>CAKJTW010000032.1:5020000-15020000 GCA_917880005.1 Nanger dama | reverse complement strand
CTTGTTCCCAAAGTTACAAATCATCCCAAAAGTCCTTCTGATAGACACTGAAGTTAGGAGAACAAAGAAAAGGCTGGGACCCAAGAGATTTTCAAAATGTATAATATTGGGATAATAAAACAATATAAAAACTTTTATATTTGTAAAAAACAGTTCAGTATTTTGGGAGAATGCTTCCCTGATAGCTCAGTTGGTAAAGAATCCGCCTGCAATGAGGGAGACCTGGGTTGGATCCCTGGGTTGTGACGATCCCCTGGCTAAGGGAAAGACTACCCACTCCAGTATTCTGGCCTGGAGAATTCCATGGATGAGTCCATGCGGTTGCAAAGAGTCGGACACAACTGAGTGACTTTCACTTAGTTCATGTGATTTTCAAACAACTCTGTTTGCTAAGCAGGGTAAATGGTGTTATACCATTTTATGTGACTCAACTAGAAGCAGAGAGACTTCATTTATCTGCCCAAGGTCAAAATGTATTACTGCAGAAACTAGGCATTCCCATACCCAGTTCAGTCCACTCCCGCCACAAGCAGAAGAGACCCAAGCTGGAATCCAAAGACAATGGAGCATGCCTGATCTAACCAGCTTACACACCACGCTGTTAAAGCACGAGTCTTAGAAGAGTTCAACCTGAAGGCAAGCAAGTGTTTCACAGCAATAAAAAGCACAAGCAAATAATGCACTGGAAGTCTAAATTTACAAAGCCACCCTCAGAATCTAACCCCTAAGTCACTATCAATTGACGTGTTTATTTACATACTAAGTGAGGGAAAAACAAATCAAAGAACTTGTAAAAAAAAATCTTGTAGAAAAAGTCTAGACAGCAAAGCTACACTGAACAAACTGTTTGCTAAAGCAGCATTGCTCTAGATTTTAAGACTATAAATAAGCATTCGCTTTATAGTAGTGAAGTATAAAATAACTTGTCAAAGAAGACTGAAGTATCCTTAAGTATCTTTGCCCTGGCAGACTGACATTGACTAAAGGCCACTAGAGACACATGAGCATGGCCTGACAAAATACGGTTTTATTAAAGATACACATTTTAAAAATTTACATATGTCTCAAGAATACGTCAGAGAGATTTACAATAAATTTTCATTTTTCAGTCTGAGAACTGTATTTCTGAAAACCAATAGTGGCCCTTTTGATAAGATAGGGGTCTTACAATAAAAAAGTACACAACTATGAAAATATTATATATTCCGCCCCCCATATAATAAATTCAGCAACAGAACTTCCAGGAAATTCTTTCTCCAACATATTTTATTGTGAAATGCTTCTTAAAATCAAAAGAACAATTTTTGTTAAAGCTCCTCTACAGGATACAGTCTTCACTGAACATTGTGGGATTCATCCATATTGATACATGGAGGTGTAATGGTTCACTAGTTTTTACTGCTGCATAGCATTTGATCTTTTTGCAGCATTTCCATGAACAGAGATGGAACCCGGGCCCCCTGCCCTGGGAGCGTGGGGTCAGCCACTGGACTACCAGGGAAGTCCTTGATCCTATATTTAATAATTACTCCATAGGGAGACTTTGGGACTGTCTAAAGTTTCAACAAAACCTGCTATAAACATTCTGGAACAATTCTGGTACACACAGGCAATTTTCACAAATTAGGTTCCAACGCGTCCCAGGTATTGAGCTCCTCATTGCACCCTCCTTCCCCACCGCCTAGTGGCTCAACTGAGCTAGACCTCCCCCAGCCTAGACACCTCTGACTTCAAGGCCTCTCATCTATTTGTCACACTTAATGAACAGATGATACCATACCAATGTTATCCAAGGGGGTGTGAGACATACATCACAGGGCAAACCTGGGGACGCAATGCTACAGAAATCTCCCTAGGAGTAGAACTGTGGTTTCAAAAGCTTTGTGGAATTTCAATTTTTACTTCATGCCAGTTCATTTTTCTAATGTCACTGTGTCAATCGATTTACACCCCCTAGTTCTAGCTGTTCCCCATCATGCTGCCGGGGAAGGGAAAACTGTCATCAGTGAATTAATGACTGTCTGCACAGAAAATTCAAGGCTTCTTAAATGCTTGATAATCTAATGAGTGTAAATCCGAGGTTTTAATTTGTATTTCCTTGCCTTCTAATTGATTTTAAACATATTTTCACATTTACTGGCCACTCATGTTTTTTGTTCAGGGTAATGCCTGGCCATACCTCTTGCATACTTTTTAATGGCTTACTGTTCTCTTTTTTATTAGTGCAAAGAGGTTTTTCATATTTTTTGAACCCTAGTCCTCTGTTTTGTGAACTGCATAACTTTTGCTTGGTACCGCCTGATGAACAGAAGATCTGATAAGAATTATCAATATTTTACTTTATGGTTGGTGTTTATTATGCCTTGTTAAAGAAACCTTTCTCTGCTCTGAGATCTTAGCTTTTCCACTAGTTTCTAAAAATGTAGTTTTTCCTTTCACATTTAAATCTGATGGAGTCAAAATCTGAACCAAGAGCTTCAGCTTTTATTCAACACAAAGACTCGTTGTGACCCCATGGACTGCAGCCTACCAGGCTCCTCCGTCCATGAGATTTTCTGGGCAAGAGTACTGGAGTGGGAACTTTTGTCCTTATAGCTACCAAAACCTGCAGTATTTGACTTGCAGTACTTTGATTTCATAGTCAATCATGTTACTAAATCGTCTTATTCTGATAATTTGCATCTGGGATGGGAGTTTTGTGAAGATGGAAGGGAAGAAACAAAAACCTACCAGTCTTTTCAGTTCTTCAAGACGAGTCAGACACAACTGAGTGACTTCACTTTCACTTTTCACTTTCATGCATTGGAGAAGGAAATGGCAACCCACTCCAGTTTTCTTGCCTGGAGAATCCCAGGGATGGGGGAGCCTGGTGGGCTGCCGTCTATGGGGTCGCACAGAGTCGGACACAACTGAAGTGACTTAGCAGCAGCAGCAGCTGGACAAAAGTTACTATCTATTAAAAACTTGCTAAAATGTTTTACTCTGAATTAATTTTATTGAATGTATTTTCTGCATCTGATGATCATATATTTTTCTCTTAATTTGTTAACATGGTCAACTGCATATAAAAGATTTTCTAATGTCAAGCCAACCTTTCAATCCTGGAATAAACCTTTTTTTTTTTTTTTAAATGCAAGGCTGGATTTAGTTTGTCAACACAGCCATATATAGCAGGTTGTTTCCAAGACAGAACTCTGTTATCATCCAACATTTACAAAGCAAACACAAAGTTCTGGCTCATATTTATATAGGAAAACTTTACATTTAAGCTTGATATAGATTTTAAAACAATGTGTGAGAAGATTCTCAAATTTCAGACAACACTGTCAGAATATGAGAATCACAAGACAGTACAAGGAGCCCATCAAGAAGGAGAGGCAGGCCCTGCACCCTGCGGGTATTGAGGGGCCACAGCACTGCACACGAGGCAGCTGGGTGTCAGCCAGTGCACATCACAAGTTTGGAGGCAGAAGACTGCGTCTGAAACACCTGATGTCCTAACAAACTGCTACCATCTATAGCTGTTTTGCTGGTTTTTAACAGAAATATTTAAGAAAGTTGGTGGAGGGCTTGGGGTTGATATGTAACACATAATGACTTTTCCAATTTAGAGTGTGTCAAGTAGGTTCCTGGATAGAGCGCACAGAACATCTGATTTCCAGAAACAGGCTGCTGAAGTTAAGTGAGAGCTCATACCTCTATTCTGTTTATAGTTTTTGTGTCTGTACTCATGACTGGGACTGGACTCCAATTTCACTTTCTCATACTTTGCTTGTTGGGGTTCAGGAACAGTTATTCTAGCCTCATGCAATGGGCAGGGCAGCTTCCTCTTGTTTCACTTGCTGCAGGAGTCTGTCTAACATTGAGATGGTGGATTCTCTGAAAGTCTCATAGAAATCTCCCATAGAACTTGGTGGGCCTGGTGCTTTCCTAGTGAAAAGATTAATTATTAACAGTTTCTTTAGTGACTATAGGATTATTCAGCATTTGTACTGCTTTTAGAATTAGTTTTAGTGAAAGTTTCTGGGCTTCCCCCATGAGTCACAAAATAAAGAATCTGCCTGCAAGGCAGGAGACCCGAGTTTGATTCCTGGGTTGGGAGGATCCCCTGAAGAAGGGAATGGCTACCCACTATAGTATTCTTGCCATGCGGAATTCCACGGACAGAGGAGCCTGGAGGGTGGTCTACAGTTCATGGGGTCACAGAGTTGGACACAACTAACTCAGCAACTAAAACTTTAGTAAAAATTTAAAAATTTTAGTAAAAATGTCTAGTATTTTGCCATTTTGCCTCTGTTTTCAAATGTGTCCTAGAGTTGTTCACAAACTCTTATCTTTTCACTTTTCTGCTATAGCTACAGTTATATTCTTTAATCCTTAAAACTATTCGTCCTTTTTCTTAATCAATATAATCAGATAGCTACCATATTTTATTACTCTTCTAAGAACTTGTGACTTTGTCTAGCGTCTATTGTATTTTTACATTCTATTTCATTTACTTCTCTCATCTTAATCATCTCTTTCAGTCTTCCTTCCTGATTTCTTCTGTTCTCTAATTCTTAAATTAGATTAGCTCATTGACTTTCAGTCAATGAAAATATTTTTCATCTATAAAATTTCCCCTAAGTAGGTTTTGACAACTTACACAATATGCATGTAGTAATAATTGAACCATAAATGATGCATAATATACATGTTTAATTTGCAAACATATGGATTTTTCAAAATTCTTTTTTCTATACCAACTTTCAGGGTCATTTGCACCAGAATCACAGAATATTCTGTATGACTTGATTTTCATGAAACTTGCTGAGAACTGCTTTGCTGCCCAGCACATGGCCAATCTTTACGTGTTCCAGGTGTGCTTTAAAGAATTTACTGCGTCCTTTTGCCAACAGGTAGCTTTTCTTTTCTTTCTTTTTAAAAATGTCCTAAATTATCCTTTCACCAAGAGTATCCAGAGTCTAGGAGTCTAGGAGTCTCAGACTCAGTTCCCCATAGACAAAAATCTCCTATCCCAATAAATCTCTAAGATATTTGTTTTACTATTTGAACATTGATTCCATGTTGTTGTTTTTTCAACCACTCTCATTTCAGTTCCCTGCTGTTTCTGTTTGCTTGTTTTGGTCCTTTAGGACTTCCCTTAATTTTTGTAAGCTTACTGCATTTAAATTAAAAAAAAAAATCTATCCAGCATTTAAGGGTTTTACACTTACAGGACTTTTCACAGTATTCAGTCTGCCCTACTGACAAAAGCCTATATTCTTCCTTTTCCGTAATTTCTAAGAGAAACACTAATGCCTAAATTTTATCATGTGTATTACCATGTTCTATATAACTATTACAGCTTCACTAATTCAGGTAAATGGTAAAGTCAGTTTAATTAAAAGTCAGAATCACAGATGTGTTTTTAGAAAGAAAGTTTGACTGACATCAGCAGAATATTTGATCTTGGCTAAAAAAGCTTTAAGTATATATACCAAATAATTTTAATTATAAGTCACTTTTATTCATTACACACTCTATAGAGCTAGAAAATAGGTTGTTTCTCTAAGAAATTAAGGTTGACTCCTGAGATTTTTATATTTATTTGCTAATAAGCAAACTAATGATTTTAAGTAGACTGAGCAAAGTTAAACTTTTGTCCCCATCAAAGGAATTCTTCAATAGTGAGTAGAAAGAAATGACATAATTGACATAAAATGCAAAGGTACCAGACCTCAAATTCAAAGCGTTACACCTGGATGAGCCGAAGAGCCACTGTGACTCTAGAACAAAAGTTATAAACTCTCTAAGCTAACTAAATTACTTGACTGAGAAATTACAAACAAGTGCTTTATTTAGGGTGTTTCATGATCAACTACAAAATTCACTTTAAGATATCCTGTCAAACATTTTAACACAATTATAAATTTAATTTCTTAAAAATAAGCATTCAAGACTGCAAAAGTACATTTTCCCTGTAAGTATAAGATGAGCCAATTCTTTACCTCTCCAGCACTTGCACACTCCTTGGCTCTCCTGTGGAGTGCAGCCCATGTATCTTCATACCTAAGAAAAGCCAAAAGTAATAATTCAAAATAAAAGCCACACAATAAAAAATCCTATATAAAATACAACCTGTGGTCTCAGAAAGGAAAAGCTCAAAAAGTAATGGAGACATTCTGCAAACACACAGACATTAACTTGAAGGGGCTTCTAGCTGCCAAATCCGGGACACCGGAAAAATAATGGTAGAAATGGGTTAGAGCTCATAGATGAAAACCAACAGCCATGAGCTTATAGTGATTTAAATAAACAACCAGATAAATAAATGGGGCAGACGGGAAAACCTCTTCCTTACAGTAGGATTCCAATAAATAATGATAGAAAAAAAAAGAGAAAAATAGAAAATCACCATTTGGTAAACACAATGAATTATTTCAGGCAAGAACTGTAATAGATGCTAAAATTAGTGAGTGAAAATATGAAGAGAAACAGGATAGTTTCATAAATTCATCATAAAACTCATAGGGAATATCAAGGGATCCTGAAAAGCCAAAATAATCTTGAAAAGAAGAACAAAGTTGGAAGACACACACTTCTTAATTTCAAAACATACTGGAAAGCTACAATAATCAAAAGTATGGTACTGGCATAATGGGAGACATATAGGCCATTGAAATAGAGCCCAGAAATAAACCCTTGCATGTATGGTCAAATAACTTTTGACAAGTGTGCCAAGATCATTAAATGGGGAAAGGATAGTCTTTCCAACAAATATGCTGGTGCTGGGAAAACTGTATATCCACAGGCAAAAGAATGAAGCTGGACTCTTAACACCATATACAAAGGTTAAATAAAAATGGATCGAAAAATCCAAACATAAGATCCAAAACTATAAAATTTTTAGAAGAAAACATGAGCTTCTTGCCATTAGATTTGGTAATGATTTCTTAGATATAACACCAAAGGCACAGGCAACAAAGAAAATAAACAAATTGGACTTAATCAAAATTAGACACTTTTGTGCATCAAAGAATACAACCAACTGATAAAAGGCAACCAAAAATATTTACAAATCACATATTTGACAAATGATTAATACCCAGAATATACAGAAAACGCCCAACACTTGACAACAACAAAAACAACTCTATCCAAAAACATGCAAAGGACTTGAATAGATGTTTCTCTAAAGAAGATATATAAATGGCCAATAAGCACATGAGAAGCTCACCATCATCATTGTTCAGTTCAGTCGCGCCCTACTCTTTGCCACCCCATTAATCACAGCATGCCAGGGCTCCTTGTCCCTCATCAACTCCCCGGAGTTCACCCAAATCCATGTCCATTGTGTCGGTGATGCCATCCAACCATCTCATCCTCTGTCGTCCCTTTCTCCTCCTGCCCTCAATCTTTCCCAGCATCAGGGTCTTTTCCAATGAGTCAGCTCTCCACATCAGGTGGCCAAAGTATCAGGTGTTTCAGCTTCAACATCAGCCCCTCCAATGAACACCCAGGACTGATCTCCTTTAGGATGGACTGAATCAAAACCACGAGACACCACTTCACACCAATGAGAATGGAAACAAAAATACTCTGCAAACCCCAAAACAAGATTTGGTGAGAATATGGAGAAATGGCAACTGGAAAAATGTGCACTGCCTTGGGGGTTCAGATAGTAAAGAATCTGCCTGCAATGCAGGAGACATGGATTCTATCCCTGGGTTGGGAAGATCCCCTGGAGAAGGAAATGGCAACCTACTGCAGTATTCTTGCTTGAGAATCCCGTGGACAGAGGAGCCTGGTGGGCTGCAGTCTATGGGGTGGCAAAGAGTCAGACACGACTGAGTGACTAACACACACAAGGGAATAGTACAGCTGCTCAACAGTATGTTGATTCTTCAAAAAAATTAACGTACAATTACCATCTGATTCAGCATTTCCTCTTCTGAGGATACACCACCAAAAACTGAAAGCTGGGTCATAGAGAGATATTTGCACACCCATGTTCATAGCAGCGTTATTCACAATAGCCAAAAATCAAAGCAACTTGCGTCCATTAATGGATGAAGGTATAAGCAAAATATGGCATATTCACACAATAGGATATTATTCAGCCTTAAAAAGGAAGGAAATTTCTTTGAATTAGTGGTGATGACAGTGGTGATTCCTGTGTAATGTACAGAAATATCAAATAACTATGTTGTGTACCGAGAACTAACAAAGTATTGTAGGTCAATTATACTTCAAACACAAGCAAGCAAACAAATAGAGAGATTAGATTTGTGGTTACCACAGGTGGAGGGACAGAGAATTGAATGAAGGCAGTGAAAAGATACAAACTTCTAGTTTGTAAAAGAGTACCAGGGATGTAGTGTACATTATTAATATAATTAACAATACTGAACATTATATATGAAAGTTGCTAGAATAAATTCTGAGTTCTCATCACAAGAAAAACATTTTTTCTTTTTCTTTTTTATCTATATGAGACAGTAAATGCTCACTAAATTCACTGTGGCAATCATCTCATGAAGTAAGTCAAATCATTATGCGGCAATAACTTAAGGTTACATAATGGTGTATGCAGATTAAATCTCAATAAAACTGGAAGAAATTAGGAAATGTTTACAATCTATATGGCTGAAACTCGAAAATATATTAAGTGAAATAAGCCAATCACAAGAAGACAAGTACTGCATGATTCCACCTACAAAAGGTACCCAAAGTAGTCAAATTTATAGCAAGAGAACGATGGCTGCCAGTGGCAGAGGTTTGCGAGATGAAAAGCCTCTTGGAGACTGGATGTGCAACAATGTGACTGCGGTTGGCATCGGTGGGCTGTACTTAGAAATGGTTAAGATGGCAAAATTTTATGTTATCGTATTTTACACAGTATTTTAACAATCTAAAAAAATTTTATGATTTAGATGTTTAAAATGGTCTCTCCTCCACTCAGCACTAGTTTCAGAGAGAAAATACTGTTTCAGTGCAATGAATAGATACATTATAGATATGGCTGTAAATTTTTCAGATAAAGTCCCCAAAAGTACCCCAAAACTACCACACAGAGAAGTCTACACCTCTGAAATAAGCAACTTTCAATAAAGCTGTTTCAACTAAATCACTAGATTAAAAAAGTATAAAGATAACATGCAAAAAGTATACCACGGATTGATTTGTATTCTACCTCCTTTCAAAATCACTTGTGTTCCTCACTCAACAAAAACAAGCAGGAAATTAATGTCAAATTAAGCACCTAGAGAAGGAAAAAAAAATGCCCAGATTCAGCAAGCGTAAAAAGAAACTGAATATAAAGCTAGAAAACAGAAAGCAACGGGCAAGCATAGCTGATTGTGCCAAGACACATGCAGATAAGGCGAAGGAGCGTACTTTCTACTGCACACACGGCTACCACTTAGACATCAGATGCCACGTCACTAGGTACAGAACTGCAGATAACGACATGTGCAAACCATATACTTATTTTCATAATAGCTGAGTTTTAATTTAAAGCATAACATTCATGCTTTTAAAGTGCATAATTCACAGCATATTCACAGAGTTGGGGCAACTATCATTGATTCTAAAACATTTCATCATCCTGAAAAGAAACCCCATATCCATTAGCAGTCGCTACTATTCCCCTCTCTTCTCCAAATCTTGGCAAACACTATCCTTCTGCCTGTTCCAGACATATCATATCAATAGAACCATACACTATGTGCCTTTTTGTTCAATCCTCGCATTTAGCGCAATGTTTTGAAGTTTTATTCAAGATGTGCAAGATGTAGTGTGCCTCAGCACTTCATTCCATTTTGTGGCTGAATAATGTTCCATTGTGTGGAGACACCAAATTATTCATTCATCCTTTGATGAATATTTGTGCTGTTTCTACTTTTTGGCTATTATGAATGATGTTGCTTTATGAATGATATTGGGCTTCCCCCGTGACTCAGGTGGTAAAGAATCCGCCTGCAATTCGGGAGACCTGGGTTCGATCCCTGGGTTGGGAAGATCCCCTGGAGGAGGGCATGAAACCCACTCCAGTATCCTAGCCTGGAGAATCCCCATGGACAGGGAAGCCTGAATGAAAGATACTCCTATTATGCACATTTGTGTGCAAATTTTGACATCAATGTAAGTTTTCAGTTCTTTTGGTGTGAATTTGCTGGATCACATGGTAATTGTATTCTTAACTTTTTGAGAAAACTAACAAACTGTTTTTCACAGCAGCTGTGCCATTTTACACTCCCACCAGAAGAGCATCAGGGTTCTAACTTCTCCACATCTTTGCCAACACTTGTTTGTCTTTTGGATTATAGGCAGGCTAGTGGGTATGAGTGGTATCTCACTGCAGTTGTGGTTTGCCCTTCCCCTTGTGACTAATGATGTGGAGAATTTTTTCATGCGCTTATCCACCATTTGCCCATCTTTTTTACAGAAATGTCTATTCAAATCATTTGCCTATTTCTTCACTGGGTTGTTTGTCTTTTTACTGTTGAGTTATAAAAATTATTTATAGTCTAGATACAAGTACCTCAAAAGATGTATAATTTGCAAGTATTTCCTCCCGTTCTATGGATTCTTCTTTCACTTTCTTGATAGTATTCTTTAAAGAGCAAAAGGTTTTAATTTTGATAAAGTCCAATTCATCCTTTTTCCCTTTGTCACTTAGCTTTTGATGTCATCTAAGAAAATCATGTACTTGAACATCAACAGCAATGGACTGGAGAAGAAATGGTATAAAATTAAGAATCAAAGTAAGAAAATTATTGAGGACTCAAATCCAGAGTCAATTTTCTTGCAACAAAGAAACCACCAACATAATACATGCACATGATAAAGTTATCGATTAGTATATATAATAGTGATCAATATGCTCAAAATCTGAATGGCCTTTGTATTAATCAGTGAAATAAATGTAAAGCCCCTGAGGGACACAATCTCTATGTTAAGGTAAAAATTATGTTGTTTTAAGGTGTCTATCTCTAGAATTATAAAATACTTTTAGATAATAGAAGCGTAACCTTTTTATTTAAAACTTACCTGCTAAGTAATTCTAGTCCAGCAGAGTACTTCGGCAAACATGGGACAGTCCTGCCAAAAGAAACACTTATTTTATTAAAAATTGATGCTGCTTTAGGCCAACTTAAAAAAAAGTTACACACAATAATTTTGATGTTGTCAATCATAATGTGGAATATTTTTAAATCATTAATAACAACTGATCTAAACTTTTAGAAAAATGTACTATTATCCCAAAGTTGTTGTTTAGTCACTAAGTTGTGTCCGACTCCCTGGCAGCCCCATGGACTGTAGCCCACCAGGCTCCTCTGTCCATGGGATTTCTCAGACAAGAATACTGGAGTGGGTTGCCATTTCCTTCTCCAGGGGATCTTCCTTCTCCAGGGATCAAACCTGTGTCTCCTGCTTTGGCAGGTGGG
This sequence comes from Nanger dama, assembly GCA_917880005.1. Classification (NCBI taxonomy): domain Eukaryota; kingdom Metazoa; phylum Chordata; class Mammalia; order Artiodactyla; family Bovidae; genus Nanger; species Nanger dama. Next base: position 15,008,568 of record CAKJTW010000032.1, on the reverse strand, counting down.
TTCTTGCCACTGAGCCACTGGGGAAGCCCCTATTCCAGAGTTGATAGACTGCAACATACTATTAGCCAGCACTTTGCCCCGCTGATTTTTAGCACACTGTAACACAATAAACACTTTAACAGAATTTTAGCTAACGAGAAAATTTCTTTAAAGCTCCTTATCTCTAGGCTTTTAAAAAAATTCTGGCAGTGCCAAATGGCGCGCAGGATCTTAGTTCCTCACCAGGCGGCAGCCTGTGCCCCCTGCACTGTCAGTGTGGAGTCTGAATCGCTGCATCACCAGGGAAGTCCCCACTGCTGGGCTTAAAGTGAAATTTAGTAGAATGCATTACTTTATTTAAAAAATGAAAAAAACACCGCACAATACTAGTGTTTTCATATAAAACAGACAACACAGCTTTAGAGGTTCACTTGCCAAGTACTGTTTCATTAATAATTTGCTCCTCAGTAATGGAGAACTTTTACTTTGCTCTTAATATACAAATAAAAATGATTAATTGTGATCAAATAACCACTGACTGTCATAGAGTAAAACAATTACCTGTTACCTTTTCAATCATTTTACAATTTTATCAGAAAAGTTTCCAGTGTTAGAAAATTTAGAAAGAATCAATAAACTGTTTAGTCAGATGCACTCAACAGCTGTAAAATACATTAATTATACTATCATGACTAGAACCAAAAATTATATGAAATTTAAGTCTTAGTAAGTTAAAACAGCACATGCTTACCTGGGTTTGTTTTTTACTTTAGCTTCTCTTGACTTGTCACTTAAAGTCTTCAGCCTATAATTCAACCAGTATAAAATATCACATTTTTACAGTTTAAGAAATTTTCAAATGCAAATTTCATAGCTGGTAAAATTTCTGGCTGGAAGTCAATACTTTTTAAGAAAGAATTAAGCACCTCTACAGACAACAAATATTTGCATACTGTACATAAGACACAAGTGGAAAATTTACAGCAAATATTTTTATATTTTTCTTGCCCCAAATCCCTTTTCTAGAAACATTTCCTAAATATGACTGGACTAAAGAAGCATTACTACTCTGGAAACATCAGAAAAAGACAGTGGCCCCCATATGTGAACTTGATCAGTAATAATACTATCTCAGCAGCACATTTTACAAAATTTATTTTTACTTGAAGGATCGTTGTTTTACAGCATCATGTTGGTTTCTTCTATACATCAACACAAATCAGCCTAAGTATACACATGTCCCCTCCCTCCTGAATCTCCCTCCAACCTCCCACCCCATACCAGCCCTCTAGGTCATTACAGAGGCCGTGGTTTGAGTTCTCTGAGTCATACAGCAAATTTCCCGTGGCTAGCTATTTTACATATCGCAGTGTATGTTTCCACGCTACTCTCTCCATCTGTCCCACCCTCTTCTCCCCCAACTCCACCCGGCCCCCTCTATGTCCATAAGTCTGTTTTGTCTAACCTACAGATTTTAAAGTGATAATAAGCACTCTCTAAGTGCCAACATTCTGAGAAATTTTAGCTATTGATAAAGTTTCTAAAATACATTACAAACCTCTTTCATTAAAGAGGAGTTGGTACATTTTCTGATAATTTAGGGTCATTATCATGAACACCACTGACTGCATTTTAGAACAAAACAGTACATTCCTTAGATGTTTCTGAGCTAGGAATGCCTCCTCGTCATTTGCCAACCTGAAACCAATCTACAGTAGTTTTGGGTGTCTGTTCAGGATCCTATAGCAGTTTTTTAAAAATTTAAATTTTCCGTCTCTACCACTGGTCATCGTATCAGCTACTACTTACTGCTTCTGCTAGCTATTTAACTATAGCAGCCTGCGTGAGTGCTAAGTCGTTTCAGTGACTCTGTGCGACCCTATGGACTGTAACCTGCTAGGCTCCTCTGGCCATGGGATTCTCCGGACAAGAATACTGGAGTGGGTTGCCGTGTCCTCCTCCAGAGGATCTTCCCATCTCAGTGATCGAACCCGGATCTTATATGTCTCCTGCATTGGCAGGCAGGTTTTTGTTTTGTTTTTTACCACACTAGTGCCACCTGGGAAGCCTGCTGCTGCTGCTGCTGCTGCTAAGTCGCTTCCGACTCTGTGCGACCCCATAAACTTATGGCAGCCAATCAGGCTCCACAGCCCCTAGGATTCTCCAGGCAAGAACACTGGAGCGGATTGCCATTTCCTTCTCCAATGCATGAAAGTGAAAAGTGAAAGTGAAGTTGCTCTACCCCCCTTCTATTTGCTTTTTTAAATTATTGGGCTAGAAAAAATAAATGGGCTAGAAATGCATATGTAAGAAAATTAAATAAGCTTTTCTATATGTAAAATATGAAGGTCATAAACTTTGTATTTTTATATATATATATATATATATATTTTTTTTTTTTTACTTCACCTGCCCATTTTTACCTACTTTTGACTTGGACGCTATCATATAACAGTCAAAAAGTGAGAACTCAATTATGAGATATTCCCACATTTGATGAAGACATTTGGACATGTTCTTCTTAATCTGATTACTTCTACAAATATTCACGTCTAAACAGAGTCTGAAGCGCAGGCCACAGTACCCCAGCTAGCCCCACAAAGCCTTTGTAAAGTGGACACAGGTGCTGCCTCCTCACGACGCTCTACTGCCACCTGCCAGAAGCTGTCCTAGCATACCAGCTGAGTTGCCCTGTCCTAGCACACCGGCTGGCACTCCTAGAATGCCCAGTTCTCTGCTGTGCACAGCTGTACGTGTACGCATGACAGAGTCGTCCAACTTTTTGGTCGACAGTGCCTACCTCAAAACCAGAAAGGGACTTCCAATATCAAATGCCATTTTATATTTTTCATGCCCCAAATCCCTTTTCGAGAAACATTTCCCAAATATGACTGGACTAAAGAAGCCTCACTATTCTGGAAACAGAAAAAAGAGAGTGGCCCCATTTTTCAACAAGTTTCAGTATCAATTTCATACCAAGTCTTCTTTTTTTTATATTATTCTATGCTCTTTTTCAACGGAGAAGGCAATGGCACCCCACTCCAGTACTCTTGCCTGGAAAATCCCATGGACAGAGGAGCCTGGTAGGCTGTAGTCTATGGGGTTGCTAAGAGTCGAACATTACTGAGCGACTTCACTTTCACTTTTCACTTTCATGCATTGGAGAAGGAAATGGCAACCCACTCCAGTGTTCTTGCCTGGAGAATCCCAGGGACAGGGGAGCCTGGTGGGCTGCCATCTCTGGGGTAGCACAGAGTCGGACACGACTGAAGCGACTTAGCAGCAGCAGCATGCTCTTTTTCAAAAACTAAAATATTGATGAGATCAATTCCTCTACAATGTTAGAAAAAAAAAAAGACTTAGTCTCTTTAATACAAAACTATGTATAGACATCTCTCCAGATGAGCTGAATTTAGAAAGTCTTATCTGTCCTAGAAAAACAATTAAAAAATTTTGACCTTAGCTTGGAAACCAGTAAATCCAGTTTAGACTAAGATTAAGCAACAGCTCAAGAAAGTTATTTTGACAGCCAATCAACCATTTCCACTCCAAAATCTGAGAAAGGCACTTGGCTGTGACGTCTCAGGTAGAATTGTACTAGAACAAATGGACACAGCAGTGCATTATAGTCAAAATGATTCTAGCACTATTTTCAGTGATTTGAGACAATTCATACAGTAACAAGGATATTGAAGCAAACTGCTAAGACCATCTTTGGACCATTCATTATACAACCGAGAAAATCTCTAGGTTAGTATTTCAAATATTTATTTCTGAAAAAAGCTGTAAATTCTCAATTGTAATGTATCAAATTTGGGGTTCTCCTCCACACTTCCCCAAAAGAAAGAAAAATTGGTTTGGAATGAAACAGAAAGAGGAAGCTTACAGGGAGCTGAAACTAAAATTATTGGAAGGGTGAGTAAGCTTCCCCAGGTGGCTCCTTAACAACCATCTGCTTTAAAAATTGGTTTTTAACCAACTATAATGTGTGGAACTTATTTGATATGGATTTGAACAAATCAACTGTAAAAAGATACTTTTAAGAACCAGGAAATTTGATTAAGGACTGGATAATTGGTAATATTATAGAATTAGTATTAATTTTGTTAGGTATGATATTGGCATTGCATTTATATAATGTATTTTTTAAAAGATGAAAATTGATTTATGAGACAAGTGAGAACTAAGTCTGAGGTTTACTCTATAAACAGTATTAGTCACTCAGTCATGTCCAAGTCTTTGAGATCCCATGGACTGTAGCCCACCAGGCTCCTCTGTCCACAGGATTCTTCAGGCAAGAATACTGGAGTGGGTTGCCATGCCCTCCTCCAGGGGATCTTCCCAATCCAGGATCGAATCCAGGTCTTCTGACTGCAGGTGGATTCTTTACCATCTGAGCCACCAGGAAAGCTCATACTCTATAAATAAGGGAAAGACTGAGTAAATGTGACAATAATTAACTGTTTTATATGAATAATGTATATATGGGGCTCACTGTATATATTTTTGTAAATGTTTAAAACATTGTTTAAAAAAAGTTTTGGGGTTTCCCTGGTGACTCAGTGGTTAAGAATCCGCCTGCCAGTGCTGGAGACATGGGTTTGATTCCTGGTCTGGAAAGATCCCACATGCTATGGGATAACTACATCTATGCGCCACAACTACCGAGCCTGCGCTCTGGAGCCCGGGAGCCGCAACAACTGAGTCCACGCACCGCAACTATCGAGCCTGCGCACTACAGCCCGGGAGCCACAGGAGAAGCCACCTCAGTGAGAAGCCCGTGCAACTTGAGAGTAGCCTCTGCTTGCTGCAACTAGAGAAGAGCTCGCAGAGCAACACCCAGCACAGCCAAATAATAGATTAAAATTTTTTTAAGTTTTCATAACAAAAAACAGTCTTGTAGACGTTCATCTTTTATCACACCTTTTCCATGTAAAACATCAGTATGCCACGTTCAGAATAGAAACTGCTGGAGGAAACAAAGTAGCAAGAAGAAAGTTGGAAACAGTGAAAAAAGTTAAGGAAAGGATAAAAATAGTCAATGTAACACTTTTTAAGTTGAAAATGTAACAAGTAATCTTCCCCAAAGCAAAAAGGTCCTTTCTGAAGTACATACTCTAAATCCAGAATTCAACTGGCAGGAGCTTACCATTTTTATCTGGGGAGAACTCTTAAGTTTCTCACAGTGATTCTGGGCTGGAAATAACCCATTAATCAAGTCCCACAGTGTCTTGCCACGCTGAGAAGGAAATACTGGTCTGAGTGCAATTCCCCAGTTTCCTAAACCATAAAATAGGAGCATTATACTGACCATAATGATTTGCCACAAGAATTAAAGGAAATTCCGAATATGACTCTGGCAGCAGGCTGCAACTGTAAATTACAGAGGCAATTCAAACAAAAAGTATAATAAAAATGGTCACCATCAAGAAAGCAGCTATGTACATTACAGGGCCAAGGTAAAATAAAACAGAGAGCCTCAATCCACCAGTTCCCATAAAAGGCTTCTCCTCCGTTCCTAGCCTTCTTCCCAACTCAGCACAGCCTAGGGAGACAGGCGTGCCACTGCGCGAGTGTGTTCACACACAGACTTCGAAGTGAGCCACCTCTCAACTGTTTCCCACTCAAAGCAACCAACGCGTGCTTCAGAGTCCAAGCACTTGCTTTCAAATTCATCATCACACTACAATATTTTGAGATTGTTTCAAAGACTGACCTTTGTTTGACCATAGCACATTTATTTTCTTTAAGCTTTACGGAAAATACTAAGATGGAAACATCTTCTTGAGAAATGGAGATAACTAGCAAAACCTCTTAGACAAAAAGTTTAAAAAGTAGTTTCACAGAATGAAAGGTGGAGCTCGGCAATGACTGCTGTGCAGGAAATAGCTTTCTGGGCCTGACTCTGTGGGATGGGGGACCTCGATGGCATTCCACTTATTTGCACTTCAATGTCCTACTCATCTAAGCCCATCAGCTATTATGAAAGGCCAGGGTGACTGCTTTAAAACACCACAACATGTATTAATTAGCATATTTTGTCCTATAACATTTTCACATCTCTATTATTTTGACTTTAAATTCTATTTATGAATACAAATGCAATATTTTCCCCATTAACTTTTTTTAACTCAAAATCAGGAAGCACAAAAGCATTAATCACACCTAAAAGTGCACAGGACCCCAAAGCTCTGATGTCTGAGAGACTCACGCAAAAGTCACAGACTCAGGAAGGGGAGAGGACTATACACTGTCTCTATCCTAATCACCCTAGAATGCACCCAGTCGGTCCTGACCTCTTTCCTCAGAGTTTCCTGAATTTCCTGCTGCTTTCTTAGACTTCGCAACACATTCAACTGTCAACCGTTCCTTCTCTCTCAAAGCTCCTCAACATCTCTGTTGGTAAACATCACGATCTAAGACACTCCAAAATTGAGATCCTCAGTTTCTCCACCTTTTTCACTTGCTAGTCTCATTTTTTATGAAATCGACCACTGCCTGTCATTATTCCTTCTGTCATATTTCCACCAGCACTGCCTTTTCATCATCTCTCATCTGCTCCATAATTATAGCCTCCTAAATAATCTCCGTTTCCCATCTCTAGTCCTCCCATCATCCTGCCTCTCAAATTATTCTTCCACAAATACAGGTAGGCTCAGGCTGCTCCCCTCCACAAAAACCTTCAGAAGATTAGTCAACCTAAAAATGAGCCATGACCATCCTATATAAGACAGCAATCCTCCCAGCCCCACCCAACCCCTGAACCTGCTTTGTTTTCAGCAACAGTACTACTGACCTTCTAGATTTTTGGCCTTCTGCTAGTCGAGTGCGGGCAGGGCCATTATTTGCTGTCTGGTGTGCATTCTCTGCTGTAACCCTAGTACTCGTCAACAGCTGTTAAGTGTTAGTTGCTCAGCTGCATCTGAATCTTTGCGACTCCATGGACTCCAGCCCACCAGGTTCCTCTGTCCATGGAATTCTCCAGGCAAGAATGCTGGAGGGGGTAGCCATTGCCTTCTGCAACAGGTCTTCCCAACTCAGTGACTGAACCTGGGTCTCCTGCATTGCAGGCATATTGCAATAGCATGTCAGCTACTAGGGAAGCCCTATCAACAGGTAAGTGCTCAATAAATATTTTCTAAATGAATTAATTTGCAAAGCACTGATGACACTCTATTATCAGATACTAAACATCCATTCCAGGTTCCTCTCCCACAAGAGTTTCATCTCTGAAATCCCTCAGCCAAATCTAGCCTCATCTCTCCTCATTCTTCCAGGCCAGTCTAGAAGTCAGCTCTTCTTTGAAGCATCTCAACTAATGACTCCCCTGAGCTCACAATCCACATCACCTGTATCTTCCACATTCACTTCCTTCTGCTTTGCTTCATGTTATCGCCAGGCTAGGGCATTTGGAGAGCAGACAAGTTTTCATCAAGCTTGTAGCTCCAGGATCTGGCTAAACACACAGACACTGGCAAAGAGCAGGCAAAACTGGACATGTGGCCTATCTTTTTTTTTTAATAAAATGAAAAAAACTTCTATGATAAGACTTTGACTTCCTAGACTGGTGTCTGACACTTGGTAGAACTCAGCAATAAGTCAAATTGAATATTAAGGGTTTTTTTTTTTCCTGTTTATATTAAAAGGTAAGTAATCAAGGAAGTTGACTGGACTTCCCTGGTAGCTCAGATGGTAAAGCATCTGCCTACACCGCAGAAGACCAGGGTTCAATCCCTGGGTCAGGAAGATCCTCTGGCGAAGGAAATAGCAACCCACTCCAGTACTCTTGCCTGGAAAATCCTATGGACAGAGGAGCCTGGTAGGCTACAGTCCATGGGGTCGCAAAGAGTCGGACACGACTGAGCAACATCACTCACTCAATCAAGGAAGAGCCAGCATTAAACCTCACCATTTTACCACACTGTGAACTGGACTGTTGGATGCTCTCCTCTGAGATTATGATACTACGGGAGAGGAGAAGAGAAATGAGCACAGCAGGCAGGGCCCGAGGTCAGGGCAGAGGGGGCTCTGACCCGAGAGAAGGAAACACCCACTGTCGAGATGCAACAAGAAACAACTGTGAACTTATATTCCTCCCTATCCAAAAGCACCCAGAGCATTACAGACAGGAAATGCCAGCCAGTGACAGGCAGCTGTAAACCCTTGGTAAATCTGATTTTCATTTTTCTGAAGGGGTTTGCACGCCTGAATACATCAATCCTCAGGCTGTGGGTCATAACAGCTCTGAAGGTTTAAAAAAAAAAAATCAAAGACCAGAGCAGATTTGAAGAAAGTGCTGCAGTGCGTCCAAAAGTTTCCCTCAGAGTTCAAGCCAGTCCTTAAAGAGCAGAGGTTCTCTGTGAACTCTCCAAAAGGCTCCCAGAGCTCTGGGGGAAATAAACCCAGGTGAGGAGGGGCAAACAGTGAAGCTAGGAGCCAGTCCCTCAGCCCCTGCACCAGATAACTGCCAGTTAGCCCAGAAGGAAAGCAACATAATTTCTAGGCTTATTTTGACTCTGACATAACTATTACGATGAATAAAACTTGATGAAAAAAGATCTTGAGTCCATGGACAACCTACAGTCCCTTGAAGCTGACTTTTCCTAAGTTTGAATGGAAGGTTGAAATTCAGTGGTCACACACGCTTTAACCACTAATGTGGCATTCTCCTGGAGAAGGCAATAGCAACCCACTCCAGTACTCTTGCCTGGAAAATCCCGTGGATGGAGGAGCCTGGTAGGCTGCAGTCCATGGGGTTGCGAAGCTGGGCACGACTGAGTGACTTCACTTTCACTTTTCACTTTCATGCATTAAAGAAGGAAATGGCAACTCACTCCAGTGTTCTTGCCTGGAGAATCCCAGGGACAGGGGAGCCTGGTGGGCTGCCATCTATGGGGTTGCACAGAGTCGGACACGACTGAAGCGACTTAGCAGCAGCAGCAGTGGCATTCTCTTGTGAGCCTGAAAGAGTATTCCTGTTATACTTGAAAAACAGTAAATTGCCTGTGTTTCAGCTCCAGTTATATTAATTTCCAGAAACTAAAAATGAGCAGAAAAGTCTCTGAAGACAGGCTGTTGCTCTGGTCTACTGTGAAGCTCCACAGTGAAAGAGCTCAGGAAAGCACCCACCTTCCCCCTACTGAGTTCCGAGGGCAACCCTAACGGTAGACGTTCCAGTTATTTTGTAAGCCAGCTGCTCTGGTTTCTATGGGCACCAATAGCAAGTGTTCTAAAGGAATGCTAGGTCCAGTCTGGTGGTTTTGAGAGGCAAGGGCCATGTTGCTTTCATCTCTGAATCCCTCAGTGCCTTCATGTAATATACATGTACAGCTGTGTTTAATTTCACCTTGAGCAGGAGTGATTTCTCTGCCAGGTAACAGGCTAATGGCACACACTGCTGATCCAGTGGCTTGTCGGCTCAGAGTGACCTGTACAAGGAAGCCCATGAAGGGCCTTCACGGATTAGAAGCCCTCTCGGATTTCAAATCCCAAACTGGCCCCAGTTTCCGTCATGCTTCAGGTAAATTCAGTTTTCAAGGAGGAGTTCTAACCAGATCCCCTCCACCCTTATCTGTAACTCAACCCTCAACTCAGGTTTTCTAGATCTCCCAGGATAGTCTGGGAGAATCCATATTTCTAGGTGAGTTGAACCTTCTCGAGCAAAGTTCACAGAATGAATGGGTCTCAGAGGCAACCCTCTGACCTGTGAAGTTTCGGTAGCTGTAACTCTCAGAAGATAGACTGTTACTCCATCAGGGAATTTTCTGAGGTAATGACAGGAGGCTGTACTAGATGGGCTTATCTGCGACGCACTGTTCTCCTGCTACCATTGCAGCATTATACTCCAACGTAAGTTAGTTTTTAAATTTAAAAGGGGGGGCAGGGAATGCAAGCAACCAAGCACAGCTTCAATCAATGACTCCTAGGACACCTACAATTAACATTCATAAGGACCCTAAACCAAGACTACCAAAAATGCTTTACATGTAACTGCTCAAGTATTTGCCTGTCTGTTACTGCTGCTGCTGCTAAGTTGCTTCAGTCGTGTCTGACTCTGTGACCCCATAGATGGCAGCCCACCAGGCTCCCCAGTCCCTGGGATTCTCCAGGCAAGAACACTGGAGTGGGTTGCCATTTCCTTCTCCAATGTTACTACTCAGCACTTAAGAGGCAAACCATATAAACGTTTTTGTCCACTAAGACACAACTGTAGCTAACATCTTTCTCATCAGAAACGTAAAACATGACGGAGAGGCCCTCAAAGGCAGAGCTTTCGTCAACGGGTCCGTAACCTAAAGGGGACAGACGCAACCTTTATCAAAGTGACAGTCTTTGGGAAGAAATGGAAAAGTTGAATTAAGCACTAATAACAACAGTGACGCAACGTGAGTGCGTTGTTTTACACGTTAGTCCATTCATCCTCACAATAACCCTGTGAGATGAGAACCATCTTCATCATCCCCGTTGTTCTAACAGTCCCAGAAAGCGACGCAGAGAAACTTGCAGAAATGCGTTGGCTTAAGTGGTAGATAGAGGTAAGATCCCAGGGCTCCTGGCGTTAGAGTCTACGCCAAACTGGAATCACCTGGGCGGGGGTGGTCTTTCGAACCCCCATCCTCAGCCTGGTGTAGCTGGTAGCCTTTGCCACCCGGGCACGCACCGGGATGGTTGCCAGGAGATTCCAAGCAAAGTTCGGGAACCGCTAGGTCCGCGTGCGCGTCACCAGTAGGGCATGAACAGGATCGCCAGTTCTGGCGTTTCTCTGGCCGGAGAGTTTCTTCACAGGCGCTGAGCCCGAGGTAGAGAGAGAAATCAAAAGGGGGAAGAAAAGGCGCTCAGCCTCCGCGCGCGGCGGCGGACAAGACGCCCTCCGGGCCCCGGCGGTCTGGAGGGGGTGGCGGGCCGAGCCGGCAGGGGTCTCGGCGGCGTGGGAGGGGCGCAGGGTCGCCGTCCCTCGTGGGGGCGGGGGCGCGCTCGCCTCTCGCCCGACCCCTCTCGGGCCGGCCGGATCTGCCGGGGAAGGGTCGCCCGACCCTCAGCCGCCCGCAGCCTTCCGGACCCGCTGCCCGCCCCGGCGCGCGAGTCTGAGCCTGCCCGGCGGGACCTAAGTTACTTCGTGCGGCCGGGCCGACGCCGGAAAGTTGGCTACTGTCCCCGCCCGGGCGCTGACGTGAGGCCCGGGGTTGGGTGAGGGAGTGGCGGGCGCGAGATGAGACCCCGGGTGCACGGAGGCGGCGTCCCGGCTCCCCGGCCCGGCCGTGCGGGCCCCGTTCCGTCCCCCACCGTGTACCCACCCGGAGGTGAAATCCTGCTGCACGCTCAGCAGCCGCTCGCGCAGGGTCTCCAGCATCGCCGCCGCGTCTCCGCTGCTCAGGCCACCGCCGCCCCCCTCACCTGTCACCTCACGCCCCGCGCCCCGGCCGGCCCCGCCCCCAGCCCTTGCTCGTCCCCGCGGCGCGCGGCCCTTCCGCGTCCCCTCCCGCACCCCGCGGCCGGCCCCGCCCCCCGCCCTTGCTCGTCCCCGCGGCCGGCCCCGCCCCCCGCCCTTGCTCGTCCCCGCGGCCGGCCCCGCCCCCCGCCCTTGCTCGTTCCCGAGGCGCGGCCCTTCCGCGTCCCCGCCCCGACCCCGAGCGCCGGCCCCGCCCCCAACCCCGCCATTGCTCGCCCGTGCGGCGCGACCTTTCCGCGTTCCCGCCCCGCTCTTGCTCGCCCCCGCGGCCGGCCCCGCCCCCCGCCTTTGCTCCTCCCCGCGGCGCGGCCCCCTTCCGCGTTCCCGGCCCGCCCCACGCCGGCCCGCGCAGCCGCGGTGGGGCGCGCCGGCTCGGGCTGCGGGGAAAGGGGGCGGTCCTTCCCTGCCGGCAAAGGCTGCTCGCTGCTCTGACGCCCTGTTCTCGCCCGAGCTAGGCCGGCTGCCTTTCTCCTTTAAAATAGAAGCGGCCGCGTCAAAGAATGCTTTACGTTCAGCGGTTCCTTGAAGGAGTGGATCTGTCGCGGACACTCTCCTGGGCTTTGGTTCCAGGATCTGAGCCCGCTGGCTCTGACCTTGGATGATGAAAGTTAACCGCTCAGAGAGCTTCGGTTTTTTCGATGAGAAAGTGGGACTGTTCCGACCGCCGGACTTTGCATTTTTCTCGTCAGCCTGTCCCAGCAGGCTTTCGGGCCTTCGCACCAAAGCCGGCGGCCTTTGTCGTGTCACCCGTGGCTTCCATTTGTTACTTCTCTGATTTTTTTTCTCGACCTCTTGGTGGTTCTCATGCCATTCCTTATCCCTGTCTGAAGACTCCATACTTGCACGCTCTCAGTCCATTCCTCCTCCTCCTGTTTTAACTGCTTCTCCAGAGGCTGCACCTGCAGCCTACCGCCCTTCTGCTTGTATGCTCTCTGCCTGGATTTTTCTATCCATTACGGTAAATTCTATCAAGGCACGGGTGACTCCCGAGATCTCCATCTTCAGCCTAGTCTTCCCTCCCCCTCCTTCAGTTCACGCCAATTATTAACTTCACCTGTATCCAACAACCATCTCCAAACCCAAAACACCAAAAATTGAAACTGTGATTGCAAGCTCACTTTCGAACCTAATCCTAGCCTCTTCCATTTCATTAAGTGGCACCACCATCCAACCTGGTTGCTCAAGTTAAGCCACCTGAAATTACTCAGTTCTTTTCCCCATCTGCTGAATGTTAACTCATCAAGTCCAATCAACTCTACTTCTAAAGTATTGCTAGAACCTGCTCCTCTTTTTCTCTCTTCACTAAAATCACCCCGGTCCAAGACACCATTCCTTTCACCAGGAATACTGAGGGATCTGATTCTCCCCTTTCACCATGCACACCCCCATAACGCATCCTTGACACAACAGCCAAAGAGAATTATTTTAAAAGAGCAATCAGATCATGTTGCTTTCCTACTTTAAATCCTTCTGTGCTTTTAGAAAAAAGTCTAACTCCTCACTGGGCTTACAAAGTCAAAATTTGAACCCTTCCTGACCTTCTACCTAAAATACTACTCACCTATCATTCCTTGACATTTAAGCCACACTAACCTTTGGTGTGTTGTGTATTCCCTGAAAATGCTAGGTTCATTGCCTAGGCCTTTTCACAAGCTTTTCTCCAAATTATTCCACCACTGGCTCTTGTGGCATTTGATCTCAGCTTGAATATCATCCTCTAACGTAGATCTTTTCTGATCATTCCAGTTACTGGCCCAATCACTTCCTATACATCCTGTTTCTCAGCTTAGTACATGACACTATCTGACAATTTATTTAGTAATTGCTTAATTAAGAAAAAGTTATCTGGGGCTTCCCTGGTTGTCCAGTGGTTAAGAATCTGCCTTGCAATGTAAGAGACACTAGTTCAGTCCCTCATACCGGAAGATCCCACTTGCTGCCGGGAAACAGTCTGTATGCCAGAACTACCGAAGCCCCTGAGCCCTAGATCCCATGCTCCACAACAGGAGCCACTGCAATGGGAAGTCCATGCACCGCGCCACTAGAGAGTAGCCCTTGCTCGCCCCAAGTAGAGACAGCTCTGGCTCGCCCAACAGTGAAGACCCAAGCACAGCCAAAAATAAATAGATATTTTAAAAGGAAGAAGTTGTTTATTTGCTCACACATTTACTTTAAAACGGTGTCTGAGACTAGGGTGAGGTGGGTAAGGCAGGTGTCAAACTTAAGGGGGAACTGAAAACCTTAATAAATCAAGATAAATAATATTTAAATGCAACATTCAGAAAGTTTTAAATTAACAAAAAAAAATGTGATGAACAAAATATCAACATTTTAAAGACAGGATCTACTAGGGGCTGAGATTGAATCAGGCAAATGAGAGGGGCTGTGTGAGGATAGGCTTTTCCTGGCAGAGCCGAGGTGACTATTTTGATTTGTGGTTTAGGGAATTAGGGACCTGGCCCCCTCCTCTGTTTTTCTTGGGTGCAAACATCCAGTAAAGAACAGCCAATTCTTCTCCATAAGGACAGGCTGCCAGGCGAGGAGACTGTGGTGACCTGTCCTTTCCGTGACTGGGGAGACAAGTCTTATGTTGAGGTTCTGTAATAGGAGTTCTGCTTGTCCATGAACATAAGTCTTGTGTGTCATCAGCCTTACCAGAAATGAAAGTGATGGGTGCTCTATGCTGACTTTCTTCTTTCTTAGTTGAGACAAGTGATAGAGAGGGGTGCTGTTTACTGAGTCTACACCACCCAGAAATAATACCTGGTATAGAGTAAGCGATTGAATGATCCGGCCTATAGAGACAGAGTCCTCAGTATCTAGTAGATGGGGAAACCACAGGTACTGAGGAACAACTCATAGTTTTCATTTTATTCAATTTAAATAAACTCCTCTGCTCATAAGCTTTCAACTTACTAAGTTTTACAGATTTCAATAAGGCACCAAATCAGATCAAAGAGTCTGCCTGTCACTAGAAAATAGCTTTACGTGTGCCCAGTCATTTTTGTCTTGACCACTGCATTGTTAGTCCTTCATTTTGAGATGTTTTATGAACATTCTTAATCCTGTCATATCGGATTAACCTCAAAACAGAAGTTTTAAAAGTGCTAAAAAGAATTATAAGGAAACAAAAGTAAATTAAAAAATAATGAAAGTAGAAAATGACAGCTGTGACACGAGCTGTTTTATAGGAACGATTAAGGACCTAACTTGAAGCATGTGACAAGCTGTGTCAATTTAAGTAATAGTGGCCAGGAACAAGGAAGACCGGCCAAATGAAGAAACAAAATTTTTAAGTACAGAGAACACTTTCACATTTCACTTTCATGCACTGGAGGAGGAAATGGCAACCCACTCCAGTGTTCTTGCCTGGAGAATCCCAGGGACGGGGGAGCCTGGTGGGCTGCCATCTATGGGGTCGACTTAGCAGCAGCAGCAGAACCAACGTCAATATTGGAGGCTGTGGTATGTTAGTCACTCAGTCGTGCCCAACTCTTTGTGACCTCATGGAATGCAGCCCACCAGGCTCCTCTGCCCATGGAATTCTCCAGGCAAGAATACTGGAGTGGGTAGCCATTCCTTCTTCAGGGGCTTTTCCTGACCCAGGGATCAAACCAGGGTCCCTGATTGTAGGCAGATTCTTTACCACTGAGCCACCAGAGAAGCCCAGGGGGCTATTGGCTTAATCTTAATTCAGCAATTGGTTGAGAGTTGATTTGAGAAGATTATAGCTAAACATGGAGAAAGTTGTGGTGGTAAAACGTTTGGGGTGAACACAAAAATTGCTTAAGGAACTCCCTGTGGCAAGGCTTCTCTGGATCAGCAGCAGCAGCAGCAGCAACCCCTGGGAGCTCGTAGCCAACTGGGAATCGCAGGCCCCACCCAGACCTGTTGAATCAGAATCTGAGGTTTAACAAGATCCCAACGTGATCCGTATTCATTTAAATATGAGAAACACAGCTCTAGGACACGGCTGAGGAAAGGGGCTTCCTAGTCTCAATGGATTCTTACTATAGACAAAGTGATAAATGAAGATTTGATGGAACTGGAACTGAAGATGCTATAGAAGAACCCAGCAGACTTCATACCACGTTATTGGCAGAGAGCTTTCAGAGCAATGGGAAAGGCACTACTGCCATTGAGTTACAAGACTCTAACTTAGCATCTAACTTAGGTTTATAAAGATATCTATAATGTGCTGTTATCAACTTAGTTCAGTTCAGTTCAGTCGCTCAGTCGTGTCCTGACTCTTTGCAACCCCATGAATCGCAGCACGCCAGGCCTCCCTGTCCATCACCAACTCCCAGAGTTCACTCAGACTCACGTCCATCGAGTCGGTGATGCCATCCAGCCATCTCATCCTCTGTCGTCCCCTTCTCCTCCTGCCCCCAATCCCTCCCAGCATCAGAGTCTTTTCCAATGAGTCAACTCTTCACATGAGGTGGCCAAAGTACTGGAGTTTCAGCTTTAGCATCAGTCCTTCCAAAGAAATCCCAGGGCTGATCACCTTCAGAATGGACTGGTTGGATCTCCTTGCAGTCCAAGGGACTCTCAAGAGTCTTCTCCAACACCACAGTTCAAAGCATCAGTTCTCTGGTGCTCAGCCTTCTTCACAGTCCAACTCTCACATCCATACATGACCACAGGAAAAACCATAGCCTTGACTAGACAGACCTTAGTTGGCAAAGTAATGTCTCTGCTTTTGAATATGCTATCTAGGTTGGTCATAACTTTTCTTCCAAGGAGTAAGCATCTTTTAATTTCATGGCTGCAGTCACCATCTGCAGTGATTTTGGAGCCCAAGAAAATAAAGTCTGACACTGATTCCACTGTTTCCCCATCTATTTTCCATAAAGTGATGGGACCAGATGCCATGATCTTCATTTTCTGAATGTTGAGCTTCAAGCCAACTTTTTCACTCTCCTCTTTCACTTTCATCAGGAGGCTTTTGAGTTCCTCTTCACTTTCTGCCATAAGGGTGGTATCATCTGCATATCTGAGGTTATTGAGATTTCTCCCAGCAACCTTGATTCCAGCTTGTGTTTCTTCCAGTCCAGCGTTTCTCATAATGTACTCTGCATAGAAGTTAAATAAGCAGGGTGACAATATACAGCCTTGACGGACTTCTTTTCCTATTTGGAACCAGTCTGTTGTTCCGTGTCCAGTTCCGTGCTTCCTAACCTGCAAACAGGTTTCTCAAGAGGCAGGTCAGGTGGTCTGGTAGTCCCGTCTCTCTCAGAATCTTCCACAGTTTATTGTGATCCACATAGTCAAAGGCTTTGGCATAGTCAATAAAGCAGAAATAGATGTTTTTCTGGAACTCTCTTGCTTTTTCCATGATCCAGCGGATGTTGGCAATTTGATCTCTTGTTCCTCTGCCTTTTCTAAAACCAGCTTGAACATCTGGAAGTTCACAGTTCACGTATTGCTGAAGCCTGGCTTGGAGAATTTTGAGCATTACTTTACTAGCGTGTGAGATAAGTGCAATTGTGTGGTAGTTTGAGCATTCTTTGGCATTGCCTTTCTTAGAGATTGGAAAGAAAACTGACCTTTTCCAGTCCTGTGGCCACTGCTGAATTTTCCTAATTTGCTGGCATATTGAGTGCAGCACTTTCACAGCATCATCTTTCAGTATTTGAAATAGCTCAACTGGAATTCCATCACCTCCACTAGCTTTGTTCGTAGTGATGCTTTCTAAGGCCCCTTGACTTCACATTCTAGGATGTCTGGCTCTAGATGAGTGATCACATCATCGTGATTATCCAGGTCGTGAAGATCTTTTTTGTGTATTCTTGCCACCTCTTCTTAATATCTTCTGCTTCTGTTAGGTCCGTACCATTTCTGTCCTTTATCGAGCCCATCTTTGCATGAAATGTTCCCTTGGTATCTCTAATTTTCTTGAAGAGATCTCTAGTCTTTCCCATTCTGTTGTTTTCCTCTATTTCTTTGCATTGATTGCTGAAGAAGGTTTTCTTATCTCTTCTTGCTATTCTTTGGAACTCTGCATTCAGATGTTTATATCTTTCCTTTTCTCCTTTGCTTTTTGCTTCTCTTCTTTTCACAGCTATTAGTAAGTCCTCCCCAGATAGCCATTTGATAAATTGATAAGTAATTGTCAACTTACTTATAATAAAAAGATTTTTGACATCTTTAATTTTTAAGAATTTAAAGATGCCAAAGGAAAACAAAAACAGTAAATTTTCTTGTGAAACAATTAGTCATTCTAAGAATAAAGTAAGCTAAATAAAGCTAGAAGGTAACATTAGCATGGCATGTTGAAAAAGAAAACAGGAGCCAGAGAAGTGGAGGAAGGGAGTTCCAACAGCAGAGCCAAGATCAGAGCCCAGGTGAACGCAAAAGAAGAGGGAATATGTGGGAGGGAATCAAAGTTTGAAGAAGGAAGATCACAAACCAACAAGACAAGTACTGTGTGGAGTAAGACTCCCAGCAAAGTAGGGCATGAGCATTTTCACCATGAGCCACACTGAAAGAAAAGTGAGGGACAGCTCAGCTGCATCAATTTGTTTTGAAATCTCACTGTAAATAAACGTCATCAGGAGCCTAACCCCATCTTTCCTGCTCAGATGAGAGAAAGGTACTACACAGTACATTAGAGGAGGAAACTTCTTTTATTTTTTGTCTATGTAAGAATCTTGCCTGGAAAATCCCATGGATGGAGGAGCCTGGTGGGTTGCAGTCCATGGGGTCGTGAATAGTCGGACACAACTGAGCGACTTCCCTTTCACTTTTCACTTTCATGCATTGGAGAAGGAAATGGCAACCCACTCCAGTGTTCTTCCCTGGAGAATCCCAGGGACCGAGGAGCCTGGTGAGCTGCTGTCTATGGGGTCGCACAGAGTCAGAGCAGCTGCAGGAATCTATATGATATGAAATATTCATTAACAACCAAGTAACTCCATTCATCCAAGTGTAGGGAGGGATCTACAGGAATAGAGGAGAACACATTCTATACTGTCGACAAATAAGTGGTTTTCCCTGGAGAAACTACATCTCAGAAATTACATCTTCTGAACCACTATAGAACAGAAATCTCATTGAGTGGGAGAATTTAATTCAAACTGAAACTTTAAAATAAGAACTACTTAGAAAAAATGATTGAGACAGTTATTATCTATAGTTAAGGATCAGCTTAATATAGGTGGGGGGAGGGGGAATCTCAGTAATTGAAAAGGACTGAGGAAAAGGGCAAATAGGAGGCCCCATCCCCTAGGAGTTCCTCTGTGTCTACAGGAGTTGCCCATGTCAGTGGAAACTGATACGATGAAACTGATTCTAACAGGAAACTAGAGAGAGCCCTTTAAATGGAGGTAAGTGGAGGATTCTCAACCCTGGCTGCTTTTGAGAATCACCTGGGGAGCATTGGGTTTCCCTGGTGGCTCAGAGGTTAAAGCGTCTGCCTGCAATGCGGGAGACCTGGGTTTGATCCCTGGATTGGGAAGATCCCTTGGAGAAGGAAATGGCAACCCACACCAGGAGGAGCCTCGTGGGCCCCAGTTCATTGGGTCGCAAAGAGTCGGACATGACTGAGCAAGCGACTTAACTGGGGAGCTTTTAAAAATATCAGTGCTGACCCAATCTCTGGAGATGCTGGTTTAGCTGGTCTGAGGCCACACCTCCTCAGCCACAGTGTTAACAGATTTCCCTGTTGGTTCTATCTTTGAGGACAATCGAGCTGAGCGCTGAAACCTGAGCTGCCTGCAGGGAACGCGCCAGAAGCTCTGGCTGGAACATCAGCTGTGACCTTAGAGTCCCCTGACCTCCCTGACTCCAGGATTCCTGGCTGAATTCCATCCTCACTCTGCCACTCCTGCAAACAGGCACCCGCCCCATCACTTCATTTGCAACATTTGGGGCACAAGCCACAGGGCTGGCTGGCTGACCCTGAAGCTCTGTATGAAGGAGAGAGTGAATCCAGGCCCTCGTGGGGGAGGCTGAGGCTCTGCCCAGGGGGATGCAGGACGGGTTTGCTCGAGCTACCCTGGGCATGCTGCCCCTCAGCCCTGCGGTAAGAACGCTACACAGTCAGGGAAGAGAACCTCAGGAACTGCCCGTGTGCTGAGACTCGGCTCCTGGAACTGGAAGCTTCCTGTTGTCTTTGAGGAAACCACAAATGTTCTAGTGTCCTGAGCAGCTCTTAGTAGCTGTCATTTCAGAGAAAAAATGGCCCCTGTCCCCTCTCTTGGCGAGTCTTCCAGCCCCATTTATTTCTGTCTCTGACCCCTCCGCTCTCGTTTTTCACTCTTTCTCCGCCTTGCTCTACCACAGGACACCTGCCGCCTGGTGACTTCAGCTTGGTGCCCTCTCTTTATGCCTCTCCCTTTCTGGCATAGCTGCCAACTGGGCCCCTCCCTGGGTGACCAGAGGAAGGTTCAAGATCATTTCTCCAATTCTGCTTTTAACAGAAAATGCCCCAGATAAGCAAAGCTCTTTGCACCAGGCCGCCTCTTGCTTTCTGTGTCCGCCTGTAGCCCAAGGACCAGTCATAGCCCAGTCTACTGTGACCCAGGCTGGAGGGTCAACAGCATAGAACATGGGCAAGGATTGCTTTCAGCCTTTTTTTCTCTCCTGCTAAAAGAGGATTGTTTCTCAGACCTAGGAAAGGCGGAAACAAGCCTATCATAGCTAAATTAGAGACAAAGTATCCAACATACCTGGTAATGAAACTTGAGCGTGTGTATGCATACTAAGCTGCTTTAGTCCTGCCTGACTCTTTGCGGTCCTACGGACTGTAGCCCGCCAGGCTCCTCTGTCCATGGGATTCTCCAGACAAGTGAAAGAGTCATTTCCTAGGCAGGTTGATAAGAAGTCTAGGGATCCCCAAGGAGAGAGGAGTCTGGAATTCTCAAGGAGGAAGAAAGGACAAACTTATTTCTCTACATTCCTTAGGATTATATAACAACAATGTATTCTGCCTGAGGGCAGTCTCTGGATTAAACCTCTTTACAAGGATTATATAACAGCAATGTATTATGTATTCTGCCTGAGGACAGTCTCTGGATTAAACCTTCTGGCTAATTCTGTTATCTTAAAATGTAAATTATGGGAGTAGGTCTGGTGAGGTCTTTACAACCTCCAGACCTTCTTTGGATTAGTTGGAGAATATATAAACTCATTGCTAAAATTAACAAGTGGGTACTCTTTCTACCCCCTTCTGATGCCTATGTCAGAAGCTTTCTCTATCTCCTTTATACTTTAACAAAGCTTTATTACACAAAAGCTCTGAGCGATCAAGCCTCGTCTCTGGCCCCGGATTGAATTCTTCTCCTCCAGGGGCCAAGAATCCCAGCGTTGTGATTCAACGACAACCTTTCACAAGAATAGTGGAGTGGGTTGCCATCCTCTCCTCCCGCAGACCTTCTGGACCCAGGGATCGAGCCCGAGCCTCTTACATCATCTCCTGCATTGGCAGGCAGGTTCTTGACCGCTAGCGCCACCTGGGAAGCCCCAGTAAAGCTGGGATCACTTCAGTTCGGAGGTTTACGCATAGTTAAGTGATAAGTTTGCAAACACTGCCTTTATGATGTGCCGAGAATCTCAGTGAGGGGGAGGGAGGGAAAGAAAGTAGTTTCTTTCTCCAAAGTTCTCATGGACAAAAAAGCAGGGCTCCTCTGCTGTAACTACTGTATAATCTCCATTTATACACAGAAATGCAAGTGAACAGATGTACTTGTTGTCTTAATAAACCGCCGTACATGCCGATGAAACGCCCGGGGCGCACACTGAATGGTTCGTTGCTCCGTGATCGGAGTTCTGTTCCTGAAGTGAGTCTAATCGCTGTGCTTTGTGCAATCCCAATCAGCCGCTGCTTGTCACCTGGCAGTCCCCAGCCAGGGAGCACGGCACCAAGCGACAGTGAGCTCACCGATGGAGAACTTCTCATGAAACCTCAACTCTTTTAAACAGTGGAAATGTCACAGGAGGAAAAGTACTCCTAACAAGAGCCTCATTCAAAATCTCGGAACTGAAGCAACACAAGCTTCATTATCAAGGACACTGGGTACTCTGTCTCTAATTTAGCTATTGTAGGCTTATTTCCCCCTTTTATAGGTCTAAGAAACAGCCCCTCATAATCTCCTTCTAGGGAAAAAAAAAAAAAGACCAAAAGCAATTCTTGCCCATGTTTGATACTGGCTGACCCTGCAAGTTGGGTCCCAGTAGATGGGGCTGTGACTGGTCCTTGGCCAATGGTGAAGACGGAAACGCTGAGCTCTCAGGCTGAGCATCTGATGGGTTTGAGGGTTCCTTCTCCTGATTGCCCACTGCTTCCTACCATGCCGCCCTGAGTCCTGTGAGGCTGAGTCCTCGGGGTTTTCTGTAACATCGTCTACTCAGCAAGCGACTGCTGAGGCCCTGCCCCTGCCCGGCGCTCTACGAGATGCCGGGCTCACCTTACTGTGACAATAAGGATGGCTGTTACCCACTGAGACCTCACTGAGGCAGGATTCTAAGCAGGCTACAAGCGTTATTTTGCCCATTTTACAGATGAGGAAATGACGGACAGTAAGGCACCTCTCAACCCGTGAAGAGTTTCTAGTCTAGAGTGAAGGCGGTCAGTGTTTACACGCGGTGATGACAGCTGGGTGAAGGGTCACTCGCCTTGACTTTGCTTCGGAAGAAAGAATCACAAGACGGGGCCTGTTGTTGAGGCTTCCCCCGCCCCGAGACATTTCAATCTGGGCACGTTGGGTCAGACTCCTGGAAGATGCACCTGGCTGGTTGGTTTGGCACCTGGCCCAGCCTGCCCAGGAGGCTCGTGACATCGGCGCCTGGCTCTGTGATGCCTACAGCTCTCCCAACAGAGGCTGAGCCCAGCTGGCCTGGCTTCACAGACTGGCAAGACCCAAGAGGGAGGGGGCAGGGGAGACAGAGAGCCCGCCTGGCTCAGGAGCAGAGTAAGGGAACGGGGGGCGGGGGTTGGGGGACCTGCCCAGGCCAGGTCCCCCTGCCCTCTGGAGAGGAATGGGAGAGGGTTACACAGCCCCTGCCTGGGATCCACGGTAGAGACTCCCTTTCGTGGGAACAAGAGGCTTCCCAGGGTAAATGTGAATCAGAGACCTGAGCGGACTCCAGGCGGGCCTGAAGGAGGGGGGAGGAAGGCTCAGGTTGGGGTACCCGTCCTCCCCATTGGCCAAACCGACATGCTCTGCTTCTGTGTTTAGTCACAGTTAGTCACCCCAGGTCATTACCAGCCTCACTTCCTCAAACACAGAGGACTAAGGCACTGCCCATCTGAACTGCAGGACAGACAGCATCCCGAGTCCGCTCCACGACATGGGGGTCTGAGCAGGACACACAGAGCCCACCAGGGTTCGCCAGTAGAAACAGCCTTTCATGGGGTCCTAGCTGCAGCACATGAGATCGTCCCTGTGACATGCGGGATCTTTCCTTGAGGGGCGAGGGCCCAGCAGTTGCTGGTGGGCGGGGTTGGTTGCCCCACAGCACGTGGGATCTTGGTTCCCCAACCAGGGATGGAATCTGCAGCTCCTGTGTTGGGAGGCGGATTCTTAACCGCTGGACCACCAGGGAAATCCCCAGAAACAGCCTTTCCAAAGCCCCATCTGACTTTTACCCGCTTCACACTCTCTGAGAAGGGATTTTCAGGAGGGGCGGGTCACACTTCACAAGGGTCTGTATCATTTTACTGGGAGGAGTGCACAGCAGGGTCCGAATGGTGGAGACAGCAAGTCATCTCGGAGCAGGTCTTCTGGAAGAATCATTTGCATGACCTCTTATTTTATGTAGGTCAATGCAAACAGGCATCACTTGTTTACAGAGGAAGGGTGTAATACGCTTTGGTGGGTGGATCTTAAAGCTTGTGGGGAAGAGATTCACAAATTTGCATAAAATCTGTGCAGATGCAGTAGAGTGTCCAGCTCCTTCCTCTTCGAAATCACCCAACATATAAAACATCTCAGGGAGGGTGAGCTGTCTCACTGAGATCAGATGACAGAAAAACTTCAGGCTAGAGGGACCTCAGGAAGATTACCTTGGAGGAAAGGGGAGTGGGGGAGGTTGGGCAGACGGGTTTGTGCTGGTCACCTGGGCCCCCAGTGCAGCCTGAATTCTATCAAAAAAGGCTACTTTGGGCAAAGTGGAGGTTGCATGCATGCATGCATGTGTGTGTGCATCTGTGTGAACAGAGGTCTGAGTCACAAAGCCGATCTTGTTGGGAGTCCAGCTGCCTTTAGCAGAGAATAACCAATACCTAATAATTAGGAGTTATCCTCTAACCTCCTGGGGTTGAAGCTGAATTTTGACTCTAGCCAAGATAAAGCTAATCTGGCGCTTTGAATGAAGACAATCTCTGGGGTTTGGGATTTATTATGGGGGAGGGACCCTACAGAGAGAAGAAAAACCATTCAAGTGATAGGCAAGTTGGAGGCTAATTTGAACAATAATTTTATCCCAAGCTGGTGAAGCAGAATATTCTGGCATCTTGAAGGAGATAGTAAGTCAGAAACGGGTTAGGGTCCCCACCCCTTGCTTGTACTCCTGTGAGGTACAGTCTGGGAGATGTGGGTCCTGAGGATGATTTTCTGAAGTGCCTTGTCTACCCTTGGGGAACCATAAACCATCCTGTCTTCATCTTTTAATCCAGGGCATTGCCACTAAATATTTGCAATACCTTATTGCATCTGCATTCACGCAGCCCTAAATCAAATCAGATCTGGGAGCTTCTTCCCCAGGCCAGATGGAAATCAGCCAAGGATCAGATCCAACCTTCAAAACGGTTTTTTTTTTTTTTAAATTCTCTTCACTGTTACTTCCTTAAGTGCTATTAGCATTTTACCAAAAGCTGATGATGTGTTTTGAGTGGGGAGAGAGTTTCCATTAACTCTGTTTCACCATCACTAAATTTAGCCTTCGATGTAAAGTCTCAAGTTCTTTGCCCTAAAAATAGCTTGGGGTTGAAATGGGAGCAGAAGTGAGGATCAGTGGCAGCTGTGTGTCCTTAGAAACCCATGGGCGTTCAAAGTCAATAAACTCCCCTGGTCCTGCCCCCACTTGGCCTTCACCTCCACCCTCTGGGGGTTCAGACACATCACTGCTCTTCCCAATCAGAACTCACCCACATCAGTGAACACCAGAGAGCATGATCTGGAGGGTTGCAGGGCGGGCACTACTTACTCTCTCAAACGTTTTGGAAAACTGGCCAATTTTCCTTCGGAATTTTGACCTCATAGTTATTTTTTGGGGGAGAAGAAAACAAATATTTATGATAGGCTTCTTGTCAATAAACTCTATACATAAAGTGCTTTCTCAACTACTTTTAGTAAAAATGCTAAACAACAATGGTTGACGTTAAATATATCCTTTTGAGGGCTTCCCTGGTGGCTCAGTGGTAAAGAATTCACTTGCCAAGGCCGGAGACATGGGTTCAGGAAGATCCGAATGCCGCGGAGCAACTGAGCCTGTGCAGCATGACTTCTGAGCCTGTGCTCTAAAGCCCACGAGCCACAGCTACTGAAGCCCCCGTGCCCTAGGGCCCGTGCTCTGCAACAAGAGAAGCCACCGCCAGGGAGAAGCCTGTGCACCAGAACTAGAGGGCAGCCCCCTGTGGCCACAGCTAGAGACAAGCCCGCTCAGCAATGGAGGCCCAGCACAGCCAAAAATAAATAAATAAGATTACAACATACTTATATATCTATATATATGTACATATGTATCAGTTCAGTCACTCAATCATGTCCAACTCTTTGAGACCCCATGAACCGCAGCACACCAGGCTTCCCTGTCCATCACCAACTCCCAGAGTTTACTCAAACTCATGTCCATTGAGTCGGTGATGCCATCCAGCCATCTCATCCTCTGTAGTCCCCTTCTCCTCCCACCTTCAATCTTTCCCAGCACCAGGGTCTTTTCCAGTGAGTCAGTTCTTTGCATCAGGTGGCCAAAGTATGTATGTATATGTGTGTATATATATATATATATATAAAAATCCTGTTGAAAACTTAAGTTCCAGCTATTAAAATAGCATATCAAAGTGTTTTTTGTTCATTTTTCAAAAAACTGAAATTTCCAGCATTCTTAAACTACACACACACACATACAATTTAAAGGCATGGAGAAGTGAGTGGGTTGCAGTAGACTTTTCTGCACTGTATTGCGGTCTTATGGGATCAAGGGGGAAGTCTGGATTTTAGACTTACTGCCCACAGATACTTCAGGTCTATGCCTTCTGTTTTGCTGAGCAGTAAAATTAGCTGGTTCATTTTCAGATGGTCCATTAGAGGCACAACTCTAGGTCGTGACTTTAGCCTAGTGTTCATCTGACAGACAGATGACTCTGGAGAACTCTATTAGCAGCCAATTTGTGAAGAGTCGACGACAAACAATCGACACTGTCTACGGTTCTCTTGACCTAAGTCGCTATAATGCCAGATGGTGAGCCCACAGCACCCTTGCTCTCTCGGCCTGGAGGCTGGCAGTCTGGAAGCTACCAAGCTTCTTCACAGCAGTACTATTCTGGGGTTCTGAGCTAGGATGATGTGTACAGATGAGCTGATACGGCTAGGTGCATAGATGCCAGCTTCTAAAACAGCTCTTCATGCTTATTTTCAAAATCTACAATGTTTGCCAATAAAAAAACATTGAGGCACACAAAGATTGTCATAAACTGGACCTTTTAAAATTCTCACTCTGCAAAACTGGAGTTATTTTTGGCTGAATTTCCAAGTACCGTGTCAATGTTCTTTTTTTTTTTTTCATGTCAGTGTTCTGACTGTTCTTAGTGAACCTCATAATTAGTCATGTGGATGATTTAAGGTCAAAGTATATCAGGCTGTATTCTCCCCTTTTACAGTTTTTAAAAAATTAATAAAGCAATAAGATAAATTAACTGAAGGAGGCATACAGTCTCATTTTCTTAAATTGTAAAGGTGTCATGGGTGTGGCTTTCTTGAAACTTTTATGATACACACAGACACATGCACACACACACACAGTCCAGTCCAGCTTAACTCTCCACCCTCCAGTCCTCCCCTCCAGGCACAGGCCTGGCCCAGGCTCTCTGGACCCTCCGAGGAGAGGAAGATGGGCAAATGGATGAGGACTGGGCTGGGCTTTCACATTTGCTCCTCTGCCCTCTTTGGCTTTTAGGTTCTCCTGGGGAATGGGGCAGGGAGCTGGCGGACAAACTAAGGGAAGAGAAGGATGCTCTATTTAACAGGGCACAGGCAGGATCCTCTGCGGAGACCCGGAGGCCTCCCGCCCACCCCCTGTTCCCAGCAGTGCTCTGACCTGGGCGGTCTGACTCCCCTCTTTCCCCCCTTAGCCTCCAGCTCCCCGGCAGACAGCCCTCTGATGGGACCACCTCAGAGGAACACCCTACATCTCTCACGGCCCCTCGGGAGACAGTAAGGTACCCCTTGAGTCAGTTAAGCCCTTGTTTATCTGTACTCCACAGAGGCAGGGGGTTTGAGCCAGTTAGTTAATCAGCCAGACTAAATACAGATGCGAGGCAGCCATGATGAAAGCCATTGTGCCTCATTAAGGGCTTAACTAAATTACATGCATGAGAAATGAATGTTTGCTTGATGTTGGAACTCCCCAGGCCAGGTCGCTCAGAATAAATCCCACCAACAAAAAATCACAGGTCTAAATGATGTGTTATAGACAAACACCCCAGCTGAAAAAGCCGTGCTCCTAAGGTTTATGTCAGTGTTTAGAAACCCAAGATGCATCTTCCCCCAACTGCAAAGTTACAAACGGTCATTTAGTCTCGAGGCTTCTTCTACAGGTTGCTGGTTTAACCCTTAAGGTGGCTGAACGACAATCGGAGCCTGAATTCTGGCTGGGGAGTGGGGAACCGTGATACGTGTGTTGAGGAGGGTCGATCCTAATGGCCCTCCTCCACCTCAGGGCTCCTCTTCCCCCAGGTCTCTGAACCTTCATTTGCCTCAAGCCCTTGCACTTGACCTAGGTCAGCCTAACTTAGCTAGTGCATCCAAATCACCAACCTCCTTCTCCACCTCTTTACTCAAACCCTCACTGAGATGAACAGGAAAGCAAGCAGAATTAATTCTTCACACTAACACTGGATTCTCTAGTGGCCCTTTCCTTTTAAGAGTGCTTAGGTCTTTGGAAAAGAGTGTCTGGGATTTTTGCACTGTGTCTGGGACTTCACCTGGCCGTGAGAGTCTATAGGATCAAGCAGGGTACAAGATAATAATAGATTATTCACAAAGGTTGTCTCAGACTGTAATTATTCCTCTTTCTCAACTGCTTTTTAGCCTCTTGGGGCAAAACAAGCCATTTCTGGCAGCACAGCAGCACACTACTGCCCTCCAACCACCTGCCTGATTATTCTAAGACCCCTCATTTCACTACAGGTATTATTCTTCTGGCGAGTTAATGTTGACTTTTGTAATAGATATGTGTTGCTTCCGGCAGTCTACCACCCTTTTACTTTCCTGGGGCAAAACCAGTCATTTGGAAGAATCACCTTTCTCCCACTGGGCATATTCAGAATGGGATATGTTTAAACAGTGGTCATATTTTCTCCGGCCAGTGGCCAAGTAAACTAACCCATGCCAGGATTGTCGGTGTCATCCTCCTCAGTGGTGAAAAGACTGAAAATGGTTGGGCTGGTTCATCCTTTCTCATGGGGATGTTCAGACAAGACCATGTAGTAATCTCTGCTACCGAGGCCTTCTGGAGGTGACTGGGCCTGTTTGGAATCAGCCCTGTATCCTGCTGAAAGATCCCTTCTGTTCAAGTTGGCCAGAGTTGATTTCAGACGCTTGACACAGAGAACCCTGACTAACACAGCTCTCTTGCCCCTCGCATGCTCTGTCTGTATCATGAACCTGAGTGGGTGCGCATGCTTAGTCATGTCCGACTCTGTGTGACCCCATGGATTGCAGCCCACCAGCCTCCTCTGTCCATGGGGATTCTCCAGGCAAGAATACTGGAGAGGGTTGCCCTGCCATCCTCCAGGGGATCTTCCCAACCCAGGGATCGAACCCAGGTCTCCCTCATTGGAGGCGGATTCTTTACTAGCTGAGCCACCAGGAAAGCTCCCCTAATGCCCCACCTGTGGCCAAACCTAGGAAGTCTCTAGATCCCTTTGGTGTTTCTGTTATTTGATTTCTAAATGTCGGCTGAAAGACTAGTGAAACCTGTCTGCCTCCTCCCTGTAAACATTTGGTGAGCAGGGTCTTCCACTGCCTCTCAGGCACTTCAGAAACCAGTCTCCCCAGATTCTATTCACTCGCCTGGCCCTGCCTCCCAGAATTACTTAGCAGGTTTTATTGCATTTGTCTGCAAAGCTTTGGTTATCTTTGTGCACTCAAAAGAATATGTTATTGGTTGAATTCCTACTAATATAATAAAGTGAACTGAAAAAGTTTAGGGCAAGTTGGGTGCCGTTTTGCATTCATATCCCAGTGAAGCCAAAGACAAAAGATTGGAGATGCCGCAAGTTCAAATAAATGTGGGACTTCCCTGGTGGTCTGGTGGCTAAGACTCCGTGCTCCCAGTGCAGGGGGCCTAGGTTCGATCCCTGGTCAGGAAACTGGACCCTGCACGCAGCAATGAAGATTCCCTTCTGCCTCATCTAAGACCCAGCATAGCCAAAAAAAAAAAAAAAAATCCAAACAAGTGCAAGTTTCATTTGCCCATACATTTGCTTGCCAGTAAACTTCCATTTATTCACTATATCCACATTAAAAACGATGCTACTTATGCTTTTTGAAACTACTGTCAACTGTCTACAATGCCTCGGTGAGCTTAAGGTGTTCCCTTATCAGAGTGTCTTGTCATAGTTACAGGCTGGAAACACTAGGATGCAAAACCAGCTCAAACTAGAGTGTAGGGTGGAGTCAAGAGTCAAATTCAAAGCCTGACTTTAGGGCCACACTGCCTCTCCAAGAAGGAAGGGACTGGGTGTTTTCACACTGAACTTTGCTTGCTTAATGTAAGAGGTTGCCACTCTAATCCAAATTCTCCCTTCCTCAGCGAAGGTTAACTGACATGTGGAACAGAATATTTCTAAATTTCCGAAATGAGGAAAAACTGTTCTGGGGAGTTGAGTGGGCTCCAAACATGGCCCCCAATCCACCACGCATCCGAGTTTCCACGCCCCTGTGCAGTTTCTTCCCCTTGAATCTGGGCTGGTCTTAAGACTTGCTTCTTTTAGCTTGCAAACTTGGTGCCTGTGTAAATTCTGAGGCTGCTTCATAAAGGGGTTTGTAGCTTCTACCTGGGTCTGACCCCCAAGACAGTCATGCTGGGAGGAAGGCCAAGTCAGTCACGTAGAGAGACCATATGGAGACAGAGAGACAGACAGCTGGCCAGCCTCTCGCTCTTCCTTGCATCCCAGCTGAATAGAAGAGGACAAACTAGTGTTGCGATTTTACTTTGTGCCAGACCCTGTGCTGGGCTTCCCCGGTGGCTCAGTGGTAAAGAACCTGTCTGCCAGCGCAGGAGATGTGGGTTTGATCCCTGGATTGGGAAGATCCTGTGGAAAAGGAAATGGCAACCCACTCCAGTATTCTTGTCTGGGAAATCCTATGGACAGAGGAGCCTGGTGGGCTGCAGTCCATGGGGTCTCAGAGAGTCAGACACAACTGAACAGCACACCCTGTGCCTCTTTCTTTACATAAATTACAGGTGAAAATTATCAGCTTGGAATGTTGGCCGATTTTCTACCACATCACTCTCCCATACTGACAAGGAAAAAAGCCCATAATTTCCCGCTTCATTTAAACCTTCTTATCTGCCAACCTGATCTCCCAAAACCAAACCACTGGTCTTTCTTTTTCAGAATGGTTTCTCAATCCTTGTGAAGCAGAATGACCAGAGAAACACAAAATTGGAGAGACCGGAGTTAAAGAGAAGGGACTTTTCAAAAGAAGTTAAGTCACCTTTGTAATAAAGTCTGGGAAAGAGATGGGAGGTGGAGTGGGAGTGACAGAAAAAGCAAGGCAGAGTGGAGAATGTTCTTTGGTAGGAAATGAGAAACTCCAGATGCCAAGGACACAAGTGAATCAGGTAGAAAAATCAGACAGCTATGAGAAATACTGCAACTGGTTATGACCGGACTGTCTTTAATGCTGGAGAAATGAATAAAATTGGAATTACTTTTCCACGATGTTTATCCTTTAAATTGTTTCTTCCGGAACTGAATCACGTGGGTGATGGCTTCAGTTATGGCTCCACGTATCATCTAATTCTTTCAAGAATCTCACGTGGTGTGTATTACTGTCCTTGTTTAATAGATTCAGAAACTAAGGCTCAGAGAGGTTACATGACTTGTTTAAGGTGATATGGTGTTAAGCGGTAAGGCTGATTTTTAAATCCAGCCCCTCTGACTCCCAAGGCCATGATTTTCCAGCTCACCATCCTGCAGTCAGCTCCCCAACACGATAGCTTCTCTTCACGATACTGTTTCCTTTCTTCTGCTCCTGAACCCACTTTATGGTATATCACAGCATTGTCACTGGGGATCCCGAGGGATATAAAAGGGGAGAAATGACACAGTAAATACTTATGTGAGTTTAACATGTAAGTTACCTATTTTAAAAATTAGAGACAGTCTGTACTTCCCTGTATTTTGTTAATGTACCACAGCCTGAGTTTATTTACGGTTTCTAATAGCAGGTTCAAAAAAAGAAAATGGCACACGTGAGTGTCAGATAATGTAATTGCTTAAAACTTGGTTGTCGGTCCTTTATCATTTCAATTCTGTTGGGATCTATTGAGTTTTAAAGCAACAAAATTGACAGAATCTACACGGAAGATAATATCCTAAGGCTACCTTTGAAAGATACTTTTTAACAATAAAGGCTGCTTCTGTGTGTTTCAAAGTCAGATACAAAATACTTGACAAGAAATGCTTGTCAAGAATACTTGACAAGAGAAGGAGATTGGATTCTGATTCTCTCCCTCTCTTTTGATGGCAGCAGTTGCCTGCTAACCTTTCCTGATCAGCTTTGTATCTCTGCTCCTTTAAAAAGGAACAAAGCCGTTTAGCATTCTCCCGGCACGTTTGTGTCTGTCATAAGGCAGGTATGCTCTGGGGAAAGAGATGAGAGATGTTCGTCTGTTAGATGAATCAAAACATTCATCCTGAACTTTCATGACCAAAAAAAGAAAAGATGATGTTGCTTCCTGGTGGTATTATGGATTTCCTATTTAAAATGTAAAATTATGATGTTTGGAACGTCCTCTTCAGACAGGAGCACATATATGAAAGCAAATCCTGATCACACGTGAACGCACTGCTGGGCGTGTCGGGACGTCCACCTTTCGGCAGTGTTCACCTCCAGCAGAGCGGAGGCGTGGGGAGATGGGGACTCAAACAAGCCAATCCAACAATGTAACAGTCTTGCTTTTCTAATTAAAGATCTGGCAGGAATACTAAAATAAGAATTGGCAGTAATCTGTGAGTTTTTAACTATCCGTATTTTCTCATGTCTGTTTCTAAAATTTCCTGATAGGTGTCAGAACTTTTTTTTTTTTAAGGAGTAAGAGAGGTGGGACAGAAAGGGTGGGATAAGCACGGGCTTGGCTTGACCTGGATTTAAACCCTGGAGCTGAGATTCTTCCGGGGAGTAAGGCTGGGAAATTTCCTTAATGTCTCTGAGATTCTGTTTTCCTGCCTGTAAAATGGAGGTAAGAACACCAACCACAGGTGCTGTCGTGAGGGCCTGAATGCCACGATGGGTGACAGTCTGTGTCCGGCCCCGAGACATACATAGGAGGACAAGGAGCCACGAGCTCCCTTCCTCATAACTTCAGAGGCAGAAAGGAAGGCAGGGCAGCAATTGTAGCCTGAAGCCTTAATATCTATGTCTAATATCTATTCTTAGATATATATCTTAGGTACTCTTAGATATATATCTAGAATCTAATAATATTAGATTATACTATTATAATATCTAGATAGATAATCTAGATTTATAATATAATAATATCTAGATATTATATAGTCTAATATCTGGATATAATATCTAGATATATAATCTAATATATATCTAGAATCTAATAATCTTAGATATTCTTAGATATATATCTTAATATCTAATATCTATTCTTGTTATTTTCTTAGATTTATTAGTAAATGATCATCTTCAAGGCCACAAAAGTACACTGGGCTTGGAGCCAGAGACCAGCATTTAATTTCAGGGTCCAGTTAGGACTTCTTAACTTCTTGAAATGTTAGTCATCACAGGAAAAGAAAATACAAATAGCAGCATTCATCTCCAAACCACTTGTAGGGTGGTTGTAAATATTAACAAGTAATCAATTACCTTTAAATGCTTTGGAGAATTGCTCTGCACAAGTTTATCATCATGAACACAGAGGAAAAGGTTTATTTGTAAAATGTGATATTACTTATGAAACGTTTCACTGAAGCTTGAAATACTGTCACCATCGTATTGAGACGGGAGGGAAGGGGGAAGGGCATGACCTTTGAAGACAGAGCTGTTGAGGATGTGACATAAACTGGTTAGAACCACTTGGCCCCCAATGGCATAAAATTCGACTTCCAGTAAAAACTTGAAACTCATTATACACTCATTATAATGCATTAGCTAAATGACACACCCAGAGGCACCAGGACAGTTTGGAGGCCAACCGTTAAAAGGCCAAAGGTAGACAGTGGCCCAGTTTCTGGAAATCCTTGCCCTTTTCCCCAACAGTTGGGATAATCCACCCACTTGGTAGCCCATGAAATAAGCAGCCCATGAAATAAGCAGCCCATGAAAACTAACCACCCTGTGCTTCAGCTTTCTCACCTTCTGGGATGGCCCACATTCTGTCTATGGAAGGTGTAATCTAAGTAAACTTGCACTCACTTTACTATGGCTGATGCTTAAAGTCCTTCCTATGCAAAGCCAAGACCCCTCAGCCGGCAGCCTGTTCCAGGCACACACCTGAGACCCGGGACATGACCATTTTCTCGTGCCCCATTTTCCTGCAACATAATGTCCAATGACATTTGACACAGGGCTATAACCTTCTGAGAAACAGTTATACTAGAAAGAGGAAATGATTCCAAAGCCAGGGGTC
The DNA here is from genome assembly GCA_917880005.1 of Nanger dama. Classification (NCBI taxonomy): domain Eukaryota; kingdom Metazoa; phylum Chordata; class Mammalia; order Artiodactyla; family Bovidae; genus Nanger; species Nanger dama. The sequence continues at coordinate 14,975,102 of CAKJTW010000032.1, read as the reverse complement.
CTTGGTGGTGGTTTTACTGTGCTCGTTGAAACTGTTAAGCTTACTGAAGCTTGTTCTCTGCTTTGACCACAGGATAGCATAAGAGACAGCTTTAATTCTTCTTGCCCACTTAGAACAAATTTTCATATTTTCAGGGCTTCCCTGGCGGCTCAGATGGTAAAGAATCTGCCTGGAATGCTAGAGACCCAGTTTGATTCCTGGGATGGGAAGATCCCCTGGAGAACGGAATGTTTACCCACTCTAGTATTCTTGCCTTGGAAATCCCATGGACAGAGGAGCCGGGCGGGCTATAGTCCAAGGGGTTGAAAAGAGTCAGATGCAACTGAGTGACTAACATGTCATCTCATATCAGCGTTTTCATAGAGTTGTGTTGCTATATTAAAGCCAGTCTGCTGTGGTTCAGTCTTAGAGGCAGCAGAGTGGGGAGCCTTGGAGTCAAACAGATTTCAATTCCCAACAGTGTCCAGAACTGTGTGGTCTCAGGGAAGTCACTGAGCCACTCTGAGCCTGTTTCATCAACAGCAAAATGGAGATAATAGTATAGCATCTTGCAGGAGTTTTGCAAACTTAAAGTTTTAGATACATAAAGAAGTAAAGTACAGCACCTGACGTATGTGGGTCCTCATAAATGTTTAGGGGTATAGAGAATAGAAAGTGAAGTCGCTCAGTTGTGTCCAACTCTTTGAGATCCCATGGACTGTAGTCTGCCTGCCTCCTCTGTCTGTGGGGTTTTCCAGGCAAGAAAACTGGAGTGGGTTGCCATTCTCTTCTCCAGGGGATCTTTCTGACCCAGGGATTGAACCCGGGTCACATTGTGGGCAGGTTCTTTACCATCTGAGCCACCTAGTCCCTCATAAAGATTGTTCAGGAAGTAAAAAAATCAGAAGATAAATTATGCTAATATTTAACCTACCCACATTATGGATGATAGTTTGGATTTAGGATTAGATGTGAAACATCTTTTAAAACACATGTAGAGCAGATAAATTAATATTCACATGCCTTGAGAATCTTAAATTTTCTATTTCCTGACTTCTGGTGTAAAATTTGTAATAAACTGTATAAGCTTTCTGTATGCTCCATTTTCCTTTCCTTTTATTTACTTTCAATGAACAAATAAACCCACAGCATTTTCAACCATACTGGTAATTAAAGCTGCAGGGGATGGAGCAATAAACATAAAACATTGACTCTAGTGATCAAAGGGAAGCCAGAAGCTAGCAGATGATATGATGGAGCTTCCAGAAGTCATTTAGGCTAGTGATGTTGCTGGGATGTTATTACATGGTTATCTAGTGGGCAGTAACCTCTTTCTCTCTCTATCTATATATATGTACACATATATATCAGAGAAGGCAATGGCACCCCACTCCAGTACTCTTGCCTGGAAAATCTTATGGATGGAGGAGCCTGGAAGGCTGCAGTCCATGGGGTCGCTAAGAGTCGGGCACGATTGAGCGACTTTCCTTTCACTTTTCACTTTCATGCATTGGAGAAGGAAATGGCAACCCATTGCAGCGTTCTTGCCTGGAGAATCCCAGGGATGGAGGAGCCTGGGATTCAGCCTTAGCAGAAACACATATATATAATATATAGTCTATATATATGGCATAACTACTTCACCCTTTTGCTAAATCGAAATTGGAGAAATTACCTAGGGCATTCAGCTATTCTCTAGAGAACATACTATTTCTTAATTACCTAACTAGAAAACTTTTGTTACTCTGGAGAATTCCTGGGAGACATTATAAACTGCCTCTCGTGGTGGAGGCCCCAGAGAGACCCTCCCACGGGAAATCAGTGCTCAGGTCCTGATGTGGCCATTTCTCCCTTCCCGGCGCTCCTCCCTCCTGTCCCTTTCTACTCCCACTCATCTAGGGACTTCCCACCTCCTGGCTTCCAGCTCTCCAGTTTCTCCCCACTTTCGCCTGTGTGCGGTCTGCTGACAGTTACCTTCATAAGGCATAAGTCTAAACAGCCAGGGTCCTGCTCAGACACTCTCAGTGTCTCCCCACATCCTATGCAAGGTCCAGCCTCCTTCAAACAACAGTTAAGGCCTTCCATGATCTCACCTCCCTTGACGCTGAAACTTCAGTTCCAAGCTTTCTGTTATCACAGCCCCAGGGCCTTAGCCTCATACACTCACTTAACCAACATCAAAAGGACTGCAGATCCAGCACTGGATAGATGCTTCCAGGGGGCTCAGAGTCTGCAGATGGGCTAAATATTTACAAAAAGTTACTGAATAATGTGCTGTTATACTTATTTACTAGATACTCAGTGAAGATTTCACAAATTCCTATGATGTGCCAAGAATGAGCAAGGCATACGGCCAGAGTGTCTAACATTCCCTAGAGTCTGCAAAAGCTTCAAAGGGGAAGAGGCTTGAACTGAATCCTGAGAGAAGAGCAGACGGCCTCCAGGTGGGGAATTTCAAGCAAGGACAAAGTCCACATTCAGGAAAACAAAAAGGGGGGCCTGAGGGTTGGGGGCAAAGAACACAGGATCTCGCTGGGCCGGTTCCTCTGGCTGCAGCACAACTTTAACTGAGCCCCTCCTTTCCTGGCTCTACATCCATAGCACGCGCATCTATGTCTATTGAGTTCTAATCATCCTTTGGGCTCCCCTGGTTGCTCAGATGGTAAAGAATCCGCCTGCAATGTGGGAAACCTAGGTTCGATCCCTGGGTTGGGAAGATCCCCTGGAGCAAGGCATGGCAACCCACTACAGTATTCTTTCCTGGAAGATCCCCAGGGACAAAGGAGCCTGGTGGGCTGCAGTCCATGGGGGTCACAAAGAGTCAGATATGACTGAGCGACTACACACACACACACACACACACACACACACACACACACACACGCATTCTTCAGGCTCAGCTCAAGGGTCACCTCTTCAGAGAGGCCTTTTCTATTGTCCAGTCCCTAGTCATTTACTCTAACAAGGCCTTGTACTTTTTCCTCCTAACACAGTTAACTGTAAGAAGAAAATTATTTAGGTAATTATTTAAGGTCTGTTTCTCCTGCTATTCCTGGCCCTGACAAACCCCTTCCTGTTATGAAAACCTACCAGTGTTTCAATCAAGTGGATTGCCTATGTCTCACCAGAAATCGTACTATCCTGGTGTAGTGAAAGGGACACCGTATTAAGTGGCAGAATAGCTGGATTCCAGGCCCAGCTTATCCCCTAAGACCTTCGTTCTTTCCAGCATTCTCTACTGAATTCCTGTTATGTGCAAAGCACTGAATTACGGGAACAGAACCTGCTTAGATCTTAAATCTGTATCATGGAGAGAATACCTAATTTTCCTGGTAGATGAGCATCATGTATATCTAGTCCAACTGAAAACCATTCTGTGATTATGAATTTTAAAGGTGGGTTGGAACACTGGTTCCTGGAAGGAGAGGTGTAACAAATGAGTAAAAATTTCTAAACCATTTGGGAGATGACGGGGACACTAAATTACCATTTACTATCATCATTTCCTGAAGTGCTCCAAATTCGGCAGAACGAAAATATTAGAATGAAAGTCAATCCTTTAACTCAAATGCACGTTTGCTTTCTGTTATTAGCCTTATGTTTCTAATTTCTAGAGAAGCACTAGCTCAGAGGAGGGGCACCCACAGAAGTGGAAATCCAGTCTCTCACCCACATCTCAACGACCTGCGCTGTCTGACCTGTTTCTTGTTTTTCCATTTCCCTAGTTAACTTCTTCGGCTACTTGGCGCTCAAAGTTCTCCCTCCTGTGGGAGAGAAACAAGCGGAGAGAAATTAGCATCTGCAGCCACTAGAGGGCAGACCTCAGCCTGAGGAAGTCCTTTCCTGGGATACAGTACCAGTCACATCCCGGCATCTCCCCTGCGTGTCCCCAGAAGGCGCTGCTGCTCTCTTAAGCCGCTTAACACCTGGCCATTTCTGCCACCAGCCCCACAGCTCCCCTCAGTTCATTCCCCATGTGAGCTGCTGCAAAAGCCTACATTATTTTAGAGACAAAGTTGGGAGGGGCATCTTATCTTTTTCAAGACACTGCCCTGCATCAGAAGCCTAGGAGTTCCCCCTGCCCCCCGCACCTCCCCCCGCCTTTGGAATAAAATTCTGTAACTTGAAATCATCATTGGCATAAAAAAATCCTTAAAAAGTCCTTCAGGGATGCTGCATTCTTCTGAGCACTGAACCAGAAAGATTAACCAAGAGATGCTGGCCAGGCAAGGTTGAGTGATCTATCAAGAGATGCCAGGGATATTCTCCTGCTATTAGTCAATTTTTTCAGGGACAGCACAGTGTCAGCGTTCCTTTCCTTTCTCTGGAGAGACAGGCATGATATCAGCTTTGGGATTAGACTTCTTACACATACATTCTCATTGTGTCCCTCAGTTCTACGACAGAGGCCTTATGATCATCACAATTTCATTATCTCAAAACTCAGTCTGTTTTCTTCCCATTCGATTTCTACTTTAACAATTATAAAATTTCCAAAGGAAGGTTGATGTTAAAAACACGAAATGTTTGATCTGATCATAAGAAGCAGCTCTCTCTCTCTACCCCTCCCGACACTCACCCCTGGTTCTGCAACCCAGAGGTGATCATTCAGAATTCTAAATGACCAGGTCCCCCACATACCTCTAAGGAATGTGCTTATGCTATTGGTTCTTGGTTTATTAAGTCTAAGTGTTAGAGTCTGAATATCTCTTACAATAGATGAAAATTTAACTTTTTAAAGGAAGCCTTTCATGCAGATGAAAAAATCAAAGCTCAGGAAGTTTAAGGGACTTGTTCAAATTCACACACTAACAGAACTCACACAACATTAGAACCTACAGAGTAGAAATTAGGGCCTGTGTCTTCTAAGTTAAGAATCTGTTTAATTCCCACCATGTTGTGGGAGCCACTAGAACAGTGCCGACTACCTCACCTCCACCAACCAGGGTTGCAAGCACTTGGTATTCAGCTGCTGAGACTGATGCAATAAGTCCTCTTAAAATGGAGTTGCAAGATGAAATACAAGATGCCCAGTTAAATGAGTTTCAGATAAGAAAGAAATACTTTTAAAATATGAATGTGAAAGTGTTAGTTGCTCAGTCACATCCAACTCTTTGTAACCCCATGGACTGTAGCCCACCAGTATCCTCTGTCCATGGAATTCTCCAGGCAAGAATACTGGAGTGGGAAGCCATTCCCTTCTCCAGGGGATCTTCCAGACCAAGGGATTGAACCCAGGTCTCCCGTAATACAGATTCTTTACTGTCTGAGTCAACAGGGAAGCCGAGTATGTCACAGACATTGCATGTGTTATGCATGCTGAATTGTTATTTATACTATTATTTGCTAAATCTGGTGATCCTACCTTAAAATTCTGAATCTAGGCCTTCTGCTTACTCTGATTTTAAGACTCGACAACTATAGATATAGTAAGAGGTCTATGATTAATCCATGACAAAGAAATTTTTCTGAGACTGATATTATTCATGATTTCCAAATAGATAAAATAAAAGCAAACAAAGCAAAAATATAATGTTTAGGGATATAGACATATAAAATTATTAGAAGAAAAGAAAGCAAATTAGTGACAAAATTCAGGAGAGTGGCTTTCTGGGAAGTGGGGGAGCTGCCTTGCGGAGTAGTACATAGGGCGCTTCTAAGATACACCGACCGGGCAATTGTGCTTATTTCCTGATGGTGCATGTTTCTGTGCACTGTTTGTGGGCTTCACAGTTGGTGCCAGTGGTAACCAACTGGCGCCATCCCTGGGTCTGGAGGATCCCCTGTAGAAGGAAATGGCAACCCACTCTGGTATTCTTGCCAGGAAAATCCCATGGGCAGAGGAGCCTGGTTACAGTCCATGGGGCCGCAGAATCAGACATGACTGTGCATACACAGACACACATATTTTATTAAAACTACAAAGAAAATAAAAGCATGTTTAGACTCTGGAATGAGACAGACTTAGGTTCTAAACTTAGGCTTAGATTCTTAGCCTCTCTGAGCTTTAGTTTCATCTATAAAATGGGAATGATAATATTTAATACCTAGTTGACTATATGGTTTAGAAATACTGTAGAGAGCAGCATAGAGTATACACATATCATGTCCTTAGGAAATGTTATTATTAGTCAAGTCCACGTGGGGTAAAGTGGAGCACTGTGCCAGGCCTTCTGCATCCCACTGGGTAAACTTTGGCCAGAAACTGTCTTAGCTTCTGTTGGCCATTGCCTTCTTATCCAAACTCTTTCACTAGGGTGTATTTAAATTCTTGAAACTTGACATCATTTTAATGTTGAAATACTTCTTCAAAATAAACTTCAGCCTGGTAAGAAGCAGACTTGTGAGCTAATGAGATGATGTTTGTAACTAGAGAGTTAAGAAGAAAAGTCAATTCTCTGCTAATGTTAGGGTGTAGCTTCAAAGCACGGGAGACATGTAGGAGAAATCAATGAGGAAAAAGCCTGATTGAAAGAGGCAATCATTGCCACGGATGTGCAAAAAGCAAATCATTTTCCTTAATTGTATATTCACAGAAGCCTTTCCTCTGATATTAAAATTATTCCTCCCAGTGGATAAAAACATTTCTGCAAAACTATGAATCATGATTTTTTGGACATCTCTGAGTATATGCTTCTATATTCACTAATATACTGAAGTCTTTTTGACTTATAAAAAGGACCAACTGCCCTTATCCAAAGATTTAAGTTATGATTTAATGTTAAATAAACAGTTCCTTTAAAATTTTTTTTTTTTTTTCTATGCTGTGTGTCTCGTGTGATCTCAGTTCCCCGACCACGGACCAAATCTGGGACATGCAGGTGAAAGCCTGGAATCTTAACCAATGGGCCACCAGGGAACTCCCAAACAGTGCTTTTTTTTTCTCAGTCAGAGAAAGAAAACCTTCACGTTTAAAATGACAAATGATGCATTTTTCCTGTGTATTCAGAATAGGAGGATTTGCCAATTTAACAGGCGGTCTCCTACAAAAAATTTATGTTTGTGCACCTTGCATTGAGTTTAAATGCTTTGGGAGTAAAATGTTCAAATACAGATGATTGCTGAGAAGTCATTTCACCTTAAAAAATATCAATACTCAGTGTTCCCAAAGACATAGTGAAGTGGGCCTTCTTGAACTTTGCTAGTAGAGTGTAACTTGGGAGTATTTCTGGAAAGCAATTTGTTAGTATATACTAAGACCTCTAAATTTTATAGTCTTTGACCTTATAATTTTGCCAGGACTATTTCCTTAAAATTACTAAAGAGAAATGGCCTCGGCCAACAGGAAACACCCTTCCCTCCTCAAAAGCCGGGGTCCCAGTTCACAGGATAAATGTGCCTGATTATTTACCAAGTATTTCTGATAACAGTGAAAAAGTAAATTATCCACACGTTCCTCGACAGGGAAATGATGAAGTAACTTACTGAGCAGTTATTGTGGAAGACAGACTCATTAAAAGTGTGTTTACCAAGATCTCTATGAAAAGAAAACGCTCACAAGGTTATGTTAAATGAAAAAGGCAGTATACAAGGGATACAAAATTATCTCAGCTATGTAAAATATATATGTATAAAGCTACTGGAATTAAATAAACCAAAATACTATCAAGTGGTAATTTTTAGGTTGTGGGATTCTCTATGCTTTTCTCTGTGGTTCCAATTTTTCTACAGTGAGCACTATCACCCTTATAACAAAAACCAAAAAGGTATTAAAAAATTCCAACATGGTAGCATATTTCTATGTTGGTTATACATGAATTGACTCTTGCATAGGGAGAAAGAAATATTAAATGCATGAGTATGATACACCATTTTCAGTTCCTTAAAGCAGGGGTAAAACAGCATTTTCTCAGAAAGGATTTGTGCAGCCTACGTTCCTATTAAATTGTATCATTTCACTGTATTTAGAGACTGTCAGTACATGGGTTAAACAAAAGTCATGTTTTCATACTGGTATATGAAGTGACATAAATCTCTAGTCTCGTGGGAGAGCATGCAATTTGTAATGCCTATTATTTTTATGTTATTACACCCATCTCTGTTAATAAGATCTATAATTACTAAGCAGAAAGCATAATGAAGTTGGCTGATTACAAAGGGAGGAGAAGCCAAGTGTTTCAAACCCTCTGACATTTTCTGGTGATGGCCATTGACTACAGCACTGTTGTTTAAAGTAATTTTACTGAGAAAGGAATGTTTACAGAACATTAATTGATGAGCTTATATTGCTTAAGAACTTTACATTTCTGAATTTGGATCTCCCTTTGCCTTGCTTCCTTTCTCTCTCCGTCTTTCCTTGCCATCCCCTACTGTTCAGAATTTTGAGGTGGAAATGGGGTAAAGCAGGAATCTATATCCTAAAATAAAGATGTCAGGTTGGACTTACAGGGCTGAGGTCTGGGGACCCCTAAACTGGGTCTCCCCACAGAGAAACCCTTTACTGGTGGGACTTTGTTGGACTTTCAGGAAGCTTTTTGCTGGATGTGACTCTCTCACATTAAGTAAGTGATGACTTTATAAAGTTTCGTTATTTTTGCATTCCTATTTGAAATGCAGTCTAATGTTCTTATCGAGCATTAAGAAAAGGAAAAGGCCCTATCTTGTATTCTTAAACCTTTGGAGCTTTTTATTTTGAAGTCAATCAAATCAACAGTGTGTAGACTCTATGAGTTTCTTTTCCCTTATTCCTTTACATAGAACTCACATGCGTGTGTGCTGCAGTCGTGCCTGACTCTTCATGACCCTGTGGACTGCAGCCCACTATGCTCCTCTGTCCATAGCATTCTCCAGGCAAGAGTACTGGAGTGGTGGCTATGCCCTCCTCCATAGAACTCATACGGGACAGTGGAATTCTTAGTGGCATCTCTTCTCATATATTAATAAAAAATCATTTCAGAATTAATCTATTATATCTTACATCATGGTCCACAACAAACATCATTTCTAGCTACCATTGAATTTGGACCCAAAGATTGAACATCTTAAAGTTATTTCTGAATAAGTAACCCAGGCCTCTGTCGATTTCACCCTGTGAAGCTTAAAAATTTGAATCCAATAGCATACAACTCTTCTGTTTTTGTTTAATAGCTAATTTGACAAATATGTTTCATGAGTGACATTCCAAATGATTTGAAGATAAACATAAAAAGGGTCATTTTTATGGAGATACGCATGACAGGAGGGAGGGACATAGCCAAGAAATAAATGTGACTATATCTCATATATATGTATATTTATGAATTCCACTCAAGTAGGAATTATGTTGAGAAAACCAGAATTTAACTGCTACTGTTGTGTTATTACAGAGAAGGCAATGGCACCCCCACTCCAGTACTCTTGCCTGGAAAATCCCATGGATGGAGGAGCCTGGAAGGCTGCAGTCCATGGGGTCGCTGAGGGTCGGACACGACTGAGCGACTTCACTTTCACTTTTCACTTTCATGCATTGGAGAAGGAAATGGCAACCCACTCCAGTGTTCTTGCCTGGAGAATCCCAGGGACGGGGGGGAGCCTGGTGGGCTGCAGTCCATGGGGTCGCTGAGGGTCGGACACGACTGAGCGACTTCACTTTCCCTTTTCACTTTCATGCATTGGAGAAGGAAATGGCAACCCACTCCAGTGTTCTTGCCTGGAGAATCCCAGGGACGGGGAGCCTGGTGGGCTGCAGTCCATGGGGTCGCTGAGGGTCCGACACGACTGAGCGACTTCACTTTCACTTTTCACTCTCAGGCATTGGAGAAGGAAATGCAACCCACTCCAGTGTTCTTGCCTGGAGAATCCCAGGGACGGGGGGAGCCTGGTGGGCTGCCGTCTATGGGGTCGCACAGAGTCAGACACGACTGAAGCGACTTAGCAGCAGCACTGTGTTATTAAGCTAGTGTCTTAGCTTTGAACTCACGCTTCCATTCTTTTATTGAAGTGTAGTGGATGTATTACTTTTATGAACAACAAAGTGTGACAGTAACACAATTGAGTACATTATAAAATGCTCACCGTGACAAGTCCAGTAGCAATCTGTCACTATACAAAATTACTCTAGTATTATTGACTATATTCCTTATGCTGTATATTTGGGAGTTTGCACCTCTTACTCCCCTCCACCTCTTTGGCCCAGCCTCCTACACCCACCTCCACTCCTCTGGCAACCACCAATTCACTCTGTGAACTGTTTCTGCTTTGTGATGCTGTGATCTACACACTGCTCTGTCCTTTACTGGCTGGCTCCTTTAGACTCTGCCAGTGGGCATCAGAGGGAGATGCCAAGGCTGGGGAGGAAGAGGAGACGCTCCCCCGTCCTATTTGGTTCCTGCTTCTGTCGGGGTCACCACTGCACTATTTCACCCCCGCAGCAGCAGCTCCTTCCAGAAGCGGCAACTGAATCCAGATGATTCTAGTTTACTGCTTTTCTAAGCCTTGGAGAACTAGCCTTATAATGCGCTCTTGGAGACACGATCTCCGTCAACAGGGAATTCCCTCCTTCCCTCACGGGTCTGGGTCGCACCTCCCTGTGGACCCTCTCCTAAAGTTCTGCTTTCTCTCAACAGCTACCCCCTCCTCCAAGGTCTGAATTCTAGTCTGAGGGACCCACTCTGCAAGCTTCTGAGTTTAAATCATTCTGACCTTTTTCTTTAACTCCTAAGTCAGTCCCAGGGTTAGTAGCTGAGTCCTATGGGTGCCATTGCCATGATACCTGACTCTTTTTGCTTTTTGGTTCTCCAGTATCTGGCTAGTAATGCTTTCCATTGCATTTTCTCTGTTAAAATAACTGGTGTGATTTCTGTCTTCTTTCTGGATCCTAAGAATACAGCTTTTAAAATAGGAAGAGTGGAGTCAATGTTATCCTCATGAAACACCCAAGGCAGGTTGCTGATTACTTCCTGCAGATAAAAAAATTACTTGTTCATGTCTAGCTCAGAGACTTTTCCTAATGCTCAACTGACAGGGCTATATAGAAACGAATTCAGAAATGCACATATTTAATCTGCTTTCTGACTGATTAAAAAAATCTGCTGTATGTGTTCAGTCACTCAGTCTTGTCTGATTCTTTGTGACCCCTGTGAACTGTAGCCCACCAGGCTCCTGTGTCCTTAGAATGTTCCAGGCAAGAATACTGAGAAATTTGCCATTTCCTTCTTCAGGGGATCTTCCCAACCAGGGGACTCTACCACTAGCATCCCCAGGTGGATGTGCCCAGATTCATAGAATCCACCTGCACAGAAGGAGACAGGGATTCAATCCCTGGGTCAGGAAGATCTCCTGGAGAAGGGAATAGCAACCTACTCCAGTATTCTTGCCTGGAAAATCCCATGGACAGAGAAGCCTGATGAGCTGTAGTTCATGGGGTCTCAAAGAGTTGAAAACAATTTAGCGATTAAAAACCAAACAGAAAAATGTGAGCCACATATACAACTGAATATTTTCTAGCAGCATATTTAACATAGTATATCAAAATGTTACCATCTTGTCATGTAATTGACATAAAATTACTGAGATTTTGTCAAAGACTGAGTGTTTGTGTTCCTTCCACAACTCATATGGTGAAACCAGTGTGATGGTATCTGAAGCTGGCACCTTTGGGAGGTCTTACATCATGAGGGTGGAGCCCTCATGAACAGGATTAAGGCCCTTAAAGAGAGACCCCAGAGAGCTCATTGTCCTTTTCACCATGTGAGGACACAGGGAGGAGAAGGCCATCTACGAAGCAGACTTTTACCAGACATTGAACCTGCCGGCACCTTCATCCTGGACTTCCCAGTCTCCAGAACTGTGAGAAATAAGTTTCTGTTGTTCATAAGCCACCTAGGCTATTGTATTTTGTTACAATAGCACAAACAGACTAAGATACTTTATATTGTTTTTTTCGTGTGACGTCTTCAAACTCTAGTATGTATTTCATACATACAGAGCCTCGCAGTTTGAACTACTAATACTTCATGTGCTCAGCAGACATGTATGGTTTGTGGCTATGACATTTGGCAGTGATTGTCTAGCTTCTTTCGCTCGGCATAGTTATGTTGAAATGTATCCATGCAGTAGTGCGTATCAGTAGTTCCTTTTCATTGCTATGTAATATTCCATTGTTTGAACATGACACACATTGCTTATCCTTTCCCCTGCTGATGGACATTTATTTCTCCCCCTCCAAGGTTCTGGCTATTATAAATAACTCTGCTAGCAACCATCTTGTTCATTTCTTTGTGTGAACATATATTTTCATTTCTCTAGTGAAAATGCCTAGGAGTAAGATGCCTGGTTCATACAGTGTATGTACAGCTTTTTATAAAATTGTCAAACTGTTTTCCACAGTGGCTACACCATTTACCATTCCCATTAACAATTTATGAAGTTTCAATGTTTTATATACCCTCTGATACTTTGTATTGGCAGTCTTTTTAACTTTAGCCATTCTACTGGATGTACAATGATAGCATTGTGATTTCAATTTTCATTTCCATAATGATTATGTTGAGTACCTTTTCATTTATTTTCTTTTGTAGATCTTTTTCAGTAATATGTCTGCACAAATAGTTTGTCAACTTTTTATTAGGTAACTTGTCTTCTTATTGCTGTAAGAGCTATTTACATAGCTATTTATATATTTATAAATTCTAGAAAGAAGTCTTTTCAAATATGTTTTGCAAATGTTTTCCTCCAATCTATGGCTTGCTTTTTTATTTTCATGGCATTTTGAAAAGCAAAAACTTTAACTTTGGATTATTGACAGTTTGTGCTTTTTCTATGTCTTATTTAAAAATTTTTGCCAAGCCCAGAGCTGCTAAATTCTTCTATGTATTCCTTTAGAAGTTTTGTAATGTCGATTCTTACATTTAAGACAAGGATATGTATTCAAATTAAGTTTGAGTTAATTTTTGTACATATTATGAGATAAAGATTGAGGTTTTTTTGTGTGTGTGACTATCCAATTGCTCCAAAATCATTTACTGAAAAGATTATCTTTACCCCCTTGTATTACCTTGGAATCTTTGTTAAAAATTATTTTGGCCACAGATGATAGAATTATTTCTAGGGCTTCTGTTCTGCTCCATTGATCTTTTTATCTCACTTTATACCACACTATCTTGATTATTACAGCTTAATCATAAGTCTTGAAATCAAGTAGAAAGCTCTTCAACTCTTTCTTTTTAAAATTGCTTTGGCTACTCTAGTTGCCTTGCATTTCCATGTAAATTTTAGAGTTAGTCAAGTTTTACAAAAATAAAGCCTAGTGGGATTTTGACTGATATAGCATTTACTCTACAGATCCATTTGGGTGATAGCAAAAGACATTCTTACTTTGTTACATTGAAATGCATTGGTTATCTTGAACTGTGAATAGATTTCACCCACATATGGCTTTGTAACATCTTGCATTGGTCATTTGAAAAGTATTGGTTTACTTGGTCAGGCAGGTCTTCCAAAAGCTAACACATTTTATTATACAATCTATTCATAAAACATAATTCTTTAGTAATTCCACCAATTTCATCAGAAAAGTCTATAAGTACCAGGAAGCTGTCAAGCTCTTATCACTGGCAGATACATGCTTTCCAAAACTTCAGAATTTTGCTGGAAAGCGTGAATTTTATGATTGGCAACAAGCACTTTCAGTTGTTTTCCTTGAAGTAACAGGCTCCCTTGTTAGACATTAGAAAATATCTGTCAGATACCCGAGTCTGATAATCCTAGTTTTTCTGTCATTCTTTCAAATAAAAGTCATTTTCTATTAAAAAAAAAAAAAACAAAACAAAACTAAAAAACTGGCTAGCTCAGCATGCAACTCAAACAAAAGTGCTTTTTCTTGTTACAACCCTTGTAAGTTCATCTGCAGCTGAAATGTTTTAGTTGTACTTTTCATTTCATCATGTAAAATATTAAAAAGTTGTGTATGCAATGGCTAAGATTTAATAAAATCAGTATTTTTTACTGACTTGTCAAGGACAGTAAGTGCAAATTACTGTGTTTTTGGCAGTGTGTGGTGAAGATGGAGAATTACAATGATGACTGGTGTAACTTGGTGTCACTGCTTTATGTTAAGATGCTAGTGGTGGTTTTACTTACCATTGCTTTTGCACTATCATCACCAATATCAACACAGTGGAAAAGGCAATTAACGTAGTGGTATTATTATGAAAAAAATGATGTACACCTGCAGCAGATTCATGTCAGTGTATGGCAAAACCACTACAATACTGTAAAGTAATTAGCCTCCAATTAAAATAAAAAAATTTATATTAAAGAAAAGAGAAAAAAAGTAGTTTTGACCTTGTGGACTCCCCATGATAATTTAGGCAACTGTCTCCCTTCCAGGGTTCCTTGGACCAGACTTTAAGAACAATTGAGGGCACAAATGGGCAACAAGGAAGGATGTGCCGGGGGGCTTTGTTGAGGGTGAGGCCTGCGATCAGCCTCCACGGGTACATGTGTAAGGAGAGGCTTGCTGCACAGACCAAGGTGGGGAGCAGGAGCAGAGGCACAAGATGGGGACAGCGGATCCCCTCCCCTCAGTTTTGGTCAAGCAAAGGGCAAGGCCCTGAGCTCAGATGCAAGAGACGCAGAGGGGCTGGCCTGCATGGGAGGAGCTGACCCCCTCCTCCAGCTGATGGAGCGCTCCTGGTGATTTCCAGCAGGGCGCAGGCACAGTTAGGGCCGTCTGTCAGCTCTGCAGCACTGTGGTGAAAGATGTGGGAGGTCTACGCTGGAGAAAGGGAGCTTGCTTAAGAACCTGGGCTCCGTCAAGGTAAGAGATGGTTCAGCAGAACAGATGGTCAACTAATTAAACACTCAACCCCCCGCCTCCTCATTAATTCAGTCAGAACATTCTAATGAGTGCATTTGCTCAGGGGACACGACTATATATCCCCTCTAATTTGTGGATGCGGACTTGGACAATGAAGAAGAAAAGCAGCCTTACAAAGCAGACTTGCTGTTTCTATGAGCTATGTCCTTCCAGGCCCTTCCAGAAATTCCCATGTCTCTTTAGTTTAATCACTTCCTGTAAACTGGGGAAGGGAAAGCAAAGGGCATGGGTAGAAGTGGGTTTACAAGCCACATTTAATTGTTTCCCGAATGAGCATAACTAGGATACTATTGTAGAGGTCCAAGGTCACAGAAATTAATTTTTTTCTTGCTTTCATTACAATGTGTATATTTCTGTGTCTATGCAAGGGCACACACATGTGCTCGAATCCATATACAGCATTCATTTGCACATTTCAACCCTGCTCTCCTCAGCCTCCCCCCTCGTCCAAATCTCTGTTAGCTCTTCTCGGCTTCTCCAAAGACTGCTCACTAGTCTTAACCCACTAAGACTGACTTCTTACAATTACACTATATCCATAGTGATCTTTTAAAAATATAAATCAGATTATATTGTTTGCCTGCTTACAATCCTCTAGTGACATCCTGTCCCACATAAGAAAAAATTCAAAATATGCATATTGTTCTTCAAGACCCTGCCTACCTGCCTCCGGCTGGCCTCTCTGACCACTTCTCTCCCATCACGAACTGCCTGGCTCACCAAGATCTTATCACCTTGGCTTTGGCGGGTTTCCATCTCGAGCCCTTCACACCCACTGTCGTTTCTGCAGGGCGTGTCATCCTCCTGAAGTTGTCCATGTCCCTCTAGGTCCTTGGCTTCCTGGTGGCTCAGACTGTAAATGCCCCTTCCTGCAATGCAGGAGACCTGGGTTCAATCCCTGGGTCAGAAAGATCCTCTGGAAAAGGAAGTGGCAACCAACTCCAGTACTCTTGCCTGGAAAATTCCATGGATGGAGGAGCTTGGTGGGCTACAGTCCATGGGATCCCAAAGAGTCGGACATGACTGAGCAACTTCACTTTCACTCTAGGTCCTAACAGATCAGAGGAAGCCCCTCTCCTGATCACCCACCTGGTGTAGCCTCTCGGTCACTCCCACCACTTCACTCTGTTTATTTACATCATAGTCTTTGGCTGTGCTAGTACCTGCAACACTGCCTGGCACACAGTAGGTTCTTAGTAAGTATTTGTGGAATAAGTGGATAAATTAATCATAGATAAGTTTTTCTTTTTATGTTTGCTTTTATAGTTCCACTGAAGTTGTAATACAAATGATCTAATATTGATGATCTGTTTAGAGCCACCTTTTGGTTGCCAAGTTTTTAAAATTTTTTAAATTTGGCTGCACCAGATCTTAGTTGTGGCACACGGGATATTTGTTGCAGAACGTGGTATCTAGTTCCCTAAGCAGGGATGGAAGCCAGGCCCCTGCACTGGGAGCATGGAATCTTAGCCACTGGATTACCAGGGAAGTCCATAATGCCAAGTTTTTTGTTTGTTTGTTTTGCTTTGGTCAGGGTTTTATTCCCTCTAAAAACGTGAAGTGGAAATTCAAAAGTATTTAGAAGGTAGATGACTTTCTCTTAAGCAGTTAGAGGTTTTAGTCATGGTTGTAAAACAAGAGAATTTATCAGTAAATTTATGGAAAAAGGCAATGTTTCCCTCTTCAGTGAAAGAGTAAAATATAAAAACTACCATGTAGAGGACACAATCGTATAAATAAATTATTATAAAACGTAACAAATATTGTAATCAAGACACAAAGCACCATGGGAACACAGTGGTAGGAAGGGCTTTCTGTGCCTCAGGAAGTTGGGGAAAACTTCAGAGAGGGGATGGCAGCTGATACGGGCCATGAAAGATGAAGGATTTTCTAAGTAGAAAGAGAGAGAAAGGCATTGCAGGCACCAGGAACAGCAAACAGAAAGGTCAATGTGCAGAAGAACACCGTCTGGGGAATTGAGTATTAAAGAGAGATGATCTTTTCTTTCCTTCAGTGATCCACAAATCAAGTGTTTGGGCTCAAGGGAACCTCCCCAGCAGAAGCATTCCCTGGACTGTTTTGAAACTGTTTGGAATTCTCTGGTGGCTCTGATGGTAAAGAATCCACCTGCAATGTGGGAGACCTGGGTTTGATCCCTGGGTTGGGAAGATTCCCCTGGAGGAGGGAATGGCCACCCGCTCCAGTATTCTCTCCTGAAGAATCTCCATGGACAGAGAAGCCTGGCGGGCTACTGTCCATGGGGTCGCAGAGTTGGACACGGCTGAGCGACTAAGCACAGAGCGCAGAAAGCAGTGGAGGCTTCCAGGTGGCGCCGGTGGTAAAGAGTCTGCCTGCAGTGCAGGAGACACAAGAGACTCAGGTTTGATCCCTGGCGTAGGGAAGGGTAACGCTGTCTAGTACTCTTGCCTGGAAAATTCCATGGACAAAGGAGCCTGGCGAGCTGCTCCCGGAGTCCATGGAGTGCAAACAGTTGGACGAGACTGAGAGACTGACTGAGCCGGCACACCGCACGGGAAGCACTGGAGTCATTTTCCTCCCAAGGAAGTCTTATCAATGCTTACAGGAGTAGACAGCCTCCTGCGGGGAGAGGGCCTGGGGCCTTTAAGTGGTTCCTGACTTCTGGTCCCTCCCTGTGTAGACTGATGGCCCACTTTAGGACCCCGGAGCTTTAAAGAGAATAATTTAAAAGCTACCACCTTTGACTCTTGTTAAGAAAACCGCGGCAGCTATCGCAGCCAGGAAGATGCACTGCCCAGATCCGCTGCCGGGAGCATGTGACATGGGAAATCCCTGCTCCCAGCACCCGGCAGGCTGCTCCTGGCCAACAACGAGCGTGCAGGGGCTGCTTATGCAAGGTGGGGTGGGGGGCGGACTCCTCTGATGGGGACTTCAGCTCAAAAGCTGTTCATCAGGCTGGCGGGAACCTTCTTGAACCTGTGGGGCTAGCCAAGATTGCCTATACGGCTTCCCCTTCCCATTTTCCTCGCATCATCCCCAGCTCCTGTCACCTCCTTCAGCTTCCTCCCACCTACATTTTCTCTCATCGGCATTTCCCTTGACAAACTTTTTGCATGTCTAATCTTGTCTTTGCATCTGCTTCTAGAAGGACCTGAACTAACACAGAAACCTGTGGAAGAGAAACAAGAGACTTACATTATTATCCCTATAATTGCTATATTTCCAGATTAGCTAAAGTAAGCGTTCCAAAGTGCACTGACTCTGGCCTAATTCCAGTAAAACCCAACGGAGAGGAGGAGAGGATTGAGAAAGGGACTCCTTGGCGCTCTATTGTATTCTTAAAGCTTGCAAATTAATCATGACTGAATTCCAAAATCTAAATATGGGCAGACTGGAAAACTTGAATAGATATTTAAACAGCCAAAGTAGAACTAAAGATTAGTTAATGGAGGCTGTTTTTACACCCACACAACCTGGCAGATCATTGCTGTACAGTCTTTGTCGCAAAAAATACTGGAGAAATATGGTTCTTTGAAAACATCTTCTGTCCCCGTATAAATCACATAGGATCTGGAGGCATTTCTGCAAATAATATGTTTTCCAATGCCAGTATATAAATAGCTTTAGAGTGCTGAGATTAAAAAGAAAGTTGCCAAGGCTCTTGCTACCCTGACAAGATTAAGCAGCCCATTTGGAACATGCACTGTTGTTTGCTGTTAGGCCTGAAATTGAATGAGACCGAGTTACACTGTTGTTGCTTCCACTCGACCAGAGAAGAGGGCACAAGCTGCCATATCTGACCACCTAGAAAAGGCCAGAATGGGGCCTTCCCAATTTACCTGCCCTTTTGGTGAGATTTACTTAGCAGGCAAGTACTTTTTTTCTATTGGAAAAAATTCATTTTAAATGATAACCAAGCATGAACAGTTAATAGATGAAACCCAAAAGGATGAAAGCGGCCAAGTAAGCTCTTGGGTTAGGACAAATCCCTGGTGAAGAGAAGGGGTGACTTGGCAGTTGACACTAATGGGGGAGACATCAAAATGTTGTAGTTCAACATGAGACCCAGGAAACAGGCCATCAGGAAAGTGTCTCAGTGACCTCCAGCATCTGTGCCCTATTTGTCTTCTTTCTCTGTGTGATCTTGTCTCCCTACTGGAGACAAAGGGAAAGAGGTCTATTTCTCCTTCTTCTGGTTTATTAAAAGGTAATGGGAATATCAGTTTTTCATCTGTTCAGTGTCTGAAACCTTGTCTCATGTTTGAACTGTCTTATCTTGTGTTAGTGAAAGACAGAACACACCTTTCGCTGCTGCTGCTGCTAAGTCACTTCAGTCGTGTCCGACTCTGTGTGACCACATAGATGGCAGCCCACTAGGCTCCTCTGTCCCTGGGATTCTCCAGGCAAGAACACTGGAGTGGGCTGCCATTTCCTTCTCCAATGCATGAAAGTGAAAAGTGAAAGGGAAGTCGATCAGTCGTGTCCAACTCTTGGCGACACCATGGACTGCAGCCCACCAGGCTCCTCCGTCCATGGGATTCTCCAAACAAGAGTACTGGAGTGGGGTGCCATTGCCTTCTCCAATACCTTTTGCTATAAAAGCCGAAATATCAGATACTTGCTTTCCCAGTCTCCCCTGCGAGAATTAAGTATGAGTCACAGCATCCACTTCTGAGATGAAATGAGGAAGTTTGGGAGCCGTAAGAAACTCTGCATTGTCTCTCAGGGTCAGAGGTGACAGAAAGACAAGTCCTAGTGCAGCGGTCCTAGAGGGTTGGTAGAGCCCACAGCCCAATTAGTTTATTGACTATGCAAGTGATCATGTTCCTGCTCAACAGTGCATTTCCTGGCTGCCTCACTGCAAATCTGACTCTTTAACCTTTCTAGAGATTCTGTGAGCCACCCACTATCCTTCAGTAAATTAATTTTATGCTTCAGTCAGATGGAGCTTGAGTCTAGTCTTTGCAACTAAGAGCTATGAATGTTCCAGAGAAATATGGGATGTATGCAGAAATATGGAAGTGTTATGTGGCTTTGAAATTGAAGGCAGCAAAAATCCAGCTCATATTCTTAAAGATTCTGGTCATGATCTAGCGAAGTGTTTAATCAAATCATCACCTAGGTACACCTACACTGAATTTCCCCTGAAGGCAAAGTTTCAAGGGAACTGAGAGGTCAATGCTACTGAATATGAAAGTCACAGGGAACTCAAGGACTATGGGACGAGGTGGTGGCGTCTTCTAATGATAACTGACAGGTTAAATAAAAAGAAAGACACGTTCACATTTCCAAATTCTCAGTTCAAAGCACACGCTGAAAAGCAGAGGCTTCCATGGCTTTGTCAGAAGAATTTATCACTAGCTACTGAAGTGTGCCGAGAGCCAAATCTCAAATGTATGGTTTGATCCTGAAGCTTTCTGCGTGAAAAAGAATTAAAGCCACACCCTCAGCTAGTCTCTTAAGTGAAAGTCAGAGCACTGATTGGGGAAATAAGAACAATTTCAGGGGAAGACTTGGAAGATTCAGGTAGGCCATGCAGGGGATGCTGGACCGAACTCATGAGAAGACCTAGTCACCTAATGCAAAAGTAGCATGCAGGAGTGTGTAACTGTGAACCATAAGAATCTCCTTACATCATGAGGAAATGGACCCTTGAATGCTAATGTGTTCTTCCATGCCTCTGCAAGAGCAAAACAGCAGAAATGGTAGATCAAAACCCTTATCCATGGAGTCTACTGAGACTATCACACTTTTGGCAAACTTTTAAATTTTGTTCTTTTTGTATTCCTGCAAAATAATGAAGCCAAGTTAAGATGATTTCATCCAAACCTAAACAGTCATTCTCACTAGTTTTTAATCTAGGCCAGCCTTTGCTGTGTAAGCTGGCTTGCTCAGATTACCCTTAAATCCCCACTGAGTACCCTTTGCTTCTTCCCTCTCTCCCTATAGTAAGGGACAGTGTAAGGGGTTTGCTTTCATTTGTCAGAGTCAGCAATGTGCTTCACCATGGGGCCTCAGGGTTATGCCAGTACTCTGGGTTTATATCAGATTCAGTCCACAGACCGTGGAGCTGGCGCATGATAATAATGACATCATATGGATAAAGTTGGAAACAGGAAGTAACAGGTAGCCTAGGTGCCTTGGTATGTTCTGTGTGTCAAAGAGGTAGACTAAGTCACATGGATTTATGGGGCTTATTATCCTGTTAAAGTTCCATGAGTTTGCAGGTGTATTGGAGGGCAGGGAGTGGAGGGTAGAGAGAGAGAGTGAGTGAACATGAGTGAATGAGCACACAGGGGAACTGGGGAATGCTGGGAAATTTTCCTACAAAAGAAAAGCCAGGCAACTGTCCATTGCACTTCTTGCCATTAAGAAAGAGAGGCATCAGGCTTTAAGCGCTGAGTCACTTAGTCATGTCCAACTCTTTGCGACCCCATAGACTGTAGTCCGTCAGGCTCCTCTGTCCATGGAATTTTCTAGGCGAGAATCCTGGAGCAGTTTGCCATGCCCTTCTCCAGAAGATCTTCCCCACCCAGGGATCGAACCCAGGTCTCCTGCACTGTAGCAGGAGGGTTCTTTACCGTCCGAGTCACCAGGGAAGCCCCAAGGCTTTATAGGCCTTCTTAAAATTTTAGAAATCGCATGCACCACATCCAGATGCTGAGCAAATACTACTAATTCTCTACAAATATGGATTTCTCTCTTTTTGAGGGAACTCTAATTCTGTTAGAGTAGCGATGTGTCCACTGAAAAATATTCAGATTCCCTTGTAGCTAAGAGTCACCAAGTATCAGAGTATGGCTAACTGGCTAGTAGATTTCTGGGAAATGTACCACCTCTGTTTTCCTCCCTCTTCCTATCTGGAGTTATGGGAGCCAACCTGCCACCATGAGCCTGAGGCAGTACGCATGAGCATATGTTGCAAGTGGAGGACAGCAGAGCCAAAAGCCAGAAGGATCCTGAGACACTACTGTTACTGGGTAGTTGCTGCACCAGCCCTGGGCTGTCTACCTCCATACTTCTCACTCTGACAAAAATACCCCCCCTCCCCATATGGTTAAACTGTTATGATTGAACATAAATACTTGTCCCTGATACAGTTCCTAGCTGATACAAATGTGTTGTGCTGCTCACTTATTGGGTGGCTAGAAAAGCTGCTAGCTTTGAACTGGGGCCCAGAACAAATCTTTCCACCTTGTCAAGGAATTGGTCCAGATAGTTTCCCCTTTGGGCCTTATTTCCAGAAGATCCAAGGTGCGCAAAATGCTAGTGCCGGAAAATACATTGTATGGATTCTTCAGAATATCTGTTAGGAGAACTTCAGCGGAGGACACTTGGGTTTTAAACAAAGCCACATCTCTCTGGGCAAGTAATAATTCTTCTTTTGAGAGAAACTGTAACTTGATAATGAATTCTAGTGCATGCTTCTATTTCTAGACTCTACTCTATTTCATTAGTCTGTTTATTAGCTCAGATGGTAAAGTGTCTGCCTGCAATGCGGGAGATTTGGATTTGATCCTTGGGTTGGGAAGATCCCGTGGAGAAGGAAATGGCAACCTACTCCAGTACTCTTGCCTGGAAATTTCTGTGGATGGAGGAGCCTCGTAGGCTACAGTCCATAGGATCGCAAAGAGTCAGACACGACTGAGCAACTTCACTTCACACCTATTCCAGTATTCTTGCCTGAAAATCCCATGGACAGAGGAGCCTGGAAGGCTACTGTCCACAGGATTGCAAAGAGTTGGACACAACTCAGCAACTGAGCGTGCATGCACACATGCGCATACACACACACACACACACACACACACGCCCATATGGAAGCTTTCCCTGTGGCACAGTGGTAGAGAATCTGCTTTCCAATGCAGGCGATGCAAGAGACACAAATTCAGTCCCTGGGTCAGGAAGATCCTCTGGAGAAGGGAATGGCAACCCACTCCAGTGTTCTTGCCTAGGAAATTCCATGGACAAGGAGGCTAGCGGGCTACAGTCCACAAAAACACGACTGAACAACTAATCAGCATGCCAACACTACCTATACTCTCTTGGTTAATATAGGTTTATAAAAATTTGTACATCTGGAAAAACTAGCCACTCACCTTGTTATTCGTCAAGAGGGTTATAACTCTTCTTGGCCTTTTTGTACTTTTCATATAAATTTTAGAATCAACTTGCCAAGTTCTATGAAAAAGATTTGTTGGAATTTTGACACTAAGATCACACCAAAACTATTAAACTGGGGAAGAGATGGCATGAATATTACATACCATGAAAGGAGCATGCCCCTCTACACATGCAGTTTTAAGTTTGTTCAAAAAATTTAGTTTTCTCCATAAGAGCCTTCGTATTTTCTGATAGATATTTCCTTGACATCTAGTATCTTTGATATTATTATAAATTAAAAAAATTATTTATTCTTAAACTATTTGGTAGCTAATGTTCAGAAATATGATTGTATATATTAATTTTGTATCAAGAAAACTTGCTAAACTCTAATTCTTGTAATTTCTCTAAGGATTCTTTCAAATATTTTAGACATACAATTTTTTATCCACAAATCGACAGTCTTCTCCAACAACTCTTAAAACTTTCTCTTATTTTACCTGTCTCGCTATTCTGGCTAGCACTTATTATAATGCTCAACTAGAGAAGTATTATCAAAATCCTTGTTTGTCCTTTTTTAATTTCAAAGGGAGTGCTTTCAATGTTTTTCATTAAATATGAGGTTTTCTATTTTTTCCCCATAAATATTCAAAACAGGTGCTTGTGTATATTGAAACATAATAGATGCTGTCAGACTGATTTCCCCAAAAGCTGAAACAATTCACTCTTCTCTCAGAATTTTTGCCAGCAATAGGTGTTATAATACTTAAAAATATGTGCCATTCTGTTGAGTGGAAAATGTACATTATTATTACTTTCATTTGCCTCTTCTCAGTGGTTAGTGAATTTGACCTTTCCGTATGTTGCTGACTATTTGAACTTGCCCTCTATGAATGATCTGTTTGAATCCTTTTTAGTTTATTGTTGATGTCTCTTTCTTCCAATTTTAAAGAGATTTTTGCAGAGTATGATTAACTCCCCACACATTTTGTGCATGGCAGGTAGTCTCCTAAGCTTATCATTTGTTATCAACCTTATGTTTTTAGCTACAAAATAGCTTTAAATTTATATGAAATAAAATATCTATTTTTCATTTTGTATGTCGATTTCTCCAGCCTTGTTTACATCAGACTTCTCAGATTTTCTTGTGGAATTTAAAAAAAAATTATACATTTACGCCTTCTAGTCATCTGACAATTTTTATATACTATATAAGACAGCAGTCCAATTTTACTTTATTTCTGTTGGATAATTTATTTATATCACCATTGATTATTAAATAACTCACTCTTTTCCACTTAAATGAAATGGCATTTTTATCATATATTGGATTATCACATATATGCATCTTTGAAGTCCTACACTTGTTCTTCTGTGTAACACTGCCTCCTTAATATTAGCAAATGTGCAGTAAAAGCACATAATTATTTCTCTGCCATGTTGACTTAGGTATCTGTATAGTTTCTAGAAGATTAAGAAGTTATGGCTCTGGTACCATTATCACAGGAGAAGAGACCAGGGAAAGATGAAGTGAAATAATAAAGAAGATGGAACCGACTTTCTAAAAAGGATTTAAAACAGCTGAGAGGAACATACACAGCATATTAAAAGGTGAAGCAAACACCTAAATAATGAAGGAAAGTCAACAAAGAAGGGACAAAGAGGGAGCCAGATGTGAGGGGTCCAAAAACTGAGCTATGTGTTTATAAAACAGTTCTGAGAACACGTATGCTGCTTGACCCTTACATAAGGCTTGCTGGTTAATTCTAGGAAACAGTAGTAGTACAGAGACAGAATAAAGGCTGGAGGAGATCATCCTGTCTATTCAATGGATTTTACAGGATTCAACTGGATTAGACCTTCATGTTATATGGAGAGATTCATTTAGTACCTTAATTAGATGTTGTCCTAAACTATGAAATAAACTCACATGCGTACAGTAGAATATAGCGTTGTTTGAGAACAATATCTTTCCTAGGCAGTTTTCAAAATTTATACCTTAAAGGCATTATTTAACTATAAGGTGAGAACAGCAGCATTTTCAATGGGCAGCAAAGGAGTGAGAGGGGATGATGGAGGGAATTCCAGGTAAGGATGAGAATTCAAGTTTTGGAGTCAGATAGACTGGAGTTCCAGATCTATTTTAGCCTTCTCATATTTTCAGTTTATTTCACATCTCCAAGCACATTTCCTTATTCACAAAATGAAATGAGGATAATTTCCACTTCACAGAATTTTTGTGAGGATTAAACAGCAAATGAAATTTAATGCCTGGTGATTTAATACCATTGACTCTACTGTTAATGGAGTAAAAACTACAGATTTTCTTCCTTACAATTAGCTTATTCTTAGTCCAATTTCATCTCCATGTTATCTCAGCAGAGTCGTTAGAATTGTTAGTTGTGACAGACTAGCATCTGATGATGACAGAGAAGATAAAATTCCACGACGATGGGCCTTCCCCTGTCCAATCAGGGACATCACTCTCTGTCACAGAATGGGCTCCCCAGAGTTTAGGGAGTCGGCTGTACCTCAGGAGCTGTCCTTGCAAGGCGTGGCTGTGGGCTGAGGGAGAAACTGACTGCGGTGCAGGCCTAAGACAGGCTCAGCTACTGGGAATCTGGGAGCTAGAGCGCCCTTCGGAGTCATCCCAAGTTGGGCTGAGACAGCCCGGCCTTTATAGTCCCAGGCCCCTCAGTCAAGGCACGTGGGAAGGGGAGGGACCTTAGCCAAGAGGGTCTCTACAGCTGAGGAAGCCCTGACTTCTTTCCTCCACGGAGAGCAGTCTGGGCCACACAGGACGGTCTGCGCACCGATTCCTATGAAGATAAGCTCTGTCTCTGGTGGCTTTCCTCATTCCAGACACAGAAAATGTCACATTATCAAGTTCCTTCTAACTCTTCTATTAGCAGTTCCCAGGGAAGAGACAGACATTTGTATGGACAGTATATAAAGGCTTCCAAGGGAGGAGTTATCTATGTTCTCAATTGAAGAGCATCTCCCACTTCTGAGTGACTAACCAGGGGAGAAGGACCAAACACAGACAAAGTGCCTACCACCCTGTCAAAAGAATCTGAGCAAAGGCTGAGGTCGACTGATAGGGGAACACACGTGAAAATCACAAGCTCTGAGAGCTTTGAAGCCTGTCAAGTTCCACAGGCATGACTATATCCCAACATCTTCAAGATGGTGGGAGCAAATGAGGGCAGAGGTGGGGCCTCTAACTTAGGAATTCGGGGTCCAGCTTCAAACAGAGAAATTAAGTCCCTAAGCGGCAGAATGCAAATGACAATAAAAGAAAAGCTTCTGCTTGCAAAAGAAAAGCTTAGAAAAGTGGGGGTTGGGGGCACTGAGTGAGTGAGAGTGATGTCACTCAGTCGTGTCCGACTCTTCGCGACCCCATGGACTATAGCCTACCACACTCCTCCATCCATGGGATTTTCCAGGCAAGAGTTCTGGAGTGGGGTGCCATTGCCTTCTCCACTAGACTCTTTAAATTCTCCCCTAAAAAGGAAACTTAGAAAACTTTAGACTCCAGAGATATTACTAATGGAATGTACCTATTCTCCTTGTCTTAAACAAATTGAGGAGACCAAGAATTGACAAAATAACTATTCTTCCATGACATTCATCTCCTTATATGAAAAAGAAAAAAGAGTGCTCCTCAGGGTATTACATCCTAGAGAGAGTGAATGCTGTGATTTTCTGGAGAGGCTGCTAGATAACACATCCTGAAGCCCACGGAGCTATTAGGGAAAGGATGGATGTCCCTCTTCTACTGAAATGGACAGTCATCAATTCTTCGCATGTGTGCTAAGTTGCTTCAGTTTGTCCAGCTCTGTGTGACTATAAGGACTGTAGCCCACCAGGCTCCTCTGTCCTCAGGACGTTCTAGGCAAGAATTCTGGAGTGGGTTGCCATGCCTTCCTCCAGGGGATCTCCCTGACCCAAGGATCGAACCTGCATCTCTTATGTCTTCTGCATTGCCAC
The DNA here is from genome assembly GCA_917880005.1 of Nanger dama. Classification (NCBI taxonomy): domain Eukaryota; kingdom Metazoa; phylum Chordata; class Mammalia; order Artiodactyla; family Bovidae; genus Nanger; species Nanger dama. Next base: position 14,948,254 of record CAKJTW010000032.1, on the reverse strand, counting down.
GCAGGTTCTTGACCACTAGTACCGTGTGGGAAACCTCATCAACTCTTTGCCCTTATTTGAATCTCCATTTCAAGGTTAGGAATCAATAATTCCCCAGAGGAAAGAAGAAAGTAAATTTAAACCATGTTACAAAATAAAATACCGCAAAATAGCATGTACAAGAATGGCTAGGGTCTTTCTAGAACTTGTTCATTTTGTCTGTTGATTATCACTTCTGGCCAACACCAGCCTGGTATTTGTATCTGCTAGAGGAAGTTCAAAGAGGGCTGAAGAGAAAAACAGTAAAGTAAGTCCTGCCAACTAAATAAAAAGGCACCTGTCAAAACATCAATTTGTGTGAAATGGCAAGAGAGCATCTAATATATGGGGCCTGTCAACGAACATCTAAATAACGGTGCCTTCCTCAGCACCTTCTGTGCTCAGGTTTACATTTAAAATACATACGTCTAGGAACGCAGAAGAGATGATGGTTGAGTTAGAGCTGCCACTGAATGTTTCTCACACGTGTGCTTCAGTGCTGACACCCTAATAGCACACTCATCACACGAACTGCCTTCGTGTGTCATCCCAGTGAGGACAGAAAAGGGAGGCAAACCTCCCGCTCTGCAGACTGCCCATAATTATGAGTTTGCATCAAAAGCAAAGAAAGGTTAAGCCGCTGATCTCATTTAGAAGCACAACAGAGTCTCAAAGGCTTTGAGAATGAAAAGCATGACACATTGTGGGAGACGATTTCCATACAGAAAATTATCAAGCACGTGACTGTAAATGTCTCTATTACCAGATCCGTATGCGTGCCTCTGGAAAAAAACACCACCATCGAGTTTGACCTCCAGGGCAGCTGGAGATGTCTGTGCCACGACAGACACTGAAGTGTGAGAGATCGGCTCAGTGCTGGAGTGGCGCCCACCTCGTGCCAGACACGGGACTGGCCGATCAAACTGAAAGATGGCGCGGGCAGTCAGTGCGCCTTCCCTCTCAGAGAAGCTGCTGTGGAAGTGAAGGGACGCCTGGAAACCACACTGATTGACGTTTCCAGGTTTGCAGGGCTGAGGATTAGAGGCACAGGCAGGTGTGGAAAACATCACATACCCTTTTCTTTCTCCTCCCCCCCTCTTCCCACGTAAAGCCCTGTTCAAACGAAGCGCCAGGGGACCGCTGACTCTCGGGTGCACCATTGCCTATGATGAACCTTCCAGCTCTTTCCCTTTGAGAAATGTATGTGGCAGTGATCAACAGATTTTCTCCTTTTACCTTCATTTATCTTTCCTTTATTTTTATTCTCTTATATTCCTTTTGGTTTCCTTGTTGCTGTTGTTTAGTTGCTAAAAGTGTTGTCGGACTCTGTGATCCCATGGCCTGGAGCCTACCAGGCTCCTCTTTCCATGGGATTCTCCAGGCAAGAATACTGGAGTGGGTTGCCATTTCCTTCTCCAGGGATCTTCCCAACCCAGGGATCAAACCTATGTCTTCTGCATTGCCAGCCCCTCCCCCACAATTAGGTTAGGGGTTTGATAACATGATAAAATAATATTGAACCTCTTAAATTATCCCTGAGAGAATGAAGGTAGACCAAGCTGTAACCACCCTCCTACCACACATGCTGGTTCTCCACCACATCCAAGCAGCAGTTTTTATCTGTTGGGTCTGCCAGGACTGTCAACACCCTACATCCTTTCAACTGTTGAATTCAGCAAAAACTCGCTCACACGTTTTCAGGGAGGCTCCCAAACTCTGTTATTGTGTCACTTCTGGCTCCTCTGCTGTGTGCATTCCTGAACACGACAGCCTCTTTCTCTGCAAGATAAACACACAGGCAGTGAAAGGCCTAAGATGAGCTTTACTATGGAGAGATTGCACTCAAGACGAATTGCCTTTTACAGAGCCATATCCGGGAAAGTAACACCACTACCATTTGCTGCTAAATAAGCTCAAAGAACTTCAGTGGGACTGAAACAGGCTGGCCGGCAGAACTTGCTATTTCTTTTGAGCGAGGCTTTTCTTTACAGAATTGCTATTTTGTGCTCCAGTCTTGATGAAATGCAAAGATGCAAGCGAGGTGCCTGCTAAAACTGAAACCATCAAAATTGCAAGTCCAGGAGCAGTGAGTTGCTGCCTTGAGAGGGCTGACACCTCCTCACTCCAGCTCTCTGGACCCACTGAATAATTTCTTCCTTAAAAAGCACATCATACAGACTTTTTTATACCTACACTGACCACTAGAGTTGCAGACGTGCGGATGTTAGAGCAGAAAGTGCCCTTAAATATCCACTCTGCCAATCGTTAGTGGTGAGAGCATTTCTTAAAACGAGTCAGTGGGATGTCACTAAAAGAGCAGACAGAGCTGTTCTGGTTGAAATGGGGAAGAGTTCCCCCTGCCCTGTACCCCCAAATTCTACAGAGCCTTATGAAGCCTTGATGGAACTCTTTGTGGGACAATGCTGGAGAACTCTTGACCTTGAACAGGGTCTCAGCCTGGTGGTTTTCTAGCCATGGCTCCGGCCCCAGAGCTGTTTTTCGTCTGGTTATCCTGGTGCTTTAAGGATTGTTGTATTCATTTCCAACACTTAGTGTCGATAGATTTTTGCACAAAGGTATGGCTTCCTATGTGGCTCAGCTGGTAAAGAGTCTGCCTGCAGTTCAGGAGACCTGGGTTTGATCCCTGGGCTGGAAAGATCCCCCGAGAGAAGGAAATGACAACCCACTCCAGTATTCTTACGTGGAGAATCCCATGGACAGAGAAGCCTGGCAAGCTACAGTCTGTGGGGTCACAAGAGTCAGACACGACTTAGCGACTAAACCACCACCATGAATGTCAGGCTTCAAAACTCAGGAGCTGGGGACAGAGGGCACTGGCAGTCCTTCATGGCCACAGTGCATGGAAGACAAGCTGCTGCTCACCGTGACCCCTCACCCACTCTGGGCACCTACCCATCGGGCCACTTGTCCAGCCATTTGGGCTTTGTGGCCTCTGTGAGCGCAGATCCGGCTGATCTCGCTGACAACAGCCTGGCTCGGTAGAGGCGATGGCAGGGGTCCTGGGTCTCCCAGGTGCAGGTTTGGCGGTGTTCTTTCTAGCGGTGGTGATTTCGTTGCTCAGTTGTGTCGGACTATGTGTGACCCCCCATGGACTGTAGCCCGAGAGGGTGCTCTGTCCAAGGGATTCTCCACGCAAGAATACTGGAGTGGGTTGCCATTTCCACACGTTGGCATTTCTCAAACTAGTGGTCTGTGGAGCTGGTCTTCATGATCCAGGAGAATACCTTTCCTTAAAAACGTGTCTGTACTTGACTGACATTCAAGGAATCCCATGCTATACCCAGTTATCAGCATAATGTCTGAAGTTTCACAGTCGTAAATGTGATCAGCTGTTTCTGCCTTGTTATCTGTCTTAAAAGAGCAGGACTCCATTATGGTATACCTCACTAGCATGCAATTTGGGATATACTGTTAGCCAGATATATCTCCTGACACATCACAAGGAGATACAGAAAAGACCTTTAAAGCAGCCAGTGGTTTTGACTCCTCCAGGTGAACTTCAAAAAGCATTCTGCAGTGAAGGGTTCAGGAGAGGATTGTAGGAGAGCCTGTGGTGATAGCACTTCCTTTTACCCTAGTGAGAATAACCTCACATTCTTACCATGATGTTAATATGGTAACTGTACTGGGAAGTAACTCAGCACTGTGGTAAAGGGGTAGGCTTTGTTGCCAGATGGCCTAGGTTCAAATCCCAAGGCCACCATTTACTACCAGAATGATGCTTGGGAAGATACTTAAGTGTTGTGCCTCAGTATAACCATCTGTAAAATGGCAATAATGTTTACCCTGCGAAGTTATTGTGAGAATTCAATGAGATAAGCACCAAAACTCCATGCCTAGCATATAATAAACATTGAGAAAGGCTTGCTATTATTCGCACAGCAGATTTATAGCTTATAAACCACTCTCACTTCCATTTCTTCCATATAATCAAGCTGTGAGGTAAACAGGAGGAACTGTACCCACTTTGACAGACGAGAATTCCGAAGAGCTTGAGTGAGTCATCCACGGGCATGAAGGCAGTGAGGGGAAAAGCAAGGACGTGAACCAGGTTTTCTGTCTCAAGATCCTGGGTTGATTGTACTATCCACAATGCCTCTGGGATCCTTTAAGTGACAGAAATAATTTTCAAGGACTATTCTGAGGGTTAGAAGTCAACACATGTTCATACGTGGTGGGAGCAAATCATTTAAAAGGTAGGGCTTCGGAGAGAAGTGGGAGCAAAAACAGAATTTAATGAAAAACAGCCTGTAGGGGATGGTTGCCCAGTGATGGGCAGCCCTCAGGTGCTCGTGGACTTTACATGATAAATAAAGGGCCTTCAAGGGCCCCCAGTGAACGTCTGTCTTTGCTGTGGGCCTCTCATCCAGGGTGGATGGAGCACAGTGCGGGGCTGGGGAGGGGCCCAGCGGAGCGGGAGGGGCACAGACCCTTCCTGGCCAGAGCATAGAGACGCTGGACACTGCCGGGGAGCCGCTTCAAGAACAGCAGCAGCCCACATTTCCCACGTAAAGCAGAGCTGTCAGATTACAGGACTTTCATTGGTTAAAGCCTCGGGATGCTTTTTATGGTGTTTCCTAAATTACTGCTTTGGATTCCAGAAATGTTATACAGGAACTAGGCACCGCGGCAAGCTCACTGGAAATAGATCTCGAGTAGTCCGCTTAGGAAGACAGCTAGGCCCCAGAGGCAGTAACAGAAAACTGGCACTGGCCTGGATAGGCATATTTCCAGTTTTATTGGGATACACATGGGCCCGCAATTTCATTCACTTTAAGGCCAACGTTGGGGGTGGAGGCGGGGGTAGGGGGCATGTAGGGGTGGTGTGGGAGGTCTCTTTACTTTGATTTTGATACTGAGGGCATCTGCTTCTCCCCCTGCACTCCCAGGTCCGGGATGCTTAAACCCTGGCCCCCACGCATTCACCTACATCTTACCATTTCCTATCCCTTTCTCCATAGGAGGACTGGTTGAGGTGGGTATGAGGTATTTAACAGCTGCATTAATATCTTCTGAAATAGTTTAATGCAGGGGGTGGGGGGATGGGGAGGTAGGGGTTGGGGGATGGGGGGGATAGAAGGTGGGGAGGGATTGGGGGGCTTGTGAATCAGGGAACTAAGATTGCACATAGCATGCGGGACGGCCAAAGGAGAAAAAATAGCCCCTCCGCCAAAAGAATATTGCATTCATGTTAGCTTCCTGGTTTTCATAGTATACGGCAGCTGTGAAATTTGTTAACATTAAAGGAAGCAGGGTTAAGGACAAGCAAGGTCAAGGCTAACTCTACCATTTTTGCAAGACTTTTGTCTCAAATTATTTCAAAATAAAAAGTTAAAACAGCAAGAAGAAAAGTCACCGCCTTCCCCACCGTAAGAGGCCGTTTCACAGTTGTTACCCATGTCTGCAACATCGAGTGTTACTACGTGCTTGTGTCACGGTTGTTTATACATTATTTCATGGAACCCTGCTTTGCGGTGTGGTCACCTCCATTTTTCCAGGTGAGGGAACCGAGACATAGAAGTTGTTACGTGACTTAAAAAGCGTAGGCACCAGGAGCTGGATGATGCAGGATGACAAATAGCCACAGCTCACGTCTGCTCTGTGAGACAAGAAATCTTAGCCTTAGTAGTATGAGTGCCTAGTACAATGGCTGGCTCACTCAGGAAATGCTTTTGTTGGTTTACTGTCCTCATTTATCCACTAGATGACAATGTACTATGTGAAGTTACTTTACTTGGTTAAAGAATGCTTTTTGGTGTTAGAGGGGCAGACCATCCTTTCTCAAGCTGGCCTAAGTCAGCGTGGGGCTCCCAGGCTGGGCTGCTCAGTCTGTAGCCACAGGATACAGAAGCTCTGATTTTATTTTCCTAATCAGATCCAAGGCCATTATTAATTTCACTCCTGTAAGCAATGCCAGTTAGCATTTATTATATACCCACTCCGAGAACAGAAAATGCCATTTGTTCCTGTAGGTGCATTTTGAGACACTGCCTTATAAAGGGTGGATTTATGGGAAACCTATTTTCTAAATGTCAAGGCTTTCAAGCACAGCAGAGAGTTGTGACCCCCTAAAAGGCAGTTGTGCACAACATCAGTACCACAGTCACCTGGGCTCTCTTGTCTGCTCTCCGTTGTCCAGCTTCTGGTGCCTACATATTTTAAGTCACATAACTTCTATGTCTCAGTTCCCTCACCTGGAAAGAGGGAGATGACAACACAAGAAAGCAGGGCTGGATAAAATAATGTATAAATAACTATGACACAGCGCACACAGCAGCACTTAGTAAACGCCGTGTCCTTGTTCCCTTCAGTTTCCTGTGGGACACAGGGCCTCCTTAACCCATTACAACAGGTACTGGGGATGCACACTCAGCGATGCTTGTGCAGCCCCAAGGCTACAAACTAGATGTGCAACCTACATGGTACTGTTCCAAGATCTACTCTCTTAAAAATTAAGATTATATAAAGCATCCTAATGAAGTATAAGCTCTGTAAAAACGTTTTTAAAATCCAGCGTTATATATTTAATCAGTAGAAAATGTGCTAATGGCAATAAGCATCAATTAAATATTTCCTGAGCAGTTGGTTTTTTTTTTTTATAGGATGTTTTTGAAGAGACAGTTTGCACAGTTCAGGTCTCTTAGGAACTTGTTAGTGAATATTTAGGATGATGACTTCTTTTCCTATTGATCAGTTACTCTGTAGCTAGTCGTTGAACCTTTATTATTGGTCATGATAATTAAGAAGATGATAAAGGTATTTCAAACCGATAAATTAATTTTAAAAGGATTACTGTGTGTTTTACTCTCCTTAAATTCTTCAAGTTAAAGAGACCAGTCCAAATTAAGGAGACTAACCAAATGTTGTTCTCACTTTCTTTATTCTTGGCTGTCACAGGTCCTACGTGATTTTGTGGTCTACTAACAAAAGAAAGCTTTGTGTTGTGTTAAAAGCTCTAGCCATTTCCTTTTCCAGGGGAACTTCCCAACCCAGGGATCAAACCTAGGTCTCCTGCACTGCAGGCAGATTCTTTGCCATCTGAGTCACCAGGGAAGCCCAATAATAAATATATCAAACTACTAAAAGAGCTGTGAAATTACCTTCAGAGAAGTACTAAAGTGATCCTAATACGCTGAAGGCTTGCATCCTTTTCAATCTGAATGTTTTGTTTAATTGTCTCTTATTTGCATCTGGATATTTGTGTGTATTTGTGTGTGTGAGAGAGAGAGTTATGAGAGACTGAGAAAAAGCGAGACCAGAATCTGCTGTAGTCATCCATCTTGCACCAAGAGAGGAGGTGGCCCAAACACCGAGGAAGGCAGAGGGGAAAGAATCATCAAAAGGAAGAATTTTGATGACACAATTGAGCAGCTGAGCTAAATCAGTCCTGGAATCACCGCACCTCTATTTTATCAGCAATAGTCTTATTGAGTAGGCAACTTTCACTTTGGATTTCTATACCTGGAGCTGAAAATATCTTCACAGATACATTAACTAGACTCATACTTCCCCACATATTTTTATTTCAACTTTTTTTTTTGGTGTACACGCGCATGTGCACACACACACACGCACACACAGAGGAGGTCTCACTATGACTCAGCACAGTACCAAACTATCCCCCAGTCTCAATGGCTTCAACATCACACACATTCCTTGCTCATGCCTCTTGCCTGAGTCCATTGTGAATTGGCTTTTTGTCATAATCCATCTGAGAACAAAGCTGAAGGAGAACACTAACCAACAGCATGTCCCTGGGGTAGGAGGAAAGGAAATGCCCTGGTCCAGAAGTGACACACATCACTTCCGCTCACAACTCACTGGCCAGAACTAGTCACACAATCCTGTCCAACCACAGGAGGGCCAGGAAATGCCAGGAGGGCAATGGGCCCAGGTGCCCTTTGTAGAACAGCACTAACGACTACCAGAGCCCTTTCCTAAATAGAGTTATTCACCTGAGGAGGGGAAGCAGGGGGTGGGAGTTAAGTGTGGGAAACAGATTTTTTTCCCTGTACACCACTTTGATAGTATTTGGATTGTCTTAAATGTTTAAAGGCTGAAGTATAACAAAGAGAGATAAGCACACAAATCATAAAAGTACAGCTCAATAAATGATAATAATGAACTCATTTGTATAATTATCACCTGGATCAAGAAATAACATTGTCTGCACCCCAAAACTCCACCTTGCGACTCCTTCAATTTCTCCCTCTATCTTTCTTCCCAAAGTTATCCTGATTCTTAATCCCATAGATTAAAAATTAAAAAGAAATATTTATAGATTTATCATGAGAGTAGTATAAGGTAACATGCCCTTGAGGGTTTCTCTAAACCCGGGGTGGGGGTGGGGGAATAAATAGACTGTTAGTTTGAAGAGTTTCTCTAAACCCAGGGGGAAGTAAATAGCCTGTTAGTTTGAAACGTGTAGGAGGTAAAGAGTGAGTAGAGAAGTAGCTGGACCAGGGAGAATGGGGTGCTCTGAGGCTTAGAGGATGGAAGGTGAGTGGAGGAGACGGTACCTGCCCCCTGCTCCCCTCAAGGTGTCAGGACCTCCGGTGATGCCATACACTGCTCTTTGGAACTCACCTGGATTTCCTGACTTTGAAGTTTCTTCACCCAGGCTGAGGCAAACCGGAATGTAGAGAGGCTTCCCTGTGACAGCTATGCTCCACAGAAGACAAGTTCAACACTGACACTAGGAAATCAGGTGAAGAGAAGGGGCATCAACCACTCCGGAGTAAGGGCCAGACCTCGTCCTATTTCTGAGAGCTTCAGGATTCCTGTTTCATACAGTGGGAGGTGGTAGTGATAGCAGGTGTCCCAGAAGCAACTGCTTCTGGATGGTTTCCCCAGGTGGGGAGGTGGGGGCCACAAAGCTGGATATAGTTTTAAAAAACAAAACATCGTCAGCCATCATCCCCCTCTGCCAGGTGGGCTGAGAATGCACACCTGTCTGCACGATGCAGCTTCACCTTCCTTCACGTTGTACATGTCCGGCTCTGACCCAAAGCTGCAGGTTGGCCCTGTGAGGTGTTTGGAGCCTCAGCACCTCCTTGAGTTCCTACTCTGTACCACTGCCGCACAGTAAGCTGGGGGAAAGGGCCCGTAACGAGTGCGTCACTCAGGGTTCAACCATGGCAAATATTTACATGTGTATATGACTGAAAAGATATATAAGAATTGCTAGGCATTGGCACACACAATTAGGAAATTGATAAGACTGCTTAGCCTCCAGATTCCGGGGCTCTCTGGGTGCTTACCCAGGCCTATAAGATGCCCAGTCCAGCCAGACTGGACTGTCTATTTACTTTTCCCAGCTCAGAAAAGTGACAGACAAACTCAGAAGTGACAGACAAGTTTTAACATTTTTAACTCTTATGAACAGTTTAGCTTCAAAGAAAAGAACAAAAAAAAATCTGTAAACATAATTCTTTAACAAATAACTTATAAAATTCCTACTATGTCCAGAGCACTGTACTGTCTTTTGGGACATGGAGGTAGAGAGAGATGAAATTCGCTGTCCTCATGGTTGCTTCCAGCCTTTCAAAACAGACTGGGTGACTCTGCTAACTGTATTGACTTTGGCAAATTACTTAATCCCTCCATGCCTCATAATTCTTACTTGCAACATAGGAAAAGTGATTATACCTAATGCATAGTTAGAACCAGACATGGAAAAACAGACTGGTTCCAAACTGGAAAAGGAGAACATCAAGGCTGTATGTTGTCATCCTGCTTATTAAACTTATATTTAGAGTACATCATGTGAAATGCTGGACTAGATGAAGGACAAGCTGGAATCAAGATTGCTGGGAGAAATATCAATAACCTCAGATATGCAGATGACACCACCCTATGCAGAAAGCAAAGAGGAACTGAAGAGTCTCTTGATGAGGGTCAAAGAGGAGACTGAAGAAACAGGCTTAAAACTCAACATTCAAAAATAAAGATCATGGCCTCTGGTCCCATCACTTCATGGCAAATAGATGGGGAAGCAATGGAAACAGTGACAGACTTAATTTTCTTGGGCTCCAAAATCACTATGGATGGTAACTGCACCCATGAAATTAAAAGATGCTTGCTTCTTGGAAGAAAAGCTATGACAAACCTAGATAGCCTGTTCTATCTAGGTTAGAATTATTAAAAAGCAGATGGTATTTTGCTTACAAAGGTCCACCTAGTCAAAGCTATGGTTTTTCCAGTAGTCATGTATGGATGTGAGAGTTGGACCATAAAGAAGGCTGAATGCCAAAGAATTGATGAATAGTGGTGTTGGAGAAGACTCTTGAGAGTCCCTTGGACTGCAAAGAGATCAAACCAGTCCATCCTAAAGGAAATTAGTCCTGAATATTCATTGGAAGGACTGATGCTGGAGCTGAAGCTCCAATTCTTTGGCCACTTGATGTGAAGAGCAGACTCACTGGAAAATCCCTGATGCTGGGAAGCACTGAAGGCAGGAGGTGAAGGGGACAACAGAGGATGAGATGGTTGGATGGCATTGCTGATTCAATGGACATGAGTTTGAGCAATCTCCAGGAGATGGTGAAGGACAGGGAGGCCTGGCATGCTACAGTCCATGGGGTCGCAAAGAGTTGGACATGACTGAGCAACTGAACAACTTCTGTCCATTGACAGGTTTCTGTTAGTAGAGACGAGATTTATTGGGAGTAGATGGTGGAGGTGCTTAGAGTGAAGGCTGGTTCCAGGGTGTCTAAAGGCAGGTAGGTGGAATTGCTGTTTGCCCAGGCAAGTGGGCTAATCTGAGGGCATTTCATGAAAATGTTTGGCTAAGTATTAGTCCTGCTGCTGCTAAGTTACTTCAGTCGTGTCCAACTCTGTGTGACCCCCAAAGATGGCAGCCCACCAGGCTCCCCCGTCCCTGGGATTCTCCAGGCAAGAACACTGGAGTGGGTTGCCATTTCCTTCTCCAATGCATGAAAGTGAAAAGTGAAAGTGAAGTCGCTCAGTCATGTCTGACCCTCAGCGACCCCATGGACTGCAGCCTACCATGGGATTTTCCAGGCAGGAGTACTGGAGTGGGGTGCCATTGCCTTCTCCCAAGTATTAGTCCTGATTCCTGGGATTTATTACACATTTCTTAAGAAGAAAAAAAGCAAAACTAATGAAGTGTTTGGCTGTAAAGGGGGAAGTCTGGGATTTGCTAAAGATAGGGATTCAGAAAATATAGGTCGAAGCCTTTTCTGAAGTCTTTCATTCCTAGTCTCTGGAGAAATCAAATGTAAGCATCTGTAACAAATGAATATAATGAAATGGAAATAATTTTTTCCGAGGCAATGAGAAATTGAGGATCATTAAATTGTTAACTCCTGGAAGGAAAGGAGTTGTTTTTCTGAAGCCATGTGACATTTTAGTGGGTGTTGTACAGAACAGGACTTGGTAGCTCTTTGGTGGTAAGTCCATTGAATTTTGAGCTTTCTTCTACGGTGGCATAACAGCAAAAATAAACAAATTCACACTGATCATGTGGGAGCAGGGGTGAGGGGAATGAGGCACGGCGTCACCACTACCTGTTATTACTAACCTCACGATTATAATAGACAATGTCCACTTTTGCAGTAAGTATACAGAAATATGTGAACCGTGAACTCCCTGATGTTCAAGCTGGTTTTAGAAAAGGCAGAGGAACCAGAGGTCAAATTACCAATATCTGCTGGATCATAGAAAAAGCAAGAGAGTTCCAGAAAAACATCTATTTCTGCTTTATTGACTATGCCAAAGCCTTTGGCTGTGTGGATCACAATAAACTGTGGAAAACTCTGAAAGAAATGGGAATACTAGACCACTTGACCTGCCTATTGAGAAACCTATATGTAGGTCAGGAAGCAACAGTTAGAACTGGACATGGAACAACAGACTGGTTCCAAATAGGAAAAGGAGTATGTCAAGGCTGTATATTGTCACCCTGCTTATTTAAATTCTATGCAGAGTACATCATGAGAAATGCTGGGCTGGAAGAAGCACAAGCTGGAATCAAGATTGCCGGCATAAATATCAATAACCTCAGATATGCAGATGACACCACCTTTATAGCAAAAAGTGAAGAGGAACTAAAAAGCCTCTTGATGAAAGTGAAAGAGGAAAGCTAAAAAGTTGGCTTGAAGCTCAACATTCAGAAAACAACGATCATGGCATCTGGTCCCATCACTCCATGGGAAATAGATGTGGAAACAGTGTCAGACTTTATTTTGTGGGCTCCAAAATCACTGCAGATGGTGACTGCAGCCATGAAATTAAAAGACACTTACTCCTTGGAAGAAAAGTTATGACCAACCTAGACAGCATATTCAAAAGCAGAGACATTACTTTGCCGACTAAGGTCTGTCTAGTCAAGGCTATGGTTTTTCCAGTAGTCATGTATGGATGGGAGAGCTGGACTGTGAAGAAAGCTGAGCACTGAAGGATTGATGCATTTGAACTGTGGTGTTGGAGAAGACTCTTGAGAGTCCCTTGGACGGCAAGGAGATCCAACCAGTCCATTCTGAAGGAGATCAACCCTGGGATTTCTTTGGAAGGAATGATGCTAAAGCTGAAACTCCAGTACTTTGGCTACCTCATGTGAAGAGTTGACTCATTGGAAAAGACTCTGATGCTGGGAGGGATTGGGGGCAGGAGGAGAAGGGGACGACAGAGGATGAGATGGCTGGATGGCATCACTGACTCGATGGATGTGAGTCTGAGTGAACTCTGGGGGTTGGTGATGGACAGGGAGGCCTGGTGTGCTGCGATTCATGGGGTCGCAAAGAGTCGGTCACGACTGAGTGACTGAACTGTGCTGATAACCTGCACTTACGCTATTTTTTTTCCATGATGCTCACCAGAGAAGTTTCTGATTAAGCATAGGGTCCTCATCATGTTTACTCATCTGTGCAAAGAATGGGAGTCTAAATTTCCCTGCTGACCTTAGTTCTCAATTTTCTTGACTTTGGGTCAAATCGTGCACTTTTAATGAGCATTTATATCATTTGCTCATTGAAAATACCAGAAGTTGATTTGCTAGATCACTGAACCCTGTACTGATGTCTAATAAATATTGGAAAAAGGTCATCAAGAAATAATCTCCTTTCCAGTCTTCCTGCCCAAATGAGAAACACAGACGCATATTGCCTTTGTTTCTTGTTAACCCAGGGCAATGGGGCACAACAACCATTCTTTCTGGTCCAGATTCCCTAGAGTGCATTCTTTTACATGTTTACAGCTGAATAGGCCTCACATGATAATCAGGACCCATCGACCTCCTGATTGGGCTCACGGAGGTACTGAAGAGCAATCCTCTATTAGTTTCTGGCGAGGGCAGTAACTGTCTTGAAAGAACCTGTTTTCTCCTAATTTACAGCAGTTCCCCCTGGGTTTAGTGATGTTTGCAGGAGTTTGGTAAACAGTTTGTTCTGACACACTGTAGCTGGTGGCTGCCTCCCTCTAGGACCCTCACAGGGTCTAAAGCCTGACAAGGGAATTCATTGATGTCTCCCAGGCAAGGACCTGCGCTAGTTCAGTGGCATCGGGGCCTGGGATGCGGAACACACTGGAAAATAGCTTCAACCTTGGATCACCTGGAGAGAAAGCCCACGTGTCTTTTCTACTGTTGGTGATGTCTCTCTTTACATGGTGTCCTCTGAACTTCAACTTTCATAAACAAGCCCATCCATTTTGCCTGTAAAAAGTTCCTCATAGTCTCTCTCTCTCCTTTTCTGTCCCACTCTCAGGGCTTACATTCTGCTAGGTTGTACCACTAAAGCCAAATCCATACCAGTAAAGCCACATCAGCCTCACAAACTGACTTCGTGGAGTCCAGTTCTTGCCTCTCTAGTCCACCCTCACACTTATTTTTCCTAAGTCCTTTGCACACGTTTCAAAACTTTTCATAGTCAAGCCCTCTCTCCGACCAGTGCAGCTTTAGTTTCCATTAGTAATAATCATAGTAGTGATAACGACCATTCAACTGAGTGCTTTGTTTTGCAGAGCACTTTATAGAGAGTATTACATTTTATCCAACAATAACCACACTGATGTGGGCATTATTATCCTTGCCAAATAGCTATAGTTGAGTACTCCCTTCCTGTGACAGGTAGCTGACTTTAAAAGACAGACCTGTAAATACTACCTTAAATGGCAAAGGATGTGATCCAGGCAAGGCCCTTGAGATGAGGAGATGGTGTTGGATTATCTAGGTGGGCACTCAATGCAATGATATGCATCCCTGTGAAAGGGAGGCAGAGGGAGATCTGAGAGATGACACAGAACAGAGAGGCTTCCCAGCTGGTGCTGGTAGTAAAGAACCTGCCTGCCAACACAGGAAGCGTAAGAGATGAGGGTTTGATCCCTGGGTTGGGAAGCTCCCCAGGAGGAGGGCATGGCAACCCACTCCAGTATTCTTGCCTGGAGCATCCCATGGACAGAGTAGCCTGGTGGGTTAGAGTCCATGGACTTGCAAAGAGTTGGACACGACTGAAGCAGATTAGCATACATGCATGCACAGAAAAGAGATAATGTGAAGACAACAGAGGGGAAGTTGAAGGTGTTGGCCTTGACGTTTGAAATGATGTGGCCACAGCCAAAGCTGGAGGTACCAGTGGCTGAAAGAGGCCAGGAACCATCCTCCCCTAAAGCCTCTGGAGGGAATCTGGCCCTGCTGACACCTTGATTTCAGCCTCTAGAACTATGAGGCAGTGCCTTACTGACCTTCTTAGCCACACAGCTTACGGTAACTTGTTACAGCAGCTCCGGGAATTGAAAGATGCCATTTCTCACCTGCATCACATCAGCCTCACAACTGACCTCTTGGAGTCCAGTTCTTGACTCTATGGTCCACCCTGCACACTTAATTTTCTGTAACTCCTCTGCATGGGTTTCAAATATTTTTATAGTGTGGTCCACCCTCCAACCAGCTCTGCGATAGTTTCTGTTAGTAATAATCATAGTAGTGATAATGACCACTCAACCGAGTGCTTTTTTGTGCTGAGCGCCTTATAGAGAGTCTCACATTTCATCCTGAACAACCACGCTGAGGTGGGCATTATTATCCTTCCTTTCCAGATGAGGAAATTGAGGCCTGTGCGAGCAGTGTGTTTCTGCTCTCAGCCCCAGGCGTTAGTGCTCAGGGTGTGTCCCCTGCTGGAACACTAGCAGGATGATCTGAGAGCCTTATTCTCCTATCTGCTTGTGTAAAACTCACCCTCCTTCCAGACTTCATGTGTGTACCCCTTTCTCCACGAACTTCTCCCGAATACCCATCTGTCACCTGCCTCTGAATTCCCTGTAAATTGTAGGCAGAATCTGTTTCACAAACTGTAGAAATTAGATTCTGCTTTGTAGTTTTAAAAATTCAAAACTTACTGTGAAAGAATATAATATGTAGAGGAAGATTTAAAAACAAAACACAAACCCAAAGTACCCTACTCAGTGATTCCTGACCCTGAGGATGCACTGATTCTTTTACTGAGATTTCTCTCTAATTTTAAATAAAATCAACTCACATTTTTTGGGGTAATGTGTCCAGTTAGAAATTGCCTGGGCTGTGTAGGTACCCTGATGACATTACCTAGAAAATCTGATTCCCATGTAGCCTGTAAGCAAGTATTCTATCCATCTAGAGCAATACTGTCTGCCTAATGGAAACACACTCTGGGCAGCAAATGCAAGCCATTCGTTTTAAAATGTTTAAAGTGGTCGTATTTTAAAAAGTAAAAGAAACAAGTGAAATTAATTTTATTTGACCCAATACTGTATTTTGCTTAACTCAATATATCCAAAACATTCAATACTATCATTTCAACATGTAATCAATATAAAAATTATTGAGACATCATTTTTGGTTGTTTGTACTGTCTTCAAAATATGAAGTGTAATTTAAATTCACATCATATGGAAACTTGAACCAAGTGAATTTCAGGTATTCAACAGCCAATATCAGATGATGTAGGTCTAGAATTACAACTTTTAAGAAGACTAGATTTCCAAGTTCTGTTCTTCTGTAAAATATCTAATTTGAACTCAACAAAATGAGATGCCTTCTCTTGATGTCTACAATATTTTCTATTCACTGTAGAAAACTTGGAAATACAGAAAATTACAGAGAAGAAAATAAAGCTTCCCAGTATTACAACATTCCAGACTTTTTCCCCTAAGTATAACTAAAAATATACAGATCTTAAAAATTAAAAGCATTCTGTTAGTACTATTTCATAATATTCTGATTTGGAAACTTAGTCCTCTCCTGAAGGCTGTCCCATGTATGCTGGGTTCCTCTCTAAGTAGATTTTAAGTCTAGAAAACAAAGATCATGTTTCAGACCATTCCTACATACCTCAAAGAATATGACTGAGCACACAAAACTCAGTAAACAGCTGAATTGACAGAAAAATATTAATCAATAAATATTTAGAGAGTGGGAGTGGCTTAAAAACTGGATTTGAGAGTCGGAGAAACCCAGTTGAACATCTCATTTTAGTCTGGAATCACCCTCTGAAATTGGAGATAAGATCCTGTTCCTTGCTAGTGGCTAAGTATGGGGTGACATGGTAAAGCTCCTTCAGCCTTGTTTTTCCTGGTGGTATAGATGAGAAACACGTGCTCACTGACCTTATTAATTCTGCCAGCTCTCCCAGGGTCGTGTGAAACCCAAATGAGATCATGTTTGAATGACATCATGCAAAGAG
This sequence comes from Nanger dama, assembly GCA_917880005.1. Classification (NCBI taxonomy): domain Eukaryota; kingdom Metazoa; phylum Chordata; class Mammalia; order Artiodactyla; family Bovidae; genus Nanger; species Nanger dama. Next base: position 14,931,539 of record CAKJTW010000032.1, on the reverse strand, counting down.
CAGCACTCTGTAAATCAAGAGGCGTGTTGCCGTTTGTCTTTCTAACCTTGCTGCCCTGTGTGAACTGTCCTCTTAACATGCTTAGAATTTGTTCCTGGCCATTGACTCAATCCGTGTTCTTGCTAATGCTAAGATTGTAGACTTCACATGACTAGTACTGCATTAGTTTTAAATCATTACTTTTTAACAATATGCAGCTTTTCCTAGAATTTTAACCATATTTATACCCAATTTTTAAAATTTTAACAACTGGTGCTCACTGCTAGTCTTTAGTCCTCTTATTTTTTATTAATTTTTATAGAAATATAGTTGCTTGACAATGTTGTTTCTACTGTACAGCAAAATGAATCAGCCAAATATATACATATATCCCCTCCCTTTGGACTTCCTTCCCATTCATACCATCACAATGCATTAAGTTCCCTGTGCTATCCAGCATGTTCTCATCAGTTATCTATTTTATGTATAGTCCTTAGCCCCCTTAAATCATGATTTTCTTATTCAAATTTTAAAATTCTATGAATATCTCAAGTAATTGTTTTAGAAAATATAGTGTACTAAATCTTCTAGCTCATTAATGTCTGAAATATCTGAAGCATAAAGGACTTTTATATTGGGGTTGACAGATAAAATACAGGACTCCCAGTTAAATTTGAATTTCAGGTAAACAATAAACATATTTTAGTATGAATGTATCCCAAAATACTTATACTAAAAACATACTGTTTATCTGAAATTCAAATCTGAGTGTCCTGTGCTTTTACCTGCTAAATCTGGCAATCTTTTTTTTTTTTTTAACTCCTTATAGAATTCTTGGGCTATAGGCTTTTCCTGTCACACATTTTATTTTGAATATTCTAAATAAAATATTATATTGAGCAAGACAAAAAAAAACAAACCTCAATGAATGAGGCACCATTATCTTCTGTTACTGTGGAGTCTGATTGTTGTTTCTCTTTGGGCAATCTTTTCTTTTTTTCCTTACAAATGCCTATAGGGAATTTTCTTTATTTTCATAATATTAAGTATTTTTGAGAACATATAGGAATTTGGGGGCTTTAATTAAGGCTCTCATATGGTTTTTGAGACTCCTGAAATTATATTGCATACCTGGTAGTTAATGTTTCTGATTTATTTTAAACTTTCCTATCCTCACCCTTTCTGTACGAATCTGAGCTTTTTGAGGGTGTCAGTTGTGTATCTGTAATCCATAGAACCATGAGGGGGAGCAGAAGAAATGTTGCTTAAAAGACCAAACAAATGAGTTGAGGCTAAATGTTAGGACAGGCAGCACAGTTTTCAAAGTCTCACACACAGGATAGATAAGTCAATGCACAATACCTACTGAACAGTATGGAGATCAAGATAAACCCTGACAATAGCTCTCTGACATAAAGAACATCCTCAAGAATGAAGGAATGGATATCGGTTTCAAGGAAAGGGGAAAATGAAACAGCCCTTGATTCCCAGGAGGGTGGATATGATGCCAAAAAAAATTTAGTTATGAACTGTAGGCCAATAAGCTTTTACTTATTCAGAAGCAGAGTAAAACTCATATTTCATTTTGTCACCCTTGCTGAGAGACCCAGGAGCATGAAAAACAGTTTTATCCACTTTCTAGAAAATGACAGTAAGTTATCCCCTGGTGTTGAGAAGTGCAACCTTCCAGCATTCAATGGAGCCAAGAGGCCAGTGAGATCCCTGGGGTCCGGTCCAGACAGCCCCAAGAGAATGGCATGAAGGGTGGCTGACTTGTGAGGCCATCAGCCATCAAGGAGGGAATGAAATTTCCTTTGTTATAAGGGCTGCAACCCTGAATCAGAGACCTAATTCCTAGCCTCAGGCCTTCTCTAAAATTGAATCATAGCTGGACTTTGCCATGGAGCTCAGCTCCAAGATCCTCATTCTTTGAAGAGAGTAAAGAGCTCAGCATCTTTCACTTTATTACCAATCTCTCCTGTTCTTCCCTGATTGGAGCAACTAATTCATTTACATCAAGCAGCATGGTAGATGCTGTGAATAAGACTTCTCTTGATTGCTTGTACTTCAGAATAAATCAATTTTCTTTAGGGCAATAAAAGTAAATATTCTTTAAATGATCAAATCCTAACTTAACCTCAGTCAGATCTAAGGAGATTCTAACTTCATTCTCTATCTCCTTACATTCCTTTATCTGCTTATGGTTTTTCAGGTATGTGAGACTCCATGGGGTCTGACTTCCCATGAGGTGCTATTCTTTAAGAATTAAGCAATAATCACGATGAGAGACAAGCTCTCAGTTTTCTAGAATTCCACCTTGGAGTCTCTTTCTTAACCTGAGCTTGAACTCAGCACCATGTTGGATGCAGCCCCTAAGATAGTGGTTGCTACCCCTAAGAAGTTCCCAAGGCTCTCTCATAATTAAAAGGCTGAATGACTCCAAGGGCCCAGAGCAAAGGTTCTCTCATTCCTAGAGTTGTGACACCAGTCTACCTGATAAAATGTAAGGTCAAATCCGTGAAAAGCACCATTGCCAGTTTGTAAATCTGAGTAGGGGATGTCACACTAGAGGTTTTCAGTAGGCATACACAAGTATGTAGGCCAATATACGTTACTGCTTTGTAACTAAGTTGTGTCTGACTCTTGAGATCCCATGGACTGTAGCCCACCAGGCTCCTCTGTCCGTGGAATTTCCCAGGCAAGAAAACTGGAGTGGGTTGATATGTAGGCACATATGCTTTTGAACTGTGGTGTTGGAGAAGACTCTTGGGAGGCCCTTGGACTGCAAGGAGATCCAACCAGTCCATCCTGAAGGAGATCAGCCCTGGGATTTCTTTGGAAGGAATGATGCTAAAGCTGAAACTCCAGTACTTTGGCCACCTCATGCAAAGAGTTGACTCATTGGAAAAGACTCTGAAGCTGGGAGGGATTGGAGCCAGGAGGAGAAGGGGATGAGCGAGGATGAGATGGCTGGATGGCATCACTAACTTGATGGACGTGAGTCTGAGTGAACTCCAGGAGTTGGTGATGGACAGGGAGGCCTGGCGTGCTGCGATTCATGCGGTCGCAAAGAGTCGGGACACGACTGAGCGACTGAACTGAACTGAATATAACATAGACAGCGATGAGTTGCAAATCATGGAAATGAGCAGTACAACTAGAGAAACTGGATCAGGCCCAGTGTAGGTCTTTTCTCTTGCCTCTAGAGATTTGCCTTCATCAGAACCAAAGTATTGGCATTTTTACAATTTATTGACACTGTCTTTTTGCTTTGGCCACACTGCACAGCATGTAGGATCTTAGTTCCTGACCAGGGATTGAACCTGAGCCCCTTGTATTAGAAGCATGAAAACTTAACTACTGACCACCAGGGAAATCCCTCTATTTTCTTGAATTAAGAGATTTGATTCCTATGAGACACCAGAGAAGACAAAGAAGCACTTGTGTCTGCCAGCTTGAAGATGTTCTGTAATATTTAGGAGAACTTCTTTCCTATTGCCACAGGGCAAAGAGGCTATTTCTGACTCTTGGGACTAAGTCTTGCTTGTATGCAACATCATTTAAAGTGTGGTATTTTACTATGCAATTCTAGATCATGGAGGACCCACTGATATAGCTTGAAGGGCATGGCCTAGCTGTTAATGACACCGTGAAAATCCCCCAAGGGAGATCAAGCAGATGGCTCTGACATTAAGAGATAAAAGTCATCTTTAATGGATTTGACTGTGGTTACTGTAAGCAGGTGCCCCAAAGTAACATAAATAGACAAGATAAAATAGGTATAGATGGGTTTTATAATTCCCTTACCTTATTAAGTGGGATAAGTAATTTGCCACCAGATTAGAAGTGGGAGAAGATGTGTGTGTTATTGTGTGGCCCCAGACCACTTTAGCATCAACTGTCCTCTTTCTTCCCATTCCATTCTCCATGATTGATCCTGTTGAATATAAAATACTTGAGGAACAGAAAGCTAATAAATTTGGGAGAAATGTCATATGGCTTTTATTCCAAGAATCACTGTATAGGGTAATGAAGAATCCTTTTGAAGTGGAGAATGTGGATAATTCTAATAAGGTTAATTCTTGAAACCAGGACTTTGAATAGAAGAGATTGGATGGGCTCAGAGAAAGGAGTTGGGCCTGTGGTGGTCCAGACAAGGTCACCACATTTTGAAAAGTCACAGTATACCATACGGATGGAAGAGAAGGCTGGCTAAAGGGAGATGCCATGCCATATCTGATGTTAGACTGGGCAAGAGGACTTATATACAGAGCAAGTTCCAGATGTCAGGTCAGGTCTAAAGGGCTGAAATATGGTGGGGCACCAAGGGGAAACCAAACTTTCTGGACTAGAAGCTGTCCTCTGACAGAACAGGATGATCTGGTGGTAGAAAGCAAGGACCTACAAGGGAATTAAGGACATCAGAGTAGGATCCAGGCAAGCAAGGAGCATTTTAGGAATCCAGACAATAAATGATTGGGTAGCGGAGCATCAGAGTCAGACCAAAATGCTTGAGCTCCAGGAACAGTGCCCAGACAGACACCCACAACACTATTACATGAAAACTAAGAAGGGTCAACCGCAGGGTGATGATAATAGTATCAACGACAACAACCATAATCAACATGAATAACTATGGATAACAGGTTCTGAGTAGTTACCATGTACTGGGCTAATTGCTTGACCCTCCATGTCTTCTATCTTTATTTAACAGAAGACAAAGTAGAGAGATAAAGTACATGTTCAAGGTGATGCAGAGCTAAGTGTCAGAGCTTGGATTTGAACCCAGATTTGTCTAATCCCAAGCTCATAAGCTTCCCCCTCTTCAGGACAGTTCCTGACAAAAGCTCCCTTCCTGAGACTCTGGCAGGGGGAGGCCTGGGCCACAGCAAAGATGGCTACACCTGACATCCAAGGCAGATCCATGCTGCTCCCAAAATTTACATAGATAAATATCAAGCTTGGTTATGTAAAAAGAAGAGCCCCAAAAACCCTGAAAAGTAATCACTCTACCATGCTCAACACTAGTGAAGGTCTTTATGGAAATCGATTTCTGCTTTGAGGCTGTTATCACTATTGTTCAGTTGCTAAGTCATGTCCAGCTCTTTGTGACCCCATGGAATGCAGCACACCAGGTTTCCCTGTCCTTCACCATCTCCCGGAGTTGCTCAAACTCACGTTCACTGAGTCGGTGATGCCATCCAACCATCTCAGCCTCTGTCACCCTCTTCTCCTGCCTTTAATCTTTCTTAGCATCAGGGTCTTTTCCAATGAGTTGGCTCTTTGAGGCTGTACCTGATATAATTACAATGTGAAGTGATATTGCTGGGGACCACAGAAGGAAATTGGGAACTCTCATGTACACTTGCTCTAGATTGAATTGTGTCCTCTCAAAAGATATACTAAGGACTTCCCCGGTGTCTAGTGCCTGGGGATCTGCCTACCAAAGCAGAGGCAATGGGTTCTGTCCCTGGTCCAGGAAGAGTCCAGATGCTGTGGGACAACTAAACCTGTGTTCTGCAACTACTAAGCCCGAGTGCTACAACCATTTAGAAGCCCAGGCGCCCTAGAGCCTGTTCTCCAAGAAGAGAAGCTGCCGCAAGGAGAAGCCCGAGCGGAGAGTAGCCCCTGCCCAAGGATGCCAAGGAAGACCCAGTGCAGTCAAAAAAATATGAGCAAGCAAAAATCCTCCTAAAATTAAAAGACATGTTGAGGTCCTGATAGCCAAGAACCTGTGAACGGGATCAGGGGCTTCGTAGATGCAATCATGTTAAGAGGAGGTTGCATTGAATTCAAGTGGTCCTACATCCAAAGACTGGTGTCCTTACCAGGAAATGGAGATTTGGAGACACGGAACACAGGGAGGAATGCCATGTGATGAGGCTGAGATTGGAATTTTGCTGCCATAAACCAAGGAACACCAAGAATTGCTGCACCCACCAGAAACTAGGAGAGGCCAAGCAATGTGCTTCCTTGGAACCTCCGGGAGGAAAGACGGTGCTGCCAGAACCTTGATTTCTGACTCTGGCTCCCAGAACTGTGAGAGACTAAGTTTCTGTTATTTTAAGCCACCTGCTGCTGCTGCTAAGTCACTTAAGTCGTGTCCGACTCTGTGCGACCCCCTAGACGGCAGCCCACCAGGCTCCCCTGTCCCTGGGATTCTCCAGGCAAGAACACTGGAGTGGGTTGCCCCTTCCTTCTCCAAGGCATGAAAGTAAAAAGTGAAAGTGAAACAGCTCACTGACCCCATGGACTACGGCCTACCAGGCTCCTCCGTCCATGGGATTTTCCAGGCAAGAGTACTGGAGTGGGGTGGTATTGTGCTCTCCTTAAGCCACCTAACTTGTGGTAATTTATTACTGAATCCCTGATGGGCAGAGGTAAATTGATAAAAATCTTCTTGAAAGCAATTCAACAAATGAATTTAAACTTTAAAGATTCCTCTTCTTGAGATTCCTATTTCTACTAAACTATACTAAGATACTTTTTATAGATTGAGATCCATAAAAGATTTGTATAGTTAATTGTGGCATTCTGTGTAATATTTTTTCAAAGGAAGCAACCTAATAGTTCATAAGAAGGAATGATTAAATAGACTATTTTATATTCATAGCATAAAATATTATACAACCATTAAAACACATAAATGCTTTTTAGTAACATGGAAAAATATCTAACTTATAATGTTCAAAGAAAAATTGGGGAAGAAAATGTTCCAGTCAATAAGACAATAATTAAAATATGCATGGTGAAAAACTGGAAGAAAATATATCAAAAGATTAATGGTGACTATCTTTAGGTTTTAGGACTAGGGGTAACATTTTTTTCTTTAAGTCTTTTGGTATTTTTAAATAGCCTATAATGAGCATATATTATTTTGTCTAATAAGATGAAAGAACTTATTTAAAAAGAGAAATTGTTATTAGAAGGTTAAGAAGGATGTCAATTGAAAAGTCATGTACAAAGGCGAGAAATCTGTTACTATTATTTACACTGATGCTGTATAATGGGGTAGATACTTTTAACGTCAACACTATTGATGATGCTTATATTTCCACTGAGATTAACAGTACCATCCCAAGGTTACCATTTGCAAAACATTCTCATCTGACATCTGCTGTCTCATTTGATTCTTAAAGTTTACAAAACATTTTCCTTCCACATGTGTTATCTCATTGGATAAGTTAAAACAAGTCTGTAAAGAGCAGGCATCGCTATGGTTATTTTGTGGAGGGCATTGAATCAGATGCGGGTAGAGCTGAGACAGGATAGGATGAACTGAGAACTGCCGGATGGACAGGCTCTCCTGCCTGAGATGCAGTGCAGGGCCAGGCTGGCTGCAGGTGGCCTGAGTGTGACCTGTGACCTCTGATGCCAGCTGCCACCTGGTCGCCCCCGGCTCCCTCCTTCACAGAACAATCAGCTGCCTCGAAGATCTCTTCTGGATCTAAAACCGTATGATCCTAAAACCCCTGAGGTTTGGAGAGATGGAGGATTGCCTGGCAGTCTTTAACTTTCTGTTCTCCCTGATTTCTTCCTAGAGATGAGATAAATGCCCTCTCTCTCTCCATTTCTTCTCCAAGAAGAAATCCCTGAACCATCCTCTTTATCTTTTTGTAAATGATAAATAAGCAGAACGCTACAGGCCCAGAGTTCATACTTTTCCAGCTGACCCCTCTTGTGTACAGAGGCTATGGAAACAATGACACATTCATGACCAGCAGTTTGTTTATTGCGCCGTCTCAGGGATAAGGTGCAGGGTCGCAATGAAACAGACTCTGCTATTTCAGCCTCTCTCCCCACTCCCTTGGACCTGACAGTCTCATCAGACAGGCACTCCCCAAGTCTGGCTTTCTCCTCTCTCCTGCCTCCTGTTACCCAAATAATAGAATCATAAAACTGAAAGACTGGAAGACAGCTCAGTAAATCAGCTCATGTAGCTCTTAGGCTGCGGTAGGATCATTCCTAAATCACCTCAGCGTGCTACCCTTCTTGAAACTCTCTTCATTTGATAACTGCTTCCAAGGCCATAGAAAAAGGCATCAGAATATAAAGCAAAGATTCCACTTTCCACACTCCATTTGTGTTTGAGTATAAATTATAAAGGGCTCTTTAATTCTACGTCCCAGTTTCTAGCAGTACAGGGACTCTAATGGATTCATCTGAAATTACATTAACTCCAGCCTCATCATTCTTGCTCTGTTTCACAAGCTTGCCTGGGGGAGGCTGATAAATTGAGTCCTGCCAATCAGATCACTCGACTGCCTCAGGGGAAAGCTTGGAGGGCTTCTCTCAAACCTTGGTATTCATTCATAAACGTTTATTAAATGCTTACAAAATGTAAGGTGAAATCTAGGGCCTTTTTTTTTCTTTTCTCCTTCCCTCTTTCATTTGGAAAATATTCTTTGAGCCCCTCCTAGAGTGTGACAGATGCAGTGGAGACACTGAGATGGATTACGGATGGTCAGTGCCAAGGAGGAGCTCATAGTAGATGGGGGCAGGCGAGTGGGGAGGCCCGTGGTAGCCGTGAGATCTTGTGATAGACACGTCACTTCTCTGAGTTACTTCCTTACGTGTAAGATACAGCTAATTATTCCCTTCTCAAAGGGTGGACGTGAAGATTAAATAGTATCATGAATGTAAATCATCTGCTACAAAATTTGGGTCATACTAGTTATCAGCAAATATTGGTTTCCTTCTGCTTCTGAGAATTACAATATAACATGACAAGTGTGAGGATAATCAGAATTGTATATTCCTGGAGCAAAAGAGGGGACTTGGGCTCTGAGCTCCCGCCTACTCAGGGGCACACTGAAGGTGGCAGGGGGTGGGGGGGGTGGGTAGGTGAGACGTAGGGCACTGATCTCATGGGCTATGGGAGTTTGATGAGCCTCTTAAGACAGACAATGACTGCATGGAGAAACTGGACAATTCTTTGGCTTCATGCTAAGATTTATAAGTGATTTACTTGCTGGGTGTTGCCCTTTAAAAGAAGGAACTCACCCTAAGGAGGGAGTCAAAATGTGCGATCTGGTTTGAGATACTGGCAAGGGACTGGCGAGGAAGAATGCAATTGTATTTTTTGTTTTTTTTCTGATCATACCACACAGCTTGTGGGATCTTAGTTCCCTAACCAAGGACTGAACCAGTACTCCCTGCATTGAAACCGTGGAGTCTTGACCACTGGGACCACCAGAAGTCCCAGAAGAATGCTTTAGAGGGAAGTAGTCAGACGGTCTTCTGGTCTCACCTTCTGAGTTTTTCAGGTGCCTCGGGAATGGGTGAGCTCTCAGGAAGCAAACAAACAAATTAAAGGAAAACACTCAAATCATAAGAAGTGCCACGAGAAACTCCCTTTGTGGTCTACCAGGTTTTAGATGAGGGGAAGGTTGATCTCAGTTGGAGAAATACTGAGTTGGAGATGCTTCTAGGATGCCACAATAGAGATGTTAATAGCAGTCAGAAATACCATCCTAGGTGCTTCCAGGTGGTGTTAGTGGTAAAAAACTTGCCTGCTAATGCAAAAATGCCATCCTAGGGTTCAAGAGAAAGCTGGAAGCCGGAGACGTAGATTCGGTTATTGGTCTGTATGCGGTTTACGTTACAGGAAAACACAGGATTGTCAGGGAAGAGAACTGTGATGGGCATAGCACAAGAGGTTCTAGGCTAACACTGATCAAGAGGAGTATGAGAGGCGGCGGTCTGAATCTATAGGACCCACAGAGTTGAGGAAAAGCAAGGGATAAAGGCAAGCTGAACTATTTTAGCCTGGACTCTGTGAGGTTGAGCGCTTTGCCCTGCAGGTTTAGAAACCTAACTTTATTAGTTCACCCAGGGGGTAAGCTGATCGAGATCTAGGGTTCAATTCATATAAACAAGCCCCCAAAGAATCTGCTTTCCAAGTAAGAATGGGGTTCTAGTAATTCACAAGGGAGAAGGCAAAGAAGCACAAAAGTAATCAGGTACTGATTATAGTAGGGGTCCCCAGCCTCCAGGGTCTAATGCCTGATGATCTGAGGTGGAGCTGATGTAATAATAATAGAAATTAAGTGCACAATAAATGTAGTGCACTTGAGTTGTCCTGAGACCATCTTGCATTAGAGGATATCCATTCCAGTTCTTAATGCTTTTGCATGCCATCTTGCTGCAAGGTGGAGATAGTTCTATGAAAAACTAACATTTGCTGTCTTCAAAAGTATTCTGCAAAAGGCATTCTACAGAATAATAGTGTGACTGGAAGCTCCCTAAAATGCGTGGTAAATTTAATAACCTAAATAAGTTTGGTAAACTTTAAATCCTTCTCTTGGATGTTCACAAAGTACATATGGGTTAAAAACTAAAGGGTTCTAGGATAAAGTAACCCATTACCCCTAGCCCAGCATCCCTAAGGCCTTCACCAAGGATACCAGCTCTCATTTCTGGCCTGTGTGAAGCTGTGAAGTTGCTCAGTCGTGTCCGACTCTTTGCGACCCCACGGACTGTAGCTCACCAGGCTCCTCAGTCCATGGAATTTTCCAGGCAAGATTACTGGGAGTGGGTTGCCATTTCCTTCTCCAGCGGATCTTCCCGATCCCAGGGATCGAACCTGGGTCTCCCCGCATGGCAGGCAGACGCTTTACCGTCTGAGCCACCAGGGAGATCTCATTTCTGGCCTGGTCTAGTCTATCTATCCCATAGTGTAATCAATAGCTCCTCTTGAGTATGTAATAGACATCTCAAACCTAAACATGTTCAGAAGCCAACCCTTGACACCTGCCTCTTCGAGCCTATTTTGCATCTTCCCATCTTAGTAAACCGTAAGTTCACTTTCCTGTTTCTTTGTCCCCAAATCTCAGAGGCATCTCTAATACTTCATGTGTAAAAATCAGCAAATCCTATTAGGCTTGTATTTAAAGCAGGAAATGCCTATATAATATCTTCCTGAACAAAATCAAAATGAGCAGTCAAAATTCGATTCTATTCAATGCTTTCTTTACTCTTGTGGAAGAGAACAATAGAATATACCAAACAAGTGAAATAAATGCAGAGGAAAAGGGAGTACTGGTTTAAGTAAAGGTCACATACTCACTAAAGGATTTGCAGAACAATCCAAGGAACTCAGCCTCATCACATGAAAGATGCTGGTTCTGTCTGCCCTCCCCCAGTGATAATCTGAAAGCCCATTAACCTCATTTGAACTGAGATGTAAACATAATCACCTAAACTCCAATCTTAATAATATCTCAGGTATCACAGCTTCCCTGCTGCTCCTCAAAGTTCTAAATCACCTTTAATCCACTTTTACATTCAATTTGATATTTTGTTCATGATGAGCTCTGATCTTCCAGTGTACTACACCTCTAGGAAAAAGGGAAATGGTTTTTTTATGAGAAAGCTAATTTTCAATGATTAGAGTTAAGGAGAAATCTTGTAAATTTTTCTTCCCTGAACACACACCTATACTCCCTGAGAGGACCTTGGCTTATTGTGTACTCATGAAAAGAACATAATATCCTGCGTGAGTCAAACCTGGAGATGCCAAATGGTGATACATGGACTTTTTAAGGAACAGAGAACCGAGCCAATATTTCGCTTTTGTCAATAAAGTGTTGAAGATCATCAGCATTGCGAGTGCTTCAGGAAGAGTGATAGAGTCACCAAGCGTCTTTGTTATCTTTGTTTACTGGATTTGGGGTGGTTGCAGGTTGCAGGGACTGAAAGTCTCCCAGTGGAAATAATGCCAAGCATATTGGTGTTCTCGGCTCCCCAGTACCATCAGCGTTGACATGCACAAGTATAAAGGCAAATGCTCTTTTAAAAGTGGTTCCTCTTATTTTTCCACAGTACTTATGGCACATTTTTGGTGATTACAAGTAGAATGACTTCAATGTCCTGAGAAACTCTTCCTTCTACTCTTGATTGCCACTGCTTTAATAAAGGTTGCTGTTAGAAAAATGTCAAGAGAAGGGACGTTTCTAACTTCTCTGTATCAAAGTAAAAAGGCAATGGTTTAAAATAAAATAAAAATATATGTATATGCACAACACACACACACACACACACACATATATATATATTTCAGGCTTTACTTTTTAGAGCAATTTTAGGTTTACAACAAAACTGAGAGGAAGGAAATCTGTATTTATTAATAATAGCAGTGCCTTGTAGTAGGTTCCTGTGACTACTGTATCAAGGCACCACAAATTTGGTGACTAAAAACAACAGAAATGTATTCTCTTCTACTTTGAAGGCTAGAAGTTCTAAACACAGCAGGGCTCTGCTCCCTCTGGGAACTCTAGAGGAGAATCCGCTCTCTGCCTCTTCTGGTTTCTGGGGGCTGACAGCATCCCTTGATTTGTGGCCACAACACTCCACCCTCTGCCTCTGTGGTCACATTGCCTCCTTTTTCATCCATGTTCTCTCCCTAAGTTTCACTTTTATAAGAACACTTATCTGGATAATAGAGGAAGATCTCACCTCAAGATCCTTAACTTCACTGCATCCCGCACCCCCACCCCGCCCCCACATAAGGTCTCATTCACAGGTTTCTGGGGTAAAGGCAAACACCTATCTTCCTGGAGGGCGACTATTCAAATATCTATTGTTTTCTGTGTGTGCCTTAAGTCAGACTTGCTAGCAGCTACAAAGATTTTTAAATTAGTATTCTGTCCTGAGATTTCACAAAGCATAACTTCTTTGGGGACAGCTGCCGAAGACAAGGCTAGATTAAAATTCTGAAGAGGAGGGTGGTTTATAGAGGGAGTTAGAAACTCATAATCAATAGTTAGATCAGAGAAAGGAAATTAACATTGGCTAAATATCTTCCACCATTTGCTATGAAATGTGGTTTCTTTCAATACTCATTACAAATCTATTTTAAACCATGCTTTTGTAAGTGAGGAAACAGAGGTTCAAGAAACGATAACATTCCCAAGTCCCATAAAAAAAAACTAAGGGCTTAGATGAGATTTGAGGCCAATCTTTGGCTCTTATCTCACCAGGAGTGCTGCTTCTCTAGCAGGAGAGGGGACCTCCAGGTGCATTTGGGGGCCTCGGAGTTAGCACACGCTCACATCCTGCCTCTGCTGGGGTCCCCAGTGGGGAGAAGAGGGCCTAGAACTCAGGAATTTGGCAAAAGCTGAGTCCTTGGTCTTAGCTAATAATTCCTAGATTCTATATTAGGACAAGAGAGGAAAGAAATACATCTGAAAGAGGTCTTCTCTGCCCCCACCCTTTATGCTTTATCACTATCATCATCTCTTCACAACCAGAAAACTGAACAGGCAGGACACACCTGAAAATCAAAATGTGGCTTTCCAGGGTAGGACATGGAGCAAGGGTGTTTGAAAGTATCAGCATAACAATTCTGTAATCAGTTTTTTTCTTCAATTTAAAACAAAACAAAATCCCAAAGCCCCAAAGACTAAGTTTTTTGTGAAAGCTAAGTATGACACTTTGGATTTAAAAATGAGTAAATATACCTTGAGAACCGCATGAACAGTATGAAAAGGCAAAATGATAGGATACTGAAAGAGGAACTCCCCAGGTCAGGGGGTGCCCAATATGCTGCTGGAGATCAGTGGAGAAATAACTCCAGAAAGAATGAAGGGATGGAGCCAAAGCAAAAACAATAATACCCAGTTGTGGATGCGACTGGTGATAGAAGCAAGATCCGATGCTGTAAAGAGCAATATTGCATAGGAACCTGAAATGTCAGGTCCATGAATCAAGGCAAATTGGAAGTGGTCAAATAGGAGATGGCAAGAGTGAATGCCGACATTCTAGGAATGAATCAGCAAACTAAAATTTTAGGACTGGAATGGGTGAATTTAACTCAGATGACCATTATATCTACTACTGTGGGCAGGAATCCCTTAGAAGAAATGGAGTAGCCATCATGGTCAACAAGAGTCCAAAATGCAGCCTTTGGCTGCAATCTCAAAAATGACAGAATGATCTCTGTTCGTTTCCAAGGCAAAACATTCAATATCACAGTTATCCAAGTCTATGCCCTAACCAGTAAAGCTGAAGAAGCTGAAGTTGAATGGTTCTATGAGGACCTACAAGACCTTTTAGAACTAACACCCCCAAAATATGTCCTTTTCATTATAGGGGACTGGAATGCAAAAGTAGGAAGTCAAGAAACACCTGGAGTAACAAGCAAATTTGGCCTTGGAATACGAAATGAAGCAGGGCAAAGGCTAATAGAGTTTTGCCAAGAGAATGCACTGGTCATAGCAAACACCCTCTTCCAACAACACAAGAGAAGACTCTACACATGGACATCACTAGAAGGTCAACACCAAAATCAGATTGATTATATTCTTTGCAGCCAAAGATGGAGAAGCTCTATAAAGTCAGCATAAACAAGACTGGGAGCTGACTGGGGCTCAGATCATGAATTTATTATTGCCAAATTCAGACTTAAATTGAAGAAAGTAGGGAAAACCACTAGACCATTCAGATATGATCTAAATAAAATCTCTTATGATTATACAGTGGAAGTGAGAAATAGATTTAAGGGACTAGATCTGATAGACTGCCTGATGAGCTATGGAATGAGGTTCTTGACACTGTACAGGAGACAGGGATCAAGACCATCCCCATGGAAAAGAAATGCAAAAAAGCAAAATGGCTGTCTAAGGAGGCCTTACAAATAGCTGTGAAAAGAAGAGAAGTGAAAAGCACAGGAGAAAAGGAAAGATATAAGCATCTGAATGCAGAGTTCCAAAGAATAGCAAGAAGAGACAAGAAAGCCTCTTCAGCAATCAATGCAAAGAAATAGAGGAAAACAACAGAATGGGAAAGACTAGAGATCTCTTCAAGAAAATTAGAGATACCAAGGGAACATTTCATGCAAAGATGGGCTCGATAAAGGACAGAAATGGTATGGACCTAACAGAAACAGAAGATATTAAGAAGAGGTGGCAAGAATACATGGAAGAACTATACAAAAAGATCTTCATGACCAAGATAATCACGATGGTGTGATCACTCACCTAGAGCCAGACATCCTGGAATGTGAAGTCAAGTGAGCTTTAGAAAGCATCACTACGAACAAAGCTAGTGGACGTGATGGCATTCCAGTAAAGCTATTTCAAATCCTGAAAGATGATGCTGTGAAAGTGCTGCACACAACATGCCAGCATATTTGGAAAACTCAGCAGTGGTCACAGGACTGGAAAAGGTCAATTTTCATTCCAATCCCAAAGAAAGGCAGTGCCAAAGAATACTCAAACTACCACACAATTGCACTTGTCTCACATGCTAGTAAAGTAATGCTCAAAATTCTCCAAGCTAGGTTTCAGCAATACATGAACCATGAGCTTCCTGATGTTCAAGCTGGTTTTAGAAAAGGCAGAGGAACCAGAGATCAAATTGGCAACATCCGCTGGATTATGGAAAAAGCAAGAGAGTTCCAGAAAAACATCTATTTCTGCTTTATTGACTATGCCAAAGCCTTTGACTGTGTGGATCACAAGAAACTGTGGAATATTCTGAAAGAGATGGGAATACCAGACCACCTGACCTGCCTCTTGAGAAACCTATATGCAGGTGAGGAAGCAGCATTTAGAACTGGACATGGAACAACAGACTGGTTCCAAATAGGAAAAGGAGTACGTCAAGGCTGAATATTGTCACCCTGTTTATTTAACTTCTATGCAGAGTACATCATGAGAAACGCTAGGCTGGAAGAAGCACAAGCTGGAATTAAGATTGCTGGCAGAAATATCAATAACCTCAGGTAGCCAGATGACACCACCCTTATGGCAGAAAGTGAAGAGGAACTCAAAAGTCTCTTGATGAAAGTGAAAGAAGAGAGTGAAAAAGTTGGCTTAAAGCTCAACATTCAGAAAACAAAGATCATGGCATCTGGTCCCATCACTTCATGGGAAATAGATGGGGAAACAGTGGAAACAGTGTCAGACTTTATTTTTGGGGGCTCCAAAATCACTGCAGATGGTGACTGCAGCCATGAAATTAAAAGACACTTACTCCTTGGAAGAAAAGGTATGACCAACCCAGATAGCATATTGAAAAGCAGAGACATTACTTTGCCAACAAAGGTTTGTCTAGTCAAGGCTATGGTTTTTCTGGTGGTCATGTATAGATGTGAGAGTTGGACTGTGAAGAAAGCTGAGTGCCGAAGAATTGATGCTTTTGAACAGTGGTGTTGGAGAAGACTCTTGAGAGTCCCTTGGACTGCAAGAAGATCCAACCAGTCCATTCTAAAGGAGATCAGCCCTGAGTGTTCTTTGGAAGGAATGATGCTAAATCTGAAACTCCAGTTGGCCACTTCATGCGAAGAGTTGACTCACTGGAAAAGACTCTGATGCTGGGAGAGATTGGGGGCAGGAGGAAGAGGGGACAGCAGAGGATAAGACGGCTGGATGGCATCACCGACTCGATGGACATGAGTTTGAGTGAACTCCGGGAGTTGGTGATAGACAGGGAGGCCTGGCGTGCTGTGATTCATGGGGTTGCAAAGAGTCGGACATGACTGAGCAACTGAACTGAACTGAATATACTTTTGGGGGAGAGGTAAGCAAATACAATACAGGAGATGATAAAACAATTCTGATTTTCAAAATTAACATTTAGATATGAATCTTAAATGCTTCTTTGTTGAATAAAGAAACTTTTTCATTTGAATAACAAAGAAATGGAGAGAACATGTCCTCTGTGGTCCTAGGTACTAACTTCATTTCCTCTCTTCTTCATCTTAAAGATCACTGAAGAGCATCTGAAGGCAATGTCCTTAATCTGCTAGAGAGGGACCTGCATTCTCTGAGAAGATCCTGATGGTCAAATCCCTGGCAAAGCTGCACTCCTCCTAGATGGAGGTTAAATGTTTAGAACAACTAGAGCAGTTTTATCTCCTTTGCAACAATCATTAAACAGAGTAGTTCATTTTTAATTAGACTTATGTATGTGAATCACTAATTGTTTAATGATAAAGAATTTAATAATCAGTTTTAGTTCAGTTGCTCAGTCCTGTATGACTCTTTACAGCTCCATGGGCTGCAGCATGCCAGGCTTCTCTGTCCATCACCAACTCCCAAAGCTTGCTCAGACTCACATCTATCAAGCTGGTGATGCCATCCAACCATCTCATCCTCTGTCATCCCCTTCTCCGCCCACCTTCAATCTTTCCCAGCATCAGGGTCTTTTCCAACGAGTCAGTTCTTGGCATCAGGTGGCCAAAGTATTACAGTTTAAGCTTCAGCATCAGTCCTACCAATGAATATTCAGGACTGATCTCCTTTAGGATGGACTGGTTGGATCTCCTTGCAGTCCAAGGGACTCTCAAGAGTCTTCCCAACACCACAATTCAAAAGCATCAATTCTCCAGCACTCAGCTTTCTTAATGGTTCAGCTCTTGCATCCATACATGACTACTGGAAAACCAAAGCTCTGACTAGATGGATCTTTGTTGGCAAAGTAATGTCTCTGCTTTTAAAAACGCTGTCTAGATTGGTCATAGCTTTTCTTCCAAGGAGCAAGCATCTTTTAATTTCACAGCTGCAGTAACCATGTGCAATGATTTTGAAGCCCAAGAAAATAAAGTCTGTCACTGTTTCCATTTTTCCCCCATCTATCTGTCATGAAGTGATGAGACCGGATGCCATGATCTTTGTCTTTTGAATGTTAATAATCAAGCCCTTCATTTGTTCTGGAAAGCCTTAGACAATTCCTGGGATCCTCAATGAAGACAAATACTTAAGATTGGGAATTTACTGATCTCAGAAGCTTTTCCATATAATCTTGCAGACAAAGGCACAAACAGCTAATTCGATGATTGGCTGTCTCTTTATAGGCAAGACATACAGTTCATGCCTTGAGGGGCCGGGAACCCACACCAGAGCAGAGACTCTTGGTGGGGCTTCACTGTCTGCTCCCTCACCTTCCTGGGTCCATTTCTTAGAAGTGTTTTACTTTTCATCTGGACACTTGCAGAAGGTGTCAGCTGATTTGACACTCTGAGCAGGTTCCACTAAAGCTTGGAACATTCCAGACATATTTAAATTCTATTAGTGGATTCTTCAGAAGAAAGGACTTTGAGAGCTAGAGATGACGCTATAATGGTGGAATGACAGATGTGGAGTTCATACTTCCTGGCAGGAAGGCCTGCCTGGGGAATCTCAGGAATCTCAGTGAAGGCAGGAAGCTGATTGACCTGGGAACAGTAGGCATGTGGCCGTGCCTGAATTGACAGGTTCCCACGGGCTCCATGTGAGGACAACTCTGATCATTATAGTCATCTCCACACAATCATTGGTGTCTGCAAATCCCAAAGGGAAAAAAGTACTTGATACAATCAACGCTCCATTCCTTGTGCAGCAGTCTGCAACATTTTTGGCACCAGGGACTGCTTTCGTGGAAGACGATTTTTCCACAGACCAGGTGGGCCATGATTTCGAGATGAGTCACCTTATATTTACTGTACACTTTATTTCTAATCTATTGCTGCCCCTGATCTGACAGGATGGGGACCTGGAGATGGGGACCGCTGTTTTAAGGCACTCTGGAGCCATCACTCACATGTCTGGGGCAAGCTCAGTCTCCTCGATTTTACAGCTGTTAGATTGATGGTATCTCCCTAAGGTGGAAAAACATCTCAAGACTTTATTACACTTTTACAAAATACTGAGTTAAAATTGTGTAAAAGGAACTGTGTGGGCAAGTACTGTCATTGAGAGCCTATTGAAGATAGTGGGTTCCTTTAGTAATAATAATAGGCAACATGTACAGAAGGGCTTCCAAGATAGCACAGTGGTAAAGAAATGCAGGAGATGCAAGAGACAAAGTTTCAATCCCTGGGTTGGGACAGTTTCTTGGGGTAGAAAATGACAAACCAATCCAGTATTCTTATCTGGAAAATTCCATGGACAGAAGAACCTGGTGAGCTACACAGTCCATGAGGTTGCAAAGAGCTGGATACAACTGAGCAACTGGGCTTGCATGTACAGCATTTACAGAGGTATTATCTGGTGTTACTCTTTCTCTCCAACAAACCTATGTGGGAAGTATTATTATCCCCACTTTATAGACAAGGAACCCAAGACACAGAAAGCTTAGAAACTTGTGGAAGACCACATAGCTGGTAAGTAGTAGGACTGGGTCCAAAGTCCACACTCTTACCCATATATATGCTAAGAATTCACATATGTCATCTACGTGATTCTTATTTTTAGTTGCATAATTAATTTTGCTGCATGGACAAAGACCTTAAATAAGGGCGGTGTGGACAGCAATGGGATATTAGAGCGTAGCAGTCAAAGCATGGCCTTCCAGTTAGATGGAAATGAACTACTCCTCATGTCTAACAGCTATAGGAGCTTGGACAAATTACTTATGTCTTGGGATCTCAGTTTGCTTATATACAAAATGGGAACAATAAGGGTACATAGCTCATAAGATTGTAATGGTAAAATGTGAAAACTATGTCAATACCAAACATTAGTTGAATGCTGATTTTAGTGTCAGCTATAAAATGCATGGGGAGTGATTGGTTTCTCCTTTGACACAAGATAAATATTTACAGCTTCCCTGGTGGCTCACCAGTAAAGAATCTGCCTGCAGTGCAGGAGACCCAGTTTCAATCCCAGAGTCAGGAAGATTCCCCTTGAGAAGAGAATGGCTACCCACTCCAGTATTCTTGCCTGGAGAATTCCATAGACAGAGGAGCCTGGCAGACTACTGTCCATGGGGTCACAGGGTCAGACACGACTAAACTAACACTTCACTTCAAGCTTTTACTACTAATATTATTTTACTAAGTGTCAAACCCATTTTGACAAATTTCAAGAGATCATTAACTTCTTTTAGCTTAATGAAATCCTGACCTTCCAAATATGGTTCTTAATAAGTGGGTCAGGGACAGAGCTCAGAAATCTTTGTTATGTGCAATTTCACCTATAATTTACTTTCCATTTTAATCTAATGCATAATTGAACACACTTTTTAGAGTACACTCTCTACACTGCTTCTGTTATTCTGGGAAAGACTTTGTCTTTGTCATGGGGTATTACTAAATCTAGCTAAATCTTCAACTTTCTGAGGACCTGATAAACAGGCGCATTTTTCTTCACAGGTTTGTAAGAAGCAGGGAATTAAGTCTGAATCCCAATTCTTATCTATAGTTTAGGACACACACACAAAATCTACAGTTAAAGTAACTTGAAATTGTAGTTACTAGTTCCCTCTTGGGCAAAATGATGGGGTTACCCAGCAGCCCTCAGGGTTACTCGTGAGCTGCAAAGTGGTGACTCTAAGACAGTTCCTCTATTTTCTAATTCATTTCACAATCCATGCTTGGCCAGAAGCACTTTCTACCTTTTGCACTGTCAGATTCTTAGGCTGAGCAAATTGGGTACAGTTTTTCGATTACGCGTTTCATTCCTTCCCACTTTACAAAGTGATTTCACATCACCAGCACGATTTATCAAGGGGAGAGCCATCCTAAGACACAGGCCTGAATTACAGAGCAGCCCCAAGGTCTAGCAAAAGCACTGCAGAATCACAGGTATAATGAAATGGGGTGAACCTGCTATTTCCTGTGCCCTAGATACAAAAGAGACTCATCTGACAGCTTGGGAAAGCTGGTGCCAGCCCCTGTTTAATGATGGGGCTGCTGCTTCCACAATACCACATCAGGGAACTCTATGTCTTAGTAATTGTCACAGTAGCTAGAATTAGACCCCTTAAAGAAATAGCCAAGTTTGGGTCACTATCATCAAGCAGTCAAGCACAGTCTCTTGACTGGGGTCACCCTGACGCTGACTAGTTGGGTAAAGTTTACTGTTTTTTTTTTTTTTTGAGATAGTGTCTTGCTTTTGAGATAGTGTTTCTAAACCCTGTCTTCTTGTTTATTCCCCACTGGCCTTCCCACTTCCTTCCAGTAAAACCAGCTCTTGCCCCCTTTAATCAAAGTTCAGTAATGGGTTTTCCAGGTAGCACTAGTGGTAAAGAACCTGCCTGCCAATGCAGGAGATACAGGTTCCATCCCCAGGTCGGGAAGATCCCCTGGAGAAGGGAACGGCAACCCAATGCTGTATTCTTGCCTGGAGAATCCCATGATCAGAAGAGCCTGGCGGGCTACAGTCCATGGAGTCACAAAGAGTCGGACACCAATGAGTGACTAAGCACAATGTTAATATCTTGGTAATAACTTCCCAACGCTCTTATTCGTGTTCTCCTAACTCTTTCCATTGCCAGAGACCAAATCCTTGAGAAAAAGAAGAGAGAGTGCGATGGAGGAGCCGCTGGATCAGGAGATTGAAAGTTAGGAGGGCCGGCTTCTAGATCTGCTATGTAGCAGGTCTATCACCCACCCATGCACCCTGGGCCTTGGTTTCTTTATCCATCAAATGGCTAGATTGGAGAATCTGGATTTTTATAACTCATAGGCTCATGGATCATTAATAATACTCATTTTGGAGAAAAGAAAAACAGAACATTGAAAAATGTCTTTCCAACTTGATGTTCTGTAATTCTAACAGTGAGCATTAGAATCTTAAACTCACGGAGGAATGTTCGGAGGGTGTTAATCACAGCATCCCTAAGTACATGTCTCATGAAGAGCACAGAGAGGAGGAGAGAAATGGGCATAAATTCAGTGCCATTGTTAGTGCCCACGTGTTACCTGCAGGACACTCAGCATGGCTCTCTGAAGATGCTGTCATCACCAAAGTGTAGGTGAGGAAACACATTCAGAGAGGACTTGTCCAGGCTACACCGCTAGTAGGTGGCAGGGTCTGTCGGCTTTCCCACTCTCCGCCTGCCGCAGGACTGGCCCTGAGTATAATGTCTGCTGTTGCTGCTGCTGCTGCTAAGTCGCTTCAGCGTGTCTGACTCTGTGCGACCCCATAGACGGCCTCCTACCAGGCTCCTCTGTCTCTGGGATTCTCCAATAATATCTGAGGGAAAGATAATTCTGAGCAAATTCTCAGGATTCCAGAAGTGGGAAGTCCCAGCTGCTCTGTTTGCTATTCCCTCAACAAGTTTTAGATTTCAAAGAGCCAGGATTTCGCTAGAGGCTGGAGTCTAGCATGAGCTGTGCAGGTGTACCCAAGACTGCCAAGGAGCACGTCTGACCTGGGCTGCTTTACCCATCGGTGGGGGGTGGATGACCAGCCGAAGGGAACTCCGCCTCCTTCCAGTTGTTGAGAAAGGATGGGAAGGACCTCTCTTGTGCCCATCCCTTCCCCGCCAGGGAGGCCAAGTTGTCCCAATTTGCCCGGGACATTCTTGGTTTTAAAACTGAAACTCCCAGGTCCAGTGAACACTGCAATCCCAGGCAAACAGGGATGGTTGGTCACACTACAGTCTCCCGAGCTCTGAATTTCTATAGCTGGTATCTGGGAAGACAAGCCTTCTGTCTCATATACAATATAAATAAAATCACATCTCTGCCTGTTGAGATGTTACCTCGTCAAATTTGGAGGTTGTGTTTGAGATAGCTGGCTGCAAACCAGAGATGTCTGTGGAGTCCTGCAGGAAGACTCTCAAAAGGGCCCAGACCTAGATACAGCCAGAAACTTCGTGATTACTGGTAACTAATAAAGCAATGATGCAGATACAGCCTCATGAACAAAAGCAGTGGACAACGGTCTCAGACAATCTCCAAACTGATACTCAAAAATGTAATAGATTTACAATCAAACTACTTTCCACCTGGGTAACTCTGTTGGGTAAGAATCATGTGAGTAGCAGTAGAAAGCTGTTTATTTAACAAGGAAATACAGTTAGAGATTCTCCTCAGCCAACATGGGAGAGTCAGATAGTAAAAAAAAACAAACATTTTTTAAAATTAAAATAATTTTTTTTTTTTTGGCCATGCCTCATGGCATGTGGGATCTTAGTCCCTGACCAGAGATCAAACCCATTCCCCTGCATTATAAGTGTGGAGTCTTAACTACCGGATCTCTGGGGAAGTCCCAGATAGTTAAATTGTAAAAGGCAAAATTAAAAACTGAACTTTTAATTTAAAAAGCTAAAAATTATAAAAAGGTAAAAATCTTAAATGTACCCAGAATAATTTGCCACATCTTTGTTCTAACAAAAGGAGGAGCAGAGATTCCCAGAATCCACATGACAGAAATGGGGGAAAGAGGATTGTCATCTGTTGAAAACCACGTCAGGTATTTATCAGATACCATTTGACTCCTTTAGTAATTCTCCTCTTACATTGCCATTCCACTGCCCACCCCCAACCCCATCCTTTATACAGCTGAAAAGCCGAGGCTCAAGCCCTGGGAGAAATCGAAGGCTTGCCCCAGTTCACACAACCATCTGACTCCACGCTTCATTCTCTATGCTGATCGGAGGCTAGGACACAGGGAACACGCCCTGGTGCAAGAAATGGCCACTAATCTTGGTGAGAAGGAAACTCACAGAAAGGCACAGCTCATCCTCCAGGAGACAACTTGGGCCTGGGTGTGAATGCTGTTTAGTTGCTCAGTCGTGTCTGACTCATTGTGACCCTATGGATGGTAGCCCGCCAGGCTCCCTGTCCATGGGATTTCCCAGGCAAGAACGTTGAGTTGGGGTGCCATTTCCTTCTCCAGGGTTTCTCCCTGACCCAGGGATTAAACCCACGTCTCCTGCATTGCAGGCAGATTCTTTACCACTGAACCACCAGGGAAGCCCAACCGAAGACCAAATGTGTCCAGACAGCACCTGGTGCCAGGAAGCAGAGTGCCTAGAGATATCCAAGTGAAACTCCCCAGGACACCCCGAGCCGGGGACCCAACTGTGGCTGAGCGTCAGAAAGAGGGGGGTGATGCTGCTAACGACGTCCTGTTCTCACCCCCTGGTGATTCGCATGCAGCGGGTCTGGAGGCAGGACAGAAGGCGAAACTCAGCGGATTTAACCACTACCTGATTGGGGAACCACTGGATGGCATCACTGACTCGATGGACGCGAGTCTGAGTGAACTCCGGGATTTGTTGATGGATAGGGAGGCCTGGCGTGCTGCGATTCATGGGGTCACAGAGTCGGACACGACTGAGCGACTGAACTGGAACTGACTGAACTGATTTACAAGGTAAGAAACACAAAACCCGGAAAATGAGGCCTGCGTCCTCTTTCTTTCTCAGCTACAGACTCACCTTTTTAAAAAAATTTATTTTTAATAATTTACTTATTTTAATTGGAGGCTAATTACTTTACAATATTGCATTGGTTTTGCCATACATTGACATGAATCTGCCACGGGTGTACATGTGTTCCCCATCCTGAACCCCCTCCCACCTCCCTACCCATCCCTCTAGGTCATCCCAGTTCACCAGCCCCAAGAATCCTGTATCATGCATCGAACCTGGACTGACTCTGTCAGTGGAGAGTCTTTTGTGAGGTGAGAAGGGGTTGCCTCCTGGGTGGCCAAAACATAGTTTAGCAGTCATTTAGCAACCCCATGCCTCAGTTTCCCCAAATGCACCATGAAGTCGTATCTGAAAGTGCATTTCTGAACTCTTGTGAAGATGAGTTAAATGCATAACAGAGTACAGGGACTCTTGGGAGGAGAGGAACTCCACCTATTTTTATTAAAACACCATTCACTGTAGTAGTTTAACGAAGGGTCACTTTTGTTCTTGATCAGCTTGGAAAGGAGATACAGTTCTTGAGCCATGAAGCCCATAAAGAATCTTTTTTTCATGTGAAAACTATCTGAAGCCATTGCAGGGTTTTCCCAAACTCAGTGAGGAAATAGCCAACAAGAGCCCCCACCCATCCCACAGACAGTGATGGAACCCCCAGGTCTTCCCTCGTATATAGGTATATAACTTACTCACTTTGCTGTACAGCACAAATTAACATGACGTTGTAAATCAACTATACTTCAGTTAAAAAAAAAAAGACTTCCCTGGCCTTCTTGGGAAGGCAAATCTCCTAATCTTCTGTCCTGCCTTGTATACCCCTCTCCTTAACATTGGTCACATGTGAGCCGTCGTCTTGGTTTACGGGTGGTGGGATATTTTATGCTGAAGAGGACTTATACCTCCTGTCATCAGGGTCACTTGGCCAAAAGCCACAGTTGATTCCTGCAAGGAGCTGACTCTGAGAGGCCTCGCTGATCTTGGGTTGGAAATAGGGATCGATCCCTATTCCTTTCTACTATTTCCTTAGCTGACACTCTTGAAAAACAACTGGTGACTCAGAGAAGCTCTTTTGAGTTCTTGAGCTGAAAAGTCCAGTGGTAGTCTTTGGAAATAAGATACCAAATATCTGAAGATACTTTTTCTGGGTCAAAACTGTCTCCTTTTCCCTGTTGCACAAATGAGTCATTTAGGTTACCAGGATACTGTTTGGAAGATAAAAATTCTCCTTAAGTGAATTCAGACTCATTGGTACTTTCATGAGAATTACTGTCATCAAGAAAACAACTTCTAGCTGGCACCCTGGAAGCTGGAGGATTTGAAGTCTGATGGAAGGTTTTTCCAATTTTACGCTTCTGAAAATTGACGTGAACATATGATTCGGTAATGTCTTTTTCTCCTCAAAATAAGCTGCTCTTAAATTGATGATGCAATTTTGATTTGATGGAATCTTAGCACCCTGTCAAACTAGGATTGTGGCTCAGCTGGTAAAGAATCTGCCTGCAATGTGGGAGACCTGGACTTGATCCCTGGGTTGGAAAGATCCCCTGGAGAAAGGAAAGGCAGCCCACTCCAGTCCTGGAGAATTCCATGGACTGTACATGGCTGAGCGATGTTCGCTTAGCACTCTATCAGCTAGGGGAAGGGCTGCAGGCCTGTGAGTGTGGTGTCAGGCCTGCAGAGGCTCGAGGCTGTCACGAGGGCACTGACCTCCTGGGGCTGGGCACCTGGGAGAGTGCATGGCATGCCTTCTGTTATGCAAATAACTCACACTGGGCCTCACACTGGGCCTTGTTCATGGCTCAGTGATAAAAAGTCCACCTGTCAATCAATGCAAGAGACACCGGTTTGGTCCCTGGTCTGGGAAGATCCCGCATGCCAAGGAGCAACTAAACCCGTGAGCCCCAACTACTGAGCTTGTGCTCTAGAGCCTGGGAGCCCCAACTACTGAGCCTACTTTGCTGCAACTAGTGAAGCCCGAGCACTCAAGAGCCCGTGCTCTGCAACAAGAGAAGTCACATCAATGAGAAGCCTGTGCACTGCACCTAAAGAGTAGCTCCCACTCGCCATAACCAGAGAAAACCCACTCACAGCAAGGGAGCGCAACTAAAAATAAAAAGTAATAAAAATTCACACCTTCCCCAGGTTTGCAACAAGTCATCTCATCTGCCAGTACCTTTCCTAATCCTAAATGGCTTTACATTTATCACTAGTCCTTCTCTGCATTTCCTTTCTCCTGCTCCCAAAACTGTACATTTAAAATTTTCTGGCACAAGGTGCGGCAAAGGCTTTATGAGTGATCCAGTTATTTCATTCTTATCTTCAGATACCAAATATCTGGGAATTTCCACAATGCACCTGCCAAACCGCATCTCCCAAACTTCCTCTCACACTTATGACAAAAACACTAGAGCAATTTTAGTTTATGGAAAATATGGGCATACGAGGGCAAAGTCTGCCACCACGGAAAGTTCGTGCTCACCTCTTGTGGGTTTACAGTGCACAGCACTCAGATGGGACTCCAAAGATGCTGGTTTTCAGACATTTGGGGAAAAGAAGCTGGTGAGGTGCAGTAGCAAAGCTGTGCAGAGTCCGGGGGCCCCCTAACCCTCCAGCCTCCCCAGAGCTCACCAATCACCACCCGCACAGAGAGAAGAGCAGTGTCCATCACACACCAGCGACACCAGCGTGTTCTGATGGATTCGGGGGCAAAGCTGTTTGCAAGCTGTGTGTGTTAGTTCATCTCCATTTGCTCTGCCCTCAGATCCCTTCCCTGCCTTGCTCTGCACCTGGGAGGGCTGTGGTCCCAAACAATCACATCACCTGGGCTGCCTCGCGCTCCACTCTCTGTTGTGATCCGTCAGCGAGAACTACCCAGGAGCCCGCAGTGGGAGAGAAGTTGGGATGTTTCTTCTCTGTCCACCCCTGTGCTGGCCCCGCATTGATGACCGTGTGACCGCCCTCTGGGGCCACAGTCCCGCCTTCACTGCCCTCTGCTCAGGCCCAGGGGTGGGCATCTTCGGCTGTGGCTGATCTCTGGGGGTTGGTCTCTTTAGTTCTGCTCACACCCTCTTTCAAGTCTCTGCAGGTGAACCACCTGAATGGAATTCTCTTTTCACGATCTCATCTGATGCCGCCTACTGGGCTACATTCAAGAGGATCTGATTCAGTGCAGTTGGGCTCCTAACATCCCCCCAGACTTTGTTCCTCACCATGTGCTGTCCCATTGAGACCACTTCGGTCATCAGTCCCACCAGGCCAAGAGGCGGACTCTGGAGGCTTTCCTCCGAGGCCCGCCTGCTCCCCCTCACCCACACCCTCCCCTCAACCTCCAACCCCTCCTCTCCTCCTGCCCTGCAGCCCACCTCAAACCCCAGCCCCCAACCCCCAGTCTCCTTTCCTACAGGGTTCTCCTCTCCTGCAGGAGGTATTTTATAAAATGACCAGAAGGACTTTATCATCCCACCTTTTCTTTCTCTCCAGTTTTTGTTTTACGGGGTGGAGTCCTGTGTAAGCACCACCCCACCCCCCCTCATGGAGAAGGTGGATCTCCGTCTCCCACAGCCCTCACTGCCCCTGCTCTCGTTCACCTGTCCACTGCAGCTCTCTGCGCCCCCACCCCATCTCCAGTTGCTATCCTTTCCCATGACCTTGGCAGTGGGTCAGGCCTCTGCTGCCTTGTGAGAAGATGGATTCTATGACCTGTTGCTGACTGTCCCCTTCAGTCTGGGCTGTGTCCTTTGGAAGCACAGCCCCTCCACTGGACACAGTAGCCATGGTCCCTCTGTCTCTGGATTAGGGTCCAGCCGCCTCGGGCGGGGGGCCCTGGCGCCCACTTCCTTGTCTCTTGCTTCTTTTTCTCCCAGGCCTCCTCTACTTAAGACAATTCAGGTCACCTGATGGTCAACAAATCTCCCCTCTTCCTGCCTTTGCACATGCTCTTTCCACGCTATGGAATGTTCTTTCTTTCAGCTCAGCAAGATGGAAGCCTATCTGATTTTGCTTCAAGTTAAAAGCCACATCCTCTGTGAGGTTTCCCCAGTCTCACCAGACACAAGCAAGCTCCTCCCTCTCTTGCTCACTGCCTATGACACTCACATTAGCCTCTGTGAACACATTAGCTCGTTTCAGTCTGTGAGTTGAGTCTGCCGGTTCCCTTGCTCTATCCTCTGTGTGCTGAGTCACTCAGTCGTGTCTGACTCTTTGCCACCCGATGGACCCCCTCCAGGCTCCACCCTCCAGGCTCCTCTGTCCGTGGGATTCTCCAGGCAAGAATACTGGAGTGGGTTGTCATTCCCTTCTCCAGGGCATCTTCCTGACCCAGGGATCGAACTTGCTTCTCTTGTGTCTCCTGCATTGACAGGCGGGTTCTTTACCAGTGTGCCACCTGGGAAGTTTGCTCTCTTTTCTACTACCTGGTAAATAGGAAACTAGGGGGTGCAGGAGAAAGCAGCTTCACTCAGAATAAGGAAATGGGACTCTGAAGTCAACCTGCTTATGAACCTTGGAAATCACTCTTTCTGGACTCATGTTTCCTTATCTAGAAAAAAAGTTGTTGCACCTGCTGTCCTTGACTTTCTCTACCAGGACTGAGACTCTATTGGCAGATTATCAGACCTCTAAACACACAGCCTACGAGATGCTCTTTATTTCCACTCCTTGCTTCTGCCTCTTCTGTAAAGTGGTGACAATTGGACAACTGGGCATTTTCTTAGTGACCAGTGGGCTACCCAGTGATGGGGAGGGTATTATGATGGTGACTAACAGCATGGGCTTGGTGGACACCGGGCTGGAGTTTGAAGCCAGCTCTATGCTTTGTAGCTTTGCAGATTCAGTCAATAATTTAACCTTTCTACACTTCAGTTTTCTCATTTGCAAAATGGAGATCATAACATCTACCCCACGGGTTGCTGACAGGTTAAATCAGGTAATTTAATTCATTTCTCAGTCTGCTCCATAACAAACACTCATTAAATGGAAGTCTGAGCAGTGGAGACCTGCCTCCTCTCCAGCCACTGTGGAAACTATTTAACCAGGAGAGAGACGCTAGACCTTCGATGCACATTAGACTCGTTGAAGATCTTTGAAAACATACCCTCACCTGGGCCCAAGTCCAACTGGACTGAATCAGAATCTCCAGGGGTGGGACTCTGGCATCAGTATTATTTAAGAAGCTATCCAGGTTATTCTAACTTACAGCCAAGGCTGTGAACCATTTTTCTAATGAGTGTTTAATTGACCCCAGGAGAGGAAAATCCACATGCTGAATAACTAATTCTTAAGGCATGCTTCAGAGAAGCTTAAGTTCTATGGACAAAGACAAATCTGCTTTCCCAGTTCAGGGGCAGTAACTAAACTCACGTCTATCTCCTCAGCTCTCCCTGGTAGGCTGGATACAAAGCCTTAGCGAGGAATGGTCCTGGTGAAATGACAAGTGACTCATCCTTCCCAACATGTGAAATTATTCTGGAGGCGTTCAAATCCCTCAACACTCTCACTGATGATATGGATTTAAAATGCAGAATCTCTGGTCAACTCCTTTTTCAGTTCCCTGTTCCAAACTATAACTTAGTCGGAAATCACCATGGAAACAGGTATTTCTACTTAAGGACCAATCCTCCCCTTGGAAATTTGTCTCGTCTATTCTTTTGATTATCCTCAAATGAGTGGTGGTGAACAACCAAGATTTGTATCCATGGAAAATGTGTAAAGAATCTGGATTTAGATTCTAAGGGGTGGTTTAGCCCTTTCTCTGAATCTGGTAAGGTTCCATTTGTGATAATAAGACACTTACCCTCTTCTGGGAAGAAGAGAAAAAAAAAATCTCCATATTTCCAGAAGATTCTTCAGTGTTGGGTAGACGTGGCTCCAAATACAAGAAGGTAAAATGATCATTACCATCTGCCTGGCTCTCATTTTGGGGGGCTCCGAAGGGTAGAACCAGAAACCAGTCCAGACTTATTTCAGTCTATGTGGAGGGTTTCAGGAACACTGAGTCAGGGGTCTGCACCCCAGGTTTCCAGCCCACTGAAGAGCAGTGGTCCCCACAGCCTGGTTAGGGAGTTGCTGGACTCTTCTTGATCCTAACAGTTTCTGAAACATCCAATCATTGAGCACTTCGAGCTTTACGGGCTTCGGAAAGCAGCAAGGAGGGAACTGGGTGGGGAGGGGACTGTGGAAGGAGGGGATGGGCAGGGGCAGGTTGCTTCTGCCAAAGACCCTCGTAGCCCTGCAGGGAGGAGCTGCTCTCAGAAAGTGTGAGGTCATGTTGCGTGTCACCGTGGCTCATCTGCTCTGTGCCTCCCACACTCCCCGTCCCTGCATAGTTCCAGGTTAGGTGGCCCACAGAGACATTATGCACAAGGCTGGAGGCATCCACTCTGCCTTTGCACTTAGAAGCTCGAGCACATGGTCACTCATCGACCCGCACGTGTTGGTGTAGGACAGAGACTGACCTGCAGCTTCCCCACCTTCCTTCAGCTTCTCAAAAACAAAACAAAACAAAACAAAACAGCCCCTGGGTCAGGTGGCGGTTTAGCTCTGTGACAAAGGGTCTAGCTTCTGTCCCACAGGACACCCCATCATCAGTTGGAGGCCCTGAGAGGATGACGTGGGTTTCCATCCTTCCTGTTGGTTCAGGCTTGTCCTCAGTGTCCCCAAACTTTGTAAGCAACTGTTTACAAGTTGCTTCTGTGTGTGCCTCATAGCACAGCTTATACCAGCGTCGTTTCCAGCGGGCTTCCCAGGTGGCTCAGTGGTAAAGAATCTGCCTGCAATGTAGGAGCTGCAGGAGGCAGAGGTTTGACCCCTGGGTCAGGATGATCCCCTGGAGGAGGGAATGGCAGCCCACTCCAGTATTCTTGCCTAGGAAATCCCATGGACAGAGGAGCCTGGTGGGCTACGGTGCGTAGGATTGCCAAGAGCTGGACGCTACTGAAGTGACTTGGCATGCACACACGCTTCATTGCCAGCGTGCAGAGTGTCTGCTAGCATCTCCTGCAGCCCGGGCAGCCTTCTGGGCCACTGTCGTGCCTGCTGAGCCCCCAGGGACTTGTGCATGACTCTTCCATGGCTGGACTCTCTCCTGAACCAAGTGAAAGAGACCAATGTTGGTATCAGTCAGAACAACTCTACTAACAGTAGCAAGACACCTGGCTTTTCTTATTATTTGAAATCTTCCTTGGTGCTATGAAGTAAAAGTTCTTCCAGAACATTCTATTTGCTTGCTATGGACTCCCCTTTGCCTAACCTATACGCTGTTCATTAAAAATACTACTTCCATTTGATGATGTGTCAAGCTCCCAGAAGCCCAATCACATTTCAGCAAGGGTGGCAGTGAACCAGTCCCTGTTTATGGGGCTCCAATGATAAATGAGGCCAAGCAGTAAGAATTGCAAGAGGGTGAAAGATGGTGAGGACAAGCTCCCAAATCTGAAAAATCTCACCCTCTGTATAAGCTCAAGGACCAAGGCAATGAACTAGGAATGCACACCTTTGAGTCAAGGTCACGGCACACTTTAAGTTCTGATTCAGCTCCCCAGCCAGAACAACAGAAGCCCCAAAGTGCAGCTAGGCACAAGCACTTAAACAGCTTAGTCGGGTCTCCAGGAGACTGGCTGGCTGGGCAAATCCATAGCTTTTACTTTCCCAGTGTCTGCATCTTCCAAGTGTTTTTGATCAATTCCCAAACAATTTGGAGATGCCACAGGAATGAGAGCCACAAGTTGTTTGCTGTTGCACTGGTTTTAAACAAGTCACGTTGGATTCTCTTTCGATCTGGGCTCTGGGTGGCCTCTCAGTTTTCCCTGGGCCTGCTAGTAATCTGCAGTTGTACACGTATCTAAAAGGAGTTGAAAAGAGGTATAGATGCAAGGCACCCCACTCCAGGATTCTTGCCTGGAGAATCCCAAGAACAGAGGAGCATGACGGGGCTATAGTCCATAGGGTTGCAAAGAGTCAGACACGATTTAGTGACTAAACCAGCAACAACAGCAGATGCGGTGAGAGGGCCTGTCGAGTGGCTGCTGATACAGTTCTGTGTCTGGTTCAGCTTTGATTATTTAGGGTAAATAGGGGCTGACTTACTGAGCACCGCCTGTTGCCTCGGAGGTTTACTACTAACCAGAGTAGTAAGGGAAAGGAGCCGTCACCTCTCCCCGTCTTCTTGGACTTTTTTTCTTCTCAGAAAGAATTTCCTTGACGGTGGCTATGAGGGGACAAGCTGGGTGGGGACAGCGTCAGGGATTCCTGGGAGGGCGCAGTGGTGTAGAGTCCACGTGGCTGTGCCCACTGAAATCAACATCAGCCAGGTGTGCCCCATCTTCTGCAGCCAAGTCTGTAAAGGTCCTGCAGGTGATGGTGATCGCTAGGGTTACTAGGGATCTTGGAGACAAAGGCGCTGGGATCTGCCTGTTCTTTCTTTTTTGTCTATGGGAATGAGGCCTAGCCAAGGGCATTCTTTATCCCAGGTCAGACATGCTGGTACTCCGAGCAGCAGTGGAGTTAGCATGCTGAGATAGATGTGCCCACAGGACTGGCACAGAACCTGGGGCCCAGGGCCAAGGTCTGCTTGCTCCGGGAGTGGCGCCTGTGTGTAAGATGCTGGTCTGTGCAGATCTCTGGTGGAACAGGGCTCGGGGTTTCTGGGGCTCGCCACAGTGACCCAGGTCCCGGAAGGCAAGGAGTAGCTGTGGCTCAGTGTAGCTTTACTCATTACGGGCCTGGGGCTGTGTGGAACAGCTAGGGGAGACGTCTGGGCGCTCCAGACTTAGAGGCCAAGAAGGGAAGTAGCCTCCAGCGAAGGAGGAGGCCTGGCCAGCCAGGTAGGAGGACAACCTACCTGGGAGGTGGGAGGAGCTCATTGAGAACATTCTCAAGAAAGAAGTGATCAACCATCCAGCACTGCTAAGAAGCACACCACTGCTCTTAGATCTGCAACACGGAGGTCTCCATATAATGAAATTTGGCTTGCCTTTGTCTTGGGTTCCTTATCCAACTGAGAGGAATGTCTTGGTTATTCACGGTTGTTGTTCAGTTGCTCATTTGTGTTCGACTCTGCGACCCCATGAACTGAAGCACGCTAGGCTTCCCTGTCCTTCACCGTCTCTGAGTTTGCTCAAACTCATGTCCGTTGAGTCAGTGATGCCATCTGATTATTCACGGTGCACCTAGATAATTTATGCTGAAGAGGTGACTCCTAGAAAGCTTATGCTAATGAGATGACTCAGGATGGGGGTCACCCAGGCCAGAAAGATGAGCCCTGTGATTAGAGAGTTGGGGCTTTGAGCCCTGTGATATCAGCTTAATTTTCCAACCTTGGGTGAGCAGAGAGAGGCTGGAGGTTGCATTTAAACATGAGGCCAATGATCCAGGCAGTCACGCCTATTACTGAAGCCGGCTGGAACTTTCTGGTTGGTGGACACACCAGTGTACTGGGAAGGTGACATGCTGTAATCCCACAGGGAGGGGCACACAAGCTCTGTGCTCAGGACTCTCCCAGACCTCACTCTATGTATTCCTTCATTTGGCTTGGTCTGATTTGTATCCTTTATATAAAACTACAACCATAAGTGTAGTACTTTCCAGAGTTTTATGAGTCCTTCTAGTGAATTATCAAATGTGCGGGTTGTAGGACCCCTCGAATGTGTGGCCAGTCGGTCAGCGGTGCAGGTGGCTTGGGAAGCCCTGGATCTGCAGCAGTCTTTCGAAGTACTGAGCCCTTAACCTGGGGGTCTGCACTAACTCCAGGTGGTTAGAGTCAGGACTGCCCAGCAGAATGGCAGGCGCCCACCAGCAGCATGCATGAGTGGGGGTTCAACAGGGTGCTGGGGTGGAAGCCTGAGAATGGAGGGTTTAGGAGAAAATATCAAGAAATAAGTGAAGACAGAAGCATAGACAGCTTCGGGGCATTTTGTTGGGAAGGGGAACAGAAAAATGGAATGATAGAATAATTTCCTGGTGGCTCAATGGTAAAGAATCTGCCTACAATGCAGGAGATGTGGGTTCAATCCCTGGGTCAGGAAGATTCCCTGGAGAAGGAAATGGCAATGCTCTCCAGTAATCTTGCCTGGAAAACCCCATGGACATAGGAAACTGGTGGGCTACAGTCCACAGGGTTGCAAAAGGGTTGGTCGGACACAACTTAGAGACTAAACAACAAACAAACTCCTCTTAAATATTGATTATTGGCTTATAAGGGGATAAAATCTTAGCCAAGCATCCATAGGGTTGTTTTGAAAGGACTGATGTGTATTGCGCGCTGATGATGAACAAGTCATACCGAAAGATAGGAGGAAGCAGAGAAGTGGTACAGGAAAAGGCACCACAGTTGATGTATTTGAATGGCACAGCTCATCTGAGAACACATAACAGAGCCGCAGGGTAGGAGTGGGAAGAAAGAGATCAAAGGCAGGAGTGAGGGAATGCAAGGAGTAAGGCAGGATGGTGAAGAGCTGAACCCCACCGTGGCTCTGAGGGATTCCAAGCAAACAGAAAAGCAACGGCAAAAGAGTTAATTTCCCAGTGGATCATCTGGGCTTCTCGGCTTTAACTGGCTCCGGGATGACCATGAGCTGGCGATTCATGCTGAGGGGACCATGAGTTTGTCTTTCGTTCAGTGGTCTCAGCATAGGACTTGGTGTAGATGTTCAACAAATGCTTGCTGAATGAATGAAACTTTATGCTATGACCTCTTTTTCCAACTTGAACTCCCAGTTTTCCCCCACCATGCCCTCAAATTGTGGGAACTGAACTATCAGGATGGGGCTTTTGAAGAGCAGTTACTGAACATAGTTGACCCTCAAGTCCTTGCCAACATAAGAATCTTTGGTTCCCTGATCTCCAGAGAGGTCAAGAGAAATAATGAGTTCAACAATTAGAATGTCAATAGTTAACATACCCTGCCTTCTTATTAAGTGCCAGGAACTGGAGTAAACCATCAGTATGCATACTTTCATAATACCTGGAGGTAGGTGCCGTGTTTATGTCCATTTTACAAATTAGAAAACTGAGGTATAGAAAGAAGATGTGACTGCTCAAAGTTGTCCTGCTGTTGGTGGTAAAGTCTTGACAAGAAGTGTGTCTTGACTATGAGGCCAGTGGTTCCCATATTTGGCTGCACATTGGGATCACCTGGGAAGCTTTGAAAACTCTCCAGACTCCCAAGTGACACCCCAGAATGAGGAAATTAGAGTGTCTGGGATGAGAGCCAGACATCGGTGGTGTTTAAAGATCCTCAACTCTTTCTGGTATGCGGCAAAATTTGGGAATGACTTACTAGGCTATATTGACTCTCAGAAGTATTAGTCGGTGAATCGGCCAAGTGCTGGGCCAGGGTTTATAGGGAAGAATGCTCACCCCTTCCTGCTCCCTCCAGCACAGAGCAGAACATCCCATGTGGGAGGCATCCTGAACTGAGAGGAAGGTGTTCCTGAGGCTGGCATGGCAGGTTTTCCTTTTAGTTTTAAGTTCTTATCCCTACTGCACAGACTCAGAGGAGGACAAGCTGAAATATTACAGAAGACAGGATGAAATGGATATCAGATGTATTATTATTGCTAGTTTGGTCATCATTCTATAATTTAGATCAGCCAGGACAGTTGTGCTCATTTTAATAAGCTAATGAGTACTGCAGGAGAGCCTCCCCAGTGATTCATGGTGATGAATTACATTAAATGTTAATTGCTAAGATCAGAAAGTTAAAAAAAAAAAAGACACCCACACTTTCCCTGTAGTCTCCCCTGCAGGGAAATTCCTCAGCCTTGAGCTGGATATTCCTGCTGCACATTTAGCCTATCGATGCAGTCTTGTCCTACAGAGAGTCTGGCAAGAGAGACCATAAATGACTCTCCCTTTCTGACAGTGTGGAAATTCCAACAGGGAGGAATTTGAAGGATAGGGCCTGTCTGGATGTTGCGGTGCAGCAAGGCCAGGCTGTCTATTACAGCCAACGAAATGAGCCATGAGGCAGTCGGCACCATCTGTGATATTTCAGGGCACCGGGTACCAGCCAGTTTTGGAGTGAGGGTAAGAGGCTATGCGCTAGATGATCGAGAGCATAAAAATAATGGATTGTTTGCAGAAAGCACATGATAGCCACACTCAGGGGCAAGGCAGGGCCTGCAGGGTGATCCTGTCTGTCACAGAGTGGACTGGCTAGCCTCTTCCTAGCCTCACGTGTGCTTGCCTTCTACTCTAAAGAGAGTTGTTATATTTCATATTTCCAGAACCTTCTCTGGCAGGGTTAAGAATGGAAATGGGAGTCAGGAGCAGGCTTGGGGTATCAGTTCAGTCGCTTAGTCGTGTCCAACTCTTTGCGACCCAATGGACTGCAGCATGCCAGGCCTCCCTGTCCATCACCAACTCCCAGAGTCTATCCAAACTCATCTCCATTGAGTCAGTGATGCCATCCAACCATCTTATCCTCTGTCATTCCCTTCTCCTCCTGCCTTCAATCTTTCCCAGCATCAGGGTCTTTTCCAGTGTGTCAGCTCTTCCCATCAGGTGGACAAAGAATTGGAGCTTCAGCTTCAGCATCAGTCCTTCCAATGAACTTTCAGGACTGATTTCCTTTAGGATGGACTGGTTGGACTCCTTGCAGTCCAAGGGACTCTCAAGAGTCTTCTCCAACACTACAGTTCAAAAGCATCAATTCTTTAGCGCTCAGTTTCTTTACAGTCCAACTCTCACATCCGTACATGACCACTAGAAAAAACATAGCTTTGACTAGATGGACCTTTGTTGGGGAAGTAATGTCTCTGCTTTTTAATATGCTATCTGGATTGGTCATAACCTTTCTTCCAAGGAGCAAGCGTCTTTTAATTTCACTGCTGTAGTCACCATCTGCTGTGATTTTGGAGCCCAAGAAAATAAAGCATGTGGTATATGGGGTATCTATGTGACAGGGAAGAAATACCTTTTATGGTAGGACTCACAGAGTCGAATATGACTTAGTGACTAAACAACAACGATAACAATCTTTTAGGGTAAAGGATGGGGCTATTACCTGTTAGATCTGTGTTTGTTTCCTAGTGCTGTGTAAGAAATTGCCACACATTTAGCAATTTAAAGCAACACCCATTCATTAACTCACAGCTTCACTGGTCAGGGGTTTGGGCATGGAAGGCCTGGGTTCTCTGTTCAGGGTTTCACGAGACTGAAATCACGCTGTTGGCTAGGCTGTGATCTCATTAGGAGGCTTGTCTAAGGAAGACTCTGCTTTCAAAGCTCATTCAGGTTTTTGCAGAATTCAGTTCCTTGTAGTTGTAGGACTGAAACTCTGCTTCCTTGCTAGCTCTCAGCCAGGGGCCAAGTGCGTTCCTTGTCTTGTGCTCATGACTGCTTAGTCATGTCTGACTCTGAAATCCCATGGGCTGCACTCTGCCAGGCTCCTCTGTCCCAGCAAGAATACTGGAGAGGGTTTCCATTTCTTCCTCCAGGGGCTCTTTCTGACCAGGGGGTCAAATCCACATCTCCTTAATTGGCAGGGTTCCCATTTCCTCCTCCAGGGGCTTTCTGACCTGGGGATCAAATCCACATCTCCTTAATTGGCAGGCAAATTCACCACTGAGCCACCTGAGAAGTCCTTGTCCTGTAGTCTCCTCCATTTCCAAAGCTAGGCATGGAGAACAGCCTTCACGATGGAAACCTCTTTGCCAAGAATAGTTCCATCACACTGAAGGGATCACGTGATAAGGTCAGGCCCACTGAAGGTAATCTCCTTTTCCTAGGGTCAGCTGACTTGAGATTTAATTACATCTGCAAAATTCCTTCACAGGGGCCTTTCCTGGTGGTCCAGTGGCTAAGACATCAAACTCCCAATGCAGGGAGAGGGGGACAGGTTTGATCCCTGGTCAGGGAGTTAGATCCCACATGCTGCAACTAAGATCCAGCAGAGCCAAATAAATAAATATTTTTAAAAAAATCCCTTCACAGCAGCACTTAGATCAGTGGTTGATCAAATAACTGGGAGAAGGGGTGTGTACACTAGGCCACACTAAGCTGTCTTAGTGAAGTGCCAGTTGCTCAGTCATGCCTAATTCTTTGTGACCCCATGGACTGCAGCCCACCAGACTCCTATGTCCATGGGATTTTCCAGGCAAGAATACTGGAGGGGATTGCCATTTCCTTCTCCAGGAGATCTTCCCGACTACCCAGGGATAGAACCCGGGTCTCCTGCACTGCAGGCAGATTCTTTGCTGACTGAGCTATGAGGGAAGCCCTAAGCAGTCTTTGAGAGCTGCTGACAGAATCCTAGGTCTAGTTCTGAAAGCATACTAGTGAGCATGAGCAGTGTGTGGACCCAGCAGTTAGGCTGTTTCTGAGCACATCTGTACCCCTGAGGCTTCCTTCTCCGTGATCCTTGGACAAAACAATGCTTGGTCTCTGGAGGTAGTCTTCAGTTCAGTTCAGTTCAATCACTCAGTTGTGTTCAACTCTTTGCAACCCCATGGACTGCAGCATGCCAGGCTTCCCTGTCCATCACCAACTCCCAGAGCCTAATCAAACTCATGTCCATCAGGTTGGTGATGCCATCCAACCATCTCATCCTCTGTCAGAATTGGCAAAAATCTTCATACAGTATAAGATGGGCTAAATAAAGGACAGAAATGGTATGGACCTAACAGAAGCAGAAGATATTAAGAAGAGGTGGCAAGAATACATGGAAGAACTGTACAAAAAGATCTTCACGCACCAGATAATCATGGTGATGTGATCACTAATCTAGAGCCAGACATCTTGGAATGTGAAGTCAAGGGGCCTTAGAAAGCATCACTATGAACAAAACTAGTGGAGGTGATGGAATTCCAGTTGAGGTATTTCAAATCCTGAAAGATGATGCTGTGAAAGTGCTGCACTCAATATGCCAGCAAATTTGGAAAACTCAGCAGTGGCCACAGGACTGCAAAAGGTCGGTTTTCATTCCAATCCCAAAGAAAGGCAATGTCAAAGAATGCTCAAACTACCGCACAATTGCACTCATCTCACACGCTAGTAAAGTAATGCTCAAAATTCTCCAAGCCAGGCTTTAGCAATACGTGAACCGTGAACTCCTGATGTTCAAGCTGGTTTTAGAAAAGGCAGAGGAACCAGAGATCAAATTGCCAACATCTGCTGGATCATGGAAAAAGCAATAGAGTTCCAGAAAAACATCTATTTCTGCTTAATTGACTATGCCAAAGCCTTTGACTGTGTGGATCACAATAAACTGTGGAAAATTCTGAAAGAGATGGGAATACCAGCCCACCTAACCTGCCTCTTGAGAAATCTGTATGCAGGCCAGGAAGCAACAGTTAGAACTGGACATGGAACAACAGACTGGTTCCAAATAGGAAAAGGAGTATGTCAAGGCTGTATATTGTCACCCTGCTTATTTAACTTCTATGCAGAGTACATCATGAGAAACTCTGGACTGGAAGAAGCACAAGCTGGAATCAAGATTGCTGGGAGAAATATCAATAACCTCAGATATGCAGATGACACTACCCTTATGGCAGAAGGTGAAGGGGAGCTAAAAAGCCTCTTGATGAAAGTGAAAGAGGAGAGTGAAAAAGTTGGCTTGAAGCTCAACATTCAGAAAACTAAGATCATTGCATCCGGTCCCATCACTCCATGGGAAATAGACAGGGAAACAGTGGAAACAGTGTCAGACTTTATTTTTGGGGGCTCCAAAACCACTGCAGATGGTGATTGTAGCCATGAAATTAGAAAACACTTACTCCTTGGGAGAAAAGTTATGACCAACCTAGATAGTATATTCAAAAGCAGAGACATTGCCGACTAAGGTCTGTCTAGTCAAGGCTATGGTTTTTCCTGTGGTCATGTATGGATGTGAGAGGTGGACTGTGAAGAAGGCTGAGCACTGAAGAATTGATGCTTTTGAACTGTGGTGTTGGAGAAGACTCTTGAGAGTCTCTTGGACTGCAAGGAGATTCAACCAGTCCATTCTGAAGGAGATCAACCCTGGGATTTCTTTGGAAGGAATGATGCTAAAGCTGAAACTCCAGTACTTTGGCCACCTCATGTGAAGAGTTGACTCATTGGAAAAGACTCTGATGCTGGGAGGGATTGGGGGCAGGAGGAGAAGGGGACGACAGAGGATGAGATGGCTGGATGGCATCACTGACTCGATGGACGTGAGTCTGAGTGAACTCTGAGAGATGGTAATGAACAGGGAGGCCTGGCGTGCTGCGATTCATGGTGTCACAAAGAGTCGGACACAACTGAGCGACTGAACTGAACTGAACTGATGGAAAAGCTAACATTAACGCATTAAGGAAACCTAAGGCTGAACTTTCCAGGCCATTTTCTGTGGGACAGTTAGTGAGGGAGAAGAGTTATTGCTGTTAGAGGAAGAGAAATACAGGAATGTTTCAGTGAAAATGGTCTCATTACATGTGTCACTTAGAAACTGTGTCGCTAAGTCGTGTTGGGCTCTTTGCGACCTCATGAACAGCAGCCCGCCAGGCTCCTCTGTCCATGGGATTGTCTAGACAAGAATACTGGAGTGGGCTGCCATTCCCTCTCCCAGGGGATCTTCCCCATCCAGGGATCGAACCTGCATCCTCTGCACTGGCAACTGACTTCTTTACCACTAGCACCACCACGTGGAGCACTGGATGAAACACCTTGCTCGGTCCCATCCCTGTTGGTCCTGATTGTTTAGACGGTCTGTGTGGGGTCTGAGAATGTGCGTTTATAATGAGGTCCTGGGGATGCTAACGCTGCTAGGAATTTTGAAACCACCATTCTGCAGCGCGTTCTCATTCACCTCAGTGGATGGTGCTTGCAAAGGGTTAATAACACAACACATGGTTGGTAATTTTGCAATGGACATTGATGAATTTGAGGTTGGTGGCAACTCGCTAGAGTGAAGAATGCCTACCTAGAGGAAAAGGCTTGAAGATTTTTTTGCTGCCAACACGGTGAGTAGTGAGGATTTTAGGAAGGTTGTGATCAAGAAGGCCTGCCTGTGACCGCCTGTGTCCCTCTGCTGGTGACAGAGCAAAAGATAAAGTGCTCAGCATTACCCACAGTGACTCGGAAGTGATTAATACCTACAGTTCCTTGAACAGAAATGTGGGCATGCAAGGTGCAATTAAGATGATAAAGAACCCCAAGAAGCCGTGCTGAACAGCAAGCCAGGGATGCTAAGGTGATGGGGAGGAGAGTTACTGTCTGTCTCTTGCTCTGC
Organism: Nanger dama; assembly: GCA_917880005.1. Classification (NCBI taxonomy): domain Eukaryota; kingdom Metazoa; phylum Chordata; class Mammalia; order Artiodactyla; family Bovidae; genus Nanger; species Nanger dama. The sequence continues at coordinate 14,890,288 of CAKJTW010000032.1, read as the reverse complement.
AGAGACTGCTTCTGAGAGACAGAGATGGGGTCCATGAGTCTGCCAGGCTCATCGGGAGAGGGGAGAAAGGTAATTGGAAAGGTTATTTTCAAGACACGGCTGCTGCTTTTTCTCCCTCCCTGGAAAGATGGAAGCTCCAGCAGTCACCGATAACAATGATGATGAGCATTTCAATGGATGTGGGGTGGAAAAAGTGATGGTGATTTGGTTGAAATTCAGACTGTGTCTGCCTTGGCTCATAATTGACAGAGGGAAGCAAATGACCCGAAAGAGGTACTCAGCATGTTCATAATTCTTGCGTGAAATTCCAAGGCAGCACAGGTTATATACACAGGGCCAGCCCTGCCGTGCAGGAGAAAATCCTTTCCAGCACTGCTTTGCCTCCCCCTTCTGCACTCCTTCTGTTTTTCTGGACACCCCGACCTCTCTTGAGGGCCAGGTAGAGGCTCCTATGCACCAAAAAATTCTCGTTCCTTCAGCAAACTGCTGAATATTAAATTAACTAGATTCATATCAAATGACAAAATGTGATTTAATGCATCTACTTAGGTCATGGGCTTCACTCTAATAAATAACCCCATAATGGTGGAAGGGAAGCAGAGAGGAGCAGAAGGTAGGGCCAGCCGTGTATACCCAACTGCCCATACAATCCTTCAGCACGAACGTGTAATAGGCACCCTGCTTATATGGCTAAATCTGAGCTAATTTTGTCCACCCCGACATGCTCTGCTCCTACTCTTCTCCGTTGCAATCTATTGGCAAATCTTTTTAAGGATTCCGATACATCCTCAATTCAATCCCCTCTCACCTCTGTGCTCCCACCCTAGCCCAGTCCACCAGCATCCTTGTTCCAAACACCACGGCTTCCCCATTGGTCTCCCTGCGTCTGCTCTCTCTCCCCACCTGCAGCTGTGCACAGGGCGGCTGGAGTAATTGTTGAGAAAAAGAAAACTCAGATCAGGGTGCTTCCTCTGACTTCAACCCTCTACTACGTTTGTGTTAGTCAATCAGTCATGTCCAACTTTTTGAGACCCCATGGACTGTAGCCCGCCAGGCTATCTGTCCATGGGATTTTCCAGGCAAGAATACTGGAGTGAGTTGCCGTTTCCTTCTCCAGGGGATCTTCCTGACCCAGGGATCAAACCAAGTCTCCTGTATTGCAGGCAGTTTCTTTACCATCTGAGCCACCAGGGAACTCGCAGCTCTCCAATGCCTTCCTCTAAAAACTAGCCTGAAATCCAGCGTTCTTATGTTCTTATACCTCCGAGGCCCTGCCTGAGTTGGCCCTGCCTGGTTCTTCTGTCTCTCCCACACTCACCATGCTCTGGTGATACCGTCTCTCCCTGCTCCTTGAACACCCCTGTTTCCACCCAGAGACTTCGTCCTTGTTTTTGCAGGATTTAAACGGGATTCTTCCTCCCCAAATCTCTGTACAGCCTTCTCCCACATTTCCTTCCTGCCTCTGCCAGACGTCACCTCTACAGAGACCACCCCACTCACCTCCAGCCCTGAACTCTCTGCCCTTTCCCTCCTTTATTTTTCTTCATGGAATTGTGTACAGGGACTTGCCGGTGTATTTCTCATCTGTCTCCTTAGAAGGTAAGCTGTTTGGGACAGCAACTATGCTTTGTTCCTGGCCCATAGCGATCATAGGTCTGGCACATAGTAGGTCCCCAGTAGTCTTTGTCAGAGGAGTGAGTGCTGTTTATGAGGCGCCTGGCAGCAGGACCTGTGGGTGTGTTTGCCTTGCTTAATCGCTGTTGGCACCGTTTTGCACGTGAAGAAACGGAAGATCAGACAAGCTATGTGATTTTCCCAGGACGATGTCACCGGGGAATGGGCAGCTGGGACCTGCCTTTCAGCCCCACTAGGGTCCCCTGGCAGATTAGCAAGTCAGATTTTCAGGGCAAAGGAGCCCTCCAAGCAAATCTCTAATGGTGGTGTTGATGGGAATAGCAACTAGCACTTAACCACATGCCTGCCCTGTGTCAGATGCTGTTTATTTATTTATTTTTTTAACTTCAGGTGGACTTTATTCCACATAGATAAGACTTTCAGTGTGTTAGCGATTATATTTCAGTCTTATGAAGGTTATTACTGGAACATGTTCTCATCAATTGTTTCAAGCATTTTTTCTTAAAAGATATCCAAAAAGGATAGACTATTAATAATACATATTTAGGTTGAAGCATTCTTTTCTTTTTAATTTTTTATTTTGTATTGGGGTATAGCCAGTTAACAAGCAATGTTGTGATAGTTTCAGGTGAACAAGCGCCAGTTGTTTTCCTGCCTAATCTTCCTAGTTACCCTTTTAAGAAGTATTTATGATTATCCCTATTTTTTGAAAGAAGGAAAGGTCATCCAAGGTCATCTGGCCAGTAAAGTGGTGGAGGCAGGATTTGAAACCCGGCAGTTGGAGCCCAGAGCCTTTGCACGTAGCCTCTCTTCTGTCTACTGCAGTCATTGGTCTCCCCTGGGCCCGGTCTGGAGTGCACACAATCGTCCCATCCCTCATTCCCTGTCCCTCCCCCACGAGGGCTCTGACTTTGTCTCATCCTTTCCTATAATTGAAGTGTCGAAGAGAGAACTAGGTACTGAGTGGAAAGTGATAGAGGTTGAATAAATGAAGGAAGCAGTGAACATTTCAATAGGGAATTTTTCTGTCATCGAGTTGTTTAAAACTTCCTGTTGGAGCCAGTAAGTCTTTAATACATGTTGCTGCCATGAATGTGCTGTGCTTAGTCGCTCAGTCGTGTCTGACTCCTTGAGACCCCACAGACTGCAGCCCTCCAGGTTCCTCCGTCCATGGGATTCTCCAGGCAAGAGTACTGGAATGGGTAGCCATGCCCTCCTCCAGGGGATTTTCCCAACCCAGGGATCGAAACCCGGTCTCCTGCATTGCAGGCAGATTCTTTATTGTCTGAGCTACCAGGGAAGCCTGCTAGCAGGAATGCCTGCTGTTAAAAAGACTTGGCCTGTACGTTTTTGACTACAGAAGTATCGAACAGATGCTTGTGTTTATAAGAAGGAAAAGATGTTCCATCACCTAGAACTCTGTCACTTGGTTCTTTCCAATACATTTTAGAATCTAGAAAGGACAGAGCATTAATGAGGGCCCAGGGAGTAGCTGCAGTTGGGACAAACTGAGGAAAGTGCACACATTTGCACAGGTAAGGCGCATGCAAACGTGTGTGTGTTATTGTTGTTTAGCTGCTCAGTCGTGTCCAACTCTTTGCGACCCCATGGACTGCAGCACGCCAGGCTTCCCTGTCCTTCACCTCCTCCTGGAGCCTGCTCAGATTCTTGTCCATTGAGTCGGTGATGCCATCCAACCATCTTGTCCTCTGTCATCCCCTTCTCTCTGCGTGTATACATGTATACACAAATCCCCATAAACAGTGTTGGTGCACAAGTGTGTGTATGTGTGTGTGTGTACTATCATGCAGGGTCTAGTCGAGAAACAGAATCCACATGAGTTACTCTACCAGAGAGCGATTCCTCCAGGGAATTGATTAAACAGCTGTTGAAGGACAGGAAACAGAAAGGGAACAGCGATGTGACAGATTTAGCACAGAGGCGGTCACTGTAGGAAGCAGCGGCTTCCTGGAAACTCCAGGGCTGCAAGATCAGAAGGCAGAGGCTGGGGTCTCCAAAACTGAGAAGCTCTACAGGGGTCCCCAAGGGGGACAGACTCTCAGGAGGCCACTGTCTGACTGCTGCCGGTACCCCAGGGGCTGGAGGAGGAGCCCCTGGAGCTGGGAGCTGGAAGGGGTGTGGGCTCTACCAGCCAGGTTCTGGGAGAGTGAAAAGAAGCTGGCAGTTGGAATCACCTGTGACCAGAACCGACCTGTGCGTGCTGTGATGGGGGGCGGGGGTACACACGGGAACCGCAGCAGGCCCCTCTGCCTCCTCCCACTTCTAGGCTTTATCCAGCGCCCTAACTGCTGACACCTAACGGGGAGGCAGCTGGCAAAGGACGAGCAGTCTCATCCCAGCATGGCTGAGCCAACTGTAGCAGGGAGTTAAGAGCTGAGAGAGAACAGCTAGTAACAAAGTCCCTTCACCGTGGCATACATTTTGCAGGAGAGTTAACTTTCATTGGAACTTAGATTGTGTGCTTAGTGGTAAAGAATCCACCTGCCAACGCAGGAGATGTGGGTTCGATCCCTGGGTGGGGAAGATCCCCTGGAGAAAGAAATGGTAACTCATTCCAGTATTCTTGCCTGGGAAATCCCATGGACAGAGGAGCCTGGTGGGGGACCGTCCAAAGGGTCAAAAAAGAGTCAGACATGACTGAGTGAAAAAGAACAATAGATTGTGCACCAAGATGCTTATATCAACCTTCCGTGATGGTTCTACATCGAAGAATACCTTCCCCTGCTCCAGAGCTCATGAAGAAGTGTCTATCTAATCTCTACTCTCAATTAAATAATGCTGCTGTGTTGATCCACTGTCTTCCAGGTATATAACTTTTACTAATATTATCTAATATAATAATTAAACTATCTCAGCACACATAGCTACATTTCCTTCACTTGTGAGAACTCTTAGATCTGCTCTCTTAGCAGCTTTCAAATATATACTATTGTGTGATTAACTAGCCTTATTGTGGTTAGAATTTCACAATACATACAAATATCAATTCATTATGTGAAATATACTGTTATATATCAATTATATCTCAGTAAAAATGTTAATAAAAGGAAATAAGCTGTATGATCATTCAGAATCCTACCAGAGCAATTTTTAACTAATAATGCTTTTCTTTGTTCTTGAAGACTTATTATTCTAGTGGTTATTGGTTGACCCCAATTCAACTATAAGACTATGAGACCTATCTCTTACACAGATCTGTTCAAAGAGTGATTCCCAAGAATCATCTGGAAGCCCTGTTCAGATGGTAGAATCTAAGGCTCCACACCAGACATACTGGAAAAAAAAACAACCCACTCTCATATGGGTAATATTTTTAATCTTCAACTTATGGATGAGAAACTGAGGCATATAGAAATGAACCAACTGGTCTAATTTTATAAATTTATATGTGTCTAAGTTCTAGGACTCCTGCTCATATCTTTTCCACTTTATTGCATCTAAACCCTTAGTGAAGAAATCTCTAAATGGGGACTCAGCTGCCTTTGGCATAGAACGGGTGTGTGTGTGTGTGTGTGTGTGTGTGTGTGTGTGTGTGTTCGCGTGCGCTCAGTCGTGGCTGACTCTTTGCAACTCCATGGACTCTAGCCCGCCAGGCTCCTCTGTCTATGGGATTTCCCAAGCAAGCATACTGGAGTGGGCTGCCAGGGGACCTCCCCAACCCAGGGGTCAAACCCATGTCTCTTGCATCTCCAGCACTGGCAGGTGAATTCTTTACCGTTGCACCACCTGGGAAGCCTTCTGCACAGAGCAGAGTTGTGGTTAGAACAGGTGCCTTAGAACCAGAAGGAGCTGGATTTATTTTTGAACTATAGTTCTAGCTATGTGGTAAGAGTGGCCATGGACAAATGGCCTCTCACTAAGCGTTAGTTTCCTCACCTTGGGCCTGGGGATAAAGCTAGTACTTGCCACAGTGGTTAGTTTTAAGGATTAAAGGAGATAATATGTGTACATTGTAGCTCAGTCAGTAAAGAATATCCTTGCAATACGGAGACCCAGGTTTGATTCCTGGGTTGGGAAGATCTGCTGGAGAAGGAAATGGCAACCCACTGCAGTTTCTTGCCTAGAGAATCCCATGGACAGAGGAGCCTGGCAGGCTACAGTCGATAGGGTACCAAGAGCTGGACATGACTTAGCAACTAAACCACCAACTCATGTACATCACTTAGTATCATTTGTTACACACAATTCCCTGATAACTCAGTTGGTAAAGAATCTGCTCGCAATGTGGAAGACCTGGGTTCAATCCCTGGGTTCAGTTGGGAAGATCCCCTGGAGAAGGGAAAGGCTACCCATTTCAGTATTCTGGCCTGGAAAATTCCATGGACTGTATAGTCCATGGAGTCGCAAAGAGTCGGACATGACCGAGTGACTTCCACTTCAACAATAACAGATAGCTTTTTAAGAAGTTATTTTTTTCTAAAGTAAAATTGGGAAATCTTTTTTAATTCTTTGTAGAACCTGAGGATGGTGGTGGTGGGTGGTCCACTGCTAAGGAAGATTGTTACCCAAGCTATAGAGCATTGGGTTGGCTGCATCACGGGCCCCTATGACCTTGGAGGAGCTGAATAGAGGCTGAAGCCACCTCCAGAGGTGAGGAGGGCAGCAATGGGAGCAGCGGCAGCTGAAGGGTGGGTCAGATTTGGAGGATGCAGATAGGTATGACCTGGTCAAGACACAGCAAATGGCTCCACCATCTTTTGCTTGACATCTGGGAAGACATTTCACTGGACTCCACTCCCCTCATCCTACCTCAGTTCAGTTCAGATGCTCAGTCATATCTGACTCTTTGTGACCCCTTGGACTGCAGCACACCAGGCCTCCCTGTCCATCACCAACTCCCGGAGCTTGCTCAAACTCATGTCCATCGAGTTGGTGATGCCATCCAACCATTTCAGCCTCTCTCATCCCCTTCTCCTCCCACCTTCCATCTTTCCCAGCATCAGGGTCTTTTCCAATAGTCAGTTCTTCTCATCAGGTGGCCAGAGTATTGGAGCTTCAGCTTCAGCATCATTCCTTCCAATGAATATTCAGGACTGATCTCCTTTAGGATGGACTGGTTGGATCTCCTTGCAGTCCAAGAGACTCTCAAGAGTCTTCTCCAACACCACAGTTCAAAAGCATCAGTTCTTTGGCACTCACCCTACCTGGGGTAGGCTGAATGTTGGTACTGGAATTCCAGAACTCAGGAGTTCATTATCTTACATATAAAAGGGACTTGCAATTGTGGCTAAAATAAGGATCTTGAGATGAAAAGATTATTTTGAATTATCTGGGGTTGGGGGCAATGTAATCACAATTATAAAAGGAAGCAGAGATCAGAAGAGGAGAAAGCAGAGTGGAGATGGAACCAGAGACTGGAGGCAAGAATATATTCAGCCTCTAGAAGTCAGAAGAGTTAAAGGAAGGGGCTTCTTCCCCTGGACCCTCAACAGGAAACAGCCCTGCCAACACTTCGATTTTAGCTCTGTGAGCCTCATTTCAGACTTGTGATCTCTGGAACAATAAGAGAATACATCTGTCTTGTTTTAAGCCACTAAATTTGTGATAATTTGTCACAGCAACCACAGGAAACTAATATTCTCCAACTGACTTAGTCATCATTTCATCTTACCTCTTTACTTTGTTCATACCTGTATTACTGCTCAGATAGTATCAGATCCTATTGTGTCTCCACCCCCCCACCCCCCCACCCCCCATTGTGTGTTCTTACTTATCTATCTGTCCTGCTAGGTGAACCGCCAAACCCCTCGAGGGGAGGAACCTCAAGAGGACTGAGAACAGAATGGGCTATGCGCATGTGGGTGACCAGATTAACATGTGGACGGATAGGTGTGTGCTTGTTACTCTTCTGAGCCATCTTAAGTCTGTGACTATTGGCTTAAAAGCATTAAAGATGGTATCAAGAATAAATTAAGGAAAGAGACTATATGCTGACTGCACATCCATGGAAATGACACACCTGTGATCTCTCTGATATTTGCCTGGCTATCGTCGACTTAATGTTCAAAGTAATAACCTTCCACGGAAGGATCAAGACTAGAAAGAGTAGGAGGAGAGGGACAACGTGCAGAGCTATTTCGAAGAGGAGTGTTAAACCAAATATAATTGAAGGAGTGATCAGAATATGCAGCACCTGTTATTCTGAGCAAAATAAATTCATGAGATTCAGATTTCAGCATGACAGAGAAGAAAGGGGATGTTTTTCACATTCTCCACAAGATGCTCAGAAAGACGAACCTGTCAAGAAATGGGGGGAAAAGGTCGCACGAGAGCCAACGGGAAGTCATGGACGGAATTCATTCTGTCACATGGCATCATCTCAATTAAAATGCTACCGGGGACTGTCAATTAGACTCTTTCCAGAATCTTTTTTATAGAACATTGACAGGGCTTGTTTATTCAATAGGAGAACCTCTGAAATCTTCCCATTAGGTTTGCATCTGAGATAATTAATGTGTGAAATGGTCTGTTGCCTCTGTTTTGACAGGAGCTGTCTCAGATATGTGAGAACTTGATGGTAAACAAAGCAGTGAGTCCCCTGGGATGCCCAGAGTTTGTGTGATTCTACTAGATGGTACCACATCTGGGGTTCAGTTCATGCCCTGCTGGGGTCACAAGGACCTGGAGACCAGGCACACTCTCTTGGGTGAGGTCTCAGTAACAGGAAATGGGCTGCTGGGAGGGGCGTAGGTAAGCGGAGTTGGCACACACAAATCATGCCCAGGATGAGTGGTGGGTACAGGGTGGGCTCACAAACCAGCTCTGGGTAGGGAGGTGCCACATGGATTTATTTGTAATCGTTGCCAACTTCCAGGGTGTAAATATTCTTGCCATAGCTGGTTTCAGTTAACTAGCAAAATTCTTAAAGAGTTAAATAACTAACTCTTGTTAGCCAGTACCAGCCAGCTCCAGCATACCACTGGATGGGTGTGGCTTGAAAAGGCAGACATCAGAAAGAATGCCTGATAGACAGAAGTTCAAACTGAGAAATGATAGGAATAGACCACAGGCAGGTCTAAAGTCTGAGCTTGTTCCAGGGGAGGAGGGAGGCTCGGTGTGTCTGAGAATTGTGTGTGTGGATATGTGTGTGTGCTCAGTTGTTCAGCTGTGTCCAACTCTTTGCGATCCCATGGACTGTAGCCCGCTGGGCTCCTCTGTCCATAGAATTCTCCAGGCAGTCTTGCAATGACCTGTAGGGAAAGTGCTGTGGTGGTTGCCAGTTTTTGTATCTGGTAGGAGAGTGGAAATATGGTTAGTGTCTACAGACCTGGGAAAAACCAGGAGAGAACTGGATAAAATAATGGTGATATTTTATTTATTTTTATTTTTATTCTTTTGGCTGCACCTTGCAGCTTGTAGAGTCTCAGTTCCGCGATCAGAGGTTGAATCCCAGCCATGGCAGTGAAAGAATGGGGTCCTAACTTCTGGGCCACTAGGGAACTCCTTTATACTATATGGGCTTTCCTGGGGGCTCAGACAGTAAAGATTCTGCCTGCAATGCAGGAGATCCAGGTTCAATTCCTGGGTCAGGAAGATCCCTTGGAGAAGGGAATGGCAACCCACTCCAGTATTCTTGCCTGGAGAATTCCATGGACAGAGGATCCTGGTGGGCTACAGTCTATGGGGTTGCAAAGAGTCAGATATGACTGAACGACCAGCACTTTCACACGTTATATTAAATTGTTGATGGTCTACTGTGCATCAAATGCCATATTTGTGTCTGTTTCTTTAAATCCTCCTGACAACCTTGCAAAACTGGTTTGTATTTGCCTTTCTTAGATGAGGCAGGTGAGGCAATAGAGGTTAAGTATTTGCCTGACCTTGTACTGCTGGTAAGTAGCAAATGCTTGCATTGGAAGCTGGATGTTTCTGACTCCAGAGTCACTTCTTATAATTGAGCTGGAGATGGTCGGGCGGCGGGGAGGGTGGAGATCTGGGGGTGGGGGTGGGAAGAGGTTGGATAGATCAACCTGGCTCAGAACTTCCTTTCTTGAGAAGCAATGTCTCCAGCCCCTGTCAAAGCCAGGCTAGATTCCAGGGGCTGTCACAGTCCCAGAGTCCGAATTCTCTGGGTTCGGCCTGGGGCCAGTGTTTGAGGCCATCAATGGCACTCAAAGTTGGATATTAGTTAAGTAAGTTTCTGGGCACTGAGCCCTTTGCAGCACAATAATGAACCCCACAGACTAGAGTTTAGGGGGCTGGATGTGGCCATTTTAAAAGGGAGGAGACCAGCCAGGAGGCAGAAGGTCAGAAGCAGAGCTGGAAAGAGTGGGTCTCAGGGCAGAGTTCTGGGGTATGAAGGAACTGGACTGCAGGAGGGCATTTCTGGAATGTGAGATGGTCATAGAGGGTGTGTCCCCTAAGCAGAGATTATACAATGACCCTGTGATCATCCAACCCTCTCTCCCAATTTACAGAGGCTGTTTTAAGGAATTGTTATTGAACAAAAAGAATGATCAGAGCAGTGTGGATGAATACCAGCTCCAGGGTCCCTGAGGGACTGAGCTGGTAATGTAATACCACAATTACAGCCTTAGACACCCTTGGCAGCTGACCAAATCACCCTCACAAAATAGTTCTTGTGCCCTGCATGGCTCTGTGCAGAGTGGAGACAGAATGATACTATTCTGGTTGACAGCAGAGGTCCTGACCCTGTGCCCTGGTGATAGGAGTTTTGCAAAGATTCTGGGAATCCCTCTGTGTATATGTGTCCTCAGTCAGTGGCTCTTCTGCAACATACAGCTGGTACCCTGTGGACATTTTACTGATATTTGAAACAAAAGAATTTTGAAAAAGAGGAGAACCAGAATGGGAAGGCAACAGTTGAGACAAACAGTTCAAAAGGCAAACCATTTTCATTAATTGATAATGAGCACCAAAAACACTGGTGTATGTGTGTGTGTGCGTGTGCGTGCGTGTGTGTGTGCATGTGTGTACACGTGTACATATGCATAGCTATACATGTGTATGTGTGGTGTGTTCATGTGTGCTTGTGTGTCCTTGTGTGTAAAAGGAGAGAGGGAGGGAGGGCGGGTGAGAGAAAGGGGGAAGTGAAGTAGGTCTTGGACATGGGACTAAGGCTAAGAAGGAGGAGAGCGTTGGTAACACGTAGGGAGAGAGCCAGATGGAGAGACGGTGACTATGGGCTGAGACAAGAGACAAAACAGAATAAGAATTCAGAGCAAGGTCCAAGGACTTGTTGGTTGGCCCCCAAGGTTCTCATGTTTCTCAACAGGCTTCTGATTCTAAGAGGGCCCAGCTCATTAGGGACCGTCAGGAATCATGTGAGGTGTTGACATCCAGGAAAGAGAAGGGAGTGGAGGTGCTTTGTGTCTGAAAAACTTACTCATAGACTGTCAGGCTAAAGGGACCTTGGCAAGCTGCTGATCCCTGGTCGGGGAACTAAGATCCTGTGTGCCAAGTGACCAAAAGTTCCAAGGGAAGTGTGTACATCCCTAAGCCGTCAACAATATTATATGCCATCATTGAAAAAGGATTTTGCCAATTTCGAGGCAAAAAAACAGTATCCGATTCTTTTTACTGCCAGTTAGTTAGTTATTAGTAAATCTGAATGCACCTTCAAGTGTTTACTGCCTATTTGTTTTTCTTCATTTGGCAATTATATGTTCTTTTCTTTTGCTTAATTTTTAAAAAATCCTGAAGTCGACATCTTTTTTTCATGAACTTTCACGTTTAAGGATGTTAATTAGCCATCTGTTCATCAGGTGGGATACTTTCAGTTGCAACCAACAGAAACTTGAAGGGATTTATAGCAGCTCTGAGATTGGTTAATTCAGGTGCTCCTTAGCATTATCAGGGACCCTGGTTCTCTCTGTCCTTCCACCCTGCTAACTTTGACATATGGCTTTGCTCTTAGCCTCACATCTTCATGGTCTGGAGACGGTGGCTTGTAATCCAAAATCACCTCCTCATCACAACATCCAGAGACAAAAAGAAGCTCTTTTCTTTTATGACGTCTCTTTTCAAGTTTGAGGAAAACTGTTCCCAGAAGCCTTCGAACAGACCTGTCTTCACAGCCCATTAGCTGGCACTGTATCTCATGTCCATGGTAACAAGGAGAGCATGGTGATTGGCTTAGCCCAGTCACCACTGGACTCTGAATCTCCTGAGGGAGGAGTAGATGGATATCTAAACAAAACAGGGTCTTTCAGCAAGGAAGAATAGGAGAAAGACCTTTGGATTTGCTTTAAATAGTATCTGCCACAACACGACTTTCAAATGAAGATTCTAACTTTGAAACAAAACTGGGAGCACACCTGAGATCTTTCTCAGAGCAGAGGCCACGATGCCAGGAAAGACTTTCTGATGCTAGCATGCAATCCTTGGAGGCGCCTGTATCTCACTGAGGGTTGGAAGACTTCTATGCAGAAGCCCCTCTGCATAGCTCAGACTTCCGCAGCTTAAAAGGATGAAATGTGACAATCAAGAAGTCTGAAAATATTAATATTTCCTTTTCTCCTAACAACTGCTTGGGGTTCCCAAGGACTTCATTTCCCTAAGGGGAGCATGAGGTATATACTGAATATCTAGTCCTCATCAAGACCAGTACAGACATCCATAATGTTCCCCTACGCAGTTGGATGACATAAACTTATGGGCTTAAGACAACACAGATTTATCATTTTACAGCTCTGGAGGTCAGAAGTCCGCCTGAGATTGGTTTCACTGGGTTAAGATCAAGGTGTCCACATGACTGCATCTTGTCTGGAGGCTCCAGGAAGAATTGCTTCCTTGCCTTCTCCAGCTTCTAGAGTCTGCCTGAGCTCCTCAGCACATGGCTCCTTCATCACCCTACAAACCAGTATTGGCAGGTCAAGTCCTTCTCACATGGTATCAGTCTCACCTCCTTTTCTGTCTTTCTCTTCCACTTTAAGACCTCTGCAATTACATTGGGCCCACCCAGAAAATCCAAGGCAATCTTCCCATCTCAAGGTCCCCTGATTAGCAGTCTTAATTCCATCTGCAACCCTAATTCCCCTTTACCATGTAACTGAGTGCGTGGCACTCGGCGAGTAGGATGGGGAAATCTTTGGGGAAATCATTGCTCTGCCTCCCTTTCCTTCCTCCTTTATCATCTTTATTGCTGTCATGGTTTTGTAGCTCTCAGAGCATGGTAGTTAAGATACTTCTGGCCTCAAAATAGTCCGGCTTCGGTTTTTAGAGGACATTTCATTTATCTCCCTCTGGGCCCATAACGGCTGTGCCTCTGGCATTTTGCTGAAGACACAAAATTTGAAATCAGATCCGAAGAGCATAAATATCTCCTCTTCCAGGCTTTCCGAGCCTCCCTGTTCCTAGGAATCGCTATTTCCATCCAGTTGCATTTATAGAATCTCCATCCCACCGCACTCTTATTTAGGGCTGTGCTCTGTGTAGTCAGTCATTCCTCTCGCCCGTATGGCCTCCTTGTGGGAATAAATCCGTCTTGGAGCAGAGGGTATGCTTACTCCCTTCTGGCTTCCTCCTACATGAGTCTGTGGAAAGCACATACTACCAAGGAGAAACCCAGCTCTAGGCTCTGATGGGTCAAGCAAGCTGTTTATTATTTGAGAAATTGCCTTGGGTTATTTCAACAGGTAAGAAGTAATATCCTTTCACTCTTTCTTCCCTCTTCTTCCTAATCTCATTTGTTACACATCATGTTTTCTCATCATTTCGTAATCCAAATTAATTGGGGAAAACAGCACTTACAGATGGGGCCTTGGAGCAGCAGAGAGCGTATACAAAAGGAAAACAAAGGAATATGTATATAGTCTGCCTGGCACTTAGCGCTTTGCCCTTAGCCTCTGCAGATTATTGGTGATCTGGGAAATACTAAACATACGAATTATTTCCCTGTTTTTGACTACTTCTCTGTTAGCCTTTGGATCCCAGTAACACAAAAATGTCCAAATAGAAAGCTTACTGAACTCTGACCTCAGAACTCAGACTAAAAATTGTGTATCCTTAAGAGATCTATGGGCTTCCCAGGGGGCTCAGTGGTAAAGAATGTACCTGCCAGTGCAGGAGACGTGGGTTTGATCCCTGAGTTGGGAAGATCCCCTGGAGGAGGAAATGGCAACCCACTCCAGCATTCTTGCCTGGAGAATTCCATGGACTGAGGAGCCTAGCAGGCTACAATCCATGGGGTTGTAAAGAGTCAGCCATGACTTAGAGACTAAACAGCGGCAAGAGATCTGTATTTCCCCAACTGTAGATGTTTGAGGCTGGAAGCCTTAGAGGAAGCCCCATAACCCTCAGGCCACGTCTGATACTTGACTTGGCATCAAATTGATAAGAATAAACATCTTTGAATGGTGCTGATTTAATTTTCTTTACAAACTGGGGTGGAATCCTTGCATCATTATCTATTTGGGTCTTCCACCCAGGAATGGGGATGGGTACAGACCACCTCTGGTGTGCTGGCTTCCGAAGATACTATGCTTGGCTGCTAAGGGCCTGTGTATTTTTTGAAAAACTGAATACAACGAAGGTTTTTTTTTTTTTTTCTCTCTGCATTTTAAACTAAACACCTGGTTTCCATGAAACCTCAGGTCTCGAAGGCTCCTTTCCAGCTAAACACTAAAGAAGGCACCTGAGGTTCTTTTTCACAACAGACAAGAAGAAGGAACAAGGGACTGAAAAGAAACAGCTAGAACAGGGCTTTCTTTTCGCTTTCTCCCTTGTCACACTCAGGCGTGACGGGACAGCTCTGTGCTGTCAGTCAAAGCTGTTACCAGGCAATATTTTCTTATCAGTTATTCTCCTCTCTTCCCATCACGTCATTTCTTAGAGCCCTATAATTACCCAGCCGTGTGCTTCTGGGCTGTCAACAGGCTCCTGTGAGTGAAATGTAGCTAAATAAATGTCTGTAATGAGGAAGGGCCATCATCCAAGGTGGGTCTATAGCAGTATCTTCTACCGTTCTGGCTGGCCTCACTCTCCCCAGACTGCTCGTTGTTCACTGCAATGCTAATCAGACATGCTTTCAATGAGAGTGAGACTCGCGCCTCCTTTTCAGATTAAATCAACACTCCCTGGAACCCCTGTGTCTGTGTAAGATAATGGAAACCAGCACTGAGAATATGGAAGGTGCTCTCCTCCCTGTCAGATGCTTATGCGAGGGAACTTTGCCTGTTTGCCAGATCTGTTCCTTCCTGTTCTCATGCGTTTAGAATGTAAGCAGCCCTCTGGAGCTGACTTGTGACTTTGTGGGTATTTTGAGGGCTTGGTTTACTTTGCAGTCCTAAGGAGAGTACCTCCTGTTCCCTGCAGTGGGCAGAATCCTGGCTCCCCCTATCGAAGTCCATGTCCTACTCCCCAGGACCTGTGACTCCATTACCTTATATGGCAAAGGAAATTTTGCAAATATAATTCAGGTTGAGGACCTTGAGGTGGGGAGATTATCTTGGACCACCCGGGAAGGTCTAAGGAAATGGTCAGGGTTCTCACAGGGGAAGAGGGAGGTAGGAGAGTCAGAGAAAGAAGTGAGGATGGAAGGAGAGGTTGGGTGATGCAGTTGCTGGTTGGGGTCACAAGCAAGGGATGCAGATGGCTCCTAGGAATTGGAGGCCAGAAAGCAAAGCCTCCCCTCAGGCCCCAAGGGACTGCAGCCCTTCCAACATCTTGATTTTAGCCCAGCAAAAGCTGATTTGGGGTCATGAGTTTGTGTGTTTTGCTTTAGGTCACTGCTGCTGCTAAGTCACTTCAGTCGTGTCTGACTCTGTGCGACCCCATAGACGGCAGCCCATGAGGCTCCCCTGTCCCTGGGATTCTCTAAGTTGAGGGTAATTTATAACAACAGCAAGAGGAAACAAAAGCATTCTCCCAACCAGAGCGTGCTTTCACTAGGGTCTTTAGTGGTAAAATTTCTGTGCATCTCAGACAAGAGGATGTTTATCCCAGGGAGACTTGTGCTCAGAAGCCCACCCACCAGGATGTGCAGGGCCCAAGGGGCGGGTTCGGGAAGCCAGCGGGGCACCTGGTGGCTCTGGGCCTGACTCGGCCCCTTGGAGAGTCTGTTTGTCCCCACCCCACCCCCTGCCCCGTTCTCTGCTTTCTGTGTTTTATTCCTGACCCTTTTCGGCTCTTGCTTCCTTAAAATTAGCCCCGAGAATGATGCGTCATGGCCGCTACCCTACCCCAGAATATTCCTTCAGCCTCAGATTCTGTCACCTGCCCTGTTCTTTCGGCTCATGTTCCCCAGGAAGACCCTGACTAAGCCGGCCTAGTTACCGTCATTGTTGTTTAGTCACCAAGTCGTGTCCGACTCTTTGCGACCCCGTGGACTGCAGCGCGCCAGGCTTCCCTGTCCTTCCCTGTCTCCTGGAGTTTGCTCAAACTCATGTCCATTGAGTTACCATACTGGACCACATCATGGGTTGCTGGTCGGCCTACAAATGCCCTGTCTCTGGGTCACATGCCACCCCCAGTCCCGTCCTCTGTGGCCAGGGTTCAGAGTATGGGGTGAGAGACAAGGCTGCCTGAGAGTGAGACCCCCTGGGGCATGACTACCTAGAAGGGACAGCAGGCAGCGGTGGGATGAGGAGGGCTGATGGCTATTGCAGCCAATTTAGGGCACAAATAATGACCTGGGAGTTGATTTTCTTTCTGAATCAAGAGTAGCGTGACACCATCATATGGAATCTCTTCCTGATAAACTCTAAGGAAGCTTGGAAACCATCGAGGTCTGCCACCTTCCCCCACTCCTTGTTGAAACATTCTAAGCAAAAATGAATATCAATTTTCTATCCCCAGAGAGTTGGGGTTTTCCAAGGCAGATAGGGCTAGTGGTAGAGTTTGGTCAATGGCATAAAATGTGGAAGGATCAGGGCCCAAGGGATAAAATAAAACCAGCATCTGTTATCTGTTAAGAACTTGTCACTTGCCAGGCACTGTTTTAGGCACTTGGGTTGCACTTGGGAACAAAGCAGCCCCCTCATGGAGCTGTCGTTCTATGGAGAACCACCGTCTCCTGGGAGAAGATGGCTGTGCGCTCAGCATCCAGTTCGGGGCACTGGGAGGAAATTCAGATGCGAACATGAAGGGTCAGAGTTGCCAAGCAGCAGCTGGTGGGCGGGGCTCCGGGTCGGGCAAGGATGTCAGGGGTGTCAAGGAGAACGGGCGCTGGGGGCTGCACGTGGAAGTGCCAGGGGTGGTGGAGCACTGTCCAGAGGGCATCACATCATAGGCAGTAAGGAGGGGACAGAGCTGGCTAGAGGGCTATGGTGAAAGAGACCTGGTGGCGAGGATCAAGGCTCAGAAGCAAGGGGCTTCCCTCACGGTCCAGGGACTGAGAGCCCACGCCCCCACTGCAGGAGGCCTGGGTTCCATCCCTCCTGATCAGGGAACTAGACCCCGCCTGCGGCAACGAAGACTGAACATCCTGAGTGCTGCAGCTAAGACCCAGGGTAGCCAAATAAAGAAAAAAAAAATTTTTTTTTTTTAATATTCAGGAACAAAATCTTTGTTTTCTGAGAAGTGGTTGTAGCTCTGGAAAGTTCATAAAGCTTGTGTATGTGGGAACAATGCAGAAGCTAGCCTATGATTTGGGGGCTTGGCCTGTGAAGAATCAGACCTAATAAGAAGAGTCCGGCTTAAGGGTCCGAGTGGAATTGGCAGCAATATCCGCTCAGCAGCCAAACTCTGGGCTGCTGACAGCAGGCTCTCTTAATCCCTTCTCCAGAGCCTGGTGCAGGCGGGACTGGGACATATGCCCGCCAGGCCTGAAGACCCACCCGGGCCAAAGGACAACATAGGGCCACAATACAGGCAGGTGCTAACAATCAGGTCTGATCCCTGGGTGTTACTTTCATTGTGTGACCTGCGATCGTTGGGTTCCTAGTTCCCAGTGCTAGGGATACAAAGAGCAAGTCTACATCTTCTTCCTTATATTTAAAGCCCCCCACCTCGCCTTGCCCCATCTCAGTACCCTGGGCAGTGAGCCTCCCCTCTGTCCATAACCCCTCGCTGTGAATCTCATGCTACCGTCCCGTATGTAAAGCAGATGAAAGCAAGACTCCTTCTGAAGCTGGGATCAAGCCTGTTGTTCTACCCACTCCTTCTCCGCTCCCTATTCTTGGTAGCTCCTTGGGCGTCTCTGTAAAAATACCAACGTAGCTTGAAAACCACTTGCTGAAACATCTCTTTTTTAGGCTAAATACCTCTAATTCCCTCCATGACTTCTCACTATATTTACAAGCTTCCAGAACCTTCATTAACCCAGCTACCTTTCCCCAGGTAAACTGTGTGGTCAATGTGTGCTCAGAGACTCTGAGTGGTCTAACCAGGACAGACATCCCCAGACTATCACTTTTTCTGAGCTGGAATCCTGAAGGCACCTGAGGTGCCTCCTCTGATGTGTATATCCACCCTGCCATCTACATTTTTGGAGCTCATTAGCTCATTCCATAAATACTTACTGAATCTTAATTATGAGGGTCAATACTGTCTTTTATGTTATGGGTAAAAGGGACGAATGAAACATAGGCTTCATCCTGAAGGCCAGTGGGGAGTGTGGGTGAGAGAGAAAGGAAGGTGTCATGCTGGTTTACTTGGCTGCAGCTTGGTAAATGCCTTAGTCGACAAGAGGGTGGAGGGGACAAGCAGGAAATTCTCCTGGGTAGGGGACAGGGGAGGCTGGAGAGGACTTCCTCTGATGAATTTGCTTAACTGGTCTCTCATCGAGCCCTGCATTCTAGTCACTAGCTGTGTGCATGCACATGTTCATTTGTGTCCGACTCTTTGTGACCGTGGACTGTAGCCCACCAGGCACCTCTGTCCATGGGATTTCCCAGGCAAGAATACTGAAGCGGGTTGCCATTTCCTACCCCAGGGGACATCCCTGACCCAGCGTTCAAACCCATATCTCTTGTGTCTCCTGCACTGGCAGGTGGATTCTTTACCAACTGCGTCACTTGGACGGGCATGTGTGTGTGTGTGCACGTGCGCGCACGTGTTAGTTGCTCAGTCCCGTCCTACTCTTTGTAACCCCATGGACTGTCGCCCCCAGGCTGCTTTGTCCGTGGGATTTCCCCAAGCAAGAACACTAGAGTGAATTGCCATTCCCTTCTCTAGGGGATCTTCCCTACCCAGGGACTGAACCCACGTTTCCTGTATCACAGGCAGATTCTTTAGCATCTGAGCCACCAGAGTAATTGCACACCTCTACTAACTTTCTCTCCTTTAACACACTGGAGTTGGACCGAGTATTTCCAAGGCCACTTTATGTTTCATCATGGTGTTCCATGGTTCCTGATTTGGTTACCAACACCCTCCATCCAACTGGAGCTTAGAATGCATTTCTTCCTGTAAAAGGAAACTCAAGCAGGGGCTCTGTATCAACCTGGAGGTGTGTGATGGGTGAGGAGATGGGAGGGAGGTTCAAAAGGGGGGAATATATGTATACCTATGGCTGATTCATGTTGAGGTTTGACAGAAAACAACAAAATTCTGTAAAGCAATTATCCTTCAATAAAAAATAAATTAATTTTAAAAAGAAAAAAAAACATATATTTTAGTAGTGACTAGGATGTACAAAAACTTCTTGAAGTTCTGACAATAACATTTTTTAGAGCGATACTTATGGTCTTTGGCTTCAAAACTTTCTTTTTCCAGAATTCAGAAAATCCCCCAAATCTCCATTCATAGCTTCAGACCACCCTTGCTCGGCAGTTTCTGTTTTGATGTGGGATGCTTAAACCACCCACTAATTCCAGCAACACCCCTGCTCTTGCATCCTGGATTAGCTGCTGCTGCTGCTGCTAAGTCGCTTCAGTCATGTCTGACTCTGTGCAACCCCATGGATAGCAGCCCACCAGGCTCCTCTGTCCACAGGATTCTCCAGGCAAGAACACTGGAGTGGGTTGCCATTGATTGGCACAGGCGTTCATTTCCATTCTGGCTTAAATCTCCATCCCACCCCCATTCCTGTTTTTTCATCATTTCAAAATCTCAACCAGTGAGGTGTGTTTTTACACTCTTAGTGCTGTGTGGGAAGAAGAACCTAGCTGTTGACCCCAGATCTTGTGGTCTAGGAAGTGGATTTGGAACACGGTCTCTTTGGAAATCCAGAACTTTCTAATAACTTTTCCATCAACTTTTGCTTACTGCCCATATTTTCCAGTTACAACATATTTCCATTCTGGCCAGTCATCCACTGCTCACTTTGTTGTTCATTCTCTCAGTCATGACTGACTCTTTGCAACCCCATGGACTGCAGCATGCCAGGCTTCCCTGTCCTTCACCAACTCCCAGAGCTTGTTTAAACTCATGTCCATTGAGTCGGTGATGCCATCCAACCGTCTCATCCTTTGTCACCCACTTCTCCTCCTGCCTTCAGTCTTTCCCAGCATCAGGGTCTTAATCAAACTTAATTCAAAAAGATTTCTAAAATTGAAAATACATGTTGACTTTTTTTTTTTTTAAAGAGAGCTCTTTGTTTCCTTCTTCTGTTCACCTAAACGATATTTTGTTTCCTCCTCTTCTTGGTAAAAATGATCTCTTTCTCCTTAATGCTATATATCTAAATTTCCTGTTAGTTAAATATTTGTCTTTAAATTTTTGAACATAAATTCTAAGAGGTCTTCATTATTTCTGTTAATATCTCATGACCCTGACTCCCTCTGCCTTTCCTCTTTGACATGATCTGTATATCCCTCTGGGATGCTGGAATTTCTAGATCTTACTCAGGGGATTTTTGAGACTCTGCTTATTAAGCATCCCCTTCTGATCTCAACTTCTGACTTCCCTGGTAAAACGTCTGCCTACAATGCGGGAGACCTGTGTCCAGTCCCTGGGTTGGGAAGATCTCCTGCAGAAGGAAATGGCAACCCGCTCCAAAATTCTTACCTAGAAAAATCCCATGGACAGAGGAGTCTGGTCGGCTACAGTCCATGGGGTTGCAAAGAGTCAGATACGACTGAGCAACTTCACTTTCTGATCTCAAGTAGGGGTAGGAGTGTCTAGGAATTCTGTCTCTTACATTTATGAGTTTTGAGAGCAGAGTTTGTTACTTCAGATTTCCCTTTAATTGTGTTAATTTCTGATTTGGGAATTTTGCTTCTCTGAGCCCCTGTTTTCATCTTAAAGCCTCTCCTGAGAGATTTTGCATGTGTCCCTTTACGTGTGGAGAGCTCCAGGTTTCTGAGAAGAAGCAGAGGAAAGAGTCCACTCTATGTTCCTTTTGATTATGTCTTTGTCTCTTAAGCTTTCTATTCTTACCCATCTTAAAGGTTATTATGGCCTTTATAACCACTTCAAGTGGAATCAAATATACCGTCACTACTGTTCTCAATATGTCTTTATCTGAACAGTAGCCAGAATATATTGATATGCTATATTGATCACTGTTCTATAACAATAAACAACAACAAAAAACTCAGACTCAATAGAAATGGCTGGAGAGCTTTACTGACTCAATGGACATGCATTTCAGCAAACTCTAGGAGGCAGTGAAGGACAGGGAAGCCTGGAGAACTGCAGTCCATGGGGTCACAAAGAGTCAGACATGACTTAGCAACTGAACAACAACAGAGATGGTCTGACTGTACTTGTCTGAAAGAGAAAGTGAAAGTCACTCAGTCATGAGTGACTCCAGACCAGAATACTGGAGTGGGTAGCCGTTCCCTTCTCCAGGGGATCTTCCCAACCCAGGGGTTGAACCCAGGTCTCCCACACTGCAGGTGGATTCTTTACCATCTGAGACACAGATAAAACAGGTATTTCTTTCCTAAGGCAGTAGAAATTCTATGGTGAGGTAGAGTCTGTTAGTCTGTTCCATAGAGACCGGCACTACTCTGCTCCTGGCGCTTTAAGTCTGTCTTTCTGTTTGCTCCTTTCTTTCTGTTTAATTATCCTTAAAGACTAAATATGCTGCTGCAGGATTTTTAATGGCTTCATTTTCTATTTTCAGATAACTTTTGTGTACTCTTCTTTACCCTGAGAAGACTGCACACTTGAAAACTGACTTTGAATTCAGGAGATGGCTCTGCTTGGGTATAGATTTCCTCCTTTGTTTCTCTTTCTAGAGAGAAGTGAGCTGACTCCATCACCTAACCACCTAGCCTGTGAACTGTCCTTGGTCCTCTCAAGGCTCATTGTCAACCTTTCACAGAAGGAGGAAAATATTAATATTTTGGCTTGGGCAGAGAATAGGAAGCTATTAACTTTCTACTAGCTCCCTGTAGCTCAAACAGTAAAGAATCTGTCTGCAATGCAGGAGACTAGAGTTTGATCCCTCGGTCAGGAAGATCCTCTGGGGAAGGGAACAGCAATCCACTCCAGTAATCTTGCCTGGAGAATCCCGTGGACAGAGAAGCCTGGTGGACTACAGTCCGTGGGGTCACAGAGAGTCAGACATCACTGAGCAACTAACACACACTCGCACACTAGTTCTACAGGGCTGAGGATCGACTGAGATAGCAGAGTAGCAAACACAGGCAGCTTTCTGGAAGAGGGTATGGTTTGGTGCCATAATAGTGTATCTATTCTTACAGTTTTATGCATAGTTAGACGATGTAACTCTTTTTGTACATATTTTCTTCTCATTTTCTCTGTGTTTTAGGAAACTGAGACCCAGTTTTATCCAGGAAGGCTGTGAGCTGTGTTAGAGAGACTACCAAAATCAAAGTAGGAGACCCAACTACTAATCCTGGCTCATGAATTGTAGTCTACCACATAAATGTTAGTTATTATTGTTACTACTAATGACAATAGGTAGCAGCTTATTGAGTGTCTACCATAGGTTAAGCTTTTTCACATGCATTAACTCATTTAATCATCACAACAGCCCTTTAAGGGAGCTATTATTAATATCCTCCTATAACAGGAGAGGAAACCAAGATTTAGAAAGGTTAAGTGATACCCAACATCACACCACTAAATGGTATTTGAACCCAGATCTCTGTGATCACAGAGTGTCCACTCTGTACCATCGTAACTCACATTTTTTCTAGTATTAGTGATAATTATAGTAAGAATAAGGGTTTCAAGAGGGAGGGGACATATGTACACCTATGACTGATTCATGTTGATACAGGGCAGAAACCAACACAATATCATAAAGCAGTTATCCTTCAATTAGAAATAAATAAATTTTGAAAGAATAATAAATATATGTAAATTCTGCATGATCATCTACTTTGTCCCTCTCAAAACTTGTAGAAATGGTCATTTAACTTTGGAGCTAAAATGAATATAAACTGTTACTTAGAAACTGAAGCACCAAGAAAGGAGGTGCCTTTCCTAAGCTGACAGTTAATTCCAGAGCTGGCAACTTGAACTTCACAGGACCTTGACTGCATGTGAGCCCCATTTCTGGCCTCTCGTCACTTATTGTGTAAATTACTCTTTGGGGCATCATGGATTTCAAACCTTGGAAGGAGACCATGGACTCACGTGGTTTTGAAGAAGGAAATCATGCCTGGCCTTATCTTTTTTTGACCCAGGTTCACCAGTTAGGGTGACTTCCACTCCACTTTTGCAAGTTAAAGTTTCCTAAAGAAAATAAATTTATTGCACACTGTCTCCTTACACTGCCCTATCGGACCTCTTGGATCACTGCTGGTTTCCACTACAGTCCTCGTGGATGGGACCAAACTGACACTGGAGATATACATCAAGGTCTTCGACTCCTAGTATCTGATCCTTGTTTCAAATGGGATATTGTCTGCTTCAAGGAACAGCAAACAGTCAGAAAACTCAGACCCAGTGGGCTTAAATAGGATTTATTATCAAAAAAATCAAGTGGTCTGTATGGAGGGGGTATCATGATGATGATCAGTTAAGGGGCACCAGGACAGGACCCATGTTCTTTCCACTTGCCAATTTCAGTAAGTCACCTAGGTCCTTTCATGGTTTCAAATAACTATAGTTCCATGCATCCTATCCTCACTTTGGCCTACGTCCAGAGGCAGAAATGGGGGCAATGGTAAAGAAACTGTCCCCAGGAATCAACTCCTGCTTACTGGCCAGAATAGGTCATATGTCATTTCCTAAGACTATCCCCAATAAGGGAATAAAATTATCACGATTGGCTAAAACTAATTAAGCTTTATCCCTATAGAGATGAGATGGGGCTAGCCTTCCCAGAGGTCTTCTAGAGGAATATGGATTCTTAATGAACAGTGCGGTTCTAGTGGAAGGAAAGAATGGGGAAAGCTTACTGACATGGCCTCTTGACATGCTATCTATCATGCTTAAATAATTTTTAAACTAAAAAGTCACATATCCTTGCATCAATAATTTGTCATTTTTCTTTACCCAGTTTTATTTAAAAGCCTCTGGCAGAAAATAAAGAAAGTTATATTATTAAGTTCAAGAAAAGGATCAGTGCTTGCAAAAGTCTATTAAAATACTCTTACTCCTTACTGACAACACCATAAAGGACATTCAACCTTTTGGAAATCCATTTGGCAATATGTATGGAGATGTAAAAATATTCCTGTGACCTAGTCATTCTGATTTTGGGTAGCTCTTCTATAACAAATCAGTCCAAACTAAGGGGAAACGATCAACACAAATATATTAATTACAACATTATTCAGAGTTTTAAAAAAATTGTCAACAACTGACTGGGAGGAGCCATAGTATAGTGGAAAAGCACTGACTTGGAACTGGGCAAAATTGAGTTAGACCTTACTTTATCGTTACTTGTTGGCAGATCACTGAACTACATTGAACTTCATCAAACTTGTAATGGTGATCATATATTTGATATATGGGATTGTTTTGGGATTAAAGAAAATGCATATATTGTCCTATTTCCTTGCCTGGAGAATCCCAGGGATGGAGGAGCCTGGTGGGCTGCCGTCTATGGGGTCGCACAGAGTCGGACACGACTGAAGTGACTTAGCAGCAGCAGTCCTATTTCATAGTAGCCACAGAATGAGTGGTATACATATACTCACCCCATCTAAAACCAAGGAAATCAAGGTTATCTCCTTTATAGACTTAGGAGGCTATTAAAATTTATATTTTCTAAGCCTTTGAGCCAGCAGAGAAATTTGCTTACAATGGCACCCCACTCCAGTACTCGTGCCTGGAAAATCCCATGGACAAAGGAGCCTGGTGGGCTGCAGTCCATGGGGTTGCTAAGAGTCGGTCACGACTGAGTGACTTCACTTTCACTTTTCACTTTCATGCATTGGAGAAGAACATGGCACCCCACTCCAATGTTGTTGCCTGGAGAATCCCAGGGACGGGGGATCCTGGTGGGCTGCCGTCTATGGGGTTGCACAGAGTTGGATGTGACTGAAGCGACTTAGCAGTAGCAATAAGAGAAAATATAAAATCAGGATACAGAATGGCTACCAATTAAAAAAAATTCTATGTAATTGAAATAAACCACATGCCAACATACTGATAGGCTTGTATTAGGCTTAGTAGGATGATGGATAATTTTGGGGGGATTATTTTTTAAAATAATTTTTGCTCATTTCTCTGTATTCTGATATTACATTTACAGTGGAATAATGTTTTTCAAGATAAACCTATAAAGTTTAGTTGGATAACTCTAATATTTCCTTCTTCCTTATTCTTTTTCTATGAACATATCTGAGTCCTACGAACATCGTCTACTACATTTTTCTTGATGGTCTGGTCTAGATTTATCCAAGATTGAGCTTTGTTATTACCTTTTCTGCCTTAGTTGATGTGCTTTTGCATTTTTCTAAGAAAGTTTTCTTCTGCCATTCCCCCTTGCTAGCTTTCTTTATGCACAATGGCCTCCTGTTGTCACTGTACTTTTCCCTCCCCGACATTCCTCTGTCAATATTTTCTGTGGGCTTCTAATTGGTTCTTCATCCCGGTTTTGTCTTTTAAATTGGCTCCCATTGATTCTACTTCTCACTGCCTCCTTCATGTCTTTTTTCCCTACAATTGCCCATCAATCGTGCCCATCGTGAAGGCTGAGAAGGACTTTCTGTTCATTAATTACTTGGCTTCCCTTCACCTGTTCTCCTCCTGTCTAAAAAATTATTCATCTCCACACACACTTTCCAAGAACATAGAGACATGCTCAAATCGATAGGAAAACTGAAGAGCAAGGTTAGAAAGCAAAGAACAAGGTCAGACTGCAGTTAGGAACCAACAGAAGCTGAACAGCTTGCAATTCAGGCCATAGAGACAGGTTAGTTAGGATGCTGCCATTGGAGCAGCAGCAAAGTCACCAGGGAACGCTGTCCCTGAAGGCAGAGTGCCTGCTGGCGCTGTGCCTGCTGTGCTGAGGATCAGATCTGCGGCTAGCGCATCGGATGAGCTGCCCCAGGTCAGGTGTCCACACTCTCACCGCCCAGGTGGGAAGGAGGGTGGGAGCCGTGGCTGCCCTCCCACGTCATACGAAGGAGGGTCCCCTCCAACAGAAGAAGTTTCCATTTCTGCAGTGTCCTCTGCCCTGCTTAGAATCCCAAGGTCCCTACAACCTGTGCTCTGACTTAACACTGTTATTCTACAGAAAAGATAGCGTCTTTCAAGCAGAATGTACTTGGGCAGCACTTTCTGCCTATTCGTGAGCTATTCTCTAGCTCTGCTATTGTATTACCAGGTAAGATTATATCTTTTACCTTCTTTCATAATGACCTTGCTCCATGGAGGGTTTTGATTGTATATGTCTCCACAAGAGCAGTTTTTCCTATAATGGCTCCCCCTCATGCCTGGTTCTTAACAAGTACATCTGTCTCCTGGCCCATTCCTTCCCTGACCCCAGCATGCATACTACACAGCATGCATGTCGACTATTTTAATGGTAAACTGCATGTTAATTGCTTTCCCATTAAACTATAACCCCCTTGAGGGTGAATATTGCCTTTTACTATTTTTATCCTCACAGATATAATGCATTCAATAAATCGTAGCTGAGTGAATGAGTGAAAGTTGGTTCCATTTGTATCTTTTGTTCAGCACTTTAAGGTAACATATGTCCTGTATTTTCTGGGCCAATTAGTAGTGAAATTTTCTTCTTTTCAGTAAGGAAGACTCATTAATTGTCTAACTGAATATGATTCATTTTGTACCACTGTAAAACTTTATAATAGCTTCTGAAATCATAGATGTTTCTTTGTCAAGCTATGTCTCAATTTTGGTTCAGAAAAAGGTAATTCCTGTACTCATTATCAGAGCTATCACACACTTCTTGAAATGCTAAAAAGAAGAAAGTCACATCAGTGAAATTTCTTCTCACAAAGACTAGAAACAAACCCTCGAATGAAACTTTCTGGAATCTCACATTTTGGTCTCTTTGCAAGTTTTCTATTTGCAAGCACAAACATAAGAGAGTGAAGCTTCTAGTTTGTGCCAAGGCCAGGTTCATTGTTGGGGTCTAGCTCCTTGGCTGACTGTCAGGCAGATCCCTGGTGGGTGTCCCTTCTATGGGGCTGCTGCTCAACTTCTGTCAAAGCTTAGTTGAGAAAAATCATGCCTGTGTGCTTTGCCCTGAAGGATGTGTACCATGGCCATCCAGCAGCCAAATAGTGCCCTATCAGACTGCCTTCCTAGAACAAAGCTTTATATTGACTCTCTTTACTCTTCTGAAATGAAATTCTTGAGAAACATAAGTCCTTTGCACATAAAATTTTTAAAACTTCAAAATACTATATTCACTAGACTTTATCTCCAGGAAAACTGAACCAATAGAGTATACACATATACATACACACACACACGTTTATTGTAAAGAACCGACTTATGTGATTATGGAGGCTGCTAAGAACCAAGATCTGTAGCTGGCAAGCAGGAGACTCAGAAGAACTGATGATGTAAGTTACAGTCCGAGTCTGAAGGCTTGAGAACTAGGAGTATCTATGGTGTATTTTTTGATCTGAAGGCTGGTGGGTTCAAGATTCAGGAAGACAGTTCAAGTCTGAAGGCAGGAAAAACAGGTTCTGGCTTAAGGCAGGAGTTCTTTCCTAATCTTTTGGTCTGTTTAAGACTTAACTGGAGATCCAACCAGTCAGTCCTAAAGGAAATCAGTCCTGAATGTTCATTGGAAGGACTGATGCTGAAGCTGAAGCTCCAACACTTTGGCCACCTGATGTGATGAGCCAACTCATTAAAAAGACCTTGGTGTTGGGAACGATTGAAGGCAGGAGGAGAAGGGGATGACAGAGGATGAAATGGTTGGATGGTATCACTGATTCAATGGACATGAGTTTGAGCAAGCTCTGGGAGACAGTGAAGGACAGGGAAGCCTGGCATGCTGCAGCCCATGGGGGTAGCAGAGAGTCAGACATGACTGATCAACTGAACAACAACAAGAACACCTTCAACTGATTAGATGAGGCCCACCTACATGAGGTGGGGGTGGTGGCAATCACCTCCACCCAGTCTGCCTGTTCAAATGTTAATCTCATCCAGAAACACCCTCACAGAAACACTCAATAATATTTGACCAAATATTTGGGCACCTGTGGTCCAGGCAAGTTGACACATAAAATTAACTGTTACGGCAAGGATCTCTCCTGTGGGTCCTGAAGACAGCATCTGGGGCCCTAGGTGAGAACACCTGGCAGTGGTTTATTGGAGTTTTCCCCTCCATCCTTCTTTACCTAATATTTCTCATTCCCTTGCTCCTGTCTGACTGGCTTTTGTTTTGCCTAGATGACTTAGAATAAGGAGAAGGCAATGGCAACCCTCTCCAGTACTCTTGCCTGGAAAATCCCAGGGATGGAGGAGCCTGGTGGGCTGCAGTCTATGGGGTCGCTAAGAGTTCGACATGACTGGGCAACTTCACTTTCCCTTTTCACTTTCATGCATTGGAGAAGGAAATGGCAACCCACTCCAGTGTTCTTGCCTGGAGAATCCCAGGGACGGGGGAGCCTGGTGGGCTGCTGTCTATGAGGTCACACAGAGCCGGACACGACTGAAGCAACTTAGCAGCAGCAGCAGCGGCAGATGACTTAGAACACTGGGTCCCCTAATATCCACAACACACCTTGGTCAGTTTTGAGACAATCATGATATTTTCTGGGAACATATGCCCTTTTGCTCTCCAGTCTGCTGGTAATTTTATTGTAAAATCAAGCCAGCAGTTTCCTCTTATTTTTTATCCTAGAGAGTTCTGTCCAAACACACCATTTATTGCCTTGTTTCCAAGATACATTTCACACTCTTCAATCTCAGAAATCTGAAATCTTGGAACATTTCTTGCAGAGAGCCCCAGGCGTTCTTGCTGATGTTGCCACTGGATTGTTCCCCACTGATACAGAGCACTGCAAGTAAAATAGATGTTGCTGCCTTAAAGGAACATAGGACCTAACTGGGTATGCTGCTGCTGCTACTGCTGCTAAGTCACTTTAGTCGTGTCTGACTCTGTGCAACCCCATAGATGGCAGCCCACCAGGCTCCCCTGTCCCTGGGATTCTCAAGGCAAGAACCAGTACTGGAGTGGGTTGCCATTTCCTTCTCCAAAGCATGAAAGTGAAAAGTGAAAGTGAAGTCGCTCAGTCGTGTCCGACTCTAGCAACCCCACGGACTGCAGCCTACCAGGCTCCTCCATCCATGGGATTTTCCAGGCAAGAGTACTGGAGTGGGGTGCTGTTGCCTTCTCCATAATTGGGTATATTGAAGATCAAATAATGGCCTTCTGAAATCTAAGGGCTATATAAAATGAGATAAATAGCTAAATTATTATTATCTTTAACGTAAAGGAGAAACTTCCCTATCAGTGCAGTGGTTAAGAATCCGCTTCCACTGAAGGGGGCGTAGATTAGACCCCGAGTTGGGGAACTAAGATGGTGCATAACATGCAGCATGGCCAAAAGAAAAAAGAAGTAAAGGAGTGTTTGCAGACAAGGCAAGAGGTACTACTGCAGCTAATGAAATTCCCTGAAATTGCACTGAAACCTAAAGCAGAAGAGATTGAATAAAACTAAGACCTGCTAATTGGCTCCCATCCTGGAGGCATTTTGATGGCATCAAGAGAATGTTTCAAACTGATGATTTCACTCCTTGCTCTTCCTGGGATAGGAGACAAGAGGGGCGTGGGCTTCGTATTTTGTAGGAGGGACAGCTGTGGAACACAGCGGAAGCTCGAAACGGCCTCTCCTCCTGGTCTCTACACATAAGGGTGTCTCTTCCTCTCTTATCCGAGGACCTCAGGAGAGCTATCACCTCCCCGCAGTCGCCTCTGCCTGTCCAGCCACTCCCACCTCCCTCCAGGTACGCTGCGGCCCTCCTGGATGGCGCACATGTACACATTTCAGCGGGGGACTTTTGTGACCTCCATAGCTAAGTACTGACTACAGAAAGCAAACCAGCTCCGCAAGTCACACAGTCCAACAGAGGACAACGTCAGAAATTCTAAGGTCAGCATATAATTTAGCCAACTCTCACAAACCTCTGGTTTCCTTTTTGAACTTAGGTTTCATAATTTTCCCCAAGTTCTTCAAAGTACTTATTTTCAAAGAACATTCAATTTATTTATTTTCCAAAATAATGGGAGGAACTTGCCATGCAAACAACAACAAAAAAATGTTTTCTGAAAATGAATAATTCTAGTACTGTTTCTAGGACAACCAGAAGGATAAAATAAAATGATAAAGCAGCAGCTGGGAAATGGAATTTCTGTAATTCTAGAAACAGCAAGTAATTTTAAAGATTATAAGTTAAGAAATTGAACTTTGGCATTTGAGACCTCAACAATTCAGGTAACATTCGAATAAATGCCTCCGGCACTTATTTTTTCCAATTCAACACTGATAAGGTGTCCTGAAAGCATAAAATGGAATGCTACAGGAACAGAATGTCATATCCTCTTTTTCAAGCTTAATTCAGTGAGATAATGGGTTGTGTCAGAATTTATGTATAATCTACTCTTTCTCTGGAAGTATGCTAGAGAACTGGGCTTCCCCAGTGTCTCAGTGGTAGAGAATCAGCCTGCAATATAGGAGACGTGCGTTTGATCCCTGGGTCAGGAAGATCCCTGGAGGAGGGCACAGCAACCCACTCCAGTATTCTTGCCTGGAGAATCCCAAGATAGCCTGGTGGGCTACAGGCCACAGGGTCACAAAGAGTCGGACATAAGTGAACCAACTGAGTATGCATTCGTGTTAATTACCATGGGAATAACACTTAAAATGTCTTTGCTGGGGCATTTTGTGAGAGCAGTATTATTCATTTTTACTTCCTTCTTAGAGAAATTATTTTGCAAGCAGGATTCTTCAAACACATAAACACAATAATTAAATGGGATATATAGTAGAGGGTTATAGGGCTAAGTTTTGAAAACTACTAAATTATCAATAGATTTTTAACCAGCAAAAAAATGTAGTGTCCAGTCACCACACTGTACACTTTAAACTTACACAACGTTACATGTACTTATATCTCACTAAAACTGGGAAAAAGTACTTATTAAAATGAGGATGCCATATCATATTTAGAGGTATATTTCATGCTCAAACTAAATATTTTCTATTAAGTATCCAATTTATTGGACAAGCTCAACAGAGTACATGTAAGAAACTGCCATATTAATTTCCACTGCTGTCTCTTTCAGTGGGTTTCCCCAGCTGACTCTTCCCTGCTCCTGAATACAGTCTTGGATGGGTCCTAGAACTTTCCCAACCTTTTCATAGCCATACGAAGTGCACTGGTCACATACAGGAAAGAAGTTTGGTTTCTGCAAAGTCCGGTAGAATTAAGCTCCTCTTCCATCTAGGACCTGCTCAGGGTTAGAAGACAATGGGGATGGGGGGCAGAGAGCGTGGCCAGCTGCTCCACCCTCCTCCTCCTCCCTGTCTCCCCTGCAGAATCTGATTCCTGGGCTGCAGGCTGGGGAAGGAAGAGGGAAGCGGCACGAGGGCTCATACTTGCCTCATCCGATGGTAGTGTGATGTTGGGTCCCTGGGTGGCTTAGAATCCGAATGCTGATTTCCCTCCTGTGGGTACCTGAGCTGTTCTTTTGGGGGTTCTTCTATCTCCAGGAATCTCTTACCTTTGCCTCCTCTGCTGGCAGCTGATGAGCTGCCCTTGTCCCCACTTTCTGCAGGCCTACTGTCTCTAGTGGTCAACTGGCCTCTCCTGGGAGGGGGCTCCTCTCCAAGTGATCCAGTCTGGCTTCCTTCTGCAGCCTTCCATCTCTGCCCATAGGATCTCAGCTGTCCTGAGTTCTCCAGTTTGGAAATGCAAGCTATTTACACACCAGCCACCTCCCTTCCCAGTCAGGCATCAAGCGCTAGACACCCCCACAACACTTTTCTTCAATTCCAGGGACTGAAACAAGCTTTCATAGTGGTTCACTTGAAGGCCTCTCATACCAGCAGTGTACTCTGAAATGGCTCAGGAAAAAGTTTTTGTATTATATTGGTAATTTTTCTGTACATTTGAAATTGTTACAAAAATTAAAAGAATGTTGTAGTAAATACATGTTCTAAAAACATAATGAGGTTATATATCATATACAAAACCTATAACCCAACTTTTCACTTAATAGTTTGTTATTAACATAACTATATTAATATGTGCAATATGTATAATCATTTTCAAAGCATATGCTGTTCATTGTAGGTAGATATCATAATTTAACCAACCAAGATTCTCTTGTATTTTAAGATCATTTATATTCTTTTAGTATAATAAATTTTTCTGCAATGAAAAAATAGATTTGGACAAAGATACCATTGTTGCACATAATGAAATTCAAGGGTCTGGTTTCTCTGCAAATTTGGTAAACTGTAAGGAGGCTCTGAGCTTAATGTCAGTTACGGATTATTACTCCATCCATGAACACCAGAAAGGATTGATTTTCCCCTGCTTCACAGCTCTTTCGGACTAGCCTCACTAACCTTGGAAGTGACATCTAGACGTTGTGAATTTTCTCCCACTTAAAAATCTAAAATGAAATTCCTTCCAACAGTGTCAGAGTTCATTAGCTCCAGAATACAGCCGTTGAGTTCATGAGCAGAATGTTGCCAGTGCCACTGAGTTATAATGAGGAGACAGAAGCGATGATAGAGGTGGGACATGGCTGGATATTCAGCTTCTTCCTATGACTGGGCTAAGGGGAAGCAAGCGGATTGGCCAGGCCTTTCAAAAGTTATTGTTTAATGATTTCGTAGAATTCTGTCAAACACCTAGTATATTCAGTGACTCAGACGCTCAGCCCCAGAGGTTTTGACAGTGATACTAATAATACCCAACGTTTATATGGTGACTTATGGGTTTTGAGGGCTTCCCTGATAGCTCAGTTGATAAAGAGTCTGCCTGCAATGCAGGAGACTCCGGTTCAATTCCTGGGTCAGGAAGATCCCCTGGAGAAGGGATTGGTTACCCACTCCAGTATTCTTGGGCTTCCCTTGTAGGTCAGCTGGTAAAGAATCTGCTTGCAATGTGTGAGACCTAGGTTCGATCCCTGGGTTGGGAAGATCCCGGGGTAAGGGAAAGGCTACCCACTCCAGTATTCTGGCCTGCAGAATTCCGTGAACAGTATAGCCCATGGAATCGCAAACAGTCGCACACAACTGAGCAACTTTCACTTTATTAGCTATGGGTTTCAGAACTTCTAACATGGACTGTATAGTCCATGGGGTCACAAAGAGTCGGACATGACGGACCGACTTTCACTCAAAGCCTTTTACTTTTATTATCTAATCTGATCCTTACAAACTCCCTGAGAGGTGATCAGGGAAGATATTAACATCCTCATGTCATTGATCAAGGGAGTGAGAATGGGAGTTGAACTTGTGCTCAAAGTCACAGTGATTGGAAGACCTAGAGCTGGGACAATGGATTTCTCACCATCTGCCCTATGTTCCTGGGCACTGAGTGCTCCCGCCCCACAAACTGCATCCTCTCAACTTTTCACCGGGTACTTCTGTCCACCCAATTGTTTAATAGACTATTTTCTTTTTTTTTAAATCACCTTTTACATCCTGTTTACCATCATGTCCTGCCCATTCTGGGTTCCCTGGTGGCTCAGATGGTGAAGAATCTGCCTGCAATGCAGGAGATCTAGGTTCGATCCCTGGTTCAGAAAGATCCCCTGGAGGAGGGCATGGCAACCCACTCCAGTGGCAAGAATTCTTCTTGCCTGAAGAATTCCATGGACACAGGAGCTTGGCAGGCTACAGTCCATGAGTTCACAAAGAGTCAGACACGACTGAGCACAGCACAGCCTACCCATTCTACTTCCAAAAGATATCCCAGACTTGTTCTGTTCCCTCCAACTCCACCATGTGCACCCCTGTCCATGTCAGCATATCTCACCTGGACAAGGACAACAGCTGTCTACCCAGCCTCTGCTCCCACTTCTACAGCCCATGGTCTGCTCTCCATACAGCAGCCAGAGGGCTTTCCTAGACACACACATCACATTCTATCCCTTCCCTGCTCAAAAACTTTTAATTTCTCTTTGAATAAACTTTAAAGTCTTCACCCTGGCTGCTCACACACAGCCCCACACAACCTGATCTCTGCCTGTCTCTGACTTCCCCCACCCCATCTCTCATCTTTTCTTCCATCTCCTCCTATTTTTCCCAGCTCCCAGCTGCTTCATGTGACCCAGCCTTGCTTCCTCTGTTAGTAGAACACCCCAAGCTCACTCCTGCTTCACAACCTGAAGCATTCTGGCCCCAGACCCTGCCACCCTTTGTCATGTCGCCCTTTGTACATCATCATGGCACCTACTTTCTTATTTTCTATCCTGAGTCACTAAATATGAACAGTCCCACCTATGTAACAAGCATTATATCAATCACTACAAGCCTGCTTTTGTGCTAGGTGTTTTAGCAATATTAACGCATTTAAGCCTCATGATGATCTCTATTCACTTTCCTTAGATGAGAAAATGGAGGCACAGAAACTTCCTCAAGGTCATCCAGCTCGTAAGTGGCAAAATCAAGACTTGAATTTAAGCAGTTTGGTTTGAGAGTCTTTGCTCCTGGGTGAGAGTCTTGTCCATTGTGTGTAACCCTGAATGCCCATCACATAGGTTGGTGCCTGGCTTAGCTAGGCACTCAGTAAATATTTGTCAAATGATTGAGTGATTACATGGTTTCTGTGGAGACCCTGATACTGGATGTCCCTGACCTTGTCCTGTGTAAGCCCCCCTTTATCTGTCTGATCCTCAGATCCTTGGTATTATTCAGGAACTGGAGTAGTTAACACTTTCTGAGCTATTTCAACATTAGCTTCAGCCATGGTAATGTCTGAAACTAAAGCTATCATCTGCCTGAAATCTAACAATGACAACTAACATTTACTTGATGATGCATCATTTCTGTAGTGCTTTTCATGCACATCGTCTCATTAGCAGTGGTCAAAAAACAAAAGCAAAACCCCACCATTCCAAACCCCTCCAGGAGATAAGATGAGACTGAAGCAGTCATTCACATTAGCTCATAGGGTTATTGTAATAGCTTTCCACCTGCAGTTTAAATCAGACCAGAGAAACCACGTGCTATGAATTTTCCTGTGTCAGTAACGTCCCCAGGGAAGATTTATCTGAATTAGTAAGACTAATTTTGAGTTGGCAGAGTTAGACCTCACTGAGATCGTCTAAATATGGCAGGGCCAGGTAGAGCCATACTTATTTATTTATTCAGTTTTTATTGATTACCTTTATTTATTTATTAATTGGAGGAAAATTGATTTACAGTGTTGTGTTGGTTTCTGCCATACAACAAAGCAAGTGAGTCATAATCATACATATATCACCTCCCTCTTGAGTCTCTCTCCCTTCTAGGTCATCCTACCTTCTAGGTCATCACAGACCATGCCAAGCTGGAAGGCCATATTTATTAAATATTGCGATTTAAAAATCACCTTGCATCTTTGTGCCTCCCTCCTTGGTTTCACAGAGCATTCCCAATCATTACACTGCAGTTGCCCCTGTTTTCTTTGAAGCCCTCTCCTAGTTAGCCTATGCTCTGACCACTTCCAGGTGCATCCCTGCCTTTAAAATTTACTTTTCCTGTGTCCCATTACCTTGTGGCTTCACTACATGAGTCACTAGTTCTGATGATGGTTGTCTCCAGGCTTTACAGGAGAATCACCTTCTCCTTGATCACTTCTGTTAGTTTTTGCACGATTTTTCAGTCTCCCTGACTGGCTTACAGGCAGCAGGAAGCTAGTCTGGTGCAGTATTGAGTATGGGCTTTGATGGCAAGCTGCCTTGGTTCAAATCCTTGCTCCGCCCCTTACTAGAAGTGCAAGCTTTTGCAAAGTACTTCATCTTTCTGGGCAACCATTTCTTCTTCTGTAAAATGAGACTAACACAGCTCCTGTGTGAGAGGGCTGTCATGTAGACTGTATTCCTATTATACTTAGGAAGTACTCAGAACAGTGTGTGGTAGGTGCGACATTAGTATAGCTATTGTTGAGATAGTGACAGCTTCTCTACTCACCACAGCTCTCATAAGCATAATAAGCACTCGGTAAGTGTGTGTTGGAGCCAGTCTTATCAGTGTTCTCGTTACAAGTCTCAGCGGGTTAAAGTAGTATTTGTCCTAAATAGTACTGCACCACAAACACCTTGCTGCTGCGTCGCTTCAGTCATGTCCGACTCTGTGCAACCCCATAGACGGCAGCCCACCATGCTCCCCCGTCCCTGGGATTCTCCAGGCAAGAACACTGGAGTGGGTTGCCATTTCCTTCTCCAATGCATGAAAGTGAAAAGCGAAAGTGAAGTCGCTCAGTTGTGTCCAACTCCTTAGCGACCCCATGGACTGCAGCCTACCTACCAGGCTCCTCCGTCCATGGGATTTTTCCAGGCAAGAGTACTGGAGTGGGGTGCCATTGCCTTCTCCGACAAACACCTTACACACATTTAAAACAAATTTGTAGAATAATAATTTTTACAATAATAAAAATAAGATGACTCTCCAAGCTGAGGGGAGCTGTAAGTTAAGGCCCACGTCCAAACGTGATCTATTACCTTGAAGCTCACCAGGAATGGTGGCAAGATTTGATGTTCAGATCAAAGATGAACCCAGAAATGATGGAAAGCTGACTCTACAGCTATAGTCCAGCCTTGCTTAGTTTAGTCCGGATGACATCTGTTCAACTGCGGGTTACCTACAAATATGTGAGTGTGGAATTAAATTTTTATTACTTTAGCTACTGAGATCTTGGCATCATTCAATATGAAGAAATATTATAGTGAAACCGCTCTAGGATAGAAATCAGTACCAGAAGTAGAGTATTGCCTAAAATATATATGGCAGTGACTTT
Source organism: Nanger dama (assembly GCA_917880005.1). Taxonomy (NCBI): domain Eukaryota; kingdom Metazoa; phylum Chordata; class Mammalia; order Artiodactyla; family Bovidae; genus Nanger; species Nanger dama. The sequence goes on along the minus strand of CAKJTW010000032.1, from coordinate 14,853,469 downwards.
GAGTTTCATTAGCACATGGCAAGGAAACAAGTAGGAAATAGCAACCCCCCTCCAGTTTTCTTGCCTGGAAAATTCCATGGACAGCAAAGCCTGCTGGGCTACAGCCCATGGGGTCACAAAGAGTTGAAAACAACTGGGTGACTAAGCACACACAAGGAAACAATAACAGAAACTGGAAAAATGATGACCCATGTTATGCAGTGGCAAAATATTTGGCAAAACTTTCACCTATAAAAATCTGAAAGACAAAAATGTTCCAAAAGAGCTTGTGAAGAGGGGTAAAGAGGTTCTGAGACAGAATATTGATGGTGTGAGCTGTTTGTAATTATACAACTTATATGTCATAAAATAATACAAGAAGAGATGAGATCTGAAAATAACTGATTTGCAAGCAGAACAGAAAGGAAATATACAGAGCTCAAGAATTTGGAAATTTCAGGGCTGAAGAGCAAAACCATTTCATTTCCAATCAGCAAAAGAGAACATTGAAAAGTTCCTTGAGTATGAAAAACCTACTAAGATTCAGCCTCCAGGGAAAGAGCAAATCAAGCTTTTAAAAGTCATTGAAAAGATTAAAGAGGTGCCCAACAGATTTCTTTTTTTAATCCTGCAGTAGAACGCAATGGACCCACATAAGCCTGATATATCAAAGTAACTATTAATAAGTAAATTGGATAACTCCAAAAAATTGTGAATATGACTTTTGTCACAAAGAGTTTTCAAAATCAAATACAAAAAGCCAACAAAGCTTTGAGTGAATATCTTGTCCAAAGTACCATAGATTGGTTTAAAATAGGCTGATTTTTCAAGATGTAAAAAGATCTTTGGGCCTCCAACTTTGTACAGGCAGGAAGCAGGCTTGAGAAAGCTGCCCAGCTGCTAAGAAGGTGGGGGGTAACCAGCTCATCCTGGTTTGCCTGAGACTTCCTTGGTTTTGCTATTGACATTCCTGTAGTCCAGAAAAACCTTCAGTCCTGGTCAAACTGGGATGTTGGTCACCTTTCAAGAAGGGCATATGCTATAATGCTGTCTTTCATGTAGCTGAGAAACATAGTGAAAAAGGAACTCCAGACAGTAGAGTCAAGAGTCATGGAGAACAGTGGGCTTGGCACCCCGTTCCCAGGGGGCAGAACCAAGGCTTAAGTAAGGACCAGCTCCTACCCCTTAGGGTCGGGAGACCTGACAGGATGTCGGAACTGTAGAATTTCAGATGCCCTTGGCCACTGCCATCCTTCCTTAACCCGCCTTGGTTAAGAGTTGTGATTTCAGTTGTTTCCCATTTTGTGCCAGAAATGTTCAGGCCCCATTTGGGTTTTTCCCAGGGACCTCTTATGAGCCAAGTGATAGATTCAACCTATGAAATGAGGTTTATCTCAGTGACATATGGTTTCCAAGGGTCCACATTTTCCTTGTCTAGCAATAGGGAAAATTGTCAGTTGAATTTCAAGGCAACAACCTGGAGTTGAAGGCCTGATTCCTCTTTGTCTGCCTCAGATCTATGATTCACAAAAGAGAATGTTAGATCAGGCTGTTTTTGAGCAGTTTGGTGGGAATCATCTCTCTTTGAATTGTTTGCACCAGCCTGCTCTGAGGTGTCTGAGTTGCTCATGCCAGTCTGTATGGATCGCCTACGCAGAGCCCGCTGGTCTAATCTCCACGGGAAGGTGAGAAGTAGCTGACTGTGCTTCCCTAAGATGCTGAGAACATCCTGCCCACAGGAAGGAATGTTGAGTTATACTCCTTCAAACAGCCAACCTTTTTGGTACCAGGGACTGGTTCTGTGGAAGACAATTTTTCCACAAATCTGAGGGGCAGGGTGTGCAGCAAGGAGCAGGGCAATGGTTTGGGGATGATTCAAGCCTGTCACATTTACTGTGCACTTTATTTCTATTTTTATTACATCAGCTCCACCTCAGATCATCAGGCATTAGATCCGGAGATTGGGGATCCCTGCCTTAAAAGGTGACTCTGGGGCTTTCCTGTTAGCTCAGTGGTAGAGAGTCTGCCTGCCAATGTAGGAGACATGGGTTCGATCCCTGGTCGGGGAAGATCCCACATGCCGTGGAGCAACTAAGCGGGTGTGCCACACTATTGAGCCTGTGCTCTAGAACCTGGGAATTGTGACTACTGAGCCCACACTCTCCAACTATTGAAACTTGCACGACCTACACCCCACACCCCACAACAGAAGAAGCCATCATAGTGAGGAGACCACTCGCTGCAATTGGAGAAAAGCCTGAGCAGCAACCAAGACACAGCCCAGCCAGAAATAAACGCAAGGTGACTCTGTCCATGGTAGGTACTTAGACTCCTCCTACCTACTCTTTGAAGTCTTAAAGAAAGGTATATTGACGTGGAGATTTCGTATATCCAACAAAAGTGAAGGTGTAGAATGTTTTAGGCTAGAGGGGTCTTTTAGCTGTTTGTATCACTCATACCGGAAAAAGCAACAGAGATGTGGGAGAGATAATGTTATGGTTACCACATTTCATTTCATTTTCTTCTTTCTGAGCACAAAGGAGCGTATCTTCCCAGCCTCTTTTATAGTTGGGTCAGGGCCATGTGACTTGGTTTTGGACAGTATACATAGGACCCCCTGTGCCTCCTTCCACCTCTTCCATATTCTCTCTCCCTGCTCCAGAACTACCTTCCATGACTGGTACCCACTATGTTTTAATGGCAGCAGGATGGAAGGGACTTGGGTTTCTTCTGTTAACCACTTGCAGGACAGCCTTCCAGGAGTGCTGCCTGGCCTGCTTTGGACTGTGATGCAGGAGAGATTTGGGGATTGTTTTATTCATGCCTGGAAAATTCCATGGGCCGAGGAGCCAGGTGGGCTACAGTCCATGGGGTCGCAAAGAGTCGGACACGACTGAGCAGCTTCTCTTCTTCTTGTGACACCTACTAGCATTGATTGCCCTGACTACTATAAAAGGCCAAAGAAATGAAAACAGAGTCTTTACCATATCATTTTTCTCTTACTTCAGATTCAACAGCTAAGTTTAATATAATATCCCTTCACTGGCGTCAGGAAATGTCACACATGTCATTGATTGGCCTCAGAGATTCTGGTTGAAGTTGGGTAGTAGAGAGAGGGGCTTCCCTGGTGGCTCAGATGGTAAAGAATCTGCCTGCAGTGCCTGAGACCCTGGTTTGATTTCTGGGTCGGGAAGATCCACTAGAGAAGGGAGAGGCTACCTACTCCAGTATTCTTGCTGGGAAATCTCACGGGGTCATAGGAGACGGACATAGCTGAGTGACTAAGCCCAGCAGAGCAGTGGAGGGAGGAGATACTAGGATGAACTGTGTGTCACTGAATGTCCTTGTTCAAAGGATGGACCAGAGGGAGGAGGGAAAAAGATGGCGGAGGAATAGGATGGGGAGAACACTTTCTCCCTCTCTGCCTCATCAAAAGAACATTTCAACGCTGAGCAAAGTCCACAAAATAACTTCTGACTGCTGGCAGAGGACATCAGGCATCCAGCAAAGCAGATCATTGGCTTCAAAACCAGGCAGGAATTATTTTAAAGGACGAAGATAGAGACAAAGGAGGTAGGGAGGGAACCCCGTCCCGGGAAGGGAGTCCCGTCCCAGGAAGAGACGCTTAAAAGAGAGGTTCCCTAAAATTGGGGAACATTCTCACAGCTGTGCATGGGGCGAGCCCTGGAAGCACAGAGGGCAACATAACAGGAAGGAAGAATAAATAAATAAATAATTTAAACCAACATTACGAATTCAACAGTATAACCCCCAGCGGATAAGCAGCGCAAACGCCTGCGTCCGGCAGCAGTGGGGGCTGGGCAGGGGAGGAGCGCGCCCGCGGCAGTGCTTTCTAAGAATTGGGCCGCGGGAGACGCAGGCTGCAGGGCTTTTCTCGAGAATCGGGCGTAAAGGGGCCAGAATCGTGTCCGCGCGTGGCTAGAAAGAACTATCTTGGACTAGCAAACCAGACTGTGGGATAACTAACACGCGAAACGCCCGAACATAAGACACCCGACAGGCCCGCGCACAGAACAAAGGATGGATCGGAAATAGCCGGCTGCAGACCATCCCCCCACCAGCGACAGGCAGCCAGAGCCTGAAGCGCTGGAAGAGGGCAGTCGCAGCTCAAGAGAGTCATTACCTACCAAATTGCAAGTGGGTTTCTTTACTGAGACCTCTGGGGTCTCTGAACAGTCATCATCTGCCTGAGAAAGAGCCCCGGGCGGAGCTCCCAGAAAATTGAGCGACCCGGAAAGCCCAGAAGACGCAACAATAGTGCGCGCCAAACTCCCTAGCCACTCGGACTTGGAACCAAACCCCGACACCCGGAGGGGGCTTCCTGAGCACCAAACCTGAGCGGCTTAGACCGGGGAAGTGCATGAAGCATAGGGCAGGCCCCACACGGTTATCCGCGGAGGCGAGTGGGGCAAGCCCAGTGCAGAGCTCACCACCACCCTCCCTGTGGCAAGACAGAAATCAGACACGGAAGAGACCAGCAAACAGAGGAAGTCAAACAGAGGGAGCTGCCTTGGTAGCGACCCCGCACAGTCCACAACGAGAGAGACAGCACCAGATATACCGTTACTACTTTTATGATCAAAAAATTTTTGGGGGAGGGGGAGATGATGTGGAAGAGTGATTTTTTTTAAGAAATTTTTTTTCTTTCTTTAAAATTTTTTTCTTTTTTAAATTTGTTTTTTCTTCTTTTCTTTTTCGTCTTTTTTCCCTAAACTTGCTTAAATTTTTAAGTCTTCTATATTTCTATTTATTATTTTTATAACCTAATATTACTTTTCAAAAAAAAAAAAAAACCCTATCATTAAAGCAAATGCCATATATAGTCCTATTGGTGGAGGAAGTTGTCTTTTAATAATTCTGGAGTCTTTTATTATATTTTACTTTTTTTTCTATTTTTTTAAAATTTCTCTTTCCTTCTTCTTCTCTTCAATATTCTATCTTTGAAAATCCAATCTTTACTCCAGATTTTTAATCTTGGCATTTTGGTATTTGTTGCCAATTTTGTACTTTTAAAAACCTAATCTTCAGTACCCAGTTTTACATGAGTGCCAGACTACTGGCTTGACCACTCTCTCACCTTTGGAATCACTCTTTTCTCCACCAGGTGGCTTGGGTCTCCTCCCTCCCCCTCCTCTTCTCTACCCAACTCTATGAATCTCTGTGTGTTCCAGAAGGAGGAGAACTCTAAAGGAACTGGTCACTGGCCGGATCTGTATCCCTCCTTTCCATCTCCCTCTTTTACACTCCTGTCCACTTCTATCTACTTCCTCCCTCTCCTCTTCCATGTATAACTCTGTGACCACCTCTGAGCGGTCCAGACATCGGAGCGCACACAAGAAGGTGGTTACGGGCTAGCTTGCTTTTTCCTCTTTTGATTCCACCTCATCCCATTCCACTCACCTCTAACTACTCTCTCCCTCTTCACTCCTCCAAGTAACTCAGCGATCCTCTAGGGACGACCCTCAAGGTGGAGAAACCTATCATCATTAACCTAGATGTTTTAACATTAGTGCTGAATAGATGGAGAAATCATGAGGCTATTGTAAAAATAAATCTGAAAACCAGAATCAGGAGGCATAAGTCCAAATCCTGAGATCATCAAAGAATTCCTGAATACAGGGAACATTATCCAATAAGAGCTCATCAAACGCCTTCATACCTATACTGAAATTGAGCACTGCCCAAGGGCCAACAAGCTCCAGAGCAAGACATACCACGCAAATTCTCCAGCAACACAAGAACAAGCCCCTGAGCTTCAATACACAGGCAACTCAAAATACTCCAAAACCTTTGACGTCTCATAACCCATTACTTCACACTTCACAGCTCTCCAGAGAGAGGAAATCCAGCTCCACCCACCAGAACTCCAACACAAGCCTCCCTAATCAAGAAACTTTGACAAGCCACTGATATAACCCCAAACACAGAGAGGAAGCTCTATAAGAAAAAGAATTCCACAAATTCCCAGAATATAGAAAAGCCACCCCAAACGCAGCAATATAACCAAGATGAAGAGACAGAGGAATACCCAGCAGGTAAAGGAACAGGAGACATGCCCACCAAACCAAAGAGGAAGAGATAGGGAATCTACCTGAGAAGGAATTCTGAATACTGATAGTGAAAATGATCCAAAATCTTGAAATCAAAATGGAATCACAGATAAATAGCCTGGGGTCAAGGACTGAGAAGATGCAAGAAAGGTTTAACAAGGACCTAGAAGAAATAAAAAGAGTCAACATATAATGAATAATGCAATAAATGAGATCAGAAACACTCTGGAGGCTACAAATAGTAGAATATCGGAGGCAGAAGATAGGATTAGTGAAATAGAAGATAGAATGGTAGAAATAAATGAATCAGCGAGGGAAAAAGAAAGACGAATTAAAAGAAATGAGGACAACCTCAGAGACCTCCAAGACAATATGAAATGATCCAACATTTGAATTATAGGAGTCCCAGAAGAAGAAGACAAAAAGAAAGACCATGAGAAAATACTTGAGGAGATAATAGTTGAAAACTACCCTAAAATGGGGAAGGAAATAATCACCCAAGTCCAAGAAACCCAGAGAGTGCCAAACAGGATAAACCCAAGGCGAAACACCCCAAGACATATTTTAATCAAACTAACAAAGACCAAACACAAAGAACAAATATTAAAAGCAGCAAGGGAAAAACAACAAATAACACACAAAGGGATCCCCATAAGAATAACTGCAGATCTTTCAATAGAAACTCTTCAGGCCAGGAGGGAATGGCAAGACATACTTAAAGTGATGAAAGATAATAACCTTCAGCCAAGACTACTGTACCCAGCAAGGAGCTCATTCAAATATGAAGGAGAAATCAAAAGCTTTCCAGACAAGCAAAAGCTGAGAGAATTCAGCACCACCAAACCAGCTTTCCAACAAATACTACAGGATAGACTTTAGAAAGGAAACACAAAAAGGATGTATAAACCCGAACCCAAAACAATGAAGTAAATGGCAACAGGAGCATACTTATCAATAATTACCTTAAATGTAAATGGGTTGAATGCCCCAAAGGCAAAGACTGGCTGAATGGATACAAAAACAAGATCCCTATATATGCTGCCTACAAGAGACCTACCTCAAAACAAAGGACACATACAGACTAAAAGTGAAGGGCTGGAAAAAGATATTCCAAGCAAATAAAGACCAAGAGAAAGCAGGAGTAGCAATACTCATATCCGATAAAACAGACTTTAAAACAAAGGCTGTGAAAAGGGACAAAGAAGGCCACTACATAATGATTAAAGGATCAATCCAAGAAGAAGATATAACAATTATAAATATATATGCACCCAACATAGGAGCACCGCAATATGTAAGACAATTGCTAACAAGCATGAACGGGGAAATTAATAATAACACAATAATAGTGGGTGACTTTAATACCCCACTCACACCTATGGACAGATCAACTAAACAGAAAATTAACAAAGAAATGCAAACGTTAAATGATACAATAGACCAGTTAGACCTAATTGATATCTACAGGATATTTCACCCCAAAACAATGAATTTCACCTTTTACTCAAGTGCACACGGAACCTTTTCCAGGATAGATCACATTCTGGGTCATAAATCTAACCTTGATAAATTCAAAAAAAATCGAAATCATTCCAAGCATCTTCTCTGACCATAATGCACTAAGGTTAGATCTCAATTATAGGAGAAAAACTATTAAAAATTCCAGCATTTGGAGGCTGAACAACACCCTTCTGAATAATCAACAAATCACAGAAGAAATCAAAAGAAATAAAAATATGCATCGAAACGAATGAAAATGAAAACACAACTACACAGAACCTTTGGGACACTATAAAAGCAGTGCTAATAGGAAAGTTCATAGCAATACAGGCATACCTCAAGAAGCAAGAAAGAAGCCAAATAAATAACCTAACTCTACACCTAAAGCAACTAGAAAAGGAAGAAATAGAGAACCCCAGAGTTAGTAGAAGGAAAGAAATCCTAAAAATTAGGGCAGAAATAAATGCAAAAGAAACAAAAGAGACCATAGCAAAAATCAACAAAGCAAAAAGCTGGTTCTTTGAAAGGATAAATAAAATTGACAAACCATTAGCCAGACTCATCAAGAAACAAAGAGAAAAAAATCAAATCAACAAAATTAGAAATGAAAATGAGAGATCACGACAGACAACTCAGAAATACAAAAAATCATAAGAGACTACTATCAGCAATTATATGCCAATAAAACGGACAACTTGGAAGAAATGGACAAATTCTTAGAAAAGTACAACTTTCCAAAACTGAACCAGGAAGAAATAGAAAATCTTAACAGACCCATCACAAGCATGGAAATTGAAACTGTAATCAGAAATCTTCCAGCAAACAAAAGCCCAGGTCCAGATGGCTTCACAGCTGAATTCTACCAAAAATTTTGAGAAGAGCTAACACCTATCTTACTGAAACTATTCCAGAAAATTGCAGAGGAAGGTAAACTTCCAAACTCATTCTATGAGGCCACCATCACCCTAATACCAAAACCTGACAAAGACACCACAAAAAAGAAAACTACAGGCCAATATCACTGATGAACATAGATGCAAAAATCCTCAACCAAATCCTAGCAATCAGAATCCAGCAACACATTAAAAAGATCATACACCATGACCAAGTGGGCTTTATCCCAGGGATGCAAGGATTCTTCAGTATCCATAAATCAATCAATGTAATTCATCACATTAACAAACTGGAAATAAAAATCATATGATTATCTCAATAGATGCAGAAAAAGCCTTTGACAAAATTCAACATCCATTTATGATAAAAACTCTCCAGAAAGCAGGAATAGAAGGAACATACCTCAACATAATAAAAGCTATATATGACAAACCCACAGCTAACATTATCCTCAATGGTGAAAAATTGAAACCATTTCCCCTAAAGTCAGGAACAAGACAAGGGTGTCCACTTTCACCACTACTCTTCAACATCGTACTGGAAGTTTTGGCCACAGCAGTCAGAGCAGAAAAAGAAATAAAAGGAATCCAAATTGGAAAAGAAGAAGTGAAACTCTCACTGTTTGCAGATGACATGATCCTCTACATAGAAAATCCTAAAGACTCGACCAGAAAACTACTAGAGCTAATCAATGAATATAGTAAAGTTGCAGGATATAAAATCAACACTCAGAAATCCCTTGCATTCCTATACACTAATAATGAGAAAGTAGAAAAAGAAGTTAAGGAAACAATTCCATTCACCATTGCAACGAAAAGAATAAAATACTTAGGAATATTCCTACCTAAAGAAACTAAAGACCTATATATCGAAAACTATAAAACACTGATGAAAGAAATCAAAGAGGACACTAATAGATGGAGAAATATAGCATGCTCATGGGTCGGAAGAGTCAATATAGTGAAAATGAGTATACTACCCAAAGCAATCTACAGATTCAATGCAATTCCCATCAAGCTACCAGCAGTATTTTTCACAGAACTAGATCAAATAATCTCAAGATTTGTATGGAAATACAAAAAAACCTCGAATAGCCAAAGCAATCTTGAGAAAGAAGAATGGAACTGGAGGAATCAACTTGCCTGACTTCAGGTTCTACTACAAAGCCACAGTCATTAAGACAGTATGGTACTGGCACAAAGACAGAAATATAGATCAATGGAACAAAATAGAAAGCCCTGAGATAAACTCACACACCTATGGACACCGTATCTTCGACAAAGGAGGCAAGACTATACAATGGAGTAAAGACAGTCTCTTTAACAGGTGGTGCTGGGAAAACTGGTCAACCACTTGTAAAAGAATGAAACTAGACCTGTTTCTAACACCGTACACAAAAAATAAACTCAAAATGGATTAAAGATCTAAATGTAAGACCAGAAACTATAAAACTCCTAGAGGAGAACATAGGCAAAACACTCTCCGACATAAATCACAGCAGGATCCTCTATGATCCAACTCCCAGTATACTGGAAATAAAAGCAAAAATAAACAAATGGGATCTAATTAAAATTAAAAGCTTCTGAACAACAAAGGAAACTATAAGCAAGGTGAAAAGACAGCCTTCTGAATGGGAGAAAACAATAGCAAATGAAACAACTGACAAACAACTAATCTCAAAGATATATAAGCAACTTATGTAGCTCAACTCCAGAAAAATAAACGATCCAATAAAATAAATGGGCCAAAGAACTAAATAGGCATTTCTCCAAAGAAGACATATGGATGGCTAACAAACACATGAAAAGATGTTCAACATCACTCATTATCAGAGAAATGCAAATCAAGACCACAATGAGGTACCATTTCACACCAGTCAGAATGGCTGCGATCCGAAAGTCTACAAGCAATAAATGCTGGAGAGGATGTGGAGAAAAGGGAACCCTCTTACACTGCTGGTGGGAATGCAAACTAGTACAGCCATTATGGAAAACAGTGTGGAGATTCCTTAAAAAATTGCAAATAGATCTGCCTTATGACCCAGCAATCCCACTGCTGGGCATACACACTGAGGAAACCAGAATTGAAAGAGACACATGTACCCTAATGTTCATTGCAGCACTGTTTATAATAGCCAGGACATGGAAGCAACCTAGATGTCCATCAGCAGATGAATGGATAAGAAAGCTGTGGTACATATACACAATGGAGTACTACTCAGCCCTTAAAAAGAATAAATTTGACTCAGTTCTAACGAGATGGATGAAATTGGAACCGATTATACAGAGTGAAGTAAGCCAGAAAGAAAAACACCAATACAGTATACTGACACATATATATGGAATTTAGAAGATAGTAATGATGACCCTATATGTGAGACAACAAAAGAGACACAGAGGTATAGAACGGACTTTTGGACTCTGAGGGAGAGGGAAAGGGTGGGATGGTTTGGGAGAATGGCATTGAAACATGTATACTTTCTTGTAAGAAACGAAGCGCCAGTCTATGTTCAATGCAGGATGCAGGATGCATGGGGCTGGTGCACAGGATGATTCAGGTAGATGATGTGGGGTGGGAGGTGGGAGGGGGCTTCGGCATTGGGAGATTGTGTTCACCTGTGGATGATTCATGTCAATGTGTGGCAAAACAAATACAGCATTGTAATTAAAATAAATAAATAAATAAAAATTAAAATAAAATAAAAAACCAACAACAAAGGATGTACCACAATTGAGCAGCAGAGGTCAGAGTATAAAAATATTTACATCTAAGAATCGAAAAATATGACACCACCAACATAGTTTCTTTCTTTCTTCCAGGCTTCCAGACAACCATTCACAGCCAGCCCCCTGGGGATCTTCCTCCCCATTCACGTTACTGTTCTTTGTTAATTCGCAGAGAACCCATTCACAGAGTATGATGCATTTATTTCTCTCTTGTCGGAAATAAATCCTAAACATGGAAAAGTTCATACCAGCCTTGATGGCATGCTGGGAGTTTAAATGAGCTCGGAAGTCTCGCTGAGGCAAAGATTTTAAATGTGTCTTAAAGCCCTAATAAGGTCCTTAACAAGCAACAGAAATGGACCTGCTCCCCCAGGCATTGACCTGGAAGTGTGTCTTTGTTGCTTAAATTATGATTACAGCTTTCTGAACTCCGGTTTGTTAATGAGCTCTAAATGGAAGTGTTTATCTCAGGGGAAGTACTGTTTCTTCATCTTGTCCCTGGTGACACACTAAACATACTAATTGATATGAAACTGATTTTTAGGAGACAGGAAAGCCCCCCAGGCCTTTGTCACATTGACAGTTGTGGTGAGAACCACTACAGGACCCGTCTCAGCAGGGCTGAAAAGAGGCTACCCTCATTTCCCTGCATCCCTGGGGTACGTGGCTCCACGAGGCTCTGGTCATTTACATGCTCAAGCAAAGAGCTGTCTTTAGAGCTGTCTTCTTTTACTTGCCCTTATTACCTGCTTGGGGACCTTCAGGAGTTCTGGGAAACACCCCTCTCCTTTATACTTGATGAAAATTCTCATATCACGGTTTCACACTGCTTTCAATTTTACCCATTAGAGAGACATTTAGATGAAGAAGGCCAGGTAATCTCCTCCTCAGAAATAGGAAAAACTGCAACACAGGTGGCAGACAAAGGGTCCATGCGTAATGCATACAAAGAATATTCAGATCAAGGAGAGAGGAAAATGGACTGACTGGAAAAAGGACATGAAAATATGAAATACCAATGGTCAATGACTATCTTTTATTAAACAGGTTAACTTTACCAGTAAGTAAAGAAAATAAATGAGATATACTATAAACACCATGAAGAGAAATAGCCACCTTGCCTTCAACCAAATTGGAAAGTATTTTATTCTTTATAGTAACACCTAGTGATATTGAGGGTGTGGGGAAGTAGGCATTTTAAAAATACTGCTGGCCATAGAATAGAGTAAATTGAAAGACAATTTGGAATTGTTTATCTGCGGTCTTAAATTTCACTTTTAAGAATTTATTCTAAGGAAATAAATATGAGTGTATGTCAAGATTTACTTAAAGGGTTAATTTATTGCAGAATTACTTAAAATAATCATATTGAAAGACAACCAAAAATCTAACAATGGGGACTTGGCAAAATAAAGCACATAGCATCTGTGTGATAGAATGCAATGTAGCTGTTAAAACTGATATTCTAGAGCACTTAATGATATGAAAAAATATTCTGGACATATTAAGTGAAAATAGTGAGCTGCAAGATAATATTATCCCAATTTAGAAAATTTAAAAGAAAAATATATATTTACAGAGAAACCAGAATGAAAGGATGTACACTAGAGTGTTGGTAGTTTTTTTAGTGGGATGGGAATTTTTCTGTATTATTATGGTTTTCTGTATTTCTTTCTCAAAAAATTTTAGTAAATTAATTTTTTGGCTGCACTGCATGGTTTGCAGGATCTTATTTTCCTGACTAAGCATGGTGCCCTTGTCCCCTACAGAGGAAGCACAGAGTTCTAACCACTGGATTCCCAGGAAATTCCCCACGGACATGTATTTCTTTAATAATCAGAGAAAAAGCCCCTTCTTTTTTTTAAATGTGAAAACTTCCACAAATGTTCAGGTGGAAAGTTACTTTCATGGCCACATGTACTTGCTTGCCTGGCTAGCATTTTGTTGAACCCTCAGTGGGAATTGCTTGAAACTTGAGAAAAAGAGAGAAGAAAATAAGCTATCTTGCAAGTTGGAACATCTGGGGAGAAGCAGAGCAGAAGCTCCTGGAGACCTTGGCTATAAGGTGACAAGAGGGAGAAAGACCCACAGATAGGAGAGAGATATAGGTAAGACCTTGGAAAAGGGCAAAGACAGCATCATCTGCAGTAAGCACCAATGCTTTACCCTCTAAGTCCACCATTCAAAACCTCAGTTGTCTTCCCAATGCCCACTGGGGAGACAGGTCATGTTTTAGCTCTCCTTACAAAGGTATCCATAAAGAAGAGGCTTTACGTTGGGCTACTACTGAAGAGGAAATGTGCCTTTTTCTTTCCTTTAGTTTTTGGAAAAGATTTATTAAGAATTGGGGATAATGAGGAGGAGGGACAGTAAACCATTTTGTGAAAGTGAAGTCTCTCAGTCATGTCCGACTCTTTGCGACCCAGTGGACTATAGCGCACCATGCTCCTCTGTCCATGGGATGTTCCAGGCAAGAGTCCTGGAGTGGGTTTCTATTTCCTTCTCCAGAGGATCTTCCCAACCCAGGGATCAAACCCAGGCCTCCTGCATTGTAAGCAAGACACTTTACTGTCTGAGCCACCAGGGAAGTCTTCGGTTGGGTACAAAATGGAACCAATAGAAAAGGTGATTCCTTGCCTCAGATAGAGCAGATTGAGGTGCCAGTGAGCAGAGTTGATGAGCTGACCTGACAGGATCCTTTTCAGTCATGGGATGATTCTCTTCCTTGGCTTCAACTTCTCAGTGCTCCAAGTCTCTTCTCTACGAAGGTCATGTACAAAGTCAGTACTGGGGTTTGACTGATCCTAGGTTTCTGATACTGCCTATGGTGTATATCAAAGAGCTCTTTCAATATATCAAGCAGTAAGCAAAGAGATACGAGTGAACTGGAGGGGCCAACAGGGAGGAAGGCAAGGCTGGAGACCCCATCCTATGAGGACCAATGGAAGGAAACTGGGCTTTTTTTGCCCAGAGGAAAAAAGTTTTAGTGGGCACAGGTCATCCTCTTCTAATTTAAGATGCTTTGAGAAGGAGGGAATAGATTTGTTCTGTTTGGCTTCAAAGAGTAGAAGTGAGGACCCAAGATTACTTGGGGGTTGGTTGTGCTCCCGAATAAGACAATTTTAATAGGTACAATCGGAGAAGGCAATGGCACCCCCACTCCAGTACTCTTGCCTGGAAAATCTCATGGACGGAGGAGCCTGGTGGGCTGCAGTCCATGGGGTTGCTAAGAGTCGGACACGACTGGGCGACTTCACTTTCACTTTTCACTTTCCTGCATTGGAGAAGGAAATGGCAACCCACTCCAGTGTTCTTGCCTGGAGAATCCCAGGGACGGGGGAGCCTGGTGGGCTGCCGTTTATGGGATCGCACAGATTCGGACACGACTGAAGTGACTTAGCAGCAGCAGCAGCAATAGGTACAATAGCTAACCTGAGGATTTGTGAGGCAGAGTAAAAACTAGGTGTTTATCTTTTGATCCCTTGTTGCAGGTGGGCTTCCTGGGAGGCAGACTCAGAGATTAGCTGCAGGAGGTTACTAGGGAGTGTTCTTGGGATCAATAATTGTGGAAGGGAAGGAAACAGGATTGTGCAAAGAGAGGAGAGCAGGCATACAGTCTCACCAGAAGGCTTAACTGATCCTACAGTGAGACTCAGACATAGGATGGTCTGTGAGAGCCATTCTGTGTTTGAGTGAAAGGGCTCGGCCTGTATAAGACCTCTGCTTCAGTCAGGGGATCCAGGTTGCCCCAGGAAGGTGACATGGCTTTGGGAGAGAAGTCCCTTCAGTAAAGTCTTTCATTTTTGAACAGGGATCTGGGTGGCTCTCTACAGCAGTCATTATGACTTGGGAGAGGCTAGGAGTTTTAAACAAGACAAAAAAGGCTATGAATAGAAAAGAAAAGATTGAGTTGACTATATTAAAAATCAGAATATCTATTTGTCAAAATATTTCATAAAGAAAATACTTTAAATCTGCGAGAAGATTTTAACACTTACAATCAAGAAAGTATTAATGTCAAGACTATGTAGAAAATGTCTGCTGCTGCTGCTAAGTCACGTCAGTCGTGTCCGACTCTTAGCGACCCTATGGACTACAGCCCACCAGGCTCCTCTGTCCATGGGAGTTTCCAGGCAAGAGTACTGGAGTAGTTCGCCAGTGCCTTCTCCAAAAGAATGTCTACATATCATTAAATAACACTGTAAGAAAATAGACAAAAGCAGTAAACAGGCATTTTATGTAAGAAAAAAACCATGCGTTGCCAATAAAGACATGTAGATATTTAATTTTACTAAGGATTAGAGAAATGCAAGTAAAATATACAATGAGATATAATTTTATACACATTTGATTGGTAAAAATTAAGAATTCTGATGATACAACTATTGGAGGGCATAGACCAACAAAATTTCTTATACTTTGTTGGCAGGGGTGTAAATTGTTATGACTGCTTTGGAGTCCGTGTCCATCCACTCTTCAGATTAGTCTGTTGTCCTACAGTAAATGACCTGCCTGAGTGACATTTTAGCCACCTTTCTGATGGAGATATTTGATTGATTTGATTATTCCCGGTTGGTTCACAACAATGATGGAAAGATCCTTTAGAGATTTTTACGGGAAAGTACTCTGCTGCCAAGTGTTTAATTCCAGGTAATAGCTCTGCCTGTGTTGTGATCAGAAGTCTTGGACGGTAGGAATGTCTTAAAAGTGGAAGAAATGGGGAGTTTTCCAATACTGGAGGCATTTGAACAGAACTAAGAGGGCATTTGGGGAAAGTTACTGAGAAGATTTGAGCTAGATGACCTTTAAGATACTTTCTACCTCAGGCTATACATCCAAGTTCAACCCTCTTCCAGAGGGCAATGTGGGCAGAGCGCCCTTTATTTAACTGAACTGCATTTTAGACTCTACCCATCCCCCCACCCTCTAGGAGCAGTTTTGTCTTAAGCTAATAGCCTGTCCTGTTAACTTAGAAATATATAACACTAATTAGATATCTAGCATATGGGAATTTGAGCCTTGAAAATAAGAATTAAATAATCACAAGGCCAGAAACATTTTTATTAAGTTTCCCCCTTCCCTGTAACCAAATCCCATATCCACAGAGATAAAGATGAAATTAAAATATGGTTGGTATCCTTCATGTTTCCATTATTTCTTAAGATAACAAGTACCTTTAATCGACCTTAACAGCCAGAGAAATAGTCACTCGGATAATTTTTTGCACATAGGCTTTATCTAGCATCTTGTTTGGATTCCAGGCTTCTCTGGATGAACTTGTGATTTGCTTGTCTGATCAGGGCACATGACTCATTAAAAATAAATGTGTAAAGAGCTTTGGAGATTGAAGTTTCATGTTTTATTTGTTGAAAAGAAAGAGGTCATGTCAACTAATCAACTTCAACATACATAAATGCAATTCCCAAACCTCTGTGTGTAGGGTTTAAAGGAGAGATTACAAAACCAACTTATTAACAAGTACTGAGGGAGATTCCTTGAATCTGGGTAAAGTTGGGTTCTGCTGAATACAGGCTGACCACCCAAGTATCCCCACTAAGTGGGCTTACTGGCCCGTTTAGGATGGGTCCAATAGAATGATTGATTTTGGAATATTTTACTCTAAGAGTCAGAGTAGTTTAGTTGCATTCATTTAAGCATTCTTTATGTACAGTGGGTATGGGGAGTGACTCTAGGGAAAACTGTGAATTTTTACTATCTCTTTTAGTATCTTTTTCTCCTTCAACATACTAAGTATGGGAAGGAAGTGTGGGGTTTTGAATTAAAAGCAAAAAGAAAATGTGTTTCAGACTAGCTCTGTTTCATGACATTGATATGGTGTTAGTTGGTCAGTTGTCTGCCTCTTTGCAGCCCCATGGATTGCAACCCACCAGGCTCCTCTGTCCATGGAATTTTTCAGGCAAGAATACTGGAGTGGGTTGCCATTCCTACTCAAGGGATCTTCCTGACCCAGGGGTAGAATCCAGGTCTCCTACATTGTAGGCAGATTCTTTACCATCTGAGCCACCAGGGAAGACCCATGACATTGATAAGGTAATGATATTTTACAGCTTTGAGGTTTATTCATTTTAAAAATGAGAAGCATAATTCATCTGATAGGGTTGTGTGAGAGTTAAAAAAAAACCAGTTATGTATGCATTTTGAATATACCTTGATGTGAAGAGCTGACTCATTTGAAAATACCCTGATGCTGGGAAAGACTGAGAGCAGGAGGAGAAGGGGGTTGACAGAGGATGAGATGGTTGGATGGCATCACTGACTCAATGGACATGGGTTTGGGTAGACTCCTGCAGTTGGTGATGGACAGGGAGGCCTGGTGTATTGTGGTTCATGGGGTTGCAAAGAGTCGAACACGACTGAGTGACTGAACTGAACTGAATTGCTCTGGAAATTATTTAAAGTAGCTTATAATAAGGGTCTATTTAACACGCACATGCACATACCCGTATATGTCACACACAGATGCACATACTTACTCATGTACTATTCACAACTGTAGCATAAATTAAAAACACAGATAAAGAATGAAAGGAAAACAAATGTGGAAACACACTGAAGACAAATGAAAAATAAAATGAGCAGAATTTTTTAAAAAGGAAATCTTGTCTATGAAATGCTTCACAGTGTCCATAATATAGAAAAGGAAGCAGTTGTCCAAAAGAACTGCCAAATAGCATTTGTTCCCAGACCAGTCAGGAAATTTTTTCGTGTAATAAAGACAGTGGATGTGATAATGCCAAAATCTGACAATGATCTTACAGTAAATCCAATGATGAGCTTCATAGGACTGTTTGTTGTATTGGTTCTTGATGGCATTGCACTTAAGCAAATACTATCAGAAGGCCTCCCTGATGGCTCAACAGGTAAAGAATTCACCTGCAATGCAGAGACGCAGGAAACTCAGGTTCAATCCCTGGGTCAGGAAGATACCCCGAAAATGGTAATGGCAACCCACTCCAGTATTCTTGCCTGAAAAATCCCATGGACAGAGGAGCCTGGTGGGCTACAGTTGAAAGGGTCTAAAAGAATCAGACATGACTGAGTGACTAAATACACAACACAAATACAATCAGAAAAACACAACGTGTTGAGATTGTACAGAATGTGTCTGTAGGTATCTTCCACTTTGATGACTTGGCTTGCCTGCCTGGGAGAATGGATAGACTGCGTATGTTTTGAGCAGTTCTTCCTAAACAAGACAATGTATGTCAGTGAGCATACAAACAGCCAAGTACTGTAGAACAATGACAATGTATAGTTGGGTGCCTCTAACCCTCACCAGAAATCTAGCTTGTGTCCATACTTGTGGGCCCGTCGTGATTACAAAGCAACTCTATAGATTTCTCTCTGATAAAGCTGGCTCATAGAAACTTAAAGGGTCACTCCTGTTAGAAATAGCTGCATTTTAATAAGCAATTCTGACATCCTAAACCCCTAAATTTCCAAAGGAATGGGTCTTTCATGGGAGTGCTTTGTTCACAATGAAAGGAGGGGTATGAGGAGGTATTTTTTTTCGTGGTATTTTGTTATCTATATAAGTTATCATGACTCCTTTATATAAACGACTTCCTTAAGCAGAGATTCAAAGCCTAAATCTAATGAACATTTTTTCAAAACAGCTATCCATTTTACAAGGCAAAAACTTCCATTGATTGCATCTTCCAACACAATTGTTGCTTCCATTAGGAAGCTTGTTCCTAACATATCCTTAATGATTCCAGGGTGATTTTGCTCTGAATCATCTTACTCTGTTCCCAAGAGCAACATGCCATTCACAGCAAGATCTGATGGGAACAATTTATTTTCAAAATGATTCTTCTTTCTGTAAAAAGCTCTTATCATCCATTTTATTTAAAAGTTTCTTCTAATTAAATCTCATTACTAAAAAATTCGGTTTCAATCTTTATGCCATTAGGTAGGAAAATGCTCTGAAAATCAAATAGCTTTCAAGGTCACAAAAGAAAATGAATTCATCAAATTGGGAGTTGCTTTGGAAAGAGCTTGCTACCTGGAAAGTTGATCAATACTTTCTGTGTATCAACTCATGAATGTATAATAATCAGTCAAAAGTGGAGGCTGTGTGTGGAAAGGGCCACCATAAGCAAGATGACTTCTTTTAGCCTCTACACTCACAACTCACAAGGTCTTCAGGCAATGGAAGACACAATTACGCACCTGGCACTCAACAAACCCTTCTCATTTAAAAAAACCCACGATTATTTAGTTAGTTTAGACTAATAGAGTCTATGTATTTAGCTGGAGTTTCTCAACATGAACAGTGGCAAAAAATTTACCATAAATTGGCTCTATATATCATTCTGGGCTTTCCAGGTGACCTAGAGGAAAAGAATCCATCTGCCAAAGCAGGAAGCTCAAGAGACTCAGGTTGGATCCCTGGGTCAGGAAGATCCCCTGGAGGAAGAAATGGCAACCCACTCCAGTATTCTTGCTTGGAAAGTTCCATGGATATAGGAGCCTGGTGGGCTACAGTCCGTGGGGTTACAGAGAATCAGATACAACTGAGCACACATGTGCGTGCACACGCACAAATACACACATCCTTCTAGAAAAAAAAAGTTCTTCCTTCCTTTCTTTCTTTCAAATGAAAGTATAGTTGATTAAAGAAGAGTTTCTTGGGGGTGAAACAGCATCTCTTTCAAGGAGGAGTGTTGTTTTTAACCAATTTCTTTTGTCCATTTTATCTGAAGAAGTCATTATTCACAAAGAGAAGATGGGCATCACGTTTTGAAAAGCTGCAAAACAATTAAATAGAAACATTCACTTAGAGATAAACTGAACTCTTTCTGACCAGTTCCCTGGAGGCTTGATGGGTGCAGAAAGAATCCAGAAAGGGAGTAAGTTTGAGACTGGTGATCAAACTGATGGTCATTTGGGAAAAGGGTATATCAGTTGGGTTCTAATCAGGAGACAGAGATCACACAGTAACGTAAGCAGGGGAGATGGAATGTAAAGAATTATTAAGCTGTGATAGCATACCCATAAAGATGTGAAGATAACTCTAAAGGGTATCATAGGGCTTAGAGAGAGTACCCAGGGAAGCATACACTTGGGAGGGTACCCTCCCTAAGCTTGAGGCTCAGAAGGTAAAGTTGAAGCTCAGAGGAGGATTTTGCTGGGTTGCCAGTTCTAGAACTCATCCTTAAGCACCAGGCAAGTAGGAAACATCCTTCTGGGGTACAGGTAATTTGGGCAGGTGTACAGCAAGATGGGCAGATGCAGAGAGAGTTGAGGTACCACTGTGTGTAAGGCCTGGATTGCTGGGTGTCCGCACTGGGAAGGCCATGGAAAGGTGGTCACCAGGCCCAGGAAGGGCTGCAAAATCCTTAAGGGTCTGCAGACATGTAGCTGTGGCAGACACCACCAGTCGTCCCCGCACACATGTCCCACTAACAGACCGGGCAGTTGGAACACAAAGAGTAAAGTGCTTATAACTCGATACCAGAAAAACAAACAAAAGTGGGCAGGAGATCTAAACAGACATTTCTTCAAAGAAGATACACAGATGGCTAATAAACACATGAAAAGATGCTCAACATGGCTCATTATTAGAGCAATGCAAATCAAAACTAGAATGAAGCGTCACTTCACACTGGTCAGAATGACCATCATCAAAAAAACCTACAAACAATAAATGCTAGAGAGGGTGTGGACAAACAGGAATTCTCTTGCACTGTTGGTGGGAATATAAATTGATACAGCCTCTATGGAAGACAATATGGAGATTCTTTAAAACTAGGAATAAAACTACCATATTACCCAACAGTCCCACTTCTGGGCAGATACCCTGGGAAAGCCGTAATTGAAAAGGACACGTGTACCCCAATGTTCATTGCAGCGCTATTTACAGTAGCTAGGACATGGAAGCAACCTAGATGCCCATTAACAAATGAATGGATAAAGAAGCTGTGGTACATATACACAATGGAATATTACTCAGCCATAGAAAGAAGCTCATTTGAGTAAGTTCTAATGAGGTGGATGAACCTAGAGCCTATTATACAGAGTGAAGTAAATCAGAAGAGGAAAAACAAGTTTCGTATATAATGCATATATATTTAATCTAGAAAGATGGGACTGATGAACCACTGCAGGACAGCAGTGGAGATGCAGACATAGAGGACAGACTTGTAGACATGGGCAGGGGAAGGAGAGGGGATGAATGGAGAGAGCAGCGTTGAAACATGCACAGTATCACATGTAAAATGGATGGCCAGTGGGAATTTGCTGTATGACTCAGGGAACTCAAACTGGGGCTCTGTGACAACTCAGAGGGCTGGGATGGGGTGGGAGGTAGGAGGGAGGGCCAAGAGAGAGGGGACATAGGTATACCTATGGCTGATTCATGCTGATGCATGGCAGAAACCAGCACAATATTGTAAAGCAATTATCCTTCAATTAAAAATGAATAAAAACAAACTCACAGAAAAAGAGATCATAATTAGGGTGTGGGGGAAATAGGATGAAGGCACCGAAAAGTACAAAGTTGCAGTTATAAGATAAATAAATGTGTATATGTGTGCGTGCTTAGTCATTCATGTCTGACTCTCTGTGACCCCCACTGACTGTGGCCTGCCAGGCTCCTCTGACCATGGGATTTTCTTGGGTAGGAATGCTGGAGAAGGTTGTCATTTCCTACTCCAGGGGATATAATATATAATATGATAAATATAGTTAACACTGATGTATGTTATATATGAAAGTTGTTAAGAGGAGTAAACCTTTAGGTAAACTCTTAAGTTCTCATCATAAGAAAACTTTTTTTTTCATTTTGTATCTCTATGAGATGGATGTTCACTAAACTTACCGTGCTAATTATTTCATGATGTCCATAAGTAAAGGCATTATGCTGTACATCTTTTAAAGTGCTGTGCAACAATCATATCTCAATAAAACTGGACAAGAAAAAAGAAATGTTTAAAAAAAAAACCCAAGAAACAAAGTGTTACTCAGTAATGTCTGACTCTTTGCGACCCCAGAGACTGTAGCCTTCCAGGCTCCTCCATCCATGGGATTTTCCAGGCAAGAAAAAAACCCACTGGAGTGGGTTGCCATGCCCTTTTCCAGGAGATCTTCCTTACCCAGGGATGAAACCCCAGTCTCATATTACAGGCAGACTCTTTACCATTTGAGCTACCAGGGAAGTCCCTGAAAAGACAAAGGGCAGTAGCCAAATCCAGGAAGAGAACTCGCCTTTCTCCAGCGGTGTCCCTGTAGCGCCCTCTACTGACAAAATGTATATCACATTCAATGTAAAGAGGAAAACTTGGGGTCCAGTCCATTACGGCAGTTCAGTTCAGTCACTCGGTCGAGTCGTACTCTTTGCGACCCCCATGGATTGCAGCACACCAGGCCTCCCTGTCCATCACCAACTCCCGGAGCTTGCTCAAACTCATACCCATCAAGTCGGTGATGCCATCCAACCAACTCACTCTCTGTTGTCCCCTTCTCCTCCGCCTTCAATCTTTCCCAGCATCAGGGTCTTTTCCAGTGAGTCAATTCTTCACATCAGGTGGCCAAATTATGGCAGAGTAGGCAGCAGGTAAGAGAAACCCAAGTAAGATGGTAGGTGTTGCAAGAGGGCATCAGAGGGCAGACACACTGAAACCATACTCACAGAAATCTAGTGAATCTAATCACACGAGGACCACAGCCTTGTCTAACTCAGTGAAACTAAGCCATGCACGCGGGGCAACCCAAGATGGGTGGGTCATGGTGGAGAGGTCTGACAGAATGTGGTCCACTGGAGACGGGAATGGCAAACCACTTCAGTATTCTTGCCTTGAGAATCCCATGAACTGTATGAAAAGGCAAAATGATAGGATACTGAAAGAGGAAATCCCCAGGTCAGTAGGTGCCCAATATGCTACTGGAGGTCAGTGGAGAAATAACTCCAGAAAGAATGAAGGGATGGAGCCAAAGCAAAAACAATACCCAGCTGTGAATGGGACTGGTGATAGAAGCAAGGTCCAATGCTGTAAAGAGCAATACCGCAAACCTGGAATGTCAGGTCCATGAATCAAGGCAAATTAGAAGTGGTCAAACAGGAGATGGCAAGAGTGAATGTCAAAATTCTAGGAATCAGTGAACTAAAATGGACCAGAATGGGTGAATTTAACTCAGACGACCATTATACCTACTACTGCAGGCAGGAAACCCTCAGAAGAAATGGAGTAGCCATCATGGTCAACAAAAGAGTCCAAAATGCAGTACTTGGATGCAGTCTCAAAAACACCAGCATGATCTCTGTTCATTTCCAAGGCAAACCATTCAATATCACGGTAATCCAAGTCTATGCCCCAACCAGTAATGCTGAAGAAGCTGAAGTTGAACGGTTCTATGAAGACCTACAAGACCTTTTAGAACTAACACCCAAAAAAGATGTCCTTTTCATTATAGGGGACTGGAATGCAAAAGTAGGAAGTCAAGAAACACCTGGAGTAAAAGGCAAAATTGGCCTTGGAGTATGGAATGAAGCAGGGCAAAGGCTAATAGAGTTTTGCCAAAAGAATGCACTGGTCATAGCAAACACCCTCTTCCAACAACACAAGAGAAGACTCTACACATGGACATCACCAGATGGTCAACAATGAAATCAGACTGATTATATTCTCTGCAGCAAAAGATGGAGAAGCTCTATACAGCCAACAAAAACAAAACCAGGAACTGACTGTGGCTCAGATCATGAACTTCGTATTGCCAAATTCAGACTTAAATTGAAGAAAGTAGGGAAAACCACTAGACCATTCAGGTATGACCTAAATCAAATCCCTTATGATGATACAGTGGAAGTGAGAAATAGATTTAAGGGCCTAGATCTGATAGAGTGCCTGATGACATTGTACAGGAGACAGGGATCAAGACCGTCCCCATGGAAAAGAAATGCAAAAAGCAAAATGGCTCTCTGGGGAAGCCTTACAAATAGCTGTGAAAAGAAGAGAAGTGAAAAGCAAGGGAGAAAAGGAAAGATATAAACATCTGAATGCAGAGTTCCAAAGAATAGCAAGGAGGGATAAGAAAGCCTTCCTCAGAGATCAATGCAAAGAAATAGAGGAAAACAACAGAATGGGAAAAACTAGAGATCTCTTCAAGAAAATTAGAGATACCAAGGGAAAATTTCATGCAAAGATGGGCTCAATAAAGGACAGAAATGGTATGGACCCAACAGAAGCAGAAGATATTAAGAAGAGATGGCAAGAATACACAGAAGAACTGTACAAATGGGATCTTCACCACCTGGGTAATCAGGATGGTGTGATCACTCACCTAGAGCCAGACATCCTGGAATGTGAAGTCAAGTGGGCCTTAGAAAGCATCACTACGAACAAAGCTAGTAGAGGTGATGGAATTCCAGTAGAGGTATTTCAAATCCTGAAAGATGATGCTGTGAAAGTGCTGCACTCAATATGCCAGCAAATTTGGAAAACTCAGCAGTGGCCACAGGACTGCAAAAGGTCGGTTTTCATTCCAATCCCAAAGAAAGGCAATGCTAAAGAATGCTCAAACTACCGCACAATTGCACTTGTCTCACACGCTAGTAAAGTAATGCTCAAAATTCTCCAAGCCAGTCTTCAGCAATACGTGAACCGTGAACTCCCTGATGTTCAAGCTGGTTTTAGAAAAGGCAGAGGAACCAGAGATCAAATTGCCAACATCCGCTGAATCATGGAAAAAGCAAGAGAGTTCCAGAAAAACATCTATTTCTGCTTTATTGACTATGCCAAAGCCTTTGACTGTGTGTATCACAATAAACTATGGAAGATTCTGAAAGATATGGGAATACCAGACCACCTTACTGCCTCTTGAGAAATCTGTATGCAGGCCCAGAAGCAACAGTTCAAACTGGACATAGAACAACAGACGGGTTCCAAATAGGAAAAGGAGTACGTCAAGGCTGTATATCGTCACCCTGCTTATTTAACTTCTATGCAGAGTACATCATGAGAAACGCTGGGCTGGAAGAAACACAAGCTGGAATCAAGATTGCCGGGAGAAATATCAATAACCTCAGATATGCAGATGACACCATCCTTATGGCAGAAAGTGAAGAGGAACTAAAAGCCTCTTGATGAAGGAGAGTGAAAAAGTTGGCTTAAAGCTCAACATTCAGAAAACTAAGATCATGGCATCCGGTCCCATCACTCCATGGGAAATAGATGGGGAAACAGTGGAAACAGTGTCAGACTTTATTTTTGGGGGCTCCAAAATCACTGCAGATGGTATTGCAGCCATGAAATTAAAAGATGCTTACTCCTTGGAAGAAAAGTTATGACTAACCTAGATAGCATATTCAAAAGCAGAGACATTACTTTGCCGACTAAGGTCCACCTAGTCAAGGCTATGGTTTTTCCTGTCATGTATGGATGTGAGAGTTGGACTGTGAAGAAGGCTGAGCACCGAAGAATTGATGCTTTTGAACTGTGGTGTTGGAGAAGACTCTTGAGAGTCCCTTGGACTGTAAGGAGATCCAGCCAGTCCATTCTGAAGGAGATCAGCCCTGGGATTTCTTTGGAAGGAATGATGCTAAAGCTGAAACTCCAGTACTTTGGCCACCTCATGCAAAGAGTTGACTCATTTGAAAAGACTTTGACGCTGGGAGGGACTGAGGGCAGGAGGAGAAGGGGACGACAGAGGATAAGATGGCTGGATGGCATCACTGACTTGATGGACTCAAGTCTGAGTGAACTCCAGGAGTTGGTGATGGACAGGGAGGCCTGGTGTGCTGCGATTCATGGTGTCGTAAAGAGCTGGACACGACTGAGCGACTGAACTGAACTGAAGTGAACTGAGGCAGTAGGTACTGAAGGCAATGGCGACCCACTCCAGTACTCTTGCCTGGAAAATCCCGTGGACGGAGGAGCCTGGGGGGCTGCAGTCCATGGGGTCGCTAGGAGTTGGACACGACTCAGCGACTTCACTTTCACTCTCCAGCATTGGAGAAGGACATGGCAACCCACTCCAGTGTTCTTGCCTGTAGAATCCCAGGGACGCGGAGCTTGGTGGGCTGCCGTCTATGGGATCGCACAGAGTCGGACACGACTGAAGCGACTTGGTGGCAGCAGCAGGTACTGAAGAGTTCATTTGTAGTGAAGGGGCAATACACTGATAACCAATTCATTTATGGTGATACAGAGCTACTTAGAAAGGTAGTGAGAAAGTAGGAATGGGGAGTGAACTAGCAGTCCCACCCACCAAATGCGGAGGTTTGTAGAACCTGGTTTGTATGGATATGATAGGATAGACGACAATGATGCTCTGCTTCAGCAAAATCGTGCCACCAATCCATACATTTAACTATTTGCTTACCAAATAATTAATTTTATTCCTGATAACATAAGTGAGTAGGTTCCACCCTGTGTCTGGCCACAGCAAAAAAAAAAAAAAGAATCAATCAATCACATCAGCTAAGTCAGGGAAGGAATCAGATTGGTAGCTAGGGGTTGGGAATAAGGAACAATGGGTTGATCTTTCAGTTTTCAGACGGTTGATGGAGAATCGACCGGCTAACCTTTGGCAACTGTTTAATAGGCCCTGGCACTTTGCGAGGGCTGTAAGGGAGGTGGAAGGGGACACAGAGATGACTCTGACAATTGTACTGGAACAATCTAAGAATTAAAAATAGTAGCTTTTAACACCCCCTCTTTGTCTTCCCATTACCATGGCAACATGGGACCGCTCCACATGTAGCCCATTTGTAGACTCTCCTTGACATTTGCCTTAACCCATTTTCAGCCTAGATGGCAATGCTCCAGGAGGAGGGAGTGGGCAAGGGGCGGGGCTTATACCTGGTCCTCACATTTCCTGAGAATTTCAGGGCCCCCTCCAGCCTTTGGTGCATGGATTCAGGCTCCAGGTCTCCAGAGGCTCTCTCTGCTCCCCAGGAGCACTCAGAGTTTCATGTTTACTGTGCCATCAAGATGTAAGTAGAAATGCATTATTTAATTTTAAATTAAAATGTTAATTTATTTATTATTAAATTAATTTAAATTTAATTTTTAATTTTTAAAAATTAAATAGAAAAGGCCACCATGGGGGCTAATCCTGGAACATGTGGGAAAACGCATTTGCTTCAGCAGCTGTGTGGCTGCCCTTGGTTAGGAGCAGAGAAAGACCTAAGTATGTCTTTCATGGATCACAACAGGCTACAAATAATTTGTTGAAAAAATAGTGCATCTCATGGGTCTTTTCAGTTTTACAGATAGAAAAATTCATCCAAAATTTTTAAAAGTGTTTGGTCTCAATGACTTAGTTTGGGTCTATAAAGTAATGGCACAGAGATGTGATCATTATTTGCATAATCAACTTTAGGTAAATAATTTCAAATTACTAAATTATATGTGTGTATATATCTATAGCTATATATCTTGCATATCTGACTACCCAAATAATCTCTGACTCTTCATAAAGCCTTACAACATGAAGCAGGTATGATCTGAATGAATAAAAATGTTATTAAAATTTGGTTTTACCAGAGCTTATTTACAAGGAATGGTTGAGAATTTTAAAGGAACTTCATTATCCAACCATTAACAGTTACCAACAGGATGTAGAGAGTCTGTGTGTGTGTGCGTGAGAGAGAGAGATCTTTAAAAATGACTTTTGTAGTGACATTCTGTTGAATGACAGAGTGACCTGACTGATAACAGGACTCAGTGGGGACATCGGAGTTTTCCTAAGTGAATTACGGTTAGAAGATAATCATGTTTGGAAGACTTTTCTGTTTTCAAATATTATTAAGCCCAGTGGGGTCTCCCAGAATTACTTGTCTGGAATCATCAGTGAGTAAGAATAAATGGTAATTTACTCTGCATATTTCCCTCCTGAATCAAGAGGGCGACATGTAGGTAAGAGTGCTATGGAGCCTCTGAGCGTGCGGGGGGCCAGTGGAGACCCAGTTGGAGAAGTCAGGAGACTTGAGAGCAAGGTTGGTGGGGCAAGTTTGAATTGTCACAGTTCTACATAGCAGGCCACCTTCGTGACTTAAAATACCTGTGGGAGGAAGTGAAAAGCAGGAATTGTCATTTCCATTTAATTGATAAGGAAAAACTCAGAAAGGTCAAAGGATTTATATGCCCAGGGCCACACAACTGATGTGTAACAGAGCTGGGATTGAAAACCCAGTCTTCTAACTACAAATGTTGTATTCTTTCTACTTCATTACACTGACTCATATCCACCGAGTTCCTTCTCAAGTTCTAATTTTTAAAAAACCCATGAGATAAATGCAAGGGAGTTAACAGTGGATGGGTGGTGTACTTCATTTTCTAAGGATAAATGTCTTCCTTTGTTGCTAAATAATACTAATAGACTGTAAATGCTACCATGAAAATGTTTAATAAAAATGCCTTAAGAATTCTTTATAAATTGGAGTTAAATGGAATAGATTAAATCTTAATAAGGAGGGCATTTGATCAGGCCTCATAGCTAAATAAGGTTTGGAAATATTTTAAGGACTTGTTAAGTAAGTAAGAGAGACTTTGTTTTACTCTAGTAAGTCTAAGTGCTATGTCAAAATGTAACCAAATTTGTTCTTGGAAAATAAAATTTCCACGTCATGTACATGTGATATACTTTGTTTGGGTTCTCATGGGATGGAGCAGGAATGGTGAAATAGAAAAGCATTTTAAAATTCTTCTTAGCTTCTTTCTTGCAAAGAAACAAAAGCTGGCAGCTTGAAGAGTGGTGCCAGGAAACAAAGTCCTGGGTGCAAAGGAAATTGCTGATTTGGATTGTAACTGGAAATGATTCATCACTCTCCTAGCTAGTGATTTTTCAGCAACCTGGTTGAAAGTGTATGGTCATACTGGATGAGCAAAAACTCAAAGCCCTGTTCCTAATAACACCTCCAACCAATAACCACACAGAACAAAGTACTTTATTTAGTGTTTCCTATACATCAGCCAGGGCTTCCCTGGTGGCTCAGAGGTTAAAGCATCTGCCCACAATGTGGGAGAACTGGGTTCGATCCCTGGGTCAGGAAGATTCCCCTGGAGAAGGAAATGGCAACCCACTCCAGTACTCTTGCCTGGAGAATCCATGGAGGGAGGAGCCTGATAGGCTATAGTTCATGGGGTCGCAAACAGTCGGACACGACTGAGCGACTTCACTCACTCACTCACTCATAAGTGACTGTTCCAATCACTTTACACAGAGGAACCCATTTAAGACTCCAGACCAACCCCAGAGGGGAGTTAATAGTATTTTCCCCATTCTATACAGGTTGAATCTTAGAACTGGCCTATGATTTCATTTTCTGATATAAACTGACCTGTGACTTTACAGTTGATTCAATTTTTAAAATTTCATAGTCTTAACAACTAGTCTCCAAGGATGTGGCAAAAGATGTGTTTTCTACTTTAAAAGCTAATTTTAAAATATAAACGAATTTGATGAATTTCCTACCAGGGAGTAGAAGAATGATTATTGAATCTTAGGAAGGTGGTAAATTCTTTTATAGAGGTCATTTCTTTTAAAAAGCCAAGATTTGGGGAGAGGGTAGGAAAAATCACGGGACTGAATCACCATCTCGTCTACATTCCTTTAAGACCTGTTGTTCTTTGATTCATAATGTTTTGCTCAGGATTAAAATCTAGAGTGAAAAGTGCTTCCATTTTGCTGTAGTAAGTCTGCTCTGAGCTCTTTTCTTGATAACCTCATGTAGGATAAGGGTTTGAGAATTGAGGCTGGTTGGGAGAAGAGTTTGGTAAAAGAGATCTGGATGCAGCCTTGAGTGAAGGCAACCTGGAATCTAATAATCACAGTCTGAAACAGCAAGTTCAGAGCAGACAGGCAGAGAGGTTGGGATGCTCCCACCAGCCAGTGACCTGCCATGAAGTCAGGCAAACCAAGTCAACTGTTTCAAACTGACAAAGAAGTAGGGTGGAGAAATTCTTTGAAGTAACATAAGGGAAGGTATGAAATACTATCAGCATTCCCGAAACTTCACTTGAGGACAAGGAAGGATTAGTTACGGGGACTCAGGCGGCCCAACATATATAGACACAAACATATAGAAACAAACGTGTCTCGAGTGAGTTTCTTGTAATAACCATGCTCAGCTTACGTGAACCATTACTGCTTTTTATTTTGGAATCACCATATTCATCCTAAAATAGAAAAATTGCATAATTTTTAAAAAAGTTGAAATGACTTAAACTTGTTTTGACATGGCTTCTGAGAATTTCAACATACCTTCCTATATATCTTGAGATAGACACCTTATAGGTTGTCTTAAAGCAATAGTTTTCTATCTGTGTTTTGGTCGTGGTAAACCCTAAACTTTGTGAAGAGTATCACTGTTAGAAACAGTTTCATACTCTGTGTGAAGTGAGTTGAAGGATTAAACATAATACCTTCTTTCACCACCTCTAACACCCTCTGAGACCTCTGGGGTACCTCCTAAGGGAAATAAGTTTGAAAATTATTTCCTTGAAGAAAAAAAAACCAACCTATCTGTTGATAGCCTCTGGAAAAAAAGTCTGAAAAGTCATCTGTTACCTTGCCCTTAAAAATTATAGAAAATTGTCTTACATTTCATATGCCCAAAGGTATAATACATGCATAATTATGGATGAACTGTCTTTGCATAAATTTTAAACTATTAAAGCAATTAATATTTAATGACTAGATTAGGGATGATGCTTAGTCTCTTCTGGAATCTCAAACCCTTCAGCCTCTCCTGAGAACAGCTGATCAAAAGGACATTCCAGAAGCGTCTGGTTGAGGGTGGAGGACAGTTAGAAGGAAGGATTTCTGGTGCCAGTGAATTTATTGTAAGTTCACACATGTAGCATTCAGTCAGTTTAGTCAGTTCAGTCTCTCAGTTGTGTGCGACTCTTCCCAACCCCATGAATTGCAGCATGCCAGCCTCCCTGTCCATCACCAACTCCTGGAGTTCACTCAGACTCATGTCCATCAATTTGGTGATGCCATCCAGCCATCTCATCCTCTGTCGTCCCCTTCTCCTCCTGCCCCCAATCCCTCCCAGCATCAGGGTCTTTTCCAATGAGTCACCTCTTCCCATGAGGTGGCCAAAGTATTGGAGTTTAGGCTTTAGCATCAGTCCTTCAAATGAACACCCAGGACTGATCTCCTTTAGAATGGACTGATTGGATCTTCTTGCAGTCCAAGGGACTCTCAAGAGTCTTCTCCAACACCACAGTTCTAAAGCATCAGTTCTTTGGTGCTCAGCTTTCTTCACAGTCCAACTCTCACATCCATACATGACCACTGGAAAAACCATAGCCTTGACTAGGCGGACCTTTGTTGGCAAAGTAATATCTCTGCTTTTTAACATGCTATCTAGGTTGGTCATAGCTTTCCTTCCAAGGAGTAAGCATTTTTAATTTCATGGCTGCAATCACCATCTGCAGTGATCCTGGGGCCCCCAAAATAAAGTCTGACACTGTTTCCACTGTTTCCCCATCTATTTCCCATCGAGTGATGGGACCAGATGCCATGATCTTTGTTTTCTGAATGTTGAGCTTTAAGCCAACTTTTTCACTCCTATTTCACTTTCATCAAGAGGCTTTTTAGTTCCTCTTTACTTTCTGCCATAAGTGTGGTGTCATCTGCATATATGAGGTTATTGATATTTCTCCTGGCAATCTTCATTCCAGCTTGTGCTTCCTCCAGTCCAGTGTTTCTCATGATGTACTCTGCATAGAAGTTAAATAAGCAGGGTGACAATATACGTACTCCTTTTCCTATTTGAAACCAGTCTGTTGTTCCATGTCCAGTTCAAACTGTTGCTTCCTGATCTGCATACAGGTTTCTCAAGAGGCAGGTCAGGTGGTCTGGTATTCCCATCTCTTTCAGAATCTTCCATAGTTTATTATGATCCACACAAAGGCTTTGGCATAGTCAATAAAGCAGAAATAGATGTTTTTCTGGAACGCTCTTGTTTTTTCCATGATCCAGTGGATGTTGGCAATTTGATTGGTTCCTCTGCCTTTTTTAAAACCAGCTTGAACATCTGGAAGTTCACGCTTCACGTACTGCTCAAGCCTGGCTTGGAGAATTTTGGGCATTACTTTACTAGCATGTGAGATGAGTGCAATTGTGCAGTAGTTTGAGCATTCTTTGGCATTGCCTTTCTTTGGAATTGGAATGAAAACTGACCTTTTGCAGTTCTGTGGCCACTGCTGAGTTTTCCCTAATTTGCTGGCATATTGTGTGCAGCACTTTCACATCATCTTTCAGGATTTGAAATACCTCTACTGGAATTCCATCACCTCTACTAGCTTTGTTTGTAGTGATGCTTTCTAAGGCCCACTTGACTTCACATTCCAGGATATCTGGCTCTAGGTGAGTGATCACACCATCGTGATTATCTGGGTCATGAAGATCTTTTTGTACAGTTCTTCTGTGTATTCTTGCCACCTCTTCTTAATATCTTCCGCTTCTGTTAGCTCCATACCATTTCTGTCCTTTATTGAGCCCATCTTTGCATGAAATTTTACCTTGGTATCTCTAATTTTCTTGAAGAGATCTCTAGTTTTTCCCATTCTGTTGTTTTCCTCTATTTCTTTGCATTGATCTCTGAGGAAGTCTTTCTTATCTCTCCTTGCTATTCTTTGGAACTCTGCATTCAGATGCTTATATCTTTCCTTTTCTCCCTTGCTTTTCACTTCTCTTCTTTTCACAGCTATTTGTAAGGCTTCCCCAGAGAGCCATTTTGCCTTTTGGATTTGTTTTCCATGGGGATGGTCTTGATCCCTGTCTCCTGTACAATGTCACGAACCTCCATCCATATTTCATCAGGCAGTCTATCTATCAGATCTAGGCCCTTAAATCTATTTCTCACTTCCACTGTATCATCATAAGGGATTTGATTTAGGTCATACCTGAATGGTCTAGTGGTTTTCCCTACTTTCTTCAATTTAAGTCTGAATTTGGCAATACGAAGTTCATGATCTGAGCCACAGTCAGCTCCCGGTCTTGTTTTTGCTGACTGTATAGAGCTTCTCCATCTTTGGCTGCAAAGAATATAATCAATCTGATTTCATTGTTGACCATCTGGTGATGTCCATGTGTAGAGTCTTCTCTTGTGTTATTGGAAGAGGGTGTTTGCTATGACCAGTGTGTTCTCTTGGCAAAACTCTATTAGCCTTTGCCCTGCTTCATTCCATATTCTAAGGCCAAATTTTCCTGTTACTCCAGGTGTTTCTTGACTTCCTACTTTTGCATTCCAGTCCCCTGTAATGAAAAGGACATCTTTTTGGTGTTAGTTCTAAAAGGTCTTGTAGGTCTTCATAGAACCGTTCAACTTCAGCTTCTTCAGCATTACTGGTTGGGGCATAGACTTGGATTACTGTGATATTGAATGGTTTGCCTTGGAACTGAGCAGAGATCATGCTGGTGTTTTTGAGACTGCATCCAAGTACTGCATTTTGGACTCTTTTGTTGACCATGATGCCTATTCCATTTCTTCTAAGGGATTCCTGCCCATAGTAGTAGATACAATGGTCATCTGAGTTAAATTCACCCATTCCAGTCCATTTTAGTTCACTGATTCCTAGAATGTTGTTCACTCTTGCCATCTCCTGTTTGACCACTTCCAATTTGCCTTGATTCATGGACCTAACATTCCAGGTTCCTATGCAATATTGCTCTTTACAGCATTGGACCTTGCTTCTATCACCAGTCATATATACAACTGAGTATTGTTTTTGGTAGGTGTTGTGAGAGGACATCAGAGGGCAGACACACTGTAATCATAATCACAGAAAAGTAGCCAATCTGATCACATGTAACATTAGCTGAGTGTAATTTAAAAAGGGAGGGATTCAAAAACATTGACACAATAATACATAATATCAAGATGAAGAATATCTTAGAAATGGCTATCCTTGAACTTAGCCTTGAATATGAAGGAAACTCTTGAGCTAGATTTGAACTTGGTATACAACCTCAGAATGTGTAATTAGTACTTTTCATATAATCTGTATGCTTATAGAGAGGATGTGTCAACATACAAAGTTAGGAACCAATCCACCAAACAATTAAAATGTTCCAGAATGCATTAATCCACAGTTTGATCATAAATACAAATGTTAATGTACTTCCTTGTATCATAGTCAAATTGTGGGTGTTTAGAAAACATTTAGGAAAACTCTCTTTTACTTGATGATTTAACTTGAATATAGTGGTTTGCTTTTGAATTTACACTCTCTAATATCTTGCTGTCTCAGTCACATCACTAGTATTGGCAGTAATTTCAAGAAGCGATTTTTGTTCCGTTTTGAATTTCTGCCTTCTTTCCTATATTGTAACCAATACAATGATATGGTTATAAAGCATTATTAATGTTACCCAATGGTCTAATCACATGCTATTGTTACACAGGCAACATTTGAAAATCTGGATGGCATCACTGACTGAAGAGACATGAGCCTGAGCAAGTCCCAGGAGATGGTGAAAGACAGGGAAGCTGGCACTCTGCAGTCCATGGGGTCACAAAGAGTCGGAAATGACAGAAGGAATGAGCAACAACAGTCATGCCTTAACCATTATCACAATGTCTTTTTCCTTTTTTTTTTACTGTATTTAGAAAGACTGGCCAGAGATTGCTTTTTCTCTCTGCATAACTTATAAACTCTCTGAGCTTCAGTTTCTTCATAGCTATAAAGTGAGGGTTAATAATATCTATCTTCTATAGTTATTACAGCAATTAGGTGAAATAAGTTATATAAAAATGCCATAAACCTGAAGAACTATAAAAATGATTTGTGGAAATATAAAAGCCGAAGCCTAGGAGATAAATTGGATTATCGCCTCACAAAAAGTCCCTTCAGTTTTTGCTGTCACCTTTTACGGCTCAGGTGTAGATGCCCTAAGGAAAAGGTGTGTGAGATTACTATGGTTTCCATCTTTGCAATGCAACTCTTAAGTTTTCTGCAAGCTCAGGTGAGCAGCTTGGGGAAATACTAGAAACACCTAAAAGCTAAAAGGACTTCCAGACAAAGCAGCTGAAGCTTTACAAGCTTGGTAGAGTAACTGCGTTCAGTCCTGACACGAATAAAACGAGTCTTCCTCTAATTCCTCTTCACTCTTGCCTAAGAAAACACAATAAGTCACCTCCTGAGATTTTTTTTAAGTTGTCTGTCAGCCTCTTCCCCTCCTTTTGTCTGGCAAAAGATTGTGTTAGTTCATGAAGTATAAAGGTATTTAATTTTGATAGTCTAATCATTTTTCTTTTGTTCATGCTTCGCCTCACAGAAGGTCATTAAATTTTTCTATTTTCTTCTAAGAGTTTTTTTATTTTAGCTCTTATATTAGGTCTATAATCCATTTTGAGTTACTGATTGTCAACTGTGAGGAATCAGTCCAACTTCACTCTTTTGCAAATGGATATCCAGTCATCTAAGCACCATTTGTTAAAAAACTATTCTGTCCCCTTTGAATTGCCTTGGCACTCTTGAAGAAAACCAACTGACAAGATGAGAATTTCAGTTCTATTCTATTGATCTATCTGTCTACCCTTTTAATGGTATTACAGTTTTGATTACTATAGCACTACGGTGGCTGAGAGGTTAAAGCATTGCCCACAATGCGGGAGACCTGGGTTCGATCCCTGGATCAGGGAAGATCCCCTGGAGAAGGAAATGGCAACCTACTCCAGTATTCTTGCCTGGAGAATCCCATGGACGGAGGAGCCTGGTAGGCTACAGTCCACGGGGTCACAAAGAGTCAGACACGACTGAGCGACTTCACTTTCACTTTCACAGTAAGTTTGAAAGGAGGAAGTGAGTTCTCCAACTTTGTGCTTTGAAAGTTTATTTCAAAGTTGTTTTGGTTGTTCTAGGTCCATCAAATTTCTATATGAATTTTAAGATCAGCTCATCAATTTCTGCAAAGACAGTGGGGATTTTGACAGGAACTGTGGTAATATGTAGATCCATTTGGGGATGGAGCTATCATTTTTAACTATATTAATACTATCATTTTTAACAATATTAATTCTTCTAATCCGTAAACATGGGGGTATCTTTCTATTTAATTTAGTCTTTTTGAATTTCTTTCAACAAAGTTTTGTAGTTTTCAAAGTAGAAGCTTTGTACTTCTTCTGTTAAATTTATTCCCAAATATATTATTCCTTTTGATTTTATTGCAAATAGAACTGTTGTCTTAACACAATTATCATATTATTCTTTGTTAGTATATAGAAACACCATTGATTTTTATATTTTACATTCTGAAACTGGCCTTGTTTTAATGCTTGACAGCTGTTGAAATCAGAAAGTTATGTGAAACCAAGACTCTTGCCATAGTCTCTGCATGACCTAACTCCTCTTGTCTTAGCTGGGATCTAAGATGTCAGGTAGCATCCATGCATTAGGTAGAAACTGTTTGCAGGGAGCTCTAGGGGCTTCATACTCTGGCTCAGGCCATTTCCATCTGACCTCTTCTCCGGGAGCCCAGATTGCTTTCTACTTGTCTGTCCTGTGCGACACTGAACAGGCCACCTGCTCTAGTCTGTTTTGTCTCCTGTTCCCCAACACTCGCATCTTGCTTGTTCCTCTGTGTGTGCTTTGTGTGTGCTGTGTCACACCCTGTGTCTATTTCACCACCAGGAAGTAAACGCCAGGAGTTTACAAGCATGGACCTTGTCATTTTCACTCACAGCTGTGTCACTGTGTATGTCTCAGCCATGTCATGTCGTTCATACCATAAGCCCAGAACTCCACATGTATTGGTTAAGTGATATTTAATAATTAATAATCAAATTCTACCCAAACCTCAAAGCCCTTCTCCAGAGAAAGAACACCATAACCTTCCATTCACCTCAATTACATGTAGATACCCATGGGTATTTACAACATAGCCATTATTGTGCTTCTATATTTGCATTTACAGGTATATTCAGTTGTTCTCTCTTCCAAATTAAAGGTGTCCTTTGCATTAAGAATGAGCTTTCTGCAATGATGAGTTGATGAGTAAAAACTATTGGGTCTCAGTAACACATCAAGTCATTTCCAATTCTTTGCGACCCCATGGACTCTAGCCCTCCAGGCTCCTCTGCCCATGGGATTTCCCAGGCAAGAACACTGGAGTGGGTCGCCGTTCCTGTCTCCAGAGGATCTTCCCCACCTGGGGATCGAACCCATGTCTCTTGTATTGGCAGGCGGATTCACTACCACTGAGCCACCGGGAAAACCTATTGGGGGCTTGTAATACTTGTGTAACAAATATTCATGTAGTACTTATTGCATCCTGGGCGCCATTCTCAGGGCTTTATAAATCTTAACTCACTAAATTCTCTTAAGCATCCTATGCGTTAAGTACAGTCATTATTCCTGTCACATGCTAGTAAAGTAATGCTCAAAATTCTCCAAGCCAGGCCTCAACAGTATGTGAACTTCCAGATGTTCAAGCTGGATTTAGAAAAGGCAGAAGAACCAGAGATCAAATTGCCAATATCTGTTGGATCATCAAAAAAGCAAGAGAGTTCCAGAAAAACATCTACTTCTGCTTTATTGACTATGCCAAAGCCTTTGACTGTGTGGATCACAACAAACTGGAAAATTCTTAAAGAGATGGGAATACCAGACCACCTTACTGCCTCCTGAGAAATCTGTATGCAGGTCAGGAAGCAACAGTTAGAACTGGACATGGAACAACAGCCTGGTTCCAAATAGGAAAAAGAGTCCGTCAAGGCTGTATATTGTCACCCTGCTTATTTAACTTCTGTGCAGAGTACATCATGAGAAACGCTGGGCTGGAAGAAACACAAGCTGGAATCAAGATTGCCGGGAGAAATATCACTAACCTCAGATATGCAGATGACACCACACTAATGGCAGAAATCGAAGAAGAACTAAAGAGCCTCTTGATGAAAATGAAAGAGGAGAGTGAAAAAGTTGGTTTAAAACTCAACATTCAGAAAACAAAGATCATGGCATCTGGTCCCATCACTTCATGGTAAATAGATGGGGAAACAATGGAAACAGTGACAGACTTTATTTTCTTGGGCTCCAAAATCACTGCAGATGGTGACTGTAGCCATGAAATTAAAAGACACTTGCTCCATGGAAGAAAAGCTATGACCAACCTAGAAAGCATATTAAAAAGCAGAGACATTACTTTGCCAACAAAGGTCCATCTAGCCAAAGCTATGGTTTTTGCAGTAGTCATGTATGAATGTGAGAGTTTGACTATAAAGAAAGCTGAGCACTGAAGAATTGATGCTTTAGAACTGTGGTGTTGGAGAAGACTCTTGAGCGTCCCTTGGACTGCAAGGAGATCCAACCAGTCCATCCTAAAGGAGATCAGTCCTGAATATTCATTGGTAGGACTGATGCTGAAACTGAAACTATAATACTTTGGCCACCTGATGCGAAGAACTAACTCATTGGAAAAGACCCTGATGCTGGGAAAGATTGAAGGTAGGAGGGGAAGGGGACAACAGAGGATGAGATGGTTGGATGGTATCACTGACTCAATGGACATGAGTTTGAGTAAACTCCAGGAGTTGGTGATGGACAAGACAGGGAGGCCTGGGGTGCTGCAGTCCATGGGGTTGCAAAGAGCTGGACACGACTGAGCAACTGAACTGAACAAGTAAGGATTCTGAGGCACAGAGAGGTTAAGTAACTTGCCCAAAGTCACACAGCTAGCAGAGTCAGGAAGTCTGGTGGAGAGCCTGAGCTTTAACACTTCACCCTAGTGTTGCTCTCTTGGTACACCACTTGAATCCAGGTTTTATGTTCCTATGTCTACTTTCTGCTGATGGGAACCACCTCCATAACCCTGGATTGCCACTCCTCTACACACAAATACTGGTTTTGTGAGTCAAAAACAAAGCTGTCTGTTCCCATTCTTAACCCATATTCAGCATTTCCAAGACTTGCTTTCTTCTCCTCTCTGTTAATTCTGAACACACCCATCTCCCCGATGAGACTGGAAGTAACTGTGAGAACAGCAAATCTTCCTTTTTCTCTTCCATATTTGAGAACATGGTACAATGGTCTGGACCTAACAGGTATTTCGTAAGTATTTGTTAAAGAAATAGAGAAGTTTTCCTGTTCTTTTCTTTAAGGTTAAACTGCTAATAAGAGTTAAAAGCACTAAAATGCATCTGGCACTTTTGAGCTGGATTATGGGGAAAGTGAGTAGACAGTCCAGTCCAGCTGTAGGAACACAGGCCTGGGCGAGCACCCAAAGAGACCTTGAACCTGGAGACTAAGTAATATTAATGTTTCCGGTGGTAGAGTGGCCAGTGGATAACAGTGTTTAGGGAGGAGGAGGAAACATGATGTTCAGTGTAATAACACAGTTAACACTATTTTATAGCCTTTTAGGATAGTTCTTTTCTGAGAAGCTCTGTGGGTATTTAAAGGTGGCCACGTGCTCTTTGCTCCTGTGTCATTCAGCCCTGGAGTCCCATTTCCCTCCTCTTGAATCTGGGTTGGACTCCGTGATTGGCAGTGATTTGACCAGTTGAATGCAGAGGAAGGTTGCGCCATGTGGTTTCCGGGTCTCGGTCAGCAGGAGCCCATTGGCTTCCTCCTCGGCCCCTGGGAACGCTCACGCTTGGAACCCAGCCGCCATGCTGTCAGGAAGCCTAAGCAGCTCCGTGGAGAGGCCAGCGTGCCGGGGAGCCAAGGCTGGGAGCCGCTGCCGAGGTCCCAGGCTAGAGCCAGCACCACCCTGCCAGCCAGGTGAAGTCACCCTGGAGTGGACCCTTCGGCCCGCCGAGCCACCGCAGCCGACGCATGCGGAGCGGAAGTGCTCTGTCTCAGCAGGGCTTTCCCAAATGCCTGACTCGTAAACACTGTGAGCAAGTTGAAATTGTTGCTTCATGTCATAAGCAGCAGAGAGTAGCAATAATGTCGTAATCAGCACAGTGACAAACAGCCACAAAAACAGCCCATCAAAGAGCTTTTCATTTATACCGCACTTTCCCCCAAACATACCCATTAGTCCTACATATTTGGCCTGCTCTCAGCCCTTGGGTCATGCGGTACTTTGGAAAGAAACTGTTCACGTCATAGGTCATGGTTCAAAACGGTAACAAATGAGAAAAACAAAACTAAAGCAAAACCCTACGGCTCTGTTATTCTAGGATCAAATTGTGAGGAAATTAGAATGTGACACCCTGCACTGGAAAAATTCAATACACGATCCCGTGATTGCTTTAACCCCAGATTCATGGTATTAAGAAAAGTTTAGGCCTTTACCTAGATCAAATAGTTACTAGATCAGTTATTTCAGAGGAATGTTATAGACCTGATATAGGACCACCCCATAAGATAATAGGCAGAACAAGAATATCTTCCCACTTCTGACCCTTGAGGGGCTTCCCGGTGGCTCAGACGGTAAAGAATATGCCTGCAATGCAGAAGACCTGGGTTCAATCCCTGAGTCAGGAAGATCCCTTGGAGAAAGGATTGGCACACCATTCCAGTATTCTTGCCTGGAGAATTCCATTGACTGGGAGCCCTGGTGGACTACAGTCCACGGGGTTTCAAAAAAGTTGGGCACAACTGAGCGACTAACAATTTCACTGACCCTTGAAGCCTATTACTAAGAACTGATTCATTTGTCTTTATAAAGTGCAAAACATAGTGGGAATATTAATAAGTTAATAGAATTCTCAATCATTCACCAGTTAAATTAAGGAGCGAAATTCCAGTTTACAATGTAAGCACAGGAGGAAATGGGGTAACTGCTGGAGGAATCCGTAGACAACAGGAGGACCCCAGGCATCTGGGAGTCAGAGGAAGAAGTCTGGGAGACAAAAGATGTAAAAAGGGAAGTCGGGTGTGTCTGCGAACTTCTCCTGTACTGGCATCTTTTAGGCAGACCAAGCTTCTGGGACTTATACGAGAACCTTTGATACGTACAAGTTTAGAGAGGGTTAAATAAAACAGCTGAGAGTCCTCCGTTATTTTCTCCAGTTATTGCCTCATCATATTCTGCTTCCTCCCACTGTCACCTCTTTTTGCCCCTTTCAAGTGCTCTTTAAAATTGAATTTGCTTGACCTCTTGGTGACTGTCATCCTCAGCTGAGCAGGATATTCCTGTCTCTGCTCTCCCCAGGTGGCCTCAGATGCTCCTGGCCTTATAGCTTGTCAGCTCAGGATCAGAATATTTGCAGAATAGTCAAAAAAACCCTAAAAGAGATAGTTAAACGGACTTTTCTCCTCAGGGCTTGCATGAGCTGTCTTCATACTTCTAGGGAAGCCCACATCACCAACCAAGTCTTTGAGGACATGGAAGAAAAAGTGCGTAGTTATTTTTACGTAGCAGTTCAGATGAGATATACATAGAGATATTTACATGGTTCAAATAACTTTCTCCACTGATTGTTTCATTTCCCCTTATGTCTTTTTTTTCCCTGGTTTCATTTCCCCTTGTGTCTTATGTTCCTTGGTGGCTCAGATGGTAAAGAGTCTGCCTTCAATGCAGGAGACCTGAGTTCAATCCCTAGGTAGGGAAGATCTCCTGGAGAAGGGCATGGCTACCCACTCCAGTATTCTTGCCTGGAGAATTCCATAGACTGAGGTGCCCTGGTGGGCTGTAGTCAATGGGGTCACAAAGAGTCAGACATGATTGAGTGTCTAACACACACACACACACACACACAGAGTATGTTTAATCAGCCACAGGGCAAAGACTCTTCTGAAGAAAAAGGGATATTTCCTCTCTTCCATGTGTCTACGCCGTACCTCATGGGGGCAGGGTTCTCTCTACAAACAAGGACCTATGACATTGATGTCCATCTCTTGCAGGGAAAGGAGAGATGAAACCTAGGACTTGAGGTTGTGTTTCTATCAAAGCCCTTGCCTTCTTTTTATTTTTGTCCAACCTTGCCTACCATGGCAGACTACCAATATCTGAGTTTTCCCCTCTGGGGCCACACAATTAGACTGGTTTCCATCCTACAGCGTCTGTGTGAGGCCATGTGACTGATTCCTGCCAGTGGGATCCCTCTCACAGAGGAGAAGTGTGTCCCTTAGAGTAATGAAACATTAGAATCAGGCGTTTCCCCTCAAATATCCTACAGACTGACTGTAAGACAACTCCATTCTGAACTCTAAAGAGTCAGCTGGTTTACTGCTACTTGTACGAACAAACTGGAAACCATCAACCTTTTAGCAATGGAACCTTGGGTGTGGCATCTTCGTGGTTTTACCCAACCATGTCCCCCATCCCGAATGGGAAAATCCACTTATAAGGGAAGGGACACATGGTCAGCTGATGGTTTTT
Source organism: Nanger dama (assembly GCA_917880005.1). Classification (NCBI taxonomy): domain Eukaryota; kingdom Metazoa; phylum Chordata; class Mammalia; order Artiodactyla; family Bovidae; genus Nanger; species Nanger dama. The sequence continues at coordinate 14,811,051 of CAKJTW010000032.1, read as the reverse complement.
AACATCCTGTCACAACTACATATTTAGCTGGACTGTCAATAAAAAATGAATGTGTCCTAAAAGTCCCTTGTCAGTTTTAGACCCATGTAACTTCCTTTAAAACATCACATGCCCCTTAAAAGAAGAGGCTATGCTTTTAAGCTATCTGAGAAGTGAATGTCTATAACCACTTTCAAATTTATGGGATTATAAGGTCAGGTCTTCCCACGCCCTAAAAATTGGAGTCCAACTTAAAATGTTTTTCCAGACTTAAATCACGACTGCTCTGACCAGCAAGCTCACAGCTTCCACTTTTTACATCAATTAAAATGTTCTTTTTCTCAGTTTCACCCTTCTCTCGCCCTTGTCTTTCTCTCCATCTCAACAAAATCACCAGTTTATCAAATCACCAATTTATCAAGTGACCGTTATGGAAACTTCACTAGAGCCGCTGTATTTTACTTTAAATATTGCCCACCCAGGGTGCCCCGCTGAGTGTGAGCAGATGTGTGCTTATTCTGGCCGACCACCAGCCAGCCACTGAGCCATTGCTCCTGAGAGCATGTGTTCACCTCTGTGTTTATCACAGGAAAGGTATCTCTTTCCAGAGAGCTCTCTTAATGACAGAAAGAAACCTGTTTTGCTTTGTGCTTTAAACTGTCTGCCCCGTGTGCTGGAGACACCTCTGTACAGTAGTCTAGAGGCATGGGGCTCTGTGGTAGTCTGTGTGGCTCAGAAAGCCACATTTTTGTGTTGTTTTTCTTCCCTGATAGAAGGGATCCAGGCAACCCTGTGTATCACTGAGAAGTGGATTCAGGGTAGAGCTGACAGCCTCCCAGCCCCACTTCTGTCTTGTACCACCCCTTCTCCCCATCAACCCAGGGGTCTTCCAAGCCCCTCTTGCTATAAATTGAACTGTGTCCCTTGGAAGAAGATGTGCTGGTGTCCTAATCACCAGTATCTCAGAATCTGACCTTATTTGGGGACAGGGTGTTTATGGAGGTAATCAATTTAAAATGAGGTCACTGGGGTGGGCTGTAATCCAAGATGACTGGTGTCCTTATAAAAAGGGGACAGTTGGACACAGAGACAGAGATGTTCAGGGGAAAGAAGGCCATATGACGGGTGATGCAGCTACAAGCAAAGAAAAACCAAGAATCGCCCTAAACACTAGAAGCCAGAGGAGGCTGGCATGGAGTCTCCTCCAGAGACATCAGAGAAAGCACAACCTTGCTTTTGGACTTTAAGCCTCCAGAACTGAGACGACACATTTCTGTTTGGTTAAGCCAACCAGTTTTTGGTACCTTGTTAAGAGCAGCCTTAGGAAACTAAAACTCCTCCCTTCCCAGCATTTGAAACAGTTGCCTTAAGAGGCAGGGTCGTCCATCATCATACACCACTCTGGCAGCATCCCAGCTGGAAACGCTTCCAGCCTGTGCCCTCCAACTACCAAAACTTGCCCATCTTCTGTCCCACTTCTCCGTGGCCTTGGCCTCTGCAATGATTTAAGTAAAAATGAAGTGATTACCTAGGAACCAATGTGCAGTAAAGCAGGAAGGTGCTTTAATGCTGCTGCTGCTGCTGCTGCTGCTAAGGCGCTTCAGTCGTGTCCGACTCTGTGTGACCCCATAGATGGCAGCCCACCAGGCTCCCCCATCCCTGGGATTCTCCAGGCAAGAACACTGGAGTGGGTTGCCATTTCCTTCTCCAGTGCATGACAGGTTGTATATAACCTTTCCCAGAGGTTTCTTAGGAAGAAAGCCTTACACTGACATGTCTCAAACTGAAGCGTGAGTTCTCTCTGAGCATTTTATATCCTGTGCTTGGATTTACAAGACAATCAAAAAAAAAGTATCAGTTTTCCATGTTTAAGATCAAAACTTCTGTTTTGCTATGGTTGTTATAATTGAATGCAATTACTACAGAAGACGTTATTTTTTAAAATTTATTTTTCCAACTTTACTGAGGTCTAACTGATAAATAATTGCATATATTTGAGACATACTTTGTGATGTTTTAAAATTTGATACATTGTGACATGATTACCACAACCAAGCTAATTAATGTATGTTATAAAATTAATATATGCTATAAAGCAATGGCACCCCACTCCAGTACTCTTGCCTGGAAAATCCCATGGACAGAAGAGCCTGGTAGGCTGCAGTCCATGGGGTTGCTAAGAGTCAGACACGACTGAGCGACTTCTTTCACTTTTCACTTTCATGCATTGGAGAAGGAAATGACAACCCACTCCAGTGTTCTTGCCTGGAGAATCCCAGGGATGGCGGAGCCTGGTGGGCTGCCATCTCTGGGGTCGCACAGGGTCGGACACGACTGAAGCGACTTAGCAGCAGCAGCATATAGTTAATTTAATGTTATATAGTTACCTTTATCTTTGGTGAGAGGACATTATGTTTTAAATGAATTTTTCAAGCTGAAGATTGCAAGGCACTTTTTGTTTTCCTTTAAGAAGAGCCTATCTATTTCTCAATATTAACAAATGAAAGGAGTGGTCAGAGAGGAAGCTGGCTGAGGGCACTCTTCCACCTTACCACTTGCCTGTTCTGATATGAGCTGGATCTCATGTGATGCGGAGCCAATTTGCTAGCTCATCGTTAGCCGTTACATGTACATATACATTTGTTTGAGGTTTTTAGAACACAAAAAACATTGTTCACCTGTCTTTCAGCCCATTTAAACTGCCTGTCTACATTGCACTCTCTTTCCCCCTCATGGAGCAAATATGCCGTGAGCTACTTTTAAAATCAATTATTCAGGGTCTTGGAGGCTGGAAGATGGAGCAGAAGTTCCCTGGAGTATTCCAAAGTAAACATCACATTATAAATGAAGAGCTCTTTATAAATAGGCCGAAGGGATGGGGAATAGAAATATAAGTGGATGGGCTAGATTCCAATCCCCGCCTAACCTCCAGGAAAACTTTTTCACCAGCATGAACCTGAGCACACCTGCTGGGAAAGTGCTTGCGAATCCTTGAGGGTGTTGCCCCTGCCTCTGAGTCAAGTGAAAGGGTCTCTGATGCATGCTGCATGTGAGTGTTGGGAAAGAATCCACTTCTCCAGGCCTGGTTCCCCCCTCTGAGCATCATCGGCCAGGAAAGAAGACATGCTCCTCTGCCGAGGTTGGGCTGGGTGGCCTCTGTCTAACAGGAGGCCCCCTGCAGGCTGCCTTCACAAGGCCTGGTTTCTAGCCCTCCCATGGCCCGTCTGGGGCAGAGGGCCTTAGCAGCTGCCTGGAGGAAGGTTTAGACAAGCAGGAGAGCAGGAGATGGTCTGACGGGATGAAAGCTTGACCCAAGATTTTGTTTGGAATGGAAAGATATACAGGGTTATGGTTAGATTCCTCATTACTCTGTTTTCAAAGCAGGAGGCACCTCCTATGGATCAGGCCTCCGAAAGGGCCTTCTAGGGGCCATGGGCCATTTTTTTTCTCTTTAGAAAATAATTAGGTGTAGAAGCCATCTTGAAAACATCTTCTTACTGGACCTCTGGGAGTAGCACGGATTGACCAGGTCTTGGCTGAGGAATGACAGGTTACATAATCTTTTACCAGGTACTAGAAAATCCGTCTTAAACACAATTGCACAAAACCCCATAATGTTTTAATTAAAATATAATTTGTACACATATGCCTATACAGTTTTACATGGCATGATCTTTTCATCATGTGTGTTATGTTTTAATTAAACATTAATCAGTGGGCACAAAGTTTCAGTTAAGGAAGGTAAGTTCTAAAGATCTGCTGAACAGAATGACTGTCATCAAAAAGAACACATCAAATGCTGGTGAGGATGTGGAGAAAAGGGAAGCCTTGGACACTGCTGGTGGGAATAGAAATTGGTTCAGCCAGTATGGAAAACAGTATGGAGGTTCCTCAAAAGACTAAAAATAGAACTGCCACATGACCAAGCAATTTCACTACTGGGTATATATTCAAAAAAGCCAAAAAACATTACATAATTTGAAAAAATATATGTATCCCCATGTTCACAGCAGCATCATTGATAACTGCCAAGATATGAAAAAAACTAAGTGTCCATTAACAGATGAACAGATTAAGAAGATGTAAGATTTATATATGTGTGTGTGTGGATATATATATTTATAAATATATATATTTATACTCAGCAATTAAAAAGGAAAGTACCTGTAATCAATAATAATGTTTTGTACACTTAAATATTTATTGAGAGAGTAGATATCATGTTAACTGTCCTTACCATACAAAAACAAAATTAAAAATATATTTAATAAAAAGTAAATTTTCTCCTCTACCAGATCTTCAGGCTATCTCTTCAGAGGCAACCAATTTATCCTGCCAAATATTTTCCTATGCATCAACAGAATCACAGATGCATCAGTGTATACATATGTTATTTCATGTGCATGGAAGACTATCATACCCAATATCTGAGATCTTGCTTTACTCATTTACATATGTAAGAGATCTCTTCATGCCTACACAGAACCATCTAACTCATTATGGGTACTTCAGTGAACATCTCACATATACATCTCTTATCAGGTGTGCAAATTTATCTGCCAGATTTATTTGTAGCAATAGAACTGTTAGGTCAAAGGTATATGAGTTATTTATTATCACAGATATTGACAAACTGCCCTCTAAGGACGCCATGTTGATTTACATTCTCTGCCTCTCTGCACTGTTACCAGTGTTGTACATTTTCAGACTTTCTGATCTTTGTAAAATGTGTAAGTAAACAAATGTGTCTCAAGTGATTTTCCTGTTTCCAGTCTTGTTCCCTTCAGCTCACTAAACACCCTGCAGCTTGCATGATGTTTCTCAAACGTGGATCTCATCCTGTAACTCAGCTCGGGACAAAACCCTTCCAGGACTCCTCATTGTCTTTGGGATAAAGTTCTGTTTCTTGGACTGGCTCACAAAATCCTTAGCATCTGGGCCGGTGCTCGGGGCCACCATCACTCAGCCACACTAGACTACTCTGCCTTCCTCAGACAGGTCCTGCCCTTCCTCACCTCATCCAGGCCTCTCCTCCGTGTTCCTCCTGTCTGAGACCTCTTTCCTTTGCCTGTTTCCCCCTCTCTGGCTCATTCCTACTCATTATGCTGGTTACACCTTTCATATGGCACCCACTAGGTTATGATGAGATGCACCCTGGCTGCCTCCACATCCTCTAAACGTCACCTTTTAAATTATGTAAAGTTTGGTACATGCAAAATAACAAATACATATGTGTACATATATGTAAGTTATGAAACATAGCCATAAAAATGAATACCTACGCACCTACCAACCACCTTAAGAGCCAGATAGCTGCCAACACTGTAACATATGCTGCTTTCCTTACCACACTGGGTGGTAATGGTCTCTACATTTATCTCTATTTTGCACCAGAGTCTCAGTTCTAGGGCCCATGGGTCTGGGTCTGACTTGGGCATAGTGATATCCCAGGGCCAAGCACAGAGCCTGACAAGTTTTATTGCAAGCCTTAATAATATTTAAAAATTGAATTCAATAATATTTAGAGGATGAGATAGTTGGATGGTGTCACCCACTCAATGGATATGAGTTTGAGCAAACTCCAGGAGATGGTGAAGGACAGGAAAGCCTGGTGTGCTGCAGTCCACAGGGTTGCAAAGGGTCAGACATGACTTAGCAACTGAATAACAACAATATCCAGAAAGAGGACTACTTTAAAAGGAAAAAAAAGTAACAAGGCTCCCAGAGGGCAGGTTAGTTATTAAGAACCTACCGTCAGTTCATTCTATACACTCTGGGTCATTTTTCTAAAGTTGGGTATCAGTTTGTACAGCTTAAGCTTCCTTCTCTGGCTCCTTCACTGAGGCTAGGCTTCTGGGACATACTTTTTCTTTCTTTTCGCTTTGCTGTTGTTCATTTACATTTTCAAATTGTTTATCATCAAGGTTGAATAGCTCTTGACTTACCAGCAGTTCACCTTAATGTTGTCATTGCAAAGTAAATGACTTTATTGCCCTTGTTCTTTAAACTTGCCCTGATCTATGATTTAAAGAATCTTTGTTACTGTTTTTGAATTACAATCTTTCCTACCCTTTACAGGTATTGAAGTTTTACTAAAAGAAGCAGAAAAAAGAGAAAAATCACTGTTCTTAGTAATTGTCAGTTCTATGTGGTCATTCATTGATTTGTTCATTTGACAGATACTTGAGTGCTTATGGATGCCATGCACAGATGTATGTGAATAAAGCAGAAAAAAAAATCACTGCTTTTGTGGAACTTACATTCTAATAAGAGGACATTGGCAAAGATAGGTAGTAATAAAAGGGAAAGTAAAGCAGGGAAAGGGGATGAGAAGGGACAAGTCTGGATGTTTCTTTAAAGAGGAGTTCTGATGGAGTCTCCCATCAGAGATATCCATGAAGGGAAGAGAGACTCTATGGTGATATTGGGGGTGGAGGCTGAGCAGAGAGGGTTCCCTGGGCAGGTCATACTTGGCTGTGTGGGCACATTCATGCCTACTTTCTAGAACATTCCAAGCTATAATGCTGCTGTTCACATTTTATAATAGATTCTCTTACATTTGATAGAGAATAGAGCTTGTAATAAGCTCTAACTAAAACAAGTTTCTCTTTACTCCAAGAGAAAGCACCGTGTGAAGAGGCAGCTACATTCAGCAGGAGTGGAACCAAGCAGTCAGCGGTGGTTCTTTTCTGGCAAACCTCTCACTGACAAAATGAATTCGGAAGAACTGAAGGTCCCGAAGGACTATGTTGAACAGGTTATAATGAGCCAAGCTTTGCAAAGCCCAGTAATAGCTGAGAACTGAACGGATCCTGTGGGCTGTCCCCAGGTCCCTCCTGCCCCTTTTTATTGTTGTTATCATTTCCTAGCTCTATGGCTTGAAATTTATTTTCACTGCATTGAATCCCATAAGAATGGATTCAGTTCTAAGGAATTACCAGTGAAAATTTCATCTGTGATGGAGACCAACAAAAATAATTAATAAAACACAAAGAGCCAAAAAAAAAAAAAAAGGTTCCTAGCCCCTTCACTAAAAATGTAGCTTCCCCCTTGCCTGCTTCCTGTTGACTTTGAATAAGAAGATTGCTCAGCCATCTACTTCCCCCTTAGTGAGGCTCCACAGAGACGAGGGGGAGGGAGGTCTAATGAGATGGTGCCGATGAAAGCCCACTACGTGTACTTGCATAGAAGTTTCCTGCTGCTTTGATTATTGTGATGAGCTTGGAAGAAGTCAGGGGTACTCAGGTTTCACAGAGTAGAAAGATGTAATTCTCTTGTGTATTAGGAGTCAAGCCATTCAAAGCATATGCATATTTCTATCCCTCCGAGGAAGCAGGGACATGTTAGACCAAACACTATGTGGGGTGGTCTAAGCAGAAAGAACAGCTCAAAGGAGTTGTCTCCGTGGTGGTGGGGTGGGGGGTGGGGGCGCTCCTTAAAGACGACGGTTGTCCAGGGCTTGGCATCAAGTGGCCCGAAGGAGGCACCTTAGAAAGAAAGGGAGGATTTCCACACAGGATGGGTGGAGAGGAAGGGAGGGGCGCTGCTTGGTGGGAAACAAAACAAACAGATTCAGTACAATTTGCACAATAAAAGGAAGAACAGAGGATTACTGTGCCAGTTAGAGGACAAACAAAGTGTGCACCCTGGCAAATTGGCACATGGAATGAACTGGATGAGAAACAGTCCATCAGGAAGGACTATTAGTGACAAGAACCACAAGTGTAGCTAGACTCCAGCTCCAGGGGTTCTAGGATTCTCCAGGTTTGGTTAAGGTGGATGAAAACTACCTCCCAGCTATGCTCACAGTCATGTCTGCAAAAACAGAATTGGGGCGATGGGAAAAACCTGAAGGGAGATAAACCGCTGCTCATATTCCGTCCACTCATTACGTGCTGCTTCAGTTCAGCTCCACCCTGTGGAAAGCCACCCCCTTGGAGAAAGATGCAGGTGTTTATCATCATCAGTCATTAAAGCGCTCTCACAAAGGAACCATCTGCTAACAAGATGCATTTGAAGCGATGGTAGGAGACAACTGACTATTAAATAGTGGAACGAAGTGAACTTTAAGCTCATTTTCAAGGTTTCAGGAGAATAAGCAAAACAGAATTCCTCTAAAGACGTTAGCAGTACCTCTCTCTTCTGCTTTGCAATATTTATTAAAATCTAGTGAAACATGCTATATTTTAAATGGATAACCAACAAGGACCTACTGTATAGCACAGAGAACTCTGCTCAGTGTTATGTGGCAGCCTGGAATGGAGGTGAGTTTGGGGAAGAATGGAGACGTGTATGTATGCTGAGTCCCTTTGCTCTACACCTGAAACTATCACAACATTGTTAATCAGCTTTACTCCAATATGAAATAAAAAGTTAAAAAAAAACTAGTGAGACAATTTTGCACGGCTATAGATTTTCCAATCAAATTCCCCCTGGGTTATTATTCAGATAGACTCAGGGAGAGAATCCTACTGATGATAATGACCATGATAATAAAAGTAATTTTCATCATCTGCATAGGCCATTATGGTTCATATACTGCTTTCACTTGCATGGTCATATTTAATCTCCATGAGAACACTCAGCTATTATGTATCCCTGTTTTATAGATGAGAAGGTTGGCTCAGGTTCATGCTTCCAGAATTAGTAGATGGAAGAGGTCAGAAGTGGAGAAGGCAATGGCACCCCCACTCCAGTGCTTTTGCCTGGAAAATCCCATGGACAGAGGAGCCTGGTAGGCTGCAGTCCATGGGGTCGCTGAGAGTTGGACACGACTCTATACACTTTCCTTTTCACTTTCATGCACTGGAGGAGGAAATGGCAACCCACTCCAGTGTTCTTGCCCGGAGAATCTCAGGGACGGCGGAGCCTGGTGGGCTGCCGTCTATGGGGTCGCACAGAGTCGGACACGACTGAAGCGACTTAGCGGCAGCAGAGGTTAGAAGAACAGAACTGTTAGGTATGTGCTAGACTGTATCTTTCATCCTCCTCTGCTTTCCTCTGCCATGTGGGAAAGAACACTGAGCCCTGGCATTGACCCTCATTCTCTCTCCATACAGAGAGCCACTAACTTATAGTTTCCATGTGTCAGAACTTCTTTATGACCCACAGAGACTGGAAGACAAAGACATGGCTCACCCAGGTATAGGGAGATTTGAGCAACCAAGGGCCTCGTCACCAGCCTCAATAAGCCAGAGTGAAAAAGGACTCGTGGACTGCAAGGGCCCAGGAGCTGGGCCCTTGTTCCCAGTGCAGAGTTATGTGTCAGCTCTATGTCCTTGCTTCCTTCAGCAACCCCCTCCTTGCCTGTTGCCAGAACACAAAACCCTTTGAACCTAAGCTTGTCAAAGTATCCATCAGGATGTTCTGGAAGACGTTATGAGGCACATCTGAGATGTGGACGGGGTGATGGAAGCATTCTGTGATCAGATGAGCTTGGGAAATGCTCCTGAACATTTACATGCATGTTAGTTATATTAAAGTTTCTGGGAAATCCCACAGTAAAGAAATACTTAATTTTTATTTATTTCTGTGGTTCTGAACCTCTTTTCTTTCTTTTAACCTCTACTAATGTCTAGTGGAATATTTCTTTACCCATTACTGAGTTGTGTAATTATGCAACACTCCCAATACATACCAGAGCACAGAATGTTCTGGAAATGCAGAGTTCCCTGTATACAACTCAGTATGCAGCTTATAATTGTTGAAAATTTTGAGGCATTTTGTACATCTGTAGAGGGCAAGGTGTACTATGCATATAAAAGAATGAAACTATGATCAATTAAACAACCTGTTCATTTGATAATGTTATAGATCAATGGTTCTCACATTTTGTTGCAATTAGAATCACCAGAGGAATCTTAAAAGTTTTGATGACTAGGCTGTTGTTCTGGAAGATGTTATGAGGCACATCTGAGATGTGGACGGGGTGATGGAAGCATTCTGTGATCAGATGAGCTTGGGAAATGCTCAGTCTTGTCTGACTCTTTGCAACCCCATGGACTGTAGCCCACCAGGCTCATCTGTCCATGGGATTTCCCAGGCAAAAAACTGGAGTGGGTTGCCATTTCCTTCTCCAGGGGATCTTCCCAACACAGGGATCAAACTGCGCCTCCTGCATTGGCAGGAGGATTCTTTACTGCTGAGCCATCAGAGAAGCTGGTGAGGCTCTACCCAGACCCATTAAGTCAGAAGCTGTAGGGGGTGTAACCAAGGCATTAGTATCTCCAAAGTGTTCCGGGTGATTTCAGTGTACAGACAAAGTTGGGAACCAGAGGAAGAAATGATTATCCTAAAGCAAAGACCAGATATGGGGCTGACAAGAACTTCTGGGCACTTACACTGGCCACTTGAAAACTGTCCATGAGTTTATGAAATGTCTCCCCTCCTGGAAAGAGTAAGACAAGTGCTACAGTCTTGGCTTATGCTACAGTTTGCATCAGTAAACATGTGTTCCTAATACGCCTGATTGGTTCAATTATACACAAATATGTGTGGTTTCTTTTATATTGCAGAAAGCTGCAGATGTGAAGTTTTAATTATCACATCATATGGCAATTTAGTTCAAGATGGATAGTTCAAATACAGGTTGTAAGGAAAGACACTGAAGAGTAGGCTTAGAAAATGAGATTTGTGGGTTGCGCAACACAATTGGCTTCTGAACCCACTATTGTATTCAGAATACTGAATGCTCTGTGGGAAATACCTCCCTTCAAAAACTACTTGCCTAAACACAGAGATCATGAATGCAGTCTAATAGTGGTTGAGAGCTAAAACTCAGGTTTTTTTTTTTTTATCATTCTAGAGAGTCATGAGGAAAGAGGAGACACTTGGGATGGGGGGTCAAGAAATTTTTAGAGCATAGAACTCTCAAGAAACGGTAGACTTTAGTGAGGTCATATAGTGCGTTTTGAGTGGTCAGGAATAAAAAAAATAATAGTAGACAGGCTTTTCTACAGGTCAGTTTGCACTGTACATGCGTAAGGTGTCTCTCCATTTAATCCTCGCTTACTAGGGAGGTGCTGTGACTATGCCCTTTTCCTGATGAGGAAGCTGGGGAGACTGGAATTGTTGATGCTTCCCAGCTGCTCGGCACCAGAGCCGGCACACGGCAAACACCTAGTGGTGGAAGTTCCCGATTTTCAGGTGGTCGAATCATAGAATATTAAGAGTTGGAAGAGGTTTTAGAGACCGTTAGTGGGACTCATTTTGTTTCTTAAAAGAAACTACACAAATAGAACTGTAACAGGAAGGAGTTCAATATTTGGGGCCTGCTTTTGATTGCAGTGATTCAGGTGAAGCCAGAGGAAATGGACATTTCACTTGATCTAGGAAAATATTTCTATAACTGATAACAAAATCTAAGTGCTACTTTTAAGTACGGTGTCATATAAGCTATATTGCCTCATCTTTATCATGTATTTTAAGAACGGTTCCTGTACTTTAGGCACAATGGGGGAAGAGGCACAGGGGAAGCGAGGGAACTACAGTCACTTGGATCAAACTTCCAGGTGTTTCAGCTTTTCTGTGATTCAAGGTAACGGCTTTGATGAACTTACTTTCCCTCTAAACAACAATGGAGAAGGCAATGGCACCCCACTCCAGTCCTCTTGCATGGAAAATCCCATGGATGGAGGAGCCTGGTAGGCTGCAGCCCATGGAGTTGCTAAGAGTTGGACACGACTGAGCGACTTCACTTTCCCTTTTCACTTTCATGCATTGGAGAAGAAAATGGCAACCCACTCCAGTGTTCTTGCCTGGAGAATCCCAGGGATGGCGGAGCCTGGTGGGCTGCCGTCTATGGGGTCCCACAGAGTCGGACACAACTGAAGCAACTTAGCAGCAGCAGCAGCAGCGAAACACAATAATACATTTAAAAATTCTGAATACACTATTTTCAAAAGTGTAAAAATAAGCCATCTTTAAGCAAACTCTCTACAGAAAGGTAATACCTGAGAAATGGGGTTTAGCAAACATTTTTCCATAAGGGCTAGAGAGTAATATTTTTAGACTTCGTGAGCCGTATACTTTCTGTTCCAACTACTCAACTCTGCAATTATAATGTGAAAGCAGCAATAGGCAATATGTAAATGAATGCTTGTAGCTATATTTCAATAAAACTGTATTTTAAAGATATTTATTTCCCTATTATTTATTTGCCTATGCAGGACGTTTAGTTGCGGCATGTAAGACCTAGTTTCCTGATCAGGGCTTGAACCTGGGACCCTGCATTGGAGTCTTCGCCACTGGACCACCAGGAAGTCCCCCGGTAAAACTTTATTTACATAACCAGTTGGTGGGCTGGGCTTGGCCGATGGTTTGCTGATCCCCGCCTTATAATAAGCCTTGCAAATTCCATTGCCTACAGTAAATCCGGTTGTGGGGTCCCCGACAAATTAGTAGGCACATTTTCCATTCAGCCCTGGCTGAGGGTGGTCACACAGATGTGTGTGCAGCATGGCCAGATCCTTCTGCTTTTTCAAAACAGCTGGAAACGTGTATTTTAATGTGAGAGTTTCCGATTTTTTAAAAATGTGGCAATTCATTCAGACAACCACCACCCTGGGCACCCAGTGGAACCCCTTGGCAGACTGCACCTGGCAATGCCACACAGCTTGTGCTCAGAGCAATTTTTAAAATTAACCAATGTGCTCAAGGTAACAGATGTGGATATTTCTACCATTATCCTTTTTGTCTGTTTTAATCGAATAAGTTTGACATGTAACATCGTGTAAGAGTAAGGTATACAGGCTGTTACTTTAATACACTTATATGTTGTAATATGATTGCCAGCATCTTAATACTTGTCACATTGCATAATGATAGCACTCTACTATTGTCTCTATTCATTACCCTATGAGTTAGATCTCTATGGCTTATTTACTACTTGTTATCATTATCCTTCTTAATATAAGACTCTTAACAGAGAACTGATCAGTGGCAGTTTTTTATGTATATTAGTTTATGAATTCTCACAATCACCTATTCAGCTTAGGCTACGAGAGGGTAAGTAGCTTGCCTGAGGTCACACAGCTAACATGTGGAATTGCTAACATGTGCAGCTGGAATTTGAATGTAGGCAGCATGAAGGCGGCATGGCGTCTATACATGAGACAACTGTGCTATCCCCGCCTCCCTTCTCGGGCTACTGCTTTCTTTTCACCTGGAACTAAGCTTCAGCAACAGGGACAGAAGGAGAGAGAAAGACTCTTATTCTCTCTCTTCTATCTGGACTCAGGTTCAAGGTCTTCCCTTCCCAGTCAACTTATGCTTTCTGTTCTGGGGACTTGTGGCTCTGGGTAAATGTCATGTCTGAGACGCCTTCCTCGGTGGCCTCAGAGGCACACATCCAGCAAGTGTCAACTCAGAGGTTTGGGTCCCATTTGTATTTTATTAATATTATAATTATTTTTCTGTAAAGTAAATCTTCTTCTGCTCTGTACTTGAATTTGCCATACAATATTTGGTTTAGTTATTCACCTTGCTTTTCTAATTTCTCTTAGTAAGCTCCAAGCAAATGACTTCAGACATGTATGGAAAGATTTTTTTTTCCTTAAAGTCATAGTACTGAATTTAGGGAAAGGAAAGAGATGAAAATTGCTTTGACAAGACAGTAAGAATGCACACTACTTTTGAAAGAGAGGTGTAAATTTATCTGTTCTCTAGGAAATTTATCTGTTCTCTAGGAAACTTAATTTATCTATTCTCTAGGAAACTTAAAAGAAATTGCAGAATAGATGCTTGTATCATTTTTCTGAAATGCAACCACAAGTTTTACTGTTGATTTTTGAAAACGCTCCATAATTTCAACTGCAACAGAAATGCAGAAGGCAAAATAAAATATAGTCCCCCTTTTTAAAAAATGCACATACCTCTGGGAGGCCAGTGGAGCTATCAGTCATACATAATTCAGTGTGCAATACTTTATTCGGCAAGGCTTTCCTTCTAAAGCCCAGGGAAGCCAGATTCTACTGGGAAAGGAGAATAGACAGTTTTGGAATTCCAGGGTCATGTGAGGCTTATGGCAAGCAGGGAGTGTGGCTTTACGATAAAAACAGGGTTTTCCTGGAACTGTCCCAGTTTTAAAACTGAAAGTCCCATGTCGCAGCAACCCTCTCAGTCCTGGGCAAACTGGGACACACTGGCGACCCTAAACTACGATTTCCTGCCTAGCGTGTGACCCCACGCCCTCCCCTCCCCACAGCTAAGCCTTCCTCACCTCTACTTGCAGGTGTGGCCCCCAGCTCTAAACAGCCTCCTTCATTGTTCTCTAGATTTCCTTGGTCACAGGATCACCTGGATGCTTATGAAAACACAGATTCTCAAGCTGCACTTGCTTGAGGTAGGTGTTGGGAATCCGTGAGTGCACCAAGAAACACAGGGGAGAAGTTTGGCAGACAAGCCCTGGGTAGCCCAAATTCAGAGGCGATTCAAGGACTTCTGGTCCAATAACCAGGAGAGTCAGCAGTGATGCCTGAGTTCTGTGGTCTGACTTAGACTGTAGCCCACTGCGAGCATCTAGGTTTCCAGAAGGCTTTGCACTCACAAAGATCAGGGACTGTCTGAATCCTTTGTTCAGAGGCTGACCTTTCCCGTCAGCAGACAGAGGTCTCTGTGGCTTCCTGCTTTACTGAATGTCGTAAAGAGCTTGTTCTAGTTAGTCCACTTTTCTGACTCTGTACTCTGACATCACCTGCCCGCCCAGAAGGTGACCTCTTGCCTGTCACCAGCTTCTGTAGCATAACGTCCACCTCTACCTGCAGGAGAAACCCCTCTCCTGCGAGTCCTCACTGTCCCAGCCTCGTCCAATTTCTCCCACAGACTGCATTTAACCCTTTTCTGTCCAGATGTTTTAAGGGATTCACCAGCATAAGAAGAATGCAAAAGGCAGGGGATACTTCTGAAGCAGAGAGGGGGTGGGGGTGAGCCCCTGAACTGACTGCTGAGGTTGAATTCCAGTTGTGTGACCTTGGGCCTCAGTTCTTCATCTGTAAAATGGGGTCACTAGCAGTGCTGTATAACAACATCATCACATCGTTGGCAGGGTTCAATGACAAGATATCTGTAAAGCCGCTAGCACTGTTTCTGACACATACAGAACTCTCTGTAAATGTTAACTGTCACCCTCGATGTTATCATCCCTGGTGCTCTCTCACAATTATTGTTGCAATGACTATTTCTTACCAGGAAGTAGGCGAAAGGCACAGAAGATAAGGTAAGGTAGGAAGAGGTCCTTTATCTTCCTAAAGAATTGTCAAGGGCTTCCTCTGTACCTTGAAATTTTAAAGACACACTCTCCCTCTTCTGCATCTCCATCCAGCTCATCAACACAAAAGACTACCGTCATGTTTTTAACATCAGCATCAAGATCTATGATCTTCCATTCAGTGGCAAGGAGTTAATACCCAAACCCTTCTAGAAAATTCTGGCTATATTATTATTATTATACATTTGACCTCTTCTTAGAGGACCAAGAATTGGAGCTGAGATGATTAGGTTCAGTAAAGATATATTGGACGTATGAAAGCTTTGGGGGCCTGCTCTATGAACGTGGCCCTCTTTTATACTATAAAGTCCCAGCACCCAAATCACATTTGAGATTTAAGGATATAACAGCTGCTACCCAACCACCAAATATATCATGTTTTGCCCCACGTCAGCGCATTGGAGTACTCTTCAAAGGGAAATACATTTACATGAATCAATTTTATCTTTCCTATCAAAGAAAGCCAATCAGATTATTTCAGCCCAGGGAATCTATTATTAGAGGAATAATTTTGCCTTCTTGCTCTTGCTCATTGATGAGCAAGATTCATCTTATTTATAATACTCACATGAAAGGCAAGGCCCCCAGCAGATGAAAGAAAGCCAGTTGCCTCAGCAGAACACTTCAGAAGCACACTCTTATGAGCTGACAATGGGGCCGGTTTTCCAAGGTCTCTTTGGATGGAAGTGCTGGAGCAGAGGAGGGTCAATTGCACTGTTAATTCAAGAACCGCTGAGTGCTCCAAAGTGTGATTTTAGCCATACACATTCTCGACCCTTGGACTTTCGCATTGCTGAGATCTGTATCAACAGCTCATGCTTTCCAGGGGTGGGAGAAGCATTCTGATAACAAGCTTTACATGTTTCCCCATCACAGCCAGTGTAGCACAGGTACTATGAATTCAGAAGGTCTGGACCAAATATGCCTCCTGCCATACCAATAAACAAAGGAACCTGTGGCCATCAAGCCACCAGCCACTGCAGCCCCCAACTGTGCACCCTGGAGGATTCAGGATGGAAAAAACCCAGGAAACTGGCCCTAAATAGTGAAGGTGCCTAACAAAGGAATCATTTCGATGAGCCCAGGCTATTGCATCTTCCTACAGATCATCTTAAGATATCTGATTTCTTTAACAGTAATCTTCTGATGTTCTGACTACCTGGTTTTTGCTGCAAAACTCCAAGTATCCTGACTTCTCCCTGACCTCTTTGGAGCAGTCCCTTGGAGCTATCTGAGAGGCTACCTCCTGGGCGCAAGTCCTCAGAAAGGGCACTGAGTAAAAGATAATTCTCAATTTTTAGGTTGTGTGTATTTTTCAGTCAACAGAGAGATGGGGCCCACTCATGGTGGGACTGATATTCTTTGAACCTGTAAGGTAAGTAAAGGAGGTGCCCTGAGAGCCCCCTTGAGTCCCAGATCTCAGACTTCTCACCGAAATGCAGATGACATCATTTCAGTCAGAGATGCACTTTTCCAAGGGAGAAGCTAGTGCCTCTCAGAGACAGCCCATACTCCATTGGTAATAACGCATGTGGGTGACCACCACGTGACTGTGTGCCCTCGACCTGGTTCCACGGTGCAGGAATGAAGAGGTGCCCCTTCTGGGCAGTGGACTGAGGCTCTGGGGGCCCAGCTGCCTCAAGACTCCTTGAAAAGCTCACTCACATGGGTGTCAACTGGGCATGTGTCTATTCAGACTACTTCCACTCTGCTCTCCTCTTCCTTGGGCATCCTGTTAGACACCATCATGCTTAGCACTTTAGTATGTAAGTTACGTTAGGGCAACACCCGTAGCTAGAACTGTAGACCCCTTGAGAGCAGAGGCTGTGTGCTGTTCCTCTTTGTGTCTCTCTCAGCTCCTGTAACCCCAGTGGCTGAAGAAGATGAAGGTGATGTGTCGAGGATGGTGAAACCGTGGGCAATCATTAGTTAAACCAATTTCACCTATAACTTGCCTTCACTAATGAAGATTACTTTAATTATTGCCACTGAAGGCTTGCATGTCCTCTGAGCAGCACATAGCTTTAACAGTGAGGTGTTCTTCCAAGGAGTTTTCCAGGAACTTGAGAGTCAGTTGTGTCTAGTTTGAGCCGAGCTGGTTAAGACTGGAGAGGACCATGCCCCTTCAGCTGGGCATGTGCAGTGTCCACTCAGATCTTTTGAACATGGGGAGCCCTGTAGCTTATTACACCTGTGCAGAACAATCATTGCACCTTTCTTCAATACCCTTCCCCACGCTCTTCCTGTCCCCAAGCCTCTGTTGGGACCATAATGCTTTTTCATTCTTTATCCCATAAAGGCCCCTCGCCCCATGCCTTTGGGAAGGTGGATTTGAGGCTTGTTCTCACCTCTCTTTGCTGAAATGCTTTGCATATACACTTTCTCCTTGGCTCAAACCTCAGTGTCTCAGGGTTTTGGCTTGCTGCACACCAGGCCACAAGTGATCCTGGTTCAGTAACAATAGTGTTGATGAAGACGTGCTAGCAGCAAGGGTAACCAACATCCATGGACTGCCAAAGCCAGGGCAAAGCCCCTTTCATGGGTCTCCTCATTTCATTCTCCCAGGAACCCATTGAGACAGATGAAGAAACTGAGGCCAGTAAAGGATAAACGGGGTTAAGGTTACTGTACTGGGTTGCATAATGTCCTCCAAAATTTATGCCCATCTGGAATCTGTGAATAGGACCTTATTTGGAAATAAGGTCTTTGAAGAATCCATTAATTCAGTTGCAATGAGGTTGTAGGGGAGGAAAACATGGCTTTCCGTTGACCCTCCTAAGTTCTCAGCTGGGGCTTCTGTAATCAAAGACAGATTCACAAGAGAATCAATCAACAGAAGCTTATTATCATGCATACCTTCAGTATACATGGGAGACACCCACAGAAAAGAGATTAACTCTCAGAGGTGGCTTAGAATTTGGCGTTAAATAAATAGGGTCAGGAAGATCCTCTGGAGGAGGGCATGGCAACTCACACCAGTGTTCTTGCCTGGAGGATCCCATGGACAGAGGAACCTGACCCACGGTGTGGCACAGAGTCGTACATGACTGAAGCAACTTAGCATGCAGGCAGCACCACCTTTGACCAAGGACAAGGAGTTGTGGAGGAGGCTGGTTATAGGAAAGTAACCAAGAAAAATTTTAAG
The DNA here is from genome assembly GCA_917880005.1 of Nanger dama. NCBI lineage: Eukaryota > Metazoa > Chordata > Mammalia > Artiodactyla > Bovidae > Nanger > Nanger dama. Next base: position 14,792,662 of record CAKJTW010000032.1, on the reverse strand, counting down.
GTGAGCCTTAAATTCAGTGGTTGTTGTCTTCACAAAAGGAGGGAAATTTGCACACGCCCATGGGATACACTGAGGGAAGACATGCCATGTGAAAATGGAAACAGACTAGAACTCTGCTGCCAAAACTGAGCAATGCCAGGGACTACTGGCAACCACAGGAAGTGCCGACTGGAAGAAAATGCACAACCTAAAAGCTGAGAATTATTTTTTATTTGTTGGAGAAAACTTAGGACAGAAATGCAGAACACAGCCTCTCAGATAGCTCTAAGAGACTGCTCTGAAGAGGTAAGGGAGGGGCCAGCATAGTTTTTGCAACAAACACCAGGTAGTGAAACTTCAAAATATTACTGTTAATTGAAGAAAACCAGATATTTCAAGTTAATGAATTCAAACACTTTAATATGCATGGGAAGATGCAGGATTTGGGGCTCTTCAAAATCATTCCTTGCAAGTGCATCGTAACTATGTAGGGTCAGTATCCTGCTTTTCTCCATCCTGCGTACCCTCAGGGCTCACCATCCAGGGTGATGGTAGTGACTGATGGCCACCACAGCCTTTGTTTTTTGATACAGCAGCAACATTTTTCATTTCACAGAAGAGAGAGAGCTGGCCAGATCTTTGCTCAGAGCCCTCTGTAGGAACCGACCCAGCTCAAATCTTGATTTCAGACCTCTGGTTCCTGGGACTCCAAGAGAATAAATGTCTGTTGTTTTAAGCCACCTAGTTTGTGGCAACTTGTTACAGCAGCCCTTGCAGACGACCTAGGTCACACAGGAGTCTTATAGATCCATGGCTAACTAACTCACCTGAGAGCAGTGACCTGAACCAGCCCACAACTCAGCTCCCCCACCAGAAAGATCTGGATGATGTCAGCTGATGTGAGAAGCCAACAGAGTGACACTTTGTCATCCGTGGTGCTCAGCATACCTCGTTGCTTGTGTTAAAGCATTTCACAAAGCACAGCAATCCAAGCGTTTGATGTGCACAGATCACCTCTGGAAGCATTAACCAGGGGGCCCTGAGCCCCAGGCACCTTCCCCTGGTAGCTTTGTAACCCTCAATGGAATGTGAGTGGCCCCCAGAAATGATCCCGCCCAACCCCAATCTTTCAGGTTCTATGAACTAGCGAGCAATGTCATTGAATTAAGAATGATGGGTTGTGCTCATGGTGGCCTGAAATGCAGAAAGCAGCACGTTCAGGAGCAGGAAGCAGGTGTGAAATCTATTTCTAGCAAGTTCAAGTGGAACCGCACTCATGCAGGCCACCCCACCCCCTTTCCCACCTAAGTCTTTCAGCAATAAGATCATGACAGTTCCCCATTTCTCTAATGCGCTGTTATGTGCAGCATTTGCAGGGGATGAAATTGCCACGCAGGGATCTTGAACACTGGGCTCTCGAGAGCCTGTGCAGACCCGTTGGGAGGGCTGTCAGCATCTCCTGCCCAGCCCGGCTCCTGCCAGCATCCTAATGGACCTGAACCACTCGCCTTCTTTTAACTCACAGAATTGTATGTTTTTCTGCTCTCACCCCTCCCCTTAGCTAGATTTTTTTTTTTACCCCAATATACCCATGTTGACTCAGAAGGAAATTTTAATAGGGAAGAAATCAAATCTTTACCTCACTAGGAGGCAGACAGGCCTTGGTGAGGTCGGAAAGTGTTCCCAATTAAAGGACAGAAAAAAAAAAAAAAAAGAAAACTGTGACAGGCAGGCCACAGGGAAATGTTTTCCATTTATTCAGAAAGTCACCTAATAGAAAGAACCAATCTGTCAAAAACATTAAGCAGGCAATGGCGTGGGTTTAGAACAAAGACTATAGTTACAAATAGGAGCACACGTGTTCTGGGGGATCTGAGCTAGATGGCAGGTCTGTTTATTAACGCACCTGGGAGCAGAGATGCCCAGCCTGGTTAGACTGGATTGAGAGCCACTTTTCTTGAATCCACTGTGCCTGGGAACACCTGTCTGCTTAAGATAAGAGAAGGGGCCCAGGAAGGTGGCAGAATCTGCATTTGCCTGGTCAGACCAGATATCGGGGTTGGCTCTTTCTAGCAGAGCTGTATGGCTTTCCATCCCCGGTGTATTGATTGATAATGTTATTTGTTTAGAGCTAATATATGCTGTACTATCTACGTCTCCTGGTTCTAAAACCTCCCTGAGTCTTCCTGGTGAGTGGGAGCTAGCTGCTGTTGACATCTCCACATCACTGGTTAGCACACTGTCCCGAGGTTAAGCATCAGCTTATAGTGATTAATATTTGGACCCAGAAAGACAGTCTGGAATTAGTAGGCAATGCTGGCTTACTAATCCACTGGCCTCTTATCAGAGGAAGAGCAAATTTTCGTTTCAGAAGTACCTGCCAAGATTCTGAGTGCTGTGCTGGTGCAAGGGTGGGGGAAGAGGGTAGAAATGTGAATAAACACTTGTCGAGCCTTCAGAAATCCATCTTCTGCTGGAGAAGACAGACAACGACAATGGAGAGATGACAGGTCAGGCAGGGGACCCCCAGAGGGTCTCTGGATCTAGCCTCATGCTGGTGGAACTGGACAAGCTTCCAAGGGAAGTGGATCTCGCAGGATGAAGGGGGAGTCTGTGGGCAGAGCATGCACACGGTCTGTGTGGTGTGTGTGTACAGCAAGGGCGGTATATATGTGTATGAGCTGTGTGAGGTGTGTGTGTGTGTGTGTGTGTTTATTATGTGTGGCATATGGTTTTATGTGTGTGTCTCTGAGGTGTGAGAGTCTTCCTGGTGGCTCAGACAGTAAAGAACCCGCCAGCAATGTAAGAGACCGAGATTCAATCCCTGGGTCAGGAAGATTCCCCTGGAGAAAGGGATGGCAACCCACTCCAGTATTCTTGCCTGGAGAATTCCATGGACAGAGGAGCCTGGTGGACTACAGTCCATAGGTTGCAAAGAGTTGAACAGGACTGAATGACTTAACACTTTCACTTTTTCACTGAGGTGTGGATGTGTGTATAACATGTGGGGTGTGTGCTTGAGTGTGTTATGAGGTGTGTGTGGTATGAAGCATATCAGTGTATGAGGTAGGTATGTACAGTTATTCCTTGGTATCATCAAGGGATTAATTCTAGGACACTCCCACCATGGCTACTCAAATCCAAGGACATTCAGCTCTCTTATATAAGATGTCATAGTATTTGCATATAACCTGTATACATCCTCCCATATACTTTAAATCATCTCCAGATGACTTATAATACCTAATACAAGGTAAATGGTATTTAAATAGTTGTGAATACAATGTAAACACCATGTAAATAGTTGTTAGTGTGCAACAAATTTAAGTTTTCCATTTTGGAACTTTTTTTTCCAAATATTTTTGATCTGTGGCTGGTTGAATCCATGCATGTGGAACCAAGAGATATGGGGAACTACTGTATGTGTTGCAATATGTGAGGTGTGTGTGTGTATGTCTTTGAGATGTATAAAGGGGGAGCAGCCTATATTACCCCCAAATATGCCATTCTGGCATAAGGATTATTTCGAGCTAAAGGCAATCAAGAATAGGAGCCACAAGAAAACCTCTCTGCCAGAAAGCAGAGCATAACATTCTCTTCATGAAGGTGGCTCCCCGCCTCTCTCCCACCCCAGGGAGGCGAGACTGAATCTTATCATGAGGCAGCATTGAGATGAGTCTCATAAACAGAACCTTGCTGACTAACCCTCATCTTCCATTAGTTTTCCTTTTCTATTTACCTTCCTGCAATTTACTGCCCCTAAAGTCTAAACCCCTCTCTCTTTGTCTTGTCACTTCTACACAAATTTATTGCTCTTTGTTAAAGTGATATATAAAGCCCTTGGGTCTCACTGCTTCACTATTTTTCTTTGAAGGCCATTGTATACATATGTAATAAACCATTTTTCTTGCTAACTTGTCTTTTGTCAGTTTAATTCATAGATGTCAGCCCCGGAACCTATGAGTATATAGAAAAAAATTTTTCCTTCCCTACATTTATGTGGGGTGGCTATATGAGGGGGTGTGAGTGTGTGTGTGTGTGTATACAGTGAGGTATATATGTATATGCTTATATGTGTGTTTTAAGGTCTGTATGTGGGGTGTGTGTATTAAGTATGCTTGGATGTGTGTTTGTGTGCAGTTATGAAGTATGTGTGGTATCAGATGTGTGTGTGTGATGAGGGATATGTGTGTAGTATATGAGGTCTGTGTATCTCTGAGGTGTAAAGGTGTAAATGAGTTGAGTGTTTATGTGTGGTGTGAGGTGTATGTGTGCGTGGGAGTATGTATGTGTACTGTGTGAGAAGTGTGTGTTTACATGTGCGTGTGGTGTGTGTGTGTGTGTATGTGTGGGTGTGTGCACAGCAGTGGGGGACGTCTACCAGTAGACTTGCCTGTGGAGTTAGGGAGTGAGGAGAAGCAAGGGTGGAGGTTGCCAGCAGGGCTTGACCACAGGGCAGCAAACTGTGCTGTGAGGCCAGCTTTCATGTGAGACACACATTCACGGTAGAGAAGGTTACTTTTCATCTCTGACAGCAAGAGCCCTGAGCACCTGCAGGAAGAAGTCCGTAATGTGAGCTCTGAAGATGAATAAAGAGCTGAGTGAGAGGGGGTAAGACAGAGGCGCCTGGCCTTTGGAAGAGCACGCTGGGCTGCCCTTCAGCAGACAGGGACCCTCAGAAAGACAGAGAGCCTGAAGGGCCGCGGGAGGAGGCAGGAGGCAGGTGATCAAAGTTCTGAGTTCAAATCCTGTTCCCTCCATCCACTGACTGTGAGATTTGGGGCAAGTAGTCTCACATTTCTGAGCCTCACTTCTCTCTGCTGTGAAGGTGAAGGCAGGCCTTGCAGGGAGATGGGGAGAACGACATGAGTAATAATGCACGTGCTTGTTGCCTTGTGGGCTCTCAGGATAGTCAGCTTTCTCTAAGCACTTCCATCACAGCCATGGTGTGTTGACCTCTCTGAGAGAATCAGATAGAAGCAAAACGAGACAGAGGAAACCCGGCCCCAGGAAACGAAGATAGGAGGTGAATTAATTGTTACTTACACGAGGGCCTATGTATCTTGGTTTGAATGTCTTCCATTTGCGTGTAGAAGATCATTCCCAAGAGAGAAATAACCTCAGCCCTAGAGGCACCAGAGTGGTCTCCAGTGAGCAGTGGCGGAGGTGGGCACAGGGCTGCATCCAGAGGGTCGTGTTCCCTTGGGAGTGTAATGACTACCCGCTAGATCCCTTTGAAGCCTGGCTCAGTCACATGTTACCTTAGGCAAGCTCCTGAAACTCATGTCTCTTTTTTCCCATTTATAAAAGAGAAACACTCGCACGCATCTCAGGTTAAAGCATGCAAAGCACCGAGAACGGTGCCTGGCACGCTGTAAGCACTGTGTAAGTGGGAGCTCTTACTATCAGTTTCCATCCTGATGGACTTATATTTTAGTTCTTCCTCAGCTTCTTGGTTGTTCATGCCATGCTTCCTTCCTTCTCCCTTGTGAATAAAACGCACACTACAGTGCCTTATTTATGCTGACTGATAACAACGTTTAAGTATTATACCTTTGGGATAAGTTTTCATATTAACTGGGAATAATGTCTTGAGCTTAAGGGTGTAGCTGCCAACTGTATATATGGAAAGAACTTTGGAAAAATAGTTGGGCTTTTCCCAATTTCCAGGAATTTCCTCTTTGAAAGCATATATATTGATTATACATCCTATGGTGCATATAGTCCTAGGAATTGATCATTTATGGTTAAAAGATATTTCAGAAACATCTTAGAAGGACTAAACCTGAAGTTTCTTATGGCAGATGCACATACATCAAAATTGAAAACTTCTGTACATGACAGACACAATCAACAGAGTGAAAAGGCAATCTTTAAAATGAGAGTAAATGTAAATTATATTTCTGATAAGGGGCTAATAGCCAGAATATAAAAAGAACTATATTTCAACAGCAACAACAAAACACCGGACTTAAAAAATGGCAAAGGACTTGACTGACATTTCTTCAAAGAAGATATACAGATGGCTAACAAATTCCTGAAAAGATGCTCAGTATCTTTGATCATAAAGGAGAGTCAAATCAAAGCCAAAATAAGAAACCACCTCATATCCATTAGGATGGCCACAAATCCCAACAAGAAATAGCAAGTGTTGGCGAGGATGTGGAGAAATTGACACCTTTGTGCTCTGTTAGTGGGGCTATAAAATGATGCAGCCCCTGTGGAAAACCGTATGGCATTTTCTCAAAATTTTAAGAGTAGAATTGCCATATCATTCAACAATTCTACTTTTGAATATATACCCAAAATAATTGAAAGCATAGTGCCAATCAGATATTTGTACACCCATATTTATAGCAGCACTTTATAGAAAAGGCTATTTTATAGATTGCTAGTAACTACCAAAGTGGAATTTTAAAAATAATTATAATTGAGAGGGAAATGTACTTATTTTGAATCTGAATTATGAAATACACGATGTAGGGCAAAGGTAGGGAATCATTTTCTTGAGAGCTACAGATCCATAGGGGAAAATTAGAATAGATAAAGACCATGCAGAGATAAAAACAAGCTAATTTTCTTAGGTAGAGGTTTTGTTTTTGTTTTTGTTTCTTTTTCAAAGGAGAGCTAGTAAATGTTGTATCTTATTTTTAAGTGAAGGAACAAGATTTCACACAAAGTGTGATAACATGTGATTACATATTTTTCTAGCTCCCCATTGTGACTAAAGGTGGATAAAGAAAGAGAAATTAGGAAGGAAAGTAGGGGAACACTGTTGAAGGCAGGTGGCGTGGAAGCAGCGGGTTCTGAGGGGGGCTGGCTGAGCTGTTTTTCATGTCTCCTACCAACATTCAGAGTTTTACGAGGATCCTAGCCAGTACCCCAGCCCCAGATGACAAAGGCCATAGACTCCCAAGTTTCAGCTGGGACACCTTCTCTTTCTTGGCCTCCTTTCAGGTCCTTTGTGCACACAGAGCAATTACCTTATGAACCCTTGAAACAGACCATTTCTCTCCCCTGCCCCACCCCCTGTTTCAGGAGCCAGCAGCCAGGGCAGTGGTCTCCAATGTTTTTGGCACCAGGGACTGGTTTCGTGGAAGACAACTTTTCCACAGACTGAGGGGGGTGATGGTTTCTGGGTGATTCAAGCACATCACATCTACTGTGCGCTTTATTTCTATTATTATTACATCAGCTCCACCTCAGATCATCAGGCGTTAAAGCCTGGAGGTTGGGGGACCTCTGAGCCAGGGTACTGGTTAGGCTGTTGGTTATGTGAAGGGCAATAACCTATTGTTTCCTGGCTTCAGAAGAGAATCAGCGACTTCACCGTGAAAAGGGATCTGCCGAGGTGCATTTCAGTGACTTCCCAAATGGGCTTTTCTGGGGAGGACGGCACCTGTCAGTCCCCTGGCCACCCTGGAGCCCTGTCCCAGAGAAGGCTGGGTTGTTGTTCCTGTGAGATTATAAATTGGTTTCCTACAATTATAATATGTATGTCTTGCTCAAGACCAATATGTCCCAGCTCCCACCAGGAAGAGTTGAATGTTAAATCAGTGGGGCCTTTCAGTTCCAATAGGTGGCCCACCCCCACTCCCCATCCTAACTGGTCTTTCCTGTTACATGCAGGACTCAACAGCCTTGGGAATCACAAAGGGGCATATGTGCATGCCCAGTCACTCAGTCATGTCCAACTCTTTGCAACCCCTGGTGGACTGTAGCCCACCAGGCTCCTCAGTCTATGGGATTTTCCAGGCAAAATAGCTGGAGTGAGTTGCCATGCCCTCCTCCAGGGGATCTTCCTGACCCAGGGATTGAACCCAGGTTTCCAGCATTGCAGGTGGATTCTTTACAGCTGAGCCACCGGAGAAGCCTCATAAAGGGGCAATGATAACGGTAAGACCTTGTATGATGCTTGCACAGTCTTCATAATTGTCATATAAATTAGACTATCATCTGATAATCTTATTTGAGAACAACAGCAACACAAGTTTGACTGGGCCAGTATCTCTCCAATTTCGTAGGAAAAACTGTAAAGGAGGCTCAAAGAGAGCCACAAAATGCCAGTGATGTTCCCAAGTCTACCCAGTGAGTTAGAGTGTAGGGGCTAGAACTCTGTTCTCTGGACTCTACTCCAGAGCTAATCAGAAGCACAAAACCAAGAGAATGTTGTAGCATTTCCTTTACCAACATTGAAAGAGTTACAATGTGCATTAGAAAACAGCCCCATATCATGAAAGGACCACTTGTCCATTAGATCTTATAACTATTTTCCTCACTCCCATTCTGCATGAAACGGGACAGAGGGTCTTTAGTTTCTACACCAGGCGTTAGCGGTTCTGTCTTGTGTTGAACAAACACCCATGATCTGAGCAAGGTCTTTGATGCCCCCACAGACCCATAGATTCCTGAGTGACATCTCTCTCTCTTTTACTGATAGAAAATAGAGATCCTTTAGTTTTTCCTGGTAACTAGGAAAAATTTGGATGGCGTATGGAGTATTTGATGGCCAACTGTGTCTTATAAATAGAGTTGCCATATTTAGCAAATAAAGATACAGAATGCTCAGTTAAATTTGAATTTCAGATAAACTACAATTAATTTTTAAGTAAGAGTATGTTCTAAATATTGTATTTTATCTGGAAACTCTGCTCATAAAGAGTAAGAAAGATAGATATTTTGAGTTGTTTGGCTATGTTTAAGAGGCTTTCCTGGTGGCTCAAACGGTGAAGAATCTGCATGCAAGGCAGGAGATCCAAGTTGGATCCCTGGGTCAGGAAGATCCCCTGGAGAAGGGAATGGCAACCTGCCCCAGCATTCTTTCCTGGAGAATTCTGTGGACAAGGGAGCCTGTGGGCTACAGTCCATGGGGTCACAAAGAGTGGGGCATGACTGAGTGACTAAGACACATACATAGGTGCTATATAGCAGCCGTCTAATGTCCTCCCGATTCTATTTCCAGGGAATAACTGTTATTTTTAAAATATGTATTTTTTATCATCTTAACTCTAATAAGGCAGGTTTTTTTAAATAGTTTATTCTACATTACAATACTGTATTTGTTTTGCCATACATTGACATGAATCAGCCACAGGTGTACACGATCTCCCAATGCCGAAGCCCCCTCCCACCTCCCCACCCCATATCATCTCCCTGGATCATCCCGTGCACCAGCCCTAAGCATCCTGAATCCTGTATTGAACATAGACTGGCGCTTCGTTTCTTACATGATAGTATACATGTTTCAATGCCATTCTCCCAAATCATCCCACATTCTCCCTCTCCCTCAGAGGCAGTTTTAAGTTTCAGATAATTGAACTGAAATAGAAACTCTGATCTCTTTGTGACTTTGGGTTCCAGCTTGTTAAAGATGGTCTCTTCCACTTTCAAATTAATTGAATATTGAATTAGGAGGAGTCTAGTTAATTCAAGAGAAATTTAATTTTGTTGTTGACTTAAAACACCTGAGTCCTTAAGCACGGTGTTCTAAATTCACCTAAGCTAAGATAAAAACTTACCAGCAGAAAAGGGAAAAATGAAACTGCCTATATGTGAGATAAGATGGACAGAACTATCTGCTGTTTACTTAATTATATGAGGCATATGTGATCATCTCCATGGCAACAGGTCATAGGAAGACATTCAGAGTAGGGGGAGATCAAAGGTTTGGTTTAATAGAAGGTTTGCATATGGAGACATTAAAGAGTTGAACAAAATTGTAATGTCTATAACATAAAGGATGACAGCTAACACATATCCAGAGTAGTATTAGCATGGTTCTAATAGTGCTTATCACTTGAAACCTACACTTTTCTTAAAATACAAGGTTGAGACAAGTGCAGAAGGATCCTGGCAGGAAGTGCCAGGAAGCAGGAAGTTATAGGAAGTGCCAAAAAGATCGAAGAAGCCTGGTGTTTTATATTTAAAGCCTGGTGTTTTATGTCAAGTTCACTTGTCAACTCTGGCTCAGTTGTATCCATCCTCATTGTACTATGATTCATATGGACAGCCATATTTTATTGCTTTGTTCCCAGCTATAACCTTCTGCAGCATTAGAGTGTCAATTCAAGTTCACCTCACTCCAAGTTAGGAAAGAACAGTGGATATTTATTGGGCACAATGGAACTCCACTTCTCAGAAGTGAATCAATGAAGCTGTGTGGCCAGTGGAGACAGAAAGTTATAATTGGCCATCTGCACAGACACAGTGATTCACTGATTCAAGTCAACAAATATTCAAGGAGGGTCCTCTAGGTATCAGGTACTATTCTAGGCACTGGGATTTGTTGATTAAAACAAAACAGATTTCAAGATTCCCACCCTATGAGAAGATTATAGTCTAGTAAGGGGAGATTGGGCTTCCCATGTGGCACAGAGGTAAACAAATCTGCCTGCAATGTAGGAGACACGGGTTCAATCCTGGGTCAGCAAGATCCCCTGGAGGAGGGCACAGCAACCCACTCCAGTATTCTTGCCTGGGAAATCCCACACACAGAGGAGCCTGGCAGGCTACAGTCCATAGGGTCGCAAAAGAGTTGGACATGACTTAGCGATTAAATAACAACGATAAAAGGAAGATTAACAATCAACAAACAAAAGCAAACATTCATTGAGTCCTTGTGTGCCAGGCACTATTGTAGACAATGGGACATAGTAATAAACAAAACAGACAATGATCCTTGTTTCATGGAACTTGCATGATAGTGGGAGGAGCCAGACAATAAACAAATTAGTAAATTATATATTAGGAGATGACACACACTAATGAAGATTATAAAGCAGGACAAGGGGAAAAGAGAAATTTCGGGAAGTTTGGGTGACCAGATGTTCAAGCTGGGTTTAGAAAAGGCAGAGGAACCAGAGATCAAATTGCCAATATCTGTTGGATCATAGAAAAAGCAAGAGAATGCCAGAAAAACATTTACTTCTGTTTCATTGACTATGCTAAAGCCTTTGACTGCGTGGATCACTACAAACTGGAAAATTCTTAAAGAGATGCAAATACCAGACCACTTTACCTGCCTCCTGAGAAATCTGTATGCCAGTCAGGAAGCAACAGTTAGCACTGGGCATGGAACAACGGATTGGTTCCAGATTGGGAAAGGAGTATGTCAAGGATGTATATTGTCACCCTGCTTATTTAACTCATATGAAGAATATATCATGCAAAATGCTGGACTAGATGAAGCACAAACTGGAATCAAGATTGCAAGCAGAAATATCAATAACCTCAGATATGCAGATGACACCACCTTATGGCAGAAAGCAAAGAGGAACTAGAGAGCTTCTTGATGAAAGTGAAAAAGGAGAATGAAAGAGCTGGCCTAAAACTCAGCATTCAAAAATGAAGATCATGGCATCAAGTCCCGTCACTTCATTGCAAGTAGATAGAGAAAGAAGAGAGTGAAAAAACTGGCTTAAAACTCAACATTCAGAAAACTAAGATAATGGCATCCGGTCCCAACATTTTATGGTAAATAGATGGGGAAACAATGGAAACAGTGACAGGCTTTATTTTCTTGGGCTTCAAAATTACTGCAGATGGTGACTGCAGCCATGAAATTAAAAGATGCTTGCTCCTTGGAAGAAACGCTATGACCAACCTAGACAGCATATTAAATAACAGACATTACTTTGCCAACAAAGCTTTGTGTAGTCAAAGGTATGGTCTTTCCAGTAGTCATGTGTAGATGTGAGAGTTGGACCAGAAACAAGGCTGAGCACCACAGAATTGATGCTTTTGAACTGTGGTGTTGGAGGACTCTTGAGAGTCGCTTGGACAGCAAGGATATCCAACTAGTCAGTCCTAAAGGAAATCAGTTCTGAATATTCACTGGAAGGGATGATGCTGAAGCTGAAGCTCCAATACTTTGGCCACCTGAGGTGAAGAACTGGCTCATTGGAAAAGACCCTGATGCTGGGAAAGATTGAAGGTGGGAGGAGAAGGGATGACAAAGGATGAGATGGTTGGATGGCATTACCAACTCGATAGACATGAGTTTGAGCAAGCTTTGGGAGTTCGTGATGGACAGGGAGTACGTCAAGGAAAAAGAGTACGTCAAGGTTGTATATTGTCACCCTGCTTATTTAACTTCTATGCAGAGTACATCACGAGAAATGCTGGACAGAAAGAAGCACAAGCTGGAATCAAGATTGCCGGGAGAAATCTCAATGAACTCAGATATTCAGATGACACCACCCTTATGGCAGAAAGTGAAGAGGAACTAAAAAGCCTCTTGATGAAAGTGAAAGAGGACAGTGAAAAAGTTGGCTGAAAGCTCAACATTCAGAAAATTAAGATCATGGCATCCGGTCCCGTCACTTCATGGGAAATAGATGGGGAAACAGTGGAAACAGTGTCAGACTTTATTTGGGGGTGCTCCAAGATCACTGCAGATGGTGATTGCAGCCATGAAATTAGAAGACGCTTACTCCTTGGAAGAAAAGTTATGACCAACCTAGATAGCATATTTAAAAGCAGAGACATTACTTTGCCGACTAAGGTCCGTCTAGTCAAGGCTATAGTTTTTCTTGTGGTCATGTATAGATGTGAGAGTTGGACTGTGAAGAAGGTTGAGTGCCAAAGAATTGATGCTTTTGAACTGTGGTGTTGGAGAAGACTCTTGAGAGTCCCTTGGACTGCAAGGAGATCCAACCAGTCCATTCTGAAGGAGATCAACCCTGGGATTTCTTCAGAAGGACTGATGCTAAAGCTGAAACTCCAGTACTTTGGCCATCTCATGTGAAGAGTTGACTCATTGGAAAAGACTCTGATGCTGGGAGGGATTGGGGGCAGGAGGAGAAGGGGACGACAGAGGATGAGATGGTTGGATGGCATTACCGACTCGACAGACATGAGTTTGAGCAAGCTTTGGGAGTTCGTGATGGACAGGGAAGCCTGGCATTCTGCCATCCACAGGATCGCAAAAAGTTGGACATGACTGAGCAACTGAACAGAACTGAACCAGGAGATGAGGAGCACAATTTTAGGTGGAGTAGCCAGGATGGCCTCACTAACAAAGGAGCTTTTGAGTAAAGACCTTAGAGACCTTAGGGAGGCAGAGAGGGAGCCCCAAGGCTATCTGGCACTCACTCAAGCATCCTTTTATTGGGGCGGGCATATAATCCACAGTAAGCTGAGCACAGTGTCCCTCTGGGGCTCTTCAGCCAGAGCTGACCCAAACCTAGCATTTTTGCTGCACTTCCAAAGCTGTAGGGAGGGAAGCCTGGAGCTGCTAGAAGCCCTCGAGTTCATGAGGAAATAATGATGGAGTACAGAGAAAATGAGACAAGAAATGGAGAAGGTAATCCCACAGGGCTGGAGACCCTTGCTCATATGAGCCCTGGGGCGAACTGCTTCCTGCCCCTTCAACAGCTAGAATTTGTGAGCCAATGCTTTCCTTCTTTGGCTTAGGCTAACTCCAGTCTGGTTTCTGTGGCTATGAGCAGACAGTGTGACCACAGGGAAGGGAGCCAAGCGCACATCCTGGAGCGGAGTGCCAGGGATGCCATCCAGCATTCGCGGGAGGTAAATCACCTGGGAGCAGCGACACTTGATGGCAGGTGCCTCGTGCAGGAAAGCTGAGCTATCACAAGCACTTCTCAGAGTAACGCAGCCCAGATGGTTACTCTTTAGGGCTTGTAAATTTTCAGGAAATTTTTAAAAAGTAAGTTGGGCTGCCAACTTTTTCTTTGGTCAAATGAGGGCATGAGAGAACAAATAAATAAGCCAGCTACCAACCACTTTCACTATCAGTTCATACAGGATGGGGACATCTTCAAACCCCAAAGGGGAGCACAGAGTCTAGAATAAAGGATGTATTGTCAATGCTATGAAACACCTGCTTTATTTTCCTTGTTTCGTGAGAGACTGGAGAAAGCTCTTCAGAGACAAGCCTCAGTGATTGGGAACTACTGCCCTAGAGCACTTGGGAGTTAAAATTTCAAGGAAGAAACCAAGACAAAAGGGCCAGGTTACTCTTTCCCCATGAGGTGATTTGTTTTATTAGACACTAAGTCCCATGAGTGAAAAGGTTTTGTTGCTGATCTTGTCTTGGGAGAATGTAGACTATTGACCTGTCTTTGGAGAGACAGAGAGAACACAGGGTTTTGCTATCTTGGGATACTTGTTCCCCACGTCTGGCCTTTCAGGAGTTTGTTCAGGCTGCTTGAGGAGATAGCCCAAACCTGGTGAACTTCTCAAGCTTTTATACTGGTTTCCAGGCCTTGGATAATTTCTAATAGCCATGCTGTGTTACTTCCTCAGAATTTTCCTTTCCCTTTTACAGCTGTTTTTCTGAGTACCACCTTGGGCTAGCCCAGATGTTGGCAAACCTTTTCTGTAAAGAATCACATAGTAAATGTTTTAGGCTTTGTGGGTCACAGGGTCTTTATTACAACTACTCAGCTCTGTTGGTATTGTGTAAAAGCAGCCATAGAGGATATGTAAACAAAGGGACAGGGCTATGTTTCAATAAAACTTTATTTAAAAACAGATGGAGGGCCAGATTTGACCTTGAACCCCAACTCTGCTTATTAATTGTATGGAGTTGGACAAATTGCTTAACCTCCTTGTGCCTCAATTTACTCATCTGTGAAATGGAAATGAAATAACATTTTCCTTAGATATTGTTACAAAAATTAAGTGAGGCAATGTATATAGACCTGCTATTTGTTGGGTACTGGGTAGTGGTGACTCTTATTGGTATTATTATCATCTCTCTGTTAGAAACTGACTAATAAATCAGGCATGTGTACTCTAAAGCTCATGGAAAAATGTCTCTTCTAACACTCTTAGTGATTTGAGTTTGCTTCTGAAGTCTATTATTATTTTCAGCTGTGTTGGTTTCTATGACTAGAGAGAAATTTGAGGCCATAATCTGTCCCCAAACATTATAATCCATTTGGACAGAAAACAGATGATACTTTACTTGATGAAGGGCTGGACTCGGGTCAGGAAACCTGTTGTAATCTCAGCTCTACCATTAACAAATTATGTAATATTGAGCAAGTTGTTATTGGATTCGTTTCAGCTTTCTCAGCTATCATAGAGGTAGCTGGATTAGATATTCTCTAGAGAATTTTCCAGCAGCAACAATTATTCATCGATCCAAACAATAGGTTTATCTGGGTGGACAAAAGTGAGCAAAATAGACAAAGCCCTGACCCCATGGAGGTTACATTTCGGTGTAACAGACAGCAGGTAAATACAACATGTAAGGAAACATCTAGTATGTCCAATGGTGATAAAGGCAGAGGAGAAAACACAGCTGGAATGGGGGAAAGTCTAGTACAGGTTGGGAAGCGACCATTATATTGAATAGTGAAGACCTCACAGAGAAGAGGACACTTCACCAAGTTCATAAGAGACTGACGGGAATCCAGCCATGTATTCATGTTCCAGGCAGATTCCAGCCCTGTTGGAGGTAAAGAACAGGAAGATGTCATGAAAGGAGCACCCCTGGCAGGGGTTAAAGAAGAGAGAGAAGGTTAGTGTCACTGGAGCACAGTGAAGGAAGGGGAGAGGAGGAGAGGAAGTTGGAGAAGGGATGGTGGGGGCCCAGACCATACTGCCTTGAGGTCATTCTACAGATTCCAGCCTTTGTTCTCAGCGAAATGGCAGCCACTGATGGGCAGAGCAGAGGAGTGGTGTGGTCTGGCTAATGTTCTAAAAGAATCTCTCTGGCCACTGTGTGGAGAGTAGTCTATAGGGGAGCGAAGACAGAGCAAAAGTCAAGACGAGACATAGTGGCTTGGGCCAGGGATGGGGCTGTGGTGAGAAGGAATACGTCCCAGGATTATATTCGAAAGGTGGAATTGATGGGATCTGCTGTTGGATTGGGAGCTGAGTGTAAAACAGAAATGAGTCAACAATGGATCAAAGATTTCCCTGCTGGTAGAGTGGATAGGAATCTGCCTGCTGATGCCGGGGACACCGGTTTGATCCCTGGTCTGGGAAGATTCTACGTGCCATGGAGCAATTAAGCCTATGTGCTTAGAAGCCCACCCGCCTTGAGCTACAACTACTGAGCCTACGTGCTGCAACTACTGAAGCCTGAACTCTATCTAGATCCTGAGCTCCGCAACAAAAGAAGCCACAGCAGTGAGAAGCCCACGCACCACAATGAAGAGTGGCTCCCACTCGCCTCAACTAGAGAAAGCCTGCACACAGCAACAAAGACCCAGAGCAGCCAAAAATAAATAAAAGATTTAAAAAACAGAATGGGTCACGAGTTCTTGGCCTTCGCCTGAGCAACAGAAAGGATTTAGTTGACATTGAGTGAGATGGGGAAAACTGTGGATGGAGCAAGTTTGCGGGAGAAGATCAGCAGTAGTCTGATTTGGGGAAAGTTACAGTTCAGATGCCTGTTGGGCATCCCAGTAAGCAGCTTGACATACGAGTCTGGAGTCCTGGAGAGACAGCACTGAATCTTGAAGTTGTCAGTTTATAGCTGATATTTATGACCGTGAGACTGGATGGAAGCACCAAGGGAATGGCTGTCAACAGAGAAGGAAAGAAGCTGAATTCCAGGTCCTAGGGTATCTGATGATAAAGGGTCAGGAAGATGAGAAGCCAGCAAGGTCCAGAGCAGTGGTGACCTATGTGATAGAAGGAAATTCAGGGGAGTGTGGAGTCCTCTTAGAAGCCAGGAGTACAAAGTAGGAATCTATAATTTGGGGACATAAAACTTTCTGAAGAAATGAGTAAATGGCCATCATAGGTTCATGCACAGGCAATTAGAATCCATTATTCCCTGGAGTTCCTGAGAGCCCAGGGCTGTACTGGTATTAGTCTGCAGTGGGTGGGGACGAGGATCTGGGTAGAAGTTGTTGATGGGTTTATCCTTCGGCCTTTTCTAAACAGGTTATATTGATACCTGGGACTGACAGACTGTGGTCTTACAGTGAGGTATGTATGAGTCAGGCAGCAGAAGAGAATTTGATGAAAGAAAAATTTCATTTTGGATCAAAATTCATCTCTGATACAAGGTACTAATTTTTATTCCTGTGCTCTTTTATCCACACTGTTAATTATTTCTTGGTTGAAACATGCTTCTGGGATTGTACCTAGGAGGGCCAGCTGTTCCCCAAATTCTTTTGAAATGCTGAGTTTCGAGTTCTGAAAGTTGTGTCTCCTAGAAGGGCATTTGAAGATTAAAGTCAGCCTCTCTCTCCCCCTCAGCAGTGAATTATGTGGGCCTCTCTTATTATCCCCTCATTTTTAAGAAATGGAAACTCTTTCACAATGTTTAATGGGCTCTTCACATGTTATTTCACGCACCATTAACATAACTGGATAATAAAATTGATGTTTAAAATAACCCTACTTATTCCATGTAAGGTGAGAATATGCAGTGACCGTGATTAACCCAAGATAGAAGAGGAGGGCAGGAGCAAAGCCATCTGGTGGGAAACAAGGACAGCTCTGAATGTGGGTGCCCCGCTTGCCCATTTAGGGGAAGACAGTAGGGAGAACAGCTGTCATTTGTGGTCCATGTCCATCCCTTCATTCAGTCTCCATATGAATCCTATGAGGCAATACTGTCCCATTTTCTTGAAGAGGAACCTCAGATTAAGCAGATCACTTGGATTCCCTGTCGGAAGGGGTATGTTATGCACTGACCTGTGTTCCCCCAAGTCATATGTTGAAGCTTTAACCCCCAGTGCCTTCAAGCATGCCTGTATTTGGAGGTGCAGTTTGCAGAGCAAGTTGGCCATCCACAGGAGAGCAGAAAAGATAGGCAGGAAGAGAGGGTGCCTGGTCTCTCCAGACCAGGGAGATGAAAGATAAACACTGCCCTGTGATGTCTGTTTTCCGGAGGCTCTGCTCTGCTTCCTGCCCTTGGATTCAGGGAGGGTCTCCATATCCTTTCCACAAGTCCCCTTCATTCTGCCTGGATTGAGTGGATTTGCCTTCCTTATAAACAGAGAATTGATCACCGAATCCGTCTCCAAGGCCGTGCTCTTTGCTGTAGGTGTAGCATGTCAGCCCAGCGACGTTCCTGACTGTACAAGGTTGCTCTTTTTCACTGCGGCTTTATTCATCTTACAGATGTGTATTAGATGCTGCACTGGTTAGGGTTCTCCAGAGAAACAGAACCAGGAGGAGATCAGGGGCGGGGCTGGAGGGAGCCCTTGGCAGTCTATGGTTTGGAATTAGGTGTGACACAGCCTGAGCTCTGAGGATGGAGGTGGGACTGGAAAACAGACTTGGGCTGAACACCGCCTGAGATGGCATGCATTCCACTGGTGACTAAGGGAGGAGCCGGTGTGACTGGGGGCAGGGGAGTGGGGGCTGATACTGAGTGAATAATGGGGCTGGTCACAGACCTGCAAGATGGAGGAGAGAAAATACCCGGTTTGGAGGGGGAACAGAGTGCATTCTGACCATGTCCGCCTGGCATGTCACACTGAGCCTCTTTCTTCACCAATATCATAACTACCAACCACCACACTCAGTTCTTCCATAATACACTAGGGGCAGATCTGTGAAAATTAAAGCTTATATAACCTGAGGGGCCCTTTTTGAGACAAAGAACCTGCCTGCAGTTCCTTGCAGGAAACCACCCTCAGCAGGAAACCCCATTTCTTGTCACTTTAGCAAAGCTGTGTTGTAATTGACTGTTCAACCAGGCATCCCTACACTTGACTCATCTCCGGCCCAAGCACACCTTTCAAATCTTTTAATCACACAATACCTTGCCTAACTTGTCAGTTCCTCCCATAGATCAAATAAATGAAGAATAAGTAATTAATAGATAACCAGATCTCTGCCCTAGCTTCCCCTTCATAATCTCCTGAACAAACTATGTGACCAAACTGTGGACAAGGTAACCACTGGAGGACGATCATGAGGAGTTGACAAGCCCACACACAGCCGGGGGGTGGCGACGACTCTGACCCTGCTCCATCTTAGTGATTAACTGAGATGACTTCCCTGTCTCCCCTTAAAGCTTCCATGGCCAAGCAGAATCTTCAGAGGTGGTTTTCGTGGGACACAGAGTCCACCATCTTCCCAGATTGCCAGCATTTTGATTAAAGGCACCTTTCTTTTGCTACCAACATTTGTGTGTATTGAATTTGCAAGGGGTGAACAGAGGGACCCCTGATTGAAAGGGGGCTGGCGCAATCAAGAAGCTCTAAAGCTTGAGTTTCTTATTTATTCTGTTCAGTCTGCCTTTAAATACCATGTCAACTGCTAAACATGTTCACTCACCTAGGCTCATATGATCTGGGAACTCTCTGTTTTTCTCTTAACAAGAAGCTCCTGTAAAGCAAGGAGAAGGCCGCCTCCTGTGCTATGTTTCAGATTCATGGCTAATATTTTGTTCTAATCACCCCCAGACTTCCGTGCTTGAAACCGGACCTTGGTGCAGGCTTTCAGACCTTTAAAGTACTTGAGCCTTACAAGGGGGCTAAGAAATCACAAAAGGACCCCTGGGCATAGTGGGGGTCAAAAGGAGGAATGAAGACCATGAATGGCAGTGGGGACAGAGGCGATGAACGCCAACAAGGAAAGTTGACAAGGGGAGACAGAGGCAGAGGGAAAATCCTACAGTGTCAAAGAAACCCGGAAGTAATCGGGTTTACCTAAATTTGGTCAAGATAATATTTTATGCAATCAGGCAGAAGGCAAAGATTGACGTTATAATTAAATTCAAGTGGTGCAAACAGTAAAGAAACTGCCTGCCAATGCAGGAGATGTAAGAGACGCAGGTTCAATCCTTGGGTCAGGAAGATCCCCTGGAGAAGGGCATGGTGACCCACTCCAGTATTCCTGCCTGGAAAATCTCATCGACAGAGGAACCTGGTGGGCTACAGTCCACAGGGTTGCAAAGAGTCAGACACTCCTGAAGTGGCTAAGCACACCCCCATGCTTGCCAATGATTAAATTCAGTTATGGGAGTGAAAACCAGGCTCCATTTCTTGCTCATCCAAGTATAAGGCTTGACAATTTGTACCTGCTCTGTGTACTGAAACAATGCCCGCTTCTCACAGGTACCACAAACGGCGTGGGGATGAGGATGACGCCTTGAATTGGCACTTTTGCCTGAGGCTCTGATTCTCTTACGGGAGATTGCTCTGAGCTGTCTCAAATGACTTGTTCACCAATTCTCAAAATGCTCCAGAGTGCCTGTTCTGAGAAGCAACAGGTGCAGCATGTTGAGAGGACAGATGCACGTCAGATACAATTCTTTCCTCTAGGAGTTCACAATCTGGGA
Source organism: Nanger dama (assembly GCA_917880005.1). Lineage (NCBI taxonomy): Eukaryota > Metazoa > Chordata > Mammalia > Artiodactyla > Bovidae > Nanger > Nanger dama. The sequence continues at coordinate 14,772,462 of CAKJTW010000032.1, read as the reverse complement.
AGTTAAAACTAACCTTCATGAAATGGAAACAAGACAAGACTGAAATGCTAGAGAACAGAGTGTAAGTTCCACTGGAATTCAGAAGATGGTGATGGACTGGGGGCTGGAATAATCCATACCCTTGCTAGTATCCATAAACCAACAGCATCAGTATGACCAAAAATTGTTAGAAATGCAAAGTCTCGGGCACTATTCCAAACTTAATCCACCAGATGTGGGGTACATGTTAACAAGATCTTCAGTCTACCTTAAAGTTTCAGAAGCATAGCTCTGGAAGAGTTGATTCATGAGCTGAGCCTTAAAGAGTGGATAAGATTTGTAGAAGTTTACTAAATTTATCGGTGTTTGATTTCTTTGGGCTTCATTATAAGGAATCTTCTCTGTAGCCTTGATATCAAAAGCCCTTCTGATTGGTAAAAGGAAGTTGGGATGAAGGCGGGGAGGGGATATTCACACAGAAGGAAGATGGAATACAAAGAGTAAGGTCGTTTGGAACAAGTAATTAGCTACATGTGAAGGTTTAAAGTACACAAATGAAACCCTACTTGCTCTTCTGAATGTAGACCTTTGTGAAAAAAATATATATTTGTAACCATCCTGCTCTGCATTTGGTAACCCCCAAAGTACTCTTGCTTCCATGTGTGCAGTAAGCCCTCTTGGAAACATCCAGACTTCTCACATTTAGTTTTCTTTCTTATGGGATGTAACAGTTCATCTCAAAGACCTGCATAAGAAGTGCCTCTCCTGGGTAACTAATTGGCATCTCTAACTCCCAAAGTTTTATAGAGCCTGGTAGAGCAACTTAAAATTTTTATCTGTCTTATCTGCCTTTGGCCAAAGGGAAGTAAAAGCATTAGTGATTCCAAACTTGAAGGTTTAGATAGGTTTTCTTCTTTGTCAGATTGTATCCTGTCTTAGCTTGACTCCAGCCTCTTCCCTCTCCTCCCCCTCCTCCTCTCCCCCTCCTCTACAATCTCCCTCTTTCCATCTGATTCTCCACTGTGGCTTTTTAAAGCATCTCTTTTGCAGTCACATTGTTTTTACACACACACACACACACACACACACACACACACACACACGTGCGTGCTAATAGTCTCCCAGGCTGCAGTTGTTTTTCTACCCAGGTTGCCATTCCCTTTGCGTCCCTGAAGCTCAAATGTCACATTCCTGGCTGTTAGGAATTATCCCACATCTGGACCCTATAGCATTTCTTTGTGCCTCACAGGACTTTTCAAATCTGAAATACTCTGCTCTGTGTCTCTGTCTTAAATGTCTCCTTAGACTACAAACTCCTTGAAAGCAAGGATTTCACCTCATTTATATTTTGCCGCAACATCTGGCAAGAATAGGTACTTAGCAAAGAGCAGATTTTTAACAAATTATTGTTGAATAAATGAATAATGATAGCTAGAAAGATAGCAAAAGAAAGTCTTGACAGTAAAAAAAAATGACCATAGGTATGACTGCCGAGTGAGGTGAGAGGGATGATGTATATTTAAAACAGATTTCCCCAGATGATTTTTGTAAAGGGCCAAATAATAAATATTTCAGCCTTTGTGGGTCATACAGTCTGTCTCAATTATTCAGCTCTGCCATTGTATTAATATGAAAGCAGCCACAGGCAATGTGTCAATGAATGGTGGTGTTTGTTCCAATGAACTTTATTTATGGACACTGAATTTTGAACCTGATGTAATTTTGAAGTGTCATAAACTACTATCCTTTAAAAAAAATTTTCCAGCCATTTAAACCCTAAAGGCTATCATTAGCCTTCAAGCAGTAAAAAAAAGTGGAGTGGGTGGATCTGGCTCTTAGGCCACAGTTTGTTGACCTTGATTTAGAACAATTAAAACATTGCAGTTAAAGAAGATTCACATCAAGGTTTTTATGTTGGTCAAAAGGACAATGACTGAGTAAATTATAGTATAATCACTTATGAAATTCTTTGCAGCCAATTAAACGAATAAAGACTATGTAGCAACATGGAAAATGCTATGATAAATTGCAAGTTGAATAAGGCAGACTAGAAAATTATGCCTGATTATAACTGTGTTGAATGAATCTTGAATAAGCTATCTGCAAATTATGTATGCACAAGGATTGAAAGGGAAAATGAAGGATGTTTGATTTGTATGAAGTTGGGACTATGAGTAATTTGTTTTTCCCTACATGTGAGATTCAAGCTTTCTTCCAATTCTCAGGTTCTGTGATACCATTACCATGGACATTTAGCTCAAATTAGTTCATCAAGCAAGTTCTCTTTGCAGACAAAGAAGGAAGAGGACATAATTTAGAGTGGTTCGAGGTCAGGAGAGGTTTCAACAGCGTTCCAGTTAATCACCGCTTCATTACAAACAGCCCCCACTTAGTGGCCTAAAACAATGGCTGCTTATTACGCTCACGTATCCTGTGGGTCAGAATCTCAATCAGGACACAGCAGCAGCAGCATGTCTCTGCCGTCTGATGTCTGTAGTCTGTGGCCTCAGCTGGAAAGACCAGAGTGGCTGCAGGTGACTTGAATGTCTAGAGGCTGGAGGATCCCACATCTGAGGTGGCCCTTTTACTTCCCACCTGGACCAGAGGGAGGAATGACTCCAAGGATGCTGTGTTAGTTTTCTGGGGCTGCTGTTTAAAGTTCCACAAATAGAATGGTTTTGACAACTGAAACGTATTGTCTCACAGTCCTGGCGGCTGGAAGTCCAAGGTCAGGGTGTCAGCAGGGCTGGTTCCTTCCGAAGTTATGAGGCAGAATCTGTTTCCTGCCTCTCTCCTCCTTTCTGGTAGTTCCCTGGGCATCTCTGGCACTCCTTGGTGCATCACAGTGATCTCTGCTTTCACATTCACACAGCTTCTCTCACAAACTGTGAGAGATTGTGTCCAAATTCCCACTGTTTATACGAACATGGGGCCAACTGGATTAGGCTCCACCCTACTGATCTCATCTTAACTGAACCATCCACAAAGACTATCTCCAAGCAAGGTCACACTTACTAGTATTGTTAGGATTGAAACATCCTTTGAAGTATGCAGTTCAACCCATTATAGCTGAGCTCAGCTGGGACTGTTCACAGCACCTACACATGGCCTGACTACATGGCCTGGAGCTGAGTTCTGAGAAGGAGCACCCCCAAACGGAGCATCCTAGGTGAGCTAGGTAGAAGGTGCATAGCCTTTTATGAACTGACTTTGGAAGCCATACTTTATTGGAAGATGCAGTTAAACCTTTCCCAGATTTAAGAGGACTGAGAGGTCGCCTCCAGATGAGAGGAGCTGCAAGGAATTTGAAGCCATTTTTAAAACTTACTGGGAATGATTTTTAACCTAGGATTCAGGGACCCAGTGGGAATTCCAAAGGGTCAGAGAAACCACAGAAGCTATGCGACGTATTGCATGAGCTCAATTTTATTTTTTCTGAGGCATGGGTCCACAGAGCTCACGCTGTGCTCGAGAGGGTGTATGACCTACAAAACGATCAGGAAGTACTGGAATATAGAGTCCATCTGCTGCTTCTAAACAGAAAAGGACACTCCTCCCTTTCTCTAACTCAGAGAAAATGTTTTCCATCTCTGGCTTGGCGGCAGAGCCAGACTTTCTCCTTCCCCCAGGCAGCTTCTGCCATCTGCCAAATGGCATTGTTCTGTGACCCTGGTGTCCTTGAAGTGGCTCAGCGGCCTTAGAGGGAGGGCCCCTTTGATCCCAGAATGCTGGGGCTCCTCAGTACATGGGGATGGACTGAACAGCTGCCCGTGGGCGCCACCCCCGTCCTCCACCTGGGAGGCTCTGCAGCACAAGAGACCCAGTGGAGGGGTGGGCTCCGCCACCGCACTGGCCCTTCCTGTCGCCCTAACCTCGATCATGCCTCCATGCTGTGTACCTGCCTGTCTCCTCCACTAGCTAACAAACTCCTCTGGGAACGCACACTTCTCATTTCTCTTTCATTTAGAAAATATATAAGACCATGTTTTGCATATGATAATAATACTCAAAATGGTTGGCAGTTTAAAAACATCAAAGCTGAGCTGTGGAAAGTTAGACCAGGCCCCCAAGGACTCTGGAAGGCAGGGCCTCATGGACTCCCCTTGCTTAGCAAAGTCTCATTTGCAGAAGGACACCAGCTGCAACAGGGAGGCAAGGAGATGGGAGAAGGGAGTGAAACATGTTTCACTGTGGGGAGTGAAACACGGAGCCGGTCTGGGTCCTAATCCTGGTTCTGGGACTGACAATCCGAGGGGCCCTGGAGAGGCATTTCTAGGCGGCGTGGTGGAACTGCAGGGTGACCCTCGCCTCTCTGTGTGTTGGCTGTGAGAGAGGCAGCTGGTGTACTGGGCCCATGTCCAGTTCCTAAAGCCAGACTACCTGGGTTTGTGTGCTGGCTCCTCCTCTGTTGCCTTTGACTTTGGGCAGTCATGAGCATGGCGAAGCCTCTGTTGCCTTGTCTGTAAAACAACTGCTTCCTGAGCTCACCAGCCTTCACGGAGCGGCCGCCACGAGATAAGCACCATGCCGAGTGCGTCACACGTATTCACTTCTTTCCTCCTAGAACAGCCCAAAGGACCAGGCGCTGTTTTACCCATTTATCAGTGGTGCAACTGAAGCCCAGAGAGTAGGTAATCCGCCCACCATCACACCTTGCCAAGGGGCACAGCTGGCATTTGAACCGGGCAGTCGGGCTCCCTGGGCCTGTTCCCACAACTGCTTCATTACCACACAGCTCCCTGTCCTGATGAGCCTAAGCTGCTTAGCATGTAAATGCTCAAGAAATGTTTGTGGTTCATGCTGATCATTTTGAATTTCAGTCTCATCTTTTAAGTTGGGGGTGATGCCACCTAATACACTGGAGACAACAGAGATAAAATACTAAGCTGTGTGCCCGAGGCTGGGGTGCCTGGCTTGTCTCTGGTGTCAGCTGCACAGTAAGTGGACGAACCCCCGGCCCCAAGGACACGGACTCAGGAAGCTTCTAGCTTGCACAGAGCTTTGCTCAAGACAGAGGCTCAAAAATAGTTTACTCCACTCTTCAAGAACTAGAGAGTTCCCAACTGTCTTGTAGATGCTGTTTTAAAAGAAGGTGTGAAAGAAAGGATACTGCATGTTGGGGCAGAAATCACAATCAATTCCACCCCCGCCTTCAGCCTCAACTCCAGAAAGAAGCTCGCTCCATATGAGCCTTCCAGCAACCTGCTTCATGCTGGTTTCACTGAACCCGCGCATGGATGTCACTGCCTTTGTTCATGCGTGACAGCTGTTGCCCTGTTTCCACTTTGCATGTGCAGGTCAATACTGTCTGTCTTTGCCTGCTGGCTGTCCACAGACTGGAAACCTTGTCTATTTACTAACTATCAATGGTGCAATGCCAAGTAGCAGGCTTGAAATTGTTCCTGGCTGATTCAGCAGCTTGGATCCTGCTGGAGTTAGAGGCTAGTCCTGGTTATTTATTGTCTTGATTTCTTCTCTCTCTGCCCCTGTCCGGGGTGAGGCAGCAGTTCTGGGTAATTGTGTCTGCTCTGCAGACCAACCTTTTCTTTCATGTGGCCTGTCCCAGGGTCTAGACAGTGTAGCACAGGTGTTGGCATGACCGAGAGCATTCAGTGGCCCGTCAGTCACTGAACATGGCCACAAACCCCAGCTGGGACTTCAGCAGGAGAAAGCTCACATTTTGATCTCTGTGCATCTGATGCTATGTAGTTCTCAACTGATTCTGAATTGGGGTACCGAAGAGAGGGGTGTTAGTGACTAATCCACTTAAAAGCCCCAACAGAATGCATGGAAAATGGGTCTGTGGTCTGGTTGGAGAGAGAAAGCCTCTTTTTAGACAAGAGGTGGTTTCCCAGGGCCCCTGCCAGAGGAAAAGGGAGGAATGAATTGATAAGCAGGGGAAGAAGCGGGATGGAGGGTGTTGGGGGTGGGGAATACTGGTGGGGCTCTGGCACAAGACCACCCACGTTCGGTTCTGAGCTCTGACCTTTCCGGCTGTGCAGCTGTGAGCAGCTGAGTTTTTCTTCCTACTTAGTTCTCTCATCTGTAAAACAGGACAGACTAGAGCCCCCTCCCTCACAGGTGGGAGACTTACACAAACGAATTCATATAAGTCACTAGAAAGCACTGTGGGCAGATTAGATACTGAGACTCCTAGAAAGCCCCAGTAGATGTTGGCTATCATTCTCTAAAAAACAGTCCAGAGAAATGGAGAAAACAAGGTCACTATCAGACACAGATGTAAATTCTCTTCCTCTGGATGAATGTGGGTAAAACTCAGCAGCATTTAAGAGTCTGGCCTGACACTGCTTAGACGCCCAGTGATGACTCAAGGCCTGAGGAGAGTGAAGACAAAGGGAAGGACAGGGGCCTGCAGGAGGGAGCCTGAAAGATAAGGCTGGAGAGCTTGGTCCAGCCGTTCAGGGAAACAGCTCAGCTTCTGCACGCGGCATTCCTCAGCTTCTGTTTCTGCTCTCACCTCTTCCTGGAGTAACATCCAACCCAAAGCCTGAGATGCAACACTGAGAAGCGACGGACAGTGATCCCACCAGAAGACTGATGAAAACACAATTTCCAGAGTGGAGGGCATCCCAGGGCCACCCCCCTCATGCTGCTGCCCCTCCAGCGTCCTGTGGGGTCCACATGTGTGTGCTTCCTGTCTTGGTGCTGTGTTGGTATTGTTTTGATGGACGTAAAAGTAAGGCCACCTTGAATAAAGCTGCTGTTTTCTTCTGAAGTCTGTTTGCAGCCTGTTCATTCCTCCAAGGACATTCTGAGCCTAATTCCAAGAATAACTTTGGAAAGTTAATAAAAGACTTCCCAAAAACACCGGCAGAGAGGAACTGCCACAATAGCAGACAGCCGTATGGGACCGGTAGAATCCTGGCTCGAAGTGAAATCTTGGGTCGTGAGACAAAGATTCCAGAGGAAAACCACTCTGGGAGGACACGCAGTGCAAGTTTTGACCTGGAAGTCTGTGTTTATAGGGGACAAGGGCCCATAGGAAGGCCCTGTAGGTTTCCATTAGGCTGCAAGACAGTGGGTGTTCAATGAGAAGAGAGAGATGGGAGAGAGAAGAGAGGCCAAGTGGAGTGAAAACAACCAAACAAAAAGAGTAAGAAGAGAAGGATAGAAGAGAGTGAATGCTAGGGCATGAGAAAATAGAGTGGCGAGAAGGCATATTTGATCCTCCACCTTTCTCAAACCTTTTTCTTTTTGTTTAATCACAGTATATGCATCTTTAAGAGGCAACTTTTTCTTAAGAGACTGAGTTCAAACAGCAAGGAGACTCAGGTTGCTAACACAGCTAGCTGACTAATGCTAACTATATCGTTCAACACTGTGCTTCTCTTGTTCAGTTATTGCTTATGACCAGGCAGAAAGAAACCTTGCTAATTACTCCCTGAGGATGGGGTTGTGTGCCTGGAGGAAGGGCAACATCTTTTGCCATAGAGAAAATAATATGCCCTGTGTTCTGGGCACTGTGCAAAGTTCTGGGGGTGCAGATGGCCGTGGGTGAGACCCAGCACTTGCCCTCATGGTGATTACCAGCTGGAGCAGATGACGCATGTTAAATGAGCCACTGAGGTTTTTAAAGAGCCAAGTATCCTGCTCATACATATATTTTACTAAGATTTCTCTGGCTATGTCGTGGAGAATGCGTTAGAAAAAGGCAGAGTTGGAGGCAGAGAGACTGGTTAGGGGGTTAGGCGGCTGTTTCAGTAGGTCAGGTGACCAATAATGGAGGCCTGGGAGAGAGTGGTAAGTGAAGCTAAAGATATTTGGGGTAGAGTGGCATAAGTTGGGTATGGATCAGAGGACAGTGGGGCAGGGGTATTACTGCCAGTTTCAGATTTGACCTACTGGGTAGAAGGAGTAAATTTACAGAAATATGGGACCTCAGGAGAGCAGCAGTCTGTTGGGAAACAATGAACTCTTTGTTGTGAGGGACACAGTAGGTTGAATCACTTGACCTCTATTCTATACTCCTTGTAGTGGCCCAGCCTGTACTCCAGTCTAGACAGCCAAAAGCTCCATGGTTGAGGTCCATCAATTGGTTAGACCCACTCGTGAGTCTTGAATTCAGAGCGAAGGCTGCAGAGCCCAAAGCATCTATCTGGCTAATGCAAATCCAGCAGCTGTAAGAGCCTCTGAAGCAAGTGATTTTGGCCACAGCTGCCTGACAGATGCAGCAGAAGTAAGCTTGTATTTGGAACAGCAGGCTTCTAACTCCTCAGCTTCTTGCTGCGGCAAAGATAGCGCTTCTCCTAGAGGGTTAAATCTGTAGTACTATTCTGGTGTCATTCCTGGACACCTCTCCTGGAGGCTTTCCTGGAGACTTTGCTAGTCATTCCAAAAATTTTAAAGCATGCAATTTCCTGCAGAAACCCCTTTCTGCTTAAAGTGTGTGGAATGCTTCTGCTAGCAGCAACTAAAATTTAACAGATACAGACGCAGTGAGCATGTAGGACCTGCAAGTTATGCAGGTGTAAATACATGGATAACATGTGGGTATATGGGTCTGGTGGCTCAGATGGTAAAGAACCTGCCTGCAATGCAGGAGACATGGGTTCAGTCCCTGGGCTGGGAAGATTCCTGGAGTAGAGAATGACTACCTACTCCAGTATTCTTGCCTGGAGAATTCCATGGCCAGAGAAGCCTGGAGGCCTACAATCCATGTGGTCACAAAAGCTGGACATCACTGAGCAACCAAGCATGCACGTGCACATGGGCCTGGAGTTCAGGAGAAAATCCGTCTTGTAATTGTGTGTTGTTGGCATACAGACTGTAATGGGTGAGATCACCCAGAGAAGTATTGCCAAGAAAGGATTTGAAAGATGAGAAGAAAGGAGGGCCTAGGACAGAGACTTTGGAAATACCAGTTTTAAAAGGTTAGAAATGTAAGTTGGTCATCAGAGGGAGATGTCCAAAAGGTAGGAAGACCAGGAGGTGTTAGTATCACAGAAGCCAGGGGTGGAAAGTGTGTCTACAGAGTGACAAATGCTGGAGGAGTTCAGGCAAGGTGAGGGCTGGGATGTCTATTGAATCTGTTCTTTGGTAATCTTGGCAAGAATTTGATTACAGTGTTGGGAATAGGGTTCAAATTAAAAGGACTTGGGGATGTGGGAGAAAGAAGGAAATTGATACTGTGGAAATAGGCAGTCTTTTTTAAAAGAGGGCTGACTTTCCCCTAGGGGTGATACGGGATCAAGGGAGGGAGTTTTTGGTTTTTGTTTTAATATCCTTAGTCAAACTAAGTCACCTTTCCATGATGAAGCATCAGTGAGGTATGTGAAATTGAGATACATATTTCATCTAAACAATGGGTCTTTCATGTTGGAGAAAGAAGCACATGTTTGATGGTAATGAGATGAAGTTAGGAGAGAATTAGTGAGGGATAAAGAAGAGAATGCCTTCGAACTGTGGTGCTGGAGAAGACTCCTGAAAGTCCCATGGGCAGCAAGAAAACCAAATCAGTCAATCTTAAGGGAGATCAACCTTGAATATTCATTGGAAGGACCGATGCTGAAGTTGAAGTTCCAGTATTTTGGTCATCTGATGTGAACAGATGACTCATTAGAAAAGTCCCTGAAGCCAGGAAAGATTGAGGGCAGAAGGAGAAGAGGGCATCAGAGGATGAGATAGCTGGACAACATCACTGGTGCAATGGACATGAACTTGGGCAAACTCTGGGAGATGGTGAGGGACAGGGAGGCCTGGCATGCTGTAGTCCATGGGGTTGCAAAGAGTCAGACACGACTGGGTGACTGACCAACAACAGCAAAAGAAGGGGAGGGGCTTCCCAGGTGGTCCTAGTGATAAAGAGCCCGCCTGCCAATGCAGGAGACATAAGAGGCTCAGGTTCGATCCCTGGGCTGGAGAAGGGCTTGGCAACTCACTCCAGTATTCTTGCCTGGATAATCCCTGTGGACAGAAGAGCCTGGCAGGCTATGGTCCTAGGGCTGCCAAGAGTCGGACACAACTGAATGCAACTTGGCATGCATGAACACACACAAAGAAGAGAAGATACATATGTACTTTAATAGCTGTGCAGATATAGGAGTGGGTGGGCTTCCCAGGAGGCACTAGTGGTAAAGAACCTGATTGCCAATGCAGGAGACATAAGAGATGCAGGTTCAATCCCTGGGTCAGGAAGATCCCCTGGAGGAGGGCATCCTGCCTGGAGAACCCCATGGACCGAGGAGCCTGCTGGGCTACAGTCCAAAGGGTTGCAAAGAGTTGGACATGACGTAGTGATTTAGCACGCATGCATGCATGCCATCCTGATGCTGGGATGGTTTTAAGCAGAGAAAGGGGTGCAGATAGGGGGAGGGCTTCAGACAGAGGAAAGAAGGGACAGAAGGAGGAGGTGCATCAGGAATTAGCTGTTGTGAGCAGGAAGCCCAGGACTTGCGTTGATGGCATTTACTCTCTTTGTGCAATAATAGACAACGTTCTCTTTGGGGGATTTATGGGGTGCCGAGGACTGGAGATTTCTAGAGAGTGAATAAGGCCTTAACGGTCATCCTGTGGAATGAAAGAGCAAGCTCACTAGCTTTCCATCATTGTCAGGAGCCTGCTTGGGTTTAATAACAAGGAACTGATGAATCAATCCATCCAAGAGAGATTGGTTCTAAATCCAGCCCTTCTGCCCATGATACAGACAGAATCAGGGGGTAGCAAGGGAAGAGTCACCCAGCAGACAGGGTCAGACACTCTGCTAAATGGGTTGTTGGGTAGGGGAGCAGAAATGCGGGTGGATCATGGCTGGAGTAGGATGGATTTCACCGGGTGAAATCTCACCCTGGAGTCACGTCTTGTCTGCCAGGAGGAGAGCTGCTTGCTTTTCCTAGTGAACAAAAGCTGAGCTTGCATGAACATCTCTAGAGAGAAATGTGTTTGTACATTAGGCTGGTAATTAAAGGCTTCTAATAAACCAAGTCTCATTACTCAGCTTAAGGAGCTGCCTAGAGAGCATCTGACATGGTGTCAAGTGTCGGCTCGGCACAGAGCTGAGCTGGAAGGAGCCCAGCCCTGGGGGTAGGGCATGGGCTGGGAGCTCATGGGGACCTGCCTGCTAGGGCGTCCCTGCACCAGGCTGCACTGATGGGGAGCAAGCAGATCCTTACGCTGTTCAGGCTTCCTGTTCTCTTTTCCAAATATTGAAACAGGCTGTAAAGCTCAGGGCCGTGTCAGCTGCCTGATTCAGTGGACATTACAATGGTTAATTGTTGAGACCTCAGTTGTTGTTGTTGTTGGGAACCCCATGCAGGTTACACTCTCTCAGCTGTGAGGAAGGCTGCTGCCAGCCATTCTTCACTAGCTGCCAGGAGAGTCTTGGTAGCATCAAAGTTCAGATAAGGTAACACCATCAGTTGCTTCGCCACAAAATAGAGCCTATGGTTCACACTTCACAAATGTCTGTGTAATTAAATACTTTCATTGGGGCACAGGGATAATAATACCTTGGTTCTGTAAAATACTTTCTAGTTTGCAAAGCACTCTTCACTCCTATCCTCTTATCCCCTCTTTGCTGTCGAGTGTTATTTCTTATCTAGAGTAGGGATAGTATTGATATTATCCACCAGCAACACCACAATAGCTGCTGACTTTTCTGGACAGTTAAGTACCGGGCACTGTTTTACATGCATTACGGGCTGCATGGTCAGCGGCCATCAGTTCAGTTCAGTTCAGTCGCTCAGTAGAGTCCAGCTTTTTGCGACCCCATGATTGCACCACGCCAGGCCTCCCTGTCCATCACCAACTCTTGGAGTTCACTCAAATTGATGTCCATCGAGTTGGTGATGCCATCCAGCCATCTCATCCTCTGCCGTCCCCTTCTCCTCCTGCCCCCAATCCCTCCCAGCCTCAGAGTCTTTTCCAATGAGTCAACTCTTCGCATGAGGTGGCCAAAGTACTGGAGTTTCAGCTTTAGCATCAGTCCTTTCAAAGAACACCCAGGGCCGATCTCCTTTAGAATGGACTGATTGGATCTCCTTGCAGTCCAAGGGACTCTCAAGAATCTTCTCCAACATCAATTCAAAAACCATCAATTCAAAGCATCAGTTCAAAAGCATCAATTTTTTGGCGCTCAGCTTTCTTCACAGTCGAACTTTCACATCCATACATGACCACTAAAAAACCATACCCTTGACTAGACAGACCTTTGTTGGCAAAGTAATGTCTCTGCTTTTGAATATACTATCTAGGTTGGTCATAACTTTTCTTCCAAGGAGTAAGCATCTTTTAATTTCATGGCTGCAATCACCATCTGCAGTGATTTTGGAGCCCAAAAACAAAGTCTGACACTGTTTCCACTGTTTCCCCATCTATTTCCCATGAAGTGATGGGACCAGACGTCATGATATTTGTTTTCTGAATGTTGAGCTTTCAGCCAACTTTTTCACTCTCCTCTTTCACTTTCATCAAGAGGCTTTTTAGTTCCTCTTCACTTTCTGCCATAAGGGTGGTGTCATCTGCATATCTGAGGTTAGTGATATTTCTCCTGGCAATCTTGATTCCAGCTTGTGTTTCTTCCAGTCAAGTGTTTCTCATGATATACTCTGCATATAAGTTAAATAAGCAGGGTAACAATATACAGCCTTGACGTACTTCTTTTCCTATTTGGAACCAGTCTGTTGTTCCATGTCCAGTTCTAACTGTTGCTTCCTGACCTGCATACAGGTTTCTCAAGAAGCAGGTCAGGTGGTCTGGTATTCCCATCTCTTTCAGAATTTTCCACAGTTTATTGTGATCCACACAGTCAAAGGCTTTGGTATAGTCAATAAAGTAGAAATAGATGTTTTTCTGGAACTCTCTTGCTTTTTCTGTGATCCAGCAATCATGGGAATAGTGGCAATGGGGAAGCCGAAAAAGGAAAAAGACTATGGCTTTGCTGTACACAGATGATATTTTATATGTTAGCCAGGGGGACCCCAGGGTGGCATGCATTTTCACACAGTTCCTTGCTAGGAGAAACCTTGCTTCCCACAACTAATTTCAATATTCCTCATCATTCTTTCTATGGCTTTCAAGATGGTCCATTATGTAGGTCCTTCTCTATATTATTCTGAAAGAGTCAACTCACTCTAATGAATAAGAAGAGCTAACACTTATGGGACACATCTCTGTGCTGGGCTCTGATGCAAGCAGTTTCTGCTGCTGCTGCTGCTGCTGCTAAGTTGCTTCAGTCGTGTCCGACTCTGTGAGACTCCAGAGACGGCAGCCCACCAGGCTCCTCCATCCCTGGGATTCTCCAGGCAAGAACACTGGAGTGGGTTGCCATTTCCTTCTCCAATGCAGGAAAGTGAAAAGTGAAAGTGAAGTCGCCCAGTCGTGTCTGACTCTTCGCGACCCCAGGGACTGCAGCCTACCAGGCTCCTCCATCCATGGGATTTTCCAGGCAAGAGTACTGGAGTGGGGTGCCATTGGTTTCTCCCAAGCAGTTTCTAGGCATCCTTTTATCTCATCCTCATAAGTACCCCATGAGGTGGGTAGAACTAGCCTTGTTTTCAGATTAGACAACCGAGGCACCGGGGGTTACCTGGCGTGCCCCGGGTTGCTCAGAGAGTGGCAGGCAGGGACGCTGACACCGGGTGCTCTGGCTGCAGCGACCACTCTCTTGGTCCCCACACTGACCACACGGTTGATGAGTCGGCGCATTCCTTTCAGTCAAGCTTGGCCTCAACTGGAGGAACATGGCTTGCTGAGCCAAGACGAAACTTATTTGCTCTTAGGTCAGAGGTCAACTGACTGTCTGGAGAAGCTACTTCTCAGTCTTCAGTATCCAAGGCCATCGCTGTTCTCGCTGGATCATGTCACAAGTCTCAGAAAAACCGGAACACTAAAACATACTGCAAGAGGCAGGGGGCAAGAGGTTTTTGTTTTTGTTTTAAATTAGGCTTTTGGAAGTTGGATGGCCACCAATTAAAACTTTTTTTCCCCACTTTCCTCCAAAGAAATGCTTATTTCTCTGATCTAGAAGGGAAGAAACCACAAGAAGCTGTAACTTGCTCCGCCCTCCTGCCCTGCCTGTTGGCTGGCTGTTCTTTGGATGTGAGTGTCCTGAATCCTGGGGGCAGAGCCCTCTTTTCCACACTCTACTCCACTGCCTGCCCACAGCCCCACCTGCTTGAGCTTCCTGGGGGAGCTGGTTTGGGGTGTGGGTGGACCCAGAAGTGAGTCCCAGAAGTGAGAAGGACTGCTCTTAGGCCTTCACCTGGGTGCCCTCCTTATCACCCGAATCATTCACCAGGAAGGGCAGGGCCCCTTTTATTTGGAACAATAGGGTGAGATGCACTCTCACACGTGTAGCACATACAATGGGGTGAAAGTTTTCCCTTTGCCAGCAGAGCATGACACAGTTCTTACCCTGTGGAAATGTCGCTCAGCCTGAGAACACCTCACTCGCACCCCTGGACATGGAATTAGTGGCTTGTAAAAGCAGAACATGCCTGAAATCACCCCTGAAAGAGCATCACTTACCATCTTATGGGCTACATCTTTCATCTTGCCTGCCTGCCTCTCTGTAGCTTTATTTGTTCTTTGTTGTGTGTGTTTTTTTAGTCACAGCTTCTCACCAGTTTTAAAACGTGCCTAGAAGTGAAAAAGGGCTTTGCCTTATGAGAGACTGTCAGCATCGCCAAAGGTGACCTTCACTGTCCATGCAAACAGCACTGAAACAGCAGGCCACACTCACTCCTCAGTGCTTTTCAGGGCTTAGTAAGTTAGGCCACAGTAACCCCCTGGTGCCATAATCCACCAATGCTGAGCATTTTCAGATGATCATACATGACGTGGTTGCTAAAGACACAGCTTCTCTGAGACTCAAAATGTCACAATTGTTTAAACAGTCCTGAGAAAATGACCCTGAAATCACAGGTGCTGAGAAGAAGTCCATTCCTCCTCCACTTTGTAAACTTCCCAGTGTATACACACACACACACACACACGTACACACGCGTGCTAAGTTGCTTCAGTCGTGTCTCTTTGTGATCTCATGAGTTGCAGCACGTCAGGCTTCCCTGTCCATCACTATCTCCCTGAGTTCGCCCAAACTCGTGTCCATTGACTCAGTGATGCCATCCAACCATCTCATCCTCCGTCACTCCCTTAAATCCAGATGCCCAGGCCCATCCCCAGACCACTTAAGTCAGAATCTCAGGGACTTGGGAAGCAGTCAGTACTTTCTGAAAGCCCCCTCAAGTGATTGTAATGTGAAGCCAGAGGTAAGAATCACTGCTTTGATTCTCAAAATGTGGGCCCCAAATTAGCTGTATCAGCATCACTGGGGAACTTAATTAGAAATGCAGATTTCCAGGCCCCACTGTGAACCTACTGAATCAGAAACTGTGGAGATGGGCCCCAGCAATCAGTTTTAATGAGCCTTCTAGGTGTCCATCCTCAAGGAAATCAGTCCTGAATATTCATTGGAAGGACTGATGCTGAAGCTGAAACTCCAATACTTTGGCCACCTGATGCAAAGAGCTGACTCATTTGAAAAGACCCTGATGCTGGGAAAGACTGAAGGCAGGAGGAGAAGGGGATGACAGAGGATGTGATGGTTGGATGGCATCACTGACTCGATGGACACGAGTTTGGGTAAACTCCGGGAGTTGGTGATGGACAGGGAGGCCTGGTGTGCTGCAGTCCATGGGGTTGCAAAGAATCAGACACGACTGAACTGAACTGAACTAGGTGATTCTCTGCATGGTACAGTTTGAGAACCAGTTTAGATGACAAAGTAGTATTTTTGCAAAATCCACTGGGATACTTAAGCTGTTAACTGTTACCTCTAATTTCCTTGTCTACAGTAAAACCCAATTCCCTCTTTCTGATGATTCTCGTCTTGGCTCATCTGAGATGAAAAACACAAAAGATACATCTGAAGGCCTGACTGTTATTTCTGGACTGGGAACCAACAAAGCAAAATAATCTTACACATGGAGACAAATTCTTTGGTCTCCTGTAATTAAGGCATCTGTTTTAGTACTGTTTTATAAGGAGCAGGTTTCTAGTCTTAGGGCTTCCCCAGTGGCTCAGAGGTTAAAGCATCTGCCCGCAATGCGGGAGACATGGGTTTGATTCCTGGGTCGGAAGATCCCCTGGAGAAGGAAATGGCAACCCATTCCAGTATTCTTGCCTGGAGAACTCCATGGACGGAGGAGCCTGGTGGGCTACAGTCCACCAGGTCACAAAGAGTCGGACACGACTGAGTGACTTCACTTTCACATTTAGTATTGTGAGCAGGTTTCTAGGCTTTACTTATTGTTTATCTACCAAGCTTGGTGCAGCCAGAAAAAAAAAGTATGCCCCAAACGGGTTTAATTAGAGAGAAATGTGGTTGGAGTTCCCTAGGGAAATCTACGATGTTGTAGGAGGATGTGTTTGTGGTGCAGGGCAGAGAGCTTAATTCACTCTGAGAGAGTCCAGTTGAGGCAGCCACCAGAGGAGGGAGACAGGGAAGGAGGCGAGAAGGGGGCGATCAGTAGTAATTTGAGGTGAGTTATGAAAGCAAAGATGACTTGTTCTCCAGTGTTGATAATTACTGAAATTTCAGGATCCGAGACCTTCTGCCTCAAGAGTTACTGAGGGGCACAAATGAGTGATTTTGAATTGGGGAAGTTCAAAGTCCTTCTCCTACTCCTGACTTGTCCCCTCTTATTTATAGAACTAAATCACAGAAACAGCATTTATTAATTCCTACAGTTTGGATATCCAGAATGTTATGTTTCTCTTTGCAGTAAAAATCAAAGAATACTAGGTGGTGAATATATCCAGACAATTATATCTATTAAGTATGAAAAAAGTGAAAGTGTTAGTCACTCAGTCGTGTCCAACTCTTTGTGACCCCATGGACTGTAGCCCACCAGGCTCCTCTGTCCATGGGATTCTCCAGGCAAGAATACTGGAGTGGGTTCCTGTACCTTCTTCCAGGGGATCTTCCCGACCCAGGGATCAAACCCATGTCTCTTATTTCTCCTGCGTTGGTAGGCAGGTTCTTTACCACCTGGGTAAAGTGCCACCTGGGAAGCCCATCTATTATGTATTTTAAGCCTCAAAACAACACTTAGGTGAATATCGTTGGCCCATTTTTCCAAATTAGAAAGCTGAGAGAGACCCTAAGCAAGTAACCTAGTCATTAAATGATAGAGCCAAGACTCTAGTCCAGGTCTGTCCAATCCTAAGTCCTTTCTTTGTTTGCTTCCTTGGTCCAGAAAGATATTAACTGGAGCCTAGAGCTGTGTCCCCAGCTGACAGGTCTACATTCAACTACAAACAAAAAGATGAGCCCAGAGCTTCACTCTTACAGGCGAACATCATTGAGGGCAACGCTGTACGGTGTTTCTATACATCTTGTGGCCTTTTCTGTCCCAGAAGGATGCTGGCTTAGCAAAGATCTCTTTAGCCTGGTTCTATTTCTCACACATACCCTGACCTTACAAACCTCCCTCTCTCTCAGGAGCAGAGTTCAGTCCCTGGAACTGGGATTGCACCAGCTTCACTCTCCTCTCAGCTCCATCCTTTTCAGATTCTCTTGGGCCCTGAGGGAACCCATGAGCACCAGACTCTTGTTCAACCAGTGGGACTGGACTGTATGGTTAAGTAAGATTTCCCAGTGTGCTCATTGCTGCTGGCTCAAAATGGATCTTGATTGTTTTCTTAGGAAAAATCCTTGGAGGCAAAGGCAAAATCAAAGGGGAGGAAGATGAGCATGCTAAAGGAAGAAGAGGGGTGAGGCGGTGGGGATACAGTTACCCTGGACTTTTTCATCTTGACTCCTCCAACTCAACATCCAGGAGGTTCCCTCCCCATCATCCACAGGATGAGAAAGTCTGGGCCCTTCTGAGATCTAGGAATGGAATGTGTGTGGTGGGGGGTGGCTAGCTGTTTGCAAACTAATCTGCTAAAATTTCTAAGTATTAGAAGGGTTGTTAGAATTGAGGAAAGTGTTTTACAGCACTTCACATGCATTAATGCACATATATACTAATCACCTGGGATCTTGTTAAAATGCAGATTCTGGTTCAGTCCCTCTGGCTGGATTGAGACCCAACATTCTGCATTTCCAACAAGCTTCCAGGGGACATGGCACTGCTGGGGGATAGCAAGGGCATATCATATCTGAGTGTATCATATCTGAGTGTATCATATCTGAGTAAGCTGTGATTGCTGAGTAAGCTATGATTGCTGGAGCCACTGTTAGGGCCATGGCCGCTGCTGCTGCTAAGTTGCTTCAGTCGTGTTCGACTCTGTGCGACCCCATAGACGGCAGCCCACCAGGCTCCCCCTGGGATTCTCCAGGCAAGAACACTGGAGTGGGTTGCCACTTCCTTCTCCAATGCATGAAAGTAAAAAGTGAAAGTGAAGTTGCTCAGTCTTGTCCGACTCTTAGCAACCCCATGGACTGCAGCCCACCAGGCCCCTCCATCCATGGGTTTTCCAGGCAAGAGTACTGGAGTGGGGTACCATCGCCTTCTCCGGCCATGGCCACTATTATGGACTAAATGTTTGTGCCCGCCCCCATCACCAAATTAATACATCTAACTGCAGGTGTGGCTGCAGATGGGGCCACTAGGAAAGTAACTAAGATGAAATGAACAACTGAATCATTTTGCTGTATACCTGAAACTAATACAACATTGTAAATCAACTCTACTCCAATATAAAATGAAAATTAAAAGAAAGATGAAATGAATCATAAGGGGCCCTGATCCAACAGGAAGAGATTAGTGTTCTCCCTCTTGCTCTTTCTCCCTCTTTTCTTCTCTCTCCCTCCCACATCCTCCCCTGCCCCACACCCACTAACTCAATCCCAGAGGAAAGGCCATATGAGAACACAACAGGAAGGCAGCCATCCACAAATAAGAGCACTCTCACCAGAAACTGACCATGCCAGCACCCTGACCTTGAACTCTCTGCCCCTAGAGCTGTGAGGAAATAAATGTGCGTTGTCTCAGCCCCTCAGTCTGTAGTATGTTACAGTGATTGGAGTGGATGAATACAGCTGCTATAGTGTCTGCTCCAGACATTCAGGAGTTCGGGAGAACCAGATACTCTTTCGCCCTAGGACTTGCTGTGTTTAGTTGCTCAGTCGTGTCTGACTCTTTGTGACCCCATGGACTGTAGCCTGCCAGGCTCCACTGTCCATGGGGAATCTCCAGGCAAGAATACTGGAGTTGATTGCCATGCCCTCCTTCAGGGGATCTTCCCAACCCAGGGATCAGACCCAGGATTCCTGTGTTGCAGGTGGATTTTTACCATCTGAGCCACCAGGAAAGCACTAGGAATTCACAAGGGACAATCTCTAAACCCAGACAAGCTGGCTGCTCCCTCTACTACACTTCAATTCACAATTTCATTACTCAGTGTATATCAGCCTTAGCTGCACATGGGTATAATCTGAGAGCTTTAAAACTCTAGCCATGTCTGAGCCTCACCCACCCAGGATGCCAATTTAATTGGTCTGGTGTGTGGCCTGGGCATCAGGATTTTTTAAAGCTCCTCAACAGATTCATTCTGAGATCAAGAACTCATTGTTTCAAGTAAACATTTTAGGTCCAAGAAAGGGGTTAATATCAGCCTCAGCTCTAGGGGAAAAGAATAAAGCACTCTCTGTGGGTGTGGGTATGTGAGGGGATTGGCAACAGCAGGAAAGGGCAGAGGAACAGGAGCCGGCACTCCGGAGTGGCAAAAGGAACAGGAAGTGCTCAAGTTAATTTCCTGCAAAAGTTTTGATCTGCTGCAGAGGTCCTACCCCCATCTATGATGAAAGGTTAAAGAACCTTCAGAACCAGTCTGTGGAATGTGTCCTTTCAGTTCAGTGAGAAGTGAAGCCCTGCTGGGTGATTTCAAACCCTGCTCCTTCAAGAAGGCTCCCCAGATGTCAGTGTCAGCCTCCTGATCAACACAAATTTCCTCTTCTGCTTTCTTCTGGCATAAGCTCCAACGTCCCCTAAAAGTGACAAGCTGCACTTAAACTGTTTCAGACAGGGCCTCACAAGGGATAAGACTTCTATTCTACTTCTCCTTGGAGCTCTCTGAGTTCCCTGTCCTATCCTGAGTCACCACAGTCAGACGGCCCTCCAAGAGCAATTTTGGACTGAGACACTAAAGCGAAATCAGGAACAAATGATACGACCTCTTCTTCCTTCGTTTGTTCATTGAATTTGTGTTTACATTTACCAGTGTTGAGTTATACTGCTTCCGCCGTGTTACACTGCAGTTCACTGATTTCTGGAATGAAGTTAACTGCTCTGTGGCTGGGCTGCATTTTCATCCATAACCTGAGGATGGATGATTCAGGTTATGGATGGTGAATGACCCACTGGTAATTCAGGCCCC
The DNA here is from genome assembly GCA_917880005.1 of Nanger dama. NCBI lineage: Eukaryota > Metazoa > Chordata > Mammalia > Artiodactyla > Bovidae > Nanger > Nanger dama. Next base: position 14,752,140 of record CAKJTW010000032.1, on the reverse strand, counting down.
ATCTACTTGTGGAGTTAACTGATCCTACTTGACAATCTCAGAGGCATCACGCCTGTGTTTACTGCGCTGGGACGAAGCAGTACATCTAGGTAGCAGGCGTGTCTAGGAGTTGGATCAAAGACTTAACAGAGGCAAATGTCTCTACTTTAGAGGTGCTTTATCTCCTATGTCGGAGAAGGCAATGGCACCCCACTCCAGTACTCTTGCCTGGAGAATCCCATGGATGCAGTCCACGGGGTCGCTAACAGTCGGATGCGACTGAGCGACTTCACTTTCACTTTCCTGCATTGGAGAAGGAAATGGCAACCCACTCCAGTGTTCTTGCCTGGAGAATCCCAGGGATGGAGGAGCCTGGTGGGCTGCCGTCTATGGGGTCACAGAGTCGAACACGACTGAAACGACTTAGCAGCAGCAGCAGTGTTACTTTTTATGCCCTAAAAAGTACATTTTCATCCTTATATGTAATCTATGGATTAGTTACAAGTTGCATGCTCGGTGCAAGCATCTTTCAGAGAAACAATATAAATGTAGGATGGCTTATGTGATGTCTCATAATTCCCCATCTTGTTAAAAATAGCTAAATTCAATGTTATTCATTTACTTACTGATTAATTTACTCATTCTTTCATTCTCAATATACATGGAGTAATGACTCTGTGATCAGTGGTAGAGAATCTGCCAGCCAATGCAGGAGATGCGAGTTTGATACCTGTGTCAGGAAGATCCTCTGGAGAAGGAAATGGCAACCCACTCCAGTGTTCTTGCCTGGAGAATCCCGGGATGGAGGAGCCTGGTGGGCTGCCGTCTATGGGGTCGCACAGAATCGGACATGACTGAAGTGACTTAGCAGTAGCAGCAGCAGCAGAATCTTGTATGTGGTGGGAAAGAACATTGCATATCCTATATCAGATATAGAGAAAACATTAAACACATTGTATCTCTTTTGATTCTTACAGCAACCCTATGAGAATAGACATTATAATAATTTCATTTTATAGATGAGGGAACTGAGGTTCTAAGACATTCAGTAGTTTCTTTGCCCAAGGTCTTTGCAGTGTTTGAACTGGGATTTATGGTCTGGGCATTACATTCCACTGCTCCCAGGAAAAGTCTGGCCATCTCCATTTTATGGGGGAAGGAATTACATTCTGAGTCTAGTTAAGCTGCAGGAGGTTTCCAAACAGGAAGCTTATAGCTTGCTCAGCTGCCATACATCTTTCCACTGTCTTTTTTCCCCCTCACAGTCATGAGCCTCATCATTGCTGGAAAGTATCTCACTGTTTATGGGATCCAATAGGGCTGATAGGTTGGTTACTGGAATTTCTAGTCATTATTGGGCTCTAGGATAGAGACTTTTCTTTTATTCCTTCAAAGATCTTTTTAGGAAGCAGTTAAGCAAGCCTGAAATTACATGTGAAATCAGATGACTAAATTTTTTTTTAAGCTGTATTTTTTATTTTTCTATTTTTACATTTTCTTGGCAGTGCAATGCACAACTTGCAGTATCTTATTCCCCTGACTAGGGGTCAAACCCAGGCCCCCTATAGTGGAAGGGCAGAGCCCTAACCACTGGACAGCCAGGGAATTCCCCCACCTCTCTCTTTTAGTAGCAAAATATAAATGCCAGTCCTTTTCCCTTTCCTGCAGTTTACCACACCTTCTCATTAACCTCTGGTGCCAACTTCACAGTGATTCATCTTAACATGTGGATGGTTAGAATTCTACAGAAGTGGTCCCCAACCTTTCTGGCACCAGGGACCAGATTCATGGAAGACAAATTTTCCAAGGAACGGGGTAGAGGGTGGAGATGGTTTTGGGGTGATTCAAGTGCATTACATTTATTGTGCACTTTATTTATATTATTATTATATCAACTCCAGTTCAGAAAGTGAAGTCGTTCAGTCATGTCCGACTCTTTGCGACCCCATGGACTGTAGCCCACCAGGCTCCTCTGTCCATGGAGATTCTTCAGGTAAGAATACTGGAGTGGGTTACCATTCCCTTCTCCAGGGGATCTTTCTGATCCAGGGATTGAACCCTGGTTTCCTGCTTTGCAGGCAGACTCTTTACCCTCTGAGCCACCAAGGGAAGCCCCTTATTTCTCTTATTACTATATCAACTCCAACTCAGATCATCGGGCATTAGATCCCAGAGGTTGGGGATCCCTGTTCTATAGTTTCTCATCATTATTTCTATTTAAGAACATAATGAAAGTGCAGCTGTCTTAAAGTTACACAGATTAGAATAGGATGGGGTCCTTTATCACTATGGAGGCCTCTGTAACCCAATTCACTGGAAGATTCTTGGTTGGGTTTATCCAGCAGGTGGCATGGGTTTCACACTGGAGTCTCTGACAGGTCTTCCCTGGACCATTGTTCTTGTTATCTCTGTGAAAAGGTTGCTGAGGGTTAGGCTTGTAGGTTGGATCAAGTTGTTCAGAATTAAGATCAAATTTTGGCCTCATCAGTGATACTATCTGTTCCATCAGTGGAGGTAATTAGCTAAGAGTAGGTGAAGTTGGTACGTACTATTTAATAGACCCCACTAAGGCCCCAGAGGCTTCAAAATACCTTTCCTTTTATATCACTTTGGCTCATCTTGCCCATCATCTCTGGGCTGAAATTATTCCAATTACCTATTTTTTATGATAGATCTCAGAGTTTCAGCCATAGGATTTCACTTTTTCTCCAAAATATAAAGATGTACATGTTATGTTGAGAGGTCTTGAGGAAACTGTCAAGGTTTCTTCTATTAGTATTTAGAAGAAGTACTAACAGGCATCATAACCTTAGACAGTGTTATGATTTGAACTGTGTTTCCCTCCCCCACCACCTTCCTGAAAATAGGCTGAAGTCGTAATCCCTGGTACCTGTGACTATGACCTTATTTGGGAATAGGGTTATTGTGGATGTAATTAAGATAAGATGAGGTCACACTGGAGTATATGGGTCCTAATCTAATATGTTGTTTTTGTTTAGTCAATAAGCTGTGTCCAACTCTTTTGGGACCCCATGGACTATAGCCCAGCAGGCTCCTCTGTCCGTGGGATTTCCAGGCAAGAATACTGGAGTGGGTTGCCATTTCCTTCTCCAGGGGATCTTCCCCACCCAGGGATCAAATCTGAGTCTCCTACTTGGCAGATGGATTCTTCACCACTGAGCCACCAGAAGTCCAATCTAATATGACTGGTGTCCTTGTAAGAAGAGGAGAGGAGACACAGACACACAGGCAGCAGCACCATGTGAAGGCAGAGGCGGAGACCACAGTGACGTGTCTATAAGCCAAGGCATGTCAAGGGTAGTCAGCCGCACCAGAAACTGAGACAGGCATGGACCAGATCCTCCCCTAGAAGCTTCAGAGAGTGTATGGCCCTGCCAATACTTTCTTTTCTGACTTTTGGCCTCCAGGACTATGAAAGAATCCATTTCTGTTGTGTGAACCCACCAGGTTGTAGTTGTTTAAGGTAATCCTAGGGAAAAAGTACAGGTAGGAAGGAGAGGCCTGCCTTGATGTAGGGGCAGTGAGTTTCCGTGGAACCAGAAAGCAGGGCACCCTCTCCCTTGATGGCTATGGATCAGATGCAGGAACCACCAACAGCTCTGTGTGCGTAAATTTTCAGGCCTGGGTTCATTCCTCCAGGGAGACATTCCTGCAGGCCAATAGAGTTCTGCTAAGCCTCTGGACATCACGCTCAGGAGGAGCCGGAGATTCCTGAGCAAAGCCACGTAGTTTACAAAGGATCAGGTGCTTGGACAGATGCCTGAAGACAGATGAGATGGCCCAACTTTATCTATTGCAAAACTGAGCCCAAGGCCATTTCCCTAACAGGAGACAGAGCAGGCCGGGTCTTCTTTTTGCAAAATCACGGAGTTAATCATCCCAGTGCCTGAGCCTTGTCTATTTGATCTTAGGGAGAACTTATGTTCTCCATTCTGATTTTCCATCTCCAGCGCTACCTATCTTTGTGTTTGTGACCTATCAGAAACATGATTCAGGAAGCCAACTTAGATAACATTTGTCTACTAATTTTCCTAGGTGCCCAATAAATGTTGGTTAAGAGGTTTTCTTTTTCATCCAGAAACAGATATCCTTTGAAGTGAATGCTTCTGAAGAAGGAGTGCCTTCTCCAGAATCCCCATCAGGACTCAGGCAGGTCTTCTTCCAGCTGGAAGAACCCTTCTCCAGGGACTGCCTCTGCCTGAAGCAGGCTGCCTTGCTCAGTTATTTGCTGAGTGGTCTGAGCAGGACTACAAAGGCTTGCCTCCAGTCAGCACATCTCTGAAGGTCGTCCCAGCTCCGGGGCTCCCCATAGGATTGGTGGAGGCTTTCAGTGCAGCTGCCTCAGTTTGCCTTCTCCTTCTGTCCAGGTCTGCTGCCCTCCCCCATACATGTCTTGTTCTTGAGAGTACTCTCCACCGGATACCCCGGCACACAAATCTCAGTGCGTTTTCCAGGGAACCTGATCTAAGATATTTCAACGTAGACAGAAGAGAAACATATTGACCACACTCACAGGTATAGACGTGGAATCTGGAATGCGTATAGCCATCGGCAGGAAAATAGAATGCTACCTTGTCTCAGCATGGTCTCTGTCCTCAGCCTAAACTGGGTCATGAAGGTTCCACTGCTCCCCAGGGGCTTATGAGTCCTGAGCACAGTGCGACCACTTAGTAAGTGTTCACGGAACAGGCAACGGATGAGTGTTCATGGAATTCAGCTTGGTCCTGGGATGAGCTAAATAGGTCTTGTACAGTTTTTCTCTCTTTGTGATAAGAAGAGTCATCTTTGGAGGGTGTATTAGTTCCCTAGCGCTGTTATAACAGGAACACAGTCTGGATGGCTTAAACAATGAAAATGTATTGTCTTAAAGTTCTGCAGGTCAGAAGTTTGAAATCAGGATGTCAGCAGAGCCCTGATTCCTCTGAAGGACTTGCAGATGGGTGCGTTCCATGCCTCTCCTCTAGGTTCTGGTTGTTTTGCTGGCAATCACTGGCATTCCTTGACCTATAGAGACATAATCCTAATCTCTGCCTGTAGTATTCCTCTGATATGTCCAAATTTCCCATTTATAAGGACACTAGATGCTGAAATAAGGCTCTGTCTTACCCTTACTCCAGTACAACTTCACCTTAACTGATATATCTTCAATGGCCTTATTTTCAAACAAGGTCAAATTCTGAGGTCCTGGGCCTTAGGACTTCAGCATATGAACTTGGGAAGGGAGATAATTCAATCATTTCTTGGAGGTTCTATTTTGATTCTGGATTCTAGAATTTCCAACATGCCCTGTGTCAGAAACACTGGGGCTGCAGAGGGGCCACAGGAAAGAGAGTGTGACCTGTAGCTGTGGGGTCTGAGCCAGGGGAAGTCAGGTTCTAGTTAGCAGAGGAGTGGAATATTGCAAAGGCCCTGAGGCCTGAGGTCTGGCTGGGTTCGGAACAGATTTCATGCATTTGACTGGGGAATGCAAACAACGTAAAAGATGCTCCATCCAACCTAGATATTGTTGTTCCGTGTGAAGTAAGTCAGACAGATAAGGAAAAAGATCGTATGGCATCCCTTAGATGTATGTAGACTCTAAAAGAAAATGATGCAAATGAACTTACTTACAAAAGAGACTTAAAGAACAAACTTATGGTTGCCTATACACTCTGCTATGTTTTAAATGGATAGCCAGCAAGGACATACTGGATAGCACAGGGAACTCTGTTCAACGTTATGTGGCAGCCTGGGTGGGAGGGGTTTGGGGGAGAATGGATACATGTGTGTGTACACACACACACACACACACACATATACACTGACTGTTCACCAGAAACGATCACACTTTTAATCGGCTAAACCCCAATACAAAATTATAACTTAAAATGTTTTTTTTAAGATACCCCATCTTTTAACTGATGCAGTCACTTCACCCTCAAGGAAAGGAGTATAACTCCTTATTTCTTAAGGGTCAGCTGCACATACAGATTTCTTCTAACGTGCGCTGTGTGGAACGAAGGAAGACAGTAACTTTTCAGCAGAGAAACCTGACAAGCACCCCCCCGCAGCAAGGTGATCCATGCCAACATCAAGAGCGCTAAGGGATGTCGCTCCTAAGTACCAGGACATGACATGATGAAAATGGAACTTCACCCCTGTGATCTTTCTCCCCCAAACACGTAGCCACAGTCTAATAACAAGAAAGGCATCAGAGTACCCCAACTGGGGGACAAGCCACAGGATACCCGACCAGTACTCCTCAAAAATCAAGGTAATATAAAATAGGAAAAGCTTGAGAAACTCACAGCCAAGAGAAGCCTAAGGTGAGAAGGATGATTAAGTGTAATGTGGTGTCCTGGATGGGATCGTGGAACAGAATAAAAGGGATTCGGTAAAAACTAAGGAAATGTGAGTGAATTATGGACTTTAGTTACTATTAATGTATCGCTATCGATTCATTAATGACAACAAATGTATCATGTTACTGTAAGCGGTTCATGCAAAACTGGATAAAGGATATGTGCACTCTATTTTCACAATTTTTCTGTGAAACTTCTAAATAAAACTTCTTAATCTTCTAAAATAAAACCTTTCTTGAAACTAAATTTAAAAAGTGCCATCCTAAACTTCTGTTAAGAAGATAAATAAGTTCTAGGAATACAGTTGCAACAGAATGGCTCCAGTTAATCACTGCTGTCCTTTCTATAGGAAAATTGCTAAAAAGTAAATCCTGAGTTTTCATCAGAGGGGAACAAAATCATCTTTTTCTTTTTTTGTATCTGTGAGCGATGATGGAGGGCTTCCCTGGAGGCTCAGTGGTAAAGAACCCATCTGCCAAAGTAGGACACTCAGGTTCATCCCTGGGCCAGGAAGATCCCCTGGAGGAGGCCATGTGAACTCACTCCAGTATTCTTGCCTGGGAAATCCCATGGACAGAGAAGCCTGGAAGACCCCAGTCCAAAGGGTCATAAAAGAGTCAGACACAACTTAGCAACTAAACAACTACCTTAAAAACTAGATAATTTGCATTTCAAAAACTTTTTAATAAACTTTTTCTTCTTTTTCCTAGCAAACAGTTTTGTCTCACAGTTACTCAAAAACAGAAAGCAGGGAAAAGGTTTTTAATTCTCAGGAGAAATATTTAAAAGCAAGCAGGGGCACTGGTGGAGGTGAATAATCAATCAGGGACTCATTGGTCAAATATCTCTATTTACTCCACCCTCATCTCTACTTAACCAGAGAGCCAAAAGGAGAGGCTATGGAGGGCAAAGAAACAGATGTGATTCTTACGTATTCTTGGCCTGTGTTGAGTAATGGGATGACTGAGGACCCCAGGAGACAAAACCTGAGGTGCTGGCAGCTGTTTGGACCCCTCAGCAGAGGGGAAGAATGGGTATGACCCCAGAACGTTGAGAAGAAAGTGAGATGGGAGTTACTCCACCTTGAATTAATTTGCTCCAAGTTTTATCCACTTAGATTATAATCTGTGCCCCTCTGATGCTTTCAGGAAGTTGTTGCTTCTGGGAAACATGTCCAAGGCTCCCCTTTACTCTGTAACAGAATCAAGGCTGAATCCACAGATTTAGTCTGTTCCCGTCTCCAGCATGACATGAGAATAAAGGGGTCCAGAGTCCATGTCTTTCTTTTTTTTTTTAACCTGGATCCTGAGAGCCAAAGAACAAACCTGCCCAGGTTTATCTTCCTCCATTGCTGGTCAATTGTTTTGATCTTTGACCTTGCATCTGGCCAAGAGTCCACGGGGCAGCTCTAGGTTTGCCCTGTGGAACAAATGTTGATTTAACCTTTTGGATCTCCTGACACTATTGTGAAATCCGTTCCATCAGAAACTAAGTTGTTGCTGTCTGTTGTTCAGAGTATTTATAGGAAATGGCACAAGACTCATTCCACGTTACCACCAATTTTACAAGCTCTGAGTGGAGAAAAGATAGTCTTTGTTTTAGAAAGAAGTTTCTAAAACCCTATTCCTCTTTTTCAGTTTTCTGCTACAGGCTTAAGAATGTCCATTAACTTTGCTATAAAATATTTAAAATAAATAACAATTTTGTAGACATAGTGTCTTTCCTCTCATGCTTTAAATTATTAAAAAAAAAAAGAATCACAGGGATTACTTGGTGATCCAGTGGTTAGGAGTTTGCCTTCCAATGCAGGGGCTGAGGATTCTTTCCCTGATCAGGAAGCTAATATCCCACATTCCTCTTGGCAAAAAAAAACAAACCCATAAAACAGAAGCAATGTTGTAACAAATTCAATAAAGACTTTTAAAATGGTCCATATTAAAAAAATCTTAAAAAAAAATAGAATCATATAAATGCCAGGCTTGTTTGGCTCATTTTTTTCTTCCGGTCTTTAAAAACTGTTTTGATATAAAAAATAAAATAAAAACTGTTTTGATAAACTAAAAACATGTTTCCAGCAATAAATACCTTTAAAAGATTAAAGGCCAAAACAAAATATGATAGCACAATAAACAAATGCAATGTTTATTTCAAATAAACACATCATACTTTGTGGTTTTCATTGTGATCTGCCTAAGTATTTTAAATGCATTTTCCAATAGTTTTGCAGTCTCAGTGTATCTGCTGACTAAAGTTAATTCTGTTAAATGTTGTTTTCCCAAAATTTTTCTTTTGTTTCTAATTTGGTTTAATTTGGAGAAAGAACATTTGCTGCAGCTAGAATGACAATGGAAAACTAGTATTTTAGTAAAGCTTGTGCATATACTGCTTTATTCTATAATAAATGTTTCAACAATTCACATATACTTATAATCTTTTTACTATCACTTGTTAATGAGTTTATGCAAAGCAGTAATACTTTCGTAAATGAGTCATTATTCACTTGAAAATTTTGTTGCCTTTTTTATCATAATGAATTATTTAAATAACTACTTTACTGAAAACAAATTCAACTGAAGAATAGCTTTTCTTATTTTGAGTTGCATGTTACAAAATTGCCATGATACTGACTTGATGAAAATTTTGCTTTTCTGATTATTTTTAAATGAGGAAAGTAATATCTGCTCATGTTTTTTTCAGAAGGTTTAAAAGCTCCCCAATCACTCTCTTTTATTAAAGTTAAAATTTTTTTGAAGTATAAACCATACAGAAAATTTTGCAAATCATAAATGTACAACTCATTGATTTATAACAAACACCCCTATGAACAACCATGAAGATCAAGGTAAAATCATTACAGGGACCTCAGAAGAGCTCTCTCCCAATCACTACCCCTTTTGCTGCTCAAACACAGCCGTATCTTGACTTCTAACCCTAGAGATTATTTTTTTCTGTGTTGTACTTGATATAAATGGAATCACACTATATGAATTCCTTTCTGACTTCTTCACTCAGCGTAATGTTTGTAAGATGCACTTGTACCATCGTGTGCAATTAATGACATCCACTATCACTGTTTTCATTTCCTTGAGTGACCCTACCACACGTAAGCTCTCCTACTACCTACAGAGCCTGGTTGCTTTTAGTTTGGTGCTGGGATGGTTAATTTTATTTGTCATTTTATTAGGTCATTTTACTGGCGAAGGGAATGGCAACCCACTCCAAAATTCTTGCCTGGTGAATCCCATGGACAGATGAGCCTGGTGGGCTGTAGTCCGTGGGGTCGCAGAGTCGGGCAGGACTGAGCGACTAACACTAAGTAGACCAGGGATGCCCGGATAGTCGATCAGACATTCTGCGTGCTTCTGCGAGGGTGTTTTTGGATGAGATTAACATTTAAATCTGTAGATTGCGTAAAGTAGATTGCCTTCGTACTGTGTGTGGGCCCCATCCGAACAGTTGAAGGCCTGAATAGAACAAAAGGCTGACCCTCCCCTAAGTAGGGGAGAATTCCTCCTGCTTGACTCTCTTGAAACTGGGACATCAACTGTTTCTTGCCTTTAGACTCAAACTGAAATGCCAGCTCTACTCGTATCTCAAGCCGGTTAGCCTTTGGACTAGAATTATAGCATCGGTTCTCCTAGGTTTCCAGGCTGCTAACTCACCCTGCAGATCCTGGGACTTGGCAAATCCCAATTTGGCATGAGCCAATTCTTCACAGTAAAATCTCTTTTTATATATATAGCTGACTTCTCTCTCACTCTCCATATATATATACACACACACACATATATATGTGTGTGTAAATAGATACAGACACATACACAGGGCTCTTATATCTCTCTCCAGTTCCCTGGAACCTCAGTGGCTTCTGTTGACTCCATTGCCTAATAGAGTCCAGGGGAAGCGATGCTCTGTAGCAGCCAGTGCTTTTTAAAGGATACAGCTATTTCTCAAATCTTAGTCCAGGTCATAAAGGTAACAGAGTGATTGCCTGGTTCTTTCTTGGAAGACATGCCTTTGGAACCCTGAACCAATTTGAAAGGAGTCTGGCCACTATAATGAAGCTGCCATGCTGGAGAAACCACCCAGGCAGCCTGCTGGACATAGAGATGCCAAAGATTTCCTAGTCCTCATCTGCCCGGCACTCTAATTTTTCCAGCTCAGGGACCAGACTTGTGAGTGATGGAGCCTTCAGGATAACCCCAGGGCTGGCCACCATCTGACCGCAATCTCACAAGATGCCTTGAGCCAAATCTCTTAGCTGAGCCACCCTCAAATTCCTTTCCCCTAGAAATGATGAGTGATAATGACTGTTGCTGTTTTAAGCCATAACTTCTGGGGTGAATTGTTATGCGGCAGTAAGAACCAGAATAATCACTTATTGTAAAAGCAGTGAGGTGACTGGATGCATAGGAAAAATGAAGATAGTTGTAATTCATTAAATTGTCTTACTCAAAGAAAACATATTCCAAACACTAAAATCAAATCAATGCTCTCTTCTTATTCTCCACAGCTACTTGAAATGATGTATATTTTAGTTTGCTTCATATCTGAGAAAAGGTTTTCTGTACAGATTTACTATTTTTTTTCAGAGTCCTTATCAGGTATTTTTTTCTTATTAGCAGAAAAGATGATTGCTTTATATTTCATATTGAAATTGACTTTCTTCTTGAAGACATTCTTCACAGAGTCCTCTGAGTTTTGGGGCCCACTGCTTCCTAGATTTGCCACACAATCATTGAACTGGGATTTTATTTCAGTAATCTCTGGATTTGTGTCTTATGCTTTGAATCTCATGCTGTCCTTTCTCTTGGGTTCCTTAAGAATGCATGAAACATACAATTTCTGCATTACTGTATATCTGTAGTCTTCTCAATTTTGCCCTCACACTTGATTGTCTAGGCTCCAAATTGCTTTTGCTGTGTTTCAGGCATTACAGCATTGTTTTCTAGCTTTGTGTGTTGCTAGAGACATGCTGTCCATCTCATACTTGTTCTATATGGTAGTTATCCACTTTTCTCTAGAAAACTTTCGGATTCTCTCTTTAGCCCACCTGTTCCACAGTTTCTTCAGATGTGCCTATGTACAACTGAGGCTTATTTTATTCAAAGTCTTGCGCTAGTTTTTTTTTTTTTCAGACTCAAGTCTTTTCAGATCAAAGCACTCTTCTGTATTATGGCTTTGATTACATCCTTCCTTTCATTGTTTTTAGACCTGCTTTTAAATGAACACTGAGTCTTTTAAAAAATCTATTTTTACTAACAATTTTTCTCATATTATCCATGTCATTTTCTATTTTATCTAGCTTTCTGGGAGATGACTTCACTTTAAAAATCATGTCCCTAATTGGGTCTTCAACCATTTCCATTCCACTATTTAGCTCTTTCACTAAGTTCTCAAAACTTCTGATAATCATTTCAAATTTCCAATAACTCCCTTGTTCTCTAACTGATCCACTTTGTCCCCATGGTAGCCAGTACTTTTTTTTAAGGATGCCTCTTGAATCTCTGTTAAGATAATTAGATATTTTATAAGTCATCTCCCATTATTTTTTCTCTGTTTCTTCAGAAGCCAGTCTATCTTCACCTCAGTCTTTATCTTGCCTCTTGTTGATTTCCCTCAAATGTCTGGTGATCCTTTATTGACGATTCATATATACTAAGAACTATATTGATAAGTATAGGTTGATCGAGTGGATTTCACTAACAGGTGTGTTTACTCAGAAGGTCATTTTTTGAATGGGAAAGCTGGTTACAGCCTGTGTAAGTGGACAGATCTGCCAGGCAAGCTTGCAATTCACTAGCAAGGCTAGGACCATCACAACTGAACACAGGGAATCGCTTTATCCAGGGGTAGAACTCCGCTTCAGAGTGGAGCTGGATTTATGTCCACTGTGGAGGCTCTAGTGCCCCGAGGCTAGACAATACTTTCTGCCTCCATCCCAGCCCTCAGCCCCTTTGGGAAGATCTTACTCTCTTCAGAATGCAGTCTTTGGTGGTCTAGCTGAGGATAAAGAGCTTCTCTGTACATGGAGTGTGGTGGGCGGGCCTGAGGGACCCAGCTGTTTCGTCTGGTTTTGTCTGTTCTGTGGTTAACTGCCCTGATCACTGCCCAGGCCCTTGTTTTTCTCTCTACCCAGTGGCTCCAAGCTCGGAGCCTCTCAGGATGAGGATCCTGGCTGAAGACGCTGCACGCACGTGTTTCACCTTGTGCATTACTCTGCTTTTGTACATCAATATGGTCCCATCTGGGCTCTGGCTCCCAGAAATTTATCCAAGTCATTGAAATTTCTGCTGATGGCATTCTATTTGTTTTCAGCACTCTAACTGATTTATTCTTTATGTCTTTATTGACTATTCAATAGGATATTGGGAGAAAGGGTAGGCAAATACACATGCGCTGTCATTTTGGACTGGACCTAAAATAGTTTATTCAATTAATAAAGCATTTATACATTTTCCTAAAACTAAAAGAGAGGGTATAATTAAATTTTCTAATGGAAAAACTGCAGGTCCAAAAAGTCAGAAGAGGGAATTCCCTGGCAGTCCAAAGGTCATGATTTCAAGCTTTCATTGCCCAGGGTATGAGTTCAATCCCTGGTCAGGGAACTAAGAGCCACACAGCAAAAAAAGTAATAATAATAATAAATTAAATTTAAAAAATATTAAAAATGACAATGTTTTTAAAAAGTCAGAAGAATTACCTTGTCCATTATCACCTTCCTAACAATTAGAGTAGCATAGTTATTGAAAGTCTGATCTTTGAATCAGACAACCTGAGGCAGAGTCTAGTTACTAGCTAGGTAACAATGTGCAATTACTTGAACTCTCTGGACCTCAGTTTTCCTATCTGTTAAATGGAAATAAGCATACCTTTTTGTGGGTATTGTGACAATCAAGTACTCAGCAAAGTGCCTGGCGTGTGTTAATCTATTAGTGGTAACCAGCAGTAGCAGCTGCCATAATATCACCATCATCCCAGTCGTGAGTCATCCTCCCTGTTATTCTTTCTCTCCTAGACATTGTTGTTCTAATTAATCAGAGTTATGAGACCTTTGTGAGTTTGAGTTTTGTTTGGCTAACCTTTAATCACTACCTCTGGTTTAATCTCCCAATTGCAGGGAGCATGGCTAAGATAAGGGAATAAAAATTAAATACAGATGATGGAACAGCATGTTTTTATAGCAAAAATTTCTACCATTTATCTCATTTATACTTTCAAAATATTTTGATGTAAGTAGTTTAGGTATTTACTGGATATTTATCCTATATATATATATATATCCTATATATATAGGATATTTATAGGATATATATATCCTATATATATATATATATTTTTTTTTTTAATCAAGTTAACTTTCTGGGTGCCTGTTGTAGAAGACAATTTTCCTAAGTAACGGGATTTTGAAAAGACTCATTGATATCAAACATATTTCTCTTGATGCTGGGACCTTTGTTCTAAATTATAGCAATATTTAGTTTTAAGAATTAAGACAGGCATGACTTGGTAAACAGAATAAAAGTATTGTGCTACTCTAGGAGTTTAAATTTGAACTCTTTTTTTCTTTAATGAGTTGGTCCCACACAGAGCTCTAATAAATCAAATAGAGCCAAGCAGAGCTCTGCTGTTTGAGGGGGCTTGGGGGGCTCGGGCTGTGCTCACTGGGCAGCCCCTGCATCTCCAGCTGCTGCCAGCATGGAGGCCGCAGTGTCTCATCTTCATACTTTAAGTATTCTAAGAGACAGACTTTGGAAACCACTGATCTCACTTATTCTAAGGACAAGTTTTCCAGTTTCTATGAAAAACTCTTTTCAGTGCCGCCTTGTTGTGCCTACCCAGTATCCACAATAGTGTTAATCCTCCCAATAACCAGTCCTGGAAGACATTTACTCTCCCATTATTATACTAAGAAAATCAAAGTCCAACGAGGAGAGCAACTTTCACAACATCCCACAGCTAATAAGCAGAGGATTTGACTTTTACTCATGACCAGCTCCAAATTCTTTCTTCTACCTCCAAATAAGCAAAGAAATCTAAAGTTCTTTGCTAGCAATAAAATTTCATAATTTCAAGATACCTTTAATGAGCAGAATACAAAACATTGATCAAAACAATAAACCCTGAGCCAAAACCCAGTCAGAGAAGGAGCTATAAGTACAAATGAAATAGAACATTTGAGTGGAGATAGAGAAATCAATTTTAACTGGTTGGCCAGCTTGCTCTAGTCATTGCTCTTCCTAAACTTCTTGTAGTGAGAAAGGAAATTTTTGATGTTTCCCTCCCAAGTATGTTTGCTTGACTGCCTCTTTTTCAATTGGAACCCTCACTACTTACTTTTAGGCTCATTGGCATTGGGTTGATGATCATGTATGGTAGATGATCTACTTTCAGACCTATTCTATTCTTTACTGAATTTACTGAATTTTCTGGGCTCTCTTAATGGGCAGGGCAGTGCACCCAGTGCCCAGAGGCATAATCTTTGGCTTTGAGGCACTCACTGTCAGGTTGGAATGAGGGAGCCCTACCTGTGTGAGATACCAGGAACACACACGACATTAGGCACAGAGATAGTTTATGATAGGAGATAGGAACGCAGAGGAGGAGTGCCTGGTCCAGTCAAGACAAGTTTCCTGTAGAAAAATGAGCTTGAACTGAGCCTCCAGGATCTGTGGGGCCTTTAGCAAGAGGAGAGGGGTGGGGAGGAAAATCCCAGGTGGGAAACAGACAACCAACAGGCCCAACCAGCTGGAGAAGAGGGTGTGTGTCTGCCAGTACCACTGCCTACTGGCAAGAGTGAAGGTGCTTTCTGCTGACCCTATTTCACTATGGGGATGGAGGCCCAGAAATAGCACCTCATTCCTGTGAGCTGATCTTGAGTCTCTGGAGAAACAAACACTTGTGTTTCACAAAAATAGAGTAAAGGGTACTTGTACATACAATGTTTTCCTTTGTGTCTGCCTTTCAGGGCAGGCTCAACAAAATTTGGGCATTGTATTCATTTCCTAAGGCTGCCAAAAAAACCCCAAAGTACCACAACGGGATGGCTTAAAACAACAGAAATTTGTCCTCTCACTGTTCTGGAGGCCAGAAGTCTGAAATCAGAGTATTGGCGGGGCCATGCTCCCGAGGAAAGCTGTTCGGGAGAATGCTTCCTCCCTCTTCCAAGTGTCTGGAGGTGTCTGCAGGCCTTCCTTGGCATTCCTCGGTTTTCAGCTACAGCACTGTAATCCCTGCCCCTTCTCTCACCTGACTGCCCTCCCCCTGGGTGTTTCTGTCCCCTTCTTTGAAGGACAACAGTCATAGTGGAATAAAACCCCCACCCTTGACCCTAGTATGACCTCATCTTAACTGACCACTTCTGCAGTGATTCTGTTTCCAAATAAGGTCACATTCTTGTGCCCATGGGGTTAGGGCGCCTACATGTCTTTTGGGGGACACAAGTCAACACACGACAGAGATGAGCAAGACGATTTGTGGACCTTTGAGAGGAGGGATTTGGCCAAGAGGAGGGGACAGTTTTTGAGGATCTGTGAGTATCTGCCTCGGAGACTGGCCTTCAGGAAGCCACCGTCCCTCACGGACCTCTGTTTTGCTCCTTGAAGAAAATGATTTCAGGTGAAACTAAAGAGTGCTTCCCTCAGAAATCTCTGGAGCTGGAAGCAGAAAGGGAAGCACAGAGGCTGGGAGGAGAGAGGCGAGGGAAGAGAGGAGGAGGCTAAGAGTACTTGTGGCTAAGAGAACTTGTTTGGCAATACTCACGAGTGTCGTTAGTGTGTCTTTGTGACCACAAAGCATGATGGAAGCAAGATGCAGACTCCAGTCCAACATCACGTTGATCCTCGTGAGATGTGGCCCAGCCAAACAGGAAGAATCTGAAAGGCTATACAACTCAATGTGTAGCGAGAGAATAATTGAAAGAAGTTAGCTGTCACTTGGAGTAAGAGTAACACACCATAACTGCTATCATATCTGATAACATAATTAGATATTAGTTCAACCTGAACCCAGAGGCCAAGTTAAAAAACCAGTCCTAATGGAAAGATGCCTTATTGTCAGGGTGTCCATAAAAAGGACTTAGCAGAATTATCCTGAATAACTGTGGCACATGTGTCCTGTCCTGGTTAAAAATCTCTGATGAACAAAGAACCTTAGCTCCCTGAAGACACATCATAAGAGCTTTCAGAACAATCACAGGCTTTGGAGGAAGATCCTGCAATCAATACGCAGAAACAAGCCTGAGACAGGCGTTTGTTTCCCCACCTTGGACAAGGAGTCTTTGCTCCCATCCCCTGCTCCCCAACCACTGGTATTTGAGGTGGGTTAGGTTCTCATTGCTTGTCAAATACTCAAAACTTGACTTCAATAAAAATAAAACAGGCTGTGCATACAAAGGCAACAACAAAGAAACAAATCAGCAAAGGGCGACATTTCACCTAAAAATGCAGATAACTATTGTCCTCTCATTAAGCATGTAACAAGAATGAATACAAAGACAAATAGAACAAAATTAAAATTTCAGAAAGAGAATACATTTATGGTATTAAAACAGTAGTATCTCAAATAAATGGGGAAAGTTGGATTTTTTGAAAAAGATGTTTTCAAAAGATTTTTTTGAAAAACTTAAAAGCCATTTGGAAAAATACGAATTTGCACCCATACACTACATAGAATATCAGGGAAAACTCCAAAAGGATTAGAGATCTCAACGTAAAAGTGAACCCATTCATTTTCGTAAGGAAACACGGGTAAATTTCCAGTCTTGCAATTGGAAAGGCCTACTGTGACTCACTATTCAGAAGAGATAAAGGAGTAGGTTAATAAATTTGTAAATTTGTCCAGGCATTAATACAATCTTTTGTGTGGCAAAAGTCAAAAGACAGATGACAAACTGGGAAAAATATTTGCAACTTACATCATTAAGGGACTAAAATCTCATATAAAGTTACTCTTTAAATATCAATAACAAAGAAAAATTAATAGAAAAATGGGCAAAATGCACCTGTAATCCAATGAGAACAGGACATGACCTTTAAAAATATGAAACAAGATATTCAAATAGACTTATAATAAGAGACATTTATATTAAAATTATACTGAGATATTTCTCACCTATCAGACTGATGAAAACTCCAAGAGTTGAACTATACATTTTGTCAGCTGGGCTTAGAGCATCTGGCATTTCACATATTGTAGGTGGGAATGCAAAATGGTACAACCTCTATGGAAAGGAGTTTAGCAACAGCTCCTCTATGGAAAGGAGTTTAGCAACCAAGGGCATGGCAACCCACTCCAATGTTCTTGGCTGGAAAATCCTATGGACAGACGAGCCTGAAGGGCTACAGTCCATGGGGTTGCAAAGAGTTGGACACAACTGAAGCGACTTAGCACATACTATGTTTTAAACTTCCAAACAGCTAGGTTGCTAAGATCTTAATTGTTCCACCACAGAGAAGAAATGATAATTATGTGACATGATAGAAGGGCAAGGTGATGCTACTGCTATATGTTACAATATGTAAATTTATCAAATCAGCACAGTGTACCCTGAATCTTAATCTCTGAGCCTGTTTCTTCTCCTATAAAGGAGCTCATTAATAGCTTTCACACGGGCACCACACAGATTAAGAGAAATATTGCACAACCCTGCTCCTGGCTCACACAAAACTAGCCCATCCCCACTCACTGTGGAAGGTTTACAAATGCCAGGGACAAGAGGCGACCGTGTAACTGAGTAGGACCACCCCCACCCATGTCCTTTGCCTGCCTTTTGTCTGTAGAAAAACTTTAGCCACAGAATAAATTTAATCAGAGAAGTGAGAAAAAGCAGAAAGAAAGGAAAACAGTCAAACAAAGACAAAATAATAATACTTCAGCCAGTAAACAAAGTCAAGGACCTTTAGATCTCCCTCAAGGACCAGAGATAACCTGAACCAAATCCTTTGAGTTGTTTTGCAGATACTGAAACCCCCACCGGGATGGAAGAAGTGAACTATATGCCACCCACAAGCACATAGAC
Source organism: Nanger dama (assembly GCA_917880005.1). Classification (NCBI taxonomy): domain Eukaryota; kingdom Metazoa; phylum Chordata; class Mammalia; order Artiodactyla; family Bovidae; genus Nanger; species Nanger dama. Next base: position 14,733,780 of record CAKJTW010000032.1, on the reverse strand, counting down.
CCCAGACCGGTTGTAACCAGAAGGTGGATGATGCTGACTCCCACTTAGCTCACCACCAACCACTTAGAAGAATGCCCATGAGCTGATCACAGCCTGCTCTTTGGACAGGATAAGACTCCTTACTACCCCTCTCAGGAAGAGATGCACACTTTTGAGGGCATTAGCCTACTGGGGCCCCCTTTGCCTGGGAAAGCAATAAGGTTATTAATATTTCTATCAATATTTCACCCCAAACTCTGTCTCTGAAATTTAACCAGGCACCAGTGTACAGAGGCTGAATTTCAGCAATAACCATGAGGTCAGGAGGCCTGTAGCCTAGGGAGGAGAGGAAATCAGGAAGAAGTGAACTTTGCTTTACGCACACCTAGCAATTAGGTTGGAGAAGGCAACAGCAACCCACTCCAGTACTCTTGCCTGGATAATCTCATGGACAGAGGAGCCTGGTGGGCTGCAGTTCATGGGGTCACGAAGAGTCAGACATGACTGAGCGACTTCACTTTCACTTTTCACTTTCATGCACTGGAGAAGGAAATGGCAACCCACTCCAGTGTTCTTGCCTGGAGCATCCCAGGGATGGTGGAGCCTGGTGGGCTGCTGTCTATGGGGTCGCACAGTGGGACACGACTGAAGTGACTTAGCAGTAGCAGTAATTAGGTGCTGGTCTCCCAGACTCTGCAAACACAGGAAACAGATCTCCTGGAGGGCAGGGCACTGAGGATACTTGTCCAGGGACCTAGAATTTAAACCCGATCACGTCTTCTTCCTTCTTTCCCTGCAGCGTGGTTTCCTTCCTCTTTGGAATTCTCCAGAAATGGCTGTGAAGGAATTTAGAGTCCTCTGTACTCTTTTGACCTTTGACTAAGAAAAGTGATTCAAAGTCTACAGAGCAAGAAATGAATTTTGAAAAGTGCCCAAAGGAGATTTCAAAATCTTTGAACTCAGTTTGGATGTTACTAAGGACTAGACCTTGGATTATATTTTTACTCATATAATTTTGCCTCAGGAAAAGGCAGAGACACAGATGCACCTTCCACTTCCTGGGACTGTCAAGGTTTGTGCCACTGAAGGACCAAGAATGGCTGGGGATGCCAACAGAAATCAAAGAGCCCCTGGTCTTGGCTCCAAAGCCTCGTCACTTTCAGTATATACTGATTCTAGCAATGGCAATCAATTTCTGAGAAGAAAAAGAAACCAAAAACTATAATGCTTAGGTAAACCAGTCTTGAAGGCAGATTGATCATGAATTCATCCATTCATTTTATTCATCAAATAAATATGTATTGAGTATTTATTACACCAGCTTGCATGCTAGTTGGGGAAGGCAGAAGCAGAGAAATCTGATTAAGGTATTTGCCATGAGAGGAGAATTAAGTTCAGGAGGGATTTCTGGTTCTTAGGTTTGAAAGGAATCTTAAATGTCATCTCACATTACTCCTCAAGATCAGGTCTAGCAACTGAGGCTCAGAGTAGTCCTACCCAAAGCCATATAGCTGATTAAGGGCAGAGCCAAGAACAGGCTTGGCTTTCTTAACTCAAGTCCAATGCGATTTCCATCACCACTTGCTGGTCCAGAAGAGAATTCTCAGGTATGTTGGAGAGAGAGAGAGAGAGAGAAAAAAAAAAGAAGAAGAAGAAGAAGGCTAGAAAATACGTATTTATTTGATATGGTGAAGAAGTTGATGGCTTAATTTTCCTCCTTAAAATTCTAGAGGAAGAGAATTCCTTGAAGACAGGTGCTGGGTGGGTAGGGAAAATGTACTTAATTAATCATTTCAGGATTCACTGACAAATAGGGGCTTCTTGGGATAACATCCATTAAGATCCTGAAGGAAGGCTTCAGCGTGATTTGCTGCACTAATGAAAGATGAGTCACCTTACTATCTTACATATTGGCTTCCTCTTCAGAATTTGTCGCTTTGAAAGGCCTAGTTATCCTGGTTGAACTCGGATTCACTTGGTCTCTATGGCAACGACAGTGAATTCCCACAAGTCACCGGAAAAGGGCACTTGACATCTTGAAGCACAATAGACAGACCCTTTATATTATAGCCATCCCTCTCATTGCTAGAAGGGAAGGAGACACCATCAAACACACATTCCACAGCTGCAGAATAAAAACCTCTCTGCACTATCCTGATTCTTGAAGCTGTTGCCGAGTTCAAGAGTCATTCATGACTGTTACTACGTGTAAGTTGACAATTTGAGATGGCTCTCTGACACTCTCCTCTACCACCCTGACCCCAAGCACAAACAGAATTCAACCTAGTTATAATTTAGATCTATCAGAAATTGGTTTGGCTGCATAAGACAGACCATCCAAATGAGCAGTGGCTTAAACACACAATGTTTTACTCTTTCACTTTAAAAGTCTGGAGATAAGCAACCTGATGCATCCACAGCTATTCAGCAAAGCCTTTATGGTGACAAGGCTCCTCCAGTAAACCACTCCACCATCCACTCCTAGGATGGTGCACCTCTCTTCCCTGTGGTGCAAAATCTATCAAACTTCATTGTGTTGGCAGATGAAGGAAGGAATGATGTAATGTATGTGAGCCAGTTATCTTTCTAGGAGATTCTACTGCAGTTGCTGAAAAGCTTTTGTATTAATAGAGTAGCCTGGCTCCTCTGTCCATGGGATTTCCCAGGCAAGAATACTGGAATGGGTTACCGTTTCCTCCTCCAGGGAATCTTCCCAAACCAGGGATCAAACCCATGTCTCTGGAATCGGCAGGCAGATTCTTTACCTGTTGAGCCACCACAGAAGCCCTAACATGTTGTTGATAAGCACTTAATTATATGGTTAGAGCTGGGTGCAATGGAGGTAGGGGCTTGATTCCTGATATCTAAAAGGCAAAGGCTCTATTAAAAGGACAGAAGGGAGGCATAACAAGTAATTAGGTCCTTTGAAGTGTTGCCTAAAGCCTTTAATGGGTTTCAGTACAAACTGGCTCCTAGCTCCAGTCCACAAGCCCAAGGCTAAAATGGTCTTTACATAATTATGGGCTAGTGATCCTCAGGTGATGATGTTGGTTGGAGGGTTTACCTCTTAGTGTAGAAGCAGTGATGTAACAAAGTTACCAGGCAAGGGGGTTTGGGAGCCGGACTAGAATTTGTGGGTAGATGTGTCCGCAGGTGGTTGTGTTCCCCTCTTCCCTCAGTAGCATGCTCAGGCTGGAGGCTCAGGTGTGTGGACACTGAATTCAGGCATAGCATCTTTTGCTGGGTGATTATGGGATAATCCTGCACGCCTCTCTCCAGAATTAGAGAGGGTTATGTTTTCAAGGTTGATAGCTTCAAGGAGGAAATGCTACAACAGAACTACTTAGAATAAGACTTTTCAGTCTTTGAGATACAAAATAGAGTTTCAAACTCCCAGCAGATACAATACATTATCAGAAAGTGCTTTTGTGTCTCAGTGTTTGGCTCCTGGGTATTGAAATGTTTCTGTCATAAGCAACAGATTTGGGAAAAGTGCTTGATCCTATGACATAAGAATCAGTGTGCTCAGCTCTTTGGCTTTGATTCTGTCTGGGGGACAAGGAGACAAAGAACGTCAGGGAGGAGAATAATAGAGAAGCAACGGTGGGTTTTGGGTCTGCTCCCTCCCGCCTTTGGCCCAGTCTGGAAGGCAGGGTGCCTTGGATCCCTGCATCAATTTGGGCATTTGGTGACCTGAATTGCCCTTGAGGTCCTGAGTGGTGGTAGGCACCCGTGTGGTTTCCTGTTTCACTGTGACAGAGGAGAGGAGAGATGACAGTGTGGGACACTGGGGAGTCGGGCCTAAGGTGCTTTCAGATAAGCCCCAGAGACCTCTGGTGCACAGGAGCGGCCATGTTTTCTCAAAGGTCCTCTAGTAAAGACGTGTGTGACAGAGGCCTTGGGGGTAGTGCACTGAGAGGATACATGCCGCATGCACCCAGGTCAGCCGAGGGGTCATCTGACCCCCTCCATTCAGGCATTATTCCTGTTTGTGGATAAGCAATTAGATAGAAACCTAAAAAAAAAAAAAAATCTTCCATAATCAGCTTATCAGGGAGACCCTGCTCTGGATGTTCACAATCTTCCAATTATCCCCCAAATCTTGCTGGATAATCTCCAAGACAGGCTGTGACGCTATTTAGTGGCTCCTGCAGCCTCACACAGTCTCATCCTGCCTCCTCTTCACAGGATCCTCAGGAAAAGCTGATACCAGGGCTCTGGATAATTATGGGCATGGTACCCAATGGGGAGTCTTAGAGGTTTGCGTACTCATATATGGCACCTCACATTCTCATTGCATTTCCCTTTCTTGTCATGGGAAAAATAAGCTATCCATAAATGTCCTAGTGGAGGGTCTTCCCGGGCCTGTGGGCTCCTACTCTGGGATGATTCTATCCATGGACTATGACATTCGGACTTGTTATTCACCTCTCTTAACTTCGATTTCCCTGGGATATACACACATTCTGCATGGAAATATGGGAATGAATATACACTTCAACACCCAGCACATAGTAGGTGTTCATTAAGTTTCCTCCCATTCTTGACATTTCTTCTGGAGTGAAGAAGAATGACTGAGAGTTTCTTCTGCCTCAAAATCTTTCTGGAATTTTTGGATAGAATTTGCTGAAGTTCTCCTATAACCATTTTGAAGCCATCCACAAAACTGTGTATTCAAGAATCAATTTTTGTTTTTAAGTGACCTGAATATTTGACTTCTCTTTAGTAGGAATACTGGGAAGCCTTAATGTTTCTCAAAGGGAAAAGTGATTTGTCTGTCAGATAACTGTGTCCAAGTTAATTGACATACAAGAGTCCATTGTTTCAATGATAAGTACTGAATTATGTCAGACAAAGATCAGAACGCTGCTTATAACTTCCCAATGGATGCTAAAAATAGCTGGGATACTGCAGCTTCAGTATGTGGGGCAGGGGTGAGGAGACTGAAAAAATAATTGAGCTGAAGGCCACTCAAAATCAATCAAGGTCTATTTCAATAAATAGCAACTAAATGTAGTGGGCTTATACAAAGAAAGAAAAATAGAAATCACTTTCTATATTGGCTATTAAAATGAAAGACACTGCACATAAAACTCTAGTCAAGAAATAGAGCAAAATATAAAACCATATACTGTAAGATTTTGATTATCTGGAGCCCTTTAGAAAGCTGGTGATGGCTGACTTTTCTATATAGCTCGGGATCTGTATTTTCAAGCAATGAATTTTTAAGACTTTAAATGGAAATCTCTCTAAAATAGATCACACTGTTTTATGCATTCTTAAACAGTGTGAAGAATGTATTGTTCTTCCTGACTTGGGATTTCAATTAAGTGTTTTTATTATCAACTATTATTTGGTCCTGTGTTAAGACAACGCTTCAGTAGTGTCCAACTCTGGGGCCCTATAGACTGTAGCCCGCCAGGTTCCTGTGTCCAAGGGCTTCTCCAGGAAAGAATACTGGAGAGGGTTGCCATGCCCTCCTCCAAGGGATCTTCCCGATCCAGGGATCAAACCCACGTCTCTTACATCTCCTGCACTGGCAGGCAGGTTCTTCACCACTAGCCCCACCTGGGAAGTCTACGATGCCCTCAAAATCAGCTTAGACACATGGGACTCTTTATATCTGTATTATTCCCAGATTTCTGCGTTTGTCAATATTTTATCTCACTACCTGCTGTCACTTCTCACTGCTGTCCTATGTCCAGCTTAAGTGGACATGACGCTTCCTCCCTCATAATTGCTTTCAGTGATTGGTAAATCCAATTCAAGTTTGTTAAAGCTATTTGTAAACTAGGAGTAAGTGGATACCGAATGAACCTTTGAGGGTTTGAGAGGAAAAGATATGAGCCTTAGTGATTGAACTTTATGGATACATTCTAGGGACTTCCCTGGTGGTACAGTGGATAAGAATCTGCCTGCCAATGCAGGGGACACAGGTTCAGTCTCTGGTCTGGGAAGATTTCACATGCTGTGCAGGACCTAAGCCCGTGTGCCATGCCTGCTGAGCCCCAGCACCTAGAGCCTGTGTTCCGCAACAGGAGAGCCCGGCAATGAGAAGCCTGAGCACAGCGAGACAGTAGCCCCCTCTCCCTGCAGCTAGAGAAAGCCTGCACAGCACGAAGACCCAGGAAAACCAAAAACAAACAAACAAACAAATATATTTTATTCAGAGATTTATTTATTTATACTTTATGAAAGTGAAAGTCACTCGGTCATGTCTGACTCTTTGCGATCCCATGGACTATACAGTCCATGGAATTCTCCAGGCCAGAATACTGTAGTGAATAGCCTTTCCCTTCTCCAGGGGAATCTCCCAACCCAGGGATCAAACCCAGGTCTCCCACATTGAGGGCGGATTCTTTACCAATTGAGCTATCAGGGAAGTCCATTTATAGTTTGCTGGTCCTCAACTATATCTGGTTACTAGTTGGTGTGTGATACACTAAAACTTTTTATAAACTATAAAGTACTGTACAAACAGAAGGTGGTGTGGATATCTTTAGAGTCTTTTGTACAACCTGGCCCATAGCCGTGCCCAGTCCTGTAAGACCCTGAATTGATCATGCTTGTCTGTATACCGGTAGTCAAGTTATTATGATATGACTGAGCAAATACAGAGAGATGGCGCCGGGAGCGGATCTTACACTTAGGGCCCCTAGCTGGCTGATCATTACTTGTTCAGCAAGTACATCAGGGCACCTCGGCCACCAGGCTGTCCCGGTCAGGGTTACGGGTCCTGCCAGATGGTTGAGATGTGCTGCCAGGCAGAGCTCTTTGGCCTCTGCAGGCTGTGGGAACGAGGGCACTGGGACCTGCAGCCAGCCTCTTTTGCCTCGAGCAGACTCAGGGTTTATCTCAGTTTGCCATACGAATATCATCCTTTTCTCTGTGTGTCCTGGTGTTAAAAAAAAAAAGTGTCAAGCAGGGCTGGTGTTAGGTAGCTATGCTAGACTGCACGGGGCCAGGTTCATGGGTATGGATGGCTCATGCTTTCCCCAACCTGCTACCTCCTGGCAATGCCTTGTTCTTGTCACAGTGATGGGGACATTGATGTAATTGGGTGATCCAAGAGGACCCTGTCACTAAGTCACTGACCCAGCCCTCTGTGAGACAACCAAGCTGGTCTCAAAATGCGGGAATTGTTTAAAATGAAACTCATTCATTCAACGTGTATGTATTGACAACAGACACTGTGATAAGCTCTGGAGACACAAAGGTGGGGGCATAGGGCCCCTACCCCGATGAACCTGAGAGGGAGACAGGTGTGTCATGACATGATGGAGGAAACCCTACCACAGTTCTGGCCTTCATAAGGGGTCACCTGTCCTTCCTTTATCTCTCAACCCAAACAGGAGATGAATGTAACAGCAACAACCACCCATGGCAGGTTTGAATTCCTGGGTTGTGTAACTGCTTATTGGGACTTTCCTGGTGGTTCAGGTGGTTAAAGAATCTGTAATGCAGGGAGACCCAGCTTTGATCCCTGGGTCAGGAAGATCCCCTGGAGAAGGGAATAGCTACCCACTCCAGTATTCTTGCCTGGAGAATCCCAGGGACAGAGGAGCCTGGCCAGCTATAGTCCATGGGGTCACAAAGAGTTGGACACGACTGAGCAACTAAACACATGACAAGCACTATCTGCTTATTACACCACTGAAGAATTACAGGTTCGTGAAGTTGCTAATCCAGCCATCCTACCTGCAGGCCTCTAATTCCAGTCTCTGATGGCCCCCAGGGCATCCAACGCATAGGACCACAGGGCATGAGAGCAGGTTTAAGGCTGGTTCCTGCCACACTGCCGTGGCAGTTGTGAAGTCAAGGAGGAAGCAGGGCACAGTACCGCAGTTTTCCTCTCAGCCAAACACCATCACAAACAGTTTGTTAAGCCTGAAAACTGCATTCTGAATTAAGCTGAGATTTTTTGTTGTTGAGAACAATTTGGAGTGGGACAGTTTGATCCAACTGAACTTGAAAAAATAATCTTAGTCAACCATTAGGATAATAAATTTTGACCTACAAGAATAGGAGGAAACCAAATAAGTAAAGTCAGTCCAATGATGGCATTCTCAGTGCCTCATTTTACAAATCCAGGAATATTTTCAGGTTCAAAATTAGAAGTATGCTTACATACAATTCGAAGGATGTAGTTTCTCTCTTAAACAAAATGATTTGAGATTTTATCCAGTTAAAACCTGAGGGCTTTGTTCCTATGAATACCTAAACTATTTTGATTGAGACTGGGGTTTATCCTTTCTGTCCAATAATAAGGACAACTAATAGACGGGGAAACAGTGGAAACAGTGTCAGACTTTCCAAAATCACTGCAGATGGTGACTGCAGCCATGAAACTAAAAGACGCTTACTCCTTGGAAGAAAAGTTATGACCAACCTAGATAGCATATTCAAAAGCAGAGACATTACTTTGCCAACAAAGGTCCGTCTAGTCAAGGCTATGGTTTTTCCTGTGGCCATGTATGGATGTGAGAGTTGGACTGTGAAGAAAGCTGAGCGCCCAAGAATTGATGCTTTTGAACTGTGGTGCTAGAGAAGACTCTTGAGAGTCCCTTGGACTGCAAGGAGATCCAACCAGTCCATTCTGAAGATCAGCCCTGGGATTTCTTTGGAGGGAATGATGCTGAAGCTGAAACTCCAGTACTCTGGCCACCTCATGCAAAGAGTTGACTCATTGGAAAAGACTCTGATGCTGGGAAGGATTGGGGGCAGGAGGAGAAGGGGACGACAGAGGATGACATCACTGACTCGATGGACGTGAGTCTGAGTGAACTCTGGGCGTTGGTGATGGACAGGGAGTCCTGGCGTGCTGCGATCCATGGGGTCACAAAGAGTCAGACACGACTGAGCGACTGAATTGAACTGAACTGAATGGTAATTAAGAATTTACCAGGGACTATGCCAATAGTTTCCAGAAAAGGCAATGGCACCCCACTCCAGCACTCTTGCCTGGAAAATCCCATGGACAGAGGGAGCCTAGTAGGCTGCAGTCCATGGGGTCGCGAAGAGCTGGACACGACTGAGCTACTTCACTTTCACTTTTCACTTTCCTGCATTGGAAAAGGAAATGGCAACCCACTCCAGGGTTCTTGCCTGGAGAATCCCAGGGATGGGGGAGCCTGGTGGGCTGCTGTCTAAGGGGTCCCATAGAGTTGGACATGACTGAAGGGACTTAGCAGTAGCAGTATGCCAACAGTTTATAAGAATTATCTCTTGTTAATCTGAAATATAGGACATTTTTCAGTGAGTCACATTTTATATTGCTTTAGTGTTTCTTGCAAACATTTTATTGCATGATAAAAAATTCAAGGGATACAAGAGAAAGAAAAATGGGCTATCTCTTAATATATGTGTGGCAGCTCTGTTGTCTTGGTGATTATCTGAAGCTCAAGATTACTTGTGTGAACATGATCACCACTCCTTCGAGACCAGGTATATTTTAGAGTTCATGTGATCCAAGGACAGAAGCTGTGTTTGCTATAAATTTGAATTCCTTCTTTGTACTTTACAGAACTCCATAATGTGCCAGCAATGAGTCCAGGTCTCCCATACTGAGAAAAATGTTACTTTGGCTTGCGAGGAGGTTTCTTGAGGCAAAGATTTGTAGACATCTAAGCAGAATTTTGTGATTTTTTTTTTTTCCAGTAAAGGTTCCTGTTTGCCAGGAAAGTTTCAGATGTCTGGAACATCTGAAGTACAGGCACTCCTGGGTTAATGAATATTCCAAATTCAAGGGTATGCTGAAAACAGGAAGTCTCCTCAGGGGCCTGGAGACCAGAAAGCAATTGCTCGGCTCTGCCTTTCCTCCTCCCAGGGCAGCCAGCTCACCCCGGGCTCCAGTCCCACCAGCCTCCTTCAGATCATACACTGAGCCTTCTCATGCCCCAGGGCCTCTGTACCTGCTGCCCTTTCCACCTAGAAGAAGGTACCCCAGTTCTTTTAAAGCCTGATTATTACCATTCTCTAGGTCTTAGCTCAAAAATCAAGATGCTTTCCTTGACTCTCTTATCTAAGGCCAAGTGAAGGCATTTATTCTAATCTTTAATTATCTTGTATGTTTACTCATTTACCATCTGACTCCTTTCATCTCCACATAAGACCCATGACAACAGGGCCTGAGTCATGTTCACGACTGTATCCTCACTGCCCAGTAGTGCTCAGTTCAGTTCAGTTAAGTCATTGTTTGTTGCTGTTTAGTTGCTCAGTCGTGTCCGACTCTTTGCGACTCCATGAACTGTAGTCCACCAGGCTCCTCCATCCATAGGATTCTCCAAGCAAGAATACTGGAGTGGGTTGCCATTTCCTTCTCCAGAGGATCTTCTTGACACAGGTATCAAACTCGCATCTCCTGCACTGGCTGGTAGATTCTCTACCACTGATCCACCAGGAAGCTCACAGAGTCATTACTCCATGTATATTGAGAATGAAAGAATGAATGAATGAGTAAATTAATCAGTAAGTAAATGAATAACATTGAATTTAGCTATTTTTAACAAGATGGGGAATTATGAGACATCACATAAGCCATCCTACATTTATATTGTTGTTTCTCTGAAAGATGCTTGCACCGAGCATGCAACTTGTAACTAATCGATAGATTACGTATAAGGATGAAAATGTACTTTTAGGGCATAAAAAGTAACACTATGGAGATATTAAATTTGCGTCTGAAGAAGTACAAGGAATGTCTGTTTGCCTTGAATAATCTCTAAGCAGATCTGAAAATATTCCATCTATCAAAATCTCGTCACTCATCACTGTTTCCCACTCCTGATACAACTTCTGAGAAAATAGAAATATCCACCCACATTCCTGATTGCTTCATGCTTCCCATAAAAACTGGGGGTGGACAAGCAGGAGAGAAAGTGCATTGGGGAGGTCTTAAAAAGCCTCCTTTAAGACCCCCTAATTCCATGGTCTGTTTAAGGTAGAAATTCCTGCCTTCGGCTTTTGAATCTGTAGAAAGCTACAGCTGACATATTTAACTAGCTGACACAGTTAACACTGTCTACTAGGAAATGAAGTAAACACATAAAATGCTAATTTGATGGCTGGAGGAAGGAGGGTATTTATTATGAGCAGACCAGAGCTGCCTGCGGGCTGTGAGATAATATGAGTTTCTGGAGGAAGGAGAAAAGGTTGGAGGAGTTTGAAAGGGGAAAACAAAGTCCTCTGGTTCTGAGACCCTCCCTCCGCAGAGACTCAGAGGCTGGAGTGCAGGTAGGAAGTTAGAGGGAACAGACAAGAGCTGCAGATGGGAATGTTCTGGAATCTGTGCTTCTAACCTCATTTGCGGCAAAGCTATTGGAATTCTCCAGGGCATAAGAATAGGAGGAGCTCTGTGGCCCAGAGCTCCAATTGAAAGTGGCCTCAATTGTGTAGAAAGATGTTGGTGATGCTTAAAGGTTCTTGTGTCAACTTAAGAATAAGTGGGAAACTGACTCCCTGCCACTGAGACCCATCCCTAGGTCTTGGGAACACATTTTTGGATTAAAGTCTTACCAACATAATCTTCAAAGAGTTGCCATCTCTTCTAATATGCCCTAAGTGCCACTTGAGGGGCAGCAGGTACCACAGAGCTCCAGAGAAGGAAAAGTGCACTTCGGCTTGTGGGCCAGAAAGGCTTCAGGAAAGAGCTGACTCTGAGACACACACAGCCCTTTGGTAGATAGAAAGGCATTGGGGGAGGGGCGAAAACAGCAAGAGCAGAGATACAGAGCAAGAAGCGACAGAAATCAACCTAAGGGCTAGAGGTTGATGTGGAGATCTGCTGTGTTTGGATGGGAGGAGAGGAAGAAGTCCACGGGCCACTGCCCACCATGGAGGGAGGGAGCGATTTCAGGAAGGAAAAGAGTGAAAATATAGAGGCTGAGTGAAAAAAGGAGACACACTTGAAAAATACTGCCTTTGCCAAAGATTTGTGGGTTTTACATCAGCAAGGTAATCATGATACTTACTGAATTCCTACTATGTTGCCAGGTACTGTCCTAGCTTTGGGGAGAAAGCAAGGGTTGTTAGAGACAATAACAAAAGTCCCTTTCTCCATGAAGTTTGCATTCTAGTGGGAAACATAGATAGTTAACAAATAACAAAGTCAGAAGGTGGTAAGAACTACAGAGCAGAACAGAGCAAGGCCAGGGCCGGAGGTGGCGAGTAGAGCCAGTGGCATGGGGCCCACTGTATCTCATGCCTGGAAGAGCAGACGTGTCTCCTTCCCAAAGATTTACTTACGCATTCATTCATTCATCATTTATTCATTCCCTATGCTTCTTCTTCTTCTTCTTCTTTTTTTTTTTTTTTTGCCAGATATTGTTCCAGGCACTGAAGCAGAGCTATACAAAAGACAAGCAAAATCCATCCCTTCAGGAGCTCATGGTCTAAACATGCAGCAGATAAAGAAATAATATAATTGTATCAATCAGTGTGATGAGAAAAATAGCAGCGCAATGGGGTAAAAAGTGATGGGGGTAGTGAGGAGATGACTAACAGAGAAAGGATGAACCATGCAATGACGGGTGAAAAATATTCCAGAGGAGAGGAAAGCAAGGGCAAAGGCTCAGGACAGAGTTTTGAGTGTCATGGAATGTAAGTTCATGGGTTGTGACATTTTTGCTCTCTTCTCCCTTGGCTTCTTTTCCTTCTCTTTAAAACACACTCTACTTCTCCATAAGTGTTAGTCGCCAGTCATGTCTGACTCTTTGAGACCCCATAGACAGTGACTCCTCTGTCTATGGAATTCTCCAAGCAAGAAGCCATTCTCTTTTCCAGGGATCTTCCTGACCCAAGGATCAAACCTGGGTCTGCTGCATTGTAGGCAGATTCTTTACCATCTGAGCCACCAGGAAGCCCCACTTCTCAGTAAAGACCTGCATAAATCAGGGCATCCTCTTACTACCAGTGAGGAGACAGTGTGACATCTGGGGAAAAACCACTGGGGTTTAGCTAGTAAACCTGCCTTTGTGTGTGTTTTTCCTGCCTTTGTTTTCTCATCTGCACAATCGGGGTTGGAATCCATGTGCTCCAGTCACTTGTTTACATGCTTCCACCCTTTCTAATAAAAGAGGCACCAATGAATGTTCTTAAGAGGGAAGGAAGGGAACTTTCTGCCCCCTGCCTGGCTGGCTTCCTCCACACCTTCTGGATCGTCTCCAGTTCCATGGCTACACGCATTGATCAGGGAGGGGAAAATTCTGTTGGACTGCCTCAAGGCCTGTGCCGTAGAGTCAAAAACTTTGCTAATGTACATGGTAGTGATAAGCAAAGGACAACTGGACACTTGACTGGAACCCAGAGAGAGGCACAGAAATTCTGAGAGCTAGGGAGCTGGAAATAGTCAATCTGGGGTCCCAAAGGGTGACTTATCAGTGCATACAGCAGGGGCATATTGGTGGCAGCCAAGGGAATCCCTTCAAGACTACAGGCACCATTAGTTGGTTCTGGTTTCATTGGGTCCCCCTGAACCCTGACTACGCACTGCAGTGCAGACCAGGAGTTCTAACCCGGGAGCCTGGTCTGCAGGTTGTGCCATGTCACAACCTCATGGGGTGGAGCCTGGAGCTTTCACTGACAAGAACTGAGGCTCAGGCTGAGGGAGGGACTTGCCCAGTTACACAGTAGTTGCACAAAACCTAGAGCAGAGCTTTCCTGAATTCCCTTGAGGGATTCTTAAGGGAAGAGAGTTAAACTGAAAGAAGAGGTAGAAGGATCTTAAACATCCAAAGACAGGGCTGCTCATGGTGGAGACGTTCACACTGACTGCCCAGAAGGATCACCAGGGGAGCTTTTAAAACTCCTGGTGCCCAAGTCTTATCCCCAGGCCACTTAAAACAGAACCTCTGGGGGCTGAGTCCAGCCATCAGTATTTTTTAGAGCATTCCAGATGGCGCCCATGTGTCGCCAAGGTTGAGAAGCACCATCTAATGGCAAATTCAGAGACAGCTGTTAAAATTAAAAATGCAATAATTTAGGAACTCTCTTAAAAACAACAACAAACTGATAATTTGCTCCGTTTTCGTATTCTGGTCAATTCGGATCAGTCGTTTTTCAAGATAAAAACCTGGGTTAAGTGGGTGTAAAAGCAGGAATGAAATTTGAAATAAATTACTAAGTGAGAAATAAAAGCCATGAATAATGTAAGAAGGAGAAGAGCTGAAGAACTAGGGCAGGAAGCAAAGCCAAGAAAAGATAATAGGGAGAGGTCACGGGGAAGCTCTGTGGGTCTGAATACCAATGGAAGGAGGAAAGCTAGTGAGCAGGTCCTGCCTTTTGAAACTTCGGAGCCAGAAGCACCTTGGATACCTGAGGGAGCTCAGCCCTTACAGATGATTGACAAGCAGGGGAGCTGTAAAGAGCAGTGGAAACACGTGGCACTAGCTTCAGCCTTTGCTCAGCTTGGAGGTGCGGGCGGGGCGAAGTGTGTCAGAATCCTTGGGGAGGAAGAGCGGCCAGGGGCCTTGACAGCTTGGAAGAGCTCAGTGATTTGACACACTCCTCCTGCTCCTGCTCTTCTCCTCTCTGTCCCTTCACTGAGGACCACTGTCCCCAAAAGGCTCCCCTAGAAGCCCCAAACATTCAGGAGCTTTGTGATTAGCACCTTGCTTGCACTCTCCAGGTGGTTCCCTGGATGACCAAGCCGATAAGGGTGGCAAATAATGTTTTCAAGTCACTGTCACTCAAGAAACGACTTTTAGTCTCATTCATGGTTCCAACAAAACCTCCCAAGGGGAGGGACATTAGTCACTGTTCTTTGATCAACAAACAATAAATTCTCTGAGCAGATTTGCTTCTGACGGATTCCCAGCAAGCTCAGGCTGTACAGTTTCGCAAATTCCAGGTATTTTTATGAAACGGTAGTCATTTATTTGCTTTATGGTTTCAGGATAATCCTTTCACTCTTAGCCAAAGTGTAATAAAGAGAGGGTTTCCCAATGTAAGATTCACTTGTCTGGATTGGTGATTCATCAGCAATTAATTATGGTTGAAAGCTGAAACAATGCATGCAATTGCCAGGTCTTTGGGGACAATTGAAAGTCACTGAGTTTTGTGAATGACCTTGATGAAACTGTTAAGCTAGGGCAAGACAATTAGCTCAATTAGCTGCATATTTGGATCAGCTTTGTTCTCAGGCATTGCAAGAGTTAATGTGCGTTGTGTGTGGTTCCCTACTTCAACCTCTGTGACCTGCAGAAAACCTTCTTGAGAAGACAGAGTTTAGATTAAGAAGTACTCATTATGCTAGCAGAAGACCTTGTCCCCAAGTCTAGACTATATAAAGAGTTTTCCCTTATCTCTAAGTCTAGAACATGTAAACAGTTCCTACATGAATCTGGCTGAAAAGGAAAAGTCTACATGGGAGATTTTTCTACTTTCTTGGTATATTTTCATTAGGTGTCAAGTGGCATCTTTCTCTGCTTTGTGATGTGGTATTGTTATGGATTTAAATGTTCACATCCCCCACAGATGGATATGTTGAAACCCTGCCCCCAAATGGGATGGTATTAGCAGGTGGGGCCTTTGGGAGGCAGTTAGGATTAGAGTCAGTCCTGAGGTTAACTGTCACGAGTGGGATCAGCATCCTTAGAAGGGTCATGAGAGAACTGGCTTCCTCTCTCCGCTCTCTGCCATGTGAGGATGAAACAAGTCAGCACTCCAGAAGAGGAGCCTCGCCTGTGTCCGAGCAGTCTGGCACCCTGATCACAGACTACAAGGCTCCAGGTCTGTGAGAAATTTATTTGTTGTTTATAAACCAACCAGTCTACTTACTTTGTTATAGCAGCCTGAACAGAGACAGGTATATTCTAGACAGTTCTCAAAGCACTGACTGGAAAGGCAGATACTATTATCAAAGTGTGGTTAAACAGATATCAACACCTTCAGTGATTCAGAGTTACTATGGTTTCCTAAAGAAAGGGGAAAAAAAGTTCCAAACTGGCAGAGTGGCATAAATGATGCATAATGAGATATCCTTTTGATTGCCTAGCTTAACAAATGGGTGCCTTTGATGTGAATGTGGGTAAACGTGCTTTTGACACCTGTGTGCAAATGCATAAAGCAAATATTGTGATGCCAGGCTCAGCAGAAATTGCCATACGCACAAAATATTCCCAAACAAACATTTAGCGTAACAACTCTACCAAACTAATCACACTGTTCCCACTGACTCATCTGAAACAGGAGGAGATCTCTTTCGTCTACACAGAACTAGTCATGCTTCCCTTCTGCACGGTTACATCTCTGGCAGAAGTTTCTTTGGGCCTAACCCACTTCTTTAAGCACGGCCAATGTTGTGTACTGGTTAATGGGAAAGTAATATCACGTACCTCTTAAAAAACACAACAAGGTTGGGAAAAGGAGAAACAGTCTCAAGTCATTCGATTGGCAGCTGGGAGAAAAGTAAGCCACAGGCTCTGTCATCTGACCTCTGGGCTCATTCAGAAGATTCTGGCAAGAAAGAATGCTTATTGACCAGACGTTCGGACTCCCAAAGCTACCCAACCCAAAGTCAAGCCATGTTTTGGGAGTCCTGGCGATAGCTGCTAAATAGATTCTAGCTGGGCAAGATCATGGCTTGAGGAGAAATAATATGAGTTGGCAATCTTTTGGATAAACCACCAGATAGTAGACATTTTAGTACAGATGAGTGAAAGGTGGACGTGTTCACCAGTTACAAAGTATGATTTATAGAGGCAGACTAGCATGGTGATTAGGAACATGGCTCTAAAGCCTGACTTTAGATGCCAGCTCTAGCACTTCCGTGCTGGATGACCTTGGTTGAGCAAATTACTAAACCACTCTGTGCCTCAGTTTATCCATTTATAAAAGGGATAATAATAGAACTCGGGGCTTCCCAGGTGGTACAATGGTAAAGAATCAGCCTGCAATGCAGGAGATGCAAAAGACACGGATTTGAGCCCTGGGTTGGGAAGAGCCCCTGGAGAAGGAAATGGCAACCCACTCCAATTATTCTGGCCTGGACAATTCCACGGACAGAGGAGCCTGGCAGGCTACAGTCCACGGGGTCACGAAAGAGTCGGACACAATTTAGTAAACCCAATACTAGAACTCAGTGTTGTAGCTTGGGTGGTCCTATAGCAGACCCTGGGGAAAGAACTAGGGTGCAGGTGATAATTTCAGGTGAGACCCCAGGAGGCACAGGTGAAGGAGGAAGGCAAGTGAAACGGACAGAAGGTCAAGAAGAGCCATCAAAGAGGGCGTCGTTCCTGAGGGCAATGGGGCATAACCATGCTGGGACCTCTGGAGGCTCTGGGTAGGGGTGGGGCGACCAGGATGTTTACAACTGACACGTAGTCCTCACTGCCCATCCTCACGGACTGTCTGCTGGTACTGCAGGAGTAATCGGACCGGAATGCGGGGCCTAGGAGCAGGGCAAGAGTCTCTGCCACACTATGTTGTCAAAGTATTAGTTGCTTCAAGCGTGCCCGCCTCTTTGTGACCCCCCATGGACTGTAGCCTGCCAGGCTCCTCTGTCCATGGAATTCTCCAGGCAAGAATATCGGAGTGGGTAGCCATTCCCTTCTCTACACTATGCCATGGGGTTATGATAAAGATGATATTTATGAAATATTACTGTGAAATAATATTTGTAAAGCACTTTAGAAAAGTGCCTGGGGGACTTCCCAGGGAGTCCAGTGCTTCCCACTGCAAGGGGCATGGATTTAGTCCCTGGTTGGGGAACTAGGATCTCACACGCCATAGAAGTGATCAAAAAATAAATAATTGATGCAAAAATAATATCCATGATGAACAGAAATGTTGGGAAGCATGTAGGCAAATTATAGGCAGTGGCCGCTCCCACTTGATAAGGCTGTGAGTTAGTACTAAGTACTGCATTAGCTGATGGCAGTGATGTAACTCTAGAAAAGCTGAGAACACAGCCTATCAGGTAAAGCTTACACTGTATTTAGTGTGTGCAGAGTTTTTATGGGGGCATGGTAATTAGGCACAAATAATATGCTCATTATATGAACTACTATAATTTGTATTACTTTTACATAATACAACCAAATAATAGTATTGCTCTCCTCACACTGTTAGTCCTACAATATCCAAAACTAGGAACATATTGGCTGTTTATCCTAATATGGTTGAATCATTACAACCAACTGTGTTCAAGGATGAGGGCCCTGAATTGTATCCCATGTAGTGTGGGCTTCCCGTCATTTACAAACTTCCTGACTTTGAATTCCACTCATTTTCACCCTGCAAGGTCTCTCCCAACTGCTCCCATCCATGGAGCTCACTTTTCCATGGAGCTCACATTCCCATGGCGTTTTAAAGCATAGTTCCTTTTCCTGAGTGTTCTGGCTGCTGGTGGCCTCTGACGGAGGAGGGGACCATGTTGGGACTGATCCTCGATTAGAGATCACTGACTGAGGAGATCCTGGAGCTTTAGCATCTAAGAGTCCAGGTGGTTGGACGGTGAAGGGCTGGTCTTCACAAGAAATAGGCAAATGAAAAGACAGAGCTCATACAAGCTGGTTCTTGTTTCCAGGATTCATCAGCAAAAACGTGGGCAACAATCTCTGGCATGGATCAGGAGCTGTACAAATAAGCCTCTGACTGCTTCCAGAGGCTGGAGGAATGACCTAGAATGCAAAGAGGAGGAAACAGCCATGGCTCCTACTTAACCTTGCCAGGCGCCCATGTTACTAATACAATCTTCACAGGCATTTTTAGACAATAGTGTGTGTCTCCATCAAAATGCTTTTGCTTGCAAGAAAGAGAAACAAAACCAACTGGAAGTGGCTTAAACTACCGGGAAATTTAGTGTTCCACAAAAGAAAATGTCCAAGATCACTAAATTCATCGGTCTGAAAAAAGGTCATCAAAGATGCTGATTCGATTCTGCTACCCTGTGTGTATCATCGTCATGCTTGGGCTCACTCTCCCCATGGATTGAGATGGCTGCTGCCTCTTTGGGCAGACACAACCACATCAAAAGGAAGAAAAGACTGTGTATTCCTAAATGTCTCTTTTCAGAGTGAGGAAACCTTTCCCGAAGCCCCCAGAACATCTTCTCTCTCAACTTATTGGTCACAATGGACTACTGCTCAGTTCTAAATGATCCCTGGGCAAGAGAAGCAGGAGCACTGAGGTTAGCATGAGTCAGGATTTGCCCCTGGAGCTGGGCTAGGGCTGGGATCAACCTCCCCTGTGTCACTTGAGGTAGAAATAGATTCTAAACCAAATTTTGAGCTCTGCCAAAAGGAAGCAGGTGGATGGAATGTTACCTGACAACTGACATTAGGAGTCTAGAGATATCATGAAGGCCTGATACTAGGTAGAACCAGTGGTAAAGAACCTTCCTGCCAATGCAAGAGACACGGGTTCGATCCTTGGGTCTGGAAGATCCCCTGGAGGAGGAAAAGGAACCTACTCTAGTATTCTTGCCTGGGAAATCCCACAGAGAAGTCTAGCGGGCTAGTCCACAGGGTTGCAAAATTGTCAGACACAACTGAGCATTCACCTGATTCTCTTTTACTTCCTGCAGCCTTTCCTACTTATCTGAAGGTGGTTAAAACCTTTTCATATGTCCCAAGGCTTTTAATCCACAAATTCAAATGAAAAGCACAAAATACGAATGTGACTGGAAAATATAGGAGTTGGATGTTGTTGTTCAGTTGCTCAGTCGTTTCCGACTCTTTGCAACTCCATGGACTGCAGCATGCCAGGCTTCCCTGTCCTTCGTCATCTCCCAGAGTTTGCTTGAACTCACGTCCATTGAGTCAGTGATACCATCCAGCCATCTCATCCTCTGTCATCCCCTTTTTCTGCCTTCAATCTTTCCCAACATCAGGGTATTTTCAAATGATTCAGTTCTTCGCATCAGGTGGCCAAAGTACTGAAGCTTCAGCTTCAGCATCAGTCCTTCCAATGAATATTTAGGGTTGATTTCCTTTAGGATTGACTGGCTTGATCTCCTTGCAGTCCAAGGGACTCTTAAGATTCTTCTCTAACACCATAGTTCAAAAGCATCATTTCTTTGGCGCTCAACTTTCTTTATGGTCTAATTCTCACATCCACAAATGACTTGGAAAAACATAGCTTTGACTATTATGGACCTTTGTCAGGAGAGCGATGTCTCTGCTTTTTAATACTCTGTGTAGGTATGTCATAGATTTTCTTTCAAGGAGGAAGTATCCTTTAATTTCATGGCTGCGGTCACCATCTGCAGTGATTTTGGATGGGCTTCCACCCTCTGTGCCCATTATGGTGAAGAGACTACAATTCATTTTGTCTGTAGCAAGGAGCACAGACACTTATTTCCTGTCTTCCCAAGCTTCCCATGTGCCCATCTTGTGGGGAACCATGATGAGACACAGTCTAGTCATGCATCCCAAAGAAGTCTGGCTGATTCTGGTCTAAATGATTCCACCCCCAGGCTGCTTGGGTACCTAGTCTTGGTCCTAGTTCTTGACAGCATCTTTTTGACTGAATTTATCCAAATCTAATAAGCACACATACACCTGCCCCTTAAACCTGAGCTATTGCTTTTCTCTTGCATTTTTAGTTATAGCATCTCCATTAGACAGCATGTTAAAAAGCAGAGACATTACTTTGCCAACAAAGGTCTGTCTAGTCAAAGCTATGGTTTTTCCAGTGGTCATGTATGGATGTGAGAATTGGATTATAAAGAAAGCTGGGTGCTGAAGAATTGATGCTTTTGAACCATGGTGTTGGAGAAGACTCTTGAGAGTCCCTTGGACTGCAAGGAGATCCAACCAGTCCATCCTAAAGGAAATCAGTCCTGAATGTTCATTGGAAGGAGACTGATGCTGAAGCTGAAACTCCAATAATCTGGCCACCTGATGCGAAGAAATGACTCATTTGAAAAGAACCCAATGCTTGGAAAGATTGAAGGCAGGATGAGAGGGGATGACAAAGGATGAGATGGTTGGATGGCATCACTGGCTCAATGGACATAAGTTTGAGTAAACTCCAGGAATCGGCGATGGACAAAGAGGCCTGACGTGCTGCAGTCCATGGGGTCGCAAAGAGTCGGACACAGCTGAGTGACTGAACTGAACTGAACTGATCTCCATTCTCCTTACTGGTGTCAAGTTCCAGAAGACACTTCTCTCCTTTATTTTTAACCAAATAACAGTCTACAGATGAGTTTAATATCTCTTGTTGTTTTACCGCTATGGTTTTGCTTTCGGTTAAATTTATCATTTCCTCTTATACTTTCTTTTCTTAGGTTAGCATTTCCTGCTTCCCCATCAGTCACCTCCTGTCCTGAGACCCATAATCCCCGCTGCTCAGTTTTTGCCAATCATCATCTAGCTATTCGAAAGGAACATCCATCAAGCTCACATTTCCGTCAACATGCAAAAGATAACCTATGTGTCTACAAACACAAAAGAGGCAGTCCCAGATGTACAAGCATCTCATACAAATGGCCAATTTGTATGTACACCACCACCCCCAACTCCCCATCACCTCTTTTAGTACATATTAAACTAGGAACTGAAACGTGTAAATTCAGCAAACACTTGGAGAAGTCTTCCAAGTAGAAACCTAAAGTTCTTTTCCCTTCTCCAGCTGATCCCATTTTGTATCCATGGAAATGGATGCTGGTATTTACATAACTTTAAAGGGCTTATAAAGTCCACAAAGGAATCTATTATCCATATTAAAACTGTATCCTTAGTTCACCTCACTGTGCAAAAGCATTGCAAAATATTTGGTGAAGTTAATTCCCATCTGGCCACCTCCACAATAGCTACCCGCAGCAGGAGAACTTAGAGAAATGAATTGCAGGCTTGCCTGATGATTTATTTGCTGTGTGAGTTTAAATGAAAGCCTTAACTTTCAATATATAGTTGATTTTCAAAATGGGCTTCAGAAGAATAAAAGTGAGTGTAACTGTTCCACTGAGGTGTAACACACCATCTTAGGCTTCTTGGAGTCTGCTCTGGTTTTTATGGATTCATAGTAAAAGTGTTAGTCACTCATTCGTGTCCAACTATTTGCAACCCCGTGGACTGTAGCCCACCAGGATCCTCTGTCCATGGGATTCTCCAGGCAAGACTACTGGAGTGGGTTGCCGTTCTCTTCTCCAGGGGATCTTCCTGACCTAGGGATAGAACCCAGGTCTTCTGCATTTCAGGTAGATTCTTTACTGTCTGAGCCATGAGGGAAGGTTGGGTTACATTTTGCAAATTGTCATTAATAGTGTTTATACATACGTATTATTTATAATATATATATACATATATATATGTGTTATATATATACACACACACACACATATATATATATATACACACACACATATATATATATTTCATATACCTTGTAGGATCTTTTTACTCCATTATGGAAATTACTGTATAGGCTGTGAATGTCTATTCCCAATGGAACGTGCTTTCTGTCCTGGATACAAAGAATGAGCTGATCAGGGATGGGGTGTTAGAGCAGATTTAAAGGCACAGAGACCAGCAGTATGAGTGAGCTTATGAAAATACTTGTACCAGTTCCTAAGGGAGTAATTACAGATAGACTTTGAAGCTGCTTAAAAACTGGCAGCATCATAGATTTGTATAATCACCCTAGTAGCTGCACTGGATTAGCCTAATATAGTTCTGGGTACATAAAAGATGTACAGTAACCACTTGTTGAATTGAGCTGAAGCTTAAGAAGGACTGAGGCTTAGCACATGTAAGAGAGGAGGAGCATCTAACCATTTTTCAGAAATGAATTAAATTTCAGTGTTCTATTATCTTCTTTAGAGTTTGAAGTCTATTTTCCCGAAGGTCAATGCTTAAAGGAGAAGCTGAGTGTGTAGCAGAAGAAGATAAGGGAAGAGGTTATAAAGAAAATATCTCACATTTATAGGGAACTTACTATAGACCGAATATTATGATGATGACTTACCAGGGCATCGGGGAATAAAATGAAACTCTGGACCTATTAGCTTTGAACTAACTCTGTTCCTTAATTATAAAATTAATTTCTAATGTGTCTTCATAGTATTCCAATATACCTGGGTATTTTAAAATAAAGCAAAGCATTTTAGTTTGCTCTTATACTAGAAAACTCACGATGAAACAATAATGAAGGATTCATTATGTCAATGAAATGTAGGCTGTGGATACAGCCAAACTGATGTTGATTTATAAAGAAAAAAAAAAAAGGGCCAAATTTTAACATGGCTTTGGACATTAATCACAAATAGTCTTGAAAATAATCTATTCCGACAAGCCTGCCATTTTCCTCTGAAACAAGAAGAAAACAGTGTTCTGGGGGCTGAACAGGAGAGAAGGGCTTGTTCATTCAATTATTTATTCAACAAATTTTTGTTGACTTTTATTAACTGCCATAGGCTGTGCTAAGCACAGAGGATATAATAATGACTAAAACTAATTCCTTCCTCCCAAGGAGCTCATGTCTAGAAAGAAACATAAATACATAAACAATTAATGCTTACAGACTGTGAAAAATCTTAATGGGGGAATGATCAAGTGTAAGGAACCTAAAGGGGAACATCAAATCTAGTCTTAGGGAGGAAAGGGAGAGATGAAGAGGGCGTCTAAAGCAAAGTCCTGAAGAATAACTTAGCAGGGAACCAGAAGCAGAGACAGGAACATTCCTGGGAGAGGGAAAGAACCACCATTAAACAAAGGCCCCGAGATACTGGCTGAAGGCAGGAAGAAACAAAAACAGTAGCAGAGTCACATGGTGAAATAAGATGTTGATGTGGGCACTCAGGCCATATTCCTAAGGGCAACAGGACAATAACCATTAATCCAAGTGGTATAAATAATTGAAAAGACTGCCAAAAGAACTAGGACATTAGACACATGAAATATGTCTCATGAGGTCTGGGGCGTGAAACCCACTACTTTAGACTCATAACTTGCACTTGTATTACACGGCTGACTGTGTGAACCAAATAAAATACACACTAAAAGCTAACATTTAATGAGATGTTCACATGTATATAAGTGTAGGCCTGTTTACTACTGAGCTGCACAGAAACTGAGCTTAAATAACTGTAATCAATAGCGCTTTAACAGAGTTAAGCCAATTTTCTTTTTCACTCTGTTAGCTTCTAAATATCTATTATCAGTGAAATGTCATTAACTGTTCCTCAGCTCACAGCTCACTGGCAGATTATATACAAGTTAAAAGACAAAAATCCTATATGTTATTTCCTAGGATCTTAGGTTCTTCCCATCCCTTCACAGGCTCCATGTTGAAATAATTTATGTGTGAATAAATCAAACAAGTGTATTACTGTGTAGTTAAATGACAGTAGCCTAATAAGGCAGCAAGTAGATTTTGAAACACTAATTACTTTGGGGAGGAGCACTTTTATGCAAGCGCGGTGCTTTGTCACTCCGTCATGTCCGACTCTTTGGCACCCATGGACTGTAAGCTGCCAGGCTCCTCTGTTCATGGGATACTCCAGGCAAGAATACTGCAGTGGATTGCCATGCCCTCCTCCAGGGGCTCTTCTTGACCCAGGGATTGAACCCCCGTCTCCTGTACTGCAGGCAGATTCTTTACTGTCTGAGCCACCAGGAAAACCTCTACATTTTTATGGTGAGACATGAAAAGACCCACAGAGTAAAAGGCTTCTAAGGAAAGGCCAGAGACTATCCAGATTTGTGAAAACAAGAGGGCTTATCTGGTTATTAAAAGGGTTTTGGTTGCTGTCATTTTATATCAGGCTTTCTCTTCTCTTTTTGTGTGTTTTTACACTAAGGGGAGTTGTGCCTTTAGCAATGGAATAAATTGTGCAGCTCATAACAATTACGAACAAAAACAATAAATCAATGGAAATACAGTTGGCAAAGGCTTTAGTTCAAAGATTGCCATCTCAAAACTGCAAGCACAGAAAGATAAATCTTTGTAATTTGCATATTGACTAGAACGAACTTGATCAGGCTGATAGAAGCTACAGTGAGACAAGCTTCCGATGACTAGCCCCAGAAGAACAGCAGACGCCAGGGCCCAGGCCAAAAGCAGGATAGCCCTTCTCCCACCACTCTTAGTTACGGGTTCCATCACTGACCTACTCATGAGGAAGGAGGGTGTTGCATCCCTGATGATCTGAAGTTATGCTGCGAATGATAATCAGTGTCAGCAAGAAACAAATTTTCTTCTCTTTTTGATCATTTTTGCTCAAAGTATGAACTGCAGACCAACACTATCACTTGGGTACCAGTTAGAAATGCAGAACCTTGGGCCCTATACCCCAGACCTACCGAATCAGAGCCTGTATTTTAACAAGAAGCCAAGTGGTTTCAATGCTGCGGATGAGCCACCCTAAAGAATCTGAAGCACCTTATGGGATTCTAAGAAGCCACCATCATCCAGCAGAACAGAGCCAGGAATGCAGTCTGCACAACGTTCATGACAAGGGTCGTCTGTTGGATGGATCCAGGACACTGGGGAAAGTGGGGTAGAAAGGGGGTAAATGAAGGGAGAGGGATGTTAGGGCCTCCTAGGAGCACCCTGAGGCGGGCTCTGAATGAACTGGGAGGGGACTCAGCAGGGTAAGTGATGTTCTGTTCTATTCCTCTAGGCTCTTTTTATTTGTAATCAGCCTCTTGTAGAAATGTGTTGCCTATGTGTGTGCTATTTTATGCTATTATAAGGCATGAAGACATCTTTCAAGTTTTCTAAGGGTGTGGTGTTGTTATTGTTTGGTTGCTAAGTTGTGTCCGATTCTTTTGCAACCCCATGGACTGTAGCCCACCAGGCTGCTCTGTCCATGGGATTTCCCAGGCAAGAATACTGGAGTGGGTTGTCATTTCCTTCGCCAGGGGATCTTCCTGACCCAGGGATTGAACCCACGTCTCCTGCATTGGCAGGCAGATTCTTTATCACTGAGCTACCAGGAAAGCCCTTTTCTAAGGGTAACTTTGTTTAAAAACATTAGTTAGAACACATACGTTGCTGGCTTTCACTGCTCCCTGCTGCTGCAGAACCAAGTAATAATAGTAGTGTTAGCCACTCAGTCGTGTCCGACTCTTTATGGTCTCTTGGACTGTAGTCCGCTAGGCTCTTCTGTCCATGGAATTCTCCAGGCAAGAATACTGGAGTGGGTTGCCATTCCCTTCTCCAGGGGATCTTCCCAACCCAGGGATCGAACGCATGTCTCCTGCATTGCAGGCAGATTCATTATCGTGTGAGCCACTAGGGAAACCAAAGCTCTCCACGACGTTTTCCCCCAACTATTTGGGAGACGTTCCCAAAGGAATTGCACACACGCTCTCAAGCTGTTGGGCTGGACTGGTGGCTCAGATGGTAAAAAATCTGCCTGCAATGCAGAAGACCTGGGTTTGATCCCTGGGTCAGGAAGATCCCCTGGAGGAGGAAATGGCAACCTACTCCAGTGTTCTTGCCTGGAGAATCCCATGGACAGAGGAGCCTGGCCGGCTATGGTCCAAGAGGTCACAAAGAGTTGGACACAACTGAGCAACTAACACTCCCAAGCTGCTGCCATGTGGCAGCTGTAGGACTCCCTGGCCTTTTCTGGGTGGATCCACCTTTACCAGGGACAGTTGCTGATGCTGAACATGGGTACCACTTCTGTTGCGTTCTGCTGGATTTGGAGGGCTGTGGTCCATGCTGACTGGACCCCTCCACCACCATTGCTAGAGAGCTGAAGCCTTCAAGGGTGGGCAGCAAGGTGAACAGGGCACACGCCTGGAGAGGTACCAAAAACTCTCACCCTGATACACGACAGAATTTTCATTTTTTACTCCAAATCTCTCTGAAACCTCCAATGGACCTGGCCTGTGGAGATCCCTCTGAGATTTTTTTTTTTCTGTTGAGGTTTAATAGATTTACAATATTTTGTTAGTTTCATGTGTACAGCCTAGTGACTCAGGGTGGCTTTTTGTGTGTGTGTGTGCAAATTATATTCCATTAATTACAAGATATTGGGTATACAGTAAGTATTCGTTGCTTATCTATTTTATGTATAGTAGTTTGTATCTGTTAACCCCTTACCCTTAATTTGTCCTCCCTCATCAAATTTATTGAGTTGGATTTTCTTTCCTTATCCCTACATTCTAATAAGACTTCTGATGGGGCCTCCCCACCAATCCATCCTAAATACTCAGCTGCTTCTTAATCTAAGAGATTCTAAAAAGTTGAAGTTGGGACTCCCACTACCTATAAACTATATTAGAGAAGAATTCATGCCTCATTATGCTTCAGTTCTCTTTACTGAAGTATTTTTAAGATGCAGGTTTTTTTTTTAGGCATCAGGGTATTTCAAAGAGTTTTCTGGTGCTACTGTACCAGGACCACCTCTCACATTCAAGCCTTCTCTTTAGGGCCCCTCTCTCCTCCCTGCAGTGGATTCGGGGCCTTGACCTGCTTTCCTCTCCTCCTGGTGTGACAAGCAGCCTATCTGTCCTTCGTGTTCCGTTTCTCCCAAGACTGACTGCCTACGGGGTAGCAGCTTCCACAAACAGCCCACGTTCTTGCTGTACCTGAAGACTAATACACAAACTGTGTTCATTTTGTTTTGTTGCTAATCCCTTTAGGAAGCAGACCTGGGAAAACAGAAACTAAAAACATGAGAAATTCTAAATTCTAATCTTACAATGTTCTTTCCATTTCACTCTCTGGATATTAAGAACAGTTAACATAAAAAATAACTGAGATTTACTGGGCAATTACCGTGTGCTAATCTCTCATAAGCATTTTCCAAACATCACAGTTGAAGTAGCTCTATGATTATCCCTGTTTCACAAAGGAGAAACTGACATTCACAGAAATTGAAACCCTTAGGTAACATCACACAGCAGGTCAGTGGCAGATTCACAGTCATATTTTTCACCTTCATCGTATAATTCTTTTCTATATTCTATCTTTTAGTTCATTTCTGAAATGGCATCTAGAAGCTCCAATAAACTTCCCTTGCTTCTGTTTAACAGAGTTGTATTCAGTAAGGTTCTTCACCAACTGCTTCCATCCCCATCAACAGCTAGCTGGGGATCTCTATAAGGAACCAACAGTGGTGTCTTATGAGATGTTGATACCTCTTTCATTTAAAAACAAGACTTCTGTGTTAAATACATTTGGAAAGCACTGGGTCAGACAAAATTTGAGAGATTAGTTTTCTGAGACAACATAGGTATATATGTATATATTCACCACAACCATTTTTTTCTTTCCTGAATCCTAACTAGCACCAGTGACAAATAAACCCATGCTTCTCAAACTTTAGGGGTTTCCCTGGTGGCTCAGATGGTAAATAATCTGCCTGCAATGCAGAAGACCAGGGTTTGATCCCTGGGTCGGGAAGATCCCTGGAGACAGGAATGGCAACCCACTCCAATACTCTTGCTGGGACAATCCGTCAGACACAGGAATCTGGCGGGCTACAGTCTGTGGGCTTGCATGGAGTCGGACACAACTGAACTCATCAAACCAAGAAGGCATCTCAAAGTTTAAGATGCAGACATAAGACCTGGGAGTTTGTTAAAATGAAGATTCTGGTTCAGTTAAAATGAAGGTTCTGGGATGGGGCTGAGATACTGGACTTTAACAAGCTCCCAGGTGAAGGTGAAACTGCTAGTCTGAGGACCACACTTTGAACAGTGAGGGCTAGAATATAGTTTGGTCAGTGCTGGGCATGGAAGACATGCCTGCAAAAGGTTTATATTATAGAACCGCACCCGGAAATACAACTGAGCCAGAATTACAGGTGTTCTCTTTGTCTCAAAAGAGCATTTGGCACCTTCAAGGTTCGCTACTGCTCCTCATTCTTTCCTCTGGATAATTCTCCACTATACCCCAGTGACTGTTGAGAAGAGATACCTTAAAAAACTTACGTGGGAGGTCAGATAGAGCTGTGGCCAACATTTTCAGTGTTGGCCACTGGCTCAGAGTGTATATACGGAATGGATAACCGAAGGACTGGCACAGAATGGGCCCTGTGGCCATGCTTTCTACTACAAATAGCTTGTACGCAGTCCCAGGGCCCTCTATCAAGAGCATGTGAATTTCTGACAGGCTAGTGGACACAAGCTGCAAGGACAAGCTGTGACCTCTGTCTCCCCCGCTGATCACCAGATCAGCGGGGCTCCCTCCAGCTGGCTTCCCTCTCAGGCCTGTATGAGACCATTCCTCCCTGGGAAGAGGAGGCGCCCAGGCTGCCCACTCCTGGCCTGACTGGTTCTCTCCCTGCCTGTCCTCTGTCCTCCTCAGCTGGATGGCCCAGCTTTTGCAATCTGGCGTCACCGCTATCCACTTCCTACAGGCATTAACTGATCACTTCCTTCCCTCTGACCCAAGTAACCCCAACACGCCAGATATGCTTATGTACACACTACACATACCTTCTCACATACATCACACACATGCATGTATCACACACACAGTACACACACATGAACACGTGTGCACACAGAATTCCCTTCCATCAATGCAGTTGACCTCTCTTTTATTCTTACCAGCTAATCAATAGAAATTTGAACATAATGTTTCAGAAAGCTTGTAAATAACATTAATGTCATTTTCTCCTGGTTTCAAATGCTAATTTCCAAATTTCACATCAGAACTTTAAAGAAAACCAATCTCATGATCAAATATTTTAAACAATGTGTTTACTGAAAAAGACTAGCTCGAAGCTAGAAAAGATCTGAGTGCATCCAGAATAATATTATACCACAGAGTACTTTCCTTCTACGTTTCCTGCTCCACTCTCTCTCTCTCTTTTTTTTTTTTTGGCCATGCCACGTGGCATGCAGGACCTTAGTTCCCATCCTGCACCATGCAATGGAAGCAGTCTTAACCACTGAACCACCAGAGAAGTTTCTCTTCACTTACACCCTGCCTTCCATTTTGCTCTGTCTTAGGGCAGAGAAAACAATTATCTGTCCGTAGAAAATTTTTTTCAAGTTCTTCCATCATATCCACTAAAGAAAGGCAGAAAAAAAAATGAGGAAGAAAATGCAGAGTTTAAGATGTGCCCCTGGAGTCTGAAGCCTTGGTTTGAGATCCAGATCTGCTATGCGCCAGCTGGGAGACTTGGAAATTTTGCTTCATCTCTCTGAGCCTCAGGTTACCCATCCAGCAGAGAAGGATAAAAATGCCTATTGACAGGGTTTTTGTAGAGTAAAAAAATGAAATACTTATAAAAGTCCTTGAAGTTCTTAAATGTTGCCTGACACAGATAATATATTATTTATGTGAAAGTCTTTTGCCATCTTTAAGCCACTGTATAGTTTTTAAAATTAGTTTTATAAATATTGGGCTTCCCTAGTAGCTCAGACAGTAAAGAATCCACCTTCAATGCAGGTTCAGTCCCTTGGCGGGGGAAGATCCTCTGGAGCAGAGAATGGCTACCACTCCAGTATTCTTGCCTGGAGAATTCCATGGACAGAGGAGCCTCGTGGGCTACAGTCCACGAGGTCACAAAGAGCCAGAAACAACTGAACAACTAACACTTTCACTTTTATACATATTAGTTGTATCGTTTTAATATTATAACTATAATACATATGAAATGAGTTTTATATATGACTCACTTTTTTATACACCCTGATTTCTTTAAGGCTCTAAATCTACAGTCTCATAATTGTTCACATTGTAAGACAAAAAACAAATAACAGCATTTTGTTTCAACTAAAATTTTGCTGTTCATAATGGAAAACTAAATGGCCCTGAAATGAGAGATTTGGGGATATGTTGCTAGGCCCATTCAATTCTTATATGTAATAAAACCCTTCTTTAAAGAAAAAAAAAGTAATGCAACTAGAAAGAATATACAATTAAAAGTAATTCCTGCTTCTAAAAGCTTTTCTAATCATGTCAATTACCAGATTATATTAAAATAGAGGAAATCTGAATAAATAAAATGTGTAAAAAGATCAACACACCTCTTGTCTTGGTTTTGATAATTAGATTAGTTGAATTTTATTTAATCATAAGTAGGTTTTTCTCCCAAGTTTAAGTGTGAGCACAAACATCTATCTTCTTTTGTTTTTATTTTTTCTTCTTGAGTATCCCATGGAAGTGAAATCAAAGTGATATGAAGTTCACCCTTTCTGCCAGCTCTGATTTTACATTATAATCTGATAAACAAGGCATACGTTTCTTTTCTCAGTTCCAAAAATATTGAATTCCTATAGCCAGAAGTCAATTATAAATATTTAATTAGACTTCCAGAGGAAACATCTCAACTGAGAATTGGCGATTTGGTTTTAAAATTTGGGGAAGAAAACTATGCTTTGTGGCTCCCTCTTCGGTTGGAGTCCTCATGGTTTTCCTAGGAGCAAACCACCACCAGGTCCCTGGCCAGTTAAGAGATGAGCCTCACTACCGTGAGGAAGGTCAGCGGTGGGTGGGTCTTTTAATCAGTAACCTGACATTTCCATGAAGTCAGAGTGTTTTGGTTGTAATAAAAACCTGGTTTTTGCTACATTTAGGGGTGGTTGATTGGCCTTATTCTGTCTTTCTATGCCAAGTGCAGAACTGTAACTCAGCTAATATTTTCATTTCAGTTGAATTAAATCTTGCTCTTGACCTTGTACTCAGAAACCTAAACAATGGGTGGGGGGGTGGTTAATTTAGTTGAGAGTATATATAGCCTTTTGTCATATTTATAACTAATATATTAGCAGACTTTGACATGAGAAGCTAAAAGAATACAGGATCCATGTCCAGGTACCTGGAGAAGGATAGAAATAAAAATAATTTGGGGAAGTGGACTGGGTCATATTAAATATATGTGCTGTTTCCCAGTTGGAAGAAAATAGCTGCTGGGAAAGTGAGTTGACGGTCAAGGTTTTAGGGATACTTCCATCTCACTGATGGGTACTTAACTCCATGAGTGTCTAAGCATGGATGCCTCTTATTTTCACACATCATTGTTTCTACTCTAGTGACCCCCAAGACTATGTGTATGTATGTCTTATTACAGAAAAGTTATCTGTTCAGTTTCAACATTATGTTACCTTATTCCTCTGCCAGCTTCATTGAGGTATAATTAACATATACCATTGTGTAAGTTTAAGGTATACAATGTGATGATTTGATTTGATATAGATATAATTTCAATGATATACACAATTAGGTTAGTTAACACATCCATCACCTCACAAAGTTAACTTTTTTGTGATGAAAAGTTTTAAGGCCTGTTCTTTTAGTAAATTTCAAATATACAATACAGTACTGTTAATTATAGTTACCATGCTGTACTTTTAGATCATGAGATCTTATTAATTCTTGTAACTGGAATTTTGTACTATGCTACATTTTTTGTGATTTAATAGCATATGAATTTTTCAATACTGGTGAAGATCTTTTTGATGATTCCCTTAAAGACTTTTAAAATATAAAACATTAAAAATTTCTTGAAATAATAAAAGGCTGGAAGTCAAATTATAAAATATATCCATAATATAATAAAGAGGCTGTGGTTTTTAGCACTATGAAGGGAGATTTAAGATAGGTAGAAAAATAGGGTGTTGGTTCTAGAAGGAACCTCAGAGATCATCTCAACCGTCCTATTTTGCAGGTCAGAAACTGAAGCCTGGAGAGCGTTCATGACTCGTCAAAATCACATCCAGTTCTCTTGACAATTCAGTAATTCTTATGCACTGTCATTTTATCACTTGATTATATAAACATTATTTTTAAAACATTTAAATAAACATTATAATTAATACTTATAAAATTATATGATTTGTCTTATAATCTTCATCAAGGATATACACTTAAAAACATATTATTACACAAATCTTCTTTCCTCTGCCCAGGAATCAGACTTGTTCTAACAGATCCTGAGTGGCTGGTTTCCCTTCACATTCAAAGCAATAGGAAATACCCAGCTGCTTAGATAATAAAGCCTCTTATTTGTTTTAGGAAAACAATTCATTTAAGAAGTTTACCAGAAACCTTTCAAACCTGAGATATTATCTGTGTGAATAAACTGTTTTGCTTAAAAATAAATATTTCAAATAAGAGATCACTGGATTACTATTTATCATTGCTGTACAGCTCTCAGGATTTTAGAAAAATAAAATAAGTGTCTTTCTTCCCAAACCTAGAGGTAAAATTCACTTATTCTCTTCATGAGAAAATTCATGAAAAGAAAAAAAGATTCAAAACAATTCCAATCAAAAGCCTTATAAGGCTTGTTTCATTTCCTTTTGTTTTTATTAAAAATAAAACAAAAACTAACCCACTGACTCTAAAGTTTATTTATGAATGTTGATGGAGAAGGAAATGGCAACCCACTCCAGTAATCTTGCCTGGAAAATTCCATGGACAGAGGAGCCTGGCAGGCTACAGTCCACGGGGTTGCAGAGTCGGGCATGACAGAGCAACTATCGTTCATGAATGCTGAGGGCCACAAACAGTCAAGGAAAGCCTGAAGACATCAAAGAGGGAAGAACTGGCTCTACCAGACATAAAAAATTAATGTAAAATGATGAGAGACGGTATGGAGTTGTTGCAATGGTAGACAACCCAATGGGACAGAAGAGAGTCCTGGAACAGTTCATGTGTATATGGTCACTTGATTTTTACCATGCTGACACCACAAAAGAGAGGAAAAAGGATGATCTTTTCAATAAATAATGCTGGGTCAGTTGAGGTCCACACAGAAAAAAAATGTGACCTCTATCTCGTGTCGCAAACAAAAACCCATTCCAAATATTTGGATTGTTAACTAAAGTAAAAGGTTTAGTTTTCTTTGTTTGTTTGTTTGTTTGTTTCAGCTGAAGCTGAAACTCCAACACTTTGGCCACCTGATGCAAAGAACTGATGCATTAGAAAAGACCCTGAAGCTAGGAAAGATTGAAGGCAGGAGGAGAAGGGGGGTGACAGAGGATGATGGTTGGATGGCATCACTGACTCGATGAACATGAGTCTGAGCAAGCTCCAGAGTTGGTGATGGACAGGGAGGCCGGGCATGCTGCAGTCCATGGGGTCACAAAGAGTCAGACATGACTGAGCAACAATGAAACTGAGGGTAAAAGTACAACAATAAAAATTTTAGAAGATGCTAGAAACAGAGATTTCTTAAACTAAATGCCAATAGTATAACTGTAAAAAGGGGACTAAGTTGGGCTTCATCAAAAATAGGAGCATATGTCCTTTGAAATATACAATTAAAAGAGTTAAAAGCAGCTGAAAAAGTAGAAGATCTGTGATATATTCAGCATATAAACAGAATTTCTACTACTGAATGAGAAAAAGATAAGAACTCTACATGAATATTCAGCTAGACACATTTCATTTTGGGAATAAGTCCGTTCCTTCTCAGAATCTTTTGAGCTCTCTTTGGGCATAGAGTTTCCTACCCTTAGGAAACCACCCACTCCTTGATTTAAGCAGTAGACTTAAAATAAAGAATATGAGAGCCCCATGATAGTAAAGACAAAGAAATAGAACTTGAGTTGCTTTGAATCTGTTATTTCGTGTAACCTTTCAGAGTTTTTAATCTGTGTTTAAAATTAAAAAAACAATGAAACAGAGCAGACTGCAAGGTGTAATTTTGTTTGGCGATGAAAAGTTTTACCTCATCCATGAAATATTTCATAGAGTTTGAATAATATTTTTAAGATTTACGTTTACTATTTTTAATTGTTAGTTTATTTTAAAACTAAGAATAAATCAAGAAAATTATTTTTACTGATAATTATGTTAATTGCTTCTAAAGTGTTATAGATGCCTATCCAGGTGTCAAATGCTCTCATATTCTGATGCACTGGACTCAAAATAAAATGTTATTGGGAGATATTAAAGATATAGATAAGCAGAGGGATGTATTTTGTTGGAGGATTGAAAGACACTTATCATAAATATATATATTGCATGTGTACATGTGTGTTAATCACTCAGTTGTGTCCAACTCTTTGCGACCCCATGGACTGTAGCCCACCATGCTCCTCTGTCCATGGAATTCTTTTTAAATTGTGTGTTACAAAGTCAAATCAACATCCCTCCAATTTTCAAAATGAGACATAAAAGAATACAAATAAATTTTAATACTTTAAAATTAGAATATGTGCTTTCCAAAAGTGACTATTAACAGGTAAAAAACAAGCTATAGAGTGAGAAAGTATTTGAAATACATATGACTGACAACTAACTCATCCAAAATATATTATTAAGAAAGAAATATATAATTAACAAATATAAAATTAAGAAACAAAACATTGAACAAAACAATCCAAAAGCCAGACACAAAATAAAGCACAATGGAGATTCCATTTATATAAAGCTTTAAAAGAATAGGTAAATGTATTAATAAAGTCTAGTTTTATGACTGGATAAAGAAAATGTGGTATATACAAACAATGGAATACTGCTCAGCCTTAAAAACAGAAGGAAATCCAGCCATTTGTGAAAACACAGATGACTTGGAGGACAGTATGATCAGATGGGAATGTTTACACCACCCACCAAAGAGAGGTGCAGAAGCTCTGTCCAGTGTAACTGAAACCATGCAACCACAGAGATGCTTCATGTGCAGGTCCTCACATGACATATGAATCATGCATAGGATGCAAGTATTCTGGTCTAATGTGTTAGATATCTGGATCTTGACTAGGTGTCCTTTAAAACTACTAGCTCATGAAGTTACAAAAAAAAGGCAAAATATTTTATTTAAGGAAAGGACTCACAATCAAGTCACATTGTTGAAACATTTTAGAAATTGACTCCCATTTCTATTAGTTGAATGCATAACTTAGTGATTATTAAGTATATGGTCTAATGTTATTGTTTACATTCTGAAAGAGTCAAGAAAATGTAGCATTAGCAATAACTTTATCTGAAAATGTGTGTGCCATAATAAAAGTCTATATAAATCATCTTAAATACTGCATATCAGTTTTAGTTCATTTTATTAGAAATCTTTGCATTTTCCTATAAATAAAAAGGGTATTCTTTTATTTTTCCATATCAAAATGTACTCCCTCTGCAAGGGAAGAATGACATTTCATAACAGGAATTTTAAAATTCCAAAATAATGTCCATGGTTTAGTAAATGACCACAGTATTATATGCAAATATAACTCCCTGTTTGATGTTTCATTTTAATCCAGTTTTCAGTTGACACATACCCTTCTGGTATAGTAAGGGAAGAAAACGTATAGTACAGGGAAGAAAATGAGAGAATCTTTCTCCTTGGAAAGCTAAATATTTTAGTTAGGTTTAAAAAGTATGAGCACAAGCCCCATAGCAGTTGTAATGAATGATAAGTCATTCTCCAAGGATTTTATACAGTGTGGTCATTTTTCATCACTATTATTTTTCTGTCATTTCTTTAAAAAACCCAGAAGATTGCCTTTTCACGTTACTGTGTGTGACTTTTGCCCCCTCAAGATTTCTAGGCTATTGCTATCACAAAAATAATGAAATTTTGCTTAATGTTCTTTTGCTCTTGAATTTTCACATGAGGAACTCTATACTGCTTACATCTCTCATGATGACCACCACAGGCCTTCATCGTGAAAAAGAAAAAGGTCTCCCCAATACCGAGCCAACCCATTTATTTTGGAGAACAGTAATTCACTGGTAAGCAACAATTTCACCATATCTACAATCCATTTCACTGGAATGAAGAACACTTTTGAGATGAATTTGTATAGTGCCTCTTAGATATTGTTTTCCTAAATTCAGACAGTGATCCCTACAGAGTACGTAGGAATGTTGTAACAAAACTAGTAAGAGTATATTGTATTAATTTATTCTACAAATATTTATCATTTTCTTCCAGTAGCCAGGCTTCTCTGGTGGCTCAGACGGTAAAGAATCTGTCTGCAATGTGGGAGACCTGGGTTTGATCCCTGGGTTGGGAAGATCCCCTGGAGGAGGGCATGGCGACCCATTCCAGTATTCTTGCCTGGAGAATCCCTAAGGACAGAGGAGCCTGGTGGGCTACAGTCAATGGAGTTGCAAAGAGTCAGACATGACTGAGCAACTAAGCACAGCACACCATTAGCCAGGCACTAGGCTAGGGACCAAGGATACAATATGGAAAAAAACACCCTGCCCTCATAGGAGACACAAGCTCATGTCAACCCAGAAAAGTTCATGTGCCAAGTGTTACAAAAGCACAAGATAATATCGGAGGGTTACTTGATCAAATTTTAAGGAATCAGAGAAGACTGCCTGAAAGAAATGATAGCTAAACAGAGACATAAACAATGAACAGAAATCAGGCAGGCAAAAATAAACCCAAAGGAGAATATTAGTTATTTCTCTTGGAGTGTGGATTTCAGGGGAGTGTGGATTGGAGGTGAGGGCAGTGTGCCAAGATGAGGCCAGAGAGAATGCAGGAGTTGGAGGGCCAGTTTTTTTAAGGACCTTGTATGCTTGGAATTTTCCTTTTGTGAACTCGGGTTGAGAGTGAATTTGGAGGGAGGAAACTAAGGATTAGGCTGGCTCTGTACTGGAAAAGTTCAGGGCATTGGTCGAGTTATTCTTCCCCAATGAACACTAGTAGTTGCTAAAAATAGCATCAGCATTGCTAAGTAGAGACACGATCATTTTCAAGGCTTGTTGTTTCCCCACTCCTGGTTTTCTGTGCTATTTAGGTTAGGGGGCAGGTCACTGTTCAGGAAGCAGGGTGCAGGACGTCCCCTAAATGCAGAGAATTGTGTTCTTCACCACAGTTTAGGCTCAAATTGAACACAGATGTCAGTGCAGACCTTCATCACATCCTCATGACTGTACTATTGAGAGAGACTCCCAACAGACTCTTCCTCCCAGGCCAGCCAGGCTCCTGGGCATCAGCTCCCAGGAGCATCAGTTCTAACATGTTTCTCCACTGCGCAAAAACTGCCAATGGCCCCTCAGTCCTTGTACAATGGTTCTTAGCTCTAACTGCATGGTATAGTCACTTGGAGAGAATTTTTTAATACTGATGGTCAGACACTTGAATCAGGGCTATGGACTGAATGTGTCACGTACCACAAATCCATATCCTGAAATCCTAACCACTAATGGAATGGAAATAAAGAGTAGAGCCTTTGGGAGGTGATTAGGTCGTGTGGTTGAGCCCTGATGATCTGGATTAGTGCCCTTAAAAGGAGACCCAAGAGAGCTCTCTTGCCCCTCTGCCATGTGAGGACACAGAAAGAAGATGGTTGTTTCTTGCTGGGGGCCAGCGTGAGGAACTCCACCCATGGCAAAGGTCATGAGGAAAGAAGCTTGGATACGCAAAGGCGTGATCAAGCCTCAGGAAACCCCCTGTTCCTGAGCATCTACCCCCAAAACCAGAATACTTTACGGGGAGCTCTCCCCATAACCATTTCTCTTGGAGAAGGAGTTAACTTGCAGCTCCAGTTAATAAAAATTCCTGGGCGTGACAAGAGTATTTCAGCTTACGAACTCTGAAGGTTATCTAGCCTGCCTGTATAGGTTCGTCCGGCCACATGTGATTGTTTACAACCTCCCAACTGTGAGAGGCACGGGATGCTTTAAAACTTTCTAAATACAGACTCTTTTGAGAAGTTAGAAGATTATTAGTATAGTATTAGTGGGTTGATTAGGAATTATATTGGTGAAGGGTTCTTTCATTTGTGCCAATGATTACTGCTAATTTCCTGCCCTGGGTGTAACAAGGGTGTCTCAGGTCAAACCTCTCTGCTGACAGACTAGCTTGTGTGACAACCTCTCAACCATAAACAGCACAGAGAGTTTGGAATATTAGCATAGGGCTTTTCTCATTGATGAGTCAATGATTGCCACCAGGTCTCCATATCCTTAGGTACCTGGGAATATATTGATCAATGTATTTGGAATACAGAAAAGAAAATATAGTAGTTTTTGATGTTAGCAATACTAGACTTTTGAGTTAATGAATTTTCTCTTTTGTTATAGACCACTGTACTTTGTTATAAATCACTGTGTCCTTGCTATGTAAAAATGCAACTTTATCACTATCTTAAGACTAAATAGATCATAAAGGGAACATTGGTGAAGGGTTTTCATTTGCTGGGCTGATGTTTGCTGCTAAATCTCCATATTCCTTGCCCTTATAATGAATATAACTAGCATATAGCAGAAATAAGTATTAACCTTATTAATCATGTTAACCTTAGGTTAAGTAAATTCCTTTCCTAGTTGTAACTCACTACACCCTTACCCTATAGGAATGCAACTTTATTTGGAGGGTGGTGCCTGATTTAAGAAAAATCACCACTGGAAAAATAAGTTTTCTGGTTAACTGACTGGTATCAGAAAGGGCCATAAAATGTCAGCAGACCTCATGGCCAGAAGATGATGTAAAAACCCGTAAGAACTTTGTATAATTTTCTATGAAGCACTTGACTGTGACAAGGGTCAGGTCTGCTGACCTCCGCACGACTCTGTATTCATCCCTATGTATAACAAAAGGTATAAAAACAAACCTGAAACATAAAGAAATCAGATCAGTTTCTGGAAAGACTGATTCCCCCCTTGTCATTTCTTTCTTGCTCCCCGTTTTCCTGGCTGAATTCCCATCTGAAATGTGGGTACTCACCAAGCCTGCTAATTCTGCCTGGGCTTCTGAGATCAGACCGGGAGGCCTCAGTGCCTCCTCTCCTTCAGGAGAACAGAAAGACGCCTGTGGCCTATGTAGGTGGTGATTGGTATTCCATGTAAACCAGTTATTCAGCCTCTTTTTCTCCTCTAATCTTCCTACTACACTATCCGTTTCTAATTTCTCTCTATATCTGTAATTAAATAAGTTTTTTCTAGGACGCCTACTCTGTCCCCACCTTCAAATTAGCTTGGATCCACCGGGGCTGGACCCTGGCAGTTTCTGAAACCAAGAAATTTTCACCAGACACCTAAGTTACCAGTGCCTTGACCTTGACCCTGGTCTACCACACATGTGTCCCTATGTTTCACTACCAATGTATGAGACAGTATGCCAACGTAGCCCCAGAAGGGAAATGACACAAAAGCTTGTACCTGAGCTTTCCAGACACCAATGATGCAAACCTTTCTCCTGCTGCTTTTGCTCTGTATTGTTGCTATACCAAACCTGATCCATGGATAGAACATTCTTTGAATGAATGAATAGGTGAATGACATGAATGCAATAAACAATGAAATGAAATGGCCATCCAACACATATGGTGTCTATTTTTCAGTGCAGAATGAATGAATCTGTGCTGAGATAGATTTACTGTAAACTATAAAGCCTAAGATGAGCTCTGCTTGGGAAAATATTGAATATATATGATCAGATACAATAAAATTTAATAAATTCCTTTCAAATCTTGGATACCTCTTTTCTTACTTAGTTCCAAGGAGACAGTTCAAGACAAATTTTCTCATCAAATTGTTTGTTAAGCAGTCAGACTTCTGCCTTTTCTCACCTGCTGTGGTATGTCCAGAACACTTTCCTTCCCAGGAAAATAGGATGCTGCAGTTTCATGATGCATCCTCCATCATAATGTGAGTCACTTACATGCCAATATGAGGCTTATCTGACTGCATGTACCAATGGAGAATGGTTTAGATAAGGAAGAATAGAAATTAGTTTAATAGTATCTATTGAGGAAGGCTAGTAGGAAAAGAAAAGGTAGCCATACTCTGAAATCGATGCCAACTATTTTCTGAAGTCAGTTCACACTTTTGATAGGGGAGATGTGGCAGGAGTGGTAATAGAACCGACTGGGATGACCTCTGGGAATAAAGAGGTGAGAGAAGTAAAGAGGAACAGATATAAAAGTTCACAGACCCATGCAAGATCCTTAGTGATGCTCACAATGGATTATCCTTGTTTAAATTTTTAAAAGCCTTTCTCTAAATTTCTCTGTCCTCTGTGTTTTGAGAAGCCATAGCAGACACTTCTTCCTGAGGTTGACATTTTCATCAGAAGAGAAAGCCTGGGGACTTTGATAATAGCTGATCATAGGACTCCTGGGTGACCAGCATGGACTTCCCCTGCTTGATCCTACTCTAATTAGGTGATCACAGCCACCTCTCCCGACATGTCTGCGAGGGGCTGCAGATACTTGGCAATGAATCTGTCAGTCGTGCAGAGAGCACAAATGGGCTGGGTCAGAGGTAACCAGAAGCCTTGTCTTTGTCACATATTTATTTGGAAATTGGTCCACAGGCATGGAAAGGAGGATATAAAACCCTGTAAATATATTCTATATATGAACATTGCCATTATTTATTCTAGATTAAAATATCTGAAATTTGAGTTATTCTTTAGTAATAAAAATGAAGAAAAATTTCATATAAGCTCAGGAATATTAACAAAAGCTATAATAATAAATTTGGGTAAGTTAATACTTTTTTGATATGCTGGAATAACTTGCTACTTAAAGGAATTCTGTAATGAGTATTTTTGTAATACAAGAAAATCTTCTATAGGTCTCTCTGCATTCTAAATTGTTTTATAATTATGATTTTTCTGAAAGTTGTATATACCAAGGAGTTTATTACTGTTAGATAAAAGGTGTTAAATTTTGGATTGTGGTTATTGCCCCTTATTCTTGCTTCTCTGGGATATTTAAGCCATGATGGCAGACCTGAATGACTGCAAATCAGGGAATGTTTTTCTTATACTCAGCTCTAATAGTGTGGAGAGGGTGCAATCCGGGTGGTGCAGTGGTAAAGAATTTGCCTGCCATGAGATTGATGTGGCAAGAGATATGACTTCTATCCCTGGGTTAGGAAGATCCCTTGGAGTAGGAAGTGGT
Organism: Nanger dama; assembly: GCA_917880005.1. NCBI lineage: Eukaryota > Metazoa > Chordata > Mammalia > Artiodactyla > Bovidae > Nanger > Nanger dama. The sequence continues at coordinate 14,692,135 of CAKJTW010000032.1, read as the reverse complement.
AACCACTCCAGTAGTCTTGCCCGGAAAATCCCATGGACAGAGGAGCCTGACAGGCTACAACCCTGGGGTCGCAGAGTCAGACACAACTGAGCACAGCACAGCACAGCTAACAGTATGGGGCACAGTCATACCCCAGCAGTGCCCTGTGCAACGAGGGGCACAAAGCAAAACCATCTGAGCGCCAATGATTGGTTTGTCTTCTCCTGTGTCCTGTAGACACCCAACCTTTGTTTTTGGCCTTGTGTGGCATGTGGGATCTTAGTTCCCCAGACAAGGGATCAAACCTGCAACTACTGAATTGGAAACTTGGAGTCTTAACCACTAGACTGCCAGGGAAGTCCTTGACATCTGACTTTTGAGGCGTCTACTTCAGAGCTGCAAGTTAGGGACCAAGAATGTTTCCTTACTGGGAGCTCTACTGGAGAGAAGGGATTCTTTGACACTCAAGACATTTTTGGCTCTAAAGCACACACCTATAATCAGAAGGAAATGGCAATCCACTCCAGTATTCTTGCCTAGAAAATCTCACAGACGGAGGAGCCTGGTGGACTACAGTCCATGGGGTTGCAATGAGTCAGACATGACTGAGTGACTAAATAACAGCAAAAAGTGATACCAACACATGGTCACAGTCAAAGCTGGCAAGAGGGGGTCGGTCTGGCTCCTGAGTAGATACTCTGAATATTGTGACCTCACTGGAGTTGCCACATCAATTTCAGCTTAGCATTGAGCTATTATTTCCTACTGAATCCCTTTTCAGCTTTCTGGATCCTTTTTACATAAAGACACTAAATGCCCAGGCTTGCTAATTATATGTATTCGTATCTTTATGTATGCATCCTTGCATCCTTCTAGATACACTGCAAAGGAAACCTGACAGCATGCTACTTATTTGTCTGCCTATTTATTTCACCTGATTTTAGACAACACTTTTAGTCCTGATACAGTCTTCATTTCCATCTGTCTTGAGGCAACAAGATGGAGAGAGAGTCCCTGCTGGTTCCTGTCATAACTGATAAGCTCCACGGGGAGAAAGCCTTCACTGTTCTCAAAATCTCTGAATTAAGTTTTAAAAAGGGCAAATAGCACAAATAGCAAACCTTTCTTCCACTTTTAGGCCAAACCGTTGGATAGTACCCGAGCACAGTAATGCTCAAATTCAAAGATAATTGTTAATTTTGATCACCCTAGTGAGTATCATTGTTCCAGCCACAAAGAACCAAGTTCACCACTCTTACTGGTAGTACAAGGAATACAGAAGCAAAATTTACGTGAAGATAAGCAGCAAATAATCTGAATACTTATCATGTGTCACTAGAGATGGGATACTGACCCTCACAGTGCAGCAGAGAAATAAAAAGTAACCATGCAACATCATCTACAAGTGCAAAATAATTTCTCAAGACTTTTTCTCAGTCTTTATCTCTATTTCCCTTCTCTTTCCCCACCACCTACTACCCTCTTCCTCATCCACACAAACATAAATCTCCTTTGTGTGCCCTGAATCTTTAGAGTCAATGCTGGCTTTCAGGGCATAGGAAAGCCCATGAAGACCTCAATTTTTCCATAGCAGCAAAGATAAAAGCTGTACCAGCTTTATCACATATAACAAAATTGAACCTTCCTGAGTCCTACTTCCTCAAATGACTGATAGCTCATCCAAAGGTGTGAATTGCTTATTAAGTCTTAACAATCATTTATATGTTAGCAATCACCTATAATATCTTGAATTCTAGGAGCGAGACCTGAGCTGACGAAAACAATAGGTACTGAGAGACATGAACATCCTGTTAAGAGGCTGAAATTTTTATAACTGTCTGCTTGGGCTTTTTAACATGAGATTTCCAATCATGTCACAGTTTCCAATTTGAAATACTCACCATTTATCTGAGCCTTCTAGAGATTTCTCTGATCTGTGTATAATTTAAGAGGAGAATTTTATTTTCCACTGTAAAGATTGATTTTGTTAGTCAAAGACATCAGCAGCAAGTTTTAATTTGCATTTTAAATTTAGAATGATTTATTTCCAATGAAAAGTGTATCACTGCTGCAGTTGTTCTAGGAGTGACTAGGGGACGAATAATTTATATTGGAAGACTATTAGAAATGTGAGCGTCCCTATAAAGGGAAAGATTGGCACCCTTGACTTCATATTTTAAAACCTCTATATGACAAGAGACTGCCTCAACGCAATTATGTGACGAACAGCAGACCTGGAGAAAACACTTGCAACATACACAATCAAAGGGCCAGTATTAAGACGGCACGAGAAGCTCCTGGCACTGAACTGCTAATGGCAAACAACCTAATTTGTATGGGGAAAAAAAAAAACCCTCAGAGAAAAGCACAAATGACAAATAAGCACAGAGGAAGCTTAACCTCACAAATCAGAGATTTGGGATGTTCTCTTTAACAGATTGGCAAGATTAATAAGACTAATATTTAGTGTTATTGCTGGCAAAGGGTACTGCCAGTTGTCAGTATAAATTGGGAGAGTCAACTGGCCTCAGTTCTCTGTAGAGTTATTTGGCAACATTTATCAAAAATTTAAATGTCTTTTTGACATAGCAGTTCTCCCAAGGATCTATCTGGCACAAAAATGTACAAAAGTGGAAAGCCTGTTATGTTAAAAATCTTAATTGTAGCTTTCTAATGATGAAGTCTTAGAAACAATCTCAATGTTCACCAGCAGAAGAATGGATAAATGCATCAGGGTACAGCCACACCACAGGGCTTCCCAAATGGTTCAGTGGTAAAGAACCTGCCTGCCAAGCCGGAGACATGAGTTCCATCCCTGGGTTGGGAAGATCCCCTGGGGAAGGAAATGGCAACTCTCTCCAGTATTCTTGGCTAGGAAATCCCATGGACAGAAAAGGTGTTGGGTTACAGTTCATGGGCAGCAAGAGACATGACTGAGTGACTAAACAAGTCACATCACACATGCAAAGCAGCTGAAAAATAAGTGAGAGTGTGCTCACATGGAAGGATGTTACCTGCTTTATTTTCTAAAGTTCCAGAGCAATATATACACTATTTCTATGTAAATAACAACAAACACCATAGTCATATATGTGGGTACAAACGTGGATGTGCGGTCATTAAAAAAATGTCTGTGTGATCCAACTGTTGGCAGTGATCCCCAGTGAGGAGCTTGGGATTGGGGCAAGGGATTTTTTTAATTAATTTCTAAGTTGTATTTAAATTTTTACTTATATTATTAACACACCAAAGGAAAGTTCTAGAATTTTCTTATAACATAGTGTGCCAAATGACTCAAATCCCACTATAGTGTTGTTACGTTCCAGAACTCACATATTATCTCTTTACATGCTCCCATTGATAATGCTTGTTTTGATAACACTGGGCACCAAATTTGCCACTGATTCTTTAGAATTCTTGGAAGTGCACTGCACTGAAAGTCAGGATATTCAAGTCCTAGTTACTGTTCTATCATGCCCTCCTCACTGCAGGTATCCTCCACTTTTCAAAGTTCACTATACACCACTTTACTTTTACAAAGGCCTACATTGGCACCTGTTTTTGCTAAGGAAAGAAATCCAAAGAGGATTTTCACTTTCAGGCAAACAGGTGAAAAGGGAAAATAGTTTCAGCTTTGGCTTTGTAGCAGCTGTTACAGAGGTAGTGTGCACTCCACCCTCCACCTCCCAAGCAGGAACCACACCCGACAAGCTCCTTCTCCAGGCTCAGCATCTCAGCATCAAGCCACGAGAGCTTTGAACTGTGTCTGTGGGCATCTGTGCTTTATCTCCTCTTACTTTTGGCATCTTTTAGCCAAGACATGGAGAAGGCAGTGGCACCCCACTCCAGTACTCTTGCCTGGAAAATCCCATGGATGGAGGAGCCTGGTAGGCTGTAGTCTATGGGCTTGCTAAGAGTCGGACATGACTGGGCGACTTCACTCTCACTTTTCACGTTCATGCCTTGGAGAAGTAAATGACAACCCACTCCAGTGTTCTTGCCTGGAGAATCCCAGGGATGGGGGAGCCTGGTAGGCTGCCATCTACGGGGTCGCACAGAGTCGGACACGACTGAAGCGACTTAGCAGCAGCAGCCAAGACATGTCCTAAGGTAACCGCTTCTTCATTTTACACCACTTCAGTTTCCGTTAAAAGGTTTAACAGGGGTGCCCAACTTTCAGATGGTGGGGAAATATGTTATCTCTTTGCAGACCAGTCATTCACCTCTGTCTTTCTCTGAAAAACAAAATCTGGGCACCATCTGTTGTTTTCTAACTCTGCTTCCCGCTGATCCGTGGCTCTTCGCCACACTCATCTACAGCTCACCACTCTGCTTTTCAGCTAAAGCAATTCTGTTTCTCTTTGTTTTAATTATTTGTTTATTCACCTAAGATTTGGTCTGATATCTGAGCAAAAAAATCACTTGAAAATATCCAGAAAGATTCTTTTAAGGTTGCTTCAGAACTAAGACTTCTTGAATCTATGAAATGCAGGCTCTGGTCAGGAATGCAGACCTTTAGTCAATCCTTAAATAATCTCAGCCTGGAGCTGCCTCTCTCTATATACGTTAGGCCAGACACACAGACCTTCTTTATTTTTTCCAGAACATAAAGTTGAACGGTACAGGCTGTGATGGAGGTAAATGAGAAAGACCAACACGTGTGTCAAGAAACAAGGGGCAACGTGGATGGCTGGCGGAAAGCGGGATTCTTCCTCCCCTGTTTCTTCAGATGGCCACCAGATCAGCTGGTATTGCTCCCGGCACAATGGTTTTGCTTTTGCTTATGAACATGCTCTGTTCAGAAAGAATAGTTGGCAGAGAGCCTTGAGAATGCATTCATCAGGGACTTGTAACTCAGGCTTCCCAGTTAAAAGTCAAACCAGAAACCAGCACCAGCTGTTAATCAGCAGCTGCTGGAGGAGTCAGGGCCTGATTTTCACTCTCAAAACCAATGAAACTACGGGCCTGTGTTCAGGGTCAGCTCCATTCATCCTGTAAGCTGGGTAAACTTTGACAATTGGGTGGCCTTTTCTTTGGCTCAGGTGAAAAAACAAAATTGAGAACTTCTAGATGCTGGGAGGGATTGGGGCAGGAGGAGAAGGGGATGATAGAGGATGAGAAGGCTGGATGGCATCGCCGACTCAATGGACATGAGTTTGGGTAAACTCTGGGAGTGGGTGATGGACAGGGAGGCCTGGCGTGCTGCGATTCATGGGGTCGCAAGGAGTTGAACACGACTGAGCGACTGAACTGACTGAACTGAACTGAGAGAGTTCTAAATGGATCAGAGAGAGCAAAGTTAGAGCAGATGTTACTCTATTGCTCCACCCAACCCATCATTTCAAGACACATGACAAAAACTCTATGACTCATATCTGACATCACTGACTGCATCACAAGGTAAGAAACCATGAAACTGTTTGCCAAAGAGGCAAATAAAGAGGTCAAGGTACAATATTCATTTCACAGCCCAAACACCATCTGTGAGGCCACATTAGAAGTGAAGCAAATAGATTATTACTTATTTTTTCTATCCTATTTTTTTCCATAGCAAAGTCTTAACAGCATGCTTAAAATATCACAGACTTAACCTATTTGACTCCAACTCCTTGAATCCCATTTCCTCTCAACACGTCTATATATACCACATATCATTAAATTTGTTCTTACCCTTTGAATTTGTGTTATTGAGGGGGGGCTCTGTGCCTTATTTCTCTTCTACACCCCCACCAGAAGCCCAAATGAAATGCAACAACCTGTATACTAAATATAACTAAAATACTATGCCATTAAAAGGACAAGATATAGTATAGAAGCAATTTGAAATATGTTAAATTGCTAAAAAGCACATTAAATTTGACAGGCACTTTAAAGAGTAAGCTATAAAGGCAGGGAAGAGTAGATAGATGGAAAACTACCTTTGTGATTTAAATAAAATTTGATAACCAAAGGGCTACTATGTAAACAACTTTTAAGCACCTCCTATGTGTCAGGAGCAAGTCCCATTGTCCAGGTACTTTACCAGCCTCTGCTTTCATCATATCTGCTAACATCCTATTGGCCAAAGTAAGTTGTATGGCTGGATCCAGGTGCAGAGCAGGTGGGAGGGCACTCAGAGGAAAGAATCTGAATATGTGAAGAAATAAGGAACTGGAGCCATGAATGCTATTTCCCCAGAGGCCCTGTACTAATTTAACTGACTTTACCTCATTTAACTTTATAATAACTCTAAGAAGTTATTACTATTATCCCCATTTAATAAATGGGAATACTAAGGATAAGAGGGGCTTCCCCCATGGCTTAGTGGTAAAGAATCCACCTGATCATGCAGAAGACACAGGTTTTACCTCTGAGTTGGGAAGATCCCCTGGAGAAGGAAATGGCAACCCACTCCAGTATTCTTGCCTGGAAAATCCCATGGAAAGAGGAGCTTGGTGGGCTACAGTCCATGGGGTCACAAAGAGTTAGACATGACTAAACAACAAGAGAGGGAAAGGCTAACTAGCTGGAAATTGACACAGCTACTAACTTCTTCTGTTCTAATATGTGATCTTCTGGCTCCACACATTTCTAAGTTTCTTGGACCTTTATTATTTGCCAAAATATGAAAATTACGGCAGAGAGATATTTGACAAAATTAGGAACCAAAGAACCTAGTTGTCTTATTTCATTCTCATGAATGAATCTTTTCCAAAAGGAATGGACTTAGTATATGTAAGTTATACCCAAATAGAATACAAAAGAAAAGAAAAAGAATCTTACTGAGTTAATTGACACCCAAAGAGAACACCTACTAGACTTTTGGGAGGCAACCAATCAAAATGACTCCAAAAAAAAAAAAAATATGGAAAACTAATAAATAACAATAGCCAAGAACATTTTGAAAAGTGAGAGAACTGGAAAATCATTTGTCTTCACAGACATTGCAACACATTTAAAAGTTACAATAATTTTTAAAAGTACCATCATACGAACTGACAGACAAGTCAGACAGACCAGAAAGCACAGGAACAGGCCAGAATCCACACAGGAATTTAGACTATGATAAAGGTAGTGATTCAGATCAGTGAGGAAATGATGGATTACTTAATAAATGGTGCTGTGATAACTGGATAGTCATCTGAAAATTTTACTGTATTTCTCCAACATCTTATACTATAAAAATTTCACACCTATCAAAGATGTAAAAGTGAAATGAAACAGTAATAGCATGTGAACAAAACACAAGAGTATGTTTTAAATATATGCAAAGTGAAAAAAGATTTCTTAGGTTTGACATAAAACCTAAATCCCACTGCAAGCCAGTGGAGGAACTGTGGAACATATCTCAGAATTATCCCACTGACGAGTGAGGATGCCAAGTTATTTATCCAGAGCTCCTGGGTCATTAATTTCTGGCACTGTGGTTATTGCCAGCAACCTCCACAGCAGGCCAAGGGGATGTGAGGGCACTGATGGTCTCTGAAAAAATATGGGAAATAAAAAAATGTTGTCTCTGTGTTTTTATTTCCATTATTCTAGGAGGTGGGTCATAGAGGATCTTGCTGTGATTTATGTCATACAGCATGCTGCCTATGTTTTCCCCTAAGAGCTTTACAGATTCTGGTCTTACATTTAGGTCTTTAGTCCATTTTGAGTTTATCTTTGTGTATGGCAGGAGGAAGGGAAGTGTGGGATAAATGGAGAGAGTACTCTTGCCTGGAAAATCCCATGGACGGAGGAGCCTGGTGGGCTACAGTCCATGGGGTCACTCAGAGTCGGACACGACTGAGCGACTTCACTTTCCCTTTTCACTTTCATGCATTGGAGAAGGAAAAGGCAACCCACTCCAGTGTTCTTGCCTGGAGAATCCCAGGGATGGGGGAGCCTGGAGGGTTGCAGCCTATGGGGTCACACAGAGTCGGACACGACTGAAGCAACTTAGCAGCAGCAGCAGCATGGAAACATATACACTACCATATGTAAAATAGATGGCCAGTGGGAATTTGCTGTATGACTCAGGGAACTCAAACCATGGCTCTGTAACAACCTAGAGGGCTGGGATGGGGTGGGAGATGGGAGGGGTTTTAAGAGGTAGGAGACATATGTATACCTATGGCTGATTCATGTTGATGTATGCAGAAACCAGCAGAATATTGTAAAGCAATGATCCTTCAGTTAAACATAGATCCTTCAAAGATCCTTTAGTGAGAGAGCTCTCTCCTACTTCCTTGCCTTGGTTCTGCACTCATGGTCTGGTTATGAGTGGATAGCACCAAATATTAATTGCTCTTTCAAAATATACGGAACATCTTGGAAGACAGCCCTCCAAACTGTGAAAGTGTTGGTTTGCAGCTTCCACCATAGCTGGATCTTCTAAAGGCCACCCTACCATTTTTAAGGTCGGCTTTTCCTGGGTGAAAGGGTTCACAGTAAAATCAGTGAACCCCACTGTATGTGCTTATTGCCTATCCTCTGCAGTAAAATGAGTTCCCTGTTCAGAAGCAAGACCACCTTTGGACCATTAGGCCATGATGCCCACGTAGAAGAGCTGCTTGAATTTCAACTTGAACCAGTACCAGTTACAGAACCTCTCTGACTTTGAGTCACACTCAAGATCAGAAACTTTAAGTGATACTTGGCAAGAGGTTGGAGCATTGTGCCTCTTTCTTAATGTCAGAGAATGTAACACGCTGCAGATTATTTTTCACCTTGAAGGAGATATCTTGAATGTCACAAATCCCCAGAATCTTCACTGATATTCACTGAGGTCTCTGAATTTTCATGAGACTTATCACTCATTCTCTGGCACATATGTGTTTTGTCAAGATATTTGGGGTACGTGGTTCTTTTGGCTCAATTAGCATGGTCTAACCAGTATAGTGGAACAGAGTGTCCTATGGGATGATGAAGTTATCAAGATCTCTACATATTAGATTAAGGCAGCCAACTGGATGTTATAAGGGTATATAGCTGCTGGATTAAAGCAAACTGTGTTGAGTGGTGTCTGCTTATTGGTTGGGAAAAAAGTGTTTGCCAGATTGACATCTACATATGAAGCTCCAGGGATTATGTAGATTTGCTCCATAAAAACAGATCACATCTGGAACAGCAACTGCAGTTAGAGGCGCTACCAGTTAAGTTTCCTAAAATCCAGCTCTCCTCCTTAACCTCCAGCACATCTACTCAGACCAAACAGTAGAGGAGGCTAAATAGGGAAATGACTGCCATCAATTCCCACTTATTCTCTAGGTCCTTGATAGCATCATTAATTCTGTAACTCCTAGGATGTGGTATTGCTTTGGAGTGGGGCTCTCGTGTAGCCCTTTTTCCCTAGTAGCCCTCATCCCAGGAGTCAAAGAATAAATGTGGAATTGTTTTCAATTGCCAGATTAAGGATTCAGGAACTAGAAAAATAAACTCAGGATTGCTAATGAAAACTCTCTTATGTCACTAAAATCTCACGTCTCCCAGTCTGACCAGTGGGCCTGTTGCCACGGTCTCCAGGAAACTCTGTACACTGAGATGGTGCCCTACAACATTGCTTCCATCCAAGAAACTCCTCTTACTGCAAGAAACGTAAGGAGCTCACACTCATGGGATTCTACTCAAAGACAATATCTAAAATTACTTTCAAACCTGATATCCCACTTTCCCTGTTGCACAAGCACCTTGGTAGGTTATGGCAGAACTCTTTCAGGGTGGCTAAGAAATTGTATGATACACATAGGTGGTAATGTTGTAGGAGATTATTTTTAAAATATATATTTCTTTATTTTTGGCCATGCTATGCAGCCTGTGGGATCTTATTTCCCCAACCAGGGATCTAACCCAGGCCCAGGCAATGGAAGTGTGGAGCCCTAACCACTGGACAACCAGGGAATTCCCATTTGGGAGCTTTTTAAAGGAATGCAGTTTTTCCTACAGTTAGGGGTTTAGAGAATGTGAAGTGGCTCAGATAGGGAAAACTTTGGTGAGGATTTGAGCATCCTCTGATGAACAGTCACCAGGCCTACCTAAAGTTTCATCAAGTATACAAATCAGGCCTTAGAAAGTTGCCCATATATTTCAATACTAGAGATAAATGACCTGTTATCTACTACCAAAGATCTCTGAAGGGAACACCATTTTGATCACCTCCCTGGCTCTGCTTCCTATTGCCGTGACCACAGCCAGCTAGGCTCTTGTGGTTAAACTGGCCTCTGCTGCTCTGGGATCTAACCAACCCCACTACATTCAGGAATCCCATTCCAACAGCAGGACCTCCCACCTTCACCCCAGGCTCACTGTCAGAGCCAGTTTCCTATCTAGAACACTAGCCATAGCGAATCTGGGAAATGTCATGTTTAGTTTTCTATGTCCTGCGATAACAAGAAGAGGTTGGAAGGGATGCTAAATCTAACAGGTGAGAACTTTACAAGAGGAAAGAATGTTTTCTGTGAATCTGGAGAAAAGGCTGAGCTTATGCTCATGAATAAGATAGATGAATGGATTAGGATTATACATGGAGTGTACAAAGAAGCTTTTGAGTCTGAAGGGGTAGGAAACATGTCCTTTTGTAAAAATGGCCTTTCAATCCCCTCAAAATAAGTGTTCAGTTCAGTTCAGTCGCTCAGTCGTGTCCAGCTCTTTGCGACCCCATGAATTGCAGCATGCCAGGCCTCCCTGTTCATCACCAACTCCCGGAGTTCACTCAAATTCACATCCATCGAATCGGTGATGCTATCCAGCCATCTCATCCTCAGTCATCCCCTTCTCCTCCTGCCCCCAATCCCTCCCAGCATCAGAGTCTTTCCAATGAGTCAACTCTTTGCATGAGGTGGCCAAAGTACTGGAGTTTCAGCTTCAGCATCATTGCTTCCAAAGAAATCCCAGGGCTGATCTCCTTCAGAATGGACTGGTTGGATCTCCTTGCAGTCCAAGGGACTCTCAAGAGTCTTCTCCAACACCACGGTTCAAAAGCATCAGTTCTTTGGCGCTCAGCCTTCTTCACAGTCCAACTCTCTCTCACATCCATACATGACTACTGGAAAAACCATAGCCTTGACTAGACGGACCTTTGTTGGCAAAGTAATGTCTCTGTTTTTGAATATACTATCTAGGTTGGTCATAACTTTTCTTCCAAGGAGTAAGCGTCTTTTAATTTCAAGGCTGCAGTCACCATCTGCAGTGATTTTGGAGCCCCCAAAAATAAAGTCTGACACTATATCCACTGTTTCCCCATCTAATTCCCATAAAGTGATGGGACTGGATGCCATGATCTTAATTTTCTGAATGTTGAGCTTTAAGCCAACTTTTTCACTCTCCTCTTTCACTTTCATCCAAGAGGCTTTTAGTTCCTCTTCACTTTCTGCCATAAGGGTGGTGTCATCTGCATATCTGAGGTTATTGCTATTTCTCCCGGCAATCTTGATTCCAGCTTGTGCTTCTTCCAGCCCAGTGTTTCTCATGACGTACTCTGCATATAAGTTAAATAAGCAGGGTGACAATATACAGCTTTGATGTGTTAAGTGTAAGAGGACACATATCATCCCACAAAGACCACCAAACACAAACCTTTGCAGTCAATAAAAATTGTGTTTGCAAAGAATACTGAATGGTGTGAGGATGTGCTAACTGTTACACTGAGTGAAAAGGGGGTTATACAAAACCATATATGCATTTTCAACTAGTGGGTGGGTATGTATGCATATGCACACATGTGCACACATATGTGGATACACTCATATACTGAAAGGAAGCATATCAAACTGCCAAAAGTGAATTAGAACTACAAATAACAATATTTTTTCTTTTATTTTTCCAAAATTGGACTCTGTCATTTTAAAAGTTAGCACTACTTTATAAAAATATTATACAAGAAAATGGAACAGCTAATGAATGTGTTTTGTCTAAATACATTCCAAACAAGTCTAAAATAGTCCAGTGTCATTATTCTACAACCCTAGAATTTGTTTTCTAACATAGTATAAAAAAGAGTACTTTAAGAACTAAGCCCAGGATTGAGGGAGAAAAATGTGTTTCTAAAATCCTTAGTGTGGGCTTGATCTCAGAATCCTGGAAGTAAAAGCTAAATTCTGGACGTTTAGCCTGATTTCATGTTTGATTGCAGCAATAAATCCTTCCAATGTTCTTAAATGAAAACATAGATGAACTCCTAATATTCAGGAGAAACATGCTTCATTTGAAAACAAACTCTCCAGCAAGATGCTTAATTTTATGGAAATCTACTTGAAAGCCATCATTTTCCAAATGAAGAGATTTGCAAAGGGGAGGGGCTGATTGCTTACAACCAAAGGTCAGATAAGAGAAGGTCTCCATGACATACTCAGGAGTTTATCACTATTCAAGGTATGAAGTCAAAGGTACAAAAGGAAAACATGTCCCAAAGGACTGTGAGAAGGCAAAGCCAAGGGTCAAAACTATACTGGCGCCTTGAGGGGTCAGAAGGCAGGGAGAGAATGCAAAGATCAGCTGGTGCTTTTCTGAGGCTTCAGTGATAGCTTAAAGAAGTATTGTAGGTTGGTTTAAAGAGTCAGAAAGGGGCAGACAAACAATAGCTTGCTGATGATTACATGACCCTTGGGACTTAAAAAACCAGGTTATCTCAACTCAGCAGGATGGCCTGGCTAATACACACACACACACACACACACACACACACACGCCTGCCTGTAAGTAATCCACATAAACTTGATAGCACCCATAGTCACCTTACTTGAACAGCATTTACCCAGGTCCTTAGAGACAAGCTTATTGCCAATCTAATGGAAAACTTCATTCATATTCCTACTTGGTTTCTTTTTAGCCCTTTCCTTTGGCCATCTTCTCAGAATTCTACTTCCCTATCCGACTGCATCAATTAGCATCTTACTATGTGATCATTTCGTAGCTCAGTTGGTAAAGCATCCACCTGCATTGCAGGAGACCCAGGTTCGATTCCTGGGCTGGGAAGATACCCTGGAGAAGGAAATGGCAATCCACTCTGGTATTCTTGCCTTGGAAATCCCATGGACACAGGAGCCTGGAAGGCTACAGTCCATGGGGTTGCAAAGAGTCGAACATGGCTGAGTGACTAAACCACCAGCCCATGATGATCAAACTTCATGTGCTTGATAATTATTTGAGAAGCAGGATTAAAATGGGATTTGAGGTACCAATCCCAGAGGACTTGGGGAAGGGAGGTACAATTGTACACAGATGGCTCTTGGGTCACAACTTGTGAAACACTCATGAGCCTCAGGCTCCAGCCCAGATCTTTTCTGGAGTTTAAGGCTTGAAATACCTGCCTGATTAATTCGGACAAATTCTGTCACCTTAAAATCATCATGTGCTTATCTACTCACTCCCAAATCTACTGTGCATTTTCCTACATGCCCACTGTGGTCCTGCCACCAGCCAGGCCCAGGTCCTCTATAACTGTGAGTCCACGGCTGTCCTCTGGTCTCTCTCACTCATTTCTAATGGCTTTAGCTCACCTAAAGATAGGAAGAGCCACTGACTTTGCACTGCAGGCTGATTCTTTACTGTCTCAGCCACCAGGGAGGCCTTACAATCATCTGCTGTCCCCAAATCTCTGAGTCCAATCACTGCAAAGGCTCCTATCTGCTTCAATGTAGGGAAGGAGAAAATATGAGAATAAATATATGACTATTTATTCATATATGAATATGGTGGCTCAAACAGTAAAGAACCTGCCTGGAGTGCAGGAGACCTCGGTTCCATCCTTGGGTCAGGAAGACCCCCTGTTGAAGAGAATGGCAACTCACGCCAGTATTCTCTCCTGGAGAATTCCAAAGAGAGGAGCCTTTGGGCTACAGTACATGAGGTCACAAAGAGCTGGATGTGACTGACTGACACTTTTACTATTTATGCCCATGTGAATTCCCCAAAACACTATGTATAAAAAGCAATTAGGTGGTCAACTGAGGGATATGAGTAAGAATAGTGAGCAAGGTAATTATACAACTGATTTCTTAAAACTAAATATTGAGTAGCTTTATTCTAAAAAAACCCTTTGGTCAACCCTCTCCCCACCCCCTCCACGTGGACCTAACTTTGTTTGAGCTTTCTCCCCTCTCCTCCCTGTTCACCCTCTGAGACTTCCACTTTATGGGCATCATTCCTGCAAAGCACTGGAACTGTTCCTTTATCACAGCCAAGCTCATCCCAACCACACTTAGCAACACTCTCCCAGCTCTGCCACAACGTCCCACCCCATCCAAGCTGGAATGAACCATCAGTTCAGTTCAGTTCAGTCGCTCAGTCGTGTCTGCTTCTTGCGACCCCATGCATCGCAGCATGCATGCCTCCCTGTCCATCACCGACTCCCGGAGTTCACTCAGACTCATGTCCATCGAGTCCGGGATGCCATCCAGCCATCTCATCCTCTGTCGTCCCCTTCTTCTCCTGCCCTCAATGCTTCCCAACATCAGAGTCTTTTCCAATGAGTCAACTCTTTGCATGAGGTGGCCAAAGTACTGGAGTTTCAGCTTTAGCATCATTTCTTCCAATGAACTCCCAGGGCTGATCTCTTTCAGAATGGACTGGTTGGATTTCCTTGCAGTCCAAGGGACTCTCAAGAGTCTTCTCCAACACCACAGTTCAAAAGCATCAGTTCTTCAGTGCTCAGCCTTCTTCACAGTCCAACTCTCTCTCACATCCATACATGACCACAGGAAAAACCATAGCCTTGACTAGACGGACCTTAGTCGGCAAAGTAATGTCTCTGCTTTTGAATATACTATCTAGGTTGGTCATAACTTTTCTTCCAAAGAGTAAGTGTCTTTTAATTTCATGGCTGCAGTCACCATCTGCAGTGATTTTGGAGCCCCCAAAAATAAAGTCTGACACTGTTCCCACTGTATCCCCATCTATTTCCAATGAAGTGATCGGACCAGATGCCATGATCTTCGTTTTCTGAATGTTGAGCTTTAAGCCAACTTCTTCACTTTCCTCTTTCACTTTCATCAAGAGGCTTTTAGTTCCTCTTCACTTTCTGCCATAAGGATGGTGTCATCTGCATACCTGAGGTTATTGAGATTTCTCCCAGCAATCTTGATTCCAGCTTGTGCTTCTTCCAGTCCAGCGTTTCTCATGATGTGCACTGCATATAAGTTAAATAAGCAGGGTGACAATACACAGCCTTGACTTACTCTTTTTCCTATTTAGAAGCAGTCTGTTGTTCCATGTCCAGTTCTAACTGTTGCTTCCTGACCTGCATACAGATTTCTCAAGAGGCAGGTTAGGTGGTCTGGTATTCCCATCTCTTTCAGAATTTTCCAGTTTATTGTGATCCACACAGTCAAAGGCTTTGGCATAGTCAATTAAGCAGAAATAGATGTTTTTCTGGAACTCTCTTGCTTTTTCCATGATCCAGCGGATGTTGGCAATTTGATCTCTGGTTCCTCTGCCTTTTCTAAAACCAGCTTGAACATCTGGAAGTTCACGCTTCACGTATTGCTGAAGCCTGGCTTGGAGAATTTTGAGCATTACTTTACTAGCATGTGAGATGAGTGCAATTGTGCAGTAGTGTGAGCATTCTTTGGCATTGCCTTTCTTTGGAATTGGAATGAAAACTGACCTTTTCCAGTCCTGTGGCTGCTGCTGAGTTTTCCAAATTTGCTGGCATATTGAGTGCAGCACTTTCACAGCATCATCTTTCAGGATTTGAAACAGCTCAACTGGAATTCCACCACCTCCACTAGCTTTGTTCGTAGTGATGCTTTCTAAGGCCCACTTGACTTCACATTCCAAGATGTCTGGCTCTAGATTAGTCACCACATCATCATGATTATCTGGGTCGTGAAGATCTTTTTGTACAGTTCTTCCGTGTATTCTTGCCACCTCTTCTTAATATCTTCTGCTTCTGTTAGGTCCAGACCATTTCTGTCCTTTATTGAGCCCATCTTTGCATGAAATGGTCCCTTGGTATCTCTAATTTTCTTAAAGAGATCTCTAGTCTTTCCCATTCTGTTGTTTTCCTCTATTTCTTTGCATTGATCGCTGAAGAAGTCTTTCTTATCTCTTCTTGCTATTCTTTGGAACTCTGCATTCAGATGCTTTATATCTTTCCTTTTCACCTCTCTTCTTTCACAGCTATTTGTAAGGCCTCTCCAGACAGCCATTTTGCTTTTTTGCATTTCTTTTCCATGGGGATGGTTTTGATCCCTGTCTCCTGTACAATGTCACAAACCTCATTCCATAGTTCATCAGGCACTCTATCTATCAGATCTAGGCCCTTAAATCTATTTCTCACTTCCACTGTATAATCATAAGGGATTTGATTTAGGTCATACCTGAATGGTCTAGAGGTTTTCCCTACTTTCTTCAATTTCAGTCTGAATTTGGCAATAAGGAGTTCATGATCTGAGCCACAGTCAGCTCCTGGTCTTGTTTTTGTTGACTGTATAGAGCTTCTCCATCTTTGGCTGCAAAGAATATAATCAATCTGATTTCGGTGTTGACCATCTGGTGATGTCCATGTGTAGAGTCTTCTCTTGTGCTGTTGGAAGAGGTTGTTTGCTATGACTAGTTCATTTTCTTGGCAAAACTCTTATTAGTCTTTGCCCTGCTTCATTCCCCATTCCAAGGCCAAATTTGCCTGTTACTCCAGGTGTTTCTTGACTTCCTACTTTAGCATTCCAGTCCCCTGTAATGAAAAGGACATCTTTTTGGGTGTTAGTTCTAAAAGATCTTGTAGGTCTTCATAAAATCGTTCAACTTCAGCTTCTTCAGCATTACTGGTTGGGGCATAGACTTGGATAACTGTGATACTGAATGGTTTGCTTTGGAGACGAACAGAGATCATTCTGTCATTTTTGAGACTGCATCCAAGTACTGCATTTCGGACTCTTTCGTTGACCATGATGGCTACTCCATTTCTTCTGAGGGATTCTTGCCCACAGTAGTAGATAAAATGGTCATCTGAGTTAAATTCACCCATTCCAGTCCATTTTAGTTTGCTGATTCCTAGAATGTTGACGTTCACACTTGCCATCTCTTGTTTGACCACTTCCAATTTGCCTTGATTCATGGACCTGACATTCCAGGTTCCTACGCAATATTGCTCTTTACAGCATCGGATCTTGCTTCTATCACCAGTCACATCCACAACTGGGTATTGTTTTTGCTTTGGCTCCATCCCTTCATTCTTTCTGGAGTTATTTCTCCACTGATCTCCAGTAGCATACTGGGCATCTACTGACCTGGGGAGTTCCTCTTTTGGTATCCTATAATTTTGCCTTTTCATACTGTTCATGGGGTTCTCAAGGCAAGAAAACTGAAGTGGCTTGCCATTCCGTTCTCCAGTGGACCACATTCTGTCAGACCTCTCCACCATGATCCACCCGTCTTCAGTTGCCCCGCAGGCATGGCTTGGTTTCACTGAGTTAGACAAGGCTGTGGTCCTAGTGTGATTAGACTGACTAGTTTTCTGTGAGTAGGGTTTCACTGTGTCTGCCCTCCGATGCCCTCTTCCAACACCTACCATTTTACTTGGCTTTCTCACTTTGGGTGTGGGGTATCTATTCACGGCTGCTCCAGCAAAGCACAGCCGCTGCTCCTTACCTTGGACGAGTGGTATCTCCTTACCGGCGCCGTTCCTGACCTTCAATGTGGGATAGCTCTTCTAGGACCTCCTGCACCTGCGCAGCCACCGCTCCTTGGGTTGCTCCTCCCAGGCCCCGCCCGGGAGGGTGGCTCCTCCCAGCCACCTCCCCTGGCCTCGGGCTGGCTCCTCAGGGTCACCGCCCCTGGCCTCGGGTTCGAGGTGTCTCTTCCCGGCCGCCTCTTATCTCGGATGCGGTAGCTCCTCTCGGCCCCCGCCTCTGACCTCCGGACGCGGGTAGCTCCTCTCCGCAGCGCCTAGTGCACTGGCTCGCAGCTGCCTGCGCCTCGCCTAGCCGCCTGCATCATCAGTGGATTTTAAATACAGAGATGCTTTTCCTTCAAGAAAAAAATTGCTACCAGCTCTTAAACCAACGATTTTTCTCTCCCTGTGCCATATCATGACTTAGCTCTAGTGAAATTGCTTTAATATTAGCCACAGTCTGACCACAGTGGTATTTTTTACTCTTTCCCTCTTGCGAGGGCAGCTGTCAGTTGCAATCAGGTGTTAATGAGGCTGGCCTGGGGTTAAATCCTCCTGAGTACTAGTTAGCTTTGTGCTGGTCCCAGGTGGCAGTTCTTTCTCCTCCCTCCTGCTAGCAACCTTGCCAATGCATGTTGTTTATTACAAGGAAGGCCAGTGTAGTGGGGAGAAAAAGGAGGGAGTGGGAAGATATTTTTCTCATTAACCCTAAAATATATTTTTTGAAAATTGGAACCAGAACCCATATGTCGCTGAGAGTTCTGGTAGTGGATTTTTATTCTTAGTAGCCCCTGTGCCCTAGATGTTTCTTGGTAAAATTAGGTTGGTTTCTTGTTAAATCTCTTAGACAAGGCAACAGGCTCTGCTTGACAATAATTAGCACTTTCTATTGAAGGTAGCCCTGAGGAAATTATGTTTTCAGTTTTTGAATTCAAAATTTAAGACTTTACATGTGCCAAAACTGGATATGCCAATTGCAGAACAGAGACTTGTGTCACCTGGAAACACACTGGATAGGCACGCTTATTTCTAAAGGCAAAAGCTTCTGAATAGTCTTCAACAATCATCTAGCTATGAGCAGAGAGAGAGAAGACTAGTGGACTGATGGCCATTTTAACAAGGAATGAACCAATTACAAAGTTTTACCAATATGATGTATTGATGATGTCAATACAAGAAAGATATAGCTTAAATATTTCTGTAAGGGTTTTCCTTAGCTCCAGGACTCTCTTGGTGTACTGAGGAACATGCTATCCAGTAGGGTCCCTGGTTTTAATGTCTGTCAAATGAAGGAATTACTATATTTAGATCTCTCCATTGCTTTCTGACCCTTTTGATGAAAAAAAAATTTTTTTCAGTAGGACTAGCAATATAGTCTGTTTCAGTGAATAACTCATGCACCTTCAGGCCTCTGTGCTATTCTTATGTTGGACAAATTCAATATTGCTCTTCTGCTTCCGTTAAGTGGTCCTTTTGGGGATCACAGATCCTTTTGAGAAGCTGATAGATATGAAACGTCTCAGTTTGGGAAAAAAGAGGAATTTATACACAAATATACAACATATTACATATGATTTTAGAAGATTCATTATTCATTATTCAAATCTAAATTCATTAAGATTTTAGAAGATTCTTCAAGGCTTCCTCCTGAAGCCTGTCAATGGACTTTGTAAAGAGGCACAGGCTCCAGCTTTTAAACTCTGGACTAAATGTTAACATTCAGATTCCATCCTTAAGAATGAAAATGTAAATGAGATAATGAATGAATATAAAACAAGACTATAAGAAAAGAATCTTCCTCAACTTAAACCATATTTTAGACTATCACCAAACAAGTCTTATAGCAGAGGGAGGGAGACATTTCTCCCTGTTCTGACCCTCTGCAGCCCCCAGTGCCCTTGAGTTGAGGGCACACTGCTGAGTATGAGCTGCAGGATCTAGTCTACTCTCCCACCTTATTGCCTAGGGTTTCCAGAGACCGCCTCTGCGCAACAGATGTGATCTCTTCCCCTGGGATTGCCGCCTCTGAGCCTTTCCCATGGTTTCCTCATTGTCTGGGGGGAAAAAAACCCATGTCTTGCTGCACTCCTCCTCAATTTATTTGTCACTATCTCTCCACTGTTTGCATCTAAGACCAAATGTCACCACCTCCATAAAGTTTTCCCTGAGACGTTTTACTGGATGTGATCAGGCCTGCCTTAAAGCCCTGCAGCATCTTATTATCACACTTTAACTTAGTTCCTTACACTGATATCTGCCATGGTGTACACTCCTTGGCCTGTGCAAGTCACTCATATAAAGGTTATTGAATGGATAAATGAATGAATAATAGTGGTGAAAGTCTGCATCATAAAGAATAAACTTCAGACACTGCAAAGCGAGAACATACTAAACAACAGGATGAGAATGATCAGCACTGGTCTAGGTGCCAGGATTCCAGAGTTCCAGCCCCTGTTCAACCACCTCCTCAGTGTGTCACCTCTAGTAAAGTCATTTAATTTCTTTGATGCTCATTTTTCTTATGTAAATCAAATGGAATATGTATGTGTGTGTGTGCTTTGTAAACTGGTAAGTGAATTGCAATGTCAAATTTTATATCAGTCATTATTGTTCATTATATGACAATAACATTGTCAAATTATCATTATGACAATCAAGAAGAAAGTCGAAAAGCTATCATTCCAAATATAGACAGCTCAAATAACTATGTCAACCACTTTGAGTTTTTAACATTTGCAGACATTTATGAAGTATAGACAGTCACAGACAGTATATCACATTTGTATCACAATGTGATATTGCTATCACCCACCTTTCCTTTTCTGTGAATTTTTTCATACACAAAGTTGTGAATTTTTTTGAACACAAAGTTCATTTCAAATCAATTAACCTAACTGACCTTTATTGCAGAGATCCTTAGTGTGGAGTCCATGGATCACAGGTCCATCAATGGGCCATGGGATATTGGAGGTTCCAAGAGTCTCTGCAAGTCTATGCAAAATTATATGAATATGCATTCAAGAAGAGAGACTGCAGTTTTCAAACCCTCAAAGAGATTAATGACCACAAACATTTAAGAATTACTATTAAAGTTTAATTGCACCTGGAAAACCCACTGGATTTGTACTTATTTAACGCAGTGACAGGAATAGGGCCCAAAGGTGTCTAGGAATAGGAATCTAGCTAAAAGATATTAAGAGTTGTCGAAGGAAGCATTAAGAGGGCCTGATCCGAGGATGACAGTGAAAACAGAAAGGAAAGAGTGAATGCAAAAGGCATCTTTTAGACAGTTACTCCCACCCTCCTGTGCTTTTCCCTGGATGGGTTTTCATGGATGAGGGATCTTCTTCCATCCCTGGGTATTTTTAGCCTTATCTACAAGTTATCTCTCCTGGTGTAAGGGTTCCATTTTCCTTCTAGCCTTATAGCTTTCTGAAATGTAATACATAAATAATTTAGTCCTAATTTTGAGAGGATAACTTGAGGCTCCTGATGTATGAGTGAGGAATAAAAGATGTTTTCTTGAGTTTGATTTGAGAAGCAGTGTAGAGAAAAAAAAAGCCATGGCTATGGGAGAAAGTGGCTTGAAATGCTACTGAGGGAAAAGTACTTCTGGGAGAGGGGGAAAGAAAGGAGAGAGAGATGAATCTTTGCAAAAGGAACTTTGGAGTAAAGCAAAGATGTTAAATAAAAAGTAATATTTTAGAAGCTACACTGCACAGCATGCAACAGAAGGCTTTATAGTACTTTCTTACTGATGCTTTAGTAAAATCTACATCATGAAGACAGGCATAATCCAGTGTAGACAAACAGTTTTCAATCTTGCCAATACATTCTAATCACCTGAAGAACTTCTAATAAATACCCAGCGTGTTATAGTCCCATCCCAGATAGTCTGATATATTTGGTCTCAAAATGGGGCCTCGGCATCAGCATTTTTTAAAGTTCTCAAGGTGGTCTAATGTGACTTTGAAACCAGTAGTCTAGGGTCTGGAATTGTGTTTTTCAATATTCCAATCATCACAATTATCTGGTGAGCTTTTAAGCAATATGGATGCACTAGGCCCCCTCACACCCATTAAGTCTGACTCTCTGGGCATTACACTTTTCTTTTAATTTCCAGGTGATTATGATGCAACATGAAGCTGCAGAGCCACTGGCTATAGAAGAAAATTATATACTAGAGCCTAAACGAATCTATTTAGGCAGGATTTAGGCAAGATGAATCCATTAAGAAGCCATATATACTGCTTATTATTGGCACTGACTAACTAACTAGTTCCCTGCCTTCCCAGGTGGCACATGAGCAAAGAATCTGCCTGCTAACGCTGGAGATGAGGGTTTGGCCCTTGCATGGGGAAGATCCCCCGGAGAAAGAAATGGCAGCCCTTTCCAGTACTCCTGCCTGGAGAATCCCCCGGATAGAGGAAACTGGCGGCCACAGTCCATGGGGTCAGATATGACTGAGCAACTGAGCATGCAACTAGTTCCCTGCCCTTGGTGTCTCATCCTCAAAAACTATCAACATTTTATTTCTATGCCAAATAAGTGGGGAAAAAAACAGTAAGAACCTAATCAACACTGAAACTATCCTCTGGATGAAAAAGAGCAAGATGTTTGGATTGAAAGAAAACATCCAACACAAACCCTGCTTTGTTTAAATAATTAGCCCTTCCAGATTAGCTTCTTATTAAAAAAGAATTCCAGGTGATAAGCAAATGACAGGAACTCTGGGTTACAGTGATATGGGATAAAATAAAAAGAAGACCACCTTTAGAAGAGCTGAGCCCTTTCCACACTGGTACCTTGTATTAACATGAAGGCTTTTGTTTCGCAGCAAAATAGCTTCCAAATAACTCACCACACAGTAGCAGGAGGCATTTACCACTATCACAATATAGGTACTTGGAGCTCAGATTTATACAGAATTACACCGATTTATGGGCTTCCCTGGCAGCTCAGCTGGTTAGGAATCCACCTGCAATGCAGGAGACCCTGGTTTGATTCCTGGGTCGGGAAGATTCCCTGGAGAAGGGATAGGCTACCTACTCCAGTATTCTTGGGCTTCCCTGGTGGCTCAGATGGTAGAGAATCTGTCCGCAATGAGGGAGACCTGGGTTTGATCCCTGTGTTGGGAAGATCCCCTAGAGGAGGGCATGGCAACCCAGTCCAGTATTCTTGCCTGGAGAATCCTATGGACAGAGGAGCCTGGTGGGCTATAATCCACGGGTTCACAAAGAGTCAGACACAACTGAGCAACTAAGCACAGCACATACAGATTTATACACATACACACATGATATCTTAGATATATGCATAAGCATGCTCACACACGTGTGCGCACATGCACTCACATGGTTTAGCTGATTCTGCAATTTCCGCTCTTGTTTGTAATATACAGAAGCAGTTAACTGATAACTACAGTGACTTGCAATTATTAGAGCAATGAAATAGGTTTCCTGCAAGTCATAAAGACTCTTTAATTTTCAAAAAACAAGGCCAGCATTTTGTTTTTTGGCAAAATTAGTTCCTTATGTATAGAGGACAAACTGTAATTACACAATAAACCTGCATTTTGTCACTCTGAAAACTGCTGGCATACCACGTGTTTAAGAACATGACACTATGATTACCCTCAGAGTACCTGAATTCTAATCAAGAATTTTCAGTGCTGTAGTTTCAGCATGAAAAAGAAAACAGAAAGAACAGCTGAAGCAAAAGTCTAATCCTGAAAACTGAATAGAGCTAGAGAGAGCCCATAAGCCATTCTAGAGAAGGGAAGATGATCTTTAATTATCCTAGAACTGTTTGAACTGAGCCCAAAGTCCAAGAGACCAAAGCCACTGAATTAAGATCAGACTGATTAAAAAACTATCCACGCTGCAGGAAGAATACTGATATGAAAGATCCCTTTCTACTGACACATGGGAGATAATTCAGGCAGGACTTATTTTGTTTTGTTTTACCATAACAAAGTCATAGATAAAATGGAAACCTTAATCATGATACCAACTGCTGTTATGAAATTTTTTTAATTGAATACAATGGCAGAGTTTTGTGTTGCTTTTTAAAACCACTACCTATTTTGTTTCAGTGACAAAAACAAACTTGTTTCCAGGGACTATGGTTACTTTCCCTTTGCTTCTGTGAGTCGGGACAAGAGGAGATTCAATTGGCATGTGTTTATTGAATGGGCAGAGGAGAAACCACCCAGCTGGGAAATACATGGTGAAAGGTGTGGGGTAGGAGGGCTTCCCAGGTGGTGCTAGTGGTAAGGAAACTGCCTGCCCATGCACAGAGTCGAACACTATTGAAGCCACATAGCACACACACACTTGGGGTAGCAATGAGCAGAGCACCACAGAAGGCAGGATGAATGACTGCTGGTGGGACATGGGTTAGAATTCTGGAGATGACATATAATCTCCAGAAATGCCTCAATTTTCTTATCTGTTAAATGGAGATACTAATAGTATCTACTATTAGAAGGATCAAATAAGTTAACACATGTAGAGGGCTTATCACAGCTTTCAATAAATGTTAGCTCCTATTAGTCATCTTTGATTCATCCTTCTACCTATTCCATCCACTTCATTACCAAGACTTACAGGTTTTATCTTCACAATACCTCTTGCATTGCCTCCACCTTTTTTTATTTCCACTGCTGCTTTCCTGTTTGGGCAGGACCTCATTATTTCTGATCTGAAATCCTGCAGTAAACCTCCACATTGACCTCCTCACCCTCAACTTTCTCTCTGGTCCCTTTTGCACACTGAGACCAAAGTAACCATCAGAACCATGGATCACAGGCCTCTATTGTGCAAACAGCTAGGTGTGCCCTGTGCCCACAGAATGAAGCTCCAGGTGCTAAGGCTGTGCAGCTTGTGGCCCCCAGCAGATTTCCCCAGTGTACAGCAAGCCTAAGCAGGAGGCGCTCATCTGAGCAAAACGCTGGGTGTGCCCTGCACCACCTCCTGTGTTCCGCCTGGGCTGCATCTCAGCTGCCCTTCCTCTTCTCTCTCCCCTACTCCCTCCCACCCCATCTGAATGTCTCTGCTTGTTAACATCATACCCAATCTTCACATGCGAGCTTAAATGCCACTTCATCGATGAACTAGCCTCTGTCCATCTCAACAAACAGATTCAATGGCTCATCCTTGAATCCTTATAGCAATAGCACTTTCTGAATATTTCTCTAAAGTAATCCCCCTTCCCTCCTGGGGCACAGTCATGTGTAATCCTCCTTTTGTCATTGTGAGCTTGTTCAGGGCCTGGCCCATGTCTTACTTTGTCTCCACTGTAGTACCTAACCTCTTTGGTAGCATCTAGCCTGTATTGAGAGCTCACTAAATGTTTATGAAATAAAAGATGTGCATTGCAATTGAAAGTTGTTGATTTTGCAATGACCAATATAAACACACACACACAAAGAGATGATTGGAATAACTAACCATGAGAAACTGAGACTAAACATTTGAAAATATATTTCCATCACTGAACAGAGGCCACTCGGCAAGTATATAACTATTGTGGAGGTAGCACGATGCAGCCTCTCGAAGCACATGGAAGAATTAAGGAATTCTTTGCCCTTTGTCCTAATGTTTAATGAGGTTTTTCAGGTGTCTGGGTTCCTAGGAGAGAATATACTGTTCAGTGGCAAACACCCAGATCTTCATGACATACATTTTCCATAGAAAATTAATAGGTCAGTGCTTCTGTTTACAAATTGATACAGTGTGGAATCTTAATTCAAGGCCTGATCATTGCTGAAGTGGCAAAGGGCTCTAAATGTCCAAGCAGCTAAGGTTTGGTCCTGTCTTGGGATGCCCCACTCAAGGCCTTAGAAGAAAGAACAAAAGCAAACTGAGAAACATCCTGTAAGAGCCCACATCTTACAAGTTCAAATGCTCCTTTGGATCTCAGACTACTTCTGGGCCTTCTGATTCACATCAAGCCTCTATAAGCCATTTCTCTTGCCCTCTCCACACTCCCCTCAGGGCCAAGTCTAAAGGTCAAGAGAGTTGGAAACTAGGGCTGGTAACTTACAGTGATCTGCTGGCCAAGGAGGGAGAACCAGTGTGCAAGTTCTGTCCTCCCGGGCCCTCTGTGTTTCCTTAGACCCTCCCAATCCTCCTTGATCTCATGGAACCATCCCCAGCTCGTT
This sequence comes from Nanger dama, assembly GCA_917880005.1. Classification (NCBI taxonomy): domain Eukaryota; kingdom Metazoa; phylum Chordata; class Mammalia; order Artiodactyla; family Bovidae; genus Nanger; species Nanger dama. The sequence goes on along the minus strand of CAKJTW010000032.1, from coordinate 14,666,423 downwards.
CCCAAGCTTGGTTTGTCTCTGGGTGGGAGTCTCTGAATGTCAGCCTGTGTGTGTGTGTGTGTGTGTGTGGAGCATCTGTCTCTGCTAATCTGTGATGCTATTAAAGTCGTCAGGATTGTATAGATCAATATGCAAATTTATGCAACAACTAATGCGTAACTTAGCATTTTACTTTTGAGCCAAAAGACAACACATGATTACTTACAGTTGAATATATGTCCCCCAGAAACTTTCAGTTGCTGAAAAAAACCTCTCTGCAGCTCATCTGGTGTAGCCCTTGTCTCTCTTGCTGTTTTGCCACCAAGAGAAGGCAGAAGGAATGTTACCAAAAGGGCTGAAGAGCTTGGAATGGGCCCTAAAAAATTAAGCATAAAAGAGAGGTGTACAAACTGCTAGCATATGGAAGCCAAGAAGGGAAACGTTAAGCTGAAGACACTGAGCATAATCATTTTTAAATGGCACTGTGTGAGTGGGAAATGTTTTTCTAACCAGTCCTTAGAGAGTTGAGTTCTACACTAAAGAAGGAAGAATCAATAAGCTTAAATGACCTGAAAAGAAAGCAAATACATGGCAACATTCATCCACAGCATAGAATTAATGAACAAAGCAGCCCAAGTTTGCTACATGGACCTAAGTATTTATATGATTAGGTTTTTCATGAAAGTAAATTCCTTCTATTTCCTATTTGTCTTATTACACAATAAATCAAGAAATTTAAAGGAGCTAGATATTTTGAGAACCTCATCCATTCAGCAAAGTATTGAAAAGATTTTATTCCCAATATTTTGCCTTTACCCTTTAAAGACAGTCAAGGTCATTTCTCACTGCTAGGGCAGCCACATTCTGCAAGATCAGATGCTTAGGCTAATGATTTGGGGACTGTGTTTTGTCAATTAGCCTCAAATTCATGATGTTTAAAACAATTCCCCAAGGAAGCCTGACTATCCAAGCACCATGTCCCAAACTTCTAAGAGAAGAAACAAAGTGAAGTCACTCAGTCATGTCCTACTCTTTGTGACCCCATGGACTGTAGCCCACCATACGCCTCTTTGATGGAATTTTCCAGGCAAGAGTACTGGAGTGGGTTGCCATTTCCTTCTCCAGGGGATCTTCCTGACTCAGGGATTGAACCCCAGGTCTCCTGCATTGCAGGCAGATTCTTTACCAGCTGAGCCACAAGGAAGCCCAAGAATACTGGAGTGGGTAGCCTATCCCTTTTCCAGCAGATCTTCCCAACTCAGGAATCGAACTAGGGAAGTCCCTCATAGCTAACGGGCACCTAAGAGCTTCCCATTGGCGCAGGCGGAGGCTGTATGGTCAGGCTGCTGCTACTGCTGCTAAGTCACTTCAGTAGTGTCCAACTCTGTGCGACCCCATAGATGGCAGCCCACCAGGCTCCGCCATCCCTGGGCTTCTCCAGGCAAGAACACTGAAGTGGGTTGCCACTTCCTTCTCCAATGCATGAAAGTGAAAAGTGAAAGTGAAGTCACTCAGTCGTGTCTGACTCTTCATGACCCCATGGCCTGCGGCCCCCAGGCTGCTCTACCCATGTGATTTTCCAGGCAAGAGTACTGGAGTAGGGTGCCATTGAGCAGGCAGTAAATGAGATGAGACGTGAAAGGCAGCTTAGCCTCTGCTCTGAGTTTATCTAGAGATGTTTCCCCACGCTGTAGGGTCTGTGACACACCCAGCTTCTTTTCTTCTCTGTCTCCTCTTCTCTCCTTAGGTTGACTTGGTTCTAGAATCTCATCTGTCGGGGCTTTTACACTTCTACAACATGTCAGTATCCCTCTGGGTCATATGTAACAAAAGCCAACTATATCGGCTTAACCAAATCAGGCTTTATAAGCTGAACCAAAAGTCTAAGTATCAGCAGACTAGGGCAGAGACTTGAGGAAGTCATCAAGGGCCCAGGCACCTTCTGGTTTTTGCTCCTCTGTCCTTACTGTGGGTTCTCATCCCAAGGGTTGCAGGATGCATACCCCACATACAGAAATGCATCTACATCCCAAGCTGGAAGAAAATGGAAGAGAAGAAGGGAAAGGGCATAGCCCAACTGAAACTGCTCTTCTTATCAGATAAACAAAAACCTTCCTGGAGGTCCTTCCCTGTAGACTTTGATTACACCACCAAGCCTGGGTCATATGGTCACTCTTAGCTGAAGAGACCCCTAAAGAGGTGACGATTTTTAACGAGGCACATCATCCTCCTAAATAAATTTACATTTCTCTTTGTAGAAAAGAAGGAATGAATTTGGGCAAGCAAGTAATTAATCAAGAATATACAAGGCGTTGCACCAAACAGAGGTTAAGGCAATCACATTACTTACTGTATAAACACTGTGGGAAGCTCAGGAAAAGTCAGGGATACCCTAAGACCTGACACTATCTACGGTAGGAATCTGCAAGGTCAAAACTATTTTCCACATGAAAAGATGTTCGACACCATTGTCACTAGGGAAATGCAAATCAAACCACAATAAGGGACTTCCCTGATGGGCCAGTGGTTAAATCTGTGCTTCCACTGCAAGGGGAACTGATCCCTGGTCAAAGAACTATGACCCCACATGCAGCACAGCCAAGAAATTTTTATAAAGAAAAGAAAAAATATATAAGTTTGAGACTTCCCTGGTGGTCCAGGGGCTGCTGTTCCAATGGGGACAGGGCACTGGGTTTGATCCTTGGTCATGAAACAAGTCCTTGACACTACCCCCAACCCCAGCAACGCGTCCTCTGTCTGCCTTTGCTTGTGGAAAACTTGAGTCAAAGAATAAGTTTAATCAGAGAAATGAGAACATACAAAAACAAAGGAAAACAGACAAAGGAGACCAAATGATAATAATGTAGTCATTAAGCACACAGTTCTTTAGTTCCATCTCAAGAACTATAGATAATAATCTGAGGCATATACTGTGAGCTGGCTTATAGATACTAAAGATTCCCTGATGGCTCAGTTAATGGTAAAGAATCTGTGAATCTGCCTGCAATGTGCGAGACCTAGGATCAATCCCTGGGTCAGGAAAAATCCCCCTGGAGAAGAGGATGGCTACCACGCCAGTACTCTTGCCTGAAGAATCCTATGGATATAGGAGCCTGGCAGGCTACAGTCCATGGGGTTGCAAAGAGTCAGACACAACTGAGCAACTAATAAACACATTCACTTTCTTTGGGTGGGAGTCGTTAACTACCTGATGACCGGACTGTACCATAACATAAGCTGCTATAGTTCCGAGAACTGGCCTCAAAGAAATGGGGACAAATGGACCCTGGAACTGAAGATTAACTGTAACTGAAACAACCAAGATGACTCTGGTCAAACCACCATTGACCAATTTTAAGATGACTGTCAGCACTGACTATGTTTCTGCAAGTAGCCCTGTCCTGTCTATAAAAACTCTTGCCCCACTGGTTGTCGGGGGCGGGGTGCTGGTGGGGGAAGTCAGCCTTTGGACAGCTGTCCGCACTGTCCCCCCACAGTTGCCAGCATCTGAAATAAAGCAAACTTTCCTTTCCACCAAACTGGCTTGTTTATTGGCTTGTGAGCAGCAACCAGCCAGACCCCACACTCCCTTAGGTAACAGGGAACTAGATCCTGCAAGCCCCAGCTAAAGATGCTGGGTGCCGCAATGAAGGCTTTTAAGGCTCCTCTATAATTTTTAAGGTCCTGAGACCAAAAAGTTCAAGCATCACATCTGTAGATTGTGCCTTGGGCAAAGTACCATTTAATGAAGATTGAGTTGAAATGAAGGTCTGATAGAGGAGGTCTAATTCCAAGCAGACCCTGAAACCTGAGAAGGACTCGGGAAGGGAAGCGTATGGAAGGGGGAGGGGCAAATATTTCAACCTGGGACAACCATCTGAATCTGTAGGCTCAATTTTTTGTCCCACAAATACACCAGACAAATAATATTTATAAATGTGAGGCACTCCAGTTTTTTCCATCAGAAAACCGAGAACAACATCATCATAAGGATACCATCAAATTCTCCTTAGTTTTTTTTTTTAATAAGTCACTGGCAAATATCAGTAATTGAAATCTTACCAATGACTCTGTTGATTACAGTAAAAAAATTTTTTTTAAAGCCTCCTTTCATTGCTCTGGTCTCTTTAAATACCACATGGGCTGCTTGTGGCACCTGTTTTACCTTTAAAGTCTCCTATAAGCAAAGTGTTTGCCTTTATGAACAGCACTTCTGTGAGACTCAGTTTCCTCACCTGTCAAACGATAGCAGTGAACCAAGCTCTGATGTTCCTTCCAGTTCTAAATTTAAAACTGGAATGTCATGGCAAAGCCCATGAACAATTCCTAGGAAATTAAAATAGAACCTGGGTAATAGTGTATAAAAATTTTTTTTTTTCTTCTCATTTCCCTTGTGCTTGGTGAGTTGAGGGTGCCAGGGGCAGAGGTCCCACACCCGGCACTGCGGACCTGAGTTCCTCGGGCCGACTGTCAGCAACAGAAACCTCACCTCAGGAGCCGCGCACGACACTGGGACTGAAGGTGGCAGCGGGCCGCGTGCAGGGACGCGCTGCACCCCGCCCTGCACCCCGCCCTGGACCTAGGGCCCGAGCCGCTCAGCTGCAGCCCCTCCTCCACTAAGGAGAGCCCAACAAAACAGCCCGCCCATCGCCTACGGGCAGAGCATTTGCTCTGAGCTCGCACGTCTCCAATCTTTGATGGAAGAATAAAGATCAAAGATCTTTGCTTCTGAGCTAAACCTGGTCTCATTCTATTGGCACAAATGACTCTGAGCAGCAGGACCCTAGCTGGGACCCGGCTAGAAAGGGTCAGTAACAGAATGAATGTCACTCACCCTGAAATGGGCCCAGAGGGGTTAAAAAAGCAGTGCCTGCCTCCTTGGCTGCTAGGGTGTGTGCACCGATAGACTCCTGCTAGCTTCAGGAACAGAGAGCGTCTGCAGCCACACTGGGCCTCACGTTTGACTCAACGCTCCACTGCCACAGTCCTGAAATCCTAACAGTTTTTGAACAAGGGACCCTGAATTTTCCTTTTGCATTGAGCCCCATAAATTACACAGCTGGTCCTGCTATAGGTTGTTATAGAAGAGTGATAAGGACCCAGATGCAGAGTAAACATGTCTGGCCCCACTCCCTGGTCTATTGCTGACTAGCTGAGTAATTTTTCATACCTGATTCTATCTCTAAACTTCAATTTTACCACAGGTAAAGTGATACCAAGGGCTTCCCAGGTGACTCAGCGTTAAAAATGATATATCCACCTGCCAATGCAGGAGATGCAGGTTCCATTCCTCCGTCAGGAAGATCCTCTGGAGGAGGAAATGGCAAACTGCTCTAGTGTTCTTAACTGGAAAGTTCCATGGACAGAGGAGCCTGGCTGGCCACAGTCCATGGGGTCACAAAAGAGTTGGACACGACTGAGTGACTAAACAACAGCAAAAAGTGATACCAACATCACAGAGTAGTTGGAAGAATCCAATAAGGTAATGCATTAAAAAGACAGTGCAACACTCAAAATGCCAGGAAATACACACAAATATTAGCAATTATGATTTGCTATGTTCCATTTGTTAACTTCATTCAACAAAATATTTATTGAGTACCTACTATGTCCCAGACTATCCTGGGCACTTGAGCTATGCCTGGGAATAAAAGAGAAAAGAGTCTCATCTTCCTAGGGCTTATGTTTTTCAGGGTAAGGGAGGAGTTTGACAATGAGCACAGTGAATATAACTGTTGCTATAGTAAGTTAGAGGCTTCTGGTGGTTCAGTGGCAAAGAACTCGCTTGCCAATGCAGGAGACACCGGAGACATAGGTTTGATACTTGGGTGGGGAAGATCCCCTGGAGAAGGGAATAGCTACCAACTCCAGTTGTTCCCTCCCTAGTGGCTTGGATGGTAAAGTATATGCCTGCAATCCGGGAGACCTGGGTTTGATCCCTGGGTAGGAAAGATCTCCTGGAGAAGAAAATGGCAACTCATTCCAGTACTCTGGCCTGGAAAATTCCCTGGATGGAGGACCCTGGTATGCTACAGTCCATGGGGTTGCAAAGAGTCAGACATGACTGAGTCACTTCACTTTACTTCACTTCACCAACTCCAGTATTCTTGCTAGGAAAAATCCCATGGACAGAGGCATCTAAGGGGCTACATTCCATGGGGTCTCAAAGAGTTGGACATAACTGAGTGAGCCCATGTGCACAGAGAGTAGGTTAGAAGGAGAGAAGAGCTATGGATATAAGAAAAAACACAGCAGGGTAAACAGGCCAGGGGAGATAGGGAGGGCTGTAGCATTAAGTGGAAGGTTCCAGTGAAAAGACAAGATTCGAACAGACTTGAAGGAGCTAAAAAGTGCACTAAATGGATATCTAGGGGAAAATATTCTAGGTGGTGTTTCCCAATTAATGAGGGGAAGGGGCATGCTTAAAGGCAGTTGTTCAGTTGCTCAGTCATGTCCAACTCGTTCTGACCCTATGGACAGTAGCCTGCCAGACTTCCCTGTCCTTCACCATGTCCTGAAGCTTGCTCAAACTCATGTCCTTTGAGTCAGTGATACCATCCAACCATCTCATCCTCTGTCGTCCCCTTCTCTTCCTGCCTTCAGTCTTTCATCAGGGTCTTTTCCAATGAATTGGTTCTTCCCTCCAGGTGGCCAAAGTATTGGCCTTAAAGGCAAAGCCTCTGCTAAAGTTAGGTCCATCCCAGCAAAAGACAAGAGCAGTCTAGAACTGTCTACCAGCAGTATGCCTCCCCAGCAGTGAGGAAATACCGTATAATCTGCAATTGCTAAAACGTTTTCACATGGTTGGGGGTTGTAACTTCCAAGTATTTGCATGAATTTATCTGATAGCACCCAGTTAGTGAAATCTCTCATTTTCTTAAAGTTTCATTTTGAGGCGTAAAGACAGAGACAGAAAAATTCTTACATATTATTCAGGTAACCAAGAGAACAGTTTCTTGTAAATCAAACAGTACAATTAATTGAGCCAGAATGGATTGTGGAAGAGCAGCCAAGGGGAGAGGACCAAAATCAGAACCTGGACTGAGGTTCTCAGCCACGCCTGGGAAAGGTTTTCACCTTGCTGATGGTGGAGGGTGGTTCATAAGGATCAGGGCCGCTCTGTGTCTATCCTGTGTGCTATATGGTTGGTTTTGCATTGTAAACAATTCAGGAATTTCTGTGACTTTATTTAGAGAATCTTTATTTAGGTAATCTGCTCTGATCAAGGTATAATTAAGATCTGAACCAGATGACCCAAACTGGCAATTACCACCCCAATTCTGGTATCTAGGCTGGATGTTCTATAAAGCAGCATTTATAGAATGTATCCAAAAGCTACAATTCCTATTCTGGAAGGCCAAGTGGCAAGAAAGAAAGAAAAGAGGGGAGGAGGGAGGGAGAAAGGAAGGGGAGAGAGAAAAAGAAAGAAAAGAGACACAGACAGGGATGAAATACTATTTACACCACTTGACGCTTTTGTGTGGCCTCAGGGAAACGTCTAACTTTAAGATGAAAGAGATGCCCGTGGGCAAATTGTCAATCATGAATTGTTTAAAATATAACTTCAAATCCCCAATATAATGAAGTCGATTTTGAATCTTTTGCTGAACAAAAGTCAGAGAAACCATGAAGTGAATGTTATTTAACATACTAAAGGCAATATCCTTGTAACTGGGATAATTAGACGTTCACAACAGAAATTTCAACCCAGCATGCTGATTCAGTCTCCACAGTAAAATCTCAGTAATTTAAATCCTGCTAAGGCACACAAGAACTGAGCTGAACTTTACCTTGATACCGTCTATGAGGAAACAGATTGCTTAGCCAAATTAAATATGAATAAGGATTTAGATGGACTACTTAATTTATCAAGACAGCAAAACACTCCTTAGCAGCACTATTTGCCTTCAATGTACTAATTACAGTAAACATTGAAAACTGTGTTAGTGTATATTACTGGCTTAAACTTCACCTATTTTTTCTTTAATTTTTATTTTATATTAGAGTATAGGTCTTCCATGGCGGCTCAGAGGGTAAAGAATCTGCCTGCAATGCAGGAGACCCAGGTTCGATCCCTGGGCTAGGAAGGACTCCTGGAGAAGACAATGGCAACCCACTCTGGAATTCTTGCCTGGAGAATTCCATGGACAGAAGGAGCCTGCTGGGCTGTAGTCCGTGGAATCTCAAAGAGTCGGACATGGCTAAGCAACTAACACAAATGTTCATAAGTTGATTTACAATGTTGTGTTAGTTTCAGATGAACATTCACATGGATCCTTTTCCCATACAGATTATTACAGAATATCGAGTAGAGTTCCCTATTCTGTATAGCAAGTCTTTGTTAATTATCTGTTTTATTTATAGTGGTGTGTATGTTAATCCCAACCTCCTAATTTATCCCTCCCCTAACCTTTTCCCCTTGGCAACTTTAAATTTGTTTTCTAAGTCTGCAAGTCTGTTTCTGTTTTGTAAATAAGTTCATTTATGTCAGTTTTTAGATTCCACATATAAGTGATACTATATGATATTTGTTTTTCTCTGACTTCACCATAGTATGATAATCTACAGGTCCAGACATGTTGCAAACAACATTATTATTATTTTTTTATGGTTTAGTAATATTCCATTGTATGTATGTACCACATCTTTATCCATTCCTTCGTTGGTGGACATTTAGGTTGCTTTCGTGTCTTGTAAATAGTGCTACAGTGAACACTGGGGTGCATGTATCTGTTTGAATTATGGTTTTGCTAGATCACATAGTAGCTCTATTTTTAGATTTTAAGGAAACCTCTATATTGTTCACCATAATCGCTGCACCAGTTTACATTCCCACCAACAGTGTGGGAAGGTGCCCTTTCTCCACATCCTCTCCAGTATTTATTATTTATAGACTTTTTAATGATAATTATTCTTACTGGTGTGAGGTGATACCTCGTTGTAGTTTTGATTTGCAGTTCTATAATAGTTAACAGTGTTGCGCATTCTCCATGAACTTTTTGGTTATCTGTTTGCGTTCTTTGGAGAAACATCTGTTTAGATCATCTGCACAGTCGGACACAACTGATGCAACTCAGCAGCAGCAGTAGCCCATTTTTTTGACTGGGTTGTTTGTTTTCTTTGATATTGAACTGCATGAGTTGTTTGTATATTTTGAAGATTAATCCCTTGTTAGTTGTATTGTTTGTGAATATTTTCTCCCATTCTGTGAGTTCTTTCCATTTTGTTTATGGCTTCCTTTTTTTGTGCAAAAGCTTTAAGTTTAATTAGGCCCCGTTTTTAAATTTTTATTTTCATTACTTTAGGAGGGGGATCCAAAAAGATATCACGGCAGTTTATGGCAAAGAATGTTCTGCGTATGTTTTCCTCTAAGAGTTTTATATTTAGGTCTTACATTTAGGTTTTTAATCCATTTAGAAACTTCACTTATTTCAAAACACAGTGTTGAGTAATTCAGATCATATTTTATTTTAAAATAATGAACTGTATATTGTGTTAGGCAGATTCTAATTCTGGCTGAGGCTCCCACAAAACAGAATCTAATTGTTAGTAAGGGTTGTCTTCAGGTTAATACAAATCACAGTTCTGTCTAGAAATTTCTCCTTGAGCTAACTTGCCATAGGAAAGTAATCTCTGTTCTGTAACACATCTTTGAAAGCAACTTCTAAAGAGCTGACATGTGGCAACTGTCAAACTCCCACCCGAATTCTGGCTCCCTGGACATCTAAAACTATTTTTAACCAACTCTGCCGTCTTCTACTAATAAGTGATTTCTCCAGCTCCACCGTTGTACTGCAACTCATCAGTTTTCCCGAGCACAGCCTAAATGCAGGCATTTGTCCTTGTCATAAATTTGCTGTGAGGTTCAGTCTGCTCTGTGCAGTGTTGCCCAGACACACATTTAAGCTTCTTCACTTTACAGTGATACACAGGTGCATCTTGGAGCTGAGCTTGGGGGTTAATTGTCTACCTGTCAGAAGCTGGTCAGCCCATCTCATCGTCTTTCCTGCTGGCTGAACCAGGTGGCTGCTGCTGCTGAACCAGGTGGCTGCTGCTGCTGCTGCTAAGCCTCTTCAATCGTGTCCGACTCTGTGCGACCCCATAGACAGTAGCCCACCAGGCTCCCCTGTCCCTGGGATTCTCCAGGCAAGAACACTGGAGTGGGCTGCCATTTCCTTCTCCAATGCGTGAAAGTGAAAAGTGAAAGTGAAGTCCCTCAGTCGTGTCCGACCCTCAGCGACCCTATGGACTGTAGCCTTCCAGGCTCCTCTGTCCATGGGATTTTCCAGGCAAGAGTACTAGAGTGGGGGTGCCATTGCCTTCTCTGGAACCAGGTGGAGGCCCACCCTAATGATCATACTTAAAGAGAAACAGCAAAGGGCAGGAAATGGATGGTATATGTTTTCTTTGGGAATTACCTTATACCATAGGGAACTCTGGCTTCCTGGTGGCTCAGAGGTTAAAGCGTCTGCCTCCAATGTGGGAAACCCGGGTTCGATCCCTGGGTTGGGAAGATTCCCTGGAGAAGGAAATGGCAACCCACTCCAGTATTCTTGCCTGGAGAATCCCATGGACGGAGGAGCTTCGTAGGCTACAGTCCATGAGGTCACAAAGAGTCAGACACGACTGAGTGACTTCACTTTCACTTTCATAGGGAACTCTACTCAATATTCTGTTGTAACCTACATAGGAAAAGAATCTGAAAAAGAGTGGATATATGTTTATTTATAACTGAATCAGTTTGCTGTAACCTGAAACTAACACAACATCGTAAGCCAACTCATCGTCTCCCTTAGTCACTAAGTTACGTCTGACTCCTTGAGACCCCATGAGCTATAAACTGCCAGGCTCCTCTGTCTGTGGGATTCTCCAGGCATGAATCCTGAAGAAGGTTGCTATGCCCTCCTCCAGGGGATCTTCCCAACCCAGGAATTGAATCTGCATCTCCTGCTTGGCAGGCAGATTCTTTACCACTGAGCCACCTGGTAAGCTCCTGTAAACCAACTGTACCCCAATATAAAATGAAAATTAAATGTAAATAAATAAAGGGGTGGAATGATGTGCCTATAGCTGAAGTGCCTCCTCAGAAACTGTCAAAAAATAACTGAGGTGCATGAAATCCTCCTGGAAAGAAACAGGAGAGCTATACCAGCCCACCAAGTCAAAAGCACCCCCCGGTTAGTGAACTACACTAAGAGTGGTGAACGGTTTTGTCCTAGAACAGAGAGTTAAGAGTCAAGATCTTTCTTGTTCGTGCTGGGACCATGCTGAGACTGAGTGTCTTCTACTTCTTAGTACTGAGGACAGGAGCAGTTCAGTTTACAGAAAAAGTGCAAATTAGCAAAAATCAAAACTCATTTTAATTAATAGGCTAATGAGAAATATCGTATTCACTGTTAACCTCCTGTTAACTCTTCCCCTTGTTTAGGAGAAAGACACTCAGTATGCCGTGCAGGTGTCTTTGCTACTTATCTCTAACTCTAAGTGGTTCTCAGTTCCATCTTTTCCTCTGTTGATACTTTATTTTTTTTTATTAACTTTATTGGAATATAATTGCTTTACAATGTTCTGTTAGTTTCTACTGTACAACAAAGTGAATCAGCTGTACATATACCTCTATCCCCTCTTTTGGGGATTTCCCTCCCATTTAGGTCACCACAGAGCACTGAGAAGAGTTCCCTGTGCTATACAGTAGGTTCTCCCTAATTATCTATTTTATACTCTTTTGATACTTTAGAACAAGTTTGCTGATAGTCTTGAACACGATATTTGTTTATTCCAAAAGAACATACTTATAACAAAATCATTGTATAAAGAGCTCTAAAAAAAAAAGACAAACAGACACAGAGAGACACATCATAAACAAAAACATACAGGGCCATGATATCACTAATCATCAGGAAAATGCAAATCTAAGCCATAATGAAGTATCATTTTAAATTCATTACAGTACTATTGAATTAGAGAGAATCGTAAGTATGTTGAGGATGTGGAGAAACTGGAACCCTTTTGCATTGCTGGTGGGAATATAAAATGATGAAGGTGTTGTGGAAAATAATATGGAGTTGTCTCCAGAAAATGAAACTACTTTATGGCCCAATGCCACCTCTGGGCATTTACCCAAAAGAACTGGAAGGAGGGACTCAGATATTTGGATCAGTGTTTTTAACAGTGTTACTCTCATTAGCCCCAAATGTAGAAACAACCTAACATGCATCAACAGATGAATGGATAAACAAATGTGGTACATATATACAATGGAATATTATTCAGTCTTAAAAGAAGTAAAATTCAGACACATGCTGCAATATGGATGCAAACTGAAAGAAGCCAAGTAGTAAATGACAAACATTGTATGATTCCATTTACATGAGGTACCTGGAACAGTCAAACTCACAGAGACAGAAAGCACAATGATTGTTACCAGGGGCTGGGAAGCGGTAATGGGAAGCTATAGTTTAATGGGAACAGAGCTTCAGTTTGGGAGGATGGAAGGGCTCTGGAGCTGCATAGATACGATGATTGCTCAACCATGTTAACGTACTTCTTGCAGTGAAATGTACTCTTAAAAATGGTTAAAATCAGACATGTGAGTTGTGCATATTTTACTGTAATTTTTTTTAAAAGAGCAAATGTGAGCCAAGAGGCAGAGTGGGCTTCAGTAGGATTCATTCCTTTTGCAAAGAGGAAAAGTACCCTGAAAATTGTTTTTGTTTATTCCTTAAGTCAAAACTTAGCTTGTCCTTTGTTTCTACTGGCTGAAAAGTCTTCAGAGAAAATATTTGTAGTATCAAATCTTATCATAAAATCAGATAAGAATGTTCAGGAATTCAGAACATCAAAGGAAATGATATAATTTCACAGCTAATCTAGATAAATTTTGTTGCTTGTTTTATTGGCGGAGCCCACAGCAACTGTCTCCCCTGAGGACAGTGCATTAATGGAATGCTTGGGAAGGGGACTGTATCGTATGCCACGTGGAGTAGAGCCACCGCTAGAACACCACACGGAGGATGGGCCAGCATCGAACACGTCATCAAGGACGCCAAGAGCAGGTGAGTGGAAAAGAGCCAGGGCAGGGTTAGTGTGTACCTGGGCCACGGTCCAGACTTGTCAGGCCAACACCCTGGGAATGGGTTTGTTATTTCTAACCAGTTGCTTCCTGCTTCTTTGCCTCCTGCTTGCTTTGAAGAGGCCAGTCCAGGTGGTGTTTGTCAAATCAGGTTTAAAGCAAATGTATCCCTTACCCTTATTTCCTAAATATAATGAATAATTTTAAAAACTGGTGGAAAAAGGTCAAACCTGGGTAACAACTCTTGTCAAAAACTCCAGTCCCTGAAAATCTCCACAGTTGTGTGAGTCAAAAAGTGAATGCTTTCAAGCAGGATGACTCGTTGATTTTATGCAGACACCTGTAGAAGCAAAAAGCAAAGGAGAAAAGGAAAGATATAAGCATCTGAATAAGCAAGAAGAGATAAGAAAGCCTTCTTCAGTGATCAATGCAAAGAAATAGAGGAAAACAACAGAATGGGAAAGACTAGAGATCTCTTCAAGAAAGTTAGAGATACCAAGGGACCATTTCATGCAAAGATGGGCTCAAAAAGGACAGAAATGGTATGGACCTAACAGAAGCAGAAGATATTAAGAAGAGGTGGCAAGAATACACAGAAGAACTGTACAAAAAGATCTTCATGACCCAGACAATCATGATGGTGTGATCACTCATCTAGAGCCAGACATCCTGGAATGTGAAGTCAAGTGGGCCTTAGAAAGCATCACTACGAACAAAGCTAGTGAAGGTGATGGAATTCCAGTGGAGCAATTTCAGATCCTGAAAGATGATGCTGTGAAAGTGCTGCACTCAATATGCCAGCAAATTAGGAAAACTCAGCAGCGGCCACAGGACTGGAAAAGGTCAGTTTTCATTCCAATTCCAAAGAAAGGCAATGACAAAGAATGCTCAAACTACCGCACAATTGCACTCATCTCACATGCTAGTAAAGTAATGCTCCAAATTCTCCAAGCCAGGCTTCAGCAATACGTGAAGCGTGAACTCCCTGATGTTCAAGCTGTTTTTAGAAAAGGCAGAGGAACCAGAGATCAAATTGCCAACATCTGCTGGATCATGGAAAAAGCAAGAGAGTTCCAGAAGAACATCTATTTCTGCTTAATTGACTATGCCAAAGCCTTTGACTGTGTGGATCACAATCAACTGTGGAAAATTCTGAAAGAGATGGGAATACCAGACCACCTGACCTGCCTCTTGAGAAATCTGTATGCAGGTCAGGAAGCAACAGTTAGAACTGGACATGGAACAACAGACTGGTCCCAAATAGGAAAAGGAGTACATCAAGGCTGTATATTGTCACTCTGCTTATTTAACTTATATGCAGAGTACATCATGAGAAACACTGGGCTGGAAGAAACACAGCTGGAATCAAGATTGCTGGGAGAAATAGCAATAACCTCAGATATGCAGATGACACCACCTTTATGGCAGAAAGTGAAGAGGAACTAAAAGCCTCTTGATGAAAGTGAAAGAGGAGAGTGAAAAAGTTGGCTGAAAGCTCAACATTTAGAAAACGAAGATCATGGCATCTGGTCCCATCACTTCATGGGAAATAGATGGGGAAACAAACAGTGTCAGACTTTATTTTGGGGGCTCCAAAATCACTGCAGATGGTGACTACAGCCATGAAATTAAAAGACGCTTACTCCTTGGAAGAAAAGTTATGACCAACCTAGATAGCATATTCAAAAGCAGAGACATTACTTTGCCAACTAAGGTCCGTCTAGTCAAGGCTATGGTTTTTCCTGTGGTCATGTATGGATGTGAGAGTTGGACTGTGAAGAAGGCTGAGCACCAAAGAACTGATGCTTTTGAACTGTAGTGTTGGAGAAGACTCTTGAGAGTCCCTTGGACTGCAAGGAGATCCAACCAGTCCATTCTGAAGGAGATCAGCCCTGGAATTTCTTTGGAAGAAATGATGCTAAAGCTGAAACTCCAGTACTTTGGCCACCTCATGCAAAGAGTTGACTCATTGGAAAAGACTCTGATGCTGGGAGGGATTGGGGGCAGGAGGAGAAGGGGACGACAGAGGATGAGATGGCTGGATGGCATCACTGACTCGATGGATGTGAATCTGAGTGAACTCCAGGAGATGGTGATGGACAGGGAGGCCTGGTGTGCTACGATTCATGGGGTCGTAAAGAGTCTGACATGACTGAGCGACTGAACTGAACTAAACTGTAGCTTTTTACCTTACGCAGGTCTAGAGTGTGTTTTACCTATCATTATCATCTCTTGATCAGGCTACATGACTGTTTCACATACTGCCGCAGGCCTCCCTGTGGCTATTTGAGTAACTGAGCTGGAAAGTCTATAACCTGTCATCTTTGGGCCCAAGAAGTGAAGAGACTGAAAGAATGCATTTGTGTGGACTTCCCTGTCCATCCAGTGATTAAGACTCTGCACTTCCAATGCAAGAGGTCGAGGAGCCAAGGTCCAGCATTCCTTGAGGCACAGTCAAAAGAAAAAGAAACACATTTGCATGACAGTGGTCTCATAAGATGATTCCTACTGAAGCGGTTATTTTGGGTGAGTAATATGATTGTCCTCTATTAGATGGCTTTTCAAATTTTCATTATAGGCCTCAGCAAAGTTAAGTGATTTCTCATTCCTGTGATATGCACTCAGCTTTCTGTCAACATCTAAATCAGCATCAAGATAGGATAACTGCTTCTACTTTCATCTGGCCCTCTGGCTCATGGAGATATTTGCAGTTTTGTAGAAATTTAAATGACCCACACTCCTCAAAAAGCCAAGAATGTCACAAAATTTTGTCTATTTCAGTCTCTCTAACACTTCCAATAACGGTGACAAGGAATGTGAGTTTGAATGTCAGTTCTCTGAACAGAGTTCCTCATTCTGAAAAATGTCTTCATTTTGCAGCTTCCCTTCTTGAGCCTTGAAAACCTTCAAAAAATCTGCTAGGACAGAAATTACTAAGAGTTTCTTCTGTTTCCAGCAGTATTGCAGATAGGTTACTCCAGGCAATCTTCCCTCTGAAATGACTAAACATGCTGGATAAGTTTTTTAAAAATCATTGACAATGCATCACTGAACTGGTGATAAAGAAGGCATCCACAGAGAGCAGACATCCAGTGAGAGCAGCAATGTGAGATGAGAGGACGCTCGGAAACTGGCTTTCACCCTGGGGGCAGCAGTTGACTCTGGTCCCTTGAAGTTTTGGCTTTGACAGCTTTTTTGTGGGGGGCTGCTGGGACAGAAAGGCAAAGACAAGAGCCCATGCAAGGTGGACATCTACTAAGAGACCCTGCAGAAAGCTGGGACACCAAATGACGATGTTCACTGTAAAGGTCTACTGGAAATACACCCGCCTCACAGATGGAGACAGCAAGGAAAAAGGCAGCTTCCAGCATGACTCCAGGTGGAAAGGAGAACAACTCAACTCCAAACATTCACAGCCAACAGCTGTTTCTTCTGAAGATTTCCTGTCCAAATTCATCCACTTATGTTGTTCTGTGGGCTTCCCGGGCAGCTCAACAGTGAAGAATCCGCCTGCAATGCAGGAGATGCAGGAGACATGGGTTCAGTCCCTGGGTTGGGAAGATCCCCTGGAGGAGGGCGTGGTAACCACTCTAGTATTCTTGCCTGGAGAATCTCATGGACTGAAGAGGCTGCTGGGCTACAGTTCTAGGGTCACAAAGAGTTGGACACATCTGAAGCAATGGAACGCACACACCTTGTCCTACAAACCTCGATGAAGTTACAGAGTCATGGGTCAGTAATGCCTGCAGTAGTCTAGATAAAGCCAACACAAATCCGTATTGGATAAACCAAAAGGAATTATATATCAATCCTCAAAGAATTTACACAAATGAAGTCTGAGCCTACGGTCAGTCAAATCCATGTGCATAAGTACACACACACACACATGAAATTATAAGTCTCCACATGGAAGAGTCATCAGAAATAACACACAGCAAAATTAAAGCTGCAAAAATTTTCAGTATTGGACAGAGGCTAAAAATTAAGTATGATTTAATTGTTTGAAACTATAAAAGAGAGTAAAAGTATAACTGCTGCTAAGTCGCCGGTCATGTTAGACTCTGTGCGACTCCATCGATGGCAGCCCACTAGGCTTCTCTGTCCCTGGGATTTTCCAGGCAAGAATACTGGAGTGGGTTGCCATTTCAGATGATAAAAATAATAGAGGTAAGGAAAGAAAAGCCATTCATTTTATCAGTAAAATATAACAGTTAAAAAGGAAAGTTTAAAGGACTTACTGATGGCAGAAGAGGCCCAATTCAAGAAAAAGTGAAGAAGAAAATAGATTTGAAGAAACTGCTCAAAATGCAGCAGAGAGAGACAAAAAGAGGGAACATATGAAAGATTAATAAGATAAAGAACAGAATGAGATCAAATATACATTGACTGGCAGTTTATTTATGAGAGAGAATGAGACAGAGGGGATAGTCAAAGATATAGAGTTTCTACAATTGTTGCAAGACACCAATCTTCAATTTCAGAAATCTGAAGGAGGTATCAGTTCAGTTAAGTTCAGTCACTCAGGCCTGTCCAACTCTTTGCAGCCCCATGAACCGCAGCATGCCAGGCCTCCCTGTCCATCACCAACTCCCAGAGATCACCCAAACCCATGTCCATTGAGTCAGTGATGCCATGTAACCATCTCATTCTCTGTTGTCCCCTTCTCCTCCTGCCTTTAATCTTTCCCAGTATCAGGGTCTTTTCAAATGAGGCAGCTCTTCGCATCAGGTGGCCAAAACATTGGAGTTTCAGCTTCAATATCAGTCCTTCCAATGAACACCCCGGACTGATTTCCTTTAGGATGGACGTGTTGGATCTCCTTGCAGTCCAAGAGACTCTCAAGAATCTTCTCCAACACCACAGTTCAAAAGCATCAATTCTTCTGTGCTCAGCTTTCTCTGTCTGTAGTCCAACTATCAAATCCATACATGACTACTGGAAAAACCATAGCCTTGACTAGACGAACCTTTGTTGACAAAGTAATGTCTGCTTTTTAATATGCTGTCTAGGTTAGGGTTAGTGGTCATATATTAGCTTCTTTAAAATAATTACCATTGAGTGTAAGCACTGTAATAACATTTTATATGCAGAATAAATTTATAGTCACAGACTAAAAACATATCTTTATCTATGTAAAACTCGATGCTGTGTTCCATCTCTAAGCCCTATTCTGTGTGATACAGACATTTAACCCAGTGGCTTCTACATGAACTCAATCTGTTTAAGTGACTTGTTGAAATCCTCTTCTCACTCTTCGCCTGCCCTTGCTCTCCTGGAGGTATCTGTCTGTAGGGTGGGAGCTGTCAGCTTCTTGATCAAAGTCAGCAGTTCTCAATGCTGGTGGCTCATTACCATCTACCAATGTGCTTTTGAAATATGACAAAGCCCGAGTCTGCCATCCACATGGCTGGAAGTCACTAATTTAAGCCCTGTGGGGATCCTCTCCTGCAGATCAGCCTCATCTCATCTGGTTCTCAGCCCTCTGAACAGCTGCTGCTGCTGCTAAGTCGCTTCAGTCATGTCCTACTCTGTGCGACCCCATAGACGGCAGCCCACCAGGCTCCCCCCGTCCCTGGGATTCTCCAGACAAGAACACTGGAGTGGGTTGCCATTTCCTTCTCCAATGCATGAAAGTGAAAAGTGAAAGTGAAGTCTCCTAGTTGTGTCCAGCTCTTAGCTACCCCATGGACTCCTCAGCCCACCAGTCTCCTCCGTCCATGGGATTCTCCAGGCAAGAGTACTGGAGTGGGTTGACATTGCCTTCTTCGAACAGCAGCCTTCTCTAAATTTAATGTGTATATGTGATCCTTGAGATTGTTTTTCTAGTTGTAGATTACAGTACAGAAGGTCTGGGGCCTGAGACTCCACATTTCTAACACACACACAGGTGATGTTGATGTGGCTGATCTGTGGACCCCACTTAGAGTAAGTAGCAAGAGTGTACAGAACAAACTGAATCAATGCTTCCCAACCTTGATTCCACGTGGAAATTACACAGGAAACTTTAAAACCTAGTCATGCCTGGATATCATTATGTGTTCAAGATTGTGATTAATTGTACTGGGATGTGGTCCAGGCATGAGAAGTTTAGAAGCCCCCAAGATTGAGAGTGTGCATGTTAGGTCATCTTCAGTTGTGTCTGATTCTTTGTGACCCTGTGACTGTAGCCCACCAGGCTCCTCTGTCCGTGGGATTCTGCAGGCAAGAACACTGGAGTGGGTAGCCATTTCCTTCTTCAGGGAGTATTCCCAGGGTTCGAACCTGTGTCTCCTGTATCTCCTGCTGTGCTGTGCTTAGTCGCTCAGTTGTGTTTGACTTTTGCGACCCCACAGACTGTAGCCCGCCAGGGCTCCTCTGTCCATGGGGATTCTCCAGGCAAGAATACTGGAGTGGCTTGCCACGCCCTCCTCCAAGTACCACCTGGCAAGCCCGAAATAATGACCTATGTGAAAGCGAAAATCATTCAGCCGTGTCCGACTCTTTGTGACCCCATGGACTATTCAGACCATGGCATTCTCCAGGACAGAACACTGGAGTGTGTAGCCTGTTCCCTTCTCCAGGGGATCTTCCCAATGCCAGGACTGAACCCAGGTCTCCCGCATTGCAGGCGGGTTCTTTACCAGCTGAGCCACCAGGGAAGCCCAATAATAACCTAGGGTGATGGCAAATTTTGTGTTAAATTGGCTAGATCGCAGGATGCCTAGATATCTGGTTACATGTTTCTGAATGTGCCTGTGGGGATGTTTCAGAAGAGATTAGCATTTGAATGGCTAGAATGAATGAAGCACAATGACCCTCTCCCCCAGCGTGTGTGGGCCTTTTCCAATCCTTTGGGGGCTTGCATAGAACGAAAACTGGGAGGACGGGAGGATGGGCTCGCCCTCTGCCTGACTGTGCAGCTGCGACACCAGTTGTCTCCTGCCCACCCACTCCTGGTTCTCAGGGCTTCCGTCTCTGGCTGGAGTTTTCTGCCCTCTCTGGTTCTTTGGCTTTTGAACAACACCGCCAGCCTCCTTGGGTCTCCAGCTTGCAGATGGTAGACCATGGGGCTCCTCAGCCTCCACAATCACATGAGCCAACATCTTATAATAAGTCAAGGCTATGGCTTTTCCTGTGGTCGTGTATGGATGTGAGAGTCGGACTGTGAAGAAGACTGAGTGCTGAAGAACTGATGCGTTTGAACTGTGGTGTTGGAGAAGACTCTTGAGAGTCCTTTGGACTCCAAGGAGATCCAACCAGTCCATTCTGAAGGAGATCAGCCCTGGGATTTCTTTGGAGGGAATGATGCTAAAGCTGAAACTCCAGTTCTTTGGCCACCTGATGCGAAGAGTTGACTCATTGGAAAAGACTCTGATGCTGGGAGGGACTGGGGGCAGGAGGAGAAGAGGACGACCGAGGATGAGATGGCTGGATGGTATCACAGACTCGATGGACGTGAGTCTGAGTGAACTCCGAGAGATGATGATGAACAGGGAGGCCTGGCGTGCTGCGATTCATGGGGTCACAAAGAGTCGGACACGACTGAGCAACTGAACTGAACTGAACTGAACATATAAATACACATCCTGGTTTGTTTCTCTGGAGAACTCTGAGTAACTCACCTAGCAACCTGCTGACGCTGACTGTTCCCTGGGCACTTGAGCTGAGGGTCTGCTCAGACAGTGGCCACCTGGCCCACCTCACCCTTGTTCCCACTCTAAAGCAGCCTCTCATTGCTGTTTGCTCTCACTCTTGCACCAAATAATGTTTTCCTCCCACTTGGGGACCCTGGGACTTTTGAGATGAGCTGCAGCCCCACTACTCATCTGGAAGACGCTGGCATCTTGGGATAGTCAGTAATTGCTCATCCTTTGTCCTTCAGCCAAAGGTCTCTGGGGCTTCTGGGGGACTTGGGAGGGGTATTTTCTGCTCTCACATCCCCCAGATTTCAAATAGGAGCTCTTTTCCTGTGCTCTCAGACTTTCTTTTGGTAGGACCTGGAGACCCATCTAAGCTCTCTTGATTTCTCCTCCAATGCTCACCTCCCCTTCAGCTGAGAGAAAGGGTCCTTATCTCTAGGAAGGAGTATAAGCTACTTACGTTCACACCCACTTTGTTGTCTGCTTTGTCTTACTGTATTAAGATCCCTTAACTTAAAAGCAAAGAAATTGGTATGAAGATACAGAGATCGTGTGTAACTTAGCCAAGGACGCACAGGGACCCAGACAGCTGACGCTCAGCACCAGCACGTCCACAGCTGTCACACCAGCCTCCCTGTCACCATGCCCTGTGGTGACACCTTTAAACTACACAGAAACTCCATGTGTAGCTCAAAGGGCTTCTGAAGTCTGTAGCTGGAGAAGAAAATGAATTCAACGGCCAGAAGGGAAAAAAACATTCTGTCTTCCTTCCTTTTCACCTTAAACAACCCCTGAGTATATGAGGAGCACAAAAGCATTACTTACCAGAATCTTCTAGTTGTGTATGCAGTGAACTAAAAGAAGAAAAAAATTTAACCATATTGTCAAAAGATTCATAAGTTAATCTTGACCTAATGGCAAAAGCTCAACTCTTAAAACAGAACCTCTGTTAAAACCTCCGTTCTGACAGTAAGTGTTCCTCATGCTCTGTGTGAAAAATATGACATAAAATGTGGATGTATTAATAAAGATTAGAGGGGATAAAGCTGTGTAGTCACATTAAATGTAATGTTACAGATTCTTATTCCTTTGACAGTCATCTCAGATTGTCAGGCTTTAATCAACAATGATGTGAATTCAGCTGTGAATCAAAGATATTTTTACAATTCACATTCTTATATATATTCTGGTTTACTTGAGGCAAAGAATGATGATAGATAATTCCAGCTGTGTCTACACAAGGCAAATGTTTTAGGCCGAACAATCCATTATAACTGGGAAAACTGGGCTTTAAAATTTTTTTCTATTCATCTTCCATGATTCCTGAGTATTTGGAAAGTTATAACACGAAAATATTTTGAAGCAGATAAAATTTACATCATTATGAAATCTCTCAGAAGTCAAAATTCAAGTCAGTAAAAATAGCAATTCTAGAACAAGTCTTTTCAGAACCAAAAGTATTTATTGCAAGAAGCTTTGTTCTACTTCTAGCCCTACAGCTATAAGATGTTACAGGGTGTAGGGTGATAAGCGATCAGATAATAAAGCTCTTGTCACCTAAGGACTCACACATTGAGAGCAACCAAGGAATTACTGAAGTCCTCTGGATTCCTAAAGAGGAACAGAGAGCTAAAAATTATTTTCCATGTTTTCATGACGTTGGTGAAATAATTTAGTCATAGTGTTAGTTGCTCAGTCGTGGCCGACTCTTTGTGACCCCATAGACTGCAGCCCACCAGGCTCCACTGTCCAGGAGATTTTCCAGACAAGGATACTGAAGTGGGTTGCCATTTCCTTCTCCAGGTGAGAAGAATTTGGTCATAAACATCTCCTTATTACAACATATTAAGTGTTTTTTAAAAAACATTCAATGTGACTATTTAATGTTCTCCTTGTAATCACTGTACATGTATCCAGGTGCCTAAGTCTATGTTTTTCCAGTAGTTTGATTTCTAATATTTCTCATGTGTGGCATGATCAAGAATTTTTAATAAGATAACACTGTTAATAAGTGCTAGAGAAAAGAAACATTCTTTATGTTTATGAAGCTTTTAGGAGATTAAAGCTTGTTTCTTCTGTCTGCACATGGCTATCTATATAAAAAATATAGAAAATATAAAAATATATCTATATCTATATTTCTCCCTTAAGAGGTTTCCTTAGGAGGAATTAAAGAACTTCAGTGTGAAATGATGTGGCTCAGTGGTAAAGAATCTGCCTGCCGAGGTTCAATCCCTGGGTCGGAAAGACCCCCTGGAGGAGGAAATGGCAACCCATTGCAGTGCTCTTGCCTGGGAAACCCCATAGACTGAGGAGCCTGGCAGTTAACAGTCTATGAGTTCAAAGAGTCGGACAGCACTGAGCAACTGAGCACGCGTGCACATGAGACCATGAGAAGTGATAGGTGCTTGGATTCTGTTGCAGAATTCAGGACAGGAATATGACTCAGGAGAGGGCAATGGGACAGCACAAGGGCTGAGGGACTGACTACGTATACTGGAGTCCAACACTGGCCCCTGCCTCCTCCCCTCATCGCAATAACTTGGAGGGAAATGGGGATTGATTGGTGTTACAGTGAGCAAACCCTCCCTAGGCACTAATGAATCAACTATTCCTCATCTGATACCTCTGAAGCCCCAAACACCCTCCCTCAATTAAGGCCTATCTGCTCAAGCTTCTATCACCCAGCATCCAACACCTACCCTCAACTAAGGCCCATCTGCTCAAGCTTCCCAGGTGACGCTAGTGGTAAAGAACCTGCCTGCCATTGCAGGAGACATAAGAGACATGGGTTCTATCTCTAGATCAGAAAGATTCCCCCTAGAGGAGGGCAAGGTAACCCACTCCAGTATTCTTGCCTGGAGAATCCCATGGACAGAGGAGCCTGGAAGGCTATAGCCCACAGGATGGAAAAGAGTCAGACACAACTGAAGCGACTTTAGCACGCATACATGCTCAGTCACAATAGTTCAACCAGAGCTGACATGCTCTTCTTATATCCTCTGCTTATATTTACCTCAGTGGATGGCAGTTATCTATTTACTTTGATCCATTCTGCTAAAATATGAGCGCAGAATTCCTTGGGCTAAAGAATCATGTATGATTTGTTGTTGTATCCTTAATACTTAGATCTGAGCCAGGTACACAGGAAACTCAGGGCCAGGGTGTACTGCAAGGATAATGTGCAGGAGATCAGGGAGTCAGCGATGGGAGATAGTGTCACAGCCCAGACTGAGATCTCATATGGAAGCATCTACCTCTGTGTCCGTATGCTCTGGAGAATTCCACCAACAGCAGAGCCTGGTGGGCTACAGTCCATGCGGTCACAAAGAGGCAGACATGACTGAGTGACTAACACACACACACACACACACACACACAACCTCAGTGTCCCGGACACTTTTGCATTGTCTAGACTAACAAAGCATCCATGGGAGATGGCTCTTGACATATTTTTGTTGGTGCAAGAACGGCTTGTCACTTACTCAGAAAGCACCTTTTCTCATGCAAAGCCTGTTACTGTGATTGGAAAAACTTTTGCAAACTGCAAGGGCAAACTCCAAGTAATTGCTAAGGAGATTTTTTTTTTCCCATTTTCTCTTTCATCTCTTACATAAAAGGAGAAGCAAGAGTATTTCCTTCCACAGAAATGATAACAATTAAGACCTGGCCTCACCACTTCCCAAAGCAAGATGAGTACATTTATGTCTCCTTCCAAGAAAACAAAAGTTATCCCAGAGTGCAAAGTGTGCAAAGCCTAATGCTCACCATAGAAATGAAGTCTTTAAAGAAAACTGGATTTTAATCACTGTCCTGTTGTAATGCTGGCAGAGCAATCTGTGGTCAGGGAGGGGCTGCTATACACCAGAGAACCAAAGGCTAGAAGAGCTATCATTTCTGCTCACCTACCTTTTGTGAATTCACACAATGAATTATGTTTCATTTCTATGCTTCACAAAAACTTCCAAAAAGACATATTTCTAAAAAAACAAAATCTCTTCCTTCGTTTAAAAAAAAAAAAACTTTTTCATATAAGCAAAGCTTTTATTTCAGCTTTTACAATACTCTATGCCCTTCTTTGCTTTGTCCTGAAATCTTATAAAACCAAGATTTCGTTCTTTTATAATTCATGGCATGTGATGTTTTTTGGCCCTTGAATTTTCTTTAGACGAGGAAAGTGATTATACAGTTCAGATCTATTGGAGCAGAGAGTCTTTGTTTTTCTATGAAACCTGAGGATTTAGACTTTTCCTGATAAAGTAAGGTACCGATATGCTGCTGTTTCAGAGCAAAGTCTAACCAAAAAAATAATCCAGTGTCACAGCTTTTAAAATTAACTAGATGAGAAAGCAAACTAAATCAATAAAAAGTCTGAGTTATTGACTCCACTTAAAATAAATACAATTTTATTTGCTTTCAAGCACATATAAACTCATGTTAGGTTAATCAAGTGGTGTCTGATAAAGGTTCTTTGAGGACTTGCTTTAGCAAATAAACAAGGATGAAGTGCAATTATCACAATTCATTGACTAATTAGTATTCTTCAATACCCCTGCTTTATTTTTATTTCACAACCATCCTGCTTGTGTAGGAGCAAACTTCTCAGGTTTATTTACTTAAGTAATTTGACTAGTGTCTATATAATTCTTTTTACACCGTTAATTTGCTTAACACAGCATGATTTCAACCTTACCACTTTAGAGTCAAGGCTTAGAGCAGAGGTTCTCAACCTTTGTGGCATCAGGGACCAGTTTCATGGAAGACAATTTTCCCACAGATGGGGTGGGGATGGTTTCAGGGTGATTCAAGCACATTACATTTAGAGTGTATTTTAGTTCTACTTTTACTACATCAGTTCCATCTCAGATCATCGGGCATCAGATCCTGAAACTTGGGGATCCCTGGTTCAGAGGCAATCTATGCATAAGAGGGATCTGCAGCTAACTAATCTTTGACTCTGCTTTGATGGTGCCCTTCAGCCAAGTGTGACTTAGTAGAGGGAAAAATTAAAAGGTCTGGGTGGGAAACAAATTATGAATCCTTTCTGACCGTATGTGCTCACCTGTTTGGGACGGATCCATACCTCCAGAGACTGTGTTAGGATGAAATAGGTTTGTGAAATTGCTCTTTATACAGAAAAGCACTATTCAAATGTTGGGTATTATCACTATTTCAAAATCTGGATTGCTGAAGTTCAAGTTAATAAGAGATTTTTTTTTTCCCCCATGCATGGAAAGAATTTGTTTACAAGGGTGAAGAGCTCCCTGTGAGTGTGGAAGCTTATCAGGAACTCCTCTACCATTTCCACGAGCCCAGAGGGCAACCCTGTTTGCAACGTGTTATCGAGGAGGGGGTGTTCAGAAAAACAAACTCGCCTCTCCTGGGGTGGCCAGATTAAGGTCTGTCTCCTCCAAAAACCTCCTGGGATAACTTCATCTCAGTTATCTCTCTGCCTCAGAATGACTAGAGCCTTCCATTAGATTTCATTCAACAATTACTGATAACCTTCTAGGGAAAAGGTCACTTTAGGTTCTAAGATGACTTCCTGGCCTCTTTCGGTTTTAGTGACTGACATTCCTTGGCTTGTGGCTGCCTCACTCCAGGCCTCAGGGTCAACATCCTCAATCTCTCTGCTTTGTCTTCATATCACCTTCTCCTCTCTGTGTTAAAACTCCTTTTGTCTCCCTCTTATAAGGGTATGTGTGACTGCATTTAGGGCTTATCTGGATAATCCAGGATAGTCTCCCAATCTAGAGATGCTTAATTTAATCACATTTGCAAAATATTTTTTTCATATAAGATAATGTTCACAGGTCCCAGTGATTAAGACATGGGTATCTTCTAGGGACCACTTTTCAGCCTATCATGGAGAGGTTCTTATGACCAACCCCAGAGACCCTCTATTATTAATATTAATGGGATGATTATCTAGTGTGTAGATTATTTGGGCTTTTGCTTTTCTTCTCCATTTCTCTTTTTTTCTGCCCCATTACCCTAGAAGTTGGGAGATGAGGCACAGAGAAGTTAATTTAACAATTATCAGCTCTGGTCAAATGTTGACGAAGAGCTTCATTAGATGACTACAATGAAAATACTGTTACCTGAGATTTATTTATTTATTGCCTAATTAAACTCAGCTAATCAAGAATCAATGATATTCCTGCAGTAGAGAACACAGAGGTAGGTCAAACAAATCCTGCATTTTCTTTCTGCCTTTTCTTCAGGCTTTTATATTGCTAGTTTAGCAAACTGAAAATTAATGAGCCATGGAGAAGTGGATTGTGAAATACTGACCTAAGAGACAGATTCTATTTTGGACTGTTTACTCTGGATTTACTCTGATCAGTCACTTCACTTCATTGTAGAAAGTTTTAAAAAATGAAAAGAATGGTTATATTTATTTTCTGTGTATTGCATTTTGAAAATAAGTGAAAGTGTTGGTCGCTCAGTTGTGTCTGACTTTGCAACCTCATGGAATTTCTCCAGGCAAGAATACTGGAGTGGGTAGCCATTCCCTTCTCCAGCAGATCTTCCCAACCCAGGGATTGAACCTGGATCTGTTGCATTGCAGGCAGATTCTTTATCATCTGAACCAAAAGATAGCAGATATAATGGACTAATTTTGTACAAAAGCTCTAGAAAGTAAAATATTCTAAGGTGTTTGAGGAGGAAACAGCAACCCACTCCAGTATTCTTGCCCGGAAAGTCCCATGGACAAAGGAACCTGGAGGTCTACAGTCCATAGCGTTGCAAAGAATCAGACATGACTGTAGTGATTTAGCACAGCATACAAGGTGTTTCTAATGAAATATTTAAAACTGTGGGTTTAAATATTTGTACATTCATTCATTCATTTAACTGTTTGTTCAGTAACTATTTACCCAATGCCAACTGTGTGTCTGCCACTGTTCTGGTTGCTGGGTATTTTAAAAGCTGAACGTGCCTTGTAGCGCGGCTTACAGTATTCCAGGCAGGAATACTGGAGTGGCTTAAATACTGGGATAATCTCTAGTTTAATTAACAGACATTGGTTTGCACTCCTAAGAAGAAGGGGGTTAGAGAAATCTAAGTCAATAGTGGCCTTCTCTTGCTCCTTTGTTTCAGGCAGCACAGCAGTACCTCTTCTCAATTCCTCCCAGACTGGATGACGCATCAGAAAACAGCTTTACAGCAGGCCTATTCTGCCAACTAGGATGGAGACTGGAAGGCATGCCTTTGGAGAATTTAAATTTGTTTCAACAACCCCATGTGAAATAAAGGTCTGGTTGATTAATCAATTTCTTGAGTCAATGAAGAGAGCCAGTCAAAATTATTCTAACTCTGGAAGGGATTTCTTACCTGAATAATCTACCTTAACAGCCCAATACATCAATTAACTGTATAGTGATCATTATCAAATTACTGATATCACTTAGCTTTTGTGATTTTAGTGCTATGTAGACACAAATTCAAATTTTGCATAGATGTAGGCTCCCTTTCTTCTGTACCTCCTTTATGACCTGACTTTGTATGCTTAAATTTTTTATTATAAATAAATATTTATTCTAAAAAAGTAAATTCCTTTTTTATTAAATCTCTTTACCTACAATTCAGGCTATGTTGGAGGAAGAAATGGCAACCCATGCCAGCATTCTTGCCTGAAGAATCCCGTGAACAGAGGAGCCTGGTGGGCACAGTACATAGAGGCACAAAGAGTCGGACATGACTGTGTTAGGATGGTTGACGTTCTTAATTGTTTGGTGCTTACTTCCCAAGTGACACAAGGGATTAAAAAAAAACACCTGCCAGTGAAGGAGATGCAGCTTCGATCCCTGGGTCAGAAAGATCCCCTGGAGGAGGATATGGCAATCCACTCCAGTATTCCTGCCTGGAGAATTCCATGGACAGAGGAGCCTGGTGGGCTGCAGTCCATGGGGTCACAAAGATTTGGACATGACTGATAACACACACATATGTGTGCATGCAATAAAACCAAGAAGCAAATGAATGTAATTTAAAAACTAGAGCTAGCAGTTGAGAGGAGGGTTAAGAAGGAAATTGTCCCATCCTGGTATTGAGAGTATGCCTGATCCAGAAAACAGAAATTCTCTTTTTCTTTTTTAATTCATTGATTTCACCTCCTCCTGTTTAAAAATGTGATATTGTATTTACTTCAAGGATTATTTTTGAGTATCAAAGACAAAAATATTAAGGCATCACCTTGACACTTGCATACTCAAAACATCCTATCTACTTTTTACCAAGAATTTTATATTACCAAAATAGGTGGCTGGGTTTTACCTATTTGCTCACATGTGTTTATGAAAACCATTCAGTACAAATGAATGTTCACTGGGACACAGTAGTCAATCCGTCTTTGATTGTCTTTCCTTGCTTATGTGCATGCTCAGCCATGTCCAACTCTTCACCACCCCATGGACTATAACCCTCTAGGCTCCTCTGTCCATGGGATTATCCTGGCAAGAATACTGGAGTGTATTGCCATTCCCTACTCCAGAGGATTTTCTTGACCCAGGGATCAAACCCGCATCTCTCCTGGCTCCTGCCTTGACAGGCAGATTCTTTATCACTGAGCTACCTGGGAAGCCCCATCTTTTTCTTATTCCCACCTCAAAACATTTTCTGAATTACTGGTCAGGTGATGATTTTATGGTTTCGTTAGCACAAGTGTATTGAATCTAGGCTATACAGATGACCTGGCATGGCTGGGAAGGATTATATCCTGGAAGCATCGATATGGCAGTGGGGGACAGACAGGGAGGATGCCGAAGGGCTCTGGGTGGAACAGAAAGGAGTCACAATGGTTAGCCTATTGCTAGCTACCTGATCAAGGCCAACAGAGCTACCCTTTTAGAACTGCCGGTTTCCCCACTCTAAAACGTAGTCAGTGATAAGCCCAGTGATCCCCAAGTTGATCAGTTCAGTTCAGTTTAGTCCTACAGTCATGTCTGACTCTTTGCAACCCTATGGACTGCAGCATGTCAGGCTCAGGCTTCCCTGTCCATCGCCAACTCCCGGAGCTTGCTCAAACTCAAGTCCTTTGACTCGGTGATGCCATCCAACCATCTCATCCTCTGTCATCCCCTTCTCCTGCCTTCAATCTTTCCCAGCATCAGGGTCTTTTCCAAGGAGTCAATTCTTCACATCAGGTGGCCAAAGTATTGGAGTTTCAGCTTCCGCATCAGTCCTTCCAATGAATATTCAGGACTGATCTCCTTTAGAATGGACTGGTTGGATCTCCTTGCAGTCCAAGGGACTCTCAAGAGTCTCCTCCAACGCCACAGTTCAAAAGCATCAATTCTTCAGCGCTCAGGTTTCTTTATAGTCCAACTTTTACATCCATACATGACTACCGGGAAAACCATAGCCTTGACTAGATAGACCTTTGCTGGTGAAGTAATGTCTCTGCTTTTTAATATGCTGTCTATGTTGGTCATAACTTTTCTTCCAAAGAGAAAGCATCTTTTAATTTCATGGCTGCAGTCACCATCTGCAGTGATTTTGGAGCCCCCAAAATAAAGTCTGCCACTGTTTCCACTGTTTCCACATCTATTTGCCATGAAGTGATGGGACCGGATGCCATGATCTTCGTTTTCTGAATGTTGGGTTTTAAGCCAGCTTTTTCACTCTCTTCTTTCACTTTCATCAAGAGGCTCTTTAGTTCTCCTTCACTTTCTGCCATAAGGGTAATGTCATCTGCATATCTGAGGTTATTGATATTTCTCCCCATCAATCTTGATTCTGGCTTGTGCTTCACCCAGCCCAGCATTTCACATGATGTACTTACTCTGTGTATAAGTTAAATAAGCAGGGTGACAATACACAGTCTTGATGTACTCCTTTCCCAATTTGGAACCAGTCTGTGTTCCATGTCCAGTTCTAACTTTTGCTTCCTGACCGACATACAGATTTCTCAGGAGACAAGTAAGGTGTTCTAGTATTCCCATCTCTTTAAGAATTTTCCAGTTTGTTATGAGCCGAGTTGATGGACTGAGTCAAATCAGAGTATTTATTTACCTAAGGTTCACAGTCAAGTGCTAACTTGATAGGGCTTATCTATATCCTGTTCCTACCGTTCCAACCAGTCCTTCACGCCTTGCCTCAAGGAGAACTAAACAGAAGTGAGCTTTTTGTTTGACAGACGCCCTTTCTCTGTCTCTCTTGACTGTGAATTCCTGAAGTATGGGCTTGGGCAGTGTCATCTAACATGTGGTTCTTTCACATGGGTATGCTAAAATGAGATATAAAGTAGACATAGAATCCTCCAGAAGGTTGTTTCTCCTCAAATCTGAGTATAGACGAGTATATGTATTCACGCATGCCTCAAATTGTATTAAGTGTTTTTATGTGAACTATCTCCAAGCTTCGCTTATCAGTTGTAATGCTTCAAGTATATAGAAACCTTCCATTGTGCCCATGAGGAAAAATAAACATAGCATTTTTAATGACTTATCTAAGGTAACTCAGCTATTTCAAGGCCTTCTTACTGCAAAATGGACTTCCCTGGTGGCTCAGATGGTAAAGCATCTGTCTACAATGCGGGAGTCCCGGCTTCAATCCCTGGGTTGGGAAGATCCCCTGGAGAAGGAAATGGCAATCCACTCCAAGACTATTGCCTGGAAAATCCTATGGACAGTGAAGCCTGGTAGGCTACAGCCCATGGGGTCGCAAAGAGTCGGACACGACTGAGCGACTTCACGTCTTCACTTTACTGCCAAACACTACTCTCTACACTGTGAGTGTGTGTGTATGCGTGCACTTCAGTCGTGTCCGACTCTGGGACCCCATGGATTGTAGCCTGTCAGGCTCTCCTGTCCATGAGCTTATCCCAGTGAGAATACTGGAGTGGGTTGCCATGTACTCCTTCAGGGGATCTTCCCAACCCAGGGACTGAACCCGAGTCTTCTGCGTCTCCTGCATTGGCAGGCGGGTTCTTTACCACTGAGCCACCTTTAAAGCCCATCTATCTATATATGTACCTTTTGCTTTTTTAAACCAGGATCCTCTCATGTAGAAGCCCCAGTCCGCTTTAGTTGAAATCTTCACTGTTTTGAAGAGCTCGTCCTTCAGTTTCTTTGCCTTGGGGAACTCGGAACACTCCTCTATTTCCATCACTCCGTTTACTCCTTTATTTCCATCACATACCTTTACTGTCTGCTTTGCGGTCTTGCCTGTCTCTCTCACTCTGTTCACTCCAGACCAGCCTTGCATTGTGTCGTCTGAAAGAATAACTCACTTGCTAGTGAAACTGCCCTTTGTCTCAAATGATACATAGTAGTAGTAATAAGAACAATCACAAGAGTATGGCTAACACATACACAGTGACTTACTCTATACAGGGTGTCATTCTAACTGCTTGTACTTAATAACTCACATTCATCCTCTCAGGTAGGTATTACTCTCCCCATTTTGCAGATGAGAAACCTGGAGTTAACTTGCTCAAAGCCCTGTATCTGGGAGGCAGTGGAGCTGGAATCTGAACCCAGGCAGCCTATCAGATTCGGTGCCTATCCCCACCAGGCTCTACTATCATAGGGTTCAATGAACACTGCAAGTCAGCTACATTCAGAGCCTTATCTATACACAGACAGGGACTGCATATGCAGGTGGAGAAGCCCTTTGAACACTCCCGTGACTCTGGGGTATCATGTAGTTAACTTGTAAACCTAGAGGGAGTCCTCACTTCTGTTGCATGACCGTGATGCCTAGCATCAGCATCTCTGATGGTGAGTGCTCAGTTGTGGCTCTTTGAGGCCCCACAGACTGTAGCCCATGAGGCTCCTCTGTCTATGGGATTTTTCAGGCAAGTATACTGGAGTGAATTGTCATTTCCTTCTCCAGGGGATCTTCCCAACCCAAGGACTGAATGTGAGTCTCCTGCATCTTCTGCATGGCAGGCAGATTCTTTACTGCTGAACCACCAGGGAAGCCTCATAGTCTGCAGTGGGTGCTCAGAAAGTACTTAGCAAAACACAAAGCCATTATTAGATACAAAAGGGAGAGAGCGTCAACCCTCATGGCAGTGGCTCATAGACCGCCCTCTTTCGTGATAAAGAATTAATTTATAATGTCAGTGTAACTTTTCTATATATCCTGTACTCAACATAATATGGTGATGTTTTCAAACTGAGTACAAATGTTTGCTGCTCCACACATATTACTCATGGCCCCTTTATTTACACTGAATTATTGTAATTTAAGTTGGCTGCCATGGTATTTTGATGTTCAGCCACTTGCAAATTTGGTTAGCCAATGTAAACTAAGAAGTTTGGAGTCAAAATGAAGATTCTTTATATGTAAGCAATAGAGTGATTCGGTGTGGGGGTGTCAATTTGATTTCTTCATTATCTGTTACCTAAATATCTCAAAAGAAAATAGAGTCTGTTTCAGTCTTATCTTGTAGACTGTTACAAAACCAAATGAGATCATGTCTGTACACTGTTTTGAGCTTTTCAGTGGAAAATACACTATAAACAATGTGTCTTCTTATTATACATAATAACTTGTTGCTGGTAAAGAGCTCAAAATTACCTTAAATGGAAAGTGATTAGGAAATTAATGTTAGTCTCCATTGCACTTATTTTTGGAAATGGCAAATTTTCTAAAATAAGAAATGGAAAGTTCCAGGGGCAAGCGTAGACTATTACAATAAAGTTTTCCTTTATTTAAAATTCTTTTCTAAACTAAAGAAACAAAACCAACTTTGCGTGTTGGAGGAGGGGGAATGTAGTTCTCATGAATAAACTAGGTCCATTGATTTTAGAAACTGTTCAATCCCTTTGTGATGGGGGAAGAGGAGGGTTACTGCTGTTCTCGTGTGTCATTGTTATTTCTGAATACTTACTATATATACTATATTCTCTACCCTGAGTTTCTTTCTACATTTGCAACATGGCCTGAGGAGTGAGACGCTACTGAAGTCGTGTGAGTGAGTGACAGTAGTGTGACAGAGATGTCACAACTTTGTAACCACATAGATCTTGGCATCCTGGGAATGGGCAGGGGCCAGTACTGGGTCTGCTGGCTCGGTCACTAGGGTCCAAGGTCACCTGCAACCATGGTGGCAATGTCATGAGCAGAAGCCTGGTAGCCATGACTGATCGGGCGAGGCAGCCTCCAGGGACCCCTACCAGAGCCTTCTGAGGGACCACGGCCCAGGAGGAGGAACCGGAAGAGGGAGCAACAGCCAGCATACAGAGGCCTGTGTGGACGCAGCAGAACCTTCTGTGGCCGTTTTAACTGACTTCTGTGGCTAACGTGATCGAGGAGAGGTTTCCACAGTGAGGCAGTTCACAGGCACTAGGTGAACTCTGGCCAGATACGCTGGGCAAACAGAAGCAATTGTCCAGATTAGTACAGGAATTGTTCACTTTGTACAGCTGACTAGAACTTGGAATCAGAACTTTGTTCAATAGAAATTAGGTTTTCCTTCCAGGATTTTCTGAATTTGTGTCGCAATCAATTTCATTAACGCAGAGCAAAGTCCCTCAACAGGGCAGATGTGAGAAGCAGCTGATGTGAATGGAAAATCACCCACAGTGCTGTCTAGTGGATATCGATGACACCAGTCCAAGGTAGGACAAAGGTCTGTGTGTCCAGGTGAAACGAGGTCAGGTGCTCAACGCAAGGTCAGAGGAGTGCTGGACTTTAAGGGACCCTGGCCATCAGGAAGGATCATTTTTGTCCATTTCACAATTTGACCTTGGATCTAAAGGGTCTGGGTGTGGATGACCCTAAAAAAAAACTTGCATTTCCTTTGCTTTTAGGCAAAGGTTCAGTTCACTTCAGTTCAGTCGCTCAGTCATGTCCGACTCTTTGTGACCCCATGAATCGCAGCACGCCAGGCCTCCCTGTTCATCTTCATCTCTCGGAGTTCACTCAGACTCACGTCCATCGAGTCTGTGATGCCATCCAGCCATCTCATCCTCGGTCGTCCTCTTCTCCTCCTGCCCCCAATCCCTCCAAGCATCAGAGTCTTTTCCAATGAGTCAACTCTTCACATGAGGTGGCCAAAGTACTGGAGTTTCAGCTTTAGCATCATTCCCTCCAAAGAAATCCCAGGGTTGATCTCCTTCCAGAATGGACTGGTTGGATCTCCTTGCAGTCCAAGGGACTCTCAAGAGTCTTCTCCAACACCACAGTTCAAAAGCATCAGTTCTTCGGCACTCAACCTTCTTCACAGTCCAACTCTCACATCCATACATGACCACAGGAAAACCATAGCCTTCAGTCAAAGATAGATACCTTTATATGTATTCTGAGGCTGGGGAAAAAACTCACCTTAACCATACAATTAAAAAATGTTTTTCACCTTGTAGAATAAATGAATTTGATTAAACCATGTAAAATTATCATCTATGACCTTAACAGATTCATATTGCTCAAACTAATATTCCTATTCATCATCATGCTTAGTCACTTAGTCACATTTGACTCTTTGCCACCCCATGGATTGTAGCCCACCAGGCTCCTCTGTCCATGGGATTCTCCATGGAGTGGGTTCAACCCATGGAGTGGGTTGCCATGCTGTCCTGCAGGGGATCTTCCCAACCCATGGGTCGAACCCAGTCTCCTGCGTTGCAGGTGGTTTCTTTACCATCTGAGCCACCAGGGAAGTCAATATTCCTATTGAGTATTGTTTAATCATATTGGTATTACTTACTGCATCAATGAAAGAAAGAGGAACTTGTAAACACATCAGACACAATGGTCCCCAACCTTTTGAACACCAGGAACTGGTCTCTGGAAAGACAATTTTTTTCATGGAGCAGGGCGGTGGGGATGTTTTCAGGATAATTCAAGCACATTACATTTATTGTGCACTTTATTGCTATTATTATTACGTCAGCTCCACCTCAGATCACCAGGCACTAGATCCTAGAGGTTGGGGACCCCTGAGTTAGAGGATGTTTCTGACTGAAGGAAATTATTAGTAGAATGACCTTATAAGTTGTAATTTTAAAGTCAGACAAAGCCATACAAAGAATCTGTTCAGTCAAATATAATGTTGTATGGTCCTAAAACATAAAAGACTGAAAGAAAGAAAGTGAAGTCTCTCAGGCATGTCCGACTCTTTGCAACCCCGTGGACTGTAGCCCACCAGGCCCCTCCGTCCATGGGATTCTCCAGGCAAGAATACTAGAGTGGGTTGCCATTTCCTTCTCCAGGGGATCTTCCCAACCCAGGGATTGAACCCAGGTCTCCTGCATTGCAGGCAAGCACTTTAACCTCTGAGCCAGTAGGGAAGCCTGAATAAAAAGACTGAAAGACTTCATCAATTTCCAAGATTTTTAAAAATGACATTTCTTGTGATCGCATTAAATTTAAGGTGTAGAGTTAGAAGGAGAATGACCCTTATTTGTCTTAAGGACTTACCAACTTGAGTGGGAGCTGCAGGCTCTTAGTGTTAACAGAAGAACAGGTCATGTGCTTAACTTGAATCCAGGGGAGGGGCAGGTGATCACCCCCCACCTCTTAACTTTAAGGTACTATTGACAAAACAACTGTAAATAGTTTTAGGCACCTTACCTTGGTGTCACAAGAGAACTAGTCAGCCTTCCACCTGAATCTCTATTAGCAGATATCATCAATTGCAACAAAACCTGCTGCTAGCAGCCTGAGGCCCTTTCATAAATGCTGACCAAGACGGCTACCTTTCAAAGAACTCTGGAGCTCAGCTCAGAAGGTTTTGATTCTCTTTCAGCTGTTGCCTTCCAACACCTGGAGGGCACATGCTATTATCATCAGCATCACTTCTATTCCAAGTATTTTCTGTGCAAAAGTATGGACTGCAGGCCGACAATGGACTCTCAGCAACATAGCCTTGTGGGCCAGGAGGGCATGTATGCGCAGTCTTCTCCAACTCTTTGCTAACCCCATGGACTAGCCCAACTAATCTGCCAGGCTGTTCTGTCCATGGAATTTTCCAGGCAAGAATACTAGAGCAGGTTCCAATTTCCTACTCCAGGGGATCTTCCTGAGCCAGGAATTGAACCTACGTCTCCTGCTTTGGCAGTCAGATTCTTTACCACTGAGCCATCTGGAAAGTCCACCAATCAGCCAGGAAATATGACTACAAAGATTCTGGGGAAAGATTGTCTTGGCCTCAGTGAACTGAGACCTGTGAAATTATCTTGACCATCCTCAAAGACACAAGCATGTCATTGTGAGCTGTTTCTATGCCACTTTCAGAGACACTTGAATGATAAGCCCCAACCACATCCAATTTACCATCAAAACTAGATGAGGCTAGTATTCCAAAATAGTCAAAAAAAAAAAAAAAAAGAACAATCTGGCCTTTTGTATAAATAGGCTTATTTATTTTATTTCAGTTGAGAAGATAAACTGACATATACATGCTACCATTAAGGGATTAACAAACCTTCTTCAATTTGTAATAGGTGCTTAGAACATTTCTGAGTAATCTGTGAGGTCCATACCAACTGGCTTTAGAATGTCCTGCACATCAGCTATTGATTTTGAAATAGATGAGAAATAATTTTGTTAAGGCTTTTTTTCATTATTCCTATAGGGAAAAAAAGATGAGGCTGATTTATACAAATTTTGAAGATCATTTAAGACCTCAGAAAAGTCCTAGAGGATCTTCCACAACACTGTGGCAGCTTCAGATAAGAGGCAAAGTGACTGAACAAAGACCACAACCAAACTTTGAAGATGGGGTAAGAAGGCAGAAGGCATGATCTCAGGGCCATTAGCATGAACAGGAAAATCAGCAAGCTGATACCAGTGGTGGGTGCACAAGTCTTGCTTACAGCTGTGGTTTGCTCTTCCCTATGTGGAGGATCTCAGAGAAGGCACTGGCAACCCACTCTGGTACTCTTGCCTGGAGAATCCCATGGATGGAGGAGCCTGGTGGGCTGCAGTCCATGGGGTCGCTAGGAGTCGGACATGACTAAGCGACTTCACTTTCACTTTTCACTTTCATGCATTGGAGAAGGAAATGGCAACCCACTCCAGTGTTCTTGCCTCGAGAGTCCAGAATCTACTTATGCATATCCATGAATAAGTGCATGCCTGATTAAATATGCAGGGGGTCTCCCCACACGTGCAGGGCCACTCAGAGACACACTGCTCTGCTTCTCACTCTTCAGGGCTGGCTGCTTCTGAAACAAGCCCATAGGTGTTCAATCTGTCTATCTATACACACGGCTTCTACTCTTGACTTCACTGCCCGTCCTGCAAGGGTCAAAGCCTGTGTTTTAGCATGGATCAAGTTGATGGCTCTTTAAGGCCAAACTAGGAGTTCCAAGAGAGGTACCAGACCATTTCACTACAGCAAAAGCACAGAGCCCCCAAAATGTTCAATGTAGTTTTAGACTTACTTGTTTTACATGCATTCACTGACAAGGGAGCCTCTTGGCTCATTAGTTTTAAGTGCTCCAGCTAAATCATTTACATTTCACAGAAAATGTAATGTGTCATTTAAAATGTCACCAGAAAAAGATATGCAAAAATATCACCACTGCTCTCTCTTTATTCTTTCTTTCTTTTTTTTTTTTTTTACTGAATTTAACAACTCGTTTCCTGTATTACCTTTCCATTTTCTCTGCAATTCCCTAAAAAATGAAGTCAAAGAAAATGTTTTTAAGGGTCATTGGGTTAAATTTCAGACATGCAAGGAAAACGTTGCCACCTGCTACCCTCAGAAACCACCTCCTTATGTCTCTATGTAACACGCCGTCAAATATTCCGGTAGGATTGCTAAGGTGTTGGCAGTCTTCTTCGAAAGAGCTGAGTCAGAGTCCCTGTCCCAGCTTCTCATCTATGAGCTCTGTGACCAGGTTACTAAGTTACTGAATCTGAACACCAGTTCCCTGCTCTGTGCGATCTGGGCAGCCTCACAGGGTTGTTGTCTTAAATAACACATAGAACCCTCAGTCAGAGCCGGGCATGGAGCAAGCACTGTGGCTGTAGCCTTGGGGTAGGAATACATGCTAAAACAGGCTTGACAACTCAAGCCCCGCTCTACAATCTTCAAGTAACAAAGCAATATGGCTGCTCCCACGGAAGAAAGGGAGCAAGCTGAATGTGGTTACTCCCTTGCTGTATGGCAGGGAATATTCATTTCCTGCAGCTACACTCAGTGGTAAAGAAATTGCTGCAACGCAGGAGATGCAGGTTCGATCCCTGGGTCAGGAAGATACCCTGAAGGAGGAAATGGCAACCCACCCCAGTATTCTTGCCTGGGAAATCCATGGACACAGGAGCTTGATGGGCTACAGTCCATGGGGTTGCAAAGAGCTGAACATGACTGAAATGACTTAGCACACAAGCACTAAAAGCACAGACTATCTTGCCTGTTATAAACACCCTTCTAAGTTAGGAGACTTGCTGTTTTGTCAAAACTGAACTGCTCCTTCTTTTAGTCTAACATATTATTGAAATGTACAGCTTTATCCTAAAGTAGGACTGATTAAAATTTAACATGTAGAAAAAGTATAAAGATTTTTAAAATAAGCATTTAAAAATCTAGGCACTGAGAAATTTCTAAGTCAGATATTTCACTATGGTTAGGGAGTTAAACAGTAGGCAATGAGGGGAAAACATTCCAAGGTAAGTTCTAGGTGATATCTTATTTCCTCATTGGTTTTAAGCAAACATGTGATGTGTAAGGATGAATTTTTTTCCATTCATTTGTTTTCATCATGATAATATTTTCCATTAGAGTGCAGGGAAGTGTGGAAGAATGTCTTATTTTGGCAGGCCTAAAATGCCAAATAGTATCTACAGTCAAAACTTGTGGTACAAGTATACAGATCATAGACACACAGTGTGCGGTCTCTTCTATTTTTATTTTGTGTTGTAAAGGAAAATAACAGACTAGACGGTCTGGCCTTTACCCCCACAGATGCTCTGCTATAGATGTCTGGGAAATGCATGGTAGACGAGTTACCTATGTTGTTGTTTGGCCACTAAGTCATCTCCAACTCTGTGATCCCAAGGATTGCAGCATGCCTGGCTCCCTCTGTCCTCCACCATTTCCTGGAGTTTGTTCAGATTCATGACCACTGAGTTGGTGTTACTATCTAAGCATCTCATCCTTCCGTCCCCTTCTCCTTTCACCTTCAATCTTTCCCAGTATCAGAGGCTTTTCCAATGAGTTGGCTCTTCACATCAGGTGGCTAAATAAAGTACTGGAGCTTCAGCTTCAGCAACAGTCCTTTCAATGAATATTCAGGGTTGATTTCCTTTAGGAGTGACTGGTTTGATCTCCTTGCTGTCCAAGGGACTGTCAAGAGTCTTCCCCAGCACCACAATTTGAAAGCATCAAATATGTTACCTAGGGGTTAGCACCTTTCTGGTGTTCAGTATTTCCCTGTGTTCCTGGCCCTGGGTCTCTGAATCTGATGACACTGTGATCCTATTTCAACCGGTGGATGCTGGGAGTGTCCCAAACTAGAGGTTTTGTGAATTAATTGCCATTGCAGATGGTACATGGCTCAGTCTTCCCCAACAGGACTGAGTTCATCGCCGGCAAATTGAAAATAGAGATCGATGACGTAATCACTGACAAAGAGCTTCCTCCTCATTCCAGCCACTGTTTATTCCAGCCTCTGTAAGCATTCATTTCCTTCAGCAGACTGGGGATTACTGGTTATAGGTGGCAGCAGCAATGATAGAAGAACTTTGTTGACTCCTTTGGATCCTGTAAGGAAATCCAATGAGAGAAAACTCCTATTTTGTCCTTAATCAGAACTCGTTCTTCCTAAAGGAGCAAAAAAAATTCATGCTAATTTCTGCCTTATTGCTGCTCCCAGATGAACATCAAGTTGATTAAGTATTTTTTGTTGTTGCTTAGTTGCTTAGTCGTGTCCAACTCTTTGCAACCCCACAGACTGTAGCCCGCCAGGCTCCTCTGTCCATGGGCTTTCCAGGCAAGAATACTGGAGTGGGTTGCCATTTCCTTCTCCATGATTGGATTATAATTGGGTAGGAGGAGAAATGGGATTGATAGGGTAGGAGGAGGGGATTGATCCTAACATGAAACCAGAGGTTTGTTCCGAAACACACCGAACCTTTGTAACAAGAGGCTCATTTTCAGGGATTTCCCTGGTGATACAGTGGCTAACACACTGCACTCCCAATGCAGGGGCACAAATTCAATCCCTGGTCAGGGAGCTGGATCCCACATGCCAGAACTGAAGATTCTGCATGCTTCAGTGTAGATGGAGGATCCTGCGAGCCGCAGCTAAGATCCAGCACAGTCAAATACATAAGTAAATAGATTAAAAAAAAAAAAAAAAAAGACTCATTTTCTCATTTACAGGTGAAGCTAGAAATAGGTTCACATTTTGCTACACTGCTAACGTTGTGCTCAAAGAAGGGGCTTGTACTCACCAGGTACAAGAAAAACACAGGCAAACTTTGAATGCCACCAGCCATTAGGTCCCCAGCAAGAAGTGGACTAGAGATTCTGTTTCTCACTGCTCTGTAGAGGGGCACTGAGCATGCAAGGGGGTGAGAGAGGGAAATATCACTGCAGGCACATCTCAGAAAACACACAGCACTCCTGCAACAGGCCCTGGCTGTGGCTCTGATGGGGTAACTGCTCTGTCACATTGGTCTGCCCCAGAGAGAGGGGGCCACCAGTTTCTGTTTATGGAGTCACTGAGAATTCCCAAGCACA
This sequence comes from Nanger dama, assembly GCA_917880005.1. Classification (NCBI taxonomy): domain Eukaryota; kingdom Metazoa; phylum Chordata; class Mammalia; order Artiodactyla; family Bovidae; genus Nanger; species Nanger dama. The sequence continues at coordinate 14,625,106 of CAKJTW010000032.1, read as the reverse complement.
AGCAACCAGTTTTTAAGAATTTATTGCAATATGCCACTTTAGGCTTTAATATAGCATTTGCAAGTAAATTAAAGCTACCATTCTAAATTCAAGTGGCCTGGACCAGCTGTTTATGCTAGGGTCACAGGCTTCAGCTAACTCAGGAAAGTCAGCCAACTAAAGGAGGGAAAGAAGTCTGTTACAAATTGATATTTGTTTGAGAAAAATACAGATTCCCCCACCAGAGTTCCAGGATTCTTCTGCCAAAATGCAGGCTTTACATCCACGTCGTCTGAGTTTCAGTGGACATTTGGAGAGTACCAGTTTCCATGGCAAATCCAAGGAAGATATAGTTTCCCCAACTGTTTACTTTTTGAGTACAACCTAAAAATGGCAGCACATAGGAAAGCCTGACCCACTTATGTAAGAGGCATAAGTTCACTTTCTGATGAAAGCTACAGTAATTTAGAACTTCCTATGCTATTGCATACATAGTAGATAATTAATGTTTGAATTCCTTTCCATAGAGACTAAAGGAAGCAGTAGAATATCCTGGAGAAAATTCTAGGAGTGGAAGCCAAGAGTTCTTCTGCTGGCCCCCAAATTTGTTGTGTGATCTTAGGCAAACGGCTTTAAATCTCTGGACCCAGTCTGCATGATGAAAATTATGTCTGGGCCTCTAAGATCAGACTCAGTGCTAAAACTGGGAAAGTCTAATTGTGCTATAGCCTAGAAAAACAGTTCAGCATTCATTTTCAAGTCTTATATCTAGAAATACACCTTCCAAGTTTCCTTTACTTGCTGAACCAATATTTGCATAGGAGAACTTCCACAATAATATTTCAGAGATAGTCACTCTATGAAAAATTGCAGAACTCTTAAGTGTTTCTTCACATTACATTTTTGTGTGTTTGCAGTACATTTTTCATAAGACTGTTTCTTCTTTTCACTCTTGAAGATTAAAATATTAATAACTGTATCAGCCACAAGGCCACAACTGTGATCCAGAGTGGAGTTTACCTTCATGAGAAGAGTTAATGTTATCCCTCAGGAGAGACTGTTTTACTCTCTGCTGTCATAATATTTGGATTTTTTGAACAAGGTAGGATTAAGTAAACATTTTTAACCATCATGGGATGTTAAAATACACACACATGTATGTATGTAGGCACATAAGTACATATTGGGTTAGCCAAAACTGTTGTTCAAGTTTTTCAGTAACATCTTACAGAAAAACCCAACTGAATGTTTTGGCCAAACCAAAATGTCTATGTATGTGTAAAACCATGCTAATTTTCATCAGAATTTAAAAGCTAATTACCAGGTTTCACTTAAATAATGCTCTAGAAATATCTATCAGGCAAAACATAAAATATTTACAAAAGAAGCTTTATTGAACAAAGTTCATAAACCACAAGATATCATATTCAAATAGACTATAAGTACATTTAAATCTCTACTTGTCTCATTTCAGATCACAGTAAACCAGCTTTACTCTCACTGGTCTTTACAACTTGCAAAATGATTTGGCTTAAGTTTCCTTGGGGATTCTGTCCTGAGAAATCTCTCCACGATCTCACCATTACTGTGAAAGTCTCACATTTTAGAAGGCTGCTGCAAGCAAGTCTCCTTCCCCAAACTTACACAACTCCAGACAGTTTTTAAGGGTGTTTGCACGCACATGTGTTTCCCCCTCTCCTTTTAGCTCAAGGAAACAAAAGCAATATATGCCAACTATTTATTTACAATTCCAACATACCTAAATAAGATTCAATAAAAATATTTTAACCTGTTTTATCACAATAGCTATAATAACCAGTCTTCAAATTGTATTCAGCATCTGTCACAAATTATCTCAAACAGAAGTTTAATTTTACTTACATGCCCATAAAACAGAACCATTTTAAATATTTATGGTAGTATATTTATGCACTAAGCAAATATTTATGTAGCTCTTTGTTTATGCTAGGTATTTTGCTAAGGATTGAGCACTCAAAAAGCAAAAATCAAATAAAATAAAGATATTACACTAAAGCTATTATACTTCCTGACCCTGGATCCCTGGCTCAGGAAGATCCTCCGGAGAAGAGAATGGCAACCGACTCCAGTATTCTTGACTGGAGAATCCCATGGACAGAGGAGCCTGGCAGGCTACAGTCCATGGGGTCGCAAAGAGTCAGACAGGACCTAAGAACACACACACTAAAGGCATCATCTCATAGATGCTCCCTTCATCTAGAGCTTGCTTCTCATCCCCTTCAGAAACAGATCTTTAAGTGTATAGGATCCAAGCAACGCTTGAAGTTCTAACCATATCTCTTTCCATGCCAGGCTACTTTAAAAATATGCAAACTGTGTTGAGAAATATAAATAAGCTCACAATCTATTCAATGAGATTCCAATTTGCAAAACTAGAAACTTTACTTTCTTTAATGGATCTTATCTTGCCCTTGAGCTCAAAAGTGCTCCATGTTTGGTCAATTAAAAAGTCACAGATCATTATAACATACTGTTCAGGAAGAGTTAATGTGCAGGCCTGAGACTGCTGTTTAGAAAGGACAACTTGCAAGGCTAGCCCTTGGCTTGGGTCTGGGAATTTGGATTTCAGGAGGGTTCCCACCAGTCCCAGGGTTCCCACCAGTCCCAGGGTTCCCCAGTGGCTCAGCAGTAAAGAATCTCCCTGCCAATGCAGAAGATGTTTAATCCCTGGGTGGGGAAGATCCCCTGGAGAAGGAAATGGCAAGCCACTCTAGTATTCTTGCCTGTGAAATCCCATGGACAGAGGAGCCTGGTGGGCTACAGTCCATAGGGCCACAAAGAGTCAGACACAGCAGTGACTAAACAACAACTCACCAGTACTAGAACTGAAAGAATGATTCATGGTGCCCAGGCTATCTACACAAACAACACGGCTTATGCTGCACACTTGCTTTGCTTTGGGGAGTCTGAGATTTAAAATTTTTTGCCATGCCGCACAGCATGTGGGATCTTAGTTCCCCAACCAGAGGTCAAACCCACTCCCCTACATGGGAAGGATGGAGTCTTAACCACTGGACCACAATGAAAGTTCTGAGTCTTTGGCACCTGCCAGGCAGAGAGTGCTCATGTGTTGCTGTTGTTTAGTCACTGAGTCGTGTCCAACTCTTTTGCGATCCCATGGACTGTAGCCTGCCAGGCTCCTCTCTCAATGGAATTTCCCAGGCAAGAATACTGGCATGGACTGCCAGCTCTTTTCCCAGGGGATCTTCCCAACTCAGGGATCAAACCTGCGCCTCCTTGATTGGCAGGCGGATTCTTTATCACTGCACCACCAAGAAAGCCTGTGCTTATGTGACCAACTTACAATAAAACCCCTGGCCCCGAGTCTCTAATGAAGTTTCCTGGTAGACAGGGCGCATGTGCTCTCATGATTCACTGCTGGTTGAATTGTGTTCTGTGTGACTCCACAAGGAGCAGACCCTGGGAAGCTCCTATCTGGTTTCCCTAAACTTCATGCCCTGTGTTTTTTCTCATACTGAACGGACCAGGTAGCCTTTCTCTGTAAACAGTCTCAGCTGTGAGTGCTGCCAGTCATTCCAGAAAATCACAGACCTGGGAGTGGTCTTGAGGGCCCCCAACACACATGTAATTAATGAGTATCTCCTCTCCACCAAGTACTTTCTAACAGCTGAGGATATTTCAGTGAGCAAAACAAAAGCCCCTGCTCCAGGGACCTTACATTCTATTTGGAGCAGTTAGAGGGAAGACAGGGAGAGGAGGGAGGAGTCAGGCAACTAAAAGAACAAACAAGCAAATTATATTAAGAAAATATGCTTGATGGCAAGAGATGCTATGCCAAACAAGAAAGCAAGAAAGGGCTTCCCAGGGGTCCAGTGACACAGAATCTGCCTGCCAATACAGGGTACACGAGTTCACTCCTTGGTTCAGGAGGATCCCACCCACCACAAGGCAACTAAGCCCAAGTGCCACAACTACTGAAGCCCACACACCCTAGAGTCTGTGTTCTTCAACAAAAAACCCCACCATAATGGAAAGTCTGCAAACTGGAAATAGAGAGTAGCCCCAGTTTGCTGCAACTAGAGAAAACCCCTGAGCAGCAAGGAAGACCCAATGTAGCTAAAAACAAATTTAATGAAAGAAAGCAAACAAGAAAGAAGGTATGGAGTTTAGTCATGGAAGGCTTTGAGTTAAGAGTGGAAGGAGGTATGGAGCGAGTCATGAAAATATTCAGGGACAGAGCTTTCTAAGCAGAGGGAACCGCTGGTGCAAAGGCCCTGAGGCACGAGCATGTTCAGTTCAGGAACAGCAAGAAGGGCAGTGCGGCTGCAGGGCAGTGAGCAACCCCCAGGAGTGGTAGCAGATGGGCTGGGGAATGTGGAGGCCAGACCAGGTGGGCCATTACCAGCTTTCTGGCTTTTATTCTGAGTCAGACAGGAAACCATCAGAGGGTTATGAGCAGAGAAATGATTTGATTTTAAAGCATCATTTTGGCTCTTTATGGAGGATACACTGTAGATTACTGCCAGAATTTGTGGATGACTTAGATGCAGAGTGTGTGAAAAAGAGAGGAACCCATGATTCTCGGGCTTCAGTTGGTGAAGTTACTATGTATTGAGGTGGGAAAACTGAGGAAGGAGCGGGTTTGGCAGATGTAGTTGTAGGTCCGAATCAGAAATGTAATTCTCTCCTCCAAAAGGTAATTTTCATTTCTCTTTTGTGCAGACCAGCAAGGGAGATGGCAGAGCTTCCTTCGAAAGCCACTGACGCTTCGATGGTCATCACACAGAGATCTGGCAGCAAGGATCCCATATTCTACATGACTCTTAAAAGAAAACACACATGGCTTGTGATATCATTGCACAGCACATTGTTTTTATAATTTTATTTCCATTATGTTATGTACTTTAATCCTTTGGACTTTAAGAAACAGAAAATTAAGTATATCTCCGATTGTGCATAAAGGAAAATATATCTTGCCTCATTAATTGATAGTGCTTTTATGTAACTGGTCTCATTTAAATCATATAACAACCCACTGTGCCCAATGACAAGTCTTATCCCAACTTTACAGCTCTGAACACTGAGCCTCGGGATGTGGCTTTGATGTGATTTACAAGGTCAGTGTTAACATTCGCATGAGTATCACTTTCTAGCCTCTCAGTCTGAAGGCTGGTGATCTTCACTGACCATGTTTCCATTTTGCCTATGTGGATGTTGCATAAAGGACTCTGAATGAGAACTTAGGGCAGAATGATCTTACAGGGAGGAAGAGGAAATATTAGAAGTTGGTAACAGATGACCTACTGCTTAACTTAGCTCATAAGCTTTTAGGGACAGCATTGCTTTATTTCTCTCTGGAAGTTATCTCAGACATTATCATATTAAAATATGTACTTGGTATATATATACACATAAAGACACTTCCTTCCATATGAAAATCTCTTTGGTGTGGTACAGCTTGTTTCTCAAGTTAGATTGGCTGTTTCTTTTGTATCCGAAGCTACATGTTGGTGTTACAGGAAGCACGATCAGAAAGGTCTGCCTTAATAGTTGTCCTAGAGCAATGAGATAATATTATTATAATTAACAATGTTCAAAGGACTTTCAGGTAATGAGAATGTACAGAGTTTTAAAAAATAAGAAACATGGGCTTAATAGAATTTAAAGACTGCAAAAACTCCCTACTTCTTTTCCAGTAACCTACTTGTCCAAGCATACATATCCGCTAAACAGTATTTGGGGAAATAGCCTGAATAGTTAATGAGTACCTTGAATTGACAGAGTGGGTAGAATAATATAAATATTTATCCTTTGAAGTGTAACTAATGGAGCTTCAGTGTATTCATAGTGGAGCTCCATATCAAAGTTCCATTTCTTTGGTTAGTTTAAAATACCTCATTAATATTTTGAGTAATGCTGAGGAACTACAAGACTATTTCTAACACTATTTTTAGATAACAGAAACAGTGGCGACTCATTTATATAAAGTTCTAAACTAAAGAAAATTAGGTGGTTCTTTTACATCTCTTTTTTATAAAATTCTTGCTAACTGAAACAATTGCAGCCAACACTTTGGTATATTTCCTTCCAGGTTATTTCAATTCATAGATTTGTTGTGTGTTTTGCATTCTAGTTATATTACCCCACGGGGGCTTTTCTCTAGTTGCAGAGAGCAGCGGGTTCTCATTGTGGTGGGTTCTTTTGTGGGGAATGGGCTCTGGAGCATTCAGGCTTCAGTGGTTGTGACTTATGGGCTTAGTTGCCTTGAGGCATGTGAATCCTCCTGGATCAGGGATCAAACCCATGTCCCCTGCATTGGCAGGCAGATTCTTAATCACTGGGCCACCAGGAAGTCCCTCCCTAGTGCTTCTTACACTTTACTCAGCAGTGAAGTAAGGAGGGAGGGTTGATCCTACAGGCTCTGCCACCCGGACAGATTCTGTCTGCCCTTTGTTCTTCTATTAATTTTTGCTGGGTATGGTGGATGCTGAGCCCCCAGTTGTTGGTCACCCTCAGAGGCCTGCAGGAGACTCTTCCCTCCCGGGGTGAAATATGCAGACAGAAGTTGAGAGTATTAAGCACCTAAGGGCTAGACTGGACTGAGGTATGTGCTAAACCATTCACACAGGACTTGCCTGCTATGCGCCCCTTGATGCTTGCATACTTTTCCTTCTCCCGGGTGGACGGGACACTCATTTTCCATCGCCACAGCAACGGGAAGGAAGGCTGAAACCAGGAGTGCCGGTGGGAGAGCTGCAGGGCAGGACGCAATGCCATCCAGTGCCTGGGGTCTCGTTATTAGGAAATGTGAAAAGGTTACTGAAACTGGTAAGCAGCCCACGGGAGCTAAATAGTCCCAGTGATGAGGGAGACACTAGTGAACACTGAACCCTTTTTCATAGTTTGATTTCTTTTGATGACAGCATCCAGTGAAGCCATTATAATTTTGAAAAACCTCTAAATGAAGGTTAGTCTTGCAAGGGATGGCCATCCCCTCACAAAGCTATTAATGCATCTAATTGGAATTTGATCACGACAATTAAAGGCACATGTCAGTCTTTTCTTTTTGTGACCTTCAAATAAGATCTATGTCTGAAAGCCCTGTCTATGATGGCAGTTGATTTAGAAAACCGAAAAGTGTGTGAGGGGCATTGAAAAGAAGGTCTGGCCTTCAGTAAATCTTTTACCCTTCTTTGGAATAAGTGTGTTACATTGTGTTATCTTTACTTTTACTTTTAAAATGATTATTCTCAACTTGAGGCATAATCTACAAGATCTATGCTCTTCAAAATATCAATGTCATAAAAGACAAAAGCTGATGAAGTGTTTCAGATCAAAAATGGGTAGTGACAATTGAATGCAAAAAACAACCCTGGGTTTTTCTTTTGCTATAAAAGACACTAATGGAAAAAGTGGTGAGATATGAATAAGGCCTGGATATTAGATAATAGTATCACATCAATATTAATTTGCTAATTATAATTGTATGTGACTCTGTAAGATAATATCCTAATTTGGGACTATGTGGATGTTCATTTCAATTAATACTTATCCTTGAAATATTTAGGGTTAAAGATAGCATCGTGTATGCAACTTACCCTCCGATAGTTCAGGAAAAGATTACACACACAAAGAGAAAGAAGAATAAAGCAGTGTGATCCATATTTGAAGATCTGGTGTGAAACTGTTTGGAAATCATTTTATTATTCTTTCCTGTAAGCTGAAAATTATGTCAAGTAAAAAATTTAAGTAATGAAAAACAGCTTTTAAATATTAAAACATTTTTAACATGGTCTTATTAACATTATATAAATATTGCAAGGCACCACCATAAACACTTAGGATAGTGTTTTTCCCAAAGCTTTTTATTTTGTATTGGGATAAATCTAATTAACAGTGTTGTCAGTTTCAGGTGAACAGTGAAGGGACTTAGCACACACAGTAAAGTCTGCATTCTCCCTCAAACACCCCTCCCATACAGGCTGCCATATAACACTGAGCCGAGTTCCATGTGCTATACAGTAGGTCCTTGGTGGTTATCCATTTTAAATATAACAGTGTGCACATGTCCATCCCAAACTCCCCAACTATCCCTTCCCTCCATCTTCCCCCTGCCCCCGCCCCCAGCAACCAGAAGTTCATTCTCTGTTGGTTTGTTTCTGTTTTGTAAATAAGTTCATTTAATTATTGATAATACGTGTTTTCCTTTTCATGACATACACTAAAATCCTAATGGTGAAACATGACTTTGCATTTATAGTAAGAAATGAGCTAACTAGTCTTACTATTATATATATATCACCAGGAGCAGCAAATCCTGCCAATCATCCAACAGCGAGAATTGTCCCCTAAGAGAGCTGATTTACACAGCAGGACATCAAATAGATGATAAAGGCACAGAATACTGGTGAGCAGTTTAAAGGAATAATATCATTTTTACCACTGTACATTTGAATATCACTTTTATTTTTTTCTAAGTATTTCTGCCCATATTATCTCATTGTATACCCTGCCTTATATTTAAAACTTGCCATTTTTCAAGTGGCCATTTTCACAGCTAGATGGGATTTTTTAAAAAAATCTATGTATATTTGAAGCTGGTTAAAAACAACTATAATCTGAGAAAGACCTCTTAATGAGTGGAGCTAGAAAAGGAAGAGGGGATTTTATTATTCTCAAAACACTTGGAGATTTGATGTTGCTTATTCTCAATGCTGAAGTCTAGCACTTGCCTTGAGCAGTCTGTATATGATAAATAACTTTTAGTAATGAAAAGAATGGGCTTCCCTGGTGGCTCAGACAGCAAAGAATCTGTTTGCAAAGTGGGAGACCTGTGTTTGATCCCTGGGGTGGGAAGATCCCCTGGAGGAGGGCATGGCGACCCTCTCCAGTACTCTTGCCTGGAAAATCCCCATGGACAGAGGAGCCTGGTGAGCTATAGTCCATTGGGTCGCAAAGAGTTGGGCACGACTGAGTGACTTACACTTTCACTTTTACCCTCACCAAGTTCTGTGTCACACCCATCCACACAATATATCATGTTAGCTCCTTTTTTTTTCCCCACAGAAGGACTTGTCCAGACACGATGTGAAGGGCTGGGAAGAGGGGGGTCATTACAGATCAACTGGTTGGAACACCTACCAGTTAGGGCAGGTTTGTGAGTATGAGCCTCAGGCACACTGGATCTGTTCTCTGTTCCACGGCTCCCAACTACATCCCCAGCATCTACCTACGCAAACTCAATCAAGATCAGAATGGCTATATACCTTGTTGTGGGTGGATCAGCCCTTGCAAATCACCAGACTTGAGAAGCAGTTGCCTAATCATCTATCATCTCCATAAATAAAAGACATGTATCCAAAGAATGAACAAATAATTTTTGTTGTTACACAAAACTTGCCAAATTGGAAATTATCTCCCAGTTCTAAGCATCTCTCAATGATACATGCATTTCAGGATATACTAGGAGTAAGAAGGAAAACAGAAGAAAGGGTAATATTTCAGAAAATTTTTTAAAAGGAGAAAGCTGAGAAAGTAGTAATTGGAATTTTTCATGGAGGTTATTCTTTCTGTTTATGAAAGTGAAAGTGTCAGTCACTCAATTATACATTTGAATATCACTTTTATTTTTTTCCAAATATTTTTGCCCATATTATCTTATTGTATACCCTGCCTTATATTTAAAACTTGCCATTTTTCAAGTGGCCATTTTCACAGCTAGATGGGATTTTTAAAAATCTATGTATATTTGAAGCTGGTTAAAAACAACTATAATCTGAGAAAGACCTCTTAATGAGTGGAGCTAGAAAAGGAAGAGGGGATTTTATTATTCTCGAAACACTTGGAAATTTGATGTTGCTTATTTTCAGTCTATATCACAATGCTGAAGTCTAGCACTTGCCTTGAGCAGTCTGTAACTCTTTGTGACCCCATGGACTGTAGCCTGCTGGGATCCTCTGTCCATGGGATTTCCCAGGCAAGAATACTGGAGTGGGTAACTATGCCCTTCTCCAGGGGATCTTCCCCACCCAGGGATCAAACCCAGGTCTCCCACATTTCAGGCAGATCCTTTACCATTTGAGCCACTTATAGTTGTTTATAATTTTCCTAATATTCATAACACTAGGTTTAGATTTAGAACTCCCCACCACAAGTGTCTCTTGATCTTTCTCCAGAACTTTATATGCAGTATTTGATTATACAACAATCAAAATTTAGAGCACATTGCATGCAAAGTAGAAAAGTAAAACAGCAACACTAACTGGAAATGCCTGATAAAATACAGGTACTTCATTCTTCCCTTGTACTTTTCAGTCTTTTCTAAGAAGAACACCATAAACATAAACTACTCTCACAACTAGGGGGAAAAACCATTGAAACTGCCTGCTAGTTAAGACAATGCCATTTTATATGTTCCAGAGTCTAATTGGGTGTTCCTTCTCCTCTCCTTTTTCCACTCTTCAGACAGCCAGGTTTGGAGATGAGATGCTCTACTTTGATGGCAGGCCAACATCAAATTAAACTACTCCTGAATTTCACAAGTCTAACATTTCAAATGAGAGATTTCAGCTCACTCCACACAGTTTAACACACTTGTGCTCGATGAAGCATTGCTGATAGAATAATTAGCTTGAATAATGTGTGAGAGGGTAAAGACAGCTTTTAGGCAGTCACTCACACCATTCTTCCCTCTGTGCCCTTACAAACAAACGTTCAAGAGGTAAAGAGGGAGAAGGGCCTTTCCTTTGACCCAGCACAGGATCTCTGCAGCAGTGTGTGCAGTGTTTAGAAAGGAATGCACATGGAGAGAGAGCCAGCCAGCCAGATCAAACCTCGTGCTCAGCCAGAAGCAACATTTTGAAGCCAGACTACCATCGTATCGCATCTTACAAGTCTTATCTAGTGCTCCATCTTTAGCCTTAGTACCTGTGACAGAAAGAAAAGGTGTGGACATTGGGTATACTTGAACAGCCATTTAAGCTATGGTTTCTATTAGTATTTTTAAAATCTACCTTCCTGCAACCAATCCTTTTACTTTGCTGGTTAATTTTAATACCATCTTTAAGAGGTTATAGCTAATGGAGAGCATAAGAGAGCAGACACAAGTAAAATGTAGCACTTCTCTGGCTAATCCGGAACTGCCAGTCACAGCTCAGTTCAATACAGTTACCACCCCCAGGCCCGGGTGTGCAGGCTTATTTTGGAGTTAGACCCAGCTGGGGCTTGAAACCGGCTCCAGACGTTTCATAGCATTGCCAGATGGTGGGATCCTCTAGGAAGCAGTTCCACTGTGGGCTTTTTACTCCCTAACCAGGTCTTTGAACATAATCTGCCTTCTCACCCAGGCACCAGCAAACTCAGCCTTCTCATTCCTAACTAATCTGCTCTCTATATCTCTACTCAAGGAAGAAAAGAGGAAAGAGAAAAACCAGGGAGAGAGAGAGGAAGAGAGGGAAAGATTAAGGTCTCCTATTTCCCGGACATGTTAATAGAAGCCAGTATTCTTTTTCTTCTTGGCCATCACGATTTCTACCCCCATCCCAAGTGCTGCTTTTCCTATTTCTAGCTTTGTTTTGTTTTAAGAAACCCTTTTCCTCTTCAGTCTTATCTGATGATTCAATTTCAAAACCCACTGACATCTTTACCAACCATCCCACAGTCAAAGCATGGTCTGGGTTTGTATTAAGAAATATCCCTGGCAAGCCAAAAATATGCTATTTTTAAAGTAGTTTCTCCACAGCATGAGTATTTGGTTTCTGTGTTTGGTTGTTTTAGGTTTAGGTTCTGGTTTTTGATTTTTGTTTTTGGCCAATTGATATACCTCCCTTTCCATTCATTTTCAAGCCTTGTCCCCACCGATTCTGTGAGCGCCCCCAAATTTTGTGCACTAAATTCTCTTTTGCTTTAATTAGACAACTTTTGGTTCACTGGCATTGGTTTAGCCAGCATGGTCACTCAATAAGCAAAACTGTTTACCAATATACTTGGCCTCTGTCTTGCCCTTCTCCTCTTCTCCCAGTTCTAAAATTTCTATAGATTAAGCACAGATTAGATGACAATTACACAAATGTTGTCTCCTAGATAAATTTCCCAGATCAGTAAACTGAAATTAAGTGAATCAGGAACAAGAGTTGATACAAGACAGGACTATTTCAGCAGCATATCTTGAGATGTATTTTATATATATATATGGCTGTGTTTGGTCTTAGTCACGGCACAGGGGATCTTCCTTGCATCACGTGGGATATTTCCTTGTGGAGCAGGGACTCTCTAGTTTTAGCACTAGGGCTCAGTACTTACAGGGCTAGGCAGTTGAGGTGCACTGGCTTCTTAGCTCCCCGGCATGTAGGATCTTAGTTCCCCCTACCAGACCAGAGATGGAACCCATGTCCCCTGCATTGCAAAGCAGATTCTTAACCATTGGACCACCAGGGAAGTCTTGTGAGGTGTATTCTTAAAAACACAAGGAAAGATATGCGTGTGCATGCCCTTCTGCAGCACTGGAGGTTGGGACATGGTTTAGTTTTAGCCATTGTGGGCTTTAGTGAAAGACTGTGGTAGGATCCTAACCAGTAGTCTTCTCCTCTGATATTCTTACTTCTTTGTAAATAAATGTCAGCGGGACAGATAAATTGGAACTCCAGGAAAGGGATAATGACAGAAGTCATCAGCAGGTGGTGATAGGGCTGGCAATATAGATCTCCTTACATATACCATAAACCAGGTCACTCAAATGCTTTCTTGAAAACCACCTCGGCTGCTCTTCCCGGCAACGCTGGGGGAAGGCAGGACAGTCACTATAGTCTCCATCTGCCTGATGAAACACTAAGCTGCAGAGAGAAGTCAGTTTTCAAGGGTCCAAGGCTGAAAGCCACATCTCTGGCTTCTCCTATAAAGAAACCAAAGATGTAGGCTGAGTAACGTGTTGGCTAAGAGAAACAAGTGGTAAATGAGGGAAGAGCTGGAGACTTTTGATTATTAATAGCTTCTATAGAGGTTCTGAAATGAGTCCCTTACCCTGAAGTTGAGGATAACACCTGATTGTCTGAGAGAAAGGGCTGGCACTGGAGCAGGTGCTCAATTAATGTTTAATGAACAAATGAGACAGGACGTGAGACAAGGATGGGCAACCTGAGAGAGGGCCTTAGTGCCCTGAACCGTGTTTTGATTCAGCACAATGGGTAAACAGAAGCCTTCGGAGAGGGTTCATAGAGATAGCACTAGAGGAGAAACTCCCTGCCTTATTGAAGAACAACTGCACAAACTTTTATACTCAGATTTTGGGGTTTTTTTTCCAACGACGAGATCTAAAATAATGAACAAGAATTTTGCCTTCCAACCAGTCACTGTGGCAAACCCCAGAGACAAGAGTTTGTTCAAGCTTTGGAGCTGCTCTGCCTTCACCCCTGAAACGTGCTATTGGAGCGACCCAAGACTTCTAAAGAATAGCAGCAGCTTGCAGACGGTTAATCACTGTAAATTCAAGCCCGTCAGAAAGGCTCGGGAGCTCCACGCGGTCGCGGGCTCGGAGCAGCGTCGCCCAGCGGGCAGACGCAGCGACTGCGCTCCGGGGCCTCCCTCCTCTCCACAGCGTTCCGGCGCCCGCGAGCCGCCACCTCCGGGGCCGTGGGGGGTGTGCGGGGACACTCGGCCGGCGCTGGGAGGGCGGGCGGCGGCCGAGCGGGCGCCGCTATTGGCTGGCCGGGCGGCGGCGGAGGGGGCGGGGCCGCCGTGATTGGCGGGGGAGCCCAACCGAGGGGGCGGGGCCGTTATATCGGAGGAGTCCCCGTCGCGGCGCAGGCAGTCGGGCTGCTGGAGTGCGGCGCCGCCGCGGGACTCCGGGAGGCCGGCTGACGCGCGGGCTGGCGAGGCAGGGGGGGGTTGGTCCGCGGGGCGCGGCGGCTGCGGGGCGTAGGGCAGGGGTCTGCAGGGCTGCCGTCTCCCGGGGGCCAGCCTTGCCGATCCCGGAGCTGGGTCTGAGCCCCGCGCACACCAAAGACGAGGCGCCTGTGGCAGCAGCGGCGGCCCCAGCCATGCTGTGCTATGTGACGAGGCCGGACGCAGTGCTGATGGAGGTGGAGGTGGAGGCGAAAGCCAACGGCGAGGACTGCCTCAACCAGGTGAGGGCCGGCCCCCTGCGGGCCCCTGCGGCCGGGGTCGGGGGCCTCGCGGTGGCGCCGGCGGCGGCGGCGGGGGGAGTGCGCCTCAGGCGCCCGGCCTGCGCCCCCTCCTCCCCGAGGCCGTAGGGGCGCGCGGCCCCTTCCTGGCGCGCGCGGGGGGGCCCGTTGGTGGGGGTGGGGCGGGGGCGCGGAAGACGGCGGCGGGCCTGCCCCCCGCTCCCCCAGCCCGGCACTTCGCCGGAAGAAAGCGGCCCGGCACACCTGCTGCAGGTGCCGTGTGCTCGAGGCTGCCTGTCGTCCCCGCGGGGCCCGGCGGCGCCACCTGCGTCCCGGGATGAGGTGGCCGGAGGCGCTCGCAGGTCCCTCGGGTTGCTGGGCAGGCCAGCCGGGCCCCTTGCCTCTCACTGCTTCTCAAGCGGACGGTTCCCCTCCCTGCCTCTCCCGATTCGCCGGGGACGGTGGGTTTGGGTCATAAACTCCTTGGTTGTCTGTCAGCACGCGCGTTTCCTTAGGCGTAAAAACCGTTCCAAACAGCGCCTAGCGGTGTGGCAGACGTCACGATTTGCTCTCAAGTGGATCGCTGTGCCTTCAACCCACCTCGACCTGACATGTTTGGAAAGCCTTCTGTAAAGCTTAGCAGACACTTGTGGCGTGTTTCCTCAGTGTGTTTATTTTTTGGAACCCAGATGGTTAAAATTGTCCAGATAATAAGCTGCCAAATCAGCTGTGCAGATTGTGCTGGTGAAGGGAATTCCAGTGATTGGAATGAGAAGGAAAACACCCCGTGGATTCCCCTCCTCAGGCTTTCTGGAAGGCTGCATTTTGAGAACTCCTTTTGTGCCTGCCTCTATACCACGACTAGTGGTTTAACATCACTGGAGCCTTAGAACTTTGTTCTTATAGCCAACAACAGGAATTGTAACACTGTTGTTGAACTTTGTGTATTTTTTTTTTTTTAACGTATGCAAGAATCTTAGATGGAGTCTTGGTTTGCTTTGACCACATGGACTGCTTGCTTATCTATGCTGCATTCATTTTTGTTTTAGGTGTGCAGGAGATTGGGAATTATAGAAGTTGATTATTTTGGACTGCAGTTTACGGGTAGCAAAGGTGAAAGTTTATGGCTAAATCTGAGAAACCGGATCTCCCAGCAGATGGATGGGCTAGCCCCTTACCGGCTTAAACTGAGAGTCAAGTTCTTCGTGGAGCCTCATCTCATCTTACAGGAGCAGACTAGGTAAAATGATGCTAAAATAAACCAATGTCAAATAGACCTTTGATTCCTTTTAGGTAGAGTCACTGCACCTTCCCAGAGATGCTCACAGGCACGTTTGTTTTGATACAGATGTGGTTCATAACTTAGTTTTCCATAGCAGTTCTTTTGTTGAGGTGAAAAGAGAGCAGCACAGTTGCCCAGGGGTACATTTTCCAGCTCTTGCGGTATTTTTCTTGTCTTTATAAACAATGGGAGAGCAGGGATGAATTCTTACAAACATTTGAGATCAGTGCCACAACTCAAAAAAATTCTTAAAAAGAAAGAAAAAGACCCAACTGACTTCTGATAACAGCAACTACTGCCCGATAGTAACCTCTGCCTCAGCAGTGTTACTGTAGGTCATTGCAGACTGTTCTAACAGAAAGCAGGAAACAGTTCCTCTTGGGTTACTTAAACTTGGTCAACTTCTTCAGCCTAGTGTCAGATTACAGTGTGTAGCAAAGAGCTCTTTCCAGATTTTTTAAGTTTTTCAGTTTCTTGGAAATGCAGTTAGGAAAACTCATCTAACACCAGTAGTAACATGCTACCCCACAAACACATTACACATAATTGTTGAGTTTAGATTGCTAAATTTCTCTCTCTACTTCTAGAAAGCTACCAGTAGTGTGAGACAATTGGAGCGTGTGGTTTCCTTTTCAAACAGAAAATGGATTCTCCGCTGGACTAGACGTAATACTTCTCTCAAGGATGAGCTAAGCTAGGAAACTGGTGTTTAATATTTATTGCTGAAATGCAGGAGACCTAAATCTTATAGTGGTATATTTATTTTTTAAAAAATGGAAAATGACTACTTTTAAACACAGCAAACTTTGGATCTTAGTTTTAGCGTTTCCCTACTTTGGCTTGGAAATTTGCCACGACCATAAAAAATGTGAGTGTGACAGTTTTGACTAATGATGAGTGAGCCATATTCTTTAGCATTTTTAGCATGTCATTTTATTTTTTGGTCGTTTACCAGAGGATGGCTAGACACATAATTTTGAAATACTGTTTATTTGAGTTTGAAATCTCTGCTTTGCCTTGTTATGGAGCTTTTAAAGTTAAAGGGTGAGGGAAATGTTCAATTTTGTATCTGAGAGAAGCTAGTATATTGAATTCTTAGTGCTTCTAAAAATGTTTTGCAAAATATTCAAGTAATTCCATGTTTAAGAATGTCTTAGCTGTCTGTATAACATCAGTATAGGTTGCACTTTTATTTTTTAACTTAAAGCTGATTTGTAAATGCTTCTACTTTTCAGTTCAGTTTGATAACTTGCAATTGAGTAAGAAAAAAAATATATGTATATATATAAAACACAACCTCTTGGAATTTTCATTGTTTAGTTTTATCCTGACTCTGCAGTTATTTCAGGGCCTCCATTTACAAATCTATTTTGATGACACAAATTTATTTTTTTTAATCTGCAGAAGCTTGGAGGACTAAATACATCATTAAATGGTAGCAGTCATAACAGTATAACATGTGCATTTGTATTATAAATGCTTACAGATTTTACAGTTTGCTAACAGACATTCTTTACCTGTGCTTTTTTATAATAGAGTTAATAACTATTATCAAATCCATTTTATTCATGCAAGAAATACATTTTATGAATTAGAATTGGAATCAAATTTCCTACTTTATTGACTCAATTGACTTTGACTCTTGAGATTCAAGCCTAACAGCACTCAAAGAATGCACATACCTGGTTATACTCGGTAATTTTAATTGATTTTCATTCCATTTGAAATCATACCAAAAAATTCAGGTGATCTAAACTTTTGAATTTTAAAATATTAGTATTTTACTTTTCTGTGGGGTTGTCTGAAGTAACAGAATTTTAAGAAAATGCCACCTAAAGTGTATATAGCATTCAGCTTTAATAAATAGATAAAGTGATTTATAATTAGCTTTGTACCTTTTCATTAGGAACATAAGTTGTGCTGGGCCCAGTTTTGCTACAGTTAGCATTGTGTTTATGTGCCAGATACTACAGAACAGGAACACTTATTTCCTCTAATGTTAACATGATAAAGCTGGTGATTAATGTTTTTGATGTTTAATTGTTTGTTATAAAATATTGATATAAAATGCCAGGGAAGCAAAATGGATCTATTTACATAGTGAGTAAGCTCAGCTTTGCCAGTCCAGTTATGAGAGGTGATATTTTAGCATCTCCCAGTCAAGTCATAAGGGTACACTTAGTATACTGAAAGTGTCTGGACAGTTTATTAAATGGTGCTGAAATATCCTGGCCAAGCTGTCCTCCATGGACAATTAAAGCAGCCGGCTTACAGTAGAGCTGGCCTAACTGGGGGCAGTTCATACATTGCTTTGCATCAGATTAGGAGGCTGCTAGAGAATGACAGGCACAAAGGCCTAATAGCAGAGTCCTAGGGACCACAGGAAGCCCCCTGCATTCTAGGTTCAGCTCAGCCACCAACCACCAGCGTGAACAGCCTTCTAAGACTTGAGACCTGCTAAAAACCCTGAAAGAGTTTCTTTAAGATCCCTTCTAGCCGATTTTCTTTCTTTTTTTTTTTGGTGGTGGTGGTGGGTGCTTCTATTTCTCTTCATATCACTTTTCTAATGCTTTTTCTAGATGACATTTCTCTGAAGATAGAAAAAACATTTCCACTGTCTGCTTAGACAGGGAAATAGTAGAGTTAGTCTGATCTCTGATGTGGCCTAATTTTAGATTTGATTCTTTACCCAGACTGTTTTGTTTGCTCTTGAATGAGGAATTCTGGAAAGTAACCGGAGAGGTTTGTTTAGACTTAGCTGGAACATTTCAGAGAGGAAGATAGCAGGTATTTTCAGCAGATGTTTGCCATTCTGTGGATTAAAACGAAACGTGAGACTAATATATTCTGAAAATGGATCTGAAATCCCAGTGATCTTTGAAATTCTTACCTTTCAGAGGCTCTTAAGCAATTCAGACCAGATTTTGTCAACATTTTCAAAACCAGAGGTAAGAGAATTATATGCTTCGTCTTCAGGGATAGTAGGTATTTATACCATCCACTGCCAATAAAACCTTTCTGTTTCTCCTGACTTTGCCACGTTTTAGCAGAGCTCTGTGTTCTTTGCTAGGGGGCACCCTTGTTAGTTAAGATTCACCAACACCTGAATCCTTTATCCCAGAGAACAGTCCTCATACAAGCACTCTGTGAGTGCTGAAGTACATGTTCATGGAAATGCTGTAATCCTGAATGTCGCATCCCATTAGGGTCTTAAAGTTGTGAGCAGTGTTGAGTGTGATTGCAGGCCCCAGCTCACTCATCACTCCTTAGAAAAGCCTTCTCTAGGCCCACTTAGGAGACTGAACTCTCCAAATATATCATGCTGCTTTCCTTTACAACGTTCAACGAATGTGTAGCACTCATTTACTTTTGTGACCGTTTGCTTATCATCAGCGACTCTAATAATCTAAATTCCATTCAGAAGGAGCTGGTCGACCACGTATCCCAGAGCCTAACAAGTACCTGGTGCGTAAATATTTGCTGAATCAATGAATTAAGAACTTGGAAGGCAGTAAAAATGGGGTTAACTGATAATGATAATACAAATTTTCTTGTAGATATTGACATGTTTTGCCAGTTTGCTTCTGTAACCTGAAAAGTTTGAGATGGTCTAAAAGAAATCTCACCATTAAAATGTTTTCTAGCGGTTCTTCTTGGTTAATAATTTGCTCAGTGCTTGGCATTCTTCTGTTTGCTTGCTTCCTTCCTTTGCCCCCTCTTCAAAGCCGTTTGTTCATTGTAGCTGTTTGTTCTTATCAAGGATGAACTACCACCCACCTGGACTTTTTATGAAGTTCAGATAGTTTTCAAGCTGCAGGCCAGCTTTATCTAATTTCAGCCAATTTGTAGGTCCTTGATACTTATTAAGTTTTTCCCCATCTCCCGACAAAAATCACTTAGACATGTGAAAGTTCAGGAACGATGGCATCACTGAAACCCACAAAGCAAATACCACATATAAACTATAGTCACAGATGAGGTGATAATCTCAAATCAGTCCACAGCTGCATCACGTTGACCCTAGCCCATGCCTGTAATCATGTTCAGAATCTTATAAAACATTGTCATGAGGGTAAATGTTGATTACAGAACTTACCTTTGTGTGATTCATGATAGGTAAATTCCACAGGATGCATTGCAGGAATATTATGTTTTTTTATATCAGCTACATGTCTAAGAGTGGAACAACACATTCTTTTTTTTTTTTTTAATAAGCCCAAATATAACACTGGCCCCAGGAAAGTAAAAATGGTTAAAAACAGACATGTGTATTATTTTCAAAGAAAGTATTAACTACACTTCTGAATTCCAATTTATTAAGTCTTTCTGCTCAGAATATGGGATGTTTGTGTGGTTTTATGTTTATTTTAGCCACAGGATGCCCACCTAGGTACCTTCAGTCTCCTTTGAACTTCTGATACTTATATATACATAAAAATATCAGAGAACATTGAGAAATTGATTTGTAGCCAAAATGAACTTTTCATTTTGAATGTCATTATAAATAAACTCTATTTAGAAGGCACTAAGGGTTTATTGACTATGCCAAAGCCTTTGACTTTGTGGATCACAATAAACTGTGGAAAATTCTGACCAGACCACCTGACCTGCCTCTTGAGAAATCTGTATGCAAGTCAGGAAGCAACAGTTAGAACTGGACATGGAACAACAGACTGGTTCCAAATAGGAAAAGGAGTACGTCAAGGCTGTATATTGTCACCCTGCTTATTTAACTTCTATGCAGAGTACATCATGAGAAACACTGGACTGGAAGAAACACAAGCTGGAATCGAGATTGCCGGGAGAAATATCAATGACCTCAGATATGCAGATGACACCACCCTTATGGCAGAAAGTGAAGAGGAGCTAAAGGGCCTCTTGATGAAGGTGAAAGAGGAGAGTGAAAAAGTTGGCTTAAAGCTCAACATTCAGAAAACGAAGATCATGGCATCCAGTCCCATCACTTCATGGGAAATAGATGGGGAAACAGTGGAAACAGTGTCAGACTTTATTTTAGGGGCTCCAAAATCACTGCAGATGACTGCAGCCATGAAATTAAAAGACTCTTACTCCTTGGAAGAAAAGTTATGACCAACCTAGATAGCATATTCAAAAGCAGAGACATTACTTTGCCGACTAAGGTCCATCTAGTCAAGGCTATGGTTTTTCCAGTGGTCATGTATGGATGTGAGAGTTGGACTGTGAAGAAAGCTGAGTGCCGAAGAATTGATGCTTTTGAACTGTGGTGTTGGAGAAGACTCTTGAGAGTCCCTTGGACTGCAAGAAGATCCAACCAGTCCATTCTGAAGGAGATCAACCCTGGGATTTCTTTGGAAGGAATGATGCTAAAGCTGAAACTCCAGTACTTTGGCCACCTCATGTGAAGAGTTGACTCATTGGAAAACACTCTGATGCTGGGAGGGATTAGGGGCAGGAGGGGAAGGGGACGACTGAGGATGAGATGGCTGGATGGCATCACGGACTCGATGGACGTGAGTCTGAGTGAACTCCGAGAGATGGTGATGAACAGGGAGGCCTGGCGTGCTGCAATTCATGGGGTCGCAAAGAGCTGGACACGACTGAGCAACTGAACTGAACTGAAATGGTCAGACCCAGGGTGACCAGTGGGATTAGGTTCCAGGTATATTTATTCTGAGTTGTGTCCCTGATTCCAGGCCTCTAATCTAGATTGCTGAGAAAGAGATTGTAGTTGACACTCTTAAACTCTCCGATTGCCTGGATTGTTATTTGCCCAGGGACAGCTGTCTCCAGTGAGTGAGTAATCATACCTCTTAGAAGTGAGATTTTATGCTTCCAGGTATTTTTCTGGAATGAGTTGTAATCAATTTGAAGTTAGGAATTTCTCTCACCTATACCCTCCTTACCATTTAACTGCTTTGGAGCCTGAGGAGGAAACAAATTTATCAGTGATTCCCATTTTACATTTTGGGCTTTGAGAAAGATTTCCTTAAGCCTGAATAGAGACCTGACTTGGTTAATTACTGGCTGTGACAGGTTTCTCAGTTGCACACTTTCCATGAAATGTGTTAGATTTGATGGTTCATTTTAGTTATGGCTCCTAATTTTCATTCTGAACCTTGACCCTAAGGGACTTTTACTAGTATTATGTTCTCAACCTCTTAACTATAAAGATTTTCAAATGTACAGATAAGTTGAAGATTTTTACATTGAACACCAAAAACACCTAGATTCTGCTATTAACAGTTTAACATTCTTGTTTTATCACGTATTTATCCACTTATTGGTCCCTCTACCCATCTATCAGTCTATTTTTTTAATGCCTTTCAAAATAAGTTGTAAGTGGATATCTCCCTAAATACTTCACTATGCATATCATTAATTAGAACTCAGTTTTGCCTCCAGTTCTTTTTTTCTTTTGATATAAAATTTCATATGATGAAATGCATAAATCGTAATATTCCACTTGGTAAGTTTTGGCAAATAGATGTACCTGTTTAAATGAAACTCTTTTAAGATTTAGAATATTATCATCACTCCAGAAAGTTCCCTTATGACCTTCTGCAGTCATTCTCTACTCTCCTTCCCTACCTCCACCCACCCCCACTCCACAACCAGGTTGTATGTTTTTCTGACATAGATTAGTTACGCCTGTTCTACCTCTTGTCAGTGGAATCACACAGTAGGTATTCTTTTGTGTCTGGCTCCTTTTGTTCATCATAAATTTTTTGAGACCCATTGTCTTGTTGTATACATTAGTGATTTGCTATTGATTGCTGAATAGTATTCCATTGTACTATGTACTGCTGTTTATTTATCCATACTCCGTTGATGAACACCTGTCTTCCAGCTGTCATGAAGAAAGCTGCTATAAACATTCAAGCACAAGTCTTTTTTGTAGACATGTGTTTTCATTCCTCTTGAGTAAATAAGATTGAAATAGCTGGATCATAGAGGAGGTAATTGTTTAACTTACCAAGTAACTGCCAGACCTTTTCCAGAAGCAGTTGTACCATTCTGTGCTCTTGTCAGCAGTGTGTGGGGGCCAGTTCCTCCACATTTCTGCCTGCCTTCTGCTGGGTTTGCAGTGCTAGTGCATTGTGGTTCTAATTTCTACATCTCTATTGATTAATAACACTTTCTCATCGGCTTATTGGCCTTTCAAGCATCTTTTGTGAAATACCTGTTCGGGTCATTTGCCCATTTTTACTTTAGTTGTTGCTTTTATTTTTGAGCTGCACACATTCTTTGTATATACCAGTTTTTGTCAGATATTTGTTTTATATGTGTACCTTTTTCTTGTGATTTGCCTGGTTGTTTTTTTTTTTTAAATGCATTTGACTGGAAGAAGTCTTTAATTTTGGTTAAGTTTCACTTATGCACTTTTTTTCTTTTATGATTTTTGCTGACTGCATCCTGAGCAACCTTTGCCTGTCTCCAAGTGATGAAGATACTCTCCTGTGTTTTGTTCTAAAGCTATTACCATTTTGGCTTTTATATTTAGGCCTGGATCCATCTTGAACTGATTTTTGTTGCTCTGGAGTTTAAGATACAAAACAAACGTATGGCAATTCTGTTGTGGTTTGAAAATTTTAAAATATAACCTGGCAGTTAGAGCTTATAACCTGGCAGTTAGAGCTTGTGGTTTAATGACTCATTGAACTGAGAGGCACGCGTTCAGGTGACCTCAGTGGGTGTCTCACTCTGTGAGGAACTAACCAGCTATTAAAATGGAGAGCCAGGGTCAGTCAGTCTCTTGGGGAGAAATTCACTTCAGTTAGCCTGCAGTGCAGAAGACCTGAGTTCGATCTCTAGATCTAGAATATCCACTGGAGAAGGGAATGGCAACCCACTCCAGTATTCTTGCCTGGAGAATTCCATGGATAGATGAGCCTGGTGGGCTACAGTCCATAACTGCAGAGTGTCGGATACGACTGAGCGACTAACACTTTCACTTTCAGCCATTTTAGAGATGTTTTAGTTGGTTACTTCATTTGGAGTTTAATAGTGAATGTGGATATAAAATATCGTTGTCTTATATTTGTGTCATGAAAAGCTTTTCAAAATTACATAACTGGCAAGATAACTGGAGGGCAGTAATAGAGAGTAACTGTCCGTGATGAGCAGATCCACAGCTCCCGATTGGTTTGCAGAAAATTCTGCTTTGATTATTAGATGATTTCTTTATGAGACAAGGCAGGGTTTAGAGGAGAGTATTCTGATTGCAGTTCTTAAAAGATAAAAGACCTAATTTTATGGCTTAAAATTGTGGAAAGGAATTCATTTTAAAAATAGAGGAAATTCTAAGTACATATTTCTAAACAAAACGTATTAAGGATGTGTGGCTCTTTTTTAAAATTAAAATATATATCCTCATATTTATTCCTATTTTCTTTTTTTTTTTTTAATCTTCCCTGATGCTGCAGTAAGTGTGAATTCATGAATGCAAAGACATGAGTTAGCTGGTAACTTTTCACTTTGGGCTTCCAAGCCCCATCCTATGCTGAAAGTATCCAGTTTCTTAGTAACTGAGTAAAACTGGAAGAATCATGAATTTCAAGGTGCAGCCAAAGGAATGTTTAGAAAATGAGTTTGTCTGTTAAGATATATTCATAGACATTTGCTTAAGACATGATTTTGTTCAAAGGCTTTCTTTCTGTTTATGCTTCTAGCATGTAGCCTAAATTGAATTAGATATGCCAATCACTTTTGATCTTTAGTAAAAAAAAAAAAAGGCAATTCACTGCAAGTCTGACTTCTTTGAACACATCTACTTATTTTGAGAATATTGGTAACCTTTAACCCAGCCTACAAAAAAGGGAGAGAGGGTAAAATCCATGAGCCAGTCAGTTACAGGCCAAATAGTTCAAGGGAAAATAATAGAAGAAAATACTTGACTCAGAACCACTCCTAACTGTTGAGCCACCCCTGGATTCCTTGCTGGCAATGGTTCTGCACGCCCTGTCATCCTCCATCTGGGAAGAGCACGTTAAATAAAGTCTGCTGACAGCTTGCCGCCGCTGTGACCTTTGCTATCGCTGCTCCACGTGCTCTTCTAGAGAGCATAAACTTGTCACTTAAGTGCCAGTTTGCAGCCAGAGTTATTTTGATAGGATACTTTCCTTCACACCAAAGTCTGTAAGTTCCATCAAAAGAGGAACTATCACATATATTCATCCTTGAACCTCAGAACTCCAGCATAGGGCTTGGCACAGAGACGATGCATGACGGACTTGTTGACTTGAAAAGGTTGCTTGATTGCCATGAAATGGCAAAATGCATGAAGCACCCTACCAGAAAGTTTCTGTAAAGAGCGGGATTTTTGTACTTAAGAGGGTAGCAGTCACAGTACAGCCTAGAATGTGGAGTATATAGAAAAGGCTATTGCCCTCCACTCCCTTTTAAAAATTCCAACTCACATGCCGAGAAAGGATCAACGTTACTCTCAGGCTGCTGGCTACCTTTTAATATTTTGTTATTGCTTCTCTGCCTTTGATTTTGGCAGCTGTCTGTCTAGAAGTTGGCATGGATAGTTTAGAAAAAGAAATTGGACTGATTTTGAACCTCTTCTTTTGCCGGCTATACTAGTCTCTAACTAATACCTAGGAAATCAGTTAAAAGACACTTTCACATAAGCAGTGATTAAATTGAGAAGACTTAGTTTGGGTGATACCATGTAAGCATATGCTGAGGTTTTTGTTTGCTGCTAGCATGTCCTCTGATGACTGCAGAGACAGAGGTACATAAACCAAGATGAAGTTTACCGAATGGTTGTCTAAAAAGCCTTCTGGGGACTGAAGCAGTGTTGCAACACCAAGATTTTATGGGGCTGCTAGATCTCAGTCTTTGGATATTTCAAAACAAGTTATTTTTGTAGTCATTTCTTTCCCCCAGTAGGGACCCCCTTCTCAGTTTAGCAGTATGTCAGAAATACTTTAAAGACAAGCAGATGTTTGGTTTAATAAAAACCATGCTTGTCTTCTCTCAGTGCTATTATGCATTCTTACTGTGATTTCTTCATAGGGGGCTTTGAATGAAAAAAAAAAAAACCCTACAGTGTTTGGCAGAGTCTGATAATTTTAAACATTTCTTTATCGTTGTAGAAGGCACAAAATGTTGAATTTAAGCATTTTTTAAAAGAGGATTAATGGCTCTTGTCAGCCCAAAGTTTTGAGACACTCAGCAGTGCCCCTCCTTGTTTTTTCTAGCCTCAGGTTCTCCTGCCTCACATTGTTCTCATCCCTTCTACCTGGATGTCAGACACAAGACTAAAATAAATAAAAGTGACTTGAGGACTCGAATAAGGGTATCCAGCTGAAGGGGGAAGTTGAGTTTAGGAGCCCTGTTCAGAGCTTTACAGTGTTGATCACAATTCATTTGTTAATTGAGGGAGTAGTGTGGCATTTCAGCATGTTTGAAAGGATGTATTGAGTCATCAGGGAAAGTTATACTTCTGCATTTGCCAGAGACAAATTTCATAACCCTAGCCAGTCTGTCTATGATAGTTTAAACACCCTCTTCAGAGTCTTAGGCAATACAAATTGTCAGGTAACAACATCTGAAGTTTTCAAGGATTCTAAATTTCACTTACTTTTTGGTAAATGTGGAATGCAGTGTTGCGTACAGTTAGGACAGGGTCAGATGGAATGAAACTAGGATGGGAATATAAACTAATTGCAGACAGTGTGTAGTTTTATGTACATTTGTAGAACTCTCAGTTTACATGCAGCTAAATGGTTTGTGTGTGAATTAGACAAAAGGGTATCCAGATGAGGGGATAGGAAGAGTGGCCTTCAGGACAGAGGGAACAGCAAGACCAGAGACGTGGGAGTGTGAATGTGCTTGGTTTTTCCAGAAAAAAGAATTGTCCCTTTGCTGGGGCATAGTGGCTGGAGGGAATGACAGGAGTACATGTGTGTTTGCTCAGTCACTTCAATTCTGTCTGACTCTCTGCAACCCTGCAGACTGTAGCCTGCCAGGCTCTTCTGTCCATGGACTCTCCAGGCAAGAGTATGGGAGTGGATACCCTCCTCCATGGGATCTTCCCGACTCAGGAAGACCCACGTCTCTGATGTCTTCTGCGTTGGCAAGCATATTCTTTATCACTAGTGCCACCTGGTATGGCTGGAAATCTGGGGCAAGACGTTGAGAAGTCTGGGTTCACGCTGACAATGTGCTTCCTTGGGAAACAATGGGGATGTCTTGAAGGATTCTGAGCAGAGGAATGGCAAGTCTATATCAGAAGCAAGCAGCTTGGAAGATGGATTCATGCAGAGCCTAGAAGAGAGATCAGCTTAGGGGATATTGTAAATTCTCTGACAGTTGAGAGCTACAGTAGGACAGAGGGAGTAAAAACAGGGAAAACAGAGCTGGATTTAAAAGAATTTTCAGAGATAGAAATTAGGCAGAAAGAAAATGAAGAATCAAAATTGAGTGTGTTGTAAAAATAGCAAATCAGTCTCTGGTTTCCACTGGGAGAAAAAGTGGGTTTGGGGAGGAAGACAGTTTGGCTACGAACAAGGAGAAATTGGGATACTGAAGAACACCTAGGGGCGTAAGTCTGTAAGCTCTACACATTTGCGTATGAGCCTTAGCAGAGAAGTTCAGGTGAAAATGAGAGATTTGAGTGTTATTTGAATAAGATATCAATTACACATCAAGATGAAGTTTTTCTGATTAAGATAATTTCTTTTGAAATGTATAATGCAGAAACGTGTATATAATTATTATGTGTGTATGTATTCCTTAGACTTATTTTGCCTTACTCCTCATGATTTTAATAAAAGGTCTGTAAGTGTAAGCATTTCCCAGGTAGCTTTCTACCCTGCTCTGGTTTTCTTACTTAAAAGGGATTATGGAATTGCCACGCAGTGTGTCTGATAACCACGTTAGTCCCCCAGCATAACCTCATTCTCACATTGCTTTGCAGGCATATCTTTTTCTTGCATATCAAGGAAGCCCTCCTGGCAGGCCACCTCCAGTGTTCCCCAGAGCAGGCAGTGGAACTCAGCGCCCTCCTGGCCCAGACCAAGTTTGGGGACTACAACCAGAACACGGCCAAGTATAACTACGAGGAGCTGTGTGCCAAGGAGCTCTCTAGTGCCACCTTGAACAGGTGAGGCCTCACTTCAGGCTCCTGTTTGTTGTCATGGATCTAGCAGATTTATAAGAATCTCCAGGAGAAAGATCAAACTATGATAGATACAGGTAATTTTTGAGGTTGAGACTAGACCATTGCCCACTCTAACCAGTTGTTTTCAAAAGATTCTTATCCTTTTCTTTGAGAAACTTACAAACACAAAATATAATCCACACAAATAAATGCCCTTGTACAAAATGCAGTTTAATAGAAATTATAAAGTCTCTGGCCTTTTAAGAATGAAAGTCTCTTAGAAAGTCTATCAGGTATGTTGACCTTTCCTTCATCCCAGAAAGGATTAAATCAAGAGACCTAACATAGATGTTTTAATTGTCTATTCATGGGTAATGAGTTGCCCTCCAAAACTTAGTGGCTTCAAACAGGAAACATTGTCTCACAGTTCTCTGGGTCAGGAGTCCAGCGTGGCCTGCCTGGGTTCTCTGGCTTTAGATCTCTCAGGAGGCTGCAGTCAAGCTGCCCGTGGGGTTCAGCTGAGGGAAGGATTTGCTTCCAGTTGGGCTCAGGTGGCTTGTTGTTGCCTGGCCTGTGCCCTCACCACATGGGCCTCTTTCCAGAGGCTGTTTGATAACATGGTGACTAGCTTCCCCCAGGACAGGCAGTTGGGTCAGAGCAAGAGCGAACACCCAAGATGGAGTCTTTATAAATGAATCTCAGAATTGAGTGACAGCCCATCCCTTCTGCCATAATCTGTTCATTAGAAGCAGGTCATTAATCCAGCCTATACTCAAGGCCTCTTGGTGGCTCAGACAGTAAAGCGTCTGCCTGCAGTGTGGGAGACCTGGGTTCAATCCCTGGGTTGGGAAGATCCCCTGGAGAAGGAAATGGCAACCCACTCTAGTACTCTTGCCTGAAAATTCCACGGACTGAGGAGCCTGGTAGGCTACAGTCCATAGGGTTGCAAAGAGTCGGACACGACCGAGTGACTTCACTTTCTTTTTTTCATACTCAAGGAAGTTATTATATAGGGGCGTGGATACCAGGGGATGGGGATCTTTAAGGACTATATTGGAGGCTGTTCCACCCCAGTAGGTAAAATAAATCCTGCATATTTCAGTTGCAAATGACCTAATCAATCCCATATAATGCTATATTATAATGAAACTTAGTAAGTAAACTTAGACAAATGCATGAGACATTCCTAGGTATAAATTTCTTACATATATTTTTAGAGATTTGCTGTTGTTCTTTTCATTCATCCTCATCTGGCATCCCCAGTAGTTTTTTCTACTAAATATTTAATAGTTGAGATCTTGAACAGTATCTTAAAAGTATTTTATAATAAGGTTGCTAAGTAGATGAAACATCAATAATATATAGCTTTAAGTTTTTATGATTCATAAATGACAGTGTCAGTCTAATTCACTGGTGGAAATAATAGATTTCTCTCTGATGACTGCATCAGTTAACCTCTCTGTACACTCTGGCCTTTTGGTGTCTTACAGCATTGTGGCAAAGCATAAGGAGCTGGAGGGGACCAACCCGGCTTCAGCTGAATACCAAGTTTTGCAGATTGTGTCAGCAATGGAAAACTACGGCATTGAATGGCATTCTGTGAGGGACAGCGAGGGGCAGAAGCTCCTCATTGGGGTTGGACCTGAAGGAATCTCCATTTGTAAAGATGACTTCAGCCCAATTAATAGGTATCCCAAGTCTTAAATTTGTTTAGAACTAAGTGTGTATATACTCTTATAGCTCTGATCATGAAAATAGGAAGTGGAGAGGCATTTACTAGACAGCAATCCTTTAGGGATAACATGTTTCATTGGGGGTAGGTACATTAATTTTATTCAGGACTTGATAACCATTCATTTTTTTTTTAAATGTAGGCTTAAGTGTACTGATGTGGCAGAGTTAATATTTCTCAAATGTCATTCACGGCTATAAAAATCTCATTTCACCTACACACAGTCCCCCAAAACTCACTCCAGCACTCCTCTTCACTTACCCCAAGTGCTTTTCAATGAACCTTTATAACTTGCAAGCAGAGTGTTTATCTGATGGTCTTATCTGAGCATCTGGTTTTACGGCTGGGCCACGGCACATGGGAACCTCACTAGGTGCCTGCACAGTGGCAGACCTCCCCTGAGCTGGCTTACTTTTCTCTTCCCCTGTTCCAGGATCGCTTACCCCGTGGTGCAGATGGCCACTCAGTCAGGGGAAGAACGTGTACTTGACTGTCACCAAGGAGTCTGGGAACAGCATCGTGCTCTTGTTCAAGATGATCAGCACCAGGGCGGCCAGTGGGCTCTACCGAGCCATCACAGAGACACACGCGTTTTACAGGCATGTACCCACCTCTATGATCCATGACCCCAGGGTCTGCCTTGGGGCTGAGGTTTCCAGGTGACAGCAAGCCTCCTACAGTTCCTGGGATCATTGTGTCAGTGAACTGTGTACAGAGTTTAAGAAATCGGCTATTTGTGAGCCCTTCATTTCTGCCCTAGCAGGGGTCCTTCTCAACATTGTCCTGCTTTTCCATCAGAACGTGTGCATGTAGCATGGAGGGTGTGAGTGTGAGCTGCACAGACTCGCTTCACTGTTCATCTCTTAGCCCCTTTCCTCACCACCCCCACCCTCCCCATCCCCTGACCAAGGTAACTCTGAGGAGGGCGTTTTTGCCCTTTCCCTGCAGGATAACCCAAGTTGTTTTTCCTCCCTGGGAGAGTAGCTGCTCTGAATCCTCAGTGTGTAATGAGGATCCCTCGATAACCATATTGATTCCCTCATTTCTGAGGGTGCTTTAGCGTTGTGATTTGACTCAAATATTTGGAAAATCAAAAGCTACAAAATGTAGTTGGCAGGCAACCGAACTATTTTATATTAAAATAGACACATTGTGAAGCAGAATGGAAAATTTGTAGAAATTTTTAGCATAAATCCAAAGTTACAAAGAAAAATGTCCCTTTTCTCGTCATAAGCTGCTTTCGACTGTTGCTACTGTCCATGGAGGTGGAGGTGCCCTCTGTGTTCACCGCTGCCCAGCCAGAGCTCCTTCCTCAGGAGACATTTGAGAAGCATAGAGGTGGCATCATTTGAGATGCTTAACACATACGAGACTGGAAGGGTTTATTTTCATGCATGCAGACAAGAATGTTACATGTCTGCGGACATGAGCCTCCCTATTCACGGCAGCATGTAAGGTCCGGCTCGTGGGGACACCCAGGCCTGTCAGCACTGAGGCGGGTGTTGCGTCTCTGTCCATAGGTGTGACACGGTGACCAGTGCCGTCATGATGCAATACAGCCGAGACCTGAAGGGCCACTTGGCTTCTCTCTTCCTGAATGAAAACATCAACCTGGGCAAGAAGTATGTCTTCGATATTAAAAGAACCTCCAAGGAGGCATATGACCATGCCAGGCGGGCTCTATATAACGCGGGTGTGGTGGACCTCCTACCCAGAAGCGATCCCAGCCCCCCAAACTCTCCCCTGAAGTCCTCACAGAGCAGCACCAGCTGCAGCAGCTGCGAGGGGCCTCGGCTGCCAGCAGACCCGCGCCCTCCAGGAGAAGCTGCGCAAACTCAAGGAGGCCATGCTGTGCGTGCTCTGCTGTGAGGGTGAGATCAACTCGGCCTTCTGCCCCTGCGGTCACACCGTGTGCTGCGAGGGCTGCGCTGCCCAGCTCCAGGTGAGGGGGGGCCGCCTGGCTCCAGGTGAGGGTCTTGCCTGGTTACAGGTGAGGGGGCTGCTTGGCTCCTGCTGAGGGTCCACATGGCTCTAGGTGAGGGGCTGCTGCTTAGCTGGCTGGCACGGGCCAGGTGCTGACTTGTGGAGGCACTGATGGAAAATGTCCATGTCCACTTGGGGAAGGTCTTTATATTTGGTGACTAGGAAGGTGTGGCCCTTAGAAAGCAGTATAGATTAGCACACTCTTCTTGACAATGTAATTACTAAACCACAGGCTGCTTTCCAGTCCTGGAAACAAGGATCAGATTTACACAGTAAGACATCTAGTTGGTTGGCTGAGCTGGGCAGTGGAATCCAGGCCTGTTGGGCTGGATCTTCCAACAAGATCTCCCAAAAGAAGGCTGAACTCCTTCTTTTCCATTTCATGTTTTCTCTGCTTCCTGACACTTAGGAGGATGGTGTCTTTTACTTATTATTTGGGGAAGAATTCTTAGAGTTTTGGGTGATAGTTAACTCACAGTAGTTTGTTGCCTGATTATTTATGATTACCAACTGTGTTTCTCAGGTCCCCTTGGATTGGCTGTCAGTTAGCAAGTCAAACTACTTTTAAGTTTGTACACAAAATAAAAGTACCTCTTACATAGTATGTTTTCCTTTCTTGCACCTTGCATTTCCTTTTACAATAATTTTTTCAATTTGTTTTCATCCCCCAGAACTGTTAGCTACATGTCTCTGTGGTTTTATGTAAAATTAGCCCTAAGTAACTTCTAGTCCTTAAGAAGCTGCTAATTTCAGAACTATTTTTAGGGCTACACATGAGCCAAGAGGATGCCTGCATTCTTCCTTAGACTATGCAACACACTCTTTCCCCAGGATTGGTCATGAGTTTGCCTTTTTTGTCCACATTGTCTGACCCTCACACCTAAGGCTCCCCCTGTGATTGAGGGAGGAGGGGATCTGCTTGCTGAGAGGCCAGACCCGGGGTGGGGGTGGGGGTGTGTGACTGTCCTGTGACTGGAGAAACCATGCTCCCTGGCCATATGGCATCCACCCAGTGATGTTGTCCAAGCCAACTAGCAAAGGACACAGTCTCTGGAAGGGTCTCTGGGTCTCCTGCATCCCTGCCCAAGGCTTCATAGTCACCGCACGTGGGGACTACAGTCTCATCTCACAGCAAAAGACCGTCAGTTATCATTTCACTCACTGTGCTGTGTTTAGAGTCTGACTGAAAACCTGATTAATTTCCTTCAGTTTATACTTTTTCATAATCTTCAGTTTTATTTACTTTTAAAACTTTTTATTTTGTGTTGGGGTATCAGTTCAGTTCACTTTTTATTTTGTGTTGGGTTATCAGTTCAGTTCAGTCGCATCCGACTCTTTGCGACCCCATGAATCGCAGCACGCCAGGCCTCCCTGTCCATCACCAACTCCCGGAGTTCACTCAGACTCACATCCATCGAGTCAGTGATGCCATCCAGCCATCTCATCCTCTGTCGTCCCCTTCTCCTCCTGCCCCCAATCCCTCCTAGCATCAGAGTCTTTTCCAATGAGTCAGCTCTTCACATGAGGTGGCCAAAGTATTGGAGTTTCAGCTTTAGCATCATTCCCTCCAAAGAAATCCCAGGACTGATCTCCTTCAGAATGGACTGGTTGGATCTCCTTGCAGTCCAAGGGACTCTCAAGAGTCTTCTCCATCACCACAGTTCAAAAGCATCAATTCTTTGTCGCTCAGCCTTCACAGTCCAACTCTCACATCCATGCATGGGGTATAGCCAATTAATAATGTGATCGTTTCAGGTGAACAGTGTAGGATCTCAGCCATACATAGACATGTATCCTTTCCTCTCAAACTTGCCTCCCATCCAGGCTGCCACAGAACATTGAACTGAGTTTCCTATGCTATACAGTAGGTCCTTGTTGGCTATCCATTTAAAATATAACATTGTGTACATGTCCATCCCAAACTTTCTGACTATCCCTGCTCCCCATCTTTCCCCCTGGCAATCATAAGTTCATTGTCTAAGTCTATCTCTTTCTGTTTTATAAGTAAGTTCATTTGTATCATTTCTTTTAAGATTTTACCTATAAAGGATGTCAGGCTTCCCTTGTGGCTCAGATGGTAAAGAATCCGTCTGCAATGCAGGAGACCCAGGTTCGATCCCTGAGCTGGGAAAATCCCCTGGAGAAGGGAATGGCCACCCTCTCCAGTATTCTTGCCTAGAGAACTCCATGGACAGAAGAGCCCTGGTGAGCTACAGTCCATGGGTTGCAAAGAGTCAGACACGACTTTGCAACTACACTTTCACTTTCATAAGTGGTGTCATACGATATTTCTCCTTCTCTGCTTGACTTAACTTTATATGACAATCTCTAGGCCCATCCATGTTGTTGCATATGGCATTATTTCATTCTTTTTAATGGCTGGGTAATATTCCATTGTATATATGTATTATCATCTTTATTTTTAATCCTTTGTCAAGTGCAAACTTACAAACTGGTCAAAAAGCAAAGATCTCTCCCAGGGAAAAGCTAGAAATAATTGTGACCACAGCGTATTTAGAAAATGCACTGTAACAGGTACCACAGGTAAACACTGAAGACACAGATTGTAGAAGGCGTCCTAACCTGTAGTACTACTTCTTTTCCAGTCGTGTCCCGTCTGCAGATCACGGGTGGACCACATCCAGCACGTCTATCTGCCAACACACACCAGTCTTCTCAACCTGACTGTGATCTGATCTGCTGTGCACTTACAGGACATGCCATGTCTCCATGAACTGTGCTAGTATAAGCTATAAAAAGATAGATTGTGAGGAGAAAAAATACTCCAACACCCACCTGCCATGCAACGTATAGGGAAAAAAAAAAACAAGAACAGAAAGAATATAACTACTTCTCACCGCCAAAATGTACCATGTGTAGAATCAGCACCTGCTGGGTGGCGACCAGGAGGAACTCTGGGACCCAGACTTTCCTTCTTATGATCAAGTAAGGAATCAGGAAAAATCTTTGACATCAGTTAACCCTAAAGTGGGTACCTTTTAGAAAATGATGTTTTAAGTCTCCTTAACATATCCCAAGGTAAGTTTCCTACCTGCAGCCAATTTTGTAAGAATTCGTTTTAAGGATTTACTTGGTTCTTTTTGTACGGGTCATGGAGCTCTGGACATTTTTAATAGGAAAACTTTTCTTAAAGAGATAGTCATCGTTTTAATGTCATTTCTGTTTTTTCTAACTTGTTCAAAATGATTGGGAGGCAAGCAGATTTAAAAATCGATTCGGGGACTTTTTTTTAAAGTGGGCAACAAAGTTGTCAGATTTAAACCAGTCTGGCAGTGGAAAACAGATCACTCCACATGGATGGTTTCCTATCCCTTCCCTCTCCCCTTCTTACCACTTCCCCAAGCCTTTCAATGATAAAATGCTACCAGTTTAGTTAGACGATTTCCATGTAGTAGTTGGCACTCCTTGGGCCTCTTGAGTTGGGGGAACATTTTAAGATTGAAAAGGGAGTGCATGTTCCTTGGAAGGGAGAGCACTGCTCGCCGAGATGCCGCTTCGTGGCATACAAATGGGGTGGTTCGTGAGTTCTCCCATGCACCCTGCTCCAGCTTCACCCAGTGGGGTTGCTTTTGCTTGATCCATCAAGCCTTTTACAGCCTTATCATAGATGTCCTAGATATTATATGCTTTTTTTTTTTTGGTAGTAAATGCTTAAGTATTAACTTTTTGTTGTCCCTCTATGTTATAGAGGGTTTCGAGTTTTTTGTTTGTTTCTGTATTCTTAATCATGTTTTTCCACTCCCACTTGGGAATTTTGGACGCTGGTCAGCTTGTGGGTTTTCTAGGATGTTGGGAAACCTAGATGACCTTATTGGGTGCAATACTAGCTACGTTAAAGCTAGAAACCTACACTGTCACTTTACTGAGATTTCTGAGTATACTTTCCATATTGCCTTAATGTAGCAGTAATGTGTTTATGCATTTGTTTCTTTGCACAGACATTTTGTCAAATATTAAAACTACTTTTTTATGGCACATATTAGCATATAAGCCTTTATTCCAAGAGGTATTTATTTTTTCACTTGTAAAAATAATGTTTCCACATAAAGAACTCTGTTATATCCTAGAGGACTTCTGTCTTTTATATTCAGGATAATAAAGACTTTAAAACAAACATGGGTGTTTGTATCATCATAGTGATTGTCATTTAAGCCAGTTTTTAATCATTTAAAAAGAACGTGGATAACATCCTGGTTGGTATCTACTGTGGTCCTTCATGGAAAGTTTGAAAATGTTCAGGGTATTGGCTCTAACTGAGGAGAATGTTTACCAGTTACTCATTCATCTATATTTTCTGGTTTATAGGATTGGAATGTAGGTGACAGTGGGGTCATATGCACAAGCAGAAGAGAAGTTGGGAAAAGGACTATAAAGTATTGGAGAAGGAAGGGAGTGGCAAAGTTGAAAGTTAAAAATGTAAACCTGGGTGGTACCACTAGTGCGTGGCCTAGTCAGGACAGGTGAGTGTCATCCTGGGTCCCAGCAGAGACAGCCCCAGGCTGCAGACACGACGGCTGCCTTCCGTAGGACAGCTTGCCTGCTTCTGCCAGTACCTCGCTGCCCTGTGTGTGCCAGTGTGTGCTCATGAAGTACGTCATGGAGCAGAGAACAGTGCACGTAATATAAAGAGCTCAGAACTACCTGTGGCAGTTGAGTAATTTCAGCTGCTGCAGAAGTTCAGTACAAGTGCAGTGACTTTAAGTAAATACTTTTCTAAAAGTCAAGAAAAGCAAAATTTGTTTTCCACAAGTCAGCCCACCATCAATTTCTAGGAATTAACTCATTTGTTTAATCAATACATTTATTGAGCACCTGCTAGGTTATTATGCAGCACTGGAAATTTAAGAATGACCTTGACACGAATGAGATAGGACTTAACCTATAATTTACACTGTTTTCTCTATATAGAGAAATTAAATAATATTCAGAATCATAGAATATTAACACTGGAGGGAATCCTAAGGGTGATGGTCTCAAAATGCTGACCAGAATAATGGATGGATGGATGACAGGCCAACAGATGGATGAGATATTGTTGAGTCTTTTAGACTGTGGACTCCTAAAGTTTAATGACTAACATAAAAACTACTATATTACAAGATGACTTAATATAGCTATAAGAAAAGTGCCATGGAGGCACAGAAGTTGATGGTTAATTCTCCTTAGGAGCCAAAAACTCTGTAAGCTGAGCCTCAACATTATAGTGGAATTTTACTAGGTAGTAAAGTATATGGTGCACACAGAGTTAGAGTGCAGTTTGGGGGTCTGGACCATCTGCTGTTGTCAATGATGTAAGAAAATGAAGCTCAGAAGGGAATGTAGTTAGAGTTACAGTAGTGGATGACCTTGAATTCTAGGCTTCATTTGAACTTGGTTCTCCACTGCGTTCAGAACCAAGAACTTTTGGGGATGAGAGGGTGGCAGTCAGATCTGGTTCTTGCACAGAGAACTCCTACCTCAGAGGAAAGGACGCACAAGAGCAGGAAGAGAACAGAAAACTCAGTTTTGATCATCTATCGACATTATTTTGTCGACAAAGATCCGTAGAGTCAAAGCTAAGGTTTTTTCAGTAGTCGTGTGGATGTGAGAGTTGGACCATATAGAAGACTGAGCATTGAGGAACTGATGCTTTTGAACTGTGGTGTTGGAGAAGACTCTTGAGAGTCCCTTGGACTGCAAGGAGATCCAACCAGTCAATCCTAAAGGAAATCAGTCCTGGGTGTTTATTGGAAGGACTGATGCTGAAGCTGAAGCTCCAATACTTTGGCCACCTGATGGAAAGAGCTGACTCATTAGATTAAAGGCAGGAGGAGAAGGGGACGACAGAGGACGAGATGGTTGGATGGTATCACCAGCTTGATGGACATGAGAAGCTCCAGGAGATGGTGAAAGACAGGGAAGCCTGGCATGGTGCAGTCCATGGGGTCACAAAGAGCTGGACATGACTGAGCAGCTGAACAACAACAGTTGACATGAAAATGAGACAGATCAAGAGACTTCAGAAGTATGATCAGTATTTAGTGAGAGAGACGAGTCATACACCAATTCTAATTTGTATAAAAACCTGGGTTGGAACTTCGAGAGGATGGAAATGATAAAGAGAAGCATTTGATGGCCATTACATTTAATTGATATTTGAAGACATGACAATTTTAGAAGTCATGCATAGGAGAGCCTTAAAAGGAGGAAAGAATAAAGCTGGAGAGGACCCTGAAATGACCCAGATCTAAGGTGAACGGTGAGACTAGGAAGGAGTCTGAGAAAGACAAAGGGATGAGGAAAAATCAAGAGATTGAAAGCCACACCTGGAGACAACTTCAAACAGGACTGCTACATCCAAACAGGCCAGCAGAGTCAAGGAGCTGGGGGACTGAGAAAGGTCCATGCAGATGTGGCAATATAAGGTGGTCCCAGGTTCCAAGAAAGAATTGGTGCATTGTGAGACTGAGGGGAGACTCCAAGGTTGCCAAGTTGTGATGAGCTGAGTACAAATGTGAGAGAGAGGCACGGCAGCAATAGAGCGGGGCCGACATGCACTGGTGGAGAGGTGGAGTCGCTCAAGGTGGCACCATAGGACATAAACAGGACTTTATAAAGGAGTGTGTGAATCAGCGATGCTACATGAGAGGATGGTTGTTCCATAGGTTTGTATCCTGTCACAGCTGTTTGACACTCCAGTAATGGAAAAGCAGCATACCATTCATGCTTCACTGGGTTGTGTGCTTTGAAAAAGTTTAAAAAGTTTCCGCATGCTATTTCCTTTAGTGTTATAAAGCATATAGAAAGCACTTTTACAAAATCTAGGAAGGGGACGTCCACTTTAATTTGGAATTCTATGTGAGCTAAGAGCCAAGTTACTGGCTTTTTCCAACTTAAAATTTTTTTTTTGTTAAAACACCTTGCTTAGAAAATTTTAGATATTTATGTCTGGAACAGTTTTCCCAAAATGAACTGTGCAGTTCTTGACATTAAAAAAAAAAAAAAAAAAGATGTTACTGTAGGAGGAGGCAGGCTCAAGAGAATCATTTGGGTTTTGCATTTTAAATGGGAGGGTGTGGAAGGCATAGAGGAGAGGGCCCTGGAGAGGGTGAGTCAGAAGGTGCAACAGAGAGGAATCAACTTTGGAACTCTGGAGAAGCTGTGGCTGTTCTGCCAAAAGTCACAGTTTATGAGGTGTTGAAAAAAAGCACTCTTTCATCTTTTTATTAAGGGCTACAAAAATCAGCGGAGAAGCTAGACCCCACCTGACCCCATTCTGGTAGGTCTGCACAGATCCTGTTGCAGATGTGGAGCTCAGATGCAAGGCGGGTGCATTCTGGGGTTGTCCCCTTAACCTTGCCATTGAACACTAAGGATCAGAAGCCCCACAGGTTCCTACTGCTGGGCAAGGTATGAACTATATTTCAAGAAAAATATGAGAAAGTAATGCCCCGTAGACTGGAAGTTTGAGCAATTTCCAAACATGGGGAAAGTGCATATTTAAGTTGCTGCAAGTATGCCTAAAGCAGGATGGTGCAGAAGATACTCAGGTGTTGAGAGAGCCCAGAATAAACCAGGAAGTCAGCATTTTAAAGGTAGTTTTATCAATCAATAGGAAATGAAGCCTAGATGGAGTCAGCGCAGTCAGAATTTAAGACAAAATGCAGCCATTGTTGCCTTTCTCATTGCTTTATCGTATTTAGTGCCTTCTCACAGAAATCCTACAGCATTGCAAATTACTTTTATTCATTCATATTTGCAGAATCTCCTTGAAATGAATTTTAAAACTACAAGATGTTAAAGATGGAGCCCTATGCCTTTTAAAAGCAAAACTATATCAAGACCACACCAATTACACAGAGTTAACACACCTGCCAGAGGTTTATGGAAAAAAATTCACTTCAGGCACAAGCTAAACATCTGTTGCTCATAAACTTGTGCTAATGCCAAGGGGAAGGAAAATCTCAAAGGCAGAAGTAAGCGAGCCATTCTTCTAGTTGAGAGGAAAATTCCTGGTC
Organism: Nanger dama; assembly: GCA_917880005.1. Classification (NCBI taxonomy): domain Eukaryota; kingdom Metazoa; phylum Chordata; class Mammalia; order Artiodactyla; family Bovidae; genus Nanger; species Nanger dama. The sequence goes on along the minus strand of CAKJTW010000032.1, from coordinate 14,585,904 downwards.
ATGTGTGTGAAACAAAAAGATGGTAATAGTTATAAGACAAAAATACTGCACATAGAAGTATGTATATATAGTATGCATATATATGCATATGCATATAATTTTTCATTGGTGAAATAAGGAGTCACTGTGGATTAGGTGCACTTGGGGAGGCTTTTTGCAGTAGATAAGTTCTCTGTCTTGCAGTCAGTACAGAATTTGGATTGGCGGGAAGGAAAGCAAAGCGTGAGGATCTGGAAGCGCCTGCAGGTGAGGGACAGAGGATGTGAGAGGTGAAATAGGAAGCAAGTAGAACCAGTTCATACAGAGACTTTGGGAACAAAGATCTTAAGTTTGATTTGGTGAGTGTGTCAAAGATACCGTAAGATTCTTCCTTATCTGTGGGTCGCTCGGTTTCTATTCATGAATTTGGACGTTGATTTATTAACTCGACAAATATGTATTAAGCACTTGGTAGATATCGGGCTCTCTGTTAGGGCCGGAGCTGTGGTTCTCATCCGGGCTGATTTTCTCCCCAGGGGGTGTTGAGAAGCCTGTAGAGATGGTTTTTTGTCACCACACTGAGGATGATGTGCTGGCATTTAGTGGGTGGAGACCGGGGATGATGCTGAACACCCTGCAGTGCGCAGGACAGCCCCCCCACCAAGGCGATTTTCTGGCCTGAAATGTCAATATCGCTGCTGTTGGGGAACACTGGGCTGGAGAGTTCAGATATCCCAGCGAAAGTCCTTGCCCTTTCAGGATCACAGGGAGAGCTGACACTGTGAAATATTCATGATAATCCTGCTGTTGTAAGCGCCACAATGAAGTGGGTGCTAGGTGCTATGGAAGAGCAGAATAAGATGTCATTGACTGTGCTTGGGGTTGAAATGATTTCTGGAAGAAAGTCACATTGGAGATGAGTCTTAAGTTGAAACTTACTAGGAAGTTTGGAAGATAGGAAGTGTGGGTGGAAGGAGAATGTTCAAACATGTGGCACATTTGGGACCAGTGGCTGGTGTGGCGTAACTGGCATACAAGGTGTGTAGTTGGAGGTGATGGTGAGTGATGGGGCTGGGCTGTTATGTTGGGACTACATCCAGGAGGGTGCTCCAGGCCCTATGCCTCTCTTCCCCAGTGTCTACCAAGGTCATGTAAGGTAACCTAGAAGTTGCTGGGTTCCACAGTTCTCTTCACGGCACTCTTGTCTGTAGATTTTATTTCCTCATCTGGGCTCCGGTAAGCATGTGTCCTCTGAGTTTTGAGTAAAAGTAATAGAGAAATAAAACCCTTGCTAATAATTTGCCCTAAAGATGGAATCCGTCAGATCATCATTCAGAATTTAAAAGCTCATCTCATTCCTTCAGATGAAGAAAATGGTAGGATAAAAATATAGCAGAGCTTATTAGTAACATCTTACCCATTTTTTCCTAAATGGTTAGAACATACTGCCTTAACCCGCTCTTTACATCAACGTTCCTGTTATTAAAGCTGTCTATATTCCAGTTCTAAATCCTGGGAGGATTTTCCCCATGAATTTAACATGACTGAGGAAACTTGCTCCAGGGTAGAACCTTGCTGCAAATTATCTAACTGAGACTAGGCTGCTTAATAAAGAGACTAAAAACGAATCACAGCCTTTTGTAGCTTCAAATGTGGAGTTGCCTTTCTCCTTCACCCTCAATTTCATGATTATTCATAATAGAAAGAGACCAGCTTTATACAATGACTGCATGGAACAAACGTCCATTCAAAACCGGATGCTGCCACTGATACGGGCCAGGAGGGAGTATGTGGGAGAGTTAGGGGGTACTATCTATTTCTAGTTAGGGGAGTCACCACTTCTAAGATGCTTATGGGGGCCATGTATGACACCTTTAGGTGTCAGGCAGTGTCTTCTGAATGACCCTCAGGTTATCTGTTCAAGCCGAAATCTCTACTAAGGTATAACCCTGACGGGTTTAGATATTATGTAAGTTCTGCCAAGAGTAAGTGTATCCAAATAACCCATTATGCTGGAAAAGGAAACTTAAAGCAGCGTCACAAATGTTTCTCAGTGGCCCCCCTACCTTCTGCGCTCTGCATCTTTGCAGGGGTAAATGTAAGGTACACCCTGCCCACCAGTCTGTGGGAGCTGTGAGCAACCCCCCACCCCATTTCAGTCACTGATTCTGGAAAGCTTTTCCCTCTTCATATAACCCCGATGCTTGAAAGGTGTTTACCCTTTGGAGCAACCACCAAGCTTCCTGTCTCCCCGCTGGTATTTAACCTCAGTTTATGTACAGTATCACCTAAGATTCTTCGGAGGGTCTTAGCACAGGTGTCAGCAGCAGTCCAGTGTGCGATGCTAGACTGTACTAGCGGCTTGAGGGGAATCAACTCATTTCATCTTCACAACGTGCCTGTGAGTAGGTACTCTTTTGGCCTAATTTATAGAAGAGAGGGCTTCCCTGGTGGTGCAGAGGTTAAAGCGTCTGCCTGCAATGTGGGAGACCTGGGTTCAATCCCTGGGTCAGGAAGATCCCCTGGAGAAGGAAATGGCAACCCATTCCAGTATTCTTGCCTGGAGAATCCCATGGAAAGAGAAGCTTGGTGGGCTACAGTCCATGGGTCGCAAAGAGTTGGACATGACTGAGCGACTTCACTTTATAGATGAGAACCGAGGTCCAGAAAAAGGAAGTGACTTCTCAAGTTCACAGAGCTAGAAAGACAGAGAGCCAGGAGTCAAAGTGTGATGTTGTGATTCATAATAAAAGTATATATTTGGTCTTTGTCACCATTTCTGGCACAAAGCCCACAAAGACCTTGCTTGGGATTTCTTCAGTGATGAGAGCAATAAAGATGTCTTTGGTTATGTTAATGAGGTAATGTTGGAACCGCACCTTGCCAGGGGCCCCAACCTTGAGGTTAGAGGGTCAGAATTTTCAGTCCCATCCTCCAGCCTCTGGGGAGGGGAGAGAGACTGGAGCTGGTATCAATTATCACTAGCCAATGAATTGATCAATCTTGCTGATGTAATCCCTAAAGGAGAGCTTCTGGTGGTGAACGTGGAGATAAGGGAGATTCACAGTGCCTAGAGAGGGCATGGAAGCTTGGCACCCCTTCCCACACACCTGGCCGTATGCACCCCTTCCATTGTCCTGTTCCTGAGCTATGCATTCTTTTTTTTTTTTTTTTTATGATAAACCAGTCATCTGGTAAGTAAAATGTTTCTCAGAGTTGTATGAGCTGCTCTAGCAAATTAACCAAACCTGAGGAGCGGGTGATGGGAGCCTCTGGTTTGTAGCCAGTTAGAAGCATAGGCAACAACCTGGGCTTTCAACTTGCATCTCAAGTTGGGGAGAGCAGTGTTGTGGGACTCAAGCCTTACCCTGCGGGATCTGACGCTGTCTCGGGGTAGATAGTGTGAGAACTGAGTTGGATTCTTGGACACTCTTGCTGGTATCTGAGAATTTCTTGATGTGGTGTGGGAAGCTTTCCTCCATCCCCAGCACCCACACTGGAATTCATGCCCAGATGCAGGACAGGGGAGTTCTGAAGTGCCATCCAACACTGCTGCAAAGGCACACAGGGCCTCAGATGCTCTCTCCCAGAACATCTGAAGGGACTTAATGGGCAAATAAATGGTTTTGTGTCTCTGTTTTTGTTTTTTAATGAGCATGACTAACAGTCCAAATTCTGTCTACCCCCTTAAGTTTGAGGGTACAGCTGTTGATTGCAAGAATCCTCACTATTAATGGTTCTTATGCTTTGAAGCAGCCTAGTTCCATCCCATGAAGCAATGTTTTTTTCTCTTGAACATATTTTGTATTGGGGTATAGCCAATTAGCAATGCTGTAATACTTGAGGTGAACAGTGAAGGGACTCAGCCATATATACACGTATCCATTCTTGCCCAAACCCCACTCCCATCTAGGCTGCCACATAACAGAAAAAAAAATTTTTTTAACAATCCTGTGTTTTCTAGGAAATAAAAACTTTTAGAAAGTATACAGGTAGAATCAAATGGGATTAGGAGTCTGGGATTTCCAGCACTGTGTTTTCTGACCAACCGAAAGGATTGTTGAAAACAACTGAGGGACTTAAATCTTGGCTTGCTTTTTCCCTTTCAAAATATCAGTGTTAATACCCATTTCTTTGGCAGCCCCCCTCTACTGGCTTCATGTTACCACCACTAATCCCGAGGAAAGAACACGAGCCTGGGTATCTGAGGCCTTCCAGCTGGAGGGGAGAACGTGCGCATTGCATCCTCCTTCTGTAACCAGCACAGTGGACCCCTAGAGGGTCACCCTATTCCAAATCCACACCCACCAGGGGAAAAAAGCCAGCATACTAGAGCCAACTCCACAAAGCATTCCTGAGAAATAGATATATCCCTCAAGACTGAGGAAAAATGGAAAAAGACTCATCACATACACAGTGTGGCAGAAACGTCTACAAACCCTCATGCAATCATTACACCATAAACAGCAGCAAAGAGAGGAAGTAAGTAAACGGGTCTCATAAATTTAGGGAAGGAAACTGTGGAAGAAGAAAAAACAAAGAAATGAAAAATATTTTTCTTGAAACTCAGGTGAACCAAATATATTTGTTTGTTTGAGCAAGCAAAGGCGAGTCCGCTGGGGGCGGGTGATAGTGACATAAGCTTGTGAAATGGAAGCACTGGTTCCTTCTGTTTGTGTGTGTGCTAAGTCACTTCAGTCGTGTCTGACTCTGAGTCTCTTATGGCTCCTGCATTGGCAGGCAGGTCCTTTACCACCAGTGCCAGCTGGGAAGCCCTTTCTTCTCTTCAGGGCTCCTCCTTACTACTTATGAACCATGAGGGTCAAGTGCAATGTCAGGAGAGTGAAAATGGTAGAATTACTTCCTTATCATATGTCTCTGACCATCGACAGCCATCCCTCAGTATCCACAGGAATTGGTTCTAGGACCCTCCACAGATTCCAAAGTCTGCACATACTCATGTTTATTATGGTGACTCAGATGGTAAAGAATCTGCCTGTAATGCAGGAGACCCGGGTTCGATCCCTGGGTTGGGAAGATCCCCTGGAGAAGGGAATGGCTACCCATTCCAGTACTCTTGCCTGGAGAATTCCATGGACAGAGGAGCCTGGTGGGCTACATTCCATGGAGTCTCAAAGAATCAGACACGATCTCAAGGTTACTAGGTATCAGCCACCCGGCAGGCACCAGCCCAGGTATCTCCTGCACCTGGTCAGTGCCTCTAGCTGATATATCACTGTCTGACACACTGCTGTCTGTAAACACATTAGCTCAGGGTTCTCTCCCCTGCCAGCAGAGCTCAACCTGTACTCCCTGAAAGTCAAAATGCTTCATCACTTGGCCTCTACATACTTTTCCAGGCTGCATTCCTGTCCCACCTGTTATCCCACTGGTGCTGAGACTGGAATAAACTATTCAGCTCTTCTAACTGTGGTTTGCATCGCCTGTCTTCTCACGCCTGGACCTTTGCTGAAATGTTTCATAATGTCTGAAAGCTTTTTCTTCTTGCCTCTTTGCATTGTGGCTGTACTCACTTGACCTAAACTTTCTTCCGGGTCCAGCTTAGATCTCCTTACTTGAACAAAATCTTCCACAAATCTCCCCTCCTCTGTTAAAGTGAATTTCTTCTTCCATTGTAATTGAGAGCACTATGCATCAACACGTAACATCAGGGGCTTTTGGTTGCTTAAAGGCCTGGATTACAATAGTTCCTCCTTTGTACTTATCATTATCTAGCATGCTATATGTTTACTTATTTATTTCTTCACTGTCTGCACCACCAGAAAGTAGTGGGACTTTATCAGCTTTTTTATTGGCTTTTTAAAATGCTGTATCCCCATTGCCTGAACAGTGCCTAACAGATAGTAGGTGCTCAATAAACATTTATTAAGTTAATAAGTGAATGAATCATAGGAGCCTAGAGGTCCCAGATTGCCCCCCGTCTTTCCATCACCTCAGAGTGGCTGGGAAAGTGCTTTGCACATGCTTCTCAATTCCAACTGCATTCAAGAGCCAGCCACCTGGATCTGGCTATGTATATCTCTTCTGCTTTGAAGAGAGGATGTGGATTTAACTGCAATTATACAGCTGTGGTGCCATGAGGCAGGCGAACACAATGGAGGATGAGTCTTTTATAGGAAAATTCTAGGTTAATGGGCAACCCTAATTGCAAAATCTAATTAGGAAGAGGAAATCAGTTAAATTAAGAATCCTTCATGTAAGAGAACCAAATAAGCTGTTGGGCAAAATTTTTCATTCCTCATTCACTTCAATCAGCTTCCTCAGAGAAGATGTCAAGACAGCAGGACTTCTGCAAGAGGATTTTATTGGCCCCAAAACTATACTTTCATGACTACAGAAACCAAGAAGGAAAGAAAAGCTGGCCTTTGGTCACCAGATTCCTCTTTGGCATGTGCTCAGGAGGAAGCTGCCGTGTCGCCTTTCCTAAGATCGAAAGGATTATCACTGTGAAAGCCCAGGCTCTCATGCTTGAGTCTCTGCCAGCATGCTTCCAATTTGAAGAACTAATCCTCCTAATTGGTCACAATCACACCCATCCCCAATGAAGCAAGCAACACAGAAGCCCCATGCAATTCACCTCTATTGCTGAAACAGTTACTTGTCTTCTTTAGTCACTGGTCTGAAAAGACAGCTTTTTTTTCCCCTTAATATTTGCAAGTATAAAGTGTTTATATCCTCATCTTCTGCAGCACCTTAAGAATCACAGGGTCTATTCTTTTTTCCTGAGAAATCCAATGGAAATACATTAAAATAAAGAGACATGATAAGATGAATATAAGAATTACCAACATCAATTCCAACAGAATTATTTTACATAAATATATGTAGTCAGAAGCAGAGTGATAACCTTAATATCAGCTCCATCAAAATATCACCTTTATCACTAATGGTGTGAATTAGGGCAAGCAATAACTCTGATTTTTGTCATATGTAAAGCAGGGATAAAAATGATACCTGTTCACAGTTGTTCTGCAAAGATTAAATGAGATGATGCTCATATAGCACTTAGCACTGCACCTGGAATATAGTAACCAGTCCATTAGAGCTGAATGAATAGATTAATAAACCTCTAAATATCCTTCGAGCCACTGATCCAGACCTGCTATGTTTCTGAAACAAGATTTATTCTTATGCCCCAAACAAGTAGATCCCAAGGCTTCTCTTTACAGCTGTGCTACGTGTAACTTAAGGGGCACCATCCAAAGTTCATAACCCAAGGATTTGTATATTGACTGTTAAAGTTTACTGAATATTACAGTGCTTTTCTAATAGATGGGAAAGTATTGTGAGGAAGAGGAGACTTTTTCTACTTTGCACAAAGGCACTGTATGGACAAGGGCTGGCCCTGGATAGTAGAGACAAGCAGTGGCGCCAGCTCCCTGGATGAAAGCAAGCCGGGTTAGATGACTGGTTTTAGCCACAGTTGGGCGCATTCACAGGACTCTCAACACTGTAAGTATTGTTGAGTAGAGCTGAAAAGCTGCTCTTGCTGGGAAGTCATTTGGTTTGTAAATGTTAGCTAATGTGTTTGCTGTCCTTATTATAATCATCATTTCATCTTACTGTATGATTTATTATGTTCAAATTCATCACAGAGGCCATGCTTCTCTTCTAAAATAGTCTGCCAGCATCATCTATCTGCCATATTGAAGTTCAAAAGGCAAACCCAAATCAGCATCATATTGTCCTGAAACCAGCCATTCCTCCCTGGAATTAGACCCTCTGCAGATCCACTTCCCTCTTTGAACTGAAAACAGGTCCTCAGTCTGGACAGAGTACTTGAACTACCCCCAGCTGCCTAACTGGTTGATGACAAGTTCAGTTCAGTCACTCAGTCATGTCCAACTCTTTGCGACCCCATGAACCGCAGCATGCCAGGCCTCCCTGTCCATCACCAACTCCTGGAGTCCACCCAAACCCATGTCCATTGAGTCGGTGATGCCATCAAACCATCTCATCCTCTGTCGTACCCTTCTCCTCCTGCCCTCAATCTTTCCCAGCATCAGGGTCTTTTCAAATGAGTCAGCTCTTCACATCAGGTGGTCAAAGTATTGGAGTTTCAGCTTCAACATCAGTCCTTCCAATGAACACCCAGGACTGATTTGCTTTAGGATGGACGGGTTGGATCTCCTTGCAGTCCAAGGGACTTCCAAGAGTCTTCTCCAACACCACAGTTCAAAAGCATCAATTCTTCTGTGCTCAGCTCTCTTTATAGTCCAACTCTCACATCCATACATGACAAGAAGGATGGGAAACATAGAACGAGGGTTGTGAGTTCTGGGAAGCAAAGTTAACCATCAGGACAAGCACAGGGCAGCAACCAGAGTTGGCCTTCTGAGCGGCTACCTGAGCAAGGTGTCCTGGGAATCAGAAATAGTCACAAGGACAGAACAGACTATAGCTCCAGAACCAGGAGTCTCTCCCTTCTTTAAGCCCCCATAACATGCTATTTATACCTCCTTATATTAGACTTGTACATTGCTTGGTCATCTTCTTGGAAGTGTGTTCATGAAGGACAAAGGTGGGAAGAACCATGACTCCTCCCTCTCCCTTGCTGCTGTCATGATAGCAAGTCCATGCTGGTTGATCAACCCACTTTTGTAACACACTTTTCTATACCTAGGGCTTCCCTGCTGGCTCAGAGGTTAAAGAGTCTGCCTGCAATGCAGGAGACCTGGGTTCGATCCCTGGGTCAGGAAGATCCCCTGGAGAAGGAATTGGCAACCCACTCCAGTACTCTTGCCTAGAGAGTCCCATGGGCAGAGGAGCCTAGTGGGCTACAGTCCACGGGGTTGCAAAGAGATGGAAACGACTGACCAACTTCACTTTCTATGCCTTGATTGTCATGGTGCTGGTTACACAACTCGATGCGTTTGTGAAAACCCGTTGAACTGTATGTCGCAAAGAATGACTGTTACTGTGTGTAAATGAGGAGAGGTGATGACAGACACCATTGCTGCCTACCCAATAAACTTTCTCCCACACCCTGCTTCCTTACTAACTTTGTTGTTCAGTCGCTTAGTCGTGTTTGACTCTTTGAGGCCCCACGGACTGCAGCACGCCAGCCTTCCCTTACTAATAAACCCTGATTTGCTCAGGTGTCTATTGGATTTAGAGGAGGCTGGACCCTCCCAACCTCTCTTGGAGATAAATTTTGATTAATCTAAAACAACTGGTAATCAAATTCCTCTTGTCGTTCGTTTGTTTAAGAATGACCTTTGAGAATGAAAACACTATGTCAAAGAGATATTTGCATCTCCACATTCACTGCAGCATTATTTACGATGACCTAGACATGGGAGCAGCCTAAGTGTCCAGCAACAGATGAACGGATGAAGAAGATGAGTTTAGCTATAAAAAAGAAGAATATCCTGCTATTTGTGACAACATGGATGGACCTTGAGAGCAATATGCTAAGTGAAATAAACCAGATAGAGAAAGGAAAATACTGTGGCATTTGACATAATTCTTAGCAATCTACTATGTGAAGCTCTGTAAGCTTCTGCTTGAGTTCTGCCTTTTCTTTAAAAGGGGTTTAGGGTGCTCCTGTATCCTCTTCTTTTGTGACTTTCAGTTGTGTGAGGATGTGATGCTTGGAGCTGCTACTGCAATCTTGTGAAGATGAGGAGAAGTAGCACACAGGCAAAGGATGGCAAATCAGACAGACGGAAAGAATCTTGGTCAACCTGACAGCATTGAGCAGCTGAGTTCACAGCTCCTGAAGACCCAGCCCACCCCTACCACCCCCTGACTTAACAACTGTGGAAAGTAATACATTTTTTTTTCTTATCGTTAAAGCTGCTTTATTTGGTTTTCCTATTACCTACAGCCAAAAACGTCATGATTAATACACTGGTGCCATGCTGCTAGAAATGGGTCAGGAGTCCTCCTGTGGGTTGTATCCAACAATAAACACACGTCAGGTTACACCATCGCCAAGATACTTTGTTTGTTTTGTTGCAGAATTGTCTCTTTGATTACAAGTTGGCTTTTGCTGCCTGGGAGCCACCTGTAACTTGATTCAACCAATGACAAATGCTAGAAACTAAAGCCAATAGCGCCTTTAAAGCTGTCGAAATTTGTCTTTATTTCTGTGATGATCTTTTTCTTCTTTTTCTAGGCCCTTTCCTGTTGGATAGAGCATTTTCAGCCCTTCACATGCAAGTTTCTGACTGAGTCTGCTCTTAGTGAGGCTTTCTGAGGACTTTTTGTTGTCTTCTGTCTAAAGCTTCATCATTCTTTAGCATTTATTTTCATCTAAAAATTCTATATTCTTCCTTTCCCTCTTTTCTCAACTTTACATAAAATCAAGGTGGTCCACTGAAAGTAATGTTTAAGAAATAATGTGAAGAAAGCAATCTTTAAATCCGTGATGTCTTTTTAAAAATCACTTTATTCATCACCTTATTATTTTTGTTTTTCATATTCTTCTCTTGGTTGAAAATGTTTATCATCCAGGAAACATTTTTATTCCTATTGAACTCTTCCAGATTCGACACCTTTGTCCTTTATTAACTCAGATTTGATGATTGCCTTATTAATCCAACAGAAAGGGCTCCTCCCCTATCCTTCCAGCCCCACAATTGCAAGATAAAACATTATCTGCTGCCGGCATCTTTCAGGCAGTGTGCCAAGCAAGCAGCCAACATTTTTCATCAGAACTCAGAACTATTTCATCAGAACGATTTCCTATATCTCTCAGAAGTAAGAAGGAATAAACACCAAGAGATGAAAAGGCTATATGCTATCATACTGCAATAACAACATATAATAAACTGAGTTGACATTTTGAGAATCTTCATACAAATTTCATCCTGCCTCCTTCCACATGCAGGCTAAGATCCTAGGTATTGTAATTCCAACATTCCCAAATCTTTACTATGAGGGTTAGACTCCTGGCATCTAATTAATTAATTTATACACTCTAGATATCTTATAATAATTAAAAAAATAATTTTTATTACTTTATGGCTGTACCACACGGCATGTGGGATCTTCATTTTCCAACCAGGGATCAAACCTGTGATCCTAGTGTAATATGCCTAGTGTAATAATTTGTTGAATAGATGCTCAATAACTTAAAATTTTTTAATAAAACAAGGTTGAATGTTTATAGTCACTGCTGCTGCTGCTGCTGCTGCTAAGTCGCTTCAGTCGTGTCCAACTCTGTGCGACCCAATAGATGGCAGCCCACCAGGCTCCTCTGTCCCTGGGATTCTCCAGGCAAGAACACTGGAGTGGGTTGCCATTTCCTTCTCCAATGCATGAAAGTGAAAAGTGAAAGTGAAGTTGCTCAGTCGTGTCTGACTGTTAGCGACCCCATGGACTGCAGCCCACCATGCTCCTCCATCCATGGGATTTTCCAGGCAAGAGTACTGGAGTGGGGTAGATGACAAATGACACGCGTGAATTTTGGCTGTTTTGGAACACATAGTAAAGGACCTCAACACTGGCAGCATCTTGAGACCCCAATATAATTCAAGCAATTCAGGACCATCAAGGTCTGAATGTTTATGATGTGAATTATCTAGTTCTAGTTACTTCACCTTCTGCTTGCTGACACCTCTAGCACATTTTATTCTAATATTTAAAATATCATCCAGACTCCCCTGGTGGTCCACTGGTTAAGACTTCATGCTTCTACTACAGGGGTCACAGGTTTGATCCCTGGTTGGAAAACGAAGATCCCACATGCCGTGTGGTACAGCCATAAAGTAATAAAAAATTTTTTTTAATTATTATAAAATATCTAGAATGTATCAATTAGTTAGATGCCAGGAGTCTGACCCTCATAGTAAAGATTTGGGAATGTTGGAATTATAATATCTAGGATCTTAGCCTTCATGTGGAAGGAGACAGGATGAAATTTGTATGAAGATTCTCAAAATGTTGACTCAGATTATTATATTTTGTTATTGCAGTATGATATCATATAGCCTTTTCATCTCTTGATGTTTATTCCTTCTTACCTCTGGCAGCTGGATTTCATTTCATCCATTCATTTTTGTCTGTTCATTCAGCGATTATTTTTGTGCATCACCTGGGGGACCAACCACAGTTCTGGGTGCTGAGTATATAACAGTGAAGAGAATAGACAGAACCCAGGCACCATTGGAGCTTACATTCTAGTTTTGGAGACAGTAGAATGTAACACAACCATAAGCTCATGAACCCAGTTCTTTTCAGATTAATGAGACTGAGTAAGGAATGGAGCGATGGCCTCTCTAAAGAGGTGCCATTTGAACTAAGTCCTGATTTTAAGAGATTTCTTGTTTTTTGGACACTCTTTAGATAATCCCTTCTTTTGTCTCTATTAAAAGTATCTTGCAGCAAGGAATAGAAAGACTAAAGTGATATGATATTCTCTGGTCCCATGACAGCAAAATAAGGAGCCTGGATCATCCAGAGCCTCTTTGCAGCTCTGAAATAATAACACTTTGTTCCCCTAGAACACACGCAAGAAATCCATCTCATTATTTTTTCAGTATCAGAAATCTAAGTGGCCAATACTCTTTTAATGGCTTTATCTTTGGGATCCCTTTGCTTTGTAAACCGTGTAATGACAAGTTGGTACAACCCTAGCATTTTCATGAAAGAGGAAGCAGGATTCAGACATGCTGGCAAGATACCTAATACCGGAGACATGTCTTCCTTTGGGGTTTGGATTGTCAGCTAACTAAACCAGAGACGTGTCTAAAGAGGTTCTGAACTTGTCTACTGGATAAAAAGTTCAGAAAACTCAGGAGAAAAATAAGTGAAGAAATAAATATTCAAATCTCTTAAGGCAGCTGTTTCTGACCAGGGAAAACCACCACTATATGTCAGTGCAGGGGTCAGCAATGGGGTGGGGAGGAGGGAACAGTGTTGCTGTTTGCAGACCTCTCCTGCTCATTTTACTGCAGGGGACTTTATGGGCAGCAGATGCCAAGACTCAACAACAACCGTGACTGCCTGGTTGAAAGTCAGGTCTCATTATCTCCTGGTTAACAATTCACGTTTTGAAACAGACTACCTAGACTCAAATGTAATCCTGTCTTCAGGCTTGAAGGGAAGTAAAATACTATTTTAATCTAACACATAAGTCAAAGCAGGAAAATCCTCGCTGGAGAGTGGAAGAGGTTCATGGTTCTATTGTACTTCCTGACTGTAAATGTGTGAAAGAAACCTTCAGGAGATGTTCCCCAAAGCAGCCTTTTTAAATGTTAAACCACTGCACTTTGGAAACCGAGATAAAGAGCTTTGTACTGCGAGCGGTTTCTCTGTTCCTTTCTCCTGAGCTAAACCTCCTGTGTAATAGCTTCTTCACTGTGCTTTGTTCTGCAGAGATGTTTCATATTGCTGCAGTGCCTTCTGTCAGTAATCAAAGGCACACTGAGTCAGACTTAGCCTTTGAAAAACAACCAGGATAATGACTGCCTGTAATTATATAAATGTTTAAATAACAATGGGTTTTCAATTTAATTTAATGAAGGCAAAGCTGAGCATATTCTAACACAATGCCTCTCCTTGTAAGTGGCTACCTTGTCCTTTGGGTCACATTTAGGATAGAACCTGGTAGCACAATTAGAAACATAGTAGGTGCTTTAAATATATATATATATATATATATATATATATTTAATGAATAAATGAATGAATGCTTAATAAATGTGCCTGGTCTGATTCTAAAACACCATTATCTTCCCTTTAGAAAACTGGTCTTTTAGGCATCACTTTTTTAAGTGTTTACCTCAAAAACATGAATATTGAAGAATAATTAACAACTGAAAGTAACACACAATATGCCTTCTTTAATGCTGCTGCACCCTCCCACATAAATTCGTGTGATATGACTCTCCAGAGATTTTTGTTGTTCAGTTGTGTCCAGCTGTTTGCAACCCCTTGGACTGCACCAAACCAGGCTTCCCTGTCCTTCACTGTCTCCCGGAGTTTGCTCAAACTCATGTCCGTTCGAGTCAGTGATGCCAAACATCTCATCTTCTACCACCCCCTTCTTCCCTTGCCCTCAATCTTTCCCAGCATCAGAGTCTTTTCCAAAGAGTCAGCTGTTTGCATCAGATGGCCAAGGTACTGGAGCATCAGCTTTAGCATCAGTCCTTCAAATGAATATTCAGGGTTGATTTTCTTTAGAATTGACTGGCTTGATCTCCTTGCTGTCCAAGGGACTCTCAAGAGTCTTCTCTAGCACCACAGTGTGAAAGCATCAGTTCTTCAGTGCTCAGCCTTCTTTACGGTCCAACTCTAACATCCCTACATGACTACTAGAAAAGCCATAGCTTTGACTATACAGACCTTTGTCAGTAAAGTGATGTCTCTGCTTTTTAATATGCTGTCTAGATTTGTCATAGCTTTTCTTCCAAGGAGCAAGTGTGCTCGCCTAGGCAGCACATATACTAAAATTGTAATGATACAGAGAAGACTTTAGGGGTATTAGTTCTATAAGAAAGAGAAGCAGTCCCTGGCAATTGAGAAGTGGCCCGCCACAGCTGGACCTCAGAGCTACCAGGAGTTTGCCTGGTACTACTGGCTAGATGGGTGTCCCCCCATTGGATATAAAAATCACGAAGAACACTAGCATCAGATAGGGTCACTTTGCAGCCATGACAGACAAAGCAAACCAAAACAAAATGCTATTTGAGAATCTTGTCTAAGCGCAGACAAAAACACGATTCCTGTGTAAACCACAGGAAAAAAATAACAAAGAAAAACAAAACCCAAAACCCCTGGTCATCTTCCTATACTGGCTAACATGAGTAACTGCTGCTTCTCTACCAATTATGGCTTTAGCCTTGATTAATTTCTCCTGCCCTAGAGATAAAGTTTAATAAGATATTTAATAATAGATTTGCTACTGTTTGCTGACAGGATCCAATGCAGCGCAAAGCTCCACTTTCTTGAATGTTCTCCAGTGATGCCTTACCAAAGCCCAGCTCCTATAAAAAGTCACTTTCAAGACAGTCTTCCTGAATCCCACTGTGATGACCCCTGGCATACAGTCTCCATTGTTACAGGGGGCTTAAATCCTAACTCATTCATCTGCAGGTGTGTGCTTGGTGGTCTCTGGCTGGAAGGTACTGATTACATTTTGTGATTTCAGTTGCTGATATTTTACCCAGTTTGTCATTTTCCATTTTACTTTACCAAAGTCATCTTTTTCACTATGCAAGTTTGTATTTTTTAAGAAGTAAAAATAATTTTTATTGCTCTGGATTCTGAATCATACCAAAGGAAAATTTCCCCACCCCCAATGTCAGCAAATTTGGAAAACTCAGCAGTGGCTACAGGACTGGAAAAGGTCAGTTTTCATTCCAATCCCGAAGAAAGGCAATGCCAAAGAATGCTCAAACTACCTCACAATTGTACTCATCTCACACGCTAGTAAAGTAATGCTCAAAATTCTCCAAGCCAGGCTTCAGCAATTTGTGAACCATGCACTTTCAGATGTTCAAGCTGGTGTCAGAAAAGGCAGAGGACCAGAGATCAAATTGCCAAAATTCGCTGGATCATCAAAAAAGCAAGACAGTTCCAGAAAAACATCTATTTCTGCTTTATTGACTATGCCAAAGCCTTTGACTGTGTGGATCACAATGGACTGTGGAAAATTCTGAAAGAGATGGGAATACCAGATCACCTTACCTGCCTCTTGAGAAACCTGTATGCAGGTCAGGAAGAAACAGTTAGAACTGGACATGGAACAACAGACTGGTTCCAAATAGGAAAAGGAGTATGTCAAGGCTGTATACTATCACCCTGCTTATCTAACTTATATGCAGAGTACATCATGAGAAACGCTGGGCTGGAGGAAGCACAAGAAGGAATCAAGATTGCCGGGAGAAATATCAATAACCTCAGATAGGCAGATGACACCACCCTTATGGCAGAAAGTGAAGAAGAACTAAAGAGCCTCTTAATGAAAGTGAAAGAGAAGAGTGAAAAGGTGGGCTGAAAGCTCAACATTCAGAAAACAAAGATCATGGCATCCGGTCCCATCACTTCATGGCAAATAGATGGGGAAACAATGGAAACAGTGACAGACTTTATTTTTCTGGGCTCCAGAATCACTGCAGATGGTGACTGCAGCCATGAAATCAAAAGACGCTTACTCCTTGGAAGGAAAGTTATGACCAAACTAGACAGCATATTCAAAAGCAGAGACATTACTTTGCCAACAAAGGTCCATCTAGTCAAGGCTATGGTTTTCCAGTGGTCATGTATGGATTTGAGAGTTGGACTATAAAGAAAGCTGAGCGCAGAAGAACTGGTGCTTTTGGACTGTGGTGTTGGAGAAGACTCTTGAGAGTCCCTTGGACTGCAAGGAGATCCAACCAGTCCATCCTGAAGGAAATCGGTCCTGGGTGTTCACTGGAAGGACTGATGTTGAAGCTGAAACTCCAATATTTTGGCCACCTGATGCAAAGAGCTGACTCGTTTGAGAAGACCCTGATGTTCGGAAAGATTGAGGGCAGGAGGAGAAGGGGATGACCGAGGATGAGATGGTTAGATGGCATCACCAACTCGATGGACATGAGTTTGGGTAAACTCTGGGAGTTGGTGATGGACAGGGAGGCCTGGTGTGGTGCAGTTCATGGGGTTGCAAAGAGTTGGACATGACTGAGCGACTAAACTGAACTGAACTGAAGCTATAAAGGAATTTATTCATTTTTGCTTCTAGTACCTGTATGGTTTCACTTTTTACATTTAGATCTTTGATTCAGTTGGAATATATCCAGATATGTGGTGTGAAAAAGATATTATCTTTTTCTAAATAGTCATTCAATTATCCCAGTACCACCAATAAAAAATCCAAATTTTCTCTGATTTGAGAGGCCACCCTCATTACATCCTACATTTGTATATGTAATTAGGTCTATTTCTATATTTTCTATTCTCTTCTACTGGTCTATCTGTCCATTCTTGTGCAATATCACATTGTTTTAAGACAGAAGCTTCATAATATGTTATTTCTGGAAGGGCTAACCTCATGCTCTGCATTATGAGATTTGCCTACTATTCTTGTTTTTTTTTCCCCCTTCTAGATGAATTTATAATCAAGTTGTCTTGTTCTAGGGGAAAGCCCTAATGTTTACTTTATTGGGGTTACATTAAATTTACAAACTAACTTAGTGAAAACTAGCATATTTATGCGGTTGAGTCTTCCTACACAAGACCATCGTGTGCCTTTCCACTTTTTCAGGTCTTTTTTCATATCCTGAGCAGTGTTTTAGCGATGACCTCACATAAGCTCTAAGTGTAGGTTCATATCTAGTTCTTTTTGTCTTTTTACTGTCAAAAATAGTGTTCTCTCTTCCATTATGTCTTATATTGGGTTTAATTAGCATATGAGGAGGTTATTGGTTTTGTATGTTAATTTTATAACCTGAAACTCTATTTTTATTGTTTAGGGTAGTTTTTCAGTGGATCTTTGGAATTTGAACATATGTAAAATCATATCACCTGCAGAGAGTTTTGCCTCTTCCTGTCCATGTTTTACTCTTCTAATTGCTTTTTCTTATCTGATTGTATAGGCTAGTACCTCCATCCCAGGGTAAAATTTACAGTAGTAAAGATAATGCATCTTTGTCTTGTTAATCATGTTACTGAAAAGTTTTTAGTGTTACCACGTTACTAGAATTTTGGCTTTCGATCATAAAAAGAAGTAGTCATCAATTTCTATTCTACTGAATACTTTTAACAGGAGTGGAATTTCACATAATCAGACACCTTATCTACCTCTGTGGAGATGATTATATATAATCTTTCTTTTTAGGTCTCTTAAGATAAAGAATTATATTATTGAATTTTCTAATAATGGATCAACCCTGCTTCTCAGAATAAATCCAAGTTGCTTGTTATATATTTTTAATGAACTGATATATTGTGTGTTTTACTATTTCATTTAAGACTTTTTCCTATGATATTCATAAGTGGTATTGGTCTGCAGTTTTCTTTTGATGCAGTCTAGTGTACTTATTAGTATAGTCTTTCCAAATCTGGAAGATACAAAAACAGCACTGGGAACCAGTGTTAGAGATAAAACCTGATTCCTGTAGCAATTAAAATTAAAAATGGAAAAATGACACAACTTATTTCAGAAAAAAATCCGTATCCAATATTTGACAAGGAAAGAGAATTTATATACCATTCATGTTTGTGACTAAAATAATCCAATGCTACTTTGAGTTTTTAACTCTCCCTACACAGCAACTATAATTAGAACTGACTTCTATACACACCCTTTTTTTTTTTTAGCAGCTATCGCCAAGCACAGCCCCAATTTCTAAAAATGCTTTTATTCTTTAGCTAAGTAAACAGCAAAAAAGTGCTGGAAGGCAAATAATAATAAATGTTCAGAGCACAGATCAGCAGCTGCTCAGGGTAAGTTTCTTGCTGTGTAAAACAGTTTGGTTTTGAAGAGAGTTAAAGAAACAACCATCTGATGTTCAGAAGTTAAGATGAAAACGTGAAAGAGCTGCCTCCCCCCACACCCATAACCCCAGTCTAAACCTAAAGTAAAGCGTCAGTTGAATCCTAATTGTGGGACGGTCTACAAAATTCCTGACCAACACTCCTCAAAACTGTCAAAGTCATCAGAAACATAGAAAGAGGTACCTAAGGAGTACTGAAGACTAAATGTGACCTAGGTGGGTTATTGGAACAGAAAAAAAGACATTAGGTAAAAACTGAGAAAACACATAAATTATGGGCTTTATTCAATAATAATATTATTGCTTCACTAATTAATTGTGGCAAATGTGCTATAAAAATGTAAGATGTTAATAATCGAAGAAAATTAGTGTGACGTGCAAGGCAACTTTCTGTACCATCATCACAATTTTTCTGTAAAGCTAAAACTATTCTAAAGTTAAAAGTGTATTTTTTTAAGGTTAAAGGAGCTTAAAATATAATATGCTGCTGCTAAGTTGCTTCAGTCGTGTCCGACTCTGTGCGACCCCATAGATGGCAGCCCACCAGGCTCCCACATCCCTGGGATTCTCCAGGCAAGAACACTGGAAAGGGTTGCCATTGCCTTCTCCAATGCATAAAAGTGAAAAGTGAAAGTGAAGTTGCTCAGGCGTGCCTGACTCTTAGCGACCCCCTGGACTGCAGCCTAGCAGACTTCTCCGTCCATGGGATTTTCCAGGCAAGAGTACTGGAGTGGGGGTGCCATTGCCTTCTCCGAAAATATAATATAGGTGTGCCTTTTCTCCTGCTGCCAAAAAATACAGAATTAGACTAACAGGTACATGCAGAGGTGCTCATCACTAATCATCAGGGAAATGCAAATCAAAGCCACAATGAGATATCACCTGACACCTCTTAGAATCGCCATCACTAGAAAGACAAATGATAAATGTTGATAAAGATGTAGAGAAGAGGAATGCAAATTAGTGTAGCTACTATGGATAACAGTAGGAAGTTCCTCCAAAAATTAAAGACAAGACAGAACTACCATATGATACAGCAATTCCACTTCTGGTTATATATCCAAAGGAAATTAAAATCTCAAAGCAGTATCTGCACTTCCATATTCATTGCAGCAATATTCCATTGTGTGTGTGTGTGTGTGTGTGAGGCACGATGAAGAAGGAACTCCTACCATTTGCAACAGCATGGATGGACCTTGAGAGCGATGTGCTAAGTGAAATAAGCCAGACAGAGAAAAGCAAAATAAATGGCATTGATTGCATATGGGATCTTAAAAGCAAAAACGAATCAAAGCAGATAACAGATAGTGATTGCAGAGGCAGGAGACTGGGGTGAGAGAGATGGACACAGATGGTCACAAGGTACAAACTTCCAATCATGAAGTAAATAAGTTCTAGGGATGTAAAGTACAGTGTGTTGACTACAATTAATAATACTGTTTTGTATTTTTGAAAGTTATTTAGAGGATACATCTTCAAAGTTCTCATCACAAGAAAAGAAAATTGGCCACCATGTGAAGCAATGGATGTTAACTAGCCTTCCTTTGGTGACTACTTTGCAATATACACAGGTATCAAATCATTATGTGGTATGCCTTAAACAGACACAACTTTATATGTGCATTATATCTCAAAAAAACCTGGAAAAATGTAGAATCATAGTCTCCAATTCTCTATCAGACTTTTCAAAGTACCTACTACTGTCAGCTCAATTTGCAGTTTGCTTTTTCACTCAGAAATATATTTAGGCTTGTTATGGTGAAGATGAATGGTGGGTGGAGTGAAATGGGGAAGTGGTTTGTTTGGAAGAAAATCAAGATGCAGAATCAGAGTCTCAGGAGGGACAGATTTACTGCCTTCCTTTTATAAGAATTTGCTGATCAACAGCACTCTTTTCTTTGCTCTGATCCTTTTCTGCTGCTCCTTTCTTTTTTCATTCTGGGAATTTTTTGGGTCAAACCTGCAAAGTAAAACAGAAACCGTCCCCCCTCCAGGCCTTGCTAGCTCATGGTCAGGAAAATGTGGGAGCCTGCCTTGAGGCCAGTCTGGTGGCTTCAGGTTACGACACACTTTTTGCATTCCTGTTTGTCATTGGCTCTTGTCATTGGCTCACAGTCTGTCCTGGAAAACAGTGAGTCCTTAACCGTGATCTCTGAGTTAGTATTTTCCAAGACCCTTAGTTTTGATTGTCCTTCTGTCCTGCCCAACATAGAGATAAAGCTCTCTTATTCTTTTGGAAGCAGCTGGAGTCACTACCCAGAAGATGCAACTGCGTCTTCCTCAAGAGGTCCATAAAGAGGAACCAGGCCCAATTCCTCAAATGCATTTCAAAGACATGCAAGCCACTTTAGCCCTAACAGCCATTTAAGTATATGGGTGCTTGCTCAGGAAACCTGGGACAAAATCCATTGCAAAGTTCATCACTGTAACTAGGAAGCAAAACTATCCTGAGTTTTGTAACATATCAAAGTACACAAGGGAAAGATACAAATAAGAGGCGGGCCTAGACATCACCCACGACGGCTGCTGTACAGACAGCTGCGGGGCCTGGGGCATGGCCGGCTGCCCGGGCCAGCTGTGCGCTTCAGTCCCCTGGGGATCTTAACCTTGGCCCTAGCACGTCCTTACTGTAGTTTGGTTCCCTTTCCTTTGCATTTAGATTCCATTCAGTTCCTTTTTTTATCATATTTTCTGTGAGTACAATTTTAAAAAGGACTGTTTCTGGTTTGAATCCAGAGCGAGACAGGGAATTTGTCTGAGTTAACACAAAAATGACAGTAGAAAGGGAACATTCTCTTAGTCTTCGGGGATACCTACCCAATACCATCAGGCTTTTAGAGAGGATGGCTCTAGAGTTCAAAAGATCACAGCATGATATGACGAGTTTTTGCCATTAACATTTTATTATGGAATATTTCAAATACATACAAAAATATGTATGTTTTGATTGTGCTGTTATCCTGCCTAACATGGAGATAAAGCTCTCTTGTCCTTTTGGAAGTCATACCTATAAAGAACCCCCAGGCTCAACAGTTATGCCCTTAAGGCCAATCTCATTGAACATACACTTTTAAGCACTCCCAGGATGCCTCCCTGCCTTTCCACCTGCCCCAGTATTCTGAAGCAAATCCAAGACTATAATCTCCTCTAGAAAGAGTAGGGCTCTTTTTCAAAGCATAACCACTATTTCGCTATCACATCTCACACATGGACAGTAATTCCTTAATATGATCACATATCCAGTCAGTGCTCACTTTTGCCCATTGCCTCGTAAGTATTTTTTGAATTATTTAACTCATTTATTTTAATCTGGATCAGAATAAGATCTATACTTTGCCACTGTTTGACATGTCTCTGGTCCCTTTGATGTACAAATTTCTCTCTTTGTACTCTCTTGCATTGGGCACAACTTTTTTTTCCTAAGAGAAACCTGATCATTTTTTCACAGTCTGGACTAGCTGGAATTTTTCTACAGTCTAGATTTTGCTCTCTATATCTTGACATTGTTTAATGTTTTACTCCTTCCCCTTGTAGACTCCCCACCCCTACCCCCACCCCCATTCCCCCATACCTGTTTTTTTTTTTTAACTTGGATTCAGTGAAGTAAAACTTTTGAGCTTAAACTCAAGGACAACAGGTTGCACTGAATACATTCTCCTTTTGAAAAGGCAGGGCTTCCCTGGTATCTCAGCTGGTAAAAACCTGCCTGCAATGCAGGAGACCCTAGTTTCAGTCCTGGGTTGGGAAGATCCCCTGGAGAAGGGAAAGGCTACCCACTCCAGTGTTCTGGCCTGGAGAATTCCATGGACTATACAGTCCATGGGGTCACAAAGAGACACAACTGAGCCACTTTCAGTTTTGAAAAGGGGTTTCACTTTTTTTCCCTCAGACCCCACCAGTCTACCAGGTCACCCCGTAATTTGTCTGGAGGGTTGAAAGGAAAGCAGTAAATCCCAGAACACAAACAAATCTATTTATTTTCCAGAGTTTTAAATAGAAGCACCCAGGTCCTGAGTTTCAAGCAATCAGCATTTGTCTACACAAAGTGTACTATTCTTTATGGCAGCATTTGGTTTTTCAAAATAATCTGTTTTAACTCACTCCACCCCCTCCTGCTTGCCATTCATCTAGCCACAAGGGGGGAAAAAAAAGAAGAAAATTGTTGAAATATTTAGTATGTTGCCACCTGAGTCCATTTTAGTTACATCACACAAACCTGCAATGTTGATCTTAAAACAGCACAACAGGCTCCTTCAAGACTTCATGCCTCTCTTTTCCTTTTCCTCCCTGTCCCATCTGACTCCAATCCCCAGATGGTTTCGTGGAAAAAGCAGTGGACCAGCACTGTTGAGAAGGAAATGCCGAGCTCTCTCCCAACTTGAGATTTGATTCAGATACCTGGTCTACACTCCCTGACCTGATAGAACACTGACCTCAAAAAATTAGGACTGCTGTCCACACACCCAAGGTTTCCCATTCCATTACAGACTGATTATCATCATCAGTTCAGTTCTCTAAAACTCCAGGGAATGATTTTTTTCTTCCTTCTAAAGCAGAGTCTGGCTGGAAGAGGAGCTTTTCTAGAGCACTCAGTTCAGTTCAGTTCAGTCGCTCAGTCGTGTCCGACTCTTTGCGACCCCATGAACCGCAGCACGCCAGGCCTCCCTGTCCATCACCAACTCCTGGAGTTCACTCAGACATAGCCTTTAGTTATGCTCACTGCAAAGCAGGCTTAACTACATCCTCTCCAAGGAGCCCCACCTGGGGCTTCTGTGCCCCCACCCCAGGGGACTGTACTCTTCCTCCCCACCTTCCTCAACACCCGTTGTCTCTTCCCTCCCTCCCAACTGGAATGCACTTGGGATGAAAGATTCTTGGTTAGTTGAAGGAAAATAGTAGCTGGTCAAGGAGTCAGCCCGCATGGCATTTCTTCTAAAACAGAGAGCATCTCTTGAATTAGAATAGGGGAGATAAAAGAAATGGGTTTCTACTAAGATCTGTTAGTTCAGGGCAATTGATCCAGTGAGGGGTGTGATCCCCACTCTAGCCTGCCCTGTTGTGCTGGGGATTCCAAGACCTTTGTGATCAAAGCCCTGACTACTTTGGTACTGCGTTAACGCCTCACACAGTACAACAGTGAATGCTGTATGTGATCTGGAATCTTAAAAACTTGAAATCAAATTCTACCTCTGCTATGTATGACCTTTCCTACTTTGGGCACCTTTACCTCTCAGAAGTTAAATTCATACCTCATGCCTACTTTCTGGAATCTTTATAAATTATACATGAGCCAGAAAGAAAAAATACTCTAGTTGACATATTGCCATAAAAACAACTTAAAATAGATGTTTAAAGCTGTCAGCTAATTTTCCTAGGCAAATGAATCTTTCATATAACAAATGGCAATATCAAAATCTTAGGGCTTGAATTGGAATAGCTATACCTGGTTTTTTCCAGAGGCGGGAGGGAAATGTTAACTCTCCAAAGGACCCATTTTGAGAAGGAGCCAGTCCAAACCTGAGGATATGTAAAGTTGCACCCTTCAAGCAAATAGGGGAGAAGGGAACTAACCCAAGTTTATTTCCATGAAAGTAGAAATATATTGGAGTCGAGTTTACTGTAATGGTTGCAATCTACCATTTAGTTTATGTCATCTCATTAGAGCTGTAGATTGGTTGTATAAAACATACATATGGAACCTATAACACATCCTCTAATTGCTCATCAGCAAAAGGAAATAAAAACAAAATTGAATGCCCTTTAAGCACTCAATTCTTCATACAACAGTATGGAATTAGATTATGGTGAGAATCCCATTTTTCAGCCAAGGAATCTTATGTCCGAGAGCAACTTACCTGAGGTCAGTAGGTTAGTAGGCAGCTTAGCCAGGAATCCAACTCCAGCATGCCAGTTCCAAAGTCCATGCTTATTTTGTTGCAGTAACAGAAATGAACAATATACCAGAAAATTGTTAGTAGGCATTTAGTAAATGTAAATGTGCAGTAAAAACACGTTCTACTGAGAATCAGGGGGAATAAAGTTGATACTAAAACCACGAGAGAGCAGTCCACTTCCTCCAAATCCTGTCAATTAACTTTCAACTTGCCTGGAAAATCCATGGACGGAGGGGCCTGTTGGGCTGCAGTCCATGCGGGTTGCGAATGAGCGATTTCACTTTCATTTTTCACTTTCATGCATTGGGGAAGGAAATGGCAACCCACTCCAGTGTTCTTGCCTGGAGAATCCCAGGGACAGCGGAGCCTGGTGGGCTGCCTCTATGGAGTTGCACAGAGTCGGACACGACTGAAGCGACTTAGCAGCAGCAGCAAGAGCAATATGACAGCCATTCAATCTGGTCATAAAAACTGGTTGGAACCTTTACCACCACCTAGAGGTCATTGGACTGAACTGCATAAACAAAGGGAAAATGTTATTGAAGTGACTGTAAAGTCCCGTGCATATTACGGTTTTTTCATTACCATGTTGAACTGACTTAATATTAGATCCTTGGGAGAAACGGATGATCCTCAGAAAAGAGAGAGTTTCCAGCCTCCTGAACATAAAGTAGGTCAAGGACTGGGGAAGACCATCTGGAGAAAGAGGTTATTCCAAGAATATTCCTGCCTTAGTTTAAGTTGCCACTTCCTGTACCAGCAACTACATTTTGAAGAACGTATGTTCCACACGTGCTACAGAGAGGCAGCGTTAATACCGTCATCTTGCTTCCTGGGAAGGATGATGTAAGGGGCAAAGAAAGGAATATGTGAGAATGCAACCTTTGACATTCTTGAAGCTGGACTCCTGGTTCATTCTTGGTGTATTTAGGCAAGATCAGAAGAAGCAAATTTAATATAGAGTCCATGATTTTATTTCCTCGAAAAATAATCATTTTTATTTTAATATTTGTGGAACATTTCAAAAATCTCCCATCTGAGACACCTGAGGGAAAGAAAAGGAAAAGGAATAAGGAAGGGTCTCATACTACTTTAAAAGAAATACGTCTTCTATGATTCAGACTTTGCCTCTCACTAAGGGTCTCAGTCCATTTTGTAGCTACACAGCCAGTGTGCTGGTGACTCTGAAACCACCTTAGATCTACTCTGGGTTTGGGTTGACTTCTCTATGGCACACCAGCGGAAAGTTTGGTTGTGAGTCATTGCATACCAAGACACAATCTTCACACAATCAAACAGACCTTCTGGTGAAGGTTCTGGAATTGACTCCTTCTAAACTCACACCTATACATTTTATAATTAAATTGACAAAAGCTAAAGCCAGGGAAAGACTTTTAAAGTAGCAACAAAAAAGCAACTTACTCATATACGTGGGAATCCTCATAAGACTATCAGCAGATTTTTCATCAGCAACTTTACAGGCCAGAAGGGAGTGGTATGATATATTCAAAATCCTGAAAGAAAGAAAAAAAAACTTGCCAATCAAGAATACATTATCAGACAAGGTTTTGCTTCATGACTGAAGGAGAGATAAAGTTTTCTAGACAAACAAAAGCTGAAGACAATTCATCATCTTTCAACTAGCCTTCAAGAAATTGTTAAAGGGAGTTCTTCAAGCTGAAACAAAGACACTAATTAGTAGCAGGAAAACAAAACAAAATTATTACTCATCAGTAAATGTAAATATATAAAGTCCTGAATATGCTAACGTCATAATGGTGGTGAATAGATCATTTATAACACTAGAATGAAAGTTAAAGGACAAAAGTATTAAAAATAACTAAAACTAAAATACAATTGGTTAATGGAAATAGAAATAGAATTTTTAAAAGTTGTAAATTGTGACATCAAAATCATAAAATAGGAGTCAGTGTCTGTCAAATTTTGTTCAAAATTAGGTTGTTATCAGCTTAAATAGACTTATTAATATAAGATGTTTTATTTTTAAAATACAATAAAAACACATGACCATCAGCAGGCCACATCATTAGGGTACCACCTAGTGGTCCAGCCTCTTGCCCAGAGCATCCTACTGTAAGTGGAGCTGATTGGAGCTATGCCTATGGATGGGCTACTTAGAGTGTGAAGAAGGGGAGAGCGCACAGAATTCCTCATGTCTTCTGGGTGTGGTGTGTGGTATAATGAGTAACTGTTCAACATCCAAAGTGACTTGAAGTTCAGTTCAGTTTAGTTCTGTCGCTCAGTCGTGTCCAGCTCTTTGCAACCCCATGAACCGCAGCACGCCAGGCCTCCCTGTCCATCACCAATTCACAGAGTCCACCCAAATCCATGTCCATTGAGTCAGTGATGCCATCCAACCATCTCCTCTGTCGTCCCCTTCTCCTCCTGCCCTCAATCTTTCCCAGCATCAGGGTCCTTTCCAGTGAGTCAGCTCTTCAGATCAGGTGGCCAAAGTATTGGAGTTTCAGCTTCAACATCAGTCCTTCCAGTGAACACCCAGGACTGATCTCCTTTAGGATGGACTGGTTGGATCTCCTTGCAGTCCAAGGGACTCTCAAAGTCTTCTCCAACATGACAGTTCAAAGCATCAGTTTTTCTGTGCTCAGTTTTCTTTATAGTCCAACTCTCACATCCATACATGACCACTGGAAAAACCATAGCTTTGACTAGACAGACCTTTGTTGACAAAGTAATGTCTCTGCTTTTCAATATGCTGTCTAGGTTGGTTATAACTTTCCTTCCAAGAAGTAAGCGTCTTTTAATTTCATGGCTGCAGTCACCATCTGCAGTGATTTTGGAGACCCCCAAAAATAAAGTCAGCCACTGTTTCCCCATCTATTGGCCATGAAGTGATGGGACCGGATGCCATGAGGTTAGTGAGGGAAATTAATAAGTTAGACTTCAAAAGGAGTTTACTTCCCAATTGGATGATGTCAAAATGAACTGCCTGCAGATGGTTTTCATTGCAAGTAACTGGAAAGTGTATGCTTTTGCCAGGCTTGCCCAATTTTGCATCTGGGACTGTAGTGGGGGTATCGAATGGTCTTCTGTGGTTAGAAGCTCTCTCCTTTTATAGTGATGCCAGAGGCAAAGTTAGCTCCAGGGATCTCAAAGCATTCATCTTTCCACTCAAGAAATTGCCTTCCACCCAATGTGCTCCTTTGAAATACAAGAACAATACAGTTCCCTGAGATGCTCTGCTAGTAATTAACTGCCTTGGGGCCCAGGATTCTCAGAGCAGAGCTCAGCATCCTTCTTTCATTTACAGGGAAATCATTCAGACCTCCTTAGATGAAAGCAACCAGAGTTGGCCATGAACACAATTAGTGTACTTTAGAAATTAGCAATTTAGAAAAACAACAGACAGCAGGTTTGAGGCATCCCTTTAAAAGTAATTAAAATGGGAATGGTAAGGAAAATGCCATGGGAAGAGTTTGGGCATGTTATGTGTTTGTGACAAATATAGGGCAACAGGGGGAAAAAGTGTCTGATGGTGTCCAGTGAAATCTCAGTTGGATGAGAAAGGTGTTGGACTAAGTTGGAATCCTGTGAAGGTGGGAGTCTCTTGAGTTAGAATGCGGTGGTTCTAAGTGTAGAACTTTCCTGGTGGCTCAGACGGTAAAGCATCTGCCTACAATGCGGGAGACCTGGATTCGATCCCTGGGTCGAGAAGATCCCCTAGAGAAGGAAATGGCAACCCAGATGGCCTGGAAAATCCCATGGATGGAGGAGCCTGGTAGGCTACAGTCCATGGGGTCGCAAAGAGTCCGACAGGACTGAGCAACTTCACTTAAGTGCAGACTAAAGCAATGCAACGGCACCCCACTCCAGTACTCTTGCCTGGAAAATCCCATGGACAGAGGAGCCTGGTGGGCTGCAGTCCACAAGGTCGCTAAGAGTCGGACACAACTGAGTGACTTCACTTTCACTTTTCACTTTCATGCATTAGAGAAGGAAATGGCAACCCACTCCAGTGTTCTTGCCTGGAGAATCCCAGGGATGGGGGAGCCTGGTGGGGAGGCCATCTATGGGGTCACGCAGAGTTGGACAAAACTGAAGTGACTTAGCAGCAGCAGCAGCAGCAGCAGCAGAGCAATGACAGAAAGACCAGTGTTATGCAAAGAGAGATTCTCAGAGGAGTCTCCTCAACCATGAATAAGTCAAGGAGCTGAACCGAGGGTAGGTTGTTTTGTTGAAAGGGAAACTTTTCAACCTTTAGGGGAAGTTAGAAGGGGAAAACTAGGAGAGAGTTGGGGCTCAAAGCATTCACTGTCCTGGTGGATACACTCTGACTAGAATAACCCCTTTTCACCCTCTAAGAGCGCTCCAGGTTTTTCTGTAAGAGAAGTACGACTCAGAATCTATGTAAATTACACTGCGAAAGTTGAGGCCCTTGAACTAAAACTTACAGAAGCTTACATCTAGTAAAGTGGTTCCAAACAGAAATGCCTGAGGAATTTGATTCTTTTTTTTGAAGGCTTGAGAATAGGAGGAAGCAGAAATAAGAACTCTTAAAAAGTACCTGGGACTTTATTATATGGAGCTCTCACATTCCTCTAGGGTTTCAAATGGAGTGTTTGCTCTTCAGTCTTGATGGTGATTGGTGGTCAGGATTATTGTAGCTAATTATAACCATTTTGGGGGATTGCTAGGTATGACTTGAAGTATCGGGTTCATGGGCTCTGTGGTATACCTGGCTTAAGGAATTTGGTGTTTTCATCTTTTGCTTTCCTAGCACTTTAAACTGAACCTGTCCCCAGACATCCCTTGAGCATGTGCAATCAGAAACACTGTTTGTACATGCAGAGACAAAGATGCACATTGTTAATGGAGAGATTCAGGGGAATCCAGGGTGTTGTCTTACTGTGGACATTGCTCCTGACTCTTGTCCTGTTATACCTACTGCCGAATATAGCTCTCTCGTGACCCTCTCCCTGCCTCTGGTTCTGGGTCAGTGAGGTCTAGCTTTCCTGTGGAATTTTAATTATGCTTGTTTGAGCCTGTGCTAATCTCCTATTTGTGCGATGACCTGGTCTTGAACATATAAAGGCTAATGTCACTTGGTAGGGGGTGTGCTTGGATGTGCTACGTTCACATGTTCCTGCACCACTGAAAGACTGGATTTGCTGATGGGTTTTCCATTTTAGCATCTAACTGTCCTTTCTAGAAGACCAGTCTCTCTTTTCACTTCCACACCACAGACACCACGAGTTATAAATTCAAGTTAAAAATTCATACAAAAGGACAATGTTTTGTACATACAGTCAAAGCTATGGTTTTTCCAGTAGTCAAGTATGGATGTGAGAGTTGGACCAAAAAGAAGGCTGAGCGCTGAAGAATTGATGCTTTTGGACTGTGGTGTTGGAGAAGACTCTTGAGAGTCCATTGCACTGCAAAGAGATCAAACCAGTCCATCCTAAAGGAAATCAATCCTGAATAGTCATTGAAAGGACTGATGCTGAAGCTGAAACTCCAGTTACTTTGGCCACCTGAATTCGAAAAGCCAACTCATTAGAAAATACCCTGATGCTGAGAATGGGTGAAGGCAGGAGAAGGGGATGATAGATGGTGAGATGGTTGGATGGCATCACTGACTCAATGGACATGAGTTTGAGCAAGTTTTGGGAGATGGTGAAGGACAGGGAGGACTGGCGTACTGCAGTCCATAAGATCATAAAAAGTTGGACACAACTGAGTGACTGAACAATAACAACAAACATTCTCAACTTGAAGGCTGTCCCATTCTTCCTGTAGCTCAAAGTCTATATGCTTGACCAATAATAGTGACCCCTAGGCTGCTCTTCTGGCAAAATCTTCCCAAACCAGGTCTGGATAGCCTGTGGAGTTAAAGTATGGTCACTGTGTCCAGTTTCCCATTCTTTAACTGGTTAATAAAAATTAAATTGGAATTGAGTTGAACAGGAATGAATGGAAATGTTTAGAATGATGGCAGGTTCATGCTTGGGGGAAAACATGGATTCATTCATTTATTCATGCAACAAAATTCTGCCATTGCAAAGCTCTCGGCCAAGCAAGTGTCTCTCAGAAAATATGCCCAAGGTTACAATGAGGATGGAGAAAGCATTGAAAAATCCAAAAATGGAGAGCCCAGACTTCCAAGTAAGAATGACAGAGTCTTCCTTATTATAGCAATGGAGAGGGAACTATATTGGAAACAATGAAAAATTACATCTAAAATTTAGCAATTTGAAAATTTTTCAATTTTATTTATGTGTATTTCTACACAACCAAAGAATTTCAAAATAGAGCTACATCAGAGGAGTCTTAGGAAATGCTTTAAAATAATGAGGCTTTTGAAAGCAAAGTACATGTTACAGAACTGGCTATTCGTTTTGCTTTTGGGTGGAATCATTTCCAGAAACATGGACCATCTGAGTTCATAAAACAAAATCTTGTGTTCCAGCAGTATGGACTTTGAGCAGATTTCACTACTCAGTTCTCATAAAATTGCAAGGAAACAAGCAAGGCTCAAGGCCCAACTTCAAGCTTTCCAAGACAGCCATTGGTGCTCAAAGATCTAGGATAGGAAAATGGAGTTCTCTAGCCTCATGTATGAAGCGTGCTGTGACCTCTCCCTGCAGAGGAATGAGCTATTCCTTTAACCTCAACCCGCCAGCTTGATTTGGGACTTTGGCAGCAGTTACTGAATCCTGGCATCATCAAGAAGCCCAAAGGAACAATTGCTTATCTGGTGCAGATGGCAGAAAGAAAGCTCAAAGCTCAGATAGGAGACCCACTCTGATACTCTGCTCATTGTCTCCAGTAGAATTTCCACAGCACTTAAGACAACATGCTTTCCCTTTGCTTGGTAGAAGCGATGTCAGAATCTGCAGGCTTGAGATACTTGTACAACATGAGAAGAGGGAAGGGTGTCCCTGAACTAATAGTCTTAGAATATAAGAAAACTCAAGAACCAGTGAAACCCCAAAGGCCTGGGGCATTTAGTTAGGGTATGGCAATCTCTCTGGCTCTTCATGAAAACTGTGAGCCACAGTTAATACACTGCCCTCTATATAAATTAAGAACATTCAGACCCAATAAATAAGGTCAGTAAATATTTGATGAATGAAGGAATGGTGAATTTTATGTGGTAGAAGCCAGTCAATTATTATAAGCCCTCAGTGGGTGTTCCAGAGAATGTTTTGATCCATTCTCCACCTCAAGCTCCAGAGGTAACAAATCCAAGAACTTTAGCTTAGCTTGAAGGACACGGTTGAAATGAACTGAAAATAAAGGCACAGGCCTAGGTCAGGCACAAAGTGAATAATCAGGGCAGCCACTGACTGGTATGTGTTGGCCAGAGCTTGGCAGCCACTGTGGTTGGGCTCTTCTGAGAAGTCGAGATAAGTTGATGGTTAGACTCCTAGAGTCAAGAAACAGAAGAAGGAAGGGAGCTATGGTCCTTCTGCTCCAGCCAACAGATCTGCACTGCTTGCTCCTCAGACCACATGCCACTTCTCATCCCCATCTCTTTACTCTCACGGTTCCAGACTTGAAATGCCCTCATTCAAGCCCTCTACCTGTTGAAGTTCTGCTCATGCTTTTTTGGAAATCCAGGACAGGGTATGTGTATATGCAAAGCTGATTCACTTTGTTATACGGAAGAAACTAACCCAAGACTATAAAGGAATTATACTCTAATTTTTAAAATTCATTTAAATAATAGAAAATAAAAAGTTAAAAAGATAAAGACAAAACCCTAAAAAAAAAAAAAAAAAAAGCCCCACGCCCAGCGCAGGGAACAATCCAGCTATCAACAGACTCGTTCAACTTTCCTCTAAGAATGTAATTTCTTGGACCCACGCATGTAATCAAGATGTCAGCAGTCTCCCTGCCCCCTGAGGTCTGATAACCTCATCAAACTCCTACTTCTATGGCCTGAGATAATGCAAAACCCACCTCATAATGTCTGCAAATACTTTCATCCTGTTCCCTTCTGTCTCAGCCTCAACAGTCTCACCGCCTCCAGGCCTGTGTGTGTGTGCTAGGTCGCTTCAGTCATGTCTGACTCTCATCCCCATGGACCGCAGCCCCCAGGCTTCCCTGGCCGTGAGATTCTCCAGGCAAGAGTACTGGGGTGAGTTGCCACGCCCTCCTCCAGGGGATCTTCCCGGCCCAGGGATGGAACCCACAGCTCCTGTGTCTCCTACGTTGGGAGGAGGAGTCTTTGCCACTAGAGCTACCACCAGGCCTGCTGACTGCTAAACAGCTCGCCAAGCTGTCTCTTCTCACTGCACCGGAAGTTCAGCCACAGCAAGGAGCCCTGGTTGTTTTGCAGACGTCCTTCAGTCACAGCACAGGGGCATTCAGGCAAATCCGGGCTCCTCTACACTCCCCACACTCCCTTTTCTCCTCCTCTCACCATCCTGGAGTTATCAATAAATCCCCTTCTCTTACACTGGCCACCATGCCCATCCCAGATTCCTTGGGGCTCTCACCTACTACCTCAAAGGGCTTATTAAAGTATTTCTTCCAGACCTATATAGTGGTTTTATAGAAGTCTGGAGAATATTCTCTCTTCATTGCCTAACTACATGCCATTGTTTCAGTTCAGTTCAGTCTCTCAATCATGTCCGACTCTTTTGCGACCCCATGATGCCAGGCCTCCCTGTCCATCACCAACTCCTGGAGTTTACCCAAACTCATGTCCATTGAGTTGGTGATGCCACCTAACCATAAAACTATGATATAAGGAACCTGTTTGAGGTCTTCCAGTTTTCCATATTCTTAGAACCAGATCAGTCAGATTTGTGTGCTTTTTTACTTTTTTGTTCTTTCACTTCAGTATTCCTTATTTCCAATTCTTAGCTCCTAGTTCTGATTTCTTTCATTCAGTTATCTATCTGAGATAGATTTATTGAGACTCTACTATGTGCTATGGGGCTCCCTGGGCAAGAATACTGGAGTGAGTTGCCATTTCCATCTCCAGGGGATCTTCCCAGATCAGGGGTCAAAACTGCATCCCTGGATTCTTTACCACTGAGCTGCCAATAGCAGCTGGTAAAATCGATCATTTTGAAATTCAAAGACAGACGTCTTCTAGTCCAGTATTTCTCAAAAGTGGTCTGTACACAGGTTAATCAGAATCACTTGGTCAGTGTTGTAAAAATAAAGATTCCTGGGCCTCTCCCAGGTCTTCTTCAGCAAAGCCTTCAAGGCAGGATACTGGGAATCTACATTTTAAAGCTTCTAATTTGATTCTCCTCATGGCCTGCTTTTGGAGCCACATTTCCAAGGCTGTCTCCAACTCAACAGAAGAATCCACCCAACACACTTCTGACATGTAAACAAGCAGCCTCATCCTGGACACATGCAGAGATAGAGAATTTACAACTTCACAGAGAGGATTTTTTTGTGCGTGGGTTTTTGTTTTTGTTTTTGTTTTTTTAATGGGATAACACTATTAGTTTCTTGCATGCTAAGTTGCTTCAGTTGTGTCCAACTCTGTGCAGCCCCATGGACTGTAGCCCACCAGGCTCTTCTGTCCATGGAATTCTCTAGGCAAGAATGCTGGAGTGGGTTGCCATGTCCTCCTCCAGGAAATCTTTCCCACCTAGGAATCAAACCTGCATCTCTTATGTCTCCTGCAGTGGCAGACAAGTTCTTTACCACTAGCTCCATCCGGGAAGCCCTTCATCTTTCTGATCAGTCACAAGTTCAATATCCTTCTCTTTATCAGAAAGACAATCAATAGAAGGTCAAATCCAGAAGCCACATATATATAAACATTAATAGTATGGAGTATAAGTTAAAATAATATTTTATTTTATATCCATCAGAATGGCAAAAATTAAAAGAGGAATAGTGTTTATTGTTGGTAGAGATGTAGGGAGAAGAGTATTCTTTTATATTCTTGGTAAAAATGTGCAGTTATGGAGACCTTTTGGAAAACCGTCTGGCCATATCTGTTAAAGTTAAAAACACATACACACTTTGACTTAGTAATCTCACTTCTGACAATCTATCCCACAGAAATTGAAAAAAAAAACTTATATACAAGAAAAATATCAAGTTTTGGCAAAAGCAGAGAACTACACTCCTGGTAGAAGTGTAAACTGATACCGCCACCTTGAAAACCTGTTTGTCTCTGTCTTCTAAATCTGAACATATGTATGCCTTGTGATGCGTTCATACCACCCTTGGTATATGCCCACCGGAAATGTTTACACATGTTCACCAGAAGTGTAGAAGAATGTTGACCACAGCACTGTGCATACTGGAAGACAGACAGTCACGAAGAGTAGAATGGAGAAATCAATTGTCATCTCCATTTACTGATACACTGTACAGGAATGAGAATGAACACATCATAACACCAAACATCAGTGTGGGCGAATCTCACAAAGGAAGCCAGGTATGACAGAGTCAGAAAAACCCTATGATATTATGGGGTTATTATTCCCATTTACAGATGAAGAAACAGAGGCAAGAAAGATTAAGTGGCTCACCGAAACTCACAATGCTGCCATATGGTGGAATTTCTGAAGCTAGAAAAAGAAAAATGGTAGAAATTTTCAGTGACAGTAGAGAGAACCACACAGAGAATTCTCTATCAATATTTAGTCACAAACCAAAACTCTTTGGAAATGAATGTTCTATAAGGTGCAAAGCCATCTGACAATGTTACCATCTAGTGTTTAAATGTCTTTTCACAAGACTAATAATAACTTAATATCTGTGGAGCGTTAACTGACCAGGGGGCCGAGAGGAGCAACCCCATGTCCAAGGAACGGTGGCTGCGCGGGTGCAGGAGGGCCAAGAGGAGCTACTCCACGTTCAAGGTCAGGAGGGGTGGCCGTGAGGAGATACCCCTTGTCCAAAGTAAGGAGCAGCGGCTGCGCTTTGCTGAAGCAGCCCTGAAGAGATACCCCACGTCCAAAGTAAGAGAAACCCAAGTAAGATGGTAGGTGTTGTGAGAGGGCATCAGAGGGCAGACACACTGAAACCATAATCACAGAAAACTAGTCAATCTGATCACATGGACCACAGCCTTGTCTTACTCAATGAAACTAAGCCATGCCCGTGGGGCCACCCAAGATGGGCGGGTCATGGTGCAGAGGTCTGACAGAATGTGGTCCATTGGAGAAGGGAATGGAAAACCACTTCAGTATTCTTGCCTTGAATACTGAACCCCATGAACAGTATGAAAAGGCAAAATGATAGAATACCGAAAGAGGAACTCCCCGGATCGGTAGGTGCCCAATATGCTACTGGAGATCAGTGGAGAAATAACTCCAGCAAGAATCAAGGGATAGAGCCAAAGCAAAAGCAATACCCAGTTGTGGATGTGACTGGTGATAGAAGCAAGGTCCGATGCTGTAAAGAGCAATATTGCATAAGAACCTGGAATGTCAGGTCCATGAATCAAGGCAAATTAGAAGTGGTCAAACAGGAGATGGCAAGAGATAACGTCGACATTCTAGGAATCAGCAAACTAAAATGGACTGGAATGGGTGAATTTAACTCAGATGACCATTATATCTACTACTGTGGACAGGAATCCCTTAGAAGAAATGGAGTAGCCATCATGGTCAACAAAAGAGTCCGAAATGCAGTACTTGGATGCCATCTCAAAAACGCCAGAATGATCTCTGTTCATTTCCAAGGCAAACATTCAGTATCACGGTAATCCAATCCTATGCCTCAACTAGTAACACTGAAGAAGCTGAAGCTGAAGTTAAACGGTTTTATGAAGACCTACAAGAACTTTTAGAACTAACACCCAAAAAAGATGTCCTTTTCATTATAGGGGACTGGAATGCAAAAGTAGGAAGTCAAGAAACACCTGGGATAACAGGCAAATTTGGCCTTGGAGTATGGAATGAGCAGGGCAAAGGCTAATGAGAGTTTTGCCAAGAGAACACACTGGTCATAGCAAATACCATCTTCCAACAGCACAAGAGAAGACTCTACACATGGACATCAGCAGATGGTCAACACCGAAATCAGATTAGTTATAGTCTTTGTAGCCAAAGATGGAGAAGCTCTATACAGTCAGCGAAAACAAGACCTGGAGCTGATTGTGGCTCAGATCATGAACTCCTTATTGCCAAATTTCAGACTTAAATTGAAGAAAGTAGGGAAAACCACTAGACCATTCAGGTATGATCTAAATCAAATCCCTTATGATTATACAGTGGAGGTGAGAAATAGATTTAAGGGACTAGATCTGATGAACTATAGATGGAGGTTCATGACATTGTACAGGAGACAGGGATCAAGAACATCCCCATGGAAAAGAAATGCAAAAAAGCAAAATGGCTGTCTGGGGAGGCCTTACAAATAGCTATGAAAAGAAGAGAAGTGAAAGCAAAGGAAAAAAGAAAAGACATAAGCATCTGAATGCAGAGTTCCAAAGAATAACAAAGAGAGATAAGAAAGTATTCGTCAGCGATCAGTGCAAAGGAAAAGAGGAAAACAACAGAAAGGGAAAGACTAGAGATATCTTCAAGAAAATGAAAGATACCAAGGGAACATTTCATGCAAAGATGGGCTCAATAAAGGACAGAAATGGTATGGACCTAACAGAAGCAGAAGATATTAAGAAGAGCTGGCAAGAATACACAGAAGAACTGTACAAAAAAGATCTTCACAACCCAGATAATCATGATCACTCACCTAGAGCCAGACATCCTGGAATGTGAAGTCAAGTGAGTCTTAGAAAGCATCACTATGACCAAAGCTAGTGGGGGTGATGGAATTCCAGTTGAGCTATTTCAAATCCTGAAAGATGATGCTGTGGAAGTGCTGCACTCAATATGCCAGCAAATTTGGAAAACAGCAGTGGCCACAGGACTGGAAAAGGTCAATTTTCATTCCAATCCCAAAGACAATGCCAAAGAATGCTCAAAGTACCACACAATTGCGCTCATCTCACACGCTGGTAAAGTAATGCTCAACATTCTCCAAGCCAGGCTTCAGCAATAAGTGAACCATGAACTCTGTGACATTCAAGCTGGTTTTAGAAAAGGCAGAGGAACCAGAGATCAAATTGTCAACACCCACTGGATCATGGACAAAGCAAGAGAGTTCCAGAAAAACATCTATTTCTGCTTTATTGACTATATCAAAGCCTTTGACTGTGTGGATCACAATAAACTGTGGAAAATACTGAGAGAGATGGGAATACCGGACCACTGGACCTGCCTCCCGAGAAACCTATATGCAGGTCAGGAAGCAACAGTTAGAATTGGACATGGAACAACAGACTGGTTCCAAATAGGAAAAGGAGTACATCGAGGCTGTATATTGTCACCCTACTTATTTAACTTATATGAAGAGTACATCATGAGAAACACAGGGCTGGAAGAAACACAAGCTGGAATCAAGATTGCTGGAAGAAATCTCAATAACCTCAGATATGCAAATGACACCACCCTTATGGCAGAAAGTGAAGAGGAACTAAAAAGCCTCTTGATGAAAGTGAAAGAGGAGAGTGAAAAAGTTGGCTTAAAGCTCAACATTCAGAAAACGAAGATCATGGCATCTGGTCCCATCACTTCATGGCAAATAGATGGGGAAACAGTGGAAAGAGACTTATGTTGTTAAAGTCTGATAAAGTATCAGACTTTATTTTGGGGGCTCCAAAATCACTGCAAATGGTGATTGCAGCCATGAAACCAAAAGACGCTTAATCCTTGGAAGGAAAGTTATGACCAACCTAGATAGCATATTCAAAAGCAGAGACATTACTTTGCCAACAAAAGTTTGTCTAGTCAAGGCTATGGTTTTTCCAGTGGTCATGTATGGATGTTGGACTGTGAAGAAAGCTGAGCGCTGAAGAATTGATGCTTTTGAACTGTGGTGTTGGAGAAGACTCTTGAGAGTCCGTTGGACTGCAAGGAGATCCAACCAGTCCATTCTAAAGGAGATCAGACCTGGGTGTTCATTGGAAGACTGATGCTAAAGCTGAAATTCCAATACTTTGGCCACTTGATGTGAAGAGCTGACTCTTTGGAAAAGACGCTGATGCTGGGAGGGATTAGGGGCAGGAGGAGAAGGGAATGACAGAGGATGAGATGGCTGGATGGCATCACCGACTCGATGGACATGAGTTTGAGTAAACTCTGGGAGTTGGTGATAGACAGGGAGGCCTGGCGTGCTGTGATTCATGGGGTCGCAAAGAGTTGGACATGACTGAGTAACTGAACTGAACTGACCATGAGTCAGCCACAGGTCTGAGCCCTTTACCTACCTTTTCATTAAGCAACCCAACCACACATGAGCAAGTACTGCTGATTTTCTGCATCCTGTCGATCAGCAACAAATTCCAGGCCTCGTCTTCTCTAGCCCATGCTCTCTCCTGTGACTTCATGGAAATCCCATGTGCTCCAAAGTTGGTGATCTGGGTCTGGATGAAGTCCCAGGTTTTTACCAGGTGTGGGACCTTGAACACTTTATTCACCTTCCATGTAAAATTCTATAACAAGACCTTCATGGAGCTGTTAGGAACTGATGAGCTGGGGGGTATGAATTAGGAGCTCACCAGCTGGCACACTGAAGGCTCTCTGTAAAAGCTGATGTCACTTGGAACATGGAATACACTTCCATTGCCATATTCCACCCCCGATTTTTTAAAATTGTTTTATATTAGATTGTAGTTGATTTACAATGGTGTGTTAGTTTCAGGTGTACAGAAAAGAGATTCAGCTATACATATATGTATTCTTTATCACATTCTTTTCCCATCTGGGTCATTACAGAATACTGAGTTCCCTGTGCTATATAGTAGGTCCTTGTTGATGATCTGTTTTATATACAATAGGTTGTTAATCCTAAGCTCCTGTTTTTTTCCCCATTTTCCCCTTGGAGTAAGAAATGGCAATGCTCTCCAGTATTCTTGCCTGGAAAGTTCCATGGACAGAGGAGCCTGGCGGGCTACAGTCCATGAAGAGACTTACAAAGAGTTAGACACAACTGAGTGGCTGAACATGCACACACCATTCCACTTGTTCAGTCACCCAGTCGTGTCTCACTCTTTGTGACCCCATGGACTGCAGCACTCCAGGCCTCCCTGTCCCTCACCATCTCCCGAAGTTTGCCCAAGTTTGTGTTCATTGCATCAGTGATGCTGTCTAGCCATCTCATCCTCTGACGCCCTCTTCTCCTTCTGCCCTTGATCTTTCCCAGCATCAGAGACTTTTCCACTGAGTCATCTGTGTACACCAGACGACCAAAATACTGGAGCTTCAGCATCAGTCCTTCCAGTGAATATCCAGGGTTGATCTCCATTTAGATCTCCATTTGATCTCCTTACTGTCCAAGGGACTCTCAGGAGTCCTCCAGCACCATAGTTCGAAGGCATCAATTCTTTGGCATTCTGCCTTCTTTATGGTCCAGTTCTCACAACCATTGTTGACCACTGGGAAGAACATAGCCTTGACCATATCCTTTGTCAGCAGAGTAATGTCTCTGCTTTTCATCACACTGTCTAGGTTTGTCATTGCTTTCCTGCCAAGAAGCAATTGTCTTCTGATTTCACGGCTGCACTCACTGTCCACAGTGATTTTTGGAGCCCCCAAAGAGGAAATCTGTTACTACTTCCACATTTTCCCCTTCTATTTGCCATGCAGTAATGGGGCTGGATGTCATGATCTTAGTTTTTTAACATTTAGTCTAAGCTGGCTCTTTCACTCTCCTCCTTCACCCTCATCAAGAGGTTCTTTAGTTCCTCTTCACTTTCTGACATTAGAGTGGTGTCATCTGCATATCTGAGGTTGTTGATGTTTCTCCCACCTATCTTGATTCTGACTTGTAACTCACCCATTCTGGCATTTCTTGTGATGTGCTCAGCATATAAGTTAAACAAGCAGGGTGACAGCACACAGCCCTCTCGTACTCCTTTCTCCATCTTGAACCAATCAGTTGTTCCATACCGGGTTCTAACTGTCGCTTCTTGACTCTCATACAGGTGTCTCTTACCTTTGCCCTTAGGTAAACATAAATTTGTTTTCTACACTTCTGACTCTATTTCTGTTTTGTAAATAAGTTAATTTGTATCACTTTTTGATTCTGCATATAAGTGATATATGATATTTGTCTTTCTCTGTCTGACCTACTTCACTTAGTGTGAAAATCTCCAGGTCCGTCCACTTTGCTGCAAATGGCATTATTTCATTCTTGTTAATGGCTGAGTAATATTCCATTGTGTGTATATATGTATATATATATATATACATATATATACCACATCTTCTTTATCCATTCATCTGTTGATGGACATTTAGGTTGCTTCCATGTCTTGGCTATTGTAAACAGCATTACAATGAACAGTTGCGTGCATGTATCCTTTTGAACCATGGTTTTCTCTAGATATATGCCCAGGAGTGGGATTGCTGGATCATATGGTAGCTCTAATTTTTGTTTTAAAGTTCATCTTGATGGAAAAAATACCATTTTGTTTAATTTTGAAACCTCTTGTAGTACAACTTGGCAGCACAAAGATGCATATCCAAGTTCTGCAGATTCAATATTAATACTACCGTGTAGTAGACATTGAGCTATGTACTTGATGTGCATTATCTCATTTTTTAATGAATTAATTTTAAATATTTTATTCTGAAATAATTTTAAATTTACAGAAGAGTGTCAAGAATCATATCAAGAACTCTCCTGTACCCGTCATCCGAGTTCTTGAGTTTTTACCCATTTTCAGCGTGTGCCACATTTGTGCTGTGTGTCCTGCACGCTCCCTCCCCCTCTCTGCACACAAACATACATTAATCCTCTCTGAACCATTTGAGAGAACGCTGCAGACATCATGCCCCTTTACTAGTTCAGTGTGTATTTTCTGAGACCAAAGCAGCTATCAAATTCAGGAAATTTAATACTGATGTAATACTTTAATCTACCATATTATGTGAATTTCATCCATTGTCCTAATAATATCCCGCAAAGCAATTTTGGGTACATTATCCTGTCCAATAACTCACTGATACTTTTTAGAATAACTAAGACATCTGTATATTATTTGAAAACGTTTTGTGGTCATGAATTTATTTTTAATGTTGGATTTTCATAAAGTTTCTTCAAAGATCAACTGACCGATTCCCCTTAAAGAGATCAGTCCAGTCTCGAAAGGACCACGTTTGTGAAGATAAATTCATTACCCATTCACTGAAGCATCAAGGCAAAAATAAATAAATAAAAAATTCAGAGGGAAAGATTTGAAACTATCTGTTTGCTATGTGCCTGTGGGCCAAGGGGTGAAGGAAAACAAACCCGTTTCCCACTTCTCTGTCAAAATCCTGGTATGTGGTGGACCTTCTGTTTTCACAATTAACTACAGAATCTTGACTGATGAATGGGCATTTTTTAACCCATTTCTGATCATTTCAAATTTAAAGATAACAACATAATTCCATTTAGTGGGCCACTGATTGAAGGGAAATTGCACTCAGCTGATGAATTTCCATGTTGCGAAATGGGTCATAGCAGCAGATGGCCTTCGAAGAAGCAAAAAATAACTTTGGAGTTGGTTGCTTTTTCTCCCAGCTTCCTTAACTGAACCCTGCTGCCTGGGAATGTAACTCCTCAAAGTAGGTCAGGGGAATTTGAGGTGTTGGATAGTCAAAGGGAACTGTGAGTTGTCAAACAATAATAATCTGATCTTAAAATAAATCACCATATGTTATCTGAGTACAAAACTAATGCTAAGTGTAAGATCATAATTGATGTTTATGAAGTACTCACTATCACCGGCACTACCCTAACAACTACACGTGTATTGACTTGTTTAATCTGTAAACCTATGAGTAAGGATTATCATAGTCTGCATTTGACAAATGAAAAACAGATTTGGAGAGTGCATCCGACAAGTTCAAAATAAATGCTTTTCTCTTTTGTTATATGAAATACTTCATTGAAGGACCAAGAGACCT
This sequence comes from Nanger dama, assembly GCA_917880005.1. Taxonomy (NCBI): domain Eukaryota; kingdom Metazoa; phylum Chordata; class Mammalia; order Artiodactyla; family Bovidae; genus Nanger; species Nanger dama. The sequence goes on along the minus strand of CAKJTW010000032.1, from coordinate 14,543,664 downwards.
ATGTGCATGTGTGCTAAGTTGCTTCAGCTGTCTCCAACTCTTTGCGACCCCATGGACTATAGCCCACCAGGTTCCTCTACGGGATTCTCCAGGCAAGAATACTGGAGTAGGTTGCCATGCCCTCCTCCAGGGGATCTTCCTCACCCAGGAATCGAACCCGTGTCTCTTACATCTCCTGCATTGGTAGGTAGGTTCTTTACCACTAGTGCCACCTGGGAAGCCCTATATTTTTTAAATTGATTCTATTGATATAATTTTATCTTTATTAAGCTCCAAAAATCATATTTGTACTGTGTTTTGTAAATATATTTCCCAGTTAAAAAACAGAAACAAAACAAAACCAGGGCACCTTGGGAAAAAATGATTCATTCCAGCTCTGGTGCTGGAAATGTACAAGAACCTGGTATATCTTGTCATACCAAAATATCATAAACAGATCAAAAGCTATGTGGATTGTGTGAAAAAGACTCGGGAGCTTTGTGCAAAAAGGGACAAATTTGAGCATCGGTAAGTGTGACAATTAAAAAAATTTTTAACACATAGAATGTGTTTATATAAACACATAAGTGTTATTCACTCAGTTGTATCCAACTCTATGATCCCACAGACTGTAGCCCACCAGGCTCTTCTGTCCATGGAATTCTCCAGGTAAGAATACTGGAGTGGGTAGCCATCCCTTTCTCCAGGGTATACAGTGGTCCACAATAAGAAGAAAACGGTAACACACTGCTAATTCTTTAATGGCTCATGGGAGCCAATACGATATTTTGAAAATTTAAAAGTAGAAAGAATCGGATTTTTTTTTCTTGCCCTGTCTACAGAAAATGTATCTCAACATAACCAAGTATTTAACAAGAGGGTGTTTATTTTTGCAGAAGCAATCTAGATAATAAATGAAGAGGGGATGATAGAAGCATCATGAATTGAAACACCTAATGAGTTAGTGTTTTTAGGCAATGATCAACCATGGCTGATAACATCAAAACAGGAACATTGCGTGTATTCCACTCACCTATATAAGAGTGTTGCCAAAGAAATCAAACCAGAATCTGTGAAAGCTGCTGTGCCTTATAGGAAACACAGAGGACAGAGGAATATACTAAGAGACACCATGAGGATGTCATCTGGACTAGGGAAAACTTTAGACCAAGGGGTCAGTTTTGTTTTGTTTTTTTTTTAAACAATAACAAAAGCAGAAGTATAAAGGTGGTAAAGAACATGTCTCCCATTGCAGGAGATGTAAGAAACTTGAATTTGATCCCTGGGTTGGGAAGATTGTCTGGAGGAGGGCATGGTAACCCTTGCCAGTACTCTTGGCTGGAGAGTCCCATGAACAGAGGAGCCTGGTAACTACAGTCCACATGGTCACAAAGAATGGGACTTGACTGAAGTGACTTAGCATGCATGCATGAAGTGTAAAGAGGGAGAATCTTTACTAAATTAGACCTAAACAATTATTAACCAATAGTAACATGTGGACCTTTTTGGATCTTATTTCAAACAAAATGTAAAACAAAACACAACAAAACATGCTAAACACAGAAGTGTTAGAACATTTATAGACAATCAGGAAAATAAGAACAGTGAAATTAAGGATTAGAGTTGCCATTTTCAGGGTGTGCTAATAATGGAAATTGTGTTTAAAAAAGAGATTCCTTGTCTTTAGAAATATATACTGAAGTGTTCTCAGATGAAATCATGTGTCTAGGATTTGCTTCAAAATAATCATGAGTGGTTGGGGAAATTAGTGGTGGTATAAAGGATGGCTAATGACAAGTGCTGAGTTAGGTGATATGCACATGAAATTTATTATACTAGCCTCTCTGCTTTTGCATACGGTTGGACTACTCCAAGTCAAAAGCATGTTTCTGCCTCATACATCTAAAATGAAAAGTTTGTTGTTTATTTTGTTATATGATAAAATGCAGCCATGAAATTAAGAGATGCTTGCTCCTTGGAAGGAAAGTTATGACAAACCTAGATAACGTATTAAAAGCAGAGACATTACTTTGCTGACAAAGGTCTGTATAGTCAAAAGTATGGTTTTTCCAGTAGTGATGTCTGGCTGTGAAAGTTGGACCATAAAGAAGGCCGAGCACTAAAGAGTTTATGCTTTCAAACTGTAGTGCTGGAGAAGATTCTTGAGAGTTCTGTGGACTGCAAGGTGATCAAACCAGTCAATTCTGAAAGAATCAACCCTGAATGTTCATTGGAAGGACTGATACTGAGGCTGAAACTTCAATACTTTGGTCACTTGATGGGAAGAGCTGACTCACTGAAGAAGACCCTGATGCTGGGAAAGACTGAAAGCAAAAGGAGAAAGGGGCAACAGAGGATGAGATGGTTGAATAGCATCACCAACCTAATGGGCATGAATTTGAGCAAACTCCAGGAGGTAGTGGAAGACAGAGGAGCTTGGCATGCTGCAGTCCAGGGGGTCACAAAGAGTTGGACATAACTTAGCAACTGAACAGTAACACCACCAGCATGATATAATGCAATGTTTCTTGAAGTACATTCTTTATAACATTAATTCTGAAGATGTTAATAAATGTTCTTCATGTAATAGATTCTGCTGTTAGATTGTGTGCCTGTATGTTAGTCACTCAGTCAAGTCCGACTCTTTGTGACCCCGTGGACTATAGCCCACCGGGATCCTCTGACCATGGGATTCACCAGGCCAGAATTTTGGAGTGGGTTGCCATTGCCTACTCCAGGGAATCTTCTCGACCCAGGGATCGAACCCAGATCTCTTGCATTTCAGTCAGATTCTTTACCAAGTGAGCAATTAGATTAGAAAATACCAAATTAAACAGATTTCTTCACTGCTCAGAATCTTAAAGATGTGAGTGTCATTCTTCAAGAGGATATAATGTGTAAAGTTTCCTAACTTAACTTGGTCCACGTAAGTTTTTATATCCTTTTATAGGATTGTGTTCCACAACATATTATAGGATTATGTTCCACAACATATTTTAGTAAACTCTAGTGTGATGGGCTGAGCCATGGATGAGGAGTCATTCAGAATTCTGAAGCTGAGCTGTTAGGTATAGACTGGGCACTAGAGTTCTGGAACATGCATAAGACAGATGTCAAATTTAGAATCAGAATGGTTATAGAGCTTCTGATTACTGGAACAGTATTTTTGCTGGCAGTTATGGTTGTGGTCCCACTTCAGGCAATTTAAGGATCTCAAATTCCAGCAGTGCATAAAAATGAACAAAGTTAGCAGTACAAGCTTTTTTCTCCTGTCAATATCACCTGTGAAAGGAAAAATGGCAGCCCTGAGTGCTGTTCGGCGCTGTGAACTTTGACCACGCCAAGGTTTTGCCTCTCAAGGCGAGATGCTTGCAAAGCTCAGCTTCTCACTCTCCTCAGAGATTCCTCAATGTACTGCCTTCAGGAATGACTAAGACAGTTTAATGAAACCTCATGTAAAGTGTCATGTAATTGTATTTGAAATTGATGTCACCTTTTGTTGCTGTTTCTTGAGGTTGGTAGGTCTATATCTTTAGTATTTGGGAGTCCTGTACTCACAGGAGGTGCCATGGACTTCATATTACCCCATCCACTCCTCATCCACAGCGATGTTCTTGGGAACTGACCCAACTCCAGACATCTAGGGCTTCCCTGAAGACTCAGACGGTAAAGAATCTGCCTGCAGTGCAGGAGACACGGGTTTGATCCCCAGGTCAGAAAGATCCCCTGAAGAAAGAAATGGCTACCCACTCCAGTATTCTTGCCTTGAGAATTCCATGGACAGAGGAGCCTGGCAGACTACCATCCAGGGGGTCGCAAAAGAGTCAGACACGACTGAATGACTAACGCTTTCATTTTTCAGACATCTAAGTTAATTTCAGGAAACCCATTTCCTATCTTCAAGTCTGGGATGGTTACAGGGTCCAGTGATGGCAAGTGATCCACGTTGGCTTAATCAGATTTCAAGGAAGACCCTTTATTCCATGATGACAAAGAGCCTCCTTTCCCCTCTATGAATGTGAATTATGAAGCTTGAGCCTCAAATACTGCTGACAGCCCTCCTCGAAAGGTGCCCAGCCATAGGGCAAAGCTGACTCTAGAACAGCGTTAAGAACAGGGGCCAGTAACAAGACCCTTTTAAACACCATTGTTTGTCAGATGATCCAAAAGCCTCCTCATACTTAAAGTGAAAGTTAAGAGCTGAGTTTGCAAACTGCAGTTGGCAAACTATTCTTCTTCTGAGATACTCTTGATAATTAGGTGAAGGAACTATATCCTTGCCATCACATAGAATTATAAGAAGTTTTCATTTTTTTGTTCATCTCCTCTAATTTACATTTTCCTGATTATTAGGGAGGCTGAAATTCCTTTCTGTATGTGTATTAGCCAATTGAATTTCCCCTTCAGTGAGCTGCTTAATTATATCCTTTGCCTGTGTTTCCACTGGATAATTCTTTCTCATGTTGATTTTTGTTATATATTATTTATATAATTCTTGTTATTTATTTGTATTTATTGCAAATACCCTCTCCCATTCTAAGTTTGTTTTGACCTTTGCTCTTGGTCTTTTACTGTGTAGAAATTTTAAATTTTAATGTATTTGAACATATCTTTTTCTCTGTAGTTTGTGCTTGTCTGATACATTGCTTTAAAATCATTTTGTGTTTATGGAACATAAAGATGCTCTTTTTCTTTATTTTTTTTTCCCGTTTGGCTGTACCTTGAGGATTACAGGATCTTAGCTCCTCAACCAGGGATTGAACCCTAGCAATAAAAGCTTGGAGTCCTAACCACTGGACTACCAGGGAATTCCCTATTTTCTTAATAAAAATAAACTTTTGCTTGTTTACCATTATATATTTATTGCACCAGGGATCTATTTTGTATTTAATGTTGGATGGAGTCCCAAGTTTTTTCTACACAGATTACCCATTTTTCCACAACCATTTATTTAATTTGTTGTTCAATTGCTAAGTCATGTCTGACTCTTCAAGACCCATTGGACTGCAGCACGTATGCCAAGCTTCCCTGTCCTTCATTGTCTCCCAGAGTTTGCTCAAAGTCATGTCCATTGAGTCAGTGATGTTATCCAACCATCTCTCCTCTGCATCAGGTGGCCAAAGAACTGGAGCTTCAGCTTCAGCTGTTTATTCAACAGGCGATCCTTTTCCCCACCGATATGTAATATTAACTCTGACAAATACATTTTCCACATAGGACCTTCTTTTGTTTCTAAGTTTCTATTCTATTTCATTGAACTATTCGTGTATACCTATACCTGTGTTACACAATCATAATTAAATATCATGGCTTCCCTGATAGCTCAGCTGGTAAAGACTCCACCTGCAATGCAGGAAATCCTGGTTTGATTCCTGGGTTGGGAAGATCCGCTAGAGAAAGGATAGGCTACCCACTTCACTATTCTTGGGCTTCCCTTGTGGTTCAGCTGATAAAGAATCTGCCTGCAATGCGAGAGACCTGGGCTTGATCCATGGATTGCGAAGTAACCCTGGAGAAGGGAAAGGCCACCCACTCCAGTATTCAAAGAGTTGGATACGACTGAGCAACTTTCACTTTCACACTGAACATCTGTATCTTGATCTCTTACTTTTCTATATATTTCAGTATCTGTCAAAACTATTCTGTTGGCATAGAAAAGCCATCCTTGAGGACACTAAAAATTCATATCAATGGTATAGTTTAAAGAATAAAAATAAAATGAGGACTTCCCTGGTGGTCCAGTGGTTGCAATTCCATGCTTCCACTGCAGAGGGCACGGGGAATTCCTCTCAATTCCTGGTTGGAGAATTAAGATCCAGCATGCTGCAGTGCCAAAAAATAAAATTTTAAAAAGAAAAAAACAGTGCACCCATTCTTCCTAAGATTTATATATTGCTGAATTGAATCTTCATACTTTTATAATTTTGTATATACCTTTGTGTATATGAAATGTACAAAGACTAAAAGAACAGTGTTTTAACAATGATAGAAATGTATTTTCTCTCTCCTAACAGTTTCAGCATTCCAGGTAAATCTCGAGGCTTCATGGTGTCAGGATAAGTTGGACTCTGTGGTTTCTACCATCCTCAATTTGTGGTTTCTATCCCAGGCTCTCAGATACTGTATCCAGGGTTTCCCTGATAGTTCAGTTGGTAAAGAATCCACCTGCAATACAGAAGATCTGGGTTCGATTCCTGGGTTGGGAAGATTCCCTAGAGAAGAGAAAGGCTACCCACTCCAGTTTTCTGGCCATGTGTCCAAAGGGTTGCAAAGAGGCAGACATGATTGAGCGACTTTCACTTTCATTAGCCAGATCCTGTATCTAGGTCTCACTGTTCACCTCAACATTCCAGCCAGCAAAAAGAATGAGATACACTCCTTTTTTTGAATGGCATCACATGGAGGTAAAAACATTTCCCTTCGTATACTCTCCTTCATTATTTCTTTATTTTACTAAGAAAGCAACAACCAACTTCAGGTTTATTCTGTTATTGCTTTCCTAGCCTCTAGAGTTAAGTCTTATTTTCAGTCTTTCCTGTTTTTACTTAGTATATTTGTCTCCACCACTTAAATTACATCCTCAGTGCTTGAGATGCAGTAATTTCACTTTTAAAAAAACTCCCAGTATTTAAAAATGTTTACTGATAATTTTTGTTTAAATTAATATCTATTTATAAAAATTTTAATTGATTATTTTTCATACCTTCCCAGTTTATATTTGGCTAACTTTAGAAATATGATCTCCTGTTCTAGTTCATGGATATAATTTCCTTATCTCTCTGAGTATTCCAGGCATAACATTTTCTATTCCTGATCAAGACAAGTATTAACTGCACAGAAATATGAAATAGTATTGTCATTGAAAACTCATAACATTGTTTCTGTGAATTTTATCTCTACCGCTATAGCAACACACTGTACTTGAAGCAAAGCATAACTGTTAGGAGCGCTTGATTCATTTGCTGCTATTTTAGGACAGACTCCTCAACACAAACCTATCAGTTTCAAACTGCTTGACTAGACATGTTTTTGCCAAACCCCTTTAATATAGATTGTTGCTAGACCATTGGCTAGCTCTGTGGAAAGACCTCAAAGTACCGTTTGTCTGAAGGCAGTAGACACTCGCAATGCATCTTCAATCAACCATGGCAGGAGAGAGCTGCCCTTGTTTCATTAGGAATAGCAAAGAAGTCTGAGTCATCTCGACCACTCATGGCAGGTCCTCCCTTGTGGCCTGACCATATGCCTTCTCTTCCTTTGACACCCGGTGGCATCTCAAGAGCATACTAAATATGTCGTCTGAGATCTCTGTTTAGAGATGACAGCAGAAGTAAATGCCTCTGCCTGTCAAGTCTGATTCTGTCACAGGGCATCTCCTGCTGGGGTCTTTTGAATTCAGACTTCCATCTTCCAGCTGTCCTCTCACATGCTTGCTTCAAATTGTCAGCTTCCAAAAAGCAATTTTGCAGATCATTTTACCCCGCAGTCTTCCCTTCCCTGGGTACTGCTGAGGTCAGGACAGAATGAACTCCCAGGTAATGTTGCCACAGGAGGTTTCCCATAATCTTCTCTTTGCCTTTTTTCCTATGTTTGCTTATTTTAATTTTTGGCACCTCGGTTTCCTTTGAATTCCCCAACTATCTTCCTTTCCTAATTTTTTTTGGCAAGCCTTCATTTCTTTATTTCAATTATAAAGAAAAAAATTTCTAAATGCTCCTTAAAGTTCAGAGCTCCCTTGGTGGCTTAGCAGTCAAGAATCCACCTGCCAATGCTGGAGAGACAGAAGATATGGGTCTGATCCTTGGGTCAGGAAGATTCCCTGGAGGAGGAAATGGCAACGTGCTCCAGTATTTTTGCCTGAACAATCCCATGGATAGAGGAGCCTGGCAGGCTTCAGTCCATGGGTTCACAAAAAGTCAGACATGACTGAACAACTGAGTATGCACCCACTTAAATTAAAGCTCGTCTCCAAAGATGCAGCTGTAGACCCACAGATTTGCATCAGGAGACTTCAACCAATCTGTTCTGTTTCCATAGAATAGCTTTAGGGAATCTGTGTTTTTGTGTTCATGAAGAATTTTCTGGGAAGAAGGTCCATAAATTTTATTTGAATCTCAAAGTCAACTAGGACTAAAGAAACTTAAGAACTATTATTTTTGTCAAACTAGCTTTATCCTGCAGCATCCTAGTAGTGAGAGATGGAGAAAGCTCTTAGGACTAGTTTACAATACACCTTGTCTTTGGTGGGTTCTTCTGTCAACCTCACCAGTAATAATAATAGACATTTGAACCAAAAATCTAGAGCTTTCTTAAGTTTGATAACAAGGGGGAAAAAAACCAAGATCAGTGTCAAAGACTTAAGACTGAAAGATAATCCCTGTTCTGTTTCAATTGCAATAAAAACTTGTGTTTTGAATTAAGTGGTGCGATTAGAAGAAGGGGCAAGAGTGACAGAGCAGGGAAGAAGTCTTTGAAAAGCTCAGTTTGAATTATTTAAAAATCCTAATTAAAATTTAAAGTATAATTGCAATCATTTCATTACATGTATCATATACATTAAAAATATAAATGGTCACTCATAAAGGAAAGTGAGAGAGGTTAATGAAGAGATTACAGTCCAATGTAATAAGCCTTCAGTATATTAACATAAAAGTTAGTTCCTTCTAAGAAACCTTTATTAAAGGAAGGTATTTCTCAAGTCATAAGACTCTTCTGCCATTAATTTTATGAAAGGTCAACCTACTTTCCTCCCCAGTGGTTAAGGGCTCCTGTGGAGTAATATCTTCATTTTCCATTTCCTTGACTTTCTTGTTGTTTGGCTTCATCAGATGTCCTCACAGATCTGTATTTCTACTTCTGGCTTCTGGGCCTTGGTTACTGACCCCCTCAAGTCATCGTTACCAAGTGTTTGATCATTTGGTGTCAAGGAATTGGATGGAGCCTGCATCCTCCAGCAGTGCAGGAGATTCAGGAGACACGCATTCAGTCCTGGGTCAAGAAGATCCCCTGGAGGAGGGAATGGCAACCTATTCCAGTATTCTTGCCTGGAAAATCTCATAAACAGAGGAGCCTGGCAGGAGTCCAGCGCATGGCAAAGAGTCAGGCACGACAGCACCCATGCACTTCAAGACACATAAGCAGCTGTAGGCCAAGCATAGTCAGAGCCCAGATGTTTCTTTAGGGTCCATTGCCTTGCTTGACTCTGCAGTCAACATTCCTTACTGTGAGCCTGGCTGGCTGCTCTCTCCCATCCTCACTTCAGGGGCACTGCCTTCCAGAGCTTTCCCCAGCAAATCTGCTATGGAGTCTCAACAGCGGTTCAGTTCAGTTCAGTCAGTTCAGTCACTCAGTCATGTCCGACTCTTTGCGACCCTATGAATCGCAGCACGCCAGGCCTCCCTGTCCATCAGGAGCCCAAAATACCACATACAGAGAACAGGAAAAGAAATCCCCCCAGCAAGCCCCAGATTCTATTTTAACCACACAATTTGCTCCCTTTTCCTGATCAGATCGCTTACAGGAATTGCTCACATATGGTAAAAAAATTTTAGTCTCTTTTTCATTCTTTCTACTCTTTGGCCTCAGCTGAACAGCAACATCCCTAAAGGTCAGAAAACCCTTTAAAAGCAGGAGAAGCCCAAGGCCAGTGAATCCATGAAATGGATAATCAGCCCCTGAATAATCAGGATCTGACTGTACCGTAAACAGCTCCTCACCCCCCTTTCTGAGAGCCAAAGGCAAAGCACAGCCAAAAACTCTCTCTGCAAGAGATCCGAGAGATTTCCTTCGGCATGCACCCTGCTCCCACCCCTACAGTGCATTCAGGACCATAAACAATTCCCCTTCAGCTCAGACGTATCTTTCTCCACATGAGTAAATTTTCTGGGCTTGAACAGGAATGCAACTGACTGGCTTAGAGTTTGCATAAGCACTGCGTCGTGGCGCTCTGAGTTTGTACCAGTGCACAGATTTTACATCTGCTGGCAAAGCCAGGCAGCGGTACTCAGAGGGGCATTTGAAACCACATTTTTTGGCTCATTAAAGCTATTCTACCGATGTTGCTCCCCATGTCATTCAACCTATTTTCAAGCCGTTTTCTCAATGGGGCACTTCAGGGAGGTTGGGCATGGATTTTGCTAAAAACTGGATTGTGTCCATAAGCTGCATCAAAGCCAGTTTATTCTCGGGCTCTGGCAACGTTTGAATAGCTCTTCCACCTTTGCAGGCTCCCCTACAAAGCCTGCTCTGCACAGTTTGCCCACGAACCAGAACACTGATTTCATCTTGTTGCTGAAGTTGTGGGGGACAAGATGTTGCTTCCAGTGAGGGAGAAGGATCTGTGACCACCTCACAGCAAACAGCCCCCCAGCAAAGATATACAATCTCAGCTCTCTTTGGCTATCTTCCTGAGCCCAGCCAATCAGGGAAGTGTTAGGAGCACAGAATGCTTGAAAGCAATAAAAAATCATGCCCAGCTTGGCACTTTCCTCATTAATTAGGATGGCTTACAGAGTTTGTTGACTCCAAGTCTGAGAAGAAAAGAGCCTACTTGGTTAGCAGCCTGAAAAAGCAGTGATTTTGTTTTCTGTTTCGACCTGCAGTGGGCAGTGCAGATGGCTAAAGCTGGGAGGTTTGTCCAGGCCATGGCTGCAGTTCCATGTATGTGTGTGAATCCTAGTCTTTTCCTCTGTGAGCTCCACATGTTATTGTTCAGCCACTCAGTCATGTCTGAGACTCTTTGCTACTCCGTGGACTGCAGCATGCTAGGATTCCCTGTCCTTCACTATCTCCAAGAGTTTGCACAAACTAATGCCCATTGAGTCAGTGATACCATCCAGCCATCTCATCCTCTGTCATCCCCTTCTCCTCCTGCCCTCAGTCTTTCCCAGCATCAGGGTCTTTTCCAGTGAGTCAGCTCTTCCCATCAGGTGACCAAAATACTGGAGCTTCAGCTTCAGCATCAGTCCTTCCAATGATTATTCATGGTTGATTTCTTTTGGATTGACTGGTTGGATCTCCCCTGCTATCTAAGGGACTCTTAAGAGTTTTATTCTCCAGCACCACATTTTGAAAGCGTCAGTTCCTTGGCGCTCAGCCTTCCTTATGGTCCAGCTGGCCCTCCAAAAAGGGCTCCATGTCCAAAGCTGTCCCTCTGCTCTTTCTTTTCTGGTGTCCCAACATCCCACCTAGGAACACAGTAGTAAACCGAACAAGCATGCGTCTGATTAGTGCAAGAGGCTTGGTTTTCCTCTACTGAAATATACCCTGAGGAGTGTGTATCTTTCGATTTGGGTGCTAGGCTAAATATTAAGCATTAACTGCCTGGTTGAAGGAGCTGGAGCATTTAATTCATCCTCTATGATGGCTGATAATAGAAATCCAGCTCCTTGGACAGCTGAGATACATAAGACCTTGGCCAGGGTAATTAGGTAAGAATGAAACAAAGAAATCCAGATTGGTGAGGAAGATGTTAAACTATATTTTCAGATGACCTAATCCTGGTGATAGAAAATGCTAAGGAATCCGCTAAAGAACCATTAGGATTAATAAATGAGTATATCAAGGTTATGCAAAAATCAGTTGTATCTTTATGCAGGAGCAATGAGTAAACCAAAAATAAAATGAAGAAATTAATTTCATTTATAACATTAAAGTAGTAAAATACTTAGGTGTAAATTTAACCTGCCAAAAGGATAGAACCAGTATACTCTGAAAACTACAAACATCATTGAAACAAATAAGATGTAAAAAGATACCCTATGTTCATGGGTCAAAAGCCTTAGTGTTGTTAAGATGATCATACTACCCAAATTGATCTATAGATTCAATGCAATTTCAATCAAAATCCCAGATGACTTATTTTCAGAAATTGACAAGCTAACCAGAAAAGACATATTTAAATAGAAATTGTAGGTATCCAGAGCAACCAAAATAATACTGAAAAAAAGAACAAAGTTGAAGGAATCATACTTCTCAATTTCAACACTTATTACAAAGCTACAGTAATCAATACAGTGTGGTACTGGTATAAGGATAGATGTATAGATTGATAAAACAGATTTAAGAAATAAATAATAACTCTCACCTCTATAGTCAGTTGACTTTCAACCAAGATACAAGACCATTTAATGGGGAAAGAAGAATTTTTCAACATATGGTGTGGGGACAGTGGATAGACATCAGTTCAGTTCAGTTCAGTCGCTCAGTCGTGTCCGACTGTTTGCAACTCCATGAATCTCAGCACACCAGGCCTCCCTGTCCATCACCAACTCCTGGAATTCACCCAAACTCACGTCCATCAAGTCAGTGATGCCATCCAGCCATCTCATCCTCTGTCGTCCCCTTCTCCTCCTGCCTCCAATCCCTCCCAGCATCAGAGTCTTTTCCAATGAGTCAGCTCTTTGCATGAGGTGGCCAAAGTACTGGAGTTTCAGCTTCAGCATCATTCCTTCCAAAGAAATCCCAGGGCTGATCTCCTTTAGAATGGAATAGACATACACAGAAATAAATTTAAAACCAGAATTTGGACCCTCTCAAACACCATATACAAACCAGAATGGATCAAAACCTATGCAATAGCTAAAACTAAAACTTTTAGAGGAAAACATGGGTATAAATTTTTGTGACCTTGGGGTAGGCAGTGGATTCTTGGATATGATACTAAAAGCATAAGCCACTAAAGAAAAAATTAACAGGGCATAATTAAATTTTGAAACTTTTGTATTCCAGAGGATATCATCAAGAAGGTGAAAACAAACCCACAGAATGAGAGAAAGTTTTTGCAAATAGTATATATGATAAGGGACCCATATCTATAATATACAAAGAACTATTGCAACTCAACAACAAAATGACGACTCATTTGAAAAATGGACAAAATATCTGAATAGACATTTCTCCAAAGAAGATATAAAAATATCCTACAAGCAGATGATGCTGTACTTAATTAGCAGTCAGGAAATGCAAATCAAAACTATAGTTAGATACCAATTAGCACCCACTAAGATGGCTGCGATTTAAGAAAAAAACAAAAACAGAAAATAACAAGTGTTGTCGAGAATGTAGAAAAAATTGGAACCCTCATATACTACTGGTGATCAGGACATAAAATGGGACAATTGCTTTGGGAAACAGTCAGGTCCTTAAATAGTTAAACAGAGTTATCACATGATCCAGCAACTCCACTCCCATATATATCCTCAGGAGAAATGAGAACGTGTGTCCAGGGACCTCCCTGGTGGTCCAGTGGATAAGACTCTGCTCCCAATGCAGGGGGAGCAGGCTCAATCCCTGGTAAGGAAACTAGATTCCACATTCCACAACTAAAGAGCCTGCATGCTGCAACTAAGACCCTGTGCAGCCAAATAAATACATAAAAATAAATATTTTTTAAAAATAAATAAAATAGCCAAATACAGGAAGCTAAACTCTCCCAAGACCTTAGAAAGAGCAGCCTGAGGGGTAAGAAGAACGTCAGGTAGACACAGTGTTTGAAAAAAAAAAGGTGTGTCCACATAAACATTTATACAGTAATATTCAAAGCTACATTGTTCATAACAGTTAAAAGTGAAAACAACCCAACATTGCTAGATGTATTAGGAAAGGTTCTGAAGAGAACAGAAACAAAAATGAATATATAAAGGTGTATATATGTAAGATGAAATTTATTATAGGAATTGGCTCACTTAGTTATGGAGGCCAGAAGCCCTAGAGTCTGCCATCTGCAGGCTGGAGAACCGGGAAAGCTGGTAGTTAATTCAGCCTGGGGCCAGGAAGCCCTGAGAACGAGAGGGACACTGGCATAAGTCCCAGAGACAGAAGGCTTGAGAACCCAAAGCTCGAGGTCCAAGGGCAGGAGAGGATGTACATCCTAGCCCAGAAGAAAGGAAAATAAAAGTGTCTTTCCTTTGCCTCTTTGTTCTGTCTGGCCCTTCAATGGATTCAGTGATGCCTGCGCACACTCGTGTTGGATGAGCCTTCTTTACTCAATGGAAGCCAGGCCTTATTTGAGTCTTCTTTTTCTCCCCTATGCCTCAAAAATCCTCCTGGTTTGTAGAGAGAGGGGTCTCACTTTTGGCTTGTAAAAGCCAAAGTTGATGTTTTCTGTTGTGTTTTGTTTTCAAGGCTCAGACTAGCAAGCAACAAAGGCTTGCTGGACCTCACTTCCTGTCTGGTTCCCCAGCTCCCTGGAGACTTGAATCTCAAATAAATGTTTCTGTCAGGAGACTGAGCTCCCAGCTGTGTAAATTGGTCACAGATGTAATTGCATTTGCCCTCTGCCCTGGAGGAACACAGGCCTGTGGTTGTGGGGTTTAGACGTCTCAGAATGAAAGACATTACTCCTGACTCTGGGTAATAGCCGTGAAGCCCAAAATCAGCTGCCCCAGAGACAGGCTGCAGTGTGGCCAGATGTCCAGGGCTGTTGCTAGCCAGATTCCAGGGCTACACTGCCAGTTACCCAACTGGGATCATTTCATTGGCCAGCTGGGAACAGTTAAAAACAAAAACCAAAAAACAGCTTTTCCATTGGTTCCTCTTTCTTCCAAACATGACTCCGCCCACCCTTCATCCCATCCCTCCCTAATGCCCGCAGGACCTCTGCCAACAGCTCCAATCCCCGTTTTCTTAAACAGTAGGCAACTGCAGCCTCAGTACATCCACACGGCCCATGAGGTAACTACTAGAATCCAATGAAAATAAATAGAGAGATATGCAGCTGACCTCCATCCAATACCTTGAGATCCTAACACAAGGTTGACTTAATCGACAGCATTTCAGTGGGGCCTGGCAGAGAAACTGAAACCTAGCGACTTCAGCAGGAGGCAACAAGGCTGCGTTAGACCAACTCTATGGGCATTTGAAGCCCTGGATTTAGGAAGAAGGCTGTCCAGAACGGAGAGTCAAAGCCAGTTTGTACTTTGCTGGGACAGAAAGGGTGAAAAACACTGCCTGACAATCCCTGAAAATACTGTGAAAGGCTCTTATATCACAGCAGTCCCTCCAGCTAGCTAGCAGTCTAAAGATCACCAGCCAGGCAGCTAGGTCTTTTGTTCAGGAGCTGCTGGGTAGCAGATCTCCAGAAGATTGAAGATGGGTTGAATGAACTTTTGAACAACGTTTATGGAGCTTTCCTATTTCTGGGGGTTTTGCCTTCATTAGAGAACCAGCCGGCAAATACGTGCTTCAAGTGCTGGGACAGAACTGGACTTCATGGTGCCACCTGCTGTGATGGGTCGTGGCTGGGAGGGCAGGCTCCAGGGTCATGCTGCCTGGCTTTGAACTCATGTTCTGCCACCTATTAACCTTGTGACTTGGAGAGTCAATCTCCTTCTCAATTTCTTCATTTGTAAAATGGGAATAATAAAAGGCCATACTTCATACAGTTGCTAGGAGACTACATAAAATAACTCATGTAACATGCTTTGGAGAGAATCTAGCATATGAGAGAGAGAGAGGAGGAGGAGGAGGAGGAGGAGGGAAAGAAAACATCATATGATTCTTAGCATATAATTCTGTTCTCAAAGAACAAGCAATTTGCTGTAACAGAAGTATACCAATTCTCATTCAACTATTTTTATGAGCTAGTTATTCAGTATTTACACTTAGTTATAAAAGACTAGGAATAGAATTAATGTTTAACTGTGTCTGAGAGCTCTAAAAGTAAGTAATATTCATTCATTGATATATGAACTAAGTGGAGGAAACACACATCTCATTAATAGATTAATTTCTAATAAACTTTTACTTTTTACATGTAGTTATCCTTTTCAAAACATACTAAATTTGTAGATTGTTTTGATCAGTTGTGTAAGAATAATAATAATAACTCAATCCAGATTACTGTTTAACACTTTAACCATTAGTCACAGAAATTTAAAAAAAAACTAATTTCATTTGTTTTGTTGAAGAAAAATATAATAGGGTGATCAGTAAATGACTCTGAAGTATAGAATGTATTATTACAATAGGATGTAATTATTTGGGGAAGTGGAATTGAGATACAATTTCAAGGAAAAACAGGAGCAATTTACAATTTATGTTCATTAAAAAGAACTTTTTTAAAAATAGTAAATGAGCAATGTTCTTACTTTTATTTTAAAATTTCAGTGTTCCCAAAACATCAGGCCAGACATTTAATCTTTGGGAACAAGTTAAAACTTATGATAAAACCTTTTAAATGACAGTCTAAAAATACAAGGAATTGGATAGCATTACTATTACTATCTACGTTACTGTGGTATGTGTGGAAAATGTTTGGAGAAGACCTGTTCTATGTGTGCATGTGCATGTAACTATTTCCTTGAGACAGTGTTTTACCTTCCTTGTGTTCACAGTCACTTCAGTCGTGTCTGACTGTTTGAGATGCTATGTACTGTAACCTACCAGGTTCCTATGTCTGTGCGATTTTCCAGGCAGGAATACTGGAGCGGGTTGCCACTTCCTCCTCTAGGGGATCTTCCTGACCCAGGGATTGAACCTATGTCTCTTGCATCTCCTGCATTGCAGGAGATTGTTTACCACTGTCCATGGAAATAACAATTCAGTTCAGTCACTCAGCCATGTCTGACTCTTTATGACCCCATGGACTGCAGCAAGCCAGGACTCCTTTTCCATCACAATTCCCAGAGCTTGCTTAAACTCATGTCCATCGAGTCAGTGATGCCATTCAACCATTCCATCCTCCGTCGTCCCCTTTTTCTCCTGCCTTCAATGTTTCCCAACATCAGGTCTTTTCGAATGAGTCAGGTCTTTGCATCAGGTGGCCAAAGTATTGAAGTTTCAGCTTCAACATCAGTCCTTCCAATGAACAGCCAGGACTGATATCCTTTAGGATGGACTGGTTGGATTTCCTTGCAGTCCAAGGGACTCTCAAGAGTCTTCTCCAACACCACACACAGTTCAAAGCATCAATTCTTTGGTGCTCAGCTTTCCATATAGTCCAACTCTCACATCCATATATGACTACTGGAAAAACCATTGCCTTGACTAGACAGACCTTTGTTGACAAAGTAATGTCTCTGCTTTTTAATATGCTGTCTAAGTTGGTCATAATTTTCCTTCCAAGGAGTAAGCGTCTTTTAATTTCATGGCTGCAATCACCATCTGCAGTGATTTTGGAGCCCCCCAAAATAAAGTCAGCCACTGTTTCCACTGTTTCCCCATCTATTTGCCATGAAGTGATGGGACCAGATGCCATGATCTTAGTTTTATGAATGTTGAGCTCTAAGCCAACTTTTTCACTCTCATCTTTCACTTTCATCAAGAGGCTCTTTAGTACTTCTTCACTTTCTCCCATTAGTGTGGTGTCATCTATGTATCTGAGGTTATTGATATTTCTCCCAGCAATCTTCATTTCAGCTTGTATTTCATCCAGCCCGACATTTAACATGATGTACTCTGCATAGAAGTCAAGAATTACTTTCTAGATCTTTTTTCCCTGTGTCAGGGCTCCCCAGTCTTTTCCTGGTGTTATGGATGAATTGTATCCTCAACAAATGTGTATGTTGAAGCCCTACACCCCAGTGTGATAGTATTTGGAGACAGGGCTTTTAGGGAGGCAGTTAAGCTTAAATGAGGCCAAAGGATGGAATCCTAACCTGATTGGATTTGTGTCCTTGTAAGAAGAGGAAGAGATACCAGAGATCTTTCTGCTTTCTGTCTCTCCTCACACACATTCAGAGGAAAGGTCATGTGAGAACTTGGCCATAAGGCAGCCACCTGCAAGACTTCACCAAAACCCAACTCAAACAGCACCTTGATCTGGGACATTCAGCCTCCAGAACTGGGAGAAAAATATGTATCTATTGTTTAAGCCACTCAGCCTATGGCATTTGGTCTTAGTAGCCCTAGCAGACCAACAGACATGGTGATGATCATTTAAATGATCACTTGGAAAGATATGTTGATAATGCAAGCTGGCAACAGTTACAGGTGGGGCAGGGTTATGAGGTAGGCTGCAAGACCAAGATGACCCTGGCAGCTGGTGATCAGACTGCCAGCAGATATGCAATGACTTCTGTACCGTGAGATTTCCTGAAAGACGCAATGAGAAGAGAGCACTCACTGTGGGCAGGATCACTGGGGAATATTTCATAGAGGATGGAGCTGAGCAATGAAAGGTGGGAGAGTTCTAGGGGTCGCATTTAGGATGGAAGGATAGTATGACCCATGGCTCCAAGGAGGAGAGGCCATAACTGTGCCAACTGTGAGCAGACATAAGGTAAACCTGATCAGCTAAGTGGTGGACTCTGTCTCTACCCTGAGATTCACCAACACATTTATGCAGAAGGACACCCAGTTGCTTTGTGCATGAATATGCTTTGCTCTGCAATTGGATTTAAACTCTTATGAGGCTAAAGACCCCTTCACTGACTTCTTCCACCTTCTGGACCTTCTGCTCTCTTCATGTCCGTCTTAGTATGGAGGGGTCACACGCTCCCATGACTTTCCTTTTCACCTCTGCACACTCCTTTATTTCTCTGTCCTTTAGGGCGTCATCATAGGGCTGCCTACTCTCCCAAACTCCACTCTGCATGCCCTTCATTCATCACCCCCTGAGTACCTTCATGGACCTCACATCACCTGTGAATATATGAAAAACCATTGAATTGTGCACTTCAAAATGGTGCATTTATGGCATATTAAAGTTAGACTATAGGCTTCCCAGGTGGCTCAGTGGTAAAGAATCCACCTGCCAGTTCAGGAGCTGCAGCGGCTGACTTCTTGCTCCCAATGCAGGGAGCCCAGGTTTGATGCCTGGCCAGGGAACTAGATCCCTCATGCCACAACTAAAGATTCCACGTGCTGTAACTAAGACCCAGCACAGCTGAATAAATAAGTAATTAAAAAATCTTTCCTATAAAAATGCAACAAAGAAACAGGCTGAAGTACAGAATCATTATTATTCTGTTTAGATTAAATGTTGGTGTTAGATAATCAATATAAAGTTTTATGATATTTGTTTATTTTTTAAAAACCCAGTGGTAAATAATTAAATAAAAATAGTGGAAGCATGGGAGAAATGAAGGGACTGGAAGGCATTTCTGTAGTAATGATAGAGCTGGGTAGGAGATGAATCTTGGAGGAGAATAAATGCTGGCTGAATGAACAGTTTCACATTTTTGTATTAGGGTAAACAGGAAATTAACAGCAATTGCTTGCATTAACATTTGAACAAGTTCTAACACTGCTATGCATGCCAATGGAGCCAATTTCAAAGACTAAACCATCTTTTATGGGACATGAGCTTGCAAATGGAAGGATGAAGAATTCTGAAAACATATGCTGGTGTCAGATTTTACAGGCAGTGCTTGAATTTGCATTTTAATGTCTTAAGAAGTGTCTTCAGTGAATAAAACCCGTGCTTCTGACCAAAGGGTATCTTTCTATCAGGGATTTTCAGCTCTTTGAGTGTCTTCATTTGGGATTTCCTGGACTTTCCTACATTCAAAAGCTGGTTCCTCCCAAAACAGTTACCATCTCATAAAAAGTACAATGGGTTGACCTTTCTGTCGAAGGCAACAGTGATACCATCTCAGGAACTGTCTTTTGTTTCTCCCCATCCAAGCAGAAATCATGTGGGGGCGAGTAGATACAGTATAAAGTAGCAACTAGAAAACATGTTAATGGCATAATGATTAAATCTCCCAGGAAACACAAAAAAAGGGCAAATGAAGATTTAATATATCATAGATAATATAATATACTGAGCTTAAAAGACCTTGAGAGAACAATATGAGAAAATTGAACTCTGATGACTGCCAGCCGTATGCCTGTGTCAGACAGAGCTTACCCTTTAGTCTGCACTGTTTGGTAAATCATAGTATTATTCCAGGTGCTTTCCTACTAAGGCAGACAACCTAAGCATAGGCACCATCTCTTCTGAGTTTTTTTCCCCTAATTCCTGCATTTAGAATTCTTCCCACCACTAGAAGGTAACACTTATCAATTTCCTCTTAATTAACTAGAATCCCTTGCAACTATCCCCAGCATCAACTAATATTTGTTAAGAATCACAGACTGTTATCTTGGACAGGGAGTGCATTTTGTTAGAGCTGCTAGGAAATACTACTCATGTGTAAACACAACAGGTACAGATGTTTTGCAATTCGGGAGTCTGAAGAACTGTCGAGTCAAAAAAGTGTTAAAGTGCCCTCTAGTGGTAAATATGGCACACCGACACAGTGCCCTTTGTCCAGAGCAAAGGAGACACAGGTAGTAAACGATGCAGGACGATTGGATGCCTGGCTTCTTGAATCCTATTTTCTTCCAGAAACCCTGAGGTTCAGACAGGATGTGACACACGAAGATTTAAGTTAAATGGAAGAGACTTCCAGTACTCAAGACCAGGAAGAAATAATGAATACCGAAACGCAGCAGAAAACATTCATTGTACCCTAAGGATAAACCTTCTCAGTGTCTCTTGCAGTCTGTTCAGAAAATTTGAGTTCGGGTTAGCAGTTTTTCATCCAGGAGCGACACTCTTTGATTGGTTAATGATGCATTGCTTCATTACACGTTGACTTAGAGGGAGCACCTCCTCTAGGCCATTTCTTCAGTCTGATGACAAATAACCAAGAAATATTCCATTCTGAATTCTTTGAGAAGAATGCTTAATTTCAGTTATTCAAGTTCTTCTGGTACAGGTAATAAGATTGTACCATTTTCATTAAAACTTAAATCCAGTACAAATGATCTAGGATTGATTAGAAACCCTAATCTAAGGCTTAATATAGTAACTGAGTTCTTACCTAAGGGGCAACACAGTCTTCTGGAAACAATACTGGCCTGAAGACAAGGAGATATGGACCATGGCATTGCCTCTACCAAGGTGACTTTGAGCAAAGGTGCACAAGGTGACTTTGAGCAAATTAACATCTCAGGGCATCAGTTTTCCCATAAATAAATGCAAGAACTAGACTAATAATTGGTTACCTTTTTCAGCTCTAAAACAGTACAATTTCTAAAAATCATTTGGCAGGTGGTATTTTGAAGCATGAGAACTTCCTTGGTAGTTCAGATGGTGAAGAATCTTCCTGCAGTGCAGGAGACACTGGTTCAGTCCCTGGGTTGGGAAGATCCCCTGGAGGAGGGCATGACAACCCACTGCAGTATTCTTGCCTGGAAAATACCATGGACAGAGGAGCCTGGCAGGCTACAGTCCATAAAGTCGCAAAGAGTCAGACACAACTAAAGCGACCGAGCAAGTACACGTGCATTTTTTTTTTAATACTTTATTCTACGTTACAATACTGTATTTGTTTCGCCATGCATTGACATGAATCAGCCACAGGTGTACACGATCTCCCAATGTCGAAGCCCCTCCCACCTCCCACTCCATATCATCTCCCTGGATCATCCCGTGCACCAGCCCCAAGCATCCTATATCCTGTACTGAACATAGACTAGCACTTCATTTCTTATATGAGAGTATACCTATTTCAATGCCATTCTCCCAAATCATCCCACCCTCTCCCTCTCCCTCAGAGTCCAAAAGTCCATTCTATACCTCTGTGTCTCTTTTGTTGTCTCACATACAGGGTCATCATTACTATCTTTCTAAATTCCATATATATGTAGAAACTTCTCTAGTAACGAACTATAGAAATGATCCCTGAAAGTATAGTCTTTACACGTGCATTTTGAAGTACTATGTTTGTCTTATGTGTGTATTTTTCCTTTATTGATTTCAGGAACCTTCTCCTAACCTGCTCCTCGGCAGAAACCAAGATTCAAAGAAGCAGGTGAACTAAGAGGGAAACAAAGAGTAGGATGCCATCCTAGAGAGACAGCTTTCCTATTCCTGAACCTAGAAAACACAAGGGCTGGGGAAAGGGGACGGAAGGAAAGACAGTGATGAGTTACTCAAGTGAGAACAAAAGGCCAGGATGGATGGAGCTAGGAGATAGGAAAGAAGAGCTGGAACTTTTCAGCGCTAGGGTCAGAACCCAGCAGGAAGGGACAGCAGGAAGGATCAGCCTCCTGTGTGTGAACCCACAGACTCACCACCCACAGAGAACCCCGTCCTGGACTCGGTTGTCATTCCTGAACAGAGGTGGGTCGCGGATGCTACATGTGGGGTCACGGCATAAAAGGAGCAGTTCCTTCACCCCTCCCCCAACTGCACAAATGCTGAAAAGGACAAGCCGGGCAGATGTCCACGAGAGGGGCCCAGTCCACTACCAATGACCCACGACAGAGCCCATGACAGAGCCCACAGGCTTGTGCAGGTTTCCTTGGCAACACCAGTGATGGACATGGAGATGTGTGCGCATCAGTTTTTACCAGTCTGTCCTGTTTGAGAGGAGTTTTCTATTTCCTTTTTAAAATGGGAAGCAGCTTTGGCTATAGAGTTGATTTCCTTTCTCAACTGAATGAATTGTCCTGCAAGAAACTAAGGCTTTGGTGATTTCTGATAACACTTTCACATGTGAAATAGAAGTATTCTAGGTCTTCTCAAAGCTTAGGTTGTTATATGTTGGGCCTTAAGATAGGCTTACTTGTACCAGAATTTTACTATGTGAGATATTACTTAAGATGGGTCACTCACCACCTGAAATGTGGAATTCTTCCTATCATATGGCAAAGTTGTGTGTGGTTGGGTTTATGTATTAAGTTTCTATATGAAGTTGTTGATCAGAGATGGAGCACATGCCCCAAATTAAACATTAGTATAAATGTACTAAAGAACTGGTTTCCCAGGTGGCTCAGTGGTTAAAAAAAAAAACAACCCACCTGCCAATAAGGGAGACATGAGTTCGACCCCTGGGTTGGGAAGATCCTCTGGAGAAGGAAATGGCAACCCACTCCAGTACTCTTGCCTGGGAAATCCCATGGACAGAGGAACCTGGCGGGCTACAGTCCATGGGGTCATAAGGAGCTGGACACGACTTAGCAACTAAACAACACCAACAACATAACAACTGAAAAATACATTCCGTCAGTATACTAGGCACCACAGACAAAAATGACAGGGGGCCTTGAATTTGATCAGAAACCGAGAAGACAATGCGCCAGCAAAGAAGAGAAAAAAGGAAGAGTTTGGTGCATCCCTAAAGAGAAAGCAAAGAGGCATATTTGTATGTGTTTGCGTTTTCAAGGAAGACTTCTTAGGATGCAGGATTTTCATTTGATGCCATTTTTATTTTTAAAAAGAGGTTGAAAGAAGGCAGAGAGATCAATAAAACCCTCTTGGCTGGAAAAGAGGAGCTGTTTCCAGGGCAACAAGGGGGGACGATATGTTATGGATTTGAAAGAGACAGCATTTGACTAAGGCAAAGAGAGAGGTGAGAGAAAGCAGAGAAGAGATAGGGGGCCAAACGGAGAACAAGAGCCCGTGACTCGGGCCTCTGCCGCTGCTCTACTGAGCGCCCCCAAGCCGCCCTCCCCAGCGCCCAGCGCCCAGCGCCCTCCCCGCTCACAGGCCTCGCAGGCTTCCACGGCTCTCCCTCCTGGGAAACTTCACTACAGGAAGAGGCCAGACACACTGAACTCTCGACTTCTTGCGGAGGCTGTGGAGTTTCAGCGCGAGGTAACATCTCCTGCTAGAGTTTCTTCAAGGATGGCAAACACTTCTCAGGAGCCGGGGTGGCAACACCCAAGACTGGGGTAGAGTGAAATGTATGTGAAGGTCTATGCTCAGTCATTTTTTATTCCAATTTATTTTAGAAAATGTTACTGACATATAGTTGATTGACAATGTTGTGTTAGTTTCAGGTGTACAGCCAAGTGATTCCTATATATATGTATATATGTGTGTGTGTGCGCGTGTGTATATTCTTTTTTATATTCTTTTCCATTATAGGTTATTATAAGATATTGCGTATAGTCCCTGTGCTGCATGTATACAGTAGGTCTTTGATGGTTATCTATTATATGTATATAGTTGTATGTATATTTTAATTCCAAATTCCTAATTCATCACTCCCCTCATCCCCCTTGGTAACCATAAGTTTGCTTTCTACGTTTCTGACTCTATTTCTGTTTTGTAAAGAAGTCCATTTGTGCCACTTTTTTAGAGTCCACATTTGTCTTTGTCTGGCTTACTTAGTATGATAATCTCTTGGTCCATCCAGTTTGCTGCAAATGGCATTATTTCATTATTTTTAATGGCTGAGTAGTATTCCATTGTACATATATATACCACATCTTTTTATCCACTCATCTGCTGATGGACACTTAGGTTGCAACATATGTTTAGTCTTTAACATGTACACACAAACCCATGTTATTCATTAATTAATCTGAGTTCATTTCTACATAAAATAATATTAAAAATAACATATTATTACAGCTACTATTTATTAAATTACATGTTCCAAGCACAGTGATAAAGAATGTATATACATTATCTTACTTAATTCTCTCATTGAACTGGGTATCAGTATTATCTGAGTGTTTACATGAGCAAACAGGCTCAGAACAGATGAAAAACTTAACCCAGGAACAGTTGACAGTGGCGATGCTGGGTTTCAAACCTAGGTGTGTCCTGTCAGCAGAGTGACCTTGAAAGCTGGGATTCATCAACCAGATAAAGCTGTGAGAGGAATCCAAAAGTCATCTCGCTACCACTGGTAATGTCTGTAAGAGTGGCATGACCTTAAGAGGCAGGAAGTTTATAAAAACATTTCAGGATTCCATCAAGTTCAAAGATTTTAAAAGTTGGCCGGAATAGAGATCATATGTTAGACAACAAAACGTGTTGAAAAGGTCTCACTTGCCAAAGCTGACATGATTTAAGCTTCAAAAAGAGAATAATGACTGTGCCCTCTGATATACATTAAAATTTGGAAAGCCATGGGGTCCAGAGTGAGATGCAAAAAGTGACAATTAACAGGATTTAAAAAATTTGTATAAGCAGGTGAATAGATGCATTTTTATTGAGGCTTGTTGCTGTTATTGGCTCATTTATTAAATCAATGAAGAATACAGAATGTGGAAAATTGAACATTAAAAAGCATCATCTGGCTGATAGAGAATATCAATTAGTTATCTTCATAAGTAATAACTTCCAGTGAGTGAAAAACACCTAAAAATACAAAATTTAATTGATAATGTTTCAATGTCTGAAAGGGTTATATCATCTTGTTTTTAAATATGAAAGACTAGAAGGTTCTAGTGAGGCCTGGAGATCTTTAAACATGGTAGGGTCCCATCATATTTAAGGTCTCCAGGGTTATAGGAGAAAAAAAAAGTTCACTAATCTAAAAGTTTACCAGTGAGGTGAAGCTGGGGCCTCCTGCCTACTCCTCAAAAGAATTAGGTCAGGTGCATAATTTAAACCCAAGGAAGTGGGTGAGTGACCACTGCTCTCTTGTTGTTATGGAATCATATAGGAATAGCAAGAACCATGCCCATTTCGTCAGGGTACCAGACAAGAATCCAGGACCTTCAGCTGTATGTCTCGCAGTATAGCACTTGGGCTAACTGGTAGCGAAACCATCGTTCTTGAACAAATAAAAGTTTTTCGACCTGGGGAGATTCAGAGTTAAATATAGAAACGCTTAAGAGAGTTGGAACATGGTGTCGACACTTGTAGGTTAAGAAGGTGTCTGCATATTTGGTATTTTGCCTTTTGACTATAATTTGAAATGTGTGTTTGTGTAACTGATTTCAATATGTGGTTTTAAGGTGAAATCTTCCAAGGTCATTTTCAGCATTGAAACACCTAAGATAACTTCATTGTTGTTTAGTTGCTAAGTTGTGTCTGACTCTTTTTACCACCCCAGGGACTGTGGCCCAGACTTCCCTGGTGGCCTAGATAGTAAAGAATCGCCTGCAATGCAGGGTACAGGGGTTTGATCCCTGGGAAGATCCCCTGGAGAAGGAAACGGCCACTCACTCCGGTATGCTTGCCTGGAGAATTCCATGGACAGAAGAACCTGGCAGACTACAGTCCACAGGGTTGAAAAGAATCGGACATGACTGAGTGTCTAAGCACACAAGCACCTTTGGCACACACGGACTATAGCCCACCAGGCTCCTTCTGTCCATGGGATTTCCTGGGTGAGAGAACTTTGTTTACTTTAGTTAAAGGATTTTTGTTGATAACAATTCCTTAGTGTTCAGGAACGTTGTGTATGGAAGTCAGATCACTGATGACTTAAGAGGGAAAAGCTTGGGTTGAGGCAGTTGCTAAAGGCACTTCCCCCACAGAGCATCAGCCCTCCACCTCAGCACCTTTGCCATTTCCTGATCCAGTGCCTACCTCCAGGCCCTAGAAGGGTGCCTGCACTTCAGCAGGCTTTACTCCATCTGGTCATAAATTCTGACTATGACCAGATGGATTTTCCATGGCCCCATGTCCTCCTCCGTGCCCGAGACAATGCATAACACTCAGCAGCATGTTTGCGCACAGAGAGGGCAAGGGAACAGATTAGAAACACTTATTTGTGTTTGATTTTTCCAGTTATCAACTTATCATGTGCTTTGGCCTATTTGTGCCCAGTGTTATTCAGGGAGCCCAGTCCCACCCAGCATAGCACCCAGCTGTGACATTATCATGCCTGCCCACCCAGCCTGGCAACTGACTCTTTAAACTTCCTTGGTCAATGCCATATTCCCAAGTCTTAGTTGTAATACAACACTCCAGTCTACATGGCCCGAGGCTCTCCCCTGCAGGAAGGCAATGCTATTATTACAGCAAAAATTGCTCCAGAAATAGTCTCACTAGGCAATTTCCTTGTTAGGAATTTCTCTTAACGTAGGCTCAGCCCAAGGTTCTCATTCTAAATAGACAGGTTTTCCAACATGCATGTGAATGTCAACCATGTAACCTGTACCACCCTCAGAGCCCTGGCAAGGAAGAAAGGAAAAACTGAAACCGCGAAGCAAAGGTTAAGTAAATTTGTTTTCAGTCACCCTTCCAATGATCTTGTTGAACAGGGAGCCACAATTCAGCTGCTCAAATGACTCAAAATGCATGCAGATAACATGAGAGGAGCCATAGTCCACCGGTTCCTCTAGCACTTGGAGGACACCCTGCGGTCATGACCACAGGTCACTTGTCCTCCAGGGATTTTAAAGAGTGCTGCGGGTGCCCCAACACAGTTCCTTCTGCCAGGAGCTAATGTGAGTTAGGATTCTTATCATCTTCACTTCATAATGTGCTCCTGGAGCCAGGGTGAGGCCAGCAAGCCACCTCCAGTGCAGACATGAAGGACGCTTTTGGACTCAGGGCCCCGTGTGCTGACCCCATCCTCCTTCCCCTCCTACGTGTGTGCTGTCTTCGAGACTCTCTGTATTTGTTTGCTAGGGTTGCCGTGGCAAAAGGCCACACACGGGGTGGCTAACACAGCAGGAATGTATTCTCTCAGTGCTGGAGGCTGGTGCTAAGTTGCTTCAGTCCTGTCCAACTCTTTGCAACTCTCTGGACTATAGCCTTTCAGGCTCCTCTGTCCATGGGATTCTTCAGGCAAGAATGCTGGAGTGGGTTGCCTTGGCCTCCTCCAGTGTCTCAAGCTTTACTCCTCATATCTAAGGACAGCATCAGCGCTTAGCCTTCTTGGGCTTGGAGATGTATCATTCGAGTCTCTGCAGCCATCCTCACCCTACATTTTCCCTCTTTCTCTTTCTTCTAAGTTCACCAGCTCCACTGGATTAGGGCCGAATGACCTCAGTTTAACCTGGTTATATCAGCAACGATTCCATAACCAGGGGAAAAACGTCACAGTCATAAATTCTGGGAGTTGGGACTTCAACGTATCTTTGGGAGGATCTTAGTTCCTGACCCAGGGATCAAGCCTCTCGACAGGAAGTGCAGAGTCTTAACCACTGGACCACTAGGGAAGTCATTTGTTTGCTAATTTTTTGATGATGGCCATTCTGACTGATGTGAGGTGGTATCTCGTTGTAGTTTTGATTTACATGTCTCTAAATTAAAAGACGCTTACTCCTTGGAAGAAAAGTTATGACCAATCTAGATAGCATATTGAAAAGCAGAGACATTACTTTGCCAACAAAGGTCTGTCTAGTCAAGGCTATGATTTTTCCTGTGGTCATGTATGGATGTAAGAGTTGGACTATGAAGGCTGAGTGCCGAAGAATTGATGCTTTTGAACTGTGGTGTTGGAGAAGACTCTTGAGAGTCCCTTGGACTGCAAGGAGATCCAACCAGTCCATTCTGAAGGAGATCAGCCCTGGGATTTCTTTGGAAGGAATGATGCTAAAGCTGAAACTCCAGTACTTTGGCCACCTCATGAGAAGAGTTGACTCATTGGAAAAGACCCTGTTACTGGGAGGGATTGGGGGCAGGAGGAGAAGGGGACGACAGAGGATGAGATGGCTGGATGGCATCACTGACTAGAGCGATGTGAGTCTGAATGAACTCCGGGAGTTGGTGATGGACAGGGAGGCCTGGCGTGCTGCAATTCATGGGGTTGCAAAGAGTCGGACATGACTGAGTGACTGAACTGAACTGAACTGAACTGAAAAATTAGCAATGTTGAACACTTTTTCCTGTGCCTGTTGGCCATCTATATGTCTCCTTTGGATAAATGTCCAGACCGATGGTTTTAATAAAAAGTACATCTTAATGTTATTTTACTTTTGATGCTTAAAATTACTTATATACATAATTTATTTAGGTAGTTTTGATCAGTGGTGAGTACATCATGAGAAATGCTGGGCTGGAGGAAGCACAAGAAGGAATCAAGATTGCCGGGAGAAATATCAATAACCTCAGATATGCAGATGACACCACCCTTATGGCAGAAAGTGAAGAGGAGCTAAAGAGCCTCTTGATGAAAGTGAAAGAGGAGAGTGAAAAGTTGGCTGAACGCTCAACATTCAGAAAACTAAGATCATGGCATCCGGCCTCATCACTTCATGGCAAATAGATGGGGAAACAGTGGCTGACTTTATTTTTGTGGGCTCCAAAATCACTGCAGATGGTGGTTGCAGCCATAAAATTAAAAGACACTTACTCCTTGGAAGGAAAGTTATGACCAACCTAGACAGCATGTTAAAAAGCAGAGATATCACCTTGCCAACAAAAGTCTGTTTAGTCAAAGCTATGGTTTTTCCAGTGATCATGTATGGATGTGAGAGTTGGACTGTGAAGAAAGCTGAGCACTGAAGAATTGATGCTTTTGAACTGTGATGTTGGAGAAGACTCTTGAGAGTCCCTTGGACTGCAAGGAGATCCAACCAGTCCATCCTAAAGGAGATTAGTTCTGGGTGTTCAATAGAAGGACTGATGTTGAAGCTGAAACTCCAATACTTTGGCCACCTGATGTGAAGAGCTGACTCACTGGAAAAGACCCTGATTCTGGGAAAGATTGAGGGCAGGAGGAGAAGGGGATGACAGAGGATGAGATGGTTAGATGGCATCACCGACTCAATGGACATGGGTTTGGGTGGACTCTGGGAGTTGGTGATGGATCGGGAGGCCTAGCGTGGTGCGATTCATGGGGTTGCAAAGAGTTGGACATGACTAAGTGACTGAACTGAACTGAACTGAACTGAACTGAACGCTGGGCTGGAGGAAGCACAAGAAGAAATCAAGATTGCCAGGAGAAATATCAATAACGTCAGATATGCAGATGACGCCACCCTTATGGCAGAAAGTGAAGAGGAGCTAAAGGGCCTCTTGATGAAGGTGAAAGAGGAGAGTGAAAAAGTTGGCTTAAAGCTCAACATTCAGAAAATGAAGATCATGGCATCCGGTCCCATCACTTCATGGGAAATAGATGGGGAACTGATCAGTGGTGTCAAATAAAGGTTATAACTCAACCCATAAGAAAACATGGGTGATTAGATCATTACAATCACAGGAAATAATAAAATATAAATTGTGGTGGCAGATATAGATTTTTCTGATGGAGAAGCATAATGGGGTGATCAAGAAAAGCATTTTATCCCAATTCAGTTCATTTCATGAAGCTTGAAATGAGTTTTGCTAGGATAAATTCCTGTGGGGAACATGGAATGGAAATAGGAAGTCAAGGACAAAAAGGAACAGTATGAATTTCCAACTCTAAAAGCAGAGTTTTTTCATGTATTTTGCAAGTGAATAACGATAAACCCTAAATAGTCCCAGTGTTGTTTTCATTTGATATGTTTAAAAATAATATAATGTTTACACTTGAAATAAGCTAAGAGTTACATCTTTTTCAACTAAATTTACAAGGAAAAGTTTTAGATTTCAGTTAAAATATACAAGAGAGAGACTTCCCTGGTGGTCCAGTTGCTAAGACTCCGAGTTCCCAATACAGGCAGGGGAGGGCCAGGTTCAATCTCTGGTCAGGGGATTAGATACCACATGCCACAGCTAAAGATTCCATGTACTGCAATGAAGATTGAAGATGCCACGAGCTGCAAATAAGACCTGGTTCAGCCAAATAGATAAATATTTAAAACATATGATAGAGAATAGTTTTGGAGGGACATGTGGGAAAAGAAGTTGAAGGCCACCGTCTGTATCTATCCAGGGCAGGGTGTCTAAACCTCAGCACTAATGAAATTTTAGGTCGGGTAATTCTTTGTGATGGGGGTTGTCCTATACGTTGAAGAGTATTAAGCAGTACCCTGGGCCTCTACCTACTAGATGCCACTAGCATCCCACCTTCCCAGCTGTGACAACCACAAAGGCCTCTAGACATTGCCAAATATCCCCTGGGTAAGCAAAATTGTTCCCACAGGAGAACCACTTGGTCTGTGGATAAATGCTCTTTTGTCTTCTCATTTCTACTCTCTTCAAAAGCATTGAAAAGTGAAAGTGAAAGTTTCTCAGTCGTGTCCGACTTTGCGACCCCATGGACTATACAGGCCAGAATACTGAAGTGTGTAGCCTTTCCCTTCTTCAGGGGATCTTCCCAACCCAGGGATCGAACCAAGGTCTCCCATATTGCAGGCTGATTCTTTACCAGCTATTGTCCAAAAACACTGATAGTGACCCTAGAATCCCCTCAATCTTATTTCTATTCTTGTCCAGGCTTAAGAGAAGTGGCCAAGAAATGACGACTTATACCAGGACCAGTAACTTATTTATATTTCCTGCCTGCCCCTGCCACACACGTGTGTATGTGTGACCCCTGGTGTAAATTGAATTCAGTTTGGATGAAGAATGAGAAACTTGAGTTAGCATTGCTCTGGGCTGTTCCATGCCAAACTACATTATGTCCAATATTACGTTAGCTATATGAACACACCAAACAATACACAATAATCTAATATGTCCAGGAGAATCTTTTTAGCTCTTGAGGAGTAAGAGGTAGGGGGAAAGAGATTTTATGAATTAGTAGAAAAAGAAGATCATGGCATCTGGTCCCATCACTTCATAGGAAATAGATGGGGAAACAGTGGAAACAGTGTCAGACTTTATTTTTGGGGCTCCAAAATCACTGCAGATGGTGGTTACAGCCATGAAATTAAAAGACGCTTACTCCTTGGAAGAAAAGTTATGACCAACCTAGATAGCATATTTAAAAGCAGAGACATTACTTTGTTGACTAAGGTCCGTCTAGTCAAGGCTATGGTCTTTCCTGTGGTCATGTATGGATGTGAGAGTTGGACTATGAAGAAAGCTGAGCTCCGAAGAATTGATGCTTTTGAACTGTGGTGTTGGAGAAGACTCTTGAGAGTCCCTTGGACTGCAAGGAGATCCAACCAGTCCATTCTGAAGGAGATCAGCCCTGAGATTTCTTTGGAAGGAATGATGCTAAAGCTGAAACTCCAGTACTTCGGCCACCTCATGCAAAGAGTTGACTCACTGGAAAAGACTCAGATGCTGGGAGGGATTGGGGGCAGGGGGAGAAGGGGATGACAGAGGATGAGATGGCTGGACGGCACCACTGACTCGAGGGACATGAGTCTGAGTGAACTCCGGGAGCTGGTGATGGACAGGGAGGCCTGGTGTGCTGCGATTCATGGGGTTGCAAAGAGTCAGACATGACTGAGCGACTGAGCTGAACTGAACTGAGAAGCAAAATAAAGGCAGCTCAGCTCAGGAAGAAAATGGGCTAAGGGTCAACAGCCAAGTAGAAGAAAAGAGTGGCCGTCACCTAGTTTTGTACATTCTGCATGTAAACCAGCCTGAAGCTGAGAGCCGAGGTCTTCATTCATTAACACAGGAGGAGGGAACATCGTGGTCTCATTAAATGTCTGCAGAAGCCAGAGGCTGTGAGGATAGTTAGCTTTTTGTGATCTGAGTGTGAGGTTGTTTTTCTTGCCACTCTGTTTAACAACTGCTGCCCTGCAAGGACGAGAAAAACACAGGCAAGAAAGTCAACTCTTGGTTTTGTAAAGTCCAGAGAATCTAATTATTTAGATACCCAAAAGATTATGGGAAGAGCCAGAAGAATAGATTTGATTTGAGTTTGCTCCCTCTGGTACTGGAAGAAGTAAAATTTTGCTGCTTAGGGTGCTCAGAATAGTTCAGTTCTTGGTTTCTTACTGCTCTCTATTCTCAAAGAGGACCCCTTCCCTTTAAAAAGTATAATGGGACTCCCATGGTGGTCCAGTGGTGAAAACTCAGCCCTTCGAATGCAGGAGATGCAGGTTCAGTTCCTGGTCAGGGAGCTGAGATCCCACATGCTCCTTGGCATGACCAAAAAAAAAAAAAAAGAGATAAAAATTATAATAAATCAAAAGTATGCTGGGGAGTGCTATAAGAAGACTGCTGAAATGCTCCCCCTCGATTGCTCTCCCTCTGTTGTTTTTCTACAAATTTTCATAACTTCAAGGGAATTAAAAATCCCTAGGACAGCAAGGAGATCAAACCAGTCAATCCTAAAGTAAATCAACCCTGAATATTCATCGGAAGGATGATGCTGAAGCTGAAGCTCCAATATTTTGACCATCTAATGCAAAGAACTTAGTTTTCTGAATGTTGAGCTTTAAGCCAACTTTTTCATTCTCCTCTTTCATGTTCATCAAGAGGCTTTTTAGTTCCTCTTCACTTTCTGCCATAAGGATGGTGTCATCTGCATATCTGAGGTTATTGAGATTTCTCCTGGCAATCTTGATTCCAGCTTGTGCTTCTTCCAGCCCAGCATTTCTCATGATGTACACTGCATATAAATTAAATAATCAGGATGACAATATGCAGCCTTGATGTACTCCTTTTCATATTTGGAACCAGTCTGTTGTTCCATGTCCGGCTCTAACTGTTGCTTCCTGACCTGCATATAGGTTTCTCAAGAGGCCAGTCAGGTGGTCTGGTATTCCCATCTCTTTCAGAATTTTCCACAGTTTATTGTGTTTGACACAATCAAAGGCTTTGGCATAGTCAATAAAGCAGAAATAGATGTTTTTCTGGAATTCTCTTGCTTTGTCCATGATCCAGCGGATGTTGGCAATTTGATCCCTGGTTCCTCTGCCTTTTCTAAAACCAACTTGAACATCTGGAAGTTCACTGTTCACGTATTGCTGAAGCCTGGCTTGAGAATTTTGAGCAGTACTTTACAAGCGTGTGAGATGAGTGCAATTGTACGGTAGTTTGAGCATTCTTTGGCATTGCCTTTCTTTGGGATTGGAATGAAAACTGACTTTTTCCAGTCCTGTGGCCACTGCTGAGATGGGGAAACAGTGGAAACAGTGTCAGACTTTATTTTTTTGGGTTCCAAAATCACTGCAGATGGTGGTTGCAGCCATAAAATTAAAAGACGTTTACTCTTTGGAAGGAAAGTTATGACCAACCTAGACAGCATATTAAAAAGCAGAGACATTACTTTGCCAACAAAGGTCTGTCTAGTCAAGGCTATGGTTTTTCCTGTGGTCATGTATGGATGTGAGAGTTGGACTGTGAAGAAAGCTGAGCACCGAAGAATTGATGCTTTTGAACTGTGGTGTTGGAGAAGACTCTTGAGAATCCCTTGGACTGCAAGGAGATCCAACCAGCCCATTCTAAAGGAGATCAGTCCTGGGTGTTCATTGGAAGGAATGATGCTAAAGCTGAAACTCCAGTACTTTGGCCACCTCATGCGAAGAGTTGACTCTTGGAAAAGACTCTGATGTTGGGAGGGATTAGGGGCAGGAGGAGAAGGGAATGACAGAGGATGAGATGGCTGGATGGCATCATGGACTCGATGGACATGAGTTTGAGTGAACTCCGGGAGTTGGTGATGGACATGGAGGCCTGGTGTGCTGTGATTCATGGGGTTTCAAAGAGACGGACACGATTGAGTGATTGAATGAACTGAACTGAATGCGGAGAACTGACTCAGTGGAAAAGACCCTGATGCTTGGAAAGATTGAGAACAGGAGGAGAAGGGGGCAACAGAGGATGAAATGGTTGGATGGCATCATCAACTCAATGGACATGAGCTTGAGCAAATTTCAGGAGATAATAAAGGATAGGGAAGTTTGGCGTGATGCTGTCCACAGAGGTGCAAAAAGCTGGACACGACTGAGTGTCTGAACAACAACAAAAGGAGGAAAAAAACAAATTAGTTATCCCTTCTCAGCTGTAGGAGAAGCTTAATTCTTCCCACGGATGTCCCAGGCCACCTAGTCCTTCAGACAAGAATGTAGCCATCTTGGCTGCCAGCTGCTAGCAGATGTTAGAAATTAGGTGATTTTCTCATCAAAGCTGGCAAGAACACTAAACAATGTTTTACAAATGAGGAGAGCCTGGGTATTCACCTAGGACACAGCACTGAAAAAAACTGAGCTAATACAATCATCCAGTCTCCATGCAACTCAGCTGAAAGTCCTCCCCACCAAGAGACTTAACAGCACCTTTTATTTGAAGAGATCCTAAAATATTTTACACGGTGTACCAGAGATGTGTCACAGACTTGTTTTCCATACTTAGAACTTTTGCCATTCTGTTTGCTCTCCCTCCAAGGCACGGTTCTGCCTAAAATAGCTCTCTGGTGCTCCCGGATTCTGTTACAAACCCCAGAGACACATTCTAGAAGTAGAAATCAAATTAGACGGCCTTTTGTTTAAAGTTTCTTAGCAGATTTGGAGAATGGTGTCCTGTGAATTCAATGACTCAGTAGATGTGGAAGGAGACTGTCATTATCATCACAAACACGTCACTAATGAGGACAAAGGCCATGGGAGAGGGGGTTAGTTGGACACTTTTATTTAAGCCCAGCTTCTTATAGTAATGGTCAATGAGAAAGAGAGACGTATATCTCCTATGAGATCCTAAGGTCTGCAACACTGAAATAAAAATCTCAAACCAAATGTGATGTTGAAAGGTCACTGATTGACCGCTGGCTTTGTATCACACAAACCTCAGTGAAATCCTCAAGGTGATGAAGCAGAATAACTCTAATCAGCTGAGTAATAATAGTAAAAGCCAGGGTGTATTTTTTTTACAGCAATGATTAACAGGTGTGAAGTCATTCAAACATTGCAAATAAATGCCTCCAAAGGTCAAGCAAACAAAATAAATACATAAATCAGGCTGCGGGTGATACGGTGGAAATTGGTGGGATCTACTCTGAGTCAGAAAATGTATCATCTGCTAACAGCATGCACTTTCAATTGAAAGAAAGAAAATAAATAAAAGCAAAACAAACCAAAAAGCACTGTGCTAGTGAAACCAGACAGGTGAAGTTTAGGTGAGACAGCAAGTTTGCAAGCCCGATAAACAGCACTGGCTCTTTCTTAGTCAGTAGTTTCTACTCTGGTTCCTGGATGAAATCTTTGAGGATAGGCTGAGAATTTGTCATATTTATGCTAACAGCTTAGTGATTCAAGAAATATTTGTTGAGTTATATAACATAATCTTTTACCTACAGAATTGCTTCCCTTGAATTATTGCTGTGGGTTTACTTATACAGGCAAATGTCATAAGAAAAAAATCATGGGAAATTCTCACATTTCCATCACACAATGTTCTCTTAGCAGAGACCCATAAGAAAAATGCCTTTTAAATCTTAATTCAGGAACAGGAAGAATCTGGGACTTTGTTTTCATATTTATGGACACTGAATACTGTAGCCCCATTTTGATCCTAGAAATCAGAATGCCATATTTGGAGGCCTTTTTTAGCTTTCAGTTCAGTTCAGTTCAGTTAAGTCGCAGAGTTGTGTCCAACTTTTTTAGCTTTAGGATCATGTCATGCATTTCTTTTTTTTTTTTTTTATTGTTTCCTGTGTTTAATTCTGAAGCCAAAAATTTCATACCGTTATTTATGTAAATAGATAATTAGAAGCAAACTAAAATGTTCAGCATTTCTATGTGATGAATTTACACTGGCTTTTATTATTTTCCTTATACAATTTTCCTCTCTCCTTAATACCCTGATCTATATATCCTTTTGAGTATATATCCTTTTTATTTTTTGGTGTGCCATTTAAAATCCTTTGAGAATTGAGTATAAATTAATTGAGTTCCAATCGGAATTTGGAAAACCCACATAGAACATTTCTCAGTAAATGGTTTTAGGATTAGGACCATGTTTCTCCATAACCCCAAACGACACTGCTTTAGAAGCACTGAATTAAGGTAAAGTATGGTGGGGTGGGGGAAATGAAATATTTTACATCAACAAACTACTCAAAAAAATAAAACATTATTTATTGCATTTACATTTTGGTGTCTTTTACTGTGGTAAAATACACATAACACAAAATTTACCATTTTAACCGTGTTAAAATGCGCAATTTGGCAACGTTATGAACGTTTATAATGCCATGCAACCATCACTACTATCTCATCACCCAAGCAGAAACTCTGTATGTGCCTATCAGACTCTGATTCCCCTCCTCCCAGCCCCTTGTAACCTCCTTTCTATTTTCTGTGTCTGTGAATTTGTGTGCTCTAGATTCCTCCTATAAGTGTAACCGTACAATATTTTTCCTTTTGAGATGGGCTTATTTCACTTAGCATAATATATTCAAGGTTCATTTATGTTAAAGAATGTATCAGAATCTCATTCTTTTTAAAAGGTTGGATACTATTTCATTGTATGACTATACCACATTTTGTTTATTCACTCATCCATGGACTAATTACGTATTTCCATCTTTTGGGTACTGTGAATAATGCTACTATGAACACTGATGTTCAACTGTCTGTTTGAGTCCCTACTTTCAGTGCTTGGGGTATATACCCTGAGCTGGAATTGCTGGATTAGTACTTTGGCCACCTCATGCGAAGAGTTGACTCACTGGAAAAGACCCTGATGCTGGGAGGGATTGGGGGCAGGAAGAGAAGGGGACAGCAGAGGATGAGATGGCTGGATGGCATCACTGACTTGATGGACACGAGTCTGAGTGAACTCTGGGAGTTGGTGATGGACAGGGAGGCCTGGCGTGCTGCGATTCATGGGGTCGCAAAGAGTCGGACACAACTGAGCGACTGAACTGAACTGAAATGATGGTAATTCTGTGTTTAGCTTTTTGAGGAACTGCCCAATTGTTTTCCACTGCAACTTCACCATTTTACATTCCCACCAGCAAGAACTAAGTGTTCCAATTTCTCTACATCTTTGCCAACACTTTATATTTTAAAAATAATATCCATCCT
Source organism: Nanger dama (assembly GCA_917880005.1). Lineage (NCBI taxonomy): Eukaryota > Metazoa > Chordata > Mammalia > Artiodactyla > Bovidae > Nanger > Nanger dama. Next base: position 14,506,260 of record CAKJTW010000032.1, on the reverse strand, counting down.
AATAGGTGGGAAGTAATGTCTCCAAAGACATGGCAACCCACTCTGGTGTTCTTGCCTGGAGAATCCCAGGGACAGAGGAGCCTGGTGGGAGGCCGTCTGTGGGGTCACACAGAGTTGGACACGACTGAAGCGACGCAGCAGCAGCAATGTCTCCAAGATATATTTTTAATTAATGGGGTCTCTCTTGAGAAACCTATATGCAGGTCAGGAAGCAACAGTTAGAACTGGACATTGAACAACAGACTGGTTCCAAATAAGAAAAGGAGTACATCAACACTGTATATTGTCACCCTGCTTATTTAACTTCTATGCAGAGTACATCATGAGAAACGCTGGGCTGGAAGAAACACAAGCTGAAATCAAGATTGCCGGGACAAATCTCAATAACCTCAGATATTCAGATGACACCACCCTTATGGCAGAAAGTGAAGAGGAACTAAAAAGCCTCTTGATGAACGTGAAAGAAGAGAGTGAAAAAGTTGGCTGAAAGCTCAACATTCAGAAAACAAAGATCATGCCATCTGATCCCATCACTTCATGGAAAATAGATGGAGAAACAGTGGCTGACTTTATTTTTCTGGGTTCCAAAATCACTGCAGATGGTGATTACAGCCATGAAATTAAAAGACGCTTACTCCTTGGAAGGAAAGTTATGACCAACCTAGATAGCATTCAAAAGCAGAGACATTACATTGTCAACAAAGGTCCGTCTAGTCAAGGCTATGGTTTTTCCAGTGGTCATGTATGGGTGTGAGAGTTGGACTGTGAAGAAAGCTGAGCACCGAAGAATTGATGCTTTTGAACTGTGGTGTTGGAGAAGACTCTTGAGAGTCCCTTGAACTACAAGGAGATCCAACCAGTCCATTCTAAAGGAGATCAGTCCTGGGTGTTCACTGGAAGGACTGATGTTGAAGCTGAAACTGCAATACTTTGGCCACCTGATGTGAAGAGCTGACTCACTGGAAAAGACCCTGATGCTGGGAAAGGTTGAGGGCAGGAGGAGAAGGGGATGACAGAGGATGAGATGGTTAGATGGCATCACCGACTCAATGGACATGAATTTGGGTGGGCCCTGGGAATTGGTGATGGATAGGGAGGCTTGGCGTGCTACTGTTCATGGGGTCGCAAAGAGTCAGACATAACTGAGTGACTGAACTGAACTGAACTCTATCCAATTCAACAAGCATTTTTTTTTTTTTTTTGATAGGTAAGACTGTTTGCCTAGAGGAAGTCTGAAGTCAGGCAGGTCCTAGTTTGAACAGCTCTGTTTTGCTTTGCTTCTTCAACCATTAAATGGGAATAAGAACAGACTGTATTTCATAGCTTTGTTTCCATAATCCAGGGAGACAATGCACTGCAAGTGTTTAGCAGAAGGGCAGGTGGAGAGCAATCACTTGAGAAATGGAAAGGGCCATGGCCATACTTTACCAAATGCGACCTTCCTTCAGACTTGTGTCTGGCAAATGACAGCTGGCCCAGTCATTGTTAATCCGTAAACTTTAGTGCTTTTTAAAAATAATTTTATTTATTTTTGGATGTGCTGAGTCTATGTTGCTGCAGTGGGCTTTCTCTAGTTGCAGCAGGGTTCGTTGTGATGTGCAGGCTTCTCATTGCAGGGCCTTCTCTTATCAATGAGCACAGGCTCCAGGGCATGCCAGCTTCAGAAGCTGCGGCTCCCAGGCTCTAGAGCACAAGCTCAGGAGTTGTGGCAGTATGTGGGATCTTCCTAGACCAGGGATTGAACCTGTGTCTCCTGTATTGGCAGGCAGATTCTTTACCACTGAGCCATAAGGGAAACTCTAAACTTTAGTGATTGAGCGACTATTGTCAGGTTGTAATTGCTGGTAAATGATGGACTGGGTCATACAGATCAACAACCCCCCTCCCTCTAAAAATAGTGAAAAATATCAGACTTCACAACAACTTGAAGCCTGTTCAGCATTGTAGAATTGAAGACACTGGGAAGCTCACGGGCCAGTGTTCAGCCAGATATCAGTTAACTGGAGAGGTAAACGCATTATTGGATGATCTGCTGACAACCCCTCCCCTCTGCTTTGGTTCACTATCAGTGTCAGGAGAAAGTGAACTGTCAGAGCTCAGGTCTCATGCAAGGAAGAGGGTCTGATAGAAGACCCTGCCCACACAAAATGGGGATCCCCAAAGGGGAACCCTAATCTTCAGTGTTAGGATGAAGGGGATCTATGTTCAGCTCCCAGCTTCTCCCCACTGCCCAGCTGAGTGTAAAGAGGGCTGTTTGACTGTTGAGCAGAACAGAAGAAACAATAAAGCAAAATGGGGAAATGCCTGAGCCATCATAGCTTCAATACAGTACTGCCTCCACTAAAGGATGTACAGGTAGATTTACAACTGACTTCTTCACAGTAATAATGGACACCAAAAGGCACTTCTCAGAGAAAGATTATCAGTGCTCTGATGAAAGTAACTAGCAATCTAGAATTCTATACCTGGGAAAAATATTATTCAAAAATGAGGACAAAATAAAGACATGTTCAGATAAACAAAAACTGAGAGTTCATCACAAGGAAAACCTCACTAAAAAAAAAATCCTAAAGAATAGTCTTCCGAATTAGACAGCCATCCCAGCTAGCAGAACCGAGATCAAAAGATTAAAGTGGTAACATGGGTGAAACTAATCAGTGATTAGTAATAGCAACAGCAATGACATTATCTACTGGGGTAAAATAAATATTAATAACAAAGAGACTCAAAATATTGTGCTAAAAATAGCATGTAAGTCACAAATGTGATGAATGGACTTGGAGTGTTTTGCAATCTTTGTACTATTTGGGGATGGGGTAAATATTTTAATAATTTAAGAACTTAATAAGCCAAACACACATTATTCAGTTCAGTTCAATTCAGTCACTCAGTCATGTCCGACTTTTTGTGACCCCATGGACTGCAGCACGCCAGGATTTCCTATCTATCACCAACTCTCGGAGCTTGTCAAACTCATGTCCATCGAGTCAGTGGTGCCATCCAACTATCTCATCCTCTGTCGTCCCCTTCTCTTCCTGCCTTCTTTTCCAGCATCAAGGTCTTTTCCAATGAGTCAGTTCTTCATAACAGATGGCCAAAATATTGGAGTTTCAGCTTCAATATCAGTCCTTCCAATAAATATTCAGGACTGATTTCCTTTAGGAGTAACTGGTTTGAGCTCCTTGCAGTCCAAGGGACTGTCAAGCATCTTCTCCAACACCACAGTTCAACAGCATCAGTTCTTCGGCACTCAGCTCTGTTTACAGTCCAACTCTCACATCCATACATGACTACTGGAAAAAGCACAGCCTTGACTAGACAGACCTTTGTCAGCAAAATAATGTCTCTGCTTTTTAATATGCTGTCTAGGTTGGTCACAGCTTTTCTTCCAAGGAGCAAACGTCTTTTAATTTCATGACTACATTCACCATTTGCAGTGATTTTGGAGCCCAAGAAAATAAAGCCTGTTATTGTTTCCATTGTTTGCCCATCTATTTGCCATGAAGTGATGGGACTGGATGCCATGATCTTAGTTTTTTGAATCTTGAGTTTTAAGACAGTATGAAAAGACAAAAAGATGTGACACATGTTATAGCTTCTAGGATCTGAATAAAAAATATGAACAGAGACTTCCTGGCAGTCCAGTGGTTAAGACTGACTTCCAGTGCCGGGGGTGTGGGTTCCATCCCTCAGTGGGGAGCTGAGATCCCACATGCTTCACAGCCAAAAAACCAAGCCATGAAACAGAAGCAGTACTGTGACACATTTAATAAAGACTTTAAAAAAAATATAACAGAAATGGAGAATATAACTTTCATATTAGTAGAGGAGAAGAAAAGCAAATAGTAAAAAATTTTCAATCATGAATGCTAAAATTAATAGAAGAAGCTTCAATGAGAAATAGGATAGTTGTACAGCCTCAAAATATCTCCCCAAATTTCTTTACTAATTACTGAGCAGTATTAAGGACCTCCCAGGTGGTGCTAGTGGTAAAGAATGCCGCTGCAAATGCAGGAGATGCAAGAAACACAAGTTGGATCCCTGTGTCAGGAAGATTCTCTGGAGAAGAATATGGCAGCTCACTCCAGCATTCTCACTTGGGAAATCCCATGGACAGAGGAGACTGATGGGTCCCAGTCCAGGGGGTTGCAAAGAGTCAGACATGAGTGAGCACAGCACGGTAACATACATCATGAATTTTCTGACACTCTTCCCTCCAAGAGGTGGAGCTAAATCCCCTCTGCCTGAGTGTAGACTGACTTAGTAACTCGCTTTGAAAAGAACACGGAGAATAGAAAAGGATCACTTTATAGCACAGAAACCTGGCAGACATGACCTTATCAAAGTCATTAACTTCCACATCACCAGTAACAAATCACATTAATATCATGAGCCCCTGACATACTACAATGAGATGAGTGCTTCACATCTGTTGTATTCTTCACACACACATACACATCCTAACCCAAGTCTTATATTAAGAAAACATCAGGCAAACCCAAAATGAGGGAGAAAAATCTATGACCAATTCTCTTCAGAAGTGTCAAGGTCATGAATGATAAGGAAAACCTGGGAGACTGTCACAGATTGGAGGAGACTAAGGATGCTCTTGGTGCTGAGAACTAAATGAAATACAGTTCAAAATTCTGGTTTGAATCCTGGAATGGGCAGGGTTGGGGGAAAGGTAGAAAAACAGCTATGACAGACAGGCCCTAGAGTTCCCTCTGTGCCTCTCACCTCCCAGAGCTCATGCCCTTTTAATACCCCTTCGTTGAGTGTGGACAGGACCTGAGCTTCTTTCTAACAGAATATAGCAAAGTAATGACACATTACTCTAGCGATTACATTTTGTTGAACAGGACTCTGGGCTTCCCAGGTGGCTCTAGTGGTAAAGAACCAACCTGCCAATGTAGGAGACACGGGTTCAGTCCCTGGGTCAGGTGGATCCCCTGGAGGAGGGCATGGCAACCCACTCCAGTATTCTTGCCTGGAGAACCCCATGGACAGAGGAGCTGTCACGGTGGTCTATAGTCCAGAGGGTTGCAAAGAGTTGGACACAACTGAAGCAGCTTAGCGTGCGCGCACACACACACACACACACACACACACACACACACACGCGCGCGCGCACAGACAGAACTCCATCTGGCTAGTAAACTCAAATTCTATTGTCAGCTTTGAAGAAGCATGCTTTTAGGAAATACGCGGGCATGTTGGAGAAACCTATATGGCCAGGATCTGCAAGCAGCTGCTAGGAGCAGAGGGGCTTCCCAAGTGGAGCTACTGGTAAAGAATCCACCTACCAGTATAGAAGACACAAGAGATGTGGGTTCCATCCCTGGGTAGGGAAAATCCCATGGAAGAGGAAATGGCAATCCACTCCAGCATTCTTACCTGGAGAATCCCACGGACAGGAGCTGGCAGGCTATAGTCCATGGGGTCACAAAGAGTTGGACATGACTGAGTATGCGCGGGAACAGAGAGAGACCTCTGAAAGATTGAAATCCTCAGTTTCACAGCTGCAGGAAATGCATTCTCACAACAATGTGAGAAAGTTTGAAAGCAGGTCTTTCCTCAGTTGAGGTTCTTATGAGATCACAGTTCTGGCTAACACCTGGACTGTAGTCTGATAAAACCTTGAAGTAAAGAAACTGACTAAGCCAGAAGCAAACTTCTGACCTATAGAAATCGTGTTTTTAAAACTGCTAAATTTTTTTGATAATTTGTTATACAGCAATAAGACAACTGCTAAACCTACCTCCCCCTCAAAGGTGCACTTTTAAAACCTCAAATTCTTTAACTTTTCAAAGTTAGGTTCTTAATCATCTTTTTCTAAAGTTAGTAAATTTTACCATCAAGAAGCCTTTGAAAGTGTTTAGTCCAGTTCATAAATGTAATTAAATTTCTATAAACATGCTACACCACATATTTAAATTCAATATATTCATTTTCCTTTTAGTGCTTCAATTAAGTCAAATCTTCCCCTGTATTTAAATAACTTGTGAATCTATTACATTTAAATTATAAATAGGTTGAACCTTATGTTCTCCTATTTCAACTCTGCATACAGACTTGGTTAGACTGTAACTTAAAATAACAAATTTTAGAGGAGAAGAAATAATTGTTCCTCTGCCCTTCTGAGTTCTTAGCTAAGACCCCTGGAACATGGTTTTGTGCCTGGGAAGAGGAAAGGTATGATGGAACATTCCAGAAGGAAAGGAAATGGAATGCATAAAGTGGGCTACTCTCTCTATCCTATAGAAAGGGAATGGGTAAGAGACCAGAAGGAGAGGTACTTTCCTGGTTAATAATGAACAAGGTCACCCAAAGGAGGCTTTTCCTTTAAGATGTGAAAGTGAAGTTGCTCAGTCGTGTCCGACTTTTTGCGACCCCATGGACTGTAGCCTACCAGGCTCCTCTGTCCATGGGATTTTCCAGGCAAGAATACTGGAGTGGGTTGCCATTTCCTTCTTCAGGGGATCTTCCCGACCCAGGGATCAAACCCAGGTCTCTTGCATTGTAGGCACACGCTTTACTGTCTGAGTAAGATGTGGTAGGTAATAACAACTATAAAGCCCACATTCACCCCTGTTACTGTAACCCCAGGCAGATCCTTCATAAGTTTAGTTTCTCTTCCCTGTTGGGAGTATCATTTTCAAATAATCATACCATAAATAATTACATTTTACCTTGTTTTTAGTTAGGAACTTAAGATCAGAATTAAGATCAGAATTAACTTAAGACTTTGAAAATAAGCAGCCCATCTGCCTGGCTCCCAACAAATGATTCCATAAGGGTTATAAATATTTAGCCTGCCCAGCTAATTGTGGTGACTTTCACTCTCTGCCTGATAACTCGTTTCCTTTCAGGAAACTTCAGGAACTTCCTATGGTGCAAAGGTGTTGAGAGCAAGTGGGACGGGCTGAGAGCTTTATCATTTGCAGACATTTGTGTTAAATGAACATTGTGATATTTCTTTATGGTCAGCTGTACCAAATATGAGTTCCCTGAGAACAGGTCAAGCCTGCAGACAAAGAAAATGAAAGTTGCTTTTGTGCGGTTAGCAATCTAGTTTGAGGATGCAAAAAGCACATGATGCTACATGTGACCCCAAATAAACAGTTCCCATGTATTAATTATGGGAAACTCACACACACAATTTAATTCTCTCCCCAAACGTGGGAGAGGATAGCGTTAACGTGGGAGAGGATGAAGTCTTTTTCTTCATCTTTTAACTTATGAGAAAACAGGTTTTGATAAATTATTAAGTGGCTCCCCCAAGGTCATCCAGCTAGAATGTGGTGGGGTCAGGTTTTGAACCCAGGCAGAGAGACGGCCCAAGACAAAAGCAGCTTTAGCTAAGGTTGTAATAAGTTTTAAGGACTGAGAGATTTATAGTTAAGTTTACTGTAACCTTGGGCAAGTTATTTCCTTTATATGTCCTCAAGTTCCTTATCTGCAGACCGGCTCCTTCTTCATTGAGTTGTTGTGCAAGTGAATGAGCAGGTGCAGGGCGGGCACATTCCTAATGCATAATAACGGCTCAGCATGGCCAACAAGTGGACTAAAAATAGACTGACATCACTCATTCTCAGAAGGACTAAGGTCCCTCGAATCTCAGGATCTCCGCTGACTACAGACGTTACACTTTTATATTAATACAAACTCTTGAAATCCAAAGGGAACGCAAAGATGGCCTCAGCAAGTCCACCACGGCTAAACAGAGTCACCTGCCCACTCTTTCCCCAATTCTCTCCAACTTCCCAGGGGTTTCTTCTGTTTTTGGCATGTGAGAGGTGTGACTCAGCACCTGACGGGCACACGGGGCTTGACATGAAAGAAGGGAAGCCTTTCAAGGAGTGGACCTTTCCGTGGGTGAGGGGGTCACCGGCCAAGTCTCCTCGCTACAGGGGACCTCGGTGACAGCCGAGACGGTGTGCATTCCTCCTCCCCCTCCCCACACACTCTGGTCACCGCAGTGAGCAAGCCCGTAAACAGTGGCGGGCAGCGGCTAGAAGTGTCACACGAGCGGACTTCTTAGCGTCCATCTGGTCTGTCGCCACCGCGTCAGTCCCCGGCTCCGCTCTTCACCTCGGCAGCCGCCGTTGGGGGCGGGGCCTCCGGAGCGCGGGGCGGGGCCGAGAGCGGCTGGGGGGCGGCCCGAGGCCTTAAGGGGGCCGCGTGCGTGCGGGCAGAGCACCCGCCGCGGCACAGCCTTCCACCCTCGCGCTCCCGCGGCCCCGCCCCCGTCCTTCGGAGCCCCGCCCATCGCACCGGGGGCCCCGCCCCACCCGCCGGAGCCCCGCCCTGCCCACTGTAGGCCCCGCCCCCGCCAGCCGGAGCTCCGCCCCGCCCGCCCTAACCTTCCCGGCTCCCCACAAACCCAGCTGCTCGCGTCCGGCGCCGCCTGTACTGCAGGAAGGAGCTGCGGGCTCCTGCCGCGCCGGCCCGAGCGCGCTGCCCGCACCATGCCCCGCATAGATGCGGACCTCAAGCTGGACTTCAAGGATGTCCTGCTCCGACCCAAGCGAAGCAGCCTCAAGAGTCGAGCCGAGGTGGGGCCCTTGGAAAGCCGCGTTGGTGTGGAATTGTTTGTTTTTTTCCGGGGTGGCGCGGGGGAGGTGGGTGAGAGGCGCTGTACTGTGCGCCCAACGCGCCTGCTTTTCAGTGTGTCTGGGGTTGGGTGGGACGCCGACCCCCTTTGCTCTTCTCACCACCGGAGAGAGGGAAAGCCAGCTGGTCCCCTACCAGGACAGGAGGTGTCTGTAAGAGGTCCGAGGTGTCCTTAAGGGGGTCCGACTCCGGCCTAAAATCTTCAATGCGTCCGATTGGGGAGGCGAGGGGAAAGGGACAGCGGAACTAAACCCTACCCTAGAGGAGCGAAGACTAAGTGGTCAGCTGATTCAGAAAAAGTGACGGCGAGGACAGGGGCCGGTTGAGGGGTGCATATAGGGTGAAAAGGACGCAGCAGAGCCCAGGTGTACAGGGACGGGGATTTTTTTGGCAGCGTCTCTCTGCGGAGAACTCCGACTGCTTTAGTATCAGGTCTAGCCATGGAATTTATTTTAGGAGGTCTGAAACACAGGGAAACTCCGGGGCAAAAGTTCAGGGTTTACTTTCTGCGTTTCAGTGACTTCTGGGAGTGAGGCTGGGGACCTGTGCCTGGCGGCACCCCCTTACTGAACAGCTGAAGTCCAACCCAGTCTTCCAGAAGCTAGAAACACTGGGGTGCGGGGTGTGGGGGCTAATGGGACCGCTGGGGGGCAGGGGTGGGGGCAGTTTTGCCCATTCTGCCTTAATAATGAGAGCAAAGCCCGAGGAACAGGTGGAGAGCCGACTGGAAAGAGCTAGAGGGTGGGGGGCAGGAGGAAGGTCAAGTCTTGAAGGATAAACTGGTTGCACAGATAGGCAGAATCCCTGGAGATGTGTATATGGGTGATGGTGGCTTTGCTTGGGGCTTCGAGCTGGAGAGGAAGGTGAGGAAACTGCTGTGTCTGGAGGCAGGGGTTGCAGATGTAAACAGGGGGGAGGCTGTGCCAGCATAGGTTTCTCCACCGCCGCCGGACCATAAATAAATCCCCTTGGAGGATCTGGGCTGCCTGCCTGCCTGCCTGCCTGCCTGTGGGCTGGGACTCCCGACTGCAGTGCCGGTTCTGCCAGCTGAGGGCTTGTCTGAATTAGCTAGAAGCCTGTTTTAGCCAATAATCAGAACTAATCAACTCACCTTCTCAAGCTGGACGGTCGGCAGCTGGAGCCCAGACGGGAAGAGGCCGGGAATGAGTAACAGTTTTCACTCTGAATTGGTCACCTCTCTTCCTGCTGTTCACTGTGTCACTTAGAAGAACAATGAACAGCTTGGATGGCAGGCCCAGACTCCTGAAGTCTCAGCAGTAGCTGGTACCTGAGTCCACACTGAGATGAGATGTGGGGATTTGGGGCAGACTAATAATTTGGTGGCTGCAATAATCTAAAGATTGGGTCACAGTTCACTTAGTAAAGAAAAAGTTATTTTGAGAAAAATTATATATTTAAAGCAAGGATGTATTATGTGTATTTTCTGAAGCAGGAAACCTCTTGTAAAGGTAAAACATTCAGAACTTATGTTTGTTGTTGTTCAGTCGCTTAGTTGTTTCTGACTCTTTGCAACCCCATGGACTGCAATACACCAAGCTTCCCTGTCCTTCACTATCTCCCAGAGTTTGCTCAGACTCATATCCCTTGAGTCGGTGATGCCATCCAACCATCTCATCCTCTGTCACCCCCTTCTTCTGCACTAGAATGAATTACTCTTTTCCAGGGAATAGTATGACGTTGTCTTGGGTCATTTGGTTTCGTAATTTGGGCTGACTGAAGCTGTTAATGTTCCAGCTTCCCATGATACATTGCAATCTACATGCACACACAGCAGTGAGATCTCGGTGCCCTTGAGAAGTGTTTTCATATTTCCACGTTTGTGGGAGTTTACCAGCTCCCTTCCTGGGAACCTGAATTAACTAGTGTTGCCTTTCCATTTGGTTCCTATCATGGCTTAGCTGCCTGCTGGCCACCCCCATCACCTGACTACCTGTTTCATTGATATTGAGGGACCTAGGGGAGAAGGCAATGGCACCCCATTCCAGTACTCTTGCCTGGAGAATCCCATGGATGGAGGAGCCTGGTGGGCTGCTGTCTATGGGATCGCACAGAGTCAGACATAACTGAAGCGACTTAGCAGCAGCAGAGGGACCTAGGAAGTAAATGGCACCCCACTCCAGTACTCTTGCCTGGAAAATCCCATGGACGGAGAAGCCTGGTAGTCTACAGTCAAAGAAGGGTTGCTAAGAGTCGGACACGACTGAATAACTTCACTTTCACTTTTCACTTTCACGCATTGGGGAAGGAAATGGCAACCCACTCCAGTGTTCTTGCCTGGAGAATCCCAGGGACGGTGGAGCCTGGTGGGTTGCCACCTATGGGGTCGCACAGAGTTGGACACGACTGAAGCAACTTAGCAGTAGCAGGAATTAAAGTTGCTCAGTTGTGCCCTACTTTTGCAACCCCATGGACTGTAGCCTGCCAGGCTCCACTGTCCATGGGATTCTCCAGGCAAGAATACTGGGGTGGGTTACCGTTTTCTTCTCCAAGGGATCTTCCTAACCCAGGGATCAAACCCGGGTTTTCTGCCTTGCAGGCAGACTCTGCCCTCTGAGCCACCAGGGAAGCCCATTTGGATACCATCATGGTTTAGCTGCCTGTTGGCCACCCCCATCACCTGACTGCCTGCTTCATTGATATTGAGGGATCTAGGAGGACCTCTAACCCCCTCTCAAGGTGTGCTCAGTGGGCTGTGGATGCCTGAAGTTTCCCATAGGCAGAGGAAAACTTTGCATTGTAGGACCAGGTATCATCCTGAAGTGCATGCCCCCAGGCACGGGGATACCTGAATATAAATTTGAAACTAAATGGTAAATGGCCAGACTTTGATCCCAGCCTGAGAGCAGATGTGAGTGGAGCCAGGAGAGCAAACAGCCCCTGTGATAGCAGTCTGGCTGGGAGGGGAGCCTGGTGACTGTCGACAAGATTCATCGCCGCAGCAGTCTTGCTGAGAGCTGGACCAGCTGCTGGACCCACCAGGCAAGTGAGCAGGAAATGGAGAGAAAGGCAGGGTGCCCTCCCACTCAAGTGCAGTGCTCCTGCCAGGGCATTGCCACAAGTGTCACGTGAAATGAACCTGGGATCAGCTCCCGGAGGCTAAGGGTACAAGTGGAGACAGCCCAGGTGGCCTGCCTGTGGTTGTGCCACATCAGCAGCCGTCGCCAGCTGTCTGTGCTCCTGTCTTCACAAGTCCTCGGGCCATGGGGCTGCATTTAGGTAGTGTTTTCAGAGGAAGTGACATGTTGGTTGGGCAGGACCTCTGCCACACTGAGGGGTGGCCTCGTCCCTGACTGCCTGAGAATTTTCTTCCCTGGGACCCATTCCTTGCTCCGGTGTCCCATCCTTGTCCTTAAGCAAGTAAGATGTTTAAAGAAAACCACAAACCTAACGGCACAACCGTATGTTGGAAGTCGGACAGTGAAGGAGTTTGCAGCGGAAAACTGGTCATTTGAGCCGGGGCAGACAAGACATAACCCAGTGAGTGATCAGACTCCTAAGTACTCCATAGTCTTTTTCTCACCAGAGGTCTGGTGATGAATGGGCCAGCTCCGGTGAGTTCTGGTCCAGCTTCAGTGGATAGCAGGCTGGCCTGAGAGGAGCAAGACCATGGCAGAGTAGCGAGGATATTGGCTGGAAGAAAGGAGACCTGGGTTCTTCCAGGCTCTGAGCCAAGTGTGTTATTACCTGGGCTCTGTGTTCTCTGGGGCCCCTGTAACGAAGTACCGCAGACCAACTGACTCACACCACAGGGATTTATTGTCTCTCAGTTCTGGGAAGCCCCAGGTCAAGATGTCAGCTGGGTGGGTTCCTGCTGAGAGCTGTGAGGGAGAATCTTCCTTGCCTCTCCCCTTCCTTCAGGTTGTTGACGCACAGCCTGGTTATTCCTTGGCTGCAAGCATTGTTCAATCTCTGCCTTCCCCATCAATCAGCATTCTCCCTTGCTGTGTGTCTCTGTCCAAAGTCCCACTTTTTATAAGCACACCAGTCATACTGGAGTGGGACCTTCCTTAATGATCTCATCTTACCTTGATTACCCACAAAGACCTTATCTCCAAAAGGTCATGTTCACAGGTACTGAACTGGTTGGTATTTCAATGCCTTTTGGAGGAGCGACAGTTCCAACTGTACCAGCCTCTGTAAATGTTGCTCTGTAACACTGGAGGGTTTGACTAGGCTTGCTTTTCATGAATGCATCAGAATCACCTAGGAAGACACTCCTAAATACAGTGTCTCCATCACAAAGATTCTGATTTATGAGATTGGGGCGGATTGAGCTTGTGCACTTTGGGAATCATCATGTGTGATTCTGCTGTGCACACAGGTGCCGGGGCTGGCCGCCGGTGCCTCTGCACAGTGGAGCACCATCGTTTTGTGGTGGTAGGGCGACCGCACGCGCTTCTGTGAATCCAGACACCTGACGGTGAAACATCCAGGGACCAGTAACATTCAGAGGGCTGGGCTGGGGCCAGCACACATTGCCCTGAAAGACTGGGAGCCAAAACATGATCCCATCCTTATCCTTAGCCAGACATTAATTATTTGCACCCTTTTGAGCCGCTTGGACCACAGAGGAAAAAGGCATTGTCCTGCGCTTATAGTCCACAGGTGAGACCGGTACCAAGTAACACAGTCAGAGAATTGCTTTAATCAGCACCATCCATAGATTTAGGCAAAAGAGGCCCCTGCCCCAGACCCCATTTTTGTCCCCTCCTCATTGGACAGAGCTGAAGGCTGGGGCTTTCCCTATGGGCCATGCTCTAGATACTCAGGATCCTGGATTTCCTGCCCAGATGACTTTGAACTGATTCCAGGGCCTGCACAGGGCAAGGGGGCAGGGGGCAGGTAGGTGGGGGTGGGGAGTCTTCCCCAGGTGTGTTTTTAAGGGCCAGTCATGCTGCTCAGATGCTCGCCTCTCTATCTCAGAGAGTGGCCAGGTCACTGCTGTTTGAGGGATAGGCGTGTGGACATGGAGCTTAGCATGTAGACTGAAGTGTTCCTGTGTGCACAGAAGGATGTATGCGAGAGGAGATGGCCAGGACTGGCCCCCATGATGCCATGTTCTAGTGCTTTCCAGGCCCTTAATGAAACTGTTGTCCAGGAAGAAGGACAGAGCAAAATTTGTGCAGCAGCTTCTTATACGTTGCTCCTGACATTGAGATATTTAGAAACGTGGTAGATGGGCTTCTGGTTGTACTTTTGGGCCCTCAAACAATGGGCTGTAGGACTGACTGTGATAAAAGTGAAAGTGTGTTGTTTGCCCAGTGGTGTCTGGACTCTCTGCAACTGCGTGGGCTATAGCCCAACAGGCTTCTCTGTTCATGGGCTTCTCCAGGCAAGAATACTGGAGTGGGTGGCCATTCCGTTCTCCAGGGGATGTTCCTGACCCAGGGATTGAACCTGAGTCTCCTGCCTTGCAGGCAGATTCTTTACTGTCTGAGCCACCAGGGAAGCAAGAGCAGTAGAAATGTGTATTTCTGAGGTGGAGGAGGGGTGGCTGATTACTTTATGTGCCCTTTCAAATCAGGCTTAGCAGAGAGGGGGTTTGGAGGTGCTATATTTGGTGCCTTGACCAGCTGTGGAAGATTAAATGCCAAGTTTAGTTTCTGGTGGCTAGGATATTTAAAATATTTCTCTCAGCAAACAACTGGTCTGTTTGGGGTGTGTGTTTGTGTGTCTTTCTGTCCATGTACATAAGGTCGGAGCAGATATTTTATTTCTCATTCCTAGAATTAAGGATTGCATAGACTCTGCCATGTGGAAGAGACTAGACATGAGGGGAAGGGTTCATTGTCAAGGCTGACCTCTTCCACAGAGAACAGTGTTTTGCCTACTGCCTATAGGTGTTTGGAGTGCCAAGGGGAAAAAAAAAAAAACCATTTTGAGCTCAGCCAGGTGCAGAGTGTAGCTGCTTCTTGGAAGGAGTATTAGTAATTCGAGACCAAGAAATCCTGATTGTCAGTGAGCCTGCGAAGCCAAAATGTTAGAGGGCCATTAGCAGCCCAGAAGGGTGCCATTAATAGTTCCCATCAGTTATCTTTCAGGATGCAGATCGAACTTGCTTCACTGAAGTAGAACCAAGCATGGTAATAAAGGAAGAGGGGGAGAGGGATGCGCCGCCTCCCACCATGCCCCCGCAGTCACGGCATCTCTTTTCCCCTCGCTGATGCTGCTTAAGGCCGATGTTGTCACGTTGATGACCCCACGTTGATGACCTCATTGGCTCAGGAAGCCTTCTGTGTGTGGAGGAACAGGAGATGCGAAAAGGCCAAAAGACCTGGGTGTCCCCTGGTGTCTTGACATGCTGATGGCAAAGCGAGAGTTCCTTCCTACAAATAGGTTCATCGGTACCGTTTTTTTCTAGATTCTGTGTATACGTGTTACTCTGCGGTATTGTTTTTCTGAGTCACTTCACTCTGTAACAGGCTCTAGGTTTACCCACCTCACTACAGCTGACTCAGGGACTGAGGAACCTATCTGCAGGACAGGAGTGGAGACACAGAGGTGGAGAAGGGACTTGTGGACACAGCGGCTGAAGGAGAGGGGTGGGACGAACTGAGACAGCAGCATTGCCATGCATACGCTCGTGCTGGTGGCGGCGGTGGTTTAGTCGCTAAGTCCTGTCCAACTCTTGCGACCCCATAGATTGCAGCCCGCCAGGCTCCTCTGCCCATGGGATTCTCCAGGCAAGAATACTGGAGCAGGTTGCCATTTCCTTCTCCAGGGGAGCTTCCCAACCCAGGGATTGTACCCAGGTCTCCCGCATTGCAAGCAGATTCTCTACCAGCTGAGCCACAAGGGAAGCCCAAGAATACTGGAATGGGTAGCCTATCCCTTCTCCAGCGGATTTTTCACAACCTAGGAATCAAACCCGAGTCTCCTGCACTGCAGGTGGATTCTTTTACCAACTGAGCCATCAGGCAAGCCATGTGTATACTGTCGTGTGTAAAACAGCTACTAGTGGGAAGTTGCTGTATAACAGAGAGCTAAGCCTGGCGCTCTGTGATGGCCTAGAAGGATGGGATGGATGAGGGGAGGGACAATATAATTATGACTGATTCACGTTGTATGGCAGAAGCCAAGACAACAGTGTAAACCAATTTTTATTAAAAAAATAAATTTTAAAAAATAGAAAGTTACTTCCAACGAAAAATAAAAGGCTCTAGGTAAACACTGGTAGGAAATGATTATTGCCGTGGTCCTTAGTAAGCCGGGATTAATGTAGGTCCAGATTCTTGCGGCAGCTTAAGATTCGCACCTGGGTTTGTGGTGCCAGTTCTCCTTGGGGAAGCGCCCCTTGCTTCCGTGCGGGCCGTGTCCCACAGGGTCCAACTGAGGAAACAGGACTGAATATTTAAAACAGGAAATTTAATAGGAGGCAGCATGGCTCAGCGGAGATGCCAGAGGGGATATGAGGGACCCCAGAGACTGGCTGCAGAGAAACCACTTCTAAAGGGCAGGATCCCAAGGCCTGGGATCACTCCGTGAGCTAGAACCAAGACCTGGCAGGCCATGGCCGAGGGGCCTGCAGAACTACTGTGCTTGGGGCCTGTCTCCTCCCTTGCCCCACCAGTGACCCCATTGGCCAAACCCAGCCAGAAACCAGCCTGGGAAGTGGAGCCTATGGAGTGTGTGGGTGGGGGTCCTTAGATAAGAGCAGAGCACTTAAATAAGAGCAGGCATAGGATGAGCACTGCATCTGGGCACATACGTGGCTGCCTTTGTATGGCAGCCGGAGATCTGGCTCAGGTTGAGGCCATGATTTCAATTCTGCTAGCTCTTGGCATGGAGAAGGTAATGGCACCCCACTCCAGTATTCTTGCCTGGAGAATCCCAGGGACGGGGGAGCCTGATGGGCTGCCATCTATGGGGTCACACAGAGCTGGACATGATTGAAGTGACTTAGCAATAGCAGCAGCAGCAGCAGCTCTTGGTGAACACCTGGCCCTACTCACTGCTTTTGCTGAGCCTGCCTTCCTGGTTTAGCTCTCGTTCTGGATTCCCTATCACTTGAGTTAGTCATAAATACCCTGAAGCTGGAATTAGGGTTGAATTGAGCTGCGTTTGCAAATCAGAAACCAGTGGTTATGTGCACAGTCATGGCTATCTTTGAAAGATGCTGGTAGTCATGAAAAAGTGGAGAAGGTTGAAGGCAAAAGGAATAATTGGGGCTTGCTGACTGCAGGGTGAAGGTGAAGAGCCTGGTTCTCTCCGAAGGTGGGAATTAAAGGGAGGGTCTTGAATGGCAGGGAAGACTGGAGTGGATTTTCCCAGAAGGGGAACTGTCCCTCCAAAAGTGGAGAACAGTGACTTGTGTGTGGTGTTTGAGGCTGGCATGAAGCAGGCTGAGGACAGAAGGTGGTGGGGGATAGGAAGGAGAGAGCTTCCACTTTGGAGGCTAGGCTTGATGTAGAACATGTGGTGCCTTGTCCTGGTTTCTTGAGGATTGCAAGGAGCTGGGTTCTATTTTTGCACCTGGATAACAACCCACGATTCCATTTCCTCAGGGACTCGCTTGTGTTTGGAACCCCTGGCCCAACCCCTAAGAGGACTCAGGGACATACACTTCCTTTGTGTTCTTTCATTCACTGCGAACTCTAGACATTCTGCCCCAATCACAGAAAGAACCAAGGGCTTCTTTTCCCTCTTGCAATAGGTGGACCTTGAGCGAACCTTCACATTTCGGAACTCGAAGCAGACCTACTCGGGGATTCCTATCATTGTGGCCAACATGGACACCGTGGGGACGTTTGAGATGGCAGTGGTGATGTCACAGGTAGGACGGTGGGCTTTTTCCCTCTGGTGCTCACACTGGACAGGTTGTCATACATAGGAGAGAGGAGAAAAGTGAGACATTTCAGGTCATTCACTTTGGCCAAACTAATTGGTTCTGAGTCTGATTGTTGCTGGAGGCCCTTCTTTTCTCTCTTCCATCAGAAGGTGGCTAGAGTCTGGACTTCACATTCAATGAGATGGTCTAGATCTGATGCCCAAAGCTTAGCTTCTTTGTACACCGGTGCCAATCAAATCTCAGAGACCATCTTTAATCATTAACTTCTCCCACCTGGAGAGTGTTTCAGTATCTGCAAAATAGCTCAAAGATATCATTGTGTGTATCCCTTGATGGGGAGTTTTGGGTGAAGTAGAAAAGGATAGTTTTATTGCTTTGCCATTGAATCTACCTGCAATGCAGGAGACTTGGGTTCGATCCCTGGGTCAGGAAGATCCCCTGGAGAAGGAACTGGCAATCCACTCCAGTATTTTTGCCTGGAGAATTCCATGAACAGAGGAGCCTGGGGGCTATATATAGTCTACGGGGTCACAAAGAGTCAGACATGACTGAGCAACTAACACACTCATTGCTTTGCCAGGCAAAGGGGGACACAATGGACTAATGTCTTCAAAACTGTGTGTCTGCACTTGGGTAAGACAGTGACAAGTTCTGTAGTAATTGTTCAAAGAGGGTGTGATCACCTCTCAGACATTCCTCTGATGGGTTGGTGGTAAGGTAAGTAGGAGTCAATGCTTTCAACTTTCAGGTCCAGCTGTCTGCAGTCTACAGGCTTGTGGGCACCATGAGAAGTAGTGTTAGTCACTCAGTCATGTCTGACTCTTTTGTGACCCCATGGACTATAGCCCACCAGGCTCCTCTGTCCATGAAGTTCTCAAGGCAAGAATACTGGAGTGGGCTGCCATTCCCTTCTCTAGGGGTCTTCCCAACCCAGGGATCAAACCTGTGTCTCCTGCACTGGCAGGCAGATTCTTTATCGTCTGAGCCACCAGGAGGGTGGGCAGCATACCATCCTTAATCATTAACTTCTCCTACCTGGAAGGTGTTTCGGTATCCGCAAAATAGCTCAAAGATATAGTCATGTGTATCCTTTGATGGGGAAACAGGACATTGCTCCCAGGCTGCTCCTCACTGTTGTTGCTCGCTGGTCTCCCCTCCCTTGCCTAATCAGTAACTGTTTGAATCTGCCCATTGGAACTCAGGGAAGGTCATGGAGGCTGAGTGAAGGCTGTTTCCTATAATCAAAGCAACAGGGGACACTGAAAAGCTGTGCCCAGGAGCCTCACAGGACCCCGCTCAGTTTCAGACCTGCATCCATTTCTTCCTTGAAAATGCCTGTGATAGTTTTGGAAATTAGAGATACAAAATGAAGTTGGATGTCATGCCATATTATAATGTTAGAAAAGTGTCATATTCAGTAGAAGAGCAACAGCACCTTTAAAAAGACAGAATCACTTTGCTCTGTAGCATTTATTATATCACAATATAGAAACCTTAGGTGCCAGGCACTGGATGGAATGTGGATGAGGTGGTCACAACTCCACCAGAGACAGACAGGAGTTGTCACTTGGCCCAAGGCATTTAGGCAAATAGACAGAGAGCCGAGATGCAAACCCAGACTGACTCCAGCATCAGGGAACCTGCCTCCCAACTTACTGGGAGGCAGGTAATAGTACTGGCAGATCATAGTACTGATATAAGCTCAAGGTCACTGGAGCCAGCTGCTGTCTTTCTGCCTGTAAAGGGACTAGTATCCTGGGCTTGGGAAAATAAAGGCAAAGTTACTGTGGGCAGAACCTTCATCTCACACATCTGTGTCTGCATTTGGATTCAAGGTTCATCATCGATGTGAAATGTGTGCTTCTGATGTTCAGAGTCTGTGCATCTATTTCCGTATACAGTGCCTGCCAAGTGAAAAGATAAATCCAATTAGTTGAAAGAGCTTCTTGCTGTGGGCAGCACGTCTAACCTCAGGAGGTGCTGGGATTCATTATTAGCCAGTGATTAGAAGGAAGATTTTCAAACAAATTATGAACTCACCAAATAGTGTAGGGGGTGGTCTGCCTGAGGTCTGAGTCCAGCATCAGTTGCATTATCTGTCTGCCCTCAGCTCCCATTGAGCTTTGGGCCGGAGGCTAACAATTTAATTGGAAAAGGAATTTTTTTTTAATCTTTCCCTCACTCTGCTGTGATCAGCCATTGCTCTTCATGAATTATGTATTTGTGTAAAGTGCATGGAATCAGGGAGCAATTAATAGCCCTGATTAATTCACACATCAGATTACTGTTTCATGAGAAACAGAGAACTTGCTAGGCTCTTCCCATTTGCACAGGAAAGACTTTCCATAAATGAGTCAGTGTTCCTTGAAATAGCTGATCATGTGTGGGTCCTATGAATCTTCCATTTCTAGAATGCTGAGTTAGTTCCTTGCATCAGTAAAGTCAGAGAATTTTTTAATGGGGGAGAGACTGAGAGAAGTTAAGAGTGAGGCCCCTATATAGGAGGAGGAGCCTGGGTTCTGCATTCAGATTTGAGTTTGATTCTGTCCTTTGCCCCTTTTTGGCCAAGCAGTTGTTAAATTTCTTAAATGTAAGTTTCTTATGTCCCATCTTTGCCCACAAAGTTACTGCTGTTGTACAAAGTTGTTCTGAGAAGTACATGAAATAATGTATGTGAAGTTCTTATGCAAAATAGATGTTCAGTAAACCCTTGCTGGGTTGATGGTCATAGTTTTAGAATTAGGATTTATGTACTTCTTCCCTCAAGAATACCAGCTGCCTGATGGGTTTAGCTTTTAGCAGGAAATGTTTAGGTTGTGAACACAAAGAGAAGCTTTCAGGTAGAAGCTGAGGTTCTTTTGGGTTGACTAAGCATCACTAAGCTCCAATACTTTGGCCACCTGCTGTGAAGAGCTGACTCATTGGAAAAGACCCTGACGCTGGGAAAGATTGAGGGCAGAAGGGGGCAACAGAGGAGGATGAGATGGTTGGATGGCATCACTAACTCAATGGACATGAGTTTGAGCGAACTTTGGGAGAGAGTGGGCAGGAATGCCTGACATGATGCAGTCCATGGGGTTGCAAAGGTCAGACATGACATAGCCACTGAACAAGAAGAAGAAGCATCACTTTGCCTTTGGGCTGTGCTGCTGACTAGCAGGAGACCAGCCCTCTGTGCTGCTCTTGGCCTGTCACGTGTGGGCTGGACCAGGGCTCTCAGAACCCTCCCTCATCCTCTCCCACCACTGCCTCTTGGCATTGCCTCCTAAATCTTGAATGCTGTGTTGGCTGATGAGATTAGAATGGAAAACACGGTCCTGTGATTTCCCTGGTTACACCTTCCTCTGTTTGGGGCTCCTCGGAGCAGATTCAAAGCAAGTGAAGCGTGAATGGCTGGAACACTGGATGGTTTTGTGTTGGTGGTTTAACCTCGCCGAATGGAGGAAGGCGGGCAGGCTCCCTTGACTTATGGTCCTAACAGTGCCTTTCCGTTTTCTTTCCTAGCACTCCATGTTTACAGCAATTCACAAGCATTATACCCTGGATGACTGGAAGCTCTTTGCAGCTAATCACCCAGAATGCCTGCAGGTAAGACTCTACCCTGGTTATAAATGACCTTTGTTGCCCAGGAAAGGAAATCGTCAGGGTAGTCAAAAGGATTTGAGTTGGCAGCAGATAGACACACAGACTCCCAGGAGATAGTGAAAGACAGGGAAGCCTGGTGCACTGTAGTCGACTTAGCAACTGAACAATAACAACAGGCACACAGTCCCAAAGAGAAACTGGAGAAGGCGATAGTGAATCCCCAGCCCTTGATTGTTTGCTAGGAATTTGCCAAGGAAACCTGTTCTGTACTCCTTTTAAAAATATCATTTACCTGTAAGGAGCATATTTTGTTTTTCCCCTTGGGAAGTAAAGTGTTTTATCATGAGAGCTTGGTATCATGAGAGTTGATATCATGAGGGGTCCTGAGCAAGGGTCCTGCCAGGGATTGAGTCCATTCCAAACATGCCTTTTATCTAGACAAAAACATCTAATTATAATAATAAGTTATAATTGGAGCTGAATATGATGGAGCAGAATAAACAGTATGCTCTCCAGGATGACTTTAGTGAGAAATGCAGATAGCACAAAGTGTTGGTGCAGCAATGGGGAACCCTCTGCCATGCTGGTGGGAATGTAACATGGTGCCACTGCTTTGGAAGACAGTTCAGTAATTTCTCAGAAGGTTCAGTGTAGGAGTTACCATATCACCTACCAATTCTATTCCTAGAATAGACCCAATAGATATAAGAATATATGTTCATACAAGATCTCACACACGGATATCGATGCATGCTTAGCCACTCAGTCATGTCTGACTCCTTTATAACCCCATGGACTACAGACCACCAGGGGCCTCTGTCCCTGGGGATTCTCCCAGGCAAGAATACTGGAGTGGATTGCCGTGCCCTCCTCCAGGGGGGTCATCTCAACCCAGGGATCGAACCCAGGTCTCTCATGTCTCCCGCATTGCAGGCAGATTCTTCACCATCTGAACCACCAGGGAAGCCCACACAGGTGTTCATAGGAGCACTGTTCATGGCAGCCAAATGGTGGAGACAGCCCAAGTGCCCATCAGCTGATGAACAGGCAAAATTCTAGTATACCCATAGGGTGGAATATTCAGCTAGTTCAGTTCAGTTCAGTTGCTCAGTCGCGTCCAACTCTTTGTGACCCCATGAATCGCAGCACGCCAGGCCTCCCTGTCCATCACCAACTCCCAGAGTTTACTCAGACTCGCTTTCATCGAGTCCGTGATGCCATCCAGCCATCTCATCCTCTGTCGTCCCCTTCTCCTCCTGCCTCCAATCCCTCCCAGCATCAAAGTCTTTTCCAGTGAGTCAACTCTTCACATGAGGTGGCCAAAGTACTGGAGTTTCAGCTTTAGCATCATTCCTTCCAAAGAAATCCCAGGGCTGATCTCCTTCAGAATGGACTGGTTGAATCTCCTTGCAGTCCAAGGGACTCTCAAGAGTCTTCTCCAACACCACAGTTCAAAAGCATCAATTCTTCAGTGCTTAGCCTTCTTCACAGTCCAACTCTCACATCCATACATGACCACTGGAAAAACCGTAGCCTTGACTAGATGGACCTTAGTCGGCAAAGTAATGTCTCTGCTTTTGAATATGCTGTCTAGGTTGGTCATAACTTTTCTTCCAAGGAGTAAGCGTCTTTTAATTTCATGGCTGCAGTCACCATCTGCAGTGATTTTGGAGCCCCCTAAAATAAAGTCTGACACTGTTTCCACTGTTTCTCCATCTATTTCCCATGGAGTGATGGAACCGGATGCCATGATCTTCGTTTTCTGAATGTTGAGCTTTAAGCCAACTTTTTCACTTTCCTCTTTTACTTTCATCAAGAGGCTTTTAGTTCCTTTTCACTTTCTGCCCTAAGAGTGGTGTCATCTGCATATCTGGGGTTATTGATATTTCTCCCGGCAATCTTGATTCCAGCTTGTGTTTTTTCCAGTCCAGCGTTTCTCATGATGTACTCTGCATATAAGTTAAATAAGCAGGGTGACAATATACAGCCTTGACGTACTCCTTTTCATATTTGGAACCAGTCTGTTGTTCCATGTCCAGTTCTGACTGTTGCTTCCTGGCCTGCATACAGATTTCTCAAGAGACAGGTTAGGTGGTCTGGTATTCCCATCTCTTTCAGAATTTTCCACAGTTTATTGTGATCTACACAGTCAAAGGCTTTGGCATAGTCAATAAACTAGAAATAGATGTTTTTCTGGAACTCTCTTGCTTTTTCTATGATCCAGCGGATGTTGGCACTTGATCTCTGGTTCCTCTGCCTTTTCTAAAACCAGCTTGAACATCAGCAAGTTCACGGTTCACATATTGCTAAAGCCTGGCTTAGAGAATTTTGAGCATCACTTTACTAGCGTGTCAGATATTCAGCTAAGAAGGGCAATAAAGTACTGATTCATGCTACAACATGAATGAACCTTGGAAATGAAACTGTTCACCTCAAACTGGGACTTGGACACACATAGCTGGGACTCAAACCCAACTAAACCCATGGTTTTTCAACTGATTTTAAATGACGGTCTTTGTGACCCCATGGACTGTAGCCCACCAGGCTCTTCTGTCCATAGGGATTCTCCAGGCAAGAATACTGAAGTGAATTGCCATGCCCTCTTCCAGGGGATCTTCCTGATCCAGGGATCAAACCCACATCTCTTACGTCTCCTGCATTGGCAGGCAGGTCCTTTACCACTCATGCCATCTGCAAAGCCCAAAGAGATAGGTAAGAAGCGGATTTATTTGAAAGGAACATACACCACAGAGTGTGGGCCATCTCGGAAGGCAAGAGTGGCCTTGAAATGTGGTACTAGTGCTTAGTTGCCTCAGTTTTGTCTGACTCTTTGCAAGTCTCTGGACTGTAGCCTGACAGGCTCCCTGTCCATGGGATTCTCCAGGGAAGGACACAGGAGTGGGTTGTCATGCCTTTCTCAAGGGGATCCTCCTGACGCAGGGACTGAACCCACATCTCTTACATCTCCTGCATTGGCAGGCAATTTCTTTACCACTAGCGTCACCTGGGAAGTTTGAACTGTGGTGTGGTTAGCTTTATGGGGCGCTTCCCTGGTGTCTCAGTTGGTAAAGAATCTGCCTGCAATGTGGGAGACCCAAGTTTGATCCTTGGGTCGAGAAGATCCCCTGGAGAGGGGCATGGCAACCCATTCCTGTATTCTTCCCCTGGAGAAATTCCATGGACAGAGAAGCCTGGCAGACTACAGTCCATGGGGTCTCAAAGAATCAGACGCGACTGAGCTGAGTGACTTAACACTTTCAACTTTTCACTTTCACTAGCTTCTATGGCTTGGGTGATTTCATAGGATAATGAGTGGGAGGATTATTCCAACTTTTTTGGTGAGGGGGTAGAGATTTCCACGAACAGGGCTACTGCCAACTCTTTGGTCCTCGATGGGCAGCCTTAGAACTGTCATGGTGCCTGTGGGTGTGTCGTTTAGCTTGCTGATGTGTTAACAGTGAGCGTATACTGAGGGTCAGTTTCTAGTGGAAATCTGCTTGCCCTCCACCTTGCACGTATTTGGTTCTAATCGGTTTATGTTGATTGCTTCCAACATCCTCCTGTCCATGGCTGTTCAGCAGCTAGTTGTGATTTTGATGTTCTCGCAGGAGAAGATAAGCACACTTTTTAGCACCATCGCCGTGGCGTGCTAAGTCGAATTACTGACTGAACAACAGCAATGACCGTTTCCGTTGTGTCCTTGGTCTGTGTCATTCTTTTAAGGGTTGTGCCCTGCCCGCTTCACTCTTGTTTCAGAAACATTTTGCTAACATTTGTCTGGCTAGTGAGAAAGCCGGACACAAAAAGCCCTGTATATGATTCTATTTACATGAAATGTTGAGACAAGGGAAACCTGTAGAGACAGAAGTAGATGAGTTGAGAGTGAGGGCGAAAGGGTGTGGAGATTTCTCCTGGGGGTTGATGAAATGTTCTAGAATTGATTGTGGTGATGGTTGCACAGCTCTGAATATACTAAAACCCACTAAATTGTGCACTTTAAATAGATGAAGTGTGTGTGACTAGATCTCAATAAAGCTGTTACTGAGTAAAAGTGGTTTGAAAATAATAAAGGCCCCAATAGAACATGCCAGTCTTTGATCCTGGCACCCTTGAGTGGTCCTGTATCTTGATCCTGGCACCCTTGGGTGGTCCTGCGTCTTGATCCTGGCACCCCTGGGTGGTCCTGCGTCCATACCAAAGAAACATCTCTGCACTGGAGATTATTTCCTCCGTGGTCAGATCATCTGGATTGCAAAATGACTTCCTATTGTACTGCTTTTGAAGTTAGACTAGTTTCTGGCTATTTTTCTTTGCTGTGCCGTGGCCATGTATGGATTTTGATTGGCGAGGAGGTGGTTTTAGAGGTAAAATAGTTCTGTCTCACACTTGAGTCTTTTCTTTTGGCATAATTTATTCTAATGGATTATCTCTGTTTCACCTTCTCCCCCTCTTCTCTGGAGGAAATTTGGGAGCGTAAGTTTCCAGCAGCACACTGTGAATCAGAACCATGGCTTTCGTTACCAAGGGCGATCATTCCACTTACTACCCCACTGCCACCGAAGTTAAAGCTCATTAAAAAGGGAACGCATGACAAACCCAGTGGCACTGAGGGAAACTTAACCAGTCTCCAGTTCCACCTGCCAAACTTTAACAGAAATGGAAGATTAAAAAGACAGCAGAGCTGAGTGGGAGGGAAAGAACCTGAGGAGCTGGGGCACTGGTCAGACTGTCATGGGGAGTGAAGGTGGGAGTCAGTATGTATCACATTACCAGTGGGTTTACACTCAGTCTGTGGGGTGTAGCTACACCGTTGTGATTTGTGGTTTGGGGGAGTAACAAAGGATAGTAAGATGTGCTGCTCACTGGCAGTTTATAGTTTAGAGGTGTGAGTTAAAATATTGAATTTACAAATTGTAAATTTATAAAAATAAATGCGTCATAGAAGGTGAGACACTAACTCTGGGCACAGTCCCACAGGCTAGTTTTAACGAGGCATAAACAGATTTTGAGAGCCACAGAGGGGTGGGTTGGAGGCACGGGTGCTGAGGAAGGTTGAGGGAGAGGGTATCAGGGAGGAGGAAGTGGTGGCATCAGATGGAAACACGTCCCAGCGCAGACAGGAAGGATCCTTTCAGTTGCCTTCATTCTTGTGCTTTGGGACATTTTGTCTTTTTTATTGAGACGTTAACACTTGTATGTCATTTTTCTTCTCTCTCCCTTTTTAATATTTAGTTATTTGGTGCACTGGATCTTAGTTGCATCATGTGGCATCTAGTTCCCCTGACCAGGGATTGAACTTGGACCTTCTGCACTGGGAGAGCACACTTTGCATGTTGTGATAATGCTGTATTGGGCGTAAAATTGAAAACAGGAAGGAGTTTTATCAGGGAGGTTTTAGACATCTTTCCCTCTCTCTTCCCCCATCCCCATCTCAGTGGGATGCTCAGGGTAACAGCCACAGCTTTGGCATGAGGAACCTGAGCAGACTGGCCACCCTGATTCTCCTTGCCTCTCCTCTGCTCCAAGAGGAGAATTTGCACCAGCCACTCCATGGTTCTGCATTCCACGTGGCGTTGTTGTTCAGTTGCCAAGTCATGTCCAACTCTTTGCAGCCCCATGGACTACAGCATGCCAGCCTTCCCTGTCCCTCACCATCTCCCAGAGTTTACCCTGGTTCATGTCCATTGAATCGATGACACTATCCAACTATCTCATCCTCTGCCATCCCCTTCTCCTTCTGCCTTCAGTCTTTCCCAGCATCACGGTCTTTTCCAAGACTGGCTGTTCGCATCAGGTGGTCAAAGTAGTGAAGCTTCAGCATCCGTCCTTCCAATGAGTATTCAAGGTTGATTTCCTTTAAGATCGACTGGTTTGATGGCCACGTGGAAAGCTTGAGGAAATCAAACAAAAGCCATGGATGAGATTGTGTGGCCAAGGTGCAGGGCTCAGTTTAGCGTTTATATGCAGCTTAGTGCTGGAAAAGACAGCGGTCAGTTTAGATAACTGACCGTGAGAATCTCCTTTGCCTCTGCTACCGCAGGTTTCTTGAGCTGGTCTGCTGTGTGTGTGATCAAGGTGAACCTCAGACGGGCACGGTACTGTCCCCAGAACTGGAGGGTGGATGGAGGCAGGGTCTGGCCTCTGAATGCCTCTTACTGTTCCTGTCTTACACCTCTTGGTTTATTCGGTACAGCATGTAGCCGTGAGTTCGGGCAGTGGGAAGAATGATCTGGAAAAGATGAGCAACATCCTGGAAGCTGTGCCACAGGTTAAGTTTATTTGCCTGGATGTGGCCAATGGGTACTCGGAGCATTTTGTGGAGTTCGTGAAGCTGGTCCGGTCCAGATTTCCAGAACACACCATCATGGTAAGTGTGATGGGATGACCCTCTAGATGGGGAAGAAGAGAAGAGTTACATGGTGTGTTGGGAGAGCTGTGTTCTCTTGGGAGCTTTCGGTGCCTTCTTTCTAGAAGAATAGTTGAGAATCAGTGGGAAAAGCACAGGCAGCAGCTGTGAAGATCTGAAAAGTGGCTCCGCTATAAAAAGTAAAAGCCAGATCAATGCCATAGGGTGTTGGCTCCTTGTCTTTGCTAAATATCATCAAGTGTTTCGTACCATGTGAGACCTTTAAACCAAGGTGTATGTCACTGCTTAACAGAGTCTATTTAAAAAATAAAAACAACACAGTTGGCTTTCTCTTTATCATATTTGTCATCTCTGCGCCACTCTCCTTGCTAGTAGAAAAGTCTGCTGTGAGGGTTGAAATCCACAATATGAACATTTCGCAATAGTCAGCTATTTGCAAATCAATTGGTGTATTGTTTTATCTAGGATCTTTATCTTTGAATTTTCCTACCTTTTGAGGGGGTTATTTTTATTAATTCTTAACACCGTTACTGGTGAGAATGTATATCTGTTATTGTTGGGACACAGATTTATAGAAAAATGAACTTGAAGCTTTAGGGTTAAATTTGGGCTTCTGGAAAATCTATATGGTAATTATGTATCTTTATTGGTCTTAATTAACATGGTGATTATTGATGGACCACTAGATAATTTACCTAACTCTCCTTTTTTGAACCAGTTCTTTTCTTTTTTAAAATTTATTTTATTGTATAGTGGATTTGCAATGTTGTGTTAATTTCTGCTATACAGCAAAGTGCTTCAGTTATACATATGTGCATATATACGTTTTTTCCTCGTCTTTCTTGTTATGGTATATCACAAGATGCTGAATCTAGTTCCCTGCGCTGTACCGTAGGAGCTTGTTTTTTATCCACTTTGTACATAGTGTTTGCAGCTGCTAATCCCAAACTCCCAAACCATCCTTCCCCAGTCCCTTTTCTACCCTGACAAGCATAAGTCTGTTCTCTATGTCTTCCTTTCACAAATTTTTAATTTATCTTCACATTTCATCATTTTAAGGAAATTGGGAGACAGGAATTGGTATTTCTGTTGACAGAGATAAATCACCGGTGAAGGATTTCCAGAACATTTAAAAGATATATTTTATTTGGTTCTGGGTGTGCTGGGTCTTTGTTGCTGCTCAGACTTTTCTGTAGCTGCGGCCAGTGGGGGGCTATTCTCTAGTTGCGTTGCACGAGCTTCTCACTGCGGTGGCTTCTTTTCTTGAGGAGCACGGGCTCTAGGGAACGTGCGCTCGGTAGTTGCAGCTCCCGGGCTCCAGAGCACAGGCTCAGTCGTTGTGGTGCTCAGGCTTAGTTGCTCCATAGCATATGAGGTCTTCTGGACCAGGGATTGAACCCGTGTCTCCTGTATTGGCAGGTGGATTCTTTACCACTAAGCCACCAGGGCACCCCCCACCCCCAAGTTTTGAGATAAGTATTTTTATGCTTTCCAATCAAGTGAGAAGAAAGCATCAAGTATTGTCCCGAGGTCAACCAGCTGTACCATGTTTGAAGCTGGGGGAAACAGCTAGATTCATTCACCCCCATCATAGTGCTGCCAGCATTGTTGTGTTTTGATAAAGAAACAGCATTTATTGAGTTCCTCTCATGTCTCTCAGAAGGTAGAGATTTCACCTGCAATGCAGGAGACGGAAGTTCAATCTCTGGGTTGGGAACATACCCTGGAGGAGGGAATGGCAATGAACTCCAGTATTCTTGCCTGGAGAATCCCATGGGCAGAGAAGCCTGCAGACCACGGTCCATGGGGTTGCAAAGAGTCAGACACGACTGAGTGACTTTCACTCCCATGTTTCAGGAGGCTTCCTTCTGTTCTTTTTCTTTACATCATCTCTGTAAAGAGTAGGAACTGTTGTCCCAAGTTTATTGCAGATGAGAAATCCTTATTCCTGATCCTTCGACTTTGGGATTTTCACGAGGTCACACCCTTGTGAGTGTGGCACACCTTGTGGAGTGGCAGAGCTGGGGTTTGAGGTCAGGGCGGTCAGATTTCAAAGTCCAGGCTCTGCCCCTGGAGAACTGTAAACATGCCCCATCCTTGTTAACTTTACTGATGAAGCGCCCTCCTTCCACTGGGCCATGCACATGACCAGTTTCCTGTTCCTCAGTCCTGAGCTGGGCAGCTTCCTCAGGCTCTGTCATGGCCCAGCAAGGCTTATGTATCTAGTCCTGAGGCCCCAGCTGGCTATTCTGCCCCTAGTCATCTGTGGAATCGGAGGAATGAGAAAGCCGGCCTCCGGGAAGGCAGACGCCCCTCCCCTCAGCTGGGACCTGGGAGCCCTGCAAACATTTGGTGTTAAACACAAGCTCTGTGCAGTGATGACTGGGATGGTAGGAAGAGCAGGACAAATATTTGAGCAGGAGGAGTCCTTCGTTGATTCCTTCTGGTGAGTACTTCTGGGTTGCTGTTGACGTTTCCGCTGATCTGAGGTAGTGGGATCTAGATCTTTCCAGATCATTCCAGTTCACCTCCAGTAGTTAGGGACCAGAAATTACCCTTTTTGAATGAAGCAACCTAGTGGCTCTACTTTTTTGTTTTGGATAATTGACGTATTCAGTTGTGAAATATGACATACATACAAACAAGTGCATAAAACACGGGTGTTTAATAAACGGTCGTAAAAGCAGGGGCCCTTCAGTGTACCTGTGCAGCCCCTCCTCCCACCTCGGACAAAAGCCCCACCCTTCCTGATGCTCTTTTCCTTCCTCGAGTGTCCCTGGTTTTGCGGACACCACTTAATTTGCCTATTTTTGAACCTCATATAAATGATGATTCTACTGCATATCTTCTGGGTCTTTGCCTCTGTAGTCCATTGCAATGGCCCACATCGTTTCATGGAAGCTGTGGGGTCACATACTCTTCCTGGGGTGAATCTTAATCCCGTTCCCCAGGCATCTCCCTTGCTCTTGACCTCTTGCTCTGCTTCCATGCTGGCTGTACCAACATTAACATCGCTGAGGGTCCCAGATGTCAGTGTGGCCACATGAGCAACATGATTCAGCTGAACCACCTTGGGGACATCACCTACCTTCTGAAGCTCATTCTTCTCCCCTGTGAAAAGCTGGTCAAGATAAAAATGTTTGGAGCATCATCATGGGGATCAGATGGGCTCAGTCACCCAGTGGCAAGTGGGCAAGTACATTGAGGGGACGTGCTCTGGGAACTGAACCGGGAGGCGGAAGGCTGATGGAGAAGAGAAATGGGGGTGGGATGAGGGGGTGTATATTAGTTTTAAGAAGGAGAAAACATGAGCCACTTTTTGAAACAAGGATAGTGAGAGCAGAAATGCCCCCAGCGCCCCAGAGCTTCCCGTGCACCCTGCATACGCTTGCCGGTGAGTTTTAGCTCACAGCTGGCTCTACCTAGGGCTGAGTGGGCTGCCTGTTGTGGAGCCTGGCTTCCAGCTCCAGGGAGAGGAGCAGGGGAGATGGGTGGTGCAGGAAGGAGGCGGGCTGGCAGGGCAGGGAAAGGGCGTCAGGCCTAGTGCAGTGCCCGGGGGCTGCTGGGGTGGGGGTGAGGCGGGGGAGAGGGAGAGTGACACTGAGTTCCCACGGCCCCTCGGCACCCAGGGGTGCTGAGCCACGTGAGGCTCCGCCTGCTCTGTGCCTCTTCCCCGGGAGGCGGCGTGATGCTTTTCAGCGTTCTTCTGCAGCACCTGCTGACTGCCCAGGGGGCATGTTCCCAGCGTTGGCATTGGTCTCCCCAGGGATGATGAGCAGGAGGCTCTAGCCTTTCTCCCTGGCTGCTTTACCTACACTGACCCCCTCAGGTTCACGTGGAAACCTCCAGTACTCTTATCACCCTTGGTCTTTAGGAAGATAATTTTTCTTGTGGCGTTTGGAGGTGTTGTGAGGATACACTTGTCCTCTGATGGGGAACTGAAAGGTAGATAACTCAGGGATGCTGAGTGCTGTCCTGATGGTTTCTCTGCAGTGAACGGAAGAGCGGCTCAGAAGCCATCTTGGCAGAGCCCCAGTTCCAGGCTTGCTGCTCTTATTGCCCAGCACATCTGGGATTCACGTGGACCCTTTGCTTCTTACCTTTCATCTAAGGAAAGCACCGCTGCAGGTCAGGAGGGAGGAAGCGGGGAGGTTCAGAGAACGTCACTGGCAGAAAAGGGTCTTGTGAAGGTGCTGGGTGTTAGAGTGTGACAAGTCCTCTGGGCCTCTGCCTGGTGGCTTTCCCGAGAGGAATGGGAATGGTGTGTTCTTGGGTGGATTCCGGGGACTGTGGAAAGAGGCGCTAGCAAGGACCAGGCACTTGTCTTTTATGATAACTGATGCTCGAGTAAGGCTAAGAGCACCTACTTTAGTTGGGAGGCTTCAGCTTAGAGGGGTCAAGAAACTTTTTGATGTTCACACAGCCAGTGAGAGGTGGGACTGAGCTAGAGAGTGTGTCCCAAGGGTCTGGAATCCCCTTTCCAGGCTCCCCCCACTGCTCCCTGCTGCAGCCAGACCCCTACCAGCTCAGGCTCCTTGTGACCGAGAGGTTCCTATGCGGGCTCTCTTGTGTGTG
The DNA here is from genome assembly GCA_917880005.1 of Nanger dama. NCBI lineage: Eukaryota > Metazoa > Chordata > Mammalia > Artiodactyla > Bovidae > Nanger > Nanger dama. The sequence continues at coordinate 14,474,311 of CAKJTW010000032.1, read as the reverse complement.
CTTAGTCGTGTCCAACCCTATGGACTGTAGCCCACCAGGCTCCTCTGTCCGTTCAATTTTCCAGGCAAGAATACTGGAGTGGGTTGCCATTTCCTCCTCCAGGGGCTCTTCCCAGCCTAGGGATTGAACCCACGGTGTGCCATGTCTCCTGCGTTGGCAGGCAGATTCTTTACCACGAGAGCCACCTACGAAACCCAGGTTGGGTCCGGGAAGTGCTTTTGTGCTGGCGGCTCTTTCTGATTTGGCCCTGAGGACGCAGGCTTGTGACATCTAATCTGTTCAGAGGAGACGAGCTCTGCTCCCTGGGGAATGTCAAGTCAGCCACTGTTGGCAAACCCCTGGGAAGCTGTGGGCACGTCCTTGGCCTTTCCGTGTATAGCCAGTGGCTCAGGCACCTGTCTGGATCCTTTCCTCAGCATTTCATGGTCAGATAAGGTTCTGAGTCACTCGGAGGCCCTGCCTGCTCTATGCCTCTTCCTGGGGAGGCGGAAGGGTGGGGGTGGGTGATGCTCTTCAGTGTTCTCGAAGGTGGCAGCTGTGGGCACCCTAATTTACCTCCCGGAAGCACAGACACTCTCTCAGGCCAAGTTAGCCTAGATTTTCTGGTTCATCCTCTCTTTGGAATTGGTGTAAACAAAGTGCGGCAAAAGCAAGGAAGGGCCCCAAGATTCGGCTGATGTGTGTCTTTGAGAGCCACGCAGTAAATTTGGTTGCTTATGTTTTTCATGTGAAAGGTGGCTGTTGCCTTGGTGCCTCCTACTCCCTGGAATGCCCCAGTAAATAGAGGGATATCCTTGGGTGCATGGGGGAAGACTCTGGCATTAATGTTCCAGCACTTTCTGTTAGGAGTTGGCCCTCAGGCCAGATTCAGTCTACTGCTGTTGCCATGTTACTCAGTCCTGTCCGACTCTTTGCGACCCCATGGACTGTAGCACGCCAGGCTTCCCTGTTCTTTGCTGTCTCTCAGAGTTTGCTCAAACTCATGTTCATCAAGTTGGTGATGCCATCCAACCATCTCATCCTCTGTCATCGCCTTCTCCTCCTGCCCTCAGCCTTTCCCAGCATCAGGGTCTTGTCCATTGAGTCAGCTGTTTGCATCAGGTGGCCAAAGTATTGAAGCTTCAGCATCAACGTCAGTCCTTCAATGAATATTCAGGGTTGATTTCCTTTAGAATTGACTTGTCTGATCTCCTTGCAGTCCAAGGAGATCTCAAGAGTCTTCTCCAGCACCACAGTTCAAAAGCATCATTTCTTCTGCACTCAGTCTTCTTTATGATCCAACTCTTACATCCGTACATGACTACTGGAAAAACTATATCTTTGACTATATGGACCTTTGTAGGCAAAGTGATGTCTCTGCTTTTTAATATGCTGTCTAGGTTTGCTATAGCTTTTCTTCCCAGGAGTAAGCGTCTTTTAATTGCAAGACTGCAGTCACCATCTGCAGTGATTTTGGAGCCCAAGAAAATAAAGTCTGACAGTTTCCATTGTTTCCCCATCTATTTGGCATAAAGTGATGGGACTGAATGCTGTGATCGTAGTTTTCTGAATGTTGAGCTTTAAGCCAGCATTTTCACTCTCCTCTTTCACTTTCATCAAGAGGCTCTTTAGTTCTTCTTCACTTTCTACCATTAGTGTGGTGTCATCTGCATATCTGAGGTTATTGATATTTCTCCCGGCAATCTTGATTCCAGCTTGTGCTTCATTCAGCCCGGCATTTCTCATGATATACTCTGCATGTGAGTTAAATAAGCAGGGTGACAATATATAGCCTTGACGTACTCCTTCCCCAGTTTGGAACCAATCTGTTGTTCCATGTCTGGTTCTAACTGTTGCTTCTTGACCTGCATGCAGGTTTCACAGGAGACAGGTAAGGTGGTCTGGTATTCCCATCTCTCTTAAGAATTTTCCACAGTTTGTTGTGATCCACACCAAGGCTTTAGCATAGTCAATGAAGCAGAAGTAGATCTTTTTCTCGAATTCTCTTGCTTTTTCTGTAATCCAGTGGTTGTAGGCAATTTGATCTCTGGTTCCTCTGCCTTTTCTAAATCCAGCTCATACATCTGAAAGTTCTCAGTTCACATACTGTTGAAACCTAACTTGAAGGATTTTGAGCATTACTTTGCTAGCATGTGAGATGAGTGCAGTTGTGCAGTAGTTTGAACATTCCTTGGCATTGCCCTTCTTTGGGATTGGAATGAAAACTGACCTTTTCCAGTCCTGTGGCTGCTGCTGAGTTTTCCAGATTTTCTCATTCTACAGAAAGGGTTTTTCTTGGCAAAAGACTTCTGAAGAGCCAGTAAAAATGGGTAGAAAACTTACTGTTTAATGGGTACAAAATTTCAGTTTGGGATGATGAAAAAGTTCTGGAGATGGATATGGGTGAAGTTCCTTTGTAAACCTTCCAGTGACAAGGACAGGTGGGTCTGAGCAGCCCCTCTTTATAGCAGGATAAATGGAGACTTGGAGTGGATATGATTTTCTTAAAATTATCCAGTGAGTTGGAAGGCCTTCAGTCAGCCCCAGCTTTCTGAAGTTATCTTGCCATAGATGTCTGGGTCCAAAGGAGAACTGGAAGAATTGGGGTTGGTTTTTGCACAGAGGACTTTTAAATTTATTTTTAAAAGTTTTAATTTTAAAAAAATTTTTATTTAATTTTTGGCTGTGCTGGGTCTTCATTGCTGTGCGGGCTTTTCTCTAGTTGTGGCTGGCGGACATCTCATTGTGGTGGCTTCTCTTGTTGCAGAGCTGAGCTCTAGGGTGCTCAGGCTTCAGTACTTGTGGCACAGAGGCTTAGTCACTTCTCAGCCTAGGGGATCTCCCTGGACCAGGGATGGAAGCCGCGTCTCCTGCGTTGGCAGGGGGATTCTTAACCACTGAGCCACCAGGAGGCCCCTAGAGGCCTTTTTAAATGGTACAGAAGTATGTAAAATGTTTCTTTTGTTCCTTTTGTGTTCTCTGGGCCCTCCCACCTGCCCTGGACACGGAGGAGCAGGAGGTGGTCCCCAGACAGTGCTTGGCCTCCTTGGGGAGAGGGGGACCTCACAGAAACCTCCGCCTGTCTGCTCTGGGACCCAGCTAGGGTCTGCAGCTTCTATTTGTCCTGGCTGCCCCGGTCATGACCAAGCCGGACGTGCTGCCACCTTCTGAGCCTCTGGTATCCACTCCCCACAGGAGCTATTTCTGGCCAAGATAAGCCAACTGCTCACTAATCACCCCCGGCCAACTACCCCCCACCCCAGCGCATCCCACCCCCTTGCCCGCTGCTGCCTGCGCTGTGGGCTGGGCTTCCCCAGAGCCTAACCACACTCCCGGGGCCTCTCGCATTTCTGAACTTGACTTCTTTCAGCTTTTGTGTTTGCCCATCTTGCTTTCAAACTTGGATAGGTTTTTGTTCCTGCAAGGGGATACGCACCGTCCTCTCCTAGTCGTCGGCATCCTTGTTGTGTGTCCTCAGGCTGGAGGCTTTTCGTCATCACTCTGGGATTTTCCACGCTCAGTCCCCTTTGTGGCGCTCGCTTATGGTTCAGGAGCCCCAAAGGCAGCTCGGGGGGAGGGGGATGGGGACACTTGGGGAGCCCCTGGGCTCTTAATGGCATCAGCTGCCTCCACACTTTTAAACTATCTTAACCTCACATGGTTATACTTGCTATGTCCATCTGAGGTGATTTGAATTGACTTATTTGGTATAAAGTGAACCCTTTTAAATTGGTCTGTAGGCAGTACCAGAATGGAGAGAAAAATCCACAATGAAGGTGAAACCTTGTAGGGAGCTTTGAGTAGCTTCTTTAGGTGTTTTATTTTTAACTTCAAATCAATTTTTATTTGCAAAATCTATTTTGAATTTTTAGCAAGTCAACCAGGGAGGAAGAATGAGAGCTTGGCGTGCTGTTTCTTGGGTTCCGGTGTGTGTGCTAAGTCACTTCAGTTGTGTTGACTCTTTGCGACCCTGTGCACTGTATCTGCCATGCTCCTCTGTCCGTGGGATTCTCCAGGGATAGAGTACTGCAGTGGGTTGCCCTGCCCTCTTCCAGGGCAATCTTCCCAACCCAGGGGCTGAACCCGTGTCTCCTGCACCTCCTGCACTGCAGGCAGATTCTTTACTGCTGAGCCACCAGGGAAGCCCTTCTTGGGTTCCTGCTAAGTTCTTTTCCAGGTTCAGAGTTGTATACTTAGGAGAAAATAAAAGCCCTAAGAAAACAGAAACTATAACTTTCAGTTGTAAAAGTAATGCAGTCTCTACTGTCAAATCCAAGAAATTGTAAGGAATTATTGATAAAAGTCAGACTATTCCCTCACCAGGACATGTTTTATCAGCATTGTGGTGTGTATTTCCATCTCTATATATACTTGTTTAACAAAACTGAGATCTTACTATTTCCTTCTGTTTCTCCTAACATACTGAAAGCATTTAAACATTTTCCCATGGCATCAAACCAATCTTATAAACATCACATGGGTTGGCCAGAGATTGTCGAACCATTCCCATTTGGGGGAATATATTTGCAGTTTTTGCACTGTTAACAATAATACATGTTTGTAGTTGAATCTTTGACCTCATCCATAATTACTGCCTTGAGAGAAAATCCTGGAAGTTATTGGATCAAAGGATATATATACTTTCCATTTCTGTATATGGGCAAATTATTTTCTAGGAAAACTTGTACTGGAGTAGGCATTCCACTGGCAGAGAATGAGTGTCTGTTTTCAGCATTTCGTTTTTATAATCACTGACAACTTGTTAAGTGAAAAGTGGTACCTTGCTGATATCTTGATTGAAATTTGATTGCTGGTGAAGGTTAAACACTTTCCCTGGGTTTATTGGCCACTTTTATTTCTCTCATTAGTTCATGTCCTTAGGAAGTTATTCCGTGTGGTGCTTGCATTTTTCTTGTAGATTTGGAAAAGCTCTCATAATGTTAGTCTTCTTCGTAATTGTAAATCTTTTTCTCCACCAGGTTGTTTATTAGTTTTGTTGATTATATGCATGAGTGTGTGTTTATGCAGGTTTTTAATTTTCATGTTGACAAATCTGTCTTTATGTTTTTTCACTTGTATGTGTATTACAAGTATTCAAAAATTTCCTCTAAATCTGGGAGGAGACAACTTTTAATTTATCTGAAGCTTATTTTGGTGCAAGGTATGAGTGATAATCCATATCTGTTTCCAAAAGATCCCTTTCCCCAAATTTCAATATTTTTGTCTATTGAAATATTGTTCCTTTCCTCTGTGACGTGAAACACTGTCTTTATCACGTACTGTATTCTCATATGTTCCTATCCTTTCTCTGGGCTAACATTTTCCATTGTCAGATGCTGCTGGGATTAAAGTAACTTTGAGCCATCCTCATCACCCCTTTTGAAGATCCTTTTATACAAAGTTAAAAGTCACGTTGTCTAGGTGGAGAAAGAAAAATTCCTCTTGGAATCAATTCAGTGGGGGCTTCAGTGCCAAAAAACAAGTTGTATGAGTTAGGGATGCACTGCCCAAAATAAGACTTTGCACAGTTGTGAAAATTCAGACAGGCATCCTGCCAAGTATTCTATGTACCAACTGAAGAATCCACAGGCCAGTGAGTTGTAATAAAAGGGCTATTTTTATGTTCCCAGGCTCCTGCAGTGAAAGAACATGCGCTGTTTTCAAACCAGATGCATCCTTCTGGTTTTCAGTTTCTACCACTTCCTGGCTTATGGGTTTTTTCTTAGGACCACAGTTTCATGTTGTTCTGAAAATGAAGTACGTACCAGTCCCCAAGGTGCCTAGCGTTCATCTGCCTTTTTCATATCTCAGTGGGAACCACTGACCCTAGGATGGGTTTAGTTCAACCCAGTCGTTCAGTCATGTCCGACTCTTTGGGACCCCATGGACTGCAGCACACCAGGCCTCCCTGTCCATTAGCAACTCCTGGAGCTGGCTCAAACTCATGTCCATCACGTCGATGATGCCATCCAAGCATCTCATCCTCTGTTGTCCGCTTCTCCGCCTTCAGTCTTTCCCAGCATCAGGGTCTTTTCAAATGAGTCAGTTCTTGGCATCAGGTAGCCAAAGTATTGGAGTTCCAGCTTCAGCATCAGTCCTTCCAATGAATATTCAGGACTGATTTCCTTTAGGATGGGATACCCAGGTATTTTCCCAACTGCGAGGTGACCAGTAGTTCCCTAATTCTGGGTTCTATTGGTTTCATAGAAGTTCTTCAGAGGTTTTATAAACTATGAACCACAATTAACATTTTAATCAGCCGGGAGAGTGTTTCATTGCTTATTTTATATGTTTGGGTTCTCTGTAAGAGTTTGTCTTGCCTGACCTAGAAAGACCAAGGTCTCTTGGAGTTCTAAAGTCATGTAGTTCTGTAAATTCCTCATGCTGTCAGCTCACCCAGCGGTAGCCTGGGGTGTCCAATTCTGTGTTCTTGTTAATTGTTGTTATTTAGGGTTGTTTCCAAATTTGCTGGCATAGTGAGTGCAGCACTTTAGCAGCAGCATCTTTTAGGATTTAAAATAGCTCAGCTGGAATTCTATCACCTCCACTCGCTTGGTTGGTGGTGATGCTTCCTAAGTTAACGCCCAGTTGATGTCACACTCTAGGATGTCTGGCTCTCGGTGAGTGATCACACCATCATAGTTAATTGAGAAGAAAGGAAACCTGGAGAAAACCCCAAGCCACCAATTGGCTGAAAGTTGATTCAGGGATTGGGCCCTTGTCTTCTCCTTTTGTCCCCTTGGCTGCCTGATGGCCTCAGAACCGGCTCCTCCTTGTGTTCAGGTGTGGGGCTCCTCCATCACTCACCTTTGTTCCTCCCAGAGTAGTTCATGATCACGAGCTATATTCTTTCTATCCCAGGCAGGGAACGTGGTGACAGGAGAGATGGTGGAAGAGCTTATTCTTTCTGGAGCAGATATCATCAAAGTGGGAGTTGGACCAGGTAAGACTTGCTGGGAGCACAGCGGAGGGTGTGTTGCTGAGGAGGATTGGAGCTTGGGGGACCAGAGATGCCCAGAAGGGACCTCAGGAATGATCCAACCACAGGTTTAAAGCACATTTATTTTGGAAGTATTGTTGAGCTTCTGATCAGAAGAGTCTCCTGATTAGAAATATCACTGAGCTACTTTCTGATGCCTCTGGGAATTTCTGAATGAACTTGAATGTGGTTCAGTTCAAATAAGGTCTTGGTTTCAGAACATTCCTGTGGAAGAAAAGAATGAGAGCTCATGAGTGATCCCATTCACCCTGAAGAGGGAGGTGAGGTATGAAGAGCTCACAGGGACAGTTAATGGATGTGAATGACTCCAGTTTATGTGAATGTCTGAGGGACCCCAGACATTACAAATAAGCATGCAGCTGAGGCCACGTTTGAACTTAACTCTTGGTCCAGGCAGTTATCACCTTTGGCTCTTCAGCTGATACATATCAATCTCAGATTTTGCTGCATCCTCCCAGGCCTTCTCTCCCAGGACCACCAGTGGCTTTCTGAGTGGAGGAATAAGGTGGCACCTTTCTACCCTCTTCTGGGTAGGTCTGTTTCTCTCGGGGCCACTTGATGCTGACCTTTCTTTTGGCCAGACAGGTGCATGAGCTTCCATATTTTTAATTTCTTCATATTAAAAATTCCTCTTTGCATATCCGTGATTAACCAAACACTAAAATGGGAGAGAAGGAAAAGAGATATACATTTTCATTTGGGAATAAAAAAACCAGCAAAGTTTTTTGTTTTTGTTTTTTTTTTTTTACAAATACCATGCTCTCAGAAGACACTACCAAAAAAGGAAGCGAGCCATAATCTGAGAGGGAGGCAGAAACCATGGTTGTGTTGTGACCTGGCACAGTCTGACGACTGAGGCTGGCGTGTGTAGAGGCCTTGAGGGACCAGGATGGGCAGGAAGAGACTCTTAGGGAAGGAGAGCCCTGTAGGCTTGTAAATGGCCCTAAGCATTTTTTTTCTTTAAATAATTTTATCTGTGTATTTTTGGCTGTGCTGGGTGTTCACTGCTGTGCAGGCTTTTCTCGAGTTTGGTAGACGGAGGCTCCTCTCCGGCTCTGGTGGAGGGGCTTCTCACTGTGGGGCTTCTGTTATGGAGCGCAGGCTCCAGTTGCGTGGGCTCAGTAGTAAAGGCTCCCGGGCTCTAGAGCACAGGCGCAGTAGCTGTGTCCCCTGGGCTTAGCTGCTCCCTGGCATGTGGGATCTTCCTGGACTGGGGATCAAACTTGTGTCTCCTGCCTTGGCAGGTGGATTCTTTACTACTGAGCTCCACCAGGGAAACCCAGGTGACAGCATTAAATAAGGTTCATCATAGAACAACTCTTGGGACCTGGGGGAAAAAAAGCATTAAAAATGTGCCCCACAGCCACTGGGGCTGGGAGGAAGTGGGTACTCAGTTTCTCCTTTCAACCTGGGGGTTCATCAGGACCACTCCCCCACCTTGTTCCCCACCCATGCAGAGCTCCAGGCCACTGCAACTGAGTCCCTGCCCGCCAGGATCTGGCAGTGGAGTGGGAAAGGAGAAAGGCCGATTCTAAACCAGAACCAGAGGTTGTAAAGCTCCAGTTGTGCCTTGCACAGTGCATGTCTGGGGGCAGGGGTGCCTTGGTGGGGAGGGGAAGCGCCACAGCCCCCAGGGAGCAAGTGGCTGTGTTGTAAGGATGGACAGAAGGAGACTGCTCCTGCAACTGGATGTGGGAGAAGGCAGCTCCCCTGGTCCCAGTGTCCCTGCCAGACCCAGGCCTCAAAGTACATATAGCCTTGGCTCTCAACCTGTCGGGAGAGGTTTGTGGGCAGCTGGGAAGCCACTGGTGATGGTGGGGGAGGAGGAGAGGAGGCACAGGCTTTGCGTGAGTCTGGTGGGAGTGGAGGAGCTCATGCCCAGCTTTTGCATGGGCCCATAGGTGACACCTCCAGACAGGCAGGAGGAACGGAGTGAGTGAGTGCTGGAGCGGTGGAGACTGGGACGTGACTCATTCATTCTTGAGTTCACACATGCTTTCAGTGACTATTTATAGTGGCCTTATTATGCACAAAGCTCTGTTCTCAGCGCTGGATTGACAACAATGAATATCCACGGAGTTTACCCTCCAGCGGAGAAAACAGATCCTCGGTTCTTACACAAATAATGACTTAAATGCTCTTTTGAAACGAGCCGCTGTGACGAACAACGTTCCTGAGGCAGTGACATGGAAGATGAAGCCTGGAAAATGAGAAAGGGTTGGCCAGACCAGGGGTTTGGTGCAGAGGGGAGCACTCAGGATACAGAACATCACATACAGGGCATCCCCGAGGTGGGAGGAATGGAAAGGTCAGCGAGGCTGGCGGGTGCCGAGTGGGGCGGGTGGAGGGAAGAGGGGGTGGGCGGGTAGGCAGTGCAGAGCTTGAGCTGGGTGGCCTTGGAGCAGGTGCTGGTCTGCTGGGAGGGAAGGGGAGGCTTGAGCATGGAGACGTGCTGGAGAGGCCCGTCTGATTCGGCCTGGACCTAACTGGGTTAATGCACTGCAGACGTTGGCCATGGGGAGGGCAGAGGTCGGGGGATGAAGGCATCGAGGTGGCTGGCTTGAGTTCTCCTGTGGAAGTGCACCCCAGAGGCCGGGCTGGGCACGGGTGAGGAGATGGACCAGGAGAGGGGTGGAGGACCGGGAGGCTGGCGCGGAGGCTGGCGCGTGTGGAGGCCAGAGCCGGGGCAGAGGGAGGCTGGAGCCGGGTCGAGGGAGGCTGGGCCGTGGAGGCCAGAGCCGGGGGGGCTGGACCGGGAGGTGGCACGTGTAGCCGAGCTGGGTCATTGGGAGGCTGGACCAGGAGGCTGGAGTGTATAGAGGCCAGAGCTGGGTTGGACCGGGGCTGGGGGTGTAGAGTCAGGGAGGCTGGACCGGGAGGCTGGTGTGTGTGACCAGGAGGCCGTTAGAGGCCAGAGCCGGGTCAGGGGGGCTGGACCAGGGGTTGCGTATGTAGAGGCCAGAGCCGGGTGAGGAGGCTGGCCGGAGGCTGGGTGTGTAGAGGCCGGGCCCGGCCCGGGCCTGGTGCCTGAGTGCCGGCTCCCTTTGCTCAGCGGCTTATTGGAGGCCGGGCAGTCTTCATCCCTCATGCCATTTCATCTCCACCACAGCCGCATGAGGTCAATGCTTTCATTTCCACCTTTTGAGCACAACACTGAGGCTTAGAGAAGTGAGTCATTTGACAGAAGTTGAAGGTCAAGGAGGCTCAAGACCATGGGAGGCGTCTGAAGGTCCCTTGTGGTTGTGTGGGAAGTGAGGGAAGGTGGGAAGGAGTGGAGTTGGAGGTTGGGAAGTTGGTAAGAGGGAGCTGATGTCATAGAGTGACGGTGACCGGTGTAGGGGGACGTGTCCTGGACCTGAGCGGATGAGGGTGATATGGCCCAGAAAGGATGAGTGGCCACGACGGCTGTTATAACCACCCCCGCTGAGCTGCGGGGGCCGCCCCTGCCCCGCCCCCTCCCCCCCGCTCCTCCCCGCGCCCGGGAAATGGGGGCATGGCTGCGTGATGGGAGAGGAGGCTCATTGTCTCGAGTCCTGCTCAGCCCTAACCATCTCTCTCTGGGGTCCCCGTCCTCTTCCATCCAGGTTCCGTGTGCACCACCCGCACCAAGACGGGGGGTGGGCTACCCCCAGCTGAGTGCTGTGATTGAGTGCGCAGACTCGGCCCACGGCCTGAAGGGGCACATCATCTCGGTAAGTGTCCCGGCGGGGCTGGGGGAGGGCACTGTGGGGGAGACGTTCCCGGGAGGCCCTTGTTCCCTGGCTGCCCTTCACCTTGTTGGTGACCCTGCAGTCTTGGGAGCCAGCTGGGGACCATGCTTGCAGCGTTCGGTGACGGTGACACTCAACAGAGATACAGGCCCTACTCCCTAGGGACTGCGGAGAAGGGGGCAGCTCCTTGGCCAGTCACTGCTCTAATCAGTAATAGCTGGAGGTGATGCGTATCATGACGGGATACATGGGGAGCTTTGAAAAAATGAGAGGGTCACGTGTTGCCTTGCTAGGGCTTGCCATAACAAAGTGCCCCTTACTGGATGAGGCACAGCTGGAATCAAGATTGCCAGTAGAATTATCAGTAACCTCAGATAGGCAGATGACACCACCCTTATGGCCGAAAGTGAAGAAGAACCAAAGAGTCTCTTGATGAAGGTGAAAGAGAAGAGTGAAAAAGTTGGCTTAAAACTCAGCATTCAGAAAACAAGAGATTGTGGCATCTGGTCCCATCACTTCATGGCAAATAGATGGAGAAACAATGGAAACAGTGACAGACTTTACTTTGGGGGCTCCAAAATCACTGCAGATGGTGACTACAGCCATAAATTAAAGATGCTTGCTCCTTAGAAGAAGAGTTATGACAAATCTAGACAGCATATTAAAAAGCAGAGACATTACTTTGCCAACAAAGGTCCATCTAGTCAAAGCTATGGTTTTTCCAGTAGTCATGTATGGATGTGAGAGTTGGACTGTGAAGAAAGCTGAGCACTGAAGAATTGATGCTTTTGAACTGTGGTGTTGGAGAAGACTCTTGAGAGTCCCTTGGACAGTAAGGAGATCCAACCAGTCCATCCTAAAGGAAATCAGTCCTGAATATTCATTGGAAGGACTGTTGCTGAAGCTGAAACTCCAATAGTTTGGCCACCTGATGCAAAACACTGACTCACTGGACAAAACCCTGATGCTGGGAAAGACTGAAGGCGGGAGGAGAAGGAGAAGGCAGAGGATGAGATGGTTGGATGGCATCACCCGACACAGTGGACATGAGTTTGAGTAAACTCTGGGAGTTGGTGATGGATGGACAGGGAGGCCTGGTGTGCTGCAGTCCATGGGGTCACAAAGAGTCAGACACGACTGAGCAACTGAACTGAACAAATAAGAGAAGTATATTGTCTCACTCTTCTGGAGGTCAGAGGTCCAAGATCAAGCTGTCAGTAGGGCAATGAAGCCTTCAGGGAAACCCCCGTTCCAGCCTCCAGAGTTTCTGGTAGTTGCTCAGCTAAGGGCACCAGAGCTCTGGTTTTCACAGGGCATCCTCCTCGCATGCACGCCTGCCTTTGTGTCCAGATTTCTCCTTTTTATAAGAGCATCAGTCGTATGGGACTAGAGCCCACCCTACTCCAGGGTGACCTCATCTTAGCTACTCAGATCTGCAGTGCTTTCAGTGCTCTGGCTGGTCACCGGTTGCTGTAGTGAGCGCGGGTTCAGTATAATGCTGGGGGCAGAAGTTAGATTATGCGAGTGGAGGGGTATATGGATGGAGGTGAAGAGAGTCAGTGATCTAACAACACTGTTATGGAGCTCCTGGAAGGAAAACACCCCAGTACTCAGCGACTGAATGTTACAGATCGAATGTGTGTCAATTTAACCCTCAGTTATCCGTCTATTCTTCTCTACCTTTATTGACATGTCCATATTCAAGTAGTCATCACATCTGTCTCCTTTTAGGTGAGATGCTCAGAACAGGGCAGAACTTGTCAGATAGAGTTGGATGGACTTGGACAGAGCTATGGCTTCAGTTTATGTGGGTTATATATGTATATCCTGAAAGTGAAAGTCTCTCAGTCTTGTTCTATTCTTCGCAACCCCATGATCTGTATAGTCCATGGAATTGTCCAGGCCAGAATAGTGGAGTGGGTAGCCTTTGCTGTCTCCAGGGTACCTTCCCAACTCAGGGATTGAACCCAGGTCTCCCACATTGCAGGCAGATTTCTTTACCAGCTGAGCCTTAAAGGAAGCCCGTATATATCCTATAAACATTTGAATTATATATATTTAATAATATATATCTAAATTCTGAACTTTTGGCATGTTTTTAGCAGTGCCGTAACAATGGACTCATATTAAACATAGTAAATTAAATCTTCAGTTCTTTTTACTTGTTCAGTTGCTAAGCCAAGATCTCACATTAAATAATTGACAGGCTATTTTGGTTAAAAAAGTGGGTATAGTAAATTAACATATTTTGGTGGAATGATCTGTTACTGGCTTTGGTTCAGTATTGAAACTAGTGAGATTTGATTTCTGGACCTGCTTTGAGGACATAATTTATTGTTGTTCAATCGCTCAGTCGTGTCTGACTCTTTGCTACCCAATGGGCTACAGCATGCCAGGCTTCCCTGTCCTTCACTGTCCCCTGGAGTTGCTGAAACCCATGTTCATTGACTCAGTGATGCCATCCATCTATCTCATCCTCTGTTTCCTCTTTCTCTTTCTGCCCTCAATCTTTCCCAGCATCAGGGACTTTTCCAGTGAGTTGGCTTTTTGAATCAGGTGGCCAACTGAAGTTTCAGCTTCAGTCCTTCCAGTGGATATTCAGGACTGATTTCCTTTAGGATGGACTGGTTGGATCTCCTTGCAGTCCAAGGGATTTTCAAGAATCTTCTCCAACACCACAGTTCAAAAGCATCAATTCTTTGGCACTCAGCTTTCTTTATAGTCCAACTCTCACATCCATACATGACTACTGGAAAAACCATCGCTTTGACTAGATGGACCTTTGTTGGCAAAGTAATGTCTCTGCTTTTTAATACACTGTCTAGGTTGGTCATAACTTTTCTTCCAAGGAGCAAGTGTCTTTTAATTTCATGGCTGGAATCACCATCTGCAGTGATTTTGGAGCCCCCAAAGTAAAGTCTGTCACTGTTTCCATTGTTTCCCCATCTATTTGCCATGAAGTGATGGGACTGGATGCCATAATCTTTGTCTTTTGAATGTTAAGTTTTAAACCAGCTTTTTTACTCTCCTCTTTCACTTTCAACAAGAGGTTCTTGAGTTCCTCTTCGATTTCTGCCATAAGAGTGGTGTCATCTGCATATCTGAGGTTATTGATATTTCTCTCAGCAATTTTGATTCAAGCTTGTGCTTCATCCAGCCTGGCGTTTTGCATGATTTTACTTTACATATGAGTTAAATAAGCAGGGTGACAGTATACACTCTTGACGTACTCCTTTCCCCATTTGAAACAGTCTGTTGTTGCATGTCTGGTTCTCACTGTTGCTTCTTGATCTGCATACAGATTTCTCAGGAGGTGGGTAAGGTGGCCTGGTAGTTCCATCTCTTGAAGAATTTTCTACAGTTTGTTGTGATCCACAGTCAAAGACTTTAGCGTGGTCAATGAAGCAGATGTTTTTCTGTAATTCTCTTGCTTTTTCCATGGTCCAGCAGATGTAAGCAATTTGATCTCTGGTTCCTCTGCCTTTTCTAAATCCAGCTTGCACATCTGGAATTTCTCATTTCACAGACTGTTGCTGAAGCCTGGCTTGGAGAATTTTGAGCATTACTTTGCTAGCGTATGAGATGAATGAAATTGTGTGGTAGTTTGAACATTCTTTGGCATTGCCTTTCTTTGGGATTAGAATGAAAACTGACCTTTTCCAGGCCTGTGGCCACTGCTGAGTTTTCCAAATTTGCTGGCATATGGAGTGCACCCCTTTCACAGCATCGTCTTTTAGGCTTTGAAATAGTTCAGCTGGAATTCCATCATCTCTGTTAGCTTTGTTCATAGTAATGCTCCCAAAGACCCACTTGACTTCATACTCTGGCTCTGGATGAGTGATCACACCACCATGGTTATTTGGGTCATGAAGACCTTTTTGTATAGTTCTTCTGCATTCTTGCCACCTCTTCTTAATATCTTCTGCTTCTGTTAGGTCCATACTGTTTCTGTCCTTTATTGTGCCCATCTTTGCATGGAATGTTCCTTTTGTATCTCTAATTTTCTTGAAGAGATCTCTAATCTTTTCCATCCTATTGTTTTCCTCTATTTCTTTGCATTGTTCACTTAAGGCTTTCTTATCTCTCCTTGCTATTCTTTGGAACTCTTCATTCAAATGGGTGTATCTTTCCCTTTTCTCCTTTGCCTTTCCCTTCTCTTTTCTCAGCTATTTGTAAGGCCTCCTCAGACAACCATTTTGCTTTTTTGCATTTCTTTTTCTTAGGGATGTTTTTGATCACCACCTCCCCATACAGTGTTACGAACCTCCATCCATAGTTCTTCAGGCACTCTATCAGATCTAATTCCTTGAATCTCTTTGTCACTTCCACTGTATAATCATAAGGGATTTGATTTAGGTCATACCAGAATAGTGGTTTTCTCTACTGTCTTCAATTTAAGTCTGAATTTTGCAATAGGAAATTTGTGATCTGAGCCACAGTCAGCTCCCAGTCTTGTTTTTGCTGACTGTATAGAGCCTCTCCATTTTCGGCTGCAAAGAATATAATCCATCAGATTTCAGTATTGAGGGTATAATAATATACTTTACAAATCTCTGTGAGCACACAATCTCTTTCAGATTTTACTGCAGCAGCTGAGCCTTGCCGCCAGTGCTTCCCCCACGTGACTTGATAAACCGAAATGAAGATCTAGGTCTTTGATTCTTGGTCCCACGCTCACTTCCTGTGCCCCTTCTGGTTTCTCATCCAGGCTTTCCATCCATCCATCCATCCATTCAGTTAGTTCATATTCATTGAGCATCTACTGTGTGCTTGGGGCTGGAATAAATGACCGAAGATTTATCGGGTGCTGACAGTTCTTTCCCAGGTGGTGCTAGTGGTAAAGAACCTGCCTGCCAATGCAGGAGGCATAAGAGATGCAGCTTCGATCCCTCGGTTGGGAAGATCCCTTGGAGAAGAGCATGGCAACCCACTCCAGTGTTCTTGCCTGGTGGGCTATAGTCCATAGGGTCACACAGGGTCAGACATGACTGAAACGACTTAGCATGTGTGCACGACAGTTCTAAGGTCTTCAACTCAGTATCTTTCTCTTTTAGCTTTTGCCCCAGTGAACAAATTAAGGCCCATTTATTGAACAGCTTGTGCATAAAAGGCTGACATAGAGCCATCATCCTACATTATGGAGTGAGTTGATTTATGGAGAGATCTCATTGGAGTTACCAAACAGTGCTGTCCTCCAGTGGGGTTCTTGAATGCTCACCATAGCCGCCTCTTGGGCTAGTTGTATGACAGTCACCAGGGGAGCTTTTCACTGTACACATTCCTGGCCCCCATTCTGTTTAATTGAAAAAAACCAGTTTTTATTGAAGTATACTTGCTTTACAGTGTCGTTTCTCTTGTACAGCATAGCCACATAGATGCATATATCCCCTCTTCCTTCCCACGTAGGTCACCACAGAGCATTGAGTAGGGTTCCTTGTGGTTCTCTGTTATCTCTAGTTATCTGTCTTATGCATAATAGTGTACAAATGTCAATCCCAATTTCCCACATAGGTCACCACAGAGTATTGAGTAGGGTTCCTTGTGGTTCTCACTAGTTATCTGTCTTATGCATAATAGTGTACAAATGTCAATCCCAATTTCCCAATCCATTCCACCTTCTTTCCCCCTTATCCCTACATTTGTTCTCTACATCTGTGACTGTTTCCTCTTTGCAAATAAGTTCATCTGTACCATTTTTCTAGATTCCACACATATGTGTTAAGCTATGATATTTGATTTTCCCTTCTGACTTACTTCATTCTGTATACAGGCCCATCTGTGTCTCTGCAAGTGGCACGGTTTCATTCCATTTTATGGCCGAGTAATATTCCATTGTGTGTGTGACTGTGCATGTGTACCACGTCGTCTTTATCCATTCATCTGTTGATGGACATGTAGGTTGCTTCCATGTCCTGGTATTGTAAATAGTGCTGAAATGAACATTGAGGTGCATGTATCTTTTGAATTATGGTTTTCTCTGGATATGTGTCCGGGAATGGGATTGCTAGATGATATGGTAGCTCTATTTTTAGATTTTTGGGGAATTCCCATACTGTTCTCTATGGTGTGTATATCAGTTTACATTCCCTCAATCCTGTTGAATTAGACTGCTCATAGTTTGTCCCCTAGAGCACCATATGTAATTAGTCATAATTCTCCATTCACCATCAAGAGTCTTAATAACAATTTACACCTTATATGTATTCCTTCAAAGGCCACCATTTCTAAATCAGTAGAGGTCAAATTAATGAAGTTTGACTATGGACTTACTCTGAGATCCCATACTTGTGTCTTTCTGGAAATTTCAGACTGGCTTAGTTTATAGGACTTTGGGGGAGTAGGGGTGGAAGCTCTGCTTGCTCCACAAATAACTCTGAAAATCAACTTGGGATCTCCTTACCCAGCGCCCTCTAATTTACAGCCTATGTCAGCCTGTGTGTGTGTCCACTAAGTGTGTGGACAGACCAGCAGTACCAGTATCAACTGAGAACTTTGTGGGAAGTTCTCAGGCCTCATCTCAGACCTAGTGAATGGGAAGCCCCGAAGGTGAAATTAACAAGCCCTCCGAGTAATCTGGGTCTGTTCTGAAGCTTGAGAGGCACTGGCTTCTAGGAGTCCGGGCTTAGCACACACAGGCTGGGTCCATGTGCCAGAGCCATCTTTTGACAACCACAAAACAGCTTTTCTGAGTTTGTCAGGGACAGTGACAGCCCAGGCTGGTGGTCCTGATGCTCTGAGGTTCTTCTTTTTCCATGAGTGGCCAGAGCTTTCCTAGACAGGGCTAGAAGTTCAATTTGTAGCCAGCAGAGACCCCATGAAGTTCACAGACTTGAATAGGTTCTGGACCCCTGACTTCAGCTCATTCCTTCTGATCAGCTGAGCATCTTGTGGTTCAGAGCAGCTGTTTTACTTGCTGACCATTTGCCTAATGGAGCTTCACAAACAGGTTTCTCCCACTTGCTGAGAGACCTAAACCCAGTGGAAACCTGTCCATTGTTTTGGATCCTGCCACTCTGTCCAGCTGCCTCAGTTTACACTCTCATTGCTGAATTTGCATGTGTTTGCTACTGAAGTTCAGACGGAAGCCACAGCAGGGGTTGCCACGGCCAAGAGGCTGGACTTGAGCTGGGTTTCCATTTATTGTGATCCATGTGGGCTTCTGAGAGGCAGAGGGCTGAGAAATCCAGGACACCCCCTGGGATAGGTGAAGAGTAAGGTGTGACCAGTTCATTTTGTCTTGTCATCTGCTGGGGACGTGACACAAAGGAGAGCATTTTAAAGGCAGAAACAGCTTTAGAGGTCGTAATGGCTGTCAGGTATTGAACATCTATCTTCTGGGCATGGTATACCTATAATCTCTAATCCCTGGAACGGTCTAGGTATTAAGTATCTGTTATCTTCTTTGGACGGGTGTGTTAGTCAGGGTTCTCCAGAGAAACAGAACCAGTAGGATGTGTGTGTGTGTGTGTGTGTGTGTGTATGTGTGTGTGTACCTGTGTGTTTAGATAGAAGTAGATTTATTATAAGGAAATAAATTGGTTCGTGTGATGATGGGATTGAAAAGAATCACAAGATCTGTAGGGTGAATTGGCAAGCTGGAGGCCTAGGAGAGCTGATTATGTGGTTCCAGTCTTGAGTTTGAAGACCTGAGAACCAGGGAGAGCCAGTGTTTCAGTTGGAATCAGTGTCACAGTTCTAAGGCAGTCATTGAGGAAGAATCCTCTCTTGGGGAAGTCTCAGCCTTTGTGCTATTCAAGCCTTCAAGTGATTAGGTGAGGCCCACCCTCATGTGGGAGAGCAATCTGCTTTACGCTACTGATTTGCATATTAATCTCATTCACAAAGGGCTTCCCAGGTGGTGCCACTGGTAAACAATCTGCCTGCCAGTGTAAGAGACATGGGTTCAATCCCTGGGTTGGGAAGCTCTCCTGGAGGAGGGCATGGCAATCCACTCCAGTATTCGTGCCTGGAGAATCCCATGGACAGAGGAGCCTGGTGGGCTACAGTCCATAGGATTGGCAAGAGCTGGACGGCTGAAGCGACTTAACACGCACACACTCTTTATTGCCAAAACACCCTCTCAGAAACACCCAGGACAATTTTTGACCAAAGGCCACTCCACAGCCCAGCCAAGTTGACATATAACATTATCACACCTGGTGAGGAGACTGAAGTTTTGAGACCTTAGTGATTTGCTCAGCATCACCCTGCTGGTGGAGGGCAAAGCCAGCTCTGAAACCGAGGCCTGTTCACCTCCTGTGTTCCAAGCCTTCCCTTGATCACCCTCATTTAGAAAATGTGGAGACTCAGAGGGTGAAGGCTCGCTGAAATCAGCAAGAGTGCAGAGTTGGCCCAGCATTCCTGATCCACCCCTTTCCCACCCCAGTGCTTTGGGGGAGCTTCAGCTAATCTGTGCTTATAGCTTGGCCTTTCCCCTCAGGGCTCCCAAGCTTGTGTTCCAGTAAAGAAATCAGAGTCAGTACCGGATGAACCCCGAGGAAGGGGAGGGATTTGATGAACCAGATGAGTTCACTGTCCATACCCCAAATAGTCTGGACTCTGTAGTGCTTCCCAGGCAGGACCTAAAAAAAAAAGTCCTGTGGTGAGGTTGGCTGGAATCATTGTTGTCTCTCTACTCAGGGCCAAAATTTTAACCAGTGTATTTGATAAAGACCAAGAGAGCATGCTTCTCCAGTTTGAGGAGAGAATGATAGAGGTGGGGCTGATTCAGAGTAGCCCCCAACCCCCTGCTTGTCTCCACCCAGTCAGTAGGGCTCTCATCTACTTCACTGACCTTCCGCAAAGAGGGATCCATTGACCCGCAGATTTATTTTGTTGATTTAATGCATTAGCTTAGGAATGGTCAGACCATTATTTGAAAAGATCTAAACAAAGTCATTGAAAAATTTCATTTTTTTGAGGCTTGAAAAATCCCTCAACCAAATATGTTTAGCCTAGTAAAAGTTAGAAATATAGAGGAAATAAAGATGACAAGTAATGCCATCTTTTAAAAAATTATTAAAATATAGTTGATATACAGTGTGTTAATTTCTACTGTGCTGCAAAGTGGTTCAGTTATACACACACACACACACACACACATATATATATATACTTTTCCATTATGGAAATATATTCCAGTATTACAGAATATTGAATATAGTTCCCTGTGCTATACAGTAGGACACTGTTGTTTAACCATTTTATATATAATAGTCAGCATCTGCTAATCCCAAACTCCCAATCTATCCTCCCTTCAACCCCTCCCTCTTGGCAAGCACAAGGTATCTGGTTCTCTGTGTCTGTGAGTCTGTTTCTCTTTTGTAGATAAGGTCGTTTGTGTCATATTTTAGATTCCATATATAAGTGGTACTGTATTTGTCTTTTAAAAAATGCTCTATTTTTGGCTGTGCTGGGTCTTTGTTGCTGTGCGGCTTTTCTCTGGTTGTGGCAAGCAGGGGCTGGTCTCTGGCTGCGTGCGCAGGCTTCTCACTGCAGAGACTGCTCTGGTTGCACAGGGGGCGCAGGCTCGGGAGTTGCGGCTCCTGGGCTCTAGAGCACAGGTGTAGTACTTGTGGGGCACGGGCTCAGTTGTTCCACAGCATGTGGGATCTTCCTGGACCTGGGATTGAGCCCATGCCCCTGCAGTGGCAAGTGGCTTCTTTGCCACTGAGCCACCAGGGAAGCCCCCTGTCTCTCTCTCTTTGACTTGCTTCATTTGGTGTGATAACCTTAGGTCCGTCCATGTTGGTGCAAGTGGCGTGGTTTCATGCTTTTTAAGGCTGTGTAATATCCCTCTGTGTGTGTGTGTGTGTGTGTGCGTGTGTGTAGAGAGAGCTTTATCCATTCATATGTCAGTGGACAGTTTAGGTTCTTTCCATGTCTTGGGCATTGTGAAGAGTGCTGCTGTGAACACAGGGGTGCGTGTTTCTCTTCGGATAGAGTTTGGTTTGGATATATGCCCAGGAGTGGGATAGCTGGATCACATGGCAACTCTATTTTTAGTTTTTTGAGGAACCTCCATACTCCATCCTCTTCCAAAGTGGCTGCACCAATTTAGATTCTCACCAACAGTGTAGGAGAGTTCTTTTCTTCACACCCTCTCTATCATTTGTCATTTGTAGACTTTTAATGATGTCCATTCTGACTGGTGCGAGGGGTACCTCATTGTAATTTTGATTGCATTTCTCTAATAACTAGAGATGATGAGCATCTTTTCATGTCCCTATTGATTATCAGTATGTCTCCTTTGGAGAAATGTCTCTTTAGGCCTTTTGCCCATTTTTTGATGGGGTCGTTTGTTTGTTTTTGAGTTGTATGAACTGTTTGTATATTTAGGAAATTAAGCTCTTGTCAGTTGTATCATTTGCAAATATTTTCTCCCAGTCTGTAGGTTGTCTTTTTGTTATGATTATGGTTTCCTTTGCTGTGCAAAAGCTTAGAAGCCTGATTAGGTCCCATTTCTCTGTTTTTGCTTCTATAGCAATGCCATCTTAAGACAACCACTGCTAATGTTTTGATATGTATGCTTCTAGACTTTGTTAGAGGTTACTCTTAACTAGGGTTCTAATCTCATTCATCCTTTATTATAGCTGTGGGACCTTGAACAAGTCACTCCACCTTTCTGAGCCTCCCTCTTTGAGTTTCCCCACCTACAAAGTATCAACTTCTGGTACTTGTGGTGTTTGAATAGAAAAATGAAATTTGTAAGAACCCCTTGTTCATAGTTGGTGCTCGATTCAGTCCCCTCTGTCCACACTGCCCCTTCTTTTAGGGCTGCGCAGGTATTTTTAAGACGAGGTCATGCTGACAATTCACAGATCCAATCACCACTCATGTCACGTGATACCTTTTCTACTAAAAGACTTCAACACTCTTGGAAAACAAAACAAGTAACCCTTGAAATATTTGCATGTTAAAAAAAAAAAAAAAACTCCTTGCAGCTGTGCGTGTTCATGTATGAAAGTAAATGCATGTCTCTGCCTCCTGAGAACATGAAAGGATGCTTTGAACCTCCTTTGGAGATTACCTGTAAACGTTTCGGGGCAGACTCCTTTGCCCTAAGGCGTTGTGTGACGTTGGGTTGTACTGGGTTAAACTGTAGTCCTGCCTTTTGGCCATGCCTTCTCTGTTTCCTAAATCCCACCCCTGGCACAGTGAGCAGATGAAGCGTTATGTATGGTTTCGTCTCCCAAGCACATCATGAAGTCCTTTTAACTGTGGACATCTTGACATCTGTGGACATCCTGGGAGGAGAAGAGCTTGCTTTCTGGGGGTCCCTAGAGTGCAGACTTTCTGAGTCAGGCCTCATCACTGACCACACAGGTGTGACCTTTGCAGAAGTCACGAACTATTCACAAGTGAGAAAAAGACTTAAGAACATGCTTGTGTGTATGTGCAGGCGTGCACACATTTTTTGTTTTTAAGTCAGACCATGCTAGGGACCTTCTCATTGGGAGCATGAGTGTATCTAATCTTCTTTATTTCTGGCCATACTGCATGGCATATGAGATATTAGTTCCCTGCCCAGGGATTGTTGAACCCATGCTCCCTGCAGCGGAAGCTTGGGCATCTTAACCACTAGACTGCCAGGGCCAGTCCCTGTTTATTCTTTTGAGGTTATAAGTTTGAGACCCTATTGTGGAGAACTGGTTTTGATAAAAGATAAAGCAATTTAAAACTAATTGGCAAGTCAAGTGAAGAGCATAGAGGGGTTGCACCTTTGAAAGAGAAAGTAAAAATATGTGGGAAATTTGAAGCACCAACAAGACACACGGCCATGTGTGTGACTCTATTTACATGAAGGGCTTTGGCCACGTGCCTTTATGGAGAGCCTGCTTCTGAACTAAATCCTGGCTTGTGACCACATGGTCCTCCTGGGTCAGGAAGGCCAGACATGAATGATGCACTTGATGGAGGAGGTAATTGCAGTCAGTAAATATTCATAAAAACAAGAGATTGAACCCCCACCCCTGCCTTTTGATCAGAATTGCAATGAAGCAGTGTTTGAGATTCAACCAGGCAATCCTAAAGGAAATCAGTCCTAAATATTCATTGGAAGGACTGATGCTGAAGCTGAAGCTTCAATACTTTGACCACCTGATACAAATAACTGACTTATTGGAAAAGACCTTGATGCTGGGAAAGATTGAAGGCAGGAGGAGAAGGGGATGACAGATGATGAGATGGTTGGATGGCATCACCAACGTGATGGACATGAGTTTGAGTAGGCTCTGGGAGTTGTTGATGAACAGGGAGGCCTGGCATGCTACAGTCCATGGGGTTGCAAAGAGCTGGACACGCCTGAGCAACTGAACTGAGTGTTTGAGGTCTAGCTCCTGGAAGGACAGGCTTAAAAGCAGACCAGAAAAGGAGGATTGAATCATAGGGACCCACGTCCTCAGTCAGAGATGCTGTTTGTAAGGTGGATCCTCTCAGTTCCACAGAGATGCCCTCCACTTTCCTGCCATCACCACATGGGTAGCTCTGGTGGCCTGGGCCTTCTCCATCCTTCCCGAAGTGTGTCCCCTCTCCTGGGGACAGGCACTTCCCTCCAAGACCGGCCCTGGGCTCTGCCACGTTGCACCTGAGCCCTGACCCAGCTTCCCAGGGCCGCGGCTTCCTTGCCTTTCTCTGTTGGGTGGGCGGCTACCCCAGGCCCTGTGGCTGGCCTTTTCCTCCTCGAACCTCACACAGGCCATACTGCCAACAGCAGGTGGCAGCCTGGTTATTTTGTGCCTCTCATGCTTGTAAGAAAACCCAGTAGGGTTTTGTACAGGGTCCTTGGTGTTGAAACATAATCCCCACGGCCAAACTGTGCCAGCAGCCCATGGTGACGGGCGCTGAACCAGTGCAGGGCGCTCTGTGGGTCAAGTGGGTGTCGGGAGCCTGTGTTTGACTTGAAGGAAACTGGGGGCCTTACGTGACGAGGAGACACAAGGCTCGGAATATAAAGCAGCAAATTCAGTGTCCTTTGTGGCTCCTAAGATACTAGTGCTCTTGTGCTAAATAAATCTCACTTCATGCCAGGCAGCGGGGAGAGGTGATGACTGAATGCGGGTTTCGTGGGGATGGCCAGTGGCCAGGCATGTTGTACTGGGGGCTGGTGGAGATGAAGTCCAGCCCCCGATCCTGCCTGCTCAGTGGTTCCTGCATCCTAAGCGGAGTACTGATGCCCAGTGGGGGAGCGGGGGGCAGGTGGTGGGGGCGGGGTGTGTGTGTGTACTGGCCTGAAACATGACGGATGGGGCCTGGGAATGGCAGGTGCACTGTTGAGGGTATTAGCACAAGTTGGGGTGCCCAATGCAGAGGCCAAACAAACGGAAACATTGGAGTTTGGAGCAGAGAAGGGTTAATTGCAGGGCCATGCAAAGAGACAGTGGCTCGTGCCTTAAAAACCTAAGCTCCTGGAAGGGTTTTGGCAAAGCACTTTTAAAAGCCAGGTTTGGGTGTAGGGAGCAGATTGCAGGGTCACTTGATCAGCTTGTGCACAATTATCTGATTGGTTGATGGTGAGGGAACAGGGTGATGTCACAGGGGTTCATGTTATCGGTCCTTAGGTTCCAGAAGGCTATGTGCTCATGGTCATCAAATATTAACAGATTAGTTAACATCTGTTTGGTGGTGGGTTTTCATATCTGCAAAGCAACTCAGGAACTGTGCATCAGATAGGGGCTTCTCTGGTGGCTCAGACAGTAAAGAATCTACCAGCAATGCAAGGGACCTGGGATCAATCCCTGGGTCAGGAAGATCCCCTGAAGAAGGGAATGGCAGCCCACTCCAATATTCTTGCCTGGAGAATTCCATGGCCAAGAGGAGCCTGGCAGGCTACCGTCCACGGGGTCACAAAGAGTTGGACACGACTGAGCAACTAACACTTTCACTTTTCACTTTCATATCTGCAAAGCAACTCGGGAACCGTGCATCAAATACTGTCATCTAGGTGCTTCACAGAGGAGCATGAGCGCACAATACGGGAGGAGGCCTGTCGCGCCAGAGGGCCCATGGGGTCCTGCTGAGTTGCAGTTCCTCTCTTTTTTTCTGATACTCCTCAGTCTTGAGGAGAACAAGGTTTTGAGCAAGAAAAGGAATAAAAGTTCAGAGAAGGAGGTTAATCATAAACTTGACGGAGCTACCCACACAGTCCGGCTTGGTTACAAGGGGAGTGTTGGGCCTGGGCTCTGCTCATTGTGTGGTTGTCTGCAGGTGGGGTGGCCAGAGGGGGCTAGGCCAGCAGATACCATCTCATTCCCCCTCCCCAGGGGAGATGGGGGGTGCTGGGAATGGCCTGGCCCAGCTCCCACTGACCTCCTCTCTTTGCTATTCCCTTTTTGAAGGACGGAGGCTGCACGTGTCCAGGAGATGTCGCCAAAGCCTTTGGTAAGAGGCCGTAGAGGGGAGGGAGTGTGCAGAGAATGGGGGAGGAGGGGGCGGTGAGCTCCCTGCAGGGGTGCCAGAGGGAGGGGGCAGACACGTTGGGAGAGGATCGGGGGCCAATCCTGAGTTTCCTCTCCCTGGATCTCGGCCTCTGATTGGCCCCTTGGTTCTAGTTGGTGTCAGAGCAGGCCGAGTGCCCAGGGATAGATAGTGGGCAAAGTCAGAGCCCAGAAGTCCCCACTGAGAAGGCTCAGGGGACCCGTTGGAAGAGGACTGTAACCAGGTCTGATGCCCTCGAAACTTCAGCGAGAGGGTGTTTGGAGCCTAACCTGGGGTTAATATCCACAGGGAGGGACTGAGATCCCAGCCGCAGTTTCACGTACCAGATGCTGAGGAGCCGGTTTCCCACTAGGGGGCAGCAGCGTCCGGCTGTGGCCTGCTGGGGCTGGACCACAGGCCGGCTGGCCAGGTGTTTTTCTGGGGAAGGCACTGGGCCGTGCGGCATCTCTGCAGGCTGTGCCCCGTGCCCACCACTGAACCTTTGCCAACTGCGGTCCACAGCTGTGAGGTGTTTCAGCCGGAGGCAGCCCCTCCTTCCTTTCCTGATAACAGGACCGGGTTTGCTGCTGGTTTATTTTTTTCTTTTTCGCTGGAGGGAACTTTTCTGCCTTGGGCACCCCTCAGAGATGCTGCTGGCCCTCCTCTCACCTGTAAGAGGTGACATCCTCTCTTGTCCTTCTTTATTGCTGTTTCGGTTCAGCCCGTAAATCGTCTTAGGTTCCTGTTTTAAATTATTTTTTCCAAATATTTAGATAATTCTAAATTATCTAAAATGGATTCATTTTTAAAATTATTTTTCGAATGCTGCTCATGACAGTGTAGGGCCGTATTCTTAGCAGCTAGGTTTTGTAGCAACCCTGGAGAGCGTGCATGGGACGGAGGCCCCCAGAGGCGAGTGACAAGGTAAGGGTCCCGCACTTGGGGGCGGAGTTGGGATTCCTGCTCCACTGGTCTGTTCACTCGCCTCTTATAATAAGGATCAGCAGCCAAGGACATTTCGGGGTTTTCAGGTGCATGTACAGAACACTGAGGGTGTTCTGTCTCGGGCTCCCCCTCTAACAGTGCATACGGGCTCCCCTCTAACAGTGCATACGGGCACCCTGTGAAGAGTGGTGCTGAAGGCTTGCCCCCACCCCCACCCCCATTCCTCTCCTCTTCGGATGGAGAGGAACCACTTTGGGGAAAAATGCTGGTTGGGAAAGGACACAAGAGCGTTCAGAAAGGGAAGTGATTGGAAGCCACTTCAAAGCACTGCTTCCTGAGTTGCGGTCATCAGGAGGCCTGACCGGACACCAGTTGTCCCTGCCCCCTTATCATTGTGGCAGGGGGACCGAGGAGCTGGCATTTGTGTTGGGGACCCTGCAGGGAAGTCATCAAAGCTTGCTGCCAAGTCGAGAGAGCCAATGTCTTGCTTGCCTGATTGCCAGGCCCAGGGTCCAGCCCTGCAGAGACGGCCTTCTGTGATGCTGGACGGAAGGGCCTGGGACACCCGAGGCACACCTCAAAGTCCTCTTATAAATATTTAAGCGACCAGCTGGAAGTGGTCAGGGCCAGTTTTTAGGGGAGTCTGTGCTTGCTCCTTCTGGTCCTTCATCCTGACTGTGTAACACTTCTGTACCCTAATATCCCCCGATTCTGAACGTAAACCCTCAGTAGGATGGCGAACGGTGACTGTTTCTCTTTCTTCCGTGTACGCCTTCTACTTTCCTGACAGCTAGTTACGCCACCTCTGCCAAGTGCTGTGATAAACGCTGAGGACAGAGCAGTGAGCCGGCCCTTCCAACATAACCTCCAAAGGCCACTGCAACACCCCAGTGTCCACTGTACCTGGTCTGGAAGTTTCATGTCATTCGGTGGTTTATATGCGTTGTTGTTTACACTGAAAGTCAAATGTTTATCACAACAGAGGTGTGAGTCGAGTTTTACAGGATATATCTATAGGCAGATGTGTGTATATGTTTGATGCACACAGACATACACACGTGTACACACATATATATATGTATGTACAAATTTCCCTCCTTCATGCCTAAGCTCTAGGGCAGGAAGTTCGGTCTATTCTGAGGTCCCTTCCTGTCTATACAGAGTGTGTGAGTGCTGAGACCTTTTGGTAGACAAGATGCCCAATGGGTACATGGCAGAGGACTTATCATATTAAGTATGAGATTGGACAACACGCTGAGATGCTACTCACTTCTAAAGTTTCTCTGATTTTAAGAGAGTTAGACCTGTGGAAGATGGTCATAAGAAGTCAACAATAACCATTAAGGATTGCCAAGTGTGCCAGTCATCAAGCTTCAGTAGGCTGTGTTGCTCGGACTGTCTGGTGCTCGTCTGCTCTTTTTACCCCGTACGGAAGTCGAGCTTTTTCTCACTATAGCCAGGAGAGGGAGGGGGAGTTGGTAGTCCTTGCATCTTTCTGGAGCTGATTTTCCCTCTTTTCTCTGCTGCTGCTTTTTTGTCCCCACTTTGGAGTACAGGGGCTGGAGCAGATTTTGTCATGCTGGGAGGAATGTTTTCGGGTCATACTGAGTGTGCCGGAGAGGTGATCGAGAGGAACGGACAGAAGCTCAAGCTCTTCTATGGGATGAGCTCAGAGACGGCGATGAAGAAACACGCAGGAGGGGTCGCGGAGTATAGGTATGTGGGGGTTGGATGGGGAGTGGGCACAGCGCCATAACTGGTGAGGTTACATTCCCTTGCTTCTTACAGAAATGGGATGGAAATAGGTCTCAAAGAGCACAAGTGTGTTTATATTATGGTGGTTCCCTTGTAGCTCAGCTGGTAAAGAGTCCACCTGCAATGCAGGAGAGCCTGGTTTAATTCCTGGGTTGGGATGATCCCCTGTAGAAGAGATAGGCTACCCACGCCAGGATTCTTGGGCTTCCCTGGTGGCTCAGCTGGTAAAGAATCCACCTGCAGTGTGGGAGACCTGGGGGATGGAAGTAGCTCTCAAAGAATATGAGTCTCTCTATATTATGGTACCATGGGAAAGGCCTGGGAAACATTTTTTAAATTAAGAGATTTAATTAAATAATTGTATGGCTTACATTTTTTAGTTGAAGTACAGTTGACTTACAGCATTGTTAGTTTCAGGTGTGTGGCAAAGTGATTCAGTTGTACATACGCATACTTTTTTTTCAGATTCTTTTTCCTTATAGGTTACTGCAAAATACTGAATAGAGTTCCCTGTGCTATACAGTAGGTCCTTGTGGTTATCTACTGTAAACATAGCGGTGTGTACATGTCAGTGCCAGACTCTGAGTCTGTCCCCCATCTTCCTTCCTGGTAACCGTAAGTTTATTCGTAAATTCATTTGTATCATTCTTTTTAGATTGTGCATAGAAGCCGTATCATATATTCGTCTTTCTCTGACTTCTTAGTAGGTCCATCCATGTTGCTGCAAATGGCACTATTTCATTTTTAATGGCCGAGTAATATTCCATTGTGTACATGTGATATGTACCACGTATTCTTTATCCATTTATCTGTCAATGGACATTTAGGAGGCTTCCATGTCCTGTCTATTGTAAACAGAGCTGCAGTGAATGCTGGGGCACATGCATCCTTTAGAACCATGTTTTTCCCCAGATATATGTCCAGGAGTGGGGCTGGATCATACGGTAGCTCCGTTTTTTTCTTTCCTACGGAGTCTCCATACTGTTTCTGTAGTGGGTGTACCAGTTTGCATTCCCACCAACAGTGTAGGCGGGTTCTCTTTTCTCCACACCCTTTCTAGCATTTACTCTTTGTAGACTTTTTGATCATGGCCATTATGACTGGTGTGAGGTGATCTCTAGTATTGAGCCACAGGAGCTATTTGTAAATTTTGGAGAGTAATCCCTTGCTAGTTGCCATCATTTGCAAATATTTTCTTCCATTCTGTGAGTTGTCTTTTCATTTTGATTATGGTTTCCTTTGCTGTGCAGAAACTTTTTTTGAGTTTAATTAGGTCCTATTTATTTTTATTTCTATTACTCTAGGAGATGGATCAGAAGATATTGTGATTTATGTCAAAGAGTTTTACCTATGTTTTCCTCTGAGTTTCATAGTATCAGGTCTTACATTTAGGTCTTAAATCCATTTTGAGTTTCTTTTTGTGTATGATGTTAAAGAATGTTTTTTTTTTTTTCACATTTTGCTGTCCAGTTTTTCCAGCCCCATTTATTGCAGAGGCTGTCTTTTCTCCATTGTGTAGTCTTGCCTCCTTTGTCATAGATTAATTGACCATAGGTGTGTGGATTTATTTCTGAGCTTGCTGTCCTGTTCCATTTACCTACATTTGTTTTTGTGCCAGTACCATATTGTTGATTCCTCTAGCTTCATTTTTCACTTTGGCTATTTGGGGTCTTTTGTGTCTCCATACAAACTGTAAGAATTTTTTGTTGTTGTTCTGTGAAAAATGCCATTGCTAACTAATTTGATAGAGATTGCATTGAATGTGTAGATTGCATTGGGTAGTATAATCATTTTGACAATATTGATTCCTCCAATCTAAGAACGTGGTTTCTTTCCATCTATTTATGTCAACTTTGATTAGAAAACCCATCCTGGCCTGTTTCAAAACAGCCATAATTTTTGTCCAACTAAAATTGGCAGTGTTTGGGGTCGAGTTGGAAATGGAATTAAGGATATGTGTGAGTAGTTATGACTTTTGTTCAGCCAGCCCTGGAGGGGACCCACTAGGCTTCCAAGGGGCTAGGCTAGAATATCCCAGCCTTGTCCTGAGAGAGCCCCTGTGGAGCCTGGCGTGAGTCAGGCTGAAGGGTCTCCACTGCATGTGAGATGGGGTGGGCGAGACCCCCTCACGGAGGTCAGACCTCTTGGGAAGAATGCCCTGTTTCACCTGCAGCAGCTCCCACAGGACTCGCCCCTGCCTGCAGGCTTAGACAGCTGACACAGGCAGCTTTTGTAGGCATTTAATCATAATAGTCTGCGGAAGGGATGCTCAGGTCTGCTTATCTGTTCCACTTCCATTTTAATTGTGTGTACATGCGTTTGAAGAACGTTGTGGCAGAATTTACTCAGCACCTCGCCCTGCTCCATAGAGTCTGCCATTGCTTCTCATCAGAGTTGGCAGTGGTGAGAGGCTGCACCATGTGGACGGGACAGGAGCTCTTAAATCCTTAGAAGGATGGGAGTTCAGGCCCCCTGCCATGGGCCAGTCCCCTCCATCTCCTACCACTTATTCCACACCCAAAAGCTTACCATGAGGACGTGGGATTTGGATGCATTATGTAAGGTCTGAGCCAAGCTCAAGGTACACAGTTCAATCACTGAGATATTTCAGGTGGGCAGGCTGGTGGGAGGGGTGGGGTCCCCCACCAGCGCTCTATTCCTCGGGTACTGGTAGTCTAACTTCACTCCTCTTTCTCTTCACTTCACTTTCTCTTTCTCTTTTGGGGGAATCTCAATAAGAAAAAAGATGGTGTAGTTATGGGGACAGCGGGGTGGGAACAAGGAGCTGGGGGCTATATTCATACCTTCATCCTGGAAGCTACAGTTAGTTTAGGACAAGAGGGACACCCCATCCCACACAGCCTCCAAAGGCCTCTTTCTCCTGTGTGATGACTGGTGGAGGAGGCCGGACAGTGTTGGGGGAGAGAGAGAAAGGGGTTTACTGCCTCCTCTTCGACCTGAACCTCTGCCAAGCAGCTTAATGCTTTACCAGTACCCCTTTTCAAGGGCCTGTGCCTTCTCCCATGTGCTGGTCTGGGAGAGGAGCCACTGCAATTGTGTGGCAGCCAGATGCTTTGCCTGGAGGACTTTTTTGCCCTCTAGCCACTGCATCTGTTTTGGGTTTCTAAGAAAAGCAGGTAGGGAAGACCAGACCAGGCTGGAGCACAAACAGAAACCAAGGAGCTGAACAAAAAAACCATCTTCTGTGATTCCAGCAGGGTTTAGACAAAACAGAAAATAGAAGATTCGGGAGTTCCAAGACTCAGTTCCGGAAGTGGATTCAATCAAATCTTAGACACGGAAGGAAAGTGCTGAAGGAGTGAGAAGTGTAATCCAGAGGCAGCGCGAGCTCTCTAGGCTGCACCCGTGTTCTGTCTCTGCACTCCCCTGACCTGCACCCTGCCCCCGCATCATCTGATCTCCTCCTAAGACTGGTTCTCCTACTTTGACATTGTATTTAATTAAGGCAGAGTTATTTATGCTTTGCTAGTTCCTTCCCAGTCATTACCCATTTAGTTCTCTCACTGTCCTTGGGAGACACATCCAAGCCCTTCATTTTACAGATGAGAAGACCTGGGCGTCAAAGATAAATGACTAGCAAAGGTACCATCACCACTTAGAGAAGAAGTGATGCTGAGGATTTGGAGGGTGTCTGTAAGCCTGGGAGGCCAGGGAAATGTTTATTGAAAAATAAAATGGTTATCATTTCTGGCACATGTTGGTCTGTGGTCAGAGAAAACAGCAAGACCAGTCATCCTGGGTGTGACCAGCGGCCAGCTTCATCAACTTGCTGCTGTAACCTAGCCACTAGGCCAGGCCAGCCCTTGGTGTGCCAATGGTTTGTGTGTGTGTGGTTTTTTTTTCGCCTTAATTTTTATTGGACTATAGTTGTTTGTTTACAATGTCGTGTTTCTGCTTTACAGCAAAGTAAATCAGCCATATGTGTACCTATATCCCCTTTACTTGGATTTCCCTCCCATTTTATTTCTGCTTTGTAGATAAGTTCCTTTCTACCATTTTTCTAGATTCCATATACGTGTTATTGCATATTTGTTTTTCTATGACTTGACTTCACTCTGTGACTGTCTCTAGGTCTATCCAGGTTTTTGCATATGGTACACTTTCATTCCTTTTTATGGCTGAGTAACATTCCATCCTGTATATGTACCACATCATCGGTAGCCATTCCTCTGTTGATGGACATTTAGGTTGCTTCCATGTCTGGGCACTATTGTAAATAGTGCTGCAGTAAATAAGCACCGAGGTGCCTGTATCTTTTTTGAATTAAGGGTTTTCTCTGGTATATGCCCAGGAGTGGGATTGCTGGGTCATAAGGTAGCTCTATTTTTAGTTTTTAAGGAACCTCCATACTGTTCTCCTTTCCAAGGAAAGGTCTTTGCTTGAGGTAGGTTTATCCCAAGGTATTTTTATTTTTTGTTGCAATGGCAAAATGGTATTGTTTCCGTAATTTCTCTTTCTGATCTCTTGTTGTTAGTGTATAGGAATGCAGGAGATTTCTCTGCATTAATTTGTATCTTGCAGCTTTACCAAATTCATTGATTAGCACCAGTAGTCTTCCGGTGGCCTCTTTAGGATTTTCTGTGTATAGTATCATCATCTGCCAACAGTTTTACTTCTTTTCCAGTTTGGATTCCTTTTATTTCTTCTCTGATTGCAGAGGCTAGGACTTCAAAAACTATGTTGAATAACAGTGGCGAGAATGGACATCCTTGTCTTGTTCTGGTCAATGATTTAAACTGCTAGATCTTACCTGAGGGCAGTCTTGCATGTGTAGATTTCAATGCACAAGAGTTAATATCCTTTTGAAATTCTAGGTAATGACTTTTTGATCAAGAGATGCTGTTTTTTTCATGTGAAGAGACCAGCTAAAGTTCCGGTATTTGGTAAATTGTTAGAATTTCCAGATTTCCTGACCCTTGGATGGGGGTAGAGTTTTGTGTGGACTAGAGATTCCCTTCTTGTAATGCCCCTTCTTACGCGAGTCTAGATGGTATCTTCAAAACCTGCAGTAAGGGGGTGTGACACGGAATCTGGCAGTGTTGCTTGGTGGCCTTAGGAAGAGTGGGACAAAGACTCAGCCGGACAGTCAGATGTGGTTTAACGTTTGTGCCATGAGCCAGACCTGAATTTCTAAGTGTCACCCAGAAAACATGAAGGATGCTTACCAAAGCCTCGGGTGCTGAGGAGGTCCTTAGTTCTGCTCTGGGTCCACCTTGCAGAGGCCCCACAGCATGTCTAGGCGTGGTGATTTGTGCAGGTGCAGGGAGGTAAGCTGAGGGGTGCCCAACGGAGGCCGTGTGAGTGGAGTCACTTGCCTCACTCGTGGAGGTCTCCATGTAACCTCACAGTGCCCATTGTCCATTTTCTCTGTCCCTTCTTCCTCTCTCGATCGTCTCCTGTGAAGATGCTCTGTCTGATGCCAATTGGAGGGTTGGCAGGGGTACGGGGAAGGGGACACTCTGGGCTTGTTCTGTTATCGGTTAGGGTGGGCCAGCAGGAGAGGCCGTGGTGGGAGGTGGCCGGGAGGTCTGTTCCCCCACCCCATCGGTGTTCGGGACTCTGGGTCAGCTGGAGGCCCGTGCACAGATGAGCAGAGGGTGGAAAGGGGGGGCTGGTTTCCGATGGAAGGTATGGTGTACCTGCAGGAGACAGTGGAGTACAGGCCGGGTCTGCAACTCTTCCAGGAGTTGCTGATGGAGACTTTGTGTTCCCGGCACTCTGGGCAGTCAGCAGCCAGGTTGTGCGTCTTGGGTGGGAGGAGTGCATTCACTTGAGATGCTGGCCTGACCCACGTGGTGTGTGCAGTGAGGCCGAGTTTCTCCCAGGGTGGGTCAGATCAGAGGGAGGCATGCAGCCGCCCGGAGCCTTGGGGTGGGTTCAAATGCCAAAGCTGGGGATCCTGGCTGGGTAGTTCAGGGAAAAGAAGCAGACTGAAAGAAACACCTCCTTTTTCTTCCAGAGCCCCTGAGGGCAAGACTGTGGAAGTGCCTTACAAAGGTGACGTCGAGAACACTATTCTGGATATTCTCGGGGGACTGAGGTCTACCTGCACCTACGTGGGGGCCGCCAAACTCAAAGAGCTCAGCAGGAGGGCGACATTCATCCGAGTGACCCAACAATACAACACCGTGTTCAGCTAACCCTGCTGATGAGGCCACCTCTGGCCGGGCGGAGGCGTCCACACACACCTGCTTTTCCATCTCCCTCCTCATGTTAGGGCAGAGGTTCCAGCAGGTCCTGGGGTGTGGGCCCCCCCTTCTCCTCCTGTCACCTGGAGGCTGCAGGGCTCCCCTAGGTCAGGGGGCCCAGAAGTCAGGCACTCAGTGGGTCAGCGGTTGGAGCTTACCTGCCCGAAATGTGTAACCTCATTGGTAAAACTAATACTCACGCCTTTTTTTTTTTTTTTTTAAAGAAAATGGTTTCACTTTAATATAATGCTACGAAGACCTGCTTGCGTGCTGGAGTTTGCATTTACAGGACCACGTTGTTGGGGGAGCTGGGGGTTTTCTGCTTCCTTCCCACGATTGGCTTTTGGTGGTCAAGATATCTGGGTGGGGGGGAGGTACCTGCAGCCAGGGGAACCAGCCCCCGCTCCATCCAGCTCACACATGCTGCGGAAGAATGAGGGCAATCAGCCGGACAGTTGAACTTGGTTTCCTCTCGGTGTCCCCAAGTAGCGGGGATGCACTGACGCCTCGTCTCTTACCCATGCCTTTGGGGAACGGGTCCTCTGTCACTGTGCGCGCTGCTGCTAGTCTTGTCCTGGGTTTTTGTTAGGTTCATTTTCCTCCATCTCTCCTTTCTCCCCCTCAGTTCCAGGCTGTCCTCTCTCTCAAAGAGAGAACATTATTTTGAGGAAGTTCCAGGGGATCTTTCCATTGCAAGGTTATCCACTAAAAGTTGGCAGGTAGAGTCCCAGTGAAAAGCAGCTGAGGCCTTGACATTGGTTTAGCATCAGAGCTAGCGTCTCCTCGTCACAGCGATGAATATTCTCCAGGAGGGACTGTGGGCGCTGCTGTCTTAGGGTCCATGCATTCATTGGTGACATTTGTACTTTTTTGGGGAAAAGATTCATGGCCTTGGTGGGAGTCCCACCCCAGTCCCACCCCGGTGACACTTGTCTAAACGGTGAACCTGCAGGCATTAATGACGACCGGCCACTTCTTTTGAAGCGTTGAGTATTAGGACTGGGAAGTGTATGCAGCCCAGGTTGTTCTGCTTCATTTCCTTTTAAATGAGGCTAAAGAAGCAGATACAGGAGTTAATTTTTCTTTGGAGAGACAAGTGACGGCCCTGGAGGAGACAGGAACCACTCCTTCCTGCTGCGTGAGAGCGAATTAACAGCCTAATGTGCCTGGTGACTGGCACTGTATGAGGAACCGAACAAACCACCACACTCCAGGGACTTACAGGCCTGCGTTTATAGTCTTTGTTGTCCATGCGGTTGCTCAGTTGTGTCCGACTCTCTGTGACCCCCGTGGACTGCAGCATGTCAGGCTTCCCTTTCACTGTGTCCCAGAATTTGTTCAGATTCATGTCTGTTGAGTTGGTGATGCCATCCAGCTATTTCATCCTCTGTCGCCCCCTTCTCCTGTCCTCAATCTTTCCCAGCATCAAGGTCTTTCCCAATGAGTCAGCTCTTCACATAAGGTGGCCCAAGTACTGGAAAACTTCAGCTTCAGCATCAGTCCTTCCAATGAATACTCAGAGTGGTTTTCCTTTAGGATTGACCAGTTTGAGCTCCTTGCTGTCCAAGGGACTCTCAGGAGTCTTCTCCAGCATCATGATTCAAAGGCATCAATTCTTCAGCGCTCAGCCTTCTTCATGGTCCAGTCTCACAGTCTTAGAAGAATACGTTCAAAGATTCAGCACCTTGAGCTCCGTGGTAATACTTTTTCTTCCTAAATCCACCCAGAGTAATTCTTGTAGGAACACAAACACTTGAGGGTTTGAAGGGTATGAGCCTCTGGCCCGATGTGTGTTGCTGCTGGAGGTACTCTGCCTTTTCTGTCTGGTTGTCTGAGGTGTGAACCCCTATGCCTGAGCTAGATGTGAGTCACACTCGAGCCCTTGAGTTCATTAGTTTTAAGAGATCCTTCACGGCAAAAGAAGGGAAAGAAGTGGAGAAGTCTTAAAGCTCTTAATAAGGGACTGCAAGTAGGAAACTTCCAGAACAGCATCCTTCATACTCCTGTCTTGACTTGGGGCTGTCCAGTCCTATCCATGAGGACGTGTGCTTGCTTTATCCATCTTGTGCAAAGACTTTCCAGACTACCCGCTCTGTTTCCACCAAGGAGGGTGAGGCAGCTTCCTCACTCATCTAGTTTATTTAGGGAAGTGAAAACATGATCGCAGAAGCCAGAACTTCAGAAGGAACATGTTGAAGCAGAGGTTTCGCTTCTAAGGCTCCCTGACCCTCTGCAGGCTCATCCGTGCCTCCAGTAGCAGTGGGCCTGGGGGAGCCTGCCCTGGACGCCCTCAGCCCTGCTGACTGTACAGGGCCTCCCGTGCACTGTAGGCTCCTGGTGGTTTCAAGGTCGACCTCGTTGCCGCCTGTGAAGCAAAGGCTTTCCTCTCATCAACCGGACTGGCTCAGGTAAGACTCGCAGCTCTTGGAACCCAGACTTGTCAGGACCATTAGCAGCTACTGTTAAAACAGCAGAGCAGGCGGCGGTTCAGACTGCTGCACCAGAGCGGCCCACATCTGCCCAAACTGTTCTGGAGGATGAGGGCTTGGACAGCCTTGTTGTCTGGGTTTCAAGGCTCAGTGCATCACTGCTAATTTACACACCAACATCCGATCACACTAGCATTCTTAGTACAACAGGACCTCGATGCCGCAGGGCTAACAGCAGGGTCCTGGTGAGATGTCCCCATACACCGAAGCAAGACAGCTAACAGGAAGGGAGATACCCGACAGCTAACAGGAAGGGAGATACCCGACAGCTAACAGGAAGGGAGATACCCGTCCCTGCCTGGGGAAAGCAACAACACTGAACTAGATGCCAAGAGTTCTCTTCCAGCGCTGCAGAACCTGAAGGCTGGAAGGATCGGACAGCCACTCGTGCAGATGCAGGTAGAGGGCCTTACCTGCCTGGGTCCTGGAGGAATTCCTTTCTGGGGCAACTGCCAAGTCTCCTTCATCTGAAAGCGGGCACCGTGCAAACCTCTGAGTTTCTAACAGGCATGAACTCCAAGAAACACAAATGAACTTTCCACCTTCAGACCATTAGCCAGTGTGCAGCAAAGCTTACAGAAACATATCGATAATGCTACGAGCCCACAAAGATGCCAAATTCTGTTGAGAAGAAAAATCTCTTGTAAAAACCGCAGTGTGCAGAGAGGAGAAACAAATGGAACGAGCTGAAACATCAGATGTTGAAACCTGACTTTGATTCTCATCTCAAGCATGACCGACCCGCTTTACCACCCCCAAAATTAGTAAGAAAGGCAGAGCCTGATGTCACCCTTGCCACCACAAACCTACCCAGTGATCACAGCGGGTCAAGAAGGAAGAAGGACCACCACTTCCTCGGCCTCCCTGGTTTCCCAGAACCTGACACAAGGCACAGACACGTTGGCAATTGGCACGGTTATTTTATTAGTACGAGTATACTGAAACAATAAACTTGTACTGGTTTACAGACAATTTATTTAAAACAATTTTGTTCAAATTTTGAATCAAACATTGTTTTATTATAATAATGAAATAATTTCTACCTAGAAAACCTGCAAGCACCATCAAAGAAAGGGACCATAAAATTCAATAAACAGACTCGAGTGTATCCTACAAATAGACACACCACGATTAGAAAATAGAATAGGAATTCTTCCTTTTTTTTTTAATATTTGTTTTAAAAAAGCTAGTGCAAGTAACAATATTTTACACTGGAATTACAGAGAGTATGCACGCATATGGAAAAAAAGTTCTCCTGTCACAATAAAAGCTCTTAACTATGTATGCACTTAAATTTTTCTTTTCAATAAGGTGCAAATCATTATCCCTTCCCTAGTTCTCCTCTGTACTGGCCATGTCAGTCTGATAGTGCCCTCAAAGTTCTGGTGTCTCTTTTTCCTTGGCCGGTGGGAGGCGTACGATTGGAAGGTTGGTAGGTCGTGAGCTGATATTAGAAAAACACATCGGTGTGACTCTCAGAGATGGGCCAGGGCCAGGACCCCACTGGCTAGAAATTAGGACTCTTGTCTTAACCAAAGGCCACCAGAAAATGCTGGCAGGGCTCTGCTGGAGCCTTTCAGCTGACACTAATTTGGGTGTACAGGGAGTAGTGAAGGCTGAGGAGGAAAAAAAAAACCTCCCCTAAAAGGCCAAAAGGGCAGTATTCACAGAACTGATGCACACAGGTATCAAGTTTAATGTTCACTGACAATAAAGAAACTCACCCCACTCCTGAACTGGATTAATTGAAGAGTAGGCGGTTCGTGTTAGGAACCCCGGAAACCTACACGCCCAGCTTGGTAACCGTTCAGACTTGCCATTCATTCCAGAGGACAGTTCCTGTTCCCTCAGCAAGGATGACTGCAAACAGCACTTCCAAAGGGGGCCTTCAGACTGGCCATGGAAAAGGAGACTGGCTCATCGGCCGTCCCAGACAGCAAACGAACAAACTAAAGGGAAAGAAAACTTGGGTGAAGTCTCCAATTATCTGCAGTGGAAGACTGGAGTCCTTTCAGCTAAGAAAAGTGACGGAAATTCTTAAGAGACGGTTACCGGAGAGCTACTACCTATTGGCCAAAAGCACTTAATTTTAATACAGCTGAACCATTTGTATGCAAGTCGTGAGGACACGAGAAACTGAAGCTGCTGTTCCCTCCCGCCGTGTACAGGTGAATGTCAGCTACCAGAAACACTGTGTGTAATGTAAGGGAGGAGCTCAGGTTCTGAATTTTAAGAACTGGAGGGGGGATCTGCTCAACATCCCGCCCCTCCCTGCCAGCTGTCCAGTTTCTGCTGGCTGGCTTGATTTCTGGACAGAATATGACTTCTGAGAAGTTGCTCCACGTTAATTTTGGCCTCTTAATGGTAAAGAAAAAAAAACAAACCAAAGTGAAACGAGGCATCTCAACTGAAATTCTTGTTTGACCCCCCACCCCCCGCCATTGAAATGAGGTGTCGGTGGGGAGAGAAGGCTGAACATTTCTTTCTGTGTGTGTGTCCTCATGATGAGCCCCATTTTCGTGGTAGCCAGGATCCCTTGTTACAAACACTTCTTGTTCAGAATTATATTCTTTGGGTTTACTGGAACAGGAAGTGCTGAAAATGTCAAACATCATCTCTGGAGAAGAAGGAGTTGCAATGGCTTAAGAGTTTAAACTAAGAAGGGAGCTCGGAGAAGTACTTTCGGCATAGGAATGAACAGTATTCTCTAATTGCAAAATACAGAATTACTCTTCCTCAGAAGAGGGTTCTATGTAACAAAAACTTAGAGGAAGCATAGGTGTAGTTGAAGAGCCTTTTAAGTAGTAATTCTTTCAGGCCATAACCATACAAATCTGATCATTTAGACATGACATATTTCTATATACAAAAAAACATGTAACTTTCAACCTTTATGCTTTTTTTTACAAACAAGGTATGAAACTCATTGTTTCAACAGATCCATATCTTTCAAACACTGAATGAATCATTTTGACATTCATTTTTCTTTTGTGCAATTTTGTAAAACATTACCTGTACTCCTCAAAGTGAGTGCTTCAAAGTTTTTTTTTCTTCAGCTTCTCAAATTAGGTGTACATTAAAAAATTTTTTTTCCACAAGGTATAGTGCTACAAGAAAAGATCTATCAGTAAGGTAACTTATTTGAAGCGAGGTCATCTATGTAAAAGAAATCTTAGCTCCGGAGTAGAGGTGTGCAAACAGTTTGGAGTTCCCTATCAACAGAAATACAACACTGTCCATGGAGGGAAAAAAGAGGAAACCAACCTAATACAATGGCATAGATAGGCATGTGCTTTATAGCAAAGTATGTTCTCTGTATAGTTATTACTGGATGTGTTCTTAAATTTTCTATTTCAGAAATTCTGGGTTGAAAACAAAGGTGGAAGCAGAGACTTCCTCTTCACTTGAAAAGCCCACACAGTGGCATCCCCTTTGCTTTCACATCACCCTGAAGAAGCGGGATTGGGCCACGGAGACTGCTGGCCCTTTTTCACCTGGGATTATCATGGGTGACTAGGAGATAGGACGTGTAAAGGAGGAAACGGACCACAGTTTGTCGAGCTGTTTACAGTTCATCAAACAGTAGCCATGACAACCAACAGAGCTCAAAAAGCCCAGCCTTCCGTCCCCAGAGCTCTGCTTCTTCACCCAGATCTGAAATAGCATGGCATTTAGTGTCTTCAAAAGCATTTGATTTTTTTTTCTCTATGAAAGAAACAGGCTTCCTTAGTAGTCACAGATGTTAAAGGGTATTGTCAATTGTTTCCTTAAAAAAAAAAAATTCCAAAGCTATACAACAAAATAAATTTTGGCAATGTATTTCAGTAAAGATTGAACTATGTGCAAAGAGTGGATTTTATGATTTCTAGGAGCTACTGTTCGTCCTGAACATGCAGCATTATATTGCAATCGATGCGGTATCTAAGGATAAATCCACAAGATGCAGGAAATCCAAACAGTCCTTGAAGTTGTACAACCCTACTCCCAGAACAGTCAAAGTGCTGCTTCTGGACACGTCAGTGTACCACACACACGCCAGCCCCGTCCCTGAGTTAGAGGTGTGAAAGGTTCTGCAGAGTTCCTTGGGGGAGGAGGAGGGGCGCTGCCATTTCCCGGGGGCAAGATAACCCAGCACGCTCACCTAACAGGACACACAGAGGGTCATGATTCAGGGTAAGAAATGGGATTGAGGACAGCAATGGAGAAAAAAAAAAAAAAGAAATTCCTCCCCAAACAAACGGGGTGAGTTGGAAAAGACACAAAATTGACCGATATAGAAAATAATCCTGAACGTCCAAATGAAAAAGCAATTTTAGATTTCCACTTGAAAAGATTTGAGGTAAGTGGTATCCATCTCTCTAGCCGTCCCGCCCCGCCCTCAATGTGGCCCAAACTGAAATAATTCTGAAGTTGAAACATCCTAAGGAACAGTCGTTTTAAATATTTAGAAATCCCTAGAAAGAGAGGTCCTTGTTTGTTGGTGATTTTTTTTTTTTCTTTTCGCCCTGACTAATTTCTTGGTGATTGTGTTCCACTGTAAACGCAAAAGGCCTGCTGTTACTAGTTTAAAAATGGAAAACGGGTAAGGAGAACAAAAGATGGGTTAGGTAAGTATTGCAAAGTGGACCCGGCACAGAGGCACACGGCTGCTCCTCGCAAGCCGCGCGGCGCCAGAGGGTTTCTACGCCCGGCACTGGTAGGTGGGCTACGCGGGCGCGGTGACCGGGGTGCTCTGGGGGCCTCGGCGCTCGCCCATGTGTGCCAACGGGAGGAGGGCCCCTGTCCTCCGGATGGCCTTCCTATTTGGAGGCGAGAGCTGCCACAGAGGGGCGGTGGCCATTGTCCGCAGGAGGCCCGGCCCCTCCGCGGCCGCCTGCGCCCGAGGCTTGGAAGGCGCGCACGCAGTGGACCACGCTTCCTGCCCACGCTTGGAGGATGCACGGCTCCAAGTCTCCAGGACACAGACCTGAGTGGGTGGGGGGCACACCTACTCGAGGAAAGGACCGTGGAACAGGGGCTGATCCCGGCTCGATTGCTCAAGAGTGCGCCGTAGAAGTGAGTCTGCCTGCTTCCCGTCTGCACACCACTATTCCTCGCGGTGAGGAGGGGAAGATCTGCTTTGCTTGCGCTTTTCTGCAACAGGGCGACGGAAACGCAAACGCGGGCTCCCCCAAAGCTCCCTGCCCCGGGGCCTCGGCTTCCCGAACAGGGCAATTGCCCAGCAGGAGGCTCTCCCCTTCCTGGCTCCTTCCTTCCAGCCCTTCTCTGTCCGGCACAGGAAAAGGATGGAGAGAATAAGGAAAAAGCCACGAGGGGCCTACCTACACTTTCTCTAGAGCACACTGATCAGACTATTGGCACATAAAGTATTGCACACGCTAAAGAAGCAAGAAGGTGAAATAGGACAATGTTTAGAAAGAACCGAGTCTTTGATAATTCCTATACCTGAAACAAAAGCACGAAAAACAATGATGATGTTCCTATTGCTCCAAACCACGCATGTTTTCCTGTTTTAGTGTTGGAGGTGTGGATCCGGTTAGTTCAATACTCAAAAGAAGCCAAAAGGTGGTGGGTGTTTCTCTGAGTCCGCGTGAATCACTGTC
Organism: Nanger dama; assembly: GCA_917880005.1. Taxonomy (NCBI): domain Eukaryota; kingdom Metazoa; phylum Chordata; class Mammalia; order Artiodactyla; family Bovidae; genus Nanger; species Nanger dama. The sequence goes on along the minus strand of CAKJTW010000032.1, from coordinate 14,432,206 downwards.
CTTAGTGGTACTGATGAGGACAAAGTCTGTATGGCAGCCCCGTATTCCTCTTACCATCAAAACAAAAAAAGAAAAACAAAACCTAATAATTGCAAGTGCCCTGAGCAGAATATATGGAAGATTAAGCAAGTTCTCTGAACAGAGACGTTTAAAAAAATACAGCACTAAGTAAGCAATATGACTGCAAGAATGGACTCACCCAGCTCTCTGCTAGCACGCTGAGAGGGTAATGAACACCGAGGAAAGTCAAGGACTGGTTCTAGCAGTTCAAAACCTACTCCAATGGTTTTGGTACGCCCCAGAAATGGTTTCTAAAAATCATCCGTTCTGCTGAGAGCTAAATGTGAAGGAATACTGGAAAGCCAGAATGTGGGCTGACGAGAATTTTTTTAAATCTGTGAAATGGAAAAAGTACTATTTTCAATGGTAAAAGAAAAATCAGGTATTTGTTCAGATTCTCTGCAGCCATTCCAAGTACGAATATTTAAAATTTTCTCTCTCCTTATAAAACCTTTAAGCACTTAAAACGCACACTCAAAACCTACAAACAATTTTTCAGATCTCTGGGGATAAAAGGTCTCAACTGTGAAAGACCCTTTCTGGGTTTGTACCAAACATTAAATCTTGATTTCAGATGGAAAAAGAAAGTCATTTTGAAAATAACATTAACAACAACAACAATCATTGTTTTCTTAAAAAAAAACAAACTTGCTCACATATATAAATGTCTTCATGGAAAACTCTCTCAATGAATCTGAAGAAAATTCTCAGAGTTGTCCTGCTAAGACCTGGTTTTATGTGACAGATACGGTAAGAAGACCAAAAATGAATCTTGAAAGGAACATAACCTTATAAAAGGCCTAGAGTTTAGGCAGGTTAGAAAGTAATTTTGCTACATTTATTTATGCTCGCTCAGTCCCCCAAGCCTTTCCCACAATGTTATTTGATAAAAACTGCAGGAATATCACACAAATTTATAAACTCAAGATGTGCAAATCGCAAGGTTCTTTAAAAGTTCGTCTTAAAAAGAAAAACACTGGACAAAAGTGATTATTCTTTTTTTTTCCCCCATCCCTTCCCTCTCAGTTCCTCTGCCAGCTCTGCATATGCTTTTTAATCCTTTCTGAGACATCAAAGTGAAGAGTGCCTCCTGTCAGGCTGTACTTGGTGGTCATTCATTGTCACATACAAGTTCATAATTCACATTCATCCCTTGAAACCACTTTGAAACTTTCAGCATCTTGCTCCGTGAGAAACTCTGCAGAGCTGAAATGTAGTTACAGTGTTAAAAAAAAAAAAAAGAAAGCAACTTAGTTTTTTTTTTTTTCTTCTGTTTTTCTTCCCAAAGAGTTTAAAGTGAGATACAGTACTTGTTGAATGAGAGACCAAGATGCTTGGTAATAAAGTGTGAACGGCATTTTAAGTACTTAGAGATAGTAATATATACGCTTATCTTCAAAATCTTATTTCCTCACGTCACACTGGAATCTGAAAAAGTGGCACCCGAGTTGTCCATTGTCATGAACTATAAACAGTACTAGAGTTAAAAGACAAAAGATTTGCAAACCCAAAGCAAAGAGCTTCTGCAGCTCTTTTGAAGGGCAGTTTGTGTCTTATCTCTTGGGAACAAAGTCAATGCAATTAACCTGATTGGTTTTCCTAACACTGCACAGAGACTGGAGGGGGTGCTCACTTTCCCCCACCCCTGCTGCCCAGCGCCCCCCAACCAGTGCGGAGCGATGCCAGCAGGGGCCGCCTGCCCACCATGACGCCCTGGAGACATCACTGCTGCACTAGTAAAGCAGAAACGAAATCCCGTGGGTGGCAGTTGCTCTTTAAAAAAATATCAGTGCAGTCAGGCCCCATAGGGGGAAATATATATATATATATATATATTTATCTCTATGATTAAAAGTTGCTTTTATTGTAAAATAAGTTGGGGGAAATGTTCTTTTACACGGTTAGCTTTCCATCTACTGTCTGGTACCTCTCTCGGAGGCCCCGATGCTGACTCTGCACAGGGGAACCTCCTGAGGACATTCCCCCAGACCTCCAATCTGGTGCTGAGAGCGAGCGAGCGGGAGGCAGAGAGAAAGACACCCTCACAGAAGTGTCATCCAGGCACCTTCCCTGGCACACAGGCACGCGCACACTCCCCTGACACAGCTCCCTTCCCGAGATCATCCCTCTGAAGTCGGTGGAAGTTGGTGCCCCCGTGGATGCATCCACGATGCCAGAAAAAGGCAGGTGCCATGGGGCCACCTTCATCTCAACCAGGATGCCCACCACCTGCCTGGAGCCTGGGCTGGCCCTACCCTGGCACCCCACCTGCTGAGAGACACGCCCGGAGAAAGCATATGCACCGATCGCCTGCCCCACGCCAGCTGTAACTCTAATGACAAGGTTATAACAGAACCCTAAAGTAAGAAGATAACATGTAAATACTGAGTTATTTAACCTACAGTACATCTGTAATCTGGATACAAATGATAAAGGAGGGCCAGCTTTCCCTTCCCCACTCGGCTTCTACTTGCCTACGTTAGAGCGGCCTTCGATGCAAATCTTAACCTCCTGAGAAATGAGAGAAGGCTTGGGAAGAGTCAAAGGTGGCTCATCTTCCGACTTCTCCAGTTTGCGGGTCTCGGGTGCTGACCACCTCCTCTTCCTCGCGGCTGCGGGCTTGCTGGGTTCTATTTTGGTGAGCAAGGGCGCGGCCGGCAATCCTATTTTTTCGGGAAACTTCAGTTCGCCGTTCTCAGAGAGCATCTGGGCACTTCCCTGACTGATCCCGTTTTCCTGCTCGGCATACCTGTGTCTACTGCCAGCGAGGCCGTCGGTCTTTGAGTGCTTCAGCAGGACACTGGCCGGATCCACGGGCTGGCCCTTTTTAACAGAGCCGTTCTTCAGGTTCTTGAGGGTGAGCGAGATACAGACATCCCCAACGGAGAGTTTGGAGCATGGCAAATCAAAGAGCTGGCTGGTCCTCTCCGGGCAACAGGATGACCAGCCCTGTCCAAACACAAAAAAGGATACTCTACCAAAACTTCCACGCTGACCTGTGGGAACAGGGAGAGACAGGGAGAAGGGAAAGAAGGAAAAGATGAAGATGTTTTATCCTTGTTTTATTGCATATACACATGTACACAAACATACATTCTCACGTAAGCTGATCGGAAGAAAAAGACAGACTCAGTTCCCCAATCTGCCTCTACCAACACATGCAAATAAGCCTCTTAATTTTCTGCTGTACCTGTGTTTACCATATAGCGAAGCCAGTCAAAGTCCATTCAGTATTCAAAATATAGTTTTACTGTGTATCTGCTCTATAGCTGGTCTCTGTTAAAACAAGTCAGGATGACAGAACACCTGCTCGGTGTTCAGGCGCTGGGCGCTGCGTGTGACTCAACACCCGAAGTATGTTCCTGTGCTTCATTAACTCACTGGATAGATGCTATCCTCAGCGATGGCAGCGCTGAGCAGGCATCAGAGTTAAGACTGTGTTTTAGCTTCATGAGGCAGTCACTTACATGTTCATCACTGTGTCCCTGGCCCCGAAAAGAGTACCTGGCACGTGGTTGAAAATAAATATTTGTTGGACGAATGAATGCATATTCTAGGAATTTAGGAGAAGGAGAACCAATGAAAGCTGGAGAAAACAGGGAGGGCTTCCCCAGGACCTGAAACCTGGGCAACACTTCAAGGGGTCTGAGGGTGTAATGAATACCAAACAGTTCATGCACTTGGCCCAGCTACGCGGTCAAGCCCCAGGCACTCCAGCCAGTCTCTCTTTTGTCTGAAGGACAAAAGCAGGGGGAGCCCAGCCCGCTTTCAGTAGCTGTTGTTTTTTCTAGGCTGCTTATGTGCCATGAAGGCTTCCCAGGCGGCGCTGGTGATAGGAAACTGCCTGCCAGTGCAGGAGCTTCAGGAGACGCAGGTTCAGTCCCTGGGCCGGGAAGATCCCCTGGAGGAGGGCAGGGCAACCCACTCCAGGATTCCTGCCTGGAGAGTCCCATGGACAGAGGAGCCTGGCGGGCTACAGTCCGTAGGATCTCAGAGAGTCAGACACGACTGGGGCACGCACCCATGTGCCGTGTATTACCATAAATTTCAATAAATTGAAATGACTGAAAGGATACTCAAGTCCATATAAAAGGGCACAGTATTTGCATATAACCTACACACATTGCCTGCATACATTAACTCAACTACATTACTTATAATGTAAATGCTATGTAAATTGTTGCCTGGGAACTACTCAAGTTTTGCTTTTTGGAACTTTCTAGAATATTTTTCCCTCCACAAATATTTTCAATCTGTGATTGACTGACTCCACAGGTGTGGAACCCACAGATATGGAAAAGATGGCTGTATTGACTAAATACAATAATATTGAAAATGTTGTTGAATTTCATGCACAGGTACACATCCAGAAACACATAAATAATTAAAACATCTCACTTTAAAAGTAGTAAAATTCCATGTCACTTACATGGACTGTGGCTTTCCTACTTAACCGATTTTTTTGACAACTGTGACTAATCTTGTTTTAGGTGCACTTCTTGAATGATATGCTTTGTCTGTTCCACAAAAGACCTAAGTGTTTTTAGAAAAAACAACTAGAATGAATTTATATGAAAGCCTAGTACTACGGTACGTGTGCAGGCATGGTGGTGGTTTAATCACTAAGTTGTGACTGACTCTTGCGACCCCATGGACTATACCTGCTGGCTCCTCTGTCCATGGGATTCTCCAGGCAAGAATATTGGAGTGGGATGCCATTTCCTTCTCCAGTGTGTGGGCATGAGCCCATCTAACTGTTCATATTATCTGGGGAAAATTTCATTGTTATGGACTATCTGAATAATGAAAAGAGAATTTTAAAAATTTTGAGTTCCTACTATCTGTTAAACATTTAGGTACACACTTCACAAAAAGTATTTTGTTTGATACTCACAATGAACTAGTGAGGAAAATGCTGTTGTTCCGATTTTACAACTAAGGAACTCTAAGTGTCAAAGAGATTGAATCAGTGACCTAATGTCATGACTATACCCTGATGGAGTTGGGATTTAATCCTAGTCTCTGTGGCCCCCAAGCCCATTTTTTTTCCCCTATGTTACTGATCTCTGCCCCTGTGAACAAAGATATTGTAGAGATGAACTTAACATTTCCACTCCCCAAAAGTGGCGACTGTTACTTGGAATAAATAGAATCCAATGACCTGAGGTTATGGATTTGTTCCATGAGGCAAAAAAATTGTGAAGTAGCCTCAGCCTTACATCTGCTATGCAAATCAAGTGTCTCCCTATATATGAGGCTGATACTCAATCACAGAGCTGTGGTCACATCACGCAAACGTTACAAACATACCTACAAGTTACAGTATCAGATGGGGATGCCCACTGAGTTCCAGCTGGGAGGACCAACCTAGCTAGCTCCGTGAATCCTGTCCCAGACCACCCAAAGCCATTAACATCATACACAGAGCGGAGGAAACAAGTCCTGCTTCCCGTGGGGACTGTTGGCTGCGTTTCCTAGGTGAGCCCTGCTCCTGGGGGAGAGCTGTGCTGACAGGCAGCCCAACAACTACCAACCAAGAGGTTCTTGCTGTGTCAGCCGTATCACACACATTCCTCAGAGCAGCCAGTGTTCACATTCTGAAAATAACTCCTACTGTGTACAAGTCTACCTGGAGACTTTCACATGTTGCCAAGTGCGACAGACTCATTAAGAAGATGGCTTCAAAGCCTTTGTGACAAGTAACGTTACTGATGACTCCATAAGGAATGATAGAGATGTAACCTGCTCCCCCGTTACATACACCATATTTGGGGGCTTTTAAAAGCCCTTCATCGTTCTATCATCTCAAAACTCCAAAAGCAGGTCTTAGAATGAAATTCTGTGAGGTGCCTGATAGCTTGAACACCCTACCTAATAATGCATGAAAGAAAAGTGATGAGGAGAGAGGAGAATGTTTGAGAGGTATGCTGAAAAGGGCGATGATAATGGGTTATTTTAACCTAGAGAGCTTTGGGGAAATCTTCTCTGTCATTTCAAAGGCTTGCCTTTGGCCCCTTCCTCCTAAAAGCTTGCTGTGTCTTCTCCCCAGAGAGCTCTGCCATCCCAGGAAAAGATGCCACCCCTTCAGCTGGGTCCATACAAATTAGGAGCAAAAGATTCAGGTCATCTAATCGCAGTAAGCAGGTGAGTGCATGGCTCAGGCCCCATGTTACTTTTCTCCTAATTATTTATCCTTGCTAATATTTACCATCATGAATATTCTTCCCTCCCTAATGCTGTAGCCTGAATTATCTAGATGATGCACTTTTTTGAGGGGTCTGGATATACGTGAACTAAAGTAAGGTTTTGCCCTTCCTCAGGTGAAAGTTAAACTCTCATTTGCACATATCTCAAATAAGCACATTGCGGTAGTCATAACAAAAGTATTTTCATTTTGTAGTTAGGTTTGTCAGAAGGACATAAACGTTCTCAAAGGTTAACTGATCATTAACAATTAATGAAGAAATCATACTGACCGATTTTTCAGTGAGAATATATATGGCTGGGTCTGCCGGCTTGAAATTTCCTTAGAGAGGAGCATTATCGGCCTCAAAACATACTGTCAAGGCCAACAGGTACTACTGTGGATATGAAATGGACACGGTGGGATTTGGGGACATGATGTCGCTTTAAACCAGAAATGAGTCTGAATTCCTTGAACTTGAAGCCCATGTGGGGCTCCCTCTGGTGCTGAGAAATATTACGTGCTTCACATTCCAGGTTTTGCAGTTTGAATCAAGTTCAAAATGTAACACTGAGATTGTGAGACTTACTGTTTAAGACCTAGTTCCTGCCTTCAGTGAGGAGCCAGAACACGCATGCAAAACCAGTAAATTCACCAGGGCCTTTTGGATACTGGCAACCGCATTACCTGGCAACGTCCACTTGGCTATATACTGGCAACTCTAACTGAACATGTCCCAAACAGACCCCTGATACGCCCCTCCTGGGTTCCTCCTGGCACATCCAAGAGCCACATCCTCACACTTTCAGTGTTCAAGTCAACAGGCTAGGTATCATACTTTCCTGGGCTCCTCCTCCCAGACCGCATGCATCCAAATCACAACCAAGTCCAAGGGATTCTCTCTTCCAAATACAGCTAGGATGAGACTACTTCTCACGTCCTCCACGGTTACAGTCCTGGCCAGGCCAGCTTCTCACTGGGAGAAAAAGCCTGTGAACAAGCCCAGCGTGGTCCGCACCCCACCCCTTCATTCCTACACTGCAGTGACGCTGGTCTTCCCGTTGGTTCTTTCTTATGTCTCTGGGCCTGTGTGTCTGCTCTTCCCTCCACTTGAAAGCCGTTTTGCTCTGTGTCCTGTCACCTCCTGTTCCCCTTCTCAGAGAGTGTCACCAAACACCCCGCTGAACTATTCTCCATCCTTCTTTCCCCCATCCTCTTTAGTGAAAGTGAAGTCACTCAGTCATGTCCGACTCTTTGGACCCCGTGGACTGTAGCCCATCAGGCTCCTCTGTCCATGGGATTCTCCAGGCAAGAATACTGGAGTGGTTTGCCATTTCCTTCTCCAGGGGATCTTCCCAACCCAGGGATCGAACCTGAGTCTCCTGCATTGCAGGCAGACGTTTTATCCTCTGAGCCACCAGGGAAGCCCAATAGTCCGCTTTATTTTTTCCCACAGCATGTGTTATCTTTTGATGTATCATTTTTTACTTCCATATTTCTCTGTTTCACCTTGGCCCATGGACTCCCAAGAGACTGTATGTTTTTTTGGGGGAGTGCTGTGCCGAGATACCGCCCGGTTTGCTGATTTATCCCCAGGGTGCAGGACACTTCCTGGCTTGTAATGGGTGCTCAGGACAAATCTGAAAGACTGGTTCTGTTTGCCCTCCACGAGTGAAAACACCACCACGTACCAGTAGCTAACAGAGGCCAGTGTTTAGATGCTACAGAGAGACTGCCTGGGCCTGTGACCGCCAGCCGGGACTCCACCGGCTCACGCTCCTGGCCCAGAGAGGAGCTGCGCCTTCCCTGGGTCTCGCTCAGCTCTTCACAGGCGCGGTTCCAGGCCGAGCCACAGCCGCCTCACCCACGGTCAGACGCGCGCTCACCCTGGATCTGAGTCATATTTCAGTTACTTTCTCCCCAAGCGTGAGGTTCCTTTCTGCGCTTTCAGCTGCACTAATAACCATGATTTCGTTTTATGACCTTGTCGAGGTTCAAATGGGCTCCGATTAAACCCCAATGAAAATATATTCATGAGGGCAGGCCCATTCAAGACCAAAACCTGTTATATAACTCCTCGCGGTGCGGCACAGCCAGTTTCTCTTTTTCATCACATAAATACATCCTTTTCCAAACACTTGAAGCAAACTGGAGGATGAAATGGGAGCATGAATAGCCTTTGTCCTGGTGTCAGCTTGAGGCCCCCTCTGCCTTTCATCCCTGGATGCCTTGTATCCAGCACCTCTCTTTTTTAGGGGTGGTCACCGTCCATCCTCCTGTGCCCTTTCCCGCCTTCTTCCCATGGCTGCAGACACACCCACCACTCCCCTTGGCTCCAAAGAGGAACCTGTCCCACCTCCCCTCCCCTTCTCCAGCCCCGCTAAACCAGCTCCTCTAAAACGATCGCCTCCAACTTCTATTCACGATGAAGAAACCAAGACAGGGAGGCACCATCCTCACTTTGGGCTGATACTTATTTAGTGTTGCCTCCTGGTCTGGCGAATGACCGCCTTTTATGATCATTCTTAGCTCTTGTGTAAGTTCAGTAAAATACCTTTAGCTACTTAAAGACCACCATATCTAAACCGTGCACGCATATACACACATCTATGCTGTCTGGCTGTATTTTTCAACAGTAGATTGGTGCTCTCTCTATATACACACATATGTATGTATCACTGAAAGCAAGATATAAAGCAAACAAAACATCTGTTGTTTAAATTTGTCTCCCTTTTCCTTCATGAGAATCCCTGTTTTCACAAATGTGAAGGGCACCTGTTTTACAAAGCACTTTTTTCTCGAGCCTATCGCAAATGTACACATTCTGCCTGCATCCAGGAGTGAGGACATGACTCAGAAGTGGGTGTCAATGAGGACCTCTCACTTTTGGTGACATGCAAGTGAAGTTCTGGGTCCTGTTTCACCCATAGAGAAAAGTCTGTCTGCTCTCCTCGAAGGCTAGTTTGCATGACCACATTCTCCAAGTCAAAAAAAAAAAAAATTGAAAACACTGGAGCAAAGACGGAGGGGCTGACAGAGGCCCAATTTACTTCAGTGTTGAAAAATCATTAATAAAAACAGTCACACCTCTTCAGTCGAGTGTAAGAGCGTCTGTGAGTGTTCTATTTAAAACATTTCATCATGTTCACGCTAAGCCTGACTCAGTCTTTGGTGGAAGCTGTTTCATTAAACCCACATCCCAGCACGGAGACGCCTCCAAACACAAGCCCCACATGACGGATGAGCTGAGTTCTTTTTGCAATGTTGCTTGGCTCCCAGAGATCCAATTGGCAGGTGACCAGGGCAGCTCTGGGGCACATGGGCCTGCCTCACTTGCCTTCCCTCCCTACCAGGGTGTGAAAATGCGAGCCTTAAAGAACAAATGTGCACTATTCAGTGCTATACGGAAATGAGCTTTCAAAGCCACAGAACATGAAGGTTCTGTAAATTTATGTTCCCGAGCGATAGAAGTCTGAAAGGCGACACACTGTAGGAGTCCAACTGCATGACGTTCTAGAAAAGGGAGAATTTCAGAGATGGAAACAGATCAGTGATTGCCAGGGTTAGGAGTGCGGTGGGGAGTACCCATAGGTAAAGCATGAAGGATCTTAAGGGTGGGAAAATGATCTTCTAGGACACTGGAAGGCTGGATATGTGATATTACACATTTCTCAAAACCTACAGCATGTAGAGCAGAGTAAATTCTAATATAAAGTATGGACTTTAGTTAGTAATAATGTATCAACATTAGCTCATCAATTACAAGTCACACATGTGCCATTAAAATGCAAGATTTTAATAACGGGAAACTCTAGGTGTCTGGGAACTCTGTACTTTCTGCTAAAACTACTTTCACCAATAAAGTCTACTTAAAAAAAAAAAAGCTATCAGCTACAATGGTCCCAGATAATCTGCTTCAGTAACACACGTAAGACCCCCAAGCTGGGGGCACTTATATCACACACATGCTAAAGCAGAGCATTTTTCTTGTTTTGGGGGCGCGGGAGGGAGCACAGACAAAGAAAAGTGTGTTTGATATTGCTTCTCTGCTGGAGCCTTTCTGGCATTAGAGCTGGGAGGATTACCACCACTCACTGGACCCCAGGGCCAGTAATGAGCTTTGCGTCGAGGGCAGCCCCTACCCATTTTCTGATTCATCAGGGTTCACAGCCACCAAGCCCCACGTGTGAAATGTTTGGCAAGTCGGTCTGCTTTGGCTGCTTAGGGACTATACAGGCGTCTGTGCTGCCTGCAGGAGGGCTCTGGCTATTTTTAGGCACCAGCTAACCCACTAAATGCATAAGGCAGACACTGATGGCTCACGAAACACAGCGGTCAAGTGAAAAAACAGTGGAAAGGAAGCAGCAGCAGCTGCACAGTGAGCACGCCACTGTAACATGCTGTATGGGTATGTGCGTGCACGCATACTCATGCACACACACACGAGTTGGGAGAAGAAAATGACATGGAATATTAAGCTGCCACCAAGGAGGTAAAAGGAAGCAGGCAGCTCCTGACTCTGGGAGGCAACAGACAGCCCTAATGAGAGAGAGCCCAGCACGAAGGGAAAAAAGCAGCCTCATCACAAATAATTGGACTGACAAAATGCTGTGTACTCTTCAGAAGAGTCAAGCCTGGAGAGCATGAGATGGAGGGCTGCGGAGGCTGCAAAGATGGAAGACCAGGGCTCCCCCAATGGGGCTGTCCCGAGCCGGGGGGTCCCTCAGTGGGCATGGTGCCCAGATCCTTTCTGCAAAGGAGAGGTGCATGAGCCCGTTTTGCACTGGTCACTGATGTGCAGGGCCCAACCATCAAATGACACCTCCAGTCCAGCTCACACTCAGGAAAACCGGACAGTGTTGCATGCACGCAGGCCAGCGTGAGGTCATGGTACTTCCTTCACAAAAACACGATGGCGAGGGATGCTCCTGGACCTCTCCTGGGAATATGCCACAAGAACACAGGCAGAGTGAGATGGCTTATGAGGCTCACCAGAAAAGTTCAGCCTTCCTTCCAGACTTCTCTAAAACTGTCCCTCCTTCCAAAAGCTCTTGTAAGAGCATGAAGCCTTTACTCATTCACTTTTCAGGGCCTAACCTTTCTCTTCTTAGGGTCAAAGTTCCACCCAAGCGGAGCAAGGAAGGGAAACTAACACTGCTGAGGACCTACTATCCGCTGCTACCGACTGAACTGGTTCTTTTGTGCGAATTTCCTTTCTTCCCTGGCGGCTCAGCTGGTAATGAATCCGCCTGCAATGCAGGAGACCCAGGTTCAATCTCCTGGAGAAGATCTCCTGGAGAAGGAAATGGCAACCCACTCCAGTATGCTTGCCTGGAAAATTCCATGGACAGAGGAGCCTGGCGGGCTAGAGTCCATGCAAAGAGTAACACCAATGAGCGGCTAACACGTTGGCTTCACTTTCCTTTCATTCTTACAACCACTTTCATTCTTCGCACTACAACACAAGCCAGATGGAAGGCACATGTGTCATTTGCACCATGAAGCGTGTGCACTAGTCTGTTTATGATTTGCACCAAGTCCCAAAGCTCCAGTGGTGGAGGACAGATTTGGCCTCGGGTCTTTTCAGCTCCAGGTCTTGCATTTTCTGACCAGTTAACCTGCTTCCCACCCAAGCAGACGATGCTCTGCCCTCCAGTTGAATCACACGGGCTCCCATGTGGATGTTATTATCATCTCAGGATCCCTTCTGGGCTCACCATAGACTCAGGAGACCATGGGTGGCTACCGAGAGGCTTCGTGTGGTGCACACAGGCTGACAGACGACGCCTGAGATCCTTCAATTCTCCTGGAGGAGAACCAGCTTGGGCAGAACTGGGATGCAAGGATACTTTGCCTGGGCCAAGAAATAAGCTCTGGGAATGACAAAACCACAGGGATGGGGACGGATATGCGAAAGCATTCTTCTCCTACACTGCCTCACAGGGAGCTTCAGATCTACCACCCTGGAGGTCTCTTTTCACAATAATAATTAGGAATTCAGTTCCTGAAAATAATCCCTCAGTGAAAATTCCCTTGTTTCTATAGAGGGTAGCTTTCCTTCTCACTGGATCTATATGCTGATTATTAGCATAGTCAGGTAACTTTCCCTGTATCCCCCTTTTTTTGTTTAGTGGAGGCTAGTAAATTTTACAAGGGCTGTTCTGCACGGCAGGAAAGCAAAGGAATACAAAAACAAAGAGGATGTATAAGGAATCATTTCCCCATTTTAGTGATGAGAAAAACCCTAGCTCAGAGAGAAGTGAGACCATTTTTGTCCTGCCATTGTCCAGACCCCACACTCGGGGCTTCTCCCACCAGCCACACCGCATTCACCGGGGACGCCTGTGGTAGGTTATGAGGTCAAGTGTCCCTGTGGTCCTGCCTCCGTGCAGGATTTATGCCTGGGGTCACAAAGCCATCCGTCCTTTAGAAAACCACCCCCTTCCTCCCACAACTTCCCCAATCAAATCTGTGATTTGGCTAATTAAGTGAAAACGCTCTGCACATCTCTCCACCTCCCTAATGGGTGCAAGTGTTAAGATATTTCTAATCATTGAGAAGACCAAGCCCGGATCTCCAGGCCTGGGGAGAAAACCCCTCAGAGAGCCCCCTGAGGAGGAAGGGAAGCCCTCAGCCCTTAGAGTGTAAATTAAATCTGGACCTTCCTTCTCCCTCGCCGCCCCTCTCCCCCTCTCGCTTTCTCTGATTCTCCGCTGACTCTGCCCCCGTCACTTGTGGCAAACACAGCTGGTGGAGTATTTTAGCTGGGATGATGTCAGCCTGTTTCTGATAGGCTTCTGGGTAAAGTGACACATCGCTGGCATGCCGGGCCCTGCACTTGTGTTTCTGTAGCTTGGAACCCCAGCCACCCTTTTGAGTCCTTCCCAGCGCGCGGCCAGGCCACACAGGGACGACCTCATAGGCCTGCAAACAGGCCCTGACGAACCCGCTACCTTCTAATTTGCACCTTGGCCGTCAGCAAAGAGACTGGTGGCCTGGCGACGGGAAGGAAATGAGACTTCACACTCGGAAGCCAATCTCTCAATCGTTTAAGCATTCGCTCGGCGGAGGATCAGGCAGGAGGAGCACGCAGAGATGCTACCTCCTCAGCACTGCCTAGGAGGTCTGTGAGGCTCCGGTCTATGGGGGCTCCTACGGCCTTGGAGATGAGCCTGCAGCTCAGAGCTGTTCTTTACTGAAAGCTGAAAAGAGGTGCTGGGCAGGAGATAGTTGCATTTCAAAATAACCCCTCTTCCTCTGCTTACTTCTGCTCACAGTAGTGCTTTAAGGATTAAAAGGATCATGAAAAAAAAAAAACAAACCCACATTTACTTTTCCTTCTTGTTTATTTCCCAGGCTTCACTTGGGGTCTGTTAAAAGACAACTTTGCTAGTAAGTCAGCTCATTCTTTTTCAGTGAGGAACCACCCACTCCTAATCCACGTAGGATGCAGACAGGGAGCAGAAACTTAGATGTGGGTAGGGAGTTCTACATAATGATGCCGTTTCCCAAATATCCTGATTTTTGTCTTTTTTTTTTCTTCAGAACCCTGAGAAATTTTTCTTGGGCCTCACCAAAGTTTACAGCAACATCTCACCATTAAAAAGAAAAGTCTTCGGGGCTAAAAGCTCCTGGCAACGCAGGCCCTCTGATATTGAGCAAGATCCCACATCCGGACATTCACAAGCAGTCCTGGAAAACGCTTTGGAAAATCAGACTCCCCACCTCACTTGATCTTTTTAAAAATATTCTAAGAACAATTCAAACCATTAACTAGTTTGTTTATCTTTGACTGTCCCAAATACCAGCTATGCCATGACCATTTTTCAGCTCATTTCAAACTGAAGAAGGTGCTGTCATATCCCATTCCCAAGGCACTGAGGCGCTATAGCCTGGGAAGATCCCTGCCTTGGGGCCAAACCTGGCTTCGAGCAAGCTGGGCAGGGAAACTGCCGTTTCCATACACACGGGTGGAATAAAGGCATTCAAGTGATTTAAGAAGCTGGCAAAGAGTGGACTGAAGGAACTCACGGAAACTAAGAGCTGATCCCGGTTCTAGTTTTAACATGACTCAGCTTGGCTGCATCTGGCCCTTGGGGGTTCCTATTTATCAGAAGTCCAGGAGATCACCTGGGACAGCCCTGACCTTCCAGATTATATGAACCATGCCTTTTATTCTCTGCATCTGATGCTTTGACATCTTGGGGTCTTGCTGACACTGGAGGGACTGTCCCTCCCTGCGTTAGAGAATTTCTAGACATAGCCAACAGCTCCCCTGTGGGGATAATGTTCTTCACATGTAAAGCAAACACCCATACCCCAGCTTCCTCCTCAGTGAATGGGACTGTCACTCTTCGGGCCACTATCAGACACCTAGGGACAGATCCTGTACCCAGAGCCTGCTGAAATGATTCCAACTAGCCTAGCTACGCTTGCTACCCTGCCTCACCCACTCCTTCCCACTCCTTCAGCTCCTTCCCTTCTTGCCCAAGTATTCTCCTGGCTCCCAGTGCCTTGTAGGAGCCCCTCGGCTTCTTCTGCATGTCAGCCCACGTGGCTGGGCATATCCCCTCTTCTTGGGATCTGAGTATAACCAGATGTATTCTCCTCTGTTGGCCTCACCATACCTAAATGATAATAAAACCTACATGTTAAAACATGGATGTTGGGACTTCCCTGGTGGTCCAGCGCCTAAGACTCCAAGCTCCTGATACAGGGGGCCTGAGTTCAACCCCTGGTCAGGGAGCTAGATCCCACACACTGCAACTAAGAGTTCACACACCACAACTAAAGATCAGATTCCGAGTGCTGCAACTAAGACCACGCGCAGCCTAAATAAATAAATAAAAATAATAGCAAAACACCGATGTTGTAATGGGATATGGCAACTCTGGGCAACTAACATTCTCCCCTGAAGCAGCACTGTCTTTTCCTGACCAAAAATAAAAAAAAGGGAGTGGAGGTGGAAAATGGCCTTTCTTAATCAGGGTTACTCATGTAAACCGCAGAACAACATCAGCAAAGTAACCTGAGTGGTGATTTTCTTAACTGTCCCAAGCATGGTACCTGACCAGCCCCTCGTTGGTGAAGCAGAGAAATTAATTCATTAGAACAGAGGATGCTTCTGGGTGCATTAGGGCTTAATTCTCTGAGAGAACGGTGGTTGGAGGAACGTGAGAAGTCTAAGCTTTAGGTACAAAGTGAAAGTGAAAGGAAACCCTCAATCACCCCACAGCCGCAGACAGGTCTGCCGCTTGGAAGAAAGTCACGCGCCAGGTAAGGGCGGCGGCATGGCGCGTTGTCCCCCCACCTGCGTGAGGCCGACGCAACGTTACCTGCGCTCGGTGATCCCCGACAGCAAACTGGATCACGGCGACGCCGGGCTGTGGCTGTCAGCGATCCTCTCCACCGTGCTGGAGTCGATTTTCAGGTCGGTGCTGATCTCCGCGCTCTGGATGAAGTCCTCCGTCTTCAGGTCCTCCACTTTCTTCAGCTCCCCGTTGGCCAGCTGGATGATGGAGCCTTTCATGAAGTAGGGCGGCAGCGTGGGGGGGCGGCGGCGGCGGGGGGGAGGCCACGGACTGCGCCACGGGCAAGTGGATCTGGGCCTGCACCATGGCCGGGTAGGCGGCCTGGGTGACCAGGGCCTCGGGGCCGAAGTTCTCGCTCTTGGGCAGGGCGGTGGTGACGAACGTGTGAGGCACTGCAGCAAACTGGGGCGACGACGTGACGATGGCCGAGGCGGCGCCCGACCCCTCCAGGTCAGCGCTGCCCACGGGGATGAGCAGGGGCTGGGTGCCCGGGATGACCAGGTGCGGGGGCAGGCCGCTGGCGTAGGTGATCGCTTGCTGCTGGCCGCTCAGGTAGCCGATGACCGGCGGCTGCGTGCCCGCGTAGAAGGCCGTGGGCCGGCAGCCCGACCGGGAGGGCCTCCCGAGGCGCTGTGTGGGGTCTGGATGACCGTGTGCGGGGACAGCGTGGCGACGGCCTTCACGCCTTCGGGGCCCAGCGCCTGCGCGGGGACAGCGCGTAGGAGCGGTGCCCGGGCTTCCCCAAGTGCAGGCCGCTCTTGTCGTTGAGGGCGGACGGCGAGTTCTCCCGGTGGGTGACCTGCTGCCCCTCGAGGTCGGGCGGCAGGGGTGCTGCTGTTGGGCAGGACCATCACGGAGGCCCGCACCCCCGACGCGTCGCGGATGCTGTAGTCGGCGGGGCCGGGGTGGACCACCACGTGCCTGGACTCGTACGGGTGGGGCACCGCCTTGCCGGCCGCCTTCACCAGGCCCAGGTCGGCCGCGGGGGCGCCCGTACCGGGCGGCCCTTCTCCACCTCCCCGTTCAGCATCTCCTTGGCCTGCATGGCCTGCTGCAGCCCGGCTGCTCTCGGCCTTCTTGGTGGCCTCGCGGGTGACAAAGTGGCTGCCGGAGTCGGTGTACTGCACGACCACCTGCGGGGAGGGCCCCAGGGTGAGCGTGTGTGGGATCATGGTCGGGTGCGTGTGCAGGTGGACGGGGAGGGTTGGCGGCGAGGCCGGGCGTGTGGCGTTCTGCGGCGAGCTGGAGATGCGCACGTACTGGCTCTGCTGGGGGGCGGTGGGGACCCCGGGGGAGGAGCCCCGCAGTCCGGCCTAGGTGCTGCGGTGGTGGCGGGCGGCGGCGGCTGCGGCTCAGCCTTGTGTCCGGAGGCTCGGCTCAGCCCGCCCATGTCGGCCAGCAGGCTGCTATAGGCCTCCAGCTGGGAGCGCTGGGTGGGCGTGCCGCGCGCCACCGCCGAGGCCACCGCGCTGGTGACCGGGCTGGCCGTGGGCGAAATCAGCTGGGAAGGGATGAAGCCAGCGTAGGGCCCGCTGTACTGGGAAGACCCGATGAACTGTAACGTGTGTGGCAGGTGGGCGTACTGCACCGGGGGACACGGGGCCCCGGACGGCGGGGGCGGCGGGTATGCCGCCCGGCATCGTGGTGGTGGACGCCACCGCCGGGACGGACCGGGGCGCGCTGGGCGGGGAGGTAGTCCAGCCCCGTGGACAGCGCTTTGTGTAAACCTATTCCCTGCTGTAAACCGAGCTCCGCTGGGGGCCCCGCCGGCCCCAGCCGCCCGCCACGTGGCCCCGGGTGCCGGGGAGCCATGCCGCATTCTCCGCGCGGTGGTTGTCGCTGGGCACCGCCTTGTCCTCCCGAGGACGGCCGGCTGGTGGCGGGGATCTCGCGCTTCTTGGGAGGCAGGCATTCATTGCTGCGCTCTTGGTTGGATTTCATTTTCGCCGTCCCCCTCCACGGTGACCGTTTCACTGTCGGACTGGCTCTGGTTTTAGTCTGATAAATGGAAAGTCACATTTGATTTCTGTAGGGGATCCAGGCTCTTCATGAGGAATCATCTCCCCGTGGGTGCGATCCTCCAGCAGCTGCTCTGGAATCTGGGAAAAGGCAGAGGGGTCGGGACCAAGAGGGAGAAAGGGGTAGGGGGTGGGGGAACAGGGCGTCAGAACATCAACACCGGAAAAGAACACCCTCCCTGCGAGATTCATGTGAATCCCCCAAAACCCTGCCGCCAGCCCCACTATTAGAGCAGGGAAAACGCTAGCCGTGTTGGGTAGGGCATCAGGAAGATCATTAAGTCATGGAGCAAGTCAAACCTTTTTCATAGATTTAGTAAGTCTTCTAAGATATCTCTCTCAATACCTTCTTCTCCTCGCCCGCCCCTTTTTATTTTTGGAGGGCAAACAATGCATTTCTCAGTTTCCCTCCCAGAAATGGCCCTCCCACTGCTCAGCTGTATCTTTACCCAGTCTCTGTAGGATCAAATGAAGCCTACAAGGAGGATGGCACCAGTGACGATCAGCCGTCCTCTGAGCCAGGCACTGGGAGGACCAGGTTAGGAAGGAAAGTCCCCAGCGGATTTCATAGGTTATCTGAGTCCTCCTCTGCCATAGTGAAAGTGGAAGTGGCTCAGTCGTGTGGGACTCCTTGCGAGTCCATGGACTATACAGTCCAGAATACTGGAGTGGGTATCCTTTCCCTTCACCAGGGGATCTTCCCAACCCAGGAATTGAATCTGGTCTCCTGCATTGCAGGCAGATTCTTTACCAGCTGAGCTATCAGGGGAAGCTCTGCCATAGGCACTATTCAAAGATTCTAGTGACTCTGGGTCTATATTGGATTTACAACAATTCTCTCTTGCCTAACACATACACAGACATAAACACACACACTATATACAGGCCAACTGAGCAGAGGCAGCCCCAAATAATTATGTTCTCTATGCATTTCCAAACAGCTCCCAGTACAGCTACTTATATGGTAACAGCCAAAAGGAATCCATGAGACAGTTAAAACAGGAACATGGTTTGGTTTTTAAAAATGCAATAATCAGGCATTGAGGGTGTCCTTAATGAGGGCAACATGCTTGCTTCATCTCTGCCTCTTACTTCCTTTCCAAGCGCTCTTTGAATTCTCTCTCCATACTCTCTACCCTCTTCTTGGAAAAGGCCAGCCCACCATGAACCCTGCAGATGAAGTCTCTGCTAGACCAATCAGGCCTGTGTGTTTCAACCTGGACATACAAGTAGGGAGCCAGTTTTCATGGACACCTATCTCAGTCTTTCGGGAACCACCGAACTCTGTTACCAGAACTGTGTAGGCAGATAGATGTCCACCTGGCAAGAGGCAGATCATCAGTGGAACCAACAGGAGCTAGGCTAACAGGAGGCAGATGTGAGGGCTGCCTACAGGCTGTGAGCAGTGATCCTGGAAAGTTGCTGAATTAGGTTCTGGGAATTCCAGGACCTAGGTTTTAGCATTTCTCCTACCCAGACCTGCTTTCTATAGTCTGATGTTAAAACAGACACAATAAGGCAGCAGTTTTCAGCATTACCCTCCCAACCTCCAGCTTTATTAAGCCCCTATAGACTTCTCTTAGGAAGTTCATGGCATGTAATTTACACCTAATATATACAAATCTACTGAGATAACAGTGCTGTTTTCAAAACGACAGTATAAAACTAAACTACCAAAATTGAAAACAGTTGACGCTTTTGACTGCTTAAAAGCGTTGATGCTGATCTTTATCTCTAGGTTTCAAGTTACTCTAAGAGGACTGCATAAACGCATTCCCATTGGGACTAGCAAAGGAAAGTGATTTAGGAGATGGACTCAACGTGACCTGCTCCATGCGCCCCCTGCTGGCCCCACAGTAGCACTGCTCCAATAAAACCCCACAGGATTTCATTAGGGATGTTCATGTAAGAGTAGTGTGTCAGAATCCAGAATGAGAGTATTTGCATATAGCAGCCCAGCCAGTAAGGGAATAGGTTAATTAGCCCAAGGCAGCTCTAGGGAAGGAAAAAATAGAAGCATAAAAGTCCTTTCAAAGCCAAGCAAAATGTCAAACACGGTTGCAAAGAGGTCCATTAGCAATGCAAATATAAAATTGCTGCACAATGGAATGCACCATACACAAAACTAGAAAACTCCTCTGAAGGTACTTTTTAAAACAGAACTCAGCTTCAGTGAATTTGAAAAACAATGCTGACTTGGTTCTTAGCAGTGCCTTGGTTTATATACACTGTTTTTTTGTTTTGTTTGTTTTGGAGACACTGGCTGGCTTTGTTGGCCTTAAAGATCTCATTATAGATTACATGGCTGGTTTTTCTGCTAATGGACCACTAAAACATATCGGCCTTAACACACAAATTCAAATGCACTCTTCTGAAAAGTGGTCCATTGATAAACATCTTTTCCAGATAATAACTGACACTAAGTCAAGGATACAAAGATTAACTGGAGCAACCCTGAGGCCAGACTGACATAAATTTCAACTCACCCTCCTGCATTTAGAAGGACATTTCCTATTTGCCAATGTAGCTACAGACTTGGGTCGCTGTAATTCTGGGGCACGTGTCCCTGTTCTGCGCTTTACTGGCTCTCTGTGCTGTCTGTATCTCTCAGCAGGGAAGTCATTGTGAGAATAGGGACTGTGTCTAGCTATATTTTCAGTGAACCACGAGAGGGCACCACAGGACGCCACCGTGTCCCTGGTACATTGGATGATGGCTCACGGGATGAAAAAAAAAAAAACCGGAGAGATAAAACTAGGAAGGTAGAAAGTACAGGAGGGGAAAGGGAGAGAGAGAGAGACTAGGAAGAAGAGAAGGAGAAAGGAAAGTGGATGTCTGCTTTCAGGGCTTCTTTCTAGCTGCAGACAAATGGGCTTCATGTCCCTAATTGCCTTTTCGGTGCTGAAACACACCAATGGTTCATTCACCTGAGTCCCCCAGAGGAGACGTGTGTCTCCGGATGTGCCCGCCACAACAGAAACAGGGGGCTGAGCATGATTACATAACTGCAAAGTTACCAAAGAGCCACACAGGCAGATGATGTTTAAACATTCCTATTAGGAAAGGGGAAGTGAACAGGGGCCAATAGATGGATCAAGACAAATTTATATAGGGTTTACTACATATGATTTGCCTGTTAATCACTGTTCTGAATAGAGTCATCCTAAGTATCTTCACGTCTACATTTATCTCTCTCTCTCCATCAGTATCTTAAAATTTAGCTCAGTGGCATATGGCCTTGCTGTTCCAAGTGTGGGCCTCAGACCAGCTCCCCAGCAGCTTTAGAAATGCAGAGACAGGTCCTACCCAAAGCTCCTGATTCAGAGTCTGCATTTTAACAAAATCCCCACATGATTCATATGCACAGCAAGGGGTGAGAAACTCGGCCTGTACACCTAAGCTCCTAAGTAGACATCTCAGCCTCTTTCGAATGGAGTAGGTGCTGGGGAACCAAACTAGGTTCTGTGAGCAGACAGAACTGATGGCGCCTTGGAGACAAGCAGCTAATGTTCAGGGTTATTCCCCTGGTGGCTCAGACAGTAAAGAATCCGCCTGCAACGCAGGAGACCTGGGTTCGATCCCTGGATCAGAAAGATCCCCTGGAGAAGGGATAGCAACCCACTCCAGTATTCTTGCCTGGGAAATCCCATGGACAGAGGAGCTTGCTGGTCTATAGTCCACGGGGTTGCAAGAGAGTCGGAAACGACTAAGCACAAACAGGAATATTTAGGGAGAACTCAGCTGTTTCCTTTGGGGTCACCTAAACTTGAGACAGTTCTAAATATCAGATGCTCCTTTTCTTCTGGTTCCTTCTGTCTTTGAAAACTCTAAGGAAACACACTTTAAAAAGACTATTATTGTAAATTATACACATAATTCAGTCATCTCTGGGAGGAAAAGCAAACTTTAATAAAGGAAGACATTTCTGTCTTTGCTATCATTCAAAAATCCCTGTAACCCCTCCATACCCATTACCGTGGATTCAGCTTGTTTCAGAAGTGACAGGAAAATGAGATGATCCCTACTGATTCCGAGTCTCATAAATATGAACTAACTGCTCTGAATAGAAAACACGCCTAGAATCTGATACATACAGTCCTAAACATGCAGCCAAGGTCAGGGCGATACACTGGGTTGCTCGGCCCAGCACCCTCCATCCTGTGAGTTTCTCAGTTTGAGGGAAACCCATGACCCGCTTGTAATGTCCACGCACAACAGATACACAGTTTCTGTTTTAAAGAGGAGGAAATAGAGCCTGATGAGCCTGTGTCAGTTCTGGAAAAACCACGACTATTTAAGAGACAGAGCACCTGGACCCGATGGGAGGGGTCACTAGGGCTTGGCAAGGATTCTTGAAGTCCCGGCATGCAAATCTCTTGTTTTACTGAATTATTAAACAGGTTGATCTGTGTAGTGCAAAAGCAGAATGCACTTTGTTGAGGTTAAATGTTAAAAGTAGGCCGAACTCTGACATGCTTGAAATTTCCAAAATGGAGAAAGGTGTGCTGGATGACAGCATAATTAGATATCTTCAAGGCTGACTGAACAAGCATACCTCAAAGGAAGTGTATCACATAGTCATTCATCAAACACTTAGTTTCCAGTCTGTATCGTGGGCCTTAATTGTTCAATGTCAGTGAGGGGCAAATGGTACACAAGAACTCTATTTTCAGTTCTATTCTGTTCAACATTTTATTAAGTGGCTTGGTCATCATATTTAGATGCAACAGAAGGCTGGAAGCGTATATTATACTGAATACTGGAGTGGATAGCCTATTCCTTCTCCAGCGGATCTTCCTGACCCAGGAATCGAACTGGGGCCTCCTGCATTGCAGGTGGATTC
This sequence comes from Nanger dama, assembly GCA_917880005.1. Taxonomy (NCBI): domain Eukaryota; kingdom Metazoa; phylum Chordata; class Mammalia; order Artiodactyla; family Bovidae; genus Nanger; species Nanger dama. Next base: position 14,409,790 of record CAKJTW010000032.1, on the reverse strand, counting down.
TTTCCCAACTGAGCTATCAGGAAGCCGGCTTAATATATTACCTGCAATTAATATTCAAATATATCCTAAGAAGCTGGAAGTGATGGCACAAAGCCAAAAATACTAAAATGAACAAGAATAAGTAAATGCCCTGCCCTTGGTTTCAATAGCTCAGTTAATAGCAGGGTTAGAGAGATCTGGTTGAAGAACAGTTCAGTTCAAACAGCCCAGGACTTTTCTGTTTGGCTGTCCATTCAATATGAACCAACAGCTGGGTTTGGTGCCTAAAAGTTGGTATGCTGCTGCTGCTAAGTTGCTTCAGTCGTGTCCGACTCTGTGCAACTCCATAGACGGTAGCCCACCAGGCTCCGCCATCCCTGGGATTCTCCAGGCAAGAACACTGGTGTGGGTTGCCATTTCCTTCTCCAATGCATGACAGTGAAAAGTGAAAGTGAAGTCGATTAGTCGTGTCCGATTCCTAGTGATCCCATGGACTGCAGCCCACCAGGCTCCTCCATCCATGGGATTCTCCAGGCAAGAGCTGGTATAGCTTCATTTAAAAAGCACAGTATTCTCAGTAACAGAATAAATGCTGCAATAACATAAAGCATTGGTAAGGTCACAAAGTCTTGAGGCAAGGGGATACTGGCGGGGCTACCCAGGATGGAGTGATGGGGTTAGCGGGAGGTCTGGACCCAAGAAAGGTAAGTAACAGTGGCAGTAACTGAAGGTGTATGGCCTGGGGAAGGATAGAAAAAGCTGGAGCAGAGATGTGATGCTCAGATCTATGAAGGGCCATCCGTGAAAGACAGCAGAACAGAGCTGAGCTCCAAATTACATTGACAGACGCTTTGCCCTTGAACAACCTGAGTTTGAATTACACAGGTCCATTTATATGGGGATTTTTCTCCAATAAAGACCTGTTGTGTGCTGTGCTCAGTCACTTCAGTCCCGTCCGACTCTTTGTGACCCCAGGGACTGTAGCCTGCCAGTCTCCTCTGTCCCTGGGATTCTCCAGGCAAGAATACTGGAGAGGGTTGCCATGCCTTCCTCCAGGGGATCTTCCTGACCCAGGGATGGAACCCACGTCTCCTATATCGCAGTACGACATAACCAGCAGTTGGCTGAATTCCAGAATGCAGAACCACTTCTATGGGGGGCTGACCGTGGGACTTGAGCATTGGGGGCTCCTGGAACCAAACCCCCGCAGATACTGATGGACGACTGTATACAGTAGACATTGGAGACTAATCAGAACTGGTCAAATGGGTGGGCTCCATGAGGTAGGGAATCCCCGTGCCATCCTAAGCATTGAGGCAGAGTTTAGAGACACCTGATGATGGTCCCATGTGGAAAAGAGAATGCAAAGGGATCAGAGGGGGACATGATGTCAAGGGCACCGCGGCATCCCTCCGAGCTCTAATCATGGGCTGCAGCAGGTGTGGCATTCCAGGTTAGAGGCCGAATTGAATAAGGAAGAGAGTGCGATCTTCAGACTTCACAGGCAAGGGAGCCAGGGACCCTCAGCCTCACCCAGCACCGAGCTCAACACTCCCACCTAGTGGTGATCCAGGGCACAGCAGTGCTGAAACTCCCCGCACTACCCCCAGAGGGCAAGTCCTACAGATCAGGCATGGAGAACCATGGATACCATCATGCGGTTAACAAGCTCTCTCTCTCTCCCTCTAGGGCCACCAAAAGCAAGTTTGGTACCAGAGTCTGTATCAGGGTGCAGGACCCTTCAGTCAGAGCAGTGATGCATGCCACACAGGGCCGGGGAGGCCCTGGTCTGCCACTACCATCCACATTTCAGGGGAATGAGGATTGGCAGGAGAAAACAGTTCCCTTCTTTCTTTTAGAACCAAGAATAATAGTTTTGGGGTGGCCTGTTTATCTATAGGGGCTTCTCTGGTGGCTCAGATGGTAAAGAATCTGCCTGCAATGCAGGAGACCCAGATTTGATCCCTGGGTCAGGAAGAACCCTGGAGGAAATAATGGCAAGCCTCTCCAGGATTCTTGCGTGGAGAATCCCATGGACAGAGGAGTCCGGCGGGCTAGAGTCGTGGGGACTTGGGGGCAGTGAATACAATCACTCAATGTCATATGTTAATTCAAAAATTTAAGTCTACCCACAAGAACACAGCTGCATTTGGGGGCTCCCTGGGCTCAGAGAAGCTCTGAGGGAAGCAAACAGACCCAGAGTCTTTGTTCTGATTAAAATCCACCTCCTGATGGAGATGCGGAGGGGACTGCTCCAGACGCCTGGCTCCTCTGCTGTCCCCTTTCCCCTGAACTCCTCTGCTCAGCGTGCAGCTAACCCCCATCTCTCTCCTCCCTCCGTCGGGCTCCAGCATCTGCTTCCACTGTCTGCATCAGAGAGTGACAGGCTTCATCAGGCCCGGGCAAAGCTTTCTTTGGCTCCTGCCCTACCCGTATCGCATCCACGTGATAACAGTGTGACACTGGGAGTGTTTCTAGTGGGTTCTGCCACCTCTGGAAAAACAGGGAGGTCTGTCCCGCGGGTGGGGCCCACGGTCTGGGGATATGGTCCACGTCTCTCTCTGCAGGAGGCCAGGCCCAGAGAGGCGGATCCAGGCCCGCAGCTGGGCTGGCCTGTCCCTGGCTCACGTGGGATGTCGCTGCAGCATCTGGGCAGCCAGTGTCCCCTGGCAGCCTGCCCATGCTGGAATTCCTGGAAAGGCTGAAGATGGAAAAAGAATCACTTGGAGGGATCACCATCTGGATTGAAAGCGGTCCCAAATGAGCTGTCCAAAAGACATTTTTAAGAAAAGCTGGAAATGCCTTTCTGTCAAGACCTTCCCTGGTTCCATGTGTGAGCAAATACCTTTCTGCTCTCAAGCATCCTGTGTGGCAGGTAAGCTACCCCGGGAGCGACATCCAAATCTCCATTTACCCACCAAAGGCTGCGAACAGTTCCCTGGGTGCTTTCCACAACCCCACAGCAGTTTTCACCCTGCACCAGAGTGAACCGCTGTAAGGACAGAGGACTGTGGCCACAAGGTGCAAAGAACCGGCCATAGTAACACGGTGAGAACTGGGGTTAGAAGACAAGTTATTTTTGACTCTCAACTGAATGTACTTATTAGCAAGGCAGTGAAAAATCTCACTATGGAAGTCATTCTGCACTCACTTCCACTGGCATCTTTGGAGTATCAGGATAAAATATTACTGATAGGAAGGTAACACGAATATTCTTATTAGTACTAATAAGGAGGAGGAGTAGGAAGAATAGGAGAAGGCAATGGCACCCCACTCCAGTACTCTTGCCTGGAAAATCCTATGGCTGGAGGAGCCTGGTAGGCTGAAGTCCATGGGGTCGCTAAGAGTGGGACATGACTGAGCAGCTTATTCACTTTCACTTTTCACGTTCATGCATTGGAGAAGGAGGTGGCAACCCACTCCAGTGTTCTTGCCTGGAGAATCCCAGGGATTGGGGGAGCCTGTTGGGCTGCCGTCTGTGAGGTCGCACAGAGTCGGACACGACTGAAGCGACTCAGCAGCAGCAGCAGCAGCAGCAGTAGGAAGAATAGCCTACTCCTAGGGTGGAAGGAAAGGACAAGTTCAAAGCCTGGCTTCATTCACAAGTAAGAAACACTGGCGACGGTGTAGAGAAAAGGAAACCCTCGTGCACCGTTGGTGGGAATGTAAATTGGTGCAGCCATCATAACAAACCCCTGGAGAAGGAAACAGCAACTGGCTCCAGTATTCTTGCCAGGAAATCCCATGGACAGAGGAGCCTGGCAGGCTAGAGTCCATGGGGTCGCAAAGAGTCAGACATGATGGAGTGGCTGAGCACTCACATGCATTCTAACAAACAGTATGGAGGTTCCTCAAAGAACTAAAAATAGAACTACCATATGATCCAGCAATCCCACTCCTGGGCATATATTGTGGGCAAAAAAGCAAAACCACTAATTTGGAAAGATACATGCACCCTAATATTCACACCAGTATTATTTAGAATTGCTAGGATGTGGAAGCAACTGAAGTATCCATCAACAGGTGAATGGATAAGATGTGGTATGTGCATATAGTGGAATATTACTCAGCCATGAAAAAGAACGAAATTTTGCCATCGGCAGCAACATGGATGGACTCAGAGGGCATTATGCTACGTGAACTAAGTCAGAAAAAGACAAATGCAGAATGATACTTCTTATATGTGGAGTCTAGAAAATACGGCCAACCAATGAATGCAACATAAAAGAAGCAGACTCACAGATAGGGAGAACAAACTGGTGGTTAGCGGTGGGGGAGGAAGGAAAGGGAACACAGAGGTGATGGACGGGGAGATACAGCTGGTGAGTGCAAAGACAGGCTCAAGGATTTACTGTACAACATGGGGAATAGAGCCAGTATTTTGTAATAACTAAATGGAAAGTAACCTTTAAAAACTTTATTTAAAAAATATTTTAAAGACCCTCAAATTGAAAAATACAATGGCAAAAACACCCTGGCTTCACACCTACTGCCCATTTCCCTTCTTTTAATGTCATGCTTATTTTACTCCAAATTATATAGGTGTCCAGTTTAGAGAGTGTCTCAGTACTGTGTGACCTTGTAATGAGCATCTCTGCCTATAAAAATGGGGAAGAATTAACACGCCTGGTGCCTGGCATAATGTACACACTCAATACATGGTCGCCATCCTAACTGTACTTCAGCACACGCTTCCTGCGGAATCCCTTGTTTTCACCCACACTGATTTGTCACTGATCTCTCCTGGTTCCATGATCAAATCAACACGATACCCTCAAGACTCTCAATCCTTTCCAGCATCTGGGTCTTTTTTTTTTCTCACACCTGTGAGTCACACAAGAAAAAGTCATGGATGTTTGAGCGTTTATTCTCTTTCTTCAGCTGACAGGAGAGATTATATCGGTAACAGCTCCCGGCGCACAGTCCCCCAGTTCACACCCCAAAGCACGAAAGCCGCTCAGCCTATACAAACAGAGTCCACAGAAGGCTGAGCCAGGAAACTGGAGCCTGGCGTGTCTCGCGAGGGTTAAGCGTGTTGCTTCCTGGTTCCACGCGGTCCACTTTTCCACAATACGAAGATGAGTAATTCCCCAAAGGCCTGGTGGGGAAATGTGGAACCTTCTCTCCCTCCCCCCACGGGGAAGGCTGCCAGCTGTCTTCTGACATGCGCTCTCAGCAGCTCTGCTACACACCACACAGCAAAGAGCCAGCGGGAGCTGGAGGAGGCTTGGTCAGATCCCACCAGCAACCAGGGTGCCGGGGGGCTCCCATGCCGACCATCGGAGAAGATGAAAATCCCCATCAGGTCAGAAAAATGCCTTTCTGGAACTGAGGCATCCTGAGAAGGTCTTGAGGCATCTGCTATCCTGGGATGTGGCTGAATCGAAGGACAGTGGGATGTTCTAGATAACCATGAACAAGTCATTGGACTTCCGTGGTGGCTCAGAGGTTAAAGTGTCTGCCTGGAATGCAGGAGACCTGAGTTCGATACCTGCGTCTGGAAGATACCCTGGAGAAGGAAATGGCAACCCCACTCCAGTACTCTTGCTTGGAGAATCCCATGGAGGAAGGAGCCTGGTAGGCTGCAGTCCATGGGGTCGCAAAGAGTCGGACACGACTGAGCGACTTCACTTTCACTTTCAAGTCATTACCCCTGGGAGTTCCATGGCAGCGTCCCCTGTGGTTACCTTCTAGTCTCTGGACGCTGTACCACTCTGCCATCTTCTTAGTGACAAAGGCCCCGAGGCCTCCTGGGACCCAGTGTCCCCAAGCAAAGCGGGTCGTAACAGAAGCCCCTGAGGCTGTTTTGTGTGTGAGGAAAACAGAGCAGAACATTTCCTGCAAGCTACATCGGAATGTGATCAGCCCCTTGTAAAGACCAGGACACTGAGGCTTAGCATGTTAAGTGAGTCCCCTAAGGTTCCAAGAAGGGCTTCCCAGGTGGTGCAGTTAGTAAAGAACCTGCCTGCAATGCAGGAGACCTGGGTTTGATCCCTGGGTTGGGAAGGTGACCTGGAGGAGGAAATGGCACTCCAGTCTTCTTGCCTGGAGAAACCCATGGATGGAGGAGCCTGATGGGCTACAGCCCACGGGGTCACAGAGAGTCAGACACGACTGAGCATCCACACATGAGTCTAAGGTTACATGGCTCATAAATGACAGAAATAAGATGAAAATCTTGGTTCATCCGATACAAACATCTGGGTCCCCGTGCTCAGATTATGCAGTGAGCTGCTGGTATACTCAGTTCAGTTCAGTTAGTGCAGGATTAATCTCACCCAAAGAGACTTCTCATCACTGTCTTTGGCTACTGGGAGGTGACCTTTAGGCCTCTGGAATGTCCTGCCTATGGGACTGTGTTTGCCTTGGGGCTCTGACCACTGGATAGTCTAAAATATCATTTATGATGGGGGCTTTGGGCTATAGGCGGTAACAGTGCCAACCTCTGGAGGAGGTACTAAAAGTACCTGCCCAACCTCCGTGAGGAGCTGGGAGAAAAGACCAGCCATGTGCTTGGTTTGCGACTGAGCTGCAATGAGTCTCTGGACACCAGGGCTCGGGGAATCTTTCTGGGTGGCTATACTGCGCGTGAGCTGTCGCACTGAAGGGGGTGGGGGGGGGGGAAGGTGCCACCCTCCAAGCCCCGCCCGCCTGAGGAGAGGACTCCTGGAAGCCCCGGGTTGGGACCCCCTCCAGACCCCCTGCCCTATATGCCTCTTCCTTGCTTGATTTTTTTTTTATTGTGGTAAAAGTCCCCTAATATAAAACATACTATTTTAATATTTAACTGTACATTTCAGTGACATACGTAGCTCACACTGTTGTGCAGCTCTCGACGTCAGCTATCTCCTGAATTTTCCCTTTCCTAAACTGACACGCTCCCTCTCTCTCCCTAAACCCCATCCCCACTCCTGTCCCTGATCTCCGCCATCTACTGTGTGTGTGTGTTAGGTGCTCAGTCGTGTCCAACTCTGTGCCACCCTGTGGACTGTAGCCCACCAGGCTCCTCTGTTGTGGGGATTCTCCAGGCAAGAATACTGGAGTGGGTTGCCATGCCCTCCTCCAGGGGATCTTCCCGACCCAGGGATCGAACCCGGGCCTCCTGCATTGCAGGTGGGTTCTTTACCATCTGAGCCACCAGGGAAGCCCGCCAGGTACAGGAATCATCCCCTAAAATCACGACAAAGCCACTTGAGGCACTGCAGCGCTGCACAGCCCTTCTTCCGAGGCTCACCATCACTTATGTAACCTGTTCACTGCATTCTTTGCCTACTTCCACGCATCTTTCTCACTAGACGGTCAGCTCCCTGTGCTGGAGGCAGATTGAATTCCATAACCCTGTGGGACGCTCGGGCTGCTGTCCTTTCTTCATCGGCTGACTGTTCTCATCCTGTGTCTATCTATTGCTGTTCGCTGCTGGCTTCTAAAAGGCAAAGTGTTCCTGGATCTTCTTCTAAATTTCTGGACGTGATCATGCGGTGTTGGATGGAAAGTGAAACTCATGACAGAGGGACGTAAAATACTGTGTATCTAAAAAGCATCTGGCCTGAGAGATTCCATTTCTAAGCGCAGATTCTCACGTGAGATTATGAACCCCGGATACTTCCCGGAGCGAGGCTGCAGCCTCTTTAACCTCTAAAAATCTACACCCCATGATCCAAAACTATGTCCAGATTGTCTCCCATTTATCCCAGGGGAATGCCGAGGATCCTCTTTGGATTTACTGGAAGGAATACATGCTTACAAGGACAGTGATCTTACTGAAACCAGCTTAAATAAAGCACAGAAAGAACAGGGAGAGGAGCTAGTAAGGATCAGCCAAGATGAGACTTCTCCCTGAAATAAACGTTTGTTTTAGAATTAGGGCTCTGACTCACACTTACTGAATGGGTGGCTGAGTTCTGACCCTCAAAAGATGAATGGTTCATTTTGAAAAGCGGAGCAAGTGGGAAACCTACTCTCTACCTTGTTCCCCGCATCCCCAACCCCCACTCCCCGGAGTGAGGCTGCGCAGTGGAGACCAAGATGCCCCCAGTCATTTCCAATCACCAGCGAAACGGACAATGGGATGACGTGCTACCTGCAGCTGTTTTCAATCAAAACGCTGAGTAATTACCAGCGGCCCCTCCCGGGGGCTCACAGGCGGCCCAGCACGAAGCCGGTGGAACATTAAGGACGTTGAATGAGCTGCCAGGAATTCGGCTGCCAAATCGCTCCTCCTCGCCCTGGCTCAGCACCATTAACTTAATCAGGTATTCATTCAGTGAGAACAGTTTACACTCGCCCTGGAAGAATGCCGCTGCCCTCCGAACGAGGCACACGGTCAAGTCGACAGCTTTCAGCAGGAGATGTCAGGGACCGGTTTTAGATTCTTTTATTCAATTGAGGGTCTGGGAAGAAGGGAATCCCCCCGCCCCGGCCCCAGGCAGGACTTCTTGGATATGCCATGAAGGGAAGGCTCTGATAAAAAACCGGTCAAAGACGGAAGAGAAGACAGGCTTTGCTCATTCCTCTGTACTTAGAGACACCCCATCCAGCACTTTAGACTACAGCTCTGACTGCTAGGCAGTTAACCAGTGATTGACTTTGATGTTGCAGAGACCCGGGAGAGACTTCCGGCATTTGGTGACTGGTGACTTTAAGGAAGATATACAATTTTCTAAGCTTTGGTTTCCTCTTCAAGAAAATGGAGGTAATAATGAACTCTATTTCGTGAGGCCGTTAGGGAAATGGCACGGGATCAGGCAGTGCCCAGCAAGCAGGCTGAAGCACGCCAAAGAAAGGCATCCCCAGCCATGAACCATTTCCAGGCATCAAATGACCTCCCTTATGGATGCTGAGGGCACAGGCTTGGGGTCCCAGCTGCTGGAGTGGGAATCCTGGCTCCTTCACCCACCGGCTGTGCCTCAGTTCCCCATCTCCACAGTGAGAATACCAGTCCTCAGCCCCCATGGGCTTCCCAGGTGACACAGTGGTAAAGAACCTACCCGCCAATGCAAGAGACCCGAGTTCCATCCCTGGGTCGGGACGATCCCCTGGAGAAGGGAATGGCTACCCACTCCCACTCCAGTATTCTCGCCTGGGAAATCCCCTGGACAGAGGAACCTGGCGGGCTGCAGCCCATGGGGTCGCAAAGACTTGGTGAATAAACAACAAATCAGCCCATATAGACGTGTTGGGAGTTCACACATTCAAAGAACTCAGACCAGGGCCTGACTCACTGCGTGACCGATAAATACTAGAGGCCCAAGTGATGATTCTCTCTTGAGAAGGACCCTCCTCTCCACTTCCTTCACTGAGGTGGTATTTTCTTCTGTATTAAAAAGGCACACTTTCTTCCCTTGACTTCTTTCCTGAAGTATCAGGCAACACAGGTGCCAGTCAACTGCAGCAAAGATGATGTCTGCAACAATCTCTGACTGCTTGCCCCACCTCCGCTAAGGAGGAATTTCAAGTCTAAGCCGCTTAGGAAGTTGACTATTAGTAAGTCTCTAAAACTTTTAGGAAAATAATCGGCATGAGTGCATTGATGTTTTTCTCTCTAACTGGACTAAAGCCTTGCCTGCAGAACAAATGATCAATCACATCTGCATTCCAAAATAAAATTCAAATACGCTCATGTTTAAAATTTGGAGTTGTTTGTATTATCTGCTTTCTGGCTTCTTTGAATGTGGAGCACAGTACCTATTTTACTCACAATTACTCATTACAATTGAAATCAATCCCTTTAGTATTTAACCTCTTTAGAATACCCAGGCCCCATTGAAAATCTCCACAAATGCACAAGAATTGGCCAGCTATTTTATTTAAGACCCTCGTAGCAAATGAAAGACAACAAGCGATGCTGCTGGAGCTGCAGGCATCGAGTGACTATAATCTAAAGAGGCAATAAAATGTTTACTGGACAAGTAGAAACGCAAAAAGAGTCAGTCAGCGCCCTGTTGACAACCAAACTCATTTTCTTCACTAGCTTTGTGACCTCTCTGAACCTGAACTGAAATCTCTCTGAACTGAAAGACTGTTCACCTCTCGGGACCTCCATTTCCCTCATCTATAGTATGGGAATGATGATAACGTTTCCAAAAGATTGCTATGAGATGAAATAAGATGACGGACGGGAGAAAGTGCAACGTCTATCACAACAAATGCAAGTGTGTTCTCTTTCCTGAATGTTGCTTTCAGCTCCAACTGCCTCTTGGGAACCTTCATATAAATGCTTCAACTTTGTGTCCGACTCTGTGACCCCATGGACTGTAGCCCACCAGGCTCCTCTGTCCATGGGATTCTTCAGGCCAGAATACTGGAGTGGGTAGCCATTCCCTTCTCCAGGGATCTTTCCAACCCAGGGATCAAACCTGGGTCTATTGTGTTGCAGGAGGATTCTCTACTGTCTGAGCCAAAAGGAAGCCCTTCATGGGAGAAAGTGCAATGTCTATCACAAAAATCCAAATATGTTCTCTTTGCTGAACATTACTTTCAGCTTCGGCTACCTGTGGGACAGATGCCTCCATGTAACTGCTCCGACTTCTCTTTATCATCTCTCTCAAGCCAGAATCCCCTCTGTTTCCATGCTGGTGCCACAGTTCTGCACCCTCTCCCCAAGTCTAGAAGCACTGATTTTGAAGCCTCCTTGCCACTTAACCCCTCTATCCAGCTACTCTCCTAGAAGGGTCAATCTTTCTTCAAAACGTCTCAACCATCAGGGGAAAAAGCCCCCATCTATCCCTTTTTCCATCTCACCATGGAGAAAGGAATTTAGCCTTGTTCCTCCCTAAATGGACTAGGCTTTGCCTTAGTCTTCTGGGAGATAATCTATGTTATACCTGATGGCTATAGGGTAGGCGCTTGAGTCACAACAAGTTACTTAACCCAAGGCTCTGCTTCCGCATCTTAAAATATCTACTCTGCAGGATTAAGTAAAAGTGGTAAATGCTCAGTCGTGTCTAACTCTTTGTAACCCCACGGACGGACTGTAGCCCACCAAGCTCCTCTGTCCATGGGATTCTCCAGGCACGAATACTGGAGTGGGTTGCAATTTCCTCCTCCAGGGGACTTTCCCGACCCAGGAATTGAATCCTGGTCCCCTGCACTGGCAGGTGGATTCTGAGCCATCAGGGGTGATCATCAAATGAGATCATGTATATTAAGCATTCAGTGCAGTGTCCAAGCACAGGGTATGATGCAAGATGTCAGCTAAGAATGCTCCTTATATTCAATAGGAACTATAGGCATATTAGGGTTTTCTTTGTGGCTCAGTGGTAAAGAATCTGCCTGCCAATGCAGGAGATGCAGGTTTGATCCCTGGGTCAGGAAGGTCTTGTGGAGAAGCAAATGGCAACCCACTCCAGTGTTCTTGTCTGGGAAATCCCATGGACAGGGGTGGGCTACAGTTCATGGGGTTGCAAAGAGCTGGACATGACTGAGCGAATAAACACCACCACCAATAATAGCCACGTTAGCTTCTTTTCCTCTATGAGAAGATGATGGAAATGGTCAGAACTCTTGAGAATTCTGTCAGGATATTCAGTAGTTGACTTATTTGCCATAAAGGATTTTCATTTTGAGTTTTTGCTTGTGTTCTTTTCTAGGAAATCTATTATTTTTCCCAATTGATTTTTTTTTAAGTTCTGCCTTCAGTCTGGAGAATGTAGGGTCGATGCGCTTTCCTTACAATGTAATTCCAGCAGAGCAGAGGGAAACCGTGCCTCATTTCAGTGTTTTCAGCTCCTATCCATCAGCGTCCCCTGACTTCAAGGTGTGGGCTATCCACAGTCCCAGATATGTGCAGAGGACCACTCTTGTTCCAGCTCTCTTCTAGAGTGTACTTTAGACTGGGAAATGGGGCAGGGGGAAAGGCCTTTATTTCACTAAGAGATAATGTCTTAAAATAAGTAAGGCTTTTCCTAAAATAAACAAAAAATATAAATAAAGGAGCTTCCCATTAGAAAAACGTCTCAGTGTTTAGTAGAAAAATGCACCCTTTCCATTTTGAGACATATGATCTCCTTGTCTGGCACACTTTTTTTTTGACCCCCATAAGAGCATATTTCAAAATTGGGATCTTTCACCCCTTTGTAGGTTTGAAAAATATACAGCTGGCTTCCATTTTGCTGGGGTTATCTCATGAGGTGGTGGGTAGCCTGGTGAAGACCAATAGGAAAGCAGTGACCGAGTCGATCGATGATGTTTCCAAGTTAAATGATAAAAACGAACCCATCCTAAACGTATGTGGTAAAACATACAAAGTGTTAGCTCCAGAGAACTTCACAGAGAGCTCTCAACAGGTGATCAGAAAGGGACCGGCCTGGGAGGCTGACACCAGTCCCAAGCAGCCAGGTAGGAATAACATTGCAGACAGGTGGGTCTTGTTTTCTGTTTCACAGCTATCTTGGAACTCTCCTCAAGGTCAGTGTGGAAGACGTTTAATTAAATGCATGGATTTACAAGCTCCCCCACACAGACTGCCAGGACCACTTTGTGGTCAATGAATCTCAGGATGGTGGGAAATCTTTAGAGGAAATTACCAAAGCCAGACACATCGCGACGGCCGGCTTTGTGGTTCCACAGATGTAAGATGGAAAGTTACAGATTCAGCAACAGAGGGGGCTGTAGATGCGTCGAGATGGGGACAGAGGAGCCTGGTGGGCTATAGTTCGTAGGATCACAAAGAGCTGGACACAACCGAAGTCACTGAGCATGCAGGCACACAAGAGAACACCGCACTCCAAAGGGATTATTTTAACGAGGCAGAAAACAAGTTCCCTGACAGACACATGGTGGAGAAAGGAGCTCAGAGAATGGGGAGAGAGAGCTGTTGGTGGACTGGTAGCTTTAGAATTGTGAAATCCTCATTAAGAACCACTGCAAACACTTGGCCATTAGCCAAAGGAGTAAAAACGGCTTTGTCTATGAGAAGAAAGGAATCAAAACTGTCATAAGCATTATGGTTCTAGATCACAGCCATGCATGAGTACATCACAGCGGGGCGGACTCCCCAAGCTGGTTAGCAGAAACACTGGTGACTCTAAAAACACACATTCCCTGTCGATTTCCAAGATTCAGCAGATCTGCACCGTCACCCAAGAATCTGCATTTTAAAAACTCTGGCAATTCTGATCAGCAGCTCAGTTTGGGAACTTACTACACCAGACCCACTGGCAGCAGGTTAGCAATGTGTGGGGAGCTTTTAAAAATTCCTGCTGGTAAGGCTACACTCCCAGCCCATCATGTCATAAAGCCTGGACCAGGAATCCAGAATTTCAGCTCAGGTGGAGAACCATCACTCAGAGCCTAAGTTCACGTTCATTTAAGTACCAGCCACTCCAGTACCTAGGGCAGTGGCTGACATACAGCAGGCCCTCCACTGTAAAGCCAGACGCACACTGTTCTAAAGCCTACAAATGTCCCAACTTCAAAAACATAAATGAAATGCCAAATTCCCCAACAATCTACGGAAGTACTGAGCTCCGATTTTATTTGTCAGCCCATGTGAAATTTTCTTTTATTGATGCTTTTCCCAGAAAACAAAACCAAGGTTTTTGTTTGCAGAGTGGTTTTTTTTTTGAGATGTTTAGAGATCATTTCCTGTGACTTTGGGGGTGCAGAGCCCCGAAAGAAGTGCTGAGTTGCTCAAGGGCCAGCCTCGAAGTCAAGAGGAAAGACTGGCTGGACCCTGATGTCATTTGGACTGTGATAGGGACAACAAATACTCCTCATGGACATCAGGCCCCCAGTTCTTTGATAATCAGGAAGCTCCATGCGGCCACGGCCATGCTGTTTAGCTCACATCTTAACGATCAGGACCACAGCCAGCCTCAGCCACCAGGCCCTGCCAGCTGCATGCTCCTCTGTGCTGTAACATGTCTGACTTCAGCACACCTTGAGTCTCCGGATACCCTGTGTGCACCCATCTCGTCCCTCCCCTCCTTCAGAGAAGACCTCGGTTGTGTATAGCATCTAACGGCCTGTACTGGGCTGCATAAAAGAGAAGGCAGGTCCACAGCTTTTTTCCCTTGGCCTGATCCAGGCTTGCTCCAGGTGTATGAGAGCAGAATCCAGTCTGCTTTGCTGCCCACAGGCACCTCTGGCCCCAGGACAGATATCTGTTACTCGCCCGGGAGGACAGAGAGCAAGTGAGGGGAGCAGAGATTTCAGGAGGCAGAACTATTAACATCCCAGAAAGGAAGTTGAGGCTGAGAGAGACATCCAAGAAGGACAGTTTAAAAAAAAAAGAGAGAAGCAACCACCTAATTTTGGCTCAAGAGAGGAAAAGTGGTCAAGGAAGTGGAAGAAAACTAAGACATCAACTACATTAAATGGTGCCAAGAACCTGAGTAAGACATGAATTAAGGAAGGCCACTGATTAGCCCAGTGGCTGAGTCCATGCTGAACATTAGAAGCACTGGTGAGCTTCCAAAAGATATTGACTCAGAATCTGGGTTAATGACCATTGGATTAAACTGTGTGACTGCAGATGACTTCAAAGAGAATACTTTATAGTCCTCCTTAAAAGGAGGGGAATGGATATATGTACTAAGTGACATCTTAAATGTATTCTCTAGGCCTTAGGTTCAATGGCGACATTGGCATTATTGATTATCTTAGTTTAAATTTAGGTATGTCAGTGGGAAATAATGTCCTTGAATAACATATTCAGCATTTGGAAACCTCATGCCTGGGATTATTCTGGCTGAGCCTCCCACATCATCAAGCAAGTGCTTAAATAAACAGATGGGCTTTGTACAAGTGCCCTGAGAGCTAGGGAACATGATTATGCTTCCATTCAAGGGAAGTCAGCCTCTTGGAAAATACGTTCTTGTGGTTTGCTCCCTCTTCAGCTGAGTTTTAAGCCTAGGGCTCAATCATAGGAGACCCTTCAGTTCAGTCGCTCAGTCATGTCCGACTCTTTGTGACCCCATGAATCGCAGCACGCCAGGACTCCCTGTTCATTACCATCTCTCGGAGTTCACTCAGACTCACGTCCATCGAGTCCATGATGCCATCCAGCCATCTCATCCTCGGTCGTCCCCTTCTCCTCCTGCCCCCAATCCCTCCCAGCATCAGAGTCTTTTCCAATGAGTTAACTCTTCGCATGAGGTGGCCAAAGTACTGGAACTCCAGCTTCAGCATCATTCATTCCAAAGAAATCCCAGGGCTGATCTCCTTCAGAATGGACTGGGTGGATCTCCTCGCAGTCCAAGGGACTCTCAAGAGTCTTCTCCAACACCACAGTTCAAAAGCATCAATTCTTCAGCGCTCAGCCTTCTTCATAGTCCAACTCTCACATCCATACATGACCACAGGAAAAACCATAGCCTTGACTAGATGGACCTCAGTTGCCAAATAATGTCTCTGCTTTTGAATATACTATCTAGGTTGGTCATAACTTTTCTTCCAAGGAGTAAGTGTCTTTTAATTTCATGGCTGCACTCACCATCCGCAGTGATTTTGGAGCCCCCAAAATAAAGTCTGACACTGTTTCCACTGTTTCCCCATCTATTTCCCATGAAGTGATGGGACTGGATGCCATGATCTTCGTTTTGTGAATGTTGAGCTTTAAGCCAACTTTTTCACTCTCCTCTTTCACTTTCATCAAGAGGCTTTTTAGCTCCTCTTCACTTTCTGCCATAAGGATGGTGTCATCTGCATATCTGAGGTTTATTTTAGCCAATCTCAACTCCTCTGATGGTAAACTTGGTGAGAGGTAACGCAAATTATGAGTAACATGATCTCACAGGTTTACATTTGAAGAAAGACAGTGGAGACCACACACACACACACACACACACACACACACACACACACAATCCTATCTACATTATCCCAACACATCACTAGAGTTCTTCCTTAAAGTCGAAAACCAGGTTCTAGAATAGTCCTGTCAATCTGTGATGGACCAACATGCCAAGGTAAGAAGTTTGAATCCAACAAGTGAGAATGTCTTTACCTATTCAGCATAGGCAATAAATGACTCCCAGGGATCAGGATGCATGTAGATAGCAGCTTCTTCAATGCTGTTGTACATTTATAACAGGCATTTGTTTTGGGTAATTAAAATACTCAACAGTGAATATTTCTCTGGAAAGCAAGTTGTGAAATACCTGAAACCATGAAGCATTCTGAAAGGCAAGAAAAGTGAGGAAGATGGCTCTATACAAGGATATTAACTTCATAGCCAAGAAGGCACTAGCAATGATTATAAAATCTGGAGCAACATGGGGGAAAAACAAGGAGAGAGAACTTAATGTTTCATTCAAGTTCTGTTTTGAAACAGGATTCAGAAAGGATATTGTACCATTTAGTATTAATTATTTTGGTTCGTGCACATGGCTAATTATTTCTACAGCGTCTAAGATCTCTTTAAAACAAACATAGTTTGCACATACACACCCACCTCTTAAAATATGCCTTTTATCCCCTCTTCCAGAGCCTTGAGGAACTCTCTGATGGACTGTCTCAGGGGCAGCACTCTGGGAGTAAGTGTGGATTGTAGATTAAAACACGTAACTGGCCCCTAACATGTGTATAAACAATTAACTAAAAGGATATTGCAGCATTTAAGAAACAAACAAAATGACTCTCAAAGTTAATTTGCCGTTTTTTTTTAATGTTCCATAATACATTTTACTCCCTGAACATTCCACTGACCTTTCTCTTCCCAAAGTTCTCCTCCTCCATTCCTTCCGTTGACTTAATGTCAGACTCACAATTCCATTGTCCAATTTGAACTTGTTGCATGAATCCTTATATTAGATTTTCCTGTGAGGAAACTCTCGAGTGAGGATCTTCTGATGCTAAATGACTGATGTTTCTGGAGTCCTAGGAATCATGCATTTCAAGTGTTTCTCCTTACTGAGACTGTGTGCACGCAGGGGTAAGAAAGCAGTATTAACACCGCATAAGGGCCTGGTGAATTTGGGCAACTCTAGAAAATCCATGGGTCCCTTTACCTGAACAGCCTGATCTGACCTATGGATGCCCTTTGTTCCTTCGATAAGCTGGCCAAGTGTCTGGTCATACCTGCAGACTGCCAGTTCCTCACGCCTACCAAACTGCTAAAGCTTGCTTCAGACCAACGTACAACTGGAGACAACAGAGGCCATTCTTATCTATTCACCTCTCATCCCCCAACATGAATCAGCTCATAACGATAGAGAAACAGGGCAATTAAATCTCCTGAGCAGATAGCACTGGAGGCTGGCTCACAAAGCTATTGGGTTGGCCAAAGAGCTTGGGTTTTCTGTACAATGTTATAGAAAAACCCAAATGAAGCTTTTGGCCAACCCAGTGTTTGTAATCATCTGGAGTATTATGCTTCTAAAGCAAGAAGCTAGCTCTAGTCTGGGCACTTCGGATAAAGGATGGTGCTGGCATTGGGAGATATTCCAGGGAAGTCACTCAAATGCCTACCTGTCAGCCCTGTCTGCTGGTTCACACTCTCCTGGTCTGCACCCTCTCGCTTACTGCCTTGGCCTCCATCACCACCGTCATCACTTCGTTCCTGCCTGCTTCTTCTTCCATTATCACCTTTCCTCTCCATGGTGAAACAGAAGGACACTTTCCCAAGCCTCTTCCTGCCAGCAGCACCTGGGAGATGCTGTCTTTTTTTTTTTTTTTTTTTTAAATGAAAGCTGATGTTGGACAGAGAAACATGTTTGAAGCCTGTGCAGTTCTGTGAAGATTTCTGATCATCTCTGTCAGGATAGAATGAAAATCTTACTCATGCTATACAAGGTTCTCTCCTCATATAGATATCATACTTAGTTTATGTACAGGCTTAAATTCCAGTGCTTAATCTCATCTCCTAGTCACTCATTTGACAAGTTTTATTGAGTCTCTACAATGTGTTAACAAGAAGTAGGAATGATAGCTAATATGTATAAAGCACTTAGTACGTGCTAGCATTGTATATGGAATGTCTCATTTAAGTAAGCACTTGCCTAGTTGCCATTATATCTGATTAAGTGAGATGATTTGCGGATACAAGTACAGATCTGTAGCATATTAATGTGTGTAGTTCCTTTGTAGGACTGGGCTTCTTTGGTGGCTCAGTGGTAAAGAATCTGCCTGCCACTGCAGGAGATACAGGTTTGATCCCTGGATTGGCAAGAATCCCTGGAGAAGGAAATAGCAATTCACTCCAGTATTCTTGCCTGGAAAATCCCATGGATAGAGGAATATCTGGTGGGCTACAGTCCATGGGGCTGCAAAGAGTCCAACACGACTTAGGGACTGAACAACCACGGGGCTTCCCTGGTGGCTCAGTGGTAAAGACTTCACCTGCCGATGCAGGAGACACAGGTTCAATCCCTAGTCCACATGCCGTGAAGCCACTAAGCCATATGCTTCAACTATCAAAGCCCACGCACGCCAGAGCCTGTGCTCCGCAACAAAACAAGCCTCTGCAGTGAGGAGCCCGTGCAGCACAACTAGAGAAAAGCCCACAAAACCATGAAGACCCAGCTCAGCCAAAGCCAGATAAATAGATCTTTAAACAACAACAGTTCCTTTGTAATGATATCTCCCCCATTTCCAGCCCACCCCTGCCTATTTTCTCTCATCTCTCTTACTATATTATTTCATCCCTAACAGAGATTTTTTCTGGAAAAACAGATGCTTATTGGATGTCAGTGGGTGTTCAGCTTCAGAATTAGAAGTGGAAAGACACAGAAAACCTCTAGACGCTAAGATCCTCGAGGGTAAGCAAATGTTTTTCTTTTTCCCAACCTGAAGGTCCTGGCATAGTGCCTGACACATACTTGATAGATGCATGCTAAATATTCGTTGCACAAATCAGTTCCCCCAATGTGATAACAATCCTGAGCTTTTCATAGTATTTGCTGGCTGGGCTTTTCTGCTGCCCCACATGCCACTGAAACATACAAAAATTTTGGATCAATTCAAGGTTCCACTAAGAGTAAATCAGGTATGAATTGGGACTTAAGCCAAGGTTTAAATAAGCAAAACCTGATGCTCTCTGATAGAAATCGATCTATTCAGGATGGTCAGTCTAATCACAAAAGAAGGCACATTTTTCCCTCAACACAGAGAACTGAGTTCCTACTGAGATTTTTTTTTAACATGGAACAAAAAGCAGAGGCAGGGACATGTTTCCACCTCCACCACCTAAAACTAGCTAGTTTCCACTGCATTCTCAAATTTTCCCCATTTCCCCCTTTCCCTTAGCCACTCCTCTTTCCATTCTAGTTTATTTCTTGGATTGATGTGGGAGTGAAGGCATGATTTGAGCCTTCAAATCATGTAAGCTTTTCATTTCACCCCAGGTAAAGGGGACATGATATAATTTGTGGGCCTGCTGAGATAACTACCAGAACAAGAGTTAACGGATAAGTGTTGCAGTCATGACATCTGGTGAAATCTTTCTATTAAGTGATTGTGAAATACAGTTACAACCTGATCCGGCCATGTCAGTGGGAGTTTCTCGGGGTATCTGCCGTCAAGTAGGCCCTAGAAATCATTTTGATTATGAGACAATGCATTCTGGCAGCAGGAGCTGCTTTAATTTCCAAGCTTAGAGCTGAAGTGTGTCCAGTTTACTAAATTCACCATAGAGTCTCTTAAAGGTAGATATCCAATAATGACCTAAGACCTCCTGGTATTTTAATTCCACTCAACACCGGCACTTGGGCAGCTGATAAAGCTGAAGTCAGACTATCAGAAGCAGCTTCTTTGCAAAAACTAACTCCCCAAGTTGAACTTATTGTATTTGATAGGGGGTGGGGGTAAGGAGCACACCGTTTTTAAATTGATTTCATGACAATGTTCTGGATATTTTTAGGTTGTAAGACACAAGCATGGTTTCCCCTCACAATAGCCCAATCAATAGAAAGTATGGTACTGCATGAACCACACTGTTCATGAATGGAACCTTCTACTTACACCCCACTATGAGTAGGGCTTCCCTGGTGGCTCAGCTGGTAGAGAATTTGCCTGCAATACAAGAGACGACCTGCAGTGCAGGAGATGTGGGTTCAATCGCTGGGTCAGGAAGATCCCTTGGAGAAGAAAATGGCAACCCACTCCAGTATTCTTACCTGGGAAATCCCATGGACAGAGGAGCCTGGCGGGCTACAGTCCATGGGGTTGCAAAGAGTCAGATAGGACTTAGCAACTAGACCACCATCTCCATGCATTAGAAAGTGATCCATTCACTGAGCTTATTCGATAACCAGGGGAGGGACCAGGAAGAACAGGGTCATGGGAAAGGAGGTGGAAGAGGCCATGGTGCTTGTCGCTTGCAAAGAGGTTCCCATCCAGAAGTGGGGACAGAGGGCACGACTGCCAGTCCCAGCCTGAATCTTCTCAGGACGATGGTGCGAAGCCAGGGCTGTGCATGTTGTGGATCAAAAACACAGAGGTGTGTCCTAAACCAGCGCTGAGTTTTTTCAAACAACAGGAGGAGCAAGGAGGACTAACTGCGCTGCTGGCGTTTGAAGCTCTGTGTCTCCCTTCTGCTTGGCACCAGAGAAACAACTAATGACCCTGCAGGGGCTTAACCTCTCCAGATCTGTTAGCGAAAGAAAATCACAGCATAATGAAACACAAAATCCCTTGAAAAAGTGTTCTCTTTCTTTTTTTTTCAATTCAAATCAATTCATAGCACATTGTACAGTCAAAGAGTACATTCAAACTTGCAAACTGTGTACAAGCAGTGTTTGGGTAAAACAATGTGATCCTACCATGTCCAAACAACCGGTAATGACCTCATATTGAACTATTCCCTTTTCATTTCTTTCCCTTCCTCCTGCTGCTTCTCCACACTGCAGTAGAATTCCTTCCATCGTTGCTAGCTACTAATCATCCCCACTAATATACCTGCCTCTGGTGGGTCCATTCAGAGTCCCCTGTGTACCATCTCCATCTACACCAAAATGGAAAAACAAAATAATTTTCTGCTTACTTATTTGTTCCCCTGACTTTCAACTTATTTTGACTTCATCTCAACATCAGGGATTCAATTTATTTTTGTTGCTGAATCTTGGTCAGACCAATAGTGACATTAAAAAAACAACACTCAGCTGTCTACCTTTTATTACCTATAAAGCCTTGTTGATATATGGAAAGAGGACCTTTGTGGTGAGTTTTCATAACATGTCTGTCTGTAAAAGACAACAATAATAACAGTTCTAATACCACCTCCACTGGCTTGACCACTTGTGCTCCTGGAAGTTAGCTGGATACTGGCTGTTTCCTAGGAAACGACATTATCAGTTCAGTTCAGTCGCTCAGTCGTGTCCAACACTTTGTGACCCCATGAATAGCAGCACGCCAGGCCTCCCTGTCCATCACCACACAGCAACACCACATTAATTCGGAACCTGCCACTTAGCTAAACTCAGGCTGTAGCATCCTATGAGCTGACCTCTTTGCTACCATCAGGAGCAGAAACAGACTTAACAAAAGCAGAATATAACAAAAGAGACTCCAGGATGTTGTCGGTTGATCAAGAATCTGAGACACTTAAAAATATGAACGATTCAATAAAACAGACCCAAACCTCCAAGCAACTCCCATATGACATATTCACAAATGTCCCATGGAGATTCTGTCACAGAATGGAAGAGTCCTGGTTTTAATTAGCTATTAAAATGGGGGACTTATTTTACAAAATGTACAAATGTGTGATTTCTTTTTTTTCTCTTTCACTTGCAAGAATGATCTTACGCATAGAGCCCAAACCAGAGCTGTAACTCTTGTTGACTTTCTCCTTGGTTATCCCAGGAAAATCTTCTCTTCCTCCTCGGCCACCATGCCTGTTTTAACAGACAAGGCATGGAGCGTAATGCAAGAGTGCTGTCATTACTAGTGACCTAAGCAGGAGCATGCAACTCCATGGAAAGCATACATTTCCCGGTCACTATTAATCATGTGAAGTGTTGACAATGTGGGGTGAACATCATGGGTTCTAACCCTGGAGAGGGAGGTAGGGCAACTCTAGACTGCTGATTAATGGTGTATACACAAATCACACCTTGCAGGACAGATTTTGCTTCTCCCTCCTATACTGTTGGTGGGAATGTAAACTGGTACAGCCACTATGGAGAATAGCATGGAGTTTCCTTTAAAAACTAAAATTAGAGCTACCATATGATCCAGCAATCCCAGCCCTGGGTATATATCTGGAGAAAACCACAATTTGAAAAGATACATGTACCCCAATGTTCGCTGCAGCACTATCCTACAATAGCCAAGACATGGAAGCCACCTAAATGGCCATCGACAGACGCGTAGATAAAGGAGATGTGGTGTATGTATACAATGGAACATTACACAGCCATAAGATGAATGAGACAATGCCATTTGCACCAGCATGGATGGACCTAGAGATTCTCATATTGAAGGAAGTGAGTCAGACACAGAAAGACAAATATCCTTGACATCACTTATATGTGGAATCTAAGAAAATGATACAAATGAACCCATTTACAAAGCAGTCACAGATGTAGAAAACAAAATTACAGTTGCCAAGGGGAAAGAGGGAAGGGATAAATTGGGAGATTGGGATTGACATGCACACACTATTATAAACTAGATATCTAATGGGAACCTACTGCATAACACAGGGAACTTGACTCAGTGCTCTGCAATGACCTCTGTGAGAACAGAATCTAAAGCAGAATGAATTAAAAGAAAGGATTTCATTTCTCTCTCTCTCTCTCTCTCTCTCTCCTCTCTCTCTCTCTCTCCTCTCTCACATACACAACCAGAGAGTCAACCAAAGGATTCTGAACTAGGGCTAAAAACACAATCTCAGGTCTAAAAAAGGGGCCGAGCTAATGACGGCAATGGTGCGAGCTGCCTGATTGTATACACTTGGCATATATTCACCCTGGTTGTATACACTTGGCATATATTCACCCTGGTTGTATACACTTGGCATATATTCACCCTGGTTGTATACACTTGGCGTATATTCACCCTGGTTGTATACCTTGGCGTATATTCACCTTGACTGAACAGGTCAGATTTTCCCCGAAATATGAGATCGCACCATTCTGAGCTTGAAATTTGTGGCCAATCATTGTTTCTCCCGATATCCCTTCTCCTCCCTTTTCTCAGAGGTAGAAACCTTGAGGCCTACTGTGCTGCCTGTGGAACTCTGCTCAATGTTATATGGCAACCTGGATGGGAGGGGAATTTGGGGGAGAATGGATACAGGTATATGTATGACCGAATCTCTTTGCTGTTCACCTGAAACTATCACAACATTGTTAACTGGCTATACTCCCAATACAAAATAAAAAGTTTTTTAAAAGGAAGTAGAGACCTTGATTTTTGAACTGCACACATTTCTGTCCATGTGAAAGGCTTATCTTCGTCATCCCTTGCTGCTAAATTCTGGCTGACATGAAGTAAACAAAAATATGTTATGATACCTCTTGCAAACATCTTTGAAAAGGTGGCTAGGCCTTTCTTTTCCTTCTTCCTGGAATGCAAATGTAATGGCTGAAGCTTAAGCAGCCATTTTGTACATAAGAGGCACACTAAGGATGGCAAAACAGAAAGATAGGATTGGGTCCCCACTCCTGGTGAGCTGCCATATCTGCCCTGGAATCCTACCTCCCTATCTCTTTTTTGTGAGAGAAAAATAAAGGTCTACTTTTCTTAGCCTCTGTGTGTGTGTGTATAGGGGTGGTGGTGGTGTGGAACTGCACCTAATCCTATTACAAACAGACCTAAGTGGTCATAATAGACTTCATTTTATACATAAGGAAACGAATAATTAAAGATCAACATTGATAAATGTCTCAATCAGGGAAGCAGAGTCAGCAAATTAATTACACTTTTGTTTAATCTTCTGCTTCTAAAGATAGATGATGGAGGTTCTATTATATATGCCCATCAGTATCTGTCAAATGAATATCATTTTATATTTCATGTCTTTGAATTTCTGAACCTCCGAGGTTTTCCAATTGGCACATCTAATCCCAAATCACACATACTCAAGAAATGAGATATTAAACAATAAAAAATGTAACAAGGCATAGGAATGAATAGACTTGAGAAAATTTTCTTTCTTGTTATATTCACTAGCTGGCACATGTCTTAATCTGCATTTTAGTACTTAAATTGATAAAACTCTATTAATTTGCACTGATATTTTAGAGAGGGCTAAATGAAGATTTTCAAATTTGGGGGATGAGTCAGAATCTGGAATGTTAAAAAGTACATTTCAATATATATGCAAGATAGTCAATATATCATAGCTTTAGAACACACTCCTAGATGCATTCACAGAATAACCCTCTGAAAGTAATGGATATGACTAAACTCTCTAAATTCAGATAGTGAGAAAAGATAAAGCGAATTGCCTCTACCTGGGGAAGCCCCAGGCCTCATCCTACAACCCTCACTTCCAGAAATCACTCTATGGCCATGACAAACAGAAAGAAGCTTTTCCCCTTTACATTACAGTAACTTCAGATTGTCTGCCCAGTCTTCTAAAACTCTTTAATATTCAAAATGAAAATGGCGACAGAGGGACAAGCAATATGCAGTTCCCCTATTCTGCTCCATCTCCAGTAACATCTCTGCCCAGTCCCCCCGGACAAATAAACTCAGTATCCAGCAGAGTTCCTCTGCCCCCTAGTTACTTCCTTACAGTGTGCATCCTTGCAAATAAGAAGCATGAGCCGTGGAGTAGTCGAGTCAGAACCTGGTACCGTGTGATCTATTTTACTTCCTTGGTGAATGCTTGCAGGTGGGGGTGACCTGTAACACTAGAGTGCATCACTGTTTCACTCCTGGCTTCTGAGCAATTACAGACATTTAAAGACGTACAAAAGCTCACAGTCTACAATCCCCACCCCCTGCCTTCCACAAGCATGTCTGATAATCTCCAGCATCTGCTTAAACGCCAGCTTACCTTTAAGATAAACTGCCTTTCTTTAGTTCATTCCACCAAGACCAACTCCTTCATGGAGACTATATGCCTTGGAAAATGAGTTTTCCCTACCTCCCTGCAGGATGACTACTGTGTATAATGGTCTCTGAAATGCTAATGGAAGCCAAGAAATCACCTGTCATGAACTATGGGGCTATTTAGTTATGAAGAGCAATATTGATATTTACCTTCTGATTCGTCATGCTGGAGGGCAAAGCAGAAAGAAAACTTGGGTTTCCCTAGTTTCTACGCCAAGATAAAGAAAACCTCTGCATCTCACGTCTTCTATCCTTTCAGATGGGGAAATACTGCCAGTGGTGATGAGAATGTGGTGACTGTCATTCAGAGCACTGCCACGTGCATTATCTGACTTGCTCCTCACAGGAATCCGGCGCGAGATGGGTATTACCCGTACGATAATGTCCAGAAGAGAGAACGGATGCAGAAGGTTAAATGACACGCTCCAGGCAACCCAGATGGAAAACAGCAGGGCTTCTGCTTCCGCTGTCAGGTTCAGGAGCAGCTGTTCTTTCCACATTAACTATTCCCCCTTTCCCCCATCTCCCCGCCAGACATACTTTTTAAATGCAACTGGTTTTCATTTGGGTCCATTCTCTTCACTAATAACCATCAAAGCTCTGAAAGGTACAGCTCTATGAAAGAACAGAAGCTACTCAAACTGCTTTCCCATTGGTTTTATACAGTTTCAAGAGCAGACATTACAAACTGAGTAATGTCTAAAGAGAACAAGCACACAAAGATGGTCTTAAGAAAAGCTGAGACAGCCATGAGAAAAGAAGTCACAATTTTTTTCAGATACCTAGACTATCACCAAAACTAATATTTGTAATGTAGGACTAAAATATTTTTGCTTGTCTGATAAAAAAACAAAATGGGCTCATATTTAGAAATATAGAAACTTTAAAAATATAAAAGTTGTTCATAACCCCAATCTGATATATCCATTATTTACATTCCAATTATTTTTGGCCTGTATATATATGTAAAACATATAATGTATATATGTAATAAATATACGTACTCTGTATATTTAAAGCTCACATTTACCCATGTATATTTAAAAAATTAGAATAAATCTGAATATATAGTTTAAAATTCTACCTTAACACTGTATTGTAATTCAAAAATTATAGAATGGAATCCTATAATAAATAATAAAACTAGTTAAAGACAAAATAAAATTGGAAAAACCTTATAGTACAGGTTGCAACTAACTGTCAAAAGCACTTGGTAAGTGATTTTGGCGTATAATTTAATGGAGCTAAATCTTAATCAATCAGCAAATACTGACTGAGTCCTAAGCAGCTGGAATTCTTATGGGAGGCAGGCTTGGGGATGTGATGGGTAAGACAGAGTTCCTGATGTTGGAAGCTTGTATTCTAGAGCCTCAGAAATCAGAGAATTACAGTAAATTTGAGTGACCTAGGCTCAATTTGCCTTCACATTCCCTAGAAAGAATGGTTTTGCAAAGCAAATTAATGATGTAAATCATGCTCTAAGATTAAACACCTAATTTACTTACAAGAAGGAACCATAATCACTTAAAAAATATCCAACTGCATACAAATATTTTATTAATTAAAAGTGAGTACCACTCAAACATCTGTTGGAGAAGAAAATGACACCCCACTCCAGTAGTCTTGCCTGGAGAATCTCATGGACGGAGGAACCTGGCGGGCTACAGTCCATGGGGTTGCAAGAGTCAGACATGACTTAGCGACAAAACCACCACCACAAGCATCTCTATATGCTAAATATGAGCTAATACAGGAACTATAGGTGGTGTAGTTATATTCTTTTTATGTTTTTGACTCTTTCTAAGCACACGTGAACAAGTGGGGATTTACTGTACCTAGAAAACTTATGATTTTTGAAGATGTTAGTATTTCTAATTAACACTAATCCCAGTTTTAGCTGGTCAAGTAAAAGAAAACTTGATAGCAAAAGATAATGCAATATGCTGATCTATTCTTCAAAACACCAATATTTAAACTGAATTGACGGAAATGTTTTAATTTGGTTTAACCTCAGGTGTCTAAAGATGTCCTAGAAATGTACATATTTCTTTGACTCCCTTCTCTACTGGACCAAGTGATTTTTAAAAATTTCTTTAATAAAATGACTGTTTGATTAAACCCTGAGCAGGCTAGAGTCAATAGCCAGTTATCTCTCCATTATGTTGTTGATACACATTTCCTTAAATCACATTTTAACATCAACCAGTCAAGGTATTTTGCAAATCTGACCTACTTCTCTTTTATGAAACCGGAAGGGATATTAGAAAAACAGAAAGTTGAGCATCTCAGTGAGTGCCAAGAAGATGACTATGCTTTGGAAGAAAGGTTGGCATGGAGCCTGAATCCACCCACGTCCCTGGCCTCCTCAGATCCAGGGCCAGACCAGTGAGAATGAAGAGAATGGCAAGTAAAAGCAGCAGAGGATATGGAGAGAAAGAAGAGAAGGAAAGAAGCTGAGAGAGAACAGGAGAGAAACTCAGAAGAGGGACAGATGGGTGAGCCAGGAAGACACCACAAAGAGGGAAATCCCCCCGGCACAGAAATGCAGTAACTCCTCTCCATCCACCACACATTTAGCCCCAAGCCTGTCCATCTGGAGAGGGTGAACTCCAATTGGTGATGGAAATGGTTATTTCTGAGGCATTGGGGGCCCATGTATGCAATTCACTGACTTCTTCATCGTAGTCTTATTAACATCTAAGACCCTGAACATGTGGCTAGGGTGGAGTGGAGAAGGTAGAGATGAGGGCTTTCTATGGCAGGAAGGCGGCGTGTGATATGATGCTGGACAAGAGGCCAAGTGAAAGTCCTGAACTTGCCAGCTGAGCCGCCTCTGTTTAAGGCTTCTCACAGAGAAGCCTGGTGGGCTACAGTCCATGGGGCCACAAAGAGTTGGACATGACCTAGCAACTGAACAACAACTAGTCCTGGAAGTCTGCAACCACTGCTTGTAATCAGTATCTCCACTCTGTCTTGGCAGAACGGTGCTACTTACAGATGATCTGGCCACCACTTAAAAAGAACCTATCATTTCTTATTTGTGCCTTAGTTTTTCCATTTATACAACTGTTAATTTCTTTTCTATCTGCCTCTTGGGCATGTTGCTGTGTACCAGTGAAAGGCTATTATTAGCCAGAGAAAGGTTAATGACAAATAGACCTTTTGATGGGTTCCACCCTTATTTCTGGTAGAGCAATCCAGCTCATTCTGGGAGGCAGTCTGGAAGCCACTTGTTTATCAGGTTAATGACATCACACCCAGGTTAGATCTGTTTATCTCCTCCACATCCCTATGAACTTTGTAGCGCTTTCCCTACTTCCCGGATAACAACCTAGGGTACACATCAACATGTGCTTTCAGTGTTTCTCTGCAAACACACACAACCCTCACATGCATCACGATGACATAAACCATGTGATAACACTGTGGTGACATTCAAACGATACAGCGATCACTCAATAAACAAATTCCTAAGCAGCTGCTTAGCACTCGAAAGGCACCAGAACCTGTTAGGATGGGAACAGGAAAAAAAAGAAGACAGTGTCCCTGCTAAAAGAGAATTTATGACCCAGTTGGAAAAAAATAATGCTCACCCATGACAAAATTAGAGGACAAAATTATATTCCGTTAAGTGCAAAATTGCAGAGTACAGTCAATTAGCAAGCTAGAAGGTTTATTAGAAGAAACAGTAACTTAACAACTTTTCTTACTATAAAGCCATAGTGCAAGTCGGCTTAAATATCAAATCTGGTTTCCCACAACTGATTAACCTGAAAATGGTTTAGCACAACACTAATCCTTTAATTTAACAATCTATAAATGCCTTCTCTAATAAGTTCCATAGAGCCCTTCCTTGGATTCATAGCAACGAGGCAACTCTAACAGGTTCTCCAATGCTTGTTTTAATGAGCACCTCTGGACCTTAATGAAATATCACAGGTCCAACTGAGCATCAATTAAAGAGAAATCATCTCAAAAGGTATAAACGGTGACGCATCAACAGTGGCACGTTCCTCCAGGTGAGCGGTGTTGAAAGGATGCTGTGAGGTCAGAGGGTAAACGTGCCCCAGAGATTAGCCCCTTCTACCTCTGCCTAGTGTGGACATAAACTAGGCCATGGGATAAAAGGAGGAAACCCCAGCACATAAATATTATGGGAATACTATGGAAGGAGAAACTCTGAAAGAAGAGAAATACATCTGTTCAACACAGAATACCTTTGATGCAACCTGCGTGTTTTCTCCTATTTTTCCAAGGCAAAGAGGAGAGCGTGGCATTAGATGAAGTCCCTGAAAAACGTCAAATTTTTGCAGAAATGCAAAAGCCTGTGTGGCAGCAGTGAGCCCTGCTTAACTCTGCTTCCGGAGAACACTTAGACGGGTAGAGAGAAGGCGCCCACTCTCCCTACCAACCTGGTGACTTGGCAAAGTGCCGCGGAGGACAGAGGATGAGAAAGGCTGGATCAGGTCAGGACGGTTCCCTGATCCCTGCAAACAGAGACCAGATGTGCCCAGACCCCAAAACCCAAAACCACATCAAAAGAACTCAAAGGAGAAAGGCGTACTAAGGAAAGCTCTGGGATTAGCAGGAAGGCATGAGGATTTGGAATGATACATTATCGCCCAGGCTCAACTTCTCTGATTCCCACGACTAAGCCATCTTCAACAGACTACTCTCCCCACTGACCCCAAGCACAAATAGTTAAACTTGAAGATCTACAGCCCTGTTGCTCAGGGTCCAAAGCAAATATCTGCAGGAAAAGTGTCCCTGAGGACACAGCTGTCAACGATTCTGCAATTCCTTTATCTACTACAGATGCTCCCCAGCCCAGCAAATGTCCCTCTGCGTCTGGTTACGAAAACAGGAGAATTTAAAAATTCTTTTTCATCCTTATTCTCTCATCCTGAAGATGACGGCAGTTTCTGGGGGAACCTGGATGGAACCCTTTATTTAATTTTGGATCCTGAGAAAAGGCTTGGCAGTACAAACTCCTTGTGATTTGTAAATAAATGCTGTGAAAATTCCCCTGATAATGTTTGTAGCTTGGTTTCTTTTCCTGTTTCTTGCCCTCCTACGATGGTTAAAAACTTAAGGGCTCCCTCTAACTCCAATTTAGCCATCTGTGCCCTGTTCAGATATGGGTCGGGCACCACCGTGTTAGGTCAACACTGATTCGAGAATCCAAACAGTTCAAGCTACTCGCTTTGGAAAATATAATCCCTTGTGAATATATTCCATGGCCTCTATGTTTCCTTCTGTTATAAGGAAATAAAAAAAGACTGAACAGGAAAGGAGAAGAAAAAAAAAACCTGGCAAAAATGGACTCTGTCCAATTAGCTATAGAGTTTCCAGCAGGGTTTTGCTTCAGACACTGTGCGAGTTAAATATCTGCACAAACCCTGGGCACGGGTGTTCCTAACCCCCACAGCACGGCTGCCTGCGGGATGGCACATGGAACACTAACAGCATACTTATTATTAGATTTTCTGCATGGTTACATAAGCCTACAAAAGGGGAAAATGTAAATGATTCAGGAAGATATTCTTCATGCGGTTCTCATGAAATCTTTAATATCTTAAGACTTAGGAAGAACTCTCCTGGCAAGATACAATCAATTTTCATGCTTCATGGGGGCGGGGGTGGAAGTCCTTTCAGTAATGTCAAGGAAATGGCTATAGGCAAAAAAAAAAAAAAGGAAAAAAAAAAAATTACACCCTGGACTGAACAAAACCCCAAGGCACTTTGGACTAAATCCTTTCTTTCGTGCCCACAGCATAGTGGAAATGAAAAGGAATATTCACTTGGGGTCTGTGGGGATTGTCTTTGGACTAGTCTGTCTACCCACAGGATTTCACTTCATCTGGCAGAACTCATTATCGATCGGCCAGTTTTTTTATGAATCTGAATAGACTATAGGTTAAACCAACCACCCTTCCAAAAAAACCACACACACACATACACACACACACACACACACACACACACTCACACACACTGCAATGACAGGAAGGAGGCAGCCAACATGGGGCCTGAGGAGGTGAGGCAGGACTGGAAGGGAGACCCCCACGCACCGAGCTTCTTCAGAGGTAGACAAGTCAGCCACACCAGTGTGTTGCTTTAATTTTCATTTAAAAAACAACAGCTTTTCAGACAGTTTCCCTTCATTTCTTAAAAACTAAGGATATAAAAATACATTTCTTAAGAATGCCACTTACATTACGTTTTCTACCATTCAAATAATAGATAGCAAACTCTAAATTCCCTCCTTTTTAAAAACCAGATGTTGACACCAAATTCTACTCTTTGGTCCCAAAATAATCCGTCTTTGGAACTGTTCAATTCAAAAGCATTGTCATTCTGTACTTACACTCACTCACAGAAGTCACTGTGCAAAAGGAATAGTTTTTCCTGCAAGGTGGAAAAGATACACAGAAACACCTGACCTCTAGGCTAGGGACCTGGCCAGCTAGTTTCAAAATGGTTTCATTCATTCATTCACTTACCCAAGTGCTTTTATCAATTTATTTCCAGTATCCTCAAGAATTATACCATAAACTCCCACATATTTAAATCAAATAAAAATGGACCATATTTATAAATGCAAACAAAAAAGCAACATGATCACTATTTCTGCCAAAAGCCCCCAAATATGTCAACTGCTTCCTTGATGGCTCAGACAGTCAAGAATCTGGCTGCAATGCAGGAGATCCAGGTTTGATTTCTTGGTCAGGAGGATGCCCTGGAGAAGGGAATAGCTACCCACTCCAGCATTCTTGTTTGGAGAATTCCATGGACAGAGAAGCCTGGTGGGCTACACAGTCCATGGGGGTTGCAAAGCCACTCCTCTCCCCTGTGCATCCAAAATAGCCTTAGTTTAGGAAGGTCAGGTCAAATTCCTCTCCCCCTGCATTACTCTCTGCTGTCTGGTGCTAACCCAGATGACGCCTTGTGTCGCAACAACAATATACCTTATAGTTACACATCATTTCATCAATCACAAAGCTCACAGATATCATTCCCTTTAATACCCACCCAGTAATCCTTTAAGAGTGGCACAGGCCCATTTTCCAGACCAGTAAACTGAGGATCAGATAGGTTACATTGCATGGCCGTAGAAAACATAATAACTTGTGGAGCCAAGACTGAGCTCTGAATCTCTGAAGCCTATACGCACTGCTCTTTCCATTATACCACTGGGCCTGCCTACCAACCTATGAAAGTATTAGGATGTTATTTGCTTGCAATGAGTCTATGTTTTATCTTTCACAGTGTAAGCAGTTTGGAAGGATGCCCTCCCGCCAATTACACTTCTTTGAGACCTCCACGACACAATGTGATGCAAACACACAGCAGGGGTTCATTCATTCATTTGGTCAGTTTATCAATGTCCACCTACGGAACACCTAGTTTGTGCTAGCCACGCACTATTCTAGGTATTAGGAAAACAAAGACTCCCTCCCCTGCACTCCACCCCACTCCCCCTCCGAGAAATGCAGTTGAGACTCTGAGTCTGACTAGGAGACAGGTTATGTGTAGAGGTCACTATAGTGTAGACTGATAAAAGGCTCTGCAGAGGCCTCCACGAGATGCTGGGAGGACAGGAGGCGGCGACAACTGACTGCTCCCGAGTATACAGTCATTTCTGAAGACCCCTCAAGATGGGGCTTGAAAGGATATACGTAAAAACTGGCTTAGGAAGTAAGGAAAGAGGAAGGGAAAACACGCAAGAGCTGCAGGATTTCTGCCAAGTCGGGCTATGGATGTCTCTGACTACACTCAGGATGCAATCCAGGCTTCCATCACTGACTCGTGAGCACCCGGCACGGCCAGATTGTGTGCACAGGGTGATGTGACCCTGGGAATGGGGCATCAGGCTGCCCCCTCCTTAGAAGAGAGGCCAAGGAGGGGACAAATGCAGGGACCTTTACCATCCAAGCCCAGGAGACAGAGACCCCAGCTGTCATCTGTCCACAAACTTCCGATGGGTGTCTCCTGCATGCCAGGTGGACTAACAGTACGAGAAACTAAGCTTAAAGGTCCTTAAATATTAGGAGGCAGCAGACACTGCGCCCTCATTCTAGGCTTATTCAGAGGCTTGATCACGGTCTGATAGCCCAGCAGGTCTTGGTGTCTGGATCTCTGTGTTCGGGCGCTTGCAGGGAGACAGTAAGGAACTGGCATCCACGTGATTTTTTTTTAAAAAGGCTTCTCTACCTGAAAACGCCAGACACATTTCAGATGTCAAATCTAATGCGATGCTCAGGGTGGGTGACTGATCCATGTGAGGGCTCTTAAGTGGGAGTAGAAGCCTGTCTGGCTGATTGTCTTTCCCGCACACGCGCATTCCGGTGTTCACAGACTTGTAGGCCATAAATAGCTCTTAGGGGAGTGTGAGAACACATCACAGGCTCGAGAGGGCCTCGGCACCTGAAATCAATGAACGGCTGACACTCGTCTCCCTAAAAGGGGACTCTGTTGAATGAAGGGCCGCTAGACTCAGCCTGAGCCCTCTAAACCATCACTTGGGAGCATCATTAGCGGCTGAATTGTGACCCCTTAAATGCATATGTTGAAGTCCCGACCCCCAGCATCTCAGAAGGAAGACTGTATAGAGAATCAAGGCTGTCACAGACGTGACTGGCTAAAACGGGCCGGACCTGAGTAGGGTGGGCCCCCGACGCAGAGCAGCTGGGGTGCTTACAGACAGAGAGCCTGGAGTTAGGCTCCCATGAGTCAAGGGATCACAGACGCCTGAGATGGATTCTTCCCCAGCACCTGCAGAGGGAGCACGACCCTGCCACCACCTTGATTTTGGATTTCTAGTTTCCAGAGATGTGAGAGAAAACATTTCTGTTGTTAAAGCCACTCAGTTTGTGGGGCTTCGTGAGAGCATCCCTGGCAAACTAATATAGGGGTGTGAAGCTCTGTGCGTGTGAAGGAAGGACTTGAATCGTGGAGCAACTGAAACTCAGTTTTCATGTGATAATATTTAATGTCATCGAAGTCCTCTCGGCTTATATTGTGCCCACGCACCCAAACCACAGAATTCCTGCCGAACACTAAAGACAGGTGCATTATATAATACAGTAACCCGAGCTGTCGCCCTTCCAGAACGGACAACTCTGTCGGCCAGGTTTATCCACCCTGGATATCACAATGTACTGCACAGTGTCTCTAGGTAGGGACCAAACCTCCCACAGAAGTTCCCGGGTCAGACCGATATGGGGTATCATTACTAATGTATTCAGTCTAAGAGCTGCTGACATTTCTATGTTGATTACACTTCTACACTTACAGCTTTACAACACTGAGTCATACTGAATGGAAGCTTATTCAAAATAGACCAAACAGCCTGAACTGAGGCTCCACTATCGGTAATTGACTATTATTAGTAATTTTACCCAACGAGGAACTAAGCATTCGCTCAGAAGTTCATGCTTTTTCTGGAAACAGGATTGACTAAGAAAGTGAATAATGCAAAGAAGCTAGGGATAGGGTAGGCTAAGAAGATCGGAATGTTTAAACTATTATTTACCTAGATATTTTTTAAAATGCAAAATTCTTTTAAAGCTGTCTTCCCATTTCCCATCCATCCACGGCCGTGAAAGTGCTGGCTTTCAACGTCTGTGACTTGGCCCAGGCAGAGATGAAGGCTGGCTTTCCACAGCATGTGTTACCTGAAGTTTTTCTTTCGTTGTTCAGTCCTGTCCAACTCTTAGCGAACCCAGGGACTGTAGCCCACCAGGCTCCTCTGTCTGTGGGATTCTCCAGGCAAGAATACTGGACTGGATTGCCACTTCCTTCTCTAGGGGATCCTCCTGACCCAGGAATTGAACTTGGGTCTCTTGCATTACAGGCAAATTCTTTACTGTCGGAGTGTCACATGTAAAGGAAACATAAATCTGACACCAGGAAGCGCTGGGCCCTGGTGGAAGCGAGGAGGCATGGAGAAAGCAGGAACGGATGAAGGGTGGGGAGCAGGGTGGAACCACTCTAGGGCACCACGTACAGAAAGACTGCCTGAAAACCCTTTTACACCCCTCTTCTCCGAGTTGCAGCTCACATGGTAGCTGCTCCTCATCTTGCCTCCCACCTCCCCCGACTGTCTCTCAGTGGCCCCCACACTAGCTGCTCTATACCCCTCCCTCAAGGTCACAGGATTTCTCTCGAGGAGCAGTCTGGCCTACTCTCAGTTAAGCCATTCAAAACTTTCTCATCTCACAGCAAAGAGCATGGTAGACAAGCAGGGCACTAGTCCTCAGCAGCTGTGGGATGGAGAGGACTGCGAATGTTTATGATCTGTCGTTTTCTTCCTTTACACGTGGCGCACCCCATATTAATGCAAGCAGAACTGGGAGGGCGTCTACTCGGGAAGACTGTCATACCAAACTTATTCCACTGGAGCTCGTTACGCTACTAAATGCACTTTTAAATTATACGTCCTTTTCTTTCTCGAAACTATAAAATTTAGTCTTTCACTTAATGAGAGAGGCAGTAAAGCTTACACACAGTAAATGCTCAATATATTTCACCCATTATTGATGATAATTAATACTGGATTTGCACCCTAATAATTCACCACTTATTAAAACATAATTCTTGAAATATAAGTTGCCCCCACACACTTTCATATTTATGGTCATTAGATCATTTCACTAGCAGCTTTGCCTGAACAATATATTCTTTGAACATTGAAGTGCCAAGCATTCAGCTAGTAATCTGGAGGCAGAGATGGTTACGATCCCATCATTCCTCCCCCACAGGGGTGATGGGCTTGATACTCAAGGAAATTAGTTTGACTTGGGTCGACTATCTTTTGGCCAATGAGGTACAGGCCAGTGTGCCAGCATACAAAAAAAGAGTAAGCTGCCTTTGAAAAGTTTATGAAGCAATAACTACAGGACACTTCAGTTTACTATCATGAACTTGACTCTATAAAGGAATTCTTCATTTAAAGGGAAAACCTGAATAAATTTAAATTAAAAAAAAAAAAAAAGGCAGAGGGACCAGAGATCAAATTGCTAACATCCACTGGATCATGGTAAAAGCAAGAGAGTTCCAGAAAAACATCTATTTCTGCTTTATTGACTATGCCAAAGCCTCTGACTGTGTGGATCACAATAAACTATGGAAAATTCTGAAAGAGATGGCAATACTAGACCACCTGACCTGCTTCTTGAGAAACCTATATGCAGGTCAGCAAGCAACAGTTAGAACTGGACATGGAACAACAGACTGGTTCCAAATAGGAAAAGGAGTACGTCAAGTTTGTGTATTGTCACCCTGCTTATTTAACTTATATGCAGAGTACATCATGCGAAATGCTGGGCTGGAGGAAGCACAAGCTGGAATCAAGATTGCTGGGAGAAATATTAATAACCTCAGATATGCAGATGACACCACCCTTATGGCAGAAAGTTAAGAAGAACTAAAGAGCCTCTTGATGGAAGTGAAAGAGGAGAGTGAAAAAGTTGGCTGAAAGCTCAACATTCAGAAAACGAAGATCATGGCATCTGGTCCCATCACTTCATGGCAAATAGATGGGGAAACAGTGGAAACAGTGGCTGACTTTATTTTTCTGGGCTCCAAAATCACTGCAGATGGTGACTGCAGCCATGAAATTAAAAGACATTTACTCCTTGGAAGGAAAGTTATGACCAACCTAGACAGCAGAGACATTACTTTGCCAACAAGGTCCATCTAGTCAAGGCTATGGTTTTTCCAGTGGTCATAACTGTGTTGGAGAAGACTCTTGAGAATCCCTTGGACTGCAAGGAGATCCAACCAGTCCATCCTAAAGGAGATCAGTTCTGGGTGTTCATTGGAAGGACTGATGTTGAAGCTGAAACTCCCAATACTTTGGCTACCTGATGCGAAGAGCTGACTCATTTGAAAAGACCCTGATGCTTGGAAGGATTGAGGGCAGGAGGAAAAGTGGACAACAGAGGATGAGATGGCTGGATGCTATCACCAACTTGATGGACATGGGTTTGAGCAGACTCCAGGAGCTGGTGATGGACAGGGAGGCCTGGCGTTCTGCGGGTCATTGGGTCACAAAGAGTCGGACACGACTGAGAGACCAAACTGAACTGAACTAAAAGCATAAAAGGAAAACCTGGGGCAACTTTGCTAATCTGTGAGCAGAAAATTAGCCAATGCCACTTCATACCAGTGGTCAAGTGGTCATGCCAAGGTTATACATGGACTGGATTCTCTCTGTACTGTGTCTTAAATTCTATTTTGTACTTCCAGGTAATTCAAGGAACTCATGGACCCTACTGCAATCTATGTAACACTTTTACTGTTTATATAACAATATTTTTATTATTTATATAGCAATACAAACGATACCACTGTTTGAATGGCAAGATGATTCCATCTCTTTCACTATCAGAAAATTGTTTATCTAGGCTGCTTCAGATACACCTGCCTTTTCTGATTTTCTCCATGCATCCAAGACAAGTGAAGCTTTCAAAAATACTCTCATTGACTATTTGGGACATGGACCCTATATAAAGAGAATTGTGATTTAAAAAAAAACACAACTGAACATGACTGAATCCCCAGAAGGTTCTCTAAATATAGTGTACGACCTTCCTTGGGATGAAGCGACTATGAGATAGGAGAACAAATGGTCCAGGTGCCTAGGAACACAAATGTGTGATGTCTCTTCATAGTCAACGCCACGTGCATTCAGACCCAAGCCCTCATCCACTCCCTGCAGGAGTGAGTGCTCACGGACTGCCTCCTCTGTTCCAGGCACATGAAACAGAAATCTAAAAGACATCGTTCTTACTCTCAAGTCCATGGTACCTACTATGCAAACACTCTCAAGAGGACAGACAAATCCTGTGTGGACAGGAAAGACACACAGCCTGGCTCAGTAAGACCATGAAGGGGCAGTGAGGCTGGACTCCTTGGAGGAGATAGCAACCTTGAGTTTGAAGAACACACAGGAATTATCTAGCTTATATGAAAGCAAGGAGAACAGCTCTAGACAGAGGAAGGAGTGTGTGCAAAGGCACACAGTGTCACACGAGGGATGATGGCACATGGGGGTAGGTACAAGAACATAGTGTCAGGAGGGGAGGAAGGAAGAGAGCAGGGCCCCTCCCTACACAAGGTGTCTCCTGAAGGCCACTCTTTGAGAGGCTAAGAAGGGTCATTTTCATATTAAAAAGGCCCCAGATGAACACTGTGTATATGTGCTTAGTTGCGTCCAACTCTTTGGGACCCCACGGACTGTAGCCCGCCAGGCTCCTCAGTCCATGGGGATTCTCCAGGCAAGATTACTGGAGTAGGCAGCCATGCCCTCCTCCCGGGGATCTTCCCGACCTAAGGACTGAACCCAGCTCTCCCACACTGCAGGCGGATTCTCCACTGTCTGAGCCACCAGGGAAGCCCAAGAATACTGGAGTGGGTAGTCCATCCCTTCTCCAGGGGATCTTCCCAACCCAGGAACTGAACCAGGGTTTTCTGCATTGCAGGCGGATTCTTTACTAGCTGAGCCACCAGGGAAGCCCAAGAATACTGGAGTGGGTAGCCTATCCTTCTCCAGGGGATCTTCCGGACCCAGGCATTGAACTGGCGTCTCCTGCATTGCAGGCGGATTCTTTACCAGCTGAGCCACCAGGGAAGGCCATACGTATACTGCTGCTGCTGAGTCGCTTCAGTCGTGTCCGACTCTGTGCGACCCCAGAGACAGCAGCCCACCAGCCTCCCCTGTCCCTGGGATACTACTATGTATAGAATAGATAACTAAGGAGAACCTACCGTTCAGCAGAGGGAACCCTACTCGAGGCTCTGTGATGACAAAGGGATATATTCAGATGTATAGCTGATTCACTTTGCTGTATGGCAGAAACACAACATTGTAAAGTGACTATACTACAACAAACATTAAAAAAACAAACAAAAAGTCAAAACAAACAAAGAAAAAAGGGTCACTGGTCACAGTGCAGAGGATGGTGGGAAGAGACCATGTTCCACAGGCGAGGGAACGGCTGGGAGGATCTTGCTCAGGTGTTGCTGGAATATCATGAGGTCCAGCCTGGTGCCGGGCAGTCAGGGTGGTGAAGAGGGGCCGGGGAGAGAGGTCGTGCAGGCAGACTGCACACCACCGTCACTGGATAGCCGGGCGTGCACACACGCAGGAGCAGGAGCATGATGGGGGTTTTGGCTTGGCTACTGCCACTCACAGAAGGGATACAGGAGAAATGACGCAACAGCTTCCTTCTAAGCCCAGAGCTCCAATTTCCCGTGCTGACTTCTAGGATAAAGTTGAAAGACGTTAACTTTGCATCGAAGGCTCTCTCCAGTCCTCTACACGCGCGGAGTACTGAAGACACATCAGTTGAGCGCTCACTGGAGACTTGAACAGACACACAAGCATCATTTTCTCCACCTGACAACACATCTGCCTTTCCTGAATTACTCTGCCTTCATGAAAGAAGAGAGACAGCAGCTTATTCAAAGAATAAATGCGAATATTCCTCTGATAACCTGCTCATTTCCAACACATTTTCCCTCCCAATGCAGGATTCCAGTCCATTCATCTGATTATCACCAACAACCCCTCCGATCTTTTTCTTGGGTAGGGTCTCTGTCCTCTCCTTCACCCTGAAGGCTATTCATCTTCCGCAAGATAAAGGGTTTCCTTTATCCAGGTGGAAACAAATGCTGGGTCTCAGAGAAAAAGCCATCAACCCCAGACACAATGACACATCCCAGGCTCTTACAACAGTCTGCATTACTGGATTTTTTTTTTCCTGGCAAAGAAGCCACAATTCAGGAGTCTATGCAAAAATCATTAAGTGAAGGCTGCTCCTCAAAGGCCCCATCCATCACCCCTCCTCCACCATCCTGCCCCTCCTGGGATGACAGCACGTCGGCTCAGTCACTCCTGTGGATGCCTGCAGCAAGGTTTCTGCCTTGCATCTGCAGCTGCTCTGTAGACGGCTGGGGAGGGGTGAGAGCTCGCTGCCACAAAAAATGTGAGTTCGGGACTGGAGGTGGCTGAGAACATTTTAACATATTGGCAGAGACATCAGAGAGTTAGAATAGTTATGCTGAGAACGTTAACGTTCCCTTTCAGATCCTACTGAGCCCCCAGCTTCAAACTTCTTCATAAAAGGAGGAGACATGGATGATAAAGCAACACATGGGCAGGGATGCTGTGATCTTCTAGAAAGTCCAGAGAGCAAATGGGAGAATGCCCTGACCTGCTGCCTCAGGCCACCTGGATATCAGCTCCCTGGTGAAGGAGCACAGTGGGAGATGAAATAAAAGAAATATAAAGAAACGTCCATCATGACTAAAAAGTACGCATAGAGCAATTAGCATAACCTGTTAGGCTGACGGACCGAATGCCTCCCAACAGGAACGGAACACCCTCCCCCCGTATCACTTCCACTTTCCTATTATTTAAGGACAAGGGTCACATCTTAGTCATTTTAAGTACGGCGTGTTTAACAGCGCCTGACATATAACAGATGCACAGTAAAGTGCCTTTGGAACAAGGGATCAAGCAAATCCCTGAGTTACGGATTGATTAGGAAGATCAATGGCTCGATGGTGGTCAAGAACTAGCACTTACATGAACTGAGAATCCTGCTTGAAGTGTGCGTACAGATGAAGCAGAAGGAAAGTCATCCCCCTACCCCTCCACTGCACTAAACTGCCTCTGTTCTCTGCAGGGTCATCAGAAAGCTTAGCCCCAGCCCCTCTGGAGGTACAGAACAAAAAAGACAAGTCAGAGACCAGAAGGTCCTCCCTTGTAAGCTCAGAATGGAAGACCTCTGCACTGGCCGCGGGGTGGGGGTGCTGTCCATGCTGCTTTGGTTCAGAGTCAAGCTCAGGCTGTGCTTTGCCAGCCATTCTCAACCAAGGAGGGACATCTGAAGAGGAACAGGGGCATTCTGGATTGCTAGAGTAACCTGGGGACAGGACTAGAATGCCAAGCCTAGACTGGGGGTACTAATTGCATTTTAATGAGTGAGAGGGTGCTCATCGGGGAGGACTGCCTGCCTGCCTCCCTTGCAAAATGCTGACCGTTCAAACATTCTCCAGAATAGATGGCACTGCCCTAGCGTCCTTGTGTATTTGATTCTCTCTGCATGGAATATCGAATCAGGTTATCCAACATCCTCTGTCCAAGTCTTCTATCTGAGGATATCTAGGAAGCCTGGAGTGCTGCAGTCCATGAGGTCACAGAGTCGGACACGACTGAGCAGCTGAACTGTATAACAGTAATGTTGATAGCCAACGCTTATTGAGCATCACTGCGTGCTGGTGGTGGCTATCTCACACGCAACTGAATCTTCACAACAACAAATTT
The DNA here is from genome assembly GCA_917880005.1 of Nanger dama. NCBI lineage: Eukaryota > Metazoa > Chordata > Mammalia > Artiodactyla > Bovidae > Nanger > Nanger dama. Next base: position 14,368,533 of record CAKJTW010000032.1, on the reverse strand, counting down.
GGTGGACACCATTTTTTAATTACCAGATGAGTCAACACATTCTGAGAGTAAAATGCAACTTACCAGTAAGCGGAGAAGCCCAAGATGTGAACCCAGGTTCCTCGGGTCCCCAAGTACACATACTTAACCGTCCAACAACCATCCTGGATCTCAGTTCAGGCAAGAACCCAAAGCCTGGTACACACAGTTCAGTTTAGTTGCTCAGTCATGTTCAACTCTCTGCGACCCCATGAACTGCAGCACGCTAGGCCTCCCTATACATCATCAACTGGAGTTTACCCAAACTCATGTCTATTGAGTCGGTGATGCCATCCAGCCATCTCATCCTCTGTTTTCCCCTTCTCCTCCCGCCTTCAATCTTCCCCAGCATCAGGGTATATACAAGGGAGTGTGAAGACCCCCAGGAGCTGAGGCTGAGCTGGAACCACTGAAGAAGTCTCCTAAGCAAAGAACGTGCAGACAAGGTGAAAGGGACCATTGTTCCCCAGGCAGTGCTGGCCTCTGGAGTCCTGGGGAGAATCCGGTCAGCAGCACTGGTGCTCTGCTCATCACGTGTATTTGACTCACTTCTTGCTGAGGTTTCTGCTACCAAAACACAGAACTTGCCTGAAAGCAATTCTTCACATAAAATAACACATGAAATTCCTGGAAACAATGGAGGATCCAGAGGTTTGTGCTAGAAAAGACCCTCAGAGAAGGCAATGGCAGCCCACTCCAGAACTCTTGCCTGGAAAATCCCATGGACGGAGGAGCCTGGTAGGCTGCAGTCCATGGGGTCGCTAGGAATCGGACACAACTGAGCAACTTCACTTTCACTTTTCACTTTCATGCATTGGAGAAGGAAATGGCAACCCACTCTAGTGTTCTTGCCTGGAGAATCCCAGGGACTGGGGAGTCTGGTGGGCTGCTGTCTATGGGGTCGCACAGAGTCAGACACGACTGAAGTTACTTAGCAGCAGCAGCAGCAGCAGCAAAGACCCTGATGCTGGGAAAAATTGAAGGCAGGAGGAGAAGGGGATGACAGAAGAGATGGTTGGATGGCATCACCCATTCAATGGATGTGTGTTTGAGCAAGCTCCGGGAGTTGGTGATGGACAGGGAAGCCTGGCGTGCTGCAGTCCATGGGGTTGCAAGGAGTCGGACACGACTGAGCGACTGCACTGAACTGAGATAATATCTGAGCCTCGCAGGTGACACAGTGGTAAAGAAAACGCAGGAAGCATTTTGTTCCTGCCAAGTGTCAATGCAGGAAAAGCAGGAAACATGGGTTTGCTCCCTGGGTTGGGAAAATCTCTTGTAGGTGGAAGTGGCAACCGACTCCAGTATTCTTGCCTGGGAAATCCCATGGACAGAGGAGTCTGGTGGGCTACAGTCCACCGGGTCACAAAGAATCAGACACGACTGAGCGGCTAAACAACAGCAACAGCCTCCATTTATGTAATCACTGTTTATCACCCTTCTCTTTTCCTGAGCCCAGTGTGCCCAGATTAAAAGACCTTAGCATCCCTCGATGGCAACTAGATGGGAAACTTCCACAAAGACTTGCATTGCCAGCAGAGACTGCAGAAGGAACGGCAAGTGGCAGGCACTCTACACAGTACTGACTGAAAAGCCGCTTCCCAGGTTCACTGGACTTTTCTGTCTTGACAGCCCTTAATTTTCTTGTCACATTGAGGCTGTAAAACTAGTGAATGAATGAAGAGGAGGCAGCAATCATGGTTTCTGGGTTTATTGGAAATCCTGTCCCTAACACTACACAGCCGATAATATGCAAGTGTGGGATGTACCTTCTGTTCATTTTCCTTCTCTTGAAAAAGAAAACGGTTGCACCAAAGAGGGTCAACGGGGTCATGACCATCACAGGCAGTATATTGCTCTATTCCAGATGAGTGGGACCAGTCCATAGAGCAGTGCATTCACTGGGCTGCAACTAACAGTTTAAGCTGTTCCCCATGCATGAAAGGAGGTGCCCCTTGCAATAATGCCAGTGTCCCAGGATCAGTGCTGAAAAGCCCTGTATAGAGGTCACCTTCTGTCAACCCCTGATACCCACTCACTGCCCTAAGCCACATTCTTGCTATGCATTTACCAAAGGTAGATTTCTTCCCTGTGAGGCATGTATCAGTTCAGTTCAGTTCAGTCACTCAGTCATGTCCGACTCTTTGCCACCCCATGAATCGCAGCACGCCAGACCTCCCTGTCCATCACCATCTCCCCGGAGTTCACTCAGACTCACGTTCATTGAGTCCGTGATGCCATCCCGCCATCTCATCCTCTGTCATCCCCTTCTCCTCCTGCCCCCAATCCCTCCCAGCATCAGAGTCTTTTCCAATGAGTCAACTCTTCGCATGAGGTGGCCAAAGTACTGGAGTTTCAGCTTTAGCATCATTCCTTCCAAAGAAATCCCAGGGCTGATCTCCTTCAGAATGGACTGGGTGGATCTCCTTGCAGTCCAAGGGACTCTCAAGAGTCTTCTCCAACACCACAGTTCAAAAGCATCAGTTCTTTGGCGCTCAGCCTTCTTCATAGTCCAACTCTCACATCCATACATGACCACAGGAAAAACCATAGCCTTGACTAGACGGACCTTAGTCGGCAAAGTAATGTCTCTGCTTTTGAATATACTGTCAGGGTTGGTCATAACTTTTCTTCCAAGGAGTAAGTGTCTTTTAATTTCATGGCTGCAGTCACCATCCGCAGTGATTTTGGAGCCCCCAAAAATAAAGTCTGACACTGTTTCCACTGTTTCCCCATCTATTTCCCATGAAGTGATGGGACCGGATGCCATGATCTTCATTTTCTGAATGCTGAGCTTTAAGCCAACTTTTTCAGTCTCCTCTTTCACCTTCATCAAGAGGCCCTTTAGCTTCTCTTCACTTTCTGCCATAAGGGTGGTGTCATCTACATATCTGATGTTATTGATATTTTTCCTGGCAATCTTGATTCCAGCTTGTGCTTCTTCCAGTCAAGTGTTTCTCATGATGTACTCTGCATGTATACAGACTACTAATTTGCCAATTCTATTCTGCAGCTGGGGAAAGCAAGGCTTGTTCAAGGTGATATAACAAAGTATATGCAACATCTTGGCTAACCTGAGCTTCCTGGACTTCAAAGAAGGGGTGGTATCAACCTGCAAACTCAGGACCACACTTGTGCTAGTCCTCTAAGTACGAGATCCTTGACCTGTAACCCCTAAAACTCTGGTTTTACTTCCCAAGTGCTGGTAATGGAAATCCTTATCTCTGAACTCTGGTGTCCTCATTACCATGTCATCAATCACCTTCCTAACTAAGCTCCATTAAGCTCCATGACCTGGACCTTGGACCTCACTGGACCCCACACATGCATACATTTTTCTTGTACATTTCTCTGTATGGTATGCAAATAACCTCCTCTCCTGGACCGATCTGCTTTTCTGATGCTTGCTTCTCTCCTATACCCACAATAGCCCGGCTGTGCAATAGACGAAGTCTGGCCTTGCTCCCTGGTTTAGAACCTGGGCTGTGAGACACTTGGGGGCCCCTTAGCCTCCAGCTGTGTACAATTTGGCTTCTCCACTTTGATCATCTCCCTGATGATCCGCATTAATGGCAGTCATCCATTCTTGGAAAGCAAGATGACAGACTCAAGGTATCAAAAACAAATATCCACAAGAGTAAGAACAAAGCTGGAGTCGTGGAAAGCACATGAGACAGGGAGCTGCAGGGTCCCTGCCCCACTTCGGCTCCCCCTCTGTAGAGGCATCTCAGACATACAGTGGTGCCAGTAAAACATGTCCCGTCCTCCACCTCCCAGGAGCATTGGAAGGAACAATAAAACAATCGTTATAAAGGCTTTTCAAAAACAAGAGAACACTATTCAAATCAAAACAATCAGAATTATGGATTCTGGCCCTTCCTAAAGAAAGAAGCTTTCTTCTCTTGAATTTCCCAAAAGGCAGCGTCACCATCACCATCAAACCTGAGCACTGCTCAGAGTTCTCACCATGATGGCCCTTCAGGATCAGGGCCACGCCTCACAGGGAACACAGATGCTCAGACAGCCCCAGGGACCTGTGGAACTTGAATTTTCTGGCTAGATGCAAAGGAATTTTTTGAAATTCTCCAAAGGATTCTGATCAACCAGGTTTGGGATCCCCGTTTTAAAAATAAGTTCCTCAGGATTTCTTGGGTGGTCCAGTGGTTAAGAATCCACCTTCCAATGCAGGGGACACAGGTTTGATCCTGGGTCAGGGAACTAAGAACCTACAAGCGGCAGGTCAACCAAGCCCACCCACTCTGGAGCCCACACGACACAGAGAAGCCTGCAACTAAGACCCAACACAGTCAAATAAATTAATTAGAAACAATTTAAAAAATTACTTTTTCTGTAACAGAAGAAATTTAAGTATAACTATGATTCATGAATTTGTGCCTTCCTGCAGAGGCTATGTTTTAGGTTTTCTCAGTGGAACTCTGGAGTCGAACAACTTCCCTGGCTAAAGAGTTTTCAGGAAGTATGCTGGCTCTGGAAGGTAATGGAAAAACACTGTATCCTGTGAACCAAACCTTGACCCACAGGTATGGTGGGAGGAGCATGTACATGGCAGCCGATGACCCCAGGGGCTTCTCTGCAGCCTCCAAGCCTCGCATCCCTTTCAGACCTCCTTCCTTCTCTGCGGTCCAGGCCCAGTGGCCCAGAGAGGAGAAGTCAGCATCCTTCATCCCTTCCTGATGCTTCCGCCCACCCCGGAGTGGCCCTGTGCCTCCTCCACCTAGCAGTCTAGGGATCGATTCTTGCAGGGAACACTTGGTAGCCAGTTGCCAGGATCAGTGACATCTGAGAGATGGCTTTAGAAGAAGTCAGGAGAGGGAGAAGCTGAGCTCAGTGGCAGAGAACTCTCCAATCCCCCAACGGGAACATGCACCTCTTTCCAGAGGTGATCAAGTACTAAGCGGGAAGCTCTGTCTGCCTGCCTGGCAGTGGAAACGACGCTTGCTAGCAGTCATCAGTAACCTGCTCCCTTCTCCTTTTCAGATGGCTATTCTGTCTGTCTGCTCAGTTTGGGGAAATTCCAATGCCACCAACAGAGGCATGCCATGTGGAGGGGGCAGCTAAGAGCACAGACAGAAACCTGGGCTTCCCAGCTGACACCCAAGGATGGGGAAACAGGCAGTCTGAGAAGTCCCCTAGAACTGAGCTGAGCAGCAGCTGTGAACTGGAAAACTGCCAGGTATAATAAATAAAGTGTTTCTGGAGAAGGCAATGGCACCCTACTCCAGTTTTCTTGCCTGGAAAATCCCATGGACAGGGGAGCCTGGTGGGCTGCAGTCCATGGGGTCGCGAAGAGTCTGACACGACTGAGAGACTTCACTTTCATGCACTGGAGAAGGAAATGGCAACCCACTGCAGTGTTCTTGCCTGGAGAATCCCAGGGACACGGAGCCTGGTGGGCTGCCGTCTCTGGGATCTCACAGAGTTGGACACGACTGAAGCGACTTAGCAGCAGCAGCATCAAAATAGCTTAATAGCTTCCCTTCCTCCTCAGAATTCTGAATGCTTGATGAGCTAGTAATGGTCATTTTATGCTTACTGATTTGCTTGACATTTTTCCAATCCATTCATTATCTCTAAAATCACTAGTCAGTGGTTCTCTACGTGTGGTCCTCAGGATCAGGAGGAGCACCATCACCTGGAAACATCAGAAATTCCAATTCTCAGATTTCGTGTGGACATACAGCATGAAGTGCAGGGCTGAGGTCCGTGAACTGAGTTAATGCCCTCCAGGTGGTAGACCCACTAGAAATTTGACAGCCATTACCACTGAAATCCCGTAATGTAAATGCACCAAAATGAAGAATCATTTTTTTCAAGAATCTTCAAAATCTTACTTGATCTAAGTGAATTTATAAGCAAAACAATAACAGACTGACATTTTTGCTTGATGAAGGCTATTTTTTTAGAATGATGAAAAGAACGCATATTTCCCCAACACCAAAAGAGCCTATGATTTACAAATTTTCAGATAGAATTATGATGAGTTGTTTCATTCTAAAATGCATGGCTGGACCACTTTATTTGCCTGCAAACAGCTCTACCAAATTCATGACAGGTGATCCATGTGTTTAAAAATCATGGGACTATGGCATTAATGTTTTAAGTCCTGTTCAGGTAAACAAAATGCAGTATTTCTGAGGCGACTGAATTTTAAAATACGCTTTTTGGGCAATTAACCTACAATAATGTATATACTTTATTGTAGGTTAATTGCAAAAAAAAGTATATTTTAAAATTCAGTCCCCTCTGAAATACTGCATTTTCTTGGGCTTCCCTTGTGACTCAGCTGGTAAAGAATCCGCCTGCAATGCAGGAGACCTGGGTTGGATCCCTGGGTTGGGAAGATCTCCTGGAGAAGGGAAAGGCTACTCACACCAGTATTCTGGCCTGGAGAATCAAACCCACATCTCTTGGGCCTCCTGTCTCCTGTCTTAGCAGGCTGATTCTTTACCACTGTGTCACCTGGGAAGCCCGAGGCTTTTAGGTTTTTTGATGTTAACTGTAAGGTTGCCTCTCCTCTGTGTTAGCCGGGCTTCTCAAATTCTCCCCAGTCACAACATGGCTGGTCAGACATGAGGCCTCCATCAAATCACCTGCTGATTAAAGAAGGAGGTACAAGTAATCTGAAAGTCTCTTTTCATGATGAACGTGTACATCATGGATGGGCGAAAATTTCAACCCTTTGTTCCCCAATGGTCATTTCCTTGAACCTTTTGGGATAGCTTAAAAGAAGAAAAAAAAATTACCTTTTCTCCTTGGGTGGGAATAGTTTCCAGATTCTTCTTTCAATGACCAACAGAAAGATCCTGCTCTAAGTCTTCACTAATCTTTCAAATAATTAAAAAGCTGAAACTTTTAAATTCTAACCCCAATAACTAGACCCATAGATCATTCTCATAAACCAATACTCACTTTGTCAGTCGAAGGGAAATTCAGTATAAAACTGTGAGACCTCGAGTAGACGGCTCATCCAAAGTCCACAGAAATTAAAATCCATTTATGGCTGCACTTTCCCTGCCAGTTTTCCAAGACGGTCCTGCACTTGCTGACTCATGGTACAAGACCATGCTTTAACGTAACCAAAGGGAAGCAGCAGCACGTTGGAGCCAGCAGCTTGTACCAGCCGGTTGCTAAATTTGCGAGTGTCAAACAGTCAACCACAACCATGATTAAACACTAAATTACCTGTAACTTACAACTTAACAAGTTACATTCAAAACTCATTACTCCCTCATTATTTTACCCTGTTTGACTATTATCTGTGCGGTTGAGGTTAATTCCATCAACTTGTACAATGGAAACACTACATTCTGTTGAGTCACTAAGTCCCTTTTCCTGAACTCTCCCTGGGTGATGTCCTGTTGATGATGGGAAACTGGTCACCGTGGCAGTATTACATTTACATCACAGAAATTACCAAAATGCTACCAGTCGGAATCGCTGTCATCTGCAAGCCAGGAGCCAAGCTTGGCATTGCTGTTAAGCAACCAATGGCATTCACTGTAGCTTTTTCTTAATGGGACTAGAGTTAGAATTCTGAAGGTGAGAAGAGACGGGCCAGTGGACTTTCCATCATGACAGGCCCAGGCACGTGCCAGCAAACTAGCTACCACCAGATCATTACTGGTCCAGAGCTTCCAATTAAGCTATGACTGATTTACTATTTCCATGATCTGCAACAAAAATTAAGTCTAACTCAGCATGGTAGCTGTGTGTGCATCACCAAGAACTCACTCAAGAATAATATTTGCAAGAAAAAAAAGGCCACTTGACATTTGTACAGTCTTTCTCCATGCTCACAGGGATTTGATGGATCAGCTCACTGAGTCCCCATAACCCATCTTAGGTTGGCTTTCACTATCCCTGTTTAAAGATGAGAAATAATAAAGAGGTCAGGTGGCCTGCCCAAGGTCACGATCTAGTACGTTGCACAGCCAGCACTCAAACCCAGAAACCCACGTCCAGTCAGTTACTTAGTCTCTACCACAGATTACTGCTTTTCTGTCTGTTTTGAAAATAGGAATTTTCCTTTTCAAATGATCCACATCTGGATTCACTTTCCTCCTGCCTTTGATTAGCAACGCAGTCAGCCGGGACAGTGCACCCATGTCTCCATGGATGGATAACAACCCCCACAGCCCTGCTCTCTTCTTGACCACACACAGAAATGATGTCCACCCTGCTACGTCCACATAAATCAGACCCAAATACACTTCAACTTGAATCCCTAAAGATGCTGTAGGCAGGTGGGCATGATAAGGCAGGGTTCTATGCTTTGGATCTGACTTATTCAAATCCAGGGAAAGATCCGCAGTATCCACTTAAAATCGTAATAGTGAATTAAAAAGCCAGATTCTCACAGTGGTAAAAATGGATGCCTGTGCATGTGTGCAAGGATAGTTTGTTTTACGTAGTTTACTTTTTTGCACACACATACCTACTCCGTACACATACATATACAGAAGTATGTGTAGGCATGTGGATATATACACTAAGTTGCTTCAGTCCTGTCCGACTTTTTGCAACTCTGTGGACTGTAGCCCACCGGGTTCCTCTGTCCATGGGATTCTCCAGGCAAGAATATTGGAGCAGATCGCCATGCCCTCCCCTCCAGGGGATCTTCCCCACCCAGGGATCGAACACGCATTTCTTATGTCTCCTGCGCTGGCGGGCAGGTTCTTTACCACTAGTGACACCTGGGAAGCGCCATATATATACACATACATGCTTTTCTCTATAGTTTGTTTTTTCCCATCCTTATGAAGCTATACAGCCGAGAAGAAAAAAAAATCACTGCCTCTATCAGATATTACACATTTTATCCTTGCAATATGTTTAAAATGATTTTATGACTAAATCCTGGGAAAAATGTGAAGAATGCCTGGCTAGATACATGCTTTTCCAGTAAAAACACAGCATTGCTTATTAACTGTAGCATTTGGAAAAGCCTTTTCAACATGATGTACATTTTTGTTTTAGCTTGAGACTAAATCCTGTTTGGATCTAAGTTTTCTTTGGCTTTAAGAGAAAGTTTAACTGATTGTACAAGATGTGCCCTTGGGCTCTCCAGGGCATGTTCACTGCTTGCCGCCTCCCAGCCCCCCAACAACTGCCCCCCGAGGCCAGAAGAAGCGCTAGCCTGTTAAAGTGCCTCTCTCCCAAGATCGAGCCAGGGTTAAAACCTTGAGATGTTTTCTCAACACATTAAGCAAAAATAAACTCTAACAACGGGGAAAAAAAGCAAACCCATCTGTCCCCTTGTCAGGATTTTTGAGATTGTCAATTGACTGACCTTGGAGTTGGAAAGCATTTTACAGGCGGTGGGAGAAAAGTTCAATGTGGCTGGAGATGGATACAGAGAAATTCTTAGAGGTCACAAGAGAATCATGAATACTGGGATCCTAAGAACAGATGATGGAGTTTCCATTTTATCTCACAATTTTGGTGGGTGTGTGGTGATGACTTAAAATGATGTTAGGTTACTGAGCCAACATATTCTTGGAAAGAAATTTCCCTACTGTTTTACTCAAACTGTAAGTAAATGGGGCCGAGGTGTGGGTCTGAGCTGAGGACACTTTTAAAGTAATCAGGCTGTCAAATTAAAAGCAAACACTTTCTTAGCATTTCTGAAGACTGAAATAGTGAAAAGTGCATTGCCTTCTAAGTATATCAGAGTTAAGTCATTTCTGCCTTGTGGTTCTGGAAGACAGGAGGTGTGCAAATACGGGAAGCCCCCTAATTCTCCTTCTAACTCACTGAATCTCAACCAGGGAAAATTCTGTCCCCCAAAGGAGAGGACTTTTGAGAGTCCTTTGGACAGCAAGGAGATCAAACTAGTCAATCCTGAAGGAAATCAACCCTGAATATTCATTAGAAGGACTGAAGCTGAAGCTCCAATACTTTGGCCACCTGATGCTAAGAGCCTACTCGTTGGAAAAGACCCTGGGGCTGGGAAAGACTGAAGGCAAAAGGAGAAGAGGGCCGCAGAGGATGAGATGGTTAGGTAGCATTACTGACTCAATGGACATGAGCAAACTCCAAGAGATACTGGAGCACAAAGGAGTCTGGCATGCTGCAGTCCATGGGGTTGCCAAGAGCTGGACACAGTTGAACAAGGGACACTTGGCAATGTCTGGAAATGTTTCTGTTGTCACAAACATGGGGGTGGAAGGTGAGATGGTGCTACCAAGCATTCAGTGGGCAGAGGCTAGGGATGCTGCAAACATCTTACATAGCACAAGACAGCCCCTTGCCTCCAACCCGGCACTCCAGCAAACACTTAATCAGGCCTCAAATGTCAAGAGTGCTACTGTTGCTATTCCCTGCTCTAATAGGAAGCAGAAATGATCAGTTGTAACAGAATCTTCCAGCGATGATGTTCGAACTGGCTCCTTGGCTTCCGGGCCCCCTCAACACCCTTCTCTCCCACGACCTAAAGAGATGCTACTCAGTGTGGTCCACAGACCAGCAGCATCAGCACCTCCAGCGAGCTTCAGCTCCAGAGAGCCTCCTACAGATGAAGGACTTCAGGCCCCTACAGGCCAACAGGACTAGTATGTGCATTTCAGTAAGAACTGCAGGGGACTCCTAGACATTTTCCAGTGTGAGAAGCACTGTGGAAGTGCCCCTTCCCCTTCTCCTTCAGTCCCTTCCCACAGGGCTGTCTGTCCTTCTTCTGTTCACTCAGCATTAACTCTGCATTCTGTCTTCCAAGGAAGCAGATCCAGTAAAAAGCAGCTCTCCTCTCCAACACTTTATTTCAAAAGCTCCCCTCCAGCAGAGGCTCGCCCTGGCTCCCTGCAAACACCAGTTCCTTCTACAGCCCTTTAAGGAGAAGGCAGCTCATCTCCCATAGCATCTTTTGACTAGTCAAGGAGCATGCCATGTGGAGAACAACATCCGAAGCCAAAATCAATAAATTTAAAAGAAATCACATGTACCCCAATGTTCATTGCAGCGCTGTTTATAATAGCCAGGACATGGAAGCAACCTAGATGTCCATCAGCAGATGAATGGATAAGAAAGCTGTGGTTCATATACACTATGGAATACTACTCAGCCCTTAAAAAGAATAAATTTGACTCAGTTCTAATGAGATGGATGAAATTGGAACCGATTATACAGAGTGAAGTAAGCCAGAAAGAAAAACACCGATACAGTATACTGACACATATATATGGAATTTAGAAGACAGTAATGATGACCCTATATGTGAGACAACAAGAGACACAGAGGTATAGAGTGGACTTTTGGACTCTGAGGGAGAGGGAAAGGGTGGGATGGTTTGGGAGAATGGCAGTGAAGCATGTGTATTTTCCTGTAAGAAACGAGCGCTAATCTATGTTTGGTGTAGGATGCAGGATGCATGGGGCTGATGCACAGGATGATTCAGGTAGAGGATGTGGGGTGGGAGGTGGGAGGGGGCTTCGGCATTGGGCGATTGTGTTCACCTATGGCTGATTCGTGTCAATGTATGGCAAAACAAATACAGTATTGTAATTAAAAAAATAAATAAATTTAATTTAAAAAAAAAAAAAAAAGAAATCAGGTAAAAGCCAAAAGCGAACTTTTGAAAAACATCTGAAAAGTCAAGGTGCTCAATATCTATATTCATCAATTTATCTGTCTAATGTTGGATACAAGGCTTCCCAGGTGGCTCGGTGGTAAGAATCCACCTGCCAATGCAGGAGATATGGGTTCAGTTCCTGGGTAGGAAGATCCGCTGGTGAAGGATTCCAGAATTCTCGCCCGGGAAAGCCCATGGACAGAGGAGCTTGGAGGGCTACAGTCCACAGAGTCACAAAGACTTGCACACGACTCAGCAGCTAAACAATAACCATATTGGATACATGAATGCATTTTCTTCTCTGGAGGCACACTTCATAGAAATTTGATTTTCTAACTAGAATCTAATGTAGAAGCTCATCCTTGAGCCACATCAGAAGCAAGGTATCAAACAGAGAAAGGAAAAGGGAAAGAAAATTCTTGGCTGAAGCACTGAGAACGATGTGACTTCTGCGTTCTCTTCCTTGGCTACCTTTGCTAGGCCATAAAAGCAGAAAAATTGGTCTAAAAGGACTGGGAAATAACTGCAAAGTTATCAAGACAACAGTAAGTCTAGTTAGCTAAACAGGAAGCTTATTTCATTAATACTATACTTTTGTGAACAGGGGGTCAATTTCTTTTTGCGAGGCATGTGAAACATGTTGTCATAATTTGGACAGTTATGTCTCCCGAAAGTCAAGCAGCTGGTGAGAATGTGGGACTCACCCTGACAAGAGTTTAACACTTTACATGTTGGTATAAACTACTTATCCACCAGTAAGACTGTTTCTTAGGATTATGACACGGGTATGGTTGCAAAGCTGTAAAGAGTGGAAACAGAGAGAGCTGCGGCTGAGACTTTTATCTTAGTTGGAGCAGATGAGACAGTGTCAAGAAAGGTTACTTCACCAACAAAAATAACCTTTACAGATTCTGCCTCTAGTAGGAGGTGTGCCCGGCTTCCCTGGTGACTGAATCTGCCTGATATTCAGGAGACCCTGGTTTGATTCCTGAGTTGGGAAGATCCCCCGGAGAAGGGATAGGCTGCCCACTCCTTCAGTATTCTTGGGCTCCCCTGGTGGCTCAGATGGTGAAGAATCCACCTGCAATGTGGGAGATCTGGGCTCGATCCCTGGGTTGGGAAGATCCCCTGGAGGAGGGCATGGCTACCCACTCGTGTTCTGGCCTGGAGAATCCCCAAGGACAGAGGGAGCCTGGGGGCTACAGTCCATGAGGTTGCAAAGAGTCAGACACAACTGAGCGACTAAGCACAGCACAGGAGAAGTGCCCACTGGTAGAAACCCTTTGAGTCTCTAGTTAAAGAGGAAAATAATTAATATTGACTATTCAACTTTCAGTGGTCGTAACAGAAGTACAACTGACCCTTGAACAACATGGGTTCGAGTGCATGGTTCTACTTATATGCACATTTTTTTCCAACAAATATGCAGACAGCCCTCTGGGTTCTCACATTTCACTAACCTATACGCTATCTGGATGAACCTGTGGATAATGGGGGGTGGACCACAGGACTTGAGCATTCCTGGAGGTTGTTATTCATGGCGGAACCAATGGAACCAATCCTCCATGGATACGGAGGGTTGACAGTGCTATGCTTTAAATCTCATGAGTTAGAACTGAGTACTTTTCCCCTGTAGGGCCAACAGCTCTGTCCCAGGGCTCACTTGATTCTGAAATCTCAGACTGCTACACTTTCTCAGTCACCAGTTGACCCATGTGGTTGAAGAAAATAAGCTCTTCCTATATCACCCATTGTTTGCTTCTAGGCCTATCACTTGCCACGCCCGTATTTCCCAAGAATTTATTTTGTGTGCATGCCTCTGACTGCCTCCCTTTTTTTTCATTTGACGTTTTAGTGTAGTTTCATAAAACAGGGACAGTGTATACTGCTCAGGGAGTTTTTATGGGTTTTCTAACTTTTTAAAAAATTAAAGTATAGCTGATTTATAGCATTTCAGTTGTATAGTACAGGGATTTAGTTATATAAACTATATTCTTTCTCAGTTTCTTTTGCATTAACATAGGCTGTTACTAGATATTGAATATAGTTCCCTGTGCTACACAGTTGCTGCTGTTTAGTCACTAACCCATGTCTGACTCTGCAACCCATGGACTGTAGCCTGCCAGGCTCCTCAGTCCATGGGATTCTCAAGGTAAGGGTACTGGAATAGGTTGCCATTTCCTGCTCCAAACCTGTTGTTTAACACTCAGCAGTCAAGAATCTGCTTGCAACGAGGGAGATGTGGGTTTAATCCCTGGGTCACAAAATCCCCTGGAGTAGGAAATGGCAGTCAGCTCTAGTATTCTTGCCTGGAAATCCTTTGGACAGAGAAGCCTGGTAAGTTACAGTCCATGGGGTCGCAAAGAGTCGGACATGACTGAGCGACTTCACTTCACTATACAGCAGGTCCTTGTTTATCTATTGCATACATAGGCATGTACATCTGTTAATCCCCAAATGGTTTTTAAAAATTAGAGATAACTGGCTTATAGCAATGTTCTGGGTGACAACAGACACACAGCTTCGTGAGCTAAGAACGACAGAAGAGGAGAGACAGAACACACTACTTCTGAGACCCTTGCCACCCAGGATCAGGACTATAATGCAGGCAAGGCTTCAGTTCAGTCGCTCAGTCATGTCCGACTCTTTGCCACCCCATGAATCACAGCATGCCAGGCCTCCCTGTCTATCACCAACTCTCGGAGTTCACTCAAACTCACGTCCATCAAGTCAGTGATGCCATCCAACCATCTCATCCTCTGTCATCCCCTTCTCCTCCTGCCCCCAATCCCTCCCAGCATCAGAGTCTTTTCCAATGAGTCAACTCTTCGCATGAGGTGGCCAAAGTACTGGAGTTTAGCATCATTCCTTCCAAAGAACACCCAGGGCTGATCTCCTTTAGAATGGACTGGTTGGATCTCCTTGCAGTCCAAGGGACTCTCAAGAGTCTTCTCCAACACCAGTTCAAAAGCATCAATTCTTTGGTGCTCATCTTTCTTCACAGTCCCACTCTTGCACCCATACATGACCACTGGAAAAACTACAGGCTTGACTAGACGGACCTTTAGAACAAATTTGGAGAGCTGGGTCTCTTTTCAAGTGAGAAGCGTTTCCATGGGCCCAAGCCTCTCAGTTTCTCATTAATCCAACTTCCAGCTCTCACCGATGTAAAGCAGGAACAGACATCATCCCTGATGTCAGAGCCGGCTCTTGCCCACCCGGGACTAGAGTCTCCGCACTGCAGAAAGCGAAGGGGACGCTGGTGCACAAGGAGGTCATGGCCTCAAAGCCACTAAGCTTTGAAGGAGAACGACCTTCCCTCCACCCCATATCAAACGGTATCTAGAAAGATTTTACAATACCCAGAACCTTTCCCTGCCAGCCAAAGGAAGGAGGTGGTCTGACCCTGGGCTGAATTCAGATTTGCTGATAAAGAATTTTTCATAACTGTTAAAACAACATTTTGGATTTTGAATATCTTGTTGGTTATATATGCATATACATACATAGGTGCATGGGTGAGGCTGTATATAAACATATATATATATGCACACACATGGAAGTACACCCTCAGAAAGACTGGGACTCTAGTGAGAAGCAGAGCTTTGGCACATCCCAAACCTAGAAGACATCCTGCTGCGGACAGGCACTGCTGCCTTCATGTAGAGCTGAACATGTGAGACATTTCATGTGGCTTCATATGATGCCAGGCAAGCAGATGGAAGCCCAGGGCCCTGGCTCGTCAGCTCAAAGATCGGGCTTCTGCCGTTCCCTAAGGCGGGGGAGAGCTGCTAGGCTCCTTAAGCTAAGCCACTTGTAGCACATAGCTCGTGAGCTCCTTCTCAGCACCACCCTCTGACCACTTCTTCATCCCCCTCTGCTCCTCCCCTCGAGCTTGCCTGGTCCTGAGAGAAGTGCAGACAGCAGGAACAGCTGGTCTCTGGTGCTGGGGAAGCACAGCAGGACCCTGTGATCCTTGCCTCCCATGCCCGCTGCCTGCCTTCTGTCTGCAGGAAAACTTCAAGTTTTCTGAGTAAAAGAATAAACGTAGGGACTTCCCTGGTGGTCCAGTGGCTAAGACTCCAGGCTCCCAATTCAGGGGCCCCAAGTTCAATCCCTGGTCAGGGAACTAGATCCCACATGCTGCAACTAAGACCTGGTGCAGTCAAATGAAGAAATAAATAAATATTAAAAAAAAAAAAAAGAATAAATGTAATCAGAGAAGTGAGAACATGCAGAAACAAAGGAAAACAGTCAAAAGGACACCAAATACTAATACTTTAGTCATTAAGCCTAGTCGAGGACTTCCAGTCCCTCCTCAAGGGCTACAGACAATATTCTGAGCCCTATCCTGTGAACTGTTTGGCAGATACTGAAACCCCTACCAGGCAGAACAAGTTAACTATATGATGACCAGACTGTAGCCGTGATATAAGCTGCCACAATTCTGAGAATTGGCCACAAAGAAATAGACATAAACCAGTGCTGGAACTGAAGACTAACTATACTTAAAACAATTAAGATGATGCTGGTCAGACCACCAGTGACCGATTTCAAGATGACTGTATGTTGTTTCTGCTTGTAGACCTCTCCCTCTGTCTATAAAAGCTCTGGCCCATTGATGGTCAGTGCTGGGGGAGCTGGCCTCTGGACAGGTGGCCACCCTCCTCCCTGGGTGCAGGCCTCCCAAACAACACACTTTCCTTTCCACCAACCTGGGCTCTTTAATGACTTTTGAGCAGTGAGCAGTCAGACCCCACTTTTGGTTACGCTAGGGATGCAAGAGACATTTCCAGGCATCGTGTACAGCTCTTGAAATGAGTATAAAGAAAACAAAAATGCTCTCCCTGATATTGTTAAAGAAATATGGATCTTAGGGGGAAGAAAAGCTTAAAATTAATATGACAACATAGTGACACTGGAGGGAACTCTAAACATCTAGTGATGGGAAAAAATACTGAAATTATATACTCTCAAAATTTTAAAGAGATGTTTACATTTAAGTGATTAATACTGTGCTGAATTCTGGCTTTTGCTGGTCAATGTGTCCATCCTTGATATGGATTCAGAGCAGCTGACTGTTAGTAATATGAATATCCATGTGTGCACAGGGGTTGGGGGAGCAACTAAAACTTGCCTTGACTTCAGTCCTTGGCCAAAAGGAGGCCAATTATTCTTGGCTTCCACAGGACCTCTAAAAAGCATTCCCTGGAAATCTTTTCTTGGAGAGTTCTTTTAAGCAAGAGTATTTAAGAGACAGAGGAAAATAACAACAAAAAAACGATCAGAGAAAGTGAAACTTGTTGAAACTGGGCACGTTTTGGCTTCTTTTTCCAAAAGAAGATGCTTTGGGAGAAATGTGCCCTCTGCCCTCACCTATGCCCTCCCAAAGCCTCCAGTGATGAAAGGCCATGTGGCCCACATCTGCCCTAGGGGCCAGAACCTAACCAGATACAAGTTCTGAACTGGCAGGTCATGTGAGATACCGGGCAAGGGGCCCTTCCAGCATGCTGGGTGTCTCACACTCCGTCACCTACGTGACTTTAATGTCCAAGTTCACAGGAGGAGGGTAGAGGCCGCCTAGGGTAGTCTAGTCCCTGGGTTGCCATTAAGCTGTGTCACCAGGCCCCCACCCGTATGCATGCGTGTATACACTTAAGCTGTCACCAGCCCCCCACCCGTATGCATGCGTGTATACACTTAAGCTGTCACCAGGTCCCCACCCGTATGCATGCGTGTATACACTTAAGCTGTCACCAGCCCCCTACCCATATGCATGCGTGTATACACACGTTCCAAGTGGGCTGTTTTCTGATCCACATCCTGTGAAATGCCAGTGGACCCTCTCAAGCAGTTCATCTTTCAGCCCTACGAGTATGACTACAAGCGAAAGGCTGCCGGTGAAGGCTGGAATGTCTGTCCAGCCAAGAAACACAGGCTCTATCTTATACGCATGATGATCACTTTTCCAGTCCCTGTCTTTGAGTCTAGGAAATTTTCTTCCTTCATTTAACAATATTTATTGAACATCTGAGACATTCATCCACCGTGCTAGGCTTGGAAGATGTCCTGGGATTTGTCTAATTTCTCCAAAGAAAGCCTTTCACATTTGGATCTTGTGGAATACCAACTGCCACCTGGACACAGGAAACCGCACTCCAGCCTACTGCCCCACCCTGCCCTGGAATAAGAGTCAGATCCACATGTGAATTGCATTTGCATCACCATTCCCCTACACACATGTCAGAAGATAAATCCGCTCCATAATAAGAACATCACAGGCGCACAAAGCTTACTAGTCAACTTTTGACTCAAGACAGTCTCTGCTCTTAAGGAGTCATCTATTTATATCATACTGATAAAAGCCAAAAGTCCTTGCTTGGGCTATAAATGACTATACAGTGAGAGTTTGGACCCACATGATATTTTATATTTTAATCCAGAAACACCTTTATTTGAATTTCCCAGCCTATCGCCTCTCAATTTCAGTTAATGCTGGTTTGACACCATTTCGCCAATGTCTGCTATGATGTCATGAGCCTTGTAGGTGGAAATCACCCAAGCTATAATTCAAAGTGCTCTCAGGGAGCTGAGTACAGAAATCCAACAGACTGGTCACGCAGGAAGCAATAAAACAATCTGGTTTAATAAAGCCTGCGTTTCATAAAACTCCAGCTGAGACGCGATCTCAGAGGTGAACCCCGCCAAGTGCTCCTCTTGGCGGCTGAAGCTCCAGGCTCCTGGTCGCCATGGTGGACTGGAGGACACCCAGTCTTCAACCACAACTCCTGCCCTCCACCCCTCCCGCAGACCACTGAGAGCACATCCTGTCCCTCTGTCTTGGCTAATTTTCATGCATTCCATGTGCAAAGTCTGCTGATGTCCTTTACAGAACATTCATTAAAGCAGCGCTCGAACGGCAGCGTTTGGTTTACTGGAGGTGAAAGAAGAGACAGCCCGACGGGGAAAGCCACTGGTGTCAGGGGGCTGAGAAGGCAACCTGGGCTTGGGAACCTAAACCCTGCTTACCTGCTACTCCGTGAAATGACAGTGGGTCAGCCAGCACAGGAAGGAGCGTTTACCCCATGCCGTCAGTTTTGGGAAGGGAAAGACTGTAGGCGTGCGTGGGATGTTTTCTTCTACTTTAAATGCAGACGAAGCTGATGGTCCACAGCCTCATCTTCTCTTTCTTTTCATCCTCTAGAGGTTTCCTTCTTTCAATTAAAATGACAGGACACCGAAGAAGTGAAACCCCTGGAGGAATGGTGAGGTGGCTAGAATTTTTGGATCCATTTTCTCTCTAAATTAATCATACGCCAAAGAACCCAAGTGAAACAGCTTTTCAAGAATCTAAAGGAAACTTCAAGGAAAGCCTACTAATTCCTAGTCCATTCCTAATGGAGCCATTTCTATATTCAAAATACTGGGAAGACGGAGCTTGAACTTAACACGTGTACTGCGTTCAGAATCTTTGAAGGCATGACTAGGTGCCCTGTTTCCTTCATTATCTGCCACATGGAATCAGGTTGGTGCAAGTTCACAGCGTGAGGTCAGAGGTCGTTCACAGGGAGCCGTGGCTTGGACAGAAGATGAGACGTGGCCAAGGTCACAGAAGAAGTAGCAATGATGACTGTTAACTTGGCTCAAGTTTAAAAGAAAACATTCCAAAGGTGCTATCCTTATCTGAAAGTTCTAATTTCAGGTTAAGGACAAAAACACATTATTAAAACGTTTTTCTTTTTAATTCTAAGATTATGTTTTAATGATGCAAAATAATATGGATGGAATGACAGGAATGTGATATTGCATGCAAACCAACGTCTAGGTCAGTCTGTCCTAAGAATACTTCGATACATGCTCCTCAAAAGTGTCTGCATCACCCTTTGGATACTGAAGATGGTTTCATTTACCACATCTTATTTACTTATATGTCACTTTCAATTAGATATTGCAAAGTGTTTAGTAAAAGCCACGTTTTAGTTAAAGAAGTGGAGAAGTAAGGAGATGACTAGGATGCCAGAGGGTACTATACTGTTCGCAAGTTGAAGAACTAGCTAGAAACCTATGCTCTAAATCCCAGCTCAGTAGCTTCTCACCAGCGGCTCGTGTAGCGAGAAGCCCAGCTGGAGGGTATGAGCTGCTGCACACCACCATGAATCTGGGTAAGTCTGGGTGGTCTGTGACATAAGTAGAAAGACTTTGCATCTGTATAGCAGCCTGTCTGATGAGGCTCATGGCAGAAAACCAACAGTGACCGACACACAGTATCTGAAGGTCAGCATTTCCTGGACGTTCTCAGGGCTGAGCGCCTAAGGAAGGAACTGACTGAGCAGAGGGTGAGGTCTATCTGCAAAGGGCGCTGGGGGGGCAGAGTGACGTTGATAAAAGGGAAGTCACGGTGGGAGCCCCGCCAACCCAGCCTCTTGGACAGGTGGTAGGAAGGGCAGTGGGGTCATAATGCTGTGCTTCAGGGTCTAGAAAGATAAATTATGACACTCAGGAGGGAGGGGACACGTTTCCCGGTCTCTGCTTGGCAAGAGAACAGAAGCCAATCACCAGCCCTTTCGACATCAAAGGGCAGAAACAGGAGCTGATGAAATATTCCAGAAGGGTGTCTGGGGGCCACACCATGGACACATAGGGCAGGATGGAGGGAGGAGGGGATCACCGCAAGCCTGCCAGGAGCAGGGCTGGAAGGTGCTTGGGAGAACCTTGGTGACATCCCTGGAACAGGGAGTTTGAGGAAGAAGGTATTGACTTACAGGCACCTTAAATGCGCACTCCTCGAATGTATCCTTAGGATGGTGTAGCCTTGTGAAATATGAGTTACTGTCTGTTCTAGATTTTTAAATAAACTGTCGTTATTTTAAATAATGGCTTTACCAAAGCTGGCTTTCACATTTGCTCCCCCTTCCCACTTCTAAATCCAGTTTGCTGTTAAATGTGTTAATGTTAAGCTGCTGAGTTAAACATTTCTTTCACCAAATTGGTACCCTGAAGATAAAAGCGAAGAGTATGATGAGAAAAAAAAATATGATGATGATGGTAATGAAAGTTAATGATAAGTTAGGCCTTGCATTCTGATAGGCAGAAATGCATTTTGTCATTTAATTTTCAGAATAACCTCTGTGGCTTTAACGTAAGGAAAACGCGGATACTACGGTTAAGTGAACTTGTTCAACTTCTCACAGCTAATCGGTAGTGGCAGTAGAATCATTTGAACCCGAGGGTATCCAATTCCAAAACCCATTTCTTACCCTGGCCCTTAGCAGAATTAAGCACACGGTAGGTGCTTAATAAATATTGGTGACAGAACCAATGATCTGGCTAGAACAAAACACAGCTAAGGTTTAGCCAATCAAATGGCACAGTGTACTTCATTCTTCATTGAAATTGGTTAAATATACCCCAGTCACTTAACACAATAGAAACAGTTGTTATAATCGAACAATGTCACCAGATCAATATTTCCTGCCAAGGAATAAATGACTCTGACTTGCTTTGACATTTATTTCCCAAAACGAACTCCACTTTGCCCCGACATTTAGAAATCAGCAGGAGATGGGTACCCTGAGAGGTTGCCTGTTCTCAGAACTGCCTTCGCTTTTGTCTTCTCTATGCAAAGCACAACAATAATAAAAGCAAATTTTAAAAAGAAACAAACATGGTAATTGTTATTGTGCACCTACTTGTTAAACCTAGTTAAGAATCTGATTTGCAGTTTGTATAATTTAAAAAGCCGGTTGATGGAGGTCTACGGTTGTTTAAAGACCGTTTTAAAAAGCTCTCAGACACGCAGAAGCCAGGCCCTTCTTGGCCCCTTCACCTCACATAGCGTGGTCTGTGGTGTGTGTGTGGTGTGTGGTGTGTGGTGTGTGTTTTAAAGAACAGTTGGTTTTGTAGACGGTCCACGCAAGTGGACTCCCCCTGCTGGTCTTCTGTGGAAGTGCTACCTGGACTCACACATAGTGAGTGAGTGAGTCAAGTCGACCAGTCGTGTCCGACTCTTTGCGACCCCATGGACTGTAGCATACTACCCTCCTCCGTCCAGGAGATTTTCCAGGCAAGAGTACTGGAGTGGGTTGCCATTTCCTTCTGCTGAATGACAAAGGTAAAGCAAAGAGCAGGCTGAAACTGGCTCTAAAAGGATGCTTTACAAGGAACCCTCCAAGAACTAAGCTTAGGTTCACGCTCTTTGGCTGGAGGGCAGATGCGTGTCAAATTATCAAAAACCTATGAGGACCTTCACATGAAAGGGTTCTCTTATCTTCTGCTTCTACCTCTTATCTTCTGTGACCCTGGGCAAGTGACAGTCCCAAGCCACCTTTCTCTCTCCTGATTATTACTTTCTGTTTTGAAATACTGTGCATCCACCGTGGGCTTAATTGAGGTCTCTTCCCTGAAGAAATTTATAATCCAGCAGATGATTTAAGACCTACTATCATAAGCCAATTAGAGAACCAAACAAGTGATGAAAGGCCTTTCAGGAAGAGAACCCCAGATGACCTCTGAAGAATGCATCTGATTTATGAAGGTGAGGAGCAGGAAGACATGCCTTGCTGATCTTGCATTGGGATTTCCAGCTGAGACTAACTTCACAGGCTCTACCTGGCCTTTTTTTTTTTTTTTTGGTCATGTAGCAACATTTGGGAGATGACAGTTTAAATGGTGGTTTGTCTAAACCCAAGTAAGGGGATGCCTTTTAACATATGGCCCCTTGCTTTCAGAGAAGCTGACATGCACAAAATTCAGAGATTTAAAATGGTGTAATCTTTTGGTTTGCTAAATTTTTCTTTATTTTCTAAAGCCTTCATCATGAGCTTCCTTTACATTGGAACCTCTGAAGAACAAGTGTATCAGAATCACATATATTCAGGTCATACACGACATCTGTGGAACTGAATGAATTGAAGTATTCTCTGAAGTATAACAGTGGTTGTTTTGAATGAGAATGACCAATGCTAAAAGATGGGACGCATTTAGAAAATAAAGTCTAAAGGATGCATGCTGATATTACCCACAGTCTATGCTCTTGAAAATGACTTCTATCAGGCATAATCAATAATACTTAAATCAGGCATAATCAATAATAGTTATCTATCACTAGTTTTCATGTCTTATTGACTCTAGGTCTGGCTGTCTCTAGTCATCTTACTAATATCACATTACTGATACTGAATTAAAGTCAAGAGTAGATCTGTAATAAATTAATAGGTACATAGGAAAAGGGGAGATTGAGACACCTACTCATGGGTAACGCTCAGTGAAAGCCCTTGACAGTGTGGTCACTGCTGAGATCGTAGCAACGTGGACCTGGTACTTTCCTATGAAGACAAGCAGGAATCCAGGAGCCCTCACCCAGATTCTTCTTGAAGGTATAATACAAAAGAGCCCTTGCTGACTGCATCAGGACTTAAGAAACGAAGGAGCCTGGAGGGATACAGTGCATTGGGTTGCAAAGGGTCAGACATGACTGAGCATCTGAGCACATACTAGGGAGGGGGTGAGGCAAGGCTAGGAGGGGATGAGAGGAGGGGTGCAGATCAATGCTGAGGTTCAAGGATGAGGAAACTGACCTGGGGAGAAATGAATGTCATCACAGCGTGGGGCTGCTGGTCCACAGTGTGGAGAGAGCGGACCCAGTTTCTAGTGAGTCAGAGTCCCGACTCAGAAATACCTCCTGCTTTTCTCTGATTTCCTCGGAGGGAAGTAATTTCTCCACCCACTAGAATCCAGTCTCTCTTCATTCATAACAGGATTGCACATTGTCCCTGTGTTTAAGCTGTTCATACAAGAGTCTTCCCTCCCTATGCAGGCTGTCAGCCTTCTTGAAGTCAGCTTATATGTTTTAACTCATTTTTCTTAAAGTTTAATATATGGAGATATTAAATATTAGTTGAACACATAACTAAATGCATGAAATGCAGGTTTGCTAAATCAAGGCAGCGATGGTAGTTTAGTCGCTGAGTCCAACTCGTCTGTGACCCCATGGACTGTAGCTCACTGGGTCTCCCCTGTCCATGGAATTTTCCCAGGCAAGCATATTGGAGTGGATGGCCATTTCCTTCTCCAAGGGACCTTCCTGACCTGAGGACTGAAGCCGGGTCTCTGGTATTGCAGGTGATCTCCTGCATTGCAGGCGGGTTCTTTATTCTGAGATGTCACCACCTAGGTTAATGTAAATGCTGATTCCTGGAATTGTAAACTACAGAATACAAACTCTGCCAAACAGCAGAGAACTTTCTAAAAGCCTTCCTTGTTGCTGTGCTTGCTCCCCGGCATCCAGTCCAGACCCTGCCTCCAAACACTCTAAGGTAAGAAAAACGTAGCTTGAAATAAGTCAGGTCTTCACCGGGAGAGCCTATTAAGATGAAAACACCACCTTGGACAGCCTGTGTGTCCTTATCTCTGAAGGGTTTACTAACACTGTTACCCAGTCTTCCTTATCGAAGGAGACCACTGCCGTTCTAACCCCGCTGCCCACATTCCTCTCTGCCCTGACTTACCCCAGTTTAATTGTCCCTTTCCAGAAAACAAAACAACAAAATCAAACTCCACCAAGTACTTAACTGTATTCAAATATCCATACAATTCTATCTATGGCAACAGTCTCCGTCTTCCAGAAATTTAATTGCCAGTATCCCACCCCTCCACGGACAATAGAAGAAAATGGGCCTCAGTCTCGCAAACTTCGGCACCTCTCAAGGAACTAATTAAATCTCCTAGGATGCCCTCACCCACACCCTGAGAAATTTGAAGGGTGTGCAAAATCCCAACCCAATTCAACACTCTTATAATAAAAGCCCTTTACTTGATATAAAGCTTCAGCTTGAATTTCTTTGTCTCTCTCCCCCTACAGAGTAGTAAATTTCCAAATTCTCGAAAGGTCATGCGTTTGGCAATGGAACAACAGCGTCCTGAGAGGGAGAGTGTGAGTGAGTGTGCTTTGCTCCAGGCCACTCCTCGGGGCTGCTGTCTCTCGGGAGCTACAGGCGTCAACAAAGCGGAGGAACGCTGGGCACAGCGGGAGACAGCCGGGGGTGATGGGGAAAACCGGAACCTGCACCCAGTGGGGGATGCGGCGAATCAGACCTTGTAGCATTAGGTGCTGTCCCCTGGGGGCTGCCAAAGTCCTGCACAGCTCCCAAGTATTGGGGCGATGAAGTATCTCTTCACAAGAGGAAAAGGGTTCTCCCAACTCCTCCCTTGGGAGCTTGAAAACAAGGAAGAGGAGAGGGAAACAGCCACTTGCTGAAATGGCTTAAACGCGCCAATGATCATGCCACGTGTTTTATCCTCCTCATACAGCCCTACAAAGTAGGAACGATTACTCCATTTAAAGATGATGTGAAGCTCAAAAGAACATCCTCAAAATGACACAGCTAGTAATTTACAGCGGAGAAGGCAATGGCACCCCACTCTAGTACTCTTGCCTGGAAATCCCATGGATGGAGGAGCCGGGTAGGCTGCAGTCCATGGGGTGGCTAAGAGTTGCACACGACTGAGCAACTTCACTTTCACTCTTAACTTTCATGCATTGGAGAAGGAAATGGCAACCCACTCCAGTGTTCTTGCCTGGAGAATCCCAGGGATGGGAGAGCCTGGTGGGCTGCCGTCTGTGGGGTCGCATAGAGTTGGATACGACTGAAGCGACTTAGTAGTAGTAGTAATTTACAGATGCAGGATTCAAATCCAGGCCTGGCTAGGTCTTTAACCCCTGTTCTTACCTAGCACACTGCCTTTCCAGAGGAAAACCTGGCTTTTAGGTGCTAAATAGAATTTATTCATTTGGTAGAAGGTGATACTCTGAATTCATCCTTTTGTTATAGACTTGGGTTATCACATCTATTTATTCTTAGTCTGACTCTCTTGTACTGTGAGCTCTTGCCCATGAAATAGGAACCAGTAATGGAAGCCGATCTTGCCCTTTTATGCAACAAATGTTTAATGAATGGATGAATGAATGTGAGTCAGTGGGTGAAAGAAAGAATGAATGAATGACTCTGACAAGTCCATAAAGGGACTGAATCAGCAATCTTGGTCTTTAGTGCTTCTTAATCACCTTTTTTTTTTTTTTTTAATCCACATGGCGTGACATTTTGGTGTCTAAAGAGAAAGCCTGGAAGTGTGATTCTGGTCTGGGCTTTTCATTGACACAGCAGCCTACCTGACACAATGCTGATTTCTATAAGACATTGAACTTAGCCTGAAGCCATGATGTCCTTTGGAAGGATAGAGCCTGAGGAAATAGATATTAAAGATGTGTCTATCTGGGCAAACGAGTTAATTCAAATTCCTCTCTATATTCTAAGAGTGAAACACATTCTCAAAAAGTCAGCGAGTCAGGAAAATCAAACACTGTTTCATTTTGAGTTTTGAAAATAAAATGCTGTTTATAGAAAAGATGCTTAATTCAGGGGATAAAAAATTGAACTGCTTTCTGGGGCCTCGAGGAGCTAATTAAAATGTGACCAGGCAGTGATTATATACTCAGAGGTGTCCCACGAGCCCTTAGATTTCCACAGCTCAGACAATCTCACTCACGACTATCATTTATTTATACCAGGTGTCGGATACTTGATACAGAAATGGATTTCTACCATCTCATCTCACTGTTCAGGGAATCCTGGTCAATTCCTTGGTGTATTGTACATGAAATGAGGTGGCAAGACAGTAGATCTAACAAACTGAACTATCAGAGCGTGAGGTTATAATACTTATCCAACCAACTCATTTAGGTATGATCCCCGAAGTTCCTGAAGCCCTGGCCTTCATTTTCTCTCCACTCAGAATTCACACGTAGCTATTATAAGGAAGCCAAAGATAAAACAGCTTCTGCATAATGAAACGCTAATCCCAGGAGTGTGACGCCCACGACACAAATGAATGCTAGACAGAAGATAACAAAATGTCTAGACTTACTCAAACCTGCTTCTCAGAGTTCAAACTCCTATTCCAGGCTTTATCAGCTTATGAGGCGTCAACTGGTTTAAACACACACAGCTAAACAACAACAAGCTAAATCCTGTAGGACCTCTTCAGAGGTTTTACTCAGTGATTTTAGTCATTTGAGTGATTTTATTCAGTCTGTTTATCTATCCAAACACAGTAACACCTTCTTAAACTGATAGCCACTTATTAAAAGTAATATACAGTTTGAGGATGATGACTTTTGTCCAGACTTTTACTAAACATATTGGTGGATGGGAATATTCCCTGATAAATCTGTTTTTCTAGCTCCTTAATGTTAACAAAATTGTACCATTTAAAGGTCTGTGGGTTTGTGTTCAGTACAATGTACTGAACGTATGGCTCTCTGGGTTCTAGAATGATAATGTTACTATATCTCAGACATTTTATCAGGAGCCTCATTTCATTCCTATTATAACTCTCCCAGGGACCCAATTTCCTACCTAGGATATCAATCGTGTCCTCTGGCCAATTACCTTATGCTTTGATTTCTCCAACAGAAAATGATAATTTTAAAATAGGAAGGATTATGTGGAATAAAAGGATGGCCGATTCATATTAAACAGCAAAACAGTGGGTATATAGGCATATATAATACATAATTTTAACATAAGTAATTTTTTTTTTGAGCTTCCAGCACAAGTGGAAACTAGCTATCTATTTTACACATGGTAGCGTATACATTGGAGAAGAATAGGCAACCCACTCCAATATTCTTGTCTGGAGAATCCCATGGACAGAGGAGCCTGGCAGGCTACAGTCCATGGGGTCACAAGAGTGGGACACGACTTAGCGACGAGAGAGAGAGAGTGTGTATGTGTCAATACCAATCTCCCAGCTGCCCCACCCTTCTCTCCCCCCCTCCATCCACACATCTGTTCTCTATCTCTGCATCTCCCTTCCTTCTCTGCAAATAGTTTCATGTACCTTTCTTCTAGAAGCCACATATATGTGTTAATATAGGATATTTGTTTTTCTCTTTCTGTCTTACTTCATTCTGTATTAACATAAGTAATTCATTTTTCTTTTATGCCTTTGTCAAGGCACCTCTTAGAACAATTTCTAATAAACGTAAAACTGGATTTGAATTTTGGAGATCACTTTGACAGAGACTAGATATTAGTGTAGAGGCCTCATTGATGTGTACCCCAATGAAATGTACTCATTCACGCTTAGGCTTTAATATTTATCTTTCATTATGCACAGAAATAAAATCTGCTAAGAAAAGTGACAAGTCAATTGTATTATCACTTTGGCACAAATATTTTTATTGTACAATTGTAGATTCCATAGGCGTTCTCTCAACATCTAAGTCCTGGTTTTC
The DNA here is from genome assembly GCA_917880005.1 of Nanger dama. Classification (NCBI taxonomy): domain Eukaryota; kingdom Metazoa; phylum Chordata; class Mammalia; order Artiodactyla; family Bovidae; genus Nanger; species Nanger dama. Next base: position 14,340,637 of record CAKJTW010000032.1, on the reverse strand, counting down.
CCTAGGTAGGTGGGAAATAGGACTCCTTAGGACGCAAAAAGCAGAAGCAACCAAGAAAAGCACCCATGAGTGAATTTGGCCCAGATTGTGACTCCCTCTACTCAGCACCAGGGAGGACTCAGGCCACCTGTGAGAACCGTAACTTACCCTTTGCCTGTCAAAGTCAAGGTACAGTTAAGTAACTTTTTTTTTTTAATCCCTAGCTTATTTTTTTTTAAATTTTATGTATTTTTAAATTGAGGTAGAGTTGACTGACAATATTATGTAAGTTTCAAGTGTACAACACAGTGATTCAAAAATTTTAAGGGTTATTCTCCATTTATACTTATCACAAAATATTGGCTATATTTGCTGTGCTGTTGAGTATATCCCTGTGGCTTACTTGTTTACTAGTAGTTTGTACCTTTTAAACCCCTCATCTCTATCTTGCCTCTTCCCACTTCCCTCTCCCCACTGGTAACCACTAAACATTTTTATTCCTGGGGAAGAAAAAAGCCCTCAGTTATAGCCAGAATAAATACTTGAATCTCATTTGTTCCGCTCTTATCTAGAGCCTTCCTGCCTTAAGTATGGAACAAAATGGGGTTCTGAGAGCCCCTCTTCCCATATCTCTTTTGGAAGCAAGAATTATCTCAAGGCAGGGAAAAATAAAGTGAGAATATTTTCAATTGTCCCCTCCCTCCAAATAAGTAAGGGAAACAGGACCAGAACCAAAGTCAATAATGTAAATAGGATTGTAGATAAATGTTTAATTTATTCATGGGGAAAATACCAGACTTTCTTTCACATCCATTTTTGCATCCAGTGTGCTGATAACAAACGGCCACTATCTAATTTCTATAAAGTAGTGTTTATGAATTGGGAAAAAAAAACTTTAACCAATAATTTATATGTCTGGGGTGTACATGAAGTAACACAACTTATTTTTTTAGAAGGATCCCATAATTTAGATTAAATGAATGTAAAATGATTTTTCTCCCCCAAACCTAAATTAGAGAGATTTTCCTGGCCCAATAATTAATAGTGCATTACATACAATGACTTTCCTTTGTATCCTCTACCTGTGTGGCCTTCTAATAGAGACAAAGCTTTTGCTATAACCATGGAGCACACAATAGAGCAATCTGTAAAATATCAGAAAGAATAATGTCTATCTTACAGGGTTGTTGTGGGGATTTAATGAGACAATTCACAAAAAGCACTTAGTGTAATGCCTGGTACATAATCACTATTCCATAAATGTCAACTATAATTATTATTCCTCTCAGTGTATAAACGTCTATTTAATAGAGAGCTATCTTTTAAAGAAATCTCCAAGTTATCTTGCACACCTAAATTTTAAAAGAGTTTCTCTACATATAATAACTTGGACCCCCAAATCCCATGTTATTTCCAATGTCCTGCTTTCTTAGTTCCTATTTTGTTCTCCTTGTATTATGGCAATTACATATCTGAACTCCTCTATCACAGCTTTAGTTTCTAGAAAGCAGAAACCCTACTTATCATCAAATACTCAGTAGAATATGGCTTAGTACCATGCACAGTATAGGTGTTTATTAAGTATTTATTGAATGAATAAATGAATGAGTGAATAAATAAATATGTGATGACATGAACCCTAGGCTCCAACAGGCAACTATTTATTTTTAATTTTGATATTGATATTTTCATTTTTTTCAACTTCCTCTAAAATGAACATTTAGTGTTCCTTTCACACATCCCAAATTGTTAATTCTCTAGGATATACCTTCAAGAGAAAAAAAAAAAAGGTTGCCTGTAAAAGGAGAAGGTCCATCCCATCTGGATTAACTTTTGTACCCAATGTACTAATCCCACCCCAGTTTGGTTCTTAGACAACACTGCTGGGATTTGGGGAAGGATTTCTGTCACGAAGGCAAGGCTAACACCAACAATAATTTCTAAGCCATAGTTCCCAAAGGAAATCAGAATAAGAAAGCATTTGATTATATGCCTACTTTAATCAACAGAGGGAGTTACACTTTTTTTTTTTAATGGCCCACCCTGCTTTTCAGCTTATGAATACTGTATCTAGCTATCGAACAATTGATGCCCTTTGGCTTTAAAGAACAAACCCATGCCTCTGTCCCTGAGAAGGCTAATCATAAATTATCAGCATCTCATGCTTTAAGGATATCGCCATTCATGCAACAGTAATCTGTACATTGAGATCTGAGCCGATACGTATATGTTCAGTAGAACAATACAATCAAACTCTATACAACATAATTGAGAAGTACGCCAGCAGTGATGATCAATTCAGGTAGAATTATATTCAGTAATAATAACTTACAAAAATGTATACTTTTTGACAATTTATAGGCTCTTGTAGAAGGGCAGGACTACGTAAGTCCAGCATGGGATGACTGGCTGCCACTGGTGTGGGGTTTCTAAGTTTTAGCTTTTTATCAGGAAGAGACAAATTGGAGGAACATTGGACTTCCATGTTTAGAATACTATTCTCCAGTTTCGAATATAATTCTTCCTTTAAAGACTTGGTCAAAAGTCAACTTCTCAGAAGCCTGCCATATTAATTCCATCTTTAACCTCAGGGCTCTTGAGATTAAAAACTGTGTGAATGAATGAATGAAAAACTGAAAAGAAAGAGTGATGAGCTAAAGTGATTAAGTGGAATGTGTATCCATTTACTCTGGTACAGCAAAAGATTGAGAAGTGAACACTGTCCCAAAGCTACCAAAAGATATTTGGTACATAACAGGTGCTTAAAATGTTCATTAACTGAAAAAAACTAATGAATAATTCTCTGCTGAACTGGTTATGTGTAGAAGATGCAATTTCTCAAATTACTGTCATTATCAAAGTACATATTGTTCCCTGTGCTATTATTTTCTTCCTCTAATCTTTGAATTCCTGGTTCCCTATTAAAAGTTCTTAGAGTCATACAAAAATGGAATTGTTGGGGCAGCAGTCACACTGGCTGGTGTGGTCCCCCTTTCCGTAACACATTAACTTCCCCCTGGACTGCCTCCAACAGAGCACTTCCAGAAATGTTTGGTCTTTGGAATAAAGTAGCAAGAGCAGAAATTCACTGCAACACAGGGCATGGTATATGTCCAATCAAAGACGAAACAGAGAGGCAGGAGTCACTCATGAGACTGGAACAGTTTGACCACGCAGTCCTCCGAACACTAGTAACTGTCGGTATTAATGGTAACAACTTAGTGGAAGTTATGTTACAAATTTCTCCTTGTTTCCCAGGTATTTGATGTGAACATCAGGCATGGTCTGGAACTTGACCAGTACATTCCATTTCAAGACGTTTCCCAGTAGAGTACGAACCACACATCAGCTATGTGGGAATCACGTGCTGTCCCCAGCCTGGGACATGTCTACAGAAGGTGGTCTAGTTAGTCCTCCTGAATTGGCTCCTCCATTTACTACCCACCCCAAGCCCCTAGCCAGCCGCAAAGCCTGATTCCTACTGAATGAGACTAAGAGGACGTTGTGAGCGTCTGATGAGCTGATGCTCACAGATATTTTAGCACCATGCTTGGCATGTAAGAAATGCTCAGTAAATGTTATTATACTTATTATTATTTTACAAAATGATTCCCACTCTAAATTTTAAAATATTTAGAATCAATGAATGAACGAATCATCATGTCCAAATGGCTTGCAATAAGGAGGGATATTTTCCTCCATGGGAGAGGATCTGAGTCTTGAGAGTGCCATTTTCAGAGGAGTGAGACCCGAGCTGGACCATATTCTTTGGAGAAATCAGCAAATACGATGATCAAAGGTGCATGGGGAGCTTTGAGGGGGAAAGCACCCAAGGGAAACAGCTGGGTGTGTGTGGTGAGTGGATTCCCAAGGCTGTCACTGAGGCGCTAAGGGCAGGTGAGGTGAGGCTGAGAGGGAGGAGAGCCGGTAACACATCTGAAGGAATCTCAAGGCTTTCTGCCAGCGTTTGGCAAAGTCCACTCTCCTGCCTCAGTGGAGGGAATGTGTGCGGGGGGGGGGGTGGGGGTGGTGCTGGTTCTGTTATCTGTGAGCTTCTAAAGGGTGAGCCCTCACTCTTTGGGCCACTTGGCCATAATCAGAGCACACATGGTACAAAGCTGCAAGGATGGAGGATGGTTTGGGGAGACCAGTTACTTTTTATAACACACACACACACACACACACACAGAGCCGCCTTGGAGGATACAACCGGCAAGTGCTCTGTTGCAACATAAATGTACTCTTATAATGATAGAAAGTCACACATTAATGCAAATTATGTAAATCCTCACTAAGTAACTTGAATCAAATGGAAATTACAACCGCACCAAGATCCTCTATAAATGCTGAGCTGGAGTAGTCTACGCTGTATTTTGCTTCTGTGCTGTGAAGGTGGCTAGAGATTTGGTGGTAGCTGTCACTGTCCCCAGAGGCTTTCAAACAAATGAGCTGTCTGGTGAAACAGTCCCAGGATGCCAGTTTTCTAAATAAATATTAAAATGCATTTACTGTCTGCATCACTTAAGAGGTTGAGGATGAGCGGGGCATGCACTGAAAGACTCGCATGGTTTTATTTAACAACAGCTCAGCTATTAGACAACCAAGATAATTAAGAAGACAGTCTCAGAGTTATGCTGGTATTCTGAGGTATCTTCACAGCGTGGGTTGCCATTTTCTTCTCCAGGGGATCTTCCCGAGCCAGGGATCGAACCTGAGTCTCCTGTATTGGTAGGCAGTTTCTTTACCACTGAGCCACCAGGGAAGCCCCAGATGATCTTGTTATTCTGCCCCAAGTGGTTGAAACACAGACCCAAACAATCCACAGTTGACTAATCTGTATCCACTGTGACAAGTCCTTACTGTCAGACCTGAAGAAAAGTGAGAAAAGAGACTTTCCCTTTGGGAATCTGGGAGATGGCTTTCTACTCTAAGTTGGCACTAAATAGAATGACCCATAAAAATAACTTGGAAGGCCATTACCTTACGACCAGAACTTATAATATCTAACAGTTGCAGACGGTGTGCCTTTCTCCTGTGTGTTTTAATTAAAGATTTCAAAGACACAGTAACTGGAAACGTGTACACAACCCATCTGATTCTGCATAATCTCTCAGTAGCTGCATAGCGGATTGTCACCCTGTGTGACCCTGATTTCTGTGTGATACACGCACATTTACGAGCTGCTGGCATTAAAAAATGCTCTGGATGGGAATCAGCGTCCTCTTTTTGATTCACACATGAAACCATCAGGTTCCCAGCTGGAACTGAGTAGAGGCACATTAGGAGAGGGGACAGTTTTGGATTTAACTTGTCCAACGCAAGTTGCCAAGGGAGCATGCGCTTTTTAACAACTGCTGTTTCCGGCCTTGCTGTTTTAGGGTTTTATCTACTACAGTGTGAGAAGACAGACGTTCACAGGCATCTAAGGGTGCGATTATTCAAACAAAATGGAACAGAGCACACGGCTCCCACATATCAGTCAGCAGTGCCATTTTAACAGTGGCAAGGACACAGAAGAGAAAAGAAGCAAAATCATTTACTGCACTAACAGTTACATTTGCCCGCCTCTCCTTGGAGAAACAATGACTAAAATCAGTAATTTTTAAATAATGGATGAGTACAGCTCTGAGATCAAGGGGACGGAAAGTAATGTACGAACGCTCAGACTTGTGAGCATTGGAGTCTTTCCTTTTCCTCTGAACAAGCATTTTTCAAAAACATTTTGAACGTGAAAAGCCTATAGAGTTAAACACTGGGCTGCCTCCCACTTTATAAAGTTGAACACAGGCCCAGGGGAGGCCAAAGCAGACACGGGCAAAACGTCACACATGCGCTGGGGAGGGGCATGAGTTTGCACACATACACACACATACTTGCATACCAAGGTAGGGATTAGGACAACCACACTAGGAAAAATTCAAATCAAGCACAGTTATGTCCCACACTGATAATTTTCTATGGAAATTAACAGGAAGAACAAAGTTTAGCCAAGATCGACTTTTAAGCTCATTTCTTGGCTATGGTACATGCATTTCTTCTAATATTCGAATCTCAGTACCTGTTGCGAAGGCAGTGCTTACGCAGGATATTCATTTTCTGAAGGACATGAGGGCTTGCTTTTCGCCTCTGTGTGCAAAATGAATGGCAAAGTCATATTCCTGCTTGTACTCAGATGGAGCAGAGTTGCCTGGGTTTGCTGCCCATGCTTCTCCTTAGAGAGGCCACAAAACTGGAGATGGGCGGGGACCAGACTCTAGTCTGATGCACGCATCAAGATATATCAGACACTCAGTCCTTTGGCAAAGCACTGAACAAATGTTTCTGCCAACAGGGGGGCTTAAGTGGGCTCACCACATGGGTGAGGAAAGGGGGCTGTGCATAGTAATTGGGGCCAGGAGAAGTCCAGATCACACTGCTGTCCTCCACTTACAATACCTTCATCTCTCATCTTCTGATACCTTCAAAACCTTTGCCTTCAGTGATGGAAGGTCTGGAGACAGCTATAACTTTGTTGGGTGAGATTCTTACTCTTTGACTTGAAAAGATTCCCCATTCTTGGAGTGAGATTTAGCAGAGAGGGATTCCAAGTCCCTCCAGTCCTGGCTGGCAATTCTGCATCAGTGAATCATATTCCTAATTCTACAGTGAAATCTCCCCAAAGAAATTGAGGGGCAACAATGGGAAAGAATGAAATGCTGCCATTTGCAGCAACATAGATTGGACCCAGAGACTGTCATACTGAGTACAGTATGTCAGGCAGGAAAGACAAAAACTATATGACATTACTTGGTGGCGGACATCTGAAAAATAATGCAAATGAATCTATATACAAAACAGAAACAGACTCACAGATACTGTAAACAAACTTAAGGTTACCAAAGGGGAAAGGAAGTCGGGGAGAGATAAATTAGGAGTATGGGAGAAACAGATACAAACTATTAATACTATACATTAAATGGATAACCAACAAGGATTTACTACATAGCACAGGAATTGTCCCCAGTGTCTTGTAATAACTTATGAAAGTGAAAGTTACTCAGTCATGTCTGAGTCTTTGCAACCCCATGGACTACACAGTCCATGGAATTCTCCAGGCCAGAATACTGGAGTGGGTAGCCATTCTTTTCTCCAGGGGATCTTCCCAACCCAGGGGATTAAACCCAGGTCTCCCACATTTCAGGCAGATTCTTTACCAGCTGAGCCACCAGGGAAGCCCATTTGATTATAAGTAACACCCTGCTTACTTAACTTATATGCAGAATACATCATGCAAAATGCCAGGCTCGATGAAGCACAAGTTGGAATCAAGACTGCTGGAAGAAATATCAATAATCTCAGATAGGCAGATGACACCACCCTTACGGCAGAAAGCGAAGAAGAACCACAGAGCCTCTTGATGAAAGTGAAAGAGGAGAGTGAAAATGTTGGCTTAAAGCTCAACATTCAGAAAACGAAGATCATGGCATCTGGTTCCATCACTTCATGGCAAATAGATGGGGAAGCAATGGAAATAGTGACAGACTTTACTTTTTGGGGCTCCAAAACCACTGCAGACTGTGACTGCAGCCATGAAATTAAAAGATGCTTGCTCCTTAGAAGAAAAGCTATGACCAATCTAGACTGCCTATTAAAAAGCAGAGACATTACTTTGCCAACAAAGCTCCATCTAGTCAAAGCTATGGTTTTCCAGTAGTCATGTATGGATGTGAGAGTGACTATAAAGAAAGCTGAGCACAAAAGAATTGATGCTTTTGAACTGCTGTGTTGGAGAAGACTCTTGAGAGACCCTTGGACTACAAGGAGATCAAACCAGTCCGTCCTAAAGGAAACCAGACCTCAACATTCATTGGAAGGGCTGATGCTGAAGCTGAAACTCCAATACTTTGGCCACCTGATGCAAAGAACTGACTCACTGGAAAAGACCCTGATGCTGGGAAAAATTGAACGTGGGAGGAGAAGGGGACAACAGAAGATGAGATGGTTGGATGGCATCACCGACACGATGCACATGAGTTTGAGGAGGCTCTGGGAGTTGGTGATGGACAGGGAGGCCTGGCGTGCTGCAGCCCTGCCGCTGCTGCTCCTGCTGCTAAGTCGCTTCAGTCGTGTCTGACTCTGTGTGACCCCACCGACAGCAGCCCACCAGGCTCCCCCATCCCTGGGATTCTCCAGGCAAGAACACTGGAGTGGGTTGCCATTTCCTTCTCCAATGCATGGAAGTGAAAAGTGAAAGGGAAGTCGCTCAATCGTGCCCGACTCTTCGCGACCCCATGGACTGCAGCCCACCAGGCTCCTCCGTCCATGGGATTTTCCAGGCAAGAGTACTGGAGTGGGGGTGCCATTGCCTTCTCTGGTGCTGCAGTCCATGGGGTCGCAAAGAGTTGGACACAACTGAGCGACTGAAGAACTTACAATTGAACATAATCTATTAAAAAAAAACAACACAAGTGAATCACAATGCTGTACACCTGAAACTAACAAATACTGCAAATCAACTATACTTCAATTTTTGAAAGTTACTTAATAAAATTAGGCTTTCAAATAGTAAAATAAATATTTGGATTTATGTAATTTTTTTTAAAAAATGAGGGACAGTAAAAGTAAGAGGTCCTACAAGTTGCCAAATCAAATATGGAATTCACTCAACCAGGCACACCCTATCTCTCATTATAAAGACCTAATTGTGAATTCTTTCCTTCCAAAAAGTCTCCTTATGTGGGGCATGCTACCCAAACAAATGCAGAGCAATAGTAGGGGTTGGCAGGGGGTGGGGGCTCCATTCCTCACAGAGAGATGTTTCTTCCATCTGTATTATCTCTGCACTCTCCATTGTTGAACTTGGGCCAATGAGGTCTTATTTTCATTTTTTCATATTTTTCTAAGGCAGAGGGAAAGCAAGAATGTTGAAGTTTTACTACTGAAAAATACTTTATTTTAATAAAGTGCTTCAAAAATTACCTTAGCATTTTTGAGGTTTATAACACAGTACTGTTGACTATAATCACTATGCTGTGTATTAGATCTTCAGGATTTATCTTCTAGTTATAGGTTTGTATCTTAAACAACATCTCCCCAATTCCACCCCCCCACCAAGACCCTGTTAACCACCACTCTACTCTCTGTATATCTCACCTGTTCTTACCATGAAGAAGAAATGATAATTATGTGATGAGACAGAAGTGTTAGCTAACATTATGGTGGCAATCAGACTGCAATATATAAATGTATCACATCAACAAAGTGAAGTGTTAGTCACTCAGTCGTATCCAACTGTTTGTGACCCCATGGACTATAGCCCACCAGGTTCCTCTATCCATGGGATTCTCCAGGCAAGAATACTGGAGTGGGTAGCCATTCCATTTTCCTATGGAACTTCCCTACCCAGGGACTGAACCCAGGGTCTCCTGCATTGTAGGCAGATTCTGTACTGACCGAGGCACCAGGGAAGCCCATCACATCAATATGTGTGAGTTAAACTCACTGTTACATGCCAATTATATCTGGATAAAAAGAGTAACACTGTCACATGACATCTGATTTAGGTAACAAATTTTGGAGAGGGAACTCAAAGTCATTTTTAAGAAAGGGACAATTAGTGACAGAGCTGGGGCAGGGTAGGATTTCTTATAATCACACACCCATCTCTGAATATAATTCCTTTGTTAATTCACAAGTCTGAGGGTTGTAGGGATGCCTCTGATCTATTATCTTTTCAAGAACGAGCTCAACAGTCCTGAAAGTTGGTGGTGAGCTCAGCCTGGAAGGGGTTCTGAACTTCAGTTCCATCTGTAATTGTTAATTGCTCCTAGAAGCCCAAGCAGAGGTATGCGTTCAAACAAAGGCAGGAAAGAGGCGTGTAAGTGTGTGTGTGCAAGTGTGTGGGAGTGGGCTGAGAACTGGCCACATGACTCATGTGGAAAATCACTGCGGCAGAAACGTGACTTCTGAACCCTGTTGGGAGCCTGACTGCTGACTGTACCTCTCTGCAACCTGTAGAGTTCGCATCAGCAAATCCCGGCTATTTAACATTGGTATGGAGTTGACTCACTTCCAGAGTTTGCCCTGTGTTCTAAGCACAAGCACACATCAGCTCATCCCCCCCCACCCCCAAAGAAAGTGGCCATTTCATGGAGAATAAACCAGAATTCTCCTCATTGTTCTTACTCCTCCCACTTCAAATGCTGGTTTCGGGGCTGTTTATGGAAGTCTCTCAAAGATCTTGGTGTGTGTGGCTTTCATAGGATCGCCTTGGGGTCTCTGAAGGGGTTAGGAGTCAAGGGGTTGAGAAAAGTGTCCTAGGGAGTAGGAAGCGTGGGTGCTCTGTGCCTAACCATCGGGAAGATTCAGAGCGGCTCAGGCCGGGTTGGAAACACCCAAGCCCTGGTGCCGTGTCTCCTCTGAGGACCTTCCAGAATCTTCTGATGGTGCTGGATCTGGGCAGGGACTCTCCGCTTCACTGTGGGCCTGAGGCCTTCTGTGAATGGCCATTTCTGGTGCCTATGCAGACCGTTTCACCATGTGTCCAGGAATAAAAGTGAACAGCCAAAAGCAGAGCAATATTCTAGCTATTATTCCCTTCCCTCTAAAAATGCTTCCAAGTACTAGCTCTCTTTAATTCTTTCCTATTTTAAACACACAGATATGCTTGATTTCAGGGTCTCATGGAGCAGAACAGAACAAATATCTATGGGTGCTGTCTCAGGACCTCTCTGAACTCACAAACTTCACATTTAGGAAAAGAAGGACCCCACGTCCCTGTGCCAAGCTGTTCACCCAAAGTGACCCATCAGGCACTTGCAGGCCTCACTCGAGTGTATCAGTTTAAAATGTCTTTTTGTACAGCAGCATTTTAAGAGTAATTATCCCTTATTATCTAATGCTCCGAATATATTATACTGGAAAACAAAGTCTAGTTACAGGTCACAGTAAAGCATCATTCTCATCCCCTGGGTTCTTCAGATTTTTCCTACCTTCTTAATCATCTTACAGAATTTTCCCCTTTCCTTCAAAGCAGCAGTTTTCAGCATTTTTTTTTTTTAAACAAAGCCTTTCTATTATAATCTGGGTCCATAACGCTTCTGGCTTGAACATTTATCTTCTAAACATCAAAGAGTTTATCATCAGATTTACTTCTTGGTTCTTGCGATATCCCTCCCTACTTGAGCTACTCGCTTTTCAAAATTTAGGAATGAGAAGTCGTTCGGGAGAAGGCCTCCCCATGCCTATCACACGTTCCCCTGGCTCAAGCACAAACACGCCTGCGATAGCGGAGTTAGTGGCCCATGTCCCATACCTTGCTGGCCAGTGAGAGATGACCCTGCATGTTAGAGCGAGGCGTGTGCACTGTTTCGCATGATGACACTGGAGTCAGACTTCAGAGCTAGCCTCAAGATGCTCACAGACTGATATTAACCACGGTCTGCTGCAAGCATATGGGGAAGACAGGCTGGAACAGATCCCAAGGAAAAGACGCAGTGGCATATTTGCCCACAATCCTGCTATGGTGGCAGAGCTTGGAGAGAGTGAGAGGCGGGCACCCACCCGCTGCGCCACCCTGGAAGGGGGGATCATGCGTGCGGAGAGCGATCTGCAAACCTCGTGAGGACTGAAGGCAACACTGTCTCAAAGTTGGGAGTCGTGAGCCGCTGGGGGTGGGGGAAGGAAGTTGATTCTGTCATTCATTCTGACAGGGCTTCTTAACGGGCACGGAGAGGGCTGAGGGTGGGGGCAGGCGGGGGCGACACAGAGAGAGAGGACAGAAGGGTGAAGCCAGCCAGGCAAACGAGAATGAGAAATTGCAATTACGGACCTTATGGAGGAGCTGCTGGTAAGCTACTCCGGCCAAAGGAAAATGTTGATTGGACCGGTTTTCTGAGGGAAACAGACAGCCCTTCTGCAAGCAGATGGATGACAAGTCTCTGGGAGGAGGCTGTGTTGTTCATGTGTGAAACGGTCTCAGCCGAGGAGTAAAAGCGCCAAGCCATGTATGTAAGCAGGAGCCACCTGGCCTGCATGTGGTGGGGTGTGTGTCTGTGTGTGTGCGCGTGTGTGTGAGAAGGATGGAGACGTTGGCAGCCAAAGCTCTAGCTGAGAACTCCAGGACCACTCAACCAGGCGAGTCTCCATTTGTACATTTCTCTTCCTCTCTTGCCCCCTTCCCCCTCCTCTCTTCCCAGCACCCCCACACCCCCAGCACCCTCCTGCCATTTTAACTCTTCTCTAACTTCTAGATGCGTCTCATGGCGCTATTCAATATAAAACTAAGAAACCAGAAGCAACTCAAATACAAGGCAGGAACTGAGATGAAGGGACCAGAAATGATCTGCCAGCCAAGAATAGAGTCAGAACCAGCCCGTCCTCGTGGACTAGGATCTCCTGAGGAGGAAGACCAGGAAGGAGCCTGTGTGGATGTGCTCAGTCGGGTCCAGAGGTGAGCCCCACGCAGCCTGCAGTGAGGTCTGTGGCTCTCTTCTGGGCAGATCCAATAGACATTCCTCACCAAGAATTCCTATGGTTCTTTTGAGGCTAAAAAGTAAACCAGGCTGTTCAAGAAATTCTTTGATGGACTCAGAGCTTTCATTGCCAGGGCCTGGGTTCAATCCTTAACTGGGGAACTAATATCCCACAAGCCATACAGCCAGAAAAAAAAAAAAAAAAAAGTAAACTAGGCTTCTCAACCTCAGATGTATTGACATCCTGTATTGGATACATCTCTGTAAGGGGGCTGTCCTGTACTTTACGGATGCTAAACAACATCGCCAGTCTCTACTCACTAGACACTGATAGCACCTCAAGTTGTAACAACCAAAAAATGTCTCCAGATATTGCCACCTGCCTCCTGGGGTGGGGCGAGATCAGACCCACAGATGCAAATGTTACATAGGGTTGGCTGGTTCCAAGTGGAGATACCACCTTGCTCTGTGCATGAAGGTTAAACACACACACAAACACACTCATAAGCACACCCTCACACAATATTATATGCAAAGACTCTAAGGACAGGTGGTTCTCACTGCTGATTTTTTTCTACTTTTATCCACCTGATTTGCTGTAAATGCTTCCAAAACTGGAGAAGAACTTCCAGGGCTCCATTTTCAAAGTGCCCGCCAGTGTTTACAGCCCTGAGCCTTAGAAATTGGGAGGGGAACATTCAGCCAGGATGAACTCCCATTCTTCCATTCGGCTTCTGCAAAATAATGCTGCACACAGATGCCTGCCTTATCATTGGGCTCTGCTGAGTGTCTGCATCCAAAAGAGAAAGCAGACGCCTAAAGATGACTAGAGATGTTCCCCACAGGGCTTGGCGCTTGAGATACTCTGACTCTGCACAGATTTTTCAGTGACTGGAAGGATGGGGCTGTGGGAGGGGAGGCTTGCTGCACTCTGAATTACTTAGCTGACTCAATGGAACAGATTCACGTGTGGTCAGATGTACCTGAACCAATGTGATATGTATAGATTGGGTCTTTGCTATGTGTAAAGTCAGTTACGAGGGCTAAAGGCATGTGGAAGACATCAGGTCTACTACTGTTAGTGTTTAAGTGCTTACACAGTGCTGTAAGAACGGTACATGCATTTAACCCCCACAATGCCTCTGTGAAGGAGCTACGGTGGCGCTAGTAGTAAAGAACCCACCTGCCAGCGCAGGAGACATAAGAGACGCGGGTTTGATCCCCTGGTTCGGGAGGATCCCCTGGAGGAGGAAATGGCAACCCACTCTAGTATTCTTGCCTGGAGAATCCATGGACAAGGGAGCCTGGTGGGCTACAGTCCATAAAGTTGCAAAGAGTCGGACATGACTGAAGCAACTTAGCACACACATTAGTAAGCCACGTCTGCAAATGAGGAAACTAGACAGAGAGGTTAAGTACTTAGCCCAGTTACAGCACTAGGAGATGGCCTGGTAAAGGGGCATTTGAACTCAGCCAGGCTCACACCAGCGCCTGCACACTAGCCAGCATTCTGCACTATCTTTTCTGCTACAACAGTTATACAGAACTACACGAGGCAGGCAGGCTGTGCTAAGTATTATAAATAGCAAAGAAGTACAAATAATAAAGGGATCTGGGAGCCCAACAAAGAGGCAGACTAGCTGGCTTTGCAGTTGGAAGTGTTCCTGGAGGAGACGGAGGGTAAGCTGGGTCTGGAAGCCTGGGGAGGATTCTGTGATGGGCTGGGGGCAGCATGAAGGGAACGTGGAAGTGAATATGCATGGAATGTTGGAACTACGACGGGAGTCAGGGTTGGCCGGAACATGGGCTACCAATGGGGAAAAGAGAGGGAGGGAGGGCTAGGGAGGGGTACAGAGGTCACCTGGGCCCCGTTCCTTCCTCGCCATATTGCTGAGACCTTATGAGTTTCTGAGAAGAGGAGCGCCACCTTCTGAACTCTCTTCCCAAGAAACTGGAGTCTGCCTAATACTTCTTCCCTATAATGAGATGTCCACCCTACCTTCTTCCAAACACCTTTTTCTCTATTGACCAGGGACTCCCCAAGTTTCTCACATTTTAAAGTACACGTGCCCGACAGGCTTGCCACTCCAGCAAAATCACAAGTCTCAGAAGAAGGAAAGCAACTAAATTCGCCTGGAATGACATTATTTTCATGGTGGGTGTTGAGACTGGGAACAGTTAAATGCTGAAAAGGAAAAGAAATCCTGAAACTGAGTGGCTTGGACCCGCAGTGCCGCACTCCTGGGACCAGCACTAGATGGGAACGATCCAATCAGGGGTTATGGTGGGGTAGGGCTGGGAGGGGGGTGGGCTTGTACATTTCAAGATGTGAGTCCCCCAAGTCACCCACGTTTTTGATGTAGTTTTCCAAATCACAGCAACTACTGTAATAAAGCTATATGGTTTGTTCGACAAGAGCCACAAAGAATAAAGGAAGGAGGGAAGGAAGACAGGATGAAAAAAAAAGAACAAGAAAAGGCATACCCTGCGGAGGCCATGAGGTATCGAGGAGCCCAAAGCTGACAGCTATTATGCGTAATTAGCACAAAGCAAGATTCTGTATATATACACATTATCTCCAGACATGTTTTTAAAACAAGGGCTCTGCCTTTTACCACCAATAATTTGTCTTGTTGTATGTTGTTGCTTACACAGATGTTCCATAATTTTTTGCATATGGCTCAGCCAAAGAAAGCTTTCCCCCTTCCCTTTTGGGAAAGATGCAAAGATGCGACCGCCTGTGTGAGGGAGAGGAGGATGACTAGTTTTTACAGAACTTTCATGGTGATGATGGGGTGGGGGTGTCTGGGGTGTACATGTGCGCGCCTGTGTGTGTATCTGTGTATATAATAACAAGATTCTCTACCCAATCCTGCCAACCGCACTTTATCTCTCTTTACTGAGTCATTCCAATGGGATCTGGGAGTACTCAGTATATCCAGGGTTCATGGCATTTGCTGGGATAAGACATTATCAAAAGCCTCTCTAAAAGGGTTTGAATATTTACAGAAGAAAAAAAGAGGCGGGAGAGATGCAAATACATTTGAGGTGGTTTTTTTTTCTTCTTTCTTGGCAGTCTTTGCAACTGAGAACAGCAGAGCCCTCCCATGTTTCTCTGGCCTTGCTCAGCGCGGCCAGTATGCACATATACGGCATCAGAGAACGTCCCTGCTCCATGCTTTCTTGGGAAGGAAGGTCTGTGCGGATGTGGTTTATTTGGGGTGAGGGGTGGGAGTGCAGATATCAGAGGGATGAGGTCAAATCCAAGCAAACTGGGTTTTTAAGATAAAGAAATATAACTGGTTGAAGAGAAGAGGAAGAAAGGCAGATTTAAAAGATACATCTTCTTTTTATTGCAATACCACCAATTGAGAGAACATTCTGCTGGGTGGGGAGGGGGGATGTCTGCCAAGGACTTCTAATTCAGTTTGTTCCACCATTTTATTTTTAAACTCAAGTGCAGATTTTATTCCTGGAATGTTATAGGATTGGTGTGGGCAGAAATGGGCAAATTTACTTCAGAGGTGTTTTATAACAACTTGGAAAAGACCCTCTAAATTCCTCCAAGTCCGTTTCAGGGGTGTATTTCATTTCCTTTCTCTTCTTCGGAAAGTTACCTTGATGGTTTAAAATTTTTATATTACAAAGGAAAACCTGATTATAATTTGGAAAGTATTTCAAAATTCTGATAGTATCTATTAGGCATTTACTATGAGCCAGGCACGGTAAGAATTTGCCTTCTCTCTCATTTAATATTCACAGCTCTCACATATGGGTGAGAATCCAAGGTGGGAAGGGATGCCAGAGCGTATAGTTCAAATCCCCATCTTGACAATTGCAAATCCTTCTTGATCACCATGCAATTATGCTTCCAATGTGTCGATGTCTGGCAAGACATACAATTAATCAAACAAATATACAACTTGGCCAGTAGGCTACTATCTCTTATTCTAACAGGATGGTGGCAAAAGCAGATTCCTTAGCCTGCTTTTCTGGTGTTGATGCAGCCAACAGAGGCTTGCAAAATCTCTCCAGTCTTCTGAGCAAAAGTTTTGGTGCTGGGCATGTCGCACTCTCAAAAGAACAGAGGAAGGCTTCCCAGGTAGCTCAGTGGTAAAGAATCTGCCTGCAATGTGGGAGATGAGGGTTCGATCCCTGGTTCAGGAAAATCCCCTGAAGAAGGAAACGGCAAACCACAGTATTCTTCCCTGAGAAATCCCACAGACAGAGGTGCCTGGCGGGCTACAGTCCGTGGGGTCACAAAAGAGTCAGATATGACTTAGTGACTAAAACAAAAGAGCAGAGGAATTGGTGGGTATATATTTATTTCAAAATGCAACGACACCAGTACCAAAACTTGCTCATTCTACCCTGGCAACATTAAAGGCTGATAGAATGTCCTTCCCTGCCCCGTCTGCCAAAGCATTTACTTCAAACATCGGTTTCCTCTGCCACTATTTATTGCCACATTTTGCTCAGTGGTTCTGAGAAACCTCATGGAAAATCACAATGTTACACTTGTTATATTGACCCTGCAGGGCGCTCTGCCACTACTGTACATGCCACATCCCAAGAGGTAAAAAGGCAAGTCAGCTAGGCTCACGCTGAGAATATCACCAGGAAACCAACGAGGATATGCAAATCTGTCTGCTCTAGCTCATTTGCATAGCCTTTCATTGGTTTTGTGGAACCTCTATACTAAATGTCAATTTCCTTTTCTTTCCTAAAGCTTATTAGCTGCTTGTGATGTTTACAGCTTGAAGACCAAACAGATTTAATAGGTAAAACATTTCAGCTATATAATTAAAAAGCATGTGAAAAAGAGGGGGGAAAAGAGCTTCTGATATAGATCAAACGCAGAGATCTACTTGGGCTGTTAAAATATGCTTTCCAAGTTTGGAAGCTGTAGGGGCCTCATGCATGTCTGTGCACGCATAAGCACCACCACAAAATTTGCTTAACCTATTTTTTTTTTTTTTTGGCAATGATTTAGGAAAAGTAGAAAGATTTGCTTATAAATGACCAAGGGCTTGAACCTAGTCACTGAGTACACATTTTACACACGACAAAATCTGAATGGAAGTCTGCCAGCATGTGGGCTGATGTTCAAATATTCTGAGTTTCTGTGTATCCTGATCCCTCAAAGCTATGTTTTAGAACTTAAGTTCTGCTCTTTTCTGACGCACCACAGAACTCAGTCCTCACCTCTGAGTACAGAGTGAATATACAGCAGTAATACTGTGCTCTAAATAAGTGCAAAGAAGTCCTTTCCCACACAGCATTTATATACAGCATCAATTCAACACACACATGATGGGTTCTGTACCAAATTATTTTCCTGTTTGGATGTCAGATTTAGGAACTGGGTGAAGGTATGGAGAAAACTTGGCAAAGGCTATAAATATTCCTTAACGTCTTTAAATATTCTTTAAAGTAATCACATAAATAGGAAGCAGTATCATTCAGACACACTTTGTAGAATCTTTTGTACTTTGAATGCAGCGGCTGAGGTCAGAGGTCAGTACCTACTGCTATTAGTCCTTAGTTCAGTAGCTCCTCCAAGAGGTAACTGGTTATTCACACTTTCAAAGTGCTTCTTTACTGGTAACTTTAACACAATTAGCTGACCCTCAAATTTCACACAGGCTACAGGAGTTTTGCCAAGAAAATGCACTGGTCATAGCAAACACCCTCTTCCAACAACACAAGAGAAGACTCTACACATGGACATCACCAGATGGTCAACACCGAAATCAGATTGATTATATTCTTTGCAGCCAAAGATGGAGACGCTCTATACAGTCAACAAAGACAAGACCAGGAGCTGACTGTGGCTCAGATCATAAACTCCTTATTGCCAAATTCAGACTCAAATTGAAGAAAGTAGGGAAAACCGCTAGACCATTCAGGTTTGACCTAAATCATATCCCTTATGATTATACAGTGGAAGTGAGAAATAGATTTAAGGGCCTAGATCTGATAGACAGAGTGCCTGATGAACTATGGAATGAGGTTTGTGACATTGTACGGGAGACAGGGATCAAGACCATCCCCATGGAAAAGAAATGCAAAAAAGCAAAATGGCTGTCTGGGGAGGCCTTACAAATAGCTGTGAAAAGGAGAGAGGTGAAAAGCAAAGGAGAAAAGGAAAGATATAAGCATCTGAATGCAGAGTTCCAAAGAATAGCAAGAAGAGATAAGAAAGCCTTTTGAGCGATCAATGCAAAGAAATAGAGGAAAACAACAGAATGGGAAAGACTAGAGATCTCTTCAAGAAAATTAGAGACATCAAGGGAACATTTCATGCAAAGATGGGCTTGATAAAGGACAGAAATCGTCTGGACCTAACAGAAGCAGAAGATATTAAGAAGAGGTGGCAAGAATACACAGAACTGTACAAAAAGATCTTTACGACCCAGATAATCATGATGATGTGATCACTAATCTAGAGCCAGACATCTTGGAATGTGAAGTCAAATGGGCCTTAGAAAGCATCACTATGAACAAAGCTAGTGGAGGTGATGGAATTCCAGTTGAGCTGTTTCAAATCCTGAAAGATGATGCTGTGAAAGTGCTGCACTCAATATGCCAGCAAATTTGGAAAACTCAGCAGTAGCCACAGGACTGGAAAAGGTCAGTTTTCATTCCAATCCGAAAGAAAGGCAATGCAAAAGAATGCTCAAACTACCGCACAATTGCACTCATCTCACACGCTAGTAAAGTAATGCTCAAAATTCTCCAAGCCAGGCTTCAGCAATAAGTGAACCATGAACCCCGTGATGTTCAAGCTGGTTTTAGAAAAGGCAGAGGAGCCAGAGATCAAATTGCTAACAGCCGCTGGATCATGGTAAAAGCAAGAGAGTTCCAGAAAACCATCTATTTCTGCTTTATTGACTATGCCAAAGCCTTTGACTGTGTGGATCACAATCAACTGTGGAAAATTCTGAGAGATGGGAATACCAGACTACCTGACCTGCCTCTTGAGAAATCTGTATGCAGGCCAGGAAGCAAGAGTGAGAACTGGACATGGAACAACAGACTGGTTCCAAATAGGAAAAGGAGTATATCAAGGCTGTATATTGTCACCCCGCTTATTTAATTTATATGCAGAGTACATCATGAGAAAAGCTGGGTTGGAAGAAGCACAAGCTGGAATCAAGACTGCTGGGAGAAATATCAATAACCTCAGATATGCAGATGACACCACCATTATGGCAGAAAGTGAAGAGGAGCTAAAAAGCCTCTTGATGAAAGTGAAATAGGAAAGCGAAAAAGTTGGCTTAAAGCTCAACATTCAGAAAATGAAGATCATGGCATCTGGTCCCATCACTTCATGGGAAATAGATGGAGAAACAGTGGAAACAGTGTCAGACTTTACTTTTTGGGCTGCAAATCACTGCAGATGGTGACTACAGCCATGAAATTAAAAGACACTTACTCCTTGGAAGACAAGTTATGACCAACCTAGACAGTATATTCAAAAGCAGAGACATTACTTTGCCGACTGAGGTCCGTCTAGTCAAGGCTATGGTTTTTCCTGTGGTCATGTATGGATGTGAGAGTTGGACTGTGAAGAAGGCTGAGCACCGAAGAATTGATGCTTTTGAACTGTGGTGTTGGAGAAGACTCTTGAGAGTCCCTTGGACTGCAAGGAGATCCAACCAGTCTATTCTGAAGGAGATCAGCCCTGGGATTTCTTTGGAAGGAATGATGCTAGAGCTGAAACTCCAGTACCTTGGCCACCTCATGCGAAGAGTTGACTCATTGGAAAAAGACTCTGATGCTGAGAAGGATTGGGGGCAGGAGGAGAAGGGGACAACAGAGGATAAGACGGCTGGATGGCATCACCAACTTGATGAACGTGAGTCTGAGTGAACTCCGAGAGATAGTGACGGACAGGGCGGCCTGGCGTGCTGCGATTCATGGGGTCGCAAAGAGTCGGACACAACTGAGCGGCTGAACTGAACTGAACAGGAGAACCAACTGTTTCACCTCAAATTAAATTTTATGATTGGCTTTACGAAAAGCCAAACACTCATGAGGTTCTGGAGGTGGGCAGACAAGAGCGATCTATCACTACAAACAGAGAGAGAGGTCTTTCCAGGTTGGGCCCCTCCTTGCCAACATGGAGCGCTGGTAGAGCCATGAGAAAACATCACTGGGATGTTTTAATACTGCCAGGGCTACAGGTACTTTTATGTCTTGGTGGAATTCAGCTGTGCAGCTCCTTACTCTCACACATAATCCATCCTATTGTAAATTCCTTTCTCCCTCCAACAGTGATGGGCAGCAGGGTGAAACAGGTTGCATTCAATGGCATGAAAGAGAAGGGAGGCAAAGAAAACACTGAAAGTGAAGGCATAAACGATGATGCTTTAGCCACAGTCCACAAACCTAGGTCTCATTGGCTCTACTGATGAGTTATTTGGAAAGCTCAGGCAAGCCAGTCATCAGCTCCACGCCTCTGTCCTCATCTGCTAAACAAGGGTCACCACACATCCTTTGACCTCAAGGAATTTTTGTGAAATTGAGAAGCTTACAAAAAGCACTGCAAGCATGGATGCCAAACCATTATCTCATAATTCACTGTGCCCACATCCGACCGAGACAAGTGAAACCCCAAATTAATTTGATACCATATGCTATGGGTTGCATTTTCCAACAGCCTTCAAAAAT
This sequence comes from Nanger dama, assembly GCA_917880005.1. Taxonomy (NCBI): domain Eukaryota; kingdom Metazoa; phylum Chordata; class Mammalia; order Artiodactyla; family Bovidae; genus Nanger; species Nanger dama. The sequence goes on along the minus strand of CAKJTW010000032.1, from coordinate 14,319,530 downwards.
TGGCATTTATAATATTTGTAGGTTCATCCTTTTCCGTGTACAGAAACATGTGCACACATCAAAACAGACCCAGTTAAATCTTAATTATCCGGTGGAGGATTATCCAAGAATCTTACTGTTTCTTCTTTTCCCTTGATGCCCATTTTTAGGCTTTCTGGCAATTCTTATATGATCAAGGAAAAGGGATGGCATGGAAATCAATAAATCCTTTCCTTATTCACTGTAATTTCAATGCTCTCTGTCCCCTTAGCCTCCATTGACAAAAATAAGGGACAGGACTCTATTTGTGCTCACAGTGGGATGAAAACATTTATCTGCATTATTCGGAAATGAAATATTTACAAAAATTAACTGCTCTTCACTTTCTAAAAATTCACTTACCACACTGAAATTTTTCTAAGATCTGTTTCTTTCACAGTGCTATATTTAGGTATCTTTTATTTATTTTTCAAAAATATTTATTTGGCTGCACCAGGTCTTAGTTATAACACGTGAGCTCCTGGTTGCAGCATATGGGACCTAGTTCCCTGACCAGGTATCAAACCTGGGCCCTCTGAACTGGGAGCTCAGAATCTTAACCGTTGGACCACCAGGGAAGTCCCGGTAACTGCCTCTTAAAGAATAGTAAATTTTCACCTTTCTTTGATGACTCAATATTATCAATAACCATCCACTCATTATGATGCTATACTTCACAGCGTAATTTTCTATCTGCTCTTGAACATTCTTTCTTCTCCTCTGATCTCAGTCTATCATGTGATACATCTCAGCTATTTTTTCATTCAGCAAACCCAATCTTATGCAATGTCTCCTATATGCCAGGCACTATGCTACCAGGAGCTAAGGACTTAATGAGAAAAACAAGCATGGTCCCTACTCTTGGACAGAGTGCCTTCTCTTTGGGGAGAAAAGACGTTAATGATATTATCACACAAATACATATGCCTATATGTGAAAACAGCTCTCAGAGAAAGGTAGAGGATGATGTGAAACAGGTGAAAGAGGCATAAGAAGGCCAGGAACTTGGGGCTCCAAGAGAGAGATAAGGGTGCATTCAGGTATTATAGTAAGGAAGATCTATCTAGTTACTGGCATAAACATTCAGACAGGAACTGCTCCAAGTGACCCCAGCACATTATGAAGTAACTGTACATCCTTAGCCCAAAGGACTAAAAACCAAAACAAAAGTGAAAAGCTTTTAGTAAACATATTGTTGGGGTGTTACTGGTATTTTTATTCAAAAATTATGATGAGTATAGTGTGGGTAAAATGAATAAATTGTGTTGGTGTGATTGAGAACTGCTATTTTCTGCTTGAACATAGAAAATACTGGAGTAAGATGAATGAGATCAAGAAGAGTTAGCACACCAGTGCACACCAGTATAAACTCATGATGTATTTCATCTTAAAAATAGATATACATTTAAATTTATAAGTATATAAATATTTAAATGTGTGTGTATATATATATATATATATATATATATAGAGAGAGAGAGAGAGAGAGAGAGAGAGAGAGAAATTGTTTCATTTCCTAACTCTGGCTGTGCCCACTGAAAAGGCTGAGAAACAGTGACAAACCCAGTCATAATGAGAACACCTGAGCCCAAGACTGTGGTCTCCAAATGCCATTGCCCACTAATAGGAAGCAGGTTTCCTTGCAAAAAGGTGATCCCAGCTCTGAGGCAGGAAATGTACAAGAGGAGCCTAGAACTTACTGTCATATTAGAAAGCAAGACAACTCTCTCTCTCTCTCTCTCTCTCTCTCTCTCTCTCTCTCTCTCTCTCTCTCCAGAAAAAAACCCCAGAAAACAACTAGGATTAAATGGAAAGGACTCAAGAACCAAACTGAATAGTTAGCAGGCAATAGTCAAAATGAGGCCATTGAGTATCAGTTAATGGTAAAAACTATAACTGATTGAACCACACCAGATATATATCATTTACATTCAAGAGTTTACAGTAATACTTTTAAAAATGGTGACTAAGGAGAAAATTACGAACAAATTTTATGTTCAAGGCTGGTAAATAAGAGTCAAGTATTTTCCTCTTTTTATACAAAACTGCAAGCACTGAGTAACCAAACAGTAGGTGAGGGGAAGGTTCTCGTCTAGAACAATGGTTCCTGGTAGTAAATGAACAAAGAGTAACAGAATTCGACTAGCATCATTTCGCAATCGCCTGTAAATTTAGGAATTTAAACGAAGATCCCATTGCAAAAGATACACTACTAACCAATGACCTCCTGACACAAGACCAACTGTGAAGCCGTCAGGCAAAACAAAGGGAACCAAACACCGCCTCCAGGGCTTCCCAGCAGTTCCCTAGGAAGACAGACAGCAGAGGAACACGCCCAGCACCACGATGAAAGCCACTATGGAAAGCCACCGACGAAAGCCAGATGGTGGATATTCCACTGCGCAAATGATCTGGTTTCTTCTACAGAAAAAAACTATAACATTTAAAAAAAAGAAGTTTAAGGGACATAACTAGACTATTTATACTCTGATTCGAGTAAACTCTGAATTCTGGCATAATAAGTAAGTGCGTGGCAGAAAATGGTGGAACAAAATTGATGTATTGGTATTGCAGTGACCTGGGTCACCATGTATGGCGGCAAAATGCCAGCATGAAATTCAAACATTGGACTCACCATGCCAAACAAGGTAAACTGTACCTTCTGGAATTGAATAGACAGGGATGGGCCCCCTGGCTTATAGGTTTCTTCTTTTTTTTTTTTTTAAGACATCAGTGAGCATCTTATTAATGTTATAATTTGAAAAGCATTTTCTGCCTCTAATGGAAGATTTGAACTAGCTGAGGAAACGACCATTGGTTCCCCAAATTGCAGCCTTTCCAATTAAAAACTGCAAATTGTTTCATATAGTTAATGATTTCAACTTTGCAAGAAGCCATTTCTACTCTTCCTTTTGTTTTAAGTGAATAAGTTCTAAGTGGATAAGTTTAAATGTAAAAATACCCTGAGATTGCAAGGTAGCTCTTAAAAAAACAAAAAAAAAACAATACCCTATCATTACTTGCAACTCTTTTTCAGGGAACCAAGATTATTTTCTCAAGACTGCAACAATATTAAAAAAAATCAACAACAACAAAAGGGAATAAATTGGAAACTGAAGTTAGAAAAGCCTGCAGCTGTCATCCGTAACACTGATTTTAAATTTCTGTGTTCATCCACAAAGCCTCATTGTTCTTTTTTCTGGGTTTTAAGTCAGCATTATACATTGAATTTTATCAAACATTATACTAACAAATTTTTCATTTATCAGTTTTATATATTGAGGTTTCACACCAGATTGTGTTTGAAAAAGGAGTTGATACTAAAAATTGACAAAGTAAAGAGGGCCCTGGGTTTTGGTGGGGTGGGGTGGGGAAACCTTAGAATTTGGAAAGTGAAGAAGAGAATAATGTTTGCTGATCTGTTTATTATTGTATTAAATTCTATATTTGTCTTTAAAAATGATTCATCATTGCATATAATGTATTGAATACTATACATTATATGGGTAGCCTTTCCCTTCTCCAGGGGATGTTCCCAACCCAAGGAATCAAACCCAGGTCTCTGGCATTGCAGGCAGATTCTTTACCAGCTGAGCCACGAGGGAGGCCAAGAATACTCGAGTGGGAAGCCTATCCCTTCTCCAGGGGGATCTTCCTGACCCAGGAATCGAACTGGGGTCTCTAGCATTGCAGGAGGATTCTTTACCAACTAAGCTATGAGGGAAGCCTTATTGAATACTTTACCATAGAAAATATCAAGTCAGTGTCATAAAATAAATATTTTGGATTCAACTGCAAAAAGAAAAGAAAAAAGATAATAAAAATATTTGTAAATCATCAAATAAAGGTAGAGGATGACATTTGCACCTGTGGGTGATTGTTGCTGTAACTCTACAATGCCTAAGTACAGGAAAGAAAAGGAAAAAAATGGAGTTCTTGTATAACTTTCCTCCCATGTGATGGCAAATACTTGGATGCCAGTAATGTCTCCTTGGTCTCTTTAATCTTTTTCATGTGTAGAGTTATGCAGGCGAAGGGCGGGAACCATCATGGATGCAACACATTTGCATATGTGAATGGGTTTTCAGAGAATAGAAGGAGGGAGGCAGAAAGCATTTCATCTATCTGTGGTTTCATGGCCCCTGCCATCACCTGTCCTGCTGGATACTTTCTGATTCAAGGGAAGGAATATGATGTGGTGGAGAGGGTATGGGTTTTATTACTCAGACTTACTTAAGGTCAAACCCAGCATGTTTATTATTAGCAGGGTGGCTTTGAGCTGACTCACTTCCGTTTTGTGTAGGCTCTCTTATCTGCAACATAGAGATAGCAACATCCACCTTGTCAAGATGTCTTGTATATCTTCTAAAAAGTAACATAAAATTCACCTAGACCCAGACACAGTGTTTGGTAAATAGCTTCCACTCAGTTCTCAGGACCTTGCAGGAACGCTGACCAGCCTATTTGAGCAACAGGGATCAACGTTCTGTCTTAGAAATGGACTTTCCAGGCCACAGATGCAGCTCATCCTGTTCCTGGGAGTCATACAGAAGCTCTGCCAGAAATCCAGCCTTGGGTCTCATCCTAACCTCCCTGAGCCCTACTTTAGTGGTCATCTGTGAACATACATGATCCAGAGAAGAGGAATTAAAAAAATGAGAGGGAAAGAGGAGCAGACTCCTCCAGAGGCTAACACCAGGAGAACAAAAAGTCTGCTTCTCGACAATATCAATCCCCAGTACTAGGCCCTGGAGACTTTTCCTTTTGTTTAAATCAAAGTCAATATTTTCTAAGTCTTAAATGAAAACTGAAAGTGAAAGTGGCTCAGTTGTGACTCTTTGTGAGCCCATGGACTATACAGTCCATGGAATTCCCCTGGCCAGAATACTGGAATGGGTAGCCTTTGCCTTCTCAGGGGATCTTCCCAACCCAGGGATCAAACCCAGGTCTCCTGCCTAGGTGGATTCTTTACCAGCTGATCCACAAGGGAAGCCCAGGAATACTGGAGTTGGTAGCCCATCTCTTTTCCAGGGGATCTTTCCAACCCAGGAATTGAACTGGGGTCTTCTTTATTGCAAGTGGATTCTTTACCAACTGAGTTATCAGAGAAGCCTAAAATGAGGGGCACTTTCTCTCCACATTTAAAAGCAAGCACTTGCCACTTCAGCTTTCAAATTATATAGCATTGAAAATAGTATAGCTGAAAGAAACGTGGCCTTTGTAATTAACAGTTTTCTCTCTTTTCTTCCCCCTTCTGAAAGCCAACAGGGGAACAAACCGAACTGAAACATGGTTATTGAAAAGGTTAAAAGGTTTTCATGCCCCTGGGTTCTATCTTTAGCCTCGCTTTCTTTGTGTATGACACAGAAGATGTTGCCCCAATGTATAGAATATGCGCGCACACACAGGGAGCCGTGGCGGCAACAGCTCTTCCAGGATCACCGCGACAGTCCTCTTTCCAGGAAACCAAACAGCAAGCTACTCACTGATCCCTTTGCCTTTTCCCCTTAAACTCTCGAGCTTTATAAAGTGCCTAATGAGCAAGATGGCTGCTCACTACAAGCAGGAAGAATTCTGCAAACAGCATTCAGTTGTGTCCACAGAGAGAGAAAGTCTGGAATTTGGTAAGAGAAACAAGGTGTTTGGTGAGTCGAGAACCAGAGTCAAGACTGTGAGCTTCTTTAGGCCAAAGATTCTGTGGCTGGCATTCAATAAATATACGAAGAATTACTTAAATGCAGGGATGAATATGGGATGTCCAGAACTGCTCATGAATTGTATGAGAAAACCTTTCCCAATTTTGTAGATAGTGTAAGATTAAATTCAGCTGACAAAATGAGAAGATTTAGGAGTATCCATCTCAGGTCCCAGTGATTGGGTCAGTTTTCAGAGGAAAAAATTAAATATTTCATAAAAAACACAAAAAAACAGGAGGGCAGTTTCTGAAAACTCATTTGTGAATCAAAACTGAAGTAGACCAAAGTGACTAAACATTCAAATGAAAGGGTAAAAAAGAAGAGAGATTGCCGATTTTCTTTTCCTCTTGCCCGTGTGAAATTTTAAAGGCATCCATGTCAAAAGGATGGCATCAAATGTATTTAAAGGATTCACATAAGCCTGCCTCTTCACATCCTTCTCGTTCTCATAGTACACCATCTATTCTCATCTCATTTCACCTCACCAAGTTCTATAACAGCAGGTAGGGTTATACTTTAATCACTTTATTCTTTGAAAATGTGACCATTAATTCACAGTAAAACTCCACTAATTTAGACCTTTAAGAGTTAGTTAGACCTGAAAAACTCTCACTAGCATCTAGCTTAAGCTTACATTTTTCAAAAAGGTTTAGAAATGTTTACCTCACTTAAGCATTCCTAAGTTTACTTTATCACCATCATTTTATCAAATGACATGATAATTGAAGGTGATCTAGGCTTTAAAGTGAGTCTCTGTGCTGTGCTTAGTCACTCAGTTGTTCCGACTCTTTGTGACCCCATGGTCTGTAGCCCGCCAGGCTCCTCTGTCCATGGGGATTCTCCAGGCAAGAATGCTGGAGTGGGCTGCCATGCCCTCCTCCAGGGGATCTTCCCAACCCAGGGATCGAACTCGGGTCTCCCTTCTCCCTCAGTGCAGGCGGGTCCTTTACCATCTGAGCCAACAGTAAAGCCCCAGAAGTGAGTCTAGATTAAACCTTGTAATGTTTGGTATAGATGAAAGGTCCTTGAGATTTGCAGTAAAAAGTTAATAAAATGTCTGGGCTCAAGTTCCATGTATGTTATGCACCATTTGTGCAATCTTCCACAATCATCTAACTTTTCTGAGCACCAGTTTCATCATGTATGAAAATGGGAACAGAAAGAAATACTCTGAGGATTACATCGATGTAATGCAATAAATTTTATGAGCTGTATGAAAAATTATATAATTATCATCACAATTATCATCCCCACCATTGTCCAGACTTAAAAATAATTCAAATAAGAGAGGGTAAGAAAGACTCAATGGTTCCTCAACCTCCTTAACCAGCACCACACCGTAGACTGTGCCACCTTAGGTCACAAAAAGAGCCACATCATCTGCATATAAATTTCTACTTGTTATATAGAAATAAATTGCTTCTGGCTCTAGAAATTGAAGAACAGAGAGGGGGAAGCAACTTGTGATGAATTTATTATTCAGGTATGTTTCATGAATTAAATTGATAAATGTTTATTGAGCATTTCTTATATAACAAGCTCTGTTTTAGCTGTGAGGTCAGAGCAGTGAGCTAAGCAGACACAGTCTCTGCTACTGGAGAGCTGACAATGAACTGATGCTTGTGGATTCTAAATCGCTGTCTTCCCCACTTCATATTATGCCAGTGAGTGTCGGGGCTCTCTCCTCCGCATGTTTTCCTTCTCTCCCTTCCCTCTCTCTCGGCACAACTTACAGAGAAACTAACACCTGGCCAGGGACGTACCAGCATAAGCTGTCAAGCCCCAGCCTCCCGCCCCCACCAGGGGCTTTGTAACCTCAGGGTTTAAGGATGCCCAAAGGCTGACGTATTTGTAGCCCATTGTAGCACATGGGCTGGGAAGCTCTGCTATATATATAGTGTAGTCAGTGATTCAGAAATTAATTAATATTGACTTCCTCCCACATTAACTATTACGGCACACGTAGAACATACAATTCCTTATATCAGATACACAGCAGCTTGTATCTCTCACTTATTGCTGTCAATTTACTGCTTTTAGCAGGTCAGAAAGATGAAGTTAAAATGATTTCTGTAGTCTGCAGGAAAACTAAACAGGCACCCGAAATAACATTTTAAAAATATGCTATTAAATCATTACAGCAAAGAGTAAAATTTAGGAATTAATGTTCAGGAGCCAAGGACTTTCTGAAATTTAACACCAGCTTCAGAAATCAACCTAAACACTGTGATCTACATTACTCAAGCTACATTCTTGATTCTTGCTCTTGTCTTGGATATTCTAACAGAGCAGCAGCCTGGGTACAAAAGGAGGTAGATAAGCTCACATTCAGAAGGACTCAGAGTGAACACCACTCTGAGAGATACATGGGTTCATCAAGGAAGGAGAGTGTGCCTTCCAATAGTAAGCAATCTAATGAGCAGTAAGAACCAGCTTGAGTTAAAAAGAAATAACAGCAAAAAGAGAGCTACAGGAAAAATGACGCTATTAGAAAACAGTCCAATTTTTAAAAAATACATAAAAGACCTAAATACACACCTTCCTACAAAAGATCTTTTAGAGAGCAAATAAATTATGAAAAGATGCTCCAAATCATATGTCTTCAGGGAATTTCAAGTTAAAACAACAAAATACCACTAAACACCCTGGCCAAAAGACCAAAATCCATGCTTGTGAGGGCTGAAGCAGTGGGAACTCTCACTCATTGCTGGAGGGAGCACAAAATGGTACAATCACTGTGGAGGAGAGTTTGGCAGTTTCTTACAAAATGAAACATAGTCTTACCGTATGATTCAGCAATCACACTCCACGGTATTTACCCAGAGGAGGTGAAAACTTAGGTCCATATAAAAACTTGAACATGAACGTTTATAGCAGCTTTATGAACTGCCAAAACTTGGCTGAAACCTAGACCTCGTTCAGTAGGTGAATGGATAAATTACAGTAATCTGTGCAATGGAATATTATTCAGTGATCAAAAGAAGTAAGTTTCTGAGCCATGAAAAGATATGGAGGATCTTTAAATACATGCTACTGAGCGAAAGGAGCCAGTGTAGAAAGACTACGTACTGTACTGGTCCAACTACCTGACATTATGGACAAGGCGACTATGACGATAGTGAAAAGGGTTTGGGGGTTGGGGGAGATATAAATAGATGGAGAACGGGGAGTTTTGAGGGTGGAGAAACTATTCCGTACGATACTGTACTGGTGGATACATGTCATTACGCTGTTGTTTTAGTCGCCAAGTCATGTCCAACTCTTTGCAACTCCATGGACTATAGCCCACCAGGCCCACCAGGGATGGGATTCTCTAGACAAGAATACTGGAGTGGGTTGCCATGCCTTCCTCCAGGGCAGTCTTCCTGACCCAGGGGTTGAGCCCCCATTTCTGGCATTGGCTGGTAGATTCTTCTCCGCTGAGCCACCAGTGAAGCCCACATCATTTTACATTTATCAGAACCCATAGACTGTATCAGAACTATGGAAAAATCCAAAGAACTTTTATGGCCAAGCCAATACAACAGAAAGAATGAACTCGACTGTAAATCTTGGGCTTCAGTTATGACCAGTATATCATTATTGGTTAATAACAGAGGCCACTGGCTTGGGGCAGGAGTGAGGCAGGGAATGTGGGAACACTCTGTACTTTCCCATCCACTTTCTGTAAACCTAAAACTGCTTGAAAAAAAAAAAAAGTCTGTTAATTTAAAAAAAAACAAAACTGGTTTGAGGTTCTTCCTTCCAGATGACTTTCCAGATTTGATTGGATCCCTATGGAAGGCACCAGAGAAGACGCCATCAAGATGACTCCTGTCCAGGTTTTGAAATCCCAGCCGGGACTGGTTTTGCGGGTCAAGAACTGGGAGCACACGGTGTTTCCGATGGAGGTGATGGTACAGGCAAGGCTTAGCAGTAGAGCCTCTGGGAAGAGTGGCCAACAGAGCATTGCACTGGACCACAAGACAGAGGCCACAAGTTGAAAGGAACTGCAGATCAGGCTGGAGGCACTGGAGCTGCCTAGAGATTCAAAACGGGGTCTGAAAGGTGAGTGAGCTCCCTCCAGACAACTGGAAAGGGACATGATGGAGTAAAAAACAAGTGTCTCTGCTTGATTCAGGCCAAAGGAGAGACCCAAGAGAAAGGGAACCCCACTGCAGGCGAGGTAATGAGTCATCAGTCTTGCGGGAAAGTCAACAGAAGATACTGGGAATCTAAGGGAAAGTAAAATTCCCAAGAAAAGACATGCTGAGTGTGTCGAGGAAGCGATGGAAGAGTAATACTCTCTCAAGTCTTGATTCAGAGAACTCAAGAGCATAGCTCTCTATCAAATAGGCGTCCTAGATCTTGTCTTCACTTGGGTTTTTCATCTGACCATAGTCAAGAGCAGAGCAAGAGGCATGTGACGTATCTTAGCAGAAAAGAGAAAAAACAGAGGAACAAAAAGGGCACATACCATCGGTGAAGTCAGAGAATCTCCACTCTTACATCCGTGCACCAGAAAGCTCAGAAGCCATCGACATTTTAAAGACTTATATTTATCAACAAGGAAAGATGTTCCTAACAGACAGCAGAGTGAGAAAAGAAGGTTCAGAAAAGTCTATCAACTACAATTCCGTTTTTGTAAAACCGCCTCTGTTTATTTGTGCACATACCCATAGAAAAGATTCTGGAAGAAAACACTCAAATGCCAACGTCTAAAGGTGACAACTTGAAGGAAATCAACCATGAATATTCACTGGAAGGACTGATGCTGAAGCTGAAGTTTCAATACTTGGGCCACCTGATGCGAAGAGCTGACTCACTGGAAAAGACCCTGATGCCGAGAAAGATTGAGGGCAGGAGGAGAAGGGGATGACAGAGGATGAGATAGTTGGATGACATCACTGAGTCAGTGGACCTGAGTTTGAAATGCTCCAGGAAGTCGTGAAGGACAGGGAAGCCTGGTGTACTGCAGTTCATTGGGTCACAAAGAGTTGGACACGACTGAGCGGCTGAATGAAAACAACGTGGCAGGTTTTTATGTTGCTACTCTAGTTTAACTCCTCTTCAAGCTATTGCAGAGATTACTTGTAAGAGACAATTGTTTCAAAGCAAAGAGGTGACACTCCATCTCATAATTCAAGTTTCCAATAACGTTCTCCTTGTTAAGGGCAGAATAGCTAGTGCCTTACACAAAAGCCACGCTGGCTTCAGATCACTGTAGTGCACCCTCTCCTGACATAAATTACTTCAACAGCCATGTTCTGATGTCTAAGGGGAAAAAAAAGGAAATTCCAAAGAACTAAAGTTACAAAAAGTAATGGCAAGAGCAGCAAGAACAGCAGCAGAGGAAATTGTCTGAGGAGGAAAGGAGACAGACCCCCCCTGGCATATTCTCAGCACTTGCTTCCTTGACTCTGGAGGAGGCTTCTTGATTAGTCTATTCAAAAAACTGTTATTGTAAAATAAAAATTCCTGGCTAAAAATAACATTAAAATGCACAAGATATGCAGAAACACCCCACAATGCCAATTATTTATGAAGATAATGTAGCAACACGACCAGGAATTAGCATGACTGAGTTGTTTTACAACTGAGCTGAGTTCCCCATCCACAAACCAGAGGGATGCATGAGCCAATCACCAACGTCGGATTCAGTGTTTGTTCTTATCCTTCAAAGCTGCTTTTACATACAGAGGAGGGAGTGGTGGTGGTTGGTGGTCCTTATGGTGGGGAGGAATCCTTTTAAAAAGCCAGTACTCCAGCAACAGTGTTTCTGAAGACTTAATCATCTTTGCTAAACTAACAATTTCATTTTGAAATCTGTTACAGGAAATACCTTTAACCAAAAGCCATCTGTTTCAAATTCTTCCTTTCTATGGGCATAAATTCACTATAGCTATTTACTGTAGTTCAGTATTTAGGCATATTGCTATTATCTTTCCTGCAACTTTCATTTCGACTGCTTTAAAGTAGGAATACGAGAGCGCCAGAAGGGACTATGTCTTAAACACAGTTGACTTTAAACTTTATTACCTGCTAACAACTCTGTCCAAATGTTTAATAGAGGAAAAAGCCAAACTATGGTCTAAAAGAAGACTAAAAGATTGTCTGAAGATTTCACTTATCCCTGGTTTTTTCTGTTCCTTATAAAATGAATCCTATGAATCCTATAAATATGTTCTTGGTAAAGATATCCAATTTGTTTCAATCTAGTGACCAACGAATCTTTAACTCTGTTTACCTACCAAATAGGGAACTGTACCAATAATCACAATTTCATCTTGAAATCTGTTACAGGAAACGCCTTTAACCTTTCTGTTAGAATAACAGTGACAACAATATAAACCCAAACGATAATTTGTCTATTAGCTTTGTTAGTTCTCATCACTGAGAACTAACAGATCCTGAGGCTAGAGCCTAAAGTCATAATTTAGTTTAGGATAGATTCACTTACAAGGTAATAACCATCATCCGATGAAGGGGGACATACTTAAGGGAGTGGATGTTATCCCTGGGCTGTGAGTTGCTAGTATACAGTGAGGTATTAGTCAACACAGAGCATACTAACCCAAGGACTCGAACCCTGGCCCCCATTCTAAGGAGATTACTGTTAACAATGGGCTAAGTGAATGCATGCATTTATAAAATGTCCATGCTTGATATTACTTGGAGACAGGTACACAGTCTCCTCATCTGTCTGATTTTTGAATAGAAGAATGTAAACCTACTTGGATAGATGCTGCTTCTGAACAGAAGCGCAAGAAATGGGGGAGATTTGGGACAGAAAACTGAGAGGTTGAATGACTCCTCTGGTTCAAGGTTTGGCACCAAAAAGGGTAAAAGGCAGATCTGAAGGTTTCTAAAATCTTCCAAAACTGTATGGTGGACAGAGTTGATCTTCGGCCACCCAAAACTAGAAAGGCAGAATTTTAAGATTCACTTGAAGACATAGAGTGGGTACTGGTGAATAAAGGCCTGGTGAATAAATGGATGAATTTTTATTCAGAAGTGTCTGTGGGCAACATTTGCTAGGGCCTGAAAAACCAACATAAACTGTACAAGGATCTTGTCCTTAAGAAGCTTCTATCAGGAGAAATAAAATAATATTAATGAGTAATTTTAATACAGTGTGATACTGTATCAAGGCTATAAATGAGGCAATAAGGCAAGGCAATAAATATATTTATTGGGCTTCCCAGGTAGTGCCAGTGGTAAAGAACCTGCCTGACGGAGAAGGCAATGGCACCCCACTCCAGCACTCTTGCCTGGAAAATCCCATGGATGGAGGAGCCTGGTGGGCTACAGTCCATGGGGTTGCTAAGAGTCGACAAGACTGAGCAACTTCACTTTCACTTTTATGCATTGGAGAAGGAAATGGCAACCCACTCCAGTGTTCTTGCCTGGAGGATCCCAGGGAAGAGGGAGCCTGGTGGGCTGCCGTCTCACGGGGTCACACAGAGTCAGACACGACTGAAGCGACTTAGCAGCAGCAGCAGTCAACGCAGGAGATATAAGAGTCACAGGTTTGATCCCTGGGTCAGGAGGATCCCCTGGAGAAGGGCATGGCAACCCATTTCAGTGTTCTTGCCTGGGAAATCCCATGGACAGAGAAGCCTGACAGGCTACCAGCCATGAGGTCACAAAGAGTGGGACACAACTGAAGGGACTTAGCAAGCACACACAATAGGAGCCAACAGTTATGAACTAGGGAGAGGGACAGATAAGGCTTCTAAGATAAGATCTGATTAATTCATACCAAGTGTTAAAAATCTTATCTGTAGCTTCTGCCCCAGGGCTATTTGCATTTTTAAGTAAAACAAGTAGAAGGCTTTGCTCAATTCTGGAGGAACAAATACGTGAACGTGTTAGTCATGGAGTTGTGTCTGACTCGTGCAACCCCATGGACTGTAGGCCAGCAGGCTCCTCAGTTCATGGGATTCTCCAGCAAGAAGACTGGAGTGGGTTGCCATTCCCGTCTCCAGAGGAGCTTCCTCACCTAGTGATCGAACCCAGGTCTCCGGCATTGCAAGCAGATGCTTTATTATATGAGGCACCAGTGCTGAACTGCTATTAACGGCATTTTAGGTATCAGGTGAGATTTAGCAGAGAAGATACTTCAGGTAACACTCCTGGGCATGAAAAAAGATAATTCAGGTAACACTCCTGGGCAGCTTTTTCTATTCAGTGAAAGAGTCATCGAGGGTAGGTGCATGGCTTCTTCAAGCAACTATATCCAGCAAGCACATAAAAGAAAGGTGGTGAAGTGTCCTGAACAGATATTTGCACACCCATGTTCAGAGCAGCATTATGCAAAATAGCCAAGAGGCTGCAAGCAACCCAAGGGTCCATCAATGGATGAATAATTTTAATATATATTCAGTAGACTATATATATTCTACATGTTCAGTAGAATGTTATCCATCCTTAAAAAGGAAAAAGGTTCTGACACTTGCCCCCAACAGGGATGAACCTTGAGGGCATTATGCAAGATGAAGTAAATTAGTCATAAAAAGACATGCACTGTAGGATTCCACTTGTGTGAGGTACCGAGAAGGCAGAATGGTGCTTGCCAGCGGCTGTGAGGAGGGAGAATGCAGAGTTAGTGTTTGATGGTAAAGAGTTTCCATTTTGCAAGGTGAAAAGCATTCTGGGATGGTGGTGATGGTTTCACAACAATGCTAATGTACTTAATACCACCGCACTATTCACTTAAAAATGGTTAAGACGATACGCATGGCTGGCTCCCTTCACTGTTCACCTGCAATTATCACAACATTATTAGTCAGGTATACCCCAATACAAAACATTTAAAAAAATTTTTAATGTAAATAAAAAAATCCCAAACTGGTTAAGATGGTAAATTGTGTTGTGTGTATTTTAATCACAATTTTTAAAAACTGAGAACAAAAGAAAGTTGGTGAAGCATACCATAGCTTGAAATTTATATGCAAAGTTCTTAACAGTATTATGAAGATTGCCATCAGTTATTATACATGGAAATTTATAGCACAGAAGAATGGATAGCATGTATTGACTAGATGGGCAGGTGCTTGCTTCCTAATATGTTTGAAAAGATGACACCTAAAGGATCTCCTCCTGAAATTCCACCGTTAGAAAATTTCAATCTTGAATCCCCGAGCTTTTGTAAAGTGTGACTATTCTGGCTGAGGTCCCTATCAGCTTAATATGTTGTTACCAGGCTGTTTCTCCCCAGATCAGTCAAGGTGCATGAACTGATTGGAGGTAACTGGGAGAGAGAAAGATGAGGTCCAACATAGAAGAGGGAGTCCAGACAGCGGAAGCCACAGGTCCGCAGGAACCGCTGACATCCAGTGGTGTTACTTGGAAATTCTCCCCAGGCCACCTATGACCTGTTGACACAGGTGTTCACGGACACCTAGCTCTGCTTTCTCATCCTGTGTCTCTCCCTTCTGTCTGAAAAGGCTCCCAGCAATGCAGAACGTCCCAAGGCAGAACCTAGATGGATCCAAAGATCAAACGTGGCTTCTGCTAAACAGTTTCCACTCTGGCCCCATATTTCCTCATGGAAACTAATTTGGAGTTTTCAGTTTCGTGAACTGAAGTATGGCCAGCAAATCTCAGATTGAGATGGAATAAGTGAAAACATAGGCTTCAGAGCTCTGCATTTCTGAGTCGGCTGCAACGAAGCAGTTAGGTTCAACGAATCCAGATCTGTGAACGGTGGAAGAGATAAGAGACCGGATCGGAAGGGCTTTAACCTTATGCCCGTTATCCTAGAATCTGGGCCCAGAAAGTTAGCTGTATGCCAGGCTGCAATGCTCTCTGGAGTCGTCCTGCCCGTCTGCAGCTGGTCTGCCTTCAGTAGAGCACACCAGGGGAATAGGTGTCTATGTATGTTTGTGTTTGAGAGAGGGGGAGAGAGAGACAATCTGCTGTGATACAGACTGTGTACCTAAAATGGGGAGAAGCAAACGTATTCTGAACAGGATAGCCTGTCTCCCATTGTAAGACACTCAGAATACTTATCAGGCATCCCAGTCTCCACACCCGCTTAGCTGACAGTGACTACCTCTGGATATAAATCAAGGAGGCGTCAAAGTTCCACCTGTTCAGACTTCAGCAATATTATTAAAACTTTTCAAAAAGTCTGTAACAGGAGGTGGTTTTGATCAGTGTTCATTTTAATTGTGTACCCATGTCCCTGGTGGATTCATAGCCTTGTTGCATTGCTTAAGGTACTGGAGAAAGCACAGGTGGGTGAGGAAATAAGCTGACAAAATCTGTGAAATAACACGCAGGTGGCAGTAAACACGCTGCCATCTTCACCCCGCTTTAAAAATAAGATTCTATTTTCCTCCTCCATTCGCTGCGCATGCTCGGACAGACTGACTAGGTATCTGTAAAGAGGTCTATAATATTTTGATTAATATTTTGTGCAAACCTCCTAGAAGGTCCTGCTTGTACTGGGCTGGACCTTCCTTGATCCACACGGCTGGGCTCCCTCCCTCACCTGGCATCGTTCTAGGCTCTGTGATGTCACCAGGCTGAGCGCAGTAATCACATTTTCCTCTCAGGATCAGATGCAATCAGTCAGTGTTTGTCCTGCCATCTTCCAGTTGGGGCTTTCCTGCTGGTCGAGTGGCTAAGACTCCACACTCCCAGTGCAGGGGGCCTGGGTAGAGTCCCTAGTCAGGGATTCCACAGGGCGCAGCTAAGAGTTCGCATGCTACCACAAAGATCTGGAACAGCCAAATAAATAGACTATATATATATATATATTACATATAAAGAATTCCCCAACACACCACATTTTCATTTCCATTTCACAGAACAGTGAAGCTCACCCCACTGGGACATTTTAAATTCTGAGGTTCCCTTCCTTTACATAATTGTTTGAGACATTCTGCTAAAAACGTCTAAAATGCTAGCTGTTTCTCAAGAGCAAACAAATGCCTCTATTGCCTCTGACCCCGCATCGGAGTTTCTGAAACCCATTCCTGTTTGAAAATGTGTCCCATTCAAGTAGCAGTGCCTGGAGATCAGGCCTGCCAAGCACAAGGGCAAAGTCTCCAGTCCCAAAGGGGCAAAGCTGTCCTCTCAATTGACTTTGGTGGTTACCCAACACTTGTATCAGTGAGCACAAAATAAAGAGCTAATGCCATTAAGTATCCTCACCAGAGGTTGATTTTGAAACTCTCTACATGGAGAAAATATAGGACTCTGAGCTACAGCAGTGGTCCACCCGCTCCCGGAGGACCAGGCCCTGGGTTTTCAGACCTCCTTGTCTTGTCCTCCTCTCTCCCCTTGATTTTCACTCACTGTCAGTGTGATGGTCAGGGAGGGCGTCCCTCAAGGCAAAGAGGAGAACTCAGAGGCCACCCCACCTGCAGCCTGCAGCCCCCATCCATGCTTTTCTGTACTTCCCTTTTTTTTTTTTTACTGGAAAATTAAAAAGAAAACATGGCAAATTATTATCTGCTTAACGCACATTTAGGTGTCCCCTGCCCCTCTCTCTCTTGTTTTTAATCTATAAAAGATAGTACTTTCCACATCAGAGCTATAACCTCCAAGCCTGAACAAGATCGTGCCAACTCCTGCCCGATATCACCCAGTTTTGGTGACAACAAACTGGGTCCCAAACGGCCCGGTGAAAACCACAAGTTCTCGGTCTCGGTGACTTGAATTTAGTGAAATGAAACAGTCACTTCTATTTTCAGTATTTTTAAAGAGCGATACTGAATAGCATAGTTAAAAGGTCAGTTCTTGAAATTAATGAGTGAGCCCTGGTCCCATCCAAGGATAGAGAAGGATTTTTTAGGGGTCTGAGAGCCCCTGGAACATACTGCCTATTTTGAGGTAACAGGGAAACCAGTTGGCAAGAAGAGTCTTCAGCTGGGGTGACACTGTAACATTACCTACCAGGCAAAGACACATTTTTTAAAAATGAGTCTTTCAATCAACCCATCAGGAACCCATCAGAAGCTGGGCAGGATCCCATCAGGACGAGATGCGGTGAACACTGCTTGCAAGGTCCAGCCCCCTTCATAGGTTCCGAGCCCTCCCGGCAGACTTCACCGAGACACTGCCCATGACCTGAGCCTCTGAGCTTCCCGACGCGCCAGGAGGCTCTGCATCCTGGTTCTGGTCTGTTTAGAGAGCACATGTCAACTTGGAAACACCTCTCAGCTGCAGCGTTTCTGTCTTCTCCAGCAATCCCTGGGACGTCTAGGTTGGGATTAGAAAGCTTAGAAACTTCCCCAAACCGTCTAGGCTGACAGATGCTTTTTGGCATTTGCCATCACCCATGTTTTTACACATGGAATTGATTATGTCCACATCCTAGTACAAATCTTTCAAGGATTCCTCTCCTGTCTTTAAGACAGATTTCAAACTCCTCTGCAGAGCTTCCTGAGAAGTTCTTGGTGATCTGGCCCATCCCTTGCCACTTCTCCCCTGCTTTGCTCTAGACACTTTGGACTCTGTACACTTTTCCAAGATGGCACATTCTCTCTCATCTCTGAGCTTGACACACAGCGTCCCCCATGCAATCAACTAAAGTTAATGCCCATGCCTTCCCCATCCCTTGAATCTGAACTTATTAGATGACCTTGCTTTGGTCATAGGGAGATTAGCAAAGATTTTCCAGGGAGAGATTTAAAAGCACTTGTGTGCTTGACTTTGTCCTCTCTTGCTGCTCTCTGAGACCACACTATGAAAGCTCAGCTCAGACAAGCCACCTGGAGGATGAGTGACCATGTGAAGCAGGGACGAGCTGTCTCAGTGGACGGTCCTGCCCCCCAACCAGCCTTACAACAGCTGGACATAAGAGGGAGGTCATCATGGACCAACCAGTCCTAGTCAAGCCACCCAGCCTAGAATAGCCCAGATGGCTCACAATACATGTTTGGTGTCTCAAGTCATTAAACACTGGGGTGGCTTGTTACATATGTATGCCAAATGATATACCCACTTTTTTTCCAAGTTAACCTCTGTCGGTTCATCAGGTCTAGGGGTGAAGGCTTCTCTGAGCCCAGAAGATGCCACATTGGTCTGCATCCATAGCATCCTCTGGGTACCACTAAAAGATAGGAATTGCCTATCCTCTCTTCTCTCTTTCCAGTGACTGGAAGCTTTTTTAGCTGTTATGGAAGCTTTCCTTAGTGCACACACCAGGTAAATACTTGCTGGAAAAAGATACAGGAATGTATACCTCCATCTTCTGACTTATTCTGTCTGTAATGTCAAAGAATTAGCCCAAGTGATTTTCACCTATCTCCACCTAGACATGGTGGCTACATCAAAATACTGCAGTTTTTCTTTCTCAGAGTTCCACTCATATCAGTAGCTTTTGGGAATCTCCCTACTCTTTTTAGAGACAAGACTAGTGTCTCTTCCAAACTCACTGTGCCTTTCAGTTTGACTAATGCTAAAAAAATTTACCTAAAATACCAAGGCCCCTTAGACTATGCACATGGATAATTCTGACAAACGGTGCCACCTTCACCAGCATACTTACTCTATACATGTCAGAGAAGAAGAAGACTTGGACAAGACATAACCGACTTCACTGGCAATGCAAAGACACTGACAGTTGATGGCAACTCCCATTACAGAGGAACATCTCCACAACCAAGAGACTAGCAAGTTCCAACGGTTCACCTGTTCTGTTCGCCTGTTTGTTTCAGCAATACATCACGATAAATTTTGTTTTGTGCAATTTGTCATAACAGCATTATAGCTGCCATGGTTACTAGGGAGCAATCTCTGGGCTAATATTTAGCACACATTATCTCATTCAGTTCTCTCAACAATTCTGTGGCATAGGTATGACCAGCCCTATTTTACAGATGAGGTAAGTAAGACTCAGAGAAGCTGGGCAGTTTCCTCAGCAACACACACAGCTATTGAGCAGCAGATATAGGATTTGAATCCAGGTATGAGTCCCTGTAGCTCAGATGGCAACGAATCTGCCTGCAGTGCAGGAGACCTGGGCTCTATCTACGGGTCAGGAAGATCCCCTGGAGAATGGAATGGCAACCCACTTCAGTATTCAAGCCTGGAGAACTCCATGGGCAGAGGAGCCTGGCAGGGTACAGTCCAAGGGATCACAAAGAGTCAGACAGAACTGAGTGACTAACACTATACTTGTGAGTCCAAAAGTCCTTAGTTGGATGGATACCTTTAAATCTGATGCTGTCCAATGGAATAAAGAACTACCTTCCTTTGGAAGAAATGGGAATAGGAGCACAGAGAAAGTAGCTTGCCCTGGGTCTCACAGGGGTGGAAGGGAAAGACCCAGGTGTCCATCCTTAGTCTGATGCTTCTGCACCAAGCTCCGGGCATCCCCATCTTCTCCTTGAGTTATTAATATTTAGATTCACACCTACCTCTGTGACTGACGACAAATTCAAGAGAGAGAGATAACCCAGTCTTTCTGTACTAGATGTGCTTCCAATTACTGTATATCTAGATAGGTTGTGAAAAAAAAAAAAAGTAGCATGAAGCTCATGAGTCCTAATTGGGCTCTCATCTGCTTCTCCAGAGTTCTTTTAAAAAAGCAACCAACCTAGAGAAGGATTTTAATCTTCCAACTTTAATGTGATTCACAGTCTGTATCTATTATTCATATCAATACGAGAGAGCTGATTTCATTGCCTGTGTACCATGAAGAATGATGACTATTTAGCATCAGATATTGAATTAAGAGTTACATAATGATCCTTAAAAAAAAAAAAAAAAAGTCAACCTTGTTTCTCCACTGTATCAAAATGCACCTAAGAGGTATTTATCGTTCGAGAAACACACAATGTCTTCGAGAATTTAAACCCTTTCAACAACTTAAAATAATGACCTGGTTGAGCATACCACATGCTTGTTAAACAAAACTGATTTATTCAAGAAACATCTTGGAAACATAGGATTCTCTGAAAGTACAATCAACTCCCATGGAGTTTCTTTTTCCTCCAAATAGTATTTCTGTTAACTTCAGTTCCAGATCGCCAACATTTATTCTTACTTTAGCTATGAAAAGGGGCATTTATATATGTTGAGTATAAATGTGCTGGGCTTCCCAGGTGGCTCAGTGGTAAAGAATCTGCCTGCCGATGCAGCAGACCCAGGCTCGATCCCTGGTCCATGAAGATTCCTTGGAGAAGGAAATGGCAACCCATGCAAGTCTCCTTGCGTGGAAAATCCCATGGACAGAGGAGCCTGGAGGGCTATACCCCATGGGGTTGCAAAGAGCTGGCTGAAACTAAGCATGCAGAGAGCAAACAATAAAATGTGCTAGAAATATCTGGTTACACCCTAACTGGCTTCCCCATCCTGAAGACACAGGTACATGCTATTATCTCAGCAAATACTAAAAGGTCTCTGTGAATACAAAAAAAATTCTTTAAGTAATGAAAGGTACTAATAATATTTTATGTCATTTGTGGGTTTCAATTGTTTTGGGGATATTATCTCTTTTACCAGATTCCCTTGCTCCTCAGCACCCAAATTTTGCAGGTAGACCCACCTTTGCTTTGTGTGTGTGTGTGTGTGTGTGTGTGAAACATATCCTGACATCTCCATGCCAACAGAAACAGATGCAATCCCGAGGAAAAAATGTCAGCCACAGGCACTGGCCAGGGGCTTCTCTGATGAAATAGTTATAACATGCAATCCCCAAGACATCCACTGCCAACTGACTGCCCAATTTTAGACTCAGTCACGGCATGGCCAACTAAGTGAGGGACTTTAAGATGGAAAGCGTCTGTATTCTTTTGGGTTCAAATCAGGAGGGAGGGGCAAGTCATTTAGTGCCAGTTCAACTTGACATCAAGGGAGGAGGAGAGGAATTAAAGAGAAGAGGGCAACGGGTGCTCCTTTGCAATGCTGCAAACACAGATAATTACTGGAGCCCAGTCAGAGAGCTCTAGTTACACTCAACTGCTTTTAGGCCAGACCTGTCAACGGGACAAGGAGTCAAGACCCACTGTGGTGTCTCCCTTCAACCCTCCTCTCTTGACCTCTGACTCTGCCCAAACATCTACCCATGTCCCCAACTCCAAACACCAGTGCTGATGAACAGGAATGTTAATCCAATTCACAGGAAAAACGGATACCACCTAATGTCCTGAGATCACCTAGCACCCTGCTCTGGCAGTCCCCACACTCTGCCTGGATCAGCCACTAATCAGTTTGTTATTCTCCACGGGATGCTATCTGGATGAGAAAGACCATGTGGTTCACAGTCCCAAGTGACACTCCCATGATACGGACATCTTCTTCCTGGAGGCCAGCCCAGATGGAGGAAATGGAAAATCCTCTTTGAGCAAGGTGACTGCCAACTCCCTTCCAACCCTCTGGAGGCCACCCTCGTCCACTGCCTTTCCTCTGCTGGCCTTTACGGATGCGCCAGCCAGCAGGTTGCCAGGACAACTGGCGTCATCGCTGGGGCTCAGAAATAGATCACCAGCAGAGCTGGGGACCTGGACTGCAAACTCCAATGACAGCAACAAGATATCAATCGGCAGCTAATCTGCTCCACTAAAGGAGTGAGGGACTAACATAACCCAGCGGAGAGCTCTCACCTTGACGTACTACCCTTAATCTACACACGCGCTTGATGCGGTGGTGACAGAGAAAGGGCAAAAACCTCACTGAAGATAGAGGCTGAATGACTGTTCGGAATTATGTGCACTGGTAGATTCACAGGAACCAACTGACACTTGTATATTTAATTTATCAGTCTCCTGAAAGTGGGGCGAGGGAGAAAGGTTGTTCACAGCGGAAGGAGGAGAGCCAGAAACAGGTAGAATAGCTGAAGTTGCCAAAGAAAGGGAAAGGAAAAGTCTGTTTGTACAAGCAATAGCTGTCCCCGTTCTGAACAATAGCATCCTAGTCTCATCCCTCCCTTTTCTTGGAGAACAAAGAGGAAAAGACAAAGGACACTGGGAAAGAAGAGCTTGCCAGGTCAGAAGAAGGGGATGATCTTTGGGTCCAGTTCTCTTTGTTCTGCAAGGTAAGTCTTATGATGCTTAGAATGGGCAGCAACTCAAAGGAGGCCCAGGCATTAAGGCTGCCTATCAAAATCTTGGATGTTAGCCCTGGAGAAATTACAATTTTTCAGTTGCATGCAAGCTGCAAAGGCTATGGGGGGCGGGGGGAGGGAAATGAAGTGAAGAGCCACCTAATGCAAAATTTTTAGAAAATAATTTAGCAAGAGCATTTTCATTTCCAAATATGCAAAACATCGACATCCTGATGTGAGGATGGCTTATGTCCAGAATGAAAGATGTAGCGCAGCACCTACCTGGGCAGAGGTCTCAAGCAGTGAATTCGGGTTGGCACTATGGAGACAAGTCGTAATGCTAGACACTTGTGGCCATAAGACGTGGTGATAAAGGTCATAAGATGTGTGATAAAGGTATTGAGAAAGACGTGCGAGCTAGAGGTGGAATAAGATGCTGAAGAGTCCAAAGAGCATGACTAGAACTTAACTGAGTTTTGGAAATAAAAAGATTCTGAAGGAGGTCGCCATTTGTATCCCATTAAGGTTTCTACTTTGGGGAGTCTACTTAAGGAAGTAGTTTCAGAACAGAAGCACAAATAGAAAATTGGGGACTTCCCTGGTGGTCCATTGGCTAAGACTCTGCGCTCCCAGGACAGGGGCTCAGGTTGAACCTGCATTGAAGCCTGGTCAGGAACTAGATCCCACAATGCTGCAACTAAAGATCACGCTGGATGCAACTAAGACCCAGCAAAGCCAAATAAATATCTTAAAAAATATAAGAACTGACACTGAGACACTAACATCCTCCAACACAGATGTCAAACAGCTAATTTTACTATCTCACCTTAAAAGCAGCTTATACTTGTTGCAAAAGACTTTTTTTTTAATTATATAACATTCTTATTCAGGGGTCTGCAAAAGGTTAACAAAATCCTCAGGACACAGAGAAGATGGATTCATTCTTTCACTCTACAAGTCCACCTACCATCATTTATTACATAGCTAGCACTGGAAATTTAATATGAAATGTTGAGGGAGGGAGGGATAAATGATTTTCTTTAAAAATGATTGTTTCACAAAAGTTAAAAATGTGGGAAATTAAAAGAGTGAAATTATTCATTTGTCTTTATACATCTGTCCCCAGAATTATGTTTGCTGGTAAGAACCATCAGATTTTGTTTGGTTTTATGACAAAATGATGTCATTTAGCCCCCTATCTGTGCCTCATTCTTTCCTCTATGAAAACAAAAGAGAAACAACAGTCTTTTAGAGGAAGAATGAAAATACTACTATGATATGATACACTTGGAGAGAAAGACATACGTCAGTCATGTTTATACAGGACCATCATATTCATACATATTTATAACGAAGGTGGTAGAGCTGATCGGTCTCCATGTTACCAACTAGGAGAAAGATTTTATCTCTGTCTGGAAGAATCTGCAGTGGCTTAAGACTCCCTGTCCTGGGCATCACCCCCATCCAGTCATCCTCGCCCTGCCTTCAGTGTACACAGATTCTTCCACAGCGAGCGCTTCAAAGGCACTCCACTTGAGAAATACATTTTTAGTCCTGGGTGTGGTTTCAGCCTGAAGTTCAATTGAAAACACTACATTTTACACAGGTTTCGAGATACCGCTTCTTTAAATGACCCAAATTCTTGCTTTAGCTATTGCTTATAAATACATAAAATGATTCCGAAGAGGAATGGGTCCCACGTGCCCTAAGCCCCCGACTCCACGTCTGGATCAGCGGTCATGGCACACCAGTCCTCATGGAGAGATGCTTCTGAGGTCTCACCTGCCCAGGTGAAGCAGCAGTTAAAAGACTTGTGTTATCTTCTCTCTCTCTGCTGCCTTCTCAAAACACACATATATACGGGGTTGAAATCCAACCCCCGTTTCAAGGCCGAATTCCGATGCTCAGCTGTCTGTGAACCCTTCCTTCTCTGAAAACCCAAGTCTCAGGAATCTTACTCACACCTGCTTTGGAACACTGACCGTGCTGACCAGCACAGTGGGAGGGAAAATCCCAGAGGGCAGTGAATACAGATGACTCACCCCTGCCTCCCTCGCAGACCTGAGCATACCAGTCTTTTCATAAACAGGATCCAGTCAGTGAATTCGAAACAGTAAATAGAACATAAAAACTTTTACTTCAGCACTATGCAGTTAGAAAGCGGTCTGACCAGGCTGTGGACACGTTCCTTTACAGGACAAAACACTGCAGAAGATACGTGAACGTTTTTCCTGCCGCAACAGCTGAGCACTCTGGGTTTTTCTCTTTTCCTCTCTGAGATGCTAAGGCAAGTAGGCCGAACAGGTGGGGAAGACGATATCGAGGAAAAGAGGTGTGCCCAGGTGGGCTGCCCTCGGACAAGCATCTCAGGAAGTAGGGTTGACATCAATTCTCAGCAGCTCATGCAGAGCCCCCAACACCACCACCCGCCGCGAGGCAGCAATGGCCAGGAATGAGTGAGGCCATCTAGAAGAAGCAACTGGAGAAGTTTGGGAAAAGGAAAGAAATGGGTGGAAGAGAAAACTCTAGAAGACTTGAGGCTACCTAAAGAACACCCAGAGTGCTTGCAGGAAATATGAGAGCCTCTTTGCCTTTATAACACGCAGATCAACTGGTAGGGTCATTATAAGCAAAGAATTTTAAAAATGAGACTTTCCCCTCATTTATCTAATAGTAAAATCTCTTCCCTTGTGATCCCTTTTATCGACTTCAGTTTTTTTTTCCCTATGATAGCACTAGAGATCATAAAAAAAATTGGTATCACAAAAGGCAAATCTAAAAGGTACAAATTGACAGACATGTAGGGAAATTCCCAAATCGCTCTGATTAGAGTGTGTATGTATAATTCTCTCACTCTGGAGACTAGAAATTCAGTTCCCATTTTTCAAAGCTTATAAAGACAGCATAATGCTGTCTAAATAGGCACAGAGGTGTTTATTTTAGTCTTTCCATTTCTTCCCAGGAATAATGTAACTCCTGCATTCTGAAAAGGGGGTTGATAAACAAAAACTTCAAGAAACCTTGATACCTGCTATCCTCAAAAGCCACAGAAGATGATACCTCCTTAAGAAAGTGATTGTTGGTTTCTCTCTTCCCACTAGAGAGACATTCGATGGACTCAATTTGTATCAGTTCACTATTCTTTCATTCCAAAGTATGCATCTCTCAAAAGGAATGAAAATGAAAATGATGCTATTCAGTAAATGGTGAGTTTCTAGGTAGACCGGCCACGCCAAGTCCATCTCTCACTTTGGAAATCAAGGAAAACATGAAAGGTGATAAACTAATGGGATTATAAAACACAACACCCCACCTTTCACAGAATGCCAGGGCAGGCTGCTTCCAAACACCCATAAAGCCAACCACTCAAATGGAAGAGGAATCTCAGTATCAGAAATCCCCAAACACTACTGATAGTTCTGTGAAGCCTTTTTAAAAACAAACAGCTTCCTTTCCCACACTGACTTATATACATTGTAAACATCTGACGTCTGCTTCTAAGGAAAAGACAGCTAGTTTTTGCATGTCACCCTCTGCCTGACCAAACTACTATCAGATTGAAGCCGTTAAGCATAAGAACCACGTTTGGGTTCTTTTCTGAATGGCTTAGGTGCGCACAGGAGAAACCCAGGCACAGACTCACTCTGTCCTTAGCTGCTCAACAAATATTTACTGAGTGCCCACTATAGGACAAGCCACATTTTAGGCATTATGGATTCACCAGGAAAATAATAAGAACAACATCCCTGTTTTCATGGATCTTACAGTCTAGTTGAGGAGATGATCCAATTAACAAATGCAGGTATAAAATGTAAGGTGCTTAAAAAAAAAAAAAAAGGCTAGAGAAGCAGCCCCCACCCTTGGTGGCATCAGGGACCAGTTCGTGGAAAAAATTTTTCCACAGACCAGGGAGGGGGTGGGAGATGGTCTGGGGATGATTCAAGCACATTGCATTTACTGTGAGGCTGCTTTTGCTAAGTCGGTTCAGTTGTGTCTGACTCTGTGCGACCCCATAGACGGCAGCCCACCAGGCTCCTCTGTCCCTGGGATTCTCCAGGCAAGAATACTAGAGTGGGTTGCCATTTCCTTCTCCAATATTTACTGTGCACTTTTTCATATTATTATTACCTCAGCTCCACCTCAGATCATCAGGCATTAGATCCTGGAGTTGGGGGACCCCTGGGCTAGAGGACACAGAGGGACAGAGTGCTGCTTTATATAGGTCGGGGAAGGCTGTTTAAAAGAGGCAGCTGGAGAAGATCGACTCAAGAAAGCAGAGCAGCTCAGAAGAGAATTACAGATCATGGCCTCTTGGCTTATAATACTAAGTCATATTTGAGAACAGAGGTGGATTATTTTTCAAAAGTTAAATTTCCAAAGTGGCTCATATTTACTTTTCAAAAAGACCAATGAGTATGGATCCTAAATTTAAATGACTAAAACTTCCTTCTTAGAAAAAGTGCTCAAGTGAACACCTTTCGACTGTCGCATGGTCCCTGGGAGGGTCCTCTGCAAAGGGTACTGTCGTGGTGACACACACAATCATTCTTTTTTGGTTTTTTAACCACAAGACTGTGCTCACTGTTTTAAATGCTCTTGGATCAATCGACTGAAGTTGTGCCAGACCAATGACTCTTAGAGGCCGAACAGGGGAAAGTGACCATCCAGCCTGCCTCATCCAAAGCTGATATTCGAAGCAATGTTAGAGTCTTTTGGAAGAATCATCAGAGCTCACTACACTCAACCTTCTCATATTACTCAAGATAAAATGGGTCCTCAAGGCTGTAGGGTTAATTGCAGGACCATGAGTAAAATCCAGGTCTTCCAACTCCTAGGTCAGTTTTCTTGCCTCTTCTCTCTGTACAAGATACCACACCTTAGAGCCAGTTTGAGACACTTTGAGGAGCAAAGTCCATCTGCAAGAGCCACAGTGGCATTTGACAGGTGGATGATGGGGACAAACAGAGAATGACAAAGGTGAGTCTGGGGCAACAAGCTGCTAAAGATGAACACCACTAATTCCGGTGGCTGCCATGACTATTACTAACACGTTCATCTACCCTCCACCATACCCCATCTACATGCAAGCTCATGTCCTTTGAAAAATCTCCTGCCTTCTCTATTATAATGGCATGGCCTTGGGACACCAGGATACCAAAATAAGGACAAAATATTAACTCAGTGCTGTAAAAATATAGCAAGACTGCAAAAGGTTACTAACTTCAAAATTTACTAAGAAAACTGGGACTTCCCCCACCTCCCCAAGCGAATGCAATTTGGAAGAAAAAGTCCTTTGGAGTTCAAAAGAATTTAGCATTTTCTTCCTCTCACTCAACCCATTCCATTTACAGAAGGATTTTTAAATGACTTTAAGTTGTGGCATCTTAAGGTTTACACTCTAGAATGTCTTTGAAAACCTCACTTAATGTTTGAGGTCTGACAGGGTATCACATGAGCAGTTCAAAGCAATGGTTTAAAACAAAAACACACACCACCACATTAAAAACAAAAGCTATCTTGATTATAGTTACTGCACTGTTCTTTTAAATGTAATCTGAAACCTACAGCACTTTTCCGTAAGATACTTATTTCCCAGGTTAAAACATGCTTAAAAAAAAAAATCGTCAGACGTGCATTCTGTTGGCTACCTGATTGGGAAATAAATACTTTCTAGAAAAACAAACAGCTATAGTAGCACCCAGATCTAACAGAGCCCCCAAATTATTCCTTAATAGTGATAGAAACTTTTAGAATAAGAGTTTTTTAAAAAAATAAGATTCTGCTGCTTGTGGGGACCCCATATTAAGATGGAGACTCATCAATAAACAAGCAGCATACAGCAACACAGACTTATAAACAAAACACTTTGCAGGGGTCGGTGACTTGCCCAAGGTTGCAAACTTACTTGACCTTGACCTTAGGACCAGGAATAGAATTGAAGTCAATAACTCTAGGAGCCCTGTACTTTCCACCAGAACCAATGTGATCATATGTACAAAATGAGAATCCATGAAAACACCAGCATCCCCCATCACCCACTTACCCTGAGGCACTGCGAGTTCTTGAGTTCAATAATCTTATTTTAATATGATTATTTAACCCTCGGGAAATATGGATAAACATTCATATTTAAAACAAATTTTTAGAAAACCAAGAAGTAAAATTTCAGTGGAAATTTTTCTTTTCAATGGTAAATGCTTTTTCTCCCTGATACGTGCCCTCATATTGCTGCTCCTTGCTCTCTCAAAATTGTTTATGCAACTGGGAAAAAAAAAGGTAATAAATGCCTGGAAAACTTTCCTGACCAAATTATTAAGAAACTGAAAACTTAATGCACATTTATATATATATACACACACATACATATGCGTGTATATGTACATATTTATATTTAATACACATACACACAAATATATAAAGATGTGTGTGCACAAATATATATGATAGATATTCACACACACACAAAAAAAAACCTAGTCAAAGATGGCCCTTTATGTTCTAAAATTTGAAGGTAATATGTTCATAGGCCAGCCTGGATTTCCTGTAGTTTTATTCTTTCCTGGACAAAACTCTAAGCATTTTTTTCTTATAACACAGTCTAGCAATGAGGTAAAATCTCCAGAGAGCAGCAGAGCTGAGCGAACCCTTAAGTTTTGTGGTAAACTAAAGCTTCTGGAAGCCCACAGTGTGCTTTCTCTTCAATTACTGGATCCTATACCTCCTCATGAAAGGTGACCAGCAGCTGAATGCAGAAACCACTCATCTCAAAATCCCAGCCCAGTAGCCCGACAAAAACCAATAAATCAGCCAATTTTAAGCAAGAGAAGCACCCTGAAGAGCTGACAGTACTAGCTTGCATACCTCAGATTTTTGAACGCCAAAAACATATTTTCTTCCAATCAAAAACTCCATGTAAAGAAAATAATGACAGAGTGTGATTCCCTGGTTGGGAATCCTTAGCCTGAAAGATTTTACCCCATACCCACTAACCTAAAAGAACTGCAGAGCCGGGTTTAAACAGGCTGCTATAAACTTGGCTCTACGCTGAAATAATCACTGTCTTCCACCCTTTTATTCCAGAAGGAGAGAATGAGCTGTGCCCAACAGAAGCTGAGAAAGTCAAGTTCCCAGCAAATAACAACAGAACCTCTCCCTAAAAAAAAAAAAAAAAAAGGAAGAAGAAGAAATTAATTGGAGGATCACCTAGAGCTAATGCTAACACGTCTTCAGCACCCTGGCTCAAGCATCTAGTGATTCACAAACCGTTGCAAGGCAAGCCAGGGCAGATTCAACTCTTGTTAACTTACAACATTCACTGTGCGTGGTTCACAGGTAGCCCCAGCTTGTACTTCACCATGGAGACTTCCCACAAGAAGCTGGAGTGCTCCTGGGCCTAGGTGTGTTCTTTCTTCCTTTCACAGAGAAGGGAGAAGTATCTAGCGTGGGAACAGAAGAAAAAAATAAAAAGCTGAATACTCCGTCAAATCCCTTGTTATCGCAACAAATGAAGATCAATTAGACTGATGGGTAATTCACCAAAGACCATTTTCCAGTACACTTTGCTTAAAAAGGAAATGCGGTATTTTTGCTCTTGCCCCAGGAGACGGCATGGTGCAGCCAAGAGTTTCCCCCACCCCCCACCCCAAAGTTGAAGCCAATTCTGGGAGACTTCAGATGCAATCCCAGCTGAGATGCAGACTTGCAAAATGGCCTCAAAATAAGCCACCCGAGTTGACGCTCTTGCAAAAAGGCGGGTGCCCCGACTATGACCTTTGCCGTTTTCATACCTCACCAAGTTGTTGGGAAGATCAATAAGAACATTTTGGCAAGGCACTCCAAGTTCCCAAGAAGAAAGGCGCCCGTAAACACAAAGGATTATTCGCTGTCAGAAGGCTGTAGCTTAGCTCTGAGCCAGAATATAAAAGTCAGCTTTGGCAAGGCACCCACAATCAACCATCACTGGTGCAGCCAAGCATCCAAATCTTTCTCCTTCTACCTAGTGGTCAAGGGGTTCACAGAGCAGGAAACAGAGCTGTATGGAATCTCAGGGAGAAAGAAAGCAAAGCCTTGGAATAGGAAGGGAAGAGGAACAGGAGACCAAAACTAATAAGGAAGGCATGTGCCAGGGACATGATTATTTGGTCCACACCATCCAGCTCCCTTGCACTGCTGTTCTGCAGTGTTTAGTGTGCTGATGTTTGCAAGGCTGTGAAATTCTCCACTTGGCCATTTGTCATTTCCACCCACCAAGAATAACATGAGAGAAGTGGTATGTGGAGTTCTGCTGACCACTGTCAAGGACAGACCCTCTAGTCATCCGATGCAATCCAAGGAAGCCTGTCCACGTGCCAGGCAATACCCAGTATCTGCTGAGTCAGAGATCTCCGTTGTGTTCTTGTGCACTGGTTTTGGAACTCAAGTAAAGGTCCTTTTATTTCAGGTGAAATTCCTCTTGGTAGATTGGACCTAGGCTGGTCTTTGGAGAGAGATCAAGCCCTGAACTTCGGAGTGGGAGCACTGACTCCAAGACACTAGACAACCAGAGAACTAACCCTGCTAAGTCACTTCAGTCGTGTCCGACTCTGTGCAACCCCATAGATGGCAGCCCACCAGGCTCCCCCGTCCCTGGGATTCTCCAGGCAAGAGCACTGGAGTGGGTTGGCATTTCCTTCTCCAGTGCATGCAAGTGAAAAGTGAAAGGGAAGTCGCTCAGTCATGTCTGACTCTTCGCGACCCCATGGACCACACCCTACCAGGCTCCTCTGTCCATGGGATTTTCCAGGCAAGAGTACTGGAGTGGGGTGCCATCACATTCTCCGAGAACTAACCCTAGGGGGCATCAAACAGGGAGAACGTACACAAAGGAAACCACTTGAATACAAGACTGGGCATCACCCAACCACAGTAGCACCCTATGCAGGACACCTCATCTAAACAACAAGCAAAACAAAAATACAAACCCAATCATCAGCAGATAGGATTACTACCTCACTCAGCCTTGCCACTGTCACTTTTCGCTTTCATGCACTGGAGAAGGAAATGGCAACCCACTCCAGTGTTCTTGCCAGGAGAATCCCAGGGACAGGGGAGCCTGCTGGGCTGCCGTCTATGGGGTCGCACAGAGTCGGACACGACTGAAGCGACTTAGCAGCAGCAGCAGCAGCAGCAGCAGCAGCAGCCGCCTTGCCCATCAGAGGAAAAACAAACAAAAACTCAGCACAAATTTCACCCTATACAAAGCTTACACAAACCAATGGATCAATCTTAAGAGGGCAGAAACCAAAAGGAAGAAAGAATTCAACCTTGAAGCCTGGGAAAAGGAGACCTCAAACACAATAAGTTAAACATAATGAAAAGGCAGAGAAATACTACACAAATGAAGGAACAAACTAGAAACACAGAAATCCAAATAAATGAAGAGGAAATAGGCGAACTATCTGAAAAGAATTCAGAATAATGAGAGTAAAGATGATCAAAAACCTTGAAAACAAAATGGAGAAAATGCAAGAATCAATTAACAAAGACTCTTAGAAGAATTAAAGAATAAACATACAAACAACACAATTACTAAAATTAAAGAGACTCTGGAAGGAATCAATAGCAGAATATCTGAAGCAGAAGAACGAATCAGTGAGCTGGAAGATAAAATGGTGAAAATAATATTTGAAGAGCCAAATAAAGTAAAAAGAATGAAAAGAGGCGAGGATAGACTCAGAGACCTCTGGGACAATATCAAATGCACCAATATTTGAAATACAGGAGTCCCAGAAGAAGAAGAGGAAAATGAAGGGTTTGAAAAATTTGAAGAGATTATAGTTGAAAATTTCCCCAACATGGAAAACGAAACAGTTAATCAAATCCAAGAGGCACATAGTCCCATACAGCATAAACCCAAGGAGAAACACGCCAAGACACATACTAATCAAACTAGCAGAGAATAAACACAAAGAAAGAATATTAAAAGCAGCAAGGGGGAAGAAACAAGTAAAATACAAGGGAAATCCCATACGCTCAACAGCTGATCTTTCAACAGAAACTCTGCATGCCAGAAGGGAATGGCAGGCTATATTAAAGTATTGAAAGGGAAAAGTCTATAACCAAGATTGTAATACCCAGCAATAATCTCATTCAAATTTGATGGAGAAATAAAAGCTTTTCAGACAAGCAAAAGTTAAAGAGAATTCAGTACCACCAAACCAAGTTTACAACAAATGTTAAAGGGACTTATATAGTCAAGAAATACAACAGAAGCAAAAAGATCTACAAAATCAACCCCAAACAATTTTAAGAATGGCAATAGGAACATATATATCAATAATCACTTTAAATGCAAATGGATTAAATGCTCCAAACAAAAGACACAGACTGGTTGAATGGATACAAAACGAGACCAATATATAGGCTGTCTAAAAGAAACCCACTTCAGACCTAAAGACACATATAGACGGAAAGTAAAAGGATGGAAAAATATATTCCATGCAAATGGGAAGCAAAAGAAAGCTGAAGTAGCAATCTTCATATCAGACAAAATAGACCTTAAAATAAAGATTACAAGAGATAAGGAAGGACACTATATAATGACCAAGGGATCAATCCAAAAGGAAGACATAACAATTGCAAATATCTATGCACCCAACATAGAAGCACCTCCATATATAAGACAAACACTAGCAGACATAAAAGGAGAAATTGACAGTAAAACAATAATAGTAGGAGATTTTAACACCCCACTCACACCAGTGGACAGATCATCAAGACAGAAAATTAGTAAGGAAACACATCTTAAATGATACATTATATGAGATGGATCTCACTGATATCTTCAGGACATTCCATACAAATGCAGAAGAAAACACCCTTTTCTCAAGTGCACATGGAATATTCTCCAGGATAGACCACATCTTGGGTCACAAATCAAGCCTCAGTAAATTTAAGAAAACTGAAATTGTATCAAGCATCTTCTCTGACCACAATGCTATGAGACTAGATATCAATTATAAGAAAAAAAAATTGTGAGGAACACAAACAGATGGAGATTAAACAACACATTTCTAAATAACCGACAGGTTACTGAAGAAATCAAAAGGGAAATTAAAAATTTCTAGAAACATATAACAATGAAAGCATGACAACTCAAAACCTATGGGTTGCAGCGAAAGCAGTCCTAAGAGTTTATAGCAATATAATCCTACCTCAAGAAACAAGAAAAATATCAAATAGACAGTCTAACTTTATACCTAAAACAACTAGAAAAAGAAAAACATAATTAGTAGAAGGAAAGAAATCATAAAGATCTGAGTAGAAATAAACGAAAAGCAAATGAAACAATAGAAAAGATGAATAAAACTAAAAAATAATTCTTTGAGGAGACAAAATTGACAAACCTTTAGCCAGACTCATCAAGAGAAAAAGAATCAAATCAACAAAATTAGAAATGAAAAAGGAGAGGTTACAAGAGACAATGCAGAAATACAAAGGATTATAAGAGACTATTATGAACAACTATATGTCAATAAAATGGGTAACCTGGAAGAAATGGACAGATTCTTAGAAAAGTTCAATCTTGCAAGACTGAACCAGGAAGAAATAGAAATTATGACTCCAATTACAAGCACTGAAATTGAAGCTGTGATCAAAAATCTCCCCCAAAAGCCCAGGACCAGATGGCTTCACAGGAGAATTCTATCAAACATTTAGAGAAGAAGTAACACCTATCCTTCTAAAACTCTTTCCAAAATTGCAGAGGAAGAAACATTTCCAAACTCTTTCACAAGGCCACCATCACCCTGTAACCAAAACCAAAGACAACACAAAAAAAGAAAACTACAGGCCAATATCACTGATGAACATAGACGCAAAAATCCTCAACAAAATTTTAGCAAACAGAATTCAGCAACACATCAAAAAGCTCATACACCATGATCAAGTTGGGTTTATTTCAGGAATGCAAGGATTCTTCAATATATGCAAATCAGTCAATGGGAGACATCATATTAAGAAACTGAAAGATAAAATCCATATGATCATCTCAATAGTTGCAGAAAAAGCCTTTGGCAAAATTCAGCACCCAACTACAATAAAATCTCTTTTAAAAAATGGACACAGAAGGAACCTACCTCATTTGTAGTAAAAGCCACATATGATAAGCCTACAGCACACATTATTCTCAGTGGTGAGAAACTGGAAACATTCCCCCTAAGATCAGGAACAAGACAAGGGTGTCCACTCTCACCACTCTTATTCAACATGTTCTGGAAGTCCTAGCTACAGCAATCAGAGAAGAAAAAGAAATAAAAGGAATCCAGATCGGAAAAGAAGAAGTAAAGCTCTCACTGTTTGTAGATGACATGATACTGTACATAGAAAACTCTAAAGAGAGAATCAGAAAATTACTGGGGCTAATCGTGAATTTAGCACAGTTGCAGGATACAAAATTAATACACAGAAATCACTTACATTTCTATATACTAACAATAAAAATCAGAAAGAGAAATTAAGGAATAAATCCCATTCACTATTGCAACAAAAAGAATTAAATATCTAGGAATAAACTTACCTAAAGAGACCAAAGATGTGTACACAGAAAATTGTAAGACACTAGTGAAAGAAATCAATGACGACATAAAACAGATAGAGAGATATTCCATGTTCCTGGGTAAGAAGAATCAATATTGTGAAAATGACTGTACTACCAAATGCTTTCTACAGATTCAAGGCAACCTCTATCAAATTACCAATCACATTTTTCACAGAACGACAACAAAAAAATTTCACAATTCATATGGAAACACAGAAGACCCTGAATAACCAAAGCAGTCTTGAGAAAGAAGAATGGAGCTGGAGGAATCAACCTTTCTGACTTCAGATTATACTACAAAGCTACAGTCATCAAGACAGTATGGTACTGGCACAAAAACAGAAATACAGACCAATGGAACAAGACAGAAAGCCCAGAAATAAACCCAGGCACCTATCGGTACCTTATTTTTGACAAAGGAGGAAAGAATATACAATTAATTTTGGAAATTAATCCTTTGTCACTTGTTTCACTTGCTATTATTTTCTCCTATTCTGAGAGTTGTCTTTTCACCTTGCTTATAGTTTCCTTTGTTGTGCAAAAGCTGTACAAAAATAAGCCTCAATATTGAAGCCTCTTCAATAAATGGTGCTAGAAAAACTGGACAGCTACATGTAAAAGAATGAAATTAGAATACTTTCTAACACCACACACAAAGATAAAATGGATTAAAGTCCTAAACGTATGACCAGAAACTATAAAACTCTTAGAGGAAAACATAGGCAGAACACTCAACCACATAAATCAAAGCAAGATCCTCTATGATCCACCTCATAGAGTAATGGAAATGAAAACAAAAGTAAACAAATGGGACCTGATAAAACTTAAAAGCTTTTGCACACCAAAGGAAACTATGAGCAAGGTGAAAAGACAACCCTCAGAATGGGAGAAAATAACATCAAATGAAACAACTGACAAAGGATTAATTCCCAAAATATGCAAGCGGCTCATACAACTCAATGCCAGAGAAACAAACAACCCAATCAAAAAGTGGGAAAAAGACCTAGACAGACATTTTTCCAAAGAAGACATACAGATGGCTAACACACACATGAAAAGATGCTCAACATCGCTCATTATTAGAGAAATGCAAATCAAAACTACAATGAGATATCACCACACACCAGTCGGAATGGCCATCATCAGAAAGTCTACAGACAATAAATGCTGGAGAGGGTGAGGAGGAAAGGGAACAGTCTTGCACTGTTGGTGGGAATGCAAACTGACACAGCCACTGTGGAAGACAGTATGGAGATTCCTTAAAAAACTAGGAATAAAACTACCATATGACCCAGCAATCCCACTCCTAGGCATATACCCTGAGGAAACCAAAACTGAAAAAGACAGATGTATCCCACTGTTCACTGCAGCACAATTTGCAATAGCTAGAACACGGAAGCAACCTAGATGTCCATCCACAGATGAATGGATAAAGAAGCTGTGGTACAGATCCACAATGGAATATTTCTCGGCCGTAAAAAGGAACTCATCTGAGTCAGTTCTGATGAGGTGGATGAACCTAGAATCTGTTATACAAAGTGAGTCAGAAAGAACGATAAATATCACATTCTAACACAAATATATGGAATCTAGAAAAATGGCACTGAAGAATTTATTTTCAGGGCAGCAATGAAGAAAAAGAGAATAGGCTTTATGGACATGGGGAGAGGGTCAGATGTATGGCAAGAGGAACATGGAAACGTACACTACCATATGTAAGACAGACAATGGGAATTTGCTGTATGGCTTAAGAAACTCAAAACGGGGCGCTGTATCAATCTAAAGGGGTGGGATAGGGCAGCAGATGGGAGGGAGGTTCAAAAGGGAGGGGACATATGTATGCCTACGGCTGATTCATGGTGAGGTTTGACGGAAAACAACAAAATTCTGTACAGCAATTATCCTTAAATAAAAAATAAATTAAAAAAAGAAAAGAAATGAGGATCTAAAAAGAAAAAAAAAAGAAATGGCACGTGGAGGCCCTTCTGGGAAAGGGCTGGGTGATTTTTGTTTGTTTGCTGCTTTTAAAGAAAAACTTGAGTTTACTCTCAGTATCTCATTAATTATTTCTTAAATCTGGATTTCTTGCTTCTCGCCCGCCGTGCCTCCTGTAAGACAGGGCCAGGAACAACTTCTCCTAGGCCAATATTATTCAAGGTATTTTGACATGTGTACTTTTGCAGAGAGTGACTTACAAGAGTGGCTTTGGGGATGACAAGAAATAGAAGTTAAATACTACTCTAGAATCTTGTTTGCTTCCCAAATAAATCATTCACAAGTACCAGCCGTGTTTTCCTTTCAAAGTCGTAAGTGCACACTGAACAAAAATTGTATTTTTGAGGGAAAAATGTGATCTCTTTTCTTAAAAAAAGGCAAGAACGAATAATACCAAATCTTAGGTTTGGAACTGGCAAAACACTGACAAGCAGACCTTTAAAAAGTAAAAAATTGGAGGGAAAAAAAGTGAGGATTAAAGAGAGAAAGGGGTGTCTTCTACGAAAATAATTAACCATGACTTTTATAGTGAATTCAGTTTACAAAGTGCTTTCTTTCTTTTAAAATAAAGGTTATAATTGACATAAAACATTGAATTAGTTTCACGTGTACAAAGTGCTTTCTTATTAATTCATTCATTTACGGGACACATTTTTTACTTGGTGCTTACTATACCCAACAGGTTCTTTGTTCATAACGGTGAACAAAACAAAGGACGAGGCCTTTAAGGACCTCATTGCCTCAAGCAGAACAGATATTAAAAATCAGAGTATATTATTTTTAACATATGCATAAAATTTAAAAATCAGATAGACATCAAGAAGGACAAATAAACACTGCGATTTGTAATCACCCTATAATGGGTTACGTCACTTAGAAGGAGGATCTTTCTTACAAAAGCAACACTTAGGCAGGAAAGTAAAAGATGAGCAAGAATTACCTGGTATCACATTTCTAGGCAGAGGAAACAGCCACTGCATTATGTGATCTCACTAGACCTATACTATAGCTTCTGTTATTTCATCCTTTCTCCCCCTGGCTATTTCAAATGAGTCTCCTCGATCAAAAGATGGTCAACAGAACCGTTCTCAATACCTTGAAACAGGAAATGATTCTTCTTTTCAACTACTGGGCCATCAGAGCAACCAACGCTAGCAATTTTTGCTAGGGGAACATCATTCAGTACAGATATTATACTTAATGTGGCTTCCTAATGCATCATAAATAATCCCATTATCACAATGAAGTGAAGCTTCCTCTTCATACCCACATGCCATAGCTGGAGTTAAGAACTACCCCCAAAGGGCTAAAATCAGATCACATCACATGTAAACTTCTTAAAACAAAACACTTCTGACTACCTTCTATCAGGTTCCAAACTGGCTGGCTTCCTCTTGACTATTACAACATCTTTATTATTTATTTCCTGGACTGAAATGGCATTTTTGCCCACTTTCGAGAGTGTCTGCATGCCTTCTCTTTTGGTTCTCGGTTTGGTATCTGTTTATTTACCCAGGTAAGCAGTAAGGTGTATAGAAATAAAAAGCCTCAGAAATACTGTGTTCGTCTGAACTGTTTTCTTGTTCCCTACCATTGCAGAACTGGTATCACTTAACTTTTTCCACTAAGGAAAATCAGTAATTTGCTTTCTTCATCCTACAAAATGAAGGCATCCTCAGACAGGCTCATTCATGTTCTTCCATGAATGGAGTTAAGTTTGAAAGTCTGTTTGAAACAAATAAGCCAAACTTCTGTTTGAGTCTCTTTTCACTAAAGACACCAGATAAAATGTAGTATCTCCTACACATTTGGTTTTTCCTATAAACCCAAATGTCAACAATCTCTCAAGTTCAAAGTCATGAAAGATAAACCCTCACTTTGACTCAGTAGTTCTGACACGCTTTCACAAATTCGGGAAGAAAAGAATGAGCAAGAAGAAAAACTTGCCAGGTTGTCCAAAACTCTGCCTTGAGACCTGGGAAATTATGCCAGGCTGACAGTTTCATCCTCTGTCCAGAGATGAAAATGACACAATGTCAATTTCTCCTTCTCCCGACTGCCCACAGCACTTACAGCCTCTACCGCGGGTTCTCTTCAATTCAGCACTCTGTTATATTGTCTTTTTATAGTCCACTGGATTGATTTAAGTCTTGAAAGGCTCAAAAAGTTTATAAGCTCCTTGATGTAAGAAACCTTGCCATGCCCTTCTTCTGCAGCCTCCTAAGAGTGTCGAGCGGAAGAGCCTGGATTTAAATTAAACGATCTATATCCAAAACCAGTTCTACGACTTCATCCTTACAAAGGAGGCACCACTCTCAGCTACAATGTCAACCCTTCTCACTCTGTCCTCCAGGGAGAGACTTGGGAGGTCCTATGTGTCTGTCATCAAAATGAAGGCACTGCGTGAACCTGAGAACAATTAAATTATAACTTGCCCTTCTCTCCTCTATTCTTCAAATCTATTCTACTTTTTAGTCACTAATGGCTTTTGAACAGTTGCCATCTCCTTTCAAGATGTGCAGTCCCCTCCCCCACCACCAGGAGCCTTTATCCTTCATTTTCCTAGCTTCTCAAAAGCCATTGTTAGGGAAACCCTCGTGGAATATGGAGAGATGAGCATGCTCTGAGGCAGTGGTCCTCAAACTTGAAGTGCTATCAGAAGCACCCGGAGAGCTTGTGAAACTGTGGCTCTGGGTCCCACTCCCCAGATTTCGGATCCAGTAGGTCTGGGGTGAGGTCAGAAAACTTGCATGTTTACCAAGTTCCCAGGTGATGCCGATGCTGCTGGTCCAAGGACCAGGCTTTGAGAATCACTACTCTAAGCCTAAGTCTTTCTGTCAATTACATAGCCGGACAGAGACTAAGAACTTTTTTTAGTATATTTAATCACTATAAGATGATTACTTTGGAAGGAATGATACCTATTTATTCCAAAGAAGTGACAAATGACCAAACCACCCCATAAACAAAATCCCTTACCACTTTAAAATCTGGGAAAACTTTTGGGGGCTCTTTGTCTCCTACTGGCTCAGGTCCTGTTGGGGTCAATTCTGCCCTCTGTCTCTCCTTCCGTCTTCTCTCTATCAGAAACTTCTTCACAGCTTACAAATGTACTCAATCACTCCCAGACTCTAATACATTCCCAAATGGCTGACACCTCTCCCCTGTTCACCATAAAACATGTTGAAGTGTAGGATAAACTCCACACTGTATTTCATCAGGTACCTCTTAAACCCGTAGAATTTGATTTCAACACTTTAAAAGTAAACTTCTCTTTTAAAGGTCAGGAATGCTTTCCTGTCTTCTAAATGTAGTGGCCTTTTCTTGATTGACTCTCTTATAATACTTGATAAAGGAGTCCCCTAAAATTTCATTTTATTTAGGACTAGAACTTTTCCTAAACAGCATCTTTCTAGAATATGACCTTTACCTCATTTTCTTTGTTATTTGAGCTGGGTCAACCTCACGCCTTGCGTCCAGAGATGGGCATATGAAAACTATCATATATAGGATAAACAACAAGGTTCTATTGTATAGCACAGGGAACTATATTCAATATCCTGTGATAAATCATAATGGGAAAGAATATTAAAAGAATATATATATATGTACAACTGAGTCATTTTGCCATACAGCAGAAAATTACAACACTGTGACTCAATTATGGGCATCCCTGATAGCTCAGTTAAGAATCCACCTGCAATGCAGGAGACCTCGTTAGATTCCTGGGTTGGGAAGATCTGCTGGAGAAGGGATAGGCTACCCACTCCAGTATTCTTGGGCTTCCCTGATAGCTCAGTTGGTAAAGAATCTGCCTGCAATGTGGGAGACCTGGGTTCGATCCCTAGGTTGGGAAGATCCCCTGGAGAAGGGAAAGGCTGCTCACTCCAGTATTCTGGCCTGGAATATGTATATAAGAAGAATATACATATATGTACAACTGAGTCACTTTGCCATACAGCAGAAAATTAACACTGTGAATCAACTATACTTAAATAAATTTTAAATAAATAAAGACAGGCATGTGATCTAGGCTTGGAGAATCAGAATACATGTCCCTCTTGTGATGCTGACTGGATCTAGGAAGGGATGGGCATGAACCAAAGGCCCCTCTCCGACTGACTAGAACTAAGAGGAATCATGAAGCATGGTCTACTCACAGAGCTATTTTCTCCACCGGTGAAGCCCATAGGAGGATGAAGCTCTGCGGTGTGGAACGAGGTTGAAAGCCAGGACGTCTGAGCCCTGGTGACGGCAAGTTCCCTTGGATTTGGCCATGCCAAAAGTCAGGTTCACCCCTGGATGTTTTAGCTGTGCTGTGACAGACAAAATGCAAAGTAGCCCTCAAGACTGCCCGGCCCCCTAGTGCTCATGTACCCTCTCCTAGTTATTTAATCAAACAAAATTTGGGTGCTGCTGCTGTGAAGGATTTTGCAAATAAAATTAATGCCCTAAATCAACTGACCTTAAAACAGAAAGCCCGTCCTTGGTGGACTCGACCTAATCAGGAGAGCCCTTCGAAAGTACAGGCTCTTCCAGCAATGAGATTCAAAACACGAAAGGTCACACTGAGGGAGAGGGGGAAACTTCATGTGGCAAGAAACTCGAGATGGACACCAGGAGCCAAGAGTGATGCTCATCCCATCACCAGCAATAGAGTGAGGGTCTCAGTCTTACAACCTACAAGTGAGAATCCAAGGCATACCTACCAAGACCCACTCAAGTCCTACTTCTTCCATCATTTTTCCCTTTATATCCTCCTGTGCTACAGCTTTCTCCATCAGAAGTATTTTTGTTTGTTTTTGGAAGAGAACTCCTATGGTTTTGATTTCTTTTCCTGAGGATACTAGCCATTTTCTTCTTTATCCTCAAACAGGCACCATTTCTCTAGACAGACTGTAGTGAACTCTAAGGTGGGGTAGGTTAGTGCCTTTGCCAGTGGTAAGCCTTTGACACATACTTGGCGACTTAACTGAGAATGTGGCATTTTCCTTTTCCTCTGACATGTCCTCAAGTCTCCTCACTCTGTGAACTCCTTTCTGGTGACTTGGAGAAAAGTCATGACATGAACCAGCATAGAAACTGCTCCGTCAATCAACCACAGAGCCTCTTTTTCCAACTCAGGACTAAAGGCTGACTCTGTTGGTATTTTCATCCTGAGGGAGGAAGAGGAACAGCTACTGACTACAGAGTTCAGAAATGCCTCTTCTGGGTAAGCTCAGACTAGCAGGTCCAGAGCTTCTGTCTGCACCCTGCTCACAAAGGAGCATCTATGGTGGTCGTGGGGACCCCCAATGCTCCCCTTCCCAGGGACGGCAACAGAACTCCCCAAGAGTACAGGCATCCAGTCAGATTTCAAGTAGAACTAGAGAGAGTTGATTGTAGCTCAAACCCTAGGGTATTCTGAAGAATATGACTCGTTCATCACGTCATGCCATCCTTTTCAATCAACCAATCAATAATTTGTTTGACTTATCCACTGTAAAATCCTTTTCCAAACTGGCAGTCCGTGAATATCTAGCACGCACTTGTGGACATTCTCCCTGATAGTAACTGGTTTGTGCTTAGGTAATGAAAACTAAAATTATTATCTACCGAAAGAACACATAATCAGAGAGAGAAACATGCTGGGAAAAAACCCATGATGAAACTTAAAAAGAGCCAAAAACTCATGTTGCTCCATGCCACTGTTTCCTAGGATTAGCACAGCTTATCACAAAAGGTAAGGCTCTATCCACACACATATAGACCTGGCAGGTGTCTGTATTTGTATGCTGGTTATATCTCCTTACTGGTATAAAGCAAACTTTGCTACGAAATGCAATTATGCATCCAGAGAAACGTATGTTTGCATATCAAGGTAAAAGAAAAAAAAATATGAGAAATACCTAATCTGCACTGAACAGCCGTAGAATGATATCTCCAGGAAATTAGGATTTTAAAGATCAAGATGGCATGTGCTCCTTATGGACAATTCCTCCCCAGCCTTATTTGTCTAATATTCTGCTTTCAAAGGGGGTTGCTAAGACCCAACAGAAGGCACTGTGGCCCAGGAGACAGAACAATCTAGATGAAGAAACTTAAAGACCGTACTATAGCTCTGCATCCCCTGGGTTGCAGGTCCCTTTCAGGCCGCCAAGAGTCACACACCCTCTCCCAGGAGGAGAGTTTTATTCACACCTGCTGGAGAAGGTCAGCGAGAAGTCTGGGTGCATGCTGCAAAAGTGCCTGATAAAGATGGAAAGGCGGGGACAGAACCTGTTTCATGCCTTGATCACTTATGAACCATTTATGAACCATGGGCTTCCCTGGTAGCTTAACTGGTCAAGAATCTGCAAGCAGTGCAGGAGACCCCAGCTAGATTCCTGGGTCAGGAAGATCCACTGGAGAAGGAATAGGCCACCCACTCCAGTAATCTTGGGCTTCCCTTGTGGCTCAGCTGGGAAAGAATCTGCCTGCAATAAGGAGACCTGGGTTTGATCCCTGGGTTGGGAAAATCCCCTGGAGAAGGGAAAGGCTACGCACTCCAGTATTCTGGCCTGGAGAATTTCTTGGACTGTATAGTCCATGGGGCTGCAAAGAGTCAGACAGGACTTTCTCCTTCACTTTTTCATAAACTATGAGCTGTTACAGTCCCTGAGTAGCTATTGTGAAGAGTCCCTGGGCTTTACACTTCTGTTTCTGCTCTATTTTAATAGCAAATATTATTTAATAAATATTAATATTTAATAACAAATTCTCATTTTAATAACAAAATCAGTAAAAATCTCAAGAAAAAAAAATTCCAATATGTTGCTCTTATTCTCTTCTCACCATAATATTAAGAGTAATAACAGTACCGTCAAGTATTTTATCTGGCCTGACTTCTCAAAATACCAAATGGTAAGTCATAGTGAAATGACAAGACAGAATTTGCATACACTCTCCAGCCCCATCCTTTTGGACAGAAACAAGGAACAGAATTCACCACAGGTATTAAAATTTTGGAAGCACCCTATCAAAGCCGTGACTTCCTTTTCATTTAATTTCATTGAATGAAATGTTTTTACGCAAAAGCAAAGTTCCAACTAGGACCTCCAACCATGCTTTGGATACATGTCTACATGTGGCTGAGTCCCTTCATTGCTAACCTGAAACTATCACAACATTGATAATAGGCTATACCTCAATATAGAATAAAAAGTAAAAAATAAACCAATAAAAGATATGGTATTGTTACATGATTAAAGGCTATTCAAAGACTTTGTGACACAGAATTATTTCCCCAAATTCAAAATCAGCAACAGTTTAACTATCCAACTTTGCATAATGTTTGGATCAATAGGATTTCCATAATTACATTAAAATCAACCTCCTTTGTCTACTTTTTTGTCCATTTTCTTAAAAGCCAAGAGATACAATGACTATATATTAACCTCTTTTTTTCACAAGTCTCTGA
Organism: Nanger dama; assembly: GCA_917880005.1. Taxonomy (NCBI): domain Eukaryota; kingdom Metazoa; phylum Chordata; class Mammalia; order Artiodactyla; family Bovidae; genus Nanger; species Nanger dama. Next base: position 14,274,825 of record CAKJTW010000032.1, on the reverse strand, counting down.
TGCAATCAGAACAGAGGTACTTCTTGACAAAGACGCTGTTGAAAACCTTCTTTTGGAGGAGGCTTAATAAAACGATGCTAGCTTAAAACTGCGATTTCAGTGGTTTCATCCGAGACACCACGGAACAGAAATGCCACTTGGCATTAAATCTGGGGATTATCTGTTGAAACACCAAAGGCAGGTAGACTTTGATGTGGGTTACTTGGTGCCGAGAAAGTACCAATAAACACAATTATCCTTTTCTTTTTATTAACATGGAGTTGAAGACTTGATATGGTATTTGGAACAAAGATGTGTTGCATGGAGGGGGGTGGGGAGGGAGGGTGGGAGCAAGCATGACACAGACACATGCCTGCTTCGACTAGTTACAAGTAATGTTGTATAACAAAGTGCCTCCTATTCTGTAACTGGGAAGGATCTCTGTATTTTTTAAAGCACTTTTCATTTTGTATTGGGGTATAGCTGATTAGCAATGTTGTGACAGTTTCAGGTGGACAGCAAAGGGATTCAGCCATACACATATATATTTATCTATTCTCTTCCAAACTCCCCTCCCATCCAGGCTGTCATATAACAAGGAGCAGAGTTCCCTGTGTTATACATGAGGTCTTTGTTGGTTATCCATTTTAAACATAGCAGTGTATGTAGGTCCATTCCAAACTCCCTAACTATCCCTTCCCTCCATCCTTCCCCCTTCCCTGCCAACCATAAGTTTGTTCTCTGTGAGTCTGTTTCTGTTGTGTAAATAAGTACATTTGTACCATGTCTTTTTAGAGTCCACGTATAACTGAGGTCATATGTTTCCGCTTCTCTGACTTACTTCCGTCAGAATGACAATCTCTAGGTCCATCCAGGAAGAGCCTTTATGTTTTACTACAAGTAAATCACTAAAGATGTGTTGCCTATAAGCTTAAAATATACATAATGGGCCATCCCTGAGAATCCTGCCTCCCAGGTAATAGGCATTAAGCTAAGATACTTTTGAACTGTGGTGTTGGAGAAGACTCTTGAGAGTCCCTTGGACTGCAAGGAGATCCAACCAGTCCATTCTGAAGGAGATCAACCCTGGGATTTCTTTGGAAGGAATGATGCTAAAGCTGAAACTCCAGTACTTTGGCCACCTCATGCAAAGAGTTGACTCATTGGAAAAGACTCTGATGCTGGGAGGGATTGGGGGCAGGAGGAGAAGGGGACGACAGAGGATGAGATGGCTGGATGGCATCACGGACTCGATGGATGTGAGTCTGAGTGAACTCCGGGAGTTGGTGATGGACAGGGAGGCCTGGCGTGCTGCGATTCATGGGGTCGCAAAGAGTCGGACACAACCGAGCGACTGAACTGAACTGAAGATACTTTTGTTTAGCTCACATGAAACAGCCAGACCAGGTCCTCCTGTGAATGACTACAGAAAGGACAAAATTAACACCTCCCCTCCAGAGGCTGACCTAAACCAGGAAATGTTTGACTTTACTTCCTCCCTTTTAGTGTAAAAGAAGTCTGAATTCTAACTCAGTCAAGACGTTTCTTTGGGACAGGAATCCATGATCCTCTCCATCTGCCAGTTCTCTGAATATCAAAGTAACTATTCCTTTCCCAAACAACTCATGTCTGAATTTATTGGCTTGTTGCCAAGGGAGCACTAAGAGCTTGGACTCAGTAACAATTCCATTTGCTACAATGTCAAATAAAGGGCAACATCAACTATTCTTTTTTAAGCAACAGGACCCCAGCAAGATACAGCCATGGTTGGCTTTCAGAGTCCTATACCAGACGATCACATTTCATGAAAAATTACAAGGAATTTCCTTATATAATGAGCATCTTAAAAGTGTTCTGCTGCTGCTGCTGCTAAGTTGCTTCAGTTGCGTCCGACTCTGTGCGACCCCATAGATGGCAGCCCACCAGGCTCCCCGTCCCTGGGATTCTCCAGGCAAGAACACTGGAGTGGGGTGCCATTTCCTTCTCCAATGCATGGAAGTGAAAGTGAAGTTGCTCAATCATGTCTGACTCTTTGCGACCCCATGGACTGCAGCCTACCAGGCTCCTCCGTCCCTGGGATTCTCCAGGCAAGAACACTGGAGTGGGGTGCCACTGCCTTCTCCAAAGTGTCCTACATCTCTTTAAAAACAAATACTTAAAACTCTTTAGAAGTAGCAACACCTGGGGACTTCCCTGGTGGTCCAGTGGCTAAGACTCTGGGCTCCCAATGCAGGGAGGGTTCTGGGTTTGATCCCTGGTCAAGGAACTAGATCCCACATGCCACAGCTAAAGATCCCACATGCCATAACCAAGACCTGGCACAGCCAGATAAAATAAATAACAAATATTAAAAAATAAAGAATTGACAACACTTGGACACTCGCCTCTGGAACCCACATGCTAGGGAGTGGTGCACTCCACTCCTACTAGAAGAAAAAGTAACAGACATTCTCCCAACCAGCTTCATCTGCCAGATTTATGGGTTTATCCTAATATCATGGCTCAGGGATTCTCACACTTAGCACTCCTCACATATCAAAAGAGGAGAAAAATCTCTTGCTCCTCAATTGTTTTGTCGAATGAGCTCTCCGAAGTTCATTTCTGTTACCTTTTTCAGGCAAAATAAGAGGCCTTTTACAAAAATTCTATTGCTAAAACAATGGAATTCTCCTGGGAATGACTTCGTTATGGAAATGAAGTGACAGCTTCTTTTATCTAGCCAGGCAGAAAGTCTGCATTTATAAAAGGCATTCAGAGCACTCAAGTGCTGTGTGTGGGAGGACAGAAAATGCTATTTTTAATTCAGATCGCAGCATTCCTCCCATACAGGTCTTTCAGTATAATCGGAATCATAATAATACTGATCTAGAAAGAAAAAAAAAGAAAGATTCCCATTTCTGCTGACCCCAGCAGATAAAGAATGTGGGGAGGGGAGGAAAGGGAGAGAAAGAAATTAAAAGAAGTTGAATACAGCTTCCTTCCACTTTTAGACCACTCTGTAAGCTCTGAGATCAACCTCCAAGGCTATCAGAGCTATTACCCAGCCTTAGATCTTCTGTGAGTAACAGCCTTAGATCTTCTCATATAAATTTACATTTTACTACCTGTAACTTTTACTGTACTGAGCTTGCAGGAGTTACCAAGGGCCTGCCAGGAAAGGTTATGCAGGTTTTCCCATCTGTCCCTAAGAGCTTACATTCTGCGGCGATGCTGTGGGGGATGAGTCCACTGAAACCCAGTTTCCAGTTTTTGAAACTGGAAGCCCTCCTGGGCAAAGCAGGAGGCACCCAAGCTGCCAGGTGGGGATGAACAGATGCAGAACTTCCCAGGTGGAGTGTGGAATCGGCAGAGGAACCGTGTACACGGCTGCCGTATTTCCACTGGGTCTGCTGGGGACCAAAGCTTGAGGAGGAGTGATGAATGGGATCCTGGTAAGAAGTGAAGACCAGTGCTCTGGCCCCTGCAGAAGCTGACACTGGAGGGGGAAAAGTGTAGGGTGAGAGTGGAATTACAAAGGATAACTGATGGAAAAAGACCCTTCAGTAATAGCTAAGCTTGGGCTTGGGTTTGGGCTACCAGATTTGGGCTTCCCTGGTAGCTCAGCTGGTAAAGAAACCACCTGCAAGGCAGAAGACCTGGGTTCAATCCCTGAGTCAGGAAGATCCCCTGGAGAAGGAAAAGCCAACCCACTCCAGTACTGTTGCCTGGGAAATTCCAGGGACAGAGGAGCCTGGCGGGCTACAGTTCATGAGGTCGGCCACGACCTAGCGACTCTACCATCACCACCACCAAAGTGTTGGTTTACAATCAAAAGTGCAAAATTGAACAGATGGGGTCAGAGAGAGAGCTTCCCTGGTGGCTCAGAGGTTAAAGCATCTGCCTCCAATGCAGGAGACTTGGGTTTGATCCCTGGGTCGGGAAGATCCCCTGGAGAAGGAAATGGTAACCCACTCCAGTATTCTTGCCTGGAGAATCCCATGGATGGAGAAGCCTAGCAGGCTACAGTCCACGGGGTCACAAAGAGTCGGACACGACTGAGTGACTTCACTCACTCACTCCCTAAAATTCACATAATATTCGCCATTTTAATCATTTTTAAAGTGAACAATTCAGTGGCTTTTTACTACACTCATGATGTTGTGCAACCATCACCATGATCTAATTCCAAAAGATTTTCATTACCCTCCAATAGCCATAAAGCAGTCACTCCCCATTCCTGCCTCCTCCCAGCCCCTGGTAACCACTGACTTGCTTTCTGTGTCTACGGACTTGCCTATTCCGGATATTGCATCTAAACAGAATCATACAATACGTGGCCTTTGGTGTCTGGCTTCTTTCACTGTGCATAACATTTTGAGGATTCATCCATGTTGTTACATGGATCAACACTAAATTCCTTTTTTGGCTAAATATTGGCTACATTGCATGTATATACCATATTTTGTTTATCCATTCATCAGTTGATGGACATTTGGGTTGTTTCCACTTTCTGGTCATTATGAAGAATGCTGCTATGAACATTCCTGTATATGTTTTTGTTTGAATGCCTGTTTTCAGTTCTCTTGGGTATATACCTAGAAGTGGAACTGCCAAACTGTAATTTTGTAATTCTGTAACCTTTTGAGAAACTGCCAAACTGTTTTCCATAGTGTCTACGCAATTTTAAAGCTGTGCATGAGGGTTCCAATTTCTCTATATCCTTGCCAATATTTGTTATTTTCTTAACTTTTTATTATGGTTATCTCGATGGACATAAAGTGGTTATCTCATTGTGGTTTTTATTTGCATTTCTCTAGCCACTAAAGATGTTGAGCATCTTTTCAAAATGCTTATTGATCATTTGTATTTCTTCTTTGGAGAAATGGGGCTGCCCTCATGGCTCAGACAATAAAGAATCTGCCTGCAAAGACTCCAGTTCCATCCCTGGGTCAGGATAATCCCCTGGAGAAGGGAATGGCTATTGACACTAGTGTTCTTGCCTGAGAATCCCAGGGACAGAGAAGCCTGATGGGCTACAGTCCATGGGGTCGCAAAGAGTCAGACACAACTGAGCCACTAACACTTGTGCTTTTGGAGAAATGTCTATTCAAGCGCTTTGTTCATTTTAAAATTGAGTTGTATTTTGGTTATGCAGTTCTAAGAGGTCTTGACCTATTCCAGAAACTAGACTTTTATCAAATACATGATTTGCAAGTATTTTCTCCCATTTGTGGGTTGACTTTTGACTTTCTTCATAGTGTCCTTTGATTCACATGAGTCTGCTTTTTTTTTTAATGAAGTCCCATTTATTTTCTTATGTTACTTGTCTTTTTAGTCTACCTAAGAATCCATTATCAAATCCGAAGATCTATCTCTATGTTTTATTCTAAGTTATATACTTTAAATAAATAGATTAACTTAAATAGGACTAACTTTTTGCACATGGTGTTGAGTCCAACTTCATTCTTTTGCATGGATCCCATGTGTTTTTCCAGCTTTCCCAGCACCATTAGTTGAGTAAAGGTCACAGAGATTTGAATATGGAGTGATTTTAGTTCATCCTTTTAAGTTTTTTTTCTTTTCTTTAAAAAATAAGTCATTTTGCAAATTTCCTTAACTGGACTTTTGGTTATAGAGAAGGAAGTGAAAAACTTGTTTTCCCCAATCCACATTCTAAAGATATAGCAAGTTTTCAAGAAACTTGACTCCCTAGTGCCATAATCCTGAGCTTTCCAGGAAGTCAATCAGTTCTTGGGTGGTGCTTTGGCAAGGACCAATTTCCAAAAGCAACAAGTAGCTTGAAATTGCTGGGTTTCCATTATTTTCATTCCATTTGTCGCCTGTTTCTTCGGCTCTAGTGAGCTGCTTCTGTCTTCTCTAGATTCAGAGATCTAGAGATCTCTGTTCCTGTTACCACCCCAATACCTGCCTATTAATACTGGCTCCTTGCAGAGAACTTAAGTGAATTCACACTGAGTCAGATATAATATTCTTTCAACATGATGTTCAAGTCCTTGTTTTGTTGTGCTGTGTGTTGGTCGCTCAGTCACCGTCTGACTTTGCAACCTCATGAACAGTAGCCTGCCAGGCTCCTCTATCCTTAAAGGATATTGGAGTAGCCATTTCCTTCTCCAGGGATCATCCCCGACCCAGGGATCGAACCCGGGCCTACTGCATTGCAGGTGGATTCTTTACTGTCTGAGCCATCGGGGACAGATATAATATTCTTTTAGCATGATGCTCAAGTTCTCGTTTTGTTAAGCCAAAAGAATAAAGTATAGGTTATAGCAGTCTGGACATCATCCGTTCAGTCAGTAGTGGAACTGGAGACTCAAATCCCTCTAAAGCATCATTTCTCAAACTTGGCTGCACATTGAGATCACCTAGGAGGCTCTAAAAATACTGCCTGGGAAGCCCCAGCAGACATCATCACTTAACTGATCTGGGGTGCAGCCCAGGCAACAGGATTCTGATGTGCAGGCCAGGGGAAGCCACTGCCTGCAGTCAGGCACCTGAGGTTGCTGCGGACTCCTCCAGGTCTCAGAGCCTGCCTCCGGCCCCTTCCCACTGCTTGCAGGCAGTTAGGGATATACATTTATCTTTTTTTTTTTTTTAAGTTTTATAGTTGCAGATTAAAACTAACAAAAACAGTTCTCTGTATTTGCTCTCATTTAATCTTTGTAAAAGCCACGGACAAGGAGGGCTTCCCTTATTATTATTTTCAATGATCATTGAGGAATCACACTCTGACAGATTAAGCAACAGCCCCAGATCACAATACCTGAAGTGGCAGAGAAGGGATTTCAGTGCACTTCTTTCCACCCCAAAGTCTGTATCCTTTATGTCCTCTCTCTCAGTAATTTTCAAGGGGTGGAAGTTATGGATGTGGTCACATCACTCGGTACCAGGGCCCACAGGGGAAACCGCAGCTTTACATCTTGCATCCAGTATTTATCTTGCAGGATATGTGTCCTCACTGAAAAGAACAGTGGGCGCTGCCTCTGCTATTTACTTCTCTCTGTTGTATGTACATGGTTGTGTGAGGATGTGTGGGTGTGTGAGTGTGTGTGTCCATACAAGGGAAGTGGGCCTCAGGGGTATGTCTGGCTTCAGGATGGCGTAACATGACTTCCAAACGGTAATAACTGGGTAAGGTTTTCAGAAATGGTGGGGGAACAGTAACTCTTTTCCCAATGTAGGATAAGACTGGCAACACTCCATGAAACACCTTTAATGCAATATAGAAATAACAAGCACGGAGGAAACTTGGTTCTTCACTTGAGAATTTAATCTCATGCCTACATATGATTACAAAGCTCAAGCAGCTGAAAACCGCAAGAGTCAAGAATATCGGGCAAAAACACCAATGCTTAAATATTTAGATTCTTATAGCAGAGAAGACACAATAGCAACATAATTTTGTCTTGTCTATCAAAGCACAGGGCACATTCACAAACCTTTCCATCACAATAGAAAAAAGTCAGAATTGATAAAAACATATTGGTTATGGTTGGAGAAGCTGAGAAGTGAGTTTCAAGTTAGTTTTTCCTCCTTTTTCTAACTGGTGTACTCAAACAAATGTGTGAGTCTATGCATGAATGTGTGTGCACATACACACAGGCAAGTAGAAAAATACATTTCAGTCTGATCATTTTTCACAGATCTAATTTATTCATCCTTGAGACTAGGGGCAGTGGGCTCCAATGTTATTCTTCTGTATCTGTTATTACTACATAAGGAAATTGGGAGAGTTTCTATACAACAAACTTGGAGCTAGAAAGGAATAAGAATTTACTGGAGGTTTTCTTAGGCCGGTGTCAGAAGTTGGCTAGATGAGAAAAAGTTTTCACAAGTGGGAGTCATAGCTGCTTGTCTCTTAATTGTAGTGAATCTGTCAAGTTTCTTTACAGTATATCAAGACTTTACTCTTCAAAATCATTCTCTGTGTGCTCTGAATTGCTACACTTTTAAGCTAACTACTTCTCAAAGCGCTGTTTAAAAACTGACATTTTCAACCACATCCCAGGCTTAGAATATATCTAAATTTGCAAAGTCTCATTGGCTCTTAGGAGAGTGCTACTTTAAAAAATACACTTGACAGCCAATCTCTTGAAAATGATTTGTGCAGAAATTGTGTTCAAATTACTTTATATCAAGAGATTTAAGAGAAAATGTGGTTTTCTTTGTAATCGGCTAAAAATAATGATATCCTTTATCTTCAACTGAACATGTACATATGTTGTATAAGCTGTTGCGTTCAAACAAATTGAAAAACAGTAGGGATCTGGCTATCATCCATAAAGAAACAAAACTTGCCCGGAATATCATTGTAAGCATTAAAAAAAATACAATTAACTATTATTTTCCACTAAATTCAGTCCCACATACAGAATCAGATTGTCAGCTTGGTCCAAGGCATCAAATTATAAAAGCTAATGTCTCAAAAACAGACAGGAAACTCAGTTAAAAGAAATTACTCCAGTACAATTTTAAATAAGGAAAAAGAGAATAAGGGAAAGTGCGTTTATATTTCTACAAATTCCTTTTGAGTTACTGGGCAGTATGTTATTTAAATTCACCCTTATAGACACAGCACACAAGTCACATCCCTAAAACATTCCCAGTGAACTTTTTACTGAATATCAAGTGCAAAGTGCTACCAGGTGAGGTTCAGACATGGAGAAAACATGTTCATCACTCTGAATCCTGACTACTGATTTTTAAAACATAAAACTAGTTGTCACCAACTTTTATCATTTTGGGGAATTTCTCATCACCATCAGTGATTTTCAAAAGTGTTCTTTTTTAATTGGAACCCTGCCTTCAAATGAAATTTTATATAGAAATCTAACACAAAAAATAAATTGAGACTATTCATAGTGACCTACTGGTTTCTCCATTCCCTGCACATCCCCTCATCACCACCAAGGACTTCTGGAGGCAGCCCCATGGGGGTCTGGGGGTACTTAGAGAAAACCTTAGGCCATTGGTCTGAGGGGTCTGAGTCCTTAACACAGCATATAGAACCCTCTACACTTTGCTCCTTTATTTCACAGACTTATGACCTCACCACCCACCAGTCACATGATACATCCTCAAGTCATCATGCTGACTGTTCGCTGCACACATTATGCACCATGCTGTTTGCTCCCCACGTTTAGTCTGTCAGTGGCCTTAGGTACACTCACACTGCATATAACCACTACCGTCATCCATCTTCAGAATGCTTCATTTTGCAAAACTGAAATTCTATACATAAATACATTATTTTTAAAAACCTCTGAATAATGTCCTTTAATGATCTAGGGTGTGGAATACCCAGCTGCTTCACTTCCCCTTTGCCCCCACCTGCTGTATCTCTCACCCCTTCTCATCCACACTTGGGACCTTCTTTAGTGAGAAATGTGGTCAATGTGGTTAAGACATATGGTCAGTGAAACTCCTAGTTACCAGCTTAGCTACCAGCTACCCGTTTAGGTTGCTAGAAATGAATATTCTGGATTTTTTTTTCCTTAAGCCCTCATTGATCCCTATTAACACGAATTGTTAGGAGTCAGTCTGCACCCCAGGGCTGCCTGGGGCTTCACGGAAAGTACACCTTTAGGGAGCAGATGGATCCGGGCCCAAGAGCCTATGGTTAACACAGAGCTTGTATGTGATATCCATGCAATTTTATTTTCCATATTTTAACACCTCTGAACTTGGGACTTGTTTTATAACCTCATGAGCTCATAAAAAAAGTGATAGCATTTCTTTTATTCCTCCAGAAAACTAATCATTACATCTATCATGCATCTTATCACCAGAGGATCAGAGAAATTAGAGAAAACTGGTACTTATTTTACTTTAGAACAGAGAGACTTTTAGTTTAAAATGCTTGCATGAACATGATCATTATCTCTGATCTTACAGTCAGAAGACTACAAAGCAAAGCAAAGTAGAAAAGATTTAAAAAGGGTGACAAGTCATTTTAGTGGCTGACAGAGGCCAGCGGGTGACCTGGATGCCAGGCTGGGACCCCATACTAACTGCTACCCCATAAAAGTCTCCACTGCTTGGCCTCCGGTTCACCATGTGTAAATTACACAGGGCAAATTAAAATTCAAACTGCGTTAAGCCAATCCTGAATTCTCTCCTGCACCAGCATTCAGCACCTCTCCGACCTCGCCAAGAGTCCTCAAGGGGAAGAGCTCAAGTATGAACCACTTTGCACGGCTGGCTGAGGTGCTAGATGAGGGCAAGAGCCCACCTCTTCCTGTGTTCAGCTCCCTGCTTCAGCTTATGTAGCTTTTTTAGCTCTAGTTGTTTCCCAACTTGGATCACAGTTGCTGCTTTCCAGTTCATATCAGCTACGTACACCTAGACCACTGTGCGAGGGGCCAAAACCCAGCCAGATACCTTCTATATAGTTCTCTCTCTCAGCTGTGATCAGCCTGGATACCTTGAAACAGACAAGGGTGGGCCACCAGTCCTCACAGCAAATACGGTGAACACATCAGTAACCCAGATGCCAACCTTGACTCATCAGTACGCCTACCATGCATCAAGTTTAACCAGCCAGCACCAATGCCACCAGACTTTTTGTTTTTACCGAGAAGTTAAGAGCGTGGAAAAGGTCCTTCTATCAAGTGTGCCTGGGGTGCTGGTATCAGTCCTATTTTCGAGTTTCTATCATTAGGTTAGGCTAGGCATCCCCAATCTTATAGAAGTCAATAAGGTAAAGAACACCTGTGGGCTTCATCGGAAGGGAGAAGGGCACCTACAGCCTTCTAAAATACGAAGGTGCAGTCAGAAATGAGGTCTGGAGAGTACCCCTTCCAAAACAGGGGTGGGGGGAGAAGAGTGGCATTTAATATGAACACGAGCCAGATTTGCTGAAAAAGCAGGCTTCATTCCTTAACAAAACTGCAGCTGACTGCTTACCAAGTACTTAAATTTCCTGAAATATTGTACTATAACCGACTCATGGGTGTTATCACGAGGCCCTTATTCCAAAAGCATGGTCAGGGGCAAAGCAAATTAAGGTCTTGGTGATAACTTCAGATGATGGAGAACAAACTGCTATGCTCCTATCTTTTAGACATTTAAGGAATTTCAGTGTTGCTTCACTTGCCAGACTAAATGAGTTATAAAAAATCTCTGCTTTCTCATAAAAGCCTCCACAGACTCAGGCATGATGAATGCTGTCCCAGGGAGGAATGCTATCCCATTTCCTCCTGGAAGAAATAATCTTTTGTGATTCTCCTTTTCGCTTCATCTGTGGGACAGTGCCTACTCCCAGGCTGAGAGCATCATGGTTTTGGCAGGGAAATGACTGAAAAATCTTGGCATCGGAGTTTATTATAAACTGGTTACACAGGACTGGAAGACCATCGGAAGCCCTGGAAAAATGAGAACTATTATTTCCAGGGTAACAGAGAGGTTGGGCCTTTTAGCTAGAGATTTATTTTCATTTATTCACAGGCTGTGATTCATCTTTTGGGTGACAGCAAGCAGGCTGTATCATTTTTAAGTTCATCATTTTATAAAGAATCAAATCCAGTGGAGAAAGTGTGTAAGGAAAATGGTAATTTGGGGTTCTAATGATTTTTTTCTAGTATGGTCTCGTTTAATATTTTTACAAGAGCAAAGTTGATGTTTGCCCACCCCTTCCCCCTCCACTCCAGGACTATTGCCTGGAAAATCCCATGGACAGAGGAGCCTGGCAGGCTACAGTCCATGGGGTCGCAAAGAGTCGGACACGACTGAGCGACTTTACTTTCCCCCCTTTTAATTTCCAGAAAGTAAGACTGTGTCTGTGCAGGTCAGGCCACCAAGGAGTAGTTTAGAAATGGAGGACTTTAGCTTTAATTCCCCCTCCTCCTTCCTTATTTATTGGTAGTAGCTAGGCTATTCCACAGAACCCATTTTTATGCTGAGTTCAAGAATCTCATGTCTTGCTCAGAAGTGTTAGGAGGATTGATAAGTTAACGTTGGTAAATCTCTTGCAATTCCCAGGTCAAAGATGTGAAATGAGTAATACCAGTATTTGTTTTAGTGGAGTCAAGGTGATGGACTCGGTCCAGTGGGCCTCATTAGCATAAAAAGCTTGAAACCTAAAGGTAAGAGGAAGGTCTGTTGCAGTACTTTCTTTTACCCAATTCTCTTCTATGCTCATAGCATATGCTATGAATAATGGGCATGCTCATGAGTATCGATAACACTGTATTAAGTTGATGAAGGTAAAAATAAATGAAAGGCTGAGTGGATGCGTAGATAAATGACCTCCTGGCAATCAAATACATATACTCCTTCCAGTTTATACACAAAGGCTACTTCTTTAGAGGCCTGTCTTCCTCACCCAAATTAGCACTGCAAAAACATATCACTGGGCTTTGAATCTTAAAACATAATAAAATTCCTTAAGTCAAATCTATGAGATTTGGTTAAAAACTTTCAATATGGATTTGTGCAGTATTTGAGGTAATACAAATATTTTTGATTTAATGTTTGTTACTATCCTTCCCTCTGTTGCTTAAACTGATGAAAATAAATAAAGCTTTTCTTTTACATTGTACTTAGAAATTCTCTACACTATAGAAAGTACTTGAAATTAATCAGTAAGTGGATGGACAAATGAGTAAGGGATAAGAGGCATTACCCAATCACAGCTTTGCAAAGTCAGAATGAACCTTGAAAGCTGTCTCATGCATCTAGTAAAGGCTGAAGATGTACTGAAGACAGCTACTATCAAAAACATAGAAAATAACAAGCGCTGGCAAGGATGCGGAGAAACTGGAACCCTTGTGCACTGTTGCTGGGAATGTAAAGTGATGCAGCCATCACAGAAAACAGTATGGAAGTTCCTCAAAAAAACAAAACAAAACAAAAAACAAGAACCAACAAAAATAGAACTACCATACTATCCAGCTTGTATTTTTCTTAACAAACCTTTATGGGAAATGGGCTCAATCACGAGTTTAGTGTTTAAGAACTTCTACTGTGTGGAAACTCTTCTTTACACTGAACACTCCAAAGCCAAGTTTATAATTTACTATGTATGCCCTGAATACAAGGGGAAGGCTTTTTCCAAATGCACCAAAGATCGAGTTCCCTTAATTTCTGAGTCCACAGAAAGCTTATCATACTGTTGCTCTCATAAATTTTAAACAACAAAGTACTCTCTATGGAAAACATACTCTCTTGAAACCACCTCCATCAAAGCTAGTTTTTGAATACTTACAAAAGTCACCTAAAAAGATTGTTTTTTCTTTTAAAGGAAGAAAACAGATTTAGCTAGTAATTATTCTTGGGAGTATGACTTTACAGCTGCAAACATTGGATATGTCATTATAAATTTTAAAAAGCATTTTAAAGATTGCTTTCTAAAGCAACACAGTAAGAGGTTAAATTGTATAGTTTGTGAATACATACTCACTGGAAGAATAGAAAAAACTCCATATTGTTTGGTACTCATACTGTTACACTATTGGTCCCCAAAATATCATACCTTCCTTTATCTATGTTCACGTTAACTGAGCTTGGTTATGTGGTTTGTTTTGGCTGAGAAGGCATTTAAAATGTAATCAATACATATAGACCCAGGTACTTGCGACTTGGGATAAAATTTCTGGTGACAACAGCATCTCACACAGATTCAAAACATATTGTATCTCAAATGACTTAAATGGAAGTCAAGATCATCTGCGCTCAGAAAGTATTTATCAGATGACTTATAAAGTGGTTCAAAAGATGATAAAGATAATGATGCTGTAGACTAAAGTTGTAAATAAATTATTTTACATAATATGAAAGTAGAAGAGAAAGAAATGTTTTTAAGTTAATCTACTCCGACTCCAAACATACTTGTGAGTTTAAGTACAAATCTAATTCTTTGAACTGAATCTCTAAGTCCTTAAATGTTTACAAGTCAGGTTGGCAAAAGATGGAAGATAGCTTAAATCTGAACCTATATCTCAGATCCAAACCTCTTCTTGATCTGTATATCTGAAAAGACACAACATCCTACCTGAGATATCTGCTAAAAATAATTTTCACCACCGTAAGCTACTAACAAAACCCGAAAACAACAAGTGTTGGCAAAGATGTGGAGAAATTGGAATCCTTGTGCACCACTGGTGGGAATATAAGATGATGCAGACACTGCAGAAAATAGTATCAAGGTTCCTCAAAAAATTAAGAATAGAATTACCACACAATCCAGCAATTGAACTTCTGGGTGTGTACCCAAAGAATTGAAAGCAGGAACTTGAACAGATATTTGTACACCCATGTTCATAACAGCATTAATCACAAAAACCAAAAGATGGAAGCCACTCAAATGTGAATAAACAAAATGTATATACATTCAGTGAAATATTATTCAGCCTTAAAAGAAGGAAATTCTGACATATGCGACAATATGGATGAACCTTAGGAAAACTGTGGTAAGTGAAATAAGTCAGTCACAAGGACAAATACTTATATGGTATCTAGAATCCACTTACATGAGGTATTGATAGTAATCAGCTTCATAGAGACAGGAAGCAGAATGGTGTTTGCCAGGTCCCGGGGGAAGAAGAGTGGGAAGTTATTGTTTAATGAACGTGGAGTTTCAGTTTTACAAGATGGAAAGAATTCTAGAGACCGGTTGCACGACACGTGTGCATTGACACTTAATACTACTGAGATGAACATCTAAAAATAATCAAGATGATAAACCGTAGGAGTATTTTACCATGATAAAGAAAAAAAAAGAACGTATACCTTAAACTCAACATTTTCAAAACTCTGTTTTGTGCCTCCCTGCCCCTGTGAATATCTTGCTCAAGCCAGAAATCTGGGAATTATCCTGAGACCACCTCCCTATCCTTCATCCACATTAGAAACCTACAAGTCCTACAAGCTGACCTTGAGAAGACATGCGTCTTGAACTCATATACTTCTAACATTGCTGCCACCATTCAAGTCCAAACCACGATCACTTCCTCTCTTGTCAGCTTCAGGCTCCCCCAACCCCCATTCCCTGTTTTCTTGCCATCCTCCAATCCACCTGTCTACCGAGGCCCTCATGTGACTTTCCAGGTACTTACAATAAAATCAAACCTCCCTGTCAAGTCCAGGGCTCTTCATTATGTGTGGCTTGCCAGCTCTAACTTCATCTCTGTCTCACTCACCCTGGCCTTCAGTCACTCAGGTTCAGGTTCTTTGAAAGCGCCAAGCAGTTCTCACCTCAAGGCCTTTGCATATGCCACTGGCTCTGCCTATCCTCAGTTCAATGTAATATCTTAAGCACATAAGCTCCTTGAGGGCAAGGCTTTCAATACTTAGCACAAATTTAAAAAATCATGTCAGATAGCAAAAAGTATCATGAGAAGAAGCAAAGCAGGGTAAGAAGCCTGAGGTGCTATTAATATTTTAGATAGAAAACACAAGGATGGCCTCTTGCAAGTGGCCTTTGCATATTCAGCCAGGTCATTTTCCTGTTCAAACATGTGCGAGAGCTCCTTTTGACTTTGCTGTTTATGGTGATTATGCAACTATGTTTCTAATCATCCAGGATTAAAACCCTGATATCCAACTTCTGACCCTTCTCTATCCAGTCTATTCTCTATAGTCTCCCTGCTGCTAATTTTAATCACATTATCTCTCTTATCACTTCCTGTCTGGAAAATGATGTCCCTCCCCACTCTATTCCATCCTTTACACATATGCTAGATCGATCTCTTTAAACTATAGCCTCAATACTTTTTTGTTGCAAAATCTCTTGTTGTCTGATTTAAGTTCAGACTGGCTCTGCCTGACAGTCCATAGCACCACATCTATTGACCTTTCCAACTGCATCTCACATCTTCCCCATCCCAGGCAAATGGGCTGCTTCTTCCCTGGACATACTCTTTGTTTCCTAGAATCTGTGCTTTTTGACTCATTGGCCTTCACCATCCTACCCACCCCTGCTGCAGACTAACCTAAACTTCAAGTCCACTTTCAAAAATCACCTTCTCCATGAAAAATTTCCAGATCTTCCCAATCAGAAATGATCACTTCCATCTCTAACTCCCTAGGACACTTGACCTTAATTATACATTTCATTACATTGCCTTTTATGTCATAATTACTTGTATACTTTTTCCTGTCGCTTTTCAGCTCATAAGCTTCTGGAGGACACAGCCTGTATCACCTGCCACCCTGATTGTTGTAAAGTCACCACGTCTTGTCTTTTGTGACCCCCATGGACTGCAGCATGCCAGGTTTCCCTATCCTTCACTATCTCCCGAGTTTGCTCAAGCTCATGCCCATTGAGTCAGTGATGCCATTCAACCATCTCTTCCTCTTTCATCTCCTTCTCCTCTCAACTATTATTTTTTTCCCTTGAATTCAGTCCTTGGACCAGCAGCACTGGTATCACCTAGGAGTTTCTTAGAAATCCAGAATCTTGTGTCCCACCCTCAGTCCTAGGTGAGGGGATCCAGAACCTGCATGTTCACAGGTGATTCCTACGCATTTGATCAAGTTCATGCTAGCCACTCCTTTCATATCTGATTGTCTTAACTGACTAGGGAAAAAAAAGATCAAAATCAGAAAACTTACACAATCCAAAGATAATTGTGAATAATAAGGCTTTCATTATGTAAAACTGTATTAAAGCTCCATAGTCAGTGGAAGGTTAACTATCAACCTTCTGAGTGAGAAAGACAGATCTTGCCTTGGCCAACAGCTGAGAAGATTTTGTGGTTTTATAAAAGCTTGTCCACTTGTGAATAGGAAGCCAGCCAAGGATTTGACCAAATGCTTCCCTGGTGGCTCAGCTGGTAAAGAACCTGCCTACAATGTGGGAGAGATGGGTTCGGTCCCTGGGTTGGGAAGATCCCCTGGAGAAGGGAACAGCTACTCTCTCCAGTATCCTGGCCTGGAGAATTCCATGGACTGTATATAGTCCATGGGGTCGTAAAGAGTCGGACACGACTGAGTGCCTTTCACTGGCCAACATTATAACTCTCCTGTAACACACTGGTTGCGAAAATACTTACATCAAAACTTTAAAGAGTTTTCTATCACCTCCAAGTAGATTATAACACAGGCGTGCTATAGACGCAAGATTTCTCATTCGGTGGAACAGCAGCATTAGTTTTCTGTGCTCCGTAATAAAGCTTTGGATTTTTTCCTACCTGGTAGACAAAGCATAGCAAGGAAATACAGACGTGATGTGACATGTACTCAGCTCCTGGGGAGGTGTTTCCTGGGGGATGGGAGACCGTGGGGAAGAGCCTTCTTCAAGGGCACCGTGCTGGCCACTAGGGGGCATCCGCATGCGAATCAAATCAGCCCGACTTCAGACTTCAAACAGGAGCTACCCTGCAGGAGAATTCACAGAGCAACCACGGCCACCCTCCATGCTCCTGGGCAGGGAGCAACTTTCACGACACGAAGGTTCCCTAACTTCCTTTGTCTTGTAGCACAAAAGGCTCTGTGTGAATAAGCTGGCGTCTGCTGCAGGACTAGGGCCTGACTCGTGATGCTATCGGCTGCAGGCTGCTCCATCTCCGTTGTTGGGGTGTCTCCAAACTTCCCTTTCTCTCCCAGAACCATCCCAGCCACAAAGAGAGCCTGGGCCACGCCCTTTCTTCTCCAGACTGCCATCTCATGATCTCGGAAGTTCAAAAGGATAGACCCGCTTGCAAAAGTGGTTTCCAGGGAGCGGGAATAGAGACGTGAGGCTGGGGAGGCCTGGAGCGAACAAGATCGCCTCTGAGGGGGGAGCAGCAGCGGGAAGTGACGGGGGTCAGTCTCAGGCCCCCGCGCTGCCCCAGCCGTTAACCCACCGACAGAGGGGTGGCCCAGGCCGCCAGCCGGCCCCTGCACCCGCGCAGCTCAGAGTGTGGCCGCGGCCTCGCCCCCACCACCTTTCTCCGCACCTTCTCCGGGCAGACTCCAGGGTGGTTCTAATTACAGGACGGGAAGCCCCGAGGCAGCCAGGTGTGAGCTGGCAGCAGAACACAGGGGCCTGCCCCTCCCCTGCGGCCTCCCAGAGACAGGGATGCTCTCGCCCTCCAAGCCGGCTCCTCTGCAGCGCTGCCACCCAGGGCTGATAGGAAAGGTTTCCCCACGGAGTTTTCATACACAGTCTCCCTTCCTCAGAAAGCCCCACTGGTTTGCATGTCCCTAAATGACTCCTGCAAAAAACGCCAGTGATACTGTGGAGCCGTGGCACGATGATCACACAACCAGGAGACAGCTGGATGCGAGGAAAGGATGGTCTCCAATCCGGTCCCCACACCCTCAACTCCGCGGGAAGGAGCGCACTGCAAACGCAAAGGGAAGCAATGCCTTTGTTTATCGTGCTCTCTCAATTAGGAACCTGTACTCCATGGACACCCATTGTGCAAATACTAAGTTTATTTTTTTTTAAAGTGCTCCCAAGTTCTAAACATTTAAAAGGCGCTCTCTTTTAAGACAGAAACAACTTTAGAATGCAAGCTCTATTTTTTCCCTAATATGTCAGTAAGCAAAGAGCAACAGAATGGGCTGAGCACCGTCTCTGGCTGAGCCTGTGATCTGCTTGCTCAAACTGCTGCCTGTAGGTTTTCAGACACCAAGAGCAGCAGTTATGGCCTCCCTCCTGCAAGTCAGAGAGTCAAAGCCCAAGTCAGTAGCAACAGAAGAATATGCATTACAACAGTGACCAGAAGAGTGGCCCAGGTCCTCCCGCACCCCACTGCCACCACCTAGAGAACAACGAACAGCCAGCATCACTTTCTAGGAATTTGTCAGTGGCTGTGATCACATGTCCTCCTTAAACGTAGATCTCTTTTGACCAAATATTGCATAGCAACGGTGTGGTTAAGAGGCCCCTGGGACTCACCGCTGAAACAGAAGGCTTTGTAAGTGACTTATCTGTTCAGTATCTGTTCTTTTAGCAAAGCACATTTCCAAAGTTCCGCCGATAGCTAGGGAAATGTTTGGGCCATTGAGAATCCCCTTTCTGGCAACAGAGCTAATCTCATGTATGAATTTTTCAGTCCCTGCATTGAGAAGATGTCTTAAATACCCAGCAACATGTTTATCTTCATTCAACAGTTGAACGCCCTTTCAAACAAAATCTGCCAGGACAGAGATTATTGTTCGTGCTAATGGAAAGTGATCAAAAGCCCGTGATGCTTTAGTTAGCTTATTCTGAAGCCTGTTCCTGCTTGAGTTTCTCTGCAAAGTACATCAAAAGAACATAGAGATCACTGGAAACTTCAGACGTTTACAATCTTCTAGTAACGACTGAAACTCTGCAAGATGGGGAGCAAAGCTTACCTCCACCTTCTCCCTGAAACACAATACATGATAATCTATGTTCAGCCTTTCTGTCTAAATGTGCACCCTCCCCCATCCCAGACATATTCTAGGCTTCCGACCATCTTGCTATATCAAATGAATATTACTTAAGAATCAGTCTAACAAACTGGTGATTTTATGGGTCGGCAAGAGGGCTTGAAATGAGGAGGAATGCCAGATATCTCCATGTCACTTGGGACCCTTGAAGTTTGAAGAAAGGGCAAAGCTTTCATAGAAAGGCAGTACAGATGTCAATGAGAGCAAGCAGGAGGGTCTACCTAGCAAGGGAAGCATCAGGAAGGTCAAGGGCCTTCGAGGAAGAGGGATGGCAACCTGAAGGCCTCCTCCTCTATCACACTTTCTGCATCCCTGGCTGGAGATGCCTGCTTTGCAAGACCCATGCGGAAAGCAGAGAATAAAGGCAAGCAGATAGGAGTTTTCTTCTCCCCTGCGAGCATCTTTCCAGACTACATTCAAGGAAAAGAGACTGGGGCTGTTGAACTCCTGAGTCCCAGGAATCCGGCACCCAGCCTGGTTCCTGGGAGCTGAGTTTAAATTGTGTGCAGTTCACGCACTTTGCTCCTCTCATTAGACTGTCCTCTACCATTAGAGACAGGAGCCTATGAAATGTGACAGGATGAGTCCCAGGAAGTAAAAGGGGAATGCAAAGTGTTCCTCCCCTCTCCCATCAAACAGCCTCCTTTCTCCTCTCCTTCAAATCAAAACTGGCACTCTCCTGTTAGACCAAAAAGGAGAAAATGGTATGCAGTGACCTGGTGAAGCTCAGATGAATTGTCAGCTTACAAAAATTTGACCGACCAGCAAAATGTTACCACGCACCTCCCAGAGCCATGGCAGCTCATGTCTGGTAATGAGGAAAACCAGCAGGAAAGAGAGACACAGTTCTGAGCATGGACCACAAGGCCTCTTTCATCAGCACTAGATGCCCCAACATTAAATTCTACTTTCTCGCTCATGTTTAAGCCATTTTATCTCCACCAGAGGGAGATGAAATTGTAACCTGATGACTTTGCTGCTGATTTAAGAACTGATCCAAGACCTTGGGGAGGGCAGGGCAGCAAAGGAAGCGAGATGTGAAAAAGTTGGGGTCAAGACAATACTCACTCAAAGGGGGCTTATCCTAATCTAAGGGGATCCTCCAATTCTACCCAAGAAGCCTCAACTCACAGAATGACATTGTCATTAAAATAAGCTCAAAAATATATATAACATAGGATACCTTCAATGGCTACTTGGGCTCAAAAGTCCATTATCTCTGACTCCTTCCATTGCTTCTTATATCCAAACAGTCACCCTGTCCTCATCAACTCTTTCCTTGTAAAGTCAACCACATCTGCCCCTTCATAACACTCCCAAGTTTTCAAAATCTTATCTCCTTTTCCTGTAATAACCTTACAACTATGGCCCCTGTCTCTGGTTGGCTCCTCACCACCTCCTATGCTGTGAACACAGTTATAAAGCTAATCTCACTGAAACAGGAGTGGTTCCATCACCAGCTTGCTGAGAAACATCCAGTGACTACCAACCTCCACTTTAAGAGTGTCCACAAGCACTGCCTTGTCCATGCTGAAACTGTATGTACTCAGAGCCCTCCCTCTCCCGTCCATGACATGTCCCTGCCCCCAACCCAGAAACAAACAAGCACCATTTTCAAGAATCTGTGAGAAACTGCATTCATGGGTCCTCCAGCATTCAGGCCTCTCTGGATCAAATACTACATCCGGAGATGTGGTTGAAAGGCACATTCTTTAGTCTCACACACATGGTATGACCCCACCCTACGCTTCCAGTACAATCTTTCCACTTCTCTGAGTGCACCACTGCCCATATGGATTCGCACCCAGAGCTTCCAACTCACTGTTCACATTCGGCTGCTATGCCTTGCTCAGCTACGTTTTGCCCTTGTCCAGATGTCCCTCTGGAGAAGGAAACGGCAACCCACTCCAGTACTCTTGCCTGGAAAATCCCATGGACGGAGGAGCCTGGTAGGCTATAGTCCATGGGGTCACAAAGAGTTGGACATGACTGAGTGACTTTTCAGATGTCCCTTCTCCACTGACCTGGAGCAGGATGCTGCAGCCTGCCAACCCCAGGATGCAGGGGGCGGGGGTGGGGGGGTGGTGGTAGCAGGTACACTTTTGACAGCCTGACGCCGGAGTGCAGTCAGATACCCCTGGACTGGAATTCCAGCAGCATCCTGGACAAGCTAACCTCTCCTTAATTCAGTGTCTTCATTTTTAAAGGAGGATAGTGATCTCTACCTTGTTCAGGAGGAACCAGGCTAGGAGAACAGCCAGGTAACACATGAACAGAGAGCTCGGGCTGCAGAGAGACAGTGACATGGCCAAGACAGAGCTGAAGCCTGGAAGGCTGGGGAGTGGAGCCCAACCTCCAGCTGACTTGGATCTAACCTACCCAGGTTTTCATGATTTTCCTCTCACCACCATGAACTAATGTTAGCTCTGTTATTTTATTATTATTAATCCTCTTTTGAGTCTATATCGTTGAGGCAGGCTTAACTTCTTCAAGTCTGGGTTTTGGGGCTGGCACGTGCATTCCTGTTACAAACATGATCAGGGATGAGTGGCGCTTCATCCCTAGGTTCACCCACTCCTTCACCCCACAGATATTCATGAGGCACCTACTGTGCGCTGGGTGGAAGAAAACCAAAAATGAATGAGCAGACTCGAAAGATGGGAGCGTATGTATAAAAAGACTGAATGCCGTGTTTAGGACATGGCAGGGGGCACATGCCCCTTGCAGGGCAACGCTTTCATTGCTGCTACAATCCTGCAGGTTCTCTCTTTCCTCTGTGATCATGAGGAAGGCATCTAGGATGGAAAGATCCACACAGCCCGCATTGGGGAGCTATGTGTGAAAAACAGGGTCTTGCAGAGACACCAGATCCACTGCACACTCGATGAGGGAGGAGGGACCTTCTGCTTTAAGTCAGTGAGAGTGCAGGATAGGCTCTCTGCAGCACAAGCCCATCCTGTCCTGACTAACATGACGGCTTTCCTGTTCTATCCTGTTCTATCTCCTCTACTATCACCATTTGGCAATTAATCATGTGCAATAATGGAGTAAGGGCTTCCCTGGTGGCTCAGTGCCTTATGATCATCCTTATACTCATTGCCCTTCATTTTTTAAATTTCCTTAACTTTACCTGTCATCGTGCCTCTTTAACAAGAGCCTCAAACATGGTGACCTTTGTTTCTACTCACAGGGCTCTCCTCTTCACCCTCCAACCCCCCCCAAATTTAGCAGTGAGCCTTGCATACCGCAACTGTTCAACTCATAATTGATGATTTAACATTTTCCTATTAAGAAATAATCCCCCTCATATAATGACAATTACTTACTTTCAGTAACTAATGGCATTCCACTGGCATAGATAATTAGGAATTAAGCACAATAGCTACTATGAAACCTTAGGGACTCACCTGGGGCCTGTGTCAGCAGGGCCTCAGGATTCTCTGTCAACTAATCGTAGGTTGGCTTGGTGATCATCTCTTATTTGTGTTGATCCCAGCGTCTGTGGTCCTGTTTAATTATATGTGTCTGGGCTTCTTATTCCTTCATCTGTATATTTAAACAGTCCTAAGGACCAGCAATGATAACAGCTATGGACACATACTAGCTGTGAGACCGTAGGCTAGTCACCTCATCACTCTATGCCCCAGTGTCCTTATCTATAAGGTGAGAGTAAAAAAATCTATCTTGTAAGGTTGTTGTCAACCCTGGGATTTCTTTGGAAGGAATGATGCTAAAGCTGAAACTCCAGTACTTTGGCCACCTCATGCAAAGAGTTGACTCACTGGAAAAGACTCTGATGCTGGGAGGGATTGGGGGCAGGAGGAGAAGGGGGACGACAGAGGATGAGATGGCTGGATGGCATCACCGACTCGATGGACGTGAGTCTGAGTGAACTCTGGGAGTTGGTGATGGACAGGGAGGCCTGGCGTGCTGCGATTCATGGGGTCGCAAAGAGTCGGACACAACTGAGCGACTAAACTGAAGGTTGTGAGAATTACATATGTTAATATGCGTAAGGTACTTAGGAAGTTAAGTACTAAGACACAGCGGTGGGGTTTCCCAGGTGGCGCAGTGGTAAAGAACCCACCCGCCAATGCAGAAGACACAAGAAACGTGGGTTTGATCCCTGGGTTGGAAAGATGCCCTGGAGGAGGAAATAACAATGCCTGGAAAACTCAATGGACAGAGGAGTCTGGCAGGGACGAAGTCCTGCAGGGTTGTAAAGAGTCAGACACAACTGAGCACGTGCACACGCACTAAACGCTAAAATCATTGCTGGAGCACCTGCTGGGTGGCAGGAATTAGAGAAACAGAGATGAATAAGAGGTTGCCCAGTTTCTAAGGAGTTTACAATCCAGTAAAGGTGATTAAATACTGATACCTAAACAAGTGAATTCAAGTGTTACAGAACCAGATCCAGAAAGTGCGTGCACACACACACAGAAAAGGCAGACTTGCATGTACACACAGCTGCACACACGTGTACACAACTCCTGGTGACTGCCTACAAAGTGCTCCTTTCCCCTGGAAGAAAGGAAGCTGGAAGGTTCCCTGGAGAACTGACAGCTGATCTGAGTTTATGATATGAATAAGGTTCATGCCAGGCAAGATGAGGCACAAAGACATCCAAGTAATTAAATGTAAGAAGAGGCAAAAAAACCACATTTATTCACGTATTCATCCAGCAACGATTTATCAGATGCCTCCTCTGTGCATGTATTGCCTTAAGTCCTGGGACACAGCAGTTAATGATACTGATAAGATTGCTGCTTTCGCTACCTTCTAACAGAGGAGACTAACAATAAGCCAGTTAAGAGATATGCAAACCAAGGAGCTAGGAAGAAAACCCAGTGGGTTGAGATGGCTAGGGGAAACAGGGGATACACCAGACTCCCTCCCTCCATCTGTAGAAGTGTAGAGAGTGAGAGGTGAGAGCAGAGCCAGAGGCCAACACCAGACTCCATCCCTTTGTTTTTCCATGGGAAGAATTTCCCCTAAACCCTCCTGGCCTTGTACTCCATCCTTTTTCTTTCCCAGGGATGTGGAGAGAGGTACCTGGCTGGGGCCTAAAGCCAGGGTGGACCACACCTCTCCTTGGGAAACCATAACTTCACTGGGTAGAATTACGCTACCACAGGGGTGGGAGGGGGAGAATTACGTTCTCTTTTTCCTTCCTTCTTCACACAGACAGTGGCCCACAGGCTCAAAACTTTCCTGCGGGTAGACTGACCAAGCCCAGACCAGAGAAGCTCCTTGAGATTCTCATCCTAAGATACAGCTTCTCAGTTAACAGTTGCCAGTCCCAGAGGCTCACCCTGGCTCCATCTGCCTTCCTTATTACACCTGTCTTATTTCTCAGTTGGCTCAGGACTTGGGAAGGAATGAGTACTCTTTGAAAATAAAGGTTTTCATACAATAAAAACGTTTCCTCCCTCAACAGACCTCAGAACTAAATTAGGAGGCACTATCCTAATCTATCAAACCTGTCATCTTAATGAAAAATCCTTCAAATTTCTTACTTAATAGCTCCAAAGACACAGTTGGGGTTTGACTGAGCAGTCCAGCTCAAGAGGTATAATAAGGCAAATTCAATGGAAATAGCAAATTTTGGGGGAGAAGGGAGATGACTTCAGTGCCACTGTGAAATCCTAGGGTACACAGTTCATGGTCCATAGCCACAAAGAGGAAGAAGAGGAAACATGAAATCTTTAGATAGTCTTACCTTATGATTTCCTATCTACATGTTTTTTTTTTTGAAAACCACACCAGTAAACGAAATTTTGAATTTATCTTTTCTCTTTTAAAAATTGAAAAACGTTTAGTATTTACACACTTGCCTCATTGCTTCTTCATACGGCTGGATGAGACCAAAACATTATCATGGAAAAATATTAATGGTATAGTTACTATCTACAAGACTCAGTTCCGAGCATTAGAGAAATAATTTTAAAAAGATGAAGAGTAAGAAGGATGGCTCCTGGGTTCTTTACCTAAAAAGACTGCTCAGGCCCCCAAAGTATTAAGTATCAAAAGGAAATACAAATCAAATGTCAAATAGATGGCAAAGATTTTTTAAATGAGTCAAGAGTTTGCCAGAGTGATCACAATGGTTTCATGGAGAATTTTTGGGGGCGGCCACATACATGGCATGTGGGATCCTAGTTCCCCGACCAGGGATTAAACCCACACCCCCTGTATTTTAAGTACAGAGTCTTAACCACTGGACAGTCAGGGAAGTCCCCATGGAGGATTTTAGAGATGAGAAAACAAAGAAATGTGAAAACCCCACCCACACACACACACACTTAGAAACTGCACCTCTGGTGGAAGCCCCTAGAAGATACGCCATGTGCAACGGATCGCTGGGTGCAGTCCTACAGGGCCTGCCCTTGCACTGCCCTGACTGAGAGGGGTCTCCTCAAGCCCCTGTGGACCACGTTAAATGTGGCCTGTTTCCCTGTCCACTTTCAGCCAGGAGCAGCTGAGTGCCATGTACAGGAAGCACTCTGCCCACCATGCCCCTCTGCCAGGGCCTCCTGGCCAGAGGGCTGATTAGAAGAACAGGCTCTCACCAACTCGGGCTGGGCAGTTCTCTGCAAACACACTCGGGGACCCGCAGAGAATTACTACAGACACCACCTTCCCCTCATCGAGCCCCCAGCTCGGTGGGGACAGGAGGCAAGTGTTGATAGCAGAGACGGATAACAATGATCCAGTCCACACTCTCTACAGGAGAGGAAAGGCGGGCCCGGATAACACGGGAAAAAAGGTGGGAGGCACAGGGCTGTGTTCATCCTGCTCAGGACACACGGGCTGCCTCGGCCATGGTATTTTTCTGGCTGCGCAGACATGTTGCTATGGAACCAATACATGCCCCTGCTACTTGGCCTCTGGCAAATAAAATCGCAGCGCTGGCAGGAGTATTTCCCTTAAAGGGAGACCATGGAGGCCGGGGGCTGTTCGAGCTTGGAAATAGCAGCAGCATTGTTCCAGGGTGCAGCCCCCGAAGACCATGAGCTGGAGCCCAGCGGACCCGTTTCACAAGCTTGACACTTGCACAGCACAGGAAACTGTGTGGTACCAACACAAGACGTGGGGATCAGCCTCTGAGTTGCTTTTTAAGAAACTCACAGCTTCGGTATATTTTTGGTTCCTCACAACCAGTAAAAGCAAACAGCATGTAGTTTTTGGGGACAACGATTTGATGCCTCCTGACTGTGGACTTCAAACTACTTACAACCCAGCAGAAAACCGAAGCTGCCGTAAAGCGGCTCAGCGTGGGTTCAGGGGGTCCTTATTTTACTGCCTTATCATTCCTCAGGTCATACCCATCTCTACCAGCTTTTTACTTAAAGAACAGCACAAACTAGGCAAGGAATTCAGCACTTTCCGCCTTTTCCCAAGGCCCTTCACCATCTCCTGCTTTAGTCGTGATCAATCTCTGGTTCCACCGAGACCCTCCGGTTTCCCCAGGGAGCAGCAGGCCTCGGCATTCCACGTTATAGTGGTGTGCTCTGGGGGATAAACCTTCTGGGCTTTTCCTGGATAAGATGAGGGAATGGACACCCTCACACTTCTAATGAGGCACAGTTCATGCACAGCGAGTACGTGGGGACAGGAGACATCAATTCTAGAGTAATAGGCGAGATAGGCAGTCCCTGAGTGAGTCAGCAATCCATGTTCTAAATTCTATACAGGACGCTGGTAGAACGCAGACTATCTCTGTACCCTGATGAGCAGAAAAATCAAGTTCCTTTACAAGGACTCCCAGAGGGCTGAAGAGAAGCCCTCTGCTTATCAAGATAAAGTGATTAAGTTGAGAAGTGGGATACAATGAGGGACATGGGCTCTCAATACTAGACTTGGACCAAGCTCTAGAGGTGATGAGATGTTTTGGAAAAAAGTGCACTTAGATCGTCAACCTAAATGAAGGTGATCCAGAGCCAGGTGTGGCACAGGTGTCCTGAAAGGACCACAGGTAGGTCCACCTTCTGGGATCCCACATTTGTACAATTTCCACAGTACCCCCAACTGTACTCTCATGTAAAAAAGCGTACCTTTTTTTTTTTTTTTTTTGAGAGAAGGAATGCTCCTCCAAGAGTCTATGACTGCACGCCAAATTTGCACAGCACGGCAAGAACCCTGTTCAGCCCCGCTCTGCAGGTGCAGGCAGTCCCGGCGGGGGCGTGCCGCTCTGCAGCTGGCCCGCACGCACCTGCAGGTGCGCCTTGGAGTCTAGTGGTGAAGCAGGTGGACCACGGAGTCCCAGCACATGACGGGGTGTTGCAAATGTGGTGGTTTGGGAAAGGTGCAAAGGAAAGAAACAATAGGCCTTTTCAGACGAGGTCCCAAACAAAAATGGTTCTAGGTACGTCCATGCCATCAGCTTCTCTAGGTAGTAGTCAAGTACAAGAAAGTTAAATAGGGGCGAGTGCTCCTCCTGCCACTTGTCTTGAAAGATGGAGGTGTGATGTGGTGAGGGTGCCTTCAGTCGTGTCTGACTCTGTGAACCTATGGATGGAGCCTGCCATGTTCCTCTGTCCATGGGATTTCCCAGGCAAGAATACTAGGGTGGCTTGCCATTTTCTCCTCCAGGGAACTTCCCAACCCAGGGATTAAACCTGGGTCTCTAGCCTCTCCTGCACTGGCAGTGGATTCTTTACCATTGGGATAACATCAGGCTGAACCACCTGTTAACTGTATCCTCAGAGGTCACTGGGACTCAAAAGACAGCTGTGTGTGGGGTTGGGGTGCCATGACTGCACACAGCTGAGAGTCAATGGCTCCCTCATAATCTAGGCTCAGAAGAGGGTGGTGGGGGAACGGAAGCCCTCCGGACCTCAGCTGTCCTGTCTGTACACAGGGGCTTTGCCAGACGGGCTCTTATGTCCCATCTAGTGCTCACATCCTATTATTCTCTGTCGTGGTGTTAAGACAGTATGTCACATGAATAAAATACATGGGTTCTCCTTGCCCACGGCTGTGGTTCTGTGCATCAGCCACTGGAGGAAAAAAAAAAGAAATTTCCTCTCTCATCCCTTCTGCAATATGAACAAGGTAACAGCAACGAAGACGACCAACTTAGAGGAGACAAAACCTGTGAACAGCCAGAACAAATGGCGGAAAAACACCAGGGGGAACCCTCCCCTCTGAAGGGAAGAGGAGACGCAATGAGTAGGAAGAGTATCTCGGTTCCAGGTGGGAGAAGGCCTATGGATTATAAGTGCGTACCCAGCGAGGCGAGTAACACACCCCCGTGAAGGAGTCAAGGGATCACTCACCCTGTGAACACAGCAGTCTGGTCTCTCTCCACCCAGAAAACGGACTAATTTCTTTGGAAAACTGGAAGAGAAAAAAAGAGATTAAAAATAAAACATTAAACCCATCCTATAAATTGGCTTGGGGACATGGGCCAGGGAGATGAGATCCCCTAGCACCCGGCCCCTGATTACTTACTAGGCACACAGCTAGTGTCTGAAGACCGTGGACCTCCCACCGCTTGGCTGAGTACGAGAACTTTAGACGGTGCTCTGAACAATATGAAGAAAATAATCATGTGCATGATTCCTTTATCTCCGGAGGAGTGAACCTTTGAAAAAGGAGTGTCGTGGGGCCGCACCTTGCGGGTCTTCAAGCCTTGTAGTTGCCCAGGCTTGAGATGGCAGAGGCAGTGACAGAGACATCTGGTTTACTGGACAAGGGGGTCCTCCACCGAGGCCTTGGAGAGACAACTCCCTGTGTGTAACAGATGATGAGCAAGATAGGGACATGTCCGCCCTTCTCACTAATTGTGGGAGGAGGCTACAGTTTATAGGGGGAACAGAGGGCAGGTGGGCTCCCCTAGTTACCAGGGAAACCCAGAGGTTAGGGCAGAGCAAGCACGTAGGCAGTTACTGACTAAGCCCTGTAATTAAGGGATTGGATAGTCATGTGAGTGAAGCTGAGCCTGGTAGGGCAGGTGATGTAGAGATCAAGGGAACTGCCATCTTGATCAGCCTGACCATAGAATATATAGTCCATATATATCGTGGTGACTGGGAAATCATTTTTAGGTAGACCTTTAAAACGCCACGTCTGCACCCCCACAATGGGGCTAACGGAAGATGTCTTCACAGTAGCCAGAGCATTCCATCACGTCACTTTGCCTTCTCCCAAAGTGGGGCACCCACCACTTGATCCATCCCTCCCTGCCGCCGCGACTGAAGTCCATGACCCCAAAGGGACCCATAATTAAGCTCCTAAGGGAAGGGGAACTTGGCAGAGGGCGCCCACATATCAGGCGGACTGAGTAATCCCGTGAGGAAGCCACGGTGTCTGAGATAAAGTGTGGGAAAGAACCGAGATGATGTGAGTGTTGGAAGAGGAAGCCTGGAAGACAAAGGCAGATAAGGCGTTGACAGCCACAGACCATTTAATCTGCATCACCCAAGGAACTCGCGCAAGATCCAAGTTTTTAAAAATTTCCACAGGCTGTTTTCAAGACGGCTTTGCAGGTTCAGGACAGGAGGAGGCAAGGCGAGCCTAGCTCCCCAGACTAGTAATTTTCACACGATCCCAGAGTACCAGGGATCTAGTCTCCATCCACTGCTTTTCCTTCCTTTTCGCTAAAAGGCAAGGAGCACTGCGACCTCTAGGGCTGGACGGACAGTCTCCTCCCGGGGAGGTGTCCACTGGCCACAGATTCCCAGACTCGGTGCCTCAGAATCTTCTAGGCTGCCTTCACAGCCCCAGGGAGAAACCCCTCTCCCCGACTACCAGCCTGTGCGGGGAGAGGAGAGGGGTACTGAGAGCACGTGATCCTGCCCCCTGGGAAGTTCACACGCTGACTGAAAGCACTGCAGGGAAACACGGCAATCCCCGAGAGATGGTCCTGGCCCCACTGGTGAAATCTCTGAGCAACGCTTTATAATTCACTCGCATACATTAACCTTTTCCTCCTCAAGGCAGACAGGAGGTCTAGAGTCAGATTCACCAGGACCCCACACACTGATTTCAGAGTCAAACCCGAATCTGAGTCTCAGATGCGTCACCCACCACCTGTGCGATGCCGGGGACATAAACTCTCGGAACCCTTTCCTCATTTGCATTGATGGCGGTCATGATACCAACTTCACATCATGTCTCAGGTTCTCAGTGTGGTCCTTCGCTCGCAGAAGAGACTTAATAAAAAGAAAATCCCCTAATGCCGTGCAGCATAACACGTTTACAGATCTGTGACAACAAGACACGGAGAGAAAACTGTGGGTATCTGTATTGTATTCTCTTTTTCTCCACCCCCTACAAAAATGAGATGAGAAAAATGAAAACAAAGTAAAACCATTTACTGTGAACAATTAGGACTTGTCAGGTGGCTCAGTGGTAAAGAATCCACCTGCCAATGCAGGAGACTTAAGAGACTCAGGTTTAATCCCTGGGTGGGGAAGATTCCCTGGAGAGGGAAATGACAACCCACTCCAGTACTCTTGCCTGGAGAATCCCATGAACAGAGGAGCCTGGTGGGCTAGAGTCCACGGGGTCACAAAAGTCGGACACAACCAAAGCGACTAGACACATGCCCATGTGAACAATTAGGTAATACAGATAAGGAAGGAAAAAAACCCAGATAATACAAAGCAGCAAAAGTTCCACTAATAATACTTTGAACATTTTCACTTCTACAGCGGCAAGCTCTCTGCTCTGCTCAAATATACAGAATATAACATACACATACTTATATAAATAAAGTTATATACATACATACAATGTATTATAACATTCTATGATACCATTCATATTGTTCTTGCCTAATATTTTACTTGTTATATTGTAAACCTCTTTTAACATCAACAAACCCATCCCCATCATAACTGTTTAAGGACTACAAGAGTACTGTGATGAAAAAAACGAACCACTAAATCCATATTTGTTGAATTTACAGAATTTATCAGTATCCCACATTTATGAGAAATGACTACACTTGTGGTAGCATGTGACTGTTTTCCTTCTACATCTTCGTCAAGATTGAGAAAGGCAGCGTGTATAAATATCAGAAGCCTTAACAACAAAAAATTGCTTTGGTTTGAGTGGGTGTAGCTGAGAAGACTACAAACTAATACATATACTGCAGGGAATAATATCACAAATCACAATATTCAGTGAGTTTCCCATACATTGAAAGGGGACAAACTTTTAAAGACTAGGACTACCAGTGGATATAGATGCCTCCTTCAAGTGTGAAAATCATTAAGTCTGAAGTTCAAAAGGTGTCCCTGTTTGCGGCCCAATTGTGGTGGAGTGACTTCATGGTACAGAGAGAAGTAAACTGCAAATTGTAGACTCCTGTGTGAACCTAAAAATTATAATCACATTATACAAACTAGAAAATTAAAAAAAAAAATCAGAATTTACCATATTTAGAAGATATCAAGAATGGGAATGTTTGTGCGGTCTCGAGATTTCTAATCTAATTTCCTTCTCAAAGAGAATGGTTGGTTTGTTAAAAACATATGTGATACAGCTTAACTGAGTTGCACGACATATGCTTGTTCCCGACTGAGAAGCTTGTAACTGGGAAAGTGAAGGTAGCCCCACGATCAGCAGAGTGTAGAGTGAACTCTTCCTCCAGTTATGAATGGAACCCTTTAATGCACTGCCAACCTTGCTCCTACAAGCAGGCAGGAGGCGGGGAATTGCCAGGGAGCACAGCAAAAGAAAGACAGGACTCACTGTGGCTGCAGAGAAATGCCAAATCAGATACCAGCTGAAAAATTCTGGTATCTGAGACCAAAAGTGGAGAAACACAAGAGTTCGACTTGTGAAACCTGCAACAAATGGACAGGTGACAAAACCCTTCACATGCTACATTTTAAGAAAAGCTCGTGCTTTGTCCAGCTTATGTGACTTTTAGGGGAAGCAACAATTAGTGGCGGGGGGCATGTTCTTAGAAGAGATTTTACTGTTCTATGTTGTCCATGAGTAATAGCATCAACACCTGGAGATAAGAACTTAGATCTTAAATTTTAGTTCTGGATGGAAGCAAAGAAAGCATCTCTTCCTCAACTCCTAGGGACTTCACTGTATGGAGGAATATGGAGTGAGCTACGTTTAACAGATCTCTTTTGATGGTACAGTTCAGGAGCTTATGAGAAGTTCCTAGATCTCACCATGAACTTCTTAAAGGGACAGAGTTTCCGCTTTGCTTCACTCTTTCATGGTCCCTGTTTTCTGCACGAGAGGAAACCAGATGGTCAGGCTGTGTTGTGCAGTATCCAGTATAATGTCTCTATTATGCAGTGGAACCTAAATGACACACGTTCTTAAATGTGCTTTCAAAGGGACCTTTGCATCCTTTGATGGTGTAGGTGGGCTGGCCCAGAGTACATTCTGTAGAGCAGACCCAGCCATGGAAAATGAGGGTTTAGATTCTAAGACACCCCCATCCAATTGTGTGTCTCTGGTAAATATGGTGTAGCTAGGAAACCTGGGCTGATCCTCTCTATTCCACACTTACAACATATTTTTGGACTACTGATTTAGGAAAGTTCTATGTTGCCATTGTATAATGTCATCCTGAGTAAGCACTGGATTCCTCAATATTAACTATTCCCATTTTCTGGGTGGCTAATTATGTCAACAAGGGCTTCGCTGGTGGCTCAGCAGTAAAGAATATGCCTTCAATGCAGGAGACACAGGTTCAATCCCTAGGTCGGGAAGATCCCCTGAGGAAGGAAAAGGGAATGAACCTCTCCAGTGTTCTTGCCTGGGAAAACCCACGGACAGAGAAGCCTGGCAGGCTACAGTCCATGAGGCTGCAAAAGACTGGGACATGACTTCGTGACTGAGCAACACTTATGCCAACAAGTTTTATCTACTATCGTTAATCCTCATAAAATCTCTGTAAAACGGGTTCTCTTAGAACCAGTGTGCAGATAAGGAAAACAAGGTTCAAGACAAGAGGCCTATCCAAGGTTACATAACCAGTAGGTGACAAAGCAAGAACTCAAAGTCAGGTCTGCCTGGCTTTTCTGGCCAAAGAGAAAAAGAGAGGAGCACTGAGGCAACCAGCATGTGGATTTCTGCGTGGAAGCCCTGGTACGCAGCATTCTGTTGAACACGAAAGCCAGCACTTGCTCCCACTAAGTAAGCAGACATTTCTTTTCCAGGTTATAAAATAGATGGGGGGCAGCAAGTGGGGATGTTAGAACCAACGTCACCCACAACAGTGAAGGGTGACTCGTGCCATCCAACAGGCGCTGGGCAAACCCGCTTCAGGCAGAGGGGCACGAGCAAACTGCTGATAGCCGCAATGAGGCAAAACGCAGCCGCGGCAAGTCGCCGAACAATTACTTCGCATCATTCTGATTATGAGCCACAAGCACGCAATCAACAGCACAGAGACGATCGCAAATGATCTCCATCAGCATTTTACTTCAGCTATCAGAGCAGATGGAACAGACTCTCATCTGACCTAGACGCAATGTTAATGACCCACGTACGAAGAAAGTGCAGGCAGAACAGTGGCCCAAAGGCAGCGGCCTCGCTGGATGCCAGTGGTCATAAGAGACGCATTTTACTTCGTTCAACTTTTCCATTTACTACCTCAGAGTAAATAAATACCACTTATGTGTTTCTCATCTGATACACTTATCCATAGTCTAACTCAATTGAAAGACTTAAGTAAGCTTACAAATTCCCCAGACTTAATAATGCATGTGGTACACATCTCCACAATCATATTCCATTGTAAATTTTTGTGAGTTTGCATTTCCCCTGCTCAACTGTGGCCCAGCCCTGAGAGCAAGGAATTGACATCATTTATTTCTGTATTCCCAACATCGAGTCTGGTGTCTGGCATCAACAGTAGACAACCAAAATATGCAGAAATGCATGAAGTCTCATTGGGCCATAAATAAGAAGGCACGCTTACTGAGCAGATGAATGACCTCCCAGTTGTTCTAAGGGCAAGATCTGAATTCCAAAATGTGTCTACAAATTGAAAAGATGATGGTACAAATTGAAAAGACTTGGGGAAATATATACCATGAAAATCTGTTCCTAGGGGAAAAAACACACAGATACAAAAATAAAGAAATACAGCCCTCATACCAACTGAAGAAAATCATTTGCAGGGGCATTCTCACCAAACTGTGCTCAACATTAAAGCCTTTAAACTCTGGAGGAGAGAGTATTTGGGGAGCGGTTTCCAAGGAGAGTAATTAAAATTACTATAGGTTAGGAACCACATCTGGAAGAGAAATACTGATTATTAGATTATGGAGGGGGGGG
Source organism: Nanger dama (assembly GCA_917880005.1). Classification (NCBI taxonomy): domain Eukaryota; kingdom Metazoa; phylum Chordata; class Mammalia; order Artiodactyla; family Bovidae; genus Nanger; species Nanger dama. The sequence goes on along the minus strand of CAKJTW010000032.1, from coordinate 14,240,244 downwards.
AGTAGTCAACTTTTCTTCTCAAAGAGTAAAGGAAAAAGGCTACAAAGCTTTCAATAGATCAGCACTAAACCAATGGGCTTTCCTGGTGACTCGGTGGTAAAGAACCTGCCTGCCAGACATAAGAGACCTGGGTTCGATCTCTGGGTAGGAAAGATCCCCTGGAGAAGGAAATGGCAACCCTAGTATTCTTGCCTGGGAAATCCCATGGACAGAGGAGCCTGGCGGGCTATAGTCCGTGGAGTCACAGAGTCGGATATTTAGCAACTAAACCACGACAAATGAAAACTAACGCTTTCACTATTAGTTGGGGCAGTAAGCCTCATGAAATGGGATAAAGCCTCTATTTCACCTTTAGATAAATATTATATCTACAGCAAAATGTGACATCTCACCAGATTCATCCATTATAGAGATCCTATTTGGATTGTACTGAATGATTACCTGCCATTCTGTGTGATAAAGCATTTTCAGGTAGACGTTACTCCTAGCTTTATGATTTCATGGGAGCCTGTGTTTGTGGGTGATTATGACAGTATGTTGTGTGTGCGCAGGTCTAGAATTTCCAATGATCTCAAAGGATATTATAAATAATCTTTTTTAAACTTTCATATTAGAATAGAGTTTATTAATAATGTTCTGTTAGTTTCAACTGCACAGCAAAATGATTCAGTTATACATATACATGTATCTGTTCTTTTTCAAATTCTTTTCCCCTTTAGGTTGTTATACAATATTGAGCAGAGTTCCCTGTGCTACACAGTAGATCCTTGTTGGTTATCCAGCCAAGGAGGGATATAGTTTGGGAGTTTGGGATTCCTTAAAAGAAAAACCTTTTAAATTGAATATTTAAGATCCTTGAGTTGCCAAAACATACTATATAAGCTCCTCAAAGTCTGTGCCCATACACCTTAACAATCCTCCTAGTAATTAGGATAAGTTCACTGCATGAATGGCTAAAGGGTTGAACAGAGGGCAAAAAAATCAGCAAACCAATGGTATCTCAAAATTCCAAAACTGACCATCACTACCTTAGCAAGGCTGTATCTCTGGCTTGGAGGGAGTGGTAAAAGAAGCAGGATGCTATTTTTAGAGTAAAAAGCCACAAGCTTTCTGTGCTGTACATTTCACAGCCATGTCCCTGCAGTATAACTCCTCTTTCTGTATATAAAGATCAGAGCTACTTCACCGAAGTTTATTATAAATAGGGACATTCAACAGGGCAAAGGCAAGTGTCAAATACTGTGACTTTTTCTTTTGGCTATGGCATGTGGGATCTTAGTTCCCTGACCAGGGACTGAACCTGCTCCCCTTGCACTGGAAACGCTGGAGTCTTAAACCACTGGACTGCCAGAGAAGTCCCCTAGATACTGTAACTTTAAAAAATGCTGCCTGTGTTAGAAACATTTCAGTCACACTGGGCAGGAGTCCTGGTGGTGCTAGATGCAAAAGCTTTGGCCCCAATCAAACAAAAAAGCCTTAATAAAAGAACACATCTGGACACAAAGTTGGAGTTCAGCAAATTCTCAAAAGTCATTTTCTCTTACATCTACATGAGCTTTACAGCTTTCAAACTACTCGAGTATAGAGTGAATGGTCAGCTGTCAACACCACTATATTGTATCGATTGTTTAACGGTACTTCTTAAATGTCTAGAATAGTCAAGAGCTGGCAAACTTTTTCAGTAAAAAGAGCCAGATAGCAAATGTCTTAGGTTTTGTGGGTGTGACAATCTGTCACAGCCACTCAGCTCTGCCAGTGCACCACGAAGGCTGCCATAGACAATACTATGCAAACGGGCATGGCTGTGTGCCAAGAAAACTTTATTTGTAAAAGCAAGAGGGGGTGGGATATGGCCCATGGGCCAGAGTCTGTCAACCCCTGGTCTAGAATATCATGCTAGGAACTTGAAAAACAGAATCTCTGTTTCCTTCTTTTCCCCCAAAAGAGATTTTATTTTTACTTAGTAAAGTCCATCACACACTATCCAAAAGCAGTAATTGGCTTCTTTCTGCAGCATTCACTACTGAATTTCCTTTACAATAAGCAGGAAGGGCAAATCTTTCAATGTCAGTGGAATTTTTCAGAGGGGCAAATCTCTACATTTATCTCTGCATGACATACACGTAAAGGGAAGAGGCTGCCCCAGAGAACCCTGGGTAAGTGCCCAACAGACTTGAGAAGCAGGCAAGAGGCTGCCCCAGAGAACCCGGGGTAAGTACTCAATAGCCTTAAAAAGCAATGACCTTTCTAGGCAATCAGGGAGACATCTATGCCAGGGCGAAAAACAAACCACCTGATTAAAAATGGGCAAAGGACTTGAACTGACATTTCTCCAAAGAAAATACACAAATGGTCAATAAGCACACGAAATAATGCTTAGCATCACTAACCATTAGGAGAAGGCAAATCAAAACCAGACTGAGATACCACTTTGCACATCTTAGGATGGTGGCAATTATCAAAAACAACAAACAAAACCAGAGAAATGCCATGTATTGGCCAGAATGAGGGGCAACTGCAACACTTATGCATTACTGGTGGGAACCTAAAATGGTGCTACTGTGGAAAACAGTATGATAGTCCCTTAAAAAAATTAAACACAGAATTACCATATGATCCAGCAATCCCACTTCTGAGTATACACCCAACAGAAATGAAAGGAAGGACTTGAACATACATCTGTACATGCATGTTCACAGCAGTCTTATTCTTTAAAAGCAAAGGTGGATGCTCTCAAGTGTGAATGAGCAAATGGTAGTCATCAAACACACAGTGGAATATTATACAGCCTTTTAAAAGGAGGAAATTCTAACACATCTTACAACATGGAGGAAACCTCAAGGACATTATGCTACATGCAATAAGTCACAAAGGAACATACACTATATGATTCCACTTATATGAGGTACCAAGAGCCATCCAACTCATAGACGGAAAGTACAATGGTTGTCGGGGCTGGAAGGAGGGGGTAATGGAGGGTCTGCTTCATGGGTACAGAGTTTCAGTCTGGGAAGACAGAAAGCATTCTTCAGATGAATGGATGATGATAGCTGCACAACACTGTGAATGTCCTTTATGTTGGTGAACTGTACACTTAAAAACAATAAATTCCATTTTATGCATACTTAACCACAAGTTTTTTGAAAAGATTTTTTTAAACATCACATTTTTCAGGTGATCTGTTTGGACCAGGTTATCCCAAGGAAGTCCAAGTCTGTCATGCTTGAGAGGGCTGGTTTACAGGAAGCAGCTGAGGAATTGCAACTGGGTTTGAAAATTTGATAGCCGCTGTTCCCAGGTGGCTCAGATGGTAAAGTGTCTGCCTGCAATGTGGGAGACCTGGGTTCGAACCCTGGGTTGGGAAGATCTGCTGGAGAAGGAAATAGCAACCCACTACAGTACTCTTGTCTGGAAAATTCCATGGGCGGAGGAGCCTGGTAGGCTACAGTCCATAGGGTTGCAAAGAGTCAGACATGACTGAGCAACTTCACTTTCACTACATTTAGAATCATTTGGACTAGAAGAAAACACGAGAGTTCCCATCAACATGGAATAGGACCTTATGGTCCCTGCCCACCCCACCCATGTCCTCCACCTCCTTTTTGTCTGCAGAAAAACTTTAACCAAAAACATGTTTAATCAGAGAAATGAGAAAATACAGAAACAAAAGGAAACAGTCGAACAAAACCAAATAATAATAGTTCTATCATTGAGCAAAGTCAAGGACCTTTAGTTCCTCTTCAAAGGCTTTAGATAATATTCTGAGCTGTGAGAATATCCTGTTAGCTGTTTTGTAGATACTGAAACCCCAACCAGGTGGAAGAAGCTAACTGGTGATGACCGGACTGTAGCCATGACATAAGCCGTCACAATTCCAAGAACTGAACTCAAGGAAATGGGAACAAACCGACCTGGAACTGAAAATTAACTATACTAAAACAGTCAAGATGACACAGATCAGACCACCCCATGGCCAATGGCAAGACGAACGTCGGAGCTGATTGTACTGTAGCTGCATGTAGCGCCCTCCTTAGTTGATACATCCCTGAAACCCCCATTAGAGGCTACTGCCCACTGACTGCCGGGAGATGGGAGAGTCAGCCTTTGGGCACAAGTCTGTCTCCTCCTCCATCTGCACACTGCAGTCCTCCAAAATGAAGCAAACTTTCCTTTCCACCAACCTTGCCTCTTTATTGGCTTCTGAATGGTGAGCAGCCAGACCCCACTATGACTCAGAGTGAACCATGGCACCCAAGATCTGTGATGTGGCCAGAAGACGTGCACTCTGTTCTCTGAATGCTCCAGCCTCAGAAATTCAATATGACAGTGAATCAGTCAGTGACAGCTAAGAAGAAAAGGGAACTTTACCTATCTACTTTATGGAAGGACATAAGAAAGAACAGAGAGGTAAAAGAAATCCCTGTAATTAAGGCAAAGCAACACCCTGTGGAAAATTCTGAAAGAGACGGGAATACCAGACCACCTGACCTGCCTCTTGAGAAACCTGTATGCAGGTTAGGAAGCAACTGTTAGAACTGGACATGGAACAACAGACTGGTTCCAAATAGGAAAAGGAGTGCGTCAAGGCTGTATATTGTCACCCTGCTTACTTAACTTATATGCAGAGTACCTCATGAGAAACGCTGGGCTGGAGGAAGAACAAGCTGGAATCAAGATTGCTGGGAGAAATATCAGTAACCTCAGATATGCAGATTATACCACCCTTATGGCAGAAAGTGAAGAACTAAAGAGCCTCTTGATGAAAGTGAAAGAGGAGAGTGAAAAATTTGGCTGAAAGCTCAACATTCAGAAAACGAAGATCATGGCATCTGGTCCCATCACTTCATGGCAAATAGATGGGGAAACAGTGGAAAAAGTGGCTGACATTATTTTTCTGGGCTCCAGAATCACTGCAGATGTTGACTGCAGCCATGAAATTAAAAGACGCTTACTCCTTGGAAGGAAAGTTATGACCAACCTAGACAGCATATTAAAAAGCATAGACCTTTGCCAACAAAGGTCTGTCTAGTCAAGGCTATGGTTTTTCCAGTGGTCATGTATGGATGTGAGAGTTGGACTGTGAAGAAAGCTGAGTGCCGAAGAATTGATGCTTTTGAACTGTGGTGTTGGAGAACACTCTTGAGAGTCCCTTGGACTGCAAGGAGATCCAACCAGTCCATTCTAAAGGAGATCATCCTGGGTGTTCATTGGAAGGACTGATACTGAAGCTGAAATTCCAATACTTTGTCTACCTAATTCGAAGAGCTGACTCATTTGAAAAGACCCTGATGCTGGGAAAGATTGAGGGCAGGAGGAGAAGGGGATGAGAGAGGATGAGATAGTTGGATGCCATCACTGAGTCAATGGACATCGGTTTGGGTAGACTGTGGGAGGTGGTGATGGACAGGGAGGCCTGGTGTGCTGCGGTTCATGGGGTCACAAAAAGTCGGACGCAACTGAGTGACTGAACCGAACTGAACTCCCTGATGATGAAGGTGATAACTCAGAATCTCCACCTACAATAAGAAAAGTCTTTCCCTCTCTAACCCTGCTCTCCTTGGTCACATGCATCTGACTGCTTTTAGTTGATGCTCTTGAAATGTAAGCTCCTCTAATTCTGAACAATGCTCAACACCACAGAACCATGCCCAAGAGGTGACCTTATGAGAACTGTCCGTATTCGCATAGCACTCTTCCAGGGATTACTCGGGTATGCTTACATTCTTGCAAAGTCAAGCTAACATAACCTACTACCAGCAGGGTGATGCTGAGTCATGGCTTCACAACTGAAGGAAAATGATACTTCTTCCCATATTCTTGAGAAGAAATAGGAAGATGCTTCCAACTATAAGGAAGGAGAAAAATCCTACAGCCACACTGCTTATATATGACACGGACAACTACCTATCTTTTCCCACCCAAAACAAGGAGGAAGACTAGATTATCTTCCAACTCAGTTATCCAGAATGGCCATCTGAGGGTCTCAAATATCCCCACTAACTACAGTATTTTCCAACTATCAGAGTTTTAGCCAACATGATGGAAAACGCAATTTTTCTTCAAGAGCACTCATCTCTGTTGTAACTTTGTTGTTTTTTGTTTTTTGTTTTTGCTAGTTCTTGTCAGAGAATTCAAAGCACTGAAGGGAAATGTGTATATCGGGGGAAAAAACTGCTGGAGGAAAAAAATAAACTCAGAGCAGGGGTATAGACAAGATTTTTAGATAGCAAAAGCCATTGGTAAACAGGGTAATGGTGAATAACCAGCTGGAAGGGAGACAGAAGCCCTGGTTTGTAGTGTTTGCAGATTTCTATAAACCCTCCCACCATGACTGACTTCCGGCTAGCAACACGATGCCAGCTTGTTCTCAAAATTCCTAAAAATTTAACAACTAACTTGTGAAAGCCAGTGCAAGCTGGCTCCAACATACCACTGGCTGAAGCCCATTTCCCTTATCTCACCAAAATCAATTAGCCCTGTTTCGTATCTGAAATAAACCCCCAAAGCTAAAGTCCTTTCTTAATTTCAGGCCTCTTCTTATCTTTGTTGTTCTTACTGTTGAGTCACTAAGTCATGTCCAACTCTACCACCCCATGGACTGCAGCACACCAGGCTTCTCTGTCCTCTGCTATCTCCCAGAGTTTGCGTCAACTCATGTCCACTGAGTCGGTGATGCCATCCAACCATCTCATCCTCTGTTGTCCCCTTCTTCTCTTGCCCTCAATCTTTTCCAGCATCAGGGTCTTTTCCAATGAGTTGGTTCTTGGCATCAGGTGGCCAAAGTATTGGAGCTGAAGCTTCAGCATCAGTCCTTCTGATGAATGTTCAGGGTTCATTCCCTTTAGGATTGATTGGTTTGATCTCCTTTCAGTCCAATGGACACTTGAGTCTTTTCCAACACCATAATTCAAAACCATTAATTTTTCAGTGCTCAGTCTTCTTTATGGACTAACTCCATCTGTAGAGGACTACTAGAAAAACCATAGCTTTGACCATATGGACCTTTGTAGGAAAAGTGATGTCTCTGCTTTTTAATATGCTGTCTAGGTTTGTCATAGCTTTCCTTCCAAGGAGCAAGTGTCTTCTAATTTCACAGCTTCAGTCACCATCCACAGTGATTTCGGAGCCCAAGAAAATAAAATCTGTCACTGCTTCCACTTTTTCCTCTCCTATTTGCCATGAAGTGATGGGATCAGATGCCATGATCTTAGTTTTTTTTTAATGTTGAGTTTCAAGCCAGCTTTTTCACTCTCCTCTTTCACTTTTTCAAGAGACTCTTTAATTACTAAAAGATATCTGTTGGGATTTCCCTGGTTCAGTGGTTGGGACTCTGCCTTCCAATATAGAGGACATGGGTTCGATCCCTGGTTGGGGAACTAGGACCCCTCCATGCTACACAGCATTGGAAAGAAAAAGGATTAACAAAAATAATTTTTTAAGATATCTGTCCACACTTTCATATCTTTTCTTCCATCTCCCCGTCTGGAATGAAACTAGCTCAAGCTTAATAGTGTATAAGAAGCTTTCTTCAAATGCTCTTTGATTGCACTAGCTTTTCTCTGTTCTGATTTTCTACAGCACTTTTATATCACTCCTCTTGGATTCTAGAGGGTTGGTTTCCATGAGGGCAGAGATGGTTCTCATAGCACTTCACCCCCAAAGACTGTGACCTGGATTGAGCTGAATGAAATCCTGCTGACTTTTCCAGCTGGGCTGATGCTGTCCAGTGAGTGAGGCTCACCAGCTAGGACCCACTGGCACAAGGCGCTCACTACTGTACACACCAAACTTCCCCAGAGGAAGGGAGGAAACTAATATTAGTTGAGCAGGAAACTTCCGTAAGCCCTAGTGCCCAGACCTTGGTTTCTAACAGTGTTTTGTAGTAAAAGGAACCAGGTTCTTAGGAGAAACAGTGAATTCTAGAACTAGGGCATGGAATATTCAAGATTAATATGAAAGGAATGCTTTAAAAACAAAAGGCAAAACAAAACAGAAAAACACAATGATGATGCCATAGCAAAGCGAAACAGGAATCCACATTCCTAATATTCCTCATGGTCAAAACTGGAGCAATTTAAGAACCAAGATAACTGGTACTAGATTATAACCTAAAGAATAAAAATACTGATTAGCTTATACTGATATAAGAAATGAGATGGCTGGATAGCATCACCTACTCAATGGACATGAGTCTGAGCAAACTCTGGGAGAGAGTGAAGGACAGGGAAGCCTGGCGCCCTGCGATTGTGGGGTCGAAAAGAGCCAGACAAAACTTAGTGACTGAACAACAGCAAAGAAATGACAGAGTCAATAAATAAGTGGAGGGGACTACACAAAGCTGTGCAGAAGAACTCGTGGAGATGCACTGACCTCAAGGAGGGGGAAGGCAGCTCCCCACTCCTTAGGTGTGGATCTTTCCAAAGAGTGTAATGTGGGCGGTGGGCGGGTGGGAGTGTGTATGCCAAGAGTAACTGAGTGGAGAAAGGGCACAAACGCCACGTCAGACAGATGATCAAGGTCAACATCAATAGGGGTAAGTCACGTTGATAGCGTGTCCCTGATTTACCTGATGTGACAAAAATGGCAACTTACCAATTTTTAGGAGTACTGATCAGTTCTTTTGTTGAATGTCCTTCAGCTAGGGTTTTTCTAATCCTAACAGAAACAGAGGAAAAATCCCCAATGATCAGCACTCCTCAGAACTGTCAAGGTCGTGTCAAGTCTAAAAAACTGTCATGTTCTAGAGGAGCCTTAGGAGAGATGACAGCTAAATGTAACACGGTGTTCTGGATGGGGCCCTGAAACAGGAAAAGGACATCGGGTAAAAACTAAGGAAATCTGAATAAACTATGGACTGTAGTTACCTAATACCCCAAATGCTGTTCAATGGTTTCATTCTCATTTTACAGGACCATGAGGAGAAAAAAAAAGATATAACTATTTTGCCCAAGAAAACAAAGTTAGCAATTGGTAGAATTCAAGTTGAAACTCATGTTGAGTTGTTCTAAGAGATTTAGAAGTTTTAACTCATTAATCCTCACAGCAGCACAATTAAGCAAGGAGGACCAAGATTATTCCCTTTCCTGGTGAGGAAACTGAAGCTCAGAGAGGCAGGATGAGTTGTTTAGGGTTGCACAGCTAAGGTTGTTCACAGACAAAAAGTTTCTCAGGAATTGTTTATTTGACCCAAATGTAAATGTATCTGATTATTCATTTTAGAAAGTTAGTTTCAAGATTTCTCCCTTTAACCTCTTTTACAGAAAATCCACCCCCAACCCCACCATCGGCAGTGAAAGACTGAATTCTTGCCAATGAGCTACAATTAGGCTATTAAGTAACAGACACGAGGCCAATGTTTGTTAATTAGCCAAAAGCCATATAGGATAGGAGCTCTAGACTCTGCAGAGTTTTATATTCCACACGGACCCTCCAAATCATGCATGTGGCTTGGATGGACTTCAATACTTGCCCGTATTACAGTTTAAAAACACATCATTATTGCTCTGGTTAATAAACATCTTGAATAGTGCATTCATAATACATCTACTTCTTTAATAATTTCCATTTACTTGGGTTATTTACTCACTTGATCTTCAATTCGTAGTTGACCTTACCTACCTTAGGACTTTTTTCTGTGTTTGTTTCATATAAAGTTTTTCTTGAGAGATAGGAGTTAATTAAATGATTTAGGAAAAATGTGCCTCTTCTGACTCGAATACTGGATTGTTATCATATTTATGAAAGTTAAAGTTTATTCCAGATCATTTTAAGTGTGCACTGTCCTGAGTTTAGATGCTTGCCAGACTCATGAGTGCCACCAAATGTTGAAGCTGTCTAGAAGGTTTCCCTGTTCTCCTCCTCTGCGAATCGATGGCCTTGCCAACTGCCACAGGAAAAAAAGCATTTCTCTTCTGCCACGTCTGCCACGTGATGCGACCAAGGGCGAAAGCCAGCTCTCTGCTTACCCTCAGAAAAGGGCTCAGTGCATGAGTATCTGTATACTAGCAATGACTTTCTAATCAGAATAAAATACCATTCAGGCACAAAAACAGATGCTCGACTGGGAAGGGAAAAAAAGTCTTACTTCCCAGAAGTGATGCAACAATCACTACATTCGCCCAATCAGATACAATGAGTTTAATGGAAACATGCCAGATTAGGACATTTGATGAAATCCTTGAGAGAATTAAGTTCCTTCCTACCTGCAAAAGAAATCTACCCTGGGGACAGGTATTCCCTTCTTCTCTATGCCCCTAAAACCCTGCCAGCCAGTGAGAGACTATAAGTGGTCAGGGCACCAACTCTGGAGACAAAGTCTGGGTTTAAATGACCTTGGACTAATTACTTAGCCTCATTGTTCTCCGATGCTAAATTCGCAAAATAATGGTTGTCAGGATTAAAGGATTACTATATTAAAAAGCACTCAGAACAGTTTTGGCACATAGGGAAGCACTATCTTTGCTATTTGTTGTTTAGTTGCTCAGTTGTGTCCGACTCTTTGCAACCCCATGGACTGTATGTAGCCCACCAGGCTCCTCTATCCATGGGATTTCCCAGGCAAGAATACTGGAGCAGGTTGCCATTATGGATAAACAACAAAACAGCTGACTGCTGCCCAGTGATTCCAAAACAAGTATTATAACCTATTCTCTCCCCCTACCTCCCCCTCACCCACCCACTGCCCTTCACCTGCCCACCTGCTCTCAAAGTTTGTTCATTTAAGACCTGTATCTATTCCAAAGCCATTAAGGCCTGGTCTGCAACCACAAGGATGTTGGCAGATAGAAAACCCCTATTTGCATGGCTAATGTATTTATCCAGATTAAATGTATGGCTAACTATACAGATCACTTCTTTTTTTTTTTTTAAAACTAGGGTTTTTCACATGCAGATTTTATCATCATGCTTACTTCCTCTCTTTTCTTGTATTAAAAAACCTTTTCATCTTCTGCTCTGTCCCACCCCACTGTTGAATTTTTTAAAAAGGAAAGAAAAAGCACACCAGCCAACAGGCTCAGAACCCTAAGTATTTTGCTCTGAACTTCACACTGACAGTATTATACACTGTCATGGCAGTTTAACAGAGAATTGAAATTTAATGAGAAGAGATAAGAGAGAAGTACAGATAAAGGAACTCTTGAAAATCAGCCCTAACAGTCCCACGAAGGCCTAGGTGGCCTCAGAGCTTATTAATATAGACTGCCTCTCACCAAGGGGCATGTAATTTCGTTTTGCAGTCATTTCTTTAAAACACCATCATACCACTTTACCTTTAAACAAGGACATTCTGTAACCAGGGATTCACCTATGGGGCTTAGTCATCTGATCGGCCTCAAGGTCGCCAACTTGAGTAACACGATGAGAATGACCTCATTCACCCACTATAGAACCGTTATATCACCGATCGATACAGGAGGCCTCTGTGCATCGTCAACAAAGCCTTCTCCAGGGAGCGCCCTGCATACATCAGAAGCAAATTACACCCTTAAAGGCAGATGACATACGAATGCAGAAAGATCCTTTCTGCAAGGCAAAGCCTTTGTTCAGTGTGAAAGGAGCACCAATCCAACCTCAAAAAGGGCAGGGGGTGGGGGTGAAGGAAGAGAGAGAAGAGAGACTCTTTGACAAGTTTCTCTTGCCTTGCCTCTCAGATGCAGGATGCATCTTCCAGGGGTTCAAGAGGCAGGAGGGGAGACAAAAATGGGAGTATGATTACAAGGGACTGTGATGCTGAGGACCAAGAACCAGCAGCACTCTTGGCACACCCATTAGCAACATGCGCTACAGCACCAATTTCACGAGGCATGGTGAAATAATAACAGTGTCAATAATAAACGTGGGAGATGGCTCACCACGTATTAGTCGTTATTTCAATTAGTTTACGAGTATTAGCTCTAATTTTAGCTCTCTGACAACCCAGTGCCCCAGGGTCTAATATCATTCCCATTGTACAGATGGGAACACTGAGACACAATAAGGTTAAATAGAGGTACTGAAGTCACACTCCCAAGTGGTAGGAGTTGGGATTCAAGCCCAAGCAGTTAAGACTCTGGAGTCACTATATTAAACTGGGTTCAGTTCAGTTCAGTTCAGTCGCTCAGTCGTGTCCGACTCTTTGAGACCCCCATGAATCGCAGCACGCCAGGCCTCCCTGTCCATCACCAACTCCCGGAGTTCACTCAGACTCACATCCATCGAGTCAGTGATGCCATCCAGCCATCTCATCCTCGGTCGTCCCCTTTTCCTCCTGCCCCAATCCCTCCCAGCATCAGAGTCTTTTCCAATGAGTCAACTCTTCTCATCAGGTGGCCAAAGTACTGGAGTTTCAGCTTTAGCATCATTCCCTCCAAAGAAATCCCAGGGCTGATCTCTTCAGAATGGACTGGGTGGATCTCCTTGCAGTCCAAGGGACTCTCAAGAGTCTTCTCCAATACTACAGTTCAAAAGCATCAATTCTTAGGTGCTCAGCCTTCTTCATAGTCCAACTCTCACATCCATACATGACCACTGGAAAAACCATAGCCTTGACTAGATGGACCTTTGTTGGCAAAGTAATGTCTCTGCTTTTAAATATGCTGTCTAAGTTGGTCATAATTTTCTTCCAAGGAGTAAGCATCTTTTAATTTCATGGCTGAAGTCACCATCTGCAGTGATTTTGGAGCCCCCAAAAATAAAGTCTGACATTGTTTCCACTATTTCCCCATCTATTTCCCATGAAGTGATGGGACCGGATGCCATGATCTTCGTTTTCTGAATGTTGAGTTTTAAGCCAACTTCTTCACGCTCCTCTTTCACTTTCATCAAGAGGCTTTTTAGTTCCTCTTCACTTTCTGCCATAAGGGTGCTGTCATCTGCATATCTGAGGTTATTAATATTTCTCCCAGCAATCTTGATTCCAGCTTGTGCTTTTTCCAGCCCAGTGTTTCTCATGATGTACTCTGCATAGAAGTTAAATAAGCAGGGTGACAATACACAGCCTTGACGTACTCCTTTTCCTATTTTCCTATTTGGAATCAGTCTGTTGTTCCATGTCCAGTTCTAACTGTTGCTTCCTGACCTGCATATAAGTTTCTCAAGAGGCAGGTTAGGTGGTCTGGTAGTCTCATCTCTTTCAGAATTTTCCACAGTTTATTGTGATCCACACAGTCAAAGGCTTTGGCATAGTCAATAAAGCAGAAATAGATGTTTTTCTGGAATTCTCTTGCTTTTTCAATAGCTAACATCAACACCACCAGCACCAAGAAGTTATCTTTGTGCTTTTTCTGCAGGTGTTTCTTCCCTCTTCTTGGAAGAACAGTCCCATACATTTGCTTATGGATTTCTCTCCCAGTAGAGCCTCCCCCGGGAGGTGTTCTGTGCACAGCTGTGGAATGAAGGGATGAATGAACTGACCCTAGTCAATCCTTCTTCACTCATTCTGTGAGACAGGCTGAAGATTTCCAATTAACCTTGTTTTCAGATAAGGAAAGTGAGGTTCGGGAAATCAAGTGACTTGTCCAAGGCCATATTGCTTTGAATATGGTTTCTTGCACAACTTAACAGTGTTTTTTAAATTTGAAAAACCATGGGATGTTTGTAAGAAATCAAGATCTACATAATCTCAGAATATAACTATATAAATATAGCTTATATAGAATATTCTATTTATAGACTGTAAATATCTCTCTTTAGAGATAAAGGAGAGAGGCCAAGTCCAGGGCACAGGTCTGGTCTCTCCAGTGATTCAGAACAAAGCACAGGTGAAGAAGGCACTCTGTCCGAAGCTCCCTAAACTCCGAGAGAAGGCAACCCACCTTTTCCCTCACATTTCACGGAACTGCTGACCCACAGGAGGAGGCCAGGATGGCAACCTTCTCGTTCCAAAGCTTCAGGGCCCGGTTCTTTTCCCCCTCAATGGGGCGAGGCTCACCTTTCCCAGGCACCTCTTTAGCTATTTCCTTCTCTGGAGTTGCTCTGCATCTGTTCCTTTTTCAGCCCTGGGGGTCTCCCCTACTGATAACTGGAAAGGAGGCAATCCCCTAGTGACCTAGATTTTCACCACCAATCAGAGCAGAAGAGGACAAAGCACGCACAGGGGTTTCACAAGCTGCTCCCAAGGGCTGGACACCTTGGACCAGACCTGGAGCCCTTTGCTGGCAGACTTGGCTCCGCAGGGGTGGGAAAGCTGCTCTGGCTGAAGCAGCAGTTTTGCAAGGATGGGGCTGAAGGCTGATCCGCGTCTAGTCGTACCCCACTGTGCTGAGTCTCAGCAGGCAGGACGTCCGAGCTGGAGGGAACCTTGGAAAGCCTTGGGTCCAGCCTCCCATTTAACAAACAGGCAACCCGCTTCTCACTCATGAAAAGTAACTAGGCCAAAGCTAGACACTGGCATGGCTCACACTAGGGGACTTCTGACCTCCTGCCCCATGCACCCAAGACTCTAAGGAGAGACAGGAGGAGGTGACTCACAGATGGAAACCAAAAGGATTTTCTCCCAATGTCAAAAGGTGAAGTGAAGTGAAAGCCACTCAGTCATGTCTGACTCTGTGACCCCATGGTCTATACAGTCCATGGAATTCTCCAGGCCACAGTACTGGAGTGAATAGCTTTTCCCTTCTCCAGCGGATCTTCCTGACCCAGGAATTGAACTGGGGTCTCCTGCAATGCAGGCAGATTCTTTACCAAGTGAGCTAAATGAGAGATAGTAAAATGCCTAGGATCTAACTGAATTCATGTGTGTGCACGTGCTAAGTCACTTCAGTCCTGTCCTACTTTTTGCAACCCTATGGACTGTAGCCTGCCCGTCTCCTCTGTCCATAGGATTCTCGAGGCAAGAATACTGGAGTGGGTTGCATGCCCTCCTCCAGGAGATCTTCTTGTCTCAGGCATCTCTGCCTTGGCAGGTGGGTTCTTTACCACTAGCCCCGCTTGGGAAGCCTCAGTTCCTGTAGGGGTCTGCATAAATCATCTCTTGAGACCTTCTGGGAAATGTTTAAAATGCTCTGCCCAGAATTACTTGAGGGCTTGTCCAGTGCTTTGTTTTTGTTGCCTAATTGCTAAGTTGTATCTGACTCTTTGTGACCTCATGGACTGTAGTCCACCAGGCTCCTCCGTCCATGGGATTCTCCAGGCAAGAATACTGGAGTGAGTTGCCATTTCCTTCTCCAGGGGATCTTCCCGACTCAGGGATTGAACTTTTGTCTCCTGCACTACAAGCAGATTCTTTACCACTGAGCCATCAGGGAAGCCCACTGTCAAGTAAAAGATAACCCTTCCCCATGGCCTCAGTTGTTCTGGGACATCTAGTGGGTGAGTGGGGGAGACGGGAGAAGCCCCCAGGCTTCCGCTGGGCTCCCTGTTTCTGCTCTGATGTGAGAAACGGCCCCACGATCATTAGCATATCCAATTTGCATTCACTCCAGATGAGATTTCATCACTGCATCCTATTTATTCATTCCTTAATATAAATCTAAATTGCTTTCTTCAAATAGTGGAGAGCACTCTTGCCTCCGTCAGGGGAAAGAAACTATCACAGCAAGGGATGTGCCGCATCTTCATCTTCTCCCCTCCCGACACCCACCCCGGCTCATCCCAGGACTCAGAAAACACGCCTCTGTCTCAGGCGTGTCATACTGGGGCTCTCGGCAGAGCGGAAACCTGGTGGACATCCAGGGTTCCAGATACCTCGGGAGCCTCTGCCAAGTCCTGTTCTAGGTGAGCCCTGGCACCTTCACAGCAGCCACACACAGTCATTCTCAAGGAGGAAAAAAATCTACAGTGAGGTATTAGAACCTGGAAAAGGTCGGGACTTCCTCAGGGTCCAGTGGTTAATTCATCTTCCAGTGTAGTGGGTACGAGTTCAATTCCTGGTCAGGGAGCTAAGATACCACATGCCTTGCAAAACACCAAAGCATAAGACAGAAACAATATTGGAACTTTTAAAATGGTCCACATGAAAAAAAAATCTACAGAAAAATCAAAGAACCTGGAAAAGGTTCTTGGGAAGTCAAGAGGCAAAAATTTTAATAGAAAGTGAGGCACTGGCATGTCCACCGTCTTCAGGGAATGAGGTTCAAACACGTGGGATGCAGCAAGCGCGCAAGACCACGGCAGTTTCCGCTTGTTCCTGCCCACCACGGCCACCCCTCGATCAGCCGTGGACGCAGCCCATCACTTGAGCACCAGTTTTCCTGATGAAAAGTAATTTCTGATGCCTTTTCCTGTGAAAGGAAAGTTCTAGAAGTTTATATTCAAACGAGCCGCTTCTAATTCTTTGCCCTTTAGGATCAGACACTTTTTCTCCCTCCTCTGTGTGTATTTATCAAATACCAAAAATATTCAATGAAAATCTTGTATCAGCTTGCACCTATGCTAAAGAAAGTTCTTGTGAGACTCTTTGAAGGGAAACATGCTGAAAGAAAAAGAATGCTTGATCACCATTAAATTCAACTCCTCAATGCCCCTCCAACCAGGGTATATGTGACAAATTTTATCCAGTCATTCTGTTTTCCTGTGTCCTAACCACTACATTTTTAGTTATTTCTAAAGGAAAGAGTTCAAGTGTGGTCAGAACTCAGAGGAATTGAGCTGTTTTCAAGCATTACTACTTGAGTGCTTTTAGAGCTTCACGCTTGAGTTAAAGATGAGCACTTAAAAATTAACTCTCACTTCTGGGCTTGGGGCTGAAAGCCAATGACATCCCTGAGGGTCACCAAAGATGATGCTTGCTGGTGAGACTCGGTCTGGTGGTACTTGAGTATCTTGGCCCCAAAGTAACAGAGGTGGTCACTCCTGAACCTGACTCAGTTACGGAATGTAAAGACACAGAAAATATAATGCCTTTAATCTCTTCTCACCATGAGTCTGAAACAATCAAGATGTGCAAAGAAACATTAGGGGTTGGACCTTTTTTAAATATATGAATCATCTTTAAAGTCTTTATTGCTATAACACTGCTTCTGTTGTTCATATTCTGGTTGTTTTTTTTTTTTTTTTTTGGCTCAAAGCATGTGGGATTTTAACTTCCTGACCAGGGATCGAACTGGCACCCCCTGCATTGAAACACAAAGTCTTAACCACGGGACTGTAAGGGAAGTCCCAGGGCATTGAACCCTGAGTTAGAAAATTCCAGTCCTGGGTCTGCTTTGATAATGGGAAGTCACAGAATTTCTCTGGGTCTCAGTTTCTCAGTCAGTAAAACAAGGGGGTTAACAGGTTTCTAAAGCCCTTCGCATGCTCCCAGCCCCTGCTTCCACGCTCCTCCAGCTTTCCCTTCACCAGCAGGGACTGAGCGTGTTGGGGAGACTGTGCCTTTGACCCGGGAGGAATGTGACAACAGCCTTCCTTGCATTGTTCCCACAGTAACCAGAGCCAGCTGTCCATGCTGGCCGGCCAAGTTAGGGGTGCAAGATCGCACACAACTTGGAACTCTGTTGGCAGGACTGGGCTTCCAGAGTCCCCACCTTCCTCGGGGCCCTTGTCTGCAGGTTGGTACACCCCTGGGAACACAAGAGTGGGTCTGTGATCTTTATTAAGTAACATGTGATTTTTAAAACCTGGAGTGTCGCCACCAGCACTTGGGACTTCCCCCAATCACAGCTGGATGACTTGGGTATGTCTTTACCTTCCTGGGTCCATGAACCTCTCTCTGGGGTGTTTTGGGGTTGGCATCACCTAGAATCAGTCGGGACTTTCCAAGCCTGTTGGCATGGTCTGACACTAAGGCAAAGATCCTGGGATTCAAGTGAGAGCAAAAATATCAGATGACATTTTTCATCTGAAAATCTTGGGGTGAGCCAAGACTTATAAACACACACTTCTGAGCAGGACCGACCGTGACGGGTTTCCTTTTAGCCTGCATCTCCGATACTAATAAGGGAGGGTCACTGGAAAGCATAGACATTATTTTTAGCTTTTGTAAGGAGGGAGGAGTTTCTCAAAGGGCAAAATGGAAAGGAATTTAGGGCAAGGGTGGAGGGAGGAGGAGAGATTAGGAAAAATCAGGACTTTCAGGAGAGATAAGAAGCTTCCTCCTTCTTTCTTAACCGACTGGCTCCAGCATCAAGGATTTTGGGTCCAGATAGCTGGAGACAAAGAGCCTGTTGGAAGGAAATCACTTTTTTCTATGAGTGTGGTGAATGCGCCCTTCACGCCCTGGGATTTTTCACTTTCCAAATGTAGCAGATGAGGCCACTCGTGGAAGCTTTCTTGGGAAAGAGTTTGGAAATTCATGTTGGATTTGAATGCTGCTTTAACTTTCACAGGCCCCAAAGAAACACAGGCTTTGGATCTGCAGAGATTGTGAAAGTTCCAGATTAAAAGGAGATGAATTCCTCTTATATGGCCTTGTTACTTTAACAAATAGCAAGGTAGAGTCCAGCAGCTTCTGGGGAGACCATGGTATGGGCCAAGAACATACTTTTCTTTTTTTTTAATTTCTTGGTGTATGTATTTGGCTGCACCAGGTCTCCAGCTGCACACACGGGATTTTCAGCCTTCATTGCAGCATGTGGGATCTACTTCCTTCACCTGGAATCAAACCTGGGCTCCCTGCATTGGGAGCATAGCCTCTGAGCCACTGGACCATCAGAGAAGTCCCAAGAGCAAGCCACTGTGAGATTTCTTTTTCCTTCTTCTCTCTCCCCCACCTCCCCCACACCCCCACAATAGACAGTAAGGTGGTGAAGTAGAAGTCGCTCAGTCCCGTCTGACTCTTTTTGACCACATAGACTATAGCCTGCCAGGCTCCTGTGTCCAGGCATGAATACTGGAATGGGCTGCCATTCCCTTCTCCAGGGGATCTTTCAGGGGATCGAACCCAGGTCACTTGAATTGCAGGCAGATGTTCTTACCATCTGAGCTACCCTGTTAGACAGCAAAATATCTCCTTAAAGAACTACAAAAGTCAAGTCATGTATTCCTCAATTCAGATCTCCTGGTAAATTGCTAGCACCACAAGTTCAAATGCCATGGAGTTCATAAGAATCCTCAAAAGACACAAATCACTTCATCACAACCTATCTGCCTGCTGAAATTTTGAAAGCAAGACTGCAAAACATTCAAGTAATCACCCTTGAGGCATGACTGACACCAGCCCAGAGCTAACAACAAGGGAACACTGGAATTAGTTCCCCGCTTCCAGAATAGGACCTAAAGAAGTCTGTGCTACAGGAGAAGAGTTGCTGTGTTTTGTTTAATGGAACTAAATTTGTGCCCATTTAAATCACAAGCAGGTGGCACTTGGTAGCAAAGAAAGGCCTGAAAATATTCGCATTTAGTGAATGCAGTTGTATGTATAATTAGCCGAGATGTATTTTAAAGTACGCTAATCCTTTGTACTCTCTTCTACAATTCAAACTGGTGAGGAACAGAAAGCAGATTTTGAATTTATTATGAAAGCTCAGCCATCGTATTACCAGTTACAAAATAAAAAATGAGGAAAGCGTCAGAAAGTCTTTATTAATATATATATGTTTATATAATATATATTTATATAACATATACATTTAGGTAAGTGTAAGTGGCTCAGTCGTGTCCGACTCTCTGCGACCCCATGGACTGTAGCCCACCAGGCTCCTCTGTCCATGGGCTTCTCCAGGCAAGAATATTGGAGTGGGTAGCTATTCCCTTCTCCAGGGAATCTTTCTGACCCAGGGATCAAACCCAGGTCTCCCACACTGTGGGCGGATTCTTTACCATCTGAGCCACAGGGAGGATCAATATATACATTAGGATTTATATATATAGGTATATATATGTATATGTGTGTGTATATATATATATATATATATATATATATATATATATATATATATATAGTCAAAAGAAGAAGAGGGCAGCAGAGGATAAGATGGTTAGATAGTACCACTGACTTAATGGACATGAGTTGGAGCTGACTCCAGGAGAGAGTGAAGGACAGGGAAGCCTGGCCTGCTGCAGTCCATGGGGTCGCAAAGAGTTGGACATGACTTAGTGACTGAACAACATATTAGCACCCAACCAAAGGGAAAAGCTTGCTTGCTTTCAAAGGGCTTTGTGTTCAGGAGAAATGAGTGACCTAAACAATAGCATCTGGGAGAATGCAACGGCACCCCCAACTCCAGTACTCTTGCCTGGAAAATCCCATGGACGGAGAAGCCTGGGGGGCTGCAGTCCATGAGGTCGCTAAGAGTTGGACACGACTGAGTGACTTCACTTTCACTTTTCACTTTCATGCATTGGAGAAGGAAATGGCAACCCACTCCAGTGTTCTTGCCTGGAGAATCCCAGGGACTGGGGAGCCTGGTGGGCTACCATCTATGAGGTTGCACAGAGTCGGACACGTCTGAGGCTACTTAGCAGCAGCAGCAGCAGAAGAGATGGGAAAAATCAAAAGTAACACATTAATTTTGCTTTTTGGCCATGCTGAGCAGCATGTAGAATCTTAGTTCCCCAACCAGGGATTGAACGTGTGTCCTCTGCAGTGAAAATGCGGAGTCTTAACCACTGGACCACCAGGGAATTCCAAAAGGTACACATTTTAGAAGCATAACATTTTTTTCTGAAGTTTTTCTATAGAAAATGTCAAACACGCACAGAAGACATTCAATTGAACGCCAGATGTCCACTACCCAGCATCAGTACTCACAGTTCATCTCACGTCTTCAAGCAAGTCCCTGAAAACTCATTTAACTCCTAGATATTTCAGGATGAAGCACAGACTTTTAAGCTCCCTCATTGTCCTGAGATTTCTGAGAAGCCAAAGGCCCCAGGGTCATGCAGTCAGACAGTGGCAGAGGCAGGGCTTTAACTCCTTTTCTCACTGGAGGCCGAGGGGCTTCCGTTGCAAGTCCTCTGGCTCTCTTGCCCTTACACCCTCCACTATCTGTGTTAACTGACCCCTGGCCTGCAATATTAGCATGGAAAACAAGCGTTACACTGGTTGTAAATCAGCAAAGCCTGAATTTTAATCTCAGCTTTGCCATTTTCTCTGAAACTTAATTGCCCTAACTAATTAGGGATATGAAATTGCCACAACTCTCAACATACCAATGGGCTTTCCCAGGTGGCAAAGAACCAGCCTGCTCATGCAGGAGACTTAAGAGAGGTGGGTTCAATCCAAGGTGGGGAAGATCTCCTGGAGTAGGAAATGCCAACCCACCCCAGTCTTCTTGCCTGGGAAGTCACATGGACAGAGGAGCCTGGCGGGCTACAGCTCATGGGGTCGCAGAGTTGGGCAGGACTGAAGCTACACAGCATGCACACACAATATACTTATAAAAATAGCGAATTTTCAACTTATAACAGTTATTTTTAATGTGTTTAAATGGAACTTTGGGAGAAGTTGTTAGAATCCATGAAATCTTAGTAAACTATTAATACAAGGAGGATGAGGTCTACTATGTGAATGAGTTGGGGGGCACACATAATTATTACGTAACTGTACCCTCAGAGCATTTCCACGACAAGTTCATTTCTTTTTCACATATAAATTAGAACCAACTATTTCAACATGTTGAAATGGAAGCTTCTATGAAAAACAAATGTTTCATGTAATATACATCAACATTTTCCAAAGAGGAAAGAAGCTGCTTCCTTCCTCCCCACCCCCAGAGGAGGGGAGGGAAGTTCTAGCATCCATTAGAGAAGGAACGGACAACCCCAAGGAAAGTGAACAGAAAAAAAACATTCCCTTGTTGTTGTGGACTTAGCAAAACTCTAACCAAAGCTGACTTACAATAGAACACAAAATACTCCCAAGAAAGCACTCGAAGCTGGAAAAATAATAACCGAACACAGGACTCTAAGTAAGTGACCGTAATTGCACCCTTTTTTCCTTCTCAACACACATAGAGGTACTGTATTTGAGGAGATAAATGAAAGTGAGGTCATGACAACCTTAAGAAGCCCCAGTCTAGGGACTCTTCTGGTGGCCCAGTGGCTAAGAACTCCACACTCCCGGCGCAGGGGACCCAGGTTCAATCCCTGGTCAGGGGACTAGATCTCGCATGCCTACAGCCACCAGGAAGTCCACACGTCGTAACTCAAGACCTGGCACAGCCAAATAAATACATATTAAAAAAAAGAAAAGAAACTCCGTTCCAAGTCAACTCCAAACCTTGAGATTAGACCCTAAACGTACTTGCTGCCAAAAGCCAAGCCACAGGAGATCTTGTCATTTTTAATATACACTGGCAGCAAATGCGGACCATGTGTAGCCTCACCATAAAACCCAGGCTGTGGACCAAGTGTCACAGAGAAGCTGTCGGGTCTGGGGAAACGGCCCACCCACCTCTGTTAGTAAGGCCCATAGACCGGGGGCCTGCCTTGAACCTCCAGTATCTACGGCCTCACGTTCCGGAGGCTGGAAGTCCAGGATCACGGTGTCAGTAGGGCTGGCTCCTTCTGAGAGCCTTGAGGGAAGGTTCTGCCCTGTGTCTCTCTCCTAGCTTCTGCTGGTCTGCAAGGCATCTCGGGCTTGTGACGGCATAACTCCAATCTTAACACAGCATTCTCCCTGCATCTCTGTCTTAGTGTCCAAATGTCTTCTTTGTATAAGGTCATACTGGATCGGTGCCCATCACAGTGGCCTCATCTTAACTTGATCATCTGCAAAGACCCTATTCTAGATAAGCCACAGTCACAGACACTGTGGGGGAGGACCTCAGTATCTTTTTGGAGGGACATGGCTCAGCATATGACATCCCCTCATCCCCACTCAACTTAAGAGAGGCAAGTGAGGGAAGCTGAGCCACCGCCCATGGACTTTCCTGTGGTCCCACTGAATATACCGCCAGTGCCCCACCACTGCTCAGAAGGAACACTCCAGACCAGGCATGCCATGCCCGTGACATCCCTGGCAATCCATCACTTGGCTTTCACAGCCTGTCATGGCCCCTTCCCACTGCCTTCTCTCCCATACCCATCTTCAGCTTTGGCCATGTGGCTCCCATGCAATCCACATATGAACTTGGCCCCTTTCAACTTCAGGGTAGGAGGGACATCCATCAGAGTCTTCTGCCAACTGTGCACCCTCTTCTACGTATTCAGCTTACTTTTGTTCCTCCTCCTTTTATCCCTTGCACGTTTGGGACAAGCTGAGAGGTATCTTAGGCTTCTCAGGTGGCACTAGTGGTAAAGAACCCTCCTGCCAATGCAGGAGACATCAGAGTTGGGGGTTCGATCCCTTGGTTGGGAAGATGCCCTGGAAGAGGAAATGGTAACCCACTCCAGTATTCTTGCTTGGAAAATTCCACAGACAGAGGAACCTGGCAGGCTACAGTCCATAGGGTCATACACAGTCAGACCTGACTGAAGTGACTTAGTATGCATGAGAGGTAGCTAATAAAAGAAAATCATAATATATTTTTGATCTCTTTCTAGCCGGCATAATTATTAGGCCACAAGAGAGGTCGTGATGGTTATGTTGAGTATGTTCTTTGGCAATTTAAAAGTATTTTTCAAGCATGATAGTGGCAGAGTATAATTATTCAACAACCTTAGTAGATAGCAGTGCAACATCATTATTCCCAATATATAAAGGAGGAAAATGAAGCTGAAAAAGGTTAAGTAATTCAGTAATGGACACACTGCTCATAACCCAGAACCAAAACATGGATTCATCTCATCTGATGTCCAGTTCTGCAAAGTTATATAATAAATATGACATGATCTGTATGAAACCAAGAAGGACTAAAGGTTTTTTTTTTGTTGACTAGAAGCAGGATGGTAGCAAAAATAAAGCCTTATGTTTACATTCCATGCTTTAAAACATTTTCCAAAATGTTTCAATGCTAGGTTTTACGTATTTTTATAAAAACCAGATGCGTTATTCTTAGGCTCATTTCACAGATGATAAATGAAGGTAGAGGTTATATAACTTGCCTAAATGAACCAATAAGCCGAGAATGCAGCTAGAGTAAGAATCTCTGCATTCTAAGTAAAAATAGGGCATGCCTTTCCAAAGAGGAAAGTTTAATACAACCTCCTTGGAAAGGAAACATCTGAAAAGAAAATAATGTAAATGAAGGATAACAAGTAGAAAATTGGATACATTTCCAACGTATAGATACCTATTTTCTTGCAGGCAGAAGCAGCACATGTATGTGTCATGGATGTCAGGATGCATCCCTGAGCCCTGAGCTTGGCCAGCCCAGACAACCACTCATGGCCCTGAGAATGAGTACAAGGCTGTTCTAAGCAGGTCACACAAAACTTGATTAGTGATGAAGGAGGAGAAATATTTTTTCTCATTCATCACAGGCCTCGGGAGTCCTTTTAATTTTTTACCACCTGAATGCCTGAAAGAAGGCTTCCAGAAGGAAGGGAATCTGAGCTAATTCTAGAAGGATAAACAGCTTTAGAAAACAGAGATAAGAGGCATATGTGTCTCAGAGTGGCCAGTGGACCATTGTGGTTGGAGGTGCGTGTGTGGAGATGCAGCAGTGGATGATGAGCTGGGAAAGAAAAGTGGGGGCCAGATAATAAAGGACCCCAACTGAGATAATTCTGTACAATCAGGAGGGGTTTAAGAAGGGTTGGAGCAGGGGAATGACTCTATCAGAGGTACTCTGTTGCCTCTACACAAAAAACTCTGAAATCCACAAGTCCAGCCCCGCCCCCTCTTCCAAGATCCAGATGTGTTTTCCAGAACATCTGCTGAGCATCTCTAGATGGGTCCTGTTGGCATTTCCAAATGGGCACGTTAGATCTCTACAGTCCCCTCCAGACCTAACAGTCTGCGATTCTCGTTAAAACTGACATTTCCCTTGGAGAGACTGAAAATAAACAAAAAGCAGAGAAGTCATATTCAAGAGACAGGGCAAAAGAGCAGTGTCTTTCAATCGAAAGGAGAAAAAAATCTTATAATCATCTCTCTCTGACTGCCCAGGCTCTCAGAACTAAGTAATGCACCCGAGAGTGTACATGAACATGCCGTGTGCATCCGTGGCGGGGTACCCAGAAGATGGAACTAAAGCGCTCTCCAAGGACACGTGCTCTTGATGACAAGCCAAAATGGCTTTCTGGCCACTCAAAGCTGCTCCCTTGTACCCAGAGAGGTTGGTTCTAGAAACAACACTGAAAGTACAGAATAGGAATCCCTCTTTTGCAAAATATTTTAAGCACTCTACACTTTTAGACCCAAAACAACTCATGCTCATCTCCAACCAACTCAGGCCATTTCTAAGTCACCCCTGAATTCCTATGAGGCTTTGTGGAAGGGCGTGTCCCCCCAGAGACAGGTGAGAAACCTCCAAGAGGCCCTTTTATGCGGAGTAAGCATGTTTCCCTGTTAAGCTTGCCCTCTGCCACTGCAAAAAAACAACGTTGTGAAAACCCTTAGTTTAGTAGAGAGCAGTAATTCACACAGAGTGTTTTGAATAAGGTGTAATTAATAACATTTTGCTTCTCTTTTCTGGACATAAGTTCTGAAAGCAAAAATTTAGAGTGTAGGTGGGTTACCACCCCACACATGTGTGCATGCTAAGTCACTTTAGTCATGTCTGATTCTGTGAGACCCCACGGGCTGCATGTAGCCGGCCAGGCTTCTTTGTCCATGGGGATTCTCCAAGCAAGAATACTGGAGTGGGTTGCCGTGCCCTCCTCCAAGGGATCTTCCCGACCCAGGGAATGAACCCGGGTCTCTTACATCTCCTGCATTGGCAGGTGGGTTCTTTACCACTAGCGCCACGTGGGGAGCTCTACTACTCCCTACTCAGAATTTAGAAAAGATACACTTTTCACAAGCCCACATCCAGCGGTCTGCTTGGCTGTGACAGAAACCATCCTTATCCACTGGCCAGTCTTGACCAAAGGATTAGGTCAGCATGAGGTCCCCTTGGGCCCTGTCACCATGATGCCCCTGTCCCTGCTGGCCTCCATCAGAGCTATTCAACTCAACAGAGCACCTTGATCATATCCTGAATTCTCACTGAGAGTCACTTGGCCTGGGCTCTTCTGTCTGAGGGTGGGGCTGCTCCATATATTCCAGAGGATGTGATTCATTGTTGTTTAGTTGTAAAGTCATGTCCAGCTCTTTTGTGACCCCATGAACTGTAGCCCACCAGGCTCCTCTGTCCATGGGATTTTCCAGGCAAGAATACTAGGGTGGGTTGCCATTTCCTTCTCCAGGAGATCTTCCCAATTCAGGAATCGGAGGGATCGATCCAGTGATCCATCTCCTGCTTGGCAGGCTGATTCTTTACCACTGAGCCACCTGGGAAGCCCAGAGGATGGGATACTAAGTCACTAAAAGCACAGAGAGCAAAATGGCTTGAACTTCAGAAGGTGCTGAAGGCAGCTGTGTGTGTATACCCTGACTTAGAGTCTTTCCAGAGATATTATTCAGATTCCACTTTATTTCAGGTCCCTGACCTCTAGGATCTGTGCTTCTTGGCCAGCTGGCAGTGCCGAGACACACAGGAAAGAAAACTATGTGTCTGATAAGAGATCTGAGCCAACTGACCTGCATGACAGTGGCCAAGCATATATTCCAAACCCCGTACGGCTCAAAGGCTACTTTGATGGACTCACTAAACTTTTATAAAACATTCATAATAAAACCCATGATACTCCAATGTTTCCTTATAGATTAAAACTATCAACCCCAAACTCTCTAAGATCTATTTTACTCCTCTTCCTGTTCACTCTCTGGATCATCACGGCAGTCTTGCCTGGCCTCCCAAGTGGGGCTCAGGTGCCCCTTCTAGATGCTTCCTCCACATCCTGTATTTCCCTCACACCCTGCTTATCACTGTGGATTGTAATTGACTAGTTCTTTTTTTCATCTACGGTACTAAAATAACTATAACGTAGCATGATGGGGAAGGGACCCTTTTCTTTTATACTACCTTAGTATTTCAGTACTTAAAACCCTACTTGGTACCCAGTGGAATCTCAAAGAAGAATGACTAATGGAAAACAGAATCCAGGCTCTGAACAATTGCTATTTATTCAGATGACGCCAGTGGTGAAGAACACACCTGCCAAAGAGACACGGGTTCAGTCCCTGGGCCAGGAAGATCTCCTGGAGGAGGGCATGGCAGCCCACGCCAGTAGGCTTGCCTGGAGAACCCCATGGACAGAGGAGCCTGGGAGGCTGCAATGTACGGAGTCGCACGGAGTCAGACACGACTGAAGCGACTTAGCATGCATACATATTAATCGGGTACACGACAGGAACACTTACCTCTCACTCCATTCAGTGCTATCTGTGGCCCTCAAAGTCTGGCGGTGCGACCACACAGTTACTGCTTTGGCCACCTTAATTAGAAGGGTTTCATGACTCTAAAGTAAGACCATGAGCTTGCTCTGTTTGAAGTCAATCAGGAGCTAAAAGCTTTTAGAGTTTTCCCCTTCAAGAGCACCAGGAGGCTTGAAAGAATCTTAAAACAGGGAAAGCTTTGAAAGAGAGTTATGGGCAAAGCCTAAAGTGTTTGGAGCTGGAAACAATTATTCCTCTGCACAGAAATCATTTCAGGGTGGTGTGGGGGAGGGAGCACCAGCGAGACTGGTGATTTTCATGCAGTTCTAGGCCAGCACCCTTTAAATAAGGAGACATCTTTCATGAGACAGATGCTTGCACAATAAATTAGAAATAGATTAGGGTAAGTTTATGCCACAACACACAGTTGTTTAATAAGATAATTTAATCGAGGGTCAAAAATAATTGGGGGAAATGATCAAATCCACAGGAGAATCATCTATGAATGCTAAAACAAACAAATCATGGAGAAGACGATCTTGGCCAAATAAGTGCTTTGGTCCAAGTCCATCAGGCAGCTTGTCCTGACCACCTACTATGTGCTCGGCACTGTGCAGGGTTTGTGGGGGACATGGCAGGAATCACTGCCATGACCCAGAGTTCATTTCCTCCTGGTGGTCTCTAAAGGCACCCCACTGATGCTGGTGCCATCTTTCCAAAACGCAGATGCAATGAGGTCCCTCAGGGTGACAGCCACCATCATCGCAGTCATAATCCAACAGGACAAGCAGGACCCTACTCACTCCCAGGGTTGAAGACCTCTCCTGACTTTTACTCACAACTCCCACCCCCCTACCCATAACCTGAGACTCAGCCATACTCTCTTACTACCCACGCTTCCCTGGGTTTAAGACTTCTTGACTCTTTCACGCCTATGCCTTTGAAAATGTTGTCCTTTTCCACCTAGAAGCACTGCCCTAGCACAACCTGTCCACTTGGGCTTCATGACTCACCTCTCTGAGACGTCTTTCCTAGAAACACTCCTTATCCCTGGCCCTGGTGTGATATTCTTTAAGAGTTTCCCCAGGACTCTCCATATATCAGGACTGTGGAACTCGATACATGGAACTCTCCCTTCCTCCCCTCTGCCCTTGCTTCCTCTGGCTCATCTCGGGCCATCTGGAACACCTACTTAGCAATTACTCCCTACCAGGCCCCATGCTATGCTAGGTGCTTTGGGTCTAATTCTTAATAAATCCACACGAATAGTAAACATGACTTGCAGATGAGAAACGCAGCTCAGAAAGGTTCAGAAACTTGGTCAAGTACAGAGAGTCAGCAAGTGGCAGCGTCAGATGCCTCTGTTCCAACCCCAAGGTCTTTTTTCCTCAACACATCAACTCACAAGAAGGCTAGGGGACTCGCCCGAGATGCCCACCCAGATCCCAGTGGTTCTTGCAAGCTTCAAAATCACACACGTGGGTTTTGACAGGTACAAGCCGAAGGTGTGCATGGCCAAAACCAACCGGATGGGCACACCCACACAATCTGCGTGCTACCCCAAACTTTCTCTTTCCTGCATGTCATAGAGATGATAGAGTATGGAATCCCCGACACCACCCATGAGCCCTCCACTTTATGGAGTCAGTATAAATGCCTTTTGTTTATAACCACAACTGCACCAATTTTGCATGGTAGATGTTTCCAAGGAGCCTCAAAGCCTCAATTGTGACCATCTTTCATTTTGGTTTCTAGTTCTGCTCATGTAAGAGATGGCCTGTCCTCATATTTATTACTATTAGAATAATGTCAGGTTCGGGGTTAGCACATAAAATAGATGTTTCTCTGATTTCTGTGCAAAAGATCAAAACGCTTTTATACGGCAACATCAAAAGAATCAACATGTAAACATTCTTTTTCCCTTCAGTGGTTTCTCAATATTTGGAAGGCTTTATTAGCCTATTTTGCTTACAAATGGTAAGAGAGTTCACTATCGCTTCTAAGCCTTTTCTGAGACTACGGTATTTGCTGACAATTAGTGTTGGGTGCCCTTCCTTTGGTAATATTTTGTGGGAGGAAACTACCTGGGAAATATTTTGGCTTATCACACAGCCTGCTCTGGGAGGACAGTGAGGAGAGGGGTGTATATTTTTACCTCTTTCTTTCCATTGATTCTCTCTTCTTTTCTTTCTCTTGCCCTTTGTTGTTGTTCAGTTGCTAAGTCATGTCTGACTCTGCAACCTCCTGGACTGCAGCACACCCGACCTCCCTATCCGCCACTATCCCGCGGAGTTTGCTCAGATTCATGTCCATTGAGCCAACGATGCTCCCTAACCATCTTATTCTCTAATGCTCCCTTCTCCTTTTGCCTTCAATCTTTCCCAGTATGAGGTCTTTCCCTCTTTGTGTGATTAGTCACTCAGTCGTGTCCAACTCTTTGCCACCCCATGGACTGTAACCCACCAGGATCCTCTGTCCATGCGATTTCCCAGGCAAGAATACTGGAGTGGGTTGCCATTCCCTCTTCCAGGAAATCGTCTCAACTTAGGGATCGAACCTGCATCTCTTAAGTCTCCTGCATTGGCTTGTGAATTCTCTACTACTAGCGCCAATTGGAAAGCTCCAAAGGAAATTATTTAATTGACTATAGCTTAAAGCCTAGTTAACCATTTGATCAGTTGTTCTTAGTAGGACACCACTGAAGTGACTTAGCACGCAATGTTCTAAGTTCATAACTTTGAGGCATTAATAGGCTGGTGTGTGTCCTTAGTCATGTGCTGCAGCCCACCAAGATCCTCTGTCCATAGAATTCTCTAGGCAAGAACACAGGAGTGGGTTGCCACTTCCTTCTCCTGGGGATCTTCCCGACCCAGGGAAGTTTTTTTTTACCATTAGCGCCCCTGGAAAGCCCCATCTCATGGTGCTACCTATAGCTTCTTAGACTTTTCACTTGACTGGCAAAATAAACGTAGCATGAGATTCAAGTATAATTGCTGCCTCCTTCCTCTAGAGCACAGACTTCCCACTCACATGCCTGTCAGTGCCAGTGAGGAAAATCAGTCTGCTATTTTATCACTGCAGGAGAACTGGCAGAGCAGGCCGCTGTCTCTGCAAACCATTCAGTCAGCTCCAGCATTTCTAAAAGGCTTTCTGCTCATGATAAAGCCCCACAAATGCCCAATGAACATTACACTTGCCAACCCCAAAGGCAGCCTCACTGTGAGTGGTGACATATAAGAAGCGTTCTATTAAACTTAGAACCCACGCAAGGTTGTCTACCATTATAGCTGTTAACACTATTCTGGTGGAAGTAGCCAATTAAATTATGTAAGGGAGAGAGATAAGAAGTCCAAAAACTAGCAAAGAGCAGCAAAATGATCATTATTTGCAAAGGCTGTGGCTGAAAATCACATGAGCAAGTCAGCTGAACAACTGTTATAGACAATTAGAGAATTCTGTAAGGTAATTCACAAGTGCTGGTTTAATTGCTAAGTCATGTCTGACTGTTGTGACCCCATGGACTACAGCCTGCCAGTCTCCTCTGTCCATAGGATTACCCAGGCAAGAATATTGGAGTGGGTTGCCATTTCCTTCTCCAGAGGATCTTCCCAACCCAAGGATCAAATCCTGGTCTCCTGCATTGCAGGTGGTCTCCTGGATTCTCTACCAACAAGAATAATATGCAAAAGTCAGTGGCCTTCCTAAGGAAAAACCATTAAGAAGACATGCCAGTCTTTAAAATTGCAACAAAAATGAAAAATGGCTAGAGATAAACTTAAATAGAAATACATAAGAACTAGGTAAAGAAAGAAAATTTCACATTATTGAAGGACAAAGAAGGTACGTTTACCCTGCTGGTCTTTGATGAGGAAATCACTAATTCTTCCCAAAGTAACTGATAAACATGAGATGATATCCAAGAATACCATGAGAAAGCTAACTCTGAAGTTTATCTGGAATAATGCATAAAAATGAAACAACAAGAAATAAGGAAAGAGGACTTCCAGGGTGATACAGTCACCTGCCAATGCAGGGGACATGAGTTCAATCCCTGGTTCAGGAAGAGTCCCATGCCACAGAGCAACTAAGCCTTAGCACCACAACTACAGAGCCCACAAGCTGCAAGTACTGAGGCCCAGAGACCTAGAGCCTGTGCTCAGCGAAAAATGAAGCCGCTGCAGAGAGAAGCCTGCAAAGCTCAACTAGAGAGGAGCCTCCACTCTCCTCAACCAGAGAAAGTTCGAGCACAGCAACGAAGACCCAGTGCAACCAAAAATAAAAGAAAGAAAGAAGGAAAAAAAATAAATAAGGAAAGACTACTAGAATGTGTAAAATATTTTAAAGCTCCAAAAATTAACTCAGTACGCACTGGCACACAAATAGAAAGCAAGATCAATGGAAAAGGAATAGACCCAAACACATACTGCAATTCAGGGTATGACAGAGTTGGCAGTGCGTATTATTGGGAGAAGACAGTCTTTCAGTAAGTGGATGGCCCCCTGGCAGAAATAAAGTCAGATCCCTAGTTCAGATCCTACACTAAAATAAATTCTTGAGCAACCAAAGATTTGAATGTGAAAAATGCAAATGTAAAAGCCCTCGGATAAACCTTGATAACATGACGCTAAGTGGAAGAAGCCAGTCACAAGGGACTATGCACTGTATGAATCAATTTAAACGAAACGTCCAGAATAGGCGAATCCATAGAGAAGTAAAGGAGATTAGTGGTTACCAGGGGCTTTGGGGTGGAGCGAATGGAGAGTGACTGCTTAATGGGTATGGGGTTTCTTTTGGGGTGATGAAAATGTTCTGAAATTAGATTGTGGTGATAGTTGTACAATTCTGTAAACAGACCAAAACCACTAAACTGTACACATGAAAAGGGTGAATTTTGTGGTATGTAAATTACATCTCAAAAATGCTATGATTTTTAAAGTACTAAGAGAAAATATAAGACAATTTTTAAATATAACGTTTGAGCAGAGAAACCCTAAGTATGTCAAAAAATTGAAAGTGAAAAAAAAAAGGTCTGATAAGTAAGGCTACATAATTTTAAAAACAAATCCTGCAGGGAAAAAAAAAGCCTAAGAAGTCCAAAAATAAATGGAAAAATAAAAAACTCAGGACAAAAGGACTAGTTTTTTTTTAGTTACTTTGTGCTCCTGAAAATGAATTAGCTGGAAAAGACCAAAAACCTAGGGAAAAATGGGCAATAAAAGTCAATACACATTTCTCAGTAAAGAATATAGGACTGGCTCTTAAACATATGAAAAGATATTCGATCATTTGCTTGTGAGAACAAGCAAAGCTCTATATTAAAGCTACTAAAAGATAGTAGTTTGCACCTCTTAGATTGGCAAAGATCATGCAGTTTAGTAACACTGTCTGTGGAGAAAAGGCACAAGCCCACGGTGTTAGTGGGAGCATGCGTTAGTACAGATGCCAAATCTGAGGGCAATTTGGCAAGGTTTACCAAAATTAAAACTGCACATTCTTCTGATCCAACAATTCCACTAGTAGCAATTTCTCCTCCAGAGAGCCTCGCTGACATAGAAGATGCTATTTATAGATAGCAACTCACTGGAGCATCGTGCCTAGTATAAAATGATTGGAAACAAGCAAGAGTCCATCAGTGTGGGGCTGAAGAAATTAAGGCCAAACCCTTACAATGGAATACTATTGAGGTATTAAAAGGAATGGGTTTCCCTGATGGCTCAGTAGTAAAGAGCCCATCTGCAATGCAGGAGGCGTGGATTTGATCCCCTGGGTTGGGAAGACCCCCTGGAGGAGGGCATGACAACCTACTCCAGTATTCTTGCCTGGAGAATCTCACAGACAGGGGAGCCTGTCGGGATACAGTCCATAGAGCTGCAGAGAGTCAGACAGGACAGAAGAGACAGCGTGCACACTCTAAGAAGAATAAGACTACTCCCTATGTTATGACAAAAAAGGTTTTTGAGGATACAGGCTTAAGTCAAAAAAGGTTAAAAAAAAAAAGAAACAGAACAGTGTGCATGGTGCAAACACTATGCTGAAAAAACCTGTACCAGAACTTCCCTAGTGGTCCAATGGTTAATAAGACTCTGTGCTTCCAAGGTAGGGGGAACAGGTTCAATTCCTGGTCAGGGAACTAAGATCCCACATGCCATATATCCTGGCCAAATATATATATATATATATTTTTTTTTTAACTCCATATTTTTTCTCCTATAGTTTGCATAGTTATAAAATATCCCTATATTTATATTGTATTTATATTATGTATATTTGGATTTTCTATTTTCTTTATATTTTATAGTTATAATTTAGGTTTTATTTTTAAAATATCCCTAAACAGACCCACAAGAAAATGGTAATGAAGCTTGCCACTAGGAGTGAATTTGGGTGACTTGGGAACAGAAATGAGAGACTTACTTTTCTTTTACCTCTTATTTTATCCTTTTGTACTTTTAGTGATTTAAAACAAATTAGTTCATTCTTTCAGTTAAAAGAAAATAAAGAGAAACAAATATGACAGAGATACTGAAATACAAAATGAATAAAATATTGTGACCTAATTCTAGAAAACTCTGTTGCTTATTTTTAATATAGGTATATTCAAGAAAGAAATTAATAACTTAAAAAAATCCCTCACAAGGGATCACCCATCTGCAAAACAGATGCATTCAGCTAAGCTTCCTATATGCGGGCCATTGGTGAAACCCCACCCTACTAACCACACTCCCCTCCAGAGTGGGAGGACTGCCTCCAAGACCAAGGAGCTAATTCAGTCTTCATAATTCACTTAAACTTGAACTCTGCTGCAGCTGGAGACAGGCCAAGTAGACAGGTTTCTTTGGATTTATCCCCAGGACATAAAGAAAAAGACCAGTTTTGCCTATTTCTACTCACTGAACTGTTAGGTCTCCCATTGGCCATCAGCTGAATTAAGAACAAACTAGCTGTAAAACGTCTTGACAAACACTACAGGGAATTCATAAGAAGTTCCCTTAAGTGCTTGTTCTAAGAAGGGAGGAGGTGTAATATGAGAGAGTGGAGATGTAGCCCCCCAGCTCCCCTTTAAAGGGGTCCTGACTGACCAGGCGGGACAGAGTGGTCCGTGGCATTCAGTTCAGTTCAGTCGCTCAGTCGTGTCCAGCTCTTGGCGACCACACGGACTGCAGCATGCCAGGTCCCTGGTGATGGGTCAGCAAAGGACAGGATTCTGGGCTCACATAAAACTTTTCATGTTAACCCTCTCACAGACATTACAGCACATCTGTGTACTCTTAGTCTCACGTGTCAAGCAGAACTTTTTGGATTCCCTTGAAGACACACATCTATCACGGCAAAAGAGATGGCAAGGCTTACTCAGCAACCCTCATGCACCCTTATAACATTCCCGAGCTATTACAGCCCTTTTCCACTGTCCGGTGGATAGAATGGAGGGCGGCATGGCTGACTGGCAAACCCCAACTTTAGCTTAGTCAAAAATGTCAATGACATCTTTCACAGATGAGAACATAGCCCCTCTCTTTCCCTTCTCCTGTGTCCACAGAGGACAGAATGAGGGTGAGTGATTGGGGATGGCTTCTACACAGCTTAGAAAAACTGCTGAAGAAATATAATCAAAAGAATTTTGAGAAACATTCTATAAAATGCAGGCTTCCCAGCTAGCTAGCCTTCAGAAAAATTTCTCTGAATTCTTGATGTCTTGGTTATGTAGCACGTGGTAACATCTGGATACTAGAGACTAGATCCACTTGTGGATCTAAGACAAGCAGGGTGGGGATGATGTACAAAACTGAAGGGAAACGGGGAAAAGTGGAGGAGTCAAGCAGGCCCCCCGTCCACGGGAAGCAGGAGACATGGTATGTTTTGAAGAGACAGGAAAAGTTAGGAACAGGTTGCATGGGGAAATGTGACAGTATGTCTGCTGGAGAAGAAACTATGAGGACCTGTCTCAAAGGAAGAGCAGGATTGACAGCAGGCCCAATCCACTGGGAGTGGGGACCTCTGGGCAGCTGCGTGAGTGGAGGGGATCACCCAGGGCTGGTGTTTGGAAAGGACTGTGTAACACCCAACTATTGGGAGACTATAGTTCAGCTCAGTCACTTTCAGTCATGTCCAACTCTTTGCAACCCCATGGACTGCAGCATGCCAGGCCTCCCTGTCCATCAGCAACTCCCAGAGTCTACCCAAACTCATGTCCATTGAGTCGGTGATGCCATCCAACCACCTCATCCTCTGTCATCCCCTTCTCCTCCTGCCTTCAATCCTTCCCAGCATCAGGGTCTTTTCAAATGAGTCAGCTCTTCGCATCAGGTGGCTAAGGTATTGGAGTTTCAGTTTCAACATCAGTCCTTCCAATGAACACCCAGGAATGATCTCCTTTAGGACGGACTGGTTGGACCTCCTCGAAGTCCAAGGGACTCTCAAGAGTTGTCTCCAACACCACAGTTCAAAAGCATCAATTCTTTAGCGCTCAGCTTTCTTTATAGTCCAACTCTCACATCCATACATGACTACTGAAAAAAACACAGCCTTGACTAGACGAACCTTTGTTAGCAAAGTAATGTCTCTGCTTTTTAATATGCTGTCTAGGTTGGTCATAACTTTCCTTCCAAGGGGTAAGCATCTTTTAAAATCATGCCTGCAGTCACCATTGCAGTGATTTTGGAGCCCAAAAAAATAGTCAGCCACTGTTTCCCCATCTGTTTGCCATAAAGTGATGGAATCAGATGCCATAATCTTAGTTTTCTGAATGTTGAGATTTAAGCCAACTTTTTAGTGAACCTTTTAAACCATGGGCCAGGGAGGGAGAAAGTGAACCTGAATGCAGCTGAAACAGTGAGCGTGGTGGCTGGATGCAGAGGAAGGGAGGGAAAGAAGGGGACCGTCACCAGAGAGAAGAGTTGCAGAGTCTGAGATTTCAAGACGCAGAAAGGCCCAAAGGCTACTGGTTCGAGGTGATACACAGGTCATAGGTGTGCCAGTGTCTGCAGGTGGCTCGAGTGAAGGAAAGATCAAATCTTAAGGTGAACAGACAGAGTGATGGGAGGGCAAGGAGTCAGAAGAGTCAGGCTGACCTGACCCCTGTTGGCACCAGACTTCCATGATGCACCCTCATCCAGACAGACAGGGGGATACTTCACAACCACTGTGTCAGGGGAATACAACGGCCCGCCCCAGGTCCAAGGGCAGGTGATGAAGTCTCGGAATCATGTTCCTCACTTTTCCCAATCAAATCAGAGAAAGGCCCCTACATAGAAGCAGAACTCCCTGACAGACGAACAGGTCCATGACCTGGGTTAATATTATCCGAGGGAGGCAACAGAGAGCAGTGCGATTAAAACAGTGGCCGGTTCAAGTCCCAGCTCCCCACCACTGACTGGCTGAACACTTCAGGCTTCACAGATCCTCTTTAAACCTGAGCCATCACCTCGGTGGCCTTCCCTAGTGGCTCAGACAGTAAAGAATCTGCCTGCAATGCAGGAGACCTGGCTCGATTCCTGGTGGAAAGATACCCTGGAGGAAGGCAAGGCAACCCACTCCAGGATTCTTGCCTAGAGAATCCCATGGACAGTGGAGCCTGGCGGGTTACCGTCCATGAGGTCACAAAAGAGTCAGATATGACTGAGCAAATAAGCACAGCACATCACACTGGTAAAGAAGAAATGCTGCAACATATCCACGATGCTTAGAGGAGAGGCTGGAGACAGGGACTATCTTCAACATCGTGTAATAAACTATAATGAAAAATAATCTGAAAAATTGTAACTGAATTACTTTGTTATATACCAGAAGCCATGACAAATCTAGACACTGTATTAAAAGCAGAGACATCACTTTGCCAACAAAGGTTCACAGAGTCAAAGCTATGGTTTTCCAGTAGTCATGTTGGACCATAAAGAAGGATGAGCGCCGAAGAACTGATTTTGAACTGTGGTGTTGGAGAAGACTCTTGAGAGTCCCTTGGACTGCAAGGAGATCAAACTAGTCAATCCTGAAGGAAATCAGTTCTGAATATTCATTGGAAGGACGGATGCTGAAGCTGAAACTCTGATACTCTGGCCACCTAGTGAGAAGAGCCAATTCACTGGAAAAGATCCTGATTCTGGGAAAGAGTGAAGGCAAAAGCAGAGGGAAGAAGCAGAGGATGAGATGGCTAGATAGCATCAGCGACTCAATGGACATGAATCTGAGCAAACTCTGGGAGATGGGAGAGGACAGAGGAGACTGGAATGCTGCGGTCCCGTGCAGTAGCAAAGAGCCCAGCACGACTTAGCGAGTGAACGACAAGTACCAGAAATCAACACAATATTGTAAATCAATATACTTCAATTATTTTTAAAAAACAGCTTCAAAAAAGAAGAGATGCTAAGGGTTAGTCATTAGTAAAAGTTAACTGATGTTCTTACTCCTCTACAACAACGTTCTCAAGGAAAATTATTTTTAGGAGAGCGAATGGGTAAGAAAAGTGAAGTGAAGCAAGCAAATGCATGAAAGGGGAGAGAATCATTTACTCCGATTCCTAACTGTTTAAAAGCAAGCTACCCAGAGAAACGAAAACACGGCCCCACAAAAGCCTGTTCAGGAACGTTCACAGTAGCATCACTCACGATGGCCAAAAAGCAGAAACAACTCAAGGGACCACCAACTCACGAAAGGATAAACAAAACCTGGCCTCTCCACACAATGGCATATCATTAGCACAACAAGCACCGAACGCTGATAACAAGCTTTAACGTGGACGGACCTTAAAAACAACACGCTAAGTGAAAGGAGCCAGGCACGGAAGTCCACATAGCGGCATGATTCCATTTATAGGAAACATCTAGAACAGTCAAATCTATATGCAAAGAAAACAGATTCTTGGTTGCCAGGAGCTGGGGGTGAAGGGTCGGAGGAAAATGGGAATTGACTGCTGATGGATATAGGGTTCCTTTTGGGGCTGATGCAAATGTTCTTAAATGTACTGCGGTTAGAGAGACGCACAATTCTGTGAATGCAGTAAAAAGCACCGATTGTACAGTTTTAAAAAGAAAAATGTTAGCTACATGGTTCTGAAAGCGTCCCGCTTCCCCTCTCTGAATAAAGACTCTTGGTCTTCCCTGGGTGAGAGGCCCTGATGGGCAGAGCATAGGAAAGGCAGCATTCCAGCAGTTCCCTTCCTTATGAATATCACAAGATATTGATCCTCCTCCTCCTCCGGAGACATTCTCAGGTGGGTGCCAGGGAGGTTATTTCTCTTCGCCTTTCTCTCTGCTTCAGTCTTGGCTAGTGCCTTCTGTTTCCCCAGGCGCACAGTGGGTAAAAATCAATCTCTGCTTGATCTTTCACAGGCAAAAGCTTTAAGGTGGACGGGTCTTTTATACACAGGAGTTTAAAGCTCCTGAAAATACCGAGGCGGGGGCTCTGAAGCCCTGGTTTTGATTTCTCCACACCACGAGGACAGGGTCCTTAAAAGCAATGTTTCCTCCAAATAACTTCACTGAACATCATTTTCTTTGGGAAACAAATTGCAGAGAGAAAGTATTGGAAAACCATTCCCCACCGTGCACCTGAGGTTTGATTTACATGCCAATAACAGCCTAAAAAGTGGCCTCGTAATATTATTGGTTACAGGAAACCAAGCTTTTTCATAAACGTCAACAGTGTTTTTAAGGGAACACTGATGTTAAAAAATCAGAAGGCCAGTTTACTCATTTGCAACAATAATAACCACAACAATAACAATGATGATTATTATTATTACTAACACTTCCACATGACCCTGAGGGTCTATGGTAATGCTGGCTTTTGTCCGCACACAGAAAAGTGCCTTTATTATTTGAATGGTCCAGGAATCAAAGATGGAAGCATCGCTCAAAGAATTCTCACGTAAACTGTCTTAAAACATAGGCTTAATAAAGCCTTTTAAAGTCTCTTCATGTTTTGGCTTTAATGTTCACGGCTGCAGTCACAAAACAAATGATAAAGCATCATGTCTTAGAACAAGTCACTGTGGTCAATGGCATGTCAGTGGTAAAACATCAATTTCTACTGAGGCAAGCACATTAGGAAACTGTGAAGTCGCCCACTGAGCCCAATTTCCATGAAGAGGTGCCAACCCCATTATGTCTATATAATCTACAAATGCATCCAACTCCTATCAGAGCCGGAAACTTCAGGATCCTACCTGGTAGGTGGATGGGCATAGGTGTCTAGAAAGAGACAAAAGGACTTTTTTAATGACACTGGAAACTAAGAGAAATTTATATAAGATTTAAGTTTTAGTTCAGTTCAGTCACTCAGCCGTGTCCGACTCTCTGCGACCCCGTGAATCGCAGCACCCCAAGCCTCCCTGTCCATCACCAACTCCCGGAGTTCACTCATACTCACACCCATCGAGTCCGTGATGCCATCCAGCCATCTCATCCTCCGTCGTCTCCTTCTCCTCCTGCCCCCAATCCCTCCCAGCATCAGAGTCTTTTCCAATGAGTCAACTCTTCGCACGAGGTAGCCAAAGTACTGGAGTTTCAGCTTTAGCATCAGTCCTTCCAAAGAACACCCAGGACCGATCTCCTTTAGAATGGACTGGTTGGATCTCTTTGTAGTACAAGGGACTCTCAAGAGTCTTCTCCAACACCACAGTTCAAAGGTTTAAGTTTATATAAGATTTAATAAGAATAAATCTACCATGTATCTCTAGGTATCTAGAAATCTGTAAAACTGGAGATGGTCATAAAACATAAACCCATTAAACGTAACCATTTATATTCTACATTCAGCATTCATGTTTCCGTATCTAGATATAAAAAGTATGACGTTCTATTTTGCTGTTGCTTGGGTAAGGTTGAAATATTCAGATGGTACCATGTTTCCTGTGGGGTCTTAAAGAGGTGGGTCCAAGAGTTCCCCCTTTGTTGGCTTTTAGAACTCTTCAATTCCCCTAAACACCCACTTGAATATTGGAATAACTTCTAGCTACTCTTGTAACATTATCAGCAGCGTACTTACAGGAAAATATGTCTTTTATATGTTTTGACAGTCAACGTTCAGTAAAAACCTAAGAGTATTTTATTTTAATGCCTCACTTTTATATAGTACTCCACTGTTCATAAAGTGCTTTCTTTCATAGTCATATGGGCTTCTTTGTACTAAACCTCAGCTTTCTGTCATTCAATTTCTATAAAATACTTTCAAAAGTATTAGTTAATTAATGAATATTTGGTGGTGGTTTAGGTACCAAGTCATGTCTGACTCTTGTGATCCCATGGACTGTAGTCTGCCAGGCTCCTCTGTCCATGGGATTCTCCAGGCAAGAATACTGGAGAGGACTGCCATTCCCTTCTCCAGGCAATCTTCCAACCCAGGGATCTAACCTGCATCTCCTGCCTAGCACCCACGTTCTTTATTGCTGAACCACCAGGGAAGCCCAATAAACATTTAACATAAAGTAAACCTGGAATCTATGAGGAGAATTCGGGGGACAGTGACC
The DNA here is from genome assembly GCA_917880005.1 of Nanger dama. Classification (NCBI taxonomy): domain Eukaryota; kingdom Metazoa; phylum Chordata; class Mammalia; order Artiodactyla; family Bovidae; genus Nanger; species Nanger dama. The sequence continues at coordinate 14,199,622 of CAKJTW010000032.1, read as the reverse complement.
GCAGCCTGGAGATAGCAGAAAGATCATGACATCAAAATTATTCTCATAGTTTCAACAGAAATGAAAAACCATCAAGAGATACAATAAAGTACGTAAACTTAAAACTAAAAGAAAATGTTTCTTGCATGGGCTGCAGTACGGTTTTAAACAGAAGGAAAGATCATTACACGTGACTGCTATTCACTAAATGTTAACTACGCTAGCATCAAAATCTGAGCCTGCAAGTACCAGTCAGAGTAACAGCCGAAGCAGTTTCCTAACATTGCTGGGGTGCATACATGTTCAAGGGTCGGGGAGACAAAGTTTTCTTTTAATATGGAAGGACTTCACCCTGAAAATTATAACTATGACAAGCTTACACAGTCCTCAGCATTCTACTTCAGAACAGAACAGCATCAGTAACATTTGTGATCACATTCTGTCAGCTGCTCTGCTAACAGTAGAAATTTCTACTTGTATATGGATAGCAAGTTCTCCAAGAAGAAGCATTTCTAAGATCAGAGTTCCACGATGCAAGAATATTTCTGTGCTTATGTTACACATACTGCTGCTGCTAAGTCACTTCAGTCGTATCCGACTCTGTGCGACCCCATAGACGGCAGCCCACCAGGCTCCCCCGTCCCTGGGATTCTCCAGGCAGGAACACTGAAGTGGGTTGCTATTTCCTTCTCCAATGCATGAAAGTGAAAAGTGAAAGTGAAGTCGCTCAGTTGTGTCCAACTCTGAGGGACCCCATGGACTGCAGCCTACCAGGCTCCTCCATCCATGGGATTTGCCAGGCAAGAGTGCTGGAGTGGGGGTGCCATCGCCTTCTACATTACACATACTACAGATTAGAAATAAATGGGTTTGTAATCTGCAAATGAGCTCCATGGAGCAAATAACTGATTCTTCAGATATTAGTGAAAGCAAATGTAAAATTCAAGAATAATGTCTCTGTGTTGACAAACTGTAAACTGCTCAGAACTTTTATGTTAACAAGGCATTTTGTAGCGATCTGTTGGATTTCTCCCTTTATGTATGAAACACACATGCAAAAGAGAATTACAAACTTCAGAGTTCTTTAACCTTTACAAACCAACACAGTAATTACATTGCAAGATATTTGACAGCCCAAGGTAATACGAAAAGAGAATCCCTTTTTTTTCCCCCACTTCCTTTAAATAGCTCTCAATTTTTCTACAATTTAAAGACTGCCTGAGCAAAAGACTTTCATAGCCATGAATCCCACTAAAGATAAATAAGGAGATAAAATAAAATCACTATTCCAATACACAGAATATTTAAGGCTCCTCCAAAGAAAATATTTCTCAACACATAAAGACAGCATTAAATTTTAAGAGGGAGGCTATCAACAAAATGAAGGCAGAGAAAAGTAAACATAAGTTAACTGGACAAGCCCATATGGATAAGGAACAGATAAATGTTATCTCTGGGTTACATGCCTCATACGGGCAGTCCTCAACTTATGAATGAGTTGTGTACAGAAGGTTCATTTCTAAGTCAGTTGTTTGCAATTCCAAACTCATTTCCTCAGAGAAATGATGTTATAAATAAGGCCTGACTTTGTAGAAAGGCAAATAAGATCTAGTAAGGCCATAACGTGGAGAAAGCAATGGCACCCCACTCCAGCACTCTTTTGTCTGGAAAATCCCATGGGCAGAGGGAGCCTGGTGGGCTGCAGTCCGTGGGATCGCACAGAGTCAGACACGACTGAAGCAACTTAGCAACAGCAGCAGCAAGGCAATAAGGTAGACAAATTCTAGTATGGACAGTTCTCAAGCAAGTTGACTCTATGCTGAACAATAGGTTCCAGAATCAGGAGGAGCTGGGGGAGAAGAAGATTTCTTCCTTACCTGGAACATTCAAGTTTTTTTTGAAGCTGCCTTTTTATATGCTCCCTACCCCCTTCCATCTAAATGCCTAAGTAATAGAGCATGAAAATAATTTTATATAGTTAACCCTCAACTCCTCTCCCCAAGCTCCCCTTCTTGTGTCCAGTCATCTGACAATCAAAGGCCAATAAATAGTTCTGCTTAATCAACACTTGTTTCAGAGTTTTGATAGAAGAAACAATCTTAGGAGAGAGGACTGGAAAATACAACCACACGTGGAGATTAAAACATGGACAGTGAGCCATCTGGAAGGACTAGGGTAATCTCAGGGGAATTCCTTTGGAATTTAGTAATGTTAACAAGAATATGACCAGCTCCTAGTAAGCACAGATGGACAAACTAAAGTAGACACAGGTTCCTGACCAACAGGCGTAGAGAAAAGCCTGGGATTCTGGAGGGGGTGCCATCTCCTAGCGGCAGCATGTACAAAGGTCCTTGCTGTTCCATCTGAAGCCACACAACTGCCTGCTCTTCTTTCTAGTGAAAATAATACCAGGGAATGTATATTCAGATCGAGATGGTTTAAAAGACGAAGAGTCCTGATACACTGACTCGTGAGACCTTGATTCTCATACAATGGATGTGTTGTGATATCCTGCAAATAACTGGGTGTTCACACAGGTATGTACCTAGGGTGTGGCTATGATGGGGGCAGAGGATGATAGATATCCTGCTCGTGAACGTATCCAACTGAAGAAGAGGCTTGTGTTCAACAAACCAGCTTCCTGGCATATAGTTTGACATTGCCCAGTTTTAGTTGCAGTTAGGTATGTCCATGGTACAAAATTCTGACCCAGGGAATGTGAAAGAGAACCACGTGCCCACTAACAAACCTCCAGTGAGAACAGTCACATTCTCTTTTCCTCCTGGCTGTTGGCCAAATAGCAGCAGAAGATGGTTAAGGTCTCCCATTGACCCTCGGGAACAGCTGAGCCATGAGATGGAAGGACTCGGGGTCTGAGAATTACCACTATGCGTGTATCTCTACCACAGGCTGTGGAATCCCCCAAGTTAACTATGCATGCATGTTCAGTTGCTTCAGCCGTATCCAACTCTTTGAGACCCCATGGACTATAGCCCACCAGGCTTCTCTGTCCATGGGATTCTCCAGGCTAGAATGCTAGGGTGGGTTGCCATTTCCCTCCTGCAGGGGATCTTCCCAACCCAGGGATCAAATCGGCATCTCCCGCATTACATCTGGATTGTTTACCACTGAGCCACCAGGGGAGCCCCAAGTTAACTATAACACTACTGAAAAAGAAACTCCTGTTGTGTTTCTCCTTGAGGGCTGGGGTTGTATCTTACTGCAACAGCTTTGCCCTCTGCACCATCACCTTTTGTTGCATCTCAGGAAAAGTCCTTTATGTTTGCCTACCCTGAATAATCCACAAGTTGGTCTGCCTCCAAACTAAATGGCCCCACCCTGCTGAGATTTATATTGCTTCTAGTTTTACTTCTTCCTTCACTGTGGTTTATATATTTACACTAGAAAGTCTTCTCTTTTCATTTACTTGGGGAACTGGATAAGCAAACTTGGTAAATCATTAACCTTACGTTGAGCGTCCTTCTAAGCCAACAGGGCTCTGAGTACCTCAGGGCCTCCTCTAAGAGTCAAGCGCAGGATTTTTATCTTTCATTTTTCTCTTTGCTGAGAAGGCTTTTCTCTATTATTTCCAGATTTTACAAGTGGATTAGGGTCGCAGAAGTGTATGCACTGGATGGGAAAATGAGGATTATATAATTTTTAGACAAAATTCACAGAAGTGGCATCACTTGAATTTTGTTAAAAGCAGCTTGTTCACTTCATCCTCTTATTCATTCCTTCAGTTTACTTTTAATGGGAAAGGGGGAAAAAAGACTAAAGAAGGAAAGATGAGAGTAAAAAGGGAAAGAATTTTAACTATCCTCCACCTCTTGCTCTGTAAATATCCTCCATATTTCATTATTGAGTTGTTATAAGGTACAGTAAAACTCTAATATAAATTTAAACAGATTTGGTCTAATCCTAAAAATTGGCTTTCTAGACTTGCTCCTTCCAACAGCAATTTTCTGGCACATTCTGTGCTCATTTCTTTGTTGAGTCTCTGAAAGGCCCGTGAGGTTAAACGGCCATGCACATCCCATTATTCTTAAGAAATAATGAATTAACCTGTGTGATATCTGTGCACCACCTCATTGATGGGGGATGTCTTGATGGGTTTCCCCACCCCATGGAACTCTACTGAGGGTTACAGAGCAGGGGTCTCGCTTGCCTTCGCCTTGCAACTTTTCTGAGAACGAGTTCAAAATGGTTCCCCGAGCTCAGCATGTGACTTCCACTTCGGCTGCCAAAAGAAAATGAGTCACCCACTGCAGTAAAGGCACTCTGAGAAGGCAGGAAAATGGACTGGCATCTATGGGACTGTAGAAAGACCCACTGCACAAAGCATTTTTCTATAAACTCTTTACATAGAACCACTGACTACAATTACAATTTTGAAATAAGTTCCCTATGAAAAGTCAGTACAGGAGTTAAAAAGGACATAAAAGACTCTTTATCCTGCCAGTTTGAACATATGTGCCCCCACAGCAGGCCCATAAAGGGGACCCAGTAGTCACTTACCAGAGTGTTCTGCCATTGCCAAAAGTTGCCATTTCTTTCTACAGTCTCCAAAAAACATCTATTCATATTATTCAACACACTGCCATTTAAGTCATGTTTTGAATCCACCGTGGGCAAACTCACATTCCATGGAGAGTTCCCATTGTTAAAAACACATGTGAAAGTTAAGTTTACATGCTGCGGGAACGTCTCTGATGGTCCAGTGGCTAGGAATCTGCACTCCCGAGGCAGGGAACACAGGTCTGATCCCTGGACAGGGAACTAGATCCCACATGTCACAACGAACGATTCCAAGTGTTGCAACGAAGAGCCAGCACAGCCAAATAAATATTAAAAAAAAAATTTCTGACACCCCCATCCTTCCCAACCCAGGCCTCAGATGTATAAGCTCTCATTGCCTATTTCTAACTCCTAACCTACGACCTCCATCATTCCCAACTCCAGCCACTCTGGATATCCTGTCACCAACTGCATGCATATGTCATGTCACGGAGTCATTTCCTTTAACAAGAACTTGCGGTTCTGCATCAACTGCCCTAACAACTTCAAACTCTTCTGCAGTCTTAAGGATCCTCTGCTCTGTCTTTCCCAAAGCTGCCCAGTGCTCTTTCACACGGATCTCCAGCAAAAGCACACACATCACTCATTCGCACAAGCCACTAGCATTCCCCTCTCGTGCCTCTGTCCCTGCTGTCCCTGCAACTAGAACAACTTCTCAGCATGCACCATCCGTCACATCAACCCCTCCTCCCAAGGTGCAAATCAAGTTTTCCTTCTCTAATGAAGCTCTTGCTGGCCACTCAAATCCCAAGTCAACTCTCATTCCCTTCAACATGGACTCAGCCCAGAGCTGGCCACTTCCATCCCAAGTTGTCAGCTGGATACTGTCATGTGTGACTCTCTACTTGCTTCCTGTGGGTTGGTTTTGCACCTTCAACTAAATTTCCATAAAGATAATTTTAGACATATAGGGCCACCTAATGGGAAGGGCCGATTCACTGGAAAAGACTCTGATACTGGGAAAGATGGAGTCAGGAGCAAAAGGGGGCGACAGAGGATGAGATGATTGGATGGCATCACTGACTCAATGGACATGAGTTCAAGCACACTCTGGGAGATAGTGAAGGACAAGGAAGCCTGGGGTGCTGCAGTTCATGGGGTTGCATAGATTCAGACATGACTTAGCAACCGAAAAACAACAAGACACACAGAGAGCTGCCAAAACAGGAGTGTTCCCTTGTACCCATCACCCAGCTTCTCTTTAAGTCAACATCTCACATAACCAAAGAACAATGATCAAAACTGGAAAATGAACCTTGGCCTATAACCCCATGGGCAGAGGGGCCTGGGGGACCACAGTCCACGGGGCTGCAGAGAGACCCAGCTAGGCAATGGAGCACACACAGTACTGCCAACTAGACCAGAATGGATTAAGATGCCACCAGTTTTTCCACCAACACCTTTTCTCTGTTTCAGGATCCAGTCTCAGGTCTCACCTTACATTTAGTGGCTATGGCTCTCTTCCAATCGGTGGCCATTCTCAGTCCTTGCAGATCTTTAAAGAATCCTGACACTTTTGAAAAGTAGGTGTTTGATACATCAGTTGAGTCATTCATTCATTCATTAAACAAATTATGTTTAGGGCCATGGCTTAGGTGTTAGAGGGACAGCAACTAAAACAGCTCCTTTTTGCAAGATGTTTACAGCCTAGTTAACAGAAATACATGTGAATGTCTATACATCTCTGATAGAAGTATTTGGAGAATACAAGTATCGCCCACTTCTCAAAAGTTCATTTCATGATACTTCCTTTTACGAAAGGCCTATATTAGCACCTATTTTTTGCTAATGGAAAGAAATCCGAAGAGGATTTTTGTCTTTCACGAAACAGGTGAAAAGTGAACACAGTTGCAACACTGGTTTTGCAGCAGCGGTTAACACCCCCCAGCGAAAGAGCGGCACTGCCAAGCTCCTTCCTGGGAACTGCAGTCAGCACCTCAGCATCCCGACCCCAGAGATCTGAACTGCCTCTGTGAGCATCTGTGCTTCCCTACCATTTATTTTGTGCAGCCGTTAGCAAGATGTGTCCTAAGGTAATAGCTTCTTCACTTTAAAGCCATTTCAGCTTACATAAGATTTTTCACAGGCACTCTCTGCTTTCGGATAGTGGGGGAAACCTGTATAGTGATGGGTCAAATGGTAAGACTGTAAATTTTACCTGGAGAAGATAATCTAGGGTGACAGGTAGGCAGGAAAGACTTGCTTAAGAAAAATAGTGTTTTGTCCTCCCTTTTACTCCACTGCTCACTCTATAAAAATAGTAGGTATATGAAATAAATAGAGACAAATACTATCACACACTTACCAGATACACTCTGCCTCTGCATCTAATAAACTAATTCCTAAAATCAAACCTCAAGGACACACTGTTTAGGAAGATCTAATGTAAACATAGACTTTTTATATAGTGACTCTGTGCTTTACTAAAAAAATTGCAAACAGTTAAGGTAAAAAAATTTTTTTGAGAAGCCATTTGTCTTAATCCGGTTTTCAAATCCAATTTCATAGTTTTTATTCCTTCACAGGGAATAATGAAGAGCAAATAAGAAGCATCATCAATCAAAGACGGTCTCCCTAAGTTTCTTTACTTAATTCAATTTTCTTGTACTGCTCCGACTGCACTTTCCAAACAAAGCTGTTCTTTTCTACATGTGATAGTTCAGTCCTGCAAACATTCTCAGGAATAATAAACAAACAACCGGGGCATATTTTCTGCCACAAATTGCACTCTGCAACATTCTTTATCCAAAGCATTTTGAATTCCAAGCAAGCAGACACGTTTGTATTGCAAGACCTGTACACAATAGGGAATGCCTATTTTTAGACCCTTATTGACACTTAAATCTGTTAATATTTAACTCCTACTATTGTTCTAAAGGATGAATAAGCAAACTCTCCTGCACACACAATGTTGTATCCAGCACTTTAATTCTAATAGTAACGGCTGCTAAAAGGAATTCTACTTTCACTATTTGGTATCATCCTTTCTAATTAACATCAATGTGTCTTTTCCACGGAAGGGTGTACAGAGCAGATGCACCTGTGTGCCATGTCTGTGGATATCCACACAAACGCACACATGTACATGAGTGCAATATACAAAGACACTCACATGTATACAGACTGGTCCCTATGGCAATATTCACTTATAAATAGAGCTTGTCCCACACCCCCCAACTTGCATGGGAATATACACAAACAGCATCTAATCCAGTTGATTTCCTTTCATTAACTTTTGTAGCAGATTAAGATAAAAAGCTTTAAAAGAGCCAAGTAGACACTTCATGGAGTCTGTGATTAAGAGACACAGAAGCTAATGAGACAGATGGGCTGCTGCATAAAGGGAATTTCAGCATGCCAGCCCACACTGCGGAGAAATGTACTGTGCTTCACCTTTTCTGTGGCAAAGTCTTCATCACTTAGCACCCTACTTATTTAACTCTTGTCCCTCTCACAGACCCCCTCTTAGTTCTGCCCAAACCTCCTGAAATGAGGATTGTTAAATAAAACAAGACAACATTTTTTTTAGTCTGTTATTCAAAGTTTACTCAGAAGCAATATTTACTATAAAATCATGTGGTTTCTAGCTCAACAGAGAGTGGACAACTCTGTTAACAGAGCTAGCTGGAAATTTTTAGAAAAATACCATAAACACAGAAAAATAAGGAGCCAAAAAAAAATTCATGTATGTTTTTAAATTATTCACAATAGATTTTTCCTCCAAGCGGTTGGTCCTCTAAGTTATTCTTACACACACAGGGGATTACTCTCCCTATCAGCTTCTCCATAAGAATGCAGCATATTTACAAAATAACATATGCAGAGAGCCTTATAACTCACCATAGAGTTTTTAAGCATTCCCACACTTGGTCACAGCATACCTGTTAGATATAATTATCTCTGTTTCATAGATTAAAAAAAAAACACTCAGATTTTTATGTGCTTCTAAATAAAACTCCATACTTTAAAATTTTCCCTATATATATATATTTTAAAAGTTCTCTCTTCTCTGGTTAAATTAAAATGCCCTCGTTCCTTTAGTACCTGCTTCCTTTACTCCCTGGAATCTCCCTCTTGAGAAATCTGATGTCCTATGAACTGATGATCTGATTATTTCTATGCTGACAATTCTCTCCTCTGGGCTTTAAAAAATTGTTTTGTGCACATTGTTGAAAGTTTTTCAACTTATCAATTTTACTATGACTTCCATGATCTTATTCTAATACTTATCACGATGGTAACTTGCACTCCTAGGAAAATCTGAAGAAGTTGCCATTTTTATCTGACTGCATTCGTCTACCAGGCTCATTTCTTGAATCTTCTTCTCAGTCACTGTTACTGCAAAGATCTTTGAATTAAATAGAAGAACTGTCCTTTCTTTTTTGGAGGGGGAGGGGGCTGTCCTTTCTGATCTGCAAGATCATTTTGCCTGAGCCATTTAAAAGGTGCTTTAATATAACAACTGTTCAGCGTGGTACATTCTGGTGTCATAAATACTGCACCATGATATTATCCTATGCAGGGGGCAAAAGGAGGAGGTGGCTCTAAAAGACAGATCTATTTAAGTGCCAACACAGCCTAATAATTAGACCACTGGGAACAGAGAGAGAAAAATCACAAGATTATAGCCCAGTGGCCTAGCAGACAAGCCCCGTCTTGTCTCCGGCGGGTGTAGATTATTGAGTGTGGCCACCATTGAGCTACTGGACCTGAAGTTTATCCTTTCTAACCCACAGAGATAATCCACCTTCGGGGCATCCCATCCTCCCTCCCGCCCAACTCCACTTTCCAGGCTCTTTTAATTGGATTATTTTGGAATCTGCTATTTCTGTCTCCCTCCTTTCCCCAAACTGTCATATAAGTGCTGCAGCTTGACTGTTACACAGCTGCCAAATTTCACTCCAGAGATGGCTGTATTTCAGTGGCAAGCCAAGTGCTCGTCCTGTGCCATCTGAATACCCATTTAAGAGGTTCAGCATCTGGAGGGGGTTGCCTTGATGCAGGAAAGCAGTGATTTGTTTGGCTTTATTTTGTATCACCATCGCCACACTGGAGGAGCCGGTCATTCTTTAGCTCCACCTGAACGTGAAGGAGGAAAAAACCCAGCAAACACTCAACACATGCACAACAAACGCACGAAGAGAACAGAAACAGTGACCGGGCTTTTCACAGGTTCTTTTCTACGGGGACTTCAAGGCCTTAAAACATCAAGGATGTCAGCTGGCGATCTTTTTCAGAAGTGGAAGAAGTCTCAGAGAGTAGCCCACTCACGAAACAGATATTTCATAGAAAACTTGGAGGCAAAACGAGCACTTTGTTCAAAGCTCTCCTGATCCCCAGACCTAGGGCGTTCCACTTGAACTTGAGTTCAGCCATAGATGCACTCAGAGGCTCACATCTCTGCCAGGGGAGCCAAACACACCCCCAGCTTATAAAGCATATGATATCAGCACTCAGTTGCTCGTTTTGTTTGGTTATATTTATTTATTTTAGCTACTCAAGATAAATCTCTACTGGGGGAAAAAAACAAGAGTGTGAAATAGGAGAGAGAAACAACAGAGCAGAATTAGCAGTAGCAGATGCTTTAACCAGGCGCCAGGACAGAAAATGTTCTAAAAGTTTATATGCATATAATCCTCACAGTGACCTGTTGTCATTACTTTAAAGAAAAGAAAAATGAGAAAGAAGAAAGAGTACCCCCAAAGAGAAAACAGGAGGCAGAGTAAATTGCCAAGTCCTAGAGACAACCTTCCCAAATTTTATTCAGACAGTAAAAATCTAAAAAATATCACTGATGTAGTTCTCATTTAATCTAAAGAGATAATCATAATCCTTCTGATACTGCTTGGCCTCTAGAGGCATGAGTCTTCCGTTTCTTGCTAACTCAAGAAAGTACATTATTCCCAAGAATGTCTGCATACTGCATATTTCTAAATCTTCCAATGATAATAGTTCTTTTATCAATGAACAATCAATGACTCGGTATTTGAACCTTGGTGAAATGAAGCACTAATGAGTTTGGAGGGGGTCTTGAGTTAGCGGGGAAGGGGTCTAAATTACTTTCATGTTCCTTCCATCTCTAAGGTTCCCTTGTGGCTCAGCTGGTAAAGAATCCGCCTGCACTGAGGGAGACCTGGGTTAGATCCTCAGGGTTGAGAAGATCGCCTGGAGAAGGGAAAGGCTACCCATTCCAGTATTCCGGCCTGGAGAATTCCATAGACTGCATAGCCCATGGGGTCACAAAGAGTCGGACACAACCAAACGACTTTCACTTTCATCTTTCACTTTCCACCTCTACATACTCAAACACCAAAGGCTATAGTAGGTAATAGTCTAGAATTTAGAAAACATATTTAAATGCTTCATCTCATTTGATAAGCTCTAAAAGGAAAAAAGAGAGTAATTCAAACCAGAGTAATTCAGTACCACTGAATACTGACACTTTGATATTTTTACGTTTAGTCATCACTCACACTTTGGAGAGTACAGTTTGCCAACACTGAGAGCAGTGTTAATGTATTAGAAGGAAAGAAATTTCTGCAGCATTCTACTTTAGCATCCCAACATGGAAAGCAAAAAAAAAAAAAAACAGGTAGGCTTTGGTATCAAACATTTTCTCATGGGTTTCACTGTCATATGACAAAATATTCTACCTCATTCCAGGAAAGGTAAAAGACTTATGTGAATGTTTGCACACTGACACAGTAAATTATATTATTTATGAGACTCTTCAAAGAATAAAATGCTTTATACAGAAGTCTGGTAAATTATTTTAGATACTCGAATACACTCCAAAATAGTTTTGAAAAGCTATGCCTACATATAAAACACTATGTACCCTGCAGTCTTCATCTCTAGGATTTTCATTTTGCCATGAAAAATATCAGTAAGTGTCCCAAAGTAATTTTTTGTTGTTTAGTTGCTAAGGTGTGTCCAACTCTTTGAGACCCCTATCTGGCTCCTCTGTCCATGGGATTTCCCAGGTAAGAATACTGGAGCGAGTTCCTTCTCCAGGGGATCTTCTCAACCCAGGCATCAAACTGCCATCTCCTGCTCTGGCAGGGGATTCTTTACCACTGAGCCATTAGGAAAGGCTGTCTCACAATAATACCTTTCCCCAAACTGGCTGTGCATTATGGAGACTACCTTCAACTGGAAGAAACTAGCATAGAGAAAGGAAGAACGTATTTATTCTAAAAGATAATTTAGGAGAAGATCTCTATTTTAAAGATTTAATAAATATCCACAGGGTTTTCTTAACCATGGAAATGGGCATTGCAAATCCCAGGGTGTGTGTTGGGGGTCTGGGTGGGTTGGGTTAGGGGATGGGATGGACAGCTAAACTAAATGAACTGGGTTTGTCAAAGAAAGGAAAAGTATTTGAGTCACATATATGGTAGAAGTTTGAGCACCAGAATAAGGTGACTAGGAAGGAAGAATACAGAGGAAAAGGGTCCCTCAATGATAGTAAATCCAAAGCCAAAATGTAGCCTTTTTCAAACCCATGTTGAAGGTCAAAAGAGAGAAAATAAATCTCTGAGTGGATTTTATTATTTAAGAGACCACTAAAAGCATCCAGGAATGGAGGGAGGAAGGTAAGAAGAACCACAATCCCACACATAAGCTGAGGGGAAGGATACCGAAAAAGCAAAGAGGCCAAGAGGTGGCAACTAGAGACTCTTTTGATCCAGAACTTAAACCTGTGTGAAGTTAACTAAAATTAATGGCTCTTTCCCACAGAAGGGAAAATTAATTATATCATGTGTCTCACTCTCTAAGGATGGTGGATAAGGTAAGAGCAGGGAAGTAATTAGTCAAAGTTAGAGTAAGGTCAATGTGTTCTGGGGACGATGCCACCTCAGTTCTTCCTTTGAGTGACAGATGAAAAAAGACAACCCCACCCTCCACTGTGAGCCGCCCACTCCTCTGTCTCCTGCGCTTATACAGTCATAGAATAAAACCTACCCACTTCACCGTTTGCTAAAATACAGATTATTGACAGTATGCACTGCTTCTAAAGCAACGACAAACCTAAACAGTGTGTTGAGAAGGAGAGACATTACTCTGCAGACAAAGGTCCATATAATCAAGGCTATGATGTTCCCAGTGGTCACTTACGGTTGTAAGAGCTGGACTGTAAAGAAAGCAGAAACACATCAAAGAACTTGATGCCTTAGAACTGTGGTGCTGGAGAAGACTCCTGAAAGTCCTTTGGACAGCAAGGACCTGATATGAACAGATGACTCATTGGAAAAGTCCCTGATGCTGGGAAAGATTGAGGGCAGAGGAGAAGAGGGCATTAGAGGATGAGATGGGTAGACGGCATCACTGAGGCAATGAACACGAACTTGGGCAAACTCCAGGAGATGGTGAGGGTCAGGGAGGCCTGGCGTGCTGCAGTCCCTGGGGTCGCAAAAAGTCAGACCTGACTAGGTGACTAAACAACAACAACTATTTCTGTAACCTAAATGGAGAGATTTTTTTGCCAACAAAAGTCCATCTAGTCAAAGCTATGGTTTTTCCAGTAGTCACGCATGGATGTGAGAGTTGGACTATAAAGAAAGCTGAGCACTGAAAAACTGATGCTTTTGAACTGTGGTGTTAGAAAAGACACTTGAGAGTCCCTTGGACTGCAAGGAGATACAACCAGTCCATCCTAAAGGAAATCAGTCCTGAATATTCACTGGAAGGACTGATGCTGACGCTTCACTATTTGGCCACATGATGTGAAGAATTGACTCATTTGAAAAGACCCTGATGCTGGGAAAGAGTGAAGGTGGGAGGAAAAGGAGATGACAGAGGATGAGATGGTTGGATGGCATCACTGACTCAATGGACATGAGTTTGAGTAAGCTCCAGGAGTTGGTGATGGACAGGGAAGCCTGGTGTGCTGCAGTCTACGGGGTCACAAAGAGTCAGATACAACTGAACAACTGAAGTGAAATGAAACTGAGAGATCAATGGCTGCAAGATTTTTATAGACCCTGACAATTGCGCATCCAAGCCAAGTTTGACTCTTGTCTTCTCTCTGCATTTCCCAATCTGGTCCTGCCGTCAATAGTCACAGCCTCCTGCTGGTCCCTATCCTCTGGCTCTTTTGTCTCTGCCTTCCAGATCAACAGGTCTTTCTCCACTGGTTTCTCCAGCCTCTCATCTCAGATGCATTCTAAACCTTTTATTTTTTTCAATTTTTTAATTTGCTTCGAGTTAAATCCAAGACACAGCGACGTCATAAGAAATCCATTAAGAAACATTTTTCTAGGTTGAACACCTGTTGCCCCAACAGACTGTGCACCTGTTAATTACTTTCATTTTACAATCACTGCTGCCTCACCACTATACCAACATCACCTAAACTGTATGTGTGGTGTTCCCAATATTCTCAGTTATACCCTAACTTCACTAACTGCAAAAGTTTTCTGGCATAACCTGTCACTTGAATTCTTTGGCTACTTTTGAAGATGAAGTCCAAAGAACTCTTAAATGATTCTCCTTTGGAAGAAGCTATTTCACTGGTATTAGCAACTAGCAACTGGTCCAAGCCTCCTTTTTGAATGGTCTAGATCATCTCCCCTCTTCACCCAAACCAGGTTCAGATGCCATCAACAGTATCTCCCTTAGAAATGTAAGCTCCATCTGGGCAGGCCCCGTGCCCACATTCTTCCATTCTGTATCTCCAGTGCTTAGAACTCTGCTAGTACCTGTGTGTGTGTGTGCATGCGTGTGCTCAGTCACTCAGTCACGTCCAGCTCTTTGTGGCCCCATGGACTGTAGCCCGCCAAGTTCCTCTGTGCATGGAGATTTCCAGGCAGGAATACTGGAGTGGGGTGCCATTTCCTCCTCCAGGGGATCTTCCTGACCCAGGGATGGAGCCCGCCTCTCTTGCGCCTCCTGCATTTGCAGGTGGGTTTTTTCCTACTAGCTCCACCACCCAGTAGCCCTCAAAGAGGTATTTGAATGAATACATGAGGGATGAATGACTAAATGAGACCAGGATTGAAAGAAATCATCTCAAATTTCTTTCAATTCAAAACTTATGCTCTCGCTCTGCACTGGCAAAGTCTGAAGGCACCCCTGAAGGCACTATGGGACTCTGTGAATTGAGTTTTCAACAATGATTTGGCCTGGCCTTCCAGGGAAGTGTCTCACATGACTGCAAAAACGGTTTGGTTATGGAGGCAACCCCAGCTGCTGTGAAACATGGTTAAATATTCCCACTCTTCCATCTCCTAGAGAAATTCATCTGTAAGCCCCTAATAATCAACGTGTCTGCATTTCTGCACAGCAGCCAGCAAGGCACAGCAAGAGCATCCTTTCCTTCCTCTCTGTCTGAGTCCCTGTTGCTTCTGTAATTGGGGAGGAATTGAATGCTATCCAAATACCAAACCTCCCATATGGCAGCTTTACCACGTCCGTGCTGCCGAGATGCATGGCCGTGCTACCTCCGCTCGCGGGAGTCTGGCAGGACACGATGCACTCCTTTCCCGACCTATATTTGCTGACACGTTTGTTGTCCTCTCTCCCTTTATGAACTTATTAATTTCGTTGGGATAACATATGTATGTGCATAAATACAAGTTTTGTTTTCTTAGGTGTCCTCGTAATCATTTGGAGGAGAATAATTTATGGCCCACTAAAGAGGCGTTCTTAAGCTAGACTGTCTTAAATAGGAATTCAGATGTTCCTCTCTTTACTGAAAAATACAGAGCTGTGCAAATGAGACTGGAAACCTGGGCCAAAACAAATGTACATACACAGGACTTGCGGAGTCCCCAGTGAAAAGCATTAGCTTTCCTGAAGCCAGACCAGTCCCTGTGGGTTCGTCTCCTTAATGCCAAATCTCACTCAGCCTCTTTTTTCCCTTCTGCGTTTCAGCCTTGTGATGTGCCTCAGGGGCTGAGGGACTCGCACCTCCACAGTTTTCTCTTGTGCGCTTATGAAGAATAAAGTATATATTTCCTAAGAAGTATACATTTCCTAAGACCTTCTTCCTTCCTAAGAAGGTCTCTGATTCTACCTTCTCTTGCATTTTTTTTTTAAGTGAAAGGAAGCTTATTTAATACCACTGAGGGAATAAGATAAGCCTAGCACAGCAGCTTGCATATGTGGAGCTGAATAGTTGGGGAGTCAGTGCAGCTCCAAGAGGCCAGCAAGTCGGCCTGACTCAAGGTCCTTGCTGTATCTCAGGAGCAAGGCAGTCTAGGGAGCGGGAGGGGGGATTTGAGGCTCTGCTCTCACACAAGGGCTACTCCAGGGACCCACTGGCCAGGTGGTGTAGCAGTTCTGAGACTTCAGAGCTTTGTGGGAAATGGCGGTCTGACGTGAAGACTTCAGTTAGCCAGTTTCTCCAGACCTAGGATTACTCCATGAATTCTAATTAAGACCATTTGGAAATAAACTATACCCTTTCTGCATCCCAGAGGAGGATGAAACAAGAGAGGAAGAAGGAAAAAAAAAAACAATTTTACAGGAATGGGATTACGCTACGGTTACTGTCATACTTTGCTCTTTTTTTTTTAACTTTGATCATGACCATTTCCTCATAGCATTACTCTTTTGGAATAGGACTCAAATGATTTCATGCTTCTTGATTTAGCCTTATTTCTCAAATGCCAACTATTGGTTAAGTTTCAAGCATGCTACTATCTACAGAGGAAAGGCCCTTCAAAATGGTATGATTTACAAATAATGCACTGCCCCACCCTCCAAAAAAAAAAACCCAATGTGGAAAAACTCCGGTTCTCATAATCAACTGGCAAATATTCTTCCTTTTACAAATTCTGGACACTGGCAAAATTTTATGGAAGTAAGTCTCTCCTACACTGCACCTCTGGAAATATAAACTGGTATGACTTTATTGGAAAGTAATTTGGCAACAAGTGTCAAGAGTCTTAAAACTTGAAAACGCTTAAATTCAGAAATTTACTGCTAAGGAACTATCCCAAGGAAACCACCAATAATGGCAACTAACATAAAGCCATAAGAACATTCTTGGTAGCATAAAGGCCAAACAAAAAAAAAAAGAAAGAAATGTCCAACTAGAGGGCATCAATTAAATTACTTTAGGATATGTATTCAATGGTATAGCATATAATCACTAAAATCATATTGTAGATAAATAACTTGCTATGAAAAGATGTGCATCGCTGCACTGTGAAGAGGAACAAAAAGATTATATAGTGGCGTATATTGTATTGCTCTCTTAGACCATCTGATGGGACATAGTCTCTGTAGCTAAACTGATAAACACAATGGCCAGTTATCCCCTTTCTTATTAATGCCTTGTCATCATTCTAGTCGATGATCTCAAAATAAGTAGCAGTTAATTTCTTTCCCAAAAAGCAAGAGGTCCGTTTTTATAAAGAGATGGAAAGAATACAGAGGTGGAGAACATGAATCTACAGATGTATGTTTGTTTTGCGTGCGTGTATGTGAGTGTGCATGCAAACAGGTATGTAAGCATCCCCACAACTACCTTGGATCTTTTACAATGAAATGAGAGCTTTTTGGTTAAAGATGCCAGAGATATTTACCTGTACATGTGCTTTCATCACAAGGGAGAGTCCTAAGCAGTTAGCTCCTTCCCATCAGATCTTCTCAGACAGATTTTGCTTGAGCAGAAGGGGAGGCAGCAGAGAAAGTCAATGTGAAAAGCCCAGACCTGTAATTATAAAAACAACATTCCCACTGAGTTAGGCTGTTTTCTGCAGTCTTCATTCACATGAGCTGAATTCTCAGAAAAGAGAAACATATTTGCATAATCTCTCTCGCCCTCTTTCACACACACACACACACACACACACACACACACACACACACCCCCCCACACACAGTTCTTAATTCAGAATGCCAAAAACTCAGCGAGCAGACCCATGGCAGGTCCTTGGCTTCTGCTGAGGGATTGCTTCCCACCACATCTCCTGACCTTAGGAACAACACTGTCAAAACACTCTTTTCCTTTTCTTCCTTCTCTGCCTATTGATCTCAAGACTTCAGAGAAATGAGAAACAATTATTCTGCAGAAAATGTCATAAACATTACTGAATCTGATGCTGTCTGAGATTTTTTTCCTAACCACAGAGGTAAGCAAGTTCGATACATGTATTTACATAGAAGCCTGACTTTCACTTTCGAAACGGAACAGTGCCTCTCTGTTGATGACTCAGGTAAAGCCTGGAATCACTGATTGTCAAAGTCATCATGGACATTTATTGAACGCTGACTCTATTCCTGGCACCCCACTCCACCACATCCTGTGAAGTAGTGAAAAATCATTATTACCTGTTATTGACAAGAAAATTGGGCATTTGTATGGCTAACAGATGTTAAAGGCAATATTTTAAGCCACTATCTTTCACACAAAGCCATGCTCACAATTTCAGTGCTATAGATTTTTCCAAAACTGATCTGACTATCAACACACTTGTACTTACTATAAACATGTCTAGTATTAATTCAACACCACCTCATTTTTCCCCAGAGTTGACATGTCACCTAAGTTTTAGCATTACGAACTCTTTTGGATTGGATTGTCCTTTGATCTTAGTTTCCAAGCAAAATCGAAATCAACATGTTCCTATTTCCATCAGGAGTAAATTCATAGTTATTTCAATAAATTTAAAATGTCAATCAATCCCAAATCCAGATGCCAAAACACTAAGGAAAAGCCTAAACTCTAAGTCCTACCCAAATGACTAAATGACTAAATTTTATTAGAAAGAAGGCAGATAATAAAATCAAGAGCCATATGTGAATTCCTCATTTAAAATATGGAAGTAAAGACAGGAATTTCTACACATTATGCCTATGGAATAAAAATAAAACATTTAAATATTTTAACCATTTACAAATTCTACCTACTGTAGGTCTTACGATGACTGTGCACAAAATAGAGATGAGCGTATCAAGAAATCAACATAGTTATTTACGGGTCACATATTAATTTCCCTTTCATACCTATGAATGTTTGCAGTTGCTTGTACTATTCTGGTTATGCCCCTGTGCCTTTGCACATGCCCTGCCCTCTGATTATCATACCTTTCCCCTCTTGCCAACTAGAAAATGCCTACTCATTCCTCAAGGCCAACCTCCAATCTCAGTCCCTTTTGATGACTTATCCGTTCTTCCCTGATGTTTTCCCGGAGATCCAAGCAGAGTGGATTCTGCCCTCTCCTGTGTTTCCTTAGCAATGGTATCGGTGGAACCTTAACATCTTTCTTTTTCAAACTATACCCCATATCCAACCATCCAGTCATTGAGTCTACCACCCTTCCTTTCTCCCCTGACCACCACCTCTGCTCCAAGCTGCCCACATCACGATTCATCTCGATGAATCGTGGCCTCCCAAGTGGTCTCCTTGCTCCCTCCCTGCCCGCCTACAGACCATCCTCAGAGATTGCCTAAAGCATGGCAATGGCTTTCTACAGAGCTTGGATTCTGACCATGGTCCCCAGGGCCCAGGTGGTCCAACCCTTGCATTATTTTCTAGCCTGCATGCAGCTCTCCTGGCTTACTTTTAATTCCTGGGAAGTACCTTGCTCTCCTAGACCTCAGGGTCTTTGCACATGTCCTCTTCCTTGCTGAGACTTCCCCTCAAATCACTCATTTTCTTCACCAAATAACCGTGTACTCTTCCCTCTTCCCTCCTTTGGCTCAGTCCTTTTCTCCTCAGAGGTGCCTTTTCTCCTCAGAGGTGCCTTCCCCCACCTCCTCAGCCAGCTCACTGCCCCCTTGTTGTTCAGTTGCTAAGTCGTCCAGGCTCTTTGAGACCCCAGGCACCGCAGCACACCAGGTTCCTCTGTCCTCCACTATCTCCCAGAATTTGCTCAGATTCATGTCCATTGAGTTGGTGATGCCATTTAACCATCTCATCCTCTGCCGCCGCCTTCTCCTTTTGCCTTCAATCTTTCCTAGGATCAGGGATCAGGACCAGTAGCCCTAAGTACATGCTTTACAGAATCACTCTCTCCTTGGTTACACTGATCACATTTGTAATTTTATTTTTAAATTTTTAATTAAAAATTTAAAATTAATTTAATTAAAATTAATTTTTACTAATTTAGTAAGTTGTTAAACTCATTGATGAATGGTTGTTTCTCTCACCAATTAGTAAGTTCCAGGAAGGCACAACTGTATAAGTTCTTGCCCATGCTTTTATCCTATTTCAACACAATGATGTGTAGATTATAGGCATTTACTAAAAATCTGCTGAATCCTCTGTCCTCCACTGTCTCCCAGAGTTTGCTGAAATTCATGGCCAATAACACCTTGTACCAACTCTTGTTAAAGCAATTATCATATTTTCTTGTACTTGTCTCTTAAGCAAGTTCATCACTCCCAGGACACTGTCGAGTCCCTTAAAGGCAAGAGGGGGTAGGTACTGCCTCGTTCCACTCTCCCCATGAGTTTAGCACAGCAGCCTGGCACATAGATATTCAATAAATAAGCATCTGTTGAATGAACAAAAGAAAATGGTGTGTATGTGTGTGTTCAGTCATGTCTGACTCTTTGCAACCCTATGGACTATAGCCTGCCAGGCTCCTCTGTCCATGAGATTCTCCAAGCAAGAATACTGGAGTAGGTTGCCATGCCCTCCTCCAGGGGATCTTCCCAACCCAGTCTCATGTCTCCTGCATTGGCAGGTGGGTTCTTTACCACTAAGGCCACCTGGAAGCTCCATATATATATACATATATATGAAACATGTGTGAAACTGCAGACTTGTACTTTTTAAATACACTATTGATATAGTATATTTAAAGTATTATTATATGTTGTGATGAATAATGGTTACAAATTCATCTGTAAAATGGGCACAAAAACACAAACATAGTAGTTGGGAAAAAATATGTGTAAGTAAAATTTTATATCTGTATCTACATATAGATATAAAATATGTGTAAAGCTCCAGAGTTATGCATTTTAAATATTATCATACATTTGATATATATATAGAGAGAGAGAAAGAGAAGGAAATGGCAACTCATTCCAGTAATCTTGCTTGGAAAATCCCATGGACAGAGGAACATGGCAGCCTGGCAGGCTACATTCCATAGAGTCGGACATGACTGAAGTGACTAAGCGGCATATATCACATACATATGAGTAAACTATTTGGCACTGAGTTCAGAATACTGGATGCACTTTATGGACATTATTAGGGCAACCAAGTTGAATTTACAATTCATGCTTCAAATTTAACAGCTTTACTTGCTAACATTTTTTCCTATTAAAACATTAATTAGCTTATCTCCATAAGGCCATAGAGAGATTATCAGAGAGGCCCTCAGTAAACTAAGGATAAAGGAGAGTTTTACTGTCTGCAGCTGAAGGGCCAGTATTGTTTCAGTAATCTGCAATGTATGTGCAGAGGTACAGACACTCCAACAGAAAAGATGTCTGTCAAAAAGTTATCTATAAAATCTAAATGACAGAAACAACAAATATTATCATTCAAGCACCATAAATATTTAGCTGAAATAATTAGAAACACTTACTGTGAATCATTTCTTTTGCTAAAAAAACCCAGGAAAGTGATACATATTCATCTATTTCTTTTAATTACTAAACAGACTTTATAAATATTATGTATTTGTCTAATGAATACACCATAAATGTTAGTGCTATTCTGGTTTAGAATTGCTAAAATTTAACAGATTATGCAAAGAAGGGAAAAGAAGCAAGAAAATTTTGTAACTGTTTTCTTTGGGAGGGGAAATAACATAAGAATGAACTGTTTACAAATGCTTTCAGTATACAGTTGAGCAGAATGTACTAGTAATAGTTTATTCTACAAAGCAAATTTATAATTTAGTCTTATATTGCTCTTTCTGTTGCATACTGGCTGAATTGTTGCAGGTGGATTCTTCACCATCTGAACCACCGGGAAAGTGCTGGTTAAATAATAAATACTATTTTATATATACTATGTGCTACTGAAATATAAAGTTCTATCATTGTGTTTTGAGATTTCTATTCTCAATTCATTTTTATCTCCGTGATAAATAATAAAATTCAAAGCAAGTCAGATTTCTAATTGTGGCTTACCCATCTTCTGAGAAGTAATAGAGTTACAGACAGGAAATGTTATAAAAATGCTAACTTCCTTTTTTATTGAAATACAGTGGATTTACAATGTTGTGTTAGTTTCAGATGTACAACAAAGTGATTCATTTACACACATACATATACATATCTTTTTCAGATTCTTTTCTATCACTGGTTATTACACAATAATGAATATAGTTCCCACTGTTATACAGTAGATCTTTATTATCTATTTTCTATATAGGAGTATGTACCTGTTAACCCCAAACTCTAATTTATGTAAATTTATCTAAACACTAAACTACCTACATTTACTTAAATGCTAAGTTCCTAATTGCTTTACCAGTAGGATTTTAAGCTGAGTTATAATTCTACTCATCGGCTACAACTATCAACGAGTTTAATAGGATGCAAATCTAGTGTACCTTGCAACATAATTAAGATGAAAAAGTAGGACAGATAAATTTAGCAAAAAAAAAGTCTTAAATCTACTTAGATTATTTTTCTCTGAATTTCTGAACAATTTCATTATTGTGATGCTTGTGTTAGTGTCATAAAATCTAGTGAAATCTTAGAAATTTACAAGGCAAAATTTCTTTTTACTTATAGTGGTCCTTTAATTGGGAATGCCCTTCTTATTCATTCAAATGTTACTCTTCCTTTAAGATTCAACTCAGCTATCACCTCCTTGGTGACACGCTTCCACATACACTGTGTTTGTCCTACCATGTAATGAATGATCTGTGTCCCTCTCTAGACCCTGAGATGCTTACAGTCACTGATCAGGTCTCGAATCTTTCATAACAACCTGCACAGTCCTCTGCACATAAAAATTCTCAGAAAAGACTGGTTCGATGTGTCAAT
The DNA here is from genome assembly GCA_917880005.1 of Nanger dama. NCBI lineage: Eukaryota > Metazoa > Chordata > Mammalia > Artiodactyla > Bovidae > Nanger > Nanger dama. The sequence goes on along the minus strand of CAKJTW010000032.1, from coordinate 14,177,155 downwards.
GAACACACACATCCAGATACTCTTAAGATTATGGTGAAAATGTCCCTAAATTGTGATCTGAAATTAGAGGTTAAAGTAAAAAGAAAAAAAATTCACTTTTAGTGAAATGAAACTCTTAAGCATTTTCACTTCCAGATGCATCAGCATCACATAAAAGATGTTGGAACTATTTTAGAAAATAGACATTCTGCACATTTTCCCGTCTGAGAATCGGTCTGAAAAATACCAAGCTACACAGGGGGCCTCTGGGTGTTCTCAGGACAAACGTTCGCTGGGTATTAATTCCACACACTCGTTTAATGGAAATCCAGAGGAAAACTCAACATCCACCACGCCTGCCTGTCACGCACTACTCCTCTATGCAGCAGCTCCACAGTAAGGCGGGGGGCGGGGCGGGGGGAGAGAGGTTCCCTGGAGACATCTGCCCTCCCTCCCAAGACCAGCCAGCACTTCGGCGATGATGCATCCGAGCAGGAGAGAACTTAGGCGCTCAGAGAAGCACCACACCCGGCCTGATGGACATTTTCCACTTTCATGGTCATTCTTACTCCCGCGTGGATCAATTTCTCACATATCCCCTTTTAATTTTTCAAGACTGAGCCTTTGCAAATATCTGCCTGGCTGCATTACCCAAGACATCATCATACGCATACCAAGTCCGACCTCACTCAAGACTAGTTCTGTTCTGAAAAGCACAGTGGGGAGCAAAAGAACAAGTTCCTCCTAACAAGGATCCAGGCTGATTATCCACATTCGGAACCATCTGTCACCATTGGGACAGTAACTAAGGATTTTCCAGGAGGTCACGCCAAACCTCCCTTAACGGGTTCTCTTTTCTCCATGGCCTAAGATTTTCTAGGCATTACTCAGGAAGAGGAGCAGAAGGCTTCTGTCAGCCTCATCTTATATCCTCAGCCAGCCAAAACGACCCCAGGGATTTCCCTGTCGGACCACATCTTTTAAGCACCCCATGTGATGTCAAAACACTGTGGATGATGAAAAAGGACTATGATATGAAATGGGTGAAATATGGGAGCAACAGAGAGATTTCTCACTTACGTTATCACCTTTAAAAGTTGTATTTTCCAAAGGTAATAATGTGCAACAGGATGACTGACGTTTACACTACTGCATGACATTGATGAAACTTGAGAGTAAATCCTCAGAGTTCTCATCACTAGGTAAAAAAATTTTTTTTTCTCTTTTTCTTTTTGTGTCTATATGAGATGATGATTGTTAACTAAACATCATGGTAATCATTCCACGATACACGTACAGTCAAACCATTATGCTATACACCCTAAACATACATACTGCTGAAAGCCAACTATATTGAAAAAAGCTGGAAAATAATGTTTTATTCCACCTATCTTTTGTATTATGCAAACTGTGGAACCCACCTAGTTAGGGAACTGGATCCCACAGGCTGCAACTAAAGATCTTGCATACTACAAAGAAGATGGAAGATCCTGAGTACACAAACTAAGACCAGCAAAGTCAGAAAAATAATTTTTTTTTTTTTTTTTTTTTTGCTTTACAATGTTGTGTCAGTTTCTGCCATGTATCAGTATGAATCAGCCACAGTTATACTTATGTCCCCTCCCTCTTGAACCTCCCTCCCATCTCCCATCCCATTCTAAACCTCTAGGTTGTCACAATGCACCAGTCTGAACCCCTGAGCAATACAGCAAATTCCTATCAGCTCTCTATTTTACATATGGTAACGAATGTTTCCATGCTACTCTCTCCATTCATCCCGCCCCGTCCTTCCCCCACGGTGTCCAGACGTCAGTTGTCTATGTCCACGCCTCCATTGCAGCCCTGAAAATAGTTCATTGGTGCCACCGTTCTAGATTTCATATATATGTGTTAATATACGGTACTTGTTTTTCTCTTCCTGACTACTTCACTCTGTATAACAAGCTCTAGGTTCGTCCACCCATTAGAACTGACTCCAATACATTTCGTTGTATGACTGAGTGATATTCCACTGTGTATATATGAGCCATAGCCTCCTCCTTCATCTGTTAATGGATGTCTAGGTTGCTTCCATGTCCTGGCTATTGTAAAGAGTGCTGCACTGAATATTGGGGTACGTGTATTTTTCAAGTATGGTTTCCTCAGGGTATAAGCCCAGTAGTGGGACTGTTGGGTCATATGATAATCTTGGGCTTCCCTGGTGGCTCAGAATGTAAAGAATCCACCTGCAATGCAGGAGACCTGGGTTTGATCTCTGAGTTGGGAAGATCCCCCAGAGAAGGGAAAGACTACTCACTCCAGTATTCTTGCCTAGAGAATTCCAAGGACAGAGGAGCCTGTCCGGCTACAGTCCATGGGGTTGCAAAGAGTCAGACACGATTGAGTGATTAACACTTTCCCTTTCACTTCATGGCAGCTTTATTTATAGCTTTTAAGGAATCTCCATAGTGTTCTCCACAGTAGCCGTATCAATTTACATTCCCACCAGCAATGCAAGAGGACTCCCTTTTCGCCACACTCTTTTCAGCATTTATTGTTTGTAGATTTTTGATGATGGCCATTTCTGACCAGTGTGAGGTGATACCTCATTGTACTTTTGATTTGCAGTTCTCTGATAATGAGCGATGCTGAGCATCTTTTCATGTGTTTATTAGCCATCTGTATGTTTTCTATGGAGAAATGTCTGTTTAGGTCTTTTGCCCACTTTTTGATTGGGTTGTTTATTTTTCTGGTATTGAGCTGCATGAGCTGCTTGTATACTTTGGAGAAAAGGCAACCCTCAGAATGGGAAAAAATAATAGCAAGTGAAACAACTGACAAAATAAATATTTTTTAAATAGCCATTAAAACCTCATGAGCTTTCATGTTAGAATATCAATTTTTTTTTAAATCCCTGTAATTAGGTTTTGCCAGACTTCGGCTTGGAGGAAAAGGCTTCTTCCCTTTCCCAAAGACCAAGGTCAAAGCTGGAGTCTACTGAACTCCAAGTCTGAGGTCCAGATCATCCAATCTTTCCCCCATGTGTATCTACAGACCTTCTGGGTCTGAGGGTTCAGTTCAGTTCAGTTCAGTCGCTCAGTCGTGTTCAACTCTTTGCGACCCCATGAATCGCAGCATGCCAGGCCTCCCTGTCCATCACCATCTCCCAGGAGTTCACTCAGACTCACCTCCATCGAGTCAGTGATGCCATCCAGCCATCTCATCCTCTGTCGTCCCCTTCTCCTCCTGCCCCCAATCCCTCCCAGCATCAGAGTCTTTTCCAATGAGTCAACCCTTCACATGAGGTGGCCAAAGTACTGGAGTTTCAGCTTCAGCATCATTTCCTCCAAAGAAATCCCAGGGCTGATCTCCTTCAGAATGGACTGGTTGGATCTCCCTTGCAGTCCAAGGGACTCTTAAGAGTCTTCTCCATCACCACAGTTCAAAAGCATCAATTCTTCGGGTCTGAGGATAGACTTAGCCAATAGAGGGCAAGAGGAGGGGCAAAGAGTATAATGGACAGAACCTGTTTCTGGTACAATGGCCCCAGTGGCAGGACAGCATGACAGCAACCCCAGAAACTGATTGGAAGGGTAACTAGTCTACCTTCTTTGACTAACAGGAGCAGAGGCCAGGGCAACAGTCAGTGAAACCTAGCCAGCTTCGCCCAATATTGTTGCCAACTGTTTCAAGTTTCTTCCCTATGGCCTTTTATTATTGGCAGTAGCCACTCTGAATTTTAAATCATCTTGACCATGTTTTCCCATCCCTTCTCCATTCTGGTCTCTTTCTTACTGGTTAACCCCAACAAGGGCTTCCCAGGTGGCGCTAGTGGTAAAGAACCGCCTGCCAATGCAGGAGACTCAAGAGGTGGGTTCGATCCCTGGGTCAGGAAGATCCCCTGGAAGAGGAGATGGCACCCCACCCCAGTTTCTTGCCTGGAGAATCCCATGGATAGAGGAACCTGATGGGCTACCGTCCATAGGGTCACAAAGAGTCAGACACAACTGAAGTGACTTAACACACATGCACACAACCCCAACAAGCAGGGAGATGTATGAAAAGCAGACAGTGAGGGAAGACGGAGGAGCTGCACACCTTCACCTACATCTGTTCTGTTCAGTTCAGTCACTCAGTCGTGTCCGACTCTTTGCGACCCCATGAATCACAGCATGCCAGGCCTCCCTGTCCATCACCAACTCCGGAGTTCACTCAGACTCACGTCCATCGAGTCCGTGATGCCATCCAGCCATCTCATCCTCGGTCGTCCCCTTCTCCTCCTGCCCTCAATCCCTCCCAGCATCAGAGTCTTTGCCAATGAGTCAACTCTTTGCATGACGTGGCCAAAGTACTGGAGTTTCAGCTTTAGCATCATTCCCTCCAAAGAAATCCCAGGGTTGATCTCCTTCAGAATGGACTGGGTGGATCTCCTTGCAGTCCAAGGGACTCTCAAGAGTCTTTTCCAACATCACAGTTCAAAAGCATCAATTCTTCAGCGCTCAGCCTTCTTCACAGTCCAACTCTCACATCCATACATGACTGTGGTCCCCAAATTTTTTGGCAACAGGGATCGGTTTCATGGAAGACAATTTTTCCACCGACTGGGGTGGAGGGGGTATGGTTTCCGGATGACTCAAGTGCGTTACGTTTGTTGTGCACCTTATTTCCATTATGATTAGATCAGCTCCACCTCAGATCATCAGGCATTAGATCCCAGAGGTCATGGACTCCTCACCTATACAATGAGTGTCTCTGAACGTCTAGATGTGATTAAAAGTCAAACAAACAAGTTAATGTTAGTAGTGCCCAGGATACCTATTTGAGAATTTTTGTTTTCTGTCGGTGAGGTCTTCTGCTTCTTACTAGGTTCTTATACTGTTTCAATTACGCAGGGCCAAGGGGGCCTTACATTAGTCACACTAGTGATGCTGCCTCTTTATAGGCTGGAGAGTTGGACCTTAGCCAGGCAGTGTTAAGAGAACAGTCTTTCCTTCTTGGTCAAGAAACCTCTCCCATTGATTTTCTACTAAGAACATGGTACTGGATGCCCACAAATAGGATGGGGGAAAAATGTGTCTGTAACCACAGGTGAAATTCCAGATTATGAGACAGCTCTCAAGACCTGCAAAAAATACTAAAATCATCACATTTTACAGGATCCCTTTGTTACACTGATACGTAAAAATTCTATTAAAACATCGTCATTTGCCACAACGACAAAAAGCTTTTATTTCAAATGGCTTTGTATTCTGATGTTATGATAAAAGTGCGTCTGGCTTTCTATTCAACGACTAGCTCATCTTTTCAGGAGAATTCCTGTACTTCACTTGTCAGTGCTTAATGAGGGACTAATTAGTCCTCCCTGCTCTATCCCTTTAAGCTCCTATGGGAAACGAGGTCATGCCCAAAGCACTAGGTGGAGGTGCCACCAACGACTACCTCAGCACAAAGGGCAGCCATTTCCCAAGGCAAAACAGGCATGAGGTCAAGTCTCCCACAAGGGCTCTGTTCTCCACTATCAGGCACAGAGTAAAAAAAAAAAAAAAAAAAAGCTGAGTATTTATTATTAGATCTTGCGAAAGCACTGTTGCAGCACTGGACCAAGGTTCATTGATCTTAGCTCCTCCTCTCCGTCACTTACTGCCACGTGGCCCCATCCCGCTCCCTGGTTGGCTGTTCCCTGAGCCCAGACACACACCTCCAGGGAGCCGGGCAGAAGGCGGGACTGTGGGCTGCTGTTTCAACCTGCATCCCTCCTCCTTCCCATCTGCATACCGTATCCTCCAGCAAGCCGCTCAGCTCTAAGACACCAACCTGAGGCGGCTCCGTGGCAGCCTGCCAGTGGTTTGAGCTCCTACTCCCTTCTACAAGAGGCATGGTGAGCAAATTAGAGGTTATAAGCACCTCCGGGGGAAGGAGGAAAATTCCTTCGGGCTTTGTAAGGGAACTTCGTCAGCGGTGTCACCGAGGTAGAAGACGGATGTGTTCACCCACGCCCCAGGGCCCTGCCGGCATGGGTGGACCACCCCCTTTGTTGGTTACAAACAAGGAAGAGGGCAGGAAAATGTTTTCCTTGAGAAGAATGTCTTTCATGTTCAAGGTCACTGAGGACCCAGATAAGCAACATGAATCTACTTTCAATGTAAGGTACAGCATATTCCTAAACGGCAGTGTTGCCAAATTCATCATGAAAGAGATGATGTTGGTTCAGTCACTAAGTCGTGTCCGACTCCTTGCAACCCCCTGGACTGCAGCACACTGGGGTCCCTGTGTTTCGCCATTTCCCTCAGTTTGCTCAAACTCATATCCACTGAGTTGTTGATATCATTCAACCATCTCATTCTCTGTGGCCCTCTTTTCCTTTTGCCTCCAGTCTTTCCCAGCATCAGAGAAAGGTGGCTGGAAGTAAAATATTCAGCTCCCACCATGGGTTAAAGTTTTATTAGAAAACCAGGAAAGCATACATCCTGGCCAAGGGACAGCCAAGTGAAGCTGGTGAGTTCTAAACTATGCTGGAAATAGCAGCAGTGGGCAGTCTAGGATTAAGTAAAAGCAGCAGTTAAGAACGATGCTTTGATGCATGTTACATAGCTGGTCACACCCTGCAGAGGCTGTTTGCCACTGGGGTGTGGCTTTAAGATGACAGCCTCCCAAAAACTCAAGGATACCTGAAATTCCATCATTAGAGTCTTTCCTTTGGTTTAAAGATTCCCCTCCCTCTCTCTCTTCAAATTTCAGGATAATATGCTGTCTTGGAAGTAGACTATCCAGACATCCAAAAAAAAACACACACACAACATACACAGAAAGAGAACAAGTTTTGAATTAAAGCTGAGTATTAAATCCCAGCTTTACCACTTTCCCAGCAATGTAACTTTGGGGAAGTTACTTATTGGCTTGACTCTCAAGGTTTTCAGCTGTGAAATGAGACAAACACCTGTCTCAGAAGGTTGGTGCAAAGATGAAGTTCCATTAACAGTACATAAAAGTCCATGGCACAGACCACACACATAGCAGACATTCAGACATTTGTTTTCCTCTGCCCTTTTTTTTTTTAACAGAGCAGGTCATAATAGGGGAACAACTGAGGACAAATGAGGACACCAGCTTCCTGATGTGGAAATAACGAGGAGGTCAGCAAAGATGGAGGAGGAGATGGCAGGAGAAAGAGCCACCTGGGACCCAGGACAGGACCTGTTTCACAAATGTGCTGGGGTCAGCTCTGCTCAGGGCGCATGGTGGCTGCAGACTGACAATCATTTGCAACGTAGACTGGCTGACAAGACTGTGAACCTAGAAACGGGCCTTCACCAAAATCCACATCTAGCCCCTCCCAAGGTTCTCCATTGCTTGGTATCCAGCTGAGGAGACGAAGTATCTAGATACATATGAACAGCCATCCTATAGGGTCACCTGCAAGGGTATAGATTAGGTGAAGCCATGAGCAGGTGGCAGGCAGGCAAGAGAGAAGAAGAAATTAAATGTAGCTTCCAACTTGCTAAAGCCCAATGATGTCAATCAGACCCCAGTGACCCACAGGCCAGATCACTGAGGCTAGAGACTTTCCTGCCAACTTACAGAGGACAGGCCCCACACCAAGGTGTACATCCAGAGATGGTTCTCTTTTCCTAGACATCAGCACCTCCACACTTAGGGATCGCCCCCTTCCTCACCCTGGAGAGCCAGCCATCCTTGACTTCCAAGGCATGAGCCAAGCCATCTCACCAATCTCTCAGGTGAATGGACCAAACAAAGGGCTAAAAATGGTAGGAGATAAGGGACACTAGAGCAGGCTGATGCTGAAATATATTTTTAGGCTAAGAAGACTTTAGAAATCCAAAAGACTGCTATGGGACTTCCCTGGTGGTCCAGAGGTTAAGAATCCACCTGCCAACGCAGGGGACACGGGTTGGATCCCTGGTCCAGGAAGATACTGAACCATATCAGTTCAGTTCAGTCACTCAGTCGTCTCCAACTCTTTGGGAGCCCATGGACTGCAGTACACCAGGCCTCCCTGTCCATCACCAACTCCTGGAGCTTACTCAAACTCATGGACATTGAGTTGGGGATGCCATCCAACCATCTCATCCTCTGTTGTCCCCCTTCTCCTCCTCTCTGACCCAGCATCAGGGTCTTTTCCAATGAGTCAGTTCTTTGCATCAGGTAACCAGAGTACTGGAGTTTCAGCTTCAGCATCAGTCCTCCCAGTGAATATTCAGGACTGATTTCCCTTAGGATGGACTGGTTGGATCCCCTTGCACACATGCCGCTGGGCAACTAAGCCCATGCGCCGCAAGTACTGAGCCCGTGCTCCAGAGCCTGTGCTCCACAACAAAGGATGCTTCTGCAGTGAGTAGCCTGAGCACTGCAACGAGAGAGGAGACCTGCTCTCCACAACTAGAGAAAGCCTGCATGCAGCAACGAAGACCCAGAGCAGTTAAAAACACACACACACACACACACACAAAAGGCCACTATGCAGAACATAACTTTCCCCAAATTTCCTTCTATAATTGCTGCCCATAAAAATAAGCTTAACCTGTACAAGTAGGAAGGAAAGAGGGATTTTTAATAATAAACAGAAATAGCTAATGCAAGTTAACAGGGACATTATTTAGAAACATTAATAGGTCAGGATACCAGCCCTTCTGTTTCCCCAGAAGGCCTCCGTGGAGCACTGCTAATGTGCGGAACACATTTTGGAGATCGCTAACCCGACAGTGTTTACTGCTGCAGTGGTTACTGGAGTGTGACTTCAGCAGATTCACTTTTAGCAAATTTCACAATGCAGAACTAGGAAACAAAAATATATGAGCATGGAAATTTGGTTAGTGGCTTATTGTGCCTTCTTCCTTATGCAACTGAAGTGAATTACTGGCCATTATTTTCTATCTAATAATCAAGATGAATAACCTTGGGTTGATTCCTTCTGTGTATTATCAGTAACAAATGAAAAAATCCCAGTTGACCTTTCCCTAACCCTTAGTATACTTTTGGCCCATTCCTTCCTTCCTTCCTTCCTTTGATGAGTTGTGCGCATGAAAAATTTGGCATCATCTTAATACTAGTTGAGCAGAACCATTATGGAAAGTAAATAAAAACATCATACAATGATTCCTAAAGCCAAAGGAAATTATTTTGGAATATAATCACTGATTATATTCCATCAGTACAGATAATTAAAAGTTGACTATAGAATAATATTAAACAGCAGGTACAATTCTTTGAAAATTTCTCCCTGATTTTAGCTATGCAAAAACACCGACTGAATTGTTCAATGCTAATCAAATTCATCTCTTCTTAAGAGCAGAGTATAATAAGTGGGTTGCCTAAAAGGAATGCTTTGAACAGAACGCTTCACGATTGTCTGATTAGTCTAAATTTAAAACTCCAACAAAGGCAAGATTCTTCTTCTTGAGGTTCAAGATTCACAGGGATTTGGTAATGAAATTCCTTTAGGAGAGCAAATTAAGAAAAAACCAAAACCTGCTATCTACAAGCTGCCAGTGTTTTATGTCGGTAGAGTGTTTTTAAATCAAAGTCACCATTCATTCAATGATAAATGTTTGTTTGAATAAATGAATGAAAAAAAAGGCCTCAAAATACTTTATAAGTTCAATCACCTCTAAGTTATGAATCAGGCAGGAACTTTAATCATCCCCAAGTGCACAGGCTGAAACGGGTTAAATGTCAGCACTCACCAAGCCAGCCAAAGCCAAACCTGGAAACTGAAGTCATGTCCTTTGATTCTTAGAAAATGACCCAGCTGTTAGGGCCCGTTGCTTAGCGGCCTCATTGCAAACTCTCAATACAATTTGGAATGCATGTTATCTAGGCCAGGTGAGGTAAGATGAAGGAAAACAACAAAGCCAGCCTTGTTCTGGAAATTATTACAGGTAGTCACCAAAAAAAAAAAAAAAAAAAAATCAAAGGGAAAAAAAAGGCAAAAGCTCCATCAAAATGCTAAAATAAAAATGAAATTCTTAATATTGACGTCTTCACTCTAATGAGACACCTAGAGTGAATTACTCAGTGCCAGAATTGATACTGAGAGTGAGGAAAAAAAAAAATGAGACTGCAGGATATGGGATAAGAAGAAGTGGAACCCAGAGTCTCCCCAGGGACTTTCGAGTTTATTCTTCCAGGAACACTGCTAACACCCATCTTTTTCCGTCCTGACCTTCTAACAGGATGCAATCCCTGAGCCAGCCAGACACTTAAAATCTATTTGTTTCAGTAACTCAGAGGAGAAATGTAACTAGAAGATTTTTGCAAGTGGAATCTATTTGGCAAGAGGAATCTGTTTCTATGAGAAAATTCTCATGCATTTCAAGAGCGAGGGTTCTCAAATCGTAAATTTGAAGTTTTCAAAATTCATGCCAAGGGAATGAATATTACCCCCACGCTAAACTATCCTTGGTGAGCTAAGCATAAGCAACAAAGCATGTGCCCAATATCTATTTTTCTGATCTCAGAGGAAGGTGAAACAGAGCTGTCCAGACCCAGATTGTCTGTCACAGGATCCTTCCCTAAGGTGCCTCCCCTCAGGCCCCGGGGTTTCTGCTCCCGGCTTTTCCACCCCTACCCTGAAGACATTAACACCAGTGAGGCAAAATATTTTTTCAAAATGAATATTCATCATTGTTTTGCCTCCTAAAAGTTTCGTTTAAACCTTAAACCTTTTCATTTTTAAATGGAGGAGTAAAAATCTGTACTTGCCTTTAAATTCCAGCATCAGCTAGCAGCCAACCTTCTGATCTGGGAGACAAGATAAGGTAACTCCCTATTTTTAAAAGCTTATTTTGTTTCATGTACAGGCCTGCCATAAAAATCGCTGAAGTCGCAGGCCGAGTTTATACTCCACTGTGACTGTGGGCAAAAACCCTGTAACTGAGTCTCAGTTACTTGTGTATGAAGTAGGAATTCTTATCACAGAATATAATAACAATTATGATCATAAATGGTTGGCACATTGTTATCTCAAAGGCTAAACCACGCCTAGAAAGGACACAGTTCCCAAGTGTAGCTAAATGGGGCCCAGGGCTGATCCAGCCACATTTGCTAAGGGCCAGAATCACTGAGAACCTAAGAGCCTGATTCTTACCGGTTTCTCCAAGCTGGTGGCCTTGGGCCATGGAGCCAGGCGCCCCCTAAAGGCAGGCTTGGGATTAGTCCTTCTCTGTTACTCTTTTCCTCTGGCCCTTCGCCTGCCTGACAGCATCTCAGCCCTTCCTCACTCCTCTCCTCTCCTCCCCACAGCCTGGTCCAAGAAACCCAGAGATACCGTGCTGTTCCTCACCGCGCCCCGCCTCCCAGTCTCCACCCTCCCTCCTGGGGCAGTGTAGACACAAATTCAACATGCACTGGGTAGGAAACCCAAAAGCCCGTGTGACTGGCTTTACTGCAATATTCGCTTACAGACCGAATGTGCAGAATCTCTGAGGTGGGCCTGTAATGGATTTTTCATGGGAAACCTCTAACAGCCCCTGCATTTGGGTTTACACAGCCTTGAGCTCTTGGCAACCCAGGGCCTCATTAAAACATTTTTCCCACAAGGAGGGCACGTTGTGAGAAGGGCAGAGAGGACCCAGGAGAAAGAGAGGGGCCCCACCCCACCGTAAATGGGGAGAAAAGTGAAAGTGAAGTCGCTCAGTTGTGTCCACCGACTCTTTAGGACCCCATGGACTGTAGCCCATCAGGCTCCTCCCTCCATGGAATTCTCCAGGCAAGAATACTGGAGTGGGTTGCCCTTTCCTTCTCCAGGGGTTCTTCCTGACCCAGGGATTGAACCCGGATTTAGACTCAGTCTTCTTGAGGTGGCCTGAGCTTGATTTTTTTCTCTCTCTCTCTTTTGACCATGCCACATGGGGCAATCTTAGTTCCCCAACCAGGGATCAAACCCATGTCCCTCTGCATTGGAAACACACAGTCTTAACCACTGGACCACCAGGGAAATCCCTAGGCTGAATCATACAAATCAAATATCACCATTCTGCAAAGTTTGGAGAGGCAGGAGAGAACAAAACCACAACAGAACAGGGAGGCTTCAACCAGAAACAGGAGGCATGGATGCTGAGTAGGGCTAACAAGCAGAGATGAAGCTGCAGAGACGGAAAGAAACAAGCGGACTGAGGCAGGAGGCAGGGGAAGAGGAGGACACCCCGGGTGAGATTCATGGAAGGCAGTGCAGGTGACGCTTGCAGGCAGTACCCCGGGATCTCTCAGGTGGCATAAGGGATACAGGCTAGGACCCGAACAGTCCCGTCGTCTCTGCCAGGATTATGCAGCTCAGCACCTGGAGGCACTTCCCTGGAAGCATCAGGACCTGGTGGGAAGGGCCATAGAAGCCAGATCCACAAACCAGGCAGCTCCTTGCCCGGTCCTGTCCTGGAAGAAGACCCTGTGGACGGGAGGTCAGTCAAGGGCCTTTGACCAGGTCTGAACACAGCAAGCGGACCATGGGGAACAGCTGCAGGCACTTCGCTCAATAGAGAAAGAAGAGTAGGATCACAAAAATGCTTCACTCTTGGGTTTTTGGAAGAGGTGGATTCGGGGAAGCCCAGCTGTTCCAGGTGGGACTCAGGTCAGGCACACGTGATCCTACATCCACACACGTGTAACGCATCATACAACATACTGTGTCGGGAGAAAGAAAACCACACTAATTATAGACATTAGGAAGCAAATCAAGGACTGAAAAATTATCCAAATTACTTTAATGGTGTAAGAGTAGTACAGATTAGAGTCATTTACAGAACCGCTTCCACTAATGCCCCAAGACCATGCGGCACAATACCAGTGAAATGGATCATGAACTGCGTGTGCGATCAACTCACCTGTGTAAGTTACATTTTACGACAACACTAAATTCTGTTTTATGTGTTCAGGCTTCCGATGTTGCAATGTATATAAGTGCAGAGTCTGGGAGTCTGCAGAGTCTGGGAGTCTGCAGAGTCATGGACCTTAGGTATAGCCCTCACTTTAACCCTTTCATTTGAGATGAAACAGAGGTAAGGTGAAGAAGCCAGGGTTAACAGAGGGTCTGGCTTTCTCAAGGCTGTAGGAGGAGGAGGGTTTGTTTAGAGCAGGGGATATATGAGGTTCCCCTGATCCCCACCCTGCTACAGTGCATGCTGCATGCTTAGTTGGTAAATCATGTCTTTACAACCCCATGAACTGTAGCCTGCCAGGCTCCTTTGTTCGTGGGATTTTCCAGGCAAGAATACTGGAGTGGGTTGCCATTCCCCTCTTCAGGGGATCTTTCCAACCCAGAGATCAAGCCCGTGTTCCCTGCATTGCAGGCGGATTCATTACCTGCTGAGCCATCTGGCAATCCTAAAAATGCTGTGTGTTTGGGCAACACAGCAAAGTCATAACCCCTTACCTTTCATTCTGCAAGACTATTTGCTCACAATTCACAGTTAATTCAAGGACCTTGAGAAAGAGGCATGATGCTTGGAGGGATGGAGTAAGCTCAGAAAGAGATGTTGGGAGCTTTCAGTTAAGCGACTTTTGTATGATATGGTCTTTGGAAGAATTTACAGTCTCTGTTGAGAAAATCAATAGGAGAGTAGCATGAGTCAGTAGGAACAATATAGGTTAGCCAGTCAAATACCACAGTATGAGGCTCAAAGCTTACTAGCTATGTGGCCTAGGACAGGAATAGTCTCTTTCTCAAGCCTATAGCCATCACTTTTCAAGTCTTTAGCCATAAAATGGGCAAAAACGGTCATTTATTCAAAGAGTTATAAGAGTAGATGGAATTATATAATAAGAACACCTAGGGAATTCCCTGGTGGCCCAGCAGCTAGGACTCTGTGCTTCCACTGCGGGAAACATGGGTTCAATCCCTGGTCCGGGAACTAAGGCCTTGTATGCTGCAGCACAGTCCAAAAATAATAAAGTAAGACTAAACATTAAAAAAAGAGAACCGGGCACAGCTAGGTGAAAGAGAGAGCAGACAGACGTAGACCTGGATGTTCTGGCAAGCAAGCAAGCAAACCAGCTCTACCTCTGTCTTTTCTCTCTTTCACAGAGTGTCTTACACACACACGTGCACGCACACATGCACACACACACATAGTCACCAAGGTCTTCCTTTCCTGAATCACCTTTGTTGTCAATAATTGAAGCTCGGCCAGTGAAAGGGAAGAAAACGCAAGCCATAAATGAGACTTCCTCCGGATCCATTAAGCCCCAGCCCACCTTCTGCCTTGTGTGCCCTTCGCCTCTATTTTGTTGCTTCTAACTACACTGTGTTCATATGCGGAGAGAACTATTTTCTTTCACTCTCATTCAAAGACATGGGACCTTATTGTTCTTTGTTTCCTTAAAACACGTTGGCATCCTTGCTTTTCCTTCTAGGAGAGGGACTGCAAGGGTCTCTGAAGCTTCTGGGGTGAAGCAATCATCTGCCAAGCTGCAAAACCAGAACCCAGCTGCCACCTGCCACCAGGAAAAGTGCACAGGGTAAAACCAGCATCCCTCGAAGTCATCAGCATCAGTGAGGGTGAGGTGACTGGTGCTACTCAGATGTGCTGCGTCTGACTGGGTCGCACAGCCTGAGCCTCGTGGGGACCATCATAAGATACAGGATACAGTGGGCTTCCCTGGTGGTCCAGAGGCTAACATTATGCACAGGGGCCTGGGTTCACTCTCTGGTCATGGAACCAGATCCCACATGCCACAACACAGTCATCATTTCAGTTCAGTTGCTCAGTGGTGTCTGACTCTTTGCAACCCCAAGGACTGCAGCACGCCAGGCTTCCCTGTCCATTCCCAACTCCTGGAGCCTGCTCAGACTCATGTCCATTGAGTTGGAGATGCCATCCAACCATCTCATCTCACGACGCAGCCATACACATAAATAAATATTTTTTTTAAAAGATATAGGACACAAATGTGGCTCTTGTGTTCTTCTCATGATGCTACTGTTTCAAGGAGACTCACAAACCGCATCGCTGCATCAGCCCCCTGTGTGATGCTTTCTAGGAGTCTTATGAACGATGACGGCCCATGGCTGTGGCCCTTCCCCAGCACTGATGCGTCTTGCCCCTTATATTTAGTCTTTTGTGACCGATACTGAGATTGGTGATGGACTTCAATGTAGCAGATACAGAGAAGCAAGGTAAAATAACAAATAAGGCTGATCTGATGATTAGATAAACTTGATTATCTGAGCATGCATCGTCTGTACTGGGACTCATGGAATGTTAACAAAAACTAAGCACATGTCAGGACACCAAGGAAACTTTACTACATCTTGATATTCTGTGATCCCAATGCAGAAACACTCCACAGTAATAAATGAAAGCATAAACAATTCAAATAAGTTTGTATACACTTTAAAAATACCCCTCTAAAAAGATTTAGAGTCTGAGAAACACTAAATTATGTAACTGCAGCTTGAGACAATAAGGATAAAGAGAACATAATGTAACTAGAACTCAGTTTTCAACCTTAAGGAAAATCCAAAACTAAAGAATAATTAACTCAAGAAATTAGAAAAGGAAATGAACCTAGGGAAAGCAAAATGAAGGCAAAAAAACCCACAAAAATAATGAAAGACGTTCAAAATTTCAAAAGGCAGTCCTTAAAATCCCTAAAGAAAATAGATTTACTACTAGTTAAATGGATGCCCCAAAGAATGAGCAATTAAATCAAATTGAAAATGAGAAGTAGGATAAAACTAAAAATATTGAGGATATTCATAATTTTAAGAATGTGTAATATGTTTCTATGTTAATAAAATTTTAAATATAGAAATGGCAGATTTTCTAGACAAATTGAAATCTTTAATATTAATTTCAGAAGTAAAAATCTTGATCAGAAAACTTACTGTGGAAAAAAATTGTAGGTGGTCTTTCATTAACTTTTTTTTAAAAAAGGACCTGTATCAAATAATATGGAGGACATATAATTTCAAACCTTTCCTGGATGGACATGATATGTAAATTACATTATGCAATTCATAGCATTGCCAGGTTAAAAGAAAAAAAAATTCTCGTATTAAAGATGTTTAAAGACATTTTATAAAAAATTTCTGTAGGAAGTGCTATTGAAAATTCAAATAGAATACTATTTATTTGCCACAATATAAGATGCTTGCCACAAACCAATAACCAACATCTCATTAGGAATTAAAAGAAGAGTTGATAAAGAGTTAATAATTAAATTCAGGAAGTCAAGTATACCTCATCTACCACTGTAATTTAACATAGCATTGGGATGTTCTAGGAGAAATGAAAGTTAAAACATTAAAATGTGGGAGACAATATCTTCATTAGTAGAAATGCTGTGCTACGCTTAGTCGCTCAGTCATGTCTGACTCTGCGATCCTATGGACTGTAGCCCACCAGGCTCCTATGTCCTTGGAATTCTCCAGGCAAGAACTAGAGTGGGTTGCCACACCCTCCTCCAGGGGATCTTCCCAACACAGGGATCAAACTCAGGTCTCCCATTGCAGGTGAATTCTTTACAACCTGAGCTACTAGAACATCTAAAGGAGTTAGCTAAAAGATTACCAGAATTTAGAAAGGCCGATAGGATGGCTAGTTATTAGAAGATTCACAAATGTGTGCACACAGACATACGTGTGTGTATACACACACACACATATATAGTTTTTCTATAAACTAGAAATAAGGGAAACATAGAATATAGTATAAAAATATATAAAAATATAATGGAAACAAAGATCAAATGCATTATAACCAATACTGTAAAATCCCCAAGGAAAACTTATTAAAAACTCAAGTCCTATGAAAACAGGAATGTAAACTAAGGGGCAATAAAAGTCTTGAATAAGACTATATATTTGGATCAAAAGTTCCAAGAATGTAAAGACTTAAACACTCTCCAGTTTAATATGTAATCTATGATGATTAAAATCATTCTGAAAAAAAGCTTTAAAATCTGAATGAAAGGGCCAGTTGGTTCAGTTTGTTAGCAGGTGGTGCTAGTAAAATCTGACCAAATTAGTTTTATGTTCACACAGAAAAATAAAAGAATAAATGAATAGGCTTAAAAGAGCTCTTTGGGAAAATTTGGGGAAAAAATTACATGGGAGAATCTTAGACTACTTATGCTAAAACTATTAAAAACTATAGAACCACTAATGTGCAAAATCACAAAGATCAAGAGAACAAAATATAATGCTCAGAAATAAACTCAAGCCACAAAAGTATTGATTCCGTGATAAAGGTAGTGTTTCCTAGCCATAGGGAAAAGAGTATGAAATAGATGACACGAGAAGAACCGATAAACTATTTGGCAAAAGTTCATTTGATTCTCATGTCTGAGATCACACATCAAAAAATGTAAATATAAACCATGGGGTAGTAAAAAACTATAAGAAAGAAAGTTATAGGCTATTATTTGTCTGATTTCAGTGAATGGAATACTTTTCTAGGTTAAAAAAACAAAACAAAATCACTAATACATTTCACTACACAAACACTTTTAATATTTGTTACATCAAAACCACCATAAATAAAATTCAAAGGAAAATATCAAAGTGAGAAAATACTTGTAACACCACTGAGAGTTAATATCCTTAATATAAAAGGTGTGTCTATACACAGACATCTTATATATGTATACTTATATATATATAATGAGTAAATGAGTTCAAGATATATGTCCTAACACAAAAACAAGCAAAGAACATAGTCAATTTAAAAAGAAATATATAAAAAGAATAAGAATGTCCAACTTCATTCTAAACCACATAAAAAAAAAAACAAAGGAAATTATAAGATGTAATTTTTAATTTATCAAATTGGCAAGGTTTTTCCTTGTTTTATTGTTTAATTATAGTACTTGGCATTGTCCAAGAGTGCAGACAAATGGGCACTCTTGGTCTTGGTTGGTAAAGGATAAAATACAGTACTTGAAAGCTATATATCAAAAATCTTATAAAGACTTACTATTTGAGCTGACAGTTCTAGTTCTAGAAATGAATCCCAAGGAAACAATCAGAAATGTCCAAAAAGATAGACATCCAAGAAAATTCAGCACAGCCGTACTAACAATAGCAAAAAATCTGGAGAATTAAATGTTCAGCACATTAGATTGCTTATGTAAATTACAGTATCCATAAGAGATGTGGAACTCTATAGCAAGAAAGTCATGCTATGTGGGATTGAAAAGACATGGCAACATGTTTGTAATATACAGACCACTGATAAAGGCAGTTCACAAACAATCCAATCAGCGTGATCCCTGAGTTATAAGAGGTATACGCCTAGAAACGCTAAAAATGGTAGCAGTTAACTTGCGGACGATTTGCCCTTCATCTTCTTCTCGTTTTCACTAACTGAATATATATCAGTTCTGCAGTCAGAGGAACAAGAGATGGAACCAGCTTTTCAGTCAGGCTGCTTACACTCAGATCACCGCTCTGTCATGTAAGCTCTGCAACCCTGGGCAAACTACTTCCCCTCTCTGAGCCCCAACTTCCTCATCTCTCGATGGGACTAGTATCAATATCTACCAGGTTGGGCTGCTGTGACCATCAAGTTTTACAGTGTACACAGAGCACTGAGTACAGTATCTGGAAATAATAGTGCTCAATGAATAGTAGTATTACTTTGGTTTTAAAACAATAATTACACACACCCCCTCAACATTCAGAAAACCCAACACTCAGAAAACAAAGATCATGGCATCTGGTCCCATCACTTCATGGCAAATAGATGGGGAAACAATGGAAACAGTGACAGACTTTATTTTGGGGGAGGGGCGGCTCCAAACTCACTGCAGATGGTGACTGCAGCCATGAAATTAAAGATGCTTGCTCCTTGGAAGAAAAGTTATGACCAACCTAGACAGCCAGCATATTAAAAAGCAGAGACAGTACTTTGCCAACAAAGGTCCGTCTAGTCAAAGCTATGGTTTTTCCAGTAGTCGTGTATGGATGCGAAAGTTGGACTATAAAGAAGGCTGAGCATCGAAGAATTGATGCTTTTGAACTGTGGTGTTGGAGAAGACTCTTTAGAGTCTCTTGGACTGCAAGAAGGTCCAATCAGTCAATCCTAAAGGAAATCAGTCCTGAATATTCATTGGAAGGACTGATGTTGAAGCTGAAACTCCAATATTTTGGCCACCTGATGCAAAGAACAGACTCACCGGAGAATACCCTGATGCTGGGGAAAATGGAAGGCAGGAGGAGAAGGGGACGACAGAAGATGAGATGGTTGGACGGCATCACTGAGGCGATGCACATGAGTTTGAGTAGGCTCCGGGAGTTGGTGATGGACAGGGAAGCCTTGGGTGCTGCAGCCCATGGGATGGCAAAGAGTCGGACACAAGTGAACTGAACACACCACATTTGCGTCCAAACTTTTATAATACAAGAAACTTTGTCTGAATTTATTTCTATGCCAGAGCAAAAGTAGAGCCTTCAAAGGTTGTATAGTCTCCAAATATTTACTCTCTTTCCCCTTCTCTGTCCTTGCCTCTCTTTCTTTCTCTCTCCTTCTGTCTCTTTTTCTCTCCTCTCTCTCTGTCTCCTTTTTTTCCCTCTCACATACACACCCCTCCCCCAAGATTACAGTCTCCATGCCCTAGGATCCTGAGGAATTTGGGCCACAGCTAAAAATGCATCCCTAATGGAGACCATCTGAGCTCTGCCAACTGTCCACCATGGTCAACCAAGGTCAAAAAGAGATGGCTTTGATAAAGAAGCCAGATGACCTAGGAGAACAGAGGCTGCTGATAACCAATTGGCCAACATGTGATCCAAGAAAAGGCTTTCACTATTTTGCAGCACATTTGGCTTTACAGCTGAATGAGCATAGCACGGGGGAAGGAGCCCCAGACATGGAGTCAGGACACCCAGGTTCTAGGACCCTCACCAGCCTACAGGACCACACATTCTCACTGGCCAAATGAGAATACTCTGGGCCTCCATCAAGATCTGGGATTCTATTAAAAGGACGACAACCTCAGTTTAGAACATTAGTTGTCTTATCGATAACTTCAAATCTGGCTCCCGTATCTCAAAACATGCCAAAGAAAAGTAAAAGAATCAACAAACCAGCCCAGGCATCCGCAATTTTTTTCTGCTTTCCCCATCTGTGTTATTTCCCTAAATTGAGCAGGGGTGGAAAAGTGACAAATGAGTACAGATTACAAGGCAGCACATGTTCAGGACAAGGTCATTAGATGCCATCAGAAACGGTCTAATGACACATGCATTTGAGAGATAACACAGCTCAGTGGGTTATCTATGAACCCTTCCCACTCAAAGTCTCATCTGTTGCTCTCACAAACCCACTGTGGTCTCCAAGCCTAGACAGTGGCATTAAACGGGACATGCAATGTCAGCTGGAGAAGGCAAGACAATCCAAAGAAAATAAATGGGGTGGGAGAGGGAATCTTTGCATATGCAAAACAAAAATAGTCCTAAAAGGGGACATAATGATTTGTTACAAAGGTGCATTCAGGTGCATTCATCTGAAAAGAAGGAAAGATGCTCTATGCGAAAGAAGAAAAAAAAGTCACATCAGTGACAGATGATAGAAGGCAGCAAACTGGAGCGTTTAGAACAGGCTTTGGTGTCAGACAACCTGGCTTTAAATTCCAGTCACCACCACTCATCTCTGAACCTTCATTTTTTAAACCAACAGAATGGTTGTAGCACTATCTATCTCAGAGTTACTGAAATGATTCACAGTCATTCACTCACTCAGTGTATAATTACTAAGCTTCCATATGGGCTGGGCCCAAATGCTGGAGTGACAAGAAAGAGAGAAACAGGCAGGGCCTCCACTTACATGGACTCTTCATCTTTCTTAGATTTGAGTGGAAGAAGAGAGTCAAAGAAATATATGTAAAGGCAATGAGGAAAAAATGAAATCAGTTACAGGGATGGAAAGTGATGGGGGTGTTATTTCAGTTAAAATGACATTTGAGCAGACAGCTGGATGGAGAGAGAGAGAGTGAGTCACCAGAAGGAGGAAGAAACCAAGTAGCGGGACCAGTAAGGTAGAGACCCTGAGGCAGGAAGAAGCTTGCATTCAATGGGATGTTTGTAAGAAGCGTGTGAGCTCAGGGCTCAAAAGAGCATGTGGTCCAGGCGGTAAGGGTGACGACGGTGATGCTGATGGTGGTGATGCTGATGATGGCGACGATGCCGGTGGTGATGATGGTGATGTTCGCAGCAATAACCAAACAACAGAGTTCAAAGGATGTGAGAATAGACACAGCCCACATTCACTAAAGTAACAGAGTGACAAAATTAGTACTGAACGCAGGAAGTACTGATTAGGATCTGGACTAATTTTCATTTATTAAAAATTGCAGCTCTATTTTTAGTTATATCCTTTAATCTGACTTCATTCAAGAAAAGCTTCTCTCTGAACATTCTATTTCAGGAATGCAAAAATTTTTAAATAACAATATTCTTTATGCATGATTTGTTTTTACTCAGCCATCTTTCTGTTGGCTTTTTGTCTGCTAGTGTAGCATGTATATGGTGTTTTAAAGAGCTATTATGCAGGGTACTTGGAAATTTCATAGGAGCATTTAAATGGCAGAAAGAGCTGGTAGCTTTCATTTCCACATATATACTCTCCCACAGAAGAGTTTTAATATTACATCCTTTGAGGCTTTTCTGAACTGTCTCTGGGTGAAATTCTACTTTATGTAAGTTATGGATATTTTTGAAATTTTATAAACAGATTCATTGATAGTGTAAGAATTTTTCTGCAACTTTTTTTTTTTGCTTAATATCAGGTTGTAGAGATTTATTTGTATCACTCTGTCTCATTTTAAATCATTTCATTTTCACTGCTGCACCATATTCTATTATTTGATCATATTATAATTTGCTATTCTGCTTTGATAAACATTTGGGTGGTTTGCATTTATTTTGTAAACCATTATTAATATCAGAAGCGCTTTAGTGGATAGCATACATGTTTTCTGGTACATATGTACCAAAGATTTCCTTGGGATAAGACTTAAAAGGAAAATTGCCTCATCACTATACACACACACACACACACACACACACACACTCGTCTCCACTGGATAATGCTTAACTGTTTTCCTAAATGTTTGCACCAATTAACACTCCCACCAGAAGTAGATAAGTATGAAATGCCATTTTTCTAACTTAGACCAAAATATCCTCTTTGCCACAGGGGATTCCAGACCTCAAATAACTCAAGTGTCTGTTCCATCTACAGCCTCAGTCAGTTCAAAACTGGTCTTTGAACAAATCTAGACTTAAGGAAATTTCAGTTCTGTGGAATTTCTGGCTCACTCATTACAATCAACTTTGCAAGCAAACAATATCCCCTCAGAAACAATAATAAATAATCACATATTGCTGATGCCAGGATGCAAAATGAAGATGTTTCAAGGAAAACAAACATGCTTACAAAAATATTTTGGTTATGTGAATTAATCTGAACCAAACTAAGCGTCATCTAGATATTTGTCCCTAACCCTTTATTAAATAAAGTTGCCTCTATTCCATGGCATTTTTATAACTGGACTGACTAGATTTGAAAAAAAAAGTGTACAATAAAAAATGTACTGAATTTACTCTCTTCAAAAAATTTAACAGTTATGAATATACTAAACACTATAGAGTTGCATACTTTATAGGGATGGGTCATATCTTAAAGCTGTGGTTAAAAAGTATATCAACGAAGCCAAATAAGCCAGTCACCAAAGGACGAGTACTGTATGATTCCACATTTATCAGATACCTAGAGCAGACAGATACATAGAGACAGAAAGCAGTTGCCAGAGGCGGAGGGAGGCGCGAATGTGGAGTTATGGTTTAATGGGTACAGAATTTCAGTTTTGCAAAACGAAAAGAGCTCCAGAGATGGATGCTGGCGATCATGGCACAACACTACGAATGTACTTAATGCCAATGCACCCTACACTCCAAAATGGTTACAACGGCAAATTTTACCTTGTGAGTATTTTAGTACCCATCAGAAGTGAAGGTGGCTGTGTTTTGTTTCAGTATCAGGTCATATTCAAGCAAAGATAGGAGTTCTTTTTGCATAAAGTCATAGGGATTGTGCACCACAGATTGGGCACTGCATTCCTTTCTCTAATTTTCATAAGCAATACCGAATTCCAGTGCACAAATGCTACAACAGCATATACTGTGGGTGAGAAGAAGGCTTAAAAAAAAATCGTGAGAGTCTAAAGTTACTGCTCACATTGCAACCTTGACACAACAATTTTGCAAAAACAAGGGCTTAAATTTAACAGAATATGCCACGATTCAGAAAATGCTACTACCATATGCCCGAGGGGACTGAGTCACGCCTGCACTTTAACTTTAACTCCTGAATTTTTGACTTTCTGTATGTTTAAATTCTCATCACACCGCAGCTTCAACCTTTGTTTCTGTCACTGATCATACAATGCCTCTCTTATCATTTGACATAATCTCTACCATGCCATGCTTGTTTTTGAACAGCCCTGAGGTTCAGAGGACACCATGAGAAATGTTAAACAATAAAAACTGTCAACGATGACTGGAAATGGAAAAACAGCCCAGCCTTTTTTGATGCCATCTTTATGCCTAGAACAACCTTCCCACTCTCACCCCCACATCCATCAAGCGAGCTGTATCTCTTCCTTCTTGCAAAGTTCACCTTAATTTACTTCTCTGGGATTCTATAATGAAGGCAGCTGTGATTACTGCAGAAGCAGAGAAGAGAATCCTATCCATCCCCGAGGGGGAAGAAAAGAGTGCTAATTTCTGTCCATAAGTCTAAAAGGGTAAACTGCGCAGATTACATTTTTAATTACATTTTTTTACTGAAGTATAGTTGATATACGATCTTTCAGGTGTACAGCAAAGTGATTCCGTTATATATCATATGCTATATATATTCTTTTCCAGACTTGTTTCCAATATAGGTTATTACAAGATAATTGACTACAGTTCCCTGTGCTATACGTAGGTCTCTGCTGTTTATTGTTTTTATATATAGTAGCCTGTATCTGTCAACTCCAAATTCCAAATTTATCGCTCCCACACTTTCCCCTTTGGTAACCATAAGTCTGTTTTCTATGTCTATTTCTCACAGATTACATTTTTAATGTGCATGCGTGTGTGCTAAGTCGCTTCAGTCATATTCAACTCTGTGATGCTGTGGACTGCAACCCACCAGGCTCCTCTGTCCATGAGATTCTCCAAGCAATAATATCAGAGTGGGTTGCCATGCCCTCCTCCAGGGGATCTGCCCGACATGGAGATCAAACCCATGTCTCTTACCTCTCCTGCACTGGCAGGCGGGTTCTTTATCACTAGCGCCACCTGGGGAAGCCCTTTTTAGTGTATGGCTGGGCAATAACTTACATCTGTTTTTTCCATCTTTGCTATAAGAATCTTCAAGATCCCCAACAACCGGGCATTCTTGAGGGCCCTGAGGATTTAGGATGGCCTATCTGTCACTTACAAGGCACTGAGTCAAACAAACAGTGTGTGACTCACAGTGTTCCTGCTCGGAAGCCTACAATCTTTCTGGGGAGGCAAGGCAGGCTTCACATGCAGAGAGTTAGTAATAGTAGGCGATTTTTCAATTTACACACACTTATTCAGCAAATATTTACTGAAGACCTACTAAATGCCAGGCATCCCGCCAGACGTTTGGGACAAAAATATGACTAAGACGTGGGCCCAGGAGAGAGACAGATGGGGTTCAGTGTAGAACCGTTTTATCATGGAGCCATCAGGACACTAGTAGGTGGTAAAATTAGCAGCTTCCCTCTCTCCAAAAAAAAAAAAAAAAACAACACTGAGCACTTAAGTAATCCAGTTACTGACTGAGTGAGCATTCTGGCCATGAAAGAGCATATTTGGAATGAACATAGTGATGATGAAGCTGAAGCTGGAATACTCTGACCACCTGATGTGAAGAGCCAGCTCATTGGAAAAGACCCAAATGCTGGGAAAGATTTGAGGGTGGGAGGAGAAGGGGGCGACAGAGGATGAGATGGTTGAATGGCATCACCAACTCAATGGATATCAGTTTGAACAAACTGCGGGAGATGGTGAAGGACAGGGAAGCCTGGCATGCTGCAGTCCATGGGGTCACAAAAGCTGAACACAACCGAGTGACTGAAAAACAACAGGGATGCCTTCTGATGCTTTCCTCTTTAGATCCAGCATTCCAGGCACACAAATGCCCCAATAATCACTGAGAGGCAAATGACCAGCCGCCCCTGATGCAAACTTGCCCCCACAGAAGGACAGGAATTCAGGTTGGCACACGGACTTCCTCTTTTGTAACAGTCTTCACAAATCCCGTTTTCTGTCTTCCCTGAAAGGCCCTAACGTCAAAGAAGGCAGAAAGTGAGTCCTGTGTGCATTTTCCCCAGCAGCTAGCAGGATGGGTGATACAGAGTGAGCAATTAAAAACATTTATGACATTAGCTGGAGAAGGAAATGGCTACCCATTTCAATACTCTTGCCTGGAGAATCCCATAGCCTGGCGGGCTATAGTCCACGGGGTCGCAAAGAGTCAGACACAACTGAAGCAACTCAGCACACACAGATGCTCAAGAGTGTATGCGTGTGATCTGTTTTATCTGCTTCTTGAACCACTGCATCAACATCACCCGACATCCAAGTCCAAGATCCTCTCCCAACAAATCTTCTAACTCAAAGGGACAGACGCCACCACTCAGCTCCTCTGGACCACACAGCATCTGGGGAAGATCAGCTCCTGGGAGTAAGTTGAAGGAAGGTAAAGAAGAAACAAGAACAGGCTGATGAATGACTCTACATATTGGGTGATTTTAGCATATTCCAACCAGAAAAGAACTGACCATTCTGAGCAAAGATGTTAATGAGCCCTGCAAATAGAAATGACCACAACAGAACCATAGACATCTTAATTAATTCTTCTCCTCCAGCAGTATTAGCACTAATGATCACGAAGTCTTCAACAGCAGTACAAGCGAAGATGGAGACACAAACACACACTTTTGGTACAACTTCAGTACAGACATACACACAGGACTGTTCAGCATCCGTTTTTCTGAAAATTGCCTAAACACACAGGTGGGAGCAGTCCTGTTCATACTATATGATTCAAACCCCAGATATACTGTGGGTGGGTAATTTTGGGTTTTTGTTTGTTTGTTTTGTTTTCCAGCACTGAAGGCCCATCTGCCCCACCCTTTACTAAAGTCCATGAGACATCCTTGTATTCTTATCAAATCCTGTTTGTCTGAAGCTGCCTCTAATGAGGCAGTAAAAAGAGAACTAATTAGTAAAACCAGATTTCAAAAACAAACAGAAAAGCAGGACAAATTTCTTGAAAATAAAAACCCAATTTATTCAAAAGTTGATCAATGTTGCCTGCTTAGAACCTCTATAACCCTCTAGTGGAAAGAGGAATTTATTTCTTCAAGTCCTGACCACTTATTAGATGGTTTTAAGGTGACGATGAGAAAGCTTCTTGGAGGGTGTCCACCATGTTTTTCCTGTCCAATAAACCATGTCCCTGTGGACAAAATCATGGACCTAGACTGGATCTTAGCACTCCTCTTACTGGGGCAACTTCCTTCCAACTATGGGTGTTTCAGTTCAGTTCAGTTCAGTCACTCAGACGTGTCTGACTCTTTGCAGCCTCATGGATTGCGGCATGCCAGGTCTCCCTGTCCATCACCAACTCCCAGAGTTTACTCAAACTCATGTCCATTGAGTCAGCGATGCCATCCAACCATCTCATCCTCTGTGCCCCCTTCTCCTCCCACCTTCAATCTTTCCCAGCATCAGGGTCTTTTCCAATGAGTCAGTTCTTCGCATCAGGTGGCCAAAGTAGTGGAGTTTCAGCTTCAGCATCAGTCCTTCCAATGAATATTTAGGACTGATTTCCTTTAGGATGGACTGGTTGAATCTCCTTGCAGTCCAAGGGACTCTCAAGAGACTTCTCCAACACCACGGTTCAAAAGCATCAATTCTTTCGTGCTCAGCCTTCTTTATAGTCCAACTCTCGCATTCATACATGACCACTGGAAAAACCAGAGCTTTGACTAGATGGACCTTTGTTGGCAAAGTACTGTCTCTGCTTTTTAATATGCTGTCTAGGTTGGTCAATAACTTTTCTTCCAAGGAGCAAGTTTCTTTTAATTTCATGGCTGCAGTCACCGTCTGCAGTGATTTTGGAGCCCAAAAAAATAAAGTCTGTCACTGTTTCCACTACTTCCCCATCTATTTGCCATGAGGTGATGGGACCAGATGCCGTGATCTTCGTTTTCTGAATGTTGAGTTTTAAGCCAACTTTTTCAGTCTCCTCTTTCACTTTCATCAAGAGGCTCTGGGTGTTTCACCAGGTCTTTCTCACTCATTCATTTCTTCAATAAGCATCTGGGCCCCTCTGTATTTTGTGACGCACTTGCTGGGGGTCAGAGCCAAACAGGAGAACATCATACGTCTCCAAGGGAGTTCTCCCCAGGGAAGGACACAAGTCCCTCTGTTGTTGAGTTAAAGTGGTGAGGCTGACTTAAAGAACCAGTCTTATCACTTAACAGTATACCTCACATGTATGTGCTCAGTTGCTAAGTCATAGCTGAGCAAAGACTCAGTGTCCAAGTATTTGCAATCCCATGGACTGTAGACCACCAGGCTCCTCTGTCCATGGAATTTTCCAGGCAGGAATACTGGAGTGGGTTGCCATTTCCTCCTCCAGGAGATCTTCCCAATTCAGAGATCGAACGCGCATCTCTTGCATTGCAGGCAGATTCTTTACCACTGAGGCACCAAGGAAGCCCATATCTCACATACAGATAAAGAAACCCAAGTGAGTACAGGCCAGTGTGGGCCAAATGTCCACACAAACATGTGCTGAAGTACAGAGTAGGGTGACTCACAAGGCATTCATTAGAAAAAAGCTGACGGAAGCAGTCACTTCCATGCATAAAGGTAGAGAGCCTCACTCTACAAGCACCAGGCTGACCAAAGCATTTTATGCTCATTTGTAAATCTGCACCGGAGAAAATAAGCAATGATCTTACCTCCTAGCGCTGACATTAAAATAATGCATTATTTAAAATGAGCTGCTTAGGTAGCAAACTAACATTCAAGGAGTTCATGAAATTAGAAACACTAGAACATAAGAAGATAATGATACTTGTCAGAAGACATTAAGAAGACAAGTCAATAAAAGGGGTCTGTTCACAGAATGATTCTAAATACAAAATGGTCAGATTGATACTCAGAAGTATGGCTTTTAACAGAAATAACAATAGAGAGGTTTCATTATGCAAATGGCTTATATGTCCGCCCGAGGTACATGAAGAGGTAATTTGCATCTTTGCTAATTTGCATTTTTGTTGTCGCAGAAATGTCAAGGATTTCTCTTGCTGACTTATGAGGGAGGCTTTCATTGGTATACCATAGCCTTTAGTTAGTTAGCGTTAGTTTAGTTGTGTCCAACTCTCTGCAACCCCATGGACTTTGCAACCCACGGGCTCCTCTGTCTACTGAATTCTCTAGGCAAGAATACTGGAGTGTGTAGCCACTCCCTTTTCAGGGAGCTTCCCAACCCAGGGATCAAACCCACATCTCCTGCACTGAAGGCAGACTCCTCATTGTCTGAGCACCAAGGAAGCCCACAGTCTTTATGATAGCAAAAACAAAAAGACCACTGTGCTCTCAGTTGCTCTTAGATCTATGCTCCTGGATAATGATGATGATAACTTCTGGACACTGCTCAGTGTGGCAGAAGCAGTCATATGAAGCATGATTATTATCCCAGGTTCACTGCTGAGAGATGGAAGTGGCTTGCCAGGGTCTTGTGGTCACTAACAAATGCAGGCTGGATTTGAGTTCCTGTCTCGCTCATGGACCCCCAAACCCAGGGTTCTTTCCAGTGCCCTGCATATCCAGTGGGGCAGACTCTGCCGGTATCATGGCCATAACACTTCAGAACGTATACAGAAAGATGGCTACATCTGGCCAGTCCTGGGTGCACATCTCACTACTTGTTCCCCTCGGTGGCACCCATATTTGCCACCTGAGACCCCTGGATAATTGGTGCCACACTCTGGTCAGCTCTGGAAATGATTCAAATTACTCAGATCACATAGGGCTCACAAGTCCACGTCTCACATCAGTCCAAAGCTAAATCCTCTGTCCCACCTCTCCTCTGGGGGTCTCATTGGACTTTCCATCAATATCTTAACTGGATTTCCTCCTCACCACTCCTCAGTCAGACTCTTGGTTTCATGATCCACATTTCGTAGGACCCTCTTCTCCTTCAGTTCAGTTCAGTCACTCAGTTGTGTCTGACTCTTTGCAACCCCATGAATCACAGCATGCCAGGCCTCCCTGTCCATCACCAACTCCCGGAGTTCACCAAACTCATGTCCATCAAGTCGGTGATGCCATCCAGCCATCTCATCCTCTGTCGTCCCCTTCTCCTCCTGCCCCCAATCCCTCCCAGCATCAGGGTCTTTTCAATGAGTCAACTCTTCGAATGAGGTGGCCAAAGTACTGGAGTTTCAGCTTTAGCATCATTCCTTCCAAAGAAATCCCAGGGCTGATCTCCTTCAGAATGGACTGGTTGGATCTCCTTGCAGTCCAAGGGATTCTCAAGAGTCTTCTCCCACACTACAGTTCAAAAGCATCAATTCTTCAGCACTCAGCTTTCTTCACAGTCCAACTCTCACATCCATACATGACCACTGGAAAAACCATAGCCTTGACTAGATGGACCTTTGTTGGCAAAGTAATGTCTCTGCTTTTCAATATGCTGTCTAGGTTGGTCATAACTTTCCTTCCAAGGAGTTAAGCGTCTTTTAATTTCATGGCTGCAGTCACCATCTGCAGTGATTTTGGAGCCCCCAAAATAAAGTCTGACACTGTTTCCACTGTTTCCCCATCTATTTCCCATGAAGTGATGGGACCAGATGCCATGATATTTGTTTTCTGAATGTTGAGCTTTAAGCCAACTTTTTCACACTCCTGAGCTTTCACTTTCATCAAGAGGCTTTTTAGTTCCTCCTCACTTTCTTCCATAAGGATGGTATCATCTGCATATCTGAGGTTATTGATATTTGTCCTGACAATCTTGATCCTAGCTTGTGCTTCTTCCAGTCCAGCGTTTCTCATGATGTACTCTGCATTAAGTCAAATAAGCAAGGTGATAATATACAGCCTTGATGTCCTCCTTTTCCTATTTGGAACCAGTCTGTTGTTCCATGTCCAGTTCTAACTGTTGCTTCCTGACCTGCATATAGGTTTGTCAAGAAACAGGTCAGGTGGTCTGGTGTTCCCATCTCTCTCAGAATTTTCCACAGTTTATTGTGATCCACACAGTCAAAAGCTTTGGCATAGTCAATAAAGAAGAAATAGATGTTTTTTCTAGAACTCTCTTGCTTTTTTGATGATCCAGCAGATGTTGCCAATTTGATCTCTGGTTCCTCTGCCTTTTTTAAAACCAGCTTGAACATCTGAAAGTTCATGGTTCATGTATTATTGGAGCCTAGCTTGGAGAATTTTGAGCATTACTTTACTTCTCTCTTTAGTCCTCAATTATTATTATGATTAAAATCAGTGCTCTGAAATCCCAAGGTGATTGACTGTAAACCTCTCTTCTCAGCCACAGACTTGCGTTAGAAAGGTCAGACAGCAACAGTTTCGTTTCAGCTACCTTGACTTATTTTCCCTATCTATCTGCTGAACAATTCTTCAGTTCTCCATCAAATAACTAAAAACGAGTGGAAACCCACTCCAGTATGCCTTCCTGGAGAATTCCATGGACAGAGGAGCCTGGTGGGCTATATGGTCCATGGGGTTGCAGGCTGACATGACTTAGCACACAGGACATCAGAAGGAAAGAGGAAGAGAGGAGAAGCTCTAATGCTTGAAAGAAGAGTGTGAGTTTACCTTCAGACAGCGCTGGTTTCGAGTCCTTGTTCTCTCTCTCAGGGGGTCAGCTATTAATCTTATTCCCTAACCCTGGTCTTCTCAGGTGTCTCTAGCGGTAAAGAACTCGCCTGTCAATGCAGCAGACATTAGAGACACCGATTCAAGCCCTGGGTTGGGAAGATCCCCTGGAGGAGGGCATGGCAACCCACTCCAGTATTCTTGCCTGGAGAATCCCATGGACAGAGGAGCATGGCGGGCTGCAGTCCTGCAAAGAGTTGGACAGGACTGAAGCGATGAATGGTCTTCTATCATCTGTGAAACAAAAGCAGTAAGGCTCGCCTCCTGGGGCGGGGCGGGGATGCGGGTTTAAATAGAGGTTGTAGGTCATGCTCCTAGTGTTGTACCCAGCAAAGGATAAAGTTCCTTCCTCTTCTGTTTTCTTTGGTCGAAAAGGAAAAAGTAAGAGTTGGCTGCTCAGTCGTGTCCGACTCTGTGCAACCCCATGGACTGCAGCCTGCCAGGCTCCTCCATCCATGGGGTTTCCCAGGCATGATATTGGCGTGGGTTGCCATTTCCTTCTCCAGGGGACCTTCCCAACTTCCCAACCCAGGGATCAAACCAGGTCTCCTGCACTGCATGCAGATTCTTTACCATCTGAGCCACCAGGGAAGTCTTCAACAAGGAAAAGATTTGCCTCATTCACCTGACCTCCCTTAAGGAAGGCCAGTGTCTCCTTAAGGAAGGCCCAGCCCCTGGCCTGTGCCCTGCAGGCTGGAAGCATCCTGGGACAGCGAGAGAGGGAGTGAGTGTCTCGTCACCCAGTGAGGGTGGCTGGCAAAATCTGCTCCACACAGATGGCTGCGAGAAGGACACATGTGGCAACATGCCTGCAAAGGCAGAAGGTAAATGCTAGTTTACACGCTTATTCCCATGAGATTAGGGGGAAGACACTGAGTTTTTGCTCTCTTGAATTTCTTCTGAGCTGAATTCCTACAGGCAAGATTTTTGTCAATGACCCAGAACTGCTTAAGCTTCCAAGAAGCCAAGCAACAAAACACAGCAAGAGCAGATAATAAAACCTGGGTAGCGGGGGTGGAGGAGGCAGTAAGGGTCCCATTCACAGTGCTCCAAAAGGCAAGAGGGGCTTTCAGGAAAACAAAACCCGAGAGTTACCATGTCAGCACTACAGTTTCACAAACACCAGCCTCAACAGAAACCAGAAAATGTGAAACTGCTAGACAATCTGAAGTTTAAAAGAAAAGCATATATTTTTGAAATGGAAAATAGATGAGAACTGCCAATACATGCTGCTGCTAAGTCACTTCAGTCGTGTCTGACTCTGTGCGACCCCATATTCAGCAGTCCACCAGGCTCCCCAGTCCCTGGGATTCTCCAGGCAAGAATACTGGAGTGGGTTGCCATTTCCTTCTCCAATGCATGAAAGTGAAAGTGAAGTCGTTCAGTCGCGTCTGACTCCTAGGGACCCCACGGACTGCAGCCCACCAGGCTCCTCCATCCGTGGGATTTTCCAGGCAAGAGTGCTGGAGTGGGTGCCATTGCAGGGCACTCATTTTTAGAATTTCTTCCCAGGTGGCGCTAGTGGTAAAGAATCTGCCTGCCAATGCAGGACACCTGGGTTCAATCCCTGGGTCGGGAAGATCCCCTGGAGGAGGGCATGACAACCCACTCCAGTATTCCTGCCGAGAGAATCCCATGGACAGAGGAGGCTGGCGGGCTACAGTCCATGGGGTCACAAGAGTCAGACACAGTTGAAGCTATTTAGCAAGCACGCACATTGATATTGAATTTCTTATTAAACGTTTTTGTTATGAAGACACACTTAAAAAGAGGCATAGATAGCTCGCTAACCTGGCCACTTCATAAGACTTTCTTGTTTGATAGATTTAAGAGATTTAAGGCACAGCCATAAATCTTTTCCAAACAAGGAGGATTATAAGCAAAGTAATTAGTTCATTAATTAATTAGACAAACAAACCAGCCATTGACAAGCCTCGGGAAATTCCCTCCACTGCTTTTTTTTTTTTCCTTTTTCCAGTTTAGGAGGGAAAAACCTGGGAAACAAACATGACCTACTACAGCTACAGTTGCTCATTTTATCTTTTTCCCCAAACACCCACAAATCCAGGTCGCCCGTTTGCTTCCAGGTCTTGCCCAAGTTTAAATCTCTTATCCAGTGCCGACCATCTGGAGCCCTCAAGGGGCTGCCGTTGTGTCCTGAGTTTGCCCACAGATGCTGCTACACACCCCTCCCCCAGAGGCACCTGCCTGACCAGAGTGTGTCACAGTGGCTTCCAGGGCAAGACAGATATGTCGGAAAAAGCAGATATCTCCCACTGTCCAGGAGGGGCTGGAGCAAGGATCCTAAACAGCTCCAAGTGATTACAGACCTACGACTCGAAGCTAATTAATGGAAACTGAAGTGAAGATGGTGACAGCTCAAAGCTAGAGTGTGAAGCTCATGTCAACTGGTGGAGAGAACCCAAGGAGAAATCTCCTAAGGGCAGGACATTAAGGCTTGCACTTGATTTGCTTTGCAGACCTAACACATTTCTGTTGAAAACACGTCTTTACACCCTGGAGAGACTTCATAAGGTGCTGACCTGCTACTAATTCCGGCAGTGCCTGCACCACAGCCCACAAAGTAACTCTTTGCTCACTGAATTCGGATCATCCAGCTGTCGGCATAGGGAGGGAGGCCCTTCACTCCAACTAAACACACCTATTTGTTGTCCAGCTTCTGGATCTCCGATCCCTACAAGCAATCATCTCCAGCATCAAATGCCCCTTTGTCCTCCAAATCACGCCATCAGGACTCTTTCCTCCTATAAAACACAGTTTAAACCACCCTCTCCCTTAATCCCATCTAAACGAACCCTCTCTAGCTCTCACATCCACACAAGCAATAAATAGACTTAGCTCTTACTTCCCACTGACATAGATGTTTCTATAGCAAAAACATTAATCCAGGGACTTCCCTGGTGGTCCACTGGTTAAGAATCCACTTGCCGATGCAAGGGACATGGGTTTGGTGCCTAGTCCAGGAACTAAGATACCACATGCCGCAGGGCAGCTAAGCCCACATACCACAACTACCGAGCCCGTGTGTTCTACAGCCCATGCTCTGCAACAAGAAAAGTCACTGCAAGGAGAAGTGTGCACACCTCAACGAGAGAATAGCCACAACTAGAGAAAGACTGCTCAGCAATGAAGAGCCGGCATAGCCAAAAGAAGTCAATAAATAAAATTATAAACACACAAAAACACAGTCATCCAACTCATGCTTAATCTATAACTTTGGGCAATTTTCTTCTTTCCCGGCCATAGTCTTTTCACCAGCAGAAGGCAGATAACAGCAATAGTTATGTCAGAGAGTTGTGAGAATTAAACATTTATCTTTAATGTGTGTATGTATGCAGACATACACACTTAGAGCATGCAACGTGCTTAGCACAGTACTTTGGGTGCATGGTAAGCACTCAGAAAGTGTCTATGCTTTCAACAGGGTGACTGTTATTAATTACTGTTACTCACTCACTCGTGCACCCATTTGCATTGGTTTCCACCACTTGATTACTAAACTCTTGAGAAAACGAGCTCTTCTTACACACAGCCCAGAAAATGAGGACGTGACAGAAGTTCAGTAAGTGTTAACTGAACAACTAAGCAGCAGCTTGGCATGAATTCAGGTATTTCAGACTCAACCTACACTGCTGATTACAAAAGCTCATTCCCATGTGTGAGTCTGGGCGAAAACAAGTACAATAGTATCCGACTATTTAAGGAGGACAGTGGTAAGATAAAGAAATACTCCTGAATCTACAGAGAAAGGAACTGTAAGAAGGCTTTGGAATATGAAAAAAGATCTATGAGGGCCCCCAAACATCTCCAGAAGCATCCTGAAGATAAAGACTGAAGAAGAAGTGAGAAGGAGGCAGGGAAGCCAGCCCAGCGCCGCGCACAGCCACAAAGCTCAGCCTCTTGTGCTGAGGAAAGGGAAAGGAGCACCTCCTGTGCAAGAGAAATTCAGTTCCTTGAAAGGTGTTTTCCAGGTGTGAGTACGTTAGCCCAGGTCTCAGCCCTAACCCCAGCAGTATTCAGTTCTCCTGCCTGTGGAGAGAGACATCCAGCTGAATTTACACGGAGAGTATTTCCACCCCGTGTGCTACATCGCCCTCTTCATCTCTGCCTGCCTCCCACCTGCTTCGCTTCCACCTGCTTCACAGAGACTTCCTCTGTGAAGCCTCATGTCTCTCTTAATCTTCAGATACAGACTGTCCCAGGCCAAGGCAACCTCCCAGAAGTATCCAGGCTCCTACTGACCTCCCCCTATAGAGGAGGAGACTGTTTTGGAGAGGTTAGTCATTTTCCAAAGGTCACAAAAGTAGGGGCAAGAACTGAGCAAGAACCAAGACCTGGACTGTGTAACCAGTCCCCTCCTCCCAAAGCAATCTAGTTTCCAACTCTGCAGCACCCTGCCTGCTCGCTGCTTCCATTCCCAGCCCTTCCTGGACTCAGAGATTGCTAAGTCATGAAGATAAACTGTGTTGTCAAGCAGGCCACTGAAACAGGCCTCCTTGCTCTGGGAGGACTGAATATACTTGGCTGTTTCTACTCCACGGTCACCCTGCTCTGCACCACACATAGGGAAACTCTGCTCACACCAACTGCCGTTCACTCGTAGCAGTCCATGACATCACATCTCCCTAAGGTTTCTGACTAATAAGCAACTTAAATGGCTAATCAATAATATCATGAACTGATTTAAAACCTTTTTACAGACAGGTTTGGGTTGGCCAAAAAGTTCATTTGGGTTTCTCCATTAAAAAAATCCAAACAATTTTTTTGGCCAACACAATACTTAATTCTTCTTTTTTTTTAAATGGGTTATATTTTGTTGGGGTCTTTTTCTCTCAGGCCATAACAATGCTAGTTCAGCAGGAAATGTCATACTTTGAATGCCAGAGGCATTAAAAAAATAATCTAAACTAAATTAGCTTTTTTACTCCTAAAAACAGACTGGGAACAATAAAAGAACTCAAAGAAAGAAACGAATTTAGCACACTAGAAATCAACAGCTGCTTCTCAAATCAAAGTTACCTGGAACAAGAAACTGCTTAGCAGGGAGAATAATTTACCTTCAACTAACCATGTCAAGCTAGGAAAAAAAATAGTTTGCAAAATAGCCATTAAATTAATTTTTCTTTAGGTGGCTTGGGGATAACAGAAGAAGGTATATAGTTCAGTTTTACTAAACTCCTAAGAAACTCTGATATACTGTACATGCTCCAGGCAAATGGCAAGCCAGGGGGAGGGAGATTCCCAGGAATATGTGAATCATAACTGTTAGTCATCCGTTTGGGAAACTTAGGAAACAGTTCCTATCAGTTAAATGCATTATTATTTGCTAAGTGCCCAAGATATAAATTTCCTTGGAAACAACTGGTGAAGACACTACAAGCTATGCCCAGCCTCTTCACTGTCCCACTGTGTGCCCTGGCAGGTTCAGGATAATTTCATTTACTAGTGTGAAGGAGAAATGAATATATTTAATTAATATACACACAGGCATATGCATGCACACAGAACTTTGGGCCTCCCAGGTGGATCACTGGTAAAGGATCCATCTGCCAATGCAGGAGATGTGGGTTTGATCTTGCTGGGTCGGGAAGATCCCTTGGAAGAGGAAATGGCAACCAACTCCAGTATTCTTGTCTGGAAAGTTCCATGGACAGAGAAGCCTGGCTAGCTACAGTTTATGGGGTTGCAAAGAGTCAGATACAACTGATCACATGCACACAGATAGGCACATGTATACATATTCCTTGGAGACGGCAATGGCACCCTACTCCAGTACTCTTGCCTGGAAAATCCTATGGCCGGAGGAGCCTCGTAGGCTGCAGTCCATGGGGTCGCTAAGAGTCCGACACGACTGAGCAGCTTCTTCACTTTCACTTTTCCCTTTCATGCATTGGAGAAGGAAATGGCAACCCACTCCAGTGTTCTTGCCTGGAGGATCCCAGGGACGGGGGAGCCTGTTAGGCTGTCATCTATGGGGTCGCACAGAGTCGGACACGACTGAAGTGACTTAGCAGCAGCAGCAGCAGCATACATATTCTTAATCAGAAGTGTATCCGGTGTTTGGGGTCTGAAGCTGATAAAGTTAGATAAGGGACAGAGGGGTGAATAGGGACAGGAGTGGGTCTTTAAACAATGAGTTCACAAAATTATCTGCATAAAATTCGACACTGGGCCTTAGAAGGGGTCTATACAAGTTAGAGGCTATGAAGTTGAAGTGGCATTAGCTTGCAGACAACTGTGCCTGGTCTGTAATAAACTCACGTGTATTTGAGCAACTCGGGGCGGGGGGACGGGTGGGGATGCCTGTCAGAGGCCAAGATCTACATAGTTCACTACAGCCCTCTTCAGCATCAAGTGTATCGTAAATACTTTAGCACACATTTTTGCTGAGTTCAGGTGGCCACGGGAAAAATGTTTACACAGTGTGTTTTGGACAAGCTGCTAAGTGAATTCCAGTATGCAGCTTTACTACTGTGGCAGGAAAACCTGCCATCCACAGTAATGGATTAGGCAGCCATGCCTACTGTCTGGAAACCCACCTAAAGGTACCTAAGAGAGCATCTTGGACCAGAGTCACCGTGTAGCTAAACACAGTGGTTACAATTAAATGTGGACGACGTGGGTCGGAACAAGGCCCTGAAATCGACGAGCTTAGGTTGGGGCTCAGGTGAAGCTGGGGAAAGGACCATGTACAACACTGGCTGTCCAGCCACCACACCGCACTGGGAACCCAGAGCAGGGAGAGTCCTCCATGGCATCTTATTTATGGCAGGAGAAAATGAGAACAGAGAAAAACTCTGAGCACCTCCACATGAAATCAGTCCATAGAGCTCTTTTTCACCATAAGAAAAACGTGTACCCTGAAAGAAGATTCGAGAATCACAGGCTTCTGGGATTTGAGGCAAATGTCCCCCTTAGGCCAGCAGAAGGTCATTCCTGTTCCATTAACTTTCAGGAAGTAGATTAGCCCCTTCCGGGCTTTCTTTGTTCAGGCTCTCAGAGCTCCAGGGTGCCAGTGGAGTGTCGCTGAGATCAGCAGTGGCGGCTAGAATAGAAATCTGAAAATAACACAATCGCTCCGCCACGCCAACTCACTACTTTTAATTGCGGCTCATTAAAGATGTAAATAGAAGAAGAATGATGTTCACCTCTACTCCAAACTCACTGCTGCAGTGAAATGACACTGCTTCTGCCTCTATGCAAAAAGGAATTCTTCTACTTTGCGTAATTATCACCGCAAAGGAAGGCAATGATTCACCAATTTTCCAACAGCAGCGTGATTCACATGTTTCTGCTTGTTGTTGGACAGAGGCAGGTAGACAGAATGATTCATTTAAAAATCACCCAAAAGAAGAAGAAAAGGCACGGCCATCAAAAGATGGAATCTAAAAAATTCTAAACTCTTCTTAGTAGGTACTATAGAAATGCAAGCCTGCTTGAGGAAATTCTGCAAAGAATTTAAGCCAAAGGGCTAAAACCAAAGCGAGGAAGAATCAAGAGGGAATGTGAAACTAACTACCCAACAGGAATCAGAATTTTGTCTTAGAAATGTTATTTTCTACTGTGGCTCAGATCATGAACTCCTTATTGCCAAATTCAGACTTAAACTGAAGAAAGTAGGGAAAACCACTAGACCATTCAGGTATGACCTAAATCAAATCCCTGATGATTATACAGTGGAAGTGAGAAATAGATTAAAGGGACGAGAATTGATAGAGTGCCTGATGAACTATGGACAGAGGTTCGTGACATTGTACATGAGACAGGGATCAAGACCATCCCCATGGAAAAGAAATGAAAAAAAGCAAAATGGTTGTCTGGGGAGGCCTTACAAATAGCTGTGAAAAGAAGAGAAGCGAAAAGCAAAAGAGAAAAGGAAAGATATAAGCATCTGAATGCAGAGTTCCAAAGAATAGCAAGGAGAGATAAGAAAGCCTTCCTCAGTGATCAATGCAAAGAAATAGAGAAAAACAACAGAATGGGGAAGACTAGAGATCTCTTCAAGAAAATTAGAGATACCAAGGGAACATTTCAAGCAAAGATGGGCTCAATAAAGGACAGAAATCATCTGGACCTAACGGAAGCAAAAGATATTAATAAGAGGTGGCAAGAATACACAGAAGAACTGTACAAAAAGATCTTCATGACCTGGATAATCACGATGGTGTGATCAGTCACCTAGAGCCAGACATCCTGGAATGTGAAGTCAAGTGGGCCTTAGAAAGCATCACTATGATCAAAGCTCATGGAGGTGATGGAATTCCAGTTGAGCTATTTCAAATCCTGAAAGATGATGCTGTGAAAGTGCTGCACTCAATATGCAAGCAAATTTGGAAAACTCAGCAGTGGCCACAGGACTGGAAAAGGTCAGTTTTCATTCCAATCTCAAAGAAAGGCAATGCCAAAGAATGCTCAAACTACTGCACAATTGCACTCATCTCACACACTAGTAATGTTCAAAATTCTCCAAGCCAGGCTTCAGCAATACGTGGACCGTGAACTTCCTGATGTTCAAGCTGGTTTTAGAAAAGGCAGAGGAACCAGAGATCAAATTGCCAACATCCACTGGATCATGGAAAAAGCAAGAGAGTTCCAGAAAAAACATCTATTTCTGCTTTATTGTCTATCCCAAAGCCTTTGACTCTGTGGATCACAATAAACTGTGGAAAACTCTGAGAGAGATGGGACTACCAGACCACCTGACCTGCCTCTTGAGAAACCTGTATGCAGGTCAGGAAGCAATAGTTAGAAATGGACATGGAACAACAGACTGGTTCCAAATAGGAAAAGGAGTACGTCAAGACTGTATATTGTCACCCTGCTTATTTAACTTATATGCAGAGTACATCATGAGAAACGCTGGGCTGGAAGAAGCACAAGCTGGAATCAAGACTGCCAGTTCAAATATCAATAACCTCAGATATGCAGATGACAGCACCCTTATGGCAGAAAGTGAAGAGGAACTAAAAAGCCTCTTGATGAAAGTGAAAGCTCAGGAGTGTGAAAAAGTTGGCTTAAAGCTCAACATTCAGAAAACTGAGATCATGGCATCTGGTCCCATCATTTCATGGAAAATAAATGGGGAAACAGTAGAAACAGTGTCAGACTTTCTTTTTGGGGCTCCAAAATCACTGCAGATGGTGACTGCAGCCATGAAATTAAAAGACACTTACTCCTTGAAAGGAAAGTTATGACCAGCCTAGATAGCATATTGAAAAGGAGAGACATTACTTTGCCAACAAAGGTCTGTCTAGTCAAGGCTATGGTTTTTCCGGTGGTCATGTATGGATGTGAGAGTTGGACTGTGAAGAAAGCTGAGCGCCAAAGAATTGATGCTTTTGAACTGTGGTGTTGGAGAAGACTCTTGAAGTCCCTTGGACTGCAAGGAGATCCACCCAGTCCATTCTGAAGGAGATCAGTCCTGGGTGTTCATTGGAAGGACTGATGCTAAAGCTGAAACTCCAATACTTTGGCCACGTCATGCAAAAGGCTGACTCATTGGAAAAGACTCTGATGCTGGGAAGGATTTAGGAGCAGGAGGAGAAGGGGACGACAGAGGATGAGATGGCTGGATGGCATCACCAACTCGATGGACATGAGTTTGAGTGAACTCCAGGAGTTAGTGATGGACAGGGAGGCCTGGCGTGCTATGGTTCATGGGGTCACAAAGAGTCAGACATGACTGAGTGACTGAACTGAACTGAACTAGTGAGAAAAACAATTTCCCGTATCTTCTTTTACCCATATTCTCATAGGACCTAGTTTGTGAAATTAGAAAGAGAATTATATCTTATGGATGATTATTGGTACAATATAATAGTGAAAACAAATACACAGAAAAGTATGCTTGAAACATTGTGTTAAAAGTTAAACTAAGGGCCAGACACAAAAGGACAAATATCATATGATTCCAGGTAGAAGTGGTACCCAAAGTTGGCCAACTCCTAGAGGTAGAGAGTAGAGTAGAGGGCACTAGGAGCTGGGAGAGGAAGGAACAGGGAGTTCATGGTTAATAGGTACAGAATTTCTTTTTAGGAAGATGAAAGAGCTCTGGAAATGAACAGTGCTGATGGCTGCACAATATTGTGAATGTGCTCAATACCACTGCGTTATTACACTTAAAATTGGTTAAAGTGGCAATTTTATATTACATGACTGCTGCTGCTAAGTCGCTTCAGTCATGTCCGACTCTGTGTGACCCCACAGACGGCAGCCCACCAGGCTCCCCCATCCCTGGGATTCTCCAGGCAAGAACACTGGAGTGGATTGCCATTTCCTTCTCCAATGCATGAAAGTGAAAAGTGAAAGGGAAGTCGCTCAGTCATATCCGACTCTTCCTGACCCCATGGACTGCAGCCTTCCAAGCTCCTCAGTCCATGAGATTTTCTAGGCAAGAGTACTGGAGTGGCTTGCCATTGCCTTCTCCAATGTTACATATACTTACTCAATTAAATGTGTGTGTGTGTGTGTGTGTGTGTGTGTGTGTGTGTGTGTGTCGTGTGTGTGTGCGCTAAGTTGCTTCAGTCGTGTCCAACTCTGTGCAACCCTATGGACTGTAGCCAGGCTCCTCTGTCCACAGGATTCTGTAGGCATGAATACTGGAATGGGTTGC
The DNA here is from genome assembly GCA_917880005.1 of Nanger dama. Lineage (NCBI taxonomy): Eukaryota > Metazoa > Chordata > Mammalia > Artiodactyla > Bovidae > Nanger > Nanger dama. The sequence goes on along the minus strand of CAKJTW010000032.1, from coordinate 14,135,624 downwards.
CATGCCCTCCTCCAGGGATCTTCCCAACCCAGGAATCAAACCCACCTCTCTTAACTCTCTCTTGCATGGCAGGTGGGTTCTTTAGCACTACTGCCACCTGGAAAGCCCCTTATATATATATATATATATATATATATATATATATATATAGTATATTTAAACGTAAAATTTAGGACACATGCTGGATTGATGGCTGGGTTCACAGGAGACAATGCTATTGGTTCCCTGACTCTCTCAATTGGATGACGGTAGGACAAACAAAGGAAAGGATGAGGCCAGTGTGGATGCTCACCAGGAAATGGAGAAACGTCCACTCCTGCAAAGAGGGGGACAGCTGCAGCTGAGCTAAGCCTTTGAACACTGGCACCAGCACGGGAGCCAAGCATTCAGAAGTCCTGCTTTAAATGCATGAAGCAGATCTGATCTGCAGGCTCTTACTCAATTTCATAGAGCAGATAAGCACTCCAAAATTTGTCAAGTTAATAAATACGGATTTGGGTTGAATTTGCACAATATGCGCTTGGAGGTTCACTGGCCATGACCTTTGATGAGTGGAATTGAACTTCCCCTTTCACTAAATGTCACTGCAAGTTTCAGATGGATTTGGAAGCAAACGCCGCTCTGTGCCCATTGCTAAGTGTTTTTTAGTATCATAAATTTGGTTTCAATCAGGCAGAAGAAGCAAAGCATTCAGCGTTCCTGCAATGTGCTCACTCTAAAAGTCTATCTTACTGTGAAGTTCCGTCTACATGACCGCCCAACACAGGGCACAAGGCCCTTACACAAGTGGCTGATTTGATGACCTCCCAGAAATGGCCACCTGCCAGCAGTATCATTGAAAAGGATGCTGGTCCTGAAGACAGTTGAAAATAATCCCTTTCTCATCAATTCCAACCAAGTAGATTAGGTCCTTGGAGGGCTCTAGTTTCTCTGAAAGCAGCAGAGTGCAAGCCAAGTGCCCTTAAACCAGTGGAAGAAACCACCGAGTGGAGATTGGAAATCAGAAGTGTTCGAAAGAGGTAGGGGGTGATGGCAGGGTACAGGCAGGGGGTCGGGGAGAGACCAGGGTTGGAATCCTAACTTTATTCCTACAAGCCCATGTGATACCCTTCAACACCAATAACCTCATCCTTTATAAAAACATATCATTTGAATGTAAAAGTCACACCCATTGTCCTTCAATTGTGTGTGTGTGTGTGTGTGTGTGTGTGTGTAGGATCAGATGAGATGAAATAGGTACAGACACAAAGAAATTGATGTATAAAGTATTCTTAAATTAATTTTCTCCTTAAAGGGGAAAATGTACAAAATGTGTCTCCCAGGTTTTGCTGAGGAAGCTTTTAAAAGAGACTCAACCAGTATTTACGGAATATCTACCATTTTAAAGGGTTAGTTCTATTGCTCACAAGCAACACAGGGAGGTGTAAATCATGTCTTTAATTTCGAGAAACTTCGAGTCTAACAGCAGATAAGTAAATCTTGGCTAAGTCTGATCACAACCCTCTCCCATCCCCAAACCTTCAGTGGCTCTCCACCACTTCAGAAAATATTCTGACCTTAATATGAGAGTAATACAAATGTTCATCTGTAAAATGGGGATACCTACATTGCAGGGAATTGCGATCAGAGCTAATTTATGTAAAAGCACCAATCGCAAAGGCTGGTGTAAGGGGGCTATTTAATTAGTAATTCACATTAATTAGTATCATCATCATCATTATTAAATCAGCCTCTTTCCTCCCAAGCTCTCATTATTCCACCTCACACACCTTACCCTGGACCCAAACCAGTCCCTGGGATTCCTCCGGCACACAATGCCCGTCCCCTCTCACCTCTGCCATCTGGGATCCGAGCTCGTTTCCATGTCGGGCTCAGAACGCCTCCTCCAGATCCTCACCGCCAGCAAGGAGACCAAGTCTCTCACTTCTCTGTTTTCTCACAGCATTTCCTCACCTTCCCTAACTGAACTCACTCATAAGTTTCCCCCTCCGTAACTGACTGTAAATTCATAAACTCAGTCTGAAGGAAGGCAAAGGTTGGAAAAGTTTGATTACCAAATGAGGACCAGTCCAACTGAATACCATGGCAGTAACAAGATAACATTGCTGTTTAGTCACTAAGTCATCTCCAGCTCTTTGCGACCCCGTGGACTGTAGCCCTCCAGGCCACTCTGTCCATGGAATTCTGCAGGCAAGAATACTGAAGAGGGTTGCCATTTCCTTCTCCAGGAGATCTTCCCCACCCAGGGACCGAACCCGCATCTCCTGCACTGGCAGGCAGATTCTGCACCACTGAGCCACCAGGGAAGCCCGACAGGATAACAACAGCTAACATTTTGTTACAGCTTTAACTTTTCATTTCATTCTCACAACTGATGGATGCTGCTTAATTTCTTCTAGTCCATGGATGGATGAACCAAGACCCAAGGAGGTGAAGTAACTTGGGGAACATGACACGGCTAGTTAGGGGCAGATTTGTATTCAGACTCGGGAAGTTTGCCTCAAGAACCTATGCTCTTACGCTGCGTGACACTGTTTCCCAACAGCATTATAGCGATTTATTATGTCCTATTTTAAAAAACCTCTAAGGACCGTAATCAGTTCTCTCAGGGCTGGGTTTTAACATTTTAGATCCATCAAGGTGTCCTGTTCTGCACTGAGATCCTTAAAGTCTCAGGAAAGGACTTCCTGATTGGGCTACTCTAGCTTGCAGACTCCTCTGCGCGCACTCACCAACAGTAAACCATCTCCGGGAACTACAGCCATAGGACCAGCCCACGTGGTCTGCAGAGGGCAGTTCAAGATAAGCACCTGCTACCCGAGTAGCATCCGAAGCTGTAATGAAACCTACAGTTGCCTATTGCCTGCTGGAGGTTTTGTCACTAGGTAGTTAGGATGCTTTCGAGGACTGGCTCTCACAAAGGGCAATTCGACAGTCAGTACCTCCTGCTAAATGAACTGCAGCAGTCACCGGGCAAGGCCGCAGCCCTGTGGACAGTGCAGCAGAGAATAACTAACACTGCATTCATCCACCTAAGCCCTGGTCTATTTCTTAACGCATCTTCTAGAGAGCCAAATGAACGTGATGCGCAGGGCAGGAAAAGAAGAAAATTCAGCAAAGGTTCTTCACTGTGGCAGGCAAAGATCAACTCACATGCAAGGCTGAGAAGTGATGTGGTATTTAACGCATCTCATCAGTAGTCAATGTTGTTGACTGACCAATTTCTTAAAATCTGCTCATCTAACAATGGCTCAACTTTTGGCATAATTTTATACACAAGAAAACTGAAAGCTGGGTAAGAATAGTATGCAAAAAAAAAAAAAATTGGCAAACCTCAGTTTTGCTGAAGAACTCATTAATTCTAATAGTTTGTCTATAGCTCCTCTTGGACTTTTATGTAGACAGCTATAGCACTTATTCAATATTAATAAAAATATTTTGGTTCTTTTTTAAAAAAAAAAAAACCTGGCAAACCTCAAATTGAAATTCTCTATTCCCAGCTTACTGACTCAACTAAAACATTAATAGGAAAAATTATATGTTGTAAAATAATATACAGTATTAAACATTCTTACCCTGATGACAAAATATTCTGTAAAAAATGTGTAACATGCCTCACACAATCATCTCCAACAAATCCTAGTCTGAATTCCTTGCAAACAAGTGCCAAGGATGATGTTTTTAGTGGCATTTTTAACATGTGACACTAAAAAACCATCCTACTCCCCCATTTGAAAAGGAAATTTTGAGGATGCCAAATTAATTTTGAAGATGACTTTTCATTCTATTTAAGCCAAGATATTTTTTCTCCTTTGATATTTTAACCAAATAGAATTCTTAGAAATGAAAAAATAGTAACAAGCATATTTCCAGAGCAGAATAGCCTTTCAGAATTGAAAATGTTACATCAATGCTTTTCTGCTATCCACTCTTGGCTTTTTAAATTCCCTTAGGAAAAAATACCACCTATTCATAGTACGCTGCCAGCACTGGATATGTTATTTCTTTGGATTTATGATTTGGCCGATATGACTTTTCATGACATAATACAGTGTTGTTTTTTTTTTTTTAAAAATAAGCAATTTCTAGTAACTTCACAGATATGGCTACTGAGAAGCTGACATGATCCTCCCTGATGTTAGAATTTTCAAATACCAAAGATACACCCTATTTCTTTAGTGAAAATGGTCTGATGCTGAATCCAACAACTTTTGTAAAAACTATTTAACTAAAACATTTCCTTTATATCATTTCTATAACCAGGTAATTAGCACTGAGCTTATCTGAAAAATGTCGCATCTCCCCTGAAGGAGTAGTTGTATATCCATAAATGAATTCTTTCCTTTCTTCTCACCTTCCATAAATATGTACTGAGCTAAACTATGTGGTGGAGTGGGCTTAATACTTGGAATACAAGGTACCGTCATGAGCCACCCAGAGATAACTTTGTAAACAAAGAATTGCAGTACATTGAGCAGGAAAAGGGGACATTTCTATTTGGCCTCAATAAAAGAGGAGTCCACTGGGTAGAGAAACAGAATCTCAGGCCGAAGAATTAACGTGAAGAAAGGCAGTATGTTCAGAGTAGAAAGAAGTGTGTGGAGAGATGCGAGGGTGGCAGATGAGGTTTAAACACTAAGCTGATAATGAGTTCCTAGGGGGTCTCAAATATCATGCGACGAAATTCACATTATCTCATAGGGAAGAAAAAAGCTAATGAAAATGCTTTAAATTTTTCCTTGCATTTCATCCTATTCATTCATTAGTATGAAAACTACCAAAAGAGCTATTTTTAAAGAAAGAAGTACCGATCACTCTCACGCTGTAAACATCTTTCCTGTTTGCTTTATTCACTTCCAGTCTTTGCTGACAGGCACCCATTCCCATCATGACTTTGTGACCAATATGTGTATGCAATTTTGAATTACGAATTTTACACTTAACATTGTATTAGAAATAGCCTTCTGTACTTCCACACACCGTCAAGGGTTTTCAGGAATAATTCAGTCAGATCCTTTTCTTTAAGAAGGTAATTCTCAAAATAGTAGGATGAATGTAATACAGAAAGGAAAAACTGGAGGCAAGAATACTCTTTGGGGGCCTCCCTGGTGGTCCAGTGGTTAAGAATCTGCCTTGCCATGCAAGGGACATGGGTTTAATCCCTGGTCCGGGAAGATCCCACATGCTTTGGAGTGACTAGGCCCACCCACCCCAACTTGAGTCCGCACGCTGCAACTACCGAAGCCTGAGTGCCTAGAGCCTGTGCTGAAACAGGAGAAATGCCACTGCAATGGGAAGCCCATGCATGGCAACTAGAGAGCAGCCCCCTGCTCACAGCAACTGGAGAAAGTCCATGCACGGCAACAAAGACCCAGCACAGCTAAAAAGTAAAATAAACCTTAAAAAAAAAAAAGCCAGAATACTCTTTGGAAGTGGCTGCCCTGGTCCAGGCAAGTGATGCTAACAGCCTGAAGAAGAACTTGGGTGAGGAAAGAAGAGTGGACAGTCTGTAATCTATTTAAGAGGCAAAACTACAGCATGTGGTCAAGAGCTGACATACAGGAAGAGGAGGAGGTGACCAGCCTCAGTGACGAGCTGGTTGGTGACCTTGTTTCTCTAAACAAGGAACTCATAAAGGGAGACAGGAGAGTGACAGGTACAGGTTTAGACTCAAGGTGAAGACACCTTTGGAATATTCAAATCAGAGCCATCTGGGAGGAAGTCAGAAGCCAGTGACCTTAAACTCTGCGGAGAAAGGGGAACAACGTTAGTCATTTGAGCAGAGCTGATAATGATGCCTCGAAGCAGTGAAGCCTTCAGGGCGCGCGCGTGCAGCAACCAACATGGGTGAGTTTCAGTTTTCACTCCGACAGTGTGCAACGTGGCCGTTTAATTCTAACTTCTTTTGAGGCAGAGCAAACACCTCCCTTCAAAGCTCTCAAACTGTTACCAAGGAAAGGTACCTTCCACGGCAATCAACGTGGTCTTTGATGATGCCTATTACAAGACAATTCACTGCGTTTCCTGAACTGGTGTGGTTTCACTCACAGTTAGACCAAACCACACAGCTGCTCTGAAGGGCTGATGTAATTATTAGCCCATGATGGTATCAGGAGAAGAGCGAGCTGTAACACATCTCAGCGAAGGCATGCTTGGTGCTGCTTTACCGCCCAGTGGCTCAGGGACGCGGAAGGTAACCAACTCCTCTGAACCTAAACGTATTCGGGAGAGCTCTCCGACCACGGTCTTCAAGGAGGCTGCTGAGCTTGCTCTTTTCTTCCATCTGCCTTCCAGAAGCAGGGCCTAGGTGGCCATTTGGAACCCCTGCAATTCTCAAGGCTGCCTTGTGCTAACCAGCACAAATGACATAGTTTCTAACTAGACAGATCTCTTTTAAAAGCAGTTTTTTCTCTTTTCAAACTGTGGACAGCTACTTAAAAGGAAATATTCCAGGCACCGCTAAAGACCTCCCAAACAGCAATGCCAGCACCTGGTCTTTCGTGAAAATCACACACTTTATCATTTCTTTAGTTTTCTCCCCGGTTATCACTTAAAGCCTTTAACAAAGGCTCAAAGATGCTTATATCAGTAATTTATATCTGGAAGAAGTCACACAGAGGAAAATCGAGTCAGGTCTCCACGAAGCACATATTAAAAAGCCTCTTTTGCCCTTAACACCGCTTTAGAAACCCATGCATCTCTTTCCTTCCCTTAGCTGAGAATCTGAGAAAAAGCCCCATCCACTCTGGCCCACTCTCTGCTTACCAAACCCCTAGCAGATGAGGTTAGGTGGAGACCCAGCAGAAGATGCTTTCCTTGTCGCCAGGCTCCAATGTGCTCTTAACACAAACTTAATTCCGCTTTGGCGCAACTGTGCTAAGAAAAACTGAGACAAAGCAAGAGTCAGAAGAAAGGCTGCAGAAAGTGTTTGGTGCCTGGGGTAGTGGTTATCCCAGCAGCTAATACATTTCCTGATTCCCCTACTTGTTCCCTCCTCGGCCAGCCAGGCTTCTGCGAGTTCTTCGGTTTAGTTTCTCACTTGAACTAGCTATCAGGTGCTCTGCCGGTTGTGGATCCTCCAGCAAAGCCCTTCGGGAGACGCACCAGAAGCAAACACCACATCTCTTCTGGATCATCCAAGGCCGGGCTGGATGTGGAAGAGGGAAGGAGAGGACCAAGCGCCACCATCGCCATCTGTCAACGTGAGAGTCAGATCCTGAATCTGCCACCACCACTGTGGGGGCTTTGGCCTTATGTCCACTGTAGCTCAGCTTTTTCCCTTCCAGCAATGGGACTGCTCTCCTGCTACCCGAACAGACAACCTGCGAGCCTAACAGCTGAAAGTAACAGCATTAAAAGGAACGGCCACGGGCAGCAGAGGAGGCTCTGGGAGCCAAGGATACAGCATCCAGGTCCCCACAGCACCGCGCCATCCTCCCATGCCTCTCCCATCCTGTCGGCTCCATCGAGTCCTGCACCTACAGCTAATGTTTCTGCTCTGCTAGATGTGGGGTTAGGGTTCCTGCCATTATCAGGCAACAGTCAAGAGTCAATGGTAACACAGCAAGAGACATAACCAGAAGGTTTCTAAAGGAGCCGCTGACCTAGGGGAACATTTCACACATTTAGACACAAAGGGGTTTCTCAGGGGTTCAGAGAATACGCTGACTCCACATCCTGATAAGGTCAGCAGATAGAAGAGCGATTGTAACCCTCATGGTCTGACACAGCTCAGATCAACAAGGAAGGATTTCCTGGGCACATGAAGATGTGCTCGGATCTGGACCCTCTGCTGCGGGCAAGGAGACCAAGAGGAGGATGAAGAAGTAGCCTCAGAGGGCTACTCGCACACCTCAGTGCACAAGAGCTCTCTGTGAGGAGTTTCCTGGGCTCAGCACCCTCAGAAATTGTGACTCATCGAGCCCAGTGTTGCTAAATCTGCAGCTTTAACACACACGTCCCGGCGATTCTGCTGGAGGGGGTGCTGGGGCTTGGACCACCTTTGAGAACCACTGGGCTATGACCTGATTCCTGTCCTCAAGTCTACAATGCACACAGTGCTGCACAGCCAAGGATTTAAAAAAAAATTTTTTTTTTTTTTTTTAAGATGCAGGCTGTCATTGGTACAGGCATTCATAAGGAGAAGCCAGTCGTTAGGTCCTGAGGATTCAGGGCAGACTTTGTGAGTGTGAGCCAGGCTTGGCAGTCAGGAAGGACTTCGATAGAAAGAGACAGCTCCATGCAATCATTTTAACCCAGCCTCTCCGTTCAGCAGCACAAGGCACAAGAAAAGATGGAGACGGCGTTACAAGGCCACCACCAAACAGGTAGAGAGGCTTTGTATGTCGACTGCAGGGAGGAGACGGCCACCAGGAAAATCATAGAACTGGCATCTCCAGATAACACTGTGTTTGCATTTTTTCATTCTGCCACATTTGTGTGGTTTCCTGCACTTCGTAATTTAACATTTGTTAGAGAAAAAAAGTGCTGTTATGAAACCCAAATAATGCACCACTCTGAGGCTGACAGCCAGCCCACTGCTAATAAGAGTGACATGTGAACATCATTTAACGTGTCATTCACAGCTCTGCTTCAGAATAAGGGATACAGAGTAAGAAAGAGACATCATAAATTCCATTCAACGTGAAACAAAGTTTGGGGCTCTGCGGGGTTAAAGGGCTGGCAGAAAACCCATGACACAGTGACAGCGAGTACAGAGAAAGAAGTTAGATCCCCAAGAGAAAAACAGAGGATAAGAATTCAAAAGCAACCTATCTTGTTTATTCTAATGTTATATTCATAGAGCATACGCCACGTTTTCTTTAATGCTGCAAGGGAATAAATTATGAGCCAGACATTGCAAAGCCTGGTGTCCAAAGGGCTGTGTCACCAAACAGAAGGAAGGAGCAACCCCAGGTGCCTGCACCTTTTCTTCACAGCGGCTGGTCCAGTGAGCCCCCTGTCAATGATGACTTGCCAAGGGCACACCATAAATTCAGAGAAGCAAGAGTCAAAAGGTATAATTATTTCATTAACTTCACTAGAGTGAACTGTGGAATTTCACATTTGCAAGCCACCCTGGACGCCCTCAAGACGGTGGTGTTTTTACAGGTGACTCATTCCAAGAGGGTGGATAAGTTGTCCGAGGTCACCAAGATATGTGAGCAGAACTGGGCTTCCATCTGAGGCCTTTGTTTCCAAGAAATACATTGAAACAGGCTGATAAAACTTCCTTGGAAGTCCACATTATTTTGGTGTTGAGTTTGGAATTTATTATTTACTTATAGCTTGGCACATTTGCATTCCACACTCCCCCCCCCCCCCGCCCCCCAAACCTAGACTGTCGTTCAGGACACCATGTTTAGTTAAAAGGTTCACAATAGAGACTTCCCTGGTGGCTCAGTGGTTAAGAATCCACCTTCCATGCAGGGGATGCAGACTTGATCCCTGGTCAGAGGACTAAGATCCCACATGCCGCTAGAGCAACTAAGTCCTTGTACTACAACTACTGAGCCAACACAAGACCCTGCATGACACAAGAAGGACCCCACATGCCACAACTAAGACCCAACGCAGCCAAATAAATAAATATATTTTTAAAAAGATTCCCAATAGATCCTGTTGAATAGGCTCTGGAAACTCACAGTGCCTCTCACCTTGCTCATCCCAATATGTCACTTAAAGGATAACAAATGTGCTACAAGACTGAATCTACTGTCTCCCATGTGATTAATCCAATATTCTCTCCACTGAAATGCAATACATGGAAGATGAAGTCTGTGGCCTATGTGTTTAGTTTGGTTCTTTCTGGTCTTTCCTAACCACCAATGCATTCTGCTCAAATCCTACTCTTCTACAAATTTCAGAAATGAACACGCTAAGTCACTTTCATTGTTCTTTCGGCTCTCTAGCACTTGATCAACATTTCCTCAACATCCTGTTGCTTGGGTTGTAGAGAACTTGAATAAGATGTCCTGGGACACCAAACCAACGAGGATGGATGAAATTTACAGCTGATGGATGCCAAGCTGACTTACCTAAGACCATTTGTGTTTCAGGATCGTTCGTGCAGGCTGAGGTCTCCTCCTTCTCTCTTGCTCATGGTCTGTAGTAGCACTACTTGGGAGGCCTCGACATCAGCTCTTTCATTTTGCTCCAGACTGCTGCAGTAAAACAAAACACAACACCAAGTCAGAATGAAAAATAAATGCCACTTCAAGCAGTTCGTTGATATTTGGGGGAAATCCCTGGCCTTTCTCAGATGTATATTTTATAACCTCAAACAAGCATGTTAATTACCAGGACGAATCTATCACACAACTGATCTCCATATGGTACTTTGAAATGCCAGTGATGGGGAGGGTGGTGAGGGAGAAAAAAAAAAGATAACAAAGCCCCTACTAGATAGGTGCTGCATCTTAAGATACTTACCGCTGGTAATGTGCTTGCAAGATTTCAAGTTTACTAACTGAAATAAGAAATTAAAGAATTCGTGATGTTGAAACAGAGATACTGACGTGCAGTTCTCGAGGGCAGAAAGTGGAGAAAGTTATGTTTTGAATTAAAATTCATCTGATTCTGCCCATGAAAGACTCAAATTGAAGGAGCTAATATTAGTAGTTTTCAACGAAGGATTACTAGGATTGAACAGAAATGGCAAAGTGTGAGAGAGAGGACATTTTCCATTTTGCGTTCCAAACAGGTAACTGATGGGCTTTCGTTCTGACTTGGTCTATCTTGATAAATAACCTTCTCCACCCAAGCTGGAAAGCGGCATTTACTTCACACACTGAATATGTAATGAATGGGTAAAATATGCATGCCTCTTAACCCCCACTCAGAGCAGCTGATAAAGCCTACACATTAGAACTGTGTGTGACAAGTCGCTCTGAAAAGTTCTCCACTGGGCTGTGAGCTTCCAAGGCACACTGGTCACAGGATGCTGTTTGAGCTTCTTCAGATGCTTAGTCAAACCCCCCTGTTTGTTCTTTGACAATGGCCATTTGAGAGCCTGGAAACGATCCTCAAAAGATGTCTGCACCCTTTCTGAGCCTTTTCTGAGCGCTTCCGCATCTATTCTGAAAGCCCATTGGAAGGCTGTCACCCCATTCTCTAACTATGGTGACTGCACCCCACTTGTAACTGGAAACCCTCTATGAATCTCCAAAGGCCCTGAATCAAGGAGCTCACCATGCCCTGACCCAGTTGTAAGAGACAGCACATACTTTCTGCACCTCACGAGGCTGCTGTGTGAATAATCAATTCCTTGAAAGCCTTCTGAAGCTATTACTTTATAGAATACTCAATGTTTTTTTAAGAGGACTTGGGTGAGGGTTGTGGACTGCTGGTTAAATTCATGTTGGCACTTCAACATTTTGAGGAGGAGGAGAAAGCCACTTTGGTTAATGTTTAAACAAGCGAGTTGAGTGTAAGGCCATTATATTTTCAGTCTAGCTGGAAGAGCAAATGCCTGAAAATGGCCAAGCCTCTTTTATTTTTCTTGATGCTATCAATACCCACTGAAAGTGAGGTTGTAACGATTTTATTAGTTCTCTGAGCAGTTTTCATGAAATGTAACTCAGCTCCCACTCAAATGTGTAACAGTAACATATTGATACAAATCAACACGAGCCAGGAAGTTCAAAGCATGACAAACTGTCTTCAGTTTACCGTTTTGGTAAAAACAGAATTTGGAAGAGAGGAGGATTTAAGCAAGCCCACTGAGAGTTACTGGCTGGTATCAATCTTCTTTTACTAAAAATAAACTGCTGCAATTCTCTTGTTTCCAGCTTTATGTACTGGTATTTTAGAACTAGAAGTGTCTTTGTCATCTAGTCCAAGATTCTTCTGCAAATAAAGCTGCTGGCCCAGAGAGGGTGAAGAGCCTCTTAAAGTCACACAGCAGGTTAATTTGTGCCTTGAGTAGACTCGGGGTTTAATCACTCATGCCCTCTGACTTTTAATGGGCATTATAATGTCATTGAATACAATGTAATGTGTTGGTTTGAAAAGTTTACCAGAAGCACAATACTTTCTCATAGTATTCTTTCTCTTTTTCTGTTTTATTTTTTGTGTAAAGAAATTCATTTCTGGATTATATTCTTGTCATTAAGCAGAGCCAAGTGATCTGGGAGAGGAGATACGTCTCCATTATTAGCTCAGGCCCCTATCTCTGGCTTCAAAAACCAGGTGTTCAGAGGAGTAAGGTTTAGACTATTTGCAGAGGAGGGAAAAGAAAAAGGGACTCATCTGAGTGACAAGATTTTCCATTCTTATCTCTGTAGGTGTGAAGAACTTGCAAGTGATTCATTTTGTTTTATAGCTGACCCTCAATTACACATAGTGCAACAAGCATGAAACCATTTATATCAAAAGAAACCACTGAAAATTCTACACACCTCCTTTTAAGCAAGAATTGTAATATACTTTCCTCCTTCAGCAGAACTTTTCAGCAGTGATGCTGCTGCTGCTAAGTCGCTAAAGTTGTGTCTGACTCTGTGAGACCCCATAGACAGCAGTCCACCGGGCTCCTCCGTCCCTGGGATTCTCCAGGCAGAAATACTGTGCTGCTAATCACCCACAAAACAAACTGGCTTGAGTTTAATCTCCTTTGCCTGCCCATTCTTGCTTGCCGGTTGAAGTTATAAATAGAGATAAGACCAAAAGTCCAGAAAGACGAAAGGAACACCAGAGGCCTAGAGCAATCATTTATATGCTTGAGCACTGAAAGTTAGGTACAGAAACAGGGATTTCACTCTAGATGATATCCTTGCAAGGTTTTAAAATTTGATAAGCATTTTGTGATAATTTTCTGAACAGTTATAAGCAGCAGCAACAAAATATAGCATATCAACATAACTCAAAAGCAGTGGTCTAAAAGCCATGAGGTGTTTTTTGTTTTTTTTTTTTTGATCTGGGTTTTGCAGCTTAGTCTATTTTTAAATTTAAGTCATAATCACCTATGCAGAATTAGTTCCTTATCTATCAAATAAAGGGACCTAAGTAAGGGCTCTCCATAATGAATTCCTAGCGATAATTCAAGTTGTTTTATATGCAGTTGAGTATACCATATCAAATTAAATTTCCACAAACACAATTTTATCTTATATGATCCATTAAGATTTATTTTAATTCTAAATTCCAACAATGAGACACAGATTGCATAGAAGGTGAGTAATGGGTTCACAGTGGAATAACCCCTTGGTGGGGAACAAGTGTTCTTATCTATTAGTAGTGCTGGGGAGATTAGCTTTCCATTTGAGAAGAGTCAGATCACTCCCTTACACCATTCACAAAATAGAAAGATGGTAACAACAATCCTACATGCAGGGTGGCAAAGGAGACACAGATGTAAAGAACAGACGTTTGGACTCAGTGGGAGAAGACGAGGGTGGGACGATTTGAGAGAATAGCATTGAAACATGTATATTACTGTACGTAAAATAGATGACCAGTGCAGGTTCTATGTATGAGGCAGGACACTCAAAGCCAGTGCTCTGAGACAACCTGAGAGATGGTGTGGGAAGGGAGATGGGAGGGGGGTTCAGGATGGGGGATCCATGCATATCTGTGGCAGATTCATGTTGATGTATGGCAAAAATCACCACAATATTGTAAATCAATTACTCTCCAATTAAAATAAATAATTTTAAAAAAATAAAAGAGAAAAGAGGGTAAAAAATAAATTCTAGATAACTTAAACATATTAAGATGTGTTTACCCAGAAATAAATATAGTATTTATTATGCATCCTGACATTTTATGCAGTAACACACAAAAAGAATAATGTTACAATCACAAAAGGCCTAGGAGGCCACTGTAAAGACTTTGGCTTTTTACCTTAAAATAGAAAGACACTAGAGAATTTTGAAATGAGCAGGATAATGATTTGCCTTATGTTTTAAGGGATGTTTCTATCTGTTGTCTGAAGAAGAGATTCTAAGGAGGCAAGGCTGAAAACACAGAGTCCACTTAGGCAACTGCAAAAATTCAAGGTGAGACACTCGATACGTGGACTGAGGTGATGACACAGGAAGAGGAGGCTGTGAGAACTGGTGAGATTCTGGACACATGGTGAAGGTCAAGGCGACAAATGGTAGAAGAGAAAGAAAAGAGTAAAGGATCTTGGCAAATTTTTGACCCAGTCATCTCTAACAATAGAGTTGCCATTCACCAAGATGGAAAAACTGGAAAAGGCGGGTGTCAGGAAGGGCCACGTTTCCGGGTCAAGCTTAAGATGCCTATTAGACTTCTAGCGAGCTATCAGGTAGACACCCGGATTGTGGGTGTTTGGAATTCACTGACATGTAGACAGGATAGAAGATACACCTGAAAGCATGAGTTCTGTTACAGGCAGCGTCCAAGAAGATGGTGCCCAGCTACCCTACCCCTCGGTATTCATGTCCTTATTATAATCCTCTCCCCTGAGTGTGGACTATAGTGAGAGACTCCAGCAAACAGAGTGGGGCAGAGGTAACAGAATGGCACTTCCAAGGTGAAGCTACAAGACTCTGGCTTCCATCTTGGGCACCCTCTTGCTTTCTCTCCCTGGATTACTTAATCTGGGAGAAGCCAACTGCCAGACTGTTGAAGCCATCCTGTGCAGGGGCCCACGTGGCCTGCTGGCATCTGTGTGGGTGAACTTGGAAGCAGATCCCAAGCACACACAGCCTGCCTCCACCCTTCAGATCAGACTGTAGCTGATCCTTCACATTAGCCTGGGCTAATGGCTTGACTGTAACCTTAGGAGAGGCCTTGAGCCAGAGACACCCATCTAAGGTGTGCCCTGATTCTTACTCATGGAATTGTGAGATAGAAAGTGTTTGCTACTTTAAGCCACCACATTTTAGGGTAATTTGTTACACAGAAATAGATAACTAATACAGTTATGATGCACAAGGCACTGTCTAGAAATTTTACATGACTTATTACAGTTGGAGCCACTGAGTCACGGAGAAGCTATATCACTTGCCCAACATCACACATATGTGATTGGGTAAGAATCAAGCCCAGGTCATCTGACTCCAGAGCTTCAGCTCTTAATGATCACATGTCAAGACTCCTCTAGAATAACCTATTCTGCAATGAATGTACAAACCTGAAATTTGACTGCAAAAAGTGCTAACATCACATAGTTCAAACAAGCAATGGTCCATATGCATTTTCATCAGATTTCTTAAGCTGCCACATAGCTTTACAATTCTTCAGTCTTTGCTATCCCAACTACGTTGCGCTTAATCGCTTAGTCATGTCCAACTCTTTGCAACCCCATGGACTGTAGCCTACAGGCTCCTCTGCCCGTGGGGATTCTCCAGGCAAGAATACTGGAGTGATTGCCATGCCCTCCTCCAGGGGATCTTCCCAACCCGGGGACTGAACCCAGATCTCCCACTTTGCAGACTCTTTACCATCTGAGCCACCAGGGAAACCCAACTGTACTACAATCTATACTTACCTGTCAAAGAAGAGATAAAAGCAGCCTCTTGCTGTCTGAACAGTAACCTTAGTCTGGTTAATTTCAATCTGGTTAACTAGCTGATTTAACTATCAAAGAATTTCCAGTACAGTTTCCTAACACTCTAAAATATTCCTATAGACTGAATGTGGTCCCTTTGAACATGTAAAGAGTTCTCTCTCAAACTACTAAAGTGGTAAGGAAAAGAACAAGATACTGAATTAGGTAGTCACAGTAAATTCGGCTTGAATTTCTTAAATAATAAGGGAAAATCAATTCTGAGTTGGCAACATAAAGTCACTAAGGATGCCAACAATATTAAGTTTTTAAGTAGGAACTGGCAAGACCAGAATATTAAAAACGATAGCTCTTGAACTGTATAAAATCCAAAGGCTGTTGCCCCTTTAATTACTGTAACACATTAAGACGTTCCCATTCTTTCCCTGACACAGACATGTGAAATGCAGAAACAGAAAGAAGTGACCTCTGAACGTTTGCCTCAACACAAATTTAGAATGTCACTGTTGTCGAAAAGGGCTGCTGTGGGCTAATCCATCACTCTTATTTTCCAGGAGGTGAACACCCATGTAGTTGCAGCCAGCAGCATGTCCCCCATCCACACTGTGGAATGCTTTCTTTTGTTAAAACTCTTAGGATTGTGACCACCACCAATGGGAGCCAAAGAGTTGGAAAGAAAGTGTCATAAAAAAGAAATACAACAAAACCCATTGCCATTTACAAATCTGTCACAAAAAGCACCTGTGTTTTATAAAGGGGCATGAGACACATCACCAAAGGTATCTTTCGCCATTTAAAAATACCAGACAGTAGTAACAGCTTCACTTCTAGGCTGCTGGGACTTGATCTGCAGTTTGGACAATTTGTGTGGGGAGATTACTTTGTTTTAGGACACAGGGAACAGACGCTACCAATTAACACAAAGAAGTATTTAAAATAGTTTCAAAACATTTGAGTTTGGAAACAGAAGTTCCAAACAGCTTCAAGATGATAAGCAAAATAGTTTAATACAAGGAAGTATGAGTAGTTTTCCTTTTAAAAAGAGAGGCAAGGAGATAAGGTGGTGAATTTCCTTGGGCCTTCCTCTAAATAAAGAATGAATTTTAAGGAAAGTACCTGAGAAAAACTGCTTTTTATTTTTGAAAAATGGGCAAAGGGCAACCTATATGATAATTAGTCAGTGTGGTTTAATGAGGTGATAAGAGTTCATTGTGGGATATTCTGTTATCCTAAAAAGAAAAAAAGAAAAAAAGGTTGCAAAAAATTTGGGAAACACACTTGAGGGACTTTGGTGTATTAATATGTATGATAAAGCTCTAAGAGGGGACAGAGCATGCATCTTGGCCCAAAATATATTTGCCACAGAATACTTTTTCAAATAGGCAAGCAGTATACATGCATGCCAAGAATACACCCCTGGTAAACAATACACGAGGCCAGGGGTTCTCAAAGATTTTGGTCTCAAGTCCTCTTTACACTCATAAAATATACTGAGGACCCCAAAGCACTGTTAATGACACAGATTACCTTTAATGACATTTATATTAAAAATGAAAATTGAATTTTAAAACCTGCATTAATGCATTTAGCTTAAGTAACAAGGTACCCACTACATCTTACCTAAAACAGCAAAATAACCATATTTTTTCAAAACAAAAAAGTTAGTGAGAAGAGTGAGACTGATTTTCAATTCCACAAATCTCTTTAATGTCTGGGTTCACAGAAAACAGTTAAATTCTCAAAAGTGTCTCTGAATTCAAGTTGCTGTGAATGGCTATTTGGTTGAAAGAGAGGGAGAAAATCTAGTCTTCATTTTCAGCTACCCGTGAAAAGCTACTTTAGTGTTACACCAAAACCCAACAAGGGCTAGTTTCTTAAAGAGTGGTAGCAAAGTGGAATCTGAAACTTACCAATGAACTCCTTGTACTCGGTTCTACTAAAATCCATTGGTTTGTCTTACACTTTGGATGGACCCTTTTCCACATGTGGTTTTATAACATCATGCACCGTTAAATGCATGCGTGCCTGCTTGGTCGCTCGGTCATGTCCAGCTCTTTGCGATCCCCTGGACTGTAGCCCACCAGGCTCCTCTCTCCATGGAATTTCCCAGGCAAGAACACTGAAGTCGGTTGCCATTTCCTACTCCAGGCAGTCTTCCCGACTCTGGGATCGAACCTGTGTCTCTTGCATCTGCTGCACTGACAGGCAGATTCTTTACCACTACCACCACCTGGGAAACCCCATGCACTGGTCACTGGAAAATAAAATTAGCTCACTGACTTACACAGACTTTCGAGCAGTGTTCACTATACAATACCATCATACATCATGCAGCTCTGAAAAACTACAGGAATGGATACCCAGTACTATTATAAAAATGGTTTTGACCCTGCAGACCTCTCTCACCCACCCATACAGGTCTTGGAGCTTCTCAAAGCAAGAATTGCTGGCTAAGGATATTAAGTTCTGAAGATCCCTCCCAGAAGCAAAGCACAGAACATTGTTTCCTTCCTATCCTAGGATTCTGTGACCCTAAACAAGGTCTGTTGATCCACAGCCATGGCATAAACTGTGAGGGGTCAGTTGGACAGGACTGACTATGAAGAAAACATTTGGTTATTTGGATTCTCCCAGGTAGGAATCTGTGAAAAGTGTACACTTTAGAATCTTTTGGCAAATACTTTTTTCCAATGTAGGCCTTAATAATCTAGGAAGGATTTGTTTTAACCAACAGCAATCAACTTTTTTAAGTACCCGAAAGAGACTCAGAAAGGCCTATTTCATGAAATCAGTTAACGAAGTAACTATGTAGTTATCAGGGACTAGCAACCCACTCTAGTATTCTTGCCTGGAGAATTCTAAGGATAGAGAAGCCTGGTGGGCTACAGTCCATGGAGTCGCAAACAGTTGAACACGACTGAGCAACTAACACTTATCTTAGCACTATGCGGAGAAGGCAATGGCAACCCACTCCAGTACTCTTGCCTGGAAAATCCCATGGATGGAGGAGCCTGGTGGGCTGCAGTCCATGGGGTTGCTAAGAGTCAGATATGACTGAGCGACTTCACTTTCACTTTTCCCTTTCATGCATTGGAGAAGGAAATGGCAACCCACTCCAGTGTCCTTGCCTGGAGAATCCCAGGGTTGGGGAGCCTGGTGGGCTGCCGTCTATGGGGTTGCACAGAGTCGGACACGACTGAAGCAACTTAGCATGCAGTTATAAACCATTTCCTCTTTAAGAACTAAAAAGAACTACTAAACAACACTGGTTATCTTTGGGTATCAATGTACACATATAATAGCTAATATTTCAGTATTAAACTTTCAAATGATCTCTTTAAGCCTGACAACCATCCTAGGTGGCTGACACTTTCCTATTATTTTGCTGGGTTTTTTTTTCAATTGGAGTATAATTGCTTTACAGTGATGCGTTAGTTTCTGCTGTGCAGCACTGAGAATCAGCTATATGTATACATATATTCCCTTTTCCTATTTTTAATAAAGGAAGAAATGAAGTTGAAGGGGCTAAATATCGTACTCAAAGGGCTAAATAACTGAGAGACAGATTGAGGACTTTATCTGTATCTGTCTGACACTGAAGGATCTCTCCAGTCCTCACTATTTTGCCTCATTTCCAATTAGTCATTTGCTGAACTGCCCAGGTGGCTCAGCAGTAAAGAATCCACCTGCAATACAGGAGACTTGGGTTCGTTCCCAGCGTCAGGAAGATCCCCTAAAGGAGGGAACGGCAACGCACTCCAGTATACTTGCCTGGAAAATCCCCTGAACAGAGGAGGGTCTAGTGGCTCCACAGGGTCAAAAAGTCAGACTCAACTGAGCACATACGCACAAACCTCAGTAATCCAGATTCTTTCGCTGGAAGTTATCCCCCAAATCATGAAATACTTTCATCACTTTCCTGTTGCAAAGTGAAGAGGTGCTCAGTGAATTGGCTCAGAGGCCACCCCAATAAATGGACAAAGCAGGAAGATTCTTTCGCCTCCCAAAGCGGAAGGGTCACCCCATGGAAAATGAAGTCTCATTCAAAAGCCACATAAGCAGGATGCTGTGAACTCCAATCTTTTGATGCCTAAAAGGTCATGAGGCTGGAGCACAGAGCAAACATAATGATGTTCTGGGAGCAAGACCCAAGGTGCTCTCGGCTCTATTCCCTCTCCGTTCCTCTGGAATTAAAATGAATTAAACAGGGCAGTGAAATGCCCGTCATCTCTAAGGCACCCCAGTAAGGCAAGGGAGATGGGACTATTCTCTTCAAATGCTTTCTAAACCCTTAGTTCCTTCAGGTCACTATAACCTCTGCCCATTATTTCTTGCACATCAATGCCCTTTCTTCTGCTAATTCAGAATCAATCAGAACATACTGAATACCAACTTTCTAGATTAGTCCTAATAATTTTCCAACACCCAGCTCAAGACATCTCCACTTCCAGAATTAGTTCAGCTCTTCCTTTCTTCAAAGTGCCTCTGGCAGGGACCCCCATCAGTATGGATCTCCTGTGTACTGCCTGATGGTGGGCGACATGGCTCCATTCGCGTGAGTCTCTTTCTTTGACATTTAGAGCTCTGGCTGTGTGGATCACAGCAAACTGTGGAGAACTCCTAAAGAGATGGGTATACCAGTCCACCTTACCTGCCTCCTGAGAAATCTGTATGCAAGTCAAGACACAACAGTTAGAACTGGACATGGAACAATGGACTTGTTTAAAATTGGGAAAGGAGTACGACAAGGCTATATATTGTCACCCTGCTTATTTAACTTATATGCAGAGTACATCATGTGAAATGCCAAGCTGGATGAGTCAAAAGCTAGAATCAAGATTGTGAGGAGAAATAGCAATAACCTCAGATATGCAGATACCATTCTAATGGCAGAAAGTTAAGAGGAACTAAAGAGCCTCTTGATGAAAGTGAAAGAGGAGAGTGAAAAAGCTGGCTTAAAACTCAACATTCAAAAACAAAGATCATGGCATCTGGTCCCACCACTTTATGGGAAATAGAAGGGGAAAAAGAGGAAACAGTGACAGATTGTATTTTCTTGGGCTCCAAAATCACTATGGACAATGACTGAAACCATGAACTTATAAGACACTTGCTCCTTGGAAGAATAGCTATGATAAACCTAGACAGTGTATTAAAAAGCAGAGATAACACTTTGCTGACAAAGGTCCATATAGTCAAAGCTGTCGTTTTCCCAGTAGTCACGTATGGATGTACGAGTTGGACCATAAAGAAAGCCAAAGAATTGATGGTTTCAAACTGTGGTGCTGGAGGAGACTCTTGAGAGTCCCTTGGACTGCAGGGAGATCAAACTAGTCAATCTTAAAAGAAATCAACCTTAAATATTCACTGCTGAAGCTCCAGTACTTTGTCCACTTAATATGAAGAGCCGACTAACTAGGAAAGACCTTGATGCTGGGAAAGACTGAAGGCAAAAGAAGAAGAGGACAGCAGAGAATGAGATGGTTAGACAGCGTCAGCCAACTCAACGGACATGAACTTGAGCAAACTCCATGAGACGGTGGAGGAGAGAAGCGCCTGGCATGCTGCAGTCCACGGATGGCACAGAGTCAGACACGACTGAGCAACTGAACCACAACAACATCTTTGAGAACTATTAGTAGACGGTGAGCGTTCCTGAGACTTTCTGGAGACTCTCTCACAACACTTCCCACAGTGCAGAACACAAAATATCATGTTTGCTCCTATTTCTCCTCACTTGGATGAACAGTGAAGAGCATAGGAAAGTATTTTATGACAATTTTATTTTTAAACATCTTTCCTTTCAGTCCCAAGATTAACCAAAATTAGCAGTACACTCAACCGGAAGTTTTAGGTATTTTGAAAGAGAGTAATTAGTCTATAGTACAATCTATGGTATTCACTGAGGAGCTCCATGCAGCTTATCTGTGAGATTCCATCCTAATGCGAAGTGATTTTAGAAGAAAGAAAGACAATATATACTAACTCGTGGCAAAAAAAAAAAAAAGAAAGATGGATTTGGAGTACAATTTAGAATCCATGGATCAGTTGTGTCTTGACCTTTCTCAATGCCCAGCCATTCTTAATGACACCCATATCTGGTAGTCCCCATGCCCCTCTGAAATGTTCTATATGTCTCTGTTTCCAATATGAATGCCACAATCTGCCATGGAGCTTTTCAATGAATGCTAAAATATCCAACTCACTGAGCACCTCTTCACTTTGCAGCAGGAAAGTGATGAGAGTGTTTCATGATTTGGGGAATAACTGCCAGAGAAAGGATATAGATTACTAAAGTTCATGCCTGTTCAGTCGTGTCCGACTCCGCGACCTCGTGGACTATAGCCCACCAGGCTCCACTGTTCATGGGATTCTCCAGGCAAGAATCCTGAAGTGCATTGCCATTCCTTTCTCTAGGGGATCTTCCCCACCCAGGAACTGAACCCAAGTCTTCTGTGACTTCTGCACCGGCAGGCAGATTCTTTGGCACTGTGCCACTTGGGAAGTTCAGTAATATTTAGAAGTCCGTGGGTCAGGATGACAAGATACAGAAGAATCCAGTTCATCCTCTTAGCATCGTTCTACACACTTTCTATAAAATGACACAATCATATCAAGTGATAGTAACAAATGTCTTTCAATACTGTGTCCAACTCATGAGATTTTTTCCTTCTCCTCCCAAATGCCTCTTTCTCTCAGACAAACCAAGTAAATTCAAGGCTTGTGATTTTGCAAGCAACACAGTTAGGAGCAGACCTGTGTCTTGTTCTGTTTTGCTTTGTTGCCTCACCAAACTTCTGTACAGAAGTTAAGAAAGGAAAGCCACTGTAAGGCTCGTATCTAATTACGGTGACAGCTAACCCTAACTTAAATACTGGACTCCCATTTGTAACTTACATACCTTACTCCCATTTGTAAGGTACATCATTGGATTTTAATTTTGTAAAATTAAAGGCCATGAAAATGCTGGCTTTGCTATGAAACTTCACAGCCTGACCTTAACCTTCTTTGCATATATCATTCTTGGTGGAAACTTTCAACAACCACAAAGGTGGGGGCAAGAGGGTGTGTCACATCTTGACTTCTTAGTCATATTTCCTGATGTTGCCATTTTTGTATATTTAAAATATTTACTTATGGCAACGTTGAAGTAATTATAGTTTAGGAAGCACTGTTCTCTTTTTCTATCTTGGTAGAAGCTCCTCGGCACGCTGTACCACAACAGAAAGTTCTCTGAATCAGGCATTACTAAGTGAGGGGCTGATGTTCCTAGCCGGTAAATACTAAACTTCTCCATGGCTCTTGAAACCTGAAGTGAGTCATTTTAGTTTAGCAAACATTTTTATCCTGCCTTTCATATTAGGCCCTGGGACAGCTGTAGACTGATACTTCTCTTTCGCTTCTATACTTATATCAGTGGAGCCCACACGCCCCTGATGTCACTTCTAAGCATCTGACACCCAAGGCCACCCAACGGAAGCTGAAGGTGCCATTAGCCATGGTTCCCAGTCAAGAAGGGGGTAAGCTAAAGGGTCATGAAAGAGAGAAGGCAAGCAATGCTGGGTGACAGCTGACAGCCTGGGGGCCCCATCATGTCTACAGATCCACTCAGCTACTTCTGGTCCCTGACATCACTGAGTTGCCCAAACTGGGAACAACCAGCATCCACACCTCCACCTTCCCTCATATTACTCTCAAGAGCTGTATCAAATTCTAACTGTTCTACTTCCTGGTTACACTACCTGCATCCTTCCCTTTCCATCCCTCCAGCCTTGCCGCCTCTGCTCTCACCCAGCTCTCCCATTCTCCCATCGAGATTTCTGGCCGTTCTCATGTTCTGCCATTCACCCTCCCGGATTACCATCAAAGCTGCCTCTAGAAAACTCAGGTCTGATGGCTGTACCTCCCCAACCAAAAACCACGGACAACTGTAGTACATTCTTCAAACCACCAGGGAAGAGAAAGGAGAATGCAAAAATACACCAATGGGACAAACTCAGAGGGACCTCAGACCAAAAACAAAAAGAAAAAAACAAAACAAAACAATAAAACATACTCTGAGATGCTCATCACCTTTCCCCTTTTGTGGTGAATGAACAAGAAAGAAGAAATCTGGAGAAAATAGACTTAGAGAATACACAAAGGGCCAGGAACCCACATTTCATTCATAGATTTCTTTCTGGGTTTACTTGGTTCATCTGTATTTTAGGGGTTTTTTTTTAAGTTCAATTTGACTTTTAATCATTAAAAATAATCCTAGAAGCATGCTCTGTTATGCATTGCCAAGCTGCATTGATGCATTTCATTACTTCTTGAAAGGTCACATATTAAAAACACTACTAGCAGTCAAACTAAAGAAAATAAAAAGATTTGAGATATTTTTTAAAAGCAGTTACTGAAACAGAAACAACTGTTATTTTCAATCTCTGGCTCACTATAAACTGACAAGATATGAATATGAATTTTACCAAGTAATGTATAATGACTGCTTCTGCTCACCACAACCTCTTGCCAACAACTCAGTGTTATAGTTCATTTGGATGTTACATGTGGAACATGTCATCTAGATAACAAACTATCCTCGTTAAAGTAGATTTACTCTAGCTAATTTTGATATTGTGACATCATTAACATAAAAAGCTAAGTAAATAACTATTCTCAAATTGTTTTTACAAAAGTCATTGCAACATTTTCAATTTCCAAACAAGTGAGAGACAATATCTGAGAAGCTGTAAGATGGTGCCATAATTGTCTAAGTTGTAGTCATTCCACCAACAAATGTACTGAATAAGTGCTTTGGAAAGAGAGTCTGCCAGGGGGCTTATCTGAAGTATAAAGTACTTGATACGATGGGTCATGGCCTTGGGGAAATTAGTGTCCATCTGGGAAGAGAGTGTGTATAAATGGTACAACGTCTTTGCAATAAAATAAGAGAATAAGAGAAGACCCATGGGACTTCAGAAAGGAAACCATTTTATGCACGAGAGGTATCGAGGGCGACGCTGTATCAAAGGCAGGCCTTATGGACTCGATGGATAGGAATTCTGAACTCTTTAAGTTTCTACTCTGAAAATGAAAGTCCCAGAAAAACTCCCTAAAAATTTGTTTGTAAAGTTAGCATTTACTGAGCAACTACTCCATGTTAAGAAATTCACAAATGTTACATGCATTGCTGTATTAACAGCAGCACTTATTTATAACAGCCATTTAGAAACAATCGAAATGTCCATCAACAGATGAATGGATAAGGATGTCCTATACATACACACACATACCAGAATATTACTCAGCCATAAAGAAGAATGAAATAATGTCATTTTCATGATGTTGTATGGCAAAACCAGTACAATATTATAAAGTAATTAGCCTCCAATTAAAATAAATAAACTTATATTTTAAAAAAAACCCTGAAAATAGAACTGCCATATGACCCAGCAATCCCACTGCTGGGCATACACACCAAGGAAACCAGAATTGAAAGAGACACGTGTGCCCCAATGTTCATCACAGCACTATTTATAATAGCCAGGACACGGAAACAACCTAGATGTCTATCAGCAGACGAATAGATAAGAAAGCTGTGGTACATATACACAATGGGGTATTACTCAGCCATTAAAAAGAATACATTTGAATCAGTTCTAATGAGGTGGATGAAACTGGAGCCTATTATACAGAGTGAAGTAAGCCAGAAAGAAAAACACCAATACAGTATACTAACACATATATATGGAATTTAGAAAGATGATAACCCTGTATACGAAATAGCAAAAGAGACACAGATGTATAGAACAGAGTTTTGGACTCTGTGGGAGACGGCGAGGGTGGGATGATTTGGGAGAATGGCATTGAAACATGTATAATATCATATGTGAAACAAGTCGCCAGTCCAGGTTCAATGCATGATACAGGATGCTTGGGGCTGGTGCAATGGGATGACCCAGAGGGATGGTACGGAGAGGGAGGTGGGAGGGGGTTCAGAATGGGGAACACGTGTATACCTGTGGCAGATTCATGTTGATGTATGGCAAAACCAATACAATATTGTAAAGTAATTAGCCTCCATTTAAAATAAATAAATTTATATAAATAAAACAAAGAAATAATGTCATTTGCATCAACATGGGTGGACTTAGAGATTATCATACTAAATGAAGTAAGTCAGAAAGAGAAAGACAACTACCATACGATATGACTTAAATGTGGCCTCTAAAATATGATATAAATAAATATACCAAGGAAACAGAAACAGACTTATAGACATTAAGAACAGATTTGTAGCTGCCAAGGGGGAAACAGGGCTGGGGGAGAGGATTGGAAGTTTGGGATCAGCAGATGCGAACTATAGGCTTCCCCAGTGGTTCAGCAGGCAAAGAATCCACCTGCAATGCAAGAGACCTAGGTTCAATCCCTGGGTCAGGAAGATGCCCTGGAGAAAGAAATGGCACCCCCACTCCAGTATTCTTTCCTGGAAAATCTCATGGACAGAGGAGACTGGTGGGCTACACAGTCCATGGGGTTGCAAGAGTCAGACATAACTCAGCAACTAAAACTACCACCACCAGATGCAAACTATGGGTGAACAATGAGGTGCTGCCATAGCGCAGTGAACTACACTCAATCCTTTGAATGGAAAAGAATATGAACTGAAAAGATTTTGAAAAAGAATATATATATGAGTCACTTTGCTGTACAGCAGAAATTAACACAACACTGTAAATAACCTATACTGCAACTGAAATCTTTTTAAGAAAGAAATTCAAAATGTTATCTCTTAGCTTCCAAACAAGCCTGTAATAATAGCCTGGTTATATCTGATTTACAAAGGACTCAGAGAGTCACTGACATTCCCAAGAGTCATTAGTTCTTACTGAACATTAGTAAGCCAAAATCATATTTATATCAACACAACAATTAATCACACAGGGAAGATGACAGTCTTAACAAGAACAATCAAGGGTCAAAATCATTATATACTTTGAATATAAATATGGCTTGATATAATAAGGATTCAAATATGGCAAAAACAAATCACATCCCCCAAAATGTAACTGAAATGTCAAGAACTTACTATGCTTAATATACTTCCTTATTCTGTCTTCTAACATTAATATTATGCAATAGTTGCATTTTACACTCAATTATTAAAATATGTACATATTTTAAAATAGTTATTTACATTTTGTTTCTTAGTGTATGATCCAAGAACCTTTTGTGCGAAATGTATCACAGGAGTGTGTTGTGTTAGCTGCTCAATTGTGTCTAACTCTTTGCGGACTATAGTCCACCAGGCTCCTCTGTCCATGGAATTGTCCAGGCAAGAATACTGAAGTGGGTTGGCTTTCTCTTCTCCAGGGGATCCTCCCTGGAGAATTCGACCCAGGAATGGAACCCAGGTCTCCTGCATTGGAGGCAGATTCTTTATCATCTACGCCACCAGAGAAGCAAAAGGATGCATTAAAAATACAACCCCCAGAGCCCCACCCTAACCCCCTTACCCAGGCTGCAGGGGCCCAGGAATCCGAATCTCCCCTTATCCCCAGGTGAGTACTAGCTGCACATTCACGTTTTCACACCCTTCATCTGGAGTTTCCTTGGCTACCTGTTTTCCTCTTGGTTTCTCTTCTACTGGAATGTGTCATTGCCACTTTAAACAATTCCTTTCAACATTCTCCAAATGTCTTCTAGTGAAGTCACAACACACTAACTAAAGAAAAACAGCTTCTAAAACACTGAAGTTACACCACTGAAAAGAGGATTTATTTCAAACCCTTTGTACAAACCTTCTTTTCCTGTCTCTGGCTCAGTGAAAATGGCACTGAAAAATGCTTTGGGTTCTGTGTAGGCAGAAAAATGCCCCATCCCTACCCCAAAGGAGAGGGAAGCCCGGCGTGCTGTGGTCCATGGGGTCACAAAAGAGTCGGACACAACTGAGCTACTGAACAAGAGCAGCAGCAGCCTCCGGACCTCTACCTACTAGACGCCAGCAGAGCGACCCACCTCCTCCCAGTTATGACAATAAAAAGTGTCTCCACTGTCCCCTGGGGACGCGAAATGGTCCCAGGCTGAGCCCCACTGGTCTAAGGCTCACATCAGTCTACCTGGCGTTCTGTACTCTCTCCGTTCCTGCATCAGTTTCTCCCACTGCTGCAGAAGCCTCCAACCTGCGTGTATGTTTCACTTACATTACAACTGGTCTCACTCAAACTCTCCCATGAGTTCAGTCTGTCTGGCATTTTTAAAAGAGCTCTAAGTCAAAACTCAACCACAGGCCTTTTCTAATGGCCCCAGCACACTTACTCCCAGCCACAGGCCACTGGAAACATGGCTGCTCCACAGTGACCCGACCATGAGCTCACAATCCTTTCCACTGCTAGAAAGGCCAAAGCCTGCTACTTGACTGTTGCAAAGAACTGTCGAAAGCTCTCTGCAATTTATTATCTTGACATCACTAATAAAAATTCTTTCAATCACAAGGTCTAACACAGAGTAAATCAAATACCCATGTGATTGACTTAGCCTGACTCTGATGACAGAACAGATGTCTGGGAATCAGATCGCTGGGCATAGCCGCCGTCTCAGAAAAAGAAATCAGTCTACCAAAGAAATAAGAGAATTTCCTCAACAAATTCTCTCTAAGAAAATGACTTAAACCGAGATGTTAAAAGATCCTGTTTTACGGAGTTCTTAATTCCGCTCAGACTTTCCACTTCGATTTCAAAATAGCAAAACCGTAAATGGAAAACACAGCTCCTATTCTTACTGAAGTCTTAAACAAAAAGTACAGCTTCTAAGATTGGATATTAAATTCATAAAATCTCCATCAGTCTGTTTGAGGTGGAGGTGGTCGTCTGAGTTGCACAGCCTGGTGGCTTGACTCAATGCTCTTACAGGCAATATAATAAGCACACAGATCCTTGATAACAACAAGTAACCAACAGCATTTTAACAGATCAACCTCAGTGCGTTAATCCTCTGTAACTGTGGCCATATTAATTAATTCTAAGACATTAGACTTCGACGTTTTTCTCTCACTGGCCTTTCTTCAATGCACAATAATCTTATAAATTCTGCAAATAATGTCACCTTACTCTGAAGGACTAAGGGCCCAGGTCCTGAACCAAACACCAAGCTCCTCCTGGATTCTCCTCCATTTCTGTAATGATACTGGCCTTTTGGCAGTCAATGCTGCTCCCTACAGACTCACAGTTTCTCTTTTACCTTTTGGGAAGGTGGTGCTGTTTAGTCACTAAGTCGTGTCCAACTCTTTTTTGACCCAATGAACTACAGCCCACCAGGCTCCCCTATCCATGGGATTCTCCCTCTTCTCCAGGGATCTTCCTGACTCAGGGATGGAATCCCTGTCTCCTGCAGCTCCTGCACTGTGGGAAGAATTTTTTTTTTTTTTTTTTTTAACTGCTGAGGCACCGGGGAAGCCCTCTGGGAAGGTGTTACACATTCTCAATTTCTTCTGAGGATTTGAAATTCAAGCCTTCATGACACCCAAAGGGCTAAGGGACAAGCAGGAAAACAGTTTTCAGGGAGAGGTGAAGATGAATCCCCTATGCTATTTCTTTTTAATATTAATTTACTTATTGATTTGGCTGTGTCGGGTCTCCATTGCAGCATATGGGGTCTTCACGGAATCGTGTGGGGGCTCTGTGTGTCACGGCACACTCTCTCTAGTTGCGGTACTCAGGCTCAGTTGCTCCACAGGATGCCAGGTCTTAGTTCCCAACCAGGGAGCAAGCCCATGTCCCTTGCATTGCAAGGTAGATTCTTAACCACCAGATCACCAACAAGTCTCTTCTTTGCTATATAAAACTGGGTGCAGGAACTGCCAGGAAGGAAGATGACAAGATGGGGTGGGGAGAAAAGAAACTCAGACATCATACACACTGTCTTCAATATGCAAAATACCAAACTCTAAAGTGTTACATGATGAATGAAAACATCAAGACAGATAACAGCACAGAGACTGTGTCTCCAACCTGGCTACCCCCATCAAGCTGACGATGACAGCACCTTTGATACTAAAGTACGAAGGGTGGGTGAGTTTACAAGCAGGTTGAAATACATACAAGTTAAGATTTCCTAAGACTGTCTACTAACAAACAGCTTTTATCTGGCTCATGGAGAAAAGCAGGGTGATGCTCTTAAAAGGATTGAGCGATAGAGCTTTGGTCCCTGCCAGATTTAATATTCCATAACCGTAATTTTTACTTTGAAATTTACTCAGGTATACAACACACTTTTCAAAAAATAATGTACATAGTAGCTCCTTATTTCTAAACCCACAATTACTAGCATATGAAACCAATTCTTATTAGTCTTAGCCCCAGTTTTATGTATCTTGCTCGCTGCTAGGGAAATTGAAAAATCTTATTTCCTCATTCACCATTTGCTGAGTACCTAGACCCCAAGGATATACATATGAATAAAATATGATCCTTGCACTCTTCATGTAGTGGTGGGAGAACAAATAGTCAATAATAACAAATAATAATAAACAATGGCAGAGCCATAAAAAAAAGGCAGTACAAGTGGCAGAATGGATACTTTTTCCATAAAAAGGATACAAACTCAGGTTTCTCACCCTAACTCCCAACTCACAAATTATGTTTTCCTTTGTGGCTGGCTCACGGTGACCAAAGAATTTCAGTGTGATTCTTTTTGGTTCAAATCTTCCGGTTTGTTCCATCTCCAGAACAGATTTAGCTACAGTATTGGCCTCTGCTCTGGAACGTTCAGCTGACCAAGACAAGTTTTACGCAAGTGTCAATCACTGATTTTCTTCTAGTCCACCACAGGATCTAGGATAACAAGTTCACTTTATCCCACGTTCATGGCACCCTGCATGATTTTGTTAGCATTTCAGATCTGAGCTTTTACCTCATTTGGCTTTTTTAGTTTCACTTACTAGCTAGCAATTTTTTTGAAAAAATCAATGACTAGCGTCGGAGTGGCCACAGGGCATAAAGCATCATGGAAAAAGTACAAGAGTTTGCCCTTGTCCTAAAAAAGCTCTCCACCCTTAGTCCAGGAGACAAACCTGTAAACAAACAATAAAGGCGTGAATCAGGGGACCGCGGAGGAGTCCTAGGAGATGACAAGCAATGAACCTGGCAAGTGATGGGCTCCAAGTTGGAACACAGGTATTAATTATGTGCAGACGGGGGGAAGAGCGTCTTCTATTTTTAAATCCCCCTTCCCAGAATGAACAAAGTTTGAAAACCCCACCTGGATAAGAAGACAGGGAGTCACATAATGCTTAGCCAACAACATTTATTTTTAAAAGTCATATAATACTTGAGATGTTTGATGATAACACTTGACATGAAATTATAATTTTGAATCTTGGCTTATTTTCCCTCTGTACCCTCATCATTGGGTCTAGAGTGGTTTCTCAGAGCTTTCTCACAGATGGCTAGCTATGGGAGAAGACAATATTGGGGAGGGAAGAATTTTCTATACTGCCTGGGTATTACTTTGGAACAGGTAAGATCAAAAGCCAGCTTCCAGGCAAATCTATTCTAAGACTAGCATCAACCATGTGCAAGAAGATTTTAGAGTGCTTTATCATGAACTTATTTTTGATGTATTTTGTTATAAAATTAGAAGGGTCAAATTAATTAATTAAAAAAAATTTAACCCTGTATACTAGGATTTTTCTCCAAATCCTATTCACCCATTTTACTTGTATCCTGCTTCATTCATACTAGTGAAGGTTGCTGTGTTTTCACAATAGTGTTTTGAAGGTTACTCTTCAGGTAAATTCAACAGGAACATTTGTCTTTTCAATCAGCTAATTCCTTTTTAAGCAGTTAAATGTTAGATAACTAATTGTGAATGTAAATAAAAAGCAACTGACGAAATTCAGATAAAATTGTTTACAATTTCCTATTACTGCTCTTAATTCACTATTTTCCTCAACCATCATGCCCTGTTTTCTGTATCTATCACGCACTTCAAACTGTTAAATTTTTAGACACTAAACGGTTGTCTGAAAATGTTTGGTGCATGCTGAACTTACAAGTTTTTAAATTTTTTTCTTGCAACTTTCATCCATGACTGTTTGCCCAAAAGACCTTCCGTTTGAGCCAAAATTTTGTTTGTTTGGTTTTTTTCCCTAAATTCTGGCAATAACTTTAGACGTAGCTTTCATTTGTGCCACTGAATTTTAACAATGGCAAAAAGGCTTCTTTATAGGACTGAATTATTTTAATTTTGCCAACCAGAAATGACAGAAATAAATTAATGGGGTTGATGTCACATGGCAAAAGTGCAGGGTACAATTAATCTTCTGTGACAGATATAAGTGAAATATGTACAATGCCAATGTTTAAATTACTTTCAAGATCTTCACTGACATTCTTACCTCATAACCCAGCTTCTTGGGTACTAGTTTAATTTCTCTTGATTTTGAGAAAATGCACATATCTGTATCACATAAGTCTTGAATTACGTGGAATATCTTGAGTTATTTATAGGAAAATCTTATTTTCAAATTCTTAATATCGTATACTCTATCAATCATTATAATTTTCATTCTGTCTTACATCAGAAGGTGGCTTTTAAGCCAAAATGTTACTTTTATCTACAGATGGTTTGATATGCTTTACTTCACAAAGAACCTGGCTGTCTTTTGGCTGGTACACTTTTCCAGCTAAAAATGAGAAACTGAAGGCAGAAAGCTGAGTAGGAACACCGGATGGGGAATTCAGATAGACTTTTACAGCATATTTTCATTATTTTCTCTAAGAGATCTGAATATTCAGCAAGCTAGTAAGGTTCTGGTTTGAATATAAATTGACACCACTATTTTAATTTCACCCCCCCAAAAAAAAAGGAGAGAGAATCTGTAGAATTGAAACTACCAAACAGGGAGAGAAAAAGAAAGGGAAGAAAAAAGTTTATCGTTTTTGAAAGAAGAGGGGATACATGTATGTGTGTGTCTAATTAACTTTGCTATACAGTAGAAACTAACACAACATCGTGAAGCAACTATACACCAATGAAAATTAATTTTAAAAAAACTGGAAATAGAGGGGATGTGTGTGTGTGTGTGTGCGTGTGTGTGCATGTGTGTATGCATGTGTGTGTGTGTGTGGCGTGTGTGTGTGCATGTGTGTGTGTCTGATTCACTTTGCTGTACAGTAGAAACTAACACAACATCGTGAAGCAACTATACTCCAATAAAAATGAATTTTAAAAACTGAAAATAAATCAATAAATATTTCAAAAAAAAGGTAAGGACGTAAGGAAAGGAGGGAGGGAGAGAGAATAAAAAATAGTAGAGTCAGTTTTTATGTGGGAGGTTAAGTTCAAACATTAAACAAATGTCATATATAATTCAAATTCACTTTGAAAATCCCTGATCTTTCCCATAAGGCACTGCAAACACGATTTTGTGTAGACAACACTTGACAGCAACTTTCACATACACAGAAGTCTGGGAACCACTGAGTTAGACTCACTGGAGGGACATACAATAATGTCCAAACATTCAAACCATTCCTCTCTTATTATTACATCCCTCAAGTGAAAGGCAAGAATTAGCTGAAGAATGCTAAAGTGGCCGTGCTTTCCAGCAGGTTTTGATTCATTCTGTTGTAACAGGAAACCCCTTTAACTCTAATGCCTATTAATAAATTTATTGTTATCACGGCTTCATATCTTGTGTTTTTAATGCTGTGGCATGAAGAGCAACTCTAAAAGTCTTTTCTTTAAAAAATACCGAATCTGGTTGCTAGTTTAAAAATGAAACATGTAACCAAATAAGTACCAAAGATTTTCCAAGGTCCTTCATGCTTATTTTTTGTTTTGTTTTTTTCTTGTTTTCCCTTGCTTCTCCACTGTTTTGGAGTATTTTAACCCTGGTCTCCCCCATGAAGTACAGATAATAAAACTCGAACAGAATGTGAAGGACTTAATTAGATAAGGATGCTGTCCTGGCTCCTGGCTCTGTACCCCAGAATTCTGGCGAGAGCAGACCAGAACTTAACCTGTGCAGGCAACCCAAGGACAAGGCTACTGTTTACAGCAGCCCCCAGAAGTCTGCTCAGCCCCCAGACACCTCTTTCTATTCCTTCCCTTTC
Organism: Nanger dama; assembly: GCA_917880005.1. Taxonomy (NCBI): domain Eukaryota; kingdom Metazoa; phylum Chordata; class Mammalia; order Artiodactyla; family Bovidae; genus Nanger; species Nanger dama. The sequence continues at coordinate 14,102,054 of CAKJTW010000032.1, read as the reverse complement.
TTCCTTTTCGTTTTCTAGTCCACAGTGTCCTGAGCTCCAAAATAAATTCTCATCCATTATACCTCCACTCCCGTAGCTTTAAAACTTTCAAGTGAAACAAATCACATTGAAGCCCACTGGCCATATAATTCTTAAACAGCCAGAAAGAAGGGCAAGCTTTACCACGAATGTGGGACACAGAAAGCGTGAACGGACTCTTTTTATTTTTTTCTTTATGAATGAATTGACATGTGCCCTAAGGAAACAGTCGATCATTTTAGAAAACATCAAATTCCTAGTGTTTTAATTAGGAATGGTTTGAATTATTACATCAAAGAGAGACTACTTTCTAGAGACTGAAGGATGTCATCAAAAAAAAATTGAAACATTCAATTGGTGGTGGAGCTAAGAAAAAATTTTATATGGGAAAGGGATGGATGGGGGAAGAGGTATAGAATTTAGGGGCTCTCTAATAAATCACTGGACTTCCCTGGTGGCTCAGACGGTAAAGCATCTGTCTACAATGTGGGAGACCTGGGTTCGATCCCTGGGTCGGGAAGTTCCCTGGAGAAGGAAATGGCAACCCACTCCAGTACTCTTGCCTAGAAAATCCCATGGACAGAAGAGCCTGGTAGGCTGCAGTCCATAGGGTTGCTAAGAGTCGGACATGACTCAGCGACTTCACTTTCTAATAAATCACTAAGGAAAGGGGATGAGATACTGATGACTGATACTCTTGCTCAGCTTTTCTGGGGATCCTTTTATTTTGGCGGGCTTTGCAAGTCTCTACCTCTGTGCATCTCAGCTGTAAATTTTGGTGTGAAAGGTGCCACTGAGGATGACAGAATGTGTCCATCAACCATGTGCCCAGGTAAGTCTTGCAGCCAGGCTGGCATGGTCTCTGCTGTAATTCTATCCTCAGAACCCGGGTGATGCCACGGAGGACACATGAGCCCAGCAGCCTCGCCAGAGCACCATTTAGAGGAAAGGCGCGGGGTTGCCACATGTGTAACATGCACAGTAAGGACCACCCGTGAGAGCCACTCAGCACGACCCTGGGGCACCCCCGACTCAACGTGGGGGACAATGAACGATGATGCACCGCCAACAAGCAAGGCTGCAGCGGTGTGCGGGATTTGCAGGCAGGCTCTGACTTCAGTACCCCAAGTCGCAGCTGCACACTCCATCTCTGCCATTCCCATTAGCTCACCCTGGTCTGGCTGAAAAGAGCTCAGTGAATCAATGGCTTCTGTTGAACTGTTTATATATTTTTGCCCTGATTAGGCCATTAGTCACTGAACATACTGCACAGTCAACTCGAGTAGCTGCAATTATGCAACTTCCCAAGAACATACCGGAGCATTTACAGTGAGACCACGGTGCCAGCGAAATGTGAAATGGAGATTATTTGTCAGCAATTTTAAGAACCCTGCGCTTCAATGCCAATGGAAACATATCGTGGCAGATAACAGAAGCTGGGAGGGAAAAAAGATGCATGATGAAAGTGCCCATGTTGACTCTTCTGAACACAGCTGGGACCTGAAAATGAGAGCTCCCTGTACAACAAACAATTGCCAGAAAACCCTGCTTGATGTCACCTATCCCCTTAATGGTAATGTCCCCAAAAGCCTTGAGGGACTGCAGCTGCATAGAACTCCTGAGTCCTGACCTCACTCTCAGGGAGCAGCTGGTTCCCCTCCAGAGCGCTCCCCCCATACCTGCCCACATCTGTACCCAAACATAGTGAACATCAGCTCCCACATGAAGCCCCTCCCTCCTCCTTTCTACTCTCTGTTCTCACTTTTCATTTTCAAAATCAGCAATAATCTTGTAATTTGATATTCGAGGATTTCTCATTCGAAGCAACAAAGGACACTCATGAAAGAAAAGAAGGAACATGGAAAGGCGGAGTCGCACAATCTGGTTTTATCAGAGGACTACTTGATAAAGTGGTTCAGTGCTGAGCCACTTCCACGTGCACTGCCCGGGATAAACCAACGGCATACATGACATCAAGGGAATTTGCAAGGGATTGGCAGTTTGCAACCTCCCGGCAGAGAAATCTGAAATGATCGGTCATGAGAAGTGGGTCAGCCCCTCTACATTTGCTGCACAAGTAATAACAGAAGCAAGAACCTTCCTAAGAGTGTTTTATAGTATTTTTCATGGCACAACTGGTACTTTTTGGTCTATTAATCCACACTTTCCTACTTCTATTCATATACTTTATATGTATTTATTTGTTGAGTTATATATTTAAGCTGAACTTGGAACGACAGTTATTTTTAAGAGGCTGCCAACATGAGTCAGGAAGAACCTCAGAAACCTGGCTTGCACTGGCTCTGGCATAAGGAGCCTTGACAGCCAAAACCAACCAGAAGGTTGATGAGATCCAGGTTTCCAAAACATGAGAGAAAAGAAAAGGCATCCTTTGCCTTCTCCCATCAGGCCTTTAAAAATATGTATCAGGCTATTTACCAAAAGGACCCCTTCTGTAAGGTCACCAACCACTTGCTGGTGTGTTCAGAGTGCAAAACTAGATGTCCATTCATCAGTCTAGCTTCAAGCAAGATCCAGCTTTCTTCACCTTGGACGGGGACGAGGTAAGGAAGAGATATGGTACCCAATGGGCCAACACACCGGAGGCATCCGACACAGCTGCTTTCTAAATGTACAGCCCTGAGTCTCTGCACAGCCTTCCAAAACTAATTGTGGCTGCGGGGATGAAGAGGATAGTTTCTCGGCTTCTGTGCCTTTAAGGTTATTTCAACTTTCCACCTCTGCTAACCCTCCCGCAGGAACTTTTGACAGAGAGCTCTCCTTAATTCTCACAGGCAGCGACGTCTAGAAGAAAAACATCTCATTCCTCACTAGATAGCTGAAAACTCGAGTCCTCTGTCTCCCCTCTTTTGGAGATCAGATTCAAGGGGGCTTGAAGACGACCTGAGTGTTTATGACAGACAGACTCCTCCTGGATTTCAGCTTGGGACAAACAAACCTTTCACATGAGTCCTTGCAAACAGACAGTGCTCTGTTTGAATGTCTGAACCCCATTCTAGTACAAACATGCTTGGCAATCTAGTGCCAGCATTTTCTTCTTGGCAAACTGCTCTGCCGCCACTATGGATATTACCACTTCGGGATCCCTGCGACTTTCCTTTCCTCCCCCACGCCCCGTCCCCATTCCCCTGAGATACTATCTGTGCCCAGGCGGTAGGGTTGGAGGCTGTGCCTCTAGCTGCCAAAAGCTGTCAGCGCCTCTGGCAGGGGCCTGGTCTGTGCCACACTTCTTCTTCTGGCGCCCCCCCGTGGCCTGACACCAGGACAGAATACGGCCACTTTTTCATCATCTGACTGTTAACTCAGATGCAGACCACAGGGCCGACGAATCAGCTCGCGGGTGATACTCGGAGGCACGGGGACATCTAGCAGTATCTCGACTCCGGGATTTTCTTCTCTCATCTCCTAAGTTTCTCTTCACAGGGGACACGGTAGAGAGAAATCACCTTTTCTCAGCTCTCATCTCTGTTCCTTTGCGAAGATCTTAGACTCCTCTGACAGCAGGAAGGCTGCAGCCCTCGGAGCTGATGAATCCGTCCCCCTCTTCTCATTCAAAACTTTCTCTTATGAGAGTCTCAATTCCTTATTGGATGATCGAGAGCTATTTTTTTGTAGGGACTAAAAAGAAGAGTTGGAAGTGGTCTTAAAGATCATTTGATTCTGTGGCTTCATGAACTGAAACTCTAATTTAGAGATCCTTGGGCCTCAACCTCTGCTCACTGCCCGACCCCCACCCCCACCCCCCAAGTCTTTGGCTCATTCAACAGAGGCTGGTGGGAGGCCTAGAATTCTCCAGGGGTTTCTGAAGCCACATTTGAAAACCACTGATGTAATCCAACTTCCTCATTTTCCTAAGGCCCAGAGAATTTAGGTTATTTGTCTAAGGCCACACAACAGTTAATGACAGGCCAGAGACTTCACCTAGCCCCTGCTGTGCCAGGCCAGTGACATTCTTTCCCGCTTCTTCCTAAGTATTTAGCATTCTGCAAAACCATAATCATTGAGTCTCTGCTAATAAGGATAATGCCTTCTTAATGAATACATAATTCAATTTCTTTGAATTCATTATACAACCTCTACATTTTTAGAGTCTTATATGCAAGTGAAGTGTCACCTTCCTAGGAGTGTTTTCTAACAGAATAAAGGATTCCTCATTAATTCACCTTCATATTCTAAAGGTGCATGAGTCTTTATAGTGAACAAACCAGAAGCATACTGAATGAAACTTTCTTTCGGAAAACCGAGGAAATGATCAACGGACTGACATATTTGCTAACTTTTGCAAACAGAATACACACATACACACCCCCTTCAGCTTACAGCTCCAGGAATTACTACGCGAGGAAAAAAGTTGAAAGCTTTCACTGTCATACCAGGTGAGCTGGTAAGTGCACGGGAAGTTTTGTTCACTACTATACTCCATTTTCATCACCCGTGCTATTTATATATTAGCTTGAAATACACACTGGAGAAGGAAATGGCAACCCACGGCAGTGTTCTTGCCTGGAGAATCCCATGGACAGAGGAGTCTGGCGGCCATGGTCCATGGGGTCGCAGAGAGTCGGACGCGACTGAAGCGACTAAGCGCACACACACTGGAAGTCTAATAATAAAACTGCATTTTGCTTAATTATTCTAAAATGAAGCCTTTGGCCAAATGATCGTGGCATCTCCAGCCCCTCTCCCCCAGCCCCCATTATTGAGAACGAGTTGGGTACAGACTCTGGGTTTTCCCTTTACTGGTGAGGAACAATTGAATGAGTAACAAGAGAGGGCACAGAGGTGGTTCCCCCCGCCCACAGACCCGGACGCATCTCTGCACATTGTGAAAGGCAGGCTCAGGATTACTGCTGCATGCACACCACATGCCAAAAAACCACCACTTTTAAAGTCAACTTATGTAAAACCCAGCAGTCTTCCCTGTTAGACGCTGGAGAAGGCTGCTCTCTGCTCATGGTAAGATGCATCAAGGAGTCAGATTTTGTTAAGTCTGCATCTAACTTACACAGCTGACATTAAATGTTTACAGGTATTCATTGTGTACAGGTGATTAAAAAAGAAGTTAGCCTTTACTGCACGGCAACAAATCAGGAAACAGAGAAACCAGTCATTGCTCAACCTTTAAACTGTTAAAAGATGAAACATGCTTCAAGTGGTACCAAGCCCTTCAACAAAAATATAATTTCACAAAGTGATATATTTTCTTTTTCAGTAAGTTCTTTTGAGAGCAGAAAGTAGTGACTTCAGCTCCACCTGTTATGTATTTACTATCTCTAGTCTATATACAAACTTTTAAAAATGGAAGAGCTCCAGGAACAACAAATTTAAGTAATACATGGTTAAGATCGTTAATATAACTGTATACAAATTTTAACTATTTTGGATAATTAAAAGAATATAATGTCCAATTTCCTTAATTGAAATTTTGTATTTTTTTAAATTTCTGAATTTTTGAAGAATCTTTCACACATGTCTACAAATTCACAAGACTGCAAATTCAAAAAATTACTCAAAACATATTGACTTTTAGCGTCTTGATACTATATCTTGCAGGGCATGATGGTGCAAGCAATGGTGCTTCCAATAATACCTTGTTACAAAGATTATATATAATCATCCTAGAGTAAATAACACAGACTCTAAAACTTAAAAACCGTATCAGATTCTGAAATATATAATGTCTCCTTCTGAACTTCCAACCTTATAGCCTTCTGAAGTACTATGTCCAGAAGCATGAAAACCAGAAGCCATCTCCAATCTGGTAACACACCATGAATTAGTGAATTATTCTCATAGTTCTTGTTCTAATTAAGATTCAATAGAAAAGCACCCATTCGCTATTCCAACAGACAACCAGAGTTTCTGGTTGTGTAGTTATCTCCCTCATAGGGGTCCACCTCAAATGTATGAGACGCAACAGGTTTTCGAGAATTATGCTGGAAACAGATGTTTACGTAAGATGAAATACACAGGTTAGTCAAACTTGCTGAAAATAAAGATTCTTGGACACTAGACCCACTCAATATTATACTTCAAGCTAGAAACAAAGAAGATTAACAAAGATATTCATATTGGGGGCCAATTTTTTTTCCATCAATAACATACAGAACACCTTAAGAGCCTTTTCCAACAAGATTTCTTTCAAGCCTTACAAATACTTTTAAGTACAACCTCCCCAGACTTAAAAAAAAAGTTTATTTAAAGGTGTAAATGAAGTCAATCAAATAAGCAACAAATATTTACCGAGAACGGTCTATGTGGCCAGGAGTATGTTTCTAAATCCCATTATAAAATTATTTAACTTTATAAAGAATGTCAATAAATAGTCTTCCAAAATGTGCCTGGGGCTGTAATTCCATCCAGTTTCTATGATGACACCGTAAACCCTGGATGGAATTACAATCTTAATGTGGACAATCAGGGTGCACTACTCTTCGTGCTTGGGGAATCCATGATGAACTCAACTTCTAAAATAATAACCACCAAGCCTTTGGCATGTAATTACAACCAGGAAGCCAAGCCATCCACCGGCTAGTACATAAGAAATGTTCCATTGAAAAGTACCTCTCACCTCACTGTAACAAAATCTAGTTAATACATCTGAAAAACCTCTTCATCTCCAAAATTAAACTTTCTATTTTTGTCATGAGAAAATATCCAAAAGGGTTTACTTTACAGATATGTTAATATATTTGGTAGTGACCAGACCATCTGATATGAGCAGTAAATTCTTAGAATTTTCCAATCTCACCTTCAGCCACCTAAAACCAAAGTCCATAAAGGGCAATATATTAAGAAACAAGGGGCAAAAAATCATACTTAAGAGCCCTAAGAAATTACAGGCATTTCTTCTAATTCTTTGAGATGAACCTGACTTCTATTAACATAAACAAAGCAAAGTGCCTTGTGTCTACAAGAGGGGGAACAAAAAAGATTTATCTCGAGAGATTAAACTCAGGATTATAGAAAAACGAATTTAGAAACAAACCCAGAATTTTCCTGGGAAAACAAAAGATAATGATACTATGAATCAGTGTCTTTTTTTTTTCCCTCAAGAAGCCTGGATAAAAGAAGAAACACACATACACACCACACACACACACACACACACACACACACACACACACACACATACACACATACACACACACGATAATAAGCACCAGGGGAATGAAGGCAAACATGCAAGTAAATTCAATCTATATATCTGTATTTAGGACACACATGGCTTCCTTTATCATACCTAACTTTATTTGGTACTTGTAGAGGTCACCAAACCTGTATAAAAATCAGTATTGCCATAGCAACCAAGAGGCTGAAAAAAACCTCTGTCCGAAGTTCTCATCAAATCCAATATAAGGCATACAGAAACTGTCCTTTATGTAGCCACCTTTAACACCATGCGTCTAACAGCAAAGGTATGTGACATTCCCATGAAAACTCAGTCCCTCCAGGGACCACTTGTGGATTACGCTCACTGAGTTCTTGCAGCACTAACAGCTGAGAACTTACTAATAGCATTACCTCTTCAGCTTATTTTCAAACTCCAGGCAGTTGTATCACAGTGGTTACCTAAAGTAAAAAGCAGTCAGATAGGAGATAGTAGGCCAAAGCAACTTTGATGAATTTCTATGAATATGAAACATTTCATTTACTGGCTTTTCTTAAAAAACCTTGTTTAAAAAAAATGGACTGATGCTGTGAAAGTGCTCTGTGTCTGCCTCTTGGGAGTCCATCCCTCTCTTATAACCTGAGAAAACACACATGGCACAAGTGAATAATTTTTCTTAGAAGAAATAATTCCTCTTCTTTTTTTTTTTTTGGTGGGCAAGGGGCGGGCGTGCTGTGCTGGTCTTAGCTGGGCATGTGGGATCTAGTTCTCTAACCGGGGATCGAACCCAGGCTCAAGTGGTAGAGTCTTAGCCAATGGAGCAACAGGGAAGGCCCAAGAAATAATTCTTAAAATAGCTCTGAAGTCACAGAAAGAATAGGAAGAAAGAAGGCTCTAAGCTTAACTCCAGAGGTAAGGTGGTATGGTCTATCAACTCAGTTAGGAGTTCAAGGCTTTCCTGGTTGAGGCCTCTATCTCAGTGACAGGAAAAATGCCTGACTCTGGCCTGTGCCCACGGTTCTCTGAGGAAACTCAGAAATGGTTAAGTACCTGTTCAACACTGAAGCACACTAACAATGAAGGCTGAGTAATTTTCAACAAGTTGTAACATGCTGTTGATGGAATATAGCCATCCTCGCTCAACATAATACAGCAAACCAAAAAATAAAATAAGAGGAATGGGGAAAAGAAGGAATTCCTTATATGCCCACTTTCTACAGAATATTCCTGGTGACCCTTGCTGTCCTACTCAATAACAAATGAAAATGAAAATGTTAGCCACTCAGTTATGTCTGATTCTTTTGCAATATCATGAAATGGATAGCCTGCCAGGCTCCTCTGTCCATGGAATTCTCCAGGCAAGAATACTGGAGTGGGTAGCCATCCCCTTCTTTAGGGGATCTTCTCGATCCAGGGATTGAACCCAAGTCTCCTGCATTATAGGAAGATTCTTTACCATCTGAGCTACCATGGAAATAATGGGGCTACCCAAAACACACTGCCATTCTAGAACTACCAGTAAACTACTTCAAAAATTAAACTTAACATCTTGAGAGTCCCACTAATGACATTCCTGCCAACTACCAAAAGCTGGTTAGATAGTTCTTCCTTCGTCTCAATGCTTTACTGAAAGGAAGCATGAAAATAGATATGCTTGGTGGTGTGTGTGTGTGTGTGTGTAAACATATACCTTTCGTATATGCAGCAGGAATTTCCTGTCTGGTATATTTTAAAACAAATCAAGACAATACTCTTCAGGGCAGAGCCTGTGAGTCAGGCAGTATTATGGGGCTAAAGTGCTTGGGACTGCTTAAGTCATAGGAAAGCAAGTTTAAAGGCCTGGGGCTATTCCACTCCAGACAGAAAAGAATGGGAAAGAAGATGAACTGTGCTGGCAATTCGAATGTCTCATTTGTTTCCTCATTTGGAGTTTTTAGTAACTACAGGAGAACAAGATGAAACAATTAAAACTGGTACTATTTAAGACCTACTGTATAGCACAAGAAACTATAGTCAACATCTTATAATAATTCATAATGAAAAAGAATCAAAAACTGAATATATATACATAACTAAATACTTATATATAACTGAATCATTTTGCTGTATACCTGAAACACCACAAATTATATTTCAATTTTAAAAATGAAAAAAAGGTTTAAATGGTAAACCATAGAGGAATAAGTTGTTTTTTTAAAAGTATTATTTGTTCTCTGGTTGGAGAAGCTCTCGCAGAATATGGACAGTCCTGATGGATCATGATATTCAGTTCTCAATGCCATCAGCAACTTGACCTTCTCCAGGCTACACAGCCCAGTACTGTCATGCCTCCACTTGGAAACTAGATACATGGAGGACATTTGTTTGTTCACATTACCGAAGAGGTAAACTCCAAAGCTCTCCTGGATGTGTGACAGGTCTCCAGCAGCTCCTTATTCTTTACAAGTAATTAACCTCTTGATGGGCTTAGAGCAGTCACAGCGTTAGGAAGCCACAACACACAGTTGATAAGTTGTAAACCCTAGGGAGAGAATAATTGCAAAATAGATTTCCAGGCTCATTGGAAAATAGATTTCCACTTACTGAAAAAAAAAAAAGTACACTCAACTTTTCAGGAATATCTGAATCACAGAATTGCAGCATTGGCAGGAATTTAGAAAATGATGCTACTGCAACTTTCGACACCAGTAACAAGAAAATGGAGGTACAAAGAGTGACTTGCCCAGATGTAGTCTCAGTTCAGTTCCGTCGCTCAGTCGTGTCCGACTCTTTGCAACCCCATGAATCGCAGCACGCCAGGCCTCCCTGTCCATCACCAACTCCGGGAGTTCACCCAGACTCCTGTGCATCGACTCGGTGATGCCATTAGTCTACTGGACACAAATTGGGTTAGCACTGCCTCAAGTCAGAGCTGACTATCCAGCGTGGCAAACTTTCACCTCCAAGCCCCTTCATAAATCATGCTGGTGCCATTCAGACAACCTTCCTGCCCTTAGGCCACCCGATTACATTTTAGGAAAGGACTAGGAGATAATGACTAAGCTATGAAAACTGAGACTGCGACAAAGGAAAGGCGCGAGATAAGAGAGACAATAAGAAAAGAGCCGAAAGACAACTTATGCTTTCTGTGCTCGCAAACACCATTTGCGTTTTTCCCTGCATTTAAGCGCATGATAAAATCTGTGATACAAGCCTCATGTACTCTGCAGTGATGAAGACAATTTCTGGCCAGAATCTCGTGGAATGTGTCACAGAAACATTCCTTTGAAAGCAGGTCCCAAATCTTGACATGTTCCTTCCACCATGGTCATCATTAAGTCTCATGGCAAAGCTCCTGAGGATAGGGACCTGGTCTGTCTAGTTCACTATGATACTCCCTGGACCTGGGGAATATGCAGCCCAGAGCACATACTCTGTAAACTTTACAGAAAGAATGAATAAAACCTCCTAAGAGGCAAGAAGAAGAAATACGCATAGTTTGGAAAAGCATATGCAGTATTATCATTTCCTCTAAGGAAAAATGAAAAAGATAACTATTTAAAATGTAAACAAATGTGAAAAGATAGGGTTTTTTTTAATACTTGTAAAAGTTAAAAATGTGAGCACCTATTAAACAGTTACCATCACTTCCATTTATTAAGTAGGACCATTAGTTAAGCCAACACAGTTCTCATGTTATAAAAAGCTTACAGCCCCAAGCACAACATCAAGAAAACACATTAATTAAAGGGTGGCAAATAAATAGTTACTGGGAAGATACCCTGAACAAATAATAAAAGAAAAAGCAAATGTAGTTGGAATAGAATCAAAATGGAAGCTCTAGGCACTGGGTGTCAGACAGAAAGGTGATCATGGTGTATATTCTAATGACCACCGTATAGTTCATATAATTGACCAGTGTGCAACCACTGAAATCAACATTTCTCTCTGCGCTTTTAAATCTGGACCTATACTTTAGCAGCTTTATCTCAGCCCCAAATAAACTATCTGACAAATAATTTGGACAATTACTTTGGGTCCTCACATAACTTCCTGGCGCTCTAATGAAATAAACTTATAAATTAAGTATCAGTTCAGTCGCTCCGTCATGTATGACTCTTTGTGACCCCGTGAATCGCAGCACACCAGGCCTCCCTGTCCCTCACCAACTCCCGGAGTTTACCCAAACTCATGTTCATCGAGTTGATGATGCCATCCAGCCATCTCATCCTCTGTCGTCCCATTCTCCTCCTGCCCCCAATCCCTCCCAGCATCAGGGTCTTTTCCAATGAGGCAACTCTTCACATGAGGTGGCCCAAGTACTGGAGTTTCAGCTTTAGCATCAGTCCTTCCAATGAACAACCAGGACTAATCTCCTTTAGGATGGACTGGTTGGATCTCCTTGCAGTCCAAGGGACTCTCAAGAGTCTTCTCCAACACCACAGTTCAAAAACATCAATTCTTTGGCGCTCAGCTTTCTTCACAGTTCAACTCTTACATCCATACATGACCACTGGAAAAACCATAGCCTTAACTAGACAGACCTTTGTTGCCAAAGTAATGTCTTTGCTTTTTAATATGCTATCTAGGTATACATAGGTATAATATGAACAAATTATAAGATTCACCAATTTTAAAAACTCAGGAAAGACAATTAGATCCAATTAATGCACTGGTCATAGCAAACACCCTCTTCCAACAATACAAGAGAAGATTCTACACATGGACATCACCAGATGGTCAACACCAAAATCAGATTGATTATATTCATTGCAGCCAAAGATGGAGAAGCTCTATACAGTCAACAAAACAAGACCAGGAGCTGACTGTGGCTCAGATCATGAACTCCTTATTGCCAAATTCAGACTCAAATTGAAGTAGGAAAAATCACTAGACCATTCAGGTATGACCTAAATCAAATCCCTTGTGATTATACAGTGGAAATAAGAACTAGATTTAAGGGACTAGATCTGATAGATAGAGTGCCTGATGAACTATGGATGGAGGTTCCTGACACTGTACAGGAGACAGGGATCAAGACCATCCCCATGGAAAAGAAATGCAAAAAAAGCAAAATGGCTATCTGAGGAGGCCTTACAAATAGCTGTGAAGAGAAGAGAAGTGAAAAGTAAAGGAGAAAAGGAAAGATATAAGCATCTGAATGCAGAGTTCCAAAGAATAGCAGGAAGAGAAAAGAAAGCCTTCATCAGCGATCAATGCAAAGAAATAGAGGAAAACAACAGAATGGGGAAGACTAGAGATCTCTTCAAGAAAATGAGAGATACCAAGGGAACATTTCATGCAAAGATGGGCTCAATGAAGGACAGAAATGGTATGGACCTAACAGAAACAGAAGATATTAAGAAGAGGTGGCAAGAATACACAGAAGAACTGTACAAAAAGATCTTCATGACCCGGAAAATCATGATGGTGTGATCAGTCACCTAGAGCCAGACATCCTGGAATGTGAAGTCAAGTGGGCCTTAGAAAGCATCACTATGATCAAAGCTCATGGAGGTGATGGAATTCCAGTGGAGTTATTTCAAATCCTGAAAGATGATGCTGTGAAAGTGCTGCACTCAATATGCCAACAAATTTGGAAAACTCAGCAGTGGCCACAGGAATGGAAAAGGTCAGTTTTCATTCCAATCCCAAAGAAAGGCAATGACAACGAATGCTCAAACTACCGCACAATTGCACTCATCTCACATGCTAGTAAAGTAATGCTCAAAATTCTCCAAGCCAGGCTTCAGCAATACGTGAACTGTGAACTCCCTGATGTTCAAGCTGGCTTTAGGAAAGGCAGAGGAACCAGGGATCAAATTGCCAACATCCGCTGGATCATCAAAAAAGCAAGAGAGTTCCAGAAAAACATCTATTTCTGCTTTATTGACTATGCCAAAGCCTTTGACTGTGTGGATCACAATAAACTGTGGAAAATTCTGAAAGAGATGGGAATACCAGACCACCTTACCTGCCTCTTGAGAAACCTATATGCAGGTCAGGAAGCAACAGTTAGAACTGGACATGGAACAACAGACTGGTTCCAAATAGGAAAAGGAGTACGTCAAGGCTGTATATTGTCACCTTACTTATTTAACTTATATGCAGGGTACATCATGAGAAACGCTGGGCTGGAAGAAACACAAGCTGGAATCAAGATTGCCGGTTCAAATATCAATAACCTCAGAAATGCAGATGACAGCACCCTTATGGCAGAAAGTGAAGAGGAACTAAAAAGCCTCTTGATGAAAGTGAAAGTGGAGAGTGAAAAAGTTGGCTTAAAACTCAACATTCAGAAAACGAAGACCATGGCATCCGGTCACATCACTTTATGGGAAATAGATGGGGAAACAGTGGAAACAGTGTCAGACTTTATTTTGGGGGCCTCCAAAATCACTGCAGATGGTGACTGCAGCCATGAAATTAAAAGACACTTACTCCTTGGAAGAAAAGTTATGACCAACCTAGATAGCATATTAAAAAGCAGAGACATTACTTTGCCAACAAAGGTCCGTCTAGTCAAGGCTATGGTTTTTCCTGTGGTCATGTGTGGATGTGAGTGTTGGACTGTGAAGAAAGCTGAGCGCCAAAGAATTGATGTTTTTGAACTGTGGTGTTGGAGAAGACTCTTGAGAGTCCCTTGGGCTGCAAGGAGATCCACCCAGTCCATTCTGAAGGAGATCAGCTCTGGGATTTCTTTGGAGGGAATGATGCTGAAGCTGAAACTCTAGTACTTTGGCCACCTCATGCGAAGAGTTGACTCATTGGAAAAGACTTTGATGCTGGGAGGGATTGGGGGCAGGAGGAGAAGGGGACAACAGAGGACGAGATGGCTGGATGGCATCACTGACTCAATGGACATGAGTCTGAGTGCATTCCAGGAGTTGGTGATGGACAGGGAGGCCTGGCATGCTACGATTCATGGGGTCGCAAAGAGTCAGACATGACTGAGCGACTGAACTGAACTGAATATACTCACATTTGCATAATGGGAAGTAAATACAAATAACTTTTTCTTTTAAAAAATTAATATGATTTTAGTCATTATAAATGCCTAATAATAAAGGTAATAAAATCAGCAACCACTTTGAAAAATAAAGGCTACAGAATAAGCATCACCGATTCAACAGACATGAATCTGAGCAAACTCTGGGAGGTAGTGAAGGACAGGGAAGCTGGTGTGCTGCCAACTAAGTAAGTGAATGACAATATGCAATAAACACCATATGAGGTGCTTTACACGTATCTCAAGTGGCTAGTCTACCTTTTTGCTTTACAGATGAAGAAACAGGCTCACAAGCTAAATAAGGTCACAGATAGGTCTTTTAAGATAGGAAGATACTTTTAGATGCATAGCTCTTGATCTATTCAATGGTTGTATATCTGTACACTGAGCAGTCAGGCAGCATAATGATGAGACCTAGGCTTTGGAATGGAGAAGGCAATGGCACCCCACTCCAGTACTCTTGCCTGGATAATCCCATGGGCAAAGGAGCCTGGTAGGCTGCAGTCCATGGGGTCGCTAAGAGTCAGACATGACTGAGCGACTTCACTCTCACTTTTCACTTTCCTGCATTGGAGAAGGAAATGGCAGCCCACTCCAGCATTCTTGCGTGGAGAATCCCAGGGATGGGAGAGCCTGGTAGGCTGCCGTCTATGGGGTCACACAGAGTCGAACACAACTGAAGCAACTTAGCAGTAGCAGCAGGCTTTGAAGTCCAAGCTCCTGGGTTTACAGTTCAGCTCTACCACATGCTAGCTATACTCTGACCCCTCTGTGCCTCTGCGTCCTCATCTCTTAACATGGAATCATAACAATACCCAAAAGACCTGCTACCTACCAGCTCATCAGGTGGTTGTAAGGACTAAGTGAGGTAATACACATACAGCCCATAGAACACAGTCAGGACTCAAGACTGTCACCTTGTGCCAAGGTTTAGTATCCTTGGGGATGCTAAAAGGAACACTGAATTTGGAGTCAACTGGCCTCAGCCACACACACACACAAACACACACACAGTCTGAAAACTGTGTGACCTTTCCCAAGTCACTTAAACTTGTTGAGTTTCATCTGTAAAAATGAGATGCCAGCTGCTTTGTATTTCTCCCCAGGACTGTTATAAGTAACAATTAATAGACAATGTATGTGACAGTGCATTAAAGGATTCAAAAAGTGCTCTGAACTATCATGGCCATGTGAATTATTAGCAACTTTCAGCCTCTCAAAACCAAAGAGCTCGTCTTTATTACATTCTCTCCAGCCTGAGAATTTAACATGGAGCATTGGTTCCAGTCTTCACACTGGACTACTTATAATAATAGAACAAATGTCTGGTCATTTAGGACTCGATCAAACAGAACTCTATTAACTATCTCCTTCTGCACACCCACCGTGAGGAGGTAATTGATGTTCACCATGACCCCAGAGCACTCCAAGACTCTGAAGTACCTTCGGGGAAAGATTAAATTATGTTCAGCCTAGTTTATTAAGAAATGTATTTAATTATATTCAAGATCTTTGAAAATTCATGACCTAGAGAGTAATCACAGGTTCTCTGGTCACTGGAAGCTTCTGCTCACCATCCCATCCCCAAATGCACTTTATCAGAGTTTACTCTAAGATACAGCCCACCCTGGGATAAGAAATACTGGGAATCCAGTGTGGTAATAATACAAGTAAAAAAACTTTGTCCTGAGCAATCCTCAAGTACCACAGAAATAGTAAAGTCAAAATCTTGAAACAACGAAAAATTTAAACAATGTAAGATTCCAACATGTTTCGAATATATTATAATCTTGGCTTTGCTAATAAGGAATTTAAACATTTGAACAGGAATAACATAAAAATACACCATTAAATATCTTATTATTCTCGGTACTTAGAAGTGTAAAAACAGATGAGTCATACTGAATATAACACTCCTCAAGAGTAGGAAAATAACATTTTGCTCATTTTTGTCCACTGTTTCACAGAAATTATGTGTATGCTGACGAGGAACATAATATACAAAGGAAAAAGTTGGACCATATTAGGGATATGGCTATTTGCATTTGTCAAAATTACTACAATGCTGTTATGTTATTTTTTCCAATTAAAAACTGGGACACAAATGTGCCTTAAGTCCTGTAACTCAGTGTTGGGAGAAAAGGAATAGTCATCCATTATAACCCTCTATTCAACAGACGCTTACCTCTGGAGAATTTTGGAGAATTTAGGAGGCCCTCCCACTTCTGCTTGAACATCTCCAGTGACAGAGGTCTCATTACCTCTTCAATCAGCTTGTTCTATTTTTAGGCAGTCCTGATGTTAGAACATTCTTCCCCAAGTGGTCTAACTCTCCTTACCTTTAACTTCCTTCCTGTTCTTAGTTGGGCCCTCTGGACCTGCTTCAGTAAAAGTGAGTTCACTTCCCATCAGGCTCTCTGCCAGTTTCACTTATTTTATCAGTTAAACAATGACCTGCTTCTACTCATATTTTTCACTGTTCTCCTACAAAGCATGAGGACCATTCTTCAGAGTCATACACCACCAGCTAAGGGGCTTCTCTGGTGGCTCAGTGGTAAAGAATCCACCTAAAATGCAGAAGACGTGGGTTTGATCCCTGGGTCAGGAAGATTCCCCTGGAGAAGGAAATGGCAATCCACTCCAGTGTTCTTGCCTGGAGAAGCCCATGGACAGAGGAGCCTGGCGGGCTACAGTTCATGGGGTTGCAAAGAGTCGGACACAACTTAGCAACTAAACACCAAGAGGCTCCTGGGCTCAATCTCCATGAAGACTGTGATGCCCAGGGTCCTATGGTCATCAGGGTACTCTGTGGACTTTCCTGGGACCCCACTATCACATACACTGTTTCTGTGAGAAATGTATTCCGAGTTCCCAAGGTATGACTTATCATCTTTCTGAAAAGGATCCATTTATAAACTACTATTTCTACTTACGGGGAAAATACACTTAAGAAAAACTCCACAAGGTATAAATTATCACTCTGTCTTCTTACCTGTCTCATGAGCCAAGTAAGTATTTTGGTGTGTGCATAAAAATCCTCAGCTCCTCCTCCCTCTGCTAAAAGGAGCTGACTAGAAGCAGCGTTAGCAAACCCATACTATTCAGATCTCTTCTGCTGCCCGGGATCACAGAGGCTGAAGACAAATGCCCTGAGTTTCTGTAAGTCACCAGTCTCCCAGGTGTTTACGTACGTACCCCATGCCCAGCCAGGCACGTGGAACAAATCCAGCCCTCTGGGACCTGCTGGCATTGACATCCCTTCTGAAGCTCCTGGTCTATACCTTAACAGGCCTTTATGTATGCCTTGCGGTAAAAGCAGTGAAGTCCTGTGAGATGTCTTACTAGCAGCTTTGTCTTGAATCGTAAATGGCTTAAGCAGAGAAGTGATCGTATTTATTTTTATTATTTTATCCAATGCCCATTTCGGGCTGTTACTAAAATTTTTAAATGTCATGCACACAGACAGCCCTTACTTTATATATGAATGGCCCAATTTGGCTGGGAACCCTCCTTCCTGAATCTCTCAGCCTCCACCACCGAGACCGTGGCCAGCACTGCCTTGGGCCAAACTGAATAGCTGGAGAGAGTCAGGGGTTAGAATCAGGGTATACAGTCCAGCCCAGTAATTTTATAAGCCTGCTTATCTGGTTTCCCTTAAGTTTACAACAGATCAGATACAGGTAAATGAAAGGAGCTTTAAGACATGACAACCAAGAAAAGTGGATAAGGCAGAGGCCACGGTATCAAAAAGAATTATGAGCTTCTGGGGCCTCATAGATGACTCTACTATATCAGTGTAATCACTTCAGAGAAATGACAATAAATCTCCAAGAACAAAGTTAAATTATGTTCACTCTGCTATACTCTATTTAGGAAACTTTATACCACATTTTGGGAGAAGGCAATGGCAGCCCACTCCAGTACTCTTGCCTGGAAAATCCCATGGACAGAGGAGCCTGGTGGGCTGCAGTCCATGGGGTCGCTAAGAGTCGAACACGACTGAGCGACTTCACTTTCACTTTTCACTTTCATGCATTGGAGAAGGAAATGGCAACCCACTCCAGCGTTCTTGCCTGGAGAATCCCAGGGATGGGGGAGTCTGGTGGGGTCACACAGAGTCGGACACGACTGAAGCGACTTAGCAGCAGCAGCAGCAGCAGCATACCACATTTTGCATTGATTTCTCCTGAAAACGTTGAAGGTTTTTTTCCCCCATCTAACAAAGTCAGCACTTGATGTACTTAAATATTCTGAGTCAATATACTATATCTGAAAGCAGTTAATTCCAGGAGTACACAAAATTAAATATTTAAATCTTTACTAGGGAAATCTGAAGTAAGAACAAAAGTGAATAATCATTAAGAAACTCTAAAGAAGTAATGGGTTTGCCTTCTCTTGTGGATAGGAACATTTGAAGGAAAGAAATTTATTTGCAAATCTATACTGCTCAGAAGTCCAGCTGTCATAAAAGCCCTTAGGTTTAGGGGAACCCAGCGAGTTCTGACATCTCTCACAAGAATAATGTGAAGAGTTCGCTCCCCTTCTCCTTTTTAAGAAAAAGATGGTTTTCATTCCAAAAGCTAAGAGAGAGAAAAAAAAAAAAACTAGGGATGCTTTCAGTATAATACTTTGGCAGCTCATCCTTGCTATGTGGATATGATACTTCCATCAATACGAGTTTTAGGGAAATTCTGGTATGGCTTATTTACTCTTAGAGGACACTGCCCTGGGCTTATGGGGTGCCAACATCACCATTTTAAAGCGGAAATGCCTCAGCAAGGTGAGGAATGGGAGTTCGTGAAACTAGCATACCTATTGATGCATTTTAAGTAGATTTCCATTGCAGCATATACATCAGATAATTTTGTTTTAGATTACAAATCAGGGAAATTCCTTAACATATTATTAGCGATGGTATAGTCAGGCCTCCCTATCCATGGGTTCTGTATCCTTGTGTTCAACCAAAAGCAGATTGATAGGACTTGAGCATCCTCAGATTTTGGTACCTTTGAGGAACCCTGGAACCAATCCCCCATGGATACCAAAGGAAGACTGTATTATTAAGTGTTAAGGACAAAATAATTCTAAGAAGAAGTAAATCCATCATTACTGTCTATCAAATTGTTACAAACTCCACTTCTTTAAATATCTATGAACTTTTCTACCCTTGGACTCCTTGAAGACCCTTCTCAAGCCTTCAATTCCCTTCAAATCCATCTCAAAAGAATTCATGAGATGCTGTTTAGAATACAGCTGTTTATCCATCACTCTAACAACACTTTTTCCATTCTTTTTCTGTACTAAAAGTATTTTAGAGCTTTTATTAGCCGCTTCTTTGCACTTAAGTTTTTGGGAGGAGAGATGGTGGTGGTAATCTGTGGAAAGCTAGCCTAATTTATTTTCCTTTTTTATATTATTTTTTAAATTTTTATTGGGGTATAGTTGATTACAATGTTGTGTTAGTTTCAGGTATACAACAAAGTGAATCTTTAATACACATACATATCCCCACTCTTTTTAGATTCTTTTCCCATATAGGCCAGTACAGAGTATTGTATAGCGTTCGCTCTGCTATACAGTAGGCCCTTATTAGCTTAAATTTCTTATTCTTTGTTTTCTATAATTATTTTTCCCTACAGTTGCCCCTCACTCCCCAAATCTCTCATAAAAGAGACAAAACTCCCACTGGGCTTAATCTCCAATATATATATTTTTTGGTTGTTATCAAGAGGATAATTTTTTTTAAGAGCCAAAATAGTACTTAATGATCATCTAGTGAAGCATATTCTTTTCACAGTGGATGAACCAAGGCAGCGAGCTATAAAGAGTGGAAAAAACCCTATATTTACAGAGGTCCACCAATGAGAGTATAGGTACTGCATAGGGATTCAAAGATGTCAGCAGACTGCATCCTCAGAAGGTACCAGCGAGGCAGGAATTATTATCCCCATTTTACAGGTGAAGAAACCTGAGGCTCCAAAATATTCCATCCTTTGCTCTAGGTTTTCCAGTTAGGAAAGGAACAAGCACAGGACAGATCTGTTTTCATCCGCACCTCACTTTCTGTTAGGACCTTGGCTCAAGGCCTAGGCTAGTGTTCCCCTGACTGCATCAGCGTGTTTACGTGCCCAGTCGTTCAATCATGTCCAATTCTCCTGTGACCCCATGGACTGTAGCCCACCAGGCTCCTCTGCCCATGGGATTCTTCAGGCAATAATACCGGAGTGGGTTGTCATGACCTTCTCCAGGGGATTTTCCCGAGCCAGAGATCGAACCCGCATCACCTGCATCGGCCGGTGGGCTCTTCACCACTGAGCTACAGTGGAAGCCCATCAGAGTTTCATTAGCTTCAGATGTTTTTAATTTACTCACCGGGCGCTGCTCTCTGTAGAGAAATGACCAACCTATGCCTTCCCAAAGGGACCAAAGACTTCTTCCTTCCAAATTTTTAACCCACTTCTAACAAAGCCACACAGGGAGTAAACAGCATGTCTCTTCGCAACACCCAGGTACAAATAGTACAAATAAATAATAAGTCCTGAGAGTCAGTGTGTGCTGTTCTCATCAATAAATAGCTTCAGCCACTAGGAAGAGACCCCCAGGCCCTGGGAAGCTTTGCCCAGGGTACAGAACGAGGTCCCTTCCTGAGTCTATAGGGCTGTGCTGCACGCACATCTCACGTGATGCTTCCCGACTGCTCCGAGCACCAGGAGCTTGTACTTGCCCACCCCAACCATCCATCCCAAGGTCACAGCAGAGATAATGCCACAGGGATAACAAGCGGGGAGGGGAGAAAAACTACAACCCCTTGGAGTGTAACTTTTAAAACTTGTGAATCACTGTGTTGTACATCTGAAAATTATATAATATTGTATATCAACTATTCCCCAATTTAAAAAAAAAATTTAAACGATGAAAGAGGAAAAACCCAACCAACAAAAAAAGCGGCAACCAATTCCACTTCTCAGTGATTAACTTTTCACTTGCACTGCAGATTGACTGTGTTCATTATTTCTTTGAGCAGCGCCTAGAACCTTCAAGTCTCAACACATCCCTCTATCATTAGTGAGTCCCGCTGAAGAAGGACTTCTCTGATAAATTATTGTGTTAACATGTGAGAGGCTAGAACAAAAATGTGTTTGAGCTGCCCACAGGACTGGCCACTCCCTACCCCTCCCACTCTCATTCCCAGTACCTAGGAGGTGATGTTTTATTGTTCCAAGTCTACACTTAACACAACACTGGGCTTTTCTTAAACAAATCAACTTTTTTCCAGAGAGGATTAAAACACCTAATGGCTGTGGCACCGTTAAAATCTCTGCAGCATTTGTGTATACATTTTCCACGTCATATAATAACATAGATATATTTCAAGTAAGCAAAAATAATAAATTTTCAAGGCCAATCTATTTTAAAAAATAATCTCAATAATGAAAAAAAATCCTAACTGAAGCTAAAAAGCTATGTCCAATGAAGAAAAAAACACTCATCCAGGTGTCTCTGGAGAGATGGTTTTCCAGTCCCAGTCTGAATACACACAAGCTGTGTGTTGTGGGGTTGGTCATTTAACTTCTCTATGCCTCAGATTTCTCATCTGTGAAATTAGAACATGAGGATAGATTAAAGCTCTTTCAGCTCTAAGATTCTGATTCTATGACTATCCTTCCAATTCAGTAAAGTACAATATAGTGTTTAACACGGGCTGCCTTTTCAATGAAGCTAAAATTTTTAAAAGCCAGCAAAGCTCAAATAGGTCAAGAAAACACATCCAGAAAACAATTTTTTTAATTTAACCCATGCAACACCACGTCTATCCAGAAATTATTAATATTTGATCTTCCAGAAAAAAGCCTCATTTTTGTTTTATGCAATGTTTGGTTCACCACTGGACAAGAAATGACGAGCCTGTTGAAGTTCTCCTGTGTTTGCTGATCTGCTGTGTACAGCACCTCCCCAACAGAAAGGGAACACCTCTATTACTCACTATTAAACTGCATCGAAAGACTGTGGAAAACAGCTCAGAAATAAGCAAGCAAAATCTTGCTGTCAACTGTCTGAAACTGTTACAAATTACAGGCTAATCTCAGAATCTGTGACCTCACCACCCAGCCTTTGACAAATTGAGTAACTATTTCCCTGTCAGTGACTATGAAAAGAATAAAATTAAAAGAGGAGTGGAACACAGTAGGTGAGGATAGGAAAGCAGAAGGAAAAACGAACACATCTCTCTGAATTCAGAGGCAGATTCCAAGTGGTTTTCAAGGAGGGCTGAAGTCAGAAAAGCAGAAATGTTGTTGCCCTGTTTATTCGTGGTTTTTACCTTTGGCTCCTTAGAGTGAAGTCTGAAACTGTTTGTGGGTCATAGCAAAAGAGAGCTCTAACAGCACAATGTGACTTCCAGGGAGAACTAAAGCCAGGCCACACTGCGAGAGCCAGCCAAGCAGATACTGAGAGGTGATAAGGAGAAAAAGAGGCACTTGTTTTTATTAACAGAAGCCCTCACCAACTTCCTTAGACTTCCCCAAATGAAATGTCAGACTTGTCTGATTTTGAATAAGCATTAGCAGAAGCAACATTCAAACTTCAGGACTTGACCACCTAGATGTTGCTCATCAGCAATAAAAGACATGTATATGTTACATTGCCCAGGAGAAAGAAAGCAACACGGTACAGGGTTGAAAAAAATAAAAATTCTTCATCTGATTTGGATGAAACACACAACTTAAAATACGCTGAATGACACCAAAAATGATCTGCTGAATGAAAAGAAAAGCCATTCTGACTCAAGGCAAAACAAGCTATTATTCAGCGAGGGGGCTTACTCTGGATTCCCACTCTCCTTTGTAATCCCGTTTTCGTGAACCGCAGGTGGCAGGCAGGTCCCGCCTTTCTGCTCCCCTGACTGTATGCAGGCTGGGGTCTTCCCTCACTTCCCTCCTGCAGGCTGGGGTCTTCCTCACTTCCCTCCTGCAGGCTGGGGTCTTCCCTCACTTCCCTCCTGCAGGCTGGGGTCTTCCCTCACTTCCCCTCCTGGCTGCGCCCTCCCTGCCAGTCTAGCTGGTCACTTGCACACACGCTCTTTGATGGTGCTCAACCAAGGGTCTGGGGAGGGGCTTCTCTCTGTATCTGGGGTACAGACGAGAAAACACTCCCCGTTCTGCCTCTGTGATCACTGTTTCTGCTGGATACACGTCTCCCTGTGCTCTGGACTCCCTCCCCACGTCCATTCTTGCCTGAGGATGTGATCAAAGACGGGCAAGAGAAGAGAGCCAAGTCTGAGCTACCCAGGAGATCAGGTTGTCTGGTGCCGAGCAGAAAGTCCAGAGATAAGTGCTGAACCCTGGCCGTCTACAGAGCAGCACAAAACTAGCCCTGTTCCTTTTCACTGCTGCGGTTGCCATGGCCGACCCAAACAATATACCCCAGCTTCTCTCTCTCCTCCGGCTTCCTAACCACCTCCCACAGACCTCCAGCGTGGGCAGGACCAGGCCCTAACTCCTTGCTGATAGGAATTTAGAAGCTGGAAAGGATTTTGAAAGGGATCATACAGGCAGGTCGGCCCTGAGGGGGTAAAGTGGTCAGCAGATGGCCGGTTTTTAGCTGCAGGGCTCCGTTTCCCTGAGTTTCCACCTAATTCAAAGTGGAAAACAGATCTTAAGAAGGGAAAGAAACTGGCTTAAAAAAAAAACTCATCTTGGGAAAATGACAATCACCTTTAAACTGTGATTTCACCACACTCAGCAAAACAAATGGGGGTTAAAAAAAAAAGAGTAACATCCTGGATTTAGAATATCTGGACAGAGACAAGAAGGGAGAGAATTCACAGTCTCAGTCATGGGTGATAAGCCCTGGGAATGGCATGAATGTTGTGATTTTCTTGTTTAAAACAAATTCCTGCTTAAAGACGCCACTTAAAAAAAAAAATCCAGACATAGAAACCACAGAGAGAGAGAGAGAGAGAGAGAAGGAAGATGACCCTAAAAATAAACCACAGATGAATTTTTATAATAATTTTGAAACTAAAGACAGAGCAGCCCAGGACAGAGGGAGACCCAGCTCGGCTACTGTCCAGCTATGAAAGCCATTGTCACTTTCGGTCACTCATTTCTTAATCTAAACAATGGGGGAAATGGAATGAAGCATCTTTACATTCCCTAACAATTCTAAAATTCTCTTATGAAGAGTATGAACAATATTGCAACTAGGCTTGAACAAAACCGTATGATAAGGAAAAAAAAAGAGATGGGAGACTGACTCTTAACAGTGGTCACGATGTGCCCTGGGGTTAAGGGTGACACCACCCTAACTGTCAATTTGCTTCATTTAGGAAACCTGGGCTTAAAACAATAATTACAGCAACAGGATGGGGGTGATGCACGTCACTGCGATGCACGTCACTGCGATGCACGCCACTGCGATGCACGTCACTGCGATGCACGTCACTGCGATGCTCCCGCTGTCACTGAACTGCACATGAAGAACGTGCAGCTGCACATGCCAAGTTTTATGCTCTATACGTTTCACCACAATAAGAAAACAGAAATCTGCATCAAAGAGGGGGGAAATGGTGATGAAGCCCACAGTGAGTGCCTGTTTTGAAGGTAGGCACCGAGTTGAAAATAAAAACACGGAGTTGAGTTTCCATTTCCTATCTCCTTTAATTTGGTCTCCAGGGCCTGCTAAGCCCAGTTTCCACTTCTACCCGCATCTGAGAGAAATGGCTTATTTGCTGTTTCACAGAGTGGTTCCTTAGCCGTCTCTGCCTCTCTCTCCCCTTCCCCACAAAGACTGGCTGTCATTCTACAGAACTAGACAAATGCTGCAAATCACTACTAAAAGCTCCTGCGAGGCGCTCCGTCGAAGAATCTGTACAGATCAAAACCTCAAGTGCTTACTTGCCTAGGGACTGCCATAATTTGAGGTGTTGCTTCTTTTTAAAGAATAAAAACAGATGCTCTGAGCTGATGAAAGTAGATGTCCTTTCAACACATCCCTTCTCTAGCACTTGAAACTCTTACCAACAAGAAGGGCTTCCCACACTCAGTTCGGTAGTTTCTGCACTCTTTTTTCTTTGAAGTGGCAGTGCAACGTGATTCTCTACCTGGGGTCAAATGACGCCTTCCAGGGAGCCTTTGGAGGGCACCCTGAAGCAGGGGCGCACTCAAGGAGCTGCCTGCATCTAACTGTGAGACCCAAGGACACGTCTCTCTGCATCAGAGCTGGAATAACCCAATGCTTCTTGACAGGCTTTACACAGAATCTCAAAGTTACATACACAGGCTTAGTCATTTCCAAACTTCTGCACAAATATATACCTAAGAACATTTCTGCCTGGATCTGTAAGCACTCCAGTGTGAATTAAATAAGTGGGAGGGAGGGTGGTAAAGGCAGTGGCAGAGAGACCAGTGAACTGGGAGATCTAATCTCAGCCCTGCTCATACTCTGAAAGTCCCAAAACCTCCCCAGGCCTCATCTCTTTATCTGTAAAAGACATAAATAGGGCCAGATCATCCTAAAACCCCTACAAGCTGGAGCACTCATGAATATGCCCACTGCCCACAGCAACCTACATAACAAGCCAAAATCAAGTAGTGAGCTCACTCCTGGGCTAGAAAGGTGAAGGGACGAAGGGTGAGTAATGAAATTAATGGTTCTGGACCCCAGATGTACCTAAGACAATTAAATCTCCTGCTTTGCCCAGCTGCACACTGAATTATGGGAGATATGTAAAGAAGTCTGCTTCTCAGGGAAGCAACCATAATAGAGACCGAAACTGAATCATGGAACTAACAAAATCAAGTATGTTAAACACCTAGTTCACTTCTTTCATTTAGTAAGCTTCCTAGGTGGCTCGGTGGTAAATTATCCGCCTGCCAAAGCAAGAGACACAAGAAACCACAGGTTCGATCTCTGGCCGGGGGAAGATGCCCTGGAGGAGGAAATGGCAACTCACTCCAGTATTTTTGCCTGGAGAACCCAACAGACAGAGGAGTCTGGTGGGCTACAGTTGATGGGGTTGCCAAAGAGTCAGACACAACTTTGCAACTGAGGACGCACACAAGTTGCAGAGGTCCCTCCAGAGGTCTGGACCTGTTTACGTGCTGGACACATTTGCCTGGAGGCTCTGCTGGGTCCCCCACCATGGTGAATGGGATCATCATCCACCGAGTAATCCAAACCACAGACTCCTCCCTCTCACTCACCTCCAACGTCTGATGAGTCACCAAGTTCTCTGGGTGCTATCTCATCTCCACCTCTCCAATCTACCCACTCCTTCCACCATCACTCCAAGCTCTCTGAGAACAAGGGACCTGTCTCCAGGGGGCCAGGTGGGATCCCCAGCACGCAGGTGCTTCGTGGCTGCTGAGTAAGCATTCCTCTGTCACCTGTTTCTAGAACTGTTTCTCCTCTGGGCTCCCGGCTCACCACGTGGTCCCTTACCACAACAAATGCCCAGTACAAGAATAATGGGATTTCTAAAACACACATCTGATTTTTCACATCCCTGTTTCAAGTTTTTGGTGGGTCTGCATTCCATCCTAGATAAAACCCAAACTTCTGGGTTTGGCCTACCAGGCCCCCTCTTGCCCTAGACTTTGAACCTCTCCAAGGCGGTCAGGCCAGCCTGACTTCAACTGCTTTTTCAGCCCATCTGTATACCATTCTGCACTGTTTTGCTCCTTTTTGCACATGCTGCCTAAATTACTTTGCATACACTTGTCTAAACTACCTCTCGTTCTGAGAAGCTTTGTTTGAAGGACACGTGTCCTGAAAGCCTTCTCACACTCCCCTTTTCCTTTCTTAGATCTGATTTATTTTTCTTAATAAACTTACAGAGAATTATTTTGCTTTATTTACCTAGTTACTTTTAAATATTTATTTTTATTATTCATTTGGCTACATCAGGTCTTAACTTGCAGCATGCAGCATGTGGGATCCAGTTCCCTTACCACATATTAAACCCAGGCCCCCTGCATTGGGAGCATGGAGTCTTAGCCACTGGGCCACCAGGGAAGTCCCTTCATTGTAATTTAGATGCCCCTTCTCTGTGGTTTTGTAACACACAGGTACCACAATGCTTAACAGAGAGTAACGGTTGAATCTGTTGCCTGCTCTCAGCACAGGGTCAAAGCCCACATAGTATCTGATGCTTTAAGCGCAGGACCTGCAGCAAAATTTGACATATAATGAAGATTCAAGAAAAAAATATTTGAATTAATGAAGAATGGAGGGGAGGGAAAAAGAAGGAAAGAGGGGGAAAAGGGGGTTCAAAAGAAAGAGAAGCCCCTGAAGGGATTTGGTGCTTTTCAAAAGGTTAAGCAAACCAGTCAGTGTCAGAACCGTGTTAAGAATCCAGTCCTCTACTTTCTCTGACGCATCTTCCATCCTCCAAATCCATCCTATCTATGTTTGTTTTCAAGGACCTCTACTCTTGAATTTCTCTGATGGTCCAGTGGTTAATATTCTGTGCTTCTGATGCAGGGGGCATGGGTTCAATCCCTGATCTGGGAACTAAGATCTTACATGCCACATGGTGCAGCCAAAAAAATAATAATAATAAATTTTTAAGTAATACAATTTAATAACAGGGATCTCTATTCTTTCAGACCCTATCACCTTTCTCCTGGAAGACCCCCTATAGGGTCTTTACAAACTACTCTCAAATCCTTCACTCCTATCAGCTCTCTCTCTATAGAATTATATATTCAATTATCTGCTATCTAGATGTCCTACTGATGACCCAAATTTAAAACAACAAGAAATAAATAAAAATAAATACATTTCCCCTGCCTTCTGCAAGGAAGGAAAAAAAAAAAAAAAAGCAACAACTCAAACTAAAAAGCAAAACTCTTGTTCCTTCTAAGTCACCTGAGCTTCCCCATGCCCATCCATACAGTCATCTGAGACAGAAATGTGGAAGTGGGCACTTTTAATTATTTAATTTTTTTCCTAAATTATTATTTCCATATCAGGATATATGTTGTATCTTTTACATTTTGCCTCATTTAACCCTGATAACTGAACCATGTAACTGAAATTCAAGAAGGGGATAGGGCTAAAAACATAAACCAGAAATTTAATATATTGGCCATTCATGCTTAGCACCATCACCTCCTCTTTCTCTCACATATGAGAAGACCTACTGATTGTTACACAACACAGCCACTCCAACAGCCATTGTCGTCACTAGAAACCTCTGAAACTCTCCACGACTAGTACAGTGGGACCCCTAGGTAGTGTCTCTGTCTCCAGAATCATCCCCATCAATTCAGCAGTCCACTCTGCAGAAGAACAAACTTTCTTAAAGTAGCAGTCACTTCTGGTTCCCAACAAGATGGGGAAGTTGCATGGACTAGAGGCTGAATCACCTTAGAGTTATGCCCGTTAACTAATGTTAAAGTATTCCGGGAACTCTTGGAGGAAAGAAGGTAGTAAAGTCTCAGGAGGGGGAAAATCTCAGACTGAGGCAGGAAAGGTCTAATGGTTATGAAGTGTGGAGTGATCTGGGAAACAGAGAAGTTATTGATAAGCCTTAGAGAAAACTAAGTTTATAGAAACATAAGGCTAAACATAATAAGAATAAAATAAAATATATTCTTTCAAAACCAGCAAAAGAAAATTCAGTCTATCCAAAGAAAGGAAGGAAAGCAGTTTAAAAAATAAAAGCAAAAGGAAATGGCAAGTAGAAAACGTTAGTAGCAAGGCTAAAATGTCTTAATTAAAATAATTTAAATAAATGAAATTGGGTGTAAAGTCAGTAACTAACAGAGACAACATTACATTTAAACTACATACAATAAGTAGGGGCAGGAAATGAACCACTTTAAAGTGAAAGTATAAACCAACATTGAAAATAAGGAATTATAAAAATAAATATGAACAAAGATAAAAACAAAATCTAGGATAGTACTTTTAATATCAGACAAATGGAATGTAACTTATAAAGCATTAAAAATGACCATGAGGGACATTATATACCTGCAAAAGGAATACTTAATAAAAGAGAATTTTATGATCATGAACATACATGCATCTAATAAAATGATCTCAAAATTTTAAGGCAAAATTATGGCAAAAATCAAGTAAATCAAAAATGTATTTAGCAATCAAGAAAAAAAAGGAAAAAATTCTGTATAGCAATTATCCTTCAATTAAAAAATAAATAAACGTAAAAAGAAAAGAAAAAGGAAAGCTAAAAATATTTCTGGGAATTAAAATACTTAACTATTAACCTGGGGAGGAAATAAAAGAGAAATAACCAAATACTGACTTAAGCAACAACTAAAGTATTATATATCAAAATCTGTGCAGTGCAGCTGAAACATGAGAATTCACCTAAGTCCTTGGCTGAAGCCTGAATAGGCTATAGCTATTAAAGCCATACCCATATCGCAGGCTTGTAGACAAGGAGAATTACCAGAGTTCTAGAACAATGTCATAAAAACTAAAGAGCATTCATTAGAAAGAAAGAATTCTAGAAATGTATGTACCTGTACACCTAGGAAAAGAAAAGAATAAAATTTTAAATCAAATGATCTACAAAAAGGAGAGAAAACTATGCCAAAAATAAGGAGTAAGAAAGAAATAGTAAACCTAAGAGCAGAAATTAGAGAGACAGAAAATTGGCAACAGTTCATTCTTCAATTCCCAGCAAGACTAATTACAAAAACGAGAAACAAAACAATAATATTAATAATGGAAAAGCAGACATTGCTACAAATCCTACAAATATTAAATGTTACAAATAACTCTATGCCAATAATTTTGGCAACTTACAGAAAATGAACAATTTTTTTAAAAATGGATACAAAATTTACCTCAACATAATCAAAAATATGCAAAAACTCTGCTAAAAAAAAAATAGGCTACTATCAGTTAAGAAAAATTGAATTCCTTATCAAAATCCTCAGCACCACAGTGATATAACTGCTTTGAAACCTGATCACAGTGACAGTTATGCAATGCTACACATGTGTTTTCTCAGAACTGTAACCAAAAAGGATATTTTGCTGTATAATATTTTTAATTAAATTAAATACTTTTAGAACCTTTGCACAAAGAAAACCCCAGGCCCAAGTGTTTTCAACTATCGGATTTCACCAAATATTTTTAAAAGAAATAAAATCTTACAGAAGTGCTTTCAGAAAATAGTGAAAACAGGAACACTCTAACACACATTTTGTAAGAGCAGCATAACGCCAGTACTAAAAGCTAGCAAATACTACACAGGGGGAAAAATTAAGGACAACTGTTAATGGACATATTTGTAAAAACAATAAAATATCAGCAAAAACTCAGTAATAGGTAAAAAGAACTATGCATAATGATAACTTGTTCTTATCCCAGGAACTCAAGGTTGATTCAAAGTCTAAGATCAATCGATGTAGTTTACCAGATAGAGGAGAAAAACAACATGATATCTTATTAGAGGCAGACAGAGAACTGTACAAAATTCAAAATCCATTGCTGATAAAAAACATCCCTAATAAAGCTAGAAATAGAAGGTGCTTCCTCAATCTGATAAAGGACAACTATGAAAAAGTTATAGTTAACATCATACTTCATAGTAAAAGAGCAAATTCTTTCCCTGTAAGGTGAAAGACAAGGTGTGATTATATATCCTCACTCGTAAATGAAGTTAGCAGTCCACAAATATAAGGTCAATAAAGGAAAAATCAAGACTATTTCCTTATATAACATCAAATAATTTGAAAATGAAATTCTAAAAAATTAAATGTATCACAGTATGAAAAAAAAAAGCAAAATGCAGTTACATTTTACAAAAGACAGGCAATGTCTTTGCACCAAAAATAGGGAGCCATCGCTGAAACAAATTAATAAACAAAAAGACAGAGATATATTATGTTTTTGAATTGGAAGTCTCAATATTGTTAATATACTTATTTTCCTTAAATTGATCCCTTATAATTCAATGCAATCCAAACAAACTCCTCAAAGGCTTTTTTAAAAATTAAAGTCAATTATAAAATGTGTATGGAGCTCTAAAAGAGCTGGACCACCAAAAACCATCTTGAAAAAGAAGAATAAAATGAGAGAATACATGACAGCTGCCTTGCCATGAAGCCCTTTTAGTCCAGTATTGACCTAGGTTTAGCATGCATGCCAATCCCAGTATTGCCTAGGTAGCATACCAATCTAGCAAAACAGGTCTTGAAACAACAGATATTCTCAACTGATATTTGAAAAAGACACTAAGGTAATTTGATGAGGAAAGAAAATCTCCTCAATTATTTGATACATTTCAATAAATGTTTGAAAAAAATGGAACCCTGACCCCTACCTCACACCAACATTAAAACTAATTTGAGATGGGTTAGAACTTTAAATATTAAGACTAACCCAAAAAGCTGCTGGTAGAAAATTTAGGAGAACATTTAAGTAACCAGAAGGTAAGCAAAAGCTCCATGAAGACATGAGAAAAAACATTTATTTAAAAAAAAATGGTAAGTTGAGACTTCATTAGAATTAAAACTGTTTACCCAAAAACACAGTTTAAAAAGAAAAAATAAGCCAAAACATTGGGGGAAATGTTGTAATACATACACGTGACCAAAAAAAAAAAAACCATATTCAGAATATATAAAGAACTAAATACATCAAAAAAGGCAACCAACTCAATTTTTAAAACTGACAAGGAATTTTAAACAGACACTACAAAAAAGAAGATACACAAATGGCCGAAAAGCACATAAAAAGATGCTCAATATCATGAGTCATCAGGAAATGCAATTAAAACCATGTGATACTACTTCATTTAACCACTAGAATAGCTAAAATTAAAAAGAATGGTGGTGGTGTTGGGGAGGGGGGACCAGATGCTGGTGAGGATGTGGAATGACTGGAACTTTCATATACTTGGGGAGGGAACATAAAATGCTGCAACCACTTTAGCAAACAGTCAGGTTCTTATAAACTTGCACACCTAACCTCTGTCCCGGTAATTCCACTCCAAGGAGAAATGAAAATATGTCCACAAAAGACTTGCAAAAGAGTATTTACAGCTGCTGTCTTCATAATAGTCAAAACACAGAAACAACCCCAACGTCCATAAACAAGAGACTCAATAAACCGTAGTATACACACACAGTGGACTACTAGTCAAAAAAAAATTTTTAACTGATACCTGCAACAGCGTGGGTGAATCTCTAAAATGATATGTTAAACAAAGGGAGGCAGATACCAAAAGAGTACCTACTGAATGATCTCACTTGTATGAAGTTCGAGAATAGACCAAGCTCATCTATAGTGAAAGAAATCAGAGCAGTGGTTGATTATGGGTGGGGGGGTGATTAACAGATAGGAGAAATAAAGACTCCCTTTGGGGGTGATGGACATGCCCTGTATCTTGAATAAGGTGCTGGCTACACAGACATATCCAGTTATCAAAACTCACTGAACTATACATTTAAGCTGTGTGCATTTCACTGTATATAAACTCTTCCTGAATACAAATGAATTTATTAAGTTAAGATAAAGATGTACTTTCCATCTGGAGCACCTGCCTGGGGATAACCCATGCTCTTCGTAAGGAAAAAAGTGAACAGGGACGCGCCTCAGTGAAGGAAAAAAAAAAAAGCCGTGCAAGGGAGGCCAAGTAAGAAAAAGCCAAAGGCAAAGGAAGAACAGTGGTCTGGTGGAGTGAGAAGAGAAATCGAGAAGACTGAGTCAGAAGGGGAAGGTACAAGCCAAACAGGAAGACGAGAATGAGCTGAACGTAAGGAGCAGAAAATTACAGACATACAATTGTGTTTTAAAATAATACAGCTACTGCGTTACACTCTGAAAAGAGCTGAAGGCAATTTTATTTGGAAACTGTCCTCTTCTTCCCTCCACACCTCAGTTAATCAGAGTGGGAAACAGAGGAATTCGGGGAAGGCATGAACCTAAAAACCTCTCCTTTCTTTTTTGAAAACCAACCACCATCAATATAATCCAGGGTTAACACAGTCCCGCCTATGGCATTTGATCAATGATAAACATCACAAAGTCGCATGTGGCCGTTAATATATTTATGTATAGACATGCTAGGATAATGAGATTCACAATCTATTCATTCCTTTAATAAGTGAATGAAACCATGACCACAAGTCCCTCTGAGGGAGTATCCTAGTTAACTGAAGCTGGCCTTGGAACCAGAGATAACATTTCTCCTCCTTCCAGTTGAATTAATAAGACGAGCAGGAGATGACTAACACGAGCAGTTGATGAAGCAATTAATGCCAACTCTCTCTCTTACTCATCCCCTCCAGCAAAAGAATTAACCCTGGCTGCAAAAGTAGACACCATGTGAGCAAAATGAACTTTACCACACCACGGAGCTACAAGCGATGAGTAGCAGGGTTCCGGTCCAAACTCTCTGAATCTAGGGCGACCTCTACAAGATCAAATTTCAGTAAGATTGCGTTCATCAGCGCTGCTTCCTCTGTTTCAATTTACCAATGCCGGCTTTACAGGAATAGCTTTGAGACATTCCTACAAAATCAGCTGACTCACTGAATTTTTAAAAAAGGAGAACAGAGCAAAAAGACATCACTGGCCTCTGGTGCACATGCATGTGTGAAAAAGCATCTCTGTGTTGGAGTGGATGCCGAAGAGTAACGATCTGTCAATGTTATTTAGGCTACTTATGGGAGAATTGCTTAATCCCAAAGTCTCTTCTTGTTTCTACTGGCTGAGGTATCTAGAGAGAACCAAATATTCAGGAGATGCCAAGAGTCTCAGAAACCGTCTGGTTCAGGGGATTTTGGTGTGTATGGATGGGGGAAGGAGGGGACATTGATTATTATTAAACAAATTATATATATATTATATGGGTGTTGAATATTATTTATCATATTATATACTAATATATCACAGTAATATTAATAAATTCAATTGGATGTGTCCATATATATTAACAAACTCAATGATTAATATATTACCTATATTGATATTAATAAATTCAACTGGATGCTTTTTCATAATTCATTCAATTCTCCCACCACCTGAATACCCACCCTCACCCTTAGAGTATGGTTCCTAGAACCCCAGCATCAACATCATGAGGGAATTTTGTTACAAATGCATATTCTCAGGTCCCAACAGAGGAAATCAGAAATCCCAGGGCCCAGGATTTTGCAGGTTCACACGCCTTTCCAGCTAATTCCTATGCTGTCTCAGTTTGAGACCTACTGCCCTAGGTGACGCTCCTTTGACCCACTGTTTCTGAACCTCCGTCTCCACTGTCTCAAGACAAAAATGAAGACTCGGTAGCCTTCGTTTTGCGAGGCCGGGTCTACAGAGTTTGAGCCACTTGCCCACGACCACAGTGCTGAAGAGGGGCCAAGCCAGCACTGAAAACAGCTCTCATGTGTGTGGGGTATTATAACCTGTTCAAAACAGATTTCCAGAATAACCCTGCGAGGCAGTCAGAGCTGTTATAGATATCCTTCATTCCCGGGTGAAAAGGCTGGGCTCAGGGAGGTTAATGATTTAAGTCTATTACAAAACTAAGTAACAGAGTTGAGACAAGATTACCAGCCCCCGTTTCCTGACTCCTGGACTGGGGGTTGTTGCTGCTGCTGGCAACCACCCAGCACCCCTTCACCGTGTACCCACACGTGTGCCAACACCCAAGTGTGAGAATTTGCACATTGAGAACGGATGGTAAAGTAACAGGAATCATTTGTCTTAGCCTGGATTCTAACATTATAAATAATTCAATAAAATGTAATAGTCAAATTCTGACTGGCCCTGTTAGCATGTACTACCGCTACTCTCATTTCTCACTTCCACCCACCTTTATGAGCCGGTCCCCATTTCCCCAGATTTAGAAGAACACCATCTGACTGAAATGAAACACTTGGGAGAGCACCCACTACCACTAGGATTTGTAAACAGCTTCTCAAAAGATGGGGAAGGCGAATTCCCTTCAGCCTTTCCAACCCAGTCCTGTTTAAAGTTTCCCTTTTAGCACTTTAAAAATACACGTTGACACGTACACACTGCTACACGTACACGAGAAACCAACAAGGACCTACTATATAGCACAGAGAAGTCTGTTTAATATTCTGCAATAACTTAAACAGGGAAAAGAATTTTAAACAGAATAGAAAGATGTATATGCATTAATATAATGGAATCACTTTGCTGTACACCTGAAGCTAATGCAACATTGTTCATCAAGTATTCTCAAATATAAAATAAAAATATTTTTCCAAAATGCATATTTTCACTTTGGAAAATACAAATCTCTCAGACAACACTTAACATTTATCCTGTTTGATTTTTTTCTAAGTACAGATATCAATAATGAATAATATGCAAATAGAATAATTTTTTAAAATTTGGACTATGCCACTTATTGTCCTATATACATTTCTTTGAAAGCTTTATGATGGGGATAGGCTGAACTGCAGAGTTATACTACATCATCATGAAGCAAGATACTTATATTCTAATTCTAGTTTTAACATGTTCCAAAAAGGGCTTATTAATTCATTAAACTAATAAATAAAATTTATTCTAGGTGAATTCTTACCTAGATCAATTCTAGGAACTAAGAGCTATGGAACCTGCCAGATAATTCACACTATATACTGCCAGGAAATCACAGGAACAAGGTTCACTGAAGTCTAATCTCTGCCTCGTCCATTGCTCTGGGCATGAACGGAAGCTGGGTTCTCTCGTTTTCCACGTCATCACCTGAGGTGGATGTTTACTCTCCCATACTCTCCGTACCACTGCCCTCTGCCCAGGCCAGCCCCACTGTTACTCACTTGATTAACAAAAAGGTCTTACAACTCTGTTTGGAATTCATCCTCCACCCTGGGTCAGATCTAATACACATTTGCACAGACTACCAGAAATAATGAAAACAGCTGACATTACTGGGCACATCTCATGAAATTGGCACTATGCTAATGCTTTTCATACATCTTTATGACAAAGAGGCAAATGTTATCATGTTACTATTAGAGATAAGGACTCTAAGGTTTGGAGAGGTTAAATAACTTGGTCCAAGTCACACAGCTAAATAGATTTGGAGCAGCATGACCCCAGAACCAATCCCATTTGTTAACTCAAAAAACTGCATGCCTATCTGTCATCAGCAGCAGTGGTTTCCAATATTATTTTTTAATCCCAAATTTTGACAACTGTGAGCAATAGATATTTTGCTCTAAATATGTGTTAATCAAAAAAAATACACAGTGACCAAAAAGATACTATTAATTTAGTAACACTTTCAATGAATTTGGGGTTTATGAATTATCGTATCAACCAGCTACATATATTTGGGAGAAAGCACTGATTTCTCATAGTGAGATTAATTATTAAACCCACACACGAGGCTTACACTGCATATGGATTTGTGTGTGTATGCTAAGTCACTTCAGCCGTCTCCCACTCTGTGTGATCCTATGGACTATAGCCCACCAGACTCCTCTGTTTATCGGATTCTCCAGGCAAGAATACTGGAGAGGGTTACCATGCCCTTCTCCAGGGGATCTTCCCAATTCAGGGATCAAACCCACATCTCTTACGTCTCCTGCACTGGCAGGCAGGGTCTGTACCTGCCAGCCCCACTTGTGAAGCCCCTATGGATGAGTAGGTCTTCCTTCATAAAAACTGTGGTCTCCCATGTCCTAAAATCTACAGGTTAGAGACCCCCAGAAAGTAAAGTCTTTATCATGGAATACCATGGACTCCACTATTTAGGCCCAATCTACATTTCCAACTGTGTTTCTTGTCCCCTCTTTGCCACATACCCTCCGCCCTACCTCTGGATGTGGTAGACAAGTATGCCTACACTACTGGATTTCATGCCTAGAGGCCCCCAAGCCACATGCATTGCAAGCCTCTTTTGAGAGAGTTCTTTAGCTCAAACATATTCAACTCTGTGGAGCCACCTCTGATAACACCGCTATCCCCCATGATCAAATGAACACAGTTTTCCTTTTATTTGATCGTGGCCCTGTGATGACATTTAAATACACTGCAAACAAAAAGACGTGCAAATATCTGACTCTTCCTCTCATCCAAATTTCCAGAGGGTAAGGATAGCATTTATTCATCAGGGTCCTTAGCCCTTTCCTCCACTCTCAGCCTCTGGTAGGTGCTGTCAAATGAATATCAGTACCAGCCTGGTTGGTAATTTTATCCGGGGGAAGTCAGTTTGGCAAATAGCTCTTGCCACTAAAGAAGCTCTATTCCGTGTGTCGAAATGGCTGATCATCTGTAAACTGTAAAACTCCCAACAACCCACCTCAAAAGCAAAAGGCAAGTACTGACACTAGGAACTGGAAAGTCTGAGTCCAGTTTCTGGCTCTCTCACGAGCGGCTCTGCGATCTTTATGCAAGTCTCATTCTTCTCTAATCCTCCACTTGTTCACTGAATTTCGGTGGGAGGAGGGAGATAAGCTTCCAGTTCTTACTTGTTGCAATTCTATGACTTGCAAATTCTACAGACCAAGGTTGGCAAACATTTGCTGAAATGCACCCAAGAGTAAGTATCTCAGACTTTGTGTTGGTTTACAATCTCTTTCTCAACTACTCATCTCAGTTCTGTAGTTATACTGTGAAAGCCTCCACAGACATTAGATAAATGAATAGACACGGCTTGTTCCAATAAAACTTTATTTATAAAAAGTGGCAGCAGGCCAGATATGGGCCATAATCTACCTACCCTTGCTCTGGGCAAATGCCTCCATGTTGCTGTGCGATTCCCAGTGCTTGATCTGAAGTTATAATTCACAGGGTGTTTATTACAAAGTCTCCAAGGGTCTTATAAGGAGTATAATGAGGAGTATAATAAGATATACACCCACCACTCTCCACCAGGAACTTGAAAATGGGAAAAAGAGATTGCCAAGTCAGAGGTTTACAGTAAGAACTAGACTTAATGGATAAGAATATACACACATTCCAGAGAACTGGAGAAGGAAATGGCAACCCACTCCAGTATTATTGCCTGGAGAATCCCATGGATGGAGGAGCCTGGTAGGCTACAGTCCACGGGGTCACAAAGAGTCGGACACGACTGAGCAACTTCACCTCACCTATACACACACAGTCAATGAGGACAGCAAAGTGCCACCCCACCTCCACCACAGCCCCCTGCTCCAGCCAGTACCTGTGAATTACATTCATAAATTTGTCTTCCAAAGGTGGCTCATCTAGGGATGAGTATAGTCACTAAAGCAAATGTGAGCAGTGCCAAGGCTGTTGTGGGGAAGAAAGTGGCTTCACTATCCAGACGACCCTGGTGAGATGACTGTGGGTCCCACTAGAAAAACGTCCTTCTCCTGAGACGAAGAGAGCAACAGCTCTTCCCTGTTCCGATTCCAGGCTCACCAAGCAATTACCTAACTCCCTATGAAACATTTCTTAAGGAGACGAAAGTGCCGTAACCCTTACTGCTACCTGAATCGAGAAAGCAAGCAATTTCTCAAAGTGAATCAACAGAATAGCTTCCACTTGTGATTTACATTCCAGAGTAGCTTGACACAGAGCATACGCTGATCTCGGCGCCCGAGGATACACGAGTGACGTGTCTCACTGTGAATTACCACGCCGGCATCAAAGTGCGTGCTCCGGCCCAGACGTTACTTAGCTCTCTGAGTCAGTGTGGCAAGTCCTGGACACAGACCTGAAGCCATCTCTGGGCTGCAGGGTGGAGGGTGGCGAGTGGGTGGAGACCCAGCCAGCCCTCTCCAGCAGCCTGGCTGACACACCACTTCCAGCTCTGCTCACTTTCAACTGATTTCCAAAGTCCTTAGAGGACAATGAAGCCAGAGCACTGGCGGGTGCAGAACAGGGTTTCTGTTTGCCTCCCTATGCGTGTGTACAATGAAAGTCAGCAGCAGCTCTGAGTAAACAACCTAAAATCCAGACTTAAGTCGAAAAGCGCAACAGCCAAGTATTCACAGTTCTAATGAGTGGACTGGCTTAGCTGCCACCATAAGGAGCAAGGAAGTTTATATCAGGGGTTTGGGGGGTGCCCTAATATATTGTCTTCATTGGAGTATAGCTACATTACAATGCTGTGTTAGTTTCTGTTGCACAGCAGAGTGAATCATAAACCTCAATTGTGGTGAAGGGTCAGTGATGTCCAGAAAAGGCTAGATCTCTGACCCTACTCAGCTGAAAAACAAAGCTCAGTCCTGAAGTCGGAAGAGTTTTAGCCACACAAATACAACACTGAATTTTGCCTAGTAATAAGCCTGGAGCGAAATGAAAGAGAGGGCTCCAGAAGGTCAGGGCCTGCTTCCCTAAATCATGCCAGAATATCTGAGGCCAAGCAGCCCCAGACCTAGGAGGAAAGGCAGAGCAGAGCAGCTCACTGCAAAGGAGCAGGAGCATGAAGTACCTCCTTTCCTGTTCGCTGTGACACGATCCAAGTTCCACCTTCTGTTCCAGAACTTCTAACCCACAGGTCACGCTCCTACTCACAGAAGAGCCAATGGAGTGAGCATGTCCCTTAGGAGAACTCTTAACTTTCTCGTTTGTAGCATGTTCTGTTGGCAATGCTGTGTTTGGTGGCACAATCCAACTAGGAATTAACTATTATAAGCTCACTGGTAAATTATCAAAATGTAAACTAACAGCTATAGCCGACACCATGTGAAACTGCCAAGAACTTACACACTGTGATTCTAGTGGGAAGGAACACCCCCTCACCCCCCACCCCACTCTGTTTAGTCTTCGGCTAGGTTTGCCCTTGATGACAACGTGCTCACGTATGTGTGTGGATAATGTAGACAAGAAGATGATCGTGCACTTTGGCTCCTGGCTCTTCACTTGGAATTTCCAAGCAGGATTATCCTGGGTGTGGATAGTATTCAGCAAGACAAAACTGTAATTTTCCTAAGCATTTCTACTCATCATAATTTTGAAAATCACTTTCCCTGAGCATTATACTTCTTGGGAGTGTGTGTGTGTGTGTGTGTGTTGTGTGCGCGTGCACTTGCACGTGCTCACTCAGTCATGTCCAACTTGTGTATTAATTTCTCATCACATTTAACAAAGTGCCTTGCACACAATGAGTATTCAATAAATATTTGGCGAAAGGCTGACCTCACAATATCAATTCCAATTAACAGAATTCCAGCCTTTCAAGTGAATTAATGACAGGAACAAAATGCTACATAACAGAAAATGTGACTGTTCTATAGTCTTCTATCTTCCTACATGGAAAACTATGAAGTTCTTCTATATTAAAAACTCCCTAGGAAAGAGCAAAACATGCCTATTTTCCTATGCGCCCCAAAGCAGAGGGATGAAAGAGCAAGTTTACTTCCCTTGTACAGACTGAGAAATCACCTTTTAAATTCGCGCTAAACAGCTAAATGGAGCAGCAGACTGTCAAAAACTGTCAAGCGAAATAATTATTGATTGGAGCATTAAAATTAAAAATGAATGTAGGTTAATAGATGAAGATGGCTGGAAGAAAAAGCATATCATTT
Organism: Nanger dama; assembly: GCA_917880005.1. Lineage (NCBI taxonomy): Eukaryota > Metazoa > Chordata > Mammalia > Artiodactyla > Bovidae > Nanger > Nanger dama. Next base: position 14,061,451 of record CAKJTW010000032.1, on the reverse strand, counting down.
AAAACTAGAAAAAATCAGACAGTAAATCTGCCAATCAGGCTTGTCGAGCTTAGAATGAAACAATTCAAAAAAATAAATAAAGATAGCAATGAAATAAAAATTAACCACACAATGGCCTTTGTGACAGCCAAGGGTAACTGAACTAGGTTCTCCTGATGGCTTGCTTCCCTCCCTCAGTGTTAGCCGCTCAGTCGTGTCTGACTCTTTGTGACCCCATGGACTATAGCCCGCCAGGCTCCTCTGCCCATGGAATTCTCCAGGCAAGAATACCGGAGTGGGTAGCCATTCCCTTCTCCAGGGATCTTCCCAACCCAGGGACTGAACCCAGGTCTCCCGAATTACGGGCAGATTCTTTACCATCTGAGAGACCAGGGAAGACACTGACATATATGCCAGGGTTGGGAGATTGAAACTGGTAGTCATCAGTTTGGTGGTCTTCATGCAAACGGACTGAATTGTGGTCTCCAGTCCATGACAACCCTCTCCCTGGAAAGGAGTGTCCTTCGTACTACCCCGTCTCTGGGCTGACAAAGCTCACCTTTACAGATCTGCTGAGCTGCAGATCCACACGTCTAAGTTAATGAACGCCCAGCATCTCCCCCTCTCAACAGTTCACATGCCCCAAACAGAACTCTGGATGGTACCACCTCTGCCTTGGTTTCCTCCTGAACCCGACTCCCCCTTCTCTATGAAGGGCACCTCCATCTTGGATTGTCTCTTTTCTTTCCTTGCTACTTCTAATCCATCAAACAAGGGCCCTCTGCCCCACTGTGATGCAGAACCGAATCCACCCATCCCTCTCCATCTCCCCCGCTCCCCTAGCTCATCTGGACCACTGCAACAGCTACTCCTGGTTGATTCTTCATTCACCTACAACCGCTCTCCCATAGGATCCAAGCCATTTTTATGAAACCCCACAGACACCACCACTCCCCCTGCTTAAATTCCCTCCATAGTTCCCGTGATGAGTTGAACGGCGGGCCCCAAAATGTTATGTTCACATCCAGAACCTGTGACTATGAGCTTCTGTGGAAAAAGGGTTTCTGCAAGTGTACTTAAGTTAAAAGATCTCAAGATGAGATCACCCTGGATTACCTGAAGTGAAGTCGCTCAGTCGTGTCCGACTCCTTGCGACCCCATGGACTGTAGCCTACAAGACTCCTCCATCCATGAAATTTTCCAGGCAAGAGTACTAGAGTGGGTTGCCATTTCTGGGCCCCAAATCCAATAACCAGTGTCCTTAAAAGAGACAGAAGAGGACAAGACACAGGTACAAAGGAGAAGGCCGTGTGAACACAGTAGCAGAGACTGGAGTGATTCTGCCACAAGCCAAGGGGTGCCTGGGGCTACCGGAAGCTTCAAGAGGCAAGGGAAGAGTCTCCCCTGGTAACTTCAGAGCGAGGGAGGCAGGGTGACAGCCTGGCTTCAGACTTCTGTCCTCCTAGAATTGTGAGAGAACAAACTTCTGTTGTTCCAAGCCACCAAGTTTGTGGTCCCTTTGTTAGGCTTCCCTGATGGCTCAGAGGTTAAAGCGTCTGCCTCCAATGGGGGAGACCCAGGTTCGATCCCTGGGTGGGGAAGATCCCCTGGAGAAGGAAATGGCAATCCACTCCAGTATTCTTGCCTGGAGAATCTCATGGACGGAGAAGCCTAGTAGGTTACAGTCCACAGGGTCACAAAGAGTTGGACACGACTGAGCGACTTCACCTTCACCCTGTTAGGACAGCCCTGGGAAACAAATTCAGTCTCCTATCACAGGTAGAATAAAATGCAAGTCCTCTTGCCTCTCACTACAGAGTGAAAGCCTCCTCCTGACCTCAGGGCCTTTGCATGGCCTTTCTCTCCATCTGCAAAGCTCTTCTGATGATGTCACCCCCACAGCATTCCTACGCATCACTGAGGTCTCTGCATGAGTGTCACATGCTATGAAAGGATTTCCCCTAACTTCCCCAAATAAAATCACCCTCCATCTGCAACCATCACTCTTTCTCCCCTAATGCACCCTGCTCTGATTTTTGTCTGAAATACACAGCACACTTATGGATTTATAAGCAGTCTGCCTCCTCTATGAAAAGGCAAGCACTCCGAGAGCCAGGGCTGACGCTGCATCTGTTCATGTATATACCCAGTGCATACACTCTGCCAGGCCCCTGAATATCCAGCTGCATAAGAAGGAATAGTTTTCTTTTCTTCTGCTAAATTATAAAAACCTGACTTGATAGCACCATCAAGAGAGACTCTGTTACAGCTCCAAAAGGGGACTATGATTTTGAAGTCTCTGAGAGTTACAACCCCTCATCCATTATATCAAAACACAGTTAGTTGATCAAAGTGTGGCTTTTCCACTTCTATTACTGGAGTTAAGATAAAGCACAGTGTAAAGGAGAGATCTAGATCCTTGAGCTACCGGCCATGTGACCCTAGGTAAATAATTGCCCTCTTTGAACCCTGGAGAATGGAATGCTGAAACTTGTTGTGTCTGAATCCACAGGACGCCCCTGAGAACCAATTGAGGTCATTTAATCAACAAGGTATTTCTCTGGATATTGTGCAGGCCAGATGTTGTGCTAGCATGGTGACACAATAAGAACCTAGACAAGGTATGTCTGCCCTTACCAGACGCAGATCCAAGCCGATAGCTTTGCAAGTGGTAAGATGTGGGTATGTAAAAGCAGGGGGCTGCAATGTGTGCTTTACACTCCAATGTAACCAGTTCCCCATTTCCAAACTGTTCAAGGCTTTCTGCTCTCCACACTTAACACAAATGTGAACAAGAAGATGGGTCTCCAAAGACATTGATTACCCTCTTCACTCAATCACCCGCACAGTTTGCGTGGGAACCTCATTTGTCTCCTGCTGAGCAATTTCTAATACAGGAAAAAAAAAAATCAGAGCTACCATGAACAAGGTTATAGCATTTAGTCATCTAAAAATGGGGATGGGACAAACCGTGAGATGCTATTTATTTATTTATCTTACTTATTTCAAAATAAACACGCTGTTTTAAATACGTACCAGGGGTGTAGCAATACCAACTCAAGGTAGTTCATATGTGGCCATGTCATGATAGGTTTTTGTTTTTTATTGACGCACAGTTGATTTACAATGCTGCATAGTTTCAGATGTACAGCAAAGTGACTCAGCTATACATGCATGTGTCTTCAGTCGGTTTAGTCCTGTCCAACTCTTTACAACTCCATGGACTGTACTCCCCAGGTTCCTCTGTCCATGGGATTCTCCAGGCAAGAATACTGGGTTGCCATGCCCTTCTCCAGGGGAACTTCCTGACCCAGGGACTGAACCCACATCTCTTACATCCCCTGCATTGCTGGTGGATTCTTTACCCACTGAGCCACCTCAGTGGGTGGCTCCCAGTTACATATACATATGTATATTCTTTTTTCAGATTATTTTCCACTATAGGTTATTACAAGATTCTGAATATAGTTCTTTGCGTTATATAGTAGGTCCTTGTTGCTCATCTATTTTATATGTAGGAGTGTATATCTGTTAATCCCAAACTCCTAATTTATCCCTCCCCACCCCCACCCTTTGGTAACCATAATTTTTTTTCATATGCTATCAATTATATGAGGAATCAAAAAAAAGATACAAATGGACTTACTTAAAAAACAGAAATCAACTCACAGACACAAAAGAAACTTATGGCTGCCATGGCCATTTTTAATCACATAAAAAAGGTAGCCCACAGCTTGCTTTCTGTAACTCAGACTTAGCATCTTATCCTCGAAGATGTCCAGACCTTTCAATTCTACATGAGTGGTTCTTATAAAACTCTGGAAGGTCAGAGAATTCTTTGAGAATCTGGTGAAAGCTATAAACCTTGCACCAGAAAAACACATATTCATATAATGTCATGTAAATATGGTTACTGCGGAGTCATAGGGCATTCTGAGAAAGTCCAATGACCAGAATTGCAAACTCTCCAACCACTCTACTTTACTGTCAGCCCACGGGCACCTAGCCAGCCTCCTCACCTGATCACTCACCTGTGTTTCTCTCCCCTGGTCTCCCCTTGGTGTACGCAAGTGCTGAAACCACAGTATATATAATAATTTTTAAAATATAAAACAATAGGAAAAAATTAGATTATATAGAGAAAATATATCAAATTATAAAGTCCTGAATATTCACTGGAAGGACTGATGCTGAAGCTGAAACTCCAATACTTTCGCCACTTGATGTGAAGAACTGATTCATTTGAAAAGACCCTGATGCTGGGAAAGACTGAAGGCAGGAGGAGAAGGGGACAATAGAGGATGAGATGGTTGGATGGCATCACCAACTCAGTGGACGTGAGTCTGAATGAACTCCGGGAGTTGGTGATGGACAGGGAGGCCTGGCGTGCTGCGATTCATGGGGTCGCAAAGAGTCGGACACGACTGAGCGACTGAACTGAACTGAGTCATCATAGTAAGCAAATCTGATCCTATACAAGCTTTGCTAATTAAGCTCTGCTGTTAATATTTTCTATAATAAAAATTAAGGTTTTGTCATTCAAGTTCTTTAAATGAGTAAGTTAATGCATCTAACTTGCTAAAGTTGAACATATAGTGTTGCTTCACCCACTTTGTTAGTGACAATCAGTTCAGTCACCCACTTTGTTAGTGACAATACAAGTAGTAAATAGTAGTGGTAAGTGTAAGTAACAATACTGGTGTAAGTGTGAATAACAATACTATAAGCATGAGTAACAACACTAGTGGTAAGTGTGAGTAACAATACTAGTTTCCCACTCTGTTCAAAAGTTCTGTTACAGTAGGAATTAAAAGGGGGAAAAAAAAAAAAAACTAAGATTTTTCTTCCAAAAAAGGTACAAAGCATTTTTATCCAAGAACTTTGAATGTGCACTGTCATGCATAAAGTTGTCTTTAAGGAAGGTTGGTATGCTACATTTTAAATACTTAAGGTTATGTTCATATAAACATTTATGCGGGCTTCTTAGAAATAAAGAAGAATTCTGCTAAGGATTAAAAGCCAGTTCCATGATTTATAAATTATTTCAACTAAAAATTCTAAACTATGAATTCTTTAAGGTTATTTTCCAATAGAAGAGGTCACTCCTTCAAGAGACAGAGTAACATACTATATTATCTTTCTTTCATACTTTAAGGTCTCAGGCAGGCCATTTCTGGGGACATTTTCACTTAAAAAAAAAAAAAAGCCTTTTTGTGATCCTTTAAAAGGCAGTCTATCCTTATGCACTTAAAATGAGTTCAATTACCCATGGTCAGATTGCACAAAACCTATTACTATAAATCAACTACCAAAAAACAAGCTATAATTATTACTTAATCCTAAAAAAGGGTTAAGAGACAAAACTCAAAAGCAATCTTTTATAGATAAGATAAAATTCTGTTATGTATCATCCCTTTAGTTAAACCTTTTATTTATAAATCTAGCAAATTTCCCTGTGTAGGCTAAATTTCCTTAAGCTTTTCTGGACAAATTCCCTGCATTCAACATCATAAATTCCAATGTTTAGTCAGAAAAGAGGCTCTGGAGCATTAAGATAATTACACAACTTGAACTTCTAAGTATATATTTTTGAAAAAATTAATAATATACTGTACTTCCTTGCTTAGAAGGAAATTTAAATTACAAAGAATCTGACTTTCAAAATTCTTGAACCCAAAAGCCATTAAAGAAAAAAAAAAAAAAAAAACAGCCTATAAGCCAAGGAGCTTCACGAAATATTTATCAGAATATAACATTTCTATAATATGAAAGCTTCTGGCTTTCAAACTCATGTCCATTTTTATTCCATGGTGTTTTTTAGCATAAAACAAATGCATGTTGATTCTGGTACAAATCATAAAAGAGACTGTGAGGAATGTTCAAAGTAACCTCAACCATGATGACTTCATGTTCAAAAGATTTTTCTCATGTTAATAACATTTAAACCTTTGCTTCTGTCTGACTCACATGCTTCAGACTGGAAAGTTAACCAAATGGGCTGTCTCAGCCAGGTGTGGGAAGAACTTCATTGTCCTAAGCACAAAGTGGATGGCATTCCCTTTTTCAACTGGACAGGCTAAATATGGGCACATTTCATGAAGCAAAAAAAAAAAAAAAAACAAACCATTAGCACCAATTCCTCAATAGGAATCTAGAGAAAATTCATGAAATCTCAGCAGCTTATTTAAGGTGTCTTTTTGATTAATGGGAAATCTAAAAGTCCCCTGGCGTTCAGATTCTGTGGGCACCAAAGTTCTCCTCCAGGCATGTATGATCATGAAGGAGGTGTAATATCTTCCATGATAATGGCCTAACCAAGTAAAGTGTTCATCCTGAGACAGGCTGGGACCTGGGGCCTAGGACCCTTTGCTGCAGCGCTTGCACCTGGACAAACACCTCCTTGAGCAACAAAATACAAAGAAATAATATGGAACTAAAAATAGCTGGGTGCATGTACAGTGAGGGCAACGTATGGACAGCAAGATGCTAAAAGACCAAAAACCCAACTGCCACTTCTGAGGAGCTGGGAGCAAAAACACGGTACTGGGAATGACAGCCAGGTACAATGCATGCCCCACGCACAGAGCACCACCGAGGGGGTGGGCAGACCACCTAAGCCAACCTTCAGGCCCGAGCCCTGAACCCACCCCTACCCTCAACCCATATATGGAACCAGCTCATTCTACCCCTGAGTGAGCAAGCAAGGGAAACTGTTACTTGTTTTTGGCTCCTTCCTGCTGCAGCAGGAGCCCCAATAATTCAGCCCTCACCTGAATTTCTCATCTAGCCTCTTACCAGTTTCTATTGACTAGGGAAAGTCAAGAACACCAGTTGGTAATGATCCCTAGAGTATTATGTCTACTCCGTTTACCACCACCAGAGTAAGCAGCCCTATGAACAGAGTGGATGGACATACCCCCAGGAGCTATTTATAATCTCATTGTGATTGAAAATTCCAGTGGGACACTCAATGGGCAGATCAAGGTGGCATGCAGACAAGCAGGACCTGGGCTCACTCCATCTCAGGGCTGGGCTCACTCCATCATCTCAGGGCTGGGCTCACTCCATCATCTCACGGCTGGGCTCACTCCATCATCTCAGGGCTGGGCTCACTCCATCTCTGGGCTGTGCTGATTCACGTCTTTCCCACCAAGGTCAAGGCCCCGGGCTATTCCCAGTTTCACCAGAGAAAGATTGGAAGTGAAGAAGCCCCAGGCCAGTGTGGGGCTCCCAAACAAATACAACCCATTTTAACAAGTCAAACCTGCTGATCCTTTAATGTCTGTTTGAGGGAAGGAAGGTGAGAAGACAGAAGGTAATTTACTTAATAAGTTCTTAAAGAATGAAAGTGGTTCTACGGTTTTCAACCCACAGTCCCTTGGACAATTAAAATGAAAGTACATTCATCCCTTTCTGCTTTACACGGTGTATCTTGCCTGTATCTGTTAGACGTTAGATTCCTTCTCTAGAGCCTTCTTAAGCAGGAGAGTGGAGTTTTCTGTTTACTCAGGTTTCCAGAACTGCTATTTATTACTCTGCTACCAAGTGTTTTCATTCCAGAGGAGTGTGATTGTTAATTTGTTATTGCGAGTTTCTCAAGGAGTCAAAACAGCCAGAGAAAAGCATGAGCTACACACAGCAATAAAGGCTGGAAAATGTCTCAACAACATGGAAATGATTCGCTGCCTAAAGATCTCAGGCTTAAGAAACACCCTACCCTTCGATCAATTGTAAATTTGTTCAGATGAAACACAAAAACAGCCCGATCCAGTTTTCAACTCAGAAACCAAATTCAAAAAAACATCTTGCTTGAAATATCCTGTGAAAAGGACTTGCAAACTATTTTTCCCTCCTCCTTCTAGCCAGTGAGGTCAATTATCACTTGCACCCAGGATTCCAATTTCACTACCTACTCCCACCTTCTCTCCTCCAACAAGACTTTGCCCAGGTAAGAGAGACAGTTATCTCCATACAAATGGACTACACACTGGCCAGCATTTTTCTGCGCTGCTTCTTAAAAGAGAGGTAAAAGCAGCCAAGTGAAGCCTAAGCATTTCTGTGAGGAAAGACTCCAAACACGCAGACCTTTTGATCAATTCAGATCCTGGTACACAAGGCGCACAGGGGTAGAAATGATTGGTAAATACTAATATTTGCTAAATAAAAGCAGCTGATGTTTCTCTACCCTTGTGACCCTGTGTCCTGCAAGCTCTCCTTCCCCACAACACCCAGAGACACTTTCCTTTGGGTTATAGCATGGGAGCCAAGCACTAGATTCATATGAAAATATTAGGAAGGAGCTTCTTACTCTTACACTCAGTGAGCTATAAAAGATTTGAAGTGTGTGAGGTGGCGGGGGAGTGGGGGAGGGGAGGTGAGCAGGGGGCGATGTTCCCAGTAATATGAAAGAGATTTTAATATAAATCTTAATGTCACTGTTAAGCTGAATCACAAAACATCTAAGGTCATAGATCTCATCTGTGAGGGTAATGCCAATTATCATTTTTCAATGCAAATTACAAAGACCTCTTGAACACGATTATGTACGACACAGAATAATTTCTTAACAGGGTCCTATTTCAGGTGATTCTCTGAAGAGTTCAAGCCATATGGAGCCTAATTAGACAGTCAACTTACACCCTCCTTGGTCTGAACTTGTATGACAAATAATATTTCAAAAGCTATTTTTTTCCAGAGAGTAATATGAACTGAACTGAATATGTTTGAAAAAGTCATGGTTTATTACCATAAAGTCTCCTCAATCATGAAGTCATTTCTCTCATATACAAAGATGATTACAGCCATAAACAAATGGCCAAATTCTATTCCATCTCTCTCTCTCCCTCCCTCTCTCTTTTTCCTAGTAAATTAAGATCAATAAGTTCAAAACCCTTCATAACTGTTTAAAACTTACAAATATTAGTAAAAGCACAAAGTAAATAGATGCTTTAAATATGATCAAGAAGCAATCAATTTTGGATCCAGATGTAGATACTAGGTAAGAGGAATAAATGAAATGCATAAATAATTCCAAATTATTGAGGCCTGATGCTGAAAATTTCAGCCACTATAAATGTATCAATTCTCCTGACATACCAAAAACAACAAAACATGCTCAGCAAATTGGGTTCAGATAAGGTACCTAAATGGAGAAGGAAATGGTAACCCACTTCAGTATTCTTTGCCTGGAGAATCCCATGGACAGAGGGCTACAGTCCACAGGGCCGCAGAGTCAGACACAATGTAACTGACTTCGCATGCATACGAGATGCCTAATATGAATTTTTAAAAAAGCCTAAATTACAAATTTTTAAAAAGAGATATAGTTTCAAAGAAGCAGACTCACAGAGGAGACAAACCAGTGGTTATCAGTGGGGAGAAGGAAGGAGGGAGGGGTAATATAGGAGTAAAGAATTAAGAGGTTCAAACTACTATGCATAAAATAAGCTACATGGATCTACTGTACAACACAAGAAATACAACCAATACTTTAAAATAATTATAAATAAGCACAACCCTTATAAATTATGAAATCACTATACTATATAGCTGTAATTTATATAATACTGTACATCAACTATACTTCAATTAAAAAGAAGACAGTTTTAAATTTCTTAAGTACTTATAGAAAAACCTCAAAATGAGCAATAAATTACTAAGTGAATAGGCTAAGAGCTTGTATATATAAACTTAAATGATAATATATATATAATACATAAAATAGATGCATGAAAATAGGGACTTCTAAAGTGCTTTCTTGTATACTCTTTTCCTTTCTAATGTGTTCACTATTTTGTCTGTGATATAATATAATTTGTACTTTTTCTCAGAAAATCTTTTATCATTGGCAAATTACTAATATAAACTCAGATGTGGACACGAATTCAGACCACGAAAGGATCAAAATGAACAAAATCTCTATCCAATGAAAGTGAAACCATCATCTAGCCTGTTTCCTCCATTCACCAAGCAGAGATGCTACTGGGCACAAAAGTAACTAAAGCTGTCCTGAGCAAATGGAAGCGTGGACACTCGTTCACTCTTTCCTCACATTTGCATGCACATGTGTACAGCCCTCAAACGATGAAGCTGCAGGGGAAAATTTAGAGAGCACTCAGTCCAGACCCTCCTTTTACCTGCAATGCTCTGAGGGTTAGAGAGATCAAATGCCTTGAGCATGCTGAGTTGATTATCGAGAGCAAAGCAGGTTTCTTTTTCCTGATCCTTGCTCTTTCTGCCTCACTGCCTGGGACGCTGAAAGGCGGCCAGAGCCTCTAGTCACACGGAGGCTGACTAGGAAGCAAGACTTGTAAGTAACAGAATGAAGCAATAATGACATGATCAAACGAGCTGTGCAGACAAGTACACAGGAATTGAGGGAAGTGGGGAAGGAGGCTGGTTTGAGCAGAAATAGCTGGGGAAGGCCTTCCGTCCTGGAGAATGGGAGGCTCATGCTGAACATTCAGGGTGGGGCAGAAGGTGGGGGTGAAGGGAGAGAGTGAGGGAAGAATCTGAGCAAAGCCTGGTGGTGAGAAATAAACATGATACGTACAGGCAAAGGTTGACGCCTGGGGTGGACACCGGATTAAGTCCACACTCTTATCACTCTCAGTCTCCTTTTCACCAACCCCAACACCCCCACCTCCTCCCACATGCCTAGGAGTCTGCCCTAAACACAATAGAAATAAATTAGAAAACCCCAAAGGAGAACAATGGGGATTTCCAGGTGGCTCGGTGGTAAAGAATCCTCCTGTAAATGCAGGTTCCAGCCCTGGGTCAGGAAGATCCTCTAGAGAAGGAAATGGCAGTCCACTCCGGTATTCTTGCCTGGAGAAGCCCATTAACAGAGGAGCCTGGCAGGTTACAGTCCATGAGGTCGCAAAACAGTTGGACACAACTGAGCAACTGAACAACTACCACCCTTGGTCTCCCAGTTAGCAACCACATCTCCACTACCTCCCACAGACCTAATACGCATGCACATGTGCTCAGCCACGCAGTCGTATCTGACTCTTTGCAACCCCATGGACTGTACTCTGCCCTAAATACACACAAATACTACACAAATAAATTAGAAAATCCTAAAGGAGAACATTATCATGATAAAAAGTAACTAAGTCATAAACAGCATTTACTAGGTACCAAGGGCTCTTCTAGGTGTCATGAAAACAAAAAAAAGCAAAGTGAAAGTGAAAGTGTTAGCCTCTCAGTCCCGTCCGACTCCTTGGCCGACTGTAGCTGGCCAGGTTCCTCCATCCATGGGATTTTCCAGGCAAGAATACTGGAGTGGGTTGCCATTTCTCTCTCCAGGGGATCTTTCTGACCCAGGATTCAAACCCAGGTCTCCTGCATTGCAGGCAGATTCTTTACCATCTGAGCCACCAGAGGAGCCTTCTAAGGTGTCACATGTATCCTGATTCATTTAATCCTCATGCTGATTATAATCTCCACTTTGCACTTTTCAGATGAAGAAACTGAGGCCTTAAGTGACTTGGTCAAGGTAGTATATGTCAGGGCTGGTGTTTAAATCACAGAAGATTTCAAAATTCTGAGATATCCAACAATAACAGAACACATGGGCATAACCAGTCAAGTTTAAAATGCAGTTGCAGGACAGCTTTGCACCCCATGCCCTACCGCACAGGCTTCATTCCTGCCTGTTCTCTGATAATTCAGTCCTCATTGCTAAGGACTCTCCAGGCTGTAGTCACACCTGCGGGGCGACTTCCAAAAGCCCAGGAGAGCTGATCCAAAAGGGACCTCAGCAATCCAGACACAGGGGACATCTGAGACAAGCCCTTCTACAGAGAGATGGCTGCCTGGCCACCGAGAGCAAATTTTATAACATCCTCTCTTGCTGTATAGAGTATCTGGTCATAGAGTTTGTTATCGGCAGAACCAGGATTTAAAAAAAAACTGTGACCTGTGTCTGTTTTCTCTCTCACCCTTTTTCTCCCAAGGTGTATATTTATATTTTTGGCAAAGCAGTCAAAGGGAAAACATCACAAGAAGCCTTCCTGTGGGGTTCACGGTAAAATGAGTAACAGCTGGAAGGAGAGAGCAAAGAGAAAGTGAGTCATGGATACGGAGTTTAATCTGGAAGATTTTTCCTCTGGCTTTCTTTTAAATGTTTTCTCTAAACTCAGAGCTAGAGGCTTACATTTACAGTCCAGAATTCTACCTGAGACTATAGCATCTCAGCCCTCTGTCCTTTTCACAACAATGCAACTTAAATGAGGCCATAATTGCAAGAGACTGGCCGGGGAGATGTGGGCTAGGGAGACCTGTCCACATTTGGTTTACTAAGACCTCACAAACTCCTTTTCCAAAGAGTCAGGGTCTTTTCCAGTGAGTTGGCTCTTCACATCAGGTGGCCAAAGTTTTGGAGCTTCAGCTTCAGATTGATCTTCCAACGAATGTCAAGGTTGATTTCCTTTAGGATTGACTCGTTTGATCTCCTTCAAAAGACCCTGAGTCTGGGAAAAACTGAGGGCAGGAGGACAAGGGGGTGACAGAGGATGAGATGGTTGGACGGCATCACTGACTCAATGATGAGTCTGAGCAGACTCCAGGAGATAGTGAAGGACAGGGAAGTCTGGTGTGCTGCAGTTCATGGGGTCACAAAGAGTCAGACGTGACTGAGTGAAGAAACCAACACAACCTCCTGCATCGGTGTGCAGTTCTGGGTACCTTGAACTAAAAAGCCCGCCTTTGATTATTAATCCCACAGTCCCATATTACTTTCTCCCATGATTTCTCGTCCTTCCGACTAATTCTTGACATAGTAGAAAGGGGAAACAGACCCACTGATGCTAAACCACATGGGTACTTAATGTTTTTGTGCTTATGAGGGCTTCTGACATATTAAATGTTGAATTCTCTTCTTCCTGACTCCCCAGATGAATGAAAACCATTGAGATCATCAATACAGGGGCAGCTACAGACTAAAAAGAAATAAAATTTTCAAAATAAAGAATACCTTCAAGTATCTTATTAAAAATAAAATTAAATGTCTTTGTGTAGTAAATGAAATCTCTCACTGCACAGTTACAATTTAAATTGTTAACTATCTTAAAGGAAAGAAAAAAACCTTTATATAAGGTGGAACTTATGGGGGAAAAAAATAAGATGAACACAAAGCTTTCTGGAGTTAAAAAGCAGAACAAAAAATATAGACATATATACACTACTGATACCATGTCGAATAGATAACTAATGAGAACTTACAGGGAGCCATGCTCAAAGCTCTGTGGAGACCTAAATGGGAAGGAAATCCAAAAGTGGGGATATCTGTATACGCATAGCTAACTTGGGGCTTCCCAGGTGGCTCAGAGGTAAAGAACCCACCTGCCGATGCAGGAAGTGTGGGTTCAATCTCTGGGTCAGGAAGATCCCCTGGAGAAGGAAATGGCACCCCACTCCAGTATTCTTGCTTGGGAAATCCCATGGACAGAGGAGCCTGGTGGACTACAGTCCACGGGGTCACAAAAGAGTCAGACGTGACTTAGCGACTAAAAAACAACATAGCTGATTCACTTTGCTGTACAGAAAAAATAACAAAACGCTGTAAAGCAACTATATGTCAGTAAAAAGCTTTTTAATGCTCATGGTAATAAAAATGATAATAGCTCTTTAAAAAACAATAAATATATGTTTTTTAATTCTACAAAATACAAGAAGAATATAAGAAGAAAACCCTCTATCACTCTTAGGAGCCATGTGTACCAAGACTTACTAATCGTACCTTACATAAGGCTTGCACTCAGGTCCACTGCTCTTGTCTACTAAAATTTTCCTTCAAGTTCTCCTTTTGTCGTGAACTTGGGTTATGGCCTTCCCACTGGCTATATACAACCACACATATCTTTCAAAAGCTAATTGAAGCATAGAGAAGTTAAACATGATTTATTCAAGGTCAACTCTCCAGTCGGTGGAAAACCCATAAATATAGCCTCTCCATAAATACAGAAAGCAAAGAGGAACTAAAGAGCCTCTTGATGAAAGTGAAAGAGGAGAGTGAAAAAGCTGGCTTAAAACTCAGCATTCAAAAATCGAAAATTATGGCATCCGGTCCCATCACTTCATGGCAAACAGATGAGGAAACAATGGAAACAGTGACAGACTATTTTCTTGAGCTCCAAAATCACTTCAGATAGTGACTACAGCCATGAAATTAAAAGATGCTTGCTCCTTGGAAGAAAAGCTATGACAAACCTAGACAGCATATTAAAAAGCAGAGACTACTTTGCCAACAAAGGACCATCAGTCAAAGCTATGGTTTTTCCAGTAGTCACGTATGGATGTGAGAGTTGGACCATAAAGAAAGCTGAGCACTGAAGAACTGATGCCTTTGAACTGTGGTATTGGAGAAGACTCTTGAGAAACCCTTGGACTGCAAGGAGATCCAACCAGTCAATTCTAAAGGAAATCAGTCCTGAATATTCTTTGGAAGGACTGATGCTGATGCTGAAGCTACAATACTTTGGCCATCTAATGCGAAGAACTGACTCATTGGGCAAGACTTTGATGCTGGGAAAGATTGAAGACAGGAGGAGAAGGGGATGACAGAGGATGAGATGGTTGGATGGCATTACCAACTCGATGGACATGAGTTTCAGCAGGCTCTGGGAGTTGGTGATGGACAGGGAAGCTTGCCTGGCATGCTGCAGTCCATGGGGTTGCAAAGAGTCGGACGTGACTGAGCGACTGGATTGAACAGCCTCTCCACCATGAAGTTTCTGGGTGCTAGGCCATACTGCATGGTGAAGTTTTGACTTTTGAATGTTGTTTTCAAAATTCCCTTCGGTATTTTAAAGCAGCTCAAGCTAGCAAATTTCATTAACATTGCACAGTTTCACATTCTTGGACCTATCACACATGCCAATTGCTTTTAAACATGTGCATTTAAAACTTCCTTTAAGACACCGTGTAACTGACTCAAAGATACAGGAATGGGAATGGGTATAGAAGCCTAAAGTATATTTTCTTCCTATTAAATGCAGCTGAATCACAGTACAGGGTAAGCAGTTGCTGCAAAAAGAAACCCTCTGCATTTAAGGCATCACTCAATCATAGCAGACCATGTCCTAGGATAAGACTGCATGAGCAGTGTCTGGCAAGGGTGGAAAAGTAGGCTCTGGGAGTGCAAGATGCATTTAGAGGGGAAACATCACAAGAACTAAGCTGTATCAAGAAATGAGGGCGCCAGAGCTATCATTTAAAAAAAAAAATTCAAGAGCGTGTACAGATTAAACAGATAACAAGAGGGATTTTTTTCTTTCTGTTTTATGAAAAGGGAGGTCATTCCTCTTGCTTTCGGACCTTAAAAATTAAACCAGAGCGGCCAAGGGCTGGGAAGTTTTGAAGAGAGCCTTGAGCAGAACTCAGGACCTTAAAACAAGGAGAAACCTAACCCTAGGGAGTTTGTTTTACTTTGCTTTCTGCTACCACACTCAAAGACAACTTGAATGAATAAATGGGCTTTTTTTTTTTCCTGGTATCACTCTATCATGAAAAGGCTCATTTGCCATTTAATTTTTATCTAATCATGCTGGCTGTTTTCTGTCTGTCTCTTTCTCTTGTCTACCCCCACCCCACCTACACTGGCATTCTCTGTGGTCAAAGAATCTGTTTCAGAATTAGTGTTCAATATAACAAATGTCAAGTAAACACTCTACACATTTCCTGTGCTATTTAAAGCATCCTAAGCAATTATTTGCTCTAAAGTATTAAACTGTAAATTTTCTTAGCTGTGCCAATTCCTATAGTAATAGCTATCACAGAACAGTACTTAGAATCCTCAAATGCAGCTTTTAAATCAGCTACACTCTAAGTCTACATTTGCCAAGATTTTTCTAGTTTCCATATTTTTACAGCATGTTTTTGAGACAATATACAAAACTGCAACAAAGTGTTATATGTAGCTCTTTTTTCATATTTGAAGCTTATTAGTAGGCACATTGGTATCTTTGAACATAAATTTTCTCTAAGGAAAAAGATGAGAGCAAGAAGATACACAGTCCCTCGCACCTTAACCTCAATACTACACTGTTTTTTATTACAGGCCAAAATCATGACCTTTGAAAAATCACATTTGATAAAGCTCCAAATCATAGAGTTGGTTCAGAAAAAGGTCTCCTAACATTAGTTCTGTAAACAATGCATAGTGTATCTATACATACAAACACATGCAAGCCCAGAAAAATATTAATACAAGACATACCAATATAAATGTGGATGTGGCAATGACTATCTACAGATACATATATGCCTTTATAAGCACTTTTATGTTTAGCTAGATGCAATTTTCTTTAATCTTTTAAATTCATTACATAGTTCTGTAATGCCATGACAGTAATACAAAAGTAACCAAGGTCTATGCTCTTAATAACTAAGAGTGCATTAAACTGCCACCTTCACTGCAGATGGTGATTGCAGCCATGAAATTAAAAGACGCTTACTCCTTGGAAGAAAAGTTATGACCAACCTAGATAGTATATTCAAAAGCAGAGACATTGCCGACTAAGGTCTGTCTAGTCAAGGCTATGGTTTTTCCTGTGGTCAATGTATGGATGTGAGAGTTGGACTGTGAAGAAGGCTGAGCACCGAAGAATTGATGCTTTTGAACTGTGGTGTTGGAGAAGACTCTTAAGAGTCCCTTGGACTGCAAGGAGATCCAACCAGTCCATTCTGAAGGAGATCAGCCCTGGGATTTCTTTGGAAGGAGTGATGCTGAAGCTGAAACTCCAGTACTTTGGCCACCTCATGTGAAGAGTTGACTCACTGGAAAAGACTCTGAGGCTGGGAGGGCTGGGGGCAGGAGGAGAAGGGGACGACCGAGGATGAGATGGCTGGATGGCATCACTGACTCGATGGATGTAAGTCTGAGTGAACTCCGGGAGTTGGTGATGGACAGGGAGGCCTGGCGTGCTGCGATTCATGGGGTCGCAAAGTGTCAGACACGACTGAGCGACTGAACTGAACTGAACAGAACTGTATGACCTTGGAAAAAGATTTCATGCAACAGAGTATGATTTACAGACAAAAAAAAAAAAATTTCCCTTGCTTATTTTTTTTCAAGTAGTTAATTATTAGAATGTATTTTCCAAGTGATGAAAGAATTATATTATTCCCACCACACCAGAGCCCATTTTGATTTTCACATACTGCACCAGGTATTATTACTACTTGCTGAAAGATAGCATGAAAGCATTAAGGGACAACAAGGTTATATTATCTTAACATGTTCCACTCAATGGCTCTCGACTGTGTTATGAAGTGCCCTCACATTAGTTACCAAAAATGTATTGCTATTTTAAGAGTCACGCTATTAAGGAACCACATGTCAGTAGGGCTAATATTTGTGACTTATAACCTGACAAGATTTTCAGAGAGGTGTCTGCCCAGTTACATGAAATCAGCCTCTTGGATGGCCTGTTTGTTACCGTCCCTCCAGAGCATGGCTTGCCTGGGAGAGGATGCATCCTTCGAGAGCACCAAAGAAACCATCACCTCACCTCAAAATCCCCTACACTAGTCCTGGTCCTCCAGCCTGCACAACACAGCAGAGGACACGCTCCCTAACCTCTCTGTACAGATCTGACTCAGTTCCTCTTCAAGCCCACAATGGTGAGAACAAGAGGAAGAAGTAAGAGATGACTGAGCCATGAGGAGAGACAAGAAAAAGGAGGGAAAACAAAGTAAATATCTGTCTGGGGATTTATCTCTGTGCACTTTCGTTAAAAATGTTTTCAAACGTCACTCTTCTTTAGTGGCTACTACTTGCGGTATTTTTGCCTGCATCACGTGACATGGGGGATCCTAGCTCCCTGACCAGGGACTGAACCCCTCCCCCGCTGCCTGAGAAGCACTGGATCGCTAGGGAAGTCCCAGCAGCTGCTGCTAAGGTGGGAAGAAAGGGGATGTGATGCGGAAGGGTCCCACAGAGAGGACATCAAATTCGTGATAATTATAAAATCTGGGTGGACAGTTACTAGAGTGCTCACTGAATTCGTATGCTTTATAGTTTACCTTAATTTTTGCAACTATGCTTTTGTAGAGAGCTCACATTGATAAAAGCAATTTTGCAAGTCTCACAATGACATGGGTAGTAAGTGGTAAAATATAATTAGTTAAGGGCATAGGGCCTGAAGTTGAAATGGTATGAACTGAGTCACAGTCCTACCACTTACTGGTTATATGACCTTGGGCAAGCTACTAACCCAGTTACCTTATCTGCAGACTGGAGATAATAACTTGCAAATGAGTTGACTGTGAAGATTAAGTGATCAGCACAGTGACAGACACATCCTAAATCCTCAATGTGCCAGCTAGCCGTTACTATTATTAAAAGGGTAGGTTCTTTGCACAATGACCTTTCTTGACTGTGTCCAGTAGATCATGAATCTGGTAGATAAATACTGTTCAACCAATTTACAGTACTGAATAAAGATATCCACAATCAAATGCAGACTTTTAAAAATGAAATCCCATACGCTGTTGTCTAGAAGATGCCTAAATGAATGAGGGAAACAAATGTAACAGTCCCACAAGTAAAGTATGAGGAAACTAAGGGTCAAGGCACCTTTTCCAGGGAGCCTAATTAATATTAATATTAGCAATGTTAGCTGCCTCATGTAAGAGAAGATCAATCCAGCATTAACTTTCAAGCTTAAAAACATTTACCATTCACCCTTAGCAGTATTCACAGTGCACAAAATATGTTAAGTCCTGATATCTTACGTGAGCAAAGAACAACAATTAGCAAAATCCATGTGTATATCTTTCTAATAGTCCCCTGATAATTATGAAAAGGCAATCAAACATGAATTTGTTTGAAGCCACAGGCCACAATTTATTCAACTTTATTGTTCCCTCTGAGCAGTGTGCTTTGCACATACATAGTAGTTTTACAAGAAACAAACAAAATTAGGTTGACTATAAAATGAGGAGGCTGGACAGAAAAATGTACACAGTCCTTCAACATCATGAATGACAAACTGCCCAAATGATCAAACTATTAAATTCTGAATTTCACGGATGACCAAATGTCTCAGTAATCAAACTATTAAATGTTCAACTTCCCAAATGCAAACTGCCTATATGATCAACTATCATCAACCTTAGTTGATCCTCACAGCTAAATTCCACAGTGAGCTGCAACATTAAAAATGACAGTTATTGAAGATATTCTTCCTTCCTTAATTTCAATTTATGTGAGCATGGTCAATCCACAGCTCCTGGTTTCAGTATTTAATTCTATTATCACAGTATTAAGAGTATGCCAAGGCTCTAAGTCCCTAGAAGCATAAAGAAACTGGCGACTCTGAGAAACACATATGTTTTGAAGCCACAGGAAGAAAATTAGGACATTTCCTTTTTTCCTCAATAATTCCTAATCTCCTTTTAGTGTATTTTTTGAGTATTAGTTGTTATTTAATACAATGGCTCTCTACGGAGAAAGAAAATCGACCTAAAAATAAGACTTTTCTAGAGATAAAGAGAGATAGTTGCAATAGAAATTCACCAGAAGGGAATAATCTTTCTTTTATATAGCAGTTAGAACCTTATAAATAGAAAATATGCTTTTAAAGTAATAGCATAGGTTTAGAACTGGCCAAAACTGAGTTTGATCAGTATTTGATGAGTTACTGATTACTGGTGAAAGCAAAGGAAAATCCTAATTGAAGGATTAAATTTATCTCAAAATCAGCCACTCACACTTCTGTACCTATGTCATAAAGTGTTTATGAGTTTGATGTACAATATAGTCCAGACATAAGTCTCCTTCCAGAGAGCAGAAACTCCTTATTATCCACATTCCAAATTGAGGTAGATCCATTAGCACTTCACCTACATAAGAACAACTCCTAAAAGTTACTGGCAAAGGTTATTTGTAGATAAAGAATCGAAAGACATAAAGATTTCCAAATCAAAATGTAATGCTCTTTAATCTTGTGAATTGTGGTTGTGGTTAGTTGCACAGTCGTGTCCGACTCTTTGCAACCCCATGGACGATACCCTACCAGGCTCCTCTGTCCGTGGAATTCTCCAGGCAAGGATACTGGAGTGGGTTGCCATTTCCTTCTCCAGGGGATCTTCCCCACCCAGAGATTGAACTCAGGTCTGCATTGCAGGCGGATTCTTTACCACCTGAGCCACCAGGGAAGCCTTGTGAAGCACGTGTTTAAGAAAACTTAACTAAAGAGAAAAGCAAGAACCAAACCATGTTCCCTCTACAGAAACTAGCAAATAAAGAATATATGCACAGAACACCTGGATTTGCTTTCCTGTTTCCTTGCCAGTGACTTTCATGTATACATATATATGTATACACACATATACACACACACAGATAAAACATTAACTAACAGTCAAACATTCGAGCACCGAATGGCATGCAGTCACACAGATACACTCTCACACAAAAGAGAGCAAGGCTGATGCTATTTCAATATCATGAAATATTTTCCTAACTGTGCACAGATGGAAGTACAGACTTTTCTGCCAACTGCCTGGTTCAGAAACTTTGCTCTATTTTTAATTATTTAGTTCAGAGGACCCGTTTGTGATTAACTTCTGTGTTGGATGGAAAAGCAAGTAAAGTTCCTGACCCCACAGCAAAGAACACCGAGAGAAGTTTAATTATTTTTCAACAGTGAGTGTAATGTTGTAAACCATGTGTAGGGACAACTAATTTATCAAAGACCTGTTGACGGTTCTTGTAGTTCGAAGCTATGAAGTGTTATCAGTAAAACAAAAATTCAGGAAGTCTTAAGGAAGTGACCTCAAAATGAAGTTCTGTTTTTGTCTCTTTTTTGTAGTTTTTTAAAAATGAGATATTGCTAACATATAATATTGTATTAGTTTCAGCTGTACAACATCATGGTTCAATATTTGTATACACTGCAAAACAATCACAGTAAGTCTAGTTATCATCATCTAATGATGTCCTTAATGACAAATAAATGCTCATCTTTGAGAAATGCCAATGGAATGAGAAATGGGGAGGAAAGAATTAATAGTCTTACAAGGCCTAATGTTATTAGCACCAGAAGTTTCAGTTTTGACTGGGATCTGAGAATGGAATGCCAAAGTTTTACACACAGGAAATGGACTCAGAGGCAAGGAGAAGTTGGTCAGGAAACTCAAACCATAGAATTCAGAATCACACACCAGAATCGCTGAGCAAGATAAAATCCCAGAAGAGAAGTAGAAAGAGAAGCAGAGGTTTAGCAATAAGACAGAGAAGACAGTCAAGGTAAGAATGGACCAGGTTGGACTTGATTCTTGTTTTTAAGAGCTGTGTTACTCTTTAAAAGTTGTTTCAAAAAGAAAACAGTAAATCCAAGGAGCAGATTAATATAAATATAGAAAGTAATAAAATAGAAGGGATCCAGTTAAGAACCTTGAAGGTAGAATAGAGCTAAAACCTAAAAAACCTTTACTCCTAAAGAAGTTTTCTTTTGATCAATTTCTCTAAAAGTTTAACACATCCTATATTTCAGTCTTTGATGTACCTGTAAAATCTCAGATTCTACAAAACCATATGCCACAGAGAGCCAAAATGTTTTAGGGGTGATAGTCATTGCTAAAAACCATGTTTGCAAATGATTCCAGGATCAATGCCACAGTGATCTGGGAATTGAAAAAACAAAGCAACAAGCACCTAATTTCTCCTTGAGAAGTGTAGACCTGGAGAGAACCTTTGCAGGGTGGTCTTAATTCTGGGCTTTCCAGGTGGCGCTAGTGGTAAGGAACCCACCTGCCAGTGCACGAGATGTAAGAGAGGCGGGCTTAATCCCTGGGCCGGGAAGATCCCCTGGAGAAGGGCGTGGCAACCCACTCCAGTATTCTTGCCTGGAGAATCCCAGGGACAGAGAAGCCTGGCAGGTAACGAGTCCATTGGGTCACAAAGAGTTGAACACGACTGAAGCAACTTGGCATGCAAGCACTTAATTCTGAAGTTCAGCTTCTTAAACCACTAGCACTGGCTACTAGCTTGTGACTGGGTTGGTTGACATGGCAAGACCCTTAAATGGACACATAAACACTTGTGGGCAATTATGAAACTTCAATAACTGGAAGCAATTCAAGCAGCCATCATATGGAAGGAAGAAAGGTGATCTGTTCCAAAATGTCCAATATAAAGCTGACTCCTGTTATGCATATTCATGTTCTTCCTTCTCTACTATGCAAATCGGAGAAGTAGATGCATGGGTATGTGTGTTGGCAAAAGACTAGAATTTTTTTAAAAACAGAATTAGAAAAAAGCACATCTAGGACTGAATTATTGATAGTTGCAAATGGCTTCATAATTCCAATGCAGTATGATTACTATGGGCCACAGGCCATGGCTTAGAAATGGTTTTTATTCCGTTTAGAAATGTTTCTATTTGCTCTAACAATAGCCACTATGCTAGGATGGGATTTGACCTGTGTCTTTGTCCATAAAACAATCCTATGAAATATGTAAACACGAATTCAATTTTCTTTAAGTCAAGAAAAGCAAAAATACGGTTGTCAGAACAAGAACAGCTTTCTGTGGGATATTCTAGTTAAATGAAAGCTATTCAACTTGAATCAATTGCTGTATCCATTCTCCAATACACAGCAGATTTATATTTCACAAGGTTTTTGACACAGAACAAAATGTTACTGAAATATCTCTTCCATTCCTTTTGTCCTACATAACATTCCAGGGGCTGAACTCCCAACATGGGGCATATATTTGTCAGCTTCTGTTTGCACTGTTCTATTCTAGTTTGTCTTTGTTGCAAATTTTCCATGTTGACCCCTTCCTGGCCAAACATTAATACAGACCTTTGGTTGTGCTGCAGCTCATAATTTAAAAATCTTCTGTTTTTATTCTGTACCATCTTTAAGCATCCCTAACTTTTAAAATTAAGCCCTGCTGTTTGCATCAATGATAGAACTTTTTTTAACATACATCTGCTTATATAAACAATAGACATCCAGGGAGAAAATTATTGTGATCCAACAATCCACACATTCCTATACAAAACCAATCACTTGAGGATTTAAAAGCTAGATCTGTGGCGACAGACAGGCTAGAACTAGCAGGAACAAGTCTGTACAAGATGAATTTATCCTCCACTGCCTCTGTGCCAGGTCATCCCAGGACTAGGCTTGTGGGCAAATGCCAAGATGGAAAGAATGGGCTGGTGCCTGTTTTCTAGCATATCTGAGTAAAGACTCAATAAGAGCTCAGAAGGAGTGGCTGCTCTGAAAGCGACACACGGTGTGTCGCTGCCACGCGGTCCTGGCCATTGAATGCCTAAAGCCAGGGCAGCTCAAACTCGGTCAGAAATAGATTTCAGACAGTGGGGAGCTAAAACACTGGATCTCAGAGATGATGTCCAAGAGGAGGTCTCTGAAGCTGGGTGTCATCCTTTAGGGTGGCCCAGAATTAAATGGTGACGCATTATGCCTCCTGGTGAGTTCATATATACTTTGAATGGCCCAGACACCAAGTCCCGTGGACTTCCACCGAAGATCTTGGGGCAGGGAGAGTTGTCCACCAGCACTCTCTGTGACCTGTTAGAGAGAAACATTCTTAGCTACTCCGTCACCAAGCAAAACTCCCCAGCCAGGCTCTAGTGCCTTGACGCCTAGGAAAAATCTGTAAAGAGACTGCGGTGAGGACACCTGCAAGAGACAGGGCCTTCATCTGGTCTGCAGAATCACCGCGGAAGATTCCACATCTAAACTCTAGCTTCAGAAAGTCTCAGGGCGAATCAGGTTCTAAGTATTTTTGAAACCCACAGCACAGTCGACCATCAGCAATCAATTACTTCTGCAAAGACAGAAAAGGCTCCATGATAGTTGTTATACGTGCTTCTGCCATCAGGAGATGGATGGTGATTTCTACTCAAAGATTAACCACTAGATGTCATGGGACCATAGAGGATCGTCATCAAAGTGATCACGACCCAGTGTCCCGGTGTCTCTCCAGGCCAGAAGGGTCACACTGGATTCACAGGGGGCTGCATGGGATTCCTTACCTCGCTTCTGTATCATCCAGCAGAAAGATACACAGGACCTCTCTATCTGGAAGTAATCTGTCTTCCCTTCCACACAAGAAAGGGCTTCCCAGAGAAGATGGCATCAATTTTCGAGATTCCATAGACAAGATCAATACAATTTCCTGATTTTTGGTTTTTGGTTTTTTTGCTTACACTGTTGCATTAAAGGAAATAAAGCTTGAGAAGCTCAACTTTAAAGGTGCAGTGACTGCAGAAGAAAAAAAACACTCTCTACCTATCCGTCAAATTCAAGCTAGGCATAGGAACCAACACCAAAACTCATAAAGAAATGTTTCAACAGGCAAGAAGGGCTGGCTTACATTCAAGGGGCTATCCTCTTTGGCCATCTTTCCAGCCCTATCTCAAAACTGCTGTTAGGTCACTTCAATTAAGCAAAGTTGACTTTTCAGTCTACAAATTCAGAGACACAAATGCATAAGACTTGAGAGATCTTGGCCCCACAAGGTGATGAAGAAAGTCCCGAACTTCACGCAAGTCAGAAGGTCTGAGTAGACAGCCCAGGCACATGCATTTTAGTCCCTGGAACCGAGGAAACCTGTCACACTCTTTGGTTTCATTCCCTCCTCTAGAAAATGCAGAGGATACCCTCTGCTCAAGGAGTTATGATGACTGTCCAAGGAAACCCTTCGTTCAAGGCACTCCAACTCCTGTGATACGCTATTATCATCTGAGCTGGACCCATGACACGCTAGCCATTGCACACGGCCCAGATGACTCTGGTCCTTAGGGCTGTATTTACTAAATCAGAGGCTCAGACTGCCAAACATTGCTAAGAGAAAAGGGTAGTTGTGACTAGTCCTACTGGAGAAACAGGAAAACACAGAACTTTCATCCCAGCAAAGTCTTTGAAGATCCTACACATTTAAAATGGAAAAGTTTTGTGTGTGTGTGTGTGTGGGTTTTTAATCTTTTAAGGAAATCATTTCTGGAGACTTCAGGGCAAAGAGTGAAAAAGGGTAGCATTTAAAGAAAGTAAGTCTGAGATTAGTCAGGTCACTGAATGTTCTCTGCACAGCAGAATAGCAAACAGTGAGTGTTTGTTCATTTCCATAGATTAATAACCCTCTCTCCAGGGCTTAAAGATGATATGAACTGTGACTTCCAGAGTTTTGTTTGGAGAAGGCTCATCTACTCCTGGTAAGACTCGTGTTTCAAGGACACACTCAAAAATATTTTTCTTCATTTCAGATTGTTTCTTACTCACATTGGCCCATTCTAATCTCTAGGATGACCAAAATGGATCAAAGGCTTGCTGGGGTGAGGGGGCCGGGAGGGCAGGGAAACAGTTCTTCCTCTTTTTGGATCTGTTTACAAGGATTATTAAAATAGTCTTGTTCATTTGGATGATTCTGGGATGGAAAAAAAAATAACCTGTTCCTTCTGAACAGGAGACAGAGGTCTAAAGGGTTACAGAGGCTTCAACAGAACAGGAAAGCCAAAATAAAACACAGAATTTGATCTTAGATGCTATCACTATATTTCCTTCAAATGCAATAAAAAGCCAAGTTTTATGGATGGAGATTTTTAAATAAATAACTAGATCATCTTTTTTTCCTGCCAACAAACAATAGATCACTGGTCTTAGGGGCCTAGGGCTACTTATAAAAGAAAGACAAAACCAAACCTGCAAAGCTTACGAAAAATGTTGGATCAAGCAGCAGAGGCAGCCGCCGAAAGGAGACATTCTTTTCCCAGCTCCATAGAAAGACTGTCTCCCCACAAAAGTCACAACTTGGGGTCACACTTCTCAATGGTGTGGGTGACGGCCACAGAGGCAGCTCCAGAGGTGAATCGGGAATGGAGCCCTGACAAAGGGAAGGATGTCCAAATGCACTCAGCGGTCTTTCTGCCCTCCTCGGAGAACCTGCCAGAACAGAGCAAGGCAGAAAGGGCTTCGGGGCTCTGCGATGGACAAAGGGCCCCGGGCCGCGGATTCTAACGACAGACTCCCTACAGACCCTCCGTCGGAACATCAGTGATCGCCAATGGACATCCTCTGCTTGGAAGAGGCATTTTCAGCCACCAGCAGCAGGGCAACTTCTAGACAAACTCACAAGACAAGACAGAGGAGGTGAGCCCTCAAAGGGGCAGGGAACACCACGCTCAGCGGCTGGCCCACCCCAGCAGCACCCTTCCTCCTGAGCGGGTCAAAGCAGGAGGATTTTAGGGCTTCCCGGTCCATGGGGTGCTTCACTGCCACTTGATCCATCTCGCTTAAGCCTCCAGAACTACTCTCTTTCAGCTAAAATGATCTCCCTGGGGAAATTATCCTATCAAGAGCTTTCACCTGAATTGGAGAGCCGGGTCACAAGCGCACACACGTAGGGAGACTGATTGAAGCGAAGAACAGATGTTAAGGAGGTGAAGCTCGAATCTGCTCATTCATCCCACAGGATGGCGGTGTTCCTAAGAATCCTCTCATATAATCAAAATCCAACAGGAAAATATTTTCATTACAGAGAAAGACAGTTTTAGACATTTAACTACTGCTGCTGGTGCTAAGTTGCTTCAGTCGTGTCTGACTCTGTGAGACCCCATAGACGGCAGCCCACCAGGCTCCCTTGTCCCTGGGATTCTCCGGGCAAGAACACTGGAGTGGGTTGCCATTTCCTTCTCCAATGCAGGAAAGTGAAAAGTGAAAGTGAAGTCGCTCAGTTGTGTCCGACTTTTAGTGAACCCATGGACTGCAGCCTACCAGGCTCCTCTGTCCATGGAATTTTCCAGGCAAGAGTACTGGAGTGGGGTGCCATTGCCTTCTCCATTAGACATTCAAAAACAAAAGTAATTTTTCCCCTGTTCTGATGTTCAATAATAATAGTGTTTGGCATGGCTATAGTGTAGTATTACAAAACTGAAATATCCCTAAGCAAATCCAGCATTCTATTCCATTACTTTCATTCTAGAAAATTCATCACTGGGCTTTTCTTTCTCCTGAGCATAGCTTTCTTAAAAATTTTGCTCACTTTTATCACCTGTTGTTTGATGCACAAACAACGGTATTTAAACCAAAACAGTATTCAAACCCAAAGACACCACAGCTTTTTCCACCACTGAAGTCCATGAGGCCCCAGGCTGGTTCCATTCCACAATCCTTTAAGTCATGGTCTGTATAAAAATAGATGAAATCACATCCAATTTGTATCCTGAAAACCCACATCGTAGGGGAAATGCTTAACATTTATTGCAACCCTACTGGGGGCTTCCCTGCTGGCTCAGAGGTTAGAAGAGTCTGCCTGCAATGCGGGAGACCCGGGTTCGATCCCTGGGTTGGGAAGATCCCCTGGAGAAGGAAATGGCACCCCACTCCAGTATTCTTGCCTGGAGAATCCCATGGATGGAGGAGCCTGGTGGGCTACAGTCCATGGGGTCACAAAGAGTCGGACACGACTGAGCGACTTCACTTTCACTTTCACTGGGTGCCAAGTGCCAGGAATGGGGGGAAAGACAAAGGTCCCTGGTGTTTCCACGCTGGGAAAAGAGATGTGGGATGTTTCAAAAGGAGAAGAGCAGGGGGCCTGACAGGCAACACGAAGCCAGTCCTGGGAGGAAAGGACTCCAAACCCAGAGTCTAAGGGATGGGCCGGAGTGAGCCCCCCAGACAGAGGCAGGCAGGGAGGGGGAGAGCACGGCGAAATCCTGTGACATAATAAGAAAGGACAGGGCACTTGGAAGGAGGAAACTAAATCACTGAAGCAAATAAGGGGCAACAGATGAGGGACAGGGCCAACCTTGCAGGAAAAAGTCAAGTATTCAGAAGTTCAATGAAAAACCGAGGAGAGGCGGACGGACAACAGAGATGCAAGCAGATGTCTAAGAAGAGGAAATGTCCACTTGGGCCTCAGAGAGGAATACCACTGAGGAGGGATTTAGCACATTCCAGACCATGCGGTCGCGAAGAATCGGACACGACTGAGCGACTTCCCTCTCACCTTTTCACTTTCCTGCATTGGAGAAGGAAATGGCACCCCACTCCAGTGTTCCTGCCTGGAGAATCCCAGGGACGGGGGAGCCGGGTGGCTGCCATCTATGGGGCTGCACAGAGTCGGACACGACTGAAGCGACTCAGCAGCTGCAGCAGACCACTGCAGGTCGGCGGGGCCGCTGGGCCCGGTGTAGGCCTGGAGGCCAGACACCCCCCAGAGCTCCAGACCCAGGAAACGGCTCCCAACCTCCTGCCCGTCTCCAGGGAAGAGCTGCCTGCCGCGCAGGGTGAAGAATGTCAGACCCGCAGGAGGCCTTTAGGACCAAGGGAGCAGAAGGTGTGGGGAGCCCTGGAGAAGGGGTCAACCGCCGCCGGGCCTGAAAATCCAGACCGATGGATGGCTCCAGGCCCACGTGAGGGCGGCTGCCAGGCCTCCTGCACGGCCCCCAGGTTCCCTGAGAGAAAGAGGGTCAGCCATAGAGGGCGGAGAGCCCCAGTGGTGGGCAGAGGAGACGAGACACCTAGAAGAGCCGTGTCCCCTTTTGGCACCAGGAACCAGTTTTGTGGAAGACAATGTTTCCACTCGGGAGGAGAAGGGGCATGGTTTAGGGATGACTCAAGTGCACCACATTTCTTGAGTTCACTGAGCAGGAGGGAGAGCTCAGGCCATAATGCGAGTGATGGGGAGCGGCTGTAAACACAGACGAAGCTTCCACAGCTTGCCCGCCCTCCCGCCCGACGCTCACCTCAAGCTGGGCAGCCCGGATCCTAACCAGCAATGACTGAGACTGGGTCTGTGGCTGGAGGTTGGGGACCCCTGACCTAGATAACTGGCCCAGGATGCACCAAGGTCAAAGAGTGAGAAGTAGGTGGGAAAGTAGAAAGGGCCCTAAGCAACGGAAAAGCGCTAGGTGGCGCTAGTGGAAAAGAACCTGCCCACCAATGCCGGAGACGTGAGACACCGGTTCAATCCCTGGGTCGGGAAGACCCCCCGGCAGGAGAGCCTGGTAACACACTCCAGTACTATTGCCTGGTAACCCCATGGATAGAGGAGCCTGGTGGGCTGCAGTCCATGGGGTCACAGAGAGTCAGACACGACAAAGCCTAGCACACACGCAGGGTTTCAACATGGAGCGGTTCCCAAGGGGGTGAAGCAGGCAGATGGGAAGGACAACTATTCCAGCCAAGCCAAGTCGCTGACCAGCCTGGTGCAGAATGTGACCTGGGGTCACCCCTCTTTGTCCTTCCAGGTTGGCCCTGGGTAGGTTAACAGAAGAAAACAGAGACATCCTACCAAAAAAAGTTGAACTTTTTACAACACAAAGTCAGAGAATCCAAATAAAAGAAAATCAGACTGGAGAAACAGCTGCAGTACATATGACTTTAAAAAAGATCAATATCTAGAACACACAAAGAGCTCAGAAACACAGATGAGAAAATATCAAGACTCACTGCTAATTGTGTAAAAGAAAATCAGTAAATAAACACATATGGAAATGTTCTCTGACTGGGAGAGATCAAAGGAATGCATATTTTAAAGTCAAGGAGGCTATTAAATTAGCCAAAAAGAGTTAAGTCTCACCATTAATCAGGTCGAAGCAAGAGAATCATATATCATCAGTAACAAGGCAAATACTGTCTTTTAGAAAGTATCCAGAGCAAGGGCCCCTCTATCAAGAAATTAAGTCTTCTGATGTTGACTGTAATCCTAAGAAAATACTTAAGTGCATAGAGGTATTCACTGCAGTTTTCTAACAGTAAACAATCAGAACCGACTCCAACGTCCACAAATAATACAAAACTGAAATTAAAAGAGAACAACTTGATAGTATCCTTGCAAAGGATAACTGCACAGTTGAAGTGGTAAATTGGAATGCTCATGCTAAACAGAAAAAGCAAAAGTGAAAACAGATATATGTTAAATTGTGAAGAACTAAAAGACGACACCTGACAGCAACTATGATTGATGGACTGGGAGGGCAGAATCAAAGGCGACTATGATTAGGCAACTATGATTGGTGGATTGGGAGGGCAGGATGAAAGGCGGCTCCTGCTTTTATTGGCTTCCTCTTACTGTTGTGAAGTATAGGCAGCAGACGCTTAAAATGCGATATTTCTATCCATTCTATAGCAGTGAACTCTCTCTTCTATGGAGCAAATCAACCTTCTAGAGAGCATCACACACAGATCAGGGAAGGCTGTCTACATCCTCTCAAGTCTCAATGGTCCATGTCGGATTTAAACCTGACCACAAAGGGCTCTGAAGAGACCCTCCTACCCTTAGTCCAGTTCAGTTCAGTCGCTCAGTTGTGTCCGACTTTTTGCGACCCCACGAATCGCAGCACGCCAGGCCTCCCTGTCCATCACCAACTCCCCGGAGTTCACTCAGAGTCGCGTCCATCGAGTCCGTGATGCCATCCAGCCATCTCATCCTCTGTCGTCCCCTTCTCCTCCTGCCCCCATCCCTCCCAGCATCAAAGTCTTTTCCAGTGAGTCAACTCTTCACATGAGGTGGCCAAAGTACTGGAGTTTCAGCTTCAGCATCATTCCCTCCAAAAAATCCCAGGGCTGATCTCCTTCAGAATGGACTGGTTGGATCTCCTTGAAGTCCAAGGGACTCTTAAGAGTCTTCTCCAACACCACAGTTCAAAAGCATCAATTCTTCAGCACTCAGCCTTCTTCACAGTCCAACTCTCACATCCACACATGACAACTGGAAAAACCATAGCCTTGACTAGACGGACCTTTGTTGGCAAAGTAATGTCTCTGCTTTTTAATATGCTATCTAGGTTGGTCATAACTTTTTTCCAAGGAGTAAGCGTTTTTAATTTCATGGCTGGAATCACCATCTGCAGTGATTTTGGAGCCCCCAAAAATAAAGTCTGACACTGTTTCTCCATCTATTTCCCATGGAGTGATGGGACCGGATGTCATGGTCTTCATGTTCTGAATGTTGAGCTTTAAGCCAACTTTTTTACTCTCCTCTTTTACTTTCATCAAGAGGCTTTTTAGTTCCTCTTCACTTTCTGCCATAAGGGTGGTGTCATCTGCATATCTGAGGTTATTGATATTTCTCCCTGCAATCTTGATTCCAGCTTGTGTTTCTTCCAGTCCAGCGTTTCTCATGATGTACTCTGCATATAAGTTAAATAAGCAGGGTGACAATATACAGCCTTGACGTACTCCTTTTCCCTATTTGGAACCAGTCTGTTGTTTTATGTCCAGTTCTAACTGTTGCTTCTTGACCTGCATACAGATTTCTCAAGAGGCAGGTTAGGTGGTCTGGTATTCCCATCTCTTTCAGAATTTTCCACAGTTTATTGTGATCCACACAGTCAAAGGCTTTGGCATAGTCAATAAAGCAGAAATAGATGTTTTTCTGGAACTCTCTGGCTTTTTTGATGATCCAGCGGATGTTGGCAATTTGATCTCTGGTTCCTCTGCCTTTTCTAAAACCAGCTTGAACATCAGGAAGTTCACCCACCCCTCAAAGACATAACTCTTTCCTTTGCTTTTTGTTTAATAGCCCTTAAATTCCATATCTTCCCCTTCTTTCTTTTTATAAAATTACATATTGATATTCTTTGTTGTTGTTCAGTTGCTAAGTCGTATCTGACTCTGCAACCCCCTGGACTAGCACTCCAGGCTCCTCTGTCCATACGATTTTGCAGGCAAGAATACTGGGAGTGGGTTGCCATTTCCTTCTCCAGGGGACTCGAATCAGGGTTCAAATTTGTGTCTCCTGCAGGTGGATTCTTTACCACTGAGCCACCATGCAATATAAACTGAACATTCATTTGATTCTTCCAATAATCCTGTGAGATAGTTGTTGTCAACATCCCCACTTTACAGATGAGAAAACTGAGAATCACAGACTTATGAAAAGTGAACATCCATTTGATTCTTCCAACAATCCTGTGGGATAGATGTCATCATCCTCACTTTACAACTGAGGATCACAGACTTAAGAAATGTGGCCTGGGACACACATCTAAGGAGCCAGAGCCAGAATTCAGACCTCAATCTCCCTGTCTTCAAAGCCTTCACTTCTTACCATTCTACACCCTGCCTCTTCCTTTCTTCCTCCCTCCCTGTGAAAACAAATAAGACAACAAAACAAAAAGACTCTTAAATGTCACCTCTTCTACTTGCACTGGCTGCCTAGAAACACCATTCCATGAATCAGGAGACATCAGTACCAACTGCTTACAAATTAACCAATAAGACAAGGTAATGGTGTGTGCACACCGATTGGGAAAGTTGATGCAGAAGAAAAAAGAAATCACCTCCAGCCTCAACTCTACACCTGCAGGAAAAAGCCAAACGGCACCCAAAAATGATTTCTACTTGCAAATTAAAAGCCAAATGTGACCCTTGACGCCATTGCAGAGAAGAGATTCTTTGCTCTCCTTGCAAAGAAATTATCCATAATTAGCAGAAAGATTCCTTCCAGCGATAACACAGCCACTCCAGAAAAGGATGTTGTTTGGGGTACGGTAGCAAGAAGAGGGAAGAGAAGTTGAGGAAGCAGTAAGGTATAAAACTAATAGAGATGGGATGATAGATGATTTTAGGCACCGCTTCTGACTTACTTTATAAACAGTGACACAATAATAGCTGAAAATGTAAATTCTAATTAAATACAAAACGGAACAAAGTCAAACAACAGCAAATGATGTTTGACAGAGCAAAGGTCTGGTGAGGGGGAGGAGGTATGGAACCAAGAGGAAGAACGACAATAAAATCTATTCATGGAACTGTGCCTGGTGAGAGAAAGAAGGGGCCTGAGTGCTTATTTCTTTCACCCACTTGCTTTACTGTAAATGGAGAAACTGAGGCCCAGCAAGGTGGGTGGCTGGTCCAACTCACCTTGCAGCAGGGCAGTTAAAAAGAAACTCTTGGTCTCCCCAAAACCGGTTTAACAGCTTTCCACCACACCCCATTCATGCCACAGAGTCCTGGAAAGCCACTCCATGTAAAAGCTTTTGGGGGAAAAAAAGCATTAAACATTCTATAACTATTAAATTCCTTTTTAATAATTTTCAAATGCACAGGAGCACGCTGAAAAAGAAGAAAAAAAGAAGAAGCCTGGTTTTGATTTCTTTTGGAAAATTGCACAGCGCTCAACACTTAACCTCGTATTGAGTGAAATATTAACAGGCCATAGAATGGTTTCAGTGTTCCTTCAGTAAAGCTAAACAGAATTCGAAAAACATATCCCCCAGGCCTACAGTGGAGTTTCTGGAGCACACATTAAACTCAACGCTCCGCTCAACAAGCCCGTCACTGTTAAGTAACTCATCAGAAAATAAAGAGGGAATTACCAAAGGGGAATTGCCAAGCAATTAGTTCTCTGAAGCAGATGACATACAACTGTTGTAAGGGAGGAGCTTCCCCGTTAGTCATATGTCAGAGTCAGAGCTTCCTAATCTGTAAATAAAATGCATCACATATGATTACAGCTGGGCTGTAGGCTGGGGTTGCCAGCCTCACGCACAAAGAGTAAATCCCAAATCCTTCTGTTCTGTGTATCTACAAAGCAAGACTGGGCTCTGAAGACACTTAAAAAAAAAAAAAGAGAAACTCCATGGTAATTTTCTTTCCTTTATGGAAGTATAATCGACCTACAGCACTCCGTTAGATCCAAGGGCATGAGAGAGTGATTTGATATTTCTACACGTTACAAAATGATCACCACGCTGGTAATTTTCCTTCAGTATAAGAAAGACAAGCTCTCTGTTTTCCCTGCACAGGCTAAGAGAGAAAAATGATCTTGCTTCTCTATCCTGTTGACATGAGTCAGTGAGGATGCATCTCTGGTCCAGTGGAGGTGAGACTGGGAGGGGCAGGGACAGGAGGGGACCCAGCACTCACCTCCCAGTGGATCCCTGGCATAGGTGCCACCTCCCTTCACTGCGTGCTTTGTTCTTAAGAGCTGGATTCGGTGCCACTCCCCCCATCTATCAAACTGGAGACAAAAATAGTTCCAACCGGCCAAATCTGGCAAGTGGAGCGTGGACCCAGTGAAGCTCTTTTGAGAGTCAAAAGTTCACCACCTCGCTGGGACTCTGGACGCCAAACATTTGGAGCCCAACTTAAGCCAGTCCTCTGAAACACAGATAAGCATATGCCACAGTCATCATTTTCTTCCATTAATAATTATTGAAAGTGCGTAGGAATCTTAGGGAGGTAGGACGAAGACTGAAAGAATGGGAAACAACACTGCAAAACAGCTCGTAAGTGACCCTGGACAGACAGGCAAGCCTGGAAAAGGAGGGCTCATGGCCCGAACCTCCCCTGATTCTGACCTCCGGGAGACTGACCTCCACACCTCTGCCGTGTCTTTAAATGCTACCCTGCCTTCTTACAGACAGGGCTGGGGGCTTGAGAGACAGTGCCTGGCAGCAACAAAGGGTATAGGCTGGGGTCCCAGCGTGACTCCACCACTTGACAGCTGGGCAGTCTTGGGCAAGTGACTTAACCACTCTGTGCTTCAGCATCCTCCCCGTGAAATGCAGATGCTAGCAGTGCCTGCCCCGGAAGGACAGTGAAAATTAAAAGAGTTACAACACAGAAAGTGTGGACCATGAATCACCTCTCTATTTCCTTTAGGGTCTAGCTGGCATAAAGCCCTTCACACCTTAGATGTTCATTAAATCTTTACAGACAGCACCGTCTGCACCCCTCTGGAGTTGCTGAGCTGTTATATCACTCCTATCTTAACCTTCCGGAGAAGACAATGGCACCCCACTCCAGTACTCTTGCCTGGAAAAACCCATGGACAGAGGAACCTGGTAGGCTGCAGTCCATGGGGTCGCTAAGAGTCGGACACGACTGAGTGACTTCACTTTCACTTTTCACTTTCATGCACTGGAGAAGGAAATGGCAACCTACTCCAGTGTTCTTGCCTAGAGAATCCCAGGGATGAGGGAGCCTGGTGGACTGCTGTCTCTGGGGTCACAAAGAGTCGGACACGACTGAAGTGACTTAGCAGCAGCAGCATCTGGTCTTTTATAAAAGTTAGGTAAGTCACAGCCTCATTCTGGGCCATTTAGGGGAATACAGAAGGCCCAATGAAATAACACAGGTTAAAAAATAAATAAACAGTCCTCAAATATTCCTTAATTATATTAAGACTGAGTCCCCCATAACAGCAATACAACCAGATAATTCCCAGCCATCTCCTTCACTTTGAGCCATATAGTCTTAGGATCATTCTCCCCAGAGCCAAGGCTCACTGATTCTATATTTTCTATAAAGTATAAATGAGAAGCCAAATTTTTCACAAAGCTGTGGCTAGCAGCTGGAAATATATATGTTGTTGTTGTTGTTGTTGTTGTTGTTTAGTCATAAGTCATGTATGACTCTTTGCAACCCCATGGACTGTAGCCTGCCAGGCTCCTCAGTCCATGGGATTTCCTGGCAAGAATACTGGAGTGGGTTGCCATTTCCTCCTCCAGAGGATCTTCCTAACCCAAAGATCGAACCCATGTCTCCTGCACTGGCAGATGGATTCTTTACCAATGACCCACCAGGGAAGCCCAGAAATATGTAATCTGGAACCAGATATCAAATTGCCAACATCCAATGGATCATCGAAAAAGCAAGAGAGTTCCAGAAGAACATCTACTTCTGCTTTATTGACTATGCCAAAGCTTTTGACTGTGTAGATCACAACAAACTGTGGAAAATTCTTTAAGAGATGGGAATACCAGACCACCTTACCTGCCTCTTGAGAAATCTGTATGCAGGCCAGGAAGCAACAGTTAGAACTGGACATAGAACAACAGACTGGTTCCAAATAGGAAAAGGAGTACGTCAAGGCTGTATATTGTCACCCTGATTATTGAACTTATATGCAGAGTACATCATGAGAAATGCTGGACTGGATAAAGCACAAGCTGGAATCAAGACTGCCAGGAGAAATATCAATAACCTCAGATATGCAGATGACACCACCCTTATGGCAGAAAGCAAAGAAGAACTGAAGAGCCTCTTTGATGAAAGTGAAAGAGGAGAGTGAGTAAGTTGACTTAGAATTCAACATTCAGAAAACTAAGATCATGGCATCTGGTCCTATCACTTCATGGCAAATAGGTGAGGAAACAATGGAAACAGTGACAGACTTTATTTTGGGGAGCTCCAAAATCACTGCAGATGGTGATTGCAGCCATGAAATTAAAAGATGCTTGCTCCTTGGAAGAAAAGCTATGACCAACCTAGATAGCATATTAAAAAGCAGAGACATTACTTTGTCAGCAAAGGTCCATCTAGTCAAGGCTATGGTTTATCCAGTGGTCATGTATGGATGTGAGAGTTGAACTATAAAGAAAGCTGAGCATCGAAGAATTATGCTTTTGAACTGTGGTTTTGGAGAAGCTTCTTGAGAGTCCCTTGAATTACAAAATCAAACCAGTCAATCCAAAAGGAAATCAGTCCTGAATATTCATTGGAAGGATGCATGCTGAAGCCGAAGTTCCAATATTTTGGCCACCTGATGTGAAGAACTGACCCACTGGAGAAGACCCTAATGCTGGGAAAGATTGAAGGCGGGAGGGGAAGAGGATGACAGAGGATGGCATGGTTGGATGGCATCATGGTTAGATGACATGAGTTTGAGCAAGCTCAGGGAGTTGGTGATGGACAGGGAGGCCTGGTGTGTTGCAGTCCATAGTGTCCCAAAGAGTCAGACACAACTGAGCGACTGAACTGAACTGACTGATATATATATATAAATGTGTATACATATGAATATTCACACACATTGGAAAAGGAAATGGCAACCCACTCCAGGATTCTTGCCTGAGGAATCCCATGGACAGAGGAGCCTGGTGGGCTCCTGTTCATGGGGCCACAAAGAGTCGGACACGACTGAGTGACTAAGCACACACACACACATATATACACTAACACACACATATCACATGCAAGAGTCCACACGGAAGTTGCCAAACACACCCATATTACTGTGATTTATCAAAGTATAATAAATGAATTACCACAAATGAACAACTGCTCCCGAATCAAGTAGGTGGCACAATGTGATTTACGCCTATCGTATGAGATGAATAAATCCACGGTGGAAAAGATCAAAGGCAAAGCTGGAATTGTTGTTAACATGTGCAGGGCCTCACTGAAAATCTTCTTAATAAAACTGTTTAGAGGAAAATAGAGGGATCATTTGTTTAAATGAAAAGAGATACTGCATATGCTGAATTTCAAAAGCAGCATTCATTTTCATACACACACATTAGATCTGGCTAAAATTAGCTCCAGTTTCCACTTTATTTTTAAGGTCTTAAAGAATAAAGGTTTCAACAAAATTTCATTGAGCTGAAGCTCAGCCCTGAGTTTCCAAGGTACCTGAGCATCCAGGGAAGACACTCCCCCTTGCCACACTCCATTATCCACTTGGGCATCATCCCAGTTTTTCCACCCACTCTCCCTTCGCCTCAGGTCTTAAACAGGAAACATACAAAGGCTGTGTCACACCAGTGTTCCATTTCTGCTGCCTCCACTGCCTCTTACCTTCCCTCAAATATTCCACTCTGGCTGACTTCATTGCTGAAAGAATGCTCATTCTTGCCTGCCTGGTAAACTTCCTACCAGGCACAAAAACCCAAAGCCCAGACTCAAAGATCACTTTAAGCCAGTGGCTCCTCCAAATTTATTTCCAGATTGGACCTCCCAGCAATCTTCTTCCCACACTCTCTAGTGTCTGCTGGACTCCAGCAACTCAGATGTCCACCAACACCTGGGCCTCCGCCAAAGGGCCTGATCAATTACACACCATGCTACTTGCCTGTTAGGGTCCAGCCACCAAAACAGTCATCCTTCCACCCCCTCCACCTCTTCCCAAAGAAATGTTAACCAGCCTCCAGAGTTCAACTCAAATGGTGCTTCCTCCTCCAAGTTTTCCCCATCATTCTACTCAGCACCATTCTTCTGAATTCCCTCTGTGTTAGAACCTACCCCAGTAAGCACAACCCACCCTGTTCTGCTCTGTATTAGTAATTTCAGAGCATGTCTTCTTTCCCCTACTTGACCACGAAGAATATAACCTCCTTCTGGTAGCTCTTACTCACTCTGTGCAGTAGTAAAAAAAAAAAGTACACAGTGAATAAATGAATGAATCATTTCTTCATATAGACCGTGCCTGTGAACGAGGTTAAGTCATAACTTGCTATAGCTATGTCATTGATATGGCTTCCCTGGTGGCTCAGTGGTAAAGAATTCGCCTACTAATGCAGGAGATGCACGTTCGATCCCTGGGTTGGGAAGATCCCCCGGAGAAGGAAATGGCAACCCCCTTCAGTATTCTTGCCTGGGAAATCCCATGGACTGAGGAGCCCGGTGGGCTACAGTCTATGGGGGTCACAAGGATTCAGGCACAACTTAGGGGGTAAACAACAAAAACATCGTATTGATAAAATAGCTAGAACCTAAAATAACTGTAATCTAGGTTTTATTTTTTTTTTAAATACCTAAAGACTATAACAAAGTACAACATGAATGATACTGTTTCCCTGCTCACGTTTAGCTATCAGTTGTGAGGACTGTAATGAGGCCATTATTTATGCAACATGTTTAGCTAATACTTATAAGCTTCCTTTAAATGTGATCCTAGGACATGTCAGCTGCTTAAAACTCAAGGTGACTCTGTACTACTTTGTTAGTAATACAATACAAACATTCCTATAACCCTTAATACACTGTACTATGTACTACAAAAACCCGGATCTCTTCTCAATAAGCTTCACGTACTGACTGAGAGACAGGACTGTTTGCTGCCTGATTTTTTCATAATAAAATTCTTGAGACATTCTTGTTTTAGCACATGACTCTCTCTAAACACTGCAGGTTAAAAAAATTGCATATGTATTAATTACATGTGCAATGAAGCTACTTCCCCAAAAATGTCAATGTGAGAACTTTCTGCCTAAAATGGATAATACCCTAAGAGAGAAACTAGCAATAAGAGATTGCACCCTTTCAATGGAGTTGATACTTATAGACCTCATGAGGCTTCCCTCTGCACATAATTCCGGAGTTATTCTATTTCCTTTTAAAAGACACCTCCCTAACCCACAGACCATAAAATATAAAGTACCCAGTTCCATATTTCACAAGGACAGAACGTGTGTGATAACTTCCCCCCCCCTGCCTTGCACCCCAGTAGGACTTTACTGATCCCCCTTCCTGAGTCACCGTACTTGAATCATTCAGGTGTGTGTATGTGTGCGTTTTCACTCAGACCACAAATAACTTCACTTACGCCTGCACCTCAGCAGTTCATCCTACAGTAGAAAAACAACACACAGGGATCCTGTGTCAGGAATCGAGGCAGACTGACATAAAATCCAGAAAAATAAACAAAAGGCCCTTTGGCTTTCAGGGCTGCAAATGTCCACAGTGTTGGTCCAAAGACCAAGGTACAGGGATATTTACTTACTCCTTGTCACCTATGGTTAAGGAGCAACCATCATCAAACAAGAACGTTACAATCACCGTGTCAAGACAAGTCACATGCTCACAGTGATGGCTTATGTTCATGGATCATAAACTATATACCAGGTTACTATTCTGCCCAGTGTACAAATATTACATCATTCCAACCTCACAGCAGCGCTAGCAAAAGTTCTCATATGATCTCCATTTTACACATGAAGAAACTGTGGCCCAGGAAGGTTACAGGACTGCCCCGGGTCACAGCGGCAGTTCTACATCTTAAAATCAGACAGGCTGGTTTCAGAGCCTCGTGTCCTTGTTTTAAATACCATGGAATTTATATAGAACTTAAAAAACTGGACCTTAGAAGCAGGGTGTCAGGGGTGAGGAGCAAGCTCTTTATTTAAAGAAATCTAGTGAATCGGTTTCAAAATGAACATTCTGATAAAGCAAGGATTTGCCTCTTAAACATGAGCTGAAAATCCAAATTTCTGTATGTAAGGCTGGATAAAAGCGGTCAGTCCATCTTATCAGGGAAAGAAACAACATGACTTGGGAAGATCTGCCCAGAGACCACCAGATCCAGCCCACGCCACAGCAGTGGAACGTCAGTGTGACTCCAAGAGACCATTCCGATTCATTTGGATTCAGTGGGTCTAGGGTGGAGTCCCGGTCCTTTTTTTTTTTTTTTTAACCTCTCCTGGCGATTCTGGTGTCCCGCCAGGCTCAAGAACCTCTGAACTAGTCTATTTCCACAGCTTGGAGCAGGACTACTCCCAAGGCAAACAGAAAGAGGGGATTGATTTCACAATCTCCTCTGGTTGCGAATACCAGTGTTCCCAAGCCCTTATTGCCCCAATTTCAAACTAACTTCCCCTGCTCTCCTAATTCTAGGCAGGCAGACTTCCCTTCATCAGAGAACCATGAGTCATCAACCCTGCATCCACCCTGTGTCTGCATGATTCTCCAGGTCAGAAAATTTTACTGTACATGAAGAAAGCAGGAAGTTGTCAAATCCAAAACAGACACAAAGAAATTCAAGATCCAACCAACATGGGTTGCTACCGAACCAACAAACTATCTCCCTGCACCACGGTCACACAACGACCACAACCTAAAACATGGAGACAGTGACTTAAGGTAACAAAACCTGCTCATCAGCTCCAAGTACAGGTGACGATTCAAACGATCAGGCTCAACCCCAGCACACAATAATGAGCCATTGGCAAGGCAGAGGCAGACCTACATCATCAACCAAATAAATCAAAAAGGAGGATACCTTAATCCAAGTTAAAAAAAAAAACAAAAAAACACACTCTCTTCGATTTCTCAATTTCCCACACAGTACAGTTTGCAAAGACAATTATCTTCAACAGTCTGTAAAGTGCTAAAGTACGACTAGTAGGTGATTTTCCCAGGCCAGACTTTATCCTCAGATAGAAACCAGAGAGCATCGTAAAACTCTTACCTGATGGGTGTCGGACTCCCCGAAGCAGCCGTGGAGGAGGAGACTGCTGTCCAAAGACAACAGACAAATCTGCAGCTTGAATGGAACACCTCGGTGATTTGCAGCCAGATCCTCCTGCAGTGGTCCAGGGGGTGCAGAAGAGGAAATCCAAAATGAGAAACAGCATGAATGGCTTTAAAAAAATAATAATAATTCCACCTGAAGACACCATGCAGGGAAATCTAAACTTCAAGAACGTCAAATTTTGCATCGTTTTATGAGAATTACACAGGCACCAGCCAGCTCAAAAGGCAGGTCTGGTTTGATTCAACCGGGCTCGGAGGGAGGCCAACATACAAAAAGGTCATCCCTTCAATCAAATTAAAAGCTTGGTCTCCCCATTTGAGCCAGCTACTGTCGATCTTTTCTCTAAGATTCTAACCAATCACCTCATAAACACATGCTGGTCATCACAGGACTATCAGGTGGAAATAATTGAGCCAAAGTCTAATTTTCATGAGGCATATCTTACTATCAACATGCAACTTTAGGCACAATCACGACACAGAACACAGTTGTTAGCATACCAGTCTAATGGGATAGAAAAAAGAATCAAATGCAGAAAAAAAATTTAAGTATGCACATACTCACTAGAGTTTCCTCTGAACTTTAAAGGATTTAATTACTGAATGTACATCTACTTGATTTTCATTCTGCCATAACATCTTGAGCATGTTTAAGTAAAGATTACCCACTGTAGGATGAATGAGTGAATGTCTGAATAGATGAATGAAAGAGAATGAATCTATCTTCCATATACCTTTCCATCAGGGAGCTTGGCGCTCGTAGTAGTTTTTGTGAGGTAAACACCTATGCATAGAAACGAAGAAGTTGAGGACTCGATCTGCTAACATACTTTCCTATCTATTCAAAGCATATTTTTAAATACTGGTAGTTCCCAACTGTCCACATTAAATAGAATCAGGAGCACAGTTATTATAAACTAATCCCCAAACTCGTCATTGCTGGACTGATTTTTTTCAGCCTTTCATTACTGGAGCTGATCTGCATATTTGCTTAGGCTGGTTTTAAATTTAGTTTGGGTTTCCTAAGCCCACGCCAGGTAACAGTAGGAAGGAGAAGGCCCAGGATTATATTGGGTGTCAGAAAGAAACTATTCTGGAGCTATGAATATGATCTCCAATGTGAATAATCTGTAAACAGGTAAGTGAGCCAATTAGCCTTGGGTACATGGCAACGCATCTCATGATTATTTTCATCCATACACACTCACTATTTTTAAGAGCACAGCCCAGCTGGAAAGGAAAATAATGTCGATTGCTTTCCAACACTTTGCAAAGTAATGAATAGTAGCCAAAGTATTCTTACTTCTAGCTAATCCATTCACCAAGTATTTATTTAAGCATCTTTTGCATGCCAGAGACTGATACGCAGAAGGAAGTTTTCTAGGCCTTGGTTTCCCCACATGTAAACAGTTAAGTCTGTGTGCTGTTGTTTCAGTCATGTCCAACTCTTTATGACCCTATGGACTGTAGCCCACCAGGTTCCTCTGTCCATTGGATTCTCCAGGCAAGAATACTGGAGTGGGTTGCCACACCTTCCTCCAAAGGATCTTCTGAACAGATCAAACCCAAGTCTCTTGTCTCTTAGGCTTCCTGCATTGGCAGGCAGGTCCTTTACCACCAGCGCCACCTGGGAAATCCCAAACAGTTAAGTGTAGAGAAAGAAAGAAGCCTTTCTAGACTATCACATCTCTAAAGTCCTTGGAAGACAAGCCCTCCAGTAAGAAGCTTGTTGAGTTACAAACATTAATAGTGGCCAAGTTAAATAAAAGCTCACAATATTCTATTTATTCTTACACAGTACTTGGTTTAAGGGCCAAGGGGTGATCTTGATTTTATCTAGTAACATCTCGAATGAGGCCTCAAAATCCTTGGTCATCATTTTCAAACAATGTGCAGGTACCATGGATTTGCAGAGTGCTTGCTTTATGAGCTAACAATTGAGTGTTGGCTTGTGTATCAACGTGTATGCACACTATCCTATTTACCTATCACCTGGCAGATAAGATTTTATAGAGTCCAAATTACAGTCTCCTCCTATTCTGCTGAAGTGCAGAGAACAGTCAAACATGATGCAAATGCTGTAAAATATTAATTTACTCTCGCGTCGGTATGCCTACTTATTTCAAAAGTACCTGTGTTGCTACACCAGTTAGAGTAACTAAAGAGTTAACATAACTAGCTGTGTTCTATCGGAGGGAAGAAACCAAAAATAAAAGCATGGCAGAATGAATTCATCACAAAAATATACAGACAACATGCAATAAAATAGCCTATAGACTGTTTAAGACAACATACCTACTAAAGACAGAATGTTTAATATTTAAAAAGCACAGCAGAGCAACATAACACAATACTATAAATAGTGGGAGATAGAAAGGTGGCCTAAGTAATACTGATGTGACAGTCAATAAAGAGGAGATAATAGAAAAATAATGTAGATACAGAAGAAAACATAAATACTTCAGGGAGAGTAGCCCAAAGTTAAGGGTGCAATAAAAAAAAATGTGCCATACACGGTGATAGAAAAAATACATTTTCCTTGAATTCTAGAAGCATAGGCATTTACAGGTTAGCAGCTGTAACAGTGATAACTAAAAACTTCTGATAAATAACTCAAAAGGTATCCGTTAAAGAGCACCTAAGTAGAAAAAAGAAAACTTCCTCTTAGCCTGAACCCAGATGCCATCACCAGGGGAGCCTCTGCCCCCTGAAGCCTCAAATTGTGATTACACTACAATGAATTTTCTGAAAAGCAATGTTCAGGTTTAGTAGACAATTTTTGCCTGCATCATTGCCATTATCAGCGCTTTTCCTTACTTCACAAATGGGATGCATTAAAAGTTAGATTTTTAAAAAATCAGTGAAACAGTTCTGCTCCCATCAAATATGTCAAAGAGGATGTAATGCTTGTTGCTTTTTTGTCTTTAATATTTCTAAACATGTTTTAGTATATTTGAGGTGGTAATGCGTAGTACACATATTTATAGTGTGTTAGCCTGAAAAGTTCAGATTTATAAGAATTATAAAATATACTACTACACTGATAAAGACAAAGATACGTAAATTTTGAAACAGGGAAGAGATTTCTGAAAACTGTTTCCACCATTAAAGATTATTTACCTAAGTCTTTTTATTACTCCTGGAATTTTAAGCATTTACATATTTTAAAAATCTTGATCCAATTACAACTCTTTCAGCCAACATTTGAAAATATTCTCTTAAAACTAGCCCGGAATATACACTTATCACCTCTTAAAGAAATTTTGAATGTGTATTTTATTAAACTGAATTAAATGAAATTAAAATGTGAACAGCATAATTGAGGACT
The DNA here is from genome assembly GCA_917880005.1 of Nanger dama. Lineage (NCBI taxonomy): Eukaryota > Metazoa > Chordata > Mammalia > Artiodactyla > Bovidae > Nanger > Nanger dama. Next base: position 14,017,176 of record CAKJTW010000032.1, on the reverse strand, counting down.
ACAAATTTTTCTTTAAAAAGGGCAGTTCTCTGTGGAACGCCTTAGAACAGAAATGATTATCTCTTTTGGGATTTCTATGATTTCTTATTTTCGATCTTTTCACAAAATAAGGAGAGCCTGCTTCTGATAAGCTGGGAAGTATAAGCAGAACTAAATCTGCTCTTTGAAGCAGTTAAGCTGCACATATCAAAAGATATAAAGCAATGGAAATCACATCATCTGTCTCCCCATAAAAATAATATTCTGTCTTGCTGCACTATGTCATCTTACATATGCACGTATTTAAGCTTTTCAGAATCGAAACTATGTGTTACTTGCAGACAACTATAGTTTAAAGAATTAACATTCACTCCTACCTTCGCTAAATTTCAGGCTTTTAGTAAAAACATGTTTATTGACTAACTTCTCATAGGAAACAAAATGAGCTGGTGTTACCATGCGTTAGTCATCAAAAACTGTCATTCAAGGTAAGTGCAAACAGAAAATCCACTTGACATTTCAGAATGGAAAAAAAATAAAGGCACAGTATACAAAGGAATGTGAATCAAACTCTGTAATGACAACAAAACAAGAAGTCACAGAAGCATGTTTATTAATATTTTAATAAGCTCTTAAGGCTGGCCTTTCCCGGGACCCCCAGACAACTGAGTTAGGCCTACTGAAACGTAAGGCCAGCTACATGTATACAGTCTGATGGCTGAAGAGTTGTTCTTGAATCTATTTGCAAGAGTAAAAGATAATTTAGAGGCCAGGAAGCCTAGTTATAATATTTCTGATTAAATATCACTTGTTTAACAAACCCTCTTAAAATGAAATCCAGAAGGGAAGGGGAAGATACACAGGGGAAGATTTTCATAGTTTCCAATCAAGTACCTTTTTCATACTTATTTTAACACAAATTTATTTGTGCACTCAAAAATACACGTTCACATTTGGCTGCCAGTAAAGTGTTTTTCTGTACATAGTAAATGTAATTCAGGACCTCCAAGGTGTTGTGTAAAACTTAAACTTTTGCGCTTCATTTTATATCCTTGCCTCTCCCATCTATTTACCTCCTAGAAATAATGGCTTGCTTTAAACACAGCAACACTTGATCTGAGCAGGTCGCAATCATGTTACCAACTGCATAGACTCACTAAAGGGTAGAAACTCATAAGCCCTCTGTGAGGAACACTGAATAGCTCTCTCAATCAAGGCCCCAGAGGTTAAAAAAAAAAAAAAGATTTACCAGTTTAGCTATGGGGTTGTAAAACTGTAAACTGACCAGCAGGGTCACACAGACATCCAGACATTATTATCCTCAATTATTTTTTCTTTCAAATATCAGAGTTATTAAAATACTCCCTCTTCTTTGGATTGCTTGAGCAACACAGACCTTCAGCAACCAAAGCTACTTTCCTTTTTTTCCCCAACAGTATTATTTTTCTTTGCATAGCAGGCTTATTAAGGTGGCCGCCTAATGCAAAGAGCAGAATGTTGTTCACTGTTATTAAATGCTCATTAAATTTTATCCCCAAATAGAGTACAAATTACTGAGCAAAAGCGCAAAACATTATCAGTCTACCAGCTAAAGCCCTGTATCATCTCTTACCTGAGACAAAAACCTTTTAACTTACTACCTCCAAGGTAAGGATCCTGGCCAAGAAATTCAAGTTAAGAGTGAACACATTCAGAATGACTGCCTACTGCCAGTAGCTTTTTTTTTTTTTTTGTCATTAGGATGGCCATAAAGTTTTAAAATATGACAATGGGGATATTCTTCTCAAAATAAATTACTTCCCCTGAATAAATCCTTTAGAAAAACCCCCGCTATTGACAGCTTAGGTTCTAAAGGATGAGTTCTTTTGCACTTGAAAGGGTTAAGTGCCTGCAAGGCCAAAGGCACCAGACAAACTGCAAGAGAAAGGTTGCTTTCCTCAGCTCTGAAAGGTTTCTAGCAAGTACCAAATACTTGTTGATGTGTTCACAAGCAGGACTGTCACGCTCCTTTCACGGTCTGGGGAGATGCATTTACATACTGCACCCAGTAAGCACAGCTTGTTGGTCTCCTTTATAAAAGTTGAGTAGCTAGAAGCCTCATTCAGCATCTCCCATCTGAAGTGACAAAAAGAAGATGAGGCTGAAATAGTAAAGAGTCTCTCATCTGGTTGGGGCCGCACAAATACTGTGCATCAAACACTTGGGAGTAGTCCAGGCACAGACAAACCCACCTGAATGGACGGGAGAACACTGTCTGTTGCCATGGCAGCCTGATCTAATTACACGAGTGATCAAGGATGGAGTAAGTGCACCGAAAACCTACACCCGCTGACAGGTATCTACGAGATGAGAAAGAAGGCAGGCAGGCGGAAGGTTCAGGGGAGCCCTTCGACCTCTGCTTTCTGTAGAAGGTGGCACTCAAGCCCATTTATCTGTGGAGCTGCTAAAATATTGACTGATGCAGGCACAGTTAGAGGGCAATCAGAGGAGATTAAATGCCATAGCATTAGCCCTTACAGTGCAGTCCTTTTCCAAGAGTTCATGTGCAGGATTTTCTCATCCTTCTCTCTGGTGGTTTCTTCAGGAAGACGCTCCATTCCAAAAAAGCTCAAGTGTCAAACTACACTCATCCACCAAATAAACCACAAGGTGGGCTTAAGACGGGGGCTTCCAGGAACTGCAGGGTTCCTCAGAAACCCAAATGAGATGGCTTAGCTAACACGGTCGAAAAGTAACTAGCTGTGCCTAAAATAACCCATCAAGTACCCGCTGCTGCGAGCGATATGTAACAATGATGTTTAAATATTAAGAACAGCCTGCATTATAAAACACAAATGTCATTGAGATGTGACTACGAGATTGCCAGAGGAGAACTTATTTGCATACACACATTCCCGTGCAAGCGCCAAGATGTGCAAGGAGCATGCCACTCTAAGCCATTAGTTTTAATTCTGTGGGTGTAATAGGGTCTTCTAATTTTGCTAATTGTATCCTGTGGCTCTCACAGGGAAGCTAAGAATCTCTTCGGGGACAGAACCAGTTCGGAGGAGTCCCTACTGCACAGCATACGGTAAACAAAATAAAAATAGCTTGCCATTCTCCTTAGCCACATCGCGCATTATATAACCAGCTTCCGACTGGCTTTCTGTGTGTGTGTGCCTTACTACTCTTCAGCAATTTCCCAATCTCTCTAAGTATTTATATTACCCTCTTATCTGTAGGATTATATACCAAGAAAGCAAAACAAAAACAGAGCAGCCACGGGATTGAACTGAACCCCACTAGTCCTTAGAAACTGATTTTTTGTTGTTGTTGTTTGTTTTCTGGCAGGATCTCCACCACCACCCTACTTCCACCCCCACTACGGTTCTTGCTCAGTCTCCCTAGAAAACCTGAATTGTTCCATCGCTTCCAGTCAGCCCCCTACGTGGTCTGAAATAAAATGAAAGCATCAGCCGCGGAGTTTAGGAAGGCGGCCTGAGGGCGGGGGTGGCCGAGGAGGGGTCAGGGCGCTGCGGAGTCAGCCAAGCGGCCACGGCAGGGCCCCCTCCCCACCGCGATGGCCCGGCCGCCCCCTCCCCGCGGGCGCGCACACACACACACACACACACACACACACACACACACACACGCACTCACACACTCACGCCGCGCTCCGCCGCCGCCTCACCTCTCGCTCCCGCCCGGCCGGCCCCTGCCCTGCCCCCTGCGGGACCGGCCTGCGCGCAGCGCTGGAACCACGTAGGAGGCGGCGGCGGCCGCGGGAGTGGCGGAGTCTCCGGCCCGGCCCAGAGTGAGCGAGCAGCGGGGCTCCGGGCGCATCCCAGCGCCCGCAGCGCCTCCCCGCCGCCGCCGCCGCCTCCCCCTCCCCTCCTCCCGGCTTCATTCACCCTCCCAGCAGCCGCGCAGCCGCTCACTCCCGGCGCGGGCAGGGTAGCGTCTGCCGCGGCTTCCCGGCTCCGGTCGCGGGCGCTGGCGGGGGCGCCGGCCCGGGCTGGGGCGCTCGAGGGCTCCCGGCTCCGGGCGGCGGCTGCACAGGATCAGGAAGCGGCCGTACCAACAGGGCGGCGGCGACGGCGGCAGCCGCCCGGGCCGCCACCGCTACTCCGGCCGCGCTCCCGGCACCGCTCGCCCGTTCCCCCGCGCCCACCTCCCTCGGTGCCCTCCGCGATCCCACCGCCCGGCGGCGCGCGCAACCTCCCGGCCCGGCCGCGGGCGCAGACCCTCCCGGTCCGCCGTCGCGCGCCGCCCAGGCCAGCCTCCGCGGGAGACCCCGCCCCGGGGGCTCCGGGGCCAAGCGGCCCCCGCGGTAAAGCCAGCTCTCTTCCAGATCCGCTCGCTCTTGCCGCCCTCTGCGAAGAGAGGAGTGAGGAGGGGGCGGCGGGAGGAGGGGGGCAGCGCGACCCCCCGGCCGCCGCCTCCCCCTACGCCACCTCCTGGGAAGAGGACACGGCTCTCCCCACTGGCGATCGGACCGGCAGCCGCGGTAGTGGGGAGCCGCCGCGGATCTCCCCGCCCGCCAGCGCCCCCGCCCGGGCGCGCCCCCTGCCCGGCGGGCGCCCACCCTGCCCCAGCACACCACCCTCCTGCCGGTCGTCTCAGCGCCCACAGCTGGGGAAGTCGGCCCGGGAGGCTGGAGCCGGGGAAGGGTGTATGTACACACACACACACACACACACACACACACACACACACACACCACAACACAACACGACGCGTCGATTTCCTTCGCTCTTCTTCCAGCTGTTTTCCGTGCCGCCGAATGGGGTTTGGGGTTTGTTTGCTGGTTGTTGCTTTGCCCCTCTCGGGAGAGCGGGGTAGGGAGGGATCTTGATCTAAATCAAGGGAGAAGGAGATGGGGGAGGGGGAGAGAAAGAATCAGAGGAGGAAAAAAAATAGCCACTTACTGTAAAGTGTAAATGGATCTGGGGTTGCGTGGGGAAGGGGGCAGAGGGAGAGAAACAGTGTCTTGCGGCTGCTGTAGCTCTGGCTGCTGCTCCACGGGGCTTGTTTTGGATCCCCCTGCAGTGAAACAGGTCCTGTACGGCTCCGCCACTGTAGTAGAAATGATGTCTGCGGTATACTCTGCTCTCTCCTCCTCCCTCCCCCCCTCCTCCCCTCCCTCCTCCCTCCTCCCTCCGCCCGCCCTCCCTCGCGCTCTCTCGCGCTCGCTCGCTTGCTCGCTCCAGTATGTAAATGTGTAATAGAAGCCAAATATGGAGCAGTTGGCTGCCGCCGCCGCAGCTCAAGGATCCGACTTCGGGGGGTTGGGGGGGCCACCCTCCGGCGGGGCGGCGGGGCGAGCCGCTCTGAGCACCAAGAGCGCACGGCGCGGCCGCCGGCCGGCGCCCTTAACCCTTGGGTGCGCGCATCTCCGGGCCCGGTAGTCCCCCCGGGGAGGCGGGCGCAGCTTCCCCGAGACCCGCTCGGGATCGGCAGCGCGGGGTTGAGGGGGGAGGGGGTGGCGGGAGGGACGCGGGGCGGGAGCGGTGACCGGGACCGGAGGGGACAGTTCTTCCAGGTTTGGGAAAGGGGCGGGGAGCTGAAGCGATGAGGTAATTGGAGCGGTGACCGGTCGGTCCTCGCGCGCCTCCTCGGGTCCCTGTATCGAGTTGTGAAGTCACAGGCTGGGCGCGACTCAGGCACCCTGGAGGGACTCTCCGAGGGGTGCCAGGCTGCAAACCGGAGCCCGTGAAATCCCCTCCGGGGAAGGAGAGGTGAGCCGGTTCCGATCCCGACGTTCCCTTCGTCCCGGGCGTGCGGAGAAGCGTCTTAAGAGGGCTGACTCCGACCTTCACGCACGTTAACCCTCAAACCGGTTTAGCCTCGGTGTTTTGGAATCCAGCCCACCGAGCCGCGGGGATCGCCTTGGCGGGCAACTCAGGAAAGTTTTAAGGGTCCTCCCCCAACCCCCCGTCTGCACGTGCACCCTCACCTTTCCTGCCTGTGAAAGCTGGTGACCACCCTGCTCTCCTTTCTCTTTCTGCAGGTCCGGAAATCTGCTCGGAGCACGGAACAACCCAGCTCGAGGCTGGGTAGAAGACCCGCGCACTCCTCTCGCCGCTAATTCGGGATCATTAATTTCATCGGAAATGAGGTAACCAGTGTAGGAGATAGAGAAAGCAACCCGAGCATCAGATGGCAGTTCTCGTGAATCCGCGCGGTAAGAACTTCCTCTGGACTCAATTTTTAAGTGCGGTTCTCAGCTCCTCGCCACCCGTCCCTCCGTGGGTACCACCGCCAGGCATTAGCTGGAAGGGAAGGACTCTTCTTTGGACTGGTGTACCTGGCCAACAGGTGTGCCACCTGGAGGAGGAGAAGGCACAGCCATGCTACAGGGAGCTCAGTGCGGCGGCGTTCTCCTGGCTGCACATAATTCTGGAAGGCCGGTAGGTGTCGGGGCAACATTTGACCTTTTTCAGGTGCTTTGAACCAAATGGCTAGAAATAGGATCCCTCCACGTAAGTTTCTCTTTGAAGTCTCCACTTGACTGCAAGTTGTATTTGAGAAATCTTTTTGGCTTAGTTTACTTATGATCTAACCGTTAGTCACCAACTGAAGCAGGATACAGACTCACCAAGAGAAATGTGTCAACTTTTAAACAACTGTATTGTAGAACCAAGGTGCTGCAGAAATAAAACTAAGCATCCTAACTAGGAAGGTGTAGTGCCCCGGAAATGTTTCTCACATTTTGAAATATCATGCACATATATATGGCTATTTTAAAAGAACTACTACTGTTTACTCGTTTCTACAACTTTTTTTTTCACTTAAAAATCAGTGATGGTTACAGTTTAAAGCCCCGGTTGGTCTAAAGTGACATTGTTGGTCTCATTACAGCCTCTAGTGGACAATTAAAATCAGTTTCCTGAAAAGGCTCTGCCTGGCGTTGTGTTCGTTGACAAGCATTATCAAGGTGAAGGTTAATAACCGGGTAATAATATCTTTTCTCCTGAATTGGCCGGACTGGTTTCTGAAAGGAGTAGAAGCTGTTGGCTCTACATGGAAAAGACCTATGCTTTGTGAGGCAGGTATTATTATTACTGGCCTGTGAATAAAAAGAGAACTTCTGCTCTTCATTTCAGATTCAGACAGCTTTCATAAAAAAATAAATTCATCTAAAATATTTTTATAACAGAAAATATTGGTTGCCATGTTTTTGGCTTAACTGAGATGCTTTCATTCCAAGTCCTAGTCTGCAGATTGTCCAATCCACCTCCACTCTATTTTTAGATATCTTACATTTAGACAATTTGGGGTAAAAAAAAAAAAAAAGCTAATACTAATACTTTCATTATTACACTGATGCAAGCAGTTATTACAACAACCTTAGACAAATTAAAACACATAATTCAGATTACAGTTAGTCAATTAATTTAAATGTTCCCTCAAGGAAGCTAAAAATGTTTATTACCCAAACAGTAAGAACAATTAATAAGAACTGTGTCATTTACTTACTTAGCCATTAAGGTTAAAACCATAATCTGCCATTAAAATCTGTAACTATTTCTTCCTGCAAGGTCCAACATAAACATAATACTCACAATATAGTTTCATTACCTTTAGTACTGAAATGTTGTATTTCCAGATAGCAAAATATGAAATGTACAATCACAATTGGCCCTGATTTCTTTAAAAACAATACCTTCTCCAACAAATAAAAACTAAGTGAAAGAAGGGTTTTCAAGAAGCCAGTAAGCAACTCTGTAGTACTATGCTTCTATTCATAAACCTGGTACTGCATTCATGCCAGCATGAGTTAAACTTTGCAATTAAAGGAGATTGAAAAATAAGGCCTGCTGAGCCTTCTTCCTCTTAATCTGTCTTCTGCATTGCTTAAACACTCATATCTACTTCACTGTTGGGGTAATGTCTACTTTTAAAGGTTTAAAATGGCCTATCAAGTATATTTTATATCATATAATTATATATCACATCGTGCTTCTGGAAGCATAGTCTTCAGAGCAGCATCTGGAAGCTTTTTAGACATTCAGAGAGTTCCACCCCAGACCTACTGAATCGCAGTGTAACCAACATCCCCTACCAGCGCCCCTCAGCCCCCCACCCCACCACGCCACAGTGATTCCTGGAGTGCATTACCCTGCCTACACTCCAAGGCTCTCTCTAGATGAATTTGTTCACAAACGTGGAACTTGATTCTTCAATGTTTTCCTTTTTATTCCCTTCCCTTTTATTACTTTGCACTTTTCAAATGAAAAATCATTAACAGTCTATGCTTTGGTCAAACAGTACTGCATTTCAGAAGGGCCCTGAGTTATGCACAAATCTGCATCATCATTGCCAAGGGAACACTCTGTAAGGAATATACCAGGGTCTTGGACATGGAGGTTTTCTTCAGGGCAGCAGAGGGAGCACAAGAGTGCTTAATAAAGCAAGTGTACAGGCCCTCCAAATCGCAAGGGCTTTTTAATTGTAGAATATGTCTTCATTGGAAGTAGCCTCTTACACAATTCAAAGACAAGCAAACACAAAGGGCTCAGCAGCTCGTAACAAGTAATAGAATGGATTGGAAGCTAAATAGTAGCATATAGATATAATTATTTACAGTTTCAGGCTTGAATTCTTAAAGTGGGCCTCAACAGTCATACTTGAGAAAGATGCCTTATCTTTTCTGCCGTGATAAATAAAGATATACAACATGGAGTAAGGCAAGCAAAATTCACTCCTGTTTCTCTAAAAATCTTGGGGTCAATTAACCCAATATGATATCAGATAAGCTCACTTCATTTGGAATCAGATATGTTGCTGAAAAGAGAGGTATTTCTCAGTGTGTTTACTTTCATAGTCATCTTAGGGGTTACCCTCTATGTTTGCAGTGGGGTAGATGTATGTTTCAATTATATCAGTGTAGCTTTTCACACTTTTTACAGTCTTTCCACATTGCATCTTCCAATGCTTCTGGGAGATGGATGAGACGGGCTATAAAGCTCAGCCTCTAAAAAGTTTTGGAACTGGCTCATGCCTGAACAGTATTAAGTTGTTTAATGATGAACAAGTCATTAACTTATTACTAATGAACAAGTTCGGAGAAGGCAATGGCAACCCACTCCAGGACTCTTGCCTGGAAAATCCCATGGACAGAGGAGCCTGGAAGGCTGCTGAGGGTCGGACACGACTGAGCAACTTCACTTTCACTTTTCACTTTCATGCATTGGAGAAGGAAATGGCAGCCCACTCCAGTGTTCTTGCCTGGAGAATCCCAGGGACGGGGGAGCCTGGTGGGCTGCGTCTATGGGGTCACACAGAGTCGGACACGACTGAAGTGACTTAATGTTAATGCTGATGAACAAGTCAGTAACCCACTGACTTGTTCAGAAATGAGGGAAATCATAGAGGTTGAAGACCCAGCAACATGTTCTTTATAGTTTTAAAGATTTTTTCAAAGTTATTAGATAGTAAATATTTAATAATTGGATATTTAAATGAGAAACTTATGAACAGAGACAGTCTTCATTCTCAAGCTATATTTTTATGTGTTTATCATTTATTTACCAGCAGCCGTTCATTTTGCATTTACAATAACTAGGCCCTGAGACTATAAAGATGAGTAAGACATTTCCGTCTGCAAGGAGCTCACAGCAAAACAAATCTTATCTTTTGAAAAATGTCTATTTTTACCATGATGAAACTTAAAAGATTCATAGTTGATTGTTCCAGTACCTCTCAGAATCAGTATATTGATCAGACTGCCAAATACAAGGCTCCAATACTAGGATCATTGAAAATTTGGTTGGGGGTCAGGCAATTGTGTAAATCATTAGCCAAAGTTATTTATAAAGCTAATATAATATTTCAAATTTGTAAAACAACCAAAGTGTAAAGATACAACATATATTTTATCTGATATCCTTGCCTATCCAAAAAAGAAATCACAGTAAATTTAAATGGTCAGCATTTAATAATTTATATCTTTTTCTTTAAAAATTGTTAAAAGAATTTCCTCCAGGCTAAAGAAAGATCTGCCAAATTTCAACCTGCAGCAATTTGTTATGGTTGTGTAATAAAACCCCCAAAGTTAGTGGAAACACTGACAGTTCTTTAACCATGGTATTATAAAGAGAGTGGTAGCCTATATATATCATTTAAAAATCTGAGCAAACCATAGCGTGCTTACAAAACCAATATGCTTTCCTTAGACTGCACTTCCAAATAAAGCTGAGAGACCAGAAAAGTAAAATAAACTAAAAACAAAAGTGAAAACCACTCACACAATAGACTCTGAGGTCAACTCACCACACCCAAGCTGAAGTCACTGGGCTCTGTTCTTGGCATGGAGACTCTTAAAAGACATGCTTCTGAATCAGCTTTCTTGACCCTCCACCAAACTGTAGCAGCACAGGCTTCTGGGTAATGAAAGTGACATCAGCAATAGTCAAGAGTGAAATTAAAATCATTGTGTTTAAACATCTGCTGACAGTTTATGACTTAACAGTACACATATTAGGCAATTTTAAATAAGATTCTGTCTATAATGAAAACAAAAACAAGTGCTTTAGCATAGGTCTGTACTGTCCAATATGATTGTTAAGCACTTGAGATGGGCTGTAATTGTAAAATATACCTTGGATTTTAAAGACTTAGAACATGTACATACATACACATGCACATATATACACATAAATTCATATAGTATCTCAATGTTTATATTGATTAAATGTTAAAATAAAAATATTCTACATATATTAGGTTACATTAAAATATTGTTAAAATTAACTTACCTGTTTCTTTTTCATTTAATGTGACTACTATAAGATTTACAATGACATGTGTCCACTATGCTTCTAATGGGCAGCACTAGCAAGGTCAGGGGGGCTGGGGAGCTGTAGGAATTAGTTCTAAGAACCATAATTGGAGGCCTTATTGCAGTACTGTAGTAGGTAATTTGGTTACTTTTCTACCTTCCTGAGATTCCCCCCTTGCAGTGGATAACACTGGCCTTGAAAAGTGAGTGTTGGTCACTCAGTCATGTCTGACTCCTTGGGACCCCATGAACTGTAGCCTGCCAGGCTCCCCTGTCCATAGAAGTCTCCAGGCAAGAATACTGGAGTGGGTTGCCATTCCCTTCTCCAGGGGATCTTCCTGCCCAGGGATCAAATCCAGGTCTCCTGAATTGTGGGCAGATTCTTTACCAACTGAGTCACCTGGGAAGCCCAACATGCACTTTGCTGCTGCTGCTGCTGCTAAGTCGCTTCAGTCGTGTCCAACTCTGTGCGACCCCATAGACGGCAGCCCGCCAGGCTCCCCCGTCCCTGGGATTCTCCAGGCAAGAACACTGGAGTAGGTTGCCATTTCCTTCTCCAATGCATGAAAGTGAAAAGTGAAAGTGAAGTCGCTCAGTCGTGGCCGACTCTTAGCGACCTCATGGACTGCAACCCACCAGGCTCCTCCATCCATGGGATTTTCCAGGCAAGAGTACTGGAGTGGGGGTGCCATTGCCTTCTCCAACATGCACTTTACCCCTTATTAAAATGATCTCTGAGAGTAAGCTGTTGGTAAAGGCATAATCCTGAGATATGCTAGGCTTAAAATTTGTTAGACTTTATGTTAGACTAAAAATTTGTTAAGAGTCAGTTTCTCGGGGTGGGGTAGGGACAGGCTTCAGATACTTTGCCACCCTGGAAAGCTGATGGAAAACTTTTTCTCTGTTTTAGGAACCACACGGTTTCTGGAGTGACAGCTGAATGGTTGAGGGTGACATCTTTTAATAAGAAATGGCTTTAGGTATGGATAATGAAAAGTATACAGTTACTGCTTCACTAGAAAACAAATCAAAGCCAAAAGGAAATCTGTGGGTTTTTTTTTTAACAATTTCTAATATATTTAGTACAATAGCATATGTCAAAAGGAAATGAGATGAATTTTAACCATTACCATTTATTTTGCAAGCAAGACCTAGATACATTTTCATGAATATAACTATTATCAACATTGAATGTACTGCAGTGACTTATGAAATAACAGAATTTGTGGTTTAATGCATCTATAGAACATAGCTCTTCTTACATGAAATTAAAATGAACATTTTAAGGCTCAGAATGAGTGAGTTGAACTTCGCTCAGTATTGGCCAGAAGCATTTGGAAATCTATTAGAAACACGTCATTAACAGCTTGGCATTTTGTTTCCTCAAAAGAAATACATTTTCCAAATTAAAACCAAAGCCCAAAGCCGTCATTGTTTACACTTAAGATAGAGGCAGTTGATGGGTTGTGAGGGTAAAGCTTGGGGTGCCTTCAAACTAAGATCAGGGACAACGATAGCCATCAACTTGTTATTCTGACTTCAAGACATTAAAATACATAGCTATAAGCTCTCACCATGCCTTTGTTTTTCTTGAGTCAGTTTCAGCTAGGAAAAGCTGATCCAAATGCAGGTCAGAGTTTAAGACAATTATTTTATGAGGAATTTACCAAGTTTACCCCAAAGAGGAAGAGTCAGAGAAAAAATGCATTGGCAAACTTTGCCTTTTGACATAAACAACTAGAGGAAACTGTCCGTGTCAGGATTTCAGCAGGGTTTGTCAGGCAGTTTGTTATTTGCAGAAGCCCTGTGCTTCAGGGCTGCTCCAGAGTTTAACTGCTGGGTAACTTTGGGGAGCTCTCAAGACTGATGACTGAAGATCCAAATTTGCTTTGTGCCCTGGCACTGACATGGAGCGATTGCTCCTGCTATCCATGCTGTCTGACCGAGCAGACTAATAGCACTCAGGCTTCAACTGTAAATTACAAACAATCCCTTTTTAAGTACAAAAATGAACGCACAGAATGGAAGACCCTGTCAGTTAGAATGCGAGTAAATCAAGCAGAAAAAGACAAACGGTTCACTGACACCACTTACAGCCAGATTCTTATTCTGCTAGCCATACTGTCATGGGAGAACTTTTCTTTTTTTGTCAGATAAAAAGAGAAATTAATACGCCCATTGTAATTCTAATCAACATGCCAGCCATCAATGGAGGCATCTCCTCTGAAAGCAGATCAAGCTTCAAGGTGATGCTTCCCAACCCCTCCCCCTACCTCTGGTTTAAAACTTGTAGCTGAAATACCAATAGTAAGACCATGTGACCCCAGCACTCCCAGCGCCAGCTTTTCTGCAGTCAATTTCATAATGACTTCGCTCCGCCTTTCAGCTCAGCACTTCCTTCCCCCTCACTCCTCTCGCCCCCACCCCCAGCAATGAATCATCGCGCATTTAAAGAGACTTAGATGACCCAGCGTGAACTTTACTGGCATCCTGTACATTCTTATGCCAAAAAGGGAGTTGCTCTGTGGCAGAAACCTCGCCAGATCCTGGTGCTGATCTGAGAGGCAGCGAGATTGGGAGCTTATCTAGGAAGATCAGTGAGGAGTTAATTTTCCTAGATCCTGTGGTGGTGATTCAGAATTGCCTATCTCAGTTCACCATCAGGTTTTTAAGAACCCAGTTCAGCTCTCTGTGCAGAAAGGAATATATCAGAGAAAAAAATGTTGGCACGTCTCCTTTATGCAATCAGGGCAGAGGAATTTATACCACATCAGCCTTTTGATTTCTTCGGATCTGGCTGAGGGCGGGGTTTCCATATTTGTGCTTTGGCAAATGTGTCCAAGAACGAAATCCGCCTTAGAGATGCTCCTAGTGTTCTTTCAGGTTACTGTGTGCTGATTTGTGCATTTATCAAAACCAGAAACATCTCTGCCCCTTCCTTTCTTTAATACCATTTCTTAGTAATAGAGATTAAGCAGACAATCTGGGCCTTGTTTATAGAGACTCTTCACCCTGCTTAAGGGGTAAAGGATGGATCGCCTAAATAACATTGTGCTTTTCCATATACTTTCTCCCTACCTGGGAAGCCCTTCTTTGCAGGGCAATTTTAATTCCCATCCTCCAGTATCCAACCCAAGCACCAACATTTCTGCGAAGTCTTTCCTGATTATCACAAGAGTTTGTGGCTCTGCCCAACGTGTGAGTCAGCGAAGTGCTATTTTCTTATTCTTTTTATTTATACAATTTTTTTTTTAACTCTGACAGAAAAGAAAAAAAATCAGGGCCGTAAGCACAGATGGAAAGAGTCTCCTAAATGAGAGCGTCTCTTATCTAATATTTCCTGTTACTCCCAAACCCGTCTGACCTCCGCTTACAATTTCACATGTCACTGTTTTCCTTTTATCGCTCCTTTTATGTGGCACCCCTCACTAGTCAGTTCTCCGTGAGAGTTCCCATTGTTGTGGGTTGAATTGTGTTCCCAGAGAGATACATCTAGTCCCCAGTGCAGTGAGTATGGCTTTATTTGGAAACAGAGTCTCTCCTCATAGGTGGCGCTAGTGGTAAAAAAAAAAAAAAAAAAAACCACCTACAATGCAGAAGACACCAGAGATTCTGGTTCCCTCCCTGGGTTGGGAAGATCTGCTGGAGGAGGGCATGGCAACCCACTCCAGTATTCTTGCCTGGAGAATCCCATGGACAGAGGAGCCTGGTGGGCTACAGTCCATAGGGTCCCAAAGAGTCAGACACGACTGAAGTGATTTAGCATGCACAGATGTAATTAGTTGAGATAAAGTCTTACTGGATTTGGGTGGACCCTATGTCCAAGACCAGGAGCCACAGAAGAGACACGGGGTGGGGAGGAGCAGACCACATGAAGACAGAGGCAGAGACTGGTGCTATGCTGCCCCGAGCCAAGGAAAGCCAAGAATGGCCGCAACCATGGTGAGCTGGAAGAAGCAAGGAAAGATTCTTCCTTAAAGCCTCAGAGGGAGCAGGGCCCTGCTGACACCTTGACGTTAGGCTTCTGGTCTCCAGAATTGTGGGACGATAAATTTCTCTTGTTTGAAGCCACCCAATTTTTTTTTTAACCACAGCCCAGGAAATTCAGTCGCCGTTTCTCCAAGAGCTATGGCAACAGATGCGTTGCCTTCTTCTTTCTTGTCTGTATTTACATAGATGGCCCACTGTATTTCCTCTATAGATACACATCAGTAATCAGTTCTGAATGTGTGTTTGGTCTTTAGCCATGACCACAACAATAAACAAAAGTTGCAGTGGAATAGGAAAGCTGGCAAGAGAGTTCTAGAACTACCTCCCCCATCCTCCCAGAAATACCTGGCTTCTGGCCCAGACACAGAGGTTGCAGAAGTCTGAGATAGACCTGTCTCCTCCCACACTGGGCCACAGCGCAAAGGTCTTCCCAGGGCTCCTCGGCTCCCTCTACTGGTGCCAGGATGCCACAGCAGCTCTCCTCTTGAGAAGTGGCGTTTCAGGGACTTCCCTGGTCCTCCGCACTCCCAGTGCAGGAGACTTGGGATCCATTCCTGGTCAAGAAACTAGATCCTCGGGGTACTCTTTCTACCCCCTTCTGATGCCTATGTCAGAAGCTTTCTCTATCTCCTTTATACTTTAACATCTTATGGGTGAGGGGCCTGGTGCCATTCTAAGTTTTGAGACATTCCTTTCTTTCATTAACAAACTGCTGATGACTATATAACATCCAGCTGAAGACTAGCAGGGGGTACTCTTTCTACCCCCTTCTGATGCCTATGTCAGAAGCTTTCTCTATCTCCTTTATACTTTAATAAAACTTTGTTACACACACAAAAAAACAAAAAACAAAAAAAAAGAAACTAGATCCTCCATGCTGCAACTAAGAGTTCACACGCCGCAACTAAAGATCCTGCGCGCCCCGACGAAGACGGGAGATCCTGTGTGCAGCACCAAGACCCACGGCAGCCAAATAAACAAATATTTTAAAAATAAATAGGTAGAGCTTTAAAAGAAAAAGAAGTGGTATTTCTCTGTGTGGAGTAGGGGTGAGGAAAATACTAAAAACACAATTGTTTGGCACGGAGGAGGAAATACAACCCCTAAAACTGCTGCCCTTTTTGTAAACTGTTCATTTGAGTCTTATAAAAGTGCTTAGGAAAAACTCAGTCTTTCTGAGTCCCATCTTTCAAAAGCACACCCGGAAGCTCGTCGGTTTCAAGAGGCTTCCCCCAGCAGATGGAGGGAGGCCTTCCACCGGAGCCTAGAATCCCCTAGGTGTCTGTTCTCAGAGTCTCCATGAGATGGATGATCCAGTCCTCGCACACTCATCTCAGGAAATGGCAGCTCCGTCCTTCCAAGGGCTCAGGCCAAGAAGCACCTTGACTCCTCTCTTTCTTTCACACCCCCACATCCAACCTGCCCCCAAATCCAATTTTTACCCTTTAAAAATGCATCCGGACCATTTCTCACCACCTGGGCTGCTGCTGCTGGAGCGGAACCACCACCACCCTTCATCAGGATCAAGGACTGAACTAAATCCTCTCTCTGCTTCCACCGTGTCGGCCTCAGGCCTGACTCGGGTGTCTGCCTGAGGTGATGCCACAGCTCTGCTCGAAAGCGGGTGAAACGTCACTCTTCCACCTGGAGTCAAAGTCAAAGTCCTCCCGTGACCTCCGAGGTTGCACACCGTCGGGATGCCCTCTGTCTTTCAGATCCCCTGCCTCTGTCTCTCTCCCCTCTTCAGTCCCACAGCTCCGGCCCCAAACAAACCAGGTGCTCCCTTGCCTCCGGGCCTTTCCTACTTGCTGGTCCTTTGGCTTGGAATGCTGAATATCCACATGGCTCGCTCCATCACTTTCTTTAGCCTTTTTGCTTAGGAAATTAAAAACCTGCCAGCAAAGCCTGCTCTGACCACCCTACTTAAAACTGTACCCCTGACTTTACTGATCTACTTTGCTCTGCTCTGTTATTCCATCAATGTGTTACCTTAGAACATTCTGAATCATTTCCTTTATTTATTTTTTTGTCGAGAGCAGAGGTTTTGTCTGTTGTATTCACAGGTAAACCCCAAATGTCCAGAACAGTCCTTGGCACATGACAGACTAAAGATTTATCAACCATTTAAGTGAATTAATGAGTCAGTAATATTTTTCAGGACCTACTATGTGCAGAGTTTTAAGTTCTAGCCCAATGATTCCCTCATTAGAAGCTAATCCAAAATCAACACATTGTGTCCAAATGTTCTATTTACTTGATCTTCGACTTAGTTATATCTGGTATACCTAGTAAGACTGAATCAAAAGAGCTGAATTCATATTCAGGCTCAGATTTGTGAAGGACTTTTTAAAAACAAAATTTGAAACCATAATTGAAGACAATATACAAATCTGACAGCAAGTTTTGAGGAAAAACAGAAAAAGCATAGCGCCAGCTTTCGGTAATAATAATTGTTAAAAGCTACCATTTATGAAGCTGTTATTCTGTGCCAAGCAATGTGAGGAGAGCTTGGCAGATATCGTTTCATCTAAATCCCCACCGCAGTCTGGTGAGGTTGAGATCATGCTTCCCATTTCTTTGATGATTAAACTGAGGCTGGCAGTTTAAAGGACCTGCCCAAGGTCCAAACTCACCTAGTACTGGTTTCAAGGTAGGAAGCTATCCACTCACACAGCCTGAGAGTTTTTAACAAGTCATTACCTGAGTGATACAGGCCAAGGGGAGTCATAACACTGCTTTATAATTATTTTAGCTAAAGCAACACTTTTAGTACTAATCTCCATTAGATTTTATTTCTGAGTGAATAATATATGTCCCAGAAATTAAAACTAGTGATGCTTATTGAGCACTGAATATTCCTACATAAGCCAAGTGGCTTCAAAGCAACCTAACTGGTTTCCCAACTTACCAAACTATACTCCAGCTTATGATTTTTATCCATGCTGCTACATGGCTGCCATGACTCTCACTTAAAGCCCACGGTCACATTCTGAGGACCCTTTTCTGTCAGAAATTTTTTCTGGAATCTGACACATCCCATCATGCTAAGTCACTTCAGTCGTGTCCAACTCTGTGCGACCCCATAGACGGCAGCCCACCAGGCTCCCCCATCCCTGGGATTCTCCAGGCAAGAACACTGGAGTGGGTTGCCATTTCCTTTTCCAACGCATGAAAGTGAAAAGTGAAAGTGAAGTTGCTCGGTCGTGTCTGACTCTTAGCGACCCCATGGACTGCAGCCTTCCAGGCTCCTCCGTCCATGGGATTTTCCAGGCAAGAGTACTGAAGTGGGGTGCCACCACCTTCTCCGACATCCCGTCCTGGTGAGATCTAAATAGATTGTAAAGGGCCCACATGAGTTTCCAAGCCTAACTGAAGGATTTAATTTCCTTTCAGTTGACCTGTGTTTGACTTCTCTTGTTCTACTCTTGAACTTCCCAAAGGCCACTGTCACCAGAACTCAAGGCCAGGATCTCAAAGTAACCTGGCCACACAAAGGCGTATAACACACTACCACCTGTTCACAGACTCACTCCACTTTATATTTGCTGGAAACAATCCTAGAAGCTGAAATACTTCCAGAGTTCAACAGTCTGGGAAATTTAAAAGAGGGAGGAAAAAAGCCCTGCATCCAAAGATCTGAGGACAGAACTCTGTTTTTTGAGGATGGGAGGAGGTAAGAAGACCCTATTCATGGCTGCAGGAGAGGAAAAGAGCCCCACAAGGAAACTACCAACAGATGGTAAATACATTTTTAATTCTTCTGTCATACTGTGTGGACTTGTACACATTTGTCCTGCTGTGTTAGGCTCCCGAAATAGCTAGCCATGGAATTGCAGAACAGTTCGGCTGCAATTTGAGATTTAGGAAGCCATGCTGGCTGACAAAACAGGAAGGGCTCATAGTAGGATGGAGTGGATTTGCTCCCAGTCTGCAGCTCTTCCATGTGGCATCCGCTGCAGTTCTTAGTGCAGGAAGAGTCTCTCACATGTCAGGTCTCATTGATGACGTTTTAAAACACACTACTGCAGATGGTCCTCCAAGCTCTAGTTACAATTATTCAACACTGATATGATCCACTTGGTAACTCCCAAAGGTTAAAAGGAGTGCAATCCATTTATTTATGGGTTCTGAGTCTTCCAGGGAACATCACAAACACATATGGCAGCCTGGAGCCCTAAACCTAGCCTTTCTCATACTTTTTGTTTTGACCTCGTGTTCCCATAGAACATCATGGGAATTCTAATGCCAGGAAAAGGACCAAATATGATAATGGATTTCTCTGAAAGGGACTTAGGGAGATAGGATGTTAAGACATATTCAATTGACTCTGCATCTAAGAAGTGACCTGAGATGGGTACTGGGAAATGAGTTAGGTTCCCAATCCCAACACTATCTCAGTGCATCAGCAAGAAAGAAAAAGTGGATGTGGAATAATGGGGAGAGGGTGGGCTATTCCTTAATCATGGTCTAGAAATATAACTTACACAATTACTAGACCTGGAAGGATCCTTACAGAATCTAGTTCAAGTTTTTTTCTTTCATTTTATAGACAGGAATCGCCGCCAAAGAGTTGCAAGAAATTGGCAGAGACTATACTGGTTGGTGGCAAATTCAGTTCTGGAACCCAAGACATCTATTTCTCAGTTCAATGTGTGCTCTGTTTTAACACCCACGGACATTTCCGTGAAGAGCAAAGTCCAATTCTAGAAGACCTTTCTCATAGTAATCTTCCCTCTTGAGTTCTTGTAAGGTAAGAGGATAGAATCTCTGACTGGTCTTGAATGTTTGTAGATATTCTTTATAGCTAAGGTTTCAAGTTTAAATATTTGGGGTTAATTTTTGTTCTAAGCCCTTGGGGACAGTGTCTAGATTATATAGCTATCACACAATTTGGCCCAGCTGGGATCCTCTTTTCATGAAATAGCAAGGAAGACTGGTACACAGGGATTAAGAAGCATTGGCAAAAAGAGCAATCTTAATACAATAACTTCCCACCCTGAGCCTTTCTGGCCTAAGAATTTCTCCTGGCCTTAACTGAAGAGAGGGTGTGCGTGTGTGCTAAGTCGCTTCAGTTGTGTCTGGTTCTTTGCAGCCTCATAGACTGTAGCCCACCAGGCTCCTCTGCCCATGGAATTCTCTAGGCAAGATTACTGGAGTGGGTTGCCATGCCCTCCTCCAGGGGAATCTTCCTGACCCAGGGATCAAACCCATCTCTCTCACATCTCCTGCACTGACAGGTGGGTTCTTTACTGATAGCACTGGAAGAGAGGGCTAGGTAGGAGCAAAAGGGATTTTTATCTTCTTATTGAAGGAATGGAGAAGGCACCCCACTCCAGTACTCTTGCCTGGAAAATCCCATGGACAGAGGAGCTTGGAAGGCTGTAGTCCATGAGGTCGCTGAGGGTCAGACACGACTGAGAGACTTCGCTTTCACTCTTCACTTTCATGCATTAGAGAAGGAAGTGGCAACCCACTCCAGTGTTCTTGCCTGGAGAATCCCAGGGACGGGGAGCCTGGTGGGCTGCCGTCTATGGGGTCGCACAAAGTCGGACACGATTGACGTGACTTAGGAGCAGCAGCAGCAGCAGCAGTGAAAGGAAGTATACCAAAACAGTTCAGAACTTCTCAATTTGTTGAAATCTTGATTTTGCTTAGTTTAAGTTTATATAATACTAATTATATCCTTGTTTGAATGACCTATACATTCATAGATCATTTTTTTTCCAATGGGTACATATATTTGCTAACAAAAAATATTCTAAATCGACTATTATAAAAATGTTATTGTTTGCTTTTTTTTTAAGAAAGTTAATCAGTAATTCATGGCTACTTTAGCAATAAAGTCTCCTAAATTTTGCATTTTTATTCAGCCTTTTAATTTCTTGTTTCTGCACAAGATTTTGGCAATGTTTTATTCTATTTTTATGGTGGAGAAATATTGGCATTCTTTGCTTTGAGAAGCAATTTGACCCTTTTGACTACTCTGGCTAATTTTACTGGCTCTCTCCATTGTCTGGTTACAGATGTGTGGGTGGGGGGAGGGTAGAATTATCTTAAGTGAATTATTTCTAGGAAAGGTAATAATGGCACACTTCAGATTATTTCATTCCTGTGATCCAAATTTGATTATCTAGCTGATATCACTGGGGACATTTGCAGCTTTAATAATTACATCTCAAGGCCTAAAGAAAAAAAGAAGAAAAATTACATTTACTACATATTCACATGCAGCCTTTCAGAGACTTACCATCTGAAAGCCTGTTTGGCTGCTTAAAAAAAAAAAAAAGATTGATATCAAGATTCTGCTTTAAGAGTTCAAGCTCAGTTGACACTTTGTTCTTTCAAAAAAAAAAAAAATACCCCAAAATCTAGATTTAAACAACTGTTTTGGTAGACGGGTTTAGTATTGTTTATCTGAAAGAGTGAAAAACCCAAGCTATTGATTTTACTTTTCCTTTTGGAGGAGAGTTTTAGGATTTTTTTTTTTTTTTTTTTTTTTTGCCCCTAGAAAGTTTTGAGGCTCTGATTCATGTTAAAAGTGCCTTGTTCCATTATAAACCAACACAGCTTTGAAGCTGTCTCCACTTCTAGGTCAAGGGCTCTCCCTGTGGCCAGATGCCAGTTTTATCCTTGGACTCTCATGATCCTCGGAAATAAATCAACTTTCCAGTAAAATCCTATGACTACTCTGTTTTACATAAAAGTGTGCAGCCTGGGGCTGTGATATTATTTTGCATTTTAGGTGGAGAAGAAGGGAAAGAAAACATTCGTTATTGCTGAGAGACAACTCCAAATGGAGCCATAATTATGGATATCAGAGGGCAGCTGGGTACCATACTCACTCTCCTGGTAGCTTCTAGAACCCTAAAGCTTATTACTGACGTGGAAACAAACATACAGAGGACTGTGAAGTGGTCTAATCCACATGTGGCAAGGGTCAATACAGTCCAGGAGTTAAAAAGCACTGAGTAGGTTGCCTCTTAGGTCAAAATTTCTTCCTTGTGGCAGAAAAAAAAAAAAAATTACGACTATAAATAGCAATACAGATGAATCTCGCAATGTTGACAAATAAAAGAGGCTATGCATGAAATAAGGTCTCCTGTATTGGTCCACTTTATAAAGTTCAAAATTATACAAGACTAATCTATCATGTTAGAACTAAATATATAGTTTACTTTTGATGAGGGAAAGGATCGTGCTAGATAGGGGCATGAAGATGCTTCCAGAAGGCCAGAAAATTATATTTCTTGACCCAGGTGATGGACCCAGAGGTGAGTTCACTTTGTGATAATCCATTAAGCCATATACCTGTGATCTGGGTGGTTTTTACTGAAAGAATGATTTACTTCAATTTAAAAGTTTAAAAACAATATTGTCATTGGGAAAGACAAATTTAAGAAGTATTGGAAAAGCATTCTGCTAATTAAACACTGGATATTTATATTTATAGAGGAAAAATAGACAATTCAAATGAGCTAAAGGAAAAAAAATGCGCAAAACTTCAGTGTAGGGTGATGGGGGTATTCATTGCTACTGCTGCATTTGGCATTATCTATTAAAGATATGCATGTCTGGTGACCCAGATTCCCACCCCTGGGTATATATCCAATAGAAATACGTGCATGTGAGCACCAAAAGAATAGCAACTCCATTAATAGTGGCCCCAAACTGAAAACAAGTTGTCTACCAACAGTAGAGTAGATACAATGTGGTATTAATATATCCAACCTTGGAATACCGTACAGCCTTTTAAAAGGAAGGAACCATAGAACCCTTAGCATAAATGAAGCTGGGAAACCTAATGTTAAAAGATATAAGTTTTAAAAAAAGGCATATGTTCCCATTTACTTAAAGTCCAAAAAATAAGAAAAAATAAATACGTGACAATATCGATACACACTTAGGTGGAAAAACTAAAGAAAAGGAAAAAATAAGTTATCATAAAAGTAAGGGTGCTGGGGAGAGGGTGGGTTTGGAGTGGGAAGGGGGTGGGTGGACAGCCCCTGGGCCATATTCTATTTCTTGATTTGAGTAATGGTTATGTGAAGGCTCACATGATAAAAATTTATGAAATTATACTTTTATATATCATATACTTTCTCTAATGTATATTTCACAATAAAAAGGGTATAAAAATCACATGAAACCCAGTTACTCAGAGAGTTATCAATTTAACACTTTGATATGTATATTTTCCAGATCTTCTTTAATGCAAAGGTACATCTTACCCACATGGCTTTGTAGCCTTTAATTTTGTTTTCTTTAATGATTGGATCTCCCAGAAGAAACTCTTGGGTTTTTTGTTTTCAATTTCCATTTAATTTTAACTAAGAGTAAATATCATACAAGCTTTATGCCCCTCTGGAAGGCTAAAGCCATGGAGTGGCTTTCAGGAAATTAGGTTGCTTTAACCTAAGCTACAGTGATTCATAAACCAATCTGCAGGATTTTGCCGTAGCTCATGGGAGACTTTTACTTCTCTGTTAATAATGCTGCAGCTTCAAAAGAGAAAAGCCTCTTTCCACCTCTTCAGTGTGCTGCCTCTTCAAAAGTAAAGGCCAGGCAGTGAGGGGAAAGGCCAGTATGGGACTGGTCAGGAGGCTTGGGGGGAGGAGGAGGTCACCCTAAAATGTATTCTAATACTCATCATGCTGATCCTGACCTAGGAAACATTATAAAGTACTGAAATCGAACAAAAAATGATCCGAGTGCTTTAAAAAAAGAAAGTTGTTCCATTGCTCTCCTTGCCCAGAGGGCAGCCCAAGTCTCCTTCCCTCTGCCTGGAACACACTGCTCCTCCCCATCACCTGATCAGCAAGCATCCTCCACTGTTCTCCTTCACCCTTTTCATCATCTGCACACTTCGTCCTCCTCAACATGACACGGTTGAAGAAGCCTTCTATGACTACCCAAGCAACAGCTTCATGGCACCCTAAACCTACCACATCACAGCACTGGTCCCCTTATTTTGAAATTGTCTGTTTTCTTGTCCACAAATATGCTGCTAATCCATAAGTTTCACACATGCAAGGACGTGCATGTCCTTCATACACACGCATGTGTTTCACCATCGAAACTGCCAGCTCTAGTTCATACTGGCACCCAATAAATACAGTTATTGAATGGGTGGAAAACAGTTGTGAAATGAGATGGGGTGTGAGGAGTGGAGCTGGGATTTAAATTATGCTCTCCCAACTCACTTCACCCATTAAACACAAATGGCTTCAAAGAGTCCAATCAAACCAACACAGGATGGTGTGAAGCTTTAAATTCTACAATGGCTTCATTTCAAATACTAGTGAAATAATCTGCTGGTCAATGAAGGAGACCCAAGAGGTGTGGGTTTAGTCCCTGGGTTGGGAAGATCCTCTGGAGAAGGAAATGGCAACCTACTCCAATATTCTTGCCTGGAAAATTTCATGAACAGAAGAGCCTGCAGGCTACACTCTGTGGGGGCGCACAGAGTTGGACACAACTGAGCATACACACACACACACACCAGTAATAGCAGTTTGTATCTTGTATATTTTGTGAAGCAGTTTCACAAGTCTTACACAGTTCCAACAATAAAACCTCCAACTTGAACTGAGAGGCTATTAATGTCATCATTTTATAGATGGGAAAGCTGTATGAGAGAGCTTAAGTATCTAGCTTCATAAGATTATTTTTCAGTCTAAGCCAGGAACAGTAGGCAAGAATACTCAGAAGAACTATGCAAAAAGATCTTAATGACCCAGATAACCATGATGGTGTGATCATTCACCCAGAGCCAGACATCCTGGAGTCCAAAGTCAAGGGGGCCTTAGGAAGCATCACTACAAACAAAGCTGGTGGAGGTGATGGAAATCCAGCTGAGATATTTCAAATCCTAAAAGATGATACTGTTAATGTGCTGCACTGAATATGCCAGCAAATTTGGAAAACTCAGCAGTGGCCATAGGACTGGAAAAAGTCAGTTTTCATTCCAATCCCAAAGAAAGGCAATGCCAAAGAATGTTCAAACTACCACACAATTGCACTCATCTCACACTCTAGCAAAGTAATGCTCAAAATTCTCCAAGCGAGGCTTCAGCAGTACGTGAACTGAGAATTTCCTGATGTTCAAGCTGGATTTGGAAAAGGCAGAGAAACCAGATCAAATTGCCAACATCTGTTCGATCATAGAAAAAGCAAAAGAGCTCCAGGAAAACATCTACTTCTGCGTTATTGACTATGCCAAATCCTTTGACTGTGTGGATCACAACAAATTGTGAAAAATTCTTCAAGAGATGAGAATACCAGACCACCTTACTGTCTCCTGAGAAATCTGTATGCAGGTCAAGAAGCAGCAGTTGGAACTGGACATGGAACAACAGACTGGTTCCAAATTGGGAAAGGAATACATCAAGGCTGTATATCGTCACCCTGATTATTGAACTTATATGCAGAGTTCATCATGCAAAATGGCAGGCTGGATGAAGCACAGACTGGAATCAAGATTGCCCAGAAAAGTGTCAGTAACCTCAGATATGCAGATGACACCACCCTTATGGCAGAAAGCAAAGAACTAAAGAGCCTCTTGATGAAAGTCAAAGAGGAGAGTGAAAAAGCTGGCTTAAAACTCAGCATTCAGAAAACTAAGATCATGGCCTCCGGTCCCATCACTTCATGGCATGTAGATGGGGAAACAATGGAAACAGTGAGAGACTATTTTGGGGGGCTCCAAAATCACTGCAGATGATGATTGCTGCCATGAAATTAAAAGACGCTTGTTCCTTAGAAGAAAAGCTATGACCAACCTAGACAGCATATTAAAAGGCAGAAATATTACTTTACCAGCAAAGGTCCATCTAGTCAAAGCTATGGTTTTTCCAGTAGTCATGTATGGATGTGAGAGTTGGACCATAAAGAAAGCTGAGCACCGAAAAATTGATGTTTTTGAACTGTGGTGTTGGAGAAGACTCTTGAGAGTCCCTTAGACTGCAAGGAGATCCAACCAGTCCATCTTAAAGGAAATCAGTCCTGAATATTCATTGGAGGGACTGATGCTGAAGCTGAAACTCGAATACTTTGGCCACCTGATGTGAAGAACTGACTTACTGGAAAAGACTTTGATGCTGGGAAAGATTGAAGGCGGGAGGAGAAGGGGACAAGATTGAGGATAAGATGGTTGGATGGTATCACCGACTCAATGGACTTGAGTTTGAGGGGAGTTGGTGATGGACAGGGAAGCCTGGTGTGCTGCAGTCCATGGGGATGCAAAAAGTTGGACACGACTGAGTGGCTGAACTGAACTGAAGCCAGGAACTGGTAACCCCTTAGAGCTGGAAGTGTATACCACATGTTTTTAGACAGCAGGGACATAAAATAAATATGTGACACCATTCTAATTTTTTTATCTTATAGTAGATATTACTTTTTTAAAGTATTAATTTTTAGCTTTATTTTTATCACAAAACTAGCAATTTGATGTAGAAAAAGAGTACAAATAAGAAAATAAAAATCATTTATGATCACATTAGATAGAATATCTATCATTACACCATTTTAATAACTGACTACATATTCAGTCTGGAGCTTCGCTAGAGTGAGAACTCTCCTCCCACACTCTCCTCTTCCACACCACCCCCCCAACTCTGTTCTTTATCTTCAGATTTTTCTGAGCTATTCTTGCCCATTTGCTCTTTTATTTGAATTTGAGAATTAGGTTTTACTAAAATTCTGTTGGGATTTTTATTGGATTTGCATTCCTTTTATAGATTAATTGGAGTAGAACTGAAAATTTTACTATCTTGGTTCCTGTCTTTCATAAACACAGTATATTTCTCCATTAATTTATGTCTATTTTAATGTCTTTTTAAAAATATGGAAAGCTTCAGAAATTTGCATGTCATTTTTGCACAGGGACTGTGTTCATCTTCTCTGTACTGTTCCAACTTTAGTATATGTGTTGTCGAAGCGAGCATTCAGAAGAATTTTTCTTTTAATGGTTGGATTATATTAGGAGAGAAAGGTAACATACTCTTCACTTTCTTTATGAGACCAAAAGGAGATTAATCTGGACTAGTTATTTCTATCAAACATAAAAGCATTTACTTGCATGGTAAAAATGGAGGAAATGTTTCTGATTATGTTATCTTGCACCTTCTATCATCTAAATGGAAGGCTTTTAAAAATATATATTTATGGTTTTTTGGGGCTAAAAGGAAGAAACCTTTTATTTATTTATTTGTGTGTGTGTTGGATTTTTAAATTTTTATTTATTTTTAATTGGTGGAATATTGCTTTACAATTTTGTCTTGGTTTCTGCCATAAAACAACATGAAATCAGTCACAAATTGTATGCATATCCCTTACCTCCCCCTCCTCCCCCAATATTTCTGTATATCTTTTTTTTGGCTGCTCTGGGTCTTCCTTGTGGTGCGTGGGCTGAAGAGCCCTTCGGCTTCAGTAGTTACAAGCGAGGGGGCCCTGAGGCATATGAGATCTTAGTTCCCCTGACTAGGGATCCAACCTGAAGCCTTGCATTCGAAGACAGATTCCCACCAGGGAAATCCCAAAGTGGAAATTCTTTGGTGGTCTTGACAGAGAAATGCAGCCAATCAAAAGGGTTGGGACAACAGGGGAAAAGGAAAGGAAAGGAAAAGAAGATGGTCAGACATGATTTGGAGGAGGGCTGGGGAAATGGGTGAACAGTGGGGCAGGTGGAAGAAACTGGGGAGGAGAAAATGACAGCAAGTGAGGATTTTCTGAGTCCTGCTATTCTAGAAAACCAGCAGCATCCCTTGGGATCTTGTTAGAAATTCAGAATACAGGCCCCAACTCAGATTTACCCAATCCAAATCGTCATTTTAACAAGATCCCCAGGTAATTCTTATGCACAGTCAAGTTCCAGAAGCTCTTAGTTGCCCCCAGCCAATCTGAGCCAGACCTGATCAATGTCATCAGCCTTAGCCCTATTAATAGACAAAACTGGTTTGGTTGCCTAGAGACCTGGTTCCTCCTGTAGACTCTGCATCTCAGAGTGCTCCTACCACTTTGGCCAAAGCCGTGTGACTCCAGTTGGCCTCAGTTTCTCTGCTAGCATGTCACTTCTCTGCAGGGATTGGATCCTGGCTGGGACCGGTTTCCTCAGCGCGGTCCTCACGTTCCACCAGAGGCTTGCACTGCCCCTTCCTCTGGGACACAGGATGTGATTTTTCTACTCTCTTCTCAGCTTCTGCTGGGGACCCGCTGTGACTGGCCCGATCACCTGGAACTGTGCCTGATTTTGAATATTGTCACCTGGACTTCTTCCAGAACTGCATTCTGCTGGCAGAGAGTTCACAGTCAAATGTCCAAGTAGCCTGGCTCAATCTGAGTTAGTCACGGCCTGTGACCACTGCACACAAGTCTGCCTCGCTGCCTCCTGGGGACGGGCTAGCTTCTGAAGACACGCTCTGTCCCCTCTGTCCCCCAAATCTTGGCTTCTTCCCCCTTCCCAGGGCCTGAGCTGATGCAGTCTCAGCCTGCCTTACACACAAATGTCTCCTACTAAGGAGAAGGAGGCCAGCATAGAGCAAGGGTGGCAGGACTCAGTCCCTTCTCTCTCTTAACATCTAAGATGCTGGGATTTCATGGCCCTGCTTGTGTGTGTAGACCTTGAGACTCCAA
This sequence comes from Nanger dama, assembly GCA_917880005.1. Lineage (NCBI taxonomy): Eukaryota > Metazoa > Chordata > Mammalia > Artiodactyla > Bovidae > Nanger > Nanger dama. The sequence continues at coordinate 13,988,813 of CAKJTW010000032.1, read as the reverse complement.
GCACTGCCTTTGGAGCCCTTTAGGTAAAAGATATCTTAAAAGTCTTGGAAGACTACTGACTACAAATGGGCCCAGTTGTTTTGCACAACTTGTAGTTTTGCCTCTTTTCTCCAAGGTGGAGAAAAATCTTTGTGGCCTAACTTACTTTATGAAAGTGAAAGTTGCTCAACTGTGTCTGACTCTTTGCCACCCTATGGACTATACAGGCCATGGAATTCTCCAGACCAGAATACTGGAGTAGGTAACCTTTCCCTTCTCCAGGGGATCTTCCCAACCCAGGGATCAAACCCAGGTCTCCTGCATTGCAGGCAGATTCTTTACCAGCTGAGCCATAAGGGAAGCCCAAGAATACAGGAGTGGGTGGCCTATCCCTTTTCCAGTGGATCTTCCCGAACCAGGGATTGAAACGGGGTCTCCTGCACTGCAGGTGAATTCTTTGCCAACTGAGCTATGAGGGAAGCCAACTTACTTTATAAATACAGGCTGATGCATACAGAAGCTCAGTCATTTCTCTGGTTCCCATACAACCATTTCACTTTGACCTATGGTGTTATATCTCCTGCCCTGCTCAATCTGTGGTGGAACATCATACAAAGTGTATCACATCTGCTACTGTGTTTTAAGCCATGTCAGGGTGGCCATCAGCTAGAGAAGCCAATTTTTATTACTCTCCACTAATTCATAATAAAGCACTGACTTTATCTTTAAGATTGTTGCATCATTTCTATTCCTAAGAGCTATTCTTATGGTGATTTAAAAAAAAAAAAAAAGATGATGAGAAAGAAGAAAGAAAACAAGAAGAAAGTGTGGCAGCACCCACAGCAGCTAAGGAATGGTGTGGGTGTTGTTTCCATTATTTACATACATAACACTTTCACAAGAATCCAAATGTCTTACAAAAGAAAATACAAATTGCAGGAAAGACGCAATAACACAGCAAGACACAAAGAAAACAATTATCCAGAGGAAGATTTAAATTTGGCATCCGTCGTTGCAGCGAAAGAACGGATAAGTATCCTCTGGCTGCTCGCACATAGCAAGGTAGGCTGTAGTGGCATTTGTGAGGGTCCAAAAAGAAGTTCTATGCGAAATAGAAGGAAGTACACGCTATGTGATGTAGTCATTCCAAGTTTCTAAAGTTGCATGGCACTCTCGTTAAATCAGCAGGGGTACATAAATATATGGTTTTCCAAAGACACCCTTGGCCAAGTGCAATCAAAGGTCCAGGAAGAAGTTACTTAAGATTAGGAAGAGGGTTTAGAACATACATAAGCATGCACCATTCGCTGGATCATTCTAAAGGTCCAGATTTTCTCAGGACAGACTTTATTGATAAGTCATGAAGAAGCTGTATTTGAAGTTAGTCTAAAAAAAACCCGATTTTGACGGATGGTGTGAAAACTCTCCTTTAGTGATTTTCAGCTCTACGCCTGATGTTATGTCATTATTTGAACAGGGTTCCAACCAACCATTTAAACCTTTGGCAAAGGGAAACCTCATAAGGGAGTGGTGGGAGGGGCGGAGAATACTCTCAGGAAAAATGTCTAAAATGTTGCAGAGGCTTAAAAGGGATAAGTAGACAAAACAACACATCACTGCTAGGGTAGTATGTGCAGTTCCAGTCAAACCCCTCAAAATTACAATGTCATTTGTCTTCTTTGTATCTCTTTTGTTTTCACAAGTCACACGGCAAAATAAACAAATACTACATCATCCCTCTGAGGATTCAGCTGGGGGAAAAGCATCGGTTAGCTCATCTCCAGAGCAGCTATTATTAGCTCGCTTCGTTCTCTCATATGATACGTACCCATGCTTATTAAACGGCTTGTCAGCTTCCTCTATGATTATGACTACAGCTATGCAGGGCACTCTAGTGCAGCCCAGAGGTACCCGTTTCCACAGGATTTTCCAAAACCGATGTAAGCTCCATAGTTTTCAAAGGTTCTTTGTTGGAAAAAACATGCAAAGTCATATCTGCAACTGACGTTGAACTTTCCATAGGTAAGATTAGGGACTTCCCTGGCAGTTCAGTGGGTAAGACCCCATGCTTCCATTGTAGGGGGCGTGGGTTTGATCCTGGTGGGGCAACTAAGATCCCACATGCTGCACAACATGGCCAAAAAATAAATAAAAATAAATGTATAGAAAATATTACTGTACCTGCACTGAACTGTATATTCAGTGTTACCCATACCTCCCCCAATCCATGATTACTCAGAACCTGTGAATATGAGCTTATTTGGAAGTAAGAGTCTTTGTCAGTGTAACCACGTTAAGATGATGTCATACTGGATTAGTGTGGGCCCTAAACTCAGTGACTGGTATCCTTGTAAGAAGGTCCTTCAGAGATGTAGACATGCAGGAAGACCATCATGTGAAGACAGAGGCAGAGACTGGAGTGATGTAGCTGCAAGTCAAGGACTGCCAGTAGCCCTCAGAAGCTAGGAGAGAAGCTCAGAACAGGTTCTAGTCTGAGTCTTTGGTGGAGGGATGTGGCCTTGGTGACACTTTGATTTTGGACTCCTAACCTCCAGAACAGTGAGATATAAATTTCTATTGTTTATGCCAGGGGTCCCCAACCTCCCGGATCTGAATGTCTGATGATCTGAGGTGGAGCTGATACAGTAATAATAGTAATAAAGTGCACAATAAATGCAATGTGCTTGAATCATCCCCAAACCATCTCCCCCACCCCCTGATCCATTGAATTATCCCAAACCATCTTCCCCCCACCCCTGATCCATAGAAAAACTGTCTTCCATGAAACCGGTTCCTGGTACCAAAAGTTGGGGACTGCCCAACCTTTAAAACAGCCAGTTTGTGCTATTTTGTCGTGGTAGTCCTAGGAATCTCCAGATTATGAAAGTGAGTACGTCAAATTACATAAAGACTTGATATTAACATTCCCTTAGATGATGAAACTAGGGGAAGAAAAGGCTACTTGTCATGGTGACATGGCGAGTCTAAACCAAGGATGGGATTAGAAACTGGTCATTCTAGGATCACAAGGCAGGTAGAACTATAGAGGAATGAAAGGTTCAGCTAACCACTATGCCGCTGATGTCACATTTAAAAGTGAGGTATAAGACCTCCATGTGCAAAAATTGCAAGGGAGGTTATCAAAATCTGATCACATGGCTTTCAACCCCTTACATAAAGTACATAAAAAATGAAAACTAGAGATTCAAGATGAGAGTTGTTTTGTGTAGAGTAGTCTGGCTGCTGAGTGTCCTCCCTCACCAACGTTTCTAAATCTTCGGGGGCAAACAAAATGTGAGTAGTTCCCCTGGATCAGATGTGGGTCACCCACAAGAGAATGCAAGCATGGGCTTATCCTGCATCCTCTCTAAGAGAATCATTTGGATGTGTAGCCAGAGGAAGAAAAAAAAGCTGGACTTGGTAACAGAGTCCTGGGGTCCCAGGAAAGAGTAAGTGATCAGCCATGTTAAGATGGATCCATTTGTTCGCAGGGAAATCTTGGTGAGATAACTCTACCCTGGAGCATCTCCCCACAATTCATACAAACCAAGAGGAGAGGCAGCTTTATATACCTGTGAAGATCAACGAACTGTAACACCAGATCTTCACGAAAGGACCAGACAAGTAAGAACTTTCCTACTCCGCCTCCTCCTCCTCCTCCCAGTGTTCTAACCAGAGAAAAGTGCGCAGCCGCCTTCTACAGACTGCAAGGGGCAGGGATGTGCAAAGGAAGGGGAACACAGGTTTCTCTCCTAACCCAACTGTAGCTCTTTGTAGGAGGTTGAGCTGGAGATGGGAGAAACCTGTCAATGTTTTATATATATACTGTGATGTGAATCCAGGCACGTTAATTACTGACCAATGGATATATTACCTGGACATAACTGGAAGAATAAAAATTTGCTCTAAATTTCAAACCCAAGAGCCGAGAAAGTGCTAACTCTGTGGAATAAATCTGAAGTGTTGCTTTATGATTGATTACATCCTATGAGTCATGCTAGTTCAGTGCAACAGTTACATAACCATTTCTAAATGCAATTGAATAGAGCAGTTCTTATAGAGCCTTCTATAGAGTTTTCCTCTATGAAGTCACTGTGTTTCTGTCTGAATTTGGAAAATTATATGTCAAATTGTCCTCATAGAGAATTTTGTCCTTTTATCAGCACTTGTCAATGCTCGGTCAGTCTCTCAGTTATGTCCAACTCTTTGCGAACCGGTGGACTGTAGTCCACCAGGCTCTCTGTCCATGGGATTAGTTTGCAAGAATGCTGGAATAGGTTGCCATTTCCTCCTCCAGGGGATCTTCCTGACCCGCACCTCCTGTGGCTTCTGCACTGGCAGGCAGATTCTTTACCACTGAGTCACCTGGGAATGAAATGTCTAAACCAAGAAGCATTATATGCTTGGTACATATTAGATTCTCAACAAATGTTGCATTAATAAAGAAATGAATGGACAGTGAAGAGAAACCCTGCTTGCCTGGGTTCTTTATAAACCCAAGCTATCCCCAGATTCCTTTATGGTAGAGTAAGAAATATTTCAAGTTGATGATTTCTGAAAAACTCCAGCCAGACATTTTTGGTCCCATAGAGTATATGTTCCAGAGAAGGCAATGGCACCCCACTCCAGTACTCTTGCCTGGAAAATCCCATAGATGGAGGAGCCTGGTGGGCTACAGTCCATGAGGTTGCTAAGAGTTGGACATGACTGAGTGACCTCACCTTCACTTTTCACTTTCATGCATTGGAGAAGGAAATGGCAACCCACTCCAGTGTTCTTGCCTAGAGAATCCCAGGGACGGGGGAGCCTAGTGGGAGGCCGTCTATGGAGTCGCACAGAGTTGGACACGACTGAAGCGATATAGCAGCAGCAGCAGCAGCAACAGAGTATATGTCTTCATTCACAATGGGATTAAACTAGAAATTGATAATTGAGAGATAATAGAAAAATCTCCCAACATTTGCAAACTAAATACCATGGTTCTAAATAAATCAAGGGCCAATGAGAAAATTTCAAGAGAAATCAATATATCAAACTGAATAAAAATTAAAATACAACATAGCAAAATTGTAGGATGCCATTAAAAGCAGTGCTGAGAGGGACGTTTATAGCTCCAAAGGCATACATTAGAGAAGGGGCAAAGTCCTAAATCAATAATCTAAGATCTCACCACAAGAATGTAGAAAAAGAGAAGCAAAATAAACCCGAAGCAAGCAAGAGAAAGCAAACAATGAGGTTAAGAGCAGAAATCAATGACACCGAAAACGGGAAAAACAATAGGCAAAATCAAAGATACAAACCTCGGCTCTTCAAAAGATCAGAACTGACAAACTTCTATCAAGACTGACAAAGGAAAATGGAAAGACAACACAAATGACCAACATCTGGAATGAAAAAAAGGTATCACTACAGACATCAAAAAGAAAAGGGGCTTCTATTAAAAAAAAGTGACATATAGATTTGACAGCACAGATGAAATTAACCAATTGTTCAAAAACACAAGCCACAACAACTTCCCAAAAATGAAATAGAAAGTTTCGATAATCCTAACATCATTAAGGAAATTGAATTTGCCATTTTCAAAAATTCCCCCACAAAGAGATCTCCTACCCCAGAGGGTTTTACAGGAGAAATTCTACCACACATTTGAGGAAGACTTAATACCAGTTCTACACAATCTCTTATAGAAAAGAAAAATCACTTCCAGTTCATTTTATAGAGCTAATATTATCCTCACACACAGGCAAAGATGGTACAAAATAAGAAAACTGCAGACCAATATTTCTTGTGAATAATGATCCAAAAAATTTTAACAATATATTAGCAAATAGAATTCAGCAATATTGCCAAAGAATTATACATCATAGCTAGGGTTTCATCCAGGAATGCAAGTCTGGTTCAGTATTTGGGAGTTAATCAACATAACCCACAGCATTAGTAGGCCAGGAGACCTGGATACATGTACACACTTGCCTAATGGATATTTTACAATGGTACAAAAGTAATGGAGGAAAGGTGAAGAAGGAGAAGGAGGAGGAATAAAAGGAAGAAGAAGAGAGGAGGAGGAGAAAGGAGGACAGAAAACTGAGACTCCAGAGTTAACAAATTGGAATGTTTCTGAGTGCCAGAGCCAAAGAGTTCACGACTTCTGCAAGACTTGGGAAAGGATGATTAACCACTTGGAGAGATAACTTTTCTCATTCCAACAACTGGACTGGATTCGCTGGTACTTTGCTGAAGCTGTCCTAAGAAGCCATTATCTTTTCCCTTTTTTTCTTGTTGCTCCCACATCTAAAGAACACAACGTGGTTCCATTGTTTTATTTACTTTTTTGTTTTATTAATTTGTTTGCTTTCCCAATTGACTTTATTTCTTAAGTCAACTGGGAAAATCACGGGTGGAAAGTCAGTCTGGGGCATCCAAATGTGGAATGGATCCTAGGTCAGTATCCACCATGGAGGCCGCCTCTTCTATCATTTTCCTGCCCGCTGATAATGGGTCCTTGATTTCTCAGGGTAGCCTCACCTGCTGCTCCTGAGCCCTTTTAGGAGGGGGAGATGGATCCTGGGGAGTGGGGGGGTGTTACAAAGGCTGGGACTCATCAATCTGTGTAAACCTGAATTCTGATCACATACATGATTCCCTCTGTATCTTGGGTCCTGAGTATTCATAGTGGCCTCACCCACCTAACCATCCTCAAATACAAAGAACCATGTGCAGACATTATCAGACCCAAAGCACATCCAGATGTTCCATGCTTCTGGAGATCCTTAGATGTAATCACTTCACAAAGCGCTATACAGTTTAGATTTCAACTCTGCAGGAATCTCCAGGGCTTTTACAACAAATAGTGCTAGAACAGGTGGACATTTATAGACAAAAATTGAACTTTGACCTTATACAATAATTAATTCAAATGAAAGTACAATATAAACAAACTAAAACAGAAATCTATGTACTTTCAGGAAAGAAAGGAAAAAAAAAAAAAAACCTGGAGAATATCTTTGGAATCTAGGGCTAGACAAAAAGTCTTAGACTTCATGCCAAACTATGATTCATAAAAGGAAAAACTGATAAATTAGACTCCACCAAAATTTAAAAATCTGCTTTTTAAAATTTATTTTAATTGGAGGATAATTGCTTTTCAATGTTGTGTTGATTTCTGCTGTGCAGTGAATCATCCATAAGTATACATATATCCCCTCCCTCTTGAACCTCCCTCCCACCCCCCACCCCCACCCCTCTATGTTGTCACAGAGTTAGCTCCCTGTGTTATATAGCAACTTCCCACTAGCTATCCATTTTACATATGGTAATGTATATGTTTCAATGCTACTCTGTGAAAGACCCTGTTAGGAGGATGAAAAGATATGATACAGACTGTGAGAAAATATTTGCAAACCACATATCCAGCAAAGGACTAGTATCTAGAATATATAAAGAACTTGGAAAATTCAACAGGAAAAATACTAAACAATCCAGTGAGAAAATGAACAAAAGAGACATTTCACCAAAGACGTCACACAGATAACAAATAAGCACATGAAAAATATGTTCAGTATCATTGTGTGCATGCTCAGTAGCTAAGTCGTGTCCAACTCTTTGTGACCCCATGGACTGTAGCCTGTCCATGGGATTTTTCAGGCAGGAGTAGTGGTGTGGGTCGCCATTTCCTTGAGGGGGATCTTCCCTGACCCAGGGATTGAACCTGCGTCTTCTGCCACCGAGGAAGCCCTCAACATCATTACTCATCAGGGAAATGCAAATTCAGACCATGAGATATCACGACATATCTATGAGAATGACTAAAATAAAAAACAGTGACACCACCAAATATTGGTAAAGATGCAGGGAAATTGGATCATTCCTATATTTGGTAATCCCAAATAGAACAGACACTCTGGAAAAGTTTACAGTTGCTTTAAAAAAAAAAAGTGCTAGGGATTTTCCTGGTGGTCCAGTGGTTAAAACTCCATGCTACTCATTTAATCCTTGGTCATCGAACTTAGATTCCCACGTGCTTTGGGGTGTGGACCAAAAAATGGACAATAACCATACACCCCACATAGTGCACACTACAGTATTCATCCCAGAGAAATGAAAACTTATGTTCACACAGAAACCTGTCCATGAATGGTTATAACAACTTTATTTGCAATAGCCAGAAACTGGAAACAATTTGACCGTCCCTTATCTAGTCAATCTAATCACACTAGGACCACAGCCTTGTCTAACTCAATGAAATTAAGCCATGCCCGCGGGGCAAAGATGGGCGGGTCATGGTGGAGAGGTCTGACAGAATGTGGTCCACTGGAGAAGGGAATGGCAAACCACTTCAGTATTCTTGCCTTGAGAACCCCATGAACAGTAGGAAAAGGCAAAATGATAGGATACTGAAAGAGGAACTCCCCAGGTCAGTAGGTGCCCAATATGCTACTGGAGGTCAGTGGAGAAATTATTCCAGAAAGAATGAAGGGATGGAGCCAAAGCAAAAAGAATACCCAGCTGTGGACGTGACTGGTGATAGAAGCAAGGTTCGATGCTGTAAAGAGCGATATTGCATAGGAACCTGGAATGTCAGGTCCATGAATCAAGGCAAATTGGAAGTGGTCAAACAGGAGATGGCAAGAGTGAATGTCGACATTCTAGGAATCAGCGAACTAAAATGGACTGGAATGGGTGAATTTAACTCAGATGACCATTATATCTACTACTGTGGGCAGGAATCCCTCAGAAGAAATGGAGTAGCCATCATGGTCAACAGAAGAGTCTGAAATGCAGTACCTGGATGCAGTCTCAAAAATGACAGAATGATCTCTGTTCGTTTCCAAGGCAAACCATTCAATATCACAGTAATCCAAGTCTATGCCCCAACCAGTAACACTGAAGAAGCTGAAGTTGAACAGTTCTATGAAGACCTACAAGACCTTTTAGAAGTAACACCCAAAAGAGATGTCCTTTTCATTATAGGGGACTGGAATGCTAAAGTAGGAAGTCAAGAAACACCTGGAGTAACAGGCAAATTTGGCCTTGGAATACGGAATGAAGCAGGGCAAAGACTATACAGAGTTTTGCCAAGAAAATGCACTGGTCATAGCAAACACCCTCTTCCAACAACACAAGAGAAGACTCTACACATGGACATGACCAGATGGTCAACACCAAAATCACATTGATTATATTCTTTGCAGCCAAAGATGGAGAAGCTCTATACAGTCAACAAAAACAAGACCAGGAGCTGACTGTGGCTCAGATCATGAACTCCTTATTGCCAAATTCAGACTCAAATTGAAGAAAGCAGGGAAAACCGCTAGACCATTCAGGTATGACCTAAATCAAATACCTTATGATTCTACAGTGGAAGTGAGAAATAGATTTAAGGGCCTAGATCTGTTAGATAGAGTGCCTGATGAACTATGGAATGAGGTTCATGACACTGTACAGGAGACAGGGATCAAGACCATCCCCATGGAAAAGAAATGCAAAAAAAAGCAAAACGGCTGTCTGGGGAAGCCTTACAAACAGCTGTGAAAAGAAGAGAAGCGAAAAGCCAAGGAGAAAAGGAAAGATATAAGCATCTGAATGCAGAGCTCCAAAGAATAGCAAGAAGAGATAAGAAAGCCTTCATGAGTGATCAATGCAAAGAAATAGAGGAAAACAACAGAATGGGAAAGACCAGAGATCTCTTCAAGAAAATTAGAGATACCGAGGGAACATTTCATGCAAAGATGGGCTCAATAAAGGACAGAAATGGTATGGACCAAACAGAAGCAGAAGATATTAAGGAGAGGTGGAAAGAATACACAGAAGAACTGTACAAAAGGATCTTCATGACCTGGATAATCACGATGGTGTGATCACTCATAGCATCACTACGAACAAAGCTAGTGGAGGTGATGGAATTCCAGCTGAGATATTTCAAATCCTGAAAGATGATGCTGTGAAAGTGCTGCACTCAATATGCAAGCAAATTTGGAAAACTCAGCAGTGGCCACAGGACTGGAAAAGGTCCGTTTTCATTCCAATCCCAAAGAAAGGCAATGCCAAAGAATGCTCAAACTACCACACAATTGCACTGATTTCACACACTGGTAAAGTAATGCTCAAAATTCTCCAAGCCAGGCTTCAGCAGTGTGTGAACCGTGAACTTCCAGATGTTCAAGCTGGTTTTAGAAAAGGCAGAGGAACCAGAGATCAAATTGCCAACATCTGCTGGATCATGGAAAAAGCAAGAGAGTTCCAGAAAAACATCTATTTCTGCTTTGTTGACTATGCCAAAGCCTTTGACTGTGTGGATCACAATAAACTGTGGAAAATTCTGAAAGAGATGGGAATACCAGACTACCTGACCTGCCTCTTGAGAAATCTGTATGCAGGCCAGGAAGCAACAGTTAGAACTGGACATGGAACAACAGACTGGTTCCAAATAGGAAATGGAGTACGTCAGGCTGTATATTGTCACCCTGCTTATTTAACTTATATGCAGAGTACATCATGAGAAAAGGTGGGCTGGAAGAAGCACAAGCTGGAATCAAGACTGCTGGGAGAAATATCAATAACCTCAGATATGCAGATGACAGCACCCTTATGGCAGAAAGTGAAGAGGAACTAAAAGCCTCTTGATGAAAGTCAAAGAGGAGGGTGAAAATGTTGGCTTAAAGCTCAACATTCAGAAAATAAAGATCATGGCATCTGGTCCCATCACTTCATGGGAAATAGATGGGGAAACAGTGGAAACAATGTCAGACTTTATTTTGGGGGCTCCAAAATCACTGCAGATGGTGACTGCAGCCATGAAATTAAAAGACGCTTACTCCTTGGAAGAAAAGTTATGACCAACCTAGATAGCATATTCAAAAGCATAGACATTACTTTGCCAACTAAGGTCCATCTAGTCAAGGCTATGGTTTTTCCTGTGGTCATGTATGGATGTGAGAGTTGGACTGTGAAGAAGGCTGAGCACCAAAAGAATTGATGCTTTTGAACTGTGGTGTTGGAGAAGACTCTTGAGAGTCCCTTGGACTGCAAGGAGATCCAACCACTCCATTCTGAAGGAGATCAACCCTGGGATTTCTTTGGAAGGAATGATGCTAAAGCTGAAACTCCAGTACTTTGGCCACCCCATGCGAAGAGTTGATTCATTGGAAAAGACTTTGATGCTGGGAGGGATTGGGGGCAGGAGGAGAAGGGGACAACCAAGGATGAGATGGCTGGATGGCATCACTGACCTGATGGACGTGAGTCTGAGTGAACTCCGGGAGGTGGTGATGGGGTCACAGAGAGTCGGACACGACTGAGCGACTGAACTGAACTGAATGGGTGAATGGTTAAACAAACCACAGCACATCCATGCCATGGAATACTACTCGGTGATAATCAGAACGAACTAGTGATACAAGCAAGAGCTGGATGAATGTCAGTATCTTTTATTTAACTCCTGAGAAGTATTTTGAAATGTCCTTCTATTTAGAGATCATGCTTTTACTCTTGACATTTGGATGCACTATTTTAAATATATTCGTTTATAATCATTATAGTGTGTTCTTCACATAAGAAAAATACTAAAAAGAAAAACTGAAATAATAAATAGCTTATATTTATGTAGCATGAATTATGCCCAAAGCACTATTCTAAGCACTTTTGGGCTTCCCAGGGAGCTCAGTAGTAAAGAACTCCTCTGCCAATGCAGGTGACAAGGGTTCAATCCCTGGGTTGGGAAGATTCCCTGGAGAAGGAAATGGCAACCCACTCCAGTATTCTTGCCTGGGAACTGTCATGGACAGAGGAGCCTGGTGGGCAGGCTACAGTGCATAAAGTAACAAAAGAGTTGGACACGACTTAGTGACTAAGCAACCACCAAGCACTTTTTAGATACTGGCCTCTACATAACCATAGGAAGCAGGTCTATCACTATCCCCCATTTCACAGATACCATAACTGAGGCATAAAGAAACTTGGCCAAGGTCATCTAGAAAGTATATGCCAGAGGTGAGATTTCTAACCTAGCAATCTGGCTCCATATTCTGGGTTCTAAACCAATCAAAAACACTGCTATGACATTAATGGAGATGTTGCTATTTCAAAAGTCTAGGCTGTTCCTATTGGCCAGGGAGGTGGGGTGAGTGGCTTATGAGGTCACGTTCAAGGAAATGAAAAAAGCTGCTTTTACTATTCACATCTTTCCCACCTGACAACCTACCTAACAACACCTCTTATAATAAATGCCTGGTTTTCCAACTTTATACCTTCATCCGTAAGTCTTTACCACCATGTGGAAAAGCATGGAACTGGGGAACTGGCATAGTTCTGCACCTAAGTCCATGCACTTGAGCAGTGCTGAGCTTCAGTTTTCTTACTGGTAAAATGAGAGATGGTTGTTTGAAAAGTCTCTAAGAATTTTTCTAGATCTTCTAATCCCATGACCCTATGAAATATCCTCATCTTGCAACGCTGCCTTGAATAGTTATCATTGTTGCATGCTAAAAATAAAATTATACCAACCAGAGTTTATCTTAGAGGGAGGAAAACAGTCTTTAAGAAAATAAAACACGAATGGGTCATTTGTTGGGAAAAGTAGGCCATAGTTCCTAGTATAAAGGAAGAGTGTAACTTACAATTTAGGGTGAAATTCTGTGTTTAAGAAAATGAATGGAGGGGCTTCCCTGCTGGTCCAGTGGTTAAGAATCTACCTTCCAATGCAGGGGACGTGGATTCAATACCTGGTCAGGGACCTAAGATCCCACATGCAGAGGGGCAGCTAAGCCTGTATGCCGAAACTAGAGAAAGCCCGTGCATGCCATCAAAGACCCAGTGCCGCTAAAGTAAAAAATAAATTAATTACTTTTTTATAAAAGAAAACGAATGGAATTTGGGGGTTTTGATCAAAAGAGAGGCAGCAAAAGGGAAAATGAATGAGCAACAGGGTGGGGCTCCCAAAGGATTTTTAAACACAGAGATGACAAGTGTTCAGTGTTAAGATCATTGTGTGTGTGCTTGCTAAGTCACTTCAGTCCTGTCCGACTCTTTGCAACCCCATGGACTGTAGCCTGCCAGGCTCCTCTGTCCATGGGATTTTCCAGGCAAGAATACTGGAGTGGGCTGCCATGCCCCACTGAGATCATTATTGGGCTATAACCCATCTCTCCAACCCCTTCAATAATAATGGCATCTCAGAAAGGCTTGTGTAGGTGGTTTTTGTGGAAATCAAGAAGAGATGGGGTTTCAGCAGAGGGAATGAATGAACGGTGACAGACACCCTACAGGGCAGACAATGGGCACGTGGTGGGGGAGTGGGGGGGGGGCAGGGCTGGATGTTCCAGGAGGCCTGGAGTGGGCATTCAGGCCTGTCCAACCTAGAGCTTAATGGCAGGGAGGGCCCAGCTGGCACCTGGCTTCCACAGCTTCTTCCTCCTTTACCAGTCTCCCTCCAAAACCTCTGCTGAGCCTTTTCAAATGGTGATCCACCCACTCCTCCAGATTTTGGCACCTTTAGTAAGACTCTTCCCTTACTTTGTCCTGATTTATAGTTATTAGTATATCCGCCCTACACAGTCTGCTGGATAACGTGCTCTTTAAGGATGCTGGCCTCATAACGCCAAACATAGTAAAGTACTCAATAGTAATTTATTGAATGGAATTTGCTTCTTAGCCTTCCTCCTCTATTCTCCTGGGGGCTTTTAGTTGGAATGAGTCACACTGTTCAGACACAGCAAATAATAATAATGACAATGAATGTGAACATAAAAGGTGTTTCTTAGTTTAAAAAAAAAAAAATTCTGGAGTGCCTACAAGGAGGAAAGCAAGTCCTCTGATAGGGGTGGGGAGTAAGCCTTATGTATTGAAACACTAGTTCTTCAACCATATTTTCAATGGACAAAGCTCCACATGGAATATACTCATCCCCTGTATAAAATCACAGATTTTTCAGAGAAAAACCACAGGAACAAACTTGAACTTCATGACTTCTATTATTTTGTGATAAAAGGTTTAAAACACAATGTGAGCTTTTTTAAAATGCTAAGTTCCCTGTGAGGAGTGTGGTGTTAATTTCATCTTGATTCAGGGTGCCAGCAGAACTCAGCACAGAATGGAAAAGAGAAAAATTCCTTTCCTGCAGCTCTGGTACCTACCCAGCGCCCAAGCTTTTGCTGAATTTTTTTTACTTTCTCCCAGATGAAATGAGGGCTTCCCAGGTGGCTCAGTGGTGAAGAATCTGCCTGCCAAGCAGGAGATGGGGGTTCAATCCCTGGGTGGGGAAGATCCCCTGGAGAAGGAAATGGGAACCCACTCCAGTGTTCTTGCCTGGAGAATCCCATGGACAGAGGAGCCTGGCAGGCTATAGTCCAGGGGGTCGCAGAGTCGAACATGACAGCAACTAAAAGGTAGCAGCAGCAGATGAAATGAATATCCTTCCCACAATGATGTCCTTTAGACATTTGTAACACATACACTGGTTCTCCCCAAGGAACTAAAGAGAATTTCTCTACTAAACCATAGCTCTGTTAGCAGCAAAGGTGAAGTCCCTGCTAAGCATGAATTGGTATTTGTGCCCTGTGACCTGCTTCTCTTTGTGAATGAGACCTTGGAGCACTGTGGTTTTCCTATTTCTACTCACTGAGTATAGATTCCTACCTGCCCTTATCATATTCCCGGGATCTTGATATCAGGAGATACTGCTCTTGTATATTTCAGGGAAATTTTGACAACACTTACATCGTCCACTTACTAATGAGCTTCCTGGGATAGAAGATGATAAAGCAAAATCTAATCACAGTCATTTCTCCAAACATGCCACCAGTCTGTTTGCCTAGTTCACTGGAAGGCTTCACAAAATTCATCCCTGCCCACCCGCCCCCTGCTCAGATATTAAGTTAAAGCCAGTTTCTTCCTGATCACAGTGCTTCATTTGAACTGAAGCCCTCTGAGGGGAGCTGATATGTTCCTGTTCTTGCCCAATCACTGTGGTATTCAATGACAATGTTTTCTCCTTTCATCTCTCTCTTATAGTATTTCCTTTTTGCTGCTGGCTAGTCGCTAAGTTGTGTCTGACTCTTTTGTGACCTCATGTAGCCCGCCAGGCTCCTTTGTCCATGGGATTTCCCAGGCAAGAATACTTGAGTGGATTGCCATTTCCTTCTCCAAGGGATCTTCCTGACCCAGAGAGTGAACCTGCATCTCCTGCACTGGCAGGTGGATTCTTTACCCTTGAGTCACCAGGGACCACTTGATTCAATGTGGCTCTTTAAACAGGTAATGTATAGAACAGATAGGAGGCAGGTAGTCACTGAGCAGGCCAGATGAGCTGGACCCCAGAGGGGACTGGGCCCCAGGGGATAGCAGACCATCTGAAACCCTCTGGCCCCATCATCTTTCCTCAAATTTCTGAAAAACTTCAGGACAGAAGGAAAACAGCAACTGAGGAATTTTCAGCAACAGGTGGTCTCTTCAACAGGTACTTAGGATGGGCACACCATATGAGATGCTCGAGCATCCCATGGTTTGTCCTGGGGTCCAAGGCTTCACCTCTTCTTTACCTTTTTCTCTTCCTCTTTGTATTCATGATTCTTGTGGCTAATCTAGTGAAAGCTAAAATAGCTGTTCTAAATAGAAACATTTACAGACCTTCATGGGGGAAAGGAGGAGGAAGATGTGGCATTCCAATGAACAGCGTTCTCTTTGGCTTTGCTTCTACAAATTCCCTGGGGCTGCCAGACTCTTTGGAGTGACACGTTGCACAGTGTCACATGTGTCCAGATGTTTCATAAGTCAATGAATATGATTTAACAATGAGCAACAACATCACAGCGCCTGCCACATTTTACTTGGATTGTAAAATTAAAACAGAAGCCACTTTAAATTATTTTTGGGGAAAAATAGAAAACTATCTACTCAACTGCATTAACCTTCTCCATTCCATTTGGTTCAGCTGTCCACAGAGCACTGTCTCCATCATTATGACTGCTTTCCAGGTTGCTGCTGTTGCTGCTAAGTCGCTTCAGTCATGTCCGACTCTGTGCGACCCCACAGACGGCAGCCCACCAGGCTCCCCCGTCCCTGGGATTCTCCAGGCAAGAACATTGGAGTGGGTTGCCATTTCCTTCTCCAATGCATGAAAGTGAAAAGTGAAAGTGAAGTTGCTCAGTCGTGTCCGACTCTCAGCGACCTCATGGACTGTAGCCCACCAGGCTCCTCCATCCATGTGATTTTCCAGGCAAGAATACTGGAGCGGGGTGCCATTGCTTTCTCCTGGTTAGGTCCTCCTAATTCTGTCTTCCACTGTTGATTCTTTTCTCTTCCTCAGCACTGGCCTCTGCTCCTGAAACCAAAAGGCTATTCTCAGCCTGGTGTTTGATCCCCCTCCATCACCTGTCATCTCATGAGGAGTCTGGGTCTTTTCTGCCCAGTGGTCATCAAATTTTGGGCACAACAACCTTCATTCAGCTTTTAAAATTAATACGCACTGCAGGGTGAGGCTTGTATCAGTGACCCTGCTGATATAAAACTGTCAGTTCCCCGTGGCCTCTGTTCTTACATCTGTCAGATTGAAGTCCTCAAGGAGTTAGACTGGAGAAAGAGATGATGGTTTGCCAGAGATGATGTAAAGATCTAGACTGTCCCATATCGTGAGCACAGCCAGCAATTGTTGTGTGTCAAATGCAGATTCAATTTCTTCTCATTCCTCCCATCCAATGTGTCCCCTGAGAAACTGGGAAAAGGGCAGTACCAACAACTTGGATCCCCTGGTAGCTCAGCTGGTAAAGAATCCACCTGCAATGCAGGAGACCACGGTTCAATTCCGGGGTTGGAAAGATCTGCTGGAGAAGGGTAGGCTACCCACTCCAGTATTCTTGGGCTTCCCTGGTGGCTCAGCTGGTAAAGAATCTGCCTGCAATGGGGGAGTCCTGGGTTTGATCTCCTGGACAAGGGAACAGTTACCCACTCTAGTATTCTGGCCAGGAGAATTCCATGGACTGTATAGCCCATGGGGTCACAAAGAGTTGGACATGGCTGAGTGATTTTCACTTTCAACAACATGGAAGAGATGTCATACACTTCAGGATACTTAAAATTTTTGCTTGTGTTTCCCTACTTTAAAACCCTTATACTACCATTTTGTCAACATTTACCAAGTGGTACCAAATGTGAATTTACGTGAAGGATCATGAGTGCATTTGGGAGTGATAACTCCATGTTTACCATTTTCCATAGGGCTGCAAAGAGTTGGATACAACTGAACAACTGAGCAGGCACACAGGCCTTCCTTTTAGGAAAACGTATCTAGTCCTTGATGTATTCCATAAATCAAGCTCCGAAAAGATTGGAATGTTGGGGTGAAACTGAAAGTGGTAGATTTCAAACACAGGAGTCTTTGGCAATTGAGAGGATTTCAGGGTAGAAAACTCATGAAAGCAAAATATCTTGACAGCTTAAAACAATAAATAAGGGGAGAAGCACTCTGAGCACTAAGTCAGAATTGTCACAGGCATTAATTTTAAATGGTGTTTTCAGATAAAAACCAAATATTTCATTTTAGGTTCAAATATAAGAGTTAAAGTAAAATTTCTCTCTTCCTTCATATTTGATAGCAGCCCAAGTTGATTCAACAAAGAGAAAACATTGTGGTTTTCCGGTGAAAAAAGTTGATAAACCAGCTACCATTCTCTTCATATGTCTATAAACAAAAACTTCATCTTAAGAGTCCTATCAGATGGTAAACATTTAAGTTCAGTTCAGTTCAGTCATTCAGTCATGTCCAACTCCTTGCGACCCCATGGACTGCAGCACACCAGGCTTCCCTGTCCATCACCAGCTCCCGGAGTTTACTCAAACTCATGTCCATTGAGTCAGTGATGCCATCCAACCATCTCATCCTCTGTCATCCCCTTCTCCTCCTATCTTCAATCTTTCCGAGCATCAGAGTCTTTTCCAATGAGTCAGTTCTTCACATCAGGTGGCCAAAGTATTGGAGTTTCAGCTTCAGCATCAGTCCTTCCAATGAGTATTCAGGACTGATTTCCTTTAGAATGAACTGGTTGCAGACTCCTTGCAGTCCAAGGGACTCTCAAGAGTCTTCTCCAACATCACAGTTCAAAACCATCAATTCTTCAGTGCTCAGTTTCCTTTATGGTCCAACTCTCACATCCATACATGACTACTGGAAAAACCATAACTTTGACTAGACGCACTTTTGTTGGCAAAGTAATATCTCTGTTTTTTAATATGCTGTCTAGGTTGGTCATAACTTTTCTCCCCAAGGAGCAAGCGTCTTTTAATTTCATGGCTGTAGTCACCATCTGCAGTAATTTTGGAGCCCCCAAAATAAAGTATGTCACTGTTTCCATTGTTTCCCACCTATTTGAAAGCTACTTATTCTGAATTCGGGGCACTGCTTTGAAATTTTTTTAAAAATTCATTTTTAAAGTGATTTACAAGTGCAGATAATTTCCCTAGATCCCAAGCGGGCCTACCTTTTAAGCAGGCAGTTCTGAAAGTAAAGAAAAAAGGGATTATCTAGAGTCATCACTTAAAGTACAGCAATCTTGTGACTGCCAACATTTCTGCCCCCTGGTTTTCCCTTTCCCACACCCCACAGACATCCATATTGGCTTTAAAAGTCAGATACTCAGAGAAAAATGAACCTGGGTGGAAGGGAAGCTTTGCCAGTGCTCCACGTAGGGGCCAGGATGGAGGCCTCAGAAGGTCCTTGCTCTGTGATTCAGCTCTGATTCTTCGCGTTCCTCCCGGCTTTGCCCTGGAAAGAACAGTGCCTGGCTGAATTTGGAGTTCTGTTTGTTACAACTTCAGCAGTCTGCAGCAGGGAGACAGGCCAAGTCCTGCTCTGATTGGCTGCCTTTCTCTGATGTAACAGCTGGCCCAGCCAATCAATAGCCGGTACTCCGAGAGCAGAAAGATGAATTGTAACAGGCAAGGCCCTGGGAATTTAAAAAAAAGCAACTACCCCCCACCCGCCAAACAAAACCATACACACGGCTTCTGGAGGGTCCCCCGAGAGGGAGCCTGCTCTCCTCTGCTGCAAGCCCTCTGGGCAGGCCTGTTTGCCCCTCAATCCCTTGGCACTCGGCCGAGTTCACCCCATTTTCAAAGTAGGTCATTCAGGTAGTCTCAGCAGAGGAGGGCTACGCTGTCAGCCTCAGTCCATGGAGCCTGCGTGGAGGCCCAGGCCTTGCAGCAAGGGCTGGAACCGAATGTCCTGCTGCCCCAAGGGAGCGGTTGCTGCAGGTGCACGCTCGCCTGCCAGCCTGGCTTGCTTTTAGTCAAATCCACTTTCTTGGCCGTTTACAACTGGTCCGGGACTAACCATTCTTCTGGATAAAGCTCCAGCCGGACTTAAATGTTTTCACCTGAATGAAAATTCACTACAAGGAGGATGATGTCATCTTGATTCAGTTCTTTGTTCTTCGTGCTGAGAAAATTCATCGTTATTTCTGAGGCTAGTGAGTTATTTCTAAGAAGGTGGGCTGATACCCCCAAGGAGAATGCAAGGAAAGACAGAGAGGCATGAAGCATTTTCCTGAATAACATACTCAGGAATATACATATAAAATGCATTTCTCATTAAAAATGTAAAACTCATTCATGTTCATAGACACATAGAACATATACATTATTATTCAGGCACACGCTGATAACAAGGTAAACTTTCACTTTCTTGGTCAATGACATGCATAGACACATGTCAAATAATGTTTGAAAGGTAAATATTGTCTTTAAACATGACCTACCTGCAGGTATTATTTCGAAGTTATCTTGCTCTGCTGTTTCTTCAGTCTGTAGTACCCTCCTCTGCTCTTAAACCCTCCTCTTAAATTCTTCCTCTTTTGGAAACCTCTGACTTCTGATTCTCAGTGATTACTTCTCCCCATTCAGAAACCCAGCCACAATAAAAGCAGCTGGGAGCACACACCTAGGTATGACGTGGCTGTTCTTTATTACACAACTCCTGGAAAGCCAGGGCCAGTGTCTGGTATTTCAATTGTTTTCGTTTAGTTGCTAAGTCCTGTCCAACTCTTTTTGCAACCCGGTGGACTATAGCCCACCAGGCTCCTCTGTCCATGGGATTCCCCAGGCAAGAATACTGGAGTGAGCTGCCATTTCCTTCTCCAAGGGATCTTTCTGACCCAGGGATAGAACCCCCATCTCCTGAATTAGCAGGCAGATTCTTTACCACTGAGCCACCAGGGAAGGCCATATTTCAATTGTATATCACACATACTTAGCACATATATTGCTTTCAGGATAATGGGAAAAATGAAAGGGAGGAGGAATAAGGAAAACTAACCCTGGCATGGGGTCCCAAAGAGTTGGACATGACTGAGCAATGGAACTGAACTGAACATTTATTGGGTGCCTGATAGGTACCAGCCACTGCACCAAGATTTTGATCAACTTTTTTTTTTTTTTCATTTAAAACTTGTAACTGCCCTAGAGTGGAAGATTTGCTTTTCATCATTTTAAAGATAGGAAGCCGAGGCTTAGAAGAGTTACATAATGTACGGGATCAAACAGCCAATAAGCAGAGGATTGAACCAAGATTCAAACACAGTTGCTGGACTCCTTGCCCTTTCTGCTACTCCCCAGTTCTTAATCTTGGCTGATCAGCTTTTAGAAATTTCAGATGCCTAGGCCCCACTCCTGAAGATTTGGACTCAGGTTTCTAAGGCCAAGAGATCAGGGAGTGTTTAAGTGTTAGGTTGCCAGCAAGGCCTGGCACATAGGAGGAGCCAGTCCTTATTTGTGAAATGAATAAGTGAATTCAGTCCATCTTGAGGGGGTGGTTCTCAGGCCTGGCTCTACATTCAAATCACCTGGAGGACTGATTAGGCCCAACTCCCAGAGGCTCTGATGCAATTGGTCTGGGGTGGGGCAGCTTGGCAGGTATCCTAGCTTTTCAAAAACTCCCCAGGCGATTCACATGTGCAGCCCCGGCTGAGAACCATCAGTCTGGAGTGAGGCCATGGCTTCTGCAGTTTTAAAAGCTCTCAGGTGATTTTGATTGGAAGCCAGGGCTGAAAACGACCACCTACACATCCCGCTGCCTCTCTCTGGATTTTAAAAATGGGAAGGCATTACTTTCTAAAAATAATTCTGTCAACAAGTAGGAGAGTGCTTACCATGCACTGCAGTGTACCCCTTTGGGAGACATTCTACAAGAAACAGTGGGCCTGCTGTCACCTGATTTCTAGTCTGTAACTGGTTCGGTGCTAACATGTTCTTTGATTTTTGTCTGTCATGGACTAGTTGGGGAATGATTTATGAGACTGACAGGTCAAGAGTCCTGTTTTGCAGCTAGGAGGAGAAAATGAACATCCTGTCTACTGAGCTAAACTCGTAAGCTTCAATAATGAATTTGTGTGATGTTCATGCCCTAATGTGCATTTTTCACTCAGGAGCATATCTGGGGGGTCGGGGGAGAGTGGGGAAGACATAGTATTAAAATGTACAACTCTCTGAAAATTGAGAGATGGGCAAAAGAAGAAAAAAAGAACACGCCTTCACAGAAACCCCAGACATGTTTCATAATGCCTCTAATGATCTGGAAATCAAGGAAAATTACATGCCACGACTTTATACGTTGTTAGCTTTAAACATTTCGTAAAGTGCATTATCTGGAATGTATCAAAAACAATTCAATACTGAGGAGAGATCTTATTCCTCTGTGTAACAAGTCCAGCAAAACCTGATGCATTAAACATTTCTGTATAAGTCATCTTGCCATTATATAATATTATTATGAATACATAACCAACAGCCCCTGTTAAAAGTCAAGGATTGGGAACATTTTAAAGAGCAAGTTATTTTACAGTTGGGGGAAGCAGCTTTTTATCTATTAATTTGTATGCAATTAATAATAGGTGACATTATTGAGCCCTTAACTCTGTGCCTGGCAGTCTTTGACATGCTTCTTATGTATTCTTACTTAAACCTCACAACAGAGAGATGAAATAGGCAGTATTATAATCTCTTTTTGTAGATAAGAAAACTGAGGCCCAGAGGGTCTAAGTAACTTATCCAAGGACCCACAGCTAGTAAGTAGTAGTAATTAAACCAGGATTCAAATTCAGGCAGTCTGATTTCCTAGCGGATGGTTTAACCAGTAATACATGAGAAATAACGTTTTCCTTATGCTGATTTTATGTTCTTTCAAGCAAGTGCATCTTTTCCATTTTATGTGCCCCTGACACGTGGTAATCAAGAATCAAATCAAGAATCAAAAAAGAGAAAACAGATTTCTGGAAGGAAAGCAACCATTGCCTCATCCCCAGTTTCATTCCACACCCCCTCTGTTACTATCCACTGCTAAACACAATTTCTAAAACACCTTTCTTGAAGAACTGAAGTGTAGTTCAGCACACGTGTTAAGCACCGATTGTATATAATGATACTGGGCAGGATTAGAAAATGAGCAAAAAGGCAGCCCTTGCCTGTAAGAATCTTTTAGAAATAAAGACAGATCCTGGAATCGTCCTCTCTCTTTTCTCTGTTCCTCTGAGTTCCAAATCCCAATCCAGCCTGAAAGACCTGGCCCGATTTGTCCTTCCCTCCTCTTTGTGGGAGTGAGCTTCAACCCTACTGGGCTTCCCTGGCAATGTTAATGCACCACAATCTTTCCAAGGTCAAGGTCGCTGTGGGGCACGGTTCCCATCGTGTCAGGCCTCCCTCCCTGCCCACTCTTGCAACTGAAATCTCCTCTGCATCCCGCAGATTTCAGCTGTAACATCACTTGCTCAGGAAAGCCTTCCCTGACCGGTGGGAGTCAGGTCCCAGCCCCCTACTGAAATCTTCTTTTTCATTCAATCCTCTTTTCATTCATGGAACTTAACTGCTGTCTGTGATATTTATTTGTGGAGTCGTCCCTTGAGTGTTTCTGTCTCCCACCTGCTTGTAAAGTCCCAAGAGGAGGGAGGGGAGTGTGTATGACTCAATTTCCTGCATCTAGCACCCTACATTCTACCACATGGTGGAAGCCCATTTTGTTTTAGGGACTTCCCTGGCAGTCTGGGGGTTAAGCCTTCTCCCAGTGCAGAGAGGGTGTGCCTCTGATCCCTGGTTGGGAGCTGAGATCCCACAGGCCTCTGGGCCAAAAACCAAAACATAAAACCGAGGCAATATTGTAACAAATTCAATAAAGGCTTTTAAAAATGGTCCACATTCTGGGGGAAAAATATTTGTTTAAAGACATGTTCTTCCATTTAAAGGACTTCCCTGGTAGCTCAGCTGGTAAAGAATCCACCTTCAGTGCAGGAGACTTCAGTTCAATCCTTGGGTTGGGAAGGTCCCCTGGAGAAGGGAATGGCTACCCACTCCAGTATTCTGGCCTGGAGAATTCCACAGAGTCACAAAGAGTCAGACACAACTGAGCACCTTTCTTGCATTTAAATGTCATCTGTCCCTTTGGTCCTAGAGGTAGTGATGGCTTGGAGGTCGCTGGTCCCAGGGTTACTCAGTCTCTTGTTCTTCTCACATGCTTTGCTCACACGTCCTCAGATTCCCCGGATGTTAGAGTATCACTTGTTTCCTACCAGGACTCTGATACAGGTGAGAATTAGACAGGCAAAAAATAAGATAAAATGAGTGGTTCAGACAGAAATAAATTAGTGGTTTTAGAAGCATAGACAGAATTGAATGCTCTTAACCATTTTAATCTTTTCATTTAAACTACTAAACTTTACAGTGGCTAAGAATTTACCAGAAACTTCAACATGCATTTGAAGAGTGAACTAATACCAAGCCAGATTACAGCATGTTAGAGGGTGAAAAGCACAATCCAGCTCTTGTCAAACAGGCTCCAACTTCAATAAACCAGATACAGGTATCCAGATGTCCAAGCACACACTGGCTCCTACTACAAAACCCCCTGTGGATCAAGAGGGGGTCTTTTAAAAATTATAAAGCAAATTCAACTTTTTTTTCCTCAAGACAGAAACAATCTCTCCCCAGTTTTTGAAGGCTAGAAATCTGAAATCAAAGTGTTGGTAGAGCCATGCTCTCTTTGAAGGCTCTTTTCTCGTCCAGCTTCTGCTGGTTGCTGGCATTCCAGTCTCTGCCTTTATTGTCACAGGACCTCCTTCACTTTGGGTCTGTCTGTGTGTCTCCAAATCTCTTTCTCCTTATAAGAACCACAGTCACTGGAGTTAGGGGCCACCTAATCCAGTATGACCTCCTCTGAAAGTGAAAGTCACTCAGTCCTGTCCAGCTTTTTGTGACCCTGTGGAGTATACAGTCCATGGAATTCTCCAGGCCAGAATACTGGAAAGGGTAGCCTTTCCCTTCTCCAAGGGATCTTCCCAACCCACAGATCGAACCCAGGTCTCTTGCATTGCATGCGGATTCTTTACCAGCTGAGCCATAAGGGAAGCCCAAGAATACTGGAATGGGTTGCCATGCCCTCCTCCAGGGGATCTTATCCCTTCTCCAGGGGATCTTCCTGACCCAGGAATTGAACCAGGGTCTCCTGCATTGCAGGCAGATTCTTTACCAACTGAGCTATGAGAGAAGCCCTCTAAATATCTGCAAAGTTCATATTTCCAAATAAGGTCATATTTTCAGGTATTGGGAGATTAGGACTTAAATACTTTTTTTTTTTTTTTTTTGCATGTGTGTGTTAAGTCGCTTCAGTTATATCCGACTCTTTGTGACCCTACGGACTGTAGCCAGCCAGGCTCCTCTGTCCGTGGGATTCTTCAGGCAAGAATACTGGAGTGGGTTGCCATGCCCTCCTCCAGAGGATCTTTCTGACCCAGGATTGAACCCGAGTCTCGTGTCTCATTATGTCTCTTGAATTAGCTGGCAGGTTTTTTACCACTACCGCCACCTGGGAAGCCCAAATACATCTTTTGCTGCTGCTGCTGCTGCTGCTGCTGCTGCTGAGTCGCTTCAGTCATGTCTGACTCTGTGCGACCCCATAGACGGCAGCCCACCAGGCTCCCCCGTCCCTGGGATTCTCCAGGCAAGAACACTGGAGTGGGTTGCCATTTCCTTCTCCAATGCATGACAGTGAAAAGTGAAAGTGAAGTCACTCAGTCGTTTCTGACTCTTTGTGACCCCATGGACTGTAGCCTACCAGGCTCCTCCGTCCATGGGATTCTCCAAGCAAGAGTACTGGATTGGGTTGCCATTGCCTTCTCCGAATACATCTTTTAGGGGGGACAATTCAACTCACAACACTTGTTAGCATATAAAACCAATTCTTTTCCTCCTCTCTCCTTCTATTTTGTATAAGGAATGCTGGTGGTTCTTTGGGTCTTCTCCTCTCTTTTTATTGGCCAGCCTAGTTACACATCTGTCAGTTTTGTTGGCAATTGTCAATTATGCAATTTAATCTTTAGATTATAAAATATCCAAGAGGGATTGTGGCTGAACTAGAAGTGGAATTAATATCTCCAAGCCATGGATATGGTAATGGATAGGATTTTGCACCTTCTCTTTTGGGGGAAGAGGGTTGGGATATCTCATCTTAATCGTAATAGTTCCACACCAGAGGCCATTGCATCACGTTGCCACTGTTCTTATTATTTGGAAGTTTAATCATGGTGAGAAGGCTGCTAAGTAGCCAAAGGGTAGACTATTTTTGTTGTTTATGTGAAACTGATGGGAAATTGACTAAAGAGAGAAGTCTTTTTTTTTTTTTCTCTCTCTCTCTCTCTCTGCTTCTGATGGAGCTTCTGCACTTCTGATGGCGCTTCTGAGGCAGGGCATTACTTCCAGCAACCCCTGAGGCATAGTGTGCCTGCATTCATGGAGCTCTGATTGGCAGGTGACTTTGGGCTCATGGTTTCCTGAATCTTCTGTGTGAGTATAGTTCCTGGCTGACTTCATTTATTCCTTCTTTCATGCTCTTCCTTTCTTTATATAGACCCAAATTTCTGATCTGTATAATTTTCCTTTTTCTGAAGAATTCCTTTTAAAATTTCCTGCAAAGTAGGTCTACTTGTGACATATTACCTTAATTTTTGTTTGTCTGAGAAAGACTTCACTTTTGAAGGATCATTTTATTGGATACAGAATTCTAAGTTGTTGGATTTTTTTATCAACACTTTATATATTTCTCTCCATTCTTTTCTTGATAGCATGACTTTTGAAGAGAAGTATAATTCTTGCTGTGTTTCTCTGTAGTTAGGGTGATTCTTGGTTTGGTTTTGTTTTCATCTCAAGCTTCTTTCAAGAGTTTCTCTTTCTGTTTGATTTTCTGAAGTTTGAATATGATATGAAAGAGTGTATATTTGGGGGTATTTATCTTACTCAGTGTTTTCCAAGCTTCCTGGATAAGTGGTTTCATATCTGTTACTAATGCTGGAAAATTCTCAGCCATTACTACTTCAAATATTTCTTCAGTTATTTTCTCTCCTTATTCTCCTGGCATTCCCCTTATATGTATGGTTTATCTTTTGTAGTTGTTCCACAGTTCTTGGATAGTCTGTTCTTTTCTTTTTTCCTCTTTTCAATTCAGCTTTGAAAGCATTTATTGAAATATCTTCAAGCTAACTGATTATTTTCGTGGCCATATCTAATTTACTGATGAGCCCATCAAAGACATGGGCATCCTTCATTTTTGTTAGGGCATTTTAATTTTTTTAGTGTCCCGTACAGCTGGTGTGATCTTAGTCCTCTGACCAGGGATTGACCCCATGCCCTCTGCGTTGGAAATGCAGATTCTTAACCACTGGACCACAAGGGAAGTCCTCTTATTAGAGTATTTTTGATTTCTAGAATTCCTTTTTTTTTTTGGTATTCTTTCTTAGCTGCTTACATTACCCATTTGTTCTTGCATTCTGTCTATCTTTTCCAGTGGAGCCCTAAATTATTAGTCAAAAGTTATTTAGTCAAAGTTATTTTTAAATCTCTGGTCTGACCATCTCAAATCTCTGTCATATCTGAGTCTGGTTGTGTTGTTTGCTTTGTCTCTGCAGACCTTGCTTTTGCCTTTACTATACCTTGTAATTTTTTTGTTGAAAGCCAGACATGATGTGTGGGGTAAAAGGAATGGAGGTAGATACGATTGCAACATGAGGTTTTGTGTTTATTTGGCTAGGAGTTAGGCTTTATTGGGCTTCCCTTGTGGCTTAGCTGGTAAAGAATCCGCCTGCAATGCAGGAGACCTGGATTTGATCCCTGGGTTGGGAAGATCCCCTGGAGAAGGGGAAAGGCTAGCCACTCCAGTATTCTGGCCTGGAGAATTCCATACAGTCCATGGAGTGGCAAGAGCTGGACACGACTGAGCCACTCTCACTGAGGCTTTGTTTACTCCTTGTTACAGCTGCGGGGTCAGAGGCTGCAGTTTCCTCTGATGTCCTTATTTTTGTCTCCTCTGTTGTTTGGGGGTTTTCCTAGAGACTACTTAAATAGCCTCTGAGGCTTACAGTTCTTCTTGCTGCAATCCCCTGTTATTGTGCAGGAGCCCTGACTGTGGTGGTGAGATGTGGGGGGATGGAACGTGTTCTCTGGTCCTGTTATTACAGGTCTCAGTCTTCCAGTGAGCCTGAGTGGGTATTTCCCTTCCCCCGTGTCAAAGGCTAGACAGGACTGGAGTTGGGTATTTCCCTCCCCCTGGGTGTGTTATGATCTGGTAAAACCCGGTCAGTTACACTTGGTTAAATAGGGTTCCTTGAGACTATGCTTTAATGAAGGAACTGGATGCTCTGGGCAGATTTCAGAATGTTTACTTGCCCTCTAACCCCTGCTGAAAGCATGTAGGGATTTTTTTTTTTCCTTCCATTTTCACAGTGGGAACCTGGTAGGGCTCCTGGAGATAAAATTCAGGAAAGTGTGGGGGCCCCTATCCTAGCTTGAGAATTTTTAGCTCTCAAGCTAGGATAGACTGTTGTTGTTTGTTGTTGTTTACTTGTTAATCATGTAAACATCTCCGACTCTTTGCAACCCCATGGACTACAGCGCCCAGGCTCCTCTGTCCATGGGATTCTCCAGGCAAGAATACTCGAGTGGGTTGCCGTGGGTTCCTCCAGGGAATCTTCCCAACCCAGGGATCTAACCCACATCTCCTGGCAGATTCTTTACCACTGAGCCACCTGGGAAGCTCAACAACAACTAGGATAGACTGAGCCTCCAGCAGTTTATCAGTCGCAGCTTTTAAGTGTTCATACAGATGCTGGCTGCAGTCATGGGCTTCTGCTCTACATAAGCTGTGATTCTCTGTATCTGCCTGTTTGTCTCTCCAGTTTGAAGGCGGCAGTTTTGCTCTGCCGAGTTCTCTGATGGGTAATTGAATTTTAGTTTGTGCAGCTTTTTTTCTTACTGCAAGGACAGAAGTGACCGTTTCCAAGTTCTTCACAGGCTGGACTGGAAACTGAAAGTTCAAATGCAGCTTTTTAAGTTTTTAAGTTCAAAGATTTTAGAAAATCTGAAAAATACAGAAAAATTCTTAAGTAGACTATAAAAATCACCAATAATTCCACTACCCACTGATAATCAGTTAAATTGTGAATGTATATATTCTATGCCTACAATATATATGTGTTAAATACATGTAAAATACTTTTTAATAGAATTATGCTATGCTGCTGCTGCTGCTAAGTCACTTCAGTCGTGTCTGACTCTGTGAGACCCCATTACCCATAGTTTATTTATCCACCAAACCATATGTTATATATTTCCCCACGCCCAGTAACTCTTCTTACTTTTAATTGTTTATTAGTTGCAAATATTGCAAAATATTTGGTCATATGAACATTTTGCTTATTTAATGGGGATAACATAATATAAAAGTTAAAATCATAAATTCTGGGATTAGATTGCCTGGCTTAAACCCTAGTTCTTCCACTTCTAGCTACATGATCTTGGGCAAATTATTTATCTTCTCTGTGCCTCAGTTTTCTCATCTGTCAAATAGAGACAATAATTCTTAAGGATTTGGCAAGATAATAAAGAGGATTAGAGCAATCAATTTAAAATAATCTATTTTGCATCTTGTTTGGGTTCAAAAATGTCAAGTAATTTAATGCAGGCTACAATGTACTTAGGGGCTTCCCAGCTGGCTCAGTGGTAAAGAATCCGCTTGCCAAGGCAGGAGACTCAGGTTCTGTCTCTGGGTTGGGAAGATCCCATGGAGAAGGAAATGGCAACCACTCCAGTATTCTTTGCTGGGAAATCCCATGGACAGAGGAGCCTGGTGGGCTACAGTCCATGGGGTCGCAAAAAGCCAGACATGACTTAGCGGCTAAACAACAATGTACTTGCCCTTTGGTAATTTCACTTGGGGACATCAGGGCAGCATTAGTGTTTTAACTGGCTTGCCAGCTTTTATTGCCTCTCCATCTCAATTGATGATCAAGGATATGCTCTGTCTTCTACTTACGGAAAAACTCGGTCTTGAAGATTGTTAAATGAAAAATGTCTGAGACCGAAGAAAAGTCCATACCATCCACCTGAAACCATGACTAGTGTGGTGGAGAAATCCCGGTTCTTTTGGGGTCGGGATGCTCAAACTGTTATGTTATTATTGCATCATTTCCATTCAAAGGTTAATAACAATATTTTATGCAATATTTTAACGCAAAATTATACCACAAAAATTAAGCCAAAAAGTTTTTGTTTATTCTCAAAGGTTAACACAGAGCTAGTTTTGGAATTTAACGCTAACTGTTGTTGCTGTCATCAGTGGAGTTTCAGGGGTTGAAAACTGTGTTTCACTGGGGCAGGACCATCTAACTGCTGCACGCTACTCTTCCTTGCCTGCAGACAGCAATTCTTTTGCTTCAGGGCTAGAGAGACACACATTAAGGAAAGTAAATACTGAACTGGGAGGGCCCCTAGAGGCAAGTTAGCTCAATACTTTCATTTTACAGATGAGGAAACTGAGACCTGGAGAGGTTAATGATCTTGGCCAATGTGAATGGAGGGAGGCAAATAGAACAGAGATCTCATTCCAATTCAGAGTACTTTTCATTAAATCAGACCTTTAAAAACAAAAGCTGTGATTAAATACTTTGGTTAATTCAAAGCTAGTCTTTTCCCTAGTTGAACTGAATTAAGGATCTACAATTATAGCTGATTTTTTTTAACTGCTTCCAGTTTTATTAGAAAGTACTGACCCACATATGCTAAGACGAACATAGATCTTATTATTTTTTTCTCGCCATTTATCATCAGAGGAAGCTCAAAAAGTAAAGTGAAGTGCCCCCGAACTTGAAGACACAAGCTTGACAACACTAAGAGTTCATATAAAACTGGTGAGACCAACTATAAGAGTCACTTAGGAAAGAATATCTGAAAAACCACCAGCACTATTTGAAGTAGCTTCAAACTGAAGCTACTAATTGAAGCACATAATTTCAGGGCCATGTGAGTAGAATGTGATTTTACTAAGTTGATCGGTAGTAGTGTAACATACAGGCTGGCCTGCTCAGGGTTTCTAAAAGGGAAAGTGAGAGTATAAGCATTGTGTTATCTGGTATTATCCAAGGACCGAACCACTGGGTCTGGGATTCATAAGCATCATGGTCACTAGAGAGCGTACTCCAAGGTAAAGCGAGGATGGCTGGTTCACCAGGCTTTCCTGCAACCTAAACTTCTCTAAAGGATATCCAGCCACCCTGATTTGTTCTGATTCTGTGCCCCACAAACAGCTTTTTTGTTCCAGATGGACTTTTCTGATATTGAAAAGAAGGTGATCTCGATGATAAACTTTAACTTTTTAGCCATGAGAAAGGAATAGCTATTGCTGTTGAGTCACTAAGTCTTGTCCAGCTCTTTTGCGATCCCATGGACTGTAGCCTGCCAGGCTCCTCTATCCATGGGACTTCCCAGGCATGAATACTGGAGTAGGTGGCCATTTCCTTTTCCAGGGGATCTTTGTGACCCAGGGATTGAATAGCTTCTATTGCAACATTTTACAATGATATTATTGTTTATGCATCAGTCTCTTCTGAGGTTGGTTAATGAGAACCAGATCTCCTGAATCTGGGCACACTGAAAAAACTCAAATGTCCAGATATATAAAGGTGAAAACTGGAGCTTAGAATGCCATTACTACATAGGGTATTTCCACTGATTGGGTGCTCAGTGGTAATTTTGTGTCTCCCTTTCTTGAATGTCAAGCCTAGATTTGCACTATATTTTAAGTTGAAAGAGATAACTAAAAAATGGCAACAAAGGGTATTAATTGATAGTATTCCCAATATCCACTTGCATTTTAGGTAGAACTGTATATATTCTTCTATTCTCCCTTCCTTCCTTCTCAGGACCCAAATTTGAAGATGATTTCACTGCACCATGAATGGGTTAGAGAGGCAAATTGACCTCCTTGGCCAGTGTAAACGGGGAGGGGAGGATCCTAAGGCCTCTGAACCAACACCTGTGGTCTAAGGACTGCACTGAGACTCCCCGATGTCTTTATCCAAATATCTGTTTGCAGTTTTTGTGATGCAACAAAAGGCGGAGGAGGAGCACTGGTAACCAGTCTTCACGTTTGAGAGAAGCAGAAGCACCCACACCCCACAGTGAGTCACCTGGCTGTAGCGATTCCAGAAGAAGATGGGCAGATGGCACCATTTTTCTCTTGAGTTCCTACTGGCCCAACGCCCACAACTCGAGGTTAGGCCTTTATGCTGTTCCTGCCTCCTACTGCAATAGTGTCTGTGTTTAGCCTAGTTTTCCAACATCATTAATTAAACCACTACTCCCGGGGAAGGAAAAGCTACGGGAGCCAAATCATATTTTTCCCACCAGGAACCACAGATTTCTAAGTCTCTCAACTTTGAAAAGAGCTCATGGTGCCCCAGATGCCAAGAAGGACCGGGCACATTTGTTCCTCGGCACATGTACCAAAGACCTCTAGACAAAATGATTCCAACCTAGGCCTCCCTGGTGCTATCTTCTGGTTTTTATTACATATTTTTTTCTCCTCCCAAAATAGGATTAAATAAATAAATAAGTGGAAATAAGTGAAAACCTCCTGGGTATTGAAATATGTTATGCAAATTCCACAGTGTTTTTATTAGACAAAATAAATGTCTGTGACTGAGGCCTCCAGGTTTGTTCCTACAGCTAAACAGTCCTGGAAATAAGCCATCTTGGGGGTAAAAATTAGACTATGACCAAGCACACAGAAAATTCTCCCTTGAAAAGGTTTCACTTTTTAATTTGTTTTTAGCTCTCCATAAAAATAGAGCCTTATGAGGAGATTTTTCAGAAGCCTTTAGTGAACGTGCAGGAACAATTCAGGACCATATTCCCTGACAATGCTGCTGCTGCCGCTGCTAAGTCGCTTCAGTCGTGTCCGACTCTGCGCAGCCCCATAGACGGCAGCCCACCAGGCTCCCCCGTCCCTGGGATTCTCCAGGCAAGAACACTGGAGTGGGGTGCCATTTCCTTCTCCAATGCATGAAAGTGAAAGGGAAAGTGAAGTCGCTCAGTCGCGTCCGACCCTCAGCGACCCCATGGACTGCAGCCCACCAGGCTCCTCCATCCATGGGATTTTCCAGGCAAGAGTACTGGAGTGGGGTGCCATTGCCTTCTCCTAGAGAATCAGAACGTGAAAAAGATACCTTTTTTCCCCCTTTGGAGAATGTTCTTTTATCATTTTCTATCTTAGGTTATGTAACACTATTATCTATCTGTACTAAATGCTGGAAGTATTTTATTTTATATGCAATTTACCAAATGTAAAATAGTAGAATGCTATTTATGTATAGCATAGAATTAGAACAAGGATTCTCTTTTTAAATAATATCAGGGTTACATGTCTCTTGTTACTTTCACTATTTTCTCCCAAAGAAACATATTCACTCATGCACAGGTCACCTTAGTCCCAAATTATCAGAGCTATTTACTCAATATGATTCATAACTTTTGGGATCAACCAGAAATGAAGTACACTGAAAAAGACTAAAGCATTGGAGCTATACAAAAGATGGTGCAGTTGGCACAGTGGAAAGACCTCTCGAAGCTATAATCTAATTGTGTCACTTTCACGTCCAAGATTTCCATTTACCCAATGTTTGACTTTGGACAATTCTTTAAAACTTTCTGGGCACCATTTTCCTCATGACCAATACGGTATTAAGAGTTCCCTCCTGTCTCACAAAGTTATTGTTAAGACTCAAATGTATGAATGTTCTAAAGGTCCTTTGTAAACTATGACTAGAAGACATTATTTAACTTAAACACAAAAACCCACCCTACAATTTATTGAACACCTACTAAGTGCCGGGCATTGTAATAGGTGATTTGCCTACATTTGTTCAGCACAATTCCAGGAGGCAAGAACTGTTATGCACTTATAAGGACAGAGCAGTCACTCACATGGCCCAAGCCTTTCTTTGCCTTCTAATCCTAGTAATTCCATTTTAGTCCTCCAATCTCAGCTCTAGGGCCATGGGGTTTCTGGAAAGAAACACCAGGCACCTTGCACTTGGCTTTATCTCCTCTGCTCTGCAGCGCTGTGTCCATGGCTGCTTGGCACAGCCCTAGGGTGAAAAGGTTGAGCCAATCTTTAACTTTTTCTTCCACTCCTCTCACATGTGCCAGACAGTGGAAAAATAGATTGTGACCCTTTTGTTAAAATAAAGTAAAACCTGAAACGATGATACTGTCCTTCCAGGCAGTGACCTATGATATGGCACGTCCTTTGGGTGCCCTCCAATTCTGACCTATCCCCCCATCCCCTCTCTGCAGGTGTCACTCTTCCCCTCAGCTTGCCCTTTCTTCTTGCAGAGCCTGCTCCTAACCCATCAGTACAGGGCTTGCTTTTAGCTCCTGTTCTGAAATATTTATGATCTAGCAGCCAAGTCAGAATATGGGATAGAGTTTGTTCTGGTGTTCTCCTGTCCGTATTGATTGGATCAAGGGAGATCCATCTGGAACCCACTTAGAGTCCTTCCAGATGGTAAGCTTGCTTCCAGATGGTATATTTAGTAGGAGAGAGAGAAATCACTGAACATAAACACCACAGCACCAGGGAAAGTCCTATGACCTTATTTCTTTCAGGGTTTTTCAGGACTTGGAATGATTTTGCTTGTCTTAAATTTTCACAGGAATTATTTCCTCTGCCTGAACCTCAAGCTGAAATTAGGGGCCTTTGGAGAATTATGGTGTTACTGATAGCCAAATACTGACCATCCACAACCACAATTATGGATTGTGGCTTGATTCTTCTTATTTTAAAAGTTGAGACGAATTTAAAAGCTGTTGTCAAATTTCTCCAGGGAGTTCAGGGACCTTCGTTGTCAAAGTGCCATCTACTGGATGCAAGCTCCTATTTGGCTAATCCTGAAAAGCAGACTTACAGCAAACCTGAACTGCCCCCAGTGCATCGTCATCTTAAAAAATGATAACTTCCACTTGCAAGATGAGTGACCCTAATAAAGAGAGCAGGGTTGTGTCTCAGAAGAGGCAAAGTGGTGAGCTTTCCTATGAACAAGAAATGAACCCTGAACCTGAGGAACCTGGGCTCCTAAGCAAGCAATTTTATTTATTTATCTGCATTTTCCTCCTTAAAATATTTCTTTAATTTATTTCATCTATTTTTAATTGGAGGAAAAGCCAGCAACTTTGGAAAGGACACACACTAATTCCCTCAGCTGTCACCCTTCTAAATGTACTTTGCCCCAGACTTGCCAATGAATGGCCTTGTGTGGTCTAGCTACTTTGATTCACTCAACAAAGAAACAAACATTCAGTCATTCATTTGTTCACTCGCTTTATTGAGGACCTACTATGTGACAGGCCCTGGGCTTGGATGATGATGGGAAGGGAACTGCTGGCAGAGCCTGGATCATCCCCGCTGTTGCTGGCTGGGTACCTTTCCTCTTTTGACTCTAGGATGAACTTCCTGGCAGTGTTGTGGGTGGACCCCTCTGCCCCTCTCTTCCTCAGCACACATCCCTGGGACAGTAGGAGTTGCAGGGTAGAATCAGCATTTCTACCCTAAACCTATCCTTGTTCTCTACAAACCCCCACAGGAGTCACTGAGGGCAAGCCCACCTGATTTCGTGTCGGCAGGAGATTGCAGGCATTTTTCCACAGCCCAGCTGCCAACTGCCGTGTGGTCAGAGAGAAGGAGTGACAAGTGAGGGGGTTCCTATGGGCTGACCCACACTGCCTCCTGAAAGGCCACAACCGAGGCCTCAGCATTCCTGTGGGTTTTAATTGCAGTGTGGGGGTCTGCAGTCCTTAGGAAGGCAGATTCCATAAATTAGAAATCGTGGTGACTGCTAGGCCTGAAGTTTACATTTGCAATATCAATGAAGAGAAGGTCTGCATAGCAAACCAAAGGAATTCCTTTATAGAATTTTTCTTTTTTGCTTTTGAGTGCGCCATGCTACACACAGGATCTTGGTTTCTTCCATGACCAGGGACTGAGCCTGCACTCCCTGCGCTGGAACAGTCGAGTCTTAACCACTAGCCCACCAGGGAATTCTCTGGACACCTCGCAGAAAATGGAACAACCATACCTCCAAGATTGGGGGCCAGAGACTGCAGACTAGTTTACATTAATTAAGAGAATAAATGGTTTGCCAGTACCCTGGGACTCTCTATAAACACCTACTCAGGTATGAGCAACTGCATGTAATTTATGTCTATTTCTAAGAAAATATCTCATAGGAACACTGGGTTAAAGGCCCACTTTTTAATTTTCTAAAGGAGCTAGATTTGACGGACTGATTGCAATAAACTTCTGCTCTTGTTTAATTCAGACGGGCTTCTGCCTTGTTCTCCTGAAATTGAAGAAATTGTACGGCAGTCACAGAGAATCATTTAGAAGGTGCTTGGAGGTCATTTAGCCTCTAGGCAGAGCTGTTCCTAAAATTATTTTTGACCCCTGGTGGCTTCTATCGTTATCCTGCTATCCGTAAATCATGACTATTAAATGATGCCACCACTCTGTAGATCATGTTTTATTTTTGCCAAGCGCTTTAACCCTCATTTTAATTATACCCAAACCAGTCTTAAAATGGTTACTTTCTGCTCCCTAGTAGGAAAACTGAGGCACAGTGAGGACCTCTCACTGGCTTCATGCCTCAGAATCTGCTTGCTTTAAGATAGGAAGAGAATTCTTGCCTCTTACCTTCCAGCTCTTTCTGTAAGTGACCCCCTAGTTTCCTCAATTTTAACTGCCCTTGAAGGAAGCTTCAGTGTGTGTCTTTCAGGTCTGAACCCTTGGGGCTGTGTTTTCTAGCCTCCAGAGAATGCCCTGGTTCCCAAAATATTCAGAACACCGTCATCTCCTGCAGATGCGGAACCACCAAGGAGGGGTGGGGAAGAGCAGGAAGGGGCTAAACAAAGGCAGGACCGAAGCAGGGAGCACTCCCTCTCAGGTATCCTTCCCAGGCCTCAGCTGGCCGTTCAGAACCAGGGTGAGCCTGCCCTTAGCCGTCATGCCAGCAGATGCCAGGTGCTAGTCCAGAAACCATAAAGCTAGTTTTGTTGAGTGCTGGTTCAACAGACAAT
Source organism: Nanger dama (assembly GCA_917880005.1). Classification (NCBI taxonomy): domain Eukaryota; kingdom Metazoa; phylum Chordata; class Mammalia; order Artiodactyla; family Bovidae; genus Nanger; species Nanger dama. Next base: position 13,952,411 of record CAKJTW010000032.1, on the reverse strand, counting down.
ATGCTGAGCATCGTCCTGTTTCATCTTCACATCAACCATGGGAGCTGGGACTATTACTATTGTATTTCCGTTGTGTAGACAAGGAACCCAAAGCATAAGTGGGGGAAGTCATGTCCTTAAGCTCATGGGATCTATGAGCCTGTCTGACTCCAGAGCCAATTCTTAACTGAATCACCTCTTCTGGGAGCCTGGGCAGGGGGCGGGAACAACATGGCAGAAGTTTCAGGTTTCAAGCTCCTTGTGCCCAGAGATAGGAGATGCCCATCCATTGTTGACTCAGAGCTGTCAAAAATGGACAATAGACAAAGCTTTATAAAGGCAGTGCTGTGGTTTGCTGGAGTGTCTGTCACAGATTTTTTTTTTTTAATAACACCTATTTTCTGGAGGGGCTTCCCTGGTGGCTCAGATGGTAAAGAATCTGCCTGCAATGCAGAAGACCCAGGTTTAATCCCTGGGTTGGGAAGATCCCCTGGAGGAGGGCATGGCCACCCACTCCAGTATTCTTGCTTGGAGAATCCCATGGACAGAGGAGCCTGGAGGGCTACAGTTCATGGGTCACAAAAGAGTCAGACACGACTGAGCAGCTAACACACACACATTTGCCAGAGAGCCTGAAACCCTTGGATGGAAATGGTCTTTCATTCCCAGGAACTCTTTTGTCATCTCTATTGGCAGAACTTCAAACTGCGCATTTCAGAGTCTGAATAGGTATGCCAAAGTCCACCGTTTAAAGGAATGAAAAACGCTTTCCCCTGGAGTTATTCACTCACTCAGAAATTCATCACAATGTGAGCAGCAAGTGTGTGCCAGACATGATGCTGAGCAGTAGGATGTCAAGGTGAGCATGATGGGGTTTGGTCCCTCTCTTACGGAGTCTATAACCTGGGTTGGGGTTGGGGAACTCTAACTGTGGACCAAATCTGGCCCACTGCTTGGTTTTGTAAATAAAGTTTTATTGGAACACAGTCATGCTCATCTATTTACATATTGCCTGTAACTGCTTCTGCCAAGACAGTAGAGTACTTGTGACGGAGACCACAGGGCCTGCAAAGTCTAAAACACTGACCATGTGGCCCTTTACAGAAAAAAGTTTGCCAACTCTTGTCCTAAGATAACATTTACTTGTCAAGTCTGCTTTTTTTTTTCTTTTGGATTGAACATATATTAAACCCTAACTGGTCATCCATGATCATTCCCGACTAGCAAAGTTACTTCTTATGAAGAAAAGTGGTCATCACTAAGGAACTCAGAAATGCTGAGAAAAATGTAAAGTTACAAGAATAGAGTAGCCCTCAACATTTCCTCAGCGTTTGTCACTTGCCAGAGTTCTCATTCTCAGCACTGCACATATATTCACTCAATTTGTTCTTGTGATAATTCTAGGCAGGAAGCACGGTCATTATCCCCATTTTACAGATGAGGGTTGGTTAAGTAATCTGACAGAAGTTCAGGGCTGAGCTGGGTTTAAGCAGAGGCAAGTGGGCACACACTCAGGACATGCCGAGGGGTGGTGGTGGTGCCCAAGTGGGTTGGAGAAAAGAAGGGAACCCCCTCCCCACACAACCCCCGGAAGTGGCAGGACAGTGCTGGCCTGGTGATTACGAGACCTATTTTTAGCCCTAAGAAAACCCTCATCCAAGGGAGGATGAGTCTCTCTGTCGCTTTCTATAGTCAGACACTCTCTGATTAGAGGAGGATGAGCTCTGAGCTTCACTGTAATTAACGCGCTTCTCAGATTTGGATGTGTCTAATGCCTCTGCTAATGCTGATCTGTGGAGGATGCCTTGAAACTCAGTGGAAAAAAAAAAAAATACAGAAGCATTGATTGTCAGAAAGAGGAAACAGTGCGGAGCCCCTTGCAGTTTATTCCTGTATCGCTTTCTTGGGGATTCCCAAGACCCTAACTGGCACACTCTTCCTTTTCTTCCCATGCCCTCTGTGTTCCTTCTCCCCACCCCCAGGATATCCTTGCCCCTCCCCAACAAGGTTCTTTCTAGAATCTGGAGACCTCTCCTCGGGTTCTTGCTACACACTGGGAGTGCAAAGGCATCCCCCATGGCTGGGTAGGGGACAGGAGTTTACTGAGCTCAGGAAGCATTCGTAACAGAGTAGAAAAGTCTATGTTCCTTATGTATCTTCAAAATTATCACGAAAGGATAACCCCTGGGGTTATTCAGACTTTCTCTCTGAACATGACATTAGTTGATGACAGTCTGGGAAGCTTCGTTTATGCTGTGGTTGTCCATAATCACTGGTGCCATTCATAGGACCTTGTAGAAATGTAAGTTGCCATAATAACATGTAGATTGGGATGGGGGTCCAGTGGTTAAGACTCCATATGCGCAATGCAGGAAGCCTGGATTCAGTTCCTGGTCAGGGAACTAGATCCTGCATGCTGCAACTAAGATCTGTTGTAGTCAAAAATTTTAAAAAAGCAAAACATGAAGATGATCTTTTCTGGATCTCCCATGCACTGGAGCAATTGGAGAGTGGATGTGTATCTGATTAATCCGGGAAATCAGAGACACACCCAGGCAGGGCTTCCTCTGTCCTGGGAGTTTACACAGCCACAGCTCCACTGGTCCGTATAACGGGACACTCATCCGATAAGTCTTGTACGTTATACCTTATTTCAGACATCAGCCTGAGTTCACTCTCAACCCTGATACAGACGACAGTATAACAAGCAAATGTACATAGTCTCTAAAATATGCATAAAATTACAAAAAAATTAAAGGTACCTACTTTTAGGTCTGACAAGCTATTCCCTCCATAGAATTATGCACCGCAGTTCCCGCTGCTCTGTAAAATCTCTGGGAGGCCATGCATATCATATGCAAACCCTACCAGCAGGCATTCCTAGAACATTTAAATAGCCTGTCTCTATAGAATTAGCTCGACAGCTAGCATTGGACAAGCTAGGAGATAATTATGTCTTCCATAAAATGAAGTTCTGTTCTGAGGAGGGAAGATGGCCAAGATGCCAGGTATATTTTTCTTTTTCTTTGTATCTTGGCCATCTCATGCCAAGACACATTCCAAGCCACCCTTTGGCTCATGTTTCTCTCTTTCCTGAAATGACTTTATTCTCTCGGCGTTCACTAGTAACTATCATGATGAAAATGTAGATTTCATTTGTCTCCAGGATTTTATTTGGGACACTCTTTGGGGCTCTTATATAACCTTTTTGAAAAGAAATTTGTAAAACATAATGATTTAGTCATCTGCTTTTCTTTTTAGTTCAAATAATCAAATTAGCAGGTAGAAAAGACTGGAGCTCTCTATTTTAAATTTGTGCCAAATTGATTCAAAGTTAACATATTTTTGAAAAGGTTATCTAAATAATCTCTAATGGTTCTTGGGTGTATGTGTTAGTTGCTCAGTTGTGTCTGACTTTTGGGAACCCATAGACCAGCCTGCTAGCTTCCTCAGTCCATGGGATTCTCCAGGCAAGAATACTGGAGTGGGTAACCATTCCCTTTTCCAGATGATTATTCCAACTCAGGGATTGAACCTGGGTCTCTTGCATTGCAGGTAAACTCTTTACTGTCTGAGCCAGGAGGGAAGCCCAAATGGCCCTTGCTTAGGGCCATTTCTTGCTTAGCCCTATTTCTGATCCCAGTTACGTAGTCAGTCTTTGAGAAACTAAGGACCTAGTGAATACGAAGGTAAGGGGAAAAAGCAGGAGGGAAAAGGAATCAGTAAATTAAATTCATGTCTTTTGTGTGGTGCCTTTAATGTAACAGTCATTTTATGTCAATCTCAGAAAAAAAGACATTATTTGGAAGAAACGGGAGGCCAGCCCCAGTTATATCTTCTGGTGTGTAGCCATCAGAAGTCGTTCTAGCAACTGTACCTAGCAACAGTTGTCCCAGCACCCTCATAACTGAAGAGAGCACCATTCCTGTTTTGATCTGCATGTATGGACCCGATGACTGACATTTCTTCTCTGGCACTGAACCCTGGCTTCCTGCCTTCCCTCCCTAGCTGTAGTCTGTCCACAGTCTGCAAAGTGAGCCCTTTTTTCAGCCACTGTAGTGACCAGCCCAGGCTGGCACAGACTGCTTCCTGAAGGTCCTTCCATACAATCAGCTGTTCTCCTAGGCTTGCCCCATTCTGAAGACAGAAACTTGGAAACTAGCTCTGTTCTTGGCAATGCCTCGTGACTTCCTGGTGCAGCCCTGGCTCCCAGCCAGAACTCTGGGTCATCAAGGAATTTACTGTTTATATTTTCACTTCCAGTCACACCCTTCAACCCCTGCCCCAGGCTCCGTGTCTACCTAGTTCATCTTTGTCCCTGGTACGTCTGGAAACAGAAAAACGTTTCCCAGACTTCTCCCCTATTTACAAGGCAGAGGAAGGGAAAGAGAGAAAAGAAGAAAACACTGGAGTTATCCCCCAGAGATCCAAGTCTGTCCCATTCTAGTCCACCCTGTCAAGTGCTGAGCTGGCCCGTAACATAATTTTCATCACAGATCCTGCAGACAGCTACAGAGTCCTTTATATATATGTGTGTGTATATATATATATGTATATAATTGTATTTGTTTATTTTTGCTGTGCTGAGTCTTGTTCCCACGAGGCCTTTTTCTCTAGTGTGGTAAGTAGGGGCTACTCTCCAGGTGCGGAGCGTGAGCCTCTCAACGTGGTGGCTTCTGTTGTTGCCAAGCATAGCCTCTAAGGCACGCAGGCTCAGTAGCTATGGTTCCCCGGCTTTGGAGCACAGGCTTAATAGCAGCGGCACACGGGCGTAGCTGCTCTGCAGCATAAGGGATTGAACATGTGTCTCCTACCTTAGCAGACAGATTCTTTATCACTGAGCCACCAAGGAATCCCCTACAGAGTCTTTTATTTTGATACCAAAATGTTTTGAAATGGTCCTTTCATCAAAATCCATTTACATCTTCCTCCGAGATCTTAAGGCTTGTTTCAGTCACCAATGGAGAAATACGAAGTGCTGCTTGTCCTACATATTTGATTCGGCTAAAAAATATTCCACGGCCACCTCTAGAAGCCTTACTTTGTCTTCTGGAGCATTAGCTAGCTGGCTCTTCATCACACCAGCCTCTTCTGATTCTTTTCTTTTCTTTCACTCTCTTTTTTGTTTGTTTGTTTCAAGGACTCATTTTCTCTAGAGATGAAAGAGACCTCAAGAAATCATCTAATTCAGCACCTTGCATTGAGATAAAAAATATAGGGTTATCCCCATTTTGCAGAAGAGGAACCAGAGGAAGAAACTGGCTTCAAGGCACAGAAACGTAGATGCCATAAGCCGTGGCTATGAATTAGCACCATCTGAGGACCAAGCTTTCAGAGCAATTAGATTAGGATCTCCAAGGATGGTGTTTAAGTCTCACCTGCATCAGAATCCCCTGGAGTGTTGGTTGAAGAATAGATTGCTGGGCTGCCTTAGAGTTTCTGATCCAAAACCAAAGAACTTGCACATGTCACCAGATGAGGGGATGCTGATGCTGCACGTTCTTGCCCCACTGTGGGAACCTCTGGTGCTGGGAAGCCCCATTATTGGCAAGTTAGCAAAGGAGACCCTGGCTTGGAGGTGAGCCTGTGATTTCCTGGACACTTCAAACTGCTCCACTCAGTTCCTGGTCAATGGGACCCAGGAACTCTGGCCCACATGAAGACCCAACCTCGTGTCTCCCAGAAGTTGACAGAAAGTACTGGATCAGAGGATTCTCTGTCTCCATCAGCACCTTCTTCCTTGTCTTTGGTCTCAGCATCATCCTTCATCTTATCCCCATGACCTCAAGGCTCTGCCATACTTCTGACGTCTGGGTCATTGCGTGTCCAAGGCCCTCCCTCTGACCCCAAAGAGTCTTTTCCTGGGCTGCGCACCATCCTACCAAAACCTAACACATAGCTCCTTCACATCCACGTGACTTGGTGTCCCTGGTGCAGGGGGCGTGTCAGTCTCTCAGCCCTGTCCCATTGCTTCTGCTCACTCTGTAATGTGTGTTGAAAACATTCACTGGCCAGTTGCTAGGCCTTTTTGCTCAATATGCTTTCTTATGCAGCAGCCTAAGAAACTGATCATTTCTGCTTCAAATGTCCACGTTCCTAATGGCTCATTAGCTAGATCTTTTTAGTCCATTTGCAGAACAGAGCTGATTAACATACTTAATGCATTCACCTGTTTGCCAAACATTTATTGATTAACTAATATGTGGTTAACACTATCCTAGATTTAATGACAAGGAAAGAAATGGGACACATTTCCTTCCCGTGAGGAGTCAGAGGGGAGAGAGATAGGCTTATAATAGTAATCTTAGTTTGGGGTAATGGGTACAAAAATAGAACCATGTGCCGGACTGAGTGGTTTATCAGGGTAGATGATGCAGCTGAACTCCAGGCTCCAGCTGGGGTTGGCAGGCCCTCCATTTTCCTGGGACCTGGGCTTGCAGGTTTCTAATCATGACTGTTTGGCAATACAAGGTTGATTTATCTATGTAGGAACAACAGCACAAATATACAAGAGACAAATGTGAAGACCCAACCCTGTGTCTCCTACAAGTTGTAAATGAACTACATTTCAACTTAAAAATAAAAGAAAAACCAGACACCTGCCAAGTGCCCAGGGCTGAGGGAAGAAGTGGCTTGGGGCGGCGGGAGGGAGGGGGGTGGGGGTGGGTGCAGTGGGGGGGATGTTGCGAACACTGAGGGTGTGGTGCTCACCCAGTGATGAAAACAGTAAGAACAACACTGAGATGCATGCAGTCTAGTGCAAAGAGATAAGAATGACTCACAGAGCAATCCTGTCATTATTCTTCTGTAATTTACTGACCATTTCTGGGATCCAAGGTGCTTCCTTCTATGCTGTGGATGTGATTAAGTAGAAATTTTTGTAAATAGAATCTTTTGAAAAATATGTCTGGGCGGTTGCTATTTAAAGGCAAAAGATTGCAAATCTTTATCTAAAAGGAGGACTTCTCTGGCAAGATGAATAATCACCTCCTATTCTACCTGTTTCTAAAGACTGAATTAAAAGTTTTTTTTTTTTTTTGAAGAGCGGTACAGTGCTTCAGCAACATTGCTCAGTGGACAAAATCTCTCGAGTACTTTTCCACTTGCTTTAACTTGCTGAGAGCAACTCTAGATCTTCACCTTCCTGCCTGTTTATGAGCACTCTAGTTTTATTCTTACCGTCAGACAGGCCCCTTCTGAACTGTACACTCTTGTGAAAAAACTGCCTATTCTGTATCTCTATCAGTCTGCTTGCTCCTTTCAAATATGATGAATGCTAGTGGATTAAAGTTCTTGGGAGAACATTTGATAAAGGTTTGGGGGAACTGGTACCTTAACCCAAAAGAATATTTGTAACGATCTAATGGAAATGGAGGGGGTACTTTGGGCTTATATGGTTTTCCAGTAGCTCCCCACATCGGACATGAGTTGAGCAAATCCTAAATGCAAATCTTTATATGTACTCTAAGTTCCACCATGAAAGAGATTCAGAGAAGAGCAAAAGGAAAAAAAAAGCTCTTTGTACTGGAACAAATGATTTAAGGAAAAAGTGAAAAGAATTGGTACTTTTCAAGGTGGGGAAGAGGTTAGAGAGGAATGATTAACCATAGCTTGAAATATACACAAGCTGCGTAAGTAACTTTAAATTTCCTAGCAGCCACATTAAATAACATAAAAGGAAACAGGTAAAAACAATTTGAATAATATATTTTACTTAACCCAATATATCTAAATATAATTATTTCAGTATATAATCAATACAAAATTATTTTAATGAAATATTTTATGTTCTTTACATTAAGTCTCAGAAACCCAGTATGTATTTTACAATGTGAAGCCTTTCAGTGTGAACAAACCACATTTCCTGGGTTCAGTGGTCACATGTGGCTAAAGTGGCAGCGTAATGGACAGTGCTGGTCCAGACCCTAAACGAGGCTGCTGAGAAGGCCTAGGTGGCTGTTCAGAGCATCTGTGAGGAAGAAACAAGAAGGGATTAAGCTGGGCAGATGAAGGCCGTTATACAAATACGGAGGCCTGGGTACCACCAATTTTAAGATTCTGACCTCATTGGTCTGGGGTTGGGCCTGGGCCTTAGGAACAAATAGGGTTTTGAAAAGCTCCCCAGGTGATTCTAATGTGCAGCCGAGGCTCAGACCCACTGGCTTAGAGGAGGCATGTTCCCAAAGTGAGAGAACTCCTACATCAACATGAAAGATTTAGAGGCAGGGGCTCATCATCTCTTGTGTCCAGATTTTAGAACTGGAAGGAAACTTCAATGTCTCGGAGTCTTCCATCTTATTTTACAAATGATGGAAGACCAGTATTGGGTATTACTGTTTGATGTTTATGGATGATTTTGTTTGCTTGCTTGTTTTTTTTTTTTTTTTACATCCTCAACTCCTCCTCTCCCCTTTTCCTTTTCAAACCTAGAAGCTGCTGCTGCTGCTGCTAAGTCGCTTCAGTCCTGTCCGACTCTTAGCGACCCCATGGACTGCAGCCTACCAGGTTCCTCCGTCCATGGGATTTTCCAGGCAAGAGTACTGGAGTGGGGTGCCACTGCCTTCTCCGATTTTTCAAACTCATTTCTGTCTGAGTTGAGCTTGAGATTGTGGGCTGCTGATTCCTGAAGCCCCACCGCATGCTGAGAGGCCGTGGCTGTCTTCTCCTAGGCTGCCTCCAGGAAGCTTCACAGATCACAGTGCCACTGGGTCCTCAGGATGAGGCGCTAAGTGCCCGACTTCACGCTGCTTGTGGGAGGATCTCTGTCCATTCCCTGACTGCCATCTTCCTTCCCCCTTCCCTGAGACAGAGAAGGCTTTAGATCTGTGGGTGTGATTTATAACCCACATATGCAGAACGAGTGCCTTTTCTCAAGTTCTTGCTAACATAATGGGCAATTTCTGCCAGCAACCTAAATATTTAGAAATAAGACGATATTCTACTGCCCAATAAGAGCAGCTTTTAATGAAGGTCATATGTGGGGTCTAATATGCTGGACAGAATCCTGTGTATAGTTGCCTGTAAATGTCATCATGTCAGGAGAACTGAGTACATCGGGTACTGTCGCTCCAGAGAGGATGGCAGGTTCGGTGCTGAAAACAGACTTTGTCAGGAGCCCAGATAACCACCTTCACTACCCCTCTCAACAACAGTAAATCACTCTCTCATGGGTTCTTGTTTCTGAAAGTGGGTCATCTTCACTGCTTGCCTTTCAGTTTCTGGAAAATGTCTATTGTCTTCTATCCTCTTGTATAGCAGCTCCGGCCAAAAAGAATGAAATAGGCAGAGACTAGCCACTCGGGTCATTGAAAGAGTAAGCTGGAATTTTGCCCTTTGTTCCTTAAGGCTTTGCAACTTGTAAATGCGATCAGGTTTATACCAGGAGGGCATAAGAATAGATTATTATTTAGCTTATTATTCTCTGGTTCTAATAGATCTATAAACCAAGATTCTTAAGAATCTTCTTCAAATTCCTTTAAAAAACACACAGAATAATGTCTGTTTGGGACCCCTTTCAGAGGATCTCAGGGGAAGTTCGCTGGTGATAAATGCTGGAACCCTGGAACAGAACAAATTGGTCTCACAAGCAGTCGGTGACTGCCTTTCTGAATACAGCTGCTTTCTTCATTAGAAAACTAAAAATAGCCCCGATCATTGCAGGCTGATTTCACTTTAAGCCTTCTGCCGCATCCATTTGTCTGTTTCATTCAGGGTTTCTGTGTGTCTATGACACGGTGATACTATTTCAGATGAAAAGTGCATTGAAGAAATGTTTGCTTCTCTCCCCCACATTCACTCCAGATGTCCCCAACTGTCCAGTGCTGTTTCCTATTAGGAGAACTCACGGGAATCTTCCGGCATCCTTGCCATCCCCATCTGCTTCACTCATTTTTGGAAAAATAAACACCATCCACGTTGCAAACAAGAGCCTACAATTATTAGGGATTTTTTTTTCAAGGAAATATTCATTACATGTGTGATTTTCTATGGATAGCTCATGAAATATTGAGTACAACTACCCTTTTCAGCTGATGCAGTATTTTACTAGATTCTCTACTCAGGCTTAGTTTGAGAAGACATTTCTCCCCCTCCGGGAACTGGTGGACTCTGTGGCTGCTGGCAAAGCCAGCTTCTTTTCTAGCTTTCAGAGTGATTAGGAAGCCCTCTACGGGAGGCAGCCTGTGTGCGTAGGTCAGTCTATGGCTACTGGGGAGACTGTAGGCTTAGTCCCTACCCTTCCCCATCCTTCTTCCCAAAGGAAGTTGGTTTTGCAATATGCATGGAGGCGGTACCATGATGATAGCTAGGTGGGTCCCTTGTGAGGTCTATAGCAGTCTGATTCTGTTATCTTTCCTTCTTTCAGCATCCAGGGTATTGAGGGAATGGAACATAAAAGAGGAAGAAATTGAGGGAAGAACAAAAGAAATCAACCAGCTGCTTAATACTTTCCATTTACAAAAGGTCCATTCAGGAAACAGGCATTCAAAACTGTACCAGGAATCATTTATAATTAAAATATGGAAAATAAACCTCAACCCCTTAAATCCGATCACATTGTATATACCCTTGTATATATCAAAGTATGATTTTAATGGCTTTAATAGAACTGAAAATCCTAAAGATGAGAGCTAATGTTGCTATGGAAACTTTTACATGTCTTGACTGCAGAACTCTTAGTTTAAATTTGCAAACTTAGTATCACATTAGCTTTTTTTCACATTGGATTTCTGGTTGGTCTTTTAAGAAGATAAAAGGAGAAAAACTACATGTCATACTAGTACTTCTTGTTATGCTCACAGCCAAAGAAGAGAGTGGTTTATCATCATTTGACACTTTTTTTTTTTCGTCTGCACAGGGAGACCTCCATCAAGGAGCTTACATAAGGGCTATGCAGGGTGAAGATTCTGGAGTCAAGCATGATTAATTCAATGCCGACAGTTTCAAAATTTGAATGATTTCCTTTTCTCATAGATATCCAAAATCTGAATCAATAGCCAGGGGAGTGTGAACTTAAAATTCCAAATTTTACAGCTCAGATCCCTAGGAAGAGTAGAAAAAGCTCTGAATTCAGCCCTCAGAGGCATGATGATGCCCAAAGCCTGAGCTCATTTTCTGTCAGCATGCACAGCACTGGACAGTTGGGCCCCTCGTGAGTAAAAGCGATATGAAAAGAATGCCATTTGGAGGACTGTGCAATGATGGTTTGGAAGGCTTGAAGCCCCTGTCCTCCTCTTTCTCCATCATCTCCTCCCTTACTGTCAGCCCATCCTCAGCCAGGGGGTGGTGGGGGTATCAGCAGAACGTATGGCAAACTGGAAGCTTTGAGTGAGCGCCACTGTAGGTTGGGCTATCTAACTTCTTGGATCCTCAGTGTTCTCACTAAATGGAGATAATGATGCCTGTGCCATATGGATGTTGTTAAAAAATGATTGAGATAACATCCCAGATACTGAGTACTTCACCTGGTGTGCACAGCAGGCTCTCTATGAATACGTCTGCCTCCATTTGAAATGCATCATCTTTGGGGCCAGGAAGAGGCAAACTGTTGGGTTAGCCAAAAAGTTTGTGTTGGGTTTTCTATAAGACAGTATGGAAATCCTGAATGAACTTTTTGGCCAGTCCAATAGACCCAGGCTGCATCAACTGAGTCCTTGTAAAGTGGTCATAAACTCTTCTTCCATCTCTACTATCACGTGTTACTAGTACATAGTTTGATTGTTTTTACATAAATGAATCCATTTACCCTGAAATTCATGGGCTCTGAGGGCCTGGTTTTGGTCCCTATTCTATTCTCAGCCCTTGCCTAAGAAATACCTGCTGGATGCAGGGGTGAGATGTAGGGGTATGAGGCATGTATAATTTGGGAAGGGGAGCTCTAATGAAAAATTTTCTTTAAACACACGAACACAGAATCTGGTTCAGGGCTGAGGAAGGAGCCCATGCAAGTGCTCTGAAGTTAAAGCTTCATGAGCATGACAGTAAATCTCCCTTTGTCTGAGGAAGTGAACACACTATCCTGAGAACTACTCATGAATGATCACCTGCTTTTTGTGACTTTGTATGGTGCTGGCACCTCATTTTGGTCCTATGACAATTCAATTTAGGTCTGTCACTTGATATGCTCACTCATGATGAGAAATCATTATACCCACGGAGTATGTCCAAGTAGAATCGGATGGATATCTATGGGACCATATAGTGTCATGGGAAAAACTCAGAATGCGGCTTTCATCAATAACCTATATATCCATCTGCTGGGGCCGCCGTAACAAAATCCTACACACTGGGTGGCTCAAAAGTAGAAATTTATTTCTCACAGTTGTGGAAGCTGGGAAGCCCAAGATCAAGGGATGAGACCATTTAATTTCTGATAAGAGCTGCCTTCCCCTCTTGGAGATAGGCCCTCTACTCACTGCAACCAAACACGTACTTTCTTCTGTGAATTCCCAGAAAGAAAAAGAGAAGAACTGTGTCCTTTTCTATAAGGCCACCAGTCCTATTGGATTAGGGCCCCACCCTTAGGGCCTTATTTAAACTTAATTACCTTAAAAACTCTATTTTCAAATCCAATCAGATTGGGAGTGTATGGGCATCAGGGTATGGACTTTGCAGGGGGCACAATTCAGTCCATAGCATTGATCGGGCCCCTACTCCTGGCTTGCTCTTGAGGTCTCACCTCTTTAGGATTCAATACACTCAGATCTGAGGATAATGTTAGAGCAGGGTGGTGCAGAACAATGACCTCCAGGAAGTAGAACCAAATGGCACCCTGCACAGAGCAACTTTCCCAGCAGAGTGTTGCAAGGAGAGGCCAGGCATGTCACAGAGAAATGATGTCCTTGACCCTGACAAAGCTGTGTTTCCTTTCCTTTCCTGTTCTTTCTCTTTCATGTTTCATTCCTCTTTTTTTCCCTTCCTTCCTATTTTCCATTTCTTCCTTTCTCTCTCTGTTTTTAATAGTATACAGTCAGACACAGTGGTTCTTGGCCCTCTTAGTGATGGTTATCCGCTTTTGATTTTCCCAGAATGAAAAGTGTGACTTACAGGTAAGGAGTAGGGAAGCAGAGAGAGCTTTATAGATGGGAAGAGGGTGACAGGTCATGGTGGTGTTGGTATAAGACACGAGAAACAAGTGTGTTACCCCACAGCAGGGAGGAAAGAAGAATGACAGTGTGAAAACAGAGAAATACCCCCGATGATAACTCTGGGTCTCAGTCACCTCATCAGCCAATAAATAAATAATGCCGGAGCAGAAGAACTGAGATGCCCTCAATCTCTGCTGTGCTGCACCTCTTTCTACCTTACCTTACTGGGAAATGGCATTGATAAATAAAACTCTTTGTGTGACTTGTAAGAAAATCATTATGTAAATTCAAAGTATTGCTCAAATTAATTCTAATGAGGTTCAGGAGGAAAAAACAAGTAACAACCAAAACTCTTTAATAAAGTGTTCTAAAAAGAAAAAAAGAATTATCGCCCACTTCTGCACTTCCTGCTTTTGGCAGGGACTCGAAGTGGAAATCTGAAAACACTGTGAGACAGTCTGTTCTCATGGTATTTCTAGCTGAGAACAGGAAGGAGGGGAAATCTCATATGAGTGAGAGAGCCTGTTTTTCAGTGATTAGCAGGCCAGAGAAGTTTCGCTGGGCAATCAAGCTTGACAGCACCTCTAAAACTTCTACCTTTGTGGTCAGCAGAGCAGATTTTGCCAGAAGTCCCCCGCCCCCAATCACCAAGATACAACTCTCATCCGCCATTTTTGCTGAATGGCTATTCTCTCTGAGGCTGGTATGATGTGCTGGAGACCCAGACAAGAGCTCTGTGGCCCCTATCCTCTGGAACGCAGAGCAAAGTTGGAAGGAGAAGGCATTTATAAATGACAAATAATCACAATGCTAAGCAGCATATGCTGAGTGCTGAGCCAGGCAGACAATGCTAGGAAGGGGCCTTCCGCAGGCTGCGCAAAATTCATTTGGTTTGCATTTGCTCTCTACCTCACCACTAGGCTCTCACCATTCATCGCTGGTGTATTCTGCACCTTGAGGCATAAAATGTTTCTTAATTCCTTTAACTCTTTTGCTCATCTCAAGTCACAACACACTATCCTGTGTGTGAAGCTGATGAGTCACTGAGGCTGAATCCTGTTCACTTGAGGACATAATGGTTAACACATATTGATTGGCTAGGCGTGCTAGATCCTAAAAATCCCAAAGTCTAGACTAGTTGCATTGTCCCTAATTACCTGCCAGAGGGGTACATGCACTGGTTTCTAAGGCTGCAGCAGACACTCCAGGAAACACCCTTGACTCCAGCCGAGTCTCATAAATCACATGAGGCCTACAGCAAAGGCATCATCTTTATGACCAGGGTCACTAGAGGGCTCTTGTGGAGGGTGAGATTTCCCCCTCACTCCATCCCGTCCCCAGAGAAGAACACACGAATCCCCATCTGAGAGCAAGTCTCTCACTTACTGAGGGGCAAACTTCCCTGGAAACAGATCAAAATGACTTGATGTTCTCGTTGAAAGAATATAATGATGAAGATTATGTTCTGAACAAGGGACTAACAGTATTTTGCTAAAATGACCATGACCACCATTACCATCTTTAATCAACTATTTATTTATAGCTGGGAGATGTGCTTACACAACGAATAGTAAATGCTTATGAAAGTGCATGTGAATCCAACAGATACAGTTGGAGGTCATCGCCTTGTATTTACTATAATGCTTTAACCTACGTGATTGCTTTGTGCCCACACCAGGTGAAAGGCTGGAGGGATGTGTTGGTGGTGGCATGGAAATCAGGGGTTTCTCTGGATCTTTGAGAAAATCTAGGATCGCTTCATGGGTTTTTGTTTATTTTCTGTTGGGAATATGAAAATGAATTAGACACAGACTTGGCCATCAGAAGAGCATATATGATCCACTGAGTAAGCCAGATACCAGATAACACAAAGTAGGCAAGAGGACATCAGATAGGAAACTGCAAAATGGGACTGTAGAATGTGATAACCTTCAACCTTACAAACCAAAACGCTGATATAAAGTTATCCTTTTATAAATATAAAATTTGATTGCAAATTCATTGTAGGAAATGTATAACATAGGGAAATGCACAAAGACAAAAGGAAAAAAAATCACTTCTAATGTCACCAAGTGAAAAACACTGCAAAATGTCGCTATATGTCATTCTAGTCTCTTTTCTGGGCTTCCTCTGATAGCTCAGACTGTGAAGAATCTGCCTGCAGTGCAGGAGACCTGGTTTGCTCCCTGGGTCAGGAAGATCCCCTGGAGAAGGGAATGGTAGCCCACTCTAGCATTCTTGCCTGAAGAACTCCAGGGACGGAGGAGCCTGGCGGGCTACAGTCCATAGGGTCACAGAGAGTTGGATACAAATGAGTGACCAACACTAAGTCACTTTTCTACGCATATCTATGTGTTTTAAAACAACAGTAGAATCATAGTGTATATTGTGTATAAACAGTTCTTTCCTTTAGCAACAGGCTGGGAAATATACTGTGATTTTCTGTCCTTCTGCACTGTGATGTTTAATGGCATAATGTTTCATCCTACAGATACACTGCACTTTCTTTATCCAGTCTCCCAGAGTAGCCCATTGAGACTGTTTTCAGTATCTCACTACTATAAACAATGCTGTGAGCATCTTTGTATATAAATATCTGTGCACCTAACTGATTATTTCCTCAGGATAAATTCCTTAGATGTAGGATTGCCATATTATTGGTATGGAAATTCAAGTCCAGCAACATGGCTGATATGGTGATTAGGAAAACAGATAAGATGAAAACTTAACCCTTGTATTTCAGAGATGCCTGTTTTTGTTTTTATTTTTATAATTCCTTTATGTTGTGTAAAGACTGATCCTAGAAATTAAAATGTAAAAATGGTCATCCTAGGTCTGCTGACTGAAAGCTTTATTAGATTTTGGCTGCCATTTTGTCAACACCAGCAACTTTACTCTGCATTTGGCTGACACAACTTGCTACCTGCCTTTAACATGCATAAATTGACCCTTCCTTACTTTCTACTTGCTGTCTTTTGATTCCTTATGCATTAGTATTTCATAAGGTCAAAAACATCACCATTCTAGTTGATATGTCATCAAACTCAAGCAAACAGTGAATTTCATAATACATCCACAGTATCAAAAAAGAGTTTAATCTCAGATGTATTAATTTAAAAAGAAAAAAAGTTACAACTTCTACTAGAGCTCTGCATGTTGGCTGCCATGTTTAGGGTGAACACATCATTTGACTATGAGCTGAAAATGCTGATATCTTCACAAACATACAGAAGATATGCATCTGAAATGAGGTGGCCAAAGGCATCGAACATGTTTCAGAGCTCTGCTTTCAGGACTGTCAATTTATGAGATCCATGAGTAATTCTGTATTTTCCACTTTGAAAAAAGTGAAAGTGTTAGTCACTCAGTTGTGTCCAACTCTTTGTGACCCCATGCACTGTAGCCCACCAGGCTCCCCAGCAAGAAGATTGGAGTGGGTATCCATTCCCTTCTCCAAGGGATCTTCCTGACCCGGGGGATGGAACTTGGGTTTCCTACATCCCAGGCAGATTCTTTCCTATCTAAGCCACCAGGCAAGCCCAACTTTTTTTTTTTTTTTTCCCACTTTAGGGTTTCAAAACTATCCTTTGCTCAGTCTCTTCAACAGTTACTGTTTGAGTGCCTATTCTGTACCCGGGACATAAGTCAGCTGATGCTCTCAAAGGTCATAGTCTCATTCAGGATACGGTATCATCACTGTTAGGACAGGGATCAAATGACGAATAGCTCCCTTTGCCTGGCTTCCACTTTCTCCCCTGTGCTCTAGCTTCTTTGAGTTTTCCACTCGCTGTCTCTCCCCTCCCTCACATCAACCATGTCCAGGAAGGGCCTGGACTGGGGGTAACCCCAGAGGTGCAAGATGGCGGTGGAGGTTCTGCAGGGCTGGCTGCAGCGGGGGACAGGAAGCACACGCTGCAGCAGGCTCCCTGCCGCAGCCCCACCCTGAACATTTGTGGAGCCCGAGGCCAGAGCACAAATGGAGGCCACTTACCATCTGTGGAAACACATAAAAGTTGTAAATCAAGTTAATAAGCTGTTAACTAAAATACAGCTTCAGATGGACAAAATCGAAAAAATATGTGTAAGCTATGGTTTTATATGATAGGAAGTTGGAAGACTATCAGGCAATTGGATTTAATTATTGCTGTTCATATATGCATGTTCTGTTGATGGGTTGGCAATGTTTGGATAAGAATGAAAGGATACATACACTTCTGGGGAAAACAGTGATTGTCCCTGGGATCAGGACTGGTGGCGTGAAGAGGGTCTTTTACTTATTGGTTTAGGTAAAATTTTTAAAGATGTGATGAGAAGATGGGTAATTTTATTTTCTTTTTCTCTGCTTTTCTCTATTTTTCAAATTTCTAAAGTAATCATATGTTGCTTATGTAATTTGAAAAAAATTTAAAAAGAAAGGAGTCAAGACTAGAAAACTGTTCTAGGATTGGAAAGTGTCTCATTAAGCTGAATTCCTAGAAAAAGATTGTATTTCAGTTTTTAGGCTTATCTGACTTAAGAAACTAGAATTAACCCCAGAAATACCAAACATTTTTCTTCAAGAGGTCATGGGGGAATTGGAGAGATACCCAACTATCAAAAAATGACAAATAGAGAACCTATATTTTAAAGAGAACATGTGCAGCCATAGAACCTATTGCCCAACTCTTTTGGCATATTATTTTTGGTGACTCAGTGGTTTAACAATCAGCCTGCTGATGCAGGAAATACAGGTTTGATTCCTGGATTGAGAAGACCTCCTAGAGGAGGAAATGGCAACCCACTCCAGTATTCTTGCCTGGAGAATCCCATGGACGGAGGAGCTTGACAGGCTACAGTCCATGGGGTTGCACAGAGTCGGATATAACTGAGCATGCATACATACAGGCTTTTACAAAATAATCAAATTTTTTTCAATGACTTCAGACATTTCAGGATTATTTGTATAATAAGATGTATTTACTCAGTGATTCCAGCTTTTCAAAATGCTTCGTGTTAGTCCTTTCATTTTTATCCTCACAATAATCCCACAATGTAGGGAAGATGTCACCCCATTTTCCAGGTAAAGATAAATGAGGTTCAATAAGTTGAGAATGGTCACGAATGTCACAACTAGATTCTGGTGGAACCAAGACCAGAGTATAAGTCTCTTGGATCTGAGTAGAGTTCTCTTGCTACTGCTGCTAATAAACTTACACAATGAATTTCCTGAAATGTACACTTATTTCTCAGAAATTTTGGTAAATGTCCCCCATTCTTCTTTTTCCTTTTTAATGAAACTAATCTTTTAAAGGCTGCCAAAATTTCTCTGTGGACTATGAAAGAATATTCAGCACCCTTTAAGAGATGCCTGACTCCCTGTAAGTAAATGAGGATCTTTACAGATAGTGCTAATTAGTGCTGAGTACTTTAGAGATGCCTTGCAGGCTAATGTCCAAAGAGGCAACACAAGGGGGAAGGAATTGTAATAACCTTTCCCTCAGGGTCTCAGCTGACTTCCTGTGATGATGAGAGACCATGAGATTATGTTACTCAGTGCTTAATTATACATAAGGACTATGTTAATATTATTAGAAGATAAACAGTATCTCATTTACTTAATCTATTTCTTCACTGGAATTGTTTTATAATAGCAAACATTTTACTCACACTCTAGAAAGAGCACACTTTTAAAAGATAATTTGGATGAAAGAGATCAAAAGATACAAAGTTCCAGATTAAAATATGTCATGGGGATATAATATACAGCATGGTAATCATACTGTTTATGGGGTTCTCAAGGCAAGAATACTGAAGTGGTTTGCCATTCCCTTCCCCAGTGGACCACGTGGAGGATGAGATGGTTGGATGGCAATCACCAACTTGATGGACTTGAGTTTGAGCAAGCTCCAGGAGTTGGCAATGGACAGGGAAGCCTGGCATGCTGCAGTCCATGGGGTTGCAAAGAGTTGGACATGACTGAGAGACTGAATTGAACTGAACTGAACTGATGGCAATTATAGTTAACAATACTATATTGCATATCTGTAAGTTGCTAAGAGAGCAGATCTTTAAAGTCCTCATTACAAGGAACAAAAATATTTTTGTAACTATGCACAGTGACAGATGTTAACTAGGTTTACTGTGGTGATCATTTTGCAATATATACAAATATTGAACCATTTCTTTATGTTGTACACCCAAAACTAATGTAATGTTATATGTCAAGTATAACTCAATTTTTAAAAAGCTTAGGTGGTTTTTTTAAATTAACAAATATGTGGTGCTATTAAAAGAAAAATAACTTGATTTTTGTAATATATATTTTTGTAAATTAAATTTTTAATTTCAAAATATTGTACTTCAAAATTTTATAACTTGACTTATAGTTTATTTATCATTATTTTAGTGAGATGTATATAGAGCAGAAATCAAAATGACACCCCGCCCACTGACTCTCATACCACACCATACAGGCCAACAGATATAATTAACTGAAGCTCTTAGCCATGACAATTAAAGAAAAATCTTTTCACTGGAAAAAGTGTTATAAAACAAAACCAAAAATATCATGTGATTTTATTTTACTTTATCTCAAAATCTTAAATATGGGACTTCATGTAAAAGGTTACTGTACAACTAGAATCTAGCAGATAAAAACAAGTCCTATTTTTTTCAGAACATGCAGGTAAATAATGCAGTTATCATGTAATTGAACCAGAGTATTTCTGCTCTCCAAGGAAAAGGTCTGTGCTTGATCCAACTATCAGATGCATTACAGAGCTATTCTATACTGAATTAAACAGCAATGTAGAGAATAAAAGAATAGAATTTTAGGCTTGTAATAATGTCTTGGAAGTCTTTAATAATTCCATAGAGACTTGGTTCTAAGGTCTAAAGATTCTTCAGTCATGCAGAATCAAGGGTCAGTAAGAACCAGTGTGTCCACTAGAGCACAGCTGCTTCGGGAGGCGGTGACCGTGGCCCCAGCGGGTAATGTTGGACCAACTCCCCACGTTAAATCAGGCTTCCCAGGTGGTGAATTCTTCCCAGGTAAGAATCTGCCTGCCAATGCAGAAGACACAAGAGAATACGAGTTTGATCCCTGGATCAGGAAGATCCCCGGGAGGAGGAAAATGGCAACCCACTCCAGTACCCCACTTCAGTACTGAAGAGGAGCCTGGTGGGCTACAGTCCATTGGGTTGCAAAGAGTCGGACACGACTAAGCACACAGCACACACACACAGGTCAAATCACTCTTCAAGTGCTTCTCATAGTTCACAGTTCAACGTACTATCTGCTGCTACCTGCCTATCCCATGGTCTTAAGTTTACTCTTGAGTCAAGAGGAAGAGGAAAGCCGGTCACAGAAGGATGAACACTGCATGATTCCACTTAGATGCGGTATCTAACATAGTCAGAAAAGCTGAGAGCAGAACAGTGGTTGCCAGGAGGAAGTGGGAGTAGGAAGTAGGGAGTTGATAACTGATAGGCATAAAGTTTCACTAACTTAAGATGAGTAAGTCCTGGAGATCTACTGTATAACACTGTGCCTGCAGCTAACAACTCAGTTTGTACACTTAAAAAGGGGATATATGTCTATATATAGAGGATTCACTTTGATTCACAGTGGAAACTAACAACACTGTAAAGCAGTTATACTCCAATAAATTTTTTTTTTTTTAATAAAAACTGCTTAGACCCTGAGCGGGGCGGGGGAATCTGTTGAGAGGGTAGATCTCATATTGAAGATTCTTATCACAATAAAGTTAAATTTAAAATTTTAAAAAGGAAAAGGAGAGCAGATTAGCAAAAATGTCAGGAAGAGAATTAAAGGAACATATTAGTAAAACACCTCTTTGTGAATGTAAGATAGGGCCCAAGGCAGGTAATGCATGCTACTGGGCCATTCCTGAGTTTTAGTTCAGAGAGCTGGGGTTAACTTGACTCAGTCACCAAGATGACAGGTGTGCTCCTCCAGCACGCAGACCTCTGCCTGCCTTTGTTTATAATGCCTCACGAGTAAAAGGGCATCCCATGGTACTCCCTAGAAATAGCCAACTTTATAGTCTAGGGATGCTCTTCAAGTCCTATATGGCAGCTCCAGGATAGGCATTGATTAGGCAAGAGGAAGAGCCAGATAATAGAGACAAAACAGAAGTCCTTGTAACTCTACTAATGACCTCCTTGGATGGGTGCTCCTTGATGGAGCTACTCTGGGAGGTACATGGCTTCTGTGCTTGTCTGAAGGTGAACAGAATTCTAACTGTAACAATATGATCTTTGCTCTGACAGATTAGAAATAAATTAAGAAAACACAGGCACCAGACCTCTTCCTCCTTGGGGCAGGATTCAACAGCCCCTAGGCAAATACATTTTATTCCTATACATTCATTTTCCCCATATCCTTATCATAATTAGGTTGACACATTACTATAATTAATCTGTTCTAATTGGAGAAATTAGCAGGCTCCTCATAGTCTTAGAAAAGGAGTGCCTGCTTCCTCCATTCATTGATTTCATGCCAGCTTCAACCACGGTAGCAAAATGTGCTGTGCTGTGCTTTGTCACTCAGTCGTGTCTGACTCTTTGTGACCCCATGGACTGTAGCTTGCCAGGCTCCTCTGTCCATGTCCAAGAATACTGGAGTGGGTTACCATACCCTCCTCCAAGGGATCTTCCCAATCCAGGGATCAAACCCAGGTCTCCCACATTGCAGGCGTATTCTTTACCATCTGAGCCACCAGGGAAGCTAGTAAAAAGCCACCACCAGAAGATCTTAGCATTTGCAGGGTAGGGTCATAACTGAACAAAAACTGTTAAGAAGTATGAGAAGGTCAGCTTTCTGCTGTCCTTAGCATTTGTGTAACACCAGGGAAATCTTAGCGCATCTGTTATTTTTAAGTGGGCACCAGCAATTCAGAAATCTAAAAGCAGCTATATCTAAGCCTTTTAAAGTTTTCTTAGCCATTGACTCATGTCTTATCCCTTTGGTTGCTGGCAACCTGATTTTTAGCCAAGCAAACAATAAACTGAGAGCATAAACAAAATTGGTCCCTCTCATTTTTATAGTTGAGGAATAGACATAACAAAATCTGTAAATTTCCATGGACATAAATCCCTGAGCACTACCTTTCAGCTGCTTAAAATCTAATAACACCAGGAGTTACTCTTCTGAGCAGGCTATAAACCTAAGCAGGGTGATTTTGGCATATTTGCAGGGAGATTTAAACATGATTATAGCTCATAACTGTCAACAACTAACACAAAGCCGTATTCCCTCAATCAGAAAATCTGCATTTCAGGTGTTTAAGTTTAGTGGGGGTTGGAGGGACTGCTCCATCTGCCAGAGTCACCTGATAACCTACCATCTGAGGATGAACAGCCTTGCAAAATAGGTATGGAAGTCCAGCTCTCTTTGTCCCTGTGTTCTAGAATTTCCAGGAAGCTGGCTTCTCCTGCTTCACTGAGAAAGGGAGGTGGGAATCTAGGAGACCAGTGTGGAACCTTAAAGCTGCCACTGCTAAACCACAAAGCAGGTCATGGGAGCAAAGGGAGTTGTGGCAGAACATCCTGGGGTGGGGGGCACCAGGGCAGCATTGTGGGGGGCACCAGGGCAGCTCAGTGGGGGGGGCGGGCACCAGGACAGCATCATGGGAGGCTCCGTTCTCCTCCCCTACCGCCTCAAATGTAGCATTCTAAGAATTCTCCTACCCCTCTCACCAGACTGCCTCTCATTAACTCTATCCACAGACATTATGTGGTTAATAGCCACCCCCAAAAAAAAAACTGACTTGTCTAAAGTTATTGGCAGATGTCCCAAACTTTGACCTCCACCTAGAATTTTCTAATGACATACGGTAATAGAATAAGACAGTCTGAGTAGTATGGTATATATGTGTATTAGACTAAATCTAATTTTCAATGACTAATCCATTTGAGCCATGCAGCTCACATTACGGAGGATGGAAGATTGAGCTTTGCATATTTAGAGACTCAATAAAATGTGTTATGTAATGAATCATGGGGACATAATGCCCTGTGCAACAGTGTTCCCCGAGCTGCGGAGGGAGAAGAGAGAAGGAGTTCTTTGATAGAAAAAAAGAAAAAAAAATCCTCCACGATGCTGTCTGGATTGGACCAGAGGGACACCCAACTCAGGCATGCGGAAACTAGGAAGATTTCCCAGAGGGAGTCCTGGGAAGTGGGATCCTGAAGCACGTGTGGGCAGAAGCAATGGAGGGGTTGAGGGAAGGAAGAATACTGCAGGCAGAGGAGAGTCCAGGTTTAGACGTCAGTGGTGAGACATCACAAAAAGTAGGCAAGACATAGTCAGTCACGTAGGGCTTTGAAAAGTCTTGCAAGATTTGGGCTTTATCCTAAGGGCAGCGGGGGGCCATTGGAGGGTTTGAGTAGATCAGCAATATGATCAGATCTGGAGATGGCACCTCGACAACTGGGCCTGTGGCATTGCTGACCTATGTAATAATACCACAAGCCCACGTGGGATTTTATCCCCATTAGACAACTGATGTTGCTTCTCCAGCCCGTGTTACCAGCCTTAGTTCATCATTGTGAGTGCATGCCCTTCTTTGAGAAATCATCTCATCTCATGCATGATGGTTGCTTGGAGGAAGATAACTTTGTGCTTTTGTTAATTGCCTGCTTATCTGGGCTGACATTTCTAAACCCACACAGAAAGCCCATAACTTTCTGTTCAGAAATATTTCAGTGCAGCTAAATGAGCATATAACTGTTGACATACTAAACAAAAGGGTTGACTCACACGGTACTCTGGAACCAGGGCTGTATTCTTAGATGGTGTCACCTTACAGGGCTCGGGTGTCCTTAAAAAGAATCTGCCCCTTTGCGGCCTCTCATAATTTTCTATATCCCGGCCCTTGGAAATCTAGAGGCCTGCTAAGTGGTAACAACTGAAATGAGATGCTGTCGTGTGGGAATACTAAGCATGATAGGCTAAAGAAAGCAAAGAACTTCCTCGAGAATAATTGGATTTAACATCTTGTTCATAGAACAGACGTGATCTGCAGCGGAAGACAAAATTGATTTTTCTGTGGCTTACTGGCTGTGCCCGCAGAAGCCAAGCTCTCCTCCCGCCCGCTCCTGCAGCAGTTGTGAACAAGAAATGACAGTCCTCTTTCCCCTCTTCAGCTCTGGTTGTAGCACAGGCCGCAAATAAATTGCTAACATTTAAGTGCATCTGTTGCAAAGACAGAAGCTCAGAGGACACTGGGGAAATTTCAAACCAAATTTCAGGACTGAGCTCATAAAAGCATGCACCATCTGTGGAATTTTGCTCATATGCATTGCTATAATGGGGGGGCCATAGAGATGGGGAAAAAGAGAGTGATAAAAGGGTTGCATAGGAACCAGCTTTGAAACTGACGTCTCTTTTTCAGATCAATTCACAGGTGGCCTTTGGGCCAGGCAGGATCCCAAATACCCTTCCTCACCGCTAGAGCTCTGACCCGCAGAGGCTTAATTGCATGGAAAGGTTGCCGAGAATGTACCCTGTGTCTAGACACAGCACCTTCCCTAGACTTTACTTGTGCAAGGACTCAAGACTTTCCATCTTTCCTCCTTCTGGTTTACTTGAGACTGAGGTTGAGTCTAGCTCTTTCTGTCCCATCGTCCACGCAGCAAAACAAGACCAATCCAGAGCATTTTCACGTCAGCCTGTTACACTGTTACAGTGCCGGGGAAGGCAAGTTCCTTCAAAATCCCTTTATAGGTGATCAAACTCATGGTCTAACAAGCTTTCGTTGTTTGTGATTTTCATTTCCCTCCACAGTTTAGGGCACTTTGGGAAAAAAATTTCTATTCAGCACTTCTCCACTCATAATTCAGGAGAAAAAGAGTCATGCAGTATAATAAGGATAATTAGCTCCAACTGAAAATAATAAGCTTGGCAGCGCAGAGCCCCTCCACTCAACACACTCTCCCATTTATTGTTTTGTGTACTCTCTGTCAAGGCTAATTACTACTCCTGTAATTACTAACCTGTTGAAAGAACAAAGGAAAATGCAACGTGGTACTTAAATAAATCCGTTTCTCCCAATACCATCTCAATAAAACTTTTAGCACAGAATGTATCCTTGCAATCTTACAGTTAAAAACTGCTGCAGTTTGTCCTCAAAAGTATGATCAGCTGTTATTCATAGATGAATGATTTTTGGTGTGTATGTATGCAGGTGGGAGTTGAGTTTCTTTCATTTAGATTCGTGTAAAATACACACCACTGGAAGTGATGATCTCATGCTTAAAAAGGTTCAGCATTGATATAGCATGTTTCCTTTTCGTTAATTTGCTAACCCTGGTGCATTGTGGGAAGAAGCACTGTTTAAATGACCACAGGCTTCCCCTGTGAATGTGTCTTAATCCAGACCAGGCAGACACTTGTCTTCTCCCTAGGAGAAGAGATACTGATGACTATGTCCAACCAAAATAGAGAAATCTGGAGACAAATGTAACTCCCCCTTTTTCTAGGGGTTATGTACACTAGGAAGTTTTAAAACACAGGAATATGTAAAGAAAAGGGAACCCTCCTACATTGTCAGTGGGAATGTAAATTGGTGCAGCCACTGTGGAAAACAGTACAGAGGTTTCTCAAAAAACTAACTAACGTTATGACTCGGCAACTCCACTCCTCAATATACAGCCAAAAAAACTAATTCAAAAGATACATGTACCTCAGTGTTCATAACAGCATTATTTATAATTGCCAAAGAATGGAAATGACTTGTGTCCATCAAAGATGTATGCATAAAGAAGATGGTACATACATACAATGGGATATTAGCCATAAAAAGAATTTTGCCATTTGCAACAACATGGATAGAGCTGAAGGGCATTATGCTAAGTGAAATAAGTCAGACAGAGAAAGATAAACACTGTTTGATATCACTAACTAAGATCATGGCATCTGGTCCCATCACTTCATGGGAAATAGATGGGGAAACAGTGGAAACAGTGTCAGACTTTATTTTTTAGGCTCCAACATCACTGGAGATGGTGATTGCAGCCATGAAATTAAAAGACGCTTACTCCTTGGAAGGAAAGTTATGACCAACCTAGACAGCATATTCAAAAGCAGAGACATTATTTTGCCAACAAAGGTCCATCTAGTCAAGGCTATGGTTTTCCAGTGGTCATGTATAGATGTGAGAGTTGGACTGTGAAGAAAGCTTGAGTGCCAAAGAATCGATGCTTTTGAACTGTGGTGTTGAAGACTCTTGAGAGTCCCTTGGACTGCAAGGAACTCCAACCAGTCTATTCTAAAGGAGGTCAGTCCTAGGCGTTCTTTGGAAGGACTGATGCTAAAGGTGAAACTCCAGTACTTTGGCCACCTCATGCAAAGAGTTGACTCATTGGAAAAGACTCTGATGCTGGCAGGGATTAGGGGCAGGAGGAGAAGGGGATGACAGAGGATGAGATGGTTGGATGGCATCACTGACTCAATGGACATGAGTTTGAGTAAATTCCAGGAGTTGGCCTCGTGTGCTGCAGTCCATGGGGTCGCAAAGAGTGAGACATGAATGAGCAACTGAACTGAACTGAACTTGTAGAATATTAAAAATACAACAAACTATTGAATAAAACAAGTTTAAAAAGAAGCAGACACACAGATATAGAGAACAAGCCAGTGATTACCAGTGGCAAGAGGAAAAGGGAAAGGGGCAATATAGAAGTAGGGAATTTAAGAAAGGGTTATTATAGGATTATATGAAATCACATGTGTGCAAAGTTTGAAAATTGAAAAGCACAATAGAATTGAAATAACTGTCTTTCAATTGTTGGGATGGCCAAAAGGTTCATTTGGGTGTTTTCATAAGACGTAATAGAAAAATCCCAAACAAACTTTTGGGCCAACCCAATAAAAAGAGCATTCTGGGAGCTTAGAAATAGCAGGTTTGATACAAAAAGGAGTGACCACACCAGTCACACAAAGTTGTTTATGCCTTTATTCTTCTACTCAGATGGGGTTCCCTCCTCTATCTCTTATGAAAAGATAAAAATGAGAAATGGTGTTTGAGAAATTACTAGATCACTGTTATTAATCTGTGAGGAATTATAGAGAATAAGGAAGATTCAAAATCTGAGATGACATTATGAATTCCAGAAAGAGAATTCAAATGGTTTCTGGGTAAGATGCTAGAATGGATTAGTGAGAGAATAATCAGTGACCACCAGGAACTAGCACTGACTCATTAAGAACAAGCCCTGTCAAACAAAATTCATCTCTTTCACTGACAATGTATCAGGCTTGCAGATAAGGAAATCAGCGAGATGTGGACCTCATTCTTAGCCTGTGTTTGAGCCTTCATTAAGAAAACCTCAAAATCACTCACAATAATCTTGTCAAGGGATTGGCAAATCATTAGCTGAATATTAGTACTGATAATTATTATGAGTTATTACAAATAAGCTAGAAAAATTGGAGGTGTTTAGAGAGAAGAAAATAGGGTAATGAAGAATTTTGACAATGTATCTATGAGAAATAACAGAAAAAAAAAAACAGATAAAACAAGTTTCCTTGGCCAGAAAAAAAATATATGCATACATATAAATATTTACACCCAGTCATTTAGTCATGTCTGACTCTTTTGCTACCCCATGGACTGTAACCCAACAGGCTCCTCTGCCCATAGAATTTTCCAGGCAAGGATACTGGAGTGAGGTGCCATCTCCTACTCCAGGGGATCTTCGCAATCGAGGGATCAAATCCATGTCTCTTGCATCTCCTGCTTTGGCAGGTAGATTCTTTAGCATTCCACCACCTGAGAAAGCCCATATATAAATATTTATTCACATACAAATATGCAATTATATACATAAATAAAATGTATAATTATTACGTGGAAGGGTGATTAGACCTCTATACAGCATTGATGAGTAGCACTTGGACCACACTGAGAAGAGTGACAGGGACCCAGATTCCAGTTCAAACACCAAAGCTATCCAAAGATGGAATGGATTACCTTTGAATGCTCAGTGAATACACTACTACTGCACAAGCCATAAAGAAAAATTAAAGATCAGATGGATAATTTACTAAAATGACCTTAGCAGTGGCTACTTTACGACAGAACAGAATTATCATACCGTTTATAGTACCTTCACATATATTCTTGTCCTAACACCCTTCCAGGCAGGCTGAAGCCTGAGGCTCAGGCCCAAGCAGAGTTTTAGGAGAAGCAGTTGAGCCCATGTTGAAGCGGTCTAGTTTATGACTCCTGGATATGGATTGAAAAGGGGCTGAACACTACATTTTGGCCATCTTGGGAAGTTCCAAAGTGTTTTGGCAAAGATGATGTCAAAAGGGAGGTAGCAGGGCAGCAAACACTCGTTAGCAGTGAGTCTGTAACTGGGGTTGGTTGACACACAGCCGGCAGAATGGAGAGATGGTTGACATCTACAACTACCTCTGTGGGCACAGGGAGGGAGCCTTTGGGGAAATCTCCCTTGGACTTGATTTGTCAGTGAACTGACAGAGAACTCTTCTGCATACTGAGCTGGTTCCAAGGTTATCACATATTATCGTCACAACTACCCTCTTGGGTAAGACAATGAACACACTTGCGTCCCCACTTTTCAGAAGAGGACCCGAGACTCAGAGAAGGTATGAAATTTCTATACAGCGCAGAGCCAGGCATACAACATTCTCCTGATTCCAGTGGACCATGTCATGCCGAGGGGAATGTGAGAGCACAGAGAGCACGTCAACAGCTAACAGAAGTAAATGGCTCTTATTTCCCTGGCATCCTGTTGCATGGATTTCTATCATTTCTGCAGCTGTAGGTAACCCTAAGGGCTTCCCTCCCTGATAGCTCAGTTGGTAAAGATCTGCCTGCAGTGCAGGAAACCTGGGTTTGATCCGTGGATTGGAAAGATCTCCTGGAAAAGGGAATGGCAACCCACCCCAGTATTCTAGCCTGGAGAATCCCATGGACTGTATAGTCCATAGGGTCACATCTTTGTCAGACAATATTAGCGACTTTCACTTTCAGGTAACTATAAACCATTATGGGTCTCCCCATGGATCCACTTAGAGGCCTACCTTTTAAATTTATCTTCAAGATAGAGTTCATCACACTACCAATTCCTTTTTTGAACTCTGTCTTAAAATCATACTAGATGGACATTCATTTCCTTCGTTTATGATTACAGATGAAAGGAGATTTTTCTCAGCCTCTGAGGAGCCAGACATTTGCAACTGCTCATTTGCAATTAGACAACATACAGCTATCAGTCTGAGAGTAAGACAATGAGTTCTTTATTAGCCCACAGTCAGATTCCCAATGTGGAGGCTGGGCCTCAGTGCTTAGGAACAGTTTGGCTTACTAAGTCACCTGGGCACACTGTAATTATTACAGGAAGAAACTTCACTCCTACGTTTATATTTGCATCTTTGAAAGCCAACAATTTGCTGAATCATTTATTGGGGTTAATCAAATATCATCATTAAGAAACCACTGCTTATCTTTCTGAAAATGATCTTTTTAAACTGGAAAAGATACAGCTACATACAATAAATCAACAAAAAGCTATGAATATGTAAAGAGGGCAAACTCATCAGGCCTGGGCATAAATTATTTCAAAGGAGAGGCATGATTACTGTCTGTGATAATGATAAGAATTACAGCCACTCTAAGATGGGCCTGATGCTCTTTGAAACATGAGTCTCAGTTACCCAAAGACTGTTGAGACTAATGTTGAGGAGAAAGAGGAAGAAAGTTTTTTGGCACAGCTTTCTTCTCACTTTGGTGAGCATTACTATAAGCTGCTGCTGCTAAGTTGCTTCAGGCATGTCCAACTCTTTGCGACCCGGTGGACTGCAGCCCACAAGGCTCCTCCATCCATGGGATTTTCCAGGCAAGAGTACTGGAGTGGGGTGCCACTGCCTTCTCCATTGCCTTCTTCTTCTTTGACTATAAGCTGAGAGAGGGGTAAAGAAGTTTATAAGGAGGGGCTCTCAATCTTAATTCCTGGGATCTTTGTTATGATTATTTGATGGGGGCATTAGGAATTCTTGGAAGACTCTTGTCTAATTTGTCCAGTGTAGGTAATTATGAATGAGGAAGACAATTCTGAAAATCTTGTGGGACAAAGGAAATGGTAGTGTTTAGTTTAAACCGAGCTCTCAGAACAGCAAGTTGAACTTCCCCTTTAGCTTCCTCACTCTGCCTCTAGACACCTTCTTTCCTTTCCAACAATTCCCCACAGTAGTCATGTTCTGTCTCAATTTCCACTTCACTCAAATAGGTAACTCATTGCCCCATATCACATTGTCCAGTTGATGAAATCTATGAGACTATCTCCTTGCTACTTTCTGTTCTGACATATTGTGGGAGATATAAAAATTTGTTAGACACAGTCCTCATCTAGTTAGGAAGACTATCCTTGTATAAAAATAGAGCCAATGAGATAATCAGGGAATTCAATGCCAGACAATGGTAAATTTCTGGCACTTGGTACCGACAATCAGAGCTATATAAATTCAGAAAAAGAGACTCATTGGGGCTCAGGCAATCAGGGAAAACTTCTCGAAGATGTGACTTGAGTTGAGCCATCCATGGTGGCTAGAGTTTATATAGAAGTCAGGTCCATGACACTATACCTATATGACTTGATACAAGTGTTAGTTAAATGTAGCCATTTAATTGTAAAATTATTCCATCCAAATGCTGTATCCTTAGTATATATGGGGCTTCGCTAGCGGCTCAGGTGGTAAAGCACCTGTTTGCAATGCAAGAGACCCAGGCTCAATCCCTGGGTCAGGAAGATTCACTGGAGAAGGGAATGGCTACTCATTCCAGTTGTTCTTGACTGGAGAATCCCATGGACAGAGGAGCCTGGTGGGCTTACTTTAGTTGAGCATTACTATGAGCTGACATAGGGGTAAAGAGGATTATAAAGAGGGGCTCTCTGGGATCTCTGTTGTGATTGCTTGATGGAGGCACTAGGAATTCTAGGAAGTCCATGGAGTTGCAAAGAGTTGGACATGACTGACTGACTAACTTTCACTTGGTTTATTTGTGTGTACTCAACATTCTTTGTTATTCCTCTTGTGCTCCAGTACACATAAATGGACCTGTTAATATAATATTGTGCTGTGATTGTAGTTGGATTCAGGTTAGAAAGCAAATCTAGGTGAACCAAAGCAAGATAGAAACAATAATGGAAAGGTTAACATAGAGGTTGTTTCTCTGAAAATAGCTGAGCTATCAGGAGCACAATGCAATGGACATCTGTGCAATGCCATGTGTAAAATGATAGATGGTGGGAAGCTGCTTGGTGCTCTGTGGAGACCAAAATGGGTAGGCTGGGGGTGGGGTGGGAGGGAGGTCCAAGAGGAAGAGGATATATGTATACCGATAAATGGCAACCCACTCCAGTACTCTTGCCAGGAGAATCACATGGACAGGGGGAGCCTGGTGGGCTGCAGTCCATAGGGTCGCTAAGAGTCAGACACGACTGAGCCACTTCACTTTCACTTTTTATCTGATTTACTAAGTTGTACAGCAGAAACTAACGCAATATTGTAAAGCAACTATACCTCAATAATGAAAAACCAAAAACAAGTTCAGTTCAGTTCAGTCGCTCAGTTGTGTCCGACTCTTTGCAACCCCGTGAATCGCAGCACGCCAGGCCTCCCTGTCCATCACTGTCTCCCGGAGTTCACCCAAACTCATGTCCATCAAGTTAGTGATGCCATCCAGCCTCTCATCCTCTGTCATCCCCTTCTCCTCCTGCCCCCAATCCCTCCCAGCATCAGAGTCTTTTCCAATGGGTCAACTCTTCGCATGAGGTGGCCGAAGTATTGGAGTTTCAGGTTTAGCATCAGTCCTTCCAAAGAAATCCCAGGACCGATCTCCTTTAGAATGGACTGGTTGGATCTCCTCGCAGTCCAAGAGTCTCTCAAGAGTCTTCTCCAACATCACAGTTAAAAAGCATCAATTCTTCGGTGCTCAGCTTTCTTCATAGTCCAACTCTCACATCCATACATGACCACTGGAAAAACCATAGCCTTGACTAGACAGACTTTTGTTGGCAAAGTAATGTCTCTGCTTTGAATATGCTGTCTAGGTTGGTCATAACTTTCCTTCCAAGGGCAAGAGAATAAAACAGGATCTAAGTGAATCAAGATTTCAACAATCATGTAAACATAAGGTACTGGTCAAATGGACACCTCGAGACTAAGTCTGCCTTCATAGACTGTCTTTAAGACTTCATCCTGGAATAAAACTAAGGCAAGAATTGGATAGGCTAGGCTGGGAAATAGGGAGTGATTACTTAGGAGAGGAGGTAATTAGATTATGAAATTAAGTATATGGAGCAAAACATAAAGGCTAATTTTCATATTTAATGTGCTTTTGGGGTCCCAACTCGCTCATAGCTTACTCAGCTCAATTCCAAATAGTAGAACAAGAAAATACGTGATATATTTAAAAATTGATTATGGGGAAAAGTAGTCTTATTGGTCCCAAAATGTGACTTATGTTCAGTGTGCTGAAATTTGATCTAATCAACACAACAGGAATACCAAAAGCCTGCTGCAACTTCCAGGTCAGTTTTTCACATACATCTAACTAGAGCATTCATCTTCTCAATGTAAACGAGTCATGATTTTCAATGAAAGTGCTCACATCAGACCTTTAAAAACCAAGACCTGCATGTTCTTCATGAAAATGTAAGAGTCCCTGACATTTAGGGTAACAGAAGGAGTTGCTCTGATATTCTTTGCTAAATTTACAAGATTTGGCTAAAACCCCAAGCGTCTGTCCTATCACAGTAGAGTATTAGTCACTCTTGAAAGGATTTAGCATACTGTACTCTGGTGTGTGAGTTAAATGCCATGAACTATGTGACTGGTGGCCAGATCCAACTCCCAGATTCAAACTGAAGCAATTAGAAAAAAAAAAATTTTTTTTTTTTACTATTGCCTATATAGAGTCATTTAGTTAGGTTAACTGAGCTGAGATCTAAGTATACAAATTCTTTGTGAGAGGAAGAGTACAGTGGCAAAAGGGAGTCAGAGAGTGTCCATTACAATTAGAACAGTCATTCAAAGAACTGTCTAGAGTAGCATTTCAAAATGACTTCCTGCTGGTTCTTCATGATGGCAGCATTTCACCAGGAAGAAGGTGTTGAGATCATATAATCTGAGGGACATAAAGTTAAACAAAGATAAGCCATTTTCTTTGCCTTAGAACTTCTTAGATTCTTTCATATACTAATATGCATTATGAATCAAGAGGGGTCACAAGCTTATTTCACTGAGATTCTTTTTCATTTAATGGACAGATTACTCCAAGAAATGCTCATCCATCTATTTTTCACAAAAGAAAGCAAGATCCAGAGTGGGTGAGGGCTTTGTCTAAAGCTACAAAACTACCTACATATAAATAAGACGATTTACTTGAATAGTGGACCACAATGGTGGTATAACACTGAATGAAAAGTGGAGAAACAAAGGATGGTGGCCATTTCTGGAACAATTATAGGCTATAGATTTCAGGTTTTGAGATGTATTTGGAGAAGAGGCACAGGAACTGAGGAAGCAGTCCTGTACTGACCAGAATGGATGAGTGTGTGTGGTCTGCTCAATCATGTAGAACGCTTGGGCAAAGCCATAGCTCTCAGCTACCAGAGAAACTTACCATCAGTTATCTTCATATTGACTATAATCTGCATGGATAATTTGACCTCAAGAATAGAACTAGATGCATCGACAGATGAATGGATAAAGAAGATATGGTACATATATATAATGGAATACTACTCAGCTGTAAAAAGAATGAAGACATGTCATTTGCAGCAACATGGATAGACCTAGAGATTATCATACAAGTGAAATAAGTAAAAAGAGGACAAATACCATATGATATCACTTACATGTGGAATTTAAATGTGACGTAAGACACACAGAACAGACTTGTGTTTGCCAAGGGGGAGAAGGGGTGGGGGGATGGATTGGGAGTTTAGGATTAACAGATGCAAACTATTATACATAGGATGAATAAACAACAAGGTCCTGCTGTATAGCACAGGGAACTATATTCAATATCCTGTGATAGATCATAATGGAAAATAATATGAAAAACAATGTATGCATATATATACACATGCATATATGTATATATATATACCCATATATATATAACTGAATGATTCTTTGGTACAGCAGAAATTAACACAACTTTGTAAATCAACTATACTTCAATAAAATAAGTTAAAAAAAATAGGACTAGATGGATTTCCAGGGGCAGTATGTGGACCTCCAATCAACAGAGGGTATTACTTTCCAAAAATGAGCATTTGTAATAATTTCTAAATTGGGAAAATAGTAACCCAGTGTATACTAGCAATACATTTTTCTTTTTTTAATTTTTCACTGGAATATTTTTCCAAGCATATCTGGGAAAAACACTATTAAAGAAGGACTTTACTTTCCAGTAATGATTTTAAGAGGAAAAGTTTATAGTAGGATTTGTGACCCACAGATCCCAACGTGTTACATAAATAATACAGGAAACTGCAAAATGATCTTATGTGAAGTCACTGCACAAGATGCATGTTTAATTAGCACCTACTAATAAAACAGATGCATGTGAAATTATTTAGGGTGACATGTACTATTCTGAACAATACGATATCAGCTCAGGATGCCAAGGGCAGGCAACATAACCTGTTTTTAATTGAGCATTTCAGCACCAAACAAAATAAGAGACAGCTTGTGTTTTATATATTTCTGTAGTACAGCATTATCCAACAATAAATTCAAAAATAATTTACAAAAACCCCACAAATTTTAGGCAGAGAAAAATTTAAAGGCACAGAATATTTTTGGAGTTAGCTGTTCCACAATTTTATAGGAAATGAAGCAGTGGATCAATACCACAATGCTTATTTTAAAAGTAAAACTTTAGTACTTTTCTTTTAACTTGATGGCATTATTTTCAATAATTAGAAGAACTACCTTTGAAGAATAGCCCAGAACATTCTTAACGATACGACTCTCAAATTCAGAATTTATTTTGACATTATAAAAACTTAAAAAGGAAGCTTTCTTTTAGTTGAAATGGGTTATCTTCTCTCCCCCAGCCCCGCTTCCCCCACACACAGCCAAAGAAATGACTAGCAAATGAGATGATGGAAAATAGCAGAAAGAGAATATATAGCAAGACTGCCCTTAGGAGGTTTTAGTCTCCAGTGCTATCCTGGGAACTTCTGAGTAAGGGGTTACTTAATCACTCTTTGGCAACAACTATGACATTTATAACTAGAATGAATGTCAAAAGCAATCTTGAAGAGGAAAAAAAATCCACAGAGTATTGCTTCTTGAGACATAAATATGAAAAGGTTAAAGGGCAGCTCTTCCTGTTTGCCTTGAGACCACCCATGATGGTGACTTCGGTACTGTGGGTATCTGACCCTCGTATCTTTTGATTTCAGGACCAGTTGGGTCTCCTCTTTCTCAACCAGCAACTGCCTCTTCCTCTAAGCCCACCTCCGTGCCCTGTCAAGGTACCCCTACCCTTATAAGTCACTACTGAGCTGCCAGGGGTCTCAGTCCTGCAGCATCAGAGTGGGATCCTGAAATGAAAATGCATAAAGGAATGTAAATCTTACTTTGACTTGTAAGGACGATGGATTCAAAATTCAACAACGAATGTTTTCTTTTCTCTTCTCCTTGCAAAATTCAGAAAATATTTCATGTGTCTCTGTATTTGAGGTGCCGACCTGAGTACTAACAGACGAATAAGCCTATACTCAAGGAGGTTATAATCTAGCAAACATCACAGTAAAAATTTTTAGCAGATAGAGTGGAAGAAGGTAGGATGAGAACTTCCAAATATGTGATTCCCTCCTTAGCAAGGCAGCCTATATCTCTGAAATGGAATCCTGGCCTAATTGGAGAGACCTATGTGTTGTTCTCCAACTGGTTTTCTGCATCATCATTCATATTTTTGATTAAGTATTTTCAAGATAGTTGTCAGTAGCATACCTTATAATGGTTGCTGTACACTCACATCCTAAGCAATAAAAGTGTTAGTCACTCTAAGCAATAAGTGTTAGTCACTCGGTTGTGTCCAACTCTTTGTGACCCCATGGACTGTAGCCCAACAGGCTTCTCTGTCCATGGAATTCTCCAAGCAAGAATACTAGTGTGGGTTGCCATTTCCTTCTCCAGAGGATCTTCCCAACCCAGGGATCCAACCTGGGTCGCCTGCCTTGCAGGCAGATTCTTTACCATCTGAGGGAAGGCCTCCTAAGCAATAAGGCATGATTTATTCATGCCTGTTTCAGCAGAAAGGATGTATAACATCATATATGGATACACTCATGTTTCGTCTACAACAACATGAATGTATTTTAAATGCAAATGCCTCATTATTTGAAGGAATATAGTGACGAATTGTTTTGTAAAATGAAAAATACTTCTGAAATGTAATTAGTCTAAGTTCTCTGGCTTAAAAGTCTGGATTTGTATATGTTTAGTTCTCCAAAAGTTAGACAGACATAGGCATATTTCTTAGGTGAACTATTCTAGCATTGACTTAAGTCTTTGCATCTTAAATTTCTTATAAACTTTATATACAGCCCTCATTTTCCTCTGGCTTCAACTTTCTCACATTTCTTCTGTTTTGTCTTCTCAGACTCTAAATCTCTATGGAAGCTGCTTTAAATCTTTTCTGTAACTAGATGAGGTATTAATAAATGAAATATAACTATGCATCTTCTTCCTTCTGTGACACAAGACGTCCTTATGTTGAAATGCTAAACATAGTTCAGAGGCAGAAGAACCCTATTCAATTCCATGGTGCCTTTCAAAATATTCACTATCTAATGGACAAAGAAGATGTGGTATATATACAATAGAATATTACTCAGCCATAACAAAGAATGAAATTCTGTCATTTCCAGCAACACAGATGGATGGACAGAGTATCATGCTTAGAGAAGTAAGTCAGATAGAGAAAGACAAACACTGTGTATTTTCACTTATATGTGGAATCTAAAAAAATAAAACAAAGGAATGAAGGTGAGAAAACTGGGCTCATAGATCTGAAGAATAATTTAATTTGCAAACACATTAAGAGGATAGGGATGGGACAGTGTAGGGAAAGGCAATTAATGGGTACAAACTATGAGGTATAAAAGAAATAAGATAGGGTTAATGTACAGCACAGGGAATATAAGCAATATTTTATAATAACTTTAAATGGAACATAATCTATAAAAATAATGAATCACTTATGTTGTACATCTAAAACTACTATAACATTGTAAATTAACTCTACTTCAATAAAAACAGAAATCATTCACTCACTGGGTACCGGCAAAGCTCTGTTTGGCATATAATTTATTAACAGTTACTCTCTGTTAACGACTGGTGGCTTTTGTGGCCTGAAAAACCAGGACACCCATTTTTACTCCTGAAGACACAATAACTTATGTCAAAAGAGTGCTTCTGATATAACTTTTGCATATGAATAAGAAAAACCCTGTTTCCAGCTCTTTAGCCTCCTTGAACATCAGAGGCCGAGAAAACAACATTTTCAAACCTTTTATGTATCAACAGAATAAAATATTTTGAAGACACACTAGTCACATATGGCTCTCCCAGAATATCACAATCCATGAATATGAGTGTTATTGTTTTTTGTTCTGCAAGAAAGCTTCACACGCTCTTTCACAGATATGCCAAGTATAGCTTGATTCATAATAGATTCATAATAGACGCTGAGAGATGAATACATGAACTGACTACAAAGTAGTTACCCGTGTTTTATTTGCTATTGACAAAGCTAGCCATAGTTTTTTTGCTTTGGAGAGGGAATGGGGAAATTCAACTATGGGTCTGAAAAGCAAATGAGAGAAGTGTAGGAAACTAGCTGTGTGATGAGTTTTCAGTGCTTTTTCACCTCAGTGAGTCCTTTAGGAAATCTTGGTTTGTTTTAACAACAATTGCTCCCTACTGAAATGTAAATGGTAAAGGAGAAGTTATTTGCAAAATCTTTTAGTACACTTTGAGGGGAAAATATGATAAGATACACAGAACTATTTTAAAGCTGATATTATATACTTTGTTTTGTAATTCAGAAAATCCAAGAAATCAGGAAACCTGAGTTCTGGTTGCCACCAGCTCTCTGACCTTGGACTTGGACTCAATCTGTTCACCTGGCTCATTGAGTCCACTAGCATTCAGTAGGAACTTCAAGGTGCCCTTCTTCATAGAAGATGCATAAGACGGAGCTCTAATTGTCTTGGAACTTATAGTCACTAGGCTATAAGAGGGAGAGAGAAAGATACACATAAAAACAGACTATAAATTGGTAAAACTAAGTGCTGTGGGAGTCTAGAAGTTTGCACTAAACCATCTTGTGAAGTCTGAGCTCTATGATGCAACAAAAACCTTCTCCTGACTAGGAAGACAGTTTCTATATCTTAAGAAATGATCGACTAGCACAAAGGTTGATCATATTAGGAATGGGACATGCACCTTACAAACTTTGTGATAGAGCTGGTAAGGGTTAGTAGGAATGAGCGCTGGGCCTCCAAGCAGGGGCAGGGCATGGGGCTAGAAGTTGAGGCTCACCATCAAGGCAAGTAATTGGGAAGGAGAAGTCCAAAAGAGATGGCAAAGCACCCCAGGAACTGGCCAACTCAGTGTGGAAATTCAGAGCAGGAGACACAGACTAACAAGACAGAGCAGACAAGTGGCTGACATGGAAGAAGGCCATCGAAAGGAATAGGTTTAAGGCTTCTGAGAGGGGGTTCATGGCCATGGTTGCAGCTGGGAAAGAAGAAGCAAAGAGTCAGAGTCACGAGGCAAGCAGAGAGCTGGACAGTTCCCCAAACAGGAAGTCAGGAGCAAGGATCAGGGCAGAAGGGGCAGAGAGAGGCAAAGGTGATGTGATGCTGAAGACTCAGCTGTTGATTAGAAAAGTCACCACCCAAGCAATGACTGAGAAGTGACGATGAGGCAGAATCTGAAGTGAGAGGTGCTGGATGGGGGGACACGGGCCTACGGGACTAGGGAGAGATTCAGAGCCAAGAGACTAGGCCGAGGACTGCGTTCATAAACTAGGCTTACTCAGATATAGTGAAGCCTTTTTTCACTGATGGATGTCCATTTGTCTTAAATGTGGTGTATTAGGGCCCTCCAGAGAAAGAAAACCAATTCAGGGGCTTCTCTGGTGGTCCAGTGGTTAAGAGTCCACGCTCCCACTGCAGAGGGCACGGGTTAGATCCCTGGCCCTGGTTGGGGAACATCTCACATGTCTCACAGTGCAGCCAAAAAAATGAAAGAACCAATTGGGTGCCTGAGTGTGTGTGTATGTGTGTGTGTGAGAGACAGATAGATTTTTTTATAGGAATTCGTGCACATGATTATGGAGGCCATCAGTAAACTGGAGAATCAGGAAAGCTGGTATAATTCAGTCCCGGTCCAAAGGCCTGAGAGCCTGTAGAGCCCCTAAGGACAGGAGGAAATGGATGTCCTGGCCCAGGCAGAGAGAGCAAATCCGTCCTCTCTCCACACTTTTGCTCTCCTTGGACCCTCAGTGGACTGGATGATGCCCACTCACACCGATGAGGGTGACCTACTCTCCGTTGCTCAGTCTACCAGTATCTTCCAGAAACACCCTCATAGACATACTCAGAAACAATGTTTTACCAGCTACCTGGGCCTCTGTTAGCCCATCAAGCTGACAGTAAAATCAACCATCACATGTGGCAAGACGTTTATTAGAGGCTTCAGGTGAGGGTCCTTGCCCCTCGCAGAGATGCACAGAAGAGGCCCTCTCCTCCCTCCCACCCCCGCAGAGTGCTGGCAGGAGTCCTGGTAGCCTTTTCACTGCCGGTTTGAGGACAGGGAGGAGGGTGGAGCCATGAGGTCACAGGGAGACAGGTAATGAGCTATAACAAGTCACATGTAATACCTAACTTACTTGTAGACTTCCAATTATGTGAGCTAATAAAAGTGAAGTCGCTCAGTCGTGTCTGACTCTTTGCAACCCATGGACTGTAGCCTACCAGGCTCTGAGGAGCCTCTCAGTCCATGGAATTTTCCAGGCAAGAGTACTGGAGTGGGTTGCCATTTCCTTCTCCAGATGTGAGCTAATAAAGTGCTTTATTAAGGCAGTTGACTTAGATTTTCTGTCACTTACAGCCAAACGCATCTTATCTGACATAGTAGCTTAAGTGAGGACCATTTCAACATTAACAAGCTAGTCTATAGATCACATCTGATCCTAGATAATTCTAAAAGCAGAACAAAGTTATTAAGAGAGAGTCAACTTAGTAACACTGGACCTGCTTCAATTTTGAGGCTGTGTGGTATAGAGCAATGGACCAGACTTGGCTGGTTCTGCCACTGACTACCTGTTCATCCATGGACAATCCGCCTGGCTTCCCGGATCCTCTTCTATAGCACGAGGTGTTTGAGTTACATCCTCCATACATTGTCTCTGCTCTACAATTTTTCAAGCAGTTCAGTCAAACTCAACAAGACTGGGAAAAGAACTATTCCAGGCATTGTCTTAAGCACCAGGAATAGAAGGAAAACCAAAGCAGAGAAATTTAGAAATGATAAATGCCTTTCTATAGTGTGCACTCCTACTGTGACATAAGGTTTTTGTTTCCTTAATGCATTGAAAAGACAGCAAAAATTATTTGTTGAATAATATTTTTTGGCAATGAAAATGATAATTTGCTAGAGCCACAGAAAAGCAAAATCACACTTTAGTTGGAAAAAGAATATCCAAAGCTGCAGTTAGCGCGTGGTCTGTCACA
Organism: Nanger dama; assembly: GCA_917880005.1. Taxonomy (NCBI): domain Eukaryota; kingdom Metazoa; phylum Chordata; class Mammalia; order Artiodactyla; family Bovidae; genus Nanger; species Nanger dama. The sequence goes on along the minus strand of CAKJTW010000032.1, from coordinate 13,911,549 downwards.
CCCAGAAATTTCAGGTGAGGTAAGTAGAACTAGCCACGTCCCCTTCTGGAGCTCTGAGGGCAAGACAGAGAAAATAAACAAGGACAGAGGAAATGAATGAGGCCCACAGGAAACTGAAGTCTAAGGAGATAAAAGCCCCCAGGAACAGCCTCTGCAACCTTTCAAATGCTCTGCTCTCCTGTCCTACCTAGCAATGGATCATCAGGAAATAAACCATTACATCTCTGTAAATTTTGCTCACCCATCGATAGCCATAAGAAGTGACATAACAGAAGCTTCCCTGGTGGTCCAGTGTTAAGAATCCACCTTGCAACGCAAGGGACGTGGTTTGAGAAGTGTCCCGGTCTGGGAAGATCCCACGTGCCGCAGAGCAGCTAAGCCCGTGCACCACAACTGCTGAGCCAGCGCTCTAGAGCCCGAGAGCCCCAACTACTTGAGTCCACATGCTGCAACCACTGAAGCCTGTGCTCCACAATGAAGAATAGCCCCTGCTTGCTGCAACTAGAGAAAGTCCGCGGGCAGCGCCAAAGACACACCACAGCTAAAAAATTAAATACATCCATCTTTCAAACAAAAGACAATGACAAATTCTCTCCTCTCTGGTCTCCAGCATCTTTCCTAACAGACTTCTAAAGAAGCTCAATTGAGACTGCATTAAAACCCAGTTGGGTGTCTGCTCATCCACTGTCTTACTGAAACTTACAGCAGGTAGCTTCAACTCCTGCGCGTGCTTGTCTGAGATTTAAAAGAACGGATGTCCTGGGGAAAAGGGTCTAAACTAGGGGTATTCATTCTCTCAGGGGGAAAGATGGTCTTGGGAGATACTAGTACCTGGAGGCACAGGATAAACTTCGTGGTGTTTGTCTTGTCAATTTTATCCAAAGATTTGGTAGATAGACTATTTTAATTTTAGTATAAAAGTAGAGAAATATGTGTGTGTCTGTGTGTCTGTGTACATGTGTGATAAAAAGAAATTTTCAGCAATTTTAAAGAAAAACCAAGAAATTTTTTAAAATGTTCAGGCTTGCCTATGCCTCCAGGCCCAAAGATGTACTCTTCAACTCTCATTTGCCATTAGGGGACAATTCAATAAAACTGTTTAAAAAGCCACTTCCCTAAGGAGTGTAATTTTCTTTCCCCACCTTACTAACACTCTGTTGTGTCTTCCAACCCCCAACTCACCCCAATATGAGTTGTTGCTGAGCTGTTATAATTTTGAGAGAAGACAAGGATACATTTTGTAAGGTGTACTGGAGCGGGGAGAGAGGAAAGGGAAGAAGAATGAGAAACAGCAAACTGTGCCTCCGAGAGATGAGGAGAAAACTGACCTTCTCACAGCATAAGAGTGTGCACAATTCTATCCCCATTTCTCTGGGAAGAACTTTGAGGTAAAGGCTGGAATTTTCCAATTCTAGGGAATTAACTTAGCTCCTCAAGTTTAAAACTTCATAGAACTCACTGCAGTAAGTAGAAGACAGAGGGCGGGGTGGGGGTGGGGGTGACGGGAGACTTTTATTCCCCTGATTTATCTGTTCTTTGTTTTGGCTCCTAACTGGGTCATCGTATTGGCAGGGGGCCTTCAGTTTCAAACTGTGTCTTTTCACCGTTTTCAGTCATTTTCATTGAAGGGGAAACCTTTTTCTTTAATGAAGGCTCCCAATAACCTGTTATCTGGAAGAAATCTTAGTGAGAAGTGGGTCATCCTTAGAAAGAATCTGAAGAAGGGTGGGTGGGAGGAGGGACAGACTTCTTGAAAGGAGGTCAAATCACACTGGTCAAACTCCAAGTGATTTTGGAGAAGCGGTGTCTCTTAGAATCTTTCTTTGCTCCCTGACACCACCGTCATCATACCAGCTCCAGCCACTGTCACAGGGAGACTTGCAGCGTCGCCACTTTTTCACCCATCTACACCAGAAACATCCATTGACCACCTATATGTATTGGTATGCATGCTGGAGATAAAAAGATGAATGGATTCTTTTTTGAGAAAGTTCATTGTCTAGTGGGTAACCACATAAAAAGATAACCATACGATAGCAAAAGAGTAGGAAGAGCTGCAAACTCGGGTTACTATGGAAACTCCAAAAAAAAAAAAGGTACTGAACTGAGCTGGTAGTGATCATGGTGAATATTTAAAATGGTGACTTCCAGGAAGACGTGATGGCTGAGGTTGACTTGGCTCCATCTACTTCTTCGACTCATCTCTTCCATTATGGTTTCCCAGGTGTCACTAGCGGTAAAGAACACGCCTGCCAATGCAGGAGACAAGTAAGAGACTTGGGTTCGATCCCTGCGTTGGGAAGATCGCCTGGAGGAGGGCATGGCAACGTACTCCAGTACTCTTGCCTCGGGAACTCCATGGACACTGGAGCCCGGTGGGCTGCAGTCCATATCGTCTTGCTCTAGCCACCGTGGAGTCTCTTTTTTGCTCTTCTAACATACAGTGCTCTTCCTTGGCTCAGAGCCTTCACGCTTACTCTTCCCTCTGCCAGGACTACCCCTGCTCTTGGCTTGGCTGGTTCCTTCTCATTCTTTATTCATAGGGACTATGTCTTAGACTTCTGATCTCTGACATTATTCATTCATTTCACAAAACTGTGTTTCTTAAAGGCCAGAATCAGAGGTGTAATCTGCTCTGTCACCCCACCCTAGCTATGCTTCTGACAGTGACAGACACTGGAGCTGCAAAATTGCTAAAACATCTGCTTTCTTGATATACACACAGCCCTACAGGGGATATAAGTTACTGCAGGACCAGAAATAGGGACCTATTTTCTGCAAAGGATTTAGGAAGTATGTGTCTCAGTTGCAAAAAAAAAAAAAAGTCTATGGGTCACATATCCACTTGTCAATCCTGACAGTCTCTCCTACAATCCATTAGGTAGGAAGATAATTGTTCTGAATTCTAGCTAATAACTCCAGTCACGTTGCAGGAATGCTTTAATGCTTTCAAAGAAAACTGGACTTTCAGTTAAGCTCAAGGAAAAGTACACTGCCGATTTGTTGATTTATGACCAGGAAGATAAACCCATTGGTTCACTTTGGTCTTATTTAAGCCACAGGAAATAAGCTGTTGGCCATCCATTAAGCATTAGCCACTGGCTGGGCAGAGATGACGGTCTGAGGACCACTTTTGGTCCTGCTGAATTTCCAGAGGCCACCTGTGCTCTGAAAGGGGCAGAACTGTCAGTGTTGTGCTTTCTCTTTCCCAGCCTGGCTTTCTAATGTGGCCATTGTTGCTGGTTTGGACATACTGTACTTTCTGAAGGGAAAAGGGATAAACGTGGTGGTGAGATGACCTGGAGGAGTCCTGTAGGAGGATGGGATGGTTTGGTTTCCTCAGTAAAGTCATATTGTATCAGATGTAAATGTCACAGTGGTTACTGTGGCCATCCAATGCTTCGGTACTATGAGTCTACACAGATACCTCTGAATTTATTTTATTCAGCTATATGCAGGAGTGAAAAACAGAAGGAGTATGAATGAGTGAATTCCATCTTATTTCATCAGAAGTCAGCATCTCCTCTACTGTGCCTCCGACAAACAGAAAATGTCTCCATCCTTTCATACTTTTATCTCTTTATCTTACTCAGCCCTCTCTCCAGTAGCCCGGAAGGGATCACCACAGGGAGAAGGGGGGAAATTAACTGGCTTGGATAACTCCTAAGATGGATATTTATTAAACCTTTCTTTTTCAAATTACTTCATATATATTTAACATTTTATAATTTATTTATTTATTTTAGCCACACCACACAGCATGTGGGATCTTATTAGTTCCCCAACCAGGGATTGAACCTGTGCCCCCAGCACTGGAAGCATAGAATCTTAGCCACTGTGGACCACCAGGGGAATCCCCTAAAGATGGATATTTAGACCTGAAATTGTCAGCCGTATGGCTTTTCTTTGCTTCCTGTCTTCATTTTATTCCACCCAATTCACCCATCTCATGTGTACCCTGCTCTCCCAATGTAAAAGCTTAGTGCTGATACAGGGAGGTCTCCCGGCCTCTAGCCTTGCTCTTCATTACACACATGTATCAGAGACATTCGGTGCTCAGCAAATATTCCCTGTGCTCCCCTGTATTCCCAGTCTTCTTTGAGTTAGATTGGGGTCACACGCCTGGTTCTGACCAATGGATTTGGAACAAAAGTGGTAGGTGACACTTCTGGGCTAAGGCTGCTAACTGCTCAGTGTCTCTTCTGGTGGATCACGCCTACTCCAGATGATATATCTTCAGGAGGAAATAAATTCTATCCCATTGTATAAAAGCAAGCAAGAAACCTTATTCGGTCTCTGATCTAACATGGATTTTTCTGGTGCTGCAGTTACCTTAATTATCCGGTGTTCTGTGGAGGGGATGATGCTAAAATGAAACTCCAGTACTTTGGCCACCTCATGTGAAGAGTTGACTCATTGGAAAAGACTTTGATGCTGGCAGGGATTGGGGGCAGGAGGAGAAGGGGACGACAGAGGATGAGATGGCTGGATGGCATCACTGACTCGATGGATGTGAGTTTGAGTGAACTCCAGGAACTGGTGATGGACAGGGAGGCCTGGCGTGCTGCAGTTCATGGGGTTGCAAAGAGTCGGACACGACTGAGTGATTGAACTGAACTGAATAACCCTACAACTGAAAGTAGTATTCTCAGCACTTATGTGTTTCAAAACTTATTTTAAAATTCTATTTTTTTGGAGAGTACATTTAAAGGACTATAAACACGTAAAGCAAGTCAGCAATAATTACTACACAGATACGGCAGTGGTGTAACTATGGCTTGTAACATCTACAAATGCATCCACAATTATCGCACTTCTTTCCATATGTCTTTCACCTTGTTCTCAATTGAAAAAGACTGTTTTCTATCCGGCCAGGTTCTCCTATAGACTTATGAGGAAAATTTTACATGTTTCAGTAAACATAGAATATTTTGTGTATACCAGCCCATTAAGTTATACCTCTTAACTCTTCTTTTTCCCCCTAAAATTATATTCCTATTTTTTAGATTTAGCATTCCAGGTGAGATAAGAAAGACAGGAGGAGAAACAGAAAGAGAATTTCTGGAGGGAAGTAGTGCAAGAGGATGGCTCATTCATTAAGTTAAGGTATTTATGGGATATAAGAGCTGTACTTCTTAACATTTAATGCAGCCAATTCATGCTCTGTGCTATATCTTGTGACCTGGTCAGCTCAATATTGCCTCTACAGGCACTACTATGATTGCATACATTTTTGCTTAAAACACACTTAGGTGTTACTTAAGGATCAAAGATGCAGCAGTGTTTGTGGTGTTCCAGCATGCTGCTAACCTGGAGTGTAAAGTCCATACACATCACACTCTTTTTCCAGTCTTTCCCAAACTCTCCAGGCCCACTACTGTCATGATCAAAAATCCAAACTTCCGTTACTACTACTTTCCCCCAAACCTTTGCTCATGTTATCCTCTCTGGTATTAATATTCTCCTTTTATGCACTTACATTCCTTATTTTCGCTGTTTCTCTTCTATAGGACAATTTCTACCTCTATTTTAGAATCCAGCTCAAGTATCACTTCCTCCATGAAGCTTTCCCTCACTTTCTCATCAGCTCCCAGAGCATCCTGTGCTTATTTCTGGCACAGCAAGCATCCAAGAACAATTCACTGGGTTTTAGGATATTCATGGATATGTACAACCACCACCACCATCAATTTTGACCATACTGTTCACCTTAAAAAGAAAGCCCCTACATTTGAGCTATCGTTCCCCCGCCTCCTCCTCTCTGCCCTATGGAACCACTAATCTACTTTCTGTCCCTATAGATTTGCTTCCTCTGGACATTCCATGTAAGTGCAATAGTATAATATTATGTATGGCTTCTTTCACTTTGCACAATGTTTTCAAGGTTTATTCATGGTGTTGCATGTATCACTATTCCATTCTTTTTTATTGCTGAATAATATTCCAGTGTATGGACAGCATATTTCTGGATGAGATTAACATCTGCATCAGCAGCCTGAGTAAAGCAGATTGCTCCCACTTAACGTGGGTGGGCCTCATCCAATCAGTTGAAGGCCTGAAGAGAACAAAAAGGCTGCAGCTCCTCCAGAAAGAAGGAATTCCTTCCACCTGACTGCCTATGAGCTGAGACATTGTTTTTGTTCTTCCTTAAGACTTGCTCTTCCTGGGTCTTAAGACTACCCATCTTCAGACTAGAAATACACCATCAGGTTTCCTGGTCTCAGGCCCTCAGACTCAAACTGAAACTCCAATGTTGGCTCCTCTGGGTCTCCAGCTTGCTGATGGAAGATCTTGTCAGACTTCATAACTCCACGAGCCAGCTACTTATAATAAATCTATTCTCTCGCTGTCATCTGTCATCTATCTACCTAGCTCCTCCTGGTTCTGTTTCTGTGGAGAACTCTGACTAATACAGGAGGGAACATGCCAAGAACTAACATTCTTGATGTATTAATATTTAGATGTCAAGATGAACATTCTTGGCGTGTATAGAATTTCATGACACTGTCTCTTTTAGTTATCATAGTACTAAAAGTAGCATCCTCACTATCTTCATTGTTTCCGTGGAATCATTAAACTAAGCTATCTAACCATTTTCTATATCTCCTTTAATAAAAGATCCGCTTTCAAATCAGTTACTCTTTGTTTATCCAAGTGAAATCAGTGATAATCATATCCACTATTGTTGATTTCAAGTGCTACCTTTACAAACATGTGCAGTTTAAAAACACAGTATAGGTGAGTATCTGTAGGGACACATATCAAGCTTCATCAACCTAACTTCTTGAGAGTTAAACTGGTTTTGTTTTTAAAATAATCTTCCTCAAAGCTTGGAGAAATCACAATAAAATGGCAGCTGAGAGAGAGGCATGTTTATATTACGTGCCCCAGTAAATGAAAGTCTCAGCTGAAAAATTTCTATTCTGCATTACCATGAACCCCGCCTTTCTCTCTCTCTCTTTTTGCATTACATTCACATAGATCCTATTATCTGGTCCAACAGAGATCATGCTTACAGTACACAAAACTTCCCTGGAGGGTTTTCCATTTAAATCTAAAGAACCAGATCAACAGTACTCTAGTGCAGTGCTCTAGAAAGATGCAAAGCCTCCATTTGATTTCCACTGTGCAGGACTGTACGGCATTTATGTGTTCACCAACCTCAGCTCAAACTCAGCAGTAAAGCTAAGCCGAGGACTGGGAACTGGCTTCTGAGAACATCAGGGAAACAACAGCCTTTGCTCGACCATCTATTTTTTGCCCAGTTTTAACACTGAAGGACTTGGGAAGAGAACTGACAACATTTTCAACATGAAGCTTATTCAATGTTTCTCTGTTGCTACAATTAAGCATTTCAGCAGCATATGGGCTGCCTTTCAGTTCAAACCCAATCGTCCGCTCTGACAGGTCACAGACAAAAACCAGGATAATGACATTCTATCTTGATCACAGGATCCAGACACACCAGTCTGGTGGAGAACAGAAAAGAAAACAACCACCCAAATGCTGATTTAATTTCCTTTTCCTCAAATATTGAGTTCATATTGAAACTGAGCATACCAAGTGTGAATTTTGCTAAGAATAGCACTCTCAGTGTTATATGAAATCTGCAAAAACTCCTCCAGGTAATCATAAAGTCCTAACATGTTACGGACAAAGATCATTTCCTTTTTTGTATGTTCAGATTCAAGCCTGCACATTATCCTATCGATCTAGGGAAAATGAAGGGGCTAGTTGAGGAGATTATCTAGGTATTTTGGACATTTAAGGAAAAATGACTTTCAAAGATCCAGAAAACTGAGGGGAGAGTGACATAAAATATTTTGACTAAATATATAACCTCAATTAGCTTGATCATTTCAATTCTCCTTTATCTTTTTGTGTTGGTGCCATTCAAAGTCATCAATAATCTAGTTTGCCTGGTACCATTCAAGACATAGTGAGACCAAGTGTCTTTTTCTGGATCCATGGTTGAAAAGGGAATCATGCTGTCTCAAGCACTGCAGCACAGCCATTTCTTCCCATTGCCCAGATTTGGTTACCATCCTGCAGCTTCCATGAGGACAGAAACTTGGAGAACATGATAAGTCAATGCCTACTTTCAATTTCCAGTTAGCTCTTCTACCCAGAACCCCTGGTCCTCTGCAAAGTAAAACCCTTCAAGCACCATATGGTAGTTTGCATAATGGGCCCCAAGGATGTCTACTTCCTAAAGCCCAGAACCAGTGAATATGTTACCTTACACGGCAAAAAGGGATTCTGCAAATGTGAGTCAGTTAAGGATCTTGAGATGAGGAGGTTATCATGAGTTACCCAAATGGGTCCTCTGCCATCCCAGGGTCTTTATAAGAAGGAGAAGAGGGGGTCAGAATCAGAGAAGGAGAGGTAATGATGAAAGCATAGGTAGATGGAGCAGGTTATGAGCAGAGAGTTTGAGCAGCCTCTAAAAGCCAGAAAAGTCTAGAATCTCCCTGGGAACCCCCAGAGGGAGTACAGCCCTGCAGAACAGTTCTAGGCCTCTGATCTCCAGAGCTGTAAGACAATTAAATTATGCGCTTTAAGGCACTGTGTTTGGGATCATTTGTTATAGCAGCTACAGGAAGCTAACACACACTCTTTCCCCATTTTAGCCCTGCAGAAAGTATAAACCTAAAAAGATCACTCCTTGCTGTCTTTCCCTTAATTCTTCAGAACTGAGCTCCTAAATTGGGTTAGTAGCAGTGGTCAACCTTCCAAAATTATAGTTGTAATTTTGTGTCATAGACACTTTTTAAGAAAAGGAATCCATAGATTTCATCAGATTAAGACAATGATCTATGAATTCTAAATTAAAGTGTTCCTCTTGACTGGGCATTCCGGTCTTCACATCTTAACCCCTCACAGGCTGTGGGTGGAGTAAAAGAAAAAATGTGAGAAAGAGAACTTTTAAAGTATCTTCATTCTGTCACATGTGGTCTTTCCTCCACTGTTGGAGCTCAGGCTGTGTGGGGTTTTGCTCTAAAATAGTGTTCCCATGTGCCATGTTGGTGCTATTCTTGTTTCTTTCTTTCTTTTTTTTTTTTTAATAATAATTCTTTATCTGGCTGCAGCGGGTCTTAGTTGTGGCACCCAGGATCTTCACTGCAGCATCCGGGGTCTTGCTCTCTGACCAGGGATCTAATCTGGGCCCCCTGCACTGGGCGTGCAGAATCTTAGCCACTAGACCATCAGGGAGTCCCCATTCTTGTTTCTTGCATATGCCAAACTCTGTTCCTCAGAAGGAGGCCTCGCCGATTTCACGGAGCTTGGGGTGGGTGACTCTGCTGGCCTCCTCACTGCTCCACTATGCATGGTGGTGGTGGTGGTGCAGGTCGTGGTAGATGGGGGGTCCCTATGGACTCAGCATCACTCAATTACTATATGTGATTCTCAGTTGATGTCTTGACTGTTACATGGAGTCTAAGGGCCTCTCTGTGATGTGGAGCCCTTTTCCATGCCTGAAAGGATGTGGGGGAGGTAGGAGAAGAAAGTTTCTCCCCTCCAATCCCCAAAGGATATATTACCAATATAATGAGTGGGAGAAACAAGTTATTCAGAAATAGGTATTATCTGAAGAGGATTCTATTTACTGTCAGTGTAAAGAAAAGCAGAGATGAAGCTTCTCTACCCTTCACTGTGTAGCGGTTGTTACTTTGGCTCAGATGAGCATAGTTCTACTCTCTATTGTGATTCTCTGGTGCCTGCCAGGACAGAAAGGCTCTGCTCACTTTACAGCTGCAATACCTTTAAAGGAGTGACATGTGGGGAAATTGCTGTCTTGTTTGTGTCAGACAGCCATTTTCCCCTAAAATACTTACTGTTGCTCCATATTTAATGAGTGCCCACTGGGTACTGGGCAATGTCCAAGACACATTGACAATCCCTGCCCACACACACGCATGTGCCAAGGCAAGTTGGCAATTGGTGCTGTGATGTGCTTCTCTGACCACTGCGGATGGCATTCTTCTGAGACAAAGAGCGTCAACAGCAATTCAGCTGTAGATTTCTTCCAAGAAAGCTGTAAAAGAAACTGAATGCGCTTTGTTTGCTTAGCAGCAAATTATGAAAGAACCCATAACAATGACTTAACAGTACATGCGAAAAACATTGTAGTGGCCAAGGAGTTTCACATCGGCTCTGTGTCACCGATTCCTGCCATTTTTGGAGGCATTCGGGGCAGCTGTTACTATCTTTCCAAGGATATGGGTCTCCCAGAAATTGAGTGACTTGTCCAAGGAGAATACGGCAGCAAATGCCAGCCAAGAGCAGAACCCAGCTATTCTGACTCTGATTTCAGCAACTTTCCTGGCAACTCAGGTATTATAGGGTCCTTATCAATTAGGGAGCTTCCCTGGAGAAATTTGGAAGTCTTGTATTTTAACCCTGCTTTCTTTCATACAATGGTAGAGCCTAGGGAAAAGTCATTTAAATTGTCTTTTCCTTCAGTAAAAAACTTACTCTGTGCAATCTGTATGTGCCCATCAGTAACTGTTTACTGATGCTTTGGTATACATAAGGCAACTAAATGCTCAGTTAAATGGAATAAATGCTCAGTTAAATGGAATTAAAATTATCTTTGGCTGTGAGTTTGGCTTCAGTTGTAGCTCAGCTGGTAAAAGAATCTGCTTGCAATGCGTGAGACCTGGGTTCAATCCCTGGTTTGGGAAGATCCCCTAGAGAAAGGAATGGCTACTCACTCCAGTATTCTGGCCTACAGAATTCCATGGACTGTATAGTCCAGGGGGTCACAATCTGTACATGCACATCAATAACTATTTACTGATGTTTTGGTACACATAAGGCAACTAGGCAAATGCTCCGTTTAAATGAAATTAAAATTATCTTTGGCTGTGAGTTATCTTTCAAGATGGGAACATTTTCTAAAACAGAATTTTGTCATTAGGCATTAATTTGATTTAAACATTTATAATCACCTTTAGTTATATTGTGTGTGTGTGTGTGTGTGTGTGTGTGTGTGTGTGTGTGTGTGTGTGTATAAACTCACTGAGTTCCCTAGAGCTCCAGAGAACATGAATAAACATATGGACTGTTCTCTTACACCTACCCCACAAGTCTGAGTATTGAGGATTTATATAGTTAGAGACTATGTGGTGTAAATATGTATAAATTTATATTGTGTTAATTTATGGCATGCGCTACAGAAGGCTGTTTGCAAGTTGCAGTGTACTTCTTCCCACGTTTCTGCTGAAATATTCATTTCTGGGTTCCTTCACCATGTCTCCCTTTGTCTCCCCACAGATGTTTAGGCAGCTCGTTTTCAGGGGAGCCCGTGCGTCTTGGAAGTGTGCTTACAGAATGCAGGTCAGGTGAAGAATGCATGACCCCTGTCTGGATTTGGCTGAAGGATGCTTGTCTTTCCCCTTTGGATCTTCTTGCTTCTGTTATGAAGACTATGGCTCCAAAACAGTCACTCTGGGTGACTCCTGTTCCCTGGCCTCGTGTCCCTACAGTCTAAAGAGATGCTTTCAGGAGACTGAAGAGCATTTCATCACTCATAAAAGGGAGAAAAGGGCACCCTGAACACGTTGTGGCTCATTGCCAAAGAAGCTGAATTTCTGTGAGAAGGGCTCCAGTTCAGTCCACCTCTAGTTTACTTGTGGTTATGTTGGACGGGAAAGGATGGTGAATGAATGAAATTCACAGAGTGCTCACAAACCACATTTTATGTGACCTATTCTTTCACCAGTTTAAGTTGTTGAAAAGGACTCTTATTGACTTATTTGAGTTAATCAATGCCTTCTTTCCTGGCCCTCCCTTGGGGAGGTGTGCTAATGGGTAAGGGATGATGAAGAAGGAGGCCGTGGGCAGGAAGAGGAAGAAAAGCAAAGCCCGAAACGGAGTAAGCAGTCCCTGGATGATCAAAAGCTGGCTGTTGATGGAAAGAGGTTTGAAGTATCGGTGAGTGCTCTGAGGCAAGGCAACTACCTGCTCGGATAATATCTGCTCTCCAAATTGAAGGAAAATTCGTGTTTTTAGGTTGTTTAACTGCTTTGCCTCTGCCCTTAGACTGGCTCTGCTTATGAAAATTTGAGGACAGACCTATGGAGGAAATGATGGAATCATCTATCCTAGGGGATTACAGAGTTTGTTGATCAAAAGAACTGCTCTGCAGGTGTTTGTCAAGCACTGTGAATTCACCTGTCCTCACAATGACCCGTTAATGGCAAACTAGCATTTGTGTAATCCTTTCACGTTTTCCTTTAACTTTATTTTTAACATACATTGCCTCATCGATTCCTCCCAACAATCTGCTAACGTTCAAAATTTTAACAGAGAAAGAAAGGAAATCTTAGGGCGTTAAAGAGAGCATCCTAAGGTCACACAGTTGGAAAACAGTACCAGGCAAAAACCAAGCCTTGGTCATTTTTGCCAAGATACGGAATCGGTATGCTCTACCATCAGGAGTCAAGTGAGAAAAAAGTCTGTTTAAAATGTGTATTCAAATCTAAGTTTTGCCAAGTCATCTGGTGTTTCTGCCATGTTTCTTCAATGTCCTGAATTTTTCCCGGACTTTATTATTGCACACCAGCCACACCCAATGAGAATATGGGCACATATGTCCAGCTGGAAAAGAAAGTTTGTTATCTGAGGGGAATAGAAAATCAAAACAATAAAGGAGTGTTTGGGCGGGTTTTGGACTTGGAGGCGTTTAAATGCCGGGGTGGAGTTTGAACTTTAAGTAATGAGAAGCCACAAAAAGATCCTAAGAACTAATGAACACTGCCAAGGACCCTTTAGAAAGCCCTTCATGTACAAGCTTTCAGTGACTCCTCCTAACAGTCCTTCAAGGAAGAAACATAATCATCCTAATGTTACTTCAGGAAGGTGAGGCTCAGAGAAGGGGCGACATTAATAGACTGGGTAGCCAGTCAACAGCAAAACTAAGTCTCTAAGCTGAGCATAAACTGTGCTTTCAGAAGTTTGATTGGGGAGTGGCTTGTAGAATGTACCAAAAGGAAAGAGACACTTAAAAGCTATTGCACAAATGCGTTCAGCAGATTTAGTTATAAATCTAAATGCAAGCAATTCTCAGGACCATGATGCAGATCACTTCTTAGAGGGGGGTGGAGGCAAAGGAGTGGCCTCTGGATCTAAAAACAGCTTCTACTCATCTCTGCGCTTTCTCTTCATCTGACAGATATGTGAGTAACTGACTTTTCATTTACCAAACAGTCTGAGCACAGCGTAAAATCATGCTACTCATCTGAACTGAAAAATGTTCTCTATTTTCCAGAAGTCTCTGAGCACCATGTGTGAGAGAACATGACAGAATAGAAACTGATTATGCAAAATGTGTGAGAGCGAACTGCAGCGCTTGGTGACATGTGGCAGCCTCACTGGGAAGGAAGAACCATGAAACGGTAGTGGGTGCCGGCTCAGGCTGACTGCGGCGTGTCACGGGCTGCGTGGCAAGAGGGGGGTAAAATCGCCCATGGGCTGTAGCTCCCTAGCCCTTGGAGGCATTCATGTGCTGCACACACATGCAGGAAGATCTCCTGAAAGATGACACTCAACTGCCACGCTCACACGGAGGCAAAGAGAGAAATGCCATTCATTTCTTTGTTTGATGCTGCGTCCCAGGGTCCTTATTCTAGGCTTTGTAGATCCTTCTAAAGACACGAATATTCCATGAGAGAACCTCCCTCTCAATATAAAACTTGCAAAAAACACTCTTGAGAGGATTGTATCTGAGTTCTCCAGAAAAACAGAACCAATAGAATATCTATCAATCTATCCATCCACAGATTTATTATAAAGAGTTGCCTCATGCAATCATATAGGCAGAGAAGCCCCATATAGGCCGTCAGCAGCTGGAGACCCAGGAGAGCTGGTGGTGTAAGTTCCGACCCAAAAGCTGGTAGGCTCAAGACCCAAGAAGAGATGATGTTTCAGTTCATGTGTGAAGGCAGGAAAAAACCCTGACGTTCTAGCTAAAGGCAGGTGGTCAAGAGGAGTTCCTTCTTATTCAGCCTTTTTATTCTATGCAGGCCCCCTGTTGACTGGATGAGATTCTTCTGCAAACAGGAAGGCCAATCAGCTTTACTCAGTCTACCAATTCAAATGTAAATTTCACACAGAAACATGCTCACAGAAAACACTGAGAATAACCATTATCTGCTCTGGGGCCCAGTCAAGCTGACACACAAAATCAACCATCGCAGGAATGGAAATGGTCACCAGGTTGGGTACAGGAAGAGAGGGAACACAGAGGGGATAAGAAATTTTAAGTGCCTGAGAATTCCAGATAGAGCAGAGAATCAAAATGGCGTTCTGAAGCAAAGCAAAGCTATTGAGCTCAGGGAGCTATCCAGGGTACTGGGCTGCTTCCACCTTTGATTCTCCCTGATCTGGAGGCCAGAGCCTTCTGTCTCCTTCCTGAAGTCTAGCCTCTACCCTGGACTTGACTTCAGTCCGAATTCATTCTGGCTTCTGCTGGAGTCCACTGATCGCAGTAGCAACCTCTTGTAAGCACCAAGCTTAGTCTGGAACTGATCACCAATTGTACCCAGTGCTACTTTCACTGTGGTTTTAATAAGGGATAGCCTGTTCCCTGGATGGTTTCCAACCACAGTGGACACATTGTGCGTGTGCACACACACACACACACATCATATTAGACTGTGCAGCCATAAGGTTCGTATTTTTAGATGGATTTTTGCATAAGCACGTTTGAACTTATGTTCAGAATGTCAGATCTTGCTTTATGATGATCTAACCAAAAAAAAAAAAATCAGATCTACAGATTTCTCTAATTTAGACACATGCAAGTATATACATAAGCTTATAGCAACCAGTACAAAAGAATACATCATCAGAAAAGACTTGAAGAAATGGAGAACGAATTCAGTAGATTGCTGTCTAATGCCTAGTCTGGCCATGGGGGAATATACAAAGAGAAAATGATGGTAGCTTCTAGGACAGGCTGATGATTTGAGCTTAGGAATCTTATTCCCTGCATGTTAATTTTGTTGGAAATGAGCAACTGAATGTCAAGAGAGGGGTGTCAGATTGAAAAGGCTTTCACTGGATAGGTCTGGGAAAATCTGAATGTGAAAGACAATTAAGTATAGTAACGAAATGTAAACCATTGAAAAACCAGAAATCCTGCATCCATACTTATAACAAATAGATAAATAATTCAGGGAGAAGAGAAAGCTCTTGCTTACAGTTGAGTGCCAGAGACCAAGCAGTAAAATTTGGAAAACCATCATTTTGAAAGCATCATGGTAAAGATAGAATCAGACAAGAAAAGTTACTGAATGATAAATCTCATAGGAAAATTTGAGGAACAGAATACTTTCATGGTCTCAAAGTTTGCACGTGGTGGTGGCGGGGGAGAGATAGAGGGTCTTCTGAAATAAGGACTCTTCCTTGAAATTTCAACTGGCAGCAATGGGAAGGAGGCTGGTCAAAGAAAAACTGGGTTGGCCCCAGACTACTTCTCCACTATCTTATATCTTAAATATAGTAGATATTGGAAAAAACATGTAGAGGATTTGAAGGGATGGTGATTCATGAATTTTATACCAAGCCAAAGCATTGTTCTGAGAAGGGAACAGAATGGTATTTTAAGATATGCAATGACTTTTAAAATATACAACTCATATATTCTTTCTGACAACCACTCTAGGTAACTGAGTGATTAAGCAAAGTATTCAAGAATAGCGTAGACCCAGGATAAAAGTGCTAAAAATGAGCCTTCAAACTGTTTAAACAAAAGTTATTCCAAACAACATTAATAAGTATGATTGAAGAAATGCAAATATCACTAACATTTCTTATTGACAAAATCTCAGTTTAAAATAAATGATAATACTAACAACTGAAAACTATGAAATCTCATCAAAAATTCCATATTAGCAAACAAAACTGTGGTTGAAAGGGGAAACAGAGGACTCACTCAAGTGGTGAAATCAAGGAGAGTTTAATGAAGAAATGATTTAGACATTTATACTGTATACAGAGTTATGTGGAACCAGCAACAGATGGTGAAACACCTTGGCAGTGGTAACAGCAGGTAGCTGTTACCAACTGCTAAGCCTGAAGAAATAATGGAAAAGAATAATGGTTTCTGGAGCCTAGAGACAGCTGGAGCTGGAGCAGTAACTGTAGAATTGGCTTCCCATTAGAAGCTGTGGCCTTCAAGAGAAAAGCACTGCCAACCCCTGGCCCAGAAAGAAGGAAACTAGGAGAGTGATATTGGGCTCTTTCTCTTTGTATATTTATTTATTTGGCTGTGCTAGGTCTTAGTTGCAGCACATGGAATCTAGTACCTTGACCAGGGATCGAGCTTGGCCTCCTGCATCGGGAGCAAGGAGCCTTAGCCACTGGACCACCAGGGAAGCCCCATGATGGGCTTTCTTCATAGCCTCTCATCTCCTGCCAGGGCCTCCCATTGGCTGGCCCAGCTGAGAGCCTGAGGATGAGGGAACCCAGAAGAACAGAGAGGACAGCCTACGAGCTTTCAAGCAAACTGGAGATGGATGGAAAACAGACCCACGGAGGAACAGAATATTTAGTGCAGACAACAGAGGCATTTTTAACTTATTAATATTCACGTGAATATAGGGTGTAAGTTTTTTTAATATTAGGAAATCACTAGCATAGCATTTCTCAAATAGGTTTTATATAATCACTGTTTCAGTAAAGGTTCACTGAAAAAAGGATTCTGTGGTCAAATAAATTTGGCATATCCTGTATTCTACTTTTGGAGTCTGAAATCATTAACATATTGAAAGTTATAAGAAGAACTACAATAAGAAATATTTTTAACTTTATATCATCCTGAATTTTCCAAACTTACTTAATGAGAACATTCTTTTTTTTTGAAAAAGTATTTATTTTAATTGTAGGCTAATTACTTTACAATATTGTGGTGGTTTTTGCCATACACTGACATGAATCAGTCATGGGTGTACCTGTGTCCCACATCCTAAACGCCCCTCCTACCCTCCCCATATCATCTCTCTGGGTTGCTCCAGTGCACCTGTTTTGAGTGCCCTGTTTCATGCACAGTCCAGTCAAAATTGGACTGGTCATCTATTTCACATATCGTAATATACACGTTTCAATGCTATTCTCTCAAATCACCCCACCCTCACCTTCTCCCACAGAGTCCAAAAGTCTATTCTTTATATCTGTCTCTTTTGCTACCTCGCATATAGCATTATCATTACCATCTTTCTAAATTCCATATATATACAGCATTAATATACTGTACTGGTGTTTTTCTTTCTGACTTACTTCACTCTGTACAATAGGCTCCAGTTTCATCCACCTCATTCAGTTCAGTTCAGTTGCTCAGTCATATCTGACTCTTTGAGACCCCATGGACTGCAGCACTCAAGGCTTCCCTGTCCATTACCAACTCCTGGAGCTTGCTCAAACTCACGTCCATCCAGTAGTGATGCCATCCAACCATCTCCTCCTCTGTTGTCCCCTTTTCCTCCTGCCTTCAAACTTTCCCAGCACCAGGGTCTTTCCAAATGAGTCAGTTCTTCATGTCAGGTGGCCAAAGTATTGGAGTTTCAGCTTCAACATCAGTCCTTCCAATGAATATTCAGGACTGATTTCCTTTAGGATGGACTGGTTGGATCTCCTTGCCATCCAAGGGATTGTCAAGAGTCTTCTCCAACACCACTATTCAAAAGCATCAATTCTTCGGTGCTCATCTTTCTTTATAGTCCAGCTGTCACGTCCATACATGACTACTGGAAAAACCATAGCCTTGACTAGGTGGACCTTTGTTGACAAAGTAATGTCTCTGCTTTTAATACGCTGTCTAGCTAAAGTATAAGAAGAGTCAGTATTAAAATTCTGACATTTAAATCTAGAAAGCTAGGCTATATTGGTAGAGAAAAGTATTATGATTTTTAAAAGTCTCCACCTTTTATATTTAAGAGTTATAAATGGTGGGTCAGTTTTAGCTTATACTTGAGGTCATAGAGGCACGTGATAAAGAGAAAGCCCAAGTCAAAATCCCACCTCTCTCAGCTCCTCAAGAAGGGTGAGAAAATAAAGAACTATAGGTGGAAGAAACCAGTGGTCACACACGCATCCTGATGAACCCTCCCCAGGATCAAGTTTCAAGTTGGCAAGATATATTAGACAGGTTCACTGCCTGTCCCCACAACAAACTGAGAGTGACCACACCAAGCTAAATTCAGTGGCATCATGTCATCAGGCAGAAAAAGCTCCACAGGAACTCCCAGGTTGGGGATAAAATTAAGTATTTCCAGGGTGCCTTATGGAGAAATGCCAAAGGTAGCTAGGAGTGCTATCTGGAGAGCTTGCCAGCGTGAGCCTTCATGCAGTGGCCCTGTCCTTGAGGTTGTAGGTCAGATCGTTCAAGCTGGAGAACAATGAGTGTCCCTATAAGAACACGTGGGTTCCTTGGGCCAGGGAGACTGAAGCAGTTCCTACTCATCAAGAGTAGATGGCCCTTGCTCCCTAGACATGTGGCTACAGCTTCAATAGAATTACCAGGAATGGAACCAACTGAATCTTTGTTTACCAGTTCTGGCTAGTGGCCAGTAAGAATTACTGCTCAATCTTTCTTCTGCAACCATAGGGATAGGAAAAATGTACCACTGTCTCAACACTCAGGCACCATCTTGGAGAGGAGTAGGGGGTGATGTAGTGACCACCTGCTTCAAATTTCCCTGGAATTGAGAGATTTTTCAGGATGCAGGACTTTAAGCGCTAAAACTAGAACACTTTGGGAGTGAACTACTGCCTGTTGATTACCCAAAGAGGAGGTGAGACTGAATACAATTTTTTCATCCAAACAAAAATTGAGCCACTAAAAGAGATAGTTTAAACTGATGCAATGGAATGATTCATCCATATTGGGCTAAAATTTAGTCTCTGATCCTCCCCTACTTCTACTGGTCTTCAACACTTGAGACCAGAGCAGTTAAGACCAGTTTTGCTGTACATCCGAATGTCTTGTGATATAGCATTCAAAAGAAAAACTGTCACCACAATAACAAACCTAAATAAACACCACCACCAAAATATAGTGGAAAACCTTGCTTCTGCTTGTGAAGGATTAACTGGTACAGAATTTGCTCTCCTGCTGCTAAAACTAGAAAACCAGATACATTTTATGAAACAGTTGTCAGACATTGGGCATCATGGAGTTCAGGACAATGACCTCTAAAGCAGGAAAACAAATGAGTGGGTCCTAGGATTGCTGCAGTTTTTACCTGGAGCCGTTTCCAGGTTGTAGCACAGGCTGGGGAAACCCAAACACAACCCAGCAGTCTTGTTGAGTTAAGAAAGCCAGAGGTGAAGCTCAGAGAGGATAATACAGCTATATTTGTGGACATACACTGGAGGGAGGGAGGGAGAGAGTGAAGGGTTGGGGAGAATACAAATGTTCCAAAGATGTGCAGAGAGATCCCTTGATATTTTGGCGGGGTAGAAAAAGTTTGGTAAAGAACCATCAGAAAGAAGCTGAAAAATCCCCAAGCTTACATAAGATTGGGAAAAGGGCACATTTTCACTGTCACAGGGAAAAACTTTGTAATAAATGGGCTTTGGGTATAGAGTTCAGAATGGACTCTCCCAAGTAGTGGGGCTAAATTATTCCCAGACTAAAGGCTTCTCAGGCTTATCAAAAGCAAGTCATGAAAGAATCAAATTGACATGAAGTACTTAACTGCATATAGAACAAAGCCCCACGCTAAATGAATACAGCACAGTCTAGCACCCAATAATGTTTAGTATCCAATAAAAATATTAATAGACACGCAAAGTAGCCAAGAAAGTATGACCCATGATGAAAAGAAAATAAACAATAGAAATAAATCAAGAAGTAGCAGAGATGCTGAAACTGGCAGACAAGGACCTTAAAACAGCTTTATGAATCTTATAAATATGGCCCAGGATATTATGAAAAAGATGAACATGATGAGGATAGAAAGACTAAAAAGAACTAAATAGAACTTCCAGAAATGAAAAACTCTATAATTGAAATGAAAATTATAGCGAATAGGATTAACAGCAGATTGGACAGAGCGGTAAACTTGGAAACATAGCAATTGAAACTCCTAAAATAAAACACATATTTTTAAAAGCCTGGAAAAAGTGAACATACCATCAACGATCTGTGGGAAAATATCAACAAGTTTGACATATGTGTAATCGGAGTCCCAGGGGAAAGGTAAGAAAGAAAGAATAGGGGAATATTTGAAGAAATGTTGACTAAATTTTTCTGAAACTTGATGAAAAGTATAAACTTATAGATCGAAGAAGGTCAATGAACTCAAGCAGAAGAAACATTAAGGGAATGCTACTAGGTCACATTATAAGCAGATTGCTTAAAACCAGTGATAAAGAGAAAACTCTAGAAGTAGCAAGGAGGGGAAAAAAAGACACACTATATGAAGAAGAACAAAATAAGCATCACAGCAGACTTCCTGTTAGAAATAAAGCAACTTAGACAACAGAAGAGCAACACCTTTACAATCAAAACCAAACCAAATCCCGTCAGCCTATAATTCTATACTAAGAATATCTTTCAAAATGAAGACAAAGACTTTTAGACAAATAGAAGCTAAGAGACTTTTTGGCAGCTATACTGTACTACAAGAAGTTTAAAGAAAGTTCTCCAGGTGAAAAGAAATTAATAGTACATGGAAATTTGGATCTATACATAAAAATGAAGGACTAAAAGGGTGAGAGATGAAAAATATGTGGATAATTATAAAAGCAAAATTAATAAATAAAATATATTTTGGAGTTCATGACATATAGAAGTTAAATGTATAACAAGAGTGGTGTAAAGAAAAGAAGGGTAGAAATGAAAGTGTACTATTGTGAGTCTCTTACATTGCATATGAAGAGATATAATAGTACTTAAATATAGATGGTGATAAGTTAAAGATATATATTAAAAACTTTTGATTTTAGCACTAAAAAATAAAACAAAGGAGGATAGCAATAATGGAGATGGAATCCTGACTATTGCTTAATTAATCCAAAAGAAGGCAGGGGAAGGAAAAAAATAACCAAGAACATATGTGACAACTAGATAATAAATAACAAGGTAATATATTTAAATCTCATAAAATAAAATATCACATTAAATTTAAGTGGTCCATATATTCCAGTGAAAAGGCAGTGATTGTCAGACTGGATCCCAAAGCAAGACCTTATATATCTACATATAAGAAACTTATTTAATTTAAATGTGAAGATGCATATAGGTTTAAAGCAAAATGATTAAAGAAAGTTGCGTCAATACGCTATATTAATATCCGACATAGTAGATTTCAGAACAAAGAATATTATGAAAGATAAAGGGAAACATTTCATAATAACAAAGGGATAATTTCATAGAGGAAGACATGAGAATTTTAAATGTGCATGCACTTCATAGAGCAAAACAGATGAAGCAAAAACTGACAGAATTGTAAAAACGAAACAGGCAAACCCCATAATTATAGTGGAGATTCCAACACCACTCTCTCAATAACTGATAGGGCATATAAGCAGAAAATTAGAGTTTAGAAGACTTGAACAACACTATTCACCAGTTTGACCCAACTGACATTTGCAGAACAAGCCATCCTACACCACCAGCAGAATTCACTTTCTTTTCAACTGTGTGTGGAGAATTAATCAAGACTCACCATATCCTGGGCCATCACACAAGTTTCAATACATTTTTTAAAAACTGGGATTACGCAAAATATATTCTCCAATGACAAAATAGGTTCTCTGGAATTCACTGAAATAGAAATTAACCTTTATACACTGACATATTTTCTAATGTAATGAGAAGTGCTCATTTAGTTGTCAGATGAATCAGAAATACACTTCAAACTAACTGAAGCAAAAAAAAAGGGATGAATTGGCTTATGCAGCTGAAAAGAATGTGGAGTCCACAAAATTAGAGAAATACATAGGATAGCGATGTAGAGATTGACACTTGGGACTCAGTGCCGCAGGCCACAGTGTTATTCTGCTCTGTTTTTCTCATTTACACCAGTCTCTGCGTAGTCATTCTAAGAACAGTCTCAGCTAACATGGTGGGAAGATAGCCCCAGATGAGTCTTGTCACATCCAGCAATTCCAGAGTCTATATCAGTGCCAGTGAGGGACTCTGATTAGTCAACTTTGGTGCACCTGCCCCGACCTGTGGTTGGAAGACAGACTCTGATAAGAGATAAGAAAAGAACTCTTGTTGGGAATTACAAAACCAATAGCTATCATTGTCTATCATATCAGAGTTTTGTGAAAAAGAAGCAATATTTGATCTGAGTGTTTTTATTTTTAAGGTATTTGTAGTGTGGGTAAGATCATCTCACTTTATGAAGCTGGTATGCTCCGAGGCTGAGAAAAAAAAATGCCAAAAGATCAACCAGAACGTTTTAATAGACGGTAATCTCCCCTCTTCTTTAAGCATGAGACTCTACTAAGAACCAGGTGTCAAGAAGTGATTCTTTTCATTAAAAAGAGTAGGAGATGAAGACAGGACTGGTGAGCCACATATGCTCTATAAAGTGGTTAAGAAGCTGAGGGACAGAGCTTTGTTTATTCTAGGTGGTTAATTCAGATGTTTAAGACATCATATCTGCCTCTTAACCCTCTTGGTTCTAAAAAAGGAGCTAACTGTATGGAACCTACCTTTTTCCCCATAAACTCAGTGTTTTTGGAATTGCTAGAGACCTACTTTCTTTCCTCTTGCATAAACCCTGCCTTCCACCCCCAACCCCTAAGCTTAGCTTTGTTTGTTTGTTTTTCTTTTAGCCGCACTGCACAGCTTGTGGGATTTTAGTTCCCCAACAAGGGGTCACGGACTCGATGGACGTGAGTCTGAGTGAACTCTGAGAGATGGTAATGAACAAGGGAGGCCTGGTGTGCTGCAATTCATGGGGTCGCAAGAGTCGGACACGACTGAGTGACTGAACTGAACTGAACTGAATAAGGGGTCAAATCCAGGCCCTCAGCAATGAAAGCAGAAGCCAAACCATTCGATGGCCAAGGAAATTCTCCCCATACCCATTTTTGAAAGAATCATTCCGTAAAGCAAGTTCCTCTCCTGCCTCTATAAAATGCAATGAAGAACAGGGTCCATTTTTTTCATACCCATGCTGCACTCACTCTAAAATTATATTCAAGCAGCTATTAGAAAACTGCTTATGCAAGAGACACAGGAGACTTGAGTTCAACCTCTGGGTCAGGAAGATCCCCTGGAGCAGGAAATGGCAACCCACTCTGATAGTCTTGCCTGAAAAATCCCATGGACAGAGGAGCCTAAAAGGGTCACAGAGAGTTAGACACAATTGACTGACTAAGCATACAAGAACATTTATTGATTACTAGCTGTATTCATTTCCCATTGTGTTATGATGAATTACCATAAATTTAATTACTTAAACACAAAGTTTTCTCATATTTCTCAAGGTCAGAGGTCTGAAACAGGTCTCAAGTCCCATCTTTTTCTTATTTTTGACCCTCCTTGTAACAACTCTTTTGATTATATCAGGCCCATCCAGATAATCCAGAATAATCTCCTGATCTCAAAGTCCCTTTGCCAAGTCTTGAGTTTTGTTTTTTTGTGCCATCCCTAAAATGTTCTGGAGGTTTGGATATAGAAAAGGGCTCTATTTCTGGAGTTTAGTGATAAATTTTATGGATGGGTTTTACTTTACTGATACACTCCATCATTGTCTACAGGGAGATAGTCCTTGCAACCAAGTAGAAACTAATTTCAGGAACTAAGTGGCTGTAGACTCACCCCATCTAGTTTCAGCTTAAAAGGATATCTTTTGGAAAGGTGAAATTTCTAAGCCTAAGAGAGGGAACCAGGAGCTGGAACGCCAGAACTCAAGGTTACTCTCTTTGTGACTCTTGTTTCTTTGTACACTCATCCCTAGATGGACTTTCTGAGCACCTGTAACAACAGCTAAAACACAAATGGCCAGCCCCAGCTTTATCTCATCTGGGAGTTTAAACACTTAGTATAGTCTACCTAGTATTCTGAATTCCAATTTCTAATTTCTTGGAGAGAGCATCTGATTTGCTTAGCTTGGATTGATGTCTAATCCAATTTTATTCAATTGTGACAAGGAGTGGAAGAAGCAAGACATGGGGCCCACTGCTGCTGAGTGGGGTCCAAATGATTGGACTTTATTAGGAGAGGTGAATGGTTCTCTGTGAAGAAACATGACGGCAGGAAGGATGGAATATGTCCCCTGTAAGTCTGCTACATCTTGGGAAAAGGAGCATCTGACTTGCCACTCAAAACAGAGAAAGCACAAATGTTACTGAGACCAAACTTGCATTGCTCACGGCACACTAGGCCAATAAACTGAGAAAAATCACTGTAAAACTATAAAAGGGGGCTCTTTGCTTTGGCATCAAAAAACAGGGACTACAATGTAGTTCAAAAGAAAACTGGCTATTTCTGTAACATGCAATTTAATTACCAAAATTATGACTGATACCATTTACCAAGATATACCAGAATTTTAGGAGTTCCATATAATTTCTCGAATGTGTATACTAATAATATTTACCCATATAATATAATCTAAGATATGTTATCACTGCTTATTTGACAATGCCTCTCACATGATTTAACATACCAAATAATCCTAGTTAGTTTAATATTTCTCTCTCTGAGATGAAGAGAGAACAAATGATTTCAGGTGTTCCAGGGACCCTTTGGAAAACCTCAAAAATTAGCTAGAGGTCAAATGAACTTCATTTAGAATTTGATCTTTGGGAAGTTTGTTAAAAATATCAAAAAGTTTTAACTAGTGATAAAAAAGATCACAATGACAAATACAGATCACTTAAAGAAACTCACAGGTATTAAAAAGCAATTCCATATTTAAAGAACTTTGTTCCCTTAGGGAATTAAATTCAGGTTTTGTACCACTTTACTTTTAAAATTCATTTTCTTAATTAAGTTCAGTCTTATCTTAGCCAATCATGACCATGTACAAAACTGTGTTCCTCGAGAAACCTTCCATAACTTTCTGTATCCATATTTTTCTGTCCCTCATTTGCCACAGTGGTAAAGAATTCATCTGCCAATGCAGGAGATGCAAGAGACGTGGGTTTGATCTCTGAGTTGGGAAGATCCCCTGGAGTAGGAAATGGCAAACTGCTCCAGTATTCTTGCCTGGAAAATATCATGGGCAGAGGAGTCTGGCAGGCTAGAGTGCACAAGGTCACAAAGAGTAGGACACGACTGGACACGCATTTTCTTTTCCCCTCAGAAACAACAGAATGCATTTCTATTCCTCATACCTTCTTTCCTGAAAACACACATCCTAAATCTTTGCATATTAAATGTGTCTCTCATAATTCTTAACCTCTATCTCTAGTGAAAAGCAAGGAGCAAGTAATTATCAACTATCTGTCATACCAGCAATTCCTAATTGACAGACTTACACTTTAATCTTCCTCTTCTAGGAAAGCAAATGTAGACCTGCCCAGTAATTAATGTTCTAATATTTTATTCTATTTAAAATGACCCAGTATACTTATAGCTGATTCATGTTTTTGTACAAAAGAAACACATTGTAAAGCAATTTTACTGAAATTGTGTGTATATATACACAGAAAATAAAATGAAGTGATTCAGATAGTCAATGAATTCTCTTCATTCAACTTACTTCAAAGACATGAAAATCTGGAGAGACTATTTTGAATGGACATTCAAGACATTCCTAAGACACGATTATTCCTATGGAGTTTACCTAAAACTCTAACACCTCATTTACCTCTATTTTATTTTCTTAAAAGCTCTATCATATTGTTATTTTTCTTGCTGACACACTTTGTAATGGGAATAATAAGGTCTTATTTGATTTCTAGTAAATCTAGATATAAAAAAGCAATATAGTTAATCAAACCAATAAGCTTAAGCTAACTTTAATAACAGATATCAAAACAATTCAATACTGAATTTTAAGATCACATGAACCCAAAATTCATTCGGATCTGTTTCTTTTATACTTGAATGTTCATATAAGGGCTTAATTTCCTTTAAGTCAGTTGAATACAGCTCTTTTACAAATTAACTGTGGTAATGCCACACATCTATAGCACATGTATAAACAGACAAACACAGGAACCTCACAGTTCCCATTCCAAAATTTCAGCCATGAGTCAGGTACGACAATGTAAAATCCATTAATTACAAAAGAGGTTGGATTCAAATTGGGTTTCTGGCAAATGGGACATGTCCAAGTTACCTGCCTAAATGGCTAAATCCTCTTTTCTAATATTTATGGAAAAGACTTTTATGTCTATTTGTAGCTATTTTTAGGAAACAAGCGGAAATTTCTCTTCTTCCTGGGAATGTCCCATTCTTGGACAAGAACAGACAGGTTGTTTTGTTTGGTTTTGTTTTTTTCCTGCTCCTTTTCTCCGTTTCACATTAATAAATGTTTGATATGTCACAAAACCGATTTGGCTACAAATGGAGAAACAGTACCAAACAGAATGAAAAACCCAAAAAGACAATCAGAAAATCCTAAATAAGCCCTCAAGTTTGGTCTTGGGGTTTCGACACAGGAGACCACAAACAACATAATTAACATGACAAGGGGAGCAGGACCCGTGCACAGCGTCCCGGGATCACTCTGCCTCAACCCCTGTGGAGGCCCTATCTGTGCGGCTGCCACACACTGTTTCAATTAAGTACCATCCTCCCCTCCCACGTGGGCTCGGAGCTGTAATCAGATCACTTACCCAAAATGCACCTCGGAGGACTTTCTTCAGGGATAGTTAAAACACTGCCCGGGGGCTTCCCAGGTGGTACAGTGGTAAAGAATCCACCTGCCAATGCAGGAGATGCAAGAGATGAGGGTTCAGTCCTTGGGTGGGAAAGATCCCCTGGAGCAGAAAATGGAAACCTGTTCCAGTGTTCTTGCCTGGGAGAATCCCATGGACAGAGAAGCCTGGTGGGCTTACAGTCCCTAGGGTCCCAGAAAGTCAAACATGACTGAGCACGCATAAAACATTTCCCATTTTAGAGACAAATTCAAGACAAAATACAAATGGCACACACACACACACACACGCTAGCATCCAAAGAAACAAACGAACCAGTTCACTGATTCACAAATCAGGTAAAAGTCCAACAACTCCTCTTTCCAACAGGGCACCCCACTAGGATACAAAACAAATCGGCTTACTCCCGAGAAAAGGCCCCCAAACAAAGAGAAAACGCAACAGTTTTCTCTCTCCAATAGAGTACCCCCAAAACAAATTAGCTTATTCTGGAGAAAAAGCCCCAAATAGACAGGGGAAAAAATTTTCTGGCTGTACATACCAGCGCAACTTATCCATCTGTATGCACTCTTGGAGCCTGGTCACCTCCCAAATGTCCATTCCTTGCTCCAGCTGCCAAGCGCTGGGCAGCCAGTGCCGCTTTGGGGAACTTTGAAGGAAAGACCCTCAGGACAAGCAATGGGCAGCTGCTAGGGCCTCACCTGAAAACTCCCCAAATGAGGCTGCGGGCCACAGGCAGCAAGGCTCCTGGCTGGCTGCGTGGAAATTCATTACCGAGTGTGCGCTCGCCTGGTACTGCTCGCTGCAAGACAGGCCAATAAATCGAAAGATGAGTTGTCTGGGCAAGGAATAGAGACTTTATCCAGAAGGCCAGCAGACTGAGAAGATGGTGAACCTGCATCCCAAAGAACCAACTTGTCTGAGTTAGAATTTAGGCTTCTTTTACACTAAAAGGGAGGGAGTCAAGCTAAACATTTCCTCATTGGGGTCAGCCTCAGGAGGGGATGTTAATTTCTTCCTCCCTGCAGTCATTCACAAGAGGGCCTGGTCAGGATGTTTCCTGTAGGCAGAACAAAGGCTTTTCAGCTTTATGTTCATTACTCGGGAGGCAAGGTTCCCAGACATGGGCAGTTATATATGGTTTACGGTTACATGCTACATTCTTTCACTGATTAACTTATAACAGACTATAAAGATTCTTCCCTGTAAATGAAGGCATAAGGGCTGAAGATCTCTCACAGTTCTGAGTTTCAGATTCAGCTCCTGCCTTTTCCCTCACTCTAAACCCACGGAAATATTCTATTTGGGATTATATGCCCTGTGCCCATACTTGCAATGGCAGTCAGCTCTTTATTCAAGAAAAATCTGGGTCCTTCTTTCCTGGTATACAGTTGTCACTGGGCAGTAGCATCTTTGGGGTTAGGAGCAGCCATATGGCTGAGTTCACATTTCATTACAAAGAAATGTGAACTAAAACCTCTAATGGAACAGTCTTCATGCTCTTTTCCAGTTGTCTGCTGGTCTCCAAGGACTCAGCTACTGTATGGAGGAGCCATAATATGGAAGGAGCCTGGGCCCCTGAATCGCCACCAGAGGAAATCTGTCCACCCATCAGGAAACCTTCATTGGACTGTTAAATGAGTAGTAATTAACTCCTGTTGTGTTAAACCACTGACAGTTTTGTGATTTACGGATGGCTGCTGCTGCTGCTGCTGCTGCAAGTCGCTTCAATCGTGTCCGACTCTGTGCGACCCCATAGATGGCAGCCCACTAGGCTTCCCCGTCCCTGGGATTCTCCAGGCGAGAATACTGGAGTGGGCTGCCATTTCCTTCTCCAATGCATGAAAGTAAAAAGTGAAAGTGAAGTCGCTCAGTCATGCAGCCTACCAGGCTTCTCCATCCATGGATTTTCCAGGCAACAGTACTGTATAATATATATATAAGAAAAAAATATATATGTATACATATATAAAAAATATATGTATATGTATGTAATAATAAAAGACAAAGAAAAATACATATGTATATATATATAATATATATGTATATATAATAGTACTTGAAAATAATTTTAAGTCAACAAAGGATAGCACTGGAGAATTATTAGAATTTTCCTGCATCTTTACCTAAGACTGAGCAAACATCCACTTCTGCTGAACTCTGCAAGCTGAGTTCAATGAGCAAATGATTGTGCATAGGTTGTACAGTCTGCTGATGGTTAACTATTCTGATACTTTTGCCTGGGGAAACACACAACAATGAGAAAAGAGGTTGCTTCCATTTTCTTCCTTAAATAAGTAAATAATTTAAATATAATGTAATTAAATATATACATATAATTTATAAATATATATTATATAGAAATATATATATGCACATATATATATTATATCAAGAGTAGCCCTGCATTGCAAGGGATAATGAAAGTTTGAAAGTTTGCTCAGGGGCTTAAAATTCTTAGGTTCATCACTGAGTCATGAATTTGATGTGATATAATAAATAATAGAATGGGGGCAGATTTTTCTCTGTGGTACATAAACTGGTAATTCTCCTGTGACTCAGTTTGAAGTGTGGAGAATAGAGGGGATATATTGTGAATCATATTCTCAATAGACGATAATTTGAAAACTGCAAAATTTCTTATATTGGTAAAAAGGAGCTTGCCAAACATAGGAAAGAAGAAACAGCTTACCTCAGAATTTCCGGTTAATTTCATAGGCTGCTAATCAATTTCAGAAGAGTGCAACATACACCTGCTGCTACTGCTCAGTCATCTCAGTCGTGTCCGACTCAGTGCGACCCCATAGACGGCAGCCCACCAGGCTCCCCCGTCCCTGGGGTTCTCCAGGCAAGAACACTGGAGTGGGTTGCCATTTCCTTCTCCAAGGCATGAAAGTGAAAAGTGAAAGTGAAGTCGCTCAGTTATGTCCAACTCTTTGCAACCCCCTGGACTGCAGCCCACCAGGCTCCTCCGCCCATGGAATTTTCCAGGCAAGAGTACTGGAGTGGGGTGCCATTGCCTTCTCCAAACATACACCTAATAGGTAGGAAATACTCCGGCAAGACAGGCTCCCCTGGTGACTCAAGTGGTAAAGAACCCACTTGCCAATGCAGGAGACTGAGATTTAATCCTTGGGTCTGGAAGATCCCCTGGAGAAGGAAATGGCCAACCCACTCCAGTATTTTTGCCTGGGAAATCTCATGGACAGAGGATCTGGTGGGTTAGAGTCCATGGGATCACAAAAGAGTTGGACATGACTGAGCAACTAAACGACAACAACAAGCCTGGAAAGAGCTGAGAGGCAGAACCCTTCACAGTAAGGAGACAGGAATCCATGGCATTACTCTGTGCCCCTCAAGCTTCATCGCTCTCAGCTTACAAGTGAGTTACATTTCAAGGCTCATTGTCATTTGTTCATTCTTTCATTCACTTAATAAATGCTTATAGTGCCTTCTGTACTAAAGACTGTAACTTTGGAGATAAAATAAATAATATAAAGGCCTTATGATGAGAACAAGTATACTACTCTGGATATTTAAATAAATAATTGTGATACAAGAAAAATCTTATGACAAAAGTATCAAAGCCAGCTGTTAGGGCAAAGAACATGTTGTCTTCAATAAGTAATGTATTTAAAATGGCTGGAATATAAAACCAAAAGACCAAAGCCTCTTTGATCTGTAATGTACCTAAGACACAGTAAAAAGGAAAAGGATTATTTCAGCTACTTGTAACTGGCATCTTACCACCTTATTTTAATGAAGGATTAAGACAGAGTAGGCAACCCTGAGTAATCTGTTATCATTCTATATTTAAATAGAATAAAATCTTTCCACGTCAGATGCTTCTCTAGCTCTGCCATATTGGAGATTTCCACTGTATTAGATGAACTATCTGAATTCTTCTTTCCTAGGTGACACAAAGTCTTCAGCTGAGTGAGGGAAATAGTCATTGCCAAACAAACCTAGATCAGTGGGTGAGAGGTCTGGAGGCCAGCAGCTTTGGAGAGGGGTCGTTAGGGACCACTGAGCTCAGCGGGTAAATGAGAAGATGTGCCATTCAGGTGATTGTCTCAGTCAGGCTTCTGGCAGGAAACAGATGCCTCCTCAACCAGGCTTTTGAGAAAGTTTATTGAAGGGATTATTTGCAGAGGTAGGAGGGGTGTGTGTGTGTTCAATCACTCAGTCATACCCAACTCTTTGTGATCCCATGACTTGTAGCCCACCAGACTCCTCTGTCCCTGAGATTTCCCAGGCAAGAATACTGGAGAGGGTTGCCATTTCCTTCTCCAGGATCTTTCCTGAGCAGGGATCAAACCCACATCTCCTGCATTAGCAAGCAGACTCTTTTCCACCTGAGAAGACCTTGCAGAGGCATGGCGGGCTAAGTGTACCAACAAGCAATGTTGAAGTACCCAGAGTCTGACAACACTATGAAGCTGTTACCATCTCTAGATCTGAAGGGATAAAGAAAAAAATTAGCCAGAGAAACAAAACCAAAAGGGTATGTTGTGTGTGCATGAATTATAAGGAATTGGCTCATGCGATGATGAAGGTTAAGAAGCTTCATGATCTGCAGTCAGCAAGCTGGAATCCAGGAGAGCTGATCGAGAGTCGAGGGCATAAGTTCCAGCCTTGGTGTGAGTCCAAGGACAGTCAGAAAGAAATCATTTTCTTTTACTCAGACTTTTATTCTGGCTGTCACCAGACCGGATGAGGCCATAGTGGGCAGGGCAACCTGTTTTACTCAACTGACTGATTAAATGTTAGTCTTCTCCAGAAACATCCTCACAGGCACACTCAGAAATAAGACTTAACCACTTATTTGGGCACCCCATCAACCCCATCCAGCTGACACATGAAATCAACCATGACAGAGGCAAAGGATGAATACTGTTCCCAGAGCCTTGCTTGAGCTGGAATCACGAGTCTTGAGAGAGGATCTGTGGTTGAGAGAGGTGCAGCTGCTGTTAGAACAGCTCTCAGGCAGGGAAGAAGAGAAGTGAATACGCACCGCGTTCTTTCTCTCTGCGCTCCCATCTTCTGCTAGTGTATTGCACTGTCCCAACCCAACCATAAGCCAGTGGACTATGGAGCCTGTGTGATACAGTCAGTAGTATAGGGAGAGGTCAGCCTTCTGGGACTCAGAGCAGGCAGACAAAAGGAGAATAGGAGGAGGGACAAATAGAGACTACCCAGAAGAGAAATGCCAGACATTTTTTGGAGAGTACTTACTAAGGGAAACTGTGGGGGAAAAGATTGTCATTTATAACCATGGAAAGCTTAGAGTCATTTTCGATCTCAACATTAAACAATATGATGCAGGGACTTCCCTGGTGGTCCAGTGGTTAAGACTTCATGCTTCCAATGCAGGGGGCATGGGTTCCATCCCCGGTCAGAGAACTTGATCCCACATGGTGCAACTATGACTTGGTGTGGCCAAATTTTTTTAAGTGGCTGCATCAACATTAAAAACTAAAAAACCAGTATGAAGCATCAAACCAAAGAGAGACTTATTTTATACCCCTTTCATAAGCTTGGGGCATATAACTGCTTACAGATGCATTTATCATTTAGAAAGCTGTAGTTCTGAGAACATATATGTGCATGCATATCTTCTCTTTGAGGCTATAAGCTATTGTAGGGAAAAGATTATCTTAGAGTTTTCGTTTCCCAACAAGTGCCTTGAACGTGGTAGGTTTCCATAAATATTTGCTGAAGAACTGTTTCAACTTCTTTTCTTTGAATCTAACAGGAACCGATGAAAAGCAATATAAAAAAAAAAAAAACAAGAAAGGTCTCCTAAGTGTCACATAGAATCAGCCAAGGAGCTTTTTAGCACAGCAGGTAGTGAGGATGGAACTAAGTTGCTTTGTCTAAGACTTCTTAGAGCTCACTGATCCGACGAATATTTATGCAGCAGCCATGCTGTGCCAGACACTGTGTTAGGCTCTTAAGATATAAAGATCATGTTTTGAAGGAAGAAATCTATTAAGCACACGAACTGCTCATTTTTATGGCATGCAACCAGCCAACTGCCACACAGCTAATTGGATCAGCCTTACAGAGATCTGAATCAGTTAAGTCAATGAAATGGGTGGCTTATCCTTTTATTCTAGGCATGTAGAAACAGCCTTCATTCTACTGGCCTATTGCCTGTTTACTCCCGGACTGAACTTGGGTAACACAGAGTCAGAGCCATATAGATCATCATCACACTAGCTTAATAAAGCTACTGCTAATTCACTTACTCAAAGTTCTCCTGAGATTCAGGCCCAGTGATGAGAGGTCCTTGCAATTGAGAAGGCCAAATAAGAATTGTAATCACAGAACAGAGAGGCCTTCTTTGTTCTTGTTGTTCAGTCACTAAGTTGTGTCCAGCTCTTTGCCACCCCATGGACTGCAGCACACCAGGCTTCCCTGTCCTTCATGATAAATGCCAGCACCTCTCTTGGAGGTGCATCTCTTGTATCAGCAGACAAAACAATGTCCTCATCTGCTCATTTCAGCTGGCTTTTCCTTCTGGACCCTGAGGTATGAAAATGAAAAGTTGCTGTTTAGAAACCAAGAATACTCAATGGGGGAAGAGGACAATCTCTTCAATAAATGGTGTTGGGAGACCTGAAAAACCACATATAGAAGAATAAAATTAGACCTCTATCTAACACTACTCACAAAAATTAACTCAAAATGGATTGAAGACTTTGATATTATAATTTATAATAAGAAATATGTATTTAGCCTTTGACCTATTCCTGGTACAGAGTTGGATTTCTTAAGTGATGAAACCATAATATCATCTCTTATTATGTTAATTAGGTGACTTTTGGAAAGTCCAAGATAGCCTAAGATGGGATCCTTCTTCTTTTTAAGAACCAACCAGATGGTTAGATGGTTGGAAATGTTTACAACTGAAACTTCAGTCCTAGCTCCAGACCTCCAGGAGGGGAGTGGGGTTAGAGACTGTTCAGTTACCAATGACCAATCATGCCTCTATAATGAAGCCTTCTTAAAAATCCCAAATGATGGGTTTGGAGATCTTCCACATGGAGGTGCTGGGAGTATCAGACACTCTGAGATGGTATGGAAGCTCTGAGCCTTTTCCTGTACAACTTCCCCTGTGCATCTCTTCCATCTGGCTGTTTATGAGTTATATCTTTTTATAATAAACCAGAAATCTGTAAGTAAAATGTTTCTCTGAGTTCTGAGAGTGACTCTAGCAAATTAATCAGACCTAATGAGGGTTTTGTTGGAACCTCTTATGTACAACCAATTGGTCAGAAGCACAGGTGACAAGCTGGACTTGTAACTGGCATCTGAAGTGAGAGATGGACAGTCTAGTAGGACTGAGCCCCTTACCTTGTGAGATCTCATAATATCTCCAGGTAGGAAGCATCAGAACTGGATTGAGTTGAATTGTAGGACACCAGGCTGGCGTCAGAGAGTTGCTTGGTTGAATGGGGGAAACTACACATATTGGAAGGGCTTAACATGAGAACTGAAACTGTAAAACTTCTAAAAGAAAACATTGGCCAAAACCCCCTTGACATTGGTCTTAGCAATGATTTTGGGGGGATATGACACCAAAAGCACAAGAAGCAAAAGCAAAAATTAATAAGCGGGACTATATCAAACTCAAAAACTTCTGCACAGCAAAAGAAGCAATCAACAAAATGAAATGGCAAACTACAGAATGGGAAAAAAATGTATAAATCATATATCTGATAAGGGGTTAAGACCCAAATTATATAAAGAGCTCATATGACTCAACAGCAAACAAACAAACAATATGATTTAAACTGGGCAGAGGAACTGAATAGACATTTTCCCACAGAAGATGTACAGATGGCTAGCAGGTATACCGAAGTACTCAACATCACTAATATTCAGGGAAGTGCAAATCAAAACCACAATATCACTCACACCTATTAGAATGGCCATTATCAAAAATACAACAGATAAGTGTTGGTAAGGATGTGGAGAAACATGTGCTACTGGTGGGAATGTAAACTGGTATACAGTATTAAGTTTCCTCAAAAGATTAAAAATAGAAGTACTGTACGATTCAACAATCTGACTTCTGGGCATATATCCAAAGGAAATAAACATTAGAACTGAGAAGAATATCTGCAGTCCCATGTTTATTGCAGCATTATATATAAAACAGAATATTATTTAGCCATAAGAAGGAAAGAAATTCTGCTGTTTGAGACAAGGGTAGACCCTGAGGGCATTACACAAAGTGAAATAAGTCAGAGAAAGGCAAATACTGTATAATGTAACGTACATATGGGATTTATGAGACAAACTTATAGAACCAGAGAGTAGAATGGTGGTTACAGGCTCTGGGGTGGGGTGGGGGAAATAGGAAGATGTCAGAGAGCACAAACATGCTGTTATGAGATGAATAACTTCTGGGGATCTTATGTACAGCAAGATGACCTTAGTTAATAATACTGTATTATACTCTTGAAAGTTGCTAAGAGTGTAGATCTTAAATGTTCTCACTACAAAAGCAAAATGGTAATTACGTGACACTGAAGTGTGAGCTATGGTGGTAATCATTTTGCAAGATCTAAGTTGTACACCTCAAACTACATAATGGTATATCAATTACATCTCAGTAAAGCTGGGGGCAGGGAAAAGAAAAGCCACCTTTCACTTGAGTAGGTTTTCTCAGAGCAATGCAGCCCTGTTTTCCAACTTCCTTTTCTAGAACCCTGCCTTGCTTCCATAGTGCTGGGAAAGTGGATTGGAGTCCCCTGCTGTTTGCGTCAAAAGCAATTCTTTTGGTTGCTCCATTATAAATGCTGCTCAGACATTTTGAGTCAAAACTGTGAAATATCCCTTCTTGCCTTCCCATTATCCATTTTATTACTAGATTTAAGACTGGTGAATAATCCCATATGTGACCTTGGTTAGAGGATTCTTTTTTTAACCAGGACAAAAACCAATTAAGTGATCTCTTCATGTAAGGTTTGCCGGTAGTTGAACATCCTACGTTAAAAGCCCTATTATTTGATCTCAAAATATTCTGAACAGGATGGAATATATTTTCTCCAGAATTTAACTTTATGCTCATTATATCTATCATGGGCTCTGAGACATGTATTAGAATGACTGAATTGATGTCAATCAAAGTTTTACCTTGAGTAGTGTCAATCAAACTTGAGAATTTGTCAGCTTTCTTATTATGATCATTAGTAATATCTTTTAATTAATTTGCTGATAATCTCATTAGTTGCACTTCTGGTTTAGAAATGAGAAGAATACTGATGGCATTTCTTCCTTCTCTACTTTCAGACTTGTTGACTCAAATTAATGTAGCTTTTATTTCATAGATATTTGTATATATGTTTATATAGTAAAAGCTTTTTTAAAATTTGTTTACAAATCCCAACAAACCATTCCCAAATGCAGTAAACTTAATATAATAAATACGCAACAAATGTTTGTGGAATTAAATCGATATGCTTTTTCGAAAATGATAACATGTAATAATAGGAATAAAATATTCAGTAGAAGACTTGAAGATAAGTTTGAGAATTTCACTCAGAAAATATGAAAATAAGACATATATATATGGAAAATATAAGAGAAGAAAATTAGAGACCCAAATATCAATAGATTAACACAGTTCTGGTGAGAGACACGAATACAAGAGTAAAAGGGATATCAAGTAAAATATTTTAAGAACAGAAAAATATGGATTCACAGATTTATAGGGGCTCATTGAGGGCTAAAGGGCTTCCCTGGTGGCTCAGCCATAAAGAATCCACCATCAGTACAGGAGATATAGGTTTAATCCCTGGGTCGGGAAGCTCCTCTGGAGAAGGAAATGGCAACTCACTCCAGTATTCTTGCCTGGGAAATGCCATGAATAGAGGAGCCTGGCTGACTACAGTCTGTGGATTCACAAAAGGGTTGGACACACCTTAGTAACTAAACACCACCACCACCACCAATAACACGTCAGTTCACATAACTGTGACATTTCAGAACCTGGGATAAGGAGTAAGTGTACAGGCTGCTACAGGAAAAAGAAGATCAAAGACCAATACTTAGAAATTATTTGTATCTGGGTTTTGAGCAGCAAAATAGGTAGCTCTAAAACAACAAAGTGATATTTGAGGAAAATGAATCCAACCTAAAATTCTGTGCAATAAAACTACTATTAATCAAGTGTCAGAAGAAAATAAAAACATTTGGGGGCATTCGATCTTTCAAAAATCTGCTTTCCACATATCCTGCCTCATGAAGCAACAGGAGGATGTGTCCCCAAGCAAGAGAGGAAACCAAGAAAGAGGAAGACCGTAGATCAAGGCAACAAGAGATCAGCACAGGATCACAGGGATTAATGTCGTTAAGATAGACATGCAGACCAAGGTCATAGACAGTCTGGGAGTAAATTCACATATAACTGACCTTTGACAAACATGCCAAGAACAGAATGTGGGAAAAGAGAGTCTCTTCAACAAATGGTGTTGGGGAAACTAAATCCATATGCAAAAGAATGAAACTGGACCCTTATCTTACACCATAGATAAAAATCAACTAAAACTGGATTAAAGACTTAAATATAAGACTGAAAACTCCCAGAAGAGAACAGAGAGAAAGCTTTTTGACATTGGTCCTGGCAATTATTTCCTAGATATAACATGAAAAGCACAGGCAACAACAAAAAAAATAGACAAGTTGGACTACATCAAGCTAGAAAGGATCCACAAAGCAAAGAAACCGTCAACCTATGAAATGATTCTTCCATTTTTGTGAATCCTGTATCTGATGAAAGGTTAATATCATTAGCACACTTTTACCTCAATTTAATGTTAATGATAATATTTGTGATATATTAGGTTAAGCGAAATGAATTATTAAAGACTATTTTATCTATTACTTTGGCTTTTTGTTAAGTGTGGCTAGTAAAAAGTTTAAAGTTACATATGTGGCTTGCATTATATTTTTATTGACTTTGTTCTTTCAGTGCAGGACTGTATTTTATTCATTTTTAATCTTCATTTAGCCTAGCATAATTTGGGTGATAAAAATTATTTGTTTAATGAAGTAATGAGCAAGACAATGATTATTAGGATTGAAAGAAAGTGAAAGTGAAGTCGCTCAGCTGTGTCTGACTCTTTGCAACCCCATGGACCGTCGTAGTCTGCTAGGCTCCTCCATCCATGGGATTCTCCAGGCAAGAATATTGGAGTGGGTTGCCAATTCCTTCTCCAGGGGATCTTCCAGACATAGGGATCGAACCCTGGTCTCCTGCACTGCAGTCACTCTTTACCATCTGAGCCACCAGGGGCTCCTTGAGGACTGCTGTTAGTCAAAATTCTATCTCACTACCTTTAATATAAAAATCTCATAATAACAGTGGTCTGAATAATTCAGAACTTTATTTCCCATGACAAAAGCAGTTTCAAAGATAGGTGAGTGAGTGCTGTATGCTGACTTCATCAAGTCACAGAGGGGACTGTGAGAGGTATAGTCCCCTCTAGTTTTCTGCACCCTCATCTTTGTTCTCAAATATGCTCATCAGATACAGAACTGCAGATGATGCCAAAATAAACTACAAGTAAATATGTGTTTACCTCCATTCTAATCCATATCACAGAGGGACAACTTCTGTGCAAGGCTCACAGAGCGTCCGGATACATTATTTTCGAAATATTTACATGTAAGAGGGAAATGTTTTAACTTAGGTACCCTAAAGGAATGTGTAGTTAGCATGCCTTAAAGACTCTCCGTCAAATATCAGATGTTTCAAGTGCGCTTTTGCCAAGGGCTGGATCAGAGGCAGGGCTGAAATCTCCTAGGAGTGCCTGAAGAGCCTCTGTTTTGTGTGTTGTTGATTAAAGAGAAAGCCATATGCTTTAGATAACAGGTGTACAGGTAGTAAAGCCAACATTCTGTTGTGTAAATTTAGCATCCTGACTTGTACGCAAGCCCAGATTGGGGGTGGGGGATGGGGTGCTACCTTACTGGTATACACACTTGATAACAGGGTAACTGTGCAAAGCCAGACTTTACTAAAAAAAAAACAAAACAAAACAAAACAAAAAAAACACTTTGAATCAGTGCATGCACTTGAACAAGAATTTGGTTCAAAACCCTTGCCCAAAGAACGGATTAGAGTTTGGGACTGGGAAAGGGGAGGTGGAATGATCTGGCGGTTCCAATGATAAAATAACTTAATCATAGTCTGGGTAGAAGAATGAATTTTAGAAGGGGGACTCTAAACAGTTCACTGCAAAATATATTCCAAGATTCCAAATAGGTCAACCTGAGGCTAAGGGTGTTGTCTATTTGAATGGTGGAGACTGTCTAATAAATTCAGTGATTATAGTTTTTGTTTAGGAAACGTGTGGTAGCCTGATAGCAAACTTTACTCACACTATAATTTGAGTGTGTTGTATAAATTCAACTCTTTTTGTTCCTTTTCGTTTTTCCTCCAAGGTTCCTTCCATTGTATCATCCTACCATAAAGCTTCGGGGCTAGCTGAAAAGGATGGAAGTGGTACCTTCTCTACAATTAGGAGAAATCTATGAACTAGGTCCTTCAAGCTTGGCCAATGCCACACTAAAAAGGAAAGATGAAGAATTTGGAAACTCTAAGACGGTAGTGTGGATTCCTTGGTTTATACCTGGCTGCATAATCTCTCTGAATGACAAAAGTTGAATATTATTGTAGCATTTCTTTGTATTCTATTTGTAATATTTCTCCTTTTTTTTTTTTAAGGTAGATGGATTCCTATGGAGACTAAATGAAGGTCATCTATTTGTTGAGGCAAGTGAAGAGATTGCATAGAACTTCTTTAAAAAATGTGACCATTCTTTCAGCTAACCTCTACCTACTTGATTCTGGCAGTTTATTGTTGGCACAAGCCTGGCAGTCTATTAGATCCTAAGTCTTCTGAGAGCGGAGATCACGCTTGTTGTTTCCCCACTGTACACCAGGCTCCTAGGATACTACTTTAAGGACTCAGCAAGCAACCAGTAAATATTTTTGAATGAACAAATAAACCATGAAAAATCTGGAATCTATACTGAAATGGAACAGATTAACCCAGAGATGACTCATGTTCATCTAAATCCAAGAAAATTTGTCTTTTGTAATCTTAAGAAGAAAGCTGGTGTAGACCACTGAAGAGATGAATAATAAACCAATGAGTCTGTAATTTGGGGGCAGATGTGGAACATTCTAGGTTAAACATGGGGTGGATTTCACTTTGAAAATACCCTAAATTAACTACATCTGAAGAGAAAATTAGGGCAAATAATTTGGCAAAAATTGGAGGTCACCAATAAAATAGTATAGGACTTACTATACACACACACACACACACACAATCTGAATACAATTAGTGAATTGTATCAATGTCAATGTCCTGGTTGTGAATATTATACTTTAGTTTCGCTAAATGTTACCATTAGGGGAACTGGGTCAAGTGTACAACAAATCTCTATCACTTCTTATACTGCATGCAAACCTACAATTATCTCAATAAAATTCCAATAAAAGAAAAAACAGAGGGTGAGAGGGATCAGTGTGACAGTACTCACGGAAACTGTCAAAGACTCCAAAAACTGGGGACCACTGAATTAAG
Organism: Nanger dama; assembly: GCA_917880005.1. Taxonomy (NCBI): domain Eukaryota; kingdom Metazoa; phylum Chordata; class Mammalia; order Artiodactyla; family Bovidae; genus Nanger; species Nanger dama. The sequence goes on along the minus strand of CAKJTW010000032.1, from coordinate 13,871,140 downwards.
ACAGAACTAAAGCAATTTTTACTACAATCCTGGGAGCCTTCTCAGTTTTAGATTATGGAACAGGTGCTTAAAACAGATATTTTTTCCAGAGTCAAAACCGGGATCTACAAAACATTAAGAGATTGTGGAGATTTCAAGTTGAAAAAGAAAGAATTCATGAAGTTAAGAAAGACTGCCTGGTAACCTTTTTTGCAGAGATTCCACCAAAGGCAGCTACTCTATCTCCACTTACTGTTGACCCTGATAGTGAAACATAATACTTTGGAGGTCTACAAAATTCAATTTCGTAAAAGAATGTTTTTCTTTCTAACCTTGCTATTTTTTCCTTTTCCTTATTAAAAGCCTCTATTAAACTAAAATATACTGCTTATTCAAAGAAGACAGTCAAGATGAATTCCAGCTTATATCTAATTTTTTGTTAGATTGATTGAAGTAGATATCTTGAAAGCTTGCTGTAAATCTTTTGATCATCTCGTGATATTATTAGTTTTCCTATCTCATAATCCTACATCTGTAAGTTTTGTGTATTATCATTCATTTTTAGTGTTGTTTTATTGCAATAAGACTGTTGGACATAGCAAAATGAAAAATTTCTTCAATTTGATTACATAACAAAATCAATATTATCATTTGTCCTTGTTATCTTTTAAATCTGTCAATATATATATTTAGTTTTTAGACATTTGCAGCAATATTATATCCATAAATTAAAATTATTTATTTTTGTTCCATGGATTCATTCATTCATCTTTTTATTCATTCAACATTCAACTAGCATTTTTAATTATTAATAAGCATATGCCATTGTGGTCAGAGTAAATTTAAGAAAGGAACTAATGTTGTTCAACACAACTTAAAATATCCACCTTGAAAACAGAGAAAAACTAAAAAATGAAGATTACTAAACGGTATATTCATTCTTGATTAAAAATATAAGCAAATTTCATGACAAACTCACCCAATATGCCATCAGTGAGTCATCAGGGTATGCATTTAGTCCTTATTGATTCATGCAGGCATCCCTAGGGAAATGACCAATGGGGATGTATCTCCACTTTTCTTATTTTCTGTAGATGAAATTTTAAAGAACCATTGCCAAACCTGTCATTCAATTTTCCAACAAGTGTTCAGTAAGCTAATGTATGCTGAAAACTGTCAGAGTGATTCCACACATTAAAGGACTCTGTGTGCCCATTAGTAGGTAGGATTGATATATGATGATAGACCAAGCTGGTCCCATCAGGAAGCCAGACCAGAATTAGGAGGTGTACATTCTTGCTATCTGAATAAAATGAATCACATTTGCTTGATATTCCACAAGCTGACCCTCTAATGTCAGCAAAAATCAATGTAGCCAGAGCCTTTACTCCCACTGGAATTCCTCTGCCTTGAAGCTTGAGAAGAATACAAGGAGGAATTGAAGAGTCAGATAAGGAAGGATTTTCTGGAACACAGGGTAATCTGAAAATGGGCGATATTAGCATCTAAAAGATACATTTTAAAATCAGAATGTTTGCCTCTACCCTCCCACTGTCAAGGCAAAGATGAGCTGTCACCAGAAGACACTTTCAGGTGTCAGAAAAAAAGGCCATATTTCTCTTTAAGGACTTGACCTTAAACGGTTCTAGTAGTGTTGACCCATGGCTGGCGAGGCCTGACTTATCAAGGCCAAGCCTAGCAGTCAAAGGAAGGATTTGGGTCTATCAGGCCATCTTTCGAGGGAAGGTCTTGCAAAAAAGTTACGCAGATACAGGGCAGGATACTGTTCTGGGACTGCTGAGAAAGAGATTGGCTGAGAGTTAAGGCTAAGCTTCCCGGGAGAGATGAGTAAAGCAATTTGCCTGAGAGTTTCTACGGATGAAAATATTATCACACAAGATCCTGCCTCATGAGGAGAACCATGGTTAAAACCTTGACCCTTTTATTCTGTTTGCTCTTAAAGAGCGTGAAATCTTTTGCTCATCCTCAGGAAGGCATATAGAAGATCCTGACCTTTCTCGCCTGACCTCCTTGACTCAATTTCCTTTCCTGGGAGGTGAGCTAAGCCTTATTTGGATGTGTGCAGAGATGGGTACAGAGTCTCAGTCCCTAAAGGGCTGCAGGTTTCTGTTCAGTTTCTTGTTGGGAAAGAAAGTTATAGGTCTTTTATTAAGAGGGCTATATTAGCAGGCCTTGTCTCTCTCTGTCTTAAAGATACTATGGGAGCTGACTGCATTCCTAGCTAGCTTCTTTTTTTTTTTAATATTTATTTTTATTCATTTGGCTACACCGGGTCTCAGTTGTGGCATGTGGGATCTAGTTTCCCCAGCAGGGATTGAACCCAGGCCCCCTGCATTGGAGGATGGAATCCTACTCATTGGATCACCAGAGAAATCACCACCTAGCTAGCTTCTTAATGCTTTTCCCAATGAGAGAGAGCAGGTAGGGACACCAGTACATAAGACCTCAGAAGTCCAGATTTGGGGACAAGGGATTCAGTTTACCCAGTTCTTGCTTTAAAGGCTGGCAGTTGTTAAAAGGCTTCTAATCGTATCATGAAGTGTTCTTTATTGGTTTCTGTGTCTGAGGACCTGAGATTAGTTTCCAAATTTAAATATGTGACATGCTCAATTGATGAGCCTTTTCTGAGTGTGAATTCTCAAACACTTCTTTCTCAGTTCTTGACATGGTCTACTGGGAAGCCATCATCATCTGCTGGATGGTGCCGGGAAGGCAAACACAGAGCATTTTGAGTGATAGGGTACACTCTTTTCAGGTGAGGACTGACTGTCTTACGTTATACAAGAAATAGTTTCTAAGAGCTTATCTGAGTGACTGTTGAAGCTGAATTCTGTTCTCCATGCAGGATATTTTTGGCCAGTAATTTTTCTTGCCAGGAACTATGATTTTAGCTGTGGAGGTTTAGCCTTACCCAGGGGACTATCTCTATAATCTGAAAGATCTTTTAGATCTGTTATGAGTGACCCAACTCTTTGCAGCTGCTACAATGACCAAGTAAGTTTTATATTCACTAAAACAGCTAAAGGCTAATAACAAGTGGGTCCTACCACCAATGTGAGCAAGTCCTGTTTGATTTAAAGTAAATAAACAAACAGCATTGTAAAGGACAGGTTTAAGCCATAAACTGACATCTTTTGCTGAGGTTTCTGGTAGAGATCTCCAAGGGGCCTGGCGATTCAACTGATGGATCTGGTTTAAAACTAGAATATAATAAACCTGCAGGGCTTCCCAGGTAGCTCAGTGGGTAAAGAATCTGCTTGCAATGGAGGAGACACAGGAGACATGGGTTTGATCCCCTGGAGGAGGGCATGGGAGGGCATGGCAACCCACTGTAGTATTCCTGCCTGGAGAAGCCTATGGACAGAGGAGCCTGGTGGGCTGCAGTCCATAGGGTCACAAAGAGGTGGACACAACTGAAGTGACTGAGCACGTACATACATAATAAACCTGCAAGGGAAAGAGATTTGGTGATGGACAGGGAAGCCTGGCGTGCTGCAGTCCATGGGGTTGCAAAGAGTCAGACACAACTGGGCACCTGAAATGAACTGAAGGGAAAGGTAAGTTACAGCCTGGGGTGAGGCTGGGGTGTGGGAGGCTGATTCAGCTACTCTGTCAGGCCAGCTACATTCAAAATCTGGCAAGCCAACAGACGTTTTTTCCCTTCACACTGAGATCCCCATTCTTATTCCCTCTATAAGACCATGAAGTGCTTTAACTTGCTTTATAGACTCAAGGTTATAGCGTTTATTGATCTTACTTCCAATAAAACATCTTTCATTTTCATTAAACAAAATGCTTAAAATTTGTTATGTTGTGAGTAATAAATGTGCATTTTTCATCTTTACAATAGGTTAAATATGCAGTTAAGAATTAAATCAACTTAAGTTCCATTAGAGGCTTCATGAATTATTTGAATCAAATTATAAGTCAAATTCATATAACAAAAAAAATTCTTCCAAAGTCCATATCTAGTTTTCCCAATTTCTTCTGGGGCAGAAATTGTGCTCTTTCATATTCTTTCTGACTATAACAATATTACTGACAATAATAAAGAATATTATTGTGAAAATTTCTTAATTTTGGGAAAGGTAGAGAAGAAAGTAAAACTCAGTCTGAATCCATTTACAATAATACCAAAAGAATAAAATACTTGGAGTAAGTTTAACAAAAAAGTGTGAAAACTGCAAAGGTTTGCTGAAAGAAATTAAAAGAGATTTAACTGAATGAAAAAACATCTCATGATCATGGATCAGGGGACTTAGTATTATTAAGGTAGTAATTGTCTCCAAATTGATCTACAGGTTCAATGCACTCTGTATCAGAATCCCAACTGCCTTTCATTGGGCAAAACTGATAAGCTGATCCTAAAATTCATATGGGAATTTAAGGAACCCTGAATAATGGAAACAATCTTGAGAAAAAATAGCAAAGTTAAAAGATTCTTACTTCCCAATTTCAAACTCTACTACAAAGCTATAATAACCAAGACACTGAGGTACTGGCATAAAGCTGGACACACAAATCAATGGAATAGAATTGAAAGTATAGGATTAAATCTGTTTATTTATTGTTTCATTTATTTGTCTGTGTCAGGCAACAGGCATGAAGGATCTTAATTCCCTAACCAGGGATCAAACCCAAGCCCTCTTCAGTTGAAGTGAGAGTCCTAACCACTGGACCACCAGGGAATTCCCCAAATTCATACATTTATGAATTTGTTTTTGATAAATTTATGAATTTGTTTTTGACAAGGGTGTCAAGAACTCTTGTTCCATTCGATGTGCATGGAACAGTCTTCTCAACAAACAATGTTTGGACATCTGGATATCAATGAAAAAGAATGAAACAGGACCCTTTCCACAAATAAAATATAAAATTAACTCAAAACAGATCATTGACCTAAATATAAGAGCTAAAACTATAAAACTCCTTGAAGAAAACACACATAATATTTGTGACCCAATCAGACAACAGATTCTTAAATATGACACCCAGACCACAAGCAACAAAAGGAAATGTAATTGGACTTAATGAAATTTAAAACTTTGTGCTTTAAAGGACACTGTCAAGAAAATGAGAAGACAACTCACAGAATAAGAAACTATTTGCAATCATATATCTGATAAAAGACATATATAGAATATATATAAAGAACTCCTACAACTCAATAAGAAGAAGACAAACATTCTAATTGTAAAACAGGGAAAAGATCGAATAGACGCTTATCCTGAGAAGCCAGACAAATGGGTAACAAACACATGAAAATCAACTTGAAATCCTTAGTTATCTGGGAAACATGTAATAACCAAAACCACAATAAGATAACCACTTCACATCCATTCGGATAGTTAAAATCAAAATGACAAACAGTAACAGATGTTGGCAAGGTGTGCAGAAAATGGAATCCTCATTCACTGTTCCTGGGATTATAAAATGGTGTAGCCATTTTGGAAGACAATTTGGTAGTTCCTTAAACTGTTTAACATAGAGTCATTATATAATTCAGCAATTCTACTTCTGGATAGAGACTCATGGAAATTTAAAACATATGTCCACATAAAACTTGTACATAAATATTCATAGCAGAATTATTTATAATAGCCAGAAAGTACGAATAGCAAAATTGCCTACCAAATAATGAATAGATAAATAAAAATATGATCTATCCAGGCAGGGGAATGCTATTCTACAATAAAGAGGATCGAAATACTAAAACATGCTCCAACATAGATGAACCTTGAAAACATTACATTAAATGGAAGAAGCCAATCACAATAGGCCATGTATTGTATGATTCTGTGATTCCATTTATATGTATTTTGCAGAATATGCAAATCCATAGAGACAGAAAGTAGATTAAATGATTGCCAGAGGCTGGATATAGGGGACAATAGGGTAATAACTTCTAATGGGTACAGAGTTTCTTTTCGGGTGATAAAATGTTCTAACACTAGATATTACTGGTGGTACACAACTTTGTGAATATGCTAAAAACACTGAATTTTTATCTTAAAAGTGTGAATTTTCTAGTATGTGAATTATATCTCAATAAAGTTCTTATTAAAATTAAGCCAATGAGTTAACCATCACTTTTAAATATAGGTGGCACTTGTAAAAAGACATAACTCAATCTGAGACCTTATTACATATTAATAGAGCTAACGCTATTCCCATATTGGGGTACGTATGTGCATTTTTCACACAGACACACATTATCTCCGCAAGATTTTGATCAAGCAGTGCATTTTGCATTTGCTGTTTTTCCGGTAATGGCATAGCCTTTCCTCCAAGGACACTAAATACTCTTATAAAGCAGGGTTTCTCCAAAAGGTGGGAAGAGGACCACTGGGGATGCTCAGGACAATCTGAGCTGATACTTGAGTGAACTTTTACCATAGGGAATGTGAGGTCTTAGTTCCTTGACCAGGGATTGAACCCCCACCCCCTGCACTGGAAGCATTGAGTCTTAATCACTGGACTGCCAAGGAAGCCCCGAAAAGTTTTTATTTTAGTTGTCTATTTATGTTATTGTGTACTAAAAAAATACAACTAGTTCATCAAACTGATGTCACACATATAAGTGCTTAGGGTCAGGAAAGGAGGGAATATATATTTTAAAACTGAACAAATTTACAGAAATACACAAAGTATGTAATAGTAGGGCTAAACATAGGGCAAACGCTCTGAAATGGTACTGAAACAATGGTAGTCTAAAAAAACTCTTCCAAAAATATTATTTGTAATTGTGTCATAGTGTTTGTTGCATGGATGATATAGCATGACTCAGTCTCTCTTGATGAGCCATTGGGCTGTCTACAACCAGGGTTTGTTATCCTGGTGAATCTCTCCAGGGCCCAGTTGGTGTCCTCCTTGCCACTGCTGGCCTGGGATGGCTCACAAAGGAAGAGGAAGTCGCCAGAGAAAACCTGTCTAGCCATCCTCGAAAGCAGACTCCCTTGGAAAAGGTTTGCTTGTGTTAAGTTCAGAATGTGAATTTACCTGATGGAGGCACTGGAGTATATTTTAAAGCTATATATTCTCTTGGTAAGGCAGGACAAACAAGGGGTGGCCAGGAGTCACGAAGGGTGAAACCATTTCCCTTCCCCTCAGTTCTCTTGCCCTCCTCCTTGACTCTCTCCAGGACTCATGACCTGATGAGTCCTGAAATGGGGATAGCAACACTCAGGGCTCTTCCCATAAGAGACCTCTTTACTGCAGTCACTCCCTTCCACTCCCGCCCCCAAGCGAATGGGCTCAGAACAGCAAGCCCACTTTGTGAAACCAGTTCTGAGAAGGACAGAAATGCCTGATCTGTGTTTAAAAGGCAACACCATGTATTTAGAAATAACCTGCTTTCAGGAAATTCAGAACAATCTTCTTAAAGTTCTGCTGGAGCTAGCCAATTTCTCTTTTAGGGTCACTTGTTTGTATTAATAGAAATCCATCTGCATAAAGTGACAGTCTACGTTCCTGCTCCCCCGCCTGTCACCAGATGGAGACTTGGTCAAAGTGGGATGCTGTCTTTCACACAGATGCCAGCATATATAAAAAGACAAGTTATTGGTGGAAATTATAATAGATGGAGATTAGGACCATTCTAAAACAGACTTGGATCTCTGCTTTTGACACAGGAAATGTTGTTTACACCATTTCAGTGGGATTACCAAAAATATACCAGTTCCACGCTAAAGATAATTCCTTACACTACTTACTAACAGATAATGCATCCTTCTGAGTAAGTTTGAAAAAAAAATTAAAAAGAAACTCTCCCAGTTAACACATATTTATTTATCCTTTTTACTCACCTTTCCTTGACTATGGAGATTTTTTTTTTTTTAATTAAGAAAAGTAAAAGTAACAGAAGTGAGCAAGTGATGGTGGGCTGTTCGAGGAGCATGGTCACTGGAGTACAGCTCTTCCCCTCCCCCATCACTTCCAACACCGGGCCCTTGGCTCTGCCAAGCCAAACACCCATGAGCAGCTGCGAGCAAATGATGTCTGAAGCTCTGAGTCCTGGCCGAGAAATGAAGGCATATGACACAAGAGATTTCACCACCATGGCCTGGACAAGCACCTGCGAATCAAAATTAACCCCACAGGTTGAGGACCAGAAAGCAGCTGATCCTGGCAAGAGTGTGGAACCTTTTTCCAACCCCTTTTTATAGCACAGCTAGAAGTCACCCCACTTTTTGTTACCTGCAGGATCCTGCTCTACAAAGAGACCACTGATTTTCAGGTGCCTCCAGGCACCTACCAATATACAGCCTCCCTTGTGTTTTCCAAGGTCCTTGCCTGGCTTCTCCTGGAGTTTCCTGGTCTATTTTCCAGACTCTCCTACTCAGCAGGATCACAGCCTACTTGTACAAAGCTTTTGTGATCCATCCAGAACTGAATAGCCTTTTGTTTCCTCTCATCTGTACATTTTGGAGGAGCCAGAATTGGTTAGAATTAATTACCTTTGACCACAGATACCTGATGTCAACAGCTTAGCCAGAGGGCCATTTTTCTTGTATGACTGGAGCTCCAGAAGGACTCCCAGGCTACCTCTGAAAGTGCCCGAGGTCCTCACAGATGACCTGCTTTACCATCCTTATGGTTTGATTTTCATCTTTGTGGTGCAAGGTGACTTTTCTACCCCCAGCACTCAAATCTATTTCCAATCAGGTTGAAAGATAAAGGCAAAAGGCATAAGTCACTGAATCTGTCTTTTTTATTTCATCAGGAAAAGAAAAATTTCAGATAGTGTCACCCAAAAGCCTTAGCTTTCAAGCTATTCGCCACTACTGAGTACCTTGGTTACCTCTAACATTAAGAAAACCTGTGGAAGTGATTGTGTTTAACTGGGTACTCTGTGGCCCCCAAAGAAATTCTGGCTCTGTAATAATGAAGAAAAGGAAAATAGACATTGGGCACAGTGGTAAGTAACCTGCCTGCCAGTGCAGGAGACACAAGAGATGTGGGTTCAATCCCTGGGTCAGGAAGAGCCCCTGGAGAAGGAAATGGCAACCCACTCCAGTATTCTTGCCTGGGAAATCCCATGCAGAGAGGAGCCGGGTGGGCTCAGTCCACTGGGTGGCAAAGAGTCAGACACAGCTGAGCAACTGAGCACAGACACAGCACTGCAACAGTGATGTCCACCACACACCAAGCTCAAGGGAGAAGTTGGGCAGTTTGGAATGATGATGCGCCGCGTGCTTGACTTCCGGTGTCACTTCCCCTAGTAGCTCCTACACTCACTTCTGATCAGGATTTTCTTGACATTGCCGGTGACTGGAATATCTCATCCCTCTAGATATGACTCACCGACCCAGTGGCTTCCCTCCTTCAGCGGTCAACCCCATAGCTAATCCAGTTCTGTGACCTCTATCTTCTTTACTTTTCCAACCAGTCTCATGCAAGCTCATATCTTGTGGCCAGTACTGTATGATTTATGACAATACCGGGTCTCAAACATGGTGGAAAGCGATGAGAACTGGAAGAATCGGGAAATACTGGGAGTAAGTATAAGTAACAAACAAAAGTCTCCATTTATCTCTAATTCTTCATCCCAACCACAGAGGAAATTTTTGGGTTTGTTTGTTTCTGATATGTCTTGCCAAAATTTTCTAACCCTTTACAAACATATAGAGTTGAAATTTTCTAAGTGTAACACAAATGGGAGTACAACTAAACATCTGTTCTGTAATGATATTTTTCAAATGAACAATGTATCTTGAATATTTTCCCAGACCATTACACAGTGATCTACCTGATTCTGCTTGGTGTTATATTATATGGATGTATGGAAATTTCTTAAACTCTTCTCCCTACTGAAGGACATTTAACTTGTTTCCAATTGTTTTCCGTTACCCACAAAGGTGTAGTGAACAGTTTTCTACAATGGACTTTAATCACCTGTATGAATATGTGTGTTGGACAATTTCCTGTAAGTATAATGGAAATTCACATTTATTGAAAAGAATGAAATTGGGGCTGTCCCAGAAATTTTGGTTGCACAGTCAGGATAATTAAAACTATTTTCTGCTCACAAACAGCCATGTAGATCTAAGTGAGAAGTGATTTCCCATTCACTATCAGCTACAATTGAAAACTCAGAGGAAAATTTCCCTCTCATTTGGTTTCTCCTTAGGGAATATTTAAACAATATTCCTACCCCAGAAAAAATCTGCAAGTTAATAAAAAATTATAAGATTTTTAGTATTATACTTATGTAAAGTGTGGGGCATGACTAGGTATGGAGATCTGAATAATTCAAAAGAAAAATAAACCAAAACACTTGGCCTGAAAATAGCCAGAAGATTGAATCAAAAGTGTTGTGGGGTTTCTTTTTGTTATATTGTACTGATGGATGCCAATCATACAAAATAATATAGGAAATTTTGGAGGAAAATATTATTTCAACAGTAAAAGAAACTTGTATATAACCAAATGTATATTTTTAAGTTAACATTAAAAGAAACTTACATATATCACAATGTACAATTTTAATTTTGTGTAAGTTTCTTGATAAACAGGAGATTTTGAAGAAATTTTATTCTTGCTATAGGTCAGTCTGTGATCCTGGTCTCCTATACATTTATCTCCACCATTAGGAGTACATTTATGTCACGGTTTCACTGGACAAACCCATTAATTTTTCTTTCCATTCCTCATTTTGTAAGACTGTGCGCCTGTGTGTGTACATATCAATTTTAAAGAGCCCTACAAAGGCAATTATTTTCAAGAGCCAAATGGAGAGCTCGAGGCATCATCAATGTTAACTGTTGTTAGAGTAATACATTGTTCTGTGTTAAAGTTAATAAATACTAAGGCCAAAGGTATAAAGTTAGATGTAAACTTCCAAAGTTATGGATTGTTTAACCCTGATCTTAGATCAAGACAGAGAGTAGACTGGAGACCTCGGGAGGGGGGGATTGTTTTAAAAGGATTTAAAAGAGAGAAAATGATATTCAATATTTTGTAATAACCTATAAGGGAAAAGACTCTGCAAAACGCCCAAAACTAACACAACATTGTAAATAAACTATACTTCAATTTTTTAAAAGATCCCCCAAAAAATGAATTTAAAAGAAATAGTGAACAAAATTTTCTGTCCACATCAAAAGCCCTTTCATGATGTCTCCAAGCATTTGTTGAAACCAGAAGTATAGCATTTCATAGCATATTTCCTAAAGCTTTGTATTTCTCTGTCATGCTCAAGGCCTGTGGAATTATAGCTATTTCTTTTACCTGTCCTGGTGTTATGTAAAAGTAAACGCTTTACCTTATTCATCTTTGTTCAGTGTCTCCTTTTATAAAGATGAATGATGACCTTGTGACTTCTGAACACCAGTGATAGGTTATTTCAGGGCTTTTTCCTCAATAGAGCAGGCTCTGTCTTTTAAAAAAAAATCTTTTATCTATTTTGGAGTTAAGCATTGGCAGTATTACCCTGTCCCTCTTACTTCTGGAATGACTAAGAAAAAATATCAGCTTCTTCAAAGGATTATCTTTTAGTTTTTTTTTTTTAATCCTTAAAACTCTTCATACTTTCCCAGCTTTTTTGTTTCTGTTCGCATCTGAAATCTGTTTTACTTAGTGGCCGGTTGATATGCATTCCATTTTTGTTTCCAGAGTCACTAGCATCTTCATCATCCTTTCACAAGCAGAAACACTGAGGTAGCAAAGGCAAGGGCTTGGTAGCACCCTTAACTCAGTTTTTGAAAGAACTGATGAGAGCGTGAGATGCTGAGCTTTTCTTTCCAACCATGCTTTCCCTCTTGGTTCATAACTGATTCCCTCTGAACTTTGGTACTTCAAGTGAAGGGGTTATAAACAGTGAGTAGCTGGTGAGGCAGAAGTGGCTGCTGTATCCAGTTCAGGCACTCAGGAAGGGCTAGTAGAACATTAGGATAACATTCCCTAAGAGCTCCTTAATCTTGTGAGAGGAGAATAGCCACTTCAAGGATGTTCATCAACCAATCTCTGGCCTTCTATTCTTTCAGTAACGCTATACGTGCAGCATTGAATTGGAGGAAATGGGAACCCCAGAAGGAGAGCCGAAAAATAACTATGTTCTAGTCTGGTCCAATGAGTGTGGGATTGGAACAGCCTCTTAATCTCTTAGTATTCTACTTTGTAAAATTAATTTGGTCTTCTGGTTTTGGGTTTCTCTTCCTGTCCTATCTATATGCTGTGATTCTTCTGAGGATGAGTAAATACCAAAGAATTGTGAAAAATAATTCTAAGAAATATCAGTGATCTTTTGACTTCTAACTTTTGTATCATTTGCTAATTAAAAACTTATTTTATCAAGCAATGTAAAAAAATAAAAACAATTCATATTACTCTTAATGACTGGTAGCATTTTAATCAGTTTGGGAGGAAAAAAATGGTATTCTCTCAGATAGCTCATAGTATTAATAAGTACGTTTAAGTCACCATGATTGACCCTGGTGGTAACATGAAGGTGAGTAACAACTAACAACCTCTGTCCTCAAGTATCAATACTAAGCATGCTTGTGGCTAAATCTAAAATGAGTACAATGATTTGATATGAAAGTTCAGAGGAGGGGGAAACTGCTCTCGGTGGGAAGATCTGGGAAGTCTTGATGGAGACGTTCACTTGCTGGTACACAGTAAATATTCTGCAGAATGAATAAGGTTGCATGTGAACTAGACCACTGAGGATACGCAAAAACTAGTCATACTCAGTTGAGAAAGTAGGGAGATCAAGGCAGAGGCAATGGTGTGAACAAAGGTGTATTTTAGACGTATACAAAAAGAGTTAATGTCCAGCCTGGTGTCCCAGCCCCTAGAACCCTCCTCTCCTGAAGCTGTGTCTCTCTGACCTCTAGCCCCAGCTTACTGGATGAGCTCTTGGCCCCCAGGTGTCCACATGCACTTGTGTGTGTGCACATGTGTGTGTATTCAGTCGCTAATCAAGCCTTGACTGCCTTGTTTCTGAGCCCCACCCCGGTACTAATCTCTAGGTTTCTTCCCCATTTGCTGAACCTGAACCCATACTGAGTCATCAGCATGCACTCCAGACTCTCTCAGGTGGAAGCACCACCTCAGTCTTGGTCCTTCAGCACTTTTGAGACATTGATCCACTTTCTTATGCCCTCCATGGCTTCTGAGATGCTCACAGTCCTTCACATCACTTTGCCCCTGTGTGCGATGTGTCATTTTTTCCCGAACAGCTTTCAGGATATTTTTTTTAATCCTTGGTTTTCAGTAGTTTGATTATGATGTGTCAAGCGCAGTTGATTTTGAGCTTAACATACTTGGAGTTTGCTGAGCTACTTTAATTTCTAAGTTTATGTCTCTCTCTAATTTTGGAAGTTTTCAGCTCATATTTTCTTTCTGTTCCTTTCTGGAATTTCCATGACATATACGTTAGACCTTTCAATATGGTTCTATAGGTCCCTGAGGCTCTCTTTTCATTTTATTGTTTCTCTCCATTCTTCTAATCAGATAATTTTTTATTCATTTTTCTTCAAGTTCACTGATTCTTTTTTTTCCCCTGTCATCTCTATTCTGCTGTTGAGCCTATTCAGTACCTTTTTAAAATTTCAGATATTTTCTTTTTCAATTCTATACTAATTACTTCCCTTTTATAGTTTCTCCTTCTCTGCTAAGAACTACTTTCTGTTCATTGCAAGTATTTTATATTTATTTTATGGATCATAGTTACAAAAGCTGCTTTCAAATTTCTACCTGGAAGTGTTAACATCTGGATCATCTCAGTGTTGACCTATGTTGCCTCTCTCCCCCACTGCGGGTTGGTCACGTTTTTCTGGTTCTATGTGTGTCTGAGTAACTTTGCCTTGTCAATGGCGATCACGAGTATTATGTCATGTAGATTCTTGTTCTCATTCTCTGGAAAGTGTTGATTTTTAAAATTTGTTTGATTCAGCAGGTAATCAACCTCATTCGATTCAGACTGAAAATTCTATTTTGCCTTTTTGTGGGTGGTGTTTCTAATCTCAGTTCAGCTTTTAAAGCCTTTAGTATGCTGCTTTGACTATGTCCCTTGTGTGTGCCACTTAGGGATTAATGAGAGTTGGGCTGTGGTTTACATATCATTTCAGTTTGCATATCAGTTCAGTTCACAAAGCCTTGGCTCTGGAGGTTTGGGTCTGATCCACACATGCACTTGTGTAGGTTCAAAAACAGAATTATGGATCCCCTTGTGTAGTTCTCTCTTCTCCACACTCTCTGGCCCATAAAACCCCCTTTTCCAGGTCTCAGTCTAAAAGCTGGAATAGCAGTTTAGTTTTAGGCGCCTGCAACGCTGACCCCTTTCCAGTTCTGTACTTGGGGTCATCCTCAGGGCAAAGCCAGGGTAAAAAAGACCTGAGAAATTAATTCACTTGCAGGTCACTTCAAGTTTCAACTCTTTTCTCCAACCCCTGCCTGCTTAGGGTTGGTTTCAGAGTTCTCAGATAATTACTTTGTGCTCTGTCTAGAGTTTTTAGTTGCAGTCTGCCAGAGAGGTAGGCTGTGGTGGGCTTGCCCTGCTCTGCCAGAAAAGGAGTCTACGTTCATGTGGGAAAGAACAGTTTCAGGAAGCTTGGAGGAAAGAAAAGAAGACAGCAGGATGGAATTTTGGTAAGGAGGCAGGGTGGAGAGAGGAAGTTTTAGAGAGAAGAACTTGCTTAAAATTCACAAGCAGAGACAGAGACCCACAGGAGAGAGAAAATAAGAAAAATGACCTGCCTCAAAGATGAAACTTTGCTAAAAGATGCTAAAAGGACTCTGAAAACTAGGTCCATACAAGCAGATCGTGGGATAAGGTTGAAAGCCAAAGAAATCATCTGCAAGGGAATGAATTTCTCAGGTTTCTTTCTTTTCTTTCTTTTTTTTTTTTTCCTTTTCCTTGATTCTGATCTCTGAACTATCTCAAGCACAGAGGTGGAAGGGGAGTTCTGAGGCACCAGCTGCTAAAACTCAGATAATAACCCATTTTTCCTGATCTGAAAAACTGAGTGAAGGGGTACTCGTGGGCCAGAATGTGAAGAGGAGAAAGTCATAGAAGGAGATCCGTAATTCTGCTTAAGAGCCCACACATGATATGTATGGTCAGATTGGGGAATCAAGAAGGAGGAGATGAGATTCAGGGCAAAAATGGTGGGTGTGGCTTTGAGTAAACGAAGGATGCTTTTTAAAAAAAAATTTTACTTACTTGGCTGCCTGGCATCTTAGTCATGGCACACAGAGTCTTCACTGTCATGCAGGATTTTTCATTGCAACGCATGGGTTCTCTAGTTGTGGTGAAGGGACTCCAGAGCGTGCAGGCTCAGCAGTTGCAGCTCATGGGCTCAGTTGCTCTGCATCCTCCACCAGGGATAGAACCTGCACCCCCATATCGCAAGACAGATTCTTAACCACTGGACCACCAGGGAAGTCGCAAGGATACTTTTTGTCTCTGAGATGGATAAAAGGAGTTGAGAAGAAATGAGAATCCCCAGAACACTGGGGGTGAAGAGAAAGGAAGCCAAGTTGGCTGATATCTTACCTGCTGCTGAGATCACCTGCCAGGAAGGAGGGGGGCCAGGCTGACGAAGCCTTTGGCTTATCAAGCCCTCGTGAAGGGACTTAAACTTAGTTGCTGTGCTAGCTCCATTTCCTCTGACTGTAAACCACCACAGTTCCCGTGGGAGCTAAAT
Organism: Nanger dama; assembly: GCA_917880005.1. NCBI lineage: Eukaryota > Metazoa > Chordata > Mammalia > Artiodactyla > Bovidae > Nanger > Nanger dama. Next base: position 13,855,490 of record CAKJTW010000032.1, on the reverse strand, counting down.
GCTGGGCAGAACTTGTCAGGGCACAACTCGGTCTAAACTTGGGTAGCATGTGCATTGCATATTCTCTCCATTTCTAGAGTTGAAAATGGCTTTGGAAAAAAATCATACAATTATAATATGTGGACCGCAGAAGAAAGAAAAGTTAGCAATGTTCTGGGAATCCTGCCCAGCTCTTTTATGATTCTGAGTAGTAAAGTTACAACATGCCACATGCAAACTTGTCTGGCAGAGCATGTGCTGAAGTGTGTGTGCTTAGTCAAGGCCTCTCACTCATCTATTTCATTTTTTGCCAGCATCCCCATTATTAATGAAGAGCGACTGAGCCTCATGGCAGGTTTGAGTTAGTTCTGATGTAATTGTCCATTATTTCTCTTGTAATTGCTTTCAGGCAGTTCAGATGCCTCCCTCCTATTCCCCAAGATCTGACTCTCCGCACTCCGGTTCTTGGTGAGCCAAAATGCCAAGTCACTTTAGACCAGGTTTCTTTCTGCCTTTCTTCTCTGTATATGACTGTGGACCCCTTCCATGTGGAGAGAAAAGTCATTTAGAGATTTGACGTTGATTTCATTTCTATTAATCACGGTACAATATCAACATTTTCCTCCAGGCAAAGGTACAAGTGACACATTTTTTCCATGTGTGGTTGTGCGTGTGTATGTGCTCTAAGATTGTTTTTATTAAAACAAAGCAAGATCTACTTCCTGTGAGACTCAACGTTTTGTTGTCAACTGATAGGGCTTTGTGTTTCTGTGTTAGAGTCCCCCGCTGGGGTAGGGATGGGAGGGGTGGGTACTGACTAGATTCCCTGAGAGTGTCAGAGTGGTGTCAGACAAACCTAAGGACGAGGAAAGAAGAATGCTTTGGAGAATGGAAAATGACAAGGAAATGGGCTATCAACCACCAACTGCCAAGTTGATTAGTTTAAAATTAATCATGTACTCAGAGTGATGATCTCCCCTTGACTTTGGTAGGGATTTAATATGTGTTTTAATCAAGATAATCTCTATTTTTTAAGTGAATTCCAATGTCAAACTCAATACGACACAAGTCTCATGAACGAGTTTTTGTCTCAATAAGTTAGAATCCAGGGCATGGGTTTACGAGCTCTGCCAATGTTACTAAGTCGCTTCAGTCGTATCGGACTCTTTGCAACCCTATGGATTGTAGCCATCCAGGCTCCTCTGTCCTTAGGATTCTCCAGGCAAAAATACAGGAGTGGATTTCCACGCCCTCCTCCAGGGGATCTTCCTGACCCAGGGATCAAACCTGAATCTCTTATGTCTCCTAGAAAGAAACTAAGCTGTAGAAGCCTAGATATTAAGGGCTAAACAAATATTTTGAAATCTAGTTCAACTTATTTCATAACCAGAAATGGAAACATAAGAAAAATTAAGCAACTTGCTAAAGGTCACAGAGCTAATTACCGATAGAGTCAAAACTCAGACACCTGTGTATTTACTCCCTATGTGCTTTCCGTTGTACCCTGAAGAGTTGTGCTTGTCTTGCTGGCTTTGCTTTGTCTCTTTCCATCGAAAAGTTAAAGGTAGTGGAGCGTGGGAGGAAGGGGAGAGTTTGCAGAAAGAAAGTCCCCAGAAAAGGACTCGGTTTCTCAGAAAGAGGTGGCTTAAATATGTTGGTACAAATTTATTATTTGATTTTCATTCCCTGAGAAAGCCTGTGATTCTCACTAATAGAGGACGCTATGGACTTAGAGACTTCTAAGACTGTCCAAAATTTAGCAGTGATGCTAGAAGACCAGCAGCTTCCTTGAGCTCAAAGCACTGCTGTTGATGTGGTCTGCCTGTTCATCTTCTCCGCACGCCCACCCCCTCACAACCGACACGCATAGCTCATCATCTGATTATAATGGGTATGTTGCGAACAGAATCAAGATTTGGGGGATGTCCTGAGATTCAGTTAGCCTGAGACTTTTCCCTTGAAAACAGTCTCCAGAGGAATGCTTCAAGAAAAATGCTGGTGACTTCCAAGCAATTTGGAAACTGTGGATGTTATTTACATTTTCAATAACCATGCTCTCTCCTACATTCTTTCTCATCCACGTGGGCCCATTTGATGAAGATAAAACCAGGTAAGAACTGTTTTTAAGGTGTTATTTAGGAAGTAGCCCTCATCAGTGTTGTGAAATCAGAGCAGGCAATCATTTCCCAAGTCAGAGACAGGGAAGCCAGACTGTCCAGATGACCCTAGAAATTCAGTCTCAGGACCTAGCCACTTGGACATGATCTAGCCTGTCCCCAAAACACTCATAGGCAGGCTGCTGGGGTGAGGCATGCATCCTGATTTAGGCTGCAAAGGTTATTTTGTGGGATGCTCTGAGAGCTGTACCTCATCTGGACCCCTAATTCCACTTCTTTCTCCCTGTGGCAGGAACCAGACATAGGCCACCCGGGCAGTGATTCAGAGAAAGAAGGTAGCTCAGCTATGTTACCCGAGACCCAAGATTTATTTACATTAAGGCTGTAAGCTTAGACCACATCCCTGGTCTCTGCAGGACATGCTCTTCCTCACATAGATAAGTGACTGCTCTTAAATTTGTTAATCAAAGTAGACACCTTCACTTGTGGAGAAAACAGGAGGTTTAAAATCAGAAGTTCTAAGACCCAGACCCAGTGCGAACAAACCACAACTGCCTAGAGGGCTTCAGGAAGGTCATTTTCAACCTCTTTATATCTAAGGATCCACACCACGCCTCCAACATAATCTCTACAGCTATTTCCAAATAAAAAAATTCTGTGTTTATAGCCCTGCCCTGGCCACACGATGTAGTCCTTATAACTTCTCTGCCTGGACCTGATACCACTTCTGTTTGGCAGTGCATGCTTTGTCTCCACACACAGTCAGTGGAAGTTTGTAAGAAATGCACATCTCAGACCTTGCTCCCAGACTTACTGAATCAGAATTTGCAGTTAAACAAAATCTCTGTGTGATTGGTTTTTAGAACCACTGTACTATTAGAGTCTCAGATAAACAGCCATGAGACTGACAAATTTCATCAATCTTGTTGTTCGGAGAGGGGGCCTCTCTATGGGTAAAAATGGGGCTTCCTGGCAGCTCAGATGGTAAAGAATCCACCTACAATACAGGAGACCTGGGTTCAGTCCCTGGGTTGCAAAGATGCCCTGGAGAAGGTAATGGCTACCCACTCCAGTATTCTTGCCTGGAGAAGTCCATGGACAGAGAAGCATAGTTCAAGGGGTCACAAAGAGTCAGATATGACTGAGTGACTAACACTTTTATTTGCACGTGAGTAAAAACAAACTAAAAAGTCTGTTGGTTGTTTGTTACATATACACATATAGCAGGTAAACCATGTGTGAATCTGTTTGCTACACTTCACATATTTGGGTATGTATCAGTTCAGTTCAGTTTAGTTCAGTCGCTCAATCGTGTCCGACTCTTTGCAACCCCATGAACTGCAGCACGCCAGGCCTCCCTGTCCATCACCAACTCCTGGAGTTCACTCAAACTCACGTCCATCGAGTCAGTGATGCCATCTAGCCATCTCATCTTCTGTCGTCCCCTTCTCCTCCTGCCCCCAATCCCTCCCAGCATCAAAGTCTTTTCCAGTGAGTCAACTCTTCTCATGAGGTGGCCAAAGTACTGGAGTTTCAGCTTTAGCATCATTCCTTCCAAAGAACACCCAGGACTGATGTCCTTTAGAACGGATTGGTTGGATCTCCTTTGCAGTCCAAGGGACTCTCAAGAGTCTTCTCCAACACCACAGATCAAAGGCATCAATTCTTCAGTGCTCAACTTTCTTCACAGTCCACCTCTCACATCCATACATGGCTACTGGGAAAACCATAGTCTTGACTAGACAGACCTTTCTTGGCAAAGTAATGTCTCTGCTTTTTAATATGCCATCTAGGTTGGTCATAACTTTCCTTCCAAAGAGTAAGCATCTTTTAATTTCATGGCTGCAATCATCATCTGCAGTGATTTTAGAGCCCCCAAAATAAAGTCTGACACTGTTTCCACTGTTTCCCCATCTATTTGCCATGAAGTGATGGAATCAGATGCCATGATCTTTGTTTTCTGAAAGTTGAGCTTTAAGCCAACTTTTTCACTCTCCTCTTTCACTTTCATCAAGAGGCTTTTGAGTTCCTCTTCACTTTCTGCCATAAGGGTGGTGTCATCTGCATATCTGAGGTTATGTATGAGGTTATGTATATACATATGATAAAAGTGTTGGCCGCTCAGTTATGTCTGACTCTTTGCAACCCCACTGACTGTAGCCCACCAGCTCTATCCATGGGATTCTCCAGGCAAGAATACTGGAGTGGGTTGTCTTTCCCTTCTGCAGGGGATCTTCCCAACCCAGGGACTGAAACCAGGTCTCTTGCATTGCAGGCAAATTCTTTACCGTCTGAACCACCAGCCATTTTTGCAGAGGGATGCATTTTCTCAGTAAGGAGTTAAACAAGATTAACTCTGTAATCAAGTTCTTGGATCACCAAGTAAGTAGTCTGGAGCACCCCATTTGCAGGACTGTGCTAGGAACCGGTTACACAGTGATAAACAAAGCAGATGCACTTTCTGCCCTCCTGGAATTTGCAGTCCAGTAAGACGCTCTCACAATAACTAGAAAACAGAGACCAAGTCTTTTACATCTCTTTGCCTTCCAAACGGCCTAGGACTAGAACAATACAGTATTCAATAAGCTTTGCTCCAATGCAAATAATAGCAGAATGCCTAAAAATTACCTGAATAATATTTTGCAATTTTTCAAGCTGTTTGGACAAAACCCATCAGGAAGCTGAGAAAAATGTGGTTTACCTTTACTTTATTCCATTTCTCCTCCTATTATCAAACCTGGAACAGTTTGTCAGGTATTGTTTGAAACATGTAACTTCCTAAATGTAATAGAACCATGTTTCTCATCACACATAAGTAATATTTGGTTAAATACTACCTAAGCTGTTTCTCCACGACAGGGGAAAAAGATTTCAGCAGAAAATAAAGCAATATGTTTGGTTGGAACTTGTTCTACTTTTGTTTTTTCCATATTGGTTTCCACCTTTGTTTCAAAATGTTTCTGTCTGAGGGGAGATTTCCAGACCGCAGCCTTTGGGCTGAGTGACAATGACTCAGTTCCCTCCCCTGTCTTATCTTTAATACTCTCTTTGCAAATTAAACAATAGAAAGATGGAAAGATATTTTGGCTCTATCAGTACAGAACAATTTGAAAACACCAGCCTGGGGGAAAAAGTCGCTGGAAATAAAAGCATAGGGAAAATCACAGAGCTGGAAGAAAACTTGGATAAAGTCTGATCCGGTGGGAAGAGTTTAGGGTGAGTGGGGGCAGCCCCCACCCCCTCACTTTGCAGAGAAGTAAAAGACGGCCCAGAAGGGAGAAGGGTCCTGCCTAAGGTCAATCATATTCTAGGGGAATGAATGGAAATTCTTTTAGACAGCGTTTGTGTAGAAGGTTCTCTAGTGAAAGCACTATGTGGATTTTCACTTTTACAATGGACCTATGTGTACAAAACAAACTGGGAAGTAGGTGATATTTGTTTGCAATAGTCCAAAGGCCTTTCTTCTTTCATTACTCGCTTTTATGTTATTCTGTTCCATTTTCGCCAGCTTCCCGTGCTGATTTTTTTTGGTTTGTCTACTTGTTTTATCAGTTACTTAGAGATATGTTGAAGTCTCCAGCTATGACTGTGGATGTGCCTATTTCTCCTTTTACTTCTTCCAGGTTTTGCTTCATGAGTTTTGAAAACTGCTGTAGGATGCACTCACAATTAGGACTCTCATGTCTTCTTGGTGCATCAATTGTTCTATCCTGATGTAAAGTTCCATTTTATCCTTAACAGTTTGTTTTCTCCAACTCTACTCTGATTATTAATATAGCTACAGAGTTTTCTTTTGATGAGACTTTGCATAACTTTGCCATCCTTTATTTTAATCCACTTTTATCATTGTATTCAAAGTGAATCTCTTGTAGACAGTATATACAGATGGGTCATGGACTTTCCTTTAATCTAAACGCTCAGTCTTTTAATTGGCACGCTAAGAGTATTTCCATTTAATATAACTATTGCTGTGTTTAGATTTAAGCCTACAGTTTATTATTTGCTTTCCATTTTATTATTCCCTTTTCATCCTTCTCCTTCCCCATCCCTGTGTTCTTTGGGGTTATTTGAATGCTTTTCAGTATTCCATTTAAACTCTTCTACTGTGTTTTTGGATAAATCTCTTTGCATAGTTTTGTTGCCTGTTATTTTGTTCTTGTTTTTATTTTCCAGTGGTTTCTCTAGAGATTATAATAAGTATACTTAAGTTTTACAGTCTACTTAGGGTCAATATTTTATCACTTCAAGGGGAATGTAGAAATTTTATCAATATATATTAATAGATTCCTTTGCCTTCTGCTATTCATACTGTAGTTCTTATCTAGTATATACACATATTTTGAAACCCAATCAGATGCAATTATAATTTTTGCTCTCAATCATCCCACATATTTTAAAGAACGAAATAAGTGGAGTCTACTGCGTTCCCTACATAGCTAACATTTCTATGGCTCTTCCTTCATTTTTACACACCTCCATCTGAAAGTTTACAGATATCTGTCTGAGCTTTCTTTAGGAGCCTTGGGTTTCTTTCGTTTTTGTCTTTTGTGGGGTTTTCATTTGTGGTTTGAGGGGATAGAGCTGCTGGTTAAGAGTTGTCATAGTTTTCCCTCAGAGACTACCTTTAGTTTTCCTTTATTCCTCAAGATTATTTTTGCTGAGTATACAATTCTGAATCGATAGTCCTTTTCTTTTGGCATTTAAAAATATCATGACATGCTTCCTTCTGATAGCCATGGTTTTTGATGAAAAAAATCTGTAACATTTTTAAAATGTCATGCCACTTTCTTCTGCTTCTGTGGTCTCTTGTGAGACATCCGTGGTCAACTGAAACGTTGCCTTGCCTGCTTTTAATACTTTGTCTTTAGTTTTTAGCAGTTTGATTATGGATGTGTCATGGCATGGATTTCTGTATGGTTTTTTTCCCCATTTGGAGTTCTCTGAGTTTCTTTAATCTGTAGGCTAATGGCTTTCACAAAATTCAGGGGATTTTCAGAAACACTCTCTTCAAATATTTTTTGTGCACTTTACTTTCTTCTCTTTCTGGAACTCCAATAACATGAAAATTAGGTATTTTGGTATGGCCACATAACTTCATAATTCTCTGTCATTGTTTTTTTCCAATTTTTTTTTCAGTCAGTTCAGCTGCTCAGTAATGTCTGACTCTTTGCAACCCCATGGACTGCAGCACCCAAGGCTTCCCTGTCCATTACCAACTCTCAAACTTGCTCAGATACATGTCCATCCAGTTGGTGATGCCATCAAACCATCTCAACCTCTGTTGTCCCTTTGCCTCCTGCCTTCGATCTTTCCCAGCATCAGAGTCTTTTCCAAGGAGTCAGCTCTTCGCATCAGGAGGCCAAAGTATTGGAGTTTCAGCTTCAACATCAGTCCTTCCAATGAATATTCAGGACTGATTTCCTTTAGGATGGACTGGTTGGATTTCTTTGCTCTCCAAGGGACTCTCAAGAGTCTTCTCCAATACCACAGTTCAAAAGCATAAATTTTTTGATGCTCAGATTTCTTTATAGTCCAACTCTTACATCCATACATGATTACTAGAAAAACCATAGCTCGAACCAGATGGACCTTTGTTGGTAAAGTAATGTCTCCGCTTTTTAATATTCTGTCTAGGTTGGTCATAACTTTCCTTCCAAGGAGCAAGTGACTTTTAACTTCATGGCTGCAGTCACCATCTGCAATGATTTCGGAGCCCAAGAAATCATTGTTTCCTTGTCTATTTGCCATGAAGTGATGTGACCCGATGCCATGAGCTTTGTTTTTTGAATGTTGAGGTTTAAGCCAGCTTTTTCACTCTCCTCTTTCACTTTCATCAAGAGGGTTTTTAGTTCCTCTTCACTTTCTGCCATAAGGGTGGTGTCATCTGCATATCTGAGGTTATTGATATTTCTCCCAGCAATCTTGATTCCAATTTGTGCTTCCTCCAGCCCAGCATTTCTCATGATGTACTCTGCATGTAAGTTAAATAAGCAGGGTGACAATATACAGCCTTGACGTACTCCTTTTCCTATTTGGAACCAGTCTGTTGTTCCATGTCCAGTTCTAACTGTTGCTTCTTGACCTGCATACAAATTTCTCAAGAAGCAGATCAGGTGGTATGGTATTCCCATCTCTTGAAGAATTTTCCACAGTTTGTTGTGATCCACACGGTCAAAGGCTTTGGCATAATCAATAAAGCGGAAGTAGATGTTTTTCTGGAACTCTCTTGCTTTTTCGATGATCCAGCAGACACTGGCAATTTTATCTCTGTTTCCTCTGCTTTTTCTAAAACCAACTTGAACATCTGGAAGTTCATGGTTCACATACTGTTGAAGCCTTGCTTGGAGAATTTTGAGCATTACTTTGCTACTGTGTGAGATGAGTGCAAATGTGTGGTAGTTTGAACATTCTTTGGCATTGCCTTTCCTTTCGGTTAGAATGAAAACTGACCTTTTCCAGTCTTGTGGCCACTGCTGAGTTTTCCAAATTTGTCGGCATATTGAGTGCAGCACTTTAATAGCATCATCTTTTAGGATTTGAAATATCTCAGCTGGAATTCCATCACTTCTACTAGCTTTTTTGTAGTGATGCTTTCTAAGGGCCCCTTGACTTCGCATTCTAGGATGTGTGGCTCTAGGTGAGTGATCACACCATCATGATTATCTGGGTCATGAAGATGGTTTTTGTACAGTTCTGTGTATTCTTGCCACCTCCTCTTAATATCTTCTGCTTCTGTTAGGTCCATACCATTTCTGTCCGTTATTGTGCTCATCTTTGCATGAAAAGTTCCCTTGGTGTCTCTGATTTTCTTGAAGAGATCTCTTGTCATTCCCATTCTATTGTTTTCCTCTATTTCTTTGCATTGATCACTGAGGAAGGTTTCCTTATTTCTCCTTGCTATTCTTTGGAATTTTGCATTTAGATGGGCATATTTTTCCTTTTCTCCTTTGTCTTTAGCTTCTCTTCTTTTCTCAGTTATTTGTAAGACCTCCTCAGGCAACCATTTTGCCTTTTTGCATTTCCTTTCCATGGGGATGGTCTTGATCCCTGTCTCCCTATACAATATCATGAACCTCTATCAATATAGTTCATCAGGCACTCTGTCTATCAGATCTAGTCCCTTAAATCTATTTCTCACTTCCACTGTATAATCATAAGGGATTTGATTTAGGTCATACCTGAATGGTCTAGTGGTTTTCCTTACTTTCATCAATTTAAGTCTGAATTTGGCAATAGTAAGTTCATGATCTGAGCCACAGTCAGCTCCAGGTCTTGTTTTTGCTCACAGTATAGAGCTTCTCCATCTTTGGCTACAAAGAATATAATCAATCTGATTTCAGTGTTGACCATCTGGTGATGTCCATGTGTAGAGTTGTCTCTGTGTTGTTGGAAGAAGGTGTTTGCTATGACCAGTGCATTCTCTTGGCAAAACTCTATTAGCTTTTGACCTGCTTCATTTTGCACTCCAAGGCCAAACTTGCCTGTTACTCCAGGCAAGTAACAGGCATCTCTTGACTTCCTACTTTTGCATTCCAGCCCCCTATGATGAAAAGGACATCTTTTTTTGGTGTTAGTTCTAGAAGGTCTTGCAGGTCATCATAGAACCATTCAGCTTCAGCTTCTACAGCATTAGTGGTTGAGGCATAGACTTGGATTACTGTGATATTGGTTTGCCCTGGAAACAAACAGAGATCATTCTGTCATTTTTGAGACTGCACCCAAGTACTCATTTCAGACTCTTTTGTTGACTATGAGGGCTACTCATTTCTTCTAAGGGATTCTTGCCCACAGTAGTAGATATAATGGTCATCTGTACTAAATTTGGTCTTTCCAGTCCATTTTAGTACACTGATTCCTAAAATGTCGATGTTCACTCTTGCACCACTTCCAATTTACCTTGATTCATGGACCTAACATTCTAGGTTCCTATACAGTATTGTTCTTTACAGCATCGGACTTTACTTCCGTCACCAGTCATATCCACAACTGGGCATTGTTTTCACTTTGGCTCAGGCTCTTAGAGGGGACACTTCAACTCACAACACTTGTTAGCATATGAAACAAATCTTTTCATCCTTTCTCCTTCTGCTATTTTATATAAGGAATGCTGGTGGGTTTTGGGTCCCTTCCCTCTCTCTCGCTTTTTATTGGCCAAACTAGTTACACATCTGTTAGTTTTGTTGGCAATTGTTAACTTTGCAATTTAATTTTTTAGATTATAACATATCCAAGTGGGATTGCAGCTGAACTAGAAGTGAAATAAATATCTCCAAGACACAAATGTGATAGTGGATAGGATTTTGAACCTTCTCTTTTGGGGAAGAGAGTAGGGATTATCTTCATCTTCAGTTCAGTTCAGTTGCTCAGTTGTGTCTGACTCTTTGCAACCCCAAGAACTGCAGCACGCCAGGCCTCCATGTCCATCATCAACTCCCAGAGTCCACCAAATACCAATGTTCATCAAGTCGGTGATGCCATCCAACCATCTCATCCTCTGTCGTCCCCTTCTCCTCCTGTCCTCAATCTTTCCCAGCACGGGTCTTTTCAAATGAGTCAGCTGTCTGTATCAGGTGGCCAAAGTATTGGAGTTTCAGCTTCAACATCAGTCCCTCCAATGAACACCTAGGACTGATCTCCTTTAGGATGGACTGGTTGGATCTCCTTGTTCTCCAAGGGACTCTCCAGAGTCTTCTCCAACACCACAGTTCAAAAGCATCAATTCTTCGGTGCTCAGCTTTCTTTACAGTCCAACTCTCACATCCATACATGATCACTGAAAAAACCATAGCCTTGACTAGATGGACCTTTGTTGACAAAGTAATGTCTCTGCTTTTTAATATGCTGTCTAGGTTGATCGTAACTTTCCTTCCAAGGAGTAAGCATCTTTTAATTTAATGGCTGCAGTCACCATCTGCAGTGATTTTAGTGTAATTTTTTTAAACTCAATTGTTAAATTCTGTTACTATATCTTCATTTTACTGTTCTTTCCTTTGTCATTTCATTCTACTGGTGAGCTCATCTAATGAGGTTTTTTGTTGTGGTTATTCTATTTTATAGATCTCAAATTTGTATTTAGTTCTTCTTTACAATTTTTGCTTTTAATGAAAAATTTATCATTCTATCCCTCCAGCCACTTCAACAGGATTTACTCTTACTTCTTGGAGCATATTTGTCCTATCTGCTTTAGAGTCTTTATCAAATGATTCTGACAACTGTCTTGCCTCAGTGTTGACATTTGTTGGTTGCCTTTTCCATGCAAGTGGAGATTTTACTGGTTCTTCACATGCTGAATACTTCAGGGTTTCATCCTGGACATCTCTGATGGTTATGAGACTCTGGGTATTATTTAAATCTATGGAGATTTTTGAAGTATTCATTTTACCAGTCAAACAAGTTGGTTGGATCCGGAGAGCCTTCAGGAGTTTTGTCTCTTCCATATTCAAAGCCTTGCACTGCTACTGAGATCAGTCTTACATGTGCACCATTCAGTCGCCATTCTAGGACCTGCGTAAGAATCCACCCCATAGGTCAGCTCTCATAACCTGTGAGATGCTGGCCAGGATCAAATCTATATGTGAAGAGTTCATGGGACTAGAGGTACAAAAATACTTGGTTATGGGGTTGCTTCCTGGATCTCCTCCCTTTCTGCCATCTCCAGCATACATGCCAGTTTCCTGAGGCACCCTTTATGGTCTTTGGAGGCTTTATTTGTCTACTCTGTCACATACTTCTTACTATGTACCGATATCCAGGGCCAAGAAGTGAGAGGACAGAGAGAAAAATAATAGTAGGAGAGTTCCCCTTACCTTCTTGGGACCACAGTTCTTCTCACCTGAGAGGAAGGACCCCCTCCTTTAAATTCAAAGTGCCTACTCGTCACTGGGACCTGAGGATCAAGAGAATAGAAAAAGAGAAAAGAGAATATTATAAAAACAAGATTTCTCCTACTCTGTCTATATATTGGGAGACCATTTTTCTTCTTCTTGTGCTGGAAATAAAGGGCTTCTTGTGGAAATATTTCTGTCTGTGCCACTAGGTTTCAGGACACCTTGAGTTTAAGTAAAAAAGAAAGAAAGAAAAGATAAACTTATGGTTTATCTTTTGATGGTTTAGTGGGGCTGAGAATTCTGGTATTCTTCCCCAATCCACCTGCTTTTTTTCTTATTACTTTTACTTTTCAGAACCCTCAAATAGCTGCTTCATGCAATCTGTTCAAGTTTTATAATTGCAGTCAGTGGGAGAGATAGGGTGGCATGTGCTTCTCTATCTTACTGGGAATCAGAACTCCAGAAGCTTTAAAAATACAAAATAAAACACATACCTAGGTCTCAAAGATTCTGAAAATAAAAATAAAACATATACCTAGGTCCCAATGATATTGATTTCATTTGAATAGGAGGAAACATGAGCAAAGTTTTGGTTTTGGTTTGTTTTGAGATAGCCCTTGTGATCTGAACATACAACAAAGTTGAGAACCTCTTTCATAAGCAAAGATACCTACAGGCAGATTTTATTTTAAAATCCACAAACACAGTTTATTACCATTTTCGACAGACACTCTACTCTGCTGGATATGTGAAGGGTTATTTAACTTTATTGAACATAGATGAGTTTATACTCTGGATTATGGTCTGGTACCTGGTCTTGAATTCCTACTAGGACATTCATTAGTTGTGGGATTTTTAACAATTCACTTGACCTCCAAGTCTCAGTTTTGCATCTGGAAAATGGGGATAATATTAAATCCTACGTTAAAGGATTGTTGAAAGTATTAACTGAGATAACGAATGTAAAGCACAGAGCAGAGGGTCTAGAATGTGGCCAATATTCAACGAATGTTAACTATTAGCACCACTCACATATTATAAGCAAGAAATCTGAAACTCAGCCAGATAAATAACTTACTGAAACTTGTTTTTCTAGTGTCTTTTTTTTACTCTTTTTTTTAAATTAAATTTATTTATTTTTTTAATTACAATACTGTATTTGTTTTGCCATACATTGACACGAATCAGCCATAGGTGAACACAATCTGCCAATGCCGAAGCCCCCTCCCACCTCCCACCCCACATCCTCTACTTGAATCATCCTGTGCATCAGCCCCATGCATCCTGCATCCTACATTGAACATAGATTAGCGTTTCATTTCTTACAGGAAAATATACATGTTTCATTGCCATTCTCCCAAACCATCCCACCCTTTCCCTCTCCCTCAGAGTCCAAAAGTCCACTCTATACCTCTGTGTCTCTTGTTGTCTCACATATAGGGTCATCATTACTGTCTTCTAATAGTGTCTTTTTAAATTGAAAAGAAACTAATATTTACCTTAAAGGGAAATACTAGCATATTCATCAGATTTTTAAAAATTTTATTGACATACAGTAGCAAATGCTCAAGCTTTTTCACAGTGACAGAGAGTGAGTAAATCTCAGACCTGTCATTCCCCCTCTACCAGTTCAAGCCCAGGAACAATAATTTTTGGAAAACTCTTGAATGGGATGCATATAAATCTAGGATTGTGTTTAGAAGCATCAAGTAAATGATTGATGGATATAATCCATGTGTATATAGGATATATACTATTGCTGGGAAAAATACAATAACCTCAGATATGCAGATGACACCACCCTTAGGGCAGAAAGTGAAGAAAAACTAAAGAGCCTCTTGATGAAAGTGAAAGAGAAGAGAGAAAAGTTGGCTTAAAGCTCAACATTCAGAAAACGAAGACCATGGCATCCAGTCCCATCACTTCATGGCAAATAGATGGGGAAACAGTAGAAACAATGTCAGACTTTATTTTGGGGGGCTCCAAAATCACTGCAGATGGTGATTGCAGCCATGAAATTAAAAGACGCTTACTCCTTGGAAGGAAAGTTAAGACCAACCTAGATGGCATATTAAAAAGCAGAGACATTACTTTGCCAACAAAGGCCTGTCTAGTCAAGGCTATGGTTTTTCCAATAGTCATGTTATGGATGTGAGAGGTGGACTATAAAGAAAACTGGGTGCTGAAGAACTGATGCTTTTGAACTGTGGTGCTGGAGAAGACTGTTGAGAGTCCCTTGGACTGCAAGGAGATCCAACCAGTCCATCCCAAAGGAGATCAGATCCGGGTGTTCATTGGAGGGACTGATGTTGAAGCTGAAACTCCAATACTTTGGCCACCTGACGTGGAGAGCTGACTCATTTGAAAAGAGCCTGATGCTGGGAGAGATTGAGGGCAGGAGGAGAAGGGGATGACAGAGGATGGGATGGCTGGATGGCATCACCGACACTCATGGAGTCGCAAAGAGTAGGACACGACTGAGTGAGACTGGAACTGAACTGAACTGAACTGAGTGACACAATATTTGTGACTAATGTATAATGTTCTGTTACCCAACAAATTTTAAATAACCAGGAAGATCTCCCCAAATTTTCTAAAGGCGTCTAGTGTTATTTTCATTTCTTTGCTCCTCTTTAATTTTAATTTACCTTTCTAGTCCTTCCTTTATTACAATTTTTAAACGGAAAAAAAAATGTTTTTCTTCAAGGCAGAGGAGGTCCTGGTGCATTACTAGAAGTTTTATCCTTAGAACATGATTCGCTATTTGAGAATCAGAACAGTGGCTCACTGTGACATTTTATCAGCCAATTTATTATTAGGAATAGCTCTTTGGAGGTCTTCATTCCATCATGTAACATTATCCATGTCAGAAAGATGATCTCTAGGAAAATTTTAAAATACCTTTTAAAACCACACTGCTAAAATACTCAGCAACTGTAAATGTTTTCCTGGTCTGTATGTGTAGGTGGAGGGAGGCAGAGTGGTGGTGATAAAGTGGGAGGGGAGGGGGAGCCGCTAAGTGTACAGGGGAAATGACTCTGTTGACTCTCTGATGGTAAAGGTCAATGTTTTCCCAAATCCAAATCTGACATTCAGAACAAATCTAATTTTTGTCACATCTTCATGGAACAATGACGAGTCCTTTACTTCATGATTTCTATTCCTCAACCTTCTGATAGCATCTTTCCCTTCTTTGTCACCCAGCCCTGGTAACTCACAATGTTGAGTACTCAGCATTGGCAGTCAAGGGTCTCACATGACCAACTGGTTTTGCAGAAGCTGTATTCCATAGGAACAAATTGGTACATGGGCGTGTGAACAGTAAGGCCCAGTAACCGTCTCTCATGTAGAAACTACCATCAGCACAGATGGCGGTACCTTGAATGGGGGATCTTAGAAATGATACATGACATAATTGTAGTACGCCAAAGGTTTTCTTGGGAAAGGCTGTGTGCTTCGACACAGGATAGGAAACCTTGATTTTGTACTGCCCCTACTATGTGTACACAAAGGGTAGATGGCTCTTAAAATGTAGTATCTCTGCTAATGCAGCTATTCTGAACAGAGATTAGGGCTGGATACACAGGCTTTGAAAGTTGAGTTTTAAGCCAGCTTTTTCACTCTCCTCTTTCCCTTGGACTGCAAGGAAATCAGTCCTGAATCTTCTTTGGAAGGACTGAAGCTGAAGCTGAAGCTCCAATACTTTGGCCACCTGATGTGAAGAACTGACTCATTGGAAAAGACCTTGATGCTGGGAAAGACTGAAAGCAGGAGGCGAAGGAGATGACAGAGGATGAGAGGGCTGGATGGCATCACTGACTTAATGAACATGAGTTTGAGTAGGCTCTGGGAATTGGTGATGGACAGGGAGACCTGGCGTGCTGCAGTCCATGGGGTTACAAAGAGTCGGACACGACTGAGTGACTGAACTGAACTGAACACAGGCTTAGATGAATATTAGATTGTTTTAGAAAAAATACAAGGGTGTCAAGTTGGCTTTTGATTTTCATTTGCTAACGGTATAACATGGCGGTCCAGGAGGAGTTGTGTTTGGAAAGAAAAGACAGATGCCCATAGCTGATCACAGTTATACGCAGCGTGGATGTCTCACTCTATGGCATTAGTCCTGCCAGTTCTCTTTGTAGCAGACAATATGGAGGAGATGAAAAAGTTGGATTTGAGTAGACTGAGTCTTGACCCTACTGTTTAGTAACTCAATTATTAGAAACTCAGAAATACAGTTGTGTCGACTCTTTGCAACCCTATGGACTATAACCCCCCAGAATCCATGGGATTCTCCAGGCAAGAATACTGGAATGGGTTGCTATGCCCTTCTCTAGGGGATCTTCCCAACCCAGGGATTGAACCTGCATCTCTTATGTCTCCTGCATTGGCAGGCACCTGAGCCACCTGAGTCTTGAGCTTACTGTTTACCAGCTATCAATGGGACACCTCTCTTCTCTGAGCCTCTGTTTCTTCATCTATACAATAGGAGCATCACCAACAGTGACCCACTAAGTCGTGATGATTAAGACAGTGACCCACTAAGTCGTGTGAGAGAGAAAACCAATTAAAAAAACATTGAAAACCATCATGCTTTAAATCAATACTGACAGTAACCATGGTAACATTAATGAACATTTTTAATGGTAAACACTAATTGACCATGTACAATGTGCCAAGGTTTGCCCTAAACACTTTTTGTGGGTCTTCTTAATTGATCTTCACAGCAACTGAATTTAATCTTTCTTTCCTCCATTCACTTAATATCCACATTCATGTACTTCATTTTGCAAATAAAGAGTTCAAGCCCCATGAAGGAAGAAAATACTTATCTCTCCAATTCACAGGATGCCTGGGATGAATGTTTGAATACATTTAGGTCAGTAAGGGGCAATTTTGCCATGTCAGGGACTTTGAGCAATGTTCAGAGACACTGTTACTCGTCACAGCTGAGGAGCGATATGGCATTTAGTCCTTAGAGGCCAAGGATGCTGTTAAACATCCTACAATGCACAAGACATTTCCTAACAATAAAGAATTATCCAGCCAATATGCCTGTAGTGCTGAGGCTGAGAAACCCTGATTTAGATAAAGGGAAAAAAAAATCACTAAATGAATGCATGTGCTGAATAGCCTTCTAGGACATAACGTGTCATGCAAACTCTATCTAGATGTCAAAAGATTGCAAGCTCTTTATTTTTTTCTGATTCTGGCCTCATATCATTCCTTCATGCCCCCTAATTCTTCATTTTGTCTGATGAACCTTCTCCCAGCAAGGGTAACTGCTTCATTCACTTTACTGATACAACAACTAAAACAAAACAAAACAAAACAGAAATCCAGACAATCTTTTCTCCAAGGAAGATAATCTCCTCCGCTACCTCTGACAAAGGGGGCTTTGCTAAAACAATCTCTTTGAATACACCTGGTCAGCTAAAAGGAAAAGAGGAGCCGATCTGAGCAAGTTTAAAACATGATCTGTTCCTGGTTTCCATCTTTATTTTTCCTTTTATCCAACTTCTGATCTGCTTTTAATTTACTGTATCTTTCCAAATTATTCCTATTTTTGTGAGTGATCCTTAATTTCTGGCCTAAGGCAGGGAATAAACAAATTAAACAGCAAAGAGAGGTATTCCAAAGTAACATTTTTCTCACACATTTTCTCCACTAGTATTTCTTGGATAGGGTTAGAGTTTTCTGTTAAGTATCACTCACCTAGTGTGTAAGGGAAGCTATAAGTAAAAGAAGCAGCCAACAACCAACCTACAGGGGGTGAGGAGGGTTTGGGGAGAGACCAGGGTGAGAGATACAGAAAATATTTGATCTGGTTTATATTTTTGAGGGAAATATACAACTTTGATTCTTAAATGCAAAAATATTCACATGCTTCAAGTACATATTTTCCAAAGAAATGAGACAATGCATAAGAAACAGGCTGAGGGCAGCTTTCAGAATGGGAGAAAATAACAGCAAATGAAGCAACTGACAAAGAATTAATCTCCAAAATATACAAGCAGCTCATGCAGCTCAAAACCAGAAAAACGAACAACCCAATCAAGAAGTAGGCCAAAGAATGAAACAGGCATTTCTCCAAAGAAGACATACAGATGGCTAATAAACACATGAAAAGATGCTCAGCATCACTCATTATCAGAGAAATGCAAATCAAAACCACAATGAGGTACCATCTCACACCAGTCAGAATGGTCACCATCGAAAAGTCTACAAGCAATAAATGCTGGAGAGGGTGTGTAGAAAAGGGAACCCTCTTACACTCTTAGTGGGAAAGCAAACTAGTACAGCCACTATGGAGAAGAGTGTGGAGATTCCTTAAAAACTGGAAATAGAACTGCCATACAACCCTGCAATCCCACTGCTGGGCATACATACACAAGGAAACCAGAATTGAGACACATGTACCCCAACGTTCACTGCAGCTCTGTTTACAATAGCTAGGACATGGAAGCAACCTAGATGTCCATCAGCAGATGAATGGATAAGGAAGTTGTGGTACACATGCACAATGGAATATCACTCAGCTATAAAAAGAATGCATTTGAGTCAGTTCTAATTAGGTGGATGAAACTGGAGCTTATTATACAGAGTGAAGAAGTCAGAAAGAGAAACACCAATATAGTATATTAACACATATATCTGGAATTTAGAAAAATAGTAACAACGATCCTATATGCAAGACGGCAAAGAGACACAGATGTAAAGAACAGACTTTTGGACTATGTGGGAGAAGGCAAGGGTGGGATGATTTGAGAGAACAGCATTGAAACATGTATATTACCATATGTAAAATAGGTGACCAGCGCAAGTCCAAATCATGAATCAGGAAACTAGTACTCTGGGACAACCCAGAGGGATGGGGTGGAGAGGGACGTGGGAGGGGGCTTCAGGATGGTGGGACACATGTACACCCATGGCTGATTGATGTTGATGTATGGCAAAAACCACCGCAATATTATAAAGTAATTATCCTCCAATTAAATTAATTACTTAAAAAAAGAAGCTGAGAGAAAGAGGAAAAAGAAGGAAAATACAATGAGAGAGAGAGAGAGAGAGAGAGAGAGTGTGTATGTGTACATGTGTGCACACAAAAGGAAGAGCAAGTCAGAGGGACAGATGAAGGCCAATCTCTTCTGCAATTAAATGATTCTCTGCAATTTTCATCCCCTAGTCCTGTTCCTCCAAGCCTCACTCCCCTGGCAGGCAAAACCTCTAGAGAATATTTGTCCATGCAAATTTTATGGTGGGACCTATGAAATGTCAAATGAGAATAATCCTTTTCACTTTTCCAATATTCTTAGTCTTCTGTTGCCTGTAGAAAGCAGGAGGCTTTATTTCTTCCTTAATTATTTGCTAAGCAGTCTCCCTCTGTCCCAGCCTCCTTCCCAAGCCACCAATAATCCTCTTTCCCTTTAGAGTGAACTAGGATGACACGGGTCCTGTCCTCCTACCACTTACAGTCTCCAGAATAAATGAACAGAACACACACACAGAAGCCATCTAAGGAGAAAATAGAACAACTTGCTTTCTCAAGTATAAGCAAAAAAATTTATTTTTTTCAATATTGCAAATGCTTTTCTGCAGTGTTCAGTCCTTCAGGGGGAAATGGTTGGCAATTTTACACACACACACACACACACACACACACACACTCTTTCACACACACACACACACACACACTCTCTCTCTCTCTCTCACATACACACACACTCTCTCTCACATACACACGTTCTCTCTCTCACACACACTCTCTCTCTCTCTCTCTCTCTCACACACACACACACACTCTCTCTCACACACATACACATTCTCTCTCTCTCTCTCTCTCTCACACACACACACACACACACACACACACATACACACTCCAATAATTAGCTTGTTGGTTGAGTTGACCAACATTTGAAATAATAGTGTTTTTTTTTAGTCATGAATGATGGCTCTTGGAGGTTAGTTATCTTATGTAAAAATTCCTAGTAAATTAATTGCTCTGCTGTTTGACTGTTGAACATTAAATATTTGATCTCCCATAATTTCAACATTAAAGGCTTTTTCTAATTTGTTGTGTTTAAATCACCAAAGCAAAATGTCTTTGACTAACCAAAGACATGTTTAGTTCTTTCAAGATTCCAATAATAAACAACTCCTAAATTGACCCTAATACTGAGCATTTACAAAACCAGCAAAACAATTTTTTGAAGAAATGTTACAGAAAGCAGGGGATTCTCTGAGGGAAAAGAATGAGATATGTATCTTATCATCATGGAATAGGACATTATGAAGTGCTTGGACAGAATTATTCATTTTCCTATGAAGGTAAAAGTGGTTCTTTATTCCTGTGTTCTGAACCCACCCTGATAGCCTAAGGGTGAATGAGCAATATCACAGGAAATCATGTAGAAATTTTACAAGCCACAATGACTATCTCATTTGCAGTGACAGTTGCTATTTGTGCCCTTGTCTCTCGAAGTTTCATTGTGTCTTAGACTGGTGGATAGTCCAAGACTTTGTTACAAAAATATCACCTAGGTTTTCAAAAGTGATTCCAGACTCTTCTCATTGCTAACTTCCCATTAGATAATCATTACAAACCAGTACTTCTGAGAGGGTTCTTCTTTCCAAAGGTATTGCCTTTTGTGATTGCTAAGATACTAAAATGTCATCACTAGGAACTCATTCACACATTCTATAGATAATAAATGCCTCCTGGACATATGAGAAGACAAACCACCATCCCTTTTCTCAAAGAGTTGGTTTATTTGTGCTTGAAATAAGGCAATACTGGATTCTGAAAGTCCATTAGGAGGCTACATGATTCCGTGTACATGACCTCCTGGAAAAGCCGAAACAACGGTGATAATAAAAGGATCAGTAGGTTCCAGGGGCCGGTGGGGGAGGCAGAGAGGAATAGGTGGAACATGGAGAATTTTTAAGGCAGCAAACTACTCCACATGATACAACAATGGTGCATTCGTTGTTGTTGTTTAGTCGCTAAGTTAGTGTCCAACTCTTTTGTGACCCCACGGACCGTAGCTCACAGGGATAGAACCCATGTCTCCTGCATGGGCAGGCCACCAGAGAAGCCCATAATTGTGGATACAGGTCATTACATATTTGTCAAAACCCATATAACACCAAGCATGAACCCTAACAGGAACTATGGACTTAGGTGGTTTTGATGTGCTAATGTAGGTTCATCAGTTGTAGTAACTGCCACTCTGGTGTGGGATGTTACTAAATGGTGGAGGCGATGCATGTGGGAGCAGGGAGGATGTAAGAAATCTCTGTACCTTTCTCTCAGTTTTACTGTGGACCAAAAACTGTTCTAAAAATAGTCTATTAAAAATGTCCACTAATAAAATGTGATCTGTCGTGGAAAGGGCAAAGCCTTCCACTGATCAGCTCTTCTGAATTTTAAGAAACCATCAGTTATTTCAGTTCTTTTCCACCGCCAAGAGCAAAGAACAGGATATTTGAAGGGAGCATGATGATAGAAGATTTTGGTGGCTGGCACTTTTACAAAGATCTGGAGAATGGGGCACTATCCAGAGAAAGAAGGTCTAAATAGACCATTGTGGGGAGGTAGTGAGCAGGCAACACTTCCTAGAAGAGGTTGGGACATGGAGGTTGGTAGGGCAACTTGTGAACAGAGTTCTACAGAAGGCAAGATAATTCAAAAGACAGTATGACTCAAAATGGATCAAAGATCTAAATTTAGGAGCTAAAACTATGAAACTCTTAAAAGGAAAGAGAGGGATAAATTTCCATGACCTTGGATTTGGCAATGTTTTCTTAGATGGACACCGAAAGCAAAAGCAACAAGAGAAATAAATAGATACACTGGACTTTGTTAAAATGAAAACCTTTTGTGCACAAAAGGACACCACTGAAGACTGAAAAGATAACCACAGAACGGGAGAAAATATTTGCAAATCATGTATCTGTTCAGGGTTTAGTGCTCAGAATATATAGAAAGAATTCTTACAAGGCAACAAATAACTCAAAAAAATGAGCAAAGTAATTGAATAGAATTTCTCCAAAATAAGTTATACAAAAGGCCAACAAACACATGAAAAGATGTTCACAGTCATTAGTTATTATGCAATGAAATACAAAACAAAGTCACAAAAAATGCCACTTTAGTCTCACTAAGATGGCTAAAAAAAAGAGAGAGAGAAACAAATATAGATGACCTCAGTGTGTTTAGTAAAGTAATAGAAATACCCTACCCCCTGGCCCCAAACACGGGAATTTTGGGGGTAATAGATTGACAGCTTTGTTGTTTGCACAATTAAAATCTGCACTGTATACACAAAGGATGCAGCTACCTTGTGTTTAATCTGTACTTTCTAAATATTAAAAAAAAGGGAAATGGGGTATATATCAATTTTTGTCTAATATGTTTGAAACATGAATTCTACTTGTTTAAAATTAGGGCTTTACTCCTTTTCCTGTAAGTCTCTTAGTGATCCTTTGTAGAAATTTCTCCTTAAACCCCAGTTAAGTCCATTCTCTCGTAGTAGCTACAAATTTGGTTTTATATGCTACTTAACAATTTAAATCAACTGAAACAGTTCTAAAATGGGAAAAACAATGTGATTCCATTTACTATTTCGCCTGGCTGTCGACTAAGAGGCTAGATGTCCCGGCACTGTGGCTGTGTTGAGAGATTGGCTCGTAGGTTGTGGAACTGTCTGGTTTCTTCTTGAATTGGGGAAGAGACAAGTCTCCCACAGTCCTTACTGTCAAAAGAGGAAGAGGATCATGTACTATCCTGATCTTACATAAGCCACAGATGGCTGTCATAGTATCTCTAGATAGGGAAAAGGTAAGAAGTGTTTCCAGGCTCTCACTATAGGAGGTGGAGGCAGGCAGCAATATTCTTTTGCCTGGTTCCTAAGACTTTCCACTCCACCACACTACAGTCCAAACTTCTCGGCCAGATGTTCAAAGCTCTTCCCAATCTGATACCACCTGTTTAGACACCTATTTCAAAACTTCATAATTTCAGTTTCCTGCCATAGTCAGGCTGATCTTCCTTTTCAGCTTGCAAACATGGCTTTTCTTTCCTAACTTCAAGCCTTAGGTTATTTCCCACTTCCTGACTCTTATCACCTACTTTCCTGTCTCAGCATATACTGATACAATCCTTCACCATCTTCAGAATGCAATTTGGTCCCCCATGTCATTTATGAACAATTCTGGACCCTCTCCAACTCCTGCCTAATTGATGTTCATGAAAAATAAATAAATAAAAATCCCATTGAGACTAATTATTTGTATAACTAATCTGGGTCCTTCACTATTGTTTGACATAACACTTAGACTTAGTCAATTTCTATTTCATCCTCTTTCTATAACAAAGTTTCTGTAACCTCAGCACCACTGATATTTAGAGCCAGATAATTCTTTGTCATGAGGGGCCGTCATGTGTACTGTAGAGTTTAATGACATCCCTAGCTGCTACCCACCAGTTGCCGGTAGCATTCACCCTCCAGCTATGACAACCAAAAAGTCTCCAACATTACCAGATGTCTCCAGGGCAGTGGAGAGGAGAAGAAACTCACTCCCAGGGGAGAACCACTCCTAGGGTACCTCCCTGAACCTCTGAGGCAAGAAGGCTGAAAACCACATTTCTGAGACTGTTTCATCTAGAATTCAGGACAGGAAAGAGGTTTTGACAAGCAGGTGAACTTGTGCTAGATTTGAAAGGCTATAGTGAGGTGGGGGCCATATTCCTCCACCTTGGGCTGGTTTCAAATGACAGAAAGGGTTGCGAGGATGCAAAATATTTCCTCAGCAAATATTCCACATCCATTCTCCTGGGTGTTGAAAGGAAGCTGTGTGTGTGTGTACGGGGTGTGGGGTGGGATGAGGCGTGGCTGGGCTCAGTGTTCCACATCCTACTATCCAGTTTTTCTCAGTATTAAGAGACAATTTCCATAATTGCCCAGTGCTGGCCACTTCCAGATTCCAACCTCCTGATTCCTGAAGAGCAGTTTTAAGGCAAGGTTTTGAACTCAGCAGATGCACTGGTGCCTAGCTCCCTGGTGGTCAGTTCTTTGATGTCAAAGGAGTCAGCCCCAGGGCCCGCTGAAATGAACTCCTGAAATCTTCCACAATTTTTTATGCACCTAGTTCACTTCATCCATCGTTTTTTTCTGAATAAAGTTTCTCTTTCCTGCACTGAACCCATATAATGCCTTACCTATGATTATTTTACTCTTTCACTAACTTCCTTTCTTTCTGAGTAGTTAAGCTTTTTACAGGGAAGAATTACACTTCTTTTTCTCATCTGCCTCCCATAATTGCCTGGAAAATCCCATGGACAGAGGAGCCTGGTGGGCTACAGTCCATGGGGTCGCTAAGAGTTGGAGATGACTGAGCAACTTCACTTCGACTTCACTCTCATGCATTGGAGAAAGAAATGGCAACCCACTCCAGTATTCTTGCCTGGAGAATCCCAGGGACGGGGGGAGCCTGGTGGGCTGCCATCTATGGGGTCGCACAGAGTAGGACACAACTGAAGCAACTTAGTAGTAGTACTAATCGCCATCCAGGGCTTTGCTCAGAGTAGAAAGAGGAAAGCAATTCGATTCATTTGCATCTGGAGTTCACTGAAAACTTGCTCAATGAATACAATCTTGGAAGAAGGGATGGAAAAAGAGACACACACCCCTCAACCCAGTTCTCCTTCTTCCTCAGTGTGTTATGGAACCCAGACGTGCACATCTGATCCAGAGAGAAAAATTGCTTCTAGTGGGAAACTGTTCTGAGACTTTCTTACTAATGGGCTCAATCATACCTCCATTCCAGGCAAAGGGCCATGTAAAATATTCAGAACACACACTCTCCCTAGAATAATATCAATCAGGCATTTGGCTCTAAATATCTATTCGCTGATGACTCCCAGGTTTACTTCCCTAGGCCTGGCTGTTTTCCTGGACCCCAAACTTGTGTACATAAACGCCGATTTGACATCTCCATTTGGATATCTGATGTTCACATTAAATGTAACATGTGCAAAACCAAACCCTTCCTCTAGCCCAGGCTGCTTTTTTTCACTGTCTTCTGCTTCTTTTCTTATAAATGCCAACATCCATGCATCCACACATGTCAAAAGCAACTAGAAATAAAGACTAATTTCTCCCTTTCCCTCAACTTCCACTGTCAGACTATCAGCCATTCTGTGTTTTAACTCAAAAATTTATCTAAAATCCATCTACTTCACTCCATCTCTGCTGCTCACTGACTCAATGGACATGAGTTTGAGCAAACTCTGGGAGACAGAGAAACCTGGCAGGCTGCAGTTCATAGGGTCACAGAGTCAGACACAATTTAGCGACTGAAAAACAATTCCTGCTGCTGTCACCTTGGTTTAAACCACCATTGCCTCTCATTTCCTTACTGGGCTCAATGCTCTCTTACTGCCATACTTTGAAACAAAAATTGGATCATGTCTCTATTCTGCTTAGATATGTTCTGTAGCTTCTCATCAGAATAAAATCAATACCCTTTTATCCGGGGAACAAGGCTTCACATGATGTAGCCTCTGCCCAGCTCTCCAAACTCACTCTGTCCTGTTCTCACTTCCTGCTCCAGATCCAGGTCTTTCTTGTGTTCCCTGATTTCCCAAGCCTTTT
The DNA here is from genome assembly GCA_917880005.1 of Nanger dama. Classification (NCBI taxonomy): domain Eukaryota; kingdom Metazoa; phylum Chordata; class Mammalia; order Artiodactyla; family Bovidae; genus Nanger; species Nanger dama. The sequence goes on along the minus strand of CAKJTW010000032.1, from coordinate 13,829,906 downwards.
ATGATGTCAGAGCCTTTGCACTTGCTTATCTTATCTTATCTTATTGTATACAAAGGTCTGTACAGTCAAAGCAATGGCTTTTCCAGTAGTTGTGTATGGATGTGAGAGCAGTACAATAAAAAGACTGAGTGCTAAAGAACTGATGCCTTCTAGCTGTGGTGCTGGAGAAGACTCTTGAGAGTCCCTTGGACCAATCAAGGAGATCAAACCAGTCAATCCCAAAGGAAACCAACCCTGAAGATTCACTGGAAGGGCTAATGCTGAAGCTGAAACTCCAATACTTTGGCCACCTGATGCAAAGAACTGACTCATTGGAAAAGACCCTGATGCTGGGAAAGACTGAAGGCAAGAGAAGGGGATGATAGAGGATGAGATGGTTGGAGATGGCATCACCAACTCAATGGACATGAGTTTGAGTAAGTCCCGGGAGTTGGTGATGGATGGGGAAGCCTGGTGTGCTGAGGTTCATGGGGTCGCAAAGAGTTGGACATGACTGAGTGGCTGAACAACAACATCTACCCCTACTCAAGTTTTGCATGTCTAGTTCATTTCTGCCCTCAGATCTTGGCTCACATGTCATCGTTCAGATATGTTTTGCTTGACCAGCCCATAAGTAAACCCCAGCCTCTACGTCATTCTTATCCTATCACCCTGTTCATTTTCCTTGCGATCATCAGTATCTAAACTGCCTTGCTTACTTCTCTGTTTTCTTGTGTATTCCCTGAGCCCTGCCCAACCCTCCCCCACCAATTAGACTAGAGCTCTCATTAGTGCAGGACTAGCATCTCAGCACCTGAAAAAGGAGCTTGGCATATTACAGGCCCTCAGGAAATATTAATAGTTATTGAAGGAATGAGCGGTTGAGTATGTTCTTATCCAGGTTATTTCATTCTGGCAACATACGTAATACATGAAATGTACCACCTGAACCATTTTCAGTGCTCTGTTTGGAGGCATTCAGTACAGTCACATGGTTGCGCAGTCATCACCACCATCCATCTCCGGGTCTCTTTTCATTTTGCAAAATGGAAATTCTGCACCCCAGAAACAATGACTTCCTGTTCTTCCCTCCCTCTAGACCTCGGGGACCACCATTCTACTTTCTTTTGCTATGAATTTGACTATTCTCAGTACCTTATACAACTAGAATCATACAGTATTTGCCCCTTGGTGACTGGTTTCGTTCATTTAGCACAGTGTTTACAAAATTCATCCGTGTTGTAACATGTGTCAGAATTTCCTTCTTTTAAAGGTTGAATAATAGTCTAATACATGTATAGACCGCATTTTGTTTACCAATTCATCCATGTATACTTGGGATGCTTCCACCTTTGGCTATAATGAATAATGCTATGAACATGTGTGTGCAGATACCTCTTTGAAGTCCGGCTTTCAATTCTTTTGGATATATACATATCCAGAAACATAATTTCAATAATTCTGTTAATTTTTGAGGAACTGCCATACTGTTTTCCATAGCAGCTGCATCATTTTACATTCCCACTAACAGTGCACAAAATTTTCAATTTCTCTACATTCTTATCAACGTTTGTTATTTTCTGTTTTATTTTCTTATAATAGCCACCCGAATGGATGTGAGGTAATATCTCACAGTTTTGATTACAGTTTTGATTTACATTTCCCTAATGGTTAGCTATGTTGAATGCCTTCTCAAGTACTTTTTGGCCACTTGTATATCTTCTTTAGAAAAGTGTCTTTTGAAGTCTTTTGCACATTTTAAAGTCAGGTTTGTTGTTGTTATTGAGTTGTGGGGGCTCTTTATATATTCTGGATGCTAAACTGTTACACGATATATAATTTGCAAATATTTTCTCTCCTGTGGATTTCCTTTGCATTCAAGGGATTGTATCCTTTGATGAACAGAGATTTAAATTTTGGTGTAGTCCAGTTTATCTATTTTTTTCTTTCTTTGCCTGAGCTTTCAGTGTCATATCCAAGAAATCATTGCTAAATCCAATGTCATGAAGCTTCTTCCTACATTATCTTCTAAGAACTTTATAGCTTTATCTCTTATGCTTAGATCTTTGATCAATTTTAAATTAATTTTGCCATATAATGTAAGATAAGGGTCCAAATTCATTCTTTAGTTTATGGATATCCAGTTTTCCCAGAACCATATTTTGGAAAAGACTGTCCTTTGCCCAGTGAATGATCTTGACATTTACAAAAATATTTGTCCATGTATATGAGATTTAGTCTCAGTTTTCCATTCTAGTTCATTGGTCTTAGTTGTGTGTTCAGTCATGTCCAACTCTTTGTGACCCCATGGTCTGCAGCATGCCAAGCTCCTCTGTCCTTCACCATCTCCTGGAGTTTGCTCAAATTCAAGTCCGTTGAGTTGGTAATGCTATCCAGCCACTTCATCCTCTCCCTCCCCCCTTCTCCTTTTGCCTTCAATCTCTCCCAGCAACAGGGTCTTTTCAAGGAGTCAGTTCTTCGCATAGGGTGGCCAAAGTATTGGAGCTTCAGATTCAGCATCAGTCCTTCCAATGAATATTCAGGGTTGATTCCTTTAGAATTGAATGCTTTGATCTCTTTGCTGTCCAAAGGACTCTTCATTGGTCTATATATCTGTATTTATGCAAGTACAATACTGTTTTGATCACTGTGACTTTGTAGTAATTTTGGAATCACGAAGTGCACGATCTCCAGCACTGCCCTGCTTCAAGATTGCTTTGGTTATTCAGGGTTCCTTGAGATTTCATTTGTATTTTAGAATGGATTTTTCTATTTCTGCAAAAAAAAAAAAAAAATTCGGGATTTTGATAGGCATTGCACTGAAGCTGTACCATTTTGGGTGGTGCTGACTTTTAATAGTATTAAGTCTGCTGTTGAGTTCTGTTTCCTACTATATTGTTAAGAATTTTTCATCAATATTCATCAGGGTCTGTAGTTGTCTTTTCTTGTAGTGTCTTTGTCTGGCTCTAGTATTAGGGAGATGTTGCCCTCCTAAAATGAGCTTGGGAGTGTTCCCTCCTCTTCAAGTTTTGGAAGAATTTGAGGAGGCTTGATGTCATTCTTCTTTAAATGTTTGGTAGAGTTTGCCAAAGAAGCCATCTGGTCTTGGGTTTTTCTCTATCGGGAAGCTTTTTATTACTGATTAAATTTCCTTACTAGTTATAGTTCTGTTCAGATATTCTATTTCTTCACAGTTGAGTCTTGATAGGTTGGGTTTCTAGGAATTTGTCCCTTTCATCCAGGTTATTCCATTTCTCGGCCTATAATTGGCCACAGTGCTGTCTGAAAATCCTTTTGCTTCTGTAAAATTGATAGTCATGACTTCTCTTTCATTTCTGATTTTAGTTATTTAAGCACTCTCACTCACTCTTTTTTCTTAATCAATACAGCGAAAGATTTGGCAATTTTACTTATCTTTTCAAAGAACCAATTCTTGATTTTGTTCCCTTACCCATTTTTCAGACTTTTTATTTAAAGAGAGGTGGGATGAAAAGAAAATAAACACTTTAAAGATAATTATAAACTTGACTGTGTAAGAAAGGAAAGAATTGTCGAATTGAAAATGGTATTGTCACCACTTAGATATAAAATTGGAAAAGGTTTTTCATTCTTTATTCCAGACACAGCCAAGCATGGAAAAGAGGGGCTTTATTGTGATCTTTGTGCAAAGCAGATAATTTTTAAGCTTATATTTACATATGCATTTACTATGTACCACATGCTATTCTAAGCACTTTACATATATGAACTTCCTTAACCTAGTGAAATAAGTGTTATTAGTCATCCCATTTTTCAGATGAATAGACTGAAAGAGAGAGAGAGTTTAAGTCATGCCTAGTAAATGTCAGAACTGTGATTTCCGCTTAGCGAGTCCAGCTTCAGGGCTGCTATACCGCTACTAAGTGCATCCTTGTGATGGATGACATACACACAAACTGGCCTTTCTTTCAAAAGAGGTCTGAGTGCTACTTAGAAGTTACCAAGGAGATGGCCTTGAAATATGTTATTCCAGCTCAGAAAGTTTGTTCTTTGAGCAAACGTCTCAAAGTTTGGGTCTTCTCTACTCCAAGCTTTCTTCCCAGTGTCTAGACATTCATTTTGAATCACCGTGATGGACTCTTGACTTGCTAAGCTCTACAATCCCGCTGACTCAACCAATGTCAGGGTCACGGTCTGCAATGCCAACATGACACCATGCTGGGCCCTTGGGTGTGCACGATCAGCTTTCCCTTAGGTCTTCCCTCTTCTGCCCTCCCACCTGCCATGGCACCTGTCCCATTTTCAGACCTACTGTGCTCCCCTCACTATTGTTGCATTGGGCTCAGCAAGTCTCTCAGATAAAACCTGACTGCTGCCTTTACTTCAAGGCTGAACAACTTGATAAGGCCTGTTTTAAAAGGTCATTCTCGTTATTCATTGAAAACAACAGTAGCCAAAGCAAAACAGATTTGGGGCATCAGTGCCCTGGTCAGAACCTTCCTGGGAGCTGGTGGAGAGGACAGCAGATGGAAGCCTTCCTTGACACAATGCTGGCCCATGGACCTGACGCAATAATCTGTAAGGGACACACAGGTGTGCGCACTAGGCACAGATTCCTTCTCCCTCCTGCTGGAACACTGAGTCAGGAAAAACATTCAGAGCCTGAGCCGGGATGTTGCCAGTGAAGCAGAGATTTCAGGTGAGAGGTAAATGTGCAGAGCGGAGGCAGTGACCTTTCTTATCTGCAGTGTTTTCATTCTGCAGCTTGCGCGGGCAGGGACCCTGACATCAGAGGCTCTGATGGCCCGAGGCTGTGTTGGAGAAGCAATAAATGAGGCCTGCCCTACTTCCAGAGGCGCTAGTACTCCGTGTGCGGCACGGAACGTGGGCAGGGCGAGATGTGTGTGGCCGAGCGACCTCTAGTGCCTGACACTGGGAGCTGCACCGCCTGCTCCCGAGGCAGAGGGAGTTTGAGGGGAATCCTGAGTTTAAAAAGCACAGGGTCTTTTGTAAAGATTCTGTTTGTCCAGCACTGTCCAGGGTGTTAGCGAGGAGTCAAAGGAATTACAAGTAGGCAGACTTAAGGAGCTTATCCTCCCGGCCTGGGGAAATCAAAAGAGCATATGGTTTCTGTATTGACATGATGTCACGGGAGGAGTTTCTGAGAAGGAGAGGACACCACGGATCAGAGTAATCCAGGAAGCTGAACCTGGAAGGACGAGTGGACTTTACATGAAAAGAGGGAGGGCATCCTGGAATGGGCGCAAAGCAAACCAGCAGGAAGAGGAACCTTGACGACGCAGGACAGAGATTTCCAATGACAGGATCTGTTAGTCCGCAGTGTTAGGATGATTGACAGAAAAACCCAGGAATAGAAGATCCAGCTTCCCGAGGGTTCTCCGTAGAGGACCCACCTCGCCACCCAGCCTGCCCTGCTCTTCCAGTCAGAAGGGAGCCCAGGAGTTGCTCTTTCTGCCCCCAATGGATGGGCATGTGACAACAGGACCACGGGCTGCAAACTCAAATACAACCTGGGCCAAAGAGTCAATGCACACGCCTGAAACAGATGGGTGGAGGATTCTGGCACTCGGGAGAAGTCCGATTTCGTTTTTAGCCAGTCTAGAGTCCTGAATTGCAGCAGGAAGGGGTGGAGGCTTCCTCCAATGGGCAGCGGTGACTCAGGCCTGGCTAGTTGTTATGGTCAGGAATGCAGGACCCAGTGCCAAGTATTCCAAGCCTGCACAGGAAGTACATTATATTAAAACTTTAGGTGAGGTCTCTCCATGTTTAAACTTTGGGTCAACTTTTTATTTTAATTTTTATTTTATATTGGAGTATAATTGGTTTACAATGTTGTGTGTCAGGTGTATAGCATACTGTGAATATTCAGTTTCATATATGTGTGTGTGTATATATAATAATCTCCATTCTTTTTCAGATTCTTTTCCCATATAAGTTATCACAGAGTATTGAGTACAAAGCATTGTACAGATCAAATAAACAGTTTGGCTTGCAGGCTGATCCTTTGTGAATTGGGATTCAGACTGATAACATTTGTTCTAAAAAAATGTTTTAAGATGCTGAATTAATAGACAAGTTTTACTATAATTCTTATGACTTAGGGAAATTACTGACTTTGGGGGCTGCTTAAATTTCTTTCTGGTGAGAGAGGGGACTGCTTTTTCTCTCATGAGGGCCTTGAAAGAGCTTGGGCTGAGTTTCTGAAGCCCTTTGCTCCTCTCTCTCTGCCCCTTATTTGCAAGTCCGGTTACCTTTCTGACCGACTGTTTTCTTTTTTTTTTAATAGGTGTATAATTGACAGGGGCTTCCCAGGTGGTGCTAGTGTTAAAGAACCAGCCTGCCATTACAGCAGACATAGACTTGGGTTCAGTCCCTGAGTCAGGAAGATCCCCAGGAGGAAGGCATGACAAGCCACTCCAGCATTCTTGCCCGGAGAATCCCATGGACAGAAGAGCCTGACAGGCTACAATTCATAAGGTCACAAAGAGTTGGACACAACTGAAGTGATTTAGCATAAATGCACTCATATATAGTGCCCTGTCAAAAACCTTGACCCAGAGAATCGTGGACATAGTAAAATATTCTCCTTTTACACTATTAAATTTAGGGTTGGTTTGTTATGCAGAGAAAGTACCCAGAACATAATTGACATAGGTATAACCGACATATATTATTAGTTTCAGGTGTACTACATAATGATTTGGTATTTGTTTATATTGCAAAATCACAATTGGTCTAGTTAACATTCCTTACCACACATAGTTACAATTTTTTTCTTATGATGAGAACTTTTAAGATTTACTCTCCTAGCAACTTTCAAATATACAGTGCTGTATCATTAAGTATAATTACCATGCTGTACATTGCCATGGCTGATTTATTTTGTAAATGGAAGTTTGTACATTTTGACCACTTTCATCCATTTGCCCACCCCCACTTCTAGTCTGTTTTCTGTATCTGGGAACTTTAATTTTGTTATATCTTTTGGATTCTACATATAAATGAGATCATACGATATTTGAGCCTCTGTTTTCTCATTAGTAAGACTGGCAATGTAATTAGAGGTCCTTTTAACTCTACCATCTATGATTCCTAAGGCACCATCTAGATCTAAAATTCTATGATTCTTGTTCCAATCTGAAAGAGGATATGTTATCCAGCCAACTTCACCTTACAGAAAGTTCATTTTGTGTGTTGGATTTCTGTCATCCTTGAAGGGAAGCAGTGCAGAGTGGCAAAATCATTGTTAACCTTGGGCAGACATTAGAAAGAACTGGAGAGTTTTGCAACAAACCCAAAGCCAAGCCCCATTCAGAACCACCCGGGCAAACCAAAAGGACTCTGAGGATGGGTCTTGGGCATGGGGATGTTTTGATGGTTCCTCAGGTTATTTGAATGTGCAGCCACGATTCAAAGACACAGGTGTAGGCAGAAGTAGACTTTCCAACCCAGGATCTAGAATTTAACAAACCTGGGCAGTGGCAAGCCACGTTTGCAGCCTGAGGCAAAAGAAAACAAGTCTGACCTCTGAGTGAGTAAATGAAAGTTGCTCAGTCATCTCCAGCTATTTGCGACCCCATGGACTATACAGTCCATGGAATTCTCTAGGCCAGAATACTGGGTGGGTAGCCTTTCCCTCCTCCAGGGGATCTTCCCAACCCAGGGACTGAATCGAGGTCTCCCAAAATGCAGACAGATTCTTTACCAGCTGAGCCACCAGGGAAGCCCCAACCTTTAATATATGCTTATCAAAACATCCTCCTCTAGTTCAGACAAAATGAGGAACATCTGTAAAATCTCTACAATCAGAAAGCAAGACTGCATATAACGTCTGTGTTGTCCAGTCTGTTCACGAAGTATGGTCAACCTTGGGCATCAAGGCAGTGGAGACTGAAGGTCCTGCAGAGCTGGGAGCAATGAGCTGACTGAAAGCAATTGTCACTGTTGCACAATAGTGTAGGGTCACAACCAACAGTCTGTCTTTATTTCAAATTATGGTAATTGGTCCATCATGGATATTTTTGTATTCAGAGTCTTTCAAATTATTGAATTTAAATATTATTTACCTTGATTACTGAGTTTTTTGTGCCCTCTCCCTCTTACAGTTTGCACTGGAGAGCATTTCATTCATTCCATCCTAATCCGAATTCTGAACCTGAGTTTAAATTCTGCTTCTGCTTGGGTAGGTTACTTAACCAATCTAACTTCACTTACTTGTAACAACTGTGGTGTTGGAGAATACTCTTGAGAGTCCCTCGGTCTGCAAGGAGATCCGACCAGTCCATCCTAAAGGAAATCAGTCCTGAATATTCATTGGAAGGGCTGATGCTAAAGCTGAAACGCTCAATACTTTGGCCACCTGATGTGAAAAACTGACTCACTGGAAAAGATCCTGATGCTGGGAAAGACTGAGGGCAGGAGGAGAAGGGGACAACAGAGGGTGAGATGGTTGGATGGCATCCCTGACTCGATGGACATGAGTTTGAGCCAGCTCCGGGAGTTGGTGATGGACAGAGAAGCCTTGGGTGCTGCAGTGAATGGGGTCGCAAAGAGTCGGCTGAACAACTGAACTGACTGACTGACTGATTTGTATGTAAGATGCCATTCATGCCAACTCTCCTATACAGCCCTGTGAAGTGTAAATGAGGTGATGTGGTAAAGTGCCCAGTACAAAATGGGAAGCCTCTATATGCCCTAATGTGGGTTGGCTAATATCATACACAAAGATTACACAACACCATGATTACCACGGTTCTCATATGTGTATTCCAAGAAAGTTGTCTTCCCTGGGGTCTGTCGGTTCTAGGGTATAGGACTGGAGTTGTCTTGACATTGCAAACTGTCTCCAACCAAAGAATTCTAGACTAAACGTGTTCAAGCTCTTCCATAAAATCCTAGGGATCCACAAATAACCCGATATTATTTAAGCTGATCAGTGATTACATAATTGCTTAATGGGCACAATTATTTTCATCTATTTTATATCTTTGGATCTGTGTAAATTTTAATCAGTTTAAAGAAAGAGTCTATAGATTCAAAATGTTTGAGAATTACTCTTCAAAATCCTGGCTCTCAAAGTTTTATGTCCATAAGTCATCTGTGCTCACTCAAGTCCAACACTTTGCAACCCCATGAACTCCTCTGTCCATGGAATTTTCCTGGCAAGAATACTGGAGTGAGTTGCCATGTCCTCTCCAGAGGATCTTCCTGACTGAGATCAATCCTGCATCTCCTGCATTGCAGGCGGGTTCTTTACTGCTGAGCCACTGGGGAAGCCTTAAGTCATCTGAGAGTCTTGTTAAAATTCAGGTTCTGATTCAGCAAGTGTAATTGAGGTTCTGCATTTGTAACAAGCACCCAGGCAGAAGTGGTTGCATCATTTGTGGGGCTCGGGAGGGAAGGAAATTTCAGGATTTCTTATTAAAAAGTTAACAGTTTCAAAATAGTGGCAACAAAGTATTAAACCATGAGCAGAGTCCTAAGCATGACGTTTTCTGCCTTTCTACAGGCCACATGCCCATGAAGCCATCCCTGCTCCCAGGAGAGGCCAGTGCTGCTGGTCTATGATTATACTTTAAGTAGAAAAGATCTAATCAGTGGTGTCCAGTAGAACTTCCTGTGATAATATAAATGTTCTATTTCTGTGCTATTCAGTATAGCAGCCATTTAGCCACATGGGGCTGTTAAGCACTTGGAATGTAGCTAGTATGACTAAAACTAGTTTTATCAAATTTTAACTAAATTTAAATAGCTCCATGTGTCTGGTGGCTGCTATGCTGGATAGCACAATTTGGTTGTCAACTTTCTTCGGCAGAAAACATGCTATTCTGGCATATTATCTGTCTCCAGGCTGCTTATGGAACATCACCTTCAGGGGAAGACAGATGAGATCTTTTTCTTTATGCTTTAATAAGCCTATTATTATCATTATTGGGTTGGAAAAGTTTAAAAAAATTTTTTTCAAGTTTCTCCCTTACATCTTCCAGAAAAAACTCTAACAAACTTTTTGACCAACCCAATATTATTATTTAATCTGACAGCCAATGAATGTTATTCTAAATATTCTCATGGAAAAAACCTGGTCTTTTGGTATGGCAATTTTTTTTTTAACATTAAAAGCAATTTTCTACTTACCTTACTGTGGAAAAATATTGGCAATTCATATGTTAAGTTTCTTGTCTCCTCTCAAGGGAAATGATTGACAGCCTTTAAGTGCTTGTCTGCATCTTTTAAGACGAAAGTGACTGACAGTCTTCAAGAAGAACACACTTTCCTGCAGCCTGGCAATGTGACTTGATTCTCCCGATGGGAAGATAGTGTTCAGGTGTCTGAGCTCCTCACGGTGTTAACCCTCTGTGGTCAGACATCTCGTTTCTGGGACTGAGCATGCACGGGAAGAACCCGCTATTCTGCGATTCGCAGGAGTGCCCCCAGGCTCACTGTTACCAACCCAGAGGCGCTACGGTTCTGAAGGTGGGGTTTTTGTGTTGGGTTTTTTGTTTTTGTTTTTTGGTCTGTGTGAAATCTTCAAGTTGCTAACTTGCTAATCTCCAGAGAGGTTTTCTGGTTTCCAAGCTCTGTTCAAGACTTCAAACTTTGTTTTTGAAACAGGATTAATTGGGCACTCAGTGAGAGGAGGAGACAAGAGAGAGATTTAAAATCTGACTTCTTGGGACCTCCTGATGTTTCAGTGGCTAAAACTCCGAGCTCCCATTGCCGGCGGCCTGGGTTCCAGCCACATGCTGTAGGTGCTGCTGCTGCTAAGTCGCTTCAGTCGTGTCCGACTCTGTGCGACCCCAGAGACAGCAGCCCACCAGGCTCCCTCGTCCCTGGGATTCTTCAGGCAAGAACCCTGGAGTGGGTTGCCATTTCCTTCTCCAGTGCAGGTGAAGTCGTTCAGTCGTGTTTGACTCTTGGCGACCCCATGGACTGCAGCCCACCAGGCTCCTTGTCCATGAGATTTTCCAAGCAAGAGTACCGGAGTGGGTTGCCATTGCCTTCTCCATGCTGTAGCTTAAGATCCGGTATTCCCCAGTGAAGATCGCAGACCCTGAGTGCCGCAGCTAAGACCCAGCCCAGCCAAATAAATAAATATTTAAAATAACAATAAAAATCTAACTTCTTGAGTCAAAGGAATGGAAGCAGATGCTACAAGATGTTTGGGAGACTAGGAAGGAGGAATGTGAAAGGGGCTGGCTCATTTAAGAATAAAAGCCAGAAACCAAAGTTCCATCCAACAGGAATTTATAAGTGTCAGGAAAAAACAGCCCTTGGTTTCTGTGACTGTTTTTCCTTTGGATCTGTAGTTAGTACATGGTTCTTGACATCAAAGCACAAAGCACAGGAGGGATTAAACATTCTCCAAGTGGGTCACTGCTTGGCAGCCCCAAGACACACTGTTCAGAAACCTAAGGCCTGGAAACAGACCCAGGAATCTATAAGAAGTCAGTAAATGATAGAGTGACAGTGGAGGACAAGGTAGTATTATCCAAAAGTGTTAAGTCAACTGGCCAAACATTTGGGGAAAACAAATACTGCTCAAAACTTATACTCTACAACAAAATAAATCCCAGGTGGAGTAAATATTTATGTGCTAAAAATAAACCCCCAAACTATAAAAGTGCTGGTGGAAGAGTGGAATTTGGGGTCAGGAGTGTGCATGCACTTAATTTGACCGCAGTTTACACTCCCCCTGGCAGTGCAAAGGTTCCGTGTGAGCAAATCCACACAAATATGTGATATTATCTAGTTTCTGGGTTTTGTCATTCTAATAGCACAAGTCTGTTTAAAAATGCACCTCTCAGATTATTAATTTGAACATCTCTTCAAATACTTTTTAGTTTTTGTATTTCCATTTTTATAATACCTGTTTACCTCCTTTGCCCAATTTCTACTGGGGTTTCTGTATTTTTCTTCTTGATTTGAGAAGGTTCCTTGTGTGTTGTAGATATTAATCCCTTGTTAATTTGCACATTGTGAATACCATTTTCCTTTGTCATTTTAAAAACACCAGTTTTATAAATGTTAGTCTTTAGTGAACAGAAGTCCTTCATTCTGATAAAATGAAATCCATCTCACACAATCCATGAGTGGATGCAGTGTTGTTTGTGATGGGAAGCTGGAGGCAGTTGGAATGTTCAGTGCTGGGACAGCAGATTGGTAAAATGTTAAGAGGCATACCAAGGAAGGCTGAGCAGAAATTAGAAGCGATGGACCAAGTGCGCACAGAACATCTTAAAATGCAATGCTGAGTGAAACAAGTAAGCAGCATAATGAGATATATAACACAATACCGTTTATGTCAGTTAAAATGTGTGAATCTCATACAATACATATTTAGCAAAAACATATGCAAATGAAAAAGATACATATTCAATACCTTAGAATGGTTTTATGAAGGAGAGGAATGGAATAGGAAGTGGGGATTACAGGAAAAAGTAAATAAGACAGAAGCCTAAGAACTGATTATTATCAACCACTGATAGTATCTTTAGGAAATGAATCAATAGTACCTGAGTATCCCACACTCAACCACAGAAGAAAAAACACAGGTAAAAATTTTTTTCATGTAGAAGTAAAAAAGACTTCCTGAGCATGATGCGAAAGGCAAAAACTATAAAAGAAAAGGATTTTCAATCTAGTGAAAGAAAATATATTTGAATTATGGTAAATATACATAACATAAAATTACTTATCTTAACTATTTTTAAGTGTGAAGTTTGGTAGTGTTAAGTACTTTCTCATTGTTTCATAACCAATCTCCAGAGCTCTTTTCATCTGACAAAACTGAAACTCTGTAATCCATTAAACAACTCCCTGTTGCTCCCTTGTCTCCGACCCTGGCAACTACTATTCTGCATTCTATCTCTATGAACTTGAGCCCTCTAGGTACCCCGTATAAGTAGAATCATACAATATTTGTCCTTTTGTGACTGGCTGATTCCCTTTAGCATAGTATCCTCAAGGTTTATCCATGCTGGGGCAAATGTTAGATTTTCCTTCCTTCTTAAGGCTGATTAATATTCGATTGTACTATGTGCTGTATTTTGTTTATCTGTTCATCTGCTGATAGGCATTTGGGTTAGTCCCACATTTTGGCTATTGTGAATAAGGCTGCCATGAATGTGAATGTACAAATATCTCTTTAAGACCATGCTGTCAGTCCTTTGGGGTCTATATCAAGTGGAATGACTGAATCACCTGGTCATTCTATTTTTAATATCTTTAAGAATTGCTATAATATTTTCTATAGCACTTCATCATTTTACATTCCCATCAACTGTGCACAAGGATCCCAAATTCTCCGTATCCTTGCCAACAATTGTCATATCTTCTGGCTTTTTTTTGGATAGTGTCCATACTGATGGCTGCTCCTACTGCTGCTAAGTTGCTTTAGTCATGTCCAACTCTGTGCACCCCATAGACAGCAGCCCACCAGGCTCCTCCGTCCTTGGGATTCTCCAGGCAAGAACACTGGAGTGGGTTGCCATTTCCTTCTCCAGTGCATGAAAGTGAAAAGTGAAAGTGAAGTTGCTCAGTTGTGTCCGACCCTCAGCGACCCCATGGACTGCAGACTCCAGGCTCCTCCATCCATGGGATTTTCCAGGCAAGAGTACTGGAGTGGGGTGCCATTGCCAAGGGACATAAAATATTTTTTTAATGGCAAAATTTTAAAAACTGTATGGTATACAGTTTATATTTCCTAATAAAGAAAAGGCTCTTAATAATCAGTAAGAAAAAGATGAAAAAGAAAAGTAGGCTATGGGTATAAGGAGCAACTTAATCAGAAAAGACTACCAGTTAATAAATATGCATGCATGGTCACTCTTTTCAGTAATGAGAGAAACATAAATAAAATAACATGATACCATTTAGAGCAGGTCAGTTGGCAAAGATGTAAAGAAACAGTAATGCTCAGTGGTGGTAAAGACATGGGGGAGTATGTGCTCTCATAAATGGGTGGTTTAGGAGAACAGAAGCTCTAATCTTCCAACATGCATTCTTCCCATTTTCCTTAGTCATAGAACCCATTGCTTTTTAAACTGACTGTACTGTTGCTTGGAATAAAGACAAGATTTTTAAGCCTTCCTCACAGCAATGTTGCCAAAGTCCAGCCATGGCTTAATTTTGGTCAATAAGATATAAGTGAAAGTACTGTGTAGGAATTCTGGGAAGCTTCCTTAAAAGAATAGAGAAGTGTGTCCATTTCTGCTGTTTTGCTTCTTCCCACAGCTTTAATGGAACAGAGCTGTGATGGCAGGCACTCAAGTAGCCATCTTGGAGCCCAAAGACACTTTGAGGATGCTAAGAAAGAGAGACCTTGAGCATAGATTTGTGTGTCTGAAATGTGGCCTTCGGGTTCCTAATAGTCACCAACTCCTAATATGGAGGGTCTACATTCAGCCACCTAACCATGGAAAATTCCCATTATGTGCAGGTCATGAAGGGGAGTCCCACATGTCTAAGGGGGAGCCCTGGCCTTCTGAAGATGGCCAAGGTTAGAAACAAATATTCTCATAAAAAATGTTTTATTAAAAGGTTACAAGATGTAATAAATACAATAGAAATGTACACAATTTAACTTTCCAGTGGTGTGATAGTGTCAGATTTTAGCAGATATACTTCTGAAGTTCTTAAAGCTGCAGTAAGACTTGAGGGGTCCCTCCTATGGCAGGCAATGTAGTTGCACTTTAGCTACTTGCGCATATATACAGGTGATATGATTTTCATCTCCTCTCGGAGCCTTTATGCCTCTCTTAAGTGGTACTCTTTGTACGTAGATCTGCTAACGTGAACTCACTCCCTGCTTTCCAAAGCTGTGCTACGTCCAGAAAGTTACAAACTGGAAGTAGCTGCATCAAAGCAAAGGCATGGGGGCAATTTTTAAAATGGGGAAACTGTATTTGTTTGGCCTGGAGAGGAAGAAATTCAGTATAATGAAGAGTGGATAGTGTTCTTTAAATATCGGAGGGGCTTTAAGAAGCAGAGATGACAAAGGAAGTGCTTTCTAGGAAAGAAAGCTGTCCATCAAAGAACTGTGCTCCCTTGAGAGGTAGTGAGCTCCCTGTCCCTGGAAATGTTTGTCTGATCTGGATCGAGGTCCCGTGACACCCTGGGGTTTTGTGAATGACTGAACATGATAGCTTCATGAAAAGACAGGAAGAAAACGTCAGTGGGAATTGTGTGTCTGAGGAGAAGGCTTTGTGGTACATGCCTGGCAGCATGTGGAGAGCAAGACTGAGGTATAAGTTTAATTTTCTTAATGTCCTTTCCCCCAGATGCTTAACTGGGACTGCCCTTCCTACTGTCTCCCAGTCTGTCTCCACCATTGAAACATCCTTTCCCTTTGCCTACTCAACCCTAACAATTTTTGAAAACCTTTCTTCCTCCCCAGAACCTTCTCTTAAAATTTCCTCCTACAGCTGTCACTGAGGCATGTAATGGAGATGTGTTTCAAAGTTACTGACAGAGATCATGGGCTTTACCCCCATGCCCACTCAGCACAGAGCAGTAAGACCTCAAAGTTAAGGGAATGGCCTTGGAACTCAGACCACTGTTTGAATTCAGGTTTTCCCAACAACTACCTACTACTTAAACCACACTCAGCTTTGGTTTCCTTATCCTTCATTTGGTGAAGACGATGCAATTCAAAGCTTATGTTAACACCAGGAGTTAACTGAAGGCATCGTATGGACAGCTTCTCCGGAGAGGTAGCTATTCTTCATTTTCTGCTTTTGACCACACACAGCATTGCAGTGAGTCCCTAAAGCGCTTCACTCCCGATCCCCTGGCCCCAGCACGCCTGGCGCTGTCTGAATGCTGTCTGTGATTGTGATAAGACAGGTCGTGGAATCCGGTGCTATAGCAATGGATACGTGCGTGCTAAGTCATTTCAGCCATGTCTGACTCTCAGCGACCCCATGGACTGTAGCCCGCCAGGTTCCTCTATCCCTGGGATTCTCCAAGCGAAAATAACTGGAGTGGGTTGCCATGCCCTTCTCCAACAGTTCTTTCCAACCCAGGGATTGAACCGGCATCTTTACGTCTCCTATATTGGCAGGCATGTTCTTTACCACTAGTGCCATCTAGGAACCCCCTACAGCATTGGTGGCCCTAACTCCACTTTTTTCTCTCCCCATGATGATGACAACCTTGAGAACAGCTAGTCTGTGCACCAATTTGGCATATCTTCACATTCAACTTGGACTCATACTGGGTTGCTCACAAGTCTGTGTGTGTCTGGTCTCTGGAGGATCAGATCTACTTGTGACACTGCAGGGCACCCCCTTCAGAGAGCGCTGAGCCTCCCAAGCCCATGGGGTGACTGTTACTGGAGAGTTCATGTTGGATTAAGTGCATCCCAGCTGGGCAGTTCCTCTAGGTCAGCCTGGAGAACGGAGCTTCTCCAGGTGCCAAGCAGATGCCTTGGACAGAAATGACAGCTGTGGATGGGACTCAGATACTAGAGAACTCTTGGGTCTTACAGCCTTGAGCTTGCCTTGGCAACAGCTTTTTCCCCTGTTCTCTTTTGAAAGGGAACTATGTGACTGCTGGCACTAGGCAATTATCATTTGTGAACATTTTTTTTCTTGTGTCATGTCAGAGAAAGACACACACAAACCTTGCCTGTGAACAGTACATTGAGGAATTATAGGCATAAGCCAATCTAGTTTTAAAAATGATGTTGCCATCTAAATTCTATTAACCCTACAATGCAATCTCCCTTAGACCAAAATATTGCAATTTCCTTCTCTTTCCACTTTCTTTTCTCCAATTTAATTTGATTTTTGCTCTCTTTGGAGGATACACAGTAATCGGGTTAGGCCGTTGCCCATTCAACGTTGCCCGTAGAGTTCCTTGCCTTTCTATTTCAGCCCATTCTATACTTCTTCCTTAATCCACTTTCTGCCCAGTGAATATCCCAAGAAGAACCAGACAGAGATAAATCATTTCACCTTGCAAACTTATCAGGTTGAAAAAAAAATAAACAATCTGCTGCCCTCCAAAACTCAGAAAATCATGTTAGCTTAAGGTACCAAGTCTGTTTATTTTCTTTGATCTAAGGGATAGATTTCATTATGAAAGCTGGGCGAGACTGAATGGCCCAAGAAGTCCCTCACACCTAAGGAGTGCCAAAACAATAAATGAATGTTTTTGTGATTGAAATTGTCCAATCTGAATCTCAGAAGGGATTATGTTTGATTTTTTGGAGGAGGTGAATCATACAGATTTTAAATAATAATTCTACAACTTCAGCTCTTTTTGAGGGCATGCAGAATTGCTTGCCAACTCCTGAAAGCCCAGAGAGTAATTGATTTAACAAGACTGAAGCAATATTGCTTTTTATGCAGCTTAAGGTGTAAACAAATATTTCCTCTTAACGCATTTCTAAAACTGGGTACGATTACGTTTATCAGATTCGATGAAAACAGACAGACCTTTCAAAAATCCAGTCTGCTCTCATTCCTTCTCTTTCTATAACCAATAAAATGAAGAAGGAAATGCAGAAATTAGAATAGGGCAAGTTATGGAGACTAAGTGGCTTGTTTATTTCTTTCTTATAAATTTCAGTTACATGTTGACTTGTAAAGAAGGAAAAGGGCCCTCTACCTACAAGATCTAGTCAAAAGTGCCTTCTGTTCTTTACAAAAGGAAAATGAAGAAGTAATAACAATATGATAATATTTCCATCCTGGAAAAGTGGCCCCATGAATGGTTAGTGCAGTTAAGGTCTGGAATCATTCAAAGGAGCATCTCTGGCAATTGGGAAGCTTTGGTGAAACCCCACACAAAAACTCAGACACCCTGAACCTGTTCACTAGCTCCAACATTCTGGTCAGCTTTGCTACCCTCCTTGGTCTGGCTTTACTCACTGGCTCTCTAGCCCACGTCTTCGCTGGTGGTTCAGATGGTAAAGAATCTGCTTGTGGTGCAGGAGATCTGGGCTCAATCCCAGCACTGGGAAGATCCCCTGGAGAAGGGAATGGCTGCCCACTACAGTATTACTTTCCTAGAAATCCCATGGACAGAGGAGCTTGGTGGGCTACAGTCCATGGAGTCACAAAGAGTGAGGCATGACTGAGCAACTAATATTTTCACTTTCACTTTTCCAACCCATTGGGATCCTGCCACCCTGAGACACGATGGAATTGACATTGAGGATGACCTTAAAAACATCTTTCGGGTAACAGGACTGCTAAGTTACATACATCCTTGGCTATAGCCCAAGCAATGTGGCTTGAAACATTCTTCAACCTGGAAGGCTGGGCATAAACCAGCAGGCAGTTGCTATAGTCTTAAGGTAGAGTCCATGTTCCTCCAAAGAAGAATGCAAGCCATTTAATCTACAGAAGACAAGAAAGAGCATATAAAGGTCCATCAGCAAAATCTTGATCTCTGTGTCAAAATTAGATTCGTCACTGATAAAGAGATGAATGGATCTGTCTAGATATGTATAATCATAAACCAACACAACTATGTCTGTCTGTATATCTATCTATCTATCTGCCTAACTATCTCTACCTCTTTTTGTTTAGCTGTCATGATATGAATATAGTTCCAGGTAATACATTTTGTTAATACTTACTGTATTTTATTTATGCGACTTGTATATATGTGCTCAGTTGCTCAGTCGTGTCTGACTCTTTGTGGCCCCATGAACTGTAGCTCAGCAGTCTCCTCTGTCCATGGAATTTTCCAGGCTAGAATACTGGAGTGGGTTGCCATTTCCAACTCTGGGGGATCTTCCCGACCCAGGGATCAAACTCACATCTTTTGTGTCTCCCGCATTGGCAAGCAGGTTCATTACCATTGCACCACCCTGGCACAATAATGCCATGATGTTTACTCTCTCTTCTTTTTAAATGCACAAAAGTAAAAATAGCTCCTCCTTAGACAATGCAGCAGGCAAAAGTCTGTTATCAAATCATTGTCAGTGACGCAAAGTGAGCTGTAGAGAAAAACCCTCAAAAATGAAAATTGACTGGAAAAGAAGGCGTGTACACGTGGCAAAGCAGACATGAGCACAATTACAATTTGTCTCAAACTTTGCAGGCAATTTACCTTTGGATGGATGTCAAACAGGGAAAATTTCAGCCTGAGGACACTTTTTAAAGGAACTGATCAGTACTGGAGAACAGGGGAAACAGAGAGAACTCGGATGGGTGTGTTAATGGAACCAGCATCTCAGTCCTGCCTGCAGTGTTAATGGGACCGGGACCGTGGAATGAGTATCATTCAAGCAGATAATTCCTGTTCCTGTTAACCCACCTTCAGCCTGACAATCTGTCATTTTTCTAAAGCTGGATTCTTTTTCTTCTTTCCTATTTTTAGTTGGCAATTATATCTGAGCACTAAGGTGCCACCATCACAGTTCTGTGAGACATCCTGGGAGAGAAGCCAGTCCACGACCACAAAGAATACTTGAGGATCTTCAGCATAACGAGAGGCATGGCAGAAAACTGCCTTAGTCGAATCATCCTGCTGCACCCCAGAAACTCATACGGTATAGTGTGGCAATTATATCTTAATAAAACTGGAAGAAAAAATAATTAAATTAAAATATATTACCTCAAAGCAACTTTATCATGATTTGTGCATGCTTAAGTCACTTCAGCTGTGTCCAACTCTTTGTGACCCTAAGGACTATAGCCCGCCAGGCTCCTGAGTCCATGAGTCCATGGGATTCTCCAGGCAAGAATCCTGGAGGGACTTGTCTTGCCCTCCTCCAGGGAATGGACTGAACCCCGTCTCATATATCCTGCATTATCTATCATGATGCCATATGGGAACTGCTTTATCATGATGGACCATCTTTATTTATCACGCATCTAGTGTCTCAGTTCTGTTCAGTCGCTCAGTCGTGTCTGACTCTTTGTGTCCCCATGTCCGCCAGGCCTCCTATCCATCACCAACTCCCGGAGTTGGTATCTAGCTAGTGTCTAGCTTATCATCATTGGCTACCTTTGTTTATTAAGTGGCCACCTATTGACTTGTTCAAATGGAAACAAAGGGTCATTAACGTTATCTGAAACCAATGTAATTCATTCAGAGGGTCCCTGTTGTCTGGGGAAGGCCTAAGTCCTGATGCCATCAGCTGTTTCAACCAACAAGCAGAAGGAAGAGCCTGGGATTCGGCGATTTAATGTGGTACTTTAGCACCTGTCGGGGCCCAGAGCAAAGCCTTTGTCTCTTTGGTACTAGAGGAAGTCGAAGCAGAGTGCTTGGGCTAACACTGATGAGATCTCATCCTTCCTTCCTTTTTACCGGGTAAAATCACAGAGAATGGAAAGTGCATTTGGAAAAAGAAAATAAGGAACAGGGGATTGGAGTGTGGAATTCTAGGTGGGGTTCTCATCAATCCTATCTCCCTTCTAGGGAGCTGTTTGTGCAGTAGTGGGCGGATAGCTTTCTCCCTGGCTTTCAATTCATTCTAGTCCATTCTAATCAAATTTAATATATCAGCACATGTGTGCATGCATGCGCGCACACACACACACACACAAACACAAACACCCCTTCATCTCCACATGGGGAAGACAACAGGGAAGGATAACCAAGGTGACAGTGGAAGTCTTGAGTTAGGCAATGAGTGAACTAAGAGGATAGCCAAGGATACAGATGAGGCAACAAGGAGATGCTTTGGAATAATGGCCGTGAAAGGTACCAGTTGTGCTGAAACATGAATGACTTGGGAGGTGAAATCACAACAAAGCTTTTTCATCAACCCCATCTATAGTCTCACCCTGTTCCCCAGGTTTTGCTTTTCTCCCTCCATGGGACTTTATGCCTACGTGCTGGGGGCAGAGAAGAATAGAAGCTGGGTTTGGAGGGGTAGAAGGAAAATACGAGAAGAAAGAAACAAAGGTGAGAACTAAAGGATGGCCAGCAACCCCCTTGATTTCTCCACTTTCTGGACGTTGCCTCTGTGTTTACTCTGCAGGTTTGTGATGATGAGAAGCCAGTCCTGCAGATTCAGCAGCTGAGGCATGAAAATTGGAATTACTCACCTTTGGAGAAGGACACATTTGTGATGGGCTAAATGGAATGACTATGTTCATTCATCAGAGGCTGCGATGCAATGAATTTCCAATTGGCTAACTTCTAAATAACAAGACTTGCTGTAATGAAGGCTGAAGGGTACTTGAGTTTGGTTTTTATACTATAAAAGGCATCAGAATTTGCACTTCTTCCAAGCTCGGTAGGAAGCTCTTGATATTAAAAAAAAGAGCAAATTCTGACCAGTGGGTCTTCATCTGTGTGGGCAAATATCTGAGAAATCAGTGGCTAAAAATGAAAAGACTATGGTGCAAAGAGAAAGAAAAGTGAGAGAGATAAGCTTGGCCATGCCTGTCCAAGCACTTCTGAGGGGAGAGGGTGAAAGTTATGCTCCCATTTTAGCGAGGGGACTATCAGACGCTATGCCATTAAACATTCCAATCAATTCTGATGCCACACTCACCAAGCCCCCAGTGGTGATTTTGCTTTCTAGAGAGCTTGCTTCAAGGGAGAAGACATTGCTCAGGCCAGTGCAATTTCTGACCTAGCCAGAGTTACATTTTCTGTCATCCATCAATACACTTGCATGTTATGGATCTATTCAAATATTTTAGGTGCAATTCCCTGTTTATCAAGCTGAGTCAAAAATGACATCTTATAAGCTCACTGGGGGATTCCCTGATGAGGCAGTGGTAAAGAATCTGCCTGCCAATGCAGGAGATGTGGGTTTGATCCCTGGGTTGGGAAGATTCCCTGGAGAGGGAAATGGCAACCCACTCCAGTGTTACTGCCTGGAAAACTCCGTGGACAGAGGAGCCTGGTGGGCTACAGTCCATGAGGTCGCAAGAGTCGGTCATGACTGAGCATGCACAGGTACACACACACACACACCCAAGCTCACTTCCTTCAGAGCCATAGGTAATAGTCATTATCAAGATCAGCAGCTGTTTCCAAATGTGCTGCTCCCCAAATCAAGGGAAGTTGACATCAACAAGGAAGTCTAATTGTATAAGATTAGTCAATTTTGAAGGCACCGTACGTGAGTCATTTTGCACTTTTGACTCAATCAGTTTTTATCAGTTTTGAATTTACATACCATACACCTTACTTTCCATTACTAACTTCATCTTGCTCTTTAGCCTCCATTTTTGCTGATGGCACACAGCACGTGAACGTGTCATTTCTTCTAGCCTAAAGACATCTTCTCGAGGTAATTATCCAGTCTTGGGGATCTCCTCCTGTTTGGTTGATGGAGCTCTTCTCTGAGTCTTTCCAGAATCTGCAGTGGTGTTGCCTCACCTACAGCCTGATGTTCCTTTGGGCACCAGGTTAGCTCCAGATTCATTGCCTCTGGAGCCTAGGCCCCTACCCTCTATGACCCCCTCATCTTGACCCCTTTTCTTCCAGGCAACCAGATCACTGAAAACACCTAGAACTCCCAAGGAAGTTCTAAAACATGTCTGCCATCCCCTGGGGTTATTGGCTTTCTCCCCACCCCCCACCATGTCAACTGTAGAGCCATGCCACTCCATTCAGTTTTTGTTCCAATTCACTGTCTGAGTGATCTTTAAAAACTCAGATTTTTTTTTATTCACTCCATCCCCCCAAAGTACTTGAAGGCTCACCATTGCTTTGACAAAGATTTCTGATGAGGTTAATGGAGCTCCAAATGGACTGCTCCAGCCCTGTCCTCGCCTCCATCAGGTTCTGTATTCTCTCTGACCCCTGAGCCTGCTCCAGTCCCACCAACCCTCTTTCTTTTTATACAAGCTATTGTGCACCTGCCAACCACAGGGACTTTGCACATGCTGCTTCCTCTACGTTGAATGATCTTTCTCCCTTCTTGCCTGGTGAACTCCTGTTTGTTCTTCAAAACTCAGTTCAGCCATTAAAAATTCAATGGATGAATACGCTGTTAAGGTATTTAACATACCCTTATCACACCAAGGAATTCAAAACTATTGTTCAGGTTCTAGTATACTCCAAATAATTCTCTTTTCTGAAATAGTGAGGCATACTATTAAGGTCTAAAACCTCGAAGGGAGGTCCAAAAGGGAGGGGATATATATATACACACACACACAAACAGAAGATTCACTTTGTTGTATAGCAGAAACTAACACAACATTGTAAAGAAATTGTACTCCAATGAAAATAAATAAAGAGTCTGTAAATAGTGGGAAAATGCAAAGAGAGGGATTTGGGAAGCAGTTTACCACTAATAAGAAAGCAGGATTTAAAAAAGAATGAAATAATGTCATTTGTAGTAATCTGAAAAACCTAGGGATAAGCATAACTAAGTGAAGTAAATCAGAAAGAGAAAGACAAATATGGTCTCACTTACATGTGGACTCTAAAAACTTAGTACAATGAACTTATTTACAAAATAGAAACAGACTCACACTTTTTGAAAACAAACTTATGGTTGCTAAAGGGGAAAGGTGGGGGTAAATTAGGAGTTGAGAAATAACATGTACTCACTACTATATATACAAAATAGATAATCAACAAGGACCTCCTGTATAGCACAAGGAACTCTACTCAATATTCTGTGATAACCTAAATGGGAAAAGAATCTGAAAAAGAACAGGTACATGCTTATGAACCAGCAAAGTGGTTCAGGATAACCTGAAAACTGACACAACATTGTAAGTCAACTGTACTCTAATATAAAATAAAAATTAAATGAAAAAAAGAAAGCAGGAGGGAGTAGGGAGAGAGAAGGAAGGTCACTAAGATGGAGATAGAAGACATTCCGGTTGGCTGAGACCAGGGTTGCTGAGAACCCACCCTACAGCTCTGCCCTTCTTGTAACTTAATCCCCGCCCTTGCCTCTTTGTCTATGAAATGCCACAGAGGCGATGAGGGGTCCAAAGCCCTGGAAGAGTCTTGAATTAAAATGCAAGATGGAAAGGCCAAAGCACTACCATTATTATTATAAGGAACGTGTCATAGACAGAAACAGACACCACAATGCATAATTTTTTAAAAATAAATACCATGCTGTCAAATTGGAGAGTGACTGGCTGTGAGATAATTTGGCAACTGCAGTGGAGCAAATGTTCAGGAGAGGTGAGTATTTTTCCACTCTTCCAGAAGGCTGGGAACATAAACAGCAACAATTTTTCTTTCTCTCTTTTTTTTTTTTTTTGCCTCAATCTTTCAGTCGTGTCCATCAAATGAAGCTTTCAAGTTGAATGCTGAATAAAATACCCTAAACACAGCACAGAGCAAGCCCAGACTGAACATCTTGAAACTGGTAAGCTGAGAGAGAAAGCATGCATATTCCACGTGAATGGTTTCGGCAGTGTCAGAAAATGAAGCACGTTGAAAAAAAAAATCAGGCTGTGGTTCTCTTCAGCATGTTCCCTTTTAACAGTCAGTCCAAGGGGAATTCACGTTTTTAACCATAGGATGGACTGTCATAGCAGTTTAGGTGGTGGTGATAGCATCAGAGGAGGGAGCAGTTAGCCGGATACCCTATACTCTGTGACATACTAGGACGCCCTGAGAGCAGAGAAATCTTACAGAAGAGGCACGTCATTTGCACAGGCCAAAGCTTCATGCCAGCCACAGGCAAGGGGTGCAGCAAGCACAGCCGTGTTTGTGTGGATTCAAGACCAAGGGCACAGCAAGAGAGGGCATACTGCAGCGACAGACTTGCCCACCAGCAAAGAGATTGGCTAATAATAGTTGTGTTTATACCAGAGAGAATTGAAGCCACAGCAGAAGGGGAAACTAAAGACATTAAATTTTAGTAGGGCTAATTTTGGAAGAAGGGGGAAAGTGCTGAGGGAAATGAAACAGGATAAAGCTGTTGAAGAGAAAGCCACGAAGGAAATAGTGTGGGGAGAGAAATGGACTCGTGGCTGAAATCGCTGCAAGCTGCCCACCCATAAATATTCCAACAGGGTGAGGGGCAAAAGAAAGCTAAGGTGGACTGAAATCAATGGTAAGAGAAATAGAAATGCTTGTATAAGAAGAATCTGTAGAAGGGTAAGAAATCAAGGATTGGCTAAAAGGTGATGAGTGAATGAAAATGAATTGTGGAGAGTTCATTCTTTGGTTGAACAAACACTTCGTTTAAGCCTATATGAATTTTCTTCCCAGTTTCCTTTCTGTCATCCTATGTGCTGTGCTTAGCTGCTCAGTCGTGTTCAACTCTTTGCGACCCCATGGACTGTAGCCCGCCAGGTTCCTCTGTCCATGGGGATTCTCCAGTCAAGAATGCTGGAGTGGGTTGCCATGCCTTCTTCCAGGGGATCTTCCTAACCGAGGGATTGAACCCAGGTCTCCCACATTGCACGTGGTTTCTTTACCATCTGAGCCACCAGGGAAGCCCAAGAGTACTGGAGTGGGCAGCCTATTCCTTTGCCAGGGGATCTTCCCAACTCAGGAATCAAACCAGGGTCTCCTGCATTGCAGGCAGATTCTTTACCAGTTGAGCTACCAGAGAAGCTCTATCATCCTATAAATACTCCTATTTGCACTTTTCTCTGGCATCCACTTCCGTCCACACCCATCGTGATTCAGGTTGTCTTTACTCTCACATGTTCTTGATTAAAGTTAAGGAGTTGTTTTATCGAAAGATAGGGTGATGAGGGGGACCCACTTCGGAGAAAATACTAAAGATTTAGGCAATGGCTACCCTGCCTGTTAAGAATGCTTCCCTCAATATCAAAACAAGAGGCAAGTGAAAAACTTCTGAGGTACACACCAAATAAGTGAAGGTGTCAGCAATGGATATTTAGATCAATGTGATGCGATGGGGAACACAGTCACTGAGGGAGACACAGGCCAGCATCTCTGCCCCACTGTCCCCTTAGGACGGTCCCTGAATTCAATGGGAAGAAGGCATACATCTCTCTGTGTGGCTTTGCACAGGGTGAGAAAGACACTGGAGGCCTATAGCTTTTAAGCCTTAACTCTCTAATAAGTAGGTCAAGTGGAAGTCTGCAAATTAAAAATGAAAAATCAGAAAGGGGCAAAAATTGTACCTCATGGCTATATTATCAGCAAATAACTCCAGCTCAGCATGGTAAAAGGGAAAAAAATAAGAAAAGAATCATCTGATCTGTGGAAATCAAATACATTTATCAGCAAGCACACATACTCTGAAATCTGAAATAGCATGAGTTTTAATATCTCATTTTAACAGATTTTGAGAGTCTCAGTTGAGTCCAGAAAAAATCCAGGCACTAGGAATTTCTACTTACAGGTAGGCCCCTGTATGTTCATCCTAGAGCAGCTCCCTGTTGGGAGCTGGCTTGGGTTGGGAATCCCCAGCCTGCTCGATCTTTGTGTGAGCTACACTGAGAAGAGAGATAAATGGCTAGACTTTCTTCTTACACTTTAATAGTAGAGGTAGTCACATTTCCTCACTCAGAAATCTGGGGGCTAGAGCCAGCTTGATGACTGAGGGTTGCAGGCTGACTCCATGCTGACTTCTTCTGGGGAAGAAGAGGCTATGCTTGGCTATAGGATTAATGTCCCAGCTTGTAGTATTGGGCTAGCCAAAATTTCCTTCAGGTTTTTCCATAATATCTTACAGAAAAACCAGCGCAAACTTTTTGGCAAATCCAATATATGAACAACAGGCAATTAGAACAGGGCTGTACAAGGTTACATAGTGTGCCCCTCAAGTGCATTACCATCATTCTGAAATCTCAGAGTGTGACTTTATTTGGAAATGAGTTTGTTACAAATGCGATTAGTTAAGCTGAGGTCATACTAGATTAGGACAGGCCCTAAATCCAATGACTAGTGTCCGTATAAGACACAGATACAGACAGACAAACAGACAGACACACACACACACACACACACACGAGGAAAGATGACCATACGAAGATAAACAGAAGCGGAGAGTCAAGCGATGTAGCTGCAAGCCAAGGAATGCTGAGACTTGCCAGCAACCACCAGAAGCTAGAAAGAGGCTAGAAAGAATGCTTCCCCAGCCTTTAGAGAGAGCGCAGCCCTGCTGACACCTAGATTTTGGATTTCTAGCCTCCAGATTATGATGTAAGAGAATAAATCTTTGTTTTAAATCATCCAATTTGTGGTGCTTTGTTATGACAGCCCTAGGAACGCAGTATATAGCCTCCAAGGGTCGTAGGCAGAGAGTCTGAAAATAAGTGACAAAAGGAGTGAGGAAACAGAATAACTGCAGAGAAAGACCTGCAGACAATAAAAGCACAGCCTCTCAGGACCTTCACCCACGGAGTAAATAACCCGGTGGAGCCCACACACACAGCTGGCGATGGAGGGGAAAGGGAGAGGACATTTTAAAAATCAAGTCTCAGGACAATTTTGATGTGCATGAAAGTAACACTTAAATCCTCACTGGCTAGATGCTGCAAAGGGAACAGTGGGCAGGAGCAGAAAAGAAAGCGTCTTTTTTTTCCAAGGGGCAGTGTTTTTAGCTGCACTCTGCTGGAAGCTATTCCTTCCCACTCAGAAGCTCAGGGGAAAGATAAATCGCTCCTCTTAGCAGGTTGCGAGGAGAGATCAGAGGGTTTGCTGAAATCAATACAGTAGGAGATGCAGGGACTTAGAATAAACCATGGAAGTCAGGCTGGGCAGACGTGTGGGGCAATTGCTTCTCGAGTATTAGCCTACATGCCCAAGGCCAATTCCTTCTTCCATTTCACAACGTGCGGTTCTAAGCTTTTGAGACTTTCCCGGAAGCCCCAGGCCTCCTCCTCCAGTTTTCTTCTTTCTTGGTTTGGTGCATCTGTGTACTGCACTGCTCTGAGAAAGTTTAGGCCATCCGCTACACAGTCATTCGAGCTCCTGCCCCCTTTCCTACAAGGACCCATTGTCTTTCCCTCCTCGCCTGAAAGAACGGAAGTCTTCCTTGTGTTCCAAGTCAGCTCCCCCTCCTGGTCTCTGTAACTCCTCATCTTCTCAGGGACCGTGCTCCATCAGCTATCTCCTCCTTCGCATCCCTTCCGTATAAAATATATTCAATCCTTCTCAGTTGAGGAAATCTCACCCTAGCTTCTGGGGCAGCTCCCATCAGCCTCGATAATGAGCCTTTTCTTCTCCTTCTCTTCTTGAGGCTTTTTGGAAGAAAAGGCTTCATTTATGTACCATCAGGCTCTTGGCCCTGACATTACACTCAAACCTTCCTAGCCAAGTGACTGCCAAATAAGATGGTGCGTCTACTCTTATCATAGGTGACTCTCTCTGTGGTATTTATGAGCTGCTCTCCTTGAAACTCTATTCTGTGACTTCAGGGACACTATGCTTTTCTTGTTTTAAGTTCTCTTCCCTTGATTCCTTCTTTTCTTTGGGAATCATCCCATGGTCTTCCAATAGCCCCCTGTTTTAAAATTTTGAGCCCTCTCCTTTTTACTCGGAGAGGAAAATGCTTGGGAAGCCTCTGCCCAAAGACTGTCATCTATACCCAGACCTTAATACATGCTGATGAATCCAAAATGTATATCTAAAAAAAAACAAACGCACAATAGAAAATAGAAAAACCAAATATATATATATATATATATATCTAAAATTCTGTTATTTCTCATTACATTCATATTCCACAAGTTCTCCCAGTTCAATATGTTCAAAGTTCAGCTAATCATCTTTTCTCTATTACTCCTTTACCCACCCCTACCCCCCAGTTAAAAACACTAGCTCTCCCCCTAAGCTTCTTTCACTCACTACTGATAATTCAACTAAGGTTTACTGAAGTACCAAGTATCTAAGTGTCTGGTCCTGAGCTTGCAGAGATAAATGAGATCTCCGAGAACAGTAGGAAAGAAAGAAAAGTAAACGTACGTTATAGTTTACCAGCAGAAGCAAACCTAGACTATGTACAAGATAAAGAGGGAGCGTGAAAGAGAAGATGATTATCTGGATCAGAGTAGGAGGAAGATTAGGTCAGCCGTGCCCAGGAATGCTCCCAAAGAGAGATGAGATAGTCTCTTTCTTACATGAGCTACAGCTCTGTCTCCGTTAATCCTCACCACCACTAATCTCACCTAAGCCTGACTCCTGGGAGTTTTCCTAGAGTCATCTTCTACATCTCTATAAATTCCTATCAGATCTATGTGCAAAAATCTCTCAAAACTTGTCTCTTGGATGAATTCAGCGTATCTCCTAATGGGCTTAGCTCCTATTCCACTTTCAAGTCTACTTGCATGAGAGCAAGGGATTCACCCACTTGACTATCATGCATGAATAGATCTATTTCTGTACAAAGTTGATGCTTAACTTCATTGAATGCAAAAATGCTCCAGAGTGAGATTCCTAAAACTTAGATATGATCATGCCACTTTACTTTTACAGATCTTCGGGGCTCCTCGTCACAAAGTAAAACTGAAAACTAGCTTGGCAAACAAAGCTATCTTTACATTCTAGGCTCTGAAGATTTTATCAGCAGACATATCAGTCAGTCAAGCGTCTGTTTTCTTTTCTATGCCCTCTCTTAGAATTCATTTACCCTTCTGGTCCAGATGGACTTTTTATCATTTAAAATTCAGGCATCTTCTTTTCATTTCTCTCATTCATCCTTTCTGTCCCAGCACAACTCTAACTTGTCCTAGACTGTCTCTCTTCTTAAGCTGTCACAATATTTATCACTAATTATATCTTTGATATATTCACATACCTACTTCCCCCAAAGTTGTGAGCTCCAAGCTCCTTGAAGACAGAGCCTGGGAGTCAGAACAATAACAACAACAAAAATCAATCTAATTAGCTTGGGATGGTGTCACTCTTGGGTCAAAGAGAAAACCGCAAATATAAACAAATACAAGCTGATTGGAGATTCTCCTTCTACTGTACACATATTGCCATCTCCCAGGGTGAAATCATATTACATTTATATAAGAGGGCAATCAAGTGTGTAATATATTTGAAAAGATTTCTATCAAAACGGTTGAGATTTTTTTAAATATTTGGGAGCTTACAGAGGATAAGCTTTAATTATCTAAAGACTCATTGGTATGGAACACCTCATTGCCTTCTAAAACTATATAAATGGATAGATACAAAGGTTACAAAACATACAGCAATACCTTCAGAGAAAACACAAGATGACAAACTCTGCTGATGTGATCTGCACCATTAAACCCCAAAGGAGAAACTAGAAAAAACATGGATAAAAGCCACAAAGCTGAGGAGACTATAAAACATTCAGCAGGAGAAGGGAAGGGAGGGCCAGAGTTCTAGATGCCTGAAAGAGAGCTTTCTTCTTTCAGATGTAAAGAGTAACTACTGCTTATAAAGTGTTTTCAAAGTGATGATATTTAGCATGGCTTTGACTCTCTTGAGTTGCAAAGCATGATTGTGAATATCAACTAATTGATCAACCTGCAAAACACTCTTTACAATTCAGTGATTTGTTGTTGTTTTTCAGTTGCCCAGTGGTGTCAAACTCTTTGTGACCCCGTGGACTGAAGCACACCAGGCCTCTCTGTCTCACCATCTCCCAGACCTTGCCCAAGTTCATGACCATTGCATTGGTGATACTGGACCCCAATTAATTAATTAATACTGGATCCCAACTAAAGAAGAGCAGACATGCCTGGAGAAAGTGAAAGTGAAAGTGAAGTCACTCAGTCGTGTCCAACTGTTTACAACCCTGTGGATGGTAGCCTACCAGGCTCCTCCATCCATAGGATTTTCCAGGCAAGAGCACTGGAGTGGGTTGCTGTTTCCTTCTCCAGGGGATCTTCCCAACCCAGGGATCGAACCCGGGTCTCCCACATTGTAGGTAGACGCTTTACCATCTGAGCCATCAGGGAAGTCACAGAAAATCCCATGGTGGGGTTAGAATCCTCAGGAGGAATGAGATCAGCCAGTGCAGATGTAAACTCGTCAGGCCTTGATCTTGGGCCAGTGTCTCCCAAGTTCCGGAACCTCCATAAGATGACTTTAGTTGGAAAAGGACAGATTTTTTTTTCTAGCTTTATTGAGGACAGATATTTTTACTTTTAATAGTTGATTATTTTAACATGCTTTTGGAAAATTTATAAATATAGCATCTTACTCATGGTTTTATAATGCTCAAGATGGGTAAAAAATGTAAAAGGAAATCTCTTCAAAGAAAAACAGAGATCATACCGACATGGTGTGCCTATGGAAAGAGTCACCAGGGTGAGAGGTGACTAATTGAAGTGTTGGCAAATGCTGAGTAAGAACAAGTCTGACTCTGATTATCTCAAATCTGTGCCTGTTTAATCTTGATGTCCAAACTAAATGATTCTAAATTTGTGAAGCTTTTATTTCTGATGTGGAGTTCAAGGAAAAAGGATAGGAAAGGGGGATGATTGGAGGAAAAGGAATCAAGGAGGGAAAGCCCTGGGCTTCCCGGTGGCACAGTGGTAAAAAGAGTCCGCCTGCCACTGCAGGAGACGCAGGAGATGTGAGTTTGATCCCTGGGTCGGGAAGATCCCCTGGAGTAGCAAATAGCAACCCACACAAGTATTCTTGCTGGAAAATTCCATGGACAGAGGAGCCTGGCAGGCTACAGTCCTCAGGGTCACAAAGAATCCACCATGATTGAGCACAACAACAGGAAAAGCCTTATATGCAAGTTCTAAGTATCAGATAAAGAAAACCAGCAGAAACAAATCCTTCGAATTCGGTGCACAAAACAGTCTTCATGAAGATGCAGCTCTGTTTCACTTAGAATCTGGCTCTCTCGAGTGTTCTGGGGGAGACAGGCATCTCATTTCCAGAGGGCCCCAGAGAAACAGCAATCACTCGCCATTCTTCTTGCCAACATCTTGCACAAACAGCTCACAGCAGTGGCTTATCCTCATAGACAGTACAGAGCGCTCAGAAACTGGTTCTCATGGTAGAGACAAGGCTCTTGGATGGGTTGACTCAAAAAACACAATATTTTTCAAGTTCCTTCCCCACTCCCCATTTTCAAACTACCTCTTCTAATTGCATACTTGAAGTTTATAGGAATTTAATAGGAAAAAAAAAAGCCCAAGAAATGTCAGAGGTGACAAAGCGACATATCAGATCGACTCTGCAAAGGTCACAGAAGCCAGGAACCAGTCAGCAGATTTGCCAGAATAAAGTCTTAGAACTTCACATTTTAGCCACTAAGGGATGCTCTGTGGTCTCCTACAGGAGGGCCCAGTCTCTGTGCTAGGATATCCCTCAGCCTCATCTCTGACCACTCCAGCTTGACCTAGTGGGACTCTCTCAGCCTGATGGGAACCTCTTTGTTTCTCAAGACTCAGCCCAACTTCACTTCTTTCAGAAGATCCCTTGTTCCTGTGTCCTGAGTTAGATCCAGTGCTCTGGGCTCCTACAGTGCCCTCTACCTCCCTGCCTCCCTCCCTCCATGCCTCCCTTAGTAGATCCTTTAGCAAATCTTTACTGAGCACCTACTGTGTTCTGTTATTCTTAAGCACCAGAACTGTAAAAGCAGCACCTGTTTTCATGGAGGGTACATGGGGATAAAGCTTCCAGAAACCACTCCAATTTATCATTCTTTGGGGTTTTGGTTTTGTTTTATTTTATTTAAAATATTGTGTTCAAAAAAAAATTGTGTTCATTTCAGGTGTCCGGCAAAGTGATTCAGTTATATATATATATATATGTGTGTGTGTATATATACACACACACACACACACACACACACACACACACATAAACACAATTCAGATTCTTCTCCACTATAGATTATTGCAAAATATTGAATATAGTTCCCTCTGCTATACAGTACAGTTCAGTTCAGTTCAGTCACTCAGTCGTGTCTGACTCTTTGCGATCCCATGAATTGCAGCACGCCAGGCCTCCCTGTCCATCACTAACTCCTGGAATTCACTCAGACTCATGTCCATCGAGTCCGTGATGCCATCCAGCCATCTCATCCTTGGTCATCCCCTTCTCCTCCTGCCTGCAATCCCTCCCAGCATCAGAGTCTTTTCCAATGAGTCAACTTTTCGCATGAGGTGGCCAAAGTACTGGAGTTTCAGCTTTAGCAGCATTCCTTCCAAAGAAATCCCAGGGTTGATCTCCTTCAGAATGGACTGGTTGGATCTCCTTGCAGTCTAAGGGACTCTCAAGAGTCTTCTCCAGCACCACAGTTCAAAAGCATCAATTCTTCATGCTCAGCCTTCTTCACAGTCCAACTCTCACATCCATACATGACCACTGGAAAAACCATAGCCTTGACTCAGTTCAGTTCAGTTCAGTCGTATCCAGACCTTAGTCGTCAAAGTAATGTCTCTGCTTTTGAATATGCTATCTAGGTTGGTCATAACTTTTCTTCCAAGGAGTAAGCATCTTTTAATTTCATGGCTGCAGTCACCATCTGCAGTGATTTTGGAGCCCAGAAAAATAAAGTCTGACACCGTTTCCACTGTTTCTCCATCTATTTTATATATACGATAATGTGTATCTGTTCATCCCAAGCTCCTTATTTTTCCCTCCCCACCTCTTTACCGCTTTGGTAGCCATAAGTTTGTTTTCTCTGTGAGAACAACATGCTTTTTGATAATGAAAGTTCAGTGATGAAAACAAAAAGGGTCACGTGTGGTGACCTGAGGAGGGAGGGTGGTTTCCTGAAGTTGGAGAGACAGACAAGTAAATGGTTGTTGAAGGGAGACTTTTAAGCAGAGACCTTGATGACACAAAAGAGTCATAAACAAAAAGATCTGGAAGGTCAGTGGGGACAGAATAGAAAAAGGTTTTAAGCCTCTTAAGACCTCTTGGGAGTTTCAGGAACAGGAACAAAGCCAGTGGGGCTTGTGTGAACCAGTGAAGAGGGGATCAAGATGAGATTAGAGAGGGAGGGAGGGAGGGGCCAGGAACCACAGGTTTTCTACACCGTGGAGAGAGGCATGTGGGTTTCATTCTGAGGGTGGTTGGAAGCCACCCAAGGTAGTTTTCAACAGGGAGGAGGTGGGAGGATCTTCTCAAAATCACCGCAGGAGTTAGAGACCCTTGTTCTCTAAATCCTTAGACATTCTAAATCCTTAGATCTGGGGCAGGCTGGGCATGGTGGTCCATTGACCAAGATCTCTGTCACATCAGGCTTGTGTTCAAAGCCAGGCCCAGCATCTTCCCCTCACTCACCCTGCCTTTCCCTTTGCCTAACCAAACTGGCTGCTCCTCCTGAGTCCTTCTCCAGCATTCGCAGCTCATGGCTCTCTAAGCCCTGCTTTATGCCACCTCCACGGCCTCGAAGAAATTTAACCAGACTCAGTCCTGACATTTTATCATCAAAATCTCTTTTGATTTGGCCTCTCATTACCACTGTCAACTGCCGTAGTTCAGTGCAGCGCATCGTCTCCCATCTGACAGTCACAACAGTCTCCTAAACTCGCTCATGGTCTCCACATGCCAAGTATGAACATCTTCCATACTGCAGTCAGCGCTCTCTTCCTAAAAGAAAGAATGGGATCATGGTGAGCAAGCCTCCATCTATGAGGGCGTCTGCCGACACTTCCTTCCCAGATGTTATTGACTCTCTTGCCTGTTAAATATCACTGATATCTCTGTATGCTTACAGAATAAATTTTCAAGTCTTTACCATGGTTTATCAGACCCTTTTGAATCTGCCTTCAATGTATGGGCCCTTACATCTCTTTCATTCTATTTCCGACAGTTACTTCTTGCTTCTAGAACATTCTCTGCCTTTTCACGCCTGACTTCTCACAAGCTCTTTCCTCCGCCTGGAATGCCCTTCTTCTCAAGCAAACTTCACTTGTTTTCAAGTTCCAGCTCAAATGAATCCTCTAAAAGTGTAGGTGTGGCATTCTCCATGCCCCCACATACAGCATTTAGCTCTTTACATTTCAAGACTTCTGGTTCGGGTTGTAAATATTTGAATCCCCATGAACCTCTCAAGAGCAGAGCCTGGGTCTTATTTATCACTTTATTTCTAGCACCTAGTGTAGTGTCTGGCACAGACTGCTTAAAAAGATACTTGTTGAGTGGATAAACCAGTGAATTACCTTCAACTCCCACCCCCGTTTGCCATACATTTTGATATCCGCCCCCCTCTTTGCAAGCAAACACAAAAAACAAACAAGATCCAAAACTTCAAGCCAGTTCTGTTTGATGGCTCCTGTGGATGCTTCCTCAGCCACAGCTTTAAATAATGTAAGGTGATGCTAAATTGGAATTATCTTGGCACAGTTAACTGCATCTGAGATTTAACTGAGTTTAGGCCAAAAAAATTTTCATTTTTCAAGTGGTTTTGCCAAAATGGCTAAAACAGAAACAAGAAGGCACTGCTTTAAATATAGTTTGCTTCCTCTTCTGTTCAGGGAGTTATTGGCCCACTTTGAAACTGGAGAAAGCTCTCCAGGGGACAAAAGCAATGATCACTTCTTTTAGTTTAACTACAGGTAGGACAGCCACTCAGAGGCACTGAAGGGTTTATCCTGGCACTTTCATTTGGGTTTACCTGAGACAGTGCTCTGCTAAGAACTTGCTAATGAAAAAGCAATACTATGACCAGTTGGCTATGCTTAGAAATCTAGGCAAGGGGATCAGCAAGACCTAGAAAGATGTGTATCTATCTCCCTTAAACAGAGGTTTGCCCACTGTCATCACAAAGTAGCAAAGGCAGCTTCAGGGCTGAGCTGGAAGACTTCTGACACATAAACATGGAGAAACACAACCAGAGCCTGGGGAAAAGAGGGCTGCCACCACACAGAGAAGACTCTTGTTGCTTTCCTTGGATTGTTCAACTGTGTCCCTCTTTGCCTCGCCAATAGGAAGGGGCTGCTCTGAACTATGCTCTCACTCTATACAATGTTTTTTGCCCAACTTTAGGATGAAGCCAATCCTGCACTGGTGCTTTTCCATCTTCTCACTATAAAATAGGGGAATTCCAGTCCAGGAGGGTAAGAGTCTTTGTGATCAGACAGAACCAAAGACTGTTAACAAACGGATACGGCACATCCCAGGGGAGGCTGCAAGGGTGCTCTGGACTTTGAGCAGTACCTCGGAGAAAACTAGGGGACTTTCCTGTGGCTCAGATGGTAAAGAATCTGCCTGCGATGCAGGAGACCCAGATTCAGTCTCTGGGTCAGGAAGATCCTCTGGAGAAGAGAATGGCAACTCACTCCAGTGTTCTTGCCTGGAGTATCCCACGGACAGAAGAGCCTGGCAGTCTACAGTCCATGGGATCGCAATGAGGAGGACACGACTGAGTGACTAACACAAAGACAACTAGAAGAAAACACGAGAATTAGATGTTAGAGAGGAGGAGAGTGCTGCACTGGAGGGAATGTTGATGGACAGAAGGCAGAGATAGGGCAGGGGGAAGTTTGTCTGGGGACAGTTAGTAAACCTATTTGGCAGGAGAAGTAAGTCCCATCTTATCTGTCATTTAAATCTTTAATCTGCTAAAATTAATCAAGTTCTTCTATAGGTTGAGTACTCTACTAGAATCCTGGGAGTCAGGAAAAAAAAGACAGTTTTTATCTTCAAATAACTCAGAGTCCAATGGGGGAATCAGCCTGGTAAACCAGTTCAGAGTGATTGTGATGGATGCTGTGGTAAGAGGTATCAACAAGTGCCTTGGAAGCTCACAGAGCAGACAGCCTGATTGGAGGATCACAGAAACCTCCATGGAGGTGATGACATTTGGATGGGATCTGGTGGCTCAGATGGCAAAGAATCTGCCTGCAACCTGGGAGACCTGGGTTCGATCCCTGAGTTGGAAAGATCCCCTGGAGAAGGGAATGAATATCCACTCCAGTATTCTTGTGTGGAGAATTCCATAAACAAAGGAGCTTGGCAGCCAAAGGAGTCCCTGGGGTCGCAAAGAGCTGGACACGATTGAGTGACTTTCACTTTCTTAAACATAAGCAGGAGCTTGGTAGGTCTGCAGAAGAGAGCTCCAGCTAAGAGAATAAGTTTTCTCTAAACCTTTCCTCCACGATCGTTCACCATGAACCTTCACAGTTTCCTTAATGGTTCTCAACGATGCCAGACCCACTTTTGGCCCACTCTTTCGGCTTGTTACCTACTGTATGTGCCACACGCTGGATGCCCGTTCCATTATGCCAAGGCCCAGCACCTCCCTGAAGCTTTCCACATGATCTCTCCAACTCTAGTTCATGGGAGAAGTGACATGAATGCTGATACATCTGAGATTTCTAGTGATCAGGCAAGACAGTGCACAGCAGTGTAAGGACTGGCATAAACTCACATGAAAGAACCATTCGTGGGGGTCCTTCTATGCCTGTTCCCAAAAACATCTCAGGAAAATGCAATGCCAAGTCAGCAAGTGGCTGTCACTATTCTAGCTCATGGTGTTCTTTCTCCGCTCAGAAATTTTAAAATGCTCTTAGTTTGTACTGCCAACTTAGAATATATAAATGCTTCATTTTAAAAAATAAATTCATCGTTTTAATTGTTTCTTGTGTGTCACTAACTAGACAATAGTTGGTTGTATAGTCAGCTGTTATCTACCTAACTTGACCATAAGGTCTTTCATGACAAGAACCAACTCTCATATTCTTCTATCAGGAGCATCACCTTGCACCGCAGGGTACCGGTAGCGTCCCAGTTATAATGATTACTTGATGGCCCTACTCAGAAAAATCCCACTAACCAGCCCTGTACTGGAAACATCCATCCACTCAACTAAAGGTACACAGAAAATATTCGATTAGTTGCTTTTCTCCAAAATTTCCCAACCATCTGATCCTGAAGACAAAATGTCTCAGAGCCTTGCCTCGTATGTGACAGCAGCTCTAAGGTATTGATTGGATCTGATACCTTTTCTTTTATGCAAATGATCCTTAAAACTACATCTCTGGCCCCAAAACATCATGAGATCTTCAAGATTCTCATTGTCCTCTAACCTCAGTCACTAAACTCAATGTGTCTGGAATGTCCAGTACGTCTTCATCCTTACCCCTGCTCTTTCTCCTTCATTCTCTGTTTTGGTGAATAGCATCCATTCTGTGGCTCAAACCAAGACCCCACAAGACATCTTTCACTTCTAACAGGAGTAACTGTAACATTTATCACTTGAAGTGCTGTGTTCTTGAGAGTGAAAAGAGGCACTAAGGTAACTACTCTGATGCAACCAGGATCCGTGGTGACTCTTCTGCTTATTTCTCCTGCCACTTGATGACCCATCAATCAATCATCAAGTCTTGTCAGTTCCATCTCCTAAAGATCTCTCAGACTCCACTGACCCTGTTTTCGTTGCCTTTATCTCTTGCTCTCAGTTTTTCAGTTTCCAGTCCATTTTCTACCTAACAGAGGGATCTTTCTGAAATATACATTTGAGCAAAACTTTTCAATGATCTTGGACTTTATTTTATTTTGGGGGAGGGGGCTTTTCTAAATTTAAATTTATTTATTTTAATTGGAGGCTAATTACTTTACAATATTGTATTGATTTTGCCATGCATCAACATGAATCCTCCACGGGTGTACACGTGTTCCCAATCCTTAACCCCCTCCCACCTCCCTCCCCGTCCGATCCCTCTGGGACATCCCAGTGCACCAGCCCCAAGCATACTGTATCCTGCATCAAACCTAGACTGGCGATTCGATTCTTATAAGATATTATACATGTTTCAATGCCATTCTCCCAAATCATCCTACCCTCTCCCTCTCCCACAGAGTCCAAAAGACTGTTCTATACATCTGTGTCTCTTTTGCTGTCTCGCATACAGGGTTATCATTATCATCTTTCTAAATTCCATATATATGCATTAGTATACTGTATTGGTGTTCTTCTTTCTGGCTTACTTCACTCTGTATAATCGGCTCCAATTTCATCCACCTCATTAGAACTGATTCAAATGTATTCTTTTTAATGGCTGAGTATATACACTCCATTGTATATATGTACCACAGCTTTCTTATCCATTCATCTGCTGATAATGGGAGAAATATCAGCTTCCATGTCCTGGCTATTATAAACAGTGCTGCGATGAACATTAGGGTACATGTGTCTCTTTCAATTCTGGTTTCCTCGGTGTGTATGCCCAGGAATCTCCACACTGTTCTCCATGGTGGCTGTACTAGTTTGCATTCCCACCAAGAGCGTAAGAGTGTAAGAGGGTTCCCTTTTCTCCACACCCTCTCCAGCATTTATTGCTTGTAGACTTTTGGATCACAGCCATTCTAACTGGCATGAAATGGTACCTCATTGTGGTTTTGATTTGCATTTCTTTGATAATAAGTGATGTTGAGCATCTTTTCACGTGTTTTTTAGCCATCTGTAAGTCTTCTTTGGAGAAATGTCTATTTAGTTATTTGGCCCATTTTTTGACTGGGTCGTTTATTTTTCTGGAATTGAGCTGCATGAGTTGCTTGTATATTTTTGAGATTAGTTGTTTGTCAGTTGCTTCATTTGCTATTATTTTCTCCCATTCCGAAGGCTGTCTTTTCACCTTGCTTATAGTTTCCTTTGTTGTGCAGAAGCTTTTAATTTTAATTAGATCCCATTTGTTTATTTTTGCTTTTATTTTCAGTATTCTGGGAGGTGGGTCATAGAGGATCCTGTAAGTTTTCTTTTTGATATCTATAAGTCTGTTTCTACTTTGTAAATAGATTCATTTGTATCTTTTTAAAATTAGCTTCCACATGAGTGATATCATATGTTTGTAGTATTTCTTATAGAGTCATCAGCATTAGAAGTAGGATAAAAGAAAAAGATAATATGGATGTATAATTTCTCCTTCACACATTTATTATGGGTATTTTTATCTCATTGTAAGCACTTTTATCAGGGTTTATGAGCATCACCAGCTCAATGCACATGAGTCTGAGCAAACTCCAGGAAGCAGCGGAGGACAGAGGAGCCTGATGAGCTGCAGTCCGTGGGGCCATAAGGAGTCAGACACCACTGAGGAGTGAACACGCCATATTTGGGGATAAGTTTTTTTTGAAGAAATAAAAATAATTTTGTTTACATTGCTTTGAGAAAGCAAACCTTAATAAATAGGTAAAAGTCTTGAGAATTTAGTAGAGCTAGGACTTCAAGGCGTAATGAGCAAATGGAGAGAGATGATCATATGGTTCGAAGTCAGACAGTAAACCTCCCGATGCTCACTTGGCAAACTGTAATCATTATCAGTGCCAAGTAGCTAATAACACTAATAAATCCAATCCCCCAAACCAAACTTAATTGACCTGGAATAATTGCAAAGAATACCAGTCACAGTAAAAGAGAAAATGCTTGTCATGGACCTTCTCTATGTTACACACTTTCAGAAGCAACATGTCAAGACACACTGTTTTTTAAGGAAACCTCACAAGAACAAATCAGTCACCATAGCCCATGGGGGTTCTACCCTCTCCAAAAGTCTGATCTGTATTGAATCAAGGAAGAAAGCTCTCCAGGCTTAGACATGTCATCCCCTGAATAGTTGTAGAGCTCCACCTGCTGAACAAGGAACAGAAAGCACACCCTAAAGCCAGGAAATCTCAAAGGTGATAAAAAGTTGGCATCAAACCTGTGATGACAAGAAAACCATCACATAGTCTTGCGAGACCTCATTTTTAGAAGCCCTGAGCCTACCACATTTCACCTAAATTCAGTTAACTTCATTACACAGCAATAAGCAGAAGTTGTATTATTTCCCTATGAGAATAGTCAGGAAATTGGATGAATAATATAGGGCAATTTCCAAGCTCACCTGTCTTCCTTCTGCTGTATGTGGGGACCTTTAGCTCCAGACCCTAAACAGAAGCAAGACGAATATATCCAGCTGTGAATAACTGATGGCAGCACCACAGAAGAGCTTGCTTTCTCTCTCTGCTCCAAAACCACTGCCACACTTTTCAAGTGTTTCCCGAGAGGATGGGCCATCAGCACTTTCCAGTGTCTGATCCCCACCTGCTCTTCCGGAAGCAGCAACCCATGAGCTCAGAGGCAGCATCTGAAGTCATTTTCTTCTTTGGACCAGCATGTGTCTTGAAATCTGAAGAGGCTGGCAGTTAAGACTTCTTCTATGAAGGACCTTAGGAAGACATTCTGCCAAAGAACATCTCTCAAGCCTTCCGGTCTCCCTTGTTGTCCGAAAGATTCTAATTCCTCATTAGCAATTAGTCATTGTTTTCTAGGATCCCAAAGGCTTTCTAATTACCCCTAAAATGTAAATACTTTCTTCTATGTTTTATCTGTGACTTTTGCTCCTTCACTTTGAATTCTGTTTTACTGTTTGCTGATTTATTCTGGAATCATCTAATGGAATCATCAGCTCAATAGTTGGGTGTCTCCTGTCCCCTCCTGCTGCCCAGAAGCAGCTCTCTGCCTGGAGGCAGTCATCTACAAGGAGACTTGTGGATAAGGACCACAGGAAGCCTCTGAGAGAGCATGTGAATCAGGCCAGCCTTTCCAAGTGCTGAAATGAACCTGGAGGAGCCTTGCAGGCAAAGGTATATTTTGGGAGGCACTGTATATTAAAAGTTAAATCCCCTGTTTCACATGAGTATCTCTCTCTTGCTCACTCTTGCTTGCTCTCTCTCTCTCTCTCTCTCTCTCTCTCTCTCTCTCTCTCACACACACACACACACACACACACACATCCTGAGACAAAATAGGTACAGTCTTTCATTTCTCATTACATCTGATTGTCTCTTTCTCTGTCTTTTTCACTCTTTCTATTTCAATCTCTGTGACACTGTCTCTCTGTGTCTATCTTTATCTACTTTTCCCATGTTGCTTTCCCCAATGTATCCCTTTAAATAAAATAAAGAAATCCTATTGTCAAATGGCTGTCACTAATTGGTCACATGAGCCAATGTGACCTACCCCATTCACAAGTTATTCTTGAACTACAGAGACCTGAATGTATAAGGGTTTTCCAGGGAAGAAGAAATGAGGTATTTGGATGCTTTAAAATGGTCTAGCATGGTAATTCCCTGGTGGTCCGGTAGTTAGGACTCTGATCTTTCACTGCCAAGGGCGAGGGTTCAATCCCTCGTCAGGAAATAAGATTCCCACAAGCCACGCCACGTGGCCAAAAATAAAAAAAAATGAATGGTCTAACAGTCT
The DNA here is from genome assembly GCA_917880005.1 of Nanger dama. NCBI lineage: Eukaryota > Metazoa > Chordata > Mammalia > Artiodactyla > Bovidae > Nanger > Nanger dama. Next base: position 13,787,974 of record CAKJTW010000032.1, on the reverse strand, counting down.
GCCAAATGATATATAGAGAAGAGGAATGCCTCTGGGAATACAGAGTGCCCTTCTTCTAACTATGCCCAGGCAATAATCAGGAATTCGATAACTCTCAAGGAGTGCTATGGAGCTGAAGCCAAAGTCACATGATGCTGTCAGGATTCAGATTAAGACTTCCGATGATTTTAGAAAATTGATTGTATTCAGCCTTTACTATAGGCATGTCTCACAGTAGCGTTCCACAAGTTTCTGATGAAAAACAAAAGGCAATTTCTTGTTTCCATCCCTCCCCCACATCAGTGGCCACATCAACATCTGGTGGACATTCTGAGTGGAATGTTAAACAGCCTTCCTGACTGGGAGGAGGAGAGTGGAGCATTAGTAAGAAAGAATAGGAAAGATAATCAGAGAGGACAAAAACAAAGGAGAAAAGCACTTTTTAAAAACTTGGAATAAATATATTCCAACTTGAGAAACGGGTAACAATAAGTGAAAATTAACTAAAGGTACCCATTTCTAAAGTAAATTCTAAGAGAGTGTTTTTCACATACTAAACTGGCATATATTCTAAACTGAGACTGTCTAGTGCTGTTAAAGATACAGTGGAAAAGGGACTTTTAGGCTTGTCATAAAAGGGTATGAAGGTTTTGAAAACCAGTCTGATGAAGCATCAAGACCCTTATCTTTCCTTTTAATGTCCCTGGACACAGTAATATAGAATTTGGGATAGAATTCTAAGCATATATTCTGAAGTAGATTTAAAAATTAATGCACAGAGATGTTCATTACAGCATTATTCACCTTGGTTAAAGAAAGAAAAATTGGAAACAATCTGAATATCTACCATTAAGGACATAGTTAAGGAAACCTGGTTTGCAGGTAGCTTTAAATATAGAGAAATAATATAAAAAAGATGCTAGGAGAAAAGATATGATCTAACCTATGATGATAAGAGTAAGAAAAACTGAATGTGGACTTATAAGTAATTTTTTCCTTTTGATTTTTTGAGGTCTTACAAAATCTCTTATAATATGCCAATATTTCTTCAACAATCATCCTCAGAAAACTGAACTCAAAGGCAGAAATGCAAACACTTATATAAACCTTCTAATCAGACACACCAACCAACTCTCTGATGCATGACTCCATGAGAAAAGGAACTGTATAAATGTTTCTTTCTGAGGTTCTTAGACTCTCTGACAACTTTCTATGTTTATCCTTTATTGGATTAAAATTACCACAGCCCCAATTACCAAACCACATGCAGAATTTTCAGAAATCCTTTGGAGCAGCTGCCCAGTCCTCCAGGGTTTTTCTACAGTTGCAAACTTCAGAGGGTTTCGCTAAACGGGGTATTGCATGAAAATATCATGTTACCAGTTGACTTGCAAAAGTTTTTGGTAAGATTTTGTAACCATGTTTTGGTGAATAAATGGAGCAAGGAGAGTGAATCATGTCCTGAGATGCCTTTGTCTGGGAAAACCTATCTTTGATTAGAAACCTCTCCCCTTAGGACCTTAGGGGTGGGTCCAGGGAACCATCAGACTGTCCGCAGTGCCTACATCTGTCTAAATGTAGTAGACTCTATCATACAGAATGAGGTAAGTCAGAAAGAGAAAGCCAAATACTGTATATTCATGCATATATACGAAATCTAGAAAGACAGTGCAGTGATCCTATGTGCTGGGAAGCAAAGGAGACAAACATAAAGAACAGACTTTTGGACATCGTGGGAGAAGGAGAAGGTGGGATGATTTGACAGAAGAGCATTGAAATATACACATTGCCATATGTAAAACAGATAGCCAGTGGGAGTTTGATATGTGATGCAGAGAACCCAAAGCCGGTGCTCTGTGGCAACCTGAAGGGATGAGTTGGGGAGGGAGGTTGGGGGAGGGAGCGGCGTTCAGGAGGATGGGGACATGTGTGTGCCTGTGGCTGATTCCTGTTAATGTATGGCAGAGGCCATCACAATGTTGTGAAGTAATTATCCTCCAACTAAAATAAATAAACTATTAACAAAAATAAATGTAGTAGGCTCTCACAGAAACTGTGGGTCTGATAGTTCCACCTTGATCTTGATTTGTATATTCTGGAGAGTTCTAGTTGTCAGATATAGGTACAGGGAATATTTTCATAACAACTTTTTATAAGTAATCTTTCTTTAACTTATTTTATGTTGGAGTACAGTTGATTAATATGGTTGTGCTGGTTTTAGGTGTGCAGCAAAGGGATTCACTGCCACATATACATACATATACATGGTTTTTAAATTTTTTCGTGAAATACAATTTGTTGGATTTCTTTCCTGTTAGTTTTAGTGGTTTTATGTCCTTTCTAAGAAATATTTACCTACCCCAGTTACAAAGATACTCTTCTATGCTTTCTTCTAGGATCTTCATAGTTTTAGCTTTTAATTATAGGTCTGTGATACATCCTGAATTAAGTTTTATGAGGTATAAGTTCAGGTTCAAAGTTGATTTTCCTATGCATTTGTTCAACTGTTCTGAAACTATCCTTGTGGGCCCTGTGTAACCTGATCGGTGATTGGCCCATCAGCATCCTGAGGTTTCCCTGCCATAATTCTAATTGCACGATAGTATCTTGAAATGTCTGTCTTTGTGTTTTCCTTTCCCCAACATCCTCATGCTTGCGTGACTTTTCTGTTTGTCAGAGGCATTTGCTTTGCCTGGAGGAAAAGTAGGATAGTTAAAGTAGGAATTTAAAAAGCAGGAAACAGTCAATGTTCAGTATTTCTTTTTAACCTCTAAACAGGCATTTGAATATCTGAAAAGAAGTCCTGAGGGAATCAGAGAACAGAATTTAGACCACAAAAATAGAAGTAGAAAGAGGATGAAAGAAAAATGGAGCATTGCTTCCCCACCAATAGATATAGAGGGTCATTTGGGTTGAGGAGCAGGAGTGTGTGGGGTAGAGGATGTACATGACCTTAGAAGAGGTGGGGACTGGGAATGAGAGGTCTGACTGGGCCGGACAGATACAGACAAGCAAGGTCAGCATCATAAGCATTGCTAACCATAGTGAACAGCACTGGGGGCTTCCTGGTGAAGCTGACCCAGTGCCTGTTGGCCATTTGTTGCCTTTCTGGGGCATCCTGCAGTCTACCCAGCTGGGGAAGTGTTAGCTCTTCATCTTGTCCTTGGCAGCTTCCATTTTAATAGTTCAGTTGTTTGTTGCTTTCCATCTGAAATGTATAGGTAGTCACTGCTCCCCTCCATTTATTAAGAGCTTAGGATCCCCATAAATTCTTCTCCCGATTCTTCTTTGGGGTGTTTGGGCCCTGAAACCCAGAGATGAAATGGTAGACAGTTCCTGTATTAAGACTTGTGTGTAGGGAGAACAACAGTGAATCCATCTATGTCACACACTTACTATGTAGAATTGTAATAATTCCTGCACTTTTCCTATCTCCCACTAGACTGTATGTTTAGGAGGGCAAAGATCTTGTCACTCTTGGTCAATATCAGACCCTGATGCCCAGTGCAGTGCCTGGTATGTTGTGGGTGCTCAGTTAGCACTATTGAGTTAACGATTCAGTAAAGAATGAGTGATTTCTAAACACACTGACTTTAGTGGGTTCTTTAGAGAGAATATCAAGATGATAATGCTTTTTTATCCTAAACAGGTAAGGTCTAAAACTTTAAAAAATTAAAAAACTAAACTATTAACAATTATATTTTTAGACTTTCCTGTTTTGTTGTTAAGTCTTCCCAACCTTGGAAGTCTGTTTACAGTCTCCCATATTCATTCTTTGGGGTCTTGCATATATCCAGTGTTTCAAATGGTGAAGTCATTGAAAGCACGACACCCAGAGAGTTAGAGCAAGCGTACACGCCATCATGAGAAAACTCCATTTCGTCTATTTGCAAGAAACAGTTTGACAAACATAAAATTATTAAACTTTCTCTTTTGTACTTGTGGTAGAAAGAATAAGGGTCCTCCAGAAATGTTCATGTTTTAATCCTTGGAACCTCTTACCATATATAGCAAAGGGATTTTGCAAATGTGATTAATTTCAGGATTTTGAAATGAAGAGATTACCCTGGATTCTCCAAGAGGGCCCAGTATAATCACAAGGGATCCTTTAAGATGGGCAAGAAGGTCAAAGTCAGAGGAGATGTGATGATGGAAACAAAGAGGGAGATTTGAAGTTACTCTATTTCTGGTTTTAAAGGTGGAAGAAGCAGCCATGGACCAAGGATGGTAGGCAGCTGCTAAAAGCTGGAAAAAAATTAAACAAATTCTCTCCTAAAGCTCTCAGAAGGAGCACAGTCCTGATGACTCTTTGATTTTTAAGACTTCTGACCTCCAGAACGAGAAGATAATAAATTTGCATAATTTTAAGCTACTAAGTTTTGGGCCAATTATTATATAACAACAGAAAACTAATACAGGTCTATAAACTTTACCTGTTGCATTAAGCATATTCAGAATGCTGGCGAGAGGGGCTTGAGAAGAGCTTAATGAGGTGATGCTCAACTGGGACAGAACAGGAATTCTATAAACAGATCAGGTGATGCTAAGGAATTTAAATTATTCAGCTATGTATAAATTGCCTCATGAATATTTATAAGCATATGTCTGAATATTATAAACATACCCAGATTTTATATTTTTATATATATATATATATATGCACACACATCACACCCAAATACACACATATATACTATCTTGGGAGAGGTGTAAACAAAAGAGTGTGATATAAGAGTACCTAATCCATTTTTAATTACACATGCGTTACCCAGACTTTCCACATATAGAACTGTACTTGAAAAATAATGTTGTAAAAGTTAGTTTGAGAAGTGGGAAATAGAGTTCTTGGGAAGTAAATGAATGAACAATTAGAACTGGTTAAATTGTGGACCAGTGATTGATTTCATTAGGTTTTTCCAAAGACTGAAAAATACTGATCTTTGAGCAAAGCTGAAAAAATTCTGTTTGCTTTATATAGTCCTAGGGTCAAGTTTAAATGTATAAATAGAAGCCATGAGTTGTGCTGCCAACTTCTAAGTCTGAAATCTACCCCAGTTACAATGTTTCGAGAGATACCAATGAGACCCTCATAGTCAAAATACACTCTCCACTTTCACTGTAATGCCTGAAATTCAGTTAGCAGCAATTTGTTCAATTAGGTTACTAAGATTTTTCACCTTAGTTTTCTCCTAAAATGCCAACATCCATATGGATAGGGAATCTCTCCAGGCCATTATCACCAGCTACCTTAGCAGGAATAATTCATGTAGATTCCTTTCTAGGGGAGTAGGAGGTGGGAAAGGTGGGGAAATACTAAAAAGGAGGAAAAGAGGACACCAGAATCTGCCTAAGGCTGGCCATAGCCAAGTTTAAGAACTCTGCACTCAGTTACCAAGCTTTGCAGTAAACAAAACTGCAAAATAACAATTGCTACCAGACTGCTCTGTCATCTGTCCCTGCAACAGCCTTGCTTATTAGGTGGTAATATGATTCCAAATTTAAAGATGCACAAAGTGAGGTATAGAAGTGAGCTTGAAGTGAACAAGTCGGGACTAAGTTCAAGCGCCGAGTCTGTAGGACTCATAATGCTGCCCCCATTCCTCTCGTGAAGCTTCTCTTTGGTACCAGCCTCTTCCTGCACTGCCCCCTGACTTTCCATCTCAGACCCTCTGTGCTCTCCCATCACCCTGTGACCCAAGCCCTCTCACACTAGAGCCCCCATTTCGATTGACTCAACACTCCTATTTTTTCCCTTGGCAGCAGAGCTGTGGTTCAGTTAACTCAGGCAGGGTTGCAGAGGGCATAGGGACACGCCTGAGAGGTCTCCCATGGGCTTAGCAGGAAATTCAAAGGGGCAGAAAGTTAGCAACCCACTGATTCAGTAATAAGCAGCAAACCATGACCACACCTGTATTCATTCAATGACCAATGAAGGCCACTCTTCTCAGGGTGCTATGGTAGCTGCCAGACAACTGAAGTCAGAGTTTGGGAAATCTGAGGGCACGCAGTGGAAACACAACCACACAAGCAAGCCGTCAGTGTAGGAAGAATAAAATACAAAAGAGTCTTGTGCTGGAGCCCCAAACAGTGGTCCAGGATTGGAGTTTAGTACAAGAAACAAAGCAAGGGTCTGATTGCTAGAATAGGACTCCGGGTGAAAGTCAGCTGAGCAGAAGTGTGCCTTGACTTTGACTGACTCATGTGAGCCTCAGAGTTTCTGCTGGCTTCCTAGAGCTCAGCCTGCAGCTGATGTTGTATAGGCTGGGCCAGGGTTTTTCAAGCTGTGAGTCATGACCCATACATGGTCATGAAGCTGGTTTAGTGGGTAGTAAAGAGCACTCATGAAAATAAATAAAATAGAGAGAACACCATATGAAGATGAAGGTAGATTGGGTTGATGCTTCCATAAGCCAAGGGCTTCTCCTGTGGTTCGGCTGGTAAAGAATCCACCTACAATGTGGGAGACCTGGGTTCCATCTCTGGGTTGGGAAGATCCCCTGGAGAAGGGAAAGGCTACCTACTCCGAATTCTGGCCTGAAGAATTTCATGGACTGTATAGTCCATGGGGTTGCAAAGAGTTGGACACGATTGAGCAACTTTCACTTTCCATAAGCTAAAGAATGCCAAAGATAGCCAGCAAAACACCAAAAGCTGAGACAGAGGCATGGAACTGCCTCCCTGAAGCCCTCACAAGGAAGCAGGCAGTTACCAAACTTAGCTGCAAACAAAATTGCAAAATAATAATTGCTACCAGATTGCTCTGTCATCTATCCCTGTAACAGCCTTGTTTATTAGGTGGTCCCATGGATAGAGGAGCCTGGCAGGCTACAGTCCACAGGGTCACAAAGAGTTGGACACGACTGAGCGACTTCACACACACACACTCAATATGATTCCAGATTTAAAGATGCACAAAGTGAGGTGCCTACTGGCACCTGTTCATGAACTTCCAGTCCCCAGAACTGTGAGACAATACAATTCTGCTGTGGAAGGCACCCACTTTATGGTACTTTGCCACACAGCCCAAGCAAACTAAGACACGCTCTCCAAGATCTCACCCAAGTTGGCATTTGTGCTGGAGGAGAATGGAACTTTTTCTATACCACTTCTTTCCTTCTATATGAGGTCAAGAGCATACCTCCTGTTTCTCCTCCTCCTCCTCTCCTCCTCACTACTGCCCCCACCCATCAGCCCCTATCCTGGAGGCATTTGGGGGATAGAGTGAGCTTGTAGGGTGGTCAGGGTAGGTAAATTGGGGTGGAGGGGAGGGAGGTTATTGCAAGTTCCTTTTTCCTACTTTGTCTCCCACCAGCAGTTCAAACAGAACAAAATAAGACAAAAGGCCACTGATCAAACTTAGTTCTGCGTCAAAAGACCAGCTAGTTCTAAGACTGAGGCAGACCATCAGGGCTGATAGGGCTTGGCATCTCAGAGGAGCAAAGAGACCTTGGGTAGTGCCTTCTCACTCCTTCACCTGTTTTCCTACAAATGCAGACCCTCTTTGAGTAATGAGAGAAGGAAAGAGCAGGTCTGTGGAAGGCAAGCCACGGCAATCCATGCTGGGCTGCCCCCAAATTAGAATGCCCCCTCACCACCTAGGAAAGCAAGGCACCGGCCCCCTCTGTGAGCCTGGATCCACACACACATGTTGGGAGGCGGGATGTGCAGTGTAGATCTGAACTGTTCCAGCTTCCAACATTGTACCCAGGCCTTAAGTGGAATTACTGTCTGTGGGAACTTTTGACAAGAGCTGGCAAGCTGAGCTTTTCTTTGACATGTAGCCGGGGGCGTAGCACTTGCTCTCACACGAGAGGCAGGGCTCTGCAGCCTGTGTGAGCCACAAGGCTTGCCCACCGTCAGCAGGAGGGGAAATTGCCCTGGTAAATTACCAAGTGAGGGGGAAATAGAAGTCAGAATCTCTATAGCAGAATTTACTGTGAAGTTCCAAGATTTTGCGAGAAGAAACCGTTTTGACGTGTCGTGTCGTGCATGCTGCAGGCTCTCTTAAGCAAGGAAAGCTTTAATTTTGAATCACGAGAAAAGCCGTGACACACGATTTGAAAATATCCGGCCGTGCTTTGCCTTCCCTTACGGCAAATAAAAGTCTTGAAATAAAAACGTTTCCACGGATTTTCAGATCTTTGCATGGCTTGCTCCTTTCGTCACACATTCTCTTTGATATTACTCACCGGCAGCTTAAATGGAAGTTATTAGCATGAATGAACACTCTTTTCTTAATGGCTGGATGAAATCCGTTGTGAAGCCCAAACAGTCAGACAGAGAAAAGCAATTAATAGAATTTGCCTTCCTCTAAAAGAAACTTGGAGTGTTTGTGCAGTCATGTGCTGGGGGAAATGAATATGATGGTTGGTTGTGGGGGAAGGGGGCGGACAGAACAAATCTTGCCCACAGGTCAAGTTGCAAATGCGCTCCCAGTGAAAAACCCAAGTCTGTGACCTCGAGGAATTGCATAAATGTATCACAAGACAAGATTTGGCTCAATGCCTAGAAGCCGATGAGGTCACAAAACTCAGTACTCTGAAAATATGCCGTGGACCAGACTCATTCTATTGCTTTCCACTATAGAAAGAGGATCTCTTCCTCTTTTCTCCTGCCCCTCAGCTGCCTGTTATTAGAAGTAAAAATGGGATTGTCAGGTGTTTAACTTATGTAATCTTACAAAGATGCAACATGTACTCTCTCATCCCACACTCGAATTTTAGTTGTGGCTCTTCTTGCTCTGTCTGGAGGCATCTCAGCAGTTAATGGGAATGATTCAAAAGATGCTACTCCAATTCTGGCTATTTTAAGATCCTTCGCTTTTCTTAGCCGTGGATTTCTTCTGTCTAAATCTGCCCGACTGAATTGGAAGCTGCCCAGAATCATCTTCTTTGGAAATTACATTTGTGCATCTAGGGTATATTTGTCGTTCCGCCCACACTCAAGCCACTTTTTGAGAAGTGCAGAGCAAGTCATGTGACAGTCATCAGTGTATTTGCACCTTTTTTTGTTTAAAAACATAATCTGCATTACAAATTGCACCAATTCCTGTATGTAGTAAGTCATCATTCAATAAAAAGCCCAAATGTATGCCTGTCACATTCAACATAATAAACTGCAAGTAAATACATCTTTTCTTAGTCCAAATCAGTCAGTAAATGATGTCTTTATTTTCTCTGTTATGCACCAAGTTTGCAATCAGCTTGATTCTTGATTCTCTGAGGCCAAGACCGCACAGCTTCAGAGCAGGGGAAGAGCGTGTTTTGTCAGAAGCGTTTGGACATCTGAGGACAGGAATATAGCCAAAGCAATCCATGTCTCCAATTCACTTTGCTTTCCTTTCTTCTCCTCACTCCAGTATTATCATCATCACCATCTCAACCTCCAGATAGAAAAGATTTATTACACAGTGTCTTCATCGGAAGTGATGCCACTAATGTGGACGAGATACTGTTCCCTGCGTGCTGTGGATGAGTCTGTGATTCATACAGAAGTATGGTACAGAAGAAACACTTAGGCTTTTTAAAAATTTCTTAACTGGAATATAATTGCTTTACAATGTTGTGTTAGTTTCTGCTGTACAACAATGCACTTGTGCCTTAAAGTAAGACAAAACTGGGTTAGGACTGCTGTCTTGTAACATACATTAGATCTTTGTCTTTGGAAATATTATTTAACCTCTGAGATCTTCTGTTTAGTGGTCTACAAGATAAGGATAACAGATGCTTTCCAAGATAAATGTGATGACTTTAAAATACATGTGTGTTGTGCTAGGTACACAGTACCTGCTCAATTAAACTTTAACTAGTAGCACAGATGTGGTCTTATGGAAAAAGGCAAGCTAGCCAGGCTATATTTACTGTGGACAACTTAATTTAAAAAAAATTTAAGTCTTTATTGAATTTGTTACAATATTGCTTCTGTTTTATGTTTTGATTTTTTTTGCCATGAAGCATGTGGGATTTTAGATCCCCACCAGCGCTGAACCCACACTTACTCCATTGGTAGAAGGCAATGGCACCCCACTCCAGTACTCTTACCTGGAAAATCCCATGGACAGAGGAGCCTAGTGTGCTGCTGTCTATGGGGTCGCACAGAGTCGGAGACGACTGAAGCGACTTAGCAGCAGCAGCAGCAGGCAAAGTCTTAACCACTGGACTGCCAGGGAAGTATTAACAGTGATTATCATTCTGACTACCATAATCTCCTCTAATTGTGTAACAAGTAAGGTCGACACATCATTTCCTTTTGTAAATAAAACTGAGACTCAAATATAAGTCAGATTTTTCTGCCTTAAATTTGGATTCCTTTTTCATGAAGATTATAACCACTCCATTGCCCTCTCTTTGTACTTCAAACAATTCAAGCTTAGTTCTGCCTTTGGATACTTATACTAGCTGATTTCTCTGCCTGGAAAACTCTACTTTCAGTATTTTACATATCTGACCACTTCTCTTTACTTAGGTTTCAACTCAAATACCCCCTCCTCAGAGAAGTCTTCTCTGACTACCCTGTTTAATGCAAGCTCCTCATCCCAGCCTCAGCCCCAAGTTCCCTTGGGAACTTTTTTTTTTTAATTAATTTATTTATTTATTTATTTTTTAAATTATAATACTGTATTTGTTTTGCCATACATTGACACGAAATCAGCCATAGATGAACACAATCTCCCAATGCCGAAGCCCCCTCCCACCTCCCACCCCACATCTTCTACTTGAATCATCCTGTGCATCAGCCCCATGCATCCTGCATCCTACATTGAACATAGACTTTATATGTTTCATTGACCCAGGGCTCTCCTAGCAGTGCAGGAGTCACATGACATAGTGGTTGAAACTGAGGGCTCAAGAATTAGGTGGCCTGAATTTAAATGTTACTTGTACCACTTAGTGGCAGGGTGACCTTGGAAAGTGACTTAATCTTGCTTTCTGTACTTCCGTTTCTTCTTTATAAAATGTGGACAATAACAATGTCAGTGGCAGCCTAACAGTGTGGGCGGGATTAAGTGAATTAGCACACGGAGGGGATGTGAATCAGTGTCTGATGAAGACAATAAATGTCGATGAAGCTTTTAGGGTTATGGGACACACCTCATCCTCAGATGTTATCTTACCTGCGTGTATTTGTTTATCATCATCCTCACCACAGGGAAGGCATGGAGCCTCCCATCTTTTGCAGCATTCTGTCCCCAGAATCTAGAATGGCACTTAGGAGGAACTTGATAACTATGTGATGTTAATGAATGAAAGAACATTAGCTGTGTGTATATTAGAGACCAGCAAGCAAAGGTGTGATGAGAAAGAGGTGCGGATAGAGTAGCTGCATATCTGGGTGAGATGGTTTCTGGGGACTTTCTGCTTCTGCTTCACTGTGCTTCAAGCATTTATTCTCTCGGTGTCTTCCAAAGGCCCTCTCTGACCTTGTCTCTGGACACTCAAGGAAAGACCTCATCTAACCAGCATCTCCACAGGTGTGCTCAAGACCCACAGGTGTAACTTCATAAACCATGACGACTCAGGAAAAAAGTCAAGTTGAACTCTTTAGAAATAATAGCAGATTTAATGGCTACTCAAGAAAGGTGAGCCATGATCCATAAAAGATCAGTATCTTTGTAAAAGTAGAGCAGGATCCAGAAAGTGAGCAAAGGTGGGGAGGGGGAGAGCCTTGACAAAAGCTGCTTCACACACACATACACACTCTCACACTATTAAATACTCCCCCAGGCAATACACCAACTGTGTTGGTCATTGTTTTAAGGCATTTTTAGTGTATAGAGCCAGAAAAAAAAAATATATGAGATAAAATGCCCGGTGAGTTCACACTGATATTTTCTATTTAAATTCAAGATTACAGAGTTTTTTTTCCCTGAACTTTTCTATGTTACGTTCGTATCTCCTTTCTCTCATAGTAAGAATCCTGGTTCCAAAGGATACTGGGAACAACAGACTTAGAATATAGCATAATTATTTGTTTAAACTACAAAGCATACACAACAGTCTCAGAAAAGCGAGCTAATTCCACCATCACCCATGTAATTACAGAAAACATTTTACAAAGTTTTCTTCTCTCCATTTTTAATAATCATCCAATATCTCTATTGTCAGAGCATATATCCATTACATACTATATTCTCTTCCTTTGAGTCTCTTTTGGGCTTAGTTCTAAAAGTAACAATATGCTTAATGCTCACCAATTATCCTTCTGCCGTCTCTCTAGTTATTTGGGTTGTCCAAAGACCATTCTTTAGTATATCTTCATTTGTTCATACAAACAATATCCCCTGCGTTCATGCATGTTTACTAGTTTCTCTTAGTTATATTTGAAAGTCAGTTTTGCTGCAAATAAAATCCTTAGCTCACATTTTTCTTTCTTTAATATATTATATACACATGCATGTCTGAGTACTAAGTCATTTCAGTCGTATCTGATTCTTCGCAACCCTATGGACTGTAGTCTGCCAGGCTCCTCTGTCCATGGGATTCTCCGGGCAAGAATACTGGAGTGGGTTTCATGCCCTCCTCCAGGGGATCTTTCCTACTCAGGGATTTCCCGGCTCTCATGTCTCCTGAACTCGCAGGTGGGTGCTTTACCTCTAGTGCCACTTGGGAAGCCCTATATGTACGTACACGTACATATATGTTATTTATTTACTCTTATTATTAAACAGTCTGATGATAACCCAATTTTTCCTTATATAAATTGCAAGTTCTTTTAGCTAGATGTCCAATAGATTTTTTTCCCCAGTAATTTTATTGCCAAAAGCCTTGGTCATTTTAGGTTGATGTTCTCATGTGTACAGTGTGGTTTTTGCATATATTGTTGCAAAACACTGCTCTCTCAAAAAAGTTATCTCAGTTATAGGACTTGAGAGGATAAATGAGATCACATTAAGTGCTTAACACCTTACCTTACATATATAAGAACTCAGTTAATGTTAGCCATAATGTAAACACGGCTTCCCTGGTAGCTCAGTGGTAAAGAAACTGTCTGCCAGTACAGGAGACCTAAGAGATGTGGGTTCAATCCCTGGGTGGGGAAGATTCCCCGGAGAAGGGCATGGCAACCCACTCCAGTATTCTTGCCTGGAGAATCCCATGGACAGAGGAGCCTGGCGGGCTACAGTTCATAGGGTGACAAAGAGTTGGACGCAACTGAGGTGACTTAACACACAAGCACACAAGTAATGTAAATAACAAAATTCAGAATCCCTCCCCCTCGCCCCTGAAAAAGATGAAGGACATCTTTAGCTTCAGATTTCTAAGAATCTGAATACAATGCTTGATGATAAGAGGAATGATGGAGCTGAAGCAGCCGTGTTCACCAGGGGCTATCATGAGCTAACATCCCCACACAGGCACATGGTAGCCAGCAGGACTCTATAAAGATGTGCTGTGGTTTTTGAGCTTTGGAACCAGAAACCCCTTGAAAATTAACGTCCTTGGAAACCTGGAGCAATGTAGAGTCTTCACGTGTGCAATGTATTGTCTTGTTACTCCTGACAGGCCTGGTCTTATTTTTATACAGTTGGAAGTTGAGATCAATTATGTCTATATGAAGTGCCGAACATTTTGTCTGCCCCATTAAATCTCTCTCACCAGTCTGAGCCAAGGTTTGAAATCATCCCCCATGAACTTGCCAAGGACAGCTCAGGTAGCAAACACACTGCTGATCTTTGAATCTTTCTGATTCTGATGATAAACTCCTCTGCATTCTGGTCTACTTGGTTTCACATCGTTTAAGGCACTCATCAGAACTGGAGCATCTTGATGGGGTATGTTCTCCCAGCCTGTCTTGAAGAAAAACCATACATTCGTTCCAACCATTTTGCCTGCAGGTCCCCAGTGCCAGTCTTAATAGTCGGTCCTAATGATGCTTGACTTCACAACTACACGTGCGCTATTGACCTGAGCTATATTAAGCCTGTTGGAATCAGCTCCACAAATGCCAGCAAGCTTTGGCCTGTGTTACTTACCTCTTTTGCCCTTAGTCTTCTGCTGCTTTGCTCCGACACAAAGAGCCTTCTTGAATGCTTTTCCCTCCCAGGCCAGCCAGGCTGCAAAGTTGCTACCCACATTCCACAGTCAGGCTGCATTGTCGGGTATTATGTTCCAGTGTTTATAGAATGATGGTGGGGACCTTTTTCCTCTACAAGGTCACTGCTTGTGAAAGATAGTTTTTCAGAGGCTACATAAGCAAAAAGCAGGCAAATATCAAATATAAGGCTCAGCCACTTTGTGTATTTAAAATTGTCAACAAGAAAAAAAATTATAAGAAAATAATAATAATGTTATTGTTTCATATCTTGGCTCTTTTAAAAGGAGAGATTGGGAGACAAATGGAAGGAGGAGAGAAAATAGCATTGAAAGTTTTAAAAAAATAAATGCTAATGGATGGAGTTAAGACCCAAGATTTAAAGACAGCAATTGAATATACATACATACGTACACATATGTAGGTTTTATTCATACACACATACATATGTATACACATATATATTTAATACTGTGAGAGTTGATTTTTTTCTATTTATGTGCTGCTTGTAAGAAAAACAATCAAAATATTAGGATCTAGAGAGGCTGAAATTAAAGGATAGGAAAAGGTACCCTGTACAAATATCAACTGTGTTGTTTTCTATGATGTGTAACAGATCGCCACAAACTATACCGCTTAAAGAATTTCAGGGGAATTCCCTGGTGATCCAGTGATTAGGGCTGCATAGTTCCACAAGGGGCAAGGGTTCAATCCCTGGTTGGGGAACTAAGATCCCACATGCCTTGTGGTGCAGCCAAAAAAAAAAATTTTTTTTCAAAAAATTTTTAAAAATAGGTGGCTCAGTGAGCAAAGAATCTGCTTGCTAATGCAGAAGACAGATTCTAAAGCACATATACGGAATCTAGAAAAACGGTTCTGAAGAATTTATTTACAGGGCAGCAATGGAGAAACAGACATGGAGAATAGATTTATGGACATGGGGAGGATGAGCTGTATGGAAAGAGTAACATGGAAACTTACATTCAGTTAAGTTCAGTTCAGTCGCTCAGTCCTGTCCAACTCTTTGCGACCCCGTGAATTACATACAGCACGCCAGGCCTCCCCCGTCCATCACCAACTCCTGGAGTTCACTCAAACTCACGTCCATCGAGTCGGTGATGCCATCCAGCCATCTCATCCTCTGTCGTCCCCTTCTCCTCCTGCTCCCAATCCCTCCCAGCATCAGAGTCTTTACCACATATAAAATAGATAGCCAATGGGAATTTGTTGTATGGCTCAGGAAACTCAAACATGGGCTCTGTATCAACCTACAGGGGTGGGATGGGGTGGGAGATGGGAGGGAGGTTCAAAAGGGAGGGGATATATGTATACCTATGGCTGATTCATGTTGAGATTTGACAGAAAACAATAAAATTCTGTAAAGCAATTATCCTTCAATAAACAAAAATTAAAAAATAAATAAATAATTTTTTTTTTTTAATGGTTCAGTCCCTGGGTTGGGAAGATCCCCTGGAGAAGGCAATGGCAACAATTCCAGTCTTCTTGCCTGGAGAATCCATGGACAGGCAAGCCTGTTGGACTACAGTCCATGGGGTTACAAAGGGTTGGGCACAACTTAGCAACTAAACAACAACAATGAACAACAACTTGTATATTCACACGTATTACACATTTATAATAGATGCACATTCCTAGATCGATAGGGAGGTCCACGGAGGGTTGCCTACTCCTCTGGCCTCCCTTGTCCTCTCTGTTTCTCCCTCTCTGGCTCCTCGGGCTGCTCTTCCTTCCCTGAGGACCTGCTGCCTCCCGTGGCCCGGTTCCTGAGCCAGTTGTGAAAAGGAAGACTGGACAGCCACCACCCCACTGATCGTCACTGAAGGACCTTAGGACTGCATCTCAGGACCCAGACACGGCTCCCAGTTACCCAGCCCCATCTGCGCCACAGCCTCATTTGCAGTGAGTCTCTGTGACTCCCGAGGAAACCTGGAAGCTTGGGGGAGGGAGGGGGTCACAAGTTCCGGGGCTCCCTTCCCACTCAGTTACTGCTAGTGCCGTTATTTTACTATGGCCAAAGCTTACTCCTCCAGGTGAGGTGGGTTCTCTCCGAACAAGAATCACTTTAGGAAAGGATAGAGAACACAGAAGCAAGTCTTATGTTGGAGTGAGCAAAACTGTCCTCTTCTCTCTGAGGCCTGGAGTAGTTTGGCCTCACCGCTACAGAGCCGTTTGGAGGCTCTTCCTGTGGGGACCCAGCAAGGTCCCTGGAGGATGGCTCAGACTGTGTGCTGTGTCAGTAAATTTCTCTCTGAATTATGCTTCCTACCCACTATTTCTGAATTTCCAGTAAACTCTCATTGAGACGCAAGCTGATGCCTTCCTGGTGACAGAGATTAAGAGAAAGGACCTGTCCCAGGTGGGTGACAGGATAAACCAGAAAAAGCAATGCTTTTTCTTTTGCCGCCAAAATGGCCAGACAGCATCAACAATAGCAATGGAGGGCTGAGCCCAGAAGGATGAGCAGCAGGAAATGACAAGAGGAGGATTCTGGGGAATGGATCCGACAGACCTGCACCAACTCCCAGAAATTGCTGGCAAACACCTTGGGAGGAATGATTTAGGTAACACAATACATGATGTCAATGCCATTGGGTTACCATAATAACATCCACAGCTGTTTACTGTGTACAGAGAACTTTCCACAAATATCCCACTTAATCACCCCCAACAGCCCTAGAAGGTTAGTATCTCTACTACTGTTTTACACCTGAGGAAACCTTAACTGAAGCTCAGAGACAACTGAGCTCAGCTGAAGCACACAGCTATTAAATGGCACTTGAGGCTTTGAACTGGGCTTTGAAAGTCTAAGCCCCGTGTACTTCCCACTACTCACCCTGCTCCCTCTTCACCTGCTGCTGCCGCTGCTGCTAAGGCGCTTCAGTCGTGTCGGACTCTGTGCGACCCCACAGACGGCAGCCCACCAGGCTCCCCCGTCCCTGGGATTCTCCAGGCAGGAACACTGGAGTGGGTTGCCATTTCCTTCTCCAGTGCATGAAAGTGAAGTGAAAGGGAAGTCACTCAGTAATCTCTGACTCTTCGTGACCCCATGGTCTGCAGCCCACCAGGCTCCTCCATCCATGGGATTTTCCAGGCAAGAGTGCTGGAGTGGGGGTGCCATTGCCTTCTCCACCCTCTTCTCCTAGCAGATGAGAAAATTACGTGAGAACAGTATCAGTACTGCCTGCTGTAAAGAAAAAGTTGCAAAGGGCATAGGCTAGGCTTAAGCGTGTTCCTCATCCTACGGATTTTAGAAAAGCTGCCAGTGGTCACCTGTATGATGTCACTGTGTTTGGGTAACCATGGATAGGGGAGAATACAGGCTCTTCTTATTTGTCTTGTGCAGAGGATTAAATTGAAGTTGCAGAATCGATTTAGCTCCAAGTCCAAAGGTTCCCCAAGATGGTCCAAAATCATTTCCTCTCTTTATTCCACATGTAGACACCTGGCCTCAGCCTAACCCGAGTGACTATTATCTCGAGCTATTTTGTTCCTTGGCTTATTTGTCTCCTGAATTATCATCACGACTCGTCCACAATCCCCCTCAAAGTAAATATCAGTTCCTGAAAGAAATTAATAAGCCACAGAGACGTCTTCTAACAACAGAGAACGTATTGCGGTCACGTTTCAGTACCAGGAAGCTGCTAATTCAGACACAAGATGTTTAAACAGCCGTTAAAGATGGACCTTGAAGCACTTTTCTTTGAGGAAAAAAACAACACAAAACATAGGTTTTGAAGTGCATTCGCATAAGACTCCATAGATAACATCATTTCTCATACCGGAATCCTTTCATTTCACATTCATTTCTGAACCATTCATGTCACCACTGATTTGCAACAATTTCAGAAGATTCTAACAGATATACCCCTTTACCACATTTTATTTGCTGTAAGGATAAGAGTATTTAAATACCGTATTGGAATTGCGATGATGGTTTACAAATGTCAAGCAGCTTTAGAAGGAGAACAAAGCATTCCAGTCACCTGGACGGCAGCCCATTTCCTCTGCATCTGAAGTAAACTATCATCTGGTCATTTATCTTTGAGTGGTGAGATATTTTTCTCAAAATATTTTTTTCAGTTCATACAGTATTTGTGCAGCCATAATCTCTCAGATGCCTTGCCCTCTCATACTGTGATCCTATCATATTTGAATGGAAAACAAATCAAGAGAAACTAAAATTATCCAAGTTCCCATTATTAGGACACCTATTAGTGCCTCGTCTGGATGTTCTATGGAGTGACGCCAATATCCTCTCTGTTTAGGAAGTCCATGTTTAGCACGGGCCATTTGGATGTTGACTAACACACAAAAATGGCCTTTATGCCATAGGAACAAACTTAAAATAGTTTATTAAACTGGTACATAGGAATTTTCCACCTGAAACCATATTCCCAGGGAGAAAGTCTCCTGGTTACAGTTTTTACTGGTTGCTTTGTTTATATCTGTCCTGTCCCAGAAAGAATTTTAGACAGCTAGTCACCGCTGTTAGTCTAACATGGTGCCCCATGTATTATTAATAAAAATCCTTCCAGTACCCACTGTGATTGAAGATGGGGATAAAGCAAACACTTTGGAGTTTTTAGTGCACCATTAAGGTATCACTGAAACATCATTCTGACCCTAGCTGTCACTTTTAATACTTTAACCCATGATATAGATTTTTATATATAGATGCTAATGTTTTCATTTAAATGGCTAGGAATTTTTTATATTCACAAGTAAAACAAAACAAAATGGTAAATCCAGATCTTAATCTCAAAACGGGAAAGTATTGATGGAGGCATTCTAGGTAATTCTGTCTTCTGGGCAGATTCATTCACTCTAGGGAGTGAGAAATAAGACTTATTTACCCAGTTAACGAAGACCAGGAAGTGGTGGCTTAAGTTGTATACACTTCCATGATAGCACTAACATCTTCCATTGATCAAATACATATTCCATAGCAGGCACTATAATAGGCAAGGATTTTATAAATGTTTGCCCTTTACTGTGATCCTACTATTATCAGCAGCCAACAGAAGAAAAAAAAAGGGTGTGAGGGAAGGTGTGGATGTTGCTCAAAGTGATTCAGCAATATCAAGCTTCAGAGCAACATCAGAGGACTTCCCTGGTGGTCCAGTGCTTGAGACTTCGCCTGTGAGTGCATTGACCCCCAGACAGGGAGCTAAGATCCCACACACCTCATGGCCCAAAATGCCAAAAATAAAACAGAAGCAATATTGTAACAAATTCAATAAAAACTTAAAAAAAAAGGTCCACATTAAAAAAAAAAAAGTAAGAAATCTTTAAAAAATCTCCATTGATCTAGCTCCTGGCCTTACCTTTAGCACAGTGATTCTGCCTCTTACAGGATGCTATGATAAACACATTTGGCATTGTGAAGTACCAGTCTGCTTTCGAGATGGCTGAAAAAAGTTTGGTAGATTTCATGTACACCCACATCATAGCTAATATTGGCTTTCCTTTGGGATAAGCCTGGAGTAACTGGAACCCTCTGAACAACCTTGGTTCTAATTTGGATTATCAAATGTTTTGAGCCTCTTAAACAGAGACTAGATCACAGATACTCTCATGCAGGACCTAGCTGGCAAACATTTCCCTTGCCCTTGTCATTTATTAGCAGAATTTGCAGGATTAGATTGGAAGAGACAGACACTTGGAGAATTTGGTAGAAAAGAGATATTGGGAATCAACGAGAACAGTGCTGTCTACCACAGTCCATCCTTTTTGCAAGATGAGTGAGCAGAGAGAAACAGAGAAGAGAACCATGGGTAGTCACTTCATTGTGGTTTTTGAGGGAAATAATGGGCCTGGCATGGTAGCAAGCAACGCAGACTTAGGGTTGGCTAGATTGAATAGTGTCAAGGCACTCTGGGACATAAGGACTGTCCCTAGTCATCTGACATCTGGCCTTGGGATGATTAGGGCAGGATGAGAGGGGTCCAGAACCTAGTCCCCATCCTTAGGAAGTTTCCTGTATCCTTGATGAAACGTAACTAATATGCATGAAACAGAGAACAACAAAATAGTAACTAGTTGAGCAAGATACATTTTATAGGCTTTAGAAAAAGGAGAAATTAATGTGGACTACCTCTTCGTGAAGCTGTAACAGGAAGCCTTGCACCTAAAAGGGTTTAAATAAGCATAGGCCAAAGTATAGCCATCAGTTCTTATTTTATCTTTCAGTGCCTTAGTTTTCACATTTAAAAAGTAGAGGTAACACTTGTCCTTTCTCATAGCTGGAAGAGATAATTCCCAAGATCCTTGGAGTGAGGGTGCCAGGATGCAGAGATATCTGAAGGAACAATATCATCCTGTTGCTGCTGCAGCTGCTAAGTCACTTCAGTCGTGTCCAACTCTGTGCAACCCCATAGACAGCAGCCCACCAGGCTCCCCCATCCCTGGGATTCTCCAGGCAAGAACAATGGAGTGAGTTGCCATGTCCTTCTCCAATGCATGAAAGTGAAAAGTGAAAGTGAAGTCGCTCAGTCGTGTCTGACTCTTGGTGACCCCATTGACTGCAGCCTACCAGGCTCCTCCATCCATGGTATTTTCCAGACAAGAGTACTGGAGTGGGTTGCCATTGCCTTCTCCATTAACCAAACAGAAAAGGCAAGAAAATAAAAGATGGGCATCAAAACCTGGACAAATTGTGGGACTTCCTTTGTTGTCCAGTAGTTAAGACTCTGCACTCCCAGTGTAGAGGCAGTGGGTTTGATCCCTGGTTGGGGAACTAAGACCCCACATGCTGTACGCATGGCCAAGAAAATTTTAAAAGTAAATTAACTTTTAAAACTGAACCAGTTGCATCCTTTGACACAACCTGGACTTGCCCAACGGCACAATATTGAATGCTTCCTGTTCGGTGTTTCTCTAACTTTGTGTTGGCCAGAATTTAGCATGTCAATCTTTTTTCACACATTTCTTATTATTTGGCAAACTTTGAAATCTTCAGCAAGAGCAAGCAGTTATCTAGTGCCAGGGACTATTTCAAGAGCTTGAGGGATGTATCAATAAGCCCAATCCTCTTGAAACAGTTCTGTGTGGTAAATACTATTAACACTCTGTTTCACTAATAAGGAAACTTAAGTATGGAGAAATAGCTTGCCCAAGGTGTCACAGCTGATGAATGAAAGCAGTGATAGTCTGACTGGATACCAAGCACTTAACCTTCAAGCTGTAAAGAAATCTCTCAGCACATCATGGTGACGTACTGCCAAGCAAAGGAAGAGCCAGTATAAAGTTCCCATTTTTATGGACAGAAGTGTTGTAAGAGATATCGTACAAGAGATGTCCACAGATGGCAGTTTCAGTGGTAGGGTAAGGGGCCACTTTTTACTGTTGAGGTGCCCTATGAATGATTCTGCACACAGCCTAGTATGGAGGCCACGGTGGGAGAGGATTGGGCAAGTAAGAAACCTCAGGAGGGATGTAGAAGTAGGACAGCTGGAAGGGATGCAGAGTGGGGTAAGAGACTGGAAAAGACTGAAAATCAGGACAGTGGTTTAGGCATCCAGGTCTCATTCTGTTCTTGACGTAAATTAAATGAATTATCTGAGTATCCCAGGCCTGTTCTCTATGTTGAAATGTTAACGCAATGAACCACAAGGGGTGTGGTTTCAAAACTAGTGGCCAGCAGCACAAACTGGGAAATTGCTTATTTAAACCTCTATGACAATGAGATTTAACCAGGATGATTTTGTGATCTTTGCCATGTTTACAAAGGCATAGTCTGGGTAATTTTCCTCTGGACACTGTTTATCCAGTTTTGCAGATACTAATATTGTAAACACAGGGTGGACACTCTGGTAGATGCCGGGGAAATAGACAGAGAAATTCAGCCCCTGCTCTCAAGGATCTCACAGTCCAGTGAACAATCACACTCGTATTTCATCAATGAAAATGCAACAAACGTGACAAAAAAGGGTACAAGGTGCCATAAAGGCACAAAGGGAAAAAGATTTGACTGTTCTAGAAAGTTCCATGGAAGAAGTGTTGTGGCTGACTATCACAAGATTTGGAGTCTTCCAGATGGCGGGAAAGGATAAGGAAGGGCATTCTTGGTGGAAGGGGTAAATGGACAAAAGACGCAAGTGTGAGAGGGCATGACAAATTCATGCACTTATAAGCTGGTATTCGTTTTCCAAACTTAAAGAGCACACATTCGTTGCCTCACAGTTAGGACGCCATGGTCAGGAGTCTGAGCGTGGAGTAACTGGCTTCTCCTTCATAGTTTCTCCCTGGCCTGCCTTCAAGGTGTTGGCCAGTGGTGGGGTCTGATTTTAAGGCTTGACTGAGGGAGGATGCACTTCCAAGCCCATGCAGTTCCTTGAGGCTGTTGGTTGAGCAGCCTCAGTTCCTTGCTAGGTGTTTGGCCAAAGGCTGCCTTGAGGTCCCAAGATCACGTGAACTTCCCTGACTTAGGAGCCACTTACTTCATCAAAGCCAGCCATGGAGAGTCTGCCAGCAACTGGGAAGGGACCATCTTAGATCATTTAGTCCAGAAAGGTAATCCTCTGTCTTGATGGATTTCACTGATTAGATGCAAGTTACTCGACCAGCAGAGTCTTCCCTGGTGGCTCAGATGGTAAAGCATCTGCCTGCAATGCGGGGAGACCCAGGTTCGATCCCTGAGTTGGGAAGATCTCCTGGAGAAGGAAACAGAAACTCACTCCAGTACTCTTGCCTGGAGAATCCCACGGGCAGAGGAGACTGGTAGGCTACAATCCATGGGGTCACAAAGAGTCGGACACGACTGAGCCGACTTCACTTTCACTTTATTCAACCAGCTCACACTCAAGGAGAAAAAATTACACAAAATCAAATGTACTGGAAGGTGGGGATTTGGGAGGGTGAAGAGCATCAAGCCTCTTTGCCACAGAGGCAGTGCCAAGTCCAGAAGCAGACTGGCAACTTTCTATCCATACGCCCTGCATTGATGAAAAATTCTGGCTGGATCTGTAACAACCTCCTCATTTGCTTACCCCCTATCTTCTCAGTCTCTGCTGAGAAGAACTGGTGCACCTCTCTTATACCCCTGAAACCAAGCTCCTCCTGGGATGATAATGGCCCTGGCTCTCAGTCTCCTATCTCCTGAGTTTCTCCCCTAATCAGATTACTACTGTATTATTAGGCTCCATTATCATATTATCCTTTTCAGCATATAGATAGAATTTGGGATTTTCCTAAATGCTTGAAATAATTTTAACCCCTTTAAACCCTCATTAAATGCTTTTTTCAGTGAATGTTACTCATTTCCAGTGAGATGTATTCACCTCTGGCTCTTTCCAAAGGGCATAGCTTTAAGGAGATATCAGATTTTGACAAGTTATTAAAGAAGGGTTAAGTCTACAGATTTCATTATCATTTCTGGCACAGAGTTTGAGGTAATGTTTTCTTTTTATTTTGTTGCGTGGCTTTTAATACATGAGCCCCCCTCACCTGCCACCATCATCTGAGGACCTTACTATGTGAGAGTTTCAGTGACAATACAAGGCTTGTGAGTTGCCTGAAAGAGATCAGAGAGTATCTTAGAAACAAAGTAGAATTTCTCTCTCTCTCTGTGATCACGATAACCAGAAATGGAAAAGAACACCGAACCAAAAATAGTAGCACCATTTACTCTGACAGAATAGGAAACCAGCAGCTTCTGCTTGTGAGTTTTAGGACTTCAAGCAAGCAACACCTCTGTGACTCCTTCTACTCATCTGTCAAACAGCAAGGATGACAGAGATGCAAATGTATTTCCCTAAACAGAATCCAGATTTAGTACAATGCTGAGCCCAGTGTGTACAGCTCTGAATTTTACCGAAAGAGAAGCCCAAAATAACTGAGTAGTCCACCCTCCCAACAGCAAGCAGGGGTTGCCACGGGTTTCAATAAAATTCTATTTATAGCCAGCATTCTGGAGCCACAGTCACAATTGTCTGTTAAATAGAAGAAATACAGGATTACTTTATGCATCATTTAGAACACAGTTTAACAGAACCTTCTAACACAGAAATGAACAATCTTTAAGAACAATCTTTAGATGTGCGTGGGAAGGTAGAGAAATCACATGCTTTGGGGTCCAGAATTGTGGTTAGACTCTTACTCCTTGGAAGAAAAGCTATGAGCAACCTAGATAGTATATTCAAAAACAGAGACATTACTTTGCCGACTAAGGTCCGTCTAGTCAAGGCTATGGTTTTTCCAGTAGTCATGTATGGATGTGAGAGTTGGACTGTGAAGAAGGCTGAGTGCCAAAGAATTAATGCTTTTGAACTGTGGTGTTGGAGAGGACTCTTGAGAGTCCCTTGGACTGCAAGGAGATCCAACCAGCCCATTCTGAAGGAGTTCAACCCTGGGATTTCTTTGGAAGGAATCATGCTGAAGTTGAAACTCCAGTACTTTGGCCATCTCATGAGAAGAGCTGATTCATTGGAAAAGACCCTGATGCTGGGAGGGATTGGAGTTAGGAGGAGAAGGGGACGATCGAGGATGAGATGGCTGGATGGCATCACTGACTCGATGGACACGAGTCTGAGTGAACTCTGGGAGTTGGTGATGGACAGGGAGGCCTGGCGTGCTGCGATTCACGGGGTCGCAAAGAGTTGGACACAACTGAGTACTGAACTGAACTGAATCTCCACTTGGCCTCTGAGGGAATCCCACACCCACTGTGGCCTACATCATTAGTTCTCAGATTTTTTCAAATGGGTACTCTTACCTGCAAAAGGGAGCAATCAAGTCATTTATTCAGGAATTTGAGGGAGAGCCTGGGGCAACTTCTTGTCATCATAATATCCCATTTAAAATATCCTCTGTCCTTGGGATTTCCCAGGCAAGAATACTGGAGTGAGTAGCCATTCCCTCTTCTAGGGGATCTTCCCGACCCAGGAATTGAATCTGAGTCTCCTGCACAGAAGGCAGATACTTTACCAGCTGAGCCACAAGGAAGCACAGACAGCCAGCTGGTGATTGCCGGCAGGGGTAAGCTGAGGGAGCAATAGAGTGGGATAGTGGGATCTGCAGCTGTAAACTATTCCATATAGAATGGATAAACATCAAGGTCCTACTGTGCATAGCAAGGCAGATCTTTAGTACTTACAATAAAACATAATGAAAAATAATATTTTTATAAGGATATGTATATGTACAACTGAGTTACTTTGATGTATATCAGAAATTAACACAATATTGTAAATCAACGATACATCAATTAAATTTTTCTTAAATTTAGCTGCTTTATCTTGAAATATAGTTAATTTACAATATTGTGCTAGTTTCAGGTATACAGCAAAGTGATTCAGTTATATGTATATATACATGACTTATATACAGTATTGTAAAGTAAAAAATAAAAAACTACAAAACTACAAAAAAATTTTTTTCAATTTCAGCAGGATATTTCATATTCAAATATAAGATTTTTTTCATGCCAAAATGTTTGTACCTTGCAGTGAATATTTTGTTTCACTGATTTAGACATAAAGTCACATTGTATGTCTTTGCCTTGAAAAAAATAAAGAATCGGAGAAATCCTGTGAGGTAACACAAAAAAATAAAAATAAAAATACTCTGATTTACTATAAAAATCTATCAGAACTTTGTGTTCTAATCCATTTTATATGTGCTCTTGGTTTTTAAATAAAAATGTTTCAAATTAATTATTGTCATGTAAACTCACCTTCCAAAAGTTGTGCCGTGTTTATCTTGTGGCCTCGAGTAGCCAACTGTGCTTTTCTATATATCTCGGGGAAGAGGGGAAGTCCGTATTCACTGGTTTTGAAAGTTTCTGTTAAAGCAATTATACAAATGAAAGAATTGATATCACTATAAACTCATGATTCCCAGCCTCAGGTGGACACCTGACATGACCCAGCTCAGCTGCTGTTGCGGGCGCTTCAGTCGGGTCCGACTCTGTGCGACCCCATAGACAGCAGCCCACCAGGCTCCCCTGTCCCTGGGATTCTCCAGGCAAGAACACTGGAGTGGGTTGCCATTTCCTTCTCCAATGCATCAACGTGAAAAGTGAAAGTGAAGTCGCTCAGTCGCGTCCGACTCTTCGCGACCCCATGGACTGCAGCCTGCCAGGGCTCCTCCGTCCATGGGATTTTCCAGGCAAGAGGACTGGGGTGGGGTGCCATGACCCAACTCTACAGTGACTAATTTGCAATGTCCCCACACGCAAAGCTTTGATTCCCTCTCCCTAGCCAGTGATCCTTTCTCGGTGATCTCTTCTCCCCTAACTTCCTACCAAATGGCTCAGACGGTAAAGTGTCTGCCTGCAATGTGGGAAACCACGGTTCCATCCCTGAGTCGGGGAAGATCCTCTGGAGAAGGAAATGGCAACCCTCTCCAGTACCCTTGCCTGGAAAATCCCACGGATAGAGGAGCCTGGTATACTACAGTCCATGGGGTCTCAAAGAGTCGGACAGGACTGAGTGACTTCACGTTCACTTCTCCCGTAAAGAGAACGATGAGCCCATTGGTTAGGACCTTTCTCTACCCAACCAACTCCGTCTGCCTCCGCCCTCTTTCTCCTTTTTCTGTTATTACTCACAAAGTGTCTACCCTCACCGCATCAAAGGTATGTGATCCCTACTTACTCATGCCTTCTCAGGGACCATGGTCTGGATTTTCTCCCTAATCATCTGCATCCTTGACCTCCCCTTCTTCAGTGGACTCTTCACGGCAGTGTCACATGGTGGCGGTGGTCGCTCAGTCGTGTCCAACTCTTGTGACCCCATGGACTGTAGCCCACCAGGCTCCTCTGTCCATGGGATTTCCCAGGCAAGAATACTGGAGTGGGTTGCTACTTCCTTCTCCAGGAGATCTTCCCGACCCACCGGATCAAACCCGGGTCTCTTGCACTGCAAGTGAATTCTTTACCTCTGAGCCACCAGGCAAGTCCATTTGTATCAAATGTGTCAATTTTTTTTTTTAACTAAAACAAAACAAAACACATATATATACTACTATATATAAATATATACACTACCATATATAAAACAGATAGCTAGTAGGAAGCTGCTGTACAGCACAGGGCTCTCAGATCAATGCTCTGTGATGACCTGGATGGGTGGGATGCAGTGGGTGGAAGAACTGTCCCTTATAGTTTCCATTTCTTCACCTCTCCTCCATTTAAAACTTATTTTCACATTTTAAAAATTAAAATTATACACATAGACAGCTTTTAAAATTCAACTATTACTACAGAATATATTGAAAATAGTCTTCTGCCCTACTCTCTGTGCCCAAGTTGGTCAGTCTGTCTACTGATCAACAACAAATACTTCCAACTCTCTCCAGTTTTTTCTTTGGATAGTCACATTTCTAAATGATATTCTTGAACTTTGTATAACTGGACATACGATGTAATATACATCAATTTTTTTTGCTCAGTGTTATGTGGGTGAGAAAGACTCATATAATCCAGTCACTTTCATTACATGTCATGCTGTGTTACATTCTGTTCAACAAAGACAGCAGTTCTTTTGAGGTTGGTCATCTGAGCTGTTTATAAATGACATTACTATGAACATTCTTATATATATATATCTGGGCACGTGAGTAAGACTTTTTCTGCATTTCTAGATGTGGGATAGGACCGGTGCATCTTGGATTTTTACATTCTTTATGAAACAGAAGCTCTTAATGTTAACTTGACAATAAAATAGTCCATTTTATCAGTTTATCTTTTAGGATTTGCCCCCTTTTTGGTATTGCTCAAAAAGTTGTTTCTTATACTAAAATCATGAATATATTCTTCCACATTTTCCTCTAGAAGTTTTAATTTCACCTTTCACTTTTAAGTCCCTGAGCCATCTTTGATTTATGTTTGAGGATCGTGTGTCCTTCTTCTCTTCAAACCTGGAATCTGGATTCCATTTCTACCATCTAACTGAACCAAAGGCTTTCATATTGCTTTCCATATGGATTATTCTAAACTCCATTTCTCTTCTCAGGCTTTATCTTGCTTCATAATCATTCAGAAACACTTGACACACTGGATGACTTCCCTCCTTCTTGAAAGATCTTCTTTTCTTGGCTTCCAAATTGCCACATTCTCCTAGCTTTTCCTAAACACATCTGACAGCTCTTTCAGAGTCACTTTTGCATAAGTCCATTTCCTGCCTGTCTTCCGAATATCAGGATCCTCCTGGGATCACTTTTCAGCCCTCTTCTCTTTCAACTCTCTTTTCCTAGGTAATCCCATCTGCTCTCGGGGTTTGTGTGGATGATCCCCTAAAACTGAATCTCTAGGCTACATCTTCCTTCTGCCCACCAACCTTCTATCCCCTTTGGACAGATTCCTGACCTCCCAAATTATCATGTCTAAAATTGAATGCCTCCAATCCAGTTAATGTCGCCCATCCACCCTGTCCTGTGCTCAATATCTGGGGAGGGTCATTCTTGATACTTCGTTCTCCCTTAACTCTAGCATACAAGACAACGATAGTCTAGTCTCACTCAAACTACATGGGGAATTCGTTTAATTCTCTCCATCTTCACCCCTAGGCATTCATTGTTTATCACCTGATGATTATAACAACCTCCTCATCATTCTCCCTGCTGTAACTCTTGTGCTCTTTCCATTTTTTTTTTCCTCCAAATAGAAACCAGACTGATCTTACGAAAATATAATTGGATTCATGACAATCCTCTCTACAAAACCCTTCAACATTTATTATTGCACTTAGGATGAAATACCAAACCCTCGACATGGCCTAGAGGGCACTTTGCACTAAATGGCACCAGCTTCTCTCTATATAATCCGGTAAACCTTGGTGTCAGCCTGGAATACTCTCCAGGTGTTTGTTTCTTTGTCTTTCCCTTAAGCCTCGGGTTAAGTGTCTAATCCTCACTCCCATCCCATTATATGATCTCACATGAACTTGTGCTTTCCTTTAGATCATTAGGGCTTCCCTGGTTGGGTCAGTCCTGCCAATGCAGGAAAGAGTTCAATCCCTGATCTGGGAAGATCCCACGTGTTGAGGAGCAACTAAGCCTTTGCACAACCATTGAGCCCAGTGCTCTAGAGCTGGGGAGCTGCAGCTCCTGAGTCTATGTGCCCTGAGCCCACGCACCCTAAAGCCAGTGCTTTGCAACAAGAGAAGCCACTGCAATAAGAAGCCCACGCATTGCAGCTAGAGAGGAGCCCCACTCACCCAGCTAGAGAAAAGCCTGCACAGCAACAAAGACCCAGCACAACCAAAAGCAAACAAGTATATCGTTAAATACAGCTTGTGATTAGATGCTTATCTGATCATTAACTCATTATCAGCACCCCTACCAGACCCTGAGTTCCTAGGGGCAGGGGTCATGTCCTTATTGTTATTATTATTGTTCCTCCCTCCAGTACACCTCAGTGCCTTGCCCGTGTTAAGAACTCGCTAAGCCCATGTCAAATACCGAGGGCACACAAAGACGAGCGATGCCCAGTTCTTCACTGAGAAGACGGCATAGTCTTGTGGGGTTCCTAGCAGGTGCAATTCAAAATCTCTGGGCTCTCACCCTGTTTCTAGGAGGAGGATGCTGGAAGTGCCACGTTTCCTGTCGCTGGTTTCCTGTCTCTGGGCCTCATTGTCCTTATCTGGAAGCTTCCCCTCCTGTCTATACCCACCTCCACCCCATGATTCCATCATCATCCCTTTTAAGGCTATGATTTCTTTCTATGAGGGAAGGTAGCCTGGGGGAATAAATGTTTCCCCCACAGAGCCTGCCCAACTGTGCTGCCCAGCTGTGTAGGCTATTATTACTTTAAAGCAGTAATTAGTGTATTTGTTCTTAAATTGCATCGTTGACCGTGAGTAGCACAAAATCCATTCACCTGAGATTGTCCTTGTAGATGATTTGGGTGCAATAAAGGCAAGATGATTGCTATTTCAGCATCGCTGTGGTTTTATTGCCCCCTGGTGGAGATATTAATTACTTAGCCCTGCCCGTTTGAAGATGCTGCTGTTTAAACAGAGGTCCACAGATTTTCCCCTGGAGATCATGGTATTCACTCCTCTGCGAGTGAAACTAGAGACAATAGGCATAAGAGAATTTTCCTGATGAAAACTTCTATGTTGACTCCATCTGCATTTTTTTTCTTTAAGGGTAATTTCTTCATCCATCTTCTTTCGTTTTGTCCAGGAGACAGTTCTGTCCCCTCAGAGACACTGTCCAAGGAGGCAACCACCAGACTGATTAGCTATTTGGTCTCAAAGAACAATTACCCCCATTTTAGAGAGTAATATTCAATCCAGTGGAACTAGTTTTCCCAGGGGATCTAAATGCTCAGGCTGTAAATTTTTTCAAATGTATAAAAATAATAGAAGTACTACCAACACATACACACGAAGTTACGTATAATCATTGCATTATAGGGACATGTCCCCTGTACACATGGTTTCATGTTTCCAGATGCATTTTCACTCTCCAAATCAGAAACTTACCCATGAGACACAATTCAGCTACTCACAATTGTACCTCCTTGTTTGATGAAGTAGGGGATAGGTGGGTATGGGGAATGACATTTCTAATTGACAGAAAATAGTTTAGCCAGGTTTATATATATATGACTTTCCTGGTGACTCAGATGGTAAAGCGTCTGTCTGCAATGCTAGAGACCCAGGTTTGATCCCTGGGTTGGGAAGATCCCCTGGAGAAGGAAATGGCAACCCACTCCAGTACTCTTGCTTGGAAAATCCCATGGACAGAGGAGCCTGGTGGGCTGCAGTCCATGGGGTCGCAAAGAGTCAGACAAGACTGAGTGACTTTACTTTAATTTATATAGATAGATAGATATATTACTCTTTCCAACAGATAGAACATTTCCCAAAAACTAGAGATGGCTACATTTATCATTGGAAAATCCCAGGGACAGAGGAGCCTGGTGGGCTACAGTCCATGGGGTTGGGAAGAGTCAGACAAGACTGAGTGACTTTAATTTATATAGATAGATAGATATATTACTCTTTCCAACAGATAGAACATTTCCCAAAAACTAGAGATGGCTACACTTATCATTAATGGAAAAATTCAATGAGAAATGGCTGACTGTTCAAAAAGAAGAACCAGCAGTGGAAATGCAGGTTTCCTATTATTTGCATTCCCATTTTTTCTCTGTAGCACTGGAGTTAGCATCAGACGGCTCTGGGTCTGAATCTTGACTCCTTCCTAAGGAGTTTTGTTCCTTAAGGGAAGTTACTTAAGATTTCTAAACCTCAGGATCTTCTTATCATCTACAAGGCAGGTGTAATAATACCCACCTCATAGATTTGTTGTGAAGCTTGAATGTGATATTATATGTAAAATGCTGTGCAAAATGCCAGGCACATATTAGGCATTCAAGCAACAGTAGCTGATATTACTGTAATTATTCTTAAGGTTATTCAGAAGGTTATGAATGATCGTGAGGGGGAAAAAATAACACAAAGCCAATCAAAGCTAATTGTCTGCATTCAGGAGCAGTATTTAATCTCTTTTAAGAAAAGATTCTCTTTTAGGAGAGATTATGAATCTCTTTTAGGAGAGATTATGAATAGCAAATAATTAATAAGTAATGTTATTTTCTGCACTCATTTCTTCCTATCTCCCTGGGGCAGGCAGAACTCTAAATTGGCTCCTAATATCCCAGGACCCTAGTGTGTACCCCCTGAATGACCCCGTCTCCTTGAATATGTGTGGACCCTGTGAATATGACGGGGCATCACACTCATGGTTGCAGATATATTTAAGGTTCCACATGGGTAGACCTGGCCAAATCAGGTGAGCTCCCTTTTTTAAGTGATTGATTTTTTTAATTTTTACTGAAGTATAGCTGGATTTAAATGTTGTGTTAATTACTGAGCATGGCAAAGTGTCTCAGTTATACATATATATGTATGTATATATATGTATACATTGTTTATCATATGCTCTTCATTATGGTTTATTATAGGATATTGAATATAGTTCCCTAGGACCCTGTTGTTTATAAGTCATGCAGTCTATGGTACTTTTTAATA
Organism: Nanger dama; assembly: GCA_917880005.1. NCBI lineage: Eukaryota > Metazoa > Chordata > Mammalia > Artiodactyla > Bovidae > Nanger > Nanger dama. The sequence goes on along the minus strand of CAKJTW010000032.1, from coordinate 13,755,962 downwards.
GGATCCTGAATGGATTAAGACTGTTATTAATCCCATTCAGAGTATTTCTTTTCATCTCAGACATAAAAATTTCATTTCCAAAATTTCAGTTTGAGTCCTTTAACTATCTTTCCTGTCTCTAATCTTTGCTGTTTACTCACGAAGTTGTGCCGGACTCTTTGCAACCCCATGAACTGCAGCACGGCAGGCCTCCCTGTCCTTCACTACGTCCCAGAGTCTGCTCAAACTCATGTTCTCTCTAATCTTCACCTGCTTAAACTTTCCTCTAGCTCTTTGAACATATAGAATATAGCAATAATAAGTTTTAAAGCCCTTGTCTGCTAATTGCGACATCTCTGTAAGTTTTGGTCTGTTTTAGTTAACTTATTTTTCACCTAATTGTGGATGGTATCTTCTTGTTTCTTTGCACGCCTGGTCCATTTTTTTAAATTAGATTTCTAACATCATCAGTTTTATCTCACTGGCTCCAGAAGACTTCTGTATTTCGATAAATATTCCTAAACTCTTGGGTGCAGTTCCAATACTTGGATGCGGTTTCAAATATCACTTTTATGATTTGTTAGGTGGGACTGTAGTCATGCTTTGTTGCTGCTGTTGTTGTTGAGTCGCTGAGTCATATCTGACTCTTGTAAATCCTTAGACTGTAGCCTGACAGGCCCCTCTGTCCATGGGATTCTCCAGGCAAGAATACTGGAGTGGGTAGCCATTCCCTTCTCCAGGAGATCTTCCCAACCCAGGGATAGAACCCTCATCTCCTGCATTGGCAGGTGGGTTCTTAACCCCAGAGAAGCCCACAGTGATGCTTAGTGAAGGGCTAGTTTTCCCCACTACCAAGGACAAGTACTTAGTGTCCTCTGAGTACTCTAACCTACATCTTCTGAGGTTTTCTAGTCCAACTAGTGAGAACAGGCATTGTGAGAGCTCTGGGTACCATTCCCTCTAATCCCTTTGGGTGGTTCTTTCTCCAGTCTTGAGTAGTTTTCTCACCTGCTTGTGTTGACTAGTCCTGTGCTGAGTACTCAAGGACACCCTGTGCAGTCCCCAGAGTTCTCTCTGTCTCCTCTTAGGTACTTTGCCCTGCAAACCCTATTCCCTTCCTGAACTCCCAGCATCTTCTTCCCAATTCAAGGTCTCCATTGGCTGTTTGGGGTTCTCCTTCCCTGTACCATCAGCTGGAATCTTTATCAAGGCAGTTAGATAAGGTCCTCACTCTATTTGCTTTCCATCTCTCAGGGTCCATTGTCCTTTATTGCCTGATGTCCATTGTCTGTGGGCTTCTGTGGTGGGCTCAGGGGTTCAATCCCTGTCAATGCTGGAGGCACAGGTTCAATCCCTGGTCCGGGAAGATCCCACCCACCGCAGGGCAACTAAGCCAGTGCGCACAATTACTGAGCCAGCTTTCTAGAGCCCAGCCGCCACAACTACCAAGCCCAGGCTCCACAACAAGAGAAGCCACGGCAATGAGGAGCCCGTGAGCCGCAACTAGGGAGTAACCCCCTCTCACCACAACTAGAGAAGGGCCTGCACAGCAACGAAGACCCAGCACAGCCAAAAACTAATAAAATCATTTTTTAAGTCATTGTTTCACATATTTTGCTTCTAATTGTTTCTAGAGGGAGGGTCATCTGGTCCTTATTATTTGATCTTGTCCGCAAGTCTACCTGAATCATGTAACCTTAGGGAAAGGGAAGAAAGTTGGAGGCATCCCTTTACCAAATTTCTTGAAGCTGTCAAGATACATAATAATCATACAATTGAGAGAATTTTTGTTTTTTTTTTTTTTAATATATGGCAGACTCAGGAAAGAGGGGGAGAAGGCAATGGCAACCCACTCCAGTACTCTTGCCTGGAAAATCCCATGGACAGAGGAGCCTGGTAGGCTGCAGTCCATGGGGTCACTAAGAGTCGGACATGACTGAAGCGACTTAGCAGCAGCAGGAAAGAGGACAAGGGAGATGTCTCTCTCTCTCTCTTTTTTTCTCCTGTGCCAACATTGAAACATTCTGTGCCTTTTCCCTAATAGAATGGGAAATAAAAGAATTTTTAAATTGTTTGGAAACTGAATTCATCTGAAGCTAAATGTAGAAGATAACAAGCTGAATATTTCCCTCTAGCAGTTTGGAGGGATGGCATGTCTGCTCTGAACAACTGAAAGCACAATTTACTACATTGTGTGGTGTCCTTTGAAAGTAAGATTCTCCCTGCTAGGTGAACATCACTGCTAATATCACTGCGAATATCTATCACTGACACCCTTTCGGCACTTAGCTGGTAAACAGCAATCTAATTAACAGTCAGTTGGGATTCACTCTGGAGGAGGAATAAGAATAAACTCAGCAGGAAAGTTGTAGGCTTGCCCACTGTGGACAGTTCTTCAATTACTTCTTTTAATTCTTCAGAGGATGTACTGAAAGAGACTGATGGAGCCATTAATGAGAGCCACTGTCTGGGTATCATCTTGGGGTCCCCATCACTACTAACACGACCTGATTGAAAAGTAAAAACACATTTGGAGAAAAATGGAGGATTGGTGCCATAAAATACACTATGATCCTTTGCTGAGGGCCAGAAAAACTGCTAAGGGAAGAAGAGTTTCATGTAGGATTCATGCAAGTGACATGGGCTTAGGATAATTGGGTATAACCATATCCCAGCCCCATAGGTTGACAAATAAGCCCCTTTATGATCCTCAGGCACCTTATGCGGCACGTATGATAATACACAACCTCTTCAAGATCAAGAACGAGATGATGCTACTTCTCCTGGGGTCTCATTCCAGTCCTTTAAGCCATGATGCTGACACGAGCTGCCTCACTGACCTGGACTCTATATTCTCCCAATTCCCAGGCAGCCACACTAGACTCCACGCTCTCCCTTGCACGGTCTAAGCGTGCTCTGAAGCAGGGCATCCTTGTTCACTGTTCTCTCTTCTGAGAACCTGCCACCTCCCTCCAGCCACAAGGGTCATTTCCTCTCCACCTCCCTTGACCCCCCAATCTAAAATTATGCACTCTCCAGTTACTCTCTATCCTCTTCTGAGCTTTATTTTCCTGCACAGCACTTTTTACCACCTCCCAGAATATCTCCCAGAGTATTCTATCGTTTATCCCATTGCTGATCTTGACTTTAAGCTCCCCAAAGGCAGGGACTTTGTTTTGGTCTCTCCTGTACCCACAGCACCTGGGACCATGTCTAGGGAACAGCAGGAGCTCAATAAACATTTGTTGAGTGAATAAATAAGCAAGCGTGTAGAACAAATGGAAAGCTATATGTGCGTGTCTGTGTGTGTGTGTGTGTGCTCTGTGTGTGTGTGTGTGTGTGTGTGTGTGTGTGTGTGTGTGAATGATAAGAAAACTGGCTTGCCTAGGTGAAAGTAACAAATGATGCTTGGCCATAAATTAAAATTTAATACACCAGGCAAACTGGAGATGTAGAGATATGTGGAGATATGAGGTATGGGGTCAGCTGGGATGCCTGAGGAGTAATCCAGGAAGGTGGTGAAGGATTCATGAGAAAAATGAGCAGAGTGGGTCTGAGACACTTATCCAAGACAGAATTAGTAAGAAGAGTGTCTGAAAGGAAAGGGGCTGCAATTCACCCCATAGCTGACATGATGTACCCTCCATGGAGAATGGAACAGCTCAGATTTTTTTCTACCCTCACAGTTACTTAATCTTAGCATCAGAAAGTCTAAATACCCAACCATGTACAAAAACTGACCATCAGCTGCACTCAGGACCATTCATAAAACTGAGCTGGGGTTCTGCATTAGCTCTTGAACTGGCATTCTTAAATATATATATATTTATATTTATATTTATATTTATTTAGTTTTGCTTGGCTTTTGGGGGTCTTAGTTACAGCACTCACATGGGATCTTCCATCTTTATATCTTTATTTCAGCACATGGGATCTGCTCCCTGACCAGGGATGGAACCCAGGCCCCCCGCATTGGGAGCACTGAGTCTTAGCCACTGGACCACCAGAGAAGACCTGAGCTGCCCTGCTGAACACAGATCTTTTTGTTTTTAAGAATGATTAACATTTTTTCATTCTAGGTCCACAGTCTCTGCCTGATCCTTGGACTATTAATGACTGTCCCTAAAAGAATGTCACCCACTGACCCATTACTGAAATGTAGGGTTAACGTAGACATTGTCATAGACCAACTATGGGCTCAGCAGAGCACCTGACACTTAGTAAGTGCCCAATCCATGTTTAGGGAATTAAATAAAAGCCATTTCTGCAAGCAATGACGCTGGTGCCACCTGGTGTGTGGACACAGCCCATACAGGCAAGGAACCGAGTTCCTCTTTCTCAAAGGGCTTCCCAGGTGGTTCTAGTGGTAAAGAAACTGCCTGCCAGTGCAGGAGACGTAAGAGATCCAAGTTCATCCCTGGGTCAGGAAGATTCCCTGGAGGAGGGCATGGCAGGCTACAGTCCATAGGGTCACAAGGAGTTGGACACTTTAGGACGCACGTTCCTCTTTCTCATTGGAGGCTGGTCCAGAGCATACTCAAGACACACACACTTCTTTAGTCATCCTGACCTTTCCCCTGTATAAACAGTCTCCATCTCTCTCCCTCTCTCTTTCTCTTTCTGTCATTATCTCTGCCTCCTTCCCCCATCCCTAACTCCCAACAAAGCTGTTGTACCTGAATTTCAGTCTTCATGCAGAGAGAGAAATCTGTAGCAGCCTCCCTGCGATGGATCTCCTGGAGAGACTCAACAGACTTTCCGAGGGGAGAAGAGCTATAATTTCCTTCCAAGTAATTCTGACTATCAAGCCCTCACCGCAGCTTATTTGGAGAGCAAGGAGCAGGCAGCTCGCTGGAGCTGCTCTAATTGTAGAGCCTGATCAAAGGCAAGACGGAGGGAAGCAGGGAGTCATGCCGCTTATGTGACCCCCACCTGCTCAGAAGGGGGTTTCTCCAGAAGAAAGAAAATTGGCAGCATCCACTGTGAAAAGGGCAATGCTTGCTTTCGGTTGGTGGTAAATGACAAGTGATACTTGCACTCTTTTTTTTTTCCTAGAGCTTTGAGGCCTGATACATGAGGGCTAGAGGGCAGTTGAATTGTCCTTGTGGGTCTAGAAAGGAGATGGAAGCAAGCTTGTGGCTAAAAACAAAAAGAAAACTCTTGCTCAGATTATCTAACAAGAATTTTCTTCACTTGCAGTGATGTTAATCTGATAAAGTTGTGGGCTTTTGGCCAGAATTTAAAATTTTGTCTCCTTTACAATAAAAAATAGGTAAACTCTAAATGTCAAAGTGTAGTCTAAATCATCTTAGCTGCCATGAATTTTATAATTACTGTGGATAAGTGAAGCGTTTGGCATGCATGTATACATTTAGTTAGTCATTAAATATATATATGTATATACATTTAATCCTCCCAATAACTTTAGGAGGTAGACGTTGATATTATTGCTATCTACTATTTTAAAGATGAGTAAACTGAGACTTAGGAAGGCGGTATAATTGGTTGGCCTTCTCTGAGCCCAGACTCTTCTCCTCTCTGCTTTCCTATGCACACGAATAATTCCAAATGCTTCTTAAAAATGCAGACTCTGGAGCATCCATATCAGAGATTCTGATCCAACATATCTCTTTGAGTTGCTGGGAATCTGCATTTATGACATGCCACAGAGGTTATTTTGAAACAGACATGGCAGTACCTCACTTTGAGAACTGATGTTCCGGGGGTTATTAAGTATTCAGCATATTCCCAGTCGAGTCCTACTAGGAGAGCAAGGAGCTGGCCCCCCAGAGGTTAAGCAACTTCCTGGAGGCCAGTCCACTACCAAGCCAGCTGGCCCAGCATTCTTTCCACCACATTCCAGTGGAGAAAAAATTCAAGTCTCTGAGAGAGCTTTGTTCTCTCCCTAGTCTTTCAGTTCTTGCAAGCAGCCAAACTCCCCTGGAGCGTCCAACAATATGTTCAAGGCCAGCATAGAAAAATCACACCACTCATTCGAAAAGTCTCCGAGCTCTGTGCCCACGTACTGCCAAAATTGGAAGCAGTGAAAATCATTTAAATATTACTTTTCTTTAATTGTGAGAATATCAGTGTGTGAAAATTACCATGTGTAACCTTAAGAGCTGTTACAGCTTTCTGAAAAAGCAAGCTTGCCTTTCCAACTGCCATTCAGCAAGGACTGGCTTTCCTTTTCCCTGTTCAGCCCTCAGCATCGTCTTAGACCCACATATGACCTAAAGGTGGTTCAGAACTGGTTCTTCAGGATAGATGTACAATAGAAGGCTTATAATTCTATGAGATTATTATGGCTACATTTCCGGTGACGCTGTCATCCTTGGAGCTGTTCCTCTGAGATGGGTGTTTTCTCTGTGTATTTACCCAGTTTGTGTTGAATGAACCAACATCGAGATCGGTGGCTTAATGCCAAAGTTCGGCAAACAATTGTTCCCCTGTCTGTGGGCTTATTCATTTATTTCTGAGAGTTCTCTGCCAGAATCTGTCCTGTCAAGTCCCTTAGAGGGAGGCGTAAAATATGCTTGCACTCTGCATTTTAGGCCATTCCATTAATTCATCACTGGTGTCATGGCAAGTTTTCACACATGGATGTCACAAATCTCGATTATGCAAATATGTTGTCTATTTCTTAACAATACGCTGGTACAACTTGCCTTGACTCATAGTCGTTTCCTTCATCGCATGACCGCTCACAGACCGATTTGTGAGGTCTCTAAATGTGCTCAGTTCTGTTACTGAGGCAACCTGCCCCAGAGGATTCCGCAGATAGAAACTTCACATCTGAGCGACACAACGTGTGCATGAAGCGGAGGACTGTTTTCCAGAAATACAGTGTTTGGGTTGGAAGCGTCTGACAAAAGGACATGAAGAACCAGAACAATACCGGGGTTTAAAATTAGGTCCTTAAATTCAAGATGACACTCGAAATACCACTCGGTTTCTTACAATCTGGTGCTCTTTTTCCTTTTTCCAGAAGCTGCAAGGCTCCCTGCACTCCCTCTCAGGGTGCAAAACAGCTGAGCCATACGGGGAGTTTCGTTCCCTACTCTATAGCCATCCTGTTGAACAGGGCTCTCCATGTGGCAGGGGAGGGTTTTAGCAGCTGAATGAAGCCACTTAACAAAATGTTTCATGGGCCTGGGAGTTGTTAGTTAATGAGATAAATCCCTCTCGTATAGAAGCTATTTCCTGGGAGTTCTGCGCCTTCCTGGAAGTGGTACAAACTCTTTCAGGCCATTAGGGTCTCACAGATTCATTTCATACTCCTATGGGAATTACTTGATCATTTTAAATCAGAGATCAGCAAACATTTCCCATAAAAGGCCAGATAATAAATATCCTCCACTCTGTAAGCCATATGGTCTCTGTCACAACTATTCAACTCCGTAGCAGAAAAGCAGCCAGAGACAGCATGTGAACGAATGGGAGTGTCTGTGTTCCAATAAAACTTTATTTATGGACACTGGAACTTGGACGCCATGTAATCTTCATGAATCACTAATTAATGTTCTTTTTCCCTCTATTTTTCAGCCATTTAAAATCTATTCTTAGCTCATGTGTCAGATAAAGACAGGCAGTGGGCCATAGTTTTTCCCATCCTTGCTTTAAGCCAATTGACTGATAAAATAGAAATACCAACACAGTCATCAGCTTCTCTCATTTACCTAATCCTTAGCAAGCACTAGAAAAATGTCAGCTATTCCTGAAATAATCAGTCAGTTGAGACATGTTTGGGAATGAAAGGCAGCACATAATTTTTCTATGCATAGGAAGAATGCTGGTAAACTCAGTGGATTTGGTGGTTGGGGTCACAGTTGATTTCTCTTATGTCCCACTGCCTAGAAAATCTTAGGGTCTGAACTAAACTTGGAGAGTTTTCAATGTGAAATCTAATGCCCTGCCTTGATATACGAATGTTCCCAGGGCTGCTCTCTAGTTTTCCCATCATTCTTGGAAGTATAACTTTCAGTACAGACAGAAGAGGAAAACTAACTCCACAGCTTGGGTGATGGCAAGTTAGGATTTTCTTTTCTTCTTCACTCTGACCCACTAACCCACAAAGATCCGTTCTCTGCCAGGGAAAAGGATGAGAAGAAGCTGGAAGAGGACTCAGGCTCCTAGTGGTGATTCGCTGTAATAAAGTTCCTTCCTGGAAGGAGAATACCTTGATAAAATGAGGCCAGGGTTTCTTTTTCTCTGTGCTTGATTGTCTAACGAACTTCATCTTATTCTTCGCTGTCATTTTCCTGCTCAGTCCTTTCTCCTTCTTGCCATTTTTCCTTTCTCCTTCCTGTCTTTTGAAGCAATGATATGAGGGGATTCCCTGGCAGTCCAGTGGTTAGGACTCTGCATTCCCACTGCAGGCAGCACGAGTTCAATCCTTGATCAAGGAACTAGGATCCCAGATGCTGGGCAGCACAGCTAAGCAAACGAACAAAAAGATAACCAAAAATAATGAAGTGATGACTTGATATCCTGATGTGTTCTATACCTTTCCAGCTCCAAGTATGATCCTCTGACAACAGTGCCAGAACCACTGGGAGCTTTTCAGAAATCTGGGATTTGAGGCTGCATCCCAAAACCTACTGAATCATGATCTGCATTTTAACAGGGCCTGCACTGCAAACTTTTAGAGGCACCAATCTTTATGATACCCCCATCACTCCAGGAAAAAAAAAGACAAAACTCAGAATTACATAGATTCTGAATGGAAGTAAAGACTTGACCTCCCAGAGATTACTCATAACTGATGAGAAAAATTGGGCTTCTCCATTGGCTCAGACAGTAAAGAATCCGCCTGCAGTGCAGGAAACCTGGGTTTGATCCCTGGGTTGGGAAGATTCCCTGGAGGAGGGCATGGCAACCCACCACCCAGTATTCTTGCCGGAAAGTCCCCACAGATAGAGGAGCCTGATGGGCTATTAAGTCTATGGGTGCACAGAGTTGGACACGAGCAACTAAGAACATCCAACTTTAAAGCGAGCAAGTGACAGTTCTGCTTTGGTGAGACTTGAAGGATTTTTTGCTCTCAGTTCAGTTCAGTCGCTTGGTCGCGTCCGACTCTTTGTGACCCCATGAACTGCAGCACGCCAGGCCTCCCTGTCCATCACCAACTCCTGGAATTCACTCAAACTCACGTCCATCGAGTCCATGATGCCATCTAGCCATCTCATCCTCTGTTATCCCCTTCTCCTCCTGCCCCCAATCCCTCCCAGCATCAGTGTCTTTTCCAATGAGTCAACTCTTTGCATGAGGTGGCCAAAGTATTGGAGTTTCGGCTTCAGCATCAGTCCTTCGAATGAACACCCAGGACTGATCTCCTTCAGAATGGACTGGTTGGATCTCCTTGCAGTCCAAGGGACTCTCAAGAGTCTTCTCCAACACCACAGTTCAAAAGCATCAATTCTTCCAATGCTCAGCTTTCTTCACAATCCAACTCTCACATCCATACATGACTACTGGAAAAACCATAGCCTTGACTAGATGGACCTTTGTTGGCAAAGTAATGTCTCTGCTTTTGAATATGCTATCTAGGTTGGTCATAACTTTCCTTCCAAGGAGTAAGTGTCTTTTAATTTCATGGCTGCAGTCATCATCTGCTGTGATTTTGGAGCCCCCAAAATAAAGCCTGACACTGTTTCCACTGTTTCCCCACCTAATTGCCATGAAGTGATGGGACCAGATACCATGATCTTCGTTTTCTGAATGTTGAGCTTTAAGCCAACTTTTTCACTCTCCTCTTTTACTTTCATCAAGAGGCTTTTTAGTTCCTCTTCACTTTCTGCCATAAGGGTGGTGTCATCTGCATACCTTTTTGCTCTAGCAGTCTTCAAAGTGGAAAAAGGTTCTCCCATAGCAGAGCAGGATAGTGAAGGACACAGAGCCTGGAGCCTTAGAAGAGGACTCTGGCGCCAGTGAAGGGAGATGTGGAAATGATGCCAGCACACATTCTCTGGCTCAGGCTGCGGGTGACCGAGCATGCTTCACTGCAGAGAGGAGTGAGAGGAGAGTTAACAGGATGGAGTCATTCCTCGGCATTCTGGAAAACAAACAGGCTGTGGTGTGTCCCTTGGGGGCCATGGAGGTGGGGTGGGGTGGTGAGTGGAGGAAAGCCTTGATTTGTAGCATTTATCAGTTTCCATGGTGTACCTGGGCTTCCCTGGTGGTTCAGACGGTAAAGAATCTGCCTGCAGCGCGGGAGACCTGGGTTCGATCCCTGGGTTGGGAAAATCCCCTGGAGGAGCACGTGGCAACCCACTCCAGTATTCTTGTCTGGAGAATCCCCGTGGGCAGAGGAGCCTGGTGGCCTACAGTCCATGGAGTTGCAGAGTCGGACACGACTGAGCAACTAAGCACAGCACACAGTGTACCTAGTGCTACCTTGACTGATTTTAAACTATCAGTGTGGTATCACTGAAGGTGGAGTTGGGAAGAGACACAGAGTAGCACACCATGAGTCAAGAGATGTAAATAAACTCAGAAACGCAGTAGGTTGTAAATAGTTAGGAACTGATGAGTTGTACTTATTACCTTTGTTTTAATATAACTGATTGTGAGTTTATATAATGTAAGTTTTAGCAATGGCTGTGTTGAACAACTAAGTCCAAACTGTCCTGAGAATTGGCTCTCATGAGACACTACGAGCAGGCTCCAGCACATACCTTTAAAGGGGGCATTTTTCACCCATTTGGACTATAAACTGTAAGAAGTCTCAAAAGATACCTGCACAATGCATTTGGGTATCATTTCTTCACACTGATATCTTAGCAAACATCTGTTCACAGCTTGCCTTCAAAGGAAAAAAAGAAAAAACATCTGTAGAATTTCACTCTTAAGGTTCATCCTGCAAACTTTCCTTAAACTTTCTCCAGAACATTTTATAGGCGTCCTCTTTGTTGAGTTCTTCTAGTTGAGAATTTTCCAGTTGCATTTGGAATATTTCATGTGATTTACTGCACCCATGAGTTAATACTTTCAGAGATATTCCTAAAACACCATATTAGCCTTATTTCAACTGTTCATTCACAAATTTTTAATGTTTGTTGCTCAATAATCATAAAGCCTTGGCTTGAGTTTCATCTCATCTTTCTTCTTCTTCAATTTTAGTCAAAGGAAAATTGATAGGCATCACAGCCGTAAGGAGAGAGAAAGGAGTTCAAATGCTATAAAGCAAATAATCAGTTTCCTATAACAGAGCTGACCATTAATTTCCTTAGCAGAATCCAGAATTTTACTACATTTCCAAGAATCCATACTAGTATTTTTCTGGTGTTGTGGATACATGGGACTGAATAAGGCCACCTGGTTCCTCTTCAGAGATCCCTCATTAACTACTCCCCCGCCCCCCACCCCCACCCCAACACACACACACACACACACACACACACACACACACACACACATCCCCATCTAAGTCACTTAACCTCTCTGAGCAAAGGTTTGCAGCCTGTAAAATAAGGGACCGATAAGCCATGTCTAGATCTCTTTCAGCTTTTTAAAATTTATTTAATTTAGCTTTTCAAAATTTATTCTGGAAAATTAAAATTAATTGGGAATAGGATAAAAGAAAAAAAGTTCAGGAAAGAACTTGTTGCTCATTTGGGCAGTCCGCCTGGTCTGACGTTTGGGGATGACACCATGTTAATTCTTTGAGAGAAATAGGTACAGTCATCCACCCTCTTTCCTTACAAGGCAACAGTTCATGAAAATGCCTCTTCCATAAAAAAGATCTGCATGACCCATTTCGCGGCTGCTGAGCTGTTTGTGATCCTCAAAGTCTGGTTTTTTTCACTGTGTGAGTTTCGGTTTGCGTCACCGTCCTCGACACTGCTCTGGGGCCATCCGGGCCGCCTCCACCTCTCACCTGTCCTCCCGGGCTTCGGCGGACTGGACCCCTACGCCGTCTTCCTGCAGCAGTCTCCTACCCTCCCCTCTGGGTCTGTAACCCCCAAAACTAACAGCTAGAGCGCCCGGCTCCAGCAGCAGGGCCAGGGGCGTGTCCCCAAGGTGCCTTGGGAAAAATAAGACGTCCCCGGAAGGATGCCAGCGCCTAGGATACTTTTAAAACGAACTTGGCGCGGCAGCGGAGCTCCCCCTCACTCCTCTCTGGAGAGAGGGCATCCCAGGTGTGCCTTAAACGCCTCCGATCTTGCGGTTTCCGGTTACAAAGGTCCCTTCGCCGCGCAGGTCCCTGGTCCGCGTGATGTGGTTTATTGTGGCAACAGTTCCCTGGCGTCGAGCGCCTCCTGCCGAGCCCTGAAGCGCCCGAGGCTGGGGACAGCGGAGGCGCGGGGCGCGGGGTCCGGGCGCTGGGCGCGCGGGGGGCGCTGGGCGCGCGGGCAGCGCGGCCGCAGGAATCGCGCGCACCGCGCACGATGGGCTGCGGACCTTCCCAGTCCGGTGAAGAAAGGAGACGCGTGCCCGCGCCCAGGAAGGGCTGGGAAGAGGGAGTCAAGGTAAAAGCACACGCACACAAAACAAACTGTACAGCCTCTTGCCTGGGAGGCCTGGCGAGTCCCACGCCTGGAGGCGGCTGGAGAGGGGCCCTGCGGGCGATCACAGCCCGCCTGGTGGTTGGGCATTGGGCGGACCGGGAGGGGAGCGGCTTGCTTCAGCGGGGATTTAACTGCCTTCTCAACCAGGACTCGTGTTGCTTGAGGCCTAGCTTTGGGTTTCAAGAGCCCACGAAAGTGGTCACACTCCCGGGCCAGAGGCGGGACTAACGGGACAACGGCGCGCTCTGCATGGAACTGGTCTGGTGGTGATGCTCCAGGGAAGATGAGACTTCCTGGGAGCCGCCCTATATAATCGGCTTCCTTATGGGGAGTAAGACCCGGAGGAGACCTCCGCAGCCGTCTAGCTGAGCTCTCTTGCTTCTCACAAGAGGATCCCGAAGCCCAGGGAGGTGGACCACTTGCCAGAGGCTGTACAGCTTGTTTTGGGGGAACAGCCGGAGACAGTACCGAATTGTCAGGAGTCTCATTTCAGGACTCCACCCATTCTCCTGTAATTCTTCTATAGACACGATGGGGCATTTTACCCCCTAGGGTAGGGCATGGAGGAATGGGGCTGGTGGAGGCAAAAATGAGGTCTATGATTCTTGACATCGTCACTAAGATCGCGAGACTTCCACAAAGAGAACTAGGAACCCACCAAGGTCCTTCTAGAGGGGTTATCTCAAGATCATGTTACCATATAATTTATCATCAAAAGCAGGATACTCTTAAGAGTGAAAGGCAGCCCTATTAATAAATTTGCCCAGACAATCCAATATAAGCCCATACTGTCTGCCGCAAATCAAGATATAATGTCGCCCTTCCTATATTCCCTGATGGCTCAGTCGGGAAAGAGGCTGCCTGCATTGCAGGAGCCCAGGGTTCAGTTCCCGGATCAGGAAGATCCTCTGGAGAAGGAAATGGGAATCCACTCCAGTATTCTTGCTTGGAGAATCCCATGGACAGGTGGGCTACCGTCCATGGGGTCACAAAGAGTTTGACACGACTGAGTGGCTAACCACACATTCCTAAAGGGCATGTTTGGAAATAGAGTTTAAAGAGCAAACACTCTCAGCAGGCGGTGGGTAAGTCATTCTTCAGTATCAGTTACAACACCTACTGTGTGTAAATACATCAAAACAAACCAGACTTACTACAGGCTGGGGCTCCAGCGTGGTCCGCTGGGGGACTCCTGGGCCCAGATGTACACCTCTTTCAACACTGCTTTCTGCTTTCCATCCCAACTGCCACTGTCTGCTTTCAGGAAACCATTGCCTCTTACACTAGGTCTTTTCTTTCTGCCTCTCTCATCACCACTCTAACCAATCTGTCTTCCACACTGCCACCTATCTTCCTAAGAAAAAGTTGCCTTTTTGTGTGAAAGTTTACATTTGTACTCTTTGGTCTCTCTGATGTCATCCTCTCCTCACCAGTCCCTTGCATTCGTCTGCCAAAACAAGAAGCTGCAGTGCCCAGTTCTTCCAGGCTTCATCACACCCCGTGCCTTTCCCCCATGCCATTCCCACTTCCTGGAATATCTTCCCTGGGCCCCATTCCTGGTCCTCTTGACGAACTCCTACCTGTCCCTCCACACTGAATCCAAGCTCCTCTGCCCAAACACTGTGACTCTCCCTTATCCCATGGTAGATGTTTGTTTAAAGCTCCTTCGCCCTCATAGATTTATGGGCTTCTTGGGAGCAATTTGATCATCTTTGTTATTCATCACTGTTGGGGAATAACATTAAGAATAGTTTTTTTCTTTTCCCCCCACATATATTAATGTGACTTTAAAGTACTAATCCATTCTATTTTTCCCTTTTTGGTACAAAAATCTTTTAAAATTTATTTTTACTGGCATGATTACATGGAAGACTTCAGTAGAAGAAAATTTTCACTATTTCTGTTTGTTTTATGGCCATTATCATTTGTCCCATCTCATGGCTATTACTGAAAAGAAAAATATATATATATATATTATAGAAGAGGAGTGCTGAAAAGCAGTCATCTCCAAGTGTCAAATACACTGGGTCCCTTTGGACCAAGCATTCCCAAGGCTGGGAGGGGTTCTGGGTTTCTTTCTGACCTTTCCTGGGTAAGACAGTCATTGCCCCTTGCTTGGATTTTTGTACAACACTCCTAACTAGTCTCCCTGGGTGCTTTCTTCAAAACCAGCTTCCACCTGCCCTGCGGCTCCAATCTTCTGCGTGAACTCCAGAGGGATCATTCTAAAATAAAATCTGATTATGTCCATTCTCTGCTGGAAAAAAAGTCACTGACCCACTAGGCAGGCATATCCACCAATGGTCAAGTGTGTGACTACCTAGGTGTGATTTCTGGATTCACCACTTGTCAGCTGTGCGACTTAGGTCCAGTTATTTGACCTCTCTGTGCCCTGGCTTCCTTTTCTATAAAAGGAAAGTAATGATAGTTATTTTGTAGAGTTGCTGGGGGAATAAATGAATTCAGTTCACATTAAGTGCTCATACCAGAGCTTGGCACAGGATAAGCACTTAATATTAGTTACTGTAATCACTATTATTACAACTATTTATGTGAGATAAAATGCAAAGTTCTTAGCACACCTTACCAGCCACCCTCAAGCTGATGCTGGTCAGAGGCCCCAGTTTCATCTCTCCCTGCTTGCCTGTTCTAATCAAACCTCACCACGGGTTCCCCATTCTGTTCCTACCTCTGTGCCTTTGCCCTCCATAGCCTCTTTCCTTCAGCTCTGCCTTCTACATCTTCCTGGACCACAGGCAGATATGCCCCCAGGTTTCAAGATGACTCAAGACCACTCTTCTCCATAACCCTCCCCCTCCCCCCATGCTGGCAGAGTGAACCTCATACCTTCTCCCACCATATTTCAAAACATTTATTGTGCTTATTTATTTCCATGCTAGCGTCCCATCCTAAGCTGTTACTGAAGGAAAGAACTGTTTTTCTGTCTCTTAGTCTCCGGTGCTCACTACGGTGTCCGGTGTAGAGCAGACATTAATGAATGTTTTGGGGTGACTGCATGTAAAGCTGATGCTGACGTGAGCTCCTCAGATTCCTTAGCCTCTTCTTGTCTCCTAGGAGCAGAACTAATGACAGTCAGCAAGGAGGAAATTCAGTATTAAAATGACCTGAAAATAGACTCAGACCTGACTCTCTTTCCCTACTCCAAACATTTGACTTTGGAAATCCAACCTGGGAAAAATATAATTATTAACTAAATACTCTCTGGCTATCAGAACAGTACTTTTTTTTACCTTCATAAATGCATAGGGCTTGAGAGTTCCCTAGTTACGCAGCGTCTTTTAAATGAGATGAACACGTTTGCTTGCCTGAAATATTTATGTTTCTTAGCAGCTTGACTTTAAAATATTCTGAATCTAACTTCTTGAGATCTGCCTGCCGACTTTCTGTTCACTATACCTTAACGTGGCAAGAAGACATGATAATACATAACAAAGAAAGCATGGGGACTGTTCTTAGAAGAAATGCTCTTCTTCCATGTGATCAGCTCAAAGTTTCTTGCCTTATATTAAAGGGGAGAGACTAGATTGGAATAGATGATTTCTGAGTATCCTTTGCAATTTTCCCTAAACTTTTACAGGAAAATTCTTGTTTGTCATCAGTAAAGGAGTTAACTTTTTAAAGTGCATTTTTTTAAAAAAATTATATTTCTAGTTGTTTTTGATTCAGTTCAGTTCAGTTGCTCAGTCGTGTCCAACTTTGTGACCCCATGACCCCATGACTGCAGCATGCCAGGCTTCCCTGTCAGTCACCAACTTCCGGAGCTTGCTCAAATTCATGTCCATCAAGTCAGTGATGCCATCCAACCATCTCATCCTCTGTCATCCTCTTCTCCTCCTGCCTTCAATCTTTCCCAGCATCAGAGTCTTTTCCAATGAGTCAGTTCTTCCCATCAGATGGCCAGAGTATTGGAGCTTCAGCTTCAACATCAGTCTTCCAATGAATATTCAAGATAATGTTTTTGGAGGGTTGCTATTTATTATTCTGTTTATTTGAAGTAAACTACAGAGAATCAAAATTTAATGAGAAAAATTCTTCCTATATGTTTACAGACAAATACATTTATCAGTTATCTGCCAATAATTTGATTTAGGAAGGTTTCCACTCCAGGGAACTGTGACAGATATCTGTTTCCTTCCAAACTGTTCATCAGATTTGTTGCAGTTAGACTTCTCATTGGTGTGAAAATAAAAACTCTGCATGCATAGACAGACCGGGAAACTGTCTACACCATATCCCCATGAGGCATAGATCTAATTAATTTGTAAATATCTCTTGTCTTTGAACTACATTTTTTCTCAAGTCTAGATTATGAAATTGGCTGTTAAAACTTCCAGAATGTGTTGCACATAGATAAGATATTTGAAAGACATCGTTAGTTTGCAAAGGAAAAACCTTAACTTTCTGCTCTAGAAACTGAAGGCTATTGGTAGATGTTCTTTTATGCTGGAAGATTGTGTTTCATTGGCTACAGTTTGAGTTTTGGTCACTGACAGAGCTTGAAGGCAGACTGTATTTAAAGAAGCATAAATGGGAAAGATTCTTGCTCAGGCCTGGGTGAGCCGCTCTGATGAAACAATTGGGAGGTTGTGTGGAATTTAAATCTACTCTGACTTGTAATTGACAGAGATCTTCGTGAAAATCCATGTGTTAGACTAGAAACACTCAGGCTTGCTCTCAGTTCCAGTGTGGGCCTTTGTTTTGTTGTTGTTCCTGTTAAATCAGTTCCGCGTTTCAGGATCTCCCCTGGAAAATCTTAAATGGCAAAATTAGTCCCCATACGTAACTCAGTGCTTTGCTAGGTTCAAAAACTGATGGATCTGTGAAACAAAAGGAACTTGTAAAAATTATCTGTTTTACTATCACTGCATAGATTGGGTTTTAATAGCTCATTTGGCAAGAGGAGCAAGAATGCTGGATATAATCTTTACCTTCAGTGTGAACTGTGAGCCCCTTAAAGATAAACATCAGACAGGGTCTCCTTTTCCTGTTACAGGAAATATAAATATGAGATATATATACCTATAGCTATGTATATATATTTCATATAACAAAGGAAAAGGAGGCCTGTCTGATAAAACATGACTGTTATTATATAATAACATAGCATGGAATATGTTATATGTAAAGACTCTTTTCCTGGGTCAACCTACTATTCAGGGACTGTATGCACAATACCTGAGTGAGAAGAAAGAGATGAATAGACAAAGAGAAAAGCCTGTAGTTGTTCTCACCCTTTATCCTTGAGCTGAGTCGCATTTCAGGACCGTTGAGTTTTTATTTGCTTACTTCTTTGTTTGTTCAGTTGGTTGGTTTATCATTTTTTTCTCGTGTAGTTCTGAACCACAGAACTAATTAGGTCTCAACATAATGAACTGATGTTGGTTTAGCTGGAGTGATCGTGTTCTGTAAACAGGATGAAAAGCAATTCGAGTCTCCCTACTAACAGAACATACAAGAACGGCTAATAGAACTATGAGAACCTGAGAATGACAGGGCCCTCAACCTATCAATGGTGGTTCCTCCTTAACCTCTGAAGGAGCTTTGGAATGCTTCCAGAAAGTGGTCAGAGGGACTCAATTATTTTAAATTGTTTTTTTTTTCTGTTTTTTTTTTTTTTAAATTGTAAAAGTACCAAGAGCCAACTCACTGGAAAAGATCCTGATGCTGGGAAAGATTGAGGGATGAGGAGAAGGAGGAAACAGAGGATGAGATGGTTGGATGACATCACTAACTTGATGGACACGAATCTGAGCAAACTCCAGAAGATAGTGAAGGACAGGGTAGCCTGGCGTGCTGCGGTCCCTGGGTTTGCAAAGAATCCAGTGTGACTGAGGGACTGAACAGCAACCAAGAGTTTTATGCCGATGTCCTGGCTTCTAATTCTTTTCCTAGAGGGACTGTTTTCTTCTTGGTCCCTAGAGTCATAATTTAGAGCCAGAAGGGGCCTCCCTCCTTTAAACTGAAGCTCTGAGAAGGTCTGTTATCCCTCCTTTCTAATATTTTGGGGCCCACTCTCCCCCACTTCCACGGCCAGGGTCCCAGTTCCTGTTTAATCCAGTCTCACCTGGACAGTTGCAGTCCTCATACTGGTCACCCCGTTTTGTCCCTTTCTTCCATCTACTCCTGCCGTGGGCGCTAACCCAAGAGCGATTTTTCTAAAAAATCACACCTGATCACTTTATTTCACTTCCTGTATAAAAAGCCTACAAAGGATTCCTGTTGCCTTCAAAGCAAAATGGCATATATCTACTTGTCACAAAAGACTTTCCCACCTCAGCAGCTACCACTTTCTACATCAGTCTATTTTTGCTTAACTGGAATAATTTCAAGTTTCTGAACACGCCCGTGTTGTTTCACATCCCACTGTCCTTTGTACTTTTCCTGTGTCTAGAATGACCTTTTCCTTTCTGTACTGGGACTTCAGGTTTCTCTGGTGGCTCAGTGGTAAAGAATCTGCCTGCAATGCAGGACACCTGGGTTTGATCCCTGAGTTAGGAAAATCCCTTGGAGAAGGAAATGGCAACCCACTCCAGTGTTCTTGCCTGGGAAATCCCATGAGCAGAGGAGCCTGGTGGGCTATAGTCCATGGGGTCGCGAAGGATTCGGATGTGACTTAGTGACTAAGCAACTGGAACCTCGTTTAAACTCAAGTCAGCTCATGTCAACTCAAGCATCTTCTCACTGACATTTTCCTCGATTTTCCCAGCTTCTAGAGCTGCATTTCTTGGCTGCTGGCACTGCGGCATCTTCAACTGGGTCCTGCTTCTGACGTCACATCACCATCTCCCTCTCTGTAGTTGCATCTTCTTCTGCCTCCCTCTTCTGAGGACACCTGTGATTACATTCAGAGCTCCCAGGATACTCCTGCTATCATAAAGTCCTTAATTTATGTCTCTTTTGCCTTAAAAGGTCACATCGACAGGTTGCTGGGTACTATTCAGCCTCCCCCAGATAACCAATTGACTATGTATTCATAAAGCAGACCCTGCGACATTTTCATTTTTCAAGAAACCATTTTCTGGGACTTCTCTTGGTGGTGCAGTGGCTAAAACTCCACGCTCCAAATGCAGAGGGCCCGAGTTCAATCCCTGGCCAAGGCACTAGATCCCACATGCCACAGATAAGACTTCAACTGCTGCAGCTAAAGATCCTGCATGCTGCAATGAAGATTGAAGATCCCACATGCCACACCTAAAACCTGGTGCAAGCAAATAAATAAATAAAAATACATTTTAAAAAATTGTATATCAACTGTACTTCCATAAAAATTTAAAAAGAAACCATTTTCTAAGAAGTCTTGACTCTCACAAAGCCATTCCCTTTTCACAGGCTGATGTCAGTGTGGCTCACTCTGGGGAGAATTACAGACTCCAGAATGAAACTTCACTGCCCGAAGACGCTATGGGCAGCCCCGGAGACCTGGACAAGCAGGCCCAGTTGGGAAGCTTACCTGGAACTATTCCAGAAAGTTTCCCATCTCCTAGTGAAAGAAACAGAAGGCTAAATTCAGGTAACAATCCCCGTATGTGTTGATCTCTGTAAAATACTGTTTCTCTGAATACCTTTTATAATGTGTATTTGGGGACTCACATCACTGCTTTTTGTGTTCCAGGCAATGCTTCAAGTGATAAGGTCCCATCACTAAGACATTAGGAGTTAGCCTTAGGCCTTCATTATGTGAGTAATACTAACCATTACTTACTCACATCATGAGTTAACAAGATACTAAAAATTTTGTTGAATTTTGTTGATGTCATAATTAAAACTTTCTTTTTACTTAAAACTAAAAGCCTTAGGACTTGCCTGGTGGTCCAGTGGCTAAGACTCCAGACTCCCAATGCCGGGGGCCTGGGTTCGATCCTTGTCAGGGAGCTAAATCCCACATGCTACAATTAGAAAAACATTGAAAACAATTAAACTGCATGCTGCATCTAAGGTGGAAGCTCCCACGTGCCACATCTAAGATCCGGGACAGCCTAATTAATTAGTTAACTAAAAAAACTAAGAGCTCTTATTGGTGGTTGGATAAGGCCTTGGGAATAGGAGTTGCCCAGGCTTTAGTTAAATTCCTCAAAACTCCCACCAAACTAACATCTTTACAAGGCAAAGTTCTACATTTAAAAATTTGTAAAACCTACATCAAACTATTTCTCCTGTCTCTCCCCATTCAAAGCTATCAGCAGATATATAGTAAAAGTATCTTCCAAAAACATCAAAGATATAGTTTTGACCTAGTGTATTCTTTAGAAACTGTTAGTGGGCCTTTTTTTTTTTTTTAAATGGTGTGTTTTCACTTTACTTGAGCTACCTTCTGGTGTTAAGAGCTGTTATTTATATTTCTTCAGCCTTTAAAACAAATTGAACTTATCAGACTCCAAGGAAGAGTACTCTCTTTTTATTTGAAGGGGAAAGCTTTCATTTCACTCCTCATTCCCATAGTTTCTTCCCTAGGAACCAGCTAGAGTTGAAAAATAGATTGGTTGGTAAGTGACATTCTTTCATTTGGACTTTTGTGGCAACTTGGGTTATGACAAACCTCCTTTTTTAATGCCCATTTTATTTATCTTTTAAACTGAAGCGTAGCTGATGTACAGTATGGTATTAGTCTTAGGAGTACAGCGTAGGGATTCAGTATTTTTACAGATTATATATGCCATTGAAACTTATTACAAGATAATGGCTATAATTCCCTGGGCTAGAAAATACGTCTTTGTTGCTTCTCTACTTTATCCGTAGTAGACTGTCTCTTTATCACCTACCTCTATCTTGCCCCTACTCTTTTCCTTCTCACCTTTGGTAACCACTAGTGTGTCTTCTAGATATGTGAGTCTATTTCTGGTTTGCATATACATTTATCTGTGTTATTTTTTTAGATTCCACATATAAGTGATATTGTATAGTCTGTGTCTTTCTGTGTCTGATATTTCACTGTGTAATATTCGCTAAGTCCATCACAAGTTTCACATTGCTCCTCGTCTTGTGCTTCTGACAGGGTGTAGCATGACCTCTAAGGATGAGGGAGGGATAGGGAAGCAGGACAGAGATGCCCCCTCACCCTCAGTGTTGGGCCAGCACATGTATTTTTTTCTCTCTGATAATTCTGTTGATGAGAATCCCTCCTAGACTGCAATACAAATGCTCGCTATCCACATGTTAACAGACTACATATCATCAGGAGGACGGGGACCTGGGTGCCTCTGGACAGGCAGTCCTGCCATCTGTATACACTGTTGAGAGCAGTGTAGGGACGGAGGCCCCAAGGAAGCAGGAGAGAGACCAGCGGAGGAGGGGCTGAGCTACAAGAGCAGGTGTTTTCAAAATGTAGTACCAATTTGTTTTCAGGGAAGAGCTCCCCACAGGATGAATAACAACCAGTGCCCTGAGCTTTCTACTTGTTCTCATCCCAGTTTCCTCTGGGGCTTCCCAGGTGGTACAGTGATAAAGAATCCACCTGCCAAGGCAGGAGACACAGAAGACGTGAATTTGATCCCTAGGGTGGGAAGATTCTCCTGGAGAAGGAAGTGGCCACCCACTCCTGTATCCTTGCCTGGGAAATCCCATGGACAGAGGAGCCTGGCGGGCTACAGTCCATGGGGTCGCAGAGTCAGACACGACTGAAGCTACTTAGTGTGTACACAGTTTCCTCTCTGTCTCCTCTCTGCATCCCTGCTCTTCACAGCTACAGAGTATGTTTGTTTAAAATTTCAAGAAGGTCAATATTCTTAAGTGAGAGACATCTGGTTTGTGTGTGTGTGCATCTAGGGGTTTTCCTATCTTCCCCTTACATGAAAACTGTCTTCTTTAAACAGTGATGTTAGAAATTTTCATGAAAAGATTTCATCCACTGGATGGAAAGAGCTTCTTAAAATACAAGAGAGCTCACTTCTTGCCTTCATTTTTTGAAGTGTCAGTGGCTAGAGACTATTTATTTGATTTATTTTGGCTGTGCTGTGCAGCATACAGTATCCTGACCAGGAATTGAACCCGTGCCCCCTGCAGTGGGAGCACGGAGTCTTAACACCTGGACCACCTGAGAGCTTATTTCCAGAGACCCCTCATTGCACCTTAATTTTATGAGGCTGTGAAAACGGGATGCTTCCTTGCTTACTTATATAATTGGGTGATGTGTAATGGGGCGGTCCCTCTCATTAGTGCTCCCCTATAAACTGTTTCTGTGCCATTTTTAGAATAACTGATAAAAACTTAGCTACCACTTGACTCCAATTCTGATTTGGTTCAAAGACTCTTTTCAAAAAGGCATGCTTTTCCTTATGTAGATTTAGCAGATGGCGTAATTGTAAACTCAGGGTTGCAGAACTAGAAGTCTCTTGGCAACATCACGCTGTTTATCCTTTGTATACAAAGCATAGAAACCAAACTGCAACTCATGAGAGTCACTGAAAGACTATCTCGTTTGTGCCTGTGGTTTAGCTTCATAATTATTGCACAGAACCTGTGTAATCATACCCAAGTGTATATGTGTTGTTACAACAAAAATGTAGTATATAGCAGCACATGAAAGACTTTTTTGTTATGTTAATATTCCAACCTGCTAAATAAACATTATATTATGTTGATGTGTATCCTCTGTAAGAACATTAAGGATTTGAATGTCAAAGGATTATAAAGATTTGTAATAGAAACATATTTAGGTATAAGTGTTGAGACTAAGAATTAATTATTTAACATAATTTATAAGGCATGTAATTAGCATTTGATTGATAAAATCATTGTGCTTAAATTTCACTGTCTCTTTTTCTTTCCTTTGGAAGACCTAGTGATCAATGGATTAATCCATAAACCCCAACCCTTAGAGAATCGAGAGCGACAAAAGTCATCAGACATTCTGGAGGAGTTAATTGTTCAAGGAATAATACAGAGCCACAGCAAAGTGTTTAGAAATGGAGAATCATATGATGTCATGGCAAGTAATTTTGTAATTAACACTAACTTATAGGAAAAATGAGTTTTTCCACTAAGGTGGCTTAGTGCTGAAGAATCTGCCTGCCAGTGCAGGAGACTCATGAGACTCAGGTTCAGTCCCTGGGTCAGGAAGATCCCCTGGAAAATAATAATCCACACTAGTATTCTTGCTGGGAAAATTCCAAGGACAGAGGAATCTGGTGGGCTACAGTCCATGGGGTGGCAAAGAGTTGGATATGACTGAGTGACTCAGCATGCCCTACATAGTTAAAGATAGCAACAGGATATGACTGATCATGAGTTATTTTTTCCAGCAATATGCATCTTAGTGTCACAATACAGATTATACTAGAGCATTTATCTAAGCCAGTTTTTTCCTCCCATTAACTCCCTCACCTCTCCACACACCATCCTTCTCTATGGATTCAGGAATTGCCTGATCATTAATGATTAATGAATCCAATAAGACATATCTTGGGTTTTACCAAACTTGAAACCTAAGACCCACTGAATAAAATGCCTTCCTTCTTTCAGCAATTTTTATTAAACATTGCCTCTGTATTAGGTATGTGAATATAGAACTGAACGCTGGCTTATCTAATAAGAAAATAGGCCTAAATACCAAAGCTAGAGCAGATATGCTTATCATTTATACACACCTAGAAGTCAATCATGAGGAAATAAAATGAAACGATAAAAATTGTTATACCCTATTTTTCTTTGTTAGTTCATCTTAACTAATCAATCATTGTTTTTCTGTAGCATGAGCAGTTCGTTTTACCCTGATTTTAACTGGTTGTGGTCAAAGTCTTGAGTTCTTCTTGTAAACCTGTGGTGAGGATAGCAGGCTTGGAGTTGTTTTGCTTAGTTCTCTTATTTGTTTGGGTTTCTTTTAAAGCCACTGCCCCCAGCAGTACCTGTAATCCTAAAGCGTGAAGTGAAGTGAGGTGAAGTCGCTCAGTCATGTCCTACTGTTTGCGACCTCGTGGACTGACTGTAGCCCACCAGGCTCCTCCCTCCATGGGATTCTCCAGGCAAGAGTACTGGAGTGGGTTGCCATTTCCTTCTCCAAGGGATCTTCCCAACCCAGGGATCGAACCCAGGTCTCCCTCATTCCAGGCAGAGGCTTTAACCTCTGAGCCACCAGGGAAGCCCTAATCCTAAAGCATAGACAGAGGAAAAAAGAAGATAAAAAGAAGGAATAACACAGAAAAGAGGCCTAAGGGAAAATGAACAGGAAAGAAAATAATGAAACTGAAATGATGGAAATTAAGCCCTGAAATTATATCAAAGCTGCCTCAGTGGTGGCCAGTCTCCTGTGTTGTAGGGAAAACAATCAATAGAGAATAAAAAGATTCATTATTGAAATCAAGTTTGCCACCAAGACTAAGTCACTTAGTGTTTCAATAAAGGTAATTTCCTTCTCTGTGTGTGGGACTTGCTGAGAACTCATGAATAAACGCCAACATGGCATTTTCTTTTGAAGAAGGAAAAAATAGGTGCTACAGAAAGTATTCAGTGAAAGGAAGGAGATTGTTAAGCCTTATGAATGATATTATCAAGCTGCCAATAATAAGAGGAAGTGAGGGAAGGTAAAAATGGACCATATGATGGAAAAAATGATGGCAATTTCCATTTGTATAAGGCCAGCTATCAGGATACAGGACATTTTGGAGTACCTTATCTTACTTTCCTTTGGAGAATGAAGTGGCAACCCACTCCAGTGTTCTTGCCTGGAGAATCCCAGGGACAGGGGAGCCTGGTGGCAGGCCGTCTATGGGGCTGCACAGAGTCGGACACGACTGAAGCGACTTAGCAGCAGCACCAGGAGCATCTTACTTCAAAGTACTAAAAAATGATGTGTCTTTAATATGCAAAAGGCTAGGAGAGATTTTTTTCTTGTTGTAGATGAATCTCTGGGGAATCAGAAAATAAAAGGTGGATCAAAAAAAAAGACAGGAGAGCCATCTGGAGGAAGATAGATTGTGTGGACATTCAGTAACTAAGCAATGACTTCTGAAGAGAGATGCTTTTGTCCCTTGATGTTCACACCAGTGGGAGTAGCATTAAATATTTTTCAGTGATTCCAATGCCAGAGATGAATGAATTCAGACTCAGACCTCACTAGGGCACCAGCAAGGTTAATTAATATAAGCTACATTGTGAAAGAAACGTATCTATTAAAAAATGAAAACTACAGGCT
This sequence comes from Nanger dama, assembly GCA_917880005.1. Lineage (NCBI taxonomy): Eukaryota > Metazoa > Chordata > Mammalia > Artiodactyla > Bovidae > Nanger > Nanger dama. The sequence continues at coordinate 13,730,327 of CAKJTW010000032.1, read as the reverse complement.
TGACTTTCAATAACATCATTAAGAGAGCCAAAGATGAAGGCTGCATTTGTATTCGTATTATGCAGAAATGGAATGGTGGTGGAGCATAGTTGGAGTGTTCTCAGAAGGATTTAAATGTGGCAGGACTGCAGAGGTAGGCAAGAATAACACAGTCTGGGTTTTTGTTTTTTTTTTTTTGGTTTGGAATTGGGCCAAGATGTCCAACAAAAGCCAGACTTGCAATAGGCCAGAACAGTAATTCATCTTAATACCTAGCACAGTCCTTAACCTGAACATTCATCTCACCCAGTAAGCTTTCAGAACTCCTGGGACCAGTGGCAGAGGCTGGGCCCCAGAATGCGGTGCTTTTGAAAGCTCCCAGGTCCTCCTGAGTAGCCCAGGCTGAGAAGTACTGCCCTGAAGTGTCAGTAAAAGTGTACACCAAGCCCTCACATTCATGATCAAGCTGGGAAGGGTTAAAGCTTTCGAAACTAAAATTCCCCCATTCACACTGAAAGAAAGTCCTAAAATATTCCAGAAAATAGAGCATCTGTTCACCAGAGGACTAAGAAGCGTACCTCGGAAGTGTATGGAAATGAAGAGATATAATTGTTCAGGGTCATGGGTGAAGTCTCTTTCAATTCATGTGTAGCTGAGAACGTGTATGTCAGACACCAGAGATCTTGAATATCTGGGGGAAAGTTATAAGGCCAATGCAAAAAGATGAGAATGAATATCACAGGAATGAAAGGGGAACAGTATTAAGAATGAAAATATCATGAGATAGTTAATTCTAACTAAGAAACAAAGAGCCAAAGGAAACAAAAAGGGAATAGTCAAAAAAAAAAAAAAGCAATGTTAGCGTCAGTAGGTACTACAATAGGTTGGATTCAGACATGTAAACACCATTCTTCACTGGGGGCTTTAAAAAAAAACTTTAAATGAAATATTATGAGAAAAACAAAAACAGAACAGTAAATGTGAGAATACTTTAAAAATAAGACTTCTTAAGTAGACCAATAGTTACTTAAATATAAGGGAATTTTTTACATAGATCTGTCCCCATCTTAGCCGGGTTGTTATCTTTAATTCCATCATCCTTTAGAGTGAAATAGAATAAAGGATGCTGAAAAGGGACTCCTCTATGACCTAGTCTCTTCCTAGAAGTCCACAGCTGTGTCTTTGTCCAGGGGCCCCCATTGTCTTTTTTGTTTGTTTGGCTGCTCCATAAGGCACGTGGGATCTTAGTTTCCCAACCAGGGATGGAACCCTTGCCCCTGTATTGGAAGTGTAGAGTCCTAACCACTGGGCCACCAGGGAAGTATCCCCTGTCGTCTTTTTCCTCAATTTTTTCCATCATCTGCTTTTCAGCCAGTACTATGTCCATTCCTGGATAACCTGCCTGAAAGCATATTCACATAATAGGTGTTTCGTTCACTCAGACTTATAATTATATGTAAGAAATACGTTAAGAAGCTAAATTATCAGACCAAGTGAATCGTCCAGTACATTTTAAAACATTCTAATGAGACTCTAGTGACTGTATTATGAATGTAAATTGGTTTTATGTACACATATAAATATGTGTATGGCTTGGTACAGATCTCTTTAAAGAGATAGGACTGGCTCTCATTTATCCACATAGGTATTATCCACTTTGTTGTTGTTTAGTCACTAAGTCAACCAGTCAATCCTAAAAGAAGTCAGCACTGAATATTCATTAGAAGGCTGATGCTGAAGCTGAAACTCCAATATTTTGGCCACCTGATGCAAAGAACTGACTCACTAGAAAAGACCCTGATGCTGGGAAAGATTGAAGGCAGGAGGAGAAGGGGACAACAGAGGATGAGATGGTTGGATGCCATCACTGACTCAATGGACATGAGTTTGAGCACACTCCAGGAGTTGGTGATAGGCAGGGAAGCCTGGCATGCTGCAGTTCATGGGGCTGCAAAGAGTCTGATAAGACTAAGCAATCGAACTGACTGAACTGAGTCTCTAAGTGATGTCCGATTCTTTGCTATCCCAGAGGAACCCCACCAGGTTCCTCTGTCCATGGAATTTCCCAGGCAAGTATTCTGGAGTCGGTTGCCATTTCCTTCTCCAGGGGATCTTCCTGACCCAGGGGATCGAACCCAAGTCTCCTCAATTGTCAGGCAGATTCTCTACCACTGAGCTACCAGGGAAACCCATTATCCACTTAAGATTCTTTTATCCCAAACTCATTTCTCCCATCCTGGGTTTCCCTGCACAAGACTCTCAATCCTCTGTTGAGTCCTCATATCTCTGGTCCAAGATGATTCCCATTTCAAGCCAACGCCTGTCCTTGATAACTTTCAATACTGTTAGGGAATTTGTTGACAATGTATCAGAGTTTCTAACATTGTTGAACCTCATGGGGAGTTTTTTTAAGGGGGAGGAAGTGGACCAGATAAAGACAAAGTAATGGCAGTTCACGCTCAGAATGACTGTCTTGGAAGTTTTAACAATGAGCAGGAATGACAGATCTCTTCTGAGAATCTGCCTTACTCTATGCACAAGACTCTCACTAAGGGAGCATAGCCAAAGTAAGTTTATTTGTCGGTCAATAGTTAACTAGAAAAGTGCTGAGGGTGCCAGAAGTAATGTATACAAGGTAGGTTGGCTAGAAACAAGATCCCTCAACTTATTACAGCGTCTTTGGGCGTGCCATCCCCTGCTGCTGCTCGTAAAGAAAATAGTTGAACTAATAACTTCTATAGGTTTTGACGCGAGTCTGAGTGAACTCCGGGAGTTGGTGATGGACAGGGAGGCCTGGCGTGCTGCAATTCATGGGGTCACAAAGAGTCGGACATGACTGAGCAACTGAACTGAATAGGTTTTGAAGCTGATTTTTGTATGGTTTCTATGGGTAGCTCTCTAGGTATAAGGTGATCATATAATGCTATCATTTTTGATAAATGGTACAAAATGATAGTTGATAACTCCTGACTTCATAAAATCCAGTGGTAAAGAATACAGATAGATTTCCTCAGGCCTTGGAAGGCTTTTCTTTAAAATGTCAAACTCAAGAAAGGACAGGGGTCGCCCAGGTAGGATTAACCTCCACGAGGGGTAGGAAGCACATGGTTTCTTAAGAGTCATTTTTGGATAAAGCCACAGGAAAAGTCCACCCAAACTGGAAAGCCCAAGTTTTCTGAAAACTGTTGATCTCATCATTTAAATCAAGGTTCAGATCCTGTGTAAGCCCGAAGGAACCTTTCTTTATTGGATTTTAGATGACTGTATCATATTCTCCTTAGCCTTCTCTGAGTGAACGTCCCTAAAAAACTATCTTCTCCTAATTTTACAGTCTCTCTAGTTGAGCCCCCATAGCAAGCATATCTGTCTTTTCAGTAGATGGCTTTGGCCATCAGGGAGCCTAAAAGCCAACGGTCATAAAAAAATAAAACATGAGTGGGGGGGGGAACTTGCTTTGACAAACATCTCCCAGTTTTCCTGCAGTGCACAATTTCTCACCACATAAAACTGTCTGAAGGCTGCAACTGAGCCAAAACTTTAATAAATGTTTTCCCTCTAAAAGGCTTTCCAAGAATCATAGATATTAAAGCTGGAAGGAACCTTAGCCGTCCTCAGCAGATTGCAGAGCAGCGTCTGTGGTATAATTTTGAGAAAAGTGAGTCCAGAGAGATGAAATGCTTTGTGTCAGGTCACCCAGTGGGTAGCAGTGGTAGACCCGGGATGAAATAGAGTCCAGGACCCCTGCCTGCTGACCCCTAAGCTTCTGAATCTCATTTGTCCCCTTCTTGACAAGTACTGTGTTTGGTGTGATTCCATGTGCTGTCAGTGAACAAAGTCCATGCTTTCACTGAATGAAAAGTAATCACCGTTTATCGAGTGGCTATTGCATACTTTCCTTTTATAAAAACAAAGACTGTGAAACGTGTATTACTAAACCTATTTTACAAATGAAGGGAAAGCCTACAGAGTTATGAGTTTGTGCAAAGCCACACCGTGACTGAGCCAGGATTCAGACCCGAGGCTGTGCGAGTCTGGGTCTGGTGTTCTTCCTGCAGCGCTGAACTGTCTCTCTTTGTATGATTTATCTTCTCAGTAACTACCATCTTGCAATCTGAAGACACAGTCTTTTAGATACGAAAATGAATATCAATACCTCCTCTGTCTTTAAAAGTCTTTAGAGAAAGTAACTAGAACTATATACAGGGTACTACCTAGGCTGGAGATACTGTGGATTCAGTTCCAGGCTACTGCAATAAAGCGAGTTAGTGTGTTAGTTGCTTAGTTGTGCCCAACTCGTTGTGGTTCTACAGATTGAAGCCTGCCAGACTCCTCTGTTCATGGAATTCTCCGGGCAAGAATACCGGAGTGGGTCGTATATAGTATAATTTCATTGAGTGGTTGAATATGACAGATGTACTGTGAATATATTAATATATGTATATAGATATATGGGCATGGGGCTTCCTGGTGGCTCAGATGGTAAAGAATCTGCCTGCAATGCAGGAGACCCAGATTCGACACCGGGGTTGAGAAGATCCCCTGGAGAAGGGAATGGCAATATGAGCACAGAGAATATCTGGAAAGACCCACACCGAACTCTTTAAAATAGTTTATGCTGATGAATGCATTCAAGGCACAGCTGGTTAACAGAGGATTCAGTTCAATTCAGTTGCTCAGTCACGTCCAACTCTTTGCAACCCCATGGACTGCAGCATGTTAGGCCTCCCTGTCCATCACCAACTCCCGGAGTTTACTCAGACTCATGTCCATCGAGTCAAGGATGCCATCCAACCATGTCATCCTCTGTCATCCCCCTTCTCCTCCTGCCTTCAATCTCTCCCAGCATCAGGGTCTTTTCCAATGAGTCAGTTCTTCACATCAGGTGGTAAAAGGATTGGAGTTTCAGCTTCAGCATCAGTCCTTCCAGTGAATATTCAGGACTGATTTCCTTTAAGATGGACTGGTTGGATCCCCTAAACAGAGGATTGGGGGACTATTTATGTATCATTTTAATTTTTCATAACCAAGATATATTATTTTTAAAAATTAAACTTTCTTTGCAAACCCTTTACAACAGTTTAACCTTTTTAATAACTAGGAATTATAATCAAAGTCATTATCACTGCTCTAAACTATATAAAGGATGGCCAGTCACAGGAGAAGTGCATGCGTGCTAAGTCACTTCAGTCATGTTCAACTCTGTGACCCAAGGACTGTAGCCCACCAGGCTTCTCTCCATTGGATTCTCCAGCGAGACTACTGGAGTGGGTTGCCATTCCCTCCTCCAGGGGATCTTCCTGACCCAGGGATAGAGCCCATGTCTCTTATGTCTCCTGCATTGGCAGGCAGTTCTTTACCACTGGCGCCACCTGGGAAGCCCTCATTGTAAATAGTATGGATTTTTCTTTCTGTAGTCATGAAAACGTGTGGAAAGAACCAACATCAAAGCCCAGTGCAGAGCAGAGTTGCTGTATCAGTGATTGTTAAGCCTCTCCTCCATAAAACCAAAAGTTCTAACACTGATCTCAATCCCAAATGAAAGTCTTTGGTTGCTTGTGGAATATTAAAAAAATCATGGGGTTTAACTTTTTACCTTGAATTACAAATGCATCCAGCATTCATTTGCCATCTTTTCCCATCTTGTTTGTGTTCTTCCGATTTTTTTCCTTCTTATCAGCTCTCTTCCATCTCTGCATTTTTTCATGTTTGTTTTTGGTGGTTATTTTTTTAATATAATTGTTTTTTTCCTAGACATCCAATAGATATTTTTTTCTTTAGGAATTAGTTCTGTTGTTATCAGGAATTAAGTCTTTAGGAGTGAGTTCAGTTTTTACCAGTTTTCACATCATTGTTTTTAAAATCTATCCAAAAATCTGTTTAGATTTTTGGACTAACACCTTAAATAATGTTTATTCACTTTCTCTTGCCTTTCTCTTCGCCAGTGAATCCATTTGTCTGTCCATTTTAAAAGTGTCTTCTTCCAGGTGAGCACGACCCGAAAAGCCACTGAGAAAGCCACCAGCCAGGCTGAAAAAGCTTAAGATCAAGAAGGAAGGAAAAGATTTCACAATGAAGGACATAGAAGAGAAGATGCAGGCGGTGGAGGGCGCGCAGGAAGGTAGCCCAGCTCTCACGTGAGGGGCACTGCTCTGAATGAGCTGTCCTCTCTAATCAGCAGCTTGCAGACAAATTTTGCATGGATTGCAGTAATTCTTTTAGTGATCTCTATGCTCCCATGCTGTATACTTGGTTTTTTAAAGTTCTCTTTGCATGGTGAAGCAATGAAGCACCGTCTTGAATTTGGTCAAATTACAGCTTCATCCATAAAGCCTAAGGAAGCAATATCTACTTCTGAGAATTAAGTATGATATTTTCTTCCTATTAAGAAAAGAGAGAGAAACATCAGTTGGGGTCTCACGCAGCAGGAGGTCTCGGTTGGAGGATGGGAGCTGAGCAGAGGCTGTGCAGACCTCAGCCAACGCCTGCAGCATTAACACACACACACACACACACACACACACACACACACACACACACGAGCCCCATTATAAGGTTGGACCCCGGGGGGGCCATGATGGGCCACCCCTTCCCTCCTGCGCTGGCGGGGGAAGTCCCTAAGGAAGAGGTCTCCCAGATCCCGGGGACCAGTGACAGCACAGTTTGCCAGCTAAAGCTGCCCCACCCCCACCACCTATCAGCCCACAACACCTCAGCCGGCAACCTGTCCAAACCCCTATCCACTAACCTGGCCATCCCTCTCAGCGTGCATATATAAACAAACTTCTAACACGGTCAGGGCACACCTCGGACTTCCTTGACCTGCCCCGTTGGGGTCTGGGAACCCCGCCCAGGAGCGCTTCACCATTAAAGCCTGTTAGACACTCTTTTGGTGTCCTGGTCATCTTTACCTAGCACCCATCACCCTCTGTCCACTATCATTTTGGGAACCAGCCTTCATGGCTTTGGTCTGATAGCCTTGCGTGTCTCTTGTTGGCCTCCCAAAGAGCAAGGACTAGACCATAGCTCCTTGAGAGTGTCTGGAGGGTATGGGGGGCGGAGAGGGGGGGCTCTGTCTCCTTCAATAGTAATTCCTCAGCCTCTGTTGAATGACTACATAATGAAATAGAGAAGCCAGGAATGTTTGTTACAGGCAGTATTGATGAGAACTTGGAGAGAGTTATTTGGACTCATTTTTCACCCTTTAACCCTACTTTTCAGACTAAAGAAGAAGAAATAAGAAAAAGGCTACAGAATGACCGGCTTCCGGCCCCAGCCCATCACTCAGATTCAGCTGAACCAGTTGGGGAGGAGGTTCCGTTTGCAAAAGAACTCAAAACCGTGAGTTGTGCTGAATTTGAACCATCTGACCTGCAGGAAGGAAAGCTGCTGAAAGGGAAGAAGAGTAAAAATGAAACTACCTCTGATGATAAAAGCAACAGTTACGAAAACATCGGGGTTGTGGAGTCAGACGTGTCCTACAACCGAGCGGATGACGTATTCTGATAAAACTTAACCCATTTTATGTGAATTTCAGGAAGAGTCATCCATTTCCCCAATGTGACATTCTAAGTCTGTCTCCGGTTTTCTTTGACTGTCTGACCCATCACCCCCTGGGATGTGCCTCGGGCTTTAGGAATGATTGTGAGAGCTGCCGGGGCTGGAGCTCAGTCTGGCTAGTCTGGCTTTCAAAAAAATTAAATAAAAAGAAAGTTTGCCAACTTCGGTTTTATAAAGTTGTTCTCCACAAGTGTGGCTTCAAACATTGTGAAAATGCCTTTCATTTGTGAGCACCTTTCAGCTTCCGTCAATGTGTTTGTGACAAATAAAATCCTTCTTTGTGGTTCCTGCCCCTTGGCTGTGTCTACCCTCTGAGGGTCCTTTAAGACAAATTGTATGCATTTGTGTTAAGTATTTTCATGATCTATATACTTCATATACTGTATGTTTAGGTGTGGGTTTTTTTTTTTCTTTTAATTCTCTTTGTGTTGTGATGAAAGCAAAATCCTAATGGAGGCTAAATTACATTTCATTCACAAAATTGAAGAAAGCAACACCCAATTCTCAGAATTATATGAAGTATGGAATTTTCTTCATGTGAGAAAAGAAAAACTTTAATTGGAGCTGGTGGGGGAGGAGGTCCAGCACCTGACTTCCTGAGGAGTCTTCTGGCCCTCAACTTCCTGGAATTACACCGTGGTTCTTCTGTTCCCTCACCACCCTCATCGAATCAATTATCAGGTCCTATGAGTCTACATGATCTTCGTTTTCTGAATGTTGAGCTTTAAGCCAACTTTTTCACTCTTCACTTTCACTTTCATCAAGATGCTTTTTAGATCCTTTTCACTTTCTGCCAAAAGTGTGGTGTCATCTGCATATCTGAGGTTATTGATATTTCTCCTGGCAATCTTGATTCCAGCTTGCTCTTGTATCCATGTTTATACTCTCTCCCGTCATTAAGTTCAGACCATCGGACCATCATTCAGCTAGATTACTACAATCGTCTTTCTTTTTTTCAATGGTCTTGAGAAATTGAATATTTCCTGCCATATCAGTCAACAAGGGTGTCACAGTCATCAGACTGTAGCCCTGCACTGTGAGTCGATAAGCCCTGAGGGATTCAGGAAGGAAAGCATACCTGCCATCTATCAGCCTGAGAAATCTGTATGCAGGCCAGGAAGCAACAGTTAGAACTGGACCTGGAACAACAGACTGGTTCCAAATAGGAAAAGGAGTACGTCAAGGCTGTATATTGTCACCCTGCTTATTTAACTTATATGCAGAGTACATCATGAGAAACGCTGGAATGGAAGAAAGACAAGCTGGAATCAAGATTGCCAGGAGAAATATCAATAACCTCAGATATGCAGATGACACCACCCTTATGGCAGAAAGTGAAGAAGAACTAAAAAGCCCCTTGATGAAAGTGAAAGAGGAGAGTGAAAAAGTTGGCTTAAATCTCAACATTCAGAAAACGAAGATCATGGCATCCGGTCCCATCACTTCATGGGAACTAGATGGGGAAACAGTGTCAGACTTTATTTTGGGGGCTCCAAAATCACTGCAGATGGTGATTGCAGCCATGAAATTAAAAGACGCTTACTCCTTGGAAGTAAAGTTATGACCAACCTAGATAGCATATTCAAAAGCATAGACATTACTTTACCGACTAAGGTCCATCTAGTCAAGGCTATGGTTTTTCCAGTAGTCATGTATGGATGTGAGAGTTGGACTGTGAAGAAGGCTGAGCGCCGAAGAATTGATGCTTTTGAACTGTGGTGTTGGAGAAGACTCTTGAGAGTCCTTTGGACTGCAAGGAGATCCACCAGTCCATTCTGTAGGAGATCAACCCTGGGATTTCTTTGGAAGGAATGATGCTGAAGCTGAAACTCCAGTACTTTGGCCACCTCATGCGAAGAGTTGACTCATTGGAAAGACTCTGATGCTGGGAGGGATTGCGGGCAGGAGGAGAAGGGGATGACCAAGGATGAGATGGCTGGATGGCATCACTGACTCGATGGACGCGAGTCTGAGTGAACTCCGGGAGTTGGTGATGGGCAGGGAGGCCTGGCGTGCTGCAATTCATGGGGTCGCAAGAAGTCGGACACGACTGAGTGACTGAACTGAACTGAGCAGCCATCTGATTGCAGCCACTCCCCACGATGAGCCCTGAGGAAACTCAGGATCTGAAAATACAGGAAATGGCCCCAAATAGCTGAGGTGCATATCAAAGGCATTATTTCCGTGAGCCCAGACTCTTGCATCTTCCCATACATAGAAAAGTACTAAATTCCTTAACTTGACACATCTAGTTTCTTTAATTAACAGTGATCTTTTGATGTTCCAAACTACCTGCCCTTTATTGTAAAACTCTTATATATCCTAGCTACTCTTCTCGCAGCCTCAGAGGAGTTTCTCAAGCTATCTGAAATGCTGTCTCCTGGGCTACAGTCTTCATCTGTCCCCAATAAAACTTAACTCTCACATTGTGCAATTTTTTTCTGACATAAAAAAAATACTGAAAAAAGAGTCTTATCAGTATTTATTCAATGGTCTTCTGCTGAAACCCTTTGTTGGTTCCCTTTCATGATCAAGGTAAAGTCCAGAGTTTTTTTCTGACTGGTAAGACCCTCCGCTTTCATCATTCACTCCTGCTGAATTTCTGCTTCTTCAAACTTCACACACTCCCTAGTCTCTGGGCCTTTGTGCTGCTCCCTCCTTTCTCTCTCCTCATCTCAAGGCTTTACTTGACTAATACCCTCTCGTTTCTCCACTCAGACACCACTTCCTCTGAGGCCCCTGGTCTGGGTTGATGGCCCTCTCTCATAGTCGCCCTTTGGTATTCCGGGTCACTCAGTGTCACACCTCTGCAGGAATTAGCTGATGCGTGTCCGTCTTCCCCACCAGACATGTCAGTTCTAGCAGGGCAGAGGATGGGTTTGTCTCTCGAGTGTATGTTCCTCGATTCTTTCTTTGTCTCATCACAACAAAGATTTGGAGTGACGGATATTAAAGCCCCCTCTCAGGTCTTGGATAGACCGTGTTATAGCTCTCAGGTCTCGAATGGACCATGTTATAGCTCTTAGACAAATCAGTGTTACAGCTCAGTGTTACAGCTCTATTTTATTTAGAAGATAGCAGGAAAATCCATCTTTGAAGCGTGAGAGCACCTAGAGCTAAAGACACGAGGAGAAGAGTGCCCCAGCGCGTGGGAGCCAGCCAGGAGTGTTGTTTGTTTTACCTGAGGTCCTCACTCTGGTCCTCGGACCTTCTTTTGTTTCATTTTCGTGGGCTTTTCCCTTCCTTGTCTGTAGCCACCACCATTTTGGACTCCATTTCCCTGTTCTACCTACCTAACAGGTTCGTCTTGACCTCGGTTGCGGTTTTGTGCCTTGGAAAGTGCCTAGCACATGATATACGCTGTGTAAATATTTCTTCAGTGGATGAGTCATTACACCCATACACCCTCCAAAAGCCAAGGAAAGCCCAGGAGATGGCTGGGGAACCAGGGCTGGGTGCAGTGCCGACCTGAGCAGAAGACCACTGGGCGCCTCCTGTTTGTACATTCCCTTTGGGATGGTGTGATGGACACCACATCTTCCTACAGCCTGTAGGACTGAGGACTCCTTAAGCTGATGTATGGTGGTGCTGGTGGGGAGGCTTCTTTCAAAACTCATTTCAGAACCAAAACATAAGAATCAGAGTCTACTTTTTACAAGGGTACCTTGGAAAGCCCTGTGGGCTCCCTGTGCCTCTTTTGTGAAAGTGTTAGTCACTCAGTCGTGTCCAACTTTTTGTGACCTCATGGACTGTAGCCCACCAGACTCTTCTGACCATGGGATTTTCCAGGTAAGAATACTGAAGTGGGTTGCCATTCCCTTCTCCAGGGGATCTTCCCGACCCAGGGATTGAACCCAGGTCTCCCGCATTGCAGACAGATTCTTTACTGCCTTATCCACCTTACTTTATATGTTAATTTGGAATCACCCTTTTCAGAGTTGTACCAGATAAAATACTGTGTTTAAAAGTACTGTGTAAGCTAGAATATGTCAATATTTATAGCATATTATTGACATAAAATCCTATATGGGCAACATGATGTTTTTCATCTGTCCGTGGGTTTTTCTACAGAGATGATCTCACGATGCCATGTGCCAATCCTAATCATGTGAAATATTAAAGTAGCTAATGATTGACTACTGTAAAATGATTGTGCTGGGACACTTTGGAAGAGTTGGAGTGTCATTCAGACCTATGCAAATAATAAAGTTTAATTGACTGAAAATACATTCAATGCAAATTTACAGTAATTGTTGAAAGTTAAATCAATATTCAAATTTGCTAAATACCCAAAAAATACTTTCCTTTGAAATCTTATGCTTGTGCCTATGCTATTTATAGGCATGTTTATTAAGCTAAAATAAATGTAATTATAAGGCTGAGCACCAAAGAATTGATGCTTTTAAACTGTGGTGTTGGAGAAGACTCTTGACAGTCCCTTGGACTGCAAGGAGATCCAACCGGTCCATTGTGAAGGAGATCAACCGTGGGATTTCTTTGGAAGGAATGATGCTAAAGCTGAAACTCCAGTAATTTGGCCACTTCATGGGAAGAGTTGACTCATTGGAAAAGACTTTAATGCTGGGAGAGGTTGGGGGCAGGAGAAGAAGGGGACGACCGAGGATGAGATGGCTGGATGGCATCACTGACTCAATGGACGCGAGTCTGAGTGAACTCTGGGAGTTGGTGATGGACAGGGAGGCCTGGCGTGCTGCGATTCATGGGGTTGCAAAGAGTCGGACACAACTGAGCAACTGAACTGAACTGAACTGATAGGGCTTCCCTGGTGGCTCGGTGCTAAAGAGTCCGCCTGCCAGTGCAATAGACACAGGTTCGATCCCTGAACCCGGAGGATCCCACATGCCACAGAGAAACTCAGCCCATGTACCACAACTATTGAGCCTGTGCTCTAGAGCTAGGGAGCTGCAACTATTGATGCCCAAGCACTCTAGAGCCTGTGCTCAGCAACAAGAAACACCAGTGCAATGAGAAGCCAGAGCACCACAACTCGAGAAGAGCCCCCACTCGCAGCACCTAGAGAAAAGCTCGAGCAGCCGTGAAGACCCAACACAGTCCCAAAATAATAATAATAAATGAATAAAATTATTTTTAAAATATATACAATATAGATGTGAGCATTATCATTGATATCCTGGCTTGAAACCTCTCTATATATAGTTAAACATGCCAAGGAGTAACACACCCTAGATGATAAGCCATATATTTTCTTAGCAAGACCATTCATTTTAACAGCATGGAAAGAGAGAGATGCAGTGAGTTACCTGGATACTGGGTATAGCCCTAAAACTCTAGACATGTGTTGTGTGTGTGCTCAGCCACATCTGACTCTTTGTGACCCCATGGACTCTAGCCCGCCAGGCTCCTCTGTCCAAGGAATTCTCCAGGCAAGAATACTGGAGCAGGTTGCCATTTCCTTCTCCAGGGGATCTTCCTGACCCAGGGACTGAACCCGTGTCTTGCATTTCCTGCACTGACAGGCAGATTCTTTACTCCTGTGCCACCTGGGAAGCCCAAAAACTCTAGGCATGTTACTACTCATGAAACCGTCTGATGGCTTAGGGAAGAAGCGAAGGAGGTTCAGAGGTTGTAAGTCCCTCCTGCCTTCCCAGAACCACCAGCATCAGCAGGGCACGAGGTTTGTGTTTGAACCCACTCTGCCTCCAATAAGCCACCAACCCCATCCTTGCAAAATTTAAAAAACGAACAAAGCAAAACCAACCACTTCAAATGTGAACACTACTTTTTACCAGGATCAACTTTCTTTCTTTTTAAAAGATGATTCAACTAAACAGTAAGGACTGAGATTTCTAAAATATAGTCTCTAGGAATAATGTTAATTTTATCTACTGAAGTAACATAATTGGTTTTCTCATTCTTATAACAAAGTTCTGAACAATCACCAGGGTTTTTCAGTTAAAACCAAACCACAGCCTTCAGAAGTTATGAGTCAGGAAGGTGAGATTAGGCAAATGTCTTTATAAGAATTTGAATTGAGGGCAGCTGAAAAATGCCTGCATTGATTTCCTTGTGAAAGATGGCCTTGCTGTGTCTAATAGAAGGTACTTTGATATCAAGCAAAAAAATCTTCCAGTTTTTCTGGGAGAAAAAAAACTTGTGATAATTTATGCTTATTTAAAATAATGTATAAAAGGTGAATTTAAAAACATTTCACATATATTTAAAATATACACCATGTAAGACTGTTAGCAAAAGTACTTTTGTAATCACAAAGACAAAAATAGAATTTCTCATAGGGTGTTGCTATGGTGACTACCAGTAATTTATGACTGTGCCTATTTCTGTGTTTGTTATTTCATTATCAGTAAATAGCTAGTATTTGAGGGAGTAATTATATAGTAAATGCCACATACTAAAGATGTTTAATGCTGCAGGGTGTCAGCGGACAGATCACTTTTGCATTCACATAAGCTATATATGCAAACCTTCTTGTAGGATGGTGGAATGTTTGTCTCAGGAGATCAATAAAGGCATTATTTTAAAACAAACTGTGGGAGATAACTGTTATGGTCTCTCTGTCACTCCTATCTGCTTCTTAAAAATAATGGCCACCTCTTTGTTTTTATTTTTCTAAATCCCATAAGTAATATGTTATAGGCAATATGCACTGAAAAACATAGGAACCAAAAAATACCAAGAATCCAACATTTTCCCCTCCTATCAAGAAAACTACTAGAAATATTTGACTGTATGGACTTCGATTTTTATTTCCTGCCATAAATGGACTCATGCAACATAAACTGTTTTGTAACTTGCATTTCTCAACTCAGAAGTACAATATCTTTTCATGTAAATAAATCTACTCCCACCCTATCATTCTGAATGATGTAACATTGTTTAGTTTCCCTGTTATGTGTTTAGGGACTCTCATCCCTAAAGATGATCATTAACACATTTCTGTTTCTGTTTTTTGGCAAGTTGGTAAGTAAAATAATTTGAACATTGCTCCTTATAACAGCAACCTATACCACTGGGAAGGCAGATAGCTGCTTGCTCACCCAGGACCCTGCTTCCTATTGTCCTTATTCTTGGTCACTGCCCCTCAGAGGGCAGAAGATCTGTCTTGCAAATTCACCTCAAGATTCTCACCCTGTCCAGGAAGCTGCATTCCCCTTATCACAGTTTGCATTCTGCACACTGAGATCTCAAGTATGCTTGAAAAGCCCACGAGATAAAATGTTTCGAGAAGGCAGCTGTTATATCTTACATTCCAGTTGGCTTTTCATTGTTGTAGTTGTTCAGTGGCTAAGTTGCCTCCAACTATTTGCAACCCCATGGGCTGCAACACACCAGATTTCCCCGTCCTCCACTATCTCCCAGAGTTTGCTCAAACCCATGTCCACTGAATCAATGATGCCATCCAACCAGCTTTTCCTCTGTCATCCTCTTTTCCTGCTCTCCCTCTTGCCCAGCATCAGGGTCTTTTCCAATGAGTCAGCTCTTCACATCAGGTGGCCAAAATATCTGAGCTTCAGCTTTAGCATCAGTCCTTCCAATGAACATTCAGGGTTGATTTCCTTTAGGACTGATTGGTTTGCTCTCCTTGGAGTCCAAGGGACCCCAAGAGTCTTCCCCAGCACCACAATTCAAAAGGATCAGTTCTTTGGTGCTCAGCCTTCTTTATGGTCCAACTCTCGCATCGATACATGACTACTGCAAGCACCATAGCTTTGACTCTATAGACCTTTTCATTGACTGGGGATAAAGGCTACCTGCCTTTGCAAAGTGTTACTGACAGAAGAGTGTTTGCAGTTAAAGATCCATACATTTTTGTTTTGTCATTTAGAAATAAGAAATTACTGTCAGGAAAATAAAGTGATCAGCTATTTTAAGCACCAAATGCAGTCATTCTAAATGTCAGGATCATGAAAGCAATAATCATTTCTAGTAATTAATACGTACATTTCCTCTCTATGGAATACAATTTAATTCCTGAACCAAATATATTACTTTAAAGGAGGATATTGCTTTATCCTCCTTAACTTAAGGAGGTAAAGCAGTGCTCACTTGTTAAATCCTAGAGTATTAGCTCTTAACCATCACACCAAACTGTGGAAAATTCTTAAAGACATGGGAATACCAGACCACCTGACCTGACTCCTGAGAAATCTGTATGCAGGTCAAGAAGCAACAGTTAGAATTTGGACATTGAACAACAGACTGGTTTCAAATCGGGAAAGGAGTATGTCAAGGCTATTGTCACCCTGCTTATTTAACTTCTATGCAGAGTACATCATGAGAAATGCTGGACAGAAAGAAGCACAAGCTGGAATCAAGATTGCCGGGAGAAATCTCAATGAACTCAGATATGCAGATGACACCACTCTTATGGAAGAAAGCAAAGAAGATCTAAAGAGCCTCTTGAAGAATGTGAAAGAGGAGAGTGAAAAAGTTGGCTTAAAACTCAACATTCACAAAACTAAAATCACGACATTTGGTCCCATCACTTTATGGCAAATAGAAGGGGAAACAGTGGAAACAGTGGCTGACTTTATTTTGGGGGCCTCCAAAATCATTGTAGATGGTGGCTGCACCCATGAAATTAAAAGACGCTTGCTCCTTGGAAGAAAAGTTGTGACCAACCTAGATAGCATATTAAAAAGCAGAGACATTACTTTGCCAAGGTCTATCTAGTCAAAGCTATGGTTTTTCCAGTAGTCATGTATGGATGTGAGAGTTGGACTATAAAGAAAGCTGAGTGCCAAAGAATTGATGCTTTTGAGCTGTGGTTTTGGAGAAGGCTCTTGAGAGTCCCTTGGACTGCAAGGAGATCTAACCAGTCCATCCTAAAGGAAATTGGTCCTGAATATTCATTGGAAGGACTGATGTTGAAGCTGAAACTCCAATCTTTTTGCCACCTGATGTGAGGAACTGACTCATTTGAAAAGACCCTGATGCTGAGAAAGATTGAAAGTGGGAGGAGAAGGGGACGACAGAGGGTGAGATGGTTGGATGGCATCACCAACTCAATGGACATGAGTCTGAGTAAACTCTAGGTGTTGGTGATGGACAGGGAGGCCTGGTGTGCTGCAGGCCATGGAGCTGCAAAGAGTTAGACACAACTGAGCGACTGGACTGAACTGGACTGAACGGATGGGACTGACCGCACCGTGCCAGTGGTTCTCAGCCTGTGACCCCCCCACCAGTAGCATCAGCATCACTTGGGAACTTGTAATAAATGCAGGTCTCAGATCCTCTCTAGACCTTCTGTATCAAATCACAGGGCTGAGCAACTTGAGTTTAACAATCCCTCCGGGTAGTGCACACTCACGTTTACCCTATATTTTCATTCACTCCATAAGACTACCCAGCCAAGCCCATGGAAAGCTGCTCGTTTATGACTAAAAGACCACTTTCCAGCAGGTTCAATTAATTAACCCTGCACCCAAGGATCAAGTTGAATATCTACCAAGAGTTGATTATATCTCTTCTGAAACCTATTTTAATGCCATTTGTACTGGAGTATGTGAGACCATTCAAGATGGAGATTCCCTTGCTCTTTGTACATCTCCTGCTTGGCCATTGCCTGCCTCACTCACATGCCTATCCGGTCCTCTTAATTATGTCTTAATCAGTAACTGCCTACATGCTTGCCCCAGACACTGGTTTCCCTGGTGACTGATGAGAAAACCTGACATTGATTCCCCATATAAAGGGCAGTCTCCTTATCCCTCAAGCAGTGAAGGTTGTGATTGTGTCTTGCCTGCTCTTACTGTCTGCTGTTCACAGTGGGGTGTCACTCTATGATCTTTTGTTTCAGACACATAGAAACAGAGACCTTTTGGTTCAGACACATAGAGCAGTTGTTCACACAGTGGTTGCACCTCTGTGTCCAGTAGCGGTTGATGTCTCTGTCATTGTCTCTGGGCTCTTTCTTTCATCTAGAAGGCTCATAAGCCTGTGGCATCCAGCCCAACTACTAGCTATTACATTTAATTTTGAAAAGCATTTTTTCTTAAATATGATCTAAAGGAATAGACAATATAGTAAAAAAAAATCTTTGAAGCTTCTATTCATATGGTTTCATAAAATGTACAAATGTCACCCTCCAATTCAAAAGACAATGGCACCCCACTCCAGTACTCTTGCCTGGAAAATCCCATGGACAGAGGAGGCTGGTAGGCTGCGGTCCAAGGGGTCTCGAAGAGTCAGACACGACTGAGCGACTTCCCTTTCACTTTTCACTTTCATGCATTGGAGAAGGAAATGGCAACCCACTCCAGTGTTCTTGCCTGAAGAATCCCAGGGATGGAGGAGCCTGGTGGGCTGCTGTCTATGGGGTCACACACGACTGAAGCGACTTAGCAGCAGCAGCAGCAAACCTGCAATTATAGGTAATGCATTACGATGTGATCTTTTTAAGAATTCCAACCATGCTTTCGTGTTACATCAAAGTACTTTCAAGTGAAAATGCTAGTTGTTCAGTTGTGCCCAGCTATCTGCGACCCCCTGGACAGTCACCTGCCAGTCTCCTCTGTCCCTGGAATTCTCCAGGCAAGAGTACTGGAGTGGGTTGCCATTCATTTCTCCAGGGGCTCTTCCTGACCCAGGGATTGAACCTGGGTTTACTGAATTGCAGGCAGGTTCTTTACCGTCTGAACCAAGGAGGTCCATTCTCAAGAGAAAGTAAAACATTTATACTTTCATTTTCAAGTGAAAGTATATATAACTGTTTTAGGTTGAAACAAAATATTTAGGGTTTATATGCACTGTTTTGTTTAAGACTCCCTATTTTTATTAAATAATAATCTCCACACATGATTCATCTATTGTATTTTTAAGAGATTTTCTAACACAGTCCTTAATATATTGACCTAAAATGTGTGCTTCATATTTTAAATTTAAAATGAGGTGTTTTTTCTCACATGCCATTCAAAATTATAAAAGTATATATTTTAAACCACTTAAGGAGTTAGTAATTTTTAAAAGTTGAAACATGCTGTCATATATTTAACCAATTCTTGTTTATTGGAGGTTTTGGTTATTTTCAATTTGTCAGTAAGTTATTGCAAACAATTTTAAAGTCAGCACCAAAATGCGGCTTATTAGTTTTAAGTTTCATCTCGTAAATTCTATAAAATGAACGTTTTCTTTTTACAAATGCAGGAAATTGCAATTTCTAGAGGAATAGTATGGCAATGAGCAATTGCTGATTAGTCCAGAATACTTGGAACCATTTATTCTATTTAATTCTCCAAGAAAGGACCATTTATCCCTCTGTCCTTCTAGACTTGTTGAAATCTGTACAACTTGAATGAGGGAAATCCACACAGAAAAAAAAAAAAAAAAAACAACAAGCAATTATCAGCTGCAGCTGATGTAGAGAAATTCATCTGGACCTTAGTCCTTGACTTCAGGTGTTAGGGGCCTGCCAATTAGGTGCTAGAAAGAGGAACTTCTCTAGTGCAACCCTGTCTACAACAAAGCAACATCTAATTTATTCATGCTCTGGTCTTGAGGCAGTTTATTGTCAATACCAAGTCATTCTATTAGATAGTCTTTTTAAATTGAACTTTTAATTTTGCCATTGTAAGAAATAATACAGCGAAATACAACATTCCCTCTATCTAGACTTTCCCAGGGGTAACATCCTGCAAAACTGTGGTATAATACAATACCACAACCAGGATATTAACATCAATTCAATCAAGATCCAGGCTATTTCCATCACTACGAGGACCCTTCATGCTGCCCTTTTAAAATTATCTTATAGTTTTTATGGGGCTTCCTGGTGGTGCAATGGTTAAGACTTCGTCTTCCAACGCAGGAAGTGTGGGATCCCTAGTCAGGGAGCTAAGAAGATCCCACATACCTCAGGGCCAAGAAACCAAAATATAACACAGAAGCAATACTGTAACAAATTCAATAAAGACTTTAAAAGTGGTCTACATTTAAAAAAATCTTTTAAAAAATAATAAATAAGATTATTTTATAGTTTTAAATTTGTGCGTTGAAAGTCACATAACATGCACCATCTAACATGTTTTAGTGCACAATTTGGTAATAAGTATATTCATATTGTTGTACAACTGTCTTCACTCTTTTCTTAACTGAAGTGTAGTTGACTTACAGTACTGTTAGTTTCAGGTCTCCAACATAGTGATTCACTATTTTTATAGATTCTACTCCATTTAAAGTTACTACAAAATAATGGCTACATTTCCCTGTGCTACAATATATGCCTGTTGCTTATCTCTCTCACATAGAGTGGTTTCTATCTCTTAATCCCATACCCCTTTCTTGCCCCTCCCCCATTCCTTCTCTCCATTGGTAACCACTAGGCCTGTTTTCCTTATCCGTGAGTCTGTTTACAATATCTTTACTGTTGGTTCTTCTTACTCCAGTCTTTGAATATTAAGCATCTGCTCTTTGCTGGGCCCTGTCCTAAGTACAGTGGTAGGGATAGGCATGTCACTAGCAATATGTAAGATGGGGGACCTGAATATGAAAATTCAGCCTCTTGGGGAGGGGAACGCACATGTACACATGAGACTTTCAACACTGGATAGTATACGTCCCAATTTCTAAAGTGGATACTACATTTTCCAAAAGACAAATCACGGGCTAATTAAACAATCCTTCTCACTTCCACTTCTTTTTTTCCCTTTGTGTGCCTACTTTTTAACCTCCAAATTCTGCTTCCCTCTTTATACACCGTCTTGTCTCTATTTTTCCTTAGATATTTAAGAAACAAAGCTTGGTGAAATTCCAAAGTGACTATCTAATTACTCTCAGTACACTAAGAACTTTTTTATTTTCTGTGAAATTTTCTTCATCACAAGGACGTTTCTTTAAAAGGTGCATCCTTCTGTAGTTATTTGCTTTTGGTCTGTGTCCAGCAGGTGGCACTAAAGGATAGTTGATAGAAGTCGATATGTGTCTCCACTGTAGACTACCAATCTATTGGAGTTTATAGCATTTTTCAGTCCTACTTGATTGTATAATAATCAAAACTTTGGATGGTCTATCTCATGAATATTTTAGCTTCTGGGTCACTATTACATTCTCCAACACTTCTCTTAATTCTTAATGATTTCAGTGTCCTTGTGGAAGATCCTTCCTACATCCTTCACTTCAAAATATTTACTTTGTACTTGTCCTCTTTTCTATCTACACACTTTTGACCTGAAACAGACTACCAGACATTTCTCCAGTAAAAATGGGTTAAGTTGGGATCAACAGAGAGTTGAAATTTGGGGTGTGCAACTGTGGCAGGCCACATGCAGGCCCTGACCCCACCCTGCCCCAGCGCAATGGAAGATTTCTATAAGAGGAAAAGAAAGTCGGCAAGGGCTGTAGTAAACAGAGTCCGTAGCTTTTGGCTGAGTCCTTTCTTGGAAAGGAGTCTTTTTCTTCCTGCTGGGTCAAGCATGTCCCAGGGTGAGAGAGTTCCTCCTCCAGGTTTCCCAACTCTATTAATTGTTGTTTCTGCTTATTATTATTACTTTACAGTACTCACCTTAATAGCATTCATTCTGTCTGATGGCTTTAAATACCAGCTACATGCAGAGGATTGCCAAATTTATATCTTCCTTAAGTCTAGGCTTCATTTGGCTGTGCCATCAGCATCTCAACACGTTCCAGATAGAGCTCTCTCCCTCTCAAAGCCAGTCCCTTCTCCACTCCTCCCCAAACAAACCCTGACAGCGTCCATGACTTCTCTCTTTCTCTCACGTTTTCTACCTGATCCTTTAGCAGATCCTGTCAGCTCTTCTTTCAAACTATATCCAGAGTCTGATCACTTTTCACCACCTACACTAAATCCCTGCCTGAGCCAAAGCCACCTCTCACCTGAATTGTTGTCATAGCCCTCTAATTCTTCTCCCTGCTTCTGCCCCCTCTCCCTTCAGTTGACTCTGAAGACAGCAGCCAGACTGACAATTCTAAAATAGGAGAGATCTTATTATCTCTTTGCTACTCAACATTACAAAGTCTCCTCATCTCATACCAAGTGAAAGCCAAAATAGAGCTCTACAAGGCCGTGTTAAGACCAGACTCCAGCCCCCACCTCACCATCCTGTTTTCTTGGATCTCATTTTCAAATACTCTTCCCTTCACTCCCTCGGATCACACTAGTCCCTCTCTGTTCATCCCACCGCAGAATCTTTGTACATTTTGTTCCCGCTGCCTGGAAGGCTCCTCCCCGAGACAGCTGATTGGTCACTCTTCCCCTCTCCAGGTGGGACAGCCAATGAGCTTTTCCCTGGATGAAATCGTAGTCTAGCCACCCCCATAATTCTCTAGCCTGAACCAAGCTTTATTCTCAGGTGGTTTATGCACACCCTTATGCACTCATGTACGTGCACATATACACACACACATTTTATTACTCCTCTCTCCCCAGCTAGAGTGTAAGACCCATACGGGAGAAGACTTGTGTCTGTTTTATTGCTGCTGAATCTTTAGGACCAACATGGGTGCCTTGCCAGCAATTGGAAGGCAATAAAACTTGCTGAATGAGTGAATGAATGATTACTCTACATTGAATTAGTGGTTGAATCCCCCGGAATATTTCTCAGCTGGCCAGTCTCACCTAGCCCCTCGTGACATAGGGGACTCTGCCCTTTCGAAGTATGTAGAAGCAAGGGCAGATCTCCAAGCCCTTGGTCAAGGTCTTTATTGGAAAAGAAGATTGAAACTCAAAACAAAGGAACTCATTTTTTGTGACTCATTCACCGACAAATACTCTGCCAAATATCCCCTTTCCTTGATCCAGCTTTTATCTGAAGGTATGACTCCTAATGGCATAAACCCTACAAGGCTGAACAGGATGACACGCATCATAAAATACCAGCCAGTGAGAGAAAAACATTTTCACTCAGAATCATCTATAAATTTGGAATTTCCTCAGCCTAGCCAATATTTTCGGAGAAGGCAATGGCATCCCACCCCACTTGCCTGGAAAATCCCATGGACGGAGGAGCCTGAAAGGCTGCAGTCCATAGGGTCGCTGAGGGTCGGACAGGACTGAGTGACTTCACTTTCACTTTTCACTTTCATGCATTGGAGAAGGAAATGGCAACCCACTCCAGTGTTCTTGCCTGGAGAATCCCAGGGATGGAGGGAGCCTGGTGGGCTGCCGTCTATGGGGTCGCACAGAGTCGGACACGACTGAAGAGACTTAGCAGCAGCAGCCAATATTTTCGAGCCCTGACAATGGATGAGTGTGATTTGTTTTCGTGAACCGGGCTAAGTTTCTCTAGTGGCCGTGTATTTGTCTTTGAGCCCTAAAATATTTGCACTAATATGAATTAAAAGGAAAGATTTTGGGCTTCTGTCCTCCAAATTACATGTCTTATATTTCAAATGTGATGGGTATTATTAAACCATTTCTCTTGTCAGATGAAAATTTTTTATTTGCTGTATATTTGCTTAGCGGAGAGCGAAATCACACCCAAACTCTTTTGCATCAGATTTTAAATACTAAAGTCTGTTTGGGAGGTTTGGGTAAGGAATGGAAAATGTGACATTAATCCTTCTGTAGAGAGTATAGTATTCTAAGGATGTTCATTATGGAAATTTGTGTATTTCCCACAGTGTCCAGCCTTAAACAGTTTCCAGAGCTAGGTAACTGAGAGCTCAACAGCCATCTAAAGAATGATTCTGCTTTTTCACTCTAAGTACTTTTAGGCTTTAGGAAAAAAATCAAACAACCCTTTGCCTACATAGTGTCCTTGACTCTCCCGTCTTTCAGGCAACAAGTGTGAATTTAGCATGTCTTTTGGGCTAGCTCTTTGGGATATAGAGAACAAACAATAAAGAATATAATTTATCTTTATTTGAAATGCTTATGATGAACTAGCGAATTCTGCAGATAATCGAGATATTTAGAGGATCACAATGCAATGCTCTGGGGGCTTTCCTGATGGTCCAGTGGTTCAGTGGTTGGGACTTCACCTTCCAGTGCAAGGGGTATTGGGTTCCCACATGCCTTTTGGCCAGAAAACCAAAACATTAAAGAAAGGCTGGAAGCAGTGTTGCAAGAAATTCAGTAAAAGCTTTTTCAAAGGTCCGCATCAAAAAAATCTTAAAAAAAAAAAAAAAAAAAGCAATGTGCTGTATTCCAAATCAGAGGCACAGAGAAGCAGAGAGAGAGAAATGCTATTTCTGAAGGATCCTGTGACGGTTTCGTGGAGAAAGTGACATTCCAGCAGAATCTTGACTGATGAGTGGGAGTTGACCCAGTATAGAAATAGAAGAATCTCTCCAGAGAGAGACCTGTATCTGCAAAGACTGCAAGTGTGAAGGAACACAGCATGGGGTAGTGTTTGGTGCACACGGGGAAGTGCTTGGTGTGCTTGAGCCAGAGATGTGAACAGGAGAAGGAAGTCTCTGGGAAAGCTGCAGTGTCTGTGGACTCTGCTCAGTGGCTAGGCTTTCGGCTGTAAACACACAAGTCTTCAGGTGATGGACAAACTCACCGTCTGCTTTAGGATGGCCCTTCCAGTACAGCACTTCTCAAAGTGTGACCCCGGACCACCAGGAGCAGCCTCCCCCAAGAACCTGATGAAAAATCCAAATTTTCATCCCCAACCCCAGCCTTCAGTATCAGAAATTCCGGTCATGGGATCTGGGAATCTGTATGTTGTATCATGGCACCCAGCCTATCCTGACACACACTTAAGTTTAGGAACCACTGTTCCAGTACCAGCATGGAAGATGCAGCAGGTAAATACAGATTGAAGCTCAATAGATTGTTGCAAATAGCTCAGCCCTGGAAAAAAAAAAAAAAAGCCAGAGGCATGAGTGTGGGCAGAGCAGGATGTATGAGAGAGGACTTTGTGAAACCTTACACTTGGCAGGAGTTAAGCTAAGGACATCTGGAGCACCAGTTGTCAAATTTCATTGGTTCCCAACATTTTCTGGGTGGTTTTCAAAAACTATACCTTCTAGGTCCCACTCCTGACTCATCAAACAGAATTGGCATGCTGTTCAGGGATCCTCTTTCTCTGCTGCTGCTGTGTCTTCTTGGCATTTTGTGGTGGGTTTTTTCCCTGGAATTGTCCATCTGGCTGAAGTTGTTCAACTCCTTGCACTTTGGGGGAGTTTTTGTTAAGTAACACCTGCTTTCTTTAGGGAGGAAGCGCACTTTACAGGATCAGAGCTTGGAGGCGTTGCAGAGCCCCAGGACTCTCCATTCGTGCCCCTCTTCATCCCCTGTGCTGTATGCTAAGTCACTCAGTCGTGTCTGACTCTTTGCGACCCTGTGGACTGTAGCCCACCAGGCTCCTCTGTTTGTGGGGATTCTCCAGGCAAGAATACTGGAGTGGGTTGCCATGCCCTCCTCCAGGGGATCTACTCAACCCAGGGATTGAACCCGAGTCTCAGGTCTCCTGCATTGGCAGGCTGGTTCTTTACCAGGGAAGACCTTACTTAGCATTAGAGCATAAAGATTTTGACACAAAACATTTTCATTTCTAACAATGTTTATAATGGCTGCATAATGTTCTACCCAATGGATATGTGATTTATCTTTTTAACCTTTCTCTTACTGTTTATACTTTGACTATTTCTCATATTGTACTATAAGAATAACTATAATGAACCTTTTCATACATGTAGATTTTCTCATATTATAAAATGTTTCCTTAGATTTTCAGGGGAATTAGGTGATTAAACAGGAAACTTATTTTTCATTTTTATTTTTGTACTGGCATATAGCTGATTAACAGTGTTGTGATGATTTCAGGTGAACAGCAAAGGGACTCAGCCATACATGGACATGTATCCATTTTCTCCAAAACTCCCCTCCCAGCCAGGCTGCCACATAATATGGAGCAGAGGTCTATGTGCTGTATAGTAGGTCCTTGTTGGTTATCCATTTTAAATATAGCAATGTCTACATATCCATCCCAAACTCTCTAACTATCCCTTCTCCTCATTCTTCTCCTGGCAACCATAAGTTCGTTCTCTAAGTCTGTCAGTCTCTTTCTGTTTTGTAAGCTCATTTGTATCATGTCTCTTCAGATAAACAGGAAACATTTTTATCAGCCCTGACCCATGCTGCTCAATTATTTTCCAAAGCAGATACAGTCAATGGAAGATGAGTTTCACTCTCGCCCTGTTAATATGAATATCATTAAAATAATTTTTATGGTAATTAGGAGGGAAGATATGTTTATTTGTATACATATAATTACTACTGAAATTAAACATATACTCTTTATTAATTTATTTCCCTTTTGTGAACACTTTTCAGTGCTAGCTTGTAAACCAATGAGAGGTTTGTTTCTGGAGCTTTCTGATGTCCTCCTGTTCTTCCTTTCATTCAACTACCTGTGACTGGCAGGCCAGAAGAATACCCATAACACTATTCTCACACCGGATGGTGAGTAGCACCAGGTAACCAGTTAATTGCCAGTTAATAGCACTAGGCAACCAGTTAATAGCCAGGTAATTGTGAATGTGTTAGTCGCTCAGTTATGTCCAGGAATTGAACCTGTGTCTCCTGTGTTACAGGCAGATTCTCTACCATCTGAGCCATCAGAGCCAGGAGGTTGCAGGCAAGTTCCCAGCCTCCTTTTCGTTACCCTCTTCCTTCTTGCTGACTTCTGCTATCTCAGAGGAGTGATACCGCCGTTCCTGCACTTGGGAGAAGTTATTCCTGAAATCTGTGGTTGCCGACATTGACGGCACATTAGAATCATCTGGGGAGTGTTTAAAATTCCCAATATGCAGCACCTTCTATACACCAATTAAATCAGAGCCTCTGGGGGTGCGACCTGGCATCACTGTTTTTTGAAAGCTCTCCTGAGGATTCCAAAATACAGTCAAGGTTGAGAACCACAGCTTTAAATCTTCAGCCACAGGCTGCGAAGCCCCATATGCAGCGGCCCCTGCCCCCACCAGGGGCTCAGAGTGGGGCAGTTTTGGTGGCAAGTTCGGTTCAGTTCAGTTGCTCAGTTGTGTCTGACTCTTTGCAACCCCAAGGACTGCAGCACAGCAGGCCTCCCCGTCCATCACCAACTCCCGGAGTTTACTCAAACTCATGCCCATCGAGTCGGTGATGCCTTCCAATCATCTCATCCTCTGTCATCCCATTTTCCTCCTGCCTTCAATCTTTCCCAGCGTCAGTCTTTCCCAATGAGTGGCAAATTTTCCAGTGGGTGGCAAAGCACATTCTGCATGCTTTTATAAGGAAGTGACTATATACCCTACACACATTTGTGTATACATCCCTTTGCACACACACACACACACACACACACACACATATATATACCTAAATGCGCCACTTAAATAATTATAACCTTAATCAACCAGTGACCTCATTTCAAAAAGCATGATCGGATTCTGACTTACCTAAGAAATGGTTGGTTACATTCAGTATGCTGTATTTACTGAGGTAAAACATTTATACTCATTGGAAAAAAAAAAAAAAACCCTGATGCTGGGAAAGACTGAGGGCAAGAGGAGAAGGGAGCTACAGAAGATGAGATGGTTGGGTGGCTCCACTGACTCAATGGACACGAGTCTGAGCAAACTCAGGGAGATACAGAAGGACAGGGAAGTCTGCACAAAGAGCCAGACACAACTTATTGACTGAAACACAACTTATTGACAAAAACAGATTAGAAAAATCTTTTCTAGGCTACAGATTAGAGAAAACTGAGATTTACATTTACAAACTAGAGATTTTAAAAGGGCTTCACATTGTATTAATAAGAAATTTTTATTTCTCTTGAGAAGAAATTTAAACACCATCAGCCGCTGAGGTTTCTGAAGCAATACTTTTCTCCACTAGGTGGTGCTCTGGACAAATTCATAAGTTGCCTTTGCCACAATGCAAAGGTCTCTAGAGAAATTCAATTTTCCTGTGGCAGAAATGGCTATTCATTCACGGCCTGGATCGACAGCAATCAGAGACGGTTTTCTTACTTTTTTCTAAGTGAGAAATAAAGTTAGGCCTGCTTGAACTGTATTTAAATGATCAATCCAAATATTGTCTTTAGAATTTTTAAAAATCTACATTATGTTATTGAATTCTATGGCATCTCCCATTCTATTGCATTACCAAGATAATTATAGGCTTTAAAATGGCTTCATTGGCTTCATTTTACAGACACTCAGGGCCTGCTTTTTCTATTAAAGCCAATATTGAAATATAGTCCCCATCGTCTATATATAAAGACCCAAACACACATTAGACCTCCAGGAATTGAATTTATTTTTATGGGCTAAAGCATCTGAATGTTATCTGAGACAGGATTAAATGGAAAGCATGCCTGACCCTTCTCAACAGAAATAGGACCATCCTTGGCCCCGGGCCTGGGTGGTTGAGCCCTGGCCTAGACGAATATACAGTTTCAGCAGCAGACAGGTCTGGGTGGAGCTGCTCACGGCACTTGTGGACATTCTCAGGAACCGCCATAGAATTTCCAGAGGCAGCCGTCACTGTCATCCCTTCAGCTGTGCTGGAAAGGGTAGGATTCCTGACCATCCAAGAGGTCCAAATGCCAGAGTGTATCCTGTGTTCATCCACGTCTAACTGTAGGTCCCGCCCTAAAGATTCTTTCTGCCATTTTTGTTGACATGGATAAGTCACTGGAAGGAGCCTGGGCTCACCTGTCACAAAACTAAGCCTTTTACATGAAGAGCCAGAGAAGGACAAAGACACGTTTGCTTCCTTCTCGCACGAGGAGCCGGGTTCACCTCAGGAAACTGGATATTAACGAGCAGAGAAATCGACAGTAGTGTTTCATCCTTCCACTGGCACAGCCCAGAGTCTGGCTGGTCTCTGACTCTGCCTTAGCAAAGACGATGCACTTGACATTCGTAGCAGCTTCTTGGATGAGGATATTGGTGCCTGCGTGTTTAGATGACGCTCTGATGGCTAGTTTTTTCTCTTTCCTGCCACCCCTGGGGCCCAGGTCAGCCAACCTTTCACATCACAGAGCAGAGTCCCTCCAATCATGCTTGTGCTTTTACACCAATGCTATTTCTTCCTTCTAGGAAATGTTCTCCAAGGACATGGGTACTTGGAATGAACACAAAGTTAACATGCTGAGGGCCTGGGTTCAATCCCTGGTTAGGGAACTAAAATCCCATAACACCCTCCCTACCCACTCCCAATCTCCTCTTTAAAAGAGAAAAAAAAAAGAGAGAAAAAAAGTAAACAAGGAAGGTGAGAGGACACAGGACTGAAACGCCTAAGTCATGGGGTTTATTGATTTCTTTTTTGGCCTCACCCTGCAGCCTGTGCAATCTCAGTTCCTCAAACAGGGACTGAACCCTTGACCCCTGCACTGGAAGTTCTAACCATTGGACCACCAGGGGAGTCCCAAGTCGAAGGTTTTAAAAGAGCAATCTTGTGCTCAAGGCCAGCTTCTCACCTCATTAGGGAGCTGGACTCGCAGGACAGGTGGACACGCCACGTTAGAGGGGTTCTCACCCTGGGACAGGCCAGCTGACTGGCAGTGACCTGCAGTTCATGTGAAAGCAACAGAGAGGGAAGGGATCCCTGGGGTTAGCGGTGGTCCTGGAAGTCAGGCTAACGTGGCTGTGGTCAGCCTCTCCCTCAGTGCCTTCTGCCCACCCCGTGCTGGGGGAGCAGAGGGGACCAAGAGGGAGTCAGATGACCCAGCAAAGGGAAGGAGGTCAGCATGGCTGGGACGAAATACAACCCCCACCAGGTCGTCGTGTGCCGTGTAGCTTACATCGACAATCTCCTTTAAAACCTCAGTTCAGGGCTCTGTGATGACCCAGGAGGTGGGATGGGGAGGTGGGAGGGGAGGTTCAGGAGTGAGGGGTATACGTTAATGATACAGCTGATTCACTGTGCTGTACAGCAGAAACTAACACAGTATAGGAAAACAATTATATTCCAATAAAAACATCTTTAAGGTTAAAAAAAAACACACCCCAAACAACTCAGGGTAATAGCATCATCCCAATTTTACAAATGAGAACATAAAAACCTTGTAATGTCGAGTGTCCTATTCAGTCCCACATAGGAAGTGGCCATGTGTAAAACTTGAATCCACGCCTGTCTGCCTCTACGTCTCACCCTCCGTGAGATCAAGGTTTTCTGCTTGATCTTTCAGAGACAGTCCACATCCTTCGAAGGAGGCAAAAGAGGAGTTGCAAATGAAGTGCTCGTCATCCTCAACGAACCGGAAGTGGGGAGTGGACAAATTAAAGGAAGATTTCTGCTCTGTGAAGTGACTTGAATGCAACAAGGCTGAACCTAATAGTGGAATCCAGCCTGCTTTTCTGTTGCAATCGATACTTGGCTTTTTCAAGGATGGTGACATATACTACCAGCACTCATTCCTATTTTAAAATATGGGGACTTAGCCCAGAGCTGCTGTTATCAGCTTCCCCGCTGAAACTTCAGCTTTAATTCCTCAATAAATAAAAGTATATTTAAAACAGCTTTTTCTTTCTAGAAACGATAATGTACTCTTATTAAATCTATAGATTATTCTCAGTACTAAATATTCTTTAAATAATAGCATTTAACACAGGATTTTAAGCAGAATATCCCACCCACTTTCAAAAAATGGCAGATGTCTTTGCTGAAATGGATATTTCCACTCGTGCCAGAAAGGTTCTGTTGAGGGAAGCAAACACCCTATTCAAAGCATCCGTTTTCCAAAGGCAACACGTGCACTGGGAAATCGTCAAGATTTGCATTGCACAAAAGAGGAGATGATTTAAAGTCAATCGCTCAATGTAATTTGATAAAACTTTTCCAGATATCTCAGGACTATTGCCTCCAGGAGTGACGTGCTTGCGCCGGTTGAACCAATCACAGCCCTTTCCTGGCTGTGATTATTTAACCTTGGGACCAAGAGGGAGTCAGTCCCGGTCCCGTTCTAGCTGTGGGAACAGCAAGATGTGAAATGTGGGCCAGCATGTAGTGATAAAGAAGTCGACAGGAAAGAGAAGCAGAGACAAAACACAGATCCTTGAGACATTTTGGTCTCTCATTATAGTTTCTCAAGTGGGGTACGGCTGTCCGTTTCCTTTGATGATATAAGCAACTCCCATATCCTATCAAACTCCTCTTTGTACAGAAGCTCATTTGAGCTGATCTTTTATCACATTCAGAGAAAACAACAACTCATGACTAATGTGCCATCAAACTGAAAATACATGAACTATTTGTCTCTAGAAATTTCAGGGCTATTGTCAGGCTTTTAACTTCTTGATAGAAGGAGGCCAACTTATCTGCGACAGAGCTGCCACATGGTCCCTACCTTAAAAGGGCTCTGTGAGAGCCAAGCAAGATGAAAGCAGGCAAAGGGTAGTGCTGTTGTGGATCAGACATTTACAGAAAAGGAAAGCACTCGGCGCATCTGCATGAGCGCACACAGCCTGGCAGGTGGGAAGTGCTATCAGGGACGCTACTCCACCCAGGGCGGGTGCTCTGTCCCCAAAGAAGCCACATTCAGGAATCTGTGCAACACAAGCCTTTGAGTGTGGAGATGAAACTATGGAGCTCAGAAGAGAGGTGGAGAGGATCCAGTCACATCCAAGTCACCTGTCAATAATTCACAGTTAGGGACTTCCCTGGCAGTCTAGTGGTTGAGACTCCGAGCTTCCATGGCAAAACAGGCTGGGGGAGGAGGCATAGGGTCAAGCCTGGTCAGAGAAGTAGGATGCCAAGGATCTGGGGACATGTGGCCCCAAAATAAAAATCAACAATTACTCTTGGACAATTGGAGAATGCCATTTATATGAGTGAATGCCACTTGTCATTTCTTTCCTGGGCAGAAACCTCCAACACCAGGCTATCAGCTCTATCCCTGTGAAGCTTTCCCAGGCATCTTGGGATCAGGTTCTCTGTAGGAGGAGCGAGCAGGCAGGGGAGACAGGGCTGGAAAAAGGTTCCAGATATACAGCAGGTCCAAGGAATGGAAGAGAGTTTAACACCTCAGGTGGGCATCTGCAGGTACCATCTACTCCCTGGGGTCTGATTTTCCTATAGGAAAAGCCAGGTCTCACCTGGCAAGAGGAGGAAAGACCAGTTCTAGAGGAAACGTTTGACTTTGCAGCTTGTTCACATCCTATCCAGCACCACCCATAAGGCCTCTCCCCACTCCTGCTCTTGCAATAGTGGTTG
This sequence comes from Nanger dama, assembly GCA_917880005.1. NCBI lineage: Eukaryota > Metazoa > Chordata > Mammalia > Artiodactyla > Bovidae > Nanger > Nanger dama. The sequence goes on along the minus strand of CAKJTW010000032.1, from coordinate 13,698,685 downwards.
AAGACTGTCCCACCCCTCTCCTTCCAGACTTGCCCTGGGCCTTCTCTTTATTTCTTTTGTCTTTCTAGCTCCTCCCACCCTGTCAACTGCTCCTGATACTGAAGTCTTCCTGGTAGAATCTGTTGTTACATTAGATTTGTTTCACGTTCGTTATGCAATATTCATGCTGGGAGAACCCCATGGACAGAGGAGCCTGGTGGGCTACTATTTCTGGGGTTGCTCATGACTGAGCACACACACATTCTTACATTAAAAAGCAGGTGAGGTAAATGTTTGGGCATGATCCCTATAGAAAAATTTTCACAAAATTAAAATGAACACAAAACCAAACAAAAAACCAACCTTCCCCACTTCTCACATGATTGAGTATATTCAGTGTTTGTTCACATGAGGGAAAAATGAATGAAATGAAATGAAAGTCACTCAGTCGTGTCACAAAGAGTGACTAGTCCATGGACTTCTCCAGGCCAGAACACTGGAATGGGTAGCCTTTCCTTTCTCCAGGGGATCTTCCCAAACCAGGGATCAAATCCAGTTCTCCCTCATTGCAGGTGGATTCTCTACCAGCTGAGCCACCAGGGAAGCCCCCTACATGAGGGAAAGAACTAGCAAAAAGCAATATCCCGCAGGGCTCTCCTCTTTGGTTTGATCTAATTCACTCAACCCTGGCAAACAGCACAAAACCATATGGGAAGGATTGGGGGCAGGAGAAGAAGGGGACGACAGAGGATGAGATGGCTGGATGGCATCACGGACTCGCTGGACGTGAATCTGTGTGAACTCTGGGAGTTGGTGATGGACAGGGAGGCCTGGCGTGCTGCGATTCATAGGGTCGCAAAGAGTCGGACACGACTGAGCGACTGAACTGAACTGAACTGATGATGAAGGCCAGCGAATATTCATGTATCTGGATCCTTCTAGGTACTTGGCTACCAACACAGAGACCTGGTTTGGACCCAGCACTAAGCCGAAGAGTCCTGCAAAGTCCATCAAAGTCCATGATATGGACATGAAGACACATCAAGAAGGTGGCTGTCCACAAGTTGAACCAGCCAGTAGTACCTTGATCTTGTACTTCCCAGCCTATGGAACTGTGACAAAGTTAATTTTCATTTGTAAGATCACCTTACCCGCCTCCTGAGAAATCTGTATGCAGGTCAAGAAGCAACAGTTAGAACCTGACATAGAACAACAGACTGGATCCAAACTGCGAAAGGGGTATATCAAGGCTGTATATTGTCACCCTGCTTATTTAACTTATATGCAGAGAACATCATGGGAAATGCTGGGATGGATGAAGCACAAGCTGGAATCAAGAATGCCGGGAAAAATATCAATAACCTCAGATATGCAGATGACACCATCCTTATGGCAGAAATTGAAGAGAAACTAAAGAGCCTCTTGATGAAAGTGAACGAGGAGAGTGAAAAAGCTGCCTTAAAACTCAGCATTCAAAAAACGAAGATCATGGCATCCGGTCTCATCACTTAGTGGCAAATTGATGGGAAAACAATAGAAACAGTGACAGACTTTATTTCTTTGGGTTCCAGAATCATTGCAGATGGTGGCAGCACCCATGAAATTAAAAGACATTTGCTCCTTGGAAGAAAAGCTATGACCAACCTAGGCAGCATATTCAAAAGCAGAGACATTACTTTGCCAACAAAGGTCCGTCTAGTCAAAGCTATGGTTTTTTCCAGTAGTCATGTATGGATGTGAGAGCTGGACTATAAAGAAAGCTGAGCACCGAAGAATGGTGCTTTTGAACTGTGGTGTTGGAGAAAACTCTTAAGAGTCCCTTGGACTGCAAAGAGATCCAACCAGTTCATCCTAAAGGTAATCAGTCCTGAATATTCATTGGAAGGACTGATGCTGAAGCTGAAACTCCAATACTTTGGTCACCTGATGCGAAGAGCTGACTCACTGGAAAAGACCCTGATGCTGGAAAAGATTGAAGGCAGGAGGAGAAGGGGACGACAGAGGATGAGATGGTTGGATGGCATGACCAACTCGATGCACATGAGTTTGAGCAAGCTCCAGAGTTAGTGATGGACAGGGAGCCCTGGCATGCTGTGGTCCATAGGGTCACAAAGAGTCTGGCATGACTGAGCAACTGAACTGAAGCCATCCAGGCTATGGTATTTTGTTGTGGTAACCTGAGCTGACTATTATAGGGGGCATAGTGTCGGGGTCAAGATTAGGACAATATGGGACCATTTCCTCATTCATTAAAGATCCACCTCCCAATGAGACTCTTGTTTGTTCACTGATGAATCAACAGAATAAACTCTGACTTCTTGGGGGTGGGGTGGGAGGAGTATGAATGTTTCATTCTGCCTCTTTCACATCTGTGATGAGTTCTCTACTATTTCTGGGATGATTTCTTTCTTTTTAAAAATTTGTCCAAGATTTCACTAGCAGTCCAGTGGTTGGGACTCCATGTACCCACTGCAGGGGACTTAGGTTCCATCCCTGGTTAGCAAACTAAGATCTTGCATGCCACCCAATGCAGCCAGAAACAACCACAAAAATCTACTTTAAAATTTTGTCCATAAAATTTTCAGTATGCATTTCAAAAGATAAGGAGTCTTTAAAAATAACCATAATGATCACATCCCAATAAATTTCCAGAAATTCCTCAATAGCTCAGACAGTAAAGAATCTGCCTGCAATGAGACATCTGCCTGCATAGAGACCCATACCCAACTGCCCTGGGTTGGGAAGATCCCCTGAAGAAGGAAACGGCAACCCACTTCAGTATTCTTGCCAGGAATATCCCATGGACAGAGAAGCCTGGTGGGCTGCAGTCCATGGGGTCATAAAGAGTCAGACACAACTGAGCAACAAGCACTTTCCTCAATACCATCAACTATCTAGTACCTTTTCACATTTCCAGTTGTTTCACAAATGCATTAATGTGTGCATTTTTTTTTACAATTTTCAAAAATCAAGATCCAACTAAGGGCTATCAATGGCAGTGGTTACGATGCTACTTGAGTCCTTTATAATCTGTTGGTCCTCTTTCATTGTTTTATTTACTTGAATTTGTTACTGTTGTGGAGAAAGACAGATGATGTCTCATATGAAGTTTCCCTCTTTGGATTTGCTCATTACATCTTCGTGTTATTTTAAAATGTTTCTCTTTTGTGATTTCTTATAAATGGCTAGTTGGATACATAACTTGACAAGATTCAGGATGACTTTTTTAAAGACTGCTTTATAAGAGTGGTGCACTCTTTCATATCAATGAATATAATATTTGGTTGTTTATCTTTGTGTGGTGTTTGCAGGCACTGATGATTAATACATAGATTCATTAATTCATTAAGGGATATAAAATGATAATATTCGGTTGATCCTTCATTTATTCAGTTCAATTCAGTTCAGTTGCTCAGTTGTGTCCAGGTCTTTGCAATCCCATGGATTGCAGCATGCCAGGCCTCCCTGTGCATCAACTCCTGGAGTTCACTCAAACTCATGCTCACTGAGTCGATAATGCCATCCAACCATCTCATCCTCTGTCATCCCCTTCTCCTCCCACCCTCAATCTTTCCTAGCTTCAGGGTCTTTTCAATTGAGTCAGTTCTTCACATAAGGTGGCCAAAGGATTGGAATTTCAGCTTCAACGTCAGTCCTTCCAATGAATATTCAGGACTGATTTCCTTTAGGATGGACTGGTTGGATCTCCTTGCAGTCCGGGACTCTCAAGAGTCTTCTCCAACACCACAGTTCTAAAGCATCAATTCTTCGGCGCTCAGCTTTCTTTACAGTCCAACTCTCACATCCATACGTGACTACTAGAAAAACCATAGCTTTGACTAGACGGACATTTGTTGGCAAAGTAATGTCTCTGCTTTTGAATATTCTGTCTAGGTCAGTCATAACTTTTCTTTCAAGGAGCAGGCATTTCTGAATTTTATGGCTGCAGTCACCATCTGCAGTGATTTATTAGCTAAAAAATTCTATAAAATTGCCCTTTTCTATTATTTAATTATCCAATATAGTGCATAGAGTAACATCAGGATAAATGCCTGATATTTCCCTTTGTTTATTGGCTTTAAATTAATGTGTTGGATCACCAGCATTCTCCAAAGGGGACCAACTGGTAATTAGTCTGAGTTGTTTTGTTTTTTTAACTTGCTTTTTATATCATTATGAACTCATGGATTTTAACATATGTGTTTCAATCCACTGCAATTGTTATCTTTATTAATGTTAAAATATCTCAATCATCAGTCAAGGAGCGCCTCTTAGTCTGGCCGCTAAGTCCTTTTGACATGCCTTAGTAAGATGTCTTTGCCATTGTCCTTTCTGCTTGGATTTCTGATTCAAAAAGCTATTCCAGGTTTTTCCTTTGCCTTTTCTGACCCAGACCTAGAAGTCATCTCTCCAAGGAGTTCCTTCCTAATATTGGGAAATAGAATTGTACAATCACAGTCTGGCCACTCGGCTTATACATTTTACGAAGCTGGTCGTTATTTTCTTGGTTATTTCTATGCATGTATGAGCACTAAATCGTTTCAGTCATGTCCAACTCTTTGCTCCCTGACAGACTGGAGCCCACCAAGCTCCTCTGTTCATGGAATCCTCCAGGCAAGAATACTGGAGTGGGTTGCCATGCCTTCTTTCAGGGGATCTTCCCAACCCAGGGGTCAAATCCGTGTCTCTTATATCTCCTGTGTTAGCAGGTAGGTTCTTTACCACTAGCACCACGTGGGAAACCCAGTTATTTCTTACAGATAGAACTAAGAAATATTTTAGAAATTTTTTTTTAATTTTTCAAATTTAAAATACATCATGAAAGCATATTGATATGTCTTCCAATTCAAATTCAAGAGGTAACATTTTTATTTACTTTTTTGATCTCAAATATATCCTTTCTCCTATACCAATAAAATTTGTTGTCAATGACACTGGAAATGATCAAATTAGAACATCTTGCCATTTTTCATTTCTTTTATCTTGCAATATATTCACAACACTCTCAGAGAAATAAGGCTTCCCTGTCCTTCACTATCTCCCGGTTTGTTCAAACTCATGTCCATTGAGTCAGTGATGCCATCCAACCATCTCATCCTCTGTCGTCCCCTTCTCCTCCTGCCTTCAGTCTTTCCCAACATCAAGGTCTTTTCCAAAGAGTCAGCTCTTCGCATCAAGTGGACAAAAAGTATTGGAGCTTCAGCTTTAGCATCAGTCCTTCCAATGAATATTCAGGGTTAATTTCCTTTAGGTTTGACTGGTTTGATCCTTTCAGTTGAAGGGATTCTCAAGAGTCTTCTCCAGCACCACAGTTCAAAAGCATCAGTTTTTGGTGCTCAATCTTCTTTTTGGTCCAACTCTCACACCTGCACATGACGACTGGAAAAACCGTAGATTTGACTATATGGACCTTTGTTGGTAAAATGATGTCTCTATTTTGTAATGTGCTGCCTAGGTTTGTCATAGCTTTCCTTTCAAGGAGCAACCGTCTTTTAATTTTAAGGCTGCAGTCACCATCCACAGTGATTTTGAAGCCTAGGAAAATAAAATCTGTCACTGTTTCTATTTTCCCCCCTTCTATTTGCCATGAAGTGATGAGTTCAGATACCACGATCTTAGTTTTTTGAATGTTGGGTTTAAGCCAGGTTTTTCACTCTCCTCTTTCACTTTCAGCAAGAGGCTCTTTAATTCCCCTTCACTTTCTGTCCCGTTAGCATCAGGAAACTGTCAAAATGTAAGCCTGCATTTTCCTGGCTGAGCAAACACCCTCATGGCACAGGACTTTTAAGAGCTCAGGTCCCCATTTAGTCCTCTTTGGCCCCGTTTCCATTCAGATTTTTAACCTGTCAATTTCTTATTATCTTCTCAATTTTTTCATGTTTTAATAACCTCTTCTGAAATAGTAAGGGCTTCCCTGACAGCTGAGTTGGTAAAGAATCTGCCTGCAATGCGGGAGACCTGGGTTCAGTCCCTGGGTTTGGAAGATCCCCTGGAGAAGAGAAAGGCTATCCATTTCAATATTCTGGTCTGCAAAAATCCACAGACTGTATAGTCCATGGCGTCGCAAAGAGTTCAGACACAAATTTTCACTTTCACTTTTCACTTAACTTCAGTAAATAGAAGAGCAATTCATCAATTTCATGGAAATATCTTCCTACTACATTTGTGTTGTGTTTTTATTTTACTTTTCAACGTACAGAGATGGAATTACTAAGCCTAGCAAGGCCTCAAGCCCTGAGCACAAAGCTAGTCACAAAATGAGAGTTCATTAAATATTTGTTGAATAAATTAATAAATAAATGTTCTTTATAACTATGTGGTCAAATACACTACTCTTTTCCATTGTGAATTTTCCTATTTGCTGGCTCCAAAGCTTAAAAAGCTATTTCTATTATTCATATATTAAATGTAAGATATATTCTGAAGAAAAATTAATCAGTATTTCTAAAATATATGGGAGTTACAGGAACTTCCCTGGCAGTCCAGTGGTTAGGACTTTATACTTCCAATGGAGGGGGTGTGGTTCAATTCCTGGTCAGGGAACCAAGATCCCCCATGCTATGTGGCCAAAAGATAAAAGTAAAAGTAAAATAAAATATACGGCAGTTACAAATACAGGTGAAATTAATACAGACCTTAACTTTAGCCAATCTGACCACATGCCAGGCCTCTGAAGACACTCTGTGATTAAAGACTTCATCCCGGGTGATTAACACCTTGGTTTATGTTTTGCTTTTCTCCTAAAGTCAGTTAATAACATTAGAAGATGGGCCTGAAAACCACCAAGGGCATTACACCAGTTTACTCACTGGGAACTTTTTTCCAAGCCACTTTCAAAGAGCTGAACCTTGGAAACACCAAGTTTACACAACTTGGCAAAGGAATTCACTTCTCCCAGTTCTCTCCCCACTTCCCCTCAATTCATAATCCCTTTCACTTTTCCCATCTGCTGTGACTATGGAGCAAGAGGAACAGTAAATCTGCGTCTTAGTGATGGTGACTAGTACTCACTGCAGGAGATGCCTCACTTCCAAAAGTCCTGGGAGCATGTGGTGAGGTGTCCTATTTATACCAATGACCTTCCCCACGTCCAGAACTTGAACAGCTGCACAATATATATAACGGAATGGAAAGTAACATGACACATATTTCAAAGAGAAAATTGGAAAGGCATATATATCCAACCTTCCTTTTGGCTCTATGTGACTCTTTTTCTTTGCATCTATGTCATAAAAATAACAAAGGGGCCAGCATGGGGCATGAAGGCAGAGACTGTTTTAGGGGAAATTATTTTGACTCCCAAAATTGAAAGCCTGAAATTTACTGATAAAGACTCTTATGGAATGATATCATCACTTTCTGAATTGGAACAGTACATTTTAAAAGGTACTAATCATTCCACTTAATAGATTTTAAAATGACTACAGATTTTTTTATTGGAATTCTTGAGCTCCAGGATCCTGTGTGCATGACTGTATCTTCAGGGGTTATCTACAATAGTCCTACACATATAATAGTCACTCAATCCATGTGTTGTAATTTTAAATTGTGAAAATCTCAAGAGTGATGGATATGTGTGTGTTGTGTACACACAACTGTAACCATAGGAAATTATTAGCTTTTATGGAGCACCTACTGTATACATCATACTGCTCAAGAGGAGGAAATAACCCAGGTCTCAAGTAGCATGAAAAACACTAAGCTTTAGAAAAGGAATGGAATTGGGTCATTTATAAAGATGTGGATGGATCTAGAGTCTGTCATATATACTAAAGTAATTAAGAAAGAGAGAAACAAACATTGTATCCTAACACATATAAACGGAATCTATCAAAATGGTACAGATGAACTTATCTGCTGGGCAAGAATAGAGACGCAGATGTAGAGAACAGAGATGTGGACGTGGGGTGGGCGGAAGGGGAGGATGAGACGAATTAGGAGAGTAAAATGAACATATATACACGGCCATGGGTAAAATAGCTAGCTAGTGGGAAGCCGCTGTATAGCGCAGGGAGCTCAGCTCGGTCCTCTGTGATGACTAGATGGGTGGGATGGGGAGGTGGGAGGGAGGTCCAAGAGGGAGGGGATATATATACATATAGCTGATTCACTTCGTTGTGCAGCAGAAACTAATGCAACCTTGTAAAGCAATTACATTCCACTTGGGGGAAAAAAAAAGAAACAGAAAAGACACTGGGCTTTGTGGCAAGATAATGACCAAGTGTAAAACCATTTTAAATCATTATTTTTAAAGTCAAATAAACTCTCTTCTCTGTCAACAAAACAACTCCCCTGTCTGTCCATTTACAAAAATCAATGAACCCACCTCTGGCTTCCTGAGCTAGAAAATCAAGGTTAAAGGCAAGGACCCCTTGTCCGCCTGGCACTCACCTCCTTCCCTTACCCCTATGACCCATCTTCCGGTTTACACACTTCCATCAGTCTGGAAGCAAGTGTGCTGCTTGCTCAGATTGCTGCAATTGCTAGAAGCGGCTCTGGAAGACGCACTCCCACACTTGTATCATCCTTGGCTCTGAAACACGCTCCTTCCTAATAGTGTCGCGGGAAAACAGTTAATGCTGTTTCGCCATCATTAAACTGTCAGCGCTGCTCAGCTGAAAGCACAGATAGCATACACGCACATAAAAACGCTCAAAAAGCTTGGAAATAGGTTTAGTTTTCTCTGAACACAGGAAGAACATAGGGACTCATTTCTGTTACACCTCACCCCATTTTACCCCCTAACCAATTTCTGGGCTATAAATGTAATTGTTGCTGTTAGTCTTCTCAGAGAAAGTATATATTGAATAAAAGCATGGGAATGTCATTCATTTTACCAATATGAAGGAAAATCTTGTTTCCAGAATTCACGTGAGTACCAAGGTGGAAATATGGCAAAAATACAGAGATGCACTGGTCAACACAGTTTGAGGACAGGGGTAGTTCTAGACAGACTCTGTCTCCCCTTCCTGCTCTAGAACTCTAAATCTGTGATCTGAAAGAAGAAACATGGTAAGGAGGGAAGACAGGTGAGCAAATCACTTGGAGCTACATCAAGAGATGACTTTCTGGGACTTCCTGGTGGTCCAGTGGCTAAGACTCCTTGATCCCAGTGCAGGAGGCCTGGGGTTCACCCTGATCTGGGAACTAGATTCCATATGCCACCATGCATAAGCACTCTGCATGCTACCACGAAGGTCAAAAATCTCAGATGCCACAATGAAGACCTGGTGCCGCCAAATAAATAAATATTAAAAAGAGAGAGAGGACTTTCATTCTCTGTCTTAGCTACACAGCAGGACAATGCTGATGGGGAGGAACCAAGAACGAAAAGTAGAGCTAGCTTCTGCCTATTTGTTGGAAAGGCCTTCGGAGAACATGCCTAGTTTTGGAAGCTAGGAGGAGGTCAAGACTGGAATCAAACTGGTCAGACAATACAAAGTGGATCTCAGAGGGGTCAACCACAGAATTAGTGAGTCTCAGATAGCACAGGAAGAACAGAGACTTGCTGCTCCCCTTGTACATAAGATGCAAGGTCCTAGGGCCAACACTCCACTTTTTCAGCATTTATATCTATTTCTATTAGTAAAGCTGTTACCATGACTAGTTGATTTTTCAGCATCATAAGAGAAAGGCAAAACAAGAACATCTTCTTGTGTTTTTACTTCTTGTACGGCGTTTTTGACAAATTGAAATCTCATGGCAACGCTGCATTGAACAAGTCTACTGGTACAATGTTTTTCCAGAAGCTTTTGTTCACTTCCTGTCTTTGTATTGCAATTTGGTAGTATTGAAATAGTCAAATGTTTTCATTAGTGATCTTTGTCGTCACTCCTATACCAGCTCAAAGCTCAGGTGATGCTTAACATTTTTAGCAATAATGTACTTTTAAATTAAGGTAGGTACTTTGTTTTTTAGACATCATGCTACTGTACATTTTATAGCCTACAGTATAATGCAAACACTACTTTTATATGCACTGGGAAACCAAAAATCTGTGAGACTCATTTTATTGTGATTTTATCTTTATTATGATGGTCTGGAATCAAACCACAATATCTCCAAGGTCATGCCTGTGCTCTATTAGAGATGTAATCTAGAATTTAAAATATTTTGTAGGTAGTCATAATAGAGAAGCAAGGAAAATGTTCTCTCAATAGTAATGCAGACCACTATCTATTTTGTATAAACCTGATTGCTCGAGTGGAAAAACTTCTTTTCATTTGGTTCGAAATAAGTAGACAAGGGCATTGGTGGGAAATGGTGCTGAATAGAGTCCTCGGGGACAGAGCGAGTTAACATCCCCCAAGTAAGGGTGGGCGTCCCTACATTTCCCTAACTCCTTACAGCTGGGTTAGGTATCTAATGACTAGATCAGTACAATGAACTTCAAGTGGAAGTGACGTTCGTCACTTCCAAGCCTGGATATATCAAGGCCAAGTGCTTCCTCCCTTCCCCTCTCCACAGTGATTTGGAAGTATGCTGCAGATGGCACAGCAATAAGACAGAAGCCCAGCCTCCAAAGTCTTTGCTTGGACGGGAGCAGCCAAGGAAAGCCTGCATCAACCTGTTACAACCACGAATACATTTTTGTTACTGAAGCATAACCTAGCATTATCCTGACTCACATCGTCCCTGGGGGAAAGGGGGAAAAGATTCTGCTCTCCTTCTCACTGGAAAACTATGGACTGAAGAAAGGCAATGACTATTCCTTCAGAAAGACTACCTTCCCACCCGAGGAGATCTGCAAAGACAGATGACATAGAAACACGGTGAAGCAAGATAATTTTGTATCAATTTGCCCAGTTCTCTGAGGTCCCCACCAACCTCCTGACCAAAGCCATTTGTGACCAACTTTTCAGCAAACCTTACTACATTTACCTGGAATTGAGCCTGGACAGAATTCTGTGCTGACTTGGAAGAAGATGTGGCAATACCTTTGATGAAGCCGTGAGTCTTAATCTGCTTAATGATTTCAAGACTGCCTTCTCATTTATTCAATTGATGTTGAAGACTTTCTATAGCAGTAGACTGCCTCCAGGTTTCCAGGATCTTTTCATCCAGGCCAGGTGCTTCAGAGAAATACTGACCTCTTGGCTCTAGGCCTCCAGGGTTTCAAAGTAGCGATATAGAACTTAGCATTTAGTCAAAAGGACATTTCATTGTTACACAAATGAAAGCCAGTGGTAAACTAAAACAAATGAGATCTCAAAATCAATCCTTTTTATTTAAAACTAAGAACTTTAAGGACCTGATGATCAAGATGATGTTTTTGAACATCCAATTGGGCAATGTACTTGAAAGTGCTTTTTGGGAAAAAAGTTTTTTGTTTTTTGTTTTTGCTACAGTGCACAGAAATGCTCTGTTACTTGGCTTTAGACAAATGGAGAATACTCACCTTATTTTTTTGAGTCTACTTAACCCCAATAACAATTTAGAATTACTGTCATACAGCCGGCTGTCTCATAGTCGCCTTTGTCTTTATCTGCTAGAGCTGTGGTGCCTCCTCACTGCCTGCCCCTGTTTCAATAGTGTACAATCTGGTTATTATGTGAGTTTTATTTTTTTAAGCACCAAAACCCTGCTTTTAGCCCATGGGTTTCTTTATTGCCATCTAAGGAGCCCTGGCAGACTGGAGCCATTTTTCCCTTCGACAGACCTTTAAATGATTCTTCATGCTTTTGTCACATAATTAAAATTAGATTACTTTAACTCCCTGCTGGCTGGCCTGAGTGGGGGCCCTTGTAAAGCCTCCAGCTGGCAGAGGGGCCGTTGAAAGGTGGAATATGGTCCAAACACACTCAGCCGCTGCCTTCCCCCACCCCCAGCCAGGAGGCCATTGTGTGTCTTGCCAGTTAGACAAGATTTACCCTGAGTTTATCAATGGCTGCTTATTTTCTAAGGGCTGGATTTTCTTTTCAAAAGACTTGGAGTCAGGGATTGGTATGTTTGTTTCTAAGGAGCTGGAGCTCTTCTAGTCCCCCGTTTTCCAGCCCCCAGAGAGCTCACCTCTTAGTGCTTTGCTTTGCCTGGTGGCTCAGCCAAAAGAGGCAGAAAGAACAAGCACCTGAGCTCATATACTGTCATACACATTGGGGTCCAAATATTTCCCTGGTTTCCCCACCAAGGCCGAATGCGAAAATCCCTTCTCTCTTCTCTGGGCTGTTCTCCTTTAAACCTCCCCCTTCCCCTCTGTGATCAGGACTCTCCCTGGCTGCATTTCTAAGCACAGCCTCAATTGGGTTTCCACTTGAACAGCAGTGAGAGCTCCCATCACGCTAGATCTACAAAACAGCTCTTCACAACACACCTACTCCTGCTCAATTTTTAACACCTGCATCTTCTCACTTCTCCTCCATTTCCTCCCCAAAACAGAGAGGCAGGACAAGTAAAGTCCAGTGTTACTATCCATCAAGGAATCTCAGCTCTGTCTGCTAAAAGAATAGCTCTGGGTCACTCTTGGCATTTTCTCTAGCCAAAAACCTCCTCACAGCCTTTCCCTGGATCATTTCATCCATCCGTCTCTCTGCCTGCCTTTCATTCGTCCACTTTCTGTTATACAGCCCAGCCAAGAGAGAGGGTTTGAACTTGATCAGATGTGGGCTAGACTCCTGTGTTAAAGACTTAGGGCTGTGGCCTAGAGTGAGTGACTTAATGTCTCTGAATTTTATTTTCTTATGATAAAATTGGGGACAATAATACCACTACCTTATTACTGAAGTTAACAGAATTTCTTCTTCCAAACTAAGCTCTGATTAAAATGTGTGGTGCCCTTAAGAATCTTCAATTCAATTCCCAGAATTTTATTTCTTAGTGGAAAACTACCGATACTTCACATAAAGTCATTTGCTAACATTCACACAAGTGTGCTTGTAGGAATGTCTTCAGATCTCAAGGAACCAGCTTTGTTCTGGTCATTGTGTCCTCATTTTATATCATCCAAGAAAATAACTCTCATAATTAGAGGGAATATGACAAAAACATCCAGCAAAAACCAATATTCTTATTTTTAAGCGGTACATTTGTGGTCCAATTCCTGTTTTTAGTTGTTATCAGGGTTGCTACAGAAATTTCTTTAAAGACAGACATGCTAAAAGAATGTCAAGAAACTTATTTTTAAGTACTTTAAGGTTTTGATGTAAGAAAAGAATACATCAAAGGCAAGAAGGTGATAAAAACGACAGCAATAGAAAGAGTTCTGAACTGTCAGTGAGCAGCTCTGAGACGCAGGAGAATGGAAGGGGGGAGAATTAAGTCTCATTTATAACTTTCCTAATTTGTAACTACTGATAAAGCACAGTAATGCACTGTTTCTGTGATATAAAACAATATATTCTAAAAATCCGACCTGTTCTAGAATTTCTTATCCCTTTCAATTACTTCTTTGTTTTGAGGCATTATTTAAAACAAAACAGGGAATTTCCTGACAGCCCAGTGGTTGGGACTCATGGCCAAGGCCCGGGGTTCAATCCCTTGTCAGGAAACTAAAATCCCACAGGCTTTGCAGCCTGGACAAAAACAAAAAGAAAGGAAAAAAACATGAAACAAAATATTCACCTGTCAAGGCTGGGAAGCCTTTATCCTGCATTTCCTTGTCAGATGGGTTGTCACCTATAGGAATTCTGATGGAATGGGATACAAGACAATAAATTTTGATCATTTTATTTATCATTTGGAAGCAAGAAGCACAGCCCTGGGTGAATATATTCAGCCATTCAGTAGAGAATCTTGGTTAAACAAAAGTGGCATGATACAATAAGTAATGATGGAAAGTTCACAAAGGATAATTTAGTGTATGCTAAAGGTGATATTTCAGATAAATGGGGAAATTTCAAGCTATTCAATAAATGGTATTAGGACAAGAAGGTAGTCACCTGGAAAAAAATTAAATAAACCCACATCACATTTCTTGAACCAAAATAAATTCCAGATAGAACACATTTAAATAAAACCATAGAGTATTAAAGAAAATAAAAAATGTTTTAAATAATTATGCAGTGGCAAAAGCTTTTCTGACTCAGAACACAGAAATTATAAAAGATATATTTAACCGTGTAAAAATTTTAAATTCTGCACATCAAGGAAAAAAAATGCAAGACAACCACCACACAGAAAAGTAACTACAACCCATATCACAGACATAGTCTTAACCTTACTCATATTAAACAAAATGCAAAATGAAGCCATAGTGAGACACAGAATGACATGTCAATGAAAAGTCAACAGTACTTCTTAATTCTTACACTCAGAGGAACCACCTGGAGATGAGCTTAACCTGCAGAATCTGATAGATCAAGTCTGGAGTGAGGTCTGAGAGTTTGCATTCCTAACAGGCTCCCTCCTGCCGGCGGCCCACTGACCACACCCTGAGCAGCATACATTGCTGATGGGCCCGTATATTTATATTAGCATGCTGGAAGCAATTTGGTAACAGCTTTCAAAATAAAAAGTGCACAGGCTGTCAGCAATTCCACTTTAGTCATTCACAGAGGAGCCTAGGATACAACTGAATATGCAGATGAGAGAAAGCCATATAATCCAGATACAATGCATGCAACTGAATATGCAAATGGAAAAAGAATAAGGCTGATACTAATGCAGAGAAATCTCCAAGATACTTTACCTTGATGAAGAAATTTCAGAAAAGAAAAACCACCTACATTTGTCTGTGTGTGTGTGTTATTGAATGGGCTGAAGACATCTCTGAGTGTTTCTTCCATCCTCACCACCTGTCCAAAAGCTCTCTGTGATCTAGTTCTTCTGTCTCAGATAGTTTCCATAACTTTTTCAAACTTGCTTGGTAACACATAAGCATGCAAAGTGCTATTTGCTTTCCATGGAAATCTCTGCTCCACCACTGTGGGCAGACGGTCACAACTTCCTGCTTTCTGATTGTCCAAATACGAATCATCTAACATGCATTATTTTCCCTCCAGCTCCACGAGACACACTTCAAGCTCTCCAAGTAGACTCCTTGAAGTCCCTCTCAGGTTTAAGGGGTGGTAAGGCAGACTCTTCTATTTTGTTTAAACTGCTATTTCTGGAGACTCTGCCTCTTGCTTCACTGAAATAGAATGTAGCTAGAGATCAGATTGTTGCTGCTGTTATTTAGTTGCTAAATCCAGTCCTGCCCTTTGGTAACTCCATGGATTGTAGCCTGCCAGGCTCTTCTTTCCATGGGGATTCTCCAGGCAAGAATACTGGAGTGGGTTGCCATTTCTTTCTCCGGGGATCTTCCTGATCCAGGGATTAAACCCAGGTCTTCTGCATTGGCAGGCAGTTTCTTTACCATCTGAGCCACCAGGGAAGCCCCTGCTGCTGCTGCTAAGTCGCATCAGTCGTGTCTGACTCTGTGCGACCACATAGACGGCAGCCCACCAGGCTCCGCCATCCCTGGGATTCTCCAGGCAAGAACACTGGAGGCCTTCTCCGAGGGAAGCCCCTAGAGATCCTATTACATGACTCTGTCATGTTAAAGACTAAAAATCTGTAGCCTAGGCCATGTCTGGCAGTGAAGATATTTGGATTCTTTTTGTTTTTATTTTGTTTTGTTAAAAAAATTTTCCAACCTTACTGAGAGAAATTGACACATAATACTGTGTAAATTTAAGTTGTACAACGTGTTGAGTCAATACCGTTATAAATTGCAAATGATGGCCACAGCAGTACTGGCTAGCACCTCCAACCCATCATAGCATTACACTTCTTTTTCATGCTAAGCATATTTAATATGTACTCTCCGTGACACGCAAGTATAGGATACAGAATTATTACCTCCAATCACCATGCTGTCCATTAGATCCCTGAATTGCTGATTGTCTAACTCCAAGTTCACACCACTTGAGCAATGCATCCCCATTCTCCCACCCCCTCACCTCCTAGTGACCACCACCTCTACTCCGTTTCTTTAAATTCACCTTTTGTGAGATTTCACAAGAGATGTGAAATTTTGTTTGACTCTCAGAGTCTTGGCCATTATTCTCTAACCAGAAGATTTTACATGAACTTTCAGATTTCCGAAAATCTGAAAGATCTGTCAATAAATGGCCTGCATTCCTCCTTTGCAAGATTTGGCTGGAGCTAAGCTATGGCTGGGGGCTTCCCTGGTGGCTCAGAGGGTAAAGAATCTGCCTGCAATGCAGAGACTCAGATTTGACTCCTGGGTCAGGAAGATCCCTAGGAAAGGGAATGGCTATCCCCTCCTACCCACTCCATTCTTCTTGCCTGGATAATTCCATGGACAAAGGAGTCTGGCGGGCTACAGTTCATGAGGTCACAAAGAGTCGGACACAACTGAGCAAGCTTCCCTTCACTTCAAGCTGTGGCCGTTCCTTTAGTGGGACCCACAGGGTGCCATGTTCCAACCATTTCCTTGTCTTGGGTTCACCCATTATTATCCTGGCAGTATAGTCTTTCTTCTACCCTCCTGTTTCTTTCCCAGGTATACATTTTGGTGTGTGACACCCCCACGCCATGCCACAGAGCACATTCCCAGTGGAGCAGGGCTGGCCCAAACAAACCTGCAAAGCTCTGGAGCATCTTATCACTTCTTTCTAAAACACTTCCCCACACTGAATACCTTTTCCCTCCCTCCACATCCACCAAGTCAGTGCTTTCTTATTGCCCCAAATTTTCTTTTCTGAAAGAAATAGATCATCTCATTTATTCACACTAAATTGTTAGTGATTTAATACATCTTGAGGGGGTGTCCAAAAATGTTTAGCATTTCCAAACGGTGAAATTCCAGCCAACCAGACACTTTGGATGAATGAGGCATTTGGGGGCAGGAGAAGAAGATCCTCCAAACCACACCTAGTGGGCAATTACTTCTCCACTTTACATCAACCAGCTAAAATATTTGCCAACACCATCAGAAGGGCTGTTCCTTTTAATTTCACTGCCTAAGGGTTTTCCCAGGAATCCCTACCCTAGTTGGTTCTTCCTGGGAGAAATATTTATATAATTCATTCCTATTCTGAGATGGGGCGCCCTGTGTGTTTTTAGCCTACCAGAAGCTTAATATATGCCAACAGTGCAGTATGGCTCTAGACAGGCACACACACATGCATGCATGCGCACACACGTAGATGCACACACACGCTTGAACATAAACTTAGCCATGTCATCCACAGATAAAACATAAGAAGTAGCTTCACGGAAACCTTGACCCACCTCTGGGGATTTGTACAGCTCATTCTGAGAGTCCACATTTTGAGAAGAATGCTGATAGGTTATGAGCTTTCTGATGAAAGAAACCAGGAGAGGGACGATGTTGGAACCACACCAGTAATAAGAGAAGGTTTAAAGAAAGACTCAGTGGCTGTCTTCAAAGGTTTGAAGGGCTGTCACCGACAGGGAACCAGATGGATTAGGTTTTTGTCGTGCCAAGGAACAAACTAAGACCAGTGGAGAGATGCTAAGGATGAGAGTGGGAGGCGATTTTGGCTCTGGAAAGAAATTTTAACAGCTACTAGATAGGGATTACAGGAAAATGACTTTCCCTTTCACTAAAAATATCCCAGGAGAGGCTGTCTGACCATCTGTTTGGAATGCTATAGAAAGAAACCTTACAATAGTTGGTGGCCTGACTTGAGTTTGCTGGGACTTTTGATACCAAATCCCACTTTTTGTATGATTCTGCTTGCATTTCACAGAGAACATATCATCCACAAATGCAGGATAATGCCTCAACCTATTCCGTTGGAATTTCAGTATAGTCATTCAGGTCCAGTTACATCAGTGTTCTCTTTCAGACCCAGCGTCTGGGATTTCTATAATTTCACCGTCATGACCCTGGGATGTGCAGCCTTTGTTTTCCTGTTGTCAGTAAGCACGTGAAATGGATTTTCGCTCAGTGGGTCTTTCCTAAGCATGCCTGCAAAGCAGATGATGTGGCCAATTGTTTATTTTATGGACAACCCTTTTTCCGTCCCCAGAACATGGCTAACAGATCTATGACTCACATTCACAGGACAGAAGGATTGTTCTGGCTTGTGTTTTTACTTCTTTTGGCCAATTGGAGAGGTATTTATAAACATTTATTGATTTGGATTCATAAGCCAAAGGAGGGGGCAAAATCTTGCTGGGCTGGTTGCTATGGTAACTAGCATTTCACACGTGTACTCACCAGCCAGCAGTGAGGGCTCAGAGCAAAACCCAAAGCCTACCTGTAGCTTCAAACTGCGTATTTGCTCCTTTCACATTTCTAACACTATTGATAGGATGTATCAAATAGATAACTAAGGAGAACATGCCATATAGCTCAGGGAACTCTCCTTAGCGCTGTGTGGTGACATAAATGGGAAGGAAATTCAAAATATGTGTAAGCTGATTCATTTCACTGTATAGAAGAAACTAAAACAACATTGTAAAGCAGCTATACATCAATAAAAATTAATAAAAATTGTATGTAGTAAGGCTACATTTTTAATTCTGTCTACTAAAATATTCACCATCTCTTCATAGATGTACAGGGACACTTCTGTCATGTATAAAGTCTCCTCACATGTGTGTTGTTCCAGTGCTGTCTTTGTCGGTTCTCACACAAGCACCATGGGGCTTCCCAGGCGGCTCAGTGGTCAAGAACCCGCATGCCAGTGCAGGAGACTCAGGAGACGGGGGTTTGATCGCTGGGTCAGGAAGATCCCCTGAAGGAGGAAATGGCAACCCACTTTAGTATTCTTGCCTGGAAAACTCCAGGGACGGAGCAGCTTGGCAGATTGCAGCCCGTGGGGTCGCAAAGAGTTGGACACAACTGAACGACTGAGCTCACTTGCTTGCACAGATACCATTCTTTAAAAATCACTGATAGAAATGTTCTCTTAAATCAAATACTTTTTAATCAAAAAGAAAGAAAATCAGTTTTTCTCTTCCACAGTGCCATGTGATAGCATACTGCACTGAAATAGAAAAAAAAATATGTTTTTATTTATCTGAGAAGAATAATTGATTCTGTACCTCTCTTGGGGACATTTTGCAGATTTGTGACTTCTAATCAATTTGATTGTCAAGAATTTAAAAGATTCTACCTCAGTTCTCTGCCTTGTGTTGCAGTTGATTTGTAAGTTTGGGTTGTATTTTTTATCAAAGAATTTACAGCTGGAATCAAGGACCACAAATATAAAGCAGCAGACAGACAACTCAAGAAAAACACAATTAAATTAGATGTTAGGGAACACAGAGGGTAACAGAAGCAAAGCATGCTGGGTGGAGCACAAGAGCTGCAGAATCAGACAGAACTAATTTGACCTAAGTGTTGCCTTGAGTAAACAACTTCATTTTTCTGAAACCCTCTGAAATGAGAATCATATCTTCCCATGGGGTTGTCTTAAGGATCAAATTTCAGATTTACACAAAGTGTCTAAAATAAAGTCAGACCCAAAGCAAGCACCCAAGTAATAAAAATTATTATTTTTGTGTTGGGCTAATTTATTGAGATAATAAATTATGTTTTGTTTTTGCCAGAAAATATCCAGGTTTTATGACGCAGTGGAGCTTATACAATTTTTAAGTCGTGTTTTTAAAAACATGATGAAAACTTATGAATATAGAATCAGGTATAAGGAAGAACTATAAATGCAAATTCAGGCAGACAAAAGCCCCCAAAGTGACACATTTTATTATTTAATCACCTGACACACGTCTGTAATATTTCTTCCTACACTTTCTGACTATACACTCTTTGATTGCCTCTGCGTACAACATTGGTTTTGTAACACATTCTACGAAGCAAATATGGAGATAACTCAGTCATTTTTCCAACAGGGTTAATTGAAATTTGCTTTTTGTTATTGATAGCTAGGATGCATAATACATGCGACTTCACATTGGTTATACTTGCTGTTTATACTACTGCCACAGGCTTACGTCTTAGAAATACAGGGATCATGATCAATTTTATTTTATGCGATTGCCATAATATAGGAAGAAAATTTAAAAATAGAAAATATCTTGCATGTATAACTGTATGTATAGCATTGCAGGGTATATTCTAGAAAGCTCCTGTTTTGATTAGTCATCCATGAGAATGGAATGCTGCTGCTAAGTCACTCTAGTCGTGTCCGACTCTGTGTGACCCCAAAGACGGCAGCCCACCAGGCTCCCCCACCCCTGGGATTCTCCAGGCAAGAACACTGAGAACAGAATAGTTGGTGTATGTTTTTCTCCTTAACATTCAGTTCCAATATCTGTGTTGTCAGCACTAAGAAGAGGTAACCTATCATAGCTTCTCAGGTCGGGGTAGGAACGCATGAGCTAAGTCGCTTCAGTTGTGTCCGACTCCCTTGAGACCCTATGGACTGTAGCCCATCGGGCTCCCTCTGTCCATGGGATTCTCCAGGCAAGAATACTGGAGTGGGGATGCCATAAAGAGCAGATGGGGAGACCAGTCTTTCCTCTGTGGGATTTTCTTCTATCCCTCCTAAAAGCTGACCATTTCTTCCTACTGACAAGAAAAGGAGAAAATGGCTCTATGGCAGAATTGATTTTATATCATGACAAAATGCGTGTATATCCATATAAATGCTTTCCATATGGGATGTGCCCATGTGCAACCACACTGTTTAAGTAGATGAGACAATAACAAGACAGGTTTCGTATGCATATATGCAGGTATGTAAAAATCCTATTAAAGATTCATTAGAGATGGTGAAATACAACTGTTCTGTGAGATCACATCAGCGTCAAGGTGATCTTTGTTTAAAAGATGCTAATCAAGGTTGCATGAGAACTACTGTAGGCTTTCTAGGGGATAATAGGAGAAATCAGAGATAGACGAGACCACTTAGGTGATTCAGCACTTCAAGCTCTTGACAGAGAAGGTTTGCCTGGTGCCCTATGTTCATTTATTCTTCTCCCAGGTAAGTTATAACAGACTCAAGAAACCAGGCTGCCATCAGCTCCTCAGGAGTTTCTCCTTTGTGGAGTTAAGACCTCTGGCCTTGTTCCACTCTGGTTTAATTCTGTTGTTGCCTCCTGGATATACAGTGAAATTCCTGAGCCTTATATTCTGCTTATCTCAAGTCCCTTCAGAATATCTTCAAGGAAAGAAGGAGGGGGCTTCCCTGGTGGTCCAGTGACTAAGACTCCACGGTCCCAATGCAGAGGGCCTGAGTTCAATCCCTGGTCAGGGAACTAGATCCCACAGGCTGCAGCTAAGACCCAGTACAGCCAAATACATATATAATAAATATATATACAATATATATATATTTAAAGGAAAGTATAGAGGGAGAGAGTGTGAGTTTCTTTATAAGAAACTTTGGACCAAATGACACTCCCCTTACACAACAGCTCACTATGGACCTAAACCATAGACTATCACAGAGCCCTTCCCACTTGCCATAAGGACCAATAAAGAGAGCATGCCAGGTCTCAGAAGAGGATAGCTAGCTTGACAGGAGAGGCCATAAATAAGTAATTCACTCCCAGGTCCGATTTCTTTTGTTTAGTTTAAGTGTCCCAACGCTACCTTGCTGTTTTATTAATGCAAGTGTCTCGTTTCCATTCTCAGTTTCAAAGCCGATGGAATTGAACATAAAAACAAACCCCAAACCAGACCCCTGTATCTGTCAGTAGGCCAGTCCATCAATCTCCCCATAAAAAGTAAGTCAATTTGGTATACTAAAGACAAAAACTCTATCGGCATTGTCTCTAGTTTGATTGTTCAGGACGCATATTTCCTATCCTATCTTGGTTTGCTGTATCATTGCGGCCGTACAACAAGAAACCATATCTGGCTGACTGTAAAGCAGACTCTACCAATCTGTGTGATCAGCTGGTTAAGGAGCATTGGCTCTCATTCTCTACGATGGATCATGAAAATGAACTCCAGACATGACTGAGTGATGGTAGAGGAACTCGGGAGAATATTGCCCACAGGCAAATGCCAACATTGAACTGAGTAAGCTAAGGACCTGGAAGAGATCCACAGAGGCTCAAAACTGGAAGGAGCTATAGAGATGGTCTAGTCCAATCTCCTACAGGCAAGAAAACAGAGGTCTAGGCAATTCAGATAAGTTCTCTGCCACTAGCATGAACTGGTAGCAAAGACAAGAATAAAATCCAGTCCTTCTGACCCCCAAGCTAACACTATAACCTGAGGTCCTTAATCAGAATGACCTAACCTTGGGAATATAAATTCACCTTCTGGGAATATAAATTCACCTTCTCTGGTGGTTCAGTGGTTAAGACTTCGCCTTCAAATGCAGGGGGTACAGGTTTGATTCCTGGTTGGGAAGCTAGGACCCCACATGCTCCATGGCCAAGAAAAAACCCAAAACATAAATATTGTAGCAAATTCAATAAAAACTTTAAAGACTGTCCACATCAAAAAATAAATTCACATGCTAGGAAATATCCAAAGCTGTAGCATAACTATGCCACTTCTTTTAAATCTTAAATACTGTCTTAAGATGGGCTTTCCTGGTAGCTCAGATGGTGCAGAATCTGTCTGCAATGCAGGAAACCTGGGTTCAATTCCTGGGTAGGGAAGATCCCCTGGAGAAGGGAATGAATACCCACTCCAGTATTCTTGCCTGGAGAATTCCACGCACAGGGGAGCTGAGCTGGTTACAGTCCATGGGGTTGCAAAGAGTCAGATATGACTGAGTGACTAACACACTTAAGATAGGTAACTTAATATTTATTTTTAAATGGACATGTATTTATTTTGCAGAAAAACAGGGAGGAGAAAGCAAAATTTCCATGAATTTTTAAAAGAACCCAAATATCACAGGATGTTTACTCTTGGGGCAGCCAAGCATAGATTCTCACAAGGAATGTGTTGTCACTGCTCAGGGCACATAGCGGGCTGGTTTAATAAGCATTGCTTTACCTCTCACTGGCTCAAACACCCAGGAAGTCCCTTCAAGAACCACTTTGGCTCATTTCTTTTCGTTCTGGCCATTTTCCCCTTCTCTGCCCCTACATAAGCAAGTACAAGTGACTCAAGCCCATATATAATAGATTCTGGGTGGTTTCTTTCTTCTTGGATGGGGAGGGGCGGGTGGCATCAATGTCTTCAATCCTTTTCATGCTTCTCTGCAATACTCTTTTTGAACTATAGGTTCAGTTTAGCATGGCTAAGTTTGGGAAGGAATAAGTTTATATATTTTTAATCTTCTCAGTTTTGCATAGTGCTTTTTCTTAGTTCGGATAACAAAGATATTACTCAAATTCATATCTACTTGTTTTCCTTTATTCCAATTTATCGGTCCTATGTTTCAAAGAGTAAACACAAATTTTCCCTTTCACTGAGTTTGCCTCCTGTCCTGCTGAAATTGCTGTTATATTAATAGTTAAAGCACCTGTGGTATGAAGCATCTATTTTCTGAAAGTATAAACTGAAAGAGTGAACACTCTTTACACCTCTTATCAAATCTCTTGAGATTTGTTCAGAAGAATGGCTAGGTTTAGTTAGGTAGATATTCCTGATTTGTTTCTGTCCAGAGAAACAGATGACAAGCCTTATGATCTATATAGCTCTTCACACTGATGTCTCCAGTTCATTACCACTTATTTGATCTGTGTATTATACTTCCCCACATGCCTTTAGGCCCCTTCCTATGCATCAGCAGAACATATTTCCCTGTTATTTGATTAGAAGTTTAGCCAGGTGATTTGCTTTGGCCAGTGGTATCTAACAGATGCGACATTGGCAGAAGCTTAAAATGTGCTTTCATATGTCTGCTTGCTCTCTTATGTCTCCCGCCATAAGATCATCCTCAAAGGAGGATGAGAGACAGATGGGGCAGAGTCACCGCCGGTCAGCTCCAGATGTCTGGGTGGGTCCAGCCAAAACCAGTATTTGGTTATTACATTTGAGAACCTCGAAGATATCATTCTACCGGTTTCCATTCTTTTGTGGAAAAATTAACTGTTATTGTTTCCTACCTGGTTATTGCAAGATTTTTTTTTTCTCTCTTATTTTTCACATTTAACTGTGATGTGCTTAGACATGGTTTTCTTTACATTTCTTTCTCCTGAGAGTTTCTTAAATCTGTGGCTTGATGTCTTTCAGGGTTCTTGGTTTCTTGTTGTTCGTTTTTATTCTCAGCCAGTGTCTTTTCATGTATTGCTTCTGCCCCATTACCTCTTTCCTCTTCTTGTAGAACTGCAATAATACACAGACTAATGTTTTTCCTATATGTCCTGTCTCATATTCTTATGGGTATTTTCCACCATTTGTTATTATGCTGTTGCTCTGGGATTTGGCATGGATATTTTCTTGTAATTTATTTTCCACTTATTAAGTCTCTTTTCATTTGACTCTAATTTGCTAATAAACTCATCCATTGAGTTCTTAATTTCAACTATTGTATTTTTCTACTTCTAAAGTTATCATTTGATTCTTTTTATGTTTTCCATTCATCTGTCAAAATTCCTACCTTATTTTTTAAAATGTTCTGAACTTTCTAAACCTCATTTGATACTCCATTTTCTATAGATTTATTTCTATTTTAAATTATTTCTCTTGTGGTTTTTCCATATCATGTTGGATCCTCATGTGACTGGTCAGTCTTTATTGAGTGTGGACATCAGTTGATCTCAGATGATATTATTTTCCTCTAGAGACATGTTTGCTTCTAACAGGCTAAGGCACTTGCAATCCCAGGTCATCTGAATCCAACCAAAGATTGAAATTATTCAAAACTGGTCCAAAACAAACTGGTCCATTTCTGGTTTACCCTACTCTAAAGATATAGTTCGGAGAAGGCAATGGCACCCTACTCCAGTACTCTTGCCTGGAAAATCCCAGAGACGGAGGAGCCTGGTAGGCTGCAGTCCATGGGGTCGCTAAGAATCAGACACGACTGAGCAACTTCAGTTTCACTCATTGGAGAAGGAAATGGCAACCCACTCCAGTGTTCTTGCCTGGAGAATCCCAGGGATGGGGGAGCCTGGTGGGCTGCCGTCTATGGGGTCACACAGAGTCGGACACGACTGAAGTGACTTAGCAGCAGCAGCAGCAGCAAAGATATAGTTCTTCTGGGTCCCAAAGCTTAGATGAGGGTTCCCAAGGTATTCCTCATCCTTGGCAGACCAGGATCTTCATTTTTTGTCCTCCTAGATTTGTGAGTCAGTGGAGAGTTTTTCTTTTTAATTTTATTTTGTGTTTGGGTCTTGTTGCCGTGCACGGGCTTTCTCTGTTTGTGGCGAGCAGGGTCTACTCTCTAGCTGTGGTGTACAGGCTTCTCATTGCAGCGGTTTTTCTTTGTTGATGAGCACAGACTCTAGGCGTGCAGGCTTCAGTAGCTGCCGCATGAGAGCTCCAGAGCATGGGCTCAGTAGTTGTGGGGCATGGGCTTAGTTGCTCCCTGGCATGTGAGATCTTCCCGGGCCAGGGTTGAACCCGGGGTCCCCTGCATTGCAAGGCAGATTGTTAACCACTGGACCACCAGGGAAGATGTTCTTAAACTCTCAGCTGCGTTTTCTGAAATTAACGGCTGCCTCCAAGAGAAAGTAGTTACAAATACTGAGCTTAGTTTTCTGACTTTCCTTTTTTTCCCCTTCCTTGTTTGTCATTGCTCTAACTTTGAGTTTCTTGTCTATGACACCTAGGCATTTCCCTTTCTATCAAGCAATGCGATGTATTATATTTTATTGTTGGTATTTTCTTATGATTTAACATGGATGGAGGAGCCTGGTAGGCTGCAGTGCATGGGGTTGCTAAGAGTCAGACACGACTGAGCGACTTTCCTTTCACTTTTCACTTCCATGCACTGGAGAAGGCAATGGCAACCCACTTCAGTGTTCTTGCCTGAAGAATCCCAGGGATGGGGGAGCCTGGTGGGCTGCCGTCTATGGAGTCTCACAGAGGCAGACATGACTGAAGCAACTTAGCAGCAGCAGCAGCAGCAGCAGTCATTAAAAGCGTGAAATCAAACCATCTGGATTCTAATCCCAGATCTGCCACAAATTGGCTGTGACCAGGAGCAAGCTACCTGTGTTCTTTGAACATCAGTTCCTTCATTTGTAAAATATGAGTAATAATAATACAGATCTCATATGAGCATTAAGAGGAAAAATAGGAGTGTCTACAGCAGTATGTGGCACATATGAAAAGTTCAATAAGTTATTAGCTATTATTGTTCTCACTGTTAGTCTCATGATCATCACCACCATTATCATCCCATGCATTTCCATGTGTTTATACCAAAAATAAAGCCCCTTTTTAATGGAAATGCAATATATTTTCTTTTAATCCCCAAACAGTATCACCCTGCCATCTGCCATACAAAATAAGATTCCCTCCTCTCTAAGCTCAAGTAGGCTCAGAAGATGCAAATCAACTTTAAATTTAGACTGTGTAAACTATAATCAGCAAGTGCAAAGTGTTTCAAGGGTGATTTATATATTTTCAAACTAATTATAAATAATTTTTATTGTCTTCTCTCTTTCTTTGAATTGTCTGAATCATGGCTTCTCTACATCAGGGTGAATAATTGAAAGGAGGGACTTGCAGATTAGTGATACCACCAATGGCTCAACTATCAAAACATGCTTTGAATTGAATACCCGATTGTGAATCCCCTAGAGACAGAGGTCCCCAGACCTATGAAGGCAAAGCAAGAATGAATGAAGTGGAAGATAATGAGGGAGGCTTTGTAGCAAAGTCTACTGAATGACTCCTTGACATTCTCCGATCTCTGACATGACAGACATATGGTGTTTATCAATAAATAAAAAGGATATAATTATGTTGAGACTGAAGCATTCAGGGCTTGGTAACATTTGGTAAGCTGGAAGGCTGTCTGACCTGTTCTTTATCCTGACAGGTAGAATAAAATAAAGTATCTCCATAAAAAGCTATTCATAGTACACAACAATCTTTGGTTGTCTTTCGCTTCCTCAAAGAAGCAGTGGGTCATGCTCTAATTTGTGCCCATGAATGTATGTTAATATATTATTTAAATGACACTCCAAGATAGTCACAGTGAGTCGTTACAGCTTTCAACGCTCAGCTCCTTGAAAATATCCCCAGTCTGAAGGTCAGGGCTTTTCATGGCGTGTGCTTAGGGTAAGATCTTTGCTATCATCCATAATTTCTTTTTATGGTCACATCTCCTATTCAGTCCTTAGGGAATCTCATTGGTTCGACCTTCAATATGTCTCTGGAATCTTGCCCTTTTCCTCCTTCTCTATGTTTTTATTTGGCTGCACCGGGTCTTAGTTGCAGCACACAGGATCTGCTTCCCTGACCAGGCTCAGACCCTGGTCCCCAGCACTGGGAGTGTGGAGTCTTAACCACTGGACCACCAAGAGAGTCTCCCATTCCCCCATTTTGCCACCACCATAGTCTGTGCCCCTTCACCTCTCACCTTGATGATTATGAAAAAAAAATGTGAAAGTGAAGTCGCTCAGTCATGTCCAACTCTTTGTGACCCCCCGTGGACTGTGGCCTGCCAGGCTCCTCCATCCATGGGATTCTCCAGGCAAGAATATTGGAGTGGGTTGCCATTTCCTTCTCCAGGGGATCTTCCTCACCCAGGGATTGAACCTGGGTCTCCCACTAGGGAATTCCTTGAATGATTATGATCGTCTCTCAATGCTCTTCAGCTAACATCTAGAATGATGTCACATCACATCCCCACACAGAATCCTGCAATGACTCCAAAGTCCTTACAGTGGCTTCCTAGGTCCTGTGATCCAGACCCCCGAATTTTCCTTCTGCCCCTCCCTTTACTCCAGCTGATTGGTCCCTTGCTGTTCCCCAATATTTTAGACACTGTCCCTCAGCCTGGAATACTCTTACCCTAAATTCTAGAAAAATGCTTCAAGTCCTCGTTCAAATCTTGCCTCTCAATGGGGCTTAACTCAACAACCCTACTGAAAATGAGAACATGCCTTCATACAAGTATAGCCCAAGTAATGTTAGTAAAAGAGTGGCAGAGAAATCAGGATACTGACGAACATCATACACACCAAACACTTTTCAGAAAAGTGCTTCTCTGCCTTATACCAGTAAGAAATAACATAGAAGGGGACATATATATACCTATGACTGATTCATGCTGATTGATAATGGCAGAAATCAACACAATACTGTAAAGCAATTATCCTTCAATTAAAAATAAGTACATTCTATAAAAGAAATAACATAGAGCAATCCATCTTCTTAACTCATCTTGTCTGTGGATTTGTATGATCTGGGGAGAATTCTGGAAATCCCTAACCAGTGTATTTTGGCATTTAAACTTTCGTGATAGAAGTATCCAAAATGTTTCCAGGAAAAGAGAGGGAGATTTGGATTTTCAGCTTCAGTGGTGGCTCAGATGGTAAAGAGTCCACCTGTAACACAGGAGACCTGGGTTGGATCCCTGGATCAGGAAGATCACTTGGAGAAGAAAATGGCTATCCACTCCAGTATTCTTGCCTTGATAGAGGAGCCTGGTGGGCTAAAGTCCGTGGGTTGCACAGAGTCAGACATGACTGAGCAACTGACATTTTCACTTTTACTTCACTTTTCAATATTTAAAAAACCTCCAAACCTACAATATTTATCAGTCATAATTGTTTTATTCTTCCCAAGCTTACCAATATGACTGAAATAATCAACATGAGTAGGAGGGAAATAGATAGGTATTATATTCACACATATATATATATTCACTAAGGAACATATTTTTAAGAAAAGTTAAATAACTAACGGCCATATATGTATACAATATTTGGACCTTAGCTAATTTATTTTGATATACAGTACTATGATATTTCTTATAAAGTACAAAGCAGCCTAAGACAATTTTTTTTTTATGTAAAATTGCTTGTTGGTCTTTTCCTAAGAAAAAAAATAATGATGGGTTTTCACCCATAAGGGTGCAAGAGAAAGAAAAGGTAAGTTGAAATTGGAAGAAAAATACAATTAGGAAAAAAATATGTTTTTAAAGCTGTGAGGGGAAAATATTTTATAAACATCTTTCTAGGATTAGAAAAATTACCAACTGTGCAGTTTGTTACTTAAGTTAAATAACTTTTGTATCAGTGATTCATCTCTTGAATTATCCTTTTAAGTTAAAAGACAAAGGATTTAATTGTGATAGCCAATATTGACGTGGAATCTCAGTGCACATTGAAAATGACATTGTTCCATATCCAAATAGGGGCTGAGTACTTTCATGCAGTGTAACATAAATAGAAACAGGACAGATAAGCCAAAATAAATTATTTTTATAAAATGTTTGGGTTGTTTCACTGTGTTTTTATGGGTATAATTAGATGAATTGATTTGCTTTGTTAACAGAAAGAAACGGATATCGTAACCATAATTATACATATATACATGCATATTAATCTTTATATCTTTATTTTCACTGTTTATGTGATTAAAACGCAGTACAGAAAGGTTTCTTTATTTGCACAAGATCGCCTCAGAATCATTGCCAGAATCTGACAGAAACTCTGATTGTGTTTGACTCTTCAGTGTGTTTTTGGTTCATTTATTGGTACTTGTCTCTTTGGCAGAGAATAATGTAAGAATGAGCTTCCCAGGTGGCTCAGTGGTAAAGAATCGCCTGCCAATGCAAGAGACCTGGGTTTGAAGCCTAGGTTGAAAATCCCACGTGCCGAAGAGCCCACACACCTGCAAATAAAAAAGAAAGATCCTTCATCCTGCAATGAAGACCCAGTGCAACGAAATAAATTAAAAAAATTTTTTTTTAATTTAAAAAGACAATCCTCATAAACCAATAGTCTATAGAGAAACAAGCAACAAGAAAAACTTTTACCCTGGAAAATAAATATATTTTAAAAAATAAATGCTAATACTTACTGTAATATTTTATTGCTTCCAAAACATTCACTCCAGTATATCTTCTTCCCGAAAGAACCCAGAATATCACAACCATTCTGTTGTAGGATTCCGTTCAGCAGGTTTCCTCAGTTCTGGACCATCCTGTGTGCTGTGCTCAGTAGCTCAGATGTGTCTGATTCTTTGAACCCCCACGGACTATAGCGTGCCAGGCTCCTCTATCCATGGAATTCTCCAGGCAAGGATACTGAAGTAGGTAGTCATTTCCTTTTCCAGGGGGATTTTCCAGACCCAAGGATCGAATCCAGGTCTCCCGCATTGCCAGATTCTTTACCGTCTGAACCACCAGGGAAGGCCATCCTGAGTCTGAGCAAATCCGTGTCATCCATCTTGGTGCCTGAGGCATGCGTTGTCCCATGGAGGGAAAACAGAATGGAAGCCAGGCCTAAGAAAAGCAGCAAATCAAAGTCCTTGGCCTAAGTTTGGTTCAAAGGTGAAACTGCAACCTAAGATGGGACAATCAAATGGAAGATCAGACTTTGGTTTGAAAACTGGGCAAAAAGAAGCTCTGTTTCCCCCTGCCTATGACCAAGGAGGCTCCTGGCTCCGAGAGCTGCCAGCACTCAGCTTTCCATCTTGAGGGAATGGGCTCAGGAGCAAAGCCAAACAGCAGAGGATGGATGATGACGGCAGGAGGATCTCATCATCTCGGTGACAGCATGACCCTTGGGGCTGAGTCACACCTGAAGCCTGCCCTGCCTCTGGATTTTCCAATCATAAGAGACAAAAACCTCCTTTTGATTACCTGCATCAGTGTGAGTTAGGATTTTTCTCACTTACAAACAAAATTATTCTGTTTTATACAGCAATGTCAGTGAGGATTCTAGAAACTGACATTAACATGCTCCTGCTAGAAGTAAAATCTGTCTTACCTTTTGAAGGGCGATTTGACAATATATATCAAAATATCTAAATTCAGGGTTCCCTAGTAGCTCAGATGGTAAAGCATTCACCTGCAGTGCAGAAGACCCGGGTTCAATCCCTGGGTGGGGAAAATCCCCTGGAGAAGGAAATGGCAACCCACTCTGCTATTCTTGCCTGGAGAATTTCATGGACAGAGGAGCCTGGTGGGTTACAGTCCTTGGGGTCGCAAAGAGTCAGACACGACTGAGCAACTAACACACACTTCAATTTAATATATAAACTTGAAAGAATTAATTCATTCCACAAGTATTTAAGCACTTCTTAAGTGCCAAGCACTATTCTAGGAGTTGTGGGTTCAGTCATGGAGAAAATAAATTCCCTTATGGAATCAGCCTTATGGAATAATAAATAATGTGTAAAAAGATTTATCAACAAGAATGTTCATTTCAGAGTTCTTTATAATATGGAATAGTTGGAAACAATAAAAATGTCCAACAAAAGGGGATTGCTTAAATAAATTTGGGGGCATTGACATGATAAAATGCTATTTAGGAATTTAAAATAAACTGTAGAAACTAATAAACAAAATTATTTACCATGTACTATTAGGTGAAAAAGACCCTGATGCTGGAAAAGATCGAAGGCAGGCGGAGAAGGGGACGACAGAGAATGAGATGGTTGGATGGCATCACAGACTCGATGGACATGAGTTTGAGCGAACTTTGGGAATTGGTAATGGACAGGGAAGCCTGGCGTGCTACAGTCCATGGGGTCCAAAGAGCTGGACAAGACTGAGCAACTGAACTGAACTGGTTAGATGATAAAAGCTGATAGTAAAAGAGAATGTAGGGGTAACTTATGTTAGCACATTTATAAGTGTGTATTTATGTACAAGACAAACCTGATATTAGTCATTCTAAAATATTATGTTATTTTGAGAATTGTGAGTGATTTGGATTTTCTGTGTACATCTTTATGCTTTTTCATAATTTTCTGCCATAAATATGCCTTTCCTTCATTAGCAGGGAAAATAGCAATCTTACTGAATAACCTCAAGTAGTTTACATCAAAAAGTAAATAAATGACACTTGAGTGCCAACACGGGGCTGTCTCATAAATCCGAGGTGACCCTCTAAACATCTATAAGTAAAGGGTCAGACTAGCGTTCTCCATTCTAGGGCATATTTCCTCAGGAAGCACTGTCCACCATTTTTCCAATGACATTCGTACTTTTTACACACACACACATATATGTATGTATATATATATAATTTAATTAATTAATTTATCTTAATTTTTTGCAGTACTGTGTCTTTGTTACTGCATTCGCTTTTCTCTAGTTGTGGCAGGTGGGGGCTACTCTTCGTTGCAGTGTGCAGGCTTCTCACCGTGGGGGCTTCTCTTGTTGAAGAGCACAGGTTCTAGGGCACGTGGACTTCAGCAGCTGCAGCACGTGGGCTCAGTAGTTGCGGCTCCCAGGCTCCAGAACACAGGCTCAATAGTTGCGGTGAACAGGCTTAGCTGCTCGGAAGCATGTGGGATCTTCCCGGATTAGGGATCGAACCTGTGTCTCCTGCACTGGATTCTTTACCACTGAGCCACCAGGGAAGCCCTCACATTTGTACTGTGTAAACGGAGTAAACTAAATCAGGTCTTAGAGTTGGTTTATGACTGCTTGGACTAGGCCCTAGGTCTCCTGTTCTTGGGTTCCACAGCTATTTCCACCACACTGTCCTCCGCTTCCCAGCAACATCATCAGAATGAATCTGTCATCAAGAGAAAGTCATTCAATCCATTCGGAGTGTTCATCAGCTCCTTAAAATAACTTGGCAGCTCCAAGGCTCACTGTTTAAAGACTTAAAACCAAAGCAGCACCCTGAATTTAAAATGTGAAGAAACACACAGTGGATTTAAAATGTTTGCACTCTCATCCTTCCCTTTCAGATTTATTTAACAGAATTTAAAATGTGCGATCATTTAAAGCCACTTCTACACCTAAGGCAGACTGGAACTATCCCAAAGGCGAGGTTGGCAGTGAACACTCCCTCTACTTTCAATTTTGCTCTATTCTCATCCTCCAAAGTGACCTTGTTCTTTCTATTTTCCAGATGCTTGATGTAAAAGAGGCATTATGACTTTCATGATTGAATAACAGTTACGAATTTCCATTTCACTTTTCTTACCAGCTTAGATGTGGTTTAATGCAGCATGCTAGAATTCTCCCAGAGGTAGATCTGAGCTGAACTGACTAGGTTTCTGACTGCCAACTCTTCTGCACACAAAAATAGCAGTGTAACCTATTACACACATTTGTTATCTGTTACTAAGAGAAAATTACCAACCCACCCAGAGAAACAGAAATACATCTGATCATGGGACTTCTCCAAAGGGCAGAAAACACGTTAGTTTTATATCAGAAGTCTCACATAGACTCTCAGAAAAAGGTAAACGTTTCCAAACAATCAAAACAAAAGACTTCAAGGAGGCCATATTTTTGTTTTCCAAATTAAAAAAAAAAGTGCCTGGCCTAAATACTTTACAAGTGGTTAGTGCTAACTAAGAATGCATTTTCTTTCACCAAGCTTGCAAGTAGATGTCTTTAAGACAGCAAGTCTCTTCGGTAGACATTTCTTCGGTATTTATGTATGTCGAACCCTCGGAATAGATGTGATTGTGGATGTACTCAGTAGTGTCTAGACTCTCTGCGACCCCAGGGACAGTAGCCCGTCAGGCTCCTCTGTCCATGGGATTCTCCAGGCAGGAAATCTGGAGTGGGTTGCCATTTCCTTCTCTAGAGGATATTCCCGACCCAGGGATCACACTGGCAGGTGGATTTTTACCACTGCACTACCTGGGAAGCCCCTTGTAGAACCCTGTAGATGACTTAACTGACCTACAGGAGATCCAATAACATCTAAGTGACCAGTCCTGCCTGGAGAAGACTTACTGTCCAGAGCAATACTACTTCTAAAGTAGGCATCTCCTTAAACCAGAATAGTATAATGCTTCTCTCCCTTCATGAAATATTATTACTCTTTTCTCAACATTCTTCATAGGAGTTGATTTCCATGATTAATTTAAGAGGAAGAGGGAGCGGAGTGGGGCGGGGGATGAAATAGATAAATGAAAGTGAAACTTGTAACTTTGATTTTGGCCTTTAATAGTCAAAGATTTTTAACAAAGTAGACAATAATTCACTGTAAGTAATAAAATTATATCAAACTTGCCATGGAATAGGAACCAAGAATACAGGGCTATACACATGTAGTCGCTGGGATATGACAAGCTTGGGACCTATTTATAACTTTTAAAGTATTTTTATGACTCTTTCTTTCCAAAGAAGCCCACATCACATTGCATGAGGTCTGTGAATATACAAGTGTTCTTCTCTGCCAAAGGCAGCTGAGAAAGCAAAAGGATTACTCAAGTATTGTTTTTCAAACCTGAATCTATGAAGGGTAATTATACAGAAATATTTGGTACTTAATAACCTTGAAACTTTGAATTCAGAAAGATTTTATGTCCCCAGGGCTACATGGTCTGATGGCTCAGGTTCATAAATCCAATGAGAATGGATCTGGCTATTGTAACTCTACCCACCTTTGTGCAGTTGTCAAACAAACCCAGTGTCCGTAAAGCCTCACCCTAGCCCAGTGCCTGCCTTTGGGGGGCGCTTGATGTTTTGTCAAGCAGAACCCAGTATGAGTTATGGCTTTTAAATTGGTTTGGAATACATGTATATGTATGGCTGAGTCCCTTTGCTGTTCACCTAAAACTATCACAACATTCTTAATCGGCTATACCCCAGTAAAAAATAAAACAAATTTAAAAAAATAAATTGGTTTGGAAAATAAGGAATCTCCATTTTGCTTAATCTTTGTTTTCAGTGACTCATTTAACACTAGATTATTCATAATGCTTTCATTATCTCTGGAGTTCAAAATCAGGGATATCCAGGTAATATTTAATACAAAATGAAGGAAGTTTCAAACCAAACTATCAAATACTGTTGGACTGAAAAATAAAAGCAACACCAGGCAGGGGTTACATGGGATAGGAAGAGGGTGGCTGAATTATTTTGGGGGAACTGCAAGGGAAGCATCTTATTTCCAGAAGCTGAGTTCTATGACACAGTTATCCCAGTGTAGGATCGGAATTTCCTTGTAGACTTCACCACTTTACCTAGTGAACATCAGAGCTGCTGGCTACCCTCCCAGACACACTTCTTCCCTTATCACAGTCCCTCTGGGGTAAGTTCCCTGTCTGGGTAGGGAAGAAAAGTGAGACAGCCAGTCAGTCTGTTCTGTAAGTAACTTCCCTTCACAAAAGATGTCTTGCCTGAGCCTCTGGGCTTCTCTGGTGGCTCAGACCATGAAGAATCTGAGTGCAACGCAGGAGACCCAGATCTGATGCCTGGATGGGGACGATCCCCTGGAGAGGGGAATGGCTACTCACTCCAGTATTCTTGCCTGGAGAATTCCATGGACAGAGGAGCCTGGCGGGCTACAGTTCTTGGGGTTGCAAAGAGCCAGACTTGACTGAGCGGCCAACACATGAAAGTATAGTAATTCTTAAGTGGCACCACAAGATAGATGTCCTATATTAAAAAACATGCCTCTTCTGTTTCACAGCTTGCTTTGTTTTTCTAATTTTTAAAAATCATCTTTATCATACCAGCACACACAGTTCCTTTTAAACCTGTATTTTACTTCAGCGATGAGGAGAGGATGTTGTTTACAATTTCACTTTCTGGCTCTCACGCGCCTATGAAGTATTTTCTTCAATTGGTTTTAAAAGCACTTCTTTTCCCTAAGAAATTTTGGATTTCTTTCTATCTTTTACTGGGGGTTCAAACTTAAAGAAACTGATGACCTTCAAAAGCCAACCTCATGCAGATGTCAGCAAGATAAAAAACAGAACTTAACATTTTGCACAACAATATTTGCATTCCTACTAGCTTTTGCAAATACAGTACATCTCATCCTCTTGGGCAGACTGCAAAGGTGCCCTGGCAAGAGCAACAGGACTATGTGACTAATAGGTTAACATACTGAACTGAGCTGCTTTAAAGGGAATAAATGCTGTAGTCCAGGTGCAATTACTGGGTGGACTTTAGTGAACACTCTTGGAAATGACTTAACAGCAAACTGTGTGTCAAGAGGGGGCAGGGAGACACATTCTGCTCCCGTTAAATATCTTCATCAAAGCCTCAAATAGGATCATGATTTTACAGCCTAATTGAATGTAATCTTGATTTTTAAAAGAAGCTGCAAAAGTCGATATAAAAAAAATATATATATGAGCTGCACTCAAGTCTGTATTTCCACAAATGCTTTAAAGGTTTTGCTGTGTAGAAACCAGTGATTATGTAACAAGTCGATTTCAAAGATTACATCTCTTACAATTACATCCCGATGAAACAGTTGAGATCAAGTCACTAAACATTCTTGCAATTCAAATAGAAGAAAATAGATTAACTCTTTGCTTGCGGGGGCGGGGGGGCGGGGTTGGATATATGATGAGAAATCTGTACCAATCTTCCCGAACAGTTACGGAGGAATAAGTTAAGGAGGAAGCACAAATTTGGTAACTGTGAGGTGAAGCACTAATTTACGGTCCTTTGAAAGAGAACGCGGTGTCTGACAGACAGGTGTCTGCCGTTGCTTAGCTTGGCTGGGCGGTGAGCAATGAAAGCCAGTGGCTCCCCCGGCACACCCGAGGGCCAGAGCTTTTTTCCTCCTGGCTCTATCTCGCTGATTGTCCCCAGCACCGGCTCTTTTGTGTCAAGGGAAGTTGGGGGCCCTCCTTGTCGCCCTGCAGACCCCAGAGCATCCAATTCTGGGTATCGTCGGCGGAGCTCGCGGGCCCCCGCGCCCAGGGTGGGGAACTGGCCTTCCAGCGAAACCGCCCCAAGGCCTCCGGCCCCCAGCTCGTCAGTCCGGGTCTCCCGCCCTGTTGCCGAGGCCGAGCGCACAGAGCTCGCGTAGCTGTTTTGGAAAGCGACGCAGCTCCTGCTCGCGCGCGCTCCCCGCGTCCCGGGTCCGGGCTGAGGCCGCGCCGAGTCCCTGGGACTTTGACGGGTTAGGACAGGCGACGCCGAGGGGCCAGGCGGCCTCCAGCCGTCCCC
This sequence comes from Nanger dama, assembly GCA_917880005.1. NCBI lineage: Eukaryota > Metazoa > Chordata > Mammalia > Artiodactyla > Bovidae > Nanger > Nanger dama. Next base: position 13,661,906 of record CAKJTW010000032.1, on the reverse strand, counting down.
ATCCCTGCCCCAGCGCCGGTTCCAGCGCCGCGCCGCGCCGGCAGAGAAGCAGCTGTTCCCAACAGCTGGGGGGCGGCGGCGCCGGGCGCCCCAGGTGCGGCCGCGGCCAATCGCAGGCGTCCGGCCCGCCCCCCTCCCCAGCCGGGCGCCGACCCCCGGCCCGCGGGGGAAGGGAGCAGAGAGGTGGAGAGCCGTCCTCGCCACTTGTCTTCCAGCTTCCGCGGCGGGAGGGACAGGACCCGGAGCCGAAGCCGCGCGGAGTCTCCCCCACACCGTCCCCCCGCACCCCAATACCCGGGGCCCCGCCACCGCCGCCGCGACCCCCGCCCGCCCACCTCCGCGCCTGGACGCTGTCACTGCCGACCCTCCCCAGGCCCCACCCGAGACACCTACCTAATTTCTGCGAAAGAAAAAAATCTACCTCTAAACGCACCCTGATCTTCGCTTGAGGACCATCCCTCTCATTTCACATTTTGGCCTCCCCGCCGGGTGAGTGGAAAGCGTTTGCACATCCTACAGAACCGGAGCCTCAGCCAGACGATCCGGAGGATTTGTACCGTGACCGGCAGGGGGCGGGAGGAGAGAGCGAAGTCAGGTCTCCCCGGGCGGCTGCTGGCGACTTCGGCAGCCGCGCGCCCCGCGCCCTCGGTCGCCCCCCGGCCGCTCGCCCCCGCCGCCGCGCCGCCACCCTCGCCCCCAGGCTCGCTCGTAGCCTCCGGCGGCCGCGAGAGGGTGCGGGAGACGCGGAGCCGGAGGAGGACGCGCAGCCGCTGCCCGAGCCGCAGCCGCAGCCGGAGCCCCAGCCGCGGGGCGGGCGCGAAGATGCACACCACCCAGAAGGACACGACGTACACCAAAATCTTCGTCGGGGGGCTGCCCTACCACACCACGGACGCCAGCCTGCGCAAGTACTTCGAGGTCTTCGGCGAGATCGAGGAGGCGGTGGTCATCACCGACCGGCAGACGGGCAAGTCCCGGGGCTATGGATTTGTAAGTTGCGCGGATGGGGGTGGGGGGTGGAGGGAGCGGGGGAGCGTGTATGGAGGGGGCAACCAAGAGCCTGGCGGGGAAACTGAGGACCTCGGGGGCGGGGAGAGAACAGAGTGGCGCTGGGCCAGAGGGGTGGAGTTTGGAGTGAGGGGCTCGGCGCGCCCGTGCGAGGACCCCAGCGAACTGGAGCGGCGCTGCCCCTTCGCTCCCGCGGCTGAACTGAAAGTTTGCGCGCCGTGGCGCTGGGGACGGAGGGCCGGCGCCTGCCTCGAAGGGTTCGGGGGACCGAGATCGCGGCGGCGGGATCGAGGGACAAGCGGAGCAGGGGTAGAGGGGAGGGAGAGAACTGTGATGTCTGCGGGATTTGGGGGCTGCGGAGATCTGGGAGGGAGGGACCGCAGCCCCTGTGAATAATTGCACTCCAGGGTTGGAGGCTGGTGGTTAAGCGCGCTGTTTGCTTTGTAAAAATGAGTGTGTCTTCCTGGCGTTCCGGCTGGGGCCGGGAAGGGACACTCCAGGAGGACTGGGTCTCTTTTTCTTAGGCCAACCCCCCCACCACCACCACCCCCGCCTTTTTTTTTTTTTCGTAATTGGAAAAATGACTTTTTTAAAAGATGAGCCTCTGGCTTTTGCCGAACTGAAAGAGCGTAGTTAAGCTTCCCGGAGATTTCAGCGTGCAAATTCAGCTGCCGAGGAGCAGGGAGCTCCATCGCAGGACAATAGCTATCGTGGTTGAGGAGTATTTGCGGGGTTGGGAACGCCGGGCGGGCGCGAGGCTAGTCTTTCTTGAAAGCAAACTGTGGCTCTCCGGGCCGGGTAGGGACACGGGAATGGTCGAGGGAGGGGGAATCCGGAGGAGTTCTGAGACGGAATTCTGGCTTCCGAGTCTCTGCTAGGCCCTACCAACACCCTTAGAACTTTAGAGGTGGGGGAGGCGGTGGTTCTTTCTTTCCGCCTCTCTGTATTCTTATTTTTGTGTGTGTTGGAAGGAGGGTCAAGGATATAATTCTAGTTTCCTCTCCCCCACAACCCCCACTGCCAGGAAAAAAAGAAAAAGTTAAAGAACCAGCGCAGTTTCACTAACAAGAATAACTTCTCCAGTGCGACTCTTGCTTTCTTCAGGGGTTGATTTAGAGCTCTGTGTGTATGTCTGTGTGTATGTTGCTAAGGTCACCATGGCTGACCGGGCTGCTGCTGAAAGAGCCTGCAAGGATCCCAACCCCATCATTGATGGCAGGAAGGCCAACGTGAACCTGGCATACTTGGGAGCAAAACCAAGGATCATGCAACCAGGTGAGAAAGATACCTGGAACCACCTCCACCGCCCCCTCCCCCTCCATAGAGACCCCCCCCACTTCTGAATAGAGTGAATCCCTGATTGAGAAGACCCTAGTTCCCTGAGCATCTGTAGATGTGTTGAGTAAAGTTGAACTGTGGCTGGTTATTCTACCAAGACATGAAAGATAGATGAGAGTTGAAAAGACTCCTTTCTTGACTTGAAATGTACCTGTGGGCAAAAAATAGATCTTGGGGTTGGGTTCAGTTTGTACACACCCAGACTTGGGCTTGACTCCTCTGCTTTCTGTATACATAGTTCAGTCTCCATTTTCCTCTTCTTGGCCACTTGTTGACCATTCCCATGTGGATGATATGGGCCAGACTTCTCAACTCCATCTGGTTATAGTTCTCTACTTGGTGGTGTTTCTTCTTTTGCCACCAGTTGCCCTGTGCTCAGAGTGGGCAGTTCAACCAGAACACTGACCTGTAAGAAACAGGGGGCGGTGGTGGTGCCTAGATGGTAAAGGTTAAAAATAAAATCACAGCATATTTGTAATGACAGAAAATAAAGAGGTTCCATGCACTTCAGGACCCTTATGTTACAGATGAAGAAACTGATGCAGAGATGAGACATGGTTTACTCCAAAGTCATACAGCTGTTAGTCACCAAAAGGGAGAGAATTTCGTCTATGTGAAAACATGACCTTGTGGATTACTTACCACACTGTCTTTTGCATTCGCACAAGTAATGGTGAATCGACTACTGAACAAATGTAATCTTTTTCTTGGGCATGCAACTTTAAATCGTATACTCTTCATTCTTAAGTCTGTCCATCTGAAATTTTGGAAAGAGGTAGACATTTCAGTCCAAACAGATTTGCTGGGAAAGTAGATTGTCAAGAAAGGGTGTGCATGTGCAAATATTCATGAGCATTAACAAACATGTATTTATCTAATACAATGTGTGTGTTTTGTTGTCCAGAAAAGAGTTTGTTTTGTAAGTGTTTAATACTATAATCTGTAAAAGCCGTAATCTTCCAAAGCATTGTCCAAAACATTCGAGAATGTTCCGAATTAAAAAGTCTTTTTTATAGATCATGATTCAGAATTGTTGGAAGATTTGCCACGTGTAAGTTCATTATCAAGTCCTGTTGTTCTTGGTTTCATTCCACAAGAACTTTATGTCTGATTTTCTAAGGTCTTACTCTGTGTCTGTCAACTGAACTTTGAGGATCATTTCTAGTTTCCACTTGAAGACTATTGAAAATTTTATTTAAATTAACAGCAACATTAGTAAAGTGAATTTAAAAAACCTATTTATAATATTTTCTCTAAAGTATTAAAAGAATGATTACCTTTTCTAAGTGAAAGGTGTGATTGCATTTATTTGTAGAAGTAATAAATGCCTAACATGCACAAATAGAGAATGTGGTATGTTTTATTGTTAGGTTTTGCCTTTGGTGTTCAACAGCTTCATCCAGCCCTTATACAAAGACCTTTTGGGTAAGTCAATGAATCAGGCCTTTCTAAGTTTCAATATGACTATCAATTTGTTAACCTGCATTTTTGTTATACCCAGACCAGACCATCATGCTATAGACTGTTCCTGGTTTACATATTTATATATGTTTGTGTATTTTGAATGCTGATAATGTAAATATTTTTAGATGAGTCAAGTTATCTGACCAAGTATGCAGCCTCCCAGCCAGACCCATTTTGAGCTTATGATTAGCAAAACAAAACAAAAATACCAGGTATGACTTGTGTACAGACGATTGTGTCCCAACACCATTACTGCTGTTCAACTTGACTCAATTGTATTTATCTCTTTCTAACCTGACAGGGCTCGTATACTGTTAAGCTAACTGATCAGAAGGATACCATGATAAGAGGTGGAATAGTTCTGTTTGGAATTAAACTCTGTAACCAGTAGACTCAGACACACAAGCTCAGATGGTGATTAACGATGCATGGATGTTGGTGTTGTTTTATTTTTTTCACCATAGTCAATAGACCTCCGTGTGCTTTATTTTATTACAGTCATGAAGTGGTGTTGATAGCTAAACTGTGTGCTTTTTTACTTAATTGAAAAGAGCTGTAGTGAAAGTGTTTTCTTTTCCTCGGGGAAGGGGCTCTTTGTGTTTTTGGTTTTGGTGGTGGTGTTGACGGGTGTTGACTTTTGACTTTGCCATGGGAAGCAAAGGGCCTTTTTATTTCCTTGCTTTTAAGCTGTAGCCTGTAACTTCCACTTAACCATATTTTTGTAGTGAGTGCTAAATGGTGTGATTTCCCTCTGTAAGAACACACATTCATCGCTTGCATGTCCTAAGTTTCTATATTACTGGGGCGTTTTTCTTGGGATGGGGTTCTTTCTTTGGCAGTGTGTATCCACTTTTAGGCCTTCTAATTTAAAGGTTCAACAACTCTCATCAGATTTCATTAACATTGGCCAGTTTTTTTGAGCAGAGTAGCACTAACCTTCACCTTTCAGATCTGACTCGGGTGAACAGCCGGCTTTTATTTGTGTTCTCTGGGTTCTGTGATTACGAGCCTTCCCTGTCCAAGCTCCCCAACTTCCCTTCCATTCAGGCACTATATGGGGGAAAATCCCCAAGGACCCCAATTTATTCTGAACACCTAAGGTCTGTTTTGGCTGTTTTCTACCTGATCCACTTGGCTGTAACTAATGCCAGAAATTTACACTCTCTTGAATATTCTAACTGTTTAGAAGTGTTTCATCCTCAACAATATTAATAGTTTCTTCTGCATCTTAGCACCTGAACATCTACATGTGTAACCTGAAAGGTTAGATTCTATCTGTGAAGATAGATATCTACCAAGAGTAGATCCAAAGAAGCAATAATAATTTGACTTGGAAGATTCAAGTTATATTTTCCATGAATACCTTCTTTATAACCTTCTCTTAACCATATCAAGATTCTCACTCTTACTGCCAACTCTTACTTTTTTTTTAAAACATAGAAGAATTTTCTGTCCAGTAAGATTAGAAAGGGCCTTCATGTATCCCTTGGAGAAGGAAATGGCAATCCACTCCAGTATTCTTGCCTGGAGAATCCCATGGACAGAGAAGCCTAGTAGGTTACAGTCCACGGGATCGCCAAGAGTCGGACACGACTGAGCGACTTCACCTTCACCTTCATGTATCCATAATGATGTCCCATCTAAACCATTCTGGATATCGACAACAAATAGTAGTTGATGGGTCCAACTACTTCTGCGGATACCATCTCTCATTGGTCTAGACTATGTTCAAGGTAGAACTGGGGAGAACATACATCTTAAGAAGTAACGGTGAGCTTAATCATGGTCTCACGTTACTAATCCCGAGACAGCTGTTACACAGCTAAATTGATCAACCGGTATTAGCATGTGTGTATTTTTCTCGGTGCTAGTGGATGGTACAAAATAAGGAGACTGCATTTTGGTTTGGGAAATGAAACTAACACAAACCCATCAGGAACTATTTATTGCTAAATTACTTGGTATTATTTGAAGTACAAGAGGAATTCTGAATAGCAAGAAAATAGATGAGTCGGAGTAGTTGGACAAAGCTTTGTGGGGACTGGAACAAGACTTGGACCAGTGGTATGTCTGGACAGCTGAAAGGAAAAAAGGGACCTGTCTAAAGGGTATAGAATAGGGGAACATCAGTAAAGGCACAGAGAAAAGATTCAGTGCATGGAGAAATGAGACTTCTGTGGAGGGTCTTGAGAGGTAGACACAGAAATTTGAAGTGGCTGTGATAGTCCTTATGGATCCATGAGAAAGAAAGTAGTATAAGGGAAATAAGAACAAACAGAACGTGTCATGTGGAAGTTTAAAATCAAGTGTATTTGGATAGTAACCTTTAGTTGTTCATCCCTTCTAATAGCAGCTGTCTTTATAAAGGATGGTGATTATTACTATTTGGATAAATTGAACTTGAGATTCTTATTAGAAATAGATAGCATTCCAGATACACCAAGCAAGGCTTCTCTTTCTTTTTAGGGGTTCTTAACACTGCTCTAATTCCCAGAGTCTGTACCTAACAAGTCACACCTGGTCATCCTCAATTCTATTTGAATGCCACATGTTCTTATTTTTAGGCCTGGAAAGAAGTCTGAGAATTTTTAACTGTGACTTGTTTGACATTCTAGAACTATTTTTTATATGGCATTTAAATGGCCCCTTCATTACTCTAGGCTTTTAAAGAAAAAATCTTGTCCTAAAGGAATTTCCGATATAACACAGTGGGCAGATGTATAGAAATTGGTGAATTTGCCAAACTACATCTTATAAATACTTTATATTTGAAGGAATCATTTTCATACTGAAATCTTGGAGAGGAGAGAATATGGATCTGTGACTAGAAAATTCCAGGCTAGTTTAGACCAGGTTGCAATACACTTGAATATTTACTCAGTCCTTTAAGTGCCAAGTTTTATACCAGTTGCGCTAATGCATAATAAGTATTATACTGTACACTAAGTGGGGCAGGAGGGACAGTTAACCAAACATCTGCTACTTGCCTGGTACTGATAAGGGATTTACATAAATTATGTAATTTAATTATCACAGTAATTATCTGATAAAGACACTGTTAATGTCCTTTCCATGGGTGAAAAACTGAGATGCAGAGAGGTTAATTAACTTCCCACAATGGCTACCAAGTGCTAGAGTCTGATTCTAGGTTCAGAATCATGGTTTGCCCTGACTTCCAAAGCCATACTCTTTCCTCTGTGTCAGTCTGTAGCCCCAAAGACACAACTGTGCTCTCTTATAATCTAGTAAGAAAACTGAGAAGCATGCAGAAGGGCTGTCCATATGGCTTCAGATAAGGCAGAGCAACATCAGGTCAGTGGGACCCAGGAAGTCTTCATGAAAGAGGTAGAATCTGAAATAGATTTTAGAACATGATGGAGGCTAGGGAACTCTTGGAGTGAGTATATTTCTCATTGAAGGCTCTTCACATTGATAATTTTATTTAATGCACAGCAGTTCAGGGTTGGAACTATTAGGTTCATTTCACTTATCAGAAATATGTGAGGCTAAAAAGGTGAAGCACATTCTTGAAGGCTTTAGACATGGTGAGTGATACAGCTAGGGTGAGCAGGATTGGGATTGCAACAGGTAGAGATGGAGTGAGGGCTGGCGTCCCTGGCCAAAGGATGTCATGAGCCAAGGTGAAGCTCTAGGTGTCTGTGGTGTGTCCATGAAAACTTGAGGAGCCCAGCTGACCTGGATTCAAGGGAAGGTGGGAAGAAATACTGGAAGAAGTATTTTGGAGCCAGAGTATAAAAGGTCTGTCATGCCAAGGTTTAATTAAGAAGTTTGCAGTTAGCTTGATAGGATGTTAGGGACCTAGGTTATTTTAAACAGGTATATGAGATGCAGACTGTGTCAGCAGTGTGTGTGATAGGTTGGAAGAAGAAACCCTTTAGGATGTCCAAAGTCACAGAGAGACACCAAAGGGACTTGAAGAGACAGGAAGAAAAGGAAAACATAGTAAATTTTCTGTGAAAATTGTCCAAGGTGTCAGCTTCACTCTTTGCTTTTATTACTACTGTGCTGGGATGAGTCGCTCAGTTGTGTCCGACTCTTTGTGACCCCATGGACTGTAGCCCACCAGGCTCCTCTGTCCACAGGGATTCTCCAGCAAGAATACTGGAGTGGGTTGCCATGCCCTACTCCAGTGGATCTTCCCAACCCAGGGATCGAACCCAGGTCTCTCGCACTGCAGCAGACTGTTTGCCGTCTGAGCCACCAGGGAAACCCCTTATTGCTACTAGGCATGTACATTCTATGATTCATTGAGGGAAAGGATGTTGGTAGATCTCTAGTGGGAAGGAGATTTCCAAACTGCCTTAATGGGTTCCGCAGACTATTAATACAAACAGGAACTGCTTGAGAAGCGCCACCTTCCGCTTTGGTCCGATTCTGCTTCCCTTCCTGAATTGAGATATTTCAGTCTCTCCATGGTCTTCTGGATTCTCCTTTCCCTAAAGCCTTAAAAAAAAAAAAAAAAAAAAACTCTCCATGATTTCATTTGCCTTCCAGATGGCTTCCTCACCCTTGCCAGACTTTGTGTAGGTTTCTGATATTTCTGGGAACTTTATACTCATTGGTTGGCAACATCAAATGAAAGCTATTAATGTAAAATCAAATGCAGACAAGAGTCCTGTAAGAAACCCTATCTTATCAGTTAAAACCTTCTACATACACACACACACACACACACACACACACACACACACACACACACACACTGATCCTACCTTTTTGTAGGCTAAACTTATTTTTAGTTACCACCTTTATTCAGAGATAGGAGCCTAGCAACCCTCCTGTTGCCTCTGGAACTTTGGGAGCACATGGGTTAATGTTTCAGTATCAGTGAGATTCATACTGGCTGGCCTTTGCAGCTGATAGATGTTTTACTTTGGCCTTATAAAGACATTTTACCCGCTGGAAACCCTTGTCGCATGACAGGATCAAAAATAGCCCGGCTGCAGCCCCTGCTGTCCATCACCACATGTAAACTGGCGTGAGTGAGGCTCTCTTATCCGTGTCTGCACATCGTGGACACAGCAGCCTCCAGGGACAGTGTTTCATAAAGCCACACCTGTCGCTGTGAGCCAGTCAGTCACCTGACCTGCAGAGAAGTTCTGAGTGTGTGCATGTCCATGAGTCTGGTTTCTGACAAGCAATTAAGAACATCTCTAAGTGTCCTCAGAAACACTTGATGACGTCGTTTCTTCTGGCACTGGGAAAGATCTACAAGTCTAGTAAAATCGAGTGTATTTTTATCATTGGGGTCAAAGTTCATTACCCTCTGTGATAAATTCATCTTTTCCATGGATGTTTCTTAATGAGTGCTTTCAGTAAAACTCTAAAAGGCAAAGTTTATGTTTTAAAAATCTCAATATGCAGTTTTCTCTTTTGAGTTCTTTAAATTCAAAAATTGTCACTTGTGCTTGTACTTCTTATATGTTGCTTTTGGCAACAAGCAGATGGCATTATGGTGTCATATTTTTGGAAATACAGAGGTTTTGATGGAGATTATTCTAAAGAAAGATGAAAATAAATCAGGTATTCATGGTAGCGTTTTAACTGAGCCATTATGAATGGCAAGAGTGAGAATTGAGATGCATGGGTTTCAAAAATACCTCTTGTGAATTTTTTTTAACAACATTAACTTTTAAGTAAGGCCATTGGAGTGTGTTTTGTATGTGACCTCTGAATGTATAATTTTAAAAGGTACTTAATTTTGTTTCATGTTAACTTTTATAGGATAATACACCATAATAGAATTGATTTGTATAAAATATCTACCAGTAGGGAAGATTTAAAACACATATGCTAAGAAATCTGTTTCTGTTGAGTTTGAAGGTGAAACAAGAGTTATTAGATGCCAAAAAAAAAGAGAGAAATGTTTCCTTAGTCTTACTATTGTAACCTTATTAAGTTGATATTGAGAAATATTTAGTTTGTGTTTCCCTGTCCCTACCTTTTCCTTCAACCTCATCATTTCCCCAAAACCCCTTCTGTCTGTCTTGCATAGAGATAAACAAGCTGGCTGACCTACGGTTGCCTGATAGTCAAACAGGTTTGACTGACCCTTGTGTCTTTATGAATTTTATGGAGAAAAAGAAAGAAAGAAAGACCAAAAGCGTGCTGCACATTCTTTTGGGGAATCACTGCCATGAATGTTAATAGCATTTCTGTAGCTTCCCACAACAGCCTCTTGTGATAGTGAGCTGCACTACAGTTCGTTTGAAAAAGTGTGATTCTGCTGTGTTTACCACACTTGTGAACTTTTAAATTCCTTTTTTTTATTTTGTCGCCTGCTTCTTTTTTATTATTATTATCTTTAATAAGGGTGACTGAGGTTGCGGAGAGATTAATGTGTGCTGAGTCTGCATAGCAATTTCCAGTAGGGTTGCCATGATAATAAACAGATTTGGTGGAAATTGTCGTTTTGAGAAACCGGCCATCACCCTTACAGAAATGAACAATCACGGATTCCCTTTGGAGTCCTCTGTTCACACTTAAGCTTTCCATTGGCTTTTTATTGTACAAGGTCATCACAAAATTTTCTGAAGTCGCAATTCAGCACTTAGGAAATAACCTCCTCTGTGCGAGGCCCTCCTGAACCGTGATTCTTTTTTTTCCCCAAAACTTTGGTTCCATGGTTATTTCTTGGTTCCAAAATGATCCTGAATAAAAAGTTCCAGCAGGGAGGGTATCCTATTTTCCTTGTTGAATTCCTTCTGGGGCACTCCATGATCTGGGCTGCAGCCAGACTCCTTTCGCCGATGACTGGCAAGTCGATATTGTGGCAACCCTATGCTCATAATAACCACTAAATTGGAGTTTGTCTGATCTCGGAAGAAGCCAGGCTCAACCCAGGAGGCCACTCCTGCCTGACTTTTTTTTTCCATTTCTCAATAGGATACCTGCACACTATGTCTATCCGCAGGCTTTTGTGCAGCCTGGAGTGGTCATCCCCCACGTCCAGCCCACCGCCGCGGCCGCCTCCACCGCACCTTACATCGACTACACGGGAGCCGCGTACGCACAGTACTCGGCGGCCGCCGCTGCCGCCGCCGCCGCGGCCGCCTACGATCAGTACCCGTACGCAGCCTCCCCGGCCGCCGCGGGCTACGTCACGGCCGGGGGCTACGGCTACGCGGTGCAGCAGCCAATCACCGCCGCCGCACCTGGGACCGCGGCTGCCGCCGCCGCCGCCGCCGCGGCCGCCGCCGCCTTCGGCCAGTACCAGCCTCAGCAGCTGCAAACAGACCGGATGCAATAGGCCCGCATCCTCTGATCAAAGTCGAGTTGCTTTCTCTTTCCAAAATGTCCCAGTTTTCAGTAGCTAATGAGAGTTAACATTGACTTAACAGCTTAAAAAAAAAAATTATGCTATTGTGAAGCAGAATTATGATTTTTTAAATATATACTCCAGTAGTCATTCTAGACGTGCAAGAGATAAGAAAGAAGGGGAGTGGGCGCAGTTTTTGGAAATCAATCCCAAAGAGCCTGAGTAAACACAAGGCAGCGACGAAATCGTGGCAGGAGGAAACCATGGAACTTCACTTTTATAACGGGATTTTTACTTTTGCTCTTTTTATAGTATCAGGGAAGCAAACTGCCTTTTACCAGTTAGAAAATGCTATTTGAATCTAGTTGAACCAGGGAATACAGAGTGAGCAATATGTAGCTTGAATTACATTTAAAAGCAGATTTAAAAAAAACAAAAACCAAAATGCTGAAAGCACTGATTGTCATTTTTAGCCGTCACTATGGCCTAGAGAACTTTTCTCAAGTAAGAAGGTGATGTTCTTACTCTCTCAAAAAAAAAAAAAAAAAAAAAAATGGGCATCGAACAATCAATCTAGGAGCGTGGCAGTGGGTGAAGTGGTGGACAGGCACCAAAGCTATTTTCTCATCCACCCAGTGGATGAGTGGGACTGTGAAACAGGTGATGTGGAATGAATGGGTGCAACAGCTGTACAGACAATCAATAACACACACAGTTCTGGAAAGAACACATCACTTGTGCTTGTTTGATGAGCTTGTCACATTCTAATCCCTCTCCCCATCCTGTTTCAATTTTGGGAAACTTGTATCTGCTGGTGTCAGCAATTCTGATTCTGAAATAGGATCAGGCTTTTACTACATACAACCGCCTTCTCTTTCTATTTATTGTGTCGACTCGTGGCTTATGATTAAAGGCAGGCAAAGTTTGCAGACTCTAAACCCTTAAGAGCTGTCTTAAGGACATTTATTTTTTTCCTTTTTAAGTAATTTTACACTTTTTAGTATCTATTTCAGAGTCATATTTAAAACTATTTATTAGTGATACCGTACATGAGACACCAAGGTTACTGAAATGACAATTCTTCAACGGTTAATGATAATGTGGTTTATACTGTGCCTTAATAGTAATGCTATTTAAGATATTTATTTTTAAGTTTTACTATGCTGCACTCTAAAGAAAGGAACTTTAGATGTGACACTGTAAAATTATGTATTCATCTCATGGCATAAATTATTTAGTAGGTCTAGATGTAGCATATTAAATATTAACCTATTCAACTAAAGATGTTGACTTGGATTTATTTAAATTCATATGTGCACTGTATAAGAGAATACTCTTACATTAACACATTTTAGTTTAGTTTTTAGGGTTTTTTTTTTTTAACAGGATCTATTGCTAGTTTCATGCTTCCTTCTCTGATTTTTGCTCATGCAGTCTCATTTACTGGTACTTCATTAGTTTAACACTTCTTATGTAGTTTTTAAATGCTGCTTTACGTTTTTCTTCTGAAACTGCAATACTTGCAATTTTTATTCTTAAACTAAATTGAATACTATTTTACACTGTATTGGATTTTTATACTTGAACAATTTCATACAAGGGAAGACAGGTTAGCATTTTTATGGACTTTCTCCATTATCACTGGATTTAAGTATTCCCATACTAGACAGTGTTATGTAATGTAGACATGACTCTCCTGTGCAAATTATTTATTCATTGTGTATATTGCTTTATAACATTTCAGATCTTCTAATCTATTCACTTGTATTAAATATAATTTTTAACAACTTCTGTTGCATTGATTGTTTCTCCTTTTGTGGTAAAAAATGGAATGATGTTGCCCTTTAATTAGAACTAATGGTGTGATTTCAGGTAGCATTTTCAGTGAGCAGAAAGCTTCCCAGATGCCTTCTTTTTATACTTTTTAAGTAAATTTCATTAACTCAGTATCTGCCTTACATTTAGCACATGATATAGGTCCTTCCCCAATAGTGAATCCTAAAGGACGATTCATGGCGCTGGAACTGGGTTACTTGAAGGTCGTTTGGAAGGAGAGGACTATAGGGGGAATGGTCAGCTCAAAGCTGGAGTGATGCTGGGCTCATGTTAACAGGTTTGGTACTAACCTCTAACCATGTACTAGCAATGTGACCAAAACACATTGCTTTTTGTAGTCCACTTTTAGGCTGAGGTTTTTATTGATTTCTCGTCTATAATTTTAGGACAGAAATACCTATCTTACATGGTTATTTTAAGTATTAAAGTATATCAACTATTGGGTAAAAAGTTCATTTGGGTTTTTCTATAAGATGTTATGGAAAAACGAACTTTTGGCAAACTCTATACTTAGAACAGAGCCAAATGTATTACTATTTATCTAGATAAATGATTACTGGTAGCAGTTTCTGTAATGTCCTATTGCAAAAGCTAACCAAAGAAGAAATCACCTCTTGGAATGTTTATATTTTTAAATTTTTGTCCACAGTGATGTGGCCTCGACTGTCATAGTGATTGTCTTAATGTGTACATGTTAACGTTAATTATGGAATGGACTGTCCGCTGGTCCCTAGGTCTTAATGTTTCCCAAATCCATGATATAATATCTTTTATTGAGTTCCATTAGTTTTTGAAAATTATAACAGATTCCAACATTGCTTTCTACTTGATGATAACTATCATCCTATTTAGAGCCACCATGATCTTCAACCTTAATTGCCTTTAATTTTCCAAAGAAAATTAGACACCACCAAATACCTTGGGAGAGATTGTATTGCACCTTAAGGTATTATCTGGGGTCAGTAAAATAATTTCTAAACTACTTAGTTCAGTCCGTGCATCAGTGATCTTTTACTCCAGAAGACAAGCTCTACATTTAATGTTTCAGATTTATGAAAAGTTACTTGTGCCCTCTATAAGTCATGTGTTGATTGCTGAGCTTTAAAATGAAACATTTGATTTCTCAATTAAATATAAATCAGATGATTCTGGGAAAAGCTTGTCAGAAATAGCCATACTCAGGGAAGCCAGAAGTTCATGTACACCTGACTACACCTTGGAGGTATTTACTGATCTATATGAATATCAGTATTAGCAGTTACAGAGGGGACAAGATTTTTACATAATAATACTAGAGCACATATTTCTAAAAGTAAGTAAAAGTTCTTAATTTCTAATCAAGAGAGGGGCATACCAATGACACAAGGTCTCCATTGGTCAGGAAGCTAGTTATATTTGTAGAGTTGGAGAACACAGTGGTCTGAGATTCAAAGAGCTGGATGAGTCCTCTTTACTTACCAGCAGGGTGATCTTGTACCCCTCTATGCTGGTAACCTGCAAGCTGATAGTACCTAACATGTTGCTTTGTTAATCTCTCAGATTGTACTGATCAAATGAGTTAACTGATATGAAAGCATTTAAGAAATTTTGAATGTTAGGCAAATGGAAATTATACTGTATCAATATACACAATATTAATTTGGAAATAGACCTCCGTTGTCTTCTATGAAATGACTCTTCCAAAAGAGGGCAAAATCATTATTTTATGGTGTTATCTTTCTTCTTCCTGACCAAGTCACAGCTGAACTTGCTGTGCAGTATGAGTGGCACAAAAATCACATTGAAAGATGGAGGGATTGCTTAAGGGAAGGAAGGGGAGATGAAAAGATTATGGAATATACTTCTCTCACAGGGAACTATATTTTTAGCTTCTTCCTCACTTCTGTCAAATATTGTTCTTAATTCCCTCTGAGGCTTGAAAGCATTTATTAAGATGACAGTCTGAAGTTTACAGGGGCAGAAGGGAAGAAGAACCAAAAAATAAGTAAATGCATTTTTATGCTTTTGTGCTCTTTTTCCTTCAAGAGTTCCAGGTTGTTTCCATGGAAATTCTAACTTCCCTTTGCTTAAGCACTTCATACAGAAGAGGTTTCAATTTGGATATCTGGTCCAAGTTGAATTTTATAAGTTCAATAATGACTTTAGCTAAACCATTTACATTCCAGACTTTGAAATCCCAATCACAAATCAAATTGAGAAAGAAATTAGACAATGCATGTATAAGCACTTTAGAAATTTTAAATACAAAGGATTTTTAGCTTTGATATCATGTATTAATTCTGTCTCAAAATTGTACAGTATCTGCTAATTCTTGACCAACTGCTTCAGAAAGAAAGTCTATAAAGTACCCTTCTTGGAAAGTCTATTAATTACCCTTCTTGGACTTCTCTGGTGGTCCATTGGTTAATGGACCAATGCAAGAATCCAGCTGCCAAAGCAAGGGACACAGGTTTGATTCCTGGCCCAGGAAGATTCCAAATGCCACAGGATAACTAAGCCCAAACACCACAACCACTGAAGCCTGTGGACCTCAGAGGCTGTGCTCTGCAATAAGAGAAGCCACTGCAACGAGAAGCCCAGGCATCGCAACTAGAGAGTAGCTCAGTCTCTCTGTACCTAGAGAAAGCCCGCAGGCAGCAATGAAGACCCAGCACAGCCAAAAATTAAATACAGTACCCTTCTTTCCAGTTACTTGCCTCTTGGGAGATGAATGTCATAGCTTTTTAAAATCCAAGATACTACCTCTAAGCCATCAATATGCTATCAATATACTTTGAGTTGGAGTGTGGTCATTGTTTTCCCTGTTTCCACTCTCAGAGGTCATTCTGATTACATCATAGCAGGGATTGAGTAGCAATTATAATTTCTTTTCATTTAATAGCTCAGATAATATGTTCACAAAAGGGCAAATATTTCAGACTGACTTCCAGAGTGAGTGTGAAACACAAAAGCCTCCTTTTACCAAATGTGTGTGTTTGTGCTCAGTCCCTCAGTCAGGTCCTACTCTTTGTGACCCCGTGGACTGTCCTGTACCAGGCTCCTCTGTCCCTGGGATTTTCCAGGCAAGAGTACTGGAATGGGTTGTCATTTCTTCCCCCAAGGGGAATCTTCCCAACCCAGGAATCGAACCCGTGTCTCCTGAATTGCAGGCAGGTTCTTCATCCGCTGAGCCACCAGGGAAGCCCAGAAATAACGAGGCTTCTCTCTTATCTCTAAACTAGGTTCACCTGACAGTCGCAACCAGGTATGAACATGTTTAACTTTCTGAAACTCTCCAAGCCGCACCGCTTGTGCTCAAGGTGCCTCAGGTGAGGTGAAGCAGATAGAAAAGATTCTTCCGTGCATCTTAACGAGTACGCACTTCCATTCTGCGTTGTCTTCTATCCATTCTGAAATTTGAGAAAGGAGGGGTGTGAAAAGGAAGTAGAAGAAAATCCTGAAGATAAGAATAAAAGCGTGCCCTGAAGCAAGGTGGAAGGGGGCGAAGATGGAGTGGGAGTCAGGTGGGCGGATCACGTGGGGCGAGGACCTGCCTGTGGGCGGGTCACGCGTGGCGAGGACCTAAGCGGGTCACGTGTGGCAAGGACCTGCCAATGGGCAGCTCGCGTGTGGCGAGGCCCTGTCTGTAAGCCGGCCGTGAGACCAGGAGCCACGAGGCGAGGGGGCTTGGGGGCAGGAGACTTCGTCTGGGGTGAGGAGAAGCAGCTTACTTATTTACACTGATCAGCCATCTAGTTTTCTAACAGCTGAATTTTTGAACTATGCTCCGAAAGATTTAGACATTTTTTAGAAAAGGTATATTCTTGGTAACTGGAAGTTTAGAAGCTGACACGAGTGCCTCTGGTAGGCCCAGGTGGAGCTTCGTCGGGGCCTTGGCCTTCCAGGGATAGGACAGCATCGTTTCATCCCGTGTCACTTTCCGTTTTAACCAAACAAGCTGGGCGGGGGGTGGCACAGGACTTCCCTGGCAGTCTTAGCTGTTAAGCCGCCTCGCTTCTATTGCAAAGGGCACCAGTTTGATCCCTGGTAGGAGGAGACTGTAAGATCCCACATGCCCAGGGGCTTTAAAAAGAGAGAGAGAGGAAAGGTGGGGGAGATTAAAGGAAAATGTACTTACCTTGCTAACCAGTATAGTTTCCTTCAACACAGCAACAGATTGCGTGTGGTGAAAAAAGGGGAACTCTGCACGTCTCTATTTGCACATGTTTCTGCCTCAGTGTGGGTCACTCCTACTGATGGGTCTTTGGGAGAAGTAACCACGTTGAAGAAGGGATGCGGCCTGCACTGCTAACCACACATCGGGTACCAGGTACTCAAATGTAAAGTAAGTAATGGTATCCCCGGTTCCATCCCTGGGTTGGGAAGATCCCCTGGAGAAGGGAAAGGCAGCCCACTCCAGTATTCTGGCCTGGAGAATTCCATGGCCTGTATAGTCCATGGGGTGGCAAAGAGTCAGACACGACTGAGCGACGTTCACTTTCACTTTCAGTGGTATTCCCCAACTGTCCAGTGAGCAGCCTGCCCCAAGACAGAGCTTCAGTGTGGCGCAGAACCAGGTTTCAAGGTGGGGTGGCCTGAAACCACTTCCTCTGTGCCCGCCACCTCACCACCTGCTTCTAAACTTGTTCATTCTCGTGAACCCTTGGTGCTTCCCCTGGGTTCCTCAGACAGAGCCACTGGTCCTCAATCCCCTGTGACATATAAGCAAGTGACCACTGAATTAGTGGAGGCAAAATTCCTGCACATAGAAAAGAATGCCTGAAAAGAATGGGAGTAGAAGATTCCAGGGGGCTGAGGAAGCTTTTAGTGTTGCTCTGAACAAGTCCAATTCATTCCCAGTTACAACTAAATCCACTATTTCATCCTTTCACTTGGTATCTAACTGTAGTTTGTGTACCTGCTAATCAATGGGGACCCATGTTACAAAATCTAATGCCAATTTTCTGTACTCTGCCTACTTCATCAATCGATAATTTAAAAACACTCCATGTGGGACTTCCCTGTGGTCTAGTAGCCAAGACTCCTACAGGCTCTCAACCCACTGGATCCCTGGGTTAGATCCCTGGTCAAGGAACTTGATCCCACATGCCACAGCTAAAGATCCTGTCTGCTTACAGTAACCAAGACCAGGAGCATCCAAATAAATAAATATTAAAACAGAACACACAAAAAAACAAGCACCCTGTGAACAGTCTAGTGGCTACCAGTGGGGAGAAAGGAAGGGGGAGGGACAACATAGGAGTAAGGGATTTAAGAGGTACAAAACCACTGTGTGTAAAATAAATAAGCTACAAGGATATATTGTACAGCACAGAAAATATAGCCAATATTTTATAACTGTAAATGGGACATGATCTTTAAAAATTGTAAATCACTGAAAATACGAAATATGAAAGTATTAATCACTCAGTTGTGTCTTACTCTTTGCGATTCCATGGACATATGTTATAGGTATACAGTATGAGTCACAATTTTTAAAAGTTTTACTCTATTTATAATTCCCTGGTGGCTCAGTGGCTAAGACTCTTCACTCCAAATGCAGGGGGCATTGGTTCGATCCCTTGATAAAGAATCTGCCTGCAATGCCGGAGACCCAGGTTCGATCCCTGGGTCTGGAAGATCTTCTGGAGAAGGGAATGGCAATCCACTCTAGTATTCTTGCCTGGAGAACCCCATGAACAGAGGAGCTTGGTGGGCTATAGTCCACGGGGTTGCAAGGAGTTGGACATGACTGAGTGACTAAACTACTGCTCTATTTATAGTTATCATATATAAAATATTGAATATATTCCCTCTGTTTTACAATATATCCTTGTAGCCTATTTTATGCCTAATAGTTTGTACCTCTCACTCTCCTTACTCTTCGCTATCTTGCCCCTCCTTTCTTCCATCTCCCCATTGGTAAACACTAGTTTGTTCTCTTAAGTCTGCTTCTTTTTTGTTTTATTCACTAGTGTGTTCTATTTTTCAGAGCCCAGGTGTAAGTGATATTACACAGTATTTGTCTTTCTGATTTATTTTACTTAGCATGATTTCCTCCAAGTCCATCTGTGTTTCTGCAAATGGCATTATTGCATTCTTTTTTATGACTGAGTAGTATTCCAGTGTGTATATATACACCATATCTCAGGTTTCCCCTAATGGCTCAGACGGTAAAGCATCTGCTCACAATGCAGGTAGACCTGAGTTCGATCCCTGGGTTGGGAAAATCCCCTGGAGAAGGAAATGGCACCCCACTCCAGTACCCTTGCCTGGAAAATCCCATGGATGGGGGAGCCTGGTAGGCCTACAGTTCACGGGGTCACACAGAGATGGACATGACTGAGCGACTTCACTTTCAGTATTCCAGTGTGTATAATATACACTACATCTTCTTTGTCCGTTTCTCTATTGATGGACACTTAGGTTGCTTCCATATCTTGGCTAATAAAAATAACTGCATACATTATCTTAAATCCTCACAGTCTCACTATAGACTTGGCGTTATTATCGTCACTTGTTTTGGAGGCTGATATAATTTCCTTAAAGCCATAACTGAAGGTGATAGAACTATGAGTTGAAACTCAGGTCTGGGTGATGCTGAAGACTAACTGCCACAGGATTATTTTAGCAGTCTCCTTCTGTGTCACTAGGAATTGTCTCAGAAATTCTAAGCCAAGTTTAACAAACATGCTTTCAATCTATAAACCCTTCAAAACCAAATTTAAGGACCCTAAGGCAAGTTATTTACATGATTAAAATCCTTTAAAATATATAAAGATAGCATAGCACAAATGCCTCTGTGCTCATTCTCTGAATTTAATTTCTGTGGTCAACCTTTATGTAGTCACTATACTAAGAGTTATGGAGAAGGCAATGGCACCCCACTCTTGCCTGGAAAACCCCATGGATGGAGGAGTCTGGTAGGTTGCAGTCCATGGGGTCGCAAAGAGTCAGACATGAGTGAGCAACTTCACTTTCCTGCATTGGAGAAGGAAATGGCAACCCACTCCAGTGTTCTTGCCTGGGGAATCCCAGGGACGGGGGAGCCTGGTGGGCTGCCGTCTATGGGGTCGCACAGAGTCGGACACGACTGAAGCAACTTAGCAGCAGCAGCAGCATACTAAGGGTTATAATGACTGTTTAGTCATCTTGACCTCCATCCATTTGTGCTTTTGGGGGAAATATATTATACTGTGATTTATTATTAGAAATGACCATAAAATTGAATGAGTATATATCAATGAATGTCAAATAGTTATACACTTTTAATAAATATTGCCAACTTTAATAATAACAACATGGAGTTTAAATGGAGAATATGGATATTAAAGGTATATGGTTCAAGTCATCTGCCATGCATGAGCTAGAGTAGTGAGCTTGACTGTCTCCATACCAGTTAAGAAAAGACAAAGGAGGAAAGGAGAACTTGATGCAGAAATAGTGCCCAAACCAGGAGCCACAGCAGCTTGGGAATGGCTGAGTGGGAGGTACGTACTTGCAGAGTTTGAGGACTGAGACTGACCGGTGAAAGAAGTCTCTGTGCTCGCCCCTCAAGCACACATGGGGAATGGCTTTCCATCCAGGGCATACTGGGAATCTTGATAATTCACACTTTCCTAACAGCTGCATTTCTTATCATCTTTGGCATATTTCTCCAGATTGCACAAAGCCTCTTATCTTGCAAGCATTCTCTCTCTGGACTCCTGTCTCTTTCAGCTGCTTAGAAGCCATGTCTCTTAAATCTCCCAGCTGTCTTTCTTACCTTTCAGCCCTTGTTTCCTTTATCTGTACTTTTTTTTTTTTTAATCTTCTCCAGCTGCCACTTTTGGCACCGTAGCTGTCTCTCTGTTCTCTCAGAGTGAGACATTTCAGCACGCTGATGTGGGGAGGGAACATAACCATTATAACAATGCATTTGCAAAATTAGCCCTGAAATCTAGAGAAAAAAAATCATCTCAGCATTCCTCCAACCTGGTGCACTGCATGAATCAACTCACGCAATTCTGAAAAGATGAGACCTCTAAGAGACTTGCACAGAGAAATGCCGAAGAGAACCACAGGGCACTTAATTGTCCAAAACAAGAGATTTCTCCCCTTAGAAATGCAGAATCTCTGCGGCAGCAGCCTCACCAAGTTTATGTAACACCTTCTCAGTGGCATAAAATGTTAACTGGCATCCCAACTGTGTACAGAAAGGTGAATGCCAGAAGCTGATGACAAATTTCAGTTCATATTGGAAACTCCTTGGTTTTACTTGCCTATCAGCAATATCAATAGCGGACTCTAAGTTTTTGAAATCAGTGTGATTGTCACACCTCATGGGAATTCTCTTGAGAGAATATTAGTGGTTCTGTGAGGTTATCAGACTTTCTTACCATGATGGATTCTGAGGTTTGAGAGAAATAATATAATTTTAGTTCGAGGGAATTTTTTTTTTTTAATTACGTGATAAGGGCTTGAGGACCTCTGAGAAAGAGGGAAAACTTTTGGGATGCTACACTGCTAGGCAGCTAGGAGTTTCTGGTTTGGCAGCGATCATTCATTTATTCCCACTCAAGAAATGCTCCAGGACTTCCCTTGAGGTCCAGTGGTTTAGACTCCCAAGTTTCCAGTGCACAGATGGCATGTTCAAGTCCTGGTCAGAGAACTAAGATCCCACATGCCACACAGTGTGGCCAAACAAATATTAAAACAACAACTGAAAAAAATTAAAAACCTAAAGAAATACTCCAAAAGTAAAACGTCCTGGATAATCCCTAGGTTCTCTTTGGAGCTGGCCAATAACCTCAGAAATTTGAACAAATCTGCTAAACTATCTTTGTGTTGCTGCTGCTGCTGCTAAGTCGCTTCAGTCGTGTCCGACTCTGTGCGACCCCATAGATGGCAGCCCACCAGGCTCCCCCACCCCTGGGATTCTCCAGGCAAGAACACTGGAGTGGGTTGCCATTTCCTTCTCCAATGCATGAAAGTGAAAAGTAAAAGTGAAGTTGCTTAGTCGTGTCTGACTCTTAGCGACCCCATGGACTGCAGTCTACCAGGGTCCTCAGCCCATGGGATTTGCCAGAAAAGAGTACTGGAGTGAGGTGCCATTGTGTTGCTAGTATGCTAATAAGAGTGTCATTCCAAAGAATGATATCAACCAATATTGAAAGTAAGTCTCTTGATTGTCCAAAATACATACCACTATGATTTGAAGTAAATGGGAACTTTTATATACTTAATTAAGTCCAGGTTCTTGAGATGAGGGGAAAAATCAACAAGCAAGGTCCATTTGAACTGGATTTTCTCACTTTGACTGTCATCTCAATCAGATTAATTGCCATATCTGAATATATTCTATAAAAACCTGCATTGATTATAATATGCCAGAATAAATAGTTGAACACACACACACATATCTCCAAGTTACAAAGGGCAAACTCTTTCTGGCTATTGCTAATTAGATAACAATATGGATCCTGGTAAAAAATTGTGTTAGAAGGATAGAAGCTCATAGCTTGGTGTTCTGTGATGACCCAGAGGGGTAGGATGGAAAGAATGGGAAGGAGCTTCAAGAGGGAAGGGTTAGATGTATGCATATGGCCAATTTACTTTGTTATATAGCAGAAACTAACACAACATTGTAAAGCGATTGTACTAAACTAAAAACAAATATTTTAAAAAAGGATAGAAGCTCTATAACTCTAAATGATGAATTGATATCATATTTGAGATCCTGAAGTTCCAGACATTATCAACTCAGTACTTCATAGCTCCAGGGAAGACAGATCATACAGCCAGTAGAGTCTATAAATTACAGTTTAAACACTAAAGTCATAATTATTTTTCAGAATCATTCGTATTCTTTTTTGTCTTAACAGTGTTCCACTTTTCTTTTCTGTTACAATGATATCAACACTGAAATCTCATCTTCCTTGGGTATTACTAAGCATTTCCTGTGTATGCATGCATGTGTGCTAAGTCACTTCAGTCATGCCCAACTCATTGTGACCCCATGGACTGTAACCCTCCAGGCTCCTCTGGCCATGGGGTTCTCCAGGCAGTACCGGAGTGGGTTACTGTGCCTTCCTCCAGGGGAATCTTCTGGACCCAGGGATCGAAACACTTCTCTTACATCTCCTGCATTGGCAGGCAGGTTCTTTACTACTAACACCACCTGGAAGCTTCTTTCCTGTGTGTAAGGCATGTTAAATATACTATTAATGCATCTTTCTGGGATTTGGCTTCTGTGAAATAGCCAATGTATGACAGCTAACATTCCCTTGACATTATTCATTTTTATGAGATCTTTGAATAAATGACTTTTAAAAATCTCTGCTAGAATAAGGTAGGAGTAACTAAGGTGGTGGGAACTGGTTATTAAAACTAAAATATTCACTGTTTTATAGATCAGTTATCTTTCTTGTAATTATTTCAGAGGAATTATCTGCAGTGGTAACCATAAAATTGTAATCATTTTTGTGATTTCGGTTCTATTGAGTTAGGTAGCTAGTATGTGTTTACAGATTCTAAAGACACAGAGGAGATGTCAGTGTGGACATGAATGCAAGTGTAAAGGCTATAAGAAGACTATGGGAACATGCAAATGTGTTGAAGAATGATGCAAACTGTTCTCTAAGGGTGAGAAAATAATGTGCACCATAGTGTGAAGAATCGTAAATCTGAACAAAGAAACACTGAGCTGTTGAACTGTTCCAGGGTCTATTGCAGTGTTACACACCACCCCAAAACCAAGTGTACAAAATAAAAAACATCCATTTGTTCATATTTGCTGTCCTGTGGGTCAGAAATTCAGAGGGGGACAGCCCATCTCTGCTATACAGTGTCTGCCCTAGACCAGCAGTCATGGTTAGAATGGCCCAAGTGTCTGGAATGCATAGTGACCCAAATAGCTGGGCCTTGGAGGATCACTTCCAGGATGAGCTTGAGCATGGCAGTCTCAGGGCTGTCTGTCTTCCCACACAACACTTCAGACTTCACTGAACAAGGTGAAGGTTGGGTGACCTCTCTTGGCCCAGCCTGAGAAGTTACATAGCACTGCTTATGCTGTGTTCTGTGGATCACAAGGAAGTCACGAAGACCATGCTGCACCTAGTAGACAGAGGACTTAGACCCTACCTCTTGATGGGAGGAATAAAAATACCGTCTTAGGGACCCTAGCAGCCTAGTAGTTAAGACTTCCAATGCAGAGTGATGTGGTTGGGGAGCTAAGATCCTCCCATGCCTCATGGCCAAAAAATAAATAAATATATATATAAAACAGAATCAATATTATAACAAATTATAACTTTAAAAATAGTCCACATTAAAACAAATTTAAAAACCCAGCCATATTAATAAAGGTTTTTTTCAGTGTAAATTCACTTACCTTGAATGCCTTTTTCATTCTAGTTCTCTTCCCCTTTCTGTGGCTGTGTCTGCTCACTTTTGAAATGTAGAATTGGTGTGCTGAGTTATGAGTAGTAGAGCCCTGGGATTTAGCTGTATAAAAGGTTACTTCTGATATAAACTAGTTTTAATAATAATCAAATACTTTAATAACCAATACTTTGGCCACCTGATGCAAAGAACTATCTCATTGGAAAAGATCCTGATCCTGGGAAAGATTGAAAGTGGGAGGAAAAGGGGACAACAGAGGAAGAGATGGTTGGATGGCATGACAGACTCAGTGGAGTTGAGTTTGAGCAAGCTCTGGGAGTTGGTGATGGACAGGGAAGCTATGAGGTCTCAAAGTGTCAGACACAACTGAGCAACTGAACTGAATAATCAAATAGAAATTCAGATGTCAGCAGGGTATAGTAGTTATTAGATATAATTTATCACAACTGTTTAGGAGACTGACAGTTTTTCTAAATCTGATAACCAACTAGCTAGATGTTAGATTATGAGTCCAAATTCCTAGAGCTGGGATATGCACTGGAAGAAAACTAGCCAGATCTATGGAGCACAGAGAGCATGACACTAACAGCAGGAACCAACATCCTGAGGAAGCCAGCAGCCTACACAATTAGAAGGACACTGTAGGGGGAAGTCAAAGGCTATAAGTTCAATTCCTGCCCCACCAGTAATTGCCATTATGTGTCTGGGCAAGTCTCTTCTATCTTTGTCTTCTGTTTCCTCATCTGTAAAAAATTTGACTAAAGAACCTCAGGATTCCCTTTCTTCCAGTTACAGTGACAATGATTTGCATGCAGGTCCATCCTACTGTGCTCCTAACAGGGCAGCTCTTCAAGCGTGTATGAAGAAAAGCTAGGGAAAAAAACTAAAAAGCATTTTTTTGGTGACTATCTTACAGGAGAGCTTCCAGCCCTTTGCATGTTTCAGTGCAATCTTGCCTGTATTAAAATACATACATGAGGAAAAGAAAGACATGAGAAAGAGCTTGAAGAGAAGGTATTTGATGCCAATAGGCCATAATTAAGATAATGGGTCCCTATGACTCAGGCAGTAAAGAACCTGCCAGCAATGCAGGAGACCAAGGTTCGATCTCTGGGTGGGAAAGATCCCCTGGAGAAGGAAATGGCAACCCACACCAGTATTCTTGCCTGGAGAGTTCCATGAACAGAAGAGTGTATGGGGTCACAAAGAGTCAGACACAACTGAGCGACTAACACTACGTCAATTTAAAGATTAAAATAAAATGGCAGGTTAAATATATTAAAATGAAAAAAAAAAAGATTTGAGTCTAAAGAGAGCTTCCTGGTCAACCTGAGAGGTACCCGAGGTGATGTCTCTCCAGAGCAATGAGGACAACGGCCAGGTCCCCTCCTACCCACTCCACTCACTCAGCCAGGGAAAGCTGCTCTTCCTCTGAGAGGCAGCATAAACAACAGCCACCCTCACATTGCCTGGGGTAAGTACACAAGTAGGCTTCTGGAGGGGACATCTGGGCCTGCTGAAGTGAGGCCGAAAAGCTGTGTCATATTTGTCTAAGGCAGCAGGGGCCTCACTTAACAGTGAGGTCCATCAATAATCCATGGCCCTGTGGAGAAAGAACCCTATTAATAAGATATGTCGCTGTTTGTGGAAGACAGAGCCAATGAGGCCCTCGTTCCAGGGAAACTGAATATGCTCAGAGTGACGCAGCACTCTCTGAACTTTCCAATGACACCACCAGATAGCTTAGATCAGAAGCAATTTTAGAAGATATGTTCAACACACAGCAGTCCTTTCTGCCAGCCTCATTTGTTGGCGTCAAAGGCTGGTCAGAAACACACTTGACCAATGTGTCATTTATACCTCAACAGAAAGAGAAAAGGGAACTTCCCTGTAGCTCATAGGGTAAAGAATCTGCATGCAATGCAGGAGACCCAGGGTTTGATCCCTGGATCAGGAAGAGCCTGTGGAGAAGGGAACGGCAACCCACTCTAGTATTCTTGCCTGGAGAATCCCATGGACACAGAAGCCTGGCAGGCTACAGTCCATGGGCTCCCAAAGAGTTGGACATGACTGAGAGACTAAGCACACAGAAAGAGGTGGGGGAGATGGAGAGGGAGAGAAAAAGAAAGAAAAGGAAAGGGGGACGGGACAGGGGAAGAAGGAAAGAAACTTGACCGGAGGTTTTCTTGTGTTTAAGAACGGTCAAGGGCACTGAGTTATTTGGGGCCTTAGGCTTTATATTAGGTCACTGTTTAAGAATAAAAATGTTATCTGCCTGGTTTTAGACCCAATATGAAAGACCGAAAATCAACAGAATTCCCAAATCTATTTTTCATTCCATTTAGAGCTCATCATCTTCTAGATCTGTCTAGTTCTTCTTTATGGTAACATTTAATTATTAATTCTTCCTTACTTTTAGCTTCTAATTTAAGAATACATTAATAGATTGCTCACTAGGGAGTTTGCCAGAATCGTGGCAGGACAAGGTCATTAGTGTATGATGGTTAGGAGCTCGGACTTGGAGGCAGATGGATCTGGGACTGAGACTGGCCTCCACCATGCACCAGCGAGTGACCTTAGGCAAGTTCTATACCCTCTCTAAGTCTGTTTCCTCCTCTGTGGAAGGGGGATGATGCCTTCCTCATAAAGCATGATAATGTAAAGCATTAATAAAGGCAAGGAGTAAGCACTCAATAAAGGTTTTATATTTTGTTTTTCTTAATTATTCATCTGACAAATATTAAGTGTTTAATATGTGCTGGATATTGTCTTAGGCATTGGGGACATAGGAGTAGAAAAAAGTATAGCTTTGGTGCTCATGGAACTTATATTCTTGGAGGACAGGAAACCAAAAATAAACAAGTAAATATAAAAGATGAAAAAGTAATGATAGATAATAAAAAGGAAAAGGAATTGAGGGTGATAGAGGTAGGAAGAAGGGTAGTGGCATCTTATTAGTTTCTCTGATAAGATAACATGTAAACCAGGAATAAGAATATGTAAGGAGTAAGCCATGTGGGCATTTGTAGGAAGATCATTTGAGGTACAGGGCATTGCATGTTCAAAGGCCCTGCTGCAGGAGTGTGCTTGATGTGTCCAAGGAAGGGCAAGGAAGGCAGTGTAGCTAGAGCAGAGAAAGTAAGGGCAACAAGTGGCAGGAGATGAGGTCAGGGAGATGGAAGGGAGCAGCCAGACACCATACAACTTTATAAAAGATGGCAACTTGGGGTTTTACTGTGGGTGAGGTAGGAAGCCACTGACAGGCAGAAGAGTGTCAATGTCACTGACATGCAGAGGGGGTGAGCTAGCATTCAGGAGCTGAGGCGGGAGCGTGGGCAGTCTTCCATGATCAGAGGAGAGAAGACGATTGTAAGGGCACAGATACAGATAGGGTAGTAGGTGGGGTGGTGAGGGACAAGTTCACTTGTGATTGGTTCAATTTTTTTCCATGCAGTAAGTAAACAATAATGTCATTATCTAAGAGCAAGGACGGCAAATGCATGTTCTGCAAGGTTCTGTGTGTTCTGGCTGCTCCCTGCCACCTCCCTGACCTCATCTCCTGCCACTCCTGCCCATTACGTTCTCCACTGTAGCTGCACTGTCTTCCTTGAGGCAGGCACACTCCTGCCTCAGGGCCTTTGCACGTGTAGTTCCCAGTGCCTGGAATGATCCTCCGACAAGTGTCCACGTGGCTTACCTCTCTTATTCTTGTTCTGTGTTTAAATGTCATCTTATCAGAAAAGCTTCCCAGACTTGCCCACTTCCTATCTCTGTCTCTCCTTTTCTACTCCCTTTCCTTCTTTATTCCTTGTTATTATCTTTATCACCTATCTGAAAAGTATATTTGCATGGTGATTTATTTTTGGTCTTCATGCCCCCAGAATTTAAGTGGCACAAGTACCAAAACTTTGTGTTTTGAGAAGGGAGGTGAAAAATCTAGGCAAACGGGCTTGTGGTGAGACATATAGGATCAACAAGCACTTGTTCTGGTGAAGTTAATGGCCACGAATTTAAAGCACGGTATCTTTTTTAAAAATATGCCAATATTTAGAAGTATCTTGTTTTCTATCTGAAAAATATTTGTACAGTTTCATGAACAAACAGGAGAAGTTAAAAAAAAGTCATGAGATTCCTAATGAAACGTTTCGGTTGTCATTCAAATGATGCTTACAAAAAGTATTCCAAGAGTATTCTAAGAACCTGATAGTTTAGTTTAGGTCTTTGCTCCCAGGATGCTTTTCCACTCCACTTGATCTACCTCCCAATAGACACTATCTTTCTAGGACACTCAGAAAAGCTGTCTGGACCAAGGAACAGACTCTGACTCTCACTAGAAGGCTGAACAATAGAAAGGAACTGCCTTTACTTAGAGCTTTTCAGGTCTGTGTGTATAACGTTGAGTGTCTGATTTGCCCCTTTTAGGATAGAGCAAGGGACAGTCTTTGTTTATAATATGGATGATTTATACACAAGTGTAGATTTGCAATTGTGTCAACTTTTCCCCGGTGGCTCAGATGGTAAAGAGTCTGCCCGCGATGTGGGAGACTCGAGTTCAATCCCTGGGTCAGGAAGATCCCTTGGAGAAGGAAATGGCAACCCATTCCAATATTCTTGCCTGAAAAATCCCATGGACAGAGGAGCCTGGGAGGCCACAGTCCATAGGGTCACAAAGAGTCAGACACACCTGAGTGACTTCACTTTCACTTTCAACTAAACTAAAAGGATAATATGACAGAAATTGTTTCCTCATCACTCGCTGAGAGAGAAATGTGTTTCTCTCTGGAACAAAGGTGAACTACATCAAGATAACGTGCTCTCCTTCCCAGGACCTATCTTGGGTTGCCTTGTTCATGAATGGTATGGTTTGGGTGCTGCTGATCCCTGATATTTTAGTAAATTATGGCCTTGAATTTCTTTCAAGGGAAGAAATGGAAAAAAATTGATGGGAAGACTCAGCCCATGATTGATCAGCCCCCAGTGTGAATAGATTCCCAAATCTCATGGCTTATGATAACAAAGTTGAATCTCAGTCAAGCTACAAGTCCACTGTGTTTGGCTGCCGTGCTGCTTCATGCCATCTTCACACCACAACCGAGGATACCCTGGCAGAGACTATTTAGAATGTGGCTGGTGACAGGGGAAAAAGATGCAGCAAAGCACAAACTCCTCAGGAATTCCCTAGTGGTCCAGTGGTTAAGACATGGACTTTCAGTGTCATGGGCCCAGGTTTGATCCCCAGTCAGGGAACTAAGATCCCCACAAACTATGCAGTGTGGCCAAAAGTAAATTAAAAAGCACAAAGTCCTCTTAAACTTTTGAATGAATGTGATACATATCACTTCTCATACTCCATTGGCCAAGCATGATTTCAGAGGGATGAGAACGTAGAATCTTTTCCCAGGAAGGACAGATATTGGTAAACTCTAGTACAATGTACAACAGATGCTTCATTGAATTAAGTAATACTGGATGGATTGATTAAGATTGGATGAATTGAATAGATTTGGATTGGATCAGACTGATGTGAAGCAGAGTATTTGAATCAATGTGCTGGTGTGTAGTGTCAGTAATTTAGCCTGAATTGAATCTACCATAAGCCAAAATTGACTTAGATGGACTTTGAATGCAGAGAACTGTTTACTTAATGATGATGCTTTGCAGATGAGAAAAGTAAAGCCTACATAGAGGAGTTGACTGGTCCCACATCACCCAGAGTCAGTGAAGAAGCCAGACTTTCACTTTCCCTAGTTTGGTTCTCATTCTGTCATAACTGGAAGCCCCTCTGGAAAAACAACAATGCCACCACAGTTCCCCCTATGTATTTACCTGCTGTTTATTTATAAAATGCACATTTGAGGTAAAATTTGAAATAATGAGATAAGCAAAATCCACCCTCTCCACATCGTGCCTCAGCTTTACCTCCAGACAAGTAACCACCATTGACACCTGTTTATATATCTTCCAGAAACTTTCTGTCCTTGCACAAGCATGCATATGTGATATATTTACACAAATGTATATGATACATGTGCCATTTGCTTTTAAAATTTAACAATAGGGACAGCACAAAGTAACACAATATTGTAAAATCAGCGATACTTCAGTAAATATATAATTAATTTAACAATTATCCTGAACACATTTAGTCTCTGTCTCTGTGAATCTAACCCTTGTTTAATGGCTATATGATATTCTCCTATGAATACCACTATCTATATAACCAGCTAGCTATTATATGCATTTAAACATTTCATATACTTTCATATTACAAATGATGAAATACATCACCCATATGCTCAGACTTTGTAATTTATGTCTCAAGCCTTGACCTTTCCTCTGAATTATACTACTTATACTACTTTGTATGGTCACTTTTTTTTTTTTTAGTTTTTTAAAAAGTGTGGATCATGTTTAAAATCTTTATTGAATATTTAAATTCACTGGACTTTATTGAATTTTTAGTCTTTTAATGAATCCCCAACCAGGGATTGATCCCACATGCTTTGTGGCCAAAAAGTCAAACCATAAAAAAAAAGAAATAGTACTATAACAAATTCAATAAAGACTCTAAACATGATCCACATTTAAAAAGAAAAAGAAAAGTGAAGCTACAAAGTAGATAAGTAGTATAATAATCCAGAGGAAAGGTCAAGTGGGAGTTTAGCTCCCCAGTCAGGGATTGAGGGCTTCCCTGGTGGCTCAGCTGGTAAAGAATCCATCTGCCTGCAATGCAGCAGACCTGAGTTCAGTCCCTGGGTTGGGACGATCCCCTGGAGAAGGGAATGACTACCCACTCTGGTATTCTGGCCTGGAGAATTCTGTGGACTATATAGTCCATGAGGTTGCAAAGAGCTGGACAAGACTGAGTGACTTTCACTTTCACTTTCAACTAGGGACTGAACTCACATGCCCTGCATTGGAAAGTGATGTCTTAGCCACTGGACTGCCAGGGAAGTCCTTGTCTCTTCACTTTGATTATCCAGTAGCTATCAAAACTCACATGGTCAGAAAAGAGAATTTTTGTGTGTCCCAATCAAATTTTTCCTTTCCTAATCTTCTTCTTTGCAGTTAATGACATTTCTGTCCACCCAATCAGTTCAGTTCAGTTCAGTTCAGTTCAGTCGCTCAGTCGTGTCCGACTCTTTGCCACCCCATGAATCGCAGCACGCCAGGCCTCCCTGTCCATCACCATCTCTCGGAGTTCACTCAGACTCACGTCCATCGAGTCAGTGATGCCATCCAGCCATCTCATCCTCTGTCGTCCCCTTCTCCTCCTGCCCCCAATCCCTCCCAGCATCACAGTCTTTTCCAATGAGTCAACTCTTCGCATGAGGTGGCCAAAGTACTGGAGTTTCAGCTTTAGCATCATTCCTTCCAAAAAAATCCCAGGGCTGATCTCCTTCAGAATGGACTGGTTGGATCTCCTTGCAGTCCAAGGGACTCTCAAGAGTCTTCTCCAACACCACAGTTCAAAAGCATCAATTTTTCGGCGCTCAGCCTTCTTCACAGTCCAACTCTCACATCCATACATGACCACAGGAAAAACCATAGCCTTGACTAGATGGACCTTAGTCAGCAAAGTAATGTCTCTGCTTTTGAATATGCTATCTAGGTTGGTCATAACTTTTCCTCCAAGGAGTAAGTGTCTTTTAATTTCATGGTTGCAATCACCATCTGCAGTAATTTTGGAGCCCCCAAAAATAAAGTCTGATACTGTTTCCAGTGTTTTCCCATCTATTTGCCATGAAGTGATGGGACCAGATGCCATGATCTTCATTTTCTGAATGTTGAACTTTAAGCCAACTTTTTTACTCTCCTCTTTCACTTTCATCAAGAGACTTTTTAGTTCCTCTTCACTTTCTGCCATAAGGGTGGTGTCATCTGCATATCTGAGGTCATTGATATTTCTCCCGGCAAGCTTGATTCCAGCTTGTGTTTCTTCCAGACCAGCGTTTCTCATGATGTACTCTGCATATAAGTTAAATTAGCAGGGTGACAATATACAGCCTTGACGTACTCCTTTTCCAATTTGGGACCAGTCTGTTGTTCCATGTCCAGTTCTAACTGTTGCTTCCTGACTTGCATACAGATTTCTCAAGAGGCAGGTCAGGTGGTCTGGTATTCCCATCTGTCTCAGAATTTTCCACAGTTTATTGTGATCCACACAGTCGAAGGCTTTGGCATAATCAATAAAGCAGAAATAGATGTTTTTCTGGAACTCTCTTGCTTTTTCCATGATCCAGTGGATGTTGGCAATTTGATCTCTGCTTCTTCTGCCTTTTCTAAAACCAGCTTGAACATCTGGAAGTTCATGGTTCACGTATTGCTGAAGTGTGGCTTGGAGAATTTTGAGCATTACTTTACTAACATGTGAGATGAGTGCAATTGTGTGGTAGTTTGAGCATTTTTTGGCGTTGCCTTTCTTTCGGATTGGAATGAAAACTGACCTTTTCCATTCCTGTGGCCACTGCTGAGTTTTCCAAATTTGCTGGCATATTGAGTGCAGCACTTTCACAGCATCATCTTTCAGGATTTGAAATAGCTCCACTGGAATTCCATCACCGCCACTAGCTTTGTTCATAGTGATGATTTCTAAGGCCCACTTGACTTCACATTCCAAGATGTCTGGCTCTAGATGAGTGATCACACCATTGTGATTATCCGGATCATGAAGATCTTTTTTGTACAGTTCTTCTGTGTATTCTTACCACCTCCTCTTAATATCTTCTGCTTCTGTTAGGTCCATACCATTTCTGTCCTTTATCGAGCCCATCTTTGCATGAAATGTTCCCTTGGTATCTCTAATTTTCTTGAAGAGATCTCTAGTCTTTCCCATTCTTTTCTTTTCCTCTATTTCTTTGCATTGATCACCGAAGAAGGCTTTCTTATCTCTTCTTGCTGTTCTTTGGAACTCTGCATTCAGATGCTTATATCTTTTTTTTTGTCCTTTGCTTTTGCCTCTCTTCTTTTCACAGTTATTTGTAAGGCCTCCTCAGACAGCCATTTTGCTTTTTTGCATTTCTTTTCCATGGGGACGGTCTTGATCCCTGTCTCCTGTACAGTATCACGAACCTCATTCCATAGTTCATCAGGCATTCTATTTATCGGATCTAGTCCCTTAAATCTATTTCTCACTTCCAGTGTATAATCATAAGGAATTTGATTTAGGTCATACCTGAATGGTCTAGAGGTTTTCCCTACTTTCTTCAATTTGAGTCTGAATTTGGTAATAAGGAGTTCATGATCTGAGCCACAGTCAGCTCCTGGTCTTGTTTTTGTTGACTGTATAGAGCGTCTCCATCTTTGGCTGCAAAGAATATAATCATTCTGATTTCGGTGTTGACCATCTGGTGATGTCCATGTGTAGAGTCTTCTCTTGTGTTGTTGGAAGAGGGTGTTTGCTATGACCAGTGCATTTTCTTAGCAAAACTCTATTGTCTTTGCCCTGCTTCATTCCGCATTCCAAGGCCAAATTGGAGGGAGGAGCCTGGTGGGCTACAGTCCACGGGGTCGCAGAGAGTCGGACATGACTGTGCTACTTCACTTCACTTCCAGGTGTTTCTTGACTTCCTACTTTTGCATTCCAGTCCCCTAGAATGAAAAGGACATCTTTTGGGGGTGTTAGTTCTAAAAGGTCTTATAGGTCTTCATAGAACCGTTCAACTTTAGCTTCTTCAGCGTTACTGGTTGGGGCATAGACTTGGATTACCGTGATACTGAATGGTTTGCCTTGGAACGAACAGAGATCATTCTGTCGTTTTTGAGATTACATCCAAGTGCTGCATTTTGGACTCTTTTGTTGACCATGATGGCTATTCCATTTCTTCTAAGGAATTCCTGCCCGCAGTAGTAGATATAATGGTCATCTGAGTTAAATTCACCCATTCCAGTCCATTTTAGTTTGCTGATTCCTAGAATGTCAACATTCACTCTTGCCATCTCCTGTTTGACCACTTCCAATTTGCCTTGATTCATGGACCTGACATTCCAGGTTCCTATGCAATATTGCTCTTTAAAGCATTGGACCTTGCTTCTATCACCAGTGACATCCATAGCTGGGTATTGTTTTTGCTTTGGCTCCATCCCTTCATTCTTTCTGGAGTTATTTCTCCACTGATCTCCAGTAGCATATTGGGCACCTACTGACCTGGGGATTTCCTCTTTCAGTATCCTATCATTTTGCCTTTTCATACTGTTCATGGGATTCTTAAGGCAAGAATACTGAAGTAGTTTGCCATTCCCTTCTCCAGTGGACCACATTCTGTCAGACCTCTCCACCGTGACACGCTCGTCTTGGGTTGCCCCATGGGCATGGCTTAGTTTCATTGAGTTAGACAAGGCTGTGGTCCTAGTGTGATTAGATTGACTAGTTTTAATCCTATTATAATATATTGATAGAACACTAACATAACATCAGAACATTTTCTCACACCTCTTTATAGTCAGTCCATGTCCCCTATCTCCAGCCATAGCGATATAAAATAATTTGTTCAAATTTCTTCCTCCTTAGGTAAATTTAGCTTGTTGTAGAATTTCATATACGTAAAATCAACTGTGTTCTTTTGTGTGAATCTTCTTTCACTTAGTATAGTGTTTTTGAGATTTATTCGCGTTGTTAGGTATATCAATAGTTTATTCCTTTTTATTGCTAGCTAGTACTCTGTTATATGGGCTTCCCTGGTGGCGCAGAGGTTAAAGCGTCTGCCTCCAATGCGGGAGACCCTGGTTTGATCCCTGGGTCGGGAAGATCCCCTGGAGAAGGAAATGGTAACCCACTCCAGTATTCTTGCCTAGAGAATCCCATGGACAGAGAAGCCTGTTAGGCTACAGTCCACAGGGTCGCAAAGAGTCGGACACGACTTCACTCACTCACTCTATTGTATACATATACCACAATTTTCTTACCCATTTTTGGGTTAATGAACACTTGGGCTGTTTCCAGTTTAGGGTTATTAGAAATAAAGCTTCTGTGAACATTTCCGTACAAATCCGTTTTCGGACATGTATTTTCATTTCTCTTGGGTAAAGACCTCAGGAGTAGAATTGCTGAGTTATAGGGTAGGATTATGCTAGGTTTTATAAGGAACAGTCAGATCATCTTTCAAAGCTGTTATACCATTTTATACTCCCAGCAACAAAGTATGGGAGTGCCTGCTTTCTCTTTCTGCACTGTGGTTTTATTTCTTGTTCACTTTTTAACATCCAGTATTTGGGGATGTGAGCTTTATATAGGCATTCCCTACAATACTCCCAGGGCTTCCCTGGTGGCTCAGTGGTAAGGAATCTGCCTGCCTGCCAAGCAGGAGATGTGGGTTCGATCCCTGGGTGGGGAAAAATCCTTTAGAGAAGGAAATGGCAACCCACTCCAGTATTCTTGCCTGAAAAATCCCATGGACAGAGAAGCCTGGTGGGCTACAGTCCATGGGGTCACAAAAGAGTTGAACACAACTTAGTACCTAAATGACAATACTCCTGCCTTGTTGGACAGTAGACATAAAGTCTCCTTCTCTGTGCCCTGAGCACCAATCAAATTAGAGGTTAAATTCACCAAAGTTAAGCATATACCCTTAGGAGAAAAGCCAGTTTCAGGGATGTACCAATTAGGATTCTGGTGTTATTTCATTTTGGCATCTGCAAATCCCTTACTTATTTGCTAGATCTTGAAAGCATTAAACATATAAAATTATCCGGAATTTTTAGTTGTTTGTAATGAGAAAGATTTATTTCACATTTTAATTGGATTAGATTTCATTTGGGACATCTAGTCTGCCTTGCTGTCATAATTGGAAGTCCCCAGAATGTACTTTAAAAACTGTAAACATGGGTTACATCACATCTCTGATTAAAATTTTCTGATGGTTTCCTATGGCCCTTAGAACAAAACTGCAACTTCCTACTTGACCTTCATGGCCCTGTGTTGTGTGACCTGTGCTTACTCCTGTGATTTCATTTTAAAACACTACACTTCTGCTACATGGACTTTCTTTCTGGTCCTGAGACACAGCCAACTTTTTCCATCTTAGGATATTGCTGATTCTTCCACCTGGCTGCCTCTTTCTTATCTTTAATATCTTTTCCTGACTTGGGCATCTGAAGTAACCTTCCTCCCTCCCAATCACTCTTTATCTCAATAGTCTTTTATTTTCTCTTAGCTCTTATCACCATAAGAAATTATAGTATTTATTTGCTTCTTGTCTGCCTAGCCTTCTGTGTGCATGCTAAGTCGCTTCAGTCGTGTCCAACTCTGTGCAACCCCATGGACTGTAGCCCGCCAGGCTCCTCTGTCCTTGGGATCCTTCAGGCAAGACTACTGGAGTGGAGCACTCTTGCTATGCCCTCCTCCAGGCGATCTTCCCGACCCAGGGATCAATCCCATGTCTCTTATGTCTAACGTGCATTGGCAGACGGGTTCTTTCTCACTAGCACCGCCTGGGAAGCCCTAGCCCTGTAAGAGGATGTAGATTCCGTGAGCACAGAGACTGTGTCTCTTTTCTTTTCCTGCAGTTGTCCCAGTGCCTAAAACTGTACTGATAATCTGGAAGCACTCAGTGAGGACTTGTTAAATGGAAGCACAAAAAAACACACTGTGAAGGGACTAGCCTCTGTTTACAGTGAATGTAGCCATGCTGGAATATGTAGATATTAAGTTTCCATTTAAAAATGAAGCTGACTTTCTTTTATTTCTCCTTTACCTAGTGTTATTTGGGTTCTTAAGAAATTTACTAGGGACTTCCTGGTGGCCCAGTGATTAAGAATCCACCTTCCAAGGCAGGGGACACAGATTTGATCCCTGGTTCAGGGAACTAAGATCCCACATGCCTTGGGGCAACTAAGCCAGCCCACTGCAACTACTGAACACTCAGTTCATTGGCCACAACAAGACAATGGCACCCCACTCCAGTACCCTTCCCTGGAGAATCCCATGGGTGGAGGAGCCTGGTGGGCAGCAGTCCATGGGCTCGCAAAGAGTCGGACACGACTGAGCGACTTGACTTTCACATTTCACTTTCATACATTGGAGAAGGAAATGGCAACCCACTCCAGTGTCCATGCCTGGAGAATCCCAGGGACGGCAGAGCCAGGTGGGCTGCCGTCTCTGGGGTTGCACGGAGTCGGACACGACTGAAGCAACTCAGCAGCAGCAGCAGCAGCAGCAGCAGCAGCAGCAGAGAGAGCCCATGTGCTGCAACTAAGCCCCAATGCAGCCAAATAAATAAATTTTTAAAATATTATTATTTGTTGTATAAAGAAGATGCTAAAAAAAAAAAGTTAAGGAATTTCCTGGCAGTCTGGTGGTTGGAATTCTATGCTTCCACTGCTGGAGGCCTGGGTTCAATCCCTACTTAGGGAACTAAGATCCCACAAGCCTTGTGGTGTGGAGGAAAAAAAAACAAACTGGTTTTCAAAGGATTGAGAACCACTGTGTTAAGCTCTCATGTGCTGTGCTTAGTTGCTCAGTCATGTCTCTTTGCAACTGACACACTGCTCTGTTCATGGGGATTCTTCAGGCAGTAATACTGGAGCCAGTTGCCATGCCCTCCTCCAGGGGATCTTCCCAACCCAGGGATGGAACCCCAGATCTCCTGCATTTCGGGTGGATTCTTTACCGTCTGAACCACCAGAGAAGCCCTAAGTGCACATGACTGCCTATAACCTAAGCACTAGACCCATATTCTCTATGTTCTACTGAACAGCTTGCCCTCAGACACTGCATGGCATTCTAGATGTGTCCAAAGCAAATTTCATCATCTGGCTTCACAAAACTTTCTCTTTGTGCTTGGTTCCCGCGTGTTTCACTCTTGGTCACCATGTCCCTAGCCCCACCATCCCCACCATCATTTAATCAGTTGTCTAGTACTCTTGCCTGGAAAATCCCATGGATGGAGGAGCCTGGTGGGCTCCAGTCCGTGGGGTCGCTAAGAGTTAGACACGACTGAGCGACTTCACTTTCCCTTTTCACTTGCATGCATTGGAGAAGGAAATGGCAACCCACTCCAGTGTTCTTGCCTGGAGAATCCCAGGGATGGAGGAGCCTGGTGGGCTGCCGTCTATGGGGTCGCACAGAGTCGGACACAATGAAGCGACTTAGCAGCAGTGTTATCTTTGTACCTCTTCAAATTACTTATGACTCTTCGCTTCTATCCCCATTTCCATGACTTAGTTCAGATGCTCATCATCTTACCTGGAGAACCTTGAAACATTCTTCTTTTGCATCTTCTCAGCACCCTCTGTCTCTGTTATTCATAGACTATATAAATATCAGTCATATTATGGGCATGGAATAACAAAGCGGCAACTGTGTATGACATTGACCATATTACAAAATTCACATTACACAGCGCCCTTTCTAAAGTTTCAAATCTGGTCATATTCCTGGCACCACATTGCCTGCCAAAGTAAATCCGGTTCCCCTCAGCGTGGTTATACCACCCAGGCTCCATCTTAGTCCTTTAGCTTCTTCCCCAGCTCCATCCATGCCCTATACTCCAGCCGTACAGACCATATCTGCAGTTCTCAAGACAAGTTCTTATGTTGCCTGAACGGACTTGGACATATATTCTCAGCCAGAGTCATTCCCACCCCATCTCCTCTGTCTTGCTGCCAGAATCTATAAACATCCTCCAAAACTTAGCTCAGCCTTCACTCCCACTGTGGAGTTTTTCATCTCACCAGACTGGATTGCCTGGGTCTGAAAAAAGCCTGAAATCTCCCATAAGTCCTTGAAGTATTACATTTCTGTACTGTCCTGTAACTTCTCATATACCCCCAACTGCAATGTCAACTCCTCATAAAATCACGACCAGCCCCATGTTTATAAGAGACTAGACAATAAGAGATATATAACAAGTATTTCTTGAGTAGATTAATGGATCTTGCACTTGTATGGTATACTTCTTCTAAGGAACATAATTTTCAATCTCTAGTTTGTGAGCTTGAATTAATATTTCCCCATGGTACTTGAGATTTCTTTTATATGTCCTCAGAGTGGAATTTAATTAAACCATACTTAATATGATTACCGCATATCTGCCACAGGCAAAGCAATCTGGGCTTGAAAACAAACAAACAAAAGACAGAATCCATAGTGTTGTGAAGCTCACAGTTGTGAGGTCATGGTGGCATCACAGACTTTTGAACTTTAATCAAAGTTCATTTTAAGGAGTGGAAAGTAAGTTAGGTGAAGTCTCAAAGACAGCTTGTAGCAGAATTAGACTAGAGCCAAAATTTCCAAGTAGGAAAAGCACAACATAGCACACACACACAGAGACAGAGAGAGTAGAAGAGTGCTGTGAGTGCAGGAAGCATTTATATTTAGCCAGTAAATGACACCTATTTTATTTTTTTATTTTCAAAGATTTATTAATTGTTGTTTATGTTTGGCTATGCTGGGTCTTCGTTGCTGCACACAGGCTTTCTCTGCTGCTGCTGCTAAGTCGCTTCAGTCGTGTCCGACTCTGTGTGACCCCATAGATGGCAGCTCACCAGGCTCCCCCGTCCCTGGGATTCTCCAGGCAAGAACACTGGAGTGGGTTGCCAT
This sequence comes from Nanger dama, assembly GCA_917880005.1. NCBI lineage: Eukaryota > Metazoa > Chordata > Mammalia > Artiodactyla > Bovidae > Nanger > Nanger dama. Next base: position 13,622,082 of record CAKJTW010000032.1, on the reverse strand, counting down.
TTCCTTCTCCAGTGCATGAAAGTGAAAAATGAAAGGGAAGTCGCTCAGTCGTGTCTGACTCTTAGCGACCCCATGGACTGCAGCCCACCAGGCTCCTCCATCCATAGGATTTTCCAGGCAAGAGTGCTGGAGTGGGGGTGCCATCACCTTCTCCGCAGGTTTTCTCTAGTTGCCATGTTCGAGGGCTACTCTCCAGTTGCAGTGCACAGGCTTTTCTTATTGTGGAGCGTAGGCTCTAGAGTGCTCAAAGCTTTGGAAATTGCAGCACCTGGGCTCTCGAGCACAGGCTCAATAGTTGTGGTGTGTGGGCTCAGTTCCTCCCCCGGGGATCAAACTCATGTCTCCTGCTTTGGCTGGCGGACTCCCAAACCGCTGAACCACCAGGGAAGTCCTGTTTTTATTTTTTAAATTAATTATTATTATTATTATTTTCCACACTGTGTGGCACGTGGGATCTTAGTTCCCTGGTCAGGATTGAACCTGCACCCCCTGCATTGGAAGTGCAGAGTCTTTCTCTTTTTTTTTTTTTTTTAATTAAATTTATTTATTTTTAAAATTACAATACTGTATTTGTTTTGCCATACATTGACACGAATCAGCCATAGGTGAACACAATCTCCCAATGCCGAATCCCCTCCCACCTCCCACCCCCCATCCTCTACCCGAATCATCCTGTGCATCAGCCCCATGCATCCTGCATCCTACATTGAACATAGATTAGCGTTTCGCCTCTTACGGGAAAATATACATGTTTCATTGCCATTCTCCCATACCATCCCACCCTTTCCCTCTCCCCCAGAGTCCAAAAGTCCACTCTATACCTCTGTGTCTCTTGTTGTCTCACATGTAGGGTCATCATTACTGTGGAAGTGCAGAGTCTTAACCATTTGACTTCCAGGGAAGCCCCATGACACCTTTTTAAAAATTGGAAACGCTAGTAAAGTGATGGGATCATTCATAGCCTCAGACAAGTCAGTTAGGCTCTGTGCCTCACTTTCTTTCGTTCATAAAGCAGGGGTAATAATGGCTGCCATCTGGAGTGTTGAGGGAATTATAAATGTTGGAGGTGAAACACTCCATCAGCTAGCCATGCTTTGGCTGTGAGCAGCATAAAACCCAGTGATACCTGAAGAAGGAAATGGCAACCCACTCCAGTATTCCTGCCTGGGGAAATTCCATGGACAGAGGAGCCTGGTGGGCTACAGTCCATGGGGTTGCAAAGAGTCAGACACGACTGAGTGACTGAACACATTGAGGACTAAGAAATACAAGATATATCACTAATATAACACTAATTTGTACATATTATCACTTATTAGACCATCTGTAGGATATGTCAGCTATCACTTTGGAGAATCACGTTATCATACTGAAATTATACTCAAAGAAGCCTAGGAAAAACAGAGCAAATGTTTAAAGTATATTTTCCCTATGAAAGAGTATTCATAAATCTTACAGATTTCAAAGAATGAACTGGAAAGCCCACGAAAAACATATAAAGTCTTTGGGTATAATAATTATCTCTCTCAACTGAGTGATGTATTATATGTTGTATCATATGCTTTTCACAAAATAAAACATGAGATTTAATGAATGTATTTATTGTGTAAAAACAACCAATCGTAGCATCTTAAGCAAATAATCTTTTTTTATAATATATATTAAAAGTCTGAATGGAGGAAGTTGCTGGCCTTCATCCAGCAGCATGAGTCTTTGTAAGTTTCTTGGCGTTTTCTTTATGTTGGTGGCCTCCTGCTGGTCACATGAGGGTTAAAGGGCCTGCCATCATGCCTGCATTCCAGACTGAAATGCTGGGGGAAGGAGAAAGGTCCTGCTGGAACACCTGTCCCTTGTTATGGGGACAGCAAGTTCATCTAGAAATGCCCAGCAGAATTCTGCTTCTAACAGTGCCATCCTGTCACCATCCATAGCTAAACAAAAAGCTACAAAAGCAGCAGTTCGACTTTTAAGCGTCTGGAGTAGAAATATCAGGAGAAAGGGAATGGGGAGTAGCTTTAAATTTTTTTAAATTTATTTGGCTGTGCTAGGTCTTAGTTGTGGCTTGCAGAATCTTTTTGTTGTGGCTTCTTGTAAGATCTAGTTTCCTGACTAGGGATAGAGCTCATGCCCCTCCATTGGGAGCATATAGTGTTAGTCACCGGACCGCTAGGCAAGTCCTGGGAATAGCTTGTCAGTAGCCAACAAACAAGACCTTTCACAGGAACCTACCATAAGAGGCTTAATTTTTGTTCTTGTTGTTTAGTTGCTAAGTTGTATCTGACTCTTTGTGACCCCATGGACTGTAGCCTGCCAGGCTTTTCCATCCATGGGATTTCCCAGGCAAGGACACTGGAGTGGGTTGCCATTTCCTTCTCCAGGGTATCTTCCCCACCCAGAGATCAAAACCACGTCTTTGGCATTGGCAGGTGGATTCTTTACCACTGAGCCACCTAGGAAGCCCCAAGAGGGTTAATGATGAGCAGTAGTTGAAATTTTAAATAAATCTTTGAGGTTTGCTATGAATTTTTCAATCGTCTTGATCTCTGCGCTCTTAAACAATGAACTTCTCATTACAAGGAGTAAACAAAGAATTGGCTTGTTTTTTGTGTGTGGTCTGTGGCTTCACCACATATCTTACATTTCATGAAGCTGCCTGGGATGGTGGGGATTTGGTGACTTGGGTCGTGAATGCCATTATTTTGTCATTAGCCATCATGGTAAAGATCCAGTATTAAGCTGGTCTTTATATCTATTTTTAATACCTTAGATTTGGAGGTAGAGGAAATTAGATGAAACCCCCAAACACACCAAAGATCATGAAATACTGAAAATGTAAGTGGAAACATGCAGAATCAATGCACCCTTTATCATTCTTAACAGCTTAAATAAAATGACTGACTATTCCCAAAGTCAAAAATAATTCAGAATTTAATTGGCAAGGGTATTTTAAGGTTCTGTCTTTTTCTATTTTTCTCCTGCTTTGGTGAAGCTATGAATTATGTTGCAGGCACTGAGCATCTTGAAATAGTAGTTACTAAGACAACGTCTTGAATTAAGAATTAATTGAATCTTTAAAAATTCTCCTATGTGCGCATACAAACATACTGGTATTGTGCTTCTCATCTTGCCTTGGCATAACATCTTCCTAAGAGGAGATTATATTCTTTAAATTTTGAAAGTTAACTTTTTCACACCTCCATAAGTAAGTAGAATCTTTTCCACATGATAGAGAATCTTCTTCCAAAAGGAAAGCTACTTGCTACACATAATGGAGTCATATTATATGACTCAACTTCCACCAAATTATGGTAAATAGCTGCTGTTATCTGAAAGTTGATTCCAGAGTTCCTATGATTCTTTGTCAACGATACCTGGGCCTGTTAACTGTTTGCTTTTCTTAATTTCTTGTTGTGAGCATGAGGTTCCTCCAACGTGGTAAATTATGGACACTGAATTTGAGCTATGTAAGAGCTGGAAGACGCTCCTGATGATATGAACTAAGTATTCCAGCAGAATATTTCTGTTCTTTAGAGAAGCATAAGTCTTCCTATAGTCACAGAAGTTTAGAGGTAAAAGGTACTGTCAAGGACACACGACTCAACCTACTTAATGTTACTCATAGGGAATCAAAGTACCGATTAGCTAAGGCACTTTCCCAGCACTGTGAACTAGTGGCAGAGGAAAACAAAATCCCAGGTCTTCATGAACTTGAACTCCTTCACACTCTCTTACGGAAATAATAATGGTCCTCTACCATCTGCTTCCGGAGAAGGCAATGGCACCCACTCCAGTGTTCTTGCCTGGAGAATCCCAGGGATGGGGGAGCCTGGTGGGCTGCCGTCTATGGGGTTGCACAGAGTCGGACACGACTGAAGCGATTTAGCAGCAACAACAACCATCCGCTTCATTCTCTACCTCCAGGTTGTATGTTAACCACTGTACTAGGTGCTATGGATACAAAAGTGGTTGAGATGTGATCTTGCCCTTAAACAGCTCATAATCTTTAGAATCTTTAGGAGGACATGAGAAAAATGGGAAGGCCTTGGTCTAAGTAAAGTCATCTCTGCCCATATAAGAGAGGAAGAGTCATAGTGGTAGTGATTTAAATTAAATGAAGACTTTTTCGTACTAATTCTGTCTGCTCTACAAAATCTGTCTTAAAAGGTTGTATAATAGCTTTGTGTCCAGCAGAAAACAAATCTCCGGTCAGCCTTTTGTCTTTCTGCCTCTCAATGTCTTTGTCAATAAATAAGGATAATAACAGTGCTTAACCCTTAGACTTGTGACAGTTATAACACAGAATCTCTAATATGTGCATTACAGGAAGAATTTACCATAGACCAGGTGGTCTTCAGAGACTCTGATTTCCTTCTTATATTTATGCAGTCCAGTTTTCATCTCTCAAACAATTTGCCCTTCAAGACTACAAGGTAAAGTTGCCTCGATACCCTTCCTTTTATGCCTTCAGGATCTGGTGACTCCCGAAGCTGTTGGCAATGCAAAGCTCTTAGAAATTTACAGGAGTGACTGTGGACTGGGGGTGGGAGTGGGAAGAGTTGAGTAGGATGTGTGGAGTGGGAAAACGGGAAGAAAGTTGTAGCCAGCAGCCGCTGCAGGCTCCCCTGCCATGATAGACATGTGGCTGCATGTCCTCCAATCCAGGCCAACTCCAGAGCAGCCAACTGAACTAAGAGCCTTCAGCTCCAGGGTTCAGGATTTCCATTCCATTCTCATTTCTCACCCACTGCCATATGAGCATCAACAAGGGCTAGTTTAGCATGATTTAGGCAAATGTCATTCTCTACACTGGGAATAGTTAGAAATGTCTGAGTTTTTTTATTATTATAAAATAATGATGGCTTTCTTCATTGTAAAAAGAATATGTCATTTTTAAAAATTCGAAAGAAAAATGTTGAAATATAAACACAGTATTTTGAAATGTCACCATCTTCTAAACACAAGCATGGCAGTGAATTGTTGAGAAAAGATTTGAGGTATGAATAGCCAGTATTCCACCAGGGCTTCCCTGGCGGCTCAGTGGTAAAGAACCCACCTGCCAATGCAGAAGACATGAGTTCAATCCCTGGGTCGGGAAGATCCCCTGGAGAAGGCAACCCACTCCAGCATTCTTGCCTGAGAAATCCCACGGACAGAGGAGACTGGTGGGCTACAGTCCCTGAGGTGGCAAAAGAGTTGGACGTGATTTCGCAACTTAACAACAACATTTCACCACTGTTTCAGGAAAATATGTTTTTCTTAGCGTAAGCTTTAAAGTGTCACAATCAGTCAGTCAGTTCAGTCGCTCAGTCGTGTCCGAGTCTTTACGACCCCATGGACTGCAGCACGCCAGGCTGCCCTGTCCATCACCATCTCCTGGAGTTTGCTCAAACAATAATAAACATATTCAGAGGATTCATTTGCATCATTTCAGGTATCTTGATTAGTATGTTTATTAGTATAGTATGTAAATTTTGTTTCCATAAATTTGGGAAACGTAAGTGAATATGTGTATGTCAAGGACAACTTTGATCTGTAAACATAATGAATTAATATCTAGTACTCTATGCTTTCTGGACATTATGAAATACAAAAATAAATGCCCTCAAAATGCTCAGAGTCTAGTTGGGGAAACAACCATTTCGTTGCTGCCAGAAACTGACCTCATTGTCTTGCTAGCAGCTACTGACTGTGGTCCAAGATTCTAAAAAAAGATATCCCAACTCACAAGTCAGCTCCAAATTGCAGAAGAAATACAGTTGCACATTTACCACCAGTTCTTTTGTCTTCCTTTTCTGTCTCCCCGTGCTACCTCATCTACTGTCTATTCAAGGAGAAATGTGTTGCTGAGCCTTTGTTCTACTTACACATTAAAATGTAGGATTGAGGACATCCGTTCACATGGGTCAGGACACTGGGCTTTAAAATTTTTAGATTATTCATAGAAATTTTTGCTCTCCGTTACCTAAATATCTGGCTTAGTTCTTTAAAAGTATACTCGTAGGATAAGATTGAGTCATAGTCAAAAGAATGTTTGTTTATCCACTTAGCTGGTGCACCAGAAAAGGGAGCCGTATTTATCCAAATCTGAGTTGCTTGGCAACTGCATCAGCCTTCCATTCTAGTTAACCAGCTGTGGATGGAGCTGCTAGAGTCCAAGGACTGAGCTAACACTCACATATTCACAGAAGGCCTAGATCTACAGCCAACCTGGGCAATGATCTCAAAAGAATCAATGCTTCTGGCGTTTATAAGATAATAAGCTCCCAGATTTGAAAGGGGCCCAAAATATTATTTAATCTAAGTGCCATCCTGTCTATAACTTCACTGCTGAGCTCTGGACCAACCACTGCAAAAACATCTGCCAAATTCAGTGAACTATTAAACGCAAAACTTTTTTCAACAGTGCATTAGCATGCTTGAGTTTAAACAGATGGTGAGATTTCCAAATAATAACAGTGTTTATGTTTCAACATTTTTTTGTTCTCCGATTTTCTTAAAAGGACACATATTCTTTTTACCATGAAGAAAACCATTATTGTTTATCCAATCTTTGGACAGTTTTTACACTTAAAAATTCTTCCTTAGACTGAGACAAAAATCTTTTAATTCTCCCCATTAAAGATAGTTTACCTCTTGGTGTCTTATAGATCAAATCTAATTTCTTTCCCATATAAAAACCTAGCAACATTTTATCTTCATCTAAGTTTTTCTTCGAGGCTAAATTCTCCTTTTCTTTAATCAAACCTTGCATACATAGTGCTGAGTCCTTCGTGATTTTGATTACTTGTCTCTAAGTTTAAACTAGTTTTCGTATATTGTTTTGAAAGTGCTACTCTTAAGAGTAGATCATAGCCTTCCAGGGGTCACAGAATAAGTTCGAACTGTGCCTTAACTTGAATTGATGCCTCGCTTTTAGTAAGGCAACTCAAAATTGCATGACCTTATTAATACACATAATATTTGAACTTGATACATTTTGAGTTATTGAAGACAAAAACTTCTGAGGCTTGTTCACATACAAGCTATTAAACAAAGTCTCCTCCATCATGTTTTAGATTTTGGGGACCCAAATGTAAGACCTTAAATTTACCCTGCTAAATCTCATCTTATTTAATTCTGTCTCTTGGGTTAATCAGTCAAAGTCTCTTGATTCTTCTCTCCAGGATATCCTTTCTTTCAGCTTAAGTGAAGTAGCTCAGCCGTGTCCAACTCTTTGCTATCCCATGGACTGTAGTCTAACAGGCTTCTCTATCTATGGGATTTTCCAAGGCAAGAGTACTGGAGTGGGTTGCCATTTCCTTCTCTTTCAGCTTGCTGCTGCTGCTGCTGCTAAGTCGCTTCAGTCGTGTCCGACTCTATGCGACCTCTTAGATGGCAGCCCACCAGGCTCCTCCATCCATGGGATTCTCCAGGTAAGAGTACTTAGGGTCATATAAGTATGTGATGAACCATACTGTTTATACTCTTCCCCAAGTAGATGACAAAATGTTTAATGGATGCAGAGGACAGAATCCCATTGTAAATCTTGAAACCTATCACCAGACTGAGAGTGATCCATTAATCCACCTTTGATTACAGTCATTGAAGCAGTTACTCATCTTTGCCTCTAGCCCATAATCCACTCTTCATGAGGGATATATATATCAGGAAGAACCTTGGCAAATGCCTTCCAGGAGCCAGAAGAAGAGAACTAAGATATACTGGTCACCTCTTGCCTTCAAGTAATTTATATTACCTCATTTAATTCATTTGGTTAATTAACAAATATTTATTGATCATGTATTATATTCCAGGTGCTATTCTAGGCTTTGGGGCTATATAACAATACAAGATTTTTTTTTTTTAATTCCCATACATACAAATATTATCCACATTTTGCAGAGTAGGAAATTGAGGCCTAGAGATGTGAACTAATTCCCAAAGTGAACATATAATTCACACACACACACACACACACACACACACACACACAATGAGGTGTGGAAGAACACAGAGATAATTACAATCAGCAGTTGTTTCTGAGTGGCACAGAGACTTGGGGATTTGGGAGGCTGCTTCTTTTATTATTATAATAATATACCCTTTTTCTGCTAAAAAAATCCAGTTTCAGTTATTACTTTTTCAATAAAACTCTGGTTCATTATGGTTTTATTAGTGGCAGGGTGGGGGAAGGGGGAAGGATAATGGTGAAAGATTAAGGACATGAACTTAAATTCGTTACCTAGAAGAATAAAGACAAATATAAGATATTCTAAATTACTTTGCTGGTATCTTCTGAATTAAATATAGTATTAGTGTTCTCTTTGGGAACTGAGAACACTAAATATCCTCAATCCTCATCTTCTAAGCCATGGCTTGGGGCCATGGTACAGTATATATCAGGTTTCCCTGATAGCTCAGTTGGTAAAGAATCCGCCTGCAATGCAGGAGACCTGGGTTCAATTCCTGGGTCAGGAAGAGCCCCTGGAGAAGGGATAGGCTACCCACTCCGGTATTCTTGGGCTTCCCTTGTGGCTCAGCTGGTAAAGAATCCACCTGTAATGCCGGAGACCTGGGTTGGGAAGATCCCCTGGAGAAGGGAAAGGCTACCCACTCCAGTATTCTGGCCTGGAGAATTCCATGGACTATACAGTTGCAAAGAGTGTCAGATACAACAGAGTAGCTTTCACTTTCACAGTATATATAAAAGCATATGTGTATCTTTTTTCTTGAAGCTCTTCCTATGTAAGATAGGGGAACTTGCCACATTCTTTTTAATATTCACATTGTATAATCCTGCAGGAATGTATTATATCTGATTAATACCAGCCTCCTATTGATGGAGTTGCCTTGTTTCTAGCATTCACAATTGAGGGCAATTATTTTAATTTAGTTACTTCAAAATATATAACATATACCAAGTCAAGCTGTATTCCAAGCAGTTTACAAAAGTGAGCTCAGTTAATCTCTAGAGTAACCCTTTGTGGTAGGCACTACTGCTCTCGTGTCTGTCCTGCAGATGAGGAGACTGAGAATAGAACAATGAAATGATTTGTCCCTGGCCACACAGCTTAAGAGCTAGAGCTGGCATTCAAACTCAGGCTGTTCTGGCTGATAATTTGTCTTAACCTTTGATGGGATTTGATTCCTCTTCATTACTGCAACATAATTGTCTGTTCCTGAAGTAGATCGGTTGCTAGGCATAAGGAATGAAGCATGCTTTTAGTAGCCAGCATTAGCATGTGGGAGAAAACTGAGAAGAGAAAAAATAGATGACAAAATGCATCTAGAGCCACTTTCATTCCACTCTACCGTGCCTACTCCCAACAACCTCTGCAAAGCATTTTGAAAGGCAGGCAGACCAAACCCTCCCAAGTGCAGTTTCCCACAAGTAGGAAGTGTCTTCAACCAGGCACACCAAAGTAGAAATGACAGCCCAACAAAGATCATCACTGTTTAAATATTGCAGAAAAATAGTACAGACACTAATGTAATTTTGTATAAAGTTTTGTTAGGGTGCATAATTTTAAGTTAAGAGTAAACAATCTAAGTTCTCTAAAAGAAGAATTTGTTTCAAGAAAAAAAAATTTTTTTCCCAGAATTACAATTGCAGCTCCTCAGTCAGAAGAGAAGTAATTTTGTTGTGATGAAAAACTCAAAAGCCAAAATGCACTCAGTTCTTTTTCCCAGATGTAGTGCCATTGGTTTTCTGGTGCCAGTTTTTCTATTTCTTAAAGATGACATTGCATGCTGCCAGTAGTAATACTATTTGAAACTCATAAGTCTTCAGGGGAACCTTGTCAACGCTTTGGGTTTTAAACTTGACAAGCTCCACTCTCCCATGCTCAAGTGGTAAATACAAAAAATAACTTCCAGTTTCTTTTAGGACATACAGTGCTAATTAGTTCATTGCTCTGACTTTACATCTGGCCTGTGGTACAGCTGAAGCTTTGCCTGTGTATTAATAAGGACATAGATGTTTGTCATCATGTCATTGACAACTTTCAGACATCTTTGAAACTCTGAGAATACGAATCACCTTAAGAGAAGCAGATTTGATTGGAACAGAAGAGCTACATCTGAACAGTTTCTTTACTGTTGTTAATGGTGGTAGGAATGCAATTTGAACTTCAAGATGAAAAAACAAATTATTGAGAATAAATGAAGAGAGGGAGTGACTGCAAAGTATATGCAACTCTTAGCAGTCAAAAGAGAAAAGTTCAGAAAAGTGATAGCTCATGTGGGAGACATGAATTAATTTGGTGTTCTGAGCAAAAAGATAACATTTCCCAAGTATAGAATTTATAAATTCTGCCGTTTTGAATCAAGATGTGATATCTGCACACAGCCGACAGAGCCGTGCTGCCAGATATAGCCATTGCACACTAGGAACTGTGGCCTCAAGTGATGGGTGCAAGGCCTCTGCACACAGCACCCTGTGAGTAAGCAGAATGACTAAGCACAAAGGAAAGAGAAGGGGAAAAAGATTTTATTTTATTACCCAGATTCTGTTTTTTTTTTTTTTTACCAGGAATTGTTAGTGGGCTTTGCTGGTGACACTTTCCCAAGTAAACAATGCAACTTCACCCTCCAAAACATAGATGTAATTCATTGCTCTGTGTATTTGGAATGAAATCAAATCTGATAAAGCTTCATATATACATCAGAAATGTGAAGAACTTTAGATAGTCATGGGAATAATTCTGCCTGACCTCATGTCACCTGTGTAGGAAAAAATTCTGATGGCCTTTGAAATGTACTGAAAGGTTCAGTTCAGTTCAGCCCAGTTGCTCAGTCGTGTCCGACTCTGCGATTCCATGGACTGCAATACACCAGGCTTCCCTGTCCCTCACCAACCCCTGGAGCTTGCTCAAACTCATGTTACTAGTGGTTTCCACAGAAAACTGTGTTCAGTTTAGAGCACATTCTTTTGGACTATCTCGTTCTAGGGGCCTTGTGTCCTTCTTTGCCTTTGAGCTATTTTACAGCTCTGTAATTTGTAGATAATGAATGCAATGCAAATATTTTTTGTCAGTAGTCCCACAAATAAATTTTGGAGCATCAGGAGACAATTGCTTTCTCTCTCTTACCCTGCAGACATAGCCAATTTTTGCATCTATTTGCATATTTATTTCATGATTTTCCTGTACCTCCACGTTTGAAATTCTCCTTGAAACCAGCTGTAACATCTTATTGGTTCCTTTATTAATTAATGTGTTAAATGTCTTGGTACTTATTGATTTTAGATGTACTATATAAAATTCACAGTTTCTCTTTGTGAAAATTATTTTTCATGATTAAAAAATTGCTATATATTCCAATTTAATTAACATTTAAAATTACTCAAGCCATCACTTCATTTTGCAAGAGAACCTCCAGGCTCCATTTCCAAAGAACAGAATATGGAAATATGGCTATTCCCCCAGCTCTGCTCATCATCCCTATCTTGCAAGTAAATTTTTTCTCATAATTTAATAAGATCTTTTGTTTCCCTTATAAACGTTTCATTCATCAACTTCCTTGGAGCTTTAAGTCAAGAAAACTCGTCAAAGAGACACAGCCATTCTGTGAGTGGAGTAAGTCTTCTTTTTCCCCCCTTTCCTTGTTTTTGATACTTTTTAACATATACTTTTCATATCAGTGCTATCTTTCTTTTTATTTTACAGTGTCTAAGCCGAATGATATTATATATAGTCTAATACTTATGTAGAAAGTATACTTGTGGTGGGGGTCAAATTCAAGAAATGCCCCCAAGGAGGTCTTTCAATTATATAGGTCTTGCATAATCTGTTCAGATTCTCCTGGTGCATAAATTAATGCTGAGAGTATTGAATATTTGAGAAAATAGAATCTCTAGCTTCCAGGAAATCTTTTAATAAATGAGTATTACAAATCTGTCAGCAATTATTACTAAGGTCTTATGTATTAGGTAACCACACACACATATCCCCCCAAAAATACTGAAAAGAAAACATATATTTTTTCATTGAACTTGATTTCAGTTTTAGACTTCCTTTAAATCTGCAATCAGTATACCTTTGAAATAATGGGCTTCCTTGGTGCCTCAGACAGTGAAGAATCTTCCTGCAATGCAAGAAACCCAGATTCGATCCCTTGGTTGGGAAGATCCCCTGGAGAAGAAAATGGCAACCCACTCCAGTATTCTTGCCTGGAGAATTCCATGGACAGAGGAGCCTGGTGGGCTGTAGTCCATGGGGTTGCAAAGAGTTGGACATGACTGAGTGACTAGCATACACACACACACACACACACACACACACACACACACACATATATACCTTTGAAGTAAATGGAAATGTTTGAGGTGTTCCTATAGTATTCTGATTATCAGGAGCAAACAGGAACCAGCAGTTTGTAGTGACAGAATTTTATTAACAGCCTAAAATTATTCTTATGGAATCTACAGCTTAAGGGTCATAGAGATTCAAGAAGGACTGGGAAGGTTCGGTTAGTTAACCCTCATAGTGAACCATGGTACTTCTTGCATCCACAACAATCTTTTCAAGAATCGAGAGTCCTGTTCAGTTTTTTTTTCTTTAACTTACTCTTTTAAAAAATCTAGAAATAGGAACTGTTGTCAACTCTGTTCCCTGAGCTCCCCAGGAAACAGTATATTCATAAGAATAAATAGACCCAAGAATGCTACTTACATTTATAGCTAAAGCAATTTTGTTTAGTTTTATATTTCCTAATGCTATAAATGATAACAGTTTCTATAATACTGTTTACTTAACAGCAGAGTTATCCTTCGCGTTAAAAATCCTCAGTCCTGCTTGAGTCCCTTTCTGATCCTCTCAGTAGTTCTACTGGTCATCTGGGGGAGGTATAGGGTGGTATCTGAGAGTCAAGCCAAATCCCACCATTTACTTAATCATTTATTTCAATCCTCATTCTGGAAAATGACTGATAATTGTGTCTGTCTCAGAGGGCTGGTTTGAGGATTAAGAAAATCAATGTGGGGACTTCCCAGGGGTCCAGTGGCTGGGACTCTGAGCTCCCAATGCAGGAGGCCCAGGTTCTATCCCTGGTTGGGAAACTGGATCTCATATGTAACTGGGAGTTTGTATGTTGCAACTAAAGAAAAAGAAAAAAGATCCTGCCTGCCACAACTAAAGATCTTGTGTCCCACTACAATGATCTAAGAGCCCATGTGTCACAGTAAGACCCAGCATAGCCAAATAAATAAAAGAAAATATTTTAAAAGGAAAATTGCTGTGTGTAAAGCATGATATCTGGGCTGCAGTAGGCACTCAATAAACATTAACGTGTGCAGGTCAAAGATTGACTCAAAAACTGTTGTGAACCAAGGCAAATAACCCAGGAATAACCCACTCCATTTAACAATCCACTCCATTTAGACTCTGCTTTCCTCCCCCAAAGCAGGTAGCAGAAATGAGCTCTTTTTGCCTTGAGACCTGGTAGAAGTAGAAGACAATCCCTCCCAACCCCCTCTGCCCCGAGCATTTGTTAAAGCATCCTCTGAGGCAGTGGTTCTCAAGCGCGGCACTGGCACACCTCTTTCTCCAATGGCTCTTCAGTATCCTCTGGGTGGTTTGTGAATATCCTCCTAGACTGAAGCACAAGCAAGAAGACTTAAAGAAACAAATCTCACTGCTCTAAATAAATTCAGGGCTCCCAACCCAGACAGAGTATTTGAAAATTTTTAAACAAGTTAATTTTTAAAAATTTCTCTCTATGTAAAATCATCTCAGTGCTTTATTCATCCAGTAATGGCGCTTCACGTGTAAAATATGAAGATATTTTTCTTCTATGTTCTACAGGACAGCCAAACGCTATATTGTCCAAAATAGTACCCACTAGCTCATGTTGGCTATTGAGCCAATAGTGTGTCCAGTGAGGAGATGAATTTTTCACTTAAGTCAATAAAAATTATAATAGCCACCTGTGACTGTTGCTGCTGCTAAGTCACTTCAATCGTGTCCGACTCTGTGCGACCCCATAGATGGCAACGCACCAGGCTCCCCTATCCCTGGGATTCTCCAGGCAAGAATACTGGAATGGGCAGTGCTAGAAGCTACCATATTGGGCAGAACAACTCTAGAACCCTTGTTACCAGAAATCCGTTTCATCTTCATTCTTTCCCTGTCTGGTTGCTATTTTAACTTTTCAGCCCTCACCAAAGGGGGACTGATAAAGAAGATTCCTGGCAGCAGTGGTGGACATTTCTGCTCTGGGAGGTGAAGTGCGTGGGATGGGGTATGGAAGCACACCTGAGCTTTTCAAATCACACTTGGATGAACACCTCCATCATTACAGAAAGTTCTTTTGGACAGCACTGCTCTCTAGAGGGTGGCTGAAGGTGTTTGAACATGACAGGTTTGAACTAATGGACAAAATGAAATCTGCTGTCTGCACACTTCCAAAGCCAGGACCAGGAAGAATTATTGAATTATACTGGCTGCCTATCTTAAAATACACAGAGCAAATGCTAGAGTGAATCAGCCATCCTCAAGCAGGCTCAAAACACAAACCTGGTCATCATTGCTCTGGACACCAGGGAAAGATGAGCTCTGGGACCTTGGGACATAGGCTGGATTTTATGTGGATAGTTGAAAAACTATCTACAGAATGTACTCTTACATAATGAATAAGCTTCCCTCACTGATAAATGCCAACTTTCCAGTGGACCATGGAAAATTGGCTATTTTTGGCCACTCAGTGGGAGGCCATGGAGCTCTTACTTGTGCTTTGAAGAACCCTGGAAAATGCAAATCTGTGTCAGCATTTGCTCCAATTTTCAACCAGTTCCGTGTTTTGGGGTGGGTGTGTTGGTTGCTCAGTCATGTCCGACTCTTTGAGACCCCATGGACTAGGGCTCACCAGGCTCTTCTGTCCGTGGGATTCTCCAGGCAAGGATACTGAAGTAGGTTGCCATTTGGGTGGGTGGCAGGGCAAAAATCTCTCAATGGACATTTGAAATCAGACTGAAATACTTGAAAAGCTTATGTCGCTGCTGTTCTTTGTAAGTTTTATTCAGGTTCTTGCTAGACATGATCAAGGAGGCAATGACTAAACATTTCAGCCACACAGCTACTTCCTGACATCAGTTGTTTTTAGATTACAAGAGGGTTATGATTATAGTTACTTTTCCTTGCAATCTTTTTTAATTACCACATCAGTATTTAAGCAGTATTCCCAAATTCAGGAAAAATCAGGCACTAGAATCTTTTTTGAGGTATAGAAGTTGAAATAAAGAAAAATACAGTTAATTTGATTTTAAAATCTGAGTTTTCATGCCACTAAAAGAGTTTGTGTGGTTGAGTGCTTCAGTCGTGTCCGACTCTGCAACACTATGGATTGCAGCCCGCCAGGCGCCTCTGTCCAGGGATCCTCCAGGCAAGAATACTGGAGTGGGTTGCCATTTCCTTCTCCACGGGATCTTCCTGACCCAGGGATCGAGCTCACGTCTCCTGGATTGGCAGGTGGATTCTTTACCACTAGCACCACTGGGAAGCATCTAAATACAAGAAAATACATAGGACAAGAAAAGTCCAAGTGCATACTTAGGACTGTAGAAGGCTTATCAAATGTATTTGAATGGTACCACACAATTATTCAGACTTTTCTATAGTGACTTTTTAAAGAATGTGGGCAGACTGGTCTTGTTTTAAAGATCTCTTTGACACTTTTTATGAGGTTGTAGTAAATCATTCAAGACTTGTCTGAAGATCAAGTTTCACTGAGTGAGGAGTGAATTTTCATTGCTGCATCTGTGAGAGGTAAGAAGTTAATCACTTTTTCTCTCCAAAGTCAACTTAGAATTAAACCCTGCATCTTCTCCTTCCTCATCATGTTAGAAACTGGAATTATATACTATACTCCATTCTGGGGTATAGAATCCTCCCCTTTCCCTGGGTCTTTCCTGGTGGTCCAGTGGCGAAGACTCAGCACTCCCAATGCAGGGGGCCCAGATTCCATTTCTGGTCAGAGAACTAGATCCCATGTGCCACAACTAAAGATCCCAAATGCCACCCCTAAAAAAAAAAAAAAAAAGATCCTTCATGATGCAGCAAAGATTGAAGATGCCAAGTGCCACAACTACGACCTGACACAGCCAAAGAAAGAATCCTTTTTCTCGTCCATCAACCATTCCCACAGGTATTTGCAGAGGTTACACTGATTTTATTTCATCCACTATTATTTCATCCACACTGGGAGAAAATCACAAAAGTATAGATACTTATTAAAGCTTTAGAAATGCACAATTTCACCCATTCATGCTTTCTTTATCCTTAAAACAGGGAATAGAAAATGGAGCTCTTCTAAACTCCTTCCAGTTAGATTTAGGACTGCACAGGAGACCTGCCACATGGTCACAGGTGGTGAACTTGGAGGTTTTTATCCCAGGCATTGGTTGGTCCCCACCCAAGACACCCACAGCCATGCCAGCCAATGCTGGCACCACAGGCTGGTCCTGGCTCTGGCTCCATCCATCCTGTCTGCCTTGTAGAGAGTCCTAAACCTTTTCTGCTGCCCCCTCCAGGCCTTTCTCCATGCATGTACTTCCAGATGGATCTAAAGTAGTTTCACCTTTTTCCTCACTGTCACATACCTCCCATTTCTACAGTCTGCAGCCCTACTGATCCTTGAAAAGCAGAAGCGTGGTCCATCCTAGAATCGTGGTCCATCCTAGAAGCCTGGTCCAAGGGCCAACACCGAGCCAGATCCCAGCTCCTCAGTCAGAGCCTCCTCCCTTCCCCCCACCACTGGTCCACTAACTATTAACAGGTCCAACAGGACCCAGAGAATTTCTGAAATGGCATAAAGTGAACAATATGTGCTCTCTGTTTCATATAAAATCTAGCTGCCAGTGGTCCATGGGGATATTCAAAAGGACAGTTATGCAAAAGCAGAAAGAATAATAACAACAACAAAAAGCCGAGTATTTACTGTAGCTTCAGACATGCTTCAGGGAGCACTGGTGGATGTAGGCAGAGGTACCCACCATGACCACCAGCAGAAGCCCACGTGGTGCAAGCAGAAATGTGCATGTTGACTCTCTGTCCTTAGTTCCTCTGTGTGCTCAGGTTCTTGTGTTGGCAGCCGAGAAAGCCACTGACAGCTGGGGAGTTATTTTCTCCTTTGGTCACAAGATGATGGAGATGATCTAAGGTGGAAAGTGAGGGGGAGAGAAGGAGGAGACAAAGGCTCACTGCTCTGACCAGAACTGGTAAGATGGCTCACAGGTCTTCCTTTCTTGTAGGTCAGACACCTAAATAACTCAAGTCTATCCCTTGCGTTTGACTACAAACAGCAGGAACACACCAACAAAACTATTGAGGTGTCATGAAGAAGGACCAGGTTTTAATCAGCCGTTTTTTCCTTTTCTTTTTTTCCCTTGGATCATTACAAAATACTGAATCCAGATTGTATTATTTCCAAAAACCTGAGGAATCCGCAGAACTCAACAGAATACTATTTTCCAAGTATGAGAGCTAGCCAGGAAAATTATTAAAAGTTAATCTTTCCTGTTTCGTTGATGACTGTCGAACTAAAACAGGCAGAAACTTGGATATCTAGGGCTGTCCATTGTAAAATGTTTTCAGGCACCCTGACTAGGAATATATCTGATGAGAGGGAGCTATTGTTTTGGAATTTTCCACTTGCTGTCTTAGTGAGTCCATGAATTTGCAGATCAACCCACTGTTTGTTTTACATGTGTTAAACATACGCTGTATTTAATCCATGCTACATATATAATACATCTGTACAATGTTAAATTCATAATGAACCACTGATTATTATATTTACTGCTTAGAATTATCTTGAACATTGAAGAAACATTGAAAGTTCCTTCAATGCATATTTTTTAGATTGTTCCCTAACTGAATGTTGTTGTTGTGGTTAGATATTTTGGCATTTCCATCATTTAAAAGAGGGTTGTTAGTTCTGGCCACATTCTGGGTACACTTCTCCACATTCTTCAGTCTTTCTTTCCCATCATTAGCTATTCCTCTTACAGCAGTTCTGTGTAAGCATTACTTCTGCTGTGATCAAATTAGGCAAGTGTGTTCTACTTAATAAACATAATATTATTTTTTTAAGTAAAATATAATTATTTTAGCTATACATTTTGACTTCACCTTTAAACTTACGGTAACAAAGTATATCATGTAAAAAATGTGAAAAGTGGAAGAACATACAAATACTGGTGTGTCGTGTTAGGATGATATGATTATTTTTGCTGTATATTTTCATTATTTTTTGTTTGGTTGGTTGGGTGTTTTGTTTGTTTTTGGCTGCACCATGCAGCTTGTGGGATTTTAGTTTCCCTACCAGGGATTGAACCTGGGCCCATGGCACTGAGAGCACCAAGTCTTAACAACTGGACTGCCAGGGAATTTCTTGTTTTCTTTAGTTTTAAGATACTCCCTTAAAATAAAAGATAAACTTGCCTTCTTACTAATAAAACCTTGCATAACCATTGGTCTCAGGCAATTCAATTTCTCAAGCCTTCTTTATACTCAGAATTATTAAATACTGTGTTGGCACCTTTCTCTATCCTCTTTCTGGATTCATATTGAGACCACTAGGTCTCTTAAATTCTCTTGGATAATCTCTCCCTTAGGCTGCCTCTAAACTTTTGAATCTTGTTTTATTAATTATGTTTTATTACTGTGATTTATTTTTATAATTACTGATTGTTAGTCGCTCAGTTGTGTCCAACTGTTTTTGACACCATGGCCTGTAGCCCACCAGGCTCTTCTGTCCATGGGATTCTCCAGGCAAGGATACTGGAGTGGGTTGTCATTCCTTCTCCAGTAATTATAACAAATTATAACTAAATCTGTTACTTCTCACATTCATCATATTTTCAAATTCATTATTTATTTCTTCTCAATAGTTAGAATTTTCAAAAATATATTAAATGTCATGAACAACAGTTATATTTTCTGTACTATCTCAAATGCCCTGGTCTATTTCTCTGAGCTCTGACTAAATCTGGATTTGTTTCAGTAAGCAAACCAATGAAAACTGCTTACTGACCGTGGATTGCATGTCGTGTTCTCATTGGTGAGGACCACTGTGTACAGCTATGCAGGTGTGCCCTGCACAAGGGCCCCTGGTCAACAGATGAATGCAGGCTATTTGTTAACATCTGTCAAGAGGAGGAGGCTGTGCTGTGGACAGCCCTTTCTTTAGCATTACGTAATGATTAACAGTAAATTGGAACTGTTTATGGTTCTGCTTTTAGGCACTGAAATATAGATAGATGAGACCTGGAAAAAATTTAAGAGAGTGATTTCTATATATTGTAATGAATAAACTGTAAATGTATTCAATTTCAAAGGTATTTAAAGACAGAAGAGATGAATGTGGCCTGGAGTATTTAGGTATAACTCCAACAAATCAGCGGAATATAAAAAGAATCCTTAGGTTTAAGCCCAGCAGTCGTATCTATTTCTAACTACATAAAATTTTCATGCAGGAACAGTCTTATCAACAAAGTGGATTAATAGAGACGTGCCCAGTGGTCTGAGTGGTGTCCACCAGCCTTCTTCATCATCTCAAATGCCGCTGAACCTTTCCCCATGTTCTCCTTGATGCCTGCAATTAGTGAGTTAGCCCTTTGAGTTAAGGTATGGCCATCACAAGGTGTCCTTTAAATAAAGAAGATATTCCCCAAAGATTGAACATACCAAACATGGTTGGCCAGGATGATTCTGATCAGCAAGGTTGATAACACCTTTGTTCTGGAGAGCCAGAGACTCTGTTCACCTAAGCCTGAGATGCTGGCTTTGTTGAGGGACTTGGAAAGAAAAAGCAGGAAGGAACCTCTTCTCTGCACTTCTGTAATATCATTGATACCTTGATCAATTTTTAGACATAGATGACTCTGAAAAACATGGTGAAAGCTGTAGAGTATCTTCCCAGATAAATGCATAAAACCTAAAACATTGCACATGCCTTATGGAGCTCACAGAGTCCTGAAGCCTGTCTAGGGATCTCGGGTTAAGAATCTCTCTTCACTGAACGAATAAAAAGTGCTATTTTTATTGTCTGTAGTGCTGTGGAAACTGGCATTGCTCTCCTTCATTTTCTTCCATTTACAGTTCATCCACTCACCTTTCATGCTCTGCTCGTCTTTCCCACTCCCTACCCCCATCCCCACCCTCATTGGTGGGTGGACAGAATCATCAAAATAATGACTAAGAATCCTCACCTTGGGAAGAAGAGTTATGCTGCTACCTCTAATTTATTTCCATGTGCTAGAACTGTGTAACCAAGAACAAGGTGTAGCCAAAGGAGGCTGGGGCTGTGTGTGGTGGTGGAGGGGAAGGTGGGCGATGGAGGTGATGATGCAAAGGTTATATGGTGTGGCCAGCTCTGGCATATGTTGTAACTGCTCCATCCAGTGAAAACTCAGTTTAACTCCTCCACATCAGGGAACAATCAGACCACAAAACATAGCCATTAAGGAGTCTTATAGATGCTGGGTCAGAACAGATGGAAGTAAATTAGGTAGAATTCTTTACTAAGGACCTTCACATGGTACAAGTTTGGACTATTTTAAATTTGTTTTTAGAGTCTTTGACTTCTGGAACACACACTTCCAATGGAGAGGAGAGGTTCAGGATGCAAGAGCTGAGCTCTCAGGGTTCCTTATTTGAGAAGAAACAATGTAAAGAACTCATTCACATGGTAAGTGCAACTTTTCTCTATGATTATCAGGCTCTGTTTGCTTACAGTGTGGTTATTCTCAGTACCAACAACTGTGGATCAGCTGCTGGTAAATTACCATTGAGAACTTTCCACTTGGGAGTAACTAAAATGAAAGGCACTCTTGAGGAGTATTTGTGGAGACCTGTCCTTATTATTCTTTCTTCCTCATGGGCTGAGAAAAGCTCCAAAAAACCTGTGAAGACTTCCCTGGTGGTCCAGTGGCTAAGATTCCGTGCTCCCAATGCAGGGGTTCAGGGTTTGATCCCTGCTCACGGAACTAGATCCCATGAGCCAAAACTTTAAGAGTTTGCATGCTGCAACTGAAAGATCTCAGCTGCTGCCACTAAGACATGGTGGGTGCAGCCAAAGAAATATTTTTTTAAAAAGGCAACCTTGACCATTCACTCATTAAAAATCTGCATTAAAAACTGAACATTAAAAAAAAAAAAAAGAACCCTGTGTTCCTTAGCTGTTTTCCACTTACTGGTATGATCTCTTACTGGAAAACGGGAAAGGGGATTCAGGTAAAACATCAAAGGGACTATAATCTGGTCTCAGTATGTCAGCAGCCGTGAGGGTAGGAGATCCTAGCAAAGTCCCTTCATATAAAATTGTCAGTTTAAACATTTTATACTATATAAAGGAATGTAGAACAGCAGAACCATTCCAGTGATGGGTCCCCCTCTTCCCCACGTGTCTGTCATGTTATCAGCTTTATGCTGTAGCCTGGCTGGTAGCAACCAGAATGTTATCCAGAGAGACAAAATCAGTGGGAAAGAGGAGTCTTGATTGCAGTGTAGAGGTGGAATAAAACAAGAATATTGTTAGCTTAGGCAATGAAGCGGAACTTAATTCAAATGTAATGTAACGAAAGGGTGTAGAGGTTAGCATGGCACCAGCCTCCTTGTAAAGCAGATAATAAGATCATCTGTTAAGGAGAAAGGCAAGGGTTTGGGTTGGAATCTCAAGGTCCAAAAAGATTTAGAAGAGCCCAGTGTCTGCCCTGTTCTTTCCAACTCTACCACCGTCAGAACTAATTCTGTAAAAGAAAAATGTATCAATAAATGTGTACTCAATGATTTTTTAAGTGTCAGGCTTGAGAAAATAGCCTTGAATCTTTAAACAGACATGATCCTTGGTTTCTTGAAACTTTTGAATCTAGTTGGAAAATATGGACAGTAAGTGTTAGAGAGCTATGTAGAAGAAAAGTTCACTGTGGGGGGGTGGGGGTCCCCCCGCCCCCGTGCAGGCATCCGTCACATAGCAGACAGATGCTATGGCAGGTGCAATTCGTGAAGGGAAGAATTCAGGCACCAGGTTAAGACTCATTACTTTCCCATTCAAACTAGTGAATTATTTCTTAGAAGACTTCTCTGTCTCCTATCTCTTTCCAGTCCTGGATGGCACCACCAACCACAGTTGATTAACTATGTCGTGATTCTCGTCCAAAACTGTCAATAATACCCCAGTGCCTGCCCCTTAGGGTTCCGAGAACTTAGGCTAAGATTGCAGGTCTCCATCTGCTGGAGTCTAACCTTTTTTTTCCCAGATCTGGGTCCCACAACTCTGCTTTCACATAAGCTCACTGATTGTCCTTCATATATGTCCCATCCTTTATCACCTCTCCACTTTCGTCCCTGTTGTCCTTTCATCTTGAGGGCCCTTCTCCCCACTGCCCTTTCTTACTGTCCTATTTCTGCTTGAAAGATCAACTCTTACTTCCACCAGAATGCATTCTCTGGTTCCCGGAACTAGAAAGAACCTCCCTTCCCTGCATATCCACAAACTTAGTTTGTACTTCTCTTGGACCATGTTTTAAAGTCTTCCTTACGCTGTGGTTATTTTTATACTCTCTTTACCTTCTTACTAGCTTATAAATCCAAGGGGAGGATTTGTGCCTCATTCATTCACCTTTATACTCCATGATACTTTATACTCCAGTGCAAAATACACTTAGGCAAAAGAAATGCTCTATTAATGCTTGCTGAAGTTAATGCTAGAGAAAAAAAAAAGTCATGTTAAACTGGAAGCTTGGAAGTTTCCTGTGAACCTGTAAAAATTGGTTCTTAGGAATATATAAATTTTTGTATTCCTGGAACATGTATGTATGTATATATATTTTTACAGATTCGTCTGTTCATTCATTCTTCAGTAAAAATGTATTGAATACCTATCAAATGCAAGGCATGTGCACGGCAGGGACAGCACTGATCCTGGATATGTGTAATGTATCCGTTCACTTAGCCATGTGATCAATTCCATAAACAATGTCATTCTGTTTCCCTTCTTTCCAGACAAAGGGGAGCAAGAAGGCACCCCCTCATCACCAATGTTGGACAAAGAACAGTGTGTGATAGGAAAAAAACCTTAAGTTGTCACCTCTGGGGTCAGAATAGCCTTGTCATGCACAGAACCAAATTACATGCAATTTTAACACCGACAGAAAATACTGGCTTTTTAGACACTCATCCTAGTATTTGCTTAGAAATTTTGCTTTAAGAAATATCGATGCAACCCCGCCCCCTTCCTTCTCTGTAACTTTTTTCCTAGCATTCATTCAATGAAGAGCTTCAAGTCTACTTTTTCAGATTGAAATAAACTAATGAAAATTGAAAAAATCAATGTTTTCTTTCTAACAGCGTTAACAAATAAAAGTAAAAATCTCCAGTTTTGTAATTGTAGTCAACATACCAAGGGGAATGGCCACAAATACAATAAAAGTAAATTGGTTTAGGGTACCGGGAAGTGGGCTTCCCTGGTGGCTCAGACGGTGAAGACTCTGCCTGCAATGTGGCAGACCTGGGTTCGATCCCTGGGTAGGAAAGATTCCCCTAGCGGAGGGCTTGGCAACCCACTCCAGTATTTTGGCCTGGAGAACCCCATGAACAGAGAAGCCTGGCGTACTACAGTTTAGGAGGTCACTAAGCACAGCACTTTTATCCTTAAACAATCAGGCGATTTTTACAAAAAGATGTTGTATGTAAAGTACATTTTAAAATACATTGTTAAAATGTTGTTACAAAATATGAATGCATCTGAACTTGGTGTCTAGCTGAAGTGTTGCTTCTCCACCTCCCTCTCCAGCCAGGAACTTTATCCCTCTACGGGGGTTGGGGAGAACACTGGCCGGTCTGTAGCTCCCCAAGGACCCATCCTTTCTCTGCACAAGCCTCTGAGGATCCAGTCTTCGGCTCCTTCAGCCAGGAGCCTCCCGGATCTTTCCAGACTTCTTTGCAAGGCTGCCTGATGCAGCGAATTCATTCCTGTCTGAGCCTGCCGCCCTCTGCCTTCCTCCTCTCGCTCTTTTCTCCCACGGCCCATCTGCCCCTCCTCTCCTCCATCCCCCCTCTCCCCTCCGCTCCCCTTTATTTCCACTCCCCACCGGCGGAGCTTGGCTCCCCTCCCTTCCCCCCCTCTCCCCCTCTCTCCCTCTCGGCGAGTCAGTATTTGGAGCTCCCGGAAGCCGCGGCCACTCTCCCCGGGAGCAGCGTGACCGACACCGACTCCTGCTGGGGGGCGGTGGAGGAGGAGGAGGGGAGGAGGGCGCGCGAGTGGCCCAGCGCGGATTGGCATCGCCCGGCACCGGACCGCAGAACCCGAGGGGAGGTAATCCAGAGCGGCCGGGCCGGGCCGGGCGGGCCGGGAGGGGCGCGGGGTGGAGGGGGGAGCACCCCCGCGGCCGCGCTCGGAAGTTGCGCTCCATGGGTGGGGTGCAGAGGAGCCCGGGCCGAGGTGCGCGGGGAATAAAGGCGCTTGCTGGCCCCCGAGCGGGGGAAGCAGGAGGCCGCGGGGCCTGGGTGCAGGGCCCGGACGCGGGGGTGCGGGTGTGAGGGGGACACCCCATCTGGGTCAGCGCAACGGCGCTCCCCACCCCCGCCGCCTGCCCGGTGCGCGCCGCGCAGGCCGGGCTGGAAAGCGGTGCGGGCGTGGAGCGGGCTCGGGGCTGGACCCGTGGCTGAGGCCTCGCAGCCGCACTCCAGGCGGGTCTAACTTTAGGGGTGCTCGCCCCCTCTGCTCTGAGCTTCAGGGGGTGCGGGGTATTGGGGAAGGGGGGTTGTCATTGGACTGAATTTGATCCTAGCCAGGAAGTGTTGGAAAGAAATGGACCTGGCTTCTCTGCAGAGCCTGACCTGAGGTCTTGAGTCACTTTAAAAAAATGTACTGGCCACTGAGGCATGAAGGGACAGCTTAGAAGAGGTCACCTCGCCACCACTGGATCTTTCCTTGGGTAGAGGGGTTTGGTAGAAACAGCTTCGTTATCTTCTCTTTGGGGACTAATAATCATATGCAAATAGCCTTGCCTTTATTGCCATCAGAGTGGTGTCAGACATCACAAATAGGCTGCAGTGTTTGGCAATATTTGAATTATTGCATTCTCTAAAAGGAATGAATGTGGATATTGAACTAGAATTAGGTCCAAACAGCCAAAGCGGAGATGAACAGAGCAGAAAAGATCAAGAACCTCTGATTATATAGTCAGAGGAATGCAGAAGTCTATGGGACTTAAACCATAAAAGTTAACCAGAATTGTTTGCAGAGTACTATTTCTTTACCGCTTATATAAGACTTTTTAAATTTAAGGAACATGGCTTAGAATTCTTGGCAAAATATCTAAGCCTGTGTAATGTAAGGTTATGGCTGTGGAGTGATCTTTGGGGGAATTGTTCTTAATAGTTATTAAAGTCCAATTAGACTGTAAGCCTCCTGAGGGCAAGGGTGGGTTTTTTAAAATATTTTACTGCACCAAGCAGTATTTGACTCCTACCCTTTAATGAACATGCAGTAAAAGTTTGTTAAAATGATTAACGCAACATTTTGAGTGTAGTCACATTTTGAGTGTGACTTTTTGAAGATACTACATTATTTTTTAAGGAAACACTACTCTTTGATCTCCAAATCTAAAAGTCCTTAATAAACTACAACTGAGGTATCATAAATATTTATTAAAATTAAAGAGGAAACAATTGAGAAATGAAGGCAAATGTCAAGGCAGTCTTGGCTAGTAGGAAATAGGTTTTTGCTGCTCATTGTAGAAGTGAAAAGTATTTTAACTTGTTGATATAAGGTAAGGTTTAGAGTAAAGGGCTGGATAGTAAACTTGTAGGCTTTCTTGGCTCTGTGGTCTCTTTAGGAACTACTCATCTATGCTGTTGTAGCTTAAAACCAGCCACAGAAAATAACTAAAGAAATGATGTGGCTGTATTTCATTTTATTCATGGACACTGAAATTTGAGGTTCATATAATTTTCATCAGTATTGAAATTTGTTGTTCAGCTCTGTGACCCCGTGGACTGTAGCATCTGCCAGGCACCCCTGTCCTTGAAATAGTACTGAAATAGTCTTTTTTTTTTTTTTTTCAGGCAGTAAAAACTGTAAAATTCATTTTTAACTTGGGAGAGGATAGGAGACACAAAAGCAGCTGGAGAAAGGGGGCAGGTTTGTCATGTTGGTAGTAGTTTACTATTCCCTCCTACCATGTGTAGAGTTTGGAGGGGAACCTGATTTTTTTTTTTTAAGATTTTTGTTGTTGTTGTTGTGGACCATTTTTAAAGTCTTTATTGAATTTGTTACAATATTGCTTCTGTTTTATAGTTTGGTTTTTTGGCCACAAGGCATGTAGGATCTTAGCTCCCTAACCAGGGATTGAACCCTCACTCCCTGCCCTGGAAGGCAGAATCTTAACCACTGATCTCCAGGGAAGTGCCTGGAGGGGCACCTTTTGAAAGGGTCAATGGGCCAGATTAACCAGGCGCTTAAATCATACCCAGAGAAGGCAGTGGCACCCCGCTCCAGTACTCTTGCCTGGAAAATCCCATGGATGGAGGAGGCCTGCTAGGCTGCAGCCCATGGGGTCACTGAGGGTCGGACTCGACTGAGCAACTTCACTTTCACTTTTCACTTTCACACATTAGAGAAGGAAATGGCAACCCACTCCAGTGTTCTTGCCTGGAGAATCCCAGGGATGGGGGAGCCTGGTGGGCTGCTGTCTGTGGGGTCGCACAGAGTCGGACACGACTGAAGTGACTTAGTAGTAGTAGTAGTAAGTCATACCCAGGAGTTAATACCTTCAAGAGTAGCATTAACTTGTTTTGGGCATTGCAGTGTTTTCTTTTGTGTCAAATATTTCCTAACAGACATCTTTATGTATGAAGTTTCCTGTTTAATTCAATTATGTGATATACATAAAAATAATTGGGTAAGTTTATGTAAATTGTAAATGTAATATTCAAATAACCGCCTGTAGCCCTCTCACGGGCTTCCCAGGTGGTGTTAGTGGTAAAGAAGCCGCCTATCAATGCAGGAGACATAAGAGACTCAGGTTTGCTCCCCAGGTCAGGAAGATCCCCTGGAGGGCAGCATGGCAACCCACTCCAGTGTTCTTGTCTGGAGAATCCCATGAACAGAGGAACCTGCCAGGCTCCAGTCTATGGGGTCTCAAAGAGTCAGACATGACTGAAGCAACTTAACATGGCAGCCGTTTCACTAGGGCTTTCAGCCCTTAAAAACTAGGGCTTATGAACTAGATAATTGTGAAAATATAACCCACAGAATGGGAGAAAATATTTTAAAATCCTATATTTTATAAGGAACTTGTATCCAAATATATAGAGTTCTTACAACTTAGTAATAAAAAGTAACCCAATATAGAAATAGTCAAGCTATCTGAATGAAATTTCTCCCAAGAACATACACAAATGGCCATAAGCACATGAAAAGATAGCTCAACATCATTGTTCGTCAGAAAATGCATATCAAAACCATAGTGGGATACCACTTCACACCCACTAGGATGGCTTGCAGTCGAAAAGTCAGATAAGTGTTGGTGAGCATGAGAAAGAGTTAGAACCCTTGACACCCTTATATGTTGCTGGTAGAAATATTTCTTTTACTGTTGCTTTGGAAAATAATTGGGCAGTTCCTCAAAAATTAAACCGAGTTACCATGTGAAACAACAATTTCACTCTTAAGTATACATATCCAAGAGAAATGAAAGCACATGTCAGCACAAAAACCCGTACATGTCTATACCAGCACCATTCGTAACAACCAAATTAAAAAGAACTGAGATGTCCATCGACTGATGAATAACAGCCAAATTAAAAATAGCTGAGATGTCCATAGGCTGAGGAATGGATAAATAAACTGTGATATATCCATACAATAGGATTTTATTTGGCTATAAAAAGAATGAAATACTGATTACCTGTACCTTGAAACCATTATTCTAAGTGAAAGAATTTAATCATGAAAGACCACACATTGTATGGTTCTATTTATATGAAAATGTTCAGAACAGGGCAATGTATGGAGACTGAAAGTAGGTTAGTGGTTTCTTAGGTATGGAGGTTGATGGTGGGGCTGGGTGTGATAGTGAAGGGTGCAGGGTTTCTTTCTGAGTTCTAAAATTAGTGATGGTTGTGAACATCATCAGATGGTACACTTCAGATGGGTGAATTGTACAGTAAGTCCCCTACATTACAAACCTTCAAGTTGCAACCTTTCAAAGATGCGTATGTGTTATATGTGAGCCATATCTCAATAAAGTTGTTAAACAGAAGGCTAAAAAAAGAGGACTAGATTGCTACTCATACTGTTGTATATTTCTTTATGCCCTTCTCCTATGACATTCACTGTACCCATCCTTACACTGGATTTTGTGTTGACCCTTCCTGATTTTATTGCAAAACGGTTTTGTGACATGTATACGTTCCTAATCAAGTTTGTCTACATTTGCTTGTTTTTCTAAAACCGTATCTTTTATTTTACATTTCTTTAGGAGGGACCTCTTATTTTGTTTCTGTCACAGAAGGTATTTTTTGGGGGGTTATGCTGGGTCTTTATTGCAGTACCTAGTCTTTCTCTAGTTACAGCACACAGGCTCTGGAGCGCGGGCTCAGTGCTTGTGGCAAGTAGGCTTAGTTTCCGCTGGCGTGCAGGATCGTAGTCGTCAGACCACAGACCAAACCTGTGTCCCCCACATTGGAACGAGGATTCTTATCCACTGGACCACCAAGGAAGTCCCTTTATTTTTTTTTAATTTATAAAAGGGTATATGTATATTATAACCTCACTTTTAAAAAGCTCAAAACTAAGTGTTCAAGGATTATCCATGTTGTTGCATGTAACTATGTATTATTGTTGGCAAATATTCCACAGTTTATCCTTTCTCTTATTGATGGACGTTAGGGTTGGTGCCCATGTGTTGTTGCTTTGGAGACTTTTTTCCCATGTGTCTTGGCATACATGTGTCTTCTGTGTGATGTGCCATGTATTTTAATTACCAAAAGAGTTGATTGACATATACAATAGTGGTATAACCCCAGCTTATTCATTCCTCTAAACCAAGTGGTTTAATCTGATACCCTATTATAAATCTCAACCTATTTAAATTCTAGTTGTAATATCTGGTTTCTCATCACCTAAGAGTCATGGAAAAACATTATTTTAAAATGCTAAAATGAATTTGCTTAATAGATATAAGCAAGCTTCTTCCACTGTGGAAGAGGAAGTCCAATGAAGTTCCACAGGATAAATGTTACTTGTGTGAAAAAAGTGTTGGTCGCTCAGTCATATCTGACTCTTTGCAACCCATGGACTGTAGCTCTCCAAGCTCCCTGTCCATGGAATTCTTCAGGCAGGAATACTGGAGTGGGTAGCCATTTCCTTCTCCAGGGAATCTTCTCAATATTTGCATGCCAATACACAATTATTACTTGCTTTATTATCAGTTTTCTACAAGTAAACTTTTAACTACAACAGCAGAGTCGTGGACCAGAAATGACTGAAATAACCCAGAAGGATGAGTAATTACACTACTCAACTAAATTTCAGTCTCCCTAAATTTTTCCTTACATTGATGATTTAAATAATTTTAATATTTCATCACCATGTGATGTTAAGTATATAACTGAAGGAGTTCAAAAAAAATTGAGTGACATTTCTGTTACAAAATTTCATCCATTTCCATCTCATTATATGAATAGTTTGCAAGGACTTACATTGATAAAAACAAAAATTGAGAATCAACTTGATTTTCAACGTTGACTCTTTCTAGCAATAAGTATAATGATCCCATATGCATGAGACAAATGAAAAATAAGACCTCTAAAGAGAGGTTTTCAATGAAAAAATACTTTTAATCTCCATTTAGTAATATTTGTCAACATTTGTAGTATTTGTTTTGTTTTGGTAAGTTCATTCTGGTAAGAGTTACACTGGTAACAACCAGGAGAGCACTCTTTACCGTTGAATTTAAATACATACATACATATATATATATGAGATGACACCACCTTTATGGCAGAAAGTGAAGAAGAGCTAAAAGCCTCTGATGAAAGTTAAAGGGGAGAGCGAAAAGTTGGCTTAAAGCGCAACATTCAGAAAACTAAGATCATGGCATCTGGTCCCATCACTTCATGGCAAATAAATGGGGAAACATTGGAGACAATGGTGACTTTATTTTTCTGGGCTCCAAAATCACTGCAGATGGTGATTGCAGCCATGAAATTAAAAGACGCTTACTCCTTGGAAGGAAAGTTATGACCAACCTAGACAGCATATTGAAAAGGAGAGACATTACTTTGCCAACAAAGGTCCCTCTAGTCAAGGCTATGGTTTTTCCAGTGGTCATGTATGGATGTGAGAGTTGGAATATGGAGAAAGCTGAGCGCCGAAGAATTGATGCTTTTGAACTGTGGTATTGGAGAAGACTCTTGAGAGTCCCTTGGACTGCAAGGAGATCCAACCAGTCCATCCTAAAGGAGATCAGTCCTGGGTGTTCATTGGAAGGACTGATGTTGAAGCTGAAAGTCCAATACTTTGGCCACCTGATGCGAAGAGCTGACTCATTGGAAAAGACCCTGATGCTTGGAAAGATTGAGGCAGAAGGAGAAGGGGACGACAGAGGATGAGATGATGAGATGGTTGGATGCGATCATTGACTCAATGGACATGGGTTTGGGTGCACTCCAGGAGTTGGTTATGGACAGGGACACCTGGGGTGCTCCAGTTCATGGGGTCGCAGAGTCAGACATGACTGAGCCACTGAACTGAACTGATATATATATATATACATATATATATATATACTTTTGATACATTAAAGTATGATAGGGTAATGAATAAAAGACATTAAAGCATAAAATATGTAAATCTAGGATAATCTCTAATAGAGTGAGAAGAATGGAAATGTAAATTAACGGAGAAATATAATCATGGAAGATTTTTGACTGTCAAAGAACAACCTCTTTATGTATTCTTTAAAAGTAAATGATGATGAGTTTCAATGGATGTATTTCAGCAAGTGATAAAATGGTTTTGGTTTTATATGTCAATGTTTACAGAATACTGGCAGCTACATTCTTCATAACAGTTCACATTTTGGTGAAAATTTTTACATGTCGACCTAAAAATGTGAAAGAGGGATTTACAAAATTCTTTTAGGTTATATACACGTAAGAATTTGAAAATCCCTTTGAAACTCATCCTGCTTCCATTTCTGACCGAAAAGAAGAGTCTCAATTCAGTTCAGTCACTCAGTTGTGTCCAACTCTTTGCGACCCCATGAACCGCAGCATGCCAGGAGTTCACCCAAACCCATGTCAATCGAGTCGGTGATGCCATCCAACCATCTCATCATCTCATCCTCTGTCGTCTCCTTCTCCTCCTGCCCTCAATCCCTCCCAGCATCAGGGTCTTCTCCAGTGAGTCAGCTCTTCTCATCAGGTGGCCAAAGTATTGGACTTTCAGCTTCAACATCAGTCCTTCCAATGAACACCCAGGACTGATCTCCTTTAGGATGGACTGGTTGGATCTCCTTGCAGTCCAAGGGACTCTCAAGAGTCTTCTCCAACACCACAGTTCAAAAGCATCAATTCTTCGGCGCTCAGCTCTCTCCATATTCCAACTCTCGCATCCGTACATGACCATTGGATAAACCATAGCCTTGACTAGAGGGACCTTTGTTGGCCAAGCAATGTCTCTGCTTTTCAATATGCTGTCTAGGTTGGTCATAACTTTCCTTCCAAGGAGTAAGCGTCTTTAATTTCATGGCTGCAATCACCATCTGCAGTGATTTTGGAGCCCCCCAAAATAAAGACAGCCACTGTTTCCACTATTTCCCCATCTATTTGCCATGAAGTGATGGGACCGGATGCCATGACCTTAGTTTTCTAAATGTTGAACTTTAAGCCAACTTTTTCACTCTCCACTTTTGCTTTCATCAAGGGGCTCTTTATTTCTTCACTTTCTGCCATAAGGGTGGTGTCATCTGCATATCTGAGGTTATTGATATTTCTTGCAGCAATCTTGATTCCAGCTTGTGCTTCCTCCAGCCCAGCGATGTAATCTGCATATAAGTTAAATAAGCAGGGTGACAATATACAGCCTTGACATACTTCTTTTTCTATTTGGAACCAGTCTGTTGTTCCATATCCAGTTCTAACTGTTGCTTCCTGACCTGCATACAGGTCTCTCAAAAGGCAGGTCAGGTGGTCTGGTATTCCCATCTCTTGAAGAATTTTCCACATTTTATTGTGATCCACACAGTCAAAGGCTTTGGCATCATCAATAAAGCAGAAATAGATGTTTTTCTGGAACTCTCTTGCTTTTTCCATGATCCAGTGGATGTTGGCAATTTGATCTCTGGTTCCTCTGCCTTTTCTAAAACCAGCTTGAACATCTGGAAGTTCACGGTTCACGTACTGCTGAAGCCTGAAAATAAGAGTCTGTGATGTGGCAAGCCATTTCTGCAGGTTTAGTGTTGATAAATTAACCGATTCATTGATTGATAGTGACTCCTTGTTCTACTAGATTCAGTGAAGATTTTTGAAAACTCAGGTTCTTCATACTTGTCACCTCTCCAAAGAGGATGATAGCCCACTACATTTTCTTTCTTTGTTTTCATACGGTTATGTTAATATCTTTATTCATTTTTCTTGTTCTTCCCTTGGAGGCATTCGCTGTAATGCATTGCATTTGTGTATATATTTGTGTATAATAATGAGACAGATAGCACTCTGGATCTGTAAATGTATAGCTTTCTCCAAGTTTGGGAAGTTTTTGGCTGTTATTTTTCAAGTATGTTTCCTACCTCAGTCTCTTTGTCCTCTCCTGAAATTCCAGTGACGCAAGTATCAAAACTTTTTTAATATCCCACAGGCTTTTAGGCTCAGTTCACTTTTTTGTTCCCGAGAAAGCAATGGCACCCCACTCTAGCCTGGAAAATCCCATGGACGGAGGAGCCTGGTGGGCTGCAGTCTATGGGGTCGCTAAGAGTCTGACACAACTGAGCACCTTCTTTTTCACTTTTCACTTTCATGCATTGGAGAAGGCAATGGCAACCCTCTCCAGTGTTCTTGCCTGGAGAATCTCAGGGATGGGGGAGCCTAGTGGGCTGCCGTCTCTGGGGTCACACAGAGTCAGACATGACTGAAGCGACTTAGCAGCAGCAGCACTTTTTTTTTCAACTTTTTCTCTTCTTTAGATTGGATAGTATCTACATCAAGTTTATTGACATTTTCTTTTATCTCTGCTGCTTTTGATCCCATCCCATGCATTTTGTGCTTGTTATTGTATATTTCAGTTCTAAAATTTTCACTTGTTTCTTTTTGTAGGTTTTGTGTCTCTGTTGAGAACTCTGATCTTTCCATTTATGTTGAGAGTGTTTACCTTTATTTCTTAGAACATAGTTAAAAACAGCTTCTGTAAATCTATCTGATAATTTCAACATCTGTATCATCTTGGAGTTGGTGTGTGATAATTGTCTTTTAAGAGTTGACCATGTTCTCCTGGTCTCCTGCATGTTACTCATAATTTTTTTTAACTGAATTCTAAACATTTTGAGTATTATGTTGTGAGACCTCTGGGTCCTTTTGAAATGCTCAGTTGTTTTCTTTTACCAAGCAATCAACACAGTTCTATCTTGCATCCTGTGGGAATGGTTCCAATATCAGTTCAGTTTTCAAAGCCTTTGCACTGTTGCGTTGGATCCCATGGAAGCACTGTTCAGGGGTTAGTCTGGGACTTGAGCCGTGAGATTCAGGCAGAACTTAAATCGTAGTTTAGTTCTCAAAGCCTTTGGATCTGTCCCACACATACATAGCTCAGGGGTGAGACTGGGGGTTGTCCACTGGTTCATGTACAAAGTCAGGGGACCCCCTTCTTCAGCTGTCTCCATGCTGAGATTCCTCCCACACTCTCCTGCCCCTGGGAGCCTTTTGCTGCTCTTCTGGCTGGAAGGGCTGGGTTTCTCTAGGGGTGTCAGCTACTTCTTCTGCCATTCAGTGTCCTCGAACAGGGGCCATCCTTGGCACAAAGAAGTAACAGAAAATAAGAGGGAGAATGACAGGGCTTCTGACTGTATTCTTTGGATCACAAAGGGCCCTTTCCCTGCTCCCTGGCAGTACGATTAGGATTCGGGAGGGGGATATTTTAGCTGTCTGTGCTGCTCCTTGCTCTTCTACCGTGCAGTTCTCTGAGGGGCAGCCACTCTTGGAAAATAAAAAGGAAAAAAAAAACCGAAACTATCCAGACTCTCCCTCACATTCTTCCATTTATATGGGCCTCCTTTTCAAGGCTTCTGATTGAAAAGAGGAGGATTCTCTCAGAGATTTTTGTTGACACACCATGCAGCGTGGATGACTACCCGGACCAGGGATCGAAACCACACTCATGCGCGTGGATGACTACCCCGACCAGGGATCGAAACCACACCCCCTGCGTTGGCGACACGGAGTCTTAATCAGTGGACCCCAGGGAAGCCCTCTCTTGGAGTTTTTGTTGCTTGTATCCTGTGTGTAGTTCCAACTGCAAGTCACCTCTGAAGAGAAAAGAGGAACAAGCCCAGAAATGTACTCCCAAATGGTTTCCTTTTCCCAGTTTTGATTGCCCTTCTCAATCCTCCTGCTGTTTATCCTTCATGGTCAGGAGTTGCCTCTTGCATCTGAACAGTTTAGAGTCAGGCTGTAGTGAGCATATTCCCTCTGAATCGTCTCTGGGAGCCCCTGCTCCTTTCTTACTCCTTTTTCCTCTTTTTCCCCATCCCTCACCATTCTTTCCTTTCTGCTTCTCCCTCTTTCTCTCTTTCCCCTTCACTCTAAGCTCCCAGGTCCAAAGAGCAAAAAATAACTCTGCGTCTTCTGGTAGTCCACAGCTCTGTTTAAAAACTGATCTTGTCGTAAGCAGTGAATCAAAGTCAGGCGTGGAAGCGGCCAAGTATTTTCAAAGTCAAGTATTTTGGCCCTTACAGCTAGTTCCAGGAGTGAGGGGTGTGGCCATTCAGAGCAACCTCTGGTCAAGTTTAATTACTACCTGTGACTTTGTAGGGAGATGACAGTGGCAGAATCACTCAGATTTAACCAGTTTTCAATCACCTCTTTAGAAAAAGAGGTACTTATTTTTGCTTTGTTTTTCTTTGGTGGTGGTGGTGGTGGTGGTGGTGGTGGTTTAGTTGCTAAATTGTGTATGACTCTTGCGACCCCATGACTGTAGCCTGCCAGGCTCCTCTGTCCATGGGATACTCCAGGCAAGATTACTGGAGTGGGTAGCCATTTCCTTCTCATTTTGTAGCTTTATTGAGGTATAATTTTGCATACCGTAAAATTACCCACTTAAAGTGCACAGTTCAATGATTATTAGTGCATTATACAACAGCCACCACAATCCTGGCTTAGATCATTTCTATCTCTTCAGATAGAAATTTTGTACCCATTGCAGTCACTCCCCATTTCTCTCCCCAGCCCAAAAGTGAAAGTCACTCAGTCGTGTCCAACTCTTTGCAACCTCATGAACTGCAGCCTGTCAGGCTCCCCTATCCATGGAATTCTCCAGGCCAGAATACTGGAGTGGATAGCCGTTCCCTTCTCTAGGGGATCTTCCCCACCCAGGGTTTGAACCCAGGTCTCCTACGTTGCAGGTGGATTCTTTACCTTCTGAGCAACCAGGAAGCCCCTCTCAACCCAAGGCACCCACTAAACTACTTTCTGTCTCTACAGATCTGCTTTTTCTGGAAAGTCATATAAATGGAATTATACAATACATGGTCTTCTGTGTCTGCTTCTTTCACCAAGCATAGTGTTCTTGAGGTTTGTTCACGCTGTAGTATGTGTCCATACTTCACTCCTTTTTATTGTTGAATATTAAATACTCCATTGTATGGATAGACCATATTTTGTTCATTCATCCATCAGTTGATGGATATTTGGGTTGTTTCCATCTTGTGTTTGTGTGTATGTGTGGCCATTGTGAATGATGTTGTCATAAACATTTGTGTCCAAGTCTTTGTGTGTGTGGACACATTTTTCTTTTTTTAATCTTTATTTATTTGGCTGGGTCTTAGTTACGGCATGTGGGATCTTGTTCCCTGACCAGGGATCAAACCCAGGCCCCCTGAATTAGGAGCTCTAGACCACCAGGGCCATCTCTGGATATATGGTTTTTATTCCTCTTAAGTAGGTAAATATGAGTAGAATGGCTGAACAGTATGGTAAAAATGTGCTTAACTTTTTAGGAAACTTCCAACCTTTTTCCACAGCAGGTGCGCTATTTCACATTCCACCAGCAATGTAGGAAGGTTCCAATTTCTTCACAACCTTACTACTGCTGCTGCTAAGTCACTTCAGTCGTGTCCGACTCTGTGCGACCCCAGAGACAGCAGCCCACCAGGCTCCCCCATCCCTGGGATTCTCCAGGCAAGAACACTGGAGTGGGTTGCCATTTCCTTCTCCAATGCATGAAACTGAAAAGTGAAAGTGAAGTCGCTCAGTCGTGTCCGACTCGTAGCGACCCCATGGACTGCAGCCTACCATGCTCCTCTCTCCATGGGATTTTCCAGGCAAGAGTACTGGAGTGGGGTGCCATTGCCTTCTCTACACAACTTTACTAGCGCTTGATATTGTTTGTCTCTTTGATTGTAGCCATCCTAGTGGGTATTTTCACTTCCCCTAGTGAAGGTATAACCTGATGGTTACAGATAGAAAAGATAACCTGGTGTCATTGTGGTTTTGATTAGGATTTTCCTGGTGACTTGATGTTGAGTGTTTTTATAGGTAGTGTTGGCTGTTTGTATATCTTCTTTGGAAAAATGTCTCTTCAAATGTTTTGCCCACTTTTAAGCTGGTGTACTTGTCTTCTTCTCATTGAGTTTTAGGTGTTCTTTATGTATTCTGGGTACAAGGGGAACAATTCATTTACTTTAAGGAGGAACAAAAGGTCCATGGAAACCCTGCCTGGGCTCTGGTAGCCTGGCCAGTAGGGACTCCATGGTTCTTCTTTCCCAGTGCCAGAATGTGGCCCTGGGGGAACTCCTAGAAGCATCTCTTTGACCTCTACCTCCTCCATGGCCTCAGCAGAGCAAAACGACAGCAAATAGAAAAGCTCAGGAATAGAAAGAGTCCTCAATAGCATAGAAGTGCAGAAAGTGGGTGGGAAGGGAGAGCAAAGGTCTCCAGCAAAAGGTCCTTACTTCATGTTTAAGAGAGCACCTGCTTCAGGAAGGGACTTGTTAGGGGTCTGTTCTGGTCCCAGTTAGCATTCAGAGTCTGTGATTTTATGCCTCTGTCCTTACCCAGCCCCGTCACCCCCAAGTCGGGGCATAGCACCAGGCTTCAAGTTATAGTTAGACGTCCCACATGGTTTCTGATTCCACTGGACTCTGTTCTGCTGAAATAGCCCAGTGCCCTGTGTCCTGGTGTCCTTCAGGGCCAGCTGTCCTTAACAGCCAAACCATCTGCTCCCCACCAAAATCATGGTGCTTTGGAAATAGAATCTGTGTCTCATCCATATATGTAGCCCGGAAACTCCACTCAAGACATATATAATTATCATAAGTCCAAGTGAAGAGGAAGGAATGAGTTCCTGTATTGGAAGTGAGAAAACTGAGACTCAGGTTAAGCAATCTACCCAGAGTCACACAGGTTGTCAATGAAGGGATTGGGTCTCAAGATTCTCTGATGCCAAAAATACTTTTTCCACTATGTCAAGTTATGAGTCCTAGCCTCTCATCTTCAGAGATTCCAACTTAGAGAAGAAGAATTTATACTAACAGACTGAACAGGGATGGTTCTGGGGAGTGAGGCCACAGTGTGGAGAGGGCAAATGGGCTGGGGAGGTCGTTTCTCTGTGTGGTTTGTTTTTGAAGTCTTTCTGTATCTTGAAGTATGAAGTACTTCAAGGAAGGTTATCTCTGATGTGTAGGATGAGGGATGACCTCTTAGAGGGTTGGGATTCAAAGACTGGGTGCAGCAGGGCCTGAAGGGGTCCTGGGAGAAGTGGAAATGGCAGGACTGAAGTATAGAAGGGTTGTGGGGTTGTGTTTGGGAAGGGGTGAGTTGTCTCGCTGATGGACTCTTAGGAACCTGGTGAGGTAGAGAGGTAGGGTAAGGGCCTTTTGAAAATCAAGCTGAAGTTTGCTTGTTTGCTTTTTTTCTCTGCAATGGAACATTGTTAGAGGCTTTGTAGGAATCAGTTGGCTAATCAGGATCATATGTATTTTCTCCAGTTCTGTGAAAAATTTAAAGTGTTCTTTTATTCATATAACTCTCTGATCTCTCCTCTTCTGATTCCACTGTTTCAGAGCTCAGAGACTCTTGAAATTTCTTTCGGTAAAAAGAAAACAGTAGCTTTGAGACCTCCCTGGTGGTCCAGTGGCTAAGACACCCACTCCCAATGCAGGGGACCTGGGTTCAAACCCTGGTTGGGAAACTAGATCTCACATGCTTCAACTGAAAGATCCCACATGCTCCAACTAAGGCCTGGCACAGACAAATAAAAATATAAATACATATTTAAAAAATAATAAAAATGGTGACTTTTTTGCTGTTTGGTGAGAAACTGGCTCCAGACAGTCCCTTTGGAGGCTAAGGGAAAGATGAAGGCAGGTACCTTGACAGTGTGGATGTGTCTCTTAGTGGAACAACTCCCTGACTTGACTGAGCAGTGTCTGCCTGCAGCCTCCTACCACTACAGCTGGCAGGATATGTATTTTAATCGCTCTTGATTTTCTAGGTAACGAGTATTTTCATAGCAGGTAGTGAGAACTATCTTGATGAATGATACAGCGTATTCAATGAGCCAGTCAATGAACGGATGATGAATAATGCCATGATTTGTTTCTTCTATACATACCATTACCCTAATTAGTAATAGTGAACCACAAGATCACTTCCCCCAGTGACTGGTAGTTTACAGAGGAAAGAACAAAGATAATTGTCTCAATAGTCTCAATAAAGAGAAACCACAATCTAGGAAAGTCTGGTGTGAAGATAGTTAACCAAATATTTTTGAATTTGGGTGGACTTATAGAGAAAGTCAGAGAAGGCGATGGCACCCCACTCCAGTACTCTTGCCTGGAAAATCCCATGGACGGAGGTGCCTGGTAGGCTGCAGTCCATGGGGTCGCTAAGAGTCGGACACTACTGCACGACTTCATTTTCACTTTTCAGTTTCATGCGTTGGAGAAGGAAATGGCAACCCACTCCAGTGTTCTTGCCTGGAGAATCCCAGGGATAGGGGAGCCTGGTGGGCTGCCGTCTATGGGGTCGCACAGAGTCGGATACGACTGAAGCGACTTGGCAGTGGCAGCAGCATAGAGAAAGTATTTCATTGTGACTTTTTATTGTTTGCAGAGAGCTCACATAAAACCCAACTGCCCAGCCTTACCATAAGAAAAAGTTTGAAAGTCTTCAATTTCCTGTCACTTCAAGTCTATTTTCTATTTAATGTTAGGCTCATGATCTTTGAAATCCCTTGGATCTGAGTTTCTCTTACAGAGGAGAAACTCCCCACGATTATTTCTGCATCTTTGGCCTAGTGAGAAGTTTAAACCAGCAACCCAGAAGACTTGGCTCTTTTATTAACCTGAAAATATTACTAAAGAAGTATTTATTTGTTTTATGAACTTGCTGTGGGAAATTTATAAAACTGTATAGACAATGTGGAGTTTTTTAAAAAATTTGAAAACCTAAAGAAAAAGAGCTATGGAGAGACTTCCCCAGTGGTCCAGCGGTTAAGACTCTCCCTTCCAATGCAGGGGGCATGGATTTGGTCCCTGGTCAGGGAATTAAGGTCCCACGTCCCACAGGGTGCAACCAAAAATTAAAAATCAAACAAAACAGCCACAGCAAAACGAACTATGGAAAACCCAGAGGTTCACGTTGGAGGGAGCAGGCGTGCTCTTTCATATCACGGGAGAAAGCCACTGTAGGTCTCCGTAGGAAAAACTAATCTTGTGTCTCCTTTTAAATGGAAATTTCTTCCATGAAAATTTGGCTTTCCGCCTGATCTAGGATTATACCAGTGAGTGGGCAGGCCAGGGAAAGGCAGTGAAGGGTAGCCAATTAGTCAATCAAAAAATATGTATAGAATTCTCCATGCACCCAACAGCACGCAGACTCAGTGGGAGATACAAAGAAAGTGAGGTACAACCTCAGCCCATGGGAAGCTTGTACTGGTTTCCTTTTGAGGCAAGGTATACATGTGCTAGCAGAAAAGATGGCACGAGGCAGCATTTGCATTCGGCAGTCTGTCTCGTAGATACCAAGTGTGTAATACAGACAAATAGGCTGCTATTCTGGGCTTATCACCACTTCCTCTGTGCCATGGGGTGTCAGTGCTCAAGGTAGCTACAGAAGCTGCTTTTCATAACTGGTTGGACTGAGTAGCTAGGAACTTAGCAGACCCTTTGCCAACAAACATAAGATGGTTTGATTGAGAAAACAGGAGGGATGAAAGAGGGTTTTTTTTTCCCTCCAAAAATAATTCCACAGAGATTGTGCTTATGTCCTCAGAGGACTAACTCAAAGCAAAAGTCACATAAAAATGATTGGGGTGGGGGGAAAGTTTGTGACTACAAAATTACTAATTACACAGCAAAATTTTTGTTTTTATAATAACCATTACACATAGACTTGAGAAAACCTCTCTTAGAAATATTGAAGGAATAAGTACATGGACAGAGAAAAGTGAAATGTTGAAAAAATAATGATAAAAGTGTATTGACCTGAAGTTTTCAGCTAGTCATGTCCATTGTTTAGATCTTCTAGATGATAGCTCAGTATTTCAAGTTCATGACAGCTGCATGTAGCAGTATGCAGGCTAACTATTCCCATGAGAGCAAGATGGAGATTGGGAGATTTTCATGACAGTAGCTGACATGTCTGTCACTCACCTTGTGCCAGACTTTTTATTTTATGTTTTGGTATGCATGTTTATAGCAATCCTATGTACTGCTGCTGCTGCTAAGTCACTTCAGTCGTGTCTGACTCTGCGTGACCCCATAGACGGCAGCCCGCCAGGCTCCCCCGTCCCTGGGATTCTCCAGGCAAGAATACTGGAGTCGGTTGCCAAATCCTATGTACAGGTGGTAACTAAAGTAAAACAAAATTAAGCTCTTTTCCCAAAGTCCTCCAGCTAATAATTCCAAAGCCAGACCACCTCTATGCTACCTCAGTTAAAGATGAGCAAAACAATTGAGACTTTATAAAAGGTTAAAAAGTGTAAGGAACTCTACACTTTCATAGTGGTTCTGGAAACCACTATGAAAAAAAGGATAGGAATACTGTTTTTCCTAGTGTTTTAAGTGTAGTCATTGTACTGTTGGCATAACACTGGACACTGGACATAAAATTGGACAGTGTGTGTGTGTGTGTGTGTGTGTGTGTGTGTGTGTTAAGTTGCCTCAGTCGTGTCTGACTCTTTGCGACCCTACAGACTGTAGCCTACCAGGCTCCTCTGTCCATGGGTTTCTCCAGGCATAAATACTGGAGTGGGTTGCCATGCCCTCCTCCAGGGGATCTTCCCAACCCGGGGATTAAAACTATGTCTCTTGCATCTCCCTGCATTGGCAGGCAGGTTCTTTACTGAGCAGCACCACCTGGGAAGCCCTAAAGTTAAACAATATTAGGAACTAAATATCTGCAGTTTAACAATGGGTTTTATAAGGTGACCAATGAGGAAAAAAAAGTAGTATTTTTAAACAATAATAACAGCTGGATTTCCCTGGGGGCTCAGTGGTACAGAATCCACCTGTCAGTGCAGGACACACAAATTTGATCCCTGGTCTGGGAAGATCCCACATGCCTCAGAGTGACTAAGCCTCTGCACCACAACTATCGAGCCTGTCCTCCAGCGCAGGAGCCACAGCTAGAGAGCCCGTGTGTCCTAGAGCCCGTGCTCCGCAACAAGAGTAGCCGCCGCAATGGGAAGCTTGCAAACTGCAACTTTCAAGAAGCCCCTGCTCATCACAACTAGACAAAAGACCACACAGCAGCAGAGACCCAGCACATCCAAAAGTAAATGAGTAAATAAAAACAATGACAGTACCTTTCCTCCTAGGAAACTGTCTCCAGAACACCTTATTAGTCCAAGAACAGTATATGAGAAAATACTGATTAGCTGTATTCTTACTAAAGTGCATGAAGTTTTTGTAAATGTATGCAGTTGATGTAAGAGAAGTTTGAATTGTTTAAATATTTAAAATACTAACTTCTTTATTTGAAAACAAATAGACTTGTTTCACCCAGAGACAAACTATATGCATTGTTCATTCTCCAATCTTTTCTACACTCCTGAAAATCATTGATAAGAAAATGTTCGGGGAAAAAAATGTTTGATCAACAACAGAGCACATCATCGTGAAAGTTCAAAACACTGGGGATAAAGAGAAGATCCCATAAACTTTCTCCAGAAAGGAAAACACAGATTACATCCGAAGGAAGAAGGATCAGAATGGCTTTGGACTTAGCAGCAGCCGCCTAGGAAGCTAGAAGAGAATGGAGTGAAAACTTCAAAATTGCAAGGAAAATTTCCAGCCTAGAATTCTACACTCTACCAAACCAGCAGTCACATGTGAGGGCAGAGTATAGATATTATCAGACTGCTAAGGTCTCAAACAAATTGCCCTTTCATGTACATGTTTTCGAGGGTAATACTCTTCCCAGTTACGAAAGTATCTCAAGAAAGAGGACGATGTAAAATTCAAGAAACAGGTGATACTGCGCTGGAGGGGGAGTAGGGAGAGTGAAGATAGAGGCAGACCCCAGGGGACAGGTGTGCAGCAGGCCTGCAGAGCAGTCTTGCAGTTGGAGTGATCTCCAGAAGATATGCCTCTGAAAAGAAAAAGCTAAGAAAATTCCGAGTGTGTTTGACCCTATGGGAAGGAGACTTATTCAACTCCAGGAAAAGCTTGGAGATGAGTGATTAAGTATAAAGAAAACTGAGACGCTGAACATCATGGCTGTAGGAAAACAGGTTGTGCAAAAATGGAACGTGATCTTAGCAAACCTCATGACTCAGCTGTGAATAGTCATAATTGTTTTAACACTGATGACGAGCCACAGAAAAATTGTGATATCACAGTGTTGGGAGGATGGGACAAGGGGAAATGTGCATTGATGTGCTGGCGGCGATTAAGCAAGAGAAAAGTAAACCCGCATGTTTCTGGAGGGAACTCAATGGATAATGCCTAAAACGGAAGGAAATAAACAAGACGTAGAGATAGAACCATGCTACTTAGAGATAAGGAGGTAATTACTAAAAAAACCAGCTGAGATAATTGAACATGGTTGACTCTTAAGGCAAAGAATGGAAGAAGGCATTCAGGGGACTGTTGTGGTTTTTGTGATAAGACTTGTAGAATTATTGACTCTTTACGTTCTGTGCATTCTTTGATAAAAATAAAAACTTTTTTAAAAAGTAAAGGGTAATTCAGATAAGAGAAAATGACAAGATGAGTTACCATTCCCATTATAAAGAAATTCAAAATAAAATACTTAAAAGTTAATATAAAATAAGAAATTAAGATTCATTTCAAGTATAATTTCCTAAACATTCAAAAGAGATAGTCATGAAATTCCATGTTCCTCTCACTTTTTTTTTCCCACCCATCTTCACTCTCTAGTCAAATGTTTGGGCTTCTTCTCTGCAAGCTGTAGGTTATAGGGGAACTTCACCCTAGAGCTGGCTTCTATTTGAATTAGAGTGACTAGAAAATGTGGAGGCCAAGTTTGAGCTGTATTGTCTAAGCCAGTCTCTTGGTTGTCCAGCTGTGTATCTGGTTTCTCTTTGCATCTCCTCAGATTCTTAGAATATCTTAGGTTCAGCCATTCTGCCCTGTCCCCCTCCTCTGCTGGCTTCCTGATCCAGGCTCATCTGTCTGTCCACCTGGCCCCGACACATTCCTTCCTCTGACCTTGCTGCCTACATTTGCTTTGACCGTCCTCTCCACTTCCTCAGCCTAATTCTTAATTCCTGGCTCCCCACCTCCTCATCTGAACGTGGCTAAATCCACTTTGGAGAACTGGAACTGCCTGGGAGGAATGTGGAGAATTTGTAGCTCTGTCCTTTCTTCATTCTTGAGAGCCCAGCTGCCAGCTGAGGGCACATGTGGGGGAAGTGTATGTATGTGTGTGTGTGTGTGTGGTGTGGTGTGGTGTGGGGCAGTGCGGGGTTGGGGGTGAGTGGGGAGAAGAGAGCACAGCCGTCTTGGACTCCGTCATCTGCCCTGGGAATGCTCATGTGTATTTTTGATATCCCGGTGTCGTCTTTCTTTTATTTGTTCTGCATGTCTCTTAGATACCGCTCTAAAATTTAAAACCCAGAGGCATCTTTCCAGCTTCCTTGCATGAGCGGTGTTTTGACCTCTTAAGAGGCCATGGCCAGACTTCAGCTCCTGGTGATCTTACATGAAGTGACATCTGATTCGCTTTTAGACTGCATTCCACACCAATCTGCCCGGCCCTGCAGTTTATGGGCTCACTCCTGTTGTCTTTCAACATATGGAGCACTGTGAGATAGTGTGAGTTTGAATCTTGTCAGGGAGGCTGATTAAGCCACCATCAGGGACAGCAGTCCTGTGTGTGAAATGTCCCAGGCCTTCCCGAACAGCTCTGGGAGCGG
This sequence comes from Nanger dama, assembly GCA_917880005.1. NCBI lineage: Eukaryota > Metazoa > Chordata > Mammalia > Artiodactyla > Bovidae > Nanger > Nanger dama. The sequence continues at coordinate 13,577,505 of CAKJTW010000032.1, read as the reverse complement.
CTGGGGGTGGCTGGTGCTTCTCCATTGCGGGGCAGAGAGGCCTTGCTAACAAAGCAAACACATTGTTTTTGTATCACCGGCTAGGTCCATGGTGGTAACATTTGGCACGTTGAGTAACAGGGAACATAGATAACTGTGAACAGATGGGCAACTATTAAAAGATCCAGGGCTTTTATCATTTCTCAGTTGGCCTTCACCCACCTACAGGATACCCAGTTCCCTTGTTAAATTACATAAAGAGCTCAAATAAATTTCTTCTCCCTCCTCTTTTTTTTTTTTCAATTGCAATGAAAGCAAAAGCTCTGACGTTGAAGAAGAGAATAGATGAGAAACTTCTAATTTTGAATCCCCTTGGGATTAGATGCTGATTTCAGCTGCACACAGAACACTGCCCCATATTTTGAAAGAGTTGCTGCTGGCAGTTTCAGAGGAGATGACTTTCCAAAATAGACAGTGAACTCCCCATCCATATCTGGTAACCATCTGACATTTGGGACACAGAATTACAGAGCCATCCACGTGTTTTGATGCGTATAACCTGGCTGTTAAAAAATGGCAGTTATTATGCTTATGCTCAGAACTAATGGAATACAAAATACAAAAAGAGAAACACCTTACCTCGTTCTCAGAAGCAGTGGAAAATATTTACACATCTTAGAACAATAAAATTTCTCCACACTCTGGGAAAGTATTGTCTCTGGTATAGGAGTATGCTAGTCCTCTTTGGCTCAGAATGATACTTGGAGAGTTCACAAGAGTAGAAGTGGGACTTCCCTGGTAGTCCAGTGATGAAGACTTTGCCTTCCAATGCAGAGGGTGTGGATTTGACCTCCGGAAGCTGAGATCCCACATATCTCATGGCCAAAACACCAAAACATGAAACAGAAGCAATATTGTAACAGACTCAATAAAGACTTAAAAAGAACGAGTGAGAAGTCCAGGCACTAACTGAGATGAGACATGTCTTCCTCTGTCTGGGGCAGCAGCCTGATTTTGCCCAAAGCAGTTGTAGGTTGGTACGGTCAGTTATGGTACATATACCTGAATCTGATGAACCTGGCCAAATTAGATTGGGTTCATCAGAGGTGGCCTTAATAACATTACATTCCAGGGTCAGTAATTTTAAAGTATATCCTGTGTGGGCCTTCTGGTGGTTCAGTGGGAAAGAATCTGCCTGCCAAGGTAGGAAACCCAGATTGGATTCCTGGGTCAGGAAGATCCCCTGGAGAAGGAATGGCTACTCACTCCAGTATTCTTGCCTGGGAAGTTCCATAGACAGAGGAGCCTGGACGGGCTACAGTCCATGGGGTCTCAAAGACTCGGACACAACTGAGCGACTGAGTACACACACACACATGTACGCTAAATGTAGCTATTGAAGATCTCTTTGGAAGCAGGAAGGGTAGGTACCCAGCCCACTTTTATTCTCAGTCCCTTAGCTCTGAAACCAATTTATCCCAGCCAGGAGTGCTGGGTAGCTAAAGATCCATGTGTCCAAAAACAACCCCAACAAAGTCTAAATTTTTTCCTAAAAATAACCAGGGGAAAATGGAAATAACCATTTTTATTATTTTATTTATTTATTCGTGTATTTTTGTTGTTATTTTTGGCTCTGCTGGGTCTTCGTTGCTGTGCATGGGCTTTTTCTAGCTGCAGCGCAGACTTTGTTGCCCCGTGGTATATGGAATCCTCCTGGAACATAGGCTGAACCTGTGTCCCCAGCATTGGCAGGCAGACTCCCAATCACTGGACCACCAGGGATATTCTCTCATTCTTATTATTTTAAACTAAAACCTACACTATTCAAAAAAAACAATTCATCTACAAAAACACTGAAACCAATGATAATAAGTAGAAGACAGTTAGCTCTTGGAGAGAATGGCATCTGTTGCCAAATGATACAGTTTGATAAACGCATACTTCTTCTGTGCTGGGCTCTTTTGTTTAAGATAATTGAGTAAGCAAGGGTTATCCTGGGTTTAGTGTCCCCTGTAGAATTATACTTTAACAGAATCATTGGAAATAGATAAAGCATGCTAACACCATTTAGCAGGAACGTTGGTAATGTTAATTATGAGATATATATGTTCATAGGATTTTTTTCTCTTCCTTGTTTTTTAAATTATGAAAGTATGATAGCACATTTACAGGAGACTTGGAAAATATAGAACACAGTTACATATAGTTCCTATATATTACAATTATTTTTAAGTAGATAAATTGAGATTTTTAGTTGGAGCTTGAGTATCAACCTCTCAAAAATTAACAGAACGAATATACAGAAAAGTAGAAGGATATAGTAGACCTGAAAAGCACCATGAACCAATTCAACATAATTAAGATTTATACAATTTTCACACAATAGTAGGATATAATTCTGTTCAAGTTCCCATAGACTATAAACTAGGAGAAACTGGAACATATTCAGGGACATAAAACAAGGCACAAAATTTTCATGGTCTGAAGGTATTGAAATCATACAGAGTCAGTTCTCTCATCACTATGGAATTATGTTAGAAATCAGTATCAAAAGACATTTGAAAATAACCCACATATTTTCAAGTGCAATGGTTCACAGGCTTTTAAGTAAATATTATACATCAGTTTATCATAGAATAAGGAAACATCCATGGAGACACATGATAATGGTATAAAGAGAGTGAATATTTGTGTATTGCAATATGATTCTTATAAACATCCCTGAATTGAATAGAAAATAAAATGAGTTCAATATAATTAGTTTTTATTATGCTGTAAGTTTTATGTTTTTTTGAATTTCACCTATTTCCCTGACATATGAAAATACTCCCGAGGTGATTAAAGCCATAGCCATTCCGAGTAATTTTCATTTTCCTTCTCGCTGCTGCTAAGTTTAATGGTGTCAGCTTGCTAATCCTCCCTGATGCTCACATGGCCTCCGTTTGTGCCGGCAGTTTCCTAGGATGGCAGAAATGCAGGGGCTCATGGAAAGACTGGAGCGGGCTGTCGGCCGACTGGAGTTGCTGTCTGCAGGGTCACACAGGCCTCCTGGGGACTGCGGGGAAATTAACGGTGTCCACGGAGGTAGGCCTACGCAGTTGTCATTACTGGTCTCTTTGTGGGTCACTTAACTTTGCTCCCATCATTGAGTTCTCATGAAACATTCCTATGAACTTTAACTCCTCCATTTCTTCCTTTCTATGTGACCATGACATTAACCAGATGCAAGCGATCCCCCAAAAAGAAAAACAGTCTCAATCCACAGTCCACAAAAATCGCCTCTATCTGTGCCTGTTAGCAGAACAATGCGCAAGCTGAATGTCGTTATGCTTCCATTTCAGTGTCTATACTGCTCTTTCACATTCAGTGACTACATATATTATCTAAGCTGTTATCAAAAAGAAGCTCGTGTTCTCTATTAGACTGTAAATTGGAAGAAATTATCATTCTGTACATTTTAATTTTAAAGAGAACAAGTCATTAATTGTAAGAACTACAGTTTTGAAGGAAGAGAATCTGATGTGAAACCAAGTATTATTTCAAGGTAGCATGATCACATCACATTGCTTTATGTTTACCATTCCTCACTAAATATGTTTTTAAAATTATATGCTAATGTCACACATTTTTAAAAAGAGTTAAAAAATTATGTGGTCAAACATATAAAAAGTTAACTACTTCTTTAAAAAGATACTATGCATGGCCAACTCTGTTATCTCCAGTAATTTTTCCAAATTCTTTTTATCTAAGGTTGCAGATTTAGCAAATAAGAATACAAGACACCTAGTTAAATTTGCATTTCAGACAAACTACCTTTTTTGGTCGAAGTGTGTTCTGAATACTGCATGGGATATACTGCATGATACATACTTCCTCTAAAAATTTATTCCATGTTTATTTGAAATTCAAATATAAATGGACAATCTGTATTTAATCTGGCAACTCTATTCTTGTCTCACACCCATTGCTTCCTTATCTGACCCATTTTGAATTTTGTCAGTCTTTTGGAGCTTGAGAAAAGCCTTGGGGAAGAGGGGGTTCAAAAAAAAAAGCTTTCACTGGGCAAGATCCACATTGGTGCTTCTAGAATTTCAGGCGTATTTGGAGCTGTGCCTTGCATTACATGCCCTGGGACAGAAATTACTGTGTGAACACAAATGCACAGGGTGGATTTTTCCCCCCCTACCCTCAAACATAATGAAAATTAAAATGCCCTGAATGAATTGAAAGGGGATGTTGTTTAAGGGAAGGCTGCCAGGGGCCTGTAAGTTTTTTCCACATCAAATGAGACACATCTATGATTTCATTTTAAGCTTCTTTTGTTAACTATACAGTTGGTATATGAGATTCAATAGACTTTATTTGTAAGGAAATATTTTCATGTTCTTCTTCGGTAACTTTGTTTCCTTATGCCTTTGATATCAGGTGACCAAAAGACATTTCTGAGATTGCTGCCCACAGATATAAAGCCTGTGAATACATAAAATAAACTCCAACTCCCAGGAGGCTGTGTAGTGTTGCTGAGTTAAGGAAAAAAAGAAACCCCAATAATTCAAACCTCACTTACACAAAGAGGTACTAGACTGTTCTTTGTACTTTCTTCATAGAAGAAGAATTTCCTGGGAAAATTAATAAGCTAAGCAAATTTGGAAGGCATATACTTAAATATTTAAACACAGTTTCTAGTATAACAAATCATTCCAAACCGGTTATTAAAGTTCTCTTAAAAAACTTAGCCAGCAGTTTACTATCCTACTGATAGTATGAAATGAAGACAGGTACTTGGTTAATAGGATAATTAGTAAAAGGTCTGAATGATGTCCATCCTTAAAATCTTTGCTTATCCTGAACAACATCACTTCCACTTCTTCTAAATTAGTCAGCTTTGGTAATTTTCTGAATTTTATTTTTAACAAATCCTTAAGGACAATCTTCTCACCTTCATTTACACCTTCAAATGTAAACACCATCATTACAATAATGTTATAACTAAAGTTTTTTTTATTTAATTTAAAAAGAAACTTGTAGAAGGAACCAGTTTGTTACAGATCCATAGTATGCACAGATCAAAGAACTGTCCTATGAGACTGGTGTTATGTTGTGTTTTATGATGTGTTTTTTGCTTACTTTGATAATCAGGTAAGTTAAGCTCAATTCTTGAAGAAATATTTTTATACCTGCCAATTGATAAGTACTGTGGTAGATGCAGGGGAATCTAAGATGAATTATACACAGTCTTAAATCTTCCAAAATCTTTGGTCTCAATGCATTACTATTCTGGGCCTCAAATGCTTTATTAAGAGATGCTCAAAGGATGCAGACTGGGGAGAAAGGTCATTAAAGGCTGCCTGGAGGAGGTGTGAGCAGAGCTGAGTGATGAAAGGAAATTGAAAATTATTCCCTTTTATCATTGTCCCTTCTGCTATGTAGAGGCCTCCATCACATTTTAAAACCTTTTCCCACTTTAAACACTAGGCAGAGACCCCTCAGACCTCTTCTATGGCAACAAACAGGTTTATCTGTTTCCAAATGGATCCATAAGGAATCTTTGGGTTTGCACCTCTTTTATGTTATAGAAGTTGGTACATTAGTTCAGTTCAGTTCAGTCGCTCAGTCGTGTCCGACTCCTTGCGACCCCATGAATCACAGCACACCAGGCCTCCCTGTTCATCACCATCTCTTGGAGTTCACTCAGACTTATGTCCATCGAGTCGGTAATGCCATCCAGCCATCTCATCCTCAGTCGTCCCCTTCTCCTCCTGCCCCCAATCCCTTTCAGCATCAGAGTCTTTTCCAGTGAGTCAACTCTTTGCATGAGGTGGCCAAAGTACTGGAGTTTCAGCTTTAGCATTATTCCTTCCAAATAAATCCCAGGGTTGATCTCCTTCAGAATGGACTGGTTGGATCTCCTTGCAGTCCAAGGGACTCTCAAGAGTCTTCTCCAACACCACAGTTCAAAAGCATCAATTCTTCGGCGCTCAGCCTTCTTCACAGTCCAACTCTCACATCCATACATGACCACAGGAACAACCATAGCCTTGACTAGACGGACCTTAGTCGGCAAAGTAATGTCTCTGCTTTTGAATATGCTGTCTAGGTTGGTCATAACTTTTCTTCCAAGGAGTAAGCGTCTTTTAATTTCATGGCTGCAGTCACCACCATCTGCAGTGATTTTGGAGCCCCCAAAATAAAGTCTGACACTGTTTCCACTGTTTCCCCATCTATTTCCCATGAAGTGATGGGACTGGATGCCATGATCTTCGTTTTCTGAATGTTGAGCTTTAAGCCAACTTTTTCACTCTCCTCTTTCACCTTCATCAAGAGGCCCTTTAGCTCCTCTTCACTTTCTGCCATAAGAGTGGTGTTATCTGCATATCTGAGGTTATTGATATTTCTCCCAGCAATCTTGATTCCAGCTTGTGTTTCTTACTGCATTTTAAACTTAGGATGATAACTCAGCTTCAGTACCCTGCCTAGAAGTGAGACTTAGAAGTAGGTGCAGAGAATTATGAACAACTATTTCCATCACTCTCTGGGCCTGTGGAAAGGGCAACTGGGAACCAGGGGTAAGGAAGGAAGTTTATCCTATGCATTTATGAGCTTGGATATTTCTGTCCAGTATAAGAATGGGACTCCTAAGTTTGACTTTGAATCTTAATAGGCTGTACTGCTGAATTTGTCAGTATTAACGTTCTCAGTATTAGAGATACAGTCAGGGATTTAGACAAAAGTTTTTTTATGAAAAGTCAGGGAAAGAAATACAGAGCACCCCAGGTTGGGCCATTGCCACTTCAGCTTTAGAGTAATTTAGCAGATTAGAATTCACTATGGATTAGCACACCAGTCATTTTTACACCCACTCTCAATGTCGCTCTTCCCCTAGGAAGTGAAGGAGGAAGTAAATAAATGTGTGAAATCAACTGACTTCCTACTTTGCCCAGAGTTCATTATTACCTTTTAGTTGTCCTGAATAATCTTGGTAACTATTTGCAAGGTCATTATAGAACTTGGATAGGTAGGTGTAGATGTAAGTACACTGCCTTTGGTTGGATTCAGAAGGTGTGATCAGTTTTTGGATCTGCCACTTACTTGGTGTATAGCCCTTAACAAGTCATATGCTCTGTTTGCATCTTCACTTCCTCATCAGTGAAAGTGTGACAGTGCTACCTACCCCATGTGTTTGGGGGAAAATCAAATGAAAGTGTGCAGGTGAAAGTACCTACTCAACGAAGTATGTCAGAAAGAGAAAAACGAGTATCGTATATTAATGCATATGTATGAAATCTAGAAAGAAAGTACAGATGAACCTGTTTCCAGGGCAGGAATAGAGACTCAGATGTAGAGAATGAACATGTGGCTCCAGGAGCCAGGGAGGAGAGGGTGGGACAAACTGGGAAATTGGGATTGATGAATATACACTGCCATGTGTAAAATAATTAGCTGGTGGGAACCTGCTGTATATGGCGCAGAGAGCTCAGCTCTGTGATGACCTGGAAGGGTGAGATTGGCTGGGTGAGAGGGAGGCTCAAGGGGGGATATATATGTGCTTATACGTAGCTGACTTAACTCACTGTACAGCAGAAACCAACACAACATTGTAAAGCAATTATATTCCAGTTAAAAGAGTTTTAAGAAAGGAAGTACTTATTCAGGAGAACAAAATTAGAGGAAAACAAAAAACTAGGAAAACACTGCTTTCTTGAGCCATTGAGAAGTGTTTAATAAGTACTAATTGGGTGAATGAATGAATTAGTGAATAGAAAGAAAATGATGTGAATGACACGAGAGTTCGCTATTACTTATGGCAAAGCAGTTCCAGCTTTTACTAAATTACCACGGAATAACACAATGTTCTTTTCTAAAGGTGTGGCACCCTCTGTGGAGGCCTTCGATAAGCTGATGAACAGCATGGTGGCTGAGTTTTTAAAGAAGAGTAGGATCCTGGCTGGTGACGTGGAGACCCACGTGAGTACTTTCCTCTGTTGTACTCTGTGGAAAGATTGACTGCTATTAAAATATTTTTAAAATAATAGTCATAACCAGGGCTGGCGAAGGACAGAGGGATTGAGACCCTTGTGTGCTGCTGGTGGGAATGTAAAAGGTGCAGCCCATATGGAAAAGAATATGGCAGTCCTGCAGAACATTAAAAACAGAATTATCATATGATCCAGTCACTTTACTTCTGGATATAGACCCCAAAGAATTGAAAGCAATATCTCAAAGAGATATTTGTATACCCATGTTTGTAGCAGCATTATTCACAGTAGCCAACATGTGGAAGCAACCCAAGTTTCTGGTGACACATGACTGGATAAACAGATGTGGTCTGTGCATACGATGGAATATTATTCTTTCATAAAAGAGGAAATTCTCACACAGTGAAAACATGGATGAACCTTGAGGATGTTATGCTAAGTAAAATAAGCCTGTCACAAAAAGATACTGTATTGGGGAATCCTGGCAGTCCAGTGGTTAGGAATTGGCACTTTCACTGGTTGGGGATCTACAATCCCACAAGCCATGTGACAAGGCCGGAAAAATCAAAAAGGTACTTGTGATTTCATTTATATGAGGTTTTTAGAGACGTCATACTCATAGAAACAAAAAGTAGAATGGTGGTTCCCGGGGGCTAGAGGGAAGGATAAAAACAGGAACGTGTTTAATGGGTATTGTTTTACTTCTGTGATGCAGACTAAACTCCAGAAGAAATTCTGGCAGTCTGATGCATAACAGTGTGAACATACTTACCGCTACTGAACTGCATACTTTAGAAATGGTTAATATGATACATTTTGCATTATGTATATTTTACCACACTTGTTGTTTAAACTGCAGCCTGAGGAAAAGCAGAGTTGTAGAATTTGATAATCTCTGGATTGGTAGAGACTTTTAGTGCTAATCTAAGCCAGCCCCCAATTTAGACACTTTTCTATACATCTAAAAAAATCTTCAGCATTTTCCCTGAGGCTAGACATTGTTTGTGTCCTTCTAATGAAAGTAAAAGCCAAACCAATTAACAACCTAAAAGAAAAAAAATTTTTTTCAGGTTCTTTTTATTTATTTGCCTTTGTTTCTTTCAAGGATTGAATTCAAACTCCATCTGCTTATAGATTTCTCAGCAAGAGAGCATCCCGGCAAAACCATTTTCAGTATAGACTCACAGAAAATCTGATTCTTGAATAAAGTTGTGGTTTGCGAAACAACACCACTCTTTTTGCTCCTTCTTCAATTAGACATTATATGCAACACCCAACACCAGTCTTCCAGGGGATCTGCAACTCAGATTATACCCTTGGTTCCAGAATTGTAATTAAACAGGCGTTTATCTCATCACATTTGCTCATCACATCTAAGAAAAATGAAGATTAGTCTCATGGACCTTTTTATTAAATATTCCTGTTGAAATCCTCATTGGCAAAAGAAAGGAAACTCTGATATGCAGGAGTTCTAGAAAAGTCTGTGTAGTAAGACCTACTTGAGATGTATCACAGAACTCTAGAATTGCTCTGGTTTGTTCTTGAGCTTGAAGTCTGTGTTTACAGAAACCTGGTCTGCACTAACATGGTAGCTGAGCTTCTGATATGCTGTCTCATGATTGTACTTGAAATCTAACATACAAATTGGAGTATCAGCCCCAGGACACTAAAAGAGATTCTTAAATAATTGAACAGTTTACTCTCTTGCAAACTATTATAATAATTATTATAATTAGTATTGTTACCATTAATATTGACATTATATTATATATAATGTGTACTTCTGAGGTAGCCAGTACATTATAATTTTTATTAGTGTCACAAAATTCTATATAGTGTTCTTTTACAGGGGAATAATGAAGCCTGTAAATATGTATATTTAACTTTGCATTTTAAGAAATGTAGGGTTTGCATATTAAGTAATTCTCTTTAAGCTGCATGATAAATAGTTCCTTTAAATTTTTGTAGAACGAAGTGAGTTATCAATAAAGTGTAGCTTGATTTATATGAAGTTTTTCTTCTCCCTGCTCATCAGCCTGAGAACAGCATGACTCGAAGGAATATTCTCAATAATGAATAGATAATGCTTAAAGAAATTTGTGTTTTTCACTAGTTCAGTTTTTTAACAAGGAAGGAAGGTGGGGAAAGAAGAAAGGGAAGAAAGAGAAGAGAAAGAGAGAAAAATACTTGTCATCTGAAAATGTAGACTCGGTTTCTATAACACAAAGAAAAGTGCAGGCAGCTTTTGTCCATCTGCCCATGACTTTAATACGTTGAACAAGCAGTTTATTTTTTCTCTCTTATAGAACCATGTGTCACTGACATTAAGCTTGCAGCTGCTGCCTCTCCCATAAGCCAGAAGTAGGGGTTGAACGTTGTTCCAAGAACACACCTGTTGCTTAGGGAAAAAAACCCACATACCTGATTGTACAGTATGGAAAATTGAGAATGACACAAATGTGCATCATGCTAACTCCTGTCCCTGTGTGTAAAAGCTGTTTCACAGACACTAACAATGAAACAGGACAGCCGAGCTATGATTTAACGTCTGTCTTGTGTTGGCTGCTGGTCGGGCTTAATTTACTGAACACTCAATAGTCTATTGACAGAACAGACCACAAAAAAGGGAACTAATAGCGACAGTTAGGAAGCTCTGTTGAACCGAAGAACATAGCAGGTTTAGAAAAAGATTAGATCTTGTAAAGCTGCCTTGTATGCGGCATAAACTGAAGGGCTTATTTAAATTACCCTTCAACCCAGGAACGCTGACACAGCTTGCACCCTTTTTAAGAGATAAACAAACAATGCACTTTTTTATAATAGATGTTTGGGGTAAATATAGTCCTCAATGTCAAAGGAAAGGATCCCCCAGAAACTGGGCCTACAGAATTGTAAGCCCTTAGTCAACAGTCATTTATCCTTAAATGGATGAATGTGGTTTTTTGTTTTTTGTTTTTTTTTTAAACAAAGCTGTCCTGTTGTTATTCATGGTATATGGAACTAATCTTGGGTCTGTTTCTAAATGATTTGACCATCATGAAACAACTGCAAATCATATAGCTCTTCCTAACTCAAGCCCTTTTTGGAGATTTATAGAATTTACATATTAATGCTTGTAAAGGTCTGTAATATTTATTTCTTATCATGATTAAGATGGATACATAGAAATATTCTTTTATTGTTCAATAAAAATGAGAGACCCACAATTTGAACAAAAGGGCAATAAAATTCAGCAAAAAGGTATAATACACTACACATGGTAAGATTAAATGGCATTAAACAGTATTATAGCTTTGAGTTCCTGGACTTTATAAAGGATAGACCTATTTAGACAGTTATTATAGCTCTACTTTTAATGGCCCATGGTTACTCTTGTAGATGTTCCTAGAACTTGTTACTTACTTAAATCATCTACAGAATGTCTTATTCATTTTATGCCTTGCTGGTTAGGTAACATGTCCAAAGGGTGTGTAAGTTAAGGATGATCTCTTGTTTGTATTTGGATTTCAAAGCTGGCTCTTACTTTTTATAGCATGACCTTGAGCTAGTCCTTACCCTTCTCAGTAATGAGACTGGACCACATCACTTCCAAGGGCTCTCAGAGCCCCTTTGAGTGACTCACCCGTTGTCTCAGTGTGAAAGCATGAGGGAGTTACTCAGTTGCCAAATGAAGAGCTTGAGATAGAACAGCTTCATCACCAATATAAAGAAAAAAGAAATCTTGAGCCATGCCAGGGAAAGAACCTCAAGCAAGCAAAACAAGCAGAAGGAAACATGTCAGAAAAAGGATACACAGAACACTAAAGATAACATATCATCCTGCTTTATGATAATATAGAAAAAAAATCAGACTCCTTCATTTAAAAAGACCTTGAGGGACTTCCCTGGCAGTCCAGGGGCTAAGAAGACTTTATATCCCGAATGTAGGAGCCCAGGTTCCATCCCCAGTCAGGGAATTAGATCCCACATGCCACAAGTAAAGGTCTTGCATGCCACCGCTAAGACCTGGTGTGGCCAAATAAATAAATACAAAAAATTAAAAATACAAATAAAAATACTTTGCAGCCTCCATGAGTCTGTCCTTCTTGGTCTTACTGGTTCTTACCTCTTCCTTGACATGGACCTATCCCTAGAATAAATAACGTAAAAATGGCTATATATTTATTTTACTAATTGTATCCATATTCTTTCTTCGATTTTAGAAAACGTTTATGGATAGTTTGTACTCAAAAAGAACAACCATTTGCATTTTTGGTGCTGTATAATCTGGGTCTATGTAGAAACCCTCCTGCCTCCACCAAAAAAAAAAACCAAAAGACAATCAGAAGCACAAGTTTGGTGCCTCCTGAGAAACCTGTATGCAGGTCAAGAAGCAACAGTTAGAAACTGACATGGAACAATGGACTGGTTCCAAATTGGGAAAGGAGTATGTCAAGGCTGTATATTGTCACCCTGCTTAATTAACTTAAAGACTTCCCTGGTAGCTCAGCTGGTAAGGAATCTGCCTGCAGTGCAGGAGACCCTGGTTTGATTCCTGGGTCAGGAAGATCTGCTGGCGAAGGGATAGGCTACCCACTCCAGTATTCTTGGGCTTCCCTAGTGGCTCAACTGGTAAAGAATCTGCTTGGATTGTGGGAGACCTTGGTTCGATCCCTGGGTTGGGAATATCCCCTGGAGAAGGGAATGGCTACCCACTCCAGTATTCTGGCCTGGAGAATTATTTATATGCAGAATACATGATGCAAAATGCCAGGCTGGATGAATCACAAGCTGGAATCAAGATTGATGGGAGAAATATCAACAACCTCAGATATGCAGACGATACCACCCTTATGGCAGAAAGCTAAGAGGAACAAAAGAGCCTCTTGATGAAGGTGAAAGAGGAGAGTGAAAAAGTTAGCTTAAAACTCAACATTAAAAAAACCAAACTCAACATTCAGAAAACTAAGATCGTGGCATCTGGTCCCATGACTTCATGGCAAATAGATGGGGAAACAATGGAAACAGTGACAGACTTTCTTTTCTTGGGCTCCAAAATCACTGTGGATGGTGACTGCAGCCATGAAATTAAAAGACACTTGCTCCTTGGAAGAAAAGCTGTGACAAACCCAGATAGTGTATTGAAAAGTAAAGACATCACTTTGCCAACAAAGTTCTGTTTAGTGAAAAACCAAAGCTATGGTTTCTCCAGTAGTCATGTTGGATATGAGAACTGGACCATAAAGAAGGCTCAGCGCCTTTGAATTGTGGTGCTGGAGAAGACTCCTTGAGAGTCCCTTGGACTCACTCACAAGGAGATCAAAGCAGTCAATCCTAAAGGAAATCAACCTTGAATATTCATCGGAAGGACTGATGCTGAAGTTCCCAATATTTTGGTTCCCTGATGTGAAGAGCCCACTCATTGGAAGAGACCCTGGGGAAAGATTAAGGGCAGGAGGAGAAGGGGGCGACAGAGGATGAAATGGTTGGATGGCATCACTGACTCAATGGACATGAGTTTCTGCTAGCTCCGAGAGACAGTGGAGGACAGAGGAGCCTGGCATGCCGCAGTCGGTGGGGTCGCCAAGAGTGAGACACAACAGAGCAGCTGAACAACAGTAGCAGTGAAACAGCCCATTCCACACAGATCCAGCCTCCTCAATCCCCTGCTTGCCTTCAATCAAGTTGGCCCTCCCATTGACTAGTTTCTTGCTAATAGTTTTAATCTGAACTTTTATTTTTATTATAATTAAACATAAATATACCTTGGCAATCTCAAGCTCAAAGGATCATGTGACATCTGTCCCATTCTCCAGATGGCAGAGACACCCCCCCAACCAAAAATTTACTTGTTCAAAGAATTCTGCATTTAGGTTTCAAACAGGCTTTATATCAGGGATCTTTTGTCTTACAGTCTTGGCCAGTTACGATAGAATTATTAGAGAAGAAAATACCTTGGAAACCATCCATTCCAATATACATCCTCATTTCTTTTTCTTTGTCTTTCTGCCTCCCTCCCTCTCTCCATCCCTCCCTCTCTCCCTTCTCTTCTTTATCTCCTAACACCCAGGGACAACCCTCTGAAAGAGAATGTACCTGATGGTGTTAGTCACTCTGTCATGTCTGACTCTTTGGGATTCCATGGACTGTAGTCCTGTAGGCTCCTCTGTCCATGGGATTTCTCAGGCAAGAATACTGGAGTGGACTGCCATTTCCTTCTCCAAGGAATCTTCTTGACCCAGAGATTGAACCTGGGTCTCCTGCATTGCAGGTAGACTCTTTACCATGACTCTCGGATGACTCTCTGAGCCATCAGGGAAGCCCTCCAATATACATCCTCATTTCTGTTTCTTTATCTTTCTGTCTCCCTGTCTCTCTCCATCCCTCCTTCTCTCCCTTCTCTTCCTTCTTTTCTTCCTCTCTGTCTTTGTCTCTTCCTTTCCTCAAAGAAAGAAACTGCAGCCTAGAGGGGTTGGTGATATAGGTGCCATGTTGTATACAGAACCATGACCCCATGGCAGAGGGGGAGTCTGGTCTCCAGCATCTCCATCTGTGGTTGGGAGATGCCTGGCTTAGACCTCCCTAGGTCAGCCGTCTCTCACTGCCTTTGCAGGCAACTGAGTCACTAGTAAGGTGCAGGGGCATGTATCTGCCACCTCTTCTTGTCCTCAGCACTCAACAGCTGGCACCGTTCCCCCTATCAAGTTTCCACAATGAGTCAAGAAAGGGTGGACTTGGGCACAGCAGATGAGGAGAGGAGTTACAGTGAACGTCACCATAACGCGTGTCCTTCATGTGTCTCCTCAGAGCCGCGCTGAGTGAGGCAGCAGAACAGTGACCTCTAGGACAGATGAACTGTGTCCCTCATGAGTCTTTCCTTCTCCCCAGTCACTAAGCCAGCCTGCTCTCAGCCTGGTCATCACTCACTGTGCTGTTGACACCAAATTGACAGAATTCAGGAAGATCACAGATCAGTCCATCTCTGTTATGATTTCTTTCCAAGAAGGTGGAGAATTTTGACTCTCATCACTGAACACATACTTTGTTTTTAACTTAAGGATGTTTGCTTTTAGAACATCTAATCCCCGTCTCCGCCCTTGAACATCCTAGTTTCATAGCACATTTTAAGCCTAGGGAAGGCTCTTTATCAGGAACTGGGCTTGGAATCTCAGCATCTCTTGAAGAGACACCAGGCATCACTAATCGCCAGAATCTCCTTGTTTACTCCACCAAAAATAAATATCTCTGGAATATTTTGCTGAGACAGTGAGTTGGGCTCCATGAATCTCTCAGGTTAAGATGAGACCTGTGCTTTTCTTTCTGCTTCTTAAAGGAAACCTAAGGAAACCTGTGGAATACCAGCCCTGATTATTCTCTTCTGGTCTGTGATCACTGGTGTAAGCAAAATGTAAGAAACGAAATATGCGGAGATGTGTTCTGAACGTACTCAGATTTCTGTGTGCACATTGCTATATTTAAAATGGATGGGCAGCAAGGTCCTACTCTATGGGAACTCTACTCAATGTTATATGGTAGTCTGGATGGGAGGGAAGTTTGGGGGAGAATGGATACATGTATATGTATGGCTGAGTTGCTCTGCTGTGCACCTGAAACTCTCACAACATTGTTAAGCAGCTATACTCCAATATAGAATAAAAAGTTAAAAAAAAAAAACCCGAAGTACCTTTCAGAAGATTGTTTTCCGTGTAAAAATTTAATCATGTTACTTAGAACTGCACAGTAAAGGTCCTTTTCCTTTCTCTTGCCTTTTCTTTTTTTCCCTGGTCTTTCCTTCTTCCTAAAACTATGCCAAACATTTGTTGTTGTTTTCTATCTAGACTTCAGGATAATTTAATTGTTTGCCTAGAGGCTGCTTCAGCATCTGAAAATTAATACTTTGCCTAAAAGTAATGACCTGATCTCATTTAGATTATATTATTGCTATTCTAGCAACCATACCCACAAAATACACCACACAGAGACATGCCCTTCAACACATGTATATCTACTATTCACCTACAAATTCCTTATAATACTGTATTAGCTATATATAAGAAAAAACAACCTTGATCAAATAGATGGGCACTCTGATCTGAGTCACTCTAATCGTAGTGTATGTGTTTGCAGATTTCTTAGTGTGCATAAGGAAACTACAAAATATGCTTTTTAACCTGTAGTATATTTTTTCCTTTCCAGTTGTATTTAGAATATGGTTGAAAATTGTAAGTTTTGAAACATGGCAGTTTACACTTTCATAACATATGACAGAGAAGGCAGTGGCAACCTACTCCAGTACTCTTGCCTGGAAAATCCCTTGGATGGGGGAGCCTGGTAGGCTGCAGTCCATGGGGTCGCTAAGAGTCGGACACGACTGAGCGACTTCACTTTCACTTTTCACTTTCATACACTGGAGAAGGAAATGGCAGCCCATTCCAGTGTTCTTGTCTGGAGAATCCCAGGGACAGGGGAGCCTAGTGGGCTGCCGTCTGTGGGGGTCACACAGTCGGATACGACTGAAGCGACTTAGCAGCAGCAGCAGCAACATATTACAAGCCAATTATTTTTAATATATAAGATGTTTTAGTGCTGTGAAAAAAATGGTATTCAGTGAATTAATAATTTATTACTCTGTGTATGTGTTTGCAATAAATTACTTTCCTTTTCAGAAAACACTTTGCAAAATAAATATTTTAAATGGTAAGGTACTTGGAATGCCGATAGTTGACTTTCAGTGGCTTTGGTTAAAACAATTCAACATACAGAAAAGATGGTATGATTTATCCCTTCAGGCCCACCTGTTGAGTGTTGGGGACTAGTTCAAGGTTCCAGAAGTATGCTGTTGTCCTCTTGCCTTCTTAGTGTCCAGAACTTATCCATAGTAAGTGGTTAATAAATGTTTGCCAAATGAATGAATGAAACCAAACATGTAAAAGAATCAAATTACTGAACCAGTGGACGCATGAATGTACTGTGGCTGACAATTTGGATCAAGCAGTATTGTAGATGAGGAGTTAAAAGAAAATCAAGGCCAGGTTGTATGTCATGAATGAGCAAGAGAAACATAGATGCTATAGATTTTTATCATGAATGCATACACAGGCGCACATAAGCCCTGGTTTTATTGTAGCCTTGACAATGTGTCTAGTACCCTCTTCATTCTCTTTACTCTCATTCCTTTTTATAGTTGAGGAAAATGAGCCATTGAAAGACTGGAGCTCTAAGGCAGGTTAAGAAAGCTATGGAATTTAGAAAGACGGTAACGACGACCCTATGCAAGACAGCAGAAGAGGAGACACAGATATAAAGAAGAGACTTTTGGACTGTGTGGGAGAAGGCGAGGGTAGGACGATATGAGAGAAGAGCATTAAACATGTATATTACCATACGTAAAATAGATGACCAGTGCAAATTCGATGCATGAAGCAGGGCACCCAGAGCTTGTGTGCTGGGACAACCCAGAGGGATGGGGTGGAGAGGGAGTTGGTGGTGGTTGAGGATGTTGAGACACATGTACACTCATGGCTGATTCATGTCAATGTATGGGAAAACCAGAGAAGGCAATGGCAGCCCACTCCAGCGCTCTTGCCTGGGAAATCCCATGGACGGAGGAGCCTGGTGGGCTACAGTCCATGGGGTCGCTAAGAGTTGGACACGACTGAGTGACTTAACTTTCACTTTCACTTTTATGCACTGGAGAAGGAAATGGCAACCCACTCCAGTGTTCTTGTCTGGAGAATCCCAGGGACAGGAGCCTGGTGGGCTGCCATCTATAGGGTCGCACAGAGTTGGACATGACTGATGTGACTTAGCAGCAGCAGCAGCAGCAGCATGGCAAAAACCACCATAATATTGTAATTAGCCTCCAATTAAAATTAATTAAAGCTAGGTAGGAATTCATAAGTAACAGGAAGAGCCATCAATATATTGACTTGTAGTCCAATAGAAATCCCATGAGCTCTATCTGTGACAGTACATCTTTGTGAGCCTTACTGTAAGTATTTTAAACTGAAGGTCAGAGTTGGAAAAAGGATAACGTTGGACTTTGTTTGATTTTTCTGTTTGGATTGGGTTTTACCATGTTGCTTTCTCCTCCAATCATTAAAGTGATAGCTATCAGGCAAGAAATAACTTGGGAGTCAAAAGGGCCAGCTGAGAAATTGAATTTTTGTCCAGGACTTCATGAAATCATATTTCTAATAATTAGTTACTCCTGGTTTCAAGAGTCTTTAGTTGTATTTATATAATTTTAAATATCTGAATGAAAAGTGAAAAATTCAATTGTTGTTGTTTAGTAGTTAAGTCATGTCCAACTCTTTCACGGCCTCACAGACTGTAGCCTAGCAGGCTGCTTTTTCTGTGGGATTTCCCAGGCAAGAATACTGGAGTGGGTTGCTATTTCCTTCTCCAGGGGATGGATCTTCCTGACCCAGGGACTGAACCTGCATCTCCTGCTTGGCAGGCAGATTCTTTACCACTGAGCCACCTGGGAAGTGAAAAGTTCAGTAGATTGTTTCAATATATCCAGGTCAGACAGTCCCAAACTTTTAGATGAGGACTCTCACCCCAAAGTTCATCTATAAGTTAGTTCTTAGAAACTTGGAAAACATTTGCCTGTAGACCTAATGTAAGGGATGAGTGGTTCATTTCATATGCAAAGATTCAGAAGAATATTACTCTGTGTGTGGTACACAAACCACTGCCATCCACAGATTCTGCTAATGGTCTGCCACGAAATGAGTACAGAAATTGTAAGGCTTGAGAGCTTTTATAACAATCCAACAGAGCCATTTTAAAGGCTGCTAAATCTGATCATTTAAGAAACTTGGACTTGTGCTTTGTGTGTCTTTCTAGTAAGGCTCTTTTATTAATATTTCTTTTACAAAACTACCAGTCTGTGAGAGATGAGAAATTAAAAGAAAGTCTTCACCAAAGGTTTTTTGAGTAGCACCATGTAACGCAGAATGTTGGGGAAGAAGCATGACTCAATGACTCTTCCACCATGATTTTAGTTTTAGTTAAATGAAGCAGGAAAACAATAATATTAAATGAAAAACACTCATTTATTATGAATGCTGATACCTGGGGGGTGTGCATTTAATTAGAGAAAGACTTAGCACCAGATAAGGATTTCTGTATAGATTCTGTGTACTTCCAGCTGACGATGGGCCTGGTTCCTTTCTACTTTTGCTACCACGCATAGGATTTTTCTTTTTCTTGGTATGAGTATATAATTACTCTCCTTTGATTATCAGAATAAATTCAGAATTGACATGTGGGACCAATAAAAAAGGAAAGAAGAAATTTTTCCAAGGATAACAGAGCAGGAATTGAAAGGGTAGAGAGGTGATGTATACACTTACCAAAAGATTTACCTTATTGAAAAGTGAAGTCTGCTGGCTTCCCTGATGGCTCAGTGGCTAAGACTCCAGGTGCCCAATGCCAGGAACCCGGGTCTTATCCCTGGTCAGGGAACTAGATCCCATATGCCAAAATGAAGAGTTTACGTGGCTCAACTAAAGATCTCACATGCTGCAAATAAGACCCGGTACAACCAAATTCATAATAAATAAACAAAAATATTTAAAAAACATTATGATTATATAGTTTGCTTTAAAAATTATGAAATGTTTATATTTATATATATATATTTATGAAAAGAAAGGCTGGAAGGATACTTATTAAATTGCTGAGAGTGCTCATTTTGGGGGATCAAATTTGCCAAAATCTTTACATCCTTAACAGCCATGTCTTTTGAACTTTTGTAACAAGCATGTGTAAACTGTTATCAGAAGAAAAGGAAAGGAAGATGTGGTATTTTAAGAAAAAGATCTTGGAATTGAGATATTACCGGGAAGAAGTTCACTGAGCAGCAAAAGACAAGTGAGAAAACATGGGTACCAAGTAGTGTTGGTCCCACATAGCTTGGTTGCATGCTGCTCAGGAGTGGTCAGGAGTCCAGGATGCCGCAGAATCCATGGGGACCTCGGGACCAGTGTTCAGCAAGGACTTTCATGGACTGAGTGTTCCATCGTAAGATCTCAGTTGTTGTCAGCTCTGTACGGTTGATGAATGAACAAAATCTGGTTTGTAGGTAAATTCTGTGGTCACCGGAGATCTATTTCATTTCCCTGCCATATTTAAATTTTCTGTATTAGTAAGAGAGACAAAGGGGGAAGAGAACTAGCATTTATTGAGGACCTGCTATGTTAAGCACTTCTTACAGCTTGCCAATGCATAGCTTTACTTGATCATCAGGAGAACACTTTAAGGTAGGTAAATTTGAGATAAAGAAGCAGGCGTCAGGAAGGTTGACTTGCTTATAGCCCTACATCAATGGGTAGAGTTGGATTCTATCTCAGGCCTGTCAGAAGATCTGAAGTTCACAGATTCTCTGCTGTGCCACACCATTTTCTAAGAATTTCAAATCATTCATTATTTATTGGTAGTTATTGAGCTTCTGGTGTAATAAAGGCCCTTCTGTGTAGGCACTGGGCTTCCCAAGTGACTCAGTGGTTAAGAATCCTGCTAATGTAGGAGACATGGATTTAATTACTGGGTCAGGACGATTCCCTTGAGAAGGAAATGGCAACCTGATCTGGTATTCTTGCCTGGGAAATCCCATGGACAGAGGAGCCTGGTGGGCTACAGTCCGTGAGGTTGTAGAGTTGGACACAACTTAGTGAGTAAACAACATGTAGGCGCCCAGGAGCCTAGTCTTCAAGAGCTTGTTACCTACTCAGAGACTCAAGGCATATACACATGCATGAAACTTAAATAAGCATGCGGCTTAAATAATACAAAGTGGAAGGACAGTGCTTCGTGTTACAGTGCGTTCTAGAATAAGGAGTACTTGCTGCCTCTAATTTTTCTGATTCATTGCAGCAGCCAAGTATCCTTTATATATATATATATATATATATATATATATATATATATATCTATCTTACTTGTGTAGACCCCAAAATTCAACAACCATGCAGTACTTCTGGCTTTGAGAGTCAAAGGATTTAGTTTAAACATGCTGGTAAAATGCTTTCGATTCCTTAAATGTTAGAAAAGCAAGTTAGGGAATTTTGAGAGTGGCCAATTTGACAAGTGTCTTGTCGCTATGCACTGACTAAATTTGAAAATGACATTAATTTCAGAGAAGAGTTTTGTTCAGATTACAAACTTATTCTGCCTGTCAGAAAAACAAACAGATTTAAACATACAATAGTGTTTTCTTTTTTTCTATTCTGATGTCTTAAGAAATACTCATTGGTTTTAATTATTTCAAACAGTTGGTTTTTTAAAAGGTTATCTGCTACAATTAATTGTTTAGAAAAGTTTATATTGGGTTTTTTAAATTACAATGATTAGTTTTACACTATAGATTTTACAAACTTTTCTACACATTCTATTGTTTGTGACCTGCTCGTTTTGACCATGTGTTCTGGGCCTCTTTCCATGTCCGTAAGCTGAGGTCTATACTGTCGCTTTTAGTGACTGCATAGTATTTCATTGCATGGTTATACCATCGTTAATGTGAACAATCAGAATCATAGGTGGAGGAAATAATATGTGCAAGGATGCAGAGCCCAGATGAGGGTGAGACGATTAAGGCCCCAGGGTGTGGCTCTGAGAGGACATGCATGTGGGCTCTGCGATTGCCGCACCTGGTCTCTTCCCCTGAAAGGATGGCACCTAGTGGCACTTCAGTTCAGTTCAGTAGCTCAGTCATGTCCGACTGTTTGTGACCCCATGGACTGCAGCACGCCAGGCTTCCCTGTCCATCACCAACTCCCTGGAGCTTACTTAAACTCATGTCCATCCAGTCAGTGGTATTTATAATCATTTAAAAAATTACTGACATTTGACTTTTTCATTTTTTTTCCCTATTATAAATGAAGTTACAGTGCAAATCCTTATACAAATACTATTCTATAATTGTACAATTATTTTCTCAAGGAAAAGTCCAAGGATTGGTAGTGCTGGGTCAGTGATAAATGCTCCCTAATACTTACTGTGGTCCCCCTCGCCGCATCCCATCCTGCCCTTCCTGCCCTCCACACACATAGTACTGATTCATACTCTCAGTGTCTAAAAGTGCTTTAGGCTATTGGGTGATAATTACAAACTAGCAAAATAAGAATTTTAGGGACACAATGCATGATTTGAACGCACATTATTATTCATGGCATTAATTGTTTAAAAATACTTTGCCCTCTGTTACACTAGCAAGAAGATAAAAACAAAGCTATATGTCCCCCTGTATTTTTTGCCAGAGAAGATCATTTATCAGTTCTGCCTTTTATTTATTTGACATGGGAGGAAGTTTGTTTAAATTGGTTCTCTGGGGCTGGATGTGACATGTTCTGGATGGGGTGTTACTTTAATGGAAACCGATAATGCAGCTGAGCTATGTAATAGAAGATTGCAGGCCTGAATGTAGAAAGGACATGTTGGAGCTGTTCCTTAGTGTCAGAACTGTGCACTGTGGCTGATGTAAACTACTTATGTGAGCTGGAAGTTGCCTAGGCAACAGTCCTATTAATGAAGAATGAACCTCTCTTATTATCAGTGCCTGGATGAAATTTTTTTTTTTTTAATAAAATGTGCCTAGTAGTCTCACATTGACATTTTCAATCTACCTACTCATCTTTCCTTTCTAGGCTGCAAAACTATTCAGCTCTGTTCAATAAGGATGCATTCTTTCTCTGCTAATGAAAGTGAAATCATTGGTTGGGGGGGAAACCAGTCAACTGTAAGGGCAGTAAAAATACTAATTTATAACAATTACCTAATATAAAATTATTGTCCTTTTGATATATGCTTTGGCTAAGGATGAGCCTGAAATTGACTGGGACTTGGTAGGTATTTGAGCAGGCCAGACTCTTTTAAATTAACTTGTCTTTATGATTTAATGGAGTGTTGCCAACATATTTATAAATAAGTGGAGTGTGACATTGCTTCTTCCTTCTCCTGGTCAGACTGTAAATTTAGACTCCATTTCATTGTGTGCACACTAGAAATTTAAAAAAAAAAAAAAAAAGCTGTGGTTGTCTTGAAGAGCGAGAGAGCCATGTTAAGGAGTATGATGGTTAGAACGCCTGGGTACCAAGCATTGTGCTTCCTGAGGTCTAGAAAGAAGGAAATCATTTCTTCAAAAAGAATACATTCCTGGGACTTCCCTGCCCATCCAGTTGTTAAAACTCCACGCAGGGAATGTGGATTCAATCTCTGGTCAGGGAACTAAGATCCCAAGTGTGTGGCCGAAATAAAAAAAAAAAGAATACATGCCCTTTTTAATGACAATACTTCTTGTGTTTTGTCAAGCTAACCAGGTGAGGAAATTACCTTTCAGTTACGGTTATCGGCAACCCATTCCTTTCAAAATGGAACGTTTGTTGTCTATTCCACCTTGTCGCCTGTTAACAGTCATTAGTCATTCTCAGCTTGTTTCCCCTGGCAAGGTACTCAGAACTTTCTGATTATGAAATTGAATAATAAACTTTGATCGTGTTCTCATCACATCTTTTTGATAATTATTTTCTGATAGTAAAATTTAAATGTTTGAGGTAGAAATTTTGACAATAAATGTATGAAGAAGAAAATTTTAAAAACCACTTATAATCCCACTACTCAGTTAACTGCCACTGATATCATGGCACATTTACTTCACCAGGACATTGTTCAAAGTCCTCCTTGGTAAGATAGAATCAACACTGATCTGTGAGGGCCTATGTATAAGGACAAGTGACACATACCAACGGAGATACGAAGATGCTGACTGAAATTAAGTTGTAATCTAAGCAAAACTTGGCCCTTCTATGTCACTGTGGCAATTCCAGGGTCAAAACCAGTAGCAGTTAATCTCATTTCTCATTTCTTAACTTATACCATTAGACTATATGGCTGACAAAACAGATTTTGCCGTCAGAACAAGTTTCAGCGCAAGCATGCCTCCAATTTTCTTTGTTTAAAGTAATCCTGGCTTGCTTCTTTGTGCCTTTCCTATTTTCATGTAGGGAAGAGAGAGCTGTTTCCCAAACATATGCAAAATAGGGCAAAGTTCATGGGAACTAAAGATGTCATAGTGAAGAGACATTGTGTTCTTGCGTGTTTCATTCTCGGCAGTGATTGCATGAAGAGGCAGTTTGGGTGCTGCTTTAGTCCCCTTCCAGCATCCCCAGGTAAATATGATAAAAACAACAGTAATAAGCACAAAGAATGAAACTCTCATGCACTGATAGGATAAAAGCTTCTTTAGAGAACTTTGCTATTTTAAACAAACAGAAACAGTCCAAGGAAGAATAGAGTGTTTATCATTGAGTCTCTTAGTGACGCCCTGTCAGCACAATCCCACCATCCTTTCCACCAGATAATGCCCCCAAGCCCCTCTCATATAGTTGTTCATAACCACCCCCAACTCCAATTCCATAATCCAATATGCATATATCACAAGGCAGGTAATGGGGAAATGCTCTGTCATCACAAGGATGAAGTTGGGATGGGAGTTCCAAAATGTCTGAAAATGGAAACAGAATACTTTTTTTCTCCTTTGAAAAAGAAGCAGAAAGTTCATACCAATGTCAGTTCCCTGGTTTTGATGCTGTACTATATTTAAGTAAGATATACCTAATGAAGTAACTTAGGGCTTCCCTGGTGGCTCAGAAGATAAAGAATCTGCCTGCAATGCAGGAGACCCAGGTTCGATTCCTGGATGGGGAAGACCCCCTGGACAGAGGAACAGCAACCCACTCCAACATTCTTCCCTGGAGAGTCCCATGGACAGAGGAACCTGGAGGGCCACAGTCCATGGGGCTGCAAAGAGTCAGACACGACTGAGCAACTCACGCACGCACACACACAAACACAGTGGAGTAAACTGGCTGCTGAGAGCACAGCACCTCTCTGTACTGTCCTTCCAACTTCCTGTGAACCTATAGTTATTTCAAAATAGGTAAAAATAAAAATCTTTTGGTCTATAAAGTGTAGGAATTTCAGAAAATTATAGCAGTGTAATAGAAACATTTTTAAAACTCTAAGATGTTAGTGAACTGATATCTCTTTATAAATAAATAGTTATTTCTTGGAGAAAGAAATGGCAGCCCACTCCAGTGTTCTTGCCTGGAGAATCCCATGGACAGAGGAGCCTGCTGGCTATAGTCCATGGGGTCAGAAAGAGTCGGACATGACTTGAATGAGTGACTGAGCAGTTATTTCTTGAAAAATTAAAAAGACGTGGAAGAAGGACTTTTAGTTTCTGGTTCTGCATGTAAAGAGCCTGGAAGTCACCACTCGATCCAAATAACAAGGAAAAAGCTAAACTCTGAAAAAGCAACTCTTGTTGGGTCCTTAAAGGAGGACACAGGGAAAACTGCTGTCCCGAAGACCAAAGAAACAGCTGAAGTTTGGGCTTAATGGAGCAGAGACTCATGAGTGAAACTGTCAAGGGAACCAGTTGTTGTTCAGTCGCTAAGTTGTATCTGACTCTTTGTGACCCCATGGACTGCAGCACACCAGGCCCCTCTGCCCTTCACTATCTCCTGGAATTTGCTCAAACTCATGTTCATTGAGTTGATGATGCCATCCAACCATCTCATCCTCTGCTGCCCTTTTCTCCTCCTGTCCACAATCCTTCCCAGCATCAAGGGCTTTTCCAACGTGTCAGCTCTTCATATCAGGTGGCTAAAGTATTGGAGTATTTGTTGAGGTAGAAAAACCTGAATTATAATTGGCAAATTATTGGAAGTTCAATGCAGACAACTCAGAGTTAAGAACGCGGAGGGAACCCATTCACTATTTTGAGATTTACCTCTTAACAGCTCAACTAGGTTCCCACAGTAAATCCTGGAGAAAAATCTGCTTGGGCTTTTGGCAGGTGGAGGGCAAAAGAAGCATTTTGAAATAAGCCAGAGCACTGGGTTCTTAGTAAGGCCCTAGCATTACCCTACTACCAAAATAAAACAAAGACATTATAAGAAAACTACAGACCTATATTTCTGTGAACATAGATGCAAAAATCCTCAGCAAAAATTAAATCTAAAAAGTATAAAAAGAATTATGTACCATGATCAACTTGGTTTTTTCCCCCAAGTATGCAAGGTTGGTTCAAAATTCAAAAATCAATTCATGTAATCTGTCACATCAGAAAAAGAAAAATCACATGGTCATATCAATAGATGCAGGGAAAGCATTTGACAAAATCCAGTACCTGGTCCCTGGTGGCCCAGCGATAAATAATCTGCCTGCAATGCAGGATACTCAAGTTTGATCCTTGGCTTGGGAAGATCCCCTGGAGAAGGAAATGGCAACCCACTCCAGTAATCTTGCCTGGGAAATCCCATGGACAGAGGAGTCTAGAGGGCTACAGTCCCTGGGGTCACATAGGGTCAGACACGGCTGAGCAACTAACAACAATAACAAATTCTTTGTTGGGAAGATCCGCTGGAGAAGGGATAGACTACCCACTCCAGTGTTCTTGGGCTCCCCTTCTGGCTCAGCTGGTAAAGAATCCACCTGCAGTGTGAGAGACCTGGGTTTGATCCTTGGGTTGGGAATATCTCCTGGAGAAGGAAAAGGCTACTAACTCCAGTATTCTGGCCTGGAAAATTCCACAGACTGTATAGACCATCTTTTAGGACTTGAAATAGCTCAACTGGAATTCCATCACCTCCACTAGCATTGTTCGTAGTGATGCTTCCTAAGGCCCACTTGACTTGACATTCCAGGATGTCTGGCTCTAGGTGAGTGATCAACCATCCTGCTTATCTGGGTCATGAAGATCTTTTTGTACAGTTCTTCTGTGTGGAATTTTAGTTGAGCTATTTCAAATCCTAAAAGATGATGTTGTAAAAGTGCTGCACTCAATATGCCAGCAAATTTGGAAAACTCAGCAGTGGCCACAGGACTGGAAAAGGTCAGTTTTCATTCCAGTCCCTAAGAAAGGCAATGCCAAGGAATGCTCAAACTACTGCACAGTTGGACTCATCTCACATGCTAGCAAAGTAGTGCTCAAAATTCTCTAAGCCAGGCTTCAACAATACATGAACTGTGAACTTCCAGATGTTCAAGCTGGTTTTAAAAAGGCAGAGGAACCAGAAAACAAATTGCCAACATCCGCTGGATCATGGAAAAAGCAAGAGAGTTCCAGAAAAACATCTGTTTCTGCTTTATTGACTATGCCAAAGCCTTTGACTGTGTGGATCACAATAAACTGTGGAAAATTCTTTAAGAGATGGGAATACCAGACCACCTGACCTACCTCTTGAGAAACCTGTATTCAGGTCAGAAAGCAACAGTTACAACTGGACATGGAACAACAGACTGGTTCCAAATAGGAAAAGGAGTACATCAAGGCTGTATATTGTCACCCCTCTTATTTAACTTATATGCAGAGTACATCATGAGAAACGCTGGGCTGGAGGAAGCACAAGCTGGAATCAAGATTGCTGCAAGAAATATCAATAACCTCAGATATGCAGATGACACCACCCTTATGGCAGAAAGTGAAGAGGACCTAAAGAGCCTCTTGATGAAAGTGAAAGAGGAGAGTGAAAAAGTTGGCTTAAAGTTCAACATTCAGAAAAAGAAGATCATCGCATCCAGTCCCATCACTTCATGGCAAATAGATGGAGAAACAGTGGAAACAGTGGCTGTCTTTATTTTGGGGGGCTCCAAAATCACTGCAGATGGTGATTGCAGCCATGAAATTAAAAGACACTTACTCCTTGGGAGAAAAGTTATGACCAACCTAGATAGCATATTAAAAAGCAGAGACATTACTTTGCCAACAAAGGTCCATCTAGTCAAGGATGTGGTTTTTCCAGTGGTCATGTATGGATGTGAGAGTTGGGCTGTGAAGAAAGCTGAGTGCCGAAGAATTGATGCTTTTCAACTGTGTTGTTGGAGAAGACTCTTGAGAGTCCCTTGGACTGCAAGGAGATCCAACCAGTCCATCCTAAAGGAGATCAGTCGTGAATGTTCATTGGAAGGACTGATGTTGAAGCTGAAACGCCAGTACTTTGGCCACCTGATGCAAAGAGCTGACTCATTTGAAAAGACCCTGTGCTGGGAAGGATTGAAGGCAGAAGGAGAAGGGGACGACAGAGGATGAGATGGTTGGTGATTGCATCACAGACTCAATGGACATGAGTTTGAGTGAACTCCGGGAGTTGGTGATGGACAGAAAGGCCTGGTGTGCTGCAGTCCATGGGGTCGCGAGGAGTCAGACCCAAGTGAGTGACTTTCACTTTCACTTTCAACACCTATTCATGATAAAAACTCCATAAACTAGGACTAGAGGGAAACTTTCTCAATTTAAAAGTTTCCCTCTAGTCCTAGTTTATGGAGTTTTCTTACAATGACAAGAAACTGAGAACTAACATCGTATTTAATGGTGAGAATATCAGAGATCAGGTGTAATGCAAGGATGTCCCCTCTCACCAATCATTTTTAACATCAAACTAGAAATTTTTACCAGTGCAAATAGGTAAGAAAAGGAATTAAAATGCACCCCGACTAGGAAGGAAGATATAAAACTGTCTTTTATCACAGATGACATGACCTTCATCTATGTAGAAAGTTCAAAAGAATCAACAGAAACTCTCCTGAAAATTAAGTGATAATAGCATGCAGTATTTGTTAGAGAATTCATTAAAAATGTGAATTCTTGGGCCCACCCAAAGCTACTGAATCTGAAACCCTGGGGGTGAATGGTGACAGTCTCTGTTTTAACAGAGCCTCCAGGTGACTATGTGACTCAGCTGGTAAAGAATCTGCCAGCAATGCGGGAGACCTGTGTTCAATCCCTGAATTGGGAAGAGCCCCTGGAGAAGGGAAAGGCTACCCACTCCAGAAATCTTGCCTGGAGAATCCCATGGACAGGGGGAACCTGGGGGCTACAGTCCATGGGGTCACAGAGTCGAACATGACTGAGCAACTTTCACATTCTTTCACCAGGTGACTATAAGGCAAACTTAATGCAAACCAGTTGAGAAATGCTAGTGTGAGCCTTCTTCATGGCTCTTTATGTCAACCCAGATGGCTTTGATAACCTGACTTTGTAGGGTTGGGTCTTATGTTCATGTCTATAAGATTAAGCATCTTCAATATTGTTTTAAGCAAAATCGTGAAGTGGGTAAAACTTGGCTTTGGCATCCTATCACCTCTTTTGTTGGCTCATCTTTCTGCCTTGCTTTCATCTGTCGGGTTCTCTTTTACCTTTTTGTTGAATGAAACTCAAGAGACTTCACCGTTAGGATAGATTAAAGGGTCCTAAGGAATCAGATCTAAAAACACAGCACCTCTAATTATAAAACATGGGACTTTGGCAGACTCATCGGGGGAATGTGAAGGTGGTGTTAATAGCGACCTTCCCAGAGCCCCCAAATTGCACCTGATGAGCAGATGCCCATTAATCTTGACCTTCAGTCAGAGAAAGAGGACCCCCTTCCCTTTGTTGTCTGGTTCCCAAGAAGAGGGCTGATACAGTCATAAGATCTGGAAATATCTTCAGCACAGGCGTCCTAGCTGGATGCTTTCGCATCTCCTCCAAGTCTTACCTGTGCCCTCTCTCCCAGTTGCACCTTGCTCATTTTATCATTCATATGGTGCTTTGTGGCCTATAGATTTCCCCAATGAAATAATGCAAAGCTTTAATGGGTGTTCAGAGACCAATTGGGCTTCCCCAGGGAGCCAGTTCTCTCTCAGGGGGAGTAGATGAAAACAAGTCATATTAACTGGTGTCTGTTTATCCCGAGGCTTGCTTTAAACTGATGACTGAAATTCATTCTCCTACTTTTCCCTCAGACCACAGGTCAAGATTGTACCCCAACCGGTCTGTCCAAGAATTCCAGTCGCCTAAGTGGAAATTGATAGAATCCAAGCAAAATGCACAACTTTGCCTCTTACCAACACTGTCCCTTTCCTCTCTGCACACACATGCTCACAGGCAGATAGATGCGCATGTATACCCACAAAGGTCACTGAGGCGCTCTGAGCCTGGCACACGTGTGATGAACAA
Organism: Nanger dama; assembly: GCA_917880005.1. Lineage (NCBI taxonomy): Eukaryota > Metazoa > Chordata > Mammalia > Artiodactyla > Bovidae > Nanger > Nanger dama. The sequence continues at coordinate 13,547,565 of CAKJTW010000032.1, read as the reverse complement.
ACTCAGCAAAACCCTCAATTATTTGTCGTTACTGAAAATCCCTACGTTGGACTTTTTCTTTCACAATGTTTTGAACGGCCTGAGTGAGCCAAATTCTTCCTTTCAAGTTATCAGAACTCAGCAGGTTCAGAGGAATTGTTACTGATGCTGTCTGGTTGAGGGGACTCATGGAACTTTCCAGAAATGAGAAGCAGATGGATCAGAATGCCTCAAAGATGAAATAAAAATTCTTTGAATGTGAATGGATTAGATTTAAAATGAATGTAGTTTAGAGTCTGCTAGTCTCGCCCAGAGTTCCAGGGAGCCGGAAGAGGTACACAGCTGAATCCTCAGAAAGATTTGTCTGCATAGCACATCAAAAGGGAGAGTGAAAGCAGATAGCTAAACATGCAGCCTTTCTGGCCTCCAACCTCCGCCGCTGTTGTTGAATGAAAGACCATGTGGGTGGAGAGACTAATTAATGAAACTGGCCATCTTCACCTAGTCAGACCTGCCAGAAAATTGTTCTGTTAACAAAGAGCTAAATGTTGTTGCTCAGGAAAGTTTTAAAAAGGGCAGTGATAGTGGTCATCTTGGGATAACTACAAAAATATTGTTAATGCCACCTCTGAGCTGCAATTTTAACTGTAGAAGTCAGGCAATCCCAAATTACTGTTCCCACAGCAACTATGATTCAGCTGACTCCGAAAGGCTTGTCATAGATGAGGACCGTACTTCTGTATCATCATTGTGGGAGAAGTGCAGTTCTTTTATTTATGTCTAAGCCATGGAAAGTTTTATCTCATAAGCTTCTATTTGGAAACGTGGTTATTAGAGACTGACAGAAGTCCTTCTGAAAATAATGTTTTGATGTATGGATAAGCGTTCATGCCGCTCTTGAGCTTCATGTTCAGAAGATCATAATGGTCTCCAGGACAGTAAAATTTGAAAATCCTCTATTTCCCTAAGGAATATCCAAAATTTGAGATTTTTGAGCAGCATAATCCCAGCACTCAGACTGCCAGGATAAAGAGGAGATGGTGTAATCCAAAAAGGAAAATATACCCTGATTTAAATATTCATAAGATTTAATCTGTTATGTTTATGATGATGAATTTGTCATTCTAAATGTAAATGATCTACAAATCTTGGTTTTATTTTAAGCATTTTCTTGTCAGTAAGGGGGAAAAAACCCCTGGATGAGAAATGAGAAAAGTTAAGCATTCCCTTTTCCTGTCTACTATTCCATCAGGCCCTAGAAGATTAGGGAAGAACACTTTTGCTTGCAGTGGAAAATAAACCAGTCTCCAGTAAGGTGGCAAAATGCTCAAGGAACCACCCACAGGGTTACTAGAAATGGTGTGTCAGAGAGGAACAGAGCAGGCAAAGGCAAGTCATGGGCTTGCCCTCAGAGGAAATGAGACAGTGAGCAGAAACAGATTTCTCGCTATGGCTTAGAGTGTAACTTAGACTCTTAAAACTTAATAAGAGTATTAGCATATTTTTCGGAGAAGGCAATGGCACCCCCACTCCAGTACTCTTGCTTGGAAAATCCTATGGACTGAGGAGCCTGGTGGGCTGCAGTCCATGGGGTCGCGAAGAGTTGGACACGACTGAGCGACTTCACTTTCACTTTCCACTTTGATGCATTGGAGAAGGAAATGGCAACCCACTCCAGTGTTCTTGCCTGGAGAATCCCAGGGATGGAGGAGCCTGGTGGGCTGCCGTCTATGGGGTAGCACAGAGTCGGATGCGACTGAAGCAACTTAGCAGCAGCAGCAGCAGCAGCGTATTTTAAAAATATATTTTCAGGGGCTTCCCAGATGGTGCAGTGGTATAGAGTCCACCTGCTAGTGCAGGAGATGCAGGAGACATGGGTTCAGTCCGTAGGTCGGGAAGATCCCCGGGAGAAGGGAATGGCAGCCTGCTGCAGTTTTCTTGCCTGGAAAATTCCATGGACAGAGGAGTCAGGTGGGTTACAGTCTGTGGAGTCGTAATGAGTTAGACGTGACTGAGTGAGCACACAGCATAGCTTAAGGTGATAGAACAATAAGAATGAAATAAAAAGGGAAACTGAAGTCTAATGAATCAAAATCAAAAACAACATTAATACCGAAATGAAATATAAATTAGAAAAGTCAGTGTATATGAGACCCTACTGAATATCCATTTATCAGCAATAGAGAAAAGTATTGATATAATCACAATAATTACAGATGACAGATAAGGAAATGAAGGGCAGAGAGAATCTAAAAGGTATGAAATCATTCAAATATTATACAGTATGAAGATAATTGTTGAACAAAACATATTTTGAAAGATAAAGTTATGTAAGAAAATTTACCAAAAATCAAAGGACCAAATCTATTCCAAGAAATATAACACAGAATGCTCAAAATCCAGACATAGCTTAGTTAAGTTGTTAAGCTTCAAGGATAAAGAAATCATTCTTCAGGTGTCAGAAAAGTCAGTTTCCTACAAAGGAGAAGAAAGTCAAGCTGGCTTAGATTTGTGCGTTGCCACATTCACTACTATCCTTTCTGCACATAGTGAGAGAGAGACCCGAGGATGTTATATCTAGCCAAGATGTTGTTAAAATATATAGACAGCAGGGAGGCATGCTTCAGACTGAAGAACTTAAGCAACTTTGAGACCTTTTGAGGAACATACTTGATAACGGGAGTCTAGCCAGAAAAGAAAAACAACCCTTAGAAATGGAAAAGTCAAGGTAAAACAAATGGTGAGAACCACTAGGTATGTCTAAATGTAGCAGTAATTCTCAGTAGCTATGGGGTTAGCATTACAGTAAGAATAATAACTAAAACAAAATTAAAAATGGAGACCAGAGGTAGAAAGAACTGGGAAAGGCCTGTGTTCTTGTCTTTCCCAACAAGGCGTCAATTAGTATCATCTAAAATTACAGTATGTCATTTAAAATATAAATACATAAGTATTCCAGTCTCTTAATATTTTATATTCTTATCTTAGAATGATCATTTGTGTGCATGCTCAACTGCTAAGTTGTGTCCAACTCTTTGCAACCCCATGGACTGTAGCCTCCAGGCTCCTCTGTCCACGGAATTCTCCAGGCAAGAATACTGGGGTGGGTTGCCATTTCCTTCTCAGGGGATCTTTCCAACCCAGCGATCAAACCTGCATCTCCCACATTGACAGGCGGGTTCTTTATCACTGAGCCACCAGGGAAGTCCAGAATGATCATTTAGATCATTTAGAATGATTCGTAATAACTATAGTGCAGAAACTTTTATTTGAAGCTTATCAGTTCTTTCTCTTTCATCTTTAGTATTCAATTATAATGAAAATGTATACTTTCATTTTACAAAAATAGTACTTAAGGTATGGCCCCATTTTACCAATGTCTGTCTGCATATGGATTTTTAAAGGTGGATGCTGTGATGTTCATCTCATATTAATAATGTTTATTTCTAGGTTATGAGGTATTTTAAAAAAATTTTTTGATCTTTGTAACTTATGGCATTTAAACAAATATTCTGAATCATTGTGCTTTGTGTTATGAAAACAACTGTATGACTTTTCTTAAAAACTAATTGTGTGTGATATAAACATTTGGAATTATTTTCTTCTTGATACTCTTCTGTAACTTTTTGAATTTAAAAAATTCAAGAATTAATCAACTAGTTAAGAGTGAGTAGATGGCAAGGATAAGAGAATATAGTACCATATATTTGAAGACTTTCCCACCTGCTCAACTCCTTTTAGGGTGTTGAGTCTAGGTAGATCTGAAGTCTCCTCCAGAGCCATCTAACTGAACAGTTGTAGCAACTACTATTGCTCGGTGAGCGTATCTTAAATGCTTATTTTTGTTTATTTATTTGGCTGTACCAGGTCTTAGTTGCAACATGCAAATCTTGAGTTGCAGCGTGGGAACTAGATGTGGGATCTAGTTCCCCAACCAGGGATCAAACCTGAATCTTCTGCATTGGGAGCACAGAATCTTAGCCACTGGGCCATCAGGAGAGTCCCAGGTGACCGTATCTTTATGGGGATGGCTTAAGGGACAATTTTCTTTCCATTATCAAGTATAGAACAAATTGGGGTATGAAAGAGGATAGAAGAGACACCGTTTGGAAAATAGTTACACTTTGGGGCTCAAAGATTTTTCTAATAGCTTCGTTATCATAACATTCACTCTTTTAAAGTATAAGATTTGGTGATCCTCAGTATATTCACCACGTTGTGAAACCATCACCACTGTCTAATTCTGGAACAGTTTCATTGCCCCCGAAAGAAGCTCCACACTCATTAGCAGTCACTGCCCATTCCTCCCTCCCGCCAGCCCCTGGCAACCACTGATCTACTTTCTCTCTGTAGATGTGCTTATTCTGGACATTTCATATAAATGGAATCATACAAATGTGGTCTTTGTGACTGGCTTCATTCGCTCAGCATAATGTTTTCAAGGTTCCCCCATGTTGTAGCATGGATCAGCACTTCATTTCTTTCTACTGCAGCGTAATATTCCATTGTTATGGATATATCACATTTTGTTTACCCATTCATCAGTTGATGGACATTCTGGTTCTTTCTGCTCTCTGGCTATTATGAATAATGATGCTGTGAGCATTTATTTTCAAGTTTTTGTGTGGACAGGCATTTTCATTTTTCTTGGATATATACCTAGAGATGGGACTGGATCATATGTTAAGTCTCTGTGCAGGCACTCACACAATTAAACCGTTCCCTTTTTGTTTTTGTTGCCAGGCAGAAATGGTGCATAGTGCTTTCCAGGCCCAGCGAGCTTTCCTTCTGATGGCCTCTCAGTACCAGCAACCCCAAGAGGTAAGAGTGTATCCTGAGAACCGAGGGTGCCTGGGGAATGGGCAGTGTAAGATAGAAAACAGACAAGCAACAGAACCAGTTACTGTGAGACACATCTTGAAAATGAGATGCATAGGACTGAAAGTTCTGTCTCTAATCCAGATTATAGTACAAAACATTTATTTGGCCTTTACAGTCTTATTATGACCAAATTTATACTGTGACATTCGACATCACCTACTTAAAAGATCAGTTTATCTATATGGCCTGTATTCTATTCATTTTTACTAGTCTCACAACCAATTTGTAATTTAGGTAGTATTTACTACTAATTTTTAGTTCATACTTTGTGCTTCTTTGTTATCAAAAACTGCTAGATTGCTGCGTCTCAAACTCTTAATCTTCATCTGAATCAGTCTGGATTCATTGATTTGTTAAAGTATGGAGTCTGGGTCATAGGTCTAGAATAGAGCCCAGGAGTCTGTAGTTCTAACAAGCTCTTGGTGATGCTGCTGCTGCTGGTCTGTTGCGACATTTTGAGTAGCAAGACTCAGGCATCCCCACCTGAAACGCCCACCAGCACAAAATCCTTTCGTAGACAAATACCATGCTTGTGTTCTTTATTCCTATTGTGTCTATATCAAAGCAGGCTGTTATGCTGCATTAACAAACATTCGCAAAATCTTAGTGATTTAAAGCCCTGATTGACAGTGATGACATCCAGCTCCAAATTCCCTGTCTCATTTTGGACTAAGATACATGGTTCTTATAGTCTCTATTACAAAAGATTTCTAATTTTTCAACCTTGATCTATAGGAAAAAGTGTATTTTATTTCACCATCCAGTTGCACAAAACAGCAGTTGTAATGTGCATTTCGTTATGGTGTATTTCACATAGTCCATTCTATTGCTCTGTTCTTTTCTTCTTTTCAAAGATTGTCACCCACTGAATTGATTTCATGATGTACTTATGAGTCATCCCATCTTGCACCTTGCAAGCACCCCTCTTGTCTTACAGACATATTACAGTGATCCTGATATAGAACAAAATGTGAAACATGTGCAGAACATCTCATGCTTTTCTCCCCTTGTTGTAATTTATAAAAATGATGTTTGGGCAAAAGGTGGTTCTAATCCTTACAGTATTGTTCCTAAGAATTCTAGTGACACAGAAGAGCAAATACTGTACAGTCCCACTTACATGAGGGATCTTAATTAGTCATATTCTCAGAGACAGAAAGTAGAATGGTGATTACCAGGAGCTGTGGGGAAAACAGATTGTTGTTGAATGGATAGATGGTTTCCCTTCTGCAAGATGAGAAAGTTCTGGAGATCTGTTTCGTAACAGTGTGCGTATACTGAACACTGCTGAACTGTGCACTTAAAAAAGGCAATATAGGAAGCCTTTTGGGGTATTACAGACCAGGTGCTGCCAAACTATGTCCCATGGCTCAGATGCCTGCTTTTTTTAATTAAATGTTACTAGAACATGGAAAAAAAAAAGAACTCTAGTGCCAATTTATCAAGCCCATCTTTTCCCAGTTGATAGAAGGAGTCTCACATTAAAAATGGCCAAGAAACCCCTTTTCTATATGTGTAGAATTTTGGTGCATTCGGCTCTTCACTGGATCCAGGGAAAATAGGATATTTCTAATTTGCAAGCATGAAAAATGAAGTTCAGTGATACATTTTAACGCCCTGGCTATAGGAATCTAGACCTGGGCCCATTACTTTACTCACCATCCGAAGTTCTCTTCATGGATACTACACATGAAAAGAGCTGCAATGCATAGTCATTTATAAGAGTTACGTGGTGAAATCAAACTGTAGAAAATGTTTATAGTTAGTAGGGAGAGGTGAAACAGGTGCTGTTGGCATGGAGACATTTTCCATCACCTGGGAGAGGTGTGGAAGATGATCTTTAATCATCTCTACCATTTGTTGTTATTCATTCGCTCAGTCATATCTTACTCTTGTGGTTCTGTCAACTGTGGTGTGCCATGCTTTCCTGTCCTTCACTATCTGCTGGAGTTTGCTCAAATTCATGTCCGTTGAGTTGATGATGCCATCCAACCATCTCACCCTCTGTCACCCCCTTCTCCTCCTACCATTAATCTTTCCCAGCATCGGGGTCTTTTCTAGTGAGTTGGCCCTTTGCAATCAGGTGGCCAAAGTATCGGAGCTTCAGTATCAGTCCTTCCAATGAATGTTCAGGGTTGATTTCTTTAGGATTATTGGTTTAATCTTGCAGTCCAAGGGTCTCTCAACATCCCCACAGTTCGAAAGCATCAATTCTTCAGCTCAGCCTTCTTTATGGTCCAACTCTTACATCCATACATGACTACTAGAAAAATCATACCTTTGATTATATGGATCTTTGTCAGCAAAGTGATGTCTCTGCTTTTGAATATGCTGTCTAGGTTTGTCATAGCTTTTCTTCCAAGAAGCAAGTGTCTTCTAATTTGTTGGCTGCAGTCACCATCTGCAGTGATTTTGGAGCCCAAGAAAATAAAATCTGTCACTGCTTCCACTTTTCCCCCTTCTGTTTGCCATGAAGTGATGGGACTGGATGGCATGATCTTTTTTCTTAACGTTGAGTTTCAAACCAGCTTTTTTACTTTCCTTTTTCACCCCTATCAAGAGGCTGTTTAGTTCCTCTTCACTTTCTAAGTTAAATAAGCAGGAAAGAAACAATATACAGTCTCATCATACTCCTTTCCCATTTGAAACAGTCCATTGTTCCATGTTCAGTTCTAACTGTTGCTTCTTGACCCACGTATGTGTTTCTCAGGAGTCAGGTAAGGTGGTCTGGTGTTCCCATCTCTTTCAGAATTTTCCAGTTTGTTGTGATCCACACACTCAAAGGCTTTAGTGGAGTCAATGAAGCAGAAGTAGATGTTTTTCTGGAATTCCCTTGTTTTCTCTGTGATCCAATGAATGCTGGCAATTTGATCTCTCATCTCTACCGTGAGTGACCCCAAAACTTTGGCCACAGCTGAAAATGTAACTTCTGCTAGCCCAATGCCTCTGAAGTCCTGGAATGGGCACTACTCGGAAGGAAGGCTTGTCACAGGGGTTTTGGGGAGATCTGCTACCTGTGCCCCTCCACCTCAGTTTCGGACAGATGGGCAGCACCTTTGTGGTAAAGGACCACATCTGTTATGCTGTAACTCTAGCAGGGAGTGCCTTCCCACCTACAGACACTTCCATATTTTCTTCAGCATGTCTTATGCTGCTCAGGACCTGACATTGAAGTTGTGTGAGTGTGTGTTTGCATGAAATTAATGTGTACCGGTACATAGTGGAAGAAATTAACCCTAGGTTCCCAGCTAAACGGAAGATGTTTATGGCCATTGACTGGCCTGTTGATTTTATTCTATTAAAAAGACTAGGAAATCTGAGTTTTTTAATCCTCCATAAGTAAGAAAGAGTTTTTTCTACCTGCCTTCTCTTTTTCTGTCTTTATTTGACTTGCATTTTAAAAGGAAATATTGGTCACAGCACTGTTTACAATAGCCAGGACATTGAAGCAACCTAGATTTCCATCGGCAGATGAATGGATAAGAAAGTTGTGGTACAAATACACAGTGAAATATTACTCAGCTGTCAAAAAGAACACATTTGAATCAGTTCTAATGAAGTGGATAAAGCTGGAGCCTATTATACATAGTGAAATAAGTCAGAAAGAAAAACACCAATACAGTATATTAATGCATATATGTGGAATTTAGAAAGATGGTAACAATGACTCTATATGCGAGACAGCAAAAGAGACACAGATATAAAGAACAAACTTTTGGACTCTGTGGGAGAAGGTGAGAGTGGGATGATTTGAGAAAATAGCATTGAAATATGTATACTACCATATGTGAAATGGTTGTATACATTGATCAGTCTAAGTTCTATGCATGAAACAAGGCACCCAAAGCTGGTGAACTAGGACAACCTAGAGGGATGGAATGGGGAGGGATGTGGGAGGGGGGGTATGGGATGGGGAACACATGTACACCTGTGGCTGATTCATGTCAGTGTATGGCAAAAACCACCACAATATTGTAATGTAATTAGCCTCCAAATTAAAATAAAATGGTTTAAAAAATAAATAAATTAGTTTTTAAAAATAAATAAATAAAAGGAAACATTAGGACTTCCCTGGTGGCCTCGTGGCTAACAGTTCACCTTGCTAAGCAGGGGCTGCAGGTTTGATCTCTGATTGGGGAACCAAAGTCCCACGTGCTGTGCAATTACTGAGCCCATGTGCTCAGGAACCCACACTCACCACAGCTAGAAAATCTGTGCCCCTCAATGAAAGATTCTACATGGTGCAACAAAGGTCCAGTGTACAGCAACTAAGACTTGAGGCAGCCAAATAAATAAATAATTATTTTTTTAAAAAAAAAAAGGGAGAGAGAGGTAGTGCCTTCCTGTGCATTGAGCAGGAATCTAAAACTAATTTTTTTGTCCTTTCATTATTTAAAGAGTCTGAGAAATTAGAAGAGAAAGGAGGGTGAGAGACCCCTTCTGTCCATTCCTCTAGCTAGGGATATGCATGGCCCAGCACAGTGCTCTGCCAGAGCACTGGCTACAGGCAAATTAATCCGGATTTTCTAAGCTGTGGGGAGTAATCCAGTTTTGTTGATAATTTATTAATCTTAAACCAATCAAGAAAGCCTAGTAGTTAACCTTAGTACTTAAGCTAATTACTTAAGTACACTGAGAGATTCTGATTATTTATGGGTTTATGCCCATAGGTTTGAGATTTTAAAAATATATATATATATTAATTTGTGAGGGTGGTCAAGGGTAGAATCTTTGGACTTGGGCCTACCTGGATTTGAACCCCAGATCTTCTACTCTTTAGCTTTGTGAATCCAAATGCAAGAAAACAAAAAGATCATCTTTTTTTTTTTTCCTGGATGGCTACTGGCAAATTAATCTGATAAAGTCCACAAGAAACTCCCACTGAACTGAGCCACTCTCACTAAACCAACTTGTCAAGTTACCCACTTAAGAAAGCAGTTAAATTCTCTTAGCCCATGTTTCCTTATTTTTAATAGGGATAATAGTTCTTATCTCATAGAGTTATTGTGAGGATTGAATGAGAAAAAATATGCAAGGGTCAAGTGATTGAATAGGAGACTTTAGTACTAGTTCAGTCAGTTCAGTTAAGTTCAGTCGCTCAGTCGTGTCCGACTCTTTGCAACCCCATGAATCACAGCATGCCAGGCCTCCCTGTCCATCACCAACTCCTGGAGTTCACTCATACTCACGTCCATCAAGTCAGTGATGCCATCCAGTCATCTCATCCTCTGTCGTCCCCTTCTCCTCCTGCCCCCAATCCCTCCCAGCATCAGAGTCTTTTCTAATGAGTCAACTCTTCACATGAGGTGGCCAAAGTACTGGAGTTTCAGCTTTAGCATCATTCCTTCCAAAGAAATCCCAGGGCTGATCTCCTTCAGAATGGACTGGTTGAATCTCCTTGCAGTCCAAGGGACTCTCAAGAGTCTTCTCCAACACCACAGTTCAAAAGCATCAATTCTTCGGCACTCAGCCTTCTTCACAGTCCAACTCTCACATCCATACATGACCACTGGAAAAACCATAGCCTTGACTCGACGGACCTTAGTCAGGTTAGTCCAACTGCTTTTAGCAGAAGTCCCTAATTCTCATTTTTCTTGCTTACCTGAGGTCTGTTGTGGTGTTTTTGATTGACAGTCTTCCATATGGTCATTCAGGGACCAGGCATCTTCCGTCTTTTAGCCCCTTCCTGACTCCAAGTCCTCGGCCGCTGACTTGGGAAAGACAATACAGGATCATTCCTGGAAAGGTTTTATGGGTCAGACCTGGAAGTGGCATATGTCACCTCTGCCTTCATTCAGTCTCTTGGATGCTTGTAGTTGCAAGGGTGGCTGGGAAATTTAATCAGCCTGTATGCTGGGAAGGAGGAATTCATGGATTTGGTGAGTATTTAGCCAGTCTGCCAGAGTGGGTAAGTTGGCTTGACTAAAATGAGGTCTGTCTCAGTGGAAATATCTTTCTAAACTTTCAAGTGGGTTTTTCTGGGCTAATCCCCTAGGAGGCATCCAGAGAAAGACAAGAAAACTTTCAAATCTAACCACTGAATTTGTTTTCACTGTACTTGAGCATAGAGAGATCTAGAGATATAGATACATGTATATAGAGATCTCAACGTTTCTTTTAATTAGAGTGAGTTCATCCCCCCCACCGCTTTTTTTTTTTTTTTTTGCCTCTGTATTGTTTAACACAAGGTGTCAAATCATTGTCCAATATTTTGAAATGGCAAGCAAAGTAGTCATGTGACTTTGACCTCAGAACATGCCTTGAGTAAATTAGGTGGAGCTAGTGGCAGGTCTGGAAATTGTAAAGAAAAAGCAAACGAATGAACAAAGACAGACTCCCAAGTGTTCCTTAAGTCCCTGCCCAGAAAATGTCACAGCGTAGCTCAGTCACGATTGCTGAATCTTGAAAGATTTGGCCGCGATGAGGACTGCCAAGTTCTATTGTTAGGGGGCATATGACAGGTAACATAATGCAATAGAGCAGTTCTGGCCCTAATACAAAGTGAAGTGCCTACTTTAAAATATTGCCTTAAAGCTTTCTGTCTTCATGTAAAGGTATCAGGAAAATATTCTGTTGAGTAACTGCTGTTATTCATATGTGTTGAACAAGTCTTTTTAATGGTTTTTAAATATGTAAGTCTACACTTATCTGGAAAACAGAAAAATAAAACTGCAAGAGAAATAAAATGTGACAAGTTTTCACCTTTTGTGTCACGGTCAGTTATGTTTACATTTGACAGTAGTATTTCCCAGTGTTCAGAGTTTCAAAAAGGAGTAGCATCTTAGAACCTAATCAGTGACTCACTTTATGGCCTTTTCCAAATTAACTGTCTCACTTCATAAATATGCATAAGTTTGGACTCATTGATATTACTAAGTGGGTGGTTCTCTTAACTATCAACTCAAAAGCACTCAAAGGCAATGCGTGCTTTTAATTTCTGGATAGGCTTAAACCCAACTGAAATGTCTGCCCAAGTACAATCTATGATGAGCAGATAAAAACAGGTTACAAACAGAGACAGGATTGAATTTTTGTAACCAGCAGCTTTCTGAATAGCATTTTGTGTTGTATTTGAAGTGAGGCAAAAAGAAGCCTTTGCTTTTCATATGAGCCTTTCCAGGGCCAGAAAATTGCCTTGGTAATTATACCCGGGCTCCATGTGTAGGCTGGATGTTGATGCTGGTTTATGAAGAATGAAGCACCCGGGAAGGAAGGAGAGGAAGAGGTTTGTGTGATATCATCAGGGTCTGCTTGAGTTGACAGCTTGAAGCTACCCAGTCGGGGCTGAATCCCAACAGGAAAGCGAATCATTAGTTTATCAGGATGCAGAGAGGAGGATAATCAGAAAGGAGGGTAATGCTGTCATTCTTCTGCCCAGACTGTTTGCTTTAGCAACATAAAGCTGTGAATGAGCCTGTGAGCTGTGACAGTGGGTTAGTAGCTTTATAGGTATTTAGAAACCCAGGACTATGGAGGCAGAAGGGATTTGCTAAGATCCTGTCCTGTTGGACATCACTCATGGTGACTATTTTTTTTTTAATCTGATAAGGCACATTAGCTCATTTCTCTTTGTGTAAGACATGAATTAGATAATGACTGATTGCCCAAAGGAAGTGAGGTGGTTATCACACACATGGGATTTGGGGGATTATCCAAGGGGTAAAGGTTAATAAAGAAGGATAATATCCTTTGTTTTATCCACTATTTCATACTAAATTTGTTACAGTTCCAGACTGCCTCAATGGCAAATTCTGCAAAGAGGTTAGGGCTACGTATATGACTAGGGAATTTTTCATTCTCCCTTTAGTCAAGTTTTGGGATCACATTGCATTTTTTATAACATGATTATCAACTATTTTTCATCCTCCACTGTGAAGCTTCCTATCTGTTTGCTAGACACCATAAATCTGATATTTCAAAACTGGTAGGGTTACAAGTTTTTCTCTTACAACCTGATTCAAAAATTAATTTTAAAAGAGGTTATTAACATCATTCAACAAATCTTTTTAAAAGCCAAACATGTTTTAGCCTTTGGGTTTGCTACTTGTTCGTCACTTCAGCAGCCTTAACATGAGTCCTCTCTGCAAGATGTAGCTTCTATCATCTGTACAAAGCTGTATATGCGAAAATAGCAGACAGGGAGAAGGTAATTCCAGCTGGCATTCCAGTCTGGATCTGCTGTCATAAATTACTTAGCAGAGGGCATGGTCCGTTACTTTTTATGGTCATGTTCTATATTTGTATGTGCTGCAAGTTGGGTCACATGACAAAACCATCATTTGATATTAGTGTTTATGTGCACCAGCCAGTGAGAGCTGGATTTAAGCTACACTCTGCAACACTTTTAATCTGTACACTTAGCTCTTAATTGAAAATGCAGACACTTCCCTAAGTACTAAAATTACAAATACCTCAGAATAAATTTTACATAATTATTTTTAGGAGAAGACAAACTACTGTATAGTCTCACTAATTGAAATGCACTGTGCCTTCCAGAGATTTTAAAACATAAATTTTGAACAGGAACAGGCCAACATTGCCAGAATAATAAAGACCCATATTCACCACTTAATGTCTTCCAGCCCCTCTTCTAAGTTGAACAAGAGAGCATCTTACTATGACAATTTTTTTTAGTGAAGATGCCTTTCCCAAGCTAATGGAGAGAAGAAAACACACGCATGCTTTCCCTTTCTGTTTCCCACTTTGCTTCCCCCAACTGGCAGCAAACACCTAGAGAATGTTCTCCTTCCTGGACGATTACCCCTTTTCATAAACTGAACAGGAAAAAGAATGTTCTTGTCAGGTTTTTGGTAGATTAACTGCTGCCAGGATTAGTGTTTCTATATCTGGAATCGCTTATTAGGTAAATTTGCCTGTTAAGTAGTTACTTCAGATCTTTGTTAAACCCTGTTTACCTTACATATTCCAGCCCTCTTTAATTTCCTCCACTCTATTAATTTATTTCTTGGGTCTTTTTTTTTTTTTTAAGCCAAACATTTACTGGATCCCCTGCTATATAACAGTCACAGCATTTGGCATTTCTGCATCTATCATTAGCTCGTTTGTGGGAGAAAATACTTTGGGAAAATAGGGTCTGGGTGATGTTATTTATCATGATTCATATATTTCTGTATTTTGCACTTACCTTTGTAATTACTGTGCTCTTTACCGCCATGACCACTATCTGAACTTTCCTACCTACCCTCCTCTATTAAGGAGCATATTCAGCATGCCTTCTGATGGCCTCTTTATAGTTTTGAACTTCCCAGGACCTTTATAGTAGTTTTTGTCAACACAGAAGTAACTCATTTACATGACATTTTAAGAACATCCCACCGTTACTTTTTGTCCATGTTTTCCGTCCCCTCAACAAGATTCTAAGAGCTTCAGGGAGCTTGAGAGTTGATGTGTCTTTGATTTTATGACTCGTTGTGGTCTTCACTATATTTTATTTGATGTCAAGTTTGATTAAAAAAGACCAGCTCCGGCTTCTGACACTTTGGGTTGGTTTGAGGAATAAAAGCTAGGTTAATAGATTCCTGTAGCAGAGGAAGGGAACAGAAGAACAGGGGGAAATGACATTTTTATTTAGTGGTACTGTTATCTTTAAAAAAGAAAAAGAACTTGATATTGGGAGATTTATATGGTATGGATTGAAATATCCATTGAAGGTATAACTGCTAAAATGTAAGTTGTGGATCAGCCACATAAGATTCGCCTTGAAAAAGTGTTCTTCGGGGAATTTGGAAAAGGGAAAGTTAGAGGAAGAACAGGGGGCCTGGGGTTAGGAAGGCCATTTCATTTCAAGGATGCCGTTTCACTGCTGCACACTGTCACAAAATGAGTGCCTCTGAGGCTAGCACTGAATGTTTCGTTTCTGGATGTTCAGAGCGAATGACAAGAAATGAGCTCGGCCAGATTTGGGTGACAGATGTAGCTCAAGCATTCAGTGATGATAGACTATAGGTTCTGAGAAGTGTGCTGATTCAATTCACACGGGCTGTGGAGATCCAGCTGGCCTGGTATTTAAATGCTGTTGAAAATATTCCAATTAGATTTCCCTATATAGCGTTTTCATGTAAATTGTGAAGAGTGGTACTTTCTTGAGGCGGTGACATTGTTGTGAGTGTCCAGCATCAGACCTCTAAAACTAGTAATTTCACAGTTAGAACCGAAGTGACTGCAGTGCAGAACTTCAGGCCTGACCCCATCTTCGTCCATCTGGATTCTCTATATAGGATAATGGGTAGCACCTCACCCAAATTGGATTTCAGTTGGTTCAAACAGCAGGAGTCCCATCGTTTCCTTTGGCTGGATAGCTTACAGTTGAATGTGTTTAGTGTTCCTTTTGGAAAGTCATAAGTTGGAACAGGAACAAGGATATAATTTGAAACTTCACATGTTACCAACCTGACAGCAAACGAAGCACAGAGAGGGCAAAATACACTTAATAAAAGCCCAAGTACAGCTAAAGCATTATCATTATTTAAAACGGGGAACGTAGCTCCAAGCCCTATAAAGAGGTTATAAATATATTGTTAACTTTGAGTCCCTAATGAATTTTAGAGCTTCCATGATGGCTCGGTGGTAAGAGTAACCTGCAGTGCAGGAGAACAGGAGATATGGGTTTGATCCTTCCTGAGTCAGGAAGATCCCCTGGAGAAGGAAACGGCAACCCACTCTAATATTCTTGCTAGAAATCCCATGGATAGAGGAGCCTGGCAGATTACAGTCCATGGGTTGCAAAAGGGTTGGACATGACTGAGCGGCTGAGCAACAACTACAAATGAATAACTTCATATGCCACTCAGTTAAAATTCTGAAAGAGATGGGAATACCACACCACCTGACCTGCCTCTTGAGAAACCTATATGCAGGTCACGAAGCAACAGTTAGAACTGGACATGGAACAACAGACTGGTCCCAAATAGGAAAAGGAGTACGTCAAGGCTGTATATTGTCACCCTGCTTATTTAACTTCTATGCAGAGTACATCATGAGAAACACTGGAATGGAAGAAAGACAAGCTGGAATCAAGATTGCCAGGAGAAACATCAATAACCTCAGATATGCAGATGACACCACCCTTATGGCAGAAAGTGAAGAGGAACTAAAAAGCCTCTTGATGAAAGTGAAAGAGGAGAGTGAAAAAGTTGGCTTAAAGCTCAACATTCAGAAAACGAAGATCATGGCATCTGGTCCCATCACTTCATGGGAAATAGATGGGGAAACAGTGGAAACAGAATCAGACTTTATTTTTGGGGGCTCCAAAATCTCTGCAGATGGTGACTGCAGCCATGACATTAAAAGACGCTTACTCCTTGGAAGAAAAGTTATGACCAACCTAGATAGCATATTCAAAAGCAGAGACATTACTTTGCCAACAAAGGTCTATCTAATCAAGGCTATGATTTTTCCAGTAGTCGTGTATGGATGTGAGAGTTGGACTGTGAAGAAAGCTAAGTGCTGAAGAATTGATGCTTTTGAACTGTGGTGTTGGAAAAGACTCTTGAGAGTCCCTTGGATGCAAGGAGATCCAACCAGTCCATTCTGAAGGAGATCAGCCCTGGGATTTCTTTGGAAGGAATGATGCGAAAGCTGAAACTCCAGTACTTTGGCCACCTCATGCGAAGAGTTGACTCATTAGAAAAGACTCTGATGCTGGGAGGGATTGGGGGCAGGAGGAGAAGGGGATGACAGAGGATGAGATGGCTGGATCGCATCACCGACTCGATGGATGTGAGTTTGAGTGAACTCCGGGAGTTGGTGATGGACAGGGAGGCCTGGCGTGCTGCAATTCACGGGGTCGCAAAGAGTCGGACACGACTGAGCGACTGAACTGAACTGATATCATAGCTTACCTATCTGAAACTGATAATGGCTATAGTAAATAGTCATCAATAAAAATTTACTTGACATTTTTAGAATTTGAAGGATCTTTTTATAGAGACATACTGGATAATTCATTATCATTAAAATACGTTTTCTGGGAAAATGAGAACTCTTGCCTTTCCTTTTTCTCTTTTGACAGGATTTCTCTGGTCTGGGACAGAGACATTCAGAATCATTCTATAATTCTCTAATACTGTACCTGAGACTGAATCATCTTTTTTTTTTTCTTAAATGTTGTTGTTGTTCAGTTGGTACGTCGTGTCAGACTGCAACCCCAAGGACTGTAGCCCACCAGGCTCCTCTGTCCACGGGATTTTCCAGGCAAGAATATTGGAGTGAGTTGCCATTTCCTTTCCCAGGGGATCTTCCTGGATCAGGGATTGAACCCGCGTCTCCTCCATTGGCAGCAGATTCGTTACCGCTGAGCCACCAGGGAAGCCCAGGCAACCAAAGAGTCCCAGCATCCAGTGATCTGTGTTTGAGACAGTCCTTTTGTTTCTGATCATTCCAACCAACTTTCCTTTGTTGATATCTGGAGATGTATTTGGTATGGATTGGAGAGCTCTCTTGGTTGAGTCACAGAAGAGCAATGGGAAGAAGGAGAGCCAAGAAGGATCAGCATATCTCCTTTTTCATATCAGTCAGGAGGGAGAGAGGAGGTTGTCAGCCAGGCATGTGGCTGTGCACCTGGGGACTTTTAGCACATGACTTCCCTGAAGCACTCTGCGCTTGTTTTCTTCTTTGTGTTTTTGTCCATCACTTGTAGCCCCAAGGCCCTGAACGTGTTAGAAAGTAGACATTAATTAGTAAGAAGGTAGTGATAAAGGAGTGAAACTGTGAAATACAGGGCTGTCTGTGGTGTTACAACATGTCGTGAAACCACCTTTATTTCCTTTGATTTGCTATTAATATCTTTATTTCCAGTCAGGTTACCCTAAACTTCGTTGGTTTCCCTAGATTGATTGACTCATCATGTTCTTAGGTTGCCCCTGGCACCACAACAGTTTGATTGTTGACTTAGGTTGTGAGTAATGCCCTCAGTGACTGCCAGTCAGTACCAGGGAGGGATTAATGTAATAGAATGCGATTATTCAGCACTGCCGAGTGAGGAACACCCCGCCCTGTGTCCAGTGGCCATAGTAGGTGCTCAGTAAGAGGCTGAGTGAGTCAACCATCTAAAGCCAGCAGGACGTTCAAGATGATTAAGACCTTCTCCCCAGAACACTTATTAAATGAATACCTGGGAACCTTCTCTTATCTTTGTGGAAACAAACAGGACGTGGAAAGTCAACCCCAATTACTTTTTACAGTGAGACAATCTCAGTGCAACTGGAAGAGGAGAGTCTTCTCTCTGTACTTACTGGATAGATATTCTCTGGCAAAAAGGAGATTCATACTCAACAAGACCATAGGAAGACCTTAGCATAATCATCTCCTGGCCCATAAAAATAAGTATTATTATTTCCATATAGATAAGGAATAAAGCCCAGGTGATATTACTTGTCTGGTATCCCTCAATAAAGCCAAAAAAATTTTGAACACCAAGTTTTTCTAATTCTAATTATGAATTTATCACCTCAGTCTGTCTTTCGTTTGGCTTTTTGGTTCCTTTTAATTTTCTTTAAAATGTTAATTAAATTATGTTCTTCCTACCTGACCATCAAGATAATTGGCTTGTAAGAGCTCCCAGTGTGTGTCACCACAAATTTCACCTGTGATCTTTTTTTTTGGCTCTGAAAAATTTTAGATGGTTTTCATCTTGTTTGGTTTTTTCCTATGTGAAACATTTATTTCACTAATAATGGGACATCAAGATAGATTTAGCTCATTTAAAAAGAGTACATTTACTGAAATTTCCATGACCTTCTCATTTTCTTGACCTCAAAGAGGATGAACATCATTCCATTTTGTCCCTGATTTTTTTTTGGTTTTGTTTTTAAAAAGTGAATTTAATAAATTCTAAAGGTAATAAATACTATGCTCAAATGACTTACATTACTTCACACCCTCCTCAGTTCTATGTCAGAGTATTTTTTCTGCTTTTCCCATAGAACATAATTAAATATTCACATTTTCTCATAGCAAGCAAATTTTAATAGACAGTATAATTTTAAGGGACATATACTGTATCCAATAATTATATATGACACTATTTAATTGGGCATTCTATTTTTGAGTTACTTTTGGTTGATCATAGAGTCTTATGATCCATATCTTAATTGTTTATTCTATTCTTTTATTCTATGTTAGCCTGTACATATAAAACATTTTTTTGTATATATAAAGTAGAACGAGTAGAGAAGATCATCAAATAATAATCAGTCTTTATGCAGAACAAACACCCTCCAGTGTCCTCAGCTAAGCTTAAGGAGAAATACTGAAGAGATGAGGTGAAAGGATTGTTTCAAGAGGTGAAATTCTAAAAGAAATTTAACCCACAGGGGTTGGGTCATGGCTTGCCTCTTTTATTGCTATTGTTTATGAGAAAAAAACTTTACTCATATAATATGGCTTAAATGGAATTAAGTTGATATTGCTTTTCTAATATTTATGAGTATTGTTGGGCTTCCCTAGTGGATCAGCAGTAAAGAATCCAGCTGCCAATGTGGGAGACATGAGTTCGGTCCCTGGGTTGTGAAGCTTCCCCGGAGAAAGAAATGGCAGCCCACTCCAGTGTTCTTGCCTGGGAAATCCTAAAAGCCTGGTGGGCTACGGTCCATGGGTCTCAAAAGAACTGGATGCAACTTAACAACTAAGCAACAACAGGAATGCTCTGGGCAGATGTTTATTAAATGTGACTTTGTCCCCCTATGTGATAGATATTGGTGCTAGACCTATTTCTATTGAAAGGAAAATATTTTCAGTTCTGTCGTTCAGGTTGTCTCATACACCAGTGATTGCAGTTTTCATTTTTGTTTCTCTTTGCTCAGCTTCATCTCTGCTCTTTATTCAGGCGTGTCTTAAGCAGAGTTTGGTATGCAATTACTAGCTTTATTTCTTCTTGCAACTTTCTCACTGTTATCATATATATTTTTTAATGTTGGCTTGGGACACAAATAGTTACTATTTTAGATAGGTTCTGTCTTTCACAATCCTATAATGATCCTTCATGGAGTTTTATTCAGAATACTTTTTTTTAATCTGATAGCATTATAAGTTTTCTTATTTATTTGATCTCCTCCTAATTTCTTTGGAAACTTATCTAATCAATCATTCCCTTCTTTCTCTCCCTACTGACTCCTGTTTAATCTGCAAACCAAATCGTTTCTCTCTCCTTTAAAAAATAAAAATGGCTTCCTTGGCCACCTGCACCATCTTTTTCCTCTCTTTGCTCGCAGATGTCTCGGGAAGACTCTGTCCTTCCTCTCCGTCACTTCTCTGTCACTGTTCCGTCTCTTTCATCTGTCCTCTCTCCTTATCATTTTATCAGAAAAGCCTTTGTCATTGGCGTGGTATCTTCCTAATTGTCCTCATTCCATTCACCTTCCTTAAAGAATTTTTATCAATGACTGTCTTTCTCCTCAAAGATTTTCCTTCTTTTGGGAGTGAACTTTATTCTTTCTGAGTTGTCTGTTTCATTTAATTTGTCTGACTTCTCTCCCTTCCTCTGCCCTTTAATTGTATATATTCCTTCAAAATTTCAATCTTTGTCAGCCAGAGAGGATTTTCTTGAGTCTAGTCTGTCCCTGGTCGATTTCAACCATGTCCCTGATAGTATCTGTCACCCCTCCACTAGCGGTGCCGACTGTCCGTCTCCAGACTCCAGGCCTTACTCCTTAATCCTGGGTCTGGATGAACGCTGCATGAGCTGTAAATGCGCTTTTTTCGGAGCCACACACAGAAACTGTGTTCTCCATCTGGATCTTTGTCTCAGGTCTTTGGAACTCCAAACACTTCACCCCATCACCTGACTCCTTTTCTTTCACCCCCTCACGTCTAACCCATCTCTGAATCCTGAGAACATTCTGAGCACAAGAATCTACGGGATCTAAAACCTTTGCTCCATTCCCAGGGCCCTAGTGCAGGAAAAAAAGAGAGGGGAGAAGTATAAGAAAGAGGGAAGGAAGGAAAAAGAAGAGAGAGAAGAAAGGAGAGGAGGAGGAAGGAGGGGTAAAGAAAAGTGAGAAAAAGAAAAAAGTTGAAAAGAGAAGAGAGAAAGAAGAAGATAGAAAAAGATCACTTGCTTTTAAAATTTTTTAAGTAAAGGTATTACAAGCATGCCTTTTAAAAACTAAAATAAAAAGATGTAAGAAGAAAAAAAAATGCCACCACTCACTGACAAACTCTATTGGTTTAGCCTCTTAAAACTGATTTCTCTGCCTCAAAACTTCTCCTCCAACCTGTTCTCCATTCTCTCATCATAGGTACTGTTACAAAACAAAGTGAACAAATAGAAAACAAAATTAGTCTGGAATCCTGCCATTGTTTCCCATGACCTGTGCAATCAAGTCTATAGGCTCTGCAGGATGGCATTCAAGGCCCTTTGCACTGCAGTTTCTGCATGTGGGTCCTCTCCCCAAAACTCCTCTCCCACAACAAATCCAATATCCCAATCACACTGGAGGACCAAGTTCTGGGAAAAGAATGATGGATCCGAAATGTCCTCTTTCTAATCCATACCTTTGTCATTATAATAGATAGATCATATTCATAATTTGATTAGCTGTGTCTGGAAACACCAAGAGCTGCTTTCTTCAAGAGTTCGAGGTCTTCTGAGGGCAAAAGATCAATCTAAAGGGGGTACATCATAATCTCTGCTGAGCTGATGGGCGCTCGTAGGTGGCAATCTTGAACACTGCCTGAAAGTTGAAGAAGGTGGAGACAGAGTCACAAAGAAGGGGCCCTCGAACCAAGTCTTGCAAGATAAGTAGGATTTAAGTCTGTGAAACTGCATCTAACACAGGAAGAAGCCCCGGTACCTCTGCTCTAGTCTTTAAGTGGGTTAAATCTTAGACAGTCCTCTCCCATCCTACCTATTATAATTGACGTGGTGCTAAATGTGTTTTGTTTAAATAACAGATTGTTGAGTTTTATTTTTAATTCAGTCAATAACTTCTTTTGTTTTAATAATAAGCAAGTTTAGTCTGTTCACATTTTAAGCTAGGCCAAAAGGTAAGCTCAAGTGGTCTACTTCTTAACACTTTAACATTAATGTATTTCAGGGGGAAAAAAGCATTTTAATTGCTCCTATTTATTTTTATTATTAACTAAATGAGCTTTTATTCTCTTTCAGGAAATAAAAGTAGTCTTTCATTTCCCTCATTCAAATGTGTTTGTATGAATAGTCCCAGGTCCATGGGGCCTTTGTTCATTCCCTTTGAAGTTGCAAAACTATTACATAGAGTTCAGTCAGTTAACTGGGGGTTTTGACTTATTTATTCTTTATGAAATTTATCATACGTATTTGTTGTATCTTTTAAAATTATTTTTTAAAAATATGTATGTATTTATTTTTGGCTGCTTTGGGTCTTTGTTGCAGTACGTGGCTCTTCATTGTGGTGTGGGGCTTCTCGAGTTGTGGCTCATGGGTTCCAGAGCTCATGGGCTCTGTAGTTGCTACATGCAGGCTCTCTAGTGTGGCACATGTGCTTAGTTGGGGAATCCTAATTCCCTGACCAGGGAGTGAACCTGCATCCCTGAACTGGAAGGCAGATCCCTAACCACTAGACCACCAGAAAAGTCCCCATTTTTATATCCCGTTGTTTGTCTTTTTCATTTTTTTGGCAAGGGGGTTACTATCCCACAGATTTTTCTCGAATCTGTGTACCCCAGGGTACACAGCATACAGCTCTTTTATTTAATTCTTCTTTTCCTCCTTTGTTTGCTTTCCAGTTCTTATAGACAGTTCTGTGAGTATCTTTTGGTTTCCTAAGATGTCACGTGTATACATGTCAATGTTAAAGGACTTAGTTGGTATGCAAGTGGCCACACTCCAGGGAGACATAACCAACAGCTGACTCGCCCTATTGGGTGCAGATAAGGTAATGACGAAGCATCCAGTTTAACTGGAATTCATTAATACTATGGAATGAGATGGGCTTGGGCACCTGGGCCAGAGAACCAAATACTAGTCCATAAAGGGAAGGTGTAAAAGAATGGAAATTTAAAGCTGCATGGAGCCCCAGGACCCCTCAAAGTCACATTCTCAGATAGCCAGCCTCCATCGCGGCACCACAGACTCCTTAGAGAGGCTGGCCTTATAGACAGATTAGAGATCTTCTGGGATCGCCAGCACTATTGTTTTCACACCAGGAACCACCAGCTCCTTGTTCAGTTATAAGAAAAGTTGACTATCCTAATAAACTGTATACGAGAGGAGCCTGAATAAAACCAGAAGAGCATACCCTAGAAAAAGCCCTACAGGTTCTCTACTGTGTCTTTCCTGTATGTCTTCTGGACACATGCAGGCCATTTCTGTTTGGAGTTCTGGAAGTTCAGTGGGAAAACGAGTCCAGAGAGCATAGTGGGAAACAGAACCATTCCCATGCCTATGTCCGTGGAAGCATGTTGTGTGTTAGTCTGAATTGAGAACAGTTTTTGCAGATCAAAATTGAAGGTGATGGATTCCATTTGTTTTCCTTCCAGAATGCTCCCCTGATAGTGAGGATGTTTGTGGGTCTGGAGAGGTAGAAAAGATTCATTTCTGTACCACTTTTCATGAGTCTGCTTCTGTGTATTCAGTACTTGACCCCCCTCCCCTTAGGCAAGCCCTTGTAATGAGCTCCCCTGTCATGAATTGCTGGAACCCACAGCCTGGCTCAAATGACCAAGGGGTGCCTCTTTGTCAGACACACGCTGTGCATCTGGCAGCATCGCCAGGGGTAACCTGATAGGGCTCGCGATTTTAATTTTAACCAAAAATACATCTGCCGGGTTCATTTCAACTGACAGGATAAATATCATATTTCTTTACCAGTTTGTAAACACCTTGCTTTTCATCTCCATCTAACATGTTCCCTGGTGTTTTACAAATAGAAAAATCAAGTTGGAGCCATATGGGACTGAGCATATGTGTTGTGAGTGTCAGTCAAGTGTGGGGGTAGCTTTACATGGGACGGGGTGCAGCGCAAGCGAGGCATGTGCACCTGCCCAAGAGGTGTGGCGTGGCAGCACCGGGGAGCTGTCTGAGCGAAGTGAGTCTCTCAGTGTCTGACTCTTTGAGACCCCGTGGACTGGCCTCCCCCAGGCTCCTCTGCCCATGGGATTCTCCAGGCAAGAATACTGGAGTGGGGTGCCATTCTGTCCTCCAGGGGATCTTCCCGACCCAGCGAAGAACTGTCTAAGAAAACCCCACAGACATTATGGTGTTGGGGCCACTCAGCAGCTGCCTGTGGACAGCTGGAGTTGTCCCTGCTACAGATGAAGGATGGAGCGTGTTATTCTCAGGGTCCACATCCCGTTGCTTCTTTGGACCCAAACTGTTCTTAACCGAAGTTGATTTTCTCTCACTGCCTTTGAAAATCATTCTTTATGATATTCTACTGTGAAGATTCTTCTGAATGAATCTAAAATGTATGTGCTGTGCTCAGTCATGTCCAGTTCTTTGCCACCCCGTGGACTGTGGCCCACCAGGCTTCTCTGTCCATGGGATTCTCTAGGCAAGAATACTGGAGTGGGTTTCCATGCCTTCCTCCAGGGGATCTTCCAATTCAGGGATCAAACCCGTGTCTCCTGCATCTCCTGTGCTGCAGACAGATTTTTTTACCTCTAAGCCATCAGAGAAGTCTCTGAATGCAAAATGCAAGGCACAAATGCTGTTTTTGACAATGAGACGGCCAATAGAGGAAGGATGGCACTTATTTTGTGAAGTCGGAAGATAATTTGACATGAGTAAAATGGCATATAGAAATAATAAACAGATTTCCCAGTTCTGAGCCACCCCCTCCCAATCCTAACATAAATGGCCTAAGTACTGATGCCTTTTGTGTGTGAATATTTATGAGACCTTTTAATTAATCTCAAAATTCTTTTATTGCCTATTAATTTTCAGTGTCACGCTAGAGCACAAGGGTAGTAATGTTATACTCCATCTACAGATGGAGAGATCAAAGCTCACAGATGTTCAGTTTCAGAACTTGCCAGAGACCCGGAGTGATCAGCTGGGCTCTTCCCAATCCAAAGTACAAGCCTCTGGTTCCCACCCAGCTTTGCCCCACCAGACTTGGTAGCCCAGGGTACTCTGACCCGACACAAGGCTGGTTCTGTGAAATCAGGTCTAGGATTAGCCCTGGGATCCCATGGGCATGCTGGATTCAGACCTCACCTTCTCAGCCCTTTTCCTGCAGGACAAGCTCTTCTCTCTCCTCCACTCCTTCTTTTGTATTCAGTGCTTTCTTGCTCTTGGTTGATTTCCACTGACCCTGAAAAGGGTCAAATGATAACTAAGGAGTTATTAATTATAATAAGGTCACAGTTTTCCAAAAAAGTATAGGCATTTTGAAAGGAAAATCTGAATGGCAGTCAGGTCTTCTCAATCTTACTTTCTTTTCCCTGTTTCAAATGCTCTTTCCCTTTATTATCAGAAACCAGAGGTTCATAGAACTTTATATGGAAGTCCCCTTGAAACTACACCTCCATGCAGGCTCTGCCAGGCCCCCACATAGTGCCGGGACTTCTGAGGATGAGGGGGAACGAGGGAAGAAGGAATGGAAGGAGGACATGCATGTTCCCACCATCCACAGCACCATCATGCTGTGAAAGCTTAAAAACCTAAACATCCCTCATATCCACCAATGTCCTATGTGTGTGAGCATGCTAAGTCCCTTCGGTGGTGTCCAACTCTTGCAACCCTATGGATCATAGCCCATCAGGCCCCTCTGTCCGTAGAATTTTCTAGGCAGGAATACTGCACTGGATGTGCTTGCCCTCCTCCAGGGGATCTTCCTGACTCAAGAGTTGAACCCCATCTTACATCTCCTGCATTGGCAGGTTGGTTCTTTACCACTCGCACCACCTGGGAAGCCCATGTTTGTGGCCAGATAGGTTCTAAGGCCCAAGATGATAGAAAACTCCTACAAAATGATACAGAGTAAAACTCCAGGAATTTGTGATTGTTGATCATTTAAATTTTTTCAAGAGAAAAATATCTAGATAAATAATTTTTAAGCATGGCTGGGATATCATAAAAAGACCATAAGAGTAAAGACTCTTCCTTAAAAAGAGTCCCTAATACCATCACATGGGATCATTAAAGGCTAGGGATCTAAAAACGTTTGCTCTTACTGACTCTGACCATAACTGTGACCATAGTCCAAAGGCCAGCTGCAGAATTAGCAGCTGTGGAGATGGAGACCATTGTATCAGTCCCATCATGGCATCTCACTGAATAGTAACTGGTGTGTGTCACTCAAGCATGCACTTTGAGTGGCTGCTGCTGCTGCTGCTGCTAAGTCACTTCAGTTGTGTCCGACTCTGTGCGACCCCATAGACAGCAGCCCACCAGGCTCCCCCGTCCCTGGGATTCTCCAGGCAAGAACAGTGGACTGGGTTGCCATTTCCTTCTCCAATGCATGAAAGTGAGAAGTGAAAGTGAAGTCGCTCAGTTGCATCCTACCCTCAGCGACCCCATGGACTGCTGCCCACCAGGCTCCTCCGCTCATGGGATTTTCCAGGCAAGAGTACTGGAGTGGGTTGCCATTTCCTTTTCCGTTGAGTGACCATAGTTGACCTCAAATTATACCCTGCAGAAGTGTAGGGAGGAAGGGCATTAGCGACTGTGGAGTACCTGTTGCTTGACACCTGTTCTGTGAGGTGGATATTATTCTCTTGATTAATAAGGGGCAGAATCAAGACCAGAATCCAGGACTGACCTGTGCCCAGCTGTGCAAGCCCTCTGCTGTGCTGCCGCTTATGCCAGAGAGTTGATCCCTAGCAAACAGGACCTTCTATCACTAGAGGGTAACATGTGTTTTTGCTTGTGGTCCTTTCCCTCAAACATAAAGTCTGGAAACTGATGTTAAATAATTAATTCCAGAATTTATGAAACTGATGGCTGCTATGAACCACAAGAGACATGGCTTTTGAGCAAGTCAACAGCACAGTATCTACTATTTAGTACTGGTTCCCTCTGGAAAGGCTTATACAGACTTGTGGGGGCTCCTAACATGGCCTCCTGTTGAGGACCAAAACCCAGTGGCTCAGCTCCAGCCTGTCTCTGTGTTTACTCTGGGAAGAACATTCCGTGTACCAGGAGGAAGGAAAGAGTTTGATCTTTTGGCCTGTTCTTTGCAGAATTGTATTTTGTACTTTGCAATACTGATGCTTGAAAGTTACCTCTTAGATATTCAGAGAAATCATTTAAAACCGACTGTGGAAAATGTTTATACCTCTCTGAAACTTACCAGCTTCTCTTATGATGTTGGCCAGTGTATGCATATTTTAATTTTTTATCTTGGGGTCACCATAAAAAATAAGAAACAGATGATATCTCATAGAGTAACTTTGTGGGCTGGAAAACAGAAGGACCCAGAGCTGACAAAAGATAACCTAAAATAAAAACTAAGATTGGTAAGACAGCACAATGATCAAATGGGGACTTGAGATTGCAGCTGGTGGATTTTATTCTGTAATTCTAATCAGCAGCAAGCATCTTATCCTCTACCAGGTGCCAAGGTCAAGAGTGTCTGGAATTGAGAGTGAACTATACAGCCTGTGAGTGGCGGAATTCAAGTTAGATAGTTAGGGGGAAAGCAATGTTTATCCCCTTCTAGTTCCTGTTTTGCTTTCCTGGATGCTCTGTATTCTACTCTGATCAGCTGCTAGCATGTGACAGATGGGCTAGATCAAATAGAATTAACCAAATAATCTGTCAAATATTTCAGCCAGCCAAAAGTTCTACTTAAGCCTTTTTACATTAATTAAAAACTCCAGCACCCAATCCCTTTTTACTGAGCTGCTCCTTTTTTATAGTATGATGTATTTATTATGTGTATTGTTTGCTCTCTATTTATAAACTCTGGAGGAAAGGTCTTTCTTTTCTCACTGATGTATTCCAAATACATAGGATTATACCTAGTACTTAATAGGTGCTCAATAAACATTTTAACAGATAATAGGAACAAAAAGGGCTTTCCCAGTGGCTCAACAGCAAAAATTTGCCTGCAATGCAGGAACCTCAGGAAATGCGGGTTCGATCCCTGGGTCAGGAAGATCCCCTAGAGGAGGGCATGGCAACCCACTCCAGTATTCTTGCCTGGAGAATCCCATGGACAGCGGAGCCTGGCGGGCTACAATCCACGGGATCACAAAGAGTCATACACGACTGAAGTCTTAGCGCACATGCACAGGAGCAAAAAAAGGCATGATGAGGTCAGGGGAAGCGGACACCAAGCCCCCCCAAAAAAAGCTCACGAAGGAAGAAAGAAGACAATGTAAAATAAAATGTCTGATAATTTTGTTCACTTAAGAATAAGAAATACACATATCAAAACAAGATAAACTATTAACATCTTAGATAGGTAAGTTTATTTCTGATACCCAGATTACATCTGTTTTTCTCAGAAGGTTCATTTTTGTGTATCACTTCAACATTAGTTTGCTTATTCATTCACTCACCTCTTATGTGACAAGCACTGTCTTTGGCATCAAAAGGCAAAGCAGGTCTCCAATGTACTCTCATATGAGTGGGTCTATCCCAGATCAGCCATCTTAAACAGTGTGTCTCCATCCATTACCCCAGTTTGATAAAATATGGCACAGATAAAGCCAAGTCTAAAGATGGGATAGCTGTGTGGGCCAGCTTGTTTCAGGATAGAATAAGCAATTAGCCTGGGAAATTAACAAGCATAATTTTACCGCCAGCCACAGAACAAACTCATAATCCATGGTGACTGTCTTCACAAACGCTTGCTGCTGGCCAGAGTGGATGACTCAGCACAGGCCGTCACTGGGAGAGAAACAGCACAGAGCTCACTCCTTGCTGACTAGGGTTCAAAAGCACCATCCTCATATGTGAGAAACAGCTCACTTATCCAATGTGTTGTACTGAACTGAGAGATGCTCCCAAGCGAAGGCACACTTGAAGGGTGGACACCAGAAAAAGACTCAGCTAGCGGAGGGAGGAGGGAAAGCTAAGGACATCAACAGCTGCATCACAGATCATAGAGTAATGAATTGTCACCCCCTGGGAAAGGTTGATTAAGGATAAACAGTGTGTCTAAACTGGCGCTCCTGGCCTTCCTGCCAAATCCTCTTCCTTCTGCAGTGTCTCCTTGCTCAAGTCCAGAACCAAGGAGTTATTCTGTACTCCTTGTTTACTCAGTCACCCACCTCCAGTCCGGAATCTGCTTCTCAGAATCTCCACCTCAGTCACGTTGGTCGCAGCTGCCTTCATCTCTCGTCCAAATTACTGAAGTCTCTGGGACTTGGCAGTGCAGTGGTTAAGATCTGCCCTTACAGTGCAGGGGGTGTGGGTTCAATCCCTGGTGGGGGAGCTAGGATCCCACATACCATGCATCACAGCCAAAAAAAAATTTTTTTAATAAGTAAATAGCAAATTATCGCAGAGTCTCAAATGTGACCTTCCTGCTTCCACCTTATCCCACCCTCTGACAGTCTAGTCTCAGTGCCGCAGCCAGAGTGATTCTCATAAAGGAAGGCCACGTCACACCATTGCCCTGAACTCTCGGGTGATTTCCATTTCATTGAGGACGAAAGCCAAAGTCCTCTCAACAGCCTTCAGGATTTCTGCCCCTCTCGCTGCCGCTTCCCCTCCCACCTGGTACCCCACCACGTTCCCCCACACTCACCCGGCTCCTCTGTCCTGCCTCCCGGTCCTTGAGCTCTGGAGACACATTCCAGCCTTCGGACCTTTGCATTGGCTCTTTCCTCTTGTGGTGGTTGTGTCGGCCTCCCCCAGATACCCACATGGCTAAAGCCTCGTCCAACCATTTATGCAAATATCACGTTGGCTGTGAGACTGACTCTGGCCCTATTGTAAACTGAAACCCATCCCCCACATATATCTGATTCCCTTCTTTTGACTCTATTTTCTTCTCTATGACTTTTAACAGCTAACATACCATATTATTAGTTATTCATTAGGTTTACTGTCTATCTTCCCCCAGTGATGGATCTTATACGTCAGCCTGACCGGGCCATGGGATGCCCAGATATTTGGGCAGACATTATTCTGGACTTTTCTGTGAGGATGCTTTTTGGATGAGATTAACGTTCAAATCAGTGGACTAGACAAAGCACACTCGTGTGTGGGCCCCATCCGATGGGCTGAAGGCCTGAATAGGACAAAAAGGCTGAGCCTCCCCTGAGTAAGGGAGAATTCCTCCTGCCTGACTGCCTTCAAACTGGGGCTATCAGCTTTTTCTGTGTTTGGACTCAAACTGAACATCAGTTTGCTGGGTCTCAAGCCTGCTCAGATGGGAAAGCTTAAGCCATCATGCCTCCTGGGTCTCCAGTTTGCTGACTCACTCTGCAGATCTTGGGACTTGACAGCCTCCATAATCCCGTGAGCCAGTTCCTTATAGAACCCTGTATGTAGTCACATCCTACTGGTGCTGCTTCTATGGAAAATTCTGACTAATCCACTCCCCACCCTACCTGGACAAAAGAGGACAGGGACATGAGAAACCTTATCTTGTTACCACTCTGTTCCACCTCTTCTCTCCAGCCCTGGCACATAGATATGGCGCTCAGTATATATTTGTTGAATAAATGAAGAACTAAATGGACCAATAGGTAGCAGTCTTTAGATGTATCTTTAGAGATGTGAACACAGTCATCTCCACTTTATCACACAGTCAAGAGCTGTAGGCTTTCAATCTAAAGAGCTGAGCCAAAGATCAAGAATGGTCTTCTTACATGTGCCGCACAGAATTCTGGATGTACATCACGTTTTTGGTTTCTTGGGAGTGGGGGTGGAGGGGTTGGTGGCTTCAGCATGGCATGAGCCACGCTTTCCCTTTGGGGTCAGTGTGAAAAACCAAGCACAGCCATCCTCCAGCACTGATAGTATTTCGAGTGTATGTGATCTGTGGCATGACACTTAATGTCAGGAGAAGCTATAGGAGTCCTCTGGACTTGGAAGGAGCCAGCAGTCCCTCTTGGGTAACAAAAAGCATCACATGGTCATGGGGCAGCCCATAGCAAAAAATGGCTCAAGACCTGAAGAGGAAGGGCAAGCAAATGTCATTAACCCTCAGTGTGCTCTGCAGAAGGAATCCTGTGAGGCAGGGGCGTTGTTTCTAAATGGTCTGCCTTTCCGAACACAAGGTTCAATGTGAGCAAGAAGAAAGAGAAAAGATGAGGAAAAAGGTGAGGAAAGAGATTCTGACTGCCAGTGGCGATCGGAAGTGGGGGCAGGGCCGACCAGAAAACGACTGACTGTGAAGCAGAAGAGAAGATGGACTCTCAGTGCAGAGTGGGGAGGGCCACGCCAGCAGTCCTCTCAGAGACGATTATAGCTCCTGAAAGCAGCCTGTCTGTGTGTGTGGCTGTGTGTGTGTGTGTTAGAAATGCGAGCGAAGAGACTGCTTTGCCTCCATTAAATGCCCCTGAAAGTGTTGCCATGGTAATGAGCAAGCATAACTGAGAGGACAAATGCACACGGGGAGCAGCCCAGCGGAGCCCAGCGACTCTCTGCAGCCACTTCACAGGCTTCTGCTGCCAGCCTTTCCTGGAGTCTGATCTACAGAAAACCAGTTCCCTACAAAACTGAGGGAGGCGGGTGGGTGGAATGAAACGTTCTGTGAGCCAAAACACTTGAGAAACATCAAGGTAAACAAGATCAATGGACTTCTTTAGTGACTCCATTAGTGTTCTCAGGCGGGTCCTGACTCGCCAAAAGGGAGATGCTGTGTGCAGAGTCCTCTCAAACTCCAGGGGCCGGGATGCCCTGTTTGTGCTGAGCTGTTCACCAAACTGGAACGGGGGCTTTGCTGGATGCACTTGAGGGAAGCATGGCTCTTGAGAACAGCAATCAGGAGAATCTGACAAAGATTCTACTAACCTTCAGAGAGAAAGCCGAGGACCTTCCCTAGTGGCCCCGTGGTGAAGACTCTGTGCTTCCGATGCAAGAGGCGCGGCAGGTTCAATCCCTGGTCGAGGAACTAAGATCCCACATACCACACGCCCAAAACATTAAAAATAAATTAAGGGTACAACTTGAAGAGTTTCAACAGACTTTTTTTTAAAGGAGAGAGGAAGCTGATTTCTGATTACGGATGATTAGAGTGCTGTATCAGTGCGTGCTAAGTCACTTCAGTCGGATCTGACTCTGTGTGACCCTATAGACTGTAGCCCACCAGGCTCCACCGTTTATGGGCTTCTCCAGGCAAGAATATTGGAGTGGGCTGTCATCCCTTCTCCAGGGGATGCTCCTGACCCGGGGATCGAACCCTCATCTTTTAGGTCTTCTGTATTCGCAGGTGGGTTCTTTACCACTAGTGCCACCTGGCAAGTCCTGTGTCTGTGTTAGTAGCTTGGTACAATTATTGGTAAATCTGCCTTGTGAGATGTCTGAAGACAAAGAGCAGCTATTGCAATTTTTTGCACCTCCTGAGACTGAACTGGAAACTAAAGATTTACATCATCTCTGCCATGTCCTGCACAAATGAATCTCAAAGAAAAGATCTGACTCTCCCTTTACCATGGGCCTATTTATCCAGGGGAACAACAATGACCCAGTAAATGCAGATGACTGTGCAGGGATCCTTCAGATGATGACACTGGTGGTCTAAACGGAGATTTACCATTAGAAAGCGGACAGAACTAGGGAAAACCAATCAATATGATGAGTGGCATACAGCCCATACTCTACAAACATTGGTAGAAAAAAATTTATAGTACTTCGGAAAGGGGGGAGATAAATTAAGAGTTTGGGATTAGCACACACAAACTACTATATATAAAATAGATAAACAACAAGGTCTTAATGTATAGTATTATGAGAAGGCAATGGCACTCCACTCCACTACTCTTGCCTGGGAAAATCCCATGGACGGAGGAGCCTGGTGGGCTGCAGTCCATGGGGTGGCTAAGAGTCGGACACGACTGAGCGACTTCACTTTCACTTTCCAGTTTCATGCATTGGAGAAGGAAATGGCAACCCACTCCAGTGTTCTTGCCTGGAGAACCCCAGGGTCGGGGGAGCCTGGTGGGCTGCTATCTATGGGGTCACACAGAGTCGGACACAACTGAAGTGACTTAGCAGCAAGTATAGTACAGGGAACTATAGTCAATATCTTACAATAACCTACAATGAAAAAGTATGAAAATTAATATATATGTATAACTGAATCACTTTGCTGTATACCATGAACTAACACAACATTGTACATCAAATATACTTTAATTTTTAAAATGTATAGCAATTTGGATTTTTTTTTCATCTCAGAGAACTAGTTTCTGATATATTATTTTAGACTTTATAACGCTGATAAATTTGAATGGTTTTGGCAATTCTCCCCAATTTTAGAAATTATTAGTTAGTGAAGTCCTATGTGTTCAAATAAAGCACAGTGAGATTGCTGTTCAGCTTTAATGTTCAGAATCCCTTAAAATAAAATTATAGGTGATTATAAAATTCATCATTGTCAGAAGCCAGACACCACCTACCCAGAGAGGGAGAATGTTGATGTCTTTTTGGCTAGGTCCATAAAATAAGTTGAAACAATGACAAGGTACAAGATGAGATTCTTCTCGACCATCCAGTCTACTGTTATGCTGACTGTGGGTAACCAGGTTAAGCTTTTGGTTTTCAACTTAATTTTCGCTTCTGGTTTCTCTCTGCCATGATTTTGTATGTCTTTATTGATCATTGTCCATTATTGACCACTGCTTCCTTCCTGGATCTCAAATAATCTAGCTAATCCCATGTACCTGCCATGAACTCAGCCTTTTCTCAGAATGCATTTTGTCAAGTCCAGTTATACAGCAGAGAGGCACTAGAGCTTCATATGAGCCTCACACACAGTTGTTTAGCAGCACAGCAATCCGTGAATGGAAAAGATGTGTTTTCTGTGATGGGACTATCATCTTTCTGTATTATCAGGGAAAGACTCTTCCTATCAGAACCTATATAATGAAAATTATAAATCTCAATATGAAGCAGCTAATGTTAAGTTTGTTCGTTTTTATCATCTTCTGACCCCTGTTGTTGCAGCAAGATTCAGGAGATGAGATATTCTGTTCAGTCACTCAGTCGTGTCTGACTCTTTGCAACCCCATGAACCACAGCATGCCAAGCCTCCCTGTCCATCACCAACTCCTGGAGTTTACCCCCACTCATGTCCCTTGAGTCAGTGATGCCATCTAACCATCTCATCTTCTGTTGTCCCCTTCTCCTCCTGCCTTCAGTCTTTCCCAACATCAGGATATTTTCACATGAGTCAGCTCTTTTCATCAGGTGACCAAAATATTGGAGTTTCAGCTTCAACATCAGTCCTTCCAGTGAACACCCAGGACTGATTTCCTTTAGGATGGACTGGTTGGATCTCCTTGCAGTCCAAGGGACTCTTAAGAGTCTTCTCCAACACCACAGTTCAAAAGCATCAGTTCTGCACTCAGCTTTCTTTATGGTGTGATCACTCACCTAGAGCCAGACATCCTGGAAAGTGAAGTCAAGGGGGCCTTGGGAAGCATCACTACGAACAAAACTAGTGGAGGTGATGGAATTCCAGTTGAGCTATTTCAAATCCTAAAAGATGATGCTGTAAAAGTGCTGAACTCAATATGTCAGCAAATTGGGAAAACTCAGCAGCAGCCACAGGACTGGAAAGGTCAGTTTTCATTCCAATCACAAAAAGGCAATGGCAAAGAATGCTCAAACTACCGCACAATTGAACTCATCTCGTACATTAGTAAACTAATGCTCAAAATTCTCCAAGGCAGACTTCAGCAATATGTGAACCGTGAACTTTCTGATGTTCAAGCTGGTTTTAGAAAACGCAGAGGAAGCAGAGATCAAATTGCCAACATCCGCTGGATCATGGAAAAAGCAAAAGAGTTCCAGAAAAACATTTATTTCTGCTTTATTGACTATGCCAAAGCCTTTGACTGTGTGGATCACAATAAACTATGGAAAATTCTTTAAGAGATGGGAATACTAGACTACCTGACCTGCCTCTTGAGAAATCTATATGCAGGTCAGGAAGCAACAGAACTGGACATGGAACAACAGACTGGTTCCAAATAGGAAAAGGAGTACGTCAAGGCTATATATTGTCACCCTGCTTATTTAACTTCTATGCAGAGTACATCATGAGAAATGCTAGGCTGGAGGAAGCACAAGGTGGACTCAAGATTGCCGGGAGAGATATCAATAACCTGGCTCAGACGGTAAAACATCTGTCTACAATGTGGGAGACCTGGGTTTGACCCCTGGGTTGGGAAGATGGAGAAGGAAATGGCAATCCACTCGAGTACTATTGCCTGGAAAATCCCATGGACAGAGGAGCCTGGTAGGCTACAGTCCATGGGGTCGCAAAGAGTCGGACACAACTGAGTGACTTCACTTTCAGATAAGCAGATGACACCACTCTTATGGCAGAAAGTGAAGAGGAACTAAAGAGCCTCTTGATGAAAGTGAAAGAGGAGAGTGAAAAGTTGGCTTAAAGTTCAACATTCAGAAAACTAAGATCAGGGCATCTGGTCCCATCACTTCATGGGAAATAGATGGGGAAACAGTGGCTGTCTTTATTTTTCTGGGCTCCAGAATCACTGCAGATGGTGACTGCAGCCATGACATTAAAAGATGCTTACTCCTTGGAAGGAAAGTTATGACCAACCTAGATAGCATATTCAAAAGCAGAGACATTACTTTGCCAACAAAGGTCCGTCTAGTCAAGGCTATGGTTTTTCCACTAGTCATGTATGGATGTGAGAGTTGGACTGTGAAGAAGGCTGAGTGCAGAAGAATTGATGAGATATTATAAGGACACAAATTATTGTGAATCACTGAATAAACTTTTAGATTTCCATCGAACTTGACTTTTTGTATCACATACTACCCTTCTGAGACAGGTGACACATTGAGAGATTGGAGAAAATAGCGGCCTATGTATCATGTCAGCAGAACTGTGTTCTTGTTCTGATAATAAAATGTTTAAGTTTTTAGTGAGGGCTTCCCACGATAGTGTAGGACAAAAACTAAAAATGATGAGAAATCGGGTTCACACTTGTGAACAGTGGCCGAGAAAAAGAAACAGGAAGTTCGAACAGACAAACATACATTGTTCATTGGGTTAGTGGCTCCAAAACCCTAAAAAAGGCTTTGAGTGATTCTGAGAAGTTAAAGCATATTGATAAGCAACAGTGTAAGTTGTTATCTGAAAAGTAAAAAAATACTTTAGAAAAGGCTCTTTAGCCTCTGGTTTGCTAAATGCTTTGGCAGAAAAAAACTACACTAAAAATGCCTGATGTGCAAATATTCTACCTTTATAAGAAAAATACAACAATTTGGCATCAAGCTTCAGTGCTTCCCCTGAGGTTCTTTCTGAAGAGGTATCTGTCCTGGGCTCCAGACCTCTGCATTTCCAGCTGTGTTTTTGGAAATGTCACTCAAGTGTATCAGAGATGATCCTTGGCCCCAATGAAATATTAAATTACGTTTCATATACAGAGGTGCCTGTCATTATTTTCTATGTTTCCCTGTATGTCTGAAATAGTTTATTTTTCAGATATTATTACTGGGGGAGGATGTGCTGATGAGTCTAATGGATTGTTGATAGATTTTATTAAAAATTTAAGTAGGAGTTTATGCATATTGGAACCTTCTCTCATAGGTATCAGGGCAATGCAATTCATTCTCAAACATAGTTCATTCATTTTACTCTTTAAGAAGACTTGTTTTTAATTGAAGTATAGTTATGGACTTCTCTAGCATCCAGGGGCTAAGACTCCCCCTTCCAGTGCAGGGGATGTGGGTTTAGACCCTGGTCAGGGAACTAAGATCCCACATGCCACAGAGTGCAGCCAAAAATTTTTTTTATTTGAATTATAATTGATTTACAATGTTATATTCAGTATTCAACATAGTGATTCAATATTTTTATAGATTAAAATCCGTTTAAAGTTATGAAATACTGGCTCTATTCCCAGTGCTATACATTACATGTGTGTATCTGTTTATTTTAAACCTAATAGTTTGTACTTCTTAATTCCCTTCCCCATTTTGCTCTTTCTCCCACCTCTCTTCCCCCAGTAACCAGTTTGTTCTCTCTGTCTATGAGTCAGTTTTTGTTTTGTTATATTCATTTATTTAAAAATTTTTTAGATTCCATATGTATGTGAAAATGTATAGTATTTGTCTTTCTCTGTCAGAATTATTTCTCTAAGCATAATACCCTCCAGGTCCATTCACTGTTGCAAATGGCAGGATTTGATTCTTTAAGAAGGATTTTTAAGGAATAAAAGCAAAAAAAAAAACCTTTGGAATTCTTGAGTATATTTTTAAGTGTTTTGCTGTTGTGGTTGTTCAGTTGCTAAGTTGTGTCTGACTCTGCAACCCCATGGACTGCAGCATGCCAGGCTCTCCTATCCTTCACTATCTCGTGAAGTTTGCTCAAATTCATGTCCATCGTGTCAGTGATGTTATATAACCACTTCATCCTCTGCTGCTCCCTTCTCCTTTTGCCCTTACTCTTTCCCAGCATCAGGGTCTTTTCCAATGAGTTGGCTCTTCTCATCAGGTGGCCAAAGTATTGGAGCTTCAGCTTCAGCATCAGTCCTTCCAGTGAATATTCAGGGTTGATTTCCTTTAGGATTGACTAGTTTGATCTCCTTGCAGTCCAAGGGACTCTGAAGAGTCTTTTCCAGCTCCACAATTTGAAAGCATCAATTCTTCGGTGCTCAGCCTCCTTTTGGTCCAACTCTCACATCTGTACATGACTACTGGAAAAACCATACCTTTGACTATACGCACCTTTGTTAGCAAAGTGTTGTCTCTACTTTTTAAGACACTGTGTAGGTTTGTCTTAGCTTTCCTCCCAAGGAATAAGCGTCTTTTAATTTCATGGCTGTAATCACCATCTGCAGTGATTTTGGAGCCCAAGAAAATAAAATCCCTCATTGCTTCTACTTTTTCCCTTTCTAGTTGCCATGAAGTGATGGTACCAGATGCCAGGATCTTAATTTTTTAATGTTTAATTTTAAGCCAGCATTTTCGCTTTTCCTCTTTCACCCTCACCTGGAGGATCTTTAGTTCCTCTTCACTTTCTGCGGTATCATCTGCATATCTGAAGTTGTTGATATATCTGCTGGCAATCTTGATTCCAGTGTGTGATTGATCCAGTCTGGCATTTCACATGATATACTCTTCATATAAGTTAAATAA
The DNA here is from genome assembly GCA_917880005.1 of Nanger dama. Taxonomy (NCBI): domain Eukaryota; kingdom Metazoa; phylum Chordata; class Mammalia; order Artiodactyla; family Bovidae; genus Nanger; species Nanger dama. The sequence continues at coordinate 13,509,527 of CAKJTW010000032.1, read as the reverse complement.
GCAGAGTGACAATATACAAGCTTGTCGTACTCCTTTCCCAACTTTGAACCAGTCAGTTTAAGAGTTTAACAGTCATAAAATAAGACACATATGGAATATAAAGTCTTAAGGACATATAAAAATATTTTCCAAGGAATTTGTCATAATACAATATAACGGCAGCTACCCATAGTATCATGTACATCCATGGAGCTCAGTTGGTTTAATTTATTTAGATCGACTTCTGTGACAGTTTTGCAGATGTCTTTAATTTCAAGTTGTCTTAAATGTGCAGATATTTCTGAAAGTATGATCATGAGGATATTCTGAAACCTCCAAAATATTCCTGGACGGTGGAAATTTCTAAATTAGAGGAACAATGAAGGGAAATTAGTCTAGAGAAATATCTACAAAGCAAGTTAATGCAAATTTATACTTCTGATTTTTTAAAAAATTGCTTTTGACTTAAAATGGTAAAAACAATTGCTCCACTTATTAGGATGTGCCCAAATGATATATTTTAGATGCAAACACTGTTGCTGATTTGGATAACCTTTGCCTGAGAAAATGTTAACTGTTCTTCTTCATCTGAATAATTTATTCTAATAATTTCTGAACATATTTTCCTGAAGCTACTTCCCTAATGGTGAGAATCTTAATATTTTTATATCTATAAATTTAATAGCACCTATATAAATTTTTTCTACCATTAAAGGTACAAAACTGGTTAATATGTTTTAAAACTTTTCCATTCATTACAAAGAAGTGCACATACTTAATTAGGAAATTTAGTATGTATGGATTAGGCAATAAAATTGAATGAAAATCCTGTGTTAACACTTTGATGAGTATCTTTCTATATTTTCTGTGCAATATACTCATGTGTACTCAAGTGGAATCAACTGGCAAAATTTGTTGATACAAAAACACCTAAGTCAAAATAATCATGATTGATATTTGGTAGTAAGATGTACTGCTTGATATGAGCTTTCTTAGGATTTTTAACATTGGTGGGATTCAAATATTTAAAAAGTCCAGTTGTTACTTTAATGCTGTTAAATTTGCCTGAGTTGTAACAGTAATGTCTTTGTAGCATTTATATTAAATTCAACTCAAGCCTACTCCTTATGGTCTTAATAGCCATTATTTACAAAGAAAGAATTGCTATTTTTGAAGATATCTCTAGTAATTATATATACAAGGAAAAAAAACATTTAGCAGTGTTTTTCTCCTTCTTGTGGATTTAGGGATGTTTATTGTTTACTTAGGGTGGAAGGAGAAAAGGGCGTCAGCAATCCAATGGACATGAACTTGGGCAAACTTTGGAAGATGGTGAGGGATAGGGACGCCTGGTATGCTGCAGTCCATGAGGTTGCAAAGAGTCGGACATGACTGGGTGGCTGAACAACAACAACATCGTTTACTTATGTTTATCTATCTTTATTCTCCAATTTTCACATAAAGAGGATAATCAAGAAAAGAAATTATTTTAAAAGAAATAACAGCAGATTGATCCATTTTCTACCTGACATAGAACTACACAAGAACCACGGATTCCAGAAATAACAAGCTTATTTTGTTTTACTCAATGGCACATCTTTAAGGTCAAACTCCCAGAGTTTGTTCCCTCCCCTTACAAAAGAGCATGAGTGGGAATTTGGTTTTCCTTTTTGGGTAAAGTTTCTACAAAGCTCACTGATAAAGCTCTTTAGTTTTACTTTCTGCAAAACAATTATTTCTGGAGCTAAACTGAGATGAATCTGATAATGGGTCTCAATTCTTCAACTTTAAAGCATTTAGAAACTAGGGTCATAAAGATATGGAGTCCTGAAATACTCTCCCAAGTACAGTCCCATCAAGCTAAGACAGCCCTTGGAAAAACACTCGCTGAAACTTGCAGTTTGCATGTGCATCTTCTCCAGTTTGGCCATTTTGACCTTCTGTTTAAGCCACAGAAACCTGGAGAAGGGAAAGGGAGATTTTTTGGCTAATTTTCACATAAGTCTTAAAAATAATTTTCTTTCAGACAAGTGTCTCTTGGAATTTAAAAAAAAAAAATTGAGTGATAAGTTTTTAGAAAGTAATCTGGGTGAGACATGTAAAGCTGGCCAATTTAAAGTCATTCCAGGCACTTCTTAAAGGTTCAGTTCCTGGTGTGGGAACCAAGATCCCACATTCCACAGAGCAACTGAGCCTGCATGCCACCAACTAGAGAATCCGTGCACCACCATGAAAGATCCTGGGTGATGTGACAAAGATCCCAGGTAAGATCCGTGGCTACTTGTCTAAATAAGTAGATAAAAACAAAGTCATTCCAAAGCACACTAGCTTCTAGCTCTGTCTGAAAAGCCAGCACCAATGCATTCCATTGGGAAAAACAAACAAACAGATGCCTCTAAAATAATCTATCAGTGGAAAGCCTTGATGTAGAGGTAACTGGCCTAAGTGCAGTTTAGACTCTAAGTACTGAGTATGTTTGTGTGTGTGCTCAGTCATGTCCAACTCTTTGTGACCCTATGGACTGTAGCCCAACTACTGTCCATGGAATTTTCCAGGCAAGAATGCCAGAGTAGGTTGCCATTTCTTACTCCAGGGGATCCTTCCAACCCAGGGCTTGAACCCACATCTCTTGAGTCTCCTGCATTGGGAGGTGGATTCTTAAACACTGCGCCACCTGGGAAGCTCATGTGCTTGATGTATAAGCAGGTGGGAGTTCCCCTAACAGCTCCCCTCCCCTCTCCCACCATTCGCTTTCCCCTGATATCCCACAGGATCAGCCTTGATGGAAATCACACCATAACTCGAATGTTCTCTCTGTGTTTTTGATTCCAGCTGTGAAAGTTCAGGATGAGCTGGAAAATGTAAGCCTCCTCTAAAGCGCGTGAGAAATCTATTGGCACAGAATAAAAGCTGGACTCTTTATTAGGGTTTTGCAAGTAGCTCTTGTACTTAGTTCTCTCAGCATTGCTTTCTTCTTCTTTTTTTTAAATGAGGACAATTCTTCATGCAATTGCCAAACTAAGGCAAAAGAAAACTTTCTCAGTCTTTATGGTGCTTTCATCAGATAACCAATATAAAATATCTTCCAGAATACTCTGTCTCCTCAGACTTTAGAGTTTGTTCTTGGGAAGTTAGAGATAAACAAGGATGGCCTTAATAAATCTAGCGAACATTGTAAATACACAGTTTCTGGTTCTTTTTCTTCTTGGGGCAATAGGCCAGATATCACTAACAATTCAAATATTCTGGCCTTTCTCAAAAATGTCATTCCATCAAGAGCATCATGGCTCAGCAAATCATGGGAGAAAATTAGGATGCTTTCTACTGGTGTTCCTATCATTAAAAATCAACTGCCTTCTGGGGAAACCTGTATAGCACACCTTTGATTGGGTGTTGAATTTGGACTAAAAAAAAAAAAAAAAAAGTCTCTCAAAGAGGGAAATGTTTGCCTTCTAAAGAGTGAAATTCCAGGAAGGGCATTTCAACCTAACTTTGGCCGTCATTGGCCAAGAAATGTGGAAGAGCTGTGTTTGGGGCAGGGAGTGTTTAGAGGGGTTTTATTTGTCTATTGAGGGTTTAGGGGTGCTTGCTTTTCCTGCACTGTCATTGTGTGTGTGCTCAATCGCTCAGTCATACCCCGTGGACTATAGACCTTCAGATTCCTCTGTCCATAGGATTCTCCAAGCAGGATTCCTAGAGTGGGTTGCAGTTTCCTCCTCCAGGAGATCTTCCTGGCCCAGGGATTGAACCCAAGTCTCCTGCCTTGGCAGGGGGCTTCTTTACCACTGAGCCACCTGGGAAGCCTATACTGTCATAACATCCTTACCTTAGTTTGCCAGCATTGCCAGAACAAAGTACCACAGACTAGATGGCTTAAACAAATAAAAGTGTGTGTCACAGTTCTGGAGATTCGTAGTCCAAGATCAAGGTGTCGGCAGGGTTGGCTTCTTCTGAAACCTCTCTCCTTGGCTTGTGGATGGCCGTCTTCTCTCTGTGTCATCACATGATCTTCCCTTGTGAGTCTCTGTGTCCTCATCTCCTCTTCTTACAAGGACACCTGTCAGATTGGTTTAGGGGCCACACTAATGACCTCAGTTTTAACTTAAGTACCTCTTTAAAGATCCTGCCTCCTAATACAGTCACATTCTGAGGTTCCAGGGGTTAGGACTTCAACATTTGAGTTTGGGAAGGACACAGTACAGCTCATAACAACCCTGGTTTGGGGTCTTCCTCAAATCTCTAAGACCTTTCCTTCATAATGGCCAGGAAGGGAAAGTAAGAAGGTAGGAAGGTATTCATGAATTTTCCACAAGACCTGGCTTGCTTTTGAAGCAACCTTTTTTTTCTCACCTTCTTCAATATGGAAGAATTTTTAAAGTCTACTGACTTTGAAGGCATCATTTTAAGTGAAGGCATCATGTCAAGTGAAATAAGTCTGAGAAAGAAATCCTGTGTGATTTCACTTACAAGTGGGATCTAAACAAACAAACAAAAACCCACCAGACTTACAGAAAAAAAAAAACAAAACGTAGATTTGTGGTTACCAGAAGTTGGGGCTATGAGGAGGGGGGGTCAGAGGAAGAGAGTCATAAGGTATAAACCTCCAGTTACGAATAAATACTAGGATGAATTATAGCATGATGACTGTAGTTAACACTGCTGTGTGATCTGTAGGAAAGTTGTTAAGAGAACAGATCCTCGGAGTTCTCATCACAGGAATAAACTTTTTTTTTCCTTTTCTTTTGTTGTATCTGTATCAGATGGTGAATATTGATTAACTAAACCTGTTGTGGTAATAACTTCACAATATATGTAAATCAAACCACCACACTGGTTTTATTTGCATGCATTTACACCTTAAACCTATACAGTGATGTAGGTCAGTTATTTCTCAATAAAACAGAAAGCATAAAAGCCCACTGATAACTTTAAGAACACTTTGCTTTCTTTCCCTGTATTTCTGTTTCTCCCAAAGGAAAACATTTCTTCTGTTCACCTGCAGATCTCAATTAGAAAGTGTTTTGCTTGTGTTTGTATGTCAGTGATAGGAAAGACCTGGTCAGTGAATCTTGTCAATCAGAGACTTTTAAACTGGCAGAAACCTTGGAGATCACTTACTGGGTTGGCCAAAAAGTTCCTTTGGGTTTTTCCCATAACATCTTACAGGCTTTTGGACCAACCCAACATAAATACCTTCTTACAAAGAACCTCAGTGAAAGAGTTTCACTTTTTTTGCATGGGTTATCATAATTATGGTAAAAACCAAGGACTCTCCCTCGTGTCATTTCATTTCAAGGACTCTCCCTCCCTCATGTCACAGGAATAAGAAGATATCCGTTTACTAACCTCTACCTATGCCGATTTTAGGTGTGTGTTATTCTGATCATTCCATTAGATGATATATCTATGTGTTCCATTAGAAAATACAACTTGATCTGCACTTAGTTTCACTGTGTTGCATTCAGAAGGTCTTCAAAACAGGGGCCATACTGTCCTGCTGGATTTTTTTCAATGCCTACAGAAGCAGCATTAAATCCATGCAATTTTCATACTTCAGAGAGTGAAAATACAGTATGACCATAAAGGAAAAAAAAACCCGCTCTATTCTGAAAGCCCCTGACAAGTGCTGAGTCCTCCTGCTTAGGTCAGTGTGAATGGAGGCACCGCGTTTCTGTCTGTCCTCAGTAACAGTGCTCCATGTTTGCTTACAGAACGACGTGGCTGCACTTCTGAAACCGATATCGGAAAAGATTCAGGAGATCCAGACTTTCAGAGAGAGGAACCGGGGAGTATGATGTTTAATCATCTCTCAGCCGTCAGCGAAAGCATTCCCGCCCTGGGGTGGATAGCCGTGGTGAGTCCGGCTGGAACGTCGCCCCTGCGCCTCGTCGCATTTTTGGAGTGTTTGGGGGAATCCGTGGCCACCTCCAGCCCCCTTCATCCTTCACGAAAGGAAGGCTCCTCTCAGGCTGAGCACAGCGGCTCTTTCTTGCCCCTACCTGAAGTTCAGGGCTTTATGTTCTGAGATGCAGGAAGCATTTCACAATCCCTACAGAGCAAAATGTGCCTCCAGCTGACATCTCCATTGCTTCTCTTCCTCTTAAAGGCATTTTCTTTCTTATCCTATATTTTTTTTCCTTCTATGCTTGGGTGATGGCCCTCTTCTCTCAGTCCCCCAAACCCGGCCCTTATGTCAAGGAGATGAACGACGCGGCCACCTTTTACACTAACAGGGTCTTAAAGGACTACAAGCACAGGTACGTACCTTCTTTTACTGACCAAATCTTCAGTTGATTGTTTGTTAAACATTTGTCCCCAGACTTCATACAGTTCATTACTGATTCCTTTCAAAGGCTAATTGACGATAAACATTAAGGAAAAATCCCATCTGTGTAGGTAAAGCAAAGTAGAAAGTGAAACCAATGATCCAGATAATATGTGTGTTTTAGAAAGTCTTGCCTCAATTCTCTGGTAATGAATAAACTCTCCCAACAGGAATGCATGTCACTGTGTTACCTATCACCACAATAAGGAGAGGTCTGTGATGATTTGTGACGGACCAGCCCTAAATGGACAAAACTTGAGTGACTGTTAGTCAAAGTGTCTGACTCTTTGCAGCCTCATGGACTGTATCCCGCCAGGCTCCTCTGTCCATGAGCTTCTCGAAGCGAGAATACTGGAATGGGTTGCCATTTCCTCCTCTAGGGGATCTTCCCAACCAAGGGATCGAACCCTGGTCTCCTGCATTGCAGGCGGATTCTTTAACCGTCTGAGCCACCAGGGAAGCCCATTGATTAAAATAAGAGTTGGTGAATGAGCAGAGAGAAGACAGGGGGTTTCGGGAAAGGAACTAGAAGTGAGGAACAGAAATGAGATGAGACAATAAACTAGGTCAGTGAGAGGGAGACCAGAGGTTGCATTCAGATGAAATGAATTGGGTGGACAGAAATATCAGTAAGAACAGCCGCCATTCGGAGAGCTGTTGAAAGTTAACAGATAAGGCTGAATCAGCAGGTTTTGCCTAAAGAGTGAGCTTAAAATGACATGCAGTCTCCAGCACAAACAACAGGTCCCAGAGAGCCTCAGACTAGAGCTAGAATTGGAAATGGGACTGAATGAGGACAAACATAAAGAAATATCACCTGGGGTTTCCCTGGTGGTCCAGTGGCTAAGATTCTATGCTCCCAGTGCAGGAGGCTCAGGTTCAATCCCTGGTCAGGGAACTAGATCCCACACGCCACAGTTAAGATCTGGCATGGCCAAAATAAGTAAGTAAATAATTTTTTAAAAAGAAAAGAAATACGTACCAATACATTTTTTACTACAAAAGAAAAAAAACAAACAGTCACACTCAGCAATCCCACTCCTAGATGTATTTACAAAAGAAATGAAAACATCGGTCCACACAAAAGCATGTACATGATTTCGTGGCAGCATTATTTATGGTTGGCAAATGTGGAAACAATCCAGACATCCATCAGCTGATGAATAGTTAAGTAAAATGTATATCCATACAAGGTTATATAATTCAGCCATTTTAAAAATTAAGTAGTAAAAGTAATAAAAGTAAAAAGGAAAATGGCTGTCTAGGGAGGCCTTACAAATAGCTGTGAAAAGAAGCAAAAGCAAAGGAGAAAAGGAAAGATATAAGCATCTGAATGCAGAGTTCCAAAGAACAGCAAGAAGAGATAAGAAAGCCTTCTTCAGCGATCAATGCAAAAAAACAGAGGAAAACAACAGAATGGGAAAGACTAGAGATCGCTTCAAGAAAATTAAAGATACAAAGGGAACATTTCATGCAAAGATGGGCTCGATAAAGGAGAGAAATGGTAGGGACCTAACAGAAGCAGAAGATATAAAGAAGAGATGTCAAGAATACACAGAAGAACTGTACAAAAAAATCTTCATGACCCAGATCACGATGCTGTGGTCACTCACCTAGAGCCAGACATCTTGGAATGTGAAGTCAAGTGGGCCTTAGAAAGCACCACTATGAACAAAGCTAGTGGAGGTGATGGAATTCCAGTTGAGCTATTTCAAATCCTGAGAGATGATGCTGTGAAAGTGCTGCACTCAATATGCCAGCAAATTTGGAAAACTCAGCAGTGGCCACAGGACTGGAAAAGGTCAGTTTTCATTCCAATCCCAAAGAAAGGCAATGCCAAAGAATGCTCAAACTACCACACAGTTGGACTCATCTCACACCCTAGTAAAGTAATGCTCAAAATTCTCCAAGGCAGGCTTTAGCAATACGTGAACCATGAACTTCCAGATGTTCAAGCTGGTTTTAGAAAAGGCAGAGGAAGCAGAGATCAAATTGCCAACATCCCCTGGATCATGGAAAAGGCAAGAGAGTTCCAGAAAAACATCTATTTCTGCTTTATTGACTATGCCAAAGCCTTTGCCTGTGTGGATCACAATAAACTGTGGAAAATTCTTTAAGAGATGGGAATACCAGACCACTTGACTTGCCTCTTGAGAAACCTATACGCAGGTCAGGAAGCAACAGTTAGAACTGGACATGGAACAACAGACTGGTTCCAAATAGGAAAAGGAGTCCGTCAAGGCTGTATATTGTCACCCTGCTTATTTAACTTCTATGCAGAGTACATCATGAGAAACGCTGGGCTGGAAGAAGCACAAGCTGGAATCAAGATTCCCGGGAGAAAGATCAACAACCTCAGATGTGCAGATGACACCACCCTTATGGCAGAAAGTGAAGAGGAACTAAAAAGCCTCTTGATGAAAGTGAAAGAGGAGAGTGAAAAAGTTGGCTTAAAGCTCAACATTCAGAAAACAAAGATCATGGCATCCAGTCCCATCACTTCATGGGAAATAGATGGGGAAACAGTGGAAACAGTGTCAGACTTTATTTTTTTGGCTCCAATATCACTGCAGATGGTGATTGCAGCCATGACATTAAAAGACGCTTACTCCTTGGAAAGAAAATTATGACCAACCTAGATGGCATATTGAAAAGCAGAGACATTACTTTGCCAACAAAGGTCCATCTAGTCAAGGCTATGGGTTTTCCAGTGGTCATGTATGTATATGAGATTTGGACTGTGAAGAAAGCTGAGTGCTGAAGAATTGATGCTTCTGAACTGTGGTGTTGGAGAAGACTCTTGAGAGTCCCTTGGACTGCAAGGAGATCCAACCAGTCCATTCTGAAGGAGATCAACCCTGGGATCTCTTTGGAAGGAATGATGCTAAAGCTGAAACTCCAGTATTTTGGCCACCTCATGGGAAGAGCTGACTCATTGGAAAAGACTCTGATGCTGGGAAGGATTGGGGGCAGGAGGAGAAAGGGACAACAGAGGATGAGATGGCTGGATGGCATCACCGACTTGATGCACATGGGTCTGAGTGAATTCCAGCAGTTGGTGATGGACAGAGAGGCCTGGCGTAGTGCGATTCATGGGGTCACAAAGAGTCGGACACGACTGAGCGACTGAACTGAACTGGATTGAACGGATGAATGAGCCTTGAAAACATTATGTTGAATGGAGGAAGTCAGACACCAAAGACCACATATTGTATTCCATGTATATAAAATTCCAGAATTGGCAAATCCATAAAGACAGAAAGTAGATTAGCAGTTGTCTAGGGCTGGGGAAATTGGGTAGAAATGTGGAGTAACTGCTAATGAGTATCAGGTTTCTTTGGGGAGTGATGAAAATGTTTTAAAACTGACTGTGGTAATGATTGCACAGTTCAGACTGAGCTATTGAATTGTATGCCTTGAATGGATGAATTGCGTAGGATATAAGTTATATCCCAGGAAAGCTATTATACTAAACAGGAGAAGACAAAAGCAACCACAGTACTCTCCTCCGCTCATAGAGTTTAGTTATTCTGTGCTGGCTCTTCTAGGAAGAGCAGCTCTAGAGACTTCTGACTTCTGACACACCTTTTTCCCTCCTGAGGTCTCTTCCACCCTAAGGGAGCTTCACTTGAGCTCTGATGCTCAGTAACAGACTCCCTGCACCCAGAGAACTGTGGTTGAGTGCCCAGTGGTACAACTCCAAATGCTGCCACTTTGTGTTAGAGACTACAGAACTGTGCAGTATGAATGAGAACAGGCATCAGAAATGCAAGACAATCTGCCCACATAAAAATAGCCGTTCAAGAAAGAACAAGTTTAAGTTGCAAAAGTATGTCAGCATTAACATAAAAGCCCTCTTTACCTAGTCCCTTCTTGGGGTGTACAGACACACACCTGGACCTGCCTATTCAGGACACCTTAGCCACCTCCTAAGCCTCTGCCTTTTGCACATCACCCTTGGAAGCCATTTTTGTTTTTACCTCAGTTCCTCAGCTCCTGTCCTCCCAGTCCCTACTTGAGTGTGTGTCTTGGGGGCCATGGTGTGAGTGATTCTCTCCAGGTGTTGTACAGCCAAGAGAGTTAAGAGTTTGCACTTTTTGTGCACACACAAAGAAAGTCTAGTATTTGTTCCTCTTGATCAGCTATTAGGTAGAAAAACTACTTCTGACAGCATCAAGGGCAATCCATTTAAATTTAAAGGACCACCCGAAGACTGTGTAGTGTGCTGGGGAAGTGCATTCAGTCCTAAGTCACCATGGCGCTTCCAGGAGTGCCAGCCTGAATAAAGCAGAATGCTCCACAGCCACTTACTCACACCCATCTATGTGCACACCCAAGACGGCAGTGCCTGCACTCTGGGTGGGCTCAGTGAGGGCTGCGGGGTGTTGTGGGCTCACTGATGGGGCATCACCAGTGTGGCAGGCTGACTGCTGCCCGCCTGACAGACAAGCCGTGGGTGGAGGAGTAGAAAGGCAGGCCTCCTTGTGGTGTACACAGAAGGGCTGCGGGCAGTGGATCTCCATCTGTGCGGCCTTTTCAGCTGGCTTGACTGGCTGCTCAGCTCTTTCGTCAATAAATGAAAAGAGCAAGTTAATTATTTTGACTTTCCAGAGGTAAGACTCTTCTGACTCATAGTCATTAAAAGTCACTCATGTGTCCCATAGCTTCTTCCAGGGGAAGTGGAACTGAGGCTGAGTTGTCAGCTCCGGAAGTACAGTTAAGTCCTCCTCAATTTGTTGTCTCTTAGACACTGGCTTCCCTGGTGGCACAGATGGTAAAGAATCCGCCTACAATGTGGGAGACCTGGGTTCAGTCCCTGATTTGGGAAGATCCCCTGGAGAAGGGAAAGGCTACCCACTCCAGTATTCTTGCCTGGAGAATCCCCATGGACAGAGGAATCTGGTGGGCTACAGTCCATGGAGTCACAAAGAACTGGACACAACTAAGCACAGAGTCTGCCTTTGGGTTAAAAGGGACCATGTTGTTATTCCTTACTACACGTTTAGCTAGAACTTTCTTCAAGTTAAAATGGTACTATAATAGTTAAAAGAAAAATAATTTGCCTGTGCAGGTTTGGACTTCATGTGTTAAGCTTTTTAATAGAAGTATATTGAATGTGCAACCTGCTTTTTCTAGAATGCCTACAGACTGTATTGTGCATACATATGTACATATGCACATGTATGAATTAAATGACCATATAATAGATAAATATGTGGATTTGGGGTTTTGACTGTAAAAGTGAGAGGAAGTGACAATGAAATATTTCATAGATTTGATTAATGTCAGTAAATCTAAGAATGTGGAACAAAATCACTCATGTTTTTCCTTTTGAGGGGCAGATAGTTATGAGTTCAGTTCCCCAGTTTCCTTCTCTTAAATGGCATGACTTAATACGCTGGAGTTCTAAACATCTCATGGTACTTAGAACTTTTCAAGGAAAGCAAAATATATCCAGAGACAAGCCATTATTGACAAAGACGAAATAATAGAGATTTCCTTCCGATATTGTCTTCAGATTAATGGCCCAGGTTTGTGATTAAATTTTTGATAACAGATTTCATCATTTTCTCATTTACCACTACTTTATTCAAAGCAGAAAAAAATCTGTGGTTGGAAATTACCCAAGGAAACGCAACTTTTTTTCCTGTTTATATCATAAGTTTAATGTTTCTAACGGTTTTCCCAATCCTATATGTTAATCTAGTTTTAAAAGGTAAGTATTTTATCACTTCTTGGTTGAGTAAAATAGGAATAGAGATACTGGCTGTGCCCTGCCTTGCTTTCATTTTCATTATGAGTATCAACTTAAGGTAATCTAAGTGATTGTCCCTTTACAACTATTGAGTGCTACCTATTTGTAGGAAATCATTTTTCTTACTATAGCAACTTTCCTTATCAGTCCAGAATTCTCCAATTTGGTTACACTTTCAATCGAATAATTCCACAAATTATTAGAAAACAAGCCAAAGGACCTTTTTTTCTTTTGAGAGATTCTCCTGCCTGAAAGCACATTGGTTTTCATTTTGCATCAGAAGCAGTACAGAAATGGTCTCCCCTCCGTGCTCATCTCCCCGTGAGAGCTGACACGAGAATGAGCTGGCGGGGTTCGGCGGATGCTCTCTCCATGGGCCTCTCTGCTCCACCCCAGACCTCGGGGCACTAGGCTCCTCTCAGGGCAGACCTGGACCATATCCTTTCGAGGTTCTTTTCAGACTCAGTTCACAGCTACTGGACTAGAAAGACCATTGTTCCAGAGTCATCTGGTTGTTAGATTGCCATGTGCCTTCCAGTGTTGTTAACTTTTTATTTTAGATCCTAAGTCCCCTCTCTTCCACTCTCTTTTATGACAAAGTGATCTGCGTCATGTGGATTGGGTGAAGTCATATCTGAACATTTGGAGCGAGCTTCAAGCGTACATCAAGGAACACCACACCACAGGCCTTACTTGGAGCAAAACAGTAAGTACTCCAGCCCTGTTCCCCCGGGTAACAAAAGGTTAGGAAGGCACTCATTCTCAGTAGCCTAGTAATTTTAGAATTTACCTCAGGAAAACATAAGATAAAATATACATGTAGAAGCTGCTTATACAAAATGCCATTGACATAGGAAAGTCTGGAAACTGCCTGCATGACAGACAGAAAATGGTTGAGTTGTCAATGCTAAGAACCTAGTGGAGTGTTCTGCAGCCATCAAAATAACAGATACGGAGTTTACAGGTGATGAGATGTGCCAGTCAGTGTTAAGGAACTGAGTGCAAAAGTTAATGAGCTCTAAGGTGACATGTTTATTAAGAAACTGTGTAAGTAAAATTGAAGGAAACAAGATTTTAAAATAGAATTATGAGTATAATGTTTTAATGTTTTAAATTTCCTTTTGGCATTTTAAAGTTTACTAAGTAGTATTTTTCAATACTTAGGCAATCCTAGTGATTTGAATGGTATCCTAGTCCTAGGATAAAACCCCAACCCGAGTCTGTTCTGGCTTGAATTCCCACAGAGGATTCTGATTTGATATTTGCCATTTTCACCTTGTCTCTCTCGTCTTCCGCTCTCACCCGATCCAGCGCTACCAAACTACCTGCAGAATTCTGAACACGTGCAGTGCTTAGACTGAACCAAATCCCACTGTTGTTCAGATTTTGCAAGTCTCATATTTACCCTTATTTGCAATGTCCTGAATATCTATTGTATAAGCATTAGTGGTTCAGTAGTAGAATTCTCACCTGCCGTGGAGGAGGCCTGGTTCAATTCCCAACCAATGCAAAAGCACACAAGTTTTAGATCTTCCCACGTGGCACCAGTGGTAAAGAACCTGCCTGCTGATGCAGGAGACATAAGAGACATGGGTTCAATCCCTGGATTGGGAAGGTCCCCCGGAGGAGGGCACAACAACCCACTCCAGTGAATTTGCCTGGAGAATCCCATAGACAGAGGAGCCCTACTGGACATAAGGTCGCAAAGAGTCGAACACGACTCTATCAACTCAGCAGGAACATATATCATGCTCTATGATCTAAGTTCCCTGGGGACATCACCTCTTTAAGAAACTTCACTGGTCTCTATTGGCACCCTAACTGGGTTGGTGATCTTCCTCTATGCTTCCTTCACATCTTGAATATACCTCAGGCATAGCCTGTAGCATATAGAATTATAAAAATTTATGTTTTTAGATCTCACCCACTGGATTGGAAACATCTGTGTCTCCAGGTCCTCATATAGTGCCTGGCGTGGAGTAGGTACTCAGTAATAGTTTGAACTCAATTGTGACTTAGGACACCCTTAAGACCTTCCCTGCTCTTTAAAATCTCTGCGCTTGTTATGAAAAAGGCTTCCTGTGGGAACTTCCTTCCATTTGGAATGAATGTTAGGGGCTGCCATGGTGGTCCAGTGGGAAGGACTCTGCACTCCTAATGAAAGGGGCCCTGGTTCAATCCCTGCTCAGGGAATTAGATCCCACATGCTACAACTAAGACCTGGTGCAAATTAAAAATAATAAATATATAATGTTTTTTATTTTTGAAAAAGAAATAAAAAGACAGCTTTCAGTTGTCACAGTGGATGATCTAACCAGAATAAATGTTGAGAAGATGAAGTGGCACATTTGTGAATTCAGTTTAGAGGCAGAATGCTCACTAACCCTCGTGCTGAATGTTGATGTCAGTAGCACAGGATTAATACCAAGACAGAGTCTGTGATTTTTCAAGGGAGTGTGAAACTCCTGTTCCCCAACCCTTGGCCTCTAATGACTGATGCTTCTTTTTATATTCTGCTTGGCCTGTTTTCTCCATAAGAAATGTAAGATATTACATACTAGTTATTTTTCTTCTGCCCACGATGATATGATTTCTGTGAAGAGAGTTCAGAAAGCATTGAAGAGTTTTAATATGGATGAATATATGTGGTAGAAAGGTCTTTGTGTAGATTAATTAGGATTATTTTTCATAATTTCCAATGAAATGCTGTTTGGCTATAGATCAGTTTGTCATAAAAGAGAATTGTCACATGTTTGCCATGGAGAAAGGACATCGTGAGAGAACAGAAAACTAAATATCAAGACTCCTTGGATGTCTTATTATTTCATAGTTAGATAAATGGAAAAGGAATGAGAATCTATTTGTGGAAAATAATTGTGTCAACAAATGCTGGCCTATTAATTCTCTAATAGTGCTTGTGGAAAATTCCTTTTTAAATGGTTTGAATACCTCTAGTGCAATATAAAAACTGAGTAACTGTGCTCTGAATATAAAAGAGAAGGACTGAATATTATAGAAAAATAAATGTCGTTGTTTTCCTTTGTTCCAGAGTAAATACCTGTCTTTTCATTATGTTCTTTGGAAATATATACTTTGTAACAATGAGCCTTAAACTTGTAAAGGCAACCCATAGTAAGAAATACCTTTTAGATGCACATACACATCCCCCTCCTCACAATACTACAGGTTTCACAAAATACTTTGTCTTACCACGTGGAATGCATTCAGATATTTTCTTTTGTGTTTTACTTTCTTTTTTAAATAAAATCTGGGCTGAGACCCACAAATTGACATAATGATCCATTTGAAAAACATGTTATAAAACAGAATGCTATATTTATGCAAGTATAAATATTTATTTTGTTGTTGTTCAGTTCTTCTCATTTACTATGGCCTGATGACTTACCAGAAAAGTAAATCATAAACAATTATAGCCAATATCACAACATTAATTTTTATATTTTGCCTTTTTCGATTATCTGTTTTAAATGTAGCAGTGTGTATATGTCTACCTCTTTTCCTCCACCCTTCCTCCCTGGTCACCAGCCATGAGTTCATTCTCTGAGTATCACAGCATTCTTGCAAAGAAGAAGGAAAAGGCTATTAGAATTATCTGATAAAATAGTCTTTGGGAGGAAAAAAATGAATAAAAATAATTTCATTTATTTGCCCACTGATCACAACTCTGCAAAAAGTATGTATTTCTAAAACGGTAAGGATCAGAGAGAGTGCAGAAAGATAAGGTGTTGGCCTTCATTGACACTACAATATTCAGAAGTTTTAAGGAATCCATTTCATCTCAATGGGCACAGTCGAGAGGCTTATGGTTATGAACATCTCAAGTATTTTGAGGAACCGCCCGTTTCTTCTGCTTTCAGATTGGCCCTTGAGATTTGAGCTCTGTGGGGTTTGAGTGACCAACAACATGCTGCCCTGGGCTGAGTTTCCAAGCGTGCATTACTCTGAGAAATCTTTCCCTTGAGTTAACAGTTGAAACTGAAACATACTGCTCCCACCATCCAGCCTTTGCGTTCAGACTGCAGCCGTGCCAGGCAGCTGTTGCTCCTTTCGGTTGTCCCACGAAATGTAAATCTTTGAGGCCAGCGATCTTTTGGGGACGGTGATTGGAGAGAAGGCCCATGTGTGTGTGTGCACGAGTATGTTGGCATCGGGATGGGTGTGTTTGAGGGGAAGACACAGCTGTTTAGTAATGTGTCTGGAATTTCTTCTTATGTTTACTGTGGTAAATGGAATCTTCTCATTCTGTAAGCGTTTCTTCCCTTGACCGTGGACTGGAAAGACTCTACACCAGAAACGACCTGCGGTTTTCAGTTAGTTTAATTATTGGGAATTCTTTCTCCATATTCATTTAGTCTCCTCAGCCCTAGGTTTCAAACACACTTTGTTGAATAAATTGATCTTTTGGCAGGAACCTCATAGAGACACTGTTACATATTATCCCTTGCAGTTTGTCAAATTTGTAATATTGGTTGGCAGTTCCTGCAAACCAGATAACTTAACCTAAAAGAAGGGAGACCTAATCTTTACACTTATAATGACCAAAATAACTGATTCTTTCCATGAATTGTCCAGATCAGCATTCCAACTTTTATTCTGTTCTCTGTACATCTAGCCAGGAAAAGGTCATGAAAGGAATTCTGTGAATAGGATACAGCATGGTTGTTTTCTTAACTTTGTGGTGTGAAATTTGTGGACATAATTTTGTCCTTTTATATGTCTTTCCAAATTAGTTTTGAGAACAGCCAGGGTATAATTATAGAATAGAATAAAACTGCACATAGATGAATGTGTATGAAGCCTTGTGCTGTGGTGATTTAATTCTTTCTGTTAATAATGTGGATTTTTAAAACCTATCCTCAGGGACTTCCACTGGCAGCCCAGTGGTTAAGACTTCACCTTCCATTGCAGGGGCTGTGGGCTCAATCACTAGTCAGGGAGGTATGCTCTCACGTGCCTCGTGGCCAAAAAAAACCAAAACATAAAACAGCAGCAATATTGTAGCAAATTCAGTGAAGACTTTAGAAATGGTCCACATTGGAAAAAACCTAAATAAAAAGAAAAATAGTCAAGTCTACCCAGTACACCAGGTGTCAACCATCCTAACCTCCCCTGAACCTCCAGTGAATGAAATCACCAGCAGTGGTCACCATTAGACAAGGTGGGGTTTGATTTTTCAGGATACTCTATAATCACTTCTTTTCCTCCAGGTGGATATTTCTTTTCAGCCTGTTTCTCAATGTAAAGGCCAGATGTCCATTAACAGAGCAAAAGTTTAACAGTTAGCTGGTGATCAAATTAAAACACAGCCAGAGGGTAGCCTGACTCATAAATAATGTAGAGTCTGTAGCGCATCATTAAATATGTAGGTCTCGTAAATTTTCACGTCTTCTGGCCTCTCTGGTTTCTTCTTATTTTTACAAGCAAAAATTGTCCTCAATCTTTTATATCAAAATTTTCATTTAGAACTTGTACCAAATCTGTGCCTTAGGTTTAATAATCAAAGTAAATAGGTGATACCTCAGCCAGTGTGTTGTTTGTCTGGACCACAAGCTCATTGATTTCCTCTATGGGTCCATGGGGAGTGGCTCTCTCCAGTCTCCCTGACCACCAGTGTGGTAATTACTCCTGGGTTTTTAGCTCCTTTGGGGGGCTTTGGGTAGCCAGTTCCTTTCATTCTCCTGTGGAAGAGATCTAGACTGCTCAAAAGGAGTTAGGTGTGTTCTTGACTGAAAATTAGAGATGCCAAGGGAACATTTCATGCAAAGATAGGCACAATAAGGACAGAAGCAGTATGGGCTTAACAGAAGAGATTAAGAAGAGGTGGCAAGAATACACAGAAGAACTATACAAAAAGATCTTAATGACCCAGATAACCACAATGGTGTGATCACTCACCTAGAGCCAGACATCCTGGAGCGTGAAGGGGGCCTTGGGAAGCATCACTATGACCACAACTAATGGAGGTGATGGAATTCCAGTTGAGCTATTTCAAATCCTAAAAGATGATGCTGTGAAAGTGTTGCACTCAATATGCCAGCAAATTTGGAAAACTCAGCAGTGGCCACAGGACTGGAAAAGGTCCGTTTTTACTTCAGTCCCAAAGAAAAGCAATGCCAAAGAATGTTCGTACTACTGCACAGTTGCACTCATCTCACACGCTAGTAAAGTAATGCTCAAAATTCTCCAAGCCAGGCTTCAACAGTATATGAACCAAGAACTTCCAGATGTTCAAGCTAGATTTAGAAAAGGCAGACAAACTAGAGATCAAATTGCTAGCATCCAATGGATCACAGAAAAGGCAAGAAAATTCCAGAAAGACATCTACTTCTGCTTCATTGACTATGCCAAAACCTTTGATTGTATGGATCACAACAGACTGTGGAAAATTCTTCAAGAGATGAGAATACCAGACCACCTTACCTGCCTTGTGAGAAATATGTATGCAGGTCAGGAAGCAACAGTTAGAACTGGACATGGAACAACAGACTGGTTCCAAATTGGGAAAGGAGTACATCAAGGCTATATATTGTCATCCTGCTTATTTAACTTATATGCAGAGTACATCATGAAAAATACTGGGCTGGATAAAGCACAAGCTGGAATCAAGATTGCTGAGAGAAATATCAATAACATCAGATATGCAGATGACACCATCCTTACGGCAGAAAGCAAAGAGGAACTGAAGAGCTTCTTGATGAAAGTAGAAGAGGAGAGTGAAAAAGTTGGCTTAAAACTCAGCATTCAGAAAACTAAGATCATGGCACCTGGTCCCATCACTTCATGGCAAATAGAATGAAAACAGTGAGAGACTTTATTTTCTTGGGCTCCAAAATCACTGCAGATGGTGACTGCAGCCATGAAATTAAAAGACACTTGGTCCTTGGAAAAAACTGTGACCAGCCTAGACAGTGTATTAAAAAGCAGAGACATCACTTTGCCGACAGAGGTCTGTCTAGTCAAAGCTATGGTTTTTCCAGTAGTCATGTATGGATATGAGAGTTGGACCATAAAGAAAGCTGAACACCAAAGAATTGATGATTTTGAATTGTGGTGTTGGAGAAGACTCTAGAGAGTCCCTTGGATGGCAAGTACATCAAGCCAGTCTATCCTAAAGGAAATCAGTCCTGAATATTCATTGGAGGACTGATGCTGAAGCTGAAGCTCCAATACTTGGGCCACCTGATTCGAAGAACTGACTCACTAGAAAAGACCCGGATTCTGGGAAAGATTGAAGGCAGGAGGAGAAGGGAATGACAGAGGATGAAATGGTTGGATGGCATCACCCACTCAATGGACACGAGTTTGAGCAAGCTCCAGGAGTTGGTGATGGATCAGAAAACCTCGTGTGCTACAGTCCATGGGGTTGCAAGGAGTCAGACACAACTGAGCAGCTGAACTGAACTGACTAACAAAGGAACTCTAAACGCACTGATAATGAAGTTAGGTTGTAAAGGCCTCTGAGTTCAGCTTGAAAGAGCCTGCAGAAATTATGGGACTTCCCTGGGTCATGGCAACCAACTCCAGTATTCTTGCCTGGAGAACCCATACTCCTGGCATTGGAAGGTGACGTCTTAACCTCTAGATTGCCAAGTGTGTGTGTGTGCTAAGTCACTTCAGTCATATCCAGCTCTTTGTGACCCTGTGGATTGTAGGGTCAGAGAAGCCCACCAGGCTTCTCTGTCCATGGGGATTCTCCAGGCAAGAATACTGGAGTGGGTTGCCATGCTCTCCTCCAGGGATCTCCCCAACCCAGGGATCAAACCCGAGTCTCCCACATCTGCATTAGCAGGCAGATTCTTTACCACTGGCACCACCTGGAAAGCCCGTGTTGGACGTACACCTTATTAATTAGACTTCTTGGTAGGTAGGCAGGGCAACAGAGGGCTAAACTTGATTTGCGCCTTGTGTTTTGTTAGTTTGGGGCGGGGGGGTGCGGTTGTTGTGGTTGTTGTTCTGTTCTGTTTTCATTGAAGTGTAGTTGACTTATTATATTAGTTTCAGGTATACTGATTTGGGTCCTGAAGGATGAGTAGGAGTTCCCTAATTGACAGTAAAGGAAAGGGCAGTTCTTAGCAGAGAATGCAGCACATGGCCATAGGACATGAACTAAGTACTTTGAGAGAAAGAAAAA
Organism: Nanger dama; assembly: GCA_917880005.1. Classification (NCBI taxonomy): domain Eukaryota; kingdom Metazoa; phylum Chordata; class Mammalia; order Artiodactyla; family Bovidae; genus Nanger; species Nanger dama. The sequence continues at coordinate 13,489,316 of CAKJTW010000032.1, read as the reverse complement.
TATTCACTTGAGTTTTCACCATGTTGCACTTGAGACACAGGTGAGATGTCCATCTTGATGGGGAGGTGAAGCAGGCAGGTAAAATGCAGGTCTGAAATTCAGTGAAAGGGGAGACTTAGATATGATAATTGAATATTTCCAATAGAAGACAGAAAAAAAGAGAATATGATGAAGGATAAAATCCTGTGGTACACTATTACTTAGAGAATGGAATAAATCAATCAGAGAAACAGAGAAAGAGGAGGAGAGCTAAGAGTCCAGGGTCTAAAGCTCTAAGAACAATAGGCTGGCCTATAGACTATGACAGCTGGGAAAGGGTAAGGATGGAAAAAGACTCTGTGTAATGATCTCTTCATTATTTATAGACCAGGTGTCTGATTTGAAGGATTATTGCTTATAGCTTCAGTCTCTGCCTTTTGAAATTTGGGGATTATTCATGGATTTTATTTTTACCTTCACTGTATCTTTAGTAGAATAAGTGTAAGTCAGAAATAAAATATCTACAATTTCATAAACAGCAGTTTAGAGTTAGCGTGTACTATGAAGCTGTATGCAAGCTTTTTATATTTAGGACTATTTTTATTATCTCATAAATACCTTTGAGTTTTGTTAGTCAATCAGAATGCATAAATATTTTTAGCGTATTTAAATCTTTATCTCCCTAAATCAACCCCAGTAGTGACTTTTGAAACTGCCTAATTTAATGATGAAGATTATTTTGTTAACTAGGACTTTTTCATAACCAAGAATTCAAACTCTCTAAACCCTGGGGCCAGCAAGTTAATAAATGTTTTCAATTTATTGAAATCATCACCTCGGGAATATTTTAATTAAGATGTGTGCATTTCAGATTCTTTAAGATGTTAATGTTGAAGGCAGTGGTGTAACTGAGGGTGTCCTATTGACTGCTCTGTCCTCCAGCCCTTCACAGTCAGGAGGTTGTGGCTTAAAGGTACAGGCAGAAGTACTTCCTGGAGCAGAGCTAGCAGGTGCCTGGATAGGAGGAGACTTTGAGTGAACTTGGCTTTCAGTCCCAGCCTAGAGCAAGCTATCATACAATACCCCCACTCACTGGCCCCTCAGTTTTCATTCACCCCTGAGGTACCACACCTCTGGGTCCAACCTCTTAGCCTTCACTCCCAAGGGAACACCTCTGTTTCCTAATAATTGCTGCCAGGGCTGAATGGCTTTATCCACCTCCTTGTCCCTCCCCACCTCCAAGGAGAAAGACAATGGCAGATGAAGTTTTTGGCCCATCCTTCTTGGGATACTAAGTGGTAGCAATTTTTCCTTCTTTACAAGTGAATTTTATCTTTTCAAATGAGCAAAAGCTATTGAGACCCTCTTTGGAGAGGGGTTAATTCGGGTAATAATACTTTTGGTCAAAAGGAGCAGAATACAAAGGCGTAAGTGATTATTTGGTGTGTGTGTGTGAGTTTCTGCAAGCAGTCTGAAGGCAGTCCTAAAATAAAGTTTGGAGCACTGCTAGTTTCATCCAACAAGTGTGTCGCCTCAGAAGCTAGTGCTTTGAAAGGCAGTGCTTCAGTGGGTCTGTAAGTTCTTGGGTGATTGGTAACAATTCGCTTGCATTTGTTCATTGTAATGACGGTGCTCATGCACCCTCCTCCTGGAATCCCCTTCCTCTTGCTTCCCTCTGTCAAATCTGTTCCAGCTATCTTTCAGGGTCTATTTCGAATGGTCTTCTCTCCAAGAAGCCTCTCTGGCCTCCCCCCGCTTATCACTTCGCCCTTCCTAGCTGGAACAGAACTTCTTTAGTGCTTCTTAAAATCTGTACTTCTTTCATGTTGTTCAGCGCTTCCTACCTTATAAAGCAGTTACTTGTTCACTTTAGTAAATATTTATGAAGCACCTACCGTGTTTCAGGCACTGGGCGCATTACTGGTAACATTAAGATGAATAATGAGTGGTTTTTCAGAGCTCTGGCTCAAGAGATGGCCAAACCTGAACTCACAGACAAATAATTTCACTTTTAATGTGAAGTATTGTAATAAGGGTATTCCTAACAGGTCCTTGCAATAGGGAAACAGAAAACTTCCTCTTAGAAGAGTTCCAGAAAGCCTACAAAAAGAAGAGAACTTTTGAGTTGAGCCATGAAGATTTTTTTTTAATTGGAATTGCAATTAAATTTTTTTGTAAGATTTTTCCAGATAGTAAATTGGGTGAGAGCCTTCCAAACAAAGGCACAGGCTGAACAGAGATGCGAAGGCTAAGATCCAGGTTCCTGTTGTCGGGGCACAGACGTATCTTCTCTCTCCTCCAAGAGAGCCCTTTGAAAGCGTCATTCTTCTCCACTCTGCCTGAGATCTGCAGCAGTGATTAGTACAGGGCCTTCAGTTCAGTTCAGTTCAGTCTCTCAGTCGTGTCTGACTCTTTGCGACCCCATGAACTGCAGCACGCCAGGCCTCCCTGTCCCAAACCCATGTCCATCGAGTCGGTGATGCCATCCAACCATCTTATCCTCTGTCATCCCCTTCTCCTCCTGCCCTCACTCCTTCCCAGCATCAGGACTTTTCCAGTGAGTCAGCTCTTTGTACCAGGTGGCCGAAGTACTGGAGTTTCAGTTTCAACATCAGTCCTTCCAATGAACACCCAGGACTGATCTCTTTTAGGATGGACTGGTTGGATCTCCTTGCAGTCCAAGGGACTCTCAAGAGTCTTCTCCAACACCACAGTTCAAAAGCGTCAGTTGTTCGGCCCTCAACTTTCTTTATAGTCCAACTCTCACATCCATCCAGGGCCTTAAACACAGACAATATACAAAAGCTTTTGCTAAATTGAACACAGTAATTGGTAATCATATTTCTTCACAGTGAAATTTCCAGAGGGTTATTCCACTAACTACATATTGTGTTCATTGTTTAAGAGCCATGTAAATACTATTCCTTTATTTCTTTTATCAAGCGATGGCAATGGAAATCGACAGTGCCTTTTCATATCAATCAGTTCAGCCACTCAGTCGCATTCGACTCTTTGCAACTCTGAAAGAACTGCAGCATGCCAGGCTTCCCCCGTCCATCACCAATTCCCGGAGCTGGCTCACACTCATGTTCATCAAATTGGTGATGCCATCATCCAGCCATCTCATCCTCTGTCATCCCCTTCTCCTCCTGCCTTCAATCTTTCCCACCATCAGGGTTTTTCCAAGGAGTCGGTTCTTGCCTTTTCTTATAGGAAACGGCAAATGCCTTCCCTGCACCTGTCCCTGTCCCTTGCCATCTGCATGCTCCTAATTCCCAGTTGGTATAAACTCAGGAAATGCAAGCTAATATTAGATTAAGCAAAAGCTTTTCTTATGAAGAGATGGAGGAAAGGTACAGATTGTCTTTTAAAAGTAAAACAAGCCCTTCATAGAATATAACCTAGAGCTAAGCCCAGACTTACAGTCCACGTTGCATCGTTGATTTAAGCAGAGCTAATCACAGACGCTTTCCCAGACCTTTCCCGTGAAATTTAGAACTGAAATTGAGACAAACGTTATTTTATCTTAGTGTGCCTCAGCTATACACCTCAGAAGATGTTGAGGCTTCTATTTACTTTTCCTAAGTAAATAATGTAAATAATACAGTGTGTGCATTCTCAGTCGTGTCTGACTCTTTGCGACCCCATGGACTGTAGCCCGCCAGGCTCCTTCTGTCCATGGAATCTTCCAGGCAAGAATACTGAAGTGGGTTGCCATTCCTTCTCCAGGGGATCTTCCCGAACCAGGGACTGAAGCCAGGTGTCTTTGAGTCTTCTGCATTAGGAGGCAGATTATTTATCACTGCACTACCTGGGAAGCAAATAATACAGAGTCAAATGTAAATCATATCTCGTGACCAAAAAAACTAAAGCATGAAACAAACAGAAGCAATATTGTAACAAATTCAGTAAAGAGTTTGAAAATAGCCCATATTGAAAAAACATCTTTAGAAAAAGATGATTTACAAATAATACAGAACCAAACATAAATCATCTTTTTTAAAGATTTTTTTTTTTTGATGTGGACCATTTTCAAACTCTATGCTGAGTTTGTTACAATATCACTTCTGTTTCATGTTTTGGTGTTTTGGCCACGAGATATATGGGACCTTAGTTCCCCGACCAGGGATAGAGCCTGCTCCCTCTGCACTGGAAGATGAAGTCTTAACCACTGGACCACCAGGGAGGTCCCTTAAGTCATCTTCATAACAGCTTTCATTTTGCCTCAGCTCCCACCCCGACTTCTGCCGTTTACCAAGTACAGATAACTTAAGAAATACACTTATTTCTCTATGACCCTAAAATCCAAAAGCAAAACAAAAACTTTAATGCAGTGATAGTTCAGACCGAGGACTTTCTGACTGAATGAAGTCACTGTCCGGATAATTCAAGCTCCCTGTCACTCTTGGTCTTACAGTTGCTGGCTATCTGTAGTGTGTGTCTTTGATGGGTATACTCTGCTATCTTTAACTCTGGAAATTTTTCCCATAGAAAATTTAATTTTATCTTTCCGTTTTTATGATAAATTGTATTTTCAAGCTGCCACTGCTGGCAGACAAGAAGAAAAAACAATCTGGGAATCCCAGATTTGGTCCACAGAGCAATAGCAAAAAAGGCCAAACTCATCATTAAAGCTACTGATGAAGACAATTTATGCAAAAGAGCTGGGTCACCTGAGCAATTAGATTGTGTTCCACGTATTCTTCTGGAATCTGCTTTGAGGGTTTGGTCAGCTCTTGTCATACTTCTCTGCTTTGGGCATTGTAAAGCAGAAATTACCAGCTATGTTTTTGAAGGGTCACATCCAGATCTATAAATTACGAAATGATAAGCATAAAGATAAGCTTCCCTGGTGGCTCAGTTGGTAAAGAACCCACCTGCAATGCAGGAGACCTGGGTTCAACCCTGGGTTGGGACGATCCCCTGGAGGGGAGGGTTATGGCAACCCACTCCAGTATTCCTGCCTGGAGAATCCCCAGGGACAGAGGAGCCTGGCAGGCTACAGTGTATCAGATTGCAAAGAGTCAGGCAGGACTGAGCGACTAAGCACACACAGGCCTAAAGACACTAAGTTACTGGTTTGTAGACTGTGTAAGGTATCTGCAGGCCCTTTCCCCATTTATAGCTGTTTTTCCTTCTCTGAAAGGACTTTGTTTCTTGTTCTTTTTCATCTGCTGCCATATTTCACATCTTTCCAGGTCCTCAAAGAAACATACAGAGAGTCCAAGGAGGGTGGGAAGAATGGAGATGAGGAAACCATCAGAGATCATTGGCGAAACCATGAGATCTGGGTTCTTAGTATCTTTCCTCTTGTACATGTCTTGAGTTAGGGAGGTTAGCTTCTCAAGAAAAGTGATCAAAATGTGCCCTACATTTCCTTCATAATTGTGGAAACATCTTTTTATTTTGATGGTCTATAAATACCCTTGGTATTTTTACGGAAACTTGAAATTCAAGTAGTGTTCTGTTACCATAGGTGAAAATATTCCCTAAATTGACTTTAAAAATTATTAACAAATATATGCTTAAAATATTATGTAGCTCTTCATTGTAATATTTTTTTGACAATTCTCTTTTCTTGGAAAAGCCCCCAGAAATTTTGTTTTCCTTGGCAGAAGTCTCAAAATTATAGGAAGTGATAAGAATAGGAGATTAGAAACTAAAATCACAAATTCACTTTGGTTTATACTCATGTTACAGAGGATGATCATCCGTTAGTTTATGTGCAATCTTTTTCTTGACTATGGTTGTCTGCCAATAAAAGTGTGATATAAATATGAATGTAAAATTTGTAAGTACTTATGGAAATTGAAAAATTTGGAAATGTATCAATTTCACCAAGTTCTTAATCAAAGTACATCTTGCAGAAAATAGAAAGAAACTAGTTTTAACATCTAAAATATAAACAACCCTAAATCATGAATTCATGAAGTATTTTTTACTGCTATGAAAGCTAGTTTATGTATATGGAAAGTCAGTCTTTAGTTATGAAACTGTAACTCTTTCTTTTAATCCCTCCCTCTTATTGTGGTATGTGAGAGGCTTATCCTATTTATGTGCCAAGTTACACAAGATCATTTGAGAATCTTTTTCTTTGGAAAAACTAATAGACAGCGTTGGCCCAAAAGTTCCATTATAAAATACTGTGAATTCCTGTAGTCTTAGCAGGTTAATGTAAGTGCATTTGTGACTGAAATGGCTTTATGATTTCTAAATGCTTCTTTTAGGGTGTAATTGGATGCAGGTACCTGGAGAGCATTAACTGTAAGCCAGGTGATTAATGGGCCAAGCTGGCTCTGAGATGGACAGCAAAAGAGAGAAAGAACCTGACCACGAAGTTGAAGAGTCATCCGTGTGGGCGTGAAGGGGACCTGAGGTGGTGGCCATAAGGAAAGGGTGTGGGGTGGGCAGGAAAACCCATAAACAGTGCCATGGCGGGCCAGCTGTTCCATTTTCCTGCTTTATACAGGATCTCCACAAATACTTAAAGGCAGGTGGCTCAAAACATTACTATCACTAAGCTGGTTTTATAGAAGAAACATCGTAACTAAAGCTCTGTTGTGTGAGCCAGAATCCACCTGTTCCAAGAGACTGTCACAGAATATTTTGATTTTCTTGGTCTCTAGCTTTTAAGAAGTCAGTGAAAACACAGACCAAGATGTGGGTCTCCAGGCCTGTTCATGAAGCTGGAGATTACTGTTAACTGTATATACATCTGTCCCTCAGCGTCTCTCCCTACAGGACCTCTGTGCTCTGTAGAGCATTCGATGCTATGGCCCCAGCTTAAGCCACCCCAGCACTTCTCTGGCTCTCTTGACCCCACTGTCCTGAGAAGAGCCAGCCACAGCCCACTCTGGGCTGCCAGGGACTGCTGTTGCTGTGAGTCACAACGCGTGAAACTGCATCTGCAGCTACTGTTCTGTGCACTCAGCATTCCCACTAGATTATGACTTTCTTGACAAACAAGATGTATGCCTGCTTCCACCCAGTTCCTTTCAAGGTTGCTCTTGGCAAATGTTGAATGGACGAATAAGTCTATTCGAATTCACTTTCAATCTATTGAAGAGTTAGGTTCTATTTAGATCAGATCATTTGCTATTGCTATTGTTGAATTTGAAAAATCTTAGACTTCAAAAACTGAAAGTTGAAAATTTCCCCAAAAGGGTAATTATTAGGTAGACTATCTTCAATGGAAAATTTTTCTTTGAAGCTTTTTTTTTTTTTTTTGGCTTAAATAGCTATATTTCACGTTTTGCTCAATTTTTGTCACAAAGACATAAAAACCTCCATATAAAAGCACCCTATTAGTCCTATTTTCAACAAACTCAACAAAATGGATAATTGGAGTCCTGTTTGTAGATTATTTAAATCCAAATCTAGACTATCCCGAATTAACTGGATAACTAAGACAATGGTGTGTGTTGTGAGGGATAGAAGTGGTTGTTTAATTACACCAACAAAACAATGTGGAGATTTCATTTAAGAACTAGAAGTAGTTTCCCTTTCAGAATAAAACCTAAATTCCGAAGTAATATATAATTATTTCAAGTAACATTTAATGAAAATATTCTCATTCACTTTAGTATGTAAATATATTGCATATAATATAATTATATAGAGAGTATACATAACCAAAACTTTACAAGCTTTCCATATGCCCACATACAATGGTTTCATTATTTCATAGTTATCATTCATATATTTAAAGTCAGAGGAAGCAGCTGTTCCCAAGACAGTTGAAATTAATTTAGAGAAAGGGATTTGCAGACGTTTTTAAAAGTCTTTGTGCCTCCCTTCCCTGACTCAAAAGTAAATAATCAAGCATCTGCTCTCAGAATTAATCTTAATAGAGCTTTCAAAAGCAGCATTTTTAGGTTATGTGCTGTGTTCGTACAACATAAGTTAACTTTTGTACCCTGAATATAGCCATTTAAAATCATAAATTTGAGAGCAAGTACCCCATTACTGGCACCAGTGGGTACTCAGGAAAAGTGGATGAGCAAGAGTCTAACTGCTAGAACGAGGGTACAGAGTCTGAACAAACCAGCGTCGAGGGTGACTTGCTGCTGAGATGCCAATACTGAAGACTTCTTTATCCCATGGGATAAGGCCCGGCTCCAGAGTTGGCTGTAGGAGCCTGGTCAGCTGCTGAGGCATCGGAGGGATGGAGCCAGTAGTGGAGATAAAAATTAAATTATTACACCACTGCCCAGTACTTCACGGAGATTCAAGCCAGAGGCCACGAGCAGCACTGTGTACACGTATAGAAGCAGTGTTAGCTGCTCAGTCGTGTCCGACTTTTTGCAACCCCGTGGGCTTCAGCGTGCTAGGCGTCTTTGTCCATGGACTTCTCCAGGCAAGAATACTGGAGGGGGTAGCCATTCCCTTCTCCAGCGGATCCTCCAGACTCAGAGCCTGAACCTAGGTCTCCCACACTGCGGGCAGATTCTTTACCGTTTGGGCCATCAGGGGAGCGCACGTATATCATGGGTAACCCATGCCTCTGATTTTTTAATTGACTGACTACTTTTTTTTACACCTGAATATAGCAAAAAGGATTTCCCCTGAAGAAAATTTTAGGATCGAGCAGATATGTACTTGAATTATATCACTGCCATTTACTGGCCATTGACTATTTGGTCAGCCTTTCTGACTTCCTGCTTTATTTTCTGTTATAAGGGAGATTTCAATCTTACTAATACTGTGATGACTAAGATTAATCTCAGCACAAAGCATAGAGTGTTTCTTCCCAAAATTGTTCACACACTGGAATCACCTAGGGAGCTTCAGAAGGAACAGAGGCCCATGTTCCACCTCCCCAGAGTGTTCCTGCTTGGGAATTTCTAACAGATCCCCAGATGATTCTAAAGTTCAGATAAATTTGGGGACCCTTGGCATTGAGCCTGTCCTACACTGAGCGTTAAAGTGAGTGAAGTGAAGTCGCTCAGTCGTGTCTGACTCTGCAACCCCATGGACTGTAGCCTACCAGGCTCCTCCCTCCATGGGATTCTCCAAGCAAGAGTACTGGAGTGGGTGGTCATTTCCTTCTCCAGGGGATCTTCCTGACCCAAGGATCGAACCCAGGTCTCCCGCATTCCAGGCAGATGCTTTAACCTCTAAGCCACCAGGGAAGCCCACTGAGCATTAACTATCTGTTAAATGAGTGGGAACAACCAGTGCCTGGCAAGTGTGAGATTTTCCAGAATTCTTGGCTCCCTTCCCTTCCCTGACCATCTCCCCTGTCTTAAGGGAACACCTGGAAACAGTGTCAAGCTCTGATTCCAGTCGATGCAGCTGCCACTCATGCCAGGCACAGGAGAGCGCAGAGAGCTCTGGTCCCACATGCCTGCAGGAGAAGAGCAGGAGGCAAAGATCAGTTCATCGTATGGCGCAGCCCAGGGCAAGCCTACTAAGGGAATGCCTGATTTGCCTTCGAGGACACTGCACTGGAAAGCCCCTGAGCACTGCTTGTCACGTCACCCTGGAAACTATAGAGCCTGGGCTGCACCCTTATTGGAGCCAGAAACCAGCCAGAACGCACAAAGGATAAACCAAAAGCAGAGTTTCAACTGGTCCTGAGTTCTCTTTATTTTTTTGGCTTTTATAGTCAACATTTGTTGCAGTAAATCCTTTGTTTGGTGTTCCCGGGTCAGCCATCTGAATGTATCATAGTTCCAAGAAGTTGAATATGTGGCTTAATTGGTTTCAGTGTCCTTTAATGGCTCTTGGAGAGAGGCTGTGAATTCTGAGAGCGAGGGAACCATCTAAGTCGTTCTAAGATTTAGAAGCCGGTCTCCCCTTTCCACAAAATAGGAGATCTCTAAAGCTGCAGTGTTTCAGATGTGGGGGAGGGGCCTGGCCCTTCACTGACTGAGTTATGATGTGCTTATGAGTAAAAGTAATACGTTGTGGCTCTGAGTGTCTGGAACCAAGGACTAGAATAGTGTTAGATGTGCAAAACTTGTGTTTTATGCTGTTTATGATTGAGAGCAAATTCTCAAATTTCACCCCAGTAACAAAATAGGGAATGTTTAAGATTCTGAAAAAAATTGGTCTGTCTCAAGAACTGTGCAGTTATTTTCTACTTGACCCAAGAATCCCAATGGAGTCAGACTGTTCTTCCTGATAAACAAACAAAAAAATCACAAATTACAGTTTCAAGAGATGAGAACTCCCAGCCTACTCAGTTTTAAAGATATTCATTCTCAATAAGAGAAGAATCTCATATTTTCAGGATAATTCTACACTTAATAGGGATTATATAAGTACTTTGAAAAGAGTGTAGATTTTTCAACTGAAAACCACCACAGGTAGAAAGTTCCTGATACTGACACTTTGTTATAGTGCCATGTTTATGAAAATAAGGATCTGCTATCTTTGTTACTATTTCGCAGTTATGTTGATGTTTTACATATTGTATTTGGTATTGAAAACATAGTAATATAAGCTTCAACCACATTTTCATCACTCTCAATTTTCAAAGTTTCTGATCTTTTAATTGAACTAACATCATTCTTTATCATAGGCATACAGCTTTTCTCCGGGTTTAAAAATAAAATGGCATATAACACGAGGTTATAGTACATGTGTGCTTCTATCCTTACTAGTTTTAAACTCTGTGACAACTTTGTCTATGGGGTCCTCTCAAAACATTGAGACAAATCCCTCTATTTTCTATCAATCACCTTTTAGTGACATCTGAATTTCTTACAACTTCATATTGAAAACAAAGATTGAACTTTGCATACCAGAGAAAAGAGAAAGCATGAGCCTTGATCAGGCAAAAATACAGTTTTCTCTGGTTTACGAACAGTTAGCATTAGACGAACTAAATCATCAGAAGCATCCCGGGCCCTCATCACCTGCGTGTTTGACAGACATGCCATTCACATGTGATCCTCGCTTGGGGTTCAGTTTGAGGCTTGCATACTTGAAAAACAAGTCCTGGAGAATGTTTCAGCATTTCTTTTTAGCTGCCCAAAAAGCTAGCCACTGAAACTTTTTCACCTCCCCTCTCTCTCATTGGATGGTTGCAATTCCCAGTGTCCCCAAAAGAATCCTCTTATCAGTTGCTCCACTTGTTTCTTGTGATTATCAATTGGCCAAAGCCCAGTTTCATTCATATCCCGAGCTTTGGACATGAACCTGTGGCTTTGTTTTCCTGATGCTGGGAAAGACTGAAGGCAGGAGGAGAGGATGAGATGGTTGGATGGCATCACCGACTGGATGGGCATGAGTTTGAGCAAGCTTCAGAAGTTGGTGATGGACAGGGAACCCTGGCATGCTGTAGTCCAAGGGGTCGCAGAGTGGGACATGACTGAGCAACTGAACCGAACTGAGCGGGCAACTCCTGCACATGCAGTTTCTACGTCATGCTCTGTGTTCCCAAGACAAACCCCGACTCGGTCCCAGGTCTTTGGAAACAGACCCATGATGCACAGGTGTATTCCTAGGTGCCCTCTGTGAATCTCAAACCCCAATCTCTCACTGACAACAGGTTCTCAGTGATGCTGGCAGAATCTCAGTTCTCAGCAAGGGCATCATTTCAGTAACGTGCTTTCCATCTTCTCTCTCCCGCAGGGTCCGGTCGCGTCAACTGCATCAGCATTGTCTGTCCTCTCCCTTGGGCCTGGCCTTCCTCCACCCCCGCCACCCCCGCCTCCTCCAGGTCCACCTCTGCTTTTTGAGAGTGAGGGCATAAAAGAAGCATCCTCTCCTTCACGCTCAGCTTTATTTGCACAACTTAACCAAGGGGAGGCAATTACGAAAGGTGAGAAAACCAGGCCTTGAGGCTGTCTCCCTCTGGCTCCAGGTACACAGATCCCTTGGAGCTAATAGTGATGGATACATCATTCCATTTCAGTCTCCAGTATACGGGGAACTGTGAGATGATGGGCTCAGTGGGCTTCTAGGTGGATCAAAAAGAACTCAAGGGATTCTAGTTTTAAGTTGACCAAAGCACTGTATCACTACTTCAGCCCCTGATACTCCAACACCAGCTCCAACCAAGACATCAAGATCAAGTATTTAGAACTTCTGTCCTCAAGCAGTGTATGGGCTTGTCAGAGAATTATATCATTGAACTACCTTTGTCTTCACAGTGAATGGTTACTTTTTTTTAATCATACACTTAATAAAGTCATTATTGACTATGCCAAAGCCTTTGACTATGTGGATCACAATAAACTATGGAAAATTCTTCAAGAGATGGGAATACCACCTGACCTGCCTCTTGAGAAATCTGTATGCAGGTCAGGAAGAAACAGTTCGAACTGGACATGGAACAACAGACTGGTTCCAAATAGGAAAAGGAGTACGTCAAGGCTGTATATTGTCACCCTGCTTATTTAACTTCTATGCAGAGTACATCATAAGAAGCCCTGGGCTGGAAGAAGCATGAGCTGGAATCAAGATTGCCGGGAGAAATATCAACAACCTCAGATGTGCAGATGACACCACCCTTATGGCAGAAAGTGAAGAGGAACTAAAGAGCCTCTTGATGAAAGTGAAAGAGAAAAGTGAAAAAGTTGGCTTAAAGCTCAACATTCAGAAAACAAAGATCATGGCATCCAGTCCCATCACTTCATGGGAAATAGATGGGGAAACAGTGGAAACGGTGACAGACTTTATTTTTTTTGGCTCCAAAATCACTGCAGATGGTGATTGCAGCCATGAAATTAAAAGATGCTTACTCCTTGGAAGGAAAGTTATGACCAACCTAGACAGCATATTAAAAAACAGAGACATTACTTTGTCAACAAAGGTCTGTCTGGTCAAAGCTATGGTTTTTCTAGTAGTCATGTATGGATGTGAGAGTTGGACTATAAAGAAAGCTGAGCGCCGAAGAATTGATGCTTTTGAACTGTGTTGTTGGAGAAGACTCTTGAGAGTCCCTTGGACTGCAAGGAGATTCAACTAGTCCATCCTAAAGGAGATCAGTCCTGGGCGTTCTTTGGAAGGACTGATGTTGAAGTTGAAACTCCAATATTTGGCTACCTGATGCCAAGAGTTGCTGAAAAGACCCTGATGATGGGAAAGATTGAGGGCAGGAGAAGAGGATGACAGAGGATAAGATGGTTGGATGGCATCACCGACTCAATGCACATGAGTTTAGATAAACTACAGGAGTTGGTAATGGACAGGGAGGCCTGGCGTGCTGCAGTTCGTGGGGTTGCAAAGAATCGGACACGACTGAGCAACTGAACTGAACTGAATAGAGACATGTTGCCAAAAATCTTATGCAAATATATTTGTTTTGTATGGACAATAGGAATTATGATATAAGTGTTCTTATGCGCTGGGCTGGGAGCCAAGGACCAAAAAATTGAACAGTTTTTCTGGCTCCAGCTGGCTGCATTGTCCCCTCATCTGTAAAGGAAGAGAATGAACTTATAACTGTTAAATCAGTTCTGAGCTATGTTTGCTGAAATGCCCTAAGTTTTTAGACTATATCTAGGGAATGATTTGGCCACAACAGAAGTAAATCATAGAATTCTTTCTTGGTGAGGTAGCTTTTTGCATAATGTAATCTATCATCTTATCTCCTTCAAAAGAAGTTCCTCCAATTAAAAACTACTTAACAGTGCTTATATCAGCTCTAAACATTTGCAGGTCTCAGACTCTGCATACTAACCTTGAGAAAACACTCAACTGCTAAAATAGCATTACCAAAAATTCCTAGGCCATTTACATCATGTTCATCCAAAAAGTTGGGGATGTTTCCCTTTGCATACGATGTAAAGAAATGTGTCTCTGTGTTACCTTCCCAGGACTCCGGCATGTTACAGATGACCAGAAGACATACAAGAATCCCAACCTACGGGCTCATGGAGGACAATCTCCATCTCCTACGAAAATCCACGCTCCGAGCCCCAAGTCTCCCCACTCTCATCCTCCTCAGAAACATGCTCCTGTGTTAGAGCTGGAAGGGAAGAAATGGAGAGTGGTGAGTGAAGCCCTTTAACTTTATTCCTGATATACTCCAATGAAAGGAGCAATGGCTAAACTGTTTGCCAAGGTCTTCCAGGATTTCTAAGGCTTCTCAGGTGGTGCTAGTAATAAAGAACCTGCTTGCCAATGCAGGCAATGTAAGAGACACAGGTTTGATCCCTGAGTCGAAAAGATCCCTTGGAGGAAGGCATGGCAACTCACTCCCGTATTCTTGCCTGGAGAATCCCATGGACAGAGGAGCCTGGCAGGCTACAGTCCATGGGGTCACAGAGTCGTACATGACTGAAGCGACTTAGCAGTAGCACTAAGGATTTCTAAGTGAAAAGACAGAGACACAAGTCACTGGCTAGAATAGAAACCAGGGAACCAGGGCCTTTCTGAATGCTTCCATAAGTGTTTCTTGGTTTTCATTATTCTCATGCATTTTTTTTCTTCAACTTCTTCAAAATTATTCTTTAAACTGTGATAAAGTACACATGACACAAAATGTACCATCTTAACCTTGACGTGTACAGTTCAGTGGCATTAAGTACCATCAGACTGCTGTGTGGCCATCACCACCATCCTTCCACAGAACTCTTTTCATTTGTTAAAACTGAAGCTCTGTACACCTTCAGTAATTCTCACTCCCCCTCTCTTCAGCCCCTGGCAACCACCTTTCTTCTTTCTGTCTCTATGAATCTGACTCCTCTGTCAGTGAACGTTTACTCTGCCCCATCTACTGTGGGATCCACTGTAGGGTGTTTCATTCTGTTCCACTGACCAAGCACTGATATAACCTCCTGAGTCACCCACCACTTTCACCATTGTCTGAGCAGGACAGGACACTTTGTATATGGATGGAAGCTGGTACCCCCTGTCAATCCAGTGTGAAAATGTTAGTTACTCAGTCGTGTTGGACTCTTTGCAGCCCCATGGACTGTAGCCCATCGAAGGAATTCTCCAAGCAAGAATGCTTGAGTGGGTAGCCATTCCCTTCTCCAGGAGATCTTCCCAACCCAGGGATTGAACCCAGGTCTTCTATATTGCAAGTGGATTCTTTACCATGTGAGCCATCAGGGAAACCCTGCCAATCCAGGGGGCTTTCCTAAAGGTGGAGGAACAAAGTCCCCAGAAAGGTTGTTGTGGTCTGAGAATACACTGGAACTTGGACCATTGCTAGTCTATTAACCCAACTCCTATTTGCAGCTATTGCTACAGTATCAACTCCAGACTCAGCATCCAGACTTAACCAAAATCTCTCACATCCCTGGTCCAGCCCCTACCCACTAGCCAGGGTGCCTGACGCCTGACTGTTCACAAATGGACCCTGGACCCCCTGCCTTCCAAGTAACCATTCCCAACATCACCGAGACAAAGGAAGTCCTGTGGTTTAGTCTGTAAGAAAAAGGTTCCTTTTAAAGAAAGAACATACTGAGAAGCTCTAATTGGTGAATGCTCCTCAGTAATTTCAGTTTGCAGTGGATTTCATTTATCTGTCTGTCCTTATATTTAATATTTGCCTGTGTTTTAATTTTAGGAATACCAAGAGGACAGGAATGACCTTGTGATTTCAGAGACTGAACTGAGACAGGTTGCTTACATTTTCAAGTGCGGCAAGTCTACTCTGCAGATAAAAGGGAAAATAAATTCCATTATAATTGGTAGGGCAGAACTATGGATCTGTATTCATTATGATAAATTGCTTTGCATAAATATGCTGACTGTATTTAGGATTTTGTTTTGTTTTTGTTTTCCTAGACAACTGTAAGAAGTTTGGCCTGGTGTTTGACAATGTCGTGGGCATTGTGGAAGTGATCAACTCCAAGGACATTCAAATGCAGGTAAGTGGTCCTTTCAACCTTGCCCAGCCACCACTAGACCACCCCTTCTGTTTACAAGGGCCCTCCATGTCCAATTAGAAAACTTACTGTCTTTTCTCTAGATGCAGCTCTGTCTTCACCTCCTCTCTGAAGCCCTCTCTTACTTCTTGAACAGTGTTAATTCCCCCTTTTCACCCTCTTATAACCCACCCTGTTTTGCACAGCAATTACAAGTTTACCACTTCTATTTCAGGAACAGCTAATTAATCTTTACAGCTCCAGAAATTTGCATAATACCTGCACACAGTAGGTGTTCAGTAAATTGCCAGGGTCCAGCCCCAGTGGATCAGGGTAATTTGAAGGGGAGACAGAGTAAGCATCCTAGGAAAAAAAAACTTGTTTAATTACAGATATAGAGAGAGATTAGAAACAGATAGTGTAGTAGGAAAATTAGTGGAGAAAAAGAGACTGAATAACTTGGTTTACGTGGAATACCAATCACCACCTACGTAGGCCACAGGCATCTTTCCATTCTCCCAAAGGAGAGGAGGCACTGAGGCCTCCCCGGTCCGATCTTAGAAGCCCAGGCAAAATTAGTAGGCTTGGTGAGTACCCACATTTCAGATGGGAATTCAGCCAGAAGGGGAAAGAACGATATGGGGGAATCAGTCTTTCCAGAAACTGATCTGATTTCTTTATTTTTCAGGTTTGCTTATATACTTTTTGTTATACATAGGGATGAATACAGAGTCACACGGGGGTCTGCAGACCTGATCCTTGTCACAATCAAGTGCTTCATATAAAATTATACAAACATCTTATGGGTTTTACATCATCTTCTGGCCATGAGGCCTGCTGACATTTTATGATCCTTTCTTTCTGATAACCAAAAAACTTATGTTTTCCAAGGGTGTTTTTTTAAAACCAGGTGCCGCCCTCTGAAGGTAGCAGATAAAGTTGCATTCCTATAGGGTGAGGGGTGTAATGGGTTACAACTAAGAAAATTAGAAAGAAAGAAATTTAACTCGCTCAGTCGTGTCTGACTCTTTGCGACCCCGTGGACTGTAGCCCACCAGGCTCCTCCATCCATGGGATTCTCCAGGCAAGAATACTAGAGTGGGTTGCCACTTCCTTCTCCAGGGGATCTTCCTGACCCAGGTCTCCCGCATTAGAGGCAGATGCTTTAACCTCTGAGCCCTTATTTAACCTAAGGTTAACATGATTAATCTTAAAGGTTAATACTTATTTCTCCTGTATGCTAGTTATATTCATTATAAGGGCAGGGACTATGGAGATTTAGCAGCAAATATTGGCTCAACAAATGAAAACCCTTCACCAATGTTCCTCTTAAGATCTATTTAGTCTTATTTTTTTTAATTTTTATTTATTTATTTAATATTTTATTCTACATTACAGTACTGTATTTGTTTTGCCAAACATTGACATGAATCAGCCACAGGTGTCCACGATCTCCCAATGCCGAAGCCCCCTCCCACCTCCCACCCCATATCATCTCCCTGAATCATCCTGTGCACCAGCCCCATGCATCCTGTATCCTGTATTGAACATAGACTGGCGCTTCGTTTCTTACAAGATAGTATACATGTTTCAATGCCATTCTCCCAGATCATCCCACCCTCTCCCTCTCCCTCAGAGTCCAAAAGTCCGTTCTATACCTCTGTGTCTCTTTTGTTGTCTCACATAGAGGGTCATCATTACTATCTTTCTAAATTCCATATATATGTGTCAGTATACTTTATTGGTGTTTTTCTTTCTGGCTTACTCTTTCTTTCACTCTGTATAATCGGCTCCAATTTCATCCATCTCATTAGAACTGAGTCAAATTTATTCTTTTTAAGGGATAGTGATAAAGTTACATTTTTTCATAGCAAGGACACAGTGATTTATAACAAAGTACAGTGATCTATAGCAAAAGAGAAAAATTGTTAACTCAAAAAGTCTAGTATTGCTAACATCAAAAACTACTATATTTCCTTTTCTATATTCCAAATACATTGATTAATATATTCCCACGTGCCTAAGGATATGGAGACCTAGCGACAATCATTGATTCAACAATGAGAAAAACTCTATACTAATTAAGACTTTCAAAATACTCCAAACTCTCTGTGCTGTTTATGGTTGAGAGGTTGTCACACAAGCTAGTCTGTCAGCAGAGAGGTTTGACCTGAGACACCCTTGTTACACCCAGGGCAGGGAATTAGCAGTAATTATTGGCACAACAAATGAAAAAACCCTTCACCAATATAATTCCTAATCAACCCACTAATACTATACTAATAATCTTCTAACTTCTCAAAAGAATCTGTATTTAGAAAGTTTTAAAGCATCTCATGCCTCTCACGGTTGGGAGGCTGTAAACAGTCACACGTGGCTGGACGAACCCGCTCAGGCAGGCTAGAGGACCTTCAGAGGAGTCTGTAAGTTGAAACACTCTTGTCATGCCCAGGAATTTTTATTAACTGGAGCTGCAAGTTAACTCATTCTCCGAGAGAAATGATGGGGAGAGCCCCCCGTAAAGTCAGAGGTGTAGGTGAGAGCATAAAACAGACTCCGGTTTTGGGGGTAGATGCTCGGGAACAGGGGGTTTCCTGAGGCTTGATCACGCCTTTCCGTATGACGAAGCCTCCTTCCTCATGACCTTTGCCATGGGCGGAGTTCCTCACCCTGGCTCCAAACAGTAAATGTTTGATGAGTGAGTGATTGGAATGAATTGACTAATGAGTGAACCAAAATAGTAAGAGATTCACTTTGCATAATAGTACTCTGCCAAAGAGGATGTTTTTCCCTCAGGAAAAAGAAACGATTCTGGATAAAGTTTTTCTGAAGGGTCAATGAGATTATCAGCAAAACAACCTGGGAAGTAGGATTGGAATTGAATTTGCAAAACAGAAGAAAATCTGCACTGTTTAAACAATTTTAATTTAGCCAAATAGGATTTTATAATATGCCCAAAGCTAAATGACTTCTTACTTTGGCCAACTGTGACTACTGTCTTTGATTATACCCTTTTCATATTGTTAATCACCCTTTATTAGATGTTTCCTGATAATGTTTGTTAGACTTGGCTTCCAGTTTTACAGATGGTCCTCTTTGGCTTTATAGGCTTTTCACCACTGCCTCTTTTAACTGGAGTAGCACATTCAATAGTTGGCTCGTACATGGAGATATATTTTAGGACCCTCCATGCAAAGAAAAAAATATCTAATCTCTACCTCATACTGTACATGAAAAGTGAAGTTCTAATTGTGAAAAGAAATACTTTTAAACTTTGAGAATAAAATATAGAAGAAAAGGACAAATGAATTTAACCTCATTAAATATATATGTTCAACAGAGGACATCAGATACAAAGCTAAAAGACAAGGCATGGATTGAAGAAAGATACTTGCAATGCAGATTATCTAAAAGGATTTATAACCAGAATTTATAAAGTTAACACAAATCAAATAGAAGAAGAATAACAACCCTAAAGAAAAACGGGCAAAGAATATTAAGGCAATTCAGAGGAGGAAAAACTGAAGTGTTTGATAAATGAAACACTTTCACATGAAACACTTATACATGAAAATATGCATAACCTGCCTAATAGAAGAAGAAATGCAGACTAATAGGGTATGTCCTCTTATACTCATCAGTTTTGAATTCAGGCTGTGCTTACTTTGCAAAGGGCTTGTGAGCTGAAACTCATGCATATCGGAACTGTGCAATTTGAGGACTGCCTATATATTAAAAAGTCTCCTGGTATAAAAGTTGTTACGAGAATCCTGATACATCAGTGTTAAAAGAGAAAAGCTATTACACTCACCGTGCAGAGAAATTGGCACCATCTAATAAAGTCAAAGACAGTCATAGCCTATAACTGAGCAATTTCACTCTTGGGCGTGTGCACCTAAGAAGCTCCAATATGTATGTTGATGAGACGTGTAAAACTGTTTATTGCAGTATTATTCATAGTGGCAATAAAACCCAGAACAATTTAAATGCCCAACAGCTGGTAAATGGACAAATAAATCCACCTAATAGAATACTATACAATAGTTAAAATAATTGAATACACTTACATGTTTAAAAACAGGGAAATCTCAAAAGCAACCTTGAGTGATAAAGGCAAATTACAGAACAGGCACTGTATAAGGTATCCCTTTATATAAAGATCAAAAATGTGCAAGACAGTATGCACATGTGAAATATACTAATGCAGTCTTGAGTTCAGCTCAGGAGACAAACCTGCTGTGAACTGTAAACACAAAATTCAGAAGAGTGTTAAGTCTGTGGAGGGAAGAAGGGAGGACAGGGAGATGGTGGATGGTATAGAGGGGGTTTCAACTATAATATAAGATTATAGCCCTAAAAATAAGGCAAATAAGCTAAAAAGTTAAATTCTGATAAAGCTTTTTAACAGACATATATATATATATAAAATACACACACACACATATTTGTTTTATTATTCTTTATGTGCTCCCATGTTTGAAATATATCCTAGTTTTTTCAAGGCTATGAGCCTTAAAATAATCTGGAAGGATGAATCATGGTTATCTGTCCAAGAGGAATAGAAACTTGGCAGCCTGGCTCAGAAACAAGAGAGAGACATTTTACTGAGCACTTCTCAAACTTCTGGATGTTCAAGTGAATTTCATTACCTATTTAAAACATTTAATAAACTATTTTAAAAGGGCCTGGACACAATGAAGACGGAAAGCAGATTAGTGCAGGCTGCCTGGTGATGAGGACAAATTGACTATAAATGGGCATTGGAGATATTTGAGGGATGATGGAAATATTCTAATACTGAATTGAAGTGATGGTTACACGAATTTACTGAGTACCATTAAACTGTACACTTAAAGCAGGTGAATTTTATGTTTGCGCATTTTACTTCGATAATGCTGTTTAAAAAATTCCAAGGGGATTTCCCTGGTGGTCCAGTGGCTAAGACTCTGTGCTCCCAATTCAGGGGGCCCAGATTCGATCCCTGGTCAGGAAACTAGATCCCACATGCTGCAACCAAGAATTCATATGATGCAATTAAAGATCCTGAATGCCCAGGCTTCCATGGTGGCTTAGTGGTGAGGAATCTGCCTCCTAGTGCAAGAGACATGGGTTCAGTCCCTGATCTGGGACGATACAATATGCAGAGGCGCAACTGAGTCCATGCGCCGGAGCTTTTGGTGAACCTGTGTTCTAGAGACCAGGACCCGCAACTGCTGTGCTGCAGCTGCTGAAGCTCACGCATTCTAGAGCCCGTGCTCTGCAGCACGAGAAGCCACCACGGCGAGCAGCCTGAGCACCACAGCTCGAGAGGAGCCCCAGCTCGCTGCAGCTAGAGAAAGCCTGAGGACAGCAACGAGGACCCAGCACAGTAAAAAAAAAAATAAATCAATGACTTTTTACAAAGATCCTCAGTGCCACAACTAAGACCCGGCACAGCCACATTAGTTAATTTTAAAAGGTTGAAAGGAAGAAAAGGACATGGATTCATGTGATTTAGTTCAATTATTCTGTTTTTTTGGCACACTATCGCAGAAAAAAATAGTACCAATTGTGGGAGAGAGAAGAGACTAAGATATTATGTGGAAATTTTAAAAATTTTTATAGAAAAATAAATTGAAGAAAAAGAAAGTTAATGCAGATACATGCATTAAATGCCACAGCATTGGCCTGGGCAAGGTCACATAGCACCTGTCACTCAACAGAGAAGCCACTTGTTAGCCCAGTTCTCCTGATAAGAACCAATCTCTGTTCTCAAAATGTTTACAGACTACAAGGGATAAAAGGCATATATTGTATGTAATTTGCTCTAAGGAAATACTAAAATGCTGTGGAAATGACAGTTCTTATCCTAGCAGGACTCTTTTTTTTTTTTAATTGTACTGTCTTTCAGATTTTTCATAGATGTTCTAGCATTTGTAAGGTAATACAGTGATACATAAACAAAACTAAAATGTCTTTGCATACTGTGCTATCCTCATGAGACCCCGCTCTGTCTCATAAACGAATTGCCTAAGACTCACTGACAAATTACTTGCATTCCCTTTGCTTGCCAGGGATTCATACAGTTCTGGGCAGTATGGAAATGCTCTCCATCATTACAAAATAAATCTAGAAATTGTCAAAACATTACTGCTGACACATTCTTGATATATAGATATAGGTATTATTTTATTTAATTTATGGCAAAGCCTTGTTGCTTAGCTGACCTTAAACTACCTCTGCCTTTTTTTTCCCCCTCGCTGTGGCTCAGTTCCAACTCAGTGTCCAGTTTCTACGGGGAGAGGAGAAAACAGAGCAGTGTGGTGCCCTGGCTAGGTTCCCCAAGGAATTCTTTACAGCACCTGCACCATCACAAGCCTTGCTCTTTAATTTGCAACCCAGTCTTTTCTTCAGAGTGAAAGAGGAGATGTTTTTATCGCTTCAGTTACCATTACAAGAAGGAAAATTATAGAGTTGTAATATGGTCGTTGGGGGAACAGTCTGTCCCTGTAGAGATTTGGGGGCGGGGGCCAGGGGATGGCTATGTCTGAAAACAGGGCTGTAAAAAGAAATTTTAAACTGATCAGAATTTTCATAGCACTTGATATTTGTAATAATACAAAGAACCACCTCCCCTTTGTGTATGATACTATTTACCCATACAATGAGTGGCCTGAACCAAGTCTCCAGTTTGGGCTCCTGAAATGAATACATTTCAAAATACCTAGACACTCATTATCTCATTTAAGCTCCGCATTCAGCCAGTGTGATTTTTATCTAGCAAAGGACTTATGTGAGAATTGTAGTGATTTTTACTTATTCTTACTTAGATTGAGGAAAAAATCTACTCATTTACAGAATAATTTACTCTTAAAGGACAGTATTCATGCATGTTTTCATCCAAGTTTCCTAGAGATGTGTCAAAACTAAAATTTTAAGCACATAAAAGCAAAAGCATCTTGTTTCTTTTATCATGAAATCAAATATATGCTTCATTTCCACTAATAGGGCTGTGAAACGTCTTCTGAACATTTAGCTGCTGTTTTCAAATTAGTCCCTTTGTTTAGTGTCAGGAAAGAGACCCTGAGGTTTGAGAATCCTCTTGTGTGGTCCTTTCATTCTGTCCCCAAATGACACCTACTAATTCACCTTGGGGACATTGTCGTCAACCAGCCTCCCCAGCCCTGACCTAGCTATTCCTAACGCTTGCTTAGGCCCGTGGACTGTACTTATTTGGGGATATTGGAATTTCTATTTATTTGCTTTGGCCCTAGATTTTTTTTTTTTTCTATTTCAGGTAATGGGGAAAGTGCCAACAATTTCCATTAATAAGACAGAAGGCTGCCACATATACCTCAGTGAAGATGCGTTAGACTGTGAGATTGTGAGTGCCAAGTCATCTGAAATGAATATACTGATCCCTCAGGATGGTGATTATGTAAGTACCTTTTAGAAGACTGTAAAGAAGTTCTCATGATTAACATTCTTAGAGACTGATTAGTCACCTACCAACCTTTGAGCTTCCTTTGTAGAAAAATTTGCAGTTAAGAAAGGAACTCAAGAGAATGGCCTTTCACAAATCAGCTCCCCTGTTAGTATCTTGACTGTGCCCAGTCCTGGATTTGTGGTTCTCAAAGCAGTTTCCTAATAATTACCTTAATGGGCTAGCTTTCACCAAACAGTGAGGGCCCTTATGGCTCAGATGGTAAGAATCTGCCTGCAGTGCGGGAGGTCTGGTCTCAGTCCCCGAGTCGGGAAGATCCCCTGGAGAAGGAAATGGCAGCCCACTCCAGTACTCTTGCCTGGAGAATCCCATGGACAGAGGAGCCTGGCGAGCCACAATCCATGGGGTCACAAAGAGTCGGACACGACTGAGGGACTGACACATGGTGGAGGCAAAAGGAAAGAAGGAGAAATGCTTTGGGGGCAAGCAGAGGGAAAGGGAGGTAATAATAAGTGAAATAAGTGAACCTATTTGTACAGTGGTTCTCAAACCCAGCATGAGAACCAGCTAAAGATTTCTCTGGCTGTTGAGTGGTTAAGACGCAGTGCTTCCAAGGCAGATCAGTTCTTGGTCAGGGAACTAAGATTCCACTTGCCACGTGGCACAGTAAAAAAAAAAAAATCAGCTGGGAAACATGATGAAAATACCAGGTCCCAAACTTTGCACCCAGAGGTTAGAATCAGGAGGCTTGGAATGGGGTCCAGGAATCCGTGGTTTAATATATCCCAGATGATTCTGATGCCATCAGCCCATCCAGTAGCCTTCTGAGAAACAGTCACCTAAGCTACCAGGTATTTTCTTTGTCTCTTCTCCTCAGCAAAGCAGTTTCTAAAAGACGCGAGTGCATAGTCTCACATTGAAGAGTAAGTATAAACAAATCCACTTTTTGCATCACACAACGTGGTGGACTTGCTGGTTGTTGCCATTTGGTAGCAAGTTATTAATATGTCTTCCTACTAGTCTTTGCTTCATGAAAGAGAAATAAATCCAGAGATCATTCTCTCTGGTTCTAACTATACAAGGAAGCAGTGAACCAGGGAAGGATGGGCTAAAACGTAACTTAGCCAGGCAGACCTTTGAAAGGGAAGCCCCCATAACCCCATCAGCCTGTAGGTCAGTCACTGGAGGTCTACATAGCAGTCAGCGCTTGGGTTAATGTCTTTAAGCAGACAATGAGATTGCTGCCATGTTTCCAATAAGCCCTTTTCAGGCGCACACCACATACTGCTGCCCAGAATTCATTATTTAAGTCTGAAAAGCAAAACTGCAAGCATTGGGCCATGCTACTTGAGGTATTCAGACTGCCTAACCCTGAGCTAGAGAGCATCTCGTCTCGGGCTCTCCACCTGAAGAAGCTACTGAAGAGCTGAAGCTTCAGAAGAAGGAAGCCAAAACTTAGAGCAACTCCTGGGCTTTGCAGCTGTCTAAGCAGAAGGCTCAGCTGCAGGGGAACTGGATCTGCCAAGAAAAGCTGTGAAGGTTTGCACGAACACTTCAAGCTGCTTAAACTAGAACCTCTGGATGTGGTACCCGGACATCTGTCTTGGTTAAAGCTTCCTTGGTGATTCCAGTGTGGAGCCGGGATTGAGATCCGGTGACCTAAAGGATGAGTAGAGCTCAAAACCTAAGCTTTCCTGCTGAGAAAGTAGTCTCCCTCCAATAGGTGAATTATCTGTGCCTCAGTGCATGGGTTCTCAGTGCTTTTCCTGTTGGAGGTAGAAGGGAGCAATAGAGAGGTCCTGCCATGGGCGTGGTGATCTGGGAGTGGATGGCGGGGATGACTCATCCGAAAGAAATCAGTCTCCCAGAGAAGATGTGGCATCCCTTTGCTATCACGGCACTGCCAAGAAAGATCAGGAACAGCTGTAGTACAGTTACGATCAAAGAGGCGCCTTCACTCTATAGCATTCTCCACCTGGCTTGGTGCTTAAGAGCAAACACCAAGCCTAGTTTACTCATGAAGAGCCCTGGTGGTCCAGTGGTTAATACTCAGTGCTTTCTCTGCCATGGGTCCACTTTCCATCCCTGGCCAGGGAACTAAGATGCCACAAACCAAGGAATTGTTGTTGAGTCACTAAGTCGTGAATGACTCTTTGCAACCCCATGAACTGAGAGCACACCAGGCTTCCCTGTCCTTCACCATCTCCCGGAGTTTGCTCAAATTCATGTCCAAGGAGAGCAGCCAAAATGAAAAAGAAAAGACTCCATTCCAAATTTCACTCAAGAATTCACCGATCATGACAGAAAGGGCTTTCCCTTTAAATAAATAAACAGCTTCTTAACAAAAGAAACCGCTGGATCCTACATCAAGGAAGCTATGTGTCCATGTGTGTTTTCCACTGAAATAGCACATCTCACCAACAGATGAGCACCAGCCCCTCTGTACAGGAAGTCCAGAGAGGCCACAAAACCAGAAGCAAGGAGACTGCTCCTCACCTTCCTTTTCTGCTCTCTTCGTAACAACTGGGAACTCTCTACGGAAAGGAGAGACTCCAAGCTTATTTTATTTTGTCTAGTCTACAATGTTTAATGCTGTTTAAAAAAATCATATGGTTTTTATGGCTCACGAAGCTTGAGGGATCTTAGTTCCCTGACCAGGGGTCGAACCAGCACCCCCCTGCAATGAAGGCCCAGAATCCTAACCACTGGCAGGCTAATTCGCTTCAGTCATGTCCAACTCTGCTAGCCTACGGGCTGTAGCCCACCAGGCTCCTCTGTCCATGGAATTCTCCAGGCAAGAACACTGGAGTGGGTTGCCATGCCCTCCTCCAGGGGATTTTCCATACCTAGGGATTGAACCTGAGTCTCTTATGTCTCCTCCATTGGCAGGTTCTTTACCACTTAGCGCCACCTGGGAAGCCCCCAACCATGGGACTACAGGGAACTCCCTATTCTGCATTTTTCTTTGTGTATGTGTGAGTGTATGAGGGAGGAGGGAGGCTATGGTGTGTAGTGTATCTGGGTGGCATGTGTGTGTGTATTGCCCAATGGAAAGAGTAGGAAAGCAGGATGTATAACAAATGTATATGCAACTTGCAGCACATTTTTATATCTCATCAAAGAGTAGATAGACATAACACTGGGACAAAGCCCTTATCAGTGTGACTGGGGACCAGCAGCCTCAGCATCCCCTGGGGACTTGTTGAAAACATAGACTGTCATCCTATGTGCTAGAGCTACTGAATCAGAGTCTACCTTTCAACAAGGTCCCCAGCTGATGGGTGTGCATGTTTGAGTCTGGTGCAGGGTCATGGGTAAGAGAGGATGTCTAAGGTTTGAACTCTGGCTGCTCAGAGGCTTGACCTCTCAGGCCTCTGTTTCCTGTAGGTGGCGTTTCAATAATATCTAGTTCTTAGTGTTTCTTGTCAGAGAAGGCAATGGCAGCCCACTCCAGTACTCTCAACTGGAAAATCCCATGAACAGAGGAACCTAGTAGGCTGCAGTCCATGGGGTCGCTGAGAGTCGGACACGACTGAGTGATTTCACTTTCACTTTTCCTCTCACGCATTGGAGAAGGAAATGGCAACCCACTCCAGTGTTCTTGCCTGGAGAATCCCAGGGACGGCGGAGCCTGGTGGGCTGCCGTCTACAGGGTCGCACAGAGTCGGACACGACTGAAGCGACTTAGCAGCAGCAGCAGCGTTCTTGCAGAGATTAACTTGAGTTCACTCATACCTGGTGTTCCACAGAACACCTGGTTCTTAGTAAGTTCTGGCATTAATGAGGATGCTGGCAGGCAGTCACAGAGCTGTCGACCATGCAGGTTTGGGTTCTCTAAAATGTCTTTGTCCGTCATGTAACAGGGCTTCCCTGCTGGCTCCTGCTGATGCAGGAGACGCAGGTTTGATCCTTGGGCCGGGAAGATTGCCTGGAGAAGGAAATGGCAACCCAGTCCAGTATTCTGGCCTGGGAAATCCCATGAACAGAAGAACAGTCTCATGGACTGGCGGGCTACAAAAGAGTCAGACACAGCTGAGTAACTGAGCGTGACACTAATCAGCCATCCATCCAAGGTTTGCAAAGCCTTGGTTTAAATAATCTTGCTCTTATTGCTTCTTTCCAGAGAGAATTTCCTGTTCCTGAACAGTTCAAGACAGCCTGGGATGGAGCCAAGCTAATCACTGAACCTACAGAAATCATGGTTTCCGAGAGACCACCAAAGCCCCTGACCTGAATCCCCACCCCAACATGAAAAAAAAAAAAACAAAAACAGCAGCATTAAGGACCTAGAAGTTGCAGCAGCACCTCCTGCTTTAGTTTTGGCCTCCAACAATTCTGTGCTGTAGAAACAGCATCATTTCTGGCACACCTCTGAGGGCTTTTGAAATATTTAGCATTTCTTCATGATTTGCCTTTGTGTGTGATTTGAGTTCCACATGATGACTTGTGAGCATTACGTATTTAAAGGAAAAAACAAAAGAGAGAATTCTGTTCCCCTCATATCATTTTCACAGTAGCTGAGAGGTAGAGGTACTGCATGACTCACTTTTATGCTTATGTTTAATTGCTAGTTGAAAAATAAAACCTTTGAGAATCTAAGATGTACATTTTTATCTTTTAGACAATTTCCTTATATATAGTAGTAGTATGCTCTAAAAAGGTACGATTTCTGTTTTCTTATTTTTACCACCTTTATCAGCATGAATACACTGCCAGCCTGAATACGTATTTGTTTAAAAACAAAGTTCCATACTAAGAACCATATCCAGTTTCTTGGTCCTTGAAAAGACCTGTATTCTTTACAGTTACCAAAAACCTAAAGTAAACTCTAATGATTCATCTTTAATATTTTTCTGCCATGTCACTTGGGAAACTGTTACTTCTCTGTATAAAGATTTTTATGCAAAAACATTGATAGGAAGAAGCAGGGTGTTTTTGTTTTGTCTTCTGCTAATACCTCAGAATTTTGCTCTAGGAACAAGCTCAGTGGTTGTTTTCCAGTTTTGAACCTATGAAATATCAGATGCCTTGTAAGTGGTGTCTTTAACGTTTTATTATAGACTTTCTTTTTTCCACTTGCCAGACTTGCTAACCAGTCTCAAAAATGAAAATTAAAAAGCCATAGTTATATTACAACTTCTAAAATCTAAAGAATTGTTTGTTGGCTTGGCTCGCTGCTCCTGTTTTGTGTTATTGATAGTACATGCTTTTTCCATAGAAGAGTAACTCTGATAATCCTTTTTATCTTTTTAGTACCTAATGCTGAAAGCCTGCAACTTCTTGGATCACTTGTAGTGAATTCTAGTACAATGCTTGCAGACCCAATACAAGCATATATATTGTGCCTATTACAGCCTTTGGAATACATCATTTCTGTTTTTTAAATATCTTCTATAACCATATAGTACTCAAATTACTAATGCTCGTGTACCACAGTTTTGCTATAAAAGTTTTTGTCCAAATGAATAATGTTGTGGCTTTAGTAAATATCTTTTTTCAACAGTAAACTTATTCTGAAATAAAGTAAAATTCTAATTGTTTAAATACTGTGATGAATTCAGGGTGTTAAAATTTTTTTCCTCTTTGATTTGCCCTTTGCTCATATGTCAGCTTTAGGAAAGAGAGCTGAGTCTTTCTAAGTTGAATTAGAGAATTTATCCAGCATGCCATCAGCTTCTCTGAAGAACAGCTTCTTCTAAACATCAGATAAAGCCAAATGTAGTAGGAGGACTGTCAGAAAATTTTAGAATCAAGTTGTTTTTTAATTGAAGTGTAGTGGATTTGCACTATTGCATTCGTTTCAGGTGTACAGCGTAGTGATTCAGTTATATTTTTGCAGATTATGTTCCATTACAGATTATTACAAAATATTGACTATAATTCCCTAGCCTATACAATAAATCCTCATTGCTTACCTGTTTTTCATATTGTAGTTTGTTGTTCTTTAGTCACTAAGTCGTGTTCAACTCTTTTGCAACCCCAGGGACCGTTCCCCCAGGCTCCTCTGTCCATGAGAAGAAACTCTCAAAGGTCATTAACTTTCGTAGCTTTATCTCATTTCTCATCCACTGAGAATTTTTTTCCCAATAATTTTATGTATTTAGTTTTAGCTGTGCTGGGTCTCCATTGTTGCATGGGCTTTTCTCTAGTTGCTGTGAACAGAGGCTGCTCTCTAGTTACCATGCACAGGCTTCTCATTGTGGAGGCTTTTCTTGTTTCTGAGCACAGGCTCTAGAGTGCACAGGCTTCAGAAGTTGTGCACGGGGGCTCAGTAGTTGTGGTATATGGGCTTAGTTGCCCCCCAGCATGTGGGATCTTTCTGGATCAGGGATTGAACCTGTGTCTTTTGCACTGGCAGGCAGACTCTTTACCACTGAGCCATCAGGGAAGCCCTGAGATTCTTGATTCTGCCCTTTTCTCATTAAACTTCCTTTGATTTGGTGATACACAATATACTTCTCAGACTCTTGTCCCTTTTATCTTCCCCTTCCTCTCAAGTGCTCAGCCATCTCCCTTAACTTCATCTATCACCTCTATGTAGATGACTCCTCCAGATTCTTAACTCCAAGTATCCAGAGAGTATTTCAGTCTGCCTGTCCCAGCTCCACTCAACATGATAAGATGAATGCATATTGCCCGCACATACCATCTTTTCCTCATCTGCATTTCTAGTTTCAGTTATAGTCCCTGCATACCTTTCATCATAGATGTAAAATCAGCCATTTCCTGTGACAGGAAACACTGAAAGAGAACCATGAGCTAGAGAAAACCATGGTTCCGTCTTGAACACGTTTAACTCAGTGCATCTTTGTGATGTTTAATTGGAAGTGGAGAATAGACAGTTGAATATGGGTTTGGAGTCTTTTCATTGTGTCTCATATCAAGTTTTTAAGGATCATTTCAGAAGTAAAATATATTTAAAAATGACTTTTATGAAACATGTTCATTTCCAAAGAATTATTTTAAAGCATTGGCACTCTCTGTACCACTTGATATACAGATATAATTTTAAAGGCTTTAATTGCCTTAACCGAGACAAGTTGATTTTATAGTCTTTCACAGATTTCTTTTGCAAGTTTAACTATTTTAATGTTTCTGTGTGTGATGAAGCTTATATCTATGTTACCAGTGAAAAGTAAACCAACTCAGATTAGCCCTCAATAATTCATCCATACTTCTCCAAATGATTTTTTATTCCTGTGCTGTTTGGTAACTTGGCACAGAATAGGTAACTAATGAAGGACTGTTTGCTTAGTGGTAGAGAACTTTTTCCAGGTTTCCTTCTAGAACAAGGTGTTTATATTTAAAAATAATTTTTGCCTAAAACTACAACTTTAAATATTTGGGTTCTAAGTCCACTTTTAATTTAGTATCTTGCTTTTTAGGATCATCATAGTTTAAAAAAAAAGATACCTCTTGCTGACATGAAGATCCAGATGAAACACATCATCGACAATGCTTACTTAGCCGTGATACTACTTATTAAGTCTCATTCACCAATATCACAAGGGTTTTTAATTAAAATTCAATTAATAATTTCCCATGGTGTCAGTATTTTATCTTGGAAGTTAATCAGAAGATATACATTTAAACTTTTTGTTATTTTAATAACTTCTACAGCCTTATTTCAGCTCCTAAGTCACTAAACTTACAATAGGAAATCTTCCCATGAACATAACAGTTCTATAGATTTATTTGGTAAGAGTGAGATTCGTTTGGGAAGACTGTACTTTCCTGCTCATGCTCTCTATGGGACATAGTCATGCCCACACATAATGAATGGCACACATCCCTAGCAGGGGTGAGCTAATGGCGCACATCCCCCAGCAGCCTGTCCTGCTTACTGCCGACATTCCTCTCCAACTTTAAAGCTATAGAGAAAAGATCAGAGTTAATTAGATGCAGACAGTTCTGGGGCATTGATTGCCTTCTGCAATTAAGCATGATAAAATCTATAATCCTTTATGGATATTTGAAGACATTGTCCTGTAGCATTATAAAAGATATATAGAGGTCCAGAGAAATATTTTGCAAGAGCCATGTACAATATGTATCTTCAGGAAAATGACACAAGTTTATGGAAACATATTTAAAGGGGTTGTTTTATATTTTTTTCCCATATCCTGAGATAGAGAAAAGTTGGATAAAATAACTAGGAGTTTCCTCCACCATTATGAATCTTGCTTTTTTAGCTCTAACTGTAATGGCAAAACAAAACAGTTTTATATTTATCTGACTAACGTAAGCAAAAAGAAAGCAATTGTATATGCCTATTGGGAAAGAAATAGTATTGGAAAACCTCAGGTATCCAAATTACCCATGCAAATTATCTGACTAAATAAGGGGTCACTACTTTACTATATGCTCATTCATGGGTCACATGTAATTATCTGAAGCCTTTAAGAAGAATGTTAACATAAGCCCATTCACTGGAATTCAGGGGGTGATGTCCTAAGATTAACAATTAAAATCTGGTTCTCTAGAGAGTTATCAAAATGTTCCTTTGTTAGCATCTAAAATAATTACACCAGCAATATGGTCTACGTTCTGCAGGCTGTTTCTACCAACTGGCTACACAACTATTTTCTCAAATTAATTCCATACTGTATAGTTTACAGAAATAAGTCTCTCTTCGACATCTACTAGACAGACATATTGCCAATAAAACTTATCTTCAGGAGGAAAAAAAGTTCAAGCTTCATTAACTCTTCACAAAAGTAAATGTTGCACTAATTAGAAAGAGCTTTGGCATGGAACCAGAAAATACAATTTTCATTCTGAATCCGCCACTAACCAGAGATGTGCCCACTTGACAAATACCTGTGACACCTTTAAAGACGTGATTCTTTTAATATGAGATCAGTGTGTCAAAATGTTTTCAAAATATAATTAAACAATATACAACAAAACTGTGTCAGAGTCACCTAGTTGTCCACCAAAATCTATCCTTCTTTCCTTACTAGGCTACATTTCCCAGTCTCCACTGCAGTCTGATGGCCGTGAGAATAGATGCTCCTTGAGGGAATGTGAGTATTAAGTAACGCAAATCCCACTTCAGGACTTCATCTCTGAAGAGCCTATATTTTCTCATCTTCCGTTTCCCTTCTACCAGTCATATCCTGAATGTGGCAACCAGCCTTAATCATGCAGATAACAATATGCTCCTGTTATGCAAGAATAACCATTTAGAAGGAGCCTGGGTCCTTGGATCACAATATGGAAGACAGCCACTCACTGACCTGCTTTAAGCAATCACATGGGAGATAAACTTAATTTGTGCTTAAGCTATTACATAGTTGGATTTATCAGAGAACATTAACCTACCAAAATTAATATGCCAGCCATGGAAGCCCATGTTTTCACTGATTCAGTCATTAGAAATACCTTTTAAGAATTTGAAAGGTGTATAGAATATGTTAAATAAAATGAGCATGTATCAGAAAAACATTGTAAGAATATTTCTATTAAAATATATATCAATTAAAATAACTGTATTTGCATAAGTGTGCTCAGTCATATCTGACTCTTTGTGATGCCATGCACTGAAGCCCACCAGGCTCCTCTGTCCTTGGGATTTCCCAGGTAAGAATACTGGAGTGAGTTGTCATTTCCTTCTCCGGGGGAATCTTCCCACCCCAGGGTTTGAACTCAAGTCTCTTGTGTCTCCTGCATTGGCAGGTGGATTCTTTACCACAGTGCCACCTGGGAAACCCTATATTTGTACATAAAAGTATGTAAATATATATTGGATGAGAGACGATTTAGTATTGTTGTTACTGTTCAGTCTCTCAGTTGTGTCCAACTCTTTGCAACCACATAGACTGCAGCCCACCAGGCTTCCCTGTCCTTCACTATCTCCCACAGTTTGCTCAAACTCATGTCTGTTGAGTCAGTGATGCCATGCAACCATCTTATCCTCTGTCGCCCCTCCTCCTCTTCCTGCCCTCAATCATCAAGACCCTGTCATCAGGGTCTTTTTCAATGAGTCAATTTAGTATGGGTTAGTGGTTGAGAGTATGGATCCTAGTTTCTACCAACTGGCTAGAGTTGAGAGTATGGATCCTAGTTTTATCATTTACTGGCTGTATGATTTTGAGGGAAAAAAATTGCTTAATTTCTCTACACTTTGGTTTGTTTAATGTAGCGACATGATGATAATAGTATTTACCTTCCCTTTGGGGTGTTTTTGGGAGCAAATGAATTAATATATGTATCAGTTCAGTTCAGTCGCTCAGTCATGTCCAAGTCTTTGCGACCCCATGAACTGCAGCACGCCAGGCCTCCCTATTCATCACCAACTCTCGGAGTTTACCCAAACTCATGTCCATTGAGTCAGTGATGCCATCCAACCATCTCATCCTCTGTCTTTCCCTTCTCCTCCTGCCCTCCATCTTTCCCAGCATCAGGACTTTTACCAGTGAGTCAGCTCTTTGCACCAGGTGGCCAAAGTATTGGAGTTTCAGCTTCAACATCAGTCCTTCCAATGAACATCCAGGACTGATCTCCTTTAGGATGGACTGGTTGGATCTCCTTGCAGTCCAAGGGACTCTCAAGAGTCTTCAGCACCACAGTTCAAAAGCATCAATTCTTCTGCGCTCAGCTTTCTTTATAGTACAACTCTCACATCCATACATGACCACTGGAAAAACCATAGCTTTGACTAGATGGACCTTTGTTGGCAAAGTAATGTCCCTGCTTTTTAATATGCTGACTGGGTTGGTCATAACTTTTCTTCCAAGGAGTAAGCGTCTTTTGATTTCATGGCTATAGTCACCATCTGCAGTGATTTTGGAGCCAAAAAAATCTGACACTATTTCTACTGTTTCCCCATCTTAGTTTTCTCAATGTTGAGCTTTAAGCCAACTTTTTCACTCTCCTTTTTCACTTTCATCAAGAGGCTCTTTAGTTCTTCACTTTCTGCCCTAAGGATGGTGTCAACTGCATACCTGCGGTTATTGATATTTCTCCCACCAATCTTGATTCCAGCTTGTGCTTCCTCCAGCCCAGCATTTTTCATGATGTACTCTGCAACCACATAGTAGAAATTATAGATGTTTTAGTCAATATTATCTTCATCATCATTATAACAGAGAAAAATATAGAAAGGCTCTTTGGAGTATGGAGTTAGAGGAAAAAAATCTTCACTCTTTCTATTCTTATTATTGTTTGAATTTATCAGACTAAATATGAGCTCTTGATTATTAAATTTCTCATCACTCTTAGTGATTACTAAACATTCAATAATTTTAAAGACATATTCAAAATACATACCTTTTAATAATGTTTTAGTCATAATTTCTTCTTTTTTCTTAATTAGCTCTGTGAGAATTTTATGTATTGTTTTTCCTTTCTGAAAACTAGTTATTGGAATTGTTGACAAGTTATACTATCATTCTGCTTTCTAATCTTTCAATTTTGATGACTAGCTCATTTTTATTGTTTTAATATTATAAATAATCCTACATGAAATATACTTGACTTACATCTTTGTACCCTAGTGCTTATATTTCTATAAGGTAGATTTCTAAAAGGGGGTTATTGAGTCACAGGTCTAGTTTTTTAAATGTTAATGAATACTGCCAAATTGTCCTTTTAAAAGTTGTGCAACCTTACACTTCCACAAACTATGAGTGAATCTGTTTTTCCATATCTCATCAACACTGGGTACCATCAGTCTTAGTGATGTTCCCAGTCTGATAGGTAAAAATATGATATGGCCTATTTATGCGCAAAGCTGACAGAGTGGAGGTGAGGCAGCCTACGATATAAAAAGCATGTATGTTATCATGATTAGCAAATGAGAGTCAAATGAGCCAGGATATTAAATTTAGAAGAGTGTACAGATAAAACTCTCTGATAAGGGAGAAAATGGAGAAGAAACCAGTAGAATTATGGAATTTTTCATTCTTTAAAAAGAATGATGGGGGCCAAGAACAGAGTTGGCATTAGATGAAGCTGATATGACGTTTCAGTTAATGTCCTACATGTTATGACTCCAAATTGGCCTTCACGGGAATCCCACTTTATCATGAAGATAAGAAAAACCATGTAAAAAAGTAGTAATGGTGCTTTGGAGGGAACTCAGGAAGAAGTTTAGCAGGAGGTACGCAAGGTCAAGGGGGAAATTTCAAGGGAAGAATCTGAGTTAGTGAGATTTCTAAATTGATCTGGTGGTCAAAAGCTTCCATGGTTTTTCCCCTTGGGTTGGTTGATTCCAGTGTTAATAAATAAAGGAGCAGCTGCTGCTGGTGCTGCTGCTAATTCGCTTCATTCGTGTCCGACTCTGTGTGACCCCATAGACGGCAGCCCACCAGGCTCCACTGTCCCTGGGATCCTCCAGGCAAGAACGCTGGAGTGGGTTGGCCATTTCCTTCTCCCATGCATGAAAGTGAAAAGTGAAAGTGAAGCCGCTCAGTCGTGCAGAGGCAAATCAATGATTTTCATGTACATCATGATGTATCAACACTCAACAGTTTATAAATATTTTTCTTTGTGTTTCATAACAGTGTTCCATTGCTGACTGTACGAAAGCCAAACTCAGCCCCCTTTCTTGACCCTTCTGTATATCCTAACACTTTCCAACATCTCACCGGGGCTCTCTTTCTGGCTTCTTTCCTCCCTTACATCATAGTCACCCTACTTATTTTCAGCTTTTTATCTCAAGCTTGAAAGCTGAAAGTGAAAGTCATTCAGTCATGTCCGACTCTTTGCAACCCCATAGACTGTAACCTCTATCCATGGAATTCTCAAGGCATGATCACTGGAGTGGGAAGGCATGATCACTGGAGTGGGTAGCCATTCCCTTCTCAAGGGGAATCTTCCCAACTCAAGGATCGAACCATTCATACCTAAAAGCTTTCACCTCACCCCCAATTCTCATATTTTGCAAGTAAAATCTAATCCTAACCTAAAATAGCCTTTTCTTTTACCGGAATTTCCTGGGCACTATGTATATGTATGACCTTCCCAGGTGGCACAATGGTAAAGAATATGCCTGTCACGCAGGAGACATGGATTCAATCCGTGGGTCAGGAAGATAACCTGGAGAAGGAAATGGGAACCCACTCCAGTTTTCTTGCCTGTAGAATCCCATGGACAGAAGAGCCTGGCAGGCTACACTCCACGGGGCCTCAAGAGTTGCAGTTCATGGGCTGCAAAAGAGTTGCACACAACTTAGCAACTCAGCAACAACAATGTATATGTATACATGACTCGGAGCGAGTCCACAGTTCTTGGTTTCTGTCCATATAAAATGGACAAAATTGGAGGGATGATTTTTAAGATCTCAGGTTCTGAAATCGGGTTTGGAGCGTGTGGTGGTTCTTAGCTTTGGAAATTCCTCCACCTACTGGTTGTCTGAGATCAATGTTGCTTTATGAGTCTGCCCATTTTCAAGAATATCGTGTGCCTCTATGGATGCTGACACATTTATAAATCACTTTGAATTCTTAAAATTCTGTTATGAAGATAATGTATTTTTAAACAATATTATAAAGGAGATGATAAATTTCTTAATGCTGTTTGACAACCACTGGAGGGCAGAAAAGCATCATATAGTGACTTGCAAGTTTGGCTAGACAGGAAAAGATACTTTGTTTTATGTAAATTTCTAAAAGTTAGAAATCAAATTATCTTAATATTTAATTTTTTATTGGGTGCATGGAACATCTTTTCAGATGAAACTTCTGGTAATGGTTATATACTTTTTTTCAAATTATTTTCCACCAGCATATCAGATCAGACAAAAGCAATTTGTCATCAGGCAGGGGGTTTGTCAATATTACTGAGAAAAATAGTTGAAATATGTTGATAAACTAAATATTACTAAAGATTAAAGAAATCAATTCTAAAACAATAGCTCCATGGCTGCCCAATTTTTAGGAACTCCTCAGATACCCTAACATAGAAAAAGTGAAACTGTTAATCACTCAGTCATGTCCGACTCTTTATGACCCCATAGACTGTAGCCTGCCAAGCTCCTCTGTCCATGGAATTCTCCAGGCAAGAATCCTGGAGTGAGTTGCCATTTCCTTCATGAATTCAAACGTGGCTTACAATTATTAGCTACTTTCTTAATGCCTCCTCTTCCAAAATAAACTCCTGGAAGATTAGAATGCAAGTACCATGTCTCCTTCCTCACCTTCAATCAGCCTTTCGTCCTTCACCCCAAGGAACTACTCAGGTAAAGGCATCGATGACTTTTTAATGGCTGAATCCAATTAAGTTTTTTTAGTTAAAGGATCATAAACCAGCCCTTGCTAACTTAACGTGTAAGAGGAATTTACTAGAAGAACTTCAGTCTCTAAATTTAAAGGAAGACATGCAGGTAGCAAGAGTTAATCAAAAGTCTTATCAGGGATCTCTGCTGGCATTACTTTTGTGCCATCCCTGGATCACTGGGTTCAAGTTTCCAAGTCCCAGGTGAGCCCGTCCAACTTGCTGAGCTCGGGTCGCACACTCATCCCATGACTGAGAATGACAGAAGTCCTAGTTGGCGATGTCAACGACTGACTGACTTAATGAGATCAGCCCTGAGCTGACATCCCTTCCCCCACTTCCTCTATTTCCCGTTCTCTCACAGTAAATATATCACAAGTTCTGGATGAAATAACTATATTGATATTATTATGACTCTGTAAATCTTATTTGCTGATGGGCTGAGTATTAACTGTGATTAATGTTTCCTGTCCTGGGTCTTTTTTTTTCTTGGTATTTTGTTCACAGTTCTTTTCTCTCGTCCTTATTTCCTCTCTCTGTTGAAGAGTCTGTAGGAGAACAGCTTAAGCTCCACTCGGAGGTGGCTGCTCCTCATTCAGGGTCCTGAGTGGTGGAAGCTGCGGATGAGACTCCAGTGGCCGGATGAGCGCTCCGGTCCTCTGCAGGGAGCTGCTGGTCTGTGTCTACAGGGGGCACCTGTGCGCCTCGAGACCAGTCTGTGCCCTTAGGCTGAGTAGCCATCAGCCCAGGAGCTGGAGCAGTCCATTCACCCCGAAATTCTCCGTAGGTCGCAGCCTTTCTCAGCAGCAGCCTGCTCTTCCTTTGCAGCCTCCTCAGGATCTTTTTCAGAAGTAGAGCTTTCTTCCCTGGTGGTACAGACAGCAATAAACCCTCCTGAGATGCAGGAGACCCAGGTTCCCATGTCTCCTTCATTGGCAGGTCCGTTCTTTTCCCCTAGTGCCACCTGGGGAGCCCCCGGGTTTTCTGTATATCTATCCAATTATCTTTTTAATTGTCAAATACTCATCAATTATTATGCTCCACAACTCATAGATTGAGATCTATAGATTTCACTTTTGTGTAGGAGACTTCTTTCCATAAGCTTTTCTACTCTTCTTTTTATATACTAATAGGTTTCAAGGCGGGGTGATAAGCTGGTATACCAAACTTTTGCTCTTGGAACTCCAAATGGCAACATATAGAAGGCTTTCTCTGCAACCATTTGGTTTCTCCAAAGAACACCCCAATATTCAGTTTGGGAGGCATGGGTTTGGCTGATGGGATTTCAAAAAAAAACGGAACAGGAAAATTGGGGTATGGGGAGTCACATATTCAGCTTTCCAGATGGTGCAGTGGTAAGGGATCCGCCTGCCAATGCAGGAGATGCAAGAGACGGGGCTTTGATCCCTGAGCCGGGAAGATTCCCTGCAGTAGGAAGTAGCAACCTACTCAAGTATTCTTGCCTGGAAAATTCCATGGACAGAGGAGCCTGGCGGGCTAAAGTCCATATAGTCCGTGTGGTCTTAAAGTGTCGGATACAACTGGGCGAATGAACACCCAGATATACACACTCAGCACACAGACTCACTTATCGTTTCCCTGTGAACACTGTACTCCACTTGCAGTTCCCCGAGAACCCATACGTACCCCCACTGAGCCTGTCCTCAAGTCAGTGACCTTCCGTCTTGTAAAACTGCAGCCACTTTGTTAATTCTGTAAATTTATTCCTCTGTTTCATTTCAGTGGGTTCTTTGGAAAGAAAAGGAGTGAATGTGGTCGATTCACCATGCTTTTCCAGACTCCCAAATTTATTTAACTCAGGAATTAGATCCTTAGGATCTGATTTTCTCAAAGTCATTTCTTTTTGCCTTTAATCCCTTGCTTTTGAGTTCCATTTCCCTCTTACTAAAGTATGTCCTTTAGATTTTAGGTATGTGAGTGAAAAATTCTCCATCTTTTATCACGTTCACTAACAGCTTGATGGGTTTTTACCAGGTGAATGTATTTGTATTTGCTTCCCAAATCAGAGTTTTGTCAGCCACACCATAAGCCTGTGTTCCTTATTCCAATCACAAACCCCTCACTGACCCACAAAGCTAGTGGAGGTGATGGAATTCCAGTTGAGCTATTTCAAATCCTGAAAGATGATACTGTGAAAGTGCTGCACTCCATATGCTAGCAAATTTGGAAAACTTATTAGTGGCCACAGGACTGGAAAAGGTCAGTTTTCATTCCAATCCCAAAGAAAGGCAATGCCAAAGAATGCTCAAACTACCGCACAATTGCACTCATCTCACATGCTCCAGGCTTCAGCAATATGTGAACCGTGAACTTCCTGATGTTCAAGCTGGTTTTAGAAAAGGCAGAGGAACCAGAGATCAAATTGCCAACATCTGCTGGATCATGGAAAAAGCAAGAGAGTTCCAGAAAAACATCTGTTTCTGCTTTGTTGACTATGCCAAAGCCTTTGACTGTGTGGATCACAATAAACTATGGAAAATTCTTCAAGAGATGGGAATACCAGACCACCTGACCTGCCTCTTGAGAAATCTGTATGCAGGTCAGGAAGCAACAGTTAGAACTGGACATGTAAAAACAGACTGGTCCCAAATAGGAAAAGGAGTACGTCAAGGCTATATATTGTCCCCCTGCTAATTTAACTTACATGCAGAGTACATCATGAGAAACGCTGGACTGGAAGAAACACAAACTGGAATCAAGATTGCCGGGAGAAATATCAATAACCTCAGATATGCAGACGACACCACCCTTATGGCAGAAAGTGAAGAGGAACTAAAAAGCCTCTTGATGAAAGTGAAAGAGGAGAGTGAAAAAGTTGGCTGAAAGCTCAACATTCAGAAAACGAAGATCATGGCATCTGGTCCTGTCACTTCATGAGAAATAGATGGGGAAACAGTGGAAACAGTGTCAGACTTTATTTTGGGGGCTCCAAAATCACTGCAGATGGTGATGGCTGCCATGAAATTAAAAGACGCTTACTCCTTGGAAGAAAAGTTATGAGCAACCTAGATAGTATATTCAAAAGCAGAGACATTACTTTGCCGACTAAGGTCCGTCTAGTCAAGGCTACGGTTTTTCCAGTAGTCATGTATGGATGTGAG
Organism: Nanger dama; assembly: GCA_917880005.1. Classification (NCBI taxonomy): domain Eukaryota; kingdom Metazoa; phylum Chordata; class Mammalia; order Artiodactyla; family Bovidae; genus Nanger; species Nanger dama. The sequence goes on along the minus strand of CAKJTW010000032.1, from coordinate 13,448,805 downwards.
AGTTGGACTGTGAAGAGGGCTGAGCACCTAAGAATTGATGCTTTTGAACTGTGGTGTTGGAGAAGACTCTTGAAAGTCCCTTGGACTGCAAGGAGATCCAACCAATCCATTCTGAAGGAGATCAACCCTGGGATTTCTTTGGAAGGAATGATGCTGAAGCTGAAACTCCAGTACTTTGGCCACCTCATGCGAAGAGTTGACTCATGGAAAAAGACTCTGATGCTCGGAGGGATTGGGGGCAGGAGGAGAAGGGGACGACCAAGGATGAGATGGCTGGATGGCATCACTGACTCGATGGACGTGAGTCTGAGTGAACTCTGGGAGTTGATGATGGACAGGGAGGCCTGGCGTGCTGCGATTCATGGGGTAGCAAAGAGTCAGACACGACTGAGTGAATGAACTGAACTGAACTGAAGGTAACTCTATTTTTAGCTTTTTGAGAAAGGTTCATACTGTTCTCCATAATGACTGCATCAATTTACTTTCCCTCCAACAGTGTAAGAGGGTTTCCTTTTCTCTACCCCCTCTCTAGAATTTCTTATATGTAGGCTTTTTAAAGATGGCTATTCTGACTGGTGTGAGGTGGTACCTCCTTGTAGTTTTGATTTGCGTTTCTCCAATAGTTACGTTGAGCATCTTTTCATGTGTCTTTTGGACATCTGTGCGTCTTCTCTGGAAAAATGTCTATGTCTTCTGCCCACTTTTTGACTGGGTTATTTGCTTTTTAATATTGAGTTGTATGAGCTGTTTTAACATTTTGGAAATTAAGCCTTTGTCAGCCATTTCATTTGCAAATATGCTCTCCTAGTCTGTAGGTTTTCTTTTCATTTGTTTATGGTTTCCTCTGCTCGTGTTTGATTAGGTCCCATTTTAAAATTTTGTCTCTATTTCTATTGCCTTGGGAGTTAGATCATATCAATGTTTTCTTAGGTCTGAATCAGAGAATAATTTATGTACGTTCTCTTCTAGAAGTTTCATGGTGTCGTGTCTTATATTTAAGTCTTTAAGCTATTTTGAGTTTATTTTTGTGTATGGTGTTGTTACAGAAAGAGTGTGGTGGGTCCAGCTGCTTGTTGCTCAAAAACCAGTAAACAGGCCAGGTTGGTGGAAAGGAAAATTTGCTTTCTTTCAGATGCCAGCAACTGAGGTTGGGGGAGGGTAGGGGACATCTATCCAAAAGCCAATTCCTCCCTCCTCAACAAGCAATGGGGCAAAAAATTTATAAACAGAAGTGGGGGCGGCCACATGCAGAAATAATAGCATAGTCATCCCTAACAGTCATCTTCAGACTGATCGTCAGTGGTCTGACCAGCGTCATCTTGGTGGTACAGTTAGTCTTCAGTTCCAGGGTTCATTTGTTCCCGTTTCTTTGTGGCCAGTTCTTGGAATTGCAGCAGCTCACGTCCTGGGTACAGTCTGGTCATCCTGCAGTTAGCTTCTCCACCTGGTGTTTCAGTGTCTATAAGACAGCTCACAGGATATGGCTCAGAATATTATCTACAGCCCTTGAGAAAGAACTAAAGGTCCTTGACTATGCTTAGTGACTACATTATTGTTATTTAGTCTCCTTTGACTGTTATCCTTTGTTTCCACATTTCTCTCTGCTCTGATTAAGCTTCTTTGAAGTTTTCCACAGGCAAAAGGCAGGCAGAAGACATGGTCGGGGCTGGGGGGTGGGGGCAAGGACTGTATGGTCCTGCTCCATTTCAATCCTCGCTTTTCTTTGGAGGAGGGACAGGTACAGAACAAGACCGGGAATAAACTTTCATAGTACCTGGACAAACTTTGGAAAATCACTAGCTACATTACAATGAGGATAATAATAAAAATTCATCTTTGTATTTTTCTCTGTATGTATTTTTCTCTTAATGGTTAAAGCAGATGTACATATATATTTCATAGGTCACAAACAGGCTGCTTTGGCTAGCCTAAAGTTCAAAGTAAGGTCAGAATGACTTCCCCACACCTCAGTATGTGAACATTTCTTCCATCATTTTCCCCTTTTAACTGTAACGCCTTGCATAGGAAGCATTGATAATCAATATATTTTTCCACTCTTGCCAGAGTGGTTCTTCTGCTTGCTCTGGCCCATCCACGTCCCTCATTGCTAGGCCTTCTCTTTATTTGTATGTTTGCCTAGTTGTCCATGTTGGGGGAAACTAATCAGATACCATGAACAGGCTCAGAGGTTAATAGGGAAATGCTTTGTAGGCCACACAGCTTATCATCTATACCCACCTGTCACCCAAACAGTGCACATGTGCTTTAAGCAGTAAACTAAAGGCAGCAGTGCTACGCATCATGCGTGGTTATCCTCTGTAACCTCTTTACCGGACAACTTTTCCATTTTGAACATTAGGGTCAAAAGTATGGCTAGAAACAACGCAATTATTTTCCATTAGAAGTCTGTGTTAACCAAAATCAGATCAATATTCCAGGAGAACTTTGCTTTCTTAAACAGAGAGACAAAACCAAGTTCAGTCTTGCATCAATTTACTGTTAATAACAAAATTCATTTACCTAATTAAATGCAGTCTAATCTTAATCTTGACAACATACAAAATTCTTTTCTCAGAGTTCCTTTTTAATAAACCTTTTATCATCTTCTGGATCCAAAGAAATTTGTCCTGTATTTCCTCATCCAGAAACAAACAACTGTAGGACAAAATTATTATCATTTTTTTCTAACCAAGAACATCTTCATTTTTATACCTTTTCTTCACACACAACACATATCTGACTTGCTTTACATACTAAAATGGTTCCCTTATCATTTTAACATATGACAATTTTTAATCCTTGAATACATTAACGAAACCAAGAAACAAGTGATTAAAATGTTACACCAGCATTTTCTATTTGGCAAACTTAAGAATATATTCTATAACCTTAAAAAACACTTTTTTCATAGCATAATTTTTCTTCAGTGTTACAACATGCATGTTTAATAAACCAAAACATCTTTAGTTACCCTCTTGGTCTTATAAGAAGACAAAAGCAGGTAAATTTAGATTTGTTTGATTTATAAGTGCTTATTTCTGTTTAAGGCCAATTAAATAGAGCTCTTTTACAAATAAACCTTAGCAATATTATCCAAAGACAAGAACACATATTGAGACATACAAACATCCAGATAAACAGAGATCTCATTGTTTCATTTTTTTTTACATTTCATGAATTAGGCATTGCAATTAAACTTATCAGTCAGGATAGCCAAATTTACACACTCAATTTTAAAAGGCTTCCCTCCTTTTCTTTTTCTTTTTGATTTGAATTTTTACTATTAATCCAAGGCTGAAGATCCAGGCAAAGTGGACTGTGTTTGTATTCCAAGGACATGATAAGTGTTAACTTCAGATTTTCTGCTAGGCATATTTTTGTTTCCTCAGGGTCTGAAAAAAGTGTTTTATCAAGCTGGCTTTTCCTAACGGCATATGCACAATGAAGCTTTTTTTTTTTAATTTCAAGAATTTCATCTTAACCTATCTTCTCCAGACTCTAAAGAATACATATTTTTTGTTGTTGTTTTAATTTCAAGAGTTTCATCTTAATGTATTGTCTCCAGACTCTAAAGAATACTGTTGCCAAACATACATTGTCCAAAAAAAGTATTTCTTTTTAGTCATAATTTCATGGGTAAAATTTTTCTTAATGAATTGAACCTGAATGGACCATTTTATATAAGTCAACAAGAGTACCAATCATACAAATAGAATGCACACTCACACAACTATTACAAACACTCTTTGAAGGTGACCAGTACAAAATCCCAAACAAACACTTTCCCAACATAAACAGTCCTCAACAGTAGTCAGATGTTGGAATCAATTGGCCAGAATGCCCAAATAGCACTTCATGCTTCAAAATGGTCCTCAAAGGCTCAAAGGCCGAAAGACATCAGAAGCAATTGGCAAAAATGTCCAAATAGCAGTCAGTGCTCACAAACAGTCCTCAATGGCCCTCAGAACCAATTGGCAAGAATGCCCAAACAGCATTAGTACTCACAAATGGGAAGATTGCCCGTGTGCACACCAGTGGATTTACCTGGTTTTGGAGTGCGTCAGCTCATCCCAAATGCAAGTTTCCATTCCACCAAAGAAAAGCATAAGTTGGCAACCAGTGCCGAGCAGGGGAGAAACAGGGAGGATCCTCAAAACAAATGGTTTTGGCAGCAGCTAGGAACGTCCCTCAAATTCCCTACTTGGGGCTGGCTAGCCATAAACAACTGGAGAAGGAAATGGCAACCCACTCCAGTATTCTTGCCTGGAGAATCCCAGGGACGGGCTGCCATCTGTGGGATTGCACAGAGTTGGACACGACTGAAGGGACTTCGCAGCAGCAGCAGCAGCATAGATTTTGAAGGGTTGTGCTTTCATTGTCATTTGTCTAAAGGTATTTTAAAATTTCCTCTTTGATTTCATCGTTGACCCATTGGGTTCTTAGTAGTATGTTGTTTAGTCTCAATGTAATCTTTTTCTTCTCATTTCTTTTTCTGTGGTTGATTTCTAGTTTCATGCTGTTTAACACTTTTGTGGTCAGAAAAGATGACTGAAATAATTTATATAGTCTCAAATTTGTTGAAGCTTGCTTTGTGTCTTAGTATGTGGTATGAGAATGTCCCACAGATGCAATGCACATGAACTTGGGCAAACTCTGGGAGATGGTGAGGGACAGGGAGGCCTGGTGTGCTGCAGTCCATGGGGTTGTAAAGAGTTGGACACGACTTGGCAACTGAGCAACAACAACATGAGGGTATTCCATGTGCACTTGAAAAGCATGTGTATTCTACGTTTTGTTAATATAATGTCCTGAAACTATCAATTAGTCTAACCGTTCTAATGTATCATTTAGGATAATTTGATGCCTTTTAATCTAATGTCTTTTATTTCCTTTAATCTAATGGTTCTCCTCACTCTTTTTCATATAATTTATCTACTGAACTCAGCTGTCTGACTTGGGTTCCCCACAGTCTGGATTTTGAAGAATGTGCACTAATGGTACTTTCCTTGTGGCTCAGCTGGTAAAGAATCCGCCCGCAATACAAGAGACCTGGGTTTGATCCCTGGGTTGGGAAGACCTCCTGGAGAATGGAAAGGCTACCCACCCCAGTATTCTGACCTGGAGAATTCCATGGACTACAGTCCATGAGGTTGCAAACAGTTGGACATGACTGAGCAACTTTCATACTAATGGCGTATTTCAGTATGTCTTTGTTTTCTATTTCCTGTAAATTGGCAGTTGAATCCAGAGGCTTGATCAGATTCAGGTTTAATCTCTTTGGTAAGACTACACATTATTATGAATGTATGTATGTAAACTTATTTATATGGTTTCAATCCATTCTAATTATTACCCTTATTGAAACTCAAATTGTCCCATCTTTGACCAATGGAGAACTTCTTCAAGTTAGCCTTCCTGGGTCCTCTGGATGTGACCCTAGAAGTCTTTAATAGTTCCTCTGCTCTCTGGTATTACAAGATATATTATGTTGATTCTATACATTTCCTGCCCCAGATCTAGAATCACCCAATTCTGCAAATAATCTTTGCTTCTTTAGGTGGGAGTTGGTATTTCAAAACTGCAGTCCAGCTGGTAAGAGTGAACACTGCTAGTGAAAATAATGCAGGAAACTAGATATTTGATACTCATGATAATTACTCATTTCACCCCATATTACATACGTGTGTGTATATGCATACATATGTGTGTGTGTGTGCACGCACATGCCTGCGCACGCACGCTCAGTCGTGTCTGACTCTTTGCAACCGCATGGACTTTGGCCTGCCAGACTCCTCTGTCGAGATTTCCCAGGCAAGAATACTGGAGCGGGCTGCCATTTCCTCTAATATTGCCATCATCAATGCACTGAAAAGTTAAATTTTTGCTAATGCTCTTCCCAAACTCCTCCCCAGTTTTACAGTAATTTTGTACCAATATTTCAGATTATAAATCCACCTCAGATTATAAATCCATCTCAGATTATACTGTTTGTGGGTCTCAGCTCCAAATCTTTGTTTGCTGTGCAATAATGGAGCTGAACTCTGCAAAGACTTCTGCAATATCAGCTGGTTTAATGTTAGGCTTTGTTAATGGAGGGTGCTCTTGGGAGTGGAGGTGCGGAGGTACTGGAGAAGGAAGAGGCTTCTCTTTCTGATTCTTGTGTGCTTATCTCTTTGGGCTTCCCTGCACAGCCTGTGGTTCCTTCCAGCAATGCCCACAGCAAGCAGCAGCTTCCCAGGGCAGTTTCCCCCAAAACACCGTGTTTTAGATGGCTTCATGGAGTGGTATGCTGCTGGCATATCACCTTCCTGTAAGTGGCTGCTCTGGGCACTTTGCAGTAAACTCTGATAAAGTCACTTCTCTCTGGATAGCTTCTCCAAGAACTCCAGGGAGGGTTTAACGGGTTCCATGGGGGCCACTGGGCTTCCCTAGTGGCTCAGATGGTAAAGTGTCTGTCTACAATGCAGGAGACCTGGGTTCGATCCCTGGGTTGGGAAGATCCCCTGGAGAAGGCAATGGCAGCCCGCTCCAGTATTCTTGCCTCGAAAATCCCATGGATTGCGGAGCCTGGTAGGCTACCATCCATGGGGTCACAGAGACCCACCAAAGAACTGATGCTTTTGAATTGTACTGTTGGAGAAGACCCTTGAGAGTCCCTTGGACTGCAAGGAGATCCAACCAGTCCAGCCTAAAGGAGATCAGTCCTGAGTGTTCATCGGAAGGACTGATGTTGAAGCTGAGGCTCCAATAATTTGGCCACCTGATGAGAAGAACTGACTCATTTGAAAAGACCCTGTTGCTGGGAAAGATTGAAGGCGGGAGAAGAAGGGGACGACAGAGGACGAGATGGCTGGATGGCATCACCAACTCGATGGACATGAGTTTGAGTGAACTCCAGGAGTTGCTGATGGACAGGGAGGCCTGGCGTGCTGCAGTCCATGGAGTCACAAAGAGTCGGACACAACAAAGCAACTGAACTGACCAACTGACTGACTGACTGATGGGGGCCACAGCAGTGAGCCACCATCATGCCCTCTTCAAGTAGGAGGCAGCTGGGGTGTGGGGCTGGGGGCCAGGGCCAGGGCCAGGGTGTTTCTTAGTTTAAGAGTGGTGGCTTCTCTCTGTATCTACTCTTCCTCCCATATGTTAAGTGTTATCTTTGCCTGTTTGCAGTCAGCCTCCTTTTATTCCAGTTCTATTAATAATTCTTCATAGTAGTGAACATAGTCCTCGGTTCGAATTACTATGTAGTTTCTATCTCTTGACTAGACCCTGACTGAGACAAACCTTCTTTTAGTCTTGGTTCTAAATGTAATATTTCAAGTCTCTGTGAGTAATTTTGGTTACTGAGCTTCACTCCTCAGGAAAAAATTCAAACAAATGATAGTCTGAGTTCTTTCATTTTGATAACAAATACATTTTTATATTTGAAAGTCAGTTTTGCTGGACACAGAGCTCTTGGGTCTCATTTTCTTTCTTTGAGTATTTTAGATATTTTGCCATTTTCTCCTCACATGAAGTAGTAATTTTGAAGTAGTATGGTAATCCAATTTTCTTTCAGAAATATTTTTTACCTACATGACCATTTTAAGAAATGTAAAATATAGTAATTTTACTACCTAGAATCTATCTTGTTTATTCTCAGTGTTTTCAGGTACATAGTATACTCTTTCAGCATGAGACTTCAAATACACATATGAATATATATGTGAATATATATATATAAATAGAATATATGTACATATGTTCTATTTCAGGGAAGGTTCTCTTGAATTATAATGTGTTATGTTATCAAGAACTTTTAATCCATATGTTGGATTTTCTTTACTTGTCTTCAATATTTATCTTTTCTCTAAAATCATTCCTGTTTTATTTATTTAAAATCTCATCTTCAAAGTCTAGTTTTCTTGAGCATCATCTGTATACTTCTGTGTTCCTTCTAGATCAGTATTTATCTGAAACAACTTTTTCCCCTGATTTGTAATCCTTTGCCCAATTGTTACTTTTTGAAGGTTTTTAAATTCCAATTTCTCTTTCACGTTTTATATCATTTTCTTAGTATCTTCACAGTTTTGATCTGTGCAATTTTGCATTTGTGGTTCGATCTCATACTCTTGTATTTGGGGGCCTGTGGCATTATCTATTATCTAGTTTTGTAAACATTGCCCCATCCATGCATTCTTGGTTTCACTATACAGTCTGTTTTGAATTGGTGATTCATGGAGATTCCAGATTCATGTACTGCTTTCTTCCCAGAATCTGTTTATCTTTTACAGACTCATGAATACTTCCTTTCAGTCCTTAGCTGAGTATGACAGGAAGGTACTAAGGTTGTTCAGGGTGTTGTCTGGATTGGCATCACATCCTCATTCTTGAATGATGACTTACTTGGTTATAACATTTCAGGTTGTCCACAGTTTCCCCTCTGCACTATAAATGTTCTGCTATCTTCAGGATATTTTTACTTTTGCCAATATGGCTTCCATTGTAAATGCCATTTCTTTCTAGTTATGTTATGTTTTAACTGCTCCTATCTAAGATCATCATTTTTCTCTTTGTTTAAATTCATCATGTATGTGTTATATGTGTATGTTATTTCCCTAAGACTTGATGTGCTGCTTCAATGTAAAGAGTCATCTTTCTTCAATTCTAGAAAGTTACTGGTCATTATTATTTTTTCCTCTTTTGGAATGCCCATTAGATATACTGTTGAATCTTATATAAAACCTCTGAATTTATTGGTTACAAAAGGCAATAATTTTATTCTTGGCTTAAGCCAATTAGAATTAGATTTATGACTGAAACAGGAACACTCTTACTTTCTCAAAAGCAAAGAAAAAGGTAGTCCCTGAAGCTATTTGATTCACTGTAACTAGGTATCCTTGAAACTTAAACTATTTCTGAATTTCCTATGCAAGTCAATAAATTCATTTACTTTTTCTCCCCTAAATCAATTACAGTTGGATTCCTGACAACTGCAGCGGAGTCCTGATTAATATAAATGTCTATGTGAGCAGCACTATGCCAGGTGCTACCTAATCAGTGGTATTCAAAACAAAGTCTGTGTCTCCAATAATCACAGTATTTACACTCATTCCGTTTTCTCTTCATTTATTTGTTCTTTCTTCCTTCCCTTTCCTCCCCTACCCCAACTTGGAATGCATGTTACAATTTCTTCACAGTTGACTTTTTCAAAAGTATGTGCTTATTATTTAATTTTTGGCTGCCTCGTGTCTTCACTGCTACCATTGGGCTTCCTCTAGCTGCGGGCAGCACGGGGGAGCTGGGGCTACTCTTCCTTGCGGCCCACGGCCTTCTCATTGCGGTGGCTTCACTTGCTCTGGAGCACCAGCTCTAGGAGTAGGCTTCAGCATTTGGGGGTTACAAGCATAGCTGCCCCAGGGCATGGCGAATCTTCCCAGAGCAGGGATCAAACCTGTGTCCTCTCCATTGGCAGGTGGATTCTTAACCACTGGACCGCCAGGAAAGTTGATTTTTAAAACCACATTTGTAAGAATAAACCTAGCTATAGGCCACCACGATCTTTCCCTTGTTTTGGACACACACTATATTGGTATTGACTTAAATAGGTCTTCCCAGTGGTTCATGAAAGCACTTCCCTTTAACCTATCCATTAGCTTCTCAAGGCCAAAAGTTAAGCCTTTACTTTCATTTCCCAGAGTAGAGTCAAGAATGATTCTGGGATTCATCATGTTGACAACTATATCCACAGTACCTTGGCCCCTCTGGATCTCCTTCCTGTGTGGGACAAGGGAAACAAAGATATATGCCTATCACTTAACCAACTTAAGGACTTCGGAAGGCATACTAAAATATAAATACGTTAAGGTGCCATATATAGTTCAGAGGAAGGGGAAATCATGCCTGGGCTATGGCACTCAGCGGAGGTTCCAAAGCCCCGAGATGCGAACAAGGCCTTTCCTGAACAGAAAATGAAAGGCAGGCGCCAAAGGTTTGAGACGAGTCTGAGGAAAGGCACAGTTTTGCTGAGACGGGCTTGTGTCTGCAGCGGTAGAAAGTAAGATATTGCAGACTCAGGTTAGCTCCAGGACAAGGACAGAATCTAGCTCTTAAATCAACATAACCCCTTTTCTCTTACAATCCAGATCGCTGCAGCTGAGCCATACTACCTTGATAGGTCCTGCTGCTGCTAAGTCACTTCAGTCGTGTCGGACTCTGTGTGACCCCAGAGACGGCAGCCCACCAGGCTCCTCTGTCCCTGGGATTCTCCAGGCAAGAACACTGGAGTGGGTTGCCATTTCCTTCTCCAGTATATGAAAGTGAAAGATGAAAGTGAAGTCGCTCAGTCGTGTCCGACTCAGTGACCCCATGGACTGCAGCCTACCAAGCTCCTCCGTCCGTAGGATTTTCCAGGCAAGAGTTCTGGAGTGGGGTGCCATTGCCTGCTCCTGATAGGTTCTAGTTTGGTTATGAATTTCTTAACCTCTGAGGATATGCCTTCTATCACCTTGAGTACAAATGGGTGAAGGGACCAGTTAACTGGAATGAATGCGGGAGGAAATAAGTAACAGGGCGTGTGCTTAGAGACCAAAACTGTGGCAGCTGCCAACAGAAAAGGGAGCGCTGACCCCCGGACCTCTCTCTGAAATCCTCCTCCATCAGCTGTTCCTCCAGGAGCAGCCGGAGTCTACAACCCGTGAGACTATCTGGAGAAGCCTTGGGCCTTCAACTTCGTTAAAATCCGCAAGAGGTGTGTGTGTGGGGGGAGGTGGGGGCATTGGGGGGCGCGGAGGGGTGATAGTTGAGCGGAACTAGCGATAATCCCAGGACGCCCAGCTGAGCAGCGCCTCAACAACCGTAACCCGCTTGGCAGCTCCGAGCGCCGGCCCACGCCCCGCCTCCTGCTCCGCTCCGTCCCGGCGACGTCCACGGGGGCGGGGTTTCCGCTTCCGGTGGCGGATTGTTGACGCCTGCGGCTGCTGCGGTGGCCACCGGGCCGTTGGGGAGGGGCCAGTGGGGAAGGGAGACGGCGCAGTGACAGGACCGCCGAGGGTGCCGCTGAGGCGACGATGGCGGAGGGGCCAGAGGAAGCCAGAGGCCGCCCTCCCGGGCAGGACGACGGCGGAGGGAGCCAAGAGCCCGTTCCCTCCATAAGAGGCCTTCCTGCCGCCGCCGCCCCACTGTCCCGGGACGGCCCGCAGGCCGAACCCCAGGCCGCGGGCCGGCCCCCAGCCTTGGGCCTCGCGGCCGCGGCCGAGGAATCGGAGCCGCCGCGCGAGCTCGAGAATCGCGGGGAGGCGGCCTCCGGCTCCGACTCTGGCTCCAGCGCGGGGCTGCGGGAGCCGGCAAGCTGTGAGGCGTCCGAGGCCGCGGGCCCGCCGGAGAAGCCGGCGCGGCTGAGCGCCCGCGAGTACTCCCGGCAGGTGCACGAGTGGCTGTGGCAGTCCTACTGCGGCTACCTCAGCTGGCACGGCGGCCTGGCCGCCTTCCCCGCCTACTGCAGCCCCCAGCCGCCCGCGCCCAGCTGCCGGCCGGCCGCCGGAGCCGCCGCCGCTCCCCCGGCAGCCGCGCCGCCGCCGCTCCAGCTGGGCTATTACAGCCCCTTCTACTTCCTAAGCGCCGCGGCAGCCGGGCCCGAGCCGGGGGCGTCCGCCGGCATCACCACCCCCGGCTCCGGTCGCCGGCCCGGCAGCCCGCGCCCCCACCTGCAGCCGCCGGTCCGCGCAGCCGCGGCCACCAGGGTGGGACCGGCCGCCGCTTCGCGAGCCCCGAGCGAGACCGGGCGGCAGGCAGGTGAGAGGCTCTTCGGGGCACGTGCTGGGTTGGGAGGTGGGGGGCGGGAGCCGCAGGCTCTGCACTGCGCTTGTCGCTGCTGCTGCCATTCGCCGTTGTTTCGCCGCGTCTCTCAGTTCCCAGGGTGTCCAGCGAGGCCCCACTTTCCTCTTCCTTTAGACCTGGCGCTCCGGATCCATTCCCTTACTCCCCGGACTAGTCGCTTCCAAATGTTTGCTCCTCAAACCACTTGCTGTTACTTTGCTCTCCACTTTCTGGAGTGAGACCCAGGCTTAATTCTCAGATGGCAAAGCCGGTTTGGGGGGAGGGGAGGTGTTGGCCGGTAATGCTGGTAATAATCCAGACATAGATTTAGTTTATATGATAACTTTTATGAATTAGCGACAGTGGAACTGACGGATATTAGAGATTTTCATGAATTCAAATGGAATTATGAACCTCGGCTTAATCCTGTATATTGTCTGAATTGTCTCTTTACTTCTGTATGGATATTAAAATGTTTTGAATTATTGACACCTTGTAGTTTATTTTTATTTTATTCAGGTAATATGGGACAAGACCTAGTTGCCTGAATTTGATCCAGAATTTAGGATGGCAGCTTATTAATCACTGAATTTGTTAAATACATAGAAAGCGAGACAAATGAATAGGTAAAATGAGCCGCACAGGGTTTAATTTTTCTGTCATAGGCTTGTAATTACTCGGGTTCTCATTTGAACCCCTGGTGAAATGTACTGAGTACTTTAAATCATGAAATTTACCTGTGAAATAATTTTTAAACATTAAGGGGGTAAAAACAGCTTTAAATTGCTATGAAGTAACATTGCTGTGTTTTAATAATATGCCTTATTGAAGTCAATACCAGTAGTTCTTTCAAGGTTATAAAAATTTTATCATCAGTAAGTTGTACCTTGACTTTATATTCCCCATTCATTGCCTAGCTTGGGTTCCAAGGGAACGATTAGTTTTCTTAACTTTTTTTTTTTTTAATTTACAGGCAGAGAGTATGTTATTCCATCCTTGGCCCACAGATTTATGGCAGAGATGGTGGATTTCTTTATTCTCTTCTTTATAAAAGCGACCATTGTCTTAAGCATTATGCACCTGAGTGGAATAAAGTAAGTTAAGGCCACTTGCAGAAAGGTTTTGATGTCTACTGTCTAGAGGTCTTGTTTTAAGTTTTTTTCCATGCTTGCCAGTGATTGTATGGATAACTTGTTTGCCAGGATCAACAATTTCTTTATAGGAACTTTGTCAGATTTACTTTCTTGTTGGTTTTAAGAAATAACCACAAAGAGAAAAACAATAAATTCTGCAAGATATGGGAGAATTTCACCTATAAAAGTAGGTAAAAGCTATCTCCAACCCTGGTTTGATTTTATTCACTATTTTCTTAGGCTAGGTACAAATTTTTCTCTTATAATTGTTTTCAGAGTGGAGTACCTAAAGACAAAGGTATAAACTGTTAATAATCAGCTAGATGCCATTTCCAAATGGGGCTGCCTATATACATCAGGCAAGTTCTACATGAATTGCAAAGTGAGCCATTTATTTGAATAGTCTTCCTTTCAGAATAATAGTCATAATAGCAGATATCACTTGGTAAGCACTTTCTACGTGTTGGGCTTTGTATGAATTTATTTTTTTGGCTACACCACACAGCATGTGGGGTAACCCACACCACCTGCAGTGAAAGGGTGGACTCCAGGGAAAGCATGGACTCCACTGGACACAAGGGGGGGCCCTGTATGGATTCATAATCTTGCTACCACTATTACGTAGAGATTAATACCTCCATTTTATAGAGATTGAAATTTGGACTTACAAAGGTTAAGCCCAGAATTTACAAAGGTAAATTTACAAAAAGAGTTAAGTTCAGACCCTGGTGGTTCAATTTCAGGGCCTTTGTCAGGAATCTGAATGGTAACCATGATTATCTCTCTCCCTCCCTTAGCCCTACACGTCCAATCAAGTACTAACTCGTTTCTGTCAGAATTTCAGTTTTCATCATTATTCCTTCTCCCTGGTCCCAGTCACATCATCACTTGCTTGGATTGTAACACAAATCATCTAACCGATATCTCAGTTTACCATGTCCTGTCTTACATCTAATCTCATAAATTCTGATTCTGCCACTCTGCTGCCTTAAAATCCTTCAGTAGTTTCTCATTGTCATTGTAGTCTTAATGTCTTCATATGTTTTAACAGATACCCTTGTTTCTTAAACTCCCTTCCATGATGGCTCAGCAGTTAAGAGTCTGCCTGTAATGCAGGACATGCCAGTTCAGTCCCTGGGTCGGGAAGATCCCCTGGAGGAGGACATGGCAGCCCACTCCAGTATTCTTGCCTGAAAACTCCCATGGACAGAGGAGCCTGGCATGCTGCAGTCTGAAGGGTCAGAGTCGCACATGACTGAGCATAAATGCTTATGCTCACAAATATTCTCACAAAATATTTGAGCCACACGGAAATGCTTATAGCTTCCATCATACTCTCCAAGTCCTTCTCTCATTAGTCCCGCTCTTTCAAATGTTTCCCTTAGGTGGGGCCAACTTCTTTTCATCCTTCAGATTTCAACTTAAATGTCATTTTTTCGAAGCCTCCACTAAGATGTGTTCCTGGTATGTGTTTTCAAGTACCCAGTGCTTCTCTGTTATACCCTTTCCCCACTTCATTCACTTGCTATTTTATCCCCAGAGCTAGTACAGCGCTTACTCATGGTAGTGCTACTTATTTGTTGAATAAGATAATGTTTTGTGAAACTAGATAATTAGAAAAGATTAGTTTGTGATTTCAATTAGTTTACGGCTTACACTTATGAAAAAATACCAGTGCAAATGCTCTGGTAACACATTATCTATAACCCAAAACTGTTTTTTGTAGGGATATCTCTAAGTTTGCTATGCATTATATAATAGAAGAAATAGATGAAGACACATCAATGGAAGACTTGCAGAAAATGATGGTTGTGGCACTTATATACAGATTATTAGTTTGTTTCTATGAGGTAAGCTACTGACTTCAACAAATATTTAACAATATAATTTTAGATTATCAGCCCAAGACAGAAATATTGTAATGGAGATTTTTAATCTTGTATTTGTCAGATGTCTTTTTTCTAAATTTTAACATATTACCTTTTCAAGTTAAAATTTTCTGAGTGGAGAAATTTTACAATTTCTTGGTAATACATTTCAGTCGTTTGTCCAAAAATATTTTAAGTTGGTTGTGGAACATGTATTTTTCCATAGAACCAACTTGCTAAAAATATGGCTCATAGAGAAATAACTGCAATAGACATCTTGTGTTATTTGAGGATGTTAGAGACCTACAGAAATGCATTAAAAGGTTAAACTTTAAGTATTTCTATGGAATTCTTCCAACTTGAAAATGTTAAAACATGAATCATATGGCAGGAAAATAATATTGGCATAGTTGAGCCAGTAAATTATTTTACAGTTATCCTTCTTTCCTTAGATAATTTGCATTTGGGGAGCAGGTGGAGCTACCCCAGGGAAGTTCCTGCTAGGACTTCGAGTTGTGACATGTGATACATCAGTGCTTATTGCACCAAGTCGGGTTTTAGTGATTCCGTCCTCAAATGTTAGCATTACAACGTAAGTTCTTTTCTTAATCTACTATGTACTTATGAATTACTGTACTTAAACATTATCAAATGATGTTACTTATGAAAAAGTGTTTTTAGGATGTTGGTTCTTCTTGGCATATAATAGGCTTACATTTAATAAGTTTAAAACAAAGTTTCGATGTTTTTCAGTAACATTTATTGACCCCTTTTCAGCATACACATCTTCAAGGGTAAGCATTTTATGAACTGGAGGCCACAATAATGAGAGGATTGGGGTGTGCTGCTCTCTGTATCACTGCTCCAGGCCTACCTTTGTTTATGTTCTCTAGGTCTGTAGTTACGGAGTTAAGTTAACTATTCTGCCTTAAAGCTTCCTTTTGGTAACACTTGTCAGTACCCCGTCTTAAATAGGCAATAGGAGTTTTGACATGCTCCTGCTGTTCAGTGAAAGAGGTTGTAATACTCACAGTAGTCATGGCTAGCTGTTGGCATCTGGCTCTGGGGTAAGGTGTCAGTTCAGTTCAGTTAGTCGTGTCCGACTCTTTGCGACCCCCTGAATCGCAGCACGCCAGGCCTCCCTGTCCATCACCAACTCCCAGAGTTCACTCAGATTCACATCCATCGAGTTGGTGATGCCATCCAGCCATCTCATCCTCTGTCATCAGCTTCTCCTCCTGCCCCCAATCCCTCCCAGCATCAGAGTCTTTTCCAGTGAGTCAACTCCTCGCATGAGGTGGCCAAAGTATTGGGAGTTTCAGCCTCAGCATCAGTCCTTCCAGTGAACACCCAGAACTAGTCTCCTTTAGGATGGACTGATTGGATCTCCTTGCAGTCCAAGGGACTCTCAAGAGTCTTCTCCAGCACCACAATTAAAAAGCATCAATTCTTCGGTGCTCAGCTTTCTTCACAGTCCAACTCTCACATCCATACATGATCACTGGAAAAACCATAGCCTTGACTAGACGGACCTTTGTTGGCAAAGTAGTATCTCTGCTTTTTAATATGCTATCTAGGTTGGTCATTTGAGGTTATTGATATTTCTCCCGGCAGTCTTGATTCCAGCTTGTGCTTCTTCCAGCCCAGTGTTTCTCATGATGTACTCTGCATATAAATTAAATAAGCAGGGTGACAATATACAGCCTTGACGTACTCCTTTTCCTATTTGGAACCAGTCTGTTGTTCCATGTCCAGTCCTAACTGTTGCTTCCTGACCTACATATACGTTTCTCAAGAAGCCAGTCAGGTGGTCTGGTAGTCAAAGCTATGGTTTTTCCAGTAGTCATGTATGGATGTGAGAGTTGGACTGTGAAGAAAGCTGAGCAACGAAGAATCGATGCTTTTGAACTGGTGTTGGAGAAGACTCTTGAGAGTCCCTTGGACTGCAAGGAGATCCAACCAGTCCATTCTAAAGATCAGTCCTGGGTGTTCTTTGGAAGGAGTGATGCTAAAGCTGAAACTCCAGTACTTTGGCCACTTCATGGGAAGAGTTGACTCATTGGAAAAAACTCTGATGCTGGGAGGGATTGGGGCCAGAAGGGGACGACAGAGGGTGAGATGGCTGAATGGCATCACTGACTCAATGGACGTGAGCTTGAGTGAACTCTCGAGTTGGTGATGGACAGGGAGGCCTGGCGTCCTGCAATTCATGGGTTCGCAAAGAGTTGGACACCACTGAGCAACTGAACTGAACTGAGGTTGATCATAACTTTCCTTCCAAGGAGTAAGCGTCTTTTGATCTCATGGCTGCAGTCACCAACTGCAGTGATTTTGGAGCCCCCCAAAATAAAGTCTGACACTGTTTCCCCATCTATCGGTCATGAAGTAATGGGACCAGATGTCATGATCTTAGTTTTCTGAATGTTGAGCTTTAAGCCAACTTTTTCACTCTCCTCTTTCACTTTCAAGAGGCTTTTTAGTTCCTCTTCACTTTCTGCCATAAGAGTGGTGTACAGATAGTGATAATGGAAGCTGTGGAGGTGAGTAGATGTTAATTGGCTGAGCAAAACAAGGTTCTGACTGGAATTGTTGCCAGAATGATTCAGAGTCAGATGGTTATATAAAGAAATATAAACAAGAGACTTTAGAAAAAGCCTGAGGTTTGCTGACATCTTCAAATTTTCCTTATTTTTGTGATTCTAATCTTGGGCTACTACTTTTACTGAGAATCAATATTGGCTAATATTTGTTGAACACTTTGTAAACCAGGCACTGTTTGGACACAACTAATATTTGGTAGAAAATGAACCTAAAACCAAGTCAGTCTGGATTCAGAGCCCACATTCAGCTGCTGTGCTATTGTGTAACTGTTCAGTGCTCTAAAAGGTAAAAATCTAATGATAGTAGAATAACTCCCCATTCTAAGCTCCTGTTGAAAGCTTTTTAAAGCTTTCCTTAATCACAGGACAACAGAGACTTCTGTGGTGGTCCAGTGGTTGAGACTTCCCATTTCCACTGCAGGGGGTGGGTGCAGGTAGATAGAATTCCTGATCAGGGAACTAAGATCCCACAGCACAGCCAAAAATAAACGACAGGACCCCGCAAAGAGAGAGGTTGATAAACCAGTACAGTAATTTAAAATGCTGGTGCTCTTCACAGTAGAAAATAGTACTGTACTAAACCTACTCAGTTTAGAAGATAGTGAAAACATACAGAAAATAAAGACATTAAAAGTAGTGAGTGACCATAGAAAAGGTAAGTAAAGGGAAGTTACTCTGTTCTTTGGGCAAAATACTAGAAAATACTGTAAACTTTTAGCTCACATTCTCAGACATTATTGCTTTTCATGTGAAAGTTCTAAAGTCTAATTTTATGTTACAAAGTCTTTAGAACTGGTCCAGGTGGTTTGATCATAATATAATGCTGCTGCTAAGTCACTTCATTTGTGTCCAACTCTTTGTGACCCCATAGACAGCAGCCCACTAGGCTCTGCCGTCCCTGGAATTCTCCAGGCAAGAACACTGGAGTGGGTTGCCATTTCTTTTCTCTAATGCATGAAAGCGAAAAGTGAAAGGGAAGTCGCGTCCAACTCCTAGCAATCCCATGGACTGCAGCCTACCAGCCCCCCACCCCCCACCCCCCGCCCCGTCCATGGGATTTTCCAGGCAAGAGTACTAGAGTGCGTTGCCATACTTGAAAGTAATTTAGATATAAAAGGTTAAAACTCTCAATTATACTTTGAATGTTTTAAATACATTTGAACTTGATAGTCTACTAATCTATGATTTTTTTTTTTTGCTTTCTTTAGGTCCACTATACGAGCTTTGATCAAGAATTTTTCTATTGCTTCTTTTTTCCCTGCCTTCATCACACTGCTGTTTTTTCAGCATAATCGAACAGCCTATGACATTGTAGCAGGAACCATTGTAGTAAAAAGAAATGGGGTCAGATGATGCCCCCAAAAGCTGTGGATTCCGTATTCTCTGGAATAATGACAAGACTAAATTATGTGTCAAGGCCATCAGTGTCCCTGAGTTACATTATTGATTTAGAAATTAAAGCAGTCGATCCAGTGTGATGCAGGTGACTATGCTGAAAGTATTGATGTTACCTGAATGCCAAAGAACTTTTCCAGAAGAAAAACCTGTTGAGTCCAAGTGTTAAAATTTGTATATCGAACAGAAAGCAAGTGGTGTCATCATCAACAGACAGTATATACTTAAGATCTAAGGTGTTAGAATTTGCTGAATGCACTTTCAGCTTTGAAATCTCCAAATGAAACTTTTTAAATTATTTTGGTTTATCCCAAAATGATGGAAAACGTCCAGTTGTGTTTTGTGAACACATTATTCTTTTAGTTAACACGTCTTGAGGAAATTTTCGTCTTTGCTTTTTGTGGGGAGGGAGTGGGGACACACACTTTATAATCCACTTAGCTCCCGTCCTAGGAGGTGGTGAGTTAACTACAAGGGGAAGGTGGAGGCCAGCGGAGCACTTCCCTGATCTGAAATGTTAACACCTGTACTGCAGTTTACCGCAGGAGTGATGACTTAACAGCTATTAATGCCTACACCTGTATTTCAGGATAAGTATTGCATGATGAAAAAGTATTAAGTCATATTGCTATCTTTTTTTAAGAAAAAGGTAAGTTAGTGATTGCTTTTAATGGGGTGGGGTGTGGGGGGTGAATTTTCACTGTAAATTTAAATTGAAATTCATGTGCAGATGTTTTCCATGCCCTAAATCAAACTATAAATATGGGGCGGGGGGAGTTAGTTCCATCAAACTGTGGCATATTTACTGTGAAACAATATTCCCAGTATGTGCGCAGCATGAAGTATTAGTGCTCTTCAGTGTTCTGAGTGTAACTTCTCTTTATATACAGGATATTCACATACTAGTTTTAGTTTTATTATACTCCATAACTTTTGAAACATCAAGGAGTTCAGTAATCCTAGCATTTCATGATTAAATATAGTAGCCTATGAAATACTTAGCAATTTTCCCAACAAGGAAAGAGTAGCATGTCCAGACCTAAGCTCTTTGGTTCGGAGGGCTGCCAGCGCGTGGAGTCTGTCAGGGATGATGTTTTGAGGGAAACGTGTAATACTGTGTGTGTTGCTATTTTTTTCTGTCACTGAATTGTGTGTGTGTGTCCTTTTGTTAGATGGCCCAGTTAGCTGTGCTGAGATATATCTGAACTAAAAGTTTTCTTTCTTAGGCATTTTCTGCATTTTCTCAATTCCCCCTCCCCCCAAAACACTAAGCTGTACTGAACAGTTCATATCTCAGGTGTTTACAGGATCAATGGAGGCTTTATTTTGGTCATAATAAATACATTGCTATATTACTGTATAAGTTTTTAAAGTGGGTCTTTTTGACATTTAAAATGTCTTTTCAGTTTATAGAAACCTTAACAATGTCCTTAATACTTCTGGTTGTAAAATTTCATAAACCATGGATTTAATATAAAATTATTTTTAAAAACATCACAGAAAGCCTGTTAGTTAAATGTGTTAAAATACTAAACAGATCGTTCCCGTCGTTTCTGGGAAGATAAAGTATTATGGCCCTTCACAGTAAACCAAAACCATCCACTAACTTTTTTAGAGTAGATTATTAGGAAATGTTACATACTTGGTTATATAAATGGTTACATACTTAACTGATTAGTAGTGTGTACATTATTGACATATACACACCTCTTTGCCCTGGATTGGGAATTCGAGTTGAAATGTACTCTTACATATAGCTGGGGAATTCATCTTTAATGTATACTTTCCTCTCAGATAATTGGATGGTTAACTACCTGGGCTATTTTTACTTATACAGTAAAACAAAAGTAAATACATGGTCCAGTTTGATTTATACATTAAAATATTGCACATTTGCTATATACAATTGATTTCAGATTATCTATATAGATGCATTTAGAGCTATCTCAAGATTCAAGTTAAACTATGTAGCCCTATAAAATAAACATTACTACTACTATGTCTGCCTTTACATGAAAATCCAAGTCTGATTATGAACGTAGTACTTACGGCGATTTTGGATTCCCAAATTTGAGGGGAAATAAATGACAAAATGGGGAAGGTATTTTGGGGCGGAGCCCTCTTTCGGTATACTTGATTATATTTCATTTATAGAAATGCTGACTTTCCTGTGTAGAGCCTCGTACTGCAGCTCTACAGCCTAAAAGGCAAAAAGAAAGCTGTCTTCAGAGTATAAATATTATTCATCACTTTTACAAGATAACAAAAATTAGAAGTCATGCTGAGAATACGATTCCAATGAACATACCATACATAAAACGACAAAACAGGCAGATAATTTAGGCATCTAGAAAATCTACCCATTACTAAAGCAGCTTGAGTGGCCCCAGGACCTTGAGAAAAATAGCATATGCTGGGCTGAGGCAGGTAAGAGTGTGGTGGCAAGCAAGCTGTGCTTTTAAATCCGTGGCTAGAGAGAGTGCCAATACTTTCTGTGATACTCACGTGGCACTGGTTCAGAAGCTACTGCTTTCTACCTAGTCACCTCATTTCTCGCCAAATATTTAGGACTGAAGAAAGCATTATATTTGAGAATTTTGTTTAAATTTGTAAAAGTCTTCAGTGTTTGTTTCAAATGACAATAAAAATTGTTTCAACTCTTAAGGATTTTTTCCTTAAGTAACTTGCTTGGGTGCATGGAGGCATAAATAGTTCCAGCAAAACAAAGACAGGAGTTGAAAAACTGTTGCTACTTGGGGATAAAGGGCTTTTTGATGGGAGCATGGGTATTAAATATTTTCCTTCTATACTTACTATCTCTATGAAAATAGGCTATTCTTCCTTTTAAAGAATATTCCTAAATAATGGCAGTATTCCTAAAATCTGGCAAGTATTTCAAGTACTTGCCACTTCTCACCCCTCTATGCCAAAGGCCAAAATTTATCAATATGTATTTGCCTGGGTAAAATTCATCTCAAATTGTATGCGTATTTCCTTGCAGTTTCATTTCTAGTATGGTGTGACCCACAAACAGTAATCTGATGGCCTGTCTACTAAATAAAAATTCAGCATTCTATTTTTAATAATTTATATGCCACCACTTTGTATTGTCTCAATAAATACCTGGTCACCAATGCTTTTGTGTTTTGCCTATTTGAGGTTTGCTCTAGAATCTCTTGCTTCCAAATACAGCTGCTCTAGCATTCTCTGCCTTCAGGAGATGAGTGCTTTCAGAAATAGAAGTCTATCCAAAAAAAAAAAAAAAAAAAAAAAGATCATCCACTTTGAGGTATATTCTTTTAGCAAGTCACTCAAGTTAGCTGTAGATGACTAAGCTTTTGATGTTAAACTAATCCTGTCCATTCCATAAAAGCTGTTAACCATTCCAGCCACCGTGCAAGATACTAAAGACCCACATGACACACGAGAAATAAGAATTCAGTCACAGCTAGTCAAGGAGTTGGGCAATTTAATCTTATTCTGGTCTTATGAGCATTCCTGATTCAAACATTTACAACAAAACTAGATCGACAGGATACAAAACAGGTTCCTCAAGAAATAAAAAGATAATAAAAGGTAAACTTAAATGGAGCTGATCTACGGTGTGGTCTGAGTTCTGTAGACAATGTGCTGTTAGGCACCTAGCCACTCCACTCTGAACTAGAGTGGATGTCAGAGATAAGTTTCTAAAAGTCACCCCATGTGAAAAGGAAAGGAAAAGCTCTGACATAAAGCTGTTGTGTGCAGCCAGACCCAACACATCCCATTTTCTCTCAGTTTTACTATACCAAGTTTGTCAGTTTCCAAGACAGGGCCAGCACCTGACATACTAATATTAAAGAAACCGTTAAGTTCTTCCCCAGGTTAAACCAGGAAGTTCATGGACTGGTTATAAATTGCTAACATTAGCCCAACACTTTTATCTCAAGTAATAAAATCCTAATTACATGAATAATTCTAAGAGGAATTCATAACATATTAGCTAAAGACTTAAACTTCAGTTGTCTGAATTGTCCTTTTTCTTAATGCCTCAAACTATAAGTTACTAAAAACACACAAAAAACCCCTACCCCTTAGAAGTGGCACGCCTGGACCTCAGGCTTCGCAAGTCTTCCAGGCACTTACTTAATGATTTTTGAACACTCTCTGAACCCAGTGAGTGCATGAATCTCTGGTGCACAGGTCTGAGAATATACATTTGCCACAACCCACCAAACATACTGATACACATTCAGTGAGAACAACTTGACTCTTGCAAATCAACTGAATTATATAAACATACCTGATTATTCAATCTTTCTGCAAATGGCCTTCTTACCGTCAAGATTATTTTCCGTTAAAAACAGTTCCTCATTGATCCGGCATGAAAAGTGGGCTATTTATTTTCTTTCCATAACGTTTCCCCATGTTCCACAAACAGCACTTGACTTTCATCTATGTATGGAGTATGGAACCCAAGGCTGCTATTACAGCCACAAGGGAGCGGGTCTGCAGCCTGCACCAATCTGATGAAGAGATACATTGGCTGGGCTTCAGTAGGGAAAGATTTGTGGTTGGAACTGCTACCAGGAGTGTATTCTATAGCTGCCATGTGCAGCCTGAGAGTTAAAGCAATAGAGATGAAAAAACAAGTCCCAAGTCCCAAACTCTAGCCCTAGAGATCTCAGTTCTGGGGGATAGGAGACTTCATTTTTATAACTCACTGTTTGGTTTTTGGTTACTAGCTTTAAAAGATTAATTAAATATTTCTACTACATTTTTAATAAAAAATCTTTCCCAGAATAGAAAGCTTAATATCCCCATCCATACGGGTCTAAAACAATGACTAAGACTGAGTGAACATGCACTTTAGTTAAGCATCAACACCCCACGCGTTTCCCATTTACTCCATCAGTATTCACCATCATCTGCCCTCCAAACAGGTTCATGTCAAACATTTATTATTTAATAAGTTGAGAATTATAAATACAAAATTCCTACTCCAAAGCTAGTACGTGGTGATGGCCTAAGACATTTCAGTAACAGAAATCATTTCCCTGGAAACACAGAAAAGCTCAAACATTATAAAGTACTGATTTTAGAGTCTAACCACAAGTTCAGTAAAGTAAATCACCATAAACTTATATGTTCAAATTGAAGAATAAAGTTATCAAATGCTCTCCTCCAAGAGCTCTTTTATGGGCCATAATGAAGAAATCTACTTCTTAAAATTAAAAAAAAATCCATAAAACAATCCAAAAGAAATCGCACGAAAGGACCACTGAAGTTTTTGTGGGCTACTCTGGGTATGTATCTCCAGAAGTTCAATCAATAAACGTTGTCTAGTCACCGATGAAGGAAGATACAAGTACAAACAGAAATGGTTGTTTCCATTTATTTTCTACTTTAAAAAGGTATGTCAATTTATATGCAAAGTAGGCATGATTCCTAGCACCAGACAAAAATGCAGCGAGCGTACCTTCAGACATTTCCCTTTCACTTAGGAGCTGTCCAATCACTTAAATGTATTCTTTGGAATTTCTCTTCTAACTGACCACTGTTAATTTCTATAAAAAGATTCCCTTCCACTAACACTTTTACCTTCACTATAATTTAACACTAGAGCAAAAAGTATTTCATAATTTTTTATTGATGGCATTTATCCCATGGTTTAACATGTTAATTATACTGTAATAAACATGGCTTTAATATTAAACTTTTCCTTATTATCCAAAGTCACCACAGTCCATTTCAGTAAATATAAAAATATATGCTTAATACTTTGTACAATACTGGTTTTTGGTCCAAACAAAAACTGGATCAGAAAAGCCAATAAACTCACTTTAAGAATCCCCAATTTTTTTTTTTTTTAAGATTTCCAAATGGATTTAGGCAACTTTGAATAATGGGATTTACATAATAAAATCTGAGACAAGACTAAACAAACAAAAATTTCTAACACAAAATTAAAATTTCAAATTCACAGATTTATGTTATGCCAAAAAGTACAGAAACAAGATTGTATTTACACAAGTTTCATAATAAAATAATGAAAAAGGCAAGACAGGTGATAGAAGAATGACAATATAGAAATAGCATATAATTATTAAATGGAGAATGAACTAGATCTAACAAGTCCTTATCATGGACCATTCTTTAATCAGGCTTCCTCTATCAGAAAATTTTAGTGCACGATACACCCAACTCACTCACTTCACACATACACCAGCACAAACTCAGCATAGAAATCATCCATTTCAGCATTCTCTAGTCTATACAGAATTCCTCAGATATAATTACAGTTGCAATGCGTTCCGTGAACGCATACCAACGAGCACGGTGGTGCAGACGAAGAGGGTCTGTACAAAGCCATTCTCCGAGCAGACTCGGTTCCTGGGTTCTGCCAGCCTATGCCGAATCAGTGAATAATTTGCTGTCATAAAATAATTTTGCTGAAGAATCAGTCACCAGTCTAGCTATTATTTTTTTAAAAAGGGGGTGGGAGAGGTGAAGTTGGGCTTCTATAAAGAAAAAAGGAGGAAAATTCCCAAATTAAAGAAGTCCTTAGGCAGATCTGACTTCAGATAACCCAATTATAGTACAATCCAGTATCTGAAAGCAGTGCACCAGCTGTTAACAGTGTGTGTAACACATCATGACCTTTATTTCTTGCGTCTAACAGCAGTCTTTATCTTTCGACCAGAAACCGAAGTTCCAGAAGAGAACGCGTTTTTCCCATTTGACCTGCGAAAAATAAAAACTCTGTAACGTGACATGATGCTCACATAAAATCTCACAATCATAACACTATGTGACTGGTAATGGGGGGTGGGGAGACAGTGTTAAAGGAAGCACACTCTGTTACACCGCATACCTACACCTACTGACACACACACACACAACCCCCCACACACACCCATGCTCTTTTGCTTGATAGTAATAAGGTAAATTGGTGGAGAACATACTTGATTTTACCTCAACTATACTGCACCTGGAGAAGGAGATGGCACCCCACTCCAGTACTCTTGCCTGGAAAATCCCATGGACGGAGGAGCCTGGTGGGCTGCAGTCCATGGGGTCGCTAGGAGTTGGACACAACTGAGCGACTTCACTTTCACTTTTCATTTTCATGCATTGGAGAAGGAAATGGCAACCCACTCGTGTTCTTGCCTGGAGAATCCCAGGGACGGGGGAGCCTGGTGGGCTGCCATCTGTGGGGGTCGCACAGAGTCGGACACGACTGAAGCGACTCAGCAGCAGCATACTGCACCTTGGTGATTCTAAACACACACACATGCACATATCTCAACAGAAAGTTCTCTTACCCCACAGTAAACGCTGCTGAAGCCTGGCTAAACTGAAAGCCCCCTGAGCCAGAGGGCTGGGCTGAGGCCGCGGGTGTGCTGGGACTTGCACCAAATGTGAACACTCCTGATGGATTGTTGTTGGTGAAGTTGAAATTTGTAGCAGTGCTGCCAAACTGGAAAATGGAACCTGAAATCGTTGAAGCAGGAAACCTCATTAAGGTAAAAATGACGGTTTTCTAGTAATGACTCTGACTTTTACATAGAAAAACATGCAAAGGGGTAAGTTCTCCTATGGTCACTTAAAAAAAATTAAGTAATTTCTCTATAGACAAAATATGTATCTGACACCCTCCAACAAGTGACCCAACTCACCCGTGACCAAGGGGAAAAAGGGCCGAGTGGACTTCTGGCTGAGACTGTGCAATCAACATACTGAGCGCTGCCTTTTTCAAAACTTATGTTAAAATCACAGTAAGGGGAATTTTACAAAGGTAGAGAGAGAAAGAGACAACAGAACAAAATTTAGAAGATGGAAGCACGACGGGAGCCAAATACTAAACTGGTAGCAAGAGAAAGCACAGAAGGCATTGCATTTACACCAACCATCTCCACAAGGTTTAGCTTCCAGGTACTTCTGGAAGTGAGAACGAAGTCTGCTTCTTAAACAGGTACTCTACCATCCTGCCTTGTTTTTGTTTTTTTCCAGTAACTGTTTAAGAAGCAAATACCCAGATCAATCCCTCCCCAACAAACAGGATGAGAACTCTCCTCCTCTACCTAGCAGAAGTACAGACTTCTAGTTTCTGGAGAGGCCTCCGGACCAGGGCCCGTCACACATAGAGGCAAGGATACCTACTGAAAAGAGAAGGACTAGGAGTGGGCTGAATACAACAAATACTGAGAACTGCAGCCTTCTGCCCTGACTCAGCAGCTCCCAGAACACTGGCAATCACGGGTATTTATGCCCTTCAGACAGGAGACTTGGAGAACCTTCTCTGGGGAACGTGACAGCCCAAAAGGAGAAACCTAAAGATACTAACACTCAGCTCTTGGCAAGAGGACAAGCCAGTTAGAGAAACCTACAATTATATTAAAATTAAACCCTTTGCCCAATGGGCAAACAACCTGAACCGACATTTCTTCACAGACAACATATGGGCATATATAATAAGGATGCTCGACCTCACCAATCATCAGGGGGAATGCAAGTCAAACCCACTAGGAGACATCATCTCTCAGGACAGCTACTGATAAGAAACAGCAAGGCTGGCAAGGATGTGGAGAAAAGTGAACCCTTGTGAACCGCTGGTGGAAATGTAAATTGCCGCAGCCACTAAGGAAAACAGTATGGAAGCTTCTCCAACAGTTAGAGAAAGAACTACCATATGATCTAGCAATCCCATTCTAGGTACTGACCCAGAAGACTTGAAACCAGGATCTCAAAAAGACATCTGGCCTCCTACTCACTGCAGCATTATTCAGAATAACCTAAGTAGAAACGACCCAAATATCCCCAGACAGACGCACACATAAAGGAAAGGACGTGTCCACATAAAATGGAATATTAATCTTGCAATTTGAAAAAACATGGACACATCTGGAGGACGGAAGTGAAATAATGCATGAGTTCACTTCTATGAGGAATCTGAAATAACCAAATTCACACAAGCTGAAAGAACAGGGGCTGCAGGGAGAGGTGGGGGTGGGGAGAAACGAGGAGGTGCTGTCTAGAGCAGGTGTAAAGTGCCAGTCATGCAAGGTGCTCAGATTCCAGAACTCGGTCACACGACACTGTGCCTACAGTTAGCAATACCTGTGCCTCTGCTGATGAGTAGACACAACTCATGCTAAACATTCTCACTACAATTTAAAAAAAAACAAAACCCAAACACTATGAGTAAGAGGCAAGAAGCACCAGACATCTGAGGGAAGTATTTCATAAGAAACACTAAGACTGAAGCAATAATAAAGAAAAGCAATTTGAAGAAAATAAAGCAAAAGCTATCAAACGGAAAAGCAAAACAGAAACTCATTGTTAATATCCTCAAGAGATCAATAGATAACACATATAAAACAAAAGCAGAAGGATATAAAAACGGAACAATTTCCACTAAGAAAATAAGCAATACACGCACAAGTAAAATCTCAACAGGTGTGTTTCAAGATAAAATTGAGGAAATCTTCCCAGGAAATACAACAAAATGTGGGAGACAAAGGGGAAAAACGGAAGATAAAAAGAATGAGGTGCAAAATCTCCGAAGAAATAATTCAAGAAAATTCCCATGAAAGAAGTATAATAAATAGGACACACTGCCTTCCTAACATCATCCAAGGATAAAATGGATCCAGACCAGGAACATCCTCATAAGCAGAGCACTGGGGGCAGAAAATACTCTTAATGATGCTCCAGAAGGAAGAACAGATCAAAAGCAAAAGTAAAGAGATTGCAAGAGCAACTAACTCTGGGAGCTAGAACATCCACAATAGGAAAATGCCCTCAAAAATCATTAAAAAAAAAAAAATGTAATTTCCATTCTAAATATATATTCAACCAAAATCTTACCCAAAATGGGGGCAGAATAAAGATCTTTCCAGAAATATAAGCTCTCCAACTTTTCTTCCCTGTGTCCTTAAGAAATCATGGGAAGATGTATTCTCCCAAAACAAGGGCATAAGGAGATGACACTCGGGAAACAGATTCCTTTAAGAGGAAGCTAAAGGGAATCTCCATCAAAATGGCCATTAGAATGGTGACTAGCATCACCTTGACACCAAAATCAGACAAAGCTATCACAGGAAAAGAGAATTACAAGCCAGTATCAATGATGAACAACAATGCAAAAATCCTCAACGAAGTATTAGCAAACTGAACCCAACAATACATTACAAGAAGTGTATACCATGGTACCCAGAGATGCAGTAACTGTTCAGTATCCACAGACCAACGTGATACACATCAAAAGACTGAAGAATAAAGCGATATGATCATCCCAACAGAAAATGTTTTTGACAAAATGCAACATCCATTTATGTTAAAAACTCTCCAGAAAGTGGGCATAGATGGAACATACCTTGACAAAATAAAGACCATTCTGACAAGCCCACTGTTAACATATTTAACAGAAGTATTTCCTCTAAGATCAGGAACAGGACAAGGATGCCCCCTCTTACCACTTTTATTCAACATAGTTTTGGAAGTCAATCAGAGAAGAAAAGGAAATAAAAGGAATCCAAATTATAAAGGAAGACGTGAAACTATCAGTTTGCAGATGATATACTATACAGAGAAAACCCTAAAGACACCACCAGAAAACTACTAGAGCTCATCAATGAATTAAGTAAAGTTGCAGAATCGAAATTAACATACAGAAATCTGCTGCATTTCTATACACTAACAATGAACTATCAGAAAGAGAAATTAAGGAAACAATCCCATTCATCATCACATCAAAAAGAGTAAAATACCAAAGATTAAACCTACCTAAGGAGGTAAAACATCTGTACTCACAAAACTGTAAGATACTGATGAAAGAAACTGCAGACAACACAGAGGGAAAGATAGACTAAGTTTGTGGACTGGAAAAACTAATATTGTTAAAAGGGCCATACTACACACAGAAATCTATAGATTCAGTGCAATCCCTATCAAAATACCCATACCCAAACATTATTCACAGAACTAATATTTTTAAGATTTTTTTACTATGGACCATTTTTAAAGTTTCTATCGAATTTGTTACAATGTTGCTGCTGCTGCTTCTTTTTTTTTAACGCTTTTTTTTTTTTGGCTGCAAGGCACATGGGATTTAAGCTCCCCAACCAGGGATCGAACCCACACCTGCTGGAAAGTGAAGTCTTAACCACTGGACTGCCAGGGAAGTCCCTAGTAGTTTTTAAATGTGTATGGAGACACAACAGATCCACACAGCAAAACCACCCTGAGAAAAGAACAGAGCTGGAGGAGTCACACGTCCTGGCTTCAGACCATACTAGAAAGCTATAGTGATCAGAACAGTACAGTATGGGCACAAAGACCAAAGACACAGAGACCAAAGGAACACAACAGAGAGCCCAGAAACAAACCCGCACACTAACGGCCATTAGTATATGACCGATGAGGCAAGAATATATAATGGAGAAAGAGTGTCACTCCAATAAGTGGTGCTGGGAAAACTAGATAGCTACACGTAAAAGGTGAAATCAGAACGCTTTTTCACACCATATACAAAAACATAAAGATCTAAATGTAAGACCGGAAACCATAAAACTCCTTTAAGAAAACAAAGGCAGAAAACTCTGATATAAATTGTAGCTATATTTTTGGATCAGTCTCCTAAAGCAAAAACAAACAAATGGAACCTAATCAGATTTCAGAGCTTTTGCACAGCAAAGGAGACTATCAAAATGGGAGAAAATATTTGCTAATGGTATGATAAATAAGAGGTTAATATCCAAAACATATGAACAGCTCACCTAACTCAACATCAATAAAACAAACAACCCAATAAAAACTGAGCAGACTTGAAGAAACATTTTTTTCTGAAGAAGGAACCCAGATGGTCAACAGGAACATGAAAAGATGCTGAACATCAGAGGAATGCAAATTAAAACCACAATGAGATATCACCTTTCACCTGTAAGAACAGCTATCATCAAAAAGAACACAAATAACAAAAGTTGGCATGGATGTAGAGAAAAGAGAAACCTCAAACACTGTCAGTGGGAATGTAAATTGGTGCAGCCACTAATTATTGCAAAACAGTAAGGCAGTTTCTCAAAAAACTAAAAATAGAGCTAGCATATGACCCAGCAATTTCACTCTCGGGTATGTATCTGGGAAAAAAAAAAAAAACAACCCCAAAACATTAATTCCAAACAATACATGCATCCCAATCAATGTTTATAGCAAGATTAAGGAAACAACTCAAGTGTCCATCAACAAATGAATGAATAAAGAGGATGTAGTGTGTATGTGTTGGAGAAGGAAATGGCAGTCCACTCCAGTGTTCTTGCCTGGAGAATCCCAGGGACAGAGAAGCCTGGTGGGCTGCCGTCTCTGGGGTAGCACAGAGTCAGACACGACTGACGCGACTTAGCAGCAGCGTGTGTGCTTTTTAGTGGCCCAGTAGTATCCCACCGTGCACGCAAAAGAAATGAAATTTTGCTACTTAACAACAACACGTAGGGGCTTGAAAGGAAACTGAAGTAAGTCAGAGAAAGACAAATGCTGTATGAAATCATTTATCTGAGGAATCCAAACAATGTAACAAGCTACTGAATATAACAAAAGGCAACACACTCACAGACGCATGGGAAGAACTTCTGGTCATTAGTGGGGAGCAGAAAGGGGGAAGAGGCAAGACAGGGCAGAGGTTAAGAGGCACAAACTATTCTGTATAATGTAAGCTACAAGAATATATTATACAACATGGGGAACATGGCCAATATTTTACAGTAACTATAAATGGAGTATAACCTTTAAAAACTGTGGATCACTATGTCGTACACTTAAATAATACTGCTCATCAACGAGATCAATACAAAAGCAAAAATAAAAGCCAATAAAAAAACTTTAAAAATGTGGTAAAATTTCAGATACTGAGAAATAGCCAAAGTATTCGAAAAAACTGAAAAGTTATATACAAATGGGAGAAGAAAATATTAACCGTGAGAAGAAATCACTAATGCTAGGAAAAACAAAATGTTGTCTAGGAAAGAAAAGCACAGTATACCATACAATGTTTGCATAGTTAGTATAGTGATTTAACCACACAGCATCATTCTATTAGGACTGAAGGCATTCTTAGCTGTGTGAAAGAGAGCTGAAGTCTTCAATTTTGTATTGAGGGGTTGGGAATCATTAAATCCTGATTAAAATGATTATCATGTGTCACAGGAGAAATTTTGCTGCATGTACTAGCCAACAAAATATTAACATTCAAAATACATAAAGAATTTCAGCAAATCAATAAGCAAAGCAAAACAACCAATTAGTATAAGGGCCCCAAGAAATTACAGAAAGAATTCACAAAAATGAAATCAAGTAGCATCCAAATATGAGGATCTTCATTTAATGCTGGAAGGATGTGAACTGGCACAATCCATCAGGAGTGTGTGTAATCTTGTGATGTACTAAGATGCATGCAGAGCTGCATATCCTGACAGCTAAGAACAACTCAAACTTTCATCAACAGGATACCGATGGTCCAGTGGTTAAGAATCCACCTGCCCATGCAGGGGACACAATCCCCGGTCCGGGAAGGTGCCATGTGCCGTGGCGCAAGCAAGCTCGCACTCCAGAGCCTGCGCTCCACAGCATGAGAAGCCACTGCAGTGAGGAGCTGAGCCCCGCAGAGGAGCCTCTGTTCACTGCAGCTAGAGAAAGCCTGGGCGCAGCAAGGAAGACGCAGCACCGCCACACACAAATACAGAAATACGGAATACACCAATAATTTATTTAAAAATTGCACCTACTCTGTTAAAACACAAAACAAAACAGAGTACTTAACTGTGCTGGGAAGAGAGTTGGGAATGCTACTTACAGGTAAATCTAAGCATACACGTTTCTATTCTGCCAAGTACGAGATCGAAGAAAAGAGACGTGCACGGTTTCAAAACTCAACGAAAAAACACTGTACTGAAGACAAACAAAACTCAAGTAGGGATACAAACTGCACCATTACCGCATACTTACTGGAAGTAGGAGCTGTTCCAGAGCCAAATGCACACTGATTGGGCTGCTGTCCAAACACAGGAGGCTGTCCACTGCTTGACACTGTCCCGAAAGTGGGCGGCGCAGGCTGAGAACCAGCAGAAAATAATGCCCCTGAAGACGATGTAGATCCAAAACCTGGGGGGTTAGGCTGGCTGGCACCTTGACTTTGTCCAAATGTTGGGGTCTGGTTAGCACCGAACGCTGGACTGGCAGATGGTGCTGAAGCTCCAGTGCCAAACACAAAGGAGGATCCTAGAGACCCAGAGACACACTTAAATCACCACGGACGGCTAAATAGGGCATAATCCTCAAGAAATGTCTGTAAACTGAAATGCACATATCAAGATTGTTTGGAGACTCTTACCTTGCTGAACAGATCTTATCAGGACAAGTTTTGAATTACTGATGAAGAAAATACAATGCTTGCTACCATTGTTTAGTAAAACCATACAGAATCCATAAATAAAACCTTCAATTAACAAGATTCCTATCTTGCAGCCAAAAATGTTCAGGTCGTTAAATATCCAAGAAGCCAACTGATCTCCTATCAGAAAAGCAACACAGTGCAGATACTGACTATTATGTGATCATGTATCCACTGCATAAAGGACTAAGGCCTAATAAAATAATCTTCAGTGTCTGGTTATTTACAACATTAAAAAAAAAAAACACACACTTGAACAAATTAAAGATCACACTCCTAATGAGATGAGAAAATTGCTTCCAAGAGTTCCTTTCAGTTCAGTCACTCAGTCGTGTCCAGCTCTTTGCAACCCCATGAACTGCAGCACACCAGGCCTCCCTGTCCATCACCTCTCCCGGAGTTCACGCAAACTCATGTACATCGAGTCGGTGATGCCATCTCATCTTCTGTCGTCCCCTTCTCCTCCTGCCTCCAATCAATCCTAGCATCAGGGTCTTTTCCAATGAGTCAACTCTTCGCATGAGGTGACCAAAGATACTGGAGTTTCAGCTTCAGCATCAGTCCTTTCAGTGAACACCCAGGACTGATCTCCTTTAGGATGGACTAGTTGGATCTCCTTGCAGTCCAAGGGACTCTCAAGAGTCTTCTCCAATGCCACAGTTCAAAAGCATCAGTTCTTCGGTGCTCAGCCTTCTTCACAGTCCAACTCTCACATCCATACATGACCACAGGAAAAACCATAGCCTTGACTAGACGGACCTTTGTTGGCCAAGTAATATCTCTGCTTTTTAATATGCTATCTAGGTTGGTCATAACTCTCCTTCCAAGGAGTAAGCGTCTTTTAATTTCATGGCTGCAATCACCATCTGCAGTGAGTTTGGAGCCCCTCAAAATAAAGTCTGACACTGTTTCCACTGTTTCCCCATTTATCTCCCATGAAGTGATGGGACCAGATGCCATGATCTTCGTTTCGGAATGTTGAGCTTTAAGCCAACTTTTTCACTCTTCTCTTTCACTTTCATCAAGAGGCTTTGGAGTTCCTCTTCACTTTCTGCCATAAGGGTGGTGTCATCTCTATCTGAGGTTATTGATATTTCTCCCGGCAACCTTGATTCCAGCTTGTGTTTCTTCCAGCCCAGTGTTTCTCATGATGTACTCTGTATGTAACAAGCAGGGTGACAATATACAGCCTTGATGTGCTCCTTTCCCAATTTTGAATGAGTCTGTTGTTCCATGTCCAGTTCTAACTGTTGCTTCCTGACCTGCATACAGATTTCTCAAGAGGCAGGTCAGGTAGTCTGGTATTTCCATCTCTTAAGGAATTTTCCACAGTTTATTGTGATCCATACAATTAAAGGCTTTGGCATCGTCAATAAAGCAGAAATAGATATTTTTCTGGAACTCTCGTTTTTTTGATGATCCAGTAGATGTTGGCAATTTGATCTCTGGTTTCTCTGCCTTTTCTGAAACCAACTTGAACATCTGGAAGTTCACGGTTCACATATTGCTAAAGCCTGCCTTGGAGAATTTTGAGCATTACTTTACTAGGGTGTGAGATGAGTCCAACTGTGTGGTAGTTTGAGCATTCTTTGGCATTGCCTTTCTTTGGGATTGGAATGAAAACTGACCTTTTCCAGTCCTGTGGCCACTGCTGAGTTTCCCAAATTTGCTTGCATATTGAGTGCAGCACTTTCACAGCATCATCTTTCAGGATTTGAAATAGCTCAACTGGAATTCCATCACCTCCACTAGCTTTGTTCGTAGTGATGCTTTCTAAGGCCCACTTGACTTCACATTCCAAGATGTCTGGCTCTAGGTGAGTGATCACACCATCGTGATTATCTGGGTCGTGAAGCTCTTTTTGTACAGTTCTTCCGTGTATTCTTGCCACCTCTTCTTAATATCTTCTGCTTCTGTTAAGTCCAGCCCATTTCTGTCCTTTATCGAGCCCATCTTTGCATGGAATGTTCCCTTGGTATCTCTAATTTTCTTGAAGAGATCTCTAGTCTTTCCCATGCTAGGGGCCTCTCGGGATTCCTCTGCAGTCGCTGCCGGGGCTGAGGTCCTCAACTGGAGTTGAGGCCGGGACCTCAGGGTTCCTCTCTCCCGTGCCAACATGGATCTTGGGGTTCCTCTGGGAATTCCACAGGGGAGTCAGGGCTCGTCTCGTGTGGAGACATGCAAGTCCGCTCTCCTCTCGAGCTCGAAAAGCAGTGTCGGGCTTCCTGTCAGGTGACATAGGGATCAGTGGCTTTCTCTCGAGGTGCCACAGGGCTGTCCCCCTGCCGTCGTGTTTTGAGTCGGTCCCTCGGGGTGACCATCGAGTCAGTGCAGGGGAGTCAGGTGTATCTGGAGTGCGTTGGGACATCGGGGTGTTTGGAAATGGTGGCATGACCCCTGGAGTTCCTCTCCAGTGTCAAGTTGAGACTGGCTCCTCTTGAGGTGCGACAGGAATGCCGGGATTCCTTTCCTGACGAAGCAGGGAAGTGGACCCTCCTTTCGGGATGAGGAGGGAAAACCGGGGCTGCTCTTGAGTTGTGGCGGGACCCTCGGTGTTCCTCTCGAGTGGAGACAGGCATGTTGGGGAAATTCTTGAGTTGCCTCAAGGGTGTCAAGGACCCTTATCGCTGAGGAAGGCTTTCTTATCTCTCCTTGCTATTCTTTGGAACTCTGCATTCAGATGCTTATATCTTTCCTTTTCTCCTTTGCTTTTCACTTCTCTTCTTTTCACAGCTATTTGTAAGGCCTCCCCAGACAGCCATTTTGCTTTTTTGCATTTCTTTTCCAAGGGGATGGTCTTGATCCCTGTCTCCTGTACAGTGTCACAAACCTCCATCCATAGTTCATCAGGCACTCTATCAGATCTAGTCCCTTAAATCTATTTCTCACTTCCACTGTATAATCACAAGGGATTTGATTTAGGTCATACCTGAATAGTCTAGTGGTTTTCCCCATTTTCTTCTATTTAAGTCTGAATTTGACAATAAGGAGTTCATGATCTGAGCTACAGTCAGCTCCCAGTCTTGTTTTTGCTGACCGTATAGAGCTTCTCCATCTTTGGCTGTAAAGAATATAATCAATCTGATTTTGGTGTTGACCATCTGGTGATGTCCATGTGTAGAGTCTTCTCTTATGTTGTTGGGAGAGAGTGTTTGCTATGACCAGTGCGTTCTCTTGGCAAAACTCTATTAGTCTTTGTCCTGCTTCATTCCGCATTCCAAGGCCAAATTTGCCTATTACTCCAGATGTTTCCTGACTTCCTACTTTTGCATTCCAGTCCCTTATACTGAAAAGGACATCTTTTGGGGGTGTTAGTTCTAAAAGGTCTTGTAGATTTTCATAGAACTGTTCCACTTCAGCTTCTTCAGCATTACTGCTTGGGGCATAGGCTTGGATCACTGTGATATTGAATTGTTTGCCATGGAAACGAACAAAACTCATTCTGTCATTTTTGAGACTGCATCCAAGTACTGCATTTCAGACTCTTTGGTTGACCATGATAGCTATTCCATTTCTTCTGAGGGATTCCTGCCCACAGTAGTAGATATAATGGTCACTGAGTTAAATTCACCCATTCCGGTCCATTTTAGTTCGCTGTTTCCTAGAATGTCGACATTCACTCTTGCCATCTCCTGTTTGACCACTTCCAATTTGCCTTGCTTCATGGAACTGACATTCCAGGTTCCTATGCAATATCGCTCTGTACACCATCAGACCTTGCTTCTATCACCAGTCGCATCCACAACTGGGTATTGTTTTTGCTTTGGCACCATCCCTTCATTCTTTCTGGAGTTATTTCTCCACTGATCTCCAGTAGCATACTGCGCACCTACCAACCCGGGGAGTTCCCCTTTCAGTATCTTATCATTTTGCCTTTTCATACTGTTCATGGGGTTCTCAAGGCAAGAATACTGGAGTGGTTTGCCATTCCCTTCTCCAGTGGACCACATTGTGTCAGACCTCTCCACCATGACCCGACCGTCTTGGGTGGCCCCACACGACATGGCTTAGTTTCACTGAGTTAGACAAGGCTGCGCTGTGGAATTAAACTCAAAATGTACTTCATTCCACACTAAGTAACTGCAACATCCCAGCCAGAGACGACCTAAATGCAGCCATGCTTTCTTGTGATACTATATGCTAAGAGATCATCTACTTATAATGAAAACAAATTCAACTACAACATGTTTTGTCTTTTTAAAAACGTACCTGCAGAGCTAGATGTGGTTGTAGCTCCAAAGTTGAAGCCAGAGCTTGCAGTATTATTACTGCTGGCTCCTGTACCAAAGACAAATGGGGTGACAGCTGTCCCTGTGCTTGACGTGGTTGCTGGTTTGCTCTCTTGAGAAAACAGCAAGGACTGAGATGTACTAGATTCGGCAGCGTTTCCAAAGGCAGAGCTGCTCACGGGATTGCTGGCCTGTCCAAACACAAAGGCAGCCACAGGCGTGCTGGAGGACGAGGTGGAACTACCAAAGATGCCACCTCCAGCTGAAGTGGCTGGTGCAATTGAATTAGAGGAACTGCTGTTCAAGAAACTAAAAATGGGCTTGGCCGCACCTTGATCTGTAAGATGGAAATTAAGAAACAAAATTCTTTAAGAACAAGTAATAACAGAAGGCATTTTTTTTCCTACCCCAAAATCTTAGCGTCCATTAGAAAATAAAATCATTACTGCTTCTGCTGCTGCTAAGTCACTTCAGTCGTGTCCGACTCTGTGCGACCTCATAGATGGCAGCCCACCAGGCTCCCCTGTCCCTGGGATTCTCCAGGAAAGAACACTGGAGTGGGTTGCCATTTCCTTCTCCAATGCATGAAAGGGAAGAGTGAAAGTGAACTCACTCAGTTGTGTCTGACTCTTAGCAACCCCATGGACTGCAGCTCACCAGGCTCCTGCATCCATGGGATTTTCCCAGGCAAGAGTACTGGAGCGGGGTGCCACTGCCTTCTCCGAGAATCATTAAGATTTTAATATAAATAAGTTCATTGAATGGAAATTTGTTAAATTTTGATGTAGTCAAACACATAAAACTATTCACATATATATATACACACACATATGTGTATTTGCAAAATATACATATATTTTTAAATACTCCTTAAATCCAAATCTCACTGGACACCATTATCTGAATTTGCTGTCCAGACTAGTGCACCCTAGCCTGCTCACTAAGTTGTAACTCTACAACATACTAAACTGCCAAACCTCCACAGCTACTGTTGCTAGACTGTTTCAAATATTGCAGCCTTATAGCTTCGCTGGATATTAGTAGGGCAAACCTGATGGTATGTCAGCCTTTCTCTACACTATTCGTTTTCCCTTCCATATGAATTTTTAGAATTATTTTCACGTTAAGCTCACAAAAATTCCTCTAAGAACTGAAATTCTATTGGGGTTGATGTGGAGAGGAAAGGATATTCACTCAGGAACAAGTATAAAATACCTCTTTTATGTTCTCTTATTTATCATGTTGCAGGTTCTGCTGATATTATAAAACACAAATTGGAACTGTTAGAAAATATAAACAGGATATGCTATGAAACTATTCACTTTTGATTGGGAGGAAAGCTATTGATTTTTTATATGGTGACCCTGAATCCAGCTACCTTTAGTTGAAGACTTTTTAAAAAAACTTGTTCCAATAATCTCTCAATTCCAACACTATCTACTAGACAGGGCTGGTCACACTGCATTAGGGGCACCAGTATAACTGACAGTTAACTGTAATAATAGGTCACTTTCAAGTTGCTTAATAGGATGTTGAAAATGTATGTTTCAATGGAAATGGTATAGTGATACTAGGATTAAATTTGATTAGACCCTATCTCATTTTTATTCCTTCTAAATAATGATGGATAATTTAGTTTCTGCTTTCTTTGAAGGGTGTTTTTCAATTTAAGTGAAATGTTATAGATAAAAACTGCTCGTACCTAGGTGCTGAATTCCATACAAATATTTTCAGGTTAATTTTTCATTTTCTCATGTTTCCAATTTATTATTCAAAAGTGTTCATAAGTATTCAACTTTTGTTTCTTTGCTTGTCTGAAAAACATCTGTATGTTGCTCTTACAGTCTGAAAGTATCTGACTGGTTAACAGAATTCTCAACTCAAGACCATTTTTTCATTTTGAGGTCACTGCTCTACTGTTTTTGGCATTCCATGTTACAAATGAGAAGTCTAATGCTAATCTGATAATCTATTTGTGGCAAACTCTCTTCTCTGAAAGCATTCAGGATTTTGGCCCTGGTGTCCTAAAATTTCACTGGTCCTTCGCAGTGAACACGTTGTTTTTAAGACCAGTGTCTTTCTTACACGTGGGGAATTTTCTCCTGTTGCTTCTTTAATATTTCCTTCATACTGTCCTCATCTTCTATGCACTCCTATTCCAATGGGACTTGTGGATATGGCTTAGACCAATCTGTTCTTTTACATTGTGTTCTGGGAAATTCTAGTTCACTAATCCGATTATCAGCTTTTTTTTTTTTTTTCCCTTCCTGCTACTCAGTCCACGCAGTGATTTTATTTTACCAATTATGTTTTTGGTTTTTTAAAAACACTATTTCATTTTTTTCTTCCCAATTTTAGTTTTCATATCCACCTCTATTTCTCAGGGATTTATTGTATTTGTTGTCTATGTTCCTCGAATGCCAGATGAAGACTGGCTATTGCTACTTGTATATGAAGGCCTGCACATAAAGATTTTATTAGATAGTTATTTCCTGAGCTTAAGGAAAAAAATGCTTATCTTCCTGAACAGTGTGTGTCAATTCTGATTTTAAAAGCTCAAGCAGAAGGGAAAAAGTCACAGACAAATATGCAAATATTGTGGGCTTTCCATGAGAGCTACACCTCTCAAACTCAGACATGCAGATAACTTCGTCAGAATCACGGAGGGTGGAGGAGGGGCTGGCGGGGGGTGGTTCGGAACAGGTAAAGCGGAAGTCCTCTACTCCTTCCCAGAGCTCTGTGACTGGGACTCTCTCAACTATGTCCAGTGTAAACCACCCCTTGACTTGCTGCATTTGTCGACACCTTGTTAAAAAAAAAAAAAGGTTTAATGCTTACCAGCTGCAGTACTGGTTTGAGCGCCAAAAGCAAAAGCGGGCTTTGCTGGCTGCTCAGATTCCTTTTCAGATGGTTTCACCACACCAAAACTGAAGGTTGACTTGGAAGAGCCCTCGTCTTTGGTTTGCTCTGAATTCCCAAAGGAAAACACCGGTGGGCACTTCGGCTCTTCATTGTCAGCTTTCTTCCCAAACACGAGAGATGTAGAAGTGACAGGCTCTTGCTGTTTCTCTTCTGTCCTTCCCAAAACAAACAATGAGGCTGATGGCAGAGGGGCAGGGTCCACGCTGCCAAAAGCGAACCCTCCTTTGGTAGCAGGTGTTTCTTCCTTTTTCGCTTCTGAAGTCTGACATGTGAAAGGAGCCACAGAGACACTCTTGGTGTCTGTGGTTCCAAAACTGAAGCCGCTCTTGCTCTCAGAGGTCACCGCGGTGTCAGCAGCAGCAGGGGGTGAGGGTTAATGACACCTGAACCAAAGCTAAAGCCTGTCGATGAAGATTTAGGTAGTTCTTCTTTCTTTTCTTGCTGCCCGAGACTAGACACCCCAAACTGAAATGGAGCTAAAGGAGCTGGATTGCTTAAACCAGAAGAAAGTCCAAACTTAAAGTTACTGTCATTTTTACTGTCTTTTTTACTTCTTCAGATTTAGAATCAGATGAAACTCCAAATTTAAAATCTCCTATGGGTTTAGAAAATTTGAAGCCTTCACTCAAGGGGTTTGCAGACCCCGAATCTGATGACATGCCAATTTTGAAGCCTCCTTGATCTCCAAATTTAAAGTTCCCAGTGTTGGCTAACGTCTGAGAGGGCCCAGAAGAGGGTGATGGAATGCCAAACTTGAAGGATGAGGTTGCTGTGTTTGAAGATGAGGAAGATGTGCCGAAGCCTTCAAAAACATAAAGACACCACAGACACACTGGATTAATATTACTAAATACCATTCAGTCAAACCAAATGTCAACCTTGACAAGCAGGAGGAGGCAGGAACAGCTCAGACCAGGCCTACTTCAAAGAGCATTAGTTTAACAATGATAGTGAACACGAACCAAGCTGGCCCTCCAGCATAAGAAGTACATCTCGAGCCTCACAGCCACATTTCATCCATCATCTCGAGCCTCACAGCCACATTTCATCCAAGTTTGATAAATCAGTGCTGGTGATGAGACTAGGAGTAACGGACAGTCTTGATATGGTGGGAGGTAACTTGTCAACATTTACCCTTAATTACAAACAAAGGTACCTTTGACCCAGCAAGTCTATAGCTGAGTCTATTTGAATGATAAACTCACAGTATGTAAAATGCCATACGCCACCCAGGCAGCTGTAAATGAAGAACTAAGACACATCCAAGCTCATCTGTGGTAATGGCAAGGGTGCAGAAAGGTGATGGTGCCTACAACCTTTCCTAACAAGGTAGAGAGAAGTAAAAATACAGAAAAGTACATTTGCTTGTGATGTTGCATAAAGAAACGTTGAAAGAGATACAATAAACTAACCACAGATGACTACTGCCTGGTGGGGCAGGAAGGATGGAAAATGAGCCAATGAGGATGAGACAGACCTTTCACTGTGAGTCCTGTCGTAACTTGCTTCTTAAATCTTGTGAGTAAATGTGTTATTTACTTAAGAATTCAAGTATTTAGCATGAAAGAACCACAATTGTAAGAGTGGAAGCAGTATTTTAAAAGATATAAATACCATAATGACAAGATCAAAATCTTGGTTTCAGAATGCTTTTCTGTAGCAGAATAAACTAGAAATTAAGCACCTGATTGATTGGCTCCACAGAGATATGAACGGTACCAAGATATTTACGCACTGTTCCCACTTACCCATATGTAAATTAACAAGTGACAGCCAAGCACTTGTAAAAAGCACTTGTCTTCAGATTTCCTTTCCTTTAATGGTTACCCACCCAACTTTCTTTCCCTAAGAAACTTACTTGAAAAATTACATCAGCATCTCAAGAGCAAATGGCTACTATCTACATGGGCTTGAAAATGCCTTATGTGACATCAGACAGAAAGCGAAAAAATAAAGGGGTCAAAGACAATAATTAACTAATTATCACCTCTGCCTCAAAGGAGTTCAAAGGCACTTCTGCCTCAGAAAGCAGTTCAAGGTATGGTGATTACTACCAGTGAGGAAAATGGGAAAGAGACCGTGAGGCAACAGTTACAGAATGAGTTTTAGTGACCTCCTAAAATGCAAGTGCAGTGTTCTTCAAACCAGCTGTAACCCTTAGTCATGTCACCACTTCAGTGGGCCGCAACAAGCATTTTCCTTCTCAAGGGAAAACTAGTAAAATACCAAATGTATATCCTCACTCCTGACCACCAAATAAGTCAACTACATGGTAATTCAGAGATAGATTATGAGCTGAAAGTCCAGGACAACACCTCATTTTACAAGAATTTTTAAGAATGGTTTTAAAAACAAAGCTGTCTGCATTGTACTTTATAAGGAGGCACTTTACCAACACCTCACCTGTAAACTCGGGCTTTGTGTGTTCCTTTAGACACACAAAGCAAGCTTCACATGCTATACATTTGGTAGAATCTGCTTTATTCTTCACTAGGCACACTTTACAGTTCCAGCTTCCCTCAGGTTTCTTGGACTTGTCCAATCCTAGGCAGCCTCCAGATGATAGGGAGACAGGGGGCGCTGTGCTGCTGCTTGAAACAGGTACTGAACTTCCTAAAAAACAAAGCAAAAATACAAAATTCTAATTTATATTATGTCATGATCTCCATGACACCACATAAGCCCAAACGAACAATTTTTATCAGTGTTTCCTATTAAGATAAAGAAAATGCCAGAAATATAAACATCACGTTGTTAAAAAACAGTCTAGATATCTCAGGTTTCTTTTAGTCTTATAAATGAGCAACCCA
The DNA here is from genome assembly GCA_917880005.1 of Nanger dama. NCBI lineage: Eukaryota > Metazoa > Chordata > Mammalia > Artiodactyla > Bovidae > Nanger > Nanger dama. The sequence continues at coordinate 13,405,624 of CAKJTW010000032.1, read as the reverse complement.
CACTCACCTTACTCACTGAGGAGTGTCCTCTTAACCCCAAGGTTGAATAGCCATGGTTTGTTTTTTTAAAAAACTGATGCTCACAGATCAGAGCATAAAAGACTAAATTTTCCCTAATAATGTTCGTCAAATTTTGTTAAACATCACAGATTATAAACGTAAGTTATAAATCGTAGGCAACAGCCTAACACATAAAATACACAGTTATGGTCGTATCAATTTCAAGATTCCAAAGCACAGATCTCTGACTTTGAAATGACCATTTCTGCACAGAAGTGTTCTATTATCCACTTTGCAACTCAAGTTGACATGACCTACTACGTTCAAGGCATTTCTGTTAAAACGTAGCCATTTAACAGACACTGATTAAGCACTGTAATGTTCTTAGGTTCTGGGAATATCAAGATGAGTAAAGTGTCGATTCTAAAGGGGCTTCTGGTCTAAAAAGGGGAGAGGAAAACAAACATAAATGCATAGTACTACCATCGCCAAGATGGATTGACAAACGATCTAAACAAGCACACAGAGAAGACACTACTACGAGACAGGAGGACTCACAGAGGTCCTATTTACACTTTTAAGCAGACTTAGAGACTTCGTGGGGAGAGGCAGCAGCATAGGAGGGATGGCTCAGTAAGGCACAGCTGCATGAAGAAATGCGGGGTTACAAGTAAAGCCATTCGCTCTGGAAGCCCCACTTCTCTCAATGTCCTCCAGCTGCTGTCACTTCTCCCAGTTACCTGCTCTGGTTTACCGGTATGGTCTCTTCCACTTTGCCAATAAAATCCTGCCATCTTTGGTCCACTGTCCTCTCACAAGCTCTCATCTACTCTGATGATTTTAATCACCAACAAAATCTTTCCCATTAGCACCCAAGACCCATACTTCCGGGCATCAGTTCTGTACTACCTCTTTGATGGGAGTTCCACTACGCACCTGGCTGGCCTGGTGAGATGATAACTCTTCCCTGACGTATCTCTGCAACCTGTTTCATTCTCTTCCTCGGACCCTTCTGCTGCTCTTCTAGTAGATAGCCTTATTGAGACTTCTGGTTTGGTTCCCTTGAAACCCATCCTCCTAAGAAGCAACCAGTATCACGTGGTTTTTGTTTAGTTCTTGTCTTTCCTCTCAATTAACTGTTTCAAAGTTCTATTCTTGCTACTCTCTTAAGCTAAGCAGAGTTCAGTTTTAGGCTATCCTCTCTGCTCCACTCACTCACCTTATATCACCTCTACTCTCATCATTTATTTGAAAATTATGAGCAAATGATTCCCAAATCTGTGTCTCCAGTCCAGAGTGTCTATAATCAATTTTATATCTTAAAAAGTCTTCTCACACATATCTACAACTTCAGCAGCTTGAACTTAATGTATCTTCAACTAAATACATTATTCTATCCCCCTCCATTTGATTTCATTAGTACATATCACCACTATCTCTATATTATTGATCAACTTCCTAATCTGTGCTCTGGTCTCCAAATTTTGTTGCCTTCAAATCCATCCTCCAAAAAGCCACCAGATGATTGAACAAAAGTACAAGTTTGACCCATCAACTCAATTAATTTTGCTCTCAGACATCCATCAACAGCTTTCTTTTTTTTGTTACGGGGACAATGAGGATGACAGATGGGAAGAGAAAGATATTTCAGAATAAAGACTCTGAAATCTTATTCCTGTAGAGATGTCTAGCAGGAATCAAGAAATATAGCACACCCCTTGTGTTAGGACTGAGTTCTAGGCTATGAAGAGCTTTTCATTTTAGACACAAAACCACGCATCCATCAATAATGCAAGAAGAATAGGAGTATAATACCCAGGACTCTCATAACATGTTTTATTTAGTATCTACATTACCATGTATCTGTACCAAGTAATTATATAATAGCATTACAAAAACATCAAAGAGTCAAATGAATTAATTCCAAATGAATTAAAGATCAGTGTAAATCTTCAGTAACTCTTTCAAAATTGAACAGAGAAACAGGAAAAATTCAACTCTAACTCCATTTTTCTGTCTGCCAAACAGTACTTTTTCATTAACGATTTAATAATTTATGATCATTGCAGGGTCTCTGGCAGACAGCACATACAGGTACAGGTATCATCATGAGTACTCTGCCACACTCTTCTGATAACGCAATACTGTCTACTCCTTAATGAAACTAGCTGTGGAAATGATCACTAGCCATCCTCACTTCCTCTTTGAGAAAAAGAGACAGAGTAGTATTTTAGTCTGTGTAAAGGTTTGAGAAAGAGTGCTCCGTTCTAAGACCTTTGCATCTGCATCAGCCAACTTTGAAAATGATCACGAAGAGCCACAAGTTTCTAATAAAAGTGCACACAAAGAAGAGGTCAAAGCAAATGCTGGACTGATTAACACACAACCTAGCTTAAGAGAACATGCAATGCCAGTTCCAAGCAAGTCATTTTCACCTCAAGACAGTTTGGAAAATTATGACATATGAGGAAATGCTTGTCCTGAAACATCTAAAATATTGAAGTTGTTCTTCGCTGTTTTACAGAGAACAGGATTAAAATGTTCTATTAAAGTAATGAATAAAATTATTCCAAACAGCCAAAAACGTACCTGGTTTCTCAGACATACAGGACACACACTTATTGTCTTCTGCATTATTAGAAGCACAGCACACTGGACACTCCCAAGATCCCACGGGCCTTTTGAATTTTTCTGCAAATCCTAAGGCACCAGTGGTCACAGTGCAGCTGGAGGAGGAAGCAGCCACAGTTACAGCGCTTTCTGAAGCCACTGGCAACGTGAGGACTCGCTTAACACCAGTTCCCGGTTTTGGTGTTTCACAAGCTACACATTTTATCGCTTCAGGTTTATTCTGCACTAAACAGGTATCACAATCCCAAGTTCCTACTGCTGGTTTAAATTTGTCTCCGAAGCCTGTCGTCCCTGGTGTGGAAAGCGTCAGTTTGCTGCTTTTACTTGGGGTCCCAGTTGCAGTCTGTTTAGCAGAATCTTTTGGTAGCAGTTTTGTTGCTTGGCAGGCTACGCATTTGTTGTCTGTGACTTTGTTCAGGAGTAGACAAGTATCACACTGCCACGACGACCCAGCTTTTAAACCTTCCCCAAACCCAGTTCCACTAGAAGAAAAGCTGCTTATTGCTGGTCTTGTGTGAACTATTGGGCTTGTGGTGGCAGGTTGAGCAGCAAGAGAATCTGCCTTCGGTGATGCAAAACCTACAACCGGGGGGTGGGGAAGAGGGGGTGGGAGGGGAAAAATTAGTTACTATTTTGATTAGAATGTCTCCCTGTTTACTGTTAATAAATATTAATAACATTAATTAATAATATTGGGCTGGACAAAAGTTCATTTGGGTTTTTTCTGTAAGCTCTTATAGAAAAACCCGAAACAAACTTTTAGCCAACCCAATAATGTGATACACTTATAGCTGTTAGTAATATTATTCCTGGGAGAAAACATTTTTACCTTAATTACAGAACTATTACAATCCAAGAACTACTTATCAGTTTTCACCTAAGCTGTATTTCTAGTACTAATTACATAAAAACTGACAACCCAGTTAAAAGTCTACAGAAGGTGTTTTGTTTACAGTGTATCATCCTCCTCTAGGAATTTTAGTTTACTATAGTTCAGTCAACACCTAATTTATGACTTGGGGCTTCCCAGGTGGCTCTGATGGTAAAGAATCCGCCTGCCAACACAGGAGACCCTGGTTCGATCCCTGGGTCAGGAAGATCAAGGAAGGGAATGGCTAACCACTCCAGTATTCTTGCCTGGAGAATCCCGTGGAGAGAAGCTTGGCAGGCTACAGTCCATGGGGTCGCAAAGAGTCAGACATGACTGAGCGACTGAACTGAAGGTATACACGTACAATCATGAAATAATGAGGAAAGGTTTTGTGGTATCATTTAATTGATTCACTCAAGCTATACTTTATTTGGAGAAACCACCTTTTACTTTGGACCAATTATCATTTATTCGACATTCAACCAAAATAACTCTAGACTGTAGCATCAAAGGAAAGAAAAACAGAGGGAAAGATGTAGAAGGTTGTTAGAGGTTTTTAGTGGCACCAAGAAATAACCCAACCTAGAGCTATTTTTCCCTGAAAGACAAAGCAATTCCACATGCTTCAGTTACTCCCAACAGACAACAATGTATTGTTTTGTTAATGATTAACCTGAGTCACAAAAGTTGGCAAAATTTTAACAGCAACCACTTCAAGGTGTTACAGTTTTTTTCTTTTCTGGATTTTTAAAATTTCCCTCAAGAGAACATATAACTACTCCAAATTTTTGCCTTCTGAAACAGTTTAAAAGAGGGAGTGGGCATTATGGATCCAGGCAGAGTGAAACTTCTATGATGACAGACTATAATATATGCATTTGATGCTGCATACCACTTGGTTCATCCCAGCACAGGATTCTGGAGCTATGCCCCTAACTGCATAAAATCATCTATACTGAGACTCCAGTAAGCAGTGTACTAATGTATGAAATGGGAGTGACACCAAACCTCCCGGCCCCAAGCTCTCTATATCTTGTAGCAGCCAACCTCATTACTGAAACTCCTATTCACCTATACATACATGAACACATGTATTGGATAAATCTAAATCCTTTCGAAGCTACTACATTATCTTATAAATCCTTTTATATTCTTATTGTATACATCCCAGTTGGAATTACACTATCCTATGATTTTCAAACTGAAAACCCATTCCTATTTGAGCACTTACTTCTATTCATCACCTTCAAATATTACCCACCAGCATTCATATCTTATTTCCTTTCCAGTACTACCTTCCCCTCGGCCCCACACACCCTGTGTGTGTTACAATTAGCCAATGTTTTCTTTCCACTTGGCTTTGTTATATACACACCACAACTGGGGAGTAATCTGAGGACAAGGCAGTTCAATGCTCTCCGAGAGAGACATGTCCAGGTGTATCATCAAGTTTATCTTTTTCTAATTATTGGCCCATCTCTATTAACATGCAATTCACATTTTTTTCTTCTATACTTGCCTCTTAGAGATTCCATTTTAGTGCAGTCCTTGAATTCTAAAGGAATAGTTTCTAAGGTCTTGTGCCTAAAAATTAACACTTGAACTATCACTACATTCAAAAGACAAGACACCACTTTTTAAAAGCCTGAAGTACAACAAAGTGTAACAAATAGTAGATACTGAGATGAAATCATGATTTTAAGATTTTAAGATTTCTGACTATCTCAAGGGTATCTCACCAGGGCTCTTCAGAACATCTAGGACACTTCCTTCTTTCAGGGTTTTCGCCACTCTGAAAGGGCTCTCGCAATCTTCACCTTGCTTCTTCTTATAGCTTGTACTGTTCACTGCAGTGGTATCTTGAGCTGTATTTTTGTAAAAGATATTACGACAAGAAAAAGCAAGTTACATGCATTGGAAAGATCTTTCAATCAACTTCTAAAAAAAGAAAAAAAATTACCATAACCCAAAGATAATGAACAACAAAGGACTGTACATCTCTCCTCCAAGAGTAAACAAATATATATATAAACTATATATAACCTATAAATGAGTCAGTTATAGATCCACTATAATGATAAGAGTCAATGAGTTCACCAGTAATCAAGAAAATCAAAACAAATCTTACAGAAGATATGGCAACTGGGACAAGCTCAAACACTGTATGAAATATGCCTTGATTATACAGAAACTTTAACAACTGATTTAAAAACAACATTCAGACTTTCCTGGTGGTCCAGTGGTTAGGAATCAGCCTGCCAATGCAGGGAACATGGGTTCAATTCCTTGGTCCATGAAGATTCCACATGGTCTGGAGTAAGTAAGCCCACAAACCGCACCTACTGAAGCCTACGCCACCCCCTCCCCACCGCCCCCAGAGCCTGTGCTCCCCCAAGAGAGAAGCCACCAAGACAGAAGCAGAGAGCAGCCCCTGCTTGCCAGGCTACAGAAAGTCCATGAGCAGCAAAGAAGACTCAGTGCAGTCAAAAATAAAGTTTTTCAAATATTTAAAAATGTTTAAAGCTTTTAAAAATGATTGTTTAAGTCAGATACTTCTTCTAAAAATTCACCCTATGATTGAAAATACCTGTCAGTTATTATGCTGAAAACCTGAATGATAAATACACGATAAAAGGGTCTAGCTACATAAATTACAGAACACTGACATGATGGAATGCTATGCAGCCAAAAAATCATTCAGAACAGTTACGGGAAAGAGTAGGTTAGAAAGTCCAGAAGATTGTGCCTGTTTACATCTAGAGTAATGCTGTCACTTTTTATGTTTCCCAAACTTACTAAAATGAACATATACTTAAAATAAGTATAATATTCTTATACTTAAAATACTCTACATTGTGAGTATGATAATCTTTTTGTCAACACATTTTTAAGGGGGAGTGTTTCTGTCTGCATCTGTGTGTGTGCGCAGAGTAGTGAAGGTGGGAGAAACAAGACTGGTCAAAAGATGGCAAAGGCTGAAGCTCAGTAAAGAATATCTGGGGACTCAGTCTACTATTCCATTTCTGAGAATGCCTGAAATTTTCAAAAGTATAAATAACCATATTTTTTTAAGTTTTCACCAATTTAGTAGTAATGTGTAAAGCAGTTCAAGAAAACCTATCTACCCTTACTTAACATCATGAGCAAAAGTTAATTCAAAATGGATTGATGATCTAAACAAGAGAACTAAAACCATAAAACTCTTGAAAAGAAAACCTAGGAGGTACATCTTCATGACCATGACAATGAATTCTTAGGACAGCAAAAGCACAAGAAAAAAAACTAAACTCCACTAAAATTAGAAATCTCTGCATCCAAGGACATAATCAAGAAAGTAACAAGACAATCAACTGAACAGGAAAAAAAATACTTGCAAATCACGTATCTGATAAAGATCTAGTATCCAGACTATACAAAAAGGCAAATAACTCAGCAACACAAAGAGAAACCAATTTTAAAAATGGGCAAAGGACTTAAACAGACATTTCTCCCAAGAAGGTATGTAAAAGGCCAAAAGCACATGAGAAGATGCTAAACACAAGGTCAAGTTTTTCAAAGCACAAGCCATCCATCGTCCTTGCTTGGTCCTGCAATAAATCTTTCTCCATTAAAAAAAAAAAAAGGAAGCTAAACATAGTCCTCAGGGAAATACATGCAAATCAAAACCACAATGAAGCATTGCTTCATACCCACTAGGATGGCTAACATCAAAAAACAGAAAAGAATAAAGCATGGTGAGAAGATGGAGAGTCCTGCTGGTGCGAATGTGAGAATAAGTCTCATTAATTCCTCAAAAGTTAAATGTAGGACTACCATCTGACCTGTCAACTCCATTCCTAGGTACATCCTCTGAAGTACTGAAGCCAGTACTGAAACAAATACAAGCACATGTACATTCATTTGCAACACTATTCACAACAGTCAAAAGGTGGAATGACCCAGAGGTCCGCCAACAAATAAACAGATAAGTTATGGTGTATCAAAAGACCTCAGTGTCTTTCAGCCACAAAGGAATGATGCTAACAGTACACGTTACGACACAGATGAACCTTGAAATGTGAGAAGCCAGATGCAGACAGTCACACTGTGTGATTCGAGAACAGGTGGATACACAGAAATAGAACATGGATCACTAGCTGCCAGCAGTTAGGGGAACAGGAAATGGAGACAAACTGGTTAGGTTTAGGAGTGATAAACGTGTTTTGTACTAGTTAAAGGTGGTGACTGCACAATGCTGTGCATGCAGTAAACACCACTGAATGCTTCCCTTTAAGTGATCAACTTCGTTCCTGTCATTGTTTAGTCTCTTAAGTCACGTCTGACTCTGCAACACCATGGGCTGTAGCCCGCCAGGCTCCTGTGTCCATGGAGTTTCCCAGGAAAGCATACTGGAGTGGGTTGCCGTTTCCTTCTCCAGGGAATCTTCTCAACTCAAGGATCGAACCTGTGTCTGCTGCACTGGCAGGCGGGTTCTTTACCACTGAGCCACTAGAGAAGCCCATGATTACATCTTATCTCAGTTTCACCTCAATAATAAAAATGTGCAAAACACCATACCTACTTCTTACAACTGTGTTAAAACAAAGAAAAATCGGCTTTTATGCATTAACACATTCTATATTCGTTTACAGTCAAAACTGAATTGCTTTTAGAATTTAAGGTAAATTTTAAGGATTTCTTCAAGAGTACTCAAAGAGATGGAAAAAGATGATAACGTGAAAATTAGCTCCTATCGTACAGTAATTAACCATGACTTCCACATTTTCAATCAGCTTTTCAAATTTCCCCACATGTAATGAAACATAAAAGTTGTTTTAACAAACTGTTACTCATTCAGGGGTCATTAGTAAAGCATTAGTAAAAATGGAAGCATTTTAATGCCTTTCCCTCATAACTAGGCATGAAAATGCAATTTGAACAGGTTTATTCCTTCTTGAATTCACAGTAACATTAAAGTAAGAAAAGTCACATGTTAAGTACACCCGAAATATATGTGTTACTTTCTGTACACAGGGCTGTTTTATTCAACAGAAGTTAGGACTGCAAACATACCAGTCAAATTCTTATTCTGTGCTACTTGCAGAACCTATACTCTTATCTTCCAGACCATACAAACCAAAGACCTTCTCAGCTTATTGGTCTTGCTTCTTTGATATTCTGATTTTTTTTTTTAATCTATCTATAAGGGAAGATCTAGTTTTTAAGATTCCCAAACTCAGCAGATAGTCAACACTTCTGAATAAGGAAACTGCCCCATAACTGATATCTCAGTCCATAATACCCCTCTCCCACCCACACCCCCTCAACACACTGCTGTTACTCCAAGGAACCATCTCAAACCGCACCCTGCACAGTAGAAAAATCATACCGTGTTTTCCTATCATTCAAATTAAAATTCAATTATTTAGCATAGCACTCAAGAATCTTTAGAACTTAAAGCTACCTCTCAGTCTCATGACAAACTATTCGCTATTTTCAAAGTGCATCAGACTTTTCCTCTTGTTCACTTGTATTTGCTGTTTGTTGGGGGAAAGCCGTTCCTCTCAATTCTTGACCTGAGCAGTTTAGCCCAGATGATTCTTCATTTCCCAAGCACCCAATACTTGAGAGCACACCACAGCAAATTCCTATGGTCTATTTATCTATTCAGATAGGTAATTTTTTTCAGAAATAGCCCTTTCTTTTGAGAAATTATGTACTACTACTGTTTGCAGAGGCTGATATAATCCTTATGCATAAAAATGCTTCTGAACTCAAGAGAAACCCTGAGATGGAATCCACTGTAATTATAATGTGAAACAGCCTTGAATTTCTTATATTGAGATTTCATTTATAATAAACTGTCACTTTTTGGGATTAAACAAAGACTGGATAAATTTGCTATTGTGACCATCCTCTTCACAAGCTGTAACTTATTCACATTTAGGGAGCTAATTATATTCACATAAAACCATTTACAAGAATGACCAAAGGTAAAAGAAGTAATTTGAAATATTAACCTATTTTTATGTAAAATATTATGAGAAAAAGTATCTTACCTGAACTACTTGTAATTGGTTCTGAAACACTACTAGAGCCAGAAAGTTCTGTTGTTTTTGCCACGGGCACACTAAATGTAAATCCAATCTGTAGAGAGAGAAGTTGTCTTTAACTGTCCATTTAGCTTTAAACAATCCATCAATTATAAAGCTCTATTTCAAGTCAAAAAAGTATTCTGGATTTCACATATTCTAAGATTCACAATTTTTCCTATTTTAAATCTCTAAAATAGGTGTGCTTCTTATAATGAATGGTGTGTTCCAGTTTAACAAGAGCATTTTAAATTTCTAAAGAATTTTTTCATTCAAAGCATTACATAAAATAATAATGTGTTCTGATGCCCACTTTTGGGTTTCTAAATGCCATTTCCTAATAAAAAGTATGAGACTTCATGGACATTGAGTAGATTTCAGGCATTTGGCAGGAAAATTACAAAATGATCTGGAACATCTAGTTGTAACAGAAAACAAGGATACAGTGAAAAAAAAAGAAGGTAACATGTCTAGTCAAGGGTATGGTTTTTCCAGAGGTCATGTATGGATTTGAGAGTTGGACTGTGAAGAAAGCTGAGAGCCAAAGAATTGATGCTTTTGAACTGTGGTGTTGGAGAAGACTCTTGAGAGTCCCTTGGACTGCAAGGAGATCCAACCAGTCCATTCTGAAGGAGATCAGTCCTGGGTGTTCTTTGGAAGGATTGATGCTAAAGCTGAAACTCCAGTACTTTGGCCACCTCATGCAAAGAGTTGACTCATTGGAAAAGACTCTGATGCTGGGAGGGATTGGGGGCAGGAGGAGAAGGGGACAACAGAGGATGAGATGGCTGGATGGCATCACCGATTCGATGGATATGAGTTTGAGCAAACTCTGGGAATTGGTGATGGACAGGGAGGCCTGGCGTGCTGCAATTTATGGGGTAGCAAAGAGTCGGACACGACTGAGTGACTGAACTGAATATGTTAAAATGATACACATGCCAAACAGAGATGGGGCAACTAGAACATTAAACTTAAGTACTTTTTTTTTTAAATATTTATGTATTTAGCTGTGCCAGGTTTCAGTTGTGGTATGTGGGATCTAGTCTGCCAACCAGGGACCGAACCTGGGCCCTCTGCACTGGGTGGAGGGGCCGCAAACTGGCAGGCAGAGTCCCAGCCACTGACCACCAGGGAAGTCTCCAACTTATATACCATTCTTACTCAAAATATTTATTATGAAGAAACAAATATATAGTGGCACATAAAACCTTCCAACTTTTCTAGATTAAAGCCAATCCAAGAGACATGCTAACTAAATGCAATATGACTTAGTTGCTAAGTCTTAATTGTAACTGGATCCGGTACCAAGAGAAACAAAACAGCAATTAAATCAGAGTCTGAGGCTGATGGGTAAATCTGAATGTGCACACGATGTTACTACTAACATCATGTTACATTTTTGGGTATAACAACTGTATTATGGGTATGCAAAGAAGTATCTTGTTTCTTAGGGGATACAAAGAAAATTAAGGGTACCAAAAGATCTCCATCCTAACTTTCAAATGGCACATGAGAAGATACATACATATATACATACACATATATTTTGTGTATAGATGTTCAAAGTTTTCTGTATACCGGATTTTTTTTGCTAAGAAAAATGGCATTTCTTAACCAATCAATGGTATCTTAGAGCTTAAAAATACAGTATGCCTTTGGAATCAATCAATATGAAATACTCTTTGCTTGCTACTTACAGATGATGGAGGTAGTACATCTGACTCAGTAGATTTTACAATTGGAGATGAAAATCTAAACAAGGGGCTGCCAGTGCTGTTTGGAGAGGTCACTTGTACCTGTTTTTCAAATTATTAAAGAAATGACACAAAAACCTTTTTAGAAAAAGAAATTGGCAGTGAAATAGATCTTAAGCAAATTAATTACAAAGACGCCAAAAGCATTTTTTTTTCTTTTTAAATTAAAAAAATCACTTTTAACTTCTGAAAATTACTCAACATGTAACTGTTATAAGATTTGGCTTCCTCTTCGAAGAGGAATATACATGATCTTGGAGGGAGATAATTACTTAAGGGAATAAAATAACATCTATAAGAAAATGTTCAGAAAAAGTAAGTCAGGAAAAAAACATACAAATTTTAGGAGCATGTTAGTCGTAAAGATGTTAATCCTACTTGAGAAATTTTTTAAAAAGCAGAAATTCATTATTAACCAAAAATAAAGGATTTTAAGCAGAAATGTTGTTTGAACAGACTTACAATACACTCGTCCTCTAACACATTCACAAGAATTGAAGAATGTTCCCATTGTGATGTACATTTTTTTAAAAAGCCAATGCTATTTCCGTTTTTCACAAATTTCTGAGTTGTTAATTCCCATAGTGAAAATTAAGCACTGATTTAATCAGATTAGATTTTTTAAAATAGAGAAAAAACAAAAAGCACCTCTATGGTACAATGGTGTGTTTTTTTACCTTATTTGTTAATGATTGTGAAGGACTAATGGGTGATGGAGAGGAAGTTGTGATCACAGAAGAACTAAAATTGAAGGTAGGCAGTGAAGAACTGGTGATGGGTAGCGAGATCTTCGGTAATACTGGTACTTCCACTTCCTAAAACACAACATATTTTATAATGACAAATTTCATCTTTTGTGTCATTCTGTTGTATCAACGTGAGAACAGATAAAGTTACATGTAAATTCAGAATAAACAGGGATGAGGTAGCACTATGCAGTGTTAACAATGCAGGCTCTTGAATAAGAAAAACTAAACAAGATTTGAATCCCAGTTGTGCCACCATCCAGATATGTGATTTTGTGAACCTATCTGTCCTCAGTACCAATTTCCTAGCTGGTGAAAATGGAAAGAAAAAAAAATATATATATATATATATCAGAGTTGTGGTTTAAATACGAAACAAAGTCACTTTTGGTCTTAGCATATAACATAAGCATTTGATGAACATCAGTACTGAGGAGTTTGGTGAACTGCTTCGGTTTTTATTTCAATGTAAGCAAAGATCTCCACTAGTCTCAAATGACCCATATTAGAACAGACAAAAATTGAGTTCCACTTCCGCTCATGGTGGAAGACCATGTATTTAACCAATGCTCTGACAAGTAACAATTATAGATGCTTGACAATATGTTAAAAACAAGCATCTGAAAACATTAGAAAGCAACCAAAAGCAAGTAGATACTGGAGGCAAGAAGATACTGAGAAGGGAGGAGTTTCTTGTCCTCTTTGAGCTGGTGCCAGTTGGACAGTTGAAATTCAGAGAAAATTGCAAATGTGTTGATTGAGGCATTCAAAGGACAGCCTAGGGTGACCACAGAAGCTAGAAAATAAGGGCAGACGAAGAGCCACAGAAGGGGAGCCCCAAGTCTGCATATAAACTCTCCAAGCCTCTGGCAGAGCCAATCTGCGTAAACTACAGGTGTATAGTAAAGGCACCTGGATAAAAGAGAACTAAAAAACCTGCCCTACAGGTTCTTCAGGGTGAAGGGAAAGGACACCAAATGGAAATTCAGATTTCTGCAAGAAGTGGAGAATATGTGAGTAAACATCTCCTCCTCTTAGTTTCTTTAAAATGCACATTAAGTATGTGAAGCAAAAATGTATTGTGGATTTACAGCATATCTAAATGTAATATAAATTATATACAGTATAAAATACCAAGGAAAAGGGGGTGGTAAATCAAACTATAAAGTTACAAGATTAAATCTTATAGGAAATGATCAATATTAACACAAAGTAGAATTTTAAAAGTTAAAGACACCATAATCCCAAGAGGACTGTGTAAATTATGAGAAGGGTCAAATAATTAAAATGGAATGCTAAGAAATATCCATTAACCCAAAATAAGGAATCTTTCAAAAAGAACGAGAGAAATAAAAAAATGGGGAAGATAGAAAATAAAAAACGTAGACTTTAATCCAATCATACCAATTTACTTACATTAAACATAAAGACAGATAAATAGATTGGAAGTTAATGGAAGGACAAAAATTTAACTTGCAAATAGTAACCCTAAGAAGGCATATTTTAGTATCAGAGTGGCTGGCTATATTAAATACCAGATAAAGTAGATTTCAAGACAAAGAGTATTTCCAAAGACTTTTTAAAAGGACATTTAGTAATATTAAAAGGGGCGAATTATTGAGAGGCCACCATAGATAAGGTGTAAGTACCAATGAGGGCCTCAAGATAAAACTGATATTAACAGGAAAAAGACAAATTCACCAAGTAAAAACTGACAACTTTTAATTCATATCTCAACAATTCACTAGACACATACCTCCCTTCCCCACTCCCCACAAAATTCAGTAACAAAGATGATGTTAGAATTAATATCAATCATTTTATCTGACACTCAACAACCACAGAATACACAATGGTCAAGACTCAACAAGCAGACCATGTGCTGGGGTACAAAGCAAGTCTCAATACATTTCAAAACATGAAAATCATGACTAAATCCACTTCTAAATACTATGGATCATACATGAAATCAAAAAGAAAACTAGGAAAATCTTCTCAACAGAAGCACCACTATAAATCTTCCAGAGGAAAACACAGGAAGACTTTTTTTTGTAGACAGGGATAGGTTTCCTAGTCAATATAATGGAAAAACGTTTCAGTTCAGACTCCATGAGAGTTAGAGCATCTGCTGATCAGAAGATACGTCAGAAAAAGGATAGGCAGGTCAGACTGGGAGAGAACACTTTAAGACACGCATCTTGACAAAGTACTTGGATCTAGAATTTATAAAGTTCCTACAACTCAATAATAGTAAGACAACCCAATTTTTAAAAGACCAAATTAAACTAACACTTCTCAAAGGAAGATATTATGGCCAATAAACTCATAAACAAGAACAAAATATTAAGCAAGAGGGAAAGGCAAATTAAAATTACAATGAGACATCATCATACACAAAGCAGAATGGCTAAAATTTAAAAGATGACAATCAACTACTGATAAAGATGTAGAGTAACCAAAGCCCCATCCATTGCTGTTAACAGTTACTTTAGGGAAAACAGTCTGTCAGTTACTTAAAAGTTAAACATACATCATGGAGCCTCAGAACTTCATGTCTACCTTTGCTGTTACCTGAGACTATCCCAACATTATGTAAATTAGCAGTATTCCAATATAAAATGAAAAGTTTGGTGGGGGAAATCCCACAGGCTAGGCAACCAATTTGGGCAGCCATGCATTATTAGTATCTCTTTCCTCAGATGTGGAGACTGTAACTTGAGAGTGGAACAAAGCAGGGACAGACAGGTTAGGGGAGGCATCCTGGGGTGCAAAACCAGCAGTTGGCAGGAACAGAGTGGGGGTCCAGAGAAGGGAGAAGGTTAAAGGGAGTTTGATTTTCATAAAACTCCTCACAGTAAACCAGATAGTAAAAAGTCAAATTTTTAACCCCCCTCCAAATGTCTCAAAACAGCAGTTATATTAAACACATGTCTATCTGCAAGACAGCTAAAACTGAGCTATATAGATCAGTCTAAGCTACAGCTGAAGATCCTAGAAACCGTATCTTTAAAAACAGAAACTAAAGGGAAATAAAACTCACAATCTGTCACCTGATAAACACTAAACCAAACTAACGCTTTCCTCTTATCAGGATAAACTTTTAAGAAGGTGGGGCCACACATTTTACTAAGAAACATAAAATCTTTTCTAAAGAACTACCTAATCCTTTATTAATGAGATACTTACTTTGTTATGTATACATGGGAAAGGCAAATACTCATTTTCTAAATGTAATGAATCAAATCTATATAGAGAGTTTCAAGCAGAAAAGAAAAATTTGCTAAGTACAAAATTTTATATGCTACATAATCAACTTTATTTTTAAGATGGTGTCATGCAGTATTCCCTCCCTTCCCCACACTCTAGCGCAGCAACAAGTAGAACCTAAGGGCAAGAGTCTCAAGATCAGTAACTGAGCCAAGGTCCTCAGTATGATCTCAAATATCAGAACCCAACAGGCCTATGGCAGAAAGCCCAAACTGCCAAAGTCAAGCTTCTGATAAGTCAGAGAGGCACAAGCCCAGGACTCATACTGGAAAAGGGGAGATTAAAAAAAAAAAATCATGAAAAACACAGACTTCTCACTCTAAGCAAGGCTGCAAAACAAAATACCAATAGATACGAAGGAAACACACACACACACAGACACACACACACACACACAGAGAGCAATTTCAACCAAACCATTAATTTCAGTCAACAGAAACTGTTACAGAAGACCTCCTACTTAAAAACCTAAAAACATACTCCTAATTCCTCATGGGTCAATGAGAAAGTCACAAATACAATTTCAATTAGGAAAAAAAAAGCACAAATCAAAGTACGATGTAAATAACTTCAAAGATTGAGCTGGGCTGAAACTGATTTACAGAAGACTGAAATGGACCCAGATGCAACTCAATGTAGTTAGAAAATATACAGTGCAACCTAGACAGAAAAGTTAATTTAACCAATCTTCAGTTAGCCCTTATTGTTTTCAAACTTTCAAACTTGTTGTTCAGTATACATAAAGAATTCTTCCCAGTAAAAGAAATAACCCACAGGGGAAAAAAAATGGATCAAGAGAAAACGCAAAATGGCCAAGAAACTCACAAAAAGATGTCTCCTCACCTTAGTAAAGAAGGAAATGCAAATTAAAAATCCAATGGCATACCACTTCACATTCATAACATTAATATTAAAAAGAAAAAAAAATCAAGTACTGGTAAAAATAAAGGAAAACCAGATCTACCTACTGTTATGTGGAAGCATTAAACTGTAAAACTACCCTGAAGAGCAATAAGGCAAGATGTGTATCATCCCCTACAATCCAACAATTCCATTCCTAGACAAGCAGCCTGGAGAAAGTACTGCATGTGTGCTAGGGGAGATGTGCATATATGCTCACACTGGCATGTACAGGAATCAACCCAAATGCACCCTGCAGAATGGGCTGTGCTGAGTCTTCATACTGGATAAATATGTAACAGGGAAAACCTGCTATTTTTTGCAAGACTGATAAATTTCACAAATAATAAGGAAAAGGCCCATGAGACAAACACATCATGTTTCAAGAATGGGCAAAACTACATAATAGTATTAACTACATAATAGTATTTCAAGGGTCAAATAATTTCAATTGCAATAGTTTTATTTGAAAAATTATGGCTTTAGACTAGTGATACCCAAGAAATGTAAGGTATTAGATTAGGTCACAGTGAAGATGGTATAAAAAGCCTGATAGTTTAAAACACACACACACTTTTAAGGAACTGTTTCAATGGCAAATAATTCCTATGCTGGGTCTCTCCTAACTGCATCCTTCCAAGGGACCTCCATGTGTCCCCTCATCACCACATCAAAACTTTTAATAATGTACTTCAAGGTATTAAGATACTTCAAAATACATGTTAAAGAGTGTAACCTTACCTCCTTCTCTTGAGGTTTAGATGCCACAACATGTGTTCTCTCTCGCCTCATCTTGCCACCTCCACCACCTACTCCAGGAGATAAACCATTGGCTGCAGACATACTGAAATTTGGATAAGAAAAGCCACTAGGCAAAGAAAAAGAAAATTAAAACAAATGATATATTACTCTGGTCCATAACTTGTTAATTAACACTAAAAAAAGGTCTGCCAACAATTAAGAAAATAAATGTTCAGCTGAATGTGATTTTAAAAGCTCACAGATTTCTATGTGCAGTTTTCTATGTGTGTAGATTTCTACATATAGTTCCTATTTCTTTAAACTTCTTAATCTTCAAGAAGGCAGATACAAATCAAATATAGGCCTTACAAAAATATAAAGAAGCTTCACTATAAAGATGACATTACCTTTCTTGTTGCTCTCTATTTTGTCCTGGTGGTGTATTTTTTCATAATTAGTCTAAAAAAAAAAAGAATATAACATATTTACATAGCTGCTTATTTAATTTTAACACTACCTTTTATCTGTGAACTTTAATACTTGGAATCAGGAATTTGACAGTTGTTTAGTTAATGAATTTTAACATCTACAATTTATACTCTGTCACCTGAATGATGACCAAGAGTTACAGTGAGATTATATACAAACTAATAATAAGCACAACTGTCTTTTAGACAAAACTGTAGCATACAAATTTAATACACATTATCAACCACACAAATACTTTTACCTATGGCCTATTAAATGTGCAATCAAATTTACACGGACGGTCCTTTTGAAATGATTCTCTGCAATTTAAAGAGTTCTTCCATTTAAAGGAATCAGGGTTCCTTGGAGAAATGGCTGATTTCAGGGGCTAAAAACTCACAAGATGAGCCTGAGTTGTTTTATAATATTAAAAAGTACTAAGTGCTTGGAAAATGATGTGAAAATATTAAAAGGACATGAGCCGGTTCAAAGGCCAGTGAGCATCAAAATAAATAATGCTAGTAAAAGATTATAATCTTATCACACTTAAGAATTCACACTGACTAAACAAATACATACATAGAGAAATACATACATAGAGAAAACTTCCTACAGTAGAAAACCAACTTCATAAAGGTAGAAGAAATAGTAGAATTAGAAAACCACCATTTGGCCTCTACAAATAAAAGATTCAGGCAAATATCATCAAAACTGCTAACAGTGGTGGGTAAAAGGATATTTATACTCTCAAAGTTATCTTATTAGTTATAAAAGTTACAATACTAGCAATTTCACAGTGAAGAAATCCCATTGATACCACCTAAACTGCTGATCACAGCATCAGTGCGCGACAAAGCGGCAGAAAGTGCCCTGTAATATGATACTGAGAAGAATTCAGAATTTATTCTGTGGTATTACTACCAAAAGTGCCTAACCAGAATCTAATCATTAGCCAACAAACATCCTTATACTCCTTCAGAAATATCAATGTTATGAAGTCCCAAAAACAAACCCTCCCCAAACCAAAAAACCTGTTCTAGACTAAAGGCGATAAAGAGATTTGACAAATTTAAGACATGATCTTCCATTTTTGTTTTTTTGGGACAACTGGCATCTTAACAAAATTTGCAGTTAACAGTATTGTACTGATGATAAGTTTCTTTCTGGTTTGGGAAACTTCTTCAGGTATGTGAGGGAATTTCTTGTTTGTAGAAACACAGAAAAAGATACAGCAAATGTAGTAAAACGTGGACTTCTTAAGATATTTCCTGCAAGTCCAAAATTATGTTCAAATTATTTTTTTAAAGTCTGATAAAGCAAATATGACAAAATGTTAAAGACGGGTGAGTCAAGTTAAAGGAAACAGGTAAATACTGTACTATTCTCTCAATTTCAGTTTGAAATTTTTCAAGAAATTGAGTTGTCATGAAGATTTGATAAGCTTAAACCAACAAAGGCACAAATAGGAAGACGTTTTATAAATGGAAAAAGAACACACTTTAGGAAAACACACAGACCCAGGATATGAGACAAAGTAGAAGACAAATGATCTGGCCTTTCCAAATACCAATGTGCCTAGCAATTCTACTTCAGGGTATAAGACCCAAGAGAAATGAATATCGATGTCCACAAAAAAACTGGCACTTGTATCAAAGTTCATTGCAGTATTCATTACAGTGAAAAAGTGAAAAGAACCCAAATGTCCCTCAACTGATGAATGGATAAACAAAATCGCTACATCTAAACATGAAATATTATTCAGCAATAAAAAGGACTAATGGTCTGATATGAGGTGAACCTAAAAACATTATGCTAATGATGAAAATGTGAAATAAGCCAAACACTAAGAACTACTTATTTTAAGATTTCATATATATGGAATGTCCAGATAAGTAAATCTAAAAAGAAAGATAAGTAACACACTTGTTTGGATACCGGCTCAAAAAAAAGCAGCTATAGGGAATTTCCTGGCTGTCCATTGGTTAGGACTCGGTACTTTTACTGCCAGAGCCCCAGGGTTCAATCCCTGGTTGGCGAATTAAGATCACACAAGCTGAGAAGTGGCAAAAAAGCAGCAGCTATAAACAACATATGAAATAGATTATTAGGTAATATTAGGAAAGAACTAACATTAACTTTCTTAAACATGGTAACATAGGAGATATTAGTGTATCATATAGTATACCAAAGTACTCTGGGTGAGCAGTCATGATATCTGAAATATTCAAATAGCTCAACAACACAGACAAAACACACAAATAAAGGCAGTGTGGCAAAATTATTTAATATAAACAATGCTTGCTAGTAAACACTACTTCAGGATATAACCAAGGTGTCAACCATTAAAAGCCATACGAATTCATAATCACTAATTCACAAACTTTACGCATTACCTAGTTGCTACACTGCAATAGTAAATTATTTGTACTTTACAATGTGTTCTTATTCATTTTAATCAATACTCAAAGACTAGTGAAAATAAACACATACTCACACTGTACTCTTTATCTATTCTTTGATTAGACTTCCTTAATTCACCAGATGGAGTCAAAGATGGTTTAAAATAAACAGTTCGATTTGCTGCTATGGAAACTGGCTTTGGGATCATGAGTCTCTGAACAGGGGGTACTGAGAGTCCACCTTACAGAGAGGCAGAAATCAAAGACAAACTTACTTTCATATAGCAGCCATGCATGTCTAAAAATTATCTGACAGTAGTTAATATAACCTAGAGACTATGAGTACCTAGTTCTAGAGAAATATACAGTGGGTGCAAACAAACCGTAAGAGGAAAAACTAAAAGTAAACAAATGTGTATTAACATTTATATTATTATTTTATGTAAGTACTAATTTATTTAGACATATACCTATATATACATATACTTTCAAAATGGTTTCACTATTTTATTCTAAACTTAATGACTTTTCACACACGTGACACATACAAGGAAACTTCTGCAGAGCATTTTGACTACTCTAAGCTTTTACAGGATGAATTTCAAATATATGAACCAAAATTGATTTTGCCATATTTCCCCCAAATTACTATCTATATTTTCTTTAGTTATAAATATTTAACTAGCTATGAAAACTTTAATTGCCTTAAATGTGTGCAAATCTCTCCAAGTAAACTTTCCTCCACTGTTATTTAAAAACCAAGTCATTACAATTTAAGTCTAATTAGTAAAGCACAGTGAAGAATTCCAAATATTAACATAAACTGGCTTTGTTATCAAAGAACACAAGTGTTATGTCAACATCTTTTGGTACACTGAAACACAGCAAAACTCCAGTTGGTGTGAGATGACTATAAAGCCGAGAGCTTCTACTTTGTCCAAAGATTATAATACTATGAATACAGTCCTTTCATCCAGCAGCAGCTGTGAACAATGTTGGTTTCCAGGGCAAAGCCTCCATCTAGTCACTAGATCTTCCCTGAATCCTCATCACAAATGTGATCCTATAATTCAATGAGAAAGTCTATTCTGTAGACTGTTCTGATTGCAACTGTGAACCTGAACAACAATACTGTATCCTGGCCTTTATATTTCCTAGCATTCACTACCAAAATTCTACTGAAACTATTGTTGTTGTTCACTTGTTGTGTCAGACTCTTGCAACCCCATCAACTGATACTACACTCAATTACTAATAAAATTTCTGTTGATGAGAACTTGTCTTATGACACAATTTTAAAATTTTATTTCTTTTTAAACAAACTGATATAAATGAGTCACAGAAAAGCAGATAATGGCTTAACTTAATCCCATCACAGCAGCCAATAATGAATTCCCTCTTGCCTTATTACAAATGTCTGAAAGGGAAAGTCTCAGTCGTGTCCAACTCTGCCACCCGATGGACTATACAGTCTACGGATTCTCCAGGGTAGAATACTGGAATGGGTAGCCTTTCCCTTCTCCAGGGTATCTTCCCAACCCAGGGATCGAACCCAGATCTCCCACACTGCAGGAGGATTCTTTACCAGCTGAGCCATAAGGTAATACTAAAAATTGAGAAACAATGCTATCCCAAGAAAAAGCTCAATTAATCTTTTTTTCTGCATCAGAATTGCAGTAAAATAATTGTCATTTACCAATATCTTGAACACAGTTCCTACAATTAATTCAGAGATTTATGATAATTTTAATCAATTACTCCTGAGGGAACCTGGTGGTGTAATAAATGCTTTACAAGAAATGATGTGAGAATCTGCTTTCCCTTAAGGGCACTTAGCCATAAATATAACTGACAAAAATTATACCTCTTTAACCTTAACTATCGAGCATTTTTATTTCCCACAATAAAACCCCAAACTAATTTTAACCAAATAGAATGTGATAAAAAGGGTTATCAAGATATAACTGTACTATATTTTTCATTAGCTCTGCTGTCTTGGCTGATGATATGCAAACTGGAAATCCTACCACACATAACTGATTTGACCTAATGTTTATGAGGAAAGTTTACAAAATAACTATGTTCAATGAGAACTTTAGTTCATTGAACTGCTAATTAAACATGTCAAGCTCTGTTCACGCGCATCTTCATTTATCAAAAGGTAAGAGTTACTCATATAAAGACTGCCAGAAATATACAAAATAGTTAACTAATAAGAAACTACCGTACAGCACAGGGAACTCAAGACTCTGTAACAACCTATATAGGAAAAGAATCTAAAAACAGGGAATACAGGTATATGCATAACTGATTCACTTTGCTGTATACCTGAAACTAACACAATATTGCATATCAACTATAAAAAGAAGACTGCCAGGATACTGAAAATGGAAATGCCAAGACTTAACCAATATATACCATCTACTACATATACAGCATGTGCTAAGGCCCTCACAAGAAGCTGCAAAATCCAAGTTAAAAAAAAATCCATTTTTTTCAAACACGTTTCCTAATGACCATCAACTAAAGCCAATTTGTGTAGTATTTGCCAACTTAAAAATAAATACAAAACCGCCAGTACCTTAGATAAATGCTAAAGAAGACTTACCTTTTCCCTTTTGGCCTGAAAGTCTGTGGTGGTATCCATCCCACTCCTATCAAGAGGCTAAAGAAATAAAATACCATTGGAATGGATGAGAAACTGAAAAATATGATATCACCAACATGTGAAAATGTACCTCTTTAAAGATTAAAAGTCCACTTACAGAATTCAGAGGAGAAGAAAAAACA
This sequence comes from Nanger dama, assembly GCA_917880005.1. Classification (NCBI taxonomy): domain Eukaryota; kingdom Metazoa; phylum Chordata; class Mammalia; order Artiodactyla; family Bovidae; genus Nanger; species Nanger dama. The sequence continues at coordinate 13,382,983 of CAKJTW010000032.1, read as the reverse complement.
GATGGAATTCTTTTTGCATCCTGTTAATGTTGAAATAACGAAATTAAGATTGCTCACTAAGCTTAAATTTTGCTATACTCCTGAATTTAACTGTGATTTTAAAAACTTACCGCTAGAGGACTTGACATCTTCTCTAAGGATTGCAATATCCTCCGAGCTGTTGAACTAGTCACACCATAGGACTGTGCGTTGGGTTGCTTAGCTTTCATTTGTCTTCTGACTGGTGCCTATAATGTAAACCTTGAGTTATTTGCTGGAACTTTATACTCTAAAGCACAAATTTCAGAGAGTGAAAATAACTATGAAACAGAATTTTATGTGCAAAGTGAAAAAGAATTAACTATTAACAGCAACCTGTCTTTGGGTGGTATCATTAAGCTCATGTTCAACTTTTTTCTTTATGCCTTAATTAAAAATTTCAATTCTCTGAATCCTGTGAGGGGCGGGGGAAGTTTGGAGAACTCTGAGTACCTGATTTCAGGACTTACTATAAAGATATAGTAATCAAGACAAAAGCACAGTGTTAACAAAAGGATACACACACACATCAAAAGAATAGTAAGTCCAGAAACAGAGCCACATATACGGTCAATTCATTTTCAAAAAAGTTGCGAAGACAATTCAATGGATAAAGTACAATCTTATCAACAAACAGTACATAGTAGAAAAAAATGGACATTCATTTGTTTAAAAGAATTAATCTTGATCCACACTTCATAGTATACATAAAAATTTCAACTCAAAATGAATCAAAGGTCTAAATTAAAACCTAAAACCATAAAAGAAAATAAACTTTAAAAGAAAACAGAAGAAAATCTCTGTGACCTTGGGCTGGGTAAAAATTTCTAGACATGACACCAAAGGCATGAACCACAAAAGGAAAAAAACAAAAAACCTGGTATGTTGAATGTCATCAAAAGTAAAAACTTCTCTTGACAAGGTATTAAGATAAGCCAGAGAATGGGAGAAAATATATGCAAAACATATATCTAATAAAGGACATAGACCCTGAATAATGAATTCTCAAAACTCATGAATAAGAAAAAATATCTTATTTAAAAATGAGCAAAAGGGACAGACTAAATTGCCAAAGGGGATTAACAGGTCTGCACTTCCATATATAAAATAAGTCACAAGGATGTAATGTACACATAGGGAATATATTCAACAATATTTTAACAACTTTGTGCGGCAATGGATAGTAACTGGTCTTATGGTTATTTCATAATGTATAAAGATATCAAGCCACTATGTTGCATACCTAAAACTAGTATTTCATATTGTAACTCAATAAAATATTTAGATTTTTATTAATGGGCAATAACATAACATCTGTACATGTACTTCACCCCAGATATACTGATGGTAAATAAGCACCATCATGGTCATTAGAGAAATGCAAAACCACAGTAAGCTGGAATTATCACTACGTGCCTATTAAAAAATTGATGACAAGTGCTGATCGTATGGTGAGAATGCAAAGGGGTAGCACCCACTTCGGAAAAACATTCCACTGGTTTATATAAAATTAATGCATATATGTGACTCAGCAGTCCAACTTCTAGGAATACACCCAAGAGAAATGAAAATTAATATTCACAGCAGTTTTATTCACAATAGACAAAAATTAGAGATATTCTAAGCATCCTTTTACTAGTGAGTAGATAAGCAAACTGTATTATAACTGTAATAAAAAGGAATTAACTACTGATATATGCAATACAGACTGATCTGCATAAGTATATTATGCTAAATAGAATAAGCCACATTCAAAAAATACACAGTATATGATTAAATTTATGACATCCTGGGGGGAAACAAAACTACAGGAAAAGAAAACAGATACTGGTTGCCAAGTGGTGGAAGTACAGAGAAGTGTTGACTACAGAGTTGCACAAGGTAATGTTTCGGTATGATGGAAATGTTTATTCAGTATTTTGAGTGCAGAAGTAGTTATTCAACTGTATGTATTTAGTTAAAATACAAATACTGTGATAAGGGTAAATTCTACCATATGTTACATACACCTCAACTTTTTAAAAAAGGAATTAACTACCATACTTTCTAAAACACACAAAAATAATGGATAAAATGTTCACTTTGGTCCAAAATAATATTAATATAGTTCCTAAATGAAAAGAATATAATCCACAGTTTTATCATTTCACCAAAGAATAAATGGACCAAAACTTTTTTGAGTGACAATAGTTAACTTATTTTTAAAAGAAAAAAAGGTATAAACCCTTCTATTCAAACCGACCTGATACGGTGTGTTTCGTAGTTTAGACTGTCTTACAGCAGCTGCTGCCCCACCATATGTTGTTTTGCCAGGGTAAAAAGGAGAATCTCCAAGTTGACTTGTTTTAAAAATTGAAGAGTTCCCAAGTGACTGCACAGAAACGTAACGATAAATTATAAGACAAGCACTCAAAACTAATGTGGTTAAATCAAGTCAAATTAGGACTCACAGGAGAAAGTGCTCCAAAGGCAGACAAGTTGAATGCTGGTTTTTTTGAGCTGGTGGCAGTGTGCTGTGAGAATGAATGAGAACGTTCAGCCTCTGGGGACCACAGAGGTGGCACTGAAGTGTTCTTTGAAACAGCTATATCTGAAATAAAAATATGCAATGCACAGTAATAACACTAATAACAAAGTCTTATGTTTTTATAAATAGAAAATGAAAATTACAGCCAAGTTAGAAAAAAATTATCCTATGAAATTTATTTTCAACTACCAAAATTATTTACTACCAAATGCCAAGAATACCTTTATCAGAAGCTCTTGAAGAAAAACCACTGGTGGTTGAGATGTTATCATCATCATGCTGAGAGGTAGAATCTTTAATTTCCTTTACAAGGGAAAATCCAGAACTGCCGATGGGGAATGCCGAAGATGTGGAGGGCTGACAGTGTAATGCAGGAGAGTCCAACATGGAGAAATTCAAATGGCTCCGATGAAGAGAAGGCCTTGTTAATACATCTGGATAATTTGAAGCGGTACTAGTTGTTGAGGGTTCTAAAGAGAACAGCAATAACATTATTAACACTCAGTTTAGAAAAAGCAATATACTATCAAAATAAAAGTGTTTGTTTCAAGAAAATATACTATATAATAAATATAACTTCCATTCAACACTGAAGCCTGTGATAAGCGCAATTTAAGATAGTCTTTCATCCAAACAAGATTTTCAACTAACTGAAATTAACTTGCCTAACCTACTGCCAAAAATACACTTTAGTGATCAAATATACTTGTAAACAAACTTGGCAAAGTAGCAAAATACAAAATCAACATGAAAAAAATCAGTTTTATTCTATACACTAACAATGAAAAATAAGAAAGTTATTCCATTAACAGTAGCATCACAAAGAATAAAACACGTAGGAATTGACTAAGGAAGTGAAAGAACTTGCATGATGAAAACTACAAAACATGGCTGAAAGAAATTTAAGATGTAAATAATGGAAAAACATACCATAGTCTAAGACTGAAAGACCTAAAATTGTTAAAATGTCAATACTACCCAAAGTGATCTGCAGAGTCAATGCAATTCCTTTAAAAAACCCAATGACTCTTTTTTGATGAAATAGAAAAATTGGTCCTAAAATTCCTATTGAATCTCAATGGACCCTTAATAACCAAAATAATCCTGAAAAAGAACAAGAATGGAAATTTCATACTTCCTGATTTCAAAAAATTATTACAAAACAGCAATCAAAGGCCCATGGTGGTGGCATAAAGACAGACATGTAGACCAATAGGATAGAACAGAGAGCCAAGAAATAAACCCTTGCACACATGGTCAAATGATCCCTGACAGAGCGCCAACACCAGTCAATGGAAAGAACCGTTTCTTCAATAAATAATTTTTGGAAAACTGGATATCCACAGGCAAAAGAAGGAAACTGGACCCTTTCCTACATCATACACAAAAATAAAACTAAATGGATTAAAGATCTAAACATAAGACTCCAAAATATAATGTTTACAGAAAAAAAAACAGAAAAGCTTTAAGATGCCAATATTGGCAATGATTTCTCAGATATGACAGGCAACAAGAGAAAAAAGTCATGTGGGACTGTATCAAACTAAAAACTTTTGTGTTTTTTAAGGTTTTAAAACTAAGACATGATAATCAAGAGGGAAAAGGCAACTTAAGGAATAAAAGAAATAGAAATAAAAATAGAAAATGTTTGCAAATCATATATGATAAGGTGTTAATATCCAGAACATATAAAGGACTCCTACAATAATAAATCAAATTATCCGATTAAAAATTGGGCAAAGGACTTGAACAGACTCTTGTCCAAAGATGATACACAGTCTACAAGCATATGGAAAGATTCTCAACATTTCTAAACAGAAAAATGCATATTGAAACCAGTGAGATAACACTTCACATTCCTAAGGACAGCTACTATCTGAATAAATTAAAAACAGAATTACCATATGACCCAACAACTCCACTTCTGGGTATATATCCAAAAGAACGGAAAGAAGAGTCTCAAAGAGATCTGTACAACCATGTTTGTAACAGCATTATTCACAAGAGCCAAAGTTGGAAGAAACCTAAGTGTCCATCAACAGATGAATGAATAATGTGGTAAATACATAAAATGAATTTTATTGTCGTAAAAGGAAAATAAATTCCGAGACATAGAATGATGTGAATGAACTCTGAAGACATTCTGCTAAGTGAAGTGAGTCAGTCACTGAAGGAGAAACATTTATGATTCTACTCATTTGAAGTATGAGGTCAAAGTCATAGCAAAAGTACAATGCTGTTTGCCAGGGGCTGAGGGGAAGGGAATGGAAATTAGTGTTTAATGTGATAATTTCTTACCAAGTTTGCTCAAGTTAAGGGAGAAACTGGCAGGAGCTTCGAAATCTACCGGAACTGGCACTTACATCTATTGGTATCTAAAGATGATCACATTTCAATTATCTCCAGAGTCAGGATTCATATATACATAGGCTGAACTGTTTCTTATAGCATGAAGTATTCTAATTTTGTAGCAGATCCTAAAAGTGCTTTTTACTGACCCATTCTCTCACCCCTGCAGCAGTTTATCCCATAGGATATTTTCAAGATATTGGCAGACAGGTACTCAAGCTAGTATATATAGAAGCCATAGAGAAAAAGCAATCTAGTATGATACACTTCTACTGGAAGGTATGCTGCTAACAGCAATGCCAGTTTTTAGGTTTATATAGCTTCCTTACCCTCTAAACCAGGCCCAATAAAGGACACATTTGGGGATAGTAAGACGAAATTAGGTCATGTCATCTACAGATTCACATCGCCATAAATGCTCAGTTTCTGAGAATACACCTATGATATCACAGTATTAATCAGCCAGCATAGTCTACAATTTCAGTCCATGGCTGACCAGCATGTTAGATGCACCATTGTGGGCATCCCCCTCCGAGGTCTGAACTCTTACCGAATCAATAAAAATCTATCCTGTACATTATTTGAGGTTCTCCTCACTGATTAATGCCATTAACCGAGTAAAATAAATCTAGACACCTAATGGCTCACCATCATTAACACACTCAATACAAGGAGGTACATAAAAGCAGAAAGCTGCAGGCAACAGACACGAAAGAGGCTGCAGATTCTATAACTGCTCATCCTGCACTGTGCTATTTGAAGGATGTACAATATTCTCCTGCTCCAGTTACTATTAATATATGAGTTACACTGGTAATTAGTAAGCAACATGCAGGATTGTTACATCTAAATTATTTTAAGCCTTCAATAATTTTACACTACTTTAAGAGCAAGTATGTCTAAGTTGTTTTGAGAACGCACTGTCAAATTAAAGAATAATGTTTCACAGAGTAAACAAAGTGATGGCACTTTCTAATAAGATATACATTCATCACACAGGAGACTTATCAGTTGATACTGTAGTCACACATTATGTGGCTGTAAGTACTGAATACTTTGAGAAAGACAGAGGCAGACTGCCAAAAGAGAACTGCCTAGAACTTACAGATTTTAAGACAGGAGCAGGAGTCAGCTCTAAGACAAGACAGAGGGAAAATGCCACCAAGTTTCTGAAGTTAGTATCAAAAGCTGCTCACAACTTGCTTCTAAATCAGAGGAGTTCGAATGACAAGGTGGGTGAACAGATGTGGGAATGAAGAAAACAAAGTCAGCCTTAAGCTAGCGGTCCTTGAAACTGGCTAACAGGTCCGAGGGGGTTACTGTACTATCCTCCTCCTTCCTTTTGTAGTTTGAAAATTTCCACAATAATTTAAATTTAGAAATTATTCACAAAGGTGTGTGTACTATGTATAGATATAATAGAAAGCTACTGTGTAAACTTAATAATATAATGAATAAAATCCAAGTGGGAATGAACCTTGGCAGACCACTGCCATCATTTCCACAAAAGTACAAACACACCAACAAAAAGGAACCTCACAGCTATACAATGAGACACTCCATTTATCTCATACCTAAACTGAATTCTTCAAGTTAGTTAATTCCCACAAGCATTAGGATGGAAAAAGCTTCAGTCACGGTAGATATATGGTAGTGCACACTCCAAGTCTCTAGTCAAAAGAGAGAAGTTGGGGTCCCATTCGATGTCAGAAAAGAGAATGACACAAAAGCAGTCACCCTAGAGACCTACCAAGTAAAACCTCCAGATGGCTGCTAGTAATATATTAGAAAGAGATCTTGGAAAGTACAGACATTAAAACCCCTTAAGTTACTCTAATAAAAAAACTAAGCCAAACTGAGTTTCACTAAGAAAACTTAGATTTGCCCTTTTCCAAAATAAGAATCCCTCTTTCAGTCCATTTCACGCTCACTAGTTCTGACTAAAAGCAAATCAGGCAGGAAAATAAGTTACGAAAATTATAAGTATACGAAAATTAATAGGCACATATTCACATCAGTTATTGAGGCAAGACAAGACTTAAGTTACCAAAAAATGGCTGTAACTGGAAGTCAAAACATGCAGCGAAAGAAAAAAATATATAAATTGAAAAGAAATATATACTTGAGAGATAAAGTGGACCTCAAAATTTAAAACTGTTGTGCTTCAAAGGACACCATCAAGAAGCTAAAATGGGAGAAAAATGTTTGCAAATCATGTAGAGATAAGAGACATATCCAGAATATGTCAAAACCTCTTTCAATTCAATTATAAAAGAAAAATAACCTGGTGAAAAATGGAAAAGGGGGATTTGAATAGCCCATTTCTCCATAGATATATAAATGGTCAGTAAGAACATGAAAAGATGCTCATTATTAGTGATCAGGAAGATGCAAATCAAAATCACAATGAGATACCACTTCACACCTACCAGAAGAGCTATATTTAAAAAAAAAAGAAAGAAGTAAAAAGATATTGCATTCTTCACACACTGCCAGGATAAAGAAACTGCATTCTTCACAAACCATCAGTGGCAAGGTAAGATGGTGTATTCATTTTAGAAAAACAGTTTTTTCCTCAAAATGTTAAATTACCAGATGACCCAGCAATTCTACTCCCAGGTCCCTGCCTAGGAGATAACACATCCACAAAACAATGTGCACAGGAATACTCAAAAAAGGAGTGTTCTTAATAGTGCAAAAGTAGAGACCACACAAACGTTCATCAACTGGTAAATGGATAAATAAAATGTAGTTTATCCAAGCCATGAAATATATCTGGCAATAAAAAGGAAGTTCTGATACATGCTGTAACATGGATGAACCTTGAAGCCATCATGTTAAGTGCAAGAAGCCAGTCACAATAGATCATATATTTTATGATTCCATCTGTATCAAACGTCAGTCTAGACAAATTTATAGATACAGACTGGTGGTTGCCTGGGGCTGGAGGGGTAGGGATGGGTCAGTTCAGTTCAGTCACTCAGTCATGTCCGACTCTTTGTGACCCCATGAATTGCAGCACGCCAGGCCTCCCTGTCCATCACCATCTCCCGGAGTTCACTCAGACTCATGTTCATCAAGTCAGTGATGCCATCCAGCCATCTCCTTCTCTGTCGTCCCCTTCTCCTCCTGCCCCCAATCCCTCCCAGCATCAGAGTCTTTTCCAATGAGTCAACTCTTTGCATGAGGTGGTGGAAGTACTGGAGTTTCAGCTTTAGCATCATTCCTTCCAAAGAAATTCCAAGGCTGGATCTCCTTCAGGCTGTGCCCTTGCAGTCCAAGGAACTCTCAAGTCTTCTCCAACACCACTGTTCAAAAGCATCAGTTCTTCGGCGCTCAGCCTTCTTCACAGTCTAACTCTCACATCCATACATGACCACAGGAAAAACCATAGCCTTGACTAGATGGACCTTAGTTGGCAAAGGAATGTCTCTGCTTTTGAATATACTATCTAGGTTGTTCATAACTTTTCTTCCAAGGAGTAAGTGTCTTTTAATTTCATGGCTGCAGTCATCATCTGCAGTGATTTTGGAGCCCCCAAAATAAAGTCTGACACTGTTTCCACTGTTTCCCCATCTATTTCCCATGAAGTGATGGGACCGGATGCCATGATCTTCGTTTTCTGAATATTGAGCTTTAAGCTAACTTTTTCGCTTTCCTCTTTCATCAAGAGGCTTTTTAATTCCTCTTCACTTTCTACCATAAGGGATGGGTAGTGACTACTAATGGGTGTAGGATTTCAGGGAATGGGGTGAGGAAGGATGATAATTAAAATGCTCTAAAATCAATTGTGAAATCAATTGTGAAACACTCTGTATATACTAAAAATCACTCAACAACAACAAAATCACTGAACTATACACTTTAAATGGGTGAACCCATTTACTGAAGTACATCTCACTAAAGCTATAAAAAATACATGAAGTGCAATGACAGAGTAATATTCCCAAATATGTCACATTCATGCGTTACCTGAAGCTATTAAATATTTGCAAACCCCACAAAAACGCCTTAAGTAAATCCAAAATGCATTTGAAACAGAGCTGCTCAGGCTAAGATTAAGGAAACAGCCCAGCTGAGTGGGCTGCCGCGGACAGGAGCCAACTGCAGCTTCACCACACCCAAACCCACGTGCTGGGGGACCTTGCAACTCTGCTCCTAGTTCCAGGACTCATTCACATTCACTCTTCAAAACCACATAGGAGCGCACAGAGAACAGATTATCTTGACTAAAATCCCACAACTAACAATCAGTGGTGTGAAAATTCAAACCCAGTGTCTAACAGAGCCGGCGCTCAAATGATACAGTATTTCAACCTCCCTTAATAAACAAAAAGCTGCTAAATTAAAAGATACCAATTTGAAGGTGATCCTCACCCTCCTCCAACATGGTTTCTGTACTACACAATTAGATTTACCACAGCTAGGCAATAATAAAAATATATTTAGATTAAGGCATGAAAACCTATCATTCAAAACAAAATATCCACATTCTACTTACCTTCTGCATTACTGCCTGTTGGCTCAGGAGTGGCTCTCCCATCGTGAATGTTCGCGCTCCTCATCGGAGTATATGTGGTCGTCTTCCCTGTTTTCTGGCCACTGCGGCACGTCTCTTGTGTCTGTTGAGCAGCTACATACATCTTCGTTCTTGCTGAAATATCTCTGTAGCCATCCAGGCACAATATTCTTAACAGATTCTGTAACTCTGCTAAGAATGCCCTGTTGAAGAGGAAAACATAGAAGGCAGTTTAGAAATTTATCTTTTAAAATAAGTACATATATACAGAAAGCCATACCGAGCAAAACATAACTATTTCCAACAAAGTTTCCAAAATTTAGTTACTTGAGTTAACACTGACATAATGCATTTTACAAATTCTGTAGACTTTATGAAATTCCTACTTTTTTCTTTCTTCTACATGCATGTGTCCATGATCCATAACTTCCCCAAATAACTCTAATCCTTAAAAACCCCAACAGGCTTTCAACTAAACAATATAAATTTTAGATTCAGTATTAAGATATACACTAAAATGCTATAATCCCAGACAAAAGGTAGCCATCTTGATCCCAGCATATTAAAGCAATATAAATACCTACAACAGCTTCCTCAAGCAAATATTTTACTGTACATTCTTTAACAACAAAAATTTAGATGAATAAAAAGGCAGTAAGACAACAAATACAACATAAAAAACCTAAGACTTTCATTGATGGTAAAATTTTGTTATATTAAATGCTGCCTAAAAACCAAGAATTTTATTACAGTAACTTTTAAAGGGAGAACAAGATGTGGTACAACAATTATCAGCATTATTAATATTCATTATAGTTTTGCTATGCGTCAGACACTGTTCTCAGCAGTTTATACACATTATTCAATTTAATCTTCACAATTTTATAAAACTGCTTTTAACAGTTCCACTTGATGAATGAAGAGTAATAATGAAGTAATGTGCCCAAGGTACAAACACAACTGCTGCGGAATTTCTAGCATGGACTTTGGGGTTAGCAGGCTGTACTCTGATTTACTCTCGGTAAAATAAAACCCTTTCCTACTATTACTTGATAGGAATTATAAAGAAGATCAAATGAAATAATGTGAAAGCACTTCATAATTTACTAAGTATTAACAGAAACATACACTGATAATTTCATTCGAAATGAGAAAAAGGCTGCAGAAACAACCTGGGGTGAGGCAGCCAGTTTCAGGCAACAGTCTCTTTCACAGAAGAAGATCAGAAAGTCACAGAAGGGGAAAAATGAGTTAGCAGGCACGAAAAAACAGTAAAGTTAAGGTAGTATATATAAAGCTTGAAAGCAAACCCAAGACAAACAGGATTTGAAAAATCCTGTCAATAGAAAAGATGGAAGATACCTCTGATATAGGCACTTGGACAGTATCTTCTAATTATCTGAAAATCAGGTGTAGGTAATGACTAGGAAATAAGCAATTATTTTTGCTCCAAACAGACATTTTGAACAGATCTGTAATGTCAACTCTCTAGCAACACATGAAACCAACAGCCATGGAATACTATTGAAAAACACAAATTCACTGTTTCCCTTTTCTATGCTAGTGTTACAAAGTACGAGCTTTTCTGGCAAAGATTCTATACCTACTCCAAGATTTAGTATTTATAAAAACACACGTTTATTATTTTGCTATTTTTATTTAAATATTTATTTACTCCCCCATATTCCAAAATACTTGAAAGTGCTTCCAAGATATAAATTTTCAGAAAGGCATACTTTAAAATATATATGTATCTATTTATTTATTTGGCTGTACTGGGTCTTATTTGTGGCATGCAGGATCTAGTTACCTAACCAGGGACTGAACCTGATATGAAGCACTATAGGAAAAATTTATATAATATGTAAAATAAGTCTTGCATAGACTTCCTCTAAGATGTTTAGCTACTAAAAGTATTAAGGGATTCCTGTGATCTCTACTCACCTAAGGAGACAAGTACATCACAAATTAAATTAACACCATCTTTAACCAAAGGTCACTTATGTGGCAGCATTAGGGAACCCGCCTGCCAATGCAAGAGAAAGAGGCAGGTTCGATCCCTGGGTTGAGAAGATCCCCTGGAGGCGGGCATGGCAATTCACTCCAGTGTTTTTGCCTGGAGAATCTCACAGAGGGCTATACATTCAATAGGGTCACAAAGAGTAGGACACAAACGAAGCGACTTCACATGCACACATGCAGAGGTTTTGTTGAGAAAAGATCAGTAAAAATTCAACAGTCAAAATAGATATCACTGAACCTCATGAATTTTGCTTGCAGAGCCTCTCTTTCCTGAACTAAAATGTAACCAATTTATTTAACCACAGCACAGAGCAGCTTAGTGTAAGATTACAGTGAGAGAGAGAGGCAATACTAGCAGCACAATGAAAGAAAGCGCGATGTGCTTGACAGAAGTCACGAAATAAAGATGCTCAAACTGACCTGGAAACACTATCAGAAAGAAATAGTCCCCATACTTCAATATCCCTCTACAGGGTAAATGACCCTAAGTCATCAAGAAAAGTTATAGAAAGCTCAGTAAACCCTAATTCTAACCGTTACCAAGATGTGGTCTCTTCACCATTTGTATCAGCATCTTCTCAGGACGCATTCCAGCCCGGCTAAATCCAGGAGGGAGGACTCACCTGTTTTAACAAACCCTCACAAGTGACTCTGATGCACGCTATATTTTTAAGAACCACCAGTCTAGTTAAAGAGATTAGGAGATTAAATACATTTCAGGAAATCACAATACAATTACCTCTACAAGAGGTGAATAAAATTATGTATACTTAAATCTTAATATTCAGTTACCTGGAAAATGTGTATGTGGAGCACTAGTCAGACATTCATTAAAATATATCAAAATACTATGTAACCAATCAGAAAAACAAAGCTTAGAGTAGACAGTGCTGAATATAATGTGGCTTACATAACTATTTCCTGAGCATCTCCCAACTTTAGCCATGGTTTCTACCTGTACTGTTACTTAATGGTTTTCTATCTGTGTGTTAGTCGCTCAGTCACGTCCAACTCTTTGTGATCCCATGGACTGTAGCCCACCAGGCTCCTCTGTCTGTGGAATTCTCCAGCGAAGAACACTGGAGTGGGGTGCCATTTCCTTCTCCAGGGGATCTTCCCAACCCAGGGATCGAACCCGGGTCTCCTGCATTGCAGGCAGATTCTTTACTCTCTGAGCCAAGAGGAAAGCCACCAGGAAGTTTATTTCTCTTAATAAACAGCTCTTTCTACACAATAAAATCTACCAAATCACAGATTTGATTCCGTACCAATCCTCAACTTGCACCTGACACCATCTCCGATGACTGTCTCAACAAAGTGGCTCGTGAGAGATTCTGGAGGTCATTAGCTATCAAAGGATGGAAGGAAAGTGAAGTCTCTCTTCCTAGGCTCTCTCTGCTCAAACACCCCATCTTTAAAACTACAGCTCCAGCCTGCCAGCCCTTGCTCCACGCCAGTTACACGGTTTCTTCCCTTTATGTGTCTAGTCCCAGCCGTGGCGGCAGCTTCCCACCACTGCTAGTCTGAGCATCCTGCTAGCCTCTATGTATTCCTTTAACCACCAGCATTTCTCTCTGAGCAGACTCTTAGAAGAAATTTCAGCTGGAGTTAACTGTTTCTTGCTGGGTCTTTAACTGATACAGCAGTGTACTTTTGTTAAATTTGCTTTCTAATTAACATGAAAATTAAAGTCAGCCCGGTCATTGGATTCATCTTCTTTAGCAACAATGGAACACATGTGCCACATTCGGGGAAAACACATTTTTGGCCGTATGTTGGTATCTTAGTTCCCAGTGAAAGTCAAAGTCGCTCAGTCCTATCCAACTCTTTGTGACCTCATGGACTATACAGTCCGTGGAATTCTCCAGGCCAGAACACTGGAACGGGTAGCTGTTCCCTTCTCCAGGGGAATCTTCCCAACCCAGGGATCGAACCCAGGTCTCCCACATTGCAGGCAGATGCTTCACCAGCTGAGCCACAAGGGAAGCCCTTAGTTCCCAGACCAGGGATCAAACCTGGAACACCAGCAGTGAAAGCACCAAGTCCTAACCAGTAGGCAACCAGGGAACTCCCAGGAAGCACTTATTACCCAAAAGTTACATCCAACTTTCATCTCTATAAAACAGTACATAAATGGACCAGGAAAGAGGTTTATCCTGATGAATATTTTACAATCTTATCTAACTCACAGAGGTAAAAGCAAACATTGTTTTACTTCATTCAATTAATTTAATCAATACTTATCGATCATACACTACATGTCAGGCAAGAACGCTGGGGATAAGGCGGGGAACAAGTTCCTGCCCTCTTGGAACTTAGATGCTAAGCTAGGGAGACAAACAAGTGTAATGTGCAACGCACACGATATGGTGACTTGGTGCTATGGACAACAGCAAAGCAGAAAAGCAAAACAGGCAGCTGTCTCACACAGGCAAAGGCCTGATAAAAAGTGAGGAAGGCGCCTTGCACACTTCTAGCAGAGACGCACTATAGACGGAGGGAATGAAAAGTGCAAAGACTCAAATGTAGAAGTGTCCTTGGCACATGCTGTCCAAGCTTCCAGTAACCTTGTTAATAAATGCTTAATCTAACAGACTTGAAATAACTACTTAAATCCTTATTCCCGTTTGATCATTTGGGTGTGTGTGTGCATGCACCTGTGTGTGAGAGAGAGAGAATCCACGTGCAAACTTTTTGTTCCAAAACCTAAAACAGTGGTCCTCAAACTGCAAGTCTTCAGACCAGCAGCCTTGGTGTCACCTAAGATCATGTTAGAAATGGAAATCTGTTTTAACAAGCTCCTGAGGTGATTCTTATGCAAATTAAAGTTTGAAGAACACTGTACTAAAATCATCTGAAAACTCAATTACAGGTTTCCCAGCTAAGGCCATGATAAACATAACCGTGAGAACAAGTTTAACAACAAAATTAACTATTTCTGACATCATTTCAAATGCCATGCCACTTATATCAATTTTCACAACTATAGTATGAATTCTGAAAAATCAAACATAGAAGAGAAGTAAAACATATAAAAGCATACTTCTGAATCTCTTTTATTCCCAGTTAAAGACAACTTCCGCTTTATTGACTACGCCAAAGCCTTTGACTGTGTGGATCATGACAAACTGCAGAAAATTCTTAAACAGATGCGAATACCAGACCACCTTAGTTGCCTCCTGAGAAATCTGTAAGCAGGTCAAGAACCAACAGTTAGAACCAGAGATGGAACAATGGACTGGCTTCAAATCGGAAAAGGACTATGTCAAAGCTGTGTATTGTCACCCTACTTATTTAACTTATGCAAAGTTCATCATGAGAAATGCCAGGCTGGATGAAGCACAAACTGGAATCAAGATTACAGGGAGAAATACCAATAACCTCAGATATGCAGATGACACCACCCTTATAGCAGAAAGCAAAGAGGAACTGAAGAGCCTCTTGATGAAAGTGAAAGAGGAGAGTGAAAAAGCTGGCTTAAAACCCAACATTCAAAAAGTAAGATCACAGCATATGGTCCCATAACTTCATGGCAAACAGACGCGGAAACAATGGAAACAGCAAGAGACTTTACTTTTTTGGGGTCCAAAATCACTGTAGGTGGTGACTGCAGCCATAAAATCAAAAGACGCCTGCTCCTTGAAAGAAAAACTATGATCAATCTAGACATCATATTAAAAAGCAGAGACATTACTTTGCCAACAAAGGTCCATCTAGTCGAAACTATGATTTTTCCAGTAGTCACATACAGATGTGAGAGCTGGACCATAAGGAAGGCTGAACGCTAAAGAATTGATGCTTTTGAACTGTGGTGTTGGAGAAGACTTTTGAGAGTCCTTTGGACTGCAAGGAGAGCAAACTAGTCCATCCTAAAGGAGATCAGTCCTGAATATTCATTGGAAGGACTGATGCTGAAGCTTCAACACTTTGGCCAACTGATGAGAAGAACTGACTCATTGTTAAAGACCCTGATGCTGGGAAAGACTGAAGGCAGGAGACGGGGATAACAGAGGATGAAATGGTTGGATGTCATCACCGACTCAATGGACATGAGTTTGAGCAAGCTCCGGGAGTTGGTGATGGACAGGGAGGTCTGGCATGCTGCAGTCCATGGGGTCGCAAAGAGTCGGACACAACTGAGCGACTGAACTGAACTGAAAGACTTAACACATTTATTTATAGTAAATAACCAACTACCAGATACCAGAAGTTTAAAGAGCAGCTCCCACATTGCTGGTGGACTCTTCACTGTCTGAGCCACCAAGGAAGCCCTGAAGAACTGCTAGGGAAAAGAAATTTGGCCACCCAGAGAGCAAGGCAGACCAAGAGTAAGGAATCCTATCTACCAGACAGATTTGCAGATGCACTTCCTTGGCTGGCAATTTTTATGAATTTCAGCCACTAATGGAAAGCAGGAAAAAAAGCAGAGCTAGAAAAAGGAAAAAATCGTTTCCTTACCAAAGGTTTCTTTGACTGTATTACCAAATAAGGGCCTTCTTAATGAGATAAAGGTTATTATTTCAATAACCTTTTCAAGAGTTATGTAGATAAGACCTTTCAGGTCTTTCCAGGAATGGGGCAAATCAGCTTCCTATATGGACCCAGGCGAAAGAACGTTTTGTGATACAAAGATACTCTTTTTTGTGGGGGAGGGAGGGCATGAAGCCTGGGTTCTTAGTTCCCTGACCAGGGACCAAACCCATAACCTCTTCAGTGAAAGCTCAGAATCCTAATCCCTGGACAGCCAGGGAATTCCCTGTCTTGTGATTTTAAATACAAACAACCCAACCTTGAGGGGGAAACATAAGTACATGGAGTAAAGGTCTGATAAGCAGTGAATACTCAAGCCCAACTTGACCAGAGTAGCTTTCTTTCCACTTTCGGAGGCTTCATTATAACTTGATGTAGTTTTCCTAAAGAAAAGCTTCTCTGATCCTCCAAATCTAGGACTATCACTCACTTACATGCACCAACAGTGACCTATACTTCCTAAGTGGAGGTGATGTGTCAAACGGGATGGTAATGACAATCTCTCACCTCCGCTTAGAGCATCAGCTCTGTGAAGGCAGCAGCAGGTCTGCACAGTGCAGATTAGCTGCCGCATGATTTTAGTTTATCTATGGATGCAATACTCAACCAACTTCTTACTCCCACATGTGATATGCTGTGGCAAGTTTAAAAAAAAAAAAAAGGACATTAGCAATCCTAGAATTCAAAAAATAAGTAATACATTTGCTTGGTATAACAGTTTCAGTTTAAATATTTTAGTTGCCACACTAATAGCCCTTCCTCCAAAAAACAATTTGTGAAACTATGCAAGAGCATGGGAAAATCTAACCATCCTTTGGAATGATAAATAACACAAAGCCAACTAAATGAAGAGAAGCAGAAAAGTCAAAGAAAAAAATTAATGAATGGCTTAGAAAAAGCAACAAAACAGAGTATTAAAATCTTAAAAATACTTCTTGTAGCCCCAAAGTCTACACTGCTGCTGCTGCTGCTGCTGCTGCTGCTAAGTCGCTTCAGTCGTGTCCGACTCTGTGCGACCCCATAGACGGCAGCCCACCAGGCTCCCCAGTCCCTGGGATTCTCCAGGCAAGAACACTGGAGTGGGTTGCCATTTCCTTCTCCAGTGCATGAAAGTGAAAAGTGAAAGTGAAGTCGCTCAGTCGTGTCCGACTCTTAGCGAGCCCATGGACTGCGCCCCACCATGCTCCTCTGTCCATGGAATTTTCCAGGCAAGAGTGCTGGAGTGGGATGCCATTGCCTTCTCCAAAGGTCTACACTAGATGATCCTAAGTAATGAAGCTGAATTCAAGGATTACAGGAGCAAAACTTTAAACCGAGACGGGTTACAACGATTGGGTTTCTCCCCAAGAACTAACGATTCTTCATTTGGCAAAACAAACCACAAAAAAAAAACCTTATCAAGATGCCACTGAGATTTAGAATAAGTACTCAATTTAGGGGCCAGAAGTAAATTCAATTTAATACTATATACTTATATTAAGTACGTTCAATTTGTAAGGTACTGTGACTACATTATGTGAGATGTTGGACTGTGAAGAAAGCTGAGTGCCGAAGAATTGATGCTTTTGAACTGTGGTGTTGGAGGAGACTCTTGAGAGTCCCTTGGACTGCAAGGAGATCCAACCAGTCCATTCTGAAGGAGATCAGCCCTGGGATTTCTTTGGAGGGAAGGATGCTGAAGCTGAAACTCCAGTACTTTGGT
Organism: Nanger dama; assembly: GCA_917880005.1. Classification (NCBI taxonomy): domain Eukaryota; kingdom Metazoa; phylum Chordata; class Mammalia; order Artiodactyla; family Bovidae; genus Nanger; species Nanger dama. The sequence goes on along the minus strand of CAKJTW010000032.1, from coordinate 13,365,316 downwards.
CACCTCCTGCAAAGAGTTCACTCATTGGAAAAGACTCTGAGGCTGGGAGGGATTGGGGGCAGGAGGAGAGGAGACAACAGAAGATGAGATGGCTGGATGGCATCGCTGACTCGATGGACGTGAGTCTGAGTGAACTCCAGGAGATGGTGATGGACAGGGAGGCCTGGCGTGCTGCGATTCATGGGGTCGCAAAGAGTCGGACAAGACTGAGCGACTAAAATGTGACTACATTAGCTTTTCGAATTATATTGAACCTGAGTTCAAGGGTTAATGAAAGAAGGCTGAGGTAGGGCACGAGGCTCCTTTACAATCCAAACACAGACCCCATTTGTAATGAAAAAGAAATTCTTTGCCTATATAGCTTCTTATCAATTTGCAATCTCAGAATAAGCAGAGACACTCTCCATATCAGCACTACATAGCCCTCCTTCTTACATCTAGCTCTGTTCCTACTAGTTTTCTTGATTTCAGTTCTATTCAACTCTTTTCTTCACATTATCCTCTATTAAACAGTAGAATTCAGTTTATAAAATCTCTTTTCTCACATAAACTTTACTGGCTCTCTCACTGTAAATATCAAACATAACCTTCAGCTTGAAGGTTCTGGGGCCCTATTCTGTTGTTTTGGTTTTTATCTGCTCTTTGGGCTAGATTTTGCTGAAGTTTGCCAATGACCCTTAGTTTTCTTCCAGGGGTCTGTGAACTCTCTCCTTACTCCCTCAGCTCCCATGTCACTAGTCTTCCCTTTGCACTCTTTTTGAAAGTTTCATTTCAAATAGACTCCTAATCAGTTTTCCCCTTGTTCCATCCAACCCCAAGTGAAGAACAAGGGCTATGAACCAAAGACTTCATGTGAGACTTGAATATCTAATTATAAAATATCTTTAACACTAAATAATAAAAACCTTAATGCTACTCTAAATCTTTCAGATTTTAATACATCCATTCTTACATTACTTACTTCAAAAATGTATCTATTAGAAAGTACTCAAATTCTAATGCAGTAATATTGAATCTGACTGCAATAATCTGAATTTAACCCAAGCTGTTATTTGTCACATTTTACAACCTATAGTTAAGCTTTCCCTATCCAACAAGTCTAAATCTTTCCAGCCACGTAAATGGATTTCCATCCATTCTTCATACATTTCATTTCTCTCTTCAATGTCAAGTTCAGTTCAGTCGCTCAGTCGTGTCCGACTCTTTGCGACCCCATGAATCGCAGCACACCAGGCCTCCCTGTCCATCACCAACTCCCAGAGTCCACCCAAACCCATGTCCATCGAGTCGATCATGCCATCCAACCATCTCATCCTCTGTAGTCCCCTTCTCCTCCTCCTCTCAATCTTTCCCAGCATCAGGGTCTTTTCCAATGAGTCAGCTCTTCACATCAGGTGTCAAGAGATTAAGTCAAAAAACATGAGCACACAAGTTATTCTAGCTATAAAAAATTTATAACTGGCCACAATTTTCAACCTCCTTTAAAGCTCTTTAACACTAATTCAGGTAAGAGAAACATGACCTGGCTTAGTTTCTTATTTTTAGAGATTCATATTACAGAAGCAGACTTAATAGATAATTAACAGTAATCTTAACAAGGGCAAGAAAAGGATTCCCTAAAAGACCTTCCAAGTCAGCAACAAGAGACCCAATAAAAGCCTAAGGCAATTTAACGCACTGCAAGTTATCCCAAAAAGACACTGTCACTTTCCTTTCCCAATCTATTTGGAAACTGGATGTAAAAGTGTATTAAGTCACAAGCAAATGGGCAGGGAAACGGAAATATATTCAGACAGAAGAGGCATCCTACCACTTTGTTTCAAGCAGTAAATTGTATAGTAAATTGTATCTGGTAGCAAGACTTTTCAACTGGGCTTCCCAACACAGAAGAATCGTTCAAAAATATATTACAACCATGACCATAAGCTAAGTAGCTACAAGTAAAATGTTTTTGAAAATAGAAGATCATTAACATTACATCTTTCCAATAATATTCTGTGCCTAATGAAATGGTTTTAATTAGTGACATCAGATCATTTTATTTCAAACTAATAGGTAATTGCCTCAAAGGGCTTTCCAGGAAAGAGAGACATTTGGGCTTTTTTGTCATGAGAAAAATTGGTGAGTAAATTGATAAACAATTTCACAAGGGCTTCTCATTGCAAACAAAATTTTCTACTATGCATTAAAAAGTATGTGGATTTATTTTCCTGTACACTTAAATGACTGGCATCTATGAGGAAAATGTTAAAAATAATATATTTTTAAATAGTTTACAGCTGTTTAAAGGTTTGGCCTCATACTCAAAAAAACAAGTCGTAAAATCCAATACAAGCCTATAAAAGATTGAATTCGGGTGTATAAAAGAAAGATACCCCTACTAATCAGAGACTAAACATTTAAATCAAAAGGTTCTATTTAACCACAACAGTTTCCAATGAGTCCTTACTATATATGCCAGGCCCAGTTCTAAGAGCTTTACTTACATTATCTCACTCAACCCCTCACAACAGATTTCCACTTTCCAGATAAATTAAGCACAGAGAACTTTCCGAGTCCTGGCAGAACAAGGATTCAAACCCAGATGCTCTGAGTGGATTACAGCACTTTTTCTAACAACTATGTCCATTTGTTTTCGCTGACAGTATTAAATATCTAGGATAAAGCAAATAAAGATAAAAGTCAAAACAACTCAGGGATTTCTGGGATGAGTTATGTATTCAATCTTTCAACATTCCTCCTTTTCAAAACTGAGAATGCTCTTCAGCCATCCAATACCAAGCAGGACATAATTATCTGGGACAAAATATCATACAGAAGCTACCAAAACAGCAAAAACCACACAATCTTATAAACCAATGCTAGGCAAACCATAGTCTGTGGCCCAGATTTAGCCCTCAGCCTGTTTTCAAACAGGCCTCAAGCTAAGAATGATTTTTACACTTTTTAGAGTTATAAAACAAAGAACATGCAGAAACAAAACCTAAAATATTTACAATCTGGCCCTTTACAGAAGAACTTTATAGACTCCTGATCTAAGCTACTGAATAGAGAAAGCAGCTTTCACCACTCCCTGCCTCCAAAAAAAATAGCTAAATGCAGAAACTGACTTGAAGGACAAACTGCCTCTAGAAAGATAAAATGAGTGAATTCCCTAAGCTCCAAACCAGAAGACAAAAACCTCTGAAGCACACCCCCACAAAGGGACAAAAATAAGTAGTCACCCTCTCACCAGGAGGTGGCAGTAGATTCTTCAAGAGGCAAGGTTCTGATTTGCCCATGGGCTCAAGCTTTTGTGGCAACTATTAAGAAAAGCAGCTTGACCTCTCCAGAGCTCACTTCTGGACCTGACAATGTGCACAAAAAGGAAATGGGAAAGGAGACTGAACAGGCAACAAGAACTAACCACATACTCCTTAGGGACCTGTTCACTCCCACTAGAAAAATGATACCATTCCCTAAATGCATCTGGGCTAAGAGTTAAGGGGCAGTGAAGCAGGCAGGTGAAAATGATCAACTTAATCATTCAGTGCTGTTCTTCGCATTTGCTTAAGTTCACCACCCTTCAGTTAGTTAAGTGACAGTGAATTTTTCTCTCCACAACTTCAAGCAAGATGCCATTTTAAAGATCAGAAGTTAAAAGGAAAAAATGTAAACTTCAGATATACCTCAGCAGAGCTAAACCAAAAGTCAAAACAGGAAACTGCAAGTCAGTGGAACACATGCGAAAGTCACAGGTACTGCGCTGACTACACAAGCCAGTTATCCCGACAAGCAATGGCAAAGACCCACTAACTGAGCCAGATCTCTCACTCTTTCAGTCCTCAACTGCACAACCAAAAAACTTTGTTTTTGCCCAGAAACCAGTGGACGTTTAATCAAAATACATTAGTATAAAACATGCCATGTCATGAAGCTCCATGCTATTCATGATGACTCAGCAGCTGCTGCTAAACAGAGGTGACAGCCTAGGATAGCTGACAGCAAGCAGGTGGTCTACAAGTTCAGAGAAGTTTTGCTAAGGACTAAAGAACATCCTTACTTTAAGATTTTAAAGAATCCTCAAATATTCTTTTGTATATGCCTGGATACTTTTCTTCGGTAGTAATTGCCAATACTAATTGTTGTTGTTCAGTGGCAAGTCGTGTCCAACTCTGCAACCCCATGGACTGCAGCACGCCAGGCTCCCCTGTTCTTCACTGCCTCCCAGAGTTTGCTCAAACTCAAGTCCACTGAGCCAGTGAGTCACGCTATCCAACCGTATTAGCCAATACTAACAATACCTGCAGAGCTGATTAAGAAACTCCCAAACATCTTTAATCTCAATTCAAAAGCTACAAATGTACTTTTTCAATTAAATGGCTGTGGCAAAAAGCTGAATACTTTAAACAAGGGGAAATGATAAACTACCAAACTTTAAAATAAAACTGCAGTCTGAAATCCTATCAGCTCTAAGATAATTTGGATCACAAGTGTTATGCTGTTGAGGCATCATCTCCCTCAAATCAGGTTTTTACCCAAGTATATTTAAAAATAAGGTGTGACTTTGGCTTTTGCCACCTGGAATATACAAGCCCCTTTCTAAACTCTGTCCAGACCATCCAATGATCTGTATTTACATTTCATTTTTTATGTAGTAACTTTCTCCTAAGGAAAGCACTCAGACATTTATTTTTTCAGAAAAACCAGAAAGCACATGTGTCAAACTTCCTCACAACAAAAGGATTAGGTTAAAGGGCCAGGCTTGTGACCTGAATTCTAATCTTGCTCCTCACAAAGAAAATTTGAAAACCAAGCCTATCTGGGGGAACACTGGTGGAAGGTGATAGTAGCCAAGACTTGTAACCATTAGTAGAGAGCTACCTAATATTATAAACTACAAATTTCACTATTAAGAAACTTCTCCCAAATCTTTACTTTTAAAATTCTGCTTTTAATGATACAATTTAACAACAGCACCAAACATGTTTAACTGTTAAATATTTATCATCTGGAATAAAGCGATCTAGAAGTCTACCTTTTATAGTATGCAACAAGTTATCAGACCCTTTTGCTATACTCTTTTTATAGGTTTAAGGCCCACACTTACTTCCTACCTTACTATCAGTGAAAAGTTTTATAAGTGACTTTTATTAGGTTTTCAACATTTTCCCACTCAATCGCCCCCTTAACAAGCAAAACTTAAAATACTGAACTTTCTCAGAATCAAATGTCTGAGGATAAACTCATATTTTTATGATTTCAAACACCCACGAGTGCACAAGGTGGTTAAATTTCAAGACCACCAACATTCCTGTAGTGTCGAAAGTACCTAAACTTCTAGAATACCCACTGCAATATTAAAATATTTTGCGCATGAGATCAGAACTGGAGTCCCAGTCAACTGTGCATAATAGCCAATTCTAATCTCCAAAATAAAACGCGCGGGTGTGTGCGGGGAGGGGGTAAAATGGTTGGACAAAAGTGGGGAGGGAAGTCTCGCGACGGAAAAAAAGACGTAAGTGCGGAGAGGGACTTTCAAAATGCCCCAGTGCCACTAACCATATCCCCGTTGAAGAAAAAAACTATATAAGCCAGGGCTCTTAGATCGGGGAGGGCCACGGGGAGATGGAGAATTTAAAGGATGGAGAGTAAGTTATTCCACTTACCCTGTAACAGCGCCCCCGCCAAGCCCCAGGTAGGTACCCTGGCGGGGTGAGGATCAGAGTCCTTGGGGCAGCCCCCTCCCCACACGCGCTGAAACGCGGGAGACTAGAAATCTGCAGGCGTGGGGGGCGGGAGGTGGCCCTCCCAGCCACAGCTTTTTCCCTTTTCCCTAGAGGGACATGAGTAATTAACCACCACCCCCCCCGCCGCAAGCTCCTAATCCCCGCCAAAAAAAAAAAAAAGGGCAGAATTCTGGGCCCACCGTGGGCCTCGGACTCGTGTTCCCGCCCTGCGCCCAGGCCCGGGGAAAGCCCCGGGGCGGAGAGGGCCAGGGTGCGGGGGCGGGGGGTGGTGGAGAGAGGAGGCCGAGCCACACGTGTGCGCCGCAGGGCTGGCCGGCCTCAAGCCCACTTCCCGTCGCCGCCCCGGCGGCCTCGGCTCCCGCCGCCTCGCCCGGGGCCTCCCCGACGCTCCACGTGGGGCGCCAGGGCCGCCCCCTGCCCCCCCGCGGGCCCGCGAAGGGGCCCCCTCACACAGAGCGCCGGGGCTCCCTTACCTGGTGCTGCGGCCGCCCCTGCTGGTAAGGCTTCATCGGGCCCTGGTGGCAACGCCGCGTCCGGATCTTGCCGCCGCCGCCGCCCCCTCCTCTGCCTCCGGCTCCCGAGGCCATGACGGAGCCTCCGCGGCTTCCCCCTCCGGGGCGGGAGAGGCAGAGGCGGCCTCAGAGGACCCCCGCCCCCCGCCTCGCCTCGCCCGGCCCCAGCCCCCAAGAGTCCGCCCGCGCTACCCTCACAGCGGGGGCCCAGGCCCACCGGGAACCGCGGAGCGGCGAGCAGGAGCGGAGAAGAGAATGCGCGCTGGCGGCAGCGAGGTGGGGGGGCCGGGGGAGAGGCCGCAGAGGCCGAGGAGCTGGCTCTCCGGTCCCGCAGGCTCCCGCGGACCCCCGCCTCTGTGTGTGTCACCGTCTCTATGGAGATTTCCCCCGCAGAGGACAACGCGAGCGGCCCCCGGCGCTGCTCGGGCCTAACTCGGCCGCCGGCTGATGGGGATTCTTCTTCCGCACGCCCCAGCCGTGTAGCTGCCGCAGTTGAAGCCGCCGGCGCCGCCCGCCTACCCCTCCCCTTTGCGCACAGCGCCCGCCCCGCCGCCGCCGCCGCCGTCGTCGTCGTCGCCGTCGCCGTCGTCCCTGCAGTCGCCGCTGTTGCGTCTATTGCCGCTGCTAAGGCCGCCGCTGCGGTCGCGAGCCAGAACACCGTCACTCGTCAGCGCCCGGCGAGCCTGCGTCATCACGCTGCGACCGGCTGATAGGCGAGGAAGGAAGGAAGGGCTGGTCGAGCCCGCGCTCTCGGCCGCGCGGGCCGCTGGGAAATGTAGTTAACGGGAGGAAGGCTAATTCTCGGAAAGGACGCGGAAGGAGAGAGGCACGGTTTGCCGCAGAGGCACAAAGCCAGGGGGTTCCGTTTCTTTTCCTTTGCTCGGCTATAAACGTAGACTTTGAAAGACGCATTTAACACAGAAGCAGTAACCTCCTTCTTACTCTCCTCCTTCCTCGTGGTTGGTAAAAAGGACAGAAAGTGAGCAGATAGTTAAATCAGACAGGAGCGAACATTATCTTAGAAAAAACAATGTTCATGATCTTTAAGCCTAAAGCAGAATTAGAAAAACATACAGTGTCATTAATGTTCCATTGTTACATAAGAGCTGTTGTCAAAGAAGGCGAATTCTGGTTCCACCACTCTAGCTTGACCTTGGATAAGTCAAAACCTTCCTTCTCCCTATAAAATGGGAACTTTAAAATCCACCTTATAGAGCTGTTGTGATCATAGAAGTGGAGCACTTAGTATATTTCCTAGTATATGGGAAATGCAGTGAATGAGTACAGTGACTGCCTACAGCAGTCAGCTCACATGAGAGGTAAAGGATATATTAGCAGTAATAAAACTACATATATTTGCCCCAAATAGAAGGCGTATTTAGGAAAGTGAGTAAGCGAGCTAGGCTCAAACACTGAGTCCACAGAGTATAGATATTTTAAGAGTTGACCGTTAAAAGATCTTGATGATCAGGTGGTCTAGACCTCATTCAACGGACAAGACAGGGGTCCAGAGAATACAGGTGGCATATTGGAGGACCCTTAGCTGGGCAGACAAAGCCAAGATTATAACTCAACTCCTCTGTAAGAGTTCAAACAAAGTAACCAAATGATTAGCAAGAAAATCTACTACTGTGAAAACATAGGCTTAACGGTCCATTTGGCTTCCCTGGTAGCTCACACAGTAAAGGATCTGCCTGCAATGCAGAATACCAGGGTTCAGTCCATGGGTGGGGAAGATTCCCTGGAGAAGGAAATAGCTACCCACTTCAGTATTCTTGCCTGAAGAATTTCATGGACAGGAACTGGGAGGGCTACAGTCCAAGGGGTCTCCAAGAGCCAGACATGACTATGCAGACAGACACACACTTAATTTTAAATCCATCACTTAGTAGATATGTAGCCTTGGGGAAGTTATCCGTCTCCTAAGTTTCAGTTTCCTCATCTACAAATAGAATGAGTATTAACCTCAACAGGTTGGTGGTTCTGATGAAAGGATTTATATATATAGTTCATAAAAACTGCTTGAAGTGAAGTTGCTCAGTCGTGTCCGACTCTTTGCAACCCCATGGACTGTATGTAGCCTACCAGGCTTCTTCATCCATGGGATTTTCCAGGCAAGAATACTGGATTGGGTTACCATTTCCTTCTCCAAGGGATCTTCCTGACCCAGGGATCGAACCCGGGTCTCCCGCATTGGAGGGAGGCACTTTAACCTCTGAGTAATAGCATCCAGTTATCAGATACAAATAATTAACTGTAAGACTGTTAAACCAAACTACCACCAAACTGCATGACTCCAATCTCTATATAAATCATATAAGTCAAAATGTGAAGCCTAACCTACAGTACCTTGAAATTTGTAGTACCTTCCAACACCTAAGGAACCACGCCATATCAAGCATAGGTTTACAGAGCAAATGGCATCTCTGACTAAAACCACCAAGACTATAAAAATTTCCCAAATATGATGGACAAAACTAATCTACCTCCTTTTCATGCTTCAGTGTCTTCCCCCTAAAGCACTCTCTTCCCCCTAAATCTCTTCCTCCTAAAGCACTTCATCTTTCTTCAGTACAATTGTTTGTCTTCAAGATTCGTAGCTAGGAATGTGACAAGCAGAGTAAAGTAATTCATAATAAGCTAACTTCTAGGAAAGATGTGTTCAGTTCAGTTGCTCAGTCGTGTCCGACTCTTTGCGACCCCATGGACTGCAGCACGCCAGACCTCCCTGTCCATCACCAACTCCCAGAGTTTACTCAAAGTCTTGTCCATTGAGTCGGTGATGCCATCCAACCATCTCATCCTCTGTCATCCCCTTCTCCTCCTGCCTTCAGTCTTTCCCAGCATCAGGGTCTTTTCAAATGAATCAGTTTTTCGCATCAGATAGCCAAAGTATTGGAGTTTCAGCTTCAACATCAGTCCTTCCAATGAAAGATATGTACCTGAATCTTTAATTGCACTACACATATAAGAGATTGAACGTAGCCACATCCCATTTACCCTTTTCAACCCCCCAAAGTCAAGATTTCTAGCACAGGAGATTGGCTGGGACTCAACAATCATTCCTTTGTTAGGGGCTTGTTATTTGGTATATGGGACAGCATTCTTGGGTTTTCCCAAATGGTGAAGTGGTAAAGAATATGCCTGCTAATGCAGGAGACATGAGTGACATGGGGTTGATCCCTGAGTTGGGAAGATAGGAAATGGCAACTCCAGTTGCCAGTTGCTCCAGTATTCTTGCCTGGAAAATTCCATGGGCAGAGGAACCTGGCAGGCTCCAGTTCACTGGATCCCAAAGACTCATACATGACTGAGCGAACACACACCCATGTGCACACAGCATTCCTATCCCAGTTCTGAAAGAAAAGGATATGCAAAGAATGGGGATAAATTCAGATAAAACTTCACGATATAAGATTAGCAGGATTTAGGGAGATAAATCTACATTCCTCTTTAGCCTTGATCTTAATTGTTTATCTCATTTTATGATAAGTTTTTGAAGTTAAGCAAATGTGAGAGAACAATAATGCATTAGTCCCAGATTCAGGTAACTGAGTTACTGGCAACTTTTCCAAGCTTGAGAAGGAATAAGAAACAAAAGAAATCTGTATTTTTTTTAGAAATCTAAATTTAGAAATCTAAATTTCTCACTGCCTGATTTTACCCAGAAATAGTATCAGCTTCAACTGTGGGATGAAATAATTTCTTACACATAATTTGAGATTCTAAACTAACATTGTTTCTGTGCTGAAATTCAGTTTGGAGTCACAAATCAACAAAACTAAAATTCTTCACATATTTTTGGTACAGAACTTATTGTTCAGTTAGGAATTACTAGAAGTAGAATGAATTATAACAAATATTCTGATTATGAAACAAAAACTGCCCACCTTCAAACATACAAATAATTATTGAACATTTCTCTAAGAGATACTCTATGTAAATTGGGGGAAATATCAAATGTCATGGAATAGTAATAGGGATTCCTGAATTCCTTCTAGCTATATTAGGAGTTAAGTTTAGGGGGAAGGGAATAATTATTATTAATTACTTTCAATTAAGCAATTTCTAGAAATGATAAAATTTAATCTCTACAAAATCTATGATATTCTGTAGTTCACAGAATTGGAAGCTATCACTTGTAGATTTTCTGTTTTAAAGTAGCTATCTTCGGGACTTCCCTGGTGGTCCAGTGGCTAAGACTCCAGGCTCCCAATTCAGGGGCCCCAAGTTCAATCCCTGGTCAGGGAACTAGATCCCACATGCTGCAACTAAGACCTGGTGCAGTCAAATGAAGAAATAAATAAATATTTAAAAATAAATTAAATAGCTATCTTCTTTAATCATCCTTTATTCATGACTTCTATTCTCATCATTTGGGCTAGACAAAACTGAAATGGCTCTGAGAAGTGATCTTATGTTTTGGGTTGTTTCACTGCTACTGATGCTGCTAAGTCACTTCAGTCGTGTCCGACTCTGTGCGACCCCATAGACAACGGCAGCCCACCAGGCTCCCCCATCCCTGGGATTCTCCAGGCAAGAACACTGGAGTGGGTTGCCATTTCCTTCTCCGATGCATGAAAGTGAAAAGTGAAAGTGAAGTCGCTCAGTCGTGTCTGACTCTTTGCAACCCCATGGACTGCAGCCTACCAGGCTCCTCCATCCATGGAGTTTCCAGGCAAGAGTACTAGAGTGGGGTGCCATTGCCTTCTCCAGGGTTGTTTCACTGGGTGTATTTTATTAGAAACTAATTTCTCCCCTACTAGGTTTTAGATTTCAGGTTTTTTTCCCTCACTGCTATAATCTGAACACATAGAAAAAAGTGTTGACACATACCAGCAACTCTACATATACTGTGGCTCATTTGCCCAAAATCCGATTATGACCAATGCCAACTCTTCCCATCTTATTGTAATACATACAATGATGAATACAGCTGAACTACTTTCTGTAACCTTCCCTAGCTTGCATACATTCTTTTTCAGTATACCATAACACATTAATTTTTCTCAAATTCATTCATTTACTCATGATAAAGCATTCATGAACATTATGAACAGATCCCTAAGAAAAAGTTATGTAGGAATTATTATCCTCTTACCTTTGCCAGCACTCTGTCGTTTTTGTAGCCAATTTAGGAAGCTACCTGCTATTTAAGTTTGGGGTTTTTAAGATTTTTTTTTTCCAGTTCAGTGGAGAATTCCACACTTAAAAAAATTTATATCTCTGATGGCCTTCACATTGACTAAAATGTTTAGCTCCTCCATTCAGTTCAGTCGCTCAGTTGTGTCCGACTCCTTGCGACCTCATGAATTGCGCCAGGCCTCCCTGTCCATCACCATCTCCCAGCGTTCAGCCAAAACCACGTCTGTCAAGTCGGTGATGCCATCCAGCCATATCATCCTCTGTCGTCCCCTTTTCCACCTGCCCCCAATCCCTCTCAGCATCAGAGTCTTTTCCAATGAGTCAACTCTTTGCATGAGGTGACCAAAGTACTGGAGTTTCAGCTTTAGCATCATTCCTTCCAAAGAACACCCAGGGCTGATCTCCTTTAGAGTGGACTGGTTGGATCTCCTTGAAGTCCAAGGGACTCTCAAGAGTCTTCTCCTAATACTGTCTTATTGCATAATGAGAATAGATATTTCCCAAGTGTATGATATGATAGCCATTGGAAAGACAAGACTCAAATAGCTGGCTTAGGATCATCTGGAAATTACCGGATTCCCATCATGGCATGGGGATATAAGGATATATTGAAGGAAGGGAGTGAAGAGTACATCAACAGGGGCATTTGACTGTGAAGGGCATCGTACAATAGACCTCCAAATCACAGAGAGAAGCCACGTTAGGAATATCAGTAGAATTCAATGTGTTTGTTTCTATGAAGGATAAAGGGGGGAATAACTGCTATTCATATTCAGATCAAGTGGCAGAAACAAACAAAATACAGAAGGATAGGAACTCCTTCTCAATTAGTTGAAAACAAAATTAGAACAACTTTACTTTTTAAAAATCTGGATCCAGTTTTTTCTCCCAAAACAGATGGTGTATTGGAAGAAATCTTAATTTATGACAGGCCTATTACTACGAGGGTCCCTCTCCCCCAAGAAACGTCTTTATTTTTCCTCATAGAATATGGTATCTGTCTGCCAATTATAAATTAGCAAATAGATTGCTGACCTTTCTTTACAGATAAAGAATATCCACCGATTATAAATGAAATACAATTTGGTCTACACCCAACGAGGATTTAAAAAAACAAACAAACAGCATTTCTATCTTCTTCAAACAGCAAGAAAATTCTAGCCAAAGGAGTATTTAGAAATGACAATGACAAGACGTTAGAAAGGTATATATTTAGCCTACCTACACAAAATGTGGTATTTGCTATGACATGTATTGAAGCAATTTATTTTATTGAGAGTAATTTTAGATCTATCTCTATGATATTCCACAGATATTTCTATGTGATAATTATTACCAAGCATTTTATTAGATAGAAAAATAAGGTTAAACTAGTGGGGATTTTTTCCAAATGTATTGTGATGATTATAATGAACTTCAGTCTCAGAGGGAGAAACTCAAAAAGGGGTTGGAATTCTACAGAGGTATTGGAGTTTCTGTCTGTATCTTAGGGACAGAGACAGCATCAGGAAGATTTTTAAAGATGTACATTATTATGCTCTCATTAACTTATTGTGTTCTCTGGCTTTGGGGAGTAAAGTAATACTTAAGACTAAACAAATTAATATAATCAAATTTTGATTAACTATCTATATCACTTAATTCCAACATGCCAGTTAAGATACTTTTTTCTTCCTGAATGCATATGTCAATGTATAGTAGTCTTTAGCGTATATGTGTTTCTGTATCTTCCATTAAAGTTGAAGCCACATTTTAAATTCATCAATACTAAACGGAAATCCAATTTTACTGAATGAAATAACCAAATTCAGGAAGACCAGTCCCATTCTAATCAACAAAGATTAAACATACATACATTAAACATACATTGACCTATAGGCAAAAAGTAAACTAGGACAAACAACTGAGATCAAGGCTAAAGAAGGATATAGATATGTTTAAACAATTTATGAACACAATCTAAACATTAATACTTATCAAGAACCTATAACAACCCACTCCAGTATTCTTGCCTGGATAATCCCATGGACAGAGAAGCCTGGCCAACTGCAGTCCATGGAGTTGCAAACAGCTGCACACAACTCTAAGCACCCACACACTAAGTGTTCATTTCTAATCTGATCATTTAGTTTATATGTCCGTGTATAAAACGTTAAACCACCTCTGTCCATGTAGTACATTATACTTTATCATCTTAATGAATTCCCTTAAAACTTACTGTATTGTGCTCTTTTAACCGCTGGTACGTAACACTAATAATTTACCCCCAAATTCTACATTCTAAATTCTAAACACCTGCTACTGAATTCATCCAATACAATAAATCTAATGGCTTAATTTTTTAAATATAATCCCTCAGTTACATTAGAAAACTGGATTCATTATTAAAGTTGCAATCCATGTAAAACTATAACGTTTGCAAAATTCAGTTTGCTCACACTGAGACCATGCTTTATTTTTAAAAAGCATTTGTAGAGGATGCTGGAATTTAATAGATTTATTAAGATCACTTTCCAAGAATAGTCTACTAATCACTGTGTTAACAACCCTACTATACACGTCACACACCCCCCATCACCAGAGAGGCACAACCTCCCCATCTTAAGGGTATCTCTGGCTACTCAGGGGCTAACAACACGGTTCCTTGGGAGCTTGTTAGAATAAAGGATCATCCTAGGCCTGCTTAATCAGAGTCTGCCTTTCAACAAGGTCTCCAGGTGATTTGTATGCACAGAACATCTGAGAGGCAGCACTATTTTAAGAATTAACCATGCTGCAGAAGTCATAAAGCCCATCTGAAATGTTAGCAGTCTTTGAGACTAAACATTAGATATAAAATATACTTGAGCACTTTAAAGGACACCTTGTAATTCCCACTATCCTTCATTTGTACAAATTTTCTTTTAGAATTAATTCATGAAAAACAAAAGACATGGACAGAGAGTAAACCATCTTAAAATTCAAGAAGCTGTGAGCAAACAAATTCTGAAAAATATCAGACTGCTTCCTCAGAATTGCTGTGGCTTCTCTCTTTCCAAGCACTCACAAAACTAATTTTAAGGTAGACATTCTAAGAGGGAATATTATTGGTACTAGGTGAACGTCTAATATCTAAAATGCTGTATAAAAGGTCAAGCAACATGGAGTAAAATCTTTATAGATGTCACTTTCCTAAACTGTCAGGACAGGAATGATGGCAGCTTTCTGCTTAACAAATCATAAAAGCAATTCTATAATTACCTACTAATAGCCTGATCTCTTACATAGGTGCTCTGAAGTCAAAACAAAATTCAAATACAGTGTTTCTCCAAAAATTACTTCTGGGGAAAAAAAAAAACTAATAGTGGACTTTTAGACTAAATATTCCTTCCCTGACATTAGTCATCTTTGCACAACATACCTACAGCTCTTAACTCTCACAACAGAGAAGGCCTAAAAAGTTGTGAAATACAAGAAATGAAAAATTGTTTTTAAAGGGCTCACACACACCTCCCTCCTATAGGCCAAACGTAAATACATTTGTTCATAATAACACTTACGCATCAAAACATCAAGATAATGGAGTATAACCGAAGTTTCTGCGAAGAGCAGGCTGAGAAATCCCTGCTCGCCATTAGCCTCCAGCCAGCTATTTAAGTAAGAGTTGATGAACCAGCAGCTTGAAGCACATGTAGATTTTTTTTTCCCTCTTATTCAACATTTGGTACATTTCATCTTTACCACGAGGTGGGCAGAAATGAAATTAAGCATTTTTTAATTTTCATTAGCAGCTTTTTTCCAAAGGAAGCTAGACTATTAGCTGAAATGAAATTCTGGATTTAGTACATTCTTACCGTCTATAATACCACCATAAGTAGCAGAGCTGGTTCAACTGACCAAACGTAATGGTTAATGAGATGATTTTAAATCCAGTACCTATAACCCGCGGCATATCTTCAAATTATCTCACCTTGTTCGGGTTCGTTATAAGGAAAAGGGGATACCACGAGTCAGCACAAACGTGGTTCTTCAAAACCAGAAATCAACAAGAACTCATCCAACATTCTCCAAAGCAAACATGAGTGGAGTTATACTATTCTACACACAATATTAAATCGGCAGTATTGCCAAACAGAAGGCACCTCTGCAGCCATGGAGTAAAGCTGGTTAAACAGACCCATCTCTGGTTTGGGAAAGATAAGGCCTACGAAGGTCTGGATTCAGAATCAGAACACCAAAGCTCATCCAAGGTCTCCGCCGAGGGCCTCACCAAGCCAACGCACAGCTTCTACCAGCCATGACGAGATCCAAGCACAACTCGACACTTCAGCGCTTTTTCATTTGTGTTCCTCACATCTTACCCTTTCTGAGAGTCAGCACGTAACTCCTAAGCACTTAGTATTAGAAGCACCTGCTTTTAGGCTCATGCTTTCCGCCGAGGTGCTGGGATCAATGCGTGGTCTTAGCTTTGCAGCTGCTAATGTGAGAGTGTAACCCCTTGTCTTCCGGAGTAGGTAGTGCCATGCAGAACGGCAGTTACTCTGTAAACTGGTAGAGGGGACCCAAATCTTCAAAAGGCCACTAGGAGCAGACTGCTGGGAAGGAAAAGCCATTTTTCTGCTTTCCCTGCCGGCCCTTCTGCACAGGCCTCACCTTTCTCTCATCATCGGGGTCTCACCTTTGGTACATTTCCTTAGATAACCGCTTCTTTTTCTCAAGGTTTGCTCTGAGTTTACAAACAAACCGACTTTTCCTCTTCCTTTGCTCTATCATTAACTTTGAAACAGCATTTTTAGAAACGTCTATAAGACCGAGATGGAAAAAGGTAGGTGCAATAGTTCTTAAAAGCTTTCTAAGTTCAAGCTAAGGAAAAACTACAGCGGCCAGTTCCACATCAGATCGAAACAAGCCAAGTCAGATCCTTTGTTTAGATTTTTTTTTTTCAGCAGCTTTCACCGACAACTTCCTACCTGTCCCAGCAATAAAGAAAAAAAAAGGTGGGGGATGTTTAAAGGGTGATGTAAGAGAGCAGAAGGGAAGGCTGAGGAGAGAAAGGGGAGAGCAAATTGTGAATTCTGATAGTCACAACAAGCAATTTCTGAAAACTCGCCGTCAAAAGTTCTGCGAGGTCGGAAGCTGACCTGAACTCACCTTTGGTGGGTTGACCTCTTCAAATCAGTCTTCTGAATCTACATTGACTCCTCATTGACCCAAATGCAAACGCTATAAAATAAATGAAGGAGAGATGAGGGGTGCCCTGCAAGAACGGTGCTTCGGACGTGCGGAGGGATCACGTACTAGTGTCGTAAATAATGAAGGACTGATAAATAATACATTAGAAAGGAAAGACCCTCTGTATTGCCACGTCACGGAGCCCTGAGTTCCATACCCAGAGTACCAGGTGCAAATTGGCTACATGTCTGCTAGAAGGCTGAATGCATATTCCCAGAGCTTTGCCGTTCGTTATTTCCCTCAACCACTTTTATATGTAGGAATTTTTTTCGGTGTATTTCAAAAATACTTTACAATCTGTAAAAATAATTTATGATTATTGAAGCACTTCTAAACTCCCCTTTCTTTTGTTTACGTCCCTGGTGGCTCAGACAGTAAAAAAAAAAAAATCCACGTGCAATGCAGGAGACCTGGGTTCCATCCCTGAGTTAGGAAGTTCTCCTGGCGGAGGGCATGGCAACCCACTCCAGTATTCTTGCCTGGAGAATCCGCATGGACAGAGGAGCCTGGCGGGCTACAGTCCGCGGGGTCGCAAAGAGTCGGACACACTGAGCAACTAAGTAAGCACACTTTTTCCTCTCTCTTTCTTTTTAAATAATTAATTAATTTTAATTAGAGGCTAATTAATAACTTTACAGTATTGTGGCGGTTTTTGCCGTACACTGACATGAATCAGCCACGGGTGTACATGTGTCTTGCATCCCGGACCCCCTCCCACCTCCCTCCCCAGCCCATCCCGCTGGGCCATCCCAGTGCACCAGCTTTGACTGCCCTGTTTCATGTGTCGAACTTGGGCTGGTGATCTGTTTCACATATGGTAATACGCATGTTTCAGTGCTATTCTCTCAAATCACCCCACCCTCGCCTTCTCCACACAGAGTCCAAAAGTCTGTTCTTTATATCTGTAAGCATAAATTTTTTGGCTTGTAGAATCTTAGTTCCTTGACCTGGGATCCAAGCGGGGGCCCCAGGGATCAAACTGGAAAGTGCAGAGTCCCAGCCACTGAACCGCCAGAGAGTGCCCCCTCCCTTTCTTTTTAAACACAGCTTACCTCAGACCATGTACTACTTGCTGTGTCAGAGGTAAACAGAAAAAAAAATCACTTTTATGCAATCAGATGAAGATAGTACTCTCCCTCAGGGAGTATACCAAAATAGGGACTGTGAATGACAAGAGAAGAATATATAGCCTTTAAAACCAGACTTTTAGAATACCATGTGACAAATATTTACTATATTCTGAGCCATATGTTCTGCAGATAGGAACATGATGGTGATATAGGTCCTGCCATTTAGGGACAAGTAGAAATGGCTATACTTTCATTTTTAAGTGTTTTGAATAAATACTTCTGCAGACAAGTTTCCCTTTGGAAATTTGTATTACATAAATGGCTGTACGTTTGCATTCTTTATTTGAAACAATTTTTGGTCAGAAAAATTTAATTTACACTGAAACCTGCACTGGATGGCATCCTTGACTCAATGGACATGAGTCTGAGCAAGCTCCGGGGTTGCTGATGGACAGGGAGGCCTGGCGTGTGGCAGTCCGTGGAGTCGCAAAGAATCGGACACGACTGAGCCGACTGAACAACAAAGCCAACATTGTCCTTACTCCCTGGGCTTCGTGGAATTGTGATCAGGACACTGAACTAGGAAATGTGTTCAGAGTGCTATTTATTTCTTTATTTTTAAAATTAACCCTTTGATGTATTTATGGCTGCTCAGCTTCTGGGACCTTAGTTCCCATACCAGGGATGGAACCTAGCCCCGCTCTAGTGGGAGCACAAAGTCCTAACCATTGGGCCACCAAGGAATTCCCCTACTCCTTCATTCAGATGCAGATAAATTCTTTAGTATAACAGACAAGGGTAAAAGAAAATACTATAAAGTGTAAACTGTACACAGATACTGAGATTGCAATGGGACAAACTGTGTGACCGAACAATTGCAATATCCAAGTAGGATATTCCAGAGGGGAGGCACAGACCAAGGGATGTGATTGAAAGTTTCTTACACCCTTACTTAGACTTCCCTGGTGGCTCCGTGGTAAAGAATCCACCTGCCAATGCAGGAGACATGAATTCAATCCCTGGGTCAGGAAGTTGCCCTGGAGAAGGAAATGGCAACCCACTCCAGTGTTCTTGCCTGGGGAATCCCAGGGACAGAGAGCCTGTTGGGCTCCCGTCCACAGGGTTGCAAAGACACCACTTAGCGACCGAATGGCAACACACTCTTGGTAACTAAGTGCGTGAAATAACAGCACTGACGTGAATCCAGGGCCACGTACCTCACTGTGTGCTTTACGTGCATTGTTTTTCATCCTTAAAGCATCTTGTAGGGAGTCGGCTAAAAGAGGAGCATTCAAGTACTTCACTGCAGATGGTGGCTGCAGCCATGAAATTAAAAGACGCTTACTCCTTGGAAGAAAAGTTATGACCAAACTAGATAGTATATTCAAAAGCAGAGACGTTACTTTGCCAACTAAGGTCCGTCTAGTCAAGGCTATGGTTTTTCCTGTGGTCATGTATGGATGTGAGAGTTGGACTGTGAAGAAGGCTGAGCGCCGAAGAATTGATGCTTCTGAACTGTGGTGTTGGAGAAGACTCTTGAGAGTCCCTTGGACTGCAAGGAGATCCAACCAGTCCATTCTGAAGGAGATCAGCCCTGGGATTTCTTTGGAAGGAATGATGCTAAAGCTGAAACTCCAGTACTTTGGCCACCTCATGCGAAGAGTTGACTCATTGGAAAAGACTCTGATGCTGGGAGGGATTGGGGGCAGGAGGAGAAGGGGACGACAGAGGAGGAGAGTGGCTGGATGGCATCACCAACTCGATGGACGTGAATCTGAGTGAACTCTGGGAGATGGTGATGGACAGGGAGGCCTGGCGTGCTGCGATTCATGGGGTTGCAAAGAGTCAGACGCGACTGAGCGACTGAACTGAACTGAAAGTACTTCAGTCAAAGTCATATACTTGGTAGTTGACAAGATGGGCTCAAGTCTGACTGATTTCAAAACCTACATTCCTTTCTTTAATCCAGGCAGCATTCTAGAACTTCCCACTGCCAATGGGCAGGTGCAGGGAGTGAAGCCTGAGATGTTTACGAAAAGCTGCTCAGCCCACTGACATTCCTGCCTCTTCTCACCAACGTTTGCCCAGCTGCTGCTTCTCAGCCAGGGCCTTGGCAGGGCTCCTGGAGTGAAGTGAGAGCTCAGCTTACCAGG
This sequence comes from Nanger dama, assembly GCA_917880005.1. Lineage (NCBI taxonomy): Eukaryota > Metazoa > Chordata > Mammalia > Artiodactyla > Bovidae > Nanger > Nanger dama. Next base: position 13,345,496 of record CAKJTW010000032.1, on the reverse strand, counting down.
TCAGGGGAACAGTGGCAGATATCTTAGTGGGCCCCCTCACCTGTGAGTTCCCTTCTTTGTAGGGTTCCCAGACAACCTAGAAGATGCCCAGATAAATATGCATTTTAGAACAGCAATGAATAGTTTCTTTTTAGTATAAGAATGTCCCAGTTGTGCAAATATTGCATGGGACAACTTCTTTGCTAAATTTGGCCACCCTGCTTTTGACCCCATTTGAAAGTCTTAAATTAGAATTAAAAAGAGTTGCATGCATGCTGGAGTGACTTATAACTCTAAAGATTACAACAGGTGATCTTCAGCTTCGAATTCCGGTCTATGGACGGGAATTGTAGGAAACTCTACAACACATCATACCTGCCCAATTCCTACCCAGGATGTTCAGTGGTTTATCACGGGATGCTGCTGTTATTCATGTGATTAGCTTCTGGTGCAGCAGATATGTCTTGACATGAGTGTGTCCATGACTCAGGTATTCGAGACATGTAGATTCCTATTTCTTTAACTCAACAGGATTCTGTTCCAAAATCCCATTTTTTTAAGAGGTAGCACAAACATAGACTCTCAAGTCAGGTCTCAACACATTGCCTTTTCCTAGAGTTGCTCCTAGGGTACATGTCCTGCTGTAGGGGTGGGGCACCTGTTTCTTGATGTCCTCTGGCCCTGCAAATTGTTGCCAAGGCACCTTGCCTTCTTGGCCTTCTGCCCCCTTTCCTGTCCTTCCTACTGGGCTGAGATGCACAAGGTCACCCATCCCTCTCCAGGGTCTCCTTGCACTCCAGGGCGTCTGCTTTGGGGTGGGAAGCCTGATGCTCTTTGCCATCAAATCCTACTATCTCAGGTTTTGCCTTCTCCCCAGGGGTCTTCCCCTAGGGAAGGGCACATCTTTTCTCTGGAGGACTCCAGGCATTCATGTCCTCTTGTTTCCCTTCCACTCTCTGAATACCCTCTGCCTAGACCATCTTTTTCTGGGCATGGCCCATCCTCTAGCTCTCAATATTTTTCCTGTGTATTCGATTCTAAGGATCTTAGGTTTTTGGAAGACATTGGAAGGTTATTCCTTTTCACCCTTACTTATTACCACCACCATGCCAACAATGAATACAAAAGATTTTTCTTGGAAGGGAGTGAGAGAATAAGGCTAGAATAGAGGGAAGTATTTTAACCAACTGACTTTAAACATCCTCATGCCCTGTTCCTCCTTTTCTCCCCCTAAGTCAGATCTTAAGAATTAGATCCTGATTTGTTTGGACACAAACTTTGCTTTTCCACGGGAGTCCCCAAATATGGCATCAGTATCAGATGGGAAACATTTAAAACATGGATTGTCAGGATCCCACCCAGATGTATAGCATCTCTAGGGTTGAATCTAGGAAGGTGTATTTTTAAAAACTCTGGACATTTTTCTTACATGCTCAGTTACTCTTGTCCACTGGCCTGCTTCTGGGAACAACTCCCCTTTTTTTCCCCACATCTGCCTTCTTTCCATTTCTTTCTTATCTCTGGTGTGGCAACTTCCGGTTAAAGGTTTCTTGCATAAAACCAAGATCTAGTGTGGAGTTCTGTATCTATCTTTCAAAGAGAAGATAACCTAGAAGGCAAGAGTCTTGTCTCCTCTTATTTATCTCTTATCCCAGTTTTCTTATCCTTCAGTGTCCTGTCCATGTTCCAAGAAGGAAATCTTAGTCTAACCCACCAAAGAGGACCATCCAACTGCATGTTTCATCCATCTCAAATGCAAAACTGACAGGGGCAGAATAAAGGGGAAAAGTAGATGATTAAATAGTTAATCCCACTAGGGATTGTAGGTAGAAAAACATGGGAGACCCCTGTAATTAATAATTACTCAAGAGAGCAGTTTTGCTTAACCACAAAACCAAGCAGACTTGCCTAGCAACAAAACGATGCAACAGAAGCACAAGACTCCCAAACAGTAAAACCCTGGTGACGGGAGACCCACAACTTCCCAGTGAGCTCAGCAAGTTAATGACCCCCAGGATGTACTGTCTAGGGATGTTGTGTGTTGTTGTTTAGTTGCTAAGTTGTGTCTGACTCTTTGCAACCCCCTCGTCTTATAGCCTCCCAGACTCCTCTGTCCATGGGATTTCCCAAGCAAGAATACTAGAGTGGGTTACCATTTCCTTCTCCAGGGAATCTTCCTGACACAGGGATCGAACCCGCATCTCCTGCATTGGCAGGCGGATTCTTTACCACTGAGCCGCCAGGGAAGCCCAGGACACGCTGCCTGCATACATGGAAAGCAATAATGTGTGGATCTGGCTTGCCCCTGAAGGGACAGGAAAACTCCCCTGCTCAACCTGGAGGAGGAACTAATGGTGGAAGCATGATGTCTATTCAGGAAAAAGAAGGAAGTTCTCCCCCCACCCCCACATTTTTTATTGTAAAACTGTAGCCGGGTAAGTTCCTGGGACACAGCATTTCTCGCCCACCCACCTGTCAGCCTCACAAATGTCCTATTCTAATAAATCACTTCTTATCTACCACTTTGCTTTTGCTGAATTCTCTGCACTGAGACATAAAGGACTGTGGTACCAGAGCTCTGTGGAGCCCGGTTTCAAAACTATTTCCCAGAGACCTAGATGCTGCTTGGTTCTTAGGAAGAATAGTTTTTCACAGTATGAGGATACTTCCAGAAGAAAGGCTTATACAATTAAGATGTATTCCCAACACATGTAAATTACAAAGGAAGATTCTTAAAACATTGCTTGTATTGATTTGTTTAAATTATTGTTAAACATTGTCAATTTATTTGGAGAGACCAGTTCACCTTTCTAAAAAGTGAATACGGCTAGGTAGGACATGTCAGGATGGCAATATCATTGGCCTATTTTTTTCTACAGTGAGATTAGGAGTACTGAACAAAGTTGGGGCTCTTATAGGATTACATCCTAGGGAGTGATAATAGACAAACTAACTGAAAATCATTCACAAGTAATGATTGGAAGCACTCACTCCCTGGGATGGTAGTTGATATTTGTAAAAGTCAGCTATGCTTATTGACTTGACTCAACAAAAGGTCATGTACTGTTACTATGACATCAGAGTATCACTCAACATTAAATAACAGGACAAAGGTTCTGAAAAATGAGGCGGGTGGATAGACTGAGCAGAAGCAGAGAAGTGAATGTCGTCTAAGCAGGTACCCACAATTCCTTTTCCTTAAGAAAGTAAATTTACACTGAATATCTCATCCCAGGTTTAAATTATTGAGAAATGTATCCTTCCCTTTAACGTTGATGAAGCAGAGCCTTCCCTGGTGGTCCAGTGGCTCAGACTCCACGCTCCCAAGGCAGGGGGCCCAGATTCAAACACTGATCTGGAAACTTGATCCCACAGAGCGCAACTAAAGACCCCACATGTCACATCTAATACCTGGCACAGCCAAATAAATAAATTAATTAAAATAAATTTTATTTTTTAAATTAATTAATTTATTTATTTTAAATTACAATACTGTATTTGTTTTGCCATACATTGATAAAATAAATTTTAAAAGATTAAAAATGACAGAAAAACCCAACTAGTGTATGATCTCAATTATCAGTGGAATCTAAAAAAATAAATGAACAAAATAGAAACAGAGTTATGTATAATAGAGAACAGTTAGTGGTCCCTGGAGGGGAGGGAGGAGGGGGGAATTAAACAATAGGACAAGGAGATTAAGAGGGACAAACTTCCTGTTGCAAAATAAGTGAGTCCTTGTTATGAAATATACAGTACGTGCAATACGGTCATTCCCCAGAGGATGAGATGGTTAGATAGCATCACCAACTCAACGCAGATGAATTTGAGCAAACTCCTGGAGACGGTGGAGGACAGAGGAGCCTGGCATGCTACAGTCTACGGGGTTGTGAAGAGTCAGACACAACTTATTGACTGAACAACAACATCTTTGTATGGTGACATATTGTAACCAGAGTTATGGTGGTGAACATTTTGAAATATCTAGAAAAAAATCAGTGTTGTGTAACAGGAAACAACGTAGTGTTGTAGGTCAATTATACTTCAAAAACAAATACATATATAAACTCAAAGGGATCAGATTTGTGGTTACTAGAGGTGGGGATAAGAGTATGGAGAGAGGAGGATTTGGATGCAGGTGGTCAAAAGATACCCCAAACTTCCAGTTGCAAGATACCTAAGGCCCAGGGATATAATGTACAACATGATATATATATATAGAATACACTGCAGGTGGCGCTAGTGGTAAAGAACCACGCCTTGCCATTTCAGGCTAGATGTAAGAGATGCTTGAGCATCCCTGGGTCGGGAAGATACCCTGGGGAGGGCACAGCAACCCACTCCAGTAATTCTTGCCTGGAAAATCCCGTGAACCGAGGAGCCTGGTGGGCTGCAGTCCATGAGGTCGCACCGAGTTGGACTTAGCATATATGTTACATAAGACAGTTGTCAAGAGGATAAATCCTAAGAGTTGTCATCAGAAACACACACACGCACACTTTTTTCTGTTTCTTAACTTTTGCATCTATATGAGATGATGGATGTTCACTAAACTTTGTGATAATCCTTTCATTTTAGTCAAATCATGGTGTACACTTTAAATTTACACAGTGCCATGTATCAATCACATCTTGATAAAATTGGAAGAAAAAAAGTCGGTTAAGCAGCAGTATCTGTTCCAAGCTGATTGGTCAGGAAATATTATAACAGATACTGTCTACAGAGCACACTGCTAGATGGTGTAAATAAAGGAAGCTAGCCTTCCTGCAGAGAGTACCCAATTTTTTCCTAAAAGGTCAACACAGATATGGAATTAGGAACCAAAGAAATCAGACCTCACAGGTTGAAACCAACCATCAGGTTTTGCTTAAGCCAGTCTCAAAAATGGACTTTCTTCAACTTCGTAAGTATCTCTTGTACTGGGGCTTTATTGTTTACAGAAGTGAAGATCTGTGCTTCCTGAGGGGTGGAGAGTGGCCCTGGCTGGGGACAGCTGTTGTCTCTAGTGGGAGTTGGGAGGAAGAAGGCCACTTGCTGCTCCTTGATGAGCTCTGGACCTGCTCTGGGGACTTGGCCTGGATGTTCCTAATCCCCAGGAGACTTCATCAGCAAGTCTTGCCAACAAGTGTACTCTTTCTCTCAATACTTGCGTTGTTTTATGTATTTACACTTTAGATATAAACTTCGCTTTCTGTGATGGCTTGTCAGATTTTGAAGCACTTTTCCCATTCTGTTATTTATTCACATTCTTTTATTGTGTTTCATTACAGGAAACTGAGATCCACACTGGCTAGGCTATATACTTGAGGTCACAACTTTGTGACTTAGTAACAGGATGGATATCTCCTGACTCAAATTCCAGTGAGTTTTACACTATTTGGGATATGTTCTTACTTTGTTTTCATTGACTAAGAAAAAAAACATTCATCTCTTATTTCTCATCAGTGCAACAAAGGATTAACAGAACTGGTAAGTTTAATACTTGTGCAGTCCACAGGATTGCAAAGAGTCAGACATGACTGGGCGACTGAAAGAACAAACAAATATTGTGATTATGGATTTATTTAGATTTACTCTTACCATCTTGTTTTGTTAATTATCTAACCTGTTTTTTTTTTTTTCTTATGTTGCCTTTCCCTTCCTTTGTTGCTTATTGATGGATTAATGGCTTTGTTGTCTCTGCCTGTCCTCCCATCTGTTGGTTGGAAAGCTGTAACATTTCCTTCCTTCCATTTTAACACAGATCATATGAAATTGATCAGTTGTTTCCTCTTCCAGGACATATAAGCATTATAGAATGCTTTCACTCTAATCACTCCTCTCAACTGTTGACGATACCTTTATCCCACATCATTTTCACACTTCCACACAAGTTTTGTTCTGTTGATGCTTTTTCTTTTGTTTTGTTTTCTAGCCATATCATGCAGCTTGTGGGATCTTTGTTTCCTGACCAGGGATCACACCTGGGCCTCCTACAGGGGCAGCAGGAGTCCTGACCACTGGTCGACCAGGGAATTTTTGTTGACGCTTCTTTAGATTTAACCATATATCAGCCAGTTTCTTTGCTCATCACTTTCTTGGCTTCTATTCCTTCTTTCCGGTTTAATTTTCTTCTTCTTGAAGTACTTCCTTTAATCTACTTTCAGTGGGATTGTCTACAGGTGGTAAATTCTGTGTCTTGGCCTAAAATGTTATTATTTGCCCTTGTTTTTGAAATTATTAACAAACCAGAAACTGAAGCACAGATTGACTTTCTCTCCAAATTTTGAAGCTATTCCACTGCTGTCTTCACGAAAGAGCATGAGTCTTGGAGATCCAGTTAAGCATGGTTCAGATAGTTAAACACAGCACAGGGCCCCCGGAGCAAGGGTATGACCAGTGAGCGTAGACCTGAAAATGTGCTTGGGGTCAGGTCAGACAGGATTAACCTCAATCCACAGAAAGATCTGGGCTTTTTGGGGGTGGCGGTTGCCCCACTGAGAATATAACTCACCTCTTGAAGTGAAGTATTAGTCGTTCAGTCGTGTCTGACTCTTTGCAACCCCATGGACTGTAGCCCACCAGGCTCCTCTGCCCATGGAATTCTCCAGACAAGAATACTGGAGTGTTAGCCATGCCCTCCTCCAGGTGATCTTCCCAACCCAGAGATCAAACCCAGGTCTCCTGCACTGCAAGTGGGTTCTTTACCAACTGAGCCACCAGGGACATCCAGAGCTGGGCTTTGACATCAAACAGACTTCAGGTCTGGAGCTACCATTCACCTGCTGTCTGACCTTGAGTGATTTTAAACTAGAATAAGCTTGATTATTGCAAGTTTTTAAGTTGCTGGTTTTTTAGTTCTTGATGAATGATGCAACCTATCCCTTTACAGAATCATCAGGGATGTCCCAACCTTTAGTTAAGGGCTCTGTTTCATTTCCTTAGAGACTGGAGATCACCAGTGATGGTGGTACAGACTGCAAAGTCCCTGACTAGGAGAAAGGAGGAATGCCACACTGCCTGTAGTCTTCCCTTTTCCACTGGAAAGTCAAGAAACTGCGAGTCAAATATAACAGGGCAACCACTATACGGTTCTTCTGGACAGGATTTGGGGGAACTGACAGCCTGATTATGACCATCTGGCTGGATCGGAAGCTCACAGCTCCATCATTTTCTGGCCCTTATGATCTTGACAAATCTTTAACCTAAGACTATGCTTTTTCTTCTACGAAGTAGGGGCTGGTGACAGTATCTACCTCACAGGGTTGTTGACATTTCAGGAGACACCACATACGAAGTCCTTTATGCTCCTTTATGCTCAGTAATGATGCAATGGGGATGTTTGTGAATATTAAACAGAGGTATAATTTTGCCTACAAATCATGGTGCCCTCTGGTTCTCCACTGTCTGTCAGTGCCATGCCTTCCTTCACAGAGTGGTGGGTAGTATCCTGAACACAGCTTGGCTTTCAGACCTCACCCAGGTATATAAGTAACCTGGAAAGCCAAGTTTTACTGAATGAGGAAAGAGTTGTTTTCATTCCAAGAGCCTCCCTTTACGTAATCAAATCCAGTTAGAGTGTACAGAGAATGGCTCTGTGGTATAAAGGAGGTTCCTGTGAGACAGGAAGGGAAGGAGAAAGGAGGAATTAAGAACGGGGACGCGAGAAGAGACAGAGACGATTAAATGCGAGCACTGTGGGGATGCCTCTTGGTCTGAGAAGAAACCCAGTCCGCCAAGCCTCCGGGATAAGACCTTAGGAAAACCAGCAGACGCGACAACAGCACGAGAGGGATTTTGACTGGTGAGGCTGATGTCTGCTTCTCCCTGTTGGCGCCCTCCCAGCCTTGCCTTGGATGGAGGGAAGTGATGGGCTCCAGAAAGCACCCCACTGGTCCTTCTTGTGGCACAGGTGGTTTCTGAAAGACACCACGAGTGATGCAGAAGCATTAAGTCACTGTGAGCATCCAGGGCTCATCCGCCATGCATGGCATGGCACAGGAGTGCCAGGGCAGGGGCTGTGTGGTGGACAGCCCAGCCCCTGGAGCAGGGAGAGCTGAGCCTCACATGTTCCAAGGCAAGGCCAGTGGGGGAAGCAGGCCAGTAGAGGACATTTGCCAGGTTTCCTGCGAACAACCATCCTGCAGAAAGTCTCTCAGAGGACAGACCATCGCTGACAACAACGGTGGATGAAGACAGAAATCTGTGCCCCAAAATTAAAATAAAAGCTACTCTTCAGCTGGGGTATGGTGGCCCAGATGGTAAAGAATCTTCCTGCAACGCAGGAGACCTGGGTTTGATCCCTGGGTCGGGAAGATTCCCTGGAGGAGGGCATGGCTACCCATGAATACTCCCATGAATACTACCCAAGAATACTCCAGTATTCTTGCCTGGAGAATTCCAAGGACAGAGAAGCCTGGCAGGTCACAGAATCAGACACTACTGAGCAACACACACACACACACACACACACAGCGAGCTGGGGCCAGCAGGAAGCAGCAGAGGGCAGCAGACACACACACACACACACACACACACACACACACACAGAGTTGGGGCCAGCAGGAAGCAGCAGAGGGCAGCAGACACACACACACACACACACACACAGTTGGGGCCAGCAGGAAGCAGCAGAGGGCAGCAGACACACACACACACACACACACACACACACACACACACAACACACACACACACACACCAGGAAGCAGCAGAGGGCAGCAGACACACACACACACACACACACACACACACACACAGGAAGCAGCAGAGGGCAGCCAGACACACACACACACACACACACAGGAAGCAGCAGAGGGCAGCAGACACACACAACAGACACACACACACACACACAGTTGGGGCCAGCAGGAAGCAGCAGAGGGCAGCAGACACACACACACACACACACACACAGACACACACAGACACACACACACACACACACACACACACACACACACACACACACACACACACACACACACACAGACACACACACACACACACAGACACACAGACACACACACACAGACACAGACACACACACACAGACACACACAGACACACAGACACACACACACAGACACACACACACACACACACACACACAGACACACAGACACACACACACAGACACACACACAGACACACACACACACACACACACACACACACCCAGCAGGAAGCAGCAGAGGGCAGCAGACTACAGGCGCCTCTCCTGGCTGACAGGACAGCTAAACGTTCTTCTAGACCCATCTGGGGACTGGAAGGCAGGGTCTGGGGACACAGAGAGGGAGAAACAGCCCTAAAGCAGTGTTTGAGCTGGCTATTTACCCTACTCTAATTTTAAACTGGAGAGGGAAATGACAAACCACTTGTTTTCTTGCCTGAAAAAAATCCCATGGACAGAGGAGCCTGGTGGGCTACATACAGTTCATGGGGTCACACAATTTTAAACAGGAAGAAACCACTCAGCATTCCTTTTCTACATATCTGTACCACTTTTTGTTCACCCTCTTTTACTTTTCTAAACTTTTTTCTTTAAATGATTTTTAAAAGTCCTTTTATTTAAAATTTGTTCCCCCCGCCCCAGTCATCCTCTTTTGGATTTAAAGTTTTATTTTACAAGCTTCAAGAGCCTTAAACTAACCCCTTTGCATATTTCCAAACACTTGGATATGTGTGTCATTTTCATAGTAAAATAATCCTACCTTTCTCAGTATCTTCACCAAAAAAAAAAAAATTCCTAGATTCATAAACTTCTTTTGCTGGCAGTTTGATTTCTAAAGCTAATCATGAATATTGCTTGCTTTTATAAGTAATGTATTTGAATTTCCCAAGATTCATTTTCTATTTTGAGCAAAGCCATCAAATTTATTCATTGTTCCTCTAAAGAAGCAAATCTGAAAAGAATCAAAGGTGAAAATATAACTATAAGTAGAAGCATAATTAATAGTTCCTGATCATTTGCCAGGAACTATCTACCAGAAACATTGGTGCAGTATGATTACTGGCTATAATGGATATATTCAGATAATTCTAGTTTTTCCCTTTTTATTCCATGTGTCTTCATTGTTTATAAATGAGCTGGATTCCCACATTCATTTATAGGTTCCAGTTAGCTTCGCTTTGGCCCCACGGCCTCAGCCATATACCTCCGAACAAATTACGGCCGTTTTAAAATATGCCTACAAATTCGTAGATGCTCTTTTCAATAGCGAGAGTCTGGGAATTCTCTGGTAGTCCAGTGGTTAGGACTCCATGCTTTTACCGCAGTGGGACACGGGTTTTATCTCTGGTCAGGGAACTAAGATCCCATAAGCTACACAGTGCAGCCAAACAACAACAAAAAAGAAAAGACATGAAACAGCCCATTTCCCTACCCTGGATTCCCCGACCCATTTAAAATGAATAGAACATGGTGCAATTGACAGACTAGGATGTCTGAGGCTCCATGGCTTGTGTTTGCTCTCCAGAACTGCTCACTGTGGAGAAGCCACCGTTGCCCCATGTGGTAAGGACACTCAGACAGCACAGAGAGGCCTGTGCGGTGAGGAAGACCAGCTCACAGGCTGTGTGACTGAATCACCAGAAAAGCGGGTCCTCCCAGCTGCAGTCAAGCCTTCAGATAACTGCGGCTCTGGCTGACACGTTGACGGCAACCTCACGAGCAGGTAGAGGCAGAACCACCTACAAATGCCCACGCCTGAATTCTAGACCTGCAGAAATCGTGAGATAATAAATTTTTATTGTTTTAAGCTGCTGAGTTTAAGGGTAATTCATTTTGCACTGGACATTAATGCACTGGCTTTCTCACAAATATACACCACTACATATAGAAGAACTGGAAAAAATATTGGTAACTTGGGATTCTCATACCGTTATTAAGACGGCCTTGGATACAAGTGGAACTGAGGTTAGATCTTAAACCATTCTCGGTGAACTGCTCTCTTCTTGGGTGTTGCTGTGGCTAAGTACTTTAACTCCAGTGTTTCTAAGTAGCTTGGATTACTTGTGGTTAACCATACACTTGGTAAAGATTATGCTGATTCAACAAAGGTAACTAATCAGTCACATGAAGGTGGGGCTTTTGTCTCGGATTCATTCTCCAAGGACCTTTAGTCAAAGAAAATTACATCTACTCTGCTGCGACAGTTCCCCAAACACATGCTAGATTAAGAAAAGACAATAACAAACCTAAGGACATCCCTATGATTTGCTCCAGGTTTTAGGTATCATGAAAGGGTCAAGTTGTTCTGTACTATACTAATTCTAAACCAAACTGGACTTTCCCCCTTCTTCAAGTTGATCTCCCCCAGACTCCAGTTCTAACTTGCCTTTTGTTGTGTGTGAAACATTTATTGTTCTATTAATCAGCATCTCAATGTCTTCTTCACAAATAGGGTCCCACAATGACTTGAGAGTTCCTTTTTCGGAAAGGCCACCTGGTGATGAGATACCCACAGTAATAAGCTCCAAGATGGTGGCGGTGACCGGCTGGGCTCAGATTCGAGACGGAGCCATCCCAAGCATCTTCCTGAGCTCCAGTCTTAGTACTGAACACAATGATCCAGGCACCCCTCACAAAAGGGAGAATAACTTGTCTTTCCAAAAATACACAGAGGTGAGTTGAGTGTGTGCCTGAGAACATCAGGAAGATGACGACTAAGTTTTATTTCAACTTAAATTAACTCACAGTGTCCACAGGAAAAAAAAAAGACTATTAAGTGGCACTCAAGCCTACAATTATTATATTTCCCCTCAGCTCCGGGGATTAGAAACAAAGAATGAGCAGGTTGATTGGAAGATTTTAGCTCCACTCCTGTTAGCTCCAGTTCATACTGTATTAAAGGGCAGAACTTGCCTCCTGGCATTTTCGTGGTATCTTCCACATTCCAGGTTCCCCCACCAGCAGGATGCTGTCCACCTCCAGCTGTCTGGGCATGAGAATAGACTGCCTTTCCTCCAGGTTAGGAGAAACCCTGAGACAAACTGCTATACATTACAGACTGACTTCCTGTTTGTTTTCTAATTCAGGAGGTAGGCTCAATATTACAGAAAGACACCTGTGCTAGGGCAGTAAGTTCAAGGCGTAATACAAAAATCTCTGTGTGGTTGTGTACTGGTAGCATCCTTTTCTTTTATCTCTTGGTCTAGAAAAAAAAAAGCAAGAACTCTTACTCCATTACGTCTTCTTTTAAGACTTTTCAAATGTGCATGGCCAGGAAGCTTTACTTTTAAAAATAAAGACTAACCATGTAATTAGCTGCCTCCCCCCCGCAACACAGTTCTAAAGCTGAATATTATAATTTTCAAAATAAGTATTGGCTAGAAAAGGTAATTTTTAGAAGACCATATCTAGCCCTTAGCTACCCTAAAGGTATATTTTTCTTTATGAACAGGTTTTCTTCCCACAAATTGGTACCTTAGAAACACAAAGCTAAATATTTGCTATGATAAAATGTGTGTCCAAACAATGATAAACAAATGCAATGACAGCATTAATTCTGTACTTTGGAAATGAACTGGTAAACACAGACCTACATTTAACTATCCGATACATCTTAAAACCAGTGCGCCTTCCCATAGCCCATGGGAAACAACAATGCCCATGACCAAATACCACGTATCTCATACTAGTAGAGGCAATGGTGACAATTTGCTTCTTTTGTCTTAAACTGTGTTTGTGGTTGTCATGATTTAAACATTAAATAGCTGCTTCCCTCCCCCAACTACCACGCTACAACATGAAAATAATTTGAATTTTCTTCCCCATCTACTTTCTCCTGAAATCTACAAAAGTCATGCTCTGTCCAGAATAGGCGAGACCTAGTTCCTGATCATATCAGAAAGGCTCCTGTGAATAGAAGTTTGCTGAAAGGATTCTGGAAAACTATTTTTAGATAACTGTGTCCGGGGGTGGCAGGCCCTGCTCCTTTTCTAAAGAAGTGCTGGAGTGTCGGGACCTCGTAACCCACCTCGACCTGTCTGCAGCAGTGACTCCTTGCTAATGTCACTCAGTCCACACCTGGGACTCTCGCCACAGCCCTCCTGCTCTCTCCTCCTTTTGGAGGCTTGTCCCTCCACGCCACGTCACCAGACAGAGCACCAGGAGATGCTGATGGAAGCATGGGTTGAATCCTGGCTTTGCCGCTTGCTCCACTCCACTTCTGTTTCCCTTTCATCCAACACTTAATAACAGCAGAACCCATGGCATCCGCTGCTGTGAGGATTAAGCAAGATAAATATCAAAAGGTGGGAAATGTGCCTAGTACATAGTAAACCCTCAATGAATGTTTGCTGTTACTATTTTTACGCCACAGGGACTTGCATACAAACAAATTTGGAAAACTGATCTGAAACTAGAGGCAGTGTTATTAAAGACAAACAATGGATGTTTTAAAATCAGAATTAGACAGTCTGTATTCTAAAACACACACACGCACACACAATCTGTACCAATTAAATACAATAAAGTTGAAAGGGGATATAAATTACAGTCTTTCTCTTTTAAACAGTCAATAGGAAAATACTACAGTCAGCTCACTATACACAAAAATCATGAACAGCAGCTTCGCATTAAAATCTCCGATATCTTACTCATTTACGGATGCTACAAACTTCAAGGGAAAAGGTACAGCAGGCTGTATGCCCTTGCTCGCTCCCACGACACATTTATTGCTGTACATCTTGACCAACTGTACAAGCATCTACACAATAGGTACAGAGAGTACTTCTGTAAAAACTTCTGCACATATAATTCTCAGAGTCTCCATCAGTAAAAGAATTTTACTGATGAAGACACACAGCAGGGCCATCCATCTGTCTTCAACCATCTCCTGCGAACACTGTGAAGCGGGCACCTGTGGACTTCTCAGCTCCTGTCATCCCTTCAGCGTCTTCCAGAAATGAAACAGAACAACGGCAGAACCACACCACAACAAAAACCTACCAACCCCAAACAAAACCACAAAGAGACGAAAATCAACACCCACCCCCCCAACCCCACTCTTGGTTTGTCCCTGTGTTTTCTGTAATACTGCTCTCTGCATCCCACCCGCCTGGCTGGGCTGGACTGAGGGACAGGAAAGACTGGGATCAGAGCCCCAGTCACTGTCAACAGTTCCTGAACCACGTCAAGTCAGCAGGCAGCGGACCAGGTGGAAGACCAAAGAACGGAGCCGTGAGATTTTTCAGTGTGCTTAGGAAACACGACAGAGAACGGCAGCACGTGGCCTGGGAGCCACAGGGCATATGGCACCGAACTTGCAGTCAAACACGTATGTACACATAAAACAAGAGTGGACAGCAAAAAACATTCAGTCTTAGTTAAGTTCTTTGGTTATAAGGAACGGCATTCTGGAACCTCTGCTGCAAAGAGGGATTTGCAACCTCATTCTCAGGCAAGACCATCTCTTTCATCTGCTTGTGTTCTGAGAGATCGCCCGAGCTGCTTTGTAAGAAAGTCCAGTACCTTACGATTTTCTACAAACCACTTTTATCCATTTCAGTGTGCAGTCCTGTCTCTCCAGACATACTATAGATATACATTTCATATACATAATATATATTATTTATAAAAAAAATTAGAGCATTGACTCTAGATTCTACAGTAAGAACTGATTAAAATTGTACAAGAATAAAGTCTGGTTGAATCTGTGGAGGTTTCTACACCGTGGGGGTGTGTAGTGAGTGCAAACAACAATACTGTCACTTTGTGAAGCCAGGATTTTCGGTTCTCTGGAAGCAAGCAGAGGCTGCTGAGTCACCCGAGTGACAAAGTGCCACTTCTGGCTCGGGAAGGGAGAGGGGGAGGAGGTGGCCCCGGAAGCCGTGGCTTCTCCGTGCTGGTGTGAGGTCCGGCCGAGCCGCAGTGTGTTTGATAGATGGGCTGGTGCTCTAGGAGGCGACCGGAGCAGAGATGCTGTGGCCTTCGGAGGAATGTTCAGTGCCTCTCACCGAGCAGTGGTGCTCCCCTGGAACGCAAAGCGGGTGAGTGCAAGCTCCGGTCCCCACCTGCCCTCCCCTCCCACGGGGACCAGCCCCTATGAGGGGCTCTTCCTAGAGGATACCACAGGATCCAATTTACTGTGGGATCCAGTTCTGGAGCTTACACTGTACCAGGAAGACTCGAGCTCCAAAGTGAAGCTTCTAGGAAAAATAATGACCGCAAGCCCCGAAGAGAGAGTGAAAAACACGTCACTGCTGGGTCCACACTCGAAGTCAGACCAGGGTGAGCACAAAAGTCAAACCTGAGGACGTCAACAGTCCTCAGGTTTTAACACAGTTAAAACTATATTTTAATCAGAAACAACTGATCAAAACCAAGATAACAAAAATACTAAAGCAATTAAAAAAAGATAAAACTCACCATAGTTCCAACATTACCCTGATGCAATAAATATTTTTGTAAATTTCACTTTTGAACCAAGATCTTTGGCAGGGACACGCTACTCTGGAGCAGAATTCAGGTACTGCTCCTGTTGCTGCTGCTGCTGCTGCTGCTAAGTCGCTTCAGTCGTGTCCAAATCTGTGTGACCCCACAGGTGGCAGCCCACCAGGCTCCCCCGTCCCTGGGATTCTCCAGGCAAGAACACTGGAATGGGTTGTCATTTCCTTTTCCAATGCATGAAAGTGAAAAGTGAAAGTGAAGTCGCTCAGTCATGTCCGACCCTTAGTGACCCCATGGACTGCAGCCTACCATGCTCCTCTGTCCATGGGATTTTCCAGGCAAGAGTACTGGAGTACTGGCTTCTAAATAATCAAGGCAACAAATCAAGAAATGGGGGAGGTGAGGGGGTTGCGGTCCTCTTCCCTCTTCTCTGGGCCATGCCTTAAACAGTGCGGCCCTCAGACAGCCTACCCCACGTTCCTTCAGCAGACGGTTTGTGAAAAGCATATCCCTCCCCCAACCTGGTACTGAAGCACAGTCTGAGGTGTGCAGGGCAGCCACAAATGGGAATCTGTATTTTTTTTTTTGCTGCTGCTGCTGCTGTTATAATTTTATTTATGTATTTATTTTTTTGGCTGTGCTGGGTCTTCGTTGCTGTGCGGGCTTTTCTCCAGTTGCCCCAAGTGAGGGCCACGCTCCAGCCGTGGCGTCTGCACTTCCCATGGTGGTGGCTCCCTTTGTTGCAGAGCACGGGCTTTAGCACACTCGGGCTGCAGCGCTCTTGGCTCCTGGGCTCTAGAGCACAGGCTCAATAGTGTGACACCACATGAGCTTAGCTGCCCCGCGCGTGTGGCATCTTTCCGGGCCAGGAATCAAACCCGTGACCCCTGCACTGGCAGGCGACTCTCTACCACTAAGTCGCCAGGGAACAGTTAGTCGCATAGTTGTGTCCGACTCTGCAATCCCACGGACTGCAGCCTGCCTGGCTCCTCTGTCCATGGAATTCTCTAGGCAAGAATACTAGAGTGGGTTGCCATTCTCTTCTCCAGAGGATCTTCCCGACCCAGGGATTGAACCCGGGTCTCCTACATTGCAGGCAGATTCTTTACCAACGGAGCCATCAGGGAAGCCCCTGGGAATCTGTATTTTTAACAAGTATCTTCTCCCTACACCCCCCAGTAGGTCTATTGCACATTTAGGTTTGAGAAGCACTGTTCCAGACTGAAGAATTAACCCCTGACCACATTCTTCCTGGACTTCTTGGAAAAAGGACTGAAAAGCTGATGTACCAGCAAAGCAGATTCTGCTTAAGATCAGTGTAAAAGGAAGCTGAAGATTTTGAAACAAATGAATGTTTAGCTTGTTAGAAAAGTAATGAGTAACTTTATGCTTATGTTGGGCAAAGAAGTCTTTTTGAGTTGTAAAAGAGACCACTCTTTGGTATTTGCAGTTAATTTATGAATACGCTATATAACTGACCACATACTGAAATTTTAAGGGCTAATTCAGAAAACTTGGGGGTGTTGCAGGGAATAGCACCAAATTGGGTTGTTTTGCTTCCTCCACAAAAGAGAGAGACCGAAGGGCACCTGATCATCTTTGCCTTCACCCAGCGCCATTCCAGTTCTGTCAGCTCTTTGTTGTGCTAAGCCTGGTGCTTCAATACCCTTTACACAGCTGTGGCTGGGGTCTGGGACCAAAACAGTGGTCCTGGATGAGAGGGATGGTGGTACTTAGAAGCACACCACCTCTTATTTGCATAATTCACTAGTTTCCTTGGGAATATTAGCAAGACTCCATTTTTCTGTTCCACTATTAAAATTAAATACTGTAAAAACCAGCCTGGGTAACTTCCAAAGCCCAAACTTTAATTTCTCAGGGAACCCACCTCTGCTTCCCCGATGCATTTTTTATCTTATGGGCACCAAACATCTATATTAAATCTGTGAGGGATACCTGCACTTTATAACTCTGAAATTGCTGATATGGTTGATTTAAATTGGAAGTATTTTTTTCCTTAATGATACATAAAATAATGGTGTATCTTGGGACTTCCTGGCAGTCCAGTGGTTTAAGACTCTGTAGTTCCAATGCAGGGGGCGTGGGTTTGATTCCTGGTTGGGACACTAAGATACCACATGTCTCACAGTTTGGCAAAAAAAAAAAGAAAAAGAAAAAAGAAAAAAAAAGTGTATCTAATAAAAGAAATCACTGATTTAATGAAATCTACCATATTTCATATCAGAATCCTTTGAGATAGCCAGGAATTAAACATCTCAGGGAATGAATACGAGATCAATCCTTATCCATGTGAATGCTTAATTCAACAGGAACCTATATGCCAGGTAAGAAAGCCACGGTCCTATGTAAGTCATAATTCTCCTCTGAAACTAAGAGAGTAGATTTACAGACTTGTTCTCCCATAGCCAGCTAGCTGGGCAGCATGTGAGCATGGTCCAAGAGGGCTCATCTACCCTGTCAGAAACACCTGGGTGAATCTCTCCGACTAAGTCACCGTGAGGAAGGGCCTCTGGGGGTTGGGGCATAATTAGCGGCCATCACTGATATCACCAGACCCAAAGGACCACCCCTGGAATTTATCACCTGGTCATTCTCTGCCGAGGAACACAGCTGGCCAGGGTCCTGTGGCCCATGTGAGACACTCCTACTGTCTGCTCTATTTGGTAGGTTCCTCCTACTCAAAAGTTCTCCAGCAGAAGAATCCGTCAAACCATCAAAACCTTTCCCATCTGACACACCCATAAATTCTGTGAAAGAGTGATCCTCGAGGATGTTTGTGGTGTGTTCCACGGTCACCTCCCTGGGGCAGAATTCCCTGGCCGGCTGGCCGTTTTGCTGGAGCAGGCATCCTGCTCTGAACACGAGCTGGTCCTACGGAGGGTTCTGGAGTTTTTCTCCGGGACGCTGGGGGACAATGGGCTCCCTTTGGCTAAGGCACTATTTTCCTTGAGTGGCACCACAGTCATCTTATCCTTTCCCAAGCCTCTTTCTAATTCTGTCAACTCTTTGTTTGAGGATGGTCTGAAATCCTGCACAAGGGATGGTCCAGGATGCTCGCTGGAATCTGTGTCCTTCGTCGGAAGGGCCAGCTGATCTGAGCTGTCACTGGAAGGGACCACCATGTCCGACAGGGTGGCGTTGGAGGCACTGTGGGAAAAGTAGCCGCTGGTGATGCTGCTGGTGGTAGGGCTGCGGGACACCTCCTTCTCTAGGACCTTTGAGTTAGTCAGATCGCCTTTAGAAGAAAACCACTCTCTGTTCTCCAAGCTGGCATTGTAAACGCTGAAGTCAGCGAACTCCACAGGTACATAAGGCTGTGAACTTATCAGCTTCCGGCTGAGACCTTCTAGCTCATTTTCCTCCTCTTCAGAGTCCTATAGAAACAAAGCAAAAGTCAGCCATGAGCTCCTTATAGCGAGTGGATGGTTGAGACAAGTTTTAAATACTCTACTGTTAAAAGCACTTGCCTTCACAGGTTTTAGGATTTTTTTCTTTTTTCCTTCCTGAGTTTGGTTAAATTCTATGACCTGTTTGTGGACACAGGTACCTTATCCTCAGAGATCTATGAGCATGAAACTCTTACCATTCAGGATGAAGGAGATTTATTTCTTCGGTGCTCACTCAATGCTAATAATTAGAAACCTTTCCTGCTTTAAGGGCAAGGATGAAAGGAAGTGCAGTGGACTTTTGATTAGCTCCTCATGATTAGTTTCCAGTTGGAGGTTTCCCTGTTCTAATTAAATGAGTAGAGGGACTGCCAGAGGCAGGGAAGAGCTGCTGTTTTATTTTTACAATCCTCACCTTGGGGAGCAAAGTACAGAAAAATAAGATGATTTGCAAACGGTTTCTGGGCTATATTATGAGAAGGAAAAGCAGGAAATAAAGGCCCCCACAATAGCAAAAGGGCAAAGAACACAATTTCAACAGTCACTCTCAGTATTCCAGCAAACACTGTAAGTTTATAAAATACCAAATCTGACAATGACTGTTTTCCAGGGTTTTTGAGAAACAGGGATAGAGCCTTTGACTACAAGGTGAGGAAGACAGTAAGAATTATATGAAAATCTCCTTTGTCAAAAAGCTCTAGGATTCTGTTTATAAAGGTTGGTAAATATGCAAGAGTAGGTATTATCAACTTCCAGTCTCTCTTCCCAAGTGAATGATTCTTTTATATTAGGTGAAAAGCAATGTAGAACACTTTCCAAATAAAAAATAATATTCCTATCTTGTTGTTGTTCAGCCGCTAAGTCGTGTTCAACTCTTTGCGACCCCATGGACTGCATGCAGCATGTCAGGCTTCCCTCTCCTCTACTATCTCCCGGAGTTTGCTCAAGTTCACATCCATTGAGTCAGTGATGCCATCTAACCATCTCCTCCTCTGTCGCCATCTTCTCCTTTTGTCTATTACTATCTAGTCATTTCTAACTAACCTTATAAACGTCTGATGACATGGCAAGTATTCCTTTTCTCTTCTAAAATGTGACTTTTGTTCAACAAATATTCATTAAGCATCCTCTTCGTGCCAGGCATTGTCCTAAGAACCAGGAATACAAATGCTGAGCAAAGACAGGTATGGCCCCTGCCCTAGGGGGAGTGACAGCAGCGGGTCCTTGCTCTTAGGATGCCCCTGGACACTGCTGGGTGGATGACATTTCACTCAGTACAACAACAGGGTGACTGTAAAGACCTGAAAACATTTCCCTCATTCATTTTAAGAGAGCGAAGAGGTTGGGGAGAGAGAAGGATGGGGAGGGGAGGAAGAACACACTCCACAGATACGGCAGATGGAACTCACAAACAAACAGAAATTTCATCCACTGACGGCAACATTCCCTATCTCACAAGATGCTAAATACCTAAAAATAGCTTACTGTGTTTTAATGCCTCTTAGATTTTAAAACAGCCTGAATATAAATGATTTAAAAGCATCACTAGTCTTCATTCCTTGGCTGCTAATCAGAGGTGACTATTAGATATCAGTGATAAAATTCCAGAAATTAGCAAACCACATTTTTGGCAATACTAACCTTGCTATCTTAATTTAAATTACATTTTAATCAAGTATTAACAGCACTGTTTCAACGGGGGTGGGGTAGAGAGTTCTCTCCCGGGAGGCTAGGGGAAAACATTTGTTAAAAAAGGGGCACAAAGTGGACAGAACTGTCTGAATCTGTATTCGCTCTATTTTCTAGATTCTCTACTTGACTTGATTCCCAGATGGCTCAGTGGTAAAGAATCTGTCTGTCAATGCAGGAGACATAAGGGATGAGGGTTCCATCCCTGGGTTGGGAAGATCTTCTGGGGTAGGAAATGGCAACCCACTCCAGTATTCTTGCCTGGAAAATCCCACGGACAGAGGAGCCTGGAGGGCTACAGTCCATGGGGCCACAAAGAGCTGGACACAATTGAGCAACTGAACTCACAAACTACTAGACTTGTTCAGATTCCAAATTGGATTTCAAGTGTTTGTTTCTCTTATAATTCCTTCTAATTGCAGCTGGCAAAGAAGTGTAATCCCCACATGATGCAACTGATTACTAAAAAGTTAGCTGTTGCAACGAAAAACAAATTTGAAGATGAGAATTAAATAATCTGGGTCCCTTTTATGCTTGAAGCTATTTCTTCTGGACACCAAGGAAAGGTCAACCTAAAATATAACTTTGCTGAGTGAAATATTTAATCACAAGTTTAATGTGTACAAATAGGTATACATATGTTAAAATCAGAAAGATAAACGATTTAGAATGACCTTAGTAAGGGTCTACCAAAACAAACAGGGCTCAGGACAAAGTCAGGCACTTGGGGTGGGGCTGGGAGTGGGGAGTGACCTAAAGAGAAAGGCTAAAGGAATAGGAACACCTAGTTCCAGAAAAAAATAAAACTGAGTAGAGATTAATCATTTTCCAGCATGTAAAAGGAGACGGAAAGTTTATGAAGTTATGGCTTCCAAGGAGAAAAGAGGACTTAAGTGGCTTAAACTGCATTTTAAAGGAATTTGGTTAGACAGACTTTTTTTTTTTGGCAGTATCTCTTCACTCTGTATATTCTATTAAATTTTAAATGGAAGCATAGTTGATTTACAATATTGTGGAAGTTTCTGTTGTACAACAGAGTGAATCCATTATACATACATACATACATACATATATATATATATATATATATACACACACACATTCTTTTTATATTCTTTTCTATGATAGGATATCACAAGGTACTGAATAGATTCCCTGTGCTATATAGTAGGACCTTATTGCTTATCCATTTTACATATTAGAAAAAATTTTATGCCAGCGATATTATCATTTTACCTTAAAGGAGACTAAACTAAACACCTCCCTACCATGTCTTTAGGACAGAGTGAAAACTCATCCTAAAAGTAGGACACAGAGTCAAGTTCTCCAGCTTCTCTTCAGCTGCAATGTTCATGATTTGATTTTTCTGAGATTCTGTTTGTGCAGCTGATGTTTACCTCTAGACAAAACACCTGGATTTTAAGGAGGAATCAAAACTCACATTAAAGCAGTGACCTTCCGTAAGGACCTTCCCCAATTAAAGTCATTTTCACTCCTGTTCTCATCAGTTATCCATCAAAGAGATGGTCTGTGTTTTCAGAAAGACTCCATCAGCCAAGGGTCCCTAGTACTTCTGTCCATGGTACTAAGGGGAGGGTGGACCCTTTGAAGAAACAGGAGCAGCAGGGCGATGAAACTGCCCCATGACCGGGAGCCCCGGGAGTCACTGGGGTCAGCCCCATGCTACTGATGGATGGGGCTTTTGTTCCCATGTTCTCGTTTACTGTGAGACCTTGGGCAAATCACTCAACAAGTCTCCCGTTTCTTCCTCTGTAAGATGAGAGACAAAAGCCATATGCTGTCTGTGCAGGACCCAGGAGAAGGAGAGTTGACTTTCTGCTCTTCTGTCTGCTGCGTGACTTTAAAACAGACTGCAAAGGCGCTCTGTTACTTTTATGTTAGTCATGGAAGACATAAAGGGCATTTGCCTATCTTCCCAAGTTGATGAGACAACAAAACATTGCTTGAAAAATCAAGCACAGCTATATTTACTGTATTTTATGTGAAATGACAGGTTACTTTGGTAATTGGATGGGCTGAAAAATAAAAGGAACAATATCCTGATATTGCTTCTCAAACATGATTTCAAACTCCTTTGATCAGAATGAACCACTGATTTGCCCTCAACTTTTCCAACAAGGAAAAGGAAAGAAAGTAAATAGGAACTCAGGAATGAAGCAGTTAATATCCACTTATAAGAGGAGAAATAAAATGAAAGCTTCCCAGAGAGAAACTAGAACCTCAGTTTAAGCAAGTAGTACCCTTAAAATCTACCGAAACATCCCAGAAAAGCTGCTATCTGAAATAAATCAAACGGTTCAATAGTTTCAGAGATGGAAGAGTGTGCGGTGAGCCAGATTTCTAAGAAAGCAGCTGCAGGTCTCTCAAGTAAGACCCCAGCAAGAAAAATGGCTCCATCGAACCCTGTTTAGTAGGTTTCATGGTATGTCTGATCACAGAGAATCTAACTGCTGATCAAAGCTTCTTAGATCAAGAAAATCTGGTTCTATCCTATTCTCTGCTAGCTAACAGTCCTGAGATAGGTTTTATTTTAAAATAATAAAAGGAAAGTGAAGAAAATAACTACGAAGCAGATTGTGAACTGTGAGACTATCTGTGGGGCAGCCCCCAAGGGCCATCCAGCAATTTCTCGATGGTGTGTTCTACCAAAACGTATGGTTCAAATAGGTTACAATGTGGTACTCATGCACCGTGTAGATGGGTGCCATGTCAATAAACAGATAGTCAGCCAGCCAGATAAATGAAGGAGTAACAAAATTAGACCCTGGCTCCATTAACCTGGGCCCTCCCAGGTGGCACAGTGGTAAAGAATCCACCTGCCAAGGCAGGAGATGCAGGTTTGATCCCTGGGTTGGGAAGATCCCCTGGAGAAGGAAATGGCAACCTGCTCCAGTATTCTTGCCTGGAGAATCCCATGGGCAGAGAAACCTGTCGGGTTACAGTCCATGGGGTTGCAAAGAGTCAGACACGACTGAGTGACTGAGCACACACACACACACTCTCTGGCCCATGCTGCAGCGCTTATCACTTAAGCAGGGGGAGGTCAAGTGTGTGACTGGGGAGCTCACTAACACTGGGGGAGACGAGGAGCAGCTGTCAGTGTGCACGCTCTTCTCCAGCAGGGATTAGGGAGGGGAAGAGAGAGAGAGACAGAAGGGGACAATGCTCCCTTTTCTTCTTTCCTCAATGGACATGCAGAATGAGCAGCTCATTTCTCATGATCCCCGAGCGCTCCAAGCATGCAGGAGCCTGGCTTGCTGCACACCCAGGGGGAGGTTCTAGTTAGCATCACACTGTGTGAGTCAGCAGCATCTTCTAGAATCTAGAGGTTCAAACAAAAGACCCCTCACTGATGACACTCCAGAATGAATCTGACATAGTGTAGCCAGGGAAGGCAAGGGCCCACCCCGCAGAGCCGACCACATGCAGACGAGAGCAGCAAGCAGACCCCTCCTGCTCCAAGCTGCCTCCCATTTTCAAAGCCTGGGAAACCACAGGAGAATGAAAGCTGAGACACAGAATCTGGAGAATTCTCTCCAGACCCCAGAACATACACTTCCGTTTTTAAATTAAGGTAGCGCTTATGATCCCCAGTGCCTAGTATGTAGTGTTTTAAAAAACAATTTCTCAAATTTGAAATGTGAAAACCGAGTGCTAGGGAATGAGGTTTTTCAGGTAGAGTTTCAACCTACCCATGGTAAAAACAGAGAAGCCATCCTGAGAGCAAGACTGACACCAAGGGAGCTGGAATCTATTTTGCCAGCAAATGTAAAGAGGCTACCTGAGAGGTCCAGATGATGAGGATGGCCAGTGATGGATGGCGGAGCAGCTACAAACTACAGGATAATCTTGGCACAGCATCAGGCAACACAAGAAAAGCTATCACACACCCACACCTAAATGCATGATTACTTACTCCAAGTAAGTACAATTCCTCAAGGTAGATTAACTTCAGAATCTGGGCAACGTGTACAGGCTCATTAGAAAGATTCAATATTAGTTCAAGTGATTGTTACACATTTGAAAGACTAGAATCATTAAAGGCGCCTTTTTCTTTCTAAGCAAATTTATACTAAGCAAAATAATTAACAAATCAGTAAATCGAACACAGAAAAATCACAGGTCATAGCCACATTCATGCAAAATTTCATTACTGATGGTTACATGTGTAAGAAGAAGAAAAAAAAAAAAAAGCCAAGACTCAATACATCTCTTAATTTCTTCTAAAGTATTTGGATGATTGTCTGTGAAAGGGCCTTAAACCCACCACCAGGCAATAGGACAGAAATGGTTCCAGGACTTACAATCTTCTTCTCACGTTTGCTACTGAGTTCTACTGGCATGCTGCTGCCATTGCTTCCCGAGGGCACAATGCAGCCAGGATTATGTGCCTGAGATGGAGACATGCTCTGCAAAGGTTAAGACACACAGATGCATCACACAGGAGACGGCGGTGGCCGAGAAACACCTTTAGTACGTACGTGCACGTTAGCAAAGCAACGCAAACACTTGTCTTATGTGTGAGTAGTACAGCCAACAGTTCTGCAGGCTTGAGGTCAGCTACTGATGAAATCTCCCAAGACTACATAGATTCTATGCAAACAGTGTAGCTGGATTTATCACATTAAAAAAAAAAAACCTTTTCTATCGGCAAAACACCGAGGAACAACTCTTTCTCATTTGAAATACTCTGTAAAAAGCCATAAGCATAAGGAAAATAATAGCCATAACAACAAACAAGAAATTCTGCCATGACTCTGCGCTCTTGAGAAAGAGGTTATTTATTCCTGAGCAGGATCCATGGGGTGATAGCCCATACATGCCAACCTGTGGCATCTGACTGTGTTAATGCAAAGCGTTACTTCTGCAGGGGCACAGCACGTCCATTATTGTACACGGTACAGACAAGTCAAGCATTTACCTCCTGGCTTAGAAGAGGCCTTGCTTCAAGTGCTATCCTTTTCTTACGCTCCTCTTTTACAGGCATTAGGGGCTTGAAAAACTTTGGTGGCTGAGGAGAGAATGCTTTGAAAGGGCTGACTGTTAAGGCATGAGTATTCTCTGATGTACAACCTGGGGAAGACAAAAGGCACGGGTTTACAGGCACAGAGCACTTTAAGCAACCCACAGGGAGCGAGGCAGGGACGGAGCCAGGAGGAATATCTGGCGGAACAAAAGAATTAATGTGTGAATGCAGCTGACCTTGAACATCACGGGTCTGAACTGCATGGGTCCACTCACACATGGATTTTTTTTCATTAAATGTGTACAGTCGGCCCTCAACGGCCTCAGGGTTTTGCCTTCGAGGATTACAGAGGACTGACTATGGGACTTGTACGCAGGGGCTCCGGGAACCAGCGGCCCTCAGATACCGAGTGATGGCTATATTTGGTTGGAGCATTAAAACAGGTCGGCAAGAATGGAGATGTATCTACAAAGTTAAAAAGAATCGTCGCAGGCCTGGACAGCAGCAAAGAAATCAGAAACCAAATTTTCTACCTTCTTGTCAAGATCCAGCCTGAGCATCACTTCACAGACCAGTTTCAACTCACACTGATTTTCTATTTCTCTGAATTCTCAGAGCCCGTATTATCTGTAAATGCATTTTGGCACTTTCTGATTTACTGGCTTATTTTCTACATTTTCACAGCTGGATTTTAAGATCTCGGCATCTTTTGGTTTCTGTCCCTGCATAAGGCAAGGAGGGGCTCAGTCTTAACTCGGTAGCTGAGTACTATGTAAGCTCTCTCGCAAGCCACTGTTCCCTGAAGCCATCTTGCTCCATATGACTAAGGAAGGACAATTCCTTTTTTCTTGCTTTTACTCACTTTTTACTTTTTGGGGCCTCTATTTCTCCTTCTATATTTTTCTCTTCAATTCACTATTGAAGGTACAAAGGAACATAGTAGGTAAAATATAAGGTATAGATAATGTAACAGAGCTGATTGACAAATTCTAAGAATGCTATTCCTTTCAGGGCACTAGGAAATTACATATTTAGGCAATAATGTTGTCACTGACCAAATTCATTTCTGGTATCATTTTTAAATTTCCTTAGGAGTCAGAGACATATTCTCTTTAAAACATACTTTGATTTGAGCACAAAACCATGATGGAGGTGGATATGCTTTTGGTAAAGAATGAAATCTAACCATGATGTAATAATAAGATTTGTATGTGTCTCAAAACTGATTTCAAATCAGGAAATGATACATGAAATGTGATTTGTAAATTACAAGTGCTACACAAAAAGCCTATTATTAATTGGATGATATAATGGATACAAAGAAAAGAAAATCAAATAAGCAAGCAGGATATGTTCTATTCAAGAAGACACTTCTAGATCATCTAGCAAACTGGAATTTCAGCTTTCTATCTTATTAAAGCCATCTAGAAAAGAATTTCTCCCCACGCCTTTCCTAAGAGATTATAAAGATATAACACAGAAAAAAAACATCTCACCACTACCTTCTTTACTCCTTCGAGGTGAATCCCTAGGCAAAGTTCCATAACATGATACATCCTGGTAACTCGGGCTGTAGTCAGACACGTCTAACTGGTTCTCTGGCCAACCCTACAAGGTAGAAACATGGGTTAACTGTAATTACGTTCCTCTAAAATGAGAAAAGAAGCCTGCTTGGAGTTTTTTCCCATTTCTTTTATGGCAGTATGTGCTCTTCTTTTTTAAATTATAAAATAGGTCTAATATGTAGAAAAGTACGGAACGATATGACAAGTGCTATCATAACCAAATGAAGAAATGTTGATAGTTTATTCTATTCATTCAAGATTTAATAAAATCATTACAGATATAGTGAAATCCTCTTTTGGACCCCTACAGGACTCATTATTTTTTAAATATAAATTTATTTTAATTGGAAGTTAATTACTTTACAATATTGTATTGGTTTTGCCATATATCAACATGAATCCGCCACAGGTATATGCGTGTTCCCCATCCTGAACCCCCCCTCCCTCCTCCCTCCCCTATAGGACTCATTAAAGCTCCACTTTTATAAATCTGTTATGTACCTAAGATGACCAGATAATTTAAAGATCAACCTACAACACTAGAGAGTGAAACAGTTCCACTGATAATTTTTCCTAGGTGGCAGGCATAAGCTTGGACTGCCCCAGGCAAATTAGGTGGTATGGTTACTCTCTAAATACTTGATATGTAAAACTTCCAAGCTGGCAAAGATATTGGTATACTAAATGGGGAAACCTCCTTTTATCATATATACTTAGCTAATCTTACTTCAGCTTCTCAGGATGTGTCATCTCTAAGGACTAGATGTTAAAATGCTTGAAGGCAAAATCTGTTTTGATATTTTCTGAATCATCTATAGTCCCCAGAATAATAATTTACATTATGAATAAGATAATGCTGTATAATATCCTTAATTTCAAGTTCTTAATTTTCACCATTTGAAATAATTTTGAGTTTGCTATGGTGGATGTAGTCATTTAGAGTTAGATCCATAAACATATTTATTTGACTATGTATGCAATGATCCTGAGACGGAACATATCATGCTAAGTAACAATATAATACTCAGAGTGCAGAGCAATTTCACATCAAGTACTTGAACCTGGAAATGGACACGTGGAGACAATGATCTGCATTGGGTTAAGGTGGGAAGTTGAGAGATTTTAAAAACACCAAGATAACTTAAATTTCCAGACTTAGATCCCACGAATAACCTGGCCACGCCCACAGGCACACACCTTATCATCATCGTCAAAGCCAGAAAGGTCTGGTCGACTGGAAGAGACCTGGAAGAGATGAATGGTTTCATCAGTTTGGCTTATACATTTAACATAATTAATCAGATAAAATATCACACATACATTTGAAGGTTGTATGACCGTCTCCTTCCCCTCATTCTTTCTCCTAATATTATTTCCTTATTTATTTGAATTTATCATAATTGTGCTGTAATATTTATCATTACCTTTTAAAAAGTATTCAGATTTTCTTTTTCTAACTTAAAATTTTTTATCCATAAATATTTTTCTATGACTCTCTAGAAGATAAGGAATTCCATTCTCTGTGAAACCATAATACCATTACTGCATCTCAAAAGATTAAGCAATTCCTAAGTAGTATCAGATATCCCAGTAGTGGTTAAATGTCTTAAACACTATCACAGCTAATTCTGAGTCAGGATCAAAGTGATCATCCACTGCAACCGGATGATATATATCATAAGTCTTTTTGAGTCCCCCCGCCCCCAACAATAGCTCTAGTGCTTTCATTTTTCTACCATCTAGCATCCTGCAGTACAAATGAAATAATAGGACAATTAGGGCTAAACATGGAGAAGGAAATGGCAACCCACTCCAGGGTTCCTGCCTAGAGAATCTCGTGGACAGAGGAGCCTGGTAGGCTGCTGTCCATTGGGTCGCACAGAGTCGGACACAACTGAAGTGACTTAGCATCTATGCAAGCGTTGGAGAAGAAAATGGCAACCCACTCTAATATTCTTGCATGGAGAACCCCAGGGACAGAGAAGCCAGGTGGGCTGCTGTCTATGGGGTCGCACAGAGTCGGACATGACTGAAGTGACTTAGCAGCAGCAGCAGGGCGAAGGAACTCCCTCTTTAACTGCATCTCTCAAGTACTGGTATATGTATCATTGGTTTTTTTAAAAAATCATTCAGTTCTAAATATATCCTAATTTCCATTATATCTTCTTTGATGCCTAAATTAATTAGAAACTGTGTCTCTCCCCCACCTCCCCCAATTTACAACTTTATGAGTCTCATCAATTAAAAGAACTGAAATGTGGTCATAAAAAGTGATCTGTTTGAAAGTGATTATAGGGATTTGCTTTTCGGACTACTGTAAAGCAAGTTTCATGACTTCCCTGGAGGTCCAGTGGTTAAGACTCCAAGCTGCCAATGCAAGGGCACAGGTTCAGTCACTTGTCAGGGAAACTAAGATCCTACACGTCCCGCAGGATCAAAAAATATTAAATAAATGTTCATTGTGTTTGTAACCATTATCTGGCAATTCTTGAGAATGGGAAAGCAAATCAGTTTTCCTTGAGAGGATCTGTCTTTCACTCTGCTGCTTCGAGAAGGAGGCTACTTTGAAGTGTCCACCCACTCCCCTGTCCTTTCTTCCTATGACAGTCTCCCCTTCCACTAGACACAGGGTCTGTCAACTGGGTTTCCTCGCTGAAACGGTTTGTTGAGGAAGGTCATCAACATAAACAGCAGGCACCACGGGGAGGGTCTACGTGGAGGTGCCTGGCGCCCTATCACACCGACAGTGAGATCCTTGGGGCAGCTAGAAGCGGGCACAGAAACAGACTGGAGAGCAGGACTCAGAAGCGCTGGCACAGGACCTCTGACCCCACCATCTTGAAACCAACATGCAGTTCACATCCCAAGAAACTTCTTCTAAGGACATGCAACTCTATGTGGAGAAATTTGCAAGATTCCACTAAAAGCTTGAGGCTTCCCTGGTGATTCAGATGGTAAAAAATCTGCCTGAAATGTGGAAAACCCAGGTTGGATCCCTGGCTTGGGAAGATCCCCTGGAGTAGGGAATGGCAATCCACTCCAGTATTCTTGCCTAGAGAATTCCCATGGACAGAGGAGCCTGGTGGGCTACAGTCCCTGGGGTCGCAAGAAGTCGGATACAACTAAACAATTAACGCAAACACACACACACAAACTCTAAAAGCTCAGTCCTGTTACTTGTAATAGCTTGTGGGCCACATACACACACACATACATACACACAAACAAAGCTCACTCCTGTTACTTTTAATGGCTCTCTAGTGGGCATCTCTAGAGCACAGAAGTAGGCTTGGCATCCTGGGATGCCCATACCTGAGCCAAATGTAAACCTCCCCGCCGATACACCCTGACCTGATTCCCCTGACTTGCCGCATCCCAAACCCTGAGATGAGTCACTTGGACGACAGCCCCGCCGGGGTGAGCTCACATTGTGAACGTTGGGCGTGCTGAGGCTTCGCCGCAGGTGCCGAGCTTTGGTGGAAAGCGCTTCTTTGACTGTCACTGCCTGCAAATTTGAAAATGACATTGATTTTTCTTCCTCCGATGACAAAAGGAATAAATGTTTATTGTGAAAGATTTCAGAAGTATAGAAATAAACGTCATTTCAAGCCTATACTACCAGCCCTCCTCACCCTGTATTTAAGAAACTGGAATCTTACTGTTTTCACTAAATTTTTTTTTGCTTAATTTATGAAAAATACTTTTCATAAATAAAACCAGGAAGACTGATGAACTAAAGGTATTTTATGTTGTAGCTTTACATATAGGTGGGTAGGGAAAACACGGATGAAATACCACTAACTATATATGTTACTCGTGAAACTACAATCAGCTTCCATGCTGCTTGGGTTTCACTCTGCCACAGTTTGGGTGGGGCTTCCACTAAAGGAAGGTTTTCCTGAGAGATGCCAATCTTGGTCCTTTTTTGCTCAAAGCACACTTTTCATAACTTCTACTGCCTCTATCGAGTGACACCTCCTCTGGAGCTTCATGACCTGGTGGATTATTTTCACCTGGCAATATCTTGCCACAGAGGTTAACCTGGGTCCAAACACTAGGGAGAGAGAGAGACTGTGGTTAAGGATGTGGACTTCAGACTGAAGCGTTCTGGGTTTATATCTGACTCTGTACCAATTCTTAGCTGGGTGCCCTTGGACAGGGTGGATCACTGCTGTCAGCCTCAATTTTCTCATTTGCAAATGGAAATGATGACAGTATTTACCTTGCAGGGTTACTTAATTATTTTTTAAAAATTTTATGGTAAAGTCACATAATATAAAACAGACTGTTTGACCCATATTTAACTGTACAGTTCAGTGGCACAAAGTACATTCCCATCGTTGTGCAATTCCCACCATCATCGATCTTGAAGATGAAATAATGGGGCTTCCCTAGGAAGGGGTCAGTAAAATGCACTCATCTGAATTTGTGTCACTCTTTTGTCAAAGTAACTACTTTGTCTAATGAGATGGCTACTCAAGTCTTCCTTCTCTCATGGGTTGAGAGAGAAGGTGTGTTGGTAAATAAGTTCATCTTTATCCATTTGAGGTGAAGGCTGGTGATCTCTCAGATGGTACAGAATCTGCCTGCAATGCAGGAGACCTGGGTTTGATCCCTGGGTTGGGAAGGTTCCCTGGAGGAGGGCATGGAAACCCACTCCAGTATTCTTGTCTGGAGAATCCCACGGACAGAGGAACCTGGTGGGCTACAGTCCATGGGGTTGCAAAGAGTTGGACATGCCTGAAGAGCTACCACTTTCAGCTTTCACTTGCTGGTGATCTCACCCTCTGGTCCAGACCCTGCAGTTACTTGCCTGCCGGAGTCGTTCCAGGCTCAGAATGTTCTCCACCTGCAGCACGCCTCGCGTGTACTTCTCGATGTACGTCTCCCCATCCGACGTGCCTTCGTTTTCACTCCTTGCAGCCATGAGAGCCAGCGTCTCCCGGTCCTCAATCTCCTCTGTTGCCTAAGGAGACAAGCAGGCACCTACATTACTTGCAAGTATTGTAAATATTGTTATAAAAATATTTACAAATACAAATAATTACAAAAATAATACAAAAATTACAAATACTTATAAATATTGTTACGTGAACAATATTTCTCTCAAAATTGTGGTGAGAAAATGGTTTAAAAGTTTTGAGACCTAACTCGTTCTCCAATACTCAGATTCTGACATTTCAAAAAAGTAATACGTGCTTTTACCTTTGGTATGTTGGATACTATTTCATAGGTTACACCACAGGAATAAACTATATTCTTCAGTGATATTCTCCTCTTCAAACTCTGGGTGAAACTCTGATAGAAAAGGAAAGCTGAATTAAGCAATATGGAAAATATAAGCTATTTAGTATTATATAAATTATAAAAAAATCAATGACTATGTTTTTGATACACACACACTAAAAAGTAAAACAGAAGAACACTGAATGGAAAAATCTTTGTCCTCAATCCTGAAGGACAGTAACATGCAGCTATTAAATCTGGAAATTAGATGACAGAATTTGCAGTCCAACCAGGGCTTTCTGTGGTTGCTTCTCTTTACTGTGTGCATGTTTAGCTGCTCAGTTGTGTCTGACTCTTTGCGACCCAATGGACTTTAGCCCACCAGGCTCTTCTGTCTATGGGATCTCTAGGCAAGAATACTGGAGTGGGTTGCCAATTCCTACTCCAGGGGATCTTCCCCACTCAGGGATGGATCCGGTCTTCTGTGTCTCCTGCACTGGCAGGCCATTTCTTTACCACTGAGCCACCTGGGAAGCCCACATTATACATTAACATACTATACATCATCATGATATATAACTAATATTGCCTATCAAAAGTTTTACCACTGTTTTAAAAAAAAAACCTGAATGATTTTTAAGCTGTACATTTTCTTCAAGAAAAGAGATTCCTAGCTTTTACTCCAGGGGAAAAAGTACATTTGGAAAAGTTTCTTAGGAGAAATCTGGGATTCTGCTTCTCTTTCCCATCTGCTATCTTTCTTGATGCTGTCAGGGTTTAATCAGTCCATCCTGGCAGTACCAGAAGTCAGCCCAGAGCATCCGTTCTGCCGACAGTGCTTCTGAGATGAGATCTGGGGGCGGAACAGCAGACGGACTCACATGCAGCCTGCCTTTGTCCTGCTTCTGTCATTAACCTTGAGCCAGGCACTTAACCTTT
This sequence comes from Nanger dama, assembly GCA_917880005.1. Lineage (NCBI taxonomy): Eukaryota > Metazoa > Chordata > Mammalia > Artiodactyla > Bovidae > Nanger > Nanger dama. Next base: position 13,312,331 of record CAKJTW010000032.1, on the reverse strand, counting down.
TTCAAACAGAGAAACGTCGTCAACGTCACTGCCTCCTAGGGTTATGGTCAAGGTGGAAGAGTTCTTTGCTGGATGACATTGAGTTCTGCTATCCTCAGACCCTGTCATCTTAGATGAATGAGCATCAGATTATAACCTGGTAGCGACTTGCAGAGCCACTGAATTAACACCCTCAAACACCACTTTGTGACAGCAAGGAGCAAGAAACTTAGTGCTCATACAGAGATGGCGCTAGTGGTAAAGTGAAGGGACAGTCACTCAGTCATGTCCAACTCTTTGCGACCCCATGGACTATACAGTCCCTGGAATTCTCCAGCTCAGAATACTGGAGTGGGTAGCCTTGCCCTTCTCCGGGTGATCTTCCCAACCCAGGAATGGAACCCAGGTCTCCCACATTGCAGGAGGACTCTTTACCAGCTGAGCCAGCAGGGAAGCCCAAGAATACTGGAGTGGGTACCCTATCCATTCTCCAGCAGATCTTCCCAACACAGGAATCAAACCAGGGCCTCCTGCACTGCAGGCGGATTCTTTACCAGCTAAGCTACCAGGGAGCTGTCAGTAAAGAATCTGCCTGCAATGCAGGAGACGTAAGAGATGCCGCTCCATCCCTGGGTCGGGAAGATCCCCTGGAAGAGGAAATGGCAGCCCCTGCCAGTAATTCTTGCCTGGAAAATCCCATGGGCAGAAGAGCCTGGCGGGCTACAGTCCACGGGCTCGCAAAGAGTCAGACACGACTGACTAAACACCACCACCACCACGCAACGGCAGAATCAGGGCCCGTTACTACCTGTTTGTTGAAAATGTTGGCTGCGATCCGTTTTCGTAAGACCAGCTCCATAGCCGCCGGGTGGCTGAGCTGGACCGTGGTCTTTACTATCAGGTAGATCCTCTCATTCTGTGGGGTGACCCTGTTCAAGTGAACGGAATCATGCACCGAGGAGTCCCAGGAGGCTGTGGCTGAAACCTAGGGACCCAGGAAGGAGGGGGACATGGAGATAAGACAGCTCAGCTGTAGCAGTTATATATCATGAGCTAGAAAACCGCATGCAACTCTACTGAATCACAGATGCTTTCCCTCGCCTTTTGGATAATACGTCTATTCTATTTTTTAAAGTTCCCAGTCCACGTCTCCAAAAGCCCAGACCATAGCAGCTTAATGGGCAGACAGGCCCACAGGCATGTGCATTAATCTAAAGTCCTTTAAGAGACTCTTAAAGGCCCATTACCTCCTCGTCACTGTGCTTTATGATGGGCAGGTAGAAAAACTGGCTGCCGTGCTCCTTGGGGAGGATGGAGTTCACGCCTGATGCGTGGGGGGCCCACGAGCTGCTCATTGGCACTGAGGTCATCCGCTGATGAAGTTCAGGGCATAGATACAAAAGTGGGGAAAACATCAGATTTCTTTTAAGCAAGCACCCCAAAATTTTAAATATGCTTTTTACAGATGAAGTTTATAGGTAATGCTATTTTTTTTAATCTCTTATTCTGCAGTTAAAACAGTGATTCCAATGCCCACAACAGCTTCTGTCCTTTACAGAAACAACTCTGGGAGCCAAAAAGGTATCTTTGAGACTCTCCTATAAAATGGACTGAATATATTCCGTATATAGTCCCAGGAACAAACATTTTCACTACATAAACATAACTTACAATTCTGCTGCTTTCTGATGTCAATTCCTCTTATAACCTAGTGCTAAGTTTATGGTCCTACTTATGTAATTTACACTAAATTAGAGATTTGTTGGTGAAGGAAATGGCAACTCACTCCAATACTCTTGCCTGGAAAATCCCATGGATGGAGAAGCCTGGTAAGCTGCAGTCCATGGGGTCGCTAAGAGTTAGACATGACTGAGTGACTTCACTTTCAATATTCACTTTCAGGCATTGGAGAAGGAAATGGCAACCCACTCCAGTGTTCTTGCCTGGAGAATCCCAGGGATGGGGGAGCCTGGTGGGCTGCTGTCTACGGGGTCGCACAGAGTCAGACAGGACTGAAGCGACTTAGCAGCAGCAGCAGCAGCAGAGATTTCTTTGGTTAAATTACCAACTTAGAAACAAAGTTCTGTGCATTTGGGAGAACTTTGACGGCCATCCTCTCCAACGCCCTCTCCAATGCCCAAGGTAGGATTCACTCTTTACAGATCTCTGGATACAGTTATTCAGCCTTTACTTGTATAATGAGGAACCTCCAATAATGGGGAACTCATTGCTTCATGAAGTAACAGTCTACTTCTAGGCTTCAAAAAAAATTGCCCGTATTAAGAGACAAAGCAAACCTCCCATGTCTTCATTGGTTACTGGTCTTTCCTCCAGAAGAAAGGTTAAAAATAGATTTTGCTGCGAAAACACTTGTCCTACGTTCACCCAGGTTCAATCTAGATGCTGTAATAACGGACAACCCTTCCTGTAGGGGTTACAAGTCATCATGGTCTAGAACACCACCATTGGCAGTGGGGAGCAAAGGGCACCAGTCAGAAATGCAGATTCCTGAGCACCGGCAACACAGAAGGATTCAGAACTGTAAGGACGATGACTTTCTCATGCAATTTGCATGTCTGTTACTGTTTCCGAGCAATAACTGAACTACAGTTTTTGTATGCAGCTCTCAATCTCTCGAGTGCTTTTTTTTGAAGAATAAATTTCTACATCTGTCTTTTAGTGATTCTATATGTCATGGTTTTATACATTTGTTTGTTACCTCGATAAGGTATGTGAGGGATCAGACAAGTCATTTAAGGGCTAAAATGCTGTAGGTGTGACTAGATTGCAAACCTCATTCAGGGTGACAAGCCTTGGAACAACAGGTTTCTACTTACCGTTCAAATCAAGGAAGAGAACTGGTATGTGGGTTTCCATTCCAGGTGGTGGGATCCTAAATTTAATAACAATATTTCATCATAACAAAATACGTGTTTTGCCTCTTGTTAAATAACTAAATATCACAGAGGCAGGGAAGTAGAAGACAACCATTGTGGAGATAGATACAGCTCTTACAAATGAAACATTCTCTCAATTCTTATCATCCTGATGTAACACAAATCATGGGATTTGTGTAATTTCTATAAAGAACTACCAGTTATATAAATTGCATGTAATTAATTGAAACAAAGATTATTTGAAGTCTTTCTGAGAATAATTCTAGTGATGGGAAGAAGAGAAGTGACTATTTTAGAGGTGGTACAGAAAGCTGGATTGATTTGCCTAGCTTCTTTTGAGCATCAGGACTGACTGAAATCAATTGACTAATGGATCATTGTCACCCTGCTTATTTAACTTATATGCAGAGTACATCATGAGAAAGGCTGGGAGAAATATCAGTAACCTCAGATATGCAGATGACACAACCCTTATGGCAGAAAGTGAAGAGGAACTAAAAAGCCTCTTGATGAAAGTGAAAGAGGAGAGTGAAAAAGTTGGCTTAAAGCTCAACATTCAGAAAACAAAGATCATGGCATCTGGTCCTATCACTTCATGGGAAATAGATGTGGAAACAATGTCAGACTTTATTTTGGGGGCACCAAAATCACTGCAGATGGTGACTGCAGCCATGAAATTAAAAGATGCTTACTCCTTGGAAGAAAAGTTATGTCCAACCTAGATAGCATATTGAAAAGCAGAGACATTACTTTGCCAACAAAGGTCTGCGCTAGTCAAGGCTATGGTTTTTCCAGTAGTCATGTATGGATGTGAGAGTTGGACTGTAAAGAAAGCTGAGCACTGAAGAATTGATGCTTTTGAACTGTGGTGTTGAATTGTGCTTTTGAACTGTGTGAGAAGACTCTTGAGAGTCCCTTGGACTGCAAGGAGATCCAACCAGTCCATTCTGAAGGAGATCAGCCCTGGGATTTCTTTGGCGGGAATGATGCTGAAGCTGAAACTCCAGTACTTTGGCCACCTCATGCGAAGAGTTGACTCACTGGAAAAGACTCTGAGGCTAGGAGGGATTGGGGGCAGGAGGAGAAGGGGACAACAGAGGATGAGATGGCTGGATGGCATCACTGACTCGATGGACGCGAGTCTGAGTGAACTCCGGGAGTTGGTGATGGACAGGGAGGCCTGGCGTGCTGCGATTCATGGGGTGGCAAAGAGTCAGACACGACTGAGCAACTGAACTGAATGGATCATTGTTGATGCAGTGCTTAAGTGTTGAATCTATGCTGGTGACCAAACTAAATAGGCATGAAGACAAAGAAGAAGACATTTCTGCCCTTTCCAAGTATGCTCTAGAAGCACCCTTCTTTTAAGTCAAGATATGAGAATTTCTTGACTGCAGCTGTGAAATTACAAGGCGCTTGCTCCTTGGAAGAAAAGCTAAGACAAACCTAGACAGTGTATTAATAAGCAGAGAAACTACTTTGTTGACAAAGGTCCATCTAATCAAAGCTATGGTTGTTCCAGTAATCATATACAGATATGAGAGTTGGACCATAAAGAAGACTGAGTGCTGAAGAATTGATGCTTTTGAACTGTGGTGTTGGAGAAGACTCTTGAGAGTCCCTTGGACTGCAAGGAGATCCAACTAGTCAATCCTAAAGGAAATCAGTCCTGAATATTCATTGGAAGGACTGATGCTTAAGCTGATACTCTAATACTTTGGCCACCTAATATGAAGAACTGACTCATTAGAAAAGACCCTGCTGCTGGGAAAGATTGAAGGAGGAGGAGAAGGGGATGACAGAGGCTGAGATGATAGGATAGCATCACCGACTCAATGGACATGAGTTTGAGCAAGCTCTGGGAGATGGTAAGGACAGGGAAGTCTGGCATGCTGCAGTCCATGGGGTTGCAGAGTCGGACACAACTGAGCGACTGAACAACAACAATGAGAATTTCTGGTGATCAGGAAGTTGTGTCCGAGGTGCTCATTCCAGGGAACCGAGGAGCGTGGTATCTGATTTCTGGCCAGTGATAAATGATCTCTGGCTTCCTGAGAGAGGGCAGTGGTTGCAGCGGGCAAGGACAAGAGGGACAGGAGCACTGGGGCTGCGCGGCCCTCCCCTGGGCAGCTTGTAGCACTTAACATTTTCTGTGACAATCTCAGCAGGTCACTTGCGTGACCCGCCCCAGGCCACCACAGAAGGAAAGGGGGACTCACCAGTCGGCAGGCGCCCGGGATCCCGCTGCCCGGCGCAGGCACCAGCACGGCGTTCCTCTCCTCCGTCAGCCCCACCCACTGCTCCACCAGCCGGGCTTCCCGCTCCACGTCATCCTCCGTCTTCTCTGCGGGCAAAACGGGGGCATGAGCACCAAGGGGGAGGAGGGACGATTTCTAAATTTAAATCAGTTTGCACTGGGTGGTATCCACAAGTGGCTTAACCATCCGTGATGTTCCCCACAAAAGGATCTGAGATGCTGAAGTTTAAGCCTAAGCAGCTCATGGAGGCTACAACACTGGCCTAGCAGAGCCTAAGCCAGGAAGAGTGGAAAGAGCAGTGGAACAGGAATGAGAAGACTCGGGTCTTTTTAAGAGTTCTGTCATTTGGGAAAGTTATTCCACAGATGGGTCTTCATTTCCTGCTTTGTCCAACAGGGATCCTACAAGTCATGTCGACTTCATACACCTGTCAGAAGGATCCAGTGGAATAATGGACAGGACACTGCTTTATGAAACCACACATCATTTTACAGAGGCTTAAACACAGTCTCCTGCACCCTGCAAAATGAACTTATTCTCCTTCATACTTGTAATGCAAGGGATTTTATTTGATCTGTTTTGCAATCCTCTTAGCCTAATTTAACTCTGGAGTGAGTTTGTTATGTTCAAGATATGTGGAAGTTCTAACTCCCAGCACTGCATCGTTTTTTGGAAAAATTAATTTATGTGTATTTGGCTGTGATGCACCTGCACTGCTGTGCCCGGGCTCTCTCTAGCTGCGGAGGGCAGGGGCTACTCCAGCGGCAGTGCTTGGGCTCCTCATGCAGTGGCTTCTCTTGGTGTGGAGCACGGGCTCTAGGGAGCTCGGGTGTCAGTACTTGCGGCTCCTGGCTCTAGGGCGCAGACTCGGTAGCTGTGGTGCTCAGGCTTCACTGCTCCATGGTATGTGGGATTTTCCCCGACCAGGGACTGAACTGGCGTCCCCTGCATTGGGAGGCAGACTCTTAACCACTGGACCACCGGGGAAATCCAAAGTGGGCTTTCCTTAGCAGGCTGAGCACCTGATGTTTTACTGAGAGAGGAATTTCACTGACTTCTATGTGAAGTGGACTCACATTCAGGACATGTCCTTTGGTGGAGAATCAACTTCACTGAGTGAAGCACACACTTGGATGAAAAACTGGCGTTTTAAGAGCATATTTCTGCTCTAGAATCCAAATGGCTGTTGGCCGTTGGAAGCAAATGGAATCCTCGAAGTTGGGTAGTGGTGAGCAGAGCCGCAGGCTGACTTCTAGGCACCCTCAACAAGCTGAGCACATGGTTACCAACCAGTGGTAGCTGGGGCCCACCTGCCACGTGTCAAGGGTTCAAAAGTGACCCTTTCACTGCAGTTCCAGGATCTGAGCCTGGAATACCTCATATGGACATGTTGATATTGATGGCATTTGCATTCGTCAAAACGAAAACTGAATTTAACATTTAATGTCATAGTCCACTTAAGTAATGAAACTTACTACTTTCAAATTTAAGGCCTGTTTAAACCAACCTTGCACAACAATTCACTAATATCTGTAATTGTGACAGGGTCAAAAATCTGAGCTACTGTTGTGTAGCTAAGAGAGGAAAACAGCCTACCCCCACTGTCCAGTGACAAGGCAACTCCCAGCCAAGAGTTATATCTCATGTACCTTTTTTGTTGCTGACTTTTTTAATCTGTTCGTCTAGGTATTCTCGCCGTTTAATGAGGGCATCCGACCACCTCTCTCGCACGCAGTTTAAGTCTTCTTCCTGGCATCAGGAAGGGAAAACATTTTCCTATTAAGTGCACAGATAACTCTTTCTTTTTTTCAACAAAAGGTGTTTCAATTGATTAGGAAACTTTTCATTAGGAAAGGCCATTAAACATTGCTGTGTGATTAATATGCAAGAAAGCACAGAAGCTTTAGGAACCCTGCATGCTGATTGAGGATCCTGATTTTCAGAAAATCAGAGCCCCTGGACTTCCGAAAGGATAATTATACTTAAAAGCAAGAGAAGCTCCAACTACGCCAGCTGTTATACAATATGTGCGTCTATGTATTTAAGTTGTAGCTGTTCGTTTGAAGAGGCTTGTGATTCTAAGAGGAAGGGCACCAGAAACAGACCCCCAATTTCAAAACAGCAAATGGAGAATCACATATTCACCATTCATAGCTCAATGACTTGGGTAACATGTATTTTCTGAAAGGCAGAGAATAGATCAGCGGAGAACCTCTCGCACTTGCTGCAAAGATCTTACCCCTAACTCTACCATGAGGCTAACCAAAAATGCCCCGTGCAAAAAGCCAACATGCAGTCAGCCATGCTGAGAAATCCCAGAAGCGGATGCTGGGCCTGACTGTGACCCACGGGGCAGAAGTGCACACCCAGCCACAGGACGTTAGTTCACGGCATTGCTGAGATTCAAGGGGATACTGGTATTTACCCTAAGATTTGTTTTTACTTGTTTGTTTTCTTTCTCAGTAAAACTACGAGGCAGGAAAGACACCTACCAACCCTATTCAGAAGGCTTTGACTGCCTAATTCCAGTCTAACCCATAAGATGGTCCATTAAGAGCAGACACCTGAGGACTTCTGAGGTGTCCCCTATGACGGATGCACACTTTACTTAGAGGAAGGCACACCAGAAAAACATGCTCTTGACATTTATGTAGAGAATCAGCACAGAGACTGGGAAGTGACCCAGAAAGCTTCATCTTGGTTTGTCACCTTGACATTACTGTAATCCCACATTCCACTGACTGCAGGCTGGTCAGCACCAAGTACAATTTCACCTGCGCACTTTTTCCTCTAGATTTCCAGAAAGATTTAAGGCTGAGAGTTAAATTCTCCAGGTTATGAATAACTAAGGTTGGCTTTACAGAAAGAAGAAAACTGGCTAAACAAAACCATGTGCTTAAAATGTCTCCAGTTTTCCTATCCGGCAAAAATCTTTAAAAATCAAATGGCATGTTAGAACAACGTGACTCGCTCGGATGTAAGATGCTAACTGCAGGTTCACATAGGAGACACAGGTCTATTTAAAGATTATGGATGGATAACTACAGTTCTTAAGATTGATTGAATACAGTGATAGTGGTCTTGTTTAGAAAGGCTTTACAAGCTAGCAGCTTGAGATGGCATGGCAAAATTGAAGTTTCTGCATACACATATTGAACTGATGGGGAAATCTGTAGAAACAGGATTGTGTCCCTGATTATGCTGAAAGCAAATCAAAAGCGAGTGAGAACGGCATATTCTTGCTCCACGGTCCTTCCTCCTCCCTGCCCTCGGCTTTGCGGATGCTGGCAATTAGCAGCAGCTGTGCCCCATGCCACAGGATTGACAGCAGCAGTAATACCTGATAACTATCCATATCATCACCATCCTCATCATCTCTCTGGTAGGAAAAAAATAAACACAAAGGACATGCATTTTGGTTCTCAAACAGCACACAAGGAAAACAGATCTTTAAGCTTAACACACACATTACAAAGGACAGCACACACAAACAGCATTGGCATCATAAACATTGAACGGAATCTCAAAAACTGGATTTAATTCACTTGCCTATAGTTAACTTCCGCGAATTTCAGATTTTACTTTTTTTCTTTCATCGAGAAAGCAGTCATTTAAAAAACAGGAACTGTCTTAGATTCTCTTAGCTAGGGAGAGGAACGAACCCCACTGGGTCAAGACTTACCCCACTGTTGTGCAAAGTTGCTATTAGTTTCTAGGTGAGCTGTTCATTGAGATTTAGAGTGGGCAAAGTTAGAAAGGACTCTGGGCAGTTTCTTGCTCAGTCTCTTGGTTTTAGCCGTGAGGCAGGAGAAGGAAATGGCACCCCCACTCCAGTATTCTTGCCTGGAGAAGCCCATGGACGGAGGAGCTTGGTGGGCTACAGTCCATGGGTTGCAAAGAGTGGGACACGACTGAGCGATTTCACTTTCACTTTCAGCTGAGGCCTGAAGGATGAAATGATTGAACCCAAGGCTCACACGGATAGTGGCAGGGTCAGGACTGAGGCCAGGTCTGTGCCCTTGACCTGGCACCACACCTCAGTTACTGCGACATGATCCCAGGGGAAAAACCACTGGGAAGCTAAGACTCCACGTACAGTCAGTGCTGTGTATCCACAAGTCCCCCTTCTGCAGATTCAACCAACCACGAAGCTTCCTCATACAGACGGAGGAGTGTACTGCCATTTTATGTGAAAGATTTGAGCATTCTCGGATTTTAGTGTCCAAAGCGCGGTTCTGGAATCAATGCCCCTGGATACCAAGGGAAGACTGCAGAGATTCTGTATACTAAACCACTACAGTAAGAGTTTATGACTACGTGGGGCTACCCTGGCGGCTCAGATGGTATAAAGAATCTGCGTGCCATGCAGGAGACCCAGGTGGATCCCAGGTGGGGAAGATCCCCTGGAGAAGGAAATGGCAACCCACTCCAGTATTCTTGCTTGGAGAATTCCATGGACAGAAGAGCCTGGCAGGCTACCGTCCATGGGGTCGCAAAGAGTCAGACAGGAGTGAGTGACTATTACTCACTCATGGTAAGAGCACAACCCACGATTTTGGATACACGGCTCTATCATCCACCACTGTAGGACAGATCAGTACCACTCAGATGAGAAAAACCAAAACTGTCCTAAACCCATGACAACACTTTATAATAACTACATAAAATAAGCATTTTGGCAAAAACATTTGCCAAACAAAATGATTGTGTTGAGAATAAAAGGGTTTATAGTTGAGACAATTTTCCTTAGAAACAAGGAGGGAAAGGGAATTCGCTGGTGGTTCAGTGGTTGGGACTCTTGGGCTCTTACTGCTGAGGGCCTGGGTTTGATCCTAGGTCAGGGAACTAACATCCCAGAAGTCACAAGGCCAAAAATAGAGAAAGAAACAAAAATAAAGAAAATCTCCATTTGTAGAGAATATCCATCTCTATGGAGGCAGGTTCTACTTAAAATGAAACATCCTTCTTTCATTTTTCTGTGGTTATTAGAGGGTTTATGTTAAAAAGGAAGTGGAGTGGCCTGGTCATATAAAAGACTATTTTTTCCAAGCACTTTAGAAAATATACAATTACACTGTTTTCATATTGAAGTATACTTCAAAATATACTGCTTTTCAAAAGTGCTTTAAAAAATACTGTCAAAATTATTCTCTGTGTAGACTTTAAAACAAACTTCATCTTTAGTTTGGTAACCATCATTTTCATTTAGATAACTCTAACTTATTAAATGCAAGCCCAATCCTGAAATAACTTTCCTCGAATTAATTCCCCATACTAATGAAAAAAGTGCAAACAGCCATAATTTATCATTATTTCTTAGACCAAGGAGATACTTCTATTCACTGAAAACCAGCTTGAGCTTTCATGATGGAGAACTATTGTGAAATCAGCTTTTTCTGGATTGGCTCCAGCTATTACATCAAAATAATTCTAATGTCCTGTTCCACCACCAAGAATGGTACTGGACATGACCTGCAGCATGGTGCAAAGAAAAACAAAAGCTCTAGAACAGTCACTGCTTAAATCTGCATAGCAGGTCCTATATTCTTTGAGGTTTTAACTCAAGAGGTATAGCTGCTTTAGAAAGTGCAAGTAATCAACACTTATAAGTGTTCCTTTGGGCTTCCCTTGTGGCTCAGCTGGTAAAGAATCCGCCTGCAATGCGAGAGACCTGGGTTTGATCTCTGGGTTGGGAAGATCCCCTGGAGAAGGGAAAGGCTACCCACTCCAGTATTCTGGCCTGGAGAATTTCATGGACTGTACAGTCCATGGGGTCACAAAGAGTCGAACAAACTGAGCCGACTTTCACTTTCACAGTGTTCCCTAAGTGAGAATAATCAACCAGTTAATGATCCATGTCTGTAGTCATGGTTCAGGACACACAGATTCAAGGTTTTATCTAAGATCAGAGATTCATTAAATCACAAAATCTTATGGCAGAAAGGGACCTCAGAGAATTATCATAGTTTTGGAGGAAAGGAAAATGGAACTCTCTCTCTATATATATATATATATATATTTTAATATTTATCTATTTGGCTGCATTGGGTCTTAGTTGCAGCTCGTGGGATCTTGGTTGCATCATACGGGATCTTCCATTGCAGAATGAAGGCATGTGGGGTCTTGGTTCACTGATCAGGGACCAAAACCCGTATCCTCTGCTTTGTAAGGCAGATTCTTAACCAGTCAACCATCAGGGAAGTCCTAGAACTCAAAGTTTAAATGACTTGGTTAAATCAAACAAAACTAGGTATCCTCACTCCAAGTCTGAGCTCTTCCTACCAGGCCCTGTAGCTGCCCTCAAAGTTAATGGCCAAGCGAAGGACAGCCTATTAATAACATCTACTCCACACACAAGGAAAAGTCTGGCAGAGAAGCCTCCCCAGAAATAATAGACTCCAGCCTCACAGCTCCATTTACACTCTTCCCAGGCTTTGAGTCTGAGGCAGTTTTGGCCTGGAGTGAGTCTCACAAAGTTGTGCCTTCCTTTTGGCCCAACAGCCCAAGTCAATGTCCTTTGTAGCTTTCAGGAAAGTCTTTGCTGCCATGAAGCCAAAAGGAAACTGCGTTGGAAGATGAATCATTCTCAGGACAGTCTGGGCTTCTGCCCAGACTCGACAGAGAAACTTTTCTCCCCATCATCACACGGAGCATGCTGCCTTTACCTGTGCCGGTGAGGGAACCAGGATTCAATGATCTGGTTCTTCCAAGTCTCTAAGTTGCTGTTGTTTAGTTGCTAAGTCGTGTCTGACTTTGCGACCCTCATGGACTGCAGCCTGTCAGGCTCCTCTGTCCATGGAATTCTCTAGGCAAGAATACTGGAGTGGATTGTCATTTCCCTCTCCAGGGATCTTCCCCAACCAGGGATGGAACCTGGGTCTTCTGCATTGGCAGGTGGATTCTTTACCACTGAGCCATTGGGGAAGCTTGTCTCTAATTATAATTGATTGCAAGCCAGGGACTCAGTGAAGGACGTGAGTTCTTTCAGGGCCCCTGGGGACAAGCCCCTCATCTCAAAGTTTATTGTGATTGGCAAATGTGATGAACTCTTACATGGTTCCACCTTTTAATTAAAAAAACAAATTAAAACAGAAGATTTAACAAAAGGAGATTTAATAAATATAAACGATCATGAGGACAACTTTCAATTTTAAAAAAAAGGAAAGCTTTCAGAGAGCTGGTTAATTATGGCAGCATCTGGGGGCAACTTTATATTAATAAAAGTGAAGTCAGGCCAAAGCCAGCAATGTCACATACCCAACATAATTTGGGCCTGATGTAAAACAAAACCTGCCTAAAGTAAATGAGCACAATAGTGTCAATGTGTGTTTATAAATAAAATTATTACTACGCAGCACTGAGCCAATATAGTATTTTAAACCTAGTAAAAGGCAACGGATGGACATATGAATGGGTGGGAGTGGGGCAGATACATGATTAAGGCAAAGAGCTTAGTTATATTCCTAAAGAGGACTGCCTTAGTTCTATACTAACCAATCTTTGTTAAATTCTATTTCAAACCTGTTGGTCTCACCTGGTAACTGTCCAACCCTCTCTGGAGCTTGGTTGACCGGGCAGTGATGCAGCCGATGGAGATGGACAAGATGGCTTCGACCATGAGTGGCAGCGTCCCAGAATGCTGGACAGGCTTCACTGTGACTTGGACTCTCCGGGAATGACCCTGCAGAGGCGGGGGTGCGATGCGGAAATGGTGCCAGGTATGGGAACCGGGAAGGACAGGCGAAGAGGATAAAGGAAAGAGGGGGAGAATGAGGGAACAGAAAGGCAAAGAACTAGAGAGTTCCAGAAACTGTCTGTGATGGTGGGACAGGGAGAAAGCATGAAGCAAGCTGAGGCAAACCGAGTACCTGTCTGAGCTGAAAGACGCCGCCTGTGTTGGACGTCCTTGGCCTGGTGCAGCTCCACGGCGGCGTACTCCCCCAGCTCATTCAGCTCCAGGATGGAGATCCACATCTCTATTCTGCGAGTAACTTCGTTCCACCTGCAGAAACACGTCCCAGCAAACAACCAAGTCATTATTCTTTGAACATTTATTTATTCTTATTTATTTGACTTTGTTGGGTCTTCGTTGCAGCATACATGTGTGTTCAATCTCGTCCAACTCTGCAACCCCATGGATTGTACTGCCTGCCAGGCTCCTCTGTCCGTGGGATGATCCTGGTAAGAATACTGGAGTAGATTGCCATTTCCTCTTCCAGGGGATCTTCCTGACCCAGGGATCAAACCTGCATCTCCTGCACTGGCAGGTGAACTCTTTACCAGGGCACCACCTGGGAAGCTCCTTAGTTGCAGCACCTGGGCTCAATAGTTCCACAGAGTCTCTACTTGTGGCTCATGGGCTTAGCTGCCTCTCAACATGTAGGAGTCTTACTTCCCCGACTATGGACTGAATCCACGTCCTCTGCACTGGAAGATGGATTCTTAACCACTGGAGCCTCAGGAAAGTCACATCCATGACATTATTAACCAAACACATTATTGGCAATAGGAAGAAGCCCCTAGTCACTGAGCAGTTATTATGTGTAAGGCACTGCGCTATGTGTATCACAGATTATTTTCCTATTTAGCTCTCAAAACAACCTCTTATGGTATAGGTTCTTTTATTTTACTGAGGTATGACACAGTGAACTGTCTAGCTCTCAAGTGTAGAGGTGGATGAGTCTTGACAAATGCACGCATCTGAGCCCCTTGTCTGCCCATGACCACGGCAGGCTTGCTCAGGCCTCTTCCCACTCGATTCCCACACCATTCGCAGTAGCCGTATCACCTCAGATTAGCTTTGTCTGTTCAAGAACTTCATATAAATGGAATCATGCAGTAGCGTGCTCTTCTCGCTCTGGGTTCTCTGATTCAGTACAATGTTTGTGAGACTCATGCAAATGGGTAAGAGTAGGGCAGAGTCTTTTTCCTTTTTTTGTTCAGTAATATTCTATTGTGTGACTACTCTTGGAGAAGGAAATGGCAACCCACTCCAGTGCTCTTGCCTGGAGAATCCCAGGGACGGGGGAGCCTGGTGGGCTGCCGCCTATGGGGTCGCACAGAGTCGGACACGACTGGAGCGCCTTAGTAGTAGTAGTGTTGTGACTAACACAGTTCATCATTCTCACACTGAAGGACATCTGGGTTGTTTACAGTTTGGGGGACATTATGAATAGAACTACCATAAACATTTATGTACCAGGCTGCTTATGGACTTACATTTTCATTTTTCTTGGGTAAATACCTAGAAGGAAGATTTCTGGGTCATGAGAAAGGCAAAGAATCAACTTTAAAAAAAGATACCCTCCTGTTTTCTTCTATAAGCTATACAGTTTTATCTTTTGCATTTAAAGTCATGCTCCATCTCCAATTAGGTTTTGTGGAATCAGGTGAATTAAGATCAAGGTTGTTTTTTTCCCAAGTAGATACCCAGATATTTCAGTCTCGTTGAAAAGATGTTCCTTTCCCCATTGAATTTTTCCAAACCCTGGTAGTTCCTTTCATCATTCCCATTTCACAAAGCAGGAAAATAGGCTCACAGAGTCCTAATTCTCAACCACTGTCCAAGTGGAAGCCTTGACCCCGCGTCTGAAGCCCTCGGCCAAGCACACACCTGTCGTGCAGCGTTCTCGTCTTCGCGTGCAGGGAATCGACTTCCCAGATGGAGCTGCCGTTCCCGGTACACCGGTGGCCCCACACTTCGATGGCCAGTGCTCCATCTGAAATGAACTCCAGGAATTCTTCTGTTACGTTGACCACGTAGTCCTGGGATAAGTGGGGGAAACAGAACAGGACAGGAATTATGCAGAAAGGAATCTGTGAAATTCACTTTACACAGATTCACTTTAGAGCATGTTAGCTTCATCCCAACCTTAAACCCATCGCTGCTGCCGCTGGACAGAAAACGGCAAAGAAACCAGCATATTAGATGCGAAGGGATACCCTG
Organism: Nanger dama; assembly: GCA_917880005.1. NCBI lineage: Eukaryota > Metazoa > Chordata > Mammalia > Artiodactyla > Bovidae > Nanger > Nanger dama. The sequence goes on along the minus strand of CAKJTW010000032.1, from coordinate 13,297,251 downwards.
AGATAACTGAATGGAGTTCCTTTCTTTACTGTAAGAGGGCACTGAGGAAAGTAGCCGCCCCATGTCACAAGGCTTGCTGTTGCAGAGCTGAACCTTCCTTGTGGTTCAGTCTCTTTTCCCCAGACTACTCCGACTTTCAGCTGGAACAGACCAAAAAAAAAAAAAAAAGGGAATTTATGATTGTTCCTTGGTATGGCTTAGGAGACTAAAAACAGAATTAAATTTTATATGGTTATCTCCACCAATCTGCACTCTTGCTCTTAAACGCTCCCACTCCAACTTTTCAAAAAATGTTTATTTCTATATTTATGTCAGTGCTCGGGCTTCTCACTGCGGTGGCTTTTCTTGCTGTAGAGCACAGGCTCTAGAGTGCACAAGCTTCTGCAGCTGAGGCTCCCACAGTCTGGAGCACAGGCTCGGTAGTTCCAGCGCACCGGCTTAGCTGCTCTCCAGCACATAGGATCTTCCCAGATCAGGGATTGGACCCGTGTCTCCTGCACTGGCAGGTGGGTTCTTTACCACTGAGCCACCAGGGAGGCCCCTCCCACTCCAACCTTTCGCAAAGAGATGAGTGAAGAAATAGACACTGAATGGACGGAGCAGTAAAGCAAATCACCCAGAACAAAGCAGCAGGCAAGGAGCCCCTTTCATTTCCTTCCCATTAGCAGGAAAGGGAAGGAAATGGAAGGGCTGTGCTGTGCTGAACTGGTTTAACATTATACTACCTAACTTCTTATTTTATTTGGAGATCAGTTCAGTCGCATAGTCGTGTTTGACTCTGCGACCCCACGGATTGCAGCATGCCAGGCTTCCCTGTCCACCAACTTCCAGAGCTGGCTCAGACTCACGTCCATCAAGTTGGTGATGCCATCCAACCATCTCATCCTCTGTTGTCCCCTTCTCCTCCTGCCTTCAATCTTTCCCAGCATCAAGGTCTTTTCTAATGAGTAAGATCTTCCATCAGGTGGCCAAAGTATTGGAGCTTCAGCTTCAGCATCAGTCCTTCCAATGAATATTCAGGGTTGATTTCCTCCAGGATGGACTGGTTTGATCTCCCCTGCAGTCCAAGGGACTCTCAAGAGTCTTTTCCAATGCCACAGTTCAAAAGTATCAATTTTTTAGTGCTCAGCTTTATGGTCCAACTCTCACATCCATACATGACCACTGGAAAAACCATAGCTTTACTAGATGGGCCTTTGTCAGCAAAGTAATGTCTCTGCTTTTTAATATGCTGTCTAGGTTTGAGAATGAAATGGCAACCCACTCCAGTGTTCTTCCCTGGAGAATCCCAGGGATGGGGGAGCCTGGTGGGCTGCCGTCTATGGGGTCACACAGAGTTGGACACGACTGAAGTGACTTAGCAGCAACAGCAGGTTGGTCATAGCTTTTCTTACAAGGAGCAAATATCTTTTAATTTCAAGGCTGCAGTCACTATCTGCAGTGATTTTGGAGCCCAAGAAAATAGTCTCTCACTGTTTCCATTGTTTCCCCATCTATTTGCCATTAAGTGATGCCATGACTGGTTGCCATGATCTTAGTTTTCTGAATGTTGAGTTTTAAGCCATCCTTTTCACTCTCCTCTTTCACTTTCATCAAAAGGAGTTCCTCTTCACTTTCTGCCAGAAGGGTGATATCATTTGCATATCTGAGATTATTGTATCTCTCCTGGCAATCTTGATTCCAGCTTGTGCTTCAGCCAGCCTAGCATTTCACATGATGTACTCTGCGTGTAATTTAAATGACAATATATAGCCTTGACATACTCCTTTCCCAATATACAGCCTTGTATATTGGTATATTGTATATTGGTGACAAAATACAGCCTTGATGTACTCCTTTCCCAATTTTGAACCAGTCTATTGTTTCATGTCCGGTTCTATCTGGTATTTCTTGACCTGCATACAGATTTCTCAGGAGGCAGGTCAGGTGGTCTGGTATTCCCATCTTCTGAAGAATTTTCCACAATTTGTTGTGATCCACACAGTCAAAGGCTTTAACGTAGTCAATGAAGCAGATGTTTTTCTGGAATTCTCTTGCTTTCTATGATCCAGCGGATGCTGGCAATTTGATCTCTGGTTCCTCTGCCTTTTCTAAGTCCAGCTTGAACATCTGGAAGTTCTTGGTTCATGTACTGTTGAAGCCTGGCTTGGAGAATTTTGAGCATTACTTTGCTAGAATGTGAGATGAGTGCAATTGTGTGGTAGTTTGAACATTCTTTGGCATTGCCTTTCTTTGGGATTGGAATATTTGAAGATCGAGTCAGAATTTTAAAAGGAAAATAAAGTTAATGACCAATTAGCACAAAACTACACATTTTAGGGTGAAAAAAACCTCCAGGTCACATAGTGAGTCCAAGGCCTCTGACGCTAGTATTTATTAAGCCAGTTGTTAACTAGGATGCATCTTAAATCCAGGTTTTGCCCTTCTAAAGGAGCAACTTTTTGGCTATAAAGAAATATGAGGAATATTTAAAGAATATTCAGAAAACAACAACAACAAAAGATTAATAAAGAATTGACAAATAGGCTTGGTAAACACAGCTTAAAAAAAGTGGGCTACTTGTTTTCATAAAAACAGTGACTTGACAACTGATGAATTTATTTGCAAGGCAGCAATGGAGAAACAGACATAGAGAACAGACTCACAGACATGGGGAGAGGGGAGAAGAGGGCGAGACATATGGGTAGAGTAACATGGAAATTTACATTACCATATGTAAAATGGATAAGAGAGTGGGCATCTGCTGTAGGTCTCAGGGTACTCAAATAGGGGCTCTGTATCAGCCTAGAGGGGTGGGATGGGGAGGAAGACGGGAGGGAAGTTCAAGAGGGAGGGGACATATATACACCTGTGGCTGATTCATGTTGAGGTTTGACAGAAAACAACAAAATTCTGTAAAGCAATTATCCTTCAATTAAATACATATATTTAAAAAGCCAAAAAAAAAATGACTTAATAGACTTTACATATGTTAAATTTTACAAGTGGTGTTTGCTAGGTGCAGAACCAGAAAAAAACGAGCACAATTTTGAAAAAAAGTAATCTCGAGAATCGATTACAAATCGTCCATGGAATATAACTGCAATATATAGTGGAACTGTATGTAAAAAATAAAGTACACTTAGAGGTTAAAAAGCCTAACAAACATATTATGTTTCATAATGGGGACAAGCAGACTTCTGAACTGGAGCCCCGGCCGGCAGCCTCCCAAGCAGTTCATTTTGCAGTGGCATTTGTACCTCACAGTGAGAGAAGGTCACGGTGTACTGGGCATCCTTGGACTGTGGGGAAGGCACCTCGGGGTCCACGACAGGGGCGGCCACCGTGGATTCACACTGGTCCCAGAATGTGTATTGACAGAAGACGAAATTTGAGAGGTTTAAGGGCAGCCCAGTTGCTTCTTTAATTTTTACCTGAAGAGAAGAAGAAGAAGAAGAAAAAAAAATGCAACTATAACTCTCATAAAGAAAGCAAACTATGCATGCTTTTCATAGGGATGAAATAAATCAGTCATCCATTGCACATCTGAAGTACTCTTGCCTGGGAGATTCCATGGACAGAGGAGCCTGGTGCGCCACAGTCCATGGGGTGGAAAAGAGTCGGACATGACTGAGTACATACTCATACAAGAGCATCTGTAATGAAATCTGTACCACAGATTTGTAACCACAGTGTATGAGCACGGCAACAAAGGCACACATCGCTCTCAAACGTTCCTAATGACTGAGTTTCAGATACAGCCGCAACCTTACTAGAAAAACATGAGTCACTAAACAACACACGCTCCTTGCAGCTCACATACACAGAAACTTTTGAAACTTCACACAACTGTCATCATAAAGTGTGCTATACTTCCGGAAAAGGTACTATCCATCACCATGTTTGCTGTCAGAAAGTTTAACTTGTACCATGTTTTATGCAGGGGCTTCCCTCATAGCTCAGTTGATAAAGAATCTGCCTGCAGTGCAGGAGGCCCCAGTTCGATTCCTGGGTCGGGAAGATCCGCTGGAGAAGGGATGGGCTACCCACTCCAGTATTTCTGGGCTTCCCTGGTGGCTCAGCTGGAAAGAATCCGCCTGCAACATGGGATACCTGGGTTCGATTCCTGGGTTGGGAAGATCCCCGGAGAAGGCAAAGGCTACCCATTCCAGTATTCTGGCCTGGAGAATTCCATGGGCTGTATAGTTCATGGGTCGCAAAGAGTCGGACAGGACTGAGCGAATTTCACTCACTCACTCACTCACTCACTCATGTTATATGCAAAACGCCCAAGATTTTCCATCAAATTGTTTTGAAAGGAAAATGTCACTGATCCGAGCCTCCGCAGCCCCGCCCTCTCACCCGGCATGTCAGCTTCTTGACTCGGTGAATGATTTCCCCAGTGCTGTCTACGACTTCAAGACTCCCGCTTCGCTGGAGTTCTCCGAGTCGTCCTCCACCATGCGCTCCGGGACGGTGCCTGTAACTCGCATCACTTCCACGTGGAGACGCCCTGCCACCTGGGTCAAGGAACCAGAGCACGGTGGGATTAAAAGGCGGCCTGTGGACAAAACCAACCTGAGATGGAAAGCGTGCAACCATAACCCCAAGTGAGCAGCTAGGCCACCTCCAGCAACAGGAAACTTCCAGAGTTAGTCCACTCCATCACCTGCTCCGTAATCACCAGGCTTTACTTGGAGTGAAATCTGCCTCCTGGAATCATCTTCATTTTTACCCTTCTTACAGGACAGTTCATGAACAGCAGAAAGGCAGCTAACACATGCTACTTGGAGTCATCTATTTCCCTTATCTATATATTCATTCACATACTCACCTGATCAAATACCTGGCATCGTGGGGAACACCAGGAACATGTCTTTATAGACATGGGCTCTGCTGTCTGGATGCTCACAGTCAAACGAGGAGACAGAGAATTAAAAATCCAGGAACAACCGTATGGACTAACTGCTCTAACAGAGATATGTGCGGGTTGTCAAGAGATGAATTTATCCACTCGACAAATATTTACGGAGCAGTGACTGGATGCCAGGGAAGGACTAAGCACTGCGTTTACAACAGCAAACCAAACAGTCAGGCCACTGGGCTCATGCAGCCTCTATCCTCTTGGGAGCAGAGAATGTGAACAGACCTCACGTGGTGGCTGGAAGCAGGGGGAGGGATGAGACCTACTCCAGTAGGAAGGACAAATACAAAGCCACTAAGTTATAAGGAAACAGTTCCTTTAAGATGGTTTTTCTAAAAAAAGTGGGGGTGGGTGGGGCTTGACGTCTCCAGAATATCTTAGTGGTTCTCCCGGATTGCTGAGAGTTTAGCAGTGCCTCTCCCGTAACTAGCGGCACAGAACTGAAATTAATGGCAGGAATGACCCCGACCTTCGCAGACTCGGAGTGCGGTGATCAACCAGGTTTATCTTGGATACCACACTTTAAGGCTGTAACGACGAGCTGTGAAGGGGACACACGCGCTGGGGGGTGCTGCTGTCATCTTAAACAGTGAGGCCCATTCTCAAAGATAGCTCAGATCACCTTCTGCAGAGCAATGGGCCCTGGCACCCAGGACCTGCGAGAAGTTAGTTGATGCTATTTGACAAGTGAGACAAATGTGCAGGAAGGAGTATGAGAAAGAGAAGAAAGGAAATATGAGAAGTCAGTTAGAAGATGGTACTTCTTAAGCTTTCTACCCCTAATGTTTTTGAGAACCTAATACATTTTTAGTAAAATTTTAGGGGTATCCATGGAACACGCAAAGCCCACCATGGACCCTAGCTTAAGTAACCCTGACTAGGGACTCAGCTACTAGGTCTCTTTGCCCTTGGAGTTGTGCCCACTTTAACATGGGAAAAAGTAACTTAGCTCACTAGTCTCCCACACCATAGTGTTCACAGGGGGTTAGACATGTGGGAATATGAGACGTGTATTTAACACATCACAGCTGGGATCCTAGGGTTTATTTTCTGGTTCACTTCAGGCAGAGTGGAGCCCTATCCTCAGCCTGCTCTAAGAACCACGAAGCATATGTAAACCACATAATTAGTGGGAATTTGCTGTATGATGCAGAGAGCTCAAACTGGTGCTCTGTGACAACTTAGGGGGTGGGATGGGGGTGGGAGGAAGGGGACATATGTATACCGACGGCTGATTCATGTCGATGTATGGCAGAAACCAACACAACACTGTACAATTATCCTCCAATTAAAAATAAATTTTAAAAGTAAAATAAAAATGTAACAAAAAAGAAGCATGAAAAACAACTTAGTATTTCCAAGTTTGCATGTTATTAAAGAACAAATTACTTTTAAATTTAGTAGTATCATGAAATATTGATGCTACTAAATTTAAAATGAAGGCATTTGTTGATGAACTGGGTAATAAAAAAATGTTTGAACTTGAACATTTTCTGAAATGTTGCAGGCTGACATAAGGCCAATATAATGAAATAATTGAAATATGAGAGGCATTTTTTTTTTAAAGAGGTGGTAACAATGGGATGGTTCAGCTTGTTTGCTTTAAATATTTCAGATTTCAAAATAATCCTCTCAAGTTATATCTTATAAGGGCTTCCTTTGTGGCTCAGATGGTAAAGAATCTGCCTGCAATGTGGGAGACCTGGGTTCAATCCCGGGGTTGGGAAGATCCCCTGGAGAAGGGAACGGCTACCCACTCCAGTATTCTAGCCTGGAGAATTCCATGGACAGAGGAGCCTGGCAGGCTATACAGTCCACAGGGTCGCAAAGAGCTGGACATGACTGAGCAACTTTCACTTTCACTTTTATATCTTGTAAAGACCACTTAGGGGCCAGGAAGGAACTAAAGGGTATTACGGAGGTTAGAGATTAAAAGAGAAATCAATGTGGGGCACAGAGCTGAATCTGGTTTCCAAAAGATTTCTAACTTGATTAAAACAAAATCCTTGTGAATCACAAACAAAAAACATGTTCTAATAATCTTTTAAAGCCATGAGTTAATGTTGATAGTTCCTACTAATATTAGTATGGAAAAAGAACGTGATCCTGAGGCTGCACCCCAGTTTCTGAATCTAAATCAAGACCATAACTTAAACCGAGTTAAAACAACAAAAACCACACGAGCCATGGGTCATTTTCTCCCAGCCTGGCTTGTCGTTACCTCCCCTGCTGGCTGATGATAGGAACTGCATACTGAAGCTTCACATCACAGAAGAGACACTCCAGGAAGACATTCGCCACGCCAATCAGGTTGTGATTCTCTTGGGCTTCATAGAAAGGGTCACCTCGTTTCCCACAGAGTCGCTTTGCCTGAGTGGCAGGACAGGTTGGGGGGTTGGGGGTAGGGAGTGAGTAGGGAAGAAAACACCAACCTAATACTATTTAAAACTAGCTATTTTAAAACGTTTCAAAAGAAAGCATTTATCCCCACTGATTAAAAGTAAAATCAGAATCATGTCATACAAATAAAACAAAACTAGCACACGGGAGGGGCTTGTTAGGGTGATAACTGATGAAAAGGCGTGGAAAGCCTTTCCATCAGTTATAGCCCCACCTAGCACACACCCCACCCCGACCCTCCCCGTCTCCCCTGGCACACCCTGCCTGCATGGTGCTACTCCCTGAGCTTTGCTTCATTTCCTTCGTTGAGTCCTTTTTTCCATGTCCGAACAATGGACCATGCTCTCTAAAATTATTCTTAGCACGCACCCAGCCATGACTACCGCTAGGACAGCGTGAGCATATGCTAATGAACACAAAACCCCTGCTGGCCCATCTAAGCTGATATGTAACACCACCGACCAAACAGCACAAATTCACTTTTTTTCCCACTTCATTTCAACTGAAATGTACTAAAGATGCAGAAGGTGCTAGGTGTTCTCTTCACGTACTCCTATCTGTGTGAGGATCACGTATTTTATGACCCATCCAACTGACTTTCACTTTACATTTCTAATATAAATGTCCCCAGCATCACTACAGATATTCAGTCTTGTTCATGTGTGTGTTCTGACGACTGTGTGTTAGTCACTCAGTCGTGTCTGACTCTTTGTGACCCCATGGACTGTAGCCTGCCAGGTTCCCCTGTCCATGAAATTCTCCAGACAAGAACAGAGGAGTGGGTTGTCATTTCCTTCTCCAGTTTTAAGTCACTCATATTCTTTCCTTTTAATGCAACCAAACTCCTTGACATTTTGTCCCTTTTACCTCAGGAATCTTTTCCTTCCATTCTTGATAAAGGTCTCTCATATCAATTAATTTATTCTCCAGCTTCTCGATGGTCCACACTTGGGTGCTCTTTCCTTTCCTCCTCACTTGAATAGCTGGCTCACTTACTATGGCTCCTCTCTGTAACATATAGGAAAACAAAGACAAAAAAAACAAACACAGCAAATCTTGTTATAACGTTTTTGGACCGCTGAAGCAATATGCGTTATTACCAAGGAGAAAGTTTGAAAAAGACACATCATGTATACAAAGAAAGATGAATCTACCATATACTGAATATAGTTTATTTTCAGTCTTCTTTGTAGGGCCGTACATGCACGTATGATTTTTAATCACAATCAGAACCAAGCAAAAATACCTTCCCATCCCAATTCTTTCTCCACAGTTAACCTTTTTGTGTGGTTAAATATTCTTCAGAAACATAATGTTTAATAGCAACAAAGTGATCTATTATGGGGATGTATCACTCATTTGACTAATTAGTCTATTGCCCAACATCAGGGCTGTTTCAAATGTTTGCTATTACAAAGGTAACTATGATAAGCATCCTTGCACAAAAGCACATAAAACACTTCTGTAAGTATGGATTTAGAGTAAATTTTGCAAAGGAGAACTACTTGGTCAAAAGACTAAAATGTAAGAATGCTGATGAGATACCCTCTGACTCATTTCTCACTCACTTGTTGGAGGGAAAAATGAATGGAGGAAAAATTACTTTTCAAGGTTTCTCCCTAAAGAAAAAAATCTTGAAGTTTTAACGATGGAAACTTCCGAGGGGCTGCAAAGAATCCTTCTGTGTACATAAAACAGGGACCGTGGGAGTTTTCCTTTCTTGTCACTCTCTCAGAATGGTACTATTATAAGATATTTACATATACCCCACGTCAGGAGGCATTTATATGAGAGAGAAAAGCAAGAAGAGTTAGTTATATCCATTTCTAGTTTCCTTATTTATTTCTGGCTGCACCACGTAGCTTGTGGGATCTTAGCTTCCCAACTAAGGAGTGGACCCTGGACCGCGGCAGTGACGGTGCAGAGTCCTAAGCACTGGACCACCAGGGAATTCCCAAGTTGCAATGTTTTAAAGAACACATTTACACTAACAACTCTTTCAGCCCTCCAGATTCTCATATTCTGATCATATATACCCAAAGAGGTTTCTAGCTGCTGCTGCTGCTGGAAGTCGCTTCAGTCGTGTGCGACTCTGTGCGACCCCATAGATGGCAGCCCACCAGGCTCCCCCATCCCTGGGATTCTCCAGGCAAGAACACTGGAGTGGGTTGCTAGTTCCTTCTCCAATTTGTGAAAGTGAAGTCGCTCAGTCATGTCCGACTCCTTGAGGTTTCTAGAGGGAGGTCTTAAAAGAACAAACCCTCCGGCTCACGTCAAGGTCTCTTCACAGATGTTCTGTGGATGTCAAGGTGGTGTTCCACCTCTCGGAAGCTACTGCTGCACCTCTTGCCCTCCTCCTCTTTGAGAGCATTCTTACCTTCCTGTTGGCACTGAGGTTCGCAGCAGGGATCTGCAGAGTCACCTGGTAGTCGGTGAGCTTGCTCATCTCCTCGGCTAAGAAGTTTGCCTCTCTCACCAGGGTGTTGGCTTTCACCAGCTGCTCCCGCAGTTTTGCCAGACTTTGGCGAAAGAGTTCATCCCTGTGAGCAGCAGAGAAGGAAATGAGAACATCCGGAAGAAAACTGCAATCCCGTTTTCCAAGTGAGTCATATTGTTAGAAAGTAGTAAGAATCTCCTCTCAGACGATTATCTTTCAACCTATTTTTGCCAATTCACTTCTTAACCTTCCCTCTTCCCACTGGGGTTCCATGGGTTATCCACTGGTAACTAAGGATGAGAAGCAAATGTATGGGGTAACTTAACTTCCAACCATGTTTTAAATTATATAATATTTGAAAAAGAATAGATTTTGATATGAAAATGCAAAAAAAAAAAGCCCAATAAAACATTCTTTTAGGAAAAAGAAATCATTATGACTTTTGTAAGCTTCACAATGGAGGAGATCTAGAATAAGGAGAAAGCATTTTATGTGATTTCTTCATTTGGTAAATGTGAGAAGTACGTACTTTTGGGGCAGTAGAAGTTTTCTCTTCAACTCTAAATGAGAGTGCTTCTTGATCAATGTGTCTCTAACATCCTGACTAGATTCAAACCCTATTACATGTTTTCCCAGAGCCACATCTTTTGCCTCAGTAGTCTTTGTCATGTAGCTCAGCTGGTAAAGAATCCGCCTGCAATGCAGGAGACCCTGGTTTGATTCCTGGGACGGGAAGATCCACTGGAAAAGGGATAGGCTACTCACTCTAGTATTCTTGGGCTTCCCTGGTGGCTCAGCTGGTAAAGAATCTACCTGCAATGAGGGAGACCTGGGTTCGATCCCTGGGTTGGGAAGATCCCCTGGAGAAGGGAATGGCTACCCACTCCAGTATTCTGGCCTGGAGAATTCCATGGTCTATTCCATGGGGTCGCAAAGAGTCAGACATGACTGAGTGACTTTTATTTTCAGTCTTCATCATAGTTGCAATTTTTCACTTATTTGCATAATTATTAGACTAATAACATCCATCTCCCTATGAAGCTTTAGTAAGCACCCCTAGAGCAGGGGGTCTTTTTGGCTTGTCACTACACTTAATTCCTGGCCAAGTACATGGCCCATCATAGAACATGCAAAAATTACCCACTGAATGAAAGGAAGAGTGTAGCTGACCCTTGAACAACATGGGTTTGAACCACACAGGTCTGCTTAGATATGGAATTTTTTTCTCTGTGATCCACGGTTGGTTCAATCTGTGGATGTGGAATGTAGATATCAAGGACCAACTGCAAAGTTACACTCGGATTTTCTGTGGCATGGAGTGTCAACACACAATAAATGCTTAAGAAATGTCCGGTGCTATCATTATTATTACAACAGAGGAGTTATTAGTGGACTATCAACAAAGCCTGGCCTTTTCATTTACCGAATACATGACTGAGAGGATATTTTGATTGATTGAAATAATACTTCCCATGACTTGGTGCTGTTGGGATCATAAAAAGCATCATTCCTAGACTGTGGCAAGAATACAACAGAGCTTCGCAATAATTTATTGTCTTTGCTGTTGTTACCATTTCCTCCACCACTGCCTCAGTTCTGCTACAAATATTTTAAAGTTGTAAATTAAAAATATTCACAGATTTCTTAATATTAAAACTGCATTTAAATTGACTCCAAAGTAAGAGAAATAACAGAACAAGAAATGCTTTTTATGCTTTGAGTGGGTCAAAGTCGCTCAGTCATGTGCAATTCTTTGGGACCCCATGGACTGTAGCTCACCAGGCTCCTCTGTCCATGGATTTCTCAGGCAAGAATACTGGAATGGGTTGCCATTGCCTTCTCCAGAGGATCTTCTGGACCCAGGGATCAAACCCGGGTCTTCTGCATTACAGGTGGATTCTTTATCATCAAAGACACCAGGGAAACATGCTTTATGCTTTAGAACTATTCAATTGTTCTTTACTTCAAAATGAAACAGTGATATTCTAACTTGGCACCATTTTTACTGAAGGGTAAGGGGGCAGGTGTAATCTTTAACAACTGATGTCACAGTAAACATGCCTGAAAGTGAAAAAGTAAAGTCTCTCAGTCCTGTCCAACTCTTTCGGATCCCACAGACTGTAGCCCACTGGGCTCCTCCATCCATGGGATTTTCCAGGCAAGAAGGCTGGAGTGGGGTGCCACTTCCTTCTCCAGGGGACCTTCCTTGAAAGACAAGGCGACCGCTAACAGTTCAGACATGGAAGTAAGATTTCCTCTTTGCTAGGTTTGTTCCCCTTTGACGTGCCTTACAACGGCCTCCTCCGAGGCCCCGAGGCCTTGCCCCAGGCCCCCCGGGTCCCCTTCCTACCTCTCCTCGGCCCACTGGGTCACCTTCTGCTGCGCCCGTCTGGCTGCTGTAGGCCAGGCGGTCGGGACCGCTGATCTGGGGCTGCCTCTCCGGGGACAGCTGCTGGCGGAGCTGCTCCAGCTCCCGCTCGTACATGAGTCGCTGCTCCTCGAGGGCGCTTCGCTTTTCTTCCAGGTACTGTTTCTCCAGGACCTGCACCACGTTCTGAACCGGGTCTGGTGAGCCAAGAGACAAGGCAAAGGGCTTTTCAGCAGTGACTCAGACAAGCAGCGCCCCCAACCCCCAGCGAGGCTTCTAACAAGAACCGTCTCCTCCCCGAGATGGAGCCTTTCAGTGTGCTTGTCTGTGAGCGGCCGGCCGGACCCGGTCAGGTGGAATTCTCTCCATTTCCTTTTTCTTAACATTTCAGATTAAACACCTTGTATGGAACATTCCTCACATCTATTATTACGTTCTTCAATTTGATGAGCTCACCCTGATGTGTAGATAGGTGGCTCAACTACAAAAAGAAGAGGGTAGAGGAAAAGAGACAGTATTCTATCCAGAGAAGAAAGACTCAATGAAATCTAAGGTGATTTCAAAGACAGAGCCACACAAGATTTGATCTTATGTCGTCACTTTTTAGGTGCATTTAGCATTGGTTTTAGTTGACACGGGGTTTGAAATTCCCATTGACAAACCCATTGACAAAGGGTTTATAGTTCCAATTTGGCTAAAAATTTGTTTCTCCTATATTCCTCTAATGTGGGAGGAAACTTACAGATCACAGCATCTGTTTGAAAATATGAATTGAGTATATGGTCTGCCAATTTCTCAGGTGTTAATAGCCAAGAAAGCAATTCACTTACAAAAACACGAGTGTACTTCTGCTTTTTTGCTTTTGCAGATTGAGAGATGACCGACATACATACGGGTGAACAGGCATTAGAAATACTAATAGATCTTGTTTAAAGGGGCCCTGACTATGACTAGGGGTGGTTATGGTATAGGTAGGACTCAATCCTAAAGAGCTAATTGGCTGTCCCAGGACATTAGCAGATGACCTGGATGCAGTGGGCAAAGGAAAGCACAGACCACATGTACAGAAGAGAAAGCCATGACACACCTACGGGAGGGGCCCTAATAGGGAAACAGTATGTTAGACAATCTGGATGGTAAACACAGACATTTACCACAACGGGAAACATTTCCTTGAGGTACGTAAGACCTAGGAGATTTACTTGTATTCTCAGACTAGCCTGCGATTTACACACTTGCCTATTATTCAGTGCAGTGTCCGATTTCTACAAACTGACTCTCATTTTAATTTCTGGGATAAGAGAAGGAAATTAAGAGGAATCTTCACATCACCTGATGATGGATATTGACCGACTAGACCAGAAGACCCTATCAATTTGTGAAATAAGCATTCATATTTTACTGGTTTTCTATATGAGAAGAGAGGGAAAAATAGCACTTTAGCTTAAAAAGGTTAGCGAATACAAAACAGAGTAAAAGTAAATTTAAAAATCACTAGATATGCACAGTGTGGGTGAGCTGTTTTAATAAAAATGATGACCACAACAGCAATAATAATGCTGCTACCTGTTGGCTTATGTCTCAGGGTAGAGGCACATACGCTCTGCATGCATCGTCTCATGAAAGCCTTGCAACAAACCTAGGGGTGGGCAGCATTCCCATTCTGAAGAGGAGACAACTGGCCTCAGACAAGTTAAGTGGCCAACCTAAGATGGCACAGCTAATAAGCAAAGCAACAGAGCCGGGTTTTGAACTCAGACCAGAATTAATTATCTGGGGTGGGACACAAGCTTAGTAATAAATTATACTCTTACCTCCAATGTTTTCCTCAGAATTAGTACTCTGCTAAAGAACAGATGTTTAAAAAATACTGTTCTTTGCTGATGTAAAATTCTAAAAATTTTTTTTTCCAAAGCAGAATACTTTTCTTCATAGAGTCCTGATGTAAGAGTCCCTGAAATGCATCACCTGAAAGGCCAGTGTAAAATGGACTCCAAAAAAAAAACACCCCTTCTTACACGAAGACAGACCATGGCTGGGCAAGACCTTTCCCACAGTGAAAACTGATGTACTCCAAAGGATTAGATGGTGTGCTGCAATTCATGAGGTCACAGAGTCGGACACAACTGAGCAACTGAACTGAACTGAAAGGATTAGAACTTCTGATTCAGCCTTATAACCTCTGGAAGAAAAATTGTGAATAATATGGTAATGTTTTTTGAGAGAGTTTTAAAAAATTTTTACATTTAAGGGCTAGAGAAGAAAAGTTCTCTCAGAATTACACATATATATATTTCTCAAACAGTGAGATATATATTTTTTCTATTTAGACGCTAGGTGTCAAAAAGAAAGGACAGGGTCCTCACCATCCATTTATAGGGGCCTAACTTAGTGTGTATGAACCTTTTTTCAGAGAAAGAAAACTGGAAAACACACCAATTTTTTTTTTTTTTTAACAAAATCATAACCTAGGGCTTTGGCTAAAAGACACTGAATAAGATGTTCAATTCTTATTTCTACTTGCTGGTCAATGGTGTGTAGAAACACACATATCCCAAGTGGCTGAGGAGGGGGCGGGGTTCCACGCCAACGCACAGGTGATGTGACTGGTCATGACACAGCACCCCTACTGCTCACCAGGCCTTCTCAGGAACCACTGATCAACACACAGATGAGCCAGAGAGCAACTCCAAGCATCCTTCCCTTCGCCTGCCATGGACCAGCCCGAAAGCCCTGCTCGGGACCCCAGATGTGGCCGGGATACACAGAGTCCAGGAGAGGTACAGAGGCTGAGATTTCTTCTTTCCTCTGATCCCAACACGAGTCTGGAAACACTTTTATCTTAGACATATTTGATAACATTTTCTTTCCGAATTAATTGACCTGTTTTAAGCCTTTCTCACTATACAGCAGATTCTTTTTATTTTGGCCACACGTCACGGCTTATG
The DNA here is from genome assembly GCA_917880005.1 of Nanger dama. Classification (NCBI taxonomy): domain Eukaryota; kingdom Metazoa; phylum Chordata; class Mammalia; order Artiodactyla; family Bovidae; genus Nanger; species Nanger dama. Next base: position 13,282,195 of record CAKJTW010000032.1, on the reverse strand, counting down.
GGATCTTAGTTGCCCGACCAGGGATCGAACCCAGGCCCTTGGAGGTAAAAGCATAGAACTCTAACCACTGGGAATTCCCTACACAGCATATTCTTTTGTTTGCTTGTTTTAGAATTTAAACCTTTTATTTTGTATTGGGGTATAGTCAATTAACAACGCTGTGACAGGTTCAGGTGAATAGCGAAGGGACTCAGCCATGTCTGTACATGTGTCTGTTCTCCCTATATCGCATACTCTTAAAAAGATCATTCTAATCGGCATGTCAGTCTGACTCTGAGATATGGGCAAGGACAGAAACCAAAGATTATCTGGCCTGTTCTCAAATCACCAGTCCACTATCAGGAGAGTGTTAACAGTTTCCTTCATTACCCTATCACTTTCTTCCTCTTGAATGAACAGCTTTAAAACCCAGTGAGCCTGGAGCCTCAGGCCAAGAAACCAAAGGGGTAAGTGTTTTAGGAGAAGAGAAAGGACCTCTTTTCCTTTGGGCATAGCATGCTCCCTTCTTCCTTACTTTATTCTCTGCCTGGTACATAACTATGCAATGAGCGCAAACTTCCTTGTTTGTCCTGAGAATGGGAAAGAAAGAGGGTGATGGCGTAAAGGTGAAGGGCATTTACGTGATCCAGAGGAAAGTGAAAGTCACTCAGTTGTGTCCGACCCTTTGCAACCTCATGGTCTATACAGCCCATGGGATTCTCCAGGTCAGAATACTGGAGTGGGCAGTCTTTCCCTTCTCCAGGGGATCTTCCCAACCCAGAGATGGAACCCAGGTCTCCCGCACTGCAGGTGGATTCTTTACCAGCTGAGCCACAAGGGAAGCCCTGGGACCCAGAAAATTTAAAAAAGTGACCCAGAGAATTAGAATTAATTCATCTATCAAGATGCCTGAGGCACTGAATCAAAGGGCAGAATAGATCCTTCGAGGGAAAAAGGGATCTTTTAATTCCAGATGGAATAAGTTCTGGGCCCCTTCACCAGCCCCTCAGCTCTTCCTTACTGTACAGCTGCCACTGACTCTGTGAAAACAGTTGTTGTCGAGAAAAACACACTATGGTCTAAAAATACTAGGTTTGCTTTTACTCTTAATTCAAATGAACTGGGTTTTGGAGCATTAATTATTCTAGAGATTTGAAGATGCGCTATTTTAGTTTATCACTGGGATAATGCAGGTGGCTGTTTACCCAGAAGTACCATATCCTGAACTCCTTCCCGTGCTGTCGACAGAAATAAACATACCAGAGACACTTCTTGCTGTCGGATACCTGAGGAAAAGAACAGCCACCAGGTTCTAACCATTGGGAAGGCCATGGAATTCGGAAACGGGGAGGAAGGGGTCATAACTGAAAAGGGAACATTCCTCCAACAAGAATTCAGAGCACCTCTGCCAGGCAGAAGACTGCAGCATCTTCCCCATCATGTTAGATCCGGCCAAAGCATGAAGCACGAGCACCGACAAGCAGCCCTGCTAAAAGCCACTCGCGCTCCCTCAAGCTAAAGCCAATCCGTTAAAACCTTTATCCCAGTGTTTGCGGAGGAGCTTCGTCTGAAACCACAAGAGAGGGAAGAGAATCTTCAGATAGGACCACCAAGGGGACGACCACCAGGCAGACAGGCTTATGATCGGGAAGCCACCTAGGCAGCAGAGGTGAAGAGTATGAATTCTGTCTGGCCGCCAGCATTTCAGATTCGTATCGGAGCACATGGGTGTGCCCTACAGGGGAGCGCCACTTAGCAAGGGGAGTGGGAAAGGCATAGTGACGGGACATGTTACTTTTAAATGAATGAAATCAACACTAGAGATCAAGGTCTGATCTAGAACACAAACGGATACTTACGTTAACACCATGAGCCAGGCCACTGATGACCAACTGTTCTGGCTAAGAAGACTGGAGGGATTAGCAAATACTACACACTCACTGGTTATCCAGGGGGATCATATATATATATATATATATATATATATGATATATGATAAGCAGGTAGTGATTGGAAAAATTACAAGTGTGTGCCATGGGATGATAGACAGATGACTAAATGGATACCACTTAGATACTTCGCAGAGCTGGAGAACAGAGACATCCAGAAGTCTATAACTGCATCTAAAGAAATAAACTCTCTTCTAATGGGTGTTCCTTTACCTGGAGTTTGGAACTGCACTCTCCTGTCACACCCTGCACCTCCTGGGGCTTCCAAACAACCACTCAGAGGGAGATGTGCTGCTCAGGCATGTTGTTAAATGACCCACTAATGTGATTCTGTCTGAGCATGAAGTGTCTGTCGGGACTTCTCCCAACTTGGTTGAGCAAGTGGCAGAGTGGGCTGGAGCTTGAGTCCCGTGGTCCTCCCTGTGCTGCGCTGTCAAAAGCCCCGTAGTTAATCTTAATCTCGAATCTTTTAAAAAATTTTTGGCCACAGCATGGCATGTGGGATCTTAGTTCCCCAGCCAGGGGTAGAACCTGTGCCCTCTGCACTGGAAGGAAGTCTTAACCATTGCCATGAAATCCCTGATCTTAATGATGCTTAATCCCTGACCGTAATGATGCTCTTTTCTGTTATTCTACACTCTACATAGTAATACATCACACTGGTTGTTTCACCTGGCCTTTTCTTGATACTTCATTTTTATAATTAAAAAGAGGGGTCCTTGAAGCTAAAAATCCAGGAATAAAGAAAAAAGGTCAAAATCTTCATTCCTGCAACAGAGTACCCAGTTTGCTATGCCAGAAATCTGACAGTTCTCTAGCCACGCTCACATTCCTCTCGGAGTCATTTAAAGAGGGGAGAGAGAAAGCAGCTGTTCAGAGTCTCACCGTTACTATTCAGCGTTTTCATGATAACCTCCATCTGCGCAAATTCGTAGTTATAGTCTGGTTCTGAGGAAGCCTCACTGGCCGCATCCAGGTCGTGCTCCGGCGGGCCTGTCTCTCTTTCAAAGTCTTTCAACCAATCTCGCCGTTTCCTCTTAGGCAAATTAATTCTGTGGGGTTTTTGACCATTAGAGAAAATCAACGTGTTTCACACTCGGGTAACAGAAAAGATGGGCCAGTGAGCATAATCGTGAGCACAAAGCACTCACCTGAAGAAGTGGTTGTTTCCCCACAGGATTCTGTCCCCATGCCACAGCTGGGTGGGGCTGCACACGAGGGTGCCGTTGACACAGGACCTGGGGGGACACGGAAGTGGGGGACACGTCAGCGGAACAGTAAAGAGCAGAAAACTCCAACCCAGGGGCGCAAGAGGTTAGCGGGGGAGCGCGCTCTTCATAGACGTAACGTGTCAGGCAGTGTCCTTTATTATCCTAAACGCTGAATGATCCTTCTAAAAATTCAGTTTCTCATTCTCACTAGCCATAGGCCAATTCTCAGGAGCCCCACCTCAATGTGTGTGTGCGCCTATTTGCGACCCCATGGACTGTAGCCCCTCCAGGCTCCTCTGTCCGTGGGATTTCCCAGGCAAGGATAATGCAGTGGGTTGCCACTTCCTGCTCCAGGGGATCTTCCTGACTCAGGGACTGAATCTGTGTCTCCTGCACTGGCGGGTGGATTCTTTACCGCTGAGCCACCAGGAAAGCCCACACCACCTTGATAGTGGCTACCGAAACGGTCTCAGCAGACAGAGAACCTTTCCATGGTCTCAGAAAGTTGGACTGAGCAGTGTTATTCTAGAATAAAACTAAACACAGTTCCAGAGTAAATCAGAGAGAAATATAATAATATTTACTTCTTTTACTTATTACTCCTGTGATCATCTGTATCTTTAGAGACACTATTCTAGGTACTTGCTTATACACACACGAACATACACATGAGCACATCATGCTCTTACTACAATAACAGAAAAAAGAAAAAGTTACGGAAACCGCTTGGTTTGGCAATGAACCCAGGCCAAGAAATTAGCATAGAAGTAATTTCCCCCTGGACACATGCCAGAGGTACATGGAGGAAGCAAATATAAAATCTCTTTGCAGGAAATTATGTAGCCTCATCCAGGCCACAATACTCCTACAAACCGCTGAAGAGGAACAAATCTAAAAATTATGAACTGCTTTAGGAAGCAAAGTTATCAGCAGATACAACAAACAGTTGGACTGAAGCCCCAACAACATCAAAGAAGAGCATTTCCAAATGAAGGCAATGAAAAAGTAAAAACAAAATTACTAAAGCATACAATGGAGGAAAAACAAAATTCTACCAATAGAGACCAGGCATATCATAAAAAAGACTTCTTAGACGTCTACAAATGAAAAACAGACACTGAGATTAACACTCAATAGACTGTAGTTAAGCAGCCGGTAAGACATGTGAAGAGAGACTTGGGGAGGAGTTAAGGAAATAATGACTATCCCTTCACCCCACATCCTTCTTTTGCTATGTCTCCAATCCCATCCCCATCTTCACAATCAAGATTCTCTGCCCACTTCCTCACCTCCTAGTCTTCCTTCTTTGTTTATTTTCCTTCCATCCCCACAACTGCCTGGTACCCCAACACCCACTGGCTGTTAATGTCTTCCTAACTGCTATGTCCCACAGAAGCTCTTTAACTTCTATACTGACCTCTTCTTTAAATGTTCTCTTTCCTTGGATTCCATCATTGTTCCTTGCCTCTCTGACTCCCTGTCTCAGCCCCCCTTCATGGATTATCTTCAGACATTGGTTTAACGCTTCCACTATTCATTCTAGATCCACTTTCAAAACAGGCAACACATAACACCCAGCTCTGTATCTCTGTGTAGGGTCTACAGCGCTAAATTCAATGTGCACCTGGAAATCTTCACACTGATATCCCAAGGACAGCTCACTCAAAATCTCCCAAACTGAACTCATCACTGCTCCTTACCTATCATCCTGCAGGCCTGTTCCTCCTCTAACACACCTTCCCTTGACTTAGTCGCACCACTGCTCATCTCATTTCTACGACAGAAGCTTAAGAGTGCTGACTTCTTTTCCTTTACTGAGTTCCTATGCTGTCTCTGAGCACATCACTAAATCTCGCCAACTCTTACATAATTCTAAAATATATTTTGTTCTTCACTTCTTTTGCTACTGTGCATTCCCATGACAAGAGCATATCCTAAGTCCTGCAACCCCCAGACAGTTTTATAGTGATCAGATTTGCAGGTTATAAAGATCACTTTAGACGGAGCACATAGCTTCCTGTAAAATAACTCTTGTTTCTATACATCCTCCTCCACTAGGCTTTGAGTCACTATACTTGGACACTCCCGGCACAGAGCCTAGAGCAAGCATACTGAATGCATGAACCGCTGCCCTCAGGGTACAGGAAAGGAGGATTGGGCAGGGTGCGAATGGAAGAAAAGTAGGGTAAAAAGACTTGGAGGTAAAATCAGGTATGAGGAAATCTCCTGAATAAGATCATTTTCAGATATAGAGTTGAAAGAGAAAATGATTAAATTGTCATGTTTTGTGTTTGTGTGTGCATGTATGTGTACATACACACATAATTTTGTTAATTAAAAAAGTAGGAAAAAAACTCCAGAGCTTCTAATGTGGGGTACAGCACAAAGCTCAATTTTATTTGAACTTGGAATAAATAAAAATTAAGGAATAATATCATTTTATCATTAAATATGTTAACAATATATCTTAAAAAATATATATCATTTTAACACGAGACCTACAAATTTCACAAATCATGCATGTTGGTAGTTTCAGTCTCAGGTTTTCATCACTTGGAAATGTATATGACTGATATTAACAGAATAATTTGACAAGAATGCAGTTTTCTTCATAAAAATGTATGTTCTGAATTATAATGCTGTGTGTTAATGAATATTGTTTTAAGACTTCATTTTATATGTGCTTATAAAATAATTGAAGACATTATTTAGTATAAATTAAAAAGTAAATATATTACCCTGTCAATTCTCAAATTTTTACATATTATAGTTTAGCTTAGGAATTCTTCATATAATGGGGTTATCTGATTAATAACTGCTTTTCATATAATGCATTATATGGGTAACAACTAACTTTATTCAATATTTATGTGTGTCAGGCACTGAGGGAAGCAATTTGCATGTTTTCTACCTTTAGCCTTATTTATCACATGAGAGAATTGAAGATTAGATAAAAGAGGTATCTTAATCTAAGATCACCCAGCTAGTGAAGGCAGAATCAGCCACACGGAAGCTGGTGCTCTAAATTTTGCTTACACAGCTCTCTACAAGCAGAAAGCAAAAGCTAGTGTGGCCTTAACTTTGATAACTGGACAAACAGAAAGGGGCAGTCTACTCCTGAAAATGAGGCACTTAAGCTATGTTAAGGTACTTTTCTTTTTTGTTCTTCCCTACATCTCTTTATTTTTATTATTTTAAAATGGAGTCTAGGGCTTCCCAGGTGGCTCAGCAGTAAAGAATCCGCCTGCCAATGCAGGAGACAGGAGTTTAATCCCTGAATCTGGAAGATTCCCTAGAGAAGGAAGTGGCAACCAAATACTCCAGTATTCTTGCCTAGGAAACTCCATGGACAGAGGCGCCTGGTGGGCTACAGTCTGTGGGGCTTTAAGAGCTGGACAGGACTTGGCTACTCAACAAGGATGACGACAACAGTTACAATGTTCTGTTAGTTTCTGCTGTTTGGCAAGTAAATCAGCCACGTGGATACATATATTCCCTCTTCCTTGGATTTCCTTCCCAATTAGGTCCTCACAGAGCATTTAAGCAGAGCTCCCTGCGCTACGCAGTAGGTTCTCATTAATTATCTGTAAGGTACTTTCCTTACCGTGCATTTTCTTTTGGAGTGAGGCTGACCTCTCCATCAGAGCCAATGTCGATCTCACAGTGCTCAGGCTGAATTCCTATCCCAAAGAGCTGGATGTCCTGAGAGGTATCGGCACCTACCCTGGTGTGGTCCTGGTAACAGATTGTTCAAGAAAGAAACACCTGTACTTGCAGGTAACTCAGTAAAAGTTTATCCCAGTCAATTTGAATAACCCAGCAGAACACTGATAACAACATTAGGTGAACCAGACAGGAGATGTGAGATCTGGTGCACTGTAGGTCAAAAGCTTACCTTAACACTCTAAATTTAAAACATGTTTAAACACTATAGAAAACAAAACAAAACAAAACCCTAATCAACAGTGATTAACTATTATTTTAGAACATAAAGAAGTCAGATTTGACAATAGAATACCTTGAGCTCCAATTTTAATTTGATGACTATTTTTGTGATCATGGCGAAGCCATTTCATTCTAAGCCTGTTTTATTTTTTTCCCCGCAAAACCAAAACAGTATTATTATGATCTAATGAATAGGATTCTTTCTCAAGAATCACCTGAATTAACAGTGAAAGTCTTTGAGAAAAGCTATACAAACTCAAGAACCACTGAAAATAGTTTCATGGAAAATCATATTTTCAAGTACACAACTTTTAAAATGATAAACAGTTGAGTTGCTAATACTAAATTACAGAGTATTCATGCCTGTAGGTTATACAGTGTACATGTTAGCATGATCCTTAAGTACTTCAAAATGCAGACATGTGAGGACTGTGATTCCTGGTGATTGGGCCCAGTGTGCAGCCCCTTTGCTTGTTCTGTTGCTCAAAAAATCATGCAGTCTCTGTGATAATAATACTTCCCTATTGAGACTTCAGAAACAATCCCTTACCACTTCAACCTTTCTTAAATGAATAGATCTTAGTCTGTGAGTGCACTCTCAATAAGTCAGGGGCTATTTGTGTCATATCTGTTTCTGGAAAAAGTAGAATAACAAGGATTCTAGAAGACTGAGGCTCCTTTCTCCACTTCAAGCTTACTCTCCACTGCATTCTGCATATGCATGAGGCAGCTCAGAATCCCTAACGAAGGAGCCTGACAACTGCTGCAGCGACCCCTGCAGTGGCCAGTGACGTGACCTTGAGGCCACAGGCCCAAAGCCCACACCCACCTCCACACCTGAGGAGGGTAATGGGGCCGAGCGTTACCTCCTGAGGACGCAGCTTTAGAAGGATGGACCTGGAAGAGCCCTGGGGAAAAACCCTAGCTGTGTAATTTCCCATCAGAGTCCGCTTCAGGCTTGTGCTGACCTCAAGATCCCCTTAGGATTACTCAGAAGCATAATGGTGACTCTCCAGAGCTTCTCAGAATCCTGTTGCCATAGCCAGAGATCACCTTGACACCCTTGGTGGCTCCCCCGCCCCCTCTGAAATCAGCCCAGCTAGGCAGCCCCAGTATAATATTGGCTGGTCCAGAAGTTTATTGGCGGTCTTTCCATAACATCTTATAGAAAAGATGTTTGGCCAACCCAATACAAAACAGCTAGTTCTCGCTCAGTGGTAACTTGACTAAACTACCATTCCTCTTACTTTTAGTGAGAGCTAAGCTGGATACAAAAAGCAAAATCACGGGGACAGGTACCCAGACCCAAGTGGGATTGTACGTGAAGGAATAAGGGTGGCAACTATCTATTATTTTACTCTCTTACCTTTAAATAATAAACCAGAAGTTCGTTGAGAGCAGGGTCTGCGTTCAGGTTGACCAAGTAGCACTTGTCATCTCCCACCTTGATACCAGAAGTCTCCAGGAAATCCCCATGCTTTCCAGTTGCCGCTGCCTCTCCTGTGCAGAGACAGACAAAAGCAGAAAAGCTCTGTTTGTTGCTCAAGTCAGGAGACGTACCTATGGAAAGTTTAAGTCACTATTTCTGGGGACAATGCCAGTGAAATGACACATTCTACTCAGCTCAACCAAGTTTCTGAGCGTCTAAGACATGTGACCTCTTGCGTCAGTGACACAGGAGCACCGAGGGGGAACCGGGTACCGTCCTGCCCTTAAGGGGCTTCCAGTCCAGTGGAGGGGATAAGACCACACAGCTAGAAATGCAAGAGGAGAGCCTCGAGCCTCTGAAGAGGAACACCGTGCTGCTGGGCTTCAGAGGAGAGAGATTGTGATGGGTTTATAGTCGAGGAAAGGCTTCAGGAAGAGAATACTTTTGAGATGGTTCTTGAGGCACAGGAAGAATTTCAAGAGGAAGAAATGGGGGCAGTTGCAAGGTAAGGGCAGAGGAAAGTACGGTAAGGACTCAGGATGCACTGGATGAATGCAGGTGTCAAGAACCCCTAGTCCAAGGACCCCAAGTATAACAGAAGGAGCTCTGCTCAATGTCATGGGCAGCCTGGATAGGAAAGGAGTTGGGGGAAAATGGATACATGTATAAGTAAGGCTGAGTCGCTCTGCTGTGCACCTGAAACTGTCATAACATTGTTAATCAGCTATACCTCAATGTAAAATAAAAAGTTAAAAAAGAAAAAGAATCCTTAGTCAATGTGGGAAAGTACTGGGAGATGGGGCTGGAAGAGCAGGCCTCTCGTTTTTGTAGAGGGCCTTGAATTCATTCAAGTTATTCATGAAGCGTTTTTTTGTGTTAGGTACTAACCTAGGGCTGGGAATACAACCACAAAGTTACTTCTTTCACCAAAAATTATATTCTAGTGGAAGGACACAGATCATGACACAATAGACAAGTAAAATACAGAATTTCCTAAGGTGACATGTGCTATGAAGAAAAATTAAAACAAAGTAGGAGTTACAGAAAGTTAGGTGTGTGCTTGTGATATCTACAAAAAACATATAAGCAGAAGGCTGGCCCAGGTCCTAGTTACTGAACCACTGGAGTGGTTCAGTGCTTACAGGTGGTCAATGAGATGAAAATGTCATGAAATGCACAGTGTAGAATTCATCTCTCACACATACAGACACTCACACATGTGTGCATGCTCAGTCCTTGCTTTCTGTCTCAAATAAAGTTCATAACAGCATTTTCTAATGAGACAAAGAATCAAACACGTTGAAAAGCCTATGATGTGCTAACTATTATAAATTCTCTGCCAATGCTTTGCCAGGTGATCTGGAATCACAGATTTCTGTCTAAAACGTGAAAAGCAGGACACATTAAAGATGATCCCTGTACCATGCCTGCACAAATTCTGAACTCTCTTCTAGCAAACACAAGGACCAAGCAGTAACTGATACGAGACAATGAAGTCAGTGTCTAAATTGGATTTTTGTAGGCTCTAGCTCAGCAGAAAAAGCTCCTTAGGCTTTTTTGGGGGGCTGTCTCAGGTCTTAGTTACAGCATGCAGGATTTTCAATTGCAGCACGTAGGGTCTAGTTCCCTGACCAGGAATTGAATTTGTGTCCCTGCATTGGGAGCACAGAGTCTTACTCAGTGGCCCACTAGTGACATCCCCTTAAGACTCTTTGAGGATGACAAGTAGTTTTACAGAAAAGATGGCAAATGAAGAAGAATCACCATAGCACAGGGAACGATACTCAATATCCTGTGTGATAAGCCACAATGGAAAACCATATTCTTAAAAAGAACGTCTATATGTGCATAACTGAGTCACTCTGCTGTATGGCACAACACTCTATGTCAACTGTACCTCAAAAGAAAAAAGAAAGAGTCACAATGCTTTGGGCCGGGCTATTTAGCTACCTGTGCGATCTCTTCCGTTTTCCTGAGCTTCTCTTCCCAAGTCACTGTTAGTTCTTTTATCAGCTTTTCAGACTCTTCAAGCTTCTCTTTCAGTTCAGGGGCCTTCATAGCCTTTAAAATGAAAGCAGAGATATCTGATTTTCTCATTTTTTCCACCATTATGTACATACAAGACACTCCCTTAGTGTTGTCCTTAAGAGGTTATCAACTGTCTGTTGGAAGCAATTAAGCCACATACTGTCAGGGGGTTTTAGATCTTTATTAATCAAATGATGTGAAAGAATAAATGGCTGCTCCTCTTAATGCCAGAAAAAGAAATTCCAGTGCCTGAATTAAACTGATATAAATCATCCCAGAGTAATTTTATCCATCATACTTAAATTTCACATTTAAAGACCTCAAAGATGCTAAAGTTCACCTTCAAAATAGCGAAGTATGAGAATAAATTACTTGACTAGATTTCTTTTCAATAAAACAAAGACCAACACACATCACTAATAAACACATCTCAGTTATATTAACCTACCAGGAAAGGTAGAGACTCTTCTCAATCATTTTAAAATTTGAGTCTGGGCCATTTGAACTACTTTTCTTACTGATGGTAATAAACTTAGCATGCTTATTACTCACTTGGAAATAGGACATCTGGTTAAAAGGGCAGTAATTTCCCTCTGAGTTTGCTCAGTGAAAATAATTAAGAGGTCTAAATATAGACATGCAGCTTAAGAAATCTCAGGGGGCCTTTCCTTGGCCCCCAGGTTTTTATGACACTCTGTAGTAACATGAGGCTCTGCAAAGGATAACCCTACAAACAAGAAAAATGGCAGAACTCGGACTGGAAGCTGAAGTGGCAATGATGTGGGTCTGGCTGAGGATGTGTTAACTGTGTCTCACTGTGTTAACAGAACCTGAGAGTTACATTTAGTGCTGGGCCCAAGGGGACGCACACGAAAATTCCATGTGAAGACTGAGCACCAAAGAACTGATGCTTTTGAAAATGTGGTGCTGGAGAAGACTCTTGAGAGCCCCCTAGATAGCAGGGAGATCAAACCAGTCAATCCTAAAGGAAATCAACCCGAATATTCATTGGAAGGACTCATGCTGAAGCTAAAGCTCCAGTACTTTGGCCACTTGATGTGAAGAGCTGACTCATTAGAAAAGATCCTAATGCTGGGAAAGACTGAAGGCAGAAGAAGCCAGGGACAACAGAGGATGAGATGGTTGGATGGCATCACTGACTCAATGGATATGAGTCTGAGCAAACTCCAGGAGATAGTGAAGGACAGGGAAGCCTGGCATGCTGCAGTCCATGGAGTTGCAAAGAGTTAAACACGACTGAGCTACGATGTGAACCTGCTGTGGTTCCTCTGGTCTACCTCTTTTGCCAGGCATTGTTCTGGCTACCAGGCCTGGATTACAGGGTCACAGCAGAAATGCAGATTCAGAGACAGGAGGGAGGACAGAGATGAGCCACCTACAGACCAACTGCAGAGTCATCACGCTCCTCCGAGGAACGACTCTCATCACAGTTTATCAGCATTTTAATTTTCCAGGTGTTCTACTACCCTTCTTGGCATCAGAGAAAAACAAATTAAGCTTGAGGCACTCAGTGATGATTAGAATGATAATAAAAAAGAGCACCATTTATTGAGCACTTCCCATGGGCAACTCATTGTGCTAAGTGCTTTCCAGTATCGCTGTTGTACTAGGGATAAACACAATTAATAAAACATGCTTCCTGCACTTGAGGAACCCGTGGCCCAGGAGAGGAGAAAGACATGTAGGCAAACAGTTACAACTCCATGATCAGCAGTAGGTGGAATCTTCAGGTCCCTAGTTCTGACTTTCCTTTGTTTGTGGGGTCAGAAGACAGCAGTGTGAAGGAAGGTGAGCACAGAAGCCTTGGGTACACACCCGAGTCCTGGCAGGCAGAAGCATGTAACTCAAGTTGAGGCACTTGGCCCCCATCTCAGTGCAGTGAGAGTGCCTCCCCTGGCAATAGCTATTAGGAAGTGGGTATGGTTATGAAGTCTGGGTAAAGCCAAGGAAAGATGGCAACAATGTAAAAGTGATTTGGTTCCCTGTCAGGAGTTGATACAAATGAACAAAATACAAAATGAACTACTCCTAATGCTAATTATTCTTGACCACCTTGTCTGCCAGACTTAATAATGAGATGATGCAGAGCTAAGCTCTCTGAAAATGGCAAGGCCACGTGGAAGTTGTCATCTACAATGTTAATCAAAGCAGCACCTTTGGGTCTTAGGATTTCACACTGGAAGAGTGTGAAGGGCCAACTGACTGCCTGAAACAGTCAGGCAGTGGCAGCGACTCTCTCAACCGTCTGCTTCCTCGACCGTCAGTGCCTGGGATGCAGCCTTGCACTTCAGGCTTGCTGTCCTCCCGGTGCTTAGCATGGAGAAGATGCTCATCAGCTCAGCACTGCTGAAGGACACAAGGGGAGCTGAACGGCAAGCGAGCTCATCTTCAACACACAGACAGCAGGAGCCAGGGAGCCTGGATCACAGGGGGCGCTGGGCTCGCCGTACCTCAGCCTGTGAGAGCTGCTCCCTCAGTTTCTCCACCTCCTCCCGCAGTTCCCGGATGACCTTCGCGTTGGGATCCTCATTCACCACGGCATGGTTAACGATCCTTTTGGCCCGATCTGCGTATCTCAGAGTAGAGAGGGTCTCTTCGTAGTTGTCTGCTGCTGGGCTAATGGTGGCGATCATGGAGGTCTGGCTGTTGCCCCCAGATTGTCCTGCAACATATTTCAAATAGCATCTTAGGAAACAGGGCCTGTTCCAGGCACAGTGCAAGAGGGAAGCGGCAAATGTGTGCAGATGACCTTCTCTGTGAAGAGAACCTGATGTGCAAATGGGCTTGCATTTCACAAAAAATTTTGTGACAAGAGGAATGGTGATCTCTCTCTATTCACATCAAAGTACAATGCCTGTCAAACAGCATTATAACGGAAAAATGGCAGCGGGAATGAGTCTTCGTCCTTGCGTGTTTAGGGATCATAGCAACACTACTGTCAGAAATTTGCTGTGTTGTCTTTGGTTAGCTTTGCACACATCTCTCAGCTGTCACCACTGAAACAGCCAATTTCTAGTTGGAAAAGAACACGAGAGCAATGAATTACCTTAAGCAGCCAAGTGAGGACTGAGTCGCGATAAGGCACAAATTTGTTTTTACCCTTGCCAGCTGCCTGGTCAGCCAGTGATGAGATAACCAACCCCAAGGTTGTAAGTGATCTGCCAAGAGAAAAGAAAAAAATTAGTTTTATGGAGAATTTATTTTGTTTATATAATAATCCTTCCAGGTACTAAGTATAAAATTATGAAAAACAGTAAGTCCCTAAAGTTGATCTCTTCAAGTCTACATTCGTGGAGAAGCTGAGAAAATGAAAAACAAAAAGTAACTCCCTTACTTTAAAAGAATGAATTTAGAATCCCTGTAGAATCTGTTTTGTTCAAGAGACAGGAGCTGTGAAACATTTCAGAACCTGGAAACATATATTTAAAAGATTCCTCAAGAGAATTATAATTTACTCTGAATATTAAGTCTCAACCATCTGCTCTTTTGAGTGTAACCAGGACTACTCTGGCCTCTGATTTTCTAACTTGTAAAGCATACTTCCACCATAGGTATATCCTGTTCATCTGCTTAAAGCTGGCAAGCTTTTTTCAATGTGGAGTTACCACGGTTTAACAAAAACAAAGAACCACCCAAACAGCATCCTGGAAGCCTTCCCAGGCCTACTGAGTCACAACCAGTTAAAGGTATCTCCAGGCAATTCACGTGCACATTAAATTTTGAGAAGTGATAGTTGAACAATACCCAAAGGGATACATACATTCAGGTGCCAGGCCTATGAGTCTCAAAATGGTGCTGGGACCAGCAGCATCAACATGATCTGAGATCTTGTTAGAAATGCACTATCTCCAGACCCATGCAGACCTACTGAGTCAGGAAACTGAGCTTCAATAAGTCTTCCAGAAGATTCTAATGCAAGTAGAGTCTGAGAACCACTGGTCTAGGCTAATGAGCTTCCCCTGGTGGAAGTGAAAATGTTAGTCACTCAGTCATGTCCAACTCTCTGTGACCGCCATGCTCCTCTACCTATTGGATTCTCCAGGCAAGAATACTGGAGCAGGTTGCTGTGCCCTCCTCCAGGGGATCTTCCAGACCCAGGGCTCGAACTCACATCTCTTATGTCTCCTGCATTGGCAGGCAGGTTCTCTACCACCTGTGCCACCTGGGAACCTCCACTGGTGGTTAATACATATTCTCTGTACTTGAAAAAAGATCACCATAGAAACAACAGATTGGTGGTGTTGAAGAATGAAGGACAGCCTCATATCATAGTTAAGTACCAACTGTTCTTTTAAAAGAAATCAACTGGACTCCAAGTTTAGCAGCCAGAAAAGATCCGTCTCAGGACATCTCTCGGGACTGCTAGGAAGGTAACATGATACCACAAAGACAAAAGATTTTGTAAATGATGAAAAAATTAAATGCTACTACTTATTTATAAAACCCAGGAAGATCAGCAGGGGACTAGAGGTTAGCAAGTGAAAGACAACATTGGTTTCTTCCTAATGTTAACAGTAGATTTCCATTAAATAAGCTGAAAGGAGTAAAACCGTATTTCCCACAAAATAAAATTCTCCAAAGGTGAGTCACTGGAGAAGTCACTGCAATACAAAGCAATGCCAAGAGGCAGAAAATGAGCCAGAATTTTAATAACTAACACCTATTACTGCCAAGTGACATAAAGATGTATATCATAATTGACCAATTTAAAAGTTAAACAAATCCACCCCAAGAGAAACGAAAACATGTGTCCATATGAAAACTTGCATAAGAATTTCATAGCAGTGATAGTCACAACAGCCAAAAGTGTGGAACCAGCTCAAATGTCCACTGAATAATGAAGGGAAGAATAAAATGTGATGTGTCCTTACAGTGGAGTAGTATTCAGCTGTATGAGAGGAATGAAGTTCTGACATGTGCGATAACATGAAGAACCTTGAAAATGATAAGAGGAAGAAACCAAACACAAAAAGCCACTGTCCTGGGTTATATAGTGGCCTCCACCATCCAATTCATGTCCAGCAGAGCCTCAGGTGTGTCCTCTTTTGAAAATAAGGTCCTTACATAGTTATTGGGTGAGCCAGAAAGTTCATTCAAATAGGGACTACGTTGTTAAATAAAGTTTTTGGTGCAAATGTCTCTTAGTTTTCTTAAAGCTGAATGAGGAACTTCCCTAGTAGTACAGTGGATGGGAATCTGCCTGCCAATGCAGGGGACATGGGTTCAATTCCTGGTCCAGGAAGGGAGGTCCCCACCCAATGGTTAACAATTTTAAGAAACATACATGTGCATGACCTATATGAAATAGAGGAAAAAAAGCGTTCAATATAAGGCAAAAACCACACTTCTGCCTAGATAAAGAATGTAAGGCATTTTTTACATGTTGCAACTATTGAAATGGAATTCTCATTTGGAAGCAATCCTTTGGACTGTTCCTAATTTTTAATACCCAAATGCAGCAGCAGTTACTTTAATTCATACCATCTATAAAGAGCTCAGTGACTCAAGGGTCAATATCAGCAACTCTGAGGTTAACAGTGGTCCTACAGCTCTATATAACTGAACAAGTTTATATACAAGCTCTGATAACTGCATAAGCCAACAAAGGTCCATCTAGTCAAAGTTATGGTTTTTCCAGGAGTCATGTATGGATTTGAGATTTGAACTATAAAGAAAGCTGAGCACCAAAGAACTGATGCCTTTGAACTGTGGTGTTGGAGAAGACTCTTGAGCATCCCTTGGACTGCAAGGAGATCCCACCAGTCCATCCTAAAGGAAATCAGTCCTGAATATTCATTGGAAGGACTGATGCTGAAGCTGAAACTCCAACACTTTGGCCACCTGATGCAAATAACTGACTCATTGGAAAAGACCCTGATGCTGGGAAAGATTGAAGGCAGGAGGCAAAGGGGACAACAGAGGATGAGATGGTTGGATGGCATCACCGACTCGATGGACGTGAGTTTAAGCAAGCTTTGGGAGTTGATGATGGACAGGGAAGCCTGGCGTGCTACAATCCATGAGGTCGCAAAGAGTCGGACACAACTGAGCAACTGAACTGAACTGAACTGACAGCGCTATGTAACTTGCTCAGTTAGAGAAGCTTATCACTCACAGAGGCCACACTCTTTACCTAACAGTGTGCACATCCTCAAAACAAGAACTTCATCTAAACCTGTTATGGTCTCCTTGGAACAAAAAGAAAGAAGCTGTAGAGTGAGTGGACTCAGTAGTGACTGAGGGGTCACCAGGTCGCCAGTGACAAGGGGTCCATGCCAACACCCCCTACCAGGTCCCACCTAGAAGCAGTGATCTGGGGGCTTCTAGAATCTGAAAAACCATTTGAAAGTTAAACGTCTGAAAGGTGAACACCAGGCTTATCTATTTTAATGGAAATTTTATATCCAGGGATCTTAAAATATAACAAAATCACTAATTATGGATCCTGCTAGTCCTGCCATCTTAGCCAGGAGGCAAATGAACAGATCACAGATATCAGAATGGGTGGGAGTTTCTTGGTCAATTTTAGGGGCTGAAAAGGAATCTTTCTAATTCTAGCAGATCACTGTTCCTTTTCTGAACTTGCTGGAGGTATAGATTGTGTGTGTGTGTGTGTGTGTGTGTGTGTGTGTGTGTGTGTGTGTGTGTTAGTTGCTTCAGTCATATCCAATCCTGTGCTACCCCATGGACTACAGTCCGCCAGGCTCCTCTGTCCATGGGATTCTCCAGGCAAGAATACTGGAGTGCGTTCCCATGCCCTTCCCCAGGGGATCGTCCCGACCCAGGGACTGAACCAGCATCTCTTATGTCTCCTGCGTTGAGTGGCGGATTCTTTACCAGTAGCGCCACCTGGGAAGCCTGGAAATAGTGAGGAAGCTCCTAATCAGTAAATCTCTCACCGTAAATTCTTGGCCACAGTGGTGGAGAGGAGAAGGGAGAGGGGCTGGCTGGGGAGAAAGGAAGACTTAAGCCAGGAGGTAACATCTATAAACAACTATCTATAACAAGGGAGAATCTGGGACCAAAAAGAAAGTAAATAAAACTTGGGTGGATCAAAAGCAAAATAAAGTAACTCATCGAAAAAAAATTGTCATATTCCAACTTTTTTTTTTGCTTTTCTTTGTCTAGTCAAAGCTATGGTTTTTCTAGTAGTCATGTATGGATGTGAGAGTTGGAACTATAAAGAAAGCTGTGTACCGAAGAACTGATGCTCTTGAATTGTGGTGTTGGAGAAGACTCTTGAGAGTCCCTTGCACTGCAAGGAGATCCAACCAGTCCATCCTAAAAGAAATCAGTCCTGAATATTTACTGGAAGGACTGATGCGAAGCTGAAACTCCAGTACTTTGGCCACCTGATGCAAAGAATTGACTCTGCAGTTTAGTTTGCTGGGAAAGACTGAAGGCGGGAGGAGAAGGGGACAACAGAGGATGAGATGGTTGGATGGCATCTCCGACTCAACGGACATGAGTTTGAGCAAGCTCCGGAAGCTGGTGATGGACAGGGAAGCCTGGCATGCTGCAGTCCATGGGGTCGCAAAGAGTTGGACACGACTGAGCGACCAAACTGAACTGATATCTTCCTTAAACCTAGTTCCCTTGAAACTCTAATCATCAGATTCCTTCCCATAGGAGTAGATATGATGTGACGTGAGTTACCTGTATTGTCTAGGATGGATTTCAAATTTATTTTATCATGTTTCCAGACACCTTTTTCTAAGATCATAAGTGTAGTACTTATGAAACTTTATCAGAGCCAGGTGTGTATTTCTCTTGCTATAGACTGTGATCACCTTAGTAGCAGAGATGACCGTGCCTTGCTTACAAAGAGCATGCATTCGATATTTGCCAAGTTACAGGGAATCTAGAATACACTGAAGAAGAGAACATGAACCTCTTTCTAGAAAGAACTAGTGTAATGATACACTCTGTGGTTTTGGTACACTCTGTGGCTATTGGCCCAATACCTATTTTCCCTTTTTTTCACTTGCTAACGGACACTTGAATACGCTGGGAAGCACACGTCAAGCTAAGAACTCTACAGAGTCCTCTGCAGCTTGGAGAAGCCATGAAACACAGTTCTGGCCAATGAGAGGCAGAGAGGGAGACACTTGTGGGAGGGGCTTTCAAGCGAGTTATGATTCTCTGGATGAAAAAGCACATATTCAGCTTATGGAAGCTAGAGGTCCTTTCCTCATCTTGTTTGGAACAAAGATGTGGATACAATGCCAAAAGTGGTAGCGCTGTCTTGGGGTCAGGAGAACCACATGAACGCACACTAAGGTTCGTACAGCTGTGTGCCTGATGGCATTTCTGAGGTGCTGGACCAACCTCTGGACTTCTTTTAAGTAAGAAGGATGAACTTATCACTTGGTTGTCACTGGAGTGGTTTCAGTTGCTTGCTGCTGCTAAGTTTGCTTCAGTCGTGTCCGATTCTGTGCAACCCCATAGATGGCAGCCCACCAGGCTCCTCTGTCCCTGGGATTCTCCAGGCAAGAATACTGAAATGGGTTGCCATTTCCTTCTCCTTGTGTTGCTTGTAGCAGAATGTAATCCTTGGCTTTTACAGAATTATTTGAAAGGTGATCAAGTTAGTGGCATTGAGTTTAGCATGCTGCTAAGTCGCTTCAGTTGTGTCCGACTCTGTGCGACCCCATAGACGGTAGCCCACCAGGCTCTGCCGTCCCTGGGATTCTCCAGGCAAGAACACTGGAGTGGGTTGCCATTTCCTTCTCCAATGCATGAAAGTGAAAAGTGAAAGTGAAGTCACTGAGTCGTGTCTGACTCTCAGCGACACCATGGACTGCAGCCTACCAGGCTCCTCCATCCATGGGATTTTCCAGGCAAGAGTACTGGACTGGGGTGCCATTGCCTTCTCCAGAGTTTAGCATTCCTCCCCCAGAAAGTCCCCACTCCTTATGGGAAAGGAGAAGTGCAAAATGTGGCAAATTATGGGGAAAGGACAGCACCATCATATGACAGGACAGGAAAGAAAACAGTGATATCTATAGTATGTGCCTCATTTCCACTCACCACTGTTATCCAGTGACTGATGAAATCATTAAATTCAGCGTTCATCCAATGAGTGTCATTCCTAATCTCATTTCCATTCCAACGATTGTGCTACAATTAAAAAGCTTGTCCTAACATTTCCAAAAACAGGTTCTTTTGCACATTTGTTTTGGATACATTAAAATGTTATACCTAGAATTCTGACATCAAGTAAAATCAAGAGTGATAGAGTTATATGAGATTCATTGCAGGTTCTCAGAGCTTTTAGCACTGGGAATCTCCAAAGGAAGATTTGTTGTTGTTTTTAAAATGTTAAAAAATAATAATTTTATTTACTTTTGGCTGTGCTGGGTCCTCATTGCTGGGCGGGCTTTTCTCTAGTTTCGGAGAGTAAGAGCTACTCTCTAATTGTGGTGTGTGGGCTTCTCATTACCATGGCTTCTCCTATTGTGGAGTATGGGCTCCAGGCCGTGTGGGCTCAGCAGTTGTGGCTTACTCAAGAGCTTAGCTGCCCCATGGCATGTGGGATCTTCTGAGACCAAGGAGCACACTCGTGTCTCCTGCTTTGGCAGGCAGGTTCTTTACCACCGAGCCGCCAGGGAAGCCCTGAAATACTTTTTAATTTATTTTGCATGCCAAGTCTTAACTGTGGCATGTGGGATCTTCAGATGCAGCATGTGGGATCCAGTTCCCCGACCAGGGGACGAATCCGTGCCCCCGGCATTGGGAACATAGAGTATTAGCCACTGAACCACCAGGGAAGTCCCTCTGAAGGAAGGTTTTATAAGTAATCTTTCTCGAAATTATTTACCTAGGGGTCATCTTCTCCCTGGAGCTACCTGAGGAGCTAGTATTTCACAATTCTTTAAGAAAGCCTAAAGTGACAATGGCACTTTGCCCCAAAGAGGCGGCTACCACCTTCCCAGGAGCAGATCTCTGCTGTGTCGTTCATGGGTCTCTTTGTGTTAAGATAAGTGGATATCTTTCTTCACATACGGAGGCCATTCGTTGTACAAGTGGTAAATTAACAAGTACCACCACCCGCCCTTGAATAACGGACAGAAAGCAGGCCACTTTTACTCTTCCGAGATACAAGCTCATGTCGAGTTATGCAGGCAAAACCCACTGACATGAGGTTTCCAAGATGAAATCAACAAGTGTCATGGAGGGTACTCAAGAAGGAAAAAAGGAGGACCGAGACACATGAAACATTAGAAACACTGCATTAAAAGTTATGACAACATAAATTATAAGATAGAATCCTAGGGATAACATACATTAATATCCCTCAAACAAGTTGTTCAGTAGAACCCATTTTTTTTGAAATGTTTGGTATATACTCTATTAACTGCAGTAACTGAAATAGAAAAAGACTGGGAAAGATACTCATCAGATGAATACCGTTGGCATTTAAAGGCTGGCTGTTGCTGAGGATAAAACAGAACCATCTTTGGTGACATCCCTCGGGGTATGAGAGCGTCCCATGATAGAAGTGAATTCCCAGAGAAGCTGAGCCAGTCAGGCTCTGGCAGCAGGGAAAGATGTTGTCCTTCCGCCCTTAGTAGAAGGGTGAACAGCAGACAGTCCCAGGTGTGTCCTCTGCAAAGACGGTCTCCAGATGACCCCTCCCTCCCCAGCGCTGAACAGGCCAGGCCACAGTGGAGCAGCCACACCGTGCCTTGGCGCGCCACGTGAAGGAGTAACGTGCGCTGTAAAGCTCTTAAGAGCTTAAGGAGAGATGGAGCTCTTAAACCCACAGCCCATTAAGCAGACACTAATGTCTGTGTGAAGTCCCCGCCAGGTCTGCTTAAGAGGATTATTTGTGTTTCATCCAAAGAAACCCCAATAGGTGGCCGAGAGAACGTGCAGGGAACATGTCAGAGAGTTCCTCCAGTTTAGCCCTCCACTGGGCACTGACGTTAAGGCTTAGAAAGCCATTTGTGGAACTAATGCACAGCAGTTTTGATACATTATTTATTTTCGTTACTAGGACACACTTACAGACAGCTTCCTACGCGTAGGTCTGTTCTAAGTGGGCGACAAGTCGTCACTAATTGAATCCCCCAAAAGCCCTACTCCGAGTGTTTGCTCATCTACATTTTACAGGTGAGGAAACTGAGGCACAAAAGGGTCACACCCTTAGCTTCTGTAACTAAGAAACTCCCGTGTCTCCTCTGGGAAGCCTCTCAAATCTTCCGGCCGTGTTGTCATTCACGTCCCCACCACACCGTGTGTAAGTTTTATGGCACTTAATGTATTAATATCCGTCCCTCCTCCCCCTCCTCCTCCACTCTGCCACCAAAGGTCTCCTTCCCCACTGGACCTTGAACTTCCCGAGGCCAGGGTCTCATCTTAGTCACCCCTTTCTTCTTCTGCCCCAGCCAGTGTTTGACACTTATTTGCTAGGCGGAGCAAAGCAGTACAGGTCCATCTATCTCTTATCTGATAGCCTTAGGGCCACGTTTGTTTTGAAATTCAGAACGTTTTTGGATTTTAGGAAGCTCAGTGCATACACTTTTACATATGACCACCAGGGGGATCTGGGACAGCAGCCCATAGTAAAATCCATGAACATTTCTACAGCTAAACATGAATGGCCACACTAAATGAGTAAATAAAGCCCATATGTGAAGATAAAGACCTCATCCGAGTTCACATGAGGGCTCACCAACAAGTGAACTACACAGGAAACAGGAACAGCACTTGGGTTCAGAACTCTTTGGCTTCCCCGGGGGCGCAGATGGTAGTCTGCCTGCAGCGCGGGAGACTGGGGTTCAATCCCTGGGTCGGGAAGATCCCCTGGAGAAGGAAATGGCAACATACTCCAGTATTCTTCCCTGGAGAATTCCATAGACGGAGGAGCCTGGTGGGTCATGGGGTCACAAAGAGTCAGACACAACTGAGTGGCTTCACTGTGGATTTTGGGCCCACAGGTAAAGGCCTGTGGGCCCCTCGTTCTATGAAGGACAGCTGTGCAGGCCTCACGGCATGGTCATCCTGTGAGAGGTCCCATTAAACCAGTGACCACGTGGAGAGCTGGAGGACACCTGGTGGAGACCTGGATCCGTGGTGGGCGCCTGGCATACATGGACCCACTCAGGGAGCTGAGAGAAACAGGTGTGGGGATGAAAACAGCCCTGACTGAGCTTCAAGGGAAAGGGTTCAGACGCAGCTCCACTCCCTTTGAGCCAGCTATTCTGGGAAAAGCACAAGACCAACTTGGCAGACACCCATAGGCTGGTAAATGTGTCCTAAAAAAAAACAGTTTCACGCTTCAGTGCTGGGTGATGGCATACTTCTAATGCGCCTTTGCTTTTTCAGATAAAGTATTAATAACTTACTGTATCTCAACCTATGTGTTCCTCTTCGAGGGCAGTGATGATGCTATAGCAAATAACCACAGGGTAGTGGCTCAAAGCCACACAAATCATCTTAACAGTTCTGGAGGCTGGAAGTCCAGAATGGGTTTCTCTGGGCTAAACGTTGCCTTGCTTTTTCCAGCTTCCACAGGTGCCCCAGTCTCTTGGCTCATGGCCTCCCCCTCCATCCTCATGTGAGCAGTGAGCTATGAGGTTTTGCTCACCCCACGTCACTCTGACACTGGCTCTCCAACCCCCTTTCACTTGTAAGGAGCTCGGTGATTACAACAGACCCACACATCTCACATGCTAGCAAAGTAATGCTGAAAATTCTCCAAGCCAGGCTTCAACAGTATGTGAACTGAGAACTTCCAGATGTTCAAGCTGGATTTAGAAAAGGCAGAGGAACCAGAGATCAAATTGCCAACATCCGTTCTATCACAGAAAAAGCAAGAGAATTCCAGAAAAACATCTATTTCTGCTTCATTGACTACGCTAAAGCCTTTGACTATTGTGGATCACAACAAACTGTGGAAAATTCTTCAAGAGATGGGAACACCAGACCACCATACCCGCCTCCTGAGAAATCTATAGGCAGGTCAAGAAGCAACAGTTAGACACGGAAAAACTTACTGGTTCCAAATTGGGAAAGGAGTATGTCAAGTATTGTCACCCTGCTTATTTAACTTCTATGCAGAGTACATCATGTGAAATGCTGGGCTGGACGAAGAACAAGCTGGAATCAAGATTGGTGGGAGAAATATCAATAACCTCAGATATGCAGATGACACCACCCTTATGGCAGAAAGTGAAGAAGAACTAAAGAGCTTCTTAATGAAAATGAAAGACGAGAGTGAAAAGCCTGGCTTAAAACTCAACATTCAGAAAACTAAGATCATGGCATCTGATCCCATCACTCATAGCAAATAGATGGGGAAACAATGGCAATAGTGACAGACGTTTTTGGGCTCCAAAATCACTGCAGATGATGACTGCAGCCATGAAATTAAAAGACACTTGCTCCTTGGAAGAAAAGGTATGACCAACCTAGACCTTTTTAATATGCTAAGACATATTAAGAAGCAGAGACATTACTTTGCCAAGAAAGGTCCATCTAGTCAAAGCTATGGTTTTTCCAGTGGTCATGTATGGATGTGAAAGCTGGACATAAAGAAAGCTGAGCACTGAAAAATTGTTGCTTTTGAACTGTGGTGTTGGAGAAGACTCTTGAGAGTCCCTTGGACTGCAAGGAGATCAAACCAGTCCATCCTAAAGAAAATCACTCCTGAATATTCATTGGAAGGACTGATGCTGAAGCTGAAGCTCTAGTACTCTGGTCACCTGATGCAAAGAACTGACTCATTGGAAAAGACCCTGATGCTGGGAAAGACTGAAGGGAGGAGGGAGAAGGGGACGAGAGAGGATGAGATGGTTGGATGGCATCACCGACTTGATGGACATGAGTTTGAGCCAGCTCCAGGAGTCGGTGATGGTCAGGGAAGCCTAGTGTGCTGCAGTCCATGGGGTCACAAAGAGTCAGACACAACTGAGTGACTGAACTGCACTGAACTGACCCAAATATTCTTCTCATTGCAACATCTTTAACTTAATCACACCTGCAAAACCCCTTTGTGAGGTAACGTATGCACATGTTTTGGGAATTAGGACTTGGATGTATTTGGGGGCAGGGAGGCAATATTCTGTCAGCAACAAAGTTCCTCTTGTATCCCCACATCTAATGTGCCGGACACATAGCAGAGGTCTGCTCAGCTTTTGTTCATATTGTATCAAGGTGTATGTCCAACCATCTATTTCCTCATCTTTAAACAGAGACAGTAAATACATATAATGAACCTCACATGAAATAATGCATGTGAGTGTCCCCAAACTAAAAAGAACTCCAAAAATGTAGGTATCTCACAGATTAGCAGTAAGGAATGCATACAACCATTTGTGAAAGAGCCAGGATATAAGGAAAGACAGCAAGACGCTAAGAGAAACCCATTCAATTCATTAAGTTATAATGGAAAAGAGCCAGTAGCTGGAATATCTAAATCATGTTACGTGTGGCTTTGATGTAGTCCAGTTTGCGACACTATATAATTAAGTGTCCAAACTGGGGGGGCACTATTAATATTTCCTCTGGGACAAATATATCAATCAGGACTCTTCCAGGCCAATACAACACTTGGGCAGCTCAGTGCGTGAGCCTTGGCTCTGGAGCCAAACTACCTACAACCAAGTCTAAGATCCACGCTTAGAACCCTGTGACCTTGGACGTACTATTTAGCAGCTCTCTGCCTTGGTTTCCTCATCTGTAAAATGGTGACATGAGGCTCAGATGAATTATTACATACAAAATACACAGTACAGTGCCTAGGATACAATAAGAGGTCAACAGGAGTTGGCAGTCCTTACATGTCAAGGCCAGCCATACTCTAAGTTTCCACGAATTCAGAGAATTCCCAGTGTGTTCCCACAAGCGCAGCCACGGGCAAACAGCTGGTGTGGCTGAGCGCTAGTAAACAAATCTCCAGGAGGGGTGACAATCTTTTCTTTGGTGCCTGCTTCCTCACACCCTCATTTCTGTTTCTCCATCCTGGTATTTGCACTCATTTATTTATTTTTTTCTGTATTTTAAAAACTTTTTACTTTATCTTGGAGTATAACCGATGAACAATGTTGTGACAGTTTCAGGTGGAGAGCAAAGGGACTCAGCCACACCTATACACGTATCCACTCTTCCCTAAGCTGCCCTCCCATCCAGGCTAGCACCTAACACTGAGCAGCGTTCCCTGTCTTGCACCTATTTTAGAATGCAGAGCTGTATGCCAGTCTGGGCACCTACAATGCTTTGTCATGAAGCAAAATCCTTTGTTATCAGAGCAAGAGACAGAATGACTGGGAGTTGACCCTCTCAAGAGGCAGCCTGTGCAGTGAGCACAGCTACGTCCATTTGATAGAGGGGGTGATATTTCACCGCTACTTTTGCAAACTTTTGTGAGATTACAAAGTGCTAGCGCCATTTTGCAATGAAAGCTGCACAAAGATGTTCCTGAATCTATTACCTCTTGTCCCCTTCTGTCCTAAACAGAACCTCAGATTACTTCTTTTCATTAATTTTTTCTTGGAGTATAGCTGCTTTACAATGTTGTGCCAGTATCTGCTGTACAGCAAAGTGAATCAGCTATACGGTATACATATAAACCCCAACTTATTATGTCCCAAAAGAAACATACAAGTACAAACCATGTTTCTTCTGCTGAACCTGAAATAATGATTACGCTGTTTACACAAGCTATAAAAATAATAGCTAGAGCCATTAATATTTCTTCAGTGCATACTATGTGTCAGGCATCGTTCTAAGCACATTCCGGGCACTTAATCCCCAACAACTCAATGAAGCAGATATTGTTATTATCCTCATTATACAGATGAGAAAAATGAAGCACACAGAGGTACATTCACGCGCCCGGGATACATATGCGTCTAGTAAGTGGAGGAGAGGCAGGAATGAACTCAGGCAGTCCTGCTCAAGCATACACGCCTCACAGGGCAAACTCCGCTCCCTCTCATGCTGGGGAAGACAGACAGATGCCCGGTTTATCAGGGGCACCCTTGGCTAGCACATCCCAAAGAACCAGTCCTTTGGGACGTCCCCTGGTGGTCCAATGGCTAAGAGTCCACCTTCCAATGCAGGGGATGTGGGTTTGATCCCTGGTTGGGGGAACTAAGATCCTACAACTGATCTGCTACAACTAAGACCAATGCAAACAAATAAATGATTAAAAAAAAAAAGAGCAAATCCTTCATCGGCACCTTTGCTGTATCTTCCACGTGGAAAGCCTTCACCTCCTGTCCACTGGGCCAACTCCTACACACCGTGTACCCCTCAGCTCTCCTTCAGCCTTCACCACATCCCTGGGCATACTACAGGCACTCAAGGCAAAGAAAGATTTCAGGATGGCAGTTATTATATAACTGTTAGTTTTGGGGGAAGTTATTGTTTTTGTTGTTTAGTTAAGTCGTGTCTGACTCTTTTGGGACCCCACGTACTGTAGCCCGCCAGGCTCCTCTGTCCATGGGATTTCCCAGGCAAGAATACTGGAGTGGCTTGTCATTTCCTTCTCCAGGGGATTTTCCCGATCCATGGATTGAACCTGCATCTCCTGCATTGGCAGGTGGATTCTTTACCACTGAGCCACTAGGAAAAACAAGTATTAGCCTTATGAAGGGATCTGAAGTAGATTTTCTCTTTAGAATAAGCTCTTAGAGTTAGATCTAAGATATGACTTGATTTATAACACTGCGACTTGCACTGACCTAAGATTAATTACATTATACAACGATATTCTGGGCATTTGTATGGACAACGTTGGAGCCCGGCGGCCTTGTGCTGTTTCACTTAAATAAACTTCACGCATCTCAACAGAGGCAGGCTGATGTTTTTCTTCAACCCAGTTCACGAAAGCTACACAGACTCTGAATCATCTGTGTTCAGAGCCATCTGACCCCTGATAAGGGGACCAGTTGCCCCAGACACAGAGGAAGCTGGTGGGACGTTCACCGTGGGAATCGCATGGGCTCCTTACTTGTTAATGCTGCTGCCTTCTTTCAGGCGCTCTCCCGCAGCTCCGGTTTTAGACACTCTCTCGCTGCCCGCCAGGTCCACCAAGCTCACCTTGCTCACCTTCTCCCCTGAGTTCTAGTCGTGGGAGACGAGAGAGAAACAACAGACACACGTGAGTGCAGAAACCACACAGACACCTGCGTAGACGTCAGCACCACCACTGAAGCCATCCTGCTTTAAGGAGGCAAGCTTGAGAAGATTTTAAATGGCAAGAAGAGTTCTTTGGACGAGCAGTTTTAGGGTAAAAATTAAAGTTGGTGTGGCAGCCTGGGATTCTGTTCTGTAGCTGGGTAGCAAGGGCACTGGCCTTTCCAGAATATATTCAGAAAGCTGGAGCTTTTAAGCATCTAAGAGAACATTCCAGGACATGAGGATTCCTGCACATTCAGGTCAAATACCTCACTTCTTTTTTTAAAGGCTATCTTTAGGCTGAATGTCGTGGTTTCCTCTTTCATATTCTTTACTGACTATGAGGTACACCCAGCTGTTTCTAGGGGAATTTCACTATGGAAGGATACATATTAAAAGTGGTATGGTGAAAGCATCATGGGTCTTTAGAGAGTTTATACAAGGATTCCAGTTTTTTAACGTTATATATAAAGTTGTTGCTTTGTTTAGTCGCTAAGTCGAATCTGACCCTTTTGCAAGCCCAGGGACTACAGCCTACCATGGGATTTCCCAGGCAAAAATATTCGAGTGGGTTGCCGTTTCTTTCTCCAGGACACCTCCTCGACCGAGGGATCGAACCCACGTCTCCTGCACTGGCAGGTGGGTGCCTTACCATAGAGCCCCCAGGAAGCCTTACATATATGAAGTAAGACCTAACAAGTTACATGACGTAAGCAGAGTAGCTGATCCAGTAAGCAGAAGAGCTGGCTTAACGTTCTTGGGAACCAAACCCAGCCACGAGCAGTTCACCCAGGCAGGTACCGTGAGCCCCTTCACCGTCACCCAAAGTTCTACTGGATCGCTCACCCCAGACTGCAGGTCGTACAGCGTCTGCGTGATGACGATGTTGAACACGGCATGGGAGCGGCTGCTTTCTTCATTCATGTTGGTTGCAGCTACCGTCCGAGACTTGTTTCCCTCAGACATCAATGATTCGATGTCCTAGAGGGAGGCACAAGGAAAACATTATGAGCGAAAAACCCCTCAGAACAGCGTCCTGCCCACCTGCGGAGGTACTCATTATGATGCATTCCATCAGCACCCTTGCGCGTAAACCTCCCACCTCTCTTCCACAGAGCCCGGCTCAAACTCCCACTCCCTCCACACTTTCTGGTGGATGAAATGTTTCACCCATTCCCTCCAAACTGCAACTGTCTTCTTTCTCTGTTGAGTACCTGTTTTTCCCTCTGCAAGTTCCTAAGGAGAAAAGAGCAGCTCTCTTCTGTATGATTAGTAGCCTCCCTTCTCCAACAAGGGGCTTCCCTGGAGGTTCAGATGGTAAAGAATATGGCTGCAATGCAGGAGACCTGGGTTCAACCCCTGGGTTGGGAAGATCCCCTGGAGAAGGAAATGGCAACCCACTCCAGTATTCTTGCCTGGAGAATCTCATGAACAGAGGAGCCTGGTGGGCTACAGTCCATGGGGCTGCAAACAGTTGGACATGACTGAATGGCTAACACTTTCACTCGGTGAATTTCCAACACTGTGGCTCTCCCAGGACAGGGAATTTTCCTTATTCAACTCTATACAACTTGTTTTAGAACACCCAGAACCTAGGACTCTTAAGCAATGTTTGATGAATATTACAAAAGAAGTATTTACCTGATTATACACACAGGACACTGAAGTTCACGGAGGTCAAATAACTCTTCCCACATCTAATAAGAGGCAGTTTGCTTTTTAGTTGCTAAGTCATGTCCGACTCTTTTGTGACCCTATGGACTGTAGCCCAACAGGCTCCTCAGTCCATAGGATTTCCCAGGTAAGAATACTGGAGTGGGTTGCCATTTCCTTCTCCAGGGGATCTTCCTGACCCAGGCATCGAACCCACATCTTCTGCTTGGCAGGCGGATCCTTTTCCACTGAGCCACTTGGAGAGCCCAATAAGAGAGAACTGGATACAAATCACGGCTGTCCCAGCTCTTACTAATAAGTGACAGGAGGAGATGGTCACTGGTCCCAGTGACCCTGAGCCAGGCACCTAAGCAAAAGTGCTGACTTTGCACTTTTCCACCAGAGGGGTCTTTGTTGATTTCTGGATCTCACTGATAATGGAGTGATAACTGCCCTTTATTTCTGATTTAAGCAGTACTAAAACTACCTACATTTAAATGGCTGAAGAGAGTTACCTCACAGGTTAATTTTAGTTCTACTGAGTCTAAAGTGATGCCAGGACAAATAACACAGAGATGGCACTTCTAAGCAGACGGATGTGTTTACTCATTTATTGATGGACATTCTTTGGTAACAGATAGTGGTTTTTTTATGGGATTCCCAAAGCAATGACAATAAAAATACAGACAAAATATCAAGCCAGGATGTGAGAAAGCATAGAAGTCAAGGAGTAGGAAAAAGAAACAGATCGGTCAACAGAGGGAGATCAATTCAGAAAAACAGAAGAATCAGAAGAGTGAAAAGCAAAGCAAACTAAGGCTGGAGACACTGTCAAAGAGAAAGGGTTGAAATAACTACCAAATAGTGTTTACATCTATCCAGAAGGACATCACTGGCAACCTCTGGGAGAAGAGTTTCAATAGAGTGTTATTCATGAAAATATTCAGCAACCTCAGGATGCTGGACCCCCAGCAACACTGCAAACTCTTCAAAATCAAGCGGCTTGAAGACTGTGATTAGAAGCCTTTATTTTCTGTTTGGGTTGGTTGATACTGGGTTTCTGAGACCATGAATTTTAACAATATGCTATAAAGCATTCACATAAAAATATATTCAACATGATCTATACACTTCAATTTACTGTCAGCTTTTAAATTTTTTTTTTTTTTTTTTTAATGACACTTACCTCAAAACTAGTGACAGCCAGTTGGGATAAACCATCTACATATGGTCCCAAAACTTTATGCTCTCGAACTTTAAGAGACTGTCTACTCCTTCAAGAGAAAGGAAAAAGGAATGAATGAATCATATCCAACCTGGAGCTTTTCTCTCTAAAAAAAAAAAAAAACTTGCAAAAGTACTCAGAAGTTAACATTGCAATTTCAAAAGGATTTTTCTTTTAACAATCAAAAACTATTCTAAAAGCTACTTTACTTGGATTAGCAAAACAGCATGCCTTCTGAGGAATGTCTTTTATACTCTGATTTCTATTTAAAGTAACATACTATTTTAAAAATTCTATCTCTACTCCCAAACTAAACAACCAGCACACAGAATACTAGGTTAGGCTAACTTGTTTTAGTAGATGAACTTCAATTTCACATGGAGTGGGGAGAGGGGAGCGAAGCAAAGAATAAACAGAACTGAATTTAACCTTCAGGCCATTTTATAAGTAAGCATATTTTCAATAAGTAATGTCTTACAGTCTTAAGCAAGAATTGAATAATATTAAAATGTTTTACTTTTAAGTTACCTTTTTATATCAGGAGCACTGATTTATGCTGATCTGTGCTGACCATTTTATACAAAGAATGATCTTACAGGAGAGCAGTTGTTTGTAGTTACTGATATTTATCCTATATTGAGAACTGGCTCTGCTGGTCAAGATTTTAGGACTCTTGAATTTTTAAATGGCAAACCTGGTTTGGGACCCACTTGAAGAGCTTATCAACAGACAACAGAGATGAAAAGTAAAACTACATAATATATATTATGGCCATATTGCATTATATCACATATTTCATGGCATTAGATACTGATCACTTTTTCAAATCAAGAGTCAATGCCTAGCATCACTCAAGTGTGGAAAGAAGAAAGTAACAATGAGCACATCCCTAAATCTAGACCTTGCTCCCTAAAAACTTCTCAATCTTAATCTCACAACTCCATAAAGTAGGTTTTACTAACTTTAAGTTTGAAGAATACAATGACAATGAGCAATTCTGTCGTATTTGAAACAAGGGCACACCAAGTGCACAATTTCAAGAGAGCTGCCTACCTGCCCATGCCTCCAGAATCTGGCTCACTCTGTTCGCATAATCAGAGATTGTTGCTATTCATGGGCAAGAAAAAGTAAATCAAGCACAATATTAAGTCCTTCTGATGGTGTCTAACATTTGGGAGTCTTGTATATCACTGGGGGAGTGTAAATTGGTACAACTATTTTGGGGAACAGTTTTCTAATACCAAGGCTGAAGGTTCCATAGCTTGTGACCCACAATTCCACTCCTAGATACATCCCTTCTAGAAGCCCCTGCATTTGCACACCAGGAGGAATGTAAGGAATGCTCAGAGAAGGACAGTCGTGGTAAAAATGGAAACCACAGGAACGAGAGGAGTTAGAATAAATAAATGATGGTATCTCACACAATGGAATAACAACAAAGAGCAGTAAAAATTAATGAATTACTTCTTCATACATCAGAACTAACAAATCATTGAGGGGGAAAGGAGCAAGTCATCAAAGGACACATGTATTATGATGCCATGTACAGGTAAAAACTGTGCAAAATTATGCATAGACTCTTAAAGAGAAGGAAGATAATGAGGAATATAAAAACATTCCATTATTAAGCCAAACGGTCAGCAGAACAGTCATTGATTTTTATTATTCTTTACATCTTACATGTATTATAAGTGTTCTTTCATATGCATTACACAGTTATTAGCTAAAAGTAAAAACATTTCCGAGGACTGGGTTATTTCCTTGCCATCCATAATTTTATCTTATGCCTCTGATTATACCCTTGATTATACAGCTGCTGAAGCATTTAAAAATATTTTTAAACACATGAGAAAGTATTCATCATATTATATAAAAAATTCAGGCTACTGAATTGTATTCAGAGAAGAACCTCAACACACACACTACATATCCACTCCATAGATCTGAGACACCAAAATGCATAAAGTGTTAACAGCAGTTATTTTTGAGTTGATGGGATTATAGGCCATTTTTATTTCTTAGGACTTCCCTAGTGGCTCAGATTGTAAAGCATCTGTCTACAATGCGGGAGATCCGGGTTCGATCCCTGGGTTGGGAAGATCCCCTGGAGAAGGAAATGGCAATCCACTCCAGTATTGCCTGGAAAATCCCATGGACAGAGGAGCCTGGTAGACTACAGTCTGTGGGGTAGCAAAGAGTCGGACACAACTGAGCGACTTCACTTCACTTACACTTTACCTACTTTCTAAATTTGTATATATATTATTCTTAAATCAATAAAAATTTTAATTAAAAGGTAAATGGCCCTTTCCTTCCTCTATGAATCAAACTCATCTGGTTTTTATCACCTAGCTTTTAAAAAATACAGATGTCTGGGTTTCCTCCTGGGTCTACTGAATCATCAGCCCTAAGGGACAGGCTCAGGCCAGTGTCACATTAAAAAGCCTCCGAGTGATTCCAATGTACATTCCCGGAAGAGAATGGCTTGTCTAGCCCGGGTCGCTCAAAACCTTAGACCACTTTACCTCCAGTTTAGAGAAGACGGAAATACCACTGTGTCATTCTTAACTCAACAAAAAATATGAATAAACCATAGTGGCAAAAATACCAAAACAGTAAAAACAGTCGTCTAGATGGCACAGGTAAGCAACTTTATACATGAGTGTAGGATAAACTATGAATCCTGGGTATACCGACAGGCTTTAAGAAGCTGATGATCTCTCAGGAAACGATCTGAAATGGGAGTGGTGACCGAGGGCTTCAAACACATAAACTCACTTGCAACTTTAACTTCAGGATCATTTAAAACTACTACCCCTGTTACAAGGTTCGTGTCAACTACTAACTTACCCTTTGGGGTCTAAAAGATCCCGGACTTTCTCATTATAAATTTCCATATAGGATACTTCCACTTTAAAGGTCTGTGACTCATTCTGCTCCAGAGAGATCCTTTGAAATAAAGCACAGCAGAGCCTTGGGATGAGCCCTCGCTGCTCAGCATTGCCCATCATGGAGAAGGATTTTCCTGAGCCTGGAGAAAGGTGAGCAGAAAGAGAGGAGGATGGAAGAGGAGGCAACATGTAGCACTTCACATGTACAAGTGTGTCCTGCACATTGGCCAAGGTCACACAGGAGAAGGAGACAGACCATCTGGCCCCCGGAGCCAGGCCTTCAGACACCAGAGTTACTATTCCTTCTATTACATTCTTTTCTTTCTTTCTTTTTTTTTTTTTAATATTTCATTCTACATTACAATACTGTATTTGTTTTGCCATACATTGACATGAATCAGCCCCAGGTGTACACGATCTCCCAATGCCGAAGCCCCCTCCCACCTCCCACCCCATATCTTCTCCCTGGATCATCCTGTGCACCAGCCCCAAGCATCCTGTATCCTGTATTGAACATAGACTGGCGGTTCGTTTCTTACATGATAGTATACATGTTTCAATGCCATTCTCCCAAATCATCCCACCCTCTCCCTCTCCCTCAGAGTCCAAAAGTCCGTTCTATACCTCTGTGTCTCTTTGTTGTCTCACAAAGAGGGTCATCATTACTATCTTTCTAAATTCCATATTTGACCGCCAGTCTGACTTTTTACTGTGAGACCCGGAGGGTACCTCCTTTACAGATGGCTGTGTACTAATGTAAGCACTACAAATACGTAATCTTTAAAACTATATATAGTAAAAAGGAACTACTGTATAGTACAGGGAACTCTGTTTGAGATTATGTAATAGCCTAAATATGTATAACAATCATTTGGCTGGACACCTGAAACTAACACTGTTAATCAACTGTACTCCAACATACGACAGAAAGTTTTAAAAGTGTGTAAATATCAACTATATATCAAGTAACATTAACATATTTGACCCACAAAATATTTTACACTTTTGAAAGTGCTTTGCTATATATTCTCCTTGATGTCCCATGATGTGACAATACGCAGTATTGTTATCATTTAATTAATTTATTCCAACTTTATAGTTGAAATAATGGGTGGCTCACAGTGTTAATTGCTGAACCACTCGTCTAGTTTTGTTTAATAACCTATCATCACTTCTATATCCTGTGAAGTCCTCTGTATAGGATGATAGATACCAAGAGTTTTTCTACAGTTTTTCACTATAACATTTGTACTAAGAAACTGGTAATTATTTTCCTAGCTCAAATACAGGTTAAAACTATAATTTAGGAAAATGACACTTAATAGTTTGAAACTAGCATGCTCACTAACATTTAAATTACTTCATTCCACAACTGTTGAACCTTCAGAAAGATTACTTTTGATCATTTAATTCAGCTAAACCTGTGAAGTCAGAAGCATTTTTCTACGGCTTCCCAAAGTGTTTTCTATTTCTATGTTTTAAGAAATGTACATTTAATATCACTGACTGTAAAGAAAAGCAGCTACTTACCTGTCTGTCCATATGCAAAAATGCAAGCATTATACCCCTGAAAGGCTTTCTCAAGAATTCCTTCCCCAAGGCACTTGAAAACCACTTCTTGACCTAAAAAAACAAAATTAAAAAGACTGACTTTTCTTGACATATTTGTATTAGTAACTGAGCCCCAGTCACTAATAACATTCTCTCAATTCAAAAAAGATGTTGAGTGTATTGCATACCTACTATGTGCAGGGCTGTGGATTAAGAGCATAACGAATGCAATTTTATTATTTATTCTTCTACACTATAACTCAGTACCTAGGACAATTTATCAGTCTACCCACTGCTTCCCTCTAAGACATTTCTCTAAGTTTCCTGTCCATTGTCTGTGGGTCATATGGAAGCATCATTTGAATTCAGTTTAGTTCCTTTTCCTGAGTTAGTATGAAAGCATCATTCAATATTAACTTCCTTGTCTCCCCACCTGGATTCTGAGCTTCTGATGAGCAGGAACCATGTCGCCCACATCTTGGTATGTGTGTGCCCCTCTGCACCTAGCGTGGTGCTAAGTACATGCCACGTGCTGAGAAACCATGCATCGCTGGTGGAGGGGGTGTGCTGAGCACAGGTAACCCACAGGTGTTCCCATGGGGGTTAGGGAACAAGTTCTCATCCGTGAGTCTTGCTACAGCTCGCTGAGACTCCTAAGGGTGTTCCGGCATGGACTATTTATGTCACGTAGTGCCCAGCGGAAGAGTAAAGGTGTGAAAATCTTTTTAAACATTTAATGAGGCATTTACTGCCTTTTAAAATTGATGTCTTTCTAACATGCAACCCCCACCATCAAGAGAATTAAAGTGATTTTCTCCTTCCTCTGTGCAGAAATTACTGGTTGAAGTACCTCTTTCCTCTAATGGAGCCCCTGACTGATGTCAGTCCACAGTCTGTTTATCTCTGTAATCCTAGTGACTGGTATGAAATGCTTAATAAATGTTTGTCCAGAGAATTAGTCAGTTTAATTTTTTTATCCAAATGACAATTGCTTTTATATTTGGAAATAATGCAATATAGCATAAGCGCTTGGGTGTATGTTTTTCTTTCATGCATCTGATTTTAGCAGTCTCGTTATATTATGACATATCACAGCTGCAGAATGGGACTCAAATTAAACGTGCAAACATGAAACAGTATTTTCAATCATCAGGCTGGCCAAAAATAAAAAAAAACACATGACAATATCCAATATAGCTGAACTGAAGAAATAAGTATTTTCATAAACTGTTGATGGGAGACTGAATGAATGCAGCCATTCTAAGGAAAACCTCATAGTAAGAAAAAGGAATATATTCCTCAAGAAAAAGAATATGTCCTGGCTCTCTGGCCCACTATGGGGCATCTGCCCTAGAGACCTACTCCCCAAGAGACCCCAGTAAAAGGATGTTCACACAGCATTATTTATAATACTGAAAGTTGGAATCAAGTTAAATGCCAATTCGTAAGGGAGTAGTAGATACATAAAATGTATTTTATATGATGGAATATTTAAACACACCATCTTAAAAAAACAAGCAAAACAAATCTATGTGTTTAAGCAATGCTAGAATTCAAAAACATTGTTGACTTTTTTAAAAAGTCGTGTTCAGAGGTACATATAATGTAAAAATTTATGCCCAATAGTATGTATGTGTGTGCTAAAGTTAAAGAAAAAATTGGATCAGAAGAAAATATACCAAATTTATATAAACTTATTTCTCAACTTCTGAGTTCTACCAAAGAGGCATTTAAAACATGTTGGTGGAATATGTGGATTTTTTTTTAGATGATTATAACTGTAAGGGGCCTCCTAAAAATAAGGGTTAGGAAGACTACCTAAAGATTATTGTATGTGCACATACACAAATACATGGAGAATAAAATACTGTCAAAATTCTTATCCACTAAAGACACATTTCCAAAATTGCCTTTATGTTATAGTTAAGTATAAGAGTCTTGTGCTCATTAAGAAAATATCTAGAAACTGGAGCCTATTATACAGAGTGAAGTAAGTCAGAAAGAAAAACACCAATACAGTATATTACTGCATATATATGGAATTCAGAAAGATGGTAATGATGATCCTATATGCGAGACAGCAAAAGAGACACAGATATAAAGAACAGACTTTTGGACTCTGTGGGAGAAGGCGAGGGTGGGATGATTTGAGAGAATAGCACTGAAACATGTATATTACCACATGTGAAACAGATCACCAGTCCAAGTTTGATGCATGAAACAGGGCACTCAAAGCCAGTACACTGGGAAAACCCTGAGGGGGTGGGATGGGGAGGGAGGTGGGAGAGGGTTCAGGATGGGGGGACACATGTATACCCATGGCTGATTCATGTCAATGTATGGCAAAAACCACTATATAATTAGCCTCCAATTAAAATAAATTAAATTTTTTAAAAAGAAAGTATCTTACCCACTCTGTTGCCAATCTTTCATATCCATTGATATTTTTTTCTCATATATTTGCTCAAAGGACTTTCCTTATTCCACATGTATTCCCAAGGCCCATGACAAAACAGAGGCTTAAATCTGGACCTGAGCCCTTTAGTGTAGAATTACACTACACCCCCGTAGCGGATGGAAACGAAGCACAGCTTCTGCTCAGGCCTGTGTGACCTGATGGTGGTTCCTAGCCAGGACCCAAGTGCCATCGAAAGCCTTCAAAAGCACTGCTCTCTTGGCACAAACAGATGAATGGAGCAATCTCGTTTGATCTTCCACGCTGGTTAACCAGCCCCGAGAAAGGGAATGGGGTGAGGGTGGGGACAAGACGCTTTAAGACTTGGCTGGATCAAACATCCTGACCGTAATTCATGATTTTGACTCATATTTAGTAACTTGAAAAAAATAAAAGGCAAGAACTTGACTCGATGAAAAGGACTTAACTGCGGAAAAGCACTATGGCCAAAGAGCTTTTACTCTGGTTTCACGGAGTTTGCAGTCATTAACTCATCAAGGATTTTTTATCTGTTCTTTTATCAGGAAGTGAGATGGAATACTTTCTGGTTTCTGCTCTGATGCTGAGTAGGCTGGAATTATGAGGGATTATTTTCTCAATGTTTTTTTTTTTTCAAGGCCAGGTCACGAGGTTTCATTTACCTTGGTAGGAAAGGCCTTTTAAACCAAAGATCATTAACAGAAAGGAAAAAAAAAAAAACCCACCCAAGAATGAATGCTATATATAGAGCTATATGAAATAGGTTTATGGTGAATCAATTGATAACAACAACTCAGGGTATGTAAACTAAAGTTGCACTAAAAAGAACAAATGATAAAATAATGTTCCAGGTAAAAATACAAGGATAAATTTCAGCATGACCTATTTCTAAATTATCACAAATATTAAACAGGATATGAATTAACTTATTTAACCTGTATTATTGTTGCTATTTAGTTGCTAAGTTGTCTGACTCTGTCAGCCAGGCTCCTCCGTCCATGGGATTTCCCAGGCAAGAATACTGGAGTGGGTTGCCATTTCCCTCTCCAGGGGGAAGAGGTCTTCCCCACCAAGGGACGGAATTCGTCTCCTGCTTAGCAAGTGAATTCTTTACCACTGAGCTGCCAGGGAAACCCATTAAACCTACATACCTTTATTATTTATGTTAAGAAAAATTAATTTTTTTGTCAACTGCTCTGTTTGCAGTACAATTTACATATGCTATCTATATCACTGAATCTGTACAATACCCAGATATGGTAGGTATGGATTATGATCAGTAGGGGATGAGGTGGTCACTAAGAGTGTAAGTCATTTGCCCAAGACATGGTCACCAGAGAAAGGCAGGACCTGGGTATATGGGTGATGACTCCCAGATGGACGGAGGCCCACCCATCATCAGTGACTCAGGCTACATGACACTGGAAAT
Source organism: Nanger dama (assembly GCA_917880005.1). Classification (NCBI taxonomy): domain Eukaryota; kingdom Metazoa; phylum Chordata; class Mammalia; order Artiodactyla; family Bovidae; genus Nanger; species Nanger dama. The sequence continues at coordinate 13,243,323 of CAKJTW010000032.1, read as the reverse complement.
CAGTTACTTCCATCTCTGGTTTCCATGGTAATTTTTTTTAAACAAACTCTCAGAATCCATTACACTCCAGGACCTTTTTTTCCACATCTTTCTACACCACTGAATTGTGAGCTCCTTTGAAAACAAGAGCTGTGGCATCTTAGCAGAGTATCTGGCACACGTATGCACTCTCAATTACAGAATTGTCCCTGGTGACGTTGCTGTGCTCACATTAATGTGTGTGTTTTTTTTTCAGAGAAAACTTTTATTTAAATTCATTATAAACACAGCATGAGCAGATCGTATTTGGAAGCTGAAAAGCCTTCAGCGCTACCCAGATCCTTCATCGTCTGTCTAATGTGTATTTAATTGGGGGCCCCTTTCCTCGTGAGTGATGGCAAAGGTTTCAAAATACTGTTTGTTGAACTTAAAAAAGTTAATTGTAGGATTTACACTTTGGTCAAAATACAGCTGTTTCTGAAATTCCAATGAGCCCCAAAGACCACAATAGTCTTTGTTGAACAAGGTAGTTAGGTTGTGAACACACACATGTCAACATCTGTAAATACTGAATAATTTTGATAAAAATTACAGATTCTACTGACATCCACATTACCTCCTAGTCATTAAAACAAAATCTATGTGACTGAAAAAAATAAATCCGTCTTTTTGATGTCCACCAAATGTACATGTAAGTTTTCCAAGAAGTCAAGGTCTTTTAGTTAAGTACTTAGTTACGTTTGACAGACAGAATGTAATTCAGACTTACTGTATTTCATAAAGTTTTGGTTATAACTAGGAAAGGAAAAAAACTGGGAATACAAAATGGAATATGAAAAAGTAGAAAACAATTATACTCTGTTTCTGAAAAGAATCTTTCTTTCTCTCTTTAAATAGCTACCCCCAAAGCACAATTTATAAAAGGGTAAATACAAAGAACCATATTGTAAAGTCCACGGATTTTTACAAATCTAAGCAAGGCTGGATTCTAGCGAGACTAGAATCCATTTTATCACATGGCTTCATGTCTCGAGGGAAATTTACTCTTAAGACAAGAAATAATGAACACTTTCCCTGTTCTACAAAAAATACATCAACATTATATTTTTTTAATAGACCCGCTTAGTTTCTGCTGTATGCTTTACTGATTCAGTTTCCTATTAGAGATCCTCAGGTTGTTTCTTTTTCTTTTTTTTCCCACAATATTTATCCTTACATATTTATCTATGTACATTTTTCTATTAACTTTACTAGGCAAAACTCCAAAAACATTGAATTACTAACTCCTCTAGCAATGCAAGAGTCTTTTTTTCTACAACTTCAATAATGCTATTATCATTCTTCCTGATTTTGATTAACAGAAAAAGCAAGCTCCTTGCTTTGTTAAATTAAAATTTTCCTTTCGTTAGTTTATTGTCCATTTGTATTTACTCTTCAGTAAATTGACTGAGTCCTATGTTTACTTGTATAAATCAATTGGTTTAGTAAATGCTTAAGTATTCATTCAAAAATGCCCATCATATATTAAGGATATTAACCTTTGGTCTGTCACATGTTGTACATATTTCTCCCAGTCTGTCATTTACCTTTCAGTCTTATGTTGTTCTTTGTCATACAAAAGCTTTTGGTCTTTCACATTCAAATCTCTTCTTTTCCTTTATGATTTTCGTTTATGGTATACATTACACTTTCAAAATCCTTCTGGATTATCATTACCCCAAATTACATAGCTATTCATGCATCTCTTCTTCTAGTCTTATTTTGGTTCTTTCAGTTTTATTTCTAAACTTGAATGCTACTTATCAGCTGTGTAACCTTGGGCAAGATCTCCTTTATTAATAAAACAGAAATAATACTTGTTCTCTTACTGAATTGCTGGTGTGATTTAATAAGGCAGTACAGTAAAGCACTTACCAGAGTGTCTGGCCATTGTAAGTCTAGAATATATTTTAGCTAATATCCATAATTAATATCATCTTTTAAATTTTTAACCAACTAAAACTAATTTTGGTATAAAGATGAAGGTACTCATCTAATTATTTTTCCTTAAATAGCTCCTCCATCTTTGCAACAAATCTGTGAGACAATCCAATCCCATTTTAAAGATAAAAGACACTTATTCTTAGAAAAAAAAATTAGGAATCATTTGTTGCTATTTCTCTAGCCCCTCTAGGGGTCCCGCTTTCAAAGTTTTACGATGGTGTACTCACATGTGAGAGAAAAAAGGAGCAAGTGAACAAGTGTGTGTGTGTGTGTGTGTGTGTTCTGGGTCATAATGAGAAGAGGAAGAAGGAACAGTATCATTAATTATTTGGACCTGTATATGCCAACCCAGATTGTCCAGTGGAGGAAAGATATTTACCATTTTTTAGTGACATTAAGATATCTTAGAAAGGTACAGGGAAAAAGGCAACTTAATAAATCATATCAATAAAACTAAACAGAAGTATTCTCTACAGAGCTCCCTCCCCTTTTTTTTCTTTTTTATTCTGGTGCCTTATAGCTCGATGAATGCCTGGCTGGGGTTCTACTTAATCAATTCTTTGGTTTGGTGACTGTTAATCACCACTGGTACAATAAACAAACATTTTAAAAAAGCCAAGACTGTCTCCCAAAGCCTAAAAATTCCACGTAGGTGCCACACCATCTTCTGCCCTCCTCAGCATAATCAGTTTTCCATGACACGTGAACAGTGGCTACACTTCACTCTGTGATGGACAGAGAATATTAACCATCAAAGACCCTTATACAGTCGAATAAGGAGAGTCTGGGTTATCCAAAAGTCTAAAGGTGTTTGTTTTTACTTTGTTCCTTTCTAAACACAGGAATCCCTTTTTTTCAGTACAGGAGAGAGCAACTTGTCCACTGCTTTTAGAAGCTTAGTTAACTAACAACAAAAAAGGAGCTGCTTATGCTGGATGGTGGGAATAGGGGAATCCATAAAAGATGCTCTCCTCTCACCCTTAATGTTTCCTGACTCCAGTTCACAAACGGAATGAAGTGCCCTTGTCTGGGAGAATATGTGTCAGCCCAGAAAGGAAAGCCAGAAGTCCCGATGGAAGCAGAAGGATCTGTGAGAATTTCTTTCTGTCCCAGACAAACCACGCGTAGGCACAACTTGGTCCAACCCAAGAGCCTGTGGCTTTTCTGCAGGATCCCTGCCCAACAGGAGACAGCCACTCTGCCGATGCCAGCTCCACGTGCCAGGTGCGGGGAGTCCAGGGGGCAAACCTGACCTCACTTGTTCAGAACCATGACCAAGATGCCAACTTCCTCTGTGGGGCTTATGATTAGACGCCTATAACCATGTGGACAAGTCTTAAAACACAGGCATGCCCACAGCAACCCACAACACAATGTCAGAACTGTAGAGAGGGCTCCTGATTGGAATTTCTGCAAGCCAAGTCACAGAAGACCTGACCCACCCAGCCCTGAGTCACACATGGTACAGACCTCTGCATTGCTAACACCCTGAGTCTCCACACTTGTGCACAGCCTGTCCCTCCTGGGAACAGCAGTAATGGCCTCAGAGCTACCAGGCATGTGCACTGGGAGCTGAGGAAACAAGGGAATTCTCTCTATAGCAGGGCCCTGGTACTGAAGTACAGAGGAAGAGAAACCAGGTGGGGAGGGAAAGTGCATACCACACATATGCTCTAGGAAAAGCGAGAACAAACTAAGAGGGCATGACCTTGGGATTTCCTAGTGGGTAAGACTCTGACTTCCAATGCAAGGGACATGTGTTCGATCCCTGGTCAGGGAGCTAAGTTTCACATGCCAGGTAGCATGGCCAAAAACCCCCAGAAACTCAAAAGGGCACGTGCATGCATGCTTCGTCACTTCAATCGTGTCTAACTCTTTTGCAACCCCATGGACTGTAACCCAGGAGGCTCCTCTGTCCATGGGACTCTCCAGGCAAGAATACTGGAATGGGTTGCCATTTTCTTTTCCAGGGGATCTTCCCAATTCAAGGATCGAACCCACATCTCCTGAGTCTCCCGCACTGCAGGCGGATTCTTTACCACTGAGCCACTGGGAAAACCCCGAAGAGGGCACCATCTTGTCTCATTCACAATCTGCATGAATCGAGCCAGCCTCACACAGATCAGGGCTGACCAAAGCACTCAGTCTGGAGACCCAGGGTTGGACACAACATAAGCACAGAATATTTCTAAAGTAGTGACCTGGAAGAGCAGTCAGAATTTTAACACCATTTTATCACTTTAAACAGAACCTCCAGTCTTCCTTCTTTCTCCCATTTCTTTTCTCACTGGAGTTAGAGTGAAAAAATAAAGTGCATATATTTATGACCTGGAATTCCTGGGCTTGCGTGTTCAGGAGGGTGTTTTTCCACGCCTAACCGAGGCTGACAGCCCTGGTGACTGTGACGAGTCTGGACTTGGCAGGTGGCATGGCTCCCAAGCCAAGTACCTGGACAGGGTGAGAGCCAGCAGGCTCCACACACCAGCCCGAAGCGGCGAGGGCTGCGTTTCAGTAAATCTCTCCCTCAATTAGCACAACTCTCAGAAACGGTCATGGGTAGAGGCCTTAAACCTGGGTGACATTGAACGACCCCAAACTACAGACTTTAGATAGGGGAACTAGGGCATTCAAGGCTTGACTTGGTGACATGAAATTTAAGTTTTAGTCAGCTACAGAAGGTTGCCCTCGAGGGGCTGGGTAAGAACCAGGACCCCGAGAACCCAGGCCTGGAGGGCAAAGGTCACGCAGGCCGTGGCCGCAGAGGCCTCTGGGAGCGGCCGCCCCGCAGCTGCAGCAGCCTCCCGCACAGCACGGCCCGGTGACTCACCCGGACAGACGCGCCCAGGACAGCGCCGGGGCCGCCGCGAGCTGGCGGTGAGCTTCAGCGCCTTCTTCTGTCGCCTGATAAAGTGGCTGAGTCATGGGGGGAGGAGATCAGGCGTCAGGGCCCCACAGGAAAGGCCTGTGGGGCCCGCCTCAGCAGAAAAACGCACTTTGGAGTCATTTTCAGGAGGGTGCTTTCACATTCAACAAATGCTGAAAAAGTCACTGTGTTGCATCCCCCACCTGCTCAACGGTTTGCCACAGTCTCTGACACAGAGGCAGGCCTGACTCAGTATCTCTTCTGGACTGTGGGGTGCACGGGGCTGACAGCACTTGAGGCGAGGGGAGAAGAAAGCCAAACCAAACACAGGCAATCGGGATTCCAGAGAACTTCCGACAGGAGGGAGAAGGCAAACAGTATTATTCCTGGCTAGAGGCCAAGCCAGAACACTTCAACAGAATGATTTCCTAAGCACAGCCTCCTGCTGGGATGAGAGAAAAGAGAGGAGGGCCCAGGACTGCAGCAGAATCCACAAAGTCCTCACGCGTACTGTCACGGACCCAAATCCACCCTTACCACTGCTTTCAGCTCCTACAAGTAGCAGGGCCTCTCTGAACCTCAGTTTCCTCTTTTTGTAAAATGGGGCCAATATCAGATTCTACTGATTGGGCATTTTGACGATTAAATGATCTGCTACAGGTAAAGGAATGAGTGCTGTGCTGGGAAGCTATTGCTCAGGATTCTATTGTCTATTGTTGTTATTATTATCCACCCCATAAACGCACTCAGCTAAGTTAAGCGATGTTTCTGAGTGTCAAGAAATCCAGGATCTAATGCCTAATGGTCTGAAGTGGAGTTGATGTTACAATAATATAGAGCACACAATAAATGTAATGTGCTTGAATCATCCCAAACTCCCCGCCAAGTCCATGGAGAAATTGTCTTCCATGAAACCAATCCCTAGTGTCAAAAAGCTTGGGGACCGCGGCCCTAAGGAATGGGTATGCATGCTCAGTTGCTCAGCATGTCTGACTCTGACTCCATAAACTGTAGCCCACCAGGCTTCTCTATCCACGGAATTATCCAGGAAGGAATACTGGAGTGGGTTGCCATTTTCTCCTCCAGGGGATCTTCCCCACCCAGGGGTTGAACCCACATTTCCTGCATTGCAGGTAGATTCTTTACCTCTGAGGTACCAGGGAAGCCCCAAGGAATAGATGTGGACAAAGAAAGGAAAGCAGAAGAAGGTAGGGTTGGGTGGGATTAAAAAATCTGGCAGTAGAGATGAGAAAAAGAATACACGTATACTCTTTTAAAAAATTTAACAGTATCAGCCTAGCCTACTCCGAAAAATTTTTCTTAACTGACCTTCACTTACCCAATTTTCTGAATTAACGAACAGTCTCTGTTCCCCAGTAAAATACACTGGGGCATGCCCGCTGCATACTAAATCATCCAGCTGGTAGACAACTCTCTAGACTCCCACCAGATGAGTTATGTTCTTACAAAGGGTCAGTTGTGTTTGCTCCTAGACTGGCTTATATCAGTTGTACTTCTCCACAATTACATAATTAACACATGTGAAAAGGGAGTTGCTAGTATTAAGAAAACAAGGTTAGATGCTTAGGGACAACTTGATGAAGGCGAGTCACTAAAACAACTGTCAAATTAGGAATGGGTGAGAATTTGGAAAGGACAAAGAAAAATCTAGAAGGATTCTACAGTTAGATTGTTTCATAAACATCTTTTTAAGATGGCATGCTCCACTTCCCGTGAATCTCTAACTTTTCACATAGTCAAGTACTATTGCTTCTCATAATCACAGGGAAAACTTCCACAGTTTTGACAAACTTAACAGCTAACAATTATTGAGTATTAATTCTATGCAAGGTATTTGCTAAGGGTTTATATACACTTGAATATTTTTTGAAAAAGAAGACAATATGCTAAAATGATATTTTGGAACTCTGCTTTAAAAATTGGTTTTATTTTGGCTACTGTCACTTTTTAGAATGTAAATTTTGATGCACAGTTAAATAATATGAAACAGAGATTGTTTCTACCTCTGAGCACATAAACTTTCCCATCAAGAGAACAGACTCAGACATGGCTACTCTCCCCACAGAGATTGCCCATGGCTAGGGGGCACTCAGCAGGCCCCTCATGGTACAAAGAAACATTAGCAGAACAAGAATTAGATGAAAAACATTTGTCCTGAATTGCAGGGTATTACAAAAACTGAAAACACAGGCTTCAGCAAATCTGAGCAACATACCATATGGTGAGAACTGTTATATAATTTCTAAGTCAACAGTTTAGACTCTCAGGTCAGGAAATGTTCATGTCCACATAGATTGCCCAGAAATGCCATCACAGACCAATTTCTATTTGGTACAAAGATTTATAGAAAAACAGGCTTATGAAAAATATTCTCCTAATAGGAAGAAAAATGAAACCAAGGTTACTGGAAGTCATTGTTATTTACCAACCTGACACATTTTAGGCATATGATAAAAAATGTGTTGGTTTATGGCCAAGAAGTCTTTAAATGAAATTAGCAGTGATTTAAACATTTACAAAGACCTATTATCTGTTATGGTGCTCTAAAATTTCACTATAATAACTTTTTATTATTGAAAATAATGGAGAAGTAATGGTTCTCTGAATAAAGGGCCTTCAGCAGGACCACTTGACTTATACTGAATTTTTAATCCCGAGTGTGGATCTATGTTTATGTATATATATTTATGGGCTTGGGAAGGGGAGGAGAAATGGGTTTACATAGAAATGCCATGTTTTGAATGCCTAATTTTGCAGGTTACTTGTTTTTTTTTTAAGCCCTGTCACAAAGGTTTTTGCTTAAAGATTCAGAACAATGCACAGACAAGCATTATTATGACTCACTAACCAAAAGGTAGTAATAAGCGATAATATAATTAAAATGTGCAGTGTCTCAAAGCATGATTCAATGCATCAATGCAATTCAAACGGCTTAACAAACAAGCCTTTTATTTGCCTCTGAAAAGTCCACTGCAACAGCTGTGCGGCCAGCATAAAATGTCTGATTCATGTTTAATCCGAGAGCTGGAGGAGATCTGAGACCATTCTAGGCCATAGATCCTCCCTCTACAGATGAAGAAAAAGACACTCCCAAAGTTTAGCAGTTGTAGCAAAACCAGGTCTCATAGATACCAGCATGTACAACGCCATTTTTTCTCCAAAGGACTGACGCTACTATCCTTACTACTGATACAGTGAGACAGTGATAAAGATGATGATGAATATTAAGTAAGCTTTTCCTATGGTTTAAGATACTTTACATGAACAGGTCATTCCGTTCTCAAATCAACCTATGGGAGCAGGATTAATATAATTATGTAATCTAAGAGGAAAGAGAACTCGCCTGACCTGACACAGATAAAAAGGTGCTGGAGGCGGGATTGGAACCCAGGCAGTTTGATTTAAAAGCCCACATGCTTGCACCACTCCACCCAACCCAGTGCTGTGCCCTTAAACCTACTACAGAATTATGGATTTCTACATCAGCCTGAGAGTGGAAGCTCTTGCTTGGTGTAGTAGCCTTTAATAAATAGAGTAATATAAAACATAACTTAGAATTGAACACTGACACACCCACGAAATCAAGAGCCTCCCTTTGCTCTTTCAGTCCAGGCACTCATCTCGCTCCCTCCCACCTCCTCTCTGCCCCCTGAGTTCTGAGAGCTGCCTCAAGAGCTCTGATTCAGTATCAATGATGGCATTCTTTATTGAGCCTGACAAATAGGTCGGTTTCAGGAACTCTGTGCTTCCCCTTCTCCGTTTCCTCTATGCCCAATCAGAGAATGAATGCTTCTATCTTAATGTTTCCATTCACAATTAAGACGGAATTGTGGGGTTTTTTTAAACTAAAGAGAAAAGAAATCAAACTATAATTCAATATAAAATAAAACTTGACTATATGGTGGAAACCAATATGATATTGTAAAGCAATATCTTCCAATTAAAAATAAATAAATTTTAAAAATAAATATTGAATTTTAAAAAGTAAAATTAGTACAGAAACCACTCAACTAATCTACTAGCAATATATTTAGAAGGCAGATTATTTGCAATGAGTGTCAAAAAACCTAAGAGAGTGGTGAGCAAGAATTTTACTGCTGAGGTGGTCACAGCATTTGTACAACAGGGATGTCTAAAGAATAAGAAACTTTCTCCCCACACTTTGTAAATAGATGCTACTCTATCAAGAAAATCCTATTTCAGGCTAATTGGAACATGGAATTTACTGTGATCATACAAACAAAGATTTAGTAAAGTTCAGGCTATCAGTATGTTTAGAAAGCATTTTTATCTATTTATATATTCATCAACATACTATATGTAATGAAAAGCTACAGAAATCTTGACTTTCACATTTGAATTTTATCATTGGTACTTAATAAAGTTATTTCCAGTAGGAAAAAAGTTTACATTCAGAGGCATAAGTGATACATTGCAGAACACAAGGATGATCTCTATGGGTAATTAATGGAGGACATGATTGTAGAGATGTGGAAAAGGAAGAGAAAAACAATCTTCCTAAAACATTCTATTAACCACATCACTCCAACAGCCTCTTTTTTTATTTAAACGGTTCTTAGCCTAGCTTTTTAAAATTTCCTGTTATCTGGCTTCACTAAACATGTACAAGTAAGTCTCTCCCTGACTCCCCATAAGATGCATCTTCTGCTTGGACCGGTGTCACATACCATGCTCACTTCCACTTCTGCACCCTCACTCATGAAAAAGCCAAATGAAGTATTTGCGGGCACCTTCCACTGGCCAGCTCATGCAGTTACCTACGGAACCCTCGTAACAACATCTAAATACTATCATTGACATGCTTCCCACTTTACAGAAAAGAAACTACAGCTCAGAGAGATTAAACTGTCTAAGAGAATCAAAGCAAGCGTCCTGAGACTTAAAGCAGAGCGGACCTCAGAGTCCACATGCTTTCCTTGACATCATGCGCTTCCTCTCGTCTGGATGCCCTCCATACTGTGGATGTGCTCAGTCCTGCCCAACTCTTTGCGACCCCATGGACTGTGGCCTGCCAGCCTCCTCTGTCCACGGAACTCTCCAGGCAAGAATACTGGAGTGGGAGGCCATTTCCTCCTCCAGGGGATCTTCCCCACCCAGGGATCGAACTCACATCTCCTGCATCTCCTGCACTGGCAGGTGGATTCTTTACTCCTGAGCCACCTGGGAAGCCTGCCTCCCATACTGCCCTTTGGTTAAATCTATGCTGAACTTGTATGTCCAGTTACAGTCCCACTTCCTCTATGATTTCTTCCCAGGCAACTTCAGTCTTTCCAGATTTTGCCTCTCCTTGGGTTTTCTATAGTACTTAAAACCTGTAAAATTTTGAGCTTAAATATTATCTCCAAATGCTTGGAGATTTTGTTTGTTTGCATTCTTTTGCTTTCCAACTTAGGTTTTAATTTCTCAAGGGCTTCCTTGGCTGCACACACAGTAGGGGTTTAATGAATATTTAAGGAACTATTCTGAATCTTTCTGGCTTCCTGGGTTAAATAAGAGGAATAATCACACCGAGCTGGAGCACAGAATGGATGGTAGGGAGACAGGGAGCAGCGGGTAGGGAAGGTAGATGGGGTTATATATTAATAATAAAGGACCTTAAATGTCATCCAAGGAGTATAGATTTTATCTATAAGTGATGAGGAGTCCTCTAAAGTATTTGAGAATTTCGTAAGAGTTTTAATCCAGGGAGCTATATCTGACTACATCCGGAATAATATCAATTGAGCAGAATGAGAGACTCTGCTTTGTATAGCCATAGCATTTGTCCTCATTTGCTTCTGTCACAGTACGAAGTGTTTTATTTAAATCCAAAAGCACACATCCAGAATGAAAATACATACAGTGCTAAGAGTCAAGGCAGACTCTGTAGAATATATTATCTAGCATCCCAAAGGACTAGTAAAAAGACAAATTAATTACAGCCAACATTAAAAATTATTTATTCACATTAATAAAATACACTGCTGAAGTTGCAGGAATGATGTTTGGAAAGAAGGCTTATTTACCCAATGTGAGCCCCGGAAGGAATTTTCCAACTTCAAGATTAACTTTTGAAAAAGCTATATATCAAATAATTTCTCAGCAAATTTTCTTTGTGTGGCAAGAAAAACGTTATCAAGAAACAAAATTTCCTACAAGCAGATGACTTCCTTTGCCTTCTAACCTTTTAAGATCTACAGCCTCTCCATCATCCTCTTGCCCTTTCGTTCAGTAAATGGAAAAATCAGTCAACTGAGATTCCTTTTTTGAATATTTATTTATGTATGTGTGTATTTATTTAGCTGCACCAGGTCTTAGTTAGTCATGTGGACTCTTAGTTACAGCATGTGGGATCTAGTTTCCTGACCAGGGATGGAACCTGGGCCCCTTGCATTGGGAGCTTGGAGTCTTAGCCACTGGGGAAGTCCCAGATGAGATTTTCATAAGCAGAAGTAAGGAGAAAATACTCATTAAGACGATGTATTTAAGAAAAGGGGTCACAGTCAGAAGGAGAGGAATGAAGACCTCTTCCAGTAAAACAAGCGCTTCCCTCTTGAGCTTATTTTAACTCCTAGGAAAGGTGAAGAAGATTCACCTGTGATCACAAATAATAAAATTATTGATAGCAGCCATTTGTATTTAACGAAGTAGGGGAAAATGCCTCAAAAGGAAGGAACAGTAGCAAAATGTGGGGCCAGGAGGCCATGTTTCCCTGAAGAAAGAAGAGCTTTAGTTCACATCATCACTGACTACTCTAGAACACTCAAGACGTGAGACGGTCCTGAAAACCAACAGCATCTGTGCTTTGCTTGTTTAAATGAGCAGAGTATCCTCTACAAGTCAGAGATGAGAGAAGACATCCTTATCACATGAAAACCTCCTTTTCATGTGATAACCACAATACAGCTTGAGGTGGTTCCCCATCATCTCTAATCCTTGCACCACCTCTAAAGATACTTCATACCCCCTTTACAGGTGAAGAACCTGAAGCTTAAGGAGCTTGGGGGCAGGGAGGGGGAACCTGTCTTCAGTTTCTTAGCAAGTACGTGGCTGAGCCAGATCCTGAAACCAAATCTTACTGGCTTCAAAGCCCACATGCTAGAATTGGAAAGAATAAGTGCAAATTTTATGGAAAAAAACCAGAACTCTGGAATAATTAAAGAAAACTGACGTAACGGGAAGAAGAGGCCAGAGGCCCAACATCAAGTACAGAGAGACAATCAACTTACCAGCATATTTTGTAGTGTTAGATTCATCCATGGACCAAAAGCAATAATCAAATGCAAATACCTGGATGAAAGAACAGAATATTAAACTTAAAAACTTATTAACTTCCATGAGTAAATCAGACTGAAAAAAATTCACTGATGAGGATGTCTGCTTCTGTCTGATTTAAAAGAACAAATGAAAACCAGAAGTCTGATGCATTATTAACCCTGAAGTTTCTTTCAGACTAAACTGGCTATTTTCTTGTATTACAAGAAATACAAGGCTATTTTCTTGTATTAGAGTAAGTTGTATATGAAAATTGCTACTTCATATTCAAACAAGCAGACCTCTTAGCCAAAATATTTTAAATTATACATTTAGTGAGAAAAGACAATGGCTTCTCTCCCAAGTCTGCAGTTTCAGCAGATGCTGAAATGAGGGACCAGGTAGACCTTCCATGGCTTCATAAGAAATACTAAAGTGATCAACTTTCACTGAAATCAGTCCCACCTAACTTTCCATGACCCTATCATTTCTAGCATAGCTAAAGGTTTGTCAAAACTTCCCACATTGCCAGAAATCTTAGACTCTCCATCCTGGGCCTAGTATTATTAATGTATCAATTCACTCTTGCATGCTTTCGCTTTTTGTATAGTTACTGAATGCCTATTATGTACTAGGAATGGTTGATGCTGCTCTATCAGTTTAGTTCAGTCGCTCAGTCGTGTCCGACTCTTTGAGACCCTGTGGACTGCAGCACTCCAGGCTCCCTGCTCCATAAGGACACACCTCTAACCACTGTTTTCCATGCATATGACCACCACTCATGTTCCAGCCATCTTTAACACATGCACAGGGCAATGCTCCCCAACGTACGCACCAAGGACCAGCAGTTTCCTGAGACAGTCCATGAAATAAAGATTACACCATGTTGGAGATGGTACATATTTTACCCTGTTTAAGATTTTCTATATAATTCTCAATATTAAAGGTGCTGAAAAGTCTTCAGCAAATAAACCCATTTTTTAAAAATTCATTTTTATTGGAGTATAGTTGCTTTACCATGTTGTGTTTCTACTGTACAGCAAAATGAATCAGCCATACATATATGGAAACACATATGGGGATATATATAGGGACATATATCCCCTCCCTTCTGGACTGTCCTTCCCATTCAGGTCACCACAGCACATTAGGTAGAATTTCCTGTTCTGTACAGTAGGTTCTCATTAGTTATCTATTTTTCAGATAGTATCGACAGTGTATATGTATTAAATATCAATCCCAATCTCCCAATTCTTCCCATCTCCCCTTCCCCCTTGGAATCCATACATAAACCCATTTGGTTGTGTAACTTTATTTCTCCAATTTCTTTTGATGAGGAGACCCTTTCTTGTTGTTTAGTCACCAAGTCATGTCCAACTTTTGCGACCCCATGGCCTATACCCTGCCAGACTCCTCTGTCCATGGGATTTCCCAGGCAAGAATACTGGAGTGGGTTGCCATTTCCTTCTCCAGGGGATCTTTCTGACCTAAGGATGGAACCTGTGTCTCCTGCTTGGCAGGCAGAGTCTTTACCACTGAGCCACCTGGGAAGCCCAGCGAACCTTTCTTTGAGTAACAGCCATTAACGTGCCCTGAAGCTAGTGTTTCTCAGCATCACCCTCCTATTCCTCAAGCTAACTGACTCAGGTGACTCAGCAGCTGTTTTCTTGGCTCCTTGTCCCAGCCTTTCCCGCTCCCCCATGCAACTCCAATAGTAAAATTCAATCCTCCTGTGGACAGAGACTCTTGAACGTTTAATCATTTCCAAGGGATTGTAAACACTGGGCAATCAGAAACAAACACTCTGACCTGGCCCTAGAAACTGGCCCTAAGGGAACTTTCCAGCCTAAGTCTCCCAACAGCCATGTGCTTCAGCTGAACTTGTCCATACCTCGGAGTTACTAGGTACAATTCCACCCCTGTCATTTCCTTTGTTTCCACCCTTCAAAATGCTTCATACTCCTTTAAGGCCCATGCCAATATATTTTTCATCCAGGAAGCATTCTTTGGTTAAACCCAAAGGGATCAGCTTTCTCTTCTCTGAACTCTCACAACACTGTTAAATCCTATTTTTGTGACTCCTTTCACAATTATTTTTTCACTTACCATGTATATGATCTGTGCGTAGGTTTTACCTCCACTGTTAGACAAAGGTCCTTGAAAGCAGGAACCATACCTAATTCTTATTTGTATCATGCAGTGTCCACAGTAGTTGCTTTATACTTATTTATTAAATGATTACTGGCATTGAGACCTTGGAAGAAAGCAGGTACCTTCCACGTCACCAAAAGACTAAGTTACACTCTGAATAGTTTCAGCTCCACCTGTACTTCAGTGTTTTTAAATGGATTCAGGTCCACACACAACTTGTATCATCAACCTCAAATCCAAATTCAATCTTTTTATGTATACAAACATTCACTCTGGTCTCATAATAACCAAGGTTAAAATGAACAGCTATGAAACAACAGTTCCAGCCAACAGAGTGTGAAATATTTACTGCATTCTAGGGCTCTTCCAAAGAGTTGAGAGACCACACAGGCATAATCCAGTTAATCTTCCTGCCTCAAGGCAGGACAGAATTTCAACACTTCTCCTGAGAGATGAAGATTTGTCTTGTTTTTAAACATTTCCAGAAAAGGAGATTCCACAACCTCCCTTTGATGGCATCTTTATAACACTTAACTTTGAATTCCAGGGTATTTTCCTTTCCTTTTGACTTAAGTCAACTCTCCTGACTTTAAATGGCCAACAGAGGCTCCTTTCCAATTTTTAGGTACTGTTTCCCTCGAGACTCCAATGAATTCCTGTTAGTAGCTGCTACATACAGTGAAATCACAATTTATCTCCCGTATGCTAATTTTTCACACCTACCAGAAACTTACGGATAACAGTTTGCTATTCTGCATACAATATTAGAAAGCTATAGACCTATATTCACAGTAATGTCACTTGAAATAAAATGAAATCCACTCCAAAACTGGGGGTCTACCCTTAATAATAATCATTCCAAATTCTGTGCCAACTTTCATTTCTAACAAACTAGTTAAGAGTCTAAAGTTGGTTTTGATCATAAAAAGGAAGACGAAATTTTCATTTTAGGCGCTTGCCCCCACTCCCAAATTCAGACAAATGTTAAAAACGTTTTCTCAAAGGGCTCTGATAGTACTGGCAGACACACTTGTTCATTGCCTGCCAAATACTGGCCTCTCCCTAGACTGAATGATGTCTCAAACTTCAAAACCTGTGATCACAAGCATTTTAGAAGAGGCACGCCTCAAGCCAGTCACAGAGTGTGGGTTATGATTTTTTGACTCAACATTTATCATAAGAAAGTTAGGCCCAGAAATCTGAAGGATTTCCCTAAAAACTCAAAGCAACTGGAAAGATTTTTGCTGTCATTTTTTTCTTTAACAAAGGCTGCCAGTGATTCCCCCGCCAGCCCTTCTATGAAATTCCATAGCACTCTACACCTCCCTCGGCTCTGGTTCACATGTGGTCCTGGTTCATGGCTTAGTTCTTCTTGGGCGGGTCTCAGCTCCACTTAAAGGCAAACCTGGTGGGGCCAGGGGCTTTGTCTTATGCTAGTGTCTGGATCATATCTCATACAGAGCAGTCACTGTACATAATATTTTCTCAATAAATAAACATAATACCAGGAGAAGAAGTTGAAATGCAGACAAGAACATGGAATGGACATGAGGAACTTTTAGGAAAAAGTAGAAGTTCAAACTGCAAGACAGATTTTTAGATGTTCCATTACTTTCAGATGCAGGTTTTGGGGGAACTTGTTGCCTTTAATGGTCACATACAGATTTGGTCACTAGATGAGTCCTCTCTGGCACCATGATTCCAGGGTTCACAAGCATAAACTAGTATGACCACATCAAGTATAATTATTTGTTGTGAGAATAATTACTTGGTATGACTTATGAAAACAGTGTATAAAAGTTTAAAATAATTTATCTTAGGTAGCATGATCATTTCCCCTGCAATCTTGTTAGTACTATAAATAAACTAGTGTTCACAAACAATTATCTTTCTTTTCCTGGCTTAAAAAAAGTTAATTAATTAACTTAATCACAAAGGTTTGTAACAAAAGAGGACATGGTTTTCTTAGGTCTTAAAGAAATTTTGATTTTCTCATACAGAAATCATTGACATTTCCAGTTGTCAACGGGAAGGGATAGTTAGGGAGTTTGGGATGGTCATGTACACACTGCTATATTTAAAGTGGATAACCAACAAAGTCCTACTATAAAGCACAAGGAACTCTGCTCAATGTTATGTGGCAGCCTGGATGGGAGAGGGGTTTAGAAGAGGACGAATAGATATGCACGTACGGCTGAGTCCCTTCACTGTTCACCCGAAACTATCACAACATTGTTAATCGACTATACCCCAAACAAAATAAAAAGTTTAAAAAAAAATCACTGACATTTCAAAAGAGATAACTAAACTATTTTCCTGAGAGTCATTCTTTGGAAACTAACCACTTAAAATAACAAGGAAATAAATCATTTTTTCTGAAGCTAGCACATTATACTGGAGAAATATATTTATTCAAGACTTCTAACTAATTTCACTAGAATTCCTAAATATTTATTTTACCTATTCATTATGAAGTCACTGGCATCTTGAGTATAGGAGAGAGGGGACTTTTTAATGCATACAACTGACCTCTCCCCAAAAATCAAATCTGTATAAACCAAGTATAGTTTTCATATTTCACCAATGCCAATCAACACTGTGAACTTTTTTGGTAAAGCAACCCACATTTTTCAAGAGCTTTCAACTAGAAAAAGAACCAAAGGTACAGATGCTCCTCAGTTGTTTTTAACATCTAAAAATCACTGTCTTCACTGTTTTCAATGAAATGTGGCTCCACCAGCTTGGAATCCCACTCCCTCCTCTTAGTTTCCAGCTTGTAAAACTCAGACCAGCATTTAATTCTCTGAAGCTTGATGGACACATTGGTCCCACTTTCAGCACACTTCTAAAAATGTTCACTTTCCATCTCTGTGAACCACTGAACATCCTGTAAAGTGATCACAAGCTGTTTTCAATAAGGCAGATATGGTGGGTGATACACACTCTGAGGCAAAGGTGCCTTAGGACGTAGAGGCAGGATGCACTGCAGAGAAACTCCACTCTTATTGAAAAGTCTCATTTCACTGGCATGTCAGCAAAATTAAAGTTGCCATTTAAAAAAAAAGAAAAAAAAGCATCGTTTATGTTCCTTGAAGAAAGAGAGGGCATCAGGGTTCTAAGAAATGTGACCTGTAATCATTTTTCTGATCCATAAATACCAAATCTAAAGGTACTTTCAACTGCATACCTCTTTCTACTTGCACACTTTCACTAATTGCACACTTTCTCCAATTATAAAACAGGTGATCCAAAAGCATTCAGTCAATGGCTAACTGCCACTGCTCTTGGTCTGAGGTACTACAGGGAAGTCAAAGACACGTTAAGCATGTGTTTCTGTCTTCTAGTCACTTTTGGTCTAGTTATAAAGACAAAACAAAAGAATTCTTGAAAATTAAAAAGCATGTTTTTTTTCCCCCAAAATAATTTTTTGTACTTTTCAGCTCCTCTCCAGGCAGAAAGTGATTAAGCCAATACTTTTCTCAAGATAATTTAATTTTAGGCAAAGAAACACCTCCAAACATATATCAAAGTTTTTGCAAAATGCATCAAAGTATACTGCCTTTCTAATTTCTCCTTATTAAATTATTTTAGCATCATCTCAAATGTCACTCCCTTATGAAACCTTTCTTAAAGACACTACTTCTTCTTACTCTGAATTTCATACCTCTCTGGCCGGACTGAATGTGTTAACATGTATAAGAGAGTCCCTTTGTTCTTCTACATTACTAATTCTGAGAGGTCAAGACCTTGGTTTTCCTAACGATTTTACTGCCCACAATCCCACCAAACAAAAATACTGAGAATTTACTTTTTAAAGCAACTTCACAGTGAATGACCATTCACTTAAAAATGATCTTGTAAATCTGTGTTGTCACACATGACAGCTGCTTAAATAAAACAGGCCACACTGGTGAGTAGGGTAGTAGACTACCCAACAGTACTTGGTCAAAGTCTGTTCCCACTCGACTGTGAAAGAGACAAGACCAATGTCACCCTACAGACATGATCTGTGTTTACTGCATTCCCACTCCTTTCCCAAAACACAGGAGCAAGTTCCCCTATTCACCTACAGATTATGTCAAGAGTCAGGCACCTCTCCAGTTCTGAGAGGTTCCACCAATGACCAAGAAATCTTCTGGGTGTATGAGCACGGTGGGAAGTCCAGGGGTAAAAAGAAGAGAAAACGTGGAAGTCTAAGAAAATCTTCCCTCTGACAACACCTTGGCTCTCTTCACCCCGGCCATTCTTCAAGACCTGCCCAAAGGTCACCTCCTCCAGTGCGTCCTCGACTTCCCTCCTCTGCGCTCTTTCAGTCAGTAGCTTCACCTCTCGAATACACAGTCCACCGGAGTAAGCACACATTTTATATTAAATGAGGGCTGGGGGATTTAAGCAAAGTGTCTACCAATACAATGCATGGTGTACAGTAAAACTCAGTCTACAGCAGCTACTGCTATCCGTTTTGACAGTCTCTACGGACAGGCTTCTCTCCCAGTTAACAGAACAGCACAGTGTCCATTTCCAGAGTGTTTATTATGTAGCAGGCACCATCCTAAGCCTGTTACTTTCTCATCAAGCTTGGAGGTTTCCTGAGCCAGGGTACCATGCTAATTCATTCTTTAATCCTTACAGGCACAGACACAGTAGATAGGTGCTCTGTATTTGCTGAGTCAAATAAAGAAAAATGAAAAGGCAAAGAAGGTTCATACAGCCATGAGAAGAGAGCTGCTACAGTTCACCAAGTTCCTCATCAAAAGGATCAACAGAAGCCTCACTGTGTACTTCCTAGCCCCCAAGTCTAGAATGAAAAGGGCTTCCCATAGAGGGAAAAAAGTCCACTCTATGTGGGCTGGCTGGGCTTTGCACGAAGGAGTGTGTCTCTCTGTGCTCACACGATCCTGCCATCCTCCTCTCCGGGTACAATTCACCCACTGTTCACATCTGCGGACTAAGCTGCTTGCTACTCACAGCCTGTTCTGGCCACTGTCAACTCTGGAACTGCACCTGAGATCTCTCCATAAACCCCCATTTCTCCAGTTTTATAAATATCGGCGAGCCCATGTCCTGTTGGTGGTTACTTCAGCTCTGTTTGTTTGAAAGAGTACAATGACTATGAGAGACGTGGTATGCCAAACGTGTTCATGTGTCACCACACTACTGGAGAACCGAGCCAGACCCCAAAGATTTAAAGCCCTGCATTCATGCCATGTCGACAGGATGATGTTTAGCATGATCTGTTTTCCACCACTTACCACGCTGTACATGTTTAATCTTCCTCACCATACTGTGAGTTCCAGAGAGCAGGAACCACTAGTTAAATCGCCTCTTGAGCCCCACAAATTCTTCACACTGTACTTTCCACAAACGTTCTCAATTATAGTCATTAATAAATGACATTTGAATGAATAAAGTAAAAATGCTGTCTAGGAAAAACGCAGTGGGGCAGGGCTATGCTGCCATTCAATTCATATAGCTGCAACACTCGTGGGCTCAGATATAAAGGCAGAAATGCAAGGGATGACAGCAGAGTGGCTGCATTTAACAAGGTAAGAGAAACTGAACAAAAACCTCAGGATGGATGCTAAAAAGAAGTTCCATATTCAGCTATATGTTTGGTCTGAAACAGAAATATGATCCAAGCTACAAATGAAATTTAAATTGGCGTCTGTAGGCACACTCAAAAGTCAAGAGATAAAACAATTTAAATAATGTTTTAATTTAACCTAATATACTTTTAAAAATATTTACATCTTCCCTCATACCAAGTCTTTGATGTCTGGTGTGTATTTTTACACTCAAAAAAATCTCAGTTTTGACCAGCCACATAGCACACATGTTCAAATGCTGTGTGTGGCTAAGTGGCTGCTGTACTGGACAGAGCAGGTCTAGAACTCACCTCGTTTCAGACCACCACTCAGTTTTCAGAAATGCACAAAGTGAATGATGAAAATGATGGTGGTCAGAGACTGTAAAACGAGTCTGAATGAAACTGCACTTCAGATGGCATAAGCTATATAGAGTGATTTCTCCCTCCTTATTTCTGAGCCTTTTTGGTAAAGTCAGGCTTTTGGTACAGCAGTATGACCCTTTAAAGGATACTGCCTCCAAAAAGTAACAATTTTATTTTGTTATGCTGTCATTTTCTTCTGTTCAAGATTTTTCCAACAAACTTATGTAATTCGAAGAGGGGGAAAAAAGAGGGATTAAACACCCTTAAATTCAATAGTTCCTAACAGGGCTTGTAAATAAAAAACAGGAAGACCCCTGGAAAAGGGCATGGCAACCCACTCCAGTATTCTTGCCTGGAGAATCCCATGGATAGAGGAGTCTGGTGGGACATAGTCCATGGGGTCACACAGAGTCAGACACAACTGAGCTACTAAGACCATTCACTTCAAAGTGAGTTTAATTAGTAAGATCAAATTGTTCAAATGACTCTTACATTAACTTATGGAGATCTTAAAATGATGATCATGGCTTTAAAAATGAGCAAACGGTGTAAAGAAGAATGTGACTGTAAACAAAGTGATCTTGCAGATATTTACTTCTTCTTCAGACTCTTCCTTCTTACTCTTTCCTGTTTTTTTCACTCCATAAAACCCAAAAAACAGAAAAGCCACTTTACAAGCACATGGTGTAACAGACAGTAGCAGCAATCAGAAGGCCTAGAACTGCAGCCCAAAGCTCTCTCACTGGATGGTCTGGGCCAATTCACTCCTTAAGCCTCCATCTCCTTAGTCTCAGACTCTAAATGGTCTCAGTTCAGACATTCCTTCCAGCTCCAAAGTGCTCACTTGGCACATGGATAGTCCTCAACAAATACTGAAGGGTGAAGAAGAAAACAGAAAGAGGAGGAAGAATTCATTGGTTTTTCTCTGCATGTGTTCCAGTGTAGCTCCCTGGGAAAGTAAGATACTTGTGCCAGAGATGTCAGAGGCACGAAAAGCTAAGTGTCTGAGAACATTTCTGACATTCTGAGGGCCGTCAGGGAGACCTGGAACTGGGCTTCGAAAGGCAAAGTTCCTGTGACTGGGACATTTTCCTGGTTTCCATCAACAGAGCGTGCATAACACATATCTAGACAGAGATCTTCACACACACACACAATAAGGAAAAACACACCTATCTCAACTCTGAAAATTCTGAGACAAAGGCTCTTTATTTTAAACTAACGAGGAGGCATAAAGCAGGTGTCTCTATGTTTGTCTAAAAGCTTATTTTTCTTTTTAAGGGAAGTAGAACGCAATGGCACCCCACTCCAGTACTCTTGCCTGGAAAATCCCATGGATGGAGGAGCCTGGTGGGCTGCAGTCCATGGGGTCGCCAAGAGTCGGACACAACTGAGTGACTTCCCTTTCACTTTTCACTTCCCTGCATTGGAGAAGGAAATGGCAACCCACTCCAGTGTTCTTGCCTGGAGAATCCCAGGGACGGGGGGAGCCTGGTGGGCTGCTGTCTATGGGGTCGCACAGAGTCGGACGCGACTAAAGCGACTTAGCAGCAGCAGCACATGCTCCAATAAACACTGCCTGACATGCTCCTGGTGGAAGGATTAAATGGTATGCACTAGGCCCATGTCGAAATGAATGTTTCTCTACTCTGGAGCACAAATTCACAAAATGCAACACCAAAAAGAAAATCCAAATAAGTAGTACAAAACAATTTACACAAGGATACATTTGTGGAAATTTCCCTTTCTATTGTACATGCACATGCAATATGAAAAAAAGTTCAATCTTACTCTCCAGTTCAATCAGAATAATATTTTTTCCTTGTCCTACTAGAAAAAGAATAACTTTTAAGAACAAAAGAAACACAATTCGGCGAGACTAGTGTAAATGTTCTCGGTGTCACCGTGGGCAGCAGCGCCACTGGGGTGCCTGGTTTCTCTTCTGAGTTTTCACTGGCTCTTCCCCATCCATTCCCGAAAACAGGATGGGTCCCTGCTCACCCTTATTTTCTCACGTCTTCTATCCTACTTAATCCTTTCTTCCTTGACAACATAATCAATCGCTCTTCCTTTACTTCCTATCTCCTTCCCATCAGGATGTACCCAACCTTTCTAGGGCAGACTACAAGCTGTGAATTACCTGCTAGGCGTCTCTCAGGTGCTTTGCCATCATTTCTAATTCAATTCATTCTAAAACTGTCCTCTTTCACTTCGCCTTGCTCCAAACCAGGTCCTCCTTCTTCAGTTCCTGCTGAATTTTCAGTTACTCGGCTTCAAACTCCAGACTCATCTCTGCCTCCTCTTGCAGCACTGTATTCTCCCACGTGCTATCAGCATCCAAGTCCTGGACACTTCGGCGCTGCAATGTTTTGACCATCCTTCCCTTCCTCCTCGCTCACGGCACCACACCAGTGCAGGCCCTCCTTATCTCTCATTGTATTGAAAAAGAGGTAAGGAATTTACCTCGTTCCTGGCTCATTTTATTGAATACCATCCTTTTCCCACCCACTGACCAAACCCAATTTATTTTATGCTCTGCTTTCAGATTAACCTGAAAGGGAGTTTGAATCAGGCCACTGCTTTGTTCATAACAGAGACATAGAACGTATCGAGATGCAATCCTGGTATCAAGGCCCTCCACAGCGGGATTTGGTTTCAACCTCCTCCTTTTTTTTTTTTTTTTGGCCACGTCACACAGCTTGTGGGATCTTAATTCCCTGACCAGGGATCGAAATCATGCCCTTGGCAGTGAAAGCTCAGAGTTGTAACCAGTGGACCATCAGTGAAGTTCCTCAACCTCCTTCTAGGTGTGTCACCCAGGATTCCCTTCCAGAGATCAGCAGTCCAACTCTATGCTACGTCATTCTCTGAATACAGTTGATATTTTCTCCATCTCTTGGCACATCTGCCTACAATCCAATGGTCAACTATATCTGAGATACTAATAAAAAGGTATTGTTCATTTTCAACTAAGTATATCCCTAAATATCTAATGGTTTTGAAGCTACTGTAAATTATTGGGTTGCTGTTCATTTTTATTTTCTAATTGCTCATGCTATTTTAAAGAGGTACAATTTGTATTTTGACCTTTTTCCCTGCCACCCTGCCACTTGTAAGTTCTAGAAGCTTATTCAGAGATTCTTTAATGTTTATCAAATACATGACCTTATTGTCTACAAATAAAAATGTTTTTGCTTCCTCCATTCTGATCTGAATTTCTTTTCTCTTTCTTGCCTAATTACACTGGCTAAGAAGTCCAGTCAATGCTGAAGAGAAGTGGCTAAATCCTCACCTATTTCGCATCTTGGATGGCAAGTGTTCAGTCCTCTACTATTAAATATGATGACAGCTGTATATGTTTAATGCATGCCCATTACCACCTTGAGGGGCTTTCCGTCTACTACAACCTGCTGCAAGTTTTTAATATAAAACAAGTGTTGAACTTTGTCAAATGCTTTCTACATAGTTTTTCCTATTTTATTCTGTGAATACAAAGTACATCTATTTTTCATAATTAATGCTTTATTTTTTAAAGCAGTTTTAGGTTTATAGAAAAACTGATCAGCTAGTGCAAAGAGCTGCCATATACCCCCTCTTCACAAACACACCCTCAGCAGTTTCTGTCATTACTAATAACTTGTATTAGTTATGTTATATTTATTATAATCAATAAACCAATATCAATACATTATTAACAACTAAACTCCATACCTCAAGGTTCACTCTTTTGAGCTATACAGTCCTATGAGTTTTGATAAATGCATAATGTCATATATCTACCTTTACAGCAGCATACAGAACACTTTCACTGCTCTAAAAATCCTGTACTTCACCTATTTATTCATCTCTCTCCTCTCACTCCTCCTGGCAACCACTGATTTTGCCCCTATTTCTCTGAAGGCATCCAAGTTTGCATTAAATTTTAATTTGGATTTAAAGTGGATCTGGCATATTGTAAGTGCTGAATTAAAGACAGCTACTATTAATAGAAACAATGAAAATAGCATAGCATTCTAAGAGTACAGTTCCAAAGATAGATAAGAAGACCGTGAGACGTCTTTCTGGTATAACAGTTGGGCAGGAACAGTGATAACCAAATATTCCAAGAGACAGCCCCTCCTTCCTCCTAATCACACCTCTACCTTAGAATATTTTTACATAAAATGTGCAAAATCCTCACACATAATACAAACAGAAAATACAACAGGGAGGTGATTATTATTTACCATCATCATTCAGCATAATTTCAATAATCGTCCAAACACAGACTACAGGAAAAGGCAGATATTACTCAGGAAGACACAAATTAATGTAATGACAAGAAAATCCAAATTGCTGGTGAGGTTTGTAAGGCCCAGTGGGCACTTTCCCTCTGGGGACAGGCCACAGAAGAGGATCCGGATTACGACCCAGCCGGCCATCTGAGTCTCCTTGAGAATGGAACTAGGACAGAGTGTTTTCTCTGGCTCAGTCCAGTTCAGCCACTCAGTCTTGTCCGACTCTGTGCGACCCCATGGACTGCAGCACGCCAGCCTCCCTGTCCATTGCCGACTCCCGGAGTTTACTAAAACTCATGTTCACTGAGTCAGTGATGCCATCCAACCATCTCATCCTCTGTCACCCACTTCTCCTCCTGCCTTCAATCTTTCCCAGCATTGGGGTCTTTACTAATGAGTCAGTTCTTCGCATCAGGTGGCCAAAGTATTGGAGTTTCACCTTCCGCATCAGTCCTTCCAATGAATATTCAGGATTGATCTCCTTCAGGATGGACTGGTGGGATCTCCTTGCTGTCCAAGGGACTCTCAAGAGCCTTCTCCAACAGCACAGTTCAAAAGTATCAATTCTTTGGCACTCAGCTTTCTTTATAGTCTAACTCTTATATCCATACAGGACTATGGGAAAAAACCATAGCTTTGACTAGATAGACCTTTGTTGGCAAAGTAATGTCTCTGCTTTTTAATATGATGTCTAAGTTGGTCATAACTTTTTTCCCAAGGAGCAAGCATCTTTTAATTTCATGGCTGCAGCCACAATCTGCAGTGATTTTGGAGCCCCCAAAATAAAATCTGTCACTGTTTCCATTGTTTCCCCACCTATTCTCTGGCTTAGTCTTTAGCAAAGTGAAGTGTCCACCAGTGAAGGGAACACATAATTTAGCTAAACTTGAACCTTCTTTCTACTAAACTGGTGAAGTGTCCTTCTGGTACAATAGGTCTTTTTTTTTTTTCTTCATTCATTCAACAGTCATTGTGTAGATGCCATGTACAGGTTCAAGTATAGGTTTTTAATATTTTACCCGGTCTTAGCTGTCAGTTTTGCAGAAGTCAGAACAGGAATTTCCATCCTATGAGTCTGACAGATAATCTCCTCTTGATTTTATATTACACTATGCACATGTTCTGTACTCCAACCCCATTAGAATGCTAGGATCTGGTCTGATTCATGCAGCACTTGGCCCCTGCCCAGAATATTTGTTAAATGAAACCAACTTGTCGTCTTTGATGCTTTTACTAATTATGCATGTCAAAATCTCATTGTCTGAAATAAATAAAAGTTCATGCTTATATAGTCATCATTAAAAATATGCTTCCCATTTGCTTCCAATATTCACAGTTTCTGCATGAAAAGACCTTATCTTAGCATCTTTTTAAAAATTTCAGTTTGCTATGTCATTTGTTTGAATTTAAGATGATCTTCATACTTTCTAGATGTGCCTTCCAGCATGCGCATGCACACACACACACACACACACACACACACACATGCACATATGTGTGTGTGTGCATGCACGTGTATATATATATATATATATATATATATATATTACATTTAATGTCATTCATTTTATCTTGGAAATTTCATGACACTTCATAGGAGCTATTAATAGAATACCTAGTGAAAGCATGAAACTATTATATACCAGGTGGAAGGCAGTGGCGCCCACGCCAGCACTCCTGCCTGGCAAATCCCATGGGCGGAGGAGCCTGGGGGCTGCAGTCCATGGGGGGTCGCCAAGAGTCAGACATGACTGAGCGACTTCCCTTTCACTCTTCACTCTCATGCACTGGAGAAGGAAATGGCAACCCACTCCAGTGTTCTTGCCTGGAGAATCCCAGGGACGGGGGAGCCTGGTGGGCTGCCATTTCTGGGGTCACCCAGAGTCGGACACGACTGAAGCAACTTAGCAGCAGCAGCAGTAGAAAGTAACCAGAACATTTGGGTATATAAAGCAATTAGTGATTTTTTTAAAATGTGGTTTGGTGCCTCTTTTTCATTTCACTGCTTCTCCTTCATTAAGTAACCCTATGTGGAACTGCTCAGGATTTTAGTGCCTTTTTCTGAAAGGAGAGAATTAAATACATCACAAGGTTGGCTGTCTGTTCTGAAACCTTTAGGAACCAACAGCAAGGGAAGAAAGAGCTACTTAAGGGGAGCTCACATCTTTCTGAAGAGCAGAGACATTTCTGGTTACACTTTTCCACATCAGCAGAGGCTGCCCAGGTGGCGCTGGTGGTAAAGCACCAGCTTGTCAAATGCAAGAGATGCAGGTTCCATCCCTGGGTCAGAAAAATCCCCTGGAGAAGGAAATGGCAATCCACTTCAGCATTCTTGCCTGGGAAATCCCATGACAGAGGAGCCTGGAGGGCTACCGTCCAAGGGGTCGCAAAGACTCGGGAATGACTGAGCCACACCACGTCAATGATTGCTCAGGAATAACCTTCTAATCCCTCAGATTTGGCCAGGAGGTGAGTGCTTATATTTCTAAACATCATACACTGCCTCTTTCTTAAAAGATTTCATATTATTTGTTCAATGCATGGCTTCCTTACTGGAGCTGGAACTTTTAAGGCCAAGGACAATTGCTATACTATCATCAATAAATATAAAGGATAACATTTAGCATTTTAGGGAGGTCTGAATACTCCAAAAGCTAAATTAGATTTTCCACCATAATCCCAGAGATCCTGGATTTCTTCCCCTTACCCAACGTGTCTTAGATTCTGACCATATAACATATGTGGGTGTAGCCTGACTTGATCCCATCTCAAAAACAAAACCAGCATCACTGCTCAGAGGCTGGTTGCATTTCTCCTTCCTTTTGGTACTAAGTGTCCTTGGATAACCAATAAAATACTTACCGGTAATAGAAATCAGCCTTCACTCATTCAAGAGTTGATCATTCAGATGATGTCGTGCTTCTCATTGTCTTCTTTTTCTACCTGCTCTTTAATTCTTAGGCTTCTCACTGGCACACATGCCAACGAAGGCTGGCCGAAGCATGGGGGCTGGCTCTAATTAGTGGACTTTGCAATTGGCTAGAAACTCCAAAGGGGCACATAAAGTTGGCAGACGTCTAAAACTCTAAACGCTTGGAGAATTTTTCTGATGATATCAATGATTCTTAGTAGGACACAGGAAAGACAGTTTGTCCAGTCAATGACCCAGTTACCAACCTACCATGATGTTACCATTTTTGTCTTGCCATTTTCTAGGTGGTAATATTATACAGTTCTGCATTACCCTGTGAAGGCTTCCTTCATAGCTCAGTTGGTAAAGAATCCACCTGCAATGCAGGAGACCTCGGTTTGATTCCTGGGTTGGGAAGATCCATTGGAGAAGGGATAGGCTACCCACTGCAGTATTCTTGAGTTTCCCTTGTGGCTCAGCTGGTAAAGAATTCGCCTGCAATGCAGGAGACCTGGGTTCGATCCCTGGGTTGGGAAGATTTCCCTTGGAGAAGGGAAAGGCTACCCACTCCAGTATTCTGGCCTAGAGATGTCCATGGACTATAGTCCATGGGGTGGCAAAGAGTTGACACAACTGAGCAACTTTCACTTTCACTCTCCATTACCCTATCTGTGAAATATTGTTATTATCATGTTATTTCCTCTCTCTGGGCCTCATGTCATCATCAACAAAATATAAACAACAGCCCGATAGGTTTGTTCTGAAAACCCACGCATTAGTTCCAAGGATGAAATAATGTATGAAAGTGCTTTATATTAAAAAAAAAAAAAAAAAAGAAAGTGCTTTATATGATGTAGAGGGACTAACATTAGCAACATTAACTGTTCATGGTTTAAGTTTTACATTAGAATGCTGAGCTATCATCTCAAAAGCAGAGGTGTTTCAGAGGGGTGACTGTGATAGATGAAATTTGAAATTTTGGCACACCTGGCCAGCATGCATACCAAATTCCATGTAGGTGCTTACCTTGGGAGGTTTCCTGAATGATGGAAACAAAAATTTCAGCAGCAGAAGTAGAGAGGATTGTCCACACAGCAGCGATACATCAGAAGGAAGCAATAAAAGAAAAAAAAAAAAAACAAGGCAAAGTCAGCATCTTGATAACATGATCTAATAATATATGCTCTACTTCACAAAGATCAGAAGCCAAATTTACTCCACTGCCTGAAGCAATAAACTCTTATATTTGCTCAAAAACACAGTGTGGGCATAATAAGTTTCTTCCTTGGCTTAATAGAATCTATCCAGTCATTCAGTATTTTTAATGATTATAAAATAGTCAACAAAAAGAGCATCAGAAAAAAAAAGAAAGAAATATGCTGCAATCATATTGCTTGTGGTTAAATACTTCAAAATCAATTTTCATATTTGAATTTTTTTAATTAACATATATATATTTCCTTTGAAAAATAATCAATACAGGATTTCTCCTTCACTTAGAAAGCATTGTTTAAATGACAATTTTCACATATTTCAACCCTGAGTATAAATTTAAAAGCAAATTGCATCCTTATCATCAACTGCACATGAATTTTTTATCATTCAATTTTGCATTAAAAAAAAAAACTCTGTATTCAGTTAAATCTCTGAAAAAGAGATCATTTTCAAACTAACAAATAATTAGACTAACTTCCTCAGTAACTGTTTTGACTGTGTACAAAGTTAAGGAGCTGAACTATGATTTATATGGTATGTAATTCTATCACAGGGGCTTGGCCTTCTGAGTGTGGTTATTCTGAACCAGTCTCCAATACCATCGATTCAGAAACTCCAAAATGATTGCTAAAAAGAAATTGGGGTTTTTCTTGTGGCTTTAATCTGTCTTTATAGGGAATAGACCATGAGAATTAAAAAAAAAATAAGATTTTCCTGGGCAGAGGGCATGGGAACTAAAAGGTACAGGCACGAACAGCACGTTGCCCTTTCTCTATCATTGTGTTCAACTGCAACCAAGATTGCTGGCATTTCTGTTTTCATTTATGTTTCCATAAATAACCTCAGAAATGCAGATGACACCACTCTTAAGGCAGAAAGCAAAGAAGAACTAAAAAGCCTCTTGATGAAAGTGAAATAGGAGAGTGAAAAAGTTGGGTTAAAATTCAACATTCAGAAAACTAAGATCGTGGCATCTGGGCCCATCACTTCATGGCAAATAGATGGGGAAACAGTGAAAACAGTGACAGCCGTTATTTTGGGGGTCTCAAAATCACTGCAGATGGTGACTGCAGCCATGAAATTAAAAGACGCTTACTCCTGGGAAGAAAAGTTATGAGCAACCTAGACAGCATATTAAAAAACAGAGACATTACTTTGCCAACAAAGGTCTGTCTAGTCAAAACTATGGTTTTTCCAGTAGTTGTGTATGGATGTGAGAGTTGGACTATAGATAAAGCTGAGCACCAAAGAATTGATGCTTTAGAACTGTGGTGTTGGGGAAGACTCTTGAGAGTCCCTTGGACTGCAAGGAGATCCAACCAGCCCATCCTAAAAGAAATCAGTCCGAATATTCACTGGAAGGCCTGATGCTGAAGCTGAAATTCCAATACTTTGGCCATCTGATGAGAAGAGCTGACTCATTAGAAAAGACCCTGATGCTAGGAAAGATTGAGGGCAGGAGGAGAAGGTGATGATAGAGGATGAGATAGTTGGATGACATCCCTGACTCAATGGACACAAGTTTGAGTAAACTCCGGGGAGTTGGCAATGGACAAGGAGGCCTGGCATGCTGCAATCCATGGGGTTGCAAAGAGTCAAACAAGTGAGCAACTGAACTGAACTGAACTGTGTTCAATACCTGTCCCAGAACTATGAGGCCCCCAAATAAAACCCAGAGTTCAATATCAAGAAAAGAAACTCCATGGATTCCACAATTAGGTAGATAACCCTAACCTTTAAATCAATGGAAAGAAAATCATGACCTTTCTTATAATGATGAAGATAAAGAATTATCTTCTTGAAATTCCATGAATTAGCTAAAAAGAAATGAATCCTTATGTCATGACCGCAGGCAGCAACAAGAGGAATGTGATTTTTGTCTTCAGGTTTCAGAGGAAACTACCTAGAAAAACTGGTATCTCAAGCTGCTATTAAGAAGTTTCAACATTCTGTGCATCTATCCTTTTAAACTAGACAAACATTCATGGATGTTGTTATAAAAATGCACGCATGTTTTTAAATATAAGAGAGCCATAGGTCTTTGCTCTGTACATAAAGCTTGAGGTTTCTTCCAAGAAAATTTCTGTAAGTGGAACAACTGCTCTAAAGGCATCTGTTCTGAACAGGTAGAACAATAATAATAACAATAAAAACCTCACTCACAGAACTTTTGATAAAGCCCTCTCTTATATTGTCTGCTTTATTTTTTAAAAGCCATTTAAATCACAGCTTTATTTAACGGGGTAAAGAAAAGCCACTTGACTTGGCCTACAATAAAGCAACCATATGAAACAGCGTGGGACAAATTAGTAAAATATATGTTTCACGTTAAGGCTACAATGAACCAAGGAATCTAATGGGGGTGGAACATGCGCACAGAAATCCCAGGGATTTCCCCAGGGTTCTCCTGTGCTTCACGACCGTATAATAATCATCACCAGCAGCAAAGAATAAGTGCTGGTTTTTAGCCAGTAGTACGCTGACCTCCTTTGGCACCCAATAATAGAGCGATCCTTTCCTTATTGACATTTCAACAGTTTTCTTTATTCCTATTAGGAAACCAATCCTATTTCAGCATTTTAAGTACTTTGTAAGTGTATCTCTTTGTCTTAGAAAGAAAGCACATAATATGGGAATGCTAGTATAATTCAACTACTTTCCTTTATATTTCTAAGGATGATTTGTCAAGAATAAATGGAGGGACTTCCCGGTGGCCCAGTGGCTAACATTTTGCACTCCCAATGCAGATGACCTGGGTTTGATCCCACATACCACAGCCAAGACCTGGCGCAGCCAAAACAAATAAATAAATATCAAATATTAATAATAAAAAATGGAAACCAGGATGCATGGGGAAAAGGCAGGTCACTAAGTGGCCACCACCCAATTATTCGTCGTTTAGTTTAGATCAAGGATCCTGGCTGCAGAAGGAAAAGTAAGTCATTTGGTTTATCACAACTGTACTTCATTCACTGATAAACATTTCTTGAGGTATGAATTAGCTGATAAGAATCTAAGCATCCTAATCCAAAACCATAGTTTACTGCCTCATTTCCAGAGGCTCTGTATCATTTTCTGGTAATTGTGAAGAAAAAGTTTACCAACATGAGTAATACTGATACTATAACCAAATGCAACAGGTTATCCTTTGCGGGGAAAAAGGAAAAACTAATGTGACATAGCAATGTAAAGATAAAAGTTTTCTCTCATGTATCTATGAAAAAGATGAATACAAACATCTATCATGAACATAATCAATATTAAAAGTATATATTTTTAAGTTACAGCCTTTGTTGGTTATACCAATAAAGTCTTAACAAAGAGTTCCATCTAACTCTCAATTAGGTCCAGGCGATTGCTGGTACCTACATGGTTCCTTTAGAGAAAGACGCAATATTCCTGGCTAAGCAAACATCCAATGAACTACAAACACCTTGTCAAAGAGAACTCACTGATCTGCAGACACAGGCTTAGAGAGAAAACAAGAACGCGTGGTTCTACGCTGATTGATGCTACCTCTACTGTGTAAACACAGAAGGTTCTTTCCTCTCTCAGAACAAATAAGCTGATGGGTCTCTTCAAGGTCACTCACACTCCATGCACTCCCCACACAACTCTTACAACTTCCATGCCTTTCACCCACTTGGTCTCTCTCCCTTGTGCCTGAGCAAATCGCCCCTCTCTAAAACCTAGCTCCAGGCTCCACTCTCAATTCCTCACCAATCGTTTGAGACCATATTGGCCTTCACCAGCTCTGATAGCTGAGAATTCCTATAGTCAACAAAAGAGCCTAACATCACGGCCACATAAAGTCCTATCACCTTCAGTGACCCTGTCTGAATTCGAGTCTTGTGCACCCTTAAGACTTAAACCCTTAAAAGCAGAGGTCAGGCCACACACTACTAGTATGATATCTGAGTCCCCAAGCCCACCCAGTTATGCGGCACTGAACTCACAGGAAGAACTCAGAAGTAAGTTTGTATACTTGTGGCTTAAACATAATCGAGATGTGAAGCCTTGTTTTCATCATCACCAGAGTCTCACAATTCCAAAGTCTGGGGAAGGTGTCAAGGACTGTCAGAAAATGGAAACCATTTCCTATGTCTTATTTAAATATAATTATTTCTCTAGATCAGCATTTTACACAGAGAAGTTCAGTGGGATGTTAGGATCAAGTCCTAAAGAGCTTCAGAAGTCAGCTAGCCTCAGAAATACAGGTTCAGTTTGATGATACAACACACACACGCACAGAGATATGGGATTGTAAAGATAAGCTGGACCTGTATCTGGCCAGGTCTTGAAATGAGGAGTAGGTACTGAATTTAGTGGGCTCTATAAGAGTTTGACAAGAGAGTGAAATAAATAAGGCAGTATAAATAGCATATTACAACGACAACAATCCTATGTAGCTGTCATTCTCTCTTCACACCTTACACCAAAAGATGATGCGCGGGGCAAGGAGTCTTTTGTCCAGTATTTACAGCCCATCAACTACAGAGTGAGCTACTTACAAGTCAGATGCCCCCAGACTCCAATATCCACAAGCCCTAACCCCAGTCAGTGCTGCCAGAGACACAAATAATGAGTGCTTTCTTCAGAAACAGAAAATTCTCTTCCATGTGCTAAAAAATGTTTTGATTAATTGTTGGAAATTGCCAACCTATATCGGAAAGATACAGAATTAAATGACAGTTGACTCTTAGAGACTCCTCTATTGACATATACTTTGTAAAGCCCTTGATTTTCACCTTCCACTTGGAGAACTAAACATCAGAGTCCAAGTAACCCTGTTAAACCAGCAAGCATTTACTGAGTACCGATCACTACAGTGAACATCATAGGTGCTTTCAGGGATAACAGAGAAATGAGGCATAGTCTCTGACCTCAACACCTTGTGAGAGAGACAGATACATTCATGAAGAACTAATGGGATGGAGCAAAGACAGAAACAAAGAGCTATATTCAAGTCCACAAATATTTAACACGTACTGTGTGCTTTGTTGAGAAACAAATTAGACATGCTGCCTTTCAGACATCAATAAATGCAACTTACACACACAATTACGATACAATGTGACGTGCACAGCAGCCCCAGAGGGAAAGATCACCTGGGGAAGAAGGGAAGTTTCTCAGAGAAGGAAACCCCTGCGAGTATCTAGGAGGCGAAGAGAGTCACCCAGCTGACAGGGTAAAGAAATGGCCCTTCAATAGGGAGAACTGTGAGTGCAAAAACGTACTGGAGCACGCAGTCTGCTCGAGGACCACAGCATCATACGAGCTCGGGAGTTCGTCCGCAGAAAGAGACAGGACACAGGGTTGGACTGTGTTTGATAAGTGGCTATAAAGGTCCATCTTCCATCATGATTTATTAAGTGTAGTTTGAAGATAAGTTCATATACTTGCACACCAACAAATGAATCCAGGCAAGAGTCCTGGAGTGGGTTGCCATTTCCTTCTCCAGGAGATCTTCCCAACCCAGGGATCGAACCCAGTTCTCCCACATTGCAGGCAGATGCTTCACCATCTGAGCCACCAGGGAAGACTATATAGCAAGCACTTCTATGAGTTATAAAAAGCAGGTCCAGTGAAGTTGCTCAGTCGTGTCCAACTCTTTGCAATCCCATGGACTGTAGCCTACCAGGCTCCTCCATCCATGGAATTTTCCAGGCAAGAGTACTGGAGTGGGTTGCCATTTTCTTCTCCAGGGGATCTACCCAACCCAGGGATCGAACCCTGGTCTCCCACATTGCAGGCAGATGCTTTCCTGTCTGAGCTACTAGGGAAGCCCAAAAAGCAGATGGGGTTACAGATACATTTTGAAGAGCCCTTGACACCCACCACCAGATGAATGCATATGGCAAAAACATTAATGAACTGGTTAATTCAAACAGATTGCTACAATAAAATGCAAAACTTGAGGGGAATACACGAGCATATCCACAGGAACTATTAACTCAACCTAATGATGTTCATTCAATATGTATGTATGTGTGTGTGTGTTTCCAGAATTAAAATGGATACACAAAGCAAATGGAAAGTTTAGCAAGTTACAGGGCATTATTCGAGGGAATTACTATCCACTGATAATAGCCTTCCTGCCTTTTTTTCTTCTGATATTTGTCAAGGAAAATGCCTGAATTATTCCCCCTGACTAATGAGACACAGCCAGCTACTGCTGTGGGTGACAGGCCTCTGAGAAGCCCCTGGCCATCTCTGTGGAGAGTTCTCTGAGCCACTGCACAGAGTTCCAGCTTCTCATCACCATGGATGCAACTCCCAGTGGGGGGAGCCTGGCAAGAACTCACACTAGATTAACCAAAACAAAGTTGAGCAGAGAAAACATGGCTCTTGTGCAACTTTCTTGCTGTGTCTTCAAAAGGACCATGCAGAGAAACTTAAAAAAAAAAAGGCAGAAGTAAGCACCAGTTCTTAAATCAGCCCCTCTGTGGGGCTGTTCTCGGGCTAGTTCTCAGCTGCTACTGCTAGACAGGACCTCAGTTAACATCCTGTCTGGAAGAAGCATACATCTTATCAGTTTTCCTTGTCCTTCCAGGATTAATTTTCCACTTAAGAGAATTTGTACCTAGATAGCATATACTTCCTGGAGGAGGGCATGAAAACCCACTCCAGGATTCTTGCCTGGAGAATCCCCATGGACAGAAGAGCCTGGTGGGCTACACCCATGGGGTCGCAAAGAGTCGGACACGACTGAACGACTAAGCATAGCACAGCATATACTTAGGATATCAAGCTTGTAACTGCATGAACAATATTTACATTTCCGACATTAGGGAGTCAGAACCAAACATCACGCTCCATGCACCAGCCTCATGAAAGCAGAGCTGTAAGCTGAGTAGAAGAGACAGGTAACAGCCTTTTCTGAGAGCCAATCGAGCATGGTGGCTAAGAGCAGGGATGCAGAAACCAGATGCCGCGGTTCTATTCTTGCCACTGCCACTTTCCAGTGATGGAATTCTCCCACCTCCAGTCATTTATTTTACCTATTTAGCCGTTTATTTTACATAATCTCCTTCCTTCCATCTGCCATAGCAACAGCTGTACTGCTGACGCCAGATGCTTGTGGACTTTGCGAGCCTGTAGGACCCACCTCCTTGAGGGCTGTGGGACCAAGACATCCCCTGACTCAGCAGCCCACGTGTGCTGAAAGATGTCGATGCAGAACCATTAAGTTTCAAGGTCACACTGAGTTGACTCATGACAGCAGGAAAATGACACTTCAACCTCCACTGTGGACAGCCCACTAGGAACAGTTTGATCAGAGCCCAGGTATATCTAAAAACATTCAAGGCAGGATGCCTGGGTCGATATTAAATTGCATCTAACCGCAGCACTAAAAAGAAATGAGCTATCAAGCCAGGAAGAGACATGGAGGAAACTTAAATGCATATTACTAAGTGAAAGAAGCCAGTCTGAAAAGGCTACCTACTGTGTAACTTCAACTGCATGACATTCTGGAAAAGGCAAAACTATGGACACAGTAAAAAGATGGGTGGTTGCCTAGGTTTGGGAGGGTAGGAAGAGATGAACAGGCAGAGTACAGGATTTTTAGGGCAATGAAAATATTCTGTGTGATCTAATGATGGATATATCTCATTCTACATTTTCCCAAACCCATAGAATGTACAACACCAACAGTGGCCCCTTCCTGATGGAAACTACAGACTTTGGGCGACTATGACCTGTCAGTGTAGGTTCATCAGCTGTAACAAATGTACCACTGTAGCGCACAACGCTGATGATGGAAAAGGCCACGTCTGAGTGGAGGCAGGGGGCACACAGGAAATCTCTACCTTCCTCTGAATTTTGCTGTGAACCTCAAATGGCTCTAATAAAAGTTTTTACCCAAGATTTTTTTAAGCTAAGCTGAAATTAAACAAATAAACCCCCTCAAAAACATAACAAAAACAAAACAACAACAACAACAACAATAACATCATCTAACCCACATTGCTTGTATAAACCACCTTACAATGCCTATCCATCCATCCCAGGGCAGAACTGACTACAGGTTAAGTCTAATGCCGACTCATGAAGGTTCAGGATTCCTAATAAATACTACAGGCACCTCGAGGGCAGCTGCTGCTCTCCTGGGTCATATTTATTACCCCCACACCACTGAAAAGCATTTTCTTCACATGTTTTATTTACATCATTAAAAACAAATAAACCTTGCACCCACGAGGCAAACTTGTAACAGGAACCCAATGAACACTATTATGGAATTCATGGGAATTAAATGCTCCCTCAAGAGTGTAGAAGAAACTGATTATTTAGAGAAGATATTTAGAGATTCAAAACAACAAGAATGTCCTAGAAAATCAAGTGAAGAACATGTCTTTTGTCTAAATCAGTCTCAGACATGAACAAGAAGCATGAAGGTTTGTAGATCCTCCTAAGAGAACTCAGAATTATCAGTGAAAGGGCAACGGTGGTGCTCTATTTGCAAAACTTGGTTCTTTCCTTCAAAGGGCATCAAGAAAAAGGAGAAACTCTGTGAGACTAAACTAATCATCTCATTGGAACAAGCCACTGATAAAGCCACCGTTATTAATCCAGTTCTTGAACGGGCCAGATCAACCCTGAACTTGTTCAATCACTAAGTCGTGTCTGACTCTTTGTGACCCCATGGACTGCAGCATGCCAGGCTTCCCTGTTCTTCACTCTCTCCCAAAGTTTGCTCAAACTCATGTCCATGGAATCACTGACACTATCCAACCATCTCATCCTCTGTCACCCCCCTTCTCCTCCTGCCTTCAATCCTTCCCAGCATCAGGGTCTTTTCAAATGAGTCAGCTGTTCCCATCAGGTGGCCAAAGTACTGGCGCTTCAGCTTCAGCATCAGTCCTTCTAATGAATATTCAGGACTGATCTGCTTTAGGATGGACTGGTTGCCAAGGGACTCTCAAGAGTCTTCTCCAGCCTCGCAGCTCAGAAGCATCCATTCTTCGGTGCTCAGCCCCACAGTGGGACATGGTGGCCATCACCTCATGGAGCTGCCACTGGGTTCAGTGATGCTGGCCCCAGGGCCAGCAGAGACTGACCCCAGAACACTTTGCTCCTGGATTTTACCCCATGGAAAGGAAGGAGAACAAGGAGGGCACTGATGTTATTGAGCATATCCTGGTCATTGCACATGGTCTTGACACCTTACCTTATTCCCTCAATCCTCACCACAATAGGAGGTGGACTGTATTACCCCCATTTCTCAGATGAGCAAACAGCCTACACAGCTAAGCGGCGTGGCTAGGATAAAGATCAGGCAAAAGCTAGGATTAGGATCTCTTGGTGAATCCCTTTAACCCTACATCTAACCTTGTGACTAAAATGATACGTTGAAAACAAATTTCCTACCATTCTCCTTGTTTAACACCTGCAATAACTTCCAGTTGCACTTGGAATAATGGCAATGAGTTCTTTAATGTCATCGATAGGATCTGGGTTCTGTTCACCTTTCCATCTTTCATCTCCTCCTTTCTACCCACCGTGAACTCATAAAACTCTTCTCTGACTCAGAGCCATCACCCACGCCCCTCTCTCTTCCAGGAACGTCCTTTTCCCTGATTCTTTTTCCACACTAGGTGTGACGGTCACCTCCCCAGAGAGCCCTTCCCTGACCATCCCATCTGGAATTCCCCATCAATTTTCTTCATGGCATCCACTGTACTTTGTCAGCATCGTGATTTACTGTCTGTCTCATCCACTTGAAGCTGAGCTGCACCAGGGCTGTGCCTAGGTCTGCTCTGCTCATGAACACTGACCCTGCGCCTGGCACACAGTAGGCATCTGGGCTGGTCACAGATCCCTGCCTCTGCCCACTCTGGGTGCCCCCAGGCAGAGGCTGGGTCACGATCGTCCTGGCTCTGTCCTTTCAGTCTCCACAGCGCCTGCTGCACAGGGATGGAACATGTGTTTACCAAAGACATACACACAGGCATTAAAAAATAACCTCAGAACCACATTCAGAAAGTAGGCTGGTGTCCCACAAGGCCATTTATGATGGTCATACTTGAAAGAAAGCCTATTTTTATGCAAATAACTGGGCATGTTTATTTTACTACTGCAGAAAAGTGACTGTTGTGGTTAACCACTAATTTGAAAGCCCTTTTAATATGGATATGCTTACTGGCTTATTTACTGGCTAACTCAGTAGCTCTCAAAGCAGCAGGTACTGGGCAGGAGGCTAATTTTGGACTCGGTGTCGGGAGGCACGTATGTCATATGTCGGATGAACTAGCTGGACTGCATGTTCTCTGGGGCCACCTTCCGAAAAGTGAGAGGCACCTCCCCCAGGGAATTGGCATCCAGGATGCCTGCCCAGAAGCTCCCCCTGCCTGGAGACCCCTCCCTCCCCATGACCCTGCTCCCCTTCTTGGGGAAGCCTTCTTTAACTTTCACGTTAGCTGTCTGCACCAAATCACCTCCACTGTCTCACAGTACTCGGTTCTGTTTTCCTCAGCACCTTGCACCACCTTAAACCACCTTGTTTATTTACCTCCTTACTTATCTCCAGACCTTCTCCCCTGGACCTAATGGTTATAAGATTCACAGAAATAGGGCTTCCCTCTAGCTTGTCCTCAGTGCCTAGAACATTGTCAGGCACCATAAATATAAGTGAATGAACGAATATATGAAGACACACCACCAGGTCACTATTAATAGTACCATCTGAGACAATGGCAATGCTTCCCTGAGCAACTCCATTCTTCCGGGTTTGTCTAAAGACCAATCAAATACATACGCAGTACTGCCTTTTCACAAAAGCTTTACTGGGGGCAATTCAAACACACACACATGGAAAGGGAATAAGCGCAATATAGCATCGTGGAGCATCACACCACATCCACCATACAACAGGGCATAACAAGCCCATCCTTAAGAAGCATGCATACACAGCTAGTCTCGTGTATATAAGGAACAGCTGATGCTCCAGAGATAAGGCTATTAGAGAATTTTTAAAGTTCTGTTAATGTCTGAGTCAAGGAGGATGCACACGCAGACTGGAGAAACAAACAAGTAGATTACAAATTTCCAAAGGTTTTACAGGGAACTGAGAACAGCAGGTACTCCCTTCCCAGAGACCTCAGTTCTCCTGTGTCCAGAGGAAAGCGTAAGAGCCCCAGGAATAGATGTTTGACAGCCCCACGAGATCAGCCACGCCTCCACTCCTAACTCATCCATTCTGAGGCTGCAATATTCACTCCCATCTGTTATCTCGCTTTCCTGCATGCAGCAGACACGACAGCCGCTACCCAGGGGGAAAGGGAGGCAACAGCGGGATGGGTCTCCTGACAGCCCATCACTGTGAAAAGAGATGGGAAGCTGAGAGCAAGCCAAGCTCGCTTCACCGCATGGACAGTAACAGCTGCTCATGATAGTGTCCAGTCACCTCTGGCCTCTGCTTAGGACAGAGTGGAAAACAGGGCAAAATGGGCAAAATGGTTATGGTCTGGTGTTTGAAGGAAGAGGAGCCAGTTAGCTGGAAATTTTACTCATGTTAAAATACTTATGTGTAAGAAAATCTGAGCAGCAGGAAGAACTGAAAAAAAAATTTTTTTTAATCAACATAAGAAATATTTTAAATAAAGATTAGGCCCAATTTTCAGTTATTCAGAATTGAGCTTCTCCGTTTTGAGGTTTAAAATTTTGGTGGAAAAGGTATAATTAGATGCAGTTTTCATTTCAGTCTCCATCTCTTTAATACATTCAAAGTCAAGGGGATATAG
The DNA here is from genome assembly GCA_917880005.1 of Nanger dama. Taxonomy (NCBI): domain Eukaryota; kingdom Metazoa; phylum Chordata; class Mammalia; order Artiodactyla; family Bovidae; genus Nanger; species Nanger dama. The sequence continues at coordinate 13,202,975 of CAKJTW010000032.1, read as the reverse complement.
AAAAGTAACCAACAGAAGAAAACATACTCTGGACAAAGCCCCAAATAAAATCTATCTAATATACCCCGATCAGCAGAGCGTGTACCTGTCATAAAACAAAGTCTTTTAACAAAGGATAAATCAGTGTCCTTGATTTCTTCACCTTCACTTCTGCCCCCTTACCAAAAAGAAAGGGAGAGAGGGAGGGATGGTGGGAGGGAAGGAGTGGAAAGAGGGTAGAATTTTTGATTTACCATCATTAGGAAGATCAACCATTTCACAGCGTTTTACATTCAAAATCTTTCTCTTCCTGGAGACATTTACAAAAAGATAATTTTGGTTTGGGCCCTTTCTGTTACTCTCCTACTTTCATAGAATATAATTCCAAGGGCAATGAATATCCTTTAAAACCTGAGGCTGTATTCTTCTTGTCAACTTACAAAATTCCTTCTTTGCCTTACTGTCATTCACACACCCACACACACATACACACAAAATCGTTTGGCCTATACATTCTAAATCAAATGTAAACTGAAAATTAGTTTGCCCTTAACGGTTCACATTCTCCCTCAAGATAAACAAACTTATCTTAAGGTACTAGAAGATTCCACTCCAATCCTGAGATCTAGGTAAAAGGAGCCAGTGTAAACACATGGAAAACATATTAACGATGCCTTTCCCAAAGAGTATTCAGGGGAGGGTTACTACTGCGAGATACACTAAGACAGGGTGCAGCAGAACATCTGCCAATTTCTAATGAGAAACAAGGTGGGCACGGAGCGGAAGGAAGGAGAAGGCCCTTAGGAAGCAAGCGCAGGAAGAAGAAAGCCTCAGCACCTTCTCGTGCTCTGAAGACTAGCCTCCTTCTAGCTGGAACATCTGGTTTCCTAGCTGTTCCCCACCCCCAAACAGATCAGCCCTTTAAAGGAGCGTGGTGAGCACAGGGAAGGACTCAGACATAGGGAAGAAAGCCTCGGGAAGATCCTGCAGAAACAGGGCTGTGATTCCGGACCGAGTAGAATCAGGTCAAGAGCTAACAGCCCCTGGAGAAGGCAAAGCAAGTCCATTCTCTGGAAAGTCTCCAAAAATGAGGCCTTCACCATTCCCACAAATGAAAGCAAACCACTTGGGAATTTGGCTAGAAAGGAGTCAATCTTTGAAGCTTTCAATGGCCAGCTGACTTGCTCAATTTGGGGTCCATTCTGCTTTCCAGGGGACTTCCCCAGGGATGCCAGTGGAAAAGAGCCTGCCTGTCAATGCAGGAGACTACAGAGATGCAGGTTCGATCCCTGGGTGGGGAAGAGCCCCTGGAGGAGGGGCACGGCAACCCACTCCCGTATTCTTGCTGGGAGAATCCCCATGGACAGAGGACCCTGGTGAGCTACAGTCAATAGGGTTGCACAGAGTTGAACATGACTGAAGCGACTTCGCACAGCACAGCACATTGCTTTCCAAACCCCAGTAAAGAAAGAAACCTGGAGAATGGAAAAATACTCAGTGATGAGCCACACAATGTGATCCTTTGCGGCAGGGCAAGAACATGAACTACAGTCACTACACATCAATCTGAATGAATCTCAAAAACAAATGCTGAGAGAAAGAAAAAACTCCTGCAAATATTCAGCATAATTCCATTTATATAAAGTTGTCTAAGAAGGGCAAAACTAAACAAAGTATTATCTGGGGGATACAGAGCTAAAAGTAAAACTGTTTTAAAAAAATGAAAGAAAAGAGCTAAGGGATAATGAACACAAAAATCAGGAACGTGGTTATTTTGAAAGCAATACTGCTGTCCACTCGCCTTTTCTTAAGCATGGGTAATCTGTTTCTTCAGATGAATAGAGCATATGGGTGATCATTTTTATTATTATTAGTCATTATGTGTGTTTTATATGCTTGGTGGATCAGGCAGTAAAGAATGTGCCTATCATGCAGGAGACCCAGGTTTGATCCCTGCATTGAGAAGATCCCCTCCAGTATTCTTCCCTGGAGAATTCCATGGACAGAGGAGCCTGGTAAGCTATAGTCCATGGGGCTGCAAACGGTCGACATGACTGAGCAACTAACTCGTACACAGATATGATATATTTAAAAACTTAAAATAATCGACTTTCCTTAAGTTTTTCCTAAAAAAGAAAAAAAAATTTTTTTTAAGTGTTGTTTTTTTTTAAATAAAGTGGATGAGTCAGGAGACTCATCAACCAAGGTGAGATCAAAAACGCCCCAGGAATTCAATCGGTCTTTGCAATTAAAACAGGAAATTCCATGACATCTTCCCTGTACCAGAGACTTGGAGGCTGCCAGATGCAAGTCCTTGTGGTTTTTCGGTAGCTGGCAGTCTAGACTTTTTTCATGCTTGTGGAAAGACAATATATGGTGATTAGGAGCAACCCTCCTCACATAATTACTGTATTAATAGACAACTTTTCAGGTGAACCACACAAATGACAAGGGACAGCAAAAGGCAGGGAACCAAAACCTTCCTCCAGTTGCACTTGAAGGTTCACATAAAGCTCTTTAACTCTTTCCCAACACACCCCAATTCTCCAGTCACCTTTCACCAGCATCTCAGCTGGGAATATGCCAGCAGTCTTGGTGTCTGATCTCAGATGGGCGGGGAGGGCAAAACTCTCAAGAATGTTTCCCTGAGATTCATCCAGCGTAGCAGCCCCAGGAAGATACTAACTGGTATGCACATACACACGTAAGCACATTACACACAGTAAGCAAGTTAGGTCAGCCACATCTCAGTCCTACAGTATCTTCAGCAGCTTCTTCAACAGCTGATACATGGAGGTGCTCAAAAATCTTTTACATTAAAATAAGATTCTAGGATTTTTAAATTAATTCTATTTAAAACTTTTTTTTAAAACTCAGGATTATTGAATAAATGTTTGTTAAAACTAAAAGATGCTATTGTGAGCAGAGATTATAGAGATTATACAGCAGAGATTCTAGTTACATAATAATATCTGAAATACAGTTTACTAATGTTTTAGAAAAGTCACACCCATAGGTTCCAGCAGGACCTGTATTTGGTCTGGAATATTTTCCTGCCATTAATCACAACACTTGTTATAGCTGCTTACAATAGACATTTTAGGGATTTTCTGCACGACCTCCAGTCTCGGACTTGAAGTAAGTTATACTATGGGTCCATAGGATGCACTTCATGCTGCTAATTTAAAGTTCAGTGTATAATTTGTCTGTTAAAAAGCTTTTGTCTAATTTAAAAGCTTAATTTTCTCCTTGTGTTAATCAATAAAACTACTTTTATAAGATTTTTTTTTTAGTCCTTCAAGTAATAGGACTTGGCAGGTAAAATGAAAAGTCTATAAGCAATAAACACATTTCTACTGAGGACAGCATCTCTTAAATAAAGCTTGCATTTCAGGGGATTAAATATTCTTTCTTTGCCCAAAGAAAAAAAATTTGTTAGAGACAACAGAACAAGGACAAAGAGTTAGGGCAGCACCGTGACCTGAGAAGACATGAATTAGAAAGGGCAAGACGGAGAAAAAGACCCTTCAAAGAAGACTATTAAACAGTAAAGTCTCCCTGTGTAGATGGAAATATACATAGCATAATTATATTCTGTGTACAATTTTTTTCTCATATATTGATTGTAGGTGGGTATGATATGACATTTAGCAACATTTAGTTGGTTCAGAAGTGATAGCAACAGGAGACTTCCCTGGTAGTCCAGTGGTCAAGACTGTAAGCTTCTAAGGCAAAGGGTGTGGGTTTGATCCCTGGTCAGGGAACTAAGATCCCACATGCTGTGAGGCATGGACAAAAGAAATAAATAAATAAAAACAGAAGCAACAGCGACAAATGCCTAAAACCTGGGTTAACTGACCTCCCCTACACCTTATGATGTGTAATATCTAAGAAGAAAAGGGACAGATAGTCTTATAGTCTTAAGAAAATGTATTATCTCCACACTGCTGTTGCTGCTGCTAAGTCGCTTCAGTCGTGTCCGACTCTCTGTGACCCCATAGACGGCAGCCCACCAGGCTTCCCCGTCCTTGGGATTCTCCAGGCAAGAACACTGGAGTGGGTTGCCATTTCCTCCTCCAAAGCATGAAAGTGAAAAGTGAAAGTGAAGTCGCTCTGTCGTGTCCCCCTTTTAGTGACCCCATGGAATGCAGCCCACCAGGCTCCTCCATACATGGATTTTCCAGGCAAGAGTACTGGAGTTGGGTGCCATTGCCTTCTCCGTTATCTCTACACAGGATCTCCATATAAGAATCGAATTAAATTCACCCCTCCCCAAACATGCCTTTCAAAAGAAAAAGAGCCTTTTCATGAAGATGGCGCCAAAAGTGAAGAAGGAAGCCCCTGCCCCTCCTAAAGCTGAAGCCAAAGCAAAGGCTTTGAAGGCCAAGAAAGCAGTGTTGAAAGGTGTCCACAGCCACAAAATAAAGAAGATCCGGACGTCACCCACCTTCCGGCGGCCCAAAACACTGCAGCTCAGGAGGCAGCCCAAATATCCTTGGAAGAGCGCCCTCGGAGAAACAAACTTGACCACTACGCTATCATCAAATTCCCCCTCACCACCGAGTCAGCCATGAAGAAAATAGAAGACAAAACACACTGGTGTTCACTGTGGATGTCAAGGCCAACAAACACCAAATCAAACAGGCTGGGAAGAAGCTCTGTGACATTGACGTGGCTAAGGTCAATACTCTGATCAGGCCTGATAGAGAGAAGAAGGCATATGTTCAGCTGGCTCCTGACTATGATGCTTTGGATGTTGCCAACAAAATTGGGATCATCTAAACTGAGTCCAGTTGGCTAATTCCAAATATAAAAGTTTTCACTACAAAAAAAAAAAAAGAAAGAAAAGAAAAAATCAACAAACGCTTCAAATCCATTGACCAGAAACCACGGAGGGAGGAGATTCCAGCTGGAGGGACTGACAAGAGCAAAAACAGAGGCAAGTCCACACTTGGGGACCAAGATGTCACCTTCAGGACATGTTCTGAAGTTAGAGCAGAGGGATGTCCTGATGAACCAACGTGCAATGTCTGGGAAGAGAGGAACTGATGAGACTTGTGCCTCTATGCGTTAGACCTGTGCAAGAGTAAACCATGGATAGTCTTTTACTAAAATGGGAAGACTGTGAGAAGAGTTGAGTTTGGCAGGTAAAGCAGGAGTCTGAAATGCCAATTAGATATCTAAGTGGAGAAGACAGGTGGGCAGTCTAGATATACAAGAGGTCAGAATAAAGACGATCCTCCAAGCTTTGGACTTGGATGACATTATATTCTATCTTGTGTAGATGGTTTCTCCATCACTACAGAGAGACAGTCTAGCGGTTGTTTCACATCAGAAAACAGAAGAACGTCCCAGACGCTGAACTTAGAAGAGCATCTAAACAACACATGCCTGGCGGCAGGGGCAGATCTCAGATAGTGTGTGCATATGTGCACACGGCATTCAAGCAGTTCATCATCTCAGCACTCCATTAAGAAACAGGTTCAACTGACTGCAGTCATTCATGGAGGGCAGACATAGACAAAAGCAAAGTGTTACATCTTAGAAGGTCAGGGGACACTTATTAAAGAGATACTTAGATGTCAGTTTGCTCTGGAAATGACTTACTTAAAGTGACTATTTGGCTAGGCGAGAGGCAAATCAGAAGGAAACCTGTTTGCTAGTACAAACAGTGACATTTACTAAAGCTGTCAGTGATTTCTACCCTAATCCAACTCTTATGAGAATCTGCTGTGCCCATCACACCAGAAGATGCAGGCCTGTTTATTTCATCCTTGAGTAACCTACTCATCTTACAATGAAGACGTCGGACAAACATGGAATGGAAGTGGTCATTATGTCCAAGTTTCTATTAAAGAAAAGAAAGACATTATCTTTTGTTAAACTATAAGCCTGCCAAGAAATTCAGTTCTTAGTTCATATTTCCGTGAGCTCCTAAAACTTGTCTATCTCCTGGTGGATTTCTGAGAACACAGTTAGACACTTTTTCTGGTATTCAAAAGAAAGTTTAGCTAGCTGCTTCTTAACTAGACCACATTCCTAATCCCACACTCACTGAGAAAGCGGAGTACTAATAAAGAGGAAGCTGACAGTTTCTGTGATGTAAAAAATACCTATAATTTAAATGCATAATAACTAGAGAATGCTTAAGTAAACCTGGGAATATTCAGATGAAGACTGCCTTGTGGTCAGATCTGAAAACGGTGTCTTAAAATGTATTCAGAATCCAACAATCCCACTTTTGGGTACGAACCCCAAAGAACTGAAAGTAAGGACCCAAAGAGTTATTTACATGCCCATGTGCATAGCAGCGTTATTGGCAACAGCCAAAACTTGAAAGCAACCCAAATGACCATCAGCAAAAGAATGGATAAACCAAATGAGATGTCTCCACATAAGGAAAGATTATTCAGCCTAAAAGGAAATTCTGATACATGCCACAACATGGTTGAACCATTGAAGGCCTTATGCTAAGTGAAATAAACCAGAAACAAAAAAACAAATACTGAAAAGATTCCATTTCAATACTTGCAATACTCAGGTTCACGTGGACAGAAAACAGACTACTGGTTACCAGAGCCTAGGAGAGGAGGAATGGGAAGTTATTTTTTAACGGGGACTAACATGGGTTTGGGTGAACTCCGGGAGTTGGTGATGGACAGGGCGGCCTGGCATGCTGCAGTTCATGGGGTCGCAGAGTCGGACATGACTAAGTGACTGAACTGAACTGGAAGCTTCCGTTTGGGATGATGAAAACGTTCTGAAAATGGTGATAGCTGCACAGCAGTGTGAACGAACTGAAAACCACCAAATTCCACACTGAAACAGCTCAAATGACAAACTGCATGTCATGACTATTTCACCACAATAAGCAATCTAACCAGAGTAATAGATAATTCCTTACTTTCATAATCACTGAGTTCAGAGACGGATAAGAGAGCACAATTTCTCCTAGAAGGAACAGGAAGGTGCCAATCCAGAGGAATTTGGCCCAGGCAAGAAGACTCCTGGTATAAACAGGTCACATGCACCCCTAAAGCACTGGCACCCCAACCTCCAAACACCCCCGGGGACAGATGCTGGCGAGCAGTGACAACATTTGAATTGTTCACCATCAGTAGCCAGGTGAGTAACAAAAGCCGCTCGGAATCATCCTGTTCGGTACACTGGGTAAAAGTGGAAGCTGTAAGAAAACACAATACACGAAAGCTATAAATCTTCCGCAGAATTTGAGGCTTCTACTTCCCAGGCTGGTTTAAGCATGAAAATAAGTCAGAGTCAGGGAGCTGTTGATAGTAAGTTGAACCAATACATCTCACCTTCAGATTTTGCCAAATATGGTTTGATGAACCAAAATGAACAACACTTGTGCATGTATATGCTTCTTTACAGCTTGTGTAAACGTACTCTTGGAGCTTCATTTTTATTTGAAATGAAGTAGAGTTGATGTAAAATAATAATATAAGTTACAGGTATCCAATATGTGCTATTGTGTCCTCGGTCACTAAGTTATGTCTGACTCTTTGCGACCTCCTGGACTGCAGCCTGCTAGGCTCCTCTGTCCGTGGAATTTTCTAGGCAAGAATACTGAAGTGGGTTGCCATTCCCTTCTCCAGGGGCTCTTCCCAACCCAGGGATCAAACCTACATCTCCTGCATTGGCAGGCAGATTCTTTACCACTGAGCCACCTGGGAAGCCCATTCTACATTTACAGTTATTACAAAATACTGGCTGTATTCCCTGCGTTGTACAATACATCCTTGTACGTTATTTTATACACGACAGTTTGGACCTCTTAATCCCCTACCCCTATACTGCCCTTGCTGTCTTTGCGTCTCTTATTCTTCAAAACGTTTGAAGTGCTCCAAACCAGTCTTGGATGGAGCTCAAAGGAATCTTTTCACACCAGTTAGCACAGATAACAAGAATCAGCATGGTCTCAGGAAGCCTGGGATGGTGGTGGCAGTAGGGCCAGGGAGCTAAAAGCTGGGGATTCGGTGAAACAAATTATTAGCTGGTAAAACCAGTTTGCTTGCTACATCAGAGGCCACCACCAAAGGACACTTTGGGAGACAAGCTACAGTGAGTTCTACTTCACTAACCAGAGTGCTACTCAGGGAGCAAAGGAAAAGAGAGTCCAGGGTCATTTTATTCAGCTATAGATAGTCACCCCTTAGTATCTTCAGGGGGTTGGTTCCAGGACACCCTCCAAATACCAAAATCCGCAGGTGCTCAGGAGAAGGCAATGGCACCCCACTCCAGTACTCTTGCCTGGAAAATCCCATGGGTGGAGGAGCCTGGTGGGCTGCCGTCTATGGGGTCGCACAGAATTGGACACAACTGAAGCGACTTAGCAGCAGCAGCAGCAGCAGCAGGTGCTCAAGTCCATCCCTTATATAACATGGCCAAGTACAGTCGGGCCTCCACATCTGCATGCTTCAAGTAGATGGCAAAGCAACAAGAGCCTCACTATAAATACCTTCTCTTTGCTGCTCTGTATCATGCAGTCCAAGGCGTCTTACTATTTCAACAGTATGAAGCAAGAACTCCTTCCCTGCTCCAAGTAAGGCCATGTGTGCTGACGGGTAGCAGATCGTGCCACCCCAAAACATGTTTTTTTGGCATAAGGATTATTTTGACAAATAGCAGATGTAGGGAAAGCTCAGAAAACAGAGACGTTCCTCTTTTTTCAGGGATATCTACGTTTATAAAGGAAATAACCATTGTTTAAGATGACCTCTTTCACTGTACCAGGAAGAGAAGGATGACTTTAAATCACAAGAAACTCAATGGAGATGGCACGGTCTTCAGCCTAACAAACCTTCCTCTTTCTTGTTTATACTGTTCTTTTCCTGGTAACTTCACGTAGCCTCCTGCCCCCCTCCCCACACACACACCCCCTTTTCTTTTGTCTTTAGCGGAAGATGATCTTTAAGGTACATAACTCAGGGAGTTACTCATTCTTCCTTGAGTCTTCTCACGTATGCGTGCGTGTGTGCTAAGTCACTTCAGTCGTGTCTGACTCTTTGTGACCCCACTGACTGTAGCCCACCAGGCTCCTCCGTCCATGGGATTTCCCAGGCAAGAATACTGGAGTGGGTTGCCATACTCTCCTCCAGGGGATCTTTCCAACCCAGGGATCAAACCCACGCCTCCTGTGCTTCTGCACCGCAAGTGGATTCCCACCAAGCCACCTGGGGAAGCCCCTTCTCACGTTTACACGTTTATATACGTGTGTGTTTTTCTCTTGTTAATCTTTCATTACAGGGGGTTTCAACCATGAACACAAGAGGATAGAGGGAAAATGACCTTTCCTTTCCTACTATGTTAAATACCATAAGATAACCAAAAAGTGATAATATTTTAAAAGACATTAGCAAAAACACCTAATGGAGGTCACATCAAATCCTAAACTTCTACTTCAGAACAATTTGAATCATGCTAATATTTTAAAGGTGAACTTATTAATAGAAAGACCAGTATGCAATGGAAATGCTGAGGAAGAATTTAAGGTAAGATCACAGACACTATAAATAACATAAAAGCTAAACAAGACGACAAACGCCGCAGGAGCATTCCAGAGCAAGCTATGTCATAAGCAACAACTCCAGCAAGAACTTCTCCAACAAGTAGAGGAGCGCTTCAAGAAAAAGGTGTAAGACTCCCACAATTAATGTTCTAAATCATTAACTGCTTTGTAGAGTTCAGAATAATGTATGTTTTAGACTAAAAACCATACTCCAGTCGCCTGGTTTTACCTTTTCGTCCTCCTTTTCCAGCCGGAATGTCACCCTGGCATGTGCATGTCTTAACCAACCTTCCTGACAGCAACAACCCCATGACCACAGGCCACACACAGTCAACAGAAAACAACTGAAGGACAGCCGATGAGCAGGAAGACAGTTACACGAGACTCATTAGCCCTTAAGACAAAGGAAAGGAACTGCACGCGGCGCTACCGTCTGCTGGCAATGCTTAAAAAGATGCCGCCACTCCTGAAGTCCATTACCCTTCTACTCTCAAGGACAGAACGAACTGGATAGAATGAATTAAGAGGTACCACCAAACCTGGCCAGGTACTATGGGAACCAGAAAGCAGAGCAAAACCTCCCCTTTCTTAAGAATTCACAATTTCGACATTTTCATCAGTGCACATCAAATCATTCTGGAACATTCGTTAATACTTAGGAAGTGGACGGATGAAGTGTCAGCTTAGCTGAAACAGTGAAGAACAGTGCGAGCTCCTAAGGGAGGGTTCACAAAGGCCTAGCTCCCTAGCTTCCCAAGACAGGGAGTGAGCAATGAAGTGACAAATTCCTCAGGTGAGAGATCATTTTTTAATATATAACAGATTTATGGATTTCCCTAGAGACTGTAACTACTTTAACTTCCTGGAGACATCATAATTGGAAAGGAACTTAACAGTGTTATCAGGAAAAACACCCTTCAGAAAAGATCTTGCTTGTTCTAAAGCTGTCTGACTTCAGAGGTCGTCCAGAGGTCAATCAGTGTTACTGCCAGATGGGCCGGGCGGGATGGAGGGTGGACAAGTACCTGGATCTGCCAAGCTGAGCCTCAGCCTTCTCTCAGGCACAAAGACCACAAGCTACGTCAGCTTCCACAAGAGACCCCCGGGCTGGGGAAGAGAAAGGGCAGTGCTGGTCTCTCTGTTCAGACCACACCACTGCCTTAGGTTGTAAAACATTTTTAACCCGCTTTCCCAACAGCCGACCCACTTGATCATGGTAACTGCCCAGGGTGTTCACAGGGCCGATATACCCACTGACCCACTAGGGTTTAACCCAAGGGGCTCAGTAATGCGCCTACAGTTTGATAGAGTTGGACACAGAAACTAGTTCTCTAGATTCGAAGTACTGTGTTTTCTCAGTGAGTCAACATCTAAATATATTTTCAGTTAAGAGAGGTCTTTTCTAAAACATCAATGGAACTCATATATATGCATCATACCCTTGCTATTCTTTTGTGGCAAAGCACTGCATTCTTGAGGCTTTGCTTTTCATGTCTACTGTTATGCACATATTATTTTTAAAACTGTTAAGGGGTGAACTAGGGAGAGCCTTTTACACATGAAGTGATAGTTCAGTTCCAGGGGATTTTTTTGGTTGGTGGCTGGTTGATTCATTCTGAGGTCAAGAGAGCTAACATGATCATTTCGGTCTCGACTTATTTTGGTTGTCTTAGACAAATTTCTTACTCTTTTTCAGATACTGAGGAGACTTGCTTCTTCCAAAGGCATGTCAAAAACAAGTTGGATTTATGAAACAGGATCCCATGGGGTCTCAAGAGGATTGATGTGGCATAAAAGGATCTGATATTCTATCTAACTGAGCCAGAGGACCTACCGAACACATCATGTTTCGCACCATGACTGGGAAGAAGAGCTCCATGTGACAAAAGTGCCCTGCTCATCACATCTTGGGAAGACAAAATAAAAACAAGGGACACGAAACACTAAGTTCTCGAAACTTTTACAAAATAATGGCAGAGGTATAATGGAGAATAGACTCTATGTGTGCTCATCAGCATAGAAATACTAGAACTTTTAAGAAAACTGTAAACGCTGTTTCTTCTGATGATAACAGTGATAGTCATGGCGGCAGAGGGGGTGTGGAGTGGTAAATACAGAAAAGCATAATGATAAAAATAAAAACCCTTGTAATCCCATTACCCAGAAATGAGGTTTCCTGTCAACATTATGGTACAGCATCCTTGAAGACATTTTTCTATGCTTCTCTTGCCCACAATAGTTCTCAAAACATGGTCCCCAACTAGGAGCATCAGTATGTGAAAACCTGTTAGAAAAGCAAATTCTCCCAACCCAGACCTACAGAATAAGAAATCCTATGTATAGATAATTCTGATGTGTGCCAAGGTTTGAGAATCTCTAACATAGGCCACAAACACAGACACACACAACACACAGACACCTTTCTCTCCCCCAAATGGGGTTAGGATTTATACATTATTTAAAATTTTAAACCCATATTAAACTTCTAGTTCGTAAGCTCCCTAAATATTGCACAGTCTTTATGCCTGAATGTCTTCTGCCTTAGTGAAAAATATCATAAAATGGTTCATGTAACAAATGCAATTAAACATCAGAGTCAGCCAACCTCAAACTCTGATGGCTGAATAATAAGTCAGTTAGCAACATGGGGACCTAACAAACTCCACTTTTAAAAAAATCCCTGAACAGTTTCATAAGGTTTTTAGATCTTTTCTTTTTTTTTTTTTTTAAACAAAATAAGTAACATGTGTAATAGCTTCTCTGTCCTGTCCATGACTCTATTTTGGGGTTATTTAGAAACTTCCTTTTGTTTTCCAGCATCCCAGGGTGGGAAGCAGCTCCCTGGCCCGCCAGTCTGCACACACAGGAACTGTCTCCCAAATATTCCTGGTGTCGCTTCCACCCACCAGAGCAGACCACCGCAGTACAAATTCCAGAAAAGCACCGCAAGCTCTGGAAGTCTGTGTTCAGGCCAGGGTCCTTGAGTGAGAGAACCAGGCAAGGGTCAAAGCAAGAAGGAAGTCTGTGAGAACAGGAAGAAAAGAAACCCGGAGCAAGCAGCACCAATATCCAATGAGGATTTTGCTCAATTTAGCCAAGTTATTTCTTGAATCCTGGAACACATAACTTTTGAAAATCTCTGCCAGCCCCCGGAAAACCACAATAGAGGAAAGCAGAGGAAAAAGGCAAGCTTTTTATTTGCTCAAGGTTATCCACAAAGCCTAACTGGGGAAGAAAAAAAAAAGATTGCATGGTAAGATAAGAATATCTGTACTCTGTCCTTGAGGTGAGATGAGGTGAAGTCGCTCAGTCGTGTCCGACTCTTTGCGACCCCATGGACTGTAACCTACCAGGCTCTTCCATCCATGGGATTTTCCAGGCAGGAATACTGGAGTGGGGTGCCATTTCCTTCTCCAGGGGATCTTCCCGACCCAGGGATCGAACCCAGGCCTCCTGCATTGCAGGCAGATGCTTTACTATATGCTACCAGGGAAGTCACTCTGTCCTTATTACGTTATAAAACACATAAGCTCGGTGACCTTGGGCACATTGTTAAATCTCTCTGGGCCTCAGTTTACTCTTCTGTAAGAGTCATATGATTAGAGAAGGTGACCTGAAGAGCTGACAAGTGATGGCCACAAAGGAAACCCAAGACAGGGCTATGAGTATAGTGAGATTTGCAGCCATCTGTAAGAGACTTACTGGCTCGCGCTCTCTCCTTCAACAACAAAGAAAAGAATCCATTCCGAGTACATTTCTTCTTTGTGAGAAACTTCACAAGTAGAGCTCGACAAGGTATTGCAGGCATAGGATCAAGGGCATGGTGGAGAACAGCTAATATGCAGACTGAAGCCAGAATGCCCAGACCAGAGGGCAGGATTTACCCCTTACCAACTGGGTGAACTGCCCAACTCACCCATCACTGAACCTCGGTTCTCTCCTTTAGCAAATGGGATTGACAGATTTTTGTGAGGATTAAGTGATTGTGCAAAGTACATAAGATGACTTCTTATCTACATGTTTTAGCTATTAGAATGATCAACAATACGTTAGTAATACTACTATGTTCTTAAGAGGTAGAAACTATGAAGCAGCCAGAAACCATGTAATATGTACTCAGACGACCTGGGACCACCAACAAGGCAGACAGTGGATTGGGTCAGTTAGTCCTAAATCCTACTGGAGACCATCTACTCCGTTTATGACAGCACTGTTTTCCAAAGGGCAACGTGTCCACTCGCATCTAGAGATCAAAGTGGCTCAGAGATTTGGGGGAGAATGGATACATGTGTATGTATGGCTGAGTCCTCTTACTGTCCACCTGAAACTATCACAGCATTGCTAATCGGCCATTTTCCAATACAAAACAAAAAGTTAAAAAATGAAAACAAAGTAGCTCAAAGAAAAGACTCAAGGCTACAGGTCAGAAGAGAAACTGAGTTCAAAACCCAGCACCTCCAGTTCTGAGCTGTGTGGCTTCCAACAAGTTGCTTAAACTGAGAGTTACGGCCCGCACCAGGAAGGTGAAAGCAGTCTGCATTAGGCAGAGATGACCCAAAGGGAGCGGAGCGGTACTGACCAGACCCAGGCCAAACCACAGAATCCACCAATTCGCTCAGAGGTCACCCTCCTTGAAAGCCAAAACCATGCACTGAAATATTTTTCTGTTGTTGGGTTACAAAAATAGCTATGCTTCTTCTGTCTTAAACGTTTTACTTTGCTTTAATTGCATGCTTTGTTTCTTTAAAAATTAGCCATGTCACCTGTATTAATAATAATGGCAATTTGTATTGGGTTGGCCAAAGGATGTTATGGAAAACCTGAACCAACGTTTTGGCCAATCCAGCAGTATCACAGTCCATAGGCCGGGCCAAAATGAATGGAGCCTCCACTCTCCATATCAAGTAACTAGGAAACAAAAGACAGAACCCAACTTCCCCCGTGAATGTTTGCCCCATCCATAATCTGGTTGGCTCTTCTTATCAGGCAGTGATATGACATGAAGAAGAATTTCATTCATGGAAAGCCATCTTATTTGATTCTGCAATAAAATCATTTTATTAATGGCTATTTTTCAGGCACTAGGCAAATGTCATACACAGTTTATGAGACGAAGGCTCCTGAAAGCAACTTCCAGCAGCAATCCCTGGTAATACAAGCACAATATAGGGGTAGAAAATGAATGACATTGGCCACCGGGAGAATCACTTTGAAAGAGTGACAGAAAGTTAAAAGAAGGAACTGTAATAAATAACTGAAGCCAATATAAATAAATTGGAACCATAAAAATAATTAGGCCCTTGCCCTAGAAATAAACCCATGTTTATAATACATTTTATGTGAAAAACATGAAAAGTTCTGAGCAGCTACTTCCTGAAATTAATCACAGAAAAAAAAAAAAGCAGAGGTGGGGGGTGGGGTTGGGGGGATGGAAGAAATTTTATACTTTTCTTCTTAAGAGAGTAATTCAATCAGGTTTTCCAACCTCATTTTTACCCTCAGACATTTTATGCTATTAAAATGTCCTTTTAACTTGATCCCATGGATAATAAATGGTATACTTCCCCTGCTTAGGGAGAGGGATGCTTTAAAAAAGCAGGGACTACCTTCCATTTGCTTGTAAATTAGAATAACTATTATCCTACAAAGCAGATTTTTAAGGAAATGATCATCCATGAGATTAGCAAGTTCGTAAATGATAAAGTCCCACTCATGGCCTGTCTAAAGTTCCTGCTTTAAGTTCCAAAAACATCTTCAGAGTTAGTTGTTTATATTCTCATACACAAAACACATCAGGCTGCATTGTGATACGTCAAACAGAAAGAGCAGCTATGAATCTCCGAAAACAGCATAAATTAATCTAGAAACTACGGACAGCTGTGCAAACAAGCGCCATTACCAACCCTCAGAGCAGTGAATCTGCACTGGTCCAGTATGGAGGGAGTTAAAGGTAGGGGCTTCCCTGGTGGCTCAATGGTAAAGAATCTGCCTGCCAGTGCAGACGACGTGGGTTCAAGCCTTGGTGTGGGAAGACCCCTCATGCCACGGAGCAACTAAGCCAACGCGCCACATCTATTGAGCCTGTGCTCTCAAGTCCGGGAGTCGCAACTATTGGGCCCAAGAGCTGCAACTACGGAAGCCCTTGCACCCTAGAGCCTGCGCTCTGCAACGAGAGAAGCCACTGCAATGAGAAGCCCATGCACGACGAGAGAGAGAGTAACCCTCGCTGCAACAGAGACCCGGCACAGCCAAAACTAAACAATTAAAAAAAAAAAGAGTTAGAGGTAATTTATGAGGGCTTCCCTGGTGGCTCAGACGGTAAAGAATCTGCCTGCAACGCAGAAGACCCAGGTCAATCGCTGGGTCAGGAAGATCCCCTGGAGAAGGCAGTGGCAACCCACTCCAGAATTCTTGCCTGGAGAATCCCATGAACAGAGAAGCCTGGCAGGCTGCAGTCCATGGGGTCACAAACAGTCAGACACAGCTGAGGACGAACACTTTTATTACAACTCTATAGTGGAGACTATTAACCACTATTGTAATGTCTATACCAAATCCTGAATCTATCCTTCTTGAGTTCCTATTAAGCTTAGAAAATAAAACAAACATCAAACAACTTGGATGACTTCACACTAATTTTACTGTGAAAAACAGTAATAAATGCTTCAAATAGAAAATAATATTGTTGAATTTTTTGATCATGTGCCATTTCCTCTTCACTCTCCCACTCCAGGTCTCATCAAGAAATCACAAAAGCACATTAAGTAACTTTTAAAAATCAATGCCATTTACTTTTTAATCTTTATTGAAATAGTGTTTATTTACAATATTGTATTAGTTTCAGGTGTATGGCACAGTGATTTAGTTATATATATAGGTATGTACATACATTATATTCTTTTTTAGATTTTTTCCATTAATTATAATTCCATTATATTATATTATAAGATATTGAGTATAGTTCCTTGTTCTATACTGTAGGTCCTTGTTGGCAATGCTATTTGAATAAGCAGAATAAAACAAACAAAAAATTTGGGTCCAGTAAAGTAGGAAATGGCAACCCACGCCAATATTCTTGCCTGGACTATTCCATGGACAGAGGAGCCTGGTGGGGTCAAAAGGAGTCGGACACGACTGAGTGACCGAGCACACACATGCATACAAAGTATACACTTGGCCTAAGTCTTTAGGACTCATGGAATAAAGAAAACAATGAAATGAATGGGAGCTGAAAAGGGGTAGAAATTAGAATGATCAAGCTGGCAGATGAGATTTTCATTTTATTTATTTCCCACATGGGGGAAGAACATTGTGTACATTTCCAAAATGAACAACATTAGCAAATTGTGTTTCTAAGTACTGGTAAAACACAAATTTCCAACACAGAAGTAATGGTCCAAGTTTTCTCGATCCATTTTTACCTTGAACACAAAGCATCAGAAACGCCTTTCTTCCAATGCGAATTTTCAACCAGTTTAGCCTGCCCGCCGAATGCCCAACTAAAATCCTGGCACAGCTGCTTTCTAACCACATTGATCTCCGTCAACTCGTGGAGTGCCTTTCCAATCTTTCAGCCTGACTTTCATCTTATTACAATGCAATGTAACTATGGAAACATAGGACTTAAGAGTTGTATTTTCTCGTAGAAACAAAAAGAGCTGCTTTTTTATCATTGAGTTCCATGTATATTGTGTCATTTAGGGTCAATTTCACTTTTAAAAAATGGAGGCAATAAGCATTTAGGTGGAAAAAATTTTTAAAGGGAAAATTTTTAAATAAAATCTAGGGCAGATTTTCATTGTAAGTACAAAAGAGGCAATATCTTGGTCACTACTGCCTAATGACCAGAGGGTGCTGCCCTTCTTCAAATCCTTAAGTGACCCCAGTGGGGTCAGAGCACAGTCCAGACCGCAGCTCCTACTCCCTGGCACGTGGTCACATGAGAAACCTCAGCCAGCTGCTTACTAAAGACAACGAGGCTGAATACCACCCCATTCCTAATTTAAGAACTCTGAACTCTCCCCATGGTACATGCTTCCACAGCTAGAATGTCAAATGAGATATTCTGGCAATATTCTAATATAAACACAGATTCTCCTATAATGTCATAATAGAAAGACAACATCTAAAAATAATACTCTTGTGCTAACTGCTGCACATCATAAATATGGCCAATGTTCACTGTAGAATGTGACCCAGTTGTTTTTTTTTTTTTTAAGCAATACACAAATATAAATATATCCATCTCCCAGGGATCAGAAGCCCTCACCTTGCAACCAGGTAGATCCTGTGTTGGCTTATCAGCTGCAACACATGGTGCAAGTTCCTTTACATCTTGAACTTCAGGCTTCTTACCACTCTAAGGGTAACAGCACCTTCACTTTTTGGCCCCAAATAAGTACTCAATAAATGAAAGATTAGTTTTGCCTGTTTTTGTCATTTTCCTCATTTACCTGGGCAAGGTGAAAGGCCATTAAAAGGCCAAAATGCTAATGGTGGGTCTCCTTCATGGAGAGGAGACTGCAGATACTTTTTCCTTTTCTTGTCTCTGCTTTTCCATAGTTCTCAAATTCTCTACAATGAGCATTTTAATGCCTTAGTATTCTTTTCTTTTAAGACAGTTACTCTCCTGAGTAAATTTCACAAGCAGATGTTAAAGACACATTTATACTCTTCGGGAAAAAAAATTCCTGCTTAACCACCTCCTGTCCTTAGCAGATAACTCCTGCTAAGCATAGCCAGTTTGAGACCCAAGGCAGGAGGAATCCCTGAGTCCCCAGGGATTGCCTGGGGACTTTGCAGCTTTGCCTGAGGAAGGGGTTGTGGAATACCTGAGCATACAATCCTCCCAACCACCACAAAAGCAATTCATCTTGTATCTTTCTGTCCTCATGAAGTGATCAGAAGCTCAGCTCTGAGGATGGGCTGTGCAGAATAAGCACCCAAGTGATTTTAACATGTAGCCAGGTATGGAGAATTAATACCTTAGTAGGTCCATGAAGCTCCAAGCACCAAGTACCCAAGGGAGAAGAAATTGAAGTTCTTTCAAAATCCAGGACTCTTGCCCTAATCTACACAAGAGAGGAAGGAAGACAGAGGAAGACTACCCTTGACAATTTCATAAGATTATCTTATAAATAAAATTTTGTTATCTTCTTCAATTTATACAGGTTTAACAAATACTGGCTCATTTAGAAATTCAAAAGTTAACTTCTACTACACCGGTTAGTATAAATGAGGCTTTTAAAAAGAGAAATTATTCATTTCTAACCCAATTTCTGAGTTAAGACATAATCTGGTGGTTTACTTGGCTTTAAAGAGATCTTAAAACCACATGACCTCTACTTTTTAAACCTCACCTCCTTTCATCTTAGTGCACTGACTGTGCAGAGGTCATTCTTAAATGAAAATAGAAATTTCCTCCAATGAGAATAACACAGAAGCCTCTACACGACCAACACAAATGAAGACGAACTACTAATCGTGACTTATCACTTACATAAAAGTCAATGATAAATCAACACTATTAGAACAATTGATCAGACATCACAGGAGAGGGCTGGGCCACCTCTTCATTGCCTGTCTAGAAAAACACCACTGTTCACCCTTTACTCACACACTCGCAGCACTTTTGACACCAGATCTGTGGGTTTCCCTACCACACCATTCTGACACTGTCTGCCTGGAGGGAGCATCAGAACCCTGCAGTTAAGGGCTCAGGTCCACATGACTGCCCCCCCGGCCCCCGCCACTGCTTCAGACTCCAGATGCAAGTCCAGGTTATTGCCTGTGCTTCTGAACAACCAGCTCTAAACCAGGGGTTCCCAACCCTCCTCCTCAGGCTCAGTCATTTGCCAGAACAGCTCACAGAGCTCAGGGAAACACATACACTGGTTCATTAGGTAATAAAGGGTATTATAAAAACCACTGCAGACGGTGACTGCAGCCATGAAACTAAAAGATGCTTGCTCCTTGGAAGAAAAGTTAAGACCAACCTAGACTGCATATTAAAAGCAGAGACATCACTTTGCCAACAAAGTTTCATCTAGTCAAAGCTATGGTTTTCCCAGTTGTCAAGGATGGATGTTAGAGCTGGACTATAAAGAAAGCTGAGCACAAAAGAATTGATGCTTTTGAACTGTGGTGTTGGAGAAGACTCTTGAAGAGTCCCTTGGACTGCAAGGAGATCCAACTGATTTCCTAAAGGAAATCAGTCCTGGGTGTTCATTGGAAGGACTGATGCTGAAGCTGAAACTCCAATACTTTGGCCACCTGATGCGAAGAGCTGACTCACTGGAAAAGACCCTGATGCTGCTAAAGATTGAAGGCAGGAGGAGAAGGGGACGACAGAGGATGAGATGGCTGGATGGTATCACCAACTCAATAGACATGAGTTTAAGTAAACTCCGAGAGTTGGTTTTGGACAGGGAGGCCTGGCGTGCTGCAGTCCATGGGGTCGCAAAGAGTTGGACATGAATGAGCAACTGAACTGAACTGAAAAGATATGGATGACAAGCAGATGAAGAGGCACACAGAGATCCACAAAGGTTCCAAGTGTGGGAGCTTCTATTCCCTGTAGAGTGGGGACAGGCCACTCTCCTGGCACATGGATGTTTGTTCACCAACCTGGGAGCTCTCTGAATCCCAAACTTTTGGGATTTTAACGGAGGCTCCATTGCCTAGGCATGATAGATTATCAACTACATTTCCAATCATCTTTCAGAAGTGGGGAAAGTTGCTGAAGGATCCGTTTCTATTCTATGGTTTGGTCTTGTGAACAGTCCTCAACCAGGAGTCCACCAAGAGTTCCTCCTTTAGAACAAAAGATGTTCTCATCACCCAGAAAGCTCCAATGGATTTAAGGAGCTATGTGTCAGGAACACAGGCAAAGGCTATTTACACAGTTCTTATTTCACACTGCCCTACATTTTCAGTAAGCCAGTGAGATGTCTCTGCACCCCACCCACTCCCCCAAACACAAGCCTCACATTTTTGAGAGGCTTAAATGTAAGCACTGTCCTAGGCTTCACAGTCATGAGCAATGTTGTAAGAAGAGAAAGGAAATTCTAAAAATTGGAAGATGGTATAGAAAACCCTGAACAAACTTTTTGGCCAACCCAATACAACATGCCAGGCCTGGTACCAAGTATCATCTCATTTGAGCACCATAATCCCATGATGTTGCAACTACTACCCTAGTTCACAGAGGAGGTTCATGAAAATTAACAAACCTGAAAACCAGCAAGGCAACAGTCTCAACTATATTCACAAGTAAAATTAATGAGCAACACTAGCTAGCATATTACAAAGCAGAGATATCACTTTGCTGACAAAGGTCCATATAGTCAAAGCTATGGTTTTTCCAGTAGTCATGGATGGATGTGAGAGTTGGGCCATAAAGAAGGCAGTGTCAAAAAACTGATGCTTTTGAACTGTGGTGCTGGAGAAGACTCTTGAGAGTCCCTTGGACAGCAAGGAGATCCAACCAGTCAATCCTAAAGGAAACCAACCCTGAATATTCACTGGAAGGATTGATGATGAAGCTGAAGCTCCAATACTTTGGCCACCTGATGCAAAGAGCCCACTCACTGGAAAAAACCTTGAGACTGGGAAAGACTGAAGGCAAAAGGAGAAGGGGATGGCAGAAGATGAGATGGTTGGATAGCATCACTGACTCAATGGACATGAGTTTGAGCAAATTCCAGGAGAGAGTGAAGAGGAGCCTGGTGTGCTGCAGTCCATGGGCTCACAAAGAGCTGACATGACTTAGCAACTGAACAACAATAACACTAACATACTATTTTTAAAAACATTCATTTTAAAATGCATAGTAGGGTTTCTATGAAGCAGATTTACGTATTACATTTACATGTGTTTTCATTTCCTTAGGGGTAAAAGGAAAACTAAAGAGCAACAACTGGAAAGTGTGTCAGGGGAAAAGAAAAGGGAGTCAGGATTTCACATAGGCCACCAACAACCCAAAGCCACGAACAGCAATTTGATGTCTCTGGTAATTCCAAGAGCTGTTATTGCTGGCTGGTCCTACGTTCTAGAGAAAGCACCCCCTCAGCAGGGATTACTCTCTGATGTATTAATAGCAGTGATCTGTGTTTGCTTTAGTCTGTCGCCCTTGTAGATGTTTCCTGCAACTGCTGAGCACAGCTTGCAAGAGCTTATTCCACAGCCCTGAAGACAGCGTGTCTAACTGCATCGTTTGGAAAAGTGACAGAAGGTCTCTTCATGTAGTTATGGGAAGCAAACAAAGGTGACTTTTAAGTGCAGAACTAGGGTGATTTATTGAGGCCTTTGGCAAGTGAAATTAGAGAATTCTAGAGATTGACTCAGCACCTCAAGCATCAGTGTTCCTTAATTATTAGTTGTAGGATGTAACATGGTCAAGAACCTATCTTGCTTTTAAACAGGTGACAATCCAGTTAGGAAGCTGGGTACCTGACACACAGTAGGTGCTCAACAGAGGCCTGTGGAAGGAAGGGGTGAGGGAGAGACAGAGATAAAACAAACATACCAAAAAAAAAAAAAGTAGAATAACATAAAATGTGAACAATGGGATAAGAAAGGTATGACGTGTTCCTGAAGTTTGGGGGTGGAGACATAGATGACCGCAGAAGAAATCATGACTGGCTTCAGGAAGATGGACTACACACCCTGGCCCTGAAAGACAAGGGAATCTGTCAGTCTACTGTTTCACCTAATGAAGAACAGGGCTTATTCTATTCTGACAGCCTTGAAACACACACTTATGACTTGATCTAAAATTAATTTCATTCAAAGAATAAAGCAGCATTAATTGAAATATCTTTCCCTCGAAACCCGGCAACTAAGTCTCACCGAAATGTCAAAAACTAGTATCTTGGTTTTCTGAACTATAATGGATTCAATATGGTACTTTAAAAAAAAATCTCTTTCCTCTATCTCCTTGCCATATGTAGGTTTCCTTAAACTGTTCTCTGGGAACTGAAAGTCTTTTTTTTTTTTTTTTTAATATTTATTGGTGATCAGGTTACCAGATTCTTATCTTACTGGTCTTTCCAGTCACTGTACAATTTTAAGTCATAACTAGTAATAAACCATTTTAATGTGAACTTTCCTGCAGAGGCAGTGTGCTGTGCTGTGCTGTGTGAAGTGAAGTCGCTCAGTCGTGTCCGACTCTTTGCGACCCCATGGACTGTAGTCTTACCAGGCTCCTCCTTCCATGGGATTCTCCAGGCAACAGTACTGGAGTGGGTTGCCATTTCCTTCTCCATGAAAGTCTTTAGAATCTAACTCCTGAAGCAGCTACATCTTTAACCAGTAAAAGCACTGCTTTACTATGTAGGATGTACTCAGTTAATTTTTATTTACTCATTCTGTAAAATCAGTTCAATTTAGTCAACCAATCACATTCAGTTTTATAGTCTTTACATGTCAAAACCCCTATGATGATAAAGACAAGTGTCACTTCACCCTAATACATATGCAAATCCTATGCAAGCAAGTTGGCACAAATTTCTTCTATAAGACCTCCGTTATTTGTTCCTACAGAATAAAAATTCAAAGGGAAACAAATTTAAATCTTGGAACAACTCTAAGGTGCTCAAGGCTGCGTCCCCCTTCTCCCCCCGCCCCTCCCCTCACGGCCCCAGGCATCTGCTACATATTAACAATACTAAAACAACATAAGATGTCTATAAACAACATTTCCTGTGAGGAAGACAATAAGGCGTTCTGGTGCATATCCTAGTAACAGATGCTTTAGTACATCTGAAATCCAGTATCATCCAAATCAGGGATGGTAAACCTCACTGTGACATAACAAAGAAACATAAGTTATACTTGATGTGTTTTGATTTATATTTACTCCTCGAACAGAAGCTTATCGTTCAACTCTTCCACTGTCAATGCCTGAGAATCTAACCGTTTGAAATGGAAATGAGGCTCACGGAGGTTGTACTGGCTAGCATGCTACGGACACCCAGAATCAGAACCACAGCGACGAGGGAGTCCAGTCTCATTTCACATGTGTGTAAATTCGCTCCGGTCAGCATGGCTGGTCAATGACACACGGGAGCAGAGCCCAGGTTTCTGGGCTGCCAGTTGTACCAAATACATATGCATAGTACTGTTGCAGCCAGAACGTCTCTGGTTAAGGATACAACAGTTTCTGTTAAAGAAATCCTGACTGAACACAGAGCTTGAGTTTCTTCATGGGAGACGGGCAAGGGGAAAAATGGATGGTTTTATGCACACTTTTTCTCCACTAAGCTTTTAAATATTTTGTTATAATTTGGTGTTTCTTTCAAAGAGGGGTTTAAAAGCCTGGGTGAATTATCTGATAGGTTGGTATGACATCTGTACTCATGGTAGGGACTGCTCTTCATAAAGTAATCGTGATATTTATCACTCACTTCTGTAGTAGGCATTTTACTAAGCAATTGCTGTTTGATTTGGTTATGGGAGCAGGGACTGGGTGGAATAATTAATAAGGACAATCATGACTACAAAGTCAGCAGGACTGAATCCACTGCGGCCTGCCCTGTTCTCAGAACCCCATGTACATTTCATTCCTTTACTCTTTCCTAAGATCTTATCTTCTTTTATAAGTGAGGGGAAAATGGAAAGGAAAACAAAGTGACATACTTGGTAAGTGAGTCCTTACCAACAAGCCACAACTTACAAGCCACAGAGTACTCCAGAATTCTGCTGAGACCCACTGGATATAACACTGGAACAGAAAATAGAGCAAAGCACACTGTAGGACATTTTTTTATTTTTCAAAATTCCATAAAGTCCTGCCACTTTCATCATTCAAAGTGGTGCTTCTTACACGTGACTATGCAACAGATTACCTGTGCATCGTGTAAAAACACAGGTTTCGGCTCATGAAACCAGGGAGTGGGGGCTGAGATTCTACACTTCTCACACGTGTCACACTGAGTAATGAGAGATGAGGGCACAGGAATTATTTGCCAAGAAGAAAGCTTTACTGTTAATGGATTTTACACATGGGAAGAAAACACTGTGAGTGAACCTAAGATTCAACCTAACTAGCAGTCAAAACTCAATCATTCACAGCGTATACTTTGTCCTGCCAATGACTGTTTCCCCTCTTTTAAGACGCACCAGCAGAGTGAAGGGAGAAATTCCATTTCTCCTTAGCCACTCAGTTGATGTGTTTTCAGAAGTTGCTCTCATAGGAGGGACGTATTTGAAATACAGCTGAAGGCATAACTTGGAGTAATGACTGAATAATTAACCTGACATAAAACAGGACTATTTACATTTCAAATCCTACAAGTTTGTTCCCTCTATAACTCGAATTCCTGTAGTTGGCAGTTTTTATAATGAAATCGTAATTGGTTAGGATTAATGCATGTGATTCTAAATCATCAAAGAGTCTTTAATCGGTTTTTGAAGGATGGAATCCATTCTGCTACCCAAATACATGACTCTCCTAAAACCCATTCAGAAGCTGGTTTGCTCTTACCTGGATTTTGAACTAGCCTGGTTCCTGAACTCTGGTCTAATTGTGTTGATAAAAAGAGAGAAGGACATTCGAATCTCAAATAAAGGATCTTTACCTTCTGGAAAAACTCTAATTTACCAAAAGCATCTTAGTTGTTGTTAGGGCTTAACTGGGTCTCTGCAAAATTCTTAGAAGTTCTAATCTCCAGTACCTCAGAACATGACTAGATTTGGAGGTGGGGAGGTCTTTAAGTTAAATGAAATCGTTAGAGTGGGCCCCTAATCCAATGTGGCTGGTGTTCTCATAAGAAAAGGAGATGAGGATACGGGCACACACAGAGGGACAGCCACGTGAAGACAGGGAGCCTTCTGCAGCCAGATATAAGCCAAGGACAGCCGTTTCAGGGGAAACCGACTTTACCCACACCTTAATTTTAGAGCTCTAGCCTCCAGGACTACAAGAAAATAAAGTTCTGTTATTTAAGCCACCCAGTCTACGGCACTTTATTACAGTAGCCCTAGCAAACTAATACATTCGCTTTTTGCTTTCATTCTCAAATCAGAGTGAAACACAGCAGAAACTCACTATACTCCTGTATGTATGATTCAGAGAATACTAGTCACTTTCTTATTATGAAATCTTTTAAATTAACCATGTTAAGTGGCACTAGTGGTAAGGAATCTGCCTGCCAGTGAAGGAGACATAAGAGACACAGGTTCGATCCCTGGGTCAGGAAGAGGCCCTGGAGAAGGAATGGCAACCCACTCCGATATTCTTACCTGGAGAATCCCACGGACTGAGGAATCGAGGAATCTGGCAATTTACAGTCCAGAGAGTCAGACACGACTGAAGCGATTTTGCACAGCAAATGAACATAACACTAGGGCACAGGGAGCCCCTAGTGAGAATTAGAAGGCCTGGTCACAGATACCAAATTGTTTGTTCTCTTTCTACCTAACGATGCTAGGTATTCCATATCGGCATAAACTTCTGTTCACTGACATTTACACAAAGCCACCAGCAGAACCACCTGCAGCTCACCTAGATTTAAACTTCGGTGCTGCCATTTAATTAGCTGTACAGTCTTCAGATTTGAGCCCCATCCACCTCTAAAATGGGTACCTGCTTCATGAAGGTATCATATGGATTAAACGACACAGCAGATTTCAGAACAGACGTTGGCTGATCAGTTCTTCCGGTATGCGTTAGATGTCTATCAGCCCTGGTTATTAGATTTATCAAACAGAGTCAAAGCTTTCCTCCAGGCTCCTTCAGCCGCCGGACAGTCAGTGGAAAAAAGAGATTAAAGCGGAGAATCATAAAAACTGATACTAGCACTTCTAAACACATTGATGTCAACTGATGTCATATGTTCATTCATTCCTCAACCTTAAGTTGTGAGGCAAAGGCCATTTCTTTGAAAATGGTCTGCTGAATGAAGTTCTGGGTGTTTTTTCTTTGTAAACTACACCATGATTCATAATCAACTTCTGGCTTGTGTTTCTTTAAAGAGACTCAAGAACTAGAAGACCTTTGAAACACAATCTGAGTGCAGAAGCTGCCTATATTTTTCTAATCCCTCTTCCTTCCTGTACTTAGTTCAACTGCAATATATTTGGCCATGCCATGCAGTCTGCAGGGTCTCAGTTCCCCAGTCAGGGACTGAACCCCTGCCCTTGGCAGTGAAAGGCCAGAGTCCTAACCACTGGACCCCCAGGGAATCCCCCAGCCGCAATATTTCTCAGCACGGTGGTTCTCAAACATTAGCATGCTTCACAATCAGCTGGAGGGGTTGATGAAACAGAAGATTCCTGGGCCTTTCTCTCAGAGTTTCTGATTCATCAGGTCTATGATGAGGCCCAAGAATCTACGTTTCTAACAATTCTCAGAAGATGCCGATGCTGCCGATTTGAGATTTCCATCTTTCACAGAATGGGACTCTTTCTTCATTCATATTTCATTGACCTATATAGTATTTTCTTAAATTCCACAACTTGAGGACAAATGCTTGGTAGCTTCCACTGGGAGGGGGAGGCAATGCTTGGGGGTCCAAGTGGAATGTGCATTAACATTATACCTACCATGGACATCAGTTGATTTGTGGTACAGAAAGAGCAGGGGACACCAGTCAATGCTGCAAATTGGGCAAATGGAGATCAGTTAAGAAAACTTCAGTTGTACTAAGATGATGCCCATACTTTCCCATATCTATTTTTCAACACATAGGGGGAAAGAATCATGACTTAGAAATGTGCTTTTCTAATCATCACAGGCTTATTTAAGACTTTCCTCACTACTCAGCATCTCGAGCTATAATTACATTACTATACAGATGATCAATTCAGCTTTCATTTGTAGGTTAAAAAATTCCCTGTTGAGACTTCACAGGTGAGCCTTACTGTCTTCATCACTGTCATCATCTGAGAAATCACATGGTAACTTGTGATTCAAGACTTCGTGTGACTTTAAGTTTCCTTTAAAACGTCACCTTGTTTTCTAGGAGTTTTGACTAACTCATATACACTGGAGTGCTTCAGATAGATGCAGATCCGGGAGACTGGGACTTCCTTGTGTCTTTCTGGGTTCAGTGCGTCCCAAATCTATTTTCATTCAATTAAACAACAAACATATGCTGGAACACAGATGACCTCCACATCCTTTGGCTCTCCAACTGTACTGGTAAACCAAGAACAGAGTAACCAATTATGACAGCCTGGCAAGATCCCCAGGAAAAGACTCATTTCCGGTCACACAGATGTGGACCAGAGGCCAGAGGCAGAGGAGCTACTGCCCTTGGTCTCACCGACTTCAAGACTCCCCCGTCCAAACTGAACAGGCACTGGAAGGAAGCAGAACTCAGGGCCCGAAACACACACACACACACACACACACACACACACACACACACACAGAACTCAGGGCCCGAAACACACACACACACACACACACACACACACACACAACACACACAGCCCAAACACACACACACACACACACACACACACACACACACACACACACACACACACACACACACCACACAGCCCAAACACACACACACACACACACACACACACACACACACACACACACACACACACTAGAAATTACAGCCCACTTTCTGTTCCAAGACCGAAGGAAAACCTGTCTAATTTATTCAGAAAGTACATACCCCATGATTTTTCACTTCTGGCTTCTCTTATGCTGGTTTCTTATCTTAATCAAAAGAAATGAAAGATATAAGGACTAAGGGGGAAAAAAAAACCCAAATAGAAAATCATTATTAACAAACAGTATGAGCAACTGTAAAGAAAGTCTCAAACCATCTACCAAGAGATATTAGAATTAATGAGAATTTGGCAAGCTTACAGCCTATAAAAGTCAGTATATGCTATAGTTATTAGCATAACAAAAAGACTCAGAAAATGCAGCTTAAAATGACCACTTGTGGTATAGGCACACAGCTGAATACTACACATTGAGACTCTATTGTACATTTATAACTAGATGAACACAAATAAAACACTGAGCAAAAGAAGCCAGTTAGAGAAGAACACAAGCCCTCTAATTCATCCACATCAAGTCTACAAACAGGCCAAACTGACCCACACTTTTGGAAGTCAGGACAGTGGGCAGCCCTTAGGGGCTGGCAGTTAAAGGGATATGAGCAGAGCTGCTGCAGAATCTTCTGGCTCTTGGTCAAGGTGCTGGTGATTAGTTCTAAAACTCAGCAAACTGCATTTATACATACAGAAAAAAAAACTGCACATCATATTACATACTGCAATAAAAGTTTTTAAAAGATAGCATTTACTAATAGCAAAATAACAAATTTAAGGACCTATGTGCAAACCTAAGAAAATCTGTGTAAGAACTTTACGAAGACTTCTGTAGTTTAAAATCTATTGTTAAAGAAGAAATTGAGAAAGACATCATATTCTCAGGTTAGAAAATTCCATACCATAAAGATGTCAGTTCTTTCCACCTTGAGCTATACCCCCAAAGCCATCACGACATAATTCCTTTTTGTGAATTTTGGAAATTAAGACCTTGGTCGCATCATCGGCAAATATCTTCTCCCAGTCCCTAGGCTACCTTTTTATTTTCTTTATGGTTTCCTTTGTTGTATAAAAGCTTGTAAATATGGTTAGGTCCCATTCGTTAATTTTTGCTTTTATTTCTATTGCCTTGGGAGACAGACCTACAACATAATTTCTTAATGGAAATCTATAAGGACCAGTCTACCCATGAAGCAGAACAAAGAGGGGAAGCTGGCACTGTGGTTATCAGTAATTGCAGAGGATGGAGTGTTCAGGGAAAGACACAAGGGCTCTGAAACAGAATCAAGAGCTCAGAAATGACCCTTGGTTATCTGGAAACTTGATATGACAGAATTAGTAGAACAGATAAGTGAAAAAAGCTGGGCTATTCAATAAACAGTGCTGGGCAACAGGTTATCTATATAGAGGGATAATTAATCCTTACCTCATACCATATTTTTAAAAATCAATTTCAAGGATTTCAAAGATTCAAATGTGAAATTTCAAAATTTATGGAAGAAAATTCAAGGATATTTTATAGCCTTCAGGCAGTAAAGGACTTTCTAAAACAAGACACACGAGATATTAATCTTAAATAAACAGTAGATTTGAGTATTTTTAAAACTAGAGCTCCCGATTATCAAAAG
Source organism: Nanger dama (assembly GCA_917880005.1). Classification (NCBI taxonomy): domain Eukaryota; kingdom Metazoa; phylum Chordata; class Mammalia; order Artiodactyla; family Bovidae; genus Nanger; species Nanger dama. Next base: position 13,173,317 of record CAKJTW010000032.1, on the reverse strand, counting down.
CAATTAAAACCAAGTGAAAAGAGAAACCACAAGCTGGGGAAAAGATATTTGTATATGACAGAAGGGTAATATGAACAGTCTGAAATAACTTCTAGGACTCAGTTAGAAAAAAGGCAAAAAAATAAGGAAAGTGGGCAAAATAATGAGCAAGCACTTTAAAAAGAAAGCAAATTAATAGCCAGTAAATACTTGAAAAGATGTTCATCACATCAGTCATGAAAGAAAGCGAAAGTGAAAGTGTTATTGCTCAGTCTGACTCTTTGTGACCCCATGGACTGTGTCTGACTCTCCGCAACCCCATGGACTGTAGCCTGCCAGGCTCCTTTTTCCATGGACTTTTCCAGGCAAGAATACTGGAGTGGGTTGCCACTTCCTTCTCCAGGGGATCTTCTCAAGCCAGGGAAAGAACCCGGGTCTCCTGCATTGCAGGCAGATTCTTAACCATCTGAGCCACCAGGAAGCCATTAGTCCCGAAGGACATGCAAATTAAAACCACAACTGAGACAGTATTTCACATGCTCCAAATTGATAAAAATTTTACAGTTGCATATTATCAAGTACTACCATTGGCGCAAGTAATAGTATCATTATCCTATACCACTGATGGTGATATAACCACTTTGGAAAAAATGTTACACACACACACACACATCCCACAATCCAGCAATAATGTGCATAGCAGCATTGTTCATAAAAGCCCAAACCTGGCAACAACCCAAATGTCCATCAACAACAAAAAGGATAAACTGTAGTATATTCATACAATGGAATACCGCACAACAGCAGAAGTGAATAAACCACCGCTACTTCCATCAACAGGAACAAGTGAATCAAAACAAAGCTGGCTGTGGAGATGGCTGCACAATGGTATGCGTGCACCAACACTCACCAAAAACTGTGCATTACGCTGGTAAATTTTACCGCATGCAAATCATGCCTTAATAAAGCTCTCCCCCACAAAAGTGAAGCAAATGAAGTGGGGAGGAAAGTACAAAGAGTATCAGTCCATTTAGAAAAAGATTTAATTACATGATTGTCAGGCAAACAGAAAATTAAGTCTAGTTACGTCATAAAGAAAATGAAGAGAAAGAAGTACATGAAAGTCAGAGAGTAGCTTCCTTTTGGGGCCATGGAGAGGAATGGGGTGAGGAAAAGTCATTATAAGGGACTTCAAAAGTACAAACTCGGTAGTGATACTGGGTACTTCAACATTTTTCTTTACTGTTAAAACCCAACATATATAAATGATGCACTCCTTCATTATACATGCAATGTTTCAAAAACTTTTTAATAAAGGTAATTTACATAGTTCTGTTTTAGAGAGCTTGACTGTAAAAGAACAAATTTAGCTTAGCAAAATGTGATAACAAATAATAATTAAGGCTAGCTACTTTATTTTGTTTCCAGGCTTCCCTGGTAGCTCAGCTATTAAAGAATCTGCCTGCAATGTGGGAGACCTGGGCTTGATCCCCATTTTATTTCCACATTCCCCCTTAATGTCAAAATTTGATTGTTAAATTTTCTAATTTTGGTTACATTCTTAGAAAATAAACCCTGAAATATTCAGGGCTAAAGGGCTAAGATGTATGTAACCTATTCTCAAACAGTTTAAAAATAAATTATATATATATATCATATACACAGAAAGATATCACAAAGCAAAAGCAACAAAGGCTTAAAAGGTGGAAGCTGCAAAAAATTTTAAATTGATGCCCAAGGAGAGACTGGGTTTCCCTTGTGGCTCAGCTGGTAAAAAATCCGTCTGCAATGCAGGAGACCTGGATTCAATCCCTGGACTGGGAAAATCCCATGGAGCAGGGAAAGGCTACCCACTCCAGTATTTTGGCCTGGAGAATTCCATGGACAGTCCATGGGGTCACAAAGAGTTGGACACGACTGAGCAGGGGAAAAAAAAGAGAGACTAAAAACTCAGCATAGGAAATGTCACTGGATACTGAGGATGCTTTTTTTTATGCCTCGATCCTATTCTAATCATCCTGGATTGTAAAGAATCCCACTGGTCTCGGATGAATAGACTCTGGAATGACCAGACTGAAGCACCCGACAGGATGTTAGTAAGGGGTCCTGGCCTAAAACTCTCATCCAATAGTGAAGCGCTTTCTTATGACATCACAAGTGCTGGTGCTTTGGATAAGGACACTGTGGATTCACAAATGTCTGTTTACAAAGAGCACTGCTTTCTTTGCAGACTAAGAAATACAAAAGGATGTCTGCCAATTTCTGAAAACAGTGACAGGAATCAATTCACTCTCTCCAGCACTGTGGATTTTCTAGAGCAAAATAAGTTATGCTGCCTAAACACTGAAGGGAAATGTTTTTGTTCCCCAACTTGACACATAGTGGATCACAGGTCCACTTTCACAGCACAGAAGGGCTATGCAGGAGATTACCAGCTCTTTGAAAGCAAAAGCGGATGATAAATAGCTTCTTGCTTTAGAATATTACATTCACTAGGAATACTCAAGTCAAATGTACACTATTCAACACGGCCTAAGGAAAAACAGGACCAGATGAGATGGGGGGTGTATACCATCTCAAAGGAAGTGCTGAAACTCACCTACCACAATACATCATAGCTCATTAGAAATTTACATTAGCCTCCTCTGGGTCAAAAAGGCACTTTGCATAGAAAAAAATCTATCATGCCCTGGTTTGCCTTAAATATAAATCTTTTAGGAAATGTCACCAGAGTGTGCCATAGCTCACTGATAGGTTAATTACTAGTGAGACAAAGCATGTGACCAATGGCTTTTGGGGAAGTTCTGATTAATATTTATTACAGTGACCACAAAGGCCTTTCTGCAATGAATGAAAGCCAGCCACAACATTTTAATTCTGGCTACTGAGTGATTAGAGAAATAACAGGCAGCTGCTGTTATATTTCAGCACTTTGGTAAAGACAACAATGTGACTAAAGTCTAGAGACCTTGGCTCTCTAAATGTATTCTGCTGTTAGTGAAGCTGGAATAAGAACCCAGTTAGGATAGGGAAAGAAAAACATGCTTCTAAGCACAATCATAAAATATGCCTGACGCCAGTGTCCTTAATTTTCTGGAGTTGTGGAGATCTTTGATATTTTGATAAAGGATATGGACTTTCACCCTTAGAAATTACACATGCATCCACAAACACATCCGTGTGTGTGTATGTGTTTTCAGTCATGTCTGACTCTGCGACCGTGTGCGTGTGTGTGTGTGTGTGTGTGTGTGTGTGTGTGTGTGTGCGCGCACGCGCGTGCCACGACCGTAGCCCACCGGGCTCCTCAGTCCATGAGAATTTCCTAGGCAAGAATCCTGGAGTGGGCCATTTCCTTCTCCAGGGGATCTTCCTGACCCAGAGATGGAACTTGCATCTCTAGTATTATTAGCAGGTGGATTCTTTACCATGGAGCCCCAAGGGAAGCCCCGAGCACAGTTAAGAATACAGTACTGGTGGACTTTAAAAGTAAGCACAATAACGGCTGTTAGAGTATTAAAATTCTCGGATTAACCAAGATGATACGAAATGCAGTCACAAACTTCTTTTAGTTAGCTCCCTTCTTCCTAAACAAAGAATAGCACTAAGACCATTATTAATTACAACCAATTTACTGGGCACTCACAATGCAAGAGCCTGTTGAAAACAAAAACTATTGACCCAAATAGTTTTCCTAGGATATAGTCTGTAGCATACTACTCTAATTGTTTAACTTAATCCTTGTTCTTTTGTAAATCCTTGTTCAAATGTAAATTACATCTGGCAGAGTCTCAGAGTGGGGCAAATGATCTTTTCTGTTGATCTCTGTAAATACAAAATAACAAATCTCTGCTTCCTAAAGTATAAGGAAGAGAGGAGCTATGAGCGAACTGATTCAATTCTAACAAACCAGAAGGGATTTGAACAAATCTGACTGCAAACTTTATTTCTGATTAGAGAAACAGAAGATTTAAAATATAATTACTCAAATACATGTGATGTAACAAAATAATTCATTAATGGACTACCAAGTAAAGCACTGTAATTGTGAATTTCACTGGTCAAACTTACTTTCTTACATTCTTTAGGACCACAGATAGTGGAAGACATGCACACAAACACACATTCCTTTCTTATACCCTATTTTCCGGATGAGTGCCCCATGGAATTTTAACAAAAGCATTATTTATTCAACAGTTGAGCATCTGCAAAACCACAAAGCAATAACTCTCTCTCAATCTTAGGAATTTATCCTTATTCCTCTAATAATCCTCAAGTATACTTTAATCATACCTAACCAAATCCAAATAAAACATTTTAAAAATACTTATAAAGATTAGAAATATCCCTTAACCATCCACCTAGAAAAGCCTCTAATTACTAAAGGACTTTTTTTTTCTTGATTTTAAATATCTTAAAAGAATACTATTGGCTGTGAATGACTAAATATGTGGGCTATTACTAACTCATGCCTGAGGAGCTCCGTGCTGCCAACATCCACTTTCTATGTCTGCTCTGATGCAATTCTCCATACACTTTGTTTTTTAAATAACAGCTTTATGAGATATAATATAATTTTATATATAATATAAATATATATACAATTATATATATAATATAAATATAAAATAAATATAAGATAATTCACCAATTTAAAGTACACAGTTCTTCGAAAGTGTTAGTCACTCAGCCGTGTCTGATCTTTGCTACCCCGCTGACTGTAGCCCACCAGGTCCCCTGCCCATGGAATTCTCCAGGCAAGAAACCTGGAGTGGGTTGCCGTTCCCTTTTCCAAGGCATCTTCCTGACCCAGGGATCAAACCTAGGTCTCCCGCATTGCTGGTGGATTCTTTTCCATCTGAGCCCCCAGAAAAGCCCTGGGTTTTGGAATAGTCACAGAGGTGCATAGCCATCACCTCAATTAATTGTAGAACATTCTCAACACTCTCAAAGAAAATTCTAGACCCGTTTGCAGTCTCATTTCCTCTCGACTCCCTCCCTCCACCAGGCTTAGACGATCAGCAAGCATACTTTGTCTCTATGGATCTGCCTGTCTGGACACTTCATATAAATGGAATCATATAATATGTGGTCCTCTGCGACTGGCTTCTTTCACTAGCATAACATTTTAAAGGCTCCTGTGTGTTGTAGCACACATCAGTACTTTGTTTCTATTCATTGCCAAGTAACATTCCATTGTAGGGACAGATCATGTTTTATTTATCCAGTCATCAGCTATAAGACATTCAGGGCCTCATATTCATCAAATCTTTTTCTCTTGAAAAATTTTTTTAAAATTTTTATTGAAGCAGTTGATTTACAATGTTGTGTCAGTTTCTGGTGTACAGCAAAGAGATTCAGTTACATATATATGTATATACATATACATTATACTTCAGTTATTTTAAAATATTGGCTATATTCCCTGTGCTTAAAATTTTCTGAACTTATTTACATATATTTTAATTTAAAAATTAAAAATTAACTTCTTAAACAAATTTTCAACTTTCAAAAAATATTTTATATACAACTTTTCTGCAGGTAGTTTGATGGCTTGTATTTAAGTTGTAAATGCTCATAACCTTTTACACAGGTTTCTACATCAAAAAATTAGTTCTAAGGAAATAATTAAGAAGGTAAAGATAAATATACAATGATGCTCATTGGAATAAATTTGCCCCATTTTGTACTTTGGTAGAACACAACTCAAGTGCTTCTTGGGTCTGTGTCTCCTGGGCTGCAGTCCTAACAAACCCCAAATAAACTCATTCTTTGGCTTCTAAAGGAAAAATGATGTTCATTAATGTACTGTTTATATTGAAAGTTATCCATGTGTATCCATCAATAGGAGAATAAGTAAATAAATTATCATTCTTCCATAAAATGAAACAGTTAAACAGACTAAGGTAGCTGCATATGCATTCACAGAGAAAGGAAGGCATTATTCTGTTAAGTTAAAGAGCAATTTAGAGAGCAGTTCATACAGATGATCTTATTTAGGTAAAAGGGCTTCCCAGGTGGCACAGTGGTAAAGAATCCACTTGCCAGTGGAGGAGACGCAAGAGATGCTGGAGATGCCCTGGAGAAGGGAATGGCAACCCACTCCAGTATTTTTGCCTGGAAAATCCCATGGACAGAGGAGTCTGGAGGGCTGCAAAGAGTCGGACACATCTCAGTGACTGGGCACACACACAAATACATGTAAACACATGCACCTGAACACACATCCACAGTCCCTCTCTTTCTCAAAGGATACAAACTTTTACAAATGATTGCCTTTAGGGAATAAAAGGGAAAGCGGAGGTTCCTTGTTTATCATTTATTCTCTTAATAAACCAGAAGGAAAGGCAAGAAAAAAAGAAGTTTAAGCCCTTATGCGAGGAATCACTTAACTGAAATTGCAAAAATTCTTTGGAAATTAGACAATTAGATCCACAGCTCTGAACAGATAAAAATTCCTATGGTTCAAAGACAACATCTTCCTGTGCTTTTTGAAGGGAGGAGCACTAAGGTCTTCACAAACTTCATCCTTCCTTGGGTTTGGAACAGCTGCTCAATGAACGCAGCTTACTAAACATGCTACCAGTATTACGTTTTAAAGTACACTATATAGCATAATTTAAAATACAGAATGGGAAAAGGGAATGGCAACCCACTCCAGTGTCCATGGACAGAGGAGCCTGGAGGGCTACAGTGTGTGGGGTCACAAGAGTCGGACACAACTTAGCGACCAAACCACCACCTCCACCGAAATACAATATTAGGGGCTTTTCTGGGGCTCCAGTGGTCAAGTATCCTCCTGCTAATGCAGGAAACACAGGTTTGATCCCTGACTGGGAAAGGTTCCGCATGCAATAGAGCAGCTACACCCCTGCTCCACAGTTAGAGAAGCCCGTGCTCCACAACGAGAGAGAGCCCCTGCAGCCACAGAAACCCAGGAGAGACAAAAACAAGTAAAAAAAAACACAGTATCAGGTTTGTTCAGAAAACCTTTACTTAGTTTTCATTCCACTTACCTGATGTTGCCTGGTTTTCAACACTGTATCTTCCTTTACATTGAAGACATTTTCACAATAGGTAGAATTTTATTGATTCTATGACCCGAGTGCAACTGGTTATAGTACATGCCCCTTTACAAGGACTTTCAAACAATTCTTTAAATTCAGAATCGCTGATGAGGCCTTAGGTCCAACCTCCTCAATCTGGTACAACTTCTTCAGTTTACAAACTGGGGCTATTTTTACTTGTCTAGGATCAGGTAGTCAGCAGCCCAGCCAGAACTAGAACCTGGGATTCCATCTGTCTTTATCTAAATATAACAAAACAACAACAACAAATCTATTCTACCAATTCATTGAAGAGCCACTCTGCTTTTTTTTCACCTCTGAACCACTCAGGTAAAGAAGTGATTGGACAAAGTTTCATGTGAATTTCTCTCCCTGCACACCAATCTGGGTACCTGGCTAACAAATCACATAGACACTAAATAAAATCTTCCCTGTAATTTCAGAATATTCTTGAACAAGTGCCTTTCTTAAATAAATACAACAATATGCATTTATTCAGTGTTTGGAATATAAGAAGTATCCATTTCTGGGTCAATTTCATCTTACTTCAATACACCAAAGGAACTAACCTTTAGTGATTTGGCCATTTGGATGTGATAACAGCTAAAAGGAACGTCATGGTCTATTACACCAAAGAAGCTGTGGGCTATGTATAAAGTAGCAATTCCCCATTTACTGTGACTCCTTGCCAAGTCCCAGGAAGAGGCTGCACCAAAACAATATGGTTTATTTCCATGCATTAACCTGTGAGTTAATTTATACCAACTTGGTGTTCACACATCCATATAATTGCTTAAATACATGCAAATTTATTCATCACATCAGTCAACCATTGTCTTTTATATTTAAGATGATGTCACTGATAGTGATGTTATCCCTGTGCACAGGTTTCTCTGGAATGACCTCCATCTGTTTCAGATCATAAATACAATTTTTTAAAGTAAATATTACTTTAAATCGTATTGGCTAACAATTTGAGGGTGAACAGAAAGCAGAGCAAGCTGATACATAGATTCAGTGCCAGGTGGCTTTTTTTTTTTTCCTTCTAACTGCTCTGGGTCTTCACTGCTTTGTGCAGGCTTTCTCTAGTTGCAGAAATCAGGGGCTACTCTTTGCTCCTCGTTGCAATGGCTTCTCTTGTTGTGGAGCACGGGCTCTAGATATGCGGGCTTCAGCGGTTGCAGCACGCCCGGCTCAGGAGTTGTGGTGCACGGGCTTAGTTATTCTGTGGCACGTGGAATCTTCCCAGACCAGGGATCAAACCCATGTCCCCTGCATTGGCAGGCAGGTTCTTATCCACTGCACCACCAGGGAAGTCCCAACAGGCACTGCTCTAAACACTCTTCAAGAGTTAACTCTTGTGATCCTTACATCCACCCCAAGTCAGTCCTGTCATCCTCACTGACATGAGGAAACTTGCATGAGAAGGTCGGGGAACTTGTCCAGGGTCACACAGCAATATTTGAAAAAAGCTGGGATTTGAACTCAGATAGTCTGGCTCCAGAGTCTGTGCTTATAACCACTGCTCTATGGGTCCACTGTGAAGAAGGTCCATAGAAATCCAGCTGTGCACACACTCTTTCAAAGACTATCAACCATGCAGCTACGAGTGCCACCTGCTTACGGTCCAACCTTTCCAAATGAATGAGCACAGTCTTACTGATCATCTGCTTCTTGCCTAGCACTGTAAGAACAACCAACATAGAAACATGGAATCCAAGACAGGATCTCAACACACATGAAATTAATCATCTAATTTAGGGAGACAAGTTATGCCTAAAAACAAAATAATTAGTGAAAGCAGTGCTGGGGTTCTCACAATATTTGAAGACATATGCATGGAGCATCTAACAGCCTGATAGAGGTTTCTTCTCCTCCCGTTCACACTGTCATGAAACTGGCTACCACAATGGCTCCCACGGTTTTTCAAAAAGCTTTAAAGGAACACTCTAAGGTCTTGGCACTGGTCTTATTACAGGAAACAATCACAGAGAGACATTTCAAGCATGAAATGTCTCTAAAAACTATCCCCAAGCCCAGCTATTGAAGCAGCCTTCCGTCCGAAACCTGACACAGAAATAGCAAACTCTTTAAATAACAGACACCCGCCTCTACAAGCCGCTGCATTTTCATCTAGTTACAATTATACCTTATTGCACAATGAGGTATTTAACCAAAGCACAGTCACCATCCATTCTAATCAACTGTAATTTATCTTTGTGAAATTGATTTCATCTCCTATGTCCAGATGACCCCTCACGTCAACCTAAACTCCTCAAAACCCATCAAAGTGGCTTGCAAACACTCTTCCGTGGAAAATGTGATCTCTGGCCCCTCTTACCAGAAAAATTTCTTGCAACTGTTCTTTTAGAAAAGGTGTTTTTGCATACAGGGTTCTGCACAGCACACGTCTAACTCTAAAACTGGTGAAAACTAGATACATCAGACTTCCAAGCATCTAAAACTGTGATGTAAAATTGCTATAAATATCCTAATACATAGTTTCTTGCTTATAACATTGGTTCTCAAGCTATAAATAGTGAAGACTATAAATGTAGTACAGCTGTTGTTTGAATTTTGAGAGGCAAAGACCACAACAATTGAGTATTCTAACAACAACTTACTTTTACCAATCTACTATCCTCATAGCATTTCATATTTCAAACTTCTATTCAACTGCTTCATCATCACCTTGAATGTATAATGTGATACTTCAAATTAATTCTTGATGTATGACTTATTCTTGTATTTTAATTTCATTTACTCCATCTAAGCCATCGTCATGGTTTTAGTCACCCCAACACTAAACTGGTTTTCATCCCCTATTTATTTTCTTGAATGTATAAAAATCCAACTCTGAACTTACTTGGGCAATGCGAACATTTCATGTATTTATTTATAAGTAAAAAATGAACAGGCTGGTAAGCCACATACAAGTCATGTTTAGGAACTATACACATCTTACCATTCATTCAAGGTTTACTGTAAGTCTTTGTGCTAAGTACACAATGACAAGTGAAAATGACATGATGCCAGAAGCTCATGAGTGCTTCTAGAGAGAAATTCTCACTTATACTCACAGAGCCTCATGGAACATTCAATCATACTCATACAAAATCATGTATGTTATGTACAGTTGCAAATCGCTCTTTATTAATCATGCTCCATTATGTTTGGGAGCTACAATACAAACAAGAGTGTTATAAAAATATTCAGTTGCCACCAAAAATAAAATTCTCAGAATACCAGATGTTTCTCTGTATGGACACATACAAGTCAAGAGTTGGAAAGCAGGAGAGGAAAGAATGTATTCTTAGAAAAATAAACCCGCTGGAAACAGGCAGTCACTAAACAATCCCAAAATAAGATGATCTCAACCTCTTTGTATTAGTAGTTTTCTCCCCAACAAGCAGAGATATATCCTGTGTGTGCGTGCTCAGTCCTGTCACTTGTGTCTGACTTTGTGACTCCATGGACCGTAGGCTGCCAGGCTCCTCTGTCTATGGAGTTTCCCCCGGCCAGAACACTGGGGTGTATTGCCATTTCTTCTTCCAGGGGATCTTCCCAACCCACAGATCAAACCCACGTCTCCTGCATTGCAGGCAGATTCTTTACTGCTGAGACACCATTCTGCCTAAAGTAAAGAGAACTCCTCTTTAGGCAAGACAGGTATTTTCAATGTACACGTATTAAACCATTGCATTCACTCCCAAAATGAATATGAATGTTGGAGACATCTAATGGTAGGTTTCTTCATGCAATTAAAAGTTCTCCCGTTTCCACCAATCAGCATGACCCCTTCAAGGGCACTTATGGGCACAGTCTGGGAAAAGTTGCATTGTGCATTCATTTTGGAGGGCATTTGTGATTCCACAACCAGCAGAGAAATGTTAGGAGTTAAAAGTTGCCAACAGTAGAATCATAAGAAAAGAGTATGAGTCAATGGAAATCAAAAATAAAAAATTCTTCAGAGCAAAGGAAACATTCAAGAAAATGAAAAGGATGAAAATAGAGCGGGAGAAAATATTTGCAAACCATATATGGGATAAGGGGTTAATATCCAAAATACATAAAGAACTCATATAACTCAATAATAAAAACCAAACATCTGATTTAAAAGCTAGCTGAGGAACAAGAGAGACATTTTCCCAAAGAAGATATCCCAATGGCCAACAGGTACACAAATAGGTATCAACATCACTAACCATTAAGGAAAGGCAAGTCAAAACTACAATGAACTATCATCTCACATCTGTTAGAACGGCTATCATCAAGAAGAAAAGAGATAACAAGCATTGCCAAGAATGTGGAGAAAGATGAACCCTTGTACACTGTTGGTAGGAATGTAAACTGCTGCAGCCAATAAGGAAAACACGCAGGTTTCTCAAAACTTAAAAACAGAAAGACCATGTGATCAGGCAATTCCACTTTGGAGTATACACCCAAAGGAAATAAAAACAAGATGGCAAAGAGACATATGCACTCCCATGATTACCCCACAGTTGTCCACAGGAGCAAAGATATGGAAATGGAAGCAACCTAAGTGCCAGTCAATGGATGAATGGATCAAGACGATACTGTGTGTGTGTGCATAATATCAGCCAGCCATGAGAAAGAAGGAAATGCTCCCATTTGCAACAATGTGGGTGGCCTTGAAGACGTTATGTTAAATGCAATAAGCAGACAGACAAATAGTGTATGCTATCATACATGCGGAATCTAAGAAAAGCTGAATTCATAAAAAGAGAATAAAATGGTAGTTATCAGGGGTGGGGAAGGATGTTGTTTCAGGATACAAACTTGCAACTAGTAGAGAAACAAATTCTGGCGATCTAATGCACAGTACAGCAGTTACAGACAACACCGAGTTATAAACATCAAACTTGCTGAGACTAGATCTTAATTTTTCCACTACAGAAGAGTGATGATAATTATGTGGTAGGCTAGAGACAGTGGCCAGCACTACAATGTCAGTCATACTGCAGTACAGTTATCAAATCAATGTGTTGTACACTTTAAACTCACACAATGCTATATGACAAATATATTTCAGTTTGAGAACTTCTTGGGGACGGAGGGTCATGAAAAATAATTTTGGATTTTGCTTTGACTGGGAATACTTTCCTAGCATCAGAGTCTTTTCCAATGAGTCAGCTCTTCACATTAAGTGGCCAAAATATTGGAGCTTCAGCATCAGTCCTTCCAATGAATATTAAGGGTTGATTTTCTTTAGGATTAACTGGTTTGATCTCCTTGCTGTCCAAGGGACTCTCAAGTCTTCTCCAGCACCACAGTTCAAAAGCATCAATTCTTCAGTGCTCAGTCTTTTTATGGTCCAACTCTCACATCCATACATGACTCCTGGAAAAACCATAGCTTTGACTATATGGACCTTGCCAGCAAAGTGACGTTTCTGCTTTTTAAAGCGCGATCTATGTTTGTCATAGCTTTTCTTCCAAGGAGTCAGCGTCTTTTAATTTCATGGTTGCAGTCACCATCTGCAGTGATTTTGGAGCTCAAGAAAATAAGGTCTGTCACTCTTTCCATTTTGTCCCCATTTATCTGCCATGAAGTGATGGGACCGGATGCCATGATCTTAGTTTTTGAACGCTGAGTTTTAAGCAAGCTTTTTCACTCTTCTCTTTCACCTTCATCAAGAGGTTTTTTAGTGCCTCTTCACTTTCTGCCATTACGAGTGGTATCACCTGCATATCTGAGGTTATTGATATTTCTCCCAGTAATCTTGATTCTAGCTTGTGATTCATCCAGCCCAGCTTCTCACACAATGTACATATAAGTTAAATAAGCACGGTGATAATATACAGCCTTATTGTACTTCTTTCCCAACTTTGAACCAGTCAGTTGTTCCATGTCCAGTTCTAACTGTTGCTTCTTGACGTGCACACAGGTTTCTCAGGAGACAGGTCAGGTGGCCTAGTATTCTTATCTCTTTAAGAATTTCCCAGTTTGCTGTGAACTTAACAAATGAATATAACTAAAAACAACCATGATGAACTTCAAAACCAAGACCTCTTCGTCTAGCAAGACTTTCTCCACAAATACACTTTTTCCTTCCATACCCTAAATATACATTCATGAATGTAATCAGGTTGGCCTAAAAAGTAGCCATTATTTTAGAGTAATAACGTTCAACATCAGTAAGTAAGAGGAGAGTCATATCAATTATAATTTGGAGAAAATAAAAGGATTCTCCCTTCCTTTTCTCAGAGGATATATGAGAATATTGTCTCTTCGGGGATGTGAGGTTCCCAGGTTGATCCAAAGGGGTCTTGGTTTTAAATGTTTGAGAAATACTTTTTATGTCATTGCTCAGGAGAAAAATGTTATCCATAGAAAAATACGGGTAAGAATTCCCTGGTGAATTCAGGTAAGTAGACTCGTGATGTACTGTCCATCATAGAGCTGTGCCTGAGAAACAGCAAAGCAAAAGAGAAGGGTGCTGGAAAGAAGGCCCTACTGACTCCTCCACTAAAAAGAGAGTTCCGAGCACCACAAACCACCAGCTCCCCCACTATGCTGCTGAGTGCCCTCTGTCACGCTAGACACCTTTGATGCATCAAAGTAAAAGCAACTGATAAGCCTTCTTTCAACAAGCTTATAATTCGGGTTTGTTTTTTCTTTTAGCTATAAAAAGGTAAGTGAACGAATTCATGATAACATGGTTAAAACTAAACAATTAAATATGTGGTCTGTCCACATATTTAATTTGCTGATAAAGAAATACTTCCAATAATGCTAAACATACTAAAACTTGACTATCTGAGAACAGTATTCAAATATTAAAAATCATAGATGGGGAAGAACAAGGCTTTTGTTCTATTTGATTCAAGTCTCCTAAAGGCCATTTTATTGGCCAGTATTTCAACAATTATTGAGAGAAACTCTGTTCAGACAGAGAAACTCTTTCCCTGGCCCTTACAAAATTTCACATAGCTTTTACTAAGTCAAAAGTTCCATTCTTTTTTAGAAGCAGGAAGGGAAAGAAATTATTACTAGTGACTCAAAACAAAGTAATTTAACTTTGCTTCATTAGTAAGATGTTTTCCAAGCACAAACATCGAAGACATCTGTGATGTTAAATCTTATAAGTTATTCAATAGTTTTATTATCAGGGTTGATGTTGACCTTACTGCTTTATTTTAAATTTACCTTTGTGGTGAGCAAAAAAAAAAAAAAGCTAAGCACACATTAGCTTTTGTCACAGTTTTAGATTAAGGAATAATCACAAGCTCATCAAATACAAAAGAAATACAACAGTGGGGCTAAAAACTTTCAGATAGGAAGGTAGTATGATCATGGTGGTTCAGTTCAGTCACTCAGTCGTGTCTGACTCTTTGCGACCCCATGGACTGCAGCACGCCAGGCTTCCCTGTCCATCACCAACTCCTGGAGCTTACTCAAACTCATGTCCATCAAGTCAGCTATGCCATCCAACCATCTCTTGTTGTCCCCTTCTCCAACCTTCAAACTTCCCAGCATCAGGGTCTTTCCCACTTAGTCAGTTCTTCACATCAGGTGGCCAAAGTACGAGAGTTTCAGCTTCAGCATCAGTCCTTCCAATGAATATTCAGGACTGATTTCCTTTAGGATTGACTGGCTGGATCTCCTTGCAGTCCAAGGGACTCTCAAGTGTCTTCTCCAACACCACAGTTCAAAAGCAGCAATTCTTCAGTGCTCAGCTTTCTTTATGGTCCAGCCCTCACATCCATACATGACTACTGGAGAAACCATAGTTTTGACTAGATGGACCTTTGTTGGCAAAGTAATGTCTCTGCTTTTTAATATGTTGTCTAGGTTGGTCATAGCTTTTCATTGAAGGAGCAAGCGAACCTCCGTCCAGAGTTCTTTCACGCAAAGATGATCATGGAAAGGTTAAAATTAAAATTATCCATGTCAAGTCAAAAAGTTAAACAATCTGCACGTGTAGATTTTTAATTCTATCTCTAAAGTGACTTAACATAGCAAGTTTAATACTTACAAGTAATAACGTGGTACATCACTGGAATTTGTGTCTAATATTCTTTTCCACTAAATGAGGTTATAGCTTGACACAGTAAGTATTCAAGATTCTGGAACAGACTTTTGCCAGTAAGCAAAGTACACTTTGAAAAGTTCTGAAGCGTAGCTGAAAGAACACAATTCAGAAGATTCTTACTGGTGACCATTTGAGCATTTACAAAAAGGGAGGGTATGAATAAAACCAGATCTAATCCAAATACGGTACAATGTTTGTCTGTTTCAACATAGATCAGGCACAGACAACTGCATCCTCCCATCGAATAACTGAGAAATTATCTCAGAGTACTTTTGTTCTTCTCATCATTACTCATCATACATCAGCATCATCTCTCTCACAGTTCTTATTTACGTTAGCGACAATGCACCGGTAAAAATAGCTAGCACTGTATTTTCCAGGTGCTAGAAATTGTTTTTAAGTGCTTTATCTATTTTAAACAAAGTTGGGAATTGAAGCTCGGTGAGGTTAAGCAGGTGCTGAGACTGACACCCAGGGAGCACGGATTCCAGAACCAGTGCCACTGACGCCGCTTCATCTATGAGGGAGGGAACATTCCAAATATTCCACAGATCATGCTTGGCTGACCAAGTAGAGGTTCTATTCCCTTCGGTGCTGAGCATTTTCTTGAGGAAAAAGTAGTCTGAGGAGGGGAAGGCTCTGGTGAAGGGAGATAGTAAAGCCACATGTAAAATGTCAGTGAGAACTCATTTAGACTAATTCTGAGCTGACGTTAGTGTTCTGAAATTTTAGAGAGCGTCACAGCCGAGAGGCAGTGTGCAACTGCTGTGTTCTCATAACCCCACGAAGTTAAGTTCTTCATTCAGTGGTGTAAAATATCACGCACAGGAAAAGGGAATTGCATCAAAATATCAACAGGATGATGAGCAAATTTCATTTACATCTCTCTAATAGGCTATCTTTTCTAACTTTTTTAACAGCAAATGTGCATCACTTTTATAACTAGAAGAAAAATGATATTTTAAAAGTTACTGGAGATTCCAAAAGAGAAGGAAGGATATATGCCTCCTACTTTCCTGCATTTGGAAGCCCTAAGCCATGCAAAAGTCAGCTGTGAGCTCCCAAGAGGTCAGCCACACAGCCCCTTGGGTTAAAAACACTATTAATGAAAGTAGAACAGATTTATTTGTTACTCTGTCATTTCAAAAGTGCTGCGAAGAAGGAAAGTCAGCGGAAGCCCATCTTACACTTGATTGCTCAAGGATTGGAAAAACTTGCCTAAAGCAGAGAACATTACCCGCATTCCAAAGCTTTCCAGAAGCCTGTATGTTCCGAGAGCCTGGATGCCTGGTTCTCCCCAGAGTCAAGAAATACCTGGCCATACAGTCTGCTGTTGGCAATGGCGCCCAGTAACTGCCCTGCTCTCTCACTGGTAAGACCTGCAGCCAGGGTTCTCTGCTGCTCTCAGCTAGCTCACCTCTGAGCCTTCTGCCTTCCCGCTCTGATTTCTGAAGCAACAAGGCTCATCCATGGGACTGTAACTAGTGACTGTTTGGTAATCACTGTGAGATGTAACTTGTTAATAAAGTGCTTAGGTAATAAAGTCTGTTATGCCTTACTTAAAATAAAAACAGACTGGCTATCCCTACAGAGGGCCATTCTCACAGGACTTACACTCCCACTTGCATTCTTGGACAATATGGTACAAACTGACTCCCGCCCTCAAAGAAGCCCTGGGGGCGCGATAATCTTAGGAGCATCCTTTGGTATGCGTGCTTCAGAGTTAACAAGAGAAACACCGCCGTGTGGTATCAACCCAACTGCCTAGGAACCAGAGGATGAGGGGCGCCCCTAATCCGGCAGGAGAGGACGTGGGCCAGCAGCCCCGCCACCCAGGGAGCTGACCCAGGTTACCCGGCACCAGACTCCAAGTCAAGTTGGAAGTAGGTGCATAGCAACGCCCCCACCCCAGTATCTTTCCTTCCTCTCGTTCAGTGCCTCCCCGCCTCCCCATAACACTTCCTCTCTTCCCAGACTGACTCACAGCAGTGCCAAGTCAGCCTGCTGTGGGACGCACCCAAGTCTGGGACCACATACCGCCTCTGGGCCAGATAACAGCTATAGGACGCGAAACGTACCCAGCCTCATGACTTTGCCCAGAACAGGATTCTCTTCTGCTGGTTACCTGTACAAAGCCCACTGCTGAGGCTGTTGACATTAAATATGCAAACTCTGTCAAAGTCTGGGTGACACCTTGGCCGGATCAATCTTCACTTAAGTGGCATGAAGCAGCTACAGGCTGCCCTTGTAGCTCAGTCGGTAAAGAATCTACCTGCAGTGCAGGAGGCTGGAAAGATCCCCTGGAGAAGGAAATAACAACCCACTCCAGTATCCTTGCCTGGTAAATGTCATGGACAGAGAGGAGCCTTACTTACTTACTTACTTAAGCAGCTATGTTTCTGCTTGTCAGCCCCAGGCAGTGTTAGTCAAAGTTGTAAGACTCAGGAGACACATTTGTACTGCCATTAACAGAAACAAACAAACAAATCACAAAACAGTGCAGAGCCTATCATTATGTGATAATAGAAGGCACTAATTAAAGATCTCGCAGGACTCGACTAGAAGCAGCAGAAACACTAGTGACTTGACAGGCACAGCCTGAGGATCAAATGAAAACACTCCACCCACAGACTCACGTACCAGGCGCAGCTCTTCTTGCAAAATGCATATCCATACCTTTCACATGTCCGGTCATAAACATCTAGAGAGAACCCACTATGCACACAACACGTGCTGGCTGCTAAGGGGAAGGTACAAAGGAAACATCGAAGATAATTAAGACCAGGCATTCTTCCCTACTCTTATATCTAGCAGGGGCAGTAAACTGTTTGCACAAATTTTCCAGGGCCATGGAATTGGTTATTAGTCTCTTACACTCAAGTATTTCAAAATATTGACTCAGGACTCCATGAAGGAATTCACAGAGCTATAATGAACTGCCAACAAGTGAACACAAGGTGCTATACAAGTCTCATTCTGCTTGTAAATAAGCTAAACAAACAAATAATCAAGCAAGTACAGAAGGACGCACGCACGAGCTAATAGAATGTTCACAGTAAGCCAGGTCTCAGATCTGTAGAAGACTCTAGAAACCAGTGGGGAAGGACCGGAAGCCTGGAATAACTCTTCACAGACCTACGGTTCCTGAGCCATGTAACCTGAACCCCTGGGTGCCCTCTTCAGAGCAAGTCTGTCAGGATGCAACCACCCTCCCAAGGGGAGGAGGTGGCAAGTGGTCAGTGTACTTAGACCAAGGTACCCACGTGATTCCTAACGGCTCTGTCTCTCTTCTCTGCCACCCACAGAGCTTCCCATCAGCCAACAAAGAAGACTGGATGGTCTATTCAATGTAAAAATGCCAAGCTCCCTCCCAGAAGTCCAGCCCAACATCAAGGGGATGCAGCCTGCCAAAATGAGAAACAGGGGCCTCAAGTTCAGAAGATTCCACACCCCAAAGATCATTCACTAAGCCGTGCAGGACAGCAAGGTGCCCTGTTAGCACCTATCTGCCGCCCCTGTCAGAGGGAGTATAGAAGATTCTCGGCAGCTTCCACGTGACTGGCCTCCATGCTACAGCCCCCGGAGCAGGTGCACCAGACCTTGGCCAGGGCTTCTGGCCCCGCTGACAGTTTTCACGCAGGGATATTCACAGTCAGGACTCCGGTGCCATGTGGCTCTGTGGACTAATGGAACAACCTGCTTTCAGTGCAGAAGTCTTTTTCAAATATTAATTTTCTATGTATTTATTTCCTGTTGGCTACGCTGCATCTTCCTTGCTGTATGCGGGCTTTCTCTAGTTGTGACGAGCCGAGACTGCTCTCTAGTTGTCATGCGAGGGCTTCTCATTGCAGTGGCTTCTCTAGAGCCCGGGCTCCAGGCACAAGGCTGCAAGAGTTGCAGCTCTTGGGCTCTAAAACGCGGGCTCAGTAGTCGTGGTCCAGGGGCTTAGTCTGGAATCTCCCTAGACCAGGGATAGAACCCATGTCCCCAGCACTGGCTGGCAGATTCTTAACCACTAGAGCAGCAGAGAAGCCACAGAAGTCTTCTTTAAAGGGCTACATTCTGCAAGTGAGAAGCCACATGCAACTGAAGACCTCTCATGAAAGACAGCTCTTCAGAAAACTAGAAAAATGAATAAGAGCTTCCCAGGTGGCTAGTGGTAAAGAATCCGCCTGATGATGCTGGTGACGCAAGAGACTTGGGCTTGATCCCTGGGTCAGGAAGATCCCCAGGAGGAGGAAATGGCACCCCACTCTAGTATTCTTGCCATGGAGATCCCATGGACAGAGGAGCCTGGTGGGCTACAGTCCATGGGATCCCAACAAGCTGGACACAACTGAGTGCACACACACACACACACACACACACAGAAACATAAATGGCACCTTTTTTTCCCCAATGAACAAGTCTCAAAATGTACAGGACTGGAAAAGGTCAGTTTTCATTCCAATCCCTAAGAAAGGCAAAGCCAAAGAATGTTCAAACTACCACACAATTGCACTCATCTCACACACTAACAAAGTAATGCTCAATATTCTCCAAGCCAGGCTTCAACAGTAGTTGAACTGTGAACTTCCAGATGTTCAAGCTGGATTTAGAAAAGGCAGAGGAACCAGAGATGAAACTGCCAACATCCACTGGATCACTGAAAAAGCAAGAGAGTTCCAGAAAAACATCTACTTCTGCTTTATTGACTATGATAAAGCCTTTGACTGTGTGGATCACAATAAACTGTGGAAAATTCTGAAAGAGAGGGGAATGGCAGACCACCTGACCTGCCTCTTGAGAAATCTGTATGCAGGTCAGGAAGCAACAGTTAGAACTGGACATGGAACAACAGACTCATTCAAAATTGGGAAAGGAGTACATCAAGGCTGTATATTGTCACCCTGCTTATTTAACTTCTATGCAGAGTACATCATGAGAAACACTGGGCTAGAGGAAGCACAAGCTGGAATCAAGATTGCCGGGAGAAATATCAATAACCTCAGATATGCAGATGACACCACACCTGTGGCAGAAAGTGAAGAACTAAAGAGCCTCTTGATGAAAGTGAAAGAGGAGAGTGAAAAAGTTGGCTTAAAGCTCAACATTCAGTAAAGTAAAGATCATGGCATCCAGTCCTATCGTTTCATGGTAAATAGATGGGGAAACAGCGGAAACAGTGATAGACTTTATTTTGGGGGCTCCAAAATCACTGCAGATGGTGACTGCAGCCATGAAATTGAAAGATGCTTACTCTTTGGAAGAAAAGATATGCCAACCTAGACAGCATATTAAAAGGCAGAGACATTACTTTGCCAGCAAAGGTCTGTCTAGTCAAAGCTAGTCAAAGCTATGGTTTTTCCAGTAATGTATGGACTATAAAGAAAGCTGAGTGCCGAAGAATTGATGCTTTTGAACTGTGGTGTTGGAGAAGACTGCTCAGAGTGCCTTGGACTGCAAGGAGATCCAACCAGTCCATCCTAAAGGAAATCAGTCCTGAATGTTCATTGGAAGATCTGATGCTGAAGCTGAAACGCCAGTACTTTGGCCACCTGATGAGAAGAACTAACTCATTTGAAAAGACCCTGATGCTGGGAAAGATTGAAGGCAGGAGGAAAATGGAAAGACAAAGGATGAGATGGTTGGATGGCATCACCGACTCAATGGACATGAATCTGAGTAAACTCTGGGAGTTGGTGATGGACAGGGAGGCCTGGCGTGCTGTAGTCCACGAGGTCGCAAAGAGTCAGACACGACTGAACAGAACTGAGCACAAACACACATACACAGAAACATGAATGGCATCTTTTCCCCCCAATGTACAGGCTTCAAAATGTACATCAATTCCTGAACTACAGCTTCTCTCAACTCCACGTTGCTCAGAGAAAGGGCAGCCTTCGATGTCCTAATGACACGGGGCACCTGTGCGACGAGCAGGGCTAAGGGAGGCTTCAAGCGTGGGGCTGAGGGGTCCGACCAGTAAGCACCTGCACTGCACACATTGCGTGCAGGATGACCTTACCTCGTTCCACCCAGGGGCCTGGTCAAACAAAGGAGGGGATGCCAGAAAGAGGAGCTTTGGTCTGGTTGAGTTTCTACATGTCCAAATACCAACAGGAGTTTTCAGTCCCCTCACGAATGCCATCTGACTCCTACTCAACCAAACCTTGAAACACATCAAGGACCAATCTGCTTGCGTGTTCACAGCAGCCCACAGAGCCAAGCACTGTGAGCAAGCTGGCCTTCTGCAATGCTTATTTCTGTCTTCACTCAGGGCCACGGGTTTTGACCACATGGATGGAGGAAGGGCAGAATGATCAGGAGAATGGATTCAAGGCTTTTAAAGAACTGTACCCTATTTCCGCTCAGCACTCCCACAAGGGCCGATCAATGACATCCCTAGAAAGAATTCACTAAATAAGAGGCTTAGAGAGGAGTTTCTCGCTAACACTCAGAGCCAGGTCTAGCCAGGATCCAGATCTTTCAAAGGCTGTGTTGAAAACTGATCAAAAGCAAACCACACTGGCAGTTGAAGCAGGCCAACCGCTGTAAGCATGGAACTGATCTGAAATCTATTCACTTTCCATGTTGTCATTAGATCTCCTGTTTCAGAATCCTGAAAATTAAAATGTTCCTCTGCATCCAGAAGGAATATCTGGAATACCTGGCTCTGACTCATGCCGATCAACAGCCATTTAATCATGAAGGGCTAATCAAGTAAAGGGCTTTATCTTCCCAACTGAAAACTCAAGATATCTAATACATACCTCTGATATTTTAAAAATCATTCCGGCTATGGAATGGAGCACACAAAGTCTGAGCCTGTCCCCGCTAATCTTGGCCTAATGCTGACCCCAGATCACCGAGAAGGCTTTGGGAAAGGCCTGCAAGGCTTGGGGCCAGGCCAATCAAATTCTTTAATTCCTCCCTACCGCCCCCCATCATACTCTCTGCTTCCAGGGGGTGGAACAAGGGCAGCAGCCGTGAAGTCAGGAGAGCCTGGAAGACATCAGACAGCACAGCTGAGAGCAGGGCAAGGCACATGGGAACAACATGCCTATGTTTTCCCCACTTAACAAAGAGACAGGCCGGGGATGTCGGCTGAGATGTTTTACACACAGAGGGAGAAAGGAGAAGAGCGAAACACACACCTGATGCTCATTCAGGTGAAGGCACAAAGCATTTACAACATCAAAACTTTTCTTCATCTTCCTCTTTAGTTTTTGTGTATTTCTGCAGACAGGAAATTAGATAATCCAATCAAAATTTCTGAGACCGCTTACATCTCTCCCTTATGAAAAAAAAAAGAAAAGAAAAGAAACACCAAACATCTGCATGTGTTCAGGTTTCCATATTTGTACATCTTTTGGAAAAACGTTGAAGACAATGACTAGCAAGTTCATAGGAAACTCGAATGTTTCTATGAAATATCCCTAAATATATTTTCTGAATTTTAGAGTGCCAGTAAAAGGCTATTAAAAACCAAAAGATCACAACAAACAAATAAATAAGAGAGTTCACAATAAAATATACTCACTTAAGGCATGCCAGAGAACCAGATATACAAGTAAAACTATTTCTCCACTTTGAATTTTTAATAGAGAGGCCATGAGTCTATGTCTCCAGTATGGTAAACACTGGAATGAGAGTCACCAGCCTACGGACTGGGACAATAAAGTCAGTTTCCTCAGGAAAAAAAAAATTAAAAAGTATAGAAACCCAGTATTATTGAACACAACGTTTTGTTAGTTTCAGATGTCCATTTCCTCAGAAGTCAATTTATGACTAGGTAGTACTAACCATCTACAAATCTCCTATACTAACCACAGCCTGGTAACATATATCCAGTTAACAGGTATGATTAAATGCAACGGATATTTACTGAGAACGCATGATGTCTAAGGGAACAATGAACCACCTAGAACCCAGAGCTGAGGCTGCAGGACTAGGGCCACAGCCCCATCCCTAGGGCCCAGGGCAGGTCTCCAAACAGGCTCTCCTTTTACTCAGACCATTTGGTGATGGGTCAAATTCCAGGGCAGGCTCTTTGCCATGAGGTTTCCCCCTCAGATCTTATTCCACGGCTCCGAGGCCCTCCCATCACCAGCCCTTCATTCTTCCCAAACCAGCTTTTACAAAAGTGTCAAAACTGTGTCAGGCTTCCCAGGTGGTTCAGTGGTAAAGAATCCACGGATTCATGTTGATGTATGGCAAAACCAATACAATATTGTAAAATAATTAACCTCCAATTAAAATAAATTTATATTAAAAAAAAAGAGAGAGACATTTGATCCCTGGGTGTGGAAGATCCCCTGGAGAAGGAAATGGCAACCCACCCCAGTACTCTTGCCTGGAAAATTCCGTGGTCAGAGGAGCCTGGTGGGCTACAGTACATGGGTTCACAAAGAGTCTGACACAACTGAGCATACACAGACACACACACACACTTGTGTCCAGAACATTTTACTTCTCAATGTATTCACATACGATTTCTGGACATATACTCTTTACCCAAATGCATGACTGCCAAATGACCACACTGGTGAACACCTGTTACAGAGGGAATTTCCCTCTCAAGAAAATTCAACACACCCATCCCCACAGAGCAGGTGTGTAGCTGAGACATGGCAAATGGCTGATCTGACACCACAAAGGCGGTCTTTCAAACATACACTGCATGGAGCGTCCACATTTAAATCAAGTGTTCGACTCTGCGACCCCATGGACTGTAGCACGCCAGGCTCTTCTGTCCTCCACTCTCTCCTGGAGTTTGCACCAATTCACGTCCATCGAGTTGGTGATGCTATTTCATCCTCTGCTGCTCCCTTCTCCTTTTGCCTTCAATCCTTCCCAGCATCCAGGTCTTTTCCCATGAGCTGGCTCTTAGCATCAAGTGGCCAAAGTACTGGAGCTTGCAGACAAATTTTTGAGTCCATCCACCCAGGAGGAGGATGGAAATAATGTTGACCTTTGCCCCAATTCTATGCTGAATTCTCCTGGCTCAAGCCCCTTAAGAATATGCATGCAATACCCAAGCCCCCTCACCCTGGGCTTAAAAATTCCCCAATTCCGCTATGGGGAGCCACAGCTTTGGGAAAGATCCCTGATGTTCTCCTTAACTGGCTACAAGTAATAAATCCTCTTTCTCCTGCCCTCTCTTGATTGTGTCTTTTGGTTTAACACCCACAAACAGGGGAACCCAGTCTTTGGGTAACTAATTTTCAGAATCCCTATGGGTCTGTAATTTTATAACTCCCATTTTACTGGTGAGGAAACTCAAGCATAAAGGACTTGCCAAACATTTCCCAGCTAGTAAGCTGCACAGTCAGTTTCAAATATAAGCAGTTTGTCCCCCCAAGTCCTCTGAGTGGCTCTTGACCATCACATCACTGTCACAATACTTGACAGTGTTTCACAAAACTAGTTATTTATACCCAGTGGATGGCCACAGAAACACACAAAAGGCAAACATAAGATTTCTTCTCACTGAGTAAAACCTCTGGCTCAAACACAAACTAATTCACATGCTTATAAATGTTTCAACTTTAGGCTAATTTTTAAATAGACAGGTGAGGTTAGTTCAAGGTATCAAACTACAAAAGCAAAGATGTACCCTGCCATTCAAAAAGTTCAATTATACACACAAATAGGGAAGAGTCTTTGTTCAATATTTAAAAGGAGAATGGGGGAATTATTTCCACCGCCTAATTCGTCACACACACAAAAATGCATACTAAGCTGTCATTGTAGAGAAGGAAATACTATTCTCTCAAAGCCAGTAATACTTAAAGGCTTCAGAAAAAAAAAAAAAACTTAGTTACCTTACCATGCTAATGTTACCTATTTGTTACAGTAACTCTAGATCAAAAAAGCAGATGTTTAAAACTGGATAAGGCTGCTCAAATTTAACACCATTCTCTTGATAAGCTTTCCCCACCACTCTCCTCTCTCCTTACTCAAAACATTGCTCTTGAAACAAGTAATTTTAAGGATCTTTCTTGAGGCAATAAAGCAACCATCCCCACTACAATTTGGATTGTGACTACTAAACTTTAATTAACTATATAAATAGAAGTCATTAAGGATAGAGAACAAAAGACAAAACAAAACAAAAACCCCTAACAGTTTGTTATCCAATTTAAAAAAGGGCAGTTACAAGTTTAGCTCCGAAACACATTCTCTACTGAGCTGGGATTAGAGACTGGTGGGCACACAAAGCATGGATTCTGAGGCCCTGTTTTATTAAACTACAAAACGTTAAGTATACTAAAGGCTTGTTAATCTGCTCAATGAACCACGTGAAGGTTTACTGCATGGCCCTTCCAAAACTGGGGCTGAATCGACTCAGGACTTGCAGCGGAACGGCCGAGCAGTTCAGCATGGTTTGCCCTTTCTGATTTTCCCCACACGAATGGTTGTGGTCATTCCTGGTGGGTGGACAACCTAGGGAGTGTTTTCTTTTTTTTTTTTTCAAGACAGCACAAAGAGCCCACAGCTAAGCTTCCCTTTCCTCAAAGCCTTCCTTCCTGATCCCTGTCTGTTTAAAAAAACAAAAAAAAGAACTTCTTCCCTCAAGGGAACTGCACAGCTGCTTTCCTCGGCCTTTTCTAACAGCAGCAGAGCTCATCACACCTACAGACCCGACTCTAAAGGGCCAGACAGAATCAATAGCTCCACTCTGCTTTCAGAAGAATGGCTAAGAGGACACAGACCAGAAGGGAAACACACACCCACTCTCTCTTCCTCTCTCTGTCTCTCTCTCTCACCCCGTCTCTCTCTATCGCCTGTTGATTGGAATTCATCTCACAAAGGAAGGTAAGAAATATTGAGGATTAACCACAGTTATGGTAGGGTGACAACAGAAACCCAAACAAAACAAGCCACCCAGGGAAGTGGTAGGCTAACAGGCTTTGGAAACGTCATTTCTCCACCCCCATATACATACACACTTATCACATAAAACAGCTGTATGCCAGCAAGAATAGCTTTAAAATCACTGGTTTTTCCCCAACAGAACACAACTGTACCAGATGAAAACTAACTGAAAGGTCCAAGTCAGAAGATTTATAATGCCCAGTAGACACACGAAAAGGTGCTGTGTGAGCTGAGACAAGACGCTCGTAGAATGTCTGCAAGGAGCGCACACTCCCTGGCTGGCTGATAACAGCCTCCACTATCTGGAGCTCATGGCTGCCTTCTTTCACTTGACACCTTCCTCTCATACATCAGCTACTGCAGGCTAACTCAGCCTCCCAAGAACAGTGACCTTTTCTCCCTGGTTTTCCTAACACTCTGACAAGAAGTAAATTACAACCCAACCATTTCAGCCTCTGTAAATGTTACCTATGACTCTGTTTGACTCAACTCTACATGTAAGTTGGTAAATCATCTGCCTGCAATGCAGGAGACTTGGATTCGATTCCTGGGTTGGGAAGATCCCCTGCAGAAGGGAATGGCAACCCACTCCAGTATTCTTGCCTGGAGAATCCCTTGGACAGAGGAGCCTGCCAGACTACAGTCCATGGATTGCAAGAGTCGGACACGACTTAGTGACTAAACCACCACCACCACCTACATGTAAATACAGTTGAGATAAATCTGAATTTTAAAGCTAAAAAAACCTTACAGGACTTCCCTGGTGGTACAGTGGATAAGAATCCACCTGCCAATGCAGGGGACATGGGTTTGATCCCTAGTCCCGGAAGATCTCACATGCTACGGAGCAGCTAATCCCATGTGCCACAGCTACTGAGCTCGAACACCCTAGAATCAACAAGCTGCAAATACTGAGCCCATGTGCTGTAACAACGGAATCCCGTGTGCCTAAAGCCTATGCTAGCAACAAGAGGAGTTACTGCGATGAGAAGCCCACACACCACAACTAGAGAGAAGCCCCCCGCTCTCCGCTACAAGAGAAAGCCCATGTGCCTCAACGAAGACCCAGCACAACCAAAAAAAACCCTTACAGATTATCTAGTTTAGCCTGTAGTTTGACAGATGAAGACTCAGATGGAAAGGATTAATTACTTGCTCAATGGATACAGACCATGTTAGCGGCAGGACCAGGCAGTATCCAGACGTCCCAACCAGCTCTCATGCCATCCTGACCCTCCACATAAAAGGGGTGCCTGGGATCCTGCAGTGAGACAGGAGCTAAGGCTAGGGAATGCCATACAGTTCCAGGGCCTGAAGCAGGGAACTGTGGTCCACAGGCCGTTCAGTTCAGTCGCTCAGTCGTGTCCAACTCTTTGCGACCCCATGACCTGCAGCACGCCAGGCCTCCCTGTCCATCATCAACTCCCGGAGTTCACCCAGACTAGTGTCCATCGAGTCGGTGATGCCATCCCACCATCTCATCCTCTGTCGTCCCCTTTTCCTTCTGCCCTCAATCTTTCCCAGCATCAGGGTCTTTTCTAATGAGTCAGCTCTTCACATCAGGTGGCCAAAGTATTGGAGTTTCAGCTTCAACATCAGTCCTTCCAATGAACACACAGGACTGATCTCCTTTAGGATGGACTGGTTGGATCTCCTTGCAGTCCAAGGGACTCTCAAGAGTCTTCTCCAACAAAAGCATCAATTCTTCAGCACTCAATTTTCTTTATAGTCCAACTCTCATATTCATACATGACTACTGGAAAAACCATAGCCTTGACTAGACAGACCTTTGTTGGCAAAGTAATGTCTCTGCTTTTGAATATGCTATCTAGATTGGTCATAACTTTCCTTCCAAGAAGTAAGTAGCTTTTAATTTCATGGCTGCAGTCACCATCTGCAGTGATTTTGGAGCCCACCAAAATAGTCAGCCACTGTTTCCATTGTATCCCCATCTATTTCCCATGAAGTGATGGGACTGGATGCCATGATCTTCGTTTTCTGAATGTTGAGCTTTAAGGCAACTTTTTACTCTCCTCTTTCACTTTCGTCAAGAGGCTCTTAGAAAGATGAAAAACCTGTGCCCCCAAGCAGGCAGGTGAAGCTGCTGATTAAAGGATAAGCAAGTACTCTGCATCTAGATAACTGAGGCAATTCCTTCCCTCTCTGCCACAATTCCAAGTAAAAACAAATAAAAAGAGGCATTTTGATGAAATACACCTGGCTTGAGAGGTTTTTTTTAAAAACCTCTAAATAGGAGGCTTTTTAAAAATGGGACAGAACTTAACTTTGTGAGGCTTCACTTTCACAATCATACATACCCTTGGCACAGGAAGACTCTAGTAAATCTCCATAAGTTGCCTTAATAGGGAAAACACTTAACTTAGTAAGGTAAATAAGGTAAAATAAGATCAGCCCTGGGATTTCTTTGGAGGGAATGATGCTAAAGCTGAAACTCCAGACTTTGGCCACCTCATGCGAAGAAGTGACTCATTGGAAAAGACTCTGACGCTGGGAGGGATTGGGGGCAGGAGGAGAAGGGGACGACTGAGGATGAGATGGCTGGATGGCATCACCGACTTGATGGATGTGAGTCTGAGCCTGGCGTGCTGCGATTCATGAGGTCACAAAGAGTTGGACACAACTGAGCGACTGAACTGAACTGAAGGCTTACTGTCTGAGGCTTTCAGATTTTAGTTTTGAGAACATTAATGGTTCTGAGAATGTACATACATAATCACAATCCACGGGCTTTAAAACCAAATTTATTAAACTAGATCAGTGTTTATCAACCTTGGCTACACATGGGACTCAACTGCCAACCATGTGAGTTAGCCACCTCGGATATTTCACCAGCTCAAGCCCTCTGATGACTACACCCGCAGATTTCTAGTCTTCAGGATGAGACCACTACACCGAGGAGCAGAGACAAGTGATGTCTACTTTATCCAATTTCCTGACTCACAGAATTCAGGGGCATTAAAAAATAATGTTTGGGGACCACTAACTTTGGGGCTGATTTGTAAACATTAATAGTAACTGGGACATCTGGCAAATGTTTAAAAATCCCAATGCCAAAGGAGCACTTCCGCCTGATGAAGCCAGAAATGCTAGGGGTAGGAGTCAAGCATCAATTTTTAAAGCATGCCAGATGATTCTGACGTGCAACCAAGGTTTAGAACCATGTCCAGGCCTGTACTGTCCAACACAGTAGCTACCTGCTGTTTAAACTAATGGGCTTCCCTGATGGCTCAGTAGTGAAGAATCCGCCTGCCAATGCAGGAGACGCGTTCGATCACTGATCCAGGAAGATCCCACGTGCCCCAGAGCAACTGGGCCCCTGTGCCGCAACTACTGAGTCTGCACTCTGGAGCCCGGGAGCCACAAGTACTGAGCCCATGGGCTGCAGCTACCGAAGCCCACAGGCCCTAGAGTCCACGCTCTGCAAAAACAGAGAAACCCGCGCACTGCAACTAGAGGCTGGTCCCTGCTTGCTGCAACTAGAGAAAGCCAGTGCAAGGAAGACCCAGTGCAGCCATAAATAAGTAAATAAAATTCTAAAAGTAAAATAAATTTAATGAAAATGAAATAAAATTTAAAATTCCGTTCTTTGGTTGCACTAGCCACATATCAAGTCCTCAGTCATCATACATGATGAGCGATTACCAGAGTGGACAGCAGATGTGTAGCATATTCCCACCATCAAAGAAAATTCTAATGGACCAGCCCTGGTCTAGAGCAGTGATTCTCAAAGCTTGGTCCTGAGCTAAGAGCATCAGCATACCCTGGGGACTTGTTACAAGTGCAAGATCTCAGGCTGAGCTATATGGCTCAGGAC
The DNA here is from genome assembly GCA_917880005.1 of Nanger dama. Lineage (NCBI taxonomy): Eukaryota > Metazoa > Chordata > Mammalia > Artiodactyla > Bovidae > Nanger > Nanger dama. The sequence goes on along the minus strand of CAKJTW010000032.1, from coordinate 13,143,523 downwards.
TTTCTGGTGTGAAGCTCTCCAAATGAGCCTAATGCACTCTCAAGTGTGAGAACCTGCGGGCTGATACTGTCCACACAAAATCATTTTTTCCATGGCCTAGCTCTTATCTCTTGATGAAAGTGAAAGTGGAGAGTGAAAAAGTTGGTTTAAAGCTTAACATTCAGAAAACAAAGATCATGGCATCTGGTCCCATCACTTCATGGGAAATATGATGGGGAAACAGTGGAAACAGTGTCAGACTTTATTTTTGGGAGCTCCAAAATCACTGCAGATGGTGACTGCAGCCATGAAATTAAAAGACACTTACTCCTTGGAAGAAAAGTTATGACCAACCTAGATAGCATATTCAAAAGTAGAGACATTACTTTGCCTACTAAGGTCCGTCTAGTCAAGGCTACAGTTTTTCCTGTGGTCATGTATGGATGTGAGAGGTGGCCTGTGAAGAAGGCTGAGCGCCAAAGAATTGATGCTTTTGAACTGTGGTGTTGGAGAAGACTCTTGAGAGTCCCTTGGACTGCAAGGAGATCCAACCAGTCCATTCTGAAGGAGATCAACCCTGGGATTACTTTGGAAGGAATGATGCTAAAGCTGAAAAGCCAGTACTTTGGTCACCTCATGGGAAGAGTTGACTCATTGGAAAAGACTCTGATGCTGGGAGAGATTGGGGGCAGGAGGAGAAGGGGACGACTGAGGATGAGATGGCTGGATGGCATCACTGACTCGATGGATGTCAATCGGAGTGAACTCCGGGAGTGGGTGATGGACAGGGAGGCCTGGTGTGCTATGATTCATGGAGTCGCAAAGAGTCGGACACGACTGAGCAACTGAACTGAACTGAACTGAGCTCATACCTACACATGAAAGCTATCAACTTTGAACTCCATAGTAATGTAAGAGAATGGTTCATGTTGTCATACAATTTCAGAAATGCATTTTTGTGTTCACTTGGGAAGAAACGCCTTGCAATTGGCAAAGGAGTCTTTAAAAGTTCCAGTTCTTTTTATGTTCTCAGTTATTTATAATTGTTAAGAGAAGCAACTTTCAGGTCCAGAAATATAGAAATATGGTTTTAAAGTTATGAAACTCAACAGACTACAGTACTCAACTATTAAAATTATAATTATGAAAACCATGTTGCATGACAAAATATAAATGGGACAAAAGCAAAATACAGCATTTTAACTACAAATATTTATATTTATGGACAAGGACAAAATGAAGGAAGGGGAAAAATAAGAATAATGGATTTGTTAGGGGTTTGGTTGAACAACGACACTTTCCCCTGTCCCCGCTTTTAAATTTCTGCCATGCTTCTTATAAAACATTTTAGATTATCTAAGGAAGCAATCTTTTAAAAGATACAATTGTGCTTTGGTGTGAAAAGTTCACTTCAAGAACAATTTGGTAAAATAGTTCTAGTACTTTATTAGTGACTCACCGAACTGTTCATCTCATAGTAAAATGAAAGCAACAGCAGAAACTAACACAGCACTGGAAAGCCATTACACTCTAGTGCAAAAAATAAAATCAGGGGGCTTCCCTGGTGGCTCAGCTGGTAAAACATCAAATCAAGGCTGCATTCAAGCAAATGATGAGGCTTGGACTGTTAATCCTCCTAATTCTGAGGGTCTATGAGGGCCTATAAGAAAAAAAAAAAACAACTTTCCTTTTTTTTTAACCTTAGATCTTACAATCAAATAAACAAATTACTCATTTTACAATAAAATTTTAGAGATATGAAAACTTGACATTTTTCCATGCTTAGCTTCCATATCATTGTTGGATGGTAAAACACCAAATAAACTAATTTCCAAGGAAGAATTTCTGATATCTTCTTATATTTGCAACGCTAAATTCCCAGAGCTATAATATTTTGTAGAGTGATCTTGAAAAGATAGCTCTTGAATTCCATATAAATCAACTCTTGATTGTTTTCATATGAATTTTAGTATACTTCCTTTACTGCTAACTCTGTTGTTAGTAAATTTCATTTTGTTGTTAAGGTACAAAATTCTCTTTGAGTATTTCTGTATATCTTGTTGGTTTCTCTGCCATTCTATTTCCTCTGCCAGTAATGTTCTCCAAAGTCCTTTAAATTCTAAATGCACAAACACCTTCTCTGTTCTAGCTCCAGGGAAGATTTGAGAAAGGGTAACTATGGCTGAATAACTGAGAAACCTTGATGTCTTCAGAAAGCCTACTATTTGGGGAAGATGTTTTCTTATAAATGTTTTTAAAATACGAGTGCATAGCATATGCTTCAATTTTATTGAAAACTGGAAACATTTCAAGTTATCCACTTGTCTCTGATTAGATTTTGCCAGAAGAATCCAAGAGGTAGAATGATAAACTGGCTAGTTTGGTATCATTTTGAAAAATCTCCCCAGCCCAATAAGCATATATATTTTAAACTTAACAATAACCAAAAAAAAGAAAAGAGAAAAATGCAACTAATATTTTTGCAATAGTAATACAAAATTAGGATTTTCTAATTTTTTTCAATTTTTGTATTGATTACAACTAATTATCTTCATGAATGTCAGTAACTAAGAGTTGCATAAGGCAACTACCACCTTTAATTATAGCATTTACATATGCTCTTAAGAAAAAAACAATTTTATTTCTATTGTTGAAAGCTGAAAAGGGATCTGACAGAACATTTAATAATAATTTTTTTAAAAACAACAAAGAATTTACAAAAATGCTTTCTGTCCACTGGGCACTGTTGAATCTAGGCCCTGAGAATACAAAGATAAATCATATATAGTCCTTGTCCTAGAGAAAGCCCCAAATCTATATATTTGAGAAAAGTCTTTAACATAAAAGACAGACACCAACACTAACAAAACTATGCACTTTAAAAAGAAGAAGAAAGAAAAGGCTACTATATGGAGACAAATATCATTAGTGTCCTCAGAAAGATAGAAAATGCCACAACTAGAAAATAAGCACAGGATGCTATTTTTTTTTTTTAGAGTCTAAAAGAGTTCTTGGAAATTAAAAATGTGATATCAGAGGAAAAAATTAACAAAGTTTGGAAGATAAAGTGGATGAAATCTCCCAGAAGGCAGAACAAAAACAAGAGATGAAAAGCAGAAAGGAAAAATAAAATAATCAGATGACCAGTTCAGGAAACTCCATGTCTAAATAAATGCTCCAGAAAAGAATAAATAAAAGAGAGCATTTGCAAATGAATTAATTCAATTTTTTTTTCAGAACTGAAGGATACAAGTTTCCAGGTCCAAAAGGCCCACCCCTGTGATTTCACCAAAAGGAGAAGAAAGAATATTCTATAGGATTCCAGAAAGGGAAAATCTAGGTCATGTCTTAAGGGCTGGAAATCCAAATAGCTTCAGACCTCTCAACAGAAACACTGGAAGCAAGAAGACATTAAAGCAACCATCATCTTTAAAACAGAATTTGTTACCCATCCAAACTATTAACGAGGTAAGTGGGTGGAATGAAGATATTTTCATTTTTGAAATGAAAAACTTCACCTCCCAAAATTCTTTCTGGGGAAGCAACCAAAGGACATGCTCTACAAAGTTGAGGCAGCAAAGAAAGAAAGAGAAACAGAAAAACAAGAGATTCCGCACAGAAAAGAGTCTGTAAAAGGAATTCTCAGAATAATGTGGCAGGAACCCCCAGGATGACAGCTACATCAGGCATAGCCTTTATAAATTATAAAACTACTCCACACTTCAAAGTATTTACACTGATTTAAAATATTTATACATATGTATACATGCAGAACCCAGCTTCTCACCCACTAAACTTGTATTTTTCAAATTATAAACTTGTGACCGTTTAGCAGGTTTTGAAGTTAATTTGGTAAGTCACAACCAACGTTTCTAAAATGAATGAGAACAGAAAGGGGTAGAAAAATAATATCAGAGATCTTGCACATAGTAAATTTTTTTCATGAACCTTTATATAGGTGCACACGACGGTGCATAATGTAAAATACATTTTAAACTGTAAACAAAATAATTTTAAGTCACTAATCTTTAGTACATTATAATTACTTTTAGGCTTGTCTTTTAAAGTGAGAGATGACCATCTATTCTAAAACAAAAATGGAAAATATGGAAATCTAATGAAAATATTCCATTAGAACATTCTTCAAAATACCACTGATATCATATATGAAGAATGCTCACTCCTATATTAGTGAAATCTAAATACTCTGCTTTCTTACAATCAACTTTGTAATACTGAGCCAGAGAGAGGAGTAACAACACAGAAAACACAATAAAACTCAAAGTCACCCAGACAATGTAGAATATTACTGCTTCTTCAGTGATGGATCTTTTTCATTTGATATGATTTCAACTAATTTTTCAACTTTCACTCTACAGTTTTACTTGAGGAGAAGAAACCATCCTATAAACCACTGTAATAGCAGGAGAAACCAGTCTGGGGGAATAAACAATCAAAAACTTGTAACACATAATTCATAAACTGGAAAATATAGATGCAGTCAAATCAACCAAGCTGTAGCTTTCTTCCACTGACCGACCTTCGTGTACCTTGTAAGCTACACCACCCACCCTACAGGATGGAAAAACTGGGCAAGAAGTTAAAACTTTGATGCTCTTTAACTAAGAGCCTAAATGTATCCAATTTTTCTTTTAACTTAGCTAGGTTACATCTGCACATGGCTTCAGATGCTCACCTACAATTTACTTACTTTCAGTTGCTTACTTTAAAATGGTATAAAACAATCAAGAACAAAAATTTCTGTACAAAGCAAGTTCCATTACATTCTGATGATAAAACTTCACTTCCTAAAAGCTACAAAGATCAGATTGATATATACATGGGTATATATATATATTTTTTTGAATGGGCTTCCACAGTGGCTCAGCAGTAAAGAATCCACCTGCAGTGCAGGAGATGCATTAGATCCCTGGGCTGGGAAGATCCCCTGGAGGAGGGCATGCAACCCACTCCAGTATTTCTTGCCAGGAAAATGGGGGACAGAGGAGCCTGGTGGGCTACGGTTCATGGGGTTGCAAAGAGTCGGACATGAATGAGCACAGATGAACATGTGTACTTTTAAAACCGCAATTATCACCCATACTGGATTTTTTTAAAGGAGTCAACAAACTGTTATTAAAGGATAGAAAAGATATATGTGGGAAAAATATATATGTGTGTGTATGTGTGTGTACTTGAAAATATGCATGGGAAATCAATAACTGAGGTCACCTTTTTTGTTTGGGGAGAGGTGAGAGGATATTAAGTATAAGGATGACAACAGGAATGAGAGAAAGACTTTGCAATGGACGCCTGGTTATACTTTGATTTTTAAACTATTCTGTATTTTGGCAAGTTAGGGGTTTTCATTCTGTCCTCCTTCCTGCATTGCCTGGCCTCTGCACCCTGCTTCACATTCTGCACGCACGCACACACAATCAGCCAGAAGTAATCTGTGGCAGGTATGCTTCAGTTTCTTTGACAAAGGAGTTTCTACTGATCTTGGAAAAGTGAACCTGCACTCTTAGCCTCCGTGGCCAGCACAAATGCCACCTGTCTTTACAGGATGCCAAGACCCCAGGTCACGCCCACAGCCCCTCCTCAGTGTTCCCATCACAGTGCAAACCATCACCATGCAGACATTTGCTGAGGGTCTGCTATGTGCCAGGTGCTGTTTGGAGGTATGGAGGACAAAAGTCAGTAGGACAAGGTTCCTGCCTTCCCAGACCTCACAGCCGAAAGGAGGGGGAGAGAGAAGAGGAAACGGGCAATTTTCAAGTGATATGATATACATAATGGCAAAAGTATAATCTAAATAACCTACTGCACTATATTTTAACTATTTTTACTTCTCTCTTCTCACATCTCTCAAAGGTGTAAGCCTCTGGCATAGGTTCTGGGTCCACAGTGGTCTTTGGCTCCCCCGTGCTGAACATGGTACCTGCATGATCTGAACTTCATAATGAACTTCATACATGTCTCCTGCATTGTAATGCAATGGTATGTTAAGAAACACATTCATATAACTCTCACTGTTTCAGAATGGCTTATTAACTATCAACTTTTAATCTAGACTTCTGTGGTACATTATAATCTTAGAATTTTAGGACCAAAACAAATACCTTTAACCTAACAAGCCCTGTGATCTTTTAGACCTTAACATGTAACCTTGGCTTTGATTCCATAAAGGGGGAAATTATGAAAGCTAAGCCTGTTTCTTTTCCTGGAAACTAATGTACTCTTGCTTGTTTTTACTAGTAGGACTGAAAACTTGGACCTAGTAGCTTAAAATGCCAACCACCATTAATACATTAGTAATTTCCTGCAATATTTGGAAAAACAGCTACTTCAATGATAAGGTTTACCAAGAGTCATTTAAAAACTTCTTACACTTCAAGCCTTGGACTTCTAGGTAAGAAAAACACTAGCCTCACCTTGCTCTGAGCTCGATTCCAAAACAAATGAAAAAGAAATGGATTGCAAACATAATATGAGGCATTGTTGCAATTAATCAACCTAGAACCCAAGGGAGAAACTGTTTCTATTTTTAAATGCACTGTTGCTTTAAGGGAAAACCCACTGGAGAAGACGAAACCAAGCTGCATAATGAAAATCAAAATGCATTTGATGTCTCCATCCTTGCAAAGACAGTAATCCTAACGTGCAGGCAGCACTGCTGGGTTGAACCCTCCCAGTTTGTCTATAAACTGAGTAACACGTACCTAGGCAAAACCCACAGAAAGAGCCCATCCACCATTCAAATAATTCTGTCAGGGGGTCAGAACATGTTTCAGCACTATTCTTATAGCTCTCGATAACAGGCTATTCCAAGAAGCAAGCATATGGAGAAATCCCCAAATCACCCTACAAATCGTTACTTAAAAGATCCTGATTAGTAATGACGGTGGTGGCCCTAAAAATGATCAACTGATTATTTAGCCTTTCCAGCCAAGTGTCTGCAGTTGTAAAGTCTATCCACATCCACAAAATTAAATCCCTGTCTGTCCACAATGGACAAAGCTTTATAACATTAAATAGTAGCTGATAGTAACAATCCTTATGGTTAAGAGTGGCAAGAAGCAGGTGCCAAACCAGCAAGGAAAATAGAAGCCACAAAAACTTAGGAGTTGACATTTCTACCTGTTTCCTAGATTGCTTTGAAGAATCTGACCCAGCAGAATTTATTTCTTAAACATGAGAAAATATTCAGTTTGGGCGTGGGGGAATGGGGGAAATGTACTGGTGATCTAGGCAGCCAATGTAATCTGTAAATATCTTAATTTACTCAATAAGTTTACTTGCTATTAACATGAAATATACAACTATATTGCTATAAATGGATCTAAAATACTATAAATATTTAAAATGTATCTAAAAATATTATCCAAGGATACAATCATTACGGTTAAAAAGCATTTAACACATTTTAAATACAACAGCTATTTACTATCACCATAACAATCGGCTATAGGAAGCAGAATGTTTGCACACTGGATAAAAATTTCTAGCCTCAGCACAAAAAGCAAAAATTCTCAAATTTACCTGACAATTTCTTCCCCCAAATTTAGTAAACTATGCCTGGACGCTGCATGATTATAGAATGAAGGCAGTTGCTTCCTTTAGCAATAAAGTAACAGACCCTACTTCAGAGTTGCTGTTCAGTGAAAAAAAAGCTCCAAAGAGCAAAAATGTCACTAAATTGTATCACATCAATCAACAGGTAACAGGTGACTTTTACAAACAAAAACTCCAGTGGAGTTAATTTTTCAAATCTCCCTGGTTTCTCTTTCCTATTTTTCCAAGCTACTGCACTGCTATACTGAATGAATTTCAACCCTTTTCTTCTCAGGGGCTTACCAGAAAAATGCCAAATATTCAAATTATTTTAGGGCATTTTCCCATACTGTTGCGTGGAATAGAGCAGAATTAATAAGGATCCAACAGTTACCACTTTTCAAATGCAAATATGTTGCCACCTAGTAAATGCAGCCCCTCTTAAACATCCCCTCAGTGTCTACACAGCTCCGGGGCACTACTTTTGTCTTCCTGAAAATCAAAATCGCGCATTACATTCAGGCATTATCTCAACCTAGCACCAACAAAATAATAGATCTTAAATGGTCCAGGCCTGAGCCAGCATCGTACAAAACTGTTTTGGTTTACTGCGGTGGGGGTGGAGGGGTATTCCTCCCACTCCCTATTTTACACAAAGTTCCTTAACAAGTCTTCCAAATAAAGCCAACAGTGCAGGGGTGGAAAGAACCAGGGGCACCAGATTCCACGGTGCCGGCCTTGGGTGGTCATTCCTCGCCTCAGGCCTCAGTTTTCTCATCTGTAAAATGTGGCCATGGGACCATCATCTCGAGGGCCCCAGCCGGCCCTCTCAGGGTGTCTCGCCGCGGGCCGGGGACACAGGACTGGTCCCAGCTCTGGCCCGGGGTGTCCTGCCTCTAGATGGGAGGGGACAAGGGAGAGGGGGCAGAGGGAGGAGAGAGAGGAACTTGGACTTGCAACAGCTTCAGACGGGACCGTGCGACAAACTTGAAGCCGTCCTCCTAACAATAGGAAAGAGCACTCCCATTTTCCTGGCCCAAACTTGCAGCAGGCGGCGGGGCTGCACCCGCCCGCCCTCGGCACCCGCTTTTACCTTTCTCCCTGTTTGGTGTTAGAAGGAGGAGGGTGCAGGACCGTTTGATTCCCTTCCATCTCCACCACGCACTTGGTGTTGAGTTCCAGTTCTGAAAGCAAAAGGGAGGAACAGCGTTGCAGAGCCGAGCATCCGCGCCCGCAGCCCGCCTCTGCGCGGCCGCGCGGCGCTCTCCCCCGGGAGGCGGCCCGAGCCGGGAGCCGGCGCACCGGGTCCCCGCGGCCGCGGCGGGCGCCGCCTCCTCCCCGGAGCGACCCCGGCCCCGGCTCGCCTCCCCGCTCCCGCCGCCCCCAGCCCCGCGGCCCCGCAGTTTTCCAAAGTTGCCCCCCCACCCCCGCCCTCAGCCCCGATCGCAAAGCGCAAAGGAGCTTGCTCACCTCGTCGGTTCAGGGGCCGGACCCGGACGGCAACTTTTACCTTGGTATCCGACATGTTGGCGGCGCCCGCTCGGCCCCCAGGCGGCCCCTTCACGCGCGCGCCCCGAGCGCGGCCGCCGCCGCTCCGCCGTGAGCTCCGCGAGGCAGCGCCGAGGCGCGCGGGCCATCCCGGGGAGCGCGACGCGGGGCACGGCCGGGCCCGGGGAGGGGGCGGGCGCGCGGGCGGGCGGGCGCGCGGGGCGGGGCGCGGCGGCCGCGGCGGCGGCGGCGGGCGGGGAGGAGGCCGCGCCGCCCGGGCCCAGGCGCCGCTCTAGCCGCGCCGGCCCAGCCGAGCGCACAGCGCCGCCGCCCCTCGCGGCCGCCCCCGGGCCGGGCCGCGCCGCCATCTTCCCCGCCTCGCGGCGCCCGGAGGCCCGGCCGGCTCCCGGGGAGGGGAGCGGGGGCCGGCGGGCGGCGCGCGGGGCTGGGCGGGGGAGAGGGGCGCAGCGATCCGGGGCGGGGCGCTCGCTTTTCCCCCGGGGTCCGGCCTGTCCCCCGCGGCCCCGGCGGGGGACCCCACGGGCACCGCCTTGAACTCGAGTCACCTTCTGGGGCCGCTGTCACCGCAGCCCCGGGGAGCCCCTGGGCGTGCCGGGTGGGCAGGCCTTACCCACCGGGTGGAACGCGCCTCCACCGGCCGGCCGCCCCCTCCGCCCGCCCCTCACCGCGCCGCGCCCAGCGCGCAGCGGCGTTTTCCGATAGTGAACCGAGGCTGGAAGTCAATCCGTGCCTCCGCCACCAAATGAGCGTGTTTGCAAAGATTACTCTCGCTTCCTTCCCGGCCCTTGCGCTTCTCCGTCGGGAGAAATGTCCAGTGTGGGCTGGGAGGGTCATTAACTGTTACATAAGAATTTAAGAGCCATGGATTGTGGTCGCGCTTGCCAAAGACCGACCTCGCTGCCAGGGCGGGACTGGGGGCGGGGGGATCTGATTTATTCCGTGAGGTTCAACAAGTGCTTCTTGGGCGTGCACTTCTAGGTGCTGGGCCTGTGGAAGCGTACACAGTCTATAATCCCGAGTTGAGATCAGGGGAAATCTTTCCAGCTCGATTAAATGTAGAAATTCAATCTTTCATAAGGTCATTCGAAGTTGTCTTGGGGGCCAACTGTGTGCAAAGTGCTGTGGAGGACACAAAATCGTGAATAGAATCGTGCATCCAGTACTGCGGACGCACACTCTGTGGCGGGAAACATAGCACCGAGTCAGGTGGGACCCAGACTGTTGGCAAATGCCCTGAGATGTTCAGTTCTGTCTCCAACAGGTGCCACGTAGGGGCTTGACTCTCTCCCCACCCGACCCCCTATCCTCTGTCATATCATGAAAGCCTGGAATACCTACGAAATTTCAACTTTATTCTAAAGGCAAGGGGAAACTGAATGGAGACTTTGGGTTTGGGCCCGGGACCGACTCTAAGACTGTCATCAAGATAAGAGGTGATGATGGCTAGAGCAAAGCCAGCGGTGGTAAAGATGCAGGAAGCAGGACTTACCGTGGAGATAAGAGTGAAGTAACTCAGCAGCACTGGGATGTGAGAATTGAGGGTCTAGGAGGATGCTGGTGCACGTGTGAGTGTGTGTGTCGCTCTTTCATGTCTCTTTGTGTACCTATGGACTGTAGCCCACCGACCAGGCTCCACTATCCATGGGATTCCCCAGGCAAGAATACTGGAGTGGGTTGCCATGCCTTCCTCCAGGGTATCTTGCCAACCCAGCAGTTGAACTTGGGTCTCTTGCATTGGTGGCAGATTCTTTATCCTCTGAGCCACCAGGGAAGCCCCTGCTGGCCCATAACACACCATAAATAGATAAGAGGTCTTAAGGTGAGAGGGGCATGGTTAATTTGCTATTGCTGGTTAAATAGTTTCCTTTTTTTTTTTTTTTGGTTGGTTGATTGGTTGGGGTTTTGTTTGTTTGTTTTTGCCAAGTAGTCCTTCTGTTTTTCCACCTTTCCCAACCCTCTCCAACTTGAAAGTCCCTCACCTTCTCTGAGAAGAGTTTACCAAATGTTTCTTCTTCAAAACAGTTTTAACCCTAACTCGTGAGGTTGGGCTTCCCTGGTGGCTCCATCCACAAGGAGTCCACCTGCAATGCAGTTTCGATCCCTAGGTTGGGAAGATCCCCTGGAGAAGGAAATGGCCACCCACTCCAGTAATCTTGCCTGGGAAATCCCATGGACAGTGGAGCCTAGTGCGCTGTAGCCCATGGGGTCAGAAAAGAGTTGGACATGACTTGGCTGTCCCTACAACCCTTCTACAGCCCTCCTCCCAAATGGCCATCCCTCTGCTTGAGTTTGTTTGCTGGCAGAGTGTTCTCTCATGGGTGACTCTCACATTCTACTGATAGAGAAGGGCTCCGTACAAGGGCTTCCCTCCTAGCTCAGTTGGTAAAGAATCTGCCTGCAACGCAGGAGACCGGGGCTCGATTCCTGGGTCAGGAAGATCCTCTGGAGAAGGAAATGGCAATCCACTCCAGTATTCTTGCCTGGAGAATCTCATGGACAGAGGAGCACTGGCAAGCCACAGTGCATGGGGTTGCATGAGTCAGACTCAACTTAGCAAGTAAACCACCATGAAGAATCAAATTTGCTTCCTTGTAAATTGCAACTGTTGATATGCACTGCCTCCTGGAGCTTCCCCCCTCCAAATTAAACTCCTCTATACCAACAGCCCTTCAGACACTTGAAAATGGCTCTCATGCTCTTCTGAAGACCTCTGTTCTTCAGAATATGCTGTATGAGGGACTTCCCTGGTGGTCCAATGGCTAAGACTCCATGCTCCCAACGCAGAAGGCCCAGGTTCCATCCTAGGTCAAGGAACTAGAGCCCACATACCAGAACTAAGCATTTGCAGGCCACGGCTAAAGACCCCACATGCCACAACCAAGAGCTGGCACAGCCAAATAAACAAATAAAAACAAAATTTTTTTTTTTTTTTTAAGAATATGCTGTTCTAGTTACTGTGGTTATATAACACATCCTCCCAGCAGGTTAGCAGCTTAAAACCATTTAGAAGGGCTCATCTGGTTCAATCATGAGATTGCAGAGATGGCAGTCAGGTGGTAGCTGGAGCTGGAACGTGGGAGCTGGAACAGCTGGAGCAGGACAGGCATTCCTCTTTCTCTAGACACTTTCACGCTTTCTCCATACGGTCTTTCTGCGTGGGTGGCTTGCACTTCCTCACAGCATGGTGGCTAGGTTCTAAGTGTGAGCATTTTAAGAGTCGCAGTGTAAGCTCTTCCAGCTTTTATGACCTTACCTTAGAAGTTCTGTAGTGCCACTCCTGTGGTCTCACAAGCCCTCCCCAATCCCAGGTGAGAATTACAGTCCCCTTATCTCAGTGGGGAAAACATCAGAGTTAATCTTTCAAGATCATGTGATGCGGGAGACATTTGTTGTAGCCCTTTCTGGAAAATGCAGTTTGCCACATGTTGCATTCTCTCAACTGTAGTGGGCATCCTTCTCTGAAACTAGATTGTAACAAAGTGAGGGGACATCCCTGGTGGTCCAGTGGTTAAGACTCCTCAGTCCCAAAGCAGGGGGCATGGGTGTGATCCCACATGCCACTCCATGCGGCAAAAAAATGAAAAGAAAGATAAGGCTTAGGAATGAGACAAACTATTTGAATCTTGTCTCACATGTAGCCTGGAACAAATTTTGAACTCCCCACAACAAATTTTCAACTGGTTCATGAGTAAGTAAGAACTATGAACTCCTCTCCCGAAAGATGTACTAAACACCTTTTTGAGTAAATGCCCAGCATACAACATTTACTTTTTCTGAGAACAGCTGTTCCCTCTCCCTCCATCACCCCTTGACTTCTGGACCTCAGCTACCATATTTGTACTGTATAACCCCACATTCCTGGTAAAATTCCTGCCACAAGCTGAATCTATCAGTTTCTTCCCCCTGGAAATCTAGGCTTGGGATTCAGAGAGTTGTGACTGAGAGTACGGCTCTTGGAATCAAACTCTCTGGTTTGAATCCTGAAGCTTCCTTTTCTGAGCAAGAAAATCTGTATTAACTATTCTGGGCCTCAGTTTCCTTGTTGGGATGATGTTGTGGTTGTTTAGTCTCTTAGCTGTGTCCAGCTCTTTTGTGATCCCATGGACTGTAGCCCGCCAAGCTCCTCTTTCCACAGCATTTTCTGGGCAAGGTTACTGGAATGGGTTGCCATTTCCTTCTCCAGGCATTTTCTGGGCAAGGTTACTGGAATGGGTTGCCATTTCCATCTCCATCTCCTTCTCCACTGTGGATTCTTTCCCACAGTGCCACCAGGAAGCCCGTAAAACCCAATGTTTACTTATAAAGATTAGACGCATTTCTGGAGAAAAAATTTGGATGATGGTAATTGATGATGGGAAAAGTCCCTACTACGTAGGGTTGTTATGAGGATAAAAGGAGTTCATATCTGTGTCAATTTCACCCCAGCATTGTAAGTGGAAGCTGGCACCTCCCTGTAGTCAACCTGAGGGCTGTGGAGAGACTGTTCTTCACGATCACAGGGAGGCCCACCACCGCAAAAGAAGCCGTTGTGCAGGACATTTAGGGAAGTGAGAACTGTTTGGGTTTCCAGGTTTCTAAAACCCTTCTAGGTTCTTCTTCTAGGCTCTGTTAAGCTGAGCTCTATTCCCACTCCTAAAATCTACACAGATAATAGAATTGACCTGGGAAAAAGTGCAACGGGCCTGAGAAGACTGAAGATGCTCATGGAACAGCAGCAATGGAGTTTTGTCCGCTTGGAGAATGTTGACAAGTGACGCAAAATATTGTTGGCATTGACCTGCATCTAGAGAAGGGGAGTCTGTGGAGGAAAGACACAGATGATAAACATGATGAAGAATGAAAGGCAGCACAGGGCAGGCAGTGAAGGCATCCTCCCTGGGGTGGTTCCGATTCCAGCTCTGACATGTTCAAGTGGCCACACCTCAAACGTGCACACTGCCCACTCAGGGCCACAAAGGAGCCCGTTGTCCTGCCACAGTTGGCTCTTCAGGCCAGTTTGCTATGAGGGGATGAGGTGGGGGCTGTTCCCAGGGCCCTTAAAAGTTCCCAAAGGGTGTGAAGGGCGCTTATGGGAACCCCAGCCTCAGGCATTTGGCAGGCGGAAATCCCAGTGGTTCTCCGTCTAAGAAGGTGTCGGAGGCTGTAGACCAGGGATTTTAACTGGATGGGCTTATTCAAAAGAATCTGGACTCTTCTATTCCATAAGGCTTTGTTGGATTTTGCTGTGGTTTATTCTCATCTTTGTTTAATTGAAGTAAGCAGCAAAAAAAAAAAAAAAGCTGATAGAAGAATGGGTGTGCTTTTCTCTGGTGGCATCAAGGGGAGTTCTGGGACCAGACAGACAATGTCACACTCAGGAGTCGGTCTAAGGAAAAAGCAGCTCAGGGAACAGCAAGGCAGCTCCTTAGATGGATAACCACTGGGATTTCTGTAGTCATGAGACTGGCGTACAGAATTAAAGGTTCATCAGAGAGCTGGTCTAGACTGAGAAGATCCTGGTTGTGGGTCCGAGCTATGCACAGGCTTTGGGGAGCTTTACTGATTTCTTTTCAAGCATCTCTACAATCCCCAAAGTCCAACATAACCAATGAATACAGCTACTGCATCCTCTAGACACATCCACATCCACCCAGTCTACGTAGTTTGCACATATGCTCTTTGTTAGAAAGAGCTTGTTAGTAGGGCTTTACTTTAGAAACCAGAAATACCCTGGGATCCAAAGAACCTGACAGACACCTGATCACAAACATCCCAAGGATTCTGGAATCATCTGATATCAAGCTATTTCAGCCAGAAGGGGGCTGTCAGGCTATTATCAAAACTGCTAATGGCTTAAGTCTACCGAGGATCAAAGAGTGATGATGGCATAGGCAAATACTTCAATAAGAGGCTTTTCATAAATCTATTTTAACAACAGTGTCCGTCAGCCTAGGCTAAGTCATGCCGTGGTAACCCCACAACTTTTGAATCTCAGTGGTTTATGTAAACGAGCCTTTATGCCCAACTCAGGTAACTTGTCCCCCAAAGCTCGGTTGTGGCTCTGCTCCTGTCATTTTCAAGTCCCAGGCCAATGAAACAGCCTCCACCTGGGACAGTGTCATTTTGTGGCCGAAGGAAAGAAAAAGATGGCAGACCACACAATGGCTCAAAATTTTGCTCAGAAATTATGCATATCATTTCTCAGTTTCCACTGGACCAAGAAATATCTCCATTCATGCACCTTCTGCATTTTTGATTATTAAAGCCAGGAAAGATTCCCAGAAAGCTGAGAACCAGATAGGAATGTATTTATACCTGGTGACAAATTGCTTCCCAAGAGAAACTGATAGGAAAAAATTACTGCCATCAAAATAAAAGTGTGGACATTCTAGTGCACCTTTTGTGTTGTGGATTTTCTATCAAAGATGCAAAATGTTTTTTTTTTAAAGAAATATACATTTTGGGGTTCATCATGGATCCTGGCTCACAACTCTATAACTCTTGTAATTAACTAAGTGATTAGAACATAGGAGCATCTTTCATTATAATATTTGGCTTTAATCCTTCATTCCTGAAATAGCTCCAGAGCACTAAAGGGGAAACCAGGTGATTTTTGGAAAGATAACCACAGGATGAGGGCTGGTTGCCAGGGAAACCAACCATGTGATTGCAAGGCTGGAAATTAAAAGCTCACCCATCCTTTCTACTTCCATCTCAGAGGCAGGGAGGTTGAATCAAACACCAATGGTCAGTGAATGAATCAACCATCTATATAGAAAGAGTTCAGTTCAGTTCAGTTGCTCAGTCACGTCCGACTCTTTGCAACCCCATGGACTGCAGCACGCCCAGGCCTCTCTGTCCATCACCAACTCCCAGAGTTTACTCAGACTCATGTCCATTGAGTCGGTGATGCCATCCAACCATCTCATCCTCTGTCACCCCCCTTCTCCTACCTTCAATCTTTCCCAGCATCAGGGTCTTTTCAAATGAGTCATATACAAGGAAGCCTCCATTTAAAAAAAAAAAATGATGATGGTTGGGAATCTTCTAGGTTGATGAGCATGTGGAGGTGCTGAGAGGGTTGCTTGCTGTGGAGAACATGGAACTTCCATCCCACACACCTTGCCCTTGTGTCTCTTTCAGCTGGCTGTTCCGGAGTTGCATCCTTTTATGATCAACCAGTGATCTAGTAAGTAAGCTTTTTTGTGAGTTCTGTGAGCTACTCTAGCAAATTACTGAACAGAGTAGAGGGTCATGGGAACGTATAGGATGACCTGGACTTGCTATTGATGTCTGAAGTGGGAAGGGAGAGCAGTCTTGAGGGACTGAACCCTTGCGCTGTGGGATCTGATGCTACGTCCAGGCGGATGCTGTCAGAGTTGAATTAAATCGGGCTTCCTTGGTGGCTCAGACAGTAAAGCAGGAGACCTGGGTTCACCCCCTGGGTCGGGAAGATACCCTGGAGAAGGGAATGCAACCCAGTATTCTTGCCTGGAGAATTCCACAGACAGAAGAGCCTGGTGGGCTACAGACTATGGGGTCACAAAGAGATGGACACGACTGAGTGACTAACACTTCTGTAGGGCACCAGTTGGAATCTCCTAAAAACTGGAGAACTGCTTAATATGGGGAAAAACCCTACCTGCTTGGAGTACAGACGTATTCAGTGAGTAGATGGACAACAAAGTGGGTTTTTTCCTTTACACAAGGGCTCCAAACCATCTACCACAATAATATTTATATCTCACAGTGGTTCACGGTAGCAAATATTTATTCAACATTGACTACCTCCCAAGCACAGGTTCATTATTTAATTCTCACAGTACCCTCTGAGACACACACTGTTATTATCCTTCATTGTATGATAGGTTAAAAATAAAAAGAGAAAATTTAAGTAAGCTGTTCAAGGAAGGGAAGTGGCAGCCTTGGGATTTCAACGCACATACAAATTGAAACATGCATGTGAGTGATTTTCATAAGAAGGGTAATAGATTTCCCCTGACTCACCTATATTTTTCTGGCACACAAAAAAATGAAATAGGCAATATAAATAATAGTCTGTTACTATTATGATTTACAGTTTAATGCAGTATGTAGCTCCCATAAAAGCATCATAAAACACTGTGGGAGACAGATGAGAAAAATGGGTGATGACGGGGCATTATTAGTAACATCATTAGTAATGATGTTCAGTCTGGATGATGCTTCTGTCAGTGAACAAGCACTGAGACTGTGTTTTTTTTTTAAGTCAAATTAGTATCAAGACAGACTCAAGGCAATGAGAATTCCATGGGAAATTAGTAAACTAACTTGGAGTTAGTTAAAGGCAGCTGTAATCCATTGGTTTGATTGTCTGCCTCTTGGACTGTGAACTCCTTAAAGAGTTAGAATCTACGAAGTGACAGGCACTTTGAAGGACCCCATTAAAGACAGTTATTTTTATCCTTACTGTTGTTGAGAATGGGAGAAACTTGCCCTGCCCGTCTGAATGTCGCCAGTCCATAATGAATGAATGGAGGGGTAGGGTCTCTGTCCTTTGCAAAACAACATGGAAGTAAACGCACAGGTTATTGTGACTTTTTCAAATTCTTTTCCCTTCAGAGTCTGTGATACCTTCTTTTGAACATTCTCAGCATTGTCAGATCTTCACTGGTTACCCGGTCCTGGGGTTTTCCAGCGGGAAGGAATCTTAGAAATCATTTAATCCAGTCACTGTCTTAGAAAATCTGGGCCCCTGAGACATTAGGTGGTGAGACTGAAACAGCCAGTCTGAAACAAGGCCAGGAAGATGGGTGTGAATTTTTTCCAGTTTTGTTGAGAAATAATTGACATACATCACTGTAAGTTTAAGACGCACAGCATGATGGTTTGATTTACAAATATTGTGAAATGATTACCAAAATAGGTTCAGCAAACATCCACCTTCTGTGTATCATCCGGCAGTGTTCACTATAGTATATCATTTTGCATTCCTGGTACTGATTCAGCTTATAAGTGAAAATCTGGATGTTCTGACCACCTTCCTCCATTTCCGCCCCCCTCCACCTCACCCCCTGCCTCTGATAACCACAAGTCTGGTCTCTTTTACTATGAGTTTCTTGTTGTTGTTTGGTTTAGGTTTTTAAATCCCACATATAAGTGAGATCATATAGTATTTGTTTTTCTCTGAGTTATTTCATGTAGCATAATGTTTTCAAGGTCCATGAATGTTATCAGAAATGGAAGGATTTCCTCATTTTTATGACTAAATAATATTCCTTCATACACACACACACACACACACACACACACACATACAATTTCTCCATTCATCCATTGATGAACAGAGACAACTTAGGTGGTTTCCATGGCTTGCTTGGCTATTATAAATAATGCTTCTATGAACACAGGGGTGCAGGTATCTTTTTGAGTGAGTGTTTTGCTTTCCTTTGGTTATATTCCCAGCTGGATCACACGGTAGCCCTATTTTCAATTTTTTGAGGATTCTCCATACTGTTTCCCATGATGGTTGCATCAATTTACAGTCCTAACAACAGATAACAAGGGTTCTCTTTTTTTCCACATCCACTCTAGAATTTGTTATCTCTTGTCTGGTTTTGATGGTGGCCATTCCAACAGATGTGAACTGATATCCCATTATAGTTTTAATTTGCATTTCCTTAATGACTAGTGACTTCGAGCAACTTTTCATGTACCTGTTGGCCTTTCTTATATCTTCTCTGGAGAAATATTTCTTTAGGTTCTTGGCCCATTTTTAAATTGAGTTATTTGGCTTTTTGCTGTTGAGTTGTATGAGTTCTTTATATGTTTTGGATAGTAACCTCTTACCAAATATGATTTGCAAATTTTTCCCCCATTCCATGGACTGTCTTCTCACTTTTTTCATAAACAGCCTAAAGTTATTTGTAGTTAAGTCTGGAGATAAAATGGGTGAATCCGCTAAGTAATATTGGTTGGTTCAAAACCAAGATATAAGTGAAAATAAACTGTGAAAAGTGAAAATAGTCTGTCTTGCTCTCATAAGAATTATGGCAATTTCAAAAGAGGAGTCCCCAAAGTGCTAAGATGTCATCATTGGAACTTGTGGACTGGCTTTGAAGAGAGCTGTCCACACCAGCCCCTCACAATCCCTAACATTTTTCAGGATGTTAACCCTTGGCCAGGTCACAGATTTTTCATCTAAAACTCCTTTTCTGTGAAGTTGCAGGCCTGGAGAGCCTCAGCATCTTACTTGACCTCAACTCTGCTCAAGCCTTCTAACTTGAGATTTTGTAGACTTGCATCAACCCGTTTCTCCTCTGAGCTACAAAACTGAGAAAATGATTCCAGTGACACTTTAATCATTTCTCCCAAGGTTAACATTGCAGCCATGAAA
Organism: Nanger dama; assembly: GCA_917880005.1. Lineage (NCBI taxonomy): Eukaryota > Metazoa > Chordata > Mammalia > Artiodactyla > Bovidae > Nanger > Nanger dama. Next base: position 13,124,127 of record CAKJTW010000032.1, on the reverse strand, counting down.
TTAAAAGACGTTTACTCCTTGGAAGGAAAGTTATGACCAACCTAGATAGTATATTCAAAAGCAGAGACATTACTTTGCCAACAAAGGTCCATCTAGTCAAAGCTATGGTTTTTCCAATGGTCATGTATGGATGTGAGAGTTGGACTGAGAAGAAGGCTGAGCACCAAAGAATTGATGCTTTTGAACTGTGGTGTTGGAGAAGACTCTTGAGAGTCCCTTGGACTGCAAGGAGATCCAACCAGTCCATTCTGGAGATCAGCCCTGGGATTTCTTTGGAAGGAATGATGCTGAAGCGGAAACTCCAGTACTTTGGCTATCTCATGCAAAGAGTTGACTCATTGGAAAAGACTGTGATGCTGGGAGGGATTGGGGGCAGGAGGAGAAGAGGACGACTGAGGATGAGATGGCTGGATGGCATCACCAACTCGATGGACATGAGTTTGAGTGAACTCCAGGAGATGGTGATGGACAGGGAGGCCTGGCGTGCTGTGATTCATGGAGTCACAAAGAGTCAGACACGACTGAGCAACTGAACTGAACTGAACTGATGCCAGGGAGAAAAGTTAACTCAGTACACACAGTGGAGTGTTGGAGCTTAATTCTCTTGCATAACCTAGTGAAGAAAGGTTCCTATTGGCTTTTCCTATAACTACAAATCTGTCAGATTCTGAGATCTGATACAACCAAAAATACAAATTTACCTTGCCCCTGCCCCCAGCTCCCACAAACCCCTGCCTACTTGGAATGTTCAGTAAAGACCATGCTCTTGGTAATGAACAAGCACTGACACATTTGTTTAAAAGAACAGCATTCTTTTAGTTATGTTGCTATCAAGACAGATAACTAGTTGTTAGCTATGTTACTGTGGTTAATTTAATTACATTCTCTGAACCATTGTTACCTCAGTTGATTAAGATAGATATAATATGCCCTTTGTAGCAGTCTGAGTATTAAGTGTTATAATCCATTTAAAGCACTTAGCATTGTGCCTAATACGTAGTCAATATTAAAACATAAAGTATTGATAGTGATTTAAAATAATAAAATAAGATTTACTATAATAGTAACTACTTAAAATATGTATTATAAATAAATAATGTACTTTGAAACAGTAGAATAGGAAAAACAGAACAGAAATGTAATAAAGAGCGTAATACAAACTAAAATATAATATGTAAAATAAGGATTTTTATAGATCAATAAAGTAATTGTTATTAGAATTGTGACAATTAGATACTTCAGTAAATTACTAAAAGTTTTTCATATTAAAAGAAAAAAAGACAGGGATTTCCCTGGTGGTCCACTGGCTAAGACTTCACCTTTCCATGCAGGGGGTTCAGGTTTGATCCCTGGTGAAGGAGCTATGATCCCACATGCCTCGGGGCCAAAAAACCAAAACATAAAACGGAAGCAGTACTGTAACAAATTCAATAAAGACTTTTAAAAAATGGTCCACATTTTTAAAAATCTTAAATAAAAATTTTAAAATTTTAAAAGACAGACTAGTGAAAATTTCATGGGAAAGTCACACACTAACCGTGTTTGGAGTTAATGAAAGGCAGCTGTAAATGAGACGGTTGGATGGCATCACCAACTCAATGGATATGAGTCTGAGCAAATTCTGGGAGATGGTGAAGGACAGGGAAGCCTGGCATGCTGCAGACCATGGGGTGGCAAAAAGTCGGACACGACTTAGCAATTGAACACCAAAATGAAATAATATTTCCCTCCCCATGGGAATGAAAAATCCTTTTTCCTTCACAAAGATTCAGGATGTGTGCCCATTCCTTGAACTAGGATTCCTAACCTCCGAGGGCCTCCTTAAACACTTCTACACATCTTTGCTGGTAGGGACTGGTTGTCTCCAGAAGGTGCTTAAGATGAAAGGAAAAGAATAACCTGCAAGATCTTTGAGGAGTTCAGGTTTCCATATGGAAGCATTTGCTCAGGGATGGTTAATTTCCTTTCTCACTTGCTCTGCTTTCCAGGTAGCGCTGCTGGTACAGCTTTGTAATTTTAGAAAGCATTTCCTAAAGACGTTGGCAAAATTCTGAGACAAGTGAAAGAAATACAGCTCTAAAAATGACTGTTCCCTTTTGAATTAAAAAACCCCACATTTTTGAGGAGGGAGTAATGCATTGTGGTGGCCGTGGACAGATGTGTTTCCAAAAATAGATTGTAAGGCAACACTTGTGAGGCTATTGAGACCCTGGCTGTTTAACTGAATGCTTTCTCCACAGAGCTCTGCGAAGTTCAAGCATCTGTTGACCTTGAAAAGGCTCTAGCTGCATATGTATGTATTGACTCCATAGTCTATGAAATCATTATCATAAAAGGTCAAATATCTTCATATATTTGACAAAGGGAGAAAGGAGTGACAATAAATTTTCCTATAAGTCTTTCATACAAAACTTAACCAAATCCAGAGTATGCAGCATTTGATCCCAGTTCAAACAAATTGGCTATGAACAGGCATTCTGGGACCAATCAGAGAAATCTCAGTATGGATTGGGTATTACAAGATCATTAAGTAAAATGTTTTTAAATTGTTACTCTTGTGAAGTAATAATAATATTTTGGTTATGTAAATTATGTCATTTTTTAAAAAAGATATATACTGAAATAGTTAAAGGCAAATATGTCTGGGATTTGCTTTAAATTCTTTATCAAATATGTATCACAGATGATGCAAAAGTGACTTAATGGCAGTTAATATAGGTGACTTTATGCTGGGGTTTATTATAATATTCTCTTGATTCATAATGTTTAAGAAGATTTCATAATAAAGTGTTTCTAAAATAAAAATACAAATTAAAAATTTCTAAAGAAAGACTTTAACACTAGAAACAGATCATAACTCACAAAACAAGTAGATGCATTTTGCAAATGGAGATAATGATGAACCAAAAATAGGTCATTTGCAAACCTAGTGCAAAGCAAATTAGGTTTTTCCATGAACTTCATCAATAATTCATGATCAGACACAATGACAATATTGAACACAGTAGCATGACCGCGATAAAGAAATCGGAAGGTTAAAGTAATAGAAAATGTCTCACAGTCTCCCTGACCATCTGTCTTAAATAGCTGCCTTTCTCCAGGCACCTTCTGTCCTCTTACCCTGGGCTGTTTTCTTATTCCTGGGCACCTGAGAACCCTGACCTGGGTGCTCTGCTTTAGAGGACTGCCCTGCTCCAGCCAGACCCCTTCTCATGGGGCAAGAAGTCTGCAGGGCCAAGGGTATATGTTCATCAGAGCCTAAACCTTTGCATTAGGGCTCAATTTAGGTTCTTACCAGTCTTTTGCTATTGTGAATGCTCTCAAACATACAAAGGTCTCTAGGAAAAAATTCATAGAAGTGGGATTGCTGGTTCAAATGACTTGTACATTTAAAATGTTGAGAGGTGTTGCTCATTGGCATCTAGAGAGGTGATACCAAGTTACAGTCCCTTCAACAGTGCAGAATGCCTTTGCTACCAAAGCATGCATGATATGGCCTTGAAAACACAGCAGAAAATGTAATCTTTATGCTGCAGAAAATGTAATCTCCGAAGGGTTGGAATCCCCCACTGCCCACGCACGGAGGCCAGGCTTCCCAGAGGCTCCTCCCAGTCGGGGGCTCAGTGCAGCCAGGACCCTAAGGAAGACCCAGTCCCGAAAGATGTGGGATTGTTCTGCAGGTGACTTCAGCTCAAGGGCTCTCCATCAGCTGGCCAAATTTTCTTAGAAGTGCTAAAGCCTGAGACTCTCCCTATTCCATCCTCCTTCCTCTTTCCCTCTTGCCTTCCCAAGGGTCAGGTTAGCCTCATGGGCTAAACGGCTCTCTTTGCCTTCACTGGAGTTCCCCTAATCCATCTCTTGCATGTCTAATCCCATCTTGATCCCTGCTTCTCAGGACACCAGAGTTACAACAGCATGTTGGTCATCTCTGCCAGTATGATAGGTAAAAATCTAGCATCTCAAGAAATTCTGCTTTTTCACCTTTTAGCATAATTTTAACTTGTATTTTTCTTATGAGTGAAGCTGCATGTTTATATTGAAGAACCATTTATATATTTTTTTTCATAAGATAACTCTTCATCTCCTTTGCCCATCTTTTTTATTGAGTTGATGGTCTTTCTTACTGACTTATAGGATCTCTTTATACTTTAGGGAATTTGAGTCTTTGAAATACAAACTGCAGAAATATTTTTATAGCTTATCTTCTGTTTTTAAGGATTTATCCCCATGCAAAAACTACTTATCAAATTAATATTTCTGTTTTTTTCATGGCATCAGGGTTTTGTTTCACATTTTGAAAGTCCTTTGCCACTGAGAGAGGATTTTAAAATTCTACCATCAATACTTTTATTTTATTTTTAATATTTAAATCTTTAATCCTTCTTTAATTTATTCTTATATAACATATTAGATAAGTATCCAAAATTTTTTTCAGATTGGCTACCAATTGTTTCAACACAGTATAATTATTACCTTTTGCCTATTAATTAGAAATGCCAACTTTATCATATAGTACATTTTCATTTGCACATGGGTCTCTTTCCATATGTTTCATTTGATTCGACTGATCTGTCTCAGAGTGATGCTTTGGCCTGTATGTTATTAGTCTGGTATTATTCAAAATAAACAGGCAGATAGCCAAGATTCTGGTAGAAATTTATTCCAGTGCCATCCAGAGCAATATATCCAACAGGTCAGTTGTTCTTCAGGGAAAACATACTAAAATCTTCCATTTGCTTAAATCCAATCTTCTTCATCTTTTGAGACTGAAGTCCAAACCACAACAATCAGTAGTCACTGAATGTGGACTTTTCTACAGCAAAATAGCTGGCTAGTGTCAGTTTGTCTGTTTTTGTGGATTAATTTTGCAGGTTAGTGGGCTACACTCAAAGTTAAGATAAGAAATTGATCCTGCCATTTCTCTTTTCACCTTCTTGGAAAGGAAAAGGAAAGTTAATCACACAGTTGTGTCTGACTCTTTGCAATCCCATGGACTGTAGCCTGGCAGGTCCTCTGTCCATGGAATTCTCCAGGTAAGAGTACTAGAGTGGGTTGCCATTCCCTTCTCCAGGGGATCTTCCCAACCCAGAGATCAAAGCTGGGTCTCCTGACTTGCAGGCAGATTCTTTACCAACTGAGCTACTAGGGAAGCCCCAGTAGATTCTTACTTTTCCTTCACCTTCTTCCTTCTTACTTTCACCTTCTTACTTTCTCCCAAAGCTTCGTTCTTGGTTTTCCTGTTTTGTTTTCCTTCAGTTGCCTCTTTCAACTTAATCTAGGGACTTCCCTGGTGGTCCAGTGGCTGAGACGCTATGCTCCCAACACAGGGGACTCCAGACTGCAAGGATATTAACCCAGTCAGTCCTAAGGGAAATCAACCATGAATATTCATGGGAAGGACTGATGCTGAAGCTGAAACTCCAGTAATCTGGCCACCTGATGTGAAGAGCCAACTCATTAGAAAAGACCCTGATGCTAGGAAAGATTGAGGGCAAGATAAGGCAGCAGCAGTGGATGAGTTGATTAGATAGCATCACTGAGTAAATGGACATGAATCTGAGCAAACTCCAGGAGATAGTGAAGACAGGAAAGCCTGGAGTGCTGCAGTTCATGGGGTCTCAAAGAATTAGACACAACTTAGCAATTGAACGACAACAGGGAACCAGATGCCACAAGTAAAGATCCCATGTGCCACAGCTAAGACCTGGCATAGCCAAATACATAAATTAATTTTTTTTTTAAAAGAGGGAAAAAAAATCTATATCTTAACCCAAACCACTCTTTTTGCCAATACCAGTGGGATTGTGGTTTGTAGGCACCTTGGAGACAGCCCTGAGACTATGCTTTACAGACCTTCAATTCTGGAGAGTGTAACTGACCAAGGACCCCAGCCCTGTGCTCTGAAACCCATTAACGTGTGTAGGGTTAAGGCGATGCCCTGCCCCACGGGCTGCTGGGGACTGTGGGAAGCAAAGACGCTAAGGTGGGCCTTTCGGCAAGACAGGGGAAGCCTCTCCAGCTGATGACTGTGGTTTGGGGAGCTACACAATGGTTGGCTGCATGGCAGTTGAGGACACGTCTATCCAATCTTCCTTCCCTCTCACCTTCACTTAGAACCAGACTGGCATGATGATCTGATCCTCCTAGCCTCACATGGCTTTCTCTTCATTTTCTCTCACACAGGGGGTTTTCCTGCTAAATTTATCTCACTTTAATCCCAGTTTGACATCTGACTCTTGGAGGACCTGTGCTAACCCGAGCTTCTTGTTCTTGTAGCCATTAAATGTGTGTTTCGGTACTTTCTCTCCATACCCATCATAACCCGAGTTGTATGTTGGATCCTTGGCTCCTGACCACCTGCTCCAGCCTCTGGTCATGCAATAGGAATCCCCCCTCTTCTCAGCTGAGCACAGCATCTTGCCTCTGAACCATAGAGATATGGCCAGAGAATATTCAGTCTGTAGGGCCGTGAATCAGGGCCTTCAGACTTCAGTGGTCACACAGCAAGGATGAATGGAGTATTCATCTTAAAAACAACTGGTGCCTGACTAATAATACAAAGAAGCTATTTCAACCTGGGCTCCACAGGGGCTGTACCTGGAGAACAGAGCTGTTCCTCAGGGCTGAGATCACCCTGTTGTCTGGAGGTGAAGCAGCACTTATGCATCATCCTGATCCACCCCATGATGAACAGACACACCCTTGAATTTAGTTCAACATCCACCCATCCTGCCTTTTTGAAGAAAGTTCAGTATTTCCAGAGCTATGATGTGATTGCAAACATCCTTCCTATTTTTCTAGCTTCAAGGATTCAGATATTCTGGGGAAACCAAGTATGATTTGAAGGTTCATTATTTCTCCGAGTTCTGGGATAATGTTATTAGTTTTTAAGCATGAGGTGTTTCCCGGGAGAGCTGCTGAGTCCCAGCCTGACCAAACCCTTTCACGTTGTGGCCTGTACGATGCACCATCATTGTGGAATGTCTCTGAGATGACTTCTGCAGGTGAGTCTGCCCTCTGTCTCTGGGGCTAGATCAGTCATGTCTGTTTCATTGCTGATGAAGTACTGGTATGACAGAAGATTTTTTAAATGGTTTACTTAACTTCTCTGATTAACATTTTACTATCTGGATCCTAGTGGGTCAGTGATAGACATTTAATTTATCACCATTAAAAATTCTTGCTTTTTTTTTTTACTGTGCAAAGAAGAATGTGTTTGAGCAACATAGGAGGTGGAGTTCATCTAAGAAAGAATTAGGGAGAAGAAAATCAAACAATCTCCGATTTGGGGGAAAGCCTGAATTTTTACTAGGTTACTTTATTCATTTTTACTGAGCTTGCCTCAGAGGTTCCTATCTGTTTACAGACCAGCCTGGTTTGGTATTTGAGCTGAAAATGATGTGCAAATCAATGCCATTTTCTTGTTTCCTGGCCCTTCACAGCACAGTGTCAGTGGGATGCATTCCTCCCAAATTAAATTCTCTAGCAGGTTACTCTTGATATGAGACCTGTTGAGAAGCCAGAGCTCTCATGCCTGGGACTGGCACCGCTCACTGGCGTGAAGAGCCATTGCCATCTATAGATGAACTTGAGTATTAATGAAGAGACCACCCCCTGCAGACTCTCCTAGAATTTTAACAATCCACCATTCCATCAATTTTAAAACGTTGCAAAGAAGAAATTCTAATAAAAAGAAAATCTCCACCCGTTCTCACACCACTTTAACTGCACATCTATTTTCTAATTATGAAACTCATTCCAACCTGTATTGATATATGCATGTTGCTTTCACATAGTTAGATCATAGCTTCTTTCACTGGTTTCAGTGTTAGAAACCTTTCATCCTTTTCAGCAGCTATATAATATCTCACCATCATATGTAATTTACTTCATCACTTGAACAGTTAAACACCTAGGGTTTGAGAGGGGCCTTTGATTTTAAAATATCCTATAAATGCCACTATGAGCATCATGACCTGTCACTTTCTTGAAATGTGTTTTCCTTGTGATCGAGTCCCAGGAATAGTACTAGTGAGTTAAAGAATATGAATATTTTAGTGACTTTTGAAAGGTAGCCAAACAGTCCTCCAAAAATACAATAGGTTTACCAGTCCACTGGTGTAAATAGCATATGACATATATTTAAAAAGATAAATCAGTATGTGTTGCTATCAGATATAAAGACGAATATTATCAAGTGCCAATGAGCAGTTCAGGTTAGCAAGACTGAAGAAGGAGCTACATAAAGAACAGGAGAAGGCTTCGAGGGGCTGCCCTAGTCTGCATTGACTGCGGAGGCTCTGAGGGTAAGAATGTCATGTGTGAGGCTCCCTGGCAGTTTCTTTTGAAAAAGTTCAGAGTTCCATTGGAATTAGGAGAAGACGGTGGTAGCAGTAGCAAAGAAACTCCTACCAGGGGAATTAGAGCAGTGAAATGTAACAGGGATGGATTTTAGATCCAGACAGACATGGGTTTAAATCCCAGATCCATTTTTTCAATTGTATGGCCTTGGGCAAGATACACATCCTTTCTCAGGCTCACAGAGAGCCTTTGTAAGGATGACAGATGGTACATGTGAGGAGAAATATATGATAACTGTCATCATCATCATCATAAGAACAGTCCGACCTTATTAGTGGCAGACGATGGAACAACCTAGAGACTGTCACCACTTTCGGTTATAAGGTCGTAAAGCATACAAAAGGCTATCCGTGTTTGTGCACATCCTGTAGGTCTAATGCTCTGAGAAAAAGTTGGGGAAATGATAACCTAGTCCATCTTCTTTATTCTACACACCAGTCACAGAAGGCTAGATATGGAATTTTAAACCAGGCTCAACCACGGTGAGAGGCTTCCCCAGTGGCTTAGCGGTAAAGAAGTGTTGCTCAGTCGTGTCTGACTCTCTGGAACCTCATGGACTGTAGCCTGCCAGGCTCCTCTGTCCATGGGATTCTTCAGGCAAGAATACTGGAGTGGGTTGCCATTCCCTTCTCCAGGGGACCTTCCCAACCCAGGGATAGAACCTGAGTCTCCTGCATTGCAGGTGGATTCTTTATCATCTGAGTCAGCAACGGTAAAGAATCTGCCTGCAATGCAGGAGACACAGGGATGCATATTCAATCCCTGGGTCAGGAAGATTCCCTGGAGGAGGGCATGGCAAGCCACTCCAGTATTCTGGTCCAAAGAAACCCATGGACAGAGGAGCCCAGCCTATAGTCCATGGGGTTGCAAACAGTTGGACATGACTGAAGCAACTGACCACATTCAACCACAATGAAAGTCAGAAGTACTCAAATTGCAAGGACCAGAACCCCATGGAAAATAAGACCGAAGACTGTGATAAATGTTTTGAGGGGCAAACTGTCCCCTGGTTTGGATGGAAGCAGAGATGTCTGGGCAGCCTCTTGTTTTCCCTGCCAGCAGGATCTGAGCTGGGTCTTGGCTGAGGAAGAGCAGTTTCCACTTGGATACCCTCTGGTCCTTGATTATACTTCCCCGATTGACAAGTAGTGGAATGCTTTGTCTTACTGAACCCAAATCAGACTTCGGTTGACAGAGTGTGAGTTTTCCATATCTGTAAAACTGAGATATTGTGGTTCTTTAGTGCTCAGTTGTGTCTGACTCTTGGCGATTCCATGAACTGTAGCCCACCAGGCTCCTCTGTCCATGGGATTTCCTAGGCAAGAATACTGGAGTGGGTTCAGGTCCTTCTCCAGGGTATCTTCCCTACCCAGGGCTCGAAACTGCATCTCCTGAATTGCAAGTGGATTCCTTACCACTGAGCCACCAGAGAAGCCCCAAACTGAGATAAGATATACCTAACTTCCCATCAGAGGATTTACTGTGAAACATTTGAGCCTTAAGGCTTATTAGATGGGTCTTTCACTCAGATGGGCCTCTTTTACAAATTTTTGTTAATTTCTATATTCATTCAAATAAATATTTGGCATAGTAAGTTTATATTTCCTTTCTTTCTTTTTTGGCCACACTAGTTGGGATAGTTTGTGTCCAGCTTTTGGAATCTTAGTTTCCCAGGCCAGGGATTGAACCCAGGTCACAGCTGTGAAAGCACTGAGTCCTAACCCCGGACCACCAGAGAATTCCCCAGTACTGTCTTTCTTAAAGAGCCGCTCCTCCCACTTCTGACCCCAGGCAACCTGGACTCCACACTCATGAGACATGTTAAATGATCCAACTGGAAGCTCCATGAGGGCTAGAATCCCCTGCACCTAGCATTCAGAGCCTATCAAGAAAGATTTGTTGAGGTTCACTGTTTAGAGATCATGTACATTATGCCCTTGACAACTGATCCTCATTACATGGTTTTTGTTTGTTTAATGAGGGTCAAACAGAGGCAGAAAGGAAAATTGTATCCAAAGGTATTTATATGCAGAACTATGCAAATGTCATTGGTTTTGAACCAACCCACAATACTTACGGAGAATATTCAACATCACAGAGAACAAATCACAGACTTGGAAAGGTACACTGATCCCTTTGCTCCAGAACGAACTGGCTCTTTCCTTCGCCGTCACATAGCCTATCCCTTCTCCTTTGGCAGGTAGCTGCTGCAGTCTGCCCTATTTGCAAGAGCGTGACAATGGGGAGTTTGATGCCACGTTAATCATCTTCTAAGCTCCATCCAATGCAGGTGAAATCATTAGAAGAGCAAACACTGTGGTCTGATGTTCCTTAAGAGATGGGTGATTTTCTCACTCGGTGGTGATTGACATTCTTTTTAGTAATGATGGTGAGTCTGAGGGCCTCCAGTGAAGACCATCAGGAGACAGTTGGAAGAACAGGAATAGTGGCATGTGTGTATTGTGTGTGTGTGTGTGTGTGTGTGTGTGTGTGTGTGTAGCGTGCATGTGTGTGTACCCTCTTTGTCAGAACTGCCTCTGTAAATGGAAACCCAGCTGAACCCTCTGGGGATAGCAATTCAGCGCACCAGTCAGTGCCCGAGCTATTAATATAGCGAGCACTAAAGCAGTGCAGGCATGAGAGGCTGTGCTCTTTCTTCCTCCGCACCTCTATTCTCTCCAGAATCCTTCCTAAAAGGCACTCACCCTGCTCATCATTATCCTAAAGAATGGCTGGAATGCGAGGCGGGCTGGAACAAACCCCTGCTGCTTATGAGTTCTTAAGGTAACAAGGCAGAGGGACAGCCCAGCTTATAAACACCGGGGACAAGACCTCAGTGCCATCCGGGGACAAGACCTCAGTGCCATCCGCTGCTGGACTGAAACACTGGGCCATTTATCACATGGAGCCCCATCTGTTCAAGGTGGAGGAAGGCTATTTGCTTGAGGAGGAAAGGGAGAATTGATAGCAATATTCCCTAGCTTTTTCATTAGAGGGTTTGAAAAATAGCCTTTCAAGAGAAGGACACCTTTATGTTCCAATTGAGTTATGAATTTAAAAGCATCACTTGGCTGAGGTTCGTTACCTAGTTTAGCCAACCTTACTATGCAACAGGACTCCAGACCTTTCCTTTGAGAATTCTACTCTGTGAATGAGTCCCCTGAATATTTGACAATTTTCTGCTGGCAAAAGAAAGAGATTTGGCTTATTATTTTATGGTGGGCAGAATTCAAAGGGCAGAAGGAAGGAAAATAAGAGTGGCTTTCAATAAAAGAAGAGAACATTTGCAGAAAACATAGCTTTTGCAGGAAACATACACACGATCATCTCGGTCTTCAGCAAGGAGTATTTTTGATGATGATTATCCAAAATTGGGCTTCCCAGGTGGTGCTAATGGTAAAAACCCACTTCCCAATGCAGAAGACATAAGTGACTTGGGCTCGATCCCGCAATCGAGAAGATCCCCTGGAGAAGGGCATGGCAACCCATTCCAGTATTCTTGCCTGGAGAATCCCATGGACAGAGGAGCCTGGTGGGCTATAGTCCATAGGTTCACAAGAATCAGAAACAACTGAAGCGACAGCATGTAAGCATCCAAAATTAACTAAGTCCTTCCCTTTATCCCCAGTTTTCAGAAAACTTATAATTAAGTGCCTTGGTGTAGGCCTTATTATTATCATCACTCTCATCATCTTCATTGTTTTAGTAAGCAAGTTTTTTATCAGTATCTTTCGGCTCAGAGGTTAAAGCGTCTGCCTCCAACGAGGGAGACCCGGGTTCAATCCCTGGGTTGGGAAGATCCCCTGGAGAAGGAAATGGTAACCTACTCCAGTATTATTCTTGCCTGGAGAATCCCATGGACAGAGGAGCCTGGCAGGCTACAGTCCATGGGGTCGCAAAGAGTGGGACATGACTGAGCAACCTCACTTCCTTGAAGAAAGCCATCTTACTCTTCTATGTAGTACCAGTGGGGATGCCGATAGAGGTGTCCCCTCTTCCCTGACTCTAAGTGTATATGGACTCTAGCCAGCCACAGTGATAGTCTCAGGGATGATTTGTGACTTGTGACCCCAGCTTCACTACTCACAGTAGTCACTTCTGAAGACAGAAGCTTGTTTTCCTCTGGAGTTGTTGAACTAGAAAGATGTGAGCTTGGAGTGACTGTATAAGATATTTTCTGTTGTGTTTCTGACATCACAACCAAAATCTCTGACAAATACAGTCCACTTGATAGATTCAGAAACAATGTTCAGAGACACCAAAGGATTTTTAGTAAGGTCTCATAATGAAGCAAGTATTTAGGTTCTTATTGTTTAACCAAGATATTTCATAACCGAGCAAGCTAGCACCCAGTGTCTTATTCTAATATAAGTAGATTTTCTTGGAAGCGCTGGGAACAGACCACAGTTCACTAGATTTTTAGTCCATGTTGACCTCAAGGGATAGTTCTTGGATCTTTGCATGAATGGTCAAGGCCAAGGATATTTTATGGCTCTGCTGTGAGGGAGTGGTGGAAACTTGATGTGATGGACAGTAGAGCTGTTGAAAATAAGTGACAGGTCCTCTTGTTTGACTGATCCACTTGGATTCAGTTCAGTTCAGTTCAGTCACTCAGTCGTGTCCGACTCTGTGACCCCATGAATCACAGCACACCAGCCCTCCCTGTTCATTACTATCTCTCAGCGTTCACTCAGACTCATGTCCATCGAGTCAGTGATACCATCCAGCCATTTCATCCTCAGTCGTCCCCTTCTCTTCCTGCCCCCAATCCCTCCCAGCATCAGAGTCTTTTCCAATGAGTTAACTCTTCACATGAGGTGGCCAAAGTACTGGAGTTTCAGCTTTAGCATCAGTCCTTTCAAAGAAATCCCAGGGCTGATCTCCTTCCGAATGGACTGGTTGGATCTCCTTGCAGTCCAAGGGACTCTCAAGAGTCTTCTCCAACACCATAGTTCAAAAGCATCAATTCTCCGGTGCTCAGCCTTCTTCACAGTCCAACTCTCACATCCATACATGACCACAGGAAGAACCATAGCCTTGACTAGATGGACCTTAGTCGGCAAAGTAATGTCTCTGCTTTTGAATATGCTGTCTAGGTTGGTCATAACTTTTCTTTGGCTTCCCTAAATAGCTGACTGGCTCAGGGCTGTTTCCCACTTAGGAGACCCATGGATAATTGGAGGAAAACATTTTAGATTGGCTTTGCTCAAGCTAAATTCAAGTAGCCCTCTTCTTTCCTTGATGCATTTTCCTTAGGCTTACCTCTCCTTGTCTCTTCCTGCTACTAGAACACTAAGATTTAGAGAAGTGATATTTAAAAAAAAGAAGAAGTGATATTAAAGTGAGGGCTTGGAGCAGGGATGATAAATGGGTTTGAACTTATCACTGCAATTTTTTTGTTTTTGTTTTTGTAATTATATAAAAGGCTATTCTGAGGACGCTTACGATTTAATCTTGCTCAGCAAGAGAAAGCAAGCAACATGATTAATTAGCAATATATTCCAAAATGGCTACTGTTTTAGGTGGATTCCACAAAAACTGACTCTGAGATTTAGAGACTTGCTTGCAGGAAGCATCCCTAAGAACAATACTTGTGAGGAAACGAGGGACGTAATAGGAGACATGGCAGTGGCAATGAAGGCCTTAGCCAATTTCCTGGGGGAATCTGGAACTGACTGTCCCAAATCAGCCAAAGTGCCAGGCCTGAACACTAACCCCCTTCCCCAACTCTCCCCAACACTGACCTTGGAGGGCTGTAACCTAGGAGAAGGATGCAACTGTAAGCCACCAGCAGCCAACATTCCTAGCACTTGGGGGAATGCATGTGTGGGTCCTGAAGGGAGGTCCGGGTTGCATACGATAGTATCCACTACAGCCACAGACGTGGGAGTGGCCATGTATGTGTGAGATATTGGTTGTTCTGACCTAGGGAAGAAGCACAAAGGACTTATTCTGCAGTTAAAGTGTAAGCCTTAGCCAGAGGAGCAAGTTAAGGTGATGTAACCAATAAGATCCAGCCTAGCTCTCTAGAGATCAAGACTGAGGTTTGGGATCCAAAGTCATTTTCATCCAGTGTTCCTGAGCCTGTGCACATACGCCTCTTGAAAAACTCATATGGGAGGACAGCTGTTTCATTAGCAACTGGAGAGGGGTTAGGAATCTGGGGCCCTGACTTCTGGGGTCATTTGAAGCCTAGTTGTTCTCTACAATTCTATTTATTCTCAATCCCCTCAACATTCCTTATAGCCTCTCCCAAACTTTTAACTAAAAGAAACTCTGGGCATAGCCTGTCTACGGGGCCAGTGTTAGAATCAGAATGTTCTATAGACCCACAAGTCAAACAAAATAAAGAACACCATGCTTGTAACACAATATTTTTAAAGGAATAAGGAAGCAGTTTCTAAAACAAGTGAAAATATACTCTTTCTTCAAATAGGAGTACATCTCTAGATTGTTTTTAACATTTAAGTAATTGTATTCAGTGTTGGCTACCAACAGCCTAGTAAAAGTAAAGGTGCTTGCTTGCACTCAGTTGCTCAGTCATGTTGAACTCTTTATGAACCCATGGACTGTAGCCCGCCAGGCTCCTCTGTCTATGGGATTTTCCGGGCAAGAAAATTACAGCTAATCCATTCTCAACATTTATGTTTCTATGAGTTAGGGATGTTAACGGGGTAAGAGTAACTGGGACAAACCAAAATTATACACATTACTGGGAGTCAGCTTTGACTCCTCTCTCTCCTACCCCTTCTCTCTCATTCCAAAGAAGATTGGGTGGGAGAAAGTCCTGATTGGCACCATTTGCCTATATCCATGGTGTAAACACTCTCACCATCACGACTGATTCCAAGTAACAGAACAGAGTTGGGAAGTGATGTGACTTGGATACTCGGATGTAAGAAAGATCCAATAAAATTATCTTGAGAGAAAAAAAGAAAAATTTTTTTAAAAGAGAAAAAATTGAGAAAAATGGGATTTATGATAACAATTCATAGGCACTGGCCCTCAACCTGGAAAGGAGCCAGGAATGGGGCCGTTCAGGGACCTGAGCCTCCTTGTCGTCTCTCGGGGAACACGGAGCGCCTCTGTTTCTCTCTCTGTCACTTCTCTTCTCCCCTCTGGGAGTTTCTCCTGCGTCATCGTAGTTTCTGCTCCTTACGTTTGGCTTGGCCTCATGGCCACAAGGCAAGCACCTTGGGCATCACGCTCTGCATCTTTTGGCTTCTGTCTTTCCAGCTGCCAATTCCTGGCTGCTTTTCTGTTAAAATCGGGGCAGAGAGTAGCTGCCTGGCCATGTTCAGGCTGCAAGTCATGGGCCGCTCAGGAACAGCCCACCCCTGTTTGGCTCAGGCACTTTTTCCTGGTCCAACCAGCCATGTTCAGGAGAAGCCGGTGGAAAATATGGCTGCCTGGTTCCATTTGGGGTGCCCCCCACCACCCCAAAGTATGCATGCATGCGTGCTAAGTCACTTCAGTCTTGTCCGACTCAGTGCAATCCCATGGACTTTAGCCTGCCAGGCTCCTCTGTCCACGGGGATTCTCCAGGCAGGAATACTGGAGTGGGTTGCCATGCCCTCCCACAGGGCCTCTTCCTGACCCAGGAATTGAAGGTCTTCTGCTTTGGCCAGCAGGCTCTTTACCACCAGCACATCTGGGAAGCCCCCGCCAAAGGCTGTGCTGGAACCCTGGATATCTATGAATGTGATCTTAGTCAGAAAAAAAATCTTTGCAGATGTAATTAAGGATCTTGAGATGAGATCACCTTGGATTATCCAGCAGGTCTTATATCAAATGATGAGTATTCTCATAAGAGACTGAAGAAAAGACACACAGACACAGGAAGGAGACCATGTAACCATGGAAACCATGGAGATCAGGGCGAGGCAGCCACGAGCCAAGGAATGCCTCAAGCCAGAGGAAGCTGGAAGAGGTGAGGAAGGACCTTTCCCTAGCGTGTACAAAGGGAATATGGGCTTGCTGAAGTAGGCCTTGGAAAGCATCACTACGAGCAAAGCTAGTGGAGGTGATGGAATTCCAGTGGAGCTATTTCAAATCCTGAAAGGTGATGCTGTGATGGTGCTGCACTCAATATGCCAGCAAATTTGGAAAACTCAGCAGTGGCCACAGGACTGCAAAAGGTCAGTTTTCATGCCAATCCCAAAGAAAGGCAATGCCAAAGAATGCTCCAGCTACCACACAATTACACTCATCTCACATGCTAGTAAAATAATGCTCAAAATTATCCAAGCCAGGCTTCAGCAATACATGAACCATGAACTTCCTGATGTTCAAGCTGGTTTTAGAAAAGGCAGAAGAACCAGAGATCAAATTGCCAACATCTGCTGGATCGTGGAAAAAGCAAGAGAGTTCCAGAAAAACATCTATTTCTGCTTTATTGACTATGCCAAAGCCTTTGACTGTGTGGATCACAATAAACTGTGGAAAATTCTGAGAGAGATGGGAATACCAGACCACCTGACCTGCCTCTTGAGAAATCTGTATGCAGGTCAGGAAGCAACAGTTAGAACTGGACATGGAACAACAGACTGGTTCCAAATAGGAAAAGAAGTACGTCAAGGCTGTATATTGTTACCCTGCTTATTTAACTTATATGCAGAGTACATCATGAGAAACACTGGACTGGAAGAAACACAAGCTGGAATCAAGATTGCCAGGAGAAATATCACTAACCTCAGATATGCAGATGACACCACCCTTATGGCAGAAAGTGAAGAGGAACTAAAAAGCCTCTTGATGAAAGTGAAAGAGGAGAGTGAAAAAGTTGGCTTAAAGCTCAACATTCAGAAAATGAAGATCATAGCATCCGGTCTCATCACTTCATGGGAAATAGATGGGGAAACAGTGGAAACAGTGTCAGACTTTATTTTGGGGGCTCCAAAATCATTGCAGATGGTGACTGCAGCCATGAAATTAGAAGACGCTTACTCCTTGGAAGAAAAGTTATGACCAACCTAGATAGCATATTCAAAAGCAGAGATATTCCTTTGCCAACTAAGGTCCATCTAGTCAAGGCTATGGTTTTTCCTGTCGTCATGTATGGATGTGAGAGTTGGACTGTGAAGAAGGCTGAGCGCCGAAAAATTGATGCTTTTGAACTGTGGTGTTGGAGAAGACTCTCGAGAGTCCCTTGGACTGCAAGGAGATCCAACCAGTCCATTCTGAAGGAGATCAGCCCTGGGATTTCTTTGGAAGGAATGATACTAAAGCTGAAACTCCAGTACTTTGGCCACCTCATGTGAAGAGTAGACTCATTGGAAAAGACTCTGATGCTGGGAGGGATTGGGGGCAGGAGGAGAAGGGGACGACAGAGGTTGAGATGGCTGGATGGCATCACTGACTTGATGGCTGTGAGTCTGAGTGAACTCCGGGGAGTTGGTGATGGACAGGGAGGGCTGGTGTGCTGTGATTCATGGGGTCGCAGAGTCGGACACGACTGAGCGACTGAACTGTACTGAACTGACATCTTGGTTTCAAACTTCAGGTCTCCAGAGTTGCAGTAGAATAGCTTCTACTGTTTCAAGCCCCCAAGGTTAGAGTGACTTTTTATGACAGCCTCAGGAAACAAGTACCCCCATACACCCGTCATGCAGATTCAAAACCACAATTTTGCCCTATTTGCTTTACCTGTTCTTTTTCCTTTCTTTAATACTCTCTCTCTTCTGAAATGCTTTAAGGCAAATTCCAAATATCATGTTTTTTCATCCCTATATACTTCAGAATACATCTCAGAATTTATGGATATTTAAAATTTTCACTGCCATGCCATTATAACAACTAACTTAAATAGCAAATAAATAACTAAAAATAAGTACATGGTATCCAAAATGTCTTTTTATTTTCCTTTAACTCAATCACTAAAATACTGTTAGACATTACCCCTCGTTGAATTACTATTTGTTTTCCATCTGTCTTTCTAGAAAAGAATTGCCTAAGATTAAATGCATTATTACAGGTTTGGGCTTGTAGATGTACAGGTGCTCTTATCCACTAAGTGATGAAAAATTCTTGGAATTTTTTTCTCTAGTTAAAAATAAAGATTTCTTTCTTCTTTTACAATATGAGCTTTTGTCCAGGAGTGACATTCATAAGTTCCACTTCAAAGTCATACTGGAGGTGGATAAGAATAAAGTCATGATAGAGAAAAGTAATCTGGATCCCTAACATCTTTCCCCAAAATGTAGAAGATATTTGCTTTGAAACAATGAAACAGGGGCAAAAGAAAAGGTGAGAAACAGGGGCAAAGAAAAGGTGAAAATCAGGAAGTTACTCTACACTGGATTTTTAAATAGCTCTTTCCAAGTTTCTCTTTTCTCTGAAAAACTTCTCCACCAGTTTCAAGATGAAAATTGTATGCTGTGAATACTGGCACTTGGCTATCCTTTCAAGGAGAAGTAGGGTACCCATGGGCTGCATTCCAGTGTCTCTTCCTTTGCCACTTTTCCTGTGGTTCTAAAATTACTTTTTTTCTTCTAAAGAGATCAATACTAAACTTTTCCTCTGCCCACTAATGAAAGGGATCAAGGGTAAATCATTTCTATGAAAAGAGAGGATCTATAAGCATTGAGAGGATATGGTGTCAGAGGTCAGGTAGGATCCTCTGCCTGAGAAGCATAGTCTATATATCCTTGGTGACTATCTTAGGAGTTTCTTCTTGCTAAGGGACCCCTTGTCAAGATTTACATACTCTTTGGGAAGCTCATACCTTTGTATGTTCTAGGATGTGGTCATGCAAGCAAGAAGATCATCACTGTAGCTGATGACTACCTGAGAATCAGACTTTCAAAAATTGGGTACTGGATATTTTCAGAAAGACAGAAGAGAGGATTGTGCCATAAGAACTAGAGAAAGGCAGCCTAGATAACAGAAAACTGTAAGGATTCCAAAGTTAAACCCTCCAGATCCTTCTCCCATTTTCTTTCCCTTCAAACCCCATGTCTTGGGCTCAAAGCTAACTTGGCCATCACGGCAATTGTTGAGTTTCACTTTTTCTGCCTGAAAACAGTGGAACCTCATCGTCTGAAGTGGGTTTAGTCAGATCTTGAGATCTAGCCAAGCAACTCCCCCTCCCTTGTCTTTACTCACATATCTTCCATGAATGGCTTTCTTTCAACAAGGCAACTACAACTCCCTCCTCTAGACTTTGAAGCCCTTGATTTCTGTGACCTATTTGTGCATGCTTAAAGGAAACCCTTGGCAGAGCAGAAAAGCTTGTTCAAATCCCTTCTCCTCGTGGTATTTTCTTCTATCATAACCCAGTCAAGAGGAAGGAGGAGTGTATCTGATAAGCAGACAATTCACAGCATCAAGGGTTAGGAACTAAGAATGGTGTGGATTGAATGTCATCACTTTGCCTCCGTCCCTTGCTAACTTTCTGCTTTAGTGTTCTCAGCTCTCTACCAGAAGGAAGGGTGAATAGAGAGTAGGCATCTTTCTAAGCATAGAGGCCCAGTTTCAGTGACAACATGTAAAATGCTTGGAAGTCATCCCTCTGTCCTTACGATAAGAAAATAACAAAGCCAGCATGGGGAAAAAAAAACTGTCTTACTTATATAGGAGCAAAGATAGGAATTTTATCTGACTTCATCAGAAACCATGCAAGCAAGGAAAGAGTAGAGCAAAATATGTAAAGCATTTAAAGGAAAAAAAACCACCAACCTACAGTTCCATAGCCAGTGGAATTATCCTTCAAAAGTGACACAGAAAAACAATTTATTCAGACAAACAAAAAAATTCATCACAGTAGACTTGCCTGTGAGAGACATTAAAAGTAGTTCTTCAGAGAGAAGGAAAATGATATAGGTCAGAAACTCAGATCTACGTGAAGAAATGAAGAATGCTGGAGACGAATAAATGAAAATAGAATAAGATCTTTTATTTTCCTATTCTTTTTCACAGGGTTGTTTTTATTTTTATTTTATTTATTATTTATTATTTTTGGTTGTTCCACATGGCATGTAGGATCTTTGTTTCCTGACCAGAGTCGAACCCATGTCCCCTGTAGTGGTAGCTTGGAGTCTTAACCCCTAGACCTCCAGGGAAGTCCCTATTTTTCTTATTCTTAATTTATCTACTAGACAGCTGAGCAAAGTAATAGTAATAACAATGTATTAGATGATGATAGCATATAGGTCAGTGAAATTGATGACAGCCATGTTATAAGGGATGGGAGGAAGAAATCAGAAACGCTCTATGAAAAGCTGTCTGCACTTTCCATGAATTTGTACAGCATTATTTGAAAGTAGACTTCGGACATGACTAAGTGACTTCACTTTCACTTTTCACTTTCATGCATTAGAGAAGGAAATGGCAACCCACTCCAGTGTTCTTGCCTGGAGAATCCCAGGGACGGGGGAGCCTGGTGGGCTGCCGTCTATGGGGTCGCACAGAGTCGGACACGACTGAAGTGACTTAGCAGCAGCAGCAGCAGCAGCAGACTTAAGTTAATTGCAAATATGTACTGCAAATTCTAGGGCATACACCAAGAAAAATTTTTTTGAAAGATGCATAACTGATACACTGAAAGGAGAGGAAATGGATTCACATAAAATGCTCAACTAAAAGGCAAAAAAACAGGATAAAATTTTCAAAACTAACAAGTGCAACAAACAAAAAATGGTGATGAACATGGTAGATATTGATCCAAATATATCAATAATCACCTTACATGTGAATAGTCTAAATAACACCAATTAAAAGATAAAGACTGTCAGAGAGAATTTAAAAACAAGATCCAAGAAACACACTTTAAGTATAAAGACAGAGACAGGTGAAAAGTAAAGAGCTGGAGAAAGATAAATCCATGCCAACACTCATTAAAAGAAAGCTAGGGTAGCATGTGAATTTCAGACTATAGAATAAGGAAAATTATCATGGATAAAAGGAAGTATTACATAATGATAAAGGGGTGACTTCTTTAAGAAAGCATAACAGTCCTTAATGTATATGTGCCTGACAACAGAGAATCAAAATACAGGAGGCAAAAACTGCCAGGAGAAATAGATGAAGCCATTGTTATAGCTGAAGGCATCAACACTTTTCCATCAGTAGTTAATAGACCTGGCAGGCAGAAAATCAGAAAGGACATCGCTAAACTGAACTGCACTGTCAATCAACAGGACCTAATTGACATTTACAAAATGTAAACAAAATTGGAAATATGAAAAACACACTTAGGAAACCAGTAACTTTAGGTGCATAATAATATACAAAAGAATTCCTCAATTTGCTGAAGTGTGTATGTCTATTGTTTATTGTACCTAATAATTTTTATAGCCTCCCTTTAAACATTTAAATTTTCCCTTTAAACATTTAAAGATTCCCAGATGGCTCAGTGGTAAAGAATCCACCTGCCAGTGCAGGAGACACAAGGGACAGGGTTTGATCCCTGGGTTGGGAAGATCCTCTGGGGTAGGAAATGGCAACCCACTCCAGTATTCTTGCCTGGAAAACCCTATATACAGAGGAGCCTGGTGGGCTACAGTCCATGGGGCTGCAAAGAGTAGGACACGACTGAGCAACTGAGCTCACCTAAACCTGTAAATTACGAATCCAGTTAGAAATTTCCTGTATCTTTTAAAATAAACCATCATCATCCCCTCTAGATATTTGGAAAAGTGGACCTCAGAAGCATCAATGGATGTCACTGGCAATGTGACCAGCATACATACAACCTCTTAAGGAGCTCTTGCCAAAGAGCTTGCCTGGTGATTACGGGTTTTTCCCCTTCTTAGGTCTGAAGGAGAGAGTGACAGAGGGGTGCTGTTCTTCCAATCTGGGGGTCCCACTCTTTAGCGGCTATTAGGGGAGAGGGTATTGAGGCTCGTCCTTCACTAGGGCATCCCTGCAGGCTGCTTTTGTCTGGTTAATGCTTGACCTTCATTCATTCTTTCAGTAACGTTTACTGAGCACCTGCTGTGGGTCAGGTGCTGCCCCAATTGACCCCAGACACTCAGGTCAGCTGGTGGATCATTAACATTACTATATAGGTCAAAGCAATAATGACGGGCTAGAAAAAAAATGGAAATTCTCAGCACAAGTTGCTTGCTCAATTTTGCATCTTTTATCACCCATATGATCCTTAGGTAGATGGAATAAAAGTCACAGTAAATCAATGCCAGCTCTTCATCTATTTCCTCCCCTCTTCCTGTTCTCTGGGTGCACGGAAGCAGAATCTCCGGTTAGCTAGTTGGGCCTTATTTCCTGAAGAGCTTCATGAAATTTTCGTTAAACTCTTTATTAAATTTTTTTTTCATTAAACTTCCATAAAGTTCTCCCAGCTACTTTGAATCCTTGGCGAGCTTCCTCTAGGACTTAAGGTAATTGTTCTCATTCATTCTTTCATACATTCAATGCTCACTCTCATACATTCAGTACATTCAATGCAAGATATGCTATGCTGGGGATTATACAAAACGCAAAAATAAATAAGCCTAAGTCATTGTCCTTTAGTAGCTTGCAGTCTATCATAATCTTTTCAAACGGTTCCCTCCAAGTTCTTACATGTATCCTGCATTTCACAAATTTGGTTGCATGCAAAAATGTTCAGTCGTGTCTGACTCTTAGCAACCCCATGGACTGTAGCCCATCAGGCTCTTCTGTCCGTGGGATTTCCCAGACAAGAATACCAGGGCGGGTTGCCATTTCCTCCTCCAGGGAGTCTTCCTGACCCAGGGATCGAACCTATGTCCTTTGTGTCTCTTAGCATGGCCCGGCAGATTCTTTACCCCCGAGCCATCTGTGTGGTGACAAATTTGGTTACTTTTACTCCATTATGTTTTCTTCCTCACTTTTTACATCTTTTGGACGCATCATACATGATGTGGGAATAATATAATTATCTATGTATACTGATAATTTCATAATCATCAAAAACAAAACATAGCACATCCCTCCATAGCACAGATTGAAGAAATCCCTCCATAGCACAGATTGAAGAACTGAAATGTCTGGATTTGAGCCCCATCTCTGCCTGTGTGACCTCAGACCAGCCACTTAACCTCTCTGAGTCTCAGTTACTTTGCCTATCAAATAGAATTAAATATTTCTACCTTACCTATTGCATAGTTGTGTGTGTGTGTGTGTGTGTGTGTGTGTGTATCAGATGAGCAAATGTACATGCAATCCTTTTCTACAACATAAAATGATACAAAGATATAAACTGTTATTAAAACTCTGCAATGGAATCAACTTCAGGGTTTGCTTGTGTGTACAGTACAAATGCCATAGAAATAGTAACTAAGAGCAGAATTTGGCCCAGGGCACTTAACTACAGCGTTTTTTATTTTAAGGGCAGAAGGAAAAAAAAAATCAAAGACTTTTATTCAAAGCAGAAAACTTTCAAACAAGTGTCAACACTTGCCAAGGACATGGTTACTGAGTGGCTCTCCTTGAGGGAAATCAGAGCGTGAAGGCCGGCTTCACTGAGCGGGACTGCCAGAGAAAAGTCTTTAATGTTATCATCTTCCTCCTGCACCCCGTGCTCAGAATTCCTTATCTAATCAGCTGGAGACACACATCTCAACGGTCAGACAATAAACATGGCATGCGGTCTAAGTATGGATCATGACGGAGGCCAAAACACATTCTGGTCGGGTGGCTATCATCGTGCCCAGAGGACGCCACTTTCGCTTTAAGGGAACTATTAATACAAATCAAACTCCTCTCTCCTAGATTTCTGAAGTGTTTTGTGGTGAAATCTGCCTAACACACAGTGCGAAAAATGACCTTTTGTCCCCAGAACCTAGCAAAGTTTATGCGCAGCTCCTCTGATATGAAACGGGGAGGGCGGTGGGGGACGAGGGGAGGAAGGACTGCAGCCACTCCGAATTTTCCCAGCCTGGCCTACGTATCCAGACAACCGGTTCCAGAAAAATAGAAATAGAAGGGTTAGTGGAAATTTGCTTGGTGTAAGAGATAGAATGAGAACTAGTGAAGAGAACTGGAGAACAGTGACTGCTTCAATTAAAAACAAAGAAAAAGGGACTTCCCTGGGGGCCCAGTGGTTAAGACTTCGCCTTCCAATGCAGGGGTGTGGGTTGGAACCCGGGCCAGGCAGCCAAGATTCCACGTGCCTTGCGGCCAAAAAAACCAAGCCATGAAATAGAAGCAATATTGTAACAAATTCAATAAAGACTTTAAAACAAAGTCCACATTAAAAAATATGTGTCTTTAAAAAAAAAAGAATCTGTGTATTTGTGGTATTTAAAAAAAAAAAGAAAGAAATCTCAGATCTATTAGAATGGCTACTATCAAAAAACTAGAAAAATAGCAAGTGTTAGCGAGGATGTGGAGAATCTAGGACCACTGTGTGTTGTTGGTAGGAGTGTAAAATGATGCCAGCCCTATGGGAACAGTATGGTGAGTCTTCAAATATTTTAAAACAATTGCCATATGATCCAGCAATCCCACTTCTGGGCCTATATCCAAAGAATTAAAAATAGGAGCTCAAAGTAATGATTGCACACCTATATTCATAGTGGCATTGTTGATAATAGCCAAGAGATAGAAGCAATGTCCAGGTATCCATCAATGGATGAATAAATAAACAAAATATATGCTAGAGCTATACAATGGAATATTATTCAGCTTGAGAAGGAAGGGAATCCTGTCACATGTCGCAACATGGATGAACCTTGAGAAACAGTATGGTAAGTGAAATATGCCAGTCACAAAAAGACAAATACTGTATGATTCCACTTATATGCAGTACCTAGAGCAGTCATATCCATAGACAGAGAAAGCAGACTGGTGGTTGGCAAGGACTGGGAGGAGGAAGTAATGGAAAGGTGTTGTTTAATGGGCACTGCATTTTCGTTTTGCAAAATGAAAATGTTGTGGAGATATTTTGATTAACATTCTGAACAGGCTTAACTCGACTGAGCTGCATACTTAAAAATGGTTATGATGGTAAAAATTTTATGTGAATGTGTTTTTAACATAATTTTAAAAATTTATTTCCAAAGAAAGGAAAAATCGAAATGAAACCTCACTGTCCAGATTAACCTTAACTAATAACCAAGCCCTACGCTCATGCCTGGAAGGTCCAGACTCTTTAGAACAGCACCAGTAGCCAGCAAATGTTTAATGTCGGGCAAATCGTGTCACTCTTCTGTCGAGAATCCTCCAATGGCCACAGTCACTGTTATGAGGGCTTCAAAGGACTGGCATCATCTCCCTAGCCTGCACCCCGCTTCTCTGCCCTCACCTCCCTTCACAACCCCCTCGGTTACTCCAGCCCAGAGTGGCTTCCTTCTTCTCTGACCCACTGGGCATGTTCCCCTTTAATGCCATTACAAAGGTCTTTATTCTCTTCCTGGAATGTTCCTCTCCGAGGTTCCCACCTGGCTTACTACCTTACTGATTTGGGGTCTTTGATCAAGAGCTCCCTTCTGGAAATGCCCTTTCTAACCATCCCAGGAACTGCAACCCAGTCCATCTCCACCCCAGCACCCCCTAATCCCTCGCATCTTTATTTTTATTTATCTCCCTCCCTTCCATCACACTTACTACCAGGTGGCATCTACTGTATTTATTTCTTTGGTCTTTTTCTCTTCACGGCAATGTCAGCACCATAAGGGCTAGTATTATTTTACTCTTTTAGTCACTCCTTTCTAAAAATCCTCAGCATCTTGAACAGTGCCAACATATCATGAGCTTCCAATAAATAGCTGTCTAATGAATTAAATGATTGGATGGGATTTCCCTGGTGGTACCGTGGATAGGAATCTGCCTGCCAATGCAGGGGACATGGCTTGGATTTCTGGCCTGGGAAGATCCCATATGCCTCCGAGCAGTTAAGCCTTCACACTGCAGCTACTGAAGCCCATGCAGCCTGGAGCCCGTGCTCCACAATAAGAGAGGCTGCTACAATGGTAAACCTGCACACCACAGCTAGAGACCAGCCCTCCTTGCCCCAACTAGAAAAAGCCTGAGCACAGAAGACCCAGTACAACCCACACTAAATAAAATAAGAATGACGGAGTGACCACAGAAAGCATTTGAAGTATAAGATTACTGAATACTTTCTAATTGTTTATAACCCAAATCTTTTTCCTGCAACCACTCTCCTGGGCTTGGGGAGGGGGCAGGGAGTTGCAATACAAGCTCTTCTTTGTCTTCATTGCACAGGACTTAACCTGTACACAGTAGCAACTGATTGCTGTTCTTCTGCTGGCACACTCTTTAATCATTTCCCATCAGAGATTAAAAGCAAAGGTCATGTTGGATAAGCACTCAATTAAGTCTTTAGATGATGTGTAAACAGACTTATTAGTCCATATGCGTAATTAATTCTCATGCTACTTGCAGGTTGCTTCAACCCTGTGGTAACATGATTCCTGATAACTTGCTACCTGTATTCTATTATGAGTCTCAACCTTGCAGTAAGCCCCCTCCCAACATGTAATTGTGGAAAAGTTTCCAAAGTATGGGCAAATGGAAAGACTGTGCATTAACCTCCATATACCTGCCCTCTCGATGCTACTTGTAACGTTTTAGCATATTTGCTTTAATACTTAACAGTGCATCTCTAATTATGGGGGGGTACAGGATGCTTCATAGATGGCACATGACAAGGTAGGGCTCCTTAGCCCCTCCTCATCTTCAGGGGTCTGGGGTGGAAACCGTGTTGAGGACGGGAGATCTCGCTCAGTGTGTTGGGGAACCAGGGTGGGACAAGGTCTCCCCCAGAAGCCAAGGGCCTCTTTCGTCTTCTCATGATCTCACTGAGGCTGGTGACCCAAGGGGCTCTTACTACACAGAGGCCACATGGGCTCTAAGCCCAACCACACTGTAGGCAAAGTCATCGCCATACCAAGAAATGACCTTGACAAAGTGGTCACGGTGGGCAGGGCCGACCCAGCACTGACTGAAGGAGCGCAGGTGCCACTGTTAAAGTTACAGGAGCCCATCTGGTCCTCAGTGTGGCCCAGGGTGCTCTTTAGGGAGAACTCTGATGTCTGCTTCACCACCCCCATGTTCATACCAGCACTATTCACAATAGTCAAGACAAGGAAAGAACCTCAGTGTCCATCAACAGATGAATGGATAAAGAAGAGAAGGTGCATACATACAATGAAATACTCTACTCAGCTGTAAGAAGGAAAGAAAGCATAACATTCGCAGCAACATGGAGGGACCTAGAGGTTATCATACTAAGTGAAGTAAGTCACAAAGAGAAATACAAATACCACATGATGTCATTTATATGTGAAATCTAAAATATGACATAAATGAACCTGCCTATGAAGCAGAAACAGACTGAGAGAACAGACGCATGGTTGCCAAGGTGGTGGGATGGACTGGGAGTTTAGGGTTCAGTTCAG
Source organism: Nanger dama (assembly GCA_917880005.1). NCBI lineage: Eukaryota > Metazoa > Chordata > Mammalia > Artiodactyla > Bovidae > Nanger > Nanger dama. The sequence continues at coordinate 13,096,423 of CAKJTW010000032.1, read as the reverse complement.
TTCAGTCACTCAGTCGTGTCCGACTCTGCGACCCCATGAATCGCAGCACGTCAGGCTTCCCTGTCCATCACCAACTCGCGGAGTTCACTCAGACTCATGTCCATCAAGTCAGTGATGCCATCCAGCCATCTCATCCTCTGCTGTCCCCTTCTCTTCCTGCCCCCAATCCCTCCCAGCATCAGCGTCTTTCCCAATGAGTCAACTCTTCACATGAGGTGGCCAAAGACTGGAGTTTCAGCTTTAGCATCACTCCTTCCAAAGAACACCCAGGACCAATCTCCTTTAGAATGGACTAGCAGATACAAACCATCATATATAGAGGAGATAATAAGGTCCTATATTTAATGTCCTGGGATAAACCATAATAGAAAAGGACATAAAAAGAGATGTGTATATATATATATATATATATATATATATATATACACACATCATGTGCATATCCACTCAGTCATGTCCAACTGTTTTCAATTCCATGGACTATAGCCTGCCAGGCTTCTCTGTTCGTGGGGATTCTCCAGCCAAGAATACGGGAGTGGATTGCCATACCCTCCTCCAGGGGATCTTCCCAACCCAGGGACTGAACCCAGGTCTCTTGCATTGCAGGCAGATTCTTTACCAGCTGAGCTACCAGGGAAGCCTCATATATGTATATTACTTTGCTGTAGAGCAGAAATTAACAAAACACGGTAAATCAACTACACTGCAATTAAAAAAATAATAATAAAAGGGATATGGTAACATATCCCAGTATGTGACAAGAAAAAAAGATTTTTCCCATTGGCAGCCCCTCTAACCAGTGTGGATGATCCCTCAGGTCATATGGCTGATACAAGGAAGCCTCAGACCAACCCCCTTTAAAGAAAAGTGAAAGTGTTAGTCGCTGAGCCGAGTCTGACTGAATGGATTGTAGCCCACTAGGCTCCTCTGTCCATGCAATTCTCCAGGCAAGAATACTAGAGTGGGTTGCCATTTCCTTCTGCAGGGGATTTTCCTGACCCAGGGATCGAACCTGGGTCTCCTGCATTGCAAGTGGATTCCTTACCATCTGAGCCACCGCGGAAGCCAGCATCCCTCTAAGCCTTGCACTAAATTCCATCACCAGCATGGGAACAGTCCTCATCAGCCTATATGACAGATGCAGAGTTTACAAAGCTTGAGTTGGCAAGAACGTGAGTGAAAAATAAATTCTAGCAACGTTTTGATGATGGTGTAATTTGCTGGCTGACATCTGAAGATTGTTGGCAGTGTTTTAAGGCATATTTTGCTTTAACAAGTAGGGAAGATGTTTTAATTGGTGCCCTTTATTTATCATTTTTGTCATTCATGTACATGGAAAATTCTAGCATCTTCCACATTCCATCATTGGCAGCATACCAGATTAGCAACTGTTTCAATAGACAGCAGTTTCTTCTCTCAGTTGGGAACCATATTTTATTGCTTGGAAGATTGCTCTCCATGAGTGTTATCCAGTAAATCTTAATCTGGTTTTATAGATTAGAGCTATCCCCTTTATAACTGATTTTTCTATCATCTCATTTTAAAGGGTTAGTCAGCATTGAATGAGTGCTCCTGTATCTCAAATTCCATATGACACAGGACCAGGTTTACTCAGGGGTGATAAGAAACAGATGAGTCATTACACACAGTACACATTATTATTATTTTTGAAATCAGAATTTTTAAGTTAACTTCTCCAGAGTGACCTAGTTGCTTCTATTTATTTTTTATTGTGGTAAAATGTAGGTAACATAAAACTTGCCATTTTAACCATTTTAAGTGTACAGTAGCATTAAGTACACTGACAAGTATTGTGTAATTATCACCACCATCTATTCCAAAACTTTTCATCACCCCAAGCAGAAACTCTGTAATCATTAAACAATAACCTCCCATTTTCCAGGCAGCCACCATTCTATTCTCTGCTTCTGTGATCTAAACATATAAATGGAATCCTGCAATGTTTGTCCTTTTGTGTCTGGCTTCTTTCACTTAGGAAAATGTTTTCAAGGTTCACCCATTTCTAGTACATGCTGGATCATGGGTCAGGACTTCAGGATTTCTTTTTAAGGCTGAATAATATTCCATTGTATGTATATGCTATATTTTGTTTATTCATTCATCTGTTGATAGGTATTTGGTTTGCTTACATCTTTTGACTATTTTGAATGCTGCTGCAGTGAACACTGGCATACAAGTGAACACTGGCACACATGACTCTCTTCTTTCAGTTCTTCTGGGTATATTCCTAGGGGTGGAATTGTTTGGTCTTATGGTAATTTTATGTTTTGCTTTTGAGAAACCACCGAACTGTTTTCCATAGAAGTTGTTCCATTTTACATTCTCATCAGCAAGGTACAAGGGTCCCAGTTTCTTCACATCCTTGCCAATCCTTGTTATTTTCTGTAGTTATTGGGGTGGTGGTACCATTTCCATCCTAGTGAGTGTGAAACAGTATCTCATTATGGTTTTGATTTGCATTTCCTTAACGCCTGGTGAAGTTGAACATATTTTCACGTGCTCATTAGTCACTTACATATCTTCTTTTTCAATATTGATTTGGCTATTTGAGATCCTTCTAACTTCCATGTGAATTTGAGGACATCTGCCAAAAGGCTATTGACATTTTGATCAGGATTGCACGGACTCTGTTGATTTGGGAAGTATTGACATCTTAACAACATAAGTCCTTCAGTCTATCTCTCCATTTATTTAGGTGTTCTTTCCCTTCTTTGAGCAATGTTTTGTAGTTTTCAGAGCACAAGTCTTACATCTTCTGGATTAAATTTATTCCTAAGCATTTTATTCTTTTTGATGCTAATGTAAATTGAATTTTGAAAAATTTAGAATTTTGAATGTACTCTTTGATGAGTTTTAGAAAATTTATACTATTGTTCAAGACTCATCACGATCTAGTTTTAGAATACTTCCATCACACCCAAAAAGTTCCCTGCATGTACTGCAGTCAATCCTTGCTCTCACCTCTTTATCCCAGGCAACCTCTGAACTGTTCTCCTCACATTTTTTTCTGTTCTGCACATATAAGCAGGTGTTTATAGTTATATAAAATGCAATTATCAATATAGACAATGCAACATCCATCTTAGGACTCAAAAACAACACACATCCTGGCCAGTCCAAATGATCTCATTTCTTATGGTATAAACTAGTTAAATGAGATCTTGTGGCTCATCCTTATGTCTGAAAGGAAAAGAAAGTTAGTTGCACAGCCGTGTCCAGCTCTTTGCGCCCTCATGGACTGTAGCCCCACCAGGTCCTCTGTCCATGGAATTCTCCAAGCGAGAATACTGGAGTGGTTGCCATTCTCTTCTCCAGGGGATCTTCCCAACCCAGGGATTCCTGGGTCTCCTACATTGCAGGCAGATTCTTTACCAACTGAGTTATTAGGGAAGCCTCGCTTATGTCTGAGGAAGATATTGATAGTTAGGCTAACCAGAGCAGGCTCTGAGGGGATTAGTTCTTGAGAAAACACCAAGGGATGTGTCTATTCTTCCAGGCATCTGAGGCTTGCAAGCATGCACTGAGTTTCTATTGGACAAATCTACCACAGAGACAGACTCAGAAGGAGAGAGGACCGTTACGGTTCTTTGACTTTCTTCAAAACCCCAAATTACAGATGTTGTCCAGCCACTGTTTAGAATCCATTAGAAACTGCTGTGTGTGGTTAGCTTACTAGGATAAAGTCATGCTGGGAGTGAGGTTCAAGAGCTGCAATTGTGTGAAATGTGAGGTGGCATTATTAAAAAATGAATGAAATGAAAGCAGGGGCTGGTAGAGGAGGAGAGCCAATCATGGACTGCCAATACTGGATTCAAACACAGCTCCACCGTCCAAGCCTAAATCCTCTGGATGATGCCCAGGCATCGTAGTAACTACAGGGTTTTCTATACTCTCCTCTCTCCTGAGCCTTTGTTGATCTTCCCTTTGAATTCCCAAGACCTCACATTTATGTTTTTGTTCAACAGATCTCCTAAGGAGGGTCGAGCCATTGCAAACAATGACTCAAAGTGCTTTCATTAGCTCAGATAAAAGGCTCAGTTACTTTAACCTACTTCTTCCTGCCAACTACAAAGGCAACAGGAGGCTCAGATGTTACTAGGAGTTGCTAAGAAGCACTTTGCTATTGAAAAGAATAAGACAACCAGGTTTCTTAGAAGACATCAAAATCTCTTCTCCTGAGGGGTTTAGGAATTGTTTAAAGAGTAGGAGATGGGGTTGTATTTTTCCTTAGGATGAGGGCCTGAGAACCTGGGAATGTGAAATTAACCAGGTAAATATTGAATCAGAATTCACTGGAGCTGCTGCTGTATCCTTGTCAGCTCTCAAGGATATGAGAAATATTTATCAAGGACCTACTATATGGCAGGCACTGTACTCGGTGCTGGGGATACAGCAATGAACAACATGGGCAAAAATCCCTGCTTTTCTTTCATTCCGGTGGGAGAAGACAACACATAAACAAAACAAATAAAGGAAATGTCTGTGGTGCATGGTACTAAGGAGAAAACCAGAGCAGGGAAGAGAGCGAGTTCTAGGTGAGGAGGGATGATCAATACCTATGATTCTAAATAGAGTAGCCATGGAAGGCTCCACTTAGAACATGAAAACTGAGTGAAGACTGAAGGAGCTGAGGGAACCGTTCATGCAAGCATCTGGGGAACAAGCAGTCCCGGTAGAAGGCACAAAGGCCTTGATCTGGGAGGGAGCCTGGTATCAGCAACATCCAGGAGCCAGGAGGACTGGAGGGGAGACAGAGAGGGAAACTGGGAGATGAGGCAGGGGGCAACGGGGATGGGGCAGGGCAAGTCACCGGGGCCTTACAGGCCATTAGGTTGACTTTCGCTTTTTCCCAGAGTGGGATGGGAGCCATTGGAAGCTTTTGAGCAGAATAGGGACGTGGTCCGATTTAGGTCTTGAGTTTTTTGTCTCTGGTTGCTCTATTGACCGCACTGGTTAAGATACTTGGCATCCTCCTGGGCACACGGTAGGCATTCCATGAATGCCCATGTTTTGGTGTCTTCCAAATACATGCAAGTTATCCTTGATTGAAATTTGGAACATTTACTCATATAACTCTATGGTCCGAAAGTAGCACCTTCATTAACATGCGGATGGTTTGCGATTGTTCAGCCTTTCATTCGTTTACCAAATTTTTATTAACAGGTGCCACAAGGAGCCAGGCACTATCCTTTTTAAGCACTGAGGACTCAATGGCGAGTGAATAAGCTAGAAAAAGTCCATGCCTCAGTGGGGCTTTCATTGGAGTGATAGGAGGGCAGAAAACAAGCAAATAACATATAAATAAATAAATACACATATAATGTCAGATGGCAATAAGTGCTAAGAAGATAAAGTATATAAAAGGTTACTGAGGGCGGGCCATTTTAAATATGATGGTCAGTGATGTACTTCTTTAGCTCCACAGTTCTCACTGTATCAATGGACATGAGTTTGAGCAAAGTCCGGGAGATACTGAAGGACACAGAAGCCTGGTGTGTTGCAGTCCATGAGATCGAAAAGAGTCGGACCTGACTTAGCGACTGAACAACTCTATGGGCAGGCTCTGCGCTAGGTTCTGAAGCATTTTCTATACAATCTCTGCCCTCAAGGATCTAGTCTGTAGTGGGCAAAATTCTATGGTGGCCTCTAACATTCCTGCCCTGGTACACACACCCTGCATAATCCTCAAGACTTGTGACTATGACATGAGAATTACTCCTTTGATCAGGTCACGTCATATGGCAGAGCTAAGAAAGGGAGGTTACCTGCTGAGTCTCACTAAATCATGTACGCTCACCCTGAAGAAAGATTGAAAGCAGGAAAGGGACTCAATACCAGGAAGGTTCTCTGCTGCTGGTTTTGAAGATGGAGGGGGACACAGGGGAATGGCTTCTAAAAATCGAGAGTAACTTGAGGTTAACCTCTACCAAGAAGACAAGAGACCTCAGTCCTACAACCACAAGGAATTGAATTATGTCAACAACCTGAGTGAGCCTCAGAGAAGATTCTTCATCAGCCAAGTCTCCAAATCAAGCCCAGCTGACACCATAATTTCAGCCTTGTGAGAGCCTGAGCTGAGAACTTGGCCATGTTGTACCTGGCTTTCACACTGGCAGAACTGTAATCTAATAAATCAGTATTATTTTAAGTAGCTAAATTTGTGGTAATCTGTTATTTAACAATAAAAACAAAGATAGACTCTAATAAGACTTCTGGTTTCTGGTCCAGCATATAAGAAGCTAAAAGTCACCTCTCTATCCTAACAACTCTTGAGAGTCCCTTGGACTGCAAGGAGATCCAACCAGTTCATCCTAAAGGAGATTAGTCCACCTGACTCACTTGAAAGGACCCTGATGCTGGGAAAGATTGAAGGCAGGAGGAGAAGGGTATGACAGAGGATGAGATGGTTGGATGGCATCACCAACTCGATGGATGTGGGTTTGGGTGGACTCTGGGAGCTGGTGATGGACAGGGAGGCCTGGCATGCTGTGGTTCATGGGGTCACAAAGAGTCGGACATGACTGAGTGACATAACTGAACTGAACTGAACTATCCTAACAAGTAAAAATCTGAACAAACTTGAGAATTAACTCTTTTTAAATCTGTAAGAGAAAGGAGGTCACAGGACAAACTGCTGCCCCCAGAATTAGACAGACTGACAGGCAAATACGAAGAATCACAACTTACTGGAGCAGAAACCTTTGCGGGAACCAGGGCTGGAGTAGGGAACTTGAGCTGTAGTTGACAAATTGCTGGAGGCTCCATGTGGATAAGACTAAGAGATAAAAACTCCAGAGGGACCCAGTAATTGGGAGCCACTCCACATTTTTCTGAGCTTCGCCTTCAGAATCTCTAGCAGGTCCTCACAGTGATTTTCACAGAAAAATCCTCTTGTGATTCCAGCAGAAGAGGAAAAGGAGTCATTTTGAAATACACCCGAAATACACTCTGCTCTTAACAAGATCTGTTCTTGGGAGAAACTAACCAGAGCTAATCTTCTGGGGGTTTATCAGAGGCTAACTGATCTTGGGAGAGGAAAACACTTGACTAGCTGCTGGAGCCTTCCACATGACAGAAGAGAAATACCCAATTCCAGAGCCCACTCCCGTCATCCTGCCCTACTTGAAGAGGAGGCGGGAAACTGAGAATTATGTGTGAGGTTCACAGTCCAGAGGCTTAGGTGCACTAAAAGACCAAGTCCCAGGACTTCCCTGGCAGTCCAGTGGTGAAGACTCTGTGTTTCTACTGAAGGGGTGTGTGGGTTCAATCCCTGGTCGGGGAACTAAGATCCCATGTGCACACTATAGACAAAAAAATTTTTAAAGAAAAGAAAAAGACTGAGTCCTAATCATAGGATGATTAAAAAAATATGCTCCCCTTTCTTTCACCCCTTATCAGCACATCACTGAAGCCCTGTTCATAGGAGTTGTTTCTTTTTAAAACTCAGTACACCACATCCAGCATTGAATGAAAGATTACAAGGCAGACTAAAAGGCAAAAAACACAGAAGAGATGGAGCAAGCGTGAGATTAGGCTGAGATATCACAGAGATGTCAAAATTATCAGGCCAGGAATTTGAAATAACTATGATTAATATGCTAAGGGGTCAAATGGAAAAAACAAATGTTGTGCAAGAATAGGCAGGGTAGGGATTTTCCTCACAGCTCAGTGGTTAAGACTCCATGCTTCCAATGCATAGGGCCTGGGTTTGGTCCCTGGAGGGGGAAACTAGATCCCACATGCTGCATGCTACAATGAAGAGCCTGCACACCACAGTGAAGATCAAAGGTCTTGAGTATCGCAGCTAAGACCCAGCACAACCAAAGAAATAATAAATATTTTTTTAAAATCAATAACAAAGATATTAAAACCTTTTAACTTTTTTCTTCTTTTTCTCCAGGAACATGGTACATTTTCAGTTCCTTGGCACTTCCCTCCTCCTCCTGCTGATGCTTCATGGAATCACCTCCCAAATAAACTAGAGTCTCAGGGTCTGCAAAGAAAGAACTCAAGTAGGGCTAGCTTCATGTGTGTGTGACCTGTGAAAGACCTTGTATCTGATTTAACACTCCACTGTTGCCATATTGAAATTATTAATAATTTGTAAACAAGCTACCCCATGTTTTTATTTCACACGGGGTCCTGCAAAGTATGTAGTCAGTCTTGACTTAAGACAGTGGTCTAGCCTTCTTCCATTTAGGATTGGGGTCCTTAATAACTGTGTTATTCCTGGGCTCTGCAATTATGATTCATCGTTGTATTACAAAGGCATGATTGAGAACTTAAGAGAACAACGAAATTTCACTCTTTTGTCAGGAGTCACACTTTGTGCTGTAAGACTTTCATTGGTGATCACATAGCTTGGGTTGGGATTATTCCTTTAAGGTCAAAATAAAGCTTATTATATTTGTAATGTGTCATCACTGATGCTCCATTGGCCCGGTGCTCATTATTGCAATTCCATAAACTTTTATTTTCCTGCAGAAAAATTTCCAAAGATTTCCACATCTTTGGGCCCTTCCAATCAATTTCTGAATGTGTGATGGCATTTCCCATAGGAATAGTCAGCTGGCTCAGATTTCTCTGTTTCTCATCCTATTTGTATTAATATAGACTTTCAATCCATAAAAATCTGTTCTCATGAGGAAGTAATTAAAAGAAACATGGGAGATTATTTATGTGGTGCGGGGCCTGTTCTGACTGATGAAATATGTTGATTAAAATTCAAGACTTTGGCCAAAGAGGGAACTCTTCTCATTTGTTGATTGGCCAGACCAAAGCACTTCACACTTCAAGGGGGCTGGGTTTCGAATGGATGGGCAATCCTCTCCCTCGAGTCATCACACCCCTTCAAGAAAGCTTTCTACTTTCCAGATTTAACATCATCAGATACATACCTTACTCTTCCCTCTCATCCCACAATAATCAAATGAGATAGTTTCAGCCTTTTCAACAGTCTCCCAACAGAATGTCTAAACATTAAGAAATTGTTGAGTGTGGATGGAAAGCAGAATACAAATGCTCTAAACTTCAAATGGAAAAAACAGAGATTTCTGCATAGAGGGAAAGGTAGACCAGATGAACTTCTGCTAATTTCAGCGCCAATAACCTAGTTAGGGAAACTGCAAAGGGCAACAGTCAAAAGGCCTTTGGGGAAGTAAAGGTTTTGGGGAAGTAAAGGCTTTGGGAAAATCAGCTAGAAAACGACATGCTGATGTAGCCACATGGAAGTGGTTGATGGGAATCCCTGCAGTAGACGCAGATTTATCCTCAGTCTCAACACTATGTTTTCTTCCCTTCTTGGCTTTGCTCATGGTGGCTCTTCTACCAGCCCCCTTCAGCTAGTCACCCCCCTCATCCCTACAAGCCTTTCTCTTGATGTAATTTCCTCCAGGAAGCCTTCCCTGCCCTCTCCTGCTGCCCGGTCCTGGGTTGAGCCACAGTGATTCAGCACTGCTCTACAGTGCTCCCCAAACTCACTGTGCCTGGATCTTTGTTCAAACAGGCTGTCTACTGCAACTCCCCCACTGGACTGTAAGCTCCTTGGGAGCAGGTGTGATGCCTTATTTATCTTTAACTTTTGCATGCAGTTGCAGCTTCTTACTAAACCTTGGTGGGATGACCATCTGATTGGCTTCATTGCCTGATCTCCTGTCCAAGAACTGTGACCGCCGTGACCACCAGAGCCTTTCCAAGGACGAGGATGTAATGGAAGAGGCACCGACTACACAAGAGCTCAGAAAGTGAACTCTTCCTCGTGAATGGAAACGGCAGCTCATCAAAGCTCAAATGTGATCTGAAGGGGAACATTTGCTATCAGACCACACCCGTGGACTTGGCTAGTTCTTCCTTATTTGAGGGTGTGTCGCTTCCTTTTGTCAGATGTCACATTCGCCCCATGAGGAGGAGCTGTTTGTTTCTATTTTTAATGTTTTGTTTATACATTCTAATTTTAACGAAGTAGGTGCCTAGAAGGTCCCTGAGCCTCCTATTGGGTGAAGGGCTTGCGTTACAGATATAATGGTCTCTGGGTACAATGGATGTAATGAACACAGGGTCTGGAGGTAAACAGGACCCAGCCACTCAGTTCATCATTCTCTAGGCTTTCCTGACAAATGCAAAAGTGGACAGATTCTGGGAGCTGGCAGAACCATGGGCTTTCAGTTAGAACTGGATTCAAGGAATTCCCTGGTCCAGGAGTTAGGGCTTTGTGCTTTCACTGCCAGGGGCCCAGGTTCAATCCCTGGATGGGAAACTAAGATCCTGCTAAGTCATGTGTTTCAGTCTAAAACAAACAACAAACTAGATTCACGTTCTAAGTCACTTTCAGGTCAGTTCAGTTATTCAGTTGTGTCTGACTCTCCGTGACCCCATGGACTGCAGCACGCCAGGCTTCCCTGTCCATCACCAACTCTCGGAGTTTACTGAGTCATGTCCATCGAGTCAGTGATGCCATCCAGCCATCTCATCCTCTGTTGTCCCCTTCTCCTCCTGCCTTCAATCTTTCCCAGCATCAGGGTCTTTTCCAATGAGTCGGTTCTTCGCATCAGGTGGCCAGAGTATTGGAGTTTCAGGTTCAGCATCAGTCCTTCCAATGAACACTCGGACTGATTTCATTTAGGATGGACTGGTTGGATCTCTTTGCAGTCCAAGGGACTCTCAAGAGTCTTCTCCAACACCACAGTTCAAAAGCATCAATTCTTTGGTGCTCAGCTTTCTTTATAGTCCAACTCTCACATTCACACATGACTACTGGAAAAACCACAGCTTTGACTAGATGGACCTTTGTTGGCAATCTTCCACTGATAACTTTAAATGGCATAATTTATATACAAAACACTTGAAAGGAGATAATCAATCAATGTTTCCCCCCTTGTCTCTGCACCTGTTTGCCTCAAGGTCACTCACTCAGCAGCCTCTCTCTGGTAACTGCCCTTTGAAGATTGTCTCAATTCTCAGTGGCTTAAGAATCATCTTGTTAAAAGGCAGTTCCTGGGCTCTACCTCCAAATACCACGGAACAGTGGGCCTGGGTTACAGCCCACTCATTTTAAACAGCTCTCTCAGGGAATTCCAAGGCAGGTGGCTAACTGTCCACACTTCTGGAAGCACAGCTTGAAAACTTCAGTCTTTCTTTGTCTTAGCACTAAGACAACTTCCCTTTTCATCAACAACAGCCTGAAAAAAAAAAAAAAACACCTTTACACCAAAATATTTAATTAGGTGCTCCACCCTGTTGAGGAAGTGCTGAGGTTAAAAAAAAAAAAAAGACAGTAAGCTGAGGAGGTGTGGAAGTGGTGGAAGAGGGTGGGGAAAGCTGGTGGTTTTCACTGGTCTACAGAATGTTGTCCACACTCCTTGGGGAATGTGAGCAGGGAGGAACTTAGCAGATGCCTTCTGCAAGAGATGAGACTGATGGGAGAGCTTCCAGCTTACATCACCAGGACTTAGCGTGCATGCTAAGTCGCTTCGACTGTGTCCGACTCTTTGTGACCCCCGTGGACTGTAGCCCACCAGGCTCCTCTGTCCATGGAATTTTTCAGGCAAGAATACTTAAGTGGGTTGCCATACCCTTCTGCAGGGGATCCATTCCAGACCCAGGGATGGAACCCATGTCTCTTACATCGCCACCTGGAGCTTAGAAGTATGACTTCATTTTCTTCCTTTATGAGCTATAAATTCCCTCTCCATCACATCCATTCAGATGTAAACATCAGTACTCATACACAGCCCTAAGCCAAACAGAAGAGGCTTTGCTATCACCAGTGGTCTAGGGTTGCCCAGTCCCTGTGGCTTCATTAGAATGGGAAAAGGAGGGGTGAGCAGACATCTACTCAGCCTGCCTCTTGCAAAATCCCCTCTAAGACTTAGAAAAATCCATGAGGTCTTGGGCTGCCTCATCTTGCCAGGTCCTCAGGCCGTTTCACAAAGAACACCTGGCGGGGGTTCCCCTGGAGGCTGATCACTATCTAGGTGCCGGCTCTTGCTGGAATTCCTCTCTCGATTCTTACTTCCCACCCTCCCGCCTCTTTCTGAACACCTTAGGCATCTGAAGTTCACTGCTCTTTGAAGAAGCGCAGTACACTGCTTTCAGGGTTCTCCCACCCCCTGCAGCTTCTTCACCTGTGTTCTCCACCAAGTCTCCAGTACAGAAGCCAGCTGGTGTTCTCAGCTCTGCATCTATTCGGTGAACATTTTATTTTTCAGTTGTGGCAAAATACATGTGATACCAAATTTACCATCTTAAGCATCTTTAAGTGTACAGTTCCAGAAGTGGTAAGTATATTCATTGTTGTGCAGTCCATCTCCAGAACTCTTTGCATCTTATGAAACTGAGACTCTACACCCATTAAACAGCTTCCTGTTCCCCTCTTCTCCCAGCCCCTGGGTACCAGCATTCAGTATTTGTTCTCCTGTGACTGGCTCACTTCACTCGCATAATATTCTCCAGGTTTGTTCCTGCTGTCACGTGTGTCAGAATTTCCCTTTCTTGTTAAGGCAGAATCACATTTCATTGTATGCATAGACCATGTTTTGTTGATCCATTCATCTGTCAGTGGACACTTGAGTTGCTTCCACCTTTGGGCTATGGTGAATAATGCTGCTATGAGCATGGTGGACAAGCATCTCTTCAGATCCTGCTTGCAGTTCTTTCGGGGCCCTTGCCAGAAGAGGAATTGCTGGTGGCTCAGATGGTAAAGAATCTGCCTGCAGTATAGGAGACACAGGTTCAATCCCTGGGTCAGGAAGATCTCCTGGAGAAGGGAATGGCTACCCACTCCAGTATTCTTGCTTGGGAAATCCCAGGGACAGAGGAGACCGACTGGCTATAGTCTAAGGGGTTGCAAAGACTCAGACACAACTGAACAACCTACACTTCCATTTTTTTTCACTTTTCACGGTAACTCTATGTTTAATTTTGTTAGAAACTACGATGTCATTTTCCACAGTGGCTGCACCATTGTACAGTCTAACCAGTGGTGCACAAGGGTTCCAGTTTCTCCCCACTCCAACAACACTTGCTTTCTTCTGATTTTTTAATGGGAGCCATCCTAATGGATATGAGGTGGCATCTCATTGTGGTTTTCACTGGCCTTTTCCTAGTGGTTAGCGATGCTGAGCTTTTTTTCATGTGCTTATTGGTTGGTTGTGCATCTTCTTTGGAGAAATTCAACAAACGTTTCTTTGTCATCTGTGAGTTGCCTATCTAACAGCTATTTCCCCTTGTCCTCTGGCTGACCTCTGATTTCACTTCTCCCTGATGTGGTTCGGGGATAAGTCCTAATTCATCTAAGTCAGTGATTCTCTATCCTGGCTAATCCAGTGTGTTACCTGCATAATGCCCTGAAACCTCTGGATTTATGATTGCTAGTGGTGTGTCCAAGGCCAAAATTTCTATGTAAAAAGAGGTAGAAATTGCTTGTATTATTCTATGCATAAAAGAGAACACTCTAGTCCAAGGAAGGAAAAGAAGACAAACAAAAATTTACTTGAATGCTTACAAAGTGATTAATAATACCATAAGAAGAGTGTGAGCTAATAAGTGGCCATCTGAGTTCACCACTGTGGCCACGTTTATCTATGATCATAGAAGAAAGGAACGGAGCCATGGTTTTGAACCGACTTCAACCCTGGACTCTCATGGTGAAAGTCTGGTACTCTACCGTCCAAGGGTTTTAAGTTTCATTCAGATCACAGGAGAGACGGAAAACTGGAAACCTTGGACAGGCTGGGCTATCAGAGCTAGACAAACGCTTCCCTGGTGGCCCAGTGGTTAAGAGTCCACCCTGCAATGCAGGGGACATGGGTTCGATCCCTGGTCCGGGATGATCCCGCATGCCATGGAGCAACTAAGCCTGTGAGCCACAACGAGTGAGCCCATGTGCCACAACTACTGAAGCCTTGAGCTGTGTTCCACAAGAGAAGCCACCATCGCTTGCCACAATGAGGGAAAGCAGCAATGAAGATCTGGTGCAACCAAAAAGTAAATAAATAAAGAGCCAGACCAGAACTGAAGGCATCCTGCACTGAATCTTGTAACTGCCTCAGACCTTCCCTGTGGTTCCCAGCCAAGTCCTGAAATCTGGGTCAGTTACAGAGTTTAGATGCAACACTAGAAAGGAAAGAAGTTGAGTTCATAGAACATTCTGAGTCCAAACCACGTAAGTCTTTAGAGATTAAATTTAACACCTTGACGTGATACCTGAGCCCAAACGAGTAATTTAGTTAAACTAATGGCCAGCCAGGTAGTACCGATCAGATTACCTGAGGCTCGGGTATATGGCAGAAGTAACCTTCTTTAGCTTCTTCTTTCCTGGATCTGGGTGTTATCAGATCAGGCATCGTTTCTGCTACCGTTTCCTTCAGTTGTACCTGGAGAGGGCCTTCCGAGTACGCACTGGCTATCACCACTTAGTGAGTCCCAGAGGCACGGCTGGATGGCTGGGTGAGGGGTACATGGGATAGTCTGCAGCTGGTTGTAGCCCTCCACCCATTTCCAATTAGAGTCTATGCTCCTTATGGACAAACCCCAACGCATAGCAAAATGCTTAAAGATGACACATGGTCAGCTGCTAGCTGACAGCCCTGTGTGACAAGAACCAGCCACAAAAAGTCTGATTCAATATAAAATAGTAAGAAGGGTGTGTATGTCTCTAGGAAAGCCATTAAAATAGAAAACACAAAAAATCTACTTACCAGCAACATTTCAGAATTTGCTTTCTGACTTACTCTTACAGATAATACCAAATTTTGAAATGAACCTGGATGAGTATAAAGTTGATCCAGACTGCTGTGTGTGTGCTCAGTCGTGTCTGATTCTTTGGGACCCCCATGGATTGTTGCCCGCCAGGATCTTCTGTCCTTGGAATCTCCCAGGCAAGAAAACTGGAGTGGGTTGCCATTTCCTACTCCAGGGGATCTTCCCAACCCAGGAATTGAACCCACATCTCTTGCATTGGCAGGGGATTCCTTACCACAAGCGCCACCTGGGAAGCCCATCCTGTCAATAATTCACACCTGGCCTTGGAGATGGCTTGTTTGGCTTTGTGGTCTCCGCAGTGAAGCCACAGGCCCGAAACTCCTCAAAAAAAAGCGATTTGTGTAGGATGCACCACAGTTTCAGAATGAATGGGAAAAATTCTGAGGGACAAATTGTGAGAAGTAGAAAAGTTCATGAGGTGTTCATTCAATTGGATCAGCATGAATGTAGGTCCTGATACCATTTATCCTATGGAAGAAGCAGTGTGTACCATGAAGCAAACTGTACAGCATGGTACAGCAGCAAACTGTACCATGAAGTCTGTAAAGAACCTGGAAAATTAGGGGATTTTAAACCTTAAAACTCTAAATGAAGAGAAATCATACTTATGTGTAAAGTATGTTCAGAAATACTGCTGGAGTTTTGTGGATACAATAAGGCAGATGATGTGGAAAACACAGAACACTTGAGAAAGATGAAAGGCAGCAACACTCAGAGATAGCTGCTGGGGCTCAATCAGGGAGGTGGATTCTCCCAGGCAAAGTATAAATGTTGAGACTTCGCGTGGTAGGGTCCCGTGGTAGGGACTCCAGGCTCCCATTGCAGGGGGCACGGGTTCAGTCCCTGGTCAGGGCACTAAGATCCCGCAAGCAGTGCCCAAGCAACAGCAGGAACAAAGCAGAGTACAAATGAGAGCGCAAATGCCACCTTGCACAGAGAGCTACCTTGTCCGGAGACAAAAGGTTGAATATGGGGCTGGAACTGGCTTGCGGGTGAGACACCTGATGTCTGGGGGAGCCTCCAACAGCTGGATAATGTGCAGAGAAGTTTCGCTGCTGGGCTGTTCCTGGAAAGGTGAGGAGAATTCAACAAAAGGGGCCAGCGGCTCTTGTGGCACTTCTGGGCAAGCCCTGCAAGGCCTCTGTACGAGCTGCTCTTTCCCACAAGCCCACCTTGGGGTGTGGATATATTGAGATACAATTAAGTCAAGGCTGATCTGAGTGAGCCCAGGCTGGTCATTCTTCCCTAAACCTGCAAGAGATACTGGCTCATTGGAGCTCTTTATCCCTCCTTCACCCTCACACCCCCCACAAAAAGGCCACACACAAAGACTTAGAGAAGGAGAATTATCACCAGAAAAGCACCCAAATGCAGGAACTTGGAGTGACAGAAACCTGGGAGGGAGGAAGAGAACTGAAGGCAAGAATTAAAAATGAAGACCCAGAAACAAGAACACCAAAGAAAAGGGCAGAATGGAATCATGGGGAGAAAGAAAAAAATGTGAAAAATTCAGGCTGCCAGAACAGTATTTCCAGCAGCAGACCTGGGATCGGGTAAGTCTGGAAAACACTGTACCCTGTATCTAACCATTCCCTCTATTTTGCAATTTATAATGCAAAATAGCTTATTGATGGCTTTGAGATCTATTGCAATAAAGAAACCCATTTAACTCATAAATTTAATTAAATACAGAACTTCTTTTTCCACATGACCTAATAACATTCTGTAGGGCTAGAATCATACATTATATGTTTATCACATGCTTATATACATTACAGTAAGATAAGTAAATACCGTGGTTACAAGAAAAGTGTTTGTTTATAGGAAAAAGCAGGATAACAATGGGAAAACCAAACTTGGTTAAGAGTCAGCAGAGCTGACATCAGCTGCTGACTCTGATTCTGCATATCTATGTAGAAAATACACTGTGTGCAGTTTATGTTGCTGAAAATCCAAAATCAGAGAGAATTCCAATGGCAGCAAGGTTTAGAATTCTAGTTTTTCTCCTAAGAAGATTAATCACTTGTCCAAGCTGCTTAACCTCTTCGGGCTTCAATTTACTTATTTAGAAAGTGAGGGACTTAGACGTCAAGATTTCTGTTATTCTGAGTGTGTGGCGGTGTGTGTGGGAGGGGTGTGGGGAGTGTGTGAGTGCGCCAGCTCAGTCGTGTCTGACTCTTTGCAACCCCAAGGACTGTAGCCTGCCAAACTCCTCTGTCCATGGGGTTTCCCAGGCAAGAATACTGGAGCGGTCGCTCACTTTGGCAGCACATATAGTAAAACTGGAACAATACAGAGAAGATTAGCATGGCCCCTGAGCAAGGATGACATGCAAATTCCTGAAGCGTTCCATATCTTTTTTTTTTTTTTTTAATAATAATACTGGAGTGGGTGGCCATTGCCTACTCCCCAGGGATTGAACCTGTGTCTCTTGCATCTTCTGCACAGGTAGGTGGATTCTTTACAATGGCATCACCTGGGAAGCCCTCTCTATGATCCTACCAAACTTGAAAACCTTTTGTATCACAGGAGCTCTGATAATCCGGAAAAAATCCTTTCAATGGCTGGCAGGTGACTCTCCTCCCACTCCTCCTAAAAAAAAATTAGACCGTGTAAGGACCTCCCTGGTGGTCCAGGGGTGAAGAGTCGGCACTTCAGAATGAAGTGGTCAGGGAACTAGGATCCCACATGCCATGTGGTGTGGCCAAACAAACAAAAAAGTCCAACAACATATTTGTAGTTTGACAACTCACTCAAAACTCAAAGGAGCCAATCATTTTCTTCTATTGTGGATCTCTGAGTACCGACTGAAAGCCAGCTTTGTGCTGCCTTGACATAAACTGTAAAGCAAAGTCCTTGTAATATGAATACATGACGTCTTCTAGGAGCCTGACTTTGGACTCTCTTGAGGCTCCTTTAGATGAAAGTCATAGACACCAAGGTGGCTCGGTGGTAAGAACTCACCTGCCAGTGCAGGAGACATGGGTTCGATCCCTGGGTCAAGAAGAACCCCTGCAGAAGGAAATGGCAACCCACTCCAGCATTCTTGCCTGGAGAATCCCATGAATAGAGGAGCCTGGAGGTCTACAGGTCGCAAGAGTCGGACACGTCTGAGGAACTAAACAATAACAACAACACAGACACACAAGTCAAACTTGTTTTAGAACAGGAAACTTGTCAGCTCAGATAAACATGACATCCAGGGTGATACCCAGCTTTGCGAATAGAAAAACTGGGAGGCCCAGCGATGTTACACGGATGTCCTCTTCCCCCGGCTTTCAGCTCTGCTTTCTTTTCTGCGGGCGTTGTTGTCAGGCAGGTTCTCCCTACACTCGAGCACAGATGGCTTCCTGCAGGTCTAAGCTTCATGATCACTAACCTCTGTGCTTAAAACGGAGGAACTGCAAAACAGTTCAGGCAAAATAATGACTGCTCAGAGAGGCCGGACACCTGCCCGCGTTCTGCTGCACACGCATAGACTTCTGCAGGCCTCTCAAGTCTGCAAAGTGGGCACTATTAAATTTCCATTTTATAGGAAGAAACTAAGGCTCAGAGAAATTAAACAGTTTATCTACTGTCTGTCTATGTGACCTTCAGCAAATTACTTAGCTTCTCTGTGCCTCAGCTTTCCCACCTGTAAAAATGCCACTAGCAACTACCAACTGGACAAAAGTTTCTTTTGAGTTTTTCTGTGAGACATTATGGAAAGCATCTTACAGACATACATAACATCTCACAGAAAAACCCAAATCGGCCTTTTGGCCAACCCAATAGTTCCTAGGCTATGATGAGGATCAGATGAGTCTGTGTAAGAACTGAAGGCTGGTGCCTGGTGTAGAGTCTCTGCATCCAATGAGAAGCCATTCATTCTCGGTACCGTTTCTACTTGCTACTCTCTTATCCTCTGCCTCTGTCCCAGTAATGGTCCAAAAATACTCAACCTCATACACTCCCTGGTCTCTAACAGCATTAGGTAAGACAGAAACTGTCACCATGGGTCACAGCTAAGGATGGAGGCAAGGATGCCTACAGCAGCCGAGCGAGAGCAAAGCTGGGGCCCAGATGTCATACCTGGGTTGGTACCACGGTGCTGAGGGTAAGAGCTCCAAGTCCAGGCTGCCCTTGGAGCCTAGATGGGAGCCAGTAGTGAGGCCTATGCCCTGGATGGCAGACCCCAGGCACCGACAGGAAAACCTTTAACTGCAAACCTCTCATACTGCTCCTGGGGGCCAGGGGCCAACTTCAGAATGTGTCCACAGGAGAGCTGCAGGCAGGAGCCCTTCTCCCTGCAAGGGAGACGTCGACCTGGCTGGGAGAGAGAGCATGGAGCCCAAGCAGAGGTCCCATCCTAACGGGAAGCCTTTCATTGATGCTGTGCGCATGAAGACATGGTGCTAAGCGGTATTCATGAATTATTTGGCATGTTTCATAACAAAGACAGGATCTTACAGACACATGCTCTGGCACTCCCTGCTGCTGCTGCTGCTGCTAAGTCGCTTCAGTCGTGTCTGACTCTGTGCGACCCCATAGACGGCAGCCCACCAGGCTCCCCGTCCCTGGGATTTCCAGGCAAGAACACTAGAGTGGGTTGCCATTTCCTTCTCCAATGCATGACAGTGAAAAGTGAAAGTGAAATCACTCAGTTGTGTCCGACTCTCAGCGACCCCATGGACTGCACCCTACCAGTCTCCTCCGTCCATGGGATTTTCCAGGCAAGAGTACTGCATGCATTGGGTGCCAGGCACCCCCAGGTCCCCTAAAATACTTTCAAACTCAGTTGTGATATATCCCATCAAATCAACCCTCAATAACTGGAGAAGCTTTTCTCATATTCTGACCAAGTGTTGGGTGCCTGGAGCCAAAACTCTTCTAATCATTCATGTTTCTCCATCATGGTTCTTTGAAAGCAGTCCCCATTTCTGGTCTTTTTGACATACAGTTTCCGAGTCATGAAAAATAGCTGCAGGTGAAAACTGCAGAGTCTTTCTCTTGAATAGTTTGCCTCTGTTTGACTTGTAACAGCACAGGAGGGATGTCCCCTGAGTGGCTGAAGCTGGGGGAGGGGAGGACTCGAGGAATCAGTGCCAAGAGGCCCAGCAAGGTCTTGATTTAGCAACAAAGTAAGTGCCAAGCATCGGGAGGTGTCAAGACCACAGGAAACAGGAGGACACTTCCAACGGCAAGCGTCTCTGTATCGGGGAAGTACGTGTTAAGTCCACGTGACGCCTCCTCCCATAAAATCTGTCACCGGCACAATGATGGGGAGAGGATTATAAAATGTTTCACTGTGCGGAGGATTGCATTGTAACAACAAATGAGCTTTGTCCAAAGGGGGCACTTTTGACCTTTTTAGAATACATTTACTACTGTGGTGTTTAGCTAAATGTAAAAATATCAAAAAATACCCCGAGATGCTCAAAAAACTCAACTGAGCATCACTGCCCATCAGCTCTCCTCTTGCCTTCTTTACACAGTCCCCGAATGCTGACAGGCTGCAGTGACAGAAAAACAGATCCTAAGGTCCAGACCACGAAGAATCAATACTTAAAGACAAATGTTTACCTTTAGTTTTTAGTTTGTTTTGGATGAAGTGTCCAGCATTGATGACGTCAATCAGTCTGGAATTCTAGGGTGATGTCAGCTCTTCCAGTATCTATTCTGTTCTGGCTGCTGGGCCGTCTCCCCCCGCCCCATCCCCCCAGCTTGTGTTTTCCAGAGCACTCACCATCCTGTGCCGTATTCTTCTGATTAGCTTGTCTATCTCCACGCCCGAGCCCCAACCATCAGTGCCTGGGAACCTTCATGTCCTCACAGCTCTGCACCTCGCTCAACACAAAATGAGCACACAGGAAAGAGTGATAAAATGCTTGCCAAAAAAAAAAAAGAAATCAAAGAAATTTTAAAAGTTTTTTAAATTCCTGTTCCAGCATGATTGAGTAAGCTCCAACTGGCCCATCTTTCCACAGAAAACAACCATAAACTTTGAAAGTACACACATCGAGAAATTTCTTGGGCCACTAGATTTCACTGGTGAGCTCTATCAAACATTTAGGAAGAAATGACAACCCTGACATACAAATTCTTTCAGGAAATAAAGCTTGAAGGAAATTTCCCAACTCATTTTATGAGGCCAGCACCACCCTAAGAGTAAAGCCTGACAAAGACGTAACTCTCCCCTCTTCCCCAAAACCCTTATGAATGAGCAGATTTTTGTCTATACTCAGAATGCATTTGAATATCCTGTGTTCAACTTGTACAGATAGTGCTGCTAGCAAATTTAACAAATTCGTATAACGTATTTCATACTGACTGGTCAGAGAAGAAAAGTCACTAATTTTAAGATTTACATTTTCGTGTCCGCCAGAGGTGACTGGTACAATTTTATGGAAATTAACTCCAAAATGTAATGGAATTGGCCTTCCTGTATCATCACTTTTAGTCTGTCCAGATTTATCCATCAACGTTTTGAATATGGAAATAGATTACACAGCACAGAGAACCACACTCAATATTTTATAATAAGCTATAAGGGAAAAGAATCTAAAAATGATGTATGTATAACTGAATCACTTTGCTGTGTATCTGAAACAAAAACAATAGTGTAAGCCAACTCTGGTGGTGGTTTAGTCACTAGGTCGTGTCCGATTCTTGTGATCCCATGGACGGTAGCCCGCCAGACTCCTGTGTCCACAGGATTCTCCAGGCCAGAATACTGGAGTGGGTTTCCATTGCCTTCTCCAGGGGATCTTCCTGACCCAGGAATTGAACCCTGGTCTCCTGCATTGCAGGTAGATTCTTTACCAACAGAGACAAGAGGGAAGTCTATAAAACTAACTACACTTCAATTAAAAAAAAAAGGCGGAACCGTGCCACCTCAAGAAAAGAATCTAACTGGATCTCCTTGTCCCTTTTGGGAAAAACTGTTCATCTGAGGCCAAGTCGTAGGCTAGCTTCCTGATCTGATTGAATATATTTGGCAGGACATTGATGGACAGGTTGCTCTTCGTGTTGGTGGGCACTCCTATCCAACTAGGAAGCATGGCAGCCAAGGGCTAGCTCATCAGCAGGGCCTGTTGGGGAGGGGGGGTAGGTTTTCCTTAGAAGGGGGCGGTGGGCGCGGTAGACAACCATGATGGCTCAGCACAGTCACTGTGCTGAGTCCTGGCAGCCTCCCTCTCATAGTTCCTACATATTCTTCAAGAGAACACTTCATCTCCTTATCAACCATAGTACACCACCAGGGTGGTGATGATCTAGTCTCTAAGTTGTGTCCAACTATTTGCGACCCGGGGACTATAGGCTGCCAGGCTCCTCTGTCCATGGAATTCTCCAGGCAAGAATACTGGAGTGGGTTGCCATTCCTTTCTCCAGTGGATCTTCCCAACCCGGGGGATCAAACCTGGGTCTCCTGCAGTGCAGGCTCCTTTACCGACTGAGCTACAGGGAAGGCCCAGAAGCCCCGGAGCGGGTCGCTATCAGCGGAGCACCAGCCGCCAGCTTACCTCTCGTCTCCCGGGGCGGTGGAGGATGGTTAAACTGCCATCATCAGTGGGTCTTCCCCATTTTCTGAGGTATATGGAGTACTTCCTCAAAAGGCACACAATTCACTTTCAGGGAGGTCTTCGCCCAACTCACCAGGGAAGGTCTGGATGAGGCACACACAAGTTGCGATGCTTTGCGTCCCGGGATCCAGAGAGAGTGTGTCTAACTAGCGGGAAGAGGTGTGACTCTGAACCACAGTCCTCAGGAAACGCCAAGGAAGAAGACTGTGGAAAATCAAGTCCAGAGGGCAGAACAAGGCCAAAGCCAGGAGACAGTCCGAGCCTCAGGAATTGGGCAAAACAAGAGCAAACGGAGGGTGACGTGAGTGCTGCTGATTGGGCCTCTGCTTGCTTTTAAGGACGCACCAGGTGGCGAGGGTGGTGGGTAGCGCTGGCCTAAAGGCACCTGATTGAGGGGGATTTTTCAGGAAAAGCCCTTTCCTTTTCCTTCTCCAGTTATTTGTGCTTGAGTTCTTTTGTCTCTGACCTCTGGAGAGTCATTCCAACTCTCCTCCGTCACCTGGGAACCTCTTACTTTATTATTTTTTAATTTTATTGATTTTTATTGCAGTGTGGTTGCTTTACCAGGTTGTGTTAGTCTCTGCTGTACAGCCAAGGGGATCAGCTGCTGTTACATGTATTCCCCTCTTCTTTGTATTTCCTTCTCATTTAGGTCACCAGGGAGCACTGAGGAGAGTTCTCTGTGCTACACAGCAGGTTCTCGTTAGTTATCTACTTTATACATAGTGTCAATAGGACATACAGTCAATCCAATCCCACAGTTCATGCCACCCCCTCCTTTCCCCCTTGGGAGCCATACGTTTGTTGTCTATGTCTGTGTCTCTATTTCTGCTTTGCAGATAAGATCATCTGTACCATTTCTCTCGAGTCCACATATATGTGTTAACATCCTGTGTTGGTTTTTCTCTTTCTGACTTCACTCTGTATGAGACTCTAGGTCCATCCAGGTCTCTGCAAAATGCACAGTTTTGAGGGACCTCTTTCTTTCTGCTGTGATGATTTCCTTTGGCCCACCTCAGACTCTCCAGTTCCTCTAACAACCTGGTGTTCAGAAGAGTAGGGCTTGAGCGCTTTAACCAGCTTGCTTTAAAGAGCATGGCCCAGAAGGTGAATTTAGCATCTCTGTTACAGGTTACTGAACCTATCCTCTCAGCATGTGCATGCCTGTGGATCAGAAATAGCAAAATTGTTGTCTTCGGAAACCTTGCTCTCTATCCACAGCCTGATCATCTACCAAGCAAAGGTAGCCGTTAACAAGATCCCTTGTGATCTCCTCTCTGATTTGCTCCCACATCATCTTGGGAGCTCACACACCATTCTTCCGGCTGGATAATCCACATGGTAACAAAAGATCTCTCCATACGTGCTGCATATATTCCACACCTGGCCTGAAAGACACACTCAGCTCTAGAGGCAAACAATGATACCACTGATGATTCCAAATAAGAGAAGGTCTCTTGATTGGCTCAATGGACCCTGAGGCCTTAAAATGTCATTGTTCCCAAGGAAAACATTTGTAACATCGATCCACGGTTGCCCTATTCACAAATGACCAAGTATGAACCTGTATCTCCATCTGAGACAACTTTTCTCGTTATACAACTCAGAATACCTGTGATGTCACTGACCTGAGGGTGATTTCTAAGGATAGGGTGATGGTGGGGGAGGTGGAGGCTCTTCCCAGAAGCCCTGTCTGGGATGATGCATTCACAAATGGTGGCTGGTCCATGATGCCTGAAGTCGTATCAATGCTACATGACCGGAGCATTGAAGCAAAATGGGCTTCTGCGGACTGGTGTGGGAGCCTAGCTCTCTCTTTTAGCTTCAAAGAACAAACCACAATCTTTTTCATAATTTGGGGGCTGTTTCTAGAATGTATATCTATAAAAATGCTTTGTAAATTAGAATCCTATTGCTGATAAAGCATCAGCTATTACCTAAAGCAAACCCTCACCTTTCAAAACCACTATTTCCTCCCGAGGAAAAAGTTTTGCTACTGCTTCTGAGGTGCTGGCTATTTGGTATTTTTCCAACAGCCCTCAACTCTGAAATGTTATACCAGCTAGACACACAGGTTACAGAGAAGCAGCTACTTCACCTAAAATCTCCACCTATTCACTTAATCAATGCAACCTTAAAGCAGGCATCATCTTGGTCAAGCCATCACATCAATTCAAGAAGTAGCTGAAGTGTTTGAAAGTGAAAAGTGGAAGTGTTAGTCACCAAGTCATGTCTTACTCTTTGTAACCCCACAGACTGTAGCCCAACAGGCTCCTAGATCCATGGGATTTCCCAGGTAAGGATACTGGAGTGGGTTACCATTCCCCTTCTCCAGGGGATCTTCCTGACCCAGGAATCAAACCCTATCTCCTGCATTGCAGGTAGATTTTTTATTGTCTGAGCCACGAGGATTTGCCAGTGGTTAAATGCCAACTCAGGGTCAAAGGAATTATTTATTGAGTGCCTGGTGTATGCAACATATGGGACAGATTTAAATAGAAAAACCCCCATCACAAAAGTTCCTCAGATTACCACTGATCATAAAAAGGCAAGCAAAATCATTTCTGCCATGAACTGACTATGGTGACTTATCTCTATATTACATTAACAGAAATATCATCCAGCCCTCTAACACAAGTACATGTGTAGAGCACTCCACAGGAGTTCAAAACTTACATCAACACAAGTCTTTCTCCGGGACTTCCCTCCCAGTCCAGAGGCTAAGACTCTGCGCTCCCAATGCAGGGAATATGGGTTTGATCCCTGGCCAAGGAACTAAGATCCCTCATGCCACAAGGAGGCAAAAAAAAAAAAAAAAAAATTATTTTCAACAAATAGTGCTGGAATAATCAGACACCTTCATATCAAATAAATAAATAACCTCAACCCATACTTTATGTTGTAGGCAGGAATCAACTCGAAATGGGACACCCAAAAATATACAACTTGTAGAAGAAAACATAAGGGAAAAAAATCTTAGTTATCTTGATTAAGTAAAGATTTCTTAGAACACACACACAAAAACCAAAAACACAAACCTTTCTCAACCAACTAAGTAGTATTTCCTAAGTGCCTATAGCAGAGGAGTTACAGGTACTAAGAGAAGTGTTGATCTTTTGAATAAGCAAAGTTGATTGCTTTTGCTTTTCAAGTAACTCAAGATCCACAGTAACTTCATCTAACGAGCCATCAAAGGAATTGTATGTTGAACTAAACTGATGTCCACCACAAAATCCTTTTTCTCTTGAACTCTATGAAGTCTCCTTTCTCTGTGCCTCTAAGTAAAACAGCTACTTGTAAATAGAGTACATGTAGCAACAATATACACTCATATATATTTTTCCATATCTGTTGTCTTATTTAAGAGCAAGGGGTTTTGGAGTCAGAATTGAGTTCCATTTGTGACTGTCAGAGTAAGTAAATGTGACCTTGGGTAAATCTCTTTAGCTCTCTGGGTCTTAGTTTTCTCATCCTTAAAATGAGATACGTAATGGAAATTACCACTGGACCTCTGAAAGGATTGAAGGGGCTAATATTCACAGATTTCTTAGCACTGAGTCAGTAAAGTCACTCTTTGCGACCCCATGGACTAGTAGCCTACCAGGCTCCTCCCTCCATGAGATTCTCCAGGCAAGAGTACTGGAGTGGGTTGCCATTTCCTTCTCCAAGGGATCTTCCCGACCCAGGGATCGAATCTGGGTCTCCTGCATTCCAGGCAGACGCTTTAACCTCTGGAGGCACCGGGAAGCCACTAGGAGTACAGAATCCATCAATGGTAGATTTTGTTATTATTCTTTAATAACGGCCCCCACCTTTGTTAAGTCTACCAGGCAGTTACAGTCATCTCTGTTGAATAGACAAGATTAAGTCACTGATCCAGTGCTCAACAGGGGCGGCTCCAGGGCTTCTGGAGCAGGTCCCAGGACCCCCACCACACCCCATCACCCCCAATCAACCTTGTAGACTTTTACAGAATGGGCCGCGTGTCCAGCACAAGAAGAGAACTCTCCTTGGTAAAGGTCAGAGCCACGGGATGCGAAAGACCGTGGGTGATGATGGGCTTCAGCACTGGAAACTCCTCGGGTTTGCCTAGACAGAGGACCGCCGGACTGGAAGTATCGGCAACCACCACGTTGCCCTGGTGATCGAAGGCCACTGCGGAGGCAGTGATCTTGGAAGGGAAAAAGAGGCTCAGCCCGAAGGAGTCCACCTGGCCGATGAGCTGCATGCTCGCGCTGAACACCTTCACCGTGGTGCTGCTGCAGGCGCCCGAGCCCCGGCGGGTGCTCGAGGACCGCGATGGCCCCGGTGAGCCAGGACACCGCCACGCCCGCGCGGGCGACGCAGGTGAGCCTGCAACCTTTCGGTCCTCCGGAGGACCCCCCTCGGGAAAGTCGACTTCCAGGAGGTGCAGGGACCCCGCCTCCGCGTCCGTGACCAACACCCCATTCTGCGGGGTGGTCTCCACACCCCACGGCAAGCAGAAGTGGCCTCCCAAGACGAGTTTGATCTGGCCGAAAAGTCAAATACTTTGAGGAGCGGTCGCCGGCGTCGGTGACGACCACGTGGCAGTCGTTGGTGACCGTGACGTCAACCGGGTACCGGAGGTCCTGGGCAGCGTCCCCCTTCTCTCCAAACTGATGCGCGCAGCCTCCCTCGGAGTCGAAGACCTTGACTCGCCTCTTGCCGTCGTGCACCACCACGACCCGCCCCGTCTTGGGACACAGGGCCAGCCCGGTGGGGTTGACCAGGGTCCCCCAGCCGCCGAAGGCGTGCTGGCAGGTGAGGACCCCCGGGGCGGCGGGGGCGGCGCGCGGGGCGGCCGGGCCCGGCCGCAGCGCGGAGCCCAGGAGCTCCAGGAAGTGGAGCACCGGCAGGCAGTCGCTGGTGTCGCAGCCCCGGCAGGCCCGCCGGCAGAAGGGGCACTCGAGGGCCAGCGTCCGCGGGTGCGCCAGGGCGGCCACGCAGGCCAGGCAGACCACGTGGCCGCAGGACAGGTTGCGTGGGCGCCGCTGCTGGCGGTGGCCGAACCGCTCGAAGCACACCTTGCACTCAAGCAGGCTGGTCTCCGCCTCGCGCAGCAGCTCCCGCAGCGCCGACCCGCTCCCAGAGGCCTCGGCCCCCATCGCGCGGCCCCCGCCGCGCCCGCCCGGCCGCGCCGTCTGCCCGCCGAGCAGGACGCCACGCCGGCGCGGCCTGGGGTCACGGCCGCGGGGCGGGGCCGCTGGGCCTGACGTCCACTCGGTCCGGCCGCTCGGCCGAGACCTGCCGCCCCCTTGTGGGCGCGCGCGGCACTGTATCCGGAGAGGCGGACAGTGGATTTTAACAGGTTCTAATCCACAGAACAAACTGCGTGCTGCATGCAGTCCATGGGGTCGCACAGAGTCGGACACAACTGAGCGACTGAGCTGAACTGCTAAGTCACTTCAGTCGTGTCCGACTCTGTGCGACCCCATAGACGGCAGCCCACCAGGCTCCTCCACCCCTGGGATTCTCCAGGCAAGAACAGTGGAGTGGGTTGCCATTTCCTTCTCCAATTCAGGCAAGTGAAAAGTGAAAGTGAAATCGCTCAGTCGTGTCCGACCCTCAGCGACCCCACGGACTGCAGCCTTCCAGGCTACTCTGTCCATGGGATTTTCCAGGCAAGAGTACTGGAGTGGGGTGCCATTGCCTTCTCCGAACTGAACTGGATCCACAGAATATTCATTGGAAGGACTGATGCTGAAGCTGAAACTCCAATACTCTGGCCACCTGATGCGAAGAACTGACTCATTGGAAAAGACCCTGATGCTGGGAAAGATTGAAGGTGGGAGGAGAAGGGGACGACAGAGGATGAGATGGTTGGATGGCATCACTCACTCAATGGACAAGACTTTGAGTAAACTCTGGCAGTTGGTGATGGACAGGGAAGCCTGGTGTGCTGCAGTCCATGGGGTCGCAAAGAGTCGGACATGACTGAGCAACTGAACAACAATCCACAGCACATGGTCAGACCTGTAATCTTCACACCAGTCATGGATGGAGCATCTTCTCTTTACACTTGAGGAACCCTATTGAGGACAAGCCGGCTGCTCCCTGGTACCTAGCAAAGTGCCCTCCAATTTCCCATCAGCAGCAGCGTTGGAGGCTAGGGGCTGGGGCTGGCCAGGTGTGAAACCTAGTCTCAGAGCTCATGACTCTTATGATCTATTGGGAAAACACAGATGCATGAGGGAAACTGAAACCCAAGTGGATGAGACAGGTGCATGCATTTTCTTTTGGACCTTCTATAATTCTCATAGAAAGTTGTTGTTGTTGTTTAGTCACTAAGTCATGTCCAACTCTTTTGAGATCCCATGGACTGTAGCCTTCCAGGCTCCTCTGTCCATGCGTTTTCTCAAGCAAGAATATTAGAGTGGGCTGCCATTTCCTTCTCCCAGGGGTCTCCCCAATCCAGGGATCGAACCTGTGACTCTTGCGTTGGCAGGTGGATTCTTTACTACTGAGCCACCAAGGAAACCCTCTCATAGTAAAGTAGATGCTCAGTGAACACTTGCAAAATGAATTTATGTAAGACATCACTTTGCCAACAAAGGTCTCAACAGTCAAAGCTATGGTTTTTCCAGTAGTCATGTATGATGTGAGAGTTGGACCATAACGAAGGCTGAGTGTTGAACTGATGCTTTCAAACTGTGGTGCTGGAGAAGACTCTTTAGAGTCCCTTGGACAGTCAGGAGATCAAACAAGTCAATCCTAAAGGAAATCAGTCCTGAATATTCATTGTAAGGACTGATGCTAGAGCTCCAATACTTTAGCCACCTGATGCAAAGAGCCAACTCACTGGAAAAGACCCTGATGCTGGGAAAGATTGAAGACAGAAGAAGGGGGCAACAGAGGATGAGATGGTTGGATGGTATCCCAACTTAATGGAGATGAATTTGAGCAAACACGGAGATAGTAGTGAAGGACAGGGAAGCCTGGCTTTCGGCAGTCCATGGGGTCACAAAGAGTCAGACATGACTGAGCGACTGAACAAGAACAGTGTGAATGAAGGAATGTCATAGGACAATACGTGAAATACACAGGTGAATTTGTGTCAGAGGCAAGGACCAAGGCTGCAAATGTGTTCCAGAGAAATGAATACGAAATTAGGAAGTTGACAGTTAATCATCAGCTTACTGCATGCCCACCCTCTTGTAAGTGGTTGGCATAGGTTATCTTATTTAAACCAAACGACAGTCCTACAAGATGTGTTATTTTCATTACCCTGTTTCTGCCACAGCGTTTGCAGAGGTTAAGTTTCTTGCCCAGGGTCAGAGGGCTAGGAAGCGACCAGGCTGGGCTTTGAAGCCAGGCAGTTTTCAGAGCCCATGTTCTTAACTATCCCAGTCATTTTCAATTGTGGTTGCACATGGCAAATATCTGGATCTCATCCTCCAACGATTAATTTGTCCAGGGCGTGGTCTGGCAGGTGGGATGTTTTATTTTTGTTTGGTTTCACCGGGTCTTAGCTGTGGCATGTGGGATCCAGTTCCCCCACCAGGGATCGAGGCCAGTCCCCCTGCAGTGGGAGTGTGGAGTCTCAGCCACTGGTCCACCAGGGAAGTTCTTGGGCAGCTGGGGTTTTTAAAGTTCTCTTCGAGCTTATCATGTACAGCCAAGTTTGCGAACCAGTGATACAAAAGTCCCTCAAATGACATCAAGTTAAATTCTTTCAACTTCAATCAATATGGAAAACATAGAGAATATACAATATGTAAAAAAAAAAATCTTCAAACAGGAGGTAACATAGTCTCTCAGGAATTACTGTGGAAATACAAGCAATCACTTTCAGGAATTCTCCCCTCAATGTCTGCATGAACGTTGTCTCTGGCAAAATCACTTATCAGATCATTTCTCCTCATTTAGAGATAATTGCCATGATCATTCACCCTCTTATTTGCCAGACTTCTGAGAAAACAGGAAATCTTTATCCCATTAAATCCCCTGGAGGAAGATTTAATGTAAGATAAGAAAGAACATTTTCCTACAAGAGTGTTACAAGAGTCAAAGATTATCTGTGTATTGGGACATAGTAGTCAACTTAATATTATAATTTCAGACTATAATACATTTTCATTCCAAATAGAAATTGCTTTCTGCAGTAATCCTTAAGAAAAACATTCAGGAAACCTAAATTTCCACCTAAAAGTGGAATGTTTTTAGAATTAATGTTGTGTAGTAGAAATATAAGAGCCACATATATAATATTAGAATTTCCAGTAGCCACATTTTAAAAGAAGAAGCTAGTGAAATGAGCTTAATTGGATATTCATATTTTATTTAATCCAAAATATCCAAAATGCTATCCTTATGACATATAATCACTGTAAAAATTATTGAGATATTTTACACTATGTTTTATTAGCACTAGTCCAGCGTGTATTTTAAATTTATAGCACATCCTTTTTCATCTCAGTAACCCCATGCAGTGAGTGATTAAGGCGGGGGAACAGTTAGACCTCTAGTTAAGAGATCTAGACGGACCTTAGTCGGCAAAGTAATGTCTCTGCTTTTGAATATGCTATCTAGATTGGTCATAACTTTTCCTCCAACAAGTAAGGGTCTTTTAATTTCATGGCTGCAGTCACCATCTGCAGTGAGTTTGGAGCCCCCCAAAATACAGTCTGACACTGTTTCCATTGTTTCCTCATCTATTTCCCATGAAGTGACGGGACCGGATGCCATGATCTTCATTTTCTGAATGTTGAGCTTTAAGCCAACTTTTTCACTCTCTTCTTTCACTTTCATCAAGAGGCTTTTAGATCCTCTTCACTTTCTACCATAGGATGGTATCATCTGCATATCTGAGGTTATTGATATTTCTTACGGCAATCTTGATTCCAGCTTGTGTTTCTTCCAGTCCAGCGTTTCTCATGATGTACTCTGCATATAAGTTAAATAAGCAGGGTGACAATATACAGCCTTGACGTACTCCTTTTCCTATTTGGAACCAGTCTGTTGTTCCATGTCCAGTTCTAACTGTTGCTTCCTGACCTGCATACAGATTTCTCAAAAGGCAGGTCAGGTGGTCTGGTATTCCCATCTCTCTCAGAATTTTCCACAGTTTATTGTGATCCACACAGTCAAAGGCTTTGGCATAGTCAATAAAGCAGAAGTAGATGTGTTTCTGGAACTCTCTTGCTTTTTCCATGATCCAGCGGATGTTGGCAATTTGATCTCTGGTTCCTCTGCCTGTTCTAAAACCAGCTTGAACATCAGGAAGTTCACGGTTCACGTATTGTTGAAGCCTGGCTTGGAGAATTTTGAGCATTACTTTACTAGTGTGTGAGATGAGTCCAACTGTGTGGTAGTCTGAGCATTCTTTGGCATTGCCTTTCTTTGGGATTGACATGAAAACTGACCTTTTCCAGTCCTGTGGCCACTGCTGAATTTTCCAAATTTGCTGGCATATTGAGTGCAGCACTTTCACAGTATCATCTTTCAGGATTTGAAATATCTCAGCTGGAATTCCATCACCTCCACTAGCTTTGTTCGTGGTGATGCTTTCTAAGGCCCACTTGACTTCACATTCCAGGATGTCTGGCTCTAGGTGAGTGATCATACCATCATGATTATCTGGGTCGTGAAGCTCTTTTTGTGCAGTTCTTCTGTGTATTCTTGCCACCTCTTCTTAATATCTTCTGCTTCTGTTAGGTCCATACCATTTCTGTCCTTTATTGAGCCCATCTTTGCATGAAATGTTCCCTTGGTATCTCTAATTTTCTTGAAGAAAATTTCTTTCCCATTCTGTTGTTTTCCTCTATTTCTTTGCATTGATCGCTGAAGAAGGCTTTCTTATCTCTTCTTGCTATTCTTTGGAACGCTGCATTCAGATGCTTATATCTTTCCTTTTCTCCTTTGCTTTTCCCTTCTCTTTAAAGCCTCTCAATGAAAGTGAAAGAGGAGAGTGAAAAAGTTGGCTTAAAGCTCAACATTCAGAAAACAAAGATCATGCCATCTGGTCCCATCACATCATGGGAAATAGATGGAGAAACAGTGGAAACAGTGTCAGACTTTATTTTGGGGGCTCCAAAATCACTGCAGATGGTGACTGCAGCCATGAAATCAGAAGACGCTTACTCCTTGGAAGAAAAGTTATGACCAACCTAGATAGCATATTCAAAAGCAGAGACATTCCTTTGCTGACTAAGGTTCGTCTAGTCAGGGCTATGGTTTTTCCTGTGGTCATGTATGGATGGGAGAGTTGGACTGTGAAGAAGGCTGAGCGCCGAAGAATTGATGCTTTTGAACTGTGGTGTTGGAGAAGACTCTTAAGAGTCCCTTGGACTGCAAGGAGATCCAACCAGTCCATTCTGAAGGAGATCAGCCCTGGGATTTCTTTGGAAGGAATGATGCTAAAGCTGAAACTCCAGTACTTTGGCCACCTCATGCAGAGTTGACTCATTGGCAAAGACTCTGATGCTGGGAGGGACTGGGGGCAGGAGGAGAAGGGGACGACAGAGGATGAGATGGCTGGATGGCATCACGGACTCGACGACCGTGAGTCTGAGTGAACTCCGAGTGATGGTGATGGACCGGGAGGCCTGGCGTGCTGCGATTCATGGGGTCACAAAGAGTCGGACACGACTGAGCGACTGAACTGAATTGAACTAAGAAATCTAGACCAAGTCTCTGGTATATTACCTTCTCAAGATGCTTTCCAGATGGATTTCGTGGATGTTTGATGTGCCTTTAACTTGTCTGTGCTCCCACATTGTTTTAGAACGAATCCAAAGACTACCACCCCAGCCCTGCCACTCACTGCTGACTGACGGGCAACTCCGCTTGGGGAGGAGCCTGCCTTCTTCTTGATCCTCTGCTGCCCTCGCGTGGCAACCGGCGGCACTGCGCCAAGAGGTTGGCGTTTTTCAGCAAGGTAAATCCAGACAAACCTGCAAGAAATCCTTCAAGAATGTTCACAACAATTGGTCTATCACTTGTCCTACTAGACAGCACAGTGGTTCCGGAACGCACTGTGGCACATACACACACAATCGACCCTAACCATTTGCTGTCAAGACTCTAATCGGTAAAGTATGGAAATCTAACTTTGTGGCATTTGATTGAGAGCTGAGGCCTTCTCAGTGACACAAAGCTTCAGAACTAAAAACGTGTAGGTTTGCAGTCTTTCACAGCTGGGATACTGCTCCAGCATTCCTGTCCACCCAACCCCCTCCCCCACTTGTCCTTTTTCTACTTTACCAAGTGTATGGAGTCCAATTTTCCTTTCTATCTAATCTTAAAATTATCTTCACCCCTTCTTTCTTTTTCTGAAGAGAGAAACTAAGTTCCAGAAGAGCAGTGCCTAGTGCTCACCTGTGTACACAGGAGACCAACACGTTGTTTTTTATTTAATTTTTTGGCTTCACCGTGTGGCATGTGGAACTCCCCCACCAAGGATGGAAACTTCGCACCCCGGCAGTGGAAATGTGGAATCTTAACCACTGGACAGGGAGGCCTGGTGTGCTGCAATTCATGGGGTCATGAAGAGTTGGACACGACTGAGTGACTGAACTGAACCACTAGACCACCAGGGAGGTTCTCAGTTCAGTCGCTCAGTTGTGTCCAACTCTTTGTGACCCCATGCATTGCAGCACGCCAGGCCTCCCCTGTCCATCACCAGCTCCTGGAGCTTGCTCAAACTCATGTCCATCGAGTCAGTGATGCCATCCAACCATCTCATCCTCTGTTGTCCCCTTTTCCTCCTGCCCTCAATCTTTCCCAGCATCAGGGTCTTTTCCAATAAGTCAGTTCTTTGAATCAGGTGGCCAAAGTATTGGAGCTTCAGCTTCTGCATCGGTCCTTCCAATGAATTTTCAGGGTTGATTTCTTTTAGGATTGACTGGTTTGATCTCCTTGTAGTCCAAGGGACTCTCAAAAGTCTTCTCCAACACCACAGTTCAAAAGCATCAATTGTTCGGTGTTCAGCCTTCTTTATGGTCCAACTCTCACATCCATTCATGACTACTGGAAAAACCATAGCTTTGTTGGCAAAGTAATGTCTCTGCTTTTTAATATGCTGTCTAGGTTGATCATAGCTTTTCTTCCAACACATGTTTTTTAAATGGATGAACTAATGAACACTTAAAAGAATGCAACATACAGGCAGCAAACCCCAATGGCAGAACTTTCCTCTGATGGTTCTCTAGTATTTATAGGAAGCACTGTTAGGAAAATAGCACTTATCTAGGAATCATGCTAAGCACTTGCTTATCTCTAAAGTCCATGTTGAAGGGTTTCTCAAGTACCTTATAGAGCATAATCCGTGTCACATATATACACATGAAGATTAATAAAAGAAATTCCTTGAGTCTAACTCTGAGTTTCCTATGAAAAATCTTTCCTCCTCCATGGTGAAGTCTCCATGGATTTCCTCTGTACTTTCCTCCAATACTCCTCCCTTAGAGGGCCCAGGAATAGCACGACCATCTCTTCTTGCTTCCACCTAGAAGGAGCCCCAAAGGGGACAAAGGGTTTGAAGAACGGGTCTTGTGGTCAGTAGCTGACTCCTGTGCAAAGTACCAGGCGGAAGAGGAGGAGAAATGGAGACCCAGCTCAAGCGGTGACGGCAGAGAGGGGGTGCAGGGCGACAGGCCGTGGAGTCTAGGAGAGCTCAAGCAGGCGGGCTGCTGGTTTTGCAAGCGTGGGAAGACATGCCACATACATGCAGTTGAGGAGGAATCCCAGAACAAGTCCAAGGACACGGTTGTATCACAGAACGTACTCGACAACAACCAGAGAGTCAGGAAGAGAGCCGTGGCACAGACGAGAAGCATCTCAGTCCAGGAGGACAGACGCAGCCTTTGAACCGAGAAGGAGCAAAGACAGTAGGTGCCTTAGCTCAGGCTTGTGAGCTCACAGGAGCAAAAACTTGCTACCACTGCCAGCCTGAACCCCTCCCGGGCTGGCGAGTTTTGAGCTTTGGGCCAGCCTTGGGGGACCTCTGTAATAGGCAGGTCTCCGTCACCTGCGTGATTCCCTGGACCCGACCTGGGCTCGGGTGACGTCTCCAGCTCTGCTTTCCCCCAAGGGTACCTTGTCCTCCAGCACTCACCCGCCTATCTAATTTCATAAACTTGTGCCCCACCAGGTGCTCGGCTCCAGTGGTGAGGGATTGGCGGTGAGGGGAAGTGGTAGAGGCTTGAACGTTTCGAGCACCCACAGAAAAATGAGCTGGAGCTATATGGTTGGAAATGAGAATCTGGAAATGTCAACGCTTCTCAAATTTTCACACACACACACACCAGTAAATAATTTTAATAATGCACCCCAGCCTACTAAAATGAGCTAAACAAGCTAAATCGTTTAGGTATTAGGTGGTGCAGTAAGAGAGGAATGTCTGATTTAACAAAATGTGACTGTTAGTGAGAACTGAAAAGTTTTGAATCTAAACTTTCATACTGAACAGACATGAACCCAGCCCCAAGTACACCTTCACTTCTTAAGACTTTATCATTTAAACAAGATGAAATTAAGAGAAACAAAAACTGCCCAACACAGGAAAAAAACTTCTAAAAATAATTTATTTTTACAGTTTGGGAAAAAAAATATTTTGTTCCATATAGAGTGGTCAGTTTCATTAGTTAAAATTTTTTTCTTCATTCTGTCACATATAAAATTATATAAGAAGAAAAATGTGAAAAGGAATGCTTCAGTACAATTTAGTACAATTTGAAGGTTTATAGTAAAAATTAATGTTATTATTATACTGTCTTAGATGGTTAGCTTTTACCTTGAACCCTATTAAAAGTGTTACATCTCCTCAACGCTTCTAAACTTCATAAAGATACCATTTTTTCTATTATATTTGTTACATACATTGCATTTTTTTTTTTTAATTATATAAGTAATACATGCAGATTGTAAAAATTCTTACAATCTGTAAGACATACAAGTATAATCTTTCATTCTCAGTCATATGCTCCTTTCCAAAATACGTGCTTTTTCTAAAAAATTATAAGCATTTTTAGCAAAGATCTGTGATATGATTTGTGAACAATTTTTTCCCCAAAAGTCACCCATTTTCATGCCTTAGCACAATTTTCAATTGTTCAAAAACATTTTGATATTATTTACTTCTATTTAGGTCTCATTTACTTTTCTGTAAATAGATATAACCTTTCAATAATCTGGTCGATTCCCCAACTTTTATGTCGTTCTTCAAAAACATCAACCTTCTCTAGACATTGAATATTGCATACTGAACCTGAAACAGAAAGTGGCAAGTTAAAATTTTATGACGAATACAATCAATTCTTCAAAAACATATCAAGTGATTTTTAAAAACTGTGTGTACTGAAGATTTTTCCTTTCTTTTTAATGAAAATGGGGAAATACTAAGAGTACATTTTCTCAACTCTGAAGGTTATTATAATTTTTAAACTTCTAAGAGTTAAAATAAATATACAATCTCTCTAGAAGAATTGAGATGTCTTTAACATAAACGTACCATTTAGCTAAAAGGCATATTACAGAGACGGGTCCCTTTTGGGGGGATTAAAATAGTCTCCAATAAAATGGCTTTGGACTTTAAAGTACTTTAGATATTAATAGTTTTCTAACAGCTCAAAACAGCTGACTTTACTTAAAAGTTATAGCACACATCTGTAACTTACCGAACAATTTTTTAACTTCCCCATCTGTAACGTAAAACGGTGGACCTAAGTAAAAGAGAAGCATGGTGAAAAGTAAGCCCTACAGATCTAATTCTAAAGAGAAACAAACCTTCAGGGCCTACTTCTCAGCTTATTCCCAATGACCTAGGGATATTCATTCCACATACAACTCGATTATCCAAACAGGTGAGGATGGGACATGTTTGCTGCTTCTAATTTTGCACATCTTATACCAAAGACCAGCTAACCATTGGTAACGGCAGACGCGCACCTCCAGCTTACATGAGACACTGAGTCAGCCATGGGACTTGGGAAAAGGGGGTGTCAGAGTAGAGTTCATGAACAAATTCCCCGGGGGACTTGCTGCTTTCAGAGTATAGATTTTCGACCATGCACAGTCCCTCATACTATACACACTCTGCCCATTTTGCTGCGGGCACTTTAAAGGAAACAACTTCTGCCCGGTTCTAGAAGGTATTCTGAGCCTCCACCCCAGACAGAGCCTGCTCTGTCTTCTTCCACAGGCCCTTCCTTAGGCCTATTGCTCAGGAAGGGAATTTGCTGAAACTAACACCTGTGGCTGGCGATTCGTTATGTTCGTGAATTTTGAAATGTCTCAGTCAATAACATTCTGGTGGCAGAGTGGTAAAGAATCTGCCTGCTAGTGCAAGAGACATAAAAGACACAGGTTCCATCCCTGGGTCAGGAAGATCCCCTGGAGGAGGAAATAGAAAACTACTCCAGTATTCTTGCCTGGCAGATCCCACGGACAGAGGAACCAGGTGAGCTCTATAGTCCATGGGGTCGCAAAGAGCAGACACGACGGAGCACACACCCAACACACAAGCGAAAGACGTATTAACATCTCTCTGGTCAGTAAGTTGCCAAATCACATTTGCTGGGCTGACATCTGTCTCCTTAGTTTTTATTTCCATCTGACTGTTCCCAGACTTAATTATAGACATTAGGTCTCATCTTTTAATGAGTTTTCAAGATCTGACTTCTTCAAACAGAAAAAAAAAAACCACCTAACATTAATATGTATAAAACAAGGCACTTTTTAAAAAGCTCCATTAAAAATCAAAACGGGAATGTTTACGAAATGAAAGTCTATGCACTTGGTTTTCACTTCTTCCTGAAAAGCCACGACTTAAAAGGTCAAGTGTTAATGTTCAAACACATTTAAATGAACCCAGAAGAAAACATCCTTTTACACATTCAAAAAATATATAGTTATTTTTAACACCTGCTACAGTCCATGGGGTCACAAAGAGTCGGACACATCTTAGTGACCAAATGAGAACATTTTTAACATGCAATAAATTATAAAATTCCAGCAATTAAAAAGCAGCAATAGTTTAGAGATTTTCCTGCCCACCTCCTACATTCCCACGTGTGCTTCTCACCCCATTTCCTATGAAGACGTATTTGTATTTGTTGGCATCAGCTCGACGCATCCCACCTCCCATCATGGCTGACACAGACTTCATGTATATAAGCAGGATGCCTCCCATGAGATAAAGTAGGAGAAAATAATGCTATCCCCATCATAGAAATCAGGAAACAAGGCAACTGGAAAAAGAACAAAAGAAAACTTTACCTGCATGTTTAGTTGGATCGTAAGAAAGAACAGACAAGAGGTACTGAAACCCAGGTCTCGTTAGGGACAACATTACATCCGAGTAGCTGAAAAGAATACAAAAAGGCACGCATTACATTTCTTTACAAAGTCAAGGCCTGTGGAAGACCAGACGCAGGGAGGGAAGCCCAGCTTTCCTTTCATCTGTTACTGAGTTTAATTCTCCAAAAAAATCACATGAAGTCGAGTCTTACTCTAAACAGCCAGAAATGGGCTCAGCAAATGATGCTATCCACCTAAGCTGGGAGACAGAGAAGACGGGAATCAAAAGGAGCTCTTGGGACTTCCCTGGAGGTCAAGTGGTTAAAACTCTACACTTCTAAAGCAGTGGTCGTGGGATCAATCCCTGATAGGGGAACTAAGATCCAAATGCCTCAGGGAACAGACTGAAAAAAAAGGAAGCTGGGTTCAGGAAGGAGCCCCTCAGACCAGAAGACATCAAATAAAGTGGAGGAGAGGCTCCTTCCAGAGTGACTTGGACCCCGGAGGCCGGTCAGCTTTGAACGTGTATTTCCCGAAGCACTGCCAGTTCTGGGGCAGTGGTTCCCAGACCAGGCTGCTACTGAGATGACCTGGGCATCTGTGGGAAGAAAAGATGCCTGGGCGTCAGTCATCCCAAGACTGAGTCAGCAGGTTTGCTGTGGGGCTGGGGATGCTGCAGTCTAACAAATATTCTGGGTGATGGGGTGGTCACCAGGGGCTCAGGTAAGAGGCACAAAACAATCCCTTTCCTCTTTTTAGCTGGAGAGAAGACTCATAAACGGGCTTCCCAGGTGGCGCTATTGGTAAAGAAGCCATCTCCCAGTGCAGGAGACATAAGAGATGCAGGTTCGATCCCTGGGCCAGGAAGATCCTCTGGAGGAGGGCATGGCAACTCACTCCAGTCTTCTTGCCTGGACAATCCCATGGACAGAGGAGCTCAGTGGGCTACAGTCCATAGGCTCACAAAGAGTCAGATACGACTGAAGTGACTTAGCATGCCTGCGTGCAAGACTGATAAACAGGTCAAAATTCAAGAACATTAAAGCTCTGCAGGTATGGCATGGCCCCTGAGTGCTACTCCAACTGTCCTTCGGAGCAGGTGTCCTGGGCGGCGGGCAGTACCACTTCCCAGCCGTGTATGATGGGTTCGGAGTGGGGACCAGATGCTAACAGGGCCCATCAGCAGACCAACCAGGAGACAGAATGATGAATCTGACCAGTCAGATGACTCCACTGGGAAACTAAGTTAGATCCAAAGGGAAGTTGCTCATAGATGGACCTAGAGATTGTCATACTGAGTGAAGTAAGTCAGACAGAGAAGGATAAATATCCTATGACATCCCTTATATAGAGAGTCTAAAAAGAAATGATACAAATGAATTTATTTACAAAACAGAAACAGATTCGCAGTCTTAAGAGAATAAATTTACCATTACCAGGGGCAGTGGGGAAGGATGGAGGAAGGGATAGTTAGGGAGTCTGGGATGGACATGGAGGCAGTGCTGTATTTAAAATGGATAGCCAACAAGGTCCTACTGTATAGCACAGGGAACTCTGTTCAATGTTATGTGGCAGCCTGGATGGGAGGGGAGTTTGGGGAAGAATGGATACACGTATATGTATGGCTGAGTCCCTCTGCTATCTACTTGAAAATATCGTAACATTGTTAATGGGCTATACTCCAATCAAATATTGTTTGTTGTTATTAATGGATAAATTGTGTCTGACTCTTTGCGACACCATAGACTGTAGCCCACCAGGCTCCTCTGTCCATGGAATTCTCCAGGCAAGAATACTGGGGTGGGTTGGCCATTCCCTTCTCCAGGGGATCTTCCTGACCCAGGGACTCAGCCCGTGTCTCCTGCACTGAAAGGTAGACTCTTTACCGCTGAGTCACCAGGGAAGCCCCTAATATAAAATAAAAAGTTCAAAACTAAAAAAAAAAAAAAAGGGAGTTGATGGTTCGCTGTGGTCTTTGAACTAAACACTGAAGTTGCTGAGCCGGGCAGTGGCTGGAGCTGAGAAGGCCAAGGGCTGTGAGTCAGAGACGTGTGAACAGGAGTGTCAGTGGAGGAAGCCGAGTGCTGAGGCAGGACAGAGGAGAGGCATGCAAGGAGGTGAGTGGCCGCAAGAGAGACAGAGGTCAACAGGCTGCACAGCTCTGGGTAAGGCACTTTGGCACTTGGCATACAGGTTTCCACCGATCCAGCTGTGATGCCAGCCCTGTCTGGAGCCCTGGGAGAAATCAGGGAGGCCGTCCAGGGTAGGGATTAGGAGGACGGGCTCCGCCAGGTCCCCAAGCTCAAAGTCCAACCTCTCCACCTACTGGGTGTGTAAGCTTGACGAAGTCTTTGCCCCTCTGTGCCTCAAGTTTCCCCATCTGTTAAATGGGGATAAGACTAGCAGTGAACACACAGGCGGTTGTGAGGATTCAGTGAGCTCACACATAGAAAGTGCTTAGAACAGTATGTATTAGGCACTTGTATGTACTTGTAAGCACTTGTATTAAGCACAGCATGTATTAAGAAGTCAGTGACTTTTTCCTTTGGCATCCACGACATAAACTCCCTAAAACTGGAGCTGGTTTGAGCTGGTCGCTCTTCCTCGCATGTGAAAGAACCAGCCCTAGGCAAACTTCTGAGCAGAAACCTTTGCGTCTTAACTTTCCGATTATCACTTTTAAGAAGAAAGAACTCGCTGTCCCCATGAAGTGATGAGTCAGACGGGTTCTGCAGGGTGTCCTGGGGCTCACCAGCATCCTTCTTCTTGGAATGCAGACTTTCTCAACTTGTTTCCAAAATTCAGAAAAATGAGAGATATGATTGATGTCAGACAAAAGGCCTAGGAGCCGCAGCAGAAAGCACACACATGTTCTCGCCCACATGCAGGAGGAAGACACCCCGTACTGAGGGCAGGACTGGGATAAAGCACTAAGTATCTTAAATGTAAGATAAAGTCGTGGACCTGTCCAATGGCTCAAAATAAACAGTTACTCCGGAAACAAAGGCCAGTGTTCTCAGGAGTTCTTGGGGCTGTGACCACAGCACACACACACACACACACACACACACACACACACAGACGGCTGAAAGGGGAGAAAAGAGAAGAAGGGCGCCAGGAATAGAGCCCATGGCCCAGCTAGAACTAGATTCTCTAAGAGCTCCAGAGGAGCCTCATGACTCTTTCTTACCATGAATTAAACGGTTCAGGGGCCACTTGGAAGGCCTTCATTTCTAGGACGGAGGAGGCAATTGTGGCTGCTGGGAAACCGCATTTCCCTGGCTTTGAGTCCAATTTGTTCTC
The DNA here is from genome assembly GCA_917880005.1 of Nanger dama. Lineage (NCBI taxonomy): Eukaryota > Metazoa > Chordata > Mammalia > Artiodactyla > Bovidae > Nanger > Nanger dama. The sequence goes on along the minus strand of CAKJTW010000032.1, from coordinate 13,054,520 downwards.
AATCATTGACTCAACAGATATTTATTAAGCTTTTACTATGAGTTAGGAGAAGGAAATGGCCACTCACTCCAGTATTCTTGAAGCCTGGAGAATCCTATGGACGAAGGAGCCTGGTAGGCTACAGTCCACGTGGTTGCAAAGAGTCAGACACGACTGAATGACTCCACTTTCACTTACTGTGCGTTAACATTTTATATCTACTTGGGGTTGGTCAAAAAGTTTGTTTGGGTTTTTTCCACAGCAGCTTTCGGAAAAGAACAGAACTGGAAATACAGAAACGACGAGGGCCAATACCAGTGCGTGCTTGTTCAGTTACTTCCCCAACATCGGGTGTTTTAGACACAGTAGGAACTTAACGTGTATTTGTTGAACACCAGAATGAAAGTTTCCAGTAACAGGAGAACTGAAGCAATCGTTGGAGGGCGTACAGGGGAGAGGCAGAAAGAGTCCCGCCAAGGATGGTCCTTCAGGGAACGATGACTTCCAAGCATGTGAGGTAGGGAAGGGTCCCAGAGAAGGAAGAAGAGGGGTGCAATGTCACAAAGAAAAGGGAAAAATACATATTAAGAGGATGTGGCATGGTCTAAGTAAAAAAGATGAGGTGTGGCAATAAGCCTAATTCATCAAACAATTCACTTTTAAAATCTGAGATTTCATCTCACTGATGTGTAGTCCCAAGCCTTTTGCCACGTGCTATGAGTCTGCCTCCATAAAACTATATAATTCAATATTTATGTGTTATACCCACATGAGTCTGTGAATGACATCTGGGTTGGAAAGTACACATGAAGGATCACATTTCACTCAGTACGGCTTCTTATAGTTTAATTTTCTAATAAGACCAGGTACAGACGAATGGCCATTCAAAATATCCAACAAAAGCCCTAATACAGTAACGGCTAATAATTAAACTGTCATTTAGGGTCGACATGGCACTTTCTGCACGTGTCATTTCTTTCCATTCCCACAACCATATGAGGGGGCCAAGGCATGGGCGTGGCTTTAACTATTTTTATTTATTTTATCTTCTGGCTGCACTGTGAAGCACGTGAGATCTTAGTTCCAACACCAGGGATCTCCTGCAGTGCAAGTGTGGAATCTTAATCCTTGGACAGCAGGAAGTCCCTGAATCTCAATTCTGTCATGCACTTGCTTGCTACCCTGTGGACATATAACTTTTAACCTCTCTGACCTTACTTTCCTCATCTGTAAAATGGGAATAATGATGGCCTAATACCTCACAGGGCTACTTTGTGGATGAACTTGTTGATTGACATAAGAGTATTTCAACAAAGTCTGGCACATGGCAACAAGCCAACAAATATTATTAGCTGGTACAGTCAGTGGAAGTGAGGAGCGTGGTATGAGTAGAAATATTACAGGCTTACAGAGGAGTAAACTGAGGCTTAGAGGAACGGACTGTTCTGACTAGAGTAACATGGCTTAGAAGTGACAGAGCTGCGAGTCTTGCACCTGTGTCCCCGTGGCCAAATCCTATACTTTTTAGACTAAGATACTGTTGGATACAGGTCTTCCAATTCCAAATACAACAAGCTATTCCAAACTAGTAAAAGTCTAGGAATCTTCTAGAAACCAGAAAAAATATGAGATACTGAATCAAGGCTAAAAAGGGGAGAGGGGGGAAATAACATAATTAAAGAAACCAAATCACTAACCGTTTGCGATCACTTGGATTAATAGCAACTAAGGCTCCTCTATCCCAAATCCGGTCAAATTTGCCAATATTTGCTCTACCAGAAAGAAAAAGAAAAAAAAAATTCTGTAAGAAAAACCGAATCTTTAACAAGACAGGGTCCCCCACGGTATGTGCTGGAACCTCACCAGCAGTTAAGGAATTGGGATCTCACAGATGCTTTCCCTCAGAATCTCTAGGGATGTGCTGACACGCGTGTACACGTGTGTGTGTGTGTGTGTGTGTGCGCGTGTGTGCAGCTGTCCATTTCTGCCTAGTTTTAGGCACTGGTGGCAGCAGCTTGGACTTGGGAGCACAAAGGAAGCACAAGGAACAGTTTGCAACAGCTCTGCTCTCAGCCCCTGGAACAGGTATCAGGAACTCTCAGAAGAGATCTCCCCTCTGTCTGTCTGAGACTGCAATGCATTTCTGATACAGACACGGGTGTGAAGTGGAAGACATTTTCTTCCCCCTCCTTTTCCCTACCTTCCTAGGATCAAAATAATTTTTCCAGAGCTTAGAAGTTACCCAAGGACAAAGATATCACGTGTGCAGACATGTAGCTCTAGTAAAAACAGCTGCAGAACACAGACTCAAATGAATGCTTCATGGATGCTACTGCACATTGGATGGAAGTGATAAAAAGACTCTTAACCTACCTCATCGCTGTCTAGCGAACACTCAGATTTTTAAAAGTGGAGAGGAAGACATCAGTCCTACCTGGGAAGATCAAAAGGTTGCAGCAATACAAGGAAATGTTCCCTGAAGAACTCTGCAATGAAAAAGTTAAAAAAAAATCCACTTTATTGGGAGGTACCTGAATGGTCAGAGGGAAAAAAAAGAAAAAGGGATAAAACAGAGCGTAGGTAGTAAAGAATATGTAATTAAACATAAAGGACATAATTTCATGGCAAATCATCTTTACACATCATTTGTTAATTGCTTATTTTTTTAATTGTAAAATAAATATGGACTACATTATAAAGAATTTACATAAAAAGAAAAAATCTGCCTGCCACCATCTGAACAGTGATCTTCAATCATTTCGGTGAGTTCCTGTCCATTTTTCCTCTCACTTCCTGCACCTTGCAACTTTCACAAATATTTTTTAACTGAAAATAATGGCACTTTTAAAAATTAAAACCAGTATGGGATTCTTTGGGATCAACTCAAAAAAAGAAGAAAATCAGAGATTGGATAACCCTGAAGATCAGTTAGCTTCCTCACTCTGGAACTTGTTAAATTTTAGCAAGGTTTCCTTTAGCAGAATCTTGACATTTTAACTCCCTCAAGAGGAGCACACAGATCACTCAGTTACCAGGCAAACATTTTAAAAGTGCAGTTCTGTTGACTCCCCAGTTTCTCACTGGCTGATGAGCATTTATTTCCCAAGCGTCTGGTGGACAGGATTAGCCCGGGTTCTAGAGACTGCAGTAAATCTGACACAGGCCCTGACCCCGGTGAGGACAGCCTGGTGGGGTAGCAAGGCGTGGGAACAGAGAGCCAGCATAGTACAGGATGGGCTGTGCTCTTCTGGTTGTGTGCCCGGAACTGTGGGAACACAGCAGACAGAGCGAGGACCTTGCTTCACTGCCCTCGCTTGGGGAAAGGAGGAACAAAAGGTGGCCACAGACAAACGGGCTAGATGCATCTGCTGACGTCACGGTGGTGGGCGGTGAGGAGCCTGGGGTTAGGGCAGGGGCAGGGTAGGAGAGGTACTAAAGGGCCTGAAAATATTGGATTTTATTCTGAAATGAGGTGCCAACAGAGGCTGTGATGAGAGAAGCGCAGGTCTTTGCAGAACTGTCTGGAAACACACAGAGGATGGGTCTAGAGGCCAAGAGAACAGCCCACGAATGCCAACTTGGGCTGCAGATGGGACTCACTGGGGAGGTTTACACACACCTGGTGCCAGGCCTCACCTCTAGAGGTTATGACTTAATCAGCCTGAGCACTGGGAATCTTAAAAGATCCACAGACAATTTGAAAGGTGCCACTGGGGCTGAGACGGAGAAGGCAATGGCACCCCATTCCAGTATTCTTGCCTGGAAAATTCCATGGTCAGAGGAGCCTGGGAGCCTGCAGTCCACGGGGTCGCTAAGAGTCAGACATGACTGAGCAACTTCACTTTCACTTTTCACTTTCATGCATTGGAGAAGAAAGTGGCAACCCACACCAGTATTCTTGCCTGAGAATCCCGGGATGGGGGAGCCTGGTGGGCTGCCATCTATGGGGTGACATAGAGTCTGCCACGACTGAAGTGACTTAGCAGCAGCAGCAGCAACTGGGGCTGAGAACCATGGCCCCCAGGAGGACCCAGCTTCTCTGGACAGAGGGCAACTGGGATTCTTAGATGATCTAAGAATGAACTGGGAGGAAGCTGTAAAATAAAGTACTCTCAAGCTTCCTACTGACCTGAGGGATTAATTTCAATCTTTAGAAGTGAGTACTTTGAGAGAGACTGAATGTACACACACACAGTGGCCAGACTACACGCACCAACAACTCATGTCTGATAAGAGAACTCGGACCCACGGCCTTTGCAGCAAGCAGCCTGGGAAGTCAAACCACAACCCTGCAGGACGGTGGTCAACTGACCGCCATCCTCCTTGATTTATAACACCACCCTTCTGCCCCTTCTATTCCAACTCAAACATGCTTCCCAAAGCAGTCACTGGGGTGCTGCTCCGAGTCAGCCGATTGCACCTGAAGCCTTCACATCTTTCACCAGGAAGCTTTCCTACCCCACTGCCAGGCTTTGAGCCTCTGCCAAATGCAATTGGCTGACTCCCTCTGAACAAACAGTCTCTACTTGTTCTCATTCGGGTAGATTCTGTTTATTTCCACATTATTATTCCAAGCTAGTGCAGCAGTTTCACTGGATCATTCTGGTCACAGGCAGAAGACAACGCTCAAATCTATCATTTCCAGCCCACACGCTGCCCCATGCTTTGGAGACAGTTGCCAGTACCCCTTATCCAGACCACACATCTTTTCAACTAGTCATCTCCAGAACAACGCTCATTTTCTCTGCTCTTCAACTTGTTTCTCCTTTATTCTCTGCCATCCAACATCTGAGCTGGAAATGCAACCTCATCACCCTCTGGATTCCCATTCAGTTAATCACCAAAGCCTTCCCAGTGTGACACCCTAAACATGGCTTTAAGCCATCTGTTCCTCTAAGCACCCCCTTGCTCTCCCTAGTACAGCCCTTCAAGTTCTCTTTCCTGGACCACTGCTCACAACCTCCTGTCTGGTCTCTCTGCCGGGGGGCTACCGCCCTTCAAACTCACTTCCCTTGAGGCTACAGGGTGAAAGTGAAAGTGAAGTTGCTCAGTCGAGTCCGACTCTTTGCGACTCCAGGGACTGCAGCCTACCAGGCTCCTCTGTCCGTGGGATATTCCCGGCAAGAGTACTAGAGTGGGTTGCCATTTCCTTCTCCAGGGGATCTTCCCCACCCAGGGATTGAACCCGGGGCTCCCTGCATTGCAGGCAGATGCTTTACCATCTGAGCCACCGTGGCTGGTTGCAAAATAAAACCTGGCTGTCATGTTTCCACTTAAGACCCTGTGGTGCAGAATGAGGTACGGGCCTCACAGGGCATCTGAGCTGGCTGACCTGACGCTCTGCCTGTCCCAGTCCTAACTGTCATCACACTTCAGGAAGCGCCCCTTAGGCTGGGTTAGGAAACTTCCCTCTCGGTTTGCTTAACACCCCAAGTCGTTTCACTGAGCTCCCTGTATGAGTCTCCTATGCTTCTCTTTTCTCCTAAGCTAAGCGATTCTTTAGGGCAGGGACCGTGTTTTCATGTCTTTGGTGTCTTACACAGGGTGTGGCACTTGACAGGTTCTCAGAAACATTTGTTGATAAATTAAAAAGCCAACAAACCCAAACCAAAAATATGACAAATAAGCTTTGATCTTGGCTTTTCATGTCTATTTGTTCACATCTAGCTATGGTCTATCTTTTTATGTTCCGTATGCTATACAAAGTCCTGGTGAATCTGAAGATTAAGAGGGGTCATCTGACGGGTACGGTGTCTTCACTTACTCATGCTGAGAAAAACCTTTTTTGGGGGTGTGGAAATAATATTTGCCAAAACCAAAACACACCTTGAATATTTTGGCTCCAGGAATTTCCATAATTGGTTCTTCTGAGTAAGAAAGATTCTGCTCCATAAAAAATTCCCGTATCCCAAGTTCGCTGATTTCCACTCCTACTACACTGTGTCCTCGGTCTGCAAACCTGCATAAAATTGTATAATTACACTTAAAGTTTTCTTTCAAGTACAATACTAAATAAAACGATAGGCACCGATGAGCATATATTTCCCTTAATTTTAAGAGATTTGTATGAATTCAGACTCACAGGGTTTCACAGAACATGTGATTCACAGCAAGCAGATTTATATATTCTCTATACATTCTATATAATATAATCTATATATTCTCAAACCCTATGCTATGTGGAGTTCTGAGAAAAGGGTTTATAGGACCTTGGGGAAATTTTAAAAGCTTGGAAAATTATACCTTAAAATGTTGACTTACTACAAATAGACTGGATTGGAAGAGTTTCTGATTTAACAGCATCCTGTGAATTTGATATGCTTTTCAATTTCTTGAAATCAGCTCAGTCCATTAAAACTTTCAGTGATGAGAGAAGAATCTCTACCTGTGTTGTTCAATCCAGCAGCCACTAACCACATAGCCGAGGGCCCTTGAGACGTGGCTTGTGTGATTTAGTTTAAATAGCCACATGGGGCTGATAGATATAGTACTGGAGTACACAGAGCTAGAATAGTAGCATCCATTTCTTTAACAATGTTAAAATTTCCACTTATCTACACTAAACCCTATCCAGAAATTTGTTTCATTACCATATGCAAATAGCTAGTATTTTCCTGATTAGCTTTATGGTTACAGAATTCAGTCTTGGGATTTTTTTTTAATTAAATTTATTTATTTTTTTAATTACAATACTGTATTTGTTTTGCCATACATTGACACGAATCAGCCACAGGTGTCCACGATCTCCCAATGCCAAAGCCCCCTCCCACCTCCCACCCCACATCCTCTCCCTGAATCATCCCGTGCACCAGCCCCATGCGTCCTGCATCCTGTATTGAACATAGACTGGCGCTTCATTCTTACAAGATAGTATACATCAGTCTTGGGATCTTAGACTTAGAGAAAACAACACTAGTGGCACAAATACCCAGGTAGAGTATTGATTTTTATGCCACATTAAATAAACACGTAAGTCATTTATGCTATGATGCAATACATGCATTCTTATAAACCACTGCACCATGCAAAATCACGCAACAAAATCATGAAGTCTATGGGGATGGGAGTTGGGGTACACATTAAAAGACTTTACTGTCCCAATGGAATATTATTCAGTCATAAATAATTGAACTCTTGCCATTTATGACAACATGGATGGGCTCCGAGGGTATTATGCTAAGTGAAATGAATCAATGAAGAACAGCATAGAATCTTGCTTACATGTAGAATCTAACAAAAACAAAAACAAGCTTATAGATACAGAGGCCAGACTGGTAGCTGCCAGAGCCTGGGGGTGAGTGATGGGTGAAATGGGTGAAGGAAGCCAAAAAGTACAAATTTTTACATGTGGAAAAATGAAGCATAGCCTACAGTAGATTCACAAAGACTGGATTATACTGTAATATATTGCCCTAAGAAAACCCCATAACTAAGAAAATGTCCTAAACACTTTATGTTAATGTTTTTGAGTTTCAGCTAATAGTTTATCTATTCACATTGGATATCTGTATAGACCTTTAATACACAAATTTATTACATAAGTGAAAAATCCTCTAACATAACAACTTTTATACAATAATAGTCATATTCAACTCTCTACAGCCCCATGGACTCTTTAAGCCACAGCTGCTGCTGCTGCTGCTAAGTCACTTCAGTCGTGTCCAACTCTGTGCGACCCCAGAGACAGCAGCCCACCAGGCTCCCCGGCCCTAGGATTCTGTAGGCAAGAATACTGGAGTGGGTTGCCATTTCCTTCTCCAATACATGAAACTGAAAAGTGAAGTCGCTCAGTCGTGTCCGACTCTTAGCAACCCCATGGACTGCAGCCCACCAGGCTCCTCCATCCATGGGATTTTCCAGGCAAGAGTGCTGGAGTGGGCGCCATTGCCTTTCCAGCAGCCACTCGCAAAAGCTCTCAGCTACAAGTTGCAGGAGCGGTGGCAGACTGAAAAAAAGTCACTGTCTCCACTCAGAAATTCACTCTCAATGCACACATATTCTGTGGTTTGGCCACCTATATTTACATAGGAACAGAGCATTTTTAAGTTACTGTATTTTTCACTTACTAATTGTTTTCATATATTTTATTTTTCTTTCCTGCTTGATGATCAAAGTTCTCAGTGTTCGTGCTTATAAATCAATAGTACATCTTGGCACATAAGATAGCATCTGTACATCAATCATTCTAACAAATTCTGTATAGGAAATAATTGTCAGGTTTGTGACTTTAGGGTAACCCATAGTGAGGGTGGCTTGTTAATTAAAGCGAATTCTTTTCACAGAAAATTACTCACAAGAAACCCTTTATCACTGGTTTTATTAGCAATGATTCCTGAAAACAAAACCTCCTACGTGCTGGTTGAGGGAGGGAGGGTTGAGTAGAACTGTGGACTATACCCATTCTTGCCAAAAAAGCGGTAACTCATTTTTCTGTCTACCTCTATTTAAAATATCTAAAATTAACTTAGCCACATTCCTAAAACACCTACAAAAACTAAACCATGCACAAAGATGAAGGAGATTTAAGATGGAAGACTGGTTCCATCTTCCCTCTCCCATCTCAATGGTTCTAAACTAATTTTTTTCTTAACTCAATACAGAAAGACAAGTTCATCCCTCTTTTCGGCAGTGTCTTAACTGTTTGAGAATATTACCTCTACGAGCCCATCAGTAATAGTCTACTAAATATAGAATCCCCTATACATTTCCTGAGAAAGGAACTTTTAACACTTACATCCTATTAAATATTCACCTATAGTATTTATCATCAAGACAAGAGAGGATGTTCATGCTTATCTGTTCATACCATTTCATTTCAACTGCTTTTCCACAAAGGGGAAAAAATACCCTCAGTGCTTTCTCGCCTTTAAGAAAAGTATCCAGATACTTCTTTAATAGCCTGGGAAGAAAAAAAAATTGTTTTAATTAGCCCAAGGCACAGAGGAAAGGACTACAATTATATAACGCTAAGTACTTTTCATGAATTATCTCACATAATATTTCCCAACAACTTTTACTCAGTAGAGAACCTTGGTTATTAAAATAATCAGTTTACATGTGAAGAAACAGGAAGATTAAGCAGCTTGCTCAGTCATGTAACTAGTGAGGGGTTAACCTGACCCAAACCTGGGATTTTCTTGGTGAGTAATTAAAAACAAAATTTTATTTTTCGTTAGTTGATATGTTTTAAAAATGTATACCTATGTGATAGAGAAGGAATGGCAACCTACTCCAGGATTCTCACCTGGAGAATCCCATGGACAGAGGAGCCTGGCTACATGGGGTACATAGTCCATGGGGTCGTAAGAGTTGGACCATGACTCTCACACCACCACCACCACCACCTGTGTGCATGTTCTAAGGCCAGCTACACGACAGAGAGGACTCATACAATGGTTCTGGGATGATATCCCAACTATTACTCAGTGTGCAAACGCAATAGTAGTAACAACGGTCCCTGGGCAGTCAGGGTGGCTGCCTGGACCTTGAAGGAACATCTGTCGTGACCGCTTTACTCGGCAATGGGCCATCGGGTCTATTGCTGCTGCTTCAAAGCTGACTTCGACTACCATTACATTGCTCAGCATGTAGCTCACATTAATTTCTCTCGGCTTCTCTTCTTCCACCACGTAGACAGTACTTTAACATTCAAACATATGCTATTGGGAAGCAAAGTCATACCACCACTACTTTTCAGTATTAAGAGATAGCAGCATTAACACAGCTTGAGCATCTGGGTACGTAGAAACACACATGACCAATGAATGAATAGATGTTACAGGGGATTAAAGAAAGCCATATTTCAAACACTGAAGACGCCATCAACTATAGGTCGCACCATGATTTATACTGCACGGGAAGAAATATCACTGCCAATTAAACCATGACACGCCACAGATGTATTCTGACTTCAGAGATGCTCAAATGTGAAAAACTTAAACCTGTGCATCTTAAAAATCAATCAAGTAATGTGTACCTACATGATTATTTCTATTTCCAAAGTCAGTTTCTGATGGGGCATTTCTGTTATAGACCCACATTTAATATAAACATTTCTTACTGATGTCCTTGTTCTTGATGAAATCCAGTTTTGTGATTCACCCACTTTTCTTGCCATTCTTCCAGAGTCAGCACTCGGTCTTTCTGAACCTCAGTGTCTGGGTACTCTTCACTGTCAAGTACCGCTCTTGTATCAGCCATGGTTTTGTAGATGGCTCTGGCTCACAAACAAATGTCCCCAGTGCCTAAAAATGAAAAATGTCTGTAATGCTGTCATTTAAGGGCATTTCAGTTCTATGATAAATGAAATAAAACCCTAATATTTTCAGCAGTGTCTTTTAAAAAATATTTCAATATTCAAGGAAAAGCCACACAAAAGTTACTTTTCAGTGAGTCTGATGGTAACGGCATACCTCATAACCCATATTAGGAAGGATCTTTAAATAAACTGAATTACATCTTAGAGTAAAACAGTTTAACTTTTTTAAAAAGAGAGAGGATAAAATAAATAAACAGGCAGTATAACTTTTGTTAGCTGAGAATTTTTTCTAACATCTCATTCTTTTTGCATTGGCAGGCGGATTCAAGTCCCTTTAAAATCTCGTTCTTTAATTTTGAAAACTTCTTTTAATGTTTACTTATTGTTTTCAACCAATGTCCAGTGTTACGTTGTACACAATTCAGAGCTCAACAGAGTTATGAAAGCATGTCCCCATTTCTGAGCGGCAACCATCTTTAGTTCTTTTAGCTGAATCTTGACATATATCTCAAAATATGACTCAAATAGCATGCTTATATCTTAATTTTTCACTTCTAGGAAGCATCTAGAAAATATCAGCATTTAGCCCTCTTTCAACTTGCCCACACACACACACACACCACCTTCTCATTTTTCCTATTGCATCCATACACACATAGCATATTTGTGATTAAATTTTTAAGTATACATTACAATGACTAGATAAATACTATTCTCAGCTAAGCCATGTAGAATTCTATGATTACTTTTCCTTTTCTGTACAACCTTTTAAATCTATAGTTAATAACTGTCTGGCTTTTTCATTTATAAAATTTCTATGTATTTATTACTAATTCAGCACTAAGTTCTCCCAATCTCCTATCAGTATACTCTCGGTCTATTCAGTTATCAGATATCCTATCAACGTCATCTTAGAAAAGCCTTCTAACGTGGATGCTTTCTTCTCGTGGTACATAGCCGGCCTTCTGGGATCCTTCCCGATCATCATCCTGAAGCTTTCTTTTTTATCTTGTGCTGGATCCCCTGTTTTCTTAATTGGCTATCCCCCTCCCCTTTTTTGTTATCACCCTTATATTGGTAAAGTATAACCTTCAGCAGCTTTCTGAGAAAGGGCGTATGGGAGAAAACGGGTTTCTTCTGCAACTTTGCATGTATAAAATATCTTCATGCTATTCCTCACCCACTGGCAACCCACTCCGGTACTCTTGCCTAGAAAATCCCATGGGCAGAGGGGCTTGGAGGACTACAATCCATGGGGTTGCCAAGAGTCGGACATGACTGGGCCACTGAGCATTCCCCATCCTTGATGTGTAGTTTTGCTGGTAAAAATTCTCAGGTGGAAAACATTTTCACTCACAATTGTGAAGAAATCATTCCCTTATCATCTAGCTTGCAGAGTTAATGCTTAAATTCAAAGAAATTCGGATTCCGATGCTTTTTCGATGTGGCCAATATTTTTCTCTCTCTCAAAGCTTTTCTTTGTCCCTTAGTTTGTGCAATTTCATAATTCTATGCCTTACTCTGGGTCCGCTTACATCTGCTTGGTGTAGTTCTTTTAATCTAGAAGCTCATATTCTTCAATTCTGGAAGAAGTCTTGAATTATTCAGATGATTCTGATCCCCCTTGTTTTTCTTTTTTTTTCTATTTCTCTTTCTCAGACCCCTTTTATGTGGTTGTAGAACTTCCCAAATGGCTCAAAAGGTAAAGAATCTACCTACAGTGTAGCAAACACAGGTTCGATCCCTGGATTAGGAAGGTCCCCTGGGGAGAAGGAAATAAAGACAGTACATTCTAGTATTCTTGCCTGGGAAATCCCATGGACAGAGGAGCCTGGCGGGCTACAATCCGTGAGGTCCCAAAAGGGTAAGACACAGCTGAGAGACTAAACCACAACAACAGCAGAATCTCCTGACCCAATACTGTAAATCACTCACATTTTTTCTATTTTCCAGCTCTTCATCGTTTGCCCTATTTTTGAGAGATCACCTTATTTTTATCTTTCTATTTAGTTTTTCTTTCCTGCTTTCAAGTCTTTACTTAAGAGCTCCTTTTTGTTTCTGATGCTCTTTTCATTTTTATTTTATTTTAGGTACAGAAAGGCTATAATATTTTCTTTTATTTACCTGCATGGTTTGTTACTCAGTCACTTTTTCTGTTGGTTTTGTCTTGTCTTCCAAACTAGTGATTGACCTTAAATGCCTAGCAATTGCTTCGTCACTCAGTCATGTCTGATTTTCTGACCCTATGGACTGTAGCCTGCCAGGCTTCTCTGTCCATTTAATTTTCCAGACAAGAATACTGGAGTGGGTTGCCGTTTTCTTCTCCAGGGGTCTTCTTGACCTGGGGATTGAGCTTGCATCTCCGGCTTGGCAGGTGGATTCTTTACCACGGAACTGCCAGGGAAGCCCCATTACCTACTCACAGTAAGAGTAAACACCAAAAGCTGCTTATAAGGTTAAGTTTGTGGATGGAGCTTACTGACTCTAAGCTTTACTGTAGAATGATGTGAGCAGATATCAGTTGGAAACTTAGATGTCATGATCTTTATTTTTTGGACTTAAGACTTTCCATAAATGGACCTTCTAATTCCTGTTGAAAGCCTGAGTCCTTGGGACCATGAGCCTATACTCACATGCCGCTGCTAAGTCGCTTCAGTCGTGTCCGACTCTCTGCAACCCTATAGACGGCAGCCCACCAGGCTCCCCCATCCCTGGGATTCTCTAGGCAAGAACACTGGAGTGGGTTGCCATTTCCTTCTCCAATGCATGAAAGTGAAAAGTGAAAGTGAAGTTGCTCAGTCGTGTCCAACTCTTCGCAATCCCATGGACTGTAGCCTACCAGGCTCCTCCGCCCATGAGAAAAGGATAAAAACGGAAGAAGGTGCCAGCATTCATTTGCTTGTGTTCAGTTAATTTCTGTACTTTCAGTATGGTACTCCCATCCCCAGCTGTGAACTGTATCTTCCCAGTCCAAAGACTGTACCCTCTCCAGGGAATAAACCCCTAAACGTCTGCTGATGCCGTAAGGAGGAGGAAGTTTGGGAAGGGATCAGAAACTTAGCTTTTCAGGAATCAGAATTTCAAACAGTTGCCTTAATTTAGACCAGACCCTTCCATTTCCCAGAGATACCTGGTGCTGCTAACTTGGGAGCACTGGGGAATTCTATACTACATGTAGGATTGCTCATTGGCTTGCACATTGCTGGTTTAGAATTTAGCTTTCTCTAGTCTGCAAAATCCTTCGCCACTTGTCCATCTGCTTTCTTGATTTAGAAATTTTATTCTTCTCTTCTGTCCTTCCTTTATGCCTTTAAAAATCTTGTTCTTATTTTGGTGGAGTTTCAGGAAGGACTAAAAGCAGATGCATGGATTCAGTATCCCACCTCTATCCCACAAGTCTGCATTTTCAAATAATTTTCTTAAACCTTTTTTTTTTGAATGGAAAATGCATACAAAGGTGTTGATCTAAAGAAAAACACACAACCTAAGAGTTATGAGTTTCAATTTTATTTGGGGACCTCACTGAGGACAATAGCCTGGGAGAGAGTCTTTCAGGGGCACAGCCTTTCAGAGCATAGCTCCGGGAAAATGCTCCAAATATGTATATTCTGTATACATAAGATCTTTTTGTTTAAAAGTAGGAAAAATATGTAGCCTAGCGTGCGTATGCATGCTAAGTCACTTCAGTCGTGCCTGACTCTTTGCGACCCTATGGACAGTAACCCGCCAGGCTCCTCTATCCAGGGGGATTCTCCAGAATACTGGAGAGGGTTGCCATGCCCTCCTTCAGGGATCTTCCCCATGCAGAGACTGAACCTTCATCTCCTGTGGCTCCTGCATTGCAGGCAGATTCTTTACTGCTGAGCTACTGGGGAAGCCTGTAGTCTAGCATACATCTTGGTAAAAGATCACTCGTAATCACAAAGAACAGATACTTCAAGTTAATGATTTTAGTGATTTCTATGTACAAAAAGTTGCAGGAATCTGGGACCACTGTAATTCTCCCTGAAGCATGCTATCTAGGGGCCATTGATCCAAAACACATAATGCCTCACTCTTATTTTCCTTCCTGAAGTCCTGAAACACTTGGGGAATAAATATCACTCTCTGCAGGGGGTTGCAATTTAACCCTTAGTATAACTGGATGATGAGCAATACTCTTTGTTCCTTTTTTTTTTCCTTTACAAAGAGAACTAAGGAAAAAGACATGTGAACATAACTGCAAATCTACCTGAAGGTATGTGGAAAATGTCTGTCTTTTCAATATGAAATTTGTTACATAAGGACAATACAACACAATAGTTCTAATGTATCCTTTGAATCATTAGTGAAACTAATTTGGTTTGGATTACACTAGCAGGCTAATCTTAGTGGAGTTAATTTAATGATTCATCTATGAGAACAGCAAACATCACGGAAAAGAAGTTATTCAAGAAAAAGTTCCCTTTATGACAAATTGAGCTTCAGTGTGCTTAGGATTTAACGGAGAAGGCACCTCCCTTGGAATTAAGAACACAAATCACTTTCCAGCAAACATTTGTTAACAAATGGCTTTTTGAAAGGCCCTGACGTGTCAGGAGGTGATCCTTGAGTCTTCTGAGAGGTGAAAGGAGTATCTGACTATATTGTGTACAGAAAAGCAAGTTGTAGTTTTCCCATTTCCATTTTCAGCCACAGATTTTGACACCTGAACTTGAGCCTGATTAAAACAGTTCTCTACTTAAAAGGGAAGCATTTTATCATGGAACAAGGGCAGCCTATTGGGCCCTTCTAGCTCAGTCGGTAAAGAATCTGACTGACACAAGCAATATTCTCTTTGAATCTGCCTGCAATGCAGGAGACCAGGGTTCGATCCTGGGTCAGGAAGATCCTCTGGAGAAGGAAATGGCAACCCACTTGAATCTTCTTGCCTGGAGAATCCCATGGACAGAGAAGCTTGGCAGGCTTCAGTTTATGGGGTTGCAGGAGTTGGACACGACTGAGCAACTAAGCACAAGCGCAGCCTGGAATAGTTCAGTTCCAACACGACTGAGTGACTAACAACAACCCTCCTCCCAGCTGGCGCAAGTGGTAAAGAGCCTGCCTGCCAGTGCAGGAGACATAAGAGACCTGGGTTCAATCCCTGGGTCAGGAGGATCCCCTGGAGAAGGAAATGGTGATCCACTCCAGTATTCTTGCCTGGAGAATCCCATGGACAGAGGAGCCTGGTGAGCTACAGTCCATGGGGTCGCAAAGAGTCAGATACAACTGAAGCAACTTAACACACATACCCCTCTCACACAGACTTGGTATCATGAATATAATTTAGTCATTTCTTAGCTGTTCTCATAGCTTCTCAACATGTACTTAACTTGTCCACATCCCTTTCTGGAGAAAGAAAAAAATTTCCTTTTATAACAAGATAAAAGTGCAAAATTATAAGAACCAGGACAGGCTAATTTCATAATCATTCTTACTCATACACAGAAATAGCAGAGTGTACAAATCTCCTTGGGTCTTCTCCCAAGTCTGGTTTCCTCCTCATCTTTTTGATAAAACCATGTTTCTGCTTTAAATTTATTTTAAAATTTTAGCAAACTGAAAATTTAGTAAATTGAAGTTAAATTTTCCTAAATTAAAATTAGTAAAATTCAGTAAATTTATTTTAAAAAATTTTGGTAAATTGTAGAATTTAGAAAACTGAAGTAAATTTAAAATTGAAGATTTTAAACTCAAGTGCACAGATTTTAAGAGTGTGGCTCAGTGATTTCCTATTACATATGCATACACCTATGCATTTACCATGGAGCAAGGCACAGGATATTTACAACACCCCATTTCTCCCACTTCCCCGCCCCCAGCGCATCACTCATTTTTCTGGCAAATATTTCTCTTTTCTTAAAATCAATCATGCCCGACAGTGATTTGGAGGTCACTTTAATCGGGGACTCAGAACACTGGGCTCCCTGAGTCCATTTCAGGGCGCGGATTCCCGGGCGGTGCGCGCACCGTTGGGTGCCCCGTTCCCGATTCCGATCACACACTCACACTCGCAAACAGCCCGTTGGTCACCGCACCCTCCCCCGCGCCCAGCGGCCCCTACCTCGTGCGCCGTCCGCCCGCCGTCCGCCGACTCTGGCGTTGCCCAGGGGCCGCACCGGCTGGGGACCCGCGCCCCCGGCTCAGCCCCGCCCCCGCGCCCGCCCCTCCCGCGGCGCACAGACCCCGCCCCCGCCCCCGGCGCCCTGGCTGTGCGCAGCGGCGGAAATGGCCAGGGCGGGGCGAGCCACGCGGCGGCGGCGAAGGCGGGGACCCAGCTCCTCCCCAGTCCCGCCGGCTCCTCCCACCACGGGTCACGTCGTGACAGGGGCGGAAGCGGCGGCGGCGGCGGCGGCGGCGGCGGCCGAGTAGAGGCTGCGGCTCGCGGCGCGGATCCTGCTGTCCTGTGCGCACGGCGCGCGGCTCCGGAGAGGCGCCCGCGGCCCCGGGCGGCGCTCTCGGTCTCGCCTGCGCTCCGAGGTGGGGGGGCGGGGAGGACGCGCGGCTCCGGGGGCGGGCGTGGGGGCAGCGGCGGATTTCTGGTGACAGCTCTGCACAAAGCAGCCTGGCCGGGCTGCAAGCTCTCCTGCCCCGGAGCCGCTCTCCTCGCCCGGGTGGGAGGTGGACTGGTCCCCCTGGGGCTCTACCTCGGTCCCCGGGTTGGAAAGGGGCGAGGGGTGCGGGGGAGGGTCCCAGCCCGAGGGATTGGGGAGGGGTGGATTCCTGGCCTGGGGTGTTGGAGCGACCGGCTTCCCGGATTCCTCGCGGTGTGCGGGTTAATCCACCTCCCCACAATGTTTGCTTTCTGTACAGGGGTGCCGTCTCCCGCGACTCCTTGCACGCCTCCAGAGCAAAGGTGAGCCTGGGGAGGCTGCGGCTTCTCCGACTTCGGAGGAGTCGAGAGAGCTTTTCGGAAAGCGAGGCGGCTGCCGCTGGCGCAGAGAGCCTTTGGGGGCTCCCTCCTGGGGGCTGTCAGAGCCCTGTCACCCGGGAGAGGCTGCTGCGAGGAAGGGGCCCCCACCGTCCGGGGGCTGGAACTCGGTCGCTTGCCTCCCAGCTTTCGGAGCGTGGCGGCGAGAAGCCGGTACGGCCTCGCAGGTGCTGTTAGCTGGACTGCAGGGACCACGCGTTAAGACGCTGTCGGCATTGCCAGGTTGCCCGGGTGACTCCTCCGGGACCCGGGACCCGGAGGGGGCGGCCCGATTTCGGTAGCTGTTAGTCAACAGCCCAGCAGCTGGCAGGTGAAAGAGGAAGGAAGAGCCAGGCCCAGCTGTAGCGAGTTGGGGGTTCTGTGACTTGGAACCTAGCCAGATGGAGGCCAGGCCTTCCCTCGGGAGAGCGTGCAGGCGTCCACATCACTTCGTTTCGAGGATCGGTCACTCCACCAGTGCACACACAGCTCAAGGCTTTTACGCTTTGGTTGGTTGGTGGGTTTTTTTTTTTTTTTTTAACCGACTTTAGTGGAAGAAAGGTGAGTGAGCGGGAAGGTTTTCTTCAGGAGGTACGGGAGAAAATGACCATCAATAATTAATTATACTCCGTGCAGAGAAAGTCGTCAACAAAGCATTCGGGCAATTGAACTGGATCCATATGTCTGAAAGCTGATTCTTGTGGGTGCAGTTTTAAGTGGCCCGAAGAGAAATTTTTGCCCCTGTTACCTCTGGAGAAGTTTCTAGTAGTTTGTCCAGTTTCGAGAAATTATGTTAATGCCACTATACATTTTTATTTCAACCTGGAGTCCTTTAATTCATATTTTTATGGATTCTGTGTGGGTTTTTTTTCCAGTTTTTTGAATAAGTTACTTCTGAAAAAATCTTGGAACTTACTAAACTAGAAATCTAGACATTGATATGTTCACACATATTTAGGTACCCCCAACCATTTTTTCCTTTTGTGTGTCATATTAAGAGCAAACCAAAGGTACGAATTTAAAATTAGGAAGAACTATGCTTATAAGGTCATACTGAACCTGAAACAAATTGATTATATTTAAAGTTAGGTGTGTTTATTAATTTGAAGAACCAGGTGGGAAAGCACTTCCAATATACTAATTTGTTTTACTAATACTTGGTCAGTATTTCTAAGATTATATTTAAAAGCATAAGTAACTGTAGACCTCCCAATTTAAATTATTTTCCTCCATTTGAGGCCCCAAGAACCCAGCAACAGTGAAAATAAAGAAATTACAGTGTCAAAAAAGAATGAAGGTACATAATTGTAAAAAGGTGAAAATGTACTACTCTGAAAATCTTCAATTGTATTTTTCCCAAACCACACAGATTTCTTAACGGCTTTCATAGCTAATGTTTTCATTTCCTCTTAACCATTTCTTGGATTACATCATTCTTTTGCAATCAAAAATGTTTTTCAATATACAGTTGGGTTAAAATGTTTGATGAAATTTTCAGAAATTATGCTTTCCTTTGAGAGTGCTTGCATTCCCAGGTAACATGGTCACATGTTGCTTGAACTGATTTTATTTGCATTCCTAAACCGCACATTAGACTCAAATATTTTGCTGCAGTACTTAACATATACAGTGTACATGTTTACAAATGCTTTTTCATGGTTCATTTTATGAATAATGTAGGTTATAAGTTTTATGTAAAGAGATTGTAAATTATTTTGAAAATGTGAGCCAGAAGCACTTTTTAGGGTATAAGAATTAAGGTAGACAGTAGTACTTTTAAAACCACTTAGTGCTTTATCCCGGAGAAGGCAATGGCACCCGCTCCAGTACCCTTGCCTGGAAAATCCCATGGGCAGAGGAGCCTGGTGGGCTGCAGTCCATGGGGTCGCTGAGGGTCGGACACGACTGAGCGACTTCACTTTCACTTTTCACTTTCATGCATTGGAGAAGGAAATGGCAGCCCACTCCAATGTTCTTGCCTGGAGAATCCCAGGGACGGGGGAGCCTGGTGGGCTGCCACCTATGGGGTCACACACAGTCAGACACGACTGAGGCGACTTAGCAGCAGCAGCAGCAGCAGCAGCAGCAGTGCTTTATCTAGCTACATCACGAGTGCTGTAGGACTAATGGCAATTTTTTAAAATGGCTAAGAGCTATAGTGCATTTCAGAATGTGTATACAGTATATTTGTTCCTATATTAACATAATGATTTTGAGAAAGTGAAGACTGAGTCAAAGAAAAACCACCCATAATGTTGGTATCAAGATTTCTCAAAGTTGATGTAGATGGCTGATTGAAAGTTTTTACATGTGATGTTCATAAATCCATAACTTACAAATGTTAATGTAAATAGTGAAAGTGAAGTCGCTCAGTCATGCCCGACTCTTTGCAACCCCATGGACTGTAGCCTACCAGGCTCCTCCGTCCATGGGATTCTCTAGGCAAGAATACTGGAGTGGGTTGCCATTTCCTTCTCCAGGGGATTTTCCTGATCCAGGGATCGAACCCGGGTCTCCCGCATTGCGGGCAGATGCTTTAACCTCTCAGCCACCAGGGAAGCCCTGGTGTAAACAGTAGGATCACAGTTTATAGTGAAGCAATAGGATTACAAGCCCTTCAAAGCTTTTCCCCAAGATTAAGATCATATATGTAGGACTTGTAGGGGCTTCCCTGGTGGCTGAGAGGTTAAAACATCTGCCCGCAATGCGGGAGACCCGGGTTCGATCCCTGGATCAGGGAAAATCCCCTGGAGAAGGAAATGGCAACCCACTCCAGTATTCTTGCCTGGAGAATCCCATGGACGAGGGAGGAGCCTGGTAGGCTACAGTCCACAGGGTCGCAAAGAGTCGGACACAACTGAGCGACTTCACTTTCATGTGGGACTTGTATCTTAACAACACTTCTCCACTTTCAAATTCCACTTTCAATTCCTTATCTGTAGGTATGTCCTATTTATTTCTCATGCTGTTGTGAGTATGTGTGTGGAGTAAATATGGACCAGGGAAAGAGATGTCTGATAACTGTAGGATCCATATACTAGTGAGTACTTAGTTATGCTAAGCATTTTTCATTCCTTTTTAAGTTAATTGAAAAAAATGGTAGTATGACAAGTCTTGATCGTTCATGGATTTATGCATTATTTTTTTGTGTGTAGACTTTTGATTCTTAATGTTTTAACTGTGCTGTGATTAAACTAGTTTGAGAACTCAGTTTGTCCAGTGACTGTCTAACCCAGATTCCTGTATTCAGTAGTGACCAGATAGTGTGCCTGAGATTTATTTGTTGGGTTTTACTGAGCAGGAATGAATGCGTTTTCTTTTTAAAGTATGGTGGTGGGTGGTGGTTTCATCGCTAAGTTATGTCCAGCTCTTGCCACCCCATGGACTGTAGCCTGCCTACAGGGTCCTCTTTCCATGGGACTTTCCAGGCAATCCAGACAAGAATACTGGAGTGGGTTGCCATTTCCTTTTCCAGGGGATCTTCCCAACTCAGGAATCAGACCGAGGTCTCCTGCACTGCAGGCAGATTCTTTACCAACTGAGCTACGAGGAAGCCTGTATACTTTTTAAAGTAAAATAGATCAAAATTTGGGAACTAAGACATAGTGAGAAAGAGAGGAACATAAACAAAAATGAGATATTTTTATTCATTGAATTTTATAAACTGTGTTTTGTTTATAGGTCATTCATTTCTATATATATATAAAATGTATATGCTACTAATGAGTAACATTTATTGAGTACTTACACTAGGCCTAGTGCTTTCAATTAATTATTTTACTTAATCCTCACACCAATACTAGGGTACACACTGGTTGTGCCCATTTTATATATGAGAACACTGAGGCTTAGTCTTAGCTTAAATAACTTGAAAGCAGTGGTTTCACACTCCAGGCCATCTAACTGTAGGGCATGCACTCTTACCACCAAAACTACTTAATAACTTGACTCCAGAGTGTTGAAAGTATTAGCAGATGCTCTTATTTAATGTTTTCTGTTTTGTTTTGTTTTTTTAACAGATTTGCTGATACAATGGCGACCTCACGGGGGAGAACAAAGAAAAAAGCATCTTTTGATCATTCTCCAGATAGCCTTCCTTTGAGGAGTTCCGGTAGGCAGGTATCGCTTATTTATTCTTTCGTTGACCCTGTTTTGAGCCAATGGACTTCCTGTGATTGGGACTGAAGAATGAGAGATGAAAGAGTAGACTTCCAGCCCTCAAGGGACTTGCAGTCTAGTGGGAAAATTCACCTTGGGACTTCCAGTGTGGCAAAGTGACAGAATGCAGGGAAAAAGCTTATCCGGCGGAGATAAAGGCATTGCTGTGAAACAGCACAGGGTGTTCAGCTGTGTGGTTGCCTCCAGGATGTGAGCTGGGGCCAGAGCATGCTTGACTTGCTGTCATTCATAGGCATTTGACCCTCAGCTTGTAATAGTTAATTGGGTGCTGTTGATGGCTTACTTGCTGCCATCTTTCTTGTAGTTCCATTTTTTTTTAAAGGAAAATATTGAATGATGTAATTCTTTCTCTAGAATTTGTCTACAGATTTTTTTTTATAGTTTTTAAATCTACGATACTGAAAGGATGGAACTTCTCTAAGCAAAGAGAACAATCTTAATTTGAAAGTGGCTTTCATTTTTATGATACAGCCTAAAAAATTTCTTTTTAATTTTTATTGGTTAGACTATCTGGGTTAGGTAATCAATATTGAAGTAGAGTTGAAACAGCTTTTTCCTAAAAGAAGGTAGTGTGCATTTTCGGTCTCTACTTCGAGACCTGTTTTCAAAGTGCTGGTTCCAGATTTCTAGCAGATTAGTGAATTGTTTGCACAATGCAGTCTCAAGGAAATTGCTGCTATCAGCCCCTCCCCCACTGCCAGGATGCTGTTGATCTTCACACTTAGAACTTCTAACGTGGAAGTGATTTCAGGAGTAAACCTCCCACCACCTCTACCCTGGGCCATGCTAGTGTTGATCATAACCTCAGCTGGTTCTCTCTCAGGCAAAGAAAAAGGCCACGGAGACGACAGATGAGGATGAAGATGGTGGGTCAGAGAAGAAGTACAGGAAATGTGAAAAAGCGGGCTGTACAGCCACATGTCCGGTGTGCTTTGCAAGTACTTCTGAAAGGTCTGTTTAGACGGCATGTCTTGGTCTCGCCTTGCTGCCAATGAGCATGTTCATCCTCAAAGATCGTCTTCCTAAAGATACATAGAGATGCTGCTCTCCTGCAGTAGAGACATTGCTGGGACATTTTGTACCCCACTACTCACTCCCCCATTAGACTAGCCTGTATCAGCTCTGCACAGTGACGAACCCCCTGTGCTCACATTGCATTCCCCCATAGTTGTACCTCTGGAGGTTGGGAATGGGAGGATAGTTTGAGGATGGGATGGGGTAAGAGGACCTTGAGCTTCCTACAGAGACCAATGTTTGCTTATTTCTCTGGGATGCTTTTCTCCCTCTTACAGCATACTTCTGCCTCCAAAGATACATACAGGGCTCATTCAAACTATGTCGCTAACTGCACTCTTGCCATTTTTGTTGGGATGATCCAAGCATGACCTTTTACTTCTAGTGGAAAAAAATCTTCAGTTAAGATTCAGTGAAACCTGGAAAACAAATTCTTTCTTTCTTTTTTTAAAATCACAAAGAAGTGGTGGTGTTAGTGTTCATAGGGGCTTTATAGTTCATTCTTTTGCTGCGTTATTGGCTGTGTGGCAGGTTTTATTTGCCAGATTGCCCACGGGATGGTCTGATCCCAGCTGGCCAGATGTTGCTACTAGAGACCACACTTCCCTCCTCCACACACATGTGGCAAGCCCGCTGCCATCCCTTCTTTCACGTCATAAAACCGTATCATCACTCTGTGGAGTCCTGATAAAACGAAGTCCCAGGGCCTTTTGATGAGGAGGCAGCTGGGTACCGCTGATCTAAGTCCCTGTGCCCTCCCCATGCATTGTTGGGTGTCAATCAACCGTTTCATTTCTTCTGTTGTAATATCCCGTCATTAGGATTCTAAGTGAAGGTAAGGCAAAATGGGCTCATAGGAGGTGTTTGATAAATGTTAACAGAAAGTGAGACGTGTTTATTTGTTACCAAAGCTATCTGTTTTTGCTATTTTCAGATGCGCCAAGAATGGCTACACATCCCGATGGTATCACCTCTCCTGTGGGGAGCATTTCTGTAATGAATGCTTTGACCATTACTACAGAAGGTTTGTTCTGATGATTGTTGGAAGTTTTGGGGCTAGAAGGGATGGTGGCTTGGGCAGTGGGCAGTGGTGGGGGTCAGATGGTTAAGTCTGAGCACCCCCCTCCCGGGGTTACTGAATTATTTCACTGTTACATCCATACCTGAGCTGACTACAGGTGTGCCAGAATGTTGATGCTGTAATTTGCGTGTGTGTATGCTTGTGTGTGCACACTCAGAGCTCAGAAAGTATCTGCCATGAGACAGCTATTCTCTGTAGTTCACAAAATCTGAAAAATTTAGGAGCTTCTTTGCTCCTGGTGGCTCAGATGGTAAAGCGTCTGTCTACAATGGGGAGACCCGGGTTCGAGCCCTGGGTTGGGAAGATACCCTGGAGAAGGAAATGGCAATCCACTCCAGTACTATTTCCTGGAAAATTCCATGGACAGAGGAACTCGGTAGGCTACAGTCTATGGGGTCACAAAGAGTCGGACACGACTGAGCGACTTCATTTTTCATTTTGCTCTTCTATGCCAATGCAAAGGGGCAGGAATGAAAAGATTTTGTGGGGGATGCTGACAGCTAGAGGGTGCTGGACAGACAGGTAACCATCCCTTCTTGATAGTTTTAGATACTAAAAATGCAACCTGTTTTGTGCGTGCTATGATAACTTACCCCTCCCTCCTTATAATGTGGCTAGTTAAGTCCTTCACCTAAGATTTCTGTCTGCCTCCTGTTTTGAAAACCTGAATAGCTTATTGTTTGATATATTTATTTTTATTGTTTTTCAGCCATAAGGATGGATATGACAAATATACTACGTGGAAAAAAATATGGACAAGCAATGGAAAAACTGAACCTAGTCCCAAAGCTTTCATGGCAGACCAGCAGCTCCCCTACTGGGTAAAAAAGATAAAACTCTATGATTTTGTGAAACATTTATAGGACTTCCTGGTAGCTCCAGGGTAAAGAATCCACCTACTAAGCAGGAAATGGGAGTTTGATCTGTGGCTCAGGAAGGGGAAGGAAATGACAACCCACTCCAGTCATTCTTGCCTGGGTAATCTCATGGACAGAGGAGCCTGGCAGGCTGCAGTCCATAGGGTAGCAAAGAGTTGGACACAACTGAGCAACTAAACAGAAAAAGCATTTATAGCAGTAAATGCAAGAGGAATGGATGAAAATTCCAATTTTTAGGAAAGTTTTCTTTAATTACATTTATTCTTTCTGTAACTATGAAAGCAAATCACTTTTTTTATTTTTGTGGAAAAATCACCTAACTTGACCTGTAGCATAAAGAAGAAACTAAAGACTCATTACCAGCTGGTGATAGCCATTGCTAAGTTTGGCCCATATCTCTCTTCTTTGTTCATGTTTTTCTGTGTTTATTTAAACACAATTTCACACTTAGTTTGCAAATCCTAATTTGGTTTAGAATCATACTTTGCATGTAAATTTTTAGTAGCTTTTAGTTTTTTTTTATTTAACTTTATTTTTCTATTTAGCCATTCTTTGAAAACACACTTTGGTGATTGTATATATAATATAAATATACTATCATTCAATAAATTATTTAATGTTATAAGTAATTTGAGCTTTTCTCTGCATACCTTAAAATTGTTCTTAATTAAAGTGAGATTTACATAACTTTAAATTCACAAAAAGTTCACAAGGGAGACTCAAGAGGAAAGAACGCACACACACTTATGACTGATTCGCATTGTGGTACTGCAGAAACCAACACATTGTAAGGCAATTATCCTCCAATTAAAGAATAAATTTAAAAAGGTTTTTAATTAACCCTTTTAAAATGTACAACTCAGCATTCAGTACATTCACAGTGTGTTCCAATCACCACCAATACCCAATTCCAGAACATTTCATCATCCACAAAGGAGATTTGTGCCCATTCAGCCGTTACCTCCCTTTCCTCCCTACCCCTACCCGCTGGCAACTGCTGATCTGCTTTCTGTCTTTCTGAATTTACCATTTTGGATGCTTTGTATAAAGGAATCAGGCAGTGTGTGGCCTTTTACATTTGGCTTCTTTCACTTAACTTCATGCATTTGATGTGGAACACTTGTTAACCCAAATCAGTGGAGGAGGTGGCAAACGAAGAGATGGAAGAAATGCTCACTCGAGAGGCGCTGACTCATTGACCTAGAGTTCTTACTTTCCATATAGGTTCAGTGTACAAAACCTGAGTGCAGGAAATGGAGGCAGCTTACCAAGGAGATCCAGCTGACTCCTCAGATAGCAAAGACCTACCGCTGTGGTATGAAACCAAATACTGCTGTTAAGGTATGATGTCTTGGGTTTTCTGTTTGAGTTAACTTGGGTTAGTTTAGTTGTCAGTCGGTAGTAATGGTGTATATTTTTCCTTTATTGTATTGGTCATTGTATCAGGATGGTATTGTCCCAGGTATAAAGAGAACCTCCATTACAATAGCTTAACCGATTGAAGCTTTTCTTTTTCTCTCATTATAAACAGTTTAAAAACGAAGCAGGCAGCCCAGAGTTGGTGTAGTTGCCCAGGGGATTCTCCTTCTAGTTTCCAGCTCTCTCACAGGATCGTTACTGCACCGTCAGCCGTCATTCCAAGTTCAAAGCAGAAAAGATGGGAAAGGCTGGAGTATCGTAAGCCAAGTCTCTCCTCCTTTTACTGGGAAACCAGGAGCTTTCCTGGAAGTTCCAACAGTAGATTTCTATTTATAGCTCTTGGGCCAGGACAGATCTCACAGCTACTCTGACAACAGTGGGGACAAAGGAAGAAGATACTCCATAATTATTGCATGTTTCATATTTTATAACTGGAGGAAATCTTTCATAACAGCATCGAAATGAGGATCCTGTTAGTAAAGAGAAAAGGATGAATATGTTTGGGCTCAATAGATGGGAGTTTGAGCAAACACAGAGAGACAGTGAAGGACAGAGCAGCCTGGCATGCTGCAGTTCATGGGATTGCAAAGAGTACTGAAAGACAACAACAATATGTTTGGGTTATTAGCAGTCTTTCTTAATTGGTATATTGTGCTTCTTTGGAGGTTTGACAATTGCTTAGCGTTTAAAAATGTGCTAATTGCTTCAAAGTGTTAGAGCATTCATCTATAGAACGTGTCTTGTTTTATCAGTACACTAAACAGTATTCGGAATTGTAATCTCAGATGCAAGATGCTTTTCTTTTCTGAAAATTTTGACTTAAGTCACATAGCTTAATTCACAAAAGTCACCCTCTTAAAGTATATAATTCAGTGGTTTGTGGTACTAATATATTCACAGATATGCAGTTATCACCAGCAAAATATTTTCTTAGTTCAAATTCTTCTTTAAAGAATGAATGAGAAACATTTGAAAAGCTTTATAAAGTTTTATAAAGTTTTTCAAAACCTGGGATTTAAGATACAAATATTATTGAAGTAACTCATAATTATTAACATATTTGGAAGATTTTGCAAAGTAAACTGGTGAGAAAAATGGTAGGAATATTTAGGAGTTTTGTTTTCTATAGTTTTAAATTTTACATAAGCATTACATGAATATAATCGCAAGTTTAAAAAGCAAATTGAACATATGTGTGCATATGTAAGTACATGCACACACATAATATGTAAATGAAAAATGAAAGTCCCCTTTAAACCATCTCTTTCTTCCCACTCTAATAGATAACAACTCTTAATGATTCATTTATCCTACTAGAACTTTCTACGCTCTCATTATGTATGCACATAATAGGCACATTTTTAAAGCACTGGAAACAAATATCTAAACTACTTTTAAAGGTTTAAAGAAGTATAGCTCAGAGTGATCATAGCCTCTAAGGATGATATCATATCTTTTAAATCCCCTTTGCCCAAGAAATCCTCCCTTGAGACCCTCTAGCTCCATTCTGATTGATTACCATCTATTAACCTCAACTTTTGAAATATTTATTTAAATGGTGTTTATTGACTCAGAGGCCCTTTGGTTTTCAGCTTGGTCTTCTGTCAAGGACAAAGTCTGGAAAGGTTTATTTGTAAAACAACATTAAAAAGAATGGTAGCAAACAACACACACTGTTTGGAGCTCACTGTTTGTCATTTTATATATCTTGAAGATGCTTCCGTCTCAGTGCGTAGAGATCTCTTTCCCTGTAAAGACTGTATAATGCGTAGTCCACTGAAGGGATAGATCGTGATGAATTTGGCGTGGTTGAAGGGCATTTAGGTGACATTTACACGCTTATCGTCAGCGAGTGCGCTGTAGTGAACAGCTTCGTGCTGTGCAAGTTTTGTTTATGTGTTTTTATATTTGGCTGGCCTGGGTCTTCCTTGCTGTGCACAGGCTTTCTGTAGTTGCGGCGGGCGGGGGCTCCTCTTCGTTGCCGTGCAAGGGCCTCGCGCTGCAGGGGCTTCTCTCATTGCAGACACAGGCTTAGGCTCACGGGCTCCAGTAGTTGCAGCCTGCGGGCTTAGTGGCTGTGGCTTGTGAGCTCTAGAATTCCGACTCAGTAGCCATGGCTTCTGGGCTTAGCTGCTCCGAGATGTGTGGTCCATCCCAGCTCAGGGACGGAACCTGTGTCCCCTGCGTTGGCCGGCAGATTCTTATATTCTGTGCCACCAGGGAAGTCCTATCAAGCTGTTTTAATTGGAAATAATTCTTAGACCCACAAGAGGATTTATAATTTGTGTGTAAGGAATAAAGAATGAAGTTGAACACTCACCCCTAGTTTTAGAAACAGAGCGTGACCAATGCCTCTGTAACTCCCTGGGTGCCCCTCAGTGGTTATCTTCCTCTGCCTCTCCTGCAAGAGCAAGCAGTATTTCAAATTTCGTATTTATTATTCCTCTGCTTTTTGTTTTTGAGTTGATACATATGTATGAAACCCTAAATAACATGTGAAGTTTTGCATATTTTACGTTGGTTGGAAATTGTACCCTGTTGTTTGCGTTCTTCGGCAGCTTTCTTCTTTTCCTTCACACTGAGGTTTTTGGGTTGCCTCCATGCTGATGCCTGCAGCTCTGAGTTGTTAATTGTCCCTGCTGTGTAATTTTGCACTGTGGGAATCTACCATAGCGTGTCTGTTCTCTTGTTCATAGGTGTGTGAGGGTTGTTTCTAGTTTGGGGCTGTCATGTTCTTTCACATCTCTCCTAGTGCTGTGCTCAGTCGTGTCTGACTCTTTGTGACCCCATGGACTGTAGCCCACCAGTTGGAATTCTCCATCAAGAATATTGGAATGGGTTGCCATTTCCTGTTCCAGTTTTCCTAGTGCACACGTGCAGAGAGTTTCTCTGGAATATATTCCAAGGGCTAGATTTCCCAGACCATATGGTATGCCAGTCTTCAGTTTATTTAGGTAACTTTTAAATTGAAATATACAAACAGAAGGCGCACAAGTCAAAATGCCAAAGCTCAGTGAATTCTCAGAGTCCACATTTAGCCAGGTCCCAGTAAAGAAAGCTGAGCGCCAAAGGATTGATACCTTTGAACTGTGGTGTTGGAGAAGACTGTTGAGAGTCCCTTGGACCCCAAGGAAATCAAACCAGTCAGTCTGAAAAGAATCAGCCCTGAATATTCATTGCAAGGACTGATGCTTCCAATACTTTGGCCACCTGATGCAAATAACTGACTCACTGGAAAAGACCCTGATGCTGGGAAAGATTGAAGGCAGGAGGAGAAGGGGACAACAGAGGATGAGATGGTTGGATGGCATCACCAACTTAATGGACATGAGTTTGAGCAAGCTCCAGGAGTTGGTGATGGACAGGGAAGCCTGGCGTGCTGCAGTCCATGGGTCACAAAGAGTCGGATACAACTGAGCAACTGAACTGAACAGTTAAGAAATTGACCAGCCTCTCAGAAGGTCAATTGCTCCGCCTTTCACGCAGAGAGTCCATCCTTTTCCCCTGCCCAGAGTAACTACTTACTTCCTCTTCTCCCCCATCCAAACACTAACCAGCCCAACCCTGCTTAGCTTCTGAGATCAGAGAGGACAGGCGCTTTCAGGGTGGTATGGCTACAGGTCTCTGCTTACCCTTCCGACTTACAGCGCTGTTGCTTCCTTTTGAACGTTATGTAAATGGCATAATACAGCATGCATGCTTCTGGGTGTGGCCTCTTTCAACCCACCGCGACGTTTGGAAGGCGCATCCATACCGTTTACTCTCATTGTTGTCTGACTGCAGTGCAGCTTGTTTCTGCCTGCTCCTCTTGATGGACCTCTGGCTTTTGCTTAGCTTTTCTCGCTTACAAACTGTGCTTCTTCAAGAATTTTCTAAGCCTTTTCTTGGTGCATGTGGACAAGCGTCTCTCTAGAAAATGCAGGCATGCCTCGTTCTATTGCACTTCGCTTTTTGCGCTTCACAGATACGCATTTTTACGAATTGAAGCTTTGTGACAGCTCTGCATTGTCACATGATGGGTAGCATTTTTAGCAATAAAGTATTTTTATTTTATGTATTTATTTGTTTTTGGCTCTGCTGAATCTTCATTTTGGCACAAGGACTTGGGGGCACTTGGACTCCAGTTTTAGCACACTGGCTTAGTTGCCCCAAGGCTTGTGGGATCTTCCTGACCAGGGATCAAACCCCTGTCCCCTGCATTGGCAGGCGGATTCTTAACCACTGGACCATCAGGGCAGTCCGTGAGGTATTTTTTAATTAAAGTATTTTGCAGGTTTCTTTTTTTAAGCTATTGCACACCTAATAGACTATACTATGGTATAAACATAACTTTTATATGCACTGGGAAACCAGAAAATTCTTTTGAGTCTCTTCTATTGTGAAGCTTGCTTTATTGCAATGGTTGGTCTCAAACTGAGCCCACAATGTCTCTGAGATATGTCTGTATAGCAAGACTAGAATTGTTGGGCATCTCGCAGTCATATCTGCAGGGCTTGATTCCAGGACCCTGCAGGTATCAAAATCTGAAGATGCTGAAGTCCTTTGTATAACATGGCATAGTATTGCATATAACCTACACGCATCCTCTCATATACTTTAGTTCATCTTTAGATTACTTTTAGTACTTCATATAATGTAAATTCTATATAAACAGTTGCTGGTGCATGGCAAATTCAGATTTTACTTTTTGGAACTTTCTGCAATTTTTTGAGTATTTTTTAATCCAAGGCTGACTTAATTTGTGGATGTGGAACTGATCATAGTATGTACATCTTCAGTTATACAAGATAATGCCAAATTATCATGCATTTAAAGGTTTCATATTTTGTCAGATTCTTCTCCAGAATTATTACACATTGTTGTAGGTTGCCAGCGAGGACATCCTTTCAAGAGGAGCTGTCTTCCTCGCACCCTCACTCATGTGGGTGTTTTATCACACTTTCTCTTTTCCAATCTAATTGATGAAAAGAGATATCTTATTAAAGGTAAACTGACACTTAGGACTGTATTTTAGGGACTTCCCAGGAGGTCCAGTGGTTAAGGCTTCACCTTCAGTACAGGGGTATACATTCGAGCGCTGATCAGGGATCTAATGTCCCACATGCCTTGGGGCCAAAAACCCAGAAGCAATAGTATAACACATTCAATAAAGACTTTAAAAATCTTCCACATCAAAGACTCTTAAAAAAAAAACTATATTTTATAATTAAACGTAATTAATACTTTTTGTCTTGTTTTGCAGCCTGAGACCTCAGACCATTGTTCCCTCCCGGAGGATCTAGTGAGTATTTCAGCATGTTTCAGATTAGCCAGCATCACACTTTTCAGCGATAAGTACAATAAGTAAAACACAGTAACAGTGTTATGAGTGTCTTTATTTGCTTGCTGATCAAAGGCTTTTAATCTCCCTTGATAACTGTGTGATGAAAATGCTAGCAGGAGTGGTGTTATGAGTGATCCTCACCCAACTTGAAAAAAAAAAAACACTAAAATTTTATCGCTTTATGTTTAAAGGAAATAAAAAGGCAGAAACTGACACCGTGCCTTCCTACAAGGATCAGACTTGTTATACTTGTTTTCCAAGGGGGACTTTATGACCTTCTCACCACTTGAATCGTTCCAGGAAACGAACAAGAGGCCCATGATTTGATAGTCTTGGCCCAGATTCAGCTGTGAGAGGGTTCTCGTGTTATTCTGACCTCAGCGTAACTGCTTTGTCCCGTCTCTGCCCAGATGTGGAAGGGGCAGCAGCTGGCAAAGCCTGGCCACGTGTCGCTTGTTTTAGGAAACTTTGCTCCCTGAGGTGACTGATTTTGCCAATGGCTATTTCAGAAGATGATTTTTTTAAAGAATTATTAGTTTCTGAGTTATTCTGCGTGACAGTGATTCAGGATTGTTAGTTTATGGTTTTCTAGATGTGAAACTCAGGGAATGTGATTGATGTTCAGGCAAAGGGCGAAATGACACCTGGCAGGTCTGTTCTATTACATAAAGGACTGTGTGAGACACACACATAAAAAGAATAAATAAATAGCTTACACACACATACACTCACATTAAAAAAAAAATAGCTGTACCCTCAAGCATTTTTTACAGTAAAGCAGTGGCCCAAATAATTTCTGGATTTGGGGTAAACGAGATGACATTATAGAAAGAAAGGAAAAAATAACTTTAAATACAGTTTAAAAAATTATGAATATTTCCCCTACTGTTCAGACCATTGTGCTCTCAGCGAATCTGAACTTTAGGACAGAGGCCATATTCTTGGGATATAAGAACCTTAAAAGTTCAGAAGAGTTGTCCCTGGATGTTCATATGCCAGTTACTTATTTTTGTCTTCAGTTGAGAAAGAGTCTGGGGCAGGTTTATGAAATGGAACTTTCCTTGTTTTTGGTCCAGACCGGGCTGGTCAAGGGTAGCCAAACCTAAAACAAGCCTTGAGGACAAAGATTGCAAACTGAAAAGCCATCAGGGGCCAGACAAGTAAAGTGAGTGTGTGAAGGACTTTGCTTTTGGTCCAGTGGTTAAGACTTTGCCTTCCAGTGCGGGAGGTGGGGGTTCGATCCCTGGTCGGGGAGCTGAGATCTCACCTGCCTCGTGGGCCAAAAAACACAAAAAGGTATATAACAGAAGCAATATTGTAGCAGATTTAATAAGTTAAAAAAAAAAAAAAAGGTCTGCATCAAAAAAGAAAAATAATGTGTGAAGCAGCTGGGAATAATTTATGAGGGATGCTGGGGCTTGTAGTAAGCTGAGAAAATGCTTGCCTGAGATTTGGACTCTGAAATCTGAAGGGCAAATAGTGCATCTTTAATTCACAAACCACAGCTTGATGGCAGGTGGCATTTGCTTGGAGACTGGAGAACTAACATGAGAGGGTTCCTGAGCCCAGGATTCTCCTCTATTAGATTCCTAGAATTTTCTGGAGCATACATTCAAGATCATGTTTAGCAAAGTCTGCCCAGCATAGGATTTCTGGCAGTGTTGTTTTAGAAGCAGGTAAATTTTATTTTTATCACAACAGTCATCACCAGGCTGCTTTGATCTAATGACTCCATTCCATTCGTTAATTCAAAGTCTGGACTATGATCACATATTTTAAGACCAAAAATAGTTTCTTCATTTTACATGGAGCATCATATTTTGCTGATTGTCATGTACTTTTCCCTCTGAAAAAAATTTTTAGTAACCTCTGGCAAAAAGAAGTAATATTTGACTGCTACTTCAGAGATTTTTTTTTTTTTTTTTTTTTTGCTGAATTTCACAGTTTCCATTATCTTTAGATCCTAAGTTAAAAGGGGGAAGGGCCAGGTGATAAATGATTCCTGAACAGAAGGAAGTTCCTCATGTCAGACTTATCTGATGCTGTGACTTCCCTGGAGGTCCAGTGGCTGAAGCTGTGCTCCCAATGCAGGGGACACGCTTTGGATTCCTGGTCAAGGCACTAGGGTCCCTCATGCCACAAGACACAGCCAGAAAACAAAAAAGACTTGGCGTTGGTGACGTTTTTCGCGGGGAAAAGAGAGACCTCTTGCTGTAGATCTGAAGGAACTCGGCCTAAGAAACCTCTCCAGGTCTTCTCAGGGGCTTTGTTTCTGAATCTGGTCTAGGACTGAGGAGTGGGCGAAGGCAAAGGGGAAGGGTTGGGGATGAATGAGGATGAATGACAGGGCAAGAACCCTCTGTCCTTGCTGGACCCTGCAGGTCCATTTCTTGTCTGCCATTGTCCCTCTTTGCTTTGCTCTGCCCCTTTGCAGAGAGTGTTGGAAGTGTCCAACCACTGGTGGTACTCCATGCTCATCTTACCTCCTTTGCTGAAAGACAGCGTGGCTGCCCCCCTGCTCTCAGCCTACTACCCAGACTGTGTGGGCATGAGTCCATCTTGCACCAGCACGCACCGTGTGACCAGCGACGCCAGCCCCGGGAAGCTGGAGCACCCCAAGGCGGTCCCCCTCTGTGCTGGGTGAGAGCTGGGCCTGGCCCTCCCTGCCTTCCCTCCCCTACCTTGCCCTGGAAATGTGTGGGTGAGCAGAATGGAAAAGATGTTTTTTTTTTTGTTTGTTTGATTGTTTTAAATGTGTTCACTTAGTACAAAGCACCTCATTATTTCATGAATCTGGTTTTACTGTGGATCACTTGTATTACTTATATACATTTGTTCATTTTTCCCTTAATCATTGGGAAGGGCTGTAACACTTGGCTAGGAATCGTACCTACGGAGTTTAATGAGCATGTCTTCTGTGTTAATTTGATGATCGTGCCTACTCACTCTGACATGCCGGAAGAAAGTTTTGACTTGAGCCACTCTTTTTTCTTCTCTTTGAGTCATTCTGCTTCTAATTATGCCATTGATAATTATAATCAAATGACCCACTCTTGAAAAACTTCAGGTCAAGGCAAGCAGACTGATGACTGTTTACTTTCAGGGGATTTAAAAACTTCTTCATCAGAAGTCTCTGTGTACGAGTGAGAATTCTAGATCATCTCCTGCACACTAACAGACTTCATCTTTGGTGCAAGTAGATTTTGACATTGTGGGCTTTTATTAAGGTTTTAACTAGTAGCACTGGACCCTCTAAAAATGTGGATGTGGTCAAAATCACAACTAAAGTGATAAATCCCAGTGTTACTGAAGGTGGAATGAAACAGGCCCTAAGACACTAATGAGTCGGTATGTACATTATATGAAGGGCAGTTTAGCAGTGTGAATCAAAAACCTTACAATAGATCCTCTTTGGATGTAGGACTTTATCCTAAATTATCAAAGATTATCAAAAGTAAGTCCAAAGATGTGTGGCGTTGTTTATAGTAGTAAAATAATTGGGTAAAATCCAAATGCCCAGAAATAGGGAGTAGATAATAAATAAGATAGCATTGTATGTCCCTGGAAGCCATATTTAATGGCATGGGACAGTGTTCTTGAAAAGCAGGTAAGAAAACAGCCTTTTCATTGCATTTTTTGGGCTTTTTTCTTTCTTTCCTAGAAACAGAATGTAGGTTAGACTGGGTTTAACACCACTCAAGGATTATCAGGGGTTAGAGATTTGTTACTTACTTCTGTGAACCTGTCTTCTAATCAGAAAAACTCCAATAATAGTTTCTTTTAAGATGTATTTCCATAGGGATTTGGCATTCAGTTGGGTCTGGAATTTCAGTTTTGCAAAATGAAGTTATTTAGTTGCTAAGTCTCGTCCAACTCTTTTCGACCCTGTGGCCTGTAGCACACCAGGCTTCCCTATCCTTCACTATCTCCTGGACTTTGCTCAATCTCATGTCCATTGAGTCAGTGATGCTATCCGACCATCTCATCCTCTGTTGCCCCCTTCTCCTCCTGCCTTCAATCTTTCCCAGCATCAGGGTCTTTTCCAGTGAGTCGGCTCTTCATTTCAGGTGGCCAGTGTATTGGAGCTTCAGTTGCAGCATCAGTCCTTCCAATGAATATTCAGGGTTAATTTCCTTTAGGACTGATTGGCTGGATCTCTTTGCAGTCCAAGGGAACTCTCAAGAGTCTTCTCCAGCACCACAGATTGCAAGATAAAGACATTCTGGAAATCTGTCGAGAAACAATGTGAATATGTAACACTCAAACATGATTAAGATGGCAGATTTTATAGCACATGTTTTTCTTTAACAAAAAATTTTTAAAAATTCCTGTGCCACAGAAATTGAATTTGTGAAGAAAGATTAGGGAAATATTTTTTAATTTCCATCTAGCAGGTCTAATTGGACAGAGGAAGTGGAGGCATTTACATAGGACAGACCAGGAAGCTTGTCTGGGCCCTTCTTTCTGGTTTGGTTTTGTTTATGCTCTTCAGCTTGCCCGGATTTCCCTGGTGGCCCAAACAGTAAAGAATCTGCCTGCAATGCAGGAGACCCAGGTTCGATCCCTGGGCCAGGAAGATCCCCTGGAGAATGAAATGGCAATCCACTTCAGTATTCATGCCTGGAGAATCCAATGGACCAAGGAACCTGGCGGGCTACAGTCCATGGGGTCTCAAAGAGACGTACACCATTGAGCGACAAACACTTCCCCAGATTTGGAATTTACAGCCTGTGAGATTTACTCCTTTGCTTCTCCCCTCAGTTCCAGGCATGAACCGGTACTTCCAGCCTTTCTACCAACCCAACGAGTGCGGCAAAGCCTTGTGTGTGAGGCCAGACGTGATGGAGCTGGATGAGCTCTACGAGTTCCCAGAGTATTCGCGGGACCCCACCATGTACCTGGCTCTGAGGAATCTCGTCCTCGCCCTGTGGTTCACTAACTGCAAGGTGAGTGGGGGGGGCAGGTTGGCCAGCAGCACGTGGACACAGACTTCTCTCGGAGGAGTGGTTTGATCTCCTTTAGATCTGTGTGTCTCCACCACACGTTTGGGTGGGGGGCTCTCCTGTGCCTTGTAGGGTGTTTAGGAAGCATCCCAGGCCTATACCCCACTAGATGCCATACCAACCACCATCCTCTCCAACTTGGTGTGCTACCCA
This sequence comes from Nanger dama, assembly GCA_917880005.1. Classification (NCBI taxonomy): domain Eukaryota; kingdom Metazoa; phylum Chordata; class Mammalia; order Artiodactyla; family Bovidae; genus Nanger; species Nanger dama. The sequence goes on along the minus strand of CAKJTW010000032.1, from coordinate 13,018,305 downwards.
AAAATGTCTGCAGATATTGCCAAATGGGGCAAAGTCTCACCACCTGAAAACCACCGCTTTAGACCGTGTTTCACCAGAATTCTTGACTCTCTATTGAGTGAGCATACAGTGCAAAGCTGGGTCAAGGAGTTCCGATGACAATGCCAGGAGAAGAAAGAATAAAACATTAAAGGTTGAATCATAAACCCCCAGAGGGCAGGGATTCTTCCGCAGTTTGTTATCCTCAAGCATCTGAAACCAGTGATTGGTTCTTTTCTGGGACTAATGAACGTTAGGGGCTTCAAACAGCACTTACCTTGAAAGGGATGAAGATAAATTGGGGGATGGACTGGGTCAGGTTACTACAATGTGGTTTTTTTTTTTCTTTTAAGCAAAGTCTTTCCTGACCCTCGTATTTTTCCAATTTATTAATTTCTTCTGCAATTATTTGAGCGACTGCTGAATGTAGAACATTTTGCCAGACTGCCAGTCTTGGTTAAAGAAAGATATTCCGGGTCTGCCCTGGTATTTCATTGAATTAGACCCCAGCCCTAGATGATTTGATTAAGTTACATCTGTAAATGCAATTGATATGAATTACACCCAGGTGAGTGGGGCTGGGCAAGGTAGAATTACTCATTTCCTCTCCAGCAGCCTTAAATTAGATATTTAAGTAGTATACATTTGCTAAACTAAACAAAACTGTGGTCAGAATTTTCCTGTAAATAAGCTGTGAAGGAAGATGCATTTTTCAGAAACAGCCTTGGGTTCATTTTTCTTGACATTTCTTTTTATTTGACTTTGAAATTGGACTTACAGTGTGGAAGACTCTGATTTAAAAAGTCCTCCACTTATTGGTGTGGGTCTATTTTAATTTGTAATAAGACCATAAGATGCATCTATTTAATATTCTAGTGGGAAAACTCAAATATGGTTGCTTTTAAGGAGTCAGAAGAACACACAAGGCATCAGACTAAATATTTTTTTAAGTCATGAATACAAACACATTTTTAGTCTTCTGCAGCAATCCAAACCAATGTTGTACATGTTATTTCTTTTGTATTTTGAGCCTGTAGTCATCTTCCTATGTTTGATCAGGTTCTCTTGGAGCTGGGGGTTGGGGACAAGTAGAAGAAAGGCCAGAGTGGGCACCTCCCCGCTGCGCCCTGTGGCCCAAACCTGCTCTAACTTCACGACCCTGCAAGGAGGCCACCTTACTCTTGAATCTTTGAGATGAACCAACCCTTACCAAAGCTTTTGGAGTAAACAAAGTCAGGGTCTTTTTTTTCTTTTTCTGAAAAGTTCCTAAGTCCGTTCCTCCTACATCTTATCAGTGATGAGAACCCAGCTTTTTCAGATCCCAGGGCCAGCAGCAGTTTGGGTTTCTATAATGGCCTTTGTTGTGTGGTTTACTGAGTCAGGAATATATTTGTGGTGTGCTCTGCACCCACACTCCCCCATATCGGTCATTCTCTGCGAGAGGAAACTTAGATGATAAAACAGAGATTGCCGTGTGCAAACTTAGATGATAAAACAGAGATTGCCGTGTGCCTCTTGTTTCTTTGTTTCTTCCTTCACCAGGCAGACCTCCCTTTGGTCTTACTATATCTTAGTGATAAATGGTAGATTCCAGTTACCCTGGGAGGTTTTTTTTTAATTTGGTAGCTCAGATGGTAAAGAATCTGCCGCAGTTTAGGAGACCAGGGTTCGATCCCTGGGTTGGGAAGATCCCCTGGAGAAGAGAGTGGCAATCCACTCCAGTATTCTTGCCTGGAGAATTCCATGGACAGAGGAGCCCGGTGGGCTACAGTTCATGGGGTCACAAAGAGTCGGACACAACTGAGCATTAACACACCACACAAAACATGCACGTGAGATTTATCATTTTTACCATTTTAACCACTGTAAAATGTGCAATTCAGTGGCATTAAGTACATATACAGTGTTGTATAACCATCAGTTCTATGCAGTTCCAGAACTTTTTCATTACTCCAAGAGGAAACCCCACACCCATTAAACAGTGACTCCCCACTCCTTTCTTCCCCCAGCTTCTGGCAGCCCTAACCTACTTTCTGGGCTTGCCTGATAGCTCATCTGTTAAAGAATCTGCCTGTGATGCAGGAGACCCCGGGTCAATTTCTAGGTCAGGAAGTTCCCCTGCAGAAGGGATAGGCCGCCCACTGCAGTGATGGGCTTCCCGCTGCAGTAGGAAGTACCCACTGGGCTCCCCTGGTGGCCCAGATGGTTAAAGAATCTGCCTGCAATGTGGGAGACCTGGGTTCGATCCCTGGGTTGGGAAGATCCCCTGGAGGAGGGCATGGCAACCCACTCCAGTGTTCTTGCCTGGAGAATTCCATGGACACAGGAGCCTGGCAGGCTACAGTCCATGGGGTTGCACAGAGTCGGACATGGCTGAGTGACGAAGCACAGCACTGCCTACTTCCTGTCTCTGTGAAAGCTGCCTATTCAGGGTGTTTCACATAAATGGAATCATGTAACGTGTGGCCTTTGGTAACTAGCTTCTTTACTTAGCATGACGTTTTCAAGGCTCTTCCCTGTTGTGGCGTGTGTCAGTACTCCATTTCTTTTTATGACCAAATCATAGTCCGTGTGTGGACAGACTACCTTTTGCTTTATACTGTCATCCACTGATGGACGCTTGGATCATTCCCACCTCTTGGCAGTTCAAGTAATGCTGCCATGCGTTGAGCTCTTTTCCAGTGCAAAATAGATGGGAATAGAATTGTTGGGTCAGACAGTCATTCTGTGTTTTCCTTTTCGAGGAACCAAGACTTGTTTTCTGTTAGTTTAACAATCTGGTTTTATTTCCAAACACAGGAAGCTCTTACTCCTCAGAAATGTATTCCTCACATCATCGTCCGGGGTCTCGTGCGCATTCGATGCGTTCAGGAGGTGGAGAGGATACTTTACTTTATGACAAGGAAAGGTCTCATCAACACAGGAGTGCTCAGCGTCGGCCCTGACCAGCAGCTTCTGCCTAAAGATTACCACAACGTAGGTGACCATAACTCTAGCAGCTCTGCTACCAACAGTCATGATACATGAGTGTTCGTTAATAATACAAGTAAAACTCACATTATCGCTGTAAAAGCTTTAGCCAGGCTTTTGTAGATTATGCGTTTCTTCAGGGGAAAGAATATGAATTACTGTTCCCCTTGACAGTAGAAAAGAGGAAAGTGTGGATGGCTTAGGACAAGTACTGATGTGTTCTTTAGGGAAATAACTTTCTACAAATGGGACAGCAAAGAAATACAGATGAACGAACATTGCTTGGCAGTTGGCTCCTTCTAGTACTTTTTTTTTCATTGCTCTAATTGGATTTTTGTTTCTTTTTTTTTTTCGTAAAGAAATCAGTCGTCATTATTGGGGCTGGTCCAGCCGGATTAGCAGCTGCTAGGCAACTGCATAACTTTGGAATTAAGGTAAGACTTGGGGGACATGGAGGCGAAAACAGATGGTTAACTGCTCCTTTGGTCCAAATTTTCTAAGACTGGGAAACTAGTTCCTGATTTTAGCAAAGAATATTGCATACATTATATCGTCAGTGGGGTCGCAAGAATCGGACATGACTTAGTGACTAAACTACCATATTTGGCGTAGCCTTCTTCCCCAAAGAAAGATACTCTTTCTTATTTTCATATCAAAATGCATTTTATTTTTATTAATTTTAGAAATCCTTTATTTTGTGTGTGTATTGATTTCTGCCATACAATGATGAGTATCAGCCATAATTATACATATATATTCCCTCCCTCTTGACCTCCCTCCCCACCCCACCCCACCCCAGTTCCTAGGTCATCACAACACACCTAACCGGGCTCTTTTTGTTATATAGCAGCTTCCTACTAGCTAGCTATATTATTTCTTTTTATTTAGTGTGTTGCCTTATTCTCCTTGTTAAAAATTAGCCAAAATAGAGTCAATTACAAAAAAATTGTGCAATTTAGTAACTAATTTCCATTAGATTCATTCAAGTCTCCCAGATTTCTGGGACTTCCTAGGTCTGACTCATTTCTCCATTTTTTAAAAACTTGTTTTGCAAGGACTTTGGTTTTCCATTAAACCAAATGTGAAAATCAATTTGGTAGAATTGAATTAGTCTTTCTCTGTGCTCTGTGTGGCTAAAAGAATCAACATTTTTCACAGCGTCTTCTCTGCTGGCGGAGTTTCAGAAATGAGAAAGTTTTCAGTGGTTATGCCTCAGAGGTTTTTCCTTTTGGTGGAATGCAAGATCTATGTCATGGATTCTATATATACTACTGACAAAAACGGGAGAATCTGAGTTGAGTTTATAGGAAGTTTGTTTGCATTTCAAATTATTGTCTAAGAGGTATTAAGCTGTGAGGTATTTTAATTGGCCATATGTATATTTCAGCAATAGATATTAGGACCAAGGTTTCTTACGTGTTTTTTACTTAGGAAACTCACATTATGTTACAGGGAAAGTTATTCCTGAAAAAAACTGTGTGTATACATATGTATTTATATGTATAACTGAATCAGTTTGTGGTGCACCAGAAGCATTGTAAGTCAACTGTATTTTGATTAAAAAAAAAAAAGTTATTTCTAGCCAAACTCAGGGGAGGAGGAGATTTCTTTAACATTCAGCCTTCCTCTTATAAATGAAAAAAGAAACTAGAAATGGATGGTTCTAGGTTCATCTGAAGTCAGAAGGAAGGTTGAGAGTCACGAGTTGTAGCCTTTCTAGTTGGAGAAAATGAGGAATTTAGGTCCGAGGAAGAAGAATATTCAGGGACCTCTGTTCTCCCCCTTTCTCCAGGGGAAGCCACCCCTCCTGGTTAGGAAATAGATTCCTCTGAGTAACCTCAGAGATGCCTAGCTCGGGGAGCCTCCTGGAGCCGTCGGAAGTGCCTGAGGCTCCAGAAGTGGAAGGACTGCTTTGGACTGAAGAGGCTTCCTGTTTTCAGCTTCTACGACCAAGGGCAGGGTCACTCTTTGAGGCACAGGGCTGTCCACCCGAGAGCAGCTCCCCGCCTCCAGCACCAGAAATTTGGAGGAGACAAAGTAATCTGGCTGTGGGACCGGTCTGTGCTGGCCAAGCCCATGGGGTCGTGCTTAGAATCACATGTGATTTTTTTTTTTTTTTGTCTGTTTCTGTTTTGCAAATACGTTCATTTGTGTCGTAGATTCCACGTATGAGTGATATCATGGAGTGTCTGTCTTTCTCTTTCTGACCTACTTCACTTAGTGTGATCATCTCTGGGTCCATCCCTGCTGCTGCGAATGGCATTGTTTTGGTCTTTTTTTGTGGCTGAATAGTATTCCAATGTGTGCATGCGTGTGTGTGTGTGTGTGTGTGTGTGTGTGTACACATCCACACACCACATCTTCTCTTTCCATTCATCTGTTGACGGCCACTTAGGCTGTTTCCACATCTTGGCTTTTGTGAATAGTGCTGCCAAGGACATGGGGATGCGTGTATCTTTTGAATTATAATTTTGTCCAGAGAGACGCCCAGGAATGGAATTGCTGGATCCTTGACACACTGCCCTCTTTTTAAAGTCGTTTTTCTAATAATATGATAATATATTAACTAGATGCAAAACTCATCTTACTGTGTCACTTTACCTTTGTACTGCATTTGGGATGACTGTTCCATCTTCTTCAGCTTCTCCGATTGTCTGTCTTTTTAGGTGACTGTCCTGGAGGCCAAAGACAGAATCGGAGGCCGAGTATGGGATGATAAGTCTTTCACAGGCGTCACAGTGGGACGAGGAGCCCAGATTGTCAACGGCTGTGTTAACAACCCAGTAGCACTCATGTGTGAACAAGTGAGTTTCTTTAAGATTTGTACTGTAAGTGAACAAAAGATGGTCTCAGTTTGCTTGTGTGAAGTATTAATATGCCTCTAGATAACATGTAATAAACCCAGAATGATTTATTACCCTCATTCCCTCTGAAAAGTAAATAAGAACAAGTACAGTTCTTCCTTTCTCCGAAGGTGGAACTGGAAGACGGAATCCCCGCTCTCCCTGCTCGGTCTGTAATTATATTTGTGTGTTAATTTGCAGGCCACTTAATTAGCTTATTGCTGTAGGGTTGCCAGATTAAGCAAACAAAAATACAGAATGCCAATTTAAATTTGACTTTCAGATAAACACCAATAATTTTTTTGATATAAGTATGTCCCAGTAGCACATGGAATATTTTGCATGCACTATCTGGGACCTATTTATAATTTAAAAAAAAAAGTATTCATCGTTTATCTGAGAATTAATTGGGCTTCCTGTCTCTCACTGGGCAACCCTACCTGATTTCTTTGAAGACCAAGGCTTTTTGTGAACTATTGATTGACGGTCAGTTCAGCCTCCGCTTCTGTGAGTGTGCATTTGTGTGCTTTCCCGTGAGACTCCACAGAGGAGAGAGGGCGTCAGAGCAGGAAGGGGCGGTGTGCAGCACTAGCACCTGAAGCATGGATAAATCTTTGTGGAGGGCATGGCCTGGAAGCTGTTGCTGGCACCCTTCCATTCTCCAGTGCCATACTGGTTTTTCACTGCCTGCCTTTGCGGCCATGCCCTGATCAGCCTGTATTTTTGAGAGATCCTGACTGACCCTTTGCTCCACGAGAGCTCTTTCTGATTGCAGCTTAGAACCTGTACCTATTTTTTCCAGGGAAAACTTTTCACCTTCTTATTCTTATTATTTTGAAGCTTGGCATCAGCATGCATAAGTTTGGAGAAAGATGTGACTTAATTCAGGAAGGTGGAAGAATAACTGACCCCACTATTGACAAGCGCATGGATTTTCATTTTAATGCTCTCTTGGATGTGGTCTCTGAGTGGAGGAAGGATAAGACTCAGCTCCAAGATGTCCCTTTAGGAGGTATGGGGAGAATGGTGTTCTGATTGTTCCATCTGAGTCTCATTATAACCTAAGCTTGATCAGCGGTAGCATCATTCATCCACGAGCCTGGGTGGACCCAATGAGAATAGTCCTTTGGAGCATCCCTTTTGGACTGGCCATTCCACACAAGGGAGCAAAACTGCCTCAGGGACCTTTAGGTGTGTGTGTGTGCATGCGTGCACACACACACACACACACACACACACACACACGCTTACTTCACACAATAGCCAGTGTTTTAAAAAATCACATAAATGTTTAATTTTCAATTTCCCAGAAGAGCTTGCTTTTAAGAAAGCATGTGATAAGCTCTATGTGAATAACTAGCCACCATATGATGACTTTTCTAGATAAGTTTCGATGTGCCAGGATTCTTTTCCTTTTTCAGGCAGAAGGTTAAGATTTTTTTAATATATATATTTTGTTTAAGAATGCAAGACTCTGTATTATAATTTAAGAATTTTAATTCAAAACTTTTAGGCTTTGGTACCAAATGGACCATATTCACCACAACTCTCTAGAGAACCTAACAGTAGCAGCTCATTTCCCTGAGGGCGCCAGCTGAGATCTTACTGTATTGCTTCTTAAATTGATATGTATTTAACCTATGATTTCATGACCTGAATGCATTCCTTTGTGATTCTCGGGAGCATATTGGAGTCTCTTACATAGTGAGCATTGTAACTCAACTGTCAGGGTGTTAATCGACTTCAACTTTGTGTTTCTGTGTGAGGGTTCTGGCATACGCTCCATCCCTGTTTGGGGTAAATTTCTCAGCAGGGATTGTCTGTCTCTTTTTAGTCTTCTCATCCCACCCCACCCCCATGACCTCAATTCTTCACCTCTGAGACCGACCCACTTTCTAACCACGCTTAGTCAAAGTGTTGACAGACAAACCATAACAGAACCTTTTTAGAAGCGTCCTGGGGTTGACTGGGGTCATTTAGCCAAATGTGGTAGTGTCCAGGCCCAGTGGCAAGTTGTTGAGTTTTCTGGAAGACAGCGACTAGGCAGACTTGCGGGATGTTCTCAGAATTTGGTTAGTGTTTGTGTGATAGTTGCTCGGTGGCATTCCCTCTACGATTCTTTCAGGATCATCATCTACAGAAATTAGTAATGTTGTTTTGGCTTTACTTAAAACAAGTTATTAAGGGAGGACCAACAATGTTTACTCTATAAGGAGTTGTTTGATCATAGTGATATATGTTTTTGAAAAGCTTTAGTAATAATGCCCCCATCTCTACATGAGATTATATGAGAGCCTGCCTAGTGGTATCTCAGCTGTCTGAGCTCTCGCCTTATTAGATTTAGCTCAAAAGACAACAGTATAAGGAGTTAGAAGCTAGAGTGAATTTCACGAAGCAAATGGACTAAAGCTTTAAAATGTTATTTACGTAGAAATCACATTAAGGCTTCTCTCAGCCTGCTTCTACTTTAATTTTATGTACTATTTTAGCAACCTTGGTGCTTCCCACACCTTTACGAAACCTAAAGAAAAACAGAAACTTTATAGCAGGAGACAAGGATGAGATTGGTATGAGAAGGTACTGAAAGCGGAAAAAACCAAGACATCTAGGAACAAGAGCACGGCACAAAGATGCTGTGGACATCTCCGTACAGCAGTCTAGCATAAGAATGGAATACATTGAGAATCTTCAGTTGTCGAAAAAAGTTAACTGGTACCTAGTTCTGTTTCTAGTCAAGCATGTGCAGAATACTTTATAGCTTTGAGTCTGCCGTGTCTCCATTGGGTGGTTGTCATCACTGGAAACATTATAAAGAAGTCATTTTTGCTGAGATATTTGTCAGGCACAAGCCTTTTCCCCCTCCACCTCCCCACAAAAGGAATCTAAGACAGTCATCGGAATGATAACACAAGGATATGTATATGTAGTTGAAAGTTCTAGTTGAATGGGATAGATAAGTACTGGGTGTTGATAACCAAGGGAGCGATTCCTGAGGCTGGTAGTGACCAGGTGATGCTGGTCTATAAAGGATGGACAGGACCGGGCTACAGGGCGAGGGCATTCCAAGGAGAAGCATGGTAGTAGCAGATGTTGCAGGGTTGGCATTTACCAGGAAAGATTGAGTGAGTGGGCAGGTGGGGTTTGCTGTCTTTGGAAAGGCTAAAAATGTGCTCACTCTGTCTGGCTGTGGGTTTTGGAATTTATTACCATAGGCAATGGAGAACCAGTAATTAAAGGTGTTGAGCCAGAGAGTTACCTTCGTGAAAGTCCATGGTGGAATATTTGGAATGTTTGCGAGAGACGATAGCCAGCTGTCAGTCTATGATAGATCTTTCGGTCAAGGAGAGCTGTTAAAGAACTTGACTTTAAGGTGGTTCAGTAGGAGCAGAAAGGGAATGAGAATTCTCTCTCTGCATTTATTTATACGGAGGTTACTTTTCCTTTATCTCGAGCAAAGGAAAAAATTGGTTCTCCACTAAGCAAAAATGAAACAGGGTTGAAGACATAGGACCCTCATAGCTTCGTTCCCCATTAAGATAGCTTTTCTTTCCTGAGAGAAACCAACCTTGTCAAGACATTGACCCCTTCCCCCGGGACTACCTGGGAAAGATCTTCCAAAGTTTGAAGCTTGTGGGTTGAAGGAGGTAGAGCGCAAAGGATAAGGAATTGGACCATAATGTCCAAACTTTTTTTTTTCTGCTTTGCTCCATTCCCATTGCAGAAAAGATAGAGGAGATCTACAAAGCTTTTATCAAAGAGTCTGGAATCCAGTTCAGTGAGCTGGAGGAGCAGGTGCTTCAGTTCCATCTCAGTAACCTGGAATATGCCTGTGGCAGCAACCTCCATCAGGTGGGCTTTGGACATGCTTGTTTCTCTGTGTGTGTGTTTCCATATTGAAACGTTGGACCCGCAATGGTCTGGATAACGGGAATCAGTGGGTCTGCTGCTTAAAAGTCCCAGAACCACAGCTTTAGAGTATACAGATCCCATGGCGGTTTTGAAACAAATTCTCTAAAGCAGGAGAAGCTTTAAAGAAGCATTATTTCTTCAAAGCATTATTTCTGTGAAGATGCTCACACTATAAACCTGAATACAGGAAGGCTGTTGTGCTGAGGGGCAGGGGTTACAAGCTTGTGTCTGTCCACTGCCCTCTTCAGGGGTCCCTTAAGGCGTGCTTGTGCAACTGGGAGCTGAAAATACTGCTGTTAAGAAGCCAGAATAGAGCATCTTTGCAATTAGGATCTGTTTGTCTTGCTAAAATAAATTTAAAATTGCCTAGGTCAGGAAGATCCCCTAGAGAAGGAAATGGCTACCCACTCCAGTGTTCTTGCCTGGAGAGTTACATGTCGCCTGACAGGTGACGGTCCAGGGCATTGCAAAGAGCTGAACACGACTGAACAACTAACTTTCACTTTTCAATTCATGTCACCAGCTCTGATCATGTGACTTGGATATGCTGCACGTTGAATCACAGTTCTGTGGATGATCCCCGACTTAATTATCCTCTTTGGTAGGGGTGGGGGAGGGACAACAATTGATGTTTGCATTCAGTGATTCTTTGCAATTGGAATAACACTTTTCCAAAAGCATGCTGCATTTCAGCCTCTATGGAATTTCCATGTTGAAGACATCTAGGTGGCATATTTCTATATGGAGTTGATCAGATGCTGGTCTCCTCTCATAGAATTCTCCTTTTCCAGTGTTGTTGATGTATAATACATCTTTTTGTCAGGGAGTGGTACCCATGGCCAAATCATATCTACAGTTTGTTCTGAAATAAGCTTTCCTCTGCATTACTGAGAAATTTCCTTCGCCTGGAGCAGTACTCACCTGGTTCTAGGTGCTCGTCCGTCACCCCCGCTCCCTTCCTGTTTCACCCTCTGTCCCCCTGCCTGGGATGGCTTTCCCCACCCTGGGGTTCCTCTTCTTGTCCCTTAGGTGCAGCCACAGCTTTTCCACCATCTCTTGTTTTCCAACCTCTCCTGGTGTTTCCCAGGTGTCTGCTCGCTCCTGGGACCACAATGAATTCTTTGCCCAGTTTGCCGGTGACCACACCCTCCTCACTCCCGGATACTCCGTCATCTTAGAAAAACTGGCGGAGGGACTGGACATCCGGCTCAGGTCTCCTGTGAGTGTCCACAGCGGTGGGTGGCTCAGGTTTGGTGGCGTCTGGAGCATGTGAAGTTTGGGATTTGTAGATTACATAGCAGACAGGCGCCTGCTTTGATGTTCAGCCAGTGTCTGCAGCTAGTTTTGATACTATGATCAGTTGCATTATCCTTGTCGATTAGGTCGCTGCTGTTGTTGGAAACAATAGTGACTGAGATGCACTTTTATTAATAATCAAGCGTTCGGGTTGCTTACCACCTCCCTGATCCAGTGCGATTCTTTTCACACTTAAATTTTCCCTTCAAATATACATTTCTATGCAATCATGTTGTACATGGTTGTAATCATAGAGGCAATTACATATATATGTCTGTATTTCACCTTACACGATGTTATAAAGATTTTTCCATATTTTCACATAGTGTTTATAAATTTTAATGACTGAGTGAGCGTTCCCTGGAGAAAGTGATAACTGTTTAGTTCTTCAAATGCCAGGAAGTAGTTCCCCATCATAAAAGAATTGGAGAGGACCCTGGATCGCGTGGTTCCATCCCTCATTATGTTTTCCATAATTGGTTTTCTTGAGCAGGTACAGAGTATTGACTATTCTGGAGATGAAGTTCAAGTTACCACTACCGATGGAACAGTTTGTACAGCGCAGAAGGTAAGCGCTGTGCTTCCACTGGGTGCTGCCAGGGGCCTGGGAGTGAGGGAGGCCAGGCTTTTCCACCAAGCAGTTTGCCTTTAGCCATCTCCCTGGAACCTTATTTGGCCTCTGAAGAATGCTGTATCTCCACTGGTTGTGTGTGGATGTACAAATCGGGTTTGACCAGCGTATAGATTCATGGCGCATGGAATTCTGGGTAGTGCTGCATTAGTTCTGAGAGTTGAAGGAAAGAAATCCTTTGGCCAAATAAGTTTGTAAAGTATGAGTCTATGTTTCAGGTTAAATAAGAGCAGATTAAAGGCTCTGAGAAGTCCTGCATTTTAGCAACCTGTTTTCCTTTGTTTAATTCAGTGGTTTCTAAGTGGGTGGTGTCTTTGTTTTTGTACCACAGAACCTTTTTTTCAGATCGAGAACACTCTGTGTTTTTATCTTGAAACTGGCAGAAGTACTTTTACATCATTTGAATTTTTGTAAACAGCTTTAGTAGGCAGACTGTGAAAGGTGCTGGAATGTAATATATGGAATCACATTGAGATTTCTGTAGTGTTGGAAAATAAAGTGTTGGGGGTGGAGGGGGCTTAATAAACCCCATCGATCTATTTAATTATGTCTGAAGTGTTTACCAAAAACTGATGAACTGTCACCAGTTCCTAGACTAGCTGTGTTTTATGCTTTTCAGTTAACTAAAAATATTTCATAGTCCTTGGTATTCATACAGAAATGACGGTTTGCGTGTCAAATGGGAGAGACGGGGTAGTGTTTAATTCTGGGGGGGATGGATAATTCCTCGTATTGTTCCTGCCATTAACCAGCTGGGTAGTGAGTATTGGTCATATAGACTCTGGACTAGCAGTAGTTCTCAGCCCTGGCTGCACCTCTCAATCACCTGTGGTGCTGGTTTAGTTACTGTCATGTCTGACTCTTTGCGACCCCGCGGACCGTAACCCACAAGTCTCCTCTGTCCATGGGATTTTCCCAGGCAAGAATACTGGAGTGGGTTGCCATTTCCTTCTCTGGGTAGAATCACCTGGGAGGTGCTTAACAAGAAAGGTTACAAAGGCCCACCCCACGTAGGTTCTTGCTGAACTGGTCTGGTCATGTTTTTAAAGCTTCCCAAGTGATGCCAACATGTGACCAGAGTTGAAAACCACTTGTCAGTAGCATCCATATTTGTGACTCCCCAGGTGAGAATCAGGCCAATATCTAATATTCCTCCTAATGGTAGAAAAGTTTTTTAAATACTACCTTATAAAATTGTAGGCTTCTCTTGTGGCTGAAGCTGAAACTCCAATACTTTGGCCACCTCATGTGAAGAATTGACTCATTGGAAAAGACCCTGATGCTGGGAGGGATTGTGGGCAGGAGGAGAAGGGGATGACAGAGGATGAGATGGCTGGATGGCATCACCAACTCGATGGACATGAGTTTTAGTGAACTCCGGGACTTGGTGGTGGACAGGGAGGCCTGGCGTGCTGTGATTCATGGGGTCGCAAAGAGTCAGACAGGACTGAGTGAGTGAACTGAACTGAACTTGTGGCTCAGATGGTAGAGAGTCTGCCTGCAATGCAGGAGACCTGGGTTTAATCCCTGGGTCGGGAAGATCCCCTGGAGAAGGGCATGACAACCCACTCTAGTATTCTTGTCTGGAGAACCCCATGGACAGAGAAGCCTGGTGGGCTATAGTCCATGGAGTTGCGCATAGACTCAGACCTGACTGAGTGACTGACACTCACAGGCCTTAAAAAACTGCAAGTCAGCTCGTGGCTCAGGACAACACGCTAGGTGTGCTAACCCTGCTGCGTCACCCTCTGCCTGACCCTGACCCGGCCCATTTGCTCTTTTTCTTTGTATTCTGGCTTTTAGAGAAATTAGAGTGGAGTTTCAGGCTGTGATTCAAAAAGCCTGCTCTGAAATGATGAAAGCAGATATTTTTAGTAGTCAGCACGCATCACACAGTTTCAATTGGAAGTTACCCCAGCTTATAAGTGAAAGATTTCCAGCCCAACAGAGTACATTGGTAAACACTTGACAAAATGTAAACGGTTCATTATTTTCCCACAGGTGTTAGTCACTGTGCCACTGGCTTTACTGCAGAAAGGTGCCATTCAGTTTAATCCACCGTTGTCAGACAAGAAGATGAAGGCCATCAACAGCTTAGGAGCAGGCATCATTGAAAAGGTGACTGAATTACTTAAGCCTGGCAACTAGAGAGATGAGTATCAGATGACAGGGATCCCCAAACTTCTGGTATTGGGAAATAGGTGATTTTTGAATCCACACCGCATTCGAAGACTTCCTTTTCCTTTGAGTAATTGTTCCTGAAGAATACAGAAGGATATCATCAAAACAAAAAGAGCAGATCGGATGGAGCTCTGCAAGTTTTGATTTAGGAGAAAGACTTTTCATTATTCAGGGTTTGAACTGGGAATATAAATAAGCAATTTTTTTTTCCTGCTTTCCATATCTACCCTTCACTAGTAGTCTTCGTAATAGTAGTTTAGTCGCTAAGTCATGTCTGACTCTTGCCACCCCCATGGACTATAGCCTACCAGACTCCTCTGTCCATGGGATTCTCCAGGCAAGAATACTGGAGTGGGTTGCCATTTCCTTCTCCAGGGGATCTTCCTGACCCAGGGATCAGATCTGGGTCTCTTGCACTGCAGGCAGATTCTTTACCGACTGAGCTACCAGGGAACCCCTCATACCCTTCACTAGCCCCAATGGGGAGAGTGTGTCACTTCCTTTGCCTTGAAAAACTGCTTTAGCAGAATCTGCCAGTGCTGCAGTTGGTACCAACAGGCCTATGAGTAGTAAGACTTTTATCTCCTGAACATAAGCTTCAAGACTAAGTCTCAGCAGTGCTCTGCATCTTCGGATTAGCCTAGAGGTTGTCAGTAGGTCCCTAGAGGTTGTCAATCCTGTGAAGGACAGGACTGAATGGCATTAAAAACAGATGTTCACAGAGAAAACAAAGGATAGAAGAATGGAAAGGGATTACATTTGAGTTTTTTGGAACAGCTTTTTTTTTTTAACATAAGTATTTAAGAGCTATGGGTGGCTTCTTAGAGATTGCCACACTTTTGATTTCAGTGAACTCTTAATAACCACCGTTTTCTTGCTTGCTTTCCAGATTGCCTTGCAATTTCCTTATAGGTTTTGGGACAGTAAAGTTCAAGGGGCCGACTTTTTGGTCATGTTCCTCCTAGTGCCAGCAAGCGAGGGCTTTTGCCGTGTTCTATGACATGGATCCCCAGGTAAAGTCATGGGTGTTAGAACATGGTTTGAATTCCCTTGTTAACAGTTTAGAATTTAGTTTAGTAATTATTCCCATGTCAAGCCCAGAAACTAATGGACATTGTGGACACTCTGGATGTCTGTTTGTATGCTGGGGGACACTTGCAGGGCATGTTTCCCTGTAGGAAAGGATCTCCTGTATCTCTCGTATTTTCTTAAATTACTAATGTTGGTCCCTGGGAAATGAATTCGTTGCCATGGAAGTGGAAGAATTCTTCCAAATTCCTTTTAGGGAGAGTTGGTGATAACACAGTAATGAATGGTACTTGAAATATACTCCCCAAGGGTCCTCTGGGGAGAGAGGGGCAGGTATGATTGGCCCACACGAGGGCAGGTCTGGGATTCACTAGACGTGATTGGTTGGGGGAGGAGGACCAAGGAGAGGACCACCTGGGCTAGAAAGTGATGGTTGTGCTGATGTCCTGCCAAAGCCTCACAGTTGTTTTTCCTCCTGCCCACTTGTCCCAAGACAATTTATCTTCAAAGGTTCCACATGGGAGCCAAGAGCAGAATGTCCTTACTGTTCAAGAAGGGCTCCCCCCGCCCCATTATTTTATGTGCAGAGTTCCCTTCTCAATCTCATTCCATTTCTTCTAAAACAAGTTCTTAGAAGGGAAAAGCCAAGAGAACCCAGGGGTTTGATGTGTACATGACTTCTGGAGTTTTTCCAGCAGGGAACAATAAAATGCGTAGATGAAGGTGGGTGGCCCGGGCCACAAGACAGTAGGAAATGATGACCTGTGACCTGTGAGGATGAGGGCCACGTCTGTTGGGCTGGCCAAAAGGTCATTCGGGTTTTTGCATGAGATCGGCTGGAAACACCCGAGCGAACTTTTGGCCAACCCAGTGCTTAGACCCGTGCATCTGGAGGCTTGGGTCCCCAAAGCCCGGCCTGTAAAGTGCTTTTCCTCGTCATGTGTCCAGAAGCAGCACAGCGTGCTGATGTCGGTGATCGCGGGGGAGGCGGTGGCGGCCGTCCGGGCCTGGAGGACAAGCAGGTGCTGCAGCAGTGCATGGCCACCCTGCGCGAGCTCTTCAAGGAGCAGGTCAGATACCCGCCCTTAGAGAAGAGAAAAACATGCTTGCCGCTGGCTTGCCGTGCTCTTCAGAGTGGTGCGGGCCCCCCAAAATCCGTCTGTACCAAGCACGAAGGGGCTCAGGGCCACGGGCCACAGTCTTCCTCTCCCTTTTAATATCCAAGTGTTAGTTGCTTGGCTGTGTCCACCCCTGTGCAACCTCGTGGACTGTAGCCCGCTAGGCTCCTCTGTCCATGGAATTCTCCAGGCAAGAATACTGGAATGGGTCGCTGTGCCCTCCTCCAGGAGATCTTCCTGACTCAAGGAGTGAACCTGGGACTCCCACATTGCAGGCAGGTTCTTTACCATCTATCTGAGTCACCAGGGAAGCCCCAACTTTCCTCTAAAGCACTAGTTTACTCGGGCCTCCATGACAGAATGCCCCAGACTGGGTAGTCCAAGCAAAAAAATTCACTGTCTCAAAATTGAGGCTAGACACCAGACTGAGGGGTTGGGCGGGGGGTGGTTTCTCCTGAGGCCTCCCCCTCGGCTCACAGAAGCCTGCTTCCCCCAGGTCCTCGCATGGTCTCGCTCTTGTCTGTGTTGTCTGTGCTCAAATCCTCTCTTCTTAGAAGGGCACTTGGCATTCTGGATTAAGACCCACCTGAATGACCTCATCAAAGTCCTTACCATTGACTTACCTCGTCGAAGTCCTATCTCAAATAGAGTTGCCTTCTGAGGTGCTGCAGGCTAGGCTTTCATCATCTGAATTTGAGTAGGGGGACACAGTGAAGCTCATACTAGTACCCCATTCCTCCTTTTACACTCTCTTCCTTTTTTTTTCTTCACATCATGCACACCCCTTTCTCTCCTCAAGAGGGAAAAGACTCAGCATTTTCCACAGATCCTATATTTGGGTATCCTGTTCCCAAATCCTCGCAAGCTTTGACAGCAGTTTTCCATTCAAAGGGACCTTGTCCAGAATTTTCTTGCACCTCTACTGCTAGTCTCTTTCCTTTTTCTCCAAGAAGCTCAAGATACTTTCTATTTGCCAGTTTACTAAATCTCACTGTCTCTGGAGATTTATAAATGGCACGATGTGTATCTTTTCCCAATAAAGGAGCAGAAGTAGAAGAGAAATGACATAATATACACTAGAAAGAGGGGGCCCTCAGGGTATTGCTTATTTTGCATGCTGCAGTTCTCTCTCACAGTAGTCCCTCGCCTGGGACTTTGTCTCAAAATTTATTTTCAAATCAGTTATTTGGAACTTAGCACAGTTTGTACAGAAATCTCTTTCACGGTGGCGCTTGGCAGTGGTCAGCCTACAGAATTAAGAGTGAAACATGACCAGTGTCGCTGTTCTGTGGAGAAGCCTGTTGAGAATTCCAGTCAGAGGTCCTCAGACCCTGCCCGTCCCTCTCCTCCTCTGGTCCAGCGCGTTCCAGGTGATGAGAAGGAGGATGTGTGTGCGTGTTAGTCGCTCAGTCATGCCAGACTCTTAGCGACCCCATGGACTGTAGCCCGCCAGGCTCCTCTGTCTGTGGGATTCTCCAGGCAAGAGTACTGGAGTGGGCTGCCATGCCCTCCTTCAGGGGATCTTCCCAACCCAGGGATCGAACCTGGGTCTCCTGCCTTGGCAGGCAGATTCTGTACTGTCTGAGCCGCCAGGAAGCCCCAGAGAAGAGGAATGCCTGGACTCTTAGCCTTTGGTGATGACCTCTGGTAGGTGGGGGAAACTGTCTCTGGCAGAAGGACAAGGTGTTGAAGTGGGGAGACGTGTGGGTGTTGGGGACAGTCAGAAAGATGGGGCAGCGACAGAGGAAGAGACAGATACGGAGGCTTGGGCAGAGCACCAGGCGGGCAGGAGGGTCATACTGGGGACTGCTGTCCCAGAATGCCACAGGGATTAACTCACTTTCCGGATGGAGGAGGGCTGTAATCTTAGAACAGTTGGGTTGCATCCAGTCCAAGTCCCTTCCGATCCCTTCTGCTTGATACAGGAGGTCCCAGATCCCACCAAGTACTTTGTCACCCGCTGGAGCACGGACCCCTGGATCCAGATGGCATACAGCTTCGTGAAGACGGGGGGGCAGCGGTGAGGCCTACGACATCCTTGCTGAGGAAATACAAGGAACCGTCTTTTTGCTGGCGAGGTGGGTTTCATCACTCCGACCCTGATTGCTTTCATTTGGATCACTTGCTTTTAGTTGAAATGGTCTGTGTTCAGAGTTTAAAAGCAACGTCAAATACCGTCAAGTCTTATGGCAACGAACGGCAGGTACCCTGACAATATCCTCCTCAAATTCCCTGAGCAGCCATTTTTAACTTTTTGCTGTTTTCTTTTGGAGTTTACTTCATGCCTTAAGATTTTTACACTGTCGTCTTTAGATTTAAGAAGTTAAGACATTACCTCCAGACTTCCTGTCAGGTTAAAGACTTAGCCTGTTTCATCGGCTTCCCTCTCTGTCTACTTCACAATTTAATTTTAAATTAGTGTCAGTGCTTATTCCTGAGCCAGGAAGGCGACCGCTGATTCTTTTCTTACACAGCTGTTTCCTCTTCAATCATAGTAGCCTCTTCTTTCATTAGCTTAACTCTTTTATGCTGCTGCTGCTGCTAAGTTGCTTCAGTCATGTCTGACTCTGTGCGACCCCATGGACGGCAGCCCATCAGGCTCCTCTTGTCTGTGGAATTCTCCACGCAAGAATATAGGAGTGGGTTGCCATTTCCTTCTCCATAACTCTTTTTATACTGCTTCTTAAGTTTCCCCACTTTTTTCTGTTGTTGTTGAGCCATGCCTAGGAATCTTAATTCCCCAACCAGGGATCCAACTCATGCCCCCTGCAATGGAAACGCAGAGTTGCAGAATCCTAACCACTGGACCCCTTATGGGAAGAGTTGACTCATTGGAAAAGACTCTGATGCTGGGAGGGATTGGGGGCAGGAGGAGAAGGGGACGACAGAGGATGAGATGGCTGGATGGCATCGTTGACTTGATGGACGTGAATCTGAATGAACGCCAGGAGTTGGTGATGGACAGGGAGGCCTGGTGTGCTGCAATTCATGGGGTCGCAAAGAGTAGGACACGACTGAGCCACTGAACTGAACCACTGGACCACCAGGGAATTCGCAAGCCTCCCCACTTGGTGGACAGCCTGTAGGTTCCATCCCTTGAAACTCCCTTTCCTGACATCTTCTCTTTGCTCTAGTTTATCTTGGGGACTCCTGCAGATCTATCCTCCCGGGATTCCTCCTTACCACTTTGCAGGGTTGGGGTTCATACTTCCTAGATCCCTCTTTTCAGTACTTCTTTCTGAAATTATGATAAAAAGACTTCTGGGGTTGAGTTAGTTTGCTTTTGCTATTCCCCACTGCCCCTCCCCACCCCCCACATCCATCCAGTTCATCAAAATAAATTCTCAGCACTCGTTTCCTCTGTCTTCATACCCTAATACCATTTAGGTTATACAGTTCTCCTCAATTCATCTAAGTGTTTTTAATATTTTCAGGGTTTTTGAATTATTACAAAAGAATATCATTTTAAAACCAGCTGACTTTGATTTCCTCTTTGGGCTATAAAGCGCCAACTTTGTAGGAACAGACATAATGGTTGCATTCCAGGCCACAACTGTCGACTGCTTCCAAAAGATGACCCTAATAGGACCAAAGGGCCATGAATGGGCTTTAGAAGTTTCGACTTTTCTTTGCTGCTTTGATACAATTGCTACCTCAGTTGAGTCCAACTCTTTGCGACCCCATGGCCTGCAGCATGCCAGGCTTCCTTGTCCATCACCAACTCCCAGAGTTTACTCAAACTGATGTCCTTTGAGTCGGTCCATCCAAGTGTCTCATCCTGTCGTCCCCTTCTCCTCCTGCCTTCAATCTTTCCCAGCATCAGGGTCTTTTCCAGTGAGTCAGTTCTTCACATCAGGTGGCCAAAGTACTGGAGTTTCAGCTTCGGCATCAGTCCTTCCAATGAATATTCAGGACTGATTTCCTTCAGGATGGACTGGTTGGATCTCCTTGCAGTCCAAGGGACTCTCAAGAGTCTTCTCCAGTTGCTACCTCAGCTTCTTATAAAGGGCTTCCCCAGTGGTTCAGTGGTAAAGAATTTGCCTGCAGTGCAGGACACCTGAGTTCAATTCCTGGGTCAGAAAGATCCCCTGGAGGGCCCGCTGCATTATCTTGCCTGGAGAATCCCATGGACAGAGGAGCCTGGCGGGCTATAGTCCATAGGGTGGAAGAGTCAGACACGACTGAAGCGACTAAGTACTTCTTATAAAACCCATTTCTTTTGAGGTTTCTATTACTCTGCTACTCTTTTCCCCTGAGTAATGGTGTCCTGCTGATCATCCTCCCACCATTAAAGTCTTTGGGACCAGGATGTTTTTCCATTTCATGCCAGCTATGTTTGGGTAACATGTAACCTAAATTCACATGGAACTTCGTGTTTCTTATATTCCCTTCTCTATGACCTGCTGCTGCTAAGTCACTTCAGTCGTGTCTGACTCAGCGACCCCAGAGACGGCAGCCCACCAGGTTCCCCCGTCCTGGGATTCTCCAGGCAAGAACACTGGAGTGGGTTGCCATTTCCTTCTCCAATGCATGGAAGTGAAAAGTGAAAGTGAAGTTGCTCAGTCATGTCCGACTCCTAGTGACCCCATGGACTGCAGTCTATCAGGCTCCTCCATCCATGGGATTTTCCAGGCAGGAGTACTGGAGTGGGGTGCCATCGCCTTCTCCATTTCTATGACCTACTTGACAACATTTCAGCTGCTCTTCTCCCATAATCACATCCCAGATTTTGTCTTGGTTGCATGCGTGCTCGTCACTTGTCACGTCCGACTCTTCGTGACCTCATGGACTATATATGCCAGGCTTCTCTGTCCATGGAATTTTCCAGGCAAGAATACCTAATGATGACAGAAAATACTTAACAGTTGTAAATCCAAGCCTAACTTTCCTGTCCTGGTTTGCTTCTTCTCTTCCCACTATAACCTCCTTGCAGGTGAGGGTTTTCTTCTCTTCCCACTATAACCTCCTTGCAGGTGAGGTTCTGTTGACAGTCCTCACCTTTTCTTTCCCTTGTTTGTTACACCTCTTCTTCTTAATACCCATCCAGCAAAACTCCAGCCAAGGATGAACTGATTGACTTCTTGTGCTTGTTTGACTTACCACTGATTGTCTGATGGGAGGGAGCTGTGTCTTACTCATTATTAACTCCAGCACCTGGCATACATAATACCTTCGTGAATGTCACACAGTACTGCACAAGTGCGGACTGTGTAGAATGAGTTTGGTGAAACATGGTGAGCTAAGCCAGAAATGTTCAGGTTCTGTGATGGGTGAGTTGAGTGTTCCTGTGAGCACACAGGAGGGGGCAACATTTTAGGAGGATGGGAGGAAAGTTTAAGTTTGTATTATATTTTGATAGTCATCTAAATTTCTTATACATGATCTCGTTTTTTTTTTTTAAACAGGCCACAAACAGGCATTTCCCACAGACTGTTACAGGGGCATATTTGAGTGGTGTTCGAGAAGCAAGCAAGATTGCAGCATTTTAAATAGAATTTGCCTGGACACAGCTTTCTTCTGTATCTCAAACAGAAAGGTTTGAAAAACATGTTAGACCTCACTTTGATAAAATCAAACAATCCTCTCTAGGTAGCAAAACTTGAATGTTCTAAGGTGGTATGGTAATATAAACCAGTTTTTACCATTCTGAAAGCATGGGTTACAAGAATCCTTTTTAAGCACTTATATTTAATAGCATTTTCCATTGGTCTGACTAGTGCTAAATGTTCCAATTTCAGAGTAAGGCAGAATATAACCTTCAGTTAAGACCTTGGATATGATTCTTCCATGGTTAAGAGATTCCCTTGAAATCTTTTTTTTTGGCTGACCAATTTTCACACATTGAAAAACCAAGTCAAGCAGGAACCATTAAAAAAACAAAGCCATGTACTTCTGTGACAGTTTATCAGTATCTTTGCCAATGAGCCTTAAGATTTTTATATAGTTCTAATATTGACTTTTACTTAAAAATTTAGATAGAAATCTTCCCTTTTTGGATACAGTACAAACTCTTCCAAGGTAAATAAAACTTGTATTTTATATTGTATGTACTTCCTCCCATTAGGTGTTCAAAAGAAATTTAAATTCAGGTATCTTTTATAATAAAACATATTAGATCTGTGCACTCATTGGCAAAATTTTCCATTCAACAGTACAGGTGTGGTATCATTGGGAATGGAGAAGAGACTGTGTGGTCTTCGTACTTTAGACTCAGAATATGGCTGTTTTTCTTAGAGCCACGTTTGTGCAGATGGCACATTTTAAATAGCCTTAACTTTGGCAACCACTAGCATAAGGGTCTTGTCAGAATAATTTAATCAAAGTCTCTCCCTACTGCCTCTTTTTAAAATAACTGATTAAGTCTCTAGGAATATTTTTATAGAATTATGTTTTCAGTATTCCATAGGCAGGTCCACTGGAAAACTGCAGAATAATGTGAAATATCTTGGGATAAATATTACACATTTTATAAGCCATATCTTAAAAGCCTGAGAACATAGTAAATATTTTTTTTTCCTTCTTTCACTCATGACAAAAAAAAAATACACTGATTTCAGGGTCTTCAGGATGCCCATCTTGCCAAGAAACGTCAGTTTACAGGTTAGAAATATGGGTAACTTAAGTGCTTTTGTTTTAAAAAGTCTTTGAAGAATTCTTTCAGTATGTTGGTCAGCTTAAAAGGACTCAAAATGACTTTGAAACCACTTTTCAAAATATTAGGTATTTTGAAATTTTAAAGTCAGGTTGTAAGTAGAAATTGTACTTTATGCAAAGAATATATGGTGAACTTTAGAAAGAGCTTAACACCTCCCTCCCCAGAAGTATGATACAACTGAAAGAAAGAAAAAGCAGTAAATTGGTTTCAAAGTTAACAGGAAAAGGTTGTTATTTAGGGTTATCTAATGAAAGTCATTGGTACTGACTGGGAAGTATTCTGCTTCAAGTGTTTCCTGTATTAAAATATTCAAATAGCATGTGTCAAGTGATAAATGCAAAACACTTTAAGTTGAAATGGTTCACAGTCCATCATTACTTTGGTTTCTGGGCACTTAAACTTGTATAGTGCTATACGCAAACAAGGGGGAGACCTACCTAAATAAAAGTATGGTAAATGTATATTTAAAAAAACCAACCCATTTCCTGTCTCAAGTGACATCACCTGCCATTTTGTTAAGGAACCATGGTACTTTTTTTTTCTTGAGTATGTTTTTCACTGCTGCCTGAAGATTTTAATAGCAGTGAATATGTATGTGTTTTAACTGCAGACTGTGAACAGCTGATTGTATAAAACTGCTTAATAAAACGTGTTTTTCAAATACACTGTGCACTGTAGTGATGAATACACACTCCTCAGCAGATATATCTTCACCACAGTCTTTCACACACACCAACTCAATCCCTTCAACCTCCAAACCTCTTTAGACTATGCAGGTCATAGGCATTACTGTGTATGCTTTTCAAATGAATGATCACAGATAAGTTAACTCTGATCAACTTAGTTTTGTGAGAGCACAAGCTTCCCCCACCCCGATTTCTTTGTATTTTTCAAAGTAAAAGCAATCAATTACCAGCGATGTGCACTCCAAATTATGTGGGCTACAAGGCTAATAAATCAATTAAAAAAATCTCTACTCTGAAATACATGTTAAGATATCAAATGCAAAGAGACAGAGGTGCTGATTTATTGTTTTTATTGACAAGGTTTATAGGAACAAATTAAGTATTTAAAACCAAAGGCCAGTTCTCAAGTCTCATTTAGTTATTTCAACCTTTCTTTAATGTCTTAATAACTTTATCAAGAAACAAGTCAAACCTGTGAAAATACCTGTTAGCAGTCAACATATTTTTATAAATTTCTGTACTATGATGCAAAGATATTTTAAACACTCAGTGGTTCATCAAGGGCCTAATTCTCAGATAAGCAGCAGTTTTAAAATTCAGAGATTATTTAACAAATTTATTAAGACAATCAAAAGACAAAATCAGTCTCATTCAGGAGTGGTCTATGTGTTGATCACCTAGAATCCTGACTGGCCAAAATTTAACACCCCTGATTCTGTGAATATGTCACATTTCTTTAACGTTAGAAATAAGTCCGTCACCTTTGAAAAATACTCTGTCAGATACCCACTACTGTCTATACATGATCATCTTATGGCATTACAACTGATACTTTCAACCATAATTATAAAGGTGGCCAAGTTTCCAGTAAATACCAGCTTTTATGTGGGCAAAAGCAGTTAAAAATCAGTATATTTATTTGAAGCCAAATGTGCTTCTACTTGATCCAGATCCCCCAATTTTTGAAGTTTTGATGTGTTGATCTTGGTCTACCCTTAATATAAAATGTATCTACAGACACTTGCAGAGTTAACACTAAAACTATAAATTGATGACACTTCGAAGCAAAGCAGAGAACCATCCATTGCTTCAGTGTTTTCTTCATTGAATTCTGACTTTCACTGCTCCGTCATACCATCTGGTTGAACACTGTCATTTCATAGTTTATAACTGTAAAGATACCTACTTATATGAGTTTAAAAATTGATCTGCACAAAAGAAATAAAAAAACTTTATATACAACAAATTCGTTTTTAAAAATACAAAAATAACATCTGTCACTCCTGTCATGCTGACAATTTGACATATATATACATGCAGGAGAGAAGTTCCAATTTAGTAATCTGGGCTGCTGAAGCTCATATATTTTTAACATGATGAACACACCGCCACTGGTTTTAACACTGACAGACGTGTATTCAAAATATTTTATCTACTAAATACTGCAACAGTCTCTGCATGTATAAATGCCAATTACCATAGTTTCTGTTCTACTTGATTAAAAGTATGACTTAAGCTATTATTGCGCACATACACTAAAAACTACAACAGTTCAAGAATCTATAGTCTTATATAAAGAAATCCAAAATGTACAAAATACAACTATAAAAGCAAGGGACAATTACTGTAGCCATGCAAAAATTTAAACTAAAAACTGCATAAAAATGCAATTTAAAACGGCAAATGCAATTCACCTAACACTCAAGATAAAAAGGTCAGCAGGAAGTTCTACCAACAATGCTTGCAAAGATTTAGAAAAGGAAATACATTCTCTTTGCTGGTATAATGGTATATAAATCAGATCTTTAGCTCCATGGGCACGGGTCATCTGTGTCTGTCCTCTCTCAAGAAATCAGCTGTAACAAAAGAGAAAACACTTCCTCATACCCAAAATACAGTATGTGGTACACATAAATCAAAACCTCCTTTTATTTTTTAACTTCTACCTTACTACTGTGACCTTGGGAAATCAGCTGGGATCAATAGAAGACTATAGCTACTGTTGATTTTCTCCTGCCTTTAACTGGTGGACAGGAAGGACTGCCTGCCCATGTACACTGAGCCCGTATCTTCATCTGAGGCCAAGTTTTGGCACTAATGTTCTATTTTTAAGCTCTAATATGGGGATGAAAATTACTATCTTTTCCTATCTATTTTGAGGAAATTTTGAGCAACAAATATTTAGTGACAAATATTTTGAAAAATATGCAGTGTTTACGTGTAATTTCTCGTGTGTTCTGAGTCCAAAATGATCAAAACTGGAAAAGCTGGATAGTTACCTCTTTAACAGTTGTTTTTATGAACTCTTTTCTTTCAGTTAAGTCATAAGCAGGATAATTTTCATATACCTATAGTGAAAAGGGAAAACGACAGTAGATTTAAAAAAATCCAGTAACATTCTCTCTCTGGATAATGAAGAAATCTGTGCTATGGACAAAGAGCTACATGTAGCTTTGAACAGTACATGCTAACCACCAATGGTTCATTCACCATGTAGAACAGCAAATGAGTAGTTTTAATAATACTGTATATAGAGCAGAAAATAAACTAGCGTGCAAATATTTTCAGTGTTTTATATAATAGGAGTACAGCCGAATTAACAATATACATGCATCAGGATACCATCTAGAAAGATCTTAGTTAAGCAGATTAAATTCTTTATATTGGTAGGTTACCTGTCAGTCATTTTTTAAAGGTATCTTTTTATTTCTTCTGTTACAGCATCTAATGCATTTATGATTCTTCAACTTCAACTCTGATGAATTTCAGCCTCCACATCACTGCTCCATCCGTTCCCCAAAGCTAGTATCACTGAGATCCAGTTATATCTTTGAGTCTACTCCTAATTTTTAGCCTCTAGATTCCTCAACCTGATACTTGCTGCTTAGTTTCACAATGACTCTAGTCCTGACCTGCCCATAGACATCTGGCTGGCTTCACTCCTATTGTATAATTCAAGGTCAGTAAACGTTTTCTGCAGAAAACGTTTCCAGCTTTCCAGTGACAGTTTTGGTCACAACTACTCAGCCACTGCAGCATAAATGCTCCCGTAGGCAACACTCAAAGCAGTGGGTATGGCTGTGGTACAATGGCCCACAGGCTGTATTTTGCCAACCTCTGCGAACATGGTCAATCACTTACATTACTCTAATTGTTTGCCCTTTGTTCTTTCTCTGCAAAACTCCAACCCTTAATTTGTCTAACTACCAATTTTTCTATGGTTAAGTTCTGGAGGAAAAAATTTAAAAAGAATGGTCTTTTATCAACTATACTTGAATAAAGTTAAAAAAGAATGGTCCTGTTAAGTTCGTGGTATTCAACATCATAGCCTCCCTAGAAATCCCAAGGAGTTCTAATTAGGTCCCCCCTTGCATTCTCACCAGCGGCAACTTTATCCCCTTGTGTCCCACACACTTGCTGTCAGTTGAGAAGGCTTTACTCTGAATTTCCTCAACTTTCTAACTTGCCCCTTCTCCAATTCATGTGTACAGGATCCATCAACAGTTCTACCTTTGCAGGGACCATCTCTCAAGGCTCAGGATATTCAACTTCTCCTTTCTCACAACTGTCCCTTAGCCTAACACAAGCTTCTACTCTCCCTCCCTGACCTTAATAAATATTTTATCAGCTTGTATCATTCTCCAATTTAATTACTAACACAGAAACTTTAATTAATTCATTTTCCTATTAATTCTCAAAGGGATAACCCTGGCATCTACCATCCTGCAGAACTGCTATTAGGCGAACAATTCTCTCTGAATTTGCGGAGTCCAAAAAAACCCTCATGTTCTTCTCACCTGACCTCTCCATGTTATTAATAATCCCCTTAAAATTAAATAAATGTGTTCACAAAGTCATTAAAATGAACAGTACTTGTCTTCCTTCAACTTTCCTTTCAATCATCTTCTCTCAGAGGAAACCAGTTATCAGTTTGCTATTCTTCTTCCAGATCTTTAGAAATGAGTTTATATACAAACATACAAACGTGTCAACGGCAATATAGTCTTTCTGTATTTACATAACAGGGAAATACCTGTTTTAAAAACTTGAAAATACCTGGAAGGTTTTTCGATGTTTGAACTGCTACACAGTATTCCAAAAGTATAGATGTACAGTTTAAACATTTCCCTATCGAAGGCCATTTAGGTTGTTTCTGATTTTTCAGTATTACAGACAGGCTGAACATTATTCAAATCATTTTGTGTAGATGTGACTATGTCTTAAAGATAGAGACCTAGAAATGGAATTGCTAGGTTAAAGGGTACTTGCCATTTAAATTTCAACATATTACCTAACTATTCCCCAAAGTTGTTACAATTTATAGAAAATGACAGTACATTTCCCTATACTACTTCTAACACCTATCCCAGGGCCTGATGTGCAGCAGAGGCTCAGCTAATAGTGAATGAATAAGAAAAACAATAATCGGTATCTTTAAAAAGTTAAGAATATTCCACCTTTAGTACATTTAAAATCTTACTTTCATTTTACCGTAAGAAACCAGATTCTAAAATCTAATCTCAACCTAGAATATGGAATCATATTCAAGATTAGATCATTTCCTGAGAAGTATAAGAAGAATTTCACAAAAGTTTGAGCTAAGAATCTAACCTGGAATCTAACCTTCTCATTTATCACAGTAGTACTCAAAGTAAGATGGCCCAAGAGATTTTGTTTGCTTAAACTAACAATCTAGGGATGCATCAATAAAAATTACTTCCAGGTTAGGAAAAAGATTATTTATTTCTATGCAGTTTGGAATGTATCACTTCAACTTCAGTCACTGTATATACTCCACTGTTTGTTTATAAAATGACTCTAACAGGGCAGAGGTTTTGACTACTTCACTGAAAGTGGTGCCCCAGCACCTGCGACAGCAGCTGGCATGTAGTGCTCCTATAAATACTTGTTCAGTGAATGACAGCATGTAAGCCTGAGGGATGGGTGGAAGATTTTTTCCAAATAAAAGGAATTTACCTCTTTGCAAATCTGCTTCATTGTGACTTCCTCCAAGTTAGCACTGGCCAATAATTTCTTTACTGTTTCCTTTAACTCTTCATCTGTAGGAGGTTTCTTCAATTTTTAATTAAAGGTTCATCATCGGAACTATCCTCAGATTCACTTTCTAAAAGTAAGATATTTTATGACATGAAAATAAATTCTTTCTTACATAGAAAAGTAAATCAATATTCAAGACAGATTAGGAAAGATTCTATAAGCATTCATCAGATTCTTCAAAAGGTACTAAATCAAAAAAATTATAGCTCATAGCTCTATAGTACCTATAAAACATGCACTGAAATTTTTGTCATTTTGAAAAATTATAAACTACACAAAACTGGTATACTCCCTTCAATGTTCTTCAGTTTACCTATTTTTCATATATGTTTAAAAACCATACTATAGCATATAAGTTGTATCTTCAGGGTTGCTGAAAATGTGTCATTTCTAACATACCTTTTTTGGAACTATTTTGATTCTTCTTGGTAGTACTGCTATCTGCCTTCTTAACGTTAGCACCTTTTACAGATTTTTACTTTTAGGAGTGGCTTTCTGTTTGGGCTTTTCTCTTTTGGATGTCTTTTTTGGTGGCTGCTGGAAATAAAAACAAAGTATACATATTGATGAGTGATTACCTGCCATTCCTCTACTTTTCACACCCCTCAACAATACTAGAGAAACTTAACTGGTAAATATCACCAGTGAAAAATTATTACTAACTATCCACTTCTGAGATGAGTAACATTCAAGGAACTTAATTTTATCCCAACACAGGACTAGTCAGGTGAGGTAAAGAATCAAACTTTAAAAATAATAGGTGCTACATTTCTTATACACTATGGAGAGAAAACTTTATATGCAGAAGACTTTACTCTTTGGGGAAAAAATTGTACTATTAATATTCTATTATTTATTGTCAATCTCTCTCAACTAAAAGGTAAGTTCCAAAGGAACAAGGATTTTTTTAAACTTTTTGGGTTCACTGATGTCCCTAACTCCTAGAATAGTGCAAAGTAGTTTCTCAATAACTTTTCATAAACATATGAGGAAATGAAGGCTCAGAGAGGTTTTGTCCAGTCACATGACAAAATAGAGGTTCAAACAGATCTTACTCCGGATCCTGTTTTCTTAACTCAGAGCTAATCAAATAAAAGCAAAATACACACATATGGAGATTAAAATGACAAAATTACAGTTTTAAAAAAATCTTTAGTGTGTCAGTTGCTCAGTTGTGTACAACTCTTTGCAACCCCACTGACTGCAGCCAGCCAGGCTCCTCTGTCCGTGGGATTCTCCAGGGTTGAGGGCAGTCATTACTCTATGTGACAAACTCATGGTAGGAATTCAGTAAAGCATCTTTTTCATAATGTAAGCGCTGGCACAGGGATACAAGTGAAAGCTGAGTCGTAACAAACTGTAGAAACTCATGTGTTTCATCTTGAGCAGAGAGGCAATCAGATAATTCACATCATGTGCTTTAGCCTTACAGGTGCTAAAAACCACTTCAGCTGCCCTGAATATAAGATAACTGGGTATAGGAAAAAGATGTTAGGTACTTTGGAAAACAGGGAATCTCAAAAAGACAGACCTTGACATTGCAACAATAGACAATTTTTGGAAGTTAAGGCAAACAAGATCACCTAGGACTTTGGAGGTAATGAAAGGAGGCCCTGGGAAAACTGAGAAGGACAGTAAGAAACCACACCCACTTAAATTCTACACGACCTTTCAAGTTTTCATTACTTTCATTCCCTTTCCTCTTAGGAAAATTTCACTTACGAGTCTAAACCTCTCTCAGCAATCACCTTCTCTAAATCTTTCAGCCAATCTGATTAATCAGCAGCCACCATAGTACTTGAACTACAATTTATTTGCTCTGTCGTTACAGAAGGTCTTGTGAAGCAGTGAATTAAATACAGGTTTTTAGAGCCAAACTTCCTGATTCAAGTCCTGACTTCACCAGAGAGCAATTTTGAATTCTCAGACAAAATCACTTATCCTTCCTGTGTCTGATTCCACATCTGCATAGTAGAGATAATAATACTAGAATTGGCTAAATTTAACACCCCCCCACCCCGCATCTTAGACACTGGGATACATTTTACAATCTACATTTAAATGATGCCTTCCAGGCACTGCAGATTCAACGGTCTTATCTGTAGAACTTCTGTGAAGATCAGATGAGTGAATACATAAAAGGCACCAAAGAAAACATTTAACATTCAAAGTGTAGGTATTTACATGTCTGATCTCCCACTACAATGCAAGTTTCTTAGAGACCTATCTGATAATCTCCATGAGAAGAGACACCTATCTAATTTATCTCTGTCCCTAAAAACTGCAAGAGCACCTGCCATAAAGTAGCCACTACAATATTTCTGGCTATGTTCATCTCTGTATCATTTGCAGGATCTGGTTTATCTGTACTCTGAACCCAGAACGTGGTTAAAAATTAAAAGGAAAATGAAAAAGGCATTTGTACAACACTGCTTTCATATACACACGCTCATATGACCTAAAAAACAAAGGAAAAAAAAAAACAAAAACCCACAATGACAAACAACTGACATTACTATAAATGAGGAAAATACACCTGTGCAGTTAAGTGAAACAGTGCCTTACAGCTGGTAAGAAGCGAGGCGCTGGTTAGGTCCAGTGGGCCTCCTCCTGCACTAGCTGCTGAGAGAGAGGACCGAAGTAGCTGCAGTTTTCTGTCAGCCACAGGTCAAATTACTGAACTGAACCAGTTGCAGCAAGTCAATACCATGATCCAACTCACTGTTACATACAAATGTTATT
The DNA here is from genome assembly GCA_917880005.1 of Nanger dama. Classification (NCBI taxonomy): domain Eukaryota; kingdom Metazoa; phylum Chordata; class Mammalia; order Artiodactyla; family Bovidae; genus Nanger; species Nanger dama. The sequence continues at coordinate 12,987,169 of CAKJTW010000032.1, read as the reverse complement.
GATAATAACAAAGAATTAAAAGTGCTGGGAGAAAATACAGAGAGGCAACAAAATGTAACCAAACTCAGTATTAGGGCTCTCTCTGGCCCTTTCCTCCAAACTCTGTATGGGCTCCAGGATCATGTCTCTAGAATTTTTGGGGGGGTGATGCTAACATGGGCCTTTCATGTAATTCAATTTTGTATCATTTTCTCCAAACGCGTTTCTTTCCTTATGCCAACTCTCCTGTTTATCCTTTAAGGCTCAGATCAAACTGTTACCTCCTGTGAGGTTTCCTTCTCTGGATCTTTGCTCCCTACCTGCTCACAGAAAGAAATACTCCAGCTTGAGCAAACCACTTTTTAACTCTTTATTTTCCTGTTCTTTTCCCCTCCTAATCTTTGACCTCCCCCTCCTGCCAACTAGACTGAACCGCTTAACACCGAGACTCTATCTTGTTTCTTGATCTCCACTGCCAAGTTTAGAACTACCACTTAGCCGTTGCTATGTAATTATTTGGAAAATTGAGATGGGAAAAGATCCTTGGAGATTATAGGTAACTTTTCAAGATCTATTTTAATTCCAAGGTTCTGTTTCATTAGAATCATTCTGCTTGCTAAGACATTTTTTTCTATCAATAGCAGTTAGCCAAACTTTTTGATTTTTACTATCAGTCTTTCGGCACAACTTATCTAAATAGGTTGTATTCTTTAAGAGAGAGGAAAAAATATTAAGGGTTGGGGCTGGGGACCTATGTATTTCTTAAAAGCCCCCAGGTTACTCACCTAGCTATTAACTATGTAAAATGAGAGAAATGTATGGTCTAGGTCTGTCACCAAGCCTTTTCTATTAAGTGCAAATAGTAAATATTTTAGCTTTTGCTGGCCCCTTATGGACATTGTTGTACACTCTTGCTCTTTTGTCTTTTACAAATATTAAAAAACTGGAAAAACCACCCTTGGCTTCTAGGCTGTATGAAAACTGGATCTGCATACAGGCCATAGTTTGCCAACTCCTGGTCTAGGTCATGAATTACTGGAGACACACAGAGAATAGGCAGAATCAGAGATCAACAGGCTGCAATTTACAACAGCAGACATGGATATATGCCCATGTTAAACTTTCCTAAAGCTACTGCTTAAAATCAGATTTGGATATACAGTATATGAACTAGCAGCTCTGGAAAGTTGGATAATTAATATCCAAATCAAAAAATAAGAATGTACCACCTTCTCTCATGAAGTCAAGACTATACAAGGTACAAGATGTAAAGGACAAGGCACATGGTAGATCCAAACAGTGTCCTCCTTGCTGTCGTCAGTCGTGTCTGACTTTTCTGCGACCCCATGGACTGTAGCCCACCAGGCTCCCCTATCAGTGAGATTTCTCAGGCAAGAATACTGGAGTGGGTTGCCATTTTCTTCTCCAAGGGATGCTCCTGACCCAGGGGTCAAACCAGGTCTCCTAGATTGCAGGAGGGTTCTTTACCGCTGAGCCACTGCAGAAGCCCATCCTCCTTGTCATGCACCAATAAAGGCTTACTCAAAGACTGCTAGCTCTCCCCACCTCAACAGTCAGTTCTTGGAAGACAGAGGCTGTGTCTCTGTTTTTCTACTTAGCAAAATGCTCAGGTAGAATAAGCAATCATTTTGAAGGAACGAGAATGCTGAATCTGTCCCCAGAGGTTGTATTACTCACACAACAAGGCCCAACCACGTGGGTTCTCTATGGTCTGGCTTCAGTGTATAGTGCTCTAGCTGCTTTACTTCTGGACAAACCACCTAACCAGACGTGTGTAGTACCTTTCTACGCCCCATCTTTGTTCACATATGCAGCTTTCCTTTCTATCCCCAAAGTCAATTACAACTGGTTTTCTTCCAACCTCTTCCCAAAGCGTTCCCTCATCAACAAAGAGAGGCTCTTTCTTTTAAAATCCTGTACCAAGTAGTACTCAAATGATATTTGGGTAGAAAATATATTCTGTAACCCCAACAGCACATAGCACACTCTCAATTTATTGAACTGAGCAACTGAAAGGTGATTACATTAAAAACTAAGATCTGGTCTCCTATTTTAAGTCTTTAAAAATATTTTGAATATTTTAGTAATTATAATAAACACATTATGTAGCATTATACAGGAAAAATGTCGGAAGTACTTGTGACAGTTAATACCTTTTGCATTTAATCAAACAGAAAGACTTTGAGTTTTTCAGCAAAATGTACGGAAAAAAATTAGGTGAAAAATGGGGAAAAAAAGGTAAAGAAAAAGCTAGTTTCCAAATTGGGATTTATTTCTAGATTCTGGCTTGCCATTTCTGAAGATGCTGTGAGTGGTTCAATGAGAACCATCTCACTGGTCCTGTAGGTGTTTTGGATGCGCTAAAGGGAAACAGATAAAAGGCAAACTGCTGCCAGTAATTTCAGACAGTACAATGTACTGTAATCTGATAACCATGAAGGTACAGAAGCAGGGGAATGACACAAGCACTTTTTGAAGGGAGGCAAAAAAACAAAAAAAAACCAACCCTTGGGAGAAGGCTTACCTATCTTTTATAGGGAGCAGGGCTACTGAAGGAGGGTCTTCAAAAAGACGCCTGTCACAGAGCCAGAATCCTGTCCTCACAGCAGAAAGGTTGTACTGGGTGAACAGATGAACAAAATAAGCATTAGCTTCTAATACACTATCCTTTTAACAGCTTGGCTGAGAAAACTCGAGAACGCCAAGAGTAAAGAATGTGCAAGCCTTGCTCTAACCCACAAGAGACCAGGAAAGCAAGTTTAACTCTACATAGATTTTATTACGGTAATCATTCACTTCTGCCTTCCAACAAAAGGTCCCAATAGTTTATATATTCTGTAATTCCTTTCATCATATGGGGTGGGGGTGGGGGAGATTCTTATTTTTTAAGACATAATTAAGGGCTAACAAAGCTTTCACGTTCACCCTCCCACCGCTACCAAATTCCTCAAATGGTCTAAATGTTTACCAGAACTGTCACTACAAAACTCTGACTGGGTAAACACTGCATGATGGCTCATTCAACATCCCACTTTTTATCTGTCTTCCTCCTACAGACGCAGGAGAGCTAACACCTGGGTCTTTCCGGCTTCCCCTACAGCCAGCAGTGGCCAGGTAGTAGCGCTCTAGCCCATGGAATGCACATGGACATCTCTGGTGAAAAGTATCCTTGCCAGGGGAGAAAACACCACAAACTTTTGCCCTTCTCTATCTGGCACAGGGACACAATGCCTAAAGGTAAAATAATCTTCCTGAGATCACGAGGTTAAATGGCACACGTCAAGATGGGGCTCAGGAAGAGATAGTCCCTAAATTCTTAATACTTTTCTTGAGCCGCTGTCCTGGCCCAGAATTGCCTATTTGTGGATTCCTTGTCCTGAAAGAAAAAGTAACTCCCGTTTCGGACATTAGTAGTAGGGATTTTAAGTACAGAGCTGAAGATATTCCTGATGTATTTGGGAATCTTCAGATAAATTCAATACTCACAAAGTAAATATTCACTATTAGTTTTATACTTTACTAGACATAAACAGTGTTTATAAAAACACCGCTGCTGTTGCTAAGTCGCTTCAGTCGTGTCCGACTCTGTGCGACCCCATAGGCGGGAGCCCACCAGGCTCCCTGGTCCCTGGGATTCTCCAGGCAAGAACACTGGAGTGGGTTGCTATTTCCTTCTCCAATGCATGAAAGTGAAAAGTGAAAGTGAAGTCGCTCAGTCGTGTACGACTTAGTGACCCCATGGACTGCAGCCCACCAGGCTCCTCCATCCGTGGGATTTTCCAGGCAAGAGTACTGGAGTGGTGTGCCATTGCCTTCTATAAAAACACTAGGAAACAAAAACTGAAGAAGCACTAAGCTAGCTCTTAAGAATCTAAAATATTATTAGAGTTGTCTCCACTAATGTGGAAAGCACCGCTTCTTTCTTTGTACTCTTCAGTGAGTTTTCTGTGCTTAACGTGACACGGTAGTGAAAGGCATGCCCGAGCATGGTTTAATCCAGCAATCTTCTCCTAAAAATCTATTCCAATATGGGAATCAACTGACTTTCATAATAAGTAATTAAATCTCTATTCTCTCTTTGTAAAGAAACCTCACGTACCAGTTTCTGCCTGGTTCCAAAATGCTCTCTTTCTACCACCCTGAGTAATAAGCAAATGTCCAAGAGCCAAGATGATAGAGAGGTTTACAACAGCTCTTTTATAAAAAAATTATTACCCAGTCACTCTCAGAAAAAGCATCATCTCGTTTGAATTAATTCTAAAGAAAAAGAGAATGGAAACTGGTTGTGAACCCCTCACTGTGTATCACAGAAACAGAGGTACATGCACAGAGAACCTCAAACAAAGTATTTTAGCATTTGCTGGCTAACACGCTAAATGTGACATACTTCATATAAAAGACTAAAAACAAAAAAACCTGCCAATTCTTTAAGTACAGTTTTCAGTGAGTTTAATCTTGTATTTTAAAAATAATAAATTTACTTATAAATTAAGCATCCTGCTCTTTCACACAGCTAAATACGAAAAGGACCGGGTGAATAATACTCAGCCTCACTTAATTGGCTAGTGAACACTATAACTGGAACTGGATGTCTGCTTAAGACTTCTGACTTCAGCGATACGATATAAATTATATGATCCAAAGCTCTCAATTTACAGAGGAAAGAAGAAACAAACAAGTTCATTTATTCACTCCAAGAATCTAAAATAGAATAAGAAGTTAATCTTAACAGGGAAAAATTTTATCTATGAAGGAAAAATTCATTTCAGGAAATAAAAATAAAAAATATCAACAAAGTAATTTTCCATGGAAAAATAATCTGCAAAAAGTTTTCTATCTATATGCAATCCTCAAATTTTCCCATCAATCAGCAACTCTTCTGTATGGCCTCTTAGAAATAAGAGGTCTTTTCATAGTACTGAAAAAAAATCTCCATTTATGAAGTCCCTACTGAGTCTTCAAAAAATAGAAGAAAAAGGGAAAACAAAGTTACTATAGAAATACTATCCCTCCTGCCAGCACTTACCTTTCAAAGGCAACTGGAGCCTTTCACAGTAATGGAATCAACAATAAAGTTTGTGAGAATGGCCCTAAATTTGAAAGTCTTTAAATGAAAAATAACTATTTGCGAGAGGGTGATTTAACAGGAAAAACAAAGATTTCTCAGTCCAGATTTTACTAGTATATTTTATGAAGTCTGTCAATACCAGCCCAAGCAGAAAAACCATACAGCATGATGATACAGCTTTTATATTGTGTGACTGTATATTAGGTTGGTTGAAAAGTAACCGCGGTTTCAGACCATGAATTTTAAATCATTGTAACTAGGCTCAAACATATCTTTATTAATCAAAATAGGAACCATTATAATCAACACATTTTTGCCAATGAGAAATAAGTTTCTTTATTCTCGTAGCATGAAAAAATCCGTGCTGAGGGATTCGATGAGTTCCTGGAAAGCACTTTCTGTCTCCTGCTGGTTGTGGAAGAGTCTTCCCTGCAAAAAGTTGTCCAGACGCTTGAAGAAGTTGTAGTCAGTCAGCAAGAGGTCAGGTGAATATGGTGAATGAGGCAAAACTTTGTAGTCCAATTCTTTCAACTTTTGAAGTGTTAGTGAAATGTGACATGCAGTCGCGTGTTGTCATGGAAAAAAATCCACCCCTGTCTGTTGACCACTGCTGGCTGCAGGTGTTGCAGTTTTTGGTGCATCTCAATGATTTGCTGAGCATACTTCTCAGATATGATTTCACCATGATTCAGAAAGCTGCAGTGGCTCAAACGGGACCACCAAACAATGACCAGGACCTTTTCCTGGTGCATGTGTGGCTTTGGGAAGTGCTTTGGAGCTGCTTTTCGGTCCAGCCACTGAGCTGGTCTTCACCAGCTGTTGTATAAAATCAACTGTTTGTTGCACATCACAATTCGATCGAGAAACGGTTAGTTATTGTTGTGTAGAATAAGAGAGGACAACATTTAAAAAGAAAAACTTTTTATTTTCGGTCAGATCACAAGGCACCCACTTATCAACCTTTTCTACCTTTCCAATTTGCTTCAAATGCCTAATGACCACAGCATGGTCGACGAGCTCTGCAGCAACTTCTGAAGTAATCTTAAGAGCATCAGTTTTGATGATGGCTTTCAACTGGCCACTGTCATCTTCTGATGATTGGCCACTATGCTCTTCATCTTCAAGGCTCTGCTCTCCTTTGCAAAACTTCTTGAACCACCACTGCACTGTATTTTCATAGGCAGTTCCTGGCCCAAACATGTTGCTCATGTTGTGAGTTGTCTCTGCTGCTTTACAACTCATTTTTAACTTGAATAAAAAAATTGCTCAAATTTGCTTTATGTCTAACAATCATTTCTATAGTCTAAATATAAACAGCAAGTAATAAGTCATTAGCAAAAAAAGGTGAGAAATGAATATTAAAATGAATAATATAACAACATTTAAGAATGTATTCCAAAAAAGGTACTCCAATATCAAATGGTAAAGTTCAACAATGTAAAACCGCAATTACTTTTGCACCAACCCAATTCTAAATGTCTGAAAAGCATTTTTGTTTTTTTTTTCCTTTATGGATTTTCATCATTTGACCTGGATTTCTAACAAGACCCTCATTTAAGGCACTGTAGAAAGAAAAGCTCTGATCTGTAGTGGGACAGTTCCACACAGTTCCACGTGTGATCCTTATGCAACAGCCAACATAGTCATGAATCAGGAGTTATCTGCATTCACCAACAGCAACTAAGTTGGCTCAGAACAAAGGGACAATCATCTGAAGGGAAAAATGAGTGTAAAACATCCTCACTTTTAAAGTTACACCTTAGTAATGACAGAGGACTGGATTTAGAAATCTTACATATGATAAAATGTCATCTTAATAATAACAGTAATAGCAGCTAATGTTATTTAATACTGTGCTATGTCCTGCTCTAAGTGTTTAATACAACCCTTGGAAGATACTACTACTATTATCCCCATTATACAGATGGGAAATTGAAATACAGAATTCGTAAGTAACTTGCCCAAAGCCAAACAGTGATGATCAGAACATAGCTAGGATTTGAACTCAGTTTCCAAAGACCATGCTCCTAACCATAGTAGCTCTATGAAAAAATTAAATGTTTATATTCTAAGACAACGTTTCATGCTTTAAATCTGCCTTTGAAAAGGTTTTGCAAAGTTTAATGAAGACACAGAATAGATAACCAAAAATGTGTCGAATGAGGAAATCTATTGCAGAACTGCTACTATTACATATTCACATATAAAGAAACATGTTTTCCTCCCACTTCCTTAAAATCTATTCCATAAAAACCTCAGTGCTCATATTACTCATCTTCCTTCACACCAAAAATATATTATGATACTATTTATGAAACACCTGCTGGATCTGTAGTATTCTTTTTAAAACTAGGAAGTGTTTCATACTTAGCTTTACAGAAGTCTTTATAGAATCTGACGTTAAAACACGCACAGATTTTTAAATACCCAAAGACAAACACAAAATGTAAACCTTTAAAAACATAGTTTACCACATCTTTATTTTAATAAAGTAGTTGTCAACTGAAGGTGATTTGGTCCCCAGGGGACACTTGGCAATGTCTAAAGACACTTTTGGTTTCAACTAAAGGTTGGGGGCAGGGGTGTGCTTATTAGCCTCTAGTAGGCAAACTCTATAATGCACAAGACAGCCCTCCCTCCACACCGAAAAACCATCTCCACCCAGGTCAAGCCATGTTAATTTAACGACGTCCTTAAGTAAAACAAGGGAGATCACCCAAACAAGTTCTGATCAAGAAAGGGAGCACCAAAACATGAAAACAGTCAGCAAACCACTATTAACAACAGGAAATCATTCCTTGTACTCACTCATCCTCATCTACTTGGCTCAAGGTACATTTTAGGAAGAGGGTAAGCTAACTCCTTAAATGGTTCAGCAACTCTCTTCCGAACTCTCTGGAAACTAAATATTCTCAACATTTCATTGTTGTTAAGTCGTATGACTATTTTGTAACCCCATGGACCGTTGTAGCCTGCCAGGCTCCTCTGTCCATGGTATTTCCCAGGCAAGAATACTGTAGTGGGTTGCTGTTTCCTTCTCCAAGGGATCTTCCTGATCCAGGGATTGAACCCGTGTCTCCCGCACTGGCAGCAGTATTCTTTACCACTGAGCCACCATGGACGTCCCAACATTTAAAAAATATTCCCAAGTAAAAGAAAATGGCAGGCATTCCTAAGGGATACAAAATTTGCCCACCAACAAAATAAACTTCAAATGCTGCCAGTCTCATTAAGTGATCCCAAAGTGAAATAAAATGGTGGTCCTTAAATCCCTTGCTCTTCTGCATAAAACAGAATAAAACAGCACAAGTCGATTAAAAAATACTGATATACTATCAAAAACTTCTCCAAAGATCTCCTTTATGGTCCTGTCACACACACCTCCGCCCCGCCTTCATTTATGTACTCTAGTCTACAAGGTCCAGCTCAAATTCAGTCCACATCAACCTCACTCTTCCAACTCTTACACTCTGGCACAGTAATAAAACTAAAATCTCCTTAAGAAAGGGTTTACACTTCATCATTCCTGTGTCTTTGGAAATAAAAACCACCAACATGGTATATATGTGTTTTCTGACCAATCTATTATACAGACTAATACTTAACTCTCCACATGAAAAGAAATGAGGAAAAAGCACCAATGTTTTACCTCCTCTTCACTCTCTTTATCTTCATCCTCTGAGGACTCCTCTTTGTTTTTCTTTTCCTCTTCATCACTGCTAGATTCATCTGACAGGATTTCAGGACATTTGGTTCGCTTAGCTTTCCTGGCCATCCCAGAACTGTTCCGTTCCTTTTTGTTGCCTTTGCTAGAACTTTTCTTAGATTTTGGCAATGGCTGCGTAAAATAAACAATACCAGTGAGATACTACAGTTCCAAGTCAATCACCTGTTTCTGATAACTACTTCTCAACTCAACAGCTTCTTAAAGCACGCTTCTTCCCTGACACAAGCTTAGCAGCTTTACAGAGTAATACACCTCTAACTTCATGTGTCACGTTAACCTTTTTGCCTGCATTACCAATAGCTTTTCATTTTGTTTAGAACTCTAAACACCCAGGCAAGAGACTTCACATACTGATATAGGACTAGAAGTCTGAGTGTACACTGTGTGACGTTTAAGATGCCTATTTATACTTCATCAAGACAATATTTTCAGTTAGCTCATAATTTATTTCATTCCTATCAACATTAAAACTGTCACTGTCTTCCTGCTTTAGGGGACCCTCCAATCAACAGACTGAGAGACATCATCCATAAAGAAAATAAAACCTCACTTTATACGTCCTGAATTTATGAACCATATATTTTATATTCATATCACCTAGGGGTTCTACTTTCAGTAAGGCCAGGATTACACTCTCACATGATTTTAAACACAGTAAGTGTTTAAACACAGTAAGCAGTAAGTGTTGAGTATGTTAATTATGAAACTAATTAGGAACTACAAAATAAGTGCCACTGCCATTACTTTGATATTCAATTAAATCCTGCGTATTTAAAAAGCAGAGATCACATGAGGAAAATGATTTGATTATATTAACTAACAAATTTGATTTTTAAATGCTTTCTTAGGAGAGTAACTGGTAACTTCAGAAATTGAAAACCATAAAGTAACTTTGCATAGATTCTGAAAAAAATATACACTAAGGAATTAAAATTATGTGTATCTTTTGTCTTTGTTTTTGCCTATGTTATTTTCTACAATAAGCAGAAACATTAAGGAAAATTCCATAACATAACCTTAAGATACACAACTGTGTACACGTTCTCAGTAACTTTAAGTAGTATCTCACGAATACAGCAGAACCACAGCTCCTTCCCTTCTGGAAACTCCAGGTTTCAGAGTCACTGTTACCCACACCAAAATTAAGAAGTGGCTGTTTTGTGTAATGTGGCACTTTCAGGCTATCTATAACCCATGGGACAGCCTCCAGCTTGCCCAAACTACCCTTCTAAAGGCAGACTGGGAAATAGTCAATCTAGGTGCCTCCAGAAACTAAGTTAGTGGACAAAGATATTTCTCAGAGAGTTCTCCATAAATCTCCTAGGATAAACATATACAGATAATCTCATTATGTGAACTACTGCCATTACCAGGAACCAATCCATTTTGATGAATTCTTTGATATGTTTGGTGAAAGCTAACTGTCTAAACTCACTACTCATTAAATGAAATCCAAGATGTGAATATATTTGAAAAAGTGATCTCCCTATGTCAGCTCAGGAACCAGATGCAGGTGTTGAGAAAATCGTCTGTATGTGTAATCAGTTAAGATGAGGACTGGAATGGGGAGGAGGGGTGCTGGATAAATCTGCTCAAGGAAATGAAAGGATGTTTCATCATTCAAGAAGCCAACCAAGAAATTTCAACTTCTAGAAATAAATGAAGAGATCCTCATTTTTAAAAACTAATAATAAGTAAGTGCCTTAGAACTTTCCTGTATTGGTTCTAAAAATAGCTGAATATATTCATTGGAAAGCAGTGTCAAGAGCATCAATCTCCTTTGAGGTACAAAATCTGACTGACAAACAAGGAAGTACAAAAGGGAGAGTAAAACAACGTTAAATCAACCCTTTTAAGCACCTTTAAGACTATTCTAGAGCAGAAAAGATGGATACTAATGACTTTATGGAGAAGGAAATGGCAACCCACTCCAGTACTCTTGCCTAGAGAATCCCATGGAGGAGCCTGGTAGGCTACAGTCCATGGGGTCCCAAGAGTCGGACACGACTGAGCAACTTCACTTTACAGTGTTTTCCTTAAATGACGGAAGCAGATGGTAGCATAGAAAATAGCCTGAGATTGATACCATTAGATTAAGGAGTAATCAATGCAGAATCAGGTATGAAAAATGGGTATAAAATGTCATTAAAAAAAAAGGTAAAACAATGGTTCTCAAAGTATGGTTCACGGACCCTGGAGTTTCCTGGGACCTTCCCAAAAGCCCTAAAGGTCAGAACTATTTTCATAGTAATACCAAGAGAGTATTTATTTGCTCTTTTCACTGCCCTGACATTTGTAATGATTGCTCAAGAAACAAAGGTAGGCAAACCTACTGATACCTTATCGAGCCTGAGGCAGACACTTGGGTTTGTACTCATTTCACTCCTCACCACCTCATAACCAACCACACACTAGTCCTTGATGTTGACTCTCAACCTCTGAGCACATCTTCACAACATCTGTACCACAAAATGGGAGGTTCACATACAGTACTCTGGCTCCAGAAAGTTGTTCACGGATTTTCTTGATGAAAAGCATTTGTGCAACTGAGCAGTGAAAGTGCCTGGGAAACACCATGGACAGAGGAGCCTGGTGGGCTGCTAGAGTTCACGGGGTTGCAAAGTTAGCTACTTTTTTCTCTGGAACATCATTTTTAAAAGGATAACTAAAAAATGATGGCTATTCAGACTGAGTATTTGAAAAGACATATTCTGAAAAATGAATGTGAGTCTGTCACCTCAAAAAAAAAAACCACCACAAAAACAAAACACACCAAACTGACAGTACTTGTTTCCAACGATAAATTTCAAAGTTTCAAGTGAAAATTAAATTTTGCAAAGTTCACCTTCACTATCAAGGGCCTGACAGCCTCCCAGTACTTGAAGATTCCCCCTCCTCCCACTGATAATAGTTATGTTAATGAATGTGGTTTTGACAGTGAAATGTGCTAACATTTGGAAGATGTGAGTAATTCAAGGAATCAGTATTTTCCAAATGGAGGGTACCTGTTACAAAATCACACAGAGGTAAAAGGTCCAAGTTTATGAGCTTGATTTTAGATGCTACATTACAACTGACCTTTAAGACTCCACCCCCCCAACTGTGGAGGTTTAGTGCTGTATCAAAGGAGACTACCCAAAATTACCTGAAAGGCTTTTTAAAATATCTTCCCCTTTTCTAACTACAAAGCTGTGTGAAGATGGATTTTTTTTCTTATACTTCAACCAAAACAATACATTACTGCAACAGAAGGAAATGCAGAATCAAATGAGAATAGATCTGTCTTAAGTCAAGATACAAACAGATCTGCAAAAACAGAATGTCATTCTTCTCATCAAAATTTTGGAAAGTATAGCTCTTTTTCAGACAAAATATTACTTTTGTTAACATGCAGTGGGCCTGTTGCTATTTTAGAACTTCTCAGTTTTAATTTAGAATACAGTGTATATCAAAATGGGCTTCCCTGGTGGCTCAGTCTGTAAGACCCAGTCTGCAATTCAGGAGACCTGAGTTCAGTCCCTGGGGTAGGAAGATCCCCTGGAGAAGGAAATGGCAACCCACTCCAGTATTCTTGCCTGGGAAATCCCATGGACAGAGGAGCCTGGTGGGCTATCATCCATGGGGTCACAAAGAGTCAGACACGATTTAGGGACTAAGTCACCACTACCAAATATCAAAATAACTCACATAAACAAAAGCTCTAGAGGTCCTCATTAACTTTAAGAGAGTGATAGGATCTTGAAGCTAAACACATTTGAAAACCACTGAGGAAAAGTTGAATTAAACACATCCCTCATAATTCAGGCAACTTAGTAACTGCTTCTGGGGAAACAGTGTTCAAACTCATCTTTTAGATAAACCAATGAGAATTCCATCCCCATCACCTCTTCAATTTGTAGCTACATGACAAAAATATCCTTAGGGATCACTGATCAGCTAATAGCAACAGGACCAAGAGCAGGCAAAAATAAAAGTCCCAGAGCTATTTCCCAGTTTTCTAATCTTAACACCCTTCTCTCCTCACTAATGGACTCTGAGCTCTTAGACCTTCTAGATCTCTTCTCAATTCTTTCCCATTAAGATGAGAAAATACAAAAATAACTGCTAAAAGACTTAAGCTGAAAAGGCAAGTTCAGATAAATTAACACTTCAATTCAGTGATGTCCTTTGCTACTGTTAAACAACTTGGGCAAATCTAATCCAGATTTGAAGCTGAAACTCCAATACTTTGGCCACCTGATGTGAAGAACTCACTCACTGGAAAAGACCCTGATGCTGGGAAAGGTTGAAGGCAGGAGGAGAAGGGGACGACAGAGGATGAGATGGTTGGGTGGCATCACCGACTCAATGGACGTGAGTTTGGGTAAACTCCAGGAGTTGGTGATGGACAGGAAGGGCCTGGTGGGCTGTGGTTCATGGGGTCGAAGAGTTGGACTTAGTTACTGAACTGAATCCAGATTTTAGAAGAATGGAAAAAACCGTAAGACCATTTCACTCCCTTGTCCAGCTCCGGGGCTCTCTTGATGTTTCTGGAAACCCAACCCAAGAAACTTCAAAAGCCAGCTTTTTCACCTCTTTTTCATAACCTTACTCCAGTATCTATAAATCTCTGGCTCTAGCACACCACCTTGTCTTTCTGGATCTGATTACAGGCTGTACACCCTCCCTCATCAGCTCAACACTTCCTCCTCAGCCCTATTTCTGTTCAAGTGTCTTCTAGATGCATAATTCTGGATTCTTTGTATTTCTGTCCCATTTGACATTTAGATAAGAATTATCTATCTTTCTTAATCTTACATCCTTTATGCTTGATAAGGAGAACACATCTGTATGCCTTCTGTTTTCTCTATCAAAATTGTTGCGTGTATGTCAACCAAAGGCAAATTCTTTGAATGCAGAAGACATCACTGAATATTGATAGCAATGTTGCTAACTATTAAAATGTTCATTTAAAAAAAAAAAGAGAGAGAAAGGAGAGGCTAAAAAGAATTGATGTTACTGAAATAGTAAAAATTGATCCTCACTTTGCCAGAAGGCTTTGGATGCATTAAAAATTCAAGATCCTTTTCACCAGTTCACTGTTTACACCTGATCTCTCCAAGTCAAGAACTTCACAGATGCTCTTTAACATGGCATTTCTAAATCTGAAACAGAAAACGGAAAAAGCCAATGTGATTATGTAGGAAAATTTATAAACATTCTCCACAATATAAAGATAAGAGCTAACCCAACTGCTCGGCCACAAACATTAACAAAGCAGCCAGTGTTTCTCTGAATCTTAGAAGTACTCCCAATAATCTTGACTGCTGCACGCACAAAATATAGCCAGGTACTATTATAAACAGAAAACATCATTTACCATTTAAGTTTTAATGGTGGTGTAAGAAAAAACTTACTTCATTCACTAGAAAATAATGTAAAATTTTTCATTACTTAAAATTCACAAACTTGTTAATTCTTCTGGCTAGTGATTAAATACACTTTCCCCTGAGTATTCCTACTGACAATATCTCAAAGAAGGTAATAGGTGATCATATTTAATACTCAAATTTTAAACTACAGGAGACTTAATAAAAAACTTTTAAGAATGTATCATCTCATTAAAAAAATTGCTTAAAAGAATATATCATCTTGTCTGCATTAGGGTGGAAATTACTTCTATTAACTTGATTATCTTCAAAATAGTTTAAATGGCACTTATAAGTGAGGGAATGGAGTGGCTGACACAGAATAGGAGTGGAAGAGTTTTTACTAATTTAGATTCCCTTTGGACCTTCTGAATTTGGGGCTGTGTGAATGATTTACCTCTGTGTATCATTCTTCTAAGGAACAGAAATATCTTTGAGCTTTCAATAATCTCGATATCCACTATTTTTCAGAAAGCAAGTTAATAGTTTATGATGACATGGTCTTGGAATTTAAAGCAAAGAATCAGCAGTCTACTGAAAATGTAAGGGCAGTTATACTTAAATGTTAATGTGATTATTTATAAAGATAACTTACTTTTTCAACATTTCTTCCTTCTTTTTATACTGGATACTTCCTTTTTCAAATGGAAAGCCACTGAACTGACCCACATTCTTCTTTAATGAGGACACCTGAAAATGTTTCTATTATTAATGCTACTTATTACCCAGTAATGTAAACAAGAAAAGTTTCAAAGCCAACATTTTTCTTTTCACATCTGTCTCCACGTTACAACGCTGGTTTAGTCCATATTTTAAAATTCACAATGGAAAAGTACATTTGTTACTAAAATATTAACATTATAAAATGTTTACAAACTTAATTATTTGAAAATACCAATTTGAATTTAAATGTATTTCATTTGGGGGATTTCCTGAGTAATTATAAAACCACAATTAAATGTTATCTGATAACACCCAGGCATATGGAAAGTTACTACTTAAAAGACACTCTTATTCCCTGGCAGTTCAGTGGTTCTGGCTCCCCGCTCTCACTGTCAAGGCCGAGGTTCATTCTCTGGTTGGGGAATAAATATTCCACAAGCCAGGCAGTGCAGCCAAAATAAATAACTTTAAAAAATTCCTTAAGTAATATAAGTTACCAGTAATATTAATTTTTCAAATAAGAAAGTCAGGGATTTATTCTTTTAAAAGTAAAGAACAGAGTCCCTCCAAAAGTCAATACCATTTAGCAGTAATGGGACTTGTGTAGATCAGACTAGTGCCAGGGTTGAATGAGGTAACACACATGAAAACAAAGCTTACCACACTTCAGACAGCCTAACAATGTCAAGCTTTACTTTGCCCATGCACAGCCCAAAGCGAAGTGTCCTCAGGTGTATGGAACACTGAAGTTGTGTGTACAGTATTATGATCAGTAAATGAAACACTGATTTATTTTAAACTGTTGGCAAAAAATTATCCCCTGGTTTATCAGCTATTTCCTCAAAAGGAGACACAATATTCTGTAACGTTTATTCTGAATGGCTAGAAACATTCAAGAAATAAATATCTTCTAACACAGTTAAATCAAAACTGATTTCACAATCTGTAATTTTAGTTTGGCTTAAAAACAACTATGGGCTTCCCTGATAGCTCAGTTGGTAAAGAATCCGCCTGCAATGCAGGAGACCCCCAGTTCCATTCCTGGGTTGGGAAGATCTGCTGGAGAAGGGATAGGCTACCCACCCCAGTGGCTCAGCTGGTGAAGAATCTGCCCAAAATGCGGGAGACCTGGATTTGATCCCTGGGCTGGGAAGATCCCCTAGAGAAGGGAAAGGCTATCCACTCCAGTATTCTGGCCTGGAGAATTTCATGGACTGTAAAGTCCATGGGGGTCAAAAAGAGTCAGACACGACTTACCGACATTCCTTAAAAACAACAACATAAAGAGCTCTGGATGTTACAATACTAACGGCTATATCTAGCTACGTGTCCTGGGATACGTCATTAAACTGTGTGTCAGCTGGCTCACTTGTATGGAATGGAGATTGATCTAGTTGATTTAGTTCTGGAACTAAAGTCCATTCCAGAACTAAAATTATGTTCCTGTTGTATGAAGTATTTTAACACATAAGTACACTACTAGGTAAAAAGTATAAAAAAGGTCTTACTGTTCCTGGTCTGTTGTAAAGCAGTTTATGGAGATTTCTAAGTTCATCTGTTTTCTTCTTACTCAAAAAGAAATGTATCCTTTCAATTTCACAAAGTTTCTGCCCTTTTCCTAGGGGAAAAATACCATGTTAAACACCCATAATGTGTTAGAACATTTAATGATAATTATTTTTAGAGCTTAGTTTACATATAACTTCCGCTCTCACAGGACAAATTAAATTACACCTGTAATATATTAGTACTTAGTAAACACTAAAAACTAACACTGCTAACCATCATTTTAGATACTGAGGCATTTTCACTAAAGAATGAAAGGAATAGAAACTTACCTTGTGCGATTGTAAATGGCTCTCTTTGTAAAGAAGAGACTTGCATCGTCAACCTCTCTACTTTCTTCTTTTCCCTCTTGCCTTCCACAATGAGGCTCTTTTCTAGAAGTTAATTTAACACTTCTTAAGTAACAAAAAGCTTAAAGGATATATTATATCAACATGAGGGGAAAAAAACTGTAGAATCCTAGTATCTCCTAAGTATGATTTAGAGAAGCAAATGACACCACAGTGGTGAAAATACTTGGTAAGTTAGTATCATCACTAAAATTTTTTAAATATAATATTTTATCTACCTGGCGGACCTCACAGAGGAACTGGTGCTTAAAAAAAAAAAAAAATCAGAAAGCAAACAAACTTTTATCCAGCTACAATTATTGCTACAGAAGTCAATTTGTGAAAAATCACCAAGATGCTCATTAAGCTACAATTTGATTAAACATATTCTATTTATTGGGATTCCGTTTACTGTACATCAGAAAACAGCAAGTTAAAATTGAGATAAGAGAATTTTAAGAGATAGCCAAGGAAAGCAATAATTTAGTAAGCTGATAGAAGAAAGAAAAAGAAGAACAATAAGACAGAGCAGCCAGGTTAGTTACTACAGGTAGGGTAAAATTCTGCAAGTTAACATTTAAGGCAATCAACTGGGATGCCATTACTTCGTAGTTCAACAAATGATATTCATAATAATGGTCACAAAACCTTGGGAAAAAAGTTTTGCAATGTTTAGTGTGGACTGCATATGTTTAAGCTAGGTAGTATGTACTTTAAAACTTAAAACATTAAGCTGGATTTTCTAAAATCCATTTATTTTCTGACTGAGATAAACTCAGACAAGTAAGAGGATGCTACATATTGTTGGAAGGTCCTCCATTCATTCACCTGAATGCCTGTTTTGTACAAAGCTGCACTAGATACTAAGGGGGCATCAACAGAGATTAAGAAATTGAGGGACTCCTCCGGTGGCCCAGTGTCTAAGACTCTAAATTCTCAATGCTGGGACCCTAGGTTTGATCCCTGGTTGGGGAACTAGATCCCACATGCCACAACTAAGATCATGTGCAGCCAAATAAAGAAATAAAATATTAAAAAAAAAAGAAATTGAATATTTCCTGAAAAGAGACTATATCTACTAGAGTCTAGGAGACTCAAATATACTCCAAAGAAGATAATACACTTCTAGAAAGATAAAACTGAAGTTCTGCGAAGTAATGAAAGAGTCATTGTTTTAGGATTATGGAAAAAGGATCAAAACATTGGAGCTGGCTTTGAAGGACAGGCAAGATCTGCAGATGTAACGCTTGTCCCAGAAAGAATTTAAAAAAAAAAAAAGGGGGTGACCTCAGCAGGTGTGTCCTGGCCATGTATTAGCCGAACGAAGAATGGACAGACAGCACTCTAAAGCAACTCTGAAGATCACCCAGCTTTCCTTCCCTGAATGATCTATGCCCTTTACTGGCTGTTGATCACCATCCATAAGCTAATGACTTCCGTGGTCTACCTCCAGTCCAGAGCATTCTCTTGAGCTTCATACTGTCAACTGGACAGCTCCACTTCATGTCCCACAGGCGCCAAACTCAATGCACCCAACACAGAAGTCATAATCATCTCCACTCACTCACCTTCGTGAATTCTACTTTTCAGAAAATGGTAGTATAATCTACCCAGCGGCCAACGACAGAAACCTCCTAGTCATCTTTTATGAGGCATCTCCTACCAAAACCTTTCCCCTCACTCTCCAAACCGCTGCCAAGGCAAGTCAATTCCACACCTTATTTGGCACAAATTTCAGTGCCTGTTTCTAAGTGCCTCACTATTTTCAGGGCTAAGTAGGATAAAAACATCCTGCATTTAAATTGTCACACAAACACCTCAGAGGAGGAAAAGAGAACAGTAACAAATTTAAGACAACTACAAAACTGCCTGGGCATTTTTTTTTTAATTTTCATGATTAAAAAAACAACAGCACAATTTGAACTATCGATCTCCCAAGCATTACTGGACTGGTCATTTATAGCGCCTTTATTGAACACATGACTTCTATAATTTTTTTCCTGACATGAAGAAGAAATTCATCATCTCAGTGGTATCCAAAAGCAAAAACTGGAGGAAAAAGTGCTGAGAAAGTCTTGGACTAGCAGTGAGATACTGCAGCCAATTTTCAGTTATTACATTATAAATAATTTAAAATTAATCCGTATTTTTCTCCTAAGCGTTTCTGTACTTAAACGCAGGCATGCTTCCCCTCTTAGAGCACCTACCACTTTAGAGAAACAAAAAAGCACACTGAGTAATCTCAACCCAGATTGTATTCATAAAATGTTGACTATGGACTGGTTTAGGCTTGGAAAATAACAAAACAGTGAAACCTGGGTTTGGGACCAAAATCTCAAACCTCTTCCCAAGTTTGGCTGAGTTGTAATCAAGTATTAAATAAATCCAGATTGGGCTAATATCATCAGGGAATACTAAGAACTCTGACACGGAGTTTTAAGTGGCTGGAAACATCTCATGAAGCTGGCATACTTCAAGACTGACCGCAGGACCACTCCTGAATTCTGTAAGGTTCTCCCCGTTGCAAGCGTCCAGTCACATAGATCGGTACTGTTCTCCCTCTACACCAAACCAAAACTGAGACAACTCTGAGCTCTTTAACTTTCTTTTCACAGTTCACTGCTTTCGTACTCTATTTTTAAAGTAGCAACCGCTTTCACCAGTGTTTCCCCGTGAAAGTTACACCCCTAAAGCCTCTGAAACGAACGTCTGCTTAAGTTCAACAAATATACTAGAACGACTAAAATATTTCCAGGTCTAGCATTAACAACTTCAGTTCTTACTGTCAGAGACTTACAATTTCGAAACGCAAAGGAGGCGTACTGAAGAGCAAAAGTAAAGATTACCGTAGTACCCCAAGGCCAGCAGTTTAAAAAAAAAAAACCAGATCTGAAACTTAGAAACTTCCTGTCAAACAGTGCAATGTTATGAACGTCTGTTGCTGGTGAGAAGTAAATGCACTCCGAAATAACAACGGAACGAGGATTTTGTTCTTTTTAAATTAGAATTCACAAAGTTATTTTCTCCTCTGCTGCTCGGGCGCGCGCGCGCACAAACCCCAGATAATTCCACATTCTTACTGAAAAAGAAAAAAAAAAATCACTCCTACTGAGCGTCTCTAAGTGCACAAAGAGCCAGAAAAAGCGTTTTCGGTACAACCCATCACTAGGAAAGACGACGTCCTCTCCCCACCTTTCTCTTCCTCCTCCTCCTCCTCGTCGTCGTCCTCGTCCTCCTCTTCACTTTCCTCTCTCCGGGCCGGGCATGTCGGGCTCTTTTTCGGACGCGGGCTGGGCGGGGGCCGCCTCTCCCTCCGCAGCTGTGCCCGAGGAGGACATGCTGTGGACCTGCGGGCGCGGAGCACACCAAAGCCCTCGGCTCGGTCTCCCCCAGCCCCCGGCCGCCCCGACCGGCCGGCCCTCCCTGCGCAGCCCCAGGGAGCCGCGAGGAGCCCCGACCTCAAAGTTTGCCTCCCTGCGCGTCCGGGACGGCGGCGCTCGCTCCCCCGGGGGCGGCTTCTCTCTGGCCCCGCGGGCCGTCGCGCGCGCCGAGGCGGGAAAGCGCGGGCGCCGCGCCGCCCCTCCCACCGCCCGGCCCCGCGCCGCCGGCCGCCCCGCGTCCCCTCCCCTCCCCCGCCCCAGGCCGCCGTCCAAATGGCCGCGGAGGTGCGGGCGGGGCCCCGCGCGCCCTCCCGGCCTCCCCTCGGCCGTCGCGGCCCTCACCGCGGCTCCCGGCGGCCACGGGCCTGGCGCGCGAGG
Organism: Nanger dama; assembly: GCA_917880005.1. Classification (NCBI taxonomy): domain Eukaryota; kingdom Metazoa; phylum Chordata; class Mammalia; order Artiodactyla; family Bovidae; genus Nanger; species Nanger dama. The sequence goes on along the minus strand of CAKJTW010000032.1, from coordinate 12,966,650 downwards.
GCACGAAGAGGCTCCCGGAGGCGGCGACGGGCGCCGAGGAGGACGCGCACGGGCCGCTCGCTGGCGTGACGCTCGCGCCGCGCTCTCGGCTGCCCAGAATCAACACGATTTTCAAAATGGCGGTTCGGGAAGGAAAGCGGGAATGCGGCGGCCAATCAGGGCCGCGAGCTGGGAGTTGGCGCGCGCGGGGCTGGGGGGGCGGGGCGGGCGCTCGCCTCTGAGGAAAGCCCCCCGAGCCGCGGTGGAGCCTCGCGAGGTCGCCCCGGCCGCGGGCGCAGGGGCCTCGCGCGGCCCCGCGCCGCCCCGGTGGCGTCCCGCCGCCGATCCGGCGCTCCGCCGGGAAAGCGGACAGGCCGCGTCGCGGGCGGCGGGCGGGAGCGGACGCGGGGCCGGCGTGGCGGCGCGGAGCGGAAGAACGCTAGGGGGCCTGCCGGTGTATTGTCTCGGCGGCTCGTTCCCGGAAAGGAGGCGGAGCGGCCGTGGGTCCGGGAGGCGGCGGGAGGGAGGGAGGGTGCAGAAGTTTGCATCCAGTTAAGTCCCTGCTACAGTTATTTCCCAGAGGTGGAGGGGAATTACTAAATGACTGATCTCTTTCGGGTCCCAGAGATCACGCTGGTGATGACTCCCGAATCTGCTGCTAGGAGGACCCCATCGCTTGCAAAGTGCATCGCGAGGAAGAAGATCCTACTGCATAGAAAGTTCTCGTCACCGGAGACAAAAAGATTTCCAGACCTGTAAATGTTAGGGGAAGTCGTGTGTGTTCGTTATAATAGAAGAAAAAAGGGTATCGATCAGTCCAGACTCTTCTCCTGGAGACGTGGGCCATCTCCGCAGAATCCTTTAAAACTTAAAAACAACAACAACATTGCTCCCGTAGCCATGAGTTTCCGGGCCTGTAGGTGAAAACCCTCGCAATAAACTCACATTTGGCTTTGTTAAAACGGAGCACTGCTCCTCCCCCACACCTCGCTCAAATGCTCCACCTTTGTGTCTGATTCCCATTGTTTCACATCCCCCCCCGCCTCCCCACCACTGTCTGCCCAAAGGATCCTTTTATTGGACGTATTTATGTTAGAAACGGTCAGTTAAATTTGCCCGAATGGATTCCTCTTTGTATGACAAAAATTAGACATGGTCTTTGAATCTTCTCTTTTCCTTTCGTGCCCCTACGGAAAACATAAGCAAGTTCTGTCTGAAAACAAGCAAATTCTGTCATTTCTTCCCTCAAATTTTAGACCATCTCCCACCCTACTGGTGCCACTCAATAATGTCCACTGTTGCTTGGATTTTGACATAGTCCCTCACTGATTAGGTGGCTTCCACGTTGCTACCTCCACCTCCTACTAGTCACACAGCAGCCAGGGTAATCCATCTGAGAGTGTTCTCATTTACTCTTGCTTCAGTTCAGTTCAGTCGCTCAGTCATGTCCGACTCTTTGCGACCCCATGAATCGCAGCACACCAGGGCTCCCTATCCATCATCAAGTCCTGGAGTTCACTCAGACTCACATGCATTTTGTCGGTGATGCCATCCAGCCATCTCATCCTCTGTCGTACGTACCCTTCTCCTCCTGCCCCCAATCCCTCCCAGCATCGCAGTCTTTTCCAATGAATCAACTCTTTGCATGAGGTGGTTTCCAAAGTACTGGAATTTCAGCTTTAGCATCAGTCCTTCCAAAGAACACCCAGGACTGATCTCCTTTAGAATGGATTGGTTGGATCTCCTTGCAGTCCAAGGGACTCTCAAGAGTTTTTTCCAACACCACAGTTCAAAAGCATCAATTCTTTGGCACTCAGCTTTCTTCACAGTCCAACTCTCACATCCATACACGACCACTGGAAAAATCATAGCCTTGACTAGACGGACCTTTGTTGGCAAAATAATGTCTCTCCTTTTCAATATGCTATCTAGGTTGGTCATAACTTTCCTTCCAAGGAGTAAGTGTCTTTTAATTTCATGGCTGCAGTCACCATCTGCAGTGATTTTGGAGCCCCCAAAACTCTTGCTTAAAACTCTCCAATAGCTCTATGCTCAAGTGTTTCTCCTACCCCAATACCATCACTATTCCCTTTCCATTCTTTTTCAGTAATTCACTTATTCATTCAAAAATATTTGTTGCAAACCTCCTCTCTTCCAGTCACTAAGAGCTGCCATCTTCAAGCTTATATTCTAGTTGAGACAGTGAACAAGTGAATACACTATACAATGAACAGCTATGAAAGTAAAGCAGGTTAAAGGAGATGGGAAGTACCAGTAGGATGGATGGGGTTTTATTTCACATATTGATACTTAAGGAAGATCTTGTTAATATAACATTTGAAAAGAGATCCTAAGTATTAATAATGAGAGCAGTGGAGAAAGTGGATATAGTCCTAAGAATTCTCTGGAGTTTTGACTGTGACTTATGATGATTTTGGGGTTTTCATTTAACGTGTTAGTCGGTCAGTCATGTCCGACTCCTTGCAACCCCATGGGGTGGAGCCCTCCAGGCTCTTCTGTCTGTGGAATTCTCCTAGCAAGAATACTGGAGTGGGTTGCCATTCCCTTCTCCAGGGGGTCTTCCCGACCCAGGGATTAAACCTGGCTCTCCTGCATTGCAGGCAGATTCTTTAGATCTGAGCCAGCAGGGAAGCCCCAATAAACAGCCATTTACTGAGATGAGGAAAAGCCCTCAGCGGTTGAGGAGGAGTATTTGTCCAAACACTTCTGGGGAGTGGTGGGTAAGGAAATCAGTTAAATCACTGAGACCTGTTAAGTTTACCTGTGTGTGCTCAATCAGTCATGTCCAACTTGAGATCTGCATTGCAGACAGATTCTTTACCACTTGAGCCATCAGGGAAGCCCAGTCAGATTCCTGTTAACTCCAAACGGAGATTCAGACTAGGCAATTGGATGTGAAAGTCACATTCATGATATAGATGTGGGAATTGTCAACATATAAGAGGGCTTCTCTGATGGCTCAGATGGTAAAGAATCTGCCTGCAATGCAGGAGATCCATGTTCAATCCCTGGCTTGGGAAGACCCCCTGGAAAAGGGAATGGCAATCCAGTAGATGGTATTGAAAGCCCTCAGCCTGAAGGAACTCATTCAGTTCAGTTCAGTCGCTCAATCATGTCCGACTCTTTGCGACCCCATGGACTACAGCACACCAGGCCTCCCTGTCCATTGCCAACTCCCAGAGTTAACTCATACTCTGTCCGTTGAGTCGGTGATGTCATCCAACAGTCTTATCCTCTGTCTTCCCCTTCTCCTCCTGCCTTTAATCTTTCCCAGCATTAGGGTCTTTTCCAATGAGTCAGTTCTTCACATCAGGTGGCCAAAGTATTGGAGTTTCAGCTTCAGCATCAGTCCTTCCAATGAATATTCAGGACTGATTTCCTTTAGGATGGACTGATTGGATCTCCTTGCAGTCCAAGGGACTCTCAAGAGTCTTCTCCAACACCATAGTTCAAAAGCATCAATTCTTTGCACTCACCTTTCTTTATAGTCCAGTTCTCACATCCATATATGACTCCTGGAAAAACCATAGCTTTGACTACACGGACATTTGTCAGCAAAGTAATGTCTCTGCTTTTTAATATGCTGTCTAGGTTGAAGGGCCTCACTAGCAGAGTGAATATCAACAGAGGTAAGGAGAGGGTCAAGACTGTACACTGGATCTCACCAGCGGTTAGAGGTTCAAGAGAGGAAGCTGAAGCAGCAAAGGAGATGAGCCAGTGGGTTTGGCAGATATGTGGGAGCTTTAAAAGTTCTTACTCCTTTAAGATATCAGTGACATCAGGAGCAGAATCCTTGACAGTGAATGTGGAAGAGGACAGTTGGCAGTTTTAGAGCGAGGAATGGGAGCTATTCATATGGGAGAATAGGGGATGAATGTGGTAGGGTTGCCAGGCAGAGACAAGGAGGACCCACTGACGTTAGTGGCCATGAAGTCAGAGTGAGACCAGCCAGGATTATATTTTTTTTCTGCAGCCATATTCAACTACTAGAAGTAGGTGTAGAGGTGGTGAAGATTTGGATTTAACCAGGTTCACCTTTTGTCAGACAATTATAAACAGAGGAGAGAAAGGTGAGTTGAAGATGTGGGTGGAACAATGAACGTAATGATGGAACAGAGAATCAGAGCTGAGCAGGGAGGAAAGAAACAACGCGAGAGGGTGAGACACACTGAACATGGGCAGGATGAAGAAGGAAGGTCTTTATTTCCTTTGTTGCATTTACCACTGCCTGAAAATTTTAGTTGCTTACTGTCTGTCCTCCCCACTAAAATGTAAGCTCCTTGTGGATCCAGGGACTTTGTCTTGTTCATCACAGTATTCTTGGCACCTGAAGTAGGCCCTGACACCTAGTAAGTGATCAATAGGGATTTGCAAAAAAAAAAAAAAAAAGAGAGATTTGCCAAATGCGTGGACATGGAAACAACCTTTTATTGTGAAGATTCAGAGCTTTTTTTGTTTATTGTGGTGAGATGACATATCAGCATAAGATAGGTTCTTTTGGTAAAAGTTTACTCAACAGCAGTTAAACAATTTACAGTTTAACAACGGAAAGTTTGTTTCTCACTCTATAAAGCTCTTGGTCAGTTCAGGCAGTTCCGTGGGGCTTTCTTTCCTGTGGTTTAGTGATTGCTCTAAGCTCCTTTAGGTCTTGAGGTCTCATCATCTCAACATGAGTCCTTAGTGTTCACAGTGTTAGGGGAACAGAACAGGACTAGAACTTGTACCTGTTCTAGGGTTCTGCTCATCGGCTGCTAGCCAGATGGGTCGTACCACCTCACCGAACTGCAAAGAATCTAGGCAACCTGGGGCCACATATGAAGCCACTGGTGACTGCTGTATCCGCAGAGAGAGACTCATAATTACACCCAAGTAAAGTCCCATTGAGATCAGTGGGGAATGTGCTTGAAGATATTTGTCGGTTTTATTCTAGAACCATTAAAAATCCTGATTCTTAAGTTTTTTGTTTCATTTGTGCCTTGAGGAGTTTTTACATCTACTGCACACAGATATCTTATCTTTCTTCTGCACACATCTAGCTCTCACACACACGTATCTCTCTTTCGCAGACTACAGGTTTCAGGGGCAGAGCCCACGTCCATGCTGCTTATTACTCTCTTCCAGTATTTGGCACAATGCCTGACACAAAATACTTTTAAAATATGTGCTTAATTGAAATGCATCCGCTTTAGGTTCTAAGACAGTGGCCTGAGGCTGTTGTCTGGATGCTATTTAAAGACCTTCCAGCAATATCAGCTCTGTAAATGATCGTGGCTTATCCATGACCGATGACCAGTTGCTCATTTTAACCCAGTCGTAAGCATAAATATAGTGACACATTTGGCTCTTCTAAAAACCAGATATCACACTCTCTCGGTAGAGCTAGCCAAAGTCCACAGATTAGTAATTTGAGATTAGAAAATATGTGAATGCAATGATATCCAGTTGGTTGCTAGACTGAATATTCTAGCTCTGACGATAGCCAGGAAGACTGTTCATAGGAAACGGTAGGAACCGGTGAGAGAAATGGTGAGACAAGAGAAGTTAGAGAACAAAGAATAAGTGGTTACCAAGTTTTGGCCCTGGAATCTAATTTTGCTCTAAATTTAGCAAATATCATTTGTAACACATTTATTAATATATCATTATCAATTGTTTCATGGTATGAGACCAAAGAAATAGAGATGATAGAGCTTTGATATTACTTCCTTTGTTTGGTGTAAAATAAAGAGACGATCTCTGTTGAGAGGGGTTTTTCTGCTTGTGGACTATCATTCAATGTTTAGATTATGTTTAATGACATTGCTGTTGGCAGAATCACAATATCAGAGGCAGAAAAATGTTTTCCACTGCAAGTTGGCTAGAAATCCTCAGTATTGTCTCAAGATTGTCAAAATGGAGTGTCCTCTTAGAAAATAAATGTAACTCTAAAATATTTCTATCTAGTACTCCCTGGCGGTCCAGTGGTTAGGCTCCATGCTCTCAGTGCTGAGGGACTAGTTTCAAGCCCAGGTCAAGGAACTAAAATCCTGCAAGCTACAGGCCCTTCCTTCCCCCTTCCCCTCCCATAAAATTCTATTTTGAGTTTATAAATAAATTCAAATTGATAAATAAAACATTCCTTTTTCACATTACTCATTTAAAGGAATTAGAGAAGGTTTGAGTGGTTTAAGCTCATAGGCAGCTTGGGTTTAAAAATGAAATTTAGAATAAACAGATGTTTGCATATTGGGAAAAGAAAAAGTTTTTTTTTTTTTAAGATGTTACCTCCTAATATTTTTTGGAAAAAATAAACTTGTTTTCTCTCTTTCTCCTTCCCATCTCAATCTAATGCAGTGAGTCTTAAGTGGGGGACAGGATATTATACCCCTGAGAGGATATTTGGCATTATGGAGACATTTTTTGGTCACATGTCGGGGGGTGCTAGTGGCATCTAGTAGGCAGAGGCTCCAATGCTGTTTAAACATCCTTTAATGCATAAGACAGGCCACACAACAAGTAATTATTTGGTTTGAAACATCAGTAGCACTGAGAGGACTTCCCCGGTGGCCCAGTGGCTAACATTCTGGGGCTTCAGTGCAGGGGGTCCAGGTTCAATCCCTGGTCAGGGAACTAGATCCTACATAAGTGAAGCGAAGAAGTGAAGTCGCTCAGTCGTGTCCGACTCCTTGTGACCCCATGGACTGTAGCCTACAAGGCTCCTCTGTCCATGGAATTTTCCAGGCAAGAGTACTGGAGTGGGTTGCCATTTCCTTCTCCAGGGGATCTTCCCCCGCCAGGGGATTGAACCTGGGTCTCCTGCATTGCAGGCAGATGCTTACCGTCTGAGCCACCAGGGAAGACAGATCCTACATGCTGTAACTCAAAAAAGAAAAAAAAAATCCCACATTCTGCAACTAAGACCCGGTGCAGTCAAAAAACAAACAAAAAAATGGTGCTGAGATTAAGAAATCCTAACCTAATGCAACATACAGTATTTTGTTATCCTAGCACTGCAGTTGGAGAAGGCAATGGCACCCCACTCCAGTACTCTTGCCTGGAAAATCCCATGGACAGAGTAGCCTGGAAGGCTGCAGTCCATGGGGTCGCTGAAAGTCGGACACGACTCAGCGACTTCACTTTCACTTTTCACTTTCCTGAATTGGAGAAGGAAATGGCAACCCACTCCAGTGTTCTTGCCTGGAGAATCCCAGGGCTCTCATAAAGACCAATAATGATCTCAGAATAGACAACTGAAAGACTTCTTTAGAAACTCCTATACTTTTTATTGGAGAAGGAAATGGCAACCCACTCCAGTATTCTTGGCCTGGAGAATCCCATGCACAGAGGAGCCTGGTGGGCTACAGCCCATGGGGTTGCAGAGTCAGACACGACTGAGTGACTAACACACACACATACTTTTTATCGTTGTTTAGTCACCAAGTTGTGTCCAACTCTTTTATGACCCCAGGGATGATAGCCTACCAGGCTCCTCTGTCCATGGGATTTCCCAGGCAAGAATACTGGAGTGGGTTGCCGTTTCCTTCTCCAGGGGTGTTTCCTGACCCAGGGATCAAAGCCATGTCTCCTCATTGGCAGGCGGTTTATTGTTGTTGTTTTTTTAACCAATGAGTCACCAGGGAAGCCCGACTCCTATATTTTTACTTTGTTTCTGTGCAGCATTTGGTACTGTTCAGCATCCTTTCTTTCAAAAGCTTTTTCTCTTTATTTGCATGACCTTGCTTTCTTTGCTGGCTATCTTGCATCTGTTATCCTCTTGAAAGTTGGTGTTCTTCAGGGCTCCCCATAGGCCCCTTGGCTGGTTCCTTACATGTGATTTTCCTGGGTAATCTCATCCACACTCATGGTATCAGTGATGTCTAGATTAATAAAGTACAAATCAACATATTTAATAATTTACTAGCTCTTTGAGCAGCATACTCTTATAATCACCTATTAGATTTCTTCACGTAATATCCCATTAATATCTGAAATTCAACATAGTAAAGCTAAACCCATTCTCTAGCATACCTCTCCTCTTTTTATTTTTATTTATTTATTTATGGCCATGCTGCAAAGCTTTCGGGATCATAGTTCCTGCCAGGGATTGAACCTGGGCCATGGCAGTGAAAGCGCTGAGTCCTAATCACTGGACCACCAGGGAGTTTCCTCTCCTCTTTTTGTTAGATTTATTTAGTTACTTATTTATGAAGTAGAAAAGAACAGCTCTGTTACTTTGCCAGGCTAAGAGGACCACAGCCGGCTAACGCCCTCAAAACTGTGTCCTGACCTTTAAGGGGCAGAGAGTTTTATCATCATGGGTTCAAAGGGAAAGATGTGATCAGTTCGTGGGCATTCTTCTGATTGCTTGGTGATGTGGCAGTTGTGAGTCAGCATCATCAAGCTGGTTCCAGCCAGTCTGGGGTCTGTCTCCCTGCTTATAGGCAGCAGATAATTTCACTTCTCCTACCTAGCGGAGTTTTAGCATCTGTCAAAGCTCAGAGGGGAGACAGGAAGACCTTGCAGAAGGGTTACAGGCCCAGCATAGCCTTCCAGTGACATGGTCACATGGGATTTTAGAAATTGCCCCTCTGGGAGATCCAAGGTGTGTGCAGGCAGTCAAGGTCAGGTCTCAGAATTGAAGAAAAAAAAAAGAAGGGAAGGAAAGAGATTCCTGATTGTATTCAATTTCCATTTCAGATTGTTGAGGAAGCCTGTCTGTATCTATACCTTTGGCTTCCAGGTGATAGCCCAGTTACCTCTTAAACAATTTCCTCCCATCCCCCTACTGAAGTTATGTTGACTGCATTTCTATTACCTGCAACCATAGACTCCTGAGTCATACAATCCACTGACTAGGAATTCAAGGATAAGGCTCTTGCCTTGGACTTCTTTGTAGATTCAGCTATTACCCCAGTATCAAAGTACATTGTACCATGTAGATACAAAATAGATACTGGATACAAAAATATCTGTGAGTCAATTAATGAAGCAAAAAGGAAAGGGAGAAAGGAAAAAGAGAAGTGAAGAGGTAGTTAAAATTAAGAGAGGAGAAATAGGAAAGAAAAAATATGAAGGAAAATTGAGGATGTGCTCAGTCATGTCCGACTCTCCAGCGGGCCAGGTTTCTCTGTCCATGGAGTTTTCCAGGCAAGAACGCTAGAGTGGGTTGCCATTTCCTCCTTCAGGGGATCTTCCTGACCCTGACCCAGGGATCAAACCTGCATTGGAGGCAGATCCTTTACCATCTGAGCCACCGAGGAAGACTATATGAGCTAGAAAGTGAAGTGAAGTCGCTCAGTCGTGTCCGACTCTTTGCAACCCCGTGGGCTGTAGCCCACCAGCCTCCTCCATACTGGAGTGGGTTGCCATTTCCTTCTCCAGGGGAATCTTCCCAATCCAGGGATCGAACCCAGGTCTCCCGCATTGCAGGCAGACGCTTTAACCTCTGAGCTACCAGGGAAGCCTGGTAGAGTTACATATACATAAAGCTAGAGTTATGTATAAATAAAGTGTTTGGGGGGAAAAAAAAAAAAAAGCCCCAAACCCAAACATACCATTTTCTCTCTCATTGCTATTTACCTCTATTGTTTCTCAGTTGTTGACAATCACTGACTCTCCTCCCTCCAGCCCTCTCTATGAGCTTGTTGTGGGGTGGATTTCCAAAAGGCGTGAGGATCCACACTGATGTATGCCTGGACAATCCCATGAACAGAGGAGCCTGGCAAGCTGCAGGCCACTTGGGGTCACAAAGAGTCTGACAGGACTGGGTAACTAGCGCAACAACACATTCATAGACCAGGTGCCCTTTCTAAAGCTCTTCTCCCTGTTTCCTCTCATTCTTATCTCTTGTCCTCTTTTTTTTTTGTTGTTGTTTGTTTGTTTTTGGCCTGCAGCAAGTACTCTTTCTTAAGCAAAAATCTTGCCATTATCTTTCCAATGCCTCACTGTTGTTTGTGGAATAAAGTGCAATTTTCAAGAATCTTCTTTTCAAGAAGATTCTGCATGATCTGCTTACCTCTCTAGCTGTCTCTCCTTCCTCCTAAACACTCCCACTCCTCCCCTAGGAAACAATCTTCCAGCCAAAATCAATGAGCTTCTTTAAATTCTCTGAATTACTAAGTTTTCTTATTTTGTTTTTCTCTCCACGCTTACCACCATCCTCCTTACCCCCACAAACTCTTTCTCCTCTGCCTCCCCTGGGCTTCTTGTCTACCCAGCACCCTCTCTGAGTGCCATCCTCCATCAGAGGATGATCTATTTATTTATTTCTTTTTTGACTGCACCGGATCTTTGTTGTGCCATGTGGGAATCTAGTTCCCTGACCAGAGATCGAACTCCGCCACCTCCCCCAACACCCTGCCCACCCCCCGCACTACCCCCACCGCGTAGGGAGCAGGGAGTCTTAGATCCTGGGGCACCAGGGAAGTTCCAGAGCATCTACTTTCAAACACCTGTCTGCTAGGCTATCCCTCTATGCAGCTTGCTGAGATAAAGGATGTCATATCTTTTTGTTACCTCTTCTATAAACCTCCTCTCCCCTTCTTCCTCTGTTACCTAAGGGGGGTGCTTTAATTTGCAGCAACCTGTTTAAAGAGTTTATTCTCTTGACACTGGCCTCCTATACAATAGAGAACTGACAATGCTAGTAAGTATCCTTTTTTTTCCTTCAGCCCTTAGATTAGAAAGTTATCCGATAAATTTAGGAAAGACAGGATTCACTAGAGTCTATTTAGTAGGTATTTGCATTTTCCACAGCTCTGTTATGAACTGGTTGCTTCTCAAATTATTGGATTGGACCAAAAGTTCATTTGGGTTTTTCTGCAACATCTTATGGAAAAAACCCAAATGATCTTCCCGACTCAGGGATCGAACCTGGGTCTCCTGCATTGCAGGCAGATTCTTTACCATCTGAGCCACCAGGGCCCTTATAAATGAATCCTACTACCCTTAAATTATGGGCTTCACTAACGGCTCACCAATAATGAACTCTACATTGCAGGAAACGCAGCTTCTATCCCTGGGTCGGGAAGATCCCCTGGAGAAGGATATGGCAACCCACTCCAGTATTCATGCCTGGAAAATCCCATGCACAGAGGAGCCTGGTTATAGACCATGGAGGCACAAGAATCAGACATAACTTAGGGACTAAACCACCCAGATAATCACAATGGTGTGATCACTCACCTAGAGCCAGACATCCTGGAATGTGAATTCAAGTGGGCCTTAGGAAGCATCACAATGAACAAAACTAGTGGAGGTGATGGAATTCCAGTGGAGCTGTTTCAAATCCTGAAAGATGATGCTGTGAAAGTGCTGCACTCAATATGCCAGCAAATATGGAAAACTCAACAGTGGCCACAGGACTGGAAGAAGTCAGTTTTCATTCCAATCCCAAAGAAAGGCAATGCCAAAGAATGCTCAAACTACCGCACAATTGCACTCATCTCACACGCTAGTAAAGTAATGCTCAAAATTCTCCAAGCCAGGCTTCAGCAATACATGAACCGTGAACTTCCAGATGTTCAAGCTGGTTTTAGAAAAGGCAGAGGAACCAGAGATCAAATTGCTAACATCCGCTGGATCATGGAAAAAGCTGGAGAGTTCCACAAAACATCTATTTCTGCTTTATTGACTATGCCAAAGCCTTTGACTGTGTGGATGACAACAAACTGGAAAATTCTGAAAGAGATGGTAATACCAGACCACCTGACCTGCCTCTTGAGAAACCTCTATGCAGGTCAGGGAAGCAACAATCAGAACTGGACATGGAACAACAGACTGGTTCCAAATAGGAAAAGGAGTACGTCAAGGTTGTATATTGTCATCCTGCTTATTTAACTTATGTGCAGAGTACATCATGAGAAATGCTGGGCTGAAGGAAGCACAAGCTGGAATCAAGATTGCCGGGAGAAATATCAATAACCCCAGATATGCAGATGACACCACCCTTATGGCAGAAAGTGAAGAAGAACTAAAGAGCCACTTGATCAAAGTGAAAGAGGAGAGTGAAAAAGATGGCTTAAAGCTCAACATTCAGAAAACTAAGATCATGGCATCTGGTCTCATCACTTCATGGCAGGTAGATGGGGAAACAGTGGAAACAGTGTCAGATTTAATTTTTCTGGGCTCCAAAATCACTGCAGATAGCAATTGCAGCAATGAAATCAAAAGATGCTTACTCCTTGGAAGGAAAGTTATGACCAACCTAGACAGCATATTAAAAGCAGAGACATTACTTTGCCAACAAAGTTCGTCTAGTCAAGGCTTTGTTTTTTCTAGTAGTTATGTATGGATGCGAGAGTTGGACGTGAAGAAAGCTGAGCACCGAAGAATTGATGCTTTTGAACTCTGGTGTTGGAGAAGACTCTTGAGAGTCCCCTTGGACTGTAAGGAAATCCAACCAGTCCGTCCTAAAGGAGATCAGTCCTGGGTGTTCATTGGAAGGACTGATGTTGAGGCTGAAACTGCAATGTTTTGGCCACCTGAAGCAAAGAGCTGACTCATTGGAAAAGACCCTGATGCTGGGAGGGATTGGGGGCAGGAGGAGAAGGGGACGACAGAGGATGAGATGATTGGGTGGCATCATTGACTCAATGGACATGGGTTTGGGTGGACTCTAGGAGTTGGTGATGGACAGGGAGGCCTGGCATGCTGTGGTTCATGGGGTCGCAAAGAGTCGAACACCACTAAATGACTGAACTGACTGAAACCACCAATCACCATCATTATTAAATTACAACCTTACTATGAATAATGCTACACTCTAACCTACTCCATATACAAATATTGATATGTAAATGAACAAATAAATGCCATTTAACAACTCACCACTGAGAGGATGAGAGAGCTGGATGGCATCACTGATGCACTGGAGATGAACTTGGGCAAACTTGTGGAAATGAGAGAGAGGCCTGGCTGCTGCAGTCCATGGGTTCGCAGAAAGTCCCACTCAACTGGGCCACTAGACAACTCACCTTCTACATTCCCAGTAGGGATATGTCACTCAGAGATCTTTCCTGTTAGTGATACAGCGATGTTTGGCAACCCCTTTCCATCACGCTCAGTCTGCTCTGCTTTTTTGCTAGTTCATTCGCTTTGAATACATTCAGCTGCTCCTCCCCAGAACTTCAGGACTGCATCACTCTTCAGAACGGAGGCCCCGGGCACACTCAGTACCCAAAGCCAAGTGAAATTAATTGCCTTTGCCCCGACTTGGGGCCCTGATAGGTGGTAGGTATTGGCAATACTAGCCAAAGAAATCTGTCACGATTCGCACAGCTTGAACGTATCCTTCTCGGGGCCAACTGAAAGTCCTGGCAACCTAAGTGTAACTAGTGGGGACGTCTACATTTTTAAAACAATGAAATGGAAAGTGCTATTCTGGAAAAATTAGACTGACTGGCAGAAGATTCTCAGAGTACAATCAACATCAACTGTCCAGAGATGCTGTGATTAGAACAAATGAGGACGGAGGCAGGGGATGCATGGAAGTGATTTCTGCTTTGAACCTCAGAGGGTAGATCAAAGATTTTAAAACGTTTTTATTTTTTATTTTTTCTGAAATCGCCCAGCTCCAGAATTTCAAGGATCGCGTTCGCTGCCTGCTTCCTAAAGAGAGCTCGTTCCTGGGGGAGGTGTGTGCGTGCAGGCGCGGGGGAGGCAAGGCTCAGGAGAGGGCCCCCAGCTCTCCGGAATAAACAGCAGGGGGAGAAGGGGAGCGCGCCGAGGCGGGCGGGAGGGGCTGGGGAGGGAGCATCGGGGGCAAGGGCCGGGGGAGGGGGCCTCTAGCCGCGCGCAGCGGCTGGTAGCCTGGAGATCCGAGCGCCTCCGGTACCTGGAGCTGCCGCCTGGGGAAGCTGACAGCGGACCTCCGCGGGCCTGCGCCCGCGCCCTGCCCCCTCCTAGTCTCCCAGTCCGGGCGCCGACCTCACGCGCACGGTAAGGAGGGGCGCGGGGTGCTGCCCTCGCCCCGGGCCAGGTGCCTCCTCGGCCTCCCCAGGCTGTCACCCCCTACTCCCTCCCTCGCCCCCTCCCCGGCCCCCTAGGCGCGGGGCTGAGCCTCGGGCGGTCGGCCCGCTGGGACTCTACGCTCGCGGACCCCCGCCTCCTCTCCGCCCTTTCCCCTTTCCCCCAGGCAGCTCCGAAACCCCGCGCCCCCGGCCCCGGGAGAGGGGGCGGCGGGAGGGGGCTGGGTGTCGTCCACCGTGCCCAGGTGTGTGTCGTAAGCATCGGCGCACCGATTTTCCCCGAGTCTAGTCATTTCCAGGCTGAGATCACAACTCTTCTCCTTCCAACACATACCCCCCCACTTTTGTTACTACCCTAACTTTGGGAGGATATTAACCCTTGGTCAAGGTAGCTGTCTTATCTTTTGTATCAGCACCAAACAGGGATTGAGGTGCCTTGGTTTTATTTTTGTTTTTTCCTGAAAATGAAACACTGTGATAAGTTTACAGGGTGTTCTGGGTGATTGCGGCGCTAGAACTTTATCATAGTTTAAAGTAATAGCTGAGATCCTGATTAAGAAATGGCAAGATGTGTGCGTGTGCGAGCAGTCTTCCGTGTATTGGAAAAAAAAAAAAAAAGAACTCCAGTGATTGCGATGCGCTGTCTCTCATAATTACCTGAAAATATCTATCAGGTCCTTATGAGAAGGAGAGTGGGCACCCAGCTGTTGGTAAACATCAGCTGAAAAATCGCAGCGTGAACAGGGAGTTTAAACGGAGTAAAAGCAGGTTCCCTTCAAACTGATGAGTTTGGTGCGTGTCATTGGTTTTAAGACGGCAATTTTGGGAAGAGAGCGTAAACAGTTCTTCTGAAATTAAGATATAGGTTGGAGAGAAATACTGGACTTCTAAGAGCCCTTGTTAAAGAATTAGCTTTTACACATCAACTTTTAAAATGTAAGAACTGCTTCACAAGTACTGTGCCAATTAGAGAGGACTGAGGCCTATTCTCCTGGGACTCGGAAAAGCTTCCTTCATTGTGCTTGCACTGGCTGACTTTCAGTCACCACTGGCATTTTTACTTGTTGGTTGTTTTAAGGCTAAAGACCCAAATGAACTATATCTCTAAGAACTAAAAGAGGAGTTGTCATATAAATTGATTTAGGTCTTGTTTACATTCCTCAGTATTTGAACCAAGCTCTTCTACCCTGACTTGGTTAAGAGTGTAAATTGTGTTGTATTTGAGTTTGCACAAGTACTGTTTCTCCATCTCAAACTGTGTCATTGATGTTTCGTGTATATGTATACCTGAACCATCCTAAGTACCTAACAAACTCTGAGTGTAACTGCTAGGGAAAATAAAGATTTGCATTTGTCTTTTGGAAATTTGAGGTGAAGGACTAATTCTTTTCAAACACCACGAAGGAGGTATAATGGTAAATCATACAACATTTTATGAAATAAGATGCTTGTTATGAAACAGGAATAGTATCTGATACTTGCTTTCAAGGATATTAAGGACAAGTAGGCGACTGTCTGTAAAGCATCTTGAACTTTGAGAGTCACTGTCTAGGTACTGAGCCAATGGGATTGCTTTCCTGGCAAACTTTTTCTCCTTTCTAAAATTAACTTTCTCCTAGGAAAAATAGTGCAGATACACACAGTTTAGCCAACCAAGTCCAGAAAATACTGTGTTTGAGTTTTAACAGTGACCTTAATTCCTTCCTACATATCTCGTGTTTGCAGCTTATGACACAAAATATGCAGAAATGTTCATTACCCACTGACATTCTCAAAGCATTGGCTTCATGAGGGGAGTTATGGACAGAGTACAACGTTGTGTTATAAAATCTGTTGGCTTGGGGAAAGCTATTATTATTTTCCTATGGTTTTTGTGTATTTGTGTGTACACTGGGTCTGGGACTTATATAATTATGTATATATATGTAACACATGTTTTTAATAGGAATGAAAACCCACAATATTTTTCTTTGTGGCAGAGCACTGTAAGCATTAGGTTTTGATTACTTTTTCATGCCAATTTTAATATGACAGAACTAAAAACTTCAAGGAAATAATTCCATAAAGAGCTGTTTGGAACTGAAGGCCTTTTAATGAAAGATGTTTGAGCCCTTAGTCTATGCGCGCAGCATTCGCTGAGCAATTCTTTGTGAGCGAGTAAGGGTGGCAGATCCAATTCTGGCGACCTCAGACACTGGATGATTAGACCCTGTCACTCTTCTCCAGGCCTTTAATTTAGTCTGTAACTTGATGCTTCACTGACCCCACACTCTCCCTGCCACGCTAGCTCATAGAGGAATTGTTGGCACTCTGGGTTGAATTTTTTCCCCTCCCATCAATTACAGCGTTTGCATTGGTTACAGAATGCAGTTACGTTTTTAGCTCAGTATTCTAAGAAATACCTTTAGCCACAGAGAGAGTAGGCTTAGGGCAGCCTCGCTCACAAATTGCCTTATTTAATCATGCCATGGTAATTTAATTTCTATGATTCACCTACATAGAAATAATCGAGCCATACAGCATTAAAATTGGAAGACACTTTAGAAGCCATCTAGATTCTAATAGTGTCTTCCTACAGATGAATATTGATGCAATTGTAGCCATAATCCAAACTTGGAGGATAGACTTTACGTTTCATATTCTTTTCATAGGCATTCAATTTTATATTCTTTCTGGTTCTTGTAGTAGTGAGGACTTCGCTCATTTGAAATGAATTTCTTTACAAGTTCAATGATGCAGGAATAGCATTAAAGTACGTTGCAAATCTCTGATTTTCAACGAAACTCAAAACGTGACCTTAAGGGCAATGTAGGTTGTTTACAAAGCCAGTGAATTATTGTAAACTAGCATCCTGTGTATTTCATTACTTTGGATGTGGTCTATTTCAACCGATTGACAGAAGAAAAGGAGTATCCTAAGCAAGATGATGGTAAAGAAAGAAAAGTAAGGTGGTGAGGTATGTGAAGAACATGAATTACTAAGTCAGCAAATCATTCAGAAATGATTGGCCTTCAGACCCCTCTCAGAGATTTTATTCTGAAATAGTGGAGACAATCACTGGAGTTTCCAGTCCTCAAAATCCTACTTAAATAAGACTTGGTTTTGGAAGTTCCACTTCTTGATGTTTCTACCTTTCAGGAACTTCTGTCTTAAAAGATCTATCTTCCCAAGTTCCTATGGTTGAAGATTTCCAAAAGAATTTATCCCAATACATAGGCACTGAAAGGATTGGATCCAATCTTAAGAAACCATATACTCTTGCTAGTGCTACAACTCTCTACCGTTTATTTATTGAGGTATTTTTACGTACATTAAAAGTATCTTTATAGCCCTAATAGATAGACGTTATCATCCCTTTTATATAGATTTGTGACTTAGAAGTTAAGCCTCTTGGG
Source organism: Nanger dama (assembly GCA_917880005.1). NCBI lineage: Eukaryota > Metazoa > Chordata > Mammalia > Artiodactyla > Bovidae > Nanger > Nanger dama. The sequence goes on along the minus strand of CAKJTW010000032.1, from coordinate 12,949,309 downwards.
CATACTCACATACCCCTTTCAACACCCCACATGAGTATCTCTATGAGTACAAGCTGTTGATTGAATCTGTAGATGATAGCATGCTAATTTGGGGATATCTGGCAAATTTCCTAATTCTGCGAAGACCTTATAAAGTCTTCTCTTGTCCTTATATTTCAGTGTTAAGTGTGTTCAATGTGTGGAACTCAACATTCTTAGATAGATTTAATGACTAAAGACAATTACTACATTGAAAATATGTGTTCCAAAGTAGCATTAATCCTTAACAATCAGGAGGCTTTTTAAAATATACTTTATAATTCATGACATTTGGTGATTTACATCTATAGTGTGATTATTTGCTACATTCTCCATTGCTCCCTATAGTGATTCTGTTACACTGAATCATTCATTTCCTTCAAAGTTTTTAGAAATTCTGTCTCCCAGTGTTGTCCTGCTAGAGCAATTATAAATTAAAATGTGAATTCCTTTATTAAACTGTCTTTTAAGTCTCCTTTATATTATAGTTGTTGTTCAGTCGCCAAGTCATGTCCATCTCTGTGACCCCATTAGCATGCCAGGCTTTCCTGTTCTTCTCTATCTCCCAGAGTTTGCTTAAACTTATGTCTGTTGAGTTGGTGATGCCTTATTTAGCATTAAGTTTTAACGTTCAGTTCAGTTCAGTAGCTCAACCGTGTCCGACTCTGCGACCCCATGAATCGCAGCTCGCCAGGCCTCCCTGTCCATCACCAACTCCCGGAGTCCACCCAAACCCGTGTCCATTGTGTCGGGTATGCCATCCAACCATCTCATCCATCGTCCCCCTTCTCCTGCCCTCAATCTTTCCCAGCATCAGGGTCCTTTCAAATGAGTCCGCTCTTCCCATCAGGTGGCCAAAGTATTGGAGTTTCAGCTTCAACCAGTCCCTCCAATGAACACCCAGGACTGATCTCCTTTAGGATGGACTGGTTGGATTTCCTTGCAGTCCAAGGGGCTCTCAGGTTTTAATGTTAGTCTCATAAGTTTGTTTTAATCAACTTCTTTTGACTTTGTTGTTTATTCTGTCTGATCAACAGTAAACCGTACGTAAAGAGGGGATGAGTTATCTCAAAGTTTAATCTTTAAGGGTAAAAGCTTCTAGTCCAGGAGAGACTCTTTGCACCTGTGGAATGCACCCTTTTCTTCCATGTCCCCAAAGGCAGACATTATTCTCTGCATTTAGCTGGTTCTTAAAAATATCTTTGTCCACAGAGCTTTGTAAACAGAGGCTCCACTGCTACGCTTAGTACATATTCAGTTCAGTTCAGTTGCTCAGTCATGTCCGACTCTTTGTGACCCCATGGACTGCAGCATGCCAGGCTTCCTTGTCCTTCACTAACTCCTGGAGCTTGCTCAGACTCATGTCCATCAGTCAGTGATGCCATTCAACTATCTCATCCTGTCATCTCCTTCTTTTCCTGCTTTCAATCTTTCCCAACATCAGGGTCTTTTCCAATGAGTCAGTTTTTCACATCAGGTAGCCAAAGTATTGGGGTTTCAGCATCAGTCTTTCCAATGAATATTCAGGACTGATTTCCTTTAAGGGGCTTTGATTGACTGGTTTGATCTCATTGCTGTCAAAGGGACTCTTAAGAGTCTTTTCCAATACCACAGTTCAAAAGCATCCATTCTTTGGCGCCCAGCTTTCTCTATGGTTCAACTCTCACATCCATACATGACTACTGGAAAAACCATAGTTTTGATTAGATGGATCTTTGTTGGTATGGTAATGTCTCTGCTTTTTAATATCCTGTCTAGCTTTGTCATAGTTTTTCTTCCAGGGAGCAAGAGTCTTTTAATTTCATGGCCACAGTCACCATCTGCAGTCATTTTGGAGCCCAAGAAAATAAAGTCTCCTACTGTTTCCATTGTTACCCCATCTATTGGCCTTGAAGTGATGGGACCAGATGCCATGATCTTAGGTTTTTGAATGTTGAGTTTTAAGCTAGCTTTTCCTAGTGTATACAGCAACTGTCTTGTTCATACAGCTCAGTTTTTAAGTCTGCAAATTGGGACTGTTGCTGCCAGAAACTCATGTAGCCCTTGTTCTCATTTCTGCCCCCTCTTGGAAAGTGCAGAAGTACCTCAGGAAATTTTGCTTTAAATCTTTCAGCAAGGTCCTGTAACTTCATGCTTCTTTTCCGTAGTATTCAATGAGTCCAGACTTTTTCCTTTTTAAAATAGTACTCTCCATTAGCATACTTGAGCAACTTATCACTATTGAAATGTTTCTTGGGAAACCATGTGAGCAAGAAAAGGTAAGAGTATTTGGAATAACATATGTGAATTTGTATATTTGAATATAAATATATTTCAGTTAATAAGCAGGCTTATAAAAGAGGTAATCCTTAGTTTCCTTAGTATTGTCCAAGACCAAGATGTAAAATTAGTCACAGTCTGATATGTTCCTGAAACCTGTCTATTTTCAGTTGCATACCTTATTTTATCCTTTGGAATCAGAGGACCATGGCCTTTGGATTCGGAATGTTGTGGCTTATTAGTATTCCTTAATACTAATCATGCAGCTTTTGCAAATTAGTTTTCTTAGCCTCATCTCCTTCATCTGGAAAAGGTGATAGTCACACCCAAGAGTGGTACGGATCACACAAGGTGATTATAGAGGAGTTGTCAGAATACATGTCATGGTAGAAGGTGTGGGAGAGGTAAACCAAGAGAGTGGAGCAAAAGAACCGGCAGCAGTGAAACTCAGCGCACATAGGAAGCCAGTCAACAAAAGTAGCCTGAGGAAGGTGGCCAGAACAGAGGACAAAGATCAGGAGAGCGTGGAAGCAGAGAATCTAAGGGAATGGAGAAATTTAAGATGGACTCTCATTAGCATCACAAGGACAAAGAAGGTACCACTGGGTTTGGCAGTTGGGTCAGTGTGACCTCAGCCACACTGGTGAGATACAGACAAAAGGAAGTGGAATGATGAATGAGCATCAGGAAGATAGGAAAGTGCAAACAGCCAGTAGAAAAGTGTTTCTCCCTTAGGCGGAAGGAGAGGTCAGTCACCAAGCAGATACTCGAGATTGGGGTACTGGATTTGGACTTGGGGGAGTAGCAAAAATCCTACCCCAGAATTTTAGGGACTGAATGTCTGCCAATTTTAAATCTTTTTCTAGTAAGGACATTAAAAACACTACCATCTCATCTTATTCCAGAAAAGAAAATATCAACATTAGGGAGTTAAGTAAATTTAGCTTTATGAGCAAATCAGTTTCTTAAATAGTTAAGTTTTTCTTCTCTTGTTCAAGATTTATCAGTACTTTCAAGTTTCCATCTCTTCTTCTTTAGGGATCTGGCCTCACCAATTGCCTTTTCTCTCAAATATTTTTAACCTCTTCTTCTCAACTGATTCTTTTTCGTTAACATATACACATACTCCACTCTCTTAAAAAAGAAAGGTCCCTATTAACTCTTACAGAAATTAAACAGTGTCAGGAAAGAAGGGATGCTTTATATGTGGCAGTAATAAAACCTGATTACTGATTGGACTTGGCAGATGAGAGAAAGGGAAGAGTCTAAGATAGCTCCCAGATGACTGTGCTGCTTGGTATCATGGACAAGGAGCCAGGCTGGGAGAACAGAAGATCCTGGGTTCAGTCTGGCTACATAAATTGGGAACTCTTATCTTTGACTCTTTCTCCAGTGTGCTTCTAGCTAGGTCCCCACCTCACCCTGTCACCCTGCTTCAGTCATTGTCATTTCATCCTTCATAGTTGGTGCTTAAACCTCACTTTCCAGAATTATTTAACTCTTGAAAATTCAAACCCTGCTTGTAGGTGTCTATGAGCCAACAGCATACATGTTTTCTACTCAGGAAAAAAAAAATGAAATGGAGCACTTGAGAGAAATATGAGTACACGTGGAACAGGATATTAAAATGGAACCTGTTGATAGTTCTCAGTTTTAGCTGTGGCTCAAGACAAGAGAGGCCGCGTTCCAAAGTTAGGTGTAAGACCACAGTGCCCATGTGGGAAAGAAATACAGGAGAACCAGTTTAAATTGTTCATAATTAGCTTGTTGGCCACTTCCAGGTGATAAAACATGGTTCGAGAGGCCAAGGAAATAATTATTAGAAGGTTTTTAGAGAGTTGGTGGTGTATTTGAGTCCCCCATCCTGGCCACCAACAGAACGGTGTGAGGTACCTGCTCACAGATCATTTGGAGTATTTAATGTGTATCCCTTCAGAAGGAGAGGTGTAGAGATTCAGGCCTGAGAAATCTGAAGGATGAGGGACTGGCCAGCTAGCTCCTCTGATCACAGAGTGAAGGAGATGTCACTGCCTTGCGCCTTCATTTGATCGAGCACAGAGCACATGGGTTGTTACCTAAAGAACAGAAGTAGGTCCTCACCCTAGAGCGTGAGCTAGCTGGGGTCCTCAGGTCATGTGGAAGAGGGCCCTTGGACTGGACCCCAGCTGGGTAAACTGAGGAGAGGGTTGTATATAACCATCTGCAGAAAGGGATCCGTAGGTGAGAGATCCCCGGTGATGAGGAGATTCAAGGTTTTCAGTCACTCTAACTTCCATTATCTTCATCAGCATCCCACTCCTGGTTCAACAGAAAAAGTAAGCTTTTTAAGTGTCCATCAGTAGATGAATGGATAAAGAAATTGTGAAATATAGAATGCAATAGTACCCAGCCATAAAAAAGAATGAAATAATACCATTTGCCGCAACATGGAAGGACCTCGAGATGACTATTACTGAGTGAAGCAAGTCAGGCAGAGAGAAAGTCAAATATCATGTGATATCACTTATACATGGAATATAAAAAAACAGCACAAATGAACTTATGTACAAAAACAGAAACAGACTCTAGACATAGAAAAACTTATGGTTATCAAAGGGAAAGTGAGGTGGGAGATAAATGAGCAGTATAGGATTAACAGATACATACTACTAAATAAAAAAAAAGATAACAAGGATTTACTGTATAGCATAGGGAACTATATTCAATATCATGTAATAGCCTACAATGGAAAAGAATAGAAAAAAAATATATATGTATTTGTATATTTGAATCACTTTGCTGTACACCTGGAACTAAAGCAATATTGAAAATCAGCTGTACTTCAATTAAAAAAAAGGTGAGCTTTAAACACCCACTAGGCTCACAGATCCTGAGCTTCCCTGGTGGCTCAGAGGTTAAAGCATCTGCCTGCAATGCAGGAGACCTGGGTTTGATCCCTGGGTTGGGAAGATCCCCTGGAGAAGGAAATGGCAACCCACTCCAGTATTCTTGCCTGGAGAATCCATGGATGGAGTAGCCTGGTGGGCTACAGTCCACGGGGTCACAAAGAGTCGGACATGACTGAGCGACTTCACTTTCACACTCACAGATCACCAGCATTAGATCTAATGATCTAATTAGTCTGTATTAATCAAGGAAGGATTTTCTGTCTTGTTTTCCCCCTACCTCACCCCGCTTTTGTATCAGAAAGTGGGGCAACCTCAATTAGCCAGAGAGAGAAAGAGTCTTTGTATCCCTTTCCCAGTACATCTTGGAAGTGTTCAGTGGGCCATACCTAGTTGCAGGAAGGAGCATTGTCACTTCACATGAAGTTGGAAGAGTTTTAAGTGCTATGTTTGATTAGAAACATTACAGAATTGTGATTTTTTTGGATCTAGAGTGAATTGAAAAGACTTCGTTATTTGAGTGATTAGAAGTCCTGACAACTGTCTTCGAATTTCATACAAGGACAAAAGAAAAACCCACATACTAAAATTAAAGAGGCAATGGAGGAAACAGTCATTTTCTAATTCTATCCCATGAGTCTTGCTGGTTCATTTTAGGAGTCACACATACAAAACCATTTATAGTTTTTCAATGATACATAATTGGCAAAACGATAGGAGGGAAAGGCAGATACGGTTATTATAGGAATCAAGTTTATCCACGGAAATGTCATAGTAACTGTTTTCATTTCTTAAAATGATGCTACGAGAATTTTAATTAATCAATTAAGGTACACATTTGGTAATTATAAGATGAGGTTTGCAATCTGTTCCACAGCTGGGGAAATGATCTGAGATAGGGCTTTTGTGTAATAAGCAACATGAGACATTTTCCCCCCTTCTGTTTCTAGAGAATCATAGAAGCAATAAACAGCTAAGATGAATTGTTCACCATTTGTATTCTGCCACTGATCAATTTTTTAAAAGTGTGTGTGTTCCTGTAAAACAGTAAAGAGGATGTTCATAAGCCAATAAACAAAAATAAACAGTTATGCTAATGGATGCCTGTTTTCAGCTTTGGGGAATTTTAAACTGTTAACTTCCATATAACCTTTGCAGCATTTGCAGTGTTATTCAAAGACTTTTATGGTCAAGGAGTGACAAGGGGACAATCTAAATAATATTTTTATTAATGCGTTCCTAGAGTTGAAAAGTGAAAGTGAAGTCGTTCAGTCGTGTCCGACTCTTTGTGAGTTGAAAAGACAACTTGAAAAATACATTTGAGTCACACAGAGTATTTACATTGACAGCAAGTGTGGTTTATAGAAATGGAATTTTGGATCCAGCAGTGGTATATTAGATGGACTAATACATTAGGAAGAGAGGTGGTTACTTGGTATGGGGTGTGAGTCAGTCTTCAGTAGAGGAAGTCTTGTACACTTAAGATCCTGAGGACGATGCCACGCCATTCTCGTACAGTTCCCTGAGCGCAGTGGTTAAGAGCAAAAGTGCTAAAAGATGTGATCTGGGGCATATCGTGAAATATTGCTCTTTCCCTGTGGAAGGCAAAATTCCAAGATGTCTCCTAAGATTCTCCTCCCTGGTGTACACCTCTGTAAACCCTTTCCCCTCAAGTGTGGCTCTGTTAAAATGGTCTACTTTTTTTCTTTTTCATTCAAGGTATTTTCAGTTCTAGATCTCTGTGTGGTTCTTCTTGAAATCTTGTTTTGTACTACTTTCCTTCTGAGGATGCTAAGCCGTTTTCAGTCATGCCTGACTCTTTGTGACCCCATGGACTGTCGCCTGTCCGGCTCCTCTGTCCATGGGATTCTCCAGGTAAGAATACTGAGCTGGGTTGCCACGCCCTCCTCCAGGGGATCTTCCTGATCCAGGGAGAGGATGGAATTTTTCTTGTCCTTCTACCCTCCTGACTTTATGTAAGCCTCACCTGGTAGGTAAATTCTACACTCAAAGGTAAATATCCTATTCTCATATTCCTACTAGGTCTTTGATTTCTAATCACTGTTGTGGGTTTTGAGTTTCTTTTTGTTTCTAGGAGACTTCCTTTTCTTGCTTTCTGCCCGGCTATGCACTTAAAATAATTCATTATATTTATCCAGAGCTTCTGTGTGTTAGCAGAGAAAGGGATGGGATAGGGTGACAAGGGGTGGGATGGAGTGCACTTTCCAAGTCGGCTCAGCAGGCCTTATTGACTAGAAGTCCTTCACTTCATTTTGTGATCTACCCCCCTTCCCATTCCATTTTACTTTTTGTTGGAATTATATTGAATTATATAAAAATTAATGTGGAGAGAATTTATATATTTACAACATTGAGTCCTTCTGCCTGTGAATCTGATATATATCCCACCCTTCATTTGAAATTTCTCCTTAATGTCCTATTGAAACTGCAATTAAAAATCGGTACTGGGGACTCCCCTGGTAAGATCCAGTGACCAAGACTCCAAGCACCCAATGCTGGGGGCCCATGTTTGATCCCTGGTCAGAGAACTAGATCCCATATGTGGCAACTAAGACCCAGTGCAGCCAAAAATAAAAATAAATACTAAAAAAGCTTAAAAAAATCAGTACTGTATTCTTCTTGCTAAATTTAGTTCTAGGTCTTATACTTTATTCTTAGGTATTATTCCTGGCTTGTTGAATAACCATGAGCAAATTATCTAATCATAATAGTGTTAATTTGGTGGAACTAATTACTATTATTTAACTCAATTGCTTAGTGAATATAAAGTGACAAACTTACTGGAATAATTCAGGTTAACATTTTCATTTATGAGTTTACTCTTACTATAGTTCAGAAGTCTAAAATACGCATTATCAAAATGACTCAAATGCATAAAGTATTCAAAAGCATAGAGCTTTTGGAAACATGGATAAAAATAGAAACTATTAACAGAATAGTAAATAAATGGATATGTTTTTTTAATATGTTTTTAATATTATCTTTTTTTTTTTTTTACTTGATGCATGTCAGAATCAGGATTTGAAATGATAACTTGAAAGAGGGAAATTGTGGAATCTGTGGCTAGACTGGGGAGCTCAGATTTAGGCGACAGGCATTGAGTGAGCTCCATCTTCATTGCTAGGATATGGTAGAAGTCAGCCCAGACACAACAGGAATGTTACGTTCCTGAAGTGGCCTTCAGTGGAAACTCTGGGACCACACCCTCTCTTGGCAGTTAAAAAAACTGTCTATCCTGGTTTCAAGTACCCACAGTTTTGAAGGATTTTGCAAAATTTATCATTTCTTTTAATTAAAAAGTAGATGTCTGCCACCATATGTCAGGTGATACAGGAAGCTAATGGAACATCCCCAAGTCAACCAAGCATAATGGGCAAATCTTATAATATGTTAGGAATTTCTGGGCTGCAATATTCTCCATGCTGCAATATTCTCTTTCATTATTCTGTTATGCTTAGATAGCACCCTATATTAAAGTTTGCTCATTTTAGAAAATTGCACCTTTGCTGTTCATTATTTTTTCATGTTATTGGAAAAATAAAAATATAAAGCCCAATCCATGCTTTTTAAACTATGATTCCACCCACAGCTGTTCTGAGAACACATTAGGGAGGTTATGGGAAATAAAAAGCCTCATTATATGATTTACTAAAGTGAAACCCATATATGAAAACAAATGGGATATGCATTATTAACATTGGAACCTGTATATGGTATTATGGTTACAAATCAATTTATTTATCAAGTATGTATACCTTCTTCACATGCAGCTGGTTGATTTTGTTTTTACCATCTCCCTTAAAATATGGAGATGAAAGAAAATGAGAGTGAAAACACGTTTGTCATATCTGAGAAGCCTAGTGAAAGGCTGGATCCCATTAGAGGAGTCCCCAGTACCAATTTTTAATTGCAGTTTCAGTAGGACATTAAGGAGAAATTTCAAGATCAGAGTTGCTATATAATAACCTCCCTTGTGGCTCAGCTGGTAAAGAATCTACCCGCAAGGCGGGAAACCTGGGTTCAATCCCAGGGTTGGGAAGGTCCCCTGGAGAAGAAAATGGCCACCCACTCCTGCCTGGAAAACCCATGGACAGAGGAGCCTGGAGGGCTACAGACCATAGGGTCACAAGAGTCAGGCAGAACTTAGTGACTAAACCACCAGTACCTTATCGTTAAGTCAAAATGTCTGATTTGTTTTATAATGAGAGAAGCCTTAATAGAGATAAGGAAAAGGCTTATCTTGATAAACAAGGAGGCAGAAGCGGAAGGGAGTGTGATCTGTTTGGAAGTAACATTTACCCAGCACCTATGCCCTGTGGACTTCTTCAGATGATTAAAGAATCCGCCTGCAGTGCAGGAGGCCTGGGTTCACTACCCACTCCAGTATTCTGACCTGGAGAAGTCCATGGACAGAGGAGCTCGGCAGGCTGTGTAGTCCGTGGGCTCGCAAAGAGTTGTACATGACTGATCTACTTTCTCTGTCTCACACACACAGCTCTGTATGAGGCACTGTTCAGTGACAAAACTGAGGCTCAAAAAGGCTTAAGAGCAGTAACTAATGCAGGTTTAGTTACCCAGCTACTAAAGAAGGAATAAAAATTTGAACTTGGGCCAAAGCCTATGCCCTTTCTCTATCCAAGACTATGTGTGACATGAAAATCTAACAGTAAAACCTTTTCAACAACTGAACGACGAGTGGAAGCCAGGTGCCTCTCTTCTTTCATTACAATCTCACCGTGTAATCAACAAATCATTTTTGCTTGCAGAGCCTTATTGATTCAACTCTGTAGAACTCCTTTCTCATTGGCTCCATTGATTGATGTCACACCTAGAGCTGGAAAGAACTTCAGAGATTTAGAATTTACAGACTAAAGATGTAGATCAGAATCCTTTTGTGCCAGGTTTTCAAAACAGACATGTCACTTTCTGATTAAGTAGGTCTGAGGTGTGGATGGATGTGAGCGTGTTTGGAACCGTTTCTGAGGTAATCTCATGTACTCTTCTGGTGAAGAATCATTTCTCTTGTCTAACCCCTTAATTGTGTAGATGAAAGAGTTTTCTTGGAAGGAAGAAAAACGCTTCTAATTTAAGATTGCCTTGGTTAACATTGGCAGTTCAAAAAGTTAGGCCTTAATGAGTCTGTTTCTCCAGTTCTGGGCTCACATTTCACTACCATCAACTTGCAATTTAGTTTCTGACTTAATGACTTGGGGCTTTAGGTAGATCTTTATTTTCAAAACAAATCTCTATTTTTCTGTAATGTAGTTGAATGAACAATGCTCTGTACTGTATTTTGGGTTCAGAAACTGGGAGAAGCTTTTAATGATAATAATTCAAGTTAGTTGCAAACAGCTGCAGCAGAAGGGGAGCGGACAGAGCTGCTGGGTCCAGTGTGCTGGGAGCCACACTGAAGTTTGTACAGTGCAAATGGGACCAAGAGTCTGTCTAGGCAGGAAAATAATTTTTAGCCTTCTAAGTTGATTTTCAATATGCTATCTAGGTTGGCCATAACTTTTCTTCCAAGGAGTAAGCGTCTTTTAATTTCATGGCTGCAGTCACCATCTGCAGTGATTTTAGAGCCCCCAAAATTAAGTCTGACACTGTTTCCCCATCTATTTCCCGTGAAGTGATGGGACCGGATGCCATGATCTTTGTTTTCTGAATGTTGAGCTTTAAGCCAACTTTTTCGCTCTCCTCTTTCACTTTCATCAAGAGGCTTTTTAGCTCCTCTTCACTTTCTGCCATAAGGGTGGTGTCATCTGCATATCTGGGGTTGTTGATATTTCTCCCAGCAATCTTGATTCCAGCTTGTGTTTCTTCCAGCCCAGCGTTTCTCATGAAGTAGTCTGCATAGAAGTTAAATAGGCAGGGTAACACAATATACAGCCTTGACGCACTCCTTTTCCTATTTGGAACCAGTCTGTTGTTCCATGTCCAGTTCTAACTGTTGCTTCCTGACCTGCATAGAGGTTTCTCAAGAGGCAGGTCAGGTGGTCTGGTATTACCATCTCTTTCAGAATTTTCCACAGTTTATTGTGATCCATATAGTCAAAGGCTTTGGCATAGTTAATAAAGCAAAAATAGATGTTTTTCTGGAACTTTCTTGCTTTTTCGATGATCCAGTGGATGTTGGCAATTTGATCTCTGGTTCTTCTGCCTTTTTAAAACCAGCTTAAACATCTGGAAGTTCATGGTTCATGTATTGCTGAAGCCTGGCTTGGAGAATTTTGAGCATTACTTTACTAGCGTGTGAGATGAGTGCAGTTTTGTGGTAGTTTGAGCATTCTTTGGCATTGCCTTTCTTTGGGCTTGGAATGAAAACTGACCTTTTCCAGTCCTGTGGCCACTGCTGAGTTTTCCATATTTGGTGGCATATTGAGTCCAGCACTTTCACAGCATCATCTTTCAGGATCTGAAATAGCTCAACTGGAATTCTATCACCTCCACTAGTTTTGTTCATAGTGATGCTTCCTAAAGCCCACTTGAATTCACATTCCAGGATGTCTGGCTCTAGGTGAGTGATCATACCATTGTAATTATCTTGGTTGTAAAGATCTTTTTGTACAGTTCTTCTGTGTATTCTTGCCACCTCTTCTTAATATCTTCTGCTTCTGTTAGGTCCATACCATTTCTGTCCTTTATCGAGCCCATCTTTGCATGAAATGTTTGCTTGGTATCTCTAATTTTCTTGAAGAGCTCTCTAGTCTTTCCCATTCTGTTGTTTTCCTCTATTTCTTTGCAACCTAGATAGCATATTGAAAAGCAGAGACATTACTTTGCCAAAAGGTCTGTCTAGTCAAGGCTATGGTTTTTCCAGTGGTCATGTGTGGATGTAAGAGTTGGAATGTAAAGAAAGCTGAGTGCCGAAGAATTGATGCTTTTGAACTGTGGTGTTGGAGAAGACTCTTGAGAGTCCCTTGGAATGCAAGGAGATCCAACCAGTCCATTCTGAAGGAGATCAGCCCTGGGTGTTCTTTGGAAGGACTGATGCTAAAGCTGAAACTCCAGTACTTTGGCCACCTCATGCAAAGAGTTGACTCATTGGAAAAGACTCTGATGCTGGGAGGGATTGGGGTCAGGAGGAGAAGGGGACGACCAAGGATGAGATGGCTGGATGGCATCACCGACTCGATGGATGTGAGTCTGAGTGAACGCTGGGAGATGGCAATTCATGGGGTCACAAAGAGTCGGAGGCGACTGAGTGACTGAACTGAACTGAACTGAAGTTGATTTTACATGTGTTGCGTATATATCTGAAGCGATGAACAACAGCGTGTATAGTTTATGGCTTAACTTCACCTCCCAATATGATTGTCTTTAATGACTGTAAAGCATGAGTTCATAAGTTCTGAGGTTTATGCAAATATAAAAATTACCTTTTTTCAGATGAGTAAAGCAGGCTCCTGGAGACAACTGGAAAGCAAGAGGGTCTTTTTCTTCCCACGGAGGATTGTATTATTTGTGGAATAGAATAGTGCACTGCTTTCGAATTGTGGTGCTGAAGAAGACTCTTCAGAGTCCCTTGGACTGCCAGGAGTTCAAACCAGTCAATCCTAAAGGAAATCAATCCCGAATATTCATTGGAAGGACTGACGCTGAAGCTGAAGCTCCAGTACTTTGGCCACCTGATGTGAAGAGCCAACTCATTGGAAAAGCTCCTGATGCTGGGAAAGACTGAGGGCAAAAGGAGAAGGGGGTGGCAGATAATGAGATGGTTAGATAGCATCACCAACTCAGTGGACATGAATTTAAGCAAACCCTGGGAGATACTGGAGGATAGGGAAGCTGTGGTCCACGTGGCCACAGAGAGTTGAACATGACTTAGCTACTGAACAATAACAACAAATAGCGCACAGTTAATTTTAAGCTTAGTTGAGATCATCCACCTTAGCTGATCAAAAGCTAACTAAGCTTCTTTTTTTTCATTCACTAGGCCCTGAATTTAGCTTCTGTAACAACACTGATCGAGATATTTAATAACAAAGTATTTGGGGTTCAAGTGACTTGCTTTATAACCTACCTTTTATTAAAACAGATTCACTTTTTTTCATTTAAAAAAATTTTATTGAAGTATAGTTAATTTACACTGTGTTTAATTTCTGCTGTACAGCAAAGTGACTCAGTTATACATGCATTCTTTTTCATATTCTTTCCACTATGCTTTATCATAGGATATTGAATATAATTCCCTGTGTTATACAGTAGAACCTTGCTGTTTATCCACCCTATATGTAATAGTTTGCAAAGACAGATTCAATTTTTAAAGAGAGTTCTATGTCTAAATTCACATTTTCCTTCCTCAAAGAGGAACCTCTACTGTTCTTTCTATAATATGTAAGGTAAATTTTTTTTCCTGTTAAGAGTATTCTTAATGATCAGGAGTAAATATGAGTGTCCATATTTCTTCAGCTGGTTGGAGAGAATGACCTTGATTCAAGTAAAATGTCATGAACTGACCCCTGTAAGAAAAAGTATACTGCTACATAATACCTTGTAGAACTTAGAATTCTTTCAACACTGTAAGAAAAGGGACACATAGAAGCAGAGAGAAATAGATAACAATAAGATTGTATACCTAAATAAATTCCCTGGTGGCTCAGAGGTTAAAGCGTATGCCTCCGACGTGGGAGACCCAGGTTCGATCCCTGGGTCGGGAAGATCCCCTGGAGAAGGAAATGGTAACCCACTCCAGTATTCTTGCCTAGAGAATCTCATGGACAGAGAAGCCTGGTAGGCTACAGTCCATGGGGGTCACAAAGAGTCGGACACGACTGAGCGACTTCACACACACACACACACACACCTAAACAAAGGAGTAAAGAGTAGTCATGTACAGAATGAACAGAAAATTCTTGCTTTGGTTAGAGAAAATTTTGCTAGCTGTGGCATAGAATTCTTTGGAGCAAGCCCTTTGCAAGCTGCATGCTGTAATTCCTTGAGCAAACTGAGATTTTCCACTTATGTGACTACTTGGAAAAAGCAAAGCGAAAACAACAAGAACAAAACCCCTAAACCAATAGCCAAGTATTCACCATTTGTATATGACGTAAAGGCTTCTATATTTGAATATTACATTTTTAAGAGACTGTATCTTGATTTTGGCATGGCCGATGCAACTAGTGACCATTAGTATCCAGTGATTGAATAAAGGTTTTTGCTGAAGGTGCTTGATTCTTGGTGGCATTCTTTTTAGCTAGCTTCTGCTTGTGACGAAAAAACCAACAACTCGGTACTTAATAAACTTGAGTATTCAATCAGAGGAGGTCAATATCCAGTTATTCGTGTTTCAGAAATACCGTGTGTTGTGATGCTGTTCTTCAAATATTTCTGGTTTTCTGCCTTCAGTATTACATTTTCTGACTCCTGTGTGGTTGAATGGGATCATGTGACCAGTTTGATGATGTGTTAATGGAATTGTGTGTCACTTTTGAGGGTTGGTGTTTAACCCACAGTAAGAGACCCCCTGGAATCTAGCTACTCCATTGGCCTGAAAGAGAATGATGGACAGTGCCCCCTGCTGAGCCAGAATGGCCATTTAGCATCAGTGAGGAAACCCTGTTTAGGTCACTAGGGAAGAAAATGCTTCCAATTTAGTCTGTGGGTTTAAAGGGAAATAATGTAGGCAACACATTTGACAATTTAGAACAAAAAGAATAATAAGATTTTCTTTTTTTTTTTTGGATGGAAGGAAGTGGAAATGTTTCTGTATCATTATCTATTTTTGGCTGTATTTTGTTGCGGCAGGAGCTTTTCTCTCGTTGTGGCGAGTGGGGGCTACTCTCTGGTTGTGGTTTGCGGGCTTCTCGTTGTGGCGATGTCTCTGGTCGTGGAGCCTGAGTTCTAGGGCGTGTGGGCTTGCAATAGTCGCGACTCCCCAGCTCTAGCCCGCAGGCTGAGTAGTCGTGCACAGGCTTTGTTGTTCCTCAGCAGGTGGGATCTTTCCAGATCAGGGTTCCAACTTGGCTCTCCAGCATGGGCAGGTGGGCTCTTTACCACTGAGCCACAGGGAAGCCCCCTGGTATCATTATTTTATTTTATTTTATTTTATTTTTTTAATTAAATTTATTTATTTGTTAAATTACAATACTGTATTTGTTTTGCCATACATTGACACAAATCAGCCATAGGTGAACACAATCTCCCAATGCCGAATCCCCCTCCCACCTCCCACCCCCATCCTTTACTTGAATCATCCTGTGCATCAGCCCCATGCCTCCTGCATCCTACATTGAACATAGATTAGCGTTTCGTTTCTTACAGGAAAATATACATGTTTCATTACCGTTCTGCCATACCATCCCACCCTTTCCCTCTCCCTCAGAGTCCAAAAGTCCACTCTATACCTCTGTGTCTCTTGTTGTCTCACATATAGGGTCATCATTACTGTCTTCTAAATTCCATATATATGTGTCAGTATACTGTATTGGTGTTTTTCTTTCTGGCTTACTTCACTCTGTATAATCGGTTCCAATTCCATCCATCTCATTAGAACTGAGTCAAATTTATTCTTTTTAAGGGCTGAGTAGTATTCCATAGTGTATATGAACCACAGCTTTCTTACCCATTCATCTGCTGATGGACATCTAGGTTGCTTCCATGACCTGGCTATTATAAACAGCGCTGCAATGAACATTGGGGTACATGTGTATCATTATTTTTATCTTCCCCTTTGGTTATTTTTTATCACCTATGGTAGCAAACTATGTCTGGAGTGACTGCTGCAAGCAATCTCAAAAATGTTTGAACTACTATTTTAAGTCACTAGTAAGACCCAGGCAACTAAGAGTCCAGGGCCCTGGGTCCTACTTTTCATGTTGCCACTACATGACTTCCATCCTATCTGGGTCTTACGACCACATCTATAAATAGGTGTTGAAACAAATCGTCTTGAATATCTTTCTAGCACTGTTGATCTGTAATTCCAGGAAATCAGAGTAACATGCTGCTAGCTATTCTAGGTTAGGGATCTTAGACACAACTTTAAAATATAAGAACCAGGTTTAAGTATATCTTGGGCTAACAATTCAAGGAATAAATGATCCTTCAATCATCCTGGACTTTTTCCCAGAACATGATATACTGTGCTTTCAGAGTTCTTTTATAAGTGCTATCCATGATTTTAAAAGTATATATTTGATCAGGTTTTTCTGATGAGTAAATATATTTTGTGTTTACTTAAGAACTTTTTCTTCGGCATTCACAAAATTTCCCAAGGATGTAGTGGAGTTACATCTGTTTTGTTCAACTTGTTTTGTTTTTACTCTTTGGCTCAGCGGTAAAGAATCTGCCTGCAACGGGGGAGACCTGGGTTTGATCCCTGAGTTGGGAAGACCCCCTGGAGAAGGGAAAGGCTACCCACTCCAGTATTCTGGCCTGGAGAATCCCAACTGTATAGGCCATGGGATCACAAAGAATCGGACACAACTGAGCGACTTTCCATTCTCTTTCAATTTTTAAAAAGAGATGTGGATGCCAAAATCTTTAACTGTTACTCAAGATTGTGTGCTTAGTTGCTCAGTCGTGTACAGCTCTTTGTAACTCCATGAACTGTAGCCCGCCAGGCTCCTCTGTCTATGGGGATTCTCCAGGCAAGAAAACTGGAGTTTGTTGCCATGCCCTCCTCCAGGCGTCTTTCCAACCCAGGCATCAAACCCAGGTCTCCCGCATTGCAGGAGGGTTCTTTACTATCTGAGCGACCAGGGAAGCCCAAGATTAGTCAACTTTAAATTTACTTTATTCCTCTTGAGTTCTAGTGTTAGTCACTCAGTCGTATCTGGCTCTTTGTGACCCCATGGACTGTAGCCCACTAGGCTCCTCTGTCCATAGAATTCTCCAGGCAAGAATACTGGAGTGAGTAGCCATTCCCTTCTCCAGGAGATCTTCCTGGGATTGTACCAGGTCTCTCACTTTGCAGGCAGACTCTTTACTGACTGGGTCATGACCCTGGGAATTGGCAGGCTCCCTTTTGATGAAGGTATCAATGCAACAGTTGCAACATTTAAAGTTCAGCTATCAGATCTTCAAAATATTTTGTTTGCCATCAGTTTGGCTGAAAAGATCAAGTGACAAAGCTTTTAGGATCAATTGTCATGTGCCTAATGGTTGAATCAGTGTCACAGGTTTCTTGCTCTGGCTCTTAACTGACTTTTCTCAGAGCCCAGAGTAAGCTCACTACAGAACCATGAGGCCGCAGACTGTGGCCGAAGGCACATCTAAGTTATTTAATATCATTGGTATCCTCATCGGTAAGGGGACTAAGTGATCTGTGAAATCATAATTCAGTTGTTTGCTTTTATGTAGACAATCCAGTTTTGCTTGGGAAATCCCATGGACAGAGGAGCCTGGTGAGCTATGGGACATAGGGTTACAAAGAGTCAGACACGGCAGCAGCTAAACAACAAATAACAGGCAGTGCTCTGGATGTTCAATTTGTACTCTTCTTTTTTTTATATATATTGCGCTTTCATGTAGTTGGTATTACAGCATAATTTTTTTTCCTTTAGGGAGCTATTAATGGTGGAGAAAGTTACTCATAATGATTGTCACTCTTGTTGTTTGTAAAATATACTTCTGAGAATCAAAAACTGCCTGAAAATATAAGCCTACTGAATTGCACAGATTCAAAGGCAAATAAAATGCTCTTTATGTAATAACACTCAATTTTTGGGAAAGCAGAGTGTGACATTTGGACAACTGTTACTTATTTTGTATTCCTGAAACATTATTTTCATTCTCTGCTTTCAACCGAATCTTCAATATAAAGACAGTTTCGGTGCATTTACCCAAAGAAAGAAAAATAACTAAACACGATACAGACATTACTCAGTCGCAGGAATTCTTATTGGGCTTAAAGCCCCTTGTACAAAAGCACCATTCAGTGCTTTAAAGAGCTTGAGAACAGTGATCTTAGTGGTACTGTCTTATCGCCTTCAACTCTTCATCTTACCTGGTCTTAAACATTGGTTGCTTACAATGGAGAGCAGTGTTAGAAAAAGGGATTCAGTGCCTACAGATTCACTTAGCCCTGAGGAATGCTTAAGCCCCCAAGGCCGAGGTAATGCACTGGAAGCTTTCTGTGTTTGTGTGAGCCACGGTCATGGGGTCTCTCCGTAGGTATGAGAGGTATGTGGAGTGAGGTATTTACTGACTCCTTTATGCCCCCAGCACTTAACTGAGCTAAGCCAGAATCCACATGTCACGACTTGGGTGGCTTAATTGGTGAGGACTGTAAACCGGATGGAATGCAGTTGACACTGAGGCTGTCCTGAATGTGTTCACATTTGATGGTGTGAGAGAGTTGTGCATTTTGGCATTTTGTGTGATTATTTTCAGTGGAATACTTGTTATTTTAGACATTCTCTCTTAGCCTTCCACAAACAAGTAGTGTCGTTTGCTCAAATCTAGCCGTTTCTCCAAGTTCAATGGATGCTATTAAGCAAACCCTAATAAATATATGACTCTGGACCTTCAGTTAATAGACCCAAAAGATGTCTGGGCTTCCCAGGTGGTACAGTGGTAAAGAATCTGCCCGCCAATGCAGGAGATGGAAGAGATGCAGTTTCGATCCCTGGTTGGGAAGATTCCCTGGAGGAGGAAATGGCAATCCACTCCAGCCTTCTTGCCTGGAAAATTCCATCGGCAGAGGAGCCTGGCAGGCTACAGTCCATGGTGCTGCAGAGTCATACTCAACTGAGCGGCTGAGCGCACATAAGATTTCTCTTATCTTAGCAACTATTCACAGAGGGGATGAGCTGTATTCTTAGGGTACTTAGTATCTGAGGTAAGTATAGATTTTTTTGCATTCACACTTGAGAGATTTTGCAGCATACTTAAATAACTGTACCTACATGCCCTAAGGGATTATTGACAATAGTGGGTTTGATATTTGGGGGAAAAAAAGAGTTGGAACTCATCAAAGTAAAAGCAAATTAAAGAGCAAGCAAGCCGTAATTCTTGCATAAATGTTCTGTTTATCGATCTCTGTTGGACTCTGAGGGCAAGAGTGAGCCATGTCTCCTGGGTGAGCATTGGGTCCACAGTTTGCATCAGCTGCTGTTGCTAAGTGTCAGCTATGCGGGGCCCCTGACCCCTTTCCACTTTCAGAACAAGAATAGAACTAATTGAAGCATGAGGATGCAGTACATTCCAAAATATATTTACTCCAGAGCAGTAATCTCTTCCACATCCTGCAAAGCAGCCAAGGATTTTTTTTTCTTTTATCACTTAGAAGCTTTTTGATATTGGGTTTGAAACTCTAAGCCTTAAATGTGCCCCCCAAATATAATACAGATAATCCAGTTTGTATATAGCTCAAATCTTTTCATAATAAACTCACGAAACCATGCATGTGCTTTCACTCTGTTGGAATTGTGCTGTGTTCATTTTTACCCCAAACAACCAGTTTTAGAGAAGGTCTTCTGACAGTGGTTATTTGTTGTGTTGATTGAATCTGCATCCACATCTAGGTTTAGGTCAGATCATAAGCTTGGTAAAGTCTGCATATTTTTCTTCGTTTTCTTTAAGTTTTCTCTCCTGCTCAGAAGCCCTCACCCTCATTCCAGTAAAAATCCCAGTACTGGACAAAGTCCCCTCTCTAAGTACAGTTTTAAAAAAATCTGATCTTCAGAAGGAATGTAAAACCAAAACACAAAGGTACAATTAATCAAAAATAATGACCAGAAATAGGAAACCTCTAACTTTAATGCCCCTGAACTAGCTTCATCTAAAACAATAGGGACATTTTTGTAGTTTGTGCTGTACATGGAGCCAGAAGACCTGGGTCCAAGCCTGGCTTAGTCCTGCTCTTAGCAATTCATCATTCTCGGCTTCAGTTTATATCTTGTGCCTGGGGGCTGCAGTGATTCTGCAAGGTGGTCTGTGTAGAAGTGTTTTATAAAACGTGAAGCACTTTGCAAGTGTTCTTTTTTTAAAAAAATTGCTTTAAAGTCCTGCAAGGAACTATCAAAGTAGGAAGTCAGAAGTCTTAGTCTTTGGGACTTGGAAAAGTCTTCTAATCATGCCGGGCCTGTTTCCTTGCCACGAAACCCTGGAGGTTGAACCAGAATATCTGTAAGGTGCTTTTCAACCCCAGGGCATTTTAGAATTCCATGAAATAAGATGCTATCACAGAGATGGCATGAGTTTGAACAAAGCTCATGGAGTTGGAGGAATAAAGGAGATGATACTTATGGGGGAATTGGCCTTCATCCTCCCAGAGGTGTGCAGAGGCTACAGAAAAGAGGTAGATGAGGGCTGTATGGCAGGAGCCGCAAGAAGTGGGGGCATTAATTTGGATGGGCTCACAGGTTTGGGGTGAAGATTACAGGGAGCAGACACTCAGGGAGCTGAGCAATTAGAATGATTAGACTTTTGGGGGCAGTGTTGCCAGGTGGGTAGGATCTCAGGCTGCAGGGATTTTGGTGTCAGCAAGGGCCGGGGTGGAAGTGGCAGGACGCGTCACTACGACCACCGTCTTCCTAATAACCTGTCTCCCCTGTACAATCCACTGGGAAGTGGGAAAGATCAACTCGGAGGACCTCTCTTTCCTGCTTAAGATCCTTTAATGGCTTTCATTGGGTTGAGATTAAAATATGAATTCCTTAAGTGGGCTTTCAGATGCCTGAATGAATCCACCTCCTGTCCACTCTGCCTCTTTTTGAATTCCAGCCACGCTGGCTAGTTTGCAGTCATCAGGGTTTTTCTGCATCAGAGTATTATCGTGTGCTGTCTCCCCACCATTCTTCTCGGGGTTAGCTTTGATTTTTGGGAGCTTAGCTGAAGTATTTCTTCAGACAGACTTGCTCTGACCACTCTACGCATATAGCAATCTCTGCCCTTGTCTGAGCCCTGTATTGATTTTCTTTACCCACCACAGCCTGTAGTTATTATACCCTTGCAAGATGTCCAACTAAAGAATTCTTTGTTGAATGAATGAATGAATGAGAAGCTCAGATTCTTTTCTTCCATTTTCTCTCTTCCTGTATCTTTATTTATTTTGTCTTTCCCTCATTTTTTTCAAGGGCTTCCCAGGTGGCGCTTGTGGTAAAGAACCCACTTGCTAATGCAGGAGACCTAAGAGATGTGGGTTCGATCCCCTGGGTTGGGAAGATCTCCTGGAGAAGGAATGGCAACCCACTCCAGTATTCTTGCCTGGGGAAATCCATGGACAACAGAGCCTGGCAGGCTGCAGTCCACAGAGTCAGACACAACTGAAGCAACTTAACACACACATTTTTTTTTCAAAGTCCATGCAGCTTTGATAAATTTGATTATGAAAATTCATATCCATGTCAAAACACTATTTGACAATACTTAAGTATGTAAGGGAGAAATAAAGGTCACTAAAATTCCATCACCCAGAGGAAATGAGAACTGACTTTTGTTCTACAGACTTAAAATTTACTGGGCTTCCCCACCAGCTCAGCAGTGAAGAATCTGCCTGCAGTGCAAGAGACACAGGTTTGATCCCTGGTTCAGTAAGACCCCCTGGAGAAGGGAATGGCAACCCACTCCAGTATTCTTGCCTGGCAAATTCCATGGACAGAGGGGCTTGGCAGGCTCCAGTCCATGGGGTTGCAAAAAGTCAGACACGACTGAAGTGACTGAGCACAGCACAAAATCTACTTTTCAGTTTTAAATAGCAGTTGAGATCAATATTTTTCTTTTCCAAATTTAAAAACCAAGTTCTTTTCCTCTTCAAAGGTCTTCGATTCGTTGGTCTACGCATCCTTCCCAGGAGCCTTTTCCTCCGATTGACCTTGGTGCTGTTCTTTTCTGTTGCAAGGAGTCAGGCTGATCCTGCCTTTTTCAGGCGTAATCTGGCGGCATTTATCTTTGGTTAAAAAAAAAACACAACAAAAACTGTTATTCTTGTCTTTAGCTGCCAGCATTGCAGACTGGGCATTTCAGTGCCTTGGATGGTGTATTTGGAGAAGCTAACAGCTGCCTGTGCTATTTCCAAGACTTTTTAAGATCCACCCAGGATGTGACAGAGGGGATGCTTGTCATTTTTCAGAGTGGGGGTATATATGTAAAACTGGTGAGTGACAAGCAGAGGTGAAAACTAGGTGAGAAATTCTTCAACAGATTGTAGGCTTGCCATCTGATACTGGAGAAAACTGCGTTCCTTTGAGCAGCTCTCAGAACCTCATCTGCCTGAACTTGGGGGCAGCCATAGATGTGGAGGGCTTTGGAGACTCCAGGAGCATCAGTCTGTTTCCAAAACAGAGCAAATTCCCCTCTCTCCTGCCATGTATATATGGCAAAACCAGTGCCACATGTCCTGTGCAGCACTCTTGTTCTCTTAATATCCAGTGTTCATGTATAGGGCTTTCCCAGGTGGTTCAGTGATAAAGAATCCACCTGCAATCAAGAGATGGGGTTCGATCCATGGCTCAGGAAGATCCTCTGGAGAAGGAAATGGGAACCCACTCCAGTATTCTTGCCTGGGAAGTCACCTGGACAGAGGCGCCTGGTGTGCTACGGTCCACAGGGTCACAGAGAGTCAGTTAGGACTTAGCGACTTAACAAGAGCGATGTGTATACGCAACGATGTGTATACGCAGTACTGTTGCAACATACGTATGTTGGAGAAGAGCACTGTGGCATAGTCTGTAAATTACCAGCCCACCAACAAGCAAAAACACAGATGAAAACTTTGATTTTTCTCTTTATAAAAGGAGAATATTTGTATCGATTAGGGGGCCGTGAGCAAGTCCTTCTCTTAAGTATTGAAATTCACAGTTGAATCGTGTTTCTGTTCGCCTCCAGCTCAATCCATGAATGATTCACTGACACTGTTTTGGGATCTGATTGGACTGAGAAATCCTCGTTATATTTTGGTAGGGCCAATTTCATGGATTTTCTCAAAATATTTTGCAACCCAAAGCCTGATTGAAGTATAAATTAAATCCTTGTTTCTGTTCTTTCTGTACAACATTAAATTGTTTGATATTCTAGCCATTTTTCTGTTTGTTGTTTAAATTTAGAACTGTTTTCCTTGGCTATAATTACTTGAGAAAACTATCACTGCTAGGTTTTGACTATTTGTTTTGGGAGGGGGCAGGCAGTTAGCATTTTAGTATTTGCATAATTACTTGATGTAAGAATGTATATTACCCCTGGAAGTGTGTAGCAGGCACTGTGGGTGGCCTGCCCATTTCCTTTATCATTTCATTGGCTTCAGAGTTCCAACCGTGAATTAACGCCAACCCCCAGAAGGCTCTTAATCTGTGGTTGATGGTAGTTAGGGTGTAATTACTCCAGCTCCTTCACCAAGGCTTGTTTGTCTCAAAGTTTCCTAGTGGACTTAAGTCCTAGTGGTGGCTTAACAACACAGCCTTCATTAGTTATCCTTCCTTTCCTGCTAATTCCCCCTTAATAAACTGTTTGCAATCAAATCTGTGTCTCAAATCAAATCAAATCCTAGATTTGGAGGATAAGTAAGTGTTAGTTGCTCACTGGTGCCTGACTCTTTGCGACCCCATGGACTGCAGCCCACCAGGCTCCTCTGACAATGAGACTTTTTCCAGGCAAGGATACTGGAGTGGGTTGCCACTTCCTTCTCCAGGGGATCTTCCCAATCCAGGGATCGAACCCCGGTCTCCTGCACTGCAGGCAGATTCTTTACCGACTGAGCTACAATACCTAATCTAAAACCTCTTACCTTCAGGCAACATTTTCATATGTTATCCCAGGCAGATAAAAACACTTCTGGCTTAATCCAGTTTAACAGGTACTTGATATATTTTCATTAGCACATATTGTTAATCTTCTACTCAGTACTGTCTTTTTCTTTTCTTTTAAAAGGGAAAGCTTTTCAGCATCGAAAACATGATTGAAACAAGGAAAATATAATACAATAAGAGCATTAGAAAACTAAGTACCTAGGTTAAGCACCATCATATTTTAAAGAGTTCACAGTCTCAATAGTGACATTTTTTTTTAGTTCTTCCCTCCAGTCTTAAGACCTTTTGAATTTTTAATTATTATTATTTTTGGCTGTGCCATGCAGCATGCAGGATTCTAGTTCCCTGATCAAGGATGGCTCTTTGCCCTCTGCATTGAGTGTGCAGAGTCTTAACCTCTGGACCGCCAGGAAGTCCTGAATGGTGATACTTTAAGACAGAACAGAATATGCATCAAGTGTTAAATTTAGTGACTAAATTTAGCAGTATACTTTATTGTTGCTTTTCATAGCATCTTCTATCTTGTAGAATAGCCAGAGATTTATAGTTTGTAATTTTTTGCAAAGGTAAGGTTAGAGGTCAAAAGCATGTAATTCACATCAGTGTAAGAGCTCTTCATGATGGTCTGCTCCTTAAGCTTCCAGGATGCAACTGAGTGCAAAATGCAAAAGGCACCTGCTGCTTGAAAGACAGGAGGTGAGTGTAACTGGGGGCAGTCCGTCGCTTAGCTTTGCAGCTATAGTTTAGGTTCCTGATTGCGCCAGCTGTCCTGAAAGTGTATATAGCCTTGGCCACAGGGTAATGAGGTCAGAGGTCATGATGGAACCAGATTCAAGGTTACTAACTGCAGGGTTCAGTCTGTGTTGGGTTGATGTGTATCCTGAGATATAAGGCGAGGGGCAGCGGAATCTGGTGACTGGGGGAGTCCAGGCCAAGGTGGGGGACATCCTGGGTGCAGAGCCTCACTGTCACTTCCTGTCCCCAATAAAACAAGGATAATTTCGACCCTTCAGGGTGTTTGTAGAGATTAAATTGATGAAGTGATTCAAGCACAATGCCTGGTAAGTAGTAAGATCTTGATAAATGTTGGTTTTATTGCTAAGTCATGTCCAACTCTTTGTGATCCCATGGGCTGCAGCGTGCCAGGCTTCTCTGTCCTTCACCATCTCCCAGAGTTTGCTCAAACTCATGTCCATTGAATTGATGATGCTTTCTAACCATCTCATTTTCTGTTGCCCTCTTCTCCTCTTTCCCTCAATCTTTCCCATCCTCAGGGTCTTTTCCAATGAGTGGGCTCTTGGCATCAGGTGTCCGAAGTATTCAGCTTCAGTATCAGTCCTTCCAATGAGTATTCAGGGTTGATGGGTAGCTGCTATTAGGGTGGTTTATTGTCCAAACCAGTACACTTTCAAAAATGAAAAAGGGTACTAAGATGAGATATATTATATATATATTTTGCATAATTATATATTGACTGAAAAACTGGTTTTATTTTATGGATAGGCCCACAGAATTGTTCTTAAACATGTTAGAAGATGAAATTCTTTCCAAAAAATAAAAATTTGTGTACATTAATGCAAAAAACCCACAAAGCTTTATAATATCTTATTTGAACAGTATGTATCTTTTTGAAATATTTTTAAATTGTCTTTAGATATATGCTCAGGAGTGGGATAGCTGGATCATATCGTAGCTCTATTTTTAGTCTGAGTAACTTCTGTGCTGTTTTCCATAGCGGCAGCATCAATTTCACACTCCGACCAACAGTGTACGAGAGTTCCCCTTTCTCCACATCTTTGCCAGCATTTGTTATTTGTGGTCTTTCGATGATGGCTGTTTTGAAGTGATATTGTGTGACGTGATACAGCATTGTGGTTTTTATTTGCATTTATCTGATGATTCGTGATGTTGAGCATCTTTTCACTTATTAGCCATCTATGTCGTCTTTGGAAAAACGTCTGTTCAGGTCTTCTGCTCATTTTCACATCAGGGTTTATTTTATTTTATTTTTTGATATTGAATTGTATGAGCTTTTTATGTATTTTGGATGTTTATACCTTATCAGTCATCTGCAAATATTTTCTCCCATTTAGTAGACTGTATTTTCGTTTTGTTGATGATTTCCTTGGCTGTGCCAAAGCTTTTAAGTTTAATTAGGTGCCATTTCTTTTGAACTGTGGTGTTGGAGAAGACTCTTGAGAGTCCCGTGGACTGCAAGGAGATCCAACCAGTCCATTCTGAAGGAGATCAGCCCTGGGATTTCTTTGGAAGGAATGATGCTAAAGCTGAAACTCCAGTACTTTGGCCACCTCATGCGAAGAGTTGACTCACTGGAAAAGACTCTGATGCTGGGAGGGATTGGGGGCAGGAGGAGAAGGGGACGAATGAGGATCAGATGGCTGGATGGCATCACGGACTCGATGGTTGATGCTCGTGAGTCTGAATAAACTCCGGGAGTTGGTGATGGACAGGGAGGCCTGGCTGCTGCGATTCACGGGGTCGCAGGGTCGGAGGCGACTGAGCGACTGAACTGAACTGAGGTGCTGTTTGTTTCCCTTTTGCAAGTTTTGTTTTCAAAAATTGTAATTCTCCAAAAGCTTACAAAGCTGAAGGTTTTGGTGCTCCCTGAATTCTTGATTAAAACTTTAATCAATATTGAACAAAATACACCCCAAATCGAGAGGACTCATTTACAGAAAAGTTCAGTATCACACAGAGAACACAGATTGACTTCTAAGCAGTTTCAATTGATGACGGGAAGCAAAGAGAAAAGTCTGGTACTGCCATGCTGAAGTGTTTCTTTTTTTAAAATTCAACATCACCTTTATTACAAAAGTTTTGCAATTTAATTACTTGACATATTCAAATTTTGTGAATTTGACGTTATTTCCATTTCAATTGGTAAAAAACTTCTTTAGATGAAATTATTACTTTTTTTTCAAATTGTTACTTTTATATATACACTGCTGCTGCTGCTGCTGCTAAGTCACTTCAGTCGTGTCCGACTCTGTGTGACCCCATAGATGGCAGCCCACCAGGCTCCCCTGTCCCTAGGATTCTCCAGGCAAGAACACTGGAGTGGGTTGCCATTTCCTTCTCCAACGCATGGAAGTGAAAAGTGAAAGTGAAGTCGCTCAGTCGTGCCCGACTCTTAGCGACCCCATGGACTGCAGCCTACCAGGCTCCTCCGTCCATGGGATTTTCCAGGCAAGAGTACTGGAGTGGGGTGCCATCGCCTTCTCCATATATACTAGTCAATTCCAATTATTTTTCTGCTCCTTATCTTAATTTTTAATTAGATATCTTAATTTCGTGAAATGTTTTTGCCATGGACACCATAGTCCACCAAAATTATATTATCAAAGTATAATATGTTTTGATTAAAAAACAAGTACTTTTACTTTTAATGTTGAATTTTTTAATGTTTTAATTTTTTATTTATCTATTTATTTATAGACCTGAAAGCATGACCAGCTATATTTAGCTAATGAAGTTTAGTGTAAAATAAGAGTATGTTTTTGCTGACATGTATTATTTAGAAATCTCTAATGTTTTTCTAGGTTTTGTTTACAAACTTGAGTTGTTGAGTTTTGAAACTAAATTTACGGGAAGATTCTCAGTAATGTTAGATGTTTCATCTTAAACAGGCTAATTTTCCAAAAGCTTTGATTCCATGAATTATATTAAAAAAAATTAAATGCTTGTTGGAATTAACCCATCTTTCTGAATGAAGCCTTGATGATACCGAGATAAAATTAGCAAAATCGAACTGTTTATAAAATTCTTCTGCTTTCACTATCAACACATTATGGCTATTGCTTTCCTTTTTGTGCATGAATACAAAAATTTGAAATAAAAAATTGGCAAAGTCAATTTGAAAAGCAATCACTGGATCTAAAAGTTATGTGAGCACCTTCTACAGCTGCATGTGATAAATCAAACCACGAGTGCAGGGTTCTCAAAAGAGCTACTAATTTCTGATGTCTGTTAACAATGCTTCTTCAGCAGGTTTGTGTTTTGGGGTTTTCCTCGATTATTGTTACCACTTTGTCCTTCATGGCACTGGGATGTGGCAAATGATGACATTTTGTGCAATTTCACACTCATTGTTCACCTACTTGAGAGCTGGACTTCCAGCACTTTTACTATTTTACTAAATATAAACTTCTATGTTTTGATCTCATGGCTGTTAAAGGGCTTTTTCACAAAATAAAAGGCAATGCCAAACAGAAACATAAGTAATAGTTGTAGAGATATACAAGAAATGAGCACAGGGAACTATATCTGATCTCCTGGGATAAACCATAATGGAAAAGAATATGAAAAGAGAATGTATCTGTGTGTATAACTGAGTCACTTTGTGCAGCAGAAATTAACACAACATTGCAAACCATTATACTTCAATTAAAAAAACTAAAAAACCAGACCAATTCCATGTTGGTTACATGCTCTAATGCAGCTTTTTCAGTCTCTTTTCTGCTGCAAATATTTCACATACCCCTTCCCCATAATTTCCCACCTTCCCATTGACCCCACCAGCTGTGCCTCGGCAGTTTTGTGGGTCCCAGCATGGGCCTGGCACACCTAACTTGTACACCCACAGGGCACAGCATGGCACTTATCAGAGTTCTCCCACCACCACCAGAGGCTGGAGGGTCTAGCTGACCATGGCAGCTCCTGTTTGAATACATTTTCTTTTGTGAGCAAGTAAATGCCCTGGTGCCCTGAAAGGGAGATGTTAGTTCCATAGTGTTCTGCAAGGGTTCGGGAGGTTTGGGTCACCTCTGAGCATCTTGGAGGTTTAACCACGTTAGTATGACAGCTCTGTTCGCTGCTTGTCTTAGCTTGAGTTGCTACTAAGTACCATAAATTGGGTGGCTTAAACAACAGAAGGGTATTTCTCACAATTGTGGAGGCTGGGAAGTCCATCAAGGTGCCAGCAGAGTCTGTCTGGTGAGTGCCTGCTTCTTGGTTTGCTGATGGTCATCTCGTTAGGTCCTCAGTGTTTGCAGTGAGAGACACACAGAGACAGACTGACTGGCGCTTTTCTCGTGAAGGCACGGTCTCCATCATGAGGGCCCCACCCCTGTGACCCCATCTAAACCTAATTACCTCCCACTGGGAACCGGGGCTTCAGCCTATGGACTTTTGGAGGTGTGCACCATTCAGTTCACGGGGTGGCTTGCTTGCCTTGTGCTCTGCTACTGGACAGGCCCATGGAAGGAGCATAGAAACACAAAGTGGAGTGCTACTAAATCAATATGTCTGATTTTAATGCGATTACTAATGTAATTCTATGACTAGTAGTAATTCATTAAAGTGAAATTGCCCAGGCAAATGTTAAGCCTAATAAGACGGCAGGGCAATAAGGCTAAAGCAAGACTGTCCAGGGCCAAAAGTCCTAGCCATTTATCGCTAGGAAGGATGGAGCCTTATCTTAAAAGAAGTTTTTACATAGGAACACTAGAGGGCGCCCTAGACTGTAATTAAGAATCATGCTCATTTACCCAAGGAAATACTGTACCAGCTTGATGATACAAAATTCAATAGTGAATGTTTATAAAAATGTGGGTATATCCATATCAGTTGATTTTCAGTGTTCTAAGGGCATGATCAAATTCAACAGCAATGTTTTGGAGTGTGTGTGTGTACGTCCATGCTGGAGGATATGATAATCTTATTTTATTTCATTATTTGTTTTTATTCAAGTATAATTATTTTATAAGGGTAATCCTACTTTTATTTTACTTCAGAATGTCTTTTTTTCCTTAAATCTTCAGGAGTGCCTGCCTTAAGGTGAGATAAAGATTGGGGTGTAATCTGTCCTCACTACCTGGGGATTTTTTTTTTCCTTGTTGGAGGGATAGGGGTGAGGCAGGGCTGTAGAGCCTATTGAAACAACTATAACGTTGTCCTTCTTTAGAGATAAACCCAATGATATTGTTATTTATTTATCTTTGGCTGCGCCCCACGGCATGTGGGATCTTAGTTCCCTGGCTGTTGGAATTCAAACCAGTGCCCCACCAGACCTCTAGGAAAGTCCTTGATGATATTGTTTTAAATACATGTGGCACCATTGTTCTTAATATGTGTTAAGACTTCCCTGATGACTCAGATCAGCAATGCAGGAGACCTGGGTTTGATCCCTGGGTCAGGAAGATCCCTTGGAGAAGGAAATGGCAATCCACTCCAGTACTCTTGCCTGGAAAATTCCATGAATGGAGGAGCCTGGTGGGCTCCTGTCCATGGGGTCACAAAGAGTCAGACACGACTGAGTAACTTCACTTTTCTGGATGGATTATTAGGCAAGGACTCCAGTCTTCAGGGCAGCAGTATCAATAGTGGGAAAAACACTGATTCTTCATCTGGTCTGGAGCCCCTGCTTCTGGCTCTGGCTCTGTGACTGTGGAAGGTCTTGTCTTTCTGAGCCTCTCTCTTAGTAAAGGGGTGGCTTGAACTAAATGACTCCGTCATCTTTTTCAAGTCTAATATTCTCTCACTCTGACTTTCATGCCTAACATTGGCTAGTCTTAAATTTACGGTCACAAATCGGTGCCCTGTTTAGAAATTACTTTCAGCTCACGTCATAAAATTCCATGACACTGGGAAAACTTGATTCAGGAGAAAGTGGAGAGGTGGTTCCCTGTTTTGGGGCCCTGATCAAGTTCTTTACAATGGCTTATTTTACCCTAGAAACAGATAGGTCTTTGTCACCTGCTAGAAAATACTCACACAAGCACTGCTCCCCAACCTCAGACTTCCCTGGAAGCAATAATGATGGTCAGATGTTTATATTCATTGACTTTGCTGCTAGGATTCAGTCTAGATAAACAGTAAGAGGCCAAAAACTCACTGGAGATTTTCATTTAAGTCCAATTAGTTTATTTCTGAGGTTATGAAAACACCTGGGATGAACGTTTGCCAGACAGATATAAGCCCTCTCTGCCTTCAGATATTTGAGACAAGACAATTTAGGGGTCTGGCGTTTGACTAAATATTATTACTGCACAGTTGAGATCTCCAAGAATTCTCTGACATTCCTAACTGAGTTCTGCTTCTAAAATAAACACATTGAATGGGTACTCTTGACATGGAAAAATGAAATGTTAGCAACATTCATCTCTGTTGGAAGGAGAATGATTTGGTTGGTGGAGTTATACGACTTCTGTCGTATAGAGACATAAAAGTGACTCTTCACACATTTCTCATTGGTAACATTTTCAGTAATCTTTGTGTGTGTGTGTGCATGTCTGTGTGTGCGTGTGTTTGCGTGCTGTGTATCAGCAGGCGTCTCTGTGAGATCATGCTTCAAGTTGACAGTCACATACATGCTGTAAC
This sequence comes from Nanger dama, assembly GCA_917880005.1. Taxonomy (NCBI): domain Eukaryota; kingdom Metazoa; phylum Chordata; class Mammalia; order Artiodactyla; family Bovidae; genus Nanger; species Nanger dama. Next base: position 12,918,102 of record CAKJTW010000032.1, on the reverse strand, counting down.
TCCTGCCTGCTAACTCTCTTCAGATCTTGGAAGTTTTTGACACTTTGTAGTTCTCCATCTGTGATGGTGAAATAAAAATGAAGGTAATCCCAAGGGAATCTTTGATCTCTTGGCAATTTCTTCATGACTCATAACGTCTGAGCTACGCCTTGGGAACAGCAGGCAGAGTAGGGAGAGGGGGTACCCTGAGGCTGAACTGGAGAGGAGGGAAGGCAGGGATTGGGATGCGTCTCATGCCAGGGAACCTGGACACATGGGCCAGGGTATCACCCTAGAAGGTTTGGAGGGCAGGGAAGACGCTGCCCATCCATTCATTAGACCTGTACTGAGGGCCTGGTTTGGGGCAGGTGCTATGATTGGTGACATGAATGTACAAGTGTTTCCTTCAAGCTTTTCCCCCGCAAACTCTAAACTTTTTATTTTGTATTGGAGGAGAGCCGATTCACATTGTTGAGGCAGTTTCAGGCACACACTGAAGGGACTTAGCCGTGCATAGACACGTATCCCTTCTCCCCCAAACTCCCCGCCTATCCAGGCCAGCACGTAACACTGAGTAGAGTTCCATGTGCTATACAGTAGATCTTTGTTGGTTATCCATTTTGAACACAGCAGTGTGTATTCCACCTCCCCAAATTCCCTAATTATTTCCTCCCTGCAGCATCCGTAAGCTTACTTTGTAAATCTGTATCTTTCTGTTTTATAAGTAAGTTCCTTTGTGTCGTTTCTTTTAGATTCCACATATAAAGGATGTCATACAATATTTCTGCTTTTCTGACTTACTTCACTCAGTATCACATTTTCTAGGTCCATCTGCGGGGCTCCAAATGACATTATTTCATTCTTTTTAACGGCTGAATAATACTCCATTGTATGTATGTACCATATCTTCTTTATCCAATCCTCTGTTCCTTTGGGCTTTTTAAGGACCAGTTGGTGAAACAAACATAGAGATAAACCATGATGAAATTATAAATGCTAAGAGAGCCATGGGAGCCCCACGGGTTCACGTTATGAGGAGATGACCTTACTAATATGCTGATGCCCAGCATCTTTCAAGGGAGGACACGGGTTCCAGGTGGACAGCAGGCTTTCCGAGGTGCGGATGGAGGGACCATGGACCCTGGTCCTGTCTGCTCTGTGGTCCAAGGGCAGATATACCTTGGGGAAGGCAGAAGTGCCTTCAAGAGATGGAGCTCTCAGTTCTTTCAACACATCCTAAAGTCTTTGATGGACACGTTGTCTTGAGTTCAAGATAGTGTTTCCTAAACCCATTTTTGCTGTTCCTTAGAGAACCTTTGTGTGCTTAAGGAGTACAAACCTTTCCTCAGTCGTTTACCCAAAAATTTATTTTACTGCTTGTCCTTAAAAATAACACTGGGGGAAGAGATGAATCCAATGGATATCAATATTTCCACTGTCCTTTTTAACAAGATCATATTTGAGCTTATCAGTCAAGTCTCTCTTAGTTGCAGGTGACTGAGATTCCATTCAAATTAGCAGATGCAAAAAAGGGAATCTGTGGGCTCACATAATTTGGAAGTCTTAGGGGGTAGACAGGAATAAGTGGATCAGAGATTTGAATGTGGCCATGAACTCTCTCCATGTCCCTCAGCTGTACCCACTTCTGCTTAGTTTTGGATCCTCGGTTCAGTTTAGTTCAGTCGCTTAGTCGTGTATGACTCTTTGTGACCCCATGGACTGCAGTACGCCAGGCCTCCCTGTCCATCACCAACTCCCAGAGCTTGCTCAAACTCATGTCCATCGAGTCGGTGATGCCATCCAACCATCTCATCCTCTGTCATCCCTTTCTCCTCCTGCCTTCAGTCTTTCCCAGCATCAGGGTCTTTTCCAATGAGTCAGTTAAAAAAAATTAATATCTTTTCTCGAGAATTGTAGTGAGGTGCAGAACTCGGTGGATTAGCATGTGCCAGATGGCTGGCTGGTGTTTTGGCCACTATAGTACAAGTGATGAAAAAACTGTTGAGAAAATTATAAAATGTAAGTTCATTCCTCTACTTTTGGGGGGGCAAAAGTGTCGAACACTGGGAATGAAAAAATGTCCAAGGTCAGCAATGAGCAAGGAATTGATGATGATGAACTGATTCAGATAAAATGAGAACAGCCACTTACGTTATGCTTGGCTGTTTCCTTGCCATTTCCAGCGGCCTGGGAGGGGTGCGATTTTTCACTGTTCACCCCACCTGTCCCCCAAATCCTTGTCTCCAAAAGACAGGGACTAGGAGAGTAACTTGATTTCACAGTGGAAGAGTTGGGGGTGAGTGTTGAGGTAGGGAGAACACATGTTACTTATTCACACTTGAATGTGAATTCATGTCACCCCCTGGTTCTCCAGCACCCTCAACAGAATTAAGCAAATAGGACTTATGCAGTTGGAGTCAAGGGTCAGGTAAGTTCTGGAGTACAGGTATGGCAGCCTTATTCAGACATTTGCAAGGCCCCAGGCATGTGGGGGAGAAGGAAAGAGAGAAGAGGGAGCTGGGGTTACGAGGAGGCGGTGGGACGAGCCAGCCCCTGCTCTCGGTGGTCTTCACCAGCACCAGTCAGGACACCTCCTTGCTCACGGTCATTTAAAGCATCTCAGGTGGCTAGCCCGCCTGGAGTCTTGCAATGATGTGGGGAGAACTGGATTAAAAAAAATAATAATTTGTATTTATTTCTGGCTGTGTTGAGTCTTTGTTGCTGCGTGGGCTTTTATCTAGTTGCAATGTGTTGTGCGGGCTTCTCATTGCAGAGGCTTGTTGCAGAGCACAGGCTCTAGAACGTTCGGGCTTCGGCAGTTGTGGCAAGTGTGCTTGGGAGTTGCGGCTCCTGGGCTCTAGAGCCGCCGGATCAATAGTTGTGGCACACAGGCTCAGTTGCTCTGCGGCCTGTGGGAGCCTCCCGGACCAGGGATCGAACCCATGTCTCCTGCATTATTGGCAGTTCTTAACCACAGAACCACCAGGGAAGATCTAGGAGACCTGGATTTTGCATAATCCTTCCTTCCTTCTTTGCAGATTCTCTGGGGATAGAGGCGTGGAAGAAGTTTCCAAGGCTGCCTCTGGGTCAAGCAGTGCAAAACAGACGCTCTTTGTGGACGTGGTTTCTGTTCTGCTCAGCCGTTCTCACACGTTCACTTGGAGCTCTGAGCGTCCCTGGCTGTGACTCTCAGGAACCTTCCACGTAGGTTTCCATACTCACAGCCCCTGCTGAAGCAGGCGGGGCTCTTTCCGCTTCACTGCTCTGCTCTCTTGGCTTTTTCACACTGGACCAGTGGTGAAAAGGCAGTCAGCCCTGGCTGTAGTTTGCGTGGGGTGGGGACAGGAAGGAGGTTTCTGGGTCTGTGTTGCTGACCTAATTCCACATTATGTTTTCATAGAATGAGTTGATTATTTTTATATCACTTACTGGTAAGTGAATGACCTGTCCCAACTTTCCATGTTCCAACTTCCAGTTCCTGACCACATTTTACACGCACTTGAAAATTCCCTTCTTAGGCTCTTTTCTTGTAAGCACGTAGGAACAATATTGCCTGCTTATTGTTGGAACAGCAACTTTGCTGCCAGTCTTATAAAACCCTCGTCTTACACGTAATTTGTATGAGGAATAAGTTAATATTTATTGTCAAGGCTTTAAAGCAGCTGTGTTCATCATGCTGCATTTTAATATTTAATTGACCAATGGAATCTTTTCACTTTAATCACCTTCCTTGAAGTGATTAATATGCATCACTTAATCCGGCTTTCTTTCACCAACTCTGAAAACTGGTTCCTTGTTAAACAAGTTAGTTATTTGTTCCCTAAAGTTATATTCACTGTGTACTTTTTGTGTTTGACATAGCTTTTTATGTTTCAAGTTCAATGAAAAAAAAAGTCATTTTAAGAGTATATGTTCTCTTTGTATTTTGAAACTAGGATGCTCCTGTTAATTTGATGTTAGGCTGAGCATCAGAGAGACTTTCCAAGTTCAAGTTCAAACTCACAAGCCTCATGGCTTTCTTTTTCTAAAACTTATGCCCCATTTCTGCTGGTATGACATAATAAAAAAGCTCACTTTTTGAGTGTAAATTTGATTTTTGTATCCCTTTCCTGCTTTTCAGTAAACTTTGAGATTCTTTTCAGTCCTAAACTTTAAGTGAGAATAATAATTCCATGAAGTGTGGCTTTTAAAAATGTTTAATAGACAAGACATTACTATTTAAAAGTTGATTGTAAAAATTAAAGCCAGTAAAAAATGATTATTATGGCAGCATTAATTTCCTCCTGTTACATGTATTGTTAGTGTGGTTGATTTACCTTTGTGAGACCTACGTTAAAAATAAATAAGTGCATATAGTAAAACTTTGAAAACAATTCCCTATCACCCACAGGAAGAATCCATTTGTTTTACAAGAAGTGATAAGTGTATTTTGTAAGAAATACAATTTTAAGTTTATTTACTATCAGGCTTTTTTGTGTGTACTAAATATGCAATATAGCATTTGTGTTTCCTGTTACAATAGTAAAAAAATAGTAGTGGAGAAAGCAGAAAAAAAGCTTTTGAGTATCTGCCCTGTGTTCTGAATGTATATTTCTTTATTGTAGATGTATTAACTGAGTAGATTACTCTAATTACATAGTTCATGTTTGTAGCAGCCTGGACTAATTCAGTTTAAAATCAGATTAAAACAAAACTTTCTTCTTCTTGTGTGTCCAAACCCATAATTTAGACTGTTCTGAACTTTTAAAAGACTGCTTAGACAGTTTTTTTCCTCCAACCACAATTTGAGATAATTTCCTTAAAAAGCAAGAAAATTGTGCCACATTCAAAGATCCTAGAACGTGGATCCTAACTGTTCAGGGATTGGTTCTGTTGATGGGGAGAAATTAAGTGGACTACCATGCACTATAAGCAATAGCAAGCACCAGGACTGGGAAGCCGGGGGTGAGTCTTGATTAACTCAGGAAGAACTGGCAAAGTCAGATTCTCCATCTTTGACCTTAGCATTTCAGTGGGTCTTCGTTTCTTACGGACTTTCTCCCCTCCCTCATTTCTTTCTCATCTTTAATTCAGACAAGCATTTGACAGTTTTGTTAGTATTTGGATGCCCTCTGAGCTTAGAAAGACATTTTCTTTGGGTTCAGTCCATTGAGTCCATTTAGGTCTGTTGGGTTTTCGTACTGTGTTCATCAGAAAACCTTCAGGAAGCTACACGGAGATGTTAAATTCTCTCAGGTTCCTTCTTGAGTCATTTCAGCTGCAGGAGTTTCTCTTCCTTTTGCTCCTTAGAGAACTGGGACTTTGGAAGTAGGGATCCCCTTGGCCACAAAATCTCCACTGTCGCTCCAGTCCTGCAAAATATCTTCTCACTTCCCCATGTAATTTCTGCATTTGCTTTGTGATTTGGTCAATGCTGAAAGGAGGGCTTTTCCTGAAGCAGTTGTTTCCTGGGTTAAAGGTACTCCTGGATAAGGTAATTTGACAAGACATTCACTGGTACTGATGTTATATATCGGAGGGAACCTCCCTGCCTCCTGCCTGATAAAGCACCATCTGTCTTTTCAGTTTAGCTCTATCCACCATGTCTGTATTTTAGCCTACACATGATGTGCTTTCTTGAATTTCAGTAACATCTTTAAAATTAACATTTATTTTAAAAGGTGTTTTAAAATTAAAGAAAGAAAAAAAGAATCAATATCACATCAGTGATTTAGTAGTTTCCCCAAACTATCACTTCTCTAGACATTTCATTTTTGTTAAAACTTCTTATTCAATTATGGTAATATTATTCATAATGTATACAGATAATTCACATCCATTGTTCATATATATAGAGAGACCGGTATGTAGATCTGTTTTTCCCCTTTGTTCTAAATAATAAAGTAATGAAGGGGTATTTGATTCATTACTTTTCCTCCTTTTTGAATAAAAATTTCTTTTTCTATTCTTTTTTATTGACATAGTTATATGTATATATTGAGTTCAGTAAAATAAAATCCCTGCCAAAGCCTCTTTTCTGGCCACTGTTTTCTTTTATAATTATGACTAAAAAGATAACTTGGTTGTATAGAGAAGGGTGATGTTAGACTTATTTCAGGTCATAGTTGTTAGGCATGACATTATTTCTGAGATAATTTCCACATTATTATTATTTTTTAACCTTCTCTGATACCTTTCCTTGTGCTTCATGCTTAGTAAAACAAACAAACATATCTCGCTCACTTCTATATCATGACATGTCCCTGAAAAACCTGTATATAATCAGAGTCTTTGGAAAAGAGATCATGATGATGATCACATCAGGATGGTGTGATCACTCATCTAGAGCCAGACATCCTGGAATTGAAGACAAGTGGGCCTTAGAAAGCATCACTACGAACAAAGCTAGTGGAGGTGATGGAATTCCAGTGGAGCTGTTTCAAATCCTGAAAGATGATGCTGTGAAAGTGCTGCACTCAATATGCCAGCAAATTTGGAAAACTCAACAGTGGCCACAGGACTGGAAAAGGTCAGTTTTCATTCCAGTCCCAAAGAAAGGCAATGCCAAAGAATGCTCAAACTACCATACAATTGCACTCATCTCACATGCTCGTAAAGTAATGCTCAAAATTCTCCAAGCCAGGCTTCAGCAATACGTGAACTGTGAACTTCCAGATGGTCAAGCTGGTTTTAGAAAAGGCAAAGGAACCAGAGATCAAATTGCCAACATCTGCTGGATCATGGAAAAAGCAAGAGAGTTCCAGAAAAACATCTATTTTTGCTTCATTGACTATGCCAAAGCCTTTGACTGTGTGGATCACAATAAACTGTGGAAAATTCTGAGAGAGATGGGAATACTAGACCACCTAACCTGCCTCTTGAGAAATCTGTATGCAGGTCAGGAAGCAGCAGTTAGAACTGGACATGGAACAACAGACTGGTTCCAAATAGGAAAAGGAGTCCGTCAAGGCTATATATTGTCACCCTGCTTATTTAACTTCTATGCAGAGTACATCATGAGAAACGCTGGACTGGAAGAAACACAAGCTGGAATCAAGATTGCCGGGAGAAATATCAATAACCTCAGATATGCAGATGACACCACCCTTATGGCAGAAAGTGAAGAAGAACTAAAAAGCCTCTTGATGAAAGTGAAAGAGGAGAGTGAAAAAGTTGGCTTAAAGCTCAACATTCAGAAAACGAAGATCATGGCATCTGGTCCCATCACTTCATGGGAAATAGATGGGGGAAGCAGTGGAAACAGTGTCAAACTTTATTTTTTGGGCTCCAAAATCACTGCAGATGGTGACTGCAGCCATGAAATTAAAAGACACTTACTCCTTGGAAGAAAAGTTATGACCAACCTAGATAGTATATTCAAAAGCAGAGACATTACTTTATCGACTAAGGTCCATCTAGTCAAGGCTATGGTTTTTCCTATGGTCATGTATGGATGTGAGAGTTGGACTGTGAAGAAGGCTGAGCGCCGAAGAATTGATGCGTTTGAACTGTGGTGTTGGAGAAGACTCTTGAGAGTCCCTGGGACTGCAAGGAGATCCAACCAGTCCATTCTGAAGGAGATCAGCCCTGGGATTTGTTTGGAAGGAATGATGCTAAAGCTGAAACTCCAGTACTTTGGCCACCTCATGCGAAGAGTTGACTCATTAGAAAAGACTCTGATGGTGGGAAGGATTGGGGGCAGGAGGATAAGGGGACGACAGAGGATGAGATGGCTGGATGGCATCACAGACTCGATGGACGTGAGTCTGAGTGAACTCCAAGAGATGGTAATGAACAGGGAGGCCTGGTGTGCTGCGATTCATGGGGTTGCAAAGAGTCAGACACGACTGAGCGACTGAACTGAACTGAAATGAACTGAAAACAAACAAACATATCTCTCTCACTTTTATATTATGACATGTCCCTGAAAAACCTGTATATAATCAGAATCTTTGGAAAAGAGATAATTAAAGCATATTCTTTGGAACATAAAAGTTGTCCACTTTCTTTTCAGCATGCTTAAATCCCATTTATCTTTTCTATTAAAAGAGAAAGTAGCAAGCACTCCTAAAGAAATATTCTGTGTCCTAAGCAGAGAAGATAGATGCTCTTCCAACTCACTCTATTCCTTGCTCTGATTAAGGGGGCATAGCTTCTTTCACCCCTGTAATGATTTTGTTCCATCCTCACAGATCCTCCTTGGACCTTAAAACTCTTATTTCTTACAACTCTGAAGTTTCAGGTCAACTTCTTTACCAGCTAGAATCAAAATAGCAAAAGGCTCCCTGCCAAAGCCAGTCCCTGAACTCCTCAGGCCAAAGATGAAGCCATTTCTGGGTTCCCTGATGTAGCCTTAGGCCACAGTAGATGGAAATCGTGTCTGGGAAGAGGCACGTAACATGTGCTTGATTATACTGGCTGCAGGGATGGACTCTGCTGCCTCAATACTAATCAGCCAGGAATTCCTGAATGCTCTTTAACTCATCCTGTGGAACAGCATCGTCAAGTTCTTGAGTTTCTTCCTGTCCACAGGCTTCTGCATATTCACTTGTGAGTTTCCCCAAATGCGTTTTCCAAAAGAGCTCTATTAACAGAGTGGCTGGGACAGAACTTTGTAACTTAATCTGTTAGTTCAAACTATGAAAAATGTATACAGAGGGGTCGGGGTGGCTCGCTGCCTGGATATCACTGTCATGCTGTCAGAGGTCAGTGAGCCCCCAACTCCGTCCTTTTTTTTTTTTCCGCTTTGTTGGGCATAGGTGAATGCTCCCTATTCTCTGGTCTCTCCCTGCAGAGTCAACTTTATTTTTGTAAAAAGTTATTTCTGGCTGTGCTGGGTCCTCGCTGCTGCACTCAGGCTTTCTCTAGCTGCAGCGAGAGGGGTAGTCTGTAGTGGTGGTGCGCAGGCTTCTCGTGTGGTGGTCTGTCTTCTGGCGGAGCACAGGCGCTGGGGTGTGCAGGCTTCAGAGTTGCGGCCTGTGGGCTCAGTAGTTTTAGCTCCTGGGCTCTAGAGCGCCTGGAACTTAGTTGCCTTGTGGCAGGTGGGATCTTCTCGGACCAGGATTGAACCTGTGTCCCCTGCACTGGCAGGCAGATTGTTAACTGCTGGACCACCAGGGAAGCCCTCTGCTTTCTTTTAGATGATGGTACCTATTAATCTGGGATGCTCATCTGAGTTGAATATGTTAGCTAAAGTGTATCATTCTCTTGGAGAAGCAAGACATTTCTTGAAGATGTTTAAGGAGACCAAACACTGGTCCGAATTTAAGGCTAGCAGGGGAGAAGTCACATGGAGAAGGAATTCTGGCCTCAGCATTAGACAGACCAGGTATAAATCTTGGTTCATTGACCTCTTAGCTTGGAGCATGTATGCTAACTTGCATCAGTCGTGTCCGATTCTTTGCGACCCTACGGACCATAGCCCAACCAGGCTCCTTTGTCCGTTGGATTCTCTATGCAAGAATACTGGAACGGGTTGCCATCCCCTCCTTCAGGGGATCTTCCCAACCCAGGGATCGAACCTGCGCCATAATCTTATATCTGCTGCACTGACAGGCAGGTTCTTTACCACTAGCGCCATCTGGGAAGCCCCAAACCTGCCCTCTATGAGTCTCGAACTCAGGACTTTCAGATTATGAGAAGCACTGTCCACTGTGCTAAGAAGTTTTAGTGATCTGGGGCAAATGACTGACCTCTCTGAGTCTTAGTTTTCTCATCTCCAAAATGAGAATGATATTTCCAATTGGCAGGGTTGTTGTTTGAATTAGGTGGGGTAACAGATGGTAGAATACTTAGCACATAGTAAGCTGTATTAATTAGCAGGTGTAACTGTGATATTTAGGGCCATCTTAAGGCTTCTCTGAAGCCTTCTGCTATGTCTGAGCTTCTGCCTGGGTAGCTGATATAAAGCTCTGGTTTCCCTTGGCATTACTAGGTAAACTCTTTTTAATAGTAAATGGTACCGAAACACTTGGAAACTGTGAGTCTGGATGTTAGCTTTATTATTTGCTTCCTATAGGTTGTTTTGTTATTCTTAAATCATCTCCTTTTGAATTTATTGGCGTCTCTTCCAGCATACATGATGCTGATGACTGAGTAATTTGAAGGTTGTAAGAATGGTGCTTTCAGGCGGAGGCAAAAACGTCTCTCCAAAACAAGGTCAACGTTTGCCTCTTAAAGTTGAGGGTGGTTTCACAATAAAGTTAAGAAAATATTTCTCAGGTGATTATCTTATCTTTATTTATACGGGGTCTTGGGACTACCTCAAGAGAGGCACACAATAGCAACTTGAATCTGTGCAACAGGATCAGCCTCCAGGATTTTCAACTTGAAAGGGAGAAAAAGGCTATAACTCTCCCTTATATGAAAAACCCCCTATTGAACTAGTAAGGAGCTTTAGAAGGCTCTGATAAAAGATCTTGAGAAGGTGATCGAGCTGTTTATTTAACCCATTCATCCGTGTGTTTAAATCCTTTGGGCTACGGAGGAAAAAAATTTTGTTTTCTTAAAAAAAGTTATTTCCACATTACATGAAACACTTACACCCTGGTGTCTATTTTTAATGCATGACTATGAGAATTGGGAAAGCCATTTAATTTGCCAATGTGTCAGTTTCCTTCTGTATAAAATGAGAGAGTTGGACTGGCTGCTCAGACCTCTTCTGTTCTCACAGGCTCTGATTTGTAATGCAAATTATAAAGATTGAACGACTGTTGAACATCTGTCAGACATTCCCAACCCTTTCAATGAAAGTTGACTGGCCTCCAGAATATTGTATACTTTCAATATTCCAAGGAAAGAAGTCACTATAACTTTTATAAATGACAAAAAGAGGCAGCAAGAGGATTTTGACTTTGCAGGGTTTTTTTTCCCCCTCTCTTATCAACCAGCTAGTCACTGCTGCTTCTTTGATGTTAAATACATGCTTGTTTCCATTGAATTTTCTGGGTGACTTGTCAGGTTGGTTGTGCTTTGCTCTGATGGAACATGTGATGTTAAAAACTCCCCCCTCCCCCAGAAATTCTTGAACTGGCAGGCATACCACACTTTTTTTCTGAAGATTTTGTTACAGATTTGCTTCATAAAGCTTAAAAATGCAAAGTTTAAGGAACATGGTATTAATTTAAGTGATATTTTAAGTTCATACTTTCTATTAAATTTGCTTTTCTCTTCTGTTCTTTAAATTTCACTTAATTTTTACTAGCTATTTTGGTGAGAACTTTGAGAGAAACATCTGTTATGTTACTCCTTCTTAGAGTTTACATTTTGTTAGAATATACTCTGCATTTACTGAGTGCTTTGCTTGTAAGCTCATTTGATCCTCTTTGACCAGTGTAAGTCTTATGAGATGTTTATAAAGTTAACCAGCCAATTATAATTATCAACTTTTTGTGCGTGTAAATTAGGAAATTTAGGGAGGTTAAATATCTTGCTGGCCATGCTGGCATGGAAATCTGTAGTCTGAATTCAGTCTGCATGGTTTTTCTACTTCACCAGCTCAGTTCAAATGAACAAGCTTGATGTAACACGTTTGAAAGGTTTTCAGAAGACCCCTGAAGAATGAATTTGCAAAGGCAGACTTACTTCCTGTGACACTTTGGACTAAAGAATTTTCTCTCTCTTAAAATATACTATGTTGGTCACTCATCCTTTCCTGAAGCTGGCCCTGTAAAATAGATGCATTTTTCAATTTAAGAGTTCCAGAGTGTTCACCTTAGGAGGATTCCATAGGCCAGAGTCCATTCGTTCGTTCAATAATTCAACGAGGGTCCTCTCTTCCAGGGGCTGAGGAAGCAGCAGTGACTTGCAGAGTCAGAAATTCCATGAAGCTGTCCTTCTAGGAGCCTGCAGTGGGGGAGACAGACAGTAAAACAAGTAAGTAAAAACATCGTGTGTCATTGCGTGGGGGTATGTGCTGTGGAGAAAAATAAAGGAGTTGTCGTGTTTAGAAGATGATTGAGAAGATGATATTTAAGTGTGGACGGGAAGGAGGGAGGTCAGGGTGGAGCCTCTGGATAAATGGGAGACGAAGGCTCCTGGTGGGGAACAGCAAGTGCTTAAGCCCTGAGATGAACACGCTCCTGCATGGTCAACGAAACCTTGCAAGTGGAGAAAAAGAACCAATACAATGATTATTTTAGGAACTTCACCATGTAGTAAACAGGTACATGAATGGCCCTTTGTGTGACTCGAAGATTTTACCATGTTTTTAGTGTTAAATACTGAAAATGACATGCTTACCAGGTGGCTCAGTGGTTAAGAATCCACCTGCCAGTGCAGGAGATGTGGGTTCGATCCCTTGGTCGGGAAGATCCCTTGGAGAAGGACATGGCAGCCCACTCCAGTATTCTTTCCTGGAAAACTCCATGGAGAGAAGAGCCTGGTGGGCTACAGTCCGTGGGGTCATGAAGAGCTGGACACGGTTTAGCAACTAAACAATGAAATGACACCCACCCCCTCACCTCTTTCCATAAAGGGTGGCATCATTGCTGAGTTTCTCAATTCTTAGAGCAATTTCAGCTTTCACAGAACCTTTGGGAGTATATTGTTTTTCTGAATAGGCGTATATTCCTAAAGCATAAAGTCCCAGAGTTATATAAGGGGGTGTGTAAACTAAAATGATCTCTTCTGTATCACAGATACCCAGTTCTGCTCCTGGGAGGCAGGAGTGTCACGTGTTTCTGGGCCTAGAGACAATCTAGGCCCATGGTTGCAAGCATAGCCGAGTTTGGGGGCACCAGCTTTGGAGCCAGAACTACATAAATTTTAGCCCTGGTATTGATCTTCACTGACCAATGTGACTTGGGCCCATAGCTAAGTGTCCAGCTGCCTCCATTCCCTCATCTGTAGAATGGAGCGAATAGTCATAGGGTTGTTGTGAGAATTAAATGAGATTCTGTGTTTATATAACAAATATAGAAAATATTATATACCTATAAAGAATTAAGCACAGTTTCTAGCAAAGAATAAATACTCAATAAATGTTAGCTGTCATCAGATAATCTTTTAGCAATCCTATCCTATTACGCAGCTCAGGAAAATATGAGTCTTAGAAAGGTCAAGAAGTTTCCTGGGAAGCCTGGCCAGTAGGTGAAGGCACAGTGATACTCAGTCAGAATTCTAATAGTGTGGTCCAGGTTTTCCCAGATAAGAGTCATTGAGATGGCTGTCTTACGGGTTTTCTTTTCCACCAATAACGTGTTAAATGCCAGACAAATGTCAGTATAGAAAGACTTGTAGGTGTTGGCTGAGAGCCTAATCAAATCCATTTCTTTAATTTTTAAAAATAGTTTGCACCGAGGGTATTTCACAAATGCGTAATGTTCGGTTTTCTATGTTGAGCGACTTCTGGTCTTCCAACCGGTGTTTACTGAGTGTGTATTATGTTCCGTGCAATGTATTAGGCCCAGTGAGTGAAAAACTAGACGAAGGCCCTGCCTTGTAATGGTTACAACTAAGTGGGCAACAGACAGGGGATCTGTAAAATACAGGATCATTTGCTCTCAAGGGGATTTGTCCAGTTTGAGGAAAGGTTGATTTCCTTAAGCCAATAGGAGTTTTCAAAACTTTTTTTTTTTTTTTGAGAATTCATCAGGTTTGCTGTTTATGGATGTATGTCAAATACTTCTTACAGACAATAGGCTTGTTTCTTATTTGTCATGCCTAGGACATACTAAATATTCAGTAAGGCGGCTTGCTTTGAAGGTTCAGTGAGCTGCAAGTATTGTATAGTTTGCCAATGGAGAAATCAGTGACAGTGTAGCACATAAAGGAAATGATGACTTTATAATGTACAAAGGAGACACAATAGGTATGGATTTGGAAGCAGAATGTGTTAAAGGTGGGACAGGGGAGTGCTGGCTGCCTTGAAACAATGGTCGATTCTAAACGCTGTCAGCTATTATTTCTTGGATGGAAGAAGTGAAAAAGCTTGAAGCATGAATTCTAGTTTGCCTGATTTATATGGTCTACTCAGTCCTACATGCCCAGGAGGAATGAAGCACATAGAGGAAGGTTTGAAAATAATAAACTCTTAAATCAGCCTTTTTTTTCCTTTTGCCCTCCTCCCTTCTCCCCTTTGTGGGGTAAGGCTTGCTTTGCAAATTTGCTAATAAATTGTGGTAGGAGCTCAATAAAGAAAGGAATGAAATATAGAATGATTTGAAATATTTTCTTAATATTGATTGCCTTCAGTGGAAAATGATTGCGTCTGTTCCCTTTTGATGACTGGCCCTTCTTTTAGACGTCATTGTACTTGGCTTCCTTTTCTATTTGCCTCGCTCCTCAGATTCCCTCTCATGCAACTAACTTACTTGCTCTTGGTCTTGGATGGGACCACAGCTCTCAAGGAAATCTTAGCATTTCCACCCCTGCTTCAGGTCAGGATGAGGTTCACCTGCAAACTGCCTACCTTTCAGTTCCAGCTAATGCTTCTGGGCGCAGAGTGGCCCACATCCCATGTGAAAAGACCGTAGTCTAGGATCAGAGCTGTTACTTAAAAAAAAATTAATGAGTTAACAAATTTTTGGTTGTTCTGGTCTTTGTTGCTGTCTGTGGGCTTTCTTTAGTTGTGGTGAGAGAGGGCTAGAGAGCTGTTACTTTTTTTTTTTTGAGTGTATTTGTTTTTAAGGATAATTACAATATTGTGTTGGTTTCTGCCACACATCAACATGGCTGAGCCATAGGTATACGTATGTCCCCTCCTTCTTGAGCCTCCCTCCCCCCACCCACCCCATCCCACCCCTCTAGGTTGTCACAGAACCCGGCTTGAGTTCCCTGATTCATGACAACTGTTACTCTTGAGTGATTATCCTACAGAAAATTTTCTTTCCTTTAGCCAGCTAGTCTAGACCTTCCCTTTCCAAACTGTCTGGGACTCATGTGTGTATCTAGTCTCTGCTTTCTTTTCAGCCTTTAGTGGTCGGCTGTTCAGTGGAGAGCTCCAGTTCTGCTAGGGCTTCCTTGTGTGCGCCGGGACCTAGCAGATAGCACTGACCTCTGGAACCCTGGGGTCCCACAGATTTCCATGTGGCTCTTCTTAGGCAGGTGTGTTACTTGGGATTGGCAGGGTGGGGTGTTCCTAAACAGAAGTAGGAAAAAGGTGGCTTTTAGCAGTCACTCATCACTGTTTCCATAAAGACACAGGCAGTCTCTCAGCCTCTTGCTGAAGGTTGAGGTGCCTTGGAGTTCAGGGCATTGGGTTTGCAGCTCCTTTCTCCCTCCCACTACTCAGAGGGAGACCAGAAGCAGGACAAAAGGAATTCCTCTTATGTTGCCCTGGAGGAAGTGGAGACGCCAGCTTATTTTTCAAAGAGGCTTGGGTCATGCCATCCCTCCAAGGGGGTGTGTGCGTGGGAACTCAGTCGTGTCCGACTGTGTGACCCCACAGACTGTAGCCTGCTAGGCTCCTTGTCCATGGGATTTCCCAGCCAAGAACACTGGAGCAGGTTACCATTTCCTTCTCCAGGGGATCTTCCCGAACCAGGGGTTGAACCTGCAACTGGTGCGTCTCCTGCATTGGCAGGGGGTTCTTTATGATGTAGGTGGACCTCTGCCACTTATCCTGACTTTGTTAAGATTCACTGTGAGAAGCAGTGTGTCTGCACGAAACTCCTGTCCCTTCCCAAGATCTCAGGAAGCCCCATCCTCTCTCAGAGTCAGAGATCTCCATGGCTCCACCTCGTTGAAGAATCTGTCCACAGGCAACCCCAGTGCCTCTCCAGGCAGCCTCCTCTTGCCCCAACATGCTAAACCCACAACTGGCTGAATCTTCAGTACTCCGCCTGCCAAGTCTACTTGGAAGGTTTCTTTGACTGCGTTGTTTTATTATTATTATTATTGCATAATGCTTTATAACTGTTAACCCTTCCCATCACTGATTAAGGCAGGAGAGTGTGTCCATGACAGTAGGGACTATATCTGACTCTTGGATTAGATGAAATGAAATAATATACATAAACTTCTAGCCCAGTACTTGGGACACACAAACCTTAGCTTCTTTGAGCCTTTCTGTGCTCTCTTTCTGGCAGCAAGCAGTTACGCAGGCAGGCTCTTCAGCTTTTGTTTGGGGAGCCCCGTTACAGGGTGATTGATGTTGGCCCCTCCAGCTCTGGGTTCACAGCCATCCTCTACCTGTGACTGTGGGTAACAGGCAGTTTGTTCAGCCTCTCTGCCTCAGTTTCTTTATTGGTAGAGGTAGCACCCAGAAGGCTTCCTATTGGTAACATAGCTGTGAAGATTAAATTAGTTCATATACTAGGTGCAGATAAGACCTTGCACACAGTGTTGAGTGAGTGGGAGAGATGATTTGTTCTATCAGCAACAGAAGCAAGTCTTCAGCAGTCACGGCCACATAAAGCAGTGATTTCTGTCGCTATGTAGCATCAAGATGAGTTCCCTCTCTCTCTTTGGGAAAACACAGGTTAAATTGGAGTTGATTGTATGGAATAGGGATTCCAAAACTGAAGTCAAAAGTCCTATTGGAGCAGCCTTGCTGAGAAGGGAGTTTGTGATTCACCTAAGCAAGATAGGCACATTTCTCAAATCCCATTGTAAGCATCCCCTGGGGCACCTGTGTGACTGGTAGATTCTAGGGCAGTGCCCCAGACAGACCTAATGCATTAGAATCTTCAGGGAGGGCCTTGGAATCTGATGTCTAACAACCTAGACAAATTGTACCACCTGGAAACACCAAACATTCAATTCCCTGGGAGCCCCGAAAGAACACTGATGCCTGGGTCTCATACACTAGGCATTCCGATTTGATTGTTTTGGGGTCTTGGTGGACTGTGTACAGGCATTGAGAACTTTTTTTTTTTTCAGCTGATTACAGAAATCAGATGTGAGCCAGAGTTGAAAACCACTAAAATAGAGAGTGAAAATTCAGACTTAAGTCAGTATTTCTTGGAATCAGTTGGGGAGGGGGTATTTAAAATATAGATTTCTAAGCTCCAGCCTGCTGTATCTGACTTTCTGGTAGCTGGGGATAGGCTGGGCTGAGGGTGGATTAGGGAGAGTAAGACCCTAGGAACAGATGTTCCAGATGATTCTTCTGCACGCTAGAATTTGAGAACTACCTACCACGTGGTGTTTTCCCTTAGTAGGCATGAGTGGAAACAGCTGAATGATTGAAATGGAATCATTATTTGCTCTTCTGCTAAACGAGTCTGTGAGAAAAATATGCTTTTTCATGTCCTGTTCGTAAATTCATTATTTGCTCTCTCTGATTGGTACTGGGTTCCTAGAGAGTTGTCTCCTTTTAATATGCTTTGATGTGACCTGGAAGAACTTTGTGTGGGGTTAGTTATTCTTGGGTTTTTGCAGGGCCATGTGAACATAAATGGGCAGATGATAAACTGGGGGAAAGTGCTGTAGGATGCATTCAACCCAGCTGAGCAGGTTGTAGTTCAGCGTGGGTGTCTGTGTCCCCAGGGCTGTTAAACCCAAGGTCTGAGAAAGCTGGAGCTGACAACAAGGAGAAAGCAGAAGCTCATAAGATTAGAAGTTCTGCGGAGCTGTTCTGAAGACAGGAAGCCTGTCACTGCTCTCAGATGGAGACCTTGCCCTCAGGACTGGAGTCTTGTGCACTTTTTGCTCAGCTCTACATTCCCTCCATCACCTCCACCAGCTTTGTTCGTAGTGATGCTTTCTAAGGCCCACTTCACATTCCAGGATGTCTGGCTCTAGCTGAGTGATAACACCATCATGATTATCTGGGTCGTGAAGCTCTTTTTGTACAGTTCTTCTGTGTATTCTTGCCACTTCTTCTTAATATCTTCTGCTTCTGTTAGGTCCATACCATTTCTATCCTTTATTGAGCCCATCTTTGCATGAAATGTTCCCATGGTATCTCTAATTTTCTTGAAGAGATTTCTGCTGCTGCTGCTGCTAAGTCACTTCAGTCGTGTCCGACTCTGTGCGACCCCATAGACGGCAGCCTACCAAGCTCCCTTGTCCCTGGGATTCTCCAGGCAAGAACACTGGAGTGGGATGCCATTTCCTTCTCCAGTGCATGAAAGTGAAAAGTGAAAGTGAAGTCACTCAGTCGTGCCCGACTCTTAGCGACCCCATGGACTGCAGCCTACTAGGCTCCTCCATCCATGGGATTTTCCAGGCAAGAGCGATTGCCTCTCTAGTCTTTCCCATTCTGTTGTTTTCCTCTATTTCTTTGCATTGATTGCTGAGGAAGGCTTTCTCATCTCTTCTTACTATTCTTTAGAACTCTGCATTCAGATGCTTATATCTTTCCTTTTCTCCTTTGCTTTTTGCTTCTCTTCTTTTCACAGCTATTTGTAAGCCCTCCCCAGACAGCCATTTTGCTTTTTTGCATTTCTTTTCCATGGGGATGGTCTTGATCCCTGTCTTCTGTACAATGTCACAAACCTCAGTCCATAGTTCATCAGGCAATCTGTCTATCAGATCTAGTCCCTTAAATCTATTTCTCACTTCCAGTGTATAATCATAAGGGATTTGATTTAGGTCATACCTGAATGGTCTAGTGGTTTCCCCTACTTTCTTCAATTTAAGTCTGAATTTTTTGACAATAAGGAGTTCATGATCTGAGCCACAGTCAGCTCCCAGTCTTGTTTTTGCTGACTGTATAGAGCTTCTCCATCTTTGGCTGCAAAGAATATATCAGTCTGATTTTGTGTTGACCATGTGGTGTCCATGTGTAGAGTCTTCTCTTGTGACTTAGAAAGCATCAGTACAAAAAAAGCTAGTGGAGGTGATGGAATTCCAGTTGAGCTATTTCAAATCCTGAAAGATGATGCTGTGAAAGTGCTGCACTCAATATGTGAGCAAATTTGGAAAACGCAGCAGTGGCCATAGGACTGGAAAAGGTCAGTTTTCATTCCAATCCCAAGGAAAGGCAATGCCAAAAAATGCTCAAACTACCGCACAATTGTACTCATCTCACATGCTAGTAAAGTAATGCTCAAAAGTCTCCAAGCCAGGCTTCAGCAATACGTGAACCGTGAACTTCCAGATATTTAAGCTGGTTTTAAAAAAGGCAAAGGAACCAGAGATCAAATTGCCAACATCCGTGCGATCATGAACAAAGCAAGAGAGTTCCAGAAAAACATCTATTTTTGCTTCATTGACTATGCCAAAGCCTTTGACTGTGTGGATCACAATAAACTGTGGAAAATTCTTAAAAGAGATGGGAATACCAGACCACCTGACCTGCCTCTAGAGAAACTTATATGCAGGTCAGGAAGCAACAGTTAGAACTGGACATGGAACAACAGACTGGTTCCAAATAGGAAAAGGAGTGCGTCAAGGCTGTATATTGTCACCCTGCCTATTTAACTTCTATGCAGAGTACATCATGAGAAACACTGGGCTGGAAGAAGCACAAGCTGGAATCAAGATTGCCGTGAGAAAGATCAATAACCTCAGATATGCAGACGATACCACCCTTATGGCAGAAAGTGAAGAGGAACTAAAAGCCTCTTGATGAAAGTGAAAGAGGAGAGTGAAAAAGTTGGCTTAAAGCTCAACATTCAGAAAACGAAGATCATGGCATCCAGTCCCATCACTTCATGGGACATAGATGGGGAAACAATGGAAACAGTGTCAGACTTTATTTTGGGGGCTTCAAAATCACTGCAGATGGTGACTGCAGCCATGAAATTAAAAGATGCTTACTCTTGGAAGAAAAGTTATGACCAACCCACATAGCATATTGAAAAGCAGAGACATTACTTTGCCAACAAAGGTCCGTCTAGTCAAGGCTATGGTTTTTCCAGTGGTCATGTATGGATGTGAGAGTTGGACTGTGAAGAAAGCTGAGCACTGAAGAAATGATGCTTTTGAACTGTGGTGTTGGAGAAGACTCTTGAGAGTCCCTTGGACTGCAAGGAGATCCAACCAGTCCATCCTAATGGAGATCAGCCCTGGGATTTCTTTGGAAGGAATGATGCTGAATCTGAAACTTCCAGTACTTCGAAGTTCATGCAAAGAGTTGACTCATTGGAAAAGACTCTGATGGTGGGAGGGATTGGGGGCAGGAGGAGAAGGGGATGACAGAGGATGAGATGGCTGGATGGCATCACTGACTCGATGGACGTGAGTCTGAGTGAACTCCGGGAGTTGGTGATGGACAGGGAGGCCTGGCGTGCTGAGGTTCATGGAGTTGCAAAGAGTCAGACACAACTGAGCAACTGAACTGAATTGAACTGAACATTCCCTCCGCTGACGTGTATCGCGCTCATCCAGGGCTCCATAAATAGTTCAGAAATGAGAATCTTTTCTACTGTGGCAACAGTGTAAGGGCAGTGTTTCATCTTCTCCATTAAAACACAAGGAGGGACTTCCCTGGCGGTCTGTTGGTTAAGAGTCCACCTTCTAATGCAGGGGATGTGAGTTCGATCCCTGATTTGGGGACTAAGATACCACACGCCTCAGGGCAACTAAGCCTGCATGAAGGCAAGCTGCAACTTGAGAGCCTGCACACTGCAATGGAGAGTGCAGCTAAAAAAAAAGAAAAACTAAGGGAAACAATTTCTTTAGAGAGCCCATCTAGGAAATTTATATGCACTAGGTCAGTGCAGAGATTTACCAGGTCCCCTTGGAGTGAATGAGTCCTCAGTCTGCAAAACCAGGTCACAAACTAATTGAAGATGTTTTATTTGCACAGGAAGAATCTGTTCTTCCCACTGGAAGTGGGAGGAGATTAAGTGTGGAAGCATAGGTGGGAAGAATCTCTGCACGTTGGCAATCCCATATGAGCCTCAGCCGGAGGAAAGGATACCATAACCCCTGAGACCTCATAGTACTGGGTTTCTGTCTCTGCTCTGGAGATGGCTACATCAGGAAACCAAAGCCTGCTGGCATTAACAGTTAAGTGGTCAACCTCTCGTGTGATCTACTTGATACTCAGCTCATCAATAGACTTGACTCTGGTTTCTCTTGTAGTTTGCTCAGACCCTTGCTGTTCAAAGTGTGGTCCATGGACCAGCCGCATGGGCCGCACCTGGAAGCTTGTTAGAAATGCAGACTCTCAGGCCCCACCCCGCCCAGCCCTGTGTGTTGGGTTTGCCTGACAGTGTGGCATTCTCTTACTCTGTATCATTCTCATGGATATTTTGTTAGTATGAGTCATTATCCATGGATTTGATTAACCTCAAGATACCAGCGAGTGGTTTGCTGAGCCCGTCAGGCTGAGGGCTGACCCGGGCAGAGATGAATTCACCAAGGGAATGTCACTGAAAGGGTGGCCAGTTGGCTTTCTTCAAGTGACTTCCCTTTGTGTTATTGTGTTATGTGCTGCCTTTGAATTTCAGCACTGACGCCTGTTGCCCATTGCCTCAGATAACTGTATGGCGTGTACACTGCAATGAGCTTGCCTCCTTTCCTGCTCGTGAGCATATTTCTCCCATCCACTTGGGCTGCAGCAGTTCCTGAGAGTCTTTGCAGTAGTGAAGAAGGGAGCCTTACCTGTAGGGCACATTTGTCAGTAGATTATCATCATGATTTAAAAATGAACCAAAGTTCATGCTTTATTCTGACTTCCTTAGTTTCTACCCTATGCCCTCTTTTTCTGCTCCGAGATCTCATGGACGATACCACATGCAATTTAGTCGTCATCTCTTCTCAGGTTCCTCTTGGGTGTGTTTCTCAGACTTTCCTTGTTTTTGAGGAGTATTGTCAGATATAGGCTAAACATATCTGATCATACACACTTGATCCCTCAACTGGGATTTAGGATTTCTCTGATGCTCTTCTTAGCGATTAGGCTGGGGTTATGTCCTTTCAGGAGTTTGACCACAGAAATAAAGTGTCATTGTGTCAAGGGTACACACTGTCAATATGACTTGTTGTTGATGTTGGCTTTGATCACCTGACTGAACTGGTGTTTGTCAGGATTATTCACTTTCTTTTGGCCAGCACACCGTGGAGGCATGTTGAATCTTAGCTCTCTCACCAGGGATCGGACCTGTGCCCCCTGCACTGGAAGCTTGGAGTCTTAGCCTCTGGATCACCAGGGAAGTCCCAACAGAGATTTCTTGACATCCTACAAGTCTAACATCCTACTAATCCGCTAGTCCTGCCAATTCTGCGTCTTACGTAATGTAAGGAATGCGTACTTTTCTCCAGGCCCCTTGCTACCACCAGCATCATTTCGCACCTGGACTACTGAAATATATTCTTACTGAGAAGCACCTGCATTGAATTTTGCTTCTGTTCAATCTATTTCTATGCTGCAGCCAGGGTGGTACTTAAAACAAAAAAAATTTCTGCTAACGTCAATTTGCTTTAAAAAGCTTCCCGTGGTCTTTCAGTTTTAACTCTTAAACTTACAGATTTCCTCTCCATTGTCGTGTCTACCTCTTCAACCTAATCTCAGAGCCATCTTTCCCACCTTCTTTATAATCCAGCCCTGTTGAATTCTGCAAGTCCTTCAAACACACCATGCTTTCCCTTCAATCATGAAGGAATTTGTGGTAGATGATAGATTAAAAATAATTTTTAAATTTAAACCATATTTAGATTCTCTTCATATGTGCTCAGTAGCTTCAGTCTTGTCTGACTTTTTGTGACCCCATGGACCATAGCCTGCCAGGCTCCTCTGTCCATGGGATTTTCAGGCAAGAATACTGGAGTGGGTTACCATGCCCTCCTCCAGGGGAATCCAGGGATTGAACCCACATCTTCTGCATTGAAGGTGGATTCTTTACCTGCTGAGCAATCAGGGAAGCTCTACTTTTGGGCTTCCTACATGGTGCGGTAGTAAAGAATCCACCTGCCAATGCAGGAGATGCAAGAGATGTGGGTTCAGTCCCTGTGTTAGGAAGATCCCTTGGAGAAGGAAATGGCAACCCACTCCAGTATTTTTGCCTGGAAATTCCCATGGACAGAGGAGCCTGGTGGGCTACAGTCCATGAGGTCACAAAAGTTGGATATGACCGAGCAACTGAGCACACAAACCCTACTTTGCATATACTAGAGAAACTCAGTAAAGAAACTTGAGTTGACAGGAATTCCTGGTGGTCCAGTGTTTAGGACAGGACAAAGGGCTCAGGTTTGCTCCCTGGTTGGGAAACTAAGATCTGCAAGCTGCTTGGTGGACCAAAAGAAGAAAAGAAACTTGGGTTGGATTGAGTTATTTTGTCAAGTAAAGAATTTAAGAAAAGTGTCTTCCTGTGTCTGTAATTCTGATTTTTTATGTAACCCTCCTATCTCCATATCTCTACTGCCACCGTGACTGCTGCTCCAGTGCATTCTACTGGAGGTTATCAATTAGTCTGTGCTGTCCACAGGCTCTATGTATGATTTCCTGATTTTCACAGAAACTGTACATGACAGTTATCTGAGACCAAGCCTCAGAGAGGCTAGGAAACTTCTAGATGAGACACCTAATATTCAGTGGAGCTAAGATTTGCATTGACAGATTCAAAAGTCTATGTTTTTTTCATGGTATGATGATTTACTGTATGGTAATGTAGTTTAACCAAGGTATTTCTGATTTCAAATAACTGAAATAAATTTGGGCTAGCTTTAACAGAAAGGAAAAAAATATTATAAGGACAAGGCATGTCTTAAGGAACTCCAAAGATAGGAATGCAGCCGGCTTTCTGGAAGAAACTGGAACTGAGAACTGGAGAATCATCATTTTCTTTCCCTGGCTCTTTTCTTACCTCCTCTCTTGCACACCTGCTTTATTGCTTTCTCTCTAGTTTGTTCTGTTGTTCATATACATGATGGAATATGGCTACCATACAGTTTCAGCCAAGCAGAGAGATGTGTGTCCTAAATGCACATTCCACATGCCAGTCAGAAAATTGGACTGGATCTGCTTGAGACATCCATCCATTCTGGGCCCAATCAACTTTTAGCTAAAGGAGGCAGAATTACATCAAAGAATTCAAAGGTAATTCAAAGAATTACCTTTGTTGGTAGGAATGAATGACTCTGGTCTTTTCTCACTCACATCGTTTGACTGCAGCTGATTCTGGGTACTCTAATTGTTACACGAGAAAGTCTAAAAGTTCCCCTCCAGCTTCGACCCATGATTATAGCTCTTTGAAGAGAAATTAGGACTAGAGCAGGCTTGGCCAGTATATTGTCATATCAGTGATCATCCTGTTTTGAGCTACATCATCATTGTCCCCTAATCTTGTTCTTTACAGCTTAGTTGGCTCTACACAGACGGAAGCACACGCATGCACATACACACACGTGCACACACACAAACACATTGGAGTATGTTCAGTTTCTTCTCAGAAGAAACTACACACCTCCTTGGAACTCAACTTCTGCCTTAAGCTGCAATGGCAACAATTCCACTGACTCTTTGCCAGTGTAAAGTGAGTAAAACTGTCTTCCAACCTGTTGTCTTTCCCGTCTCTTTATGATAATGCTGAATGTCCTTTCCCCTGTAGTCAGTAATTATCAAGAAGTGAGTTCCATTTCTCTCACTGAGCACAGTGAGAAGAATAAACTCACCTGGGATCCTTAGGGCACCAATGGTCACCGACTCTTTTCTCATTTGGGGCAGCTTCTAAGGAAGGAGGTCAAATCTCAGCACCCAGTTATCCATGTGTATACATTCTATATATTCTTCTGTAGCTGTAAAGAACAACTCCTTGGGAAACATTGATTGTTACATTGTTTTGGTAGGTGGCCCAAACTTAATGAGTATTAAGTGTTCCAAAAGTTTCTTTGCAGATCAGTGGTTTAGAATTTGGAACTCACTTACTATGGAAACAATATTACACTTGCTGGTTTCAATCTCTAGCCAAACTAGAAATGATCATTTGGTCTACAACACAGCTGAAGTGGTTTCCTTGCCCTTCAAGTGAGAGTCTGGACTCTTCTGTGTCTAAAGCTCTGAAATCACTAGGTTCCTGAATGCCAATTCCCCTGCATTTCTCTAGTTTGATTCTCTGTAAACCTCCCTCTTTTTTCTCACTCTAAAGAAGGAAGGGAGAAACCGCGGAGGTGTACAGGTGAAGATAGGTGTGGGCTCTAGGTATTGAAGGATGCTAGGGGTACTAGATGGCACAAAAGGAAGGGGAGGGTGGAAATTAGTGAGTCTGGTGTCCTTTGTGACTCTCATAAGTAAGATCAAAAAGTTGGAGGGGGTGGAGGAGTAGAAGGAGAAGGATAACTGCACCACTTGATAAATAGGTCTTGTCATTAATCCATGCATGTGTGTAAAATATTTATTAACTATTTTTTGTCATATGCAGTCGAGCTGTCCTTTACCTTCAATTAGCCTGCAGTAAATTAATAATGAATTGGTTTAGCTGAATTCCTGAACCCCCCTCCCTGGGATGAAGCAATGTGATTGCACAGAAGTCCAGCCAGGTAGCGGAAGGTATGGACGGGCCTCTAATGGCACAGCCGTGTTAGGTCAGCACTGTGTCTTCTTGGCGCTCCTGCATAGGTGGCTTTAAGAGATGATTTCATTCTTTTTTTTGGCTTGGACCTAGACAGCTTTACATTCTCAGCAAAACAGATGGACAACAAGGTGAAACAGGATCTCATACTAAAATAGTCTTTTGAGTCATCCTCTTTTGACTGTTCACTCTTCCAGGAAACTTGCCCCTTCCTTCTTGCAGAAGGCTGCTGCTGAGAAGTAATGCACTGAACTTTCTTTTCAGTGTATGTTTTCTATTTTTCTTCTTGGTCGAGGTGGAGCTTTTGCTAAGCTCGAAGTATTATCTAATTTGTTTTGGCATAACACCTGGATTTTTGCCCAAGGTAAAGATTTAAAAATAGAATTAAACATTTTATGTCAACCTTCCATTTTTGTCCTCATTCCAAAAAAGATTCCAATTTGAGAACAAGGGGAGCTTGATTTCACATACAAGTTTATTTTGGGAAGCAAGGGTGCTCGACGAAGATCACTTGACAAGGTTATTAGGTTCTAGTCCTTGTTGTGACAGTAACTGCCTCTTGGATCCCAGGAGAGTCTGCTCATTTTTCAGTACTCAGTTTTCTCATCTGTAAAAGGGGAATGATACCATTTCAGCTGAAAGGTGGTTGTGTGTATTCAGTGAGAGAATATTTGTGAAGGCACTCAGAGGAAATCAGAGGAAGTTACTATTGCTATAGTAACCTAGGTTTTGATTAGTTCTTAGAGGTTAGAACTATCTTCCTCTATAATGAAATAGTTTATATTGTAGCAAGGATTCATTTGTTTAAAGATTTATTTGTTCTTAAACTAGGATATTGTGCTCAATGCTTTTATTCAGTCCTTACAGAAAAGAAGAAGTAATGTACATGCCATTGTCATTTCATCTTTTGTTTGGTTTTCTGTTCATTCATTCATTCTGCGATATAATTGACATATCACATTATATTGGTTGCAGGTGTACAACATAATAATTTAAATTTTTAAAATTGGAGTATAGTTGACCATGTGATCTTTCTTGAATGCAGTGTGATAGCACGATTCAGGGCATGATGTGGCTTGCAACGACTCTGCTTCTTTGGAGCGTTTAATACTACCATGTTTTCTGATAATAATCAAGCATAAGCTGATGTCAAAGGAACACCTGGAGCCACCTGAACTGTTAAACTGAAACAGTCAGCATGAACAGGCAGGTGGCCACCCAAGTCTGCCGTGTTCTTTTGAGGATGATGGTATCTGATTTCTGCTTCCTCATTTCCATTTTAGTAGCTAGAGGTAAGTACTGCAGATGGTATGTTGTCTAAGATCCTATAGGAGTATGTATACAAACTGCAGGCTAAAAAGTTTAGAAGTTTTTTTTTTAGAACTTAAGTAACAATGTCATTACACTGGTCACTCTGAAAAGTTTTGCCTCTGTTGATCAAAGAGCATACAGTTTTTGGATTAATGATTCTCCACACCGAGGAGTGTGTGTGTGCATTAGGTCATGGAAAGGAAACAGATTCAGGGCCCTCTAATCCCAATAGAATGGTCTAGGAGCCTTGCACCCACATTTATACCATTTGTCTTGTTTCATTCTCATCCTGACAAGGAAAGGTGAGTGAGTCTCCCCTGCTTATCCCATTTCTCAGTTTGCTATGTTAACATCTCACACAATGGAATGGTTTCTTTATCCACTGATGCCCATCAGAGCAGTTATATATACCTTTTTATTGACATATAAACACTACTATGTATAAAACAGATAACTAATGAGAACCTACTGTATAGCACAGGGAACTCTAGTCAATGATCAGTGATCTGTGATGACCTGAATGAGAAGGAAATCTAAAAAGGGTGGATATATATTAATATGCTAGGGGATGTAGCTCAGTGCTAGAGCACATGCTTTGCATGTATGAGGTCCCAGGTTCGATCCTTGGCGTCTCCACATGGTTCTGTTTTGACTTCGCTGGTGCCTCAGAGAGTAAAAATCTGCCTGCAATGCAGGAGACCTGAGTTCGATGCCTGGGTTGGGAAGATCCCCTGGAGAAGGGAATGGCTACCCACTCCAGTATTCTGGCCTGGAGAAGCCCATGGACAGAGGAGCCTGGTGGGCCACAGTTCTTGGGGTCGCAAAGAGTCAGACACAACTGAAGTGACTTAGCACACACACATATAACTGATTCACTTTGCTGTACAATTGAAACTCACACAACATCATAAAGCAACTGTACTCTAAATACTTTTGTTTTTAGATAAAATTTGAAAGTTTTAACATATCACTAATAAGCCTTTTTGAGTTTAAGAAAGCCCTGGATATTAACAACAATTAGGAGTAAAATTAGGGTTGACTTTCTATGATTATCTTTTGCTTTTATAATAGCTTGAACAAGTTTTGTAAGTGAGTCATTTTCGGTTTATTAATCAAATGCCTCTGCTGGAGCAATTTTCTGCCATCAACAAAGCTTATCTGTTGTCCATCTTTCTACATGTACTCATGCAGTTTCTTTTCTCCAACCTCCTCCCTGTTGGATTCTCACACTTCTGCCCACTCGGTTCCTCCTCTGCTACAGGGCGGGGCTCACACAGCTGCCTTCCTGGATCTGGCTGGCACTGCCCTCACTTGCATAGGTGTCTTTTTTTCTTACACCAGCTGAAAGCTTTTTTACCTTTGTAGTCCCGGCACTTAATAAATAACCTGGTCAATAATAGGAGCTTAATAAATATTTACTGAATAAAAGAATGAATGTTATAATAGGGTAAGAGCATCGTCCTAAGGGAGGAAGACCAGAGAAGGCCATCTATCAGGATGGGGGGAGAAGGTAGATAGAGGGAGGGGGTCCTAGAAAAGGTACACCTTGGGTGACATTTTGGTAAATGAGGAGTTCTTCATCAGGTGAAAGAGGTGGGGAAGAATTGCCTGGGCTTGGGAAATTCCATGTGCCTGAAAATAGCTTAGCATGGCTGGAATTTAGATGCAAAGTGAAATGGGCAGAAGATGAATCTAAAAGGGTAGATAGGTTGCATGTTACTTTCAACTTTGTGCCAATTTAAATTGTTTAGGTTATTAACCAGAATTACCTCTGTGATCCCCTGGGTCAATCGGTTAATACCAGCTGGGATTAGATCTCATGAGGTCATTTGATTAGATGACTTATTATTTAATTAATTTTTGCACAACAGTTATTTGAAGGTAAATGGATGGGCATATTTGTCCGTGTGTAAGACAAAAGTTTGCTGGAATCACAAACTGAAATCTTAGAAGTTTTAGGGGACTCTTCTCAACTTAGAGGTAAAAATATTAGTCTTTAACTCTAAATGGACCATGTCATGAGAGAACTTTTAGGTGAATTTATGTTTTAATGAGTCTTTCCTGTATATCCATTAACAATCATTTACAAATGCAGGTACATAAGATTATTTTCTGCAATAAGATTTTTTTCTATAGTGATGACTTTTGTGAAGGTTCAAAGAGATAGTGTATGCAAAATGCTTAGTACCAAGGTACCTTGCCTGGTACACAGTATATGCTCAATAGTATAATCTATTCCTTCTTCAAACACACCAGGCCTGAGGGAGATTTCACTTTACCTTTATGAACTTTCAGGAGAAACTTTTAATACAACAGCCTGCCTGCAAGTGTATCTTTGCTGAAATATCAGCTGGTTCTTTTGTAAAAGTTTGGAATTTCCTTGGTGTTTTTAAACAAGATTTCCTCTCTTAAATGTGCTCATTGTTTGTGTCTTAGATCACCAAGATTTGATTTGAGTACAGAGTCTTCAAAGCATTGGTGGGACTAAATATTTTAGCAGATGCTTGCATTTGAAATACTTCTAACCCCTTTCATGTCCAGGTTTGAGTGAATCACGCCGAGGCACTCTTGACGTGCAAGACAAATGTGTTTCTCTTGGATTTGAAGGACAGAGGGTTTGTCTGATGCTTATGAATGTTTACTAATGCAGAGGAGAAATTGAGATGCCAGGTTGGAAAAATAAAAACTTGAATGAGGTGCTTGCTGGGCACCATTCAGGAGTATTGTATGTCTTTGGGTTTTGTTTGTTTGTTTGTTTTTGATTAAATTCCAAGCTGGTACAATCCATCTGTCTGTTAAAAATAATTAGTTGCCTTGTTTTCCACTTAGAGATGTAACAGTTCCAGATTTGCAAGTGAGAATTCTTTTGCAATATGAGCCATTGTCTGGGGGTTAGATTTTTAGTGAGCAGTGCAGGTTACCTAGTCATATCACCAAGTAAGTCCTCTTTCAGGGAGCATTTCTTTGGAGACGTGCAATTTTCTAAACACCAATGACTAGAAATAGAATTATTAAATTGCCTAAAACAAAGTAAAACTATAAGAAATATCAAAAGTAGAGTATTTTTAGATCACATTCCTTAATCATAAGCCAATTAAATTAGAAATTAATAATAAAAATATGACAGCCCTCCAAACCACTGGGACACTAAGAAACTCTCCCAAATAAACCTTTGATAAAAGAATACAGAGAAAGCAATACAAAAAATTGTACTTTTTTTTAGGGCATAGCGTATACCCAAAACTTTACTCAAAGGAAAATTATTAAAGAGCTGATAAAATTTTAAAAGTTAGAATTAATGTAATGAAAAATAGAGAAAAAGGTTAAATAAGATTTTAAAAGCTGGAAAAATATACACAGTTAGGAATGAGGAAACAGACACAACCACATAAAGCAGGGAAGATGGAGAAATTATAAGAATTATACATGAAAACTATGCACAGAGCTATAGAAACAAATTGAAAATATTGAAGAAATGCACACTTTTATAAGTAAAACATAAAAGATCAATATTGACTCATGTAGAAATTTTAAACAGATAATTACTATAGAATTTCCAGTTTGTGCTGATTGTTGTTTCCCATTTGGCATTGGTTCTGGACTTTAAGGAAATATTATTTTTAAATGCACTAAAATAAGATGAGAGGACGAGTTGGTTCGATAGCATCACCGACTCAGTGGACATGAATTTGAACAAACTCCAGAAGATAGAGGAGGACAGAGAAGTCTGATGTTTTTCAGTCCGTGGAGTTTCAAAGAGTTGGACATGACTTAGCGACTGAACAACAGCAAAATAAAACGAGGTGGAAGTCTTCCACCTTATAACTTCAGGATTTACTATGATCTCCTCGCATAGTGTGTGAGACGTATGTGTTGAAAAGAGTGTTTGCCCTTTAACACATGTTTAAATGTGAAAGATGGTGCATATAACCCTGTCTTCCCCACCAATTCTCTCCAAATCCAAGTTAACTTATGCCTCCCTCTGGAGAACAGTGTTCAGAGCACTCACTGAGAAAATGAAGTATGTCCCAGCGTTGGTGGCTGAAGACAACTCACTCAGTCCAGTCCTCAGGGAGTGGGAGGAGAACCTGGTGCTGCTCGCCAGTCAGCTCCCTCGTGGACCACTTGTGCCAAGACCCCCACTGTGGCCCATGAAAAGCATGAAGCTGCCAGGCTGACTGCTGGGGAGGTGGGTGGCAAGTGTAGAAAGCGCGGCTGCTCCTGATATGGTAGTTTTGTCACTTTTCTAGGGTGCAAATCTATAGCTATTTATTTAATTGTTGAAAACTTTAACATTTATTGTGGGATAATCCCCTTTGGCGGAAAATGAGCTAAAGGAATGCCAAGTTTAATGAAAAATTAAGTAGTAAATTTGTTTCTTTATTTTTTTCAATTTATTATTACTTATAAACTTTAAATTTTATATTGGAGTATAGCCGATTAATAACGTTGTGATAGTTTCAAGTGCACAGCAAAGCAACTCAGTCATACACATACCTGTATCCATTCTCTCCCAAACTCCCCTCTCATCCAGGCTGCCATTTAACTTTGAGCAGAGTTCCCTGTGCTATACAACAGGTTCTTGTTGGTTATCCATTTAAAATATAGCAGTGTGTACATATCTGTCCCAAAGTCCCTAATATCCTTTCCTCTGCTCCTTTGCCCCAGTAACCATACGTTTGTTCTCTAAATCTGTGAGTCTGTTTCTCCTTTGTAAATAGATTTATATCATACAAAATTCATTTGTATGGCATTTTTAGATTCCACCACATATAAATGGCATCATGTGGTATTTGTCTTTGTCTGACTTACTTTAGTGTGATAATCTCTAGGTCCATCCATGTTGCTGCAAATGGCATGCTTTCATTCTTTTTTATGGTTGAGTAATATTTCACTGCATATATGTACCACATCCTCTTTATCCATTCATCTGTCCAGGAACATTTAGGCTGCTTCTGTGTCTTCACTATTGTAAACAGTGTTGCAGTGAACACTGGGGTATATATATCTTTTGAATTGTGAATATCTCTGGATATATGCCTAGGAGTGGGATTGCTGGATGATATGGTAGTTCTGTTTTTCGTTTTTAAGGTACTTCCATATTACTTGCTGTAGTGATTATACCATTTACATTTCTGCTAACACTGCGGGAGGGTTCCCTTTTCTCCACACCCTCTCTAGCATGTACTATTTGTACACTTTTTGATGATGGTCATTCTAGTCAGGTTTTTATTGCAGCCCAGCTGGTTTTGGGATGCTCTTGTAGGTATGAAATAGAACCAAAATGACATGTTTCCAACTTTTTGAAAACTTTGTTATCAAGGCAGACGTAGCTGGGTAATCAGTTCTGGGTCATATTTTGACTTTCCATTTATCAGTAGTTTGACCACCATGTCACCCTGAACGAATCTCTGGCATAGTTTTTTTTTTTTTTCACATTTTGTAATGTTCTTAGCCTTATTTCATATTGTGTCTTATTCTTAGTTCTTATATTCAGTACTGTCAATAAATGTTGAAAGATGAGCCCTGTTAGATCCAGCAGAAAAATGTGAATGAAATGGTAGGTCTTTAGAAATGACAAGTAACCAAACTGTCAGTGGCAGAATACCTTGATCTTTGCATTAAATTTTTCTCGTGGAGAGAGAATGACACCTCTTACAGAAGTTGGTTTCCCAGTACTTGTGTTCTTTCCTCTGATTTATTAAAACTGAACAAATCATCAACAAAAATTTTAAAAACATTTTAATCTAGGCATATACCCTGAGGAAACCAAAATTGAAAAGACATGTATCCCATTGTTCATTGCAGCACTATTTACAATAGCTAGAACATGGAAGCAACCTAGGTGTCCATCCACAGATGAATGGATAAAGAAGTAGTGAGACATATCCACAATGGACTATTACTCAGCCATAAAAGGAACACCTCTGAGTCAGTTCTGATGAGGTGGATGAACCTAGAACCTATTATACAGGTGAAGTGAGTCGGAAAGAGAAAGATAGATATCATATTCTAACGCATATATATGGAATCCAGAAAAATGGTACTGAAGAATCTATTTAGAAGGCAGCAGTGGAGAAACAGACATAGAGGATAGACTTACGGACTGGGAGAGAGGGAGCAGGGTGAGATGGGTGGGGAGAGTCACGTGGAAACTTATATTACCATATGTAAAATAGGTAGCCGATGGGAATTTGCTGCATGCTTCAGGAAACTCAAATGGGGCACTTTATGAATCTAGAGGGATGGGGTGGGGTGGGAGATGGAAGGGAAGTTCAAAAGGGAGGGGATATATGTATACTTATAGCTGATTCATGTTGAGGTTTGACAGGAAACAACAAAATTTTGTAAAACAATTATCCTTCAATAAAAGAAGAAAAAATAAGTTTTATGCAGCATGTAATCAGGATGTCAAGATTAAGGTGGCTGTTACTAACAGTAAAGTAGGTGAAAAGAGTAATTTCAGTAGCATCAGAATGAATCTAATTTTTCTTTTAATTAATTTTCTAAGAAGAAAATCCATTTGTTGATTTCCTTGTTTATAGGACTAGAGTGTGTGTTTTATATATATATATATACACACACACACACATGCTAATTACATGCTGCATTAAAACTTTCTATTTATATAATGTTACATATTACATATTATATAATATGTTTTATATTATACAAGTATCTTATACATATCTAGAAATCTAATATGTATATTTCTATATTTGTTTTTTTGGCTAAGTATGCTTTAGATTTATTTTGGTCTTGCTTTTACATGACTTTAGGTATGTTACAAGTTAATACAGTGCCTACAGTTTGGATTACTTAGCATTAATGTCAAGATTTTGTTCCCCTGGGGTCACAAAGAGTCAGACATGACCTAGCAACTGAACAACAATAACAACATAGGAAAGTCTGTAATTCAGATTAGGAAATTCTCTATTGTGGTGAAGGTTAACACGACTGCAGACTCTGGTGAACAATTTATAGTATTATGTTTATCATTGCTCAGAAAGATAAAAAGTATTTTTGTAGATTGCAGTGACTGGATTTTACTTCTCAGTCTGAGATATCACATGTTACATCTACTTTTGTAGTCTAAAAGAAGCAGTTCCTTCTTAGGTTTATATAAGGACTCTTCTTTTATCTACCTTATAAATACTGGTGTTTCTATGGGTTCTCTTTTTTGAATTTTTCCTTTTTTTCTCCCCTTCCTTCTAAGATTAATAACACTTAACAACACGCATTCCTATTGTGTATCAGGGCAGGCCCATGCTGTACAGCTGAGCAGGTTGTATACTGCACAGTTCCAGGAAGTGACATTCACTACCCCACCTTCAAGACTCATCTAATGCCATCAGACACTGTGCTACTTTACAAACCTCTCACTGAGCCTCACCACAACTGGTGAGATGAGTATCATCATTCCTCTCTTATGCAGGAACAAACTGAGTTTTGAATATGTTAAATAACTTGTTTGAGGGCTTCCCTGATAGCTCAGTTGGTAAAGAATCCACCTGCAATGCAGAACACCCCGGTTCGATTCCTGGGTCGGGAAGATCTGGTGGAGAAGGGATAGGTTACGCATTCCAGTATTCTTGGGCTTCCCTTGTGTGGCTCAGCTGGTAAAGAATCTGCCTGCAGTGAGAAAACCTGGGTTGGGAAGATCCCCTGGAGAAGAGAAAGGCTATCCACTCCAGCATTCTGGCCTGGAGAATTCCACGGACTGTATAGTCCATGGGGTTGCAAAGAGTTGGACACGACAGAGTTTTGAATATGTTAAATAGCTTGTTTAAGGTTATGTAATGACGAGTGGGTGATAGTTTGTGTATGTGTGGAAAGTCCCTTTGTCGCTCTACAGCATGCTACCTTTTGTGGGTGATCTCAGCTCTTGGTAATCTCATCCGTGGTCACCACCTAACTGATGGGAATTCCTAAAAGACCCTCCACTCTGGATCTCTGTTGATGGCTTACTGGACAAGTCTTCCATATGTCCTAGAGACACCTCAGATTCTACAGGCTTTAAATCATTTTCCTTAATGATGGCTTAGGGAAAGCCATCCTTTACGGCGGCTTTATTCTTACTCTCAGCTAGTGGTACCGGCAGCCTGGGCTCTTCTTTCTCCCTCATCCCCTACATCCGATCAGGGATCAGGTCCCATTCAGTTCTCTTTCTGAGATCTCCCTCCATCTGTTCCTTTCTTTACCATGCTATTTGCCACTATATTAGTTCAAACCCTCACTCTAATTCTGCCCTTATCTGCTCTGTCTGAGTTATGAAAAGCATCACCCAAAGTCTGACAACTGTAAGCATTTACACTGGCTCGTGCCTCTGACTGGTTCATCTTTTCCCCACCTTCTCCACTTGGCTACTTGAAGTATCAGCTTTAGTTCATGTTCTCAGGGAATCTCCTGATTCTTTTCACCAACCCCTTTCCTTTAGTTCATTTCTTCACTGTGCTTCCAAAGCACATCGTGTTTAAGTCTCTCATATCATGTACCTACACACCATAGTACCCTGATAATTGATTTGCTTATCTGACTCCTTCCTTGGACTGAAAACTCTTTGAGGACAGGGCCCATGTCCAACTTATGTCAGTCCTCCTCGCGTCTAGCAGCTTGTCTGGGAGGAGATCAATACATGCTTGAGAGGCTAGGGCACACTGTGGATTCATGAGGCAGTTCTGAAAGAGTTTTGATTATTGTAACTTTGTCATATAGTTTGGAATCAGGAGATGTGATTTCCCCAGCTTTGTTCTTTCACAAAATTGCTTTGGCTATCTGGGGTCTTTTGTAGTCCCATACAAATTTCGGGATTGTTTGTCTTATTTCTATGGAAAAATGCCATTGAAATTTTGATAGGATTGCATTGAATTTGTAGACTGCTTTGTGTAGGATAGGCATCCTAACAATATTAATTCTTCCAGTCCATGAGCATGGAATGTCTTTCTACTTATTTTTATCTTCTTCAGTTTCTTTTATCAGTGTCTTGTGGTTTCAGTATATGGATCTTTCACCTCCTTGGTTACATTTGTTCTTAGATATTTTATTTCAGATCCGAAAGAGTTGTTCACATAATACTATAGTGTTCTACATGTTCATTTAGTCCTATTAAAAGTTGAATGCAGATTTTATAAACTTGAAAATAATCAATGCTGATATTATTTAATTACACAATATATTTTTCTTCCCATCTGCCACTTGCAGCAGCAGATAGCATGATTATTGCTTAACCCATGTTTTCATTCATATTAGCAGCAGCTTCATCCGTTATCCTGTTGACAAGAGATTATAGCTTAATTGCATGGTGACTGAAAAAGTGGACTGTGTATTGAACTTTGGTTTAAGGCACCAAAGTTTTGCACTGGCATTGATGAAGAAAGTAACCTCTTAAAAGGTGCTTTGTTTATCTTTCCTGATTCCTGCCCATCAATAATGTTCACTACACCAAGAGAACACCTTGAGATTGATTATCTCAGAACCTGTTAGGCAGATCTGAAAGAGTTTTGATTACTATACCTTTGTAAGATAGTTTGAAATCAGGAGATGTGATTTCCTCCAGCTTAGCTCCTTCACAAAATCGCTTTGGCTATCTGGGGTCTGCTAAAGCATTTACACTGGTAAATGCTAAATTTTAAGTTAGACACCTGTGGGGGCAGTTTTCATTAACAAATACTTTTTTCATCTAACACAGATTTAGGTCTCATTCCAGCTCTGCCCATACCTGGTTGAAGTCAACCACTTAAATCTCCCTGGACATTAGTTTCCTTATCTTTAAAGCTAAATGCCTGGACTAAACTAGCTAGAAGGACTTTTCAAGCTCAAATATCCTTCAGTTCTATTTTTGGGACCCCGTTGTATGTTCTCTTACCATCTTATCTCCCTTGTCCTCCTTCCCTTCCTCCTCCACTAGAAGATTGGTCCTCCTCCTAACTGAGCACACACACACACCCCTACAAGTATAGTATCTGAAAGTAATTTCCAAAATACTGGTCATAACCTGTCATTTAGAACTCTGACAATGGTTTAAGTGGAAGTCCATGAAAAGAGATGTTTATCAATCTCAAAAACCTGTTTTTATTTTTTTTTTAAATGTGCTTTTGTGAAAATAGCTTTTTCAAATGAATTATCCTTTAAGTCTAAAGTTTTCTATTACATACTGTACTGTACTGGGTTGAATAGCATCCCCTAAAATTCTTACCATTACCTAAGAATGTGACTTTGTTTGAAAATAGGGTCTTAATTTGTAATCAAATGAAGATGAGGTCACACTGGATTATGACAGGCCCTAGATACCATAACCAGTGTCTTTATAAGAAAAAAACAGAGATGTGGACAAAGAGATATGCAAGGGGAAAAGCCATGTGATGACGGAGGCATTGGTGAACTGATGCAGCCACAAACTTAAGAAGACCAAAGACTGCTAGCAACTATCAGAGGCTAGGAGAAAGACACAGAGGTTTTCCCTCACAGCCACCAGAAGCAACCAACCCTGCTGACACCCTGATTTTGGACTTCTGGGCTCAAGAACTGTAGGAGAATGATTTTCCGTCGTTTTCAGTCACTCAAACAAAAACAAAACTAGTCCTCCTGTCTGTCCTGCCATCATACACAGAGATACACTGTGTTCTTCCGCACTTGGCTTTGACCTCAAGGTTTTCTTCAACATGGAGAGAGCCCAGAGGCAGTTCGCTTGTGTCCTTTGGCACCATGCCGACTGCTGATCCTTCACTGGCAGGCTCAGTATTCCTTCCACAAAGGGCTGCGAGTCTCTTCCTTTTAGGAAGCACATTCCTGACTGTGGTTGCAAAAGTCGAGTGAGGGTGCCGAGTGAGCACAGAAAGGTTCCCCAGTCTGGGCAGGGACATTTCTAAACTGCGACGATGGAAGTTCGACAGAGTTGGGACTGTGATGGTGACCCCTGGGGGTGTGGGGAGTGAGTCGGTAGGTAACCTGTTAAAAGACGTCGCACAAACTTAAGAGTCTGAGGTTTTGGAGTGAAGAAGATCTCATAAGACCTCCCCGCCACACCAGCCCCGCAGCTTCTGGATTGCTCTGTTACACTGTCTTTAGCTGGAGTACTACCTGTTAGGTTACTAAGCAGTCCCTACGTAATTTGTTGGCAAAGCACTTCCGGCAAAATCAGTTTTTTCCTAAAAGTGTGCCTGTGTTATAGGAGGTCCATGAAGACTGTCCTGATTTGATTTGCCTGCGTTCTAATTTTATCATTAGATGCTAAAGGACAAATCAGGTACACGATGTTTTTAGATGAGACGTGCATGGGGACTGGCTCTACAGAAGCAAGTGTTCCGGCAGGGTGGGAAGGCAGGTCTGGGTCGTTAGAAACAAGAGACTGGGAGGGCTGGCAGGGAAGGGAAAGGCAGGTGTCCCAGGAGGACGCGTGCAGAGGAGAAGCAGCAAGTTCTGAAGCCAGTTAGGTGAAGAAGTGTCCCGGTATGGGAAGGAGGAAGGAAGGATACCAGGGGCTGATGATGCTGGCCGTCCTGCCCTGGCTGTCTGCAGCGGGCGTCCCAGGAGGACAAGGGAGAGGTCTTGCTAAGCGGAGCGAGCGCAGGAGGGCCGGACTGCTGGGGCGCGCGGGCCGCCGGGTTCGGACAGGGTTAAGACCATCACCTGCAGCTGAAGTGCGACCCAGATGGGAAGTAGGAAGTGCGCGCTTGAGCTTCCTGTATAAATAAACGCAGGGCTCCCCGTCGCTGCTGCTGCTGCTGCTGCTGCTGGCGGTGCAGCGCCCCGCGCTCTGCGAGGTTTCCCAGGCAGCGCAGCTGCGCCCCGAGGCAGGAGGCGGTTCGAGGGACTCCTCCTCCCTCTCCCGGCCGGATCGGTCTGGGAGCCCCAGCCCTGTTGCAATCCTGCAGAGCGCAAAGCTGTCAGCCGCAGAGCAGGGCGGAAGACGGAGGGCATGGAACAGCCGTTCCTCCTCGGGGTGCGAGCGGCCCCGGCTGGTGGTGCGCGCGAGAGAGGCTGCTGAGAAGCCCGGCTGCGGCCGGGAGGAACGGAGCTCTCCGGCCAGGTAGGTTTAGGCAGCTTTTAAAGTGCTGCAGGCATTGCAAGACAGCGGTGGGGTTGGACTAAAAAGAAAAAGGGACGGGAGACTCACTCTGCTCTCTCATGTTGAAACCGTGCAGAATAGGATTCATTCTGAATGCCTGAAACACCTGTGAACTTTACAAAAATAGCTCTCCGTTTACAGGCAAAAAGGAACGAGCTTAATTTATTGTAAAACTAGTCTCCGCAGAATGTGTTGTAAAATTCTAGATTAGAGCAGACCTCCCAGCGTCTTCAGCTGGAGACCAGAGTAGGCAGAATCTCGGATACTTACCTTCTGCTGCTTGGGAATGCATGCCAGTAGGTTGACATACCTACATATGGATAAGATGTTATCCGTGGGATCTTGGTCATACATTCTGCTGATTATTTTGTTGTGTAATTGCTGGTAAAACAGGGTGAAACTTTGATCTTCCACTGCTGTTCTCAAGTTGAAGTTAAAATGAAACTGATCCCTCTATCAGTGGAGAAAAGATATCTTTAGCTGACCCCTTCCAGGGTACCTTTGTTTTTCTTACAAGGAGTTTCAGAGATTCTGTTGTCAGTCTATTCTTGAATGTACTTCTCACATTTAGATTTCTCAGAAATGATTTCCCCTTTCTGGCAATATGTTCTCTCTTCATGCTTGCACAACAGTCTCACTTTTTTCTTAACTTTCTGTTGCATGTATCATATCAAAATAGTAGCTGAGGCTGGCAGTAAGGCTAGCAGTGTTCTTCTGATTTGGCATTTCTGGAGGTTTATTTGAATGTTGCCAGGTATGAATTAAAGAACAATGTATCTAACATTTCTGAAGCAGCCAACTGGGGGTGTCTAGGCCCCAAAGCAAAATACAGGAACCTTGCCATGACTCAGTTTTTAGGGCGCGGATAAAGAGGCAAAAGGAACCCAAGCCAGCCTTCAGTGAGTTACTGGCTAAAGTATCGGACTCCTGCAGCTTTCACTAAGATGAGCCTCTTGGCCCCCAGTCTCTTTACATCTAACCCGTCTGTTGGTCCCTCCTTCTTCCTCTGTCCTCCCTTTTCAACCCATGTCCTTTTCATGGGTAGCAGTCTCTTAGGTATTTCTGAAGATATCTTGAGCAGGAGAGAGAAGGAGAAAAAAAAAAATATCTATAGCCATCCACAAGGCCACGTGGAGAGAATTGTATTAGGAACTCCAAGGCCGCATTTTCATAAAACTCCTGCCTTCCTTTTGCATGCCTGTGACTGAGATTTTATTCTTTGTGATGGGCATAAAGTTAGAATAGTGGGAAGGAAAATAAATTGTTCCAAAAGGAGCCTCTGACTGATTGAAACTGTCTTGATGAGTAAACAGATTCAAGGTATAGAAAGGATAAAAAAGATGTCCTGTAGCAGAATTGAATTGCTTGGCTTTTATAAATTTAAAACAAACAGAAAAATAAAAAGTCCCTCAACCAGTCCCCTCCCCGCCTCCCCCAAACCAATCACCCCCAGATAACTTGCTTCTACAGTACTGTGTTGGACATGAGGTTTGAGTGTGGTCAAACACTGTCCATTTACCCAGAGTTTTACAAATATTTACAATCATCTATGCCAAATATCTTTGTACTGAGCCCCAAAGAACATTCTCAGCATTCAAAAGCCCCATTCTCATGAATGGTTTCAGTTCATTGGCAATTTAAAGGCATCCAAGCTTCCAAACTAGGTCAGCTTAAGAGATGTCTTTTTAAACCTAATAATTAGTTTTTGGGTCTCCCAGATTATGATCCAGGTTTTTCAGAGCCAAACCCTGCAGCAGAGAGGAAAGTATCCTCTATCAGGAAGAAAAAAAGCTTATTTTAGCTGTATAGTAAGACCATCGAGGTTTCTGGAAGCTGTCTTTTGTCTTCCATAATACAAATACTTTTAATCTGATAAATTGATATTTATATTTAAATTTTCCTTTTTGAGACCCA
This sequence comes from Nanger dama, assembly GCA_917880005.1. NCBI lineage: Eukaryota > Metazoa > Chordata > Mammalia > Artiodactyla > Bovidae > Nanger > Nanger dama. Next base: position 12,877,509 of record CAKJTW010000032.1, on the reverse strand, counting down.
TGTTCGATCCCTGGGTCAGGAAGATCCCCTGGAGAAGGGAATGGCAACTCATTCCAGAATTGCCTGGGGAATTCCATGGACAGAGAAGCCTGGTGGGCCACAGTCTGCGGGGTCGCAAAGAGTCAGACCTGGCTGAGCCACTGACACACTTCCAGGAACATTGTTAGGACACCCGGCTAATTCGTCTGTAGTGTGTCTCCTCGTCCTGGCTTCTGCGTTTCTCCTGGATTGACTTATGATTCTACTTTCTTGCTGAGTGAAGTTCTTAGTGTTTGGAATCTCTAGTTTGAGGTAGAGGTCAGGAGTCATGCGGAACCCAGATGTTGCTGGAGGAACAAAGTCCAGACAGTTTGGGGACTAAACCTGCTTTGTGCAGCTGATTGCTTTGGAGACGGGGAACTAGGCCAAGCTGAGCTTGGGAGTAGGTGTCAGTAGCCACTGCTCCTGAGTAGAGACTCTTTTCGGGGATGCCTGTCTTGGCTTACTGAAGCACCTTTGATACGACAGATTATCAGTATTTTTCAGCTTTTGAATTGCTGGAAGTGACCACAGATGAGAATCAGGCCCTGAATATATTCTTTCCCTCACGTACATTAGAGAAGTTATCTTCTGTGGTATTGAGGGACTGGAGGCTGAGGACACAAAGATGCATATGATGTAGCCTCTGTCCTGAAAGAATTTGCGTAGGCTTGGGAGTGACTTTGGACCAGAATGGTAATTTTTAATTCATGTTGTTTTACCTGAGAGTGAAAAATACTTTGAATTTTGTCATCTCAATTATGTCTTTTCTTTTTGATGTTTCCCTGATGTCACCTGAGTGTTAAGTAATTTGAAGAGGCATAGGCCCACCTAAGTTAATTTATTTAATTATGTTAAGTTTTAATTTGTTTTGTCACCTTTAGGCCTCTGTGGGAGGCCTTGTACTAATGTTTTGTTTCTGTTATCATTGGAAATTGTTATTTACTTGGTCTGTGAGTACTTCTAAACCTAATGCATTGTGCTACAGTAGTTATTAAAAATGGGAAGCTGTAAAAGAGAGTGAAAGTGGTCAATACTTTTGTAGCATGGAGTGAGAAAATTCTCATCCGTGACTGAATCCCTTCCTGAGATTGAAAGCACAATGGTCTAAGTAAAATACACTTCTCTTATTCATAGCTGGGGATATTTCTGATTGTGTGGCTTGTGGCATCAAAGAACATGCTTTGAAAGCTGTGTCTCATTGGTTTCTCATTCCTCTGCAATCACGAGTTTGAGTCTCAGATTTTCAGTCAACTGGTTCTTTGTTTTTCTTGGGAAGGTAGAACAAGACCATCTCATTTATTTTTTTGTTGGACTTGTGGCTGAAGCTGTAAACCCTGAGTATGATTATATGAAACTCTCCGATGACAACCTTCTCAACTAGTTTACTGTTAATAAGTAGGGACTATGTTTAATGACCTTTACATCCACATCCCATGTGTGGAATTCGATTCTTTGTGGGTTGACCTTATTTCCTGCATTTTATTCCTTGAGAAATTGATTTGGCAGAGACATACAAAAATACATACCCCTGCACCTCACTTAGTGTGAGATGGAAGAGTTCTTTCCCCAAACTGATTTTAAATTTTTATCTATAAAATGTCTCTATAAAACTTTTAATTTTCACAGGAGAGGGTAATGTTTATACAACCTTTTATGCATTTGAAGAAAACATTTTGGTTCAGATACTCATTCTGTAGTAACTGTAGTTTCCTGGTAATGTCATGACCCAGGAAATCAGCCCGTCTCTTGCTCCATGGGGCTTTCTGAAATAACACTTCTCCTTGATCTGTTAATTACATCACTGTCTGACCTGCCTGTAAGTGGCATTCCTTCCTGCTTCTGAGCTTTGTTGTTATACCAAACAGGGGGAAGAAAATTATTCAGCAGGGCTGTGTGAATAATTGTGGGAGGCCAGGGAACCACTGATTAAAAAAGAGGTGGGCAGGGCACAGTGGTGGGGTTGGGAGGGACCTATGATGATGAATGTAAAATTACAATGTCAAAAATATCATTGAGCTGTTATTCTCATTTTCACTTCTACCTTCTTTGAAAGTTTTGTTAGGAAATCTGGGAATGGATTCCGGCCTCTTGGGCCTTACCTTATGGTGGTGATGAGAACAGAGAAAGAAGGCAAGAAAAAAAGAAATTTGCTTTTCAGAAGGGTAGGCATTTTGCAAATGTTAAAACTTGACCTCCCAGATGTCCTGTACTCCATAAGGTTTAGAGGAAGCTTATCACAATATCATGTACTTTGTTGGTCATGACCTCATATCTCTTTCCATATAGTTGTCCTATATATCATGCATGTAGCAAACTGTAAAAATTAGATCTGATTACTGTCACCTTAAAAAAATGGTAACCGAGGTGATGGAAGTGTTAACTAGCTTTACTGTGGTAATCATTTTTCGAAAGATATCTATAGCAAATCATTGGGTTTTATACCTTAAAGTTACACAATTTTTTTTTCTTATCAATATCTCAATACAGTTAGGAAAATAGATCTTATTAAAATAATGTACTTCATTTGTTACATAATTTCAGATAGCAAAGAGACTACATAGAAACCAGTTTTTGATAATATTTAAGGTTTCCTTCCTAAGGATGTATCTGTCCTTTTCATCCACAAAAAAATTAATAGAGATATATTTGTATATCAGTTCCATTTTTAGAGAAAAATCAGGTCTCCGAGTTAGAGTTACCATCTTATTACCATCCTGGAACCTGTTGAGATGAAGATGTTAAAACTGAAGAATTTTAAACTGAATATTTTTTCGTTTCTTGATTTCCCCTGAAGGATGCTGTGAAATGGTAGGGGAAGAAAGCAGAAGTTCCCTTTCTTATCGCAGTGATAAACTGTTTTGCAACAATGCTACCACCTCACAAAGCCCGAGTAGGTTACCTGTGGTCTCTCAGAATTAAGCATTTCTTGGGTTTGTTTACACAGTCAGTCCTTCATACTGGTGGGTCCTGCATTGTGGTTGGTGGAGCCTTGCAGGTGTGGAGACGTGGATGTGGAGGGCCAATGGTACCAGGCCTTTTCATATAAGGAAATTTGGTAGCCCCCTGGCGGATACCAAAATTCTTGGATTCCAAGGGGTCCTGGAACCAATCCCCATAGCTACCTAGGGATCTCATACTACAGAATAGTTTCTAATCTGTGCTGTTGTTTTCAACTAATGATTTTGTAAGGTCGGACCCCGGAGGCCATGATGGGCTGCCCCTCCTCTCCCTCCAGCCTGCGAGAAGGTCCCCTGTGACAGCACACTTCTCCGGTTGCCACGACGAGCCGCCCCCCCTCTCTCCCATGGGCCGGGGGAGTCCCTAACGGAGGGAGGCTCCTGGATCCCAGGGACCAAGGACAGCACACTTCGCTGCCAGAACTGTCCTGCCCCAGCCACATAGAAAGACCTATCAGCCCGCGCCGCCGTGAACCGGCAACCTGTCCAAACCCCTTCCGCTAACCTGGCCATCCCCGCAGCGTGCATATATAAACAAACTTCTAGCGCCATCTGGCGCGGACTTCCCTGGACCTGCCTCCTCTCGGTCTGGGAACCCTGCCCGGGATCGCTTCCCCAGTAAAGCCTGTTAGAAACTCTTCTGGAGGGACCTCCCTGGTGGTCCAGTGGCTAAGACACAGGCTCCCAATGCCGTGGGCCTGGGTTCAATCCCTGGTCAGGGAACTGGATCCCACATGCTGCAACTAAAGATCCTGCATGCCACAACGAAGATGAAAGATCCTACGTACTGCAACTAAGATTGTGCGGTCAAATAAATATTAAAAAAAAAAAAAAAAGAAAGAAACTCTTCTGGGGTCCTGGTCATCTTTACCTAACAGATTAAAGTATCTTATGTGTGATGTGTGTGGTGCTCAGGCACAGAGCTGTGTCCAGCTCTTTGTTACCCGATGCACTGAAGCCCGCCAGGCTTCTCTGTCCATGGGATTTTCCTGGCAAGAATACTAGAACGGGTTGCCATTTCCTTCTCCAGGGGATCTTCCTGACTCAGGGATTGAATCCACGTCTCCTCCATTGGCAGCGGATTCTTTACCACTGAGCCACCTGGGAAGCCCTGTTAAAGTATCTTATATGTGATGTATCTACTTAATGGTCTTGAGCATTATCCTTTTGAAAAACAGATATAAAATATACTTGAGTAATTGCATTTTTGTGATTACTAGTGAGACTGTCTTCCCATTTAATCTTGCCCTCTCAAGGCATGTATTAGAACTGTTTTTCTGATATTATTCGTTGTGCACTGATTCATCTAGTCCCTGAATGGCCAGAGAGTGGGTCAAAGATGCAAGAAAAGGGAGGAGAATCACAAGACTGGTCAATATGGAGATCCACATAAATCTTTGCCCCACTTACCACCAGTATCTATAGCCCTTGCTACTCTACCAGCCTGCTGGTCTACCTTCCATCCCAGGCTGTATTTAGGGTAGAACTTCAGCAAATGGCCAGTGGCTGGTGATAGGCAGCACTTTGTTAGATTCAGTTAGTACCATTTGAGTCACTAATAGCTTTTGTTGAGAACATGAACCAGCAGTGAAATTAATCATTGCATTGGATAGAAATGTCAAGGTCAACACAATACTAATTTTCAGATCGTGTTGAGCTGGTTGCCCAACATGTCAGTCTTGGTTGATATCGGGAGGGCTTTCCTAACAAGATAGAAATGGGACCATTGGATTATTGTTTCTTCCTGCTGTGCTACAGTATTGGCTTCCTCAGAATCTCTTTCCATTATACAGGTAGCACTCCAGCCCTACCTTCCCCAACACCTCCCCTTCCTGAAAATGCTTCCTTTTGTTAGCTCCCTCTCACTGTCAAGCATTCATATCTTTTATGAAAGCTTTTTCAGGGACGACTCAGTATCTTGCATTGGCAGGTAAACATTTTGACAGCTCTCATGTGTCTCGTCTTCTGTTTAGTCTTAGATTTTCTTACCATGGCCTGGAATTAAGACCCTTCACTATAGATCAACTAGATTTTTACATCAGTTAACATTTCTGTTACATCAGTAATATCCAGCCCTTTGGTTGTGTTGGCTTTCTTTTTCTCTTTGTCCCTTTAATCTTGTGCTTTACCAGTTTATCTGAGTCTTACAGTCTTTGCAGATGGTGGAAAAATTCCTAAATAATCAGATGAGTCTCCTAGTAAAACAGTATCCTCTCCAATCACATTATCTTTTTGCATAGAGGAATAACAGCTATGATTTTGGGTAGTGAAACAGACATAAACTACATTAGTTAAAAATACTTCAAAAGTTGGCTCTCTCACCCACTGCATTTTTTGGAGCAGATTGCTTTTCAGGCGGCCAGCAGAATATGAAAATTCCTTATACATCCTGAGCTTTCCAGCACAGTTTCTGAAGTATTCCTTTCTTTGGCAATTCTAATGAAAACACAGGAGGGAAAAAGTGACTTTCCTGTTCTTTCCTATCAAAAGGTAGTTACTGCTCATATAATGAACACTTTGTAGTGCAGGAGACACTCAGAGAGTAGCTAGAACTGCTGGTTCCCTTTTCCTGGCAATTTAGTGCAAAATCAAATGTTTTAGAGCCCTGGTGGCTCAGATGGTAAAGAATCTCCCCTCAAGGCAGGACCCGGGTTCGATCCCTGGGTCAGGAAGATTCCTTGGAGGAGGAAATGACAACCTGCTTCACTATTCTTGCCTGGAGAGAGCCTAGGCAATTCACAGTACATGGGTTCATCAAGAGTTGGACATGACCGAGCGACTAACACTTTCCTTCCTTGCACTAATCTGTTGTGTTGTGTGGTTACTCATAGTTAAGCAGGTGAGATATCTACAGTCTGGGTGAAGCCTGCCCTCCCAGTCCACCCTCAACCTTGCCGCCAACTTCAGAAGATTTGAACGTGACGTCAGCTTATCAGGTTTTTCTTTTTCCGCCGTGACTCTTACGTTCTCTACCAAAATTCTTTTCTCACTCGGTTCTTAGCATCCCAGAAGAAGCTCAGTCATACTTGTATGTAATAACTAAAATAATTATAATTGTTACCATTTTAAATCAAGCTGGAGGGTGGAATGTTCAAGTCACTTTCTTATTTTGGGTAAAATGTGAAGTATGAGGCCAAGCAAGTTGAGCAAGACAGTGAGAGTGAGCTATGGGCTCTCTGGAAGGAGACTCCTGGAAACCTGGAGGGGAGTGTGTGTGTTGTCAGTGTACCTACGAGGATGCTCCCTGAGAGGGTCCGTCAGCCTCTGGCCATCGCTTCTGTGCCTCATGCCATGTGTTGTTGTTAGTGGCTAAGGCATGTCTGACTCTTTGTGACCCCATGGACTGCAGCACGCCAGGCTTCTGGGAGTGAGTTCTGCCACTGGTGGTTTCATGTTATGGAGACCAGTGAATCTTTTTTTGTTGTTACCTTTGTATTTTGTATTGGGGTATAGCCGATTAACAACCAAAGTTGAGATAGTTTCAGGTGAATAGCAGTGACGCAGCCATACATAGACATGTATCCTTTCTGCCCACAAATTCCCTCCCATCCAGGCTGCCACATAACATGGAGCAGAGTTCCCTGTGCTAGACAGAAAGTCCTTGTTGGTTATCCATTTTAAATGCAGCAGTGTGTACATGACCATCCCTAACTCCCTGATTATCCCTTCCTCCATCCTTCCCCTTGGCAACCATAAGTGTGTTCTCTAAGTGGAGACGAGTGAATCTTGTTAAGACATAGATGGAGAAACACTAGAACATCTGGAGTTATTCACAGACATCTCAAGTGTAGGGGAGATTCATGTAGAAGACTTTGGGATTCTCCTGATTATTGCTTGAAGAGCTCGGTTTCTAATGAGTCAATGGTGAAAAGATTTCTTGCTGGATAGTCTTTTTCTATGGAGTGCAACTATGAGTCATTCATTTCTCAAACATTCATTACTAGTTTTGCCCAGAGTGAAAACCAAAAGGCAGGCTTTTGAACCATGCCTGGTGAAGCCTTCAGCTTCAGTGATGGTGCCTGGAAGACTGCTGAGGCAAAGGTCAAGGGCACCTGGCTGGGGTCTTCCTGGTACTGCTTCAATGAGCACCAGTCTACAGTTTCTCTTTTATCCAGTGGTAGAGTACTTAAGATTTTGTTTTTATAAAATTCCATTGCTTTAAAACTGTTTGAAAGCCATCACTTTGGGGAACTGGGGTTATTGTACACAGAAAAATAAATCACTTCTTTTGATGAATTGTTTTGGATTGTTCACATCTCAAAGAGATGAAATATGTGCCTTCTTTCCTGTCTCAGTCACAAGTTCTGCCTTGGTTGGAATGCTTGGAATTTTTTGTTTTTATAACAAAATAAGTCTCTGCTTTGTAAGAAGTTTTTATGTTATAAAAACTTTATATATATATATATATACACATATAATACATATATTTTAAATTTGTATACATTAGATTTTAAGACACTTTGTTGAGGTATGATTGACAGACCAAAAACTACATATTTAATGTATATAGTGGAGACCTAAGTAACTAAATATACACCCGTGGAACTGCATGATGCCTATGGTTAACAATTAAATTGTATATTGAAGAATTTGCCAAGGATAGATATTATGTTAACTCCTCTTAATCACAGACGCAGAGTACACACACAAACACAACAGTGATAAATAAAGGGGACAGGAGGAAACTTTTGGAGGTGTTAGATATTTTTCTATTTTTACAACTTTGATTCCATAGCCCATAGGCATATTACTCACAAACTATGGAGTAAAACCTTATGTATATGGCAAGAGACAAGATTAAATTTCAGATGGCCTTGATTTCACACAATTTCTCACCCTGCCTTAAAAGAAGACTGTTTTGAAGACATAACCTTCTAAGAGGTATCCCATTATGTCTTCGTTTTTCGAGTACATTGCCCTGTTCAGTGTCTCCTTCTAAAAAAATAGTATAGTTTGAGACTGTGAGAAAGGAATGACTTTCTTGAAGAACACCTAGCTCTCTTGTTAGGTTTGGAACAACAGGATTTATATCTTCTCAACAGCTTCTTCCAAACGGGCTGTTGGTGTGATTGACATTTGTGACGTGGGATGCTTCTGGCCTGTGTCACTTCCCATCTTCCGTACTCAGGAAGCATTTGCTGGTTACATTTCTTCTTGCTGTGTGACTTGGGATTTCTTTTTTGAAGGGAAAAGTAATTCAGAATATGTTGTATGAGCAGTGTTGGGAAAAGATAGATGAGAATACGTTGTGGCTGAGATGATGTGTGTTATCAATGAGGAATTCTTGAGAATAAAGCAAAGAGTAGCTGTATAAGCATAAACTGGGGACAAGAAAGAAGTAAAATCATTCACTTTTACCTGTAACTGACCCTAAAGAGGTTTTGTTGGTTTTTTTAAAACTCTAAAATCCTGAATTTGATGTGCAGGTTGTTTTGAATTTAATTTGCTCTTTAATAGGTCACCAATAGTTAATTGAATAAAAGCATGGTGTATTGAACCATATCAGTATTTTCCCACTAAATGCCTATCGTATTGGAAGTCAATCATTGATTAGCTTCCTTTTAAATTTATTTTTAATCAGATCTTCTACTACTTCTCAAGGAATGGGTGATAAACCTTAAACACTTCAGGTCACTAGAGTTAGAAACTGCTGACCTTTTCTGATATGACACTAAGAAAGTTAGTGCAGTTAGATCTCATAGATTTTCTATCTAATTCAGTCTTTCACTCTCTTATTTTAGTACTTTTGTACTAATATAATGAAACACTGTGCGGCTATGTAACAAGTGCTGAATATGTAAAATAATTTCTTTTGCCTGAAAATTGGGAGGAAGTAAGTCTGGATCTTCTGGAAGGAGAGGATATAATTATTTTTGTGGCCAAATTTATTAGAATTGCCCATACTCGTTTAAGGAGGAGGGTTTGGCAACCCACCTAGTATTCTTGTCTGGAGAATCCCCATGGACACAGGAGCCTGGCGAGCCACAGTCCATTGGGTTGCAAAGAGTCAGATATGACTGATTGACTAAGCATGCATACTCTTTTAAAATAGTAAGAACTTAAAGATTTTGCTTTTATTTAATCAGAAATGAAATTTTTTGATGTGATGTAAACTATGACTATGTAGGAAAATTATTTTCACAATGATCTTACCTCTTTTAAAGATATTATGAATAAAAATCTAATGGAAGGGCTTCCATTATAATTTTTGTGTTTTTGGTGTAGAAATGTCCTTACCTATAGTCATGCTACATGTAGAGACAGATTTTATTCTTGTACAGTTTCAGTGATCTTATGATAGTTGTAGTCATGGAATTCAGGTCTCCTTCCATCTTTTTTCCCCCTCTCTCTCCTCTCTTCTTGTAGCCCTCTCTCCTTGCTCCATCTCTCCACATAATATCCATCTGCGAGGCAGTTCTGGTGTAATGGGACAGCACTGGACTTGGCCTCAAAAGATAGAGGTTTGAGTTTTTCTGTGTTGTGTATAAACTCAGAACTTTGGCAGATTGCCCAGCTTCTCAGGACCTCAGTTCATCTGTAAAGTGAAGGAAATGATCACTGAGGTTGTAAAGATTAAGTAAAGCAAGGCATGTGAAGAAACACAACACTGATACCGTGTTGAAAAAAATGTTTACTGGGATAGAATATGCAAAACAAAACTTACCATTTCAACTGTTTAACGTATAATTCAGTGACATTATAATCACAACATTCAAAATGTTGTGCAGCCATCATGCTATTTTCAGAACCTTTTCATCATTCCAGAAACTCTGCACTCATTAAGTCATGACTCTCCATTTGCCCTTCCTCCAGTCTTGGTAGTCACCTTTCTACTTTCTGCCTCTGTGAAGTTGACTGTTCTAGGTACCTCATATAAATGGAATCCTACCATATTTGCCTTTTGTGCCTGACCTATTTCCCTTAGCATAATGTCTGTAAGGTTCATCCCTGTTGTAGCATGTGTCAGATTATCATTCCTTCTTAAGGCAACATAGTATCCCATTGCATGTTTATAACACATTTTGTTCACTCATTCATTGATTCATTGATGGGCATTTGGATTGTTTCTTTCTACCTTTTGACTATTGTGAATAATGCTACTATGAATATGGGTGTGCAAGGATCTGTTTGAGTCCCTGCTTTCAATTCTTTTGGGTGTTCACCCAGAAGTGAAATTGCTGGATCATACGACAATTATGTGTTTAACTTTTTGAATGACGTTCTAAGTGTGTTTTGAGTCTGTTGAATTGATCATAACAATGCCATTCCGAAATGGTGTGCCTGTTCATAGTATTTTAATTTCGACAGGTCACTTGATGTGAGTCAGGACAGTGAGGTCACCTTACATTTCGGAACTCCAGGGATAGCTTGCCAAGGTGGCTAGCTCTCTAGCCCATGGTTCTCAGAAACACACTTGCTGCATGCTTAATCACTGAGGGGGAGGATTTGCTGCATCCTGATGTGTTGGTTAAATGACAGCTGTATCAATGGATGTTTTCTGCTTTGGGCCTTTCCGTAGGGATTGAGGAGACTGAAGGAGGCTGAGGACAAGCTGATGGGCTCAGTGGGTAGGCTCCACTGTCTGACCATGATGGCCGCCGAAAATCCCACGCCTGGAGACCTGGCCCTGGCGCCCCTTGTCACTTGCAAACTCTGCCTGTGTGAGCAGTCTCTGGACAAGATGACCACGCTCCAGGAATGCCGATGCATCTTTTGCACAGCTGTAAGTTTTCCTTGATGCTTTCATCATGAAAAAATATGAAGGGAAAAATTGTAAAAGTGTAGGAGATATTTTTTTGGCTTAAGAGAAGCCAAACTACTCTATGATCCTGCTTGGAAGAGCGATTCCATGTTTGGATATGATTCCAAATACTGTTTTGAATGCTAAATCTAATAGTTGCTGGGGTTTAGGCAAAGTGTAACATGTGTATGAAATTTAATTATTGGTTGCGTAAGCTGTACCTTTCTATTCTTAAAGCTTTAGCTAAGGAACAAAATAGAGACATATTTAACTTGCCTTAGTTAACTACCATCTGTAAGAAGCTCATCAGGTGTTTTGAATGATGGAGAAATCAGGTAGCAATTTGCTGAATTTTCTTTCATCTACGTGCTTATCTCCTACAAAGAACATGGTATGCAACTGTTTTACTTTGTCAAATCTCCTTTTTAATTTGTTTTCTATTTTCACAATATTCTGAATGTTGCTTATTCCTCATAATAGATATCACCCTATAGATCTTCAGGGGTGGGCTTGTCTCTTTTAGTTTGACGCTTTGGTATTGTGCCAGTGACCTTGATGGCATGTATTCCTGAAGGCTGGTTGGTTAAAGAATGTACTAAGTTGCTTCAGTTGTGTCTGACTCTTTGCGAGCCTATGGACACAGTGGTTAAAAAGAATAAAGATAGGAAACAGACTGATGGGTTCCATGGGATTACTAGAAGTATGAACCAGGTGATCTTATTCAGATTTTCATTTATTCAAGCATTTTTTGAGCTCTTACTGTGAGCTAGTGAGAGCTCCCCACAGAAGAGATGGACACGTTGAAGGAACTGGCCAGGAGTTTGGTGGAATCCAGGTGGCTCCATGCCGCATGCCACGGGAGAGCCTTCTACTTTCGGAGTGGGAGCGGGCTTCCTGACAGCCCGCGCTGTCTGTCCTGAGGCTGTAAACAAAGAGGCTGTAAGCTGATGCCCTTAGGCCGCCCCTGGCCTCAACACATTTCTGTTTGTGTCTCCCATTGGGAAATTTCAAATAATGATACATTTTTCATAAAAAAAATGAAAACGTAGTAAGATATAGCTTCTCTGGGCCTGTATTCATAGACCCAGAACTGAGTGATCTTTCCTCTTTACGGGACTCACCTCTCTCCTGTGTGTTTGAATCAGCTACCCTTTTTCCCCGCCTTGGAAAACATGATATCACATTTTATTATTGCTACAGCTGAATCAGCTACCCTTTTAAACTAAGGATGGATTAAGAGTCTACTAGGAAGACTGCTGGGCATCTCAGCATGGTGGAGCGAGGGCCTGCTGCCTAAATTACAATAATCACCGTTTATCTTTGCTTTGGGAAGGGGCCTTGTATGGTCCAATAGCTAATATTTATTATACAGTAAATGTAATAATCACCAGACAAATGTGGGTTTAATAGCTCTGACTTGTGAGGGAAATGGACCAGTTTACTTACAGTGGTCCCTGCTCAAATCAAGGGGAGTGAGAAGAAAGGAATTATTTAGGAAGTTCTAGAATCATTTATAAAAAGGCATTTTACTAAGCATACTTTAAAAAATAGCTAAGGTGAAATAAATTTTACTCCATCTCTTTTTTTTTCTTAATTTATTCAACTAACGTGACGCATTTTCCAGCTAGTTTATATCAGTTTTCTTAAGTTCTTTTGGACTGAAGATTAGAGTAGAGAGAAAGCTTGGAATAATTCTTAGGAGAAAAAGGAAAGTGAGTAAGTAAAATCCTTTCCTTTTGTTCTGAACTGTAGCGTCCAAACATGGCAAAGAATAGTATCTTTTATCCCTTCATGCAACAGGTATCTAGTAAACAGCATCTTTGTTTTGGGAATTATTCTAGGCAGTAGGATGTAGCAGAAAACAAAACCTAGCTGAGTTCTTTGCTCTTAGGATCTTATATTCTATCAAAGGAGTTGCATGATAAATAGTAACTTTATAGAGCGCTGGGAAATAGGGGCTTAGGAAAAAGGAGCAGAAGGTTAGGGGTGTGGGGCTAGGGTGTTCAGTGATAGTTGGGTAGACAGGAGGAGGCTTCAGTGGGGAGCCTGTAGAGTGGTGGGAAATAGGGGCTTAGAAAAAAAAAAAGAGCAGAAGGTTAGGGCTGTGAGGCCAGGGTGTTCAATGATAATTGGGTAGACGGAAGGAGGTGGTGGGAAATAAGGGCTTAGAAAAAAGGAGGCAGAAGGTTAGGGGTGTGGGGCCAGGGTGTTCGGTGATAATTGGATAGATGGGAGGAGGCTTCAGTAATGTGTGTGTGTATTCTTTACTCAACATTGATGCACAAATGTGAAAAAAATTTCCCTCACAAATCAAGGGTATTAAACCCACATTTGTCTGGTGATTGGGCTTCCCTTGTGGCTCAGCTAGTAAAGAATCCAACTGCAATGTGAGAGACCTGGGTTCAATCCCTGGGTTGGGGAGATCACCTGGTGAAGGGAAAGGCTACCCACTCCAGTATTCTGGCCTGGAGAATTCCATGGACTGTACAGTCCATGAGGTTGCAAAGAGTCAGACATGACTGAGTGAATTTCACTTGTAAAACTTGTTGTTTGGTGATTATTAACATTTATTGTATAAAAATTTATTAACCATTAATATTAAATATTAATCAGACCATAGAAGGCCTCCCAAAGCAAAAATAAATGGTGATTTTGGTAATTTAGGCATCAGGCTTTCCTGCTACCATGCCGAGATGCCTAACTTAGTTTAAGTAGATAGTAGTAGCCCAACTCTTCCTAGAGAAGGCAATGGCACCCCACTCCAGTACTCTTGCCTGGAAAATCCCCTGGACAGAGGAGCCTGGTAGGCTGCAGTCCATGGGGTCTCTGCGAGTCAACTGAGCAGCTTCAATTTCACTTTTCACTTTCATGCCTTGGAGAAGGAAATGGCAACCCACTCCAGTGTTCTTGCCTGGAGAATCCCAGGGATGGGGGAGTCTGGTGGGCTGCCGTCTATGGGGTCGCACAGAGTCGGACATGACTGAAGCGACTTAGCAGCAACTCTTCCTAGCTGACTCTTAATCCATCCTTAGTTTAAACGGGTGTTTGTCCTGGCTCTTCCTCATCTTGTCAGCGTGAGTTGCCTTACAGGAAGTGAGGAAATGGCCTTGTCATCACAGGGCAGCTCCAGTTTCCTTTGGTCTTGCTTTGTTTCAGAGTGTTGTGCTTCAAAACTATTTTCTTTGACTTTCTCACATTGGTTTCAGACCCTTGCTAACCCTTGAAACAAATGAGTCAGAAGCAACGTTTGGTTAAAGCCAGCATGGAAATTTTTGTCTGAAGGTTACTGATGTTTAAAAGCAGGGTATGGGATTCACTTTTTCAGAGATCTCATAGAGCAGAAGTCAAATATGTGCCTCAGTGTTGGGCAAAGAGCACCGACACACAAGCCCAGGCCGTATTTCATATGCACAAGGAACTGATACCACTGTATTATTGTTTCCGTAGATTTAAGTTCTCAGTTGAAGACCGCACAACTAGTTCTTATTTCTCCTTTAGCAGTTTGGGAGTAGGGGTTAATACAATTAGATTATTCTGTCATCTAGATCCATATGTCTCCATTGTTGGGGAGTATGCAAAAGTAGAAGGTCAGATGGCTTGGTATTTTTGTATTGTTCTGACTTGGGAACTCTACACAGCTATAAATATGAACCTTCCCTGGCTTCCCAATGTGATTGATCAAAATAGTAAGCTCTACTGGGCTTCTCTGGTGGATCAGGGGTAAAGAATCCACCTATAATGTAGGAGACACAGCTTTCATCCCTGGGTCAGGAAGATCCCGTGGAGAAGGAAATGGCAACCCACTCTGGTATCCTTGCCTGGGAGATCCCACGGACAGAGGAGCCTGCTGGGTTGCAGTTCATGGGGTTGCAAAAGAGTCAGGCATGACTGGGTGACCCCAGCCACCACCGTGTATCTGATGACATTAGTGTCTATAAATTTGCAGTTCATACCTGAAGTACTTCACCTGAAATACTACTGTAACTATGTTGTTGAAGCTCTTATCTCTTTCTTCTTTTTAAAAACCGGTTAAAACATGTGTTTAAGGGTTACTAATGTGAAAAACCAGTTAATACTAGTTTAAAATGTGTCTGATCCTGTTGGATTTTGATTTGCATTCAAATTAAAGATATTAAATGTGTTTTGTGTTTTCAAGGCTGACAAGAAACCTGTGACATCTTAAAATAAGCCATATACTCCTAATTCCCAATTTTAGATATGATTGGATGACATTTTCCCAGTTATTGGCTGGGAAAACCTTCTTGTGCATAACATGTATTTAAAATGGTCTTGCTAAGAGAGTTCCCTCTTCCCCCTCTCTTGAGAGGAATGTCTACATGTAATGGTTCTCCTGCTAGATATAGTGCTGTCTTGTCATCGTTTCAGTGAACTTTTCTCCATTCTATCCTTGTCTTGTTTCCCCTAAGAAACAGTATGATCCGTGTGCTTGGGGAGAGCAGAATGGAGAGAGATGAGGTGTCTGACTTGCCCATTGGCTGTTAGCCAGCTCAGATCTGGCCTGTAAGTAGCTGCTCCCCAACCCACATGTGTTCTGTGAACCTCCAGCTCTGTGAAAGAGATGATCCTTGCATAAAGTGTTTCAGAGTCAAATTAGCTTGGAAGCGGATATATTTTATATTCCTCTCTTGGAGGCTTGCAATGCATGTTTGCATTTTAGAGACTCTGTGAAACCTTGTGGTTAGAAAGACAGCAATGGGACATAGTTGAACTTCTCCTGATGAAGTATTTCTGTTCTGCTAATGCTACCCCCCTTTTTTTTTAAGTGGAATACCTATTAATTTCCCCACAACCAGTGCATGGAAGAATGTTGCTTTAACTTATTCCATGGAGGTAGTTCTTGATTTAATGACATCCAGAGAAAGGAATGTGATAGATGTTGCTTCAAATAATCCTTTGATATATCTAGTTTCTTGTTAAAAGGAGCTTTACCATGCTCTGTTTGGGAAGATATTTTCTGTTAGACTTTTGCTCAGATTTAGCATAGAGAAGAAAATATTGTATAAAGGAAGGAAAGCTAAATATACAGGACAAAAATGGGTGGGGCTCTCATTGGCATGACTGAGGTCATGAATCACTAGGTGTATCATGGAGCCAAAGAGGTTGATGCTGTGGGGTTACAGAGAGAGGTGTTGCAAGATTACTTGCTCTTTTTTTTTTTCCTTAAAATTTTGTTTTAATTTACTTATTTTTAATTGAAGGATAATCACTTTACAGTATTGTGTTGGTTTCTACCAAGCATCAACAAGCATTGCTTGTTTTTGAACCTAAAGGACAAATATCTCAGGGATGTTACTCTACTAACTGATAATATGGAAAAAAATCTCTCTCCCCCCTTCCCCCACTCCCCCACGGATTTAAATAATGCAACTTTCCTAGCTTTTGCAACACACTCTTTCAGATAATACCACACAATTATAATTCAAGTGAAAGGGAAAAATTTCACAAAAATTGGTTATCAAAGGAGGGAAAGTTTGTGGGTTGCTCCTTTGTGAGCAATATTTGCCTCTCTGATTTATGTGGAAGCTATTTCTGTCAGTCATGAATTAAAGAAGAATGAAAACACAGTTGTTGCTTGTTTTTATAACCTAGATAATTTCACCTGAAAAGAGTTGGTATGTTGGCATGGCCTATTTACCATTCAGATTAAAGACAGGATGTGCTGAGCAAAAAGAAAATAAAGTCCAGCCATATTCTTGCCTTTTTCCATTACATTTTGTTGGCCCTAAGTAGTTAGAGCTCCTTTTACTATTCATTTCTCAGAGCCAAATGGATTTTCCAGTGTTTAAAAAAGTGAGAGGAAATATAAAGCTTTTAGACCAAGCCCTTCTTTTCCTTGGGGCCTGCTGGGTGACCTTTAAGCAAAGCCCACATATGGCCTGGGAGACACGGACTGTTTGGAAGATTTGCTGTGTGTGAGCATGCATGTGTGTGTATGTTTCTGAGTACATACATACAGACGTGTGCCTCCACACCGACTGTGGTGCTGTGTGTAAGGCTTCCCAGTGGTACTAGTGGTAAAGAACCTGCCTGCCAGTGCAGGAGATGCAAGAGCCATGGGTTCAATCCCTGGGTTGGGAAGATCCCTGGAGGAGGGCGTGGCAACCCACTCCAGTATTCTTGCCTGGAGAATCCCTATGGACAGAGGAGTCTGGTGGGTTATACTCCATAGGGTTGCAAAGAGTCAGACATGACTGAAGCTACTTAGCACCTTCAAATGAAGCAAAAACTAACAGTGGTTCTTTCCTGGATTCAAACTGATATCTGCATAAAGAGAAGGGAAGGTCATTTTTCAGTTCCCACCTCCATTCCTCCCTTCCAGTGTCACATGCCTGGTGATTAAAGTGCAGATACAGAGCTAGGAAGACCCACGCTCATGTTCAGGCATTGCTGTTGACGCGTATATGACTTTAGGCAAATTCTTTGGCTTCTATAAAACTTAGTTTTTCACCTGTAGCATGGAAGGGAGGGTAGTGGATGCTAGTACCTATCTTAGAGGGTTATAGGCAGCATCCAAGGAGAATCCCCGGGGACTGCCCTGGTGGTCCAGTGGTTAAGACTTCACCTTCCAATGCAGGAAATGTGGGTTCAATCCCTGGTTGGGAAGCTAAGATCCAACATGCCTCATGGCCAAAAAAACCCCCATAAAACAAAAGCAATATTGTAACAAATTCAATAAAGACTTTTAAAATGGTCCACATTAAAAAAAATCTTAAAAATGAGAATCCGTGTAGAGCAATTTGCACAGTCCCAAGCCCCTGGTAAATTAACATTATTATTCCTCTCTTTCCTAAGTTCTGTCAGGATGCTGAGCTGTTCTGTTTTTCAAAAATGTTTTAGAGGAAGGAATCCTGTAAAGACTTGCTTCCTCATTAGCCTTTATAAAGAGGTGGGTATATAGGTGATTTCAACTCACTGCTATTCTGCAACACCCACAGACTAGAGGTTAGGATTGAGAAAGAGAAGTTTCTCTTTTGGGTTTGTCCAAAGAGTGGCTCCTGGCTGGATGTTTCAACTGAAGACCTGCAAGTAAGACTTAGATGAGAAACAAAGACCCAGTACAACTTGGAAAGTGAAAAGAGGAATGCATTTCTGGGGGATGCAGAAGGTTGACATGGGAGAGTATCTCAAACTATGAATCCCGTTAAGAGCTGCCAACCCCCAATAAGAACATCATAATGGCATTACTCATTGCCTTGATGTATTCGGTATCATTTTAAGCATCTTTTGCTGTGAATTCTGTGGAACCGCAGGAAATAACGAGGCATCTTACTCCAGCAGTGATTTAGAACAATTTTCCTTCCCGTCTTCTGGCCCTCCCAGGTGGCGCTAATGGTAAAGAACCCACCTGCCAATGCAGGAGAAGGTAAGAGATGTGAGTTCGATCCCTGGGTCGGGAAGATCCCCTGGAGGAGGGGCATGGCAACCCACTCTGGTATTCTTGCCTGGAGACTCCTCATGGATGGAGGAGCCTGGCGGGCTACAGTGCACAGGCTTGCACAGAGCCAGGCGCAACTGAAGGGACTTAGAATGGCTCTTCTGGTCATACGACCTGCCAGCCTTCCCTGATGCTTTAAAGTCTCCAGCTCTCTGGATTCCCTTGTCTTCTTCTAGTATTAAGTAGGCAGAGGTAAATTCTGCCAGGTCAGCACCCTCTCTTGCCCTGGCTCTGTTGGTTTCTGGTACTAAAATATATGGACTTGGCAACATTAGTTTGATGTTCTCCCTTAATTTTATTATCTTGGATGATTGACAGTGAGTCGGTGAATTTGTCTTTGTTTGTTTGCAAATGACTTCAATATGCTTGCTGCTTATGCTTGTTTAGAGTTTTAATGGTAGAGCTGTGATGACGTGTCTGTTGGGTAAGCTGCTGGTTTAAAAGCACAAATTTTGGTACTCTGCTTTTCTACTGACAACTGAGCAAACTGCAGGTCAGATAGCATCTGAAAATTAAGAGCAAAGTGTAGCAGCCTGAGAAATGGATTAGAGATGACGCAAGGGGGAGGTGGCTTTCTGGACCTATGATCTCATCCATTGCCTAATGGTTACCATGTCCTTATTCAAGGAGAATGGTAAAATGTGGTCGGAGGAAAGAGCAGCAAAGAGAACCTTATTCGTAAGTCCCTAATGATGATGTGTTGACATCACAGTCCTGGAACTGGAAGTCACCTTAGACCCGGTCCCCCACCGTTCTGATGAAAGACGTTCTTTTCCTGAATGCCAGAAAACGGCTTGACATTTAGGAGACTAGATGTCAAATCTGGTTGTCTGGGCTTCATTTATTCAACACAGGTTTATTGTGCCATGCATCATTCTGATGGTGAAGATTCCATAGTGAATAATCAGATTAGGTTCTGGTTTTTTCAGAGGGGTCACATGTCAGAGAAAGGCACAGACAAAAACAAGTTAGTACAGAAGTCAGATGATGATATGGGCTCTGAAGACAGAGCCAGGGGGAGGGGGGATAGGGAAAGGGAAAGGAGAGGGCGTTTCTGTTTTACCTTAGGTGGTCAGGAAAGTCTCACTGACAATGTGTTACAGTCAGTGTTCCATATTCTGCAGATGCAAAACGCAGGGGTACAGTGGGTCAACGGTACTATGCCGAATTATATAAGGGACTCAAGCGTCTATGGATTTTGTTATCTGCCAGAGGTCCTGAAACTAACCCACCCCAGGGAGGCAGAGGGATGACTGTACATAAGCAAAGACCTGGAGAACATGGGAAACTACTGAGTCTACCAGTTCAGATGCTAATCTTACCTGGAAACACCCTCACAGACACACCTAGAAACAATGTTTAACCAAATACCCAGGTGTTCTGTGGCTGAGTCAAGTTACACATAAAATTAACTGTCACAGTTACCCTGCCAGCTGCTCAGAAGATGAAGTGGGTTGCTGTTTCCTTCTTCAGGGGATTTTCCTGAACCAGGATGGAACCCAAGTCTCTCGCATCTCCTGCACTGGCCGGCGGATTCTTTACCACGGCGCCACCTGGGAAGCCCACAGGGGCAGGATGAAAGCATGGAAGCTAGGTAGACGGCTTCTCTGGTGGTTCAGAGGGTAAAGCATCTGCCTGCAATGCAGGAGACCTGGACTCAATCCCTGGGTCAGGAAGATCCCCTGGAGAAGGAAATGGCAGCCCACTCCAGTATTTTTGCCTGGAGAATCCCATGGACAGAGGTGCCTGGTGGGCTACAGTCCACAGGGTCGCTAAATTAGACACAACTGAGTGACTAACACTTTCATGATAATCCAGGCCAGAAATGATAGTGGATTGGACCAGCAGGTGCTAGCCATTTATGTCTTTGGGTAGTCTGAGTCTTCATTTTCTTTTATATACTTTAGGGAAAATAATAAAATCTATAACCTTTAAGGCTAGAGAGAAGATTGCAGTAGATAATCTAGATAAAGCACATAGTGCAGGACCTGGAATACAGATGGCATGTGAACTTCTACTGGTTTTGGCATAATCATCTAGAATTTGCTTGAAAACATCAGGACTGAGACAAACAATAACACTGGCTACTCAGTGATTAGAAATTCTAATTCTAAACTATATTTTTCTTCTGCATTGAGTTGAAGCCTGTTTCTATATAAATTATTGGAGAAGGAAATGGCAACCCACTCAAGTATTCTTGCCTGGGAAATCCCATGGACAGAGGAGCCTGGTTTGGGCTACAGTCCATGGGGTCACAGAGAGTTGGACACGACTGAGCATGCATGATTGGCTCTTTATAAATTCTACCTATTAGTGTGAGTTCTGTTCTTTAGAATAAAATTGGTTGAAATCTAATTTTTTTCCTACTCACTGGCCCCGTATTATTTGAATGAAGGTTATCTTTCTGTTAGAGGACAAGAGCAAGGTTACTCATAAAAAATTCACCCATAGTGCTCTGCCCAATGTGGGAATATTAAATCAATTTGTTCCCCCTCCCCTGCTTCGGTTGACACAATTCTTTTGGAGCAAACTTCATTTGCACAACATTCTTGACTTTGATCATTGGTTGAACAAGTACTTCAGGCTTTTCTGCTTTCTCTTAGAAAAAACCATGTGGGATCAGGGTAGAGTATGGAACGAGATTTAATTTCCTTTTCACAGAGAAGGTTATGAAAAGATGGCATATTGTCATTTGTCCCACCTGGACTTGAAGTTCACCGAGGGCTGAAATGCAGGAAAGCAACTAAGTATCATTAATCATCATTGTTATTGACATAATAGCGGCAGCAAGCATTTATCCAACTTAAGGCCAGGCGTCATTCTAAGTACTTTCACTTTTCATCTTTATAATGACCCAAATCGGTCATGAGAAATATCCCCATTTTAAAGCACATGAAGTATATAATGCCATAACTGTGTTAGTGGAACAGTTTTTTGGGGGAGGGATTTGTGTGTTCGTGTTTTGAGCCCTACTCAGCCGTCCCAAGCAAATCATTCACCGAACTGCCCATTTCTAAAAGTACTAGGACAAGGAAGGGCAACTGTGCCAGCTCTAGGTGATAGTCCAGTTAACTTCAAGTACTTCCTCAACATTTTCAGTAATTGCAGGATGACACGCGGAAGATTTTTGTTCCTTGTTTATCTCTATAGAAATAGGGAAGCCAGCATGCAAATGAAGGCCCCCAGCAGAAGCGTGAGAAGAAAAAGCTGTTTGGCTGACTTCTCTTCACTTGTCAATGCAGAGTGGCTTTCAGTCTTAGATTGAGACCTCAGCCCAATGCAGAGATTGTGGTGATCAGCTTTCTATATGCTGATGGGGATAGAGAATTTAATTACTAGAAATACGGTGACATCTCAGTAACTTTTATCGTCTTCTCCCCTATTCCATTCTGTTTTCTCCTTTTTAAATTAAAGATTAATTTCTAATCTTAAATGTTAACATGTACTGGCTTTAAAACAGAAAACCTTTTGAAGTACTGATGATATGAACAGTTCGCCTGTACCCTCTTCTAGACCCCTTCTCTGTGCTAATATATAGAAATACATAAGTGTTAGTCACTCAGTCTTGTCCAACTCTTTGCTACCCCATGAACTGTAGCCCTCCAGGCTTCTCTGTCTATGGGATTCTCCAAGCAAAAATACTGGAGTGGATTGCCATTCCCTTCTCCAGAGGATCTTCCAGACCTAGGGATCAAACCTAGGTCTCCTGCATTGCTGGCAGATTCTTTACTGTTTGAGCTACAGGGAAGTCCTTATAGAAATACATGAATATATATTCATAGATATCACTTAATAGAGAAATGGCATCTGTAACTTTTTTAAAAATAAATTTAACCTAGTGTTTTGTGGACATGTTTCAATGTAAGAATATAAACATCTCCCTTCATTTTTAAGTATTGCATTATGTTCTATGGTATGCTATATCAAAATTTTATCCCCTACTGGTGGCTCAGAGGTTAAAGCGTCTGCCTCCAATGCGGGAGACCTGGGTTCAATCCCTGGGTCAGAAGATCTCCTGGAGAAGGAAATGGTAACCCACTCCAGTATTCTTGCCTGGAGAATCCAATGGACAGAGAAGCCTGGTAGGCTACAGTCTATGGGGTCGCAAAGAGTCGGACATGACTGAGCGACTTCATACATACACACAGGCCCCTACTATTGATGGGCCAGCTTTTGCTCTTAATAAATGAACTTTTTGTACTTACATAAACGTGAAAATATAGCTAAGATGAATTTCTAGAAGTGGAATTGCCGAATCAAAAGGAAGGTGCGTTTTAAAGCATCATGTGTTATGCCTGTTTACAATCCCACCAGTGGTGTAGGAAAAAACCCTCTTTGATATTCTGGGTATTTTTTTTGAAATTTTCATCTTCTCTAATCTGATGTGAAAAAAACATGTTTCATTGTTTAATCTTGGCTTCCCTTTTTAAATGAGGAAGTTAATTACAGCCAAACAAACTCATTTCATAAATCTATCTCTAAAAAAATATACAACTTGTCCAATGCCAGGACAGTTTCAGCTGATTTTACATGTTGGTGTTCATGGTAGTATCAGGTTAGAAAAAGGGCCTTGTCTGGAAACGTATACACACAGGAGATAGGAATGAATGAAAATATAACTCAGTCCTAAGGTGATGAAAGATGTGATATCACACACAGATACACACACAGACACACAGACAGACAGACACATACACACACACACAAACTCTGTGTTCAGTGACAAGACGTTACTAAGTAGGGAAAGGAACAAAACAATTCAGACGAGTGAGAGCTGAAGCTGTTGTGACCTCTACAACACCATTTTCTGAACATTTAAGTTCATAAGAGATTGGTTAGGATGTGGATTTCAGATATGCATCGAGCCTCTTGGAATCAGGCTAGACAGTCAGTGCCCTGTTTTGTGGAAATAGATAGCTCTATGTTAACTGAAAACCTTGATGGTTTTGAGTCATTTCCTCTCCCCAGTAAGGAGGTCCTTTTGGTTCACCTCTTCTGGAAAGCACGCGTGTTGTTAGCCACATGAATGTAGGATTTTAATTCAATCTTTTTGGCCCTCTATTTTCTTTAAAAAGAACAAGCAGGAGCATGTGGGTACCTACTAGGGTGTGTGTGTGTGTGTGTGTGCGCGCGCACGCATGCACATGTGTGCACAGTTGTATCTGACTCTTTGTGACCCCATGGACTCGCCAGGCTCCTCTGTCCTGGAATTTTCCTGGCAAGAATACTGAAGTGGGTTGCATGCCCTCCTCCAAGGGATCTTCCCCATCCAGGGGTCATCTACATCTCTTGCGTCTCTTGCATTGGCAGGCAGATTCTTCATCACTACACCACCTGGGAAGCCCAGGTGATATGTGTATTGCAAGAGAACTATTTCCCCCATTTCCTCTTACCCTGCAGTTCACAGATCAAGAAACCTGTGCAGAATTAAGGTGCTTGCCCAAGATCCATGCTCTTCGTTCCTGACTCATAGGGTAGCTTGGATGAGACAAGAAACAATCTGTGAAAATATATAACATACTGCCTAGCACGCTGTATGTACTCTCTAAATTTTATTTGTTAGCATAAATGATGGATGAGGCCCGTATTAGGTTTTAATGATCCTAAAAGTTTGTAAAACTGGACAATATCTTTATAATGCAAAACTGACAGCTGTTTTCTTTTTTTTTTTAATGTACATAAAAGGTTATTTTAAAGAAGATGTAAGTAGCAAATAACTTGAAAAATCCAAGGGGTTCCAGAGACCAGAGTGGACTTGTATAATCTGAATACACTGGTGGCCACAGCCCGAGGTTGAAGGGGCTGAGGGATGCTGTAAACTTTGAACTCTGTAACCTCAGGCAAGTTATTTGAGGAAACTTAAGGGTTTAGAGTTTAAGAGCTCTGGTTTACAAACACCTGGAAGCTTCAGGTGCACTTAGTACATATTCAGATGCTGAAAATGAGTTCAAGCCCAGACTACTTAGTTCAAAAACGGGTGTTCTTTCACCTTCCTCCTGCAACTTGTGGAGTTACTAGTGTTCCCTAGAGGATGTTGCAACCCACTCCAGTACTCTTGCCTGGAAAATCCCATGGGTGGAGGAGCCTGGTAGGCTGCAGTCCATGAGGTCGCTAAGAGTCGGACACGACTGAGCGACTTCACTTTCACTTTTCACTTTCATGCACTGGAGAAGGAAATGGCAACCCCTCCAGTGTTCTTGCCTGGAGAATCCCAGGGACGGGGGAGCCTGGTAGGCTGCTGTCTATGGGGTTGCACGGAGTCAGACACAACTGAAGCGACTTAGCAGCAGCAGCAGCAGCAGCAGAGGATTTAGTCTTTTAGTTGTTTCCAAGTGATTTCCTAGGTGCTGAGGGCATCTTCCCTGGTGGCTCAGAGGTTAAAGCGTCTGCCTCCAATGTGGGAGACCTGGGTTTGATCCCTGGGTCAGGAAGATCCCCTGGAGAAGGAAATGGCAATCCACTCCAGTATTCTTGCCCGGAGAATCCGATGGATAGAGAAGCCTAGTAGGTTACAGTCCACGGGGTCTCAAAGAATTGGACACGACTGAGCGACTTCACCTCACCTCACCTGAGGGTAATTAATGAATGATGGGCTAAAGCAAAGAGATCTTTTCTGCAACTGGGAAAAATTTTATAGCTGTAATATTTGATTTCCTGGGTACTATGTGAAATACAGATTATTTTTAAAATGGAATGGTGTCTAGTCTTTAAAAAACTTTAAGGTTTAAGGGATTGATAATCTTCAGAGGAAACAATAGGAGTATTTTTAGTTTGTTAAAGGTTCTAGTATTTTCTCATGCTTTCATTCTAATAACTTGGAAATCATGGTAAGATTGGGGGAATGCAAGCAAGGACGGTGTCTCCATCAGGCTTTGGTTTAAATCTCAATTCCTGTATTTACCAGTCATGGAACTTGGGAGGGTAAGTTACTGAACTGCTTTGTGTGAAGTGGAAATAATACCATCTCAGAATTGCTGTGAAGATTAAATAAGATAATTTTTAGACGCACACTGCAGGACTATCACAGGAGCTTGGCAAATACTCTCATTCCCATCATCATCTCCTCCTTTCTCCTGCCTCTCGTGTAATGAATATTTCAGTTCTAGGCCGCTGGTCCTCAGACTAGCAACAGCAGCAGCAGCTGTACCTGTTAGAATGAATAATTCTTGAGCCCCACCTTAGACTTACTGAATCAAAAACTCTGAGGGTGGGGCCCAGCAAGCTGTTTCAGTTCCTTCTCCAGCAGGTTCTGATTCCCCGATCCAGGGTATTTTGCAGAGCACTCTGGGTGAAGCACATGTGAGTTGCTCCTTATCTCATGCTATGAAATAATATGCTCCCTCTGGCCCTTTTGTGACCACTGACAGACATTTCTGAAATAACTAGTTATGTGGCTTTGATTTGTGATCTTTGCTTTGATAGTCTGATTTGCTAGAATATGGTGCTAACTAAGAGCATTTGGACAGAGAAGGCAGTGGCACCCCACTCCAGTACTCTTGCCTGGAAAATCCCATGGGTGGAGGAGCCTGGTAGGCTGCAGTCCATGGGGTCACTAGGAGTCAGACACGACTGAGCGACTTCACTCTCACTTTTCACTTTCATGCATTGGAGAAGGAAATGGCAACCCACTCCAGTGTTCTTGCCTGGAGAATCCCAGGGGCGGGGGGAGCCTGGTGGGCTGCTGTCTATGGGGTAGCACAGAGTTGGACATGACTGAAGCGACTTAGCAGCAGCAGCAGCAGCAACAACAAGAGTATTTGGAAAGAGGCAGTTTAAGGATAGTAACTAGGTTAGAATTTAACAAGAGGGTCAAAGCAGTCTTAGCTATATAGGCCTATGGATTTACTAAGAGAAAGAAAATGAAGACTGGTTCAAATTATAGCAATTTAAAAAAAAAAGCAGCACATGAAACCCTACTGGTTCTAGATACTTGCTGTTTAGGAAATGTCAAAGAGATTTACATTTTTGCAGAATAAAGTCTGGGGGAAAATTATGAGGTAAGAATAGTTGCAATTTTGTTACCATCTAATTTATATGTAGCTAGACATTCTGATTTTGCTATGGATAATTGGCTAAGCTCATTTCAAGTTAATTTTGAACAAAACAAGATTGCTTATCTTCAGTCTAGCCAATGTGGGTCTTTGTCCAACTTTTACAGAGTTCAAGTTTCATAAATCTGATAAATTCTCCTTCTAGCCAAGGAGCAAGTTTGCCTAAGGCAACTAAGTAGATACTGAGGATTGTTGTTTAGTCAGTCAGTCATGTCCGACTCTGTGTGACCCCATGAACGCAGCACCCCAGGCTTCTCTGTCCTTCACCATCTCTCAGAGCTTGCTCAAACTCATGTCCATTGAGTCAGTGATGCCATCCAGCCATCTCATCCTCTGACGTCCTCTTCTCCTTCTGCCTTCAATCTTCCCAGAATCTGGGTCTTTTCCAATGAGTCAGTTATTTGCATCAGATGGCCAAAGTATTGGAGCTTCAGCTTCAGCATCAGCCCTTCAATGAATATTCAGAACTGATTTCCTTTAGGTCTGACTGATTTGATTACCTTGCTGCCCAAGGAACTCTCACGAGTCTTCTCCAGCATCATAGTTTGAAAGCGAGGATACTTAGTTCCTCACCATCACTCCGTGTAGAGAAAGAGTATCCTCTTGAGGAAGTTATCAGCATCACTGTTGTTCAGCTTCTGGGTCATTGATGTGAGTTATTCATGCTGGCTTTATAGATTATATCCTGTAGGAAAAAAACGTAGTTGACAATAAATTGGCTTCATTTTCTCATTTATCCAGTGTAAATATTCTTTTTTAAAATTTCAAAATTTAGATAATTGTTCATTGATGTTATACCCATTAATCTTAATTAATAAGACTTAATTTTGCTACAGACCATTCAAACACTGATTTAAATACTAATACAGATATCGGAGTCATATATAAAATATAACACACATAATTCCTGCTTTCAGTTCAGTTCAGTCGCTCAGTCGTGTCCAACTCTTTGCAACCCCATGAATCGCAGCACGCCAGGCCTCCCTGTCCATCACCAACTCCCAGAGTTCACTCAGACTCGCGTCTATCGAGTCAGTGATGCCATCCAGCCATCTCATCCTCTGTCGTCCCCTTCTTCTCATTCCTGCTTTAAGGAACATTAAAATCTGAGATTTAGTGAATGGCACTTTACTTTTTAGTTTAAAAAGTTGTACATGTTTGTTACGAAATTTTTCAAACATACAACAAAGATGAAAGAATTTTAACGGTGAGTACCTCTATTCCCACCACCTCTCAGATTCTAACATTAGCTTTTTACTCTCCTTGCTTTGCCGCATATCTGGAGGTCAATTGATCCTTTTACGCTTTGTATGGTGTAGTTTTAATTCTACTACTGAAAATTCTCCAGTAGAATGTAAGCACTGCATTCTCCCGTTGTTTACTTAGGTTGGTTGAATGGTTGTATTGTATACAGATAATTTGCACAGCCTTAACTCTGGCTAAAGGAGCTTCTCGACCCTTTAATACTTGGGGATTTTTCCTTTCTGTGTTCCTGAGACTGCGTGTGCATTCTGAGAGAGTCAGAGCTGCTTGAGAGTTCAAACTGGGACTCTACAGGGGCACAGGCCGAGGAGGAAGAAAGTGATAAATGAGTTCAGTGGAATCCACCTGTGTTTCATCTGGGACGTACTTATACTCTCACTGCCTGTCCTGGCCCTGTTGGCTGGGGCCTTGGGGCCAGCTGAGGGCTGGCAGTTCTGAGGTCTAATGGTTCTTTGGAGGAAATGGAACGATGCAAACTCGGCAAGCTTTCTTGTTTGTTTGTTTGTTTGTTTTTCCTCCTGGAACCGTTGGTTGCTTTTCTGAGTGTACTGTGTCATAAGGTAGCTAGCACCTGGCACAAATAGATCTCCTTGGAACGAGTATCAGAATTGGGGCCTCCCTCTGTTCAATAAGGCAGCACACATGAGATGAAAGAGAAGACTTCAGAAAGGTCAGCTGAAGAGTTATTGAATCACTCCTGTTGGAAGCAGGTCTTTACACTCCTGGTGCCTGTTCCCTGCTCTGACTGAAACGTTCTTCCAGTTTAGCAGATTTAAGTGGCTTTGTCGTGAGGACTAGACAGGACTGTGGCATTTCAATGGATTTCTCTTCAGAGCTATTACTGTCACTAAGTTTCTTAATTTAGATGTTTCATGATCACTTGAGATAAAGATAGAAGCGTTTGATCACTCTTGCCTGGTGGGAACTGGAGGTACTTTTGACTGGGGCCCAGATTTAATCTCCCATATTGAATGACTATTCTCACACATACAGGGTGGATGTTAGTACCCTTTTCCAGAAAAGGAACAGCACTATTTTAAGGTAAAATATTTCAAGATACTTTAAATTTTCATAGGTATTTAACATTTGCGTATGCAATTTCCCCTTTAAACTTCCTTGATCGTTTCTTCTGAGACTAGTTGATGCATGCTTGTGTGCTAAGTTGCTTCAGTTTTGTCCGACTCTTTGTGACCCTGTGGTCTGAAGAGCTGCCAGGCTCCTCTGTCCATAGGATTCTCCAGGCGGGAGTACTGGAATGGGTTGCGATGCTCTTCTTCAGGGGATCTTGCCTGGGTCTTCAGGGATCGAGCCTGGGTCTTTTATGTCCCTTGCTCTGGCAGTCAGGTTCTTTACCACTGGCACCACCTGGGAAGCCCCTTATATTCTTTATAAAGATGTTGATTAGAAAGAGTCCTTCCTTCTTATAGAGATCATGCCTCTGAATTTTCCAAATGATGTAAAAGCAATAATGATAGATATGTTTCCCTTCATTAGACTTGAGGGCATAGGTTCATATTGAACCTAGTGGTTCTGACTTGGTTGCACACTGGAATCATTTTGAGAGTTTAAAAATACCGATGCTATTTTGGCAAGGTTTCAGAATGTAAAATACAAAAATCCACTGTATTTCTATAGACTGGCGAAGAAAAATATGATAATGGCATTAAGACAACATTTCTACTTAAAATCAAAAGGAATAACATGTTAATCCTTGGAAATAAATTTAACAAAAGAAGTACAAAGCTTATACTCTGAAACTACAAAATGTTGTTGAAAGAAATTAAAAAGGCTAAATAGATACCCCGTGTTCATGGATTAGAAGACTTATTATTATTGTTAAAAATGGTAGTATTCCCCAAATGGATCTACAGAGTCAACACAGTTCCTATCAAAATCTCAACTGTCTTCTTGGCAGAAATTGACACATTGATCTTAAAATGCATATGGAAATTTGATGGACCTAGAATGGTCAAAATAATTTTGAAAAAGAAGCATAAACTTGGGAGAACTCACTTCCTGTTTTCAAACTTATTTTAGTGCCATAGTAATCAAAACTGGGTGATACCATCAAAAGGACAGACAGACAGATCAATAGAATAGAACTGAAAGTCCAGAAATAAATTCACATATTGTCAGTTGCTTTTAATCAAGGGTGCCAAGGCAATTCAAAGGGGACAGAATAGTTTTTCAACAAATGGTACTTAGACAACTGGATATCCATTTGCAAAGAGTGAAGATGAGCTGCTCCCTCACAGTTGAAAACAGTAACTCAGAATGGATTACAGACCTAATTTAAGAGCTAAAACCAAAAAACTTAGAAGAAAATGTAGAAAATAGAAAAATTTAATGACTTTGGCTTAGGCAAAGGATGAACAAAAGAAAAAAATTAGACTATCAAAATTAAATACCTTTATACTTCAGTGGACACCATCCAGCAAGTGAAAAGATAACCTTCAGAATGCAAGAAAGCATTTGTAAGTCATATCCGATAAGGGGTATATGTAGAATAAAGAATTCTTAAAACTCAATAAAAACACAAAAATGGGCAAAGGATCTGAATAGACAATTCTCCAGAGAAGATTTTCAAATTACCAATAAGCGCATGAAAAAGTCCTCAAAATCATTTGCCATCAGAGAAATGCAAATCAAAACCACAATGAGATACCTCTTTACACAGGTTACAATAGCTAGGATAAAAAAGACAAAAACAAATTCTGATGAGGATTTGAAGAAAATTGGATCCTCCTATTGCAGGTAGGAATGTAAAATGATGCAACTGCTTTGGAAAATAATTTAGCAGTTCTTCAGAAGACAAGCATAGAGTTATTCAATATCATATCCCACTCCTAAGTGTATACTTAAAAGAAATGAAAACACGCATCTGCTATTGAAAGAAGCCAGTCACAAAGGACCACATACTGTGTGATTCCGTTTATGTGAAATATCCAGAACAGGCAAATCCACAGAGAGAGAAGGTAGATTGGTAGTTGCCTAAATCTGGGATGGGAAGTTTTCGGGGGATGGAGAATGACTACTAATTGGCTTGGGATTTCTTTGGGGTTCTAAAATCGATATGTTAGTTGTACAACTCTGTGATTATATTAAAAGTCCAACTGACTAAAAGCCATTAAATGGGCAAATTATATGGCATGTGAGTTATAGCTCAATAAAACATATGCACATATAAAACTTATATATGCATATGTATATTATAATACATGAACTTGGGCAAACTCCAAAAGATGGTGAGGAACTGCGAGGCCTGGCCTACTGCAGTCCATGGGGTTGCAAAGAGTTGGACACTACTGGGCAACTGAAAACAACAATATGTATATATAATACACACACGAACATATTTTTGTTGAGGTTGTTTTAGTTGCTAAGTCGTTTCTGACTCTTTGTGACCCCATGGACTATAGCCTGCCAGACTCCTCTGTCCATGGAATTGTCCAGGCCAGAATACTGGAGTAGGTTGCCATTTCCTTCTCCTTTCCTGACCCAGGGATCGAGCCCACATCTCTTGCATTGGCAGGCGGGTTTTTCACCACTGAACCACCAGGGAAGCTCATGTCCATGGGAGGGATTGGGGATGACAGAAGATGAGATGGCTGGATGGTATCACTAACTCAATGGACATGAGTCTGAGTGAACTCTGGGAGTTGGTGATGGACAGGGAGGCCTGGCGTGCTGCGATTCGTAGGGTCTCAAAGAGTCGGACACGACTGAGCGACTGAACTGAACTGAACTGATATGCATATAAGGAATGAGAAGAATGAACATGGTGGTATAAAGCCAGCAGGAGGAGTGAGGGAAAGCTATTTTCTTTACTGTTTCATTATTATTATTATTATTTAATTAAGATGTTTTTCAGTTCAGTTCAGTTGCTCAGTCGTGTCCGACTCTTTGTGACCCCATGAATCGCAGCACGCCAGGCCTCCCTGTCCATCACCAACTTCTGGAGTTCACTCAGACTCACGTCCATTGAGTCGGTGATGCCATCCAGCCATCTCATCCTCGGTCGTCCCCTTCTTCTCCTGCCCCCAATCCCTCCCAGCATCAAAGTCTTTTCCAATGAGTCAATTCTTTGCGTGAGGTGGCCAAAGTACTGGAGTTTCAGCTTTAGCATCCTTCCTTCCAAAGAAATCCCAGTGTTGATCTCCTTCAGAATGGACTGGTTGGATCTCCTTGCAGTCCCAGGGACTCTCAAGAGTCTTCTCCAACACCACAGTTCAAAAGCATCAATTCTTTGGCGCTCAGCCTTCTTCACAATCCAACTCTCACATCCATACAGGACCACAGGAAAAACCATAGCCTTGACTAGACGGACCTTAGTCGGCAAAGTAATGTCTCTGCTTTTGAATATACTATCCAGGTTGGTCATAACTTTTCTTCCGAGGAGTAAGCGTCTTCTAATTTCATGGCTGCAGTCACCATCTGCAGTGATTTTGGAGCCCCCCAAAGTAAAGTCTGACACTGTTTCCACTGTTTCTCCATCTATTACCCATGGAGTGATGGGACCGGATACCATGATCTTTGTTTTCTGAATGTTGAGCTTTAAGCCAACTTTTTCACTCTCCTCTTTTACTTTCATCAAGAGGCTTTTTAGTTCCTCTTCACATTCTGCCATAAGGGTGGTGTCATCTGCATATCTGAGGTTATTGACATGGTTTAACTGCTGAAGGAAAACTCAAATAGGAAACATTTCAAGATGCAAGAAAGAAAATAGATGATCAGGAGGGTAAATTTCCTGAAAGGCAGCAGGGAATGGAAACTAGAAAATGGTGGAGTTGGCCCTGGAAGGTGGAAGTAGCTCATATGTGTCAAAGGAGAAAACCCAAAGATTGCAGGTGGATAGGCTTACATTTCAGTGACGGGAGCTGACTTCTACTGCAAAGCTGCTAGATTCTTGCTTCCAGCTCCTACAGAGGTCTAACTCTCTACCATGTGCCAGATGCTTTTGATGGGTATTTCCAGAGGATATGAAGACATAAGATATGGTCCAGACCTTGACACAACCCCTGGGACACCCAAGTTCAGAGTCTCCTGCAATGTAGGGTGATACAAGTCTCCATGTATAACATGCTTCAGTTGTTAGCATCTGGTATTACCTAAGGTGTTGATGGGATTATTGGCCAGTTGGGAGGAAAATCCAAGTCTTTCAGAGAATTGAGGGAGAGGAGGCGGTTGTATAGTTTATAAAATCCTCTTTGGAGGGCCTTTTGTTCTGATATGTCCTCAAGGGGAAATGCCATACCACCAGCCCTAAATTTACCTTCTGATAAATTTATGTGGATTCCTTTGGAGGGGAAAATAATTTGAACCCCAATACTGAGATATTTTAAAATCTAAATAAAGTAAAAATGTTTATTTTAGTCTCCCTTAAACTGTATCTCTTAAACAAGAACATCAGAGTAAATACATAAGCTGAATATTAATTAAAATTGTTTTTGTTCAGTCACTAAGTCATTTCTGACTCATTGCAACCCCATGGACTGCCGCACGTCAGGTTTCCCTGTCTTTTACTATCTTCACTTTACAGACCAGTGAAATTTAAGTTAGCATGACCTTAACATTAATGTGAAGGATGGTGTTTAGTTTCTGCTAAATCACTTTTAACATTTAGGCTCTGAGTTTGGTGTATTTCAGTTAACAAGTAGCAATTCAGTAATCTCACCACCTTTCTGTTCTGGAATCTTGATTTGTACAGTTTGCACTTGGCCCAGACACCTCCTCCCTAGTTTTATTTTATCTGCCTCTGACAGTGAAAGTATGCCTACTTGGAAAAACAGAACTGCAGCACAAACACAAGTGTGAGCATTGAGACTGAGTAGAAACGGGTGTTCTCTTTTATTCATATCATTAAATAAACATAAAATGGGGGTGGGGGGAAACCTCTTGCTATGGAGAACTAAGCTCCCAGGAATGCACCTTTGCACCCGGTTTGAAACGTACTGTGTTAGCTAGGCACCAAGGTCTGTGAGAACAGACAAGCTGGGCGTTGTATCAGGTTGGGGTCCAAGACAAGGCTTCCTCGTATCAGAGAAGCTTAAGGATGAGAAATGTAAAACTAAGGTCTCTTTTTAACATTAGTTAGGGCTTATTGTTTGATTTGGGGCTTCTTTATAGTCACTTGATACTGGGTTTTCTTATCAGTCCTCTGATGTCGTGGTTGGCAAAGAGGTATGAAGGGGATCCCTGTCACTAGGAATATAATTTCTGTGAAAAGCCAAGGTTTCTGAAAGGGTTTTTATAAGAAAATAATTTTAGGATCACTCTATACAAGGAAACGACTTACTGCTTAGCTATGGATTGTTGATTTATTTGAATGTTTTTGGACCATTATATGTGTCCAAGTCAGGATGTCCTGGGTGTGTTAAAGACTTTTGAATTGGGAGAGATACCATCTTGAGTTTACTAATAATTTAAGTCAACAGCATCTAACAAAGAAGGCTTTATTCTTGGATCCTGTGCAGACATTGTAGTCTGAACTGAAGTAAACAGAATCCTGGCTTCAGTAAGAGCTGCTGTTATTTAGAACACATTTGAGACATTATGATGTAATTGTGTCCTGAGGCTGAGAAGTGTTAGTCTCCATTTTATTAAATATCCATTTTAGTGTACAGCCTTGTACCAGCAATGATAAAAAGCAAAACAGATGCTTACTCAAGGCCAGTCTAGATTTTGGCCTTAAAGACTTTGCCCTTATCACCTCCTTTCCCAGCCATCGCTGAGCAAGGGATGGGAAACCCTAGGTCAATAGGTCGTCAACTTAGCTTCAAGCCATGTGGGCTGCCAGCTCTCCTTTTCCTTTAGAACCCCAGCCCCTGCATCTAGAGGTGTCCAGGCAATCAATTTTAACTTTCAGTTAATGGCACGTCTTACAACCAAACCTATTATCCTCTTACCTCCCCTCCGCATCCTCTTGGAGTTGCATCTCTCTTTTTAAAAAAAATCAATGTATCTATTTTTGACTGTGCTGGGTCTTCGTTGTTACATGGGGGCTTTCACTAGTTGCAGCTAGCAGGGGCTGCTCTCCACTGGCAGTGTTAGGGCTTCTCCTGCGGTGGCTTCTCTTTTGCACAGCACAGGCTCTGGAACACGGGCTGGGTAGTTGTGGCCCACAGGCTTAGTTGCCCTGCAGCACGTGAGATCTTCCCAGACCAGGGATCGAACCCGTGTCCCCAGCATTGGCAGGCAGATTCTTAACCGCTGGACCACCAGGGAAGTCTGGGGGTTGCATCCTTTCTGGGACTTTGACTTCTGTGTGCCTGCCTAGAGTTCAGAGACATCTAGTCCATTCTCTTCTTCACATTTTCTGCCTTTCTCAGTTTTCATGTGTTTTTTTCCTTATGGAGGACTCTCGATTTCCCTGAGAGTAGGTTAGGCAGGTGGTACTGTCTCATTTTATAATTGTGAGTGCTGCAGTGAGAGAGGTTAATGACTTGCCCAAAATGCAGAGGAGACTTTAGAGCTGGTACTTCAGTCTTAAAAATTGGAATTCAATTCCATCAACCGAATTCATGGTAGTGCTTTTTTCTCCTAGAAGAAAAATCTTTAAGACAGATATAACCTAGTGATACAGAACAACTACAGTGTATGTGTGTATGTATATATTATACATACACACACACATGTGCATACTGTAATTCTGGTGGTGGATACATAGCTTTGTCTGAACGTTGTAGCTCTTTTGCCATGTCTACCTGATAGATGAGAATACCTCATGAAGAATGCCCTTTGATAAACTGGAAAATAGCATCCTTGAAAGGGACCGAGAAGGAACCCCTTTATGGAAAGACTCTACATAATTCGTAGACTTTCAGGGTTGAAACAGACAGGTCCGCTGGCTCAATAGATGTTTGATGGGTAAATCCTTGATTAAATCTCATCTGAGTCCTTGAGTGCTATGGAATGATTTTGAGGACTAATCCTTATTGCTGCATATGATCTTAATGACCTGAAGATGCTTCTGTGTTCTATCAAGCTAAGTGAAACGTTAATGCTTTAAAAGGAGATATCATTTATTTCTTGTGTTATCAAGGTTTTTGAAAAGTTCTATTTTTGAAACATTTTCCCTTAGAATGTATTAGCTCTTATGAACATTGCCTATTTAGACCTCTGTTTAATGCCATTGTTTAATGGCATGTGACTTTAAAATGTGACTAAATAGTATTTTACTTTTTCCATGTTTCTCTGTTTCTATTTAGCTCAATGCCCTTTCTCCCAGAATTGGTAACCATTTTACGTAGGTTTGGTTTGTGTAACATGCATAGGGGTTCTTGTGATTGCTTGTGGTTCTTTTGTGCTTTAGCCAGAGGTAGTGAAGAAGAGAGGGAGGGTTTGAGATTAAATTTTAGTGAAAGCTAATGTAAGACATTGTCATGAACCTAAGGTTCTTGAAACTTCAGTAGAGCTGGTTGTTTCCTCTTTGCCTTCAGTAGAAACGCCCTTAGTGATGGAGTGTCGGGTGTCTGTGCAGTAGCATCACTTTGCAACTTGCACTTACAAAGTTCTATCTTGAACCAGTATTTCTCATAATCTTTTAAAGGGATCATGTACTTACAGCCTGTAGTCAGTGTACACAGTACTAACTTCTCTCCTCGAAGCATGGGTCAGAGAATACCATGGTCAGGAGAGACTTCGTGGGAAGCTTCAAAATTCATTAGTTTGTATATTGTGGTTACCTTAGCAAATAGAGCATCCATTATAAACTCTTGGGATAGCTTAGATTTCAGCTTAACAAATTTACAATGAGAGTTGAAATGAATTTTTTTGCTTTTTAAGATACACATAGTCTCTTTAGTTCCTATTTCAGTCTTGTCTAAAGATGCAAATAGTTCTACAGAGAGAATTGAATAGAGGTGTGTGTTCAGTTATAAATGTCTGCTCTGTTTATGGAACTTCTCTACTACAAGTGGTTTAGCTGGTTTCCTGAAGGGAGCAGAGAAAGAATAATCTCACAAGACTAAAAGATTACCATTTCTCCACGAAGTTACTGGAAGTCTAAGACTAGGTGACTGAGTGAAAGTTGCTCAGTCGTGTCCAGCTCTTTATGACTCCATGGAATAGTCCATGGAATGCTCCAGGCCAGAATACTGGAGTGGGTAGCCGTTTCCTTCTCCAGGGAATCTTCCCAACCCAGGGGATCGAACCCAGGTCTCCCACATTGCAAGCAGATTGTTTACCAGCTGAGCCACCAGGGAAGCCCAAGAGTACTGGAGTGGGTAGCCTATCTCGTCTCCATTGGATCTTCCCAACCCAGGAGTCGAACCGGGATCTCCTTCACTGCAGGTGAATTCTTTACAGCCATGAAATGCAGTAAAAATATGACTAAGTATTCTGCAGTTTGCACATTTCCAAAGGGCTTCCATGTACAAAATTCTGGGTTTGTGTGTATGAGTGTTTTAAACCCTGGGAAGTAGCCATAATAGGCATTATTATCCCCATTTTAAAAATGAAGGGAGG
The DNA here is from genome assembly GCA_917880005.1 of Nanger dama. Lineage (NCBI taxonomy): Eukaryota > Metazoa > Chordata > Mammalia > Artiodactyla > Bovidae > Nanger > Nanger dama. The sequence goes on along the minus strand of CAKJTW010000032.1, from coordinate 12,840,555 downwards.
GTCAGAAATTGAGAGAGTAGCATGAAAACATATACATTACCATATGTAAAACATGTAACATGTAACAGGTGTGAAATAGCAGTGTGAAGTTGCTGTATGTCGCAGAGAGCTCGAAGGGATGCTCTGTGGCAACCTTGAGGGGTGAGATGAGGTGGGAGGTGGGAGGGAGGTACCTATGGCTGATTTTTGCTGATGTATGACAGAAACACTATTGTAAAGCAATTATCTTCCAATTAAAAATTTTTTTTAAATGAAGGGAGGCCAGTCTGGGTCGTGGTTTAGGTAATGTTCCCATTGTCAGCTGATAGTGTGGCACTGAGGCTAGAGCCCAGGTATTAGGATTTGATGCTCATTGTATCGTTCACTTTGTTTTTCTCAGATGTCTTCCCCTTAAGCCTAGAGACCATACATTTTCACTCTCTAGTTCAATTTCAAGTGGCAGCTGGGATCTAGTGGCAGCTGGAAGGTCGAGAGGTCCTCAGAAGTCGAGCCGGGTGGACAAGGCTTTGCATCGTTTACTCATGTGTCCCTTAGTGTGACATTATTTTTCTTGAGCCATTTGTATATTCCCCCTTGAGTTTTGCCTGTGCATTGAAATTGTTCCTCACGTTTTCTTGCTGCTCCTTTCTTGACTTATTCTTCCTCATACTGGAGCCCATATTTGGCTCAGTAACCCCAAGACCAAGTGAATGTTCACTCTTCTCTTGAGCAAAAAATGAAAACTAAAATATTATATCTATATGTGGTCAATTGTAGGGGAAGAGTAACTTAAGAGGACTCTGCTCTCAGATATTGTCTATTTTCCAGTTCCTACTAAATCATCTTTTATTTCCCAGTTCGTACTAAATCATATGCATTTCCCCATTGTCTTTAAACATCATTTGAAAGTACTTTTCTTGATTCCTCAGCATTCAGTTGCTTGAATTTAGCATAATTTACTGATGAGTTTTTCTATTTTGGATAATGAGGCTATTTTCTAGTTTTCTCTGTGATAAAAATGATTGACTCCTTGAAGAAGGGAATTTTTAAATATTTAGAGTGTAAAAATTTGGTTTAAATAGTTTGCCTTGGTCATTAATTCATTAGTACATTGTAGCAGTAATTTCAATGAGATATATATTAATACGTGATTGTTTTTCTGAAATAATAAAGTTGTTATAGTTTTAGTTTCAGATGGGGAAAATGCATAAAGAAGCTCAATGAAAAGAAGACTTCACAGTTATGTCCTTAGGATTTATTTACTAGTTAAGCTTTTACTAGTGACACGTTTGTCCTTCATGTTGTATTACTTCTCTCTGGGTTTCTTATTTCCTATATAGTTTTTTTTTTTTTTCTCAGACTACTCAAACCCCCTCCTTTTTAGCATCTGCCAAGGCGCACAGTTCTTGCAGGGTCTCATTTGAGGGTCTCATTTGAGGGTCTCAATTTGAGGGTCTCACATTGTCTTTAACGTTTCCTTTTCCAGGTATATTGCTTTAGAGAGTCTTTGTAGATAAGCTGGAGAAGGCAATTGCACCCCACTCCAGTACTCTTGCCTGGAAAATCCCATGGACGGAGGAGCCTGGTAGGCTGCAGTCCATGGGGTTGCGAAGAGTCAGACACGACTGAGCGAGTTCCCTTTCACTTTTCACTTTCATGCATTGGAGAAGGAAATGGCAACCCACTCCATCGTTCTTGCCTGGAGAATCCCAGGGACAGGGGAGTGTGGTGGGCTGCTGTCTATGGGGTCGCACAGAGTTGGACTCAACTGAAGCAACTTAGCAGCAGCAGCAGCAGTAGATAAGCCAGTGCCTTAATCTTATTTTGATTCTGTTTGGTAAGCTTGACATGAATTCTCCTTCTGGGCAAATTTTGAGAGAGAGGACCACTGGGTCAAAGTGGAGGTAGGAAGTCACATGAGTTTTTTTCTTTTTTGAAGTACAGAGAAGGCTTCTGCCATTAGTGCAAGAGAGTGTTTCTCCTTTTCCCAATCTATGGTGAATAAAATGTGTGAGCATACAGGAATTTGACTTGTTACCTTGGATAAACTCAATATTCTTAGGATGAAGTCATACATAATTAATCACCTGTCTCTGCGTTCTTTCCAGAGTGATGGCACTTAGTATTCACACTCATGATCACTTTGGTTTCTGAGTGCAGGAGCCCCAGGACTGCCAATTAAGGAAGAAGAGGCAGTGGCAGTTATGTAACCTTGGGGCTTCTGTAATGTGGTGGGTAATTGTCTTTTTCTTCTTAACTTCTAGTGTCTGAAACAGTACATGCAGCTGGCAATCCGAGAAGGATGTGGGTCTCCCATCACTTGCCCGGACATGGTGTGCCTAAACCATGGGACCTTGCAGGAAGCTGAGGTACGGATGGGTGCTCTGATCATCCCCTTTTCCCTGTTGACATGATTTCCTGGGATCTTGGCTCTTTATGTATGTCTGCCAGGGAGTCTATAAACAAAATACAGGGGTTAACTTTTTAAAAGAGTACTTTATTGCTACATACCTTGGATTCTTTATAGAGGCTGTTAAAGCTGTTATTTACTTTGGTTCTATTTATAAATGCCCCTTGAGTGTTGAAGAAGTTCTAGAATAGGCCAAGGTGCTAGAAATCCAATTTACCAAAGGTGAGCTTTGGAGGCTGAATAGTCAGTGGCCTGGGGATTTTTAATACTTCAAAGATAAACAGGTGACTGATTAGCCGTAGTTATAGATAACATAAATTATGATGATTCTGCAGAGGTAGCCTGCGTTGAGCCATTTCTAAAGAGCAGAGAAAGGCCTTTCTTTCAGTGTTTATCAGGCATAGAAATGTTTTTTTGGAGTGAGTTCTTCTCACTGTGACATGACTCTTGTTTTTTTTTAATCCTCATTTAATAGCTTGCCCTTAAATCAGCTTTGAACTTTCAGGTTCTGCTCATTTCAAATCTTGTATGCCTTCATGTAGTTGCTTTCTTAGCCAGTCTACTATCTGATACTTTCAAAAGATTTATAAAACTGAAGCTCAGAGTGTCTAAATAACTTGCTCCAGAGTGCATATCTAAAAGGCAGTTAGAATTCCAATCCAGTTCTTTCTGACAGATTGTGTGGCTTTAAAAGTCGAACTCGGTGGATAAATATAGTGCAGAGTAAAGGTTTGATAATTGAAAGTCCAGCAGAGTGCATATATGTGTGTAGGTATATATGTGTGGGTATATATGTACGCGTCTACGTGCCTGTATCTGTATGAAGGTGTGTGTATCCATGTATGTACACATGTGCTTTATATATATACAGATGTCTTTTACATATATATATCTTTTGTAAGTACAGCAGTCAGAAAGATGGTATAGACCGTTTTTAACCAATCTGCATCTGGGTGCCCTGTGTTTAGCTTATGAAATACCAAGTAAGTGATACAAGTGAGTATGAGGTGATTTGAGGGGAAGAATAAAAGGAATGCATATTGGTTTAGAAGTTGTTCATTTTAGGAAAGCCATGAAATAAATGGAATTTTTAAAACAAAGAGGTAGTGTTGATTGGGTGACTCCTGTGGTGAGAAATATTAACTTTTATGTGAAAAATGGGTAGAAGAAAATTAAAAGGGGGGGAAGATTCGGTTATCTACCATGAATACTATTGATCTGTGCAACTTGGAAATGGTTTTTAAAAATGAGACCCAGGTTTGCAGTAGCATCTTTCTAGACATGACCCTTCCAGGGAACATGCTTCCTTTTGACTTGCTTCTGTGAGGTCTGATCAGTCAACAGATGTTTACTGAGTGTACAAAGTGCCAGGCTGTTTCCTGGTCAAGATAAGGAGGTGAATAAGATAGTCCCAATACTGTTCTCCTGGAGCTTCTGACTTCGAGGAGAGACATTCAACTGATAATGAGCCAGATAATTAATTATAAGACCAAAAAGTGTGAGATGGAGCAGGCAGCAGGAGTTGTGTCTGCCATGGAATCTTATTTAATTCTTGTATGTGAAAGCTATTAAAACATACATGAAGTGACCTTTCTAAACAAGGCTTGAAATTAATTACAGTCTCTTTTCTAGATAAGCCTACATGTGGCTATTTGCAACTAATTAAAACTAACATTAGAAATTCATTCCTTTGATTGTGCTGATCACATTTTAAGTACTTATTTGCCACATGTGGCTAGTGGCTACCAGGTTGGACAGCACAGAATAGAACATTTCCCTATTTGCAGAAAGCTCATTACTTAGTGGTGTTCTCCAGTTCAGTTCAGTTCAGTTGCTCAGTCGTGTCCGACTCTTTGCGACCCCATGAATCGCAGCACACCAGGCCTCCCTGTCCATCACCACCTCCCGGAGTTCACTCAGACTCACGTCCATCGAATCAGTGATGCCATCCAGCCATCTCATCCTCTGTCGTCCCCTTCTCCTCCTGCCCCCAATCGCTCCCAGCATCAGTCTTTTCCAATGAGTCAACTCTTTGCATGAGGTGGCCAAAGTACTGGAGCTTCAGCTTTAGCATCATTCCTTCCCAGGGCTGATCTCCTTCAGAATGGACAGGTTGTATCTCCTTGCAGTCCAAGGGACTCTCGAGAGTCTTCTCCAACACCACAGTGATGTTCTAGACTTTATTTATTTATTTTTCTCTAGACTTTAAATGGATGATAACCATTAGCCATTGAGCCTTTGGATATCAAGTGTTAGGGCTAATGTGTATAGACAAGTGACAGGCCATGGTTTGTCCCAAAAATCTCTAGAGCAGAGTCTCACTTTTCTGTAGTACAGACATTCCCTGGTCATCTTCCCCCATAGTTCTTTTCTCCATCTTAATCTTGACTTTTCCTGCTGTTCACATTCTCATTCACACTTCCTAGTGCTGATTCCATTTACCCAGCTTTACTTTAAAAACAGTTTTACTTTTAGGCTGCATTAAAAGCAAATAAACCCATAATGGCTCTTAAAAAATGACAAAAGAATATCTGAAAAACAGGACAAAAACATACTCCAAACTAAACTATGGTATTTCTTATATTCTCCAAAGTCTGTTTCCTATTAGATGAGTAAGAGACACTCTGGGGCATTGAAGGACCATTTCTGTACTCATAGGTCTTGCTAAGAGCCTGCCTAAAGATGGTCATGAATTGCAGTAGTCAACTGTTCTTAACCAACTTGCCACTATTTTTTTCCCCCAGAATAAAAAAACAAATGCAGTGGTGGTAATTGTCTCTCATTTTTGAATTGAGAAATGATTTGATTATATCGGAGCTATTGGTGGCTTCCTCAGTTTATATGGGGGTGACTCTTTTCAAAGCAGATATCTCACACACATGAACTTGGGCTACACCGTCTCCCTTTCTGACTCACTTGACATCATACTTTTCTCATATCCAATTGTTATTATAATACACAGTTCTTAATCTAGATATTATTGAGTCTATCACAGTGGTACATCCTTCTCTGGATTCCGTCTCTGTGACGACTCCTCCTATCATTAAAAAAAAAAAAGACATTTATTTTTACAAGTAACACTTAAATATACTTTGCTTGTTAAGAATAATTCTGGTTAAGGCTGAGGTTCCCTTTGTGATGCTTCTGTTTGTATTACAATACGTGATCCTTCACTGTTCATTTTCTTATAAAATGCATGGAAGTATAAAATTTTTCCTCCTTAAAGGACACCAGGAATTGAAGCTCTTTCCTCTCAGCGCTTTCCTATGTAGGTCTACCTCACAGAGTTGACTCTGCTTCACATTTGTGTCTCCTGCAAGCTTTAATGCTTCCAAATTGGCTCAGCTGTGGCTCTTTCCCTTCACTTCAGTTTATTGGGAGTAGCTTCATCAGCAAAGGATTCAATGCCCAGTCCAAAACCTGTTTGCTTATGTAAGAAACAGTGGAAAAGGCAGGTCCCCTTCAATGTCATGGAAGCTGGTGGGAGGTAGTGGCTGGAGAACTTGTGTCCTAGAGGTGCACCCACTGGGAGCCAGGGAAAAGGAAAACTTTCCTCTCTTGCGTCATCTGGCCCTTCTAGCTGTTGCTCAGCAGTGTTTGATCCAGGAATCTTGTCCAACATGGAATTATGAAAGGCAGGACGCAGATGGTTGGTTCTGATAGCATTACTTTAGGCACAGCCTTTGCTTGAAGTTAGTAGCCCTGTTAAAAAGGTGGTGACTTATTGAAGTAGTTTCCTTACTGTGTTAGGGGAAGTAACAGAACCATCACTTAGAGGGAAAGCATGAACCATGTGTCTGGACCATGTCAGATTTGAGCAGCAAGCACATAAGCGCCTACCATCACAGGACCTGAGAAGCGGGACTTTCTCCCATGGCCAGCTGGTGGTGGACGGCTGGGAACAGCTTCCACCCACCCATCCTCCTTCCAAGTCCGAGGGCACTGGAACAACCCGCTTTTGCTGCTGGTGCTACAGCGTGCACAAGAGGGCAAATGGATGCAGCTGTTCTTCCCAAGAACAGGGCCTCCAGAATCGCTATAGGAAGGGATTTAGGGTGGGGACGCTGTGGAAAGACTGGGATGGGAGGTGGGGGTGCCAAGGAATTTAAAGCTGCATTTGCAAAATAAACACAGTTTTTACTCATGACAGTGAAAGTGTTAGTCGCTCAGTCATGTCTGACTCTTTGTGACCCCATGGAGTATAGTCTGCTAGGCTCCTCTGTCCATGGAATTCTCCAGGCAAGAATAGTGTAGTGGGTTGCCATTCCCTTTCCACAGTATCTTCTTGACCCAGGGCTGGAACTTGGGTCTCCTGCTTTATAGGTGGATTCTTTACCATCTGAGCCAGCAGGGAAGCCCCTTAGTTTTTCCTCATATCACACGTTTATTTAGGGTAGTTTTGGTAAGTGAAGTGAAAGTCGCTCAGTCGTGGCCAACTCTTTGTGACCCCATGGTCTATACAGTTCATGGAATTCTCCAAGCCAGAACAGCTACCCGGGGATCTTCCCAACCCAGGGATCAAACCCAGGTCTCCCACATTGCAGGCGGATTCTTTAGCAGCTGAGCCACGAGGGAAGCCCAAGAATACTGGAGTGGGTAGTCTATCTATCCCTTCTCCAGCAGATCTTCCTGACCCAGGAATCTAACCGGGTTCTCCTGCATTGCAGTCGGATTCTGTACCAGCTGAGCTAGGCTGCTGGAATTATAAGAGATCCAGTAGTTCCCCCAATCACCCTTTAGCAGTCTCCACTTGCCCTCTGTTTAAAGTAATTACTTCATTAGTTAGACTGTGCCAGATCTTGGTGCGGCATCTAGAATCTTTTAATTGGAGCATGTGGGCTCTATTTCCCTGACTAAGGATTAAACCCAGCCCCCCTTCATTGGGAGCACAGAGTCTTAGCCGCTGGACCACCAGGGAAGTCCCACCCTCTTTAATTTAACTGTTTTTCCCTCCAGTTATCAAAAGTATGACTCTGGGGCAAGTGGCCAGGTTGCTGCTCCTGTGGTTTTAGGGTCTGAATGGGAAGGGACTGAATGTGTCTAGAACAGTCTTTGGCTGTTATATGTGTCGGTTGAAAAAGAGTAAAACTGGGGGCAGCCCAGGGTAAAGGAGTCTGCTCTGCTGGAGTCAACAGACACTTGTGAGATTCCAAGCTGACTTTTGTTTGAGAACATATTTAAAGCTTTGTGTTAAAACTGCATGTGAGTGGAGAGGAATGTTTCTAAGCTTCTTCTTTAACTGAAGGCAAATGTAAGAAGTCTCAGCAGTGGTGGAGGGAATGTGTCATGTGGATGGTGGTGCAGATGGGAACATCCCTTTTACCCATCGGTGGGCTGAGGGCAGGAGGCAGGGCGAGATGTGGGAAGATGTACTGAGGCCTTGTTGTTTATAGTCTCTAAGTTGTGTCCGACTCCTTGCAACACCATGGGCTGTGGCCCACCAGGCTCCTCTGTCCGTGGAATTTCCCAGGCAAGAATATTGGAGTGGGTGTCATTTCTTTCTCCAGGGGATCTTCCTGACCCAGGCATCGAACCTGTGTCTCCTGCACTGGCCAGATGGATTCTTTACCACTGAGCCACCAGGGAAACCTGAGGCGTTTGTAGAACAGGTGAAAAAAGAAGACCAAAAGCAGCCCTTTCCTGAGAGATTCCTGGTCCTGGAATTCCAGGTCTCCCTACCTTTCAGTTCCCCAGTGAGCCCTGCCTTCTGGCTCTACGACAGTGATGCCCTCTTGTTTTCTCAGCTATGATTTGATAGCTGGTTTGAGCTTGGTTTCCCTGGTGGCTCGGTGTAAAGAACCCGCCTGCCAATGCAGGAGATGCAGATTTGATCCCTGAGTCGGAAGATCCCTTGGAGAAAGAAATGGCAACCCATTCCAGTATTCTTGCCTGGAAAATCCCATGGACAGAGGAGCCTGGTGGGCTACAGTCGATGGGGTCGCAAAGGAGTTGAACGTGACTTAGTGACTAAACAACACCAGCAACGAGCTTAGTTTACTACAGTCAGATGAATGGGCAAATGTATCGGTTCTTATTTTCTGGGTTGTGATAGGAAACATTCTTAGTTTCTGTGTTAGTGTGATAGGACACTTATCAGAAGGCCAGTACTATTTCTCTTATATTTTTTGCAAGTCATGTGTACGTGTGTGTTAGCTGTTCAGTCGTGTCCAGCTTTTTTGCAACCCCATGGATTGTAGCTCACAAGGCTCCTCTGTCCCTGGAATTCTCCAGGAAAGAATACTGGAGTGGTTTGCCATTCCTTTCTCCAGGGAAGTTTCCCAACCCTCGGATCGAACCCAGGTCTCTCACATTGTGGGAAGATTCTTTACCATCTGAGCATAGCTCTTCAAAAATTGCCAAAACCTTAACATGCTGTCATGATTAATTCCATGGTCAGTTCCATCTCTAGATATACTGATCTTTTGTATTCTGTGTTCAGCCTGTTCGTTTAATTTTTTAAAGCAACAGTACCAGAAGTGTGCTTTAAAGGGTCAAATCTAAGTAAGGTCTGGTCTGGCCTCCCCCGACCCCCCGCCCTGCCTTGCCTTTCCAGGCCTTGATGGTGGTACATATGTGAAAGCCAGTCTCCAGCTTCTGTGTTTTAACCATTTCACTTTTCCAACTAAAAGACAGTATATATTGTATTTATCATTGTAATGAGACTACATTGCACTCTGCAGAAACACTTCTTTGGTTAGCTGTCCTGTCTGCCCTCTCTTTTTCTTCAGTCTTTGTAAGGTTCGTGTCAATGTAGGTGGTGATGCTTGCTCAAATATTATGGGATGGGCATACTTCGTAATGGTACACAGGGATATGTCTTTTATTTCTTCCATTTGTGGATATTAGATCTATCCAGTTAACTTTTATGTATAATAGTTATAGCACCCCACATATGCATATAGTCTGAATTCCCCGCTTATGCTCTGCTGTAGGTGGAGGGGATTGGAAAAGTAAAGACTTTCAGCAGAGTAGGAACTGAGGATTTAATAAGTATCCCCAGGTTTATTTTTTAACAACAAAGACAGTGATTCAGTGCTACAGGTAATTAGTAGGTTTTTGCTGTTAATATTCTGTTATTATTGTTTTTGTTCTATTAAAATGAAACTGAATTTGCCTTTTCTTTGAATTAAAATTTTTTTTTTTTTTTTTGGAAAGAATTTCTATAGTGATGAGGAGAAAACGTGGTCTTCCATTCTTGGAGAGGAGGAGAGAGAAATTTTTGTTTAACAGGTAGATTAGTACAAATTCCAAAGGAGAAATAATTAAAAATCACTTTCAGTCAAGTTCAGGATTTTTTTAGTAGTTGGTTTGAGGGGAATGTTCTCTCTATATTTGAGAGGATACTTAGAAATTTTTGTTGCTGTTGCATGAATATGAGTCCAGTTAGTAATGGATTAGAACTCACTGAATAAAATAAGTACCAGTAGTTCATACTGATCTACATAAATAAATGAGCAAACAAATACATGAATGATAAGGGACAACCTTTCCTTATAATGGAATTATAATTTACAAATACAGAATGAATGATAAAAATTGAAAATCATTATTAAACACACGCCACAATAATAATTATAGGCAAGAATTATTTTTTAAAAGTCTTACAGAATTTGTTATAATATTGCTTCTGTTTTATGTTCTGGGTGTTTGGCTGTGAGGCATGTGGAATCTTAGCTTCCCGACCAGGGACTGAAGCTGCACCCTGCACATTGGAAAGCCAAGTCTAAACCACCGGACCACAAGGGAAGTCCCTAGGCAAGAATTATTGACAAATACAAAAATTAGTAGGAAGAGCTATGATGAGAAATGGGATATTTGTAGACTCAAAATATCTCCCTACAAAATACTTGCTGGTTACAAAAAACACAGAAATCTGACAAATCGCCTTGCTGTGCTATGCTCAGTCACGTTCAACTCTCTGTGACACTGTGGACTGTGGCCCACCAGGCTCCTTTGTCCATGGAATTCTTCAGGCAAGAATACTGGGTGGGTTACCATTTCCTACTCCAGGGTATCCTGACCCAGGGATCGAACCTGGGTCTCCTGCATTACAGGCGGTTTCTTTGCAGTCTGAGCCACCTAGCTGCTGCTGCTGCTAAGTCGCTGCAGTCGTGTCTGACTCTGCACGACCCCATAGACGGCCGCCCACCAGGCTCCCCAGTCCCCAGGATTCTCCAGGCAAGAACACTGGAAGGGTTGCCATTTCCTTCTCCAGTGCATCAAAGTGAAAAGTGAAAGTGAAGTTGCTCAGTTGTGTCCGACTCTTGGTGACCCCATGGACTGCAGCCTACCAGGCTCCTCTGTCCATGGGATTTTCCAGGCAAGAGTACTGGAGTGGGGTGCCATTGCCTTCTCCACTGAGCCACCTTAACCAATGAAAAAGTTACTATTGCCAGTAATGAGACAGGTTGTCCTCATGTATCTCCTGATGGCCCAACATCACTTCTGTGATATTCTTGCTAAAAATGCACAACTTTAGCGTAGTCATGAGAAAGAATCGGACAAACCCATGCTGGAGAATATTGTGCAAAATAAGTGGCCTGAACCCTTCAGACATGTTAAGGTCATGAAAGCCAAAAACATACTGAGAAACTGCCATAGATTGGAGAAGGTTAAGGAGGCCTGGCAACCAAATGCTAGGTGCTAGCCTGAATTGGATCTTGGACTGAGAAAAAAGACATTACTGGGACAATTTGTTAAGTTTGAATATGGCCCTCAGATTATTTTATATCAATGTAATTTCATTATTTTAATAATTAACTGTGGTTATGTAACTAAGGTGTTCCTGTTAGGAGAAATTGAGGGAATGACATTTAGGAACCCTATACAAGTTTTTGCAACTTTTTGTAAGTCTAAAGTTATTTTGAAATAAAAAGGTTAAAAAGGAATGTCCCGATATGTCTTTGAATGATTTGGAGTTGCTTTGTTCACAGGAAGAGGATAATTGAATACATAACACACCTCATTATAATCTGTTCCATTATTCTCTGGGATTTCTGTTTTGCAATCAATTTTAGTGTCCTTGTGATTTATTTCTTTTTTTTAAAGCAGTAGTTCCTTAATCTGTAGCCTGATTGAACCTTCAGTAATCATTCCAAACATTTATTTCAATTTTATAGTTGTAAAAGACCTTGAGCAGTAGTGACTTTGCTTCAGATTGCAATGGAACCAGGAATTTAATACTCTGAATCATTTTTTTTTTTAAACTAAAGTTTATACATACAAAGTTAAGGCAGAAAGAGAAAAGCAAATACTGTATATTAGTGCATGTATGTGGAATCTAGAAAAATGATATAGGTGGTCTTATTTGCAAGGCAGAGATAGAGAACAAACGTATGGGTATCATGGGGGAAGAGGAGGTGAGATGAATTGGGAGAGTGACATATATACTGTTGATACTATCCATAAACTAGATAACTAATGAGAACCTGCTGTGTGGCATGGTGAACTCTCCTCAAAGCTCTGTGTTGCTCTAAATGGGATGGAGATCCAAAAAGGGACGATATGTAAATGTATAGCTAATTCTCTTTGCTGTACAGCAGAAACTAACACAACATTGTAAAGCAAGTAGACTCTGATAAGAATTAATTTTAAAAGAAAAACAGAAAATGTCAAAGTATATAAAAACATTTCAGAAAATTAGCTCTAATCTGTGAAATCTAACAGACGATAAGATCAAGGAATAGATCTTTTTTTTTTTTTTAACTTATGTGTACATATTACCTCCTGAGTAATTAAAGTTCCTTGAAGACAGCTTCTGTATCTCGTTCTTTTGTATCCCAAGCTTCTAGCCATCACTTAACCCATAATAGACTCTCAATGATTATATAGAGAAGATGTAAATCCAGGAGGGAGGCTCTGGAGAAGAGAGTGGTGTGTTTTGTGTTAACTTGATTCCAGAAGAATCAGAGTGAGAAGTGATGGAACTAACTCTTTGTGATCACAGATTTCAACAGAAAAATTGATTTACTGTGTGAAGGCCTAATTCCATACAAAATTTTGATCTAGAAAATAATAAAATAGGACCTATAAAGTAGAGGAAGAGGCAAAAAAGCTAGAGACCTCTGACTTCCTGTTGGCAGTAATGTGTGCTCAGATGAAATTTATCTTTATAATATAAAAATTAAACTTCCATCGCTACCATTGTTGACTTTTTACTGAATTAATTTCTGTCACTTTTCTCATTAGAATTTCATCTCTGTCTGAAACATTATCTCATCTCTTACTTGCTTTGTCTTCCATCAACTCTGTTGGACTTAGCTGTTGTATAAATTGCTTGTTATTGATCAGAATTTTTAGGGGTTGACTTTCAGGGGGTTGAAGGTCTTCATCAGTTCAGAATCTGTTTTAGGTATAGCAAGGCTTCCCTAGTGGCTTGGTTGGTAAAGAATCGCCTGTAGTGTAGGAGACCTGAGTTTGATCCCTGGGCTGGGAAGCTCTCCTGGAGAAAGGAAACCTACCCACTTCAGTATTCTGGCCTAGAGAATTCCAAGGACTGTATAATCCATGGGGTTGCAAAGAGTCAGACACAATCGAGCGACTTTCACTTTCACTGGCGGAGTACAAGACTGTCGTATAGAATCAAAGACCTTGCGTGGGTTTGGGGGGATTGTTAAAAATAGGTTTCTAAAATATCCCTGAGGTCTCTTGGGTCCAGATGACGTCATTCCCCAAGTACCTTTGGCCCCCAGATTAATGTACGATTAGATTATTTGTCCTCTACCTGCAGTGAATCAGTGACCAAGTCAAGAATTTTACTGATTTCTTAATGTCTCTCTTCACAAGCCTATACGTTCTGTTTCCAACTCTGCATTTTATTTGAGACCCATTTGTCTTTCAGGAAGGAGGTCCAGATAGTATTATAACAGATGAAACAATACTGACTTTCAGTATGATAAAAGCCTAACTGTATTAAAAAAAAATTAGGGTAAAACCAATATTACATAAAATTAACCATAATCAAGCTAATGAGCTTTTATTTAAGGTGCCAGATTGAAAATGCAACGTTTTCCCCCTCCCCATTGGAGAAAAATGTTATAATTAAGTTTATTTTTACCTGATTTTAGTTGGTACATAGAAGGCTGAACTTGCCTATTTTGTTTTTCTTCATACATTTTAGCTAACTTAGCTTGATTCATTTACAGAATAAACAAATTGATTTTTTTTGTGAGGAGGAGAATTAGATTTTCATTACCTTTTAAAATGTATTATGGTTGTTAAATACCATGTTAGATACCTTATTTTTAAACTCAGGTTTTCTCAAAGCAGACTGCCATTAGTTGCAAGAGCTTTTATCTAGATAGATTTTATAGCAAAAGTATGTCATGTTTTACAGTTGCAATTTCCAAGGCTAAGGCTATGTGCTTTATCAACTTGATGAATGTCTGAAAACCTAAAGTCCTTTGATTTTTCTCAGTTGTAAGTCTTTTAAGCAATGTCAATATATTTATACGTTGACGTCAGTGGAATTATTATTTTTAGAATGCCAGTTTAAGAGCAGTTTGCTTTTCCTGCATCTGCCTTTGAAATGCAATTTAAAATGATTAATCTGAAATGTCATTTAGTTAGATATGAATCACTGTTGTTTATTAGCACCATCTGAAATGGAAATGGGCGCTTAGCCACAAGAAATATCTTTAGGCACGTCTTCTCTGCCAGGGCATGGATGACAGTGAATGATCACCAGAGGCCAGTGAAGTGATGTTCGTCAAAAGAAATGGTGTTTCTGTTGCTTAGAAAGTACTATTCCCTAGCTGATGAATGAAGTTATGCTATTCCTGGAGGCAGTATCTGCCTGATCTTAGGTTTTCAAAGTTTTAAAGCTAGAATTATAATCTTTTTCATAGAAACCCCAGCTACTTCCTGCATTTGAATCATCAGGCTTTATTTAAAGAATGGTGCTCAGTAGGTTAAGATGGAAATCTTTTGAAAATGTATTAAGTGAAGAGAGAAAAGGAGCATTGTTTCTATACGTGCGCAGATAATTTGTAAAGTCCAAATGTTTCGTTGTCTAGTCTTGTTGTTTAGTTCCTAAGTTGTGTCTACCTCTTGCCATCCCAGGGGCTGTAGCCCACCAGGCTCCTTGGTCCCTGGGATTTCTCAGGCAAGAATACTGGAGTGGGTTGCCAATTCCCACTAGTCTCGACTCTGATGAAAGAATGGAACGTGATCACTGAGTTCTGTCACCGATGCCTTGAGCAGGGAATCCTAACCATGGCTGAGGATTGGGGATGATTTGGGAACTGCTGCTTCTGTTTAACTGCATGAACAGTATAAGGAAAATGAAATTTGCAGACAGCTGGTATAGAGAAGATACAGCAAACCAGATAAGAAAAAGGCATAATAAAAAGACTGGTAACTTGGGGCTCCATGCTGACAGTAAGGAAAGAAGTGAAATCTCATCTTTTGAATATCTCTGGTTTCAGATTGCCTGTTTGGTACCTGTGGATCAGTTTCAGCTTTATCAGCGGTTAAAATTTGAACGAGGTATGTACATGCTCTTCTTTTCATCCTGATGGTGGATGTGGTTTTATATGTCTCCTCTTCACACTAACCTGTGTGTAAGATTAAGGCAGCTGTGAGCTGTCAGCAAAGCCACAAGGGTACTCAGAAAAGGCAAACTGTAATTGCAACATAAAATTTTAACTTTCTCAACCACAGCCAGAAAAAAATGCAGACTAGCAAGAAATGGAACTTTCCTTATGTTGGTTCTTGTGTAGTTTTAATTGGGCTTATGTGAGAGAAGCTCTGCAAAAGTTAAATAGTTTCACAATAACAGTATGACAAGTAGAAGTGAAGTGAAAGTCACTCAGTCATGTCCGACTCTTTGCAACCCCATGGTCCATACAGTCCCTGGAATTCTCCAGGCCAGAATACTGGAGAGGGTAGCCTTTCCCTTCTCCAGGGGGTCTTTCCAACCCAGGGATCAATCCCAGGTCTCCTGCATTGCAGGCGGCTTCTTTACCAGCTGAGCCACAAGGGGAGCCCATGACAAATAGCAAGTGACCCTCAAAATGAGTTTTGCCACCACTTTCCCTGCTTTCGAAGATGACTTCAAAGACATTAATCCACCCAAACATTTTCACCACTCGTTGTGGTATTCACTGTCCTTCTGATTATACTTGCAGTCATAGCTAGTGACTAATGCTATTTGCAGCTGCATGCTAAGTCACTTCAGTCGTGTCTGACTCTTTGCGACCCTATGAACTAGAGCCGCCAAGCTACTCTGTCTATGGGGATTCTCCAGGCAAGGATACTGGAGTGGGTTGCCTTGCCCTCCTCCAGGGGATCTTCCTAACCCAGGGATCGAACCTGCGTCTTTTGCATTGACAGGTTGATTCTTTACCACTGAGTCAGTAAAGAACATAATTTATGAAGCAACAGAGTGGGGAGTGTTTTGAATTCAAATAAGACTGCTGCTGCTGCTGCTGCTGCTAAGTCGTTTCAGTTGTGTCCGACTCTGTGCGACCCCATAGACGGCAGCCCACCAGGCTCCCCCGTCCCTGGGACTCTCCAGGCAAGAACACTGGAGTGGGTTGACATTTCCTTCTATTCCGTCATAAAAACTTACATACTAAAGCAAAATGCTGTCCCTGGTCCCCATAGGCAGTAACAAGGGACAGTTTTGTAGGATATTTGCTAATCTAATTGATATAAAAACTTTGCTGTCTCAAAACAACTTATAGGAAGATGCAAATAGGATGTTGTGGAACATGCTGTCAGAACCAGCAGAATCAGATGAACTTTAGGTTTAATGGATAAAGACATAGGCTGATACACTGTCTATACTGTTCTGTGTGGATTCTGAGCTAACCAGAGGAATTAATGATGGAATAGTTTATATATCAGCCCTCCCTAATCCATCCACATGAGCTGGTTAGGTTGAGCATTGCAGCATCACATGCTGATGAGTGGTGTCAAACATCTGCCCTGACATTCTCTCACTTTATCCCAATATTCTCCACTATATAAATACATTACTGCTGGAATAAAGGCATTCACCTTGTGGATGGATGTGGCTGGTAGCCGGTGCCATGACTGGAGGGCTGTTACCTAGAGAAAGTCTAAGGAGGTAGGTTGGATTTTCAGACATCTTAAATGGTGAGATCTGTCAGTCTCACCAGTCCCATTCAGTGACCAGGGCTCAGCCTGTCTGTACGGTTCCCTTGTTCCAATGCACCTCTCCTCCTCCGTGACCATCTCATCTCCCCTACCCACTGCCCCATCTGTCAGTAGCAGGCCTTATTCCTCATTGTTTACAAACATTTTTTTAGATAAAATATCTTTTTTGTGAATCATTAGACAAATTCTAATAGTACCAGGCATTAAAGCTTTCTGTAAGTCGGTTCTCATGGATAAATATAAATTTTTAGTGCATTCTAAAAATAGTGGGAATGCTGGCTCCACCCCTTACTAGACTGTGTAACCTTGATTTCTGTACCTCAGTTTTTTCATCTATAAAATGGGGATATTAATGGTCCCCATACCATGGGTTTGAGATGAGGATTAAATGAATTAAGAAAATTGGAGAGATTGAGACTTGCCTAGGACCATACAGGTGTGTCTCAGCTTCCTCATTTATAAAACTTTTGGAATTGGATAATTTTAAAAAAATCTTTATTTTTTGGCTGTGTGGCATGTGAGCTCTTAGTTCCTGGACCAGGGATCAAACCCATGTCCTCTGCATTGGAAGCATGGAGCCTAAACCACTGGACTACTAGAGAAGTCCCTATACTTTTTATTGGAGTTAAAAACATCACTAAATTTACCATTTCACCCATTTGAGGTGTGTAATTCAATGGCATTAAGAATATTTACCATCCACTTGCAAAACTTTGATCATCCCAGGCAGAAGAAACCCTGTAACAACTGAACAGTAACTTCCTTCCCCACTTCTCCCAGCCCCTGATAACCTCTAATCTACTTTCCGTTCTGTGAATTTGCCCAGTCTAGATATTTTATGTAAGTGGACTCTCACAATATTTTCCTTTTGTGTCTGGCTTATCTCCAACCACGTTGTAGCATGTGTTAGAGCTTCATGTCTTTTTATGGTTGAATAATGTTCCATTGTGTATACCTACCACTTTTTGTGTATCTCTTCATCTGTTGATGGACATGTGAGTTGTTTCTACTTTTTGGCTATTGTGAATCATGCTGCGTCAACACTGGAGCACAAATACCTGTTCAAGCCCCTGCTTTCCATTCTTGTGGGTATATAGCTAGCGGTGGAATTGCCAGGTCATAGGGTAAGTCAGGAACTGCCAAACTGTAAACCTCTGTAATTTAATTAGGCATTTGTACTATTTTAAGGGCTTCCCTTGTGGCTCAGCTGGTAAAGAATCCACCTGCAATGTGGGAGACCTGGGTTCGATCCCTGGGTTGGGAAGATCCCCTGGAGAAGGAAACAGCTACCCACTCCAGTATTCTGGCCTGGACAGTCCATGGGGTCGCAAAGAGTCAGACACGACTGAGCGACTTTTTACTTCACTTCACTATTTTAAAGTATGGAAGTATTTTAAATTTGGAAGTATGTTAAATCTGGTGCCATTGTTTCAGCTCACTCATTTGATAAAAAAGGAGCCTGACACCCAGGAGCATTTTGATATTTGGTGATTTTGAAAGGCAGTTTGTAATCATGTAATTCTTCCTTAGCATCCATTATAAATAATTATTATTAGGGAAAACATTCCACGTAAGAATAAGTTTGTTAATACATGCTATTAAGATATGTCGTTTACTTGACTGGGATAATCTTTATCTGAATGGTATACCTCTTTTTTGCATAATAAGCTTCATATTCACCTCAAACTCAACACTTTTCAGCTAGGTGACTGAGGTCTATGTCAATGAAATATTTTATGTGAAACTGTTTAAGAGGGGATCTTGAGATGTATTAAATTCTAATATTATGAATAGATTAAATTAACTGGTGGAAAGTAACACTCATTGGCTAGACTCTTGAGACAGAATTGGAGAGATTGTTTTTACCCTGAAAAAAATGTAGAATCAGATTAGTAGCATCTGTATCTTAGCAAGAAAAATTATCATCTGTTTTGTCCAATTTTTACTGACTGCCAATGCAAAGAACTGACTCATTGGAAAAGACCTTGATGCTGGGAAGATTGAAGGCAGGAGAGGGGACAACAGAGGATGAGATGGTTGGATGGCATCACTGACTCGATGGACACGAGTTTGAACAAGTTCTGGGAGTTGGTGATGGACAGGGAAGCCTGCTGCATTCCTTGGGATCTCAAAAAGTCGGACATGACTAAGCAACTGAACTAACTGACTGACCAAGTTCTTTTTTAGTTTTAACTTGTCATCCAGTGTTTTAATTTTCTTTCACCTTATGTTACATATATGATTAGCTTGTCTTTGTGTCATGTGCATCTTTGTGGGGAAAATCTTTTGAATAGGAACGGTCCTGAGTCATCACTCTTTCCACAAAGCAGAGAAACGTCACTTGGCATTGATGGATTATTCTGTGGATCCACTTTCCATCCATCTGTGATTTTTCCATTGGCTACTTCTATGTTTGTGGGCTTTCTTTTCTGTGTCTGTCTTCCAATATTAACAAAGAAAAGGGAATACTAAGCTTGGCATGTGTTAGTGATTATTGCTTTACTTTCTACTGGTTCTCAAAGCACATGTCTGATTAAACCAGAATTTTGTTTGTCTCGTGTTTCCATAACTTACTTTTTCAAGTTCGTTTTTTTTTGAAAGCTAGGTTAAGATTATCCATCTCTAGTCCTTAAGCATTTTGTTTCTAATTTTTGTGACCCTTTTTAGTTACTGTAATTGCTAGTTGCTTCAATTCCTTGGTAGGTGAATGTGTCTATTCTTGATATTTGCATTATCATAGACTGGTTACTGGAGAAGGAAATGGCAACCCACTCCAGTGTTCTTGCCTGGAGAACCCCAGGGAGCCTGGTGGGCTGCCGTCTATGGGGTCGCACAGAGTCAGACACAGCTGAGGCGACTTGGCAGCAGCAGACTGGTTACAGGGGATTTCCCATTGGCTCAGTGGTAAAGAATCTGCCTGCCAGTACAGGAGACATGGGTTCCATCCCTGGGTTGGGGAAGATCCCCTAGAGAAGGAAATGGCAACCCACTCCAGCATTCTTGCCTGGGAAATCCTGTGGACAGAGGAGCCTGACAGGATACCTAGTCCATGGGGTCCCAAAGAGTTGGCCATGACTTAACTTATCCACTGAACAACAACAAAGAGTGGTTACAAACTCTTACAAATGGTTTAAGTGCCATTGTTCTCTGTCTTAAAAAAGTGAATACAGTCGGACTTTATTTTCCTGTTACCAATCTGTTAATCCTACTGCAGTCACTCATGTATTCAGTGTGTACTTATTTATGTACTGAGTATGTGTGTGTGCCAGGAACAACTCGAGATGTGGTTTCAAGCTACGGTTCCATCTTTCTTTGAAAGTTCTTTTGCTATCAGCTTTTCCCCCAAGCCTCCTTTCATTTTTGAGCCCTAGCCTTGATGAGATGGCTCTTCAAATTTCATCTCACTCTTGTGTCTGTCCTTGGTAAGTTTCTACGCCATCTTTTCTAATTATTAAGGTCTCGTCTCACCAGAGCGCCCTGCATCGCTGTTTGGTTTCTTTTAGCGTCTTTGGCTGAAGAGTGGGTGGTCAGTTTTACTTTTAACACCTCCCATCTCTCATTAGTCACCTTCCTTTTCATAGTTTCTGATCACAAGCTCATTCTCATTCTCTCTCTCTTTGTGTGTTTTCTTTCTAAGTCTGATTTTCTGGTGCTTCATGGTAAACGTATGACTAAGTCTTGGGTTTCTTTCCCAAGCCATCTTATGCTTTCACATGGTAACCCTTTCTCCTCAGCTTTACCCTCCTGTTCTTTTTTGTTGATCAGTTTTAAACCTAAGACAGTCTCTAGATGTTTTCAGCTCTCCTCTGTAAAGCTGAAGTGTCTGTAAGAAAAGATATCTATGAGTAGGTTGGGAGAAATTTCTAAAGGGACCTGGATAAGAGGCACAGTGTTTACTGGTATTTGCCTCGTCCTGTCTGTCCATCCATTTCCACACCTATAAGATGAGGACAGTAATGGAATGATTGTCCCAGGGCTGCTGCAGAGAATACATGAGTTAACGCTGTGTATATCAGAGTGTGCTTTCGATATATTATTACTGCCTTTATTGTTATTCTTCATTACTGTTACTGCCACCTCCAAATCTTGTCCCCAGTTTTTTTCTGAACTAAACTAAGAAAGTGTCTTCCGGAATCCAGATCATACTTTGGATTGAGTACACAATTATATCACTTTATTTTCATCTTAATTCAAATCTTTTTCCATGTGTTTCCGTCCTTATTTGTCCTAGTTTCTATAGCATTGTATAAAAGCTTGATAATCAAGGCAAATTCCTTACCCCACCTATCATAGCAGTTTCCTTCACACAGTATATTCTCACTGAAAGCATGAATTCACCTCCAAGGAGATCATGACTTGCTGAGATGGAGCATTTGAAGTTGTTGCTTCAAAGATAAAAGCGATGGAGGGATTAAAATCCATTTAATAGTATGAGTTTGTTTTTACATAAATAATTACATTCTTGGAGTAAAAAGGCCTGATCCTGTCATATACTCACTAGCATGTGTTATGCAAACTTCTAATTTCTGTTGGTCTCAGTTTAACAGCTTTAGACTAGATAACCTCAAAAGTTGTTCCCAAGTTTGAAATTCTGTTGTTCTCATCAGCTATCTTGAAAACAGCTCATCTGCTGTTGGCCACCTCTGTTTGGGTATATTTACTGTGGCAGATGTTAATTCCAATCAGTTTAGTTTAATTGCATTTTAACTATCTGCAGAAGACCTTTGTTCTTTGCCATAGCAGAAAGCAAATTAATTTTGGCATAATTAAAAATGCAGTGGGTCATAAAAGTTAAAACAGTTTGATTTATCTCAGCTGATAATTAAATTAGCTTGAGTGCATAGTGTTTCCCACAATAATAAAATTTCATACCATGTCTTTTTCGGCACAGCCTCACAGTAGTAGAAGACGGCAGAAAAACCACTCGTGTCAGCTGAGAGAATATACAACCAAATGAAAAGCAAGCTTCACATATCTAGTTCTAGGTGGGAAATCCAAGGGTCTGAAATTTAGTTTTCGAAAACTAAAAACAATTACTGGGGTCAGACATGGTCTTTAGGTTTCATGGCAGTTTTATTTTCTTGGAATGTTTTTATGTCCTAATAATTGTCAAGAGTACAGAAGTACAAAATAGTTTTAAATACCATTTCCTGCCTTGCGTAATTTACATGAACAAGCAGAATCTGAAGATCAAATAGTCCTGAGGCTTTACTTCAGTAATCAATTCTAATTTTCATAAGTAAATTCCAGTTCTGTCTATGACTTCATCTGTCTCTGCTGTGAGTCTGCGACTATCAATCACTTTTAAATCATGTTCATATTAATGTGTTGGAGGCACTATTCTCTTTTTCTAGATTTCTGAGGTTTGGCTCATCTCAAAGCTACAGAAAGCTTTCATTACTGCTGATACAGAAGAAATTAGTTGAATATGCATCAGTTCCTTTTTTTTTTTTTTTCTATCTTTGGAATAGAAATTGAAAGGAGGAAGAAAGTGAATGTTAAATGTTTTGGATAATGTGCATTTTGTTTATCTGCATACTAACTGTGTTTCCTGAGCCGAAAGCCAGGAGGTAGAACTGCATTCATAGTAGTCGTTATAAAAAGTGTAGAAAGCCCTGCATTAGCCCTGGGACTCTCCTTCCGTTCAGACTCCCCTCTGATAATTGATGTGGAGGAGAAAGGGAGGAGAAGACGGCGTTTGCTGCGTGACACTGCTTTGGCCACCACCTGCTGCCCATTAATCTGTTCCTTTTGGCTTGGGTTCTGGGAAGTCCTGTTAGCTGCCAGGGCTGCGGATGTCTGATGCTTCTTCAGCATTTTTCTCTTTTCTACCAGCCTGGCTTCTCGGGCCTATTTAAACCACAAGGTATATGAAGCAAAATGAAGCTCATATTGGAATTATAATAATTTTTAAAAAAGCAAAACAGCCCTTTTAGCTTCTACTGACTTTTCTCTATCGTTGCGGCTCTTCTGGGAGCCCGGCTGAAGGACCATCTGAAGGACAGGTGCCGTGTTACACTCAGGTACCCTCTCAGTGTAACCTGGCCGGACTGGTACGTGCAGATCCCCGTCCCATTGTGGGATGCTCTTCTCCAAGAGACTCAGAGGTGCCCTAGACAAATGTCTATCTGTGGAGAGTTGTGTCTTTTCTCTGGAAATAGCTCAATGCAGGGCTGAACAATATAGAGCCTTAACACTGTCACTTATCGCTATTTTCTGTGGCTCTGACTCTCCCCTTGCTTCTTTCTTTAGAGACTTTTTCCTTTTTTTTTTGATGTGGACATTTTTAAAGTCTTTTATTGAATTTATTACAATACTGTTTCTGTTTAATGTTTGGGTTTTTTTGGCTGCAAGGCATGTAGGATCTTAGCTCCTCCATTAGGAATCGAACCCACACCCCCTGCATTGGAAGGCGAAGTCTTAACCTCTGGACCACCAGGGAAGAACCTGCTCTTGCTTTTTGGGCTGGACTGTGTACTGTAGCTGCACTGTATACCGAGGCCCTTTTGTTAATAGGAGTTCGTTAAATCTTTAATTGCTCCTCTATTTATTGTTTCTGTCATGCCACCCAGATACCTGACATAGTAAGTTGGTAGAAACAAGTCAGAACATCTGCCAAATAATTTTAATTGATTAGAGTTTTGAAGACAAGTTGCCCAGTTGAACCTTTTAAGGTGATCAGTCAGTTCACTTCAGTTCATTTCAGTCGCTCAGTCATGTCCGACTCTTTGTGACCCCATGAACTGCAGCATGCCAGGCCTCCTTGTCCATCACCAACTCCTGGAGTTCACCTAAACCCATGTCCATTGAGTCAATGATGCCATCCAACCATCTCATCCTCTGTCGTCTCCTTCTTCTGCTCTCAATCTTTCCCAGCATCAGAATCTTTTCCAAGGAGTCAGCTCTTTGCATGAGGTGGCCAAAGTACTGGAGTTTCAGCTTCAGCGTCAGTCCTTCCAACGAACACCCAGGGCTGATCTCCTTCAGAATGGACTGGGTGGATCTCCTTGAAGTCCAAGGGACTCTCAAGAGTCTTCTCCAACACCACAGTTCAAAAGCATCAATTCTTTGGCGCTCAGCTTTCTTCACAGTCCAACTCTCACATCCATACGTAACTACTGGAAAAACCATAGCCTTGACTAGACAGACCTTAGTTGACAAAGTAATGTCTCTGCTTTTGAATATACTGTCTAGGTTGGTCATAACTTTTCTTCCAAGGAGTAAGTGTCTTTTAATTTCATGGTTGCGGTCACCATCTGCAGTGATTTTGGAGCCCCCAAAATAAAGTCTGACACTCTTTCCACTGTTTCTCCATCTATTTTGCATGAAGTGATGGGACTGGATGCCATGATCTTTGTTTTCTGAATGTTGAGCTTTAAGCCAACTTTTTCACTCTCCTCTTTCACTTTCATCAAGAGGCTTTTTAGTTCTTCTTCACTTTCTGCCATAAGGGTGGTGTCATCTGCATATCTGAGGTTATTGGTATTTCTCCTGGCAATCTTGATTCTAGCTTGTGCTTCTTCCAGCCCAGCGTTTCTCATGATGTACTCTACATATAAGTTAAATAAGCAGGGGTGACAATATAAAACCTTGAAGTACTCCTTTTCCTGTTTGGAATCAGCCTGTTGTTCTATGTCCAGTTCTAACTAGAGATGCTCTAAACTTTATGTAAGTGAAAGTATTAGTCACTCAGACTGTAGCCCACCAGGCTCCTTTGTCCATGGAATTCTCCAGGCAAGAGTATTGGAGTGGGTAGCCATTTTCTCCTCCAAGGGATCTTCCCAACCCAGGGATCTAACCTGGGTCTCCTGCATTGCAGGCAGATTCTTTACTGTCTGAGTGACCAGGGAAGCCCAGTAAACTTTATAATATGTCTTTATTTTCCTTTCCTTTCCTTCCTTTGTCATCGAACTTTTGAAAGACCTATGAGTTAGAATGGTAAGTAGATATTTAATGTGGGAATCCTTAGTGCTAAGTTACATATCAGACTTCGTTTCTTTGGGCTTTGTGTTTGTGAAGCAGTAAAGAGTTTGGAGAAAAAAAATATAAATGGTGGAAATCAAAGTTCAAGATCTTGGAGCCATATGTGTATCAATGTCCCCTTGACTTTCTAATTAGCCTGTCCCCAAATTTTAGGGATCTTAGAGGGGTTCATCCCTCTTAGAGTCTGAAGATGTGTTAACCTTAGGGTTCTTTTTTCTGATTCACCTGACCCATCATTCTCTAACTCCTGTCCCCCAGAATTATTGGATAAGAAGATATGTTTAAGGAGGTTCTTTTTGAATGAAAACCTGTAATAAGCATGGGTCCAATTGTTGCATTTTCTGGAGGAAATATTATTGGAGACAGTGTTTCCTAAAGGATTTCAGTCTTTTCCCCTCCATACTGAATTTGTAAGATTATTACCTTAAACATTAAGCCCCACTTAATACCTTCATTTCATTTTTGCACCACTCTTTGGATTTGTTTGTGTTTGCGTGGAAATTCCAAGAATCACAAGCCTTAAGTGATTTGAAACTAGAATCTCACCAGTTCAAAATTTGCAAAATATGTTAGTTCGGAGAAACACGGGCTTCTCTGCTTCTTACATCATTTTCCACATGATATTTTCCACCAAAAGTTTATGTTATGTGACAAGAATATGGACTGTTACTGACTAGAAAATGAGAGGTGGAACAAGATTTGTAAATAGACAGGAAGACAGTAGTCCACCCACAAACCTTTCTTTTCAGCATGCCACAGGGGTCTAGCCACTGTAGTGTGTGATGATCATTTTATGGCCTGTGGAGGTCCCTACCTTCTGTTTCTAGAATGTGTGGGTCTTTTCCAACCTGTCCCTCAGTAGCACATTGCCAGGGCAGCAGAAGATCCAGATTGACAGTGAATCTGACTTCTTGGCAGAGCCTCACTAGACACTGTTTTGTCACTACCCTGTTTGGCTCTTCTTTAATTTCTCTCTGAACAACAGAAGCAGCCTCACTACTTATCTCTCAGTAGTGCCTGAAAGGACAAAATCTTTTATGAACTTTTTTTTCTTTTCTTTCGTTGGTTCCTAATGTCCTTATTTTTTCTCCAAGATAGTACCCACAATAATTGAGGAAGAGACTTGAGATGTTTGCCTGTTTAGAGTGCAGAACTGTTAGAAATATTGCAAAACAGTTGTGCATTTTGACTAGTGAGAAGGCTCCTTCTCTTGTTCATAAGGGCAATGATGACCTGTTCCATGAGCACCTACTTTGAGAAGTAGGGCAGGGCTGGGTGACCTGGATCCACTGTGCAGGTCTGGATCCACTCTAAACTTTTAATATGGTGCTTGGTCACTCAGTCGTGTCTGACTCTTGGTGACCCCGTGGACTGGGGCCTGCCAGGCTCCTCTGTCCATGGGATTTTTCAGGCGAGAATACTGGAGTGGGTTGCCATTTCCTCCTCCAAGCTTTAAATGTAATATGTCTTAATTTTCCCTTTCTTTCCCTCCTTTATCATCACACTTTTAAATGACCTGTGATATAGAATGGTTCTGGATCCACTGTGAAGACCTCTGATAGAAACCATTGCCCTTGTTTGTACTGAGCATCTATGAATGTTGACCTATAAAAAGGAATCAACAGAAGGCAGAAAGGAAAGCTCAAGCTTGAATGCAAGACAGATAGACCATTGTGTTTTCTTTCTTCCCTCTTTAGAAGTCCACCTGGACCCCTGCAGAACGTGGTGTCCTGTCGCAGACTGTCAGACAGTGTGCCCTGTTGCAACAAGTGACCCAGGACAGCCCGTGCTGGTGGAGTGCCCGTCCTGCCACCTGAAGTTCTGTTCGTGCTGCAAGGATGCTTGGCATGCAGAAGTCTCCTGCAGGGACAGTCAGACCGGCATCCTGCCAACAGAGCATGGGTAAGGAAGGAAACTTGATCTTTGGGATCATTCACCTGTGTTCCTAGAAATCTGTTGCTTGGAGAAAGAGCCATATTGTGATGAAATGTCTAGGTGAGTTCTTTACCTGCAAGGCTTTCCTGAGAAGTGTCTCAGAATGGGTATGTTATTAACTAAGAATCACCAAATCAGCAGATCTAAAGTGATTTTAGTTAATTACCCCTGAACAACCTTCCAGGTATGCTAGAGTTAGTCTCTATGAGTTTTGATTTCTCTTTAGGTAGGAGGCTGTGGTCCCCTGGTTCTCTGTATGTAGGAAGTCATAGCTTTTGTCCACAGCTATTTGCCTAGATACCATGACTGCCTACAATCGATACACCTCATTCTTGCTTGTGAAGAGATGCAGAAATGATTTTCTTAGCTGACTCAATTGCCAGCTCGTGGGGTGTGCCAGTCATATTAAAAGAAACAGCAATAGAAACAACAGCCCTTCAGGGTAGTATACTGCTAAAATTCATGCTTACTAGAGGAAAAGAGCTTATCTTTCGATATTTTATGCTCTGAAAAAAAATAATAATGAGGTTGAGAATTTGCTATGATGAGAAGCAATTCACTCTGTACGTTGCAGAACAGAGGGAATTTATTTATGGCAGCAGCAGGGCCCAGAGTGAGAGAACTTTGTGTTTGATCCCTTGCTTTGCTTGAGGCTACGGCTGTTTTGCATCAGCAGGAATAGAAATAACAGTGTTGTCCAGTTGGCTTGATCACTCAGCATCCTTGAAGTATGGAAGGCCATTCTCCAGGAACAGAAATGCTCCTTGGTGTGATGCTGTGCTTGAGTCGCAGATCAAACCTCAAGGGGAGAAAAAGAGCTAGCGCATGTGGCAGGCATGTGCCCACTTAACCAGGACCAGGCACATTTTCACTGCCACCCAGCAAGGTCTCCAGGAATCACAAGACAATGTGAAGATCCCAGAGGAGAGACAGAGTTCTGACATTGCCGCTGGTATCTTTGTGACTTTATGCAAGTCACTCAGCCTCTTTGAGTCTGAAAATGAAAAAGTGAGAGTCACTCAGTTGTGTCCGACTCTTTGAGACCCCATGGACTATATAGTCCATGGAATTCTCCAGGCCAGAATACTGGAGTGGGTAGCTGTTCCCTTCTCCAGGGGATCTTCCCCAACCCAGGGATTGAAGTCTATTGCTCTATTAAAAAAAAAAAGAAAATGGATGGAATGAAAATGGTGGCTGTCCCACTGCTTTATAGGGTTATTATGAGCATGGAATCCAATCATAGGTTTGACCACACTTTGTGAACCTGATGTCTTCATGTGCTGAGTGGTGGTTTTGATGAATAGTAGCTAAAATGCAATCCAGGCCTGGCTCACACAGGCCATCCTCCACCGCAGTTCTACTTATTTTCTCTGCCCCTTGAGCCTATAAGCTTTGCTGGCCTGTTCATCTATCCGAAGCAGGTCTTTTCAATGATATTGGGCATTTATTTGAAAGTATTGATGACTGACTCCCTCCCATCCCCGTCCGTTTGTTTATTTGCACAGATCACTGTATAGATGATCTCTGCCCCTATTGGATCCTGAGCTGGTTTTTCCACCGCGTGGCAGACTTCTTGTACTTTTTAGTCAGACAGCGTGTGCTCAGAGAATGAAAGACTAATTTGGCAAAACAATGGATTCAATCAGCTATGGAAAATACAATTATGTAATTCACTCAAAGCTAAAGATAAATAAATTAAGGCTGTTTGTTTTGAGTTATCTGAACAAGGAATAATCTGCACTGCTCCTGTTTTTACCCCCACCCTGTTCCTGGGACATGAAGTTAAGTACAGACAGCAACGAGTTCACTCCCTACTTATCAGGAGCCCTGAGAATTCAGTGGGTGACCACAGGGTTGAGTCTGGAAGAGCCTCATTCAGCTGTTTAATTATATTCAGCCCACTTTACCCAGAGCTCTGGTTGGTGTACATCTGGTGGTCCTTGATTTTTAAAATCACTCCGCATTCTTTATCCTTAAACTGTAAGTTCTCGTTCATTTCTTTTCTAGGACCCTCTTCGGGACGGAGGCAGAAGCCCCCATTAAGCAGTGCCCGGTGTGCCGGGTTCATATTGAGCGCAACGAGGGCTGTGCTCAGATGATGTGTAAGAACTGCAAGCACACATTTTGCTGGTACTGTCTTCAGAACCTGGACGTAAGTGCAGCCCAGAAGGGTCTCTCCGTGCATCCTCCTCCATCCTGTGTCTCTGCGACAGCCCAAACCTGATGGACTTTCCTTTTAAAATATTGAACCTGTTTGTTTTTTTTTTTTCCTTGCCAAAGAAAGTTATTGTTCCTTAAAGAAACATCCTGAGTCTGCTACTTCACATGCACTTCTCTCTGATTACTTTAAGTGTGTCAGCCTACCTTTAAAGGCAGACTTTTTCTTTAGGGACATTTCCAGCTTTGGGGGCATTGTCTCATTCTGTTGTATAAAGGGCTATCAGCGTAATAGTTTGATTTTGCTCTTGTAATGAGTTACCACAGACTTGTGGCCTAAAGCAACACAGATGTGTTATCAATAGTTCTGTCCATTGGTCGTCTGACATGGGTCTCCCTGGATGAAAATCAAGTTGTCTTGGGACTGTGTTCTTTCTGGTGACTCTTGGAGAGGATCTATTTCTTTGTTTATCTTAGCTTCTTGAGGCTGCCTACATTCCTTGGCTGTGGCCCCTTTTTCCATCTTTAGAGGCAACAGCATCACATCTTTCTGAGCCATAGTCATAGCTTCCAGAGCCATTCCCTCGGGACCCATGTAATTAGATCGCTACCTTCTGGATAATAAGGGCTAATCACTGCCCACCACCCCCCCGGCCCCGCCCCCCGCCACCCATCTCAAGGTCTTTAATCACACTTGCAAAATCCCTTTGGCCATGTAAGCTAACACATTCACATGTTTTGAGGAATAGACCATTGGCATCTTTAGGGAGATCCCCTGAATAGGAACTGGTAACCCACTCCAGTGTTCTTGCCTGGAAAATTCCATGGACAGAAGAGCCTGGCGGGCTACAGCCCATGGGGTTTGCAAAGAACACAACTGAGCGACTGAAGCACAGCACATCTTTAGGGGATCAGTTAATTCTGCCTGTCACAATTAGATTGCCTTTTTCTTCTTTAAGGAGGAAAGCCATTTAGATGGGTGGCGTCTCTTAATTGCCATTTCGTTCGTGAGCGTGACTGCAAGATTGTTACTGCTCTCCCAGGGCTCCCTTCCCACATAAGGGATCTGGTCTAATTGTTCTTTTCCCCGCTGTTTGTGAGGTATGTCTTCTCAAGTTCAGGTGCAGTTCCATTCAGTTCAGTGCTGAGGCTAATGGAAACCTCAGAGTTAAAAAGTAATGAGAAGAATTGGTGAGAATTCTTTTGTTTTCAATTCTAGTGTTTTACACTTTGCGGTGACATGTTCGCTTTAGATGTCCCCTGTTTTGGCAGTGCGTTTATACTTTTGCCTGTTTTGGCAATTTGGACCTTTAAAATATGTTCATATCAGTGTAGGCCCTCAGCCATGGTTGGATGGGTGGCTGTTCTTTCCACAATTTTGTGTTTTAATTGCTTGAAAGTGAAAGTGAATGTCTCTCAGTTGTGTCCGACTGTCTGTGCCCCATGGACTATACAGTCCGTGGAATTCGCCAGGCCAGAATATTGGAGTGGGTAGCCTTTCCCTTCTCCAGGGAATCTTCCCAACTCAGGGATCGAACCCAGGTCTCCCCGCATTGCAGGCGGGTTCTTTACCGGCTGAGCCACAGGAAACCCTTTAATTGTCTTGTTTGCTTCAGTTCAGTTTGTGTTGGTCTTTAGTATTATACAGACTCAGTGAGTGCAGTTGGAGAAGGCAGTGGCACCCCACTCCAGTGCTCTTGCCTGGAAAATCCCATGGATGGAGGAGCCTGGGGGGCTGCAGTCCATGGGGTCGCGAAATGTCAGACACTACTGAGCGACTTCACTTTCCCTTTTCACTTTCACGCATTGGAGAAGGAAATGACAACCCACTCCAGTGTTCTTGCCTGGAGAATCCCAGGGACAGAGGAGCCTGGTGGGCTGCCGTCTATGGGGTCGCACAGTCGGACACGATTGAAGCGACTTAGCAGCAGCAGCAGCAGTGGGTGCAGTTATCATGGCTTGCATGCTGGCCACCACATGCCTGGTTTTTAACTAAAAATTAGGTAAGTTGTGTAGGCGGACATCTATGAGTAAGAATCTTAATCAGCTTGATGTCAGGGTTTCAGGAAGGCATATGCACTGGGGAGAAGAAATTTGACCTTTTAGACTCTAGAATCTCCATGACTCAGGTTGAAAGACAGGTGTTCATTCTATTAAAAATGCGATTTATTATAACCCCTTGGATTACAATAAAGTTTGAATTATCATAATTGATATTTGAGACATCTAATTCCAAACGAGTGATACTCCGGATGAGGGTATGACTCCTGATTGTGTACCCCTCATGCTTTACAAATGAAACGAATCCCTTTTTTCCCCTTCAGGTTTAACCAGCACATTAATAGGACTCACATCCACGAGGCGGTTGAGCCCATGAGGTTTTCTTTAGGAGGCAAGAGCCTAGGGGTATAAATATGTGTGCCAGATCGCTCCATTCTTTGGCTGAAATGTGTTCTGGGTGTGGTGTTGCAAAGAACACAGTGTTATCACTGGTACTGTTCTGGTGCTCGAGGTGAAATGGTATAGACATGAGGTTGCTAGATACACAGCATCTTCGAGTCATTGTGTTTCGAGGTCTCATTTTCTTGGATTTTAGCCAGGGACCGTTGGCTTGTGGGTCACGATGTGTTTCTGTAGCCAAGTGTTCCATGCCAGATGATGGTGTTGGTCTTTGTTTATAGGGAAGTTTTAGAGTGTCGGTCTAGGGGAAGGGGGATTGTCCACAAGCCAAGCCTGAGACCAACACAAAAAAGAGTGGTTTTGAGTTTTGCTGTGGGGAGTTGGGTTTGTTTCTACCTTGATTCTCATCTTCACTGTTTCAGAGGATGAGATAGTCTTCATCTCACTTCATTGCAGTGACTCAAATAGCCAGACACTGACCGTGTTCTCTCAAGGCCTTGAGAGATTCCTTTTGTTAAAATCCAATGGATACTTTAGTCTTCACCTTGCCTGGATTCTCTGCTGCCTTTGCCATCTTGATCACCTCCGTTCCAGTGAGACCATCTCCTCTGATTTCCTTTCTGGCCACTGCTCAATTTCCTTTCCAGGTTCTTCCTTGGCCTACTCTTTTGTTTTCTCCCAAATTCATGTAGAATAGTCACTTTATTAGTTGTCCAGAGAGACAGAATCAATAGAATAGATAGGTGGGTAGATAGATAGATTGATTTTTGGGGATATAACATAAGGTATTTTTTTCGCATGGTAATGGAGGCTGAGAAGTCCCATGAGCAGCTGTCTGTGAGCTCAGAGAGCCAGAGAACAATGTTACATATAGTACAGTTCAAGTCTGAATGCCTGAGAAACAGAAGTGCCAAGGGCAAGAGAAGATCAGTATTCCAGCTGAAGTGGTCAGGGAGACAGGTATTCCCCTTGGCCTGCTCTTAAATGTGCGTGTTCTATACCCTCTCCCTGGGTAATCTCTGTCTACTTCTGTGGATTCTTTGTTCCAAGGACACTGTTTTCCAAGTCTTCTTCCAAGAAATCCAGATCTGTGTAATCAGCTGCCTTTTGAACAGCACTGCTTGCATGTCTCAAGTTCATCGCATCCAAACTGTGGCCGTCATCTTCCCAACACAATCCTTCTCTGTGTTGTCCCTTCCCCTCAACAAAGTCCCTGCCTCCTACCCTGTGCTTTTCCCCTCATCTGGGGTTTCTTCTCCCTGGTTCCCCATCCCGTTAGTTACCTACGTAATTCTGCATGACTGTATTTACCTCTTGTCTGTCTCAGCCACTGGTGTGTTAAAAGAAGACAACCTTTAGCTGTCTCCTTCAAGGTCCTTTCATTCCATACTGCACTTCTGCTAGAGTTACCTTTCAAAGATAATCAGTCAGGTCATTAATCTTCTTTAGAATCAATAAAGAGTCTCAGGGACTATAACCTGTTTTCACGCAGTGATTTATAAAACTACTATCATCTAAGAATTGTCACTCAGGAGTTCTTAGAGGCCATCATTAATTTTATCCACTGAGGTGATTTGATGGGGTTAGTACCCATCTCTCCATTCAAAAACTGTGTGTTTACCAAAACCTTTGTCTTTGTTTTTCAGAATGACATTTTCCTCAGACACTATGACAGAGGGCCGTGTAGGAATAAGCTTGGCCACTCAAGAGCCTCAGTGATGTGGAACCGAACACAGGTACCCTGACCTTAGAGGGAGCATAAGAGAAGCCAGGCTTTGAATGGGTTGAAAAGCCCACCTACTCAGTTTCACCCCCGCTATTCCCTTCTTACTCATCCCAGCCTGAGAGGTTCTGGGGAACGTGAAGTTAATCCATGAGCCCAGTCTCCTAGAGAAGTGGAGAGTCAGGGTGACAGAGAGACAAGAATCAGATTGGCCAAAAGTTCGTTCAGGTATTTCTGTAATACCTTATGGAAAAAGCTCCAGCAGAATAAAGGCAAAGCCGAATGCGCGTTCCTCCTGGAAAAAACTGGTAGAGTGAATTCCCGAGAGCCCTTTGAGGCATGTTTGCTATGAAAGGCAGAGGTCTTAAAATCCCATGAGCTGTGCTGGGGCTTGGGAGCCTCTGTACATACTGTTGTTGTGTGTTTAGGTGGCAGGCTCAAAGGGAGTCCTGATTTATTTTTAAGAGTTTTTCATGTTCCTTTTGAGGAAGTTGGTGTTCATAGCCTAGTAACCATTATTAACATCCCTCTGAGGATGTTACCATTTCCTCTGAGACTGTTGAGGAAACAGGTAGAGAGGCAGCCAGCACCAACCGTTCGTGATCCCACTGAGCTTGCGCCAGAGCCCGAGTTAGCATGTGGTTTGTCCTTGGTGTCTTCCTGGTTTATATCCAGTTTAGACCATTGCTGGGCACTGGATGGAAGGTCTCAGACTTGTAACTGCTTCGTGTGCCTGAGACGGTGTCTTAGTTCAAGCCGCTGTAACAAATGACCAGAGCGTGGAAGACTCAAACCACAGATTTATTTCTCATGGTTCTGCAGACTGAAAGTCTGTTGTTGGGTTCTGATGAGAACACCCTTTGTGGCTTACAGATGGCATTCTTCTCACTGTGTCCTCACATGGCAGAGAGTCAGAAGAAACTAGCTCTCTTGTGTGTCTTCTTATAAGGGCGCTAATCCTATCATGAGGACTCCACCCTCATGTCCTAATTACTTACCAAGGTTTCCATTTCCACACATCGTCCTCCTTTTAGAGATTAGAGTTTCAGTCTATGAAATTTTAGCAAGGGGCAAGAACAGTCCACAGCTGATGGGGGCGTATAGACATAGGGAGACTGACGTGCTGAAATAGGCTTTGCTTCTACATTTCCAGGTGGTCGGGATTCTCGTGGGGCTGGGCATCATCGCCTTAGTGACTTCGCCCTTGCTGCTTCTGGCTTCCCCGTGCATCATCTGTTGCGTCTGCAAGTCCTGCCGGGGCAAGAAGAAAAGCACGACCCATCCACAACCTAGAGAGCTCAGTCGTGTCCATGTGCCACAGGTGTCTGGGTTATACAAGACTGCAGTGATAAAACCCCACTTAATGAACTCACCTCCTCCTCCCTGCCAAACTTTGGAAGTGCCTCTGTGTCCAGACTTTGAACTCACCTGCCCACTTTTGGCATCCATAAAGGCCAAGCGCCCATGCGTGTGTTCTTGTGTAAAGAGAGCCCGGGTTCAACAGTCCAGACTGTGTCTGTGGAGTGTGTTGAGAAGCTCTGGGTGGATGAGGAGAAACTAACGCATCATCATGTTATCATTCAAAGGCTTCCCCTGTGGACTGTTTAACTTCCAACCAAACCTGTGAAGCCTGAATGAACACTCAGTATAATAAGTGCGCTGCCAACCATCACGACACACACTCTCACTGGGAAACGAGAGTCTGTCCTGGGTTGATTTGACTGTCACGAGAAGCATGAGGAAAACCTCCTGTAGGAGGGGAAGAATAAGACTGTTTAAGGGGAAATTCTTGTAAGAATTGTTATTCTCATGAGAATTATAAGAGGGCTGCTTATCTTGGGAGTTGATATGGTGGTTCTGCCGGTTACTGGGCGTGCTGATTTCGCCAGTAAGTTGGCAGAAACACAATAGGTTTCTCTTGTGTGATCTCAGCTTCAAGCCAGAGAGACTGCTATGCCAGGGGAGTTGGCCCTTCCCAGGAAAAGGGCTGCAGCAGGTGAAACCATCTGGTCTGATTTAGCAGCTCTCCCTTGGGTGATCTATTTTGCCTCCAGCCGGTAGCGGTGGTCTGCAGGATTGTTTAATATGAAGTTTGGATAAAGTGGCAGAGATTCAAAATCGTGATCATAGGTATCAGGGACCTTTCTTGAGCTCTCTGTTCCTGTGCCCAACAGATTTAGAATTGGACCTACAAGTACACACCAAGAGTGAATATTACAGTCATAGATATATCCAGAATCTATGTAACTTGCCGCTTAACTAAAGTTTGAATCCATTGGGCATGAATGGATATCTCCAATAGTACACATGAAATACGTGTTTACTTGAAACCCATTCTGTCTTCTGGGACTAATATGGTTTATTATAAATCAACCTAATTTTTTTGCATATTATATATGTAAATTTTGGTTACAAGTGCATTAAGTTACCCAAAGGTTTCGACTCATAACTCTTAAAGCAGTACTCAGTATGATGTGCCATGTCAGTTTGTAAAACACAGATTAATAAGCAAATTATTTATGTATTTTCGAACACAGTTCAGAGCAGGCCTCTTCCCAGCAAAGCTTTGCTCTTTCAGCATCTGTTCAGGTGATCTGAGTACCTTTTGTATGTTCAGGGCACTGATAGACAACAAAAAATATCTGAGAAATAAAATGCCCATACTTTCTATATCTTTAACACTTTGTGTTTGTATCACCTCATGGTGGCTTATTTTTCCTGTTGTACCATCCAGTCAGATTTTGGATAAACGAGTTTTGAAAAGACAGTACCTTTTACTATAATTGCCATTAGCAAAGCAGCCTGGTACTTCATGAGAACTGTATTAAATATTAGTGGATGGCTCTTTCTGAAGCTTGGAGTACCACATCAGGACCTAGGATATTTTCTGAGGTCACTGGATAACTAGACTATCGTATTGCTGCTATCCCTGACCTGTTATTACAGAATGATGCTTTGCCTATGTAACGGATTCTAAGTGGGGATGTGTATATTAAGGAACTTTAATTCACAAGTACATATTGATATCCAATGTATGTATAATACATCTGTTGTGTACATTTTATTTACAGTTTGTATAGAACATAGATGAGAACTCTGGGAAAACTTTTGAATGGCAACCCACCCCAAACTATTTTTAATCATTTATTAGAGATTTCTCAATAGTGTCTTTATTTTCCTTTGAAGCTATAAATACTTCAGAAAAAAAAAATCAGTATCTTCTTCTATCACTGTGTTTTGTACTAGTATAAATATAAATGGACATAGATTTGAATACTTTGTTTTACACTGCCTCATTATAGTACAGGGCATTTACAGCTGCTCAGGGGATCACAGGGACTCAACTGAAATTGAATTTTTGTATCAAGAATGTCAGTCATGGCAATGTACTCCCCCACATTAATATACTCTCGAAGCTTGGATCCACGAAGAATCTTTAAACAGGGGCTGATTTCATGTAACCTAAAGTGCTACATTATCAGAAGCAGAGCTCTGGAATTTGAAGTAAAGGAGGAAGAAAGCATTAATGCTGTTTCCTTGGCAAATTGAAGGAATATGTCTTCTCATAGAAGTACTATGAAAGAATTAGCTTACTTTTTTGTGGGGAGTGTTTGTCCAACAGATTTGAAATAACTGGATTTAAGTTTTTAAATGTTGAAAAGTGCCTGAAAATTGGTGACTTCTTCCTTAAATCGCTCAACAGTTTGGGTTGTGGGGGATTGTCTGAATCAACAGGAACAGGTTGATTGGTTAACCCAAATATATCTCTGGTGCATCAGAGGGCAAGCTGCAAGGCAGTCTAGAGATTGTGTTTATAATGGGGAAAGCTGACCACTTTGATAACAGACTGATGCTTTCGTTTTGCCTAACTGGCCAGAGAAAGGGTTGAACCTTGTCTCCTTCCTGTTTGTCAGCTCTGTCCTTTCCTAGTGATTCTCTGTCTGTCCTAGGAAGAAATATGGGTCTATTTAATGATATTTGGATGTCGTGGCAAAAATCTCTGTGTTTGGAGTAGTGTAGTCCATTTGAAACAGAAATTCAAAAAATCCTTCACTGCACTGTCATCGGGAAGGAATAACTCAACATCCAGGTGAGGTAGGGGGGTGAAGAAGAATACCATATGGAAGGAAATTTTGGAACCTTAGGCGTCCTGTTTGTTCATGTCGTGAATGTTTACTCCTGGCTTGAAATCTCTAGTTTGCAAGAGGCCTTCAAAAAACAAACAATTCACAGTATAAATTTTCTTGTAGCTGGCATCACAAAAATCTTACCTATTCAGGTTTGAAAACCTATGTTGATTTGAATGTTAATCACTGTTTCTTAGAACCCCAAATTGTGTCTTAAAAAGTATATAGAATCTAAATGTGTATTACTTTAGCCTTCCATACACAGTGCTTCTAAAAACTGTTCATGAATGGATACCTTCATGTATATAGAATATGTGTATATGTGTGGTTTGAAAGAGTTTCCGAATGCCTTAGGTGAATGACATTTTATAAAACTGTTACAGTGGATATCAATAAGCTATTACATCTCTGTTGATTCATGATCCAGAAAGTTTTGTTCTGTATTTAAGAAATTGCTGTTGTGTTATATTTTTCCAAGTATTTGAAAGGAAAACACCTGGCCTCTCTGGCCCCAATAAATGTGGAGCAGGAAATCAAGTGTGTTATTTTTTGTTATGGTGTGCAGTTCTAGACACATTCAGTTTTACTGTGAAGGAGCCAACCGGGTCACTATTAAACCTCAAGTTTAGGATTCAAAAAGTAACTTCTGTAATTTCATATGTGGAAGTAACTCTTGTTACCTTGTTTCTTACAAGAAGTAAGAGAAAGTGTGATGCCTTCACTCATTGCAGACTTTTTCATTTTTGTATTTTATTGGAGGAAAATTGCTTTACAATATTGTGTTGGCCTCTGCCATAGTGAAAGCGAAAGTCACTCAGTCGTGCCCGACTCTTGTGACCCCATGGACTGTGTCCATGGAATTCTCCAGGCCAGTATACTGGAGTGGGTAGCCATTCCCTTCTCTAGAGGATCTTCCCAACTCAGGGCTGAACCCAGGTCTCCCACATTGTGGGTAGATTCTTTACCAGCTGAGCCACAAGGGAAGCCCAAGAATAATGGATCAGGGGATCTTCCTGACCCAGGAATCAACCTGGGGTCTCTTGCATTGGAGGCAGATTCTTTACCGACTGAGCTATGAGGGAAGCCTCTGCCGTACATCAACATAAATCAGCCACAGGTATACATATGTCCCCTCCCTCCTTGCTGAGCCCCCTCCCATCTACATATGTCCCCTCCCTCCTTCCTGAGCCCCCTCCCATCTCCTACCCCATCCCACTCCTCTAGGTTGTCACAGAGCACTGTGTCACACAGCAAATTCCCACTAGCTATCTGTTTTAAATATGGTAATATGGTAATATATGTTTCCATACTTCTCTCAGTTCATCCCACTCTCTCCTTCCCTCACTGTGTTCATGAGTCTGTTTTCTGTCTGTGATTCCTGTTGCAGACTTTCTTGTGTGTGTGATATTCCACACTGCCAGTGCACAAGCACTGATTACCATCCAGAAAAATAACCAAAATGATTTACGTCTTTGATGATCCTGATAAAAATGCTGCCAGGCAGCAAAGCTATCAATTCTGTTAAATGTGTGCTGGGCTCTGTGCACTTTTTCTAACCTTCTAAAATTCTGTTAGAAGAATGTGTTTCCTTGCTATAATTTTTTAAAGAAAGGGTTTACATGTGGAAGGTTAACTTCAGGTCATTTCCATTTGATTAATATTCAAGGCAGGACTAGCCTGAAGTTGAGTGCCAGAAGTTGGTTAACAACTAGAACTTGTGTCTCTGCAAAACTGGAAGCTCACATTCCTATACTGGTGTTGATGCCTTTTATTGAATGTTATTTGCTTCTCATACAATATCTGAGTTGGTAAAGGATC
The DNA here is from genome assembly GCA_917880005.1 of Nanger dama. NCBI lineage: Eukaryota > Metazoa > Chordata > Mammalia > Artiodactyla > Bovidae > Nanger > Nanger dama. The sequence continues at coordinate 12,801,902 of CAKJTW010000032.1, read as the reverse complement.
CATCTGCCAATGCAGGAGATGCAAGAGACATGGGTTCAGTTCCTGTGTTGGGAAGATCCTCAGGAGTAGGAAAGAGGAGTCTGGGGGCTATAGTCCATGGGGTCACAAAGAATCGGACATGACTGAGTGACTGAGCACACACACACACACACACACACACACACACACCGATACCTGAGTACAGAGGTTTACAATTGACTTATAATTCAAATTTCATTTTCTAAACATTCAGCTTGGAGGAAATCAATAAGATCACTTAAAAACACTTTGGGGTTATGATTTCATAATTTGCTTAATCGTCTCCTAAAATGTGAACATTATTTCATTTTTAAAATGTGCTTATTATTTGCTGAACTTGAATTTGCATTCCCAAAGAAGTATTGAATGAACCCTTTTACAGCAGTGATTTTAATTAATCCCCTAACCAGCAAATTCATCGCAATGTAAATTATGAATCGAGTGAGTTAGGAGAACTATAATTAGGTTTTCCTATAATTCAATTATTTTCATTTGTTCAATAATCTAGTTTTTTAGACCCTAAAGATAGCATCCGTTTCTACATTATGAGAAAAAATTAATTTCTTTGAATAATTTAGTAGCAATTACAGTATGTTTTATTTATATCTTTTTTCATATGCTTTCTAAAGGACTTTTGAGAACAAAATTATGAAATAAATGGGGCAGATATTGGATGTACTTCATAGAGAAAGTAATGATTTTGTGTACATGTCCTGCCAGGGGTCATACTATTGATAAGTGGCAGTTAGAAAAAGAATGCCAGAGGAGCTCCCTGGTAGCCTAGGGGTTAGGATCCTGGGCTTTCACTGCTGTAGTCTGGGTTCGATCCCTGGTTGGGGAACTGAGATCCTATAAGTAGTATGACCAAAAAAAAAAAGAATGGCAGACTCCTTGGAAGTACGTTAATGTTCCTTCATCAGTTGGTAATTCTGGCTTGCATTTACTCTGAAGTCTGTGAGTCCCGAGAGCATGTCCTTTTCTTCCAGTTATCTGTATCAGCAGAATTTACTATTAAAGAGAATTTATTAGAGTCTGTGTTTTGGTGTGTCTGACAACATACCTAGGGCAAAGGGACAGCCCCTGAGATTAGCCCATCATCAGCCCGTCACTGCTTGGTGTTCAGTGAGAGAAGAGCAGAGACAGGAGGCGACGGATGATTCCTTGGAGAAAGCGCACATTGGCATGTGATTTGACTTGCTAATATGGGAAACAGAACTACATAGCTGGGTCCATGTGCTTATTCCAAAAGCCAAAGTGTTTACCTCTTCCCCACAAATGCGAGGTACATTGCTATCAGTTCCTCCTAATGTTTACAATGAAGACTCAAAAGTGACTAATGCAGATCCAGATCTTTCCCTATTGACATTATTAACTTGTACTCTAAAGTAGATTTGTAGCCTAGCATTAAATAAATCAATCGATTAGTTGATTTAATCAATCAATTAGTTTCAAAGGCAAGAAAAGGAGCGCTAAAGAAATGAATGAATTTCAGAGCTATATAAAGAAGTGCTTTTAATTTCATTTTCTGCATAAAGTTTGTCTTTCAGTTTTGTCAATTTTCCTTTTTATGTGTATTAAAACTAGGATTCAGGCTTTTGATGAGAAGCAGATTAAGTCTGTGGAGAAGGCAATGGCAACCCACTCCAATACTCTTGCCTGGAGAATCCCAGGGACGGCGGAGCCTGGTGGGCCACCGTCTTTGAGGTCTCACAGAGTCAGACACAACTGAAGCGACTTAGCAGCAGCAGCAGCAGCAGATTAAGTCTGATGTTAGCCATTTTATCTTGTGGTTCCCTAGTGACCTAGTATGATGTGAGGGGATATATTTTCTTTTGAGGGGAGTTGATGAGTGGTTGACATTTATGCTACTGAACATATTTAAATAAAATGAACATGAAGATTTTCTCGAGGTGAGTTTTGAGACTTTTGATTATTCATCCGCCCTGGCTGAATTTTTTTGAAGTCAAGCCAGTTTGTTTAACTAAAAGCAAACAAGTCCAGAAATCCACGCACTGCCCCACGTGGTGTGTTCCAAATTCCAGCCTGGTCCTAGGGCACGTGAACAAACTTGGGAGAGGATTGATCAATCTGTGTCACCCTGGGGAATAGAGCCCGCAGGCAGCATCATCTGACCTCCTGCCCTCTGCCAGTCCTGGTAGTGTGAGGCTGGGAGGGGAGCGGGCAGACACTTGCCTTGTCATAAGTGGCTTCAGTTCCAGCCTGGCTTTGCTCTTCACCGGTGCTGTAATGCGAGGCCAACCGCTTATCACATGGTATCGTTTCATCCGTCTTAGCTTAGGCTTCATCTGTCTTTGCTCAGGCTTCAGAGAATAGGTTGAGATCACAAATATCAAAGTGCTTCTAAGTGTTCTTTGTTAGGAGCGGGAGGGGAGGGAGCCAGTGTACAGTGTGTTCTGTGTCTCTGAGTTTGAGTGACGAGTTTGCAGCCGGACACTTTCCAAAGGAGAAAAGAACTGGGATGCCGCTGCTGAGTCACTTCAGTCACATCCACTCTGCGGCCCCATAGACAGTGGCCTGCCACGCTTCTCGGTCCATGGGATTCTCCAGGCAAGCATACTGAAGTGGGTTGCCATGCTTCCTCCAGGGGATCGTCCCAACCCAGAGATCGAACCTGCATCTCTTATGTCTCCTGCACTGGCAGGCAAGGTTCTTTACCACTCGCACCACCATGTTCGAAAGGAGGAAAGAGAACTGGGGGGGTTCCCCGAAATATGGTTCAAGCTCATGACTGTGTGTTAGGGAGGATGACTTCCTCAGGAAATATGTTATCTTTTTAGATTCAAAAAATTCCTTCACGTTGCTTATTCACGAATAGTTCACAAGCATTTGGCTGATTTTGTGTTCAGTTAGAATGGGGGATGCAGAGAGAAAAATGCAGAGTGCACATCTGTACAATGAATCTTTTTCTGGGGGGTGGTTTATGGTAAAAACTTGCATTTACAACATGCCTCATGGTGGGCAAAGTACTTTCAAACACATTTTCCCTTGACTCTTCATGCTATTCTAGGAAGTAAATATTACTATGCCCCTCCTCCTGGAGCAGAGACTCCGGGGACAGGTGATATGGCATAAGCTCACAAAGTGGGTTGGCGGCAAAAGTAGAATTTAAATCCACACCTTGCATGAGCCAGCCCAGGGCCTCTTAGCATTACTTTAATTTTTAAAATCGTGGCTTAAAGCAGCACATCCATTAATCTCAGTTTCTGTTCATCAGAAATCTGGCATGATGTAGTTGGTTCTCTGCTCCGGCTCTCACTGGGCTTCAAGAACAAGGTGCTGGCCCAGGAGTGTTTTCATCTGGGGCTCAGGGTTCTCTTCCAAGCTCACTGGTTGTTGGCAGAATCCAGTTCCTTCTCACACCTTCCATGTGGTGCCCTCTGTCTTCAAGCCGTATCGAGTCCTTCCCATAATTCAGATCTCTGTGACATCTTCTTCAGCTATATCTTTCTGACTTCCATACATTTAATTAAGTGGTTAATAGGAACGCATTTGTCAGTTTCAATAGGAAATTTAACTTTTTGCTGTTGTTTCCCTGTCCTGTGAAGCCAAGCAGTTTGCAGATATGATAGCATCAGCTGGAAGAAACCATAAACTCAGGGAAAAGTTAAGAGCAATATCTATCTTCTGTTGCTCTGAAGTTTCAGTTAAGCCTGGCGTGGTCAAGGTGTTAACGGTAACCTTGCTTCTGGTGGCGTCCTGGGAAGGTCTGCTTGGTCTTTACATGAAGCAGATTTTTCCACATGGGCTTAGAAGAAAACCTGATCTCATCTTTCTAAACAAACCTTCAGAAGGTTCATGATTGAACTGGATCTTGGGTTGGATTCAGGAAGGACAACTCCTTTCAATAGTTGGCTTGAAGTACAGGAGGGTGATTCCACCCAAGTCAGACATATAAAGACTGGATTTAAGTTAACCAGCTGTTGAAGTCAAGGTCACCACCTCTTCCCTTTTCCCACACCAGTACAGGGATACAGATACTGACCAGGTGCTTTAGATGTTTTAAAGTAGAAAAAATTTCAGATGTGATTTTCTGATATGCTATTCAAATGCTACCTACAGATAAATGGAAGAGATTAAAGAGTTTTAAGTTATAAATGAGGGGTCACAAGAGTACGATGTAGGATCGAGATTTGGGTCAGTACAATAGAGTCACTCAAAAATGTCTCCTCTGTAAAGAAAAAAAACTCTCTGGGAATAAAAAAAGAATGGTCATTTTTCTAACTGGAAATGGAAGACTAGAGGGAGGTATGATAACTCTACCAGTCCCTTCTAGCTTCAGACGATTTACAATTTTTCTTGGCCTCAGTTTCCTCATCTAGAAAACTGGAAGCCATTGCTTTCTAGGTCTAATTAAAATCTAATGTTCTGTGTTAAGATGGGAAAGATCACCAGCACTCACTGTGAATCTCACACACATGAATTGTTGTTGTTCAGTCGCTAAGTTGTGCCCGACTCTCTGTGACCCCATGGACTTTAGCACCCCAGGCTTCCCTGTCCTTCAGTGTCTTCCAGAGTTTGCTCAAACTCATGTCCATTGAATCGGTGATGCCCTCCAACCATCTCATCCTCACCCTCTTCTCCTTTAGTCTTTCCCAGCATCAGAATCTTTTCCAATGAGTCAACTAGTCGCATCAGGTGGCCAAAGTATTGGAGCTTCAGCTTCAGCTTAAGTTCTTCCAATGATATTCAGGACTGATTTCCTTAGGATTGACTGGTTTGATCATGCTGTCCCAGGGACTCTCAAGAGTCTTTTCCGGCACCACAATTTGAAAGCATCAGTTCTTCAGTGCTCAGGTTTCTTTAGTTCCCAAAAGAAAATTCTTTATGGTCCAAAAGGGAAATTCTCCTTATTAGACAAGGAACTGGTAATTGCTGGAAGAAGGTCCAGGCACAAATTGTAGTGTTCCGAGCTGTGACGTTTTTTAAATAAGCTCATTGTTGGGGCTTCTGGTTTGTATACATGTTTTGGGCAACAGATGGTTTTCAGGCCGTGTTTCTCTAGTACTTAGCTCAGAACCTTAGTATTCTCTTTTAGCCCATAGGCTATTTACTCTGAGTGTATGTATGAGATTTTCGCCTTCAGTGCTTGGTTTGTTTTTTTCTTTGTTTCCTGTCATTGTCTTTTTTTTTCCCTTTTTTTTTTTGTGTTTTTTTTTTTATTTTTTTTAGATGTTTTTATGATATTTTATATGGTTGTTGTTAGACCTATGTATCTGTTGTCTATGTGTGTGAGTGAGTGAATGAGTAGTAGATAAACAAGTGGATGAATGGACACCTACTTAGGAACAAATAAATGTTTAATCAGACTTAAATAATAAATTTTGTTTTCAAAGTAGAACACAAAACCACTTCTGGTTTTCAAAAATAGCAAATTAAAAAGCAAAAGTTAGGGAGTTTCCTGGCAGTCCAGTTGTTAAGATTTAGTGCTTTCATGGCTGTGGTTCCGGGTTTAGTCCCTGATTGGGGAATTAAGATCCTGCAAGCTTCATGGTGTGGTCAAAAATAATAATAATATATTTTAAAAAATAAACAGCAAAAGTTAAATCAGTGCTCAAAAAGTGCTTTAACATTTTGGTTTTTAAATAAAATGTGTTTATTTTTCCAAGTTATTACTTGAAACCACAGTAAGGTGTTCTTATAGACGATTACTCCCATTTGTCACAAAATGTTTCCATTTAGGGCTTTTAATATTTGAGATTTAACTTTGAGAATGGTCACACTACAACTCATTTCTAATACTTAAATCTGATGTCAAAATATATTATAACCAAGCAAGTAAAATAAAGATTTGAAAAAAGTCTTCAGGCTTAATTTCTATTGTCCATTTTAAGGAAAACAAAATGTGTGTTGATTGCATCTTAAAAATGATAGGGGGAAAAGGGAAATGATTCTATTCTTTCCTTATGACTCATTCATAATCTACAGGGTATTTCTCAGATATTTCCACATAAACATCCTCAACTGATATAAGAACGTGAACTCATCCCTGGAAGGAAAAGAATGACCGGAAATCATTGTCCAAAGTGAACCACTGAGGACCAGAAACTTTGTGGCATCTCCCATGTCACTTTTTAATTTTCTTTACCATTCATATCAAAATCTGCTCCATATTATTTTGATTTCATTTTGAAGATGACATCGTAAATTATCTAAGTGAAAGTCTCTTCTTAAAAAAACCTTTATCTTGTTTCCGTCCAGGACCTCTCAGGGTACCCCTGGGGTACACCTAAGCCAGTTTGAGAAGGATGGCACACTGAAGAAAGCAAGTCTATTAGGTTACCATTCTCCTTACAACACATGTATCCTTTGTAAAAACCAACGTGACCATCAGTTGCTTAAAGAGACTTAGATTAGGAGAAAGAACACGTATCAAAAGGTGAGTTACCGTATTGGCTCATGCCTGATAGATGCCAGGTAAGAGGCGGAGATATGTGTGAGGAGCGTGTAGGGGAAGACAGACATTGTTGAAACTTTTGGTTGACAGTCCTGGATCTGGGCTGTGAAAGGTTGTCAGGATTGTGGTTGCAAAGGAGGAGACAAGGGCATTCACAAAGAGGGGACATGATGAGAGCAAGGCGGCTTGGGGAGTGATAACAAGCCTGATTAAATGGAAATAATGCACTTGTAAAACAGAGAGCCAGAAAATGACAAGGAGAAAAGGACTTTGGGTGCCAGGCGCAGGAGTTGGTGGGTTCTTACTACAGCAGGGAGCTAATGACAGTTCTGAACTTGAGGGATTGATATGTGCAAAGGTACGCTTTAGCAGGTTCATCTGACAGCACTGTGTTGATTGTATTATAAGGGAGAAAGCTAGAAATAGCATCACCAGTTAGGAGGATGGGCTTCCCCGGTGGCTCAGCTGGAAAAGACTCTTCCTGCAATGCAGGAGACCTGGGCTCCATCCCTGAGTCAGGAAGATCCCCTGGAGAAGGGAATGGCTACCCACTGTTGCCTGGAGAATTCCATGGACAGAGGCGCCTGGTGGGCCACAGTCTAATAATCTGCACCATATTATTTTGATTTCATTTTGAAGATGACATCGTAAATTATCTAAGTGAAAGTCTCTTTAAAAACCTAAGTGAAAGCCTCTTCCTAAAAAAAACCCTTTATCTTGTTTCCTCCAGGACCTCTCAGGATACCCTTGGGGTACACCCAGCCTGTTTGAGAAGGATGGCACACTGAAAAAAGTAATCCACCAGAGGAGCCTGGTGGGTTAGTCTGAAAAGAGTCGGTCATGACTGATTAAATGAAGACCTGGTCCAGAATAGTGTCTGCAGAGAAAGGAATTAAAAAAAAAAGAAAAAGCAAATGAGAAAGATGTTAAATATATAATTCAGTAGCATTTTGATGGTTATATCACCTACAGAATAAATGCTTTTAAAAAGTATTATACTATTATTTTCTTACTTGAATGTGATTACTGTATTGAATCTTAAAACCTCCGTACATAATGGTATCAGTTTTTACCTACAGTCAGTTTAGAAAAAGTTATGTTAATGTGAGGCTTACTCATTGGACTTACCCTTAAGTCCTTTTTGGAACAAAGCAGAGAATAAATAAAATTACTCACAGCGCATGATCAAAGAACCAGGCTGAATGCAGAACAATTGTGTGGAGATATATTTCTACTTCGTTTTGTAAGTTTAGGTAATTCATGAGGAAGCAGAGGGCACAGGAGAGTTTCTTACATTAATGAATTCGTTAGTGTTTAAGAAACGCTTTCAACCCAGTTGCCTTTTCCAGTTTTTAGGGAAAGCTCCGAGCACTGAAGTACACAGCCAGCTTGACAAAGACCGGAAATGGGACTGAGTTCTGAAAGTCCTTTGAGGAAGTTAATTGACCATGCTGTTTTCATTTACTTGGAAAGGAATTCCCTTTGAAAGTGCAGTGAGGTGTGTCTTTCCCCTTTCTTAGCTGCCACTCAGTCTGCTAATAAGATAAACTGATGTAATCTTATGTCATGTACTTTCGTATTTATTGTATACGAAGAACTAAAGCTTGTAGCCGTACCACTTACCTTGGTGATTCTATTTTATGAAGGATGACTAACCCATTCTTTTCAGAATAGTTTTTTGCCCTTTGCCCATGGAAATAATTTGCTGTCTGTATGTTGGACAGGGTAGCTGTTGGAGCCCTGCTAATTACAGCTGAACACAGACACTAGGAAGGAGAGAGGAGGAACACAGAATTCTGGCCAGCATGGTTTTGTTAATCAATACCCAGTATTATAGAGGGGAGAAAAAAAAAAGGAGAGCTGCATATAATGATTAGAGACTAACTAAGTCTTCTCTATAACAAATAGCTTGGTAAAGAATCTGCCTGCAATGCAGGAGACCTGGCTTCAACCTCTAGGTTGGGAAGATCCCCCGGAGGTGGAAATGGCAACCCATGCCAATGTTCTTGCCTGGGAAATTCCATGGACAGAGGAGCCTGGCCAGTTATAGTCCATGGCTCACAAAGAGTCAGAGATGACTGAACATGCAGTCTTAGATTGGGGAGCTGGAGGACCTTGTAGGAATAGGCAATTTGCTATGATTGTCATAAATTAGAAGTAATGACAGACCTACAGTGATAAACTATCATTTAGTAATGGTTTTATTTTTTCTGTTTAATGGATTTAATAGGTTAATATTTAATCTAGAAAGTATATAGCTCAAGAGGGTCCTGCGAAGTCCTCACGAAGTCTGTCAGTACTGAAATAGTATGTAAAATTGTGATGTGTATATATTTTTTCCTGGAAAGAGGTTTACATAATTTTAGGAGGTTGTGACACTGAAAAGATTAACAGTGTTGAATGGGAACATTTAAAAATATCGTTTACGTTCTGGTGGATAGGTATTTCTGCATAATGCTGGAATTCTTTAGTTGCTAAGTTGTGACCGACTCTTTGCGACCCCGTAGACTGTAGCTTGCCAGGTTTTCTCTGTCCATGAAATTTTCCAGGCAAGAATACTGAAGTGCCATTTCCTTCTCGAGGGGATCTTTCTGACCAAGGAATCAAACCTGCATGTCCCGCATTGGCAGGCAGATTCTTTACCACTGAGTCGCCAGGGAAGCCTGATGCTGGAATTCTTTTGCTGATTTTTAGTAAAAGGAAAAATTTCTGTTTTCTCCTACAAATGATGGATTTAAGAGTATTTCTAGGTGTAGTTGACATTTCTGAGCTTGACACTGAGGCATACTTCTTACTGAAAAGCCCAAGTTACTCATTATATGGAAGCCCAGAAGAGAATACTAATTAATTTCCAGCATACATGGTGGCAGACTGAACATAAGCTGGTCTCTCCTTCTGACCACCCAAGTGGCTGGCTCTTCTGAATGCTTTTTCTTGTACCTCTGTGTTTTGGGTCCAAATAAGCTAAATCAGGGTCTTCTAGTGGTTTTTCTCTAAATAAGTTTATGCGCATTTACCTGTCCCGAAACAAAACCCACAGACCTGCCTATCTAATTTTGGCAATCAGAGCCCCGTGGCCTGTAACAAGTTTGTCTGTACTTTGATCTGTGATGTTGACACTGTTTTTTGGCTGCTCTTAAGCAGACTGCCAATTAGGTCCCAATGTGTCAGACAGCCTTGGAGTGGGTATAGTGGCCAAGTTTCCATCAGTGGTTACTACTGATTGATGCCTCAGCATTCCATTCATTTAGAAATAGAAACCTATTCTCATCTTTAATTTGGGGGTTGGGAGAGGAGGTAATAGTGGGGTTGTTGGGGTGAGGGGCGTCAATGACGCGATGAACGTGAGTCTGAGTGAACTCCGGGAGTTGGTGATGGACAGGGAGGCCTGGCGTGCTGTGATTCATGGGGTCGCAAAGAGTCGGACACGACTGAGCGACTGAACTGAACTGAACTGAACTGGGGTGAGGGGAATTCCCAGAACACAATTAAATCTCCTTCTATCACTTCACTTTTAACTTTGGTTTTGCTTTTAGCACAGGAAAGACTCAATATAGTAGGAGATTGTGATTCTGTTGTTTAGATTAGGGTATGCTTTTTATTTTCTCAGGTATAGACAATTGAAAGCCACCTTCATTGGAAAACAGCTCTGTGCCTACAACTGCATTATTTTCATGTGTGACCACGTAAGTATTCTCTAACAACTCTAGAAAATCGGAGTTAGTCTCTGCATACTCCTGAGGCCATCACGGTTCAGAGAAGAGGAATTCATTCTTCTATACTGCATACATTGTAAATGCCTAAACAAATTCACACAGGTATCTGTTGAGGTCAATAGTCTGTGCCATTTCTATTCCAGTGCATGATAATGTGAGCTGATTAAGGGGTTAATCCCTCTAGCATCTGAAAAGAATTTAGGAAAAGCCTCTAATGCATAATGAAAATTATGGGATATTTAGGTAGAAGCTTCCTATGGGTCATCATAGACCAATATAGAAAGAATTAAACTAGGAACCTAGTTTCTAGATTTCAGCTTTGGTATTCATTCTTAAGGAGTTTCCCAGGTGGCGGTAGTGGTAAAGAACCTGCCTGTTGATGCAGGAGATATAAGAGATGTGGGTTCCATCCCTGGGTCAGGAAGATCCCCTGGAGGAGGGCATGGCAACCCACTCCAGTATTCTTGCCTGGAGAATCCCATGGACTGAGGAGCCTGGTGGGCTGCAATCCATGGGGTTGCAAAAGAGCTGGACATGACTGAGCCACTTAGCATGCAGGTATTCATACTTAGAAATGGACTGGGTGTTACTTTTCTTTTCTAGTCCTGGGCTATAGTTTCTTGAAATGAGATTATTGTTCTGAGAAGTAAACTACACCCAGGGGAAAGGATGGAGAAGGAAAAACCCAACCTCTCTTCTTTGTCCATGAGTCATATTGTCTGCGCTTGGTTTTTCATTGACACCAGCTGGGATGGTTTTTGCCCATCTCTCAAGGAGGATCCTAATGATGATTCACAGGGTCTGTGACTCTCATTTGCGGTACCAGTTAATTCTGGAAACTCCAAATGCATTCAACTGAATGTATGTTTAAAAACTTTTTTTTCTTTTTCCTCCATTTTTGGGGGAGAAGTATAATTTCATATTCAGGAGTATGTCACGCAGAAGTTGGTGGAGAATACTTCACTGTGGCTCTTCAGAAAAGAGAGGTTTATTGTAACCAGAACTTTTAGCTGTGGTGAATAGCCTCAGGCAGAGATTGGCACACTTTTTCTGTCAAGTGCCAGATAGTAAATATTTTAGGCTTTGCAGGCCATATGGTCTCCATGGCAACTTTTCAAGTCTGCTGCTGTATTGTGAAAGTAGCCATAGACATTATGTAATAAATACATGGGTACAGCTGTGTTCCAATAAAACTTTATTTACAAAAACAGCAAGAGGGGCCAGATTTGACCTGTGAGTTGTAGTTTGCCAAACTCTAGCCTAGAGGACATCCCAGGTTTTTCTATGTATATAATACCTACTTCCAAGCAAACAGTAAGTCCTCAGTAAAATTTGTTTTGATGACTAAATGCATATATGAAGGAACAGAACACTTTCACTGTGGTCTGAATTCGTGTGTTGAAACTCATATATTGGAAACAGTGCCCACTGTGATGGTATTGGGAAGGTGATTAGGTCATGAGGGTGGCATCCTCATGAATGGGATTGTTGTTGTTCAGTTGCTCAGTTATCTCTGACTCTTTGCAGAGTCACAGAACTGGATTGCAGCATACCAGGCTTCCCTGTCCTTCATTATCTCCTGGAGTTTGCGCAAACTATGTCCATTGAGTCGATGATACCATCCAACCATCTCATCCTCTGTTGCCCCCTTCTCCTTTTGCCTTAAATCTTTCTCAGCAACAGGGTCTTTTCTAATGAGTCAGTTCTTCACATTAGATGGCCAAAGTACTGGAGCTTCAGCTTCAGCATCAGTCTTTCCAGTGAATGTTCAGGACTGATTTCCTTTAGGATGGACTGGTTTGATCTCCTTGCTGTCCAAGGGACTCACAAGAGTCTTCTCCAACACCACAGCTCAAAAGCATCAATTCTTCAACACAGCCTTCTTTATGGTCCAACTCACACCCACACATGACTATTGGAAAAAGCGTAGCTTTGACTGTATAGACCTGTGTCAGCAAAGTGATGTTTCTGCTTTTTAATATGCTGTCCAGGTTTGTCATAGCTCTTCTTACAAGGAGCAAGTGTCTTTTAGCTTCATGGCTGCGGTCACCATCTGCAGTGATTTGGATCTTAAGAAAATATTAATGCCCTTATAAAAGGGACCTCAGAGAGTTAGCTTGACCTTCTACCATGTAAGGACACAGCTAGAAGCCTGCAGTCTGCAACCTGGAAGAGAGCTTTCATTAGAACTGTATTATGTTCGCACCCTGATATAGGACCTCCAGCCTCAGGAAAGACGAGAAATAAATTTCTGTTCTTTATAAGTCACTCAATATATGGTATTTTATTTTAGCAGCCAGAACAGACTAAAACGTCTTCTGAGGCTTTATTACTATCAGTTGTGCTTTTAATTAAGGAAGGAATGGACTCAATTTATAGATAGAAGAATAAGGCAAGGAAAATTAGGGGGTCCTAGGCAACCTCCCCCCCACACACACACATTTTAAGCTATTGGGATTAAAGTTTATTTTGGCAGAGAGTGTTAAACCAGGGACAGAACCCAGGCCCATGACAGTGGAAGCACTGAGTCTTAACCACTAGACCGTCAGGGAATTCCCTGCAATTTTTAAATTTAGAATTCAAGCTTCTTGACTCTATTCAATGCTGCATTTACTGAACTCCCTTCTGCTAATATTATTTTATTATTTATTCTAAGGGAAGTTGCTTCTTTCAAAGAGAATACTATTCATTTCTGCTGTATCAGATAAGATTCTCTGCATTGTAAGAGATGGAAGACCCAATTCAAACAGCCGTAAGCAATACTGATTTATTTGTGGGGAATTTATAGGCTGATGAACTTAGAAAGTCCCGATATGAAGCAAGCTCCAAACAGGCTTGACTCAGTCACTCAAGCTACCAAGGACCCAGTTCCTCTTTGCCTCTGTTCTACTAGCCACCTGACTATGTTTACTCTTAGATTCTACTCCATGGGGTATCCCTTAAGGTTTTCTTGTTTGGGGACAGTGGAGTGGGCAAAATGGACTTTTCACACTTCTGCTAATCTTGACCAATTAAGGAAACAGCAGAGATAAGAATGAACTGACATGTGTCCTAGCCTGGTCATGGGGAGCAGAAGAGAATTAGAAGAGTTAATGGAATATTAGGTGATCCTGAGAGCTGGGAACAAACCAGAGAGTAGATGTATTCCAGAGAAAAGAGCATCTCTGGAGATCTGCAAGAGCCTGTCAGGGATGCTGGAGCCCAAAGCCATCGAGAATCACTGGAGTCTAGGGAGGTGTTGGGATATAAGGTTGGACGAACAGGTAAGGAAGAATGAAATCCTGAAGCCACCTGAGTCAGCTTTTATCTCTGTGATGGACTGGTATTACTGAAGAATTTTGAGCAAAGGAGTGTTGGAATTGGACTTAAACACTAGAAAAATTATTCTGACACCTTTGTGGAAGGAGGTTCACGGAGAGGCAGGAAGGAAAGCAATGAACCTAATACTATCAGCTGCATTTTTGTACATAAGCTCAGTCACTCAGTCGTGCCCAACTCTTTTCAACACTGTGGACTGTAGTCTGCCAGGATCCTCTTTCCATGGAATTTTCCAGGCAAGAATGTTACGCCCAAGTTGAGAAATCTCCCAGTGACCACCAGGAAGCTGATATCCGATGCAAAAACAAGAGAGTTTTTATTACCAAGCTTGAGCTGGGGCTCCTACCGATACCGATACAGCGGCAATAGGGAGGAGCCCTGAGCTCTGGGTTACATTGCTTATATAGGGTATGCGCGCGAGATATTTGAAAAATGGGAGTTTCCGGGTTGGGAGACGTCTAATTGGTTACCTTCTGTGGAAGGGTTAGGTGTTGGATTCTGATTGGTCTTCATTTCCCGGGCTGGCCATGGGTTCTGATTGGTCCGTGGGTAGTGGGGTGGGGTTAAGGGATTTCCGAGAAGCTCTTTCCCGGGAATTTTTACAAAATGGTGTTTTTCTGTTAACAAAATGGAGTACCTTAGATTCTTCAGTCTGCCAGAATCCTCTCTCCATGGGATTTTCCAGGCGAGAACACTTGAGTGGACTGCCATATAGCTAACCAACAACAGGATGGAGAAGAGAGGAAGAGGAAGAGAGCCATTTAGATAGAGAGAACAAAGAGTCAGACATGACTGAGCGACTGAGCTGAACTGAACACTAAATATAAGGAAAAGTGAAGCAACCAGAACGATTTCTGGGCTTCAGTTTCAATAGGAAAACTGGGCCCATGCTGCTGCTGCTAAGTCGCTTCAGTCGTGTCCAACTCTGTGCGACCCCATAGATGGCAGCCTACCAGGCTCCTTAGCCCATGGGATTCTCCAGGCAAGAGTACTGGAGTGGGTTGCCATTGCCTTCTCCAGTTGGGCCCATGGTGGGGCCAAAAACTTTGACAGATGTGAATAAATATATCCCTGTGCCTTTGTTTTTGAGGACAAGTATGTGGGGGTCTGGGCTTTCTGGTGTATTTTTTCAGATATATTGGTTGAGAAGAGCCCTAACAGAGCTGACAGCCCCCTGACAGTTGTGCAAGTCAGGATGGGCTCTCTGCGAAGACCTATAACTAGTTTAAAGCCTCGGTTTCTACTTCCTTCAAGAAATGCATGCTGTTGGCTAAAGTGAATTCAGCCGAGCCACTTTTGCTGGACTACTCAGCCTCTACAAATACGCATGGTAGAATCTTTGTGGAGGGAGACTGGCCTGTCCGTCTAATCTCCTCTGGCTGGCTAACTGTCAAAGCCACCTGGCTCTGAAAAGGGAAGAAAAAAAAAAAAAAAAAGCCTTTCTTTGGCCTTTTGTAAAGAGCTGGGCAAGAGGATTCACTATATGCAAATGCCTTAGGCATCCTGGTGGGGAGGGCTGGGAGGGATTGGTCCTAAGCCCTGTGTCCATCTGTGACTCAGCCTGGCCCCACAAAGCACTCTCCAAACCTGCAAGGGAAAAAAGCGAGCTGAAAGGAGCCTTGTCATTGTTCTGGCCGTGGGAACATATGTCAGAAACAACGTTCCAGCCCCTGCAGAAAGGTTCCCAGCGTCGCTTCCCCGGCAACATCATGCGTTACGTTGGTGACAGTAGCAGCTGCAGGGCCAGCCTGTGAGTGACTAGAGGCAGCGTGGAAGCATGGAGAAATTTGTGCAGGCAGCCACCATTCCGTAGGATACCCTCCCCTTCCTTAGGGTCTCTTAGCTCAGCCTGCCTGCAGAGACCTGAATGTTAGGAATGTGGGTGGGAGGCAAACTGAATACGTAATTTAATCCAGACTGGGGTTTAGGTTAGACAATGCTTAGAGATTATGGTAAAAAGGATTCTAAATTGAAATGCAGTGTCATTCTCATTAGTGATCCAGGAGGCCTTTGAAAACTCCGGTATGAGTGAGCTGCTTTTCAGGTAAAACCAGTCTCTCAATCACAGTTGAAGAGGCGGTGTGAGCAGAGCTGGGGCAGACAGAGAGCCAGGAATACCACTATGAATGCCACGGAAGGAAGCTTCTTTGTTTGCTCTCTAGCTTCCTTTCCTCTCTGGCCCTTCTGTTTCTTTCCTGTTTCAAATACTTTCTCCTGATATTATGGAGAAGAAAGAAGTCCCAGGGACTTGGTTTTAGGCCACAATGAACATCTGAAGTGGTAACAGAGAACTGTCGTCAAGCCAGTTCAACAGCCTGCATTTGTTAGGGGAAGCACACTGACTGTAACCGGCCCACCCTGGCCAGGTACCATAGTAAACATTTGCATGAGTTGTTCTATGACGGGAGGTCCTGGTAAGGAACACGGAACTAATAAGCCACCACCAACCAGAAGAAGTTTGGGAAAGGTCAAAAAGAGACACAAGTCTGACCACCTCCCAGAATCCTCCTCACTGGCATATCTTGGCTGAACAGGGCATGCACCACCAGGAAGGACTCTGAGTCAGAATGATTGGCTAAAGACAACCTGGAAACTAAGCCCATCACCATAAAACCAGAGATTTCGAGCCAAGAGAAGTTCTCCTGGGTTCCCTTCCTCTATTGCTCTTCAGCCGGGAGCCCTTTCCTGAACCCTTTCCCAATAAAATCTCTTCCTTTGATAGCACGTGTCTCCTCGGACTACTCATTTCGAGTGTTAGACAAGAGCCTGGTTTCGGGCCCTGGAAGGGGTCCCCCTTCCTGCAACACACTGGATGTATGTGATGAGTCCGGGCTTGATCTAGCTGAGTGGAGCTCTCGGGAGGGGTGATAACAGTGAAGCGCAGTCCATGAGGGAGGGCAGGCGTCTTCTCAGGTAATTGTAACACCCCCCCGCCCAATGTAGTAAGGGATCTGGGGAAGGTATAAACCAGATAGCAGGCAGTGCACAGACAAGTCTAAAAGTATTCTGACACGATACCTTGGGAGGTTTCAGGAAAGAACTGACATGGGGAGAGAAGGGCAAGGGAAAGATAGTGACTGGGCGCTTGCTTGCTTAGTCGCTCAGTCGTGTCTGACTCTTTGTGACCCTGCACACTGTTGACAACAAAGCTCCTCTGTCCATGGAATTTTTTAGGCAAGAATACTACTGGAGTGTGTTGCCATTTCCTCCTCCAGGGGATCTTCCTGACCCAGGGGTTGATCCTGTGTCTCCTGTATTGGAAGGTGGATTCTTTACCCACTGAGCCATCAGGGAAGCCTATGATTGTGAGAAGAGACAGTGTTGTTTGCGAAGGAGGAACTGGAAGTTTCTGAAAGGACATATAGCTGGAAAATAGGAAAACTCTCTAGGGATGGGTGACACCGTAGGAGGCTGCCTGTGATGAACTTGCTTCCCTCAGGGTGTTGGACTTTGGGACAGTTAATCTCTCACAGAGAAAGTGAACACCTGACTGAGAGTCTGAAACTGGTTAAACATCATCAGTGGATTCTCACTGGGAGAGTTTCCAAATGAATGGATGAGAACAAAGGCCTCTGACCTTTCAGAGTTAAATGCTTAAGCCAGAAAAGGAGATGAGTAGTTTTTCCTGAGTTAACATTAATTGAGAGTCCTTCCTAGGCGCTGTGGAAACCACCTGATTAGGAGGAATGTGAAATCAAATGGAGGAGATACCGAAGTTGTTTTTATTGCTTAGAATACGAAACTGATACTTTCCAGAGCCCCTGAAGGCACTGAAGCTATTCATCTAACAAAGCATTTCTCTTACGCCTCTATCCTGGTGAAAGCCAAGACAAATAGCAGTCCTTCTGGAGGTCTTGTTTCATATATTCTTTGAGATACGTGTTTCCATACACTTGAGTGAATTGGACGTTCTTATACATTCACCTCTCTTTGAGTTAGTGACTGCTTCTGAAGATGACTCGGTTGGAGTGTTAGGTGGGATTTTTCAGGGTCGACAGAGGCCCTCCTAGGAAAAGTGGGAAAATGCAGAGGTGATCCCTAATGCCCTACAGGAGAGGTGGTGTGGGGTGGGAGGTGTGGACAGGGCAGGTAGGAAGTCACATGTATTGAATATCTTTGTAGGTACTTGGGGAGGTACCTTGCAGGCACTGTATTCATTACTTTTCGAGTCTCTTGAGTGAAATAGCAGGTGTCCCTATAGAATGGTGAGTAACTTCCCTGGTGGCTCAGATGGTAAAGAATCTGTTTACAATGCAGGAGTCCCGGGTTCGATCCCTGGGTTGGAAAGTTTCCCTGGAGAAGAGAATGGCAACCCACTCCAGTATTCTTGCCTGGAGAATTCCATGGATACAGGAGCCTGACAGGCTCCCTGGCACAGTCCATGGGATCACAGAGTCAGACATGACTGAGTGACTAACAATCACTATCGATCACTATCGAGTGATGAAGAAAGACTCTGAGAAGTTAAGTAACTGCCTAAGGTCTATCTATTGGGCAGTCAAGCAGCCATGATTCATGGGCCAGAATCCAGGGCTGACACCACCCTGCCCAAGCTGCTCCCAGGGCAAGTACTGCTCAATCAGAAAACAAACAGTACTATTCTTTTATTGAACTAATACCAGGAAAAAAGAGCATGCAAACAGTACTACTCCATCAGCAAACTTCCTACAGCCAGGACCAAACTTTCAAACTTTTTTTTTTTTTTTTGCCTAACACTACAGTAAGAAATATGCTTGACAAGAAGACCCAGTACAGTCTTGTACATAAAATGTCAGAAGTTTTATGAATCAGTTCTTACTTTTTGACTGTGAGATGCTCTGTTTTCTATTGAAGTAATCTTTTCTATTTAATTTTTTTAAATGCTGAACTTTGGACTTAGGAATGTTGACAACCTCCTTCCTGTTTTGCATATCCCCCTCTAGCTAAAAATATGATGTTGTCATTTTATGATTTACTCTTGCCCTGAAGGTTGTCTGGTTCTATTGTTAGTAACAGAAATAGGTAAAACTATTTACCTGTCTCTAAGAGCCTTCTACTCCTCGTAGGGTTACGGCCCAGGCTTCTGTTTCTCCAGCTTTCCTAAGAATGGAGGGCTCCC
Organism: Nanger dama; assembly: GCA_917880005.1. NCBI lineage: Eukaryota > Metazoa > Chordata > Mammalia > Artiodactyla > Bovidae > Nanger > Nanger dama. The sequence continues at coordinate 12,783,337 of CAKJTW010000032.1, read as the reverse complement.
AATCTCAGCCTTCAATCAAGGGGGAGTTTTGAATATGAGGAAGCGGATCATGTTTGCTTTTAAAAATAATTTTCCACGTCCAGGTCACACATGGAGATTCTCTTTTTATGTCTCCTACCTCTGAGTATATAGAACTTTTAAAGCATCACACTTTTACTTTCCATCTTTATTTTATAAACATTTGCTTGTTTGGCTGTATTGGGTTTTAGCTGTGGCACGTGGGATCTCTGAAATTGTGGCATGCAGGATCATTTTTTTAAGTTGCGGCATGCAGATTAGTAGTTGTGGCACATGGAATCTATTCCCTGGCCAGGGATCGAACCTAGAGTCCCTGCACTGGGAACCCAGAGTCTCAGCCACTGGACCACCAGGGAGTTCCCAGCACACTTCTACTTTAATCTTGGAAATTTTGCCTGAGAGGCTTGGAGAGAGAGAGGTGATACTTAATGAGGTGGATTTTATGATTCCATTCACCGTGACAGGAGAGGCTCTGATCTGAGGATCATGTTTTCGGGGAAGAAACCTGTACAAATAAATCTTTCTGAAGGCACTTTGCACGCTATGAAGTGCCAGACAAATATGAGCAATTGTTGTTATTAGGTGTGATGCTGAGTAAGGGCAAAGTACTTTATCCTGTCTGTGAAAGATGACAGGCTTTTTTCTTGACACAGGCCAAGCCTGTAACAAATTACTGCTCTTCATCTGGCTGCAAAAATTGTTGCTCTTACACAGATGTAAAGACAGACTTTTGGACTGTGTCAGAGAATAGCATTAAAACATGTATATTACCATATGAAAAGCAGATAACCAGCACATGAAACAGGGCACCCAAAGCCAGTGCTCTGGGACAACCCAGAGGGATAGGGTGGGGGAGGGAGGTGAGCAGAGGGTTCAGGATGGGGGGACACATATGTACCTGTGGCTGATTCATGTTGATATATGGCAAAAACCATCACAATATTGTAAAGTAATTATCCTCCAATTAAAATAAATTAATTAAAAAATGTTGCTCTTTATTTGACCAATAAATCCAACACGTATTGATTCCTTATTGTATATTAAGTATTGTGCAGGGCTTTGTGGAGGCTGAAACCAAATGAGATGTAGTCTCTGCACTTTAGGTGCTTATAACTGATCTTCAGGGAGAAGAGAAATCTAAGACACAAAACAAAAAGTGTTTGAAATCCATCAGGGTGTATAACACAGTGCTGAACAGCATGCTGTAGAAAAGCCAAATGGTCAGTTTCAGTTAGAGAACCCAGACCTGACTCCTGGTCTGTGAAGGAACCTCTGTGTTGGAAATTAGACATAGGAATGTGGAGACAACAGAGGTCTGTTTATCTGGAAAGCTCTGCTCAGTAACCTGCAACCCTTGGGATTCATTTGACCTGGTCTGTGGTGTCGATTCAATGTGGGCTTCAAGACATCCCATGAGCTATGTCATACACTAAAGCCCAAGCATTGCTATTTTAAAAATATCCTCAGTTGATTCCTAATATTCAGGTAGGTTTGAGAGTAAGAGATTAGATAGTTCTTTTTAGATAGGTAGTATTGAAATATTTGCTCATTTCTACTCTGATTTTAATTATACAGATAAAAAGTGATCTGCAGGGGTTATTATTAGCAACAATAATTCTTAAAATGGGTTTATAAAAGCACTGAACACTAAAAACAAAAACACGGAACATTTGCATCCCAAACTGCACCATATTTAATTGCACAGTTACTAAGCGATAGCTGTTTGGTGCAGGGTGACATGGATGTCATTCAGCCTGGATTCTAGTTATGACTCAAAGCAGCACACAGTATGTGAAATTTAATCTCCTTATCTGTGAAATAGGGCTCCTAATAACATCTGCCCAATCTATCTCAGTAGAGAAGGCAATGGCAATCCACTCCACTATTCCTGCCTGGAAAATTCCATGGACAGAGGAGCCTGGCAGACTACAGTCCATGGGGTCGCGAAGAGCTGGACACGACTGAGTGACTAAACCACCACCAATATACCTCAGGGGCTTCCCTGGTGGCTCAGTGGGTAAAGATGAAATGCATGAGGTACAGGAGACACTGGTTCTGAGCCCTGGGTTGGGAAGATCCCCTGGAGGAGGGCATAGCAACCCACTCCCGTATTCTTGTCTGGAGAATCCCATGGACAGAGGAGCCTGGTGGGCTACAGTCCATGGGGCCGCAATGAGACCGATATGACTAAACACACAGGCAGGCAATCTACCTCACAAATTAGGAATGAAGCAAGACAGTAATAGATGCAAACGCATTTAATAAAGGTAGAAGGTTGTACAGAAGTATAGGGCATTGTTATTTTCTTTTCCTTTGTAGTCCCATTTAGTCACATAGTTGAAGGATTGCGTGTCAATTGCCAATCAGTGGGAGGCGGAACCCTCAGAGAGGGAAACTGAGGAGGTGGAAACCGGTGAGGCAGGAACCTGTTTGTAAGGGACTTGTGCATTCACGAAGTGTGGTATCTGTGTGTCCTGGCACCAAGCCGCAGGAGGATTGCAAGGGCGGACTCTATGTGAGTCTCTGTGCGTGTATACACAGAAGTATACATAAATATATGTATATCTGTATACACAGGTATGTAAATATATGTATACCCGTATACACAGGTATGTATGTAAATGTACATATACATTTCAGAGGCATCCATCTGGGCCTTTGGAAGCAAAGCTATGCCAGGGCAGCACTATGCCTCATGGAAAAAGATCACTAAAGCACACTTGTCCCTGGGCAGCAGTGACCACAGCCTCTACTTTGCACTGACAGGACTCTGGTCTGTTCTTTAAAAAAATATTTATTTATTTGGCTGTGCTGGGTCTTAGCTGCCACATAAGGAAACTTTAGTGGCAGTGTGTGGTGATCAAGCTTAGATCTCCTGCACTGGGAGTGTGGCCTTTTTAGCCGCTGGACCACCAGGGAAGTCCCGGATATATTCTTAACTGAATAAGCTTCAGGTCTTTTTTTTTTTTTCGCCTTTGGATAACGTGTTTGGAAGTTATCTTTAGGTGTGTGATATAGTAGGGGAGGGGAATTTGGGGAGTGAGCTGCCCTAGAGACGAGAGGAAGGGGGAGGGCATTTCCTAGCTGTCAGATGAATACGTTTCCCGTGGATGTGGAAAAGAGTTTTAAGAGGGGCCGCTGACAGGACTGCACCCTCAGAAATGGCTGGCTTTTCTTAATAACTCTCTCCAATTCCTACTCCCGTTTAAAACCTCCTCCTCTGCGTGGAAACACTCAGGACTGGAAGGTGTTCAGGTGCCTCATTCCTGTTTTAGGGCAGAGGATCCCTCCCCAGGCCTTGGACTCTGCCCAGCGGGGATGGAGTGCCAGCTCTTACAAAGGCTTTGCTGTGTGGTGTCCCGACGGGCTGGCCCAGGACCCGGCACGGCAGCTCTGTTGTGGGCCCAAGAGGTAGCCCAGGTAGGAATGGCCTAATGCGAGGAAAAGGTGTCGGGCGGGCATATGGTTAAATCATAGTAGGGGGTGTCAGTGAAAACCCAAAGAGTATGTGGTGGTGAAAGGAGGATGTCTTTTACGACAGTGTGGGGTGCCCTCTTACGTGAGCTGCCCTCAGCGAGGGCTAAGAACTCTGGAACCAAGAACTTGGTTTTACTGCCCCAATCTGTTGCTTTCTAGAAGTCTTCTTTCTTCTCCTATCTCATGGTCTTTCAAGGCAGCTAAGGTCCAAGGTTGAGTCTGGGTTTGGAAATGGTACTCTGGGTCCTGTTGGGCTCAGGGTGGGATTTGTCCTGATGTGTGTTAAGGGGACTGGGAGCAGAGATAGTACTTCTGTCTTTGGGCTCCTTCCCCCACCCCCAGTGATGGTGAGGCCCCAGTGCTGGCTGTGGACGTGACTTGCCTTTGGTTCCCAAGGGAAGAGTGAGGGCTGGAGGTGTAGGTGTGGGGCCTTAGGGCATTTCCATGGCATTGTCATTCTGGTCTTCAGGTTCTTCTTCCACAGTTTTCAGAACAATTCTTGGGTTGCTGGGAGCCAGGGGTCGGCATTTGGTTCTGAATCCTGCCACCAGCTGGTCCTGTTGTTAGGGGAAGCACACTAACTGGAACCAAACCGCCCACCCTGGCCAGGCACCATAGTAACTATTTGCATGAGCTTCTTTACGACAGGAGATTCTGATAAGAAACAGGGAACTAATAAGCCTCCACCATCTGGAAGAGTTAGGGAAATGTCAAAAGGAGATACCACAGGTCCGACCACCTCCCAGGATCATTCTCTCTGGCATCCATCTTGGCTGAACGAGGTGTGTAGCACCAGGAAGGACTCTGAGTCAGAATGACTGGCTAAAGACAACCCGGAAACTAATCCCATCACCGTAAAAACCCCAGACTGCAAGCCGCATGACAGCTGTTCTGGGTTCCCTTCCCCTACTGCTCTCCACCTGGGTGCCCTTTCCCAATAAAATCTCTTGCTTTGCTAGTAGATGTGTTTCCTCAGGCAAATTCATTTCCGAATGTTAGACAAGAGCCCAGTTTTGGGCCCTGGAAGAGGTCCCCTTTCCTGCAATACTGTGACCTCAGGTAATTCACTGAATCTCATTTTTCTCCCTTTATCTGTCAGATGGGAACACTTTTTAATTATACATTAGTATAAAAAGTTGTAGTTCTAGTACTTACATGGTGATTAGCTTGACTTCTGTCGAGCGTGTGTATTTAGGGAGGAAGATGTCAACATTTAGTCTAGTGTCAGAAAGAAAGCTCCTCTAAAGTTAAAAGTGTGATTGCTAAGGGATATAAAGGAAAGGAAAGCAGAGAGTGGAATTTGTTGCATAGAGCAGAGAGAAAAAGTTGGAGGGTGGAGGGCAGTAGGAGAAAAAGCTGACTAAGTCTTCTGTTAAAAGCTGTGAAAGATGACTTTTCTGGTATGAAGAGATGGTAACAAAATCTCTCCACAATGCCTCACATTCAACTGTTAGAGATTTATTCCTTTGGATGAAACGCTGTCGTTATAAAATATAGATGTGTCTGGAATGGGTAACATGTTAAGCTATTTACTCCTTTTTTTTCTGTTCATTTTCCAGCCAGATAGGGACAAACTGTAAAAATGATGGTCTACATTATCTGTGAAAGAGGAGTTAAATCAGGGTGTGGAGGCGGAAGAAGACTTTAGAGACTTCACTTGCTTCACCGTTTTGTTTTAGGACTGAGGTTCACTTGGAGTTTGCCGAGACGATAGGGAATGAGTGTGCAGAGGCTTCTGCCTGAGACTGCAATTGAGTTCAGGGGTGATGCTTTAACCAGAGAGTGAGGAGAACAAATCTCTGGTGTCTAGAATCTGAATAACACTTCTGTTCCCTCGCTGTGTGCTGCTGGGTGTGTTGGCTAAGCTCAGTGGAAACACTGCATTCCCGGGCAGAGCTCCTCATGCCTTCTGCCGAGAAACTGCTGCTCCCTCCACAGCCTGCGTTGCCTCAGGACCAGCTCTGATCTTAGGGGAAATGCGTGCAAGTGGCAATTAACGGAGGACCCGGCACGGTCCCCAGAAGCCTGTCGAATCCATTGTGGCGGCTGGTTCCCCCGCCCTCCTCTCCGGGAGCCAGATGAGATTCTGGACCTAATTAGTACTGGAAGAAGTGAGAACTCTTGGGAGTTGCCGGGAAATCGTCAAGTTGCCTTGAAGCCACATAGCTGACCCCTCGCAGCTAAATCAGAGTGTTGAGGTGCTTCTTCGGTTAGAACATCAGTGAATTTTTGTTTCTTTAGCTCCTCTCTGAGGAAAAAGGCACTGTGTGTGAACGGCCCGACGCTTTGATGAGAAAGGAGACACCTGAAGCCGAGGACGCTTGCACAGTTTTCTGGTGCCATCTAGTGTCTTCCTGGAGGAATGGCAGAGGCGGGACTGGGTCATGAAAGGACCCTGGAGGCAGCCAAGTGAGTCTTTGAGGTGCCAGAGTTGAGTTTCTCTTAAACTGGGCTCTGTAGGTCATTGGGTTTATTTCCAGAGGTTCGAGATAATTGTTTTATTTAAAACCCGCCCTCTTCCAGAGGTACAAGATCCGATGAACAAATTCATGGCACGTTATAGTATTCATTTTACCCAGGGATCGTTGCATATCCAAAGGGCTACAGAGAAAGAACAATAATTTACCCCGAGAAAGAGACCCTTTTAATAGACGCTGTATCCCCTGAGGGTAAGGACCAAGCTGGTTATGTCTGTACCACCAGCCTAGCAAACACTGGCCACATCGTAGATGCCAGTGAGTCTGTGATTTCATCACAGTAGTGTCTGGATGTGGAGAAGGCAGTGGCGCCCACTCCAGCACTCTTGCCTGGAAAATCCCCTGGACGGAGGAGCCTGGGGGGCTGCAGTCCATGGGGTCGTGAAGAGGTGGACACGACTAAGCGACTTCCCTTTCACTTTTCACTTTCCTGCATTGGAGAAGGAAATGGCAACCCACTCCAGTGTTCTTGCCTGGAGAATCCCAGGGACAGGGGAGCCTGGTGGACTGCTGTCTATGGGGTCGCACAGAGTCGGACACGACTGAAGTGACTTAGCAGCAGCATCTGGATGAGCAAGATGTGCACCTTGCTTGTTCGAGGTATTCTCAGACAATTAGTGAATTATGGGATCCTTCAGTCATCACTTCAGATGGTAAAGCATCTGCCTACAATGTGGGAGACACGGGTTCAATCCCTGGGTCAGGAAGAGCTGGAGAGGAAATGGCACCCCCACTCCAGTATTCTTGCCTGGAAAATCCCATGGACAGAGAAGCCTTGTAGGCTACAGTCCATGGGGTCGCAGAGTCAGACACGACTGAGCGACTAACACACACTCACTGGGATCCTGAGTGTGTGGGGCCTATAACTTTGAGGCAAATATCAACTTGGTTCTTTTTAGAAACAGTGTTGAATTTTTATTTTAAAGGATAGTTAAGGTATATGAAAAGAAAAGAGCATTTAAGGCATAAAACAGAGAGAATGTAAGAAATTCATTTTTAAGCCCCATCCCTAAGTCTGGAATTAGCATTAGAGGCAGGGTTGCTAGTTGAGGGATAGAGCAGTCTTGGGCCTTAATTTTAGAATGGTTTCTACTGAGGCAGAGCTTTCTGAGATACAACTCTTGCCTCTTAAGGGTGAAATTCAGAAAAGATACTTGGAAAAAATATGTCTGACCCTTGAACACTGGTTTGAATTATGCAGGCCCATTTTTATGTGGCGTTTTTAATTGTAAATACTATAGTACTCCAGGATCCCAGGTTGGTTGCATCTGCAGATGCAGAATCATGGTTCCAGAAGAACTGAATGTGCAGACAGCTGGTTATACTAAGTTATACTCACGTTTGCTGCTGTGCACAGGGTTGGTGCCTCTGACTTTCTTGCAAGTTCTGAGTCAACTGCAGTTTGCTCTTTAGACTCCCCCCCCCCCGCTCTCTGTAGACATTTTGATTCTTGCTCTTGGTGACCCTATGTATAAGGCATCACTAAATATCCGCAGCCCTAGATTTCACCTGGCTACTTACTGTTGAGCCATGGTGGGGTGTGCATCTGTGTCTGCTGACATTCATTCTAACATCCACATGGGAAGGTACTGGCTTTGAGCTTTTCTGTCAGGAAGTGGGAGTCAATCGAAGAAGGCAGAGTTGTCTAAAGTAAGAGTGATGATACTTACTTTTCATTTCTACTTCCTTTTACGTTTGCTTTTAGCAATTGCTATGTGCATGAAAATGTATGAGAGTCAAAATGTGCTTTTACATGTGACTGTTTAAAGGAAATTGGTTAGTTCTTTTGAAAAACAAAGAATCATTTTACAAAGTAAATAATCACACAGTTCAACTCGATAATTTATGAGTTGGCCAAAATACGTTCATTAAGGGTCTCTCTTGTTAGATACATGTTCCATGTTTAAAGTATTACAGAAATTCATTTAGTCCTTCAGCAAAAATGGATTAGCTTGTAGATATTTGAGGCAAAAATGCGTGTCCCTTTATTAAAAACGTATAAATCATGAATAAACTTTCAGATCAACCCTCCAAAAGCTATTAAAGCCACGAGGTAGGTTAAATAATAAAATTTGTAACTGAAGCAAGTAAAATGAATACAGCTAGAATAGTCAACATTGTAAAGGAGATGATAGATTCATTAGAAATATTTTAGTTATTATTAAGATGTTTGAGTAAGTATAGTGTTAGAGAAACATGAAGAAGAAAAATACTTTTGTATTGGGATGTTAGTGGTGCTGATTCGTGTACCTAGGTCTACATATGGGTAGTTTTCCTGTGTTTGTATAGATCTGTACTAGATTTTACTTCTCAAAGTTGGCCATTTTTTTCCACTCAGAATTAAAACAGAGTAAAAAGAACAAAGATTTTTCTGGACTTAGTGGGAGAGATCTAGAAAATAAAGATGCCTGAAGAACAGAGTTGAAAAAAATGTATGGGTGCGAAAAAGAGATGTATCGAAGTTAGCAAGTAGCCTGTAAGTAGAGGAATTAAGAGATCAGCTCATGAGAGTTTGTACAACTTCCCTGATTCTCAAAGGAAGTAAATCTATGTCTGTTAGTTTCCATGTTGACTGACAGTTATGTATGCTAACAGGAAAATAGTATTTTTCATATTTAATGACTTTTGAAGATCATTTGCAAAGTTGTTCTTTTCACATAGCAACATGATCCAGTGGTTTGGGGAAGGAATTTTCAATTCAGGAATTTTCTTTAAAATCGAAATCTAACCCCGCTCCCTAGTCCCCTTTAGCATTGCTGTTTTGACGTCTAGACCAGTAAAGAGCCTAACCTGGTGTTTCAGGATGACACCCCATCCCAAACCCCATGGCAACCAAGCCTTTCACAAGTATCCAGCTGTCTTTCTGTCTCTCTGTGTGTCAGACAGGCAGGCAGCTGTGAGTCATCAAATTTACATAGGGGTCATTTAGGTGGGTCATTTACATAAAGGTCATAATCTTTATGAAAATAAAAATGAGTTTGAGTGTGTTTTTTATTTTATTTTTTTACTTCAGTGTAGTATGAGAAAGCTCCATCAAGTAAAGCAGTGGGTCCTTAAAGTGTGATCTAGGGCCAGCGCCATCTACGTGATGTACTTGGGAACTTGGAAATGCAGTTCTCAGGCTTCACCCCCAGACCTACTGAATCAGTCCTCTGCTTGTAGGACTCTGTTTTAATAAGTTCCTCAGGTGACTGTGACCCACACTGAAGTTTATGAACTTCCAAGTAAGTTCTGTGTGGATGAGATGGGGAAACCTAAGGACGTAGGCAAGGGAGAGAAACCAGATTGGGCCAACTCCTTCCAAAATACTGTCGTGATTATATGGCTGGAGGAAGTTTGAAAGGAACATGAAAGGCAATCTCCCTCAGGGTTAGGAAGTAAGCCAAACACAAATCGAGGGAGAGTGGAAAGTGATGGGAGAGTGCCACTGATTTTCTCTTGGGTTTGAAGCTGAAAGGTTGATCAGGTCCACAGTCCCTTATCTAAAATTCTAATTCTCAAAACTCTGAAAAGTAAGTACTTTACTGTAAGTTTGGTGCCAAAATTCACTGGCAGCAAAACCCGTCTGGAAGTTATTTATGATCATTATGTTTATCCCATTTAGATTAAATATTTGTGTTTTGCTTTGATATTTGATAAAATATTAGTACATTTGGTTATGGGATAAGTCCCCAGATCCTATTGGAGGTCTTAGTAATTCACCATATTTGCTTTCTAAGCTCCAAAAATTCTCAATTCTAAAGCATATCTGCCTCAAAGATTTAAGAAAAGGGATTGTGGCTCTGTATTGACCAGAACCTTTGGTCATTTCTCATAGCTAGTCAACTGAGCCAACTGCTTTTTCTCTCTTCCTCCTGTTTCCTATGATGACTCAGCTGTCTGAAGGAGAGGGACCCTCCAAGCCAAGGACTTGAGAGCCTTTCACACTTAAATTTGTTTGTCTGAAAATGGTGATTCTGAGCTTCTTATCTGATGAGGACTAAATGAAGCTTTCAGGAGACTCTTGTGCCGAGTATGTATTTAATAACACTGCCTTTTATTGGTTTTGATATTTGCAACAGTGCTAGAAGAAATAAGATCTGTCAGGAGGTTTCTAGAAAGGATTTATGCTTTGGGCTGGGGATTGGACAATGTGATGGCTCAGCCTCTTATGAATTATAAGTCTGTGGCTTTGGGTAACTATCTGAGTGGCGGCTAATCTTTTTTTTTAGCCAGAGCAAAGGTCACTCTTTGTTTTGGTCTGAGGAGGGTATATTTCCTTAGGAACATACATAAGTAGTTTTGCAACATGGCACTGCATGGTTGGGTATGAATTTTGGAGCTAGATGACTTTGCTTCAGATTTTGGCCCTACAACACACTGGCTGTGATATTGTATAGTTATGTAACCACCCTCTGCCTTAAATGCTTAATCTGTAAAATGCTGTATAACACAGGGAGCTCAACCCAGTGCTCTGTGACAACCTAGAGGGGTGGGATGGGGTGGGGAGTAGCGGGTAGGAGGGAGGTCCAAGAGGCAGGAGACTGTGTGTACTCATGGCTGATTCACATTGTTGTACAGCAGAAACCAACACAATGTTGTAAAGCAATTATTCTCCATTTAAAAATAAATAAAAAGGGGCTAATATAAAAGGGGATAGGTCTGTGCTCAGTTTTTCTTAGATACCTGGTTAGGCAAGCATGTGGCCTGGTCATGTCACAATCGTCACGTGACTGCCCATCTATTTATTTACTATCTTGAACAGTGAAGCAGGATGATGCCAATGGGGTTGTGAATGAATGCACTGAGAGCTGGATGGTAGAGCCAGATCACGTGGTAACTCATGTTAGCTTTTGAACTGTGGTGTTGGAGAAGACTCTCGAGAGTCCCTTGGACTGCAAGGAGATCCAACCAATCCATCCTAAAGGAACTCAGTCCTGAGTGTTCATTGGAAGGACTGATGTTGAAGCTGAAGCTCTAATACATTGGCCGTGTGATGCAAAGAGCTGACTCATTTGAAAAGACTCTGATGCTGGGAAGGATTGAAGGCAGGAGGAGAAGGGGATGACAGAGGAGGAGATGGTTGGATGGCATCACCGACTCAATGCACATGAGTTTGAGTAAACTTCAGGAGTTGGTGATGGACAGGGAGGCCTGGTGTGCTATGGTCAATGGGGTTGCAAAGAGTCGGACACAACTGAGCGACTGAACTGAACTGAACTGATGGCAGTTATTCAGAACAGTGCTAGGTCTCCATGCCACCTGGCAGGATCTCTCCCTGGACAGAACACCATGGTCACCAGCCTGAGTGCCTCTCCTATCAGAAACTGGGGAGACCTGAGAATTCTCCCTTCGCTAGCATCACCTCACCTCGATGTTCACTGTTAACATTGGCTGAAAATGTATTCTTTGAGCTTTGCAGTAAACTGAGATCTTGAAGTCTCAGGATGCTCAATTCTGCCAGGCCTCCGATCCATTCATTTATAAGGCCACCTTAGTTTTAGGCCGTTCTGGAATAATATTTCTTGTTTCTCTGACCACCCTTTGCTCAGCCTTCTGAAAGGAAGGTGAATAGCTGACTTGGGAGTGTCATGTACAGCATCATGTACAGCCCAATGAGTAGAGTGTTATTATGCCTCCAAGATGAGAATCTGACTTCACTGTTTTTCTGCCTGTCTTGTAATTCTGCAAGAAGGGCAAAAGGATTGGCACTGACTGACTTTCCCCACGAGGTAAGCACACTGAACAGGAGCTGCTTCAGTAAATTCACCATCAGGCTCAGCTTCTTTGCCAGTACCTGACAGGGTGTAAGAGGGCAAGCTTGCATTTCAAAGAGAATATGCAAGAAGGAAGTCCAGATTCTGCCTTAGAGATGTGCTCCTATTTTGTGTTTTAAAGATTAATTATCAGCCATTAATGAAGCTGACACACTGCCATTTGGTCTGGTGAACTTTGTGAACATTCTGGTGGATAAGGTTTGTGAGGACTGGGAGTGAGAAAGGGCGATCCCAGCCATCTTGAGTAGTTCAGAATCTGAAACTCTGTGTATCAGGGTCAAGGGGATGCAGAGGTGGGAAGCACACGTTTCCTTTCCTGTAAGGTGTCTCTTTTTCCTTTGATACGTCTGTGGTCTGTGGCGACTCCTGGAGCCAGAACTCGCTTCAGAGGCAAATTGATGTAGAGTCTTCAAGTTTGGGCTGTGTCTGCGGGCAACACTGGGCTAGTGAAAGCATTAAAAAATAAAAGGGCAGCAATGTCTCCATAGGGTGATATTATTCCAAGAGCTTAACAAAGATTTCCAGTACACCCCAGAGCTGTGGGGCACCCGTGCACTGTTGCTTGCTTCTGGAACCCGCCTCTTGCTGCTGTCAAGGTCACACTCCCCTTGCCACCCCTCAGTACCCATCAAAACGGTGCACAGATAATAAAGACCGCAGCCGCTTGACTAATGTCCCCTGTACCCTGGGTTTTTTTTTTTTGCCTAAACTGCAGGAAGCTGCTTTGATTTTCTCTGGTGCATGAAATAACACCCACTCCCTGCTTATTAGAAGCAGGCAAAGATTTGTGGTAGATGATATCAAAGCCGAATTGAGCGCATTATTACAAAAAATTAATTATTCTCTAAACTCTCCTTCATTCCCTTTTCTCTAGACTAGCATGGTTTCTTCTGAAATCTTTCTGTAGAGCCATGTCATTGTTCATGTACAACTTTCCCCTTTGTATTCAGCTCTCATCAGACATTTGATACTTAACAAGGTTTAGAGTACATATAAGATCTTTTTAATTAGCCTTTTCCTTAAATATTAAAAATATTTATTATGAAAGGATTATATGATCACTGTAGAAACCTCAGAATATAACAAAAATATTAGAAAGAAAAGCATCCAGAACCCCCACATCCATAGATCCCTGTGAAAGGGAGCAAAAATTAAGATCTAAGTAACTGGAGTTATAAACCATTGTTCATAAGAAAATTGGTTTCTTTCTTTTGGGTGTATTTTCTTCCTTTAGTATTTTGCCTAGAGAGCTTGTTCTAAATCTTAGATCATACATTCACATGTGTTTCTATTAGGTCTCCTGAATATAGTTTTTACACTTAGCATTTTAATCCGTCCAAAATACATATGTTTTGTACATTGGGAGGTAGTGATTTGTTTTCCTCCTGAAACAGTTAACTTGCTATTTTTAGTACCACTTATAAAATAATACTTCCTTTTACCCCATGATTAGTGATGCCACCTTTATCATATACCAAGTCCTTTTTTTAGCTAGGTATGCATTAGATTCCATTTCTAGAATATTTGGTTCCACTATCAGTTCTTCCATGTGTACCACATTCCGTCATTGTCGTGTCGACACATGTGTTATTATCTGGTAGTGCAAGTTCACGCCACTACTTGTGTAATAACTTGTGTTAGTAGCTGCTGAAGTTCTGGCTGACTCATGGGATTGTATGATTTTGTGATGTAATCTGAAGATATTAATGTTAAAGAGTTTACTTTTTCAAAATGAACTTTGTTTTTTACTATAGTGTATCACAAATGTGTTATAAAAATTTGGATGATTCAGGCAAACACAAAGGAAAATAAATCACCCCAATCCTATTACCAGACCAGAGGCATTTGAATATTTGAACCGCAGCTCTCTGGCTGGTGAAACAGTCACATTTGGATGAGTCCCTCCTGTTCATTTTAAAATTTCACATTCTGTTCAAGCTCTCTTCCTTTGTCATTCCACCCCCCGTCCTTCTTGCAGAAATCCAGACTCATCCTTGTCATTCACTTTCTTCCTGGCACTCATGCTCTCTGAGAATCCTCTCAGTTTCATTGCTCAGTTGTGTCCGACTCTTTGCGACCCCGTGAATCGCAGCATGCCAGGTCTCCCTGTCCATCACCAACTCCCGGAGTTCACTCAGACTCATGTTCATCGAGTCTGTGATGCTATCCAGCCATCTCATCCTCTCTCGTCCCCTTCTCCTCCTGACCCCAATCCCTCCCAGCATCAGAGTCTTTTCCAATGAGTCAACTCTTTGTATGAACTTCGAAGTACTGAAGTTTCAGATTCAGCATCATTACTTCCAAAGAAATCCCAGGGTTGATCTCCTTCAGAATGGACTGGTTAGATCTCCTTGCAGTCCAAAGGACTCTCAAGAGTCTTCTCCAACACCACAGTTCAAAAGCATCAATTCTTCAGCACTCAGCCTTCTTCACAGTCCAACTCTCACATCCATACATGACCACAGGAAAAACCATAGCCTTGACTAGATGGACCTTAGTCGATAAAGTAACGTCTCTGCTTTTGAATATACTATCTAGGTTGGTCATAACTTTTCTTCCAAGGAGTAAGCGTCTTCTAATTTCATGGCTGCAGTCACCATCTGCAGTGATTTTGGAGCCCCCAAAATAAAGTCTGACACTCTTTCCACTGTTTCCCCATCTATTTCCCATGAAGTGATGGGACCGGATGCCATGATCTTCGTTTTCTGAATGTTGAGCTTTAAGCCAACTTTTTCACTCTCCTCTTTCACTTTCATCAAGAGGCTTTTTAGCTCTTCGTCACTTTCTGCCATAAGGGTGGTGTCACCTGCATATCTGAGGTTATTGATATTTCTCCCGGCAATCTTGATTCCAGCTTGTGTTTCTTCCAGTCCAGCCTCTACTTAAGGGCTTTTTCTTGGTAGCACAAGCTCTTCCCTTGGCTTGGGCCTGGATGAACCATGCCCTTTCTTTTTCTTTAAGTGGAGGAGGAAGTAGCTTTTTAAAAACAACTAAGTATTGAATTTTCTCAAAAGGTGATCTCCAGCTTCCTTGCAGTCTTCCTGTTACATGGACCAGGAGGAGGAGCAGTGTTGAATGTTGAGGTGGGGAGGTCAGTGCTGCTTGTGTTAAACTGGTCCCTTTCAGGAGGCACCTCGTGGAAGTGGCTGGCTACAAGGCCACGTGAGCACTTCGGATGTTCTCCACATAGAGACTTGTTCTCAGCTCTGACTCAGCTAGTCACCAGTTCTGTCACTTCTAGCACCTAGCCTTAAAAATTCAAACTAATGAAGAAAATTAGTAAAAATACAGGAAAAACTAGGGACAGGTGAGTATATAAAATGTGTGCCATTAGCTCTTTGAGATTCCTGGGGATAACTCAATGCACATAATTGGCTGTGTGTTTTCTGGACATAGTAGGAAAAAAACCCATCATTCATAATAATTTTACTAGTATATCTTTAAGGGAAAAAAAGTCATTGCTTAGAAGTAAAACTTTTCCTGGTACTGAGATAAACTGCTCCCTTGGCCCTGATAGAAAGAGCCCTATTTTCTGCAGCGAACAATGTCCTCAAAGTTAATGTGTAACTTTTTTCTTTCCATAATGTGAGTCAACGGGGTAAATGTAAAATGTGGTATGGTGAAAGCAGTTCTTTGGTGGAAAGGAAGCAGACAAGTGTGTCCAGATTAGGTAAATTGCATTTTGACAAAATACATTGATGTGAGCATAGATTTTTTTTAAAAAAGTTTTATTAAGGTATAATTGACAAATAGGAATTATATATATTTAAGGTGAACAACTTGATGTTTTGATATATGTATACATTGTGAAATGATCCCCACAATGAAGCTAATTAATACATCCATCATATCACATAGTTATCATTTTCTTCATCTTTTTCTCTTTCTCTTTTTTTTTTAGGGGGCCGGGTATTTGTGGTGACAATACATAAAATCTACTTACTGTCTTAACAAATTTCAGTGATGTAATATGGTATTGTTAACTTCAGCAAATTTCAACTATACATGATATTGTTAACTTTAGTCATCATGCTGTATGTTGGATCTCAGATATTACTCATCTTACATAACTGAAACTTTGCGCACTTTGACCAACATCTCCCCATTTCCACCCCACCCCCACCCTGTCCCACCTTCTGGCAACTATCATTCTACTCCATGCTTCTATGAGTTTAACTGTTTCAGCTTTTGCATATAAGTGGAATCAATGATCTGAGCATAAATCTTATATCTACAGGAAAATAGAGATTGCCTGACAGTCCTCTATAAATTAAATCTCTCAAGTAGGTTTTGATAAAATTCAGTGTCAGTGAATTCAACTTTATCCTTTCAGTAATTGCTGAAGCAGTGGTAAGTCATGTTGCTGGGCAAGTGCAGACCAGTGCACTAAAGAGCTAAGCGGGGAGTGCATGTAAGTTTGGCAGTTTGTGTAAGTTGAGGAGCCCAGTAGGATACGTGCCACATGGAAAGCTCCCCTGTTTCCATTTGTAATTGGGTGGAGATCAGGCACGATCAAGACTCTTCATGAGTAATAGCTTTAGTTTTGCTTTAACACACAGACAAATGGGCAAAGGTGGCCTTTAATTTCCACCCCGAGGAAAATGGCCTCATCTGGAGATCAGGAGCCAATCCTCATAAGCACTGTCTGCAGACGAAAAATTGTGTATGTGTGCCGTTAGTTTTCATTCATTCAGTAATATTTATGGAGTACCATCTATGTATTTGGCAACATTCTCTTAGAATGTGTCAAATATTTTAAAATAAATGGACATCCAGAGCAGAACTCTTACTCATGGGAGATGTGCAAAACTGTATTTTGATGTTTAGGAAGTTCTCACGCTTTAAAAATTGGGAAACATTGCCAAAGGCAATGTTGGCCCGCGGGTCCTTAGATGTTATAAAGCATTTGCTTTGACCATTTAAAAATCTTAGTAAAATTCCCATGATAATATAGCATGTGCTGAAACTTCTCAGTCAAGTCGTTTGCCTTCCTGAGACTTGAAAGCTGAGTGATGGGCCCCACTTCTGTCCCAGCTTCCTTAGGGCTCTACTGAATGTTTTCCTTGGTGGACGTTGCTGTTCATGTTTTACTCTGTTAACCAAGGGCGCTTACATTTGAAAATGGGTAGGAAAACCTCCTGGAATTTGTCCTACAAACTGCCAAGTAGCTTTTTCTTTCTGCTCTCTGCCCTTGACTTCTTGGTTTCTCTTTATCTCTTTTCCTGGAAGGAAAAGAAAGAATTCCGTGGTTGTAGGTGTGCCAATGGATGTCCTTAACTTGGCTTGCCCTCAACAATGAACCCAAGGAATTTTGCTGCATTATTCTGGGTTGAGTTAATGGGTGCCATCAACTTTTCTTTTTCTTTTTAATGATATTTTGTGATCTTATAGCATTTTTCGGTCTCTGTATGCAGGGAGAAAGTACCTCTAGCAGTGCTGTGTTGGCCTGAAGATGCCCTCCCTCCTTTCCACCGTCTCCCTTCTCTCCTCCTCTGCTCTCTCTTACCCCTTTTACTGCTCTCCTCACCCCTGCACGCTCCTTCTTTCCTTCTTCACCCCTTCCCCCCTTCTCTTTTTCTCCTCTTCCGCTTCTCTATTACTTTCCCAAAAGTGACGGCCATGGTCCAGTTGGTATTATTTTGGTACATTCTCTGTGCTTCCCAAGGGCTGCAGGATTACTTCTAAATTGCAACATGACATAAGTACTGCTATTTTTAACATCCTAAATGGTTCTACAATCCGTCCACCTTTTCAAGTCCAGTCATCTATTTAGCCCAAGCCGCCCTTGTCTCTAGCCTACAGAAGATTACCTTTCATAAAAGAATGTTTGAGAACAAGTTAGTGTGTTTGACCTACTGCCAAAAATGACTCCTAAGCTGAAGAATGGCAAACATCCCAGGACAATAAATTAATGGCCTTTCACAACATTCCTCTGCATTCTACCATTTCTTGGGTAAGATATAGGTGTGCAAAGCCTTCTTAACCCTTAGGTGATGTTTCTATTGTAAAGAAAAGCTGAAAACAATAATTTTGGATTTCTAGTAAGATTCAAAATGGTCTAGTAAGATTCAAAATTATACAAAAGAGGCAGTCTTCCACTCAAAGAAATATGAGAACTAATGAAACTTCTGCTTTTTTTCATTTTGTTTTTCAGTTCAGTTTGTTTCAATTCAGTCGCTCAGTCATGTCTGACTTTGTGATCCCATGGACTGCAGCACACCAGGCTGCCCTGTCCATCACCAACTCCCAGAGTTTACTCAAACTCATGTTCATCGAGTTGGTGATGCCATCCAACTATCTCATCCTCTGTCATACCCTTATCCTTCTGCCTTCAATCTTTCCCAACATCAGAGTCTTTTCAAATGAGTCAATTCTTCATATCAGGTGGCCAAAGTAATGGAGTTTCAGCTTCAGCATCAGCCCTTCCAACTAATATTCAGGACTGATTTCCTTTAGGATGGACTGGTTGGATCTCCTTGCAATCCAAGGGACTCTCAAGAGTCTTCTCCAACACCACAGTTCAAAAGCATCAATTCTTCAATGCTCAGCTTTCTTTATAGTCCAGCTCTCACATCTATGCATGACTACTGGGAAAACCATAGCTTTGACTAGATGGACCTTTGTTGGCAAAGTAATGTCTCTGCTTTTTAATATGCTGTCTAGGTTGGTCATAGCTTTTCTTCCAAGGAGCAAGCATCTTTTAATTTCCATAAGGAAAGCTGAGTGCTAAAGAATTGATGCTTTTGAACTGTGGTGTTGGAGAAGACTCTTGAGAGTCGCTTGGAGTGCAAGGAGAGCCAACCAGTCCATCCTAAAGGAAATCAGTTCTGAATATACATTGGAAAGACTGATGCTGAAGCTGCAACTCTAATACTTTGGCCACCTGATGTGAAGAATTGACTCATTTGAAAAGACCCTGATGCTTGGAAAGATAGAAAGTGAGAGAAGGGGACAACAGAGGAGGAGATGGTTGGATGGCATCACTGATTCGGTGGATGTGAGTTTGAGCAAGCTCCGGGTGTTGGTGATGGACAAGGAGGTCTGGCGTGCTGCAGTCCATGGGGTTGCAGAGTCGCACATGATTGAGCAACTGAACTGAACTGAACATGCATAATGCTATGTTATATATTTTTATTTTTGTTTTATGTAATAAACTTTATACAATACTATGTTTAATCTGTTTTAATAATTTACAAACATTAACTTATTTAATAAATAACATAGAAAGTGAAAATCCTTCTTATTATAGTGCCATTCTGCAGAGATGATCATGATCAGCCATTTGAGAGATTTTTCGATACCTTCTTTTCTTTTTCTTGAATGTATAATCATATTTTATGTTATTGTTGCCATAATTGCTATCCTTATTTGTATTACAGTGAAATAACATTCTTTTGCAGTTTCCTTTTTTACTTAGCCATATCTCTTGAGCATCTTTTTATGTGAGCACATTATTTATATATCATTGTGTTCAATGGTTGTATAGTTTTCCTCTGTGTAAATAAACCATGATTTATTTAGTCATATTGGTATTGAAGGAAATTTGAGCTGTTGATACCTTTTTACTTACAAACTTTGCATTGTATGGGAGTGCCTTTGAAGGCTTAACTCCTAAGAGTAGAAATACTGGCTTAACATATTTTTAAATTATTCTCCACTAGGGAGACCTGGGTTTGATCCCTGCATTGGGAAGATCTCCTGGAGAAGGGAAAGGCTACCCACTCCAGTATTCTGGCCTAGAGAATTCCATGGACTTCTCCATGGGGTTGCAAAGAGTGGGACACAACTGAGCGACTTTCACTTTCACCTTTTCACACATCTCCTCCAGCAGTGTATTAGTGTATCCTCACACCCATGTCTGTATGGATATTATAAATTAAAAAAACCCAGATAGGCAAAGAATAATAAAAGAAAAACTGCATGTGACTAAAGTATTAAAGATGAAAGAAAAGGAAGAATTAAAGGATGATAATGACAACGGGTAGAGGAAAAAAAATCCACAGAGAAGCCTGTGTGATTGAAGGAATAGAGAACTTGAAGTCTCCGTGTTTAGAGTGCTTGAAGTTCAGCTGCTCTTTGCAACTATGCACGTGAAGGTCTGCATTTTTTCTATGTTACCTTTACAGTGTGAGGTCTGCCCCAGAGAAAGTAAGCTGCTGTGCCCAGCACAATGCTGGTATGTAGTCAGTGTCGATGAATATATATTTCTCTTTTTATTTGCTGGGAGTCCCCCTGGTAAAGGGAGAGAATGGATGACAGACCTGCTACAAACCATCTGCTTTTCAGCATCATAGAGTTTCAAAAATGAAAGATTAATCATGGTAATTTATGTAGTGATTCATATAGGAAAGCGCCTTGTGTGCAATTTATCAATTTATTGACTTTCAGTAGCAAAGCCTTGCTTGTGTGCCTGAATAATGTACATATAGACAGATAATTATGACATGCCACAATAACTGCTGTAATAGGACATGGACATTTTGGTTGATCTGTAACGGATAAAACTATCCAAATCTCAGTCCACGGTTTTTACCATGCTCCTAATAAAAATAACATTTAAAAATATCAATAGGGATGTTGAAATAGGTAAGTGTGCATGTTATATAGTATACTGGGTATCCTATATATACATAGTCAATTTTTTTTACCTCCTACATTTATCTGTCAGGGTTCTAGTTTCCTCCCTTTTAACTGATTCCAAGCCAGAGATCCTTGATAACGTAAGTGGTTTGAAAATGCTCCATTTGGTAGATGTACTGGTTAGCGATGAACAGCTATCTCCTAAGGTGTTTAGAAAGATGAGGAGCCTCATCATGCCTGTCTTTTGTTTTAGACTGTCACTGCTTTGATCAATCAATCGGTGGTCCGTGTGGAAGGTAGCTGTTGTCTGTCCTACCTCGTGAGGGAGCTTAGCTAATCAGCCCTTATTAATTAGTCACTAATCTGTGTTGTGTAGTAACAACTGTTTTCACTAAGTGGTGGCAGCATTAATTGATGGAGGACAATGAGCCCCTCCCTAATGACAAAGAAACCCTGCTCCTTACCTGTGTGGATGATCCCTAATAGATGAAGGGCCACCAAGGGACGCCTGGGACAGGCAGAGGATGGCAGGGTCTAATTTGTTTTCTAACCTGCTTCTAAGGAGTTGTTTAATTAATATGAGATCAGCATGTTTAAAGGCTTGAAGAGGTGCAAACACACACTTGTAACCAGCTGTGTAATTGACTGCAGAGGAACAAGCCAGAGCTAAGGATACAAACCTCACTAATCACCTACTCACCTCCTATCTGCGGCTGTTAAAAGGTCTCTTCTTTTTAGTGCAGGACTCTCTGAATCTGTCTGGAAGGCCATATTGTTTTGGGAGGAGTTTAAATTATAAGTCTTCGATCAAAAACTTGTAAACTGGTTCATCTCTGTTCATTACTCACCATCAACATTGCTGTTTTTTTCTCTTGTTTGCTTTTGGAGTCTTCCTAAAAATCTGAGGTTCCTATGGATTTTGGGTATGATTATAGAGAAGGCAATGGCAACCCACTCCAGTACTGTTGCCTGGAAAATCCCATGGGTGGAGGAGCCTGGTGGGCTGCAGTCCACGGGGTTGCAAAGATCGGACATGACCGAGCAACTTCATTTTCACTTTTCACTTTCCTGCATTGGAGAAGGAAATGGCATCCCACTCCAGTGTTCTTACCTGGAGAATCCCAGGGACGGCGGAGCCTGGTGGGCTGCCGTCTATGGGGTCGCAAAGAGTTGGACACGACTGAAGCGACTTAGCAGCAGCAGCAGCAGCAGTCTGGAGGAGCAGCTAGCTAGTCCAGGGATTAGCCAACTGCAGAACAGAGCCAGTCCAGCCTGTGATTTGTTTTCGAATAAAGTTTTATTGGAACATAGGCACGCTCACCTGTGCATGTGTTATTCATGCTGTTTTAGTGCTACAACAGTGGACTTCAGTTTCAGAGGCCAGAGGCTTCCCAGGTGGCTCAGTGGTAAATTATCTGCCTGCCAAGCAGGAGATTCGGGTTTGATACCTGGGTTGGGGAAGATCCCCTGGAGAAAGAAAGGGGCAACCCACTCTAGTATTCTTGCCTGGAAAACCCCACGGACAGAGGAGCCTGGTGGGTTACAGTCCGTGTAGTTGCACGGAGTTAGACACGACTTAGCAACTAAACCGCAGCAGTGGCAGAGGCCATATAATTCACAAAGCTGAAATTGTTTACTACTTGGTCCTTTATAGAAAAGTTTTGTCGACTTTTGAGATCAAGGTTTCAATCTATCCTCTGTTTTCCAGCTTTTGCTGTAAAGTTCAAGTTGTTTTCGAAAAAGGTGTTAGATGTCAGATGGGGTTGGGCAACACTCGGGTTTTTTTTTTTTTTTATTAATTATTTTATTGGAGTAGAGTTGATTTTAAATTTCACTTCAAAATCAAATCAGAACCAAAATAACAAACACTTATTGGGTAATTGCCATGTGTAGTATTCTGACTGTATACATCCTTCAAGTCATGGCTGAACACACCACCTCAGGGAACTCCTTTTCTTGCACCCTGCAAACAATAGAAACTCAAGAGTCTCACAACACAGTTTAGGACTTAAATATGTACTGCCTTTTATTGATCGCCACTGTTTCTAGTGAAGTAGAAGTGTTGTCTCAACTAAATTATAAGCCCCTTGAGCATAGGAACCAGTTTTTTAAAATTATGTATTCTTCACAGTGCTTCTCCTTTCTGTTTCTCCTTTTTGTTACCCAGAAAGGAGAATGTGGCAATTAAAAATGAACAGGACTGAATATTAAGTATAGAGGAAACCTAAGAATGCTTTTAGGCAGATGGATAAGACACTAGTAGAGATGAACAGATTGAAGGACTGTGTGAGAAGGTATAATGTAATGAAAAGAATATTTATGACACATTGTTCCAGAGGCTGGTGAAATTGACTCAGAAGCCCAGAAACAGGGGGCAGGCTTATTAAGGAGCAAAAAGAGGTTGCAGATGAAGAGCGAACAGGCAGGGATAAGAAAGTCCCTCATCATTTATTTCCCTAGGAAAATCCAAAAGAGGCAATAAGGAAGGAAAGGGACTAAATGGGAAGAAATGGAGAGAACGAGTCTTTTGTAATCTCATTCACTCCACTTTCTCTTGCTTTTTCTTCACCTCTCAACATTCCAGAGAGTTAAAACTCAAGTGCACGCTGTTCCCTCTTCTTTGCAGTCAACACCTACCTCCCTTTCTCCACCTCTTCTTACTACTTTTCTTGGCAATCCAGGGCTTTAAGTCGGTAGGTCTTTCTTAGTGAGGCATCTTTCTTTTAGATTTAGACATATTCTTGGAATTATTGGGAAAAAGAAATGGCAACACAGGGAATATGGGGAAGAGGAAGAGACCCACAGTTAATAATCACTTTTTTTGGGCAATCTGCTAGGATCTTTACCTAAGATGTTTCATTTAATCACAGTCATCCTCCTTAAAGATTTTAAATGTCTGTGTAAAGTCTTAAAGGCATTAACTAGCAGAGCTATTGCTCAAACTCTGGTCTCCAGAAGCCAGAACTCAGGCTGAGTTTTTACATCACATTGCCATTCAACAGTGGAGAAGGCAATGGCAACCCACTCCAATACTCTTGCCTGGAAAATCCCATGGATGGAGGAGCCTGGTAGGCTGCAGTCCATGGGGTCGCTAGGAGTCAGACACGACTGAGCGACTTCACTTTCACTTTTCACTTTCATGCATTGGAGAAGGAAATGGCAACCCACTCCAGTGTTCTTGCCTGAGAATCCCAGGGACGGGGGAGCCTGGTGGGCTGCCGTCTATGGGGTTACACAGAGTTGGACATGACTGAAGCAACTTAGCAGCAGCCATTCAACAGAGTGTCTCATCTCCTAATTATGAAAGATTTGTTTTCTTATGTATTCTTGTATTTAATACATAGGTATTTTCATCACTTGATGATATCTTGCCAAGATCTAGTATATTTTAAATATGACTAGTAACAGAAGTGATACAGTTTATGGTGAAAACCACTGAAAAAGTACTCATAAGCAAAATGAAGAAAATAAAAGATCATCCACCATCCGATGTGCCATGACTTTTAAAATTACAAAGATGTAAAACAGGCTTCCCAGGTGGTTCAGTGGTAAAGAATCTGCCTGCCAAGCAGGAGACATGGGTATGATCCCTGAGTCGGGAGGATCCCGTGGAGAAGGAATGGCAACCCACTCTAGTGTTCTTGCCTGGAGAATTCCATAGGCAGAGGAGCCTGGTGGGATACAGTCCATGGGGTCACAAAGAGTCAGACACGACTGAGCGACTGAACAACAGCAACAAAAGATTTAAAACAATCCCTCTTTCATTGCGAAATATTTTGAATAAGAATATAAGCTTAAGTCCTCACTCAGAGATGTATGTGGACATGGACATAATGAATCAAAGGCCTAGAATTTCATCCCTTGACCAAAGTATTAGTTTTAGGCCTTCTTGTTGTGAGGTCTGTGTTTTGTTTTCTTTTCTTCCCTAATGAGCGATTGAACCAAAGGATCAGGTTTAATTATAACTCGAGTCCCTTTCTGTGTGTACATCACTGCAGATCTAATTGTAGGCTGGCCTCCCTGTGGCGGCCTGAGTGGTCATTAGCTTGCTGATAACGGACCGCTCTTGTAAACAGGGCCTCATTAACCATTGTTTTTTCAGCAAAATAGTCGTAACGGTTTGAACTTGTGATTGAGGACGCACTGGGCTCATGGTGCTAAGGGAAACTTGTTAGATAGCTAGAACCTAGGACTCTCGGCTCCAATAAGCGATGCTCTCCAGGGAAGACCTGCCTCTGGCCTGCAGTGCCAGGCATGTGATGTAATGGGAGGAACCCTGACCAGAGAGTGATTGGGCCAGTGTTTTAGTTTAAGCTCTGCAGCAGATTTTGGGCTAATCATTTTGCTTTCTGTTCTTCAGCTTCTGCATCTGAAAATGAGAAGGTTCTACTCAATGATTAGTGAGATAACTTTTGCAAATAAAAATAATTTTGTATGATGCTTATGCAGTTTTTTTTTTTTTCTGTGTATCCATGATTTTATCTTCTTAGGTTACACACTAGAGGGCAGTGGTACATTAATGTTATAAACTATGGAGGTGCTTAGTATTGCACACGGCTGAAATTCATAGATGTTTGGGTCAGTAAGGGAATTCATATACTTATATACTCATATAAAATATAGGAAGTTGTCTTGTAGTTTCTCCAGTTGATGCTCATCTTGTTCTTTCTGACTGTTTGCAGTGTTGGGAATCTTGCTACTTCACAAATCAGCTTTTTCTCTTGTTAGTTCTATTAGAGAGTTATTTCTTTAATCAGAGAAAAATCCACCTACATACAGCTTCAACCAACTGGTCCCATGGCAAGACAGAAAATTCTGTTGCTTATTTCTTGGCACTCCAGATATTTCCTAGACTCATACTACTGAATCGGAGAAGGCAATGGCACCCCACTCAAGTACTCTTGCCTGGAAAATCCCATGGACGGAAGAGCCTGGTAGGCTGCAGTCCATGGGGTCGCTAAGAGTCAGTCTCAACTGGGCAACTTCACTTTTACTTTTCAGTTTCATGCATTGGAGAAGGAAATGGCAACCCACTCCAGTGTTCTGGCCTGGAGAATCCCAGGGACGGGGGAGCCTGGTGGGAGGCTGTCTATGGGGTCGCACAGAGTTGGACATGACTGAAGTGACTTAGCAGCAGCAGCAGCAGACTACTGAAAAGTGCAAATACCATTTGTTGATAATTGAATACTCTAAATTTATGATCTAGTGTGTGTTAGATGGGCTTCCCAGGTGGCTGAGTGATAAAGATTCTGCCTGTCAAGCAGGAGACGTGGGTTTGATCCCTGGGTGGGGAAGATCCCTTGGAGAAGGAAATGGCAACTCACTCCAGTATTCTTGCCTGGGAAATCCCATGGAGAGGGGAGCCTGGCGGGCTATAATCTATGGGGCCACAAAAGAGTTGGACACAATTTAGTGACTGAACAGCAGCAGTGTGTCAGGCACTGTGCCAGGCATCTTATTTACATTATTTTATCGTGAAAATAAACTGTGAGGGAGATTTCATCTTTATTTATTTTTATTTTATAGAGGCTCAGACCAAAATCATACAACTAATAAGAAGTGAAAGTGGGACTTGAACCTGGATCTGTTTGATTAAAATTCTTGCCCCAGGCTACAGCATACCATCTCTTTTTATAGATGTGACAATCAAGACCCAGAGGGACTAAGCAACTTGTCCCAGGCCACACTGCAGGATAGAAAAAGAGTAAGGACTAGATCCTAGATCTTTGAGGTACACATTTAGTTTTTCTTTACCTTACAGTATAGTGCATTCAAGACTATTGTCATTACTTCCCAGGTCCTCTCCTCTATATATGATTTGTTTCCTTTTCTCATCATTGTTATTCTGATGGTTTCCTTGCTATACTCTTAATTAGCCGCATCCTTTCTAAATTATAAAACTCAGAATTGAAAACAGTACTCCATCTAAATAGTACAGAAAGCACTGGGACTATACTTCCTGTCATTTGGACTTAATTTTCCAATTTACATCTCCTAAGGTTACATTAGTATTTTAGTATACTGTTGGCTTATTTCAAGTATAAGGTCAACAATACCCTTTGTTCCTTTTCATTTTAATTTTTATGAAATGTAAGGACATTTTATGAAATGTAAGATCCTGTCACATTCTTATTAATAGGAAACAAATCCTCCAAATCTGATGAGGAGTCCTTCTGAGTCGATAATAAGCTTTAGAAAAATCTTTTCTTAAGATAATCAAAAGGTGTGAATGTGAAAGATATTCCAGTTTCTGGGATCGTGACTGGATTCATGTTGTATGTCAATGTTTTTTTGTGTGTGTGTGTTTTTTTTTTTTGCTTCCTTTTGCTTTTCTCTCTCTCTCTCCTTCTTTCGTAGAAATGCATACTGACTCAGGGCGGTGCACTTTTCTTTTCTTTCTCTTTCTGCTGTCTCTTTTGCCATGGTACCACCTTGACATCTTTGTAAGACATGCTGCCTGAGATGCGCTGTTGATCAGGGAGCCCTGCCTTTTCTAGCTAAGAGATGGGTGTGTGAAGCCATGCTGTCTGTTCTAGGACTAAGAATCTTAATTTGAGTGGTAGAGGGTAGAAAACATAGAGGCTTGATTCCTCCTGATGACAGTAGCGCCCCCCTGCTCAGTCTGCCTATTAGATCCTGCTGTCCTTCCTCTTCAAAATTGCCTTTGAAATTTTCTGTGAGCCCCTTCATGTATCATTCCAATAGTACGTATGTGGATATGTACATACATACATATATATTGGGCTTCCCTGCCTGGTGGGCTATAGTTCATGAGGTCACAAAGAGACACGACTGAGCGACCGAGGATGCCCACACCTAGTATTCAGCCTTGCCCTTCTCCAAGGGATCTTCCCAACCTAGGGATCGAACCTAGGTCTCCCACATTGCAGGCAGATTCTTTACTAACTGAGCTACCAGGGAAGCCCCCTAGTATTCAAGACCTGATAATCTAAATGCAACTTTCTCTTTCATTTCCTGATATTTCTCTTTGTCAGGCTGTAACACTCTTCTTGTCCTCCCCTCATCTCTGTTTATTAATGATCAACACATTCTCATGGGCTCTGCTGAAATGACATCCACTTCATGAAGCTTTGCCTGATATTCCCAATTGTAGTTGGGAGCTTGCCCTCTTTATTCTCTTACAGCATTTACAGCTTTATGTCTTGAAGCGTTAGCACAGTTATTGTGTCTCCTCTATTGAATCTGACAAGCTCCAAAGCAAGGGATGATGGAGAAGGCAATGGCAACCCACTCCAGTGTTCTTGCCTGGAGAATCCCAGGGACTTGGGGAGCCTGGTGGGAGGCCGTCTATGGGGTCGCACAGAGTCGGACACAACTGAAGTGACTTAGCAGCAGCAAAGCAAGGAATGAGGCCCCTCAATCTCTATCACATGCTTTTCATGTGAAAGTTCTTTGAAACTCATCAGTTTATTCTTACATAGAGATTTTGGGAGGTGAGGATGTAGAGGATAAATGTTATGAAACATTTGTAGAATTTCTCTGAGATCACATTTCTGTGTGGCAAAAATCATAACATTTCCTACTTTCATTAATACAAATGAAATATTTCACAAAATATATAATAAGCAATTAGGAAAGACCCCAAGTTAACTTACATGCCACAGGATTTCGACTGAACAGTGATTTTTGTCTCATCATGATTACTGCCAAGCTTTATTAATTAAGTATTATGGCTACTTTATGTACCAAATTATATAGATAACAATCTGTTATAGAAGTACTCCCTACATTTGCCAATTTATGAATAATAAAATGTCTGGTTTGATGTAGACAGATGAATATAGTAAGACAGCATGAGCATGAAACATTTTCTCATGTATTTATAGGCATTATCTGTATAAAGTAATTTTCTCATCAAATACAGTTAGAAAATTCTAGATTAAATTTTATTGAACTTCAGGATTCCTCAGAGTCTATTGTATAGTAGTGTATTTTAGGAATGTTTAAAAGGGAGCATAAAATATTCAGCATTTTTTCCAAATTCTTTTCATGCTTCAATTATTTTATTTTAATTTGCAGAGCAGCTCACGTTGATAACTTCCCTTGCATTATTATTTGGGAACCCACTCACAAAACTCCTGTTCAAATATTTGGAAAAGTGGAAGTTGCCATTCCAATGGCCTGAATTAAATGTGAAACTGATCAACACTAAACATTAGATGTCTTATGCTGTTGCTGCTGCTGCTAAGTCACTTCAGTCGTGTCCGACTCTGTGCAACTCCATAGATGGCAGCCCACCAGGCTCCCCCGTCCCTGGGATTCTCCAGACAAGAACACTAGAGTGGTTGCTATTTCCTTCTCCAATGCTGAAAGTGAAAAGTGAAAGTGAGGTCGCTCAGTCCTGTCTGACTCTTAGTGATCCCATGGACTGCAGCCTACTAGGCTCCTCCATCAATGGGATTTTCCAGGCAAGAGTACTGCAGCGGAGTGCTATTGCCTTCTCCTTAGATATCTTATACTTTCACCCAATAATGAAAGCAATACTCATGGTGACAACTTCAAGTTTGCATATAGTAGATTTGTGATTTCTGATTTCTCCAAGTTACTAAGAGTTTTCTTTAGGATGGAGCAGGGAAGTTGATGGACAAAAGACCCAACTGATTACTTCGTTTGGCTGTGGTTAGCTCTTGGTGTCCAAGGATTCAGGTCAACCTTCATTGCCTGAGCAGGACCTAGACCCTTGATGGAGCTCTAATGGGACATCATTTCTTTTACAGATCTTTCTGAAATATAATGTGTTCAGATGTGTGGTAGCAATTTAAATCCCACTACTTAGATTACTGGTAATTGCAAGAGGTCATATCAAGGAGATGGAAAGCCAAATATTTCTCTGCCATGCAGATTAGTTTATGAGGCCAAGAGTATGCTGTGCCTGACACTGAATTCTTTTGGGGAATGGGGATGGTGGGAAGGTGGCTGTGTGAATTGGCATTAAAAGACATACATGTCCCCTAACTAGCCCTTTTTAATTTATTTTTTACTGGTTTTCTGGATGATTATCAATTCTACACCTCATCTCATTCCATCTCTTTTCTGACTGTCAATGAGAAGAGATGCTTTTACATACTTGTTGAAACTTGGATTAAAAGGGCAGCAGCAGAGTCAAAACTCTTTGATGTCTTTACCTTCAGTCAGTCTCCTTGGCAGCATATTCTGTATTTCATTAAAGTCTTTCTTCTTTTCATTCCATCAGGACTCGTGTAGATGTTGACTTGCTTCCAGTTTGGATCTGGGGAATTTGCTTTTTTTTTTTTTTACCATTGTCTTAAAATAAAATGCAGTGTGGTCAAATAGTTTTGACGGATTCGTTGTCTGAATATCCAAAGAAGGATAAAATATCTTTCTAAGAATGTTGATTTTTACCTTTGCTTTTTATTAGCTATATACCCTTATTATCTTCTTCCCTGGTGGCTCAGAGGTTAAAGCATCTGCCTGGAATGCGGGAGACCTGGGTTCGATCCCTGGGTTGGGAAGATCCCCTGGAGAAGGAAATGGCAACCCACTCCAGTACTCTTGCCTGGAGAATACCATGGAGGGAGGAGCCTGCTAGGGTACAGTTCACGGGGTCACAGAGTCGGACATGACTGATTGACTTCACTCACCCTTAATATCAGTCTTGTACTTTGCTCGACTCAGAGAGTTTTCTTACTTTTTTTTTTTTTGGTTATTTATTTTTTTGACCATGCTGCCTGGGATGTGGGATCTTAATTACCCGACCAGGGATCGAACCATAGCCCCTTGCAGTGGAAGCATGAAGTCTTAGCCACTGGGCCAGTAGGGGAGTCCCAGAGGTTTCTTTCTGAATCTTACAATCAATGTCCAGATAATTACAGTGATGCATCCGTTTCCCTTAATCACTGGGGTAACAGGCACTTACTAAAGTCTTCAGATTATTTCTTCTGATTTAGGTATGAGGTCCTCTTTCATTTATGTTCTGTTTTTATATATTGTTGAGTCATACTGTCTTTATCATCATTTAGTTGCTAAGTTGTGTCTGACTTTCTTGCGACCCCATGGACTGTAACTTGCCAGGCTCCTCTGTCCATGGGATTCTCCAGGCAAGAATACTGGAGTGGGTTGCCATCCCTTCTCCAGGGGATCTTCCTAACTCAGGGATCACACTCGTGTCTCCTGCTTGGCAGGTGGATTCTTTAACACTGACCCACCAGGGAAGCCCACATACTATATTACTGGTGGGTTTTTGAAGCTCCAGGGATTAAATGTCTAGAGTGGGTACTTTGTTCCCGTTTGATGGAAGAAGACCAAACATTCCTGAACTCCGCTTGTAAATCAATGACCTGGCCTCAGTCTGGGTTTTAAAATTGCCCAGGCGTAAATGATAAGAATCTGTCAGATGCTCATTTTCATATAAGATTTTTATAAGGTTCAAACGACCTATTTAATTTCAATATATCTAAGGATCTCATGGACTTTCCTCTCAATGTTCTTCATGTCATTTGACCAGCCTGAATTTCTTGGTCCCTTCCTTGGGGTGCCCAACTTTGCAACCTAACAGCTAACTCCGGAGCAGACCTGCCTCCGCCTCTGTTCCTGGCAGTGATAAAATCATCCTTAATTGCTGTAGTAAAGGAGGGTCGAGGAAGCCCTGGAGAAAAACTCCTACCTGGGGACACCAGAGGCTCCTTTCTTTCTTCAGTGTTACTCTCTGACATTCCTGTGTAAGAGTAAGAAATGGGTTAACTCTACTCTGTTTGCACCTCCCTTTAAAACCAAAGAACAAGATGAAAGTACTCAAGAGAAGCTACATTCCCTTGTACCTGCAGGTGTTGGTTTTTTGATCCTGATGAGTTTTGCATCTTTCCCTTGAAACCTTCCTCTTGCTTGGTTTTCCTCCAGATTATCACCAGCGTTCTCCTGAAAGAGAAGCTGACGTGGCCCAGAGCCCTTCCTGAGAAAGGTGTATTCCTCAGAGAGGAAAGCACAGGATTGCTGTCGTGGAGAATGTCTGGGGGCAGTTCACGGCCCAGGTAAGGTGCTTTACACCTCAAATCAGCTGAGGGGTGAGGTACTCTCTAGAAACTTGGGTCTGAACCACCCATCTTAGATGTTCCCCTCTGCTGATGTCTCAGGCTACAAGAAGGA
The DNA here is from genome assembly GCA_917880005.1 of Nanger dama. Classification (NCBI taxonomy): domain Eukaryota; kingdom Metazoa; phylum Chordata; class Mammalia; order Artiodactyla; family Bovidae; genus Nanger; species Nanger dama. The sequence goes on along the minus strand of CAKJTW010000032.1, from coordinate 12,751,905 downwards.
AACCCTCTTCTTGTGGCCGAAAACCATAGTAAAGAAAACCAGCCTCATGGGGTGGGTGGAATGGGAGGAATGTCCCTGGCCAGGAGGCCGGAGGTGCCCCAGGAAGCCGTTTCCTCTGAATAGTTAAATGGCTGCCTCTCAACTTGCACAATGTCACATTGAATTTGAAACAGGGAACTTTTATATATTTTCCCCTGATTGTGCTGGCACCTGGCAGATGCCATTTACCACAGGCATCAATACACATAGTAATCAAAGGAAATCAGAGGCACAGATTAGCAACAGCTGCAAGTCATTAGTGACAGACACGGGAAAGCACAATTCTGCACCCAACTTTGAAATAACCAATATGAGTATTTCAGAGCATGAGGGTTACCGCAGGGCACTCGCTAACATGAGAGCAGCCAAACAATAGCTGGGCTTGTCTCTCTCGAGAGCCCTCTTCCCCATGGCAGCACCATACTCTCTATTAGAAACCAATCAATCACACGGTATCGGTCCTTTGAGCATCAGCCCTTTCAGAGCCTGCGTGTCCATCTTCTGATCAAAGGTTGCTTCAGCCGAGAAATACCCTCTGGCTTGTGGGAAAACTTGTTATCTTCTATCATAATTTTAGTTGTGGGAGCTTGCGTGTCTTCCTGAGGAATTAATTATATCATTGACCTAGTTGGAAAGGGCCATACAGAGGAAAACAGACATTCCCCTTCCCCATTTAATTTCATTTTTTCCACATTTCTATTTGGAAATCAGCTCTGATTGATAGCCATTCTCTTGGTAGTTACACATTTTCACTGGCAGCGCTAACCTTAGCCTACTCCAGAAAATACTATTCAGTTTTTAGCTTTTCCTAATAAATTCATTCAGTGCCTCGGTGGAATGCAAGTTGGTCATTTAAAAATTTCTAACTGTTGCCTGATATGTCCCCAAACAAATTTAGACAGCATGGGTTTCTATTTTAGGCCATCTCTGGAAATGCAGATTTACTGTACAAATGGGTAATGGCCTAGAGATAAACAGACACAGTGAGCCGCTGTCTGATGAGCAGGACTGGGCAAAATTTAGTATCATATATATATTGCAATAATTGGACCATAGGACCATAGGATGTAGATTCAATTGGTCTTATCACTACTTGTGATCTCTTTTCTCTTTACTTGATATTAAGGTTGGATTATTATTACTTTTTTTTCTGTTTTAGAAAATTCTCTTTCCCCCACTCTCCCTTCCCAAAAATATCTTCTGAAGGTTTTCCTAAAAATTCTTTTAATAATAAGTAACTTGTTTTGGAGATTAGGATAAGAAAGGGAGAACAATTCTGCCTTTCATTTATTTCAGAGCCAGCCATTAAGCATCAGCTCTTTAACAGCAAGCAATATGCTGATATTTCAGAAGAAAACTTGCAGGGAACACAGATTCCATAAGGCCCATGGAACATCATAGGCATTCAGATGAATGTTACCGTCTTACATGTTGTTTTTTAAACTTCTGGAGGAGAGAAATTATTTTACATTTGATTAAGTATCATAGGAGGTGTGAATTCTTGGGGTCATTTTGTAGAGAAACAAAGACTTCCCTGGTATCTCAGTTGTTAGAGTCCTCCTGCAATGCGGGAGACTTGGGTTCAACTGCTGTGTCCGGAAGATCCCCTGGAGATGGAAATGGCAACCCACTCCAGGATTCTTGCTTGGAGAATTCCATAGACAGAGGAACCTGGTGGGCTACAGTCCATGGGGTCACAAAGAGTCGGACATGACTAGGTGACTAACTTTCCCTTTCCTTTTCAAAGATATGGTATTAATCCATAATTTTATTATTTACTAATTAATTCAGCACTGATTAATTTAGTGTTTATTGAATGTCTACTGCTGCTGCTGCTGCTAAGTCGCTTCAGTTGTGTCCAACTCTGTGCGACCCCATAGATGGCAGCCCACCAGGCTCCCCCATCCCTAGGATTCTCCAGGCAAGAATACTGGAGTGGGTTGCCATTTCCTTCTCCAATGCATGATAATGAAAAGTGAAAGTGAAGTTGCTCAGTCCTGTCCGACTCTTAGCAACCCTATGGACTGCAGCCTACCAGGCGCCTCCATCCACGGGATTTTCCAGGCAAGAGTACTGGAGTGGGGTGCCATTGCCTTCTCCGATTGAATGTCTACTACATCTCAGGAAATCTCAGACATTGCAGATACAGCCGCAAAGTTAGCAAATGACCTGGTCACAGTGTACTTGATTGATGATAAGGATATATAGGTAGCTTACGTTTGAGGTGGCACTTGACTACAATTTTTCACTGTATGCAGCTTCTTTTTCCTTCCTCTTTTCCTTCATTTCCCCCTTTCTTTCCTTCCGTCTCTTTCCCCTGCCCACATTCCCTTTCCTTCACTCTCCTATACCTATGCTTTAAGATTTAGACATTAGAGGGACTAAGCATTGCTTGTTACACAGAATTATTTAATAAAATAAAATACACATTTTGAAAATTAATCTGTACAAGTCAGGCTGAAGCTGCTATAACAACGGAAGCCCCAAATTTCAGTGGCTTAACACAATAGAAGTTAATTTCCTGCCCATGTAACAATCTAAAGAGGGTGTTCCTAGTTGGTGAGAGGCTTTCCTCCATGTGGCAGCTCAGAAACTTAGGCTCCTTCCATCCTGTGACCCTGCCAAACCTTTGAGTCTTTTGCATGCAGCTGATATAAGGGGGAAATAGAGAGTTAAGAAGGCACAGCCATTTCTTAACTAACTTGGCCTGAAAGTAGCAAATGTCGCTTCTGATCCCTTACCATGGGGAGAGCTGATTAGATGGCCCCACCTAGATGCAAGGGTGCTTGGGAGATTCTTAGTCCTGGGCTGCATGGATACTTTGAAGTGACAAGTTTTATTCCAAGAAAGTGGGAGAACAGGTATGCATAGACACAGTTATATGTCAGGCACCATGCTAATTTCTGAAAATAAACAATGGATAAGTCATTGTCTTTTAGGGTGGTGAGGGCCACACAGATCCTCAACTAACCAAACATGATATCCAAGTACTAAATAATGTCATATGTGAGCACAGATGCAGGGGGAAAATACCACATTGTAGAGTGGATTCAGCAAGCAGAGCCTTAAAGGGCTGCAGCTAGAAGACAAAAGGAAGGAGCCAAGAAGATGCCCCATGTGTCCAGTTGTGAGCTGCTCGATGTGTCAGTGTTCAAGAATGTGGGGGTAACTAGGCCAGATCAGAGAGGGCCTCGTGGGCTGTGCCTTCTACACAAGTAACTAGAATGTGAATGTGAATATATGCTGTGCATCTGAGGCTTCAGACATAGGTCCTTTGCTCCTGCTCCTTTCTGAAGCCCATGTTTCTTGGATACGTCATTACGTCTGTGAACGGAAACTGATTTTTAAATCTTGAGGTGTCATCGGGGACTTTTTAAGATGACATATTTAGTTTCTTATAAAAGAAACCATATCCATGGCAGCCTCATTCCTTACTAGGTAGGAATGTGTCACCTTACAAAGGAGACGCATTAAAAATGTATGAATTCCCCCATCTGATTTCTTTCTTTCTTTTTTTTTTAACTTGAAAGAAGCTTTAATAGTTTCTATTTTTCAGAAGTCAGCTTTTTTTAATATGGGCAAATTTTATTTTTTAAATTATTTTTTTATACTTTATTCTATGTTACAATACTGTATTTGTTTTGCTATACATTGACACGAATCAGCCACAGGTGTACACGATCTCCCAATGTCAAAGCCCCCTCCCACTCCCATCTGATTTCTTTCTTTTTTTTCCCATCTGATTTCAAGGTTGATATTTCATTGCACTTTTAAGTCCTCTTCTCTTTCTCTTAATATTAGTAGTAGCGAATGTGCTTTCTTTTAATGCTGGAGAGAGCTTGGAGTTTCAGGTACCAAAAGAGGCTGAGGTTGTCTCAGCTATACTAGGGGAGAGCACTTTGTTCTGTGCTGATTAAACTTGGCCAAGGGGACATGCCAGAGAGTAGGGTCACCGTGGGAACTATATGGGAGGCCAGCTGCAGGACACACACATTGCTCTTCTCCAAAGTTTTCATAACTAGAATCAAGATTTTGATGTCCCTATATTCCTTATCATATAACACTTATGTAAGTTTATCTTTATCATATAACACTGTTAGTTTCATAATGAATACGGCTTTCCTTTTCTGGTAAATAGCCTCAAACTAGTTAGCAACTATGACCACCCTTTTCTAGGCCACTTATATTTGAAGAGAGACTGGCATAGTGAAACGTTGGGTTGGCCGATAAGTTTGTTCAGGTTTCCTCCTAACATCTTATGGAAAAACCCAAACGACTTTTTGGCCAAGCCAATATATTTATAAGTTTTGTTTTTAATCTAATGGGTACTTATTGATATCTGTTAAAGGTCTCAGTCTGGGCCTTGGAGTAGAGAGAAGAGGGAGTTAGAAATATGGGTGAACTTGGTTTCTGTCTACATCTCGTAGAGAAGATGCAGCTGTATATAAATCTCTCTGATACTGCACAAACATGAACAGTTTCATAAGGAAGAAGTGGACAGTAAGGAGAAAGATTGCTACTGGAGGAAGTCAGGGAAGGCTGAATAGTGCTTGAAGCCCAGAGGAGTTACCAGAGATCGGTCTAGGGTTACATAGCCAACTGATGCCTGAAATAGAAGGCGCTCAGATCTCTGGAGGCAGGGTTCCTGGCTTTCTGCAGGATGCCAGGTCTCAGAGATGATCTGAGGCCAAAAGCAGAGGACATGAGCTCTCGGCTTTGCGTGTAGGACAGCGCCTGTCTCCAGTGGAGAGTCGGCTAGTTGTGAACACATTAGTGTTCTATCAGGAAAAAAGGTGGCCCACAACCCAACTGCCAACAACAACCTGAAGCTTTGACTCCTGGTTTTATTTTTCTCTCCTGTAAGAGTAAGTCTGATTACCCTCATTGCTTTGAGTGTCAGGAAAAAAAAAAAAGTTCCATGGGTTAGAAGGACTGCTTATAAAACATAAAGATAAATGATGACTATCAGAAAAAAGTTTTTGAGAGGATGAAGAGACAGAATTTACTATAGCTTGAAATGGCTAAGTGTTGTCCAATTGCCATTTTTTTCTTTTACCGTAAAATACATAATAGAGAATGCTAGAAGATTTCCTTTTTAGAACTTGGTAAAAATTATAGCAGATGAACATTAGGCAAAATCAAAGGGAATTTTGCTCACATATGAAAGTTTATAAGAAATCTAGTTGAGTCTGGTTCCAGTATTTGCTGAAGTTTGTGGTTGTATCAACAAAGATGGGTTAAAGTAAGCATATTTTAGATCCTAAAGAGAGCAGTCTCATAGTCTGGAATAGAGAGTAGCTTTAAAGTGTTTTAAAATGGGTTTCCTTTTCTTTCCTTCCAGCTGTGCCTAGTGCTGGGGAAGATAAACTGGCATGTTCTTTGTTACATAGCAACATACCCACTCAGGGGAGTGAGGCACATTCGAGTTTCAGAATCTTAAGTCCTTTCAAACAGTTGATAGTGGAGTTGGGGAAAATAAACTGGGAGAAGCCAAGTAACCATTCAGTATGGCCCTCTAACACCTGAATCATTTTAGCAACATTCTTCAAAACAGAGCTGATGGTCTCATTGATAACACTGGCCCAATGACATGGATGAGCAGTTCAAACACCCTTCCTGGCATTTGCCTCTGCAGCTTTTGACCTGTCTTGACCGCTGCTATTTCTCTCATTTTCCAGTGGCTATAATTTGAATCATATGTAGAAGGACTTTATTATCCAGGTGAATGTCTTAACTTTACTTCTGTACCTCCTTGATTTTACTTACTCTCTATTCTGATCAGAATAGTCTTTAAGTATTTAATTAGTCTCCTGAGCACGTGGGACCAAAGACCCTTTGGTAACTCAATATTCCTTTGCTGTCCCTCTATTTTCTCTTTGAAGTAAATTCAAGGAGAAATACATTCCTTGATAATGTAAAGACTGCTGGGAATTTTGATTTTCTCTTTATAAAATGCTCTGTAAACTTTATGCTTAATAACTACTGTAAAGTTTTTATAATCCCAAATCTACTGATTTTTTTTTCTCAAAATGTTTTATATCTTTCTTCACTTCTGTGGCTTAAATTAGGGGCATTTTGTAAAAACATTAATTTTCCAAATCCGCTTCATCCTCTCCTGGTCCTAAAAGAACAAAACTTATATTTTGAAGACAAAGGATTTGTAAATAGCCTTAATATTAGGAAGACATTGACGTTAACAAAAAATGTTAACATAGCATTTAAGGCTTCTTCCCAGTGCTCTACTATCTCCCCTCTACGTGACAAGGACCTTGACTGGTGTGCCTCAGTCCACAGTGTTTACACGAAGCCTGGTGTGGGACAGATATTTAGAAATAGTTGGTACATATTGCTAAAATATGTTTTCCTGAGGTGCCACCTCACACTGGTCAGAAGGGCCATCATTAAAAAGTCCACAAATAACAAATGCTGGAGAGAGTGTGGAGTAAAGGGACCGCCGCCCCCTGCCCCCCACCCCTCACCCCCCTTGCAGATTATCTGTTTTGTAACTCATAGTGTTTTTTGTTTATATTAATGTGTATAAGTAATCACTGAAATATTATCCTACTATGCTTGTAAAAGGAACAATATTTAGGGCTTATTCTTCTCGCATATAGATTACAGTAGTACAAGAGGGAGCATCATAACTCTTTACTTTGTTCTTAGAGAGCAGTTAGTGCTTGTTACATACAATGTACCGTTGTTAGGAAGAGGCTGAAGAGAGAAGATGAGGAGGTGGGTCACTGTCTTCAAAAATATCTTGAGGGTTATTCTGTGCTGGTTTGGTTCCTTCATTCTCTACAGATGCCAGATAATTCAAGGTGCACAGCTTTATGCAGAAAAATTAGTCAGATGAAGACTTTGATTTTAGACCTGTAATACCAAGCTGATGTAAAAACACAGCTTTGTATTCTAATGTTGGGAATAACTGTTGCTTATGTAATATTGATTTTACTTCACTCCTCATTTTTCAAATTAAAAAACAATTCCCAAATGTATTATGGAGGACATTAGTGTCTTATGAGATTTGAAAAAAATACTCTGTGGGAAAAAAAAAAAAAGCTCTTTGAAGTCAAGGGAGTTTGGGTTAAATGTGGTTAACCAGGTTTCTTTAGTAAGATACTAAAGCCTACTTTACTGGGGGCTTCTCAGAGCTGCTGTTACAATAAGCTTGTGTGCGTGGTCACTCTCTCAGAGCACGAGCACTTAGTTGTGGAATACCCAGCAGCATCTCCTGTTCTGCAGACCATGGTTTGGAAAATGTCCTGTGGTATCATTGGAAGGACTGATGCTGAGGCTGAAACTCCAGTACTTTGGCCACCTCATATGAAGAGTTGACTCATTGGAAAAGACTCTGATGCTGGGCGGGATTGGGGGAAGGAGGAGAAGGGGATGACAGAGGATGAAATGGCTGGATGGCACCACCAACTCGATGGACATGAGTTTGAGTGAACTCTGGGAGTTGGTGATGGACAGGGAGGCCTGGCGTGCAGCAATCCATGGGGTCCCAAGAGTCAGACACGACTGAGCGACTGAACTGAACTGAGCTGATTTTGTGCAAATTCCAGGGAAGGTGAAAGAAGTGAAAGTTGCAATTCCCATTCTGCTAAGGGAGATGGAAAGTCAAGTGAGACTGGTTACGTCTCCCTCCTTACACTCCTGTAGAATCCTCCCATGTGAAACTAGGTCTCTGGCAGCCAGCCCTCAGGTAAAGAAACAGAGTTCCCTGAGCCCATGTGGTGCGCAGTGGACAAACCCAGTGGATCTCCTTCCTGCACCTCGGGCCTTTGGGGTGAGGTTTTCAGGAAAGATTTTCAGCAAGCGTCAGGCCAAGGGTTTTAGATGTGTGGGGCCTGTGGTGGGCAAGATGGTGGGCTTCCTCCCCAGCAAGAGCTGTGTCTATCCTGAACCTCTGTGTGACCTTACTCTGCCAGATTGTGCTTCCTCTTGTTAGATATATAAAGGTTTTATATATTCAGTGATGGGGAGGAGTAGAATATCATTCAAGACTAAGATTTCTTTTCACCCGACGCTGTCAGGTTTGTGTTAGGATAAGTTCATAGGATGTAAAACATTACTACTTTAGAGATTATAATGCTCTGCTGAATAAGGACTAATTTGGGGCAAAAAAGCCCCTATTGGTACTGGGGACCCTTTAAGTCCCTATGATGTCTCATGTGATTAGATATATGACTTGTTTCTGACTCCTTATGAGACTTGAAAGAGGATTAGATTACCCACCCTCAACTGGTCATTTCTCTCTGTAGATGGGAGAATCAGAGCTAATTGATACTTTTTTATGTTAATTACACTTAATTTCTTCTGACTGACTGCCCTGAAACTAAGAAGAGGAAAACAGTGTTCTACACGCAAATCTTCTACCATAAACATTTCTTAACCTCATTTACTTCAGAATTGGTTCAAATACAGACTCTCTAAGATAAAAGCTATTCTTATCTGTATCTGATCCTGTTTTTGAGTCCTTCTTTCTGGGAACCATCTCTGTGATTTCTGTCATGGGAATTTGGTCAGTTCTTTCTTCTCTAACATTGATCTCTTCTGTATTCACTATAATCATTTTCCAGTCCTTTTGTTAGTTTGCTTAAATTAATTCCAAAACCTTAGGTCCCCTTCTCCTTTGAACCACCAGGCAGAGGGCTCTGGTTACAGTACTCTTCTCAATGGCTTTGATGGCATCACCTGTCCTTCAAAACTAGTAACTTTCCGCTTACTTATGGGTTAAATTCCTGGCTTGGTCGCAACTCACCGTTCCCTATTTTCTGCTATTCCAACCTGTCCAGCTGTTTTATTTGCTCTCTCCTCAGTGTCCTGTGTTTTCCCCATCTGGAACATCCAACTGCACCTCCTTGTCCTTCTGAATTCTGCCCATCTTTCACCTGGGTTCGATCCCTGGGTCGGGAAGATTCCCTGGAGAAGGAAATGGCAACCCACTCCAGTATTCTTGCCTGGAAAATCCCAAGGACAGAGGAGCCTGGTGGGCTACAGTCCACGGGGTCGCAAAGAGTCAGACATGACTGAGCAACTTCTCTCTTCAAGAAACAGAGCCCTTCTCTCCTGCTCTGGAAGGCCTTCCTGATGGCTTAGCCAGATGGGATCTTTCCCTCCTTTAACTTCCCATGAATTTACTGTCAATTGCATTGATGTGGCAATTAAGGGAGTTAGCCAAGGGCATTGGAAGGATAGAAATCTCTTGTGTATCTAATCCTATCTTCGTATATGTTCCAAAGACAATCCAAAATAATGCAAAAGGGGTTCCAGCCACCTTCGTACTCACCAGAACTCTTAGACCCTTGTTTGACCTTATGCCCCTTCTTTCCAGGTGAGCTCCTCTTTGGGACTTTCTTCTCTTGCCAGTGGACCTTGGGCAAGAGCCTTTCCGGTCCTTGCTGACAGATGTCCTAATTCTGAATTTCAGGCACTTTGAGTTTTCCCTCCTCAGAAGACTTGTAGTGTCTACAAATTGTCTCACCCCTCATCAGCTCTCATCCACAGAGCTCAGCAGTCAAAGGAGACATCTTCTACGTCTGTGTGTGGTACCTGTGTCCTTTACATCCTTTTCTCTGAGCACAGGGGTGCCTATCACCCTTACAGTTTGAAGTTCAAGGCAGAAGCAATTTTAGTGTTTTTTAGGTTATTTTTCCTCTAAAAGCAATTATTATTTTGTGCCCCAGGTGACTTGCTATTTCCACCCCCTGAACTTAATAATAGAGGCTCACATGGTTTCAGGTATCTCTTCAGTGCATAGCCTTTTCATACATCGTGTCTTCATTATACTGTAAGCTTCATGAAAGCTGCTTCTTGTGTTTCAGTTCATTGTTGTTTAGTCACTAAGTCCTATCTGACTCTTTGCAACCCCGTGGACTATAGCCCAGTAGGCTCCTCTGTCCGTGATATTTCCCAGGCAAGAATATGGGAGTGAATTGCCATTTCATTTTTCAGGGTATCTTCCTGACCCAGAGGTTAAACCCCATCTCCTGCAATTGGCAGGCAGATTCTTTACCACTGAGCACCGGAGAAGTCATGTTTCAGACTGAGTGAGCTGGTTGCTCAGTCGTGTGTCACTCTTTGCAACCCCATGGACTGTATGCAGCCCGCCAGGCTCCACTGTCCATGGAATTCTCCAGGCAAGAATACTGGGGTGGGTAGCCATTCCCTTCTCCAAGGGATCTTCCTGACCCAGAGATTGAACTGGGTCTCCTGCATTATAGGCAGATTCTATACCATCAAAGCCACCAGGGAAACCCCTTTGCTCATCTATAAAATTGAGGGCTAGATTAATTATTTTAAAGATCTCCTTTAGTTTTATGATTTCTGTGGAAGATATAATAAACATTAGAAATAGGCTAGCAAATGCTTTTCTTCCCTTGAATATTGCATCCACTCTGTTTGACATCTACCTTTGATTTATACATACATAGCACTTTCCACTTTGCTCACATATATTACATTATTTGATCCTCATATCTATGTTGTAAAGTGTCAGAGTAAATACTAGCTGCCTCTTATATGTGAGAACTTGAGACCTGTTGAAGTTAAATGGTAAGTTTCTAAGTTTCTGGAGGAGGCCCTGGGTCTGGTGCCCTTGGCCCACTAACCCCTTAATCAAGATGCTACATGATTTTCTTTTCTCTCCCTGCCCTGCAACTACTAACTCTTCTTTCATGAAACATCTTTATTTTGTCTTATTCTCAACCATCTGCACTTAAGGATAGAGGGCTGGAGAAGCCATCACAGATTCAAATGCCTAAAAAGACCACGCAGGAAAAGTTGGTGACACTGGGTCAGAATCCTATAATTGGGAAGGGCTCGGGGTGGGGGGCAAGGGGGCGTGAGGACTGTGGCAAATTGAAGAATACATGTCATTTCTGATCCCTATTCAGCCTTAGCACTTTATTGCTTTTCAGGAATGCTGGCCCAGGGCTGTGAAATTTTCAGTTTTTCAAGGAATGCTAGAAACACACATTTTAAAAGCAAATACGCATTTTAAGATGCTCAAAATAAATGAAAAAATACTATGCTACGAAGCCAAAATACACAGCTATAGGTGGTCTTGTTCCCATATATCCTCAGGTTAGGGACTTCTGATTTGGAGGTATGAGCCATGTTTGCCTAACTCTGTTAACTCTCTCCCCTTGTTCACCTGCCCACCCCCAATCCTATGAAGTGATTTGGTGAGTTTTGCTACTTTTATTGAAAGTTTGGTATAAGGAACATCAGTAAGAATAGCAACAAATTGTTGGATGTCTGCTATGTTCCGGGAGTATGTGTAGGTGTTTAACACACAGCATCACTAGTTCTCTTAGCCATTTCATGAGATATCTACCCTTAAGCTTATTTTATAGGCTAGGGAGCTGGGGCCCCCGAGTTGACCTAATTTGCTAAGACCACATGGTCAGTAAGTCGTGGAACCAGGATTAAACCCAGGATTCTGGCCTCAAAGTATGTTCTTGCTCTTTATTTCTTATACCATATTATCAACATCCTCAGAGAAAAGAGAGAAAGGGTGAAATGAAAACATGTGGTACTTCCCCTCTTATGAAAGAAGTCAAAAGTGGTCTCTTTGTATGGAGTACTTAGACACACATAATCCTCTTTTTTTTTTTTTTTTGAGTGGAAGAGTTATGCTTTTTTTTGAGCATGGGGAGGAAGGGGAGAGAAAAGGAGATTGCTCACAGTAGGATGAGATTCTTTTTTCTTTTAAAAACGCGAAACCAGAAACAGGCTCCTGACCTACTAGTGTTGGGCTTTGTTTTCAGATTGTTGTCTGCTTTGATCAGAATGTCCCATGAGAAGGCCACGAGCTTGCTACTGCTATCTTCTACTTCTATTTCAAAATAGCAAAGTTCTGGGGGAAAAAAAAGCTCTTTTGTTTAGGGTCTGAAGTCAAGTCCAAATATAACAAGATCCCAATAACTTCCCCCACCCCCTAGGGTTTAAAACCAAATTCCCTCTGCCCAGATGGCTTCTACAGAAAGACAGAGCATTCCCCCACTGCTTCCTCTTTTTGTGTGCTGCCCAATGATTATGGCTAATGACTCCCAGCTGTACTGCTTCCGAAGACTAGGGGAAGATGAATCTTTGAGAAATAATTTAATAACAAGACTCCACCAGGGATAGGTGGGGCTGATGTCAATCCCGTTGGAGTGCAGCCTCATTCAGAATCTAGCTGGATGGTGTGATTCGAAGAGAGGAGAGTTGCATTTTGAAGCCCCCTCGGTGTTCCCTATAGAAATCTGATTGACTCTTTCCTAACATTGTTTGAAAAAAATTTCATCTCCAAATACTTAAAAAAAAAGGAGATATGTATAATATTTATTTCTTGAACTCCAATTCAGAGAGTTTGAGGAAATGTCATTTAAGGCTATGACTATCCAAATAAGATAAACTTTAGGATCAATCTCCTTGGAGAATTTACTAATGTGTTTGTTGCTGTTCAGTCACTAAGTCATGTCCTCCTATTTGTGATCCCATGGACTGCAGCACACCAGGCTTCCCTGTCCTTCACTATCTTCTGGGGTTTGCTTAAACTCATGTCTGTTGAGTTGGAGATGCCAACAGGTTCATATCATAGAAATAATTTGATATCTATAAAATTTTAAAACTTGGCACCTTGGAGTTTCCCTTTTGTCTCTGAAATAGCAGATTCTTTGAAAGATTGACTTTAAATGATATGACTCCTCAGGGAGAAAAATGATAATCAAAGGTTGAAAGAAAGTGAAAGAAGCTCAGTTGTGTCCGACTCTTTGTGACCCCATGGACTATATAGTCCATGAAATTCTCCAGGCCAGAATACTGTAGTGGGTAGCCTTTCCCTTCTCCAGGGGATCAAACCTGAGTCTCCCACATTGCAGGTGGACTCTTTACCAGCTGAGCCACAGGGGAAGCCCAAGAATACTGGAATGGATAGCCTATCCCTTCTCCAGCAGATCTTCCTGACCCAGGAATCTAACAAGGTTCTCCTGCATTGCCCGCGGATTCTTTACCAAGTGAGCCAGCAGGGAAGCCCAATCAAAAGTTCCCAGCTCTGAAGACTACTAAGAGACTGGTACAGATTGGTTAGCCTTGTCTTCTTCTCCCCACCCCTCTTCCTCTTCTTCTTTCCTTTCCTCCTTCACTTTGTCTTTCTTATTTTTCTTCCTTTTCTTTAAAAACAAAAATAAAAGTCTGAATTGCTGGGTTGGTGAACGGGATGGAGGGAGGAAGAATTTAAACATTTTACATCCTAAAATTTGATGATTTTCTCAAGCCCTTTTCAAAAAGTGTTTGATAGTATTTAGAATCCCTTGTCACTCATAGAGTCTTCCCCAGAACTGCAGACAAGATTATTTTTTCCGTATGCCCACATCCAACATCTTCTGCAAACTAAGCCAGGGCTGAGGTTGGATACACTACACTACTCATTGGTTTACTTCATGTTCTTCCGGAACTGGCTGGAGAAATCACATTCTTGAGAAGTTGACTACTGTGATGTCTAGTTCTATAAAGATTTGGTTATGGATCATTGTATCTTCCTAGGAGATAATGTGGCTTACTAGAAAGAGCACGAGCTCTTGAGTCAGAGATAAATGTGAACTTTTACGTGCTCCTTGCTTCACCTTTCTGAGCTTTGCTTTCCTCATCTGTAAGATGGAACTCGCAGGGTTGCTGTGAAGAGTAGTGTCATGTTTGGATAGTGCTAAGATGTTCTGTAGACCTCTTGTTAAATACTTTATGGTCTTTATTAATATATTCACTATTCATGATATAGTGGGTTGGCCGAAAAGTTTGTTTGGATTTTTATGTACCATCTTACGGAAACACTCAAATGAACTTTAATGGTTACCCCAGTATTATACGCTTATATATTTATACATAAATATATATATGTGTATGAAATCAAGCAAAGAAAGTTTTCATAGTGCTGTCAACAGGTGCAAAGGAAAAAGATGGCATAATGTGGATTTCTGTTAAAAGGTGTTTACAATTTTAATCTTATTTTCATCTTGTTTTAATTTTCAGAGTAATTATGAGAGGTAGATACCATTAAACTCATTTAAATACAGGAAATTAAGTCCAGAAAGCATTAAGTCCCTTCCAATAGTAGTATTTTTGGAGAATTTTCCATCATGGCTATTTTATACAAATTTGAAAGCTTGATATTCAGGCATTTCTGTTTTGGCTTTGAAGCAGTGGATCTTCTGAAAGGTTGTCTTCAAGTCCTTGTTCCATTCAGGGTTCCTTTCTATTCAAGAGTACACTCGAACACGCATAGTATATCCCAGGGCAGAAGTGTCAATGGAATAGACTTGCTATGCTTTATGGTTACTACTGAGCATTAAGCCTTTACAGTGCTGAGAAGATTTTCAGCTTGATTCAAGGGCTGGCTCTCTTGGGAATAAGTTCAATAAGAGTAAAAGATAACTTACCATGAGAAACTTGCTGAAGATTCTGACTTCAATGGAATCTTTTTTCTAAATATATATAAAATCCAGAGAAAAATATTGCACAGTATTATGAATGAGTACTATTTTTACCAGTTTACTCAAGGGGCAGATAAGGAGCTTAGTACTGGAGTAGCTTCCTCTCTCCCTCCTCCCTTATTTCTGTCTTTCTTGACCTTTCCTCTCCCCTTCGCTGCTCCCTTATTCTCCTCTCTTCCTTTTCACCTTTCCTCCCTCCCCTCTTTTTTGTTATTTGGCTTCGGCTGCCTGCTTCATACACTTATCACCTCGTTTTTCTGTAGTTAAGCCCCACTTCCTGATTATAGAGAAAGGCATGTAATGTAGATTAGGACAGTCACATGCCCTCAACCAGGAATTTGAATATAGAGAGTCGATTCAGGGAACAAAGAGCAACTAGAGCTGAGTCATGAGATGGCTGGACCTCAGTGGGCCGTCCATGGAAGGGCTCCTGCTACTCACCTGTGGGGTGCTGGTGGTTGTTGCCTTTCCTAAGGCCTGATTGTCTACCACTCTTTCATAATTTGCTGAGTTATCTCAGTATCTTTCCAGTACATTGTTTTGCTTAAATCAGTCACGTTAATGTTGATTAAAACCAGTGCTACATAGTAGGTATTACACTTCCTTTCCATTTTACAGATGAGAAGCTAAAGCTTTATGAGGATAAATAATATGCTCAAGATTATACTGTTATGAGGAGACAAAGCTGGTGTTCAAATTCAGTTCTTCCTGTCCGAAAGGCTGATATTATATATACTATGCTTTAATGGCTTAAAATGGAAGAAAAAACAACAGTTGGAAAAAATATTTACAGTGTTTGAGACACTTCGCAAACCTTAACAGCTTTAAGATAAAAAGAGTTTTTAAGAATCAATGAAGAAAAATTTAACATACTAATAGAAAAACTTGGAAAGAACATGACTAACTGCTTCTCAAAGAATTAATAATGTGTCATTCATGTAGAAAATGTTTAACCTTATCAAGAATGCAGAGGATGCCAATTAAAGCAATGGCATACCTGTTTAAATCTTATTGATTACAAATTATAAAACAAATGATTTTGGTGAAAACATTTCTCTTGTTACTGATCAAAGTGAAAAATCTATGCAAACTTGAGAGAGAAAAATTTGTTCAAATGCATTTAGAATCCCAACTTTATTCAGAATCTTTTCATTTAGACATTTATTCTATGGAAATAATCAAGGATATACTGAAAGATTTAGGAACTAGGACATTTATCATAATGCAAAAGCAAGAAGCAAACTAAATGTTTAGGATATGGTGCTAAGTTTTAAAAAAACAGGAGGTCCAAATCTTCATCCACTCAAGAATTTAGTGAGTATGTACAATTCCCCAGGAATGCCTGCAATAGCAGTCTAGCAAAGCTTGACCCCAGGAGATTATGGAAAATGACATCTCATCCATAATGTTAGGAATTATTGAAAACTCAGGGAAATATTACCACTCCTCTTCGCAGGAATAAAGGTTGGGAAACTAAGGTCCAGAGAGGTCAGAGGAGACAGATTTCTGGCCCTTTGGACTTTCGTCTCCCAGGACTTTGTGGCTTAGGGGTGTTCTTTATAGATCCTTGCTCCAGGTGTTCACTTCCAAAACCTTTAGTTCCTCCTCTAAGAACTGAAGTGCTGCTGCTGCTGCTGCTGCTGCTAAGTCGCGTCAGTCATGTCTGACTCTGTGTGACTCCACAGATGGCAGCCCACCAGGCTCCTCTGTCCCTGGGATTCTCCAGGCAAGAACACTGGGGTGGGTTGCCATTTCCTTCAATGCATGAAAGTGGAAAGTGAAAGTGAAGTCACTCAGTCGTGTCCAACTCTCAAGAACTGAAAATGGTCTTGGGTAAAAACCCTTCCACTCTCTGGATACTGGTTTTCTTCATCTGTGAACCATAGTGCCAGGCACACTCTACTTAATAAATATTCATTGAATGGAAAAAAAGGCGACTTCTTTGTCTCTCTCTTGTGACTACCATTATGTGTCTTGGGATGCTCGATGGTGTCCCACAGGTCTTTGAGGAGCTTCATTTCCTTTGCCTCCTCCAGTGGCTGCTAGGCTACTGGTTTCCACTGTGATTGCAGGTTGCCGGCTTTCAAAGTTACCATGGAGGTGGGGATGGGAAATAAAAATGCTGCAAAGTTCACTATTCTTATGAAGAGACAGCTGTTTTTTTGTTTTTTGAATAAGCACTCCCTGGATTGCTGAAAGCCTTTCGTTAATTTCTAGAGTTCTGAAAAATTTGATTCTGACAATTTTGCCAGTAATCTTATTGTATTCACAGAGAGAGAATTTTCAATGGTTAACTATTTTCACGACATCACCCCTTGGTCCATAACCCTTTACCTGAAAATCTAAGTCAAATAATAACAGATAAGATGAAGTCCTGGAAATTTTAAAATACCTTTTTCATACTATGCCAAAAATTAATGTTAGCTTTGCTACTCAGGGGAAAAAATGTTTTCTAACATAAATAAATAACAATAACACACTTATATAGTTGGAATCTCAGCCTATCATGAAAAACAAAGCCAATAGTGACAGGCCATTTGTTGATACACTGAGAAAGATCCCAAAGAAATTCAATTCATGAACTCTGTCATTTAAAAAGGTCTTCCCAGTGTCTCAGTAGTAAAGAATCTGCCTGCAGTGCAGGAGATAGGGGTTTGATTCCTGGGTCACAAAGATCCCCTGGAGAAGGAAATGGCAGCCCACTCCAACAGTCTTGCCTGGAGAATCCCCATGGACAGATGAGCCTGGTGGGCTACAGTCCATGGGGTCACAAATAAGTCAGACATGATTTAGTGATTAAACAGCAGCAACAATCATTTGAAGAGTTGGTAGAGGATGAGCATTCAAGAAAAGAGAATGAAGTGTATTGAGTAGAAAATCAAGTTAGAAGAGTGTTAAGTCAGATAGCAAAGATGCTGTTTTGGTCAGAGGGAGTGAAGAACAATGTTGCATGTTTTCAGATGTCAAACAAAAATTGACTCCATTGAATCTGACAGCATGGAAGTCATTGATCACCTTATACAATTGCTTGGATGGAATTAAATGTCTCAAATGAAACAGAAACCTGACTGGAGTACATAAGGAACTTTAGGGTATGAAGATAGAGGAACTTTGACACTTGGGAAGTTTTCCATGAAGGGAGGAGAGAGTAATAGTCTTTAGTGAGAATGAGGAAAAAATACATGGGAAAGTTTGGAAACCTGGGGGCTACTTGAACTTGCTTGAATCTAGTAGAAAGAGACCAATAGAAAAGAAAAGATTCACCCTACAAGAGATAGTTAATAACACAAAGTTCTTGACCGAATCAGAAAGAATAAAATCTGGAATGCAGAGGGAAGAATTGGCCTTGCTTAGAGGAATGAAAGATGGGTGTGCCTGCAGTTGGTGTCTTTGGGGAGCAGAGAGAGTTCCTCTCTGATGGTTTCTGTTTTCTCCAAGATTTCTCTCTAGATATCACAATGTTTAGATCTAATGCTTAAAGAACTTATCCTCTAGTTTGTATTCAGGTTTACCTATTTAAACAGTTTGAAAACTAATTAAGAGGCTTCCCTGGTGGCTCAGACGGTGAAGTGTCTACCTGCAGTGTGGGAGACCCGGGTTCGATCCCTGGGTCAGGAAATGGCAACCCACTCCAGTATCCTTGCCTGGAAGATTCCATGGATGGAGGAGCCTGGCAGGCTACAGTCCATGGGGTCGCAAAGAGTCGGACACGACTGAGCGGCTTCACTTTCATTTTCATGCTATAGGAGCCACTGGAATAATTTTCAGAGAAAGAAGAGGTCAGTATGCAGTAGGCAGGTACTCAAAAGAGGAGCTAGAGGAAGACTAGGGGAATCCAAATGCACTGATATCTGGAGATAGAGGGTTAATATTTTCTTATGGAGTAACTCACTGGACTAGCTGGAAATTAATGAAATTAAGATATATGGCATTGTGAGGTTTCTGGTCAAGGCTGCATTTGTCCCTCCAATCATTTAGTTTTCTGCATGGTGCAGTTTTCTCCTATCAGCTAAAGGCCTATAACCTGAAATTTCTTTCAATTTGTGAGGGCTGTATGCAGAGGCCAAGGTTAGACATGCGAGGCCTTTGCTCCTAACAGGGTCTCTACAAGGGTTGATTGAAGAGGAACATGATTCTGATGATGTCATCCTGACCACCTGAGTCTTCAGATATATTATGTTTGTAATTTTGGAAGGGGCTAGAGGCTAACACTTTAAAAGCTTCGAACTTATCTAATTTTAATAGCTTTTCTGTGACATGAAGAATCAGACTTTCTCTTTTGCAAGCCATTTTCTAAGAATTAGACCTGATACTTCTGCTCCCTCTGGTAGACCAGTTAGCCTGCCACTCTCTCTCTTTTTAACCTAAATTTGATTTTTGAGAGATTTAATCTCATTCCCTATCACAACATTATTTTTCATAACAGCAGGAAGAAATCTGATCAACTATTCTAGTTTCTTAGATTTGTGAATTTAATTCCCACCTCGTCAAAATGGGCTTCTGTCAGGGGATGAAACCAGATGCACCGAGTTGTTCAAGTCTTAAATGTCTCTCTAGCTTGTTGAAGCAATCGCATTAAAAATCTTGATAAATATGGTTGCTGACTTTCTTGCTCCCTCTGTGTTCCTGCTGCAGTTATACTATTTACACTTGAGCTTTTGCTGCATCTGGTTAGAACTCAATGACTGCCCTCCACAGACCCCTCTTTTAAGTTACTATCTCCCCAAGGTGTCTCTTCCATGCACTGAACTTACATTAATTTTTCCCTTTCACAGAAAAGAGGCAGAGTGGTATAGCAAGAAGGGTATGGACATTGGTCCCAGAGATGCCCAGGTTTGAATCCTAGCTCTGGCATTTGCTAGTTGAATGATACTGGATATTGTAACTTTACTGACACTCAGTCTCATTACACTTACCTTGAAAAGCTCAGTTCAGTTCAGCTCAGTTGCTCAGTCTAGCACAGTCCTTTGCATATAGGAATGCTTATTCTGCCTATTCTTATACCTGTATTTATGAATTGGCTATAATAAAAAACCAGCAACTGTTTTTTTAGATTACAAACCTGACTATATTTTTAAATTTAGCTATTTTTAATTGAAGAATAATTGCTTTACTGTATTATGTTGGTTTCTGCCAAACATCAGCATGAATCAGCCATAGGGATACCAGTGTCCACTCCCTCCTGAACCTCCCTCTTACCTCCCTCCCTGTCCTACCCCTCTAGGTTGTTGCTGCTGCTGCTGCTGCTAAGTCGCTTCAGTTATGTCCGACTCTGTGGGACCCCAGAGACAGCAGCCCACCAGGCTCCCCCATCCCTGGGATTCTCCAGGCAAGAATACTGGAGTGGGTTGCCATTTCCTTCTCCAATGCGTGAAAGTGAAAAGTGAGAGTGAAGTTGCTCAGTCGTGTCCAACTCTTAGCGACCCCATGGACTGAAGCCCACCAAGCTCCTCTGTCCATGGGATTTTCCAGGCAAGAGCACTAGGTTGTTTCAGAGCCCCCCCAAAACCAGCAAATTTTTAATCAAAGAGGGCTTATTCAAAACCTGATTCTTTGTTCCACTGCCCTCTATTCAGGCTGTTTTTTTAACTCCCATTATTATTTTTAGTTATCAATGTTTCTCACGCTATTTGTATTATTATTTTATCCACATAGCACTTGGTGCGTTTGTCCTTTTCTGGGCCTTGGTGTGCTTTGTAATGTGTAGCATACACAGCCTGAGCCTGATCTTGTTGGCTCATCATTCTGTGTAGGGTATTGCTAGCATGGTCTGCTTATTCTAAGCATCAAAGTCTTAACTGCAGAGTTCTCTTGGTGAAGAAATTCAGTTCTATCAGAAGTGAGGCTCTTCAACTTGAAACTCTATGAAGACAATAGAAAATATCTTTTGAGCTCGAAGGAAACATGAGAGAGGCTTTTCACTTCTCCTCTCAGAAATTATATAGGGCAGGTTGAATGAAAAAAAATTCACAAGCTCCATTTTGTGACATTTGTGGAGTAAACTTCAGTAGAACCTGGAGACCCAGAGATCTCTTAAACTCTGAATAATGTATACATACTGCCAGAAACAACTGAGGCCAATAGAAGCAGGCAAAAAGCTGCATGGTTAATGGTGATGGACAATGAGAAGGATGGTGAACAGGGGATGAGCTGTGCTGAATTTCAGAAATGACAGTAAGTGTTTACTTTCAGATGCAGTGGGCCCATCCTGAATGCCAACTGCAGTGAGCAAGGATGAATTCAGGGTGACAAGCGGGTACAGTTTTGCCTGGACCTTCCTAGCTTTAGCCTTGAATGTCCCATCTCTTAGGAACCTCTTCAATCCTGGGGCAAATTTACCCTAATTCACCCTAGATGAGATGTGACAGGATGTAGAATTGTGGGGAGATGGGAAGGGTCTGAGGCCACACAGGTGGCAGACTGCAGAAAGTAAAAGTCAGAATGTACCAACAAATGTGGAGTCCTGCCTTAGAAAGTAAGAGCTATGTCCTGTGTGGCAGTGCAGTGAAAAAGCCGGGTGATCACATCAATAGAAACCATTCTAAACCTTAAAGACAAAGAGAGTGTGTGTGATTAAATAATAACTGGCATTATTTTTAAAAGAAATAGTCTGTTGCAACAGACAGAAACAGAGAGAGCCCATGAGCTGTAAAGCTTGGCAGACTGGAACCCCTTAGTCCTTCCTTTCTATCCCTGGTAACCTTTGCAAAAAGCCAGTCCAGGAAAATTAAACTCATTCAAATATGAGTAACAGCAAAAGGAGTTGGAAAAGCAGCTATTCAGAGATACTATCAAACTGTGGAAAAGAATAGGAAAATTTTCTTGTAGACAATTTAATGCATCAGAGAAGTATTGCTAAGAAGCAGATAAAAATTCTAACTTAACATTACTTGATTGTTTAACAAGTAATAATGATGATTAATGAAGGTGTACAAGGCTGAAATACAAGAACTCAGGACTGGACAACAGGAAATGATGAAATAATTAAAGGAAGAGGTGAAATGGCATTTGGCAGAAATCATGGAAGAAATGAAAGAAACAGGAAAAAGTTTTCTCAGAAGACTAAATTAGAACACAAGAGGAGCAGGCACCATTGAAAGCACAGAAGGAGACAAAATATGTAGATATGGGAAGAGGGAATGACACAAACAAGAAATAATAAAAAGAATTAGAGACAAAACTATAGGAATAAAACACCAGCAAACTTATGCATATGGAGTCTCCCAAGAAGAAAACCAAAATGAAAGAACAGAACAATATTCAAAAAGACAGTTCAAGGAAACTTTTCTGAAAATAAAATAAGGCATGAATTGATATGTTTAAAGGGCTTCTGTATACCAGGGAAAATTGATCTAGTGATTAGAAGAAAGAAAGACTATTTTGGGCAAGCAGATAAAAGTATCGAGTCACTTACGGCAGAATGAAATTGGGTGGGCATCAGACTTTTTCTAAAGATATAAATTAATCCCAGAAGAGAGTGGAACAATTCTGTATACTCAAGAAAAGAAAGAATGGGCCAGAGATCTGTAGGACTGCAGCCATTTTAAGATAGCTAAATAATCAGGCACCATTGAACTGCAGGACTCTACTAGCCAAGCTCTCTCTGAGAGCTTTAAATGAAATTTGAATTGTTTGCTTATTGATAGGGCCAAGATAGTATTTCCAAGTCTTCCTTACCAGTTCCCCAGTGACTCAAAAAAGAATTTCCCAGAGATATTCTCTCAGTCCAACTACAGTTCAACCAATATGCACTTGATACCTTTTTCCCTGCAAAATTTGAGAAGTTTACATTTGCTTTATTGTTAATTTACTGCAAACATGTCATTATCACAAATATCACACTGTTCACCATTTTGAGTGAAAGAGAAAACCTCTGATTATCCAAGGTCACAAATAGTTTAGGGCTACCAAATCATTACTTATGTAAGAAAGGGGAGGCTGAGTTCACAGAAAGTAAGGAAACCAGGAAAGAACTGAAGAACGTTTGGACACCCTATACATTGCATAATTTATCTCTTTCAGTGGGGACAGTTTAGGATAATTCAGAGTGTTCATAACAATCCCTGTGCCTTGCTATGGACTAATTTTGAGGCTAAAGATAAAAGAATAGTCTAATTCAACATGAGAGAGCTACTCCACCTTGACATGTGATTTTGTTAAGAAGTGCCCCAGATCTAATATATACAGCTTTAATCATGTAATACTTGGGGGAATAAGATTGTGATGTAGTTGAAAGAGTACAAACTTTGGAACTGAGGAGCTGGGTCCCCACCTCTCTGCAGTATATACTAACCATGCAACCAGAATATAACAATACCTTCTTTCTAGGATTGTTATTAAATATGAGGAATAGTGTGATAAGCTATTTAGCAGAATGCTGGGCCCTTCGCAAGTACATGATGAATGGTAACTATTCTTACTGTTTCATGGCAAGACATTTTATTAAGGTTAAACATCTCAGAGAAACAAAACATCCACAAATCTCAAACAGCCATCTGTTTTGAGCAACATTCCTGCTATGAAACTCTAGCTCACTGAAATGATTTGGATTCCCTCTAAAACTCACCATAATGAGATTTGGCCTGCACCAGAGAAAAGCCATTAATGACCTAATTGTCAGATCTAATGGCCTGTTTTCAGTCATGTTCTTATTTATTTCCTCTGTGGCATGAGATGCTATTGACTATTCTTATCTTCACTCATTCATTTGGATTCCTCAACAACGCTTTCTGTTGATTCTTCTCTTGTTTCAAGCTCCTTTCTTGGATTAGGGTTTTGAAGGGGACTTTTCTCTGCTTCCTGATCTCATCTTCTGTGAAGACGTCCCTTAAGTTCACCAGGCAGACTCAACACAGCTCAGCCAGCCATTATTCAATAACTCGTGGGCATGCGCCCATCTTCCAGGTGTGGGGGTCACAGGGACAAAGAGATTGCAGTGATAGAAACTCTCAGTGCTCCTTGTATTGAATTCTTCTCCTTTCTGAACACATAGGGGGTGATGTTTTTCAGCTCTGTGCAGGAGATGGAGCCAGGTGAATGGTTCTAATCCCGAGATGGGAGTGCAGTTCATGGGGTGAGGCATTTAAGAGCCCGTACAGGTGGCACTAGTGGTACAGAATCTGCCTGCCAATGCAGGAGAACAAAGAGATGCAGGTTTGACCCCTGAGTTCGGAAGATCCCCTGGAGGAGGGCATGACAACCAGTATTCTTGCCTGGAGAATCCCATGGACAGGGGAACCTGGCAGGCTACAGTCCATAGCGTTGTTCAGAGTCGGATGTGACTAAAGCGACTTAGCACAGCACACACTACTCCCAAGCACTGCTCAGACCAAGGGCAGCCAGAGAACTACCTATATCTTAAAATTCTCTTGAATATACACTCTTGAATTAACTCCTTTATTTGTCCTATTGATTTAATTTATTTCCAATTTTTTTGTCTATGTCCCTAACACCTCACAAATTTCTCTTCAGGTAGAGCTGTAAGATTTCTCCCCTGCAAGATAGAACTAATTGGAAAACACGGCATCTCTAATTCGTTTACACTTGATTTTTCTCATTACAATGCCATTATTATGAGGTTTGTTTCTGTTGCCAGAGAAAACGTTAGCTTAGCTCATTCTTTACCTCTCCTTGGCCAGAATCCTTCTGGCATTTTGTTAATTTGTTATTTTAAAGTTAAAAACATGTGAGTCATTTTGTAGTTATAACTCTTCTGTTTATTCTCATTCTCTTTCTCTCTCCTCAAGGTAGGGCTGTCCTGTAGTTTTTCCTAAATTTGTTAACTTCTTGATGTTCTCCTCTTATTGCATCCAGGTTTTCTTCTATATTTCTCCTCTGATCAACACTTGTCACTAGTCTGTATGTTATATGGGTGATGGGACACTTGAGATGAATGTGGGCTATCTAGTATTATTTATTCAAGTGAACAAGAAATTAAAATATTATCCAGAACCAAGCATGGGTATAAAATACCATGGAAGTGGTAAGGGAACTATAAATAATTTGGTACCAAGCAAGCAAACATAAAGAGAGAGATTTCTTGATGTCTCATTCCTGGGTGTTGGGGCTAGTCTTGTTAAGTGTTGGTTGAGTTATAAGTTAGATTTGGATCCAAAGAGTTTTTAGGAGTTGGTACATGATGTTCATGTCTAAAGCAAACAAAGATTCCAACAACTATCTAAGCTGAAGATGGTTAGAAGAAAGTCAAGATTCACCAGAAAGATTGATTATAAATACCAAACTCAAAAGGCCATAGTGGGATCCAGGTTTACATCCCAGAGCCAAAAATGCAGAATCAGGAAGAAATAGCATCAGAGCAAAGTCAAGTGCAAATCGATTAAGGGGCTGAGGTCCAGAGAGAGACCTCTAAAACCTAGTGGGTTATTATTGTTTGTCTTCATGAACTGATGGACTCAGAAAATGGGCTCACCATTTATACCGCATGGTGGCATTAGGTTGTGTTACAGGCCAAGGGCAGGGGACACATATGGGAGGCAAGGTTGGAAAGAGAGCTCCAGATCCCATCATGGAGGACTGGCTAAGGGATTTATAACTGACAGGCCACACAGAGTCAATAGAGGGTTTTAAACAGGAGTGATGAAAGGTGAGGTTTGCATGGCTGGGGGCCTTCAAGCAACAGCATGGAGATTGGTCTGGTGGAGAATGAGATAGGAGGCCGCCATGTACCTGGTTAAGGGGCCATTGTTCAGGTGAGAGGAGGGAAGGCAGATTAGGGAAGCATAGGACAGTGAGCATCGAACATTTCCTTAAGGGTGGGGCGAAGTTAGAGAGACAATGGAGTGAAAAGGGGGCTGAAGACCAATCCTCCGGTTTCAGGTTAAAGATGTGAAAGCAAACACCCAGAGGGAAGATGGATGATGACATCCTGGGCCAGTGTGAAGGCACTGGTCTTGAGTAGCCGAGGAGGCTCTGGGCCCAGACAGGCCCAGATGGGAACAGAAATAGCTATGGATTATTTATTAGGTGTTGGGTCCAAAGGCTGAGAGAATTCACCTTCACATTTTCCTGATGGAGTAAGAGGCATGGTTCAGAGCAGAGGTCAGCCAGGTTTTCTGAAAGGCCAGATGACCAGTGGTTCAGACTTTGCAGGCCATGTGGTCTCTGGCACAGCTGCTCAGCCCTGCCATTCTATTGGGAAAGCAGCCACAGATGTTACCCTGCATGAATTCTGTGTTCCAGCAAAACTTTATTTACAAAAGAGGTGGGGGCTGAATTTGGTCTGTGAGCCAAAGTTTGCCGACCGTTGTATTAGAAGGTTGAGGCCTGAAGTGAATGTTGCGGGGGCTGGAATAGTCTTTGTGGGAAATGAGAAGAGTGAGTATTGGTCAGTGATGAGGGACAGCATCGAGCTGGGGCTGAGGGTCCCACTGAAATGAACAAGGATGCGTTCATTGATTGCGGTCCTGTCTGCACCGTTCTGCGAGCCTCCAGCAATTCTTTGTTAACTTCCTCCTTTGTGAGCCCAGAGCCTTGCTTACATTTCTGGCAGATCACAGATGTCCCTCCCCTGAGACTGTGGATGCTTTGAGGCCCAGGTTCTTACCTCACGTATTTTTGTAATAACCTAATTTCCCTCTGTTTCTAGCTAATCACCTTTTAGTGAAAAGCATCTGGTCCTCACCTCACTGCAGCACAGGGCAGACCTTTTCCAGACCTGAGCCGCAGCTGCCAGGCCCATCTCACTTCATGTTGGGTCCACCCAGCCCCGTCTCATCCTTTGAGGACTGGTGACTAATGCGGTGACTCTTAGCTGGTCAGAGAGGCTAAGTCATGCAGCCATTATGGCTCCACACACACGCATCCACTGTTGTATCTGTTTTTCTCTCCCCACCCCCATCTTCCTGTCTTTGGAACAAAAAATTTCTCTGACTTCACATGGCCAACACAGCTGTCCCACTGGCTGCAAACACAGAAGTGAATGAAGTCAGTGAAAGGATGAGTCACTGCACAACAGTGTCATTTACACTCGCCCCCGAGCCCCCTCCCCCCCCCCTCCCACCCCGGACTGGGATTTACTGCTCAGGAAGGTGCCCTCTGCCACATCTCCAAGGGCAGTGTGCAAGGAAGAGCCTTTCAGGCAGGGGAGGAAGCCATTCCCTTGACTGAGGGGCTTAGTGATGCTTAAAGGTTTTCTAGAAAAAGGACATGCAATATGCAAATCACAGCTCAAATCCATACCAGTTAGTTTCATCTTCAGTGTTTCCCGAGTCATGGCACAGAGTGAGCCTGTAACCAGGAAAGCTGGCAGGAACCAGTGGTGATCTTATTCTCTGCTGCTGTTGTCTGGATCAGTTCATGAAACCTCAAGAAAATAAGCCTCCTTTCAGGGCAGGCGGTGCTGCCTGATAATCTAGATTGAGGTTAATTTTTATCACCATCAGTTGTTTTATTGGGGGTCCATGCTGCCATGGATTATCTAAAAATAGCTGGCTAATGAGAACCTACAGCATAGCAGAGGGAACTCCATTTGATGCTCTGTGGTGACTTAAATGGGAAGGAAGCCCGGGAATAGGGGATATATCAATAAGCATACATATGGCTGATTCACTTTACTGTACAGCAGAAAACAACAACAAAAAGCTGTGCTGAGTAGTAATATCAGTGATATTATTAATAAACAGTTACTTTTCTCACTGTGATTTCTGCCTTTCGGTTATGAATTTTCCCATCTTAAGGGTAATGCTGTTCAGAAAGTGAGAAACTTAGACTGGTTGAAGTTTGTCTTAGTCTCACGTTGACTGTTTCCTGAGTTTCATTGCCTTCAGTCAACCAGCTGTAATCGTTGCCCTTGTATCTCCCTCTTTCAAAGGTCTCTTTCCTCCGCCTTGTAATGGGTCTCCCCAGGGATGGCACTTGGATGCTCACATTGAGGAGGGGAGACAGAGAGAGAGCAGGACTGAAGCCGGAGGAGCAGCTGCTGGTCCATCCGCCTGCCAAGGCTTGGCAGCAGGTTCCTGGGGAAGCAGTGGGCACCTGGTTCACACAGGACCCGCACAGCTGGCCCAGCTTTTGACTGGCAGAGCGTGGCTTCCTTCGTCACCGAGGTGACTGGCCCTGTGATCTTGCTACAGCCTGCTGAAACCGAGAGGGACACAGTGAAAGGAGCACACCTCAGGGGAGCAGGTGCGAGTCACATTTCACTAATGAACAATGGGCACTTTGCACACAGGGCAGCTTTGATCAGAGAGCTAAAAAGCCCTTCTGTTGGACAGGATGTTGGCTGAGGCAGGCAGCAGTAAGAAGCATTGGGAAGGATCCCTTATCGAAGAAAGTCAGTGTAAGAGCAACCATCAAATCCTACTTGCAGAGTCAAACACTCCCATTCTTAGAAATCTCCTTGGGATAAAGCAGTGCATTTGTGGAATTCTTTTAGTTCATTCTCTCTCTGGACCATCCCCCAATGAATAAAACATTTCTTCTATATTAAACTTAAATCTGTCTTCTACCCATCAGTTTCAGTTCTGCCTTAAGGGCTTGTATATAAAACAGTTCCATCTGAGGGAAAGAGTATCCACGTTAGAGCCTTCTGTGTATTTGAAGAGCTTTCTTAGGTCTTCTGTGCTTGCATGCACAGTTGCTCAGTCGTGTCCACCTCTTTTTGACCCCATGGGCTGTAGCCCACCAGGCTCCTCTCTCCATGGGACTCTCCAGGCAAGAGTACTGGAGTGGGTTGCCATGCCCTCCTCCAGGGGATCTTCCTGACCCAGAGACTGAACCCATGTCTCCTGCATTACAGGCAGATTCTTTACCCACTGAGTCACCTGTGAAGCAAGCCCCTTAGGTCTTCCAGAAAGTGTTAATAGGGCATTTTAAACTAAATAAAAATAAATTTATCAATAATAAATAAGATAAATTGCTTTCTTCAGGTACTAAATGGTGCATTCCTTCTGGACTTCAGTGACTGCAAAGGCTCTATGCAAATTTCTTCTGTCTTCCTCTAAACAGTCAGCAGAATTGTGCTGACTGTTTAGAGGAAGAGATAAGAATGGAAAAGACCTTAGGGCTCATCTTTTCTAAGCTCTCATTTCACAAATTGGGAAATGGAGGCTCATGGAGGCGAAGTCATGTAGTAGTTCAGAGCTGAGATGTGAACCCAAGCCAGAACAGGGACCTTGCCTTTGTTACGGCTAGCTGAAATGCAACATCATTATCAGCAAACATGCGGTGTAGAAGTGGTAATGGGCAAAACAAGTGAATTTGTTGAAGGAAAAAGGAGGGGGAAGTTGAGTATCAAGGTTTGTGTGTGGGGGGTCGGGAGGGAGACAGGGAGAAGGAGAGGGAGAGAAGATGAATCACCTGGAAGAAACTCTCCTCCCTTGTGCCCCTTGCCCCACCCATAAGAACTGGATTTCTAGGCTGAGGATGTATTACATTTGCCTCCCTCTATGTCTGTCCCCTGAAGCACCTGCAGTTCTCTTTCTACCACTATCAGGAAATCACTGCCCTCCAACGGCAGGCCATCTGTAGAGTTTTCACTTTTGCTAAGGGGTTTCCGGAGTTCTCTATTCCCCAACAACCTTCTTTTTCTTAATAAATTATGTTTGAATTAGCAGATTGTGTTTTCCTTTTCTTGTTGTTGGAATTTGTTATCTTGAATGCAGTTGGCATTTGTTCACATTAAAAAAAAGTTTTGGAGACTATATCCTTCCCCTGGCTATTTTTAACACTTGAAAATACATAGATGAGTCAATCGTGATGGCCCAGTTTTGCTGCTTACTTCTGTTTTTGATTTGAATTCTCCTCTTCATTCAAAATCTTCACGGTGGATTCCGGCCCTTTAAATCTGAAATGTTCTTGCTTTTGGCCTATTGGTGGGTCACAAGCATTGCTTTCCTAGACTCTGAGTTGATGATTGCTGATTCTTTTTCTTAAGATTTTCTCAGAAAGGTTGGGGGAATATGACTTGGTGTTTAGATCTGTTTGCAGATTTCACTGTGCTTCCTCTTAAAATTTCCATTTTATATTTTCTCTACTATTCAACATTTCCTTTTGCCTATGTCTTAAAATGTTTTATCTCTTTCAGAATCCTTTTATTTAATTTCTCTTTGCTACGGTTGGAAAATTTGCACTGAGGCTTCAGTCTTTAGCTTGATGTTTTGCAATTTGTATTTTTAAATTGTACTGCAATTTGTATTTTGACTTTTGATGTAATCCCAAATTTCACAGATTCCTGTTCCTGTCCTCAGACTGTAGCTGCACAAACTATTTAGATTTGCTAATTTACTCTTTTCTTCTTCATTTTCATCTGAGAGTTTTCAGGTTTGGGTGTATGAGCAGATGGTAGTCCTCCAAAGCCTTTCTCTTCCACTTTTGACTCACTCGTCAGTTTCTTGCTTGCTCTTCCTTCAACATAGCTCAAGTCTCCACTGCCAGAAAGTGTGGGGACAATTGGAGAAGAATCTTGAAATCCATCACATGGTGAAAAATTCAAGGAAGAACATATTTAACATCTGTGGTGAAGTAGAGAGCAGGTGGAGAGAGGAAGGTCTTTTTTGCTCACCCATTGAGGTCTAGTTTCATTTTGTACACAAGACTGTTCTCAGCCTGTAGGCTTTGGTGTACTGCCTTAGAAATCCTGGAAGCATTTTGTGTCTGTGTTTCTCCTCTGTTAATTGGAATGGGATCTATATTCTATCTCCAGTCAGTTTGAAATCTTTTCAAAAATAAAGACTATCTCCCATCTCCTTGGCCTCTGGTACAGCAGGGTCTAGAACATAATTGGCTGTCAATATATGTTTGCTGAACAACTAGGTAAGTATGTTTTTTTCTTAATTCCATATATTGTAGGCATTCAGTAACTTTTGGTAACAGCTACTAATAACATATTTAAAAATCACTACCCAAACAACCCAATCAGAAAATGAGCAGAAGACCTAAACAGACATTTCTCCAAAGAAGACATGCAGATGGCCAACAAGCACATGAAAAGATGCTCAACATCGCTCCTTATTAGATGAATGCAAATCAAAACTACAATGAAGTTAATTAACTTCGCACCTCACGCTGGTCAGAAAGGTCATCATCAAAAAATCTGCAAATAATAAATGCTGGAGAGGATGTGGAGAAAATGGAATCTGCTTTCTCTGTTGGTGGGAATGCAAATTGATACAGTCACCATGGAGAAGTATAGTGGTGGTTTAGTAACTAAGTTGTGCCTGACTCTTGGGACTCCATGGACTGGAGTCCACCCGGCTTCTCTGTCCGTGGGATCTTCCAGGCAAGAGTACTAGAGGGAGTTGCCATTTCCTTCTTAGGACCCAGGAATCAAACCCGGGTCTCCTGCATTGCAGGTGGATTCTGCAATGAGACTACAGCTACAAGGGAAGCCCCTTCTCTCATGGAGAGGTATAGAGATTCCTTTAAAAACTAGGAATAAAACTAACATATGACCTAGTAATCCCACTACTGGGCAGATACCCTGAAAAATAATAATTCCAAAAGACACTTGTACCCCAGCGTTCATTGTAGCACTCTTTACAGTAGCCAGGACATGGAAGAAACCTAGATGTCCATAGACAGATGAATGGTAAAGAAGTTGTGGTACATATACACACTGGAATATTGCTCAGCCATTAAAGGAATGAGTTTAAGTCAGTTTAACTGAAGTGGATGAACCTAGACCCTGTTATACAGAGTGAACGAAGCCAGAAAGAGGAAAACAAATATTATATATTAATGAATATATATGGAATCTAGAAAAATGCTACTGGTGAACCTATTTGCAGGTCACTAATAGAGACACAGGCATAGAGAATGGATTTGTGGACACAGTGGAGAAAGGAGAGGGCAGGATGAATTGAGAGTTGCATTGAGATATATACATCACCATGTGTGAAATAGATAGCTAGTGGGAATTTGCTGTATGACACCCTCTGGAGAAGGGAATGGCAACCCACTCCAGTATTCTTGCCTGGAGACTCCCATGGACAAAGGAGCCTGGGCAAGCTAGAGTCCATGAGTTGCAAAGAGTTGGACACAACTGAATGACTAACGCATACAGACAGCCTGGTGCTCTGTGATGACTTAGAAGGATGGGATGAGGGGATGGGAGGAAGGTGCCAGAGGGAGGGTTATATGTATATTTATGGCTGATTCACGTTGTTGTACAGCAGGAACCAACACAACATTGTGAAGCAATCATCCTCCAATTAAAAATAAGGTAAAAAGAAACACTGGGCACTTATAGCTCTACACATTTTTGGTCCATGTGAAACCTATTTATTTTTCCCTGATTATATCTAATTCTTGATTTAATCCTTTAGAAATAAATATGAAAAATCTGGGATTGTTCAGATTTTGTATCAATATTCTCTTTTCTGAGAATGGGCTATAACGGTAGTTAACACATTCAATATGTATGTGCGTGTTCAGTAGTGTCTGACTCTTTGCAACCCCATGGACTGTAGACATGCTCCTCTGTCCACAGGATTTTCCAGGCAAGAATACTGGAGTGGGTTGCCATTTCCTCCTCTAGGAGCTCTTCCCAATCCAGGGATCGAATCCATGTCTCCTGTGTCTCCAGCCTTGGCAGGCAGTTCCTTACCACTGAGCCACCTGGAAAGCCCTGTTAACACATTAGTTACGTATTTGCTAACTAACACAACTGGCTAAGATGAGTATTAGCTCTGAGACTGTGAAGGAGATAGGTGGGAAGTTATCTGTTAATTTAATCTGAGCAGAGTCATTTCACCTCAAACCTAGGTCCTCTCCGTGGATCAGTAAACAAAGCAGCTCACAGCTGGGTCTTTATTTTACTTCATTCTGTGTTGATGCAAGAAAGATAGTGCTTTATTTCCTATCTTGATGGCAGATAGTTCAGGCTAACCCAGTATTATCCTTGGCATTGTAATGATTACTTGAATATAAAATCATAATTAGTTGAATACTTTAACGAATGCTCCCGAGAAATAATTATGTGTTTCAAGGTAAAATCCAGGGGACAAAATTCAGTTCTTCTGAGCAATTCTGTTGCAAAGGTAATGCTCTCCCTGTGTGTAAGACGGTGGCATAGCCATTTTTCTTATCTCTTAGCATACCTGTCGTTCCTCAATCAAGTATTTCTTTGATCAAAATCTGTCATCTTGAATCACCTGAAAATTAGCTTGCAAATTATGTTAATAAAAATATCTGCAGAATTTGAGGTTGTAATAACAATAGAGGAATAATGAACAAATAGACTGAGTCCCTGGCACATCCTGGATGATCCAAGCTATGAGCTTTATAAATGAATGTAGATGCTGACCACACCGAGAACAAAAGCAAAAGCAGCAGTATGGGAACGTACTCGCAGATCAAATTTATACCTCCGTTGTAGAAAGGAATAAAGGTGACAAAATGCAGGAAATAATCTCCAGTTGATGCAGTCTGTCCCCCTGAAACTCAGAGAGGACCTTCCAGAACACCCGAGAGCCAACTGGACTTGATATGAAGTAAGGAGCGGTCATGGCTGGAGCTGAATAAATGACACAGTGGCATCAAAATCTTGTTCATGCTTTTTGATCAAGCCTTCTTCTTCTTCTTTTTTAATACATTTGGGTGTGTCAGGTCTTAGTTGTAGCATGTGGGCTTAGTTGCCCTACAGCTTGTGAGATCTTAGTTCTCCAACCAGGAATCAAACCTGGGTCTCCGGCATTGGAAGGTGAATTCTTAACTGCTGGACCACCAGGGAAGTCCCTTGATGAAGCTTTCACTCTTCTCTATACTAACTGTTTTATACCCTTAAGGTGTGGGAAAGTCGATTTTTCAGGAAAAAGAGTATCGAAACGAAAACATTAAGGATCCTCTTGATTTTCTCATTGTTGAATTGTGCTCATACGTTGCATCTAGGGTTTTTTTCTTTGGTGGTGAAGGAGTTTATTTCTCTAATTAAGTCATTTAAATGATCAAGTGAAAATCACACTTTTCTTCTTTTTCTAGGAAAGGAATGAACCCCTCATTCCATTTTTTTGTCTGTTTGATTAGAGAAAGATGCTCTTATTGCTTGCCAACTACTGGCTGTGTTCACTCAAAGTCAATCTACGTCACTAAACAGCAAGCATCTTCATTATAATTGTAGAAGACTAGATAAAAAATTGAGTCTTGACTTTATGCCCTAGGATCAATAAAGTTACAGCCAATTTAGAGATAGTTCCGGAGTCAAAGATTCCCCATTTAAAATACCCACATCCCGTATTTGCTGTATGACTCAAGGAACTCAGATGCTCTGTGACAACCTAGAGAGGAAGGATGGGGTGGGAGGTGGAAGAGAGTTTCAAGACGGAGGGGACGTACATATAACTATGACTGATTCACGTTGATATATGGCAGAAATGAGCACAATATTGTAAAACAATTATCCTTCAATTAAAACTAAATAAAAGAAATCCAATGATAAACCATAATGGAAAAGAATATAAGAAAGAATGTGTGTGTGTGTATAACTGAATCACTTTGCTGTACAGCAGAAAGTACCACAACATTGTAAATCAACTATACTTCAAAAAAATAAAAAAAATGCCCCATCCTATTCTTTAGAGTTCAGCTTGGTATGATTAGCGGAGTATTCCTGCTTTGTCTCCAGAGATGGAGACAAGGCTCTTAAGTGGTATTTGTCCTAATTGCCTTGTTTATATTAATGTCCCCAGAACTTTAATTTAACTTGTTTGGAAAGGTTCCTTTTTCTTTGTTCTGCCTCTTGCTCGAGAAATATTTTGAACTTTTGTTGCACATGGGCTCCTTTCTGGGTCTGGCCTTGCACTTCAACTTTGCTATTAGGTATTTTCAGTTGTGGTTATACAGCACCATAAAAACTGATTGAAAATTTAGCCTGGCTATAAAATTACTTTTAATTCTCACATTCCAGCATTCTATTTCAAGTGTGATGATGTTCCCTGTGTCTGCCTCCAGCAGCCTCCTCTCAAGTCTTTTCTCTGTGGTTAGCTCTACTCGAAGATCTTCTTCCAGCTAGCTTCTTTAAATTTTTAATGGTTCTTCAACGTTCAGCTAGTAGCTCACCCTCTCCATGAAATCCTTCTGCAATCTTGCAGCGGTTTCACTGCTCCTCATGGCCATCGCCATATTATTTACCCTTATTGGGCCTTGGTGTTTATCTCCCAGTATTCCTAGGCTATAAGCATCCTAAGAGGCAGGACTTTGCTCCCTTGATCATTTTCGACCAAAAGCTGTCTAAGAGTCGTTAACTCAAAAGTTTCATTGATGGAAAACACAAATATAACTTGGCATAAAATGATCGGTTTACTAGACTAAATGTTCCCCCCTATTTTTCAACTGGATTTTGAAATCATATAGTAACAACCAGCAGTATAATGCAAAATATCTCCCGCTTCCCAGGACATGTTGTGTAAACCCGTCAAAACTGTGACTATAAAGAAGCACAAGTGTGTTTGTAGGTGTATGCCTGTCCTTGGTGGAAAACCTAAGTCCAAGTTTTGGCAAACTGATTAAAAAATTAACAATAACCTCGGAGTGTGTGTGTGTGGCCTATTATTTTATGCGATGTATTTTTGTGTCCTGGGAGAGGCTGTCTTGGTGTTCCCTGAAATCTGACACATGTATCACACCTCTCAGCTTGGCTTCGATTCAGATTCCCTAGAGTCACAGCCCTGGGCTTCTCTCGTAGCTCAGTCAGTAAAGAATCCACCTGCAATGAAGCAGACTGAGGTTCGATTCCTGGGTCGGGTAGATCCCCTGGAGAAGGAAATCGCAATCCATGCCAGTATTCTTGCCTGGAGAATTCCATGGACTGAGGGGCCTGGTGGGCTACAGTCCAGGGGGTTGCAAGAGTTGGACATGACTTAGTGACTAAAACCACCACCATAAAACCTCCATACAGCCCTGCCCCTCAAGTAATGACTCACTACCACTGTTTACTCTTGTTAGATCTTCTGGTGCCAGTACATGCATTGTGACTTTTTCTTTTTCAATCTCTAAAGAATATATGGTCGCATCAGAGAATAACTTTCTCCAACTGCTTTCCCCTCAGTGCTAGTTCCAAAGTACGTTTATAGCTGGAAAAAAAAAAAATGGTTCTACACTCTCAGAGTTAAATGTAATTGGTGTCTCATGAAACTTTCAATGAAATTCTGCTTTTACTCTTTGGGAAATAAGAATCTTTCTGGTGCAAACTCTTCCATTTGATTTGTAAAACTTCCGCAGGCAACTTAGATATAAAGAAACAAATTCTATTCAGAAAATCCACCCACTGCACATAATGAAGTTATTTATAACAAGAAGATTCAAAGAAGCGAGGCACAAACCCTGCCCTCAAGGAATTCAAGGCATCAATGGATATTAAAAAATTAAAGCATATATTGAATCAAAAGGAGTATAATATAGGTACTTGATATGATAAAGAAAATGCAAAATGAAGCAGTTAGTCATCCCAGAAGAATGTCATCACGATTAGTAGGATCACCTGATAGATTGGAGCTACCTTGATGACAGTGAATATTTCTGTTGTGTGGGGATATCAATAGTAAGTAGTTGGACTTCCCTGATGGCTCAGACAGTGAAGAATCTGCCTGTAATGTGGGAGACCTGGGTTCGATCCCTGGGTTGGGAAGATCCCCTGGAGGCGGGCATGGCGACCCTCTCTAGTATTCTTACCTGGAGAATCCCCATGGACAGAGGAGCCTGGTGGGCTCACAGTTCATGGGCTCACAAATGTTGGACACGATTGAGTGACTAAGCACAGCACACAGCACACATCAATAGTAGTTACATTATAGGTTTATTGTTTGAAATAAATGAGTTAATAGAGACAAGGCATTTGGAATACTGGCTGGCACAGGTTAAGCAGCCAGTATATGTTAGTTATTTTCAATGATCATTTCTCATCTCTGTGAGCTATTTCAAATCTCTTCACAGATAGTTGCTATATTGCCACATATCCCAAGCAGGGAGAAATACCTGGTTAATAGTCATTCCAAGGACATTAAAATATGCTACAAAGAAGGATTATTGCCACCAACAACTGTAGAGCTGTTACAAGCAAGAACGAAAATTCTTAAGGCTTCATTATATGTTCACAATTTAAAGGAAGAAAGTTTATCAAACATGTATTCTGCACACAGCAAATGTCGGATGGGTTTTTCAGAGACTCCTATAAATTAAGCAGATCTTGGATGATACACTGAACCCGAGCTGTTAATTCCCAGATCCCTGTATAAACTGCCATCTAACTTTGTGCCAAAATGAATAATAGAAGCTGAGTTTTCTGGATGACCAAAATCAGACCTAGGGAGCAAAGGAATGAACTAACATGTTAATTTATTGCTAAGTCAACAAAATAAAACAAATTGATCACTTGTTTGTTGTTTGTTGGCGATAGATAATACAGGTTCAGCCACTCCACTCAGTTTATTTTTAGTTACGCAGCGTGGTCAAGGTGTTACAGTGGGGAGAGCCTAACTGTGTGACCTTGAACCAGTTATTACCAGCACGGGGCATCTGTTCTACCCTGTCAAGTTGGAGTGTATCTCTACTGTTCCTTCCTGAAGCAAAAGATCCTGGTTCTAGAAGATAGAATTATCTATGGATACTGTAGAAAATGGTTTACCACTCATTTGAAATTTTCTATTTAAAGGAATAGTTTAAAGTATGTGTAACAAAGTGCAGAGCATTGCTCAATGTTGATTTGTCCAAAGATTACAATTTAGCTCTTGAAATAAACGTTTCCCAAAATAACAGCATTTGGGAAACTTAGAGCTCTGTTTTAGTCCTTTCACAGGAACTAAGAGGTCTTTCACATGATGAAGGCAGAATACTGAGTAACAGAAGAAACAAGAAGTCCTCAGTATCCATAGCTCTGCCTGGGGACCCACTGGACTATTATTAGCATGGCATACAAAATAGATTTGGTAAACATTGGAGGAGTCTTGCCAAGCAGCAGTCTCAAAGACATATGGTCTTTTGTAACTGCCATGATCAGTATAAACAAGCAAGATGTTCTAATTAAGAAGTCTGTAAGGGGACTTGTTCTATAACTTAGCACTGGGGTTCTGAAACAGTCAGAACTGGGAGTTGGGTAACCCTATTCCTGCTTCCATACAGGCTGAAACAGAGAGCTGCCATCTCCGCTTTGACCACTAGAGGGAGAACGACTACGTGGAATTACTCAGCTAAGCGGGAGGTTTCTCCAGCCACACGGTCACTTTTCCCTCCTGAAGCTCGTCTTGACAACAGATCAATCGATCATAGAGTCTGATTTTCTTTGGCTTTTTGAGAGCGTGGAAACGTAGGGGGATGTGTTTTATCGGTGCGTGTCAGCTCCATCTTTCTTATTCAGTGGGGTTATGGTATGGATATTATTTTCTTATTTTTGCAAACCTCACTAATAAGCTCAGTACAGATCTGGCTGGATGATAGAGGGAGGGAGGAAGTGGCCCTCCTTCTAATCTGCCCTGCTTTGTGCAGTGTGCATGGATTTTCCTTTTTAAGATGATCTCTTTTGAATTAAAGAATCAATTATAATGATTTCATGGGATAGATGTTGGGCTAGAAGAACTTTGATAATGCTCTCAACCCTGACGTCCGATGATTCTGTATCTCCTCAACTGGAGCGTTAACTTCTTAAGGGTGAGGAACTATGGCTGAGACATAGCATCTACTACCAAGGATGACCCCTTAACAGATGCTACCATAACAGTTCATGATTAAAATACTTGATAAAACTGGCTTATTTGTATGATTATTTGCCATCTAGGAGCACTATAAAGAATGGGACATAGTTTTGACTCTCAAGGAATGTAACTGTGTCTCCTTGATACAGATATTAAAAACTCTGTTGAAGCCTGGATGGTAATGGTTAAACAAAAGGGTCAGAAGTACTTACTACTCCTTTGGCCCCCATTATAACCCGCTTCCCCAGCATACATACAAATCTAAACCTGTCAGAGGCACACATATCCCACGCAACACACAGAGACACTTACAGATTCTAAGGCAAAAGTCTTTACCAAATGGCCTTATGTGAGACAACAAGCAATTGTGTGAAGTTATTCTCATAAAGCCATAGTAAGTAGTACAGTACATTTTTAAAAGGAATGATTTATGATTCACTGGTGAGAGCAGTATTTACAGGTCTTTTTAACATCATGCTATTTAACATAAAATGTAGAAACTCAGAAAAAAGCTTAAAGATGATAATGATATTAGAAATCATTCTTCTTCTTTTTGTGTTGTTTTTTAGATAAAGGAAAAACTGATACTGAGGAATCACACCAGTGGTCATTGGTGACTGGTACCAGAACTTGGGTCTTGTTGGCTCCAAGCCCATTCTGTTATATCCAGCAGTAGAAATATCAGTGCAAGTTGTCCCTAGCATTTAGAAGTTGGTATTTCTACCAGATTGTGAAGCCAAACTGTGTAAAGATTTAGAATCTGGAAAGAAAGCTCAGCTGGAAAATATTCCTAAGCGAAAAATGAACCAAGTCACAAAAAGTAAGGCTTCTATAAAGAGAGTAATTTTAATAGGAAACAAAAATGCCTAAAAATAAACTATGGAATGAGAAGACTTAGTTGTTACTCATTTAGAACTTTTAGTAACAAAGATACAGACATTAAATAAATACATGTTTTATATCCTGCTTTGGATTGAGTCACAGAAGGAACTATGAATGAGGGCATAAAGAGAGAATGGAGACTGCTTTGTGCTTAATTTGACACTGCCCCTTTAATATAAAGAATGCAAAAATATCAAAATCTACCATAATTATCTTAATACTAATAATAGAGTTGCCGGCTCTGTTTGGTGAGGCTACAAATTCAATTAATTCCAATGCTGGTTCCAATAAGCTCTTTATGAGTCTAAAGAGATTATTAACATGGCAAAATGTGAAAGATTGAATCACAATAACAATTTCTTGCAAGATTTTTGAAGCTTTTAGCAGGTTTGCTTTCATGAAAATAACACTCTGTTAACCAGATGCAGTAGAAAGAGCAAGCTGGGAAGAAAGGGAGTGAGGGATGAAGTATAAAAGGTAGGGAGGGAATAGCATGTCTCATTCTTGTTTACGCACCAAGTGAAAAGTCAATGCCCATGTCAACGTCAGGTTTGTTCCCCTGACCCCAAGGCTGAACAAGATTGAAAACGGCTGTGGCCTCTTTTGAGTCCATGTATGCAACTGTAGATAAACTGGCTCAATCCGTCTGTACATATGGGCACAAGTCTTGAACTGGCACACGTAGTGCTGGTGGAGTGGTTCTGTAATCTGGTACTAAAGAAAAGAGTGAGAATTATTATTGAACAAGGCCTCCAAAAAAAAAAAAAAAAAAGCAGCAGTCTCTGTTGGTTTATTAATTGGCTAACTTAGGTCTAAATATTATAGGTATCATGGCATAATACTCTCACTTAGTTAGGAATCAGTACAGCCTTCAAGCCGGGGATAGCTAAAGGCAAGTCTCATCCTTAGCCCGAGTCATTATGCCTTTTAAAAAGCCTTTTAGATGTTCTTGAGTGTATTAGATGATTTGCTGCTTCTATTTCACAAGAAGCTATCGGGGCCAACACTTTCCCAGTGTTATGTTGCATGCTGC
This sequence comes from Nanger dama, assembly GCA_917880005.1. Taxonomy (NCBI): domain Eukaryota; kingdom Metazoa; phylum Chordata; class Mammalia; order Artiodactyla; family Bovidae; genus Nanger; species Nanger dama. The sequence continues at coordinate 12,711,835 of CAKJTW010000032.1, read as the reverse complement.
GAGAGTTGTACCATCCTTGCTGTAAAAATGCACACTGCAAGTCACATAGTCTTGTTTGCCTCTCTTAGCTATTGAGGATGTTTGTGTATCCCACAGCACGCTAGGCTGGGACCGGTTCCTTCTTGTTTGATTCTGAGCTGTTTCTTCAACCACCCGGACCCAAGGACAGGGCTTACGCCTGCCTTACGCCCTGGCTGATTGATCACGTAGTGACAGGGTGACTGGCCAAGTCTCTCTTTGCTGGACGTGATAACTGCCGAGGCTTCCCCACCAGGATTGCCGTTTGCCGCACGTCCATTAGCTTAGCGGAGGCTGAGAGCCCGGGGCTGCCTGTGACATTTTGCTGTAGGGTGACTGCCAGTCCTGCTCTGCTGGCAACCCAGGAGGACTTTGTTCTGATGTGTAGATGCCTGGGGCTGCTAGCTCAACACCCTGGAAAGGGCTGGTCATTTCCTCCCCTAGTTGGGACAGGATGGCAGAGCCTGCAGGCAGAGAGCTATTAGCATGACCATTTGTTAAATACAATCAAGCCCTTTCTTTGTGGTCCTTTCCTGTTTCTCTTCCCCAGGACTCATTTCTGTATCTATCAGGGATTAAAGTGGTGCCTTAGGCACTTCAAAGTCTACAAGAAAGCTGGGGGTGGAGAGGGTTGCCCCACCCTCCACTCTGCCCGGGACTTGTGGGTTCACAGGCCTCACTCCCTTCTAGTCTGGCTTTCTTCCTGGAAGGAAGTATTCATAGGACTGGGTGGATTGGCTCAAGGGAATGAGGAAGCTTTTTTTTTTTTTAACATTGTCCTTATGTTGAGTCATTGGCTGGAGCATGGGATTTAAAAATAGCTTCTATCCCTAGTAACATAAAATTGTTCATTATGGTAAATTTGGCTAACCGTGGGGAGAGAAAATGGAAGTGGAGGTAGTAAGAAGACTGAGTCTCAGGTCTTGAGCAGCGCAGTTAGATCTGCGTGGTCTTGCAGGCAGTGGGGCTTCTCCTGGCTTGCCTTAGCATGGCCAAATGTTACCGCTGCATTTCTTCTCTTGCTCTTGGGAGAAGCGAGAGGGCTGATTTCTCTCATTGCCAGGTGAGTCCCCTGTTTTTGTCAGGAGACATATGTGGGAGCATTTTGGGAATCTCCTGCTTATTATTGTTGTTTCAAGACCCTAAAAGGAGAAAAGGGGAGAAATAAGAAAGCAAAACGAGAAGTGACTCTGGGCATCCCTAGAGGGAGCCTTCCTCCACGCAGATGTCCCATGAACAGTGCCACCTCGAAGGTGATCTTCTCCAGATCCTGACTTTGATAGGTCCTGGGGTTGAGGAGATGCCAGGGCCGCAACTATCAGGTATTCAATGTGTCCATTGGGCCAGAAGAAATTGTGACACTATGCGAGTAGTCAAGAGGGATAGAATTAAAGCAAAAAATGCTCAGGTCATCTCTGGAAGGAAATCAATCCTGAATATTCATTGGAAGGACTGATGCTGCAGCAGAAACTCTACTTCGCCACCTGCTGCCAAGAGCCAACTCACTGGAAAAGACCCTGATGCTGTGAAAGATTGAAGACAAAAGAAGTGGGTGAGAGGATGAAATAGTTAGATCACATCACCAACTCAACGGACATGAGTCTGAGCAAACTCCGGGAGATAGTGAAGGACAGGGAAACCCGGTATGCTGCAGTCCTTGGGGTCAAAAAGAGTCGGATACAACTTATTACTCAACAACAACAACAACAACAATGATCTCTGAAACCCACCTTCAACCAAAGAGTCACTGAGAATGACTGTCATCCCAGTACCTTTCCACCGGGTCTTGAGCTGTGGCTGCCCCCAGTGAACCAGGAAAATAAATAACCTTGGCTTTGGGGTAGAAGAGAATTTTGTCCACTTGGTCTCAGCCTAACTTATTGACTCCAGTGGCTGGAAGGACAGGGAGAGAGCAAGAATGCCAAGGAGGAAGGGATGCCAAGGAGATGTTTCTGGCGATGGAGCAGCTGGCATCCTGCTGTCTCTGAGACTGGCCTGCCCAGGAGGATCCTAATTACGGCACAACTGTTGCCTCCATAATCACTGTGACAGGAGCTGTGTGGGCCAGAAGGAGATGTGAGATGGAGCTGGGTAATGCTGAAGAGGATGTTGGAATCACTGCTTCTTGCCCCAGCTTCAAACAAGAGGCTATTATTGCCAGCTGCCTGCTAAGGTTGAACCAGCTGCTGCCAAGAAAAGGGCCAGCCGCCTCTTCTGCCTCATCTCCAGGATGCACCAGCCGCAGTCTGTAGGTCAGACTGCGTCAGCTGGCCAGAGGGGGCGGACAGGCTGCCAGGGGGCCTTTAGGGTAGGCCAGCAGGAGCGTTTAAAAGTATGGTGAGGGATTCAGAGAGAACTGGGCTAGAAAATACACCTAGATTAAAAATCAGTGAAACAAGAGCCTTCTGTGGAGGGACATCCTTAGTGGTCCAGTGGTTAAGACTTTTTCTGATGCAGAGGGTGTGGGTTCGATCCCTGGTCAGGGAGCTAAGATTCCTCAGGCCTCATGGCCAAAACCCCAAAACATATAAAACAGAAACGGTGTTGTAACAAATTCAATACAGACTTTAAGAAATGGTCCATAGTAAAAAAAAAAAAAAAATCTTAAAAAAGAGTTTTCTGTCAAATTATCCCCAAGTCAAAGACAAGAGCTGTGAAATTTATCATTTAGGGATATTGGCTAGGTGATCTCTTCCATTCAAGTAATTAAGGGAAAATAAAGCCATTTCCCCTCCACAGCTCTTGTACTTTATGTCAGAGATTCTGTCCCACCTCCTTCTGTGGATAAATGCCCAGGTTTAGGGGTGAACAGTCTCTTGGGCTTCCCAGGTGGTTCAGACGATAAAGAATTTGCTTGCAATGTAGGAGACACAGGTTTGATCCCTGGACTAGGAAGTCCCCTAGAGAAGGGGACTGGCAACCCACTCCAGTATTCTGCCGGAGAATTCCATGGACAGAGGAGTCTGGAGGGCTGTGGTCCGTGGGGTTGCAAAGAGTCAGACATGACTGAGGAACTAACACTTTCACTTTCAGTCGCCTGGATGGTAGTATACATAGTACCCGTTGAGGCCAACTTTGCAATGAAGTGTGGGAATTTATCTGGGAGTTGCAGTGTGTTTGCAGGGAAAGCTAGAAATAAACCAGAGCTTTTAGAACCAAGGTAAGATGGACATGAAAGTGAGGGAAGAATATATGCCTTGTCTTGATTTGCCTGGTTCAGGAAAATACCAAGACTAGCCATTTACAGGGACGTCTCTTGATGCCCAGTATCCTCTGTGAGTCTGTTGTGGAGTTGTCTGCCTTCTGATCCCAAGGAATCTCCTGGGAGAAGACAAGGCCTAATGGTTTTGTTGTCAGATTTTGTTTCCCTTGGGAGACAGGTGACTGGTTACAACACAGTGCTAACTTTTGGAGAGTTGACTTTCCATGTTGACACTTGGAGTGGCTCACTGAGGGAGAAAACTTGGCATCTCAGAACTTGCTGGCTTTTTATTCTGCTTTATTTTGTCATTCCCTTTTATTCACAGCATTGGCTTTATTGGCCCTTGGCTCCAATAAAACTGTGCATTACGCACTCATAGCATTTCCTGTTAGGTCATACCTTTGGATTCCCATGTGTAAAGCCGGTCAATGCTGTATAGTTTTTTTCAGGATTCATCTCTGGGTTATGGGTCCTTTTCAGTTGCTTCACAAGAGAGCAGGACAGCACTGAGAGTGGTAAATTTGGGAGGCTGAGATGCTCACATCCTAGTGTGATCTATAAAGAGCCACCACAAAATAAACCTGGCTTTGGGGGCACAGACTTTCATCCCCTAGACTCTTCTCTTTTATTTCCTCCAAATCCTTTCAGCTTGGTTTATGAGTCTGAATGTGATGCTAATAACCATTCCCTCGAAAAGCTTCTCTCACACGTGCCATAAGAGATTGATGTTCCCCTCTGAACTCTTAGCTGATCCTTTTACAGAGAGATATTTGGGAAAAAATATGACTTGAGTCTCTTTTCCACAGTTCTGGGGGTAAAATAGTAGTAAAAGCCCTGGTCTTTGAAGTTACCAGTAGCCCTAAGAGAGAATTCAGGATTTTGACAGGATGGTGGAATTGGGATTTGAGAAAGGGTGGAAATACCATTTTGAGATACTATCCACACCACAGCATTTCCTGTGTGTTCCAGCTTTAAAAGTCACAAAGTCACTAAAATGGTGCTATGCTAGAGACACTGGGCTGATTTAACTGGAATATGTTAAACTGTGAGGCAGTTGATTTTTCCCTTAGATGATAAGCCAAACATAAAATCTCAGGAAGATGAGAATACCGTGGATACTGGCATTTTAATGAGTATAGTTTTGGAAACATAATTTGAACCATGCATTTGAGAGGCAAAGATTAATTAGTGGAGTGAATGACATCATATATACATATGTAGCTTATGGCTGGCTCCAGTGCATCATGAATCGATTGATATCTGGTCACACCTGGAACCACTTATGGCACTTTGAGTAGGCAGAATGGAAGCCATGTATCCTGGACAGCCCACTGTTGACATACACCATTGGAAAATATGATGTCATTCTTCTTCAAGATCTTAGTTCTCTCCATTCCCACCCTTGCAATATATGGTTTCAGTATTGGATAGCAGGGATGGGGTTGAGTGTGGAGGTGGATGCCTCCCTGTCTCCCATCTTCACACGTTTGATGCTGGCTCAGTTCTTGGTAACTTCAATACTCTGTTTCTCATCTAGGCTACAGAAATTTCTTAAGAAGTTACGTGATTCATGCAAAAGAACGAAATCGGTCCCTTACCCAACACCATGTACAAAAATTAACTCAAAATGAATCACAGACCTAAATGTAAGATCCACAGCTGTAAAACTCTTGGAAGAAAACACAGAGCCAAAGTTTTAACTATGTTGGGTTTGGCGATGACTTCTTGAATATGATGCCAAAGGCATAGGAAACAAAAGAAAATCTAGACAAACTGGCCTTTATGGAAATTAAAATTTTGCGCATCAAAAGACAATGTCAGCAGTGTAAAAGGCAACCCAGAGAATGGGAGAAAATAATTGCAAATCATATATCTGATAAGGAATTATTATCCAGAATATATAAAGAACTTCTGAAGTTCAACAACAGCAATGAAACAAACAACCCAAGTATATACAATGGAATATTATTCAGCCTGAAAAAAGGAAACTCTGACATATTGTACAACATGGATAAATCTTGAGGATATTATGCTAAGTGAAATAAGCTGGTCACTAAAAGTGACTGAACGGAACTGAACTGAAAAGACAAATACTGTAGGATTAGACATACATAAGGTATTTAGATTAGTCAAAGTCATAGTGATGGAAAATAGAATAATGTTTGTGAGGGTCCAGAGGGAGGGAGAAATGGGGAAATTATTGTTTAATGAGTGTAGACTTTCAGTTTTACAACATGAAAAGAGTTACAGAGATGGAGGGTAGCAATGGTTGCACAACATTATGAATATATTTAACACCACTGGAATGTACACTTAAAAATAGGTAAGATAATAAAATTTATGTTATGGCTATTTTACCACATTAAAAAAATGGAAAAAAGTTATTGATTATTTACTATGTTGTCCTTTGTACTCTAATTTGCCTTGTATACACATTTTAAATATATACACACATTTTTTATCATAGTTGATCAAACAGCTGATTTAATAAGGTGTTAACTTGGATTTTATAAAATCTGAGTGCTGAATAATATGTGAAGTTATGTAAATTAGTATATACAAATGATTTAATATATAGGCATTACAATTGTGTTGACAAATAGCAAATGTTTAATATGTAATATAAGGTACCAAGATCAGAAGACAAAACTATATTGTGGTGATCTCCTATGTGTAAAAATATGCAGGGAAAATAAACTTACAGGAAATATTGCAAAATGTTAACAGTGGTTGTCTGTTGGCAGTGTGCTTGAAGGTAGTTTTTCTTTCCTGTAAAACATTTTCTTCATAAAGCCTAGTGTTTCTATAATCAGAAAAAATTTTATAATGAAGAATAGTCACAAAATCAGTATTTTTTATTTAGATAATGCTATGTATGTATCGTCTTTACACCCAATCAAAGGGTGACTATAACTGAATAACATTTGAGAATCAGACTCCTGGTCAAGAATATGCAACTATTATGAAACACATGGTATCTAAAGATAAATGAGATCTGTCTTACAGTATTTTGACTTCCAGTGCTTTGTGCAGGCACAAAATCCTCTGTGAATTGGAGGTCTGCCAGCTTGGGCAACACTGCTTAACAAATGAGGTTTATAAGCCTTTCTTCAGTTCGTATTGGTAGCATTTTCTTACTCAGATGTAAATACCACAGCTGGTGAAGTGGCAGTATTAATTATCCTTGGGAAGTAGGTTGAAGGATATGAAAGAAGAATCACTAGAACTGTCGTAGGCTTTGACTGCAGGTACAAAACAGACAAAAGGTAGGCGTGGCTTTTCCTCCACCCTTTGAGAAGACAGATAATATTAACTGTGGGATAGGTATGCTACTGCTAAGTCACTTCAGTTGTGTCCCACTCTGTGTGGCCCCCATAGATGGCAGCCCACCAGGCTCCCCCGTCCCTGGGATTCTCCAGGCAAGAACACTGGAGTGGGTTGCCATTTCCTTTTCCAATGCATGAAAGTGAAAAGCGAAAGTGAAGTCGCTCCGTCGTGTCCGACCTTCAGCGACCGCATGGACTGCAGCCTTCCAGGCTCCTCCATCCGTGGGATTTTCCAGGCAAGAGTACTGGAGTGGGATGCCATTGCCTTCTCTGTGGGATACGTTTAGAGGAGGGAAAAAAAATCTTACTTTAAGAGATGACCACAGAGTTTCCTTTATGGGCAAGTTCCGTTGTTTGATTTGTTATCTGTGTTGACCGTTTTGACTGGGGAAAGAAGGCCCTCCTGGGTCAGATGTTATGGATTAGAGTGGTCTTATATAAGCAACTCTGAATGAGCAATGAACAGGGCATTAGATGGAGTGATGGTGGTGGATGAGAGCTACGGAACTTGTCAGAAGAGGAACAGAAGCCTCTCTTCTGTTGATCCATGTTGTTCAGTTGCTAAGTCCAACTCTTCGTGGTCCCATGGACTGCAGCACACCAGGCACCCCTCTTTCACTATCTCCTGGAGTTTGCTCAGATTCATGGCCATTGGGTTGGTGATGTTATCTAACCATCTCATCTTCTACTGCCTGCACCACCCCCCCCGCCCGCCCCCTTATGCTATATTGCTTTCAATCTTTCCCAGCATCAGGGTCTTTTCCAATGAGCTGGCTCTTCACGTCAGGTGGCCAAAGTATTGGAGCTTCAGCTTCAGCATCAGTCCTTCCAGTGAATACTCAGGACTGATTTCCTTTAGGATTGACTGGTTTGATCTTGCAGTCCAAGGGATTCTCAAGTCTTCTCCAACACCACAGTTCAAAAGCTTCAATTCTTTGGAGCTCAGCCTTCTTTGTGGTCCGAATCTCTCATCCATACTCGACTGCTGGAAACACATAGCTTTGACTATATGGACCTTTGTCAGCAAAGTGATGTCTCTGCTTTTTAATACGCTGTAACCATCCCACATCCTTGGCCAGCAGTGTCATTTTCCGTGAGGAATTTGCTACAGGGACTTCCCTAGTGGTCTGGTGACAAAGACTAGTGCTCCCCAATGCAGGGGGCCCAGGTTCAATTTCTGGTCAGGAAACTAGATCCCACAGGCCACAACTAACAGTTCATGTGCTGCCACTAAGGATCCCGTGTGCCACAATTAATGTCTGGTAGGCAATGGCACCCTACTCCAGTACTCTTGCCTGGAAAATCCCATGGACGGAGGAGCCTGGTAGGCTGCAGTCCATGGGGTCGCTAAGGGTCGGATACAACTGAATGACTTCCCTTTTACTTTTCACTTTCATGCATTGGAGAAGGAAATGGCAACCCATTCCAGTGTTCTTGCCTGGAGAATCCCAGGGATGGGGGAGCCTGGTGGGCTGCTGTCTATGGGGTCACACAGAGTCAGACACAACTGAAATGACTTAGCAGCAGCAGTAGCATAGCCAAATAAATATGTTTCTAAAAGATCTACCACCTCCTATGACCAGGTGCGAATATTCTTTTTGGAAAATCAGGAAACGGAGCTATGTTCCATAAATGAGCTGACATAAAGAAGAAAGGAGAAGAAGAGAGGAGAGAGACATTACAGCTTTAACGGAGAATTGGAATTGAAAATGTGAAGGAGAAACATGTCTCCCTAGAACCCCTGGAAATGCTGAGTGGCCTGCTGTACTACACAAGATAGAATGATATTTGAGATCACACTTTCAAAGGCAGGGTCACCCTAGTTGACATCTATGTTGCATTTGTACTTTTAGAGAGGCAAATGTTTGATAATTAACATTTTCAGATTGATGGATTAATTGATTTTAGCCAAATGCCCGGCCCAGGAAAAACTCAGTCTAAAGTTTGGATTTTTCTCAGTTCTCAGGTGTAGTCTTTCCTCGCGTGTTTCAACTCATACGATTTGTAGTTGAGATTTGCAATTGTCAAAGATCTGTTCTCCTGCCAACATTAAAAAGAAAAAAATCAACACGGGAAGAAAATAACCATAAAGACATTTAATCAGTTACAAGAATGGGGTTTATTTCCCCCTACTGGGTCATGTTTTCCAAATAGTCTTCAGAGAATTTAAGCTGATTAATATTTGTCATGTCAAAACCACATAATTGCAATTCAGCCCATTAGTATGCCCATCGTCTTACGGCATGGGACAGAGCAATCAATTTATCACAAAAATTTCATTTGTTTACTACCCAGACAAAGAAAAGAGCAGGATTGGAAATTATGTCAATGCTGTTAGTAGTGATTTGGGGGCTCTTATTTTCCCTTAGTAATTGAAGTGTTGGATCCAGAATATTGCTACTCGTGAGAGCCAAATCCATGAGTATTACACTGCAGCACATCCCATCAGCTATTAATCAAGGTATTTAAAATTGAGGGTGAGAGGCCTCATTCTGGACAGTTCAGTTTCTTATTCATGAGTTCAGAGGATTTTCTTTTTTAGATGCTTTTTTTTCCCCTTTCCACTCTGTTTTTTATTAGATGATCTCATTTTATTGAGACCAACAAGGAAAAATGAGTACACAGGGATTATCTGTGCTTAAAAACACACATTTATGGAAGTGCAATTTCAGGTTGAAGTATCATTAGGCAAACTAAATATGGCAGACTGAAAAAGCCATAGAAAGTAGGAAATTTGGTTTTTATTTATACTTTGTTTCTTGTAAGCTCTGGACAAGTCACTTACTTTTTCAATTCCTCATTAGCTAATTGTTGGATGAGGATAATGATACATGTCCTACCTGAATACGAGGACTGAACTGAATGGTCATGTATCTACCTGAGCTAGACAGCACTTTCCTCCTCGGTCCCTTACTGCACTTGGTTTTCGTTCAAGGCATGGATCACTGCATGACTTTTTGCTACGGATATATTTTTCTTTTTTTTTTTCTGTTTATCCAAATAGAAAGTAAGCTCCATGAAAGCAGCCTTCTGTCTGTGTTATTACCAGTGCTAGGGCAGTGACTGGCACATGGTGTATGATCAATAAGATTTGTTGAAAAGATGAATCCTAGCTGTAAAACCTAGGGTTATAAAATGGAATCTGATGCAGCATGGTGGCAAAGCTTTGTTGTCAAGATGTCATGTTTCAAATCTCAGCCCCACCACTTTTTGGTCATATGACCTTGGGTTAGTTAATTAGCTTCTTAGGGCTTGAGTTGTATCTTTTGTCATGGGTAGAATGGGCCTAACTATAGTACCTAACTCTGAGTTACTGTGAGGATAAATAAAATAATTCATGTAAAGTAATCAGCAGCAGGTCTGAATTCATTGTCAGTTGTCACTATGAGTTTCTGGATTCATAAAGCATGGATTCAGCGTATCCAAGCTGGAATGAAAAAATTAGATGCTGCCACAATAAAGACTTAGAATGACAAAAGTTTATTGTTGTCTAATAATAAATGGTATCTCCTGGGAATCTTAGGTTTGAGGTAAAGTTACATTATTGTATTTGCAGGTTGAATGAAGACTCTTTCACAGAATGACCTTTTGTCACTAACTTATTGCATGGTTAGAGTAACAATCAGGACAAGTAGTGTACCAAGTAGAAGTGGTTGATGAATTACTGTGTTGGCCAAAAAGTTTGTTCCATCTTTCTGTGTGATATGATGGAAAAACCTGAACAAACCTTTTGGCCATCCCAATGCTTTGGAGCCCTTGCGTCATAAGGAGCCTGAAAAGTTTCACTCTCTGGGCAGCAGTGATGGTGATGTTGCTAAAAGAGGAAGAGTCAGCTTGTTGGCCACACCCACCACACACTTCCTTTGAGTCCCACAACACCCTTATACATTTGGTATGATTATCATTTGCATCTTACAGATGGGGCATCTGAAGCTTGAGCTGGTTAGATAACTCAGATTATAGATGGGGTCATGCAGCCGGTATGTCTGGAGGTGGAATTTTGACTCTATACACCCTTAACCAATTTATTATCAACACCAGCATTTTCCCAAGGACAATACTTGATCAGGGTCCTTTGATGACAAAGTCAGTGAAATACCATAATTGATCAGAGGAATGGAGGGAGTTTGATGTCTCTTTTGTTTGACCTATAAATGACATGGATCCTGTGAGCCTGGCCCTCTGCTTCTTGTTTTTATTTGATTATGCTTATATCTTGAAACCAGTGAGTTTTCCTTGAAACTGTGATAAGAACTCTGAGGAAGTGGCAACCCTGCAGGAGAAAGGAAACCATGACAAGCTGATGGTGAGTGTGGAAATGAAAACACAGAAGTGTCCCTAAAGTCTAATTGCCAGTGTTCTGCTCCAGAGGGAAACTTTGATTGTAAGCATCGAGAATTCAACCCTCCTCATCGTTTCACATATTGAGCATACAGTTTGTGTGAAGATTACAACGTGAATCTTCTTAGGTACCTCTGGTTTCTGACACGGCAGCAGCCTTTCAATCACTGAGTGTTTTTTCCCCTGTGGCTTAATCTCCAGTACAGCCAATTTAAGGACGGGAGGAGTTTTTACTTTATCTGTTCCAACCACACTCCCACTTTCTGCCTTCAAACCAGGAAGACACTTCGACTCTGCTGCTTGGTGCAGGCTTGCCGACATGTGGGCACTGTTGTGTACGTGCATCTGGATATTTCTGAAGATGCCAGAAACAGTGGTGAAAAGTGTGGGAGGGGTGAGGACCTGTGTTGTGTAACAAACTGAAGGCACCAAGGAGGCTGCATTTGTTGTGAGTTAAAAGGTTTATACAAAGATTTTCTTAGTAATGTCTGAGATTTTAATAGGGTAATTAATCTTTCTAAGTGTTGGTGCCAGATTATGGGATCAGCTATTATCCCTGGCTGCAGAGTAATCCTTTGTGTGTTGCTATGAGCAGGACTAAGTGAAGAGAATACTCAGGTTGCCAAACAAAGATATGGCCGCAGTTAGCTTGTTTGGGTTTTTAAATGCGTTTTCTGGTGCAGTTAAAAGAACCCTATTTCCATGGGACTATCATTGCCCTTTAATAGCCACTGAGTTGAGGGGAAAGGCAGATAAATAAATATACATGCTTTGTGCTTTCATTCCTTAACAACCAATTATTATTATTTTTAAAATAATGATGGACATATTCATTGGAGACTGTAAGCCAGAAAATACAGAAAGAAAGAAAAAGAAAGACAGGAATAGGGCAAAAGTTCTCCATCTAGTTCCAAAAGTTCTGCCTCTTTCTCTTTCCTTAATTGAAATTAGTGAAAATGGCCAAACAATCCAGCAGACCAACAAAAATCCACGGGGAAACAATAGCAGCTAATGAGACTTGGCTATAGCCTTTAATCAAGATTGATTATTTAATGTAGCTTATCAAAATATTGATTACCAATAGATGACTTTTTCTGTTGTGCATCTATCTATCTACGTACCTGTCTATATATGTTATGCATATATGTGTGTGTGTGTGTGTATAAAATTCAGGACATTCTATACCGTGTGTATTGAACCCTGAATGTGTAGTGATGGTGTTGCAATTCAGCCAGTGGCCTTTGCTCTGGTTTTGCTTAAACTTCCCTTGGCTTTGACCAGGATTCTGCTCTGGCTGTGTGAATGAGGGAGTCTTCCAGGATTGTATGTCTATTGGTTTGGCAGTTGGCTGCAGCTACTGCTTATTTTCCCCAAACTGCTCCACTGTTTTGTTTACATGAACTCGTGTAAATCTCAGCTGCTAGTATCACCGCTCAGGTAAAAATACTCTTTTGGACTGTAACTCCTTCACTGCATGAGGCCACACTGTGTTGACTCCACTGTTATGATTGGCTGCTCAGCATAGGAGTGGTCACTAGGTTTGTTCTTTCTTGAACAATGTCTGTATTTTGGCCTTGAATTCTACTCACCAGTGAGATCTAACAGAGGATGCTACTGGTGGATGGTGGGGAAACATTCAGTAATTTATTTGCCTTTTATACAGAAATGATATGAGAATGATGACTTAGATAAGAGGTACCTAGTATTTCCTATGTAGGGGAGAACAATGTGTTTTATGGAGAATTTTAAGGAGGAGGAAGAATTTGGACTGGGTAGTCTGGTGATCTTAAAGTCACCTCAGGGCTTTAGTTATAGCTAAATACTGGTTGGCCAAAAAGTTCACTCCAATTTTTCCATAATATCTTATGGAAAACTCAAACGAACGTTTGGGCCAACCCAATAGATAGTTATGTCTCTCTCTATCAAGAACCTGCCTGCCAATGAAGCAGCAGGCACAGGTTCCATCCCTGGGTCAAGAAGATCCCCTGGAGAAAGAAATGGCAAACCAGTCCAGTATTCTTGCCTAGAGAATCCCATGAACAGAAGAGCCTGGCCAGCAACAGTCCATGGGGTCACAAAGAGTCAGACATGACTGAGCAACTGAACACACACACTCTACCAAGACACCACACTTCCAGGACCTGAGCGGATGGGAAGAAGGCCTCTGGAGAAGGGAGGCATGCTCACGAGAGTAAGATGATGGTCAGGATGCATGCCAGTCATCCTGCATGCCACCAAATGGTTTAGGCTGCAGCTTAGGCTGGGGTGCATGCCAGAGTAGTGTAGCTCCCACGCATTAGGTGATGCTTGCCAGTAACCTTTCCAGATTGCTGCTACCGCTGGTGTCATGATATTATTCAACAAAGGTCGAATAAACTGTGCTCCCTAACCAAAGGGTTTACAATGCTCTTATTTGTTGTCACACCACACAGAATACTGGTCATGGGGGAGGAGGGATGGGTCACGATGGTATTTGTAAAAAAAGTAAGAGAGAGCGCTACTGCATCATGCAGTCATTCCTGTTAATAACGGCAGCAGTCAACATTTTGCATACTTTGTTCGTTTTGCACAGCCTATTGGAGGGAGAAACATCTCCTGGAGCAATCAATTTATAAAGACTCATGATTTAAAATGAGTGCTCAGCCTTTATGGATGAAAAGCTTGAGCGTTGGGGGCCACTCTTAGGGACAATCATATTGAAGAGATTCCAGAGAAAGACAGGGACAAACAGAAGAGTCATCATGCTCTGGAAAGACTCAGGTTGGAGAAGAGAAGAGACTATTTGCTGGATGAGGAGGAACTGGTATTGAAGCAGGAAACATTGTGTAATCCCTTTTATGAATTTATACAGGTATGTGCTTGGGGAGATCTTACTTCAGTGTGTGGGTTTTAGCATACCCTTTGTTGTCTTACTAAAACTCTTAGTGTTGTTGAATACCTGGTCTGGGTGGACTCTTTTTGACTCTTCCAGGTAAGATTCTGGGTCCCTCACTGGCCCAAACAAAGAAATAGAAGCTGCAATAGAAAGCTACCACAACAGGCTTGACTTTTGAGTGAGTGTGCTCCAACCCTTCCCAAACGGACAGTCACTATGATAAAGTAAATCTTCTTCAATATTGCATTTGAAATATTGCCAAGGACACACTGACAGTGTGGGTGGTTAAGAATCCTTTTATGGATTTTTTTTTTTTGTTTTGGGGTATAGGTGAAGAGAAGATGGGGGCAGAATAAAGGGGGTGAGATTGGGAGAGAGGGTGGGCTCCATCCCCCTTGATGGAGAATCGGATAGAGTACAACTTCATTCTGCCACAATCATTCCTCTTCTTGCCAATGATAAGGTCAGGTATCCATATGTTGGAATTCAAAGAATTAAAAAAAAATTTCTTCAGTGGGTTAATGGCCACTCTAACGCAGGTCACCAAGAATAATGAAAGTAAACAGAAAGTCTAACCAATGATGGGAAGAATGAATGCCCTCTCATGTTAGTTAACATAATTTCTCATGTTTCAGAAAATTTCCAGAATCACTTTTTGGATGTCAGTATATTTATTTATCAACTCAGATTATAACAGTGCTAGAAATTTCTTCATTTCCAATGGAGGTAAATACTAATGCTATTTTACATGGAGGCTTTTTCTTTGTTTCCTTTAACAGTTTTAAACTTATTTTAAAAGACAAAGTATAGCCCTCGTTAAAAAAAAAATCTGAATATGCAGTAATAAAAAGCATATTGTCTAAAACCCCAGAATATATAAAAATTATATAATAATAAATGGTTAGAGTGGTTTTTATAAATATTTACTTTTTTGAGCATAGTTTTGTGCTGCTGTCCTGCATTTTAAAAAGATAAACAGAAGCTTCTCTTGTTTGGTTCTTTAGCCAGGGTATTAGACAAATTGATCTACTTAATAGGTTTAGAAATTTTTTATAATTTTGGGAAATGGTCCATTAAGTGAAGTTTTGGAAAAGTTATATGTACAGTTTAAAAATTGGTCTCTCTCTTTCTTGGGATCATTCATTTTGCTTTTATTGCTTTGGCTTCTAGTGGACATCATTGAGCTTTACACATATGTATTAGATGTGTTTATTTATGGGTAATAGAGTGGCTACTGGTCCCATTTCCAACTCTCAATTGGAGAGGATCACCTGGGGGATTCATGATGCTAAATAGGAACCTTCGTTCCCACCCAGCTCTGGTGTTAAAAGTATCCCTTTGGAGTTGCCCTCAGCTTGCAGGTCTTTCTTCCTTTCCTGCTTCCCCCTTTTCCCTCCTGCCCTTTCCTTGCCCTCTTCCCCTCTCTCTTCTTTCCTCTCTCTCTTTCTTCTCTCTCTCGTGTCCTTTTTTCCTTTTTTGCTATTTTGTGTAGAATTCTTTTTTTTTTTTTAAGGATAGATAAGAACTCTGATTCTTGGAACAAGAAACACAGTTTTAGTGCCAAGTGAGCTAATATCATTAAAGACACACAATTAGCTAAGATGCTGAGGAGGAATAATTTATAAATTATGAAATTACCAGGGAATAATTTTATGAAGAGAAATAGCAATTTTATTATGCAGTCTATATATGTCAATATGACATGCATAGACATGTGACTATTTTTATTCCCAAATGCCTACTAATATTGCAGGAAGACACCTTGGATATCATTCAGTTTATCCACCTTATGCTTAGAAGGGGAAACTAAAGCCCAAGAAGTTAGACTTTTGTCCAAGGTCACCAAGATACATTCATCTGAGCTGAATTCACAACTCAGTCTTTGGACTTCTAAGCTTCCTCCATTATATCATCAGTTCAGTCGCTCAGTCATGTCCGACTCTTTGCGACCACATGAATCGCAGCAAGCCAGGCCTCCCTGTCCATCACCAACTCCCAGAGTTCACTCAGACTCGCATCCATCGAGTCAGTGATGCCATCCAACCATCTCATCCTCGGTCGTCCCCAACTCCTCCTGCCCCCAATCCTCCCAGCATCAGAGTCTTTTCCAATAAGTCAACTCTTCGCATGAGGTGGCCAAAGTACTGGAGTTTCAGCTTTGACATCATTCCTTCCAAAGAAGTCCCAGGGCTGATCTTAAGAATGGACTGGTTGGATCTCCTTGCAGTCCAAGGGACTCTCAAGAGTCTTCTCCAACACCACAGTTCAAAAGCATCAATTCTTCGGTGCTCAGCCTTCTTCACAGTCCAACTCTCACATCCATACATGACCACAGGAAAAACCATAGCCTTGACTAGATGGACCTTAGTCGGCAAAGTAATGTCTCTGATTTTGAATATACTGCCTAGGTTGGTCATAACTTTTCTTCCAAGGAGTAAGCGTCTTTAAATTTTATGGCTGCAATCACCATCTGCAGTGATTTTGGAGTCCCCAAAATAAAGTCTGACACTGTTTCCACTGTTTCCCCATCTATTTCCCATGAAGTGATGGGACCAGATGCCATGATCTTCATTTTCTGAATGTTGAGTCAAGGCTATGGTTTTTCCTGTGGTCATGTATGGATGTGAGAGTTGGACTGTGAAGAAGGCTGAGCATGAAAGAATTGATGCTTTTGAACTGTGGTGTTGGAGAAGACTCTTGAGAGCCCTTTGGACTACAAGGAGATCCAACCAGTCCATTTTGAAGGAGATCAACCCTGAGATTTCTTTGGAAGGAATGATGCTAAAGCTGAAACTCCAGTACTTTGGCCACCTCATGCGAAGAGTTGACTCATTGGAAAAGACCCTGATGCTGGGAGGGATTGAGGGCAGGAGGAGAAGGGGATGACTGAGGATGAGATGGTTGGATGGCATCACGGACTCGATGAACATGAGTCTGAGTGAACTCCGGGACATTGTGATGGACAGGGAGGCCTGGCTTGCTGCGATTCATGGGGTCACAAAGAATTGGACACGACTGAGCCGACTGAACTGAACTGAACTGAGATTTAGGCCAACTTTTTACTCTCCACTTTCACTTTCATCAAGAGGCTTTTAGTTCCTCTTCACTTTCTGCCATAAGGGTGGTGTCATCTGCATATCTGAGGTTATTGATATTTCTCCTGACAATCTTGATTCTAGCTTGTGTTTCTTCCAGTCCAGCGTTTCTCATGATGTACTCTGCATAGAAGTTAAATAAGCAGGGTGACAATATACAGCCTTGCCATACTCCTTTTCCTATTTGGAACCAGTCTATTGTTCCATGTCCAGTTCTAACTGCTGCTTTCTGACCTGCATACAGATTTCTCAAGAGGCAGGTCAGGTGGTCTGGTATTCCCATCTCTTTCAGAATTTTCCACAGTTTATTGTGATCCACACAGTCAAAGGCTTTGGCATAGTCAATAAAGCAGAAATAGATGTTTTTCTGGAACTCTCTTGCTTTTACCATGATCCAGTGGATGTTGGCAATTTGATCTCTGGTTCCTCTGCCTTTTCTAAAACCAGCTTGAACATCAGGAAGTTCACGGCTCACGTATTGCTGAAGTCTGGCTTGGAGAATTTTGAGCATTGCTTTACTAGCATGTGAGATGAGTTCAGTTGTGTGGTAGTTTGAGGACTCTTTGGCATTGCCTTTCTTTGGGATTGGAATGAAAACTGACTTTTTCCAGTCCTCTGGCCACTGCTGAGTTTTCCACATTTGCTGGCATATTGAGTGCAGCACTTTCACAGCATCATCTTTCTGGATTTGAAACAGCTCAACTGGAATTCCATCACCTCCACTAGCTTTGTTTGTAGCGATACTTTCCAAGACCCACTTGACTTCACATTCCAGGATGTCTGGCTCTAGATTAGTGACCACACCATCATGATTATCTGGGTCATGAAGATCTTTTCTGTACAGTTCTTCTGTGTATTCTTGCCACCTCTTCTTAATATCTTCTGCTTCTGTTAGGTCCATACCATTTCTGTCCTTTATTGAGCCCATCTTTGCATGAAATGTTCCCTTGGTATCTCTAATTTTCTTGAAGAGATCTCTAGTCTTTCCCATTCTGTTCTTTTCCTTTATTTCTTTGCACTGATCATTGAAGAAGGCTTTCTTATCTCTTCTTGCTATTCTTTGGAACTCTGCATTCAGATGCTCATATCTTTCCTTTTCTGCTTTGCTTTTCACCTCTTTTCTTTTGACAGCTATTTGTAAGGCCTCCCCAGACAGCCATTTTGCTTTTTTGCATTTCTTTTCCATGGGGATGGTCTCGATCCCTGTCTCCTGCACAATGTCATTTGTTGTGCATGTGTTTTTCCCAAACTTATTTTGAAAAAAACTATATAAAATTGAAAGAATGGTAAACACTGTATCACCATTATATTCTTTATCAATTGTTAATGTTTTGCCACATTTGTTTTTCTCCCTGTTTCTCTCTTTATCTTTCTCTGAGTTCAGTTCAGTCATTCAGTTGTGTCTAACTCTTTGTGACCCCATGGACTGCAGCATGCCAGGCTTCCTGGCCATCACCAACTCCCAGAGCTTGCTCAAACTCATGTCCATCAAGTCGTTGATGCCATCCAACCATCTCTTCCTCTGTCATCCCCTTCTCCTCTCACCCTCCATCTTTCCCGGCATCAGTGTCTTTTCAAATGAGTTAGTTCTTCACATCAGGTGACCAAAGTATTGGAGTTTCAGCTTCAACATCAGTCCTTCCAATGAATATTCAGGATTGATTTTCTTTATTATGGACTGGTTGGATCTCCTTGCAGTCCAAGGGACTCTCAAGAGTCTTCTCCAACACCACAGTTCAAAAGCATCAATTCTTCAGTGCTCAGCTTTCTTTATAATCCAGCTCTCACATCCATACATGACTACTGGAAAACCGACAGCTTTGACTATACAGACATTTGTTGGTAAAGTAATGTCTCTGCTTTTTAATATGCTGTCTAGGTTGGTCATAGCTTTTCTTCCAAAGGAGCAAGCATCTTTTAATTTCGTGGATGCAGTCATCATCTGCAGTGAGTTTGGAGCCCAAGAAAATAAAGTTGCTGTTTCCATTCTTTCCCCATCTATTTGCCATGAAGTGATTGCACATATTTCTCTCTTTGTGTAGGTAAGATATGCATATATGTATTTTTTTACACTTTCTTTTTCCTTTTTCTAAACAGTTTGAAAGGAAGTTGCAAACATCACTGTTAAATAGCTCAGGATGTGTTTTGTAAGAACAAAGACATTCTTCTACATAAGCACAATGTGAAAGTGAAAGAACTATACTTTCATGGAATTCTCCAGGCCAGAATACCCGAGTGGGTAGCCTTTCCCTTCTCCAAGGTCTCCCACATTATTCTTTACCAGCTGAGCCACAAGGGAAGCCCAAGAACACTGGAGTGGGTAGCTTATCCCTTCTCCATTGGATCTTCCTGACCTAGGAATCAAACCAGGGTCTCCTGCATTGCAGGAGGATAAGAACAATAAATTATCCCAATTTATCATTGATACATAGTCTTCCCAAGTGGTGCTAGTGGTGAAGAAACTGCTTGCCAGTGCAGGAGACTTAAGAGAAGCAGATTCAATCCCTGGGTTGGGAAGATTCTCTTGAGGAGGAAATGGCAACCCACTCCAGAATTCTTGCCTAAAGAATCCTATGGACAGAGGAGCCTGTTGGGTTATACTTCCATAAGGTCGCCAAGAGTCGGACACGACTGAAGCGACTTAGCATGCACATATTCTATTGTTAAGAAGCAGAGCAGAGCCGGAGGTGGGGAAGTTGGGGTGGGGAGTTCTACAGGCGGAGGATCATGAAGGATTGGGCAGCGTTAGTGAAGCCACTAGAAATACGACTTTGGCTCAGGCAGTTCACTGATTTAAAATTCATCTCTTATTCTTATTAAAAAACAAGTCAGCAGTCACTTATCACTTAATTATTGAGAGACGAAATGAATAGGTTTTCTTTAACATGTGATTATAAATTTTAGTTCTTTCTCCTAAGCTCAGTTTAGAAGCTTTAAGGACTAAGCTTCCTCTATACGCTCAGACTAATGGACGTTCCTAACACTTTCATCTGAACTTCTCTGCTGTGCTCTTTGCTTTGTTTTCCTTACCCCAGTGTCCATCAGTCATCTTGTCTCCAGCCCACTGATCAGTTCAGTGCAAATCTAGTATCTTTTGTCCTTGAGTCTCATTTTACTTTGCTGGTTTGTCGTCTTGCAGACAGTTCTCAGGAACCACCCTCTCCATGAACTTGTCCTTCTCTTCTCATATACACATGCCTTTTCTACCCTTTATCCTGTCTCTGCATATAGAATCTGGAAAATTGCCATTTCTAAAATTCTGATATCTGAGATTTAGTTTTCTCAGTCAGTTTAGTTTTGTTAATAAATATCATATGTTGGGTCACAGTACAATCTTAGTTTCTTCCTTTCTTCTATATGGGAATCATTTTTTTTCTCATCTTGTACTATGTGTTTCTATAATCAGAGATACTGAACATCTCATGGCACTTTTTACTGGAGGAATGGTCCAGCAAGTCACTAATATAAGGCTCAAGTCAGGTTGACTGCTCACTCCCACTAAGCCTAGAATGGTATTAGGTATGATTTCATAAAAGGAATTCAATGTGTTCAGTGTATATTGACGTTTCCTACATTCCCATGAATTCTGTGTTCAGGACTCACAGGAGTGCATTTCAGAAGTGAAGGGAAGCTGCCTTACATATGGCAAATTATCTTCTTCTATCTCTCATCCTTAACAAAACTGATCAGTCTTGAATGCTTAAGACTGTGCTATGAGCTGCCTGCTTTAACCATTAACTCATGACTGAAATCCTGTTAAGGAGCAGTTACAATGCCTTTAAATATGGCTGAAAAGAACTTATGGCAGAACACAATTAGGAAGATGCATTTTGGGGAGGTGTGGGTGGTAGAAAAATGAGAGCTTTTCTTAAAATTTTTATAGATTATGACCTAATTTTACTGACCCACTATCTTTCTCTCGTTCATGTTATTCTGAAACTATGATCACTTTCATCATTTTTCTTGACTATTTAACTGGCTCTTATAAAAAAATATGCCCAGATCCTGAGAGTTTTGGGAAAAACAAACAGACAAACAAACAAAACCAGACCTCCCAAACCTAGTTTTTAAAATAATATCTTTTGCTATTCTTTCACTTGTAAAAATCATTCACACTCTTTATAAGAAATTTAGCATCTAGTGTGTCATAACCATGTTATATTTAGTGTATTTTCTTCAGGTTTTCCTTTCAATGAAGAGTTTTGCTGATTTGTATAGCATGGCTGTTAGCATACAGGTTATGTACATTTTCTTTTTATTAAACCCCAAATTGTAACTTTCTATTGCATCAAATTCATAGTAATCATCATTTTAGAGACTACATAGTAACCTAGTCTATGTTCTTGATTATATATTAATAGATAGTGTCTATTCTTAATCATGAATAAATATGCAAAATGTGCAATAAAAATATTTGTAACTAAAGATTTTCTTGCATTCCAAAATATTTTCTTGGGATATTGTAAATATTGATACATACCTTTGCAAAAGAGTAGTAGCAGGTTATATTTCTGTTATCAATATGTGTGATTACACAGTATATGTCTATGTAAATATAAGCAATTACTATCAGTATTGTGTGTTATATTGAAAAGAATACTTGGCTAATTTAATAGGCCAACCTTGAAATCTTTACCTTATTTTTTATTTTTTAAATTTAAATTTATTTATTTCAATCGGAGGCTAATTACTTTACAATATTCTATTGGTTTTGTCATACATGAATATGAATCTGCCACGGGTGTACATGGGTTCCCCATTCTGAACTCCCCTCCCACCTCCCTCCCTGTACCATCCTTCTGGGTCATCCCAGTGCACCGGGCCCAAGCCTCCTTTATCCTGCATCGAACCTGGACTGGTGATTCATTTCACATATGATATTATACATGTTTCAATGCCATTCTCCCAAATCATCCCACCCTTTCCCTCTCCCACAGAGTCTAAAAGACTGTTCTATACATCTGTGTCTCTTTTGCTGTCTTGCATACAGGGTTATCATTACCATCTTTCTAAATTCCATATATATGCATTAGTATACTGTATTGGTGTTTTTCTTTCTGGCTTACTTTACTCTGTATAATTGGCTCCAGTTTCATCCACCCCATTAGAACTGATTCAAATGTATTCTTTTTAGTGGCTGAATAATACTCCATTGTGTATATGTACCACAGCTTTCTTATCCATTCATCTGCTGATGGACATCTAGGTTGCTTCCATGTCCTGGCTATTATAAACAGTGCTGCAATGAACATTGGGGTACATATGTCTCTTTCAATTCTGGTTTCTTCAGTGTGTATGCCCAGCAGTGGAAGTGCTGGGTCATAAGGCAGTTCTATTTCCAGTTTTTTAAGGAATCTCCACACTGTTCTCCATAGTGGCTGTACTAGTTTGCATTCCCATCAACAGTGTAAGAGGGTTCCATTTTCTCCACACCCTCTCCGGCATTTATTGCTTGTAGACTTTTGGATCGCAGCCATTCTGACTGGCATAAAATGGTACCTCATTGTGGTTTTGATTTGCATTTCTCTGATAATGAGTGATGTTGAGCGTCTTTTCATGTGTTTGTTAGCCATCCGTATGTCTTCTTTGGAGAAATGTCTATTTAGTTCTTTGGCCCACTTTTTGACTGGGTTGTTTATTTTTCTGGAATTGAGCTGTATGAGTTGCTTGTATATTTTTGAAATTAGTTGTCAGTTGCTTCATTTGCTTTTCTTTTCTCCCATTCAGAAGGCTGTCTTTTCACCTTGCTTATAGTTTCCTTTGTTGTGCAGAAGCTTTTAATTTTAATAAGATCCCATTTGTTTATTTTTGCTTTTATTTCCAATATTCTGAGAGGTGGGTCATAGAGGATCCTGCTGTGATTTATGTCAGAGAGTGTTTTGCCTATGTTCTCTTCTAGGAGTTTTATAGTTTCTGGTCTTACATTTAGATCTTTAATCCATTTCGAGTTTATTTTTGTGTATGGTGTTAGAAAGTGATCTAGTTTCATTCTTTTACAAGTGGTTGACCAGTTTTCCCAGCACCACTTGTTAAAGAGATTGTCTTTAATCCATTGTATATTCTTGCCTCCTTTGTCAAAGATAAGGTGTCCATAGGTGTGTGGATTTATTTCTGGGCTTTCTGTTTTGTTCCATTGATTTATATTTCTGTCTTTGTGCCAGTACCATACTGTCTTAATGACTGTGGCTTTGTAGTAGAGCCTGAAGTCAGGCAAGTTGATTCCTCCAGTTCCATTCTTCTTTCTCAAGATTGCTTTGGCCATTCGAGGTTTTTGTATTTCCATACAAATTGTGAAATTATTTGTTCTAGCTCTGTGAAAAATACCATTGGTAGCTTGATAGGGATTGCATTGAATGTATAGATTGCTTTGAGTAGTATACTCATTTTCACTATATTGATTCTTCTGATCCATGAACATGGTATATTTCTCCATCTATTAGTGTTCTCTTTGATTTCTTTCATCAGTGTTTTATAGTTTTCGATATATAGGTCTTAAGTTTCTTTAGGTAGATATTTTCCAAAGTATTTTATTCTTTTCGTTGCGATGGTGAATGTAATTGTTTACTTAATTTCTCTTTCTATTTTCTCATTATTAGTGTATAGGAATGCAAGAGATTTCTATGTGTTGATTTTATATCCTGCCACTTTACTATATTCATTGATTAGCTCTAGTAATTTTCTGGTAAAGTCTTTAGGATTTTCTATGTAGAGGATCATGTCATCTGGAAACAGTGAGAGTTTTACTTCTTCTTTTCTAATTTGGATTCATTTTATTTCTTTTATTGTTCTGATTGCTGTGGCCAAAACTCCCAGAACTATGTTGAATAGTAGCGGTGAAAGTGGGCACCCTTGTCTTGTTCTTGACTTTAGGAGAATTGCTTTCAATTTTTCACCATTGAGGATAATGTTTGCTGTGGGTTTGTCATATATAGCTTTTATTATTTTGAGGTATGTTCCTTCTATTCCTGCTTTCTGGAGAGTTTTTATCATAAATGGATGTTGAATTTTAACAAAGGCTTTCTCTGCATCTATTGAGATAATCATATGGCTTTTATTTTTCTATTTGTTAATGTGGTGAATTACATTGATTGATTTGCGGCTATTGAAGAATCCTTGCATCCCTGGGATAAAGCCCACTTGGTCATGGTGTATGATCTTTTTAATGTGTTGCTGGATTCTGATTGCTAGAATTTTGTAAAGGATTTTTGCATCTATGTTCATCAGTGATATTGGCCTATAGTTTTCTTTTTGTGTGTGGCATCTTTGTCAGGTTTTGGTATTAGGGTGATGGTGGCCTCATAGAATGAGTTTGGAAGTTTACCTTCCTCTGCAATTTTCTGGAAGAGTTTGAGTAGGATAGGTGTTAGCTCTTCTCTAAATTTTTGGTAGAATTCAGCTGTGAAGCCATCTGGACCTGGGCTTTTGTTTGCTGGAAGATTTCTGATTACAGTTTCAATTTCCATGCTTGTGATGGGTCTGTTAAGATTTTCTATTTCTTCCTGGTTCAGTTTTGGAAAGTTGTACTTTTCTAAGAATTTGTCCATTTCTTCCACATTGTCCATTTTATTAGCATGTAATTGCTGATAGTAGTCTCTTACGATCCTTTGTATTTCTGTGTTGTCTGTTGTGATCTCTCCATTTCCATTTCTAATTTTATTGATTTGATTTTTCCCTTTGTTACTTGATGAGTCTGGCTAATGGTTTGTCAATTTTATTTATCCTTTCAAAGAACCAGCTTTTGGCTTTGTTGATTTTGCTATGGTCTCTTTTGTTTCTTTTGCATTTATTTCTGCCCTAATTTTAAAGATCTCTTTCCTTCTACTAACCCTGGGGTTCTTCATTTCTTCCTTTTCTAGTTGCTTTAGGTGTAGAGTTAGGTTATTTATTTGTCTTTTTTCTTGTTTCTTGAGGTATGCTTGTATTGCTATGAACTTTCCCCTTAGCACTGCTTTTACAGTGTCCCACAGGTTTTGGGTTGTTGTGTTTTCATTTTCATTCATTTCTATGCATATTTTTATTTCTTTTTGATTTCTTCTGTGATTTTTTGGTTATTCAGCAGTGTGTTATTTAGCCTCTATATGTTGGAATTTTTAATAGTTTTTCTCCTGGAATTTAGATCTAATCTTACTGCATTGTGGTCAGAAAAGATGCTTGGAATGATTTCAATTTTTTTGAATTTACCAAGACTAGATTTATGGCCCAGGATGTGATCTGTCCTGGAGAAGATTCCATGTGCTCTTGAGAAAAGGTGAAATTCATTGTTTTGGGGTGAAATGACCTTTAGATATCAACTAGATCTAACTCTCTATTGTATCTTTTAAAGTTTGTGTTTCCTTGTTAATTTTCTGTTTAGTTGATCTATCTATAGCTGTGAGTAGGGTATTAAAGTCTCCCACTATTATTGTGTTATTGTTAATTTCCCCTTTCATACTTGTTAGCATTTATCTTACATATTGCGGTGCTGCTATGTTGGGTGCATATATATTTATAATTGTTATATCTTCTTGGATTGATCCTTTGATCATTATGTATTGTCTTTCTTTGTCTCTTTTCACAGCCTTTGTTTTAAAGTCTATTTTATCTGATGTGAGTATTGCTACTCCTGCTTTCTTTTGGTCTCTATTTGCATGGAATATCTTTTTCCAGCCCTTCACTTTCAGTCTGTATGTGTCCTCTGTTTTGAGGTGGTTATCTTGTAGACAACATATATAGGGGTCTTGTTTTTGTATCCATTCAGCCAGTCTTCATCTTTTGGTTGGGGCATTCAACCCATTTACGTTTAAGGTCATTATTGATAAGTATGATCCTGTTGCCATTTACTTTATTGTTTTGGTTTGAGTTTATACACCCTTTTTGTGTTTCCTGTCTAGAGAATAATCCTTTAGCATTTGTTGGAGAGCTGGTTTGGTGGTGCTGAATTCTCTCAGCTTTTGCTTGTCTGTAAAGCTTTTGATTTCTCCTTCACATTTGAATGAGATCCTTGCTGGGTACAGTAATCTGGGCTGTAGGTTGTTTTCTTTCATCACTTTAAGTATGTTTTGCCATTCCCTCCTGGCCTGAAGAGTTTTTATTGAAAGATCAGCTGTTATCCTTATGGGAATCCCCTTGTGTGTTATTTGTTGTTTTTCCCTTGCTGCTTTTAATATTTGTTCTTTGTGTTTGATTTTTGTTAATTTGATTAATATGTGTCTTGGGGTGTTTTGCCTTGAGTTTATCTTGTTTTGGACTCTCTGGGTTTCTTGGATTTGGGTGATTATTTCCTTCCCCATTTTAGGGAAGTTTTCAACTATTATCTCCTCAAGTATTTTCTCATGGTCTTTCTTTTTGTCTTCTTCTTCTGGGACTCCTATGATTCGAATGTTGGGGAGTTTAATATTGTCCTGGAGGTCTGTGAGATTGTCCTCATTTCTTTTAATTCAGTTTTTTTCCCCCTCTCTGATTCATTTATTTCTACCATTCTATCTTCTACTTCACTAACCCTATATTTGCCTCCGTTATTCTACTATTTGTTGCCTCCAGAGTGTTTTTGATCTCATTTATTGCATTATTTGGGAGAAGACAATGGCAACACATGCCAGAGTTCTTGCCTGGAGAATCCCAGGGATGACGGAGCCTGGTGGGCTGCCATCTGTGGGGTCGCACAGAGTTGGACATGACTGAAGTGACTTAGCAGCAGCAACATTGCATTATTCATTATATATTGACTCTTTTTTATTTCTTCTAGGTCCCTGTTAAGCCTTTCTTGCATCTTCTCAATCCTTGTCTTCAGGCTATCTGTGATTCCATTTCAAGGTTTTGGATCATTTTCACTATCATTATTTGG
The DNA here is from genome assembly GCA_917880005.1 of Nanger dama. NCBI lineage: Eukaryota > Metazoa > Chordata > Mammalia > Artiodactyla > Bovidae > Nanger > Nanger dama. The sequence goes on along the minus strand of CAKJTW010000032.1, from coordinate 12,685,155 downwards.
AATTCTTTATCAGATAGATTCCCTATCTCTTCCTTTTTTGTTTGGTTTGGTGGGCATTTATCCTGTTCCTTTACCTGCTGGATATTCCTCTGTTTCTTCATCTTGTTTATATTGCTGAGTTTGGGGTGGCCTTTCTGTATTCTGGCAGTTTGTGGAGTTTTCTCGCTGTGTGTGTGGGGGTGTTGTATGGGTGTCTTGTCAAGGTTTCCTGGTTAGGGAAGCTTGTGTCGGTATTCTGGTGGGTGGAGCTGGATTTCTTCTCTCTGGAGTGCAATGAAGTGTCCGGTAATGAGTTATGAGATGTCAGTGGGTTTGGAGTAACTTTGGGCAGCCTGTATATTGAAGCTCAGGGCTGTGTTCCTGTGTTGCTGAAGAATTTGCATGGTATGTCTTGCTCTGGAACTTGTTGGCCCTTGGGTGGTGCTTGGTTTCATTGTAGGTATGGAGGTGTTTGATGAGCTCCTGTCGATTAATGTTCCCTGGAGTCAGGAGTTCTCTGGTGTTCTCAGGATTTGGTTTTAAGCCTCCTGCTTCTGGTTTCCAGTCTTATTTTTACAGTAGTCTCAAGACTTCTCCTTCTATACAGCACTGCTGATAAAACATCTAGGTTAAAGATGAAAAGTTTCTCCACAGTGAGGGTCACCCAGAGAGGTTCAGAGAGTTACACGGAGAAGAGAAGAGGGAAGAAGGAGTTAGAGGTGACCCAAATGAGATGAGGTGGAATCAAAAGAGGAGAGAGCAAGCTAGCCAGTAATCACTTCCTTATGTGCACTCCACAGTCTGGACCGCTCAGAGATGTTCATGGAGTTATACATAGAGGAGAAGAGGGAGGAAGGAGATAGAGGTGTCCATGAGGATAAAAGGGGGGAATCAAAAGAACAGAGACAGATCCAGCCAGTAATCAGTTCCCTAAGTGTTCTCCACCATCTGGAACACACAGAGATTCACAGAGTTGGGTAGAGAAGAGAAGGGGAAGGGGAGGAGACAGAGGCGACCTTGGAGAAAAAGGAGAGTCCAAAGGGGGAGAGAGCAGTCAAGCCAGTAATCTCGCTCCCAAGTAAAAATGGGTCCTGAAGATTGGGTTCTTAAAGGTACAAAATTGATAACAAATACCAAAAAGCAAAGATTAAAAATCTAGATTAGAGGATGGATTTTCAAAAATACACTAATAAAGAAAAGAAGAAGAAGAAGAAAGAAAACAAAGTCACAGAAATTATAAAATATATATCTGTATTTGAAGTTTGCTTTAAAAAATAAGGTCTTTTTTTTTTGCAAAGCAATAGTAGGTTATAAAAATGAAAGTTAAAGGAGTAATAGAGGACTTAAAAATTAAAAAAAAAGAATGATCGTAAGAATAGTAAAAATATATTTAGGACTTTCTCTGATGTTGTTGTGGGCATTGTGGGGTCAGTTCATTTTCTGATGGTTCCTTGGTCTGGCTTATATGTCTCAAGATCTATAGGCCCCTTCCTATGTAGTTGGTACTAACAGCAGGGTTTTACTCTATTGCACCTGTCACTTCCAAGGCAGTTTCCTCTGTTTTAGCTTCTTCTGTCTGCTGGTCTCTACAGTGTCTGATTTCCACCCTGACACAAGGGGGGCGGTGGTAGACACTGTTTTTAGGCTCACTTGTTCAGCTGTGCTGTGGGGAGGGAGGGACGCTGCAAACAAATAACCCTGGCGTGTGCTCGCAGTGTCTCAGCCGCGCTGGGCCTGCCCCTGCTCACGGCGCATGTGCCTCCCTGCCCACACAGCTCGGGGGCTAGGTTGCTCCCCTGGGAACTGTCCGAGGCTGGCCCTGGGCTGCATGCACCCCCCAGGTCTAAGCTGCTCAGGTTCAGGCACTCAGGTAGTCCTCAGAGGCGCAGACTCGGTTGGGCCTGCGTTTTGAGCCCTTCCCAGGTCTGGGCAGCTTAGCGGTTGCTGCAACTTATCACTTCCCCTGTCCCTGCTGCTCGGTTTTCTAAGTGTACAATCGGCGCACCTTCTCAGGCGGACATTGACAGTCCAGAACCCCAAGAAGTCTTAGTTAGCAAAGAAGCCTGCTTGCAGTTTGGTAGATAATGTCTCTCTGGGGCTGCGATTGCCCCCTTCCGGCTCTGGCTGCCTGTCACCAGAGGGGGACGGTGTGCAGCCGGCTAGTTCTGTTCAGTCCATTGATCTGTGCGCAGGCCTGGCGGTGTCTTAGGTTAGGGCTTTTCGCCTGGTAGCTATCCCACAGTCTGATTTGCTGGCCCAAGTTAGTTCACTCAGATTGCCCTCGGGGCATTCAGGCCCGGTCCTTACTCTAAGCAATGCAGCCCGCCTCCCTGCCCAGCCCCTGCTTGCTAGTGGCGGATGCAGGTATTTATGCTGCTTCTCCACTGGGGGAGTTACTGTTGGGCTTTTAATTATTTATTTATTTATCCTCCCTGTTATGTTGCCCTCTGTGCTTCTAAGGCTCGCCACAGACTCAGCAGTGAGAAACGTCTCTCTTTCTGAGACTACTTTTCCGGGACGGAGCTCTGTCCCTACCTCTTTTGTCTCTTTTTTTGTCTTTTATATTTTTTCCTACCTCCTTTCAAAGACGATGGGCTGCTTTTCTGGGTGCCTGATATCCTCTGCCGGCATTCAGAAGTCGTTTTGTGGAATTTACTCAGCGTTTAAATGTTCTTTTGATGAATTTGTGGGGGCAAAGTGGTCTCCCCGTCCTATTCCTCCATCGTCTTTGGACCGCCCCCTGAAATCTTTATCTTAACGTATTATTGGAATATTAAGAAAGTACAACATTTCCTGTGTTTTGTGATCCAGATGTAGTGCCTCTTTCATGAATTATCTATTCATTCCTGGTTACTTTGCCTCTTACTTAACCTAGTTCTATCTTTGTCTTGTCTGTCAAGAAGAAAAACATTTAAGCTGTAACAAGTGAAACCTTCCTTCTTCAAATGCTGCTGCTGCTGCTAAGTCACTTCAGTTGTGTCCGACTCTGTGTGACCCCATAGACAGCAGCCCATCAGGCTCCGCCGTCCCTGGGATTCTCCAGGCAAAAACACTGGAGTGGGTTGCCATTTCCTTCTCCAATGCATGAAAGTGAAAGGGAAGTCGCTCAGTCATGTCTGACTCTTCACGACTCTGCTTCATGGACTGCAGCCTACCAGGCTCCTCTGTCCATGGGATTTTCCAGGCAAGAGTCCTGGAGTGGGGTGCCATTGCCTTCTCCATTCTTCAAATGAGTGAAACATAATTCTTTGGTAAAGTACTTTTCAAGGAAAAATTTGGAGATGCAATCATGGAAATAATATCATTAATCTTTGAGAGCCATGATATTTCTAAAAATGACCAAAACTGTAGGATCTAAGCTTACTGTGCTAGTATTGTGATGGCACTCTGGGAAAATTCTAGTTGAATTCTTTATGAGGACTCTTCACAAAAGAAGGCACTGACTGGTTAAAACCAGAATGAGTCTGCAAACAGTAATTTATGTCAAAGTAACTATTTTTGCGTAGGTTATTAGATTCAAAGTTGGAAAGATTTCTGTGAACATAGGCCATTTCATTTCCACAGGACATGGAAATTTTCTATTCTTGTAGGCAAGGCAGAGAAGTTTGGGCTGGGTGATAATCCTGTTAGGTGGATTAAAAATTGGTTAAAGAGTTCACACAATAGGATACTGATTGATGGGAGCCTTGAGTTGTGTTCAGCAGGGCTCCAATATAAGCTATAGTTTAATGAACATTTTTCTAATTACTAGAATGAAGAGATCAAAGCCTTCTTATCAAATGTGTGTAGGTCCCAAACTGGGAACCTTAATGAATAGGCTAGATGAAGGGAATAGTTAAAAAAAAAAAAAATCTCAGTTGATGGAATCATGGTAGTATAACTATATGTAAAGTATAAAGAGCTTAGTTGAAATCAATGAATTGAGCAATTATAAGACGGGGAGTCTTCATGCAAGTAAAAGAATTGAATGCCTCTGTTGTCTGAGAGCTCTACCTAAGTAAAGACTATGCTATCCTTATTTGAGTCAGTCAGAGTTTTGTAGAAAAAATACACAGACACACACATTGTTTGGAGGATGGCTGACCAGTCTAAAATCGATCAGGCTAGACATTCTGGCAAGAGTCAGTGTTGCAGTTTTGAGTGTAAAGGCAGTCTGGAGTAAGCATTTCTCTCTTTTATGGAGACTTCTGTTTTTTCTTTAAGGCCTCCAACTGATTCGATGAGGCTCACCCACACTATGGAGGGTAATCTGCTTTACTCAAAGTCTACCCTTCATGGCAACATCTAAATTGGTGTTTAAACAGACAATTGAGCTTCATATTTTAGCCAAATGGACATAGAAAATTAACTGTCACAATATTATTCATGAGTTATCAGATTCAGATGAGTTAACAGTGAACATCTCATAATTTGAGTTTAGATCTGAGTAAGAATTTATGTGAAAGAGGAGCGTGAAATAGTGAAAGAGGAGAGTGAAAAAGCTGGCTTAAAGCTCAACATTCAGAACACGAAAATCATGGCATCTGGTCCCATCACTTCATGGGAAACAGATGGGGAAACAGTGGAAACAGTGTCAGACTTTATTTTTGGGGCTCCAAAATCACTGCAGATGGTGACTGCAGCCATGAAATTAAAAGATGCTTACTCCTTGGAAGCAAAGTTATGACCAACCTAGATAGCATATTCAAAAGCAGAGACATTACTTTGTCCACAAAGGTACATCTAGTCAAGGCTATGGTTTTTCCAGTGGTCATGTATGGATGTGAGAGTTGGACTGTGAAGAAAGCTGAGTGCCGAAGAATTGATGCTTTTGAACTGTGGTGTTGGAGAAGACTCTTGAGAGTCCCTGGGACTGCAAGGAGATCCAACCAGTCCATTCTAAAGGAGATCATCCCTGGGTGTTCTTTGAAAGGAATGATGCTGAAGCTGAAACTTCAGTACTTTGGCCACCTCATGCGAAGAGTTGACTCATTGGAAAAGACTCTGATGCTGGGAGGGATTGGGAGCAGGAGGAGAAGGGGATAAGAGGAGGAGGACAGAGGATGAGATGGCTGGATGGCACCACCGACTCGATGGACATGAGTTTGAATGAACTCTGGGAGACGGTGATGGACAGGGAGGCCTGATGTGCTGCGATTCATGGGGTGGCAAAGAGTCGGACACAACTGAGCAACTGAACTGAACTGAAGAATATATGAAGCTCATTCCTGCTGGAACAGGTTAAGCAGTGAATTTGAGTTAGTGAAAAGGTAGGAAGACATGTCATTTAAAGAACAGTTGGAGGTACTGGAACTTAGCATATCTAACTTGATATGCTTAGAAAGAATAAAATCCAGAAAAGCTCTATATTATTCAGAACTTGTGGTTGGAACTGACTTGCATTTACTAATGCAAAAAGTAGGATGGATTGATTTACATAACTGAAAAGGCCAGGACTAGGCAATGACACCCCACTCCAATACTCTTGCCTGGAAAATCCTGTGGACAGAGGAGCCTGGGGGGCTGCAGTCCATGGAGTCACTAAGAGTCGGACATGACTGAGCGACTTCACTTTCACTTTTCACTTTCATGCATTGGAGAAGGAAATGGCAACCCACTCCAGTGTTCTTGCCTGGAGAATCCCAGGGATAGATGAACCTGATGGGCTGCCGACTATGGGGTCACACAGAGTCGGAAATGACTGAAGTGACTTAGCAGCAGCAGCAGCAGCAGCAGCAGGCCTGGCATGAAGTTCAACTAATATCCAGATTTCAAATCATGTTACATGGTCTCTTTCCTCTGTCTTTGACTCGGATTTGTTTTGCCTCCTCCTCAGGCTAAAAAATCTCTCCATGAGGTAGTGCCTGAAACTTTGAGTTTTCATTGTTCTAAAGCTTATAACCTGGGGCTTCCCTGGTGACCCTGTGGGAAAGCGATGAACTGAACTGAACTCCCTGGTGACCCAGTGGGTAAGACTACACTTTTCAACATAGGGAGTGCAAGTTAGATTCTTGATTGGGGAGTTAAGTTTCCACATGCCTCAGTTCAGTTCAGCCGCTCAGTTGTGTCTGACTCCTTGCCATCCCATGAATTAAAGCACGCCAGGCCTCCCTGTCCATCACCAACTTCCAGAGTTCACTCAAACTCACGACGTCGAATTGGTGATGCCATCCAGCCATCACATCCTCTGTCGTCCCCTTCTCCTCCTGCCCCCAATCCCTCCCAGCATCAGAGTCTTTTCCAATGAGTCAACTCTGCATGTGGTGGCTAAAGTACTGGAGTTTCAGCCTCAGCAATGAACACCTTCCAATGAAGGACTGATTTCCTTTAGAATGGACTGGTTGGATCTCCTTGCAGTCCAAGGGACTTTCAAGAGTACTCTCCAACACCACAGTTCAAAAGCATCAATTCTTCCGTGCTCAGCTTTCTTCACAGTCTAACTCTCACATCCATACAGGACTACTGGAAAAACTGTAGCCTTGACTAGATGGACCTCTGTTGGCAAAGTAGTGTCTCTGTTTTTGAATATACTATCTAGGTTGGTCATAACTTTCCTTCCAAGGAGTAAGCATCTTTCAATTTCATGGCTGCAGTCACCATCTGCAGTGATTTTGGCACCCCCCCAAATAAAGTCTGACACTGTTTCCACTGTTTCCCCATCTATTTCCCATGAAGTGATGGGACCGGATGCCATGATCTTCGTTTTCTGAATGTTGAGCTTTAAGCCAAACTTTTCACTCTCCTCTTTCACTTTCATCAAGAGGCTTTTTAATTCCTCTTCACTTTCTGCCATAAGGGTGGGTGTCATCTGCATATCTGAGGTTACTGATATTTCTCTCAGAAATCTTGATTCCAGTTTGTGCTTCTTCCAGCCCAATGTTTCTCATGATGTACTCTGCACATGCCTCAGGGCCATAAAAACTGAAACATAAAACAGATACAATATTGTAACAAATTCAAAAGGACTTGAAAAATGATCTACATCAAAAGAAGTCTTTTAAAAAAGAAATAAAACTAATAAACCAGAGCAAAAAAGAGCTTTGCTTTCTCAAAGGTTCTATGAAAAAATACATGGACCTGGGTCTCATTGATTTAGTTTTCTCCAAATGCCCCGTTATAAACTGACCATTGGGATAGGAATTCTATATATGTTTATCGACACTTCCAGCAGTGTGTACCTCCAATCGCAAAAAGCCACATGGAATAAGAATGAGGAAGGTGTCACAGTGAAGGAAAATTAGATGCTGTTACTGGAAAAAGGGTAAGAAGAAGGATGGGTACCAGCTAGCAAAAAAGATGTTCTTTACCGTAAAGGACTGATAACTATTTTCCAAACATTCGTAGGGCTGTCATGTATTAGAAGGATTAGGACTTTTCTATGTATCCCCAAAGGGGAGAACTGGTATCAGTGTGCAGAAATGAAGGGAAATAAGATTTTTATTTCTACATAAGGAATAATATTCTCATAGAGAACCAGTATGGTGTGTGTTGTAAGGTAACTTGTGCCCTGTTGCTAGAAGAATTTACGTAAAAATTTGATGGATATTATAGAGGCAATTTCTGTTTTGTATTAAAGAACTGCCCAGGTATATGAGACAATTCCTTCTATTTCCATGACTTCATTGTCCTATTTTCTACATGTATGTGTGTGTTCCAGTGTATACACACTACTTTGTGGTTATTAAATCTCCCAAGAGGGAGGTTTAATCCAATTGCTTGATGAGGGCATTATTTAATACCTGTTGTTTTTGAGTTGTTACGTCTGTGCCTGCTGAATTGATTCCATGTTTCTAGTTCTTCTTAATAGAGCATTAAACATGGTATAAGTAGGTATACATATGGCAAAGGAGATATAATGCTGACTAGGGGCAAGGGATTGGAAAGACATATAGGTGGGGTCCACTTAATCCTCATGTACAGGTCACTTTCCCAAGCAGAGAGAATATTCAATTTCCACTTTAAATTCCAGTTCCAGTACCAAACACTGAGAGAATGCAGACTATAAGGAAGAAATAACACTAAAGGGAAGCCCTCAAAGATAATTCCATCATCTATAACACCAGGCACTTCCTGGCATTATGACTAATAAAACTCAGTGAAAAACATGTTCTAAATATTTTTACGTGCAAAAATAGAAAATTGTAATAAAATAATGGCTGTTATTTCAAACCATGACTCTAAAATGCCCCTGGGAGAGAAATGCCTAATTATGAAATAAAACAACTTTTGTATCCCTCAGGCAATGTTTTCAAACTATCGCTCTCTCCAAAGTAGTCACTATAATCAGTCCAATTCCCTAGAAGAAATGAAAAGTGTAGGGGAATTCATTTAGGGCCATAGCTCAGAGCTGTGCCTTGGCTTAGGACCAAATGGACTATTAAAATGTGTGTGTGGAATAAGTGTTATCAGCACTGTGGGTCAGAGGAAAACTTCTATCAGGAATTACTTGATATTATCATTGAGTCGTGATCATCATATTATTTTCAGCAGGTAGGCTGAGAGGTATGAATTCTAGGAAGAGCTGGATGACCTTTGATGGAAGTTTATTCCCAATACCGGTGAGCCATGCCATCTCTGCATGCCTCAGCTTCCCCAGTTCTCAACTGAGGTTAAAAGTGACTGCCTATTTAGAAATAGGAAAGCTTTAAAAAAAAAAAAAAAAACTAATGGGCAAGGAGGGAGGAAAAACTTCAAAATTCCTCTTCTATTTCCCCTTGCAATATTTGGAAGTGTTGTAGTACTCAATGGGAAAAATATTTGAGAATCATAAAAATCATTATTAGGACGAGTATTTTGTATTTTGCTACCTAGAATTTAAATTCTACCAAACTATCTCTAAGGACTTTTATCCAGAATTATTTTGTGCCTTATTTGTTAGGAAACATTATATTGTTCATTCTATTTTAAAAGCAGACTGTTCAGAACAACATTTAAAGATGAATTGGGCACTTCCTAGCTTTCAGAGCTCAGCGCTATTTTCCCAAATATGGATGCTGTGCCTTCTGTGTATATTTCCTTTTCTTGACTTTGAATCTGTAGTTATGGCTTCATCCTCTTGATTTGTTCTCAGAGAGGGAGTTGAGTATAATCTGTGTCAGTCAAGGTCCTGGTGGAAAATTGGCTAATTTGAACAGTGTTTAATAAGGGAACTATTTACAACATTGTGTTCAGATTGTAGACAAACCACAGATGACTGAGGAGAAGAGAACTTCTCAGAGCCCTGAGAGAGAGAGAGAAAATGTGTGGAGAGGGCTGCTTGACAGGAGCTGCAACCTTCAGTCTAAGGACTGAATCCATCCTGCAGTGACTGCAAAGGGACCTGAGTGAATGACTACCCGACCTTCATCTTTTCCTCTTTCTGATTTCCTGTCTGCTCTAATGGGTTCTGACGTGGGGAGTGTAAGAAGATTGCTGATGGAGTAATCTGCATTGATTTCTGTCTACTCTCCAATTTCCTGTCTACTCTAATGGATTCTCCCCAGAGAACCCAACCAGAAGCCAGAGTGTGAGAAGCTTCTTGATGGAGTGGTCTGTACACGTCAGCCTCCTTTACTGATCTGTGCACAGTGGAGAAAAGTACAGGATGAATTTAGGACTAACAGAAGAGATCTGGAACAATCTATAGTAGTATCCTTTGTAAAAGCAGAGTTGGGGTAATAAGCTGCTACCATATTTGACTAGATTTGAAACATAAGATTTCATTGTCTTACTGCAGAATAAAGCACACACCCAGGCCTTTTGTCAAGTGACATCATCCATGGCTTTCTGCAGCAAGCCCTCTGCATGACCCAGTCTTGAATCCTCTGCTTGCTTGTATCTGGTTTTTATTTCATCTTTTGCGATATGAACTATAGAAATGATCCCTGAAAGTACAGTCTTGGCCAGTACTTTGGCCACCTAATGCAAAGAACTGAATCAGTGGAAAAGACCCTGATGCTGGGAAAGATTGAAGACGGGAAGAGAAGGGGACGACAGAGGATGAAATGGTTGGATTGCATCACTGACTCAATGGACATGAGTTTGAGCAAGCTCTGGGAGCTGGTGATGGACAGGGAAACTTGGTGTGTTGCAGTCCATGGGGTCTCAAAGAGTTGGACATGACTGAGCAACTGAACTGACTTTGCCACATGAAAGTAATCTGTCTGCACTTAGAAATATCACATATTGGGACACTTTGAAGCATAGTAGTCTTAAAATCATCAGATAGTTTTGAAAAGACTGTAGAAATGTAAAGAAGAAAACACTAGAAGACTCAGGACATTGAGGGTAATGGTTCAGAGTAAGAGATGATTTTAAAGAACATCCATGTCAAAAAGGAGTATTTGTCTTTTTTTTTTTCCTCAGCAAATTCAATGAAAACATTTTAAACAGTTAATGCTAAAGTCCAGAAAACCAAACGTCTTATATGTTTCATTATTTTCTTCTTTCTCTTTTTTACTATTAGGCAATTAGTTTTCTATGTTAGGAAGAATTTCTCTACTTCTTAAATATTGGCTTAGAAAGCCTAAATAATTTCAATAATAATTTTATATGTGATTCTACTTTCTTTAAATTTAATTTATTATATCAAATGTAATAATTTATAGGAAACATATATCTTCAAATAAACTACCTTTATGTATTTTAAAGGAACTCCTTAAATACAAAGATATTTCCATTTTTATTTCCTCTCAAATTTCTATTTTGACTGCACTACACAGCAAGTGGGGTCTTAGTTCCCTGACCAGAGATCAAACCCATGCCCCCTGCAGTGGAAGCATGGAGTCTCAACCACTGGGCCACCAGAGAAGTTCCTCTTTCCTCTCAAATTTTTGTCCCTTCTCTCTCATTTAGGGGGCTTCCCTGGTGGCTCAGAGGTTAAAGCGTCTGCCTCCAATGCAGGAGACCTGGGTTCGATCCCTGGGTCCAATCCCTGGGTCGGGAAGATCCCCTGGAGAAGGAAATGGCAATCCACTCCAGTATTCTTGCCTGGAGAATCCCATGGACGGAGAAGCCTAGTAGATTACGGTCCACGGGGTCGCAAAGAGTCAGACACGACTGAGCGACTTCACCTCACCTCACCCTCTCTCTCATTTACCCTAAAGCTCAAATCTGGGGAAAATAGTTCTGATTAACTCCATGGTTTCAAAATTTTCACAATTTACTCTTGGATCATAGATATATTTTGAGAATAAATAAAATTGTATCTGTAGAAAAGTATTCTGAGGCTAGAGTGGAGAGAAGTTATGTGGATTCAAGGTGTCATTATTGAACAGAGGTATTATAATTTTCTAAATGCACCCATGGGGCAAGGGGGCACAGGAAAGCCCCTCAGTGAGATTGTTGTTTAGTCACTAAGTCGTGTCTGACTCTTTGAGACCCCATGGAATGTAGCCTACCAGGCTCCTCTGTCCATGGGGTTTCCCAGGAAGAATACTGGAGTAGGTTGCCATTTCATACTCCAGGGGATCTTCCTGACCCAGGGGTTGAGCCTGTGTCTCCTGCATTAGCGGGTGAATCCTTTACCACCGAGCCACCTGGGAAGCCTCCTCAGTGAGATGCTCATCTTTAAAAATGTGTACTTTATTTTGCAATTAACAAAGAAACAAGTACTGTTTGTAGACTGAGTGTCTGCAGACATTCGATACAATTTTTTTTTTTTTTGCATGTGATGCACTGTTTCATAAAGGGACAGTATACAAATACATCTCTAGCTGAGGTGATTTTCAAGAAGATAAGATAGGATTTGGTCTATTAGATTGGACATACAGTCAGGCTATGGTAATAATTTAAACTTTGTGGCTTCCCTGGAGTTGTGAGCTCATAGAGAGTAGTCCTTGGATTGCTCTCCAGAATGCTTTTCAACTTATGAACATTGGAACTGTTTCCTTTCTTATTTTATCATGACCCAAAAGTCACAAGAATCAGACAAATCTAACTGGAGGGAGTCTTAGCCAGTTAAAGACTGACAAACTCCATAAGAGACCAGAGGCAGATCTTTCTTTATCTGTTTATTTATAAGAGCTGCAGAGAAAAAATGTTTGTTGTTATCTCAGAGCATAATTGGCCTTGAAAAAGCTATCAGTACAGTGGAAACCAATTGGTGGAAGAGAAGTTAATTTGTTTCACTAAGTAAGCGCCTCTTCTTGCTAAAGTATCCTGAAAAAACCAAGCACAAATAAGTCACTAGTAAAGTGTGAAGTCAAATTGATGTGGGGTTTATGTTCTGCATCAGACAAATTGGGTTATTTCAGAAACTCCTTTTGTGTGATGTTGTTGATGTAGGAACCTTTGGAATGGAGGATTTTTTTTCTTCCTGGTTTTATTTACGTTTTTTGTTTAGGTTTTCAGAAGAGATACAGAAATTGGGAGAAGTTTGTGGTTGACTTTTATTGGTTTAATTTAAAAAATTTATGTGAAGGTAGACCCCGATCTCTACAAAACTGATGTGCTTTTAAAACTAAGAACAAAATTAAATGTGCAGCCATCTGGTTTTCAGATGATGAGGACCTGAGTGAAGAGGGCAGAATAGGAATGGAAAGGTGAGTGGGATACAAGGGATATTAAAGAAGAGAATTGGTTGCATGTTTGGCAGAGAGACACACTGAAGATCATTCCAAAGCTTTGTGCTTGTGGGTAACTGAGAGAATTGTCTTAATTTTAATCATATTAGCTTTAATAGCGGAGAAGGCAGTGGCAATCCACTCCAGTACTCTTGCCTGGAAAATCCCATGGACAGAGGAGCCTGGTAGGCTGCAGTCCAGGGGGTCGCTAAGAGTCGGACACGACTGAGCAACTTCACTTTCACGTTTCACTTTCATGCACTGGAGAAAGAAATGGCAACCCACTCCAGTATTGTTGCCTGGAGAATCCCAGGGATGGAGGAGCCTAATGGGCTGCCGCCTATGGGGTCGCACAGAGTTGGACACGACTGAAGCGACTTAGCAGCAGCAGCAGCAGCTTTAATAGAATGAGGATGTTTGAGGTGCAGTTATCTTTAGAGGATAGAGAGGTGAAGTAGGGAAAGAATATATAGTAGAATCTTGACATTTATAGATACAATTCTTACAACATCCAAAAATTCACAATGATATTACAATCACATAATGACATTACAAGTTTTCATGTATTAATTTGTAATGGAGAAGATATTGCCTTTATTAAGTTGTTGTGAAGATTAAATGAGATCATACATATAAAATGCTTAGGGATACTGATTATGGTGGTCATTATCATCACAAAAATGTTAAGCAAGCATTGAACAATTCATACTGTTAAAAGATTTTTACATATGTAATTTACATATAATTTAACTCCAATGGCTCTATGAAATAGGTAATAATATTATCTCACTTTATAGATGAGGAAATTGAAGTACAGTGAGAGGTGAAACAACTTGCTTGAGGTTACGTTAAGCGGCAGAGCACCAACTTCTCAGGTAGTCGGGTGCCAGGATTTAGCTCCTAAGCACTCTCTTCAGGAGACTTCCGGGGAACACTGGAATTGATCATTATACAAGACTGGAGTGCAATAGTAAATTTTCAGTGGTGATCCTAGCCAACAGCCAGGCATTCATACCTCAGTTAGCAAATCTCATAAATTTGAAGATGCTTGGAGGATCCTGGGAAAGTTAATGGGTCTATGAATATAAAGAAAAGACTTTTAAAGAAAAAGATCCTTTGTTATGTGAATTGTAAGGACACATGTTCAGTCCTTTAAAACATCCATGAGTGCATGAATTCATGGTAATGTAATAATTTCAGCTATTTTGATATTAATTTAATTGACATATTTTTCAAGCATCTGTCACAGTGCTATGGGGCATTTGATGGAGAAGAAGAAAACTCCTTTTCTTAGCAAGTTTCCTGGGTAGTGGGAGAGATAGATGAATGAAATGTAAGTACAATATAGTGAAGTAATTATCAGGTGGATGTAAGCACCAGCATCAACTAACTTGGCTGTGCATGAGTATGTGCTAAGCTGCTTCAGTTGTGTTTGACTCTTCGCAACCCCATGAACTGTAGCCCACCAGGCTCCTCTGCCTGTGGGATTCTCCAGACAAGAATACTGGGGTGGGTTGCCCTGCCCTCCTCCGGGGGCTCTTCCCAACCCAGGAATCAAACTCGGCTCTCTTATGTCTCCTGCATTGGCAGGAGGGTTCTTTACTGCTAGAGCCACTAGGAAGCACAACTTGATTGTAGAAAGGTCAAGTATAAGGCTTTTTGGAAGAAGCGATGTAAAATGCAGAACCTGAAGGATGTTCAAGTGGAAATGAGGGCCGGTGAAAAATGAGAGGGGAAGTGGAGAAACAAGAGAGAGAGGCCTGTGGTTGTGAAACTGCAACTAGATCGATATGGTTGAGAAACAAGTGGCTGGGGGTGAGCAACAGGTAGAAATACAGCTGCAGAAGTGAGGCAGTGATCAGGTCACGAAGGCCTTCAGGTCAGGAGTTTGATAATCATCCTGAAGGCAGTGGAACCTATCTCTGTGATTTAAGCAGAGAAAGGCTAGGGTCCAGCAGTATGCTTGCAGCATATCTGGAATGTACAGATATGCTGGTTTAGTACCCATCTTGAAGGGCCTTTGGAGAGTACATTTTTATTTATACCAAATTTATATTGAGCACCAGTTGCAAATATAAAGAGACTATAGACTCTGAAGGAAAGATAAACCTGCACCTAAATTTTAGCTAGTAGCATGCTCTTCTTTTCAAATGAGTGTAATTTGGTGCAAGTTTAACCACAAGGGTGTACAGTTAGATTGCTTTTTTTCACCACCAGATCACCAGGTATTTGTGCAGCGAGGCAGTTGAACTTGATTTCTAGTCTTGCCTGCACTTTGTGATGCTGGGAGACAAATCATTGTAACCCTTGGTTTTTGTATTTGTGATGAGAGAAGACTGAAGTAGGTCATTGTGAAAATTTCCTCTCAGCCTTAAAATTCACCTGTTTTGGTTTGAAATCTTTCACACATTCCAGTTGGGTAAAAAGCAACAAAGTTTTACAATGCACTCTTCTTTTCTTTATGATTTAAAAAATTTTTTTTCTCTGCCTCTTTCTGTTGCTTCAGTGGTAGTTCTTGATGAAGGGAAGGGTTGAAATGATAGCAGGATATTCAGGTCAAAGGAGGATTCAGTTTCCATCTATTTGCTTCCGCATGTTACAGATGAGGACAGAGACACTCTAGTGGTGCAATTCCTCCAAATTCTAGAGGTGGGTCAGTGGCAGAGTGACGTCCAGAGCCTTGGGAACATCTGGCCCCAACTCAGTTCTTTTTCTGCTATTAGGGGTCACTTCACCTATTGGAGGACATGTAGGGCACCATCTTAAGTAACACATTGGGAAAAATATTCGATATCATGGAAGATTTCAGGTGTTCTTAAGTAGAAATGACTGTATCACTGCCAGGTAGGGCTGTTGTTTATTTTTCAGGCTTTGAGTCACTTAAAACATAAACATATATATCATAATATATGTTATATATATATATATATAAAAAATGTAATAATATGTACATATTGCTCCCTTATTCTTCATGAGTGATTCTTCCTTTTGTACTAATATTTCTCTCTCTGGTTTCTCTAAAAGAAAGATCCTTTTTCCTCCTTTCCCCACCCCCATTTCTCTTACATAAGCAACTAAATGATCTTCCTCTTCGTTCAGGAAGCTGGCAGCCTCCAATCTGCAGCCTTTAGATAGCCAGCTAATTAAGGGGAAAGCAGGTGTGGATGGGTCTATTCAGCCTGTAAATAAGTGCCAAAAATTAAAGTTATTGGTCTGTGAGTGTTAGCAGGTGGAAGCACTGTTTTATACCTTTTATAGAGGAGGGGAAAGGAAGGGGGGTTAGAAGGCATTAAGGGGTCGGGAAGAAAAAATTGACTTTTTATGACTAAAAGCTCTTCAAAAAGAGAGTGTGTCTATTTCTGAAACATTGTCTTGTTTGGGATTAATCCTAAAAACATATAATTGCCTGCCCTAAGGGTGTAGTGTTCCATGAGCAGGGCTCCATGAACTGTATGGCCTGGGCAGAAATAATTCATGGTCTCAAGCTGATACTTACTGGCATAACTCATGACTGACTGCAGAAATATAAATGCCTATGTTCTTTTGTGATTTCTCTTCTCCATTTCTTACATATGCTCAAATGCCCAGAGTTCCCTCTCTGCAAAACCCCTCACTTAAATGCTGAGAAAAAAATATGATCTATTGTTGCACAACTCAATGCATTACTTAATGAAGCGATCTGGAAATAAAATTTATATGAGGAAATGAATTCCTGGGAGTGCACTTCTCCCTGTGTCATTTCTTTAGTCTTTCAATTTTTTCCCCCTTTCTTCTCCCTTCTTTTGTGTTTTATAATTTATTTTAGTATTTCTTAACTGGAGGACATTTTTCAGTAGAGTGTTATGGCAGAAGACCACAAAAGCATCATATATTACGCATTCAAAATACATTAATGCACGGCTGAAATGCTAACCTGTACAATAGAATAATTATAGTGTATCTTCATTGAAATTGTACACATGGCTTTGTGAGCACGCTCATTAATTTAGATCTAAATGAAGCAAAATTATTCTGCATGGCTGCTGAGTTAATTTATGTGATATAAGTAAAGAAAAGTTAAATAAAGTGTGATGGAAAATGAGATTGCAGCCAGGCAATTAGGTCCAGAGGAACAGGTTCACTCATCTCTCCAGGCTTGCTGGTCCCTCTTGTCTGCAAAGGTTATTCACGTTGTTGCAAAAATTTGGCCATTTTAAGACTGCATTGGGACTTCCCTGGCAGTAGGTAGTTAGGACTCCATGTTTCCACTGCAGTGAGCACTGGTTTGCTCCCTGATCAGGGAATTAAGATCCCACATGCCTCACAGTGTGGCCAAAAAAGGAAAATAATATTGTATTATGGAAGGTCCTGATGGAAGGTCTGAGGCATCTTACTGATAGCTAAATTTTAGGAGGGGGAAGAATAAGGTACCAGTATAATGGATGCTTTTGCTTGGAACTATTCAAATATCCAGATAAAACAACACAAATGTATTTATTGATGTGAACCTGAACTTCTAACGTAAATTGCTGTCCTCTAATGAGTAGTATTTTTAGGGGTTTGAAAATCTTACAAGTAGAGTGCATATTGTATATTTTTTTCTAGTAACCCAAGTAATATTTTTTTTAGTTGATTAGGAAAAATGTGTCACCATGATTTTGTAGTAATATAGCAATTTATATATTATGGTATGTCTTCAAAAAGTTACCCCATTGCTTTCTACCTCATTTCATTCCATTTCAAGGTTTCCCAAAGTGGTAACTAGTTTCAATTTTGTGATCAGTAGGATAATAGTTTGCCTTACAAGACAGAGGAATGATTATATTTCTATATGTAGAAGAGAAATTGATTTTGAATTCAAATGCCATTTGAAGAAGAAGTGAAGTTGCTCAGTTGTGTCCGACTCTTTGCGACCCCATGGACTGCAGCCTCCCAGGCTCCTCTGTCCATGGGATTTTCCAGGCAAGAGTACTGGAGTGGGTTGCCATTTCCTTCTCCAGGGGATCTTCCCAACTCAGGGATTGAACCTGGGTCTCCTTCATTGCAAGCAGATGCTTTACCCTCTAAGCCACCACAAAAGCCTCTAGTTTACTTTAACTTTCATTTCTGTGAGAGAAAAGCAGGTTTGATTTTCTTAAATTTTAACTGGCCTCGATTCTGGAGATGCAAAGATGAATAAGACAGGAACTTTATCCTCCTGATGGCTTGAATCTAATCAACTGACGGAAAGAAATGGAACATGTACTATTAAAAAGGAACAGCTAATACACTCTACCATAGGAAAGGAAATGGTTCAGACTATAATGGTGATTCAAAGAGAAATATTCATATCTAAGTGGGAGTGGGGTGAAGATGGCCTTCATGAAGAAAATTACCTTTGATATTGACCTTGGAGGAAGACATAAGCTCTGATAGAGAAGACACAGAAATTTGGGCAAAGGAAGAACGGCTAAGAGATGAAGTTAGGGGAGGATCTGGAATGTAGGGTCTTGAGTGGCAATCGTGAAAAAGAAACTTAGAAAGGTAGCTTGGGATAACATCGTGTGGCTTGTTCTTGGGTAGGCATCTTTATTTCTCTTGGAGGTGAGGAAGGGCATTGAAAATTTGTGAGCAGCTAGGGGTTGTTATGGAGAAGGCAACCCCACTCCAGTACTCTTGCCTGGAGAATCCCAGGGACGAGGGAGCCTCTTGGGCTGCCATCTATGGGGTTGCATAGAGTTGGACATGACTGAAGTGACTTAACAGCAGCAGCAGCAGCAGGGATTGTTATATACAGATGTGAAAGTTGACCATAAAGAAGGCTGAAAACCAAAGAATTAATGCTTTCAAATTGTGGTGCTGGAGAAGACTGTTGAGAATCTCTTGGACAACAAGGAGATCAAACCAGTTAATCCTAAAGGAAATCAACCCTGAATATTCATTGGAAAGACTGTTGTTGAAGCTGAAGGTCTAATACTTCGATCACCTGATGTGAAGAGCTGACTCACTGGAACAGACCCTGATGCTGGGAAAGATTGAAAGGAGTGTGGGAGAGAATGAGATGGTTAGATAGCATCACCTACTCAATGGACATGAATTTGAACGAACTTCAGGAGATAGTGAGGGATAGGGAAGCCTGGCATGCTGCGGTCCATGGGGCTGTAAAGAGTCGTACACAACTTAGCAACTGAACTATGGATCCAAGGGGCTGTAAACAATGTAAGGGAAAGATAAGAGCAGGGGCATTTTGGAGGCTGGAAGTCACTAGGGGATTGAGCAACTCCCTATGTAAGTGACAATCAGTGATTAAACTAGGAAAATGTTGGTGGGAATGATAACAAGGGACTGTACTGGAGCAATCTCCAGGCCCAGTTGGTTGGATGTTGGGGAGAGAAAAAGAGGGAAATCCAAAGGAGTTGCAAAATATGTGGTGTTAATGTAAACTCAGTTTTATACTAGTGTTTTTAGGTGCTTCTGGGACATTAAAGATGTAGAGCAGTCAGCTGGAAATTCAGGTTAGAGCTACTTGGAGGACTTGAGCCTAGAGAGACACTGTAGAAGACCAAACACACAATAATAATAATTGAAGTCATGAGAATATGTGACATTGCTCAGGAAGAATAAATAGAGTGAGAGAAAAGCAAAATGAAGACTTTAAGGGTAAATATTTTCACTTGGGAAAGGACAAGAAACTGAAGGATAGAGAGGAGTGATCAGAGACACACAGACCATGAAGGTGATGCAGTTCAGTGAGGGGTAAGTAGGAGAGAGTTTTAAGAAGGACAAGACCAACAGAATCAAATATAATGGAGTGGCTGAGTAGGAGGAGGGCTAAGACAGGATGATTGAACCTGTTGTTCCAAAGGTCAATGGCTACTTCAACTCAGGGACAGAGACAGATAATAGACTGTAAGTGCTTAGGCTTGGACGAGCAGTGGGTTGAGGGTGCTACTCTTTCAAGGTGAACAAAAATGTTGAGATCAGTCTAGAAGAAGGAATCTTTTGAAAACATTGGCTGTAAATCTTAAAGCCTTCCTGATAGAGTTTTCCAGCCTATTTTCACAGAAGCTCCCTGCTTCTAGAAGCACAAATCTCATCTCAACTATTATTTCCCATGATTCCTAGGATTCTCTAAAGTAAGGAAGTCATTTCATACTGGGAACATCCTCTCATATACTGACCATGAACATCTCCTTTCTATGAAAGGACTTTATTTTCTCAGGACACATTGCCTTCCTATCATGTTTCTATAGAATAAAAAGTGGTTAAAAAAAAAAAAACAACACAACACCTTTACCAACCTCTGCTGGTAAACTTGGGCTTCCCTGGTGGCTCAGTGGTAACAAATCCACTTGCCAAAGCAGGAGACTTGGGTTTGATCCCTGGGTCAGGGAAGATCCTCTGAATAAGGAAATGGCAACCCACTCCAGTTATTCTTTCCTGGGAAATTCCATGGACAGAGGAGCCTGGTGGACCTTAGTCCATGCGGGTCTCAAAAGTGTTGAATACAATTTAGTGACTCAACAACAACAACAACTGGTAAACTTGGGGGTCATGTTTCTGGAACATAGCAACTCATATATATACTGACTGTGGAGAGGAAGGAACACATCATTTTCATGTGCCCTTCCATCCCGTGGGGCTCCATGCTTCAGTCTTCTTTGTAACCCTCAGATTCATCGCATCACAGAACCAGTAGTCAAGACTGTGTAACACTAATACTTTGGTCAGAACGAAAGAGGAAGAAAGGTAATAAAGAATGTAATGGAATAGAACAACCACACATTCCAAATTCATTTAACAAACCTCTACTCATTTTCATCTTGAAGGGAGCAAGTGTCCATTTCCCTCTTTACCTTTCATTGTATCCTGCTATTGATGATGGTTTTCTTTCATACTGTTTTACTTACTGTAGAAAATACAGCATCAAGGATTAAAATAAATATATGGTTAAATCTCTGTTCCAAAGACTCCAAAGATCAGTGGCAACATTTTCTGGCACTGATTTTCAAACTTTAACCCTATGGAGTAGTTATTTCTATTCTGTGTTGCATGATTTATGCGATCATTGTCTTTGCTTGAGGCATTTGAAAATAAGGTCCTTTTTGCATATCAAGGAGTGTCCCAAATATTCTCTCAGACACTAAGCGATCACTTGGGGGAAAAGTGCTGCCTCAGCAGAAATGCTGCAGCTGTCACTGATTTGTGGGGACATCAAAGGGAAATGAAGGGAGACCGAAGACTGAATAAAGCCGTCATTTCAAGCATAAGTAATCCCAAGAACAAAGTTTTACTCATTTGTAGTTTCCACAATTTTAGATTGTCAGTGCCTGGGGTTTTTCCTTGGCCCCTCTGTTTGTGTACAGTTATCTTGTGGCTGATTTGCTAGCAAATAGTATGCTCAAAAATGAGAGCAATTCATGAGATCATATTTATTCAGTGACTCATTAAAACTACATTCATATTTTTACTAAGCAATACAGTTTTGATCTTCTATGTGAACTGTTTGGCATAGCATGATAAACATAATTGCTTTGGGTTTTTTATATTTAATGCTTATGAAGCTTTGGCCTCTATTTTCTTTAAATCAGTCTAAACTTTAACTTTTGTTACCTTAATATAATTGCCTTCCTCTACCTCTCTTTCCTTTTTCTGTTAACCTCTAGTTCCCTATCCTCTTCTGAAGAGGCAGAGAACCAACCTAGTTTTATCTAAAATGAAAAACTCTTGCCTCAGCAACACTCATGATTCCCTGTGCTGACTCCTCATTCTCTCCTGGGATCTCTGCATCACCCTTCATCCCTAATGTGGCCTTACCTTAATCTTTCACCCCAACTCTGACTCACTTTACTCTGACTTTAGGGCCCAGGAGTATACAGTCAGTAGTTTGTCCCTGTTTAATTGTTTTGCCCCCCAAAGATATGTTGAAGTCCTAATCCCCAGGATTTGTGAGTGTGACCTTATTTAGAAATAAGGTCTGTGTGGATGTCAGCAAGTTTAGATGAGATCCTACTGGATTAGGATAGGCCCTGGTCCAGTGACTGGTATCCTTACAAGTAGAGGGAAATTGGGACACAGACACACAGGAAGAACAGCATGAGGATAGAAGCAGAGATTAGAGTGATGTGTCTATAAGCCAAAGGCAATGTTCTAGTGAAGAGATGAGAAGATATGTAAAATGTGAAGATAAAACCCTGGATTAATCCAAAGCCCTTGGTCCTGTTGTAAAGAAATGAATTCTGCCAACCACCTGAGTGAGCTTGGAAATGGGTTCTTCCCCAGTCTAGCTTCCAGATGAGACCATGACTCTGACACCTTGATTTCCCATGCTGACTCATCATTCTCTCCCAGGACCTCTGCATCATCCTGTATCCCTAATGTGATCCTACCTTAGTGGCCCAGAGCAGAGGACACAGTTAAGTTATGCCTGGATTCATAATCCACAGAAAAAAGACATAGTAAATATATATTAAGCCCCTAAGTTTGCAGAAATTTGTTACCCAGGAATAGCTAATTTATATAAATGTAAATAATTTAAATAAAGTAGATATTCTATCTCATGCAATTTGCTATATATCTATTTATAATTGGAAAAAATCTCTATTCTATATTTAAAAAATATTTTCAAGTTATGCTCTTCTTAGCATAAGAAGCAAGAAGGCAGTAATAGTATCTTAGCAAATATTATAAACCACACCTTAAATACTATGCTCTCAAACCTGCTTTAAGCCTTTAAATGTTAAGCAGGCATGAACTTTAAAAGCAGTTTTCTTCCCTGTGTGTGTAGTCTGCTACACTAACATTTGGGAGTTGGGAGGGAAAGCAGACAGTATGAAATGTTCATTGATGAGTGTTATACTGATTGCAGATGACAGCTTCCTTTCAGCAAGATATAGTGCATTCAACCATTTTGAGTCTTATTTAATTTATTTTTTTCCCCTCTCAGAAATCATTATTGATGCTTTTAGTTTGGCAACATACAGATTGGCAAAAAATTAGATAATTTGGCAAAAGTCTGGGCTCTGGAGGCCTCATGAAGTAGATATTGTCCCTGTACAGCCTCAGAGAGTTTCCACAGGTGGGAACTTGCCTTTCTTTTGGTGAGTCCCAATATTCTCCCAGGCCAAGCCCAGGGATAGGAAGCCAGGGCCCAAGCACTAAAGTTTAATGAGCCAGTCATGCAACAACAGAGAGAATTAGCTCCTCAGAGGCTAAGATGATTTCTACTTCACAGCACAAAGCCACTTAATAAGGACCCATAAAACTTTTCTTTCTTTTCCTTCAGGGGAAGGCACAGAATTTATCAGAAAAAGGAGTGGCTCAAAATCACAGAGTGTTTTTTTCTTTTCAAATAGTGTGTCTTCGAATACAGGCAGACCTCAGAAAAATTGCAGGTTTGGTTCCAGGTCACCACACATGATAAGTGTCATGAACTTTTTGGTCTTCCGGTGCATATAAAAGTTATGTTTATGCTCTACTGTAGTCTACTAAATGTGCAATAGCATTATGTCTAAAAAACAATGGATATGCATTAATTAAATAATTTGTTGTTTAGTAAATAAGTTGTGTCTAACTCTTTTGCAACCCCTTGAACTGTAGCCCACCAGGCTCCTCTGTCCATGGGATTTCCCAGGCAAGATTACTGGAATGAGTTAGGGTGTATGAGAGCTTATGGAATGAGATGATATTTGACACTTGGCTTGCATCTCAAATGAAAGGAGATTGACTCAGATGGAAAAGCAGGGAAGGAGCATTATAGTGTGATGGACCAGCAGGTGTGAAGGCATAGGGATAAGGCAAAGCACGGTCCTTGTCATAAGTAGAATAATGTCCTTCCCCCATTCCCGAACATGTCCACATCTCATTCCCTGGATCCTGTGGACATACTGTGTTGTGTGGCAGGGGAAAATTAAAACTGCCAGCGAAGTTAAGTTTACTAGTCAGCTGGCTTTAAGATAAGGAAATTTTTCTTAGATTATACAGATATATGCAGTATGATCACAAGGATTCTTTAAAGCAGAAGAGGGAGACAGAAGGGAAGTCAGAGTCAGAGAGAGAGAGATAAAAATGCTGTCCTGCAGGCTTTAAAGCTGGAGGAAGGGGCCAGGAGCCAAGGACTGTAGGTGGACTTGAGAAGCTCCAAAAGGCAAGATGACAGAATTTCCCCAAGTCACCAGAAGAAATGCACATCTTGACTTTAGGCTTCTGACTCCATAACTGTGCAATAATAAATTTGTGGTATTTGGTAATTGGTAATTTTTAATGGTGACGGTAGGAAGTTATTAATAATGCGGTCCCTCTCAGGGAATTGCAAGTGGAGATACACTTGGGATAGTGTTAGTGAGCCATTGTGGAGAAGGCAATGGCCCCCCACTCCAGTCCTCTTGCCTGGGAAATCCCATGGACGGAGGAGCCTGGTGGGCTGCAGTCCATGGGGTCGCTAAAAGTCGGACACGACTGAGCGACTTCACTTCACGCATTGGAGAAGGAAATGGCAACCCACTCCAGTGTTCTTGCCTGGAGAATCCCAGGGACGGGGGAGCCTGGTGGGACTCGTCTGAAGTGACTTAGTAGATGAAAGGGCGAGCTGTCTGAACATGGCCGAAAGGGGGGCTGGCCTTGAAGCCCCCGATCCAGCAGCAGCACCAGGTCCCCCACGAACGTGCGGTACGTGACGGGTGAGTCCTGAAGCCCCAATCCAATCAGGGACAACACGGAAACCATAGACACCAATCACCGCTGTAGTCTGCAAATGCTACCTAAATGGGAAACGACCTTGAACCTGCTGGCTAGCTCTCAAGATAAAACTTTCCCGCACCCCTCCCCGCCTCGCAGACTCCCTTTGTTCCCCTGCTCGCTTGCCCCTGGGGATTCTGCCCAGGAGCGACCGCCCGCGCAAATAAAGGCCTTTTGCTAACGGATCCTAGAGGTGGCTTTTTCTTCCCCGCGGCGTTTTCTTACAGTAGTAGTAGTGAGCCATTGAATGACTTTCAGCAGGAGAGAAAATGAAGCCGAATTATACTGCAGAAAAGCCACATCTGTAGCAAGCAGTGTTGATAATGGTTTGAAATCGGGTCACATGCAGAAAGGAGCAGGATATGAAGAGAAAGATTAGAGGGGAGACTAATGCAGTGTTTTGAGCAAGGCTAGTAAAAAGACTCGTAATAGTTGCTTTTATTTGGGAGGATGTGCTTATGCTAATTCTGCATTTTACACCTTAAATTCTAATTTTTAAATCTTAAAAAAAAACTGTCAAAGTTTTTAATGAAGTTTTAATATTTACATTTTGTGGGTGGGGAAACTGAGGCTCAGAGAATTTGATAAAGTTGCTCAGGATTATACTGCTAATTAGTGATGAGCTCAGTTTGGAACCAGGTCTGTAGACCTCAAAGCCCGTGGATTTTTCCAGTATATCACTATATCTGAAAAGAAAGACAGATAGCAGCTAACACTGAATGAATGGGGACATTTTTAAAAGTGCAAAAATCGGGGCCATTGGAACTAGTCTTTAGTACTGGAGAAGCATTTGAGAGCTTTAGAACAGTAACTGAAGTTCAGGAAAATGAACCTCAGTCATGAAGGGAAAAAATGGTTCAACAATGAATTTGCTTCTTTTCTATAAAATACTTAAACCATTTATAACTGTATCATCCACATTTAACTGGGATATAAAATATTTGCTGCCTTTGAGAATCCACACATGGCAAATAGGTGGGGAAAAAGTGGAAACTGTGACAAATTTTATATTCTTGGGCTCCAAAATCACTGTGGTTGGTGACTGCAGCCATGGAATTAAAAGATGCTTGCATCTTGGAAGAAAAGCTATGACAAACCTAGACAGCGTATTAAATGCAGAGATATCACTTTGCTGACAAAAGTCCATTTGATCAAAGTAGTTTTTCCAGGAGTCATGGACAGAAGTGAGATAAAGAAGGCTGAGTGCTGAAGAATTGATGCTTTCAAATTGTGGTGCTGGAGAAGACTCTTGAGAGTCCCTTGGGCAACAAAGAGATCAAACCAGTTAGTCCTGAAGGAAATCAACCCTGAATATTCATTGGAAGGACTGATGCTGAAGCTGAAACTCCAATACTTTGGCCACCTGATGCAAAGAACCAACTCACTGGAAAAGACCCTGAGGCTGGGAAAGATTGAAGGCAGGAGGAGAAGGGGGCGACAGAGGATGAGATAGTTGGATGGCATCACTGACTCAATGGACCTGAGTCTGAGCAAACCCCGGGACATAGTGAAGGACAGGGACTTAGTGACTGAACAAGAACAACAACTGTGTGTAGTGCGGTCTGATGGATGAGGGTTGAGTTCATGTAAATCAATGCAGAGTGGGTGCAGCTGGCTGCATTAGGTAACAGAGTACAGCACCATTCGGAAATCAAGAAAGATGGCTTGATTTCTGGAACATGTAAGAGCTTTCCTGTATGATAATAAAAGTCACGGTCAGGGAAGTTCATAGATTTACTCAAGCATGTACATCATTATGAAGAATGACCACATGTATGGTGGATGAACTCCAGCTCTGTTAGTATGTTGTCAAAAACCTTGACATTCTAATTGTTCTCAATAAGGCTGAGATCACTGACCTATGCTTTGTTTGTTTCTTTTTACTGCCTAAAAGGGGCTGCATTGATTATTTGTTAACTTGACTAAATGCACATTAAGGTACATTTTTCATGTAACTGTTAACTGGTTTTGGTTATATGCTGCTGCCAAGAGTTAGCCCTAGTCAACTGTAGCTCTAGTCCATTTATTTAATGATCTTTAAGAAAATCTAATATCTTAGTTTATACTATTAATTCATAATGAATATTGCCTGAAATAAGAGCAACTTTGATTGTGCTGGGCTTCCCTGATAGCTCAGTTGGTAAAGAATCTGCCTGTAACACAGGATACCCTGGTTTGATTCCTGGGTCAGGAAGATCCACTGGAGAAAGGATAGTCTACCCACTCCAGTATTCTTGGGCTTCCCTGGTGGCTCAGCTGGTAAAGAATCCACCTGCAGTGAGGGAGACCTGGGTTCAATGCCTGGATTGGGAAGATTCCCTGGATAAAGGAACAGCTACCCACTCCAGTATTCTGGCCTGGAGAATTCCTGGCCAGAATTTGCCTGGGGTTGCAAAGAGTTGGACACGACTGAGAGACTTTCACTTTCACTTTGATTGTGCTAGAATGTTTACTTCTATAATCCAAAGAGATTATTCTAAAATTGTATTTGCTTCAATGGGATATGGTATGTGCTATTACTGTGACATCTGGGTTGACTTGTGATTTGGCTCACAAGTCCACAGTGGTGGGATATTTTCTATGAACTCATGCAAGAATTGATAAAAGAACGTCAGACAGGAAAAAGAAGAATAGGTAGGGATTCACTCTGTAGTCTCAAAAATGAGCACACACCAATGTTAAGATGGACTGAGAGACCTGAGATTCCCTAGAAAGGAGCAAAATCAATGAGCAGACTCAGAAAAGCACACAGCAAAACAAAACAGGATTGAAAAGTAGAGAAGCCGTCAATAGGTCAGAGGTTCAAAAATGCTGAGTTAGAAGAGATATGACAGACTACTGGGATGAAGAAATTCTGCTCACTGATTGCATGGATCAATAAGAGGGAGGTCATTAAAATACCTGCTCTTGTATGTGTTACATCAGTCCAAGTTCAGGCTCACTTCAATTCTCAGAATGTTCATCTTTCAGACACAAGTTTTAAATAAAGCTTAGCTTGAGTTGAATCCTCAATATACATGCTCTCAAGGATTAGTTGTACATTAGTGAGTTTATTAGTTGCTAAGATTCACTGACCTCTATAGTTGCTAAAATTTAGGGCAATTGAATACTTTTTTCTTTTTTAAACAATTTCAGGGGTCCCCAAATGCTGACTCAGAGATTAGCTGTGTCTGAAGCATTTCGAAAGAATATATGAATATAGCCTTGTATTGATAGTTCCTTCCTTTGGAGATTCTGATTCAAAGTGTCTGAGAATGCCCAGACATCTGTATTTTGATAAGTGCCTGGAGCTATAACGCAGGTATCGGCAAACTTTTCCTGGAAAGGGCAAGGAACCTTTCAGATTTTGTGGGCCCTGTGCTCTCTGTTATAACCACTCTACTCTGCCATTGTAGCTGGAAGGTAACCATAGGCAATACATAGACAAATGAGCATGGCTGTGTTCCAATAAAACTTTATTTACAACAGTCAGTAGGTTTCTCAAACAATTAAACATAGAATTACCACATGAGCTAGAGAATTAATCTAGATGCATACTCAAAATAATCAAAAGCAAGGACTCGAACACATACTTGTACACCCATGTTCAGGGCAGCATTCCTCACAATTGCTGAAAGTAGAAGCAGCAAATCATTCATGAGTAAATGAACACATAGGCGAAATATGGCATATACATAAAATGTAACATATTCAGTCTTAAAAGATATAAAATTCTGACTCACATTACAATATGAATGAACGTTGAGAACATTATGAAAGTGAGCCAGACACAAAAGGACAAACATTGTATGATTCCACTTATATGATAAGTACCTAGAGTAGCTGAAGTAATAGAGATAGAATCATGGTTATCTGAGTCTGGGGAAGGGGGAAATGGGGAGTCATTATTTAACAGGTTCGAAATTTCAGTTTGGGATGATGAGAAAATTTTGGAGATGGCTGATGGTGCTGACTGCACAACAATGTGATTGTGCTTAATGCCACTGAACTGTACTGGGGCTTAAATGGTGAACTTTTGTTGTGCATATTTTGCTATAATGAAAGTAGATTAAAAGTATAATCAAGAAGCAGATAAACAAAAACAAAGAATAAAATAAAGAACGAATGGCAGGAGGTATGAGTTTGATTAATGGTTATAGTTTCCCAGCCCTAGGTCTAATGAATAGCCAGAGTGGGGACTATGATAGGGACCAGTGATAGTTTATTTCCTTTTAGAATTAGCATGGAAACCAAGCCACCTTCAGTTTTCTTTGATTTGAATTTTTTTTTCAAAAATGAGAATCTTGGATGTTTAACACCATTAGTTTTCGCTAACTTCTGTGGAAGACAAGTTTCTCTTAATGTCACATTTAGATCAAATTACATACTGTCTTATTTTGATCTGCTTTCATCTTCCAAAATCCATCTGCCCTTAAATGTTAGATAGAGTTTTCCTTCAGGAACTATGCATTGCATACCTTCCCTGTTTATTTCTGTCTACTTCTCTATCCCCCTTAATTCTTATCTCAGTTAAATTGCTTCTCTTCTCATTCAGACAGAGACTGGAGGTGTCTCTTCCAAACTATTCCTTTTGGACTGTGGAGTGGAAGTCTGCCTGCCATCTATGGAGACGTGAGGAGTTTGGTGGTAAGTGTTCTCCTTCCAAATGCTATTGATTTACTCATCTTTTCCCAGTGATGGTTTAAATATCAAGCTTCGGCAAAGTACCTATTCAATTCACAAATTTGGAATTAATGATTTTGAGCAAATTAATATGGCTTTATTATTTATAAAGGAGTCACCCATTATTTTTATATATAAAACTGGAATGATATTTAACTTGAGGTGATGAGGTGTTTTTATCTAAAGAAATTTCTTGAACAAATCAATACTTTGTACTTTAAAGACTTGAATGAAGAAATATAAAACAAATTCTCTTATTCAGAACAATATCTTTTGTTCCCTTAGTTTTCTGATCCAGCCTCCAAGAGAAGTAAAAAAATAGCATGTTTTAATTAGCTTGGTAAAATAATATATGTTTATTATTTAGGGCACAGATTAATATGAAGGTAATATACTGATTCAATTGGTAAGTTCTTAGAATATAGTCCCCTTTCCTATATTTGTCATTTTTGCTTGCTGCTGCTGCTACTGCTGCTAAGTCGCTTCAGTCGTGTTCGACTTTGTGTGACCCCATAGACGGCAGCCCACCAGGCTCCTCCATCCCTGGGATTCTCCCATTTTTGCTTACACACCTCAAATTCCCACAATTAATGGTGAGAGTAAGGAATTAATGTAAAAAGGGGTGTATGTGTATGAGTATACTGTGTTTATACTGAACATGCTGTTGCAAAGCAGTTTAACTTGAGACCGGTTGAGGTTTACATACATCTCTGTGTGTTGTACAAGATAAGTTTGTGTACCTAGACTTAGCGTGTTCCTAAGGTTCACTTACTGAGACACTGGAATGAGACACTGTGATACAATCTCAGAGTCTTCCCAAAGTTGGCTGTTTTAGAATTCGTGTTCCTGAGGGACAATCTATGGTCGTATTGAAGCCCTCTGGGTGAGTCTTGGTCTACACAGATTCGTGGGCTTCTGTACAGGTATTGCTGTGCTTCCTTCATCCCCACATTTACACAACAGCCGGAATCAGCCCTCTCCTGGTCTGTATGGGTAATGTGCTAGAGGTGCCAGGCACTGGGAGATGAAGAAGGCATGCTTAGAGGACTAAGGGCCTTGATTGGACTAGCAACGGTGGAAATAAAAAGGAGAGACTGGAATAAAGTGTTGGAGGATGAGATAGCAAAGATTAGACAGATAGCAACAGTAACATTTCACTGGTAAAGGAGTTCCTTTTATATGCCAGGTCTGTGCTAAGCACCTAAACTCTCTTAGCCCTTAACAACACTCTGCAGTTTCCATTATTCTATGCATTTTACAGGGAGGTTGAGTAACCACAATTACTGAGCTACCAACTGTAGGGACTGGAATTCAAGCCCTGTGTTTAATTTCAAGGTCTAAAGTCTTTTCACCATATGCTCTTTAAGCCAACTGCTGCCACTGTCCCTGTTTTACTTTAAATCAACAGAAGAATGCCACCACTCATGTTTGTAAAAGAGATTGCACCTCTTAAAATGCTCCTCTTCATTTTCGATTCATGTATTATTTCTTAAGCAATAGGCTCTTGTTGTTTAGTCATTAAGTTGTGTCTGACTCTTTTGTGACCACAGACAGTAGCCCTCCAGGCTCCTCTGTCCATGGGATTTCCCAGCCAAGAATACTGGAGTGGGTTGCTATTTCCTACTCCAGGGAGTTTCCCAATCCAGGCATCAAACCCACGTCTCCTGCATTGGCAGGTGAATTCTTTACCACTGAGCCACCAGGGAAGCCCAAACAATAGGTATCTTACTATAGAAGTGCCAAAAATCGAGATCCAAAGTACAAAGTCATATTTAGTGAAAAGTGTCGGTATAATTAGTAAATTAGTAAAGGTGTATAATAATTAGTAAAAAGTGTCAATATAAGGGAGTGTAGCATGGAAGGAGAGAAAGGATAGATGGACTGTAAGTTCTAACTCAAGAAAACTTGTACTGACAGAAGTAGCCGTGGGAATATTGCTTAATCTCACTGAGCCTCATTTCCTGAGGTATAAATGGGCATTAATTATATTGTATGCTGCTGCTGAGTCACTTCAGTTGTGTCTAACTCTGTGTGACCCCATAGACGGCAGCCCACCAGGCTCCCTCATCCCTGGAATTCTCCAGGCAAGAACACTGGAGTGGGTTGCCATTTCCTTCTCCAATACATGAAAATGAGAAGTGAAGTTGCTCAGTCGTGTCCAACTCTTAGTGACCCCATGGCCTGCAGCCTACCAGGCTCCTCCGTCTATGGGATTTTCTAGGCAAGTATAGTTTATAATATTATTGTCATGGGAATTAAATGAGATAATGCATGAAAAGTGCCTTGTGGAAAACAGTATCTCAATAAAAAGTGCTGTTTTGAACACGATTAAGATGAAATGTGCCTGGATAACTCCATATTTCAGAGATCCTCTGCTGTTTGATTCTGGTTAAGTAAATGATTGGTGATTATTGTTCATCATATTTTTCTACTGAATGCTTATTTGTTTGCATAAGAGCTATGGAAGTTGTGAGCTAACATCACAATGAGAAAGTATGAAAGAAAATTAAACGAATATTTATTGAGTAATCAAACTATCACTAATTTTTCGTGGCAGTGATAGAGTATAAACAGCATATTTTAAATTGCATTTCAAATCACAGCAATAATTTTCAGTGTTTTGGAGGACATATTTCCTTCCCAAAGATGTCTGAATGTTTTGCTTAAATGTTTTAAAAACTCACAGGGTTAAGTTCAAATTATGGTCCTCCTAGGGCTTCCCTGGTGGCTCAGAGGTTAAAGCATCTGCCTCCAATGCAGGAGACCCGGGTTTGATACCTGGGTTGGGAAGATCCCCTGGAGAAGGAAATGGCAATCCACTCCAGTATTCTTGCCTAGAGAATCCCACGGACGGAGAAGCCTAGTAGGTTACAGTCCACGGGGTCGCAAAGAGTCGGACATGACTGAGCAATGTCACCTTCACCTTCTTCACCTATCTCCCTTCTGTTGGCTATGGGGTCTTTTGCCTCCCTATCCCTCTTTTGCTTTATCAAACAAATTGATAATAGGCTCAAGTTGATGAAGATCATAGTGTCAGGCATTTACTTTACATAAATAATAACTAGCTTCTCCCTTTCCATTGACTGACATACAATACAATACCCACTAACACGAAGTTTTCTTTACTCTTTCTATAAAGTAAAGGATAGTTATAAAGGCCTCAATGTCTGGGGCTCTTGTCTGTCTTATCAGTCTTGAAAAAAAAAATCTTACTTTCTTCAAGAGTGATGGTTCCAGCACCTTAAACATTCTGCTTACAGGTTTTGTGATTTTTAAAATACGAACACATTTTACAGGTAAGATTTATGTCTTGTAGCTGGTAGCTCTGTGGTGCTAGGTGACATGAAGGGCATTGCTCTCTTTCTTGCTGAAAGGAAACTTCTAGGGCCAGTTTTGTGACTCAGAACAGAGGTCTGAGAGCCAGTGGCCAACTGCCAAGAAAACTGAGGCCAGAGCAGCTACATTCAGCTTCTTACCACCTTGGCAACTGGTCGACCCGGCCCAAGCATATTGTTGGTGTTTTATTAAAAGGGTTGATTTGGGGAATGTTATGTTTGCCATGCAGTGTCATGCCTCAAAGCCTTGGTTTCCAGCCTTTATTTATAAGCCTAATTGTTGCTATGGAAATTCAATATTTAAAGAGGTAATTATTGCTGATCTTGTTGCATGTGTCCATTTCTGATGTCCAGCTGTTAGCTCTTTAGCTCCAGTCTAGCAGATTAATTACTGCTATTGATTACTTTGAGCTTCTCTTTCACACCTGCAGTCTGTGTAATTAGCTGGTGGCCTCCTCTGAAAATTAGAGCAGTTTCATTCTGGCACTTTGCCATTTCCCAGCCATGTGCACTGCACTGATGAACAAAAGCAAATCTATTTTAAATAGAGATATCTGGGTAATGAACTCTTTGTGTTTTTGAACTATCCGTGGATAATTCAAATTACCCTCTGTTAGCAAATATTGTACCTCATTTGATGACTATCTGCAAAGAAAAATTCCAAATCACTGGTTTTTATTCCCATTTCCACCTTGCAGAAATTTGCTCCTGTGTGTGTGTTTTTTTTTATAAATCAAAACAACTTTCCAGTTCTGCTGCCAAGGGTATTGGGGTGCTGGAATGGGTTTTCTAATGGAGCCCAGTGGAAGCAGCTGAAAATTCCAGGCTTCCAGGCACTAACATTCATCCTTTCGTTAGATTCACACTCAGTCTGAGAGACAAATCACCATTCTTGGGAGTCCTTGTCATACGCTGGGGATAAAAAATTTCCTATTAAAAATGATTTAGACAGAGATACAAGAGGGATATTACAGGAGTCTTCCAAAATTTTCTTCTATTACAGGAGTCTTGGCAAAATTTTCTTGCCAACTTTTCTGTTAGTAAGATTTTTTTCCTTTCTGCACATTGGAAACCAAATCTGGCGTTGCCAAATATCAACATCTAGAGTTTTGCCTCCAATGTTCTCTTATGATACTTTCTCATCTGTTGTGTGATATACTGCCTAAACACTCAGGAAATACAAGTCAGTAGTAGAATTGGGGGTGGACTTCCCAAGTAATGACATGCAGTGATTAGTAACATGGCCAGCTGTTCTTTTTATGCCTACAGGGTCCCACTAATGTTCCCTTTAGCTATTTAACTTGTGTTGAGTTATTATACTAAAGGTTATTGCTTATTGTAGGAAAAAATAAAGTGCTTTCCTCCTGCCCATGGAATGCATCTGCCAGCTTTCACTGGAAGATTAAAGTGGGTACGTATGTCCCAAAGCCCACTCAACACATGGAAGGAAAAAAGTTTAGAAAGTCATCATGTGTCAGAAAGATGAAATTATCATGCCACTCATGTCAGGCACAAACGCGTTAGTTGGATCACAGCAATGTGGGAATGCTTCATCAGCTCCAATAAAGCCTCTGTGGAAGCAAAGAAATGCAACTTGCTTCTCTCTGGGGCGTGGGGTGGAAGGCGTCACCAAGCATGGGAAAGAGTAAAAAGAGCGAGGGCATTCACTCATCGACATAATGAACCTCTGGGGCATCTAATGGGAAGGCTGAACACTGGCCCTCAGACCAGAAGGTCCCCAGCTGGAATCTCATCATTTCCACTGTTTCCAGATTAAAATTTAAATTGTGTGCTGCCATTTGGAGGCCTTCTGGGCAGGGTCTTGCAGAGTCACCAGTTATTAGGAATGCCTCCTATTATCACAACCCTAAAAGCTATTTGAACAGCAGCCTAATGCGACTGTGATTTCCAAGGACCATTTGCTATTATTGCAGCCCTGCTCAGATGTGAGTGGGAGCAACTAACCAAAGTTGCCTACTCATAGTACCAGAGAGGAGACTCTGAAGCACCAGAGAAATATTTTTGCTGGCCATAAGAATAAATTCACCATGAACAAACAATCTTTGGTTTCCCCAGAGCAAGGGCAAGGTCATCTCTGATTCTTAGAAACAGCAACACTCTTTCCCTCCAGAGTATGAACTTTAGAAATTTGCACTAGTTACAATTTCAACTCAGCTAGAAATTTGAGAAACACAGTTTTAAAAGGGCATAAAATGCAAAATAATAGTTATAGAAAGCATTCCATAATTAGGGATTGTATAATGGCTTTCAAATGACAGGAATGTATGTATATATACACATATATGTCTCAGTTCAATTCAGTCCTCAGTCATGTCTGACTCTGTGACCCATGGACTGCAGCATGCCAGGCCTCCCTGTCCATCACCAACTCCTGGAGTTTACTAGAACTCATGTCCATTGAGTCAGTGATGCCATCCAACCATCTCATCCTCCGTCATCCCCTTCTCCTCCTGCCTTCAATCTTTCCCAGTATCGGGGTCTTTTCCAATGAGTCAGTTCTTCGCATCAGGTGGCCAAAGGACTGGAGTTTCAGCTTCAACATCAGTCCTACCTATGAATATTCAGGACTGATTTTCTTTAGGGTGGACTGGTTGGATCTCCCTGCAGTCCAAGGGACTCTCAGGAGTCTTCTCCAACACCATAGTTCAAAACCATCAATTCTTTGGTGCTCAGCTTTCTTTATAGTCCAACTCTCACATCCATACATGACTACTAGAAAAACCATAGCTTTGACTAGATGGATATTTGTTGGCAAAGTAATGTCTCTGCTTTTTAATATGCTGTCTAGGTTGGTCATAATTTTTCTTCAAGGAACAAATATCTTTTAATTTCATGGCTGCAGTCACCATCTGCAGTGATTTTGGAGCCCCCTAAAATAAAGTCTGACACTGTTTCCCCATCTATTTCCCATGAAGTGATGGGACCAGATCCCGTGATCTTCGTTTTCTGAATGTTGAGTTTTAAGCCAACTTTTTCACTCTCCTCTTTCACTTTCATCAAGAGGCTCTTTAGTTCTTCTTCACTTTTTGCCATATCTGGTGTCATCTGCATATCTGAGGTAATTGATATTTCTCCTGACAGTCTTGATTCCAGCTTGTGCTTCATCCAGTCTAGCATTTCTCAGGATTAAGTTAAATGAGTGGGGTGATGATATATAGCCTTGACGTACTTCTTTCCATATTTGGAGCCAGTCTGTTGTTCCATGTCCAGTTCTAACTGTTGCTTCCTGACTTGCATACAGATTTCTCAAGAGGCAGGTCAGGTGGTCTGGTATTCCCATCTCTTTCAGAATTTTCCACAATTTATTGTGATCCACACAGTCAAAGGCTTTGGCATAGTCAATAAAGCAGAAACAGATGTTTTCCTAGAACTCTCTTTTCAATGAGCCAACAGATGTTGGCAACTGGATCTCTGGTTCCTCTGCCTTTTCTAAATCCAGCTTGAACATCAGGAAGTTCATGGTTCACGTACTGTTGAAGCCTGGCTTGGAGAATTTTGAGCATTACTTTACTAGTATGTGAGATGAGTGCAACTGTGCAATAGTTTGAGCATTCTTTGGCATTGCCTTTCTTTGGGATTGGAATGAAAACTGACCTTTTCCAGTCCTGTGGCCACTGCTGAGTTTTCCAAATTTGCTGGCATACTGAATGCAGCACTTTCACAGCATCATCTTTCAGGATTTGAAGTAGCTCAACTGGAATTCCATCACCTCCACTAGCTTTGTTCGTAGTGATGCTTCCTAAGGCCCACTGACTTCACATTCCAGGAATGTCTGGCTCTAGGTGAATGATCGTACCATCATGATTATTTGGGTCATGAAGATCTTTTGTATAGTTCTTCTGTGTATTCTTGCCACCCCTTCTTAATATCTTCTGCTTCTGTTAGGTCCATACCATTTCTGCCATTTATTGAGCCAATTTTCACATGAAATGTTCCCTTGGAATCCCTAATTTTCTTGAAGCAATCTCTAGTCTTTCCCATTCTATTGTTTTCCTCTATTTCTTGGCATTGATCACTGAGGAAGGCTTTCTTCTCTCTCCTTGCTATTCTTTGGAACTCTGCATTCAAATGGGTATATCTTTCCTTTTCTCCTTTGCTTTTCACTTCTGTTCTTTTCTCGGCTATTTGTAAGGCCTCCTCAGACAACCATTTTGCCTTTTTGCATTTCTTTTTCTCGGGGATGATCTTGATCCCTGCCTCCTGTACAATGTCACGAATCTCCATCCATAGTTCTTCAGGCACTCTGTCTATCAGATCTAATCCCTTGAATCTATTTTTCACTTCCACTGTATAATCATAAGGGATTTGATTTAGGTCATACCTGAATGGTCTAGTTGTTTTTCCTACTTTATTCAGTTTAAGTCTGAATTTGGCAATAAGGAGTTCATGACCTGAGCCACAGTCAACTCCTGGTCTTGTTTTTGCTGACTGTATAGAGCTTCACCATCTTTGGCTGCAAAGAAAACAATCATTCTGATTTTCATATTGACCATCTGGTGATATCCATGTGTACAGTCTTCTCTTGTGTTGTTGGAATAGACTATCTGCTATGACCAGTGCGTTCTCTTGGCAAAACTCTAATAGCCATTGCCATGCTTCATTCTGTCCTCCATGGCCAAATTTGCCTGTTACTCCAGGTATTTCTTGAGTTTCATCTTTGCTTTCCATATATGTGTAACCCTCTATAAATACATAGGGCTTCTCTAGTGGCTCAGTGGTAAAGAAATTGGTTGACACTGCAGGAGATGTGGGTTTGATCCCTGGGTTGGGAAGATCCTCTGGAGAAGGAAATGGCAACCTGCTTTAGTATTCTTGCATGGGAAATCCCACAGACAGGAGGAGTCTGGCCAGCTCTGGTCTGTGGGATTGCAAAAGAGTCGGACATGACTTAGCAGCTAAACAACAACAATATTAATGTATATTTACATTTTTGGATGTTTTATTTTTATTATTACAAAATTCAGCATGCCTAACCTAAGAAAATCTGAGGCTGTGCCTAGTATATGTATTGTAAATTTGAACATGTCACATATCTCTGGTAAACGGAGCTGCTTCAGCCATTAGTTTTTCAGCATCAGCAGAAGAGAAATATAAATTCTATCAAGTTAGGTTGTTTTAAACCCGATTAGAAATCAAAATATGCATAGAAACAAATGAAAATGAAAACACAACAACCCAAAACCTGTGGGACACTATAAAAGCAGTGCTAAGAGGAAAGTTCATAGCAATACAGGCATACCTCAAGAAACAAGAAAAAAGTCAAATAAATAACCTAACTCTACACCTAAAGCAACTAGAAAAGGAAGAAATGAAGAACCCCAGGGTTAGTAGAAAGAAAGAAATCTTAAAAATTAGGGCAGAAATAAATGCAAAGGAAACAAAAGAGACCATAGCAAAAATCAACAAAACCAAAAGCTGGTTCTTTGAAAAGATAAATAAAATTGACAAACCATTAGCCAGACTCATCAAGAAATAAAGAGAAAAAATAAATCAATAAAATTAGAAATGGAAACGGAGAGATCACAACAGACAACACAGAAATACAAAGGATCATGAGACTACTATCAGCAATTATATGCTAATAAAATGGACAGCGTGGAAGAAATGGACAAATTCTTAGAAAAGTACAACTTTCCAAAACTGAACCAGGAAGAAATAGAAAATCTTAACAGACCCATCACAAGCACGGAAATTGAAACTGTAATCAGAAATCTTCCAGCAAACAAAAGCCCAGGTCCAGATGGCTTCACAGCTGAATTCTACCAAAAATTTAGAGAAGAGCTAACGCCTATCCTACTCAAACTCTTCCAGAAAATTGCAGAGGAAGGTAAACTTCCAAACTCATTCTATGAGGCCACCATCACCCTAATACCAAAACCTGACAAAGATGCCACACACAAAAAGAAAACTATAGGCCAATATCACTGATGAACATAGATGCAAAAATCCTTTACAAAATTCTAGCAATCAGAATCCAACAACACATTAAAAAGATCATACACCATGACCAAGTGGGCTTTATCCCAGGGATGCAAGGATTCTTCAATATCCGCAAATCAATCAATGTAATTCACCACATTAACAAATAGAAAAATAAAAGCCATATGATTATCTCAATAGATGCAGAGAAAGCCTTTGTTAAAATTTAGCATCCATTTATGACAAAAACTCTCCAGAAAGCAGGAATAGAAGGAACATACCTCAACATAATAAAAGCTATATATGACAAACCCACAGCAAACATTATCCTCAATGGTGAAAAATTGAAAGCAATTCTCCTAAAGTCAGGAACAAGACAAGGGTGCCCACTTTCACCGCTACTATTCAACATAGTTCTGGGAGTTTTGGCCACATCAATCAGAGCAGAAAAAGAAATAAAATGAATCCAAATTGGAAAAGAAGAAGTAAAACTCTCACTGTTCCTATACATTGCTGCTGCTGCTGCTGCTAAGTCACTTCAGTCCTGTCCGACTCTGTGTGACCCCATAGACGGCAGCCCACTAGGCTTCCCTGTCCCTGGGATTCTCCAGGCAAGAACACTGGAGTGGGTTGCCATTTCCTTCTCCAATGCATGAAACTGAAAAGTGAAAGTGAAGTCGCTCAGTCGTGTCCGACTCTTCACGACCCCATGGACTGCAGCCAACCAGGCTCCTCCATCCATAGGATTTTCCAGGCAAGAGTACTGGAGTGGGGTGCCATTGCCTTCTCCTTCCTATATACTAATGATTAGAAAGTAGAAAAAGAAATTAAGGAAACAATTCCATTCACCATTGCAACAAAAAGAATAAAACACTTAGGAATATACCTACCTAAAGAAACTAAAGACCTATATATCGAGAACTATAAAACACTGATGAAAGAAATCAAAGAGGACACTAATAGATGGAGAAATATACCATGTTCATGCATTGGCAGAATCAATAGAGTGAAAATGAGTATACTACCCAAAACAATCTACAGATTCAATGCAATCCTTATCAAGCTACCAGCAGTATTTTTCACAGAGCTAGAACAAATAATTTCAAGATTTGTATGGAAATACAAAAAACCTCGAATAGCCAAAGCAATCTTGAGAAAGAAGAATGGAACTGGAGGAATCAACTTGCCTGACTTCAGGCTCTACTACAAAGCCACAGTCATCAAGACAGTATGGTACTAGCACAAAGACAGACATATAGATCAATGGAACAAAATAGAAAGCCTGGAGATAAACCCACACACCTATGGACACCTTATCTTCAACAAAGGAGGCAAGAATATACAGTGGAGTAAAGACAATCTCTTTAACAAGTGATGCTGGGAAAACCGGTCAACCACTTGTAAAAGAATGAAACTAGATCACTTTCTAACACCACACACAAAAATAAACTCAAAATGAATTAAAGATCTAAATGTAAGACCAGAAACTATAAAATTCCTAGAAGAGAACATAGGCAAAACACTCTCTGACATAAATCACAGCAGGATCCTCTATGATCCAACTCCCAGAATATTGGAAATAAAAGCAAAAATAAACAAATGGGATCTTATTAAAATTAAAAGCTTCTGCACAACAAAGGAAACTATAAGCAAGCTGAAAAGACAGCCCTCTGAATGGGAGAAAACAATAGCAAATGAAGCAACTGACAAACAACTAATCTCAAAAATATATAAGCAACTTACGCAGCTCAACTCCAGAAAAATAAACAACCCAATCAAGAAATGGCCAAAGAACTAAATAGACATTTCTCCAAAGAAGACATATGGATGGCTAACAAACACATGAAAAGATGTTCAACATCACTCATTATCAGAAAAATGCAAATCAAGACCACAATGAGGTACCATTTTATGCCAGTCAGAATGGCTGCGATCCAAAAGTCAACAAGCAATAAATGCCGGAGAGGGTGTGGAGAAAAGGGAACCCTCTTACACTGTTGATGGGAATGAAAACTAGTACAGCCACTATGGAGAACAGTGTGGAGATTCCTTAAAAAATTGCAAATAGAACTGCCTTATGACCCAGCAATCCCACTGCTAGGCATACACACCGAGGAAACCAGAATTGAAAGAGACACATGTACCCCAATGTTCATTGCAGCACTGTTTATAATAGCCAGGACATGGAAGCAACCTAGATGTCCATCAGCAGATCAATGGATAAGAAAGCTGTGGTACATATACACAATGGAGTATTACTTAGCCACTAAAAAGAATACATTTCAATCAGTTCTCATGAGGTGAATGAAACTGGAGCTGATTATACAGAGTGAAGTAAGCCAGAAAGAAAAACACCAATACAGTATACTGACACATATATATGGAATTTAGAAAGATGGTAATGATGACCCTGTATGTGAGACAGCAAAAGAGACACAGATGTATAGAATGGACTTTTGGACTGTGTGGGAGAGGGAGAGGGTGGGATGATTTGGGAGAATGGCACTGAAACATGTATACTATCATGTAAGAAACGAAGAGCCAGTCTATGTGCGATACAGAACACACGATGCTTGGGGCTGGTGCATGGGGATGATCCAGAGAGATGATATGGGGTGGGAAGTGGGAGGGGGTTGAGGATTGGGAGCTTGTATACACCCATGGCGGATTCATGTCAATGTATGGCAAAACCAATACAGTATTGTAAAGTAAAATAAAGCAATAGTAAAATTAAAAAAAAACCAGTTGAGTTTTATATTTGTTGTTGTGTTTAAAGTTACAAGGAGCATTTAACAATGGTTCTGTTGTACCATCATAGGGTATTTGAAAAGGCTGAGTGAAATGAGAATTATTTAGTAAATAATAATAAAAATAGTGTAGCTGACATGTGTCAAGTGCTTTTTATGTGCCTCATGTTAAGTGCTTTGAATCGTGAGTGTTAAGTTGCTTCAGTTGTGTTGACTCTGCAGCCCTATGGACTGGACTGTAGCCTTCCAGGCTCTTCAGTCCCTGGGATTCTCCAGGCAAGAATAGTGGAATGGATTGCCATGCCCTCACCAGGGGATCTTCTGGATGCAGGAATCAAACCTGCATCTCTGACATCTCTGGCAGGTGGATTCTTTACCACTAGCGTAACCTGGGAAGCCCAAGTGCTTTGAATACATCCTCTATTTTAATCCTCTCAACAAACCCGTATGTATTACTGATGCCACCATTCTCTGGATGATGGTGACACTGTGATAAGGACTGAGCTGATTGATAGCATAGGTTGACGATGCTCAAGTCTAATAGGTAACTTCATTTGTCTACCAAGCCAGAATTTTAACTACTTTTGGACATGTTATTCCAGTTGTGCAACACTGATTGTGTTTTGCTCCATTTATATGGATTCTTTAGTATTTGGACTAACCAAATGGAAAAAATCTAATCAAAATCTAATCTGGTATCTTTGGGCCCAACTAAAATTACTTAAGCCTTAGTCTAACAGTTTGATTTTCCTCAATTTATTGTGACTTATTGCAAGTCGTTCTGCCAAGATCATGTTATCTTGTCTGTGAGGCGAGAGCTCACATTAATGAAATGTGGGGATGGAGCAGAACCAGGCATTTGTGCACTTGTTGCCTGACCTGGGTCAGGCAGAATGCTCAGCGAATGCTGTAACTTTTCCTGTGGGGAAGCCTTTTTGCTGGAAGAATCACAGAGTGTTATTGATTCTGTTACTAGAAATGCAGGGGAAATCCCCTCCCCCACAACTTTGCTGCGTGTCTTTCTTACTGTGTACAATTACTCTTGTTTCACTTGGACACCTGAAAAATTTATTTTCTAAAGAAAGAATCAGAATAAGGCCTCCCTCTCTGTTTATGTATAATGCACACATGTAGAGTGTATTTTGCTTTTCCATAAATATATTTATTATATATATATGTGTTTTGCTGTTATGCATGCACACACACACACACACACACACACACACACACACGACAATTGTTCCATGCAGTATTTCTAAGACATTTTCTGGCAAGGGGTTTTGAGAGAATGAAGGGCAGAGCTTTCTCAGTGCCAGTATATGCGTAAATATCTTCAGAGTCTATGAAAGCATCTTCATTTTTTTTTTTCAATCATGGATTATTGTTTGAAGGGGAGCTGTTTTATGATTTGTAGCAAATGTCAGATAACCTGCAAGAAATTCTCTTGTGGGAACAGCAAGTCAGATTTCCCTGCTCTTATATCTTCCCTTTCTGTGTCTAATAATATCCCATCCTTAGCATCAACTCTTGCCCTAATGAGCTGAAACTACATTAGCAAAATCTTAGGCAGATAAATTGACTCAGACCTTGGTTTGATGATCTTATTTAAGACATTCAATTAATTCTGTTTTGCTACAAGCTAATTTATGACTTTGTATTTATTCA
This sequence comes from Nanger dama, assembly GCA_917880005.1. Lineage (NCBI taxonomy): Eukaryota > Metazoa > Chordata > Mammalia > Artiodactyla > Bovidae > Nanger > Nanger dama. Next base: position 12,642,612 of record CAKJTW010000032.1, on the reverse strand, counting down.
AAAAATGTTGAAGATACAAAGCTGTGGGAGACAAACTAATGAATTATTCTACTTTCCTTCATGTGCTCATCATGCACTTGCTACAGCAAGGGAGGAAGAGAAGGAAGAAAGACATGCTTTTGATGTTTGATATGCGGCTATTTTCTTGTCATATCAGACAGTATTAAACTGATATAAACACATTTAGATCCCTCTAGGAGATACTAATTAGTGCAGTAAATGTTGGTTTATTAATTATTGTTAAAATTTTCTTTATTTACCCAGTAAATAGTTTTTAATCTCTTTTTGTTTCCTTTCCTGTCTCCCTTCCTTTCCCCGCTTCTTCCTTCCAAGATGATAATTGGTTTAGCGTGGTCATAAACTTGTGTTCTTTGTTGTGGATAATGACTGGCGGCTTGATAAAACTGTGATATGGTAACAGATACTATGATCCACTTTTCTGTGGCAAAGCTTAATAATTGATCTGTAACCTTTGAGAGAGAAGAGAAAATTCTGAGAGTTTTAAAATAATTTACATCTCTTTGCTACTCTTGGTGTGTTTTAAATGAGCTTCTCTGGATCTATAGGTAATGAAAGCTTTTTTTCTGCTGATGTACAGGGCAACTTGTCAAGACATCCTGCAGGAAAGTGTGTTCAGAGAAGGTCAGCCAGGGAATAGAATAGTATTAGGTGATGCTGTGGTCCATAATTGACTTACTCTGTCTCTGGAAAGTGATAGAAGGTGAGGTTGAGAGGAACCTGCCCCATCTCCATTCCCTCTCCTTCCTTTTTACTTTATTAAAGCTGCTTTTCTTACACCTCCTTCCACTATTTCTTTTTACATTCTTGCAGCCTAAAATTCCAATCGCCACCTGTGTTGCTTTTGATGCTGAATTTAAAATATAAACCATTTCTTACAATAATCAGCTCCAAATTTCCAAGCGACTCTGTTTTATAAGCCTGCATTTTTTCATGTATTTCTCTCAGGGCAGGCAACAGTCTTATTCATCTCTCTAGCATGATAGCCAAGTGCTATCGTGTGAGACAGGTTAACCTTGCTATGCTGCAGAAGAAAGACAGATTCCTGGAGACTCTTTGCCGTGATTTCCTGCTGTCTCCACTCTTATACTTTGGAAGACTAAATATATCCACCAATCTCAACAGACTTGCCCCCTTGCCCTGGTAACCTATAACCTGGAACAAAGTATGCATCAGCCAAAGTCATAGCTTTTCTAGTATTTCTTCTTATGCCAATTGGGAAAAATAGATACCTAAAATGGGCACGTATCAGTCAATTTAAAGTAAACTCTGTCTTCATGGTATGAAGGAAAGTAATTGTATAGTATATTTATTTTACTGCATTTGAAAAATAAAGTTTTAGGTACCTACTATATTATATACAGTTTCATGAAACACCTGCTTTATTCTATCCAGAGAAGTCCAGAAAGTAAACTTATATAGAATAAGCTATAGAATCAATTGCCAGTAAGGTTATGTAGCTACTGTAACAATATTGGTGAAAACTAGAGACAAATTAAGATAGTAAGTATACAAAGATATTCAAGGGATTGATTTTTTTCTTTTGTAGCTGAGAAGGCTTCTAAGGCTATTGTGTGGAGCTGTGTCTATAGACAGACTATGCAGCATTCTTGCTGCTCTGGATTTACCTTGCATTTCTTGCATTTACCTTGTATTTCTACTAGAACTTCTAGAAAGAGAACTTCCTTCAATTGTTCAGGGGAGGACAGGACCTGAAAATCCTTTCAAAGCTGTAGCTTCTCTTTTCATTTACACAGTGGGGCACAAACATGCTGATAATTTAAATTGGGATTAGGCCTTTTCCTTAGCATAATGACTGGGCTAGGTAACACGAATGCTAATCACATACAGTCCCTTCTCAGGAGTTTGCTTCACAAAATTTACAGAAAATTTATACTTTCAACGTGGATTGTACTATGATATTCAGAAATTTCCCATGGCACAAGCTTAATTCCAAGATGCCCAAGTCGAAGTCTTTAAAAAAAAGATGAAGCGTAAAATTGTAAGGAAAAGTTTTTTTTCTCTTTTTCTTCCTTCTCACTGTGTCTTTTTCTCTCAATCCTCTTCTCACTCTTTCTTCTTTAGGAGAGAATGTTGGGTAAGAGATGAAAGTGAATAAAACTGTTAGTCGCTCAGTCATGTCTGACTCTGTGACCCCATGGCCTGTTGCCCTCCAGACTCCTCTGTCCATGGAATTCTCCAGGCAAAACTACTGGAGTGGGTAGCCATTCTCTTCAGGAGATCTTCCCAACCCAGGGACTGAACCCAGGTCTCTTGCATTGCAGGCAGGTTCTTTACTGTCTGAGCTACCAAGGAGGTGATCCCCTTTAATTCCTCTTGTTGCCTGTTTCTGTAGGTGTGACTATTTAGGAGGTACTGAAGATGGTTTCTAGATAGTGACAGAGAAGGAAAGTATTTCCTCTAGGAAGCCTGCATGTATTTTTGTTAATTCATCTGCATACTGTTAAATAAGTAATATATTGGCAAGATTAGGAGATTTGGAAACTTTCTATCACCTACACTGGGCTTCTCTGGTGGTGCAGTGGTAAAGAATCTTGTGTGCAATACAGGAGACACAGGTTCAATTCCTGGGTCAGGAAGATCCCTTGGAGAAGGAAGTAGCAACCCACTCCAGTAATCTTGCCTGGGAAATCCCATGAACAGAAGAGCCTGGTGGGTTACAGTCCATGGAGTTGCAAAGGGTCAGACATGACACAGCAACTAAAGAACAATAAACTACCTATGCTTCATTTTTATACTCTATTTTTAGGTGCTTATTTACCTAAGTTAAAGGCTTCCTTTATGTTAAACATATAGGAAAATTAGTTGAGCACAATCATGTATGAATTAAGTTATTGTCTTGTTTTATATTCCACCCCACTCCAGTACTTTTGCCTGGATAATCCCATGGATGGAGGAGCCTGGTAGGCTGCAGTCCATGGGGTCACTAACAGTTGGACATGACTGAGCGACTTCCTTTTCAATTTTCACTTTCATGCACTGGAGAAGGAATGGCAACCCACTCCAGTGTTCTTGCCTGGAGAATCCCAGGGATGGGGGAGCCTGGTGGGCTGCTGTCTATGGGGTTGCACAGAGTCGGACACGACTGAAGTGACTTAGCAGCAGCAGCAGGACTATAAAGAGGAATAAGTGGGACTACATGGTAACAGTTTTCAGTGGCTGAATAATTTAATAAAAAATTAAAAATAGTGCATAAATATGGCTGTGATTGCATATGCCTAGGATAAAACCCAGTCAATACTTAGGGTAAGCCAAATTGATACAAAGTTAGTGAGGAGATTGCTGAAACTCTGAGAAAATGCTGGAGTAATTGATGGTAGATTGAAATTTATGTAAACCTTCACATAGACTTTGGCAAAATGGCTGCTATACTTGTAATTATGACAATGTGAGACAAACATGAAAACATGATAAAACATTGATGCCAAGTCTAACCTAAGAGCCCATATAAATATTATGGAGTATAAATAATCATACACATAGTCAAATGGAATATTTCAATTTGGTTTTGAAAGTGAATTGGCTGAGATGGGGTGAGAGTGCTGTTCACTAGGTTTAAAACGTCTTAGAAACTTGAAGAAAGTAAAACTGCATGTCCTGTGAGATCTAATCCTTTTATATGGGATCTATCAGAATAAATGAGCATCTTTTAAAGTGGGCAATACTGTGTATTCCAGCTGCAGACTAAATGATAGCTTCATTTCAAGCCTCCTGACTGCTATGGAACCATCTGGTATGTGCTCACGTGTAGGAGTAGGTGAGACTCCAGCTAACACTAAAGTCTTAAGCTCGTCTAAGTTGTGTCTTATTTACCACTTCATATCACACTTGGGTGCAGGTAGAAGTCCGAATCTCTTACATCCATCTTTAAGCTTATTCTTTTCTGCTTTTTTACTTACATAAAGGTGTTCATTTTTAGTGAAATAGTTGGAATGGAAAAAATAAAGCAGTTATATCTGAGGAAATCTAAACTCTAAAGTGGGAGAGACTTTATTTCATTTACACTTGGAGGTTTTTTTTCCAATTATTACTTTGGATCAAGGGGAGAACGGTTTGTATATGCTTCTCCCTTGTGTGCAGCTGTGAGCAATGTTCATATGTTATGTGAAATGATTATGCTAAATGTCTGTGAGAACTTGAGTCTTGCTGTGGATATATAACAAGTCTATGGGACCCAAAAGAGAACAACAGTAGGAAGATAGGAAAGGCAAGGGATTTGTTTTAGAAATGAAGAGCTAGTATGAGATGGGCAAGTAGGGGATTAAATGAGAAATTGGGTGGTTTGAACAGATTGTGTATATATTTTCCTCTTTGAGACCCCTAAGATCCCGTCTTATACATTGCATGGGGAAAAATAATCTTTGCTTTCTTTTTAGCTTCCTAACTATGCACTTTCACCATTGCTGTACATTCTTTAAAGCATGGCTCAGAAAAGAACTTTTAGTGAATCTCACTTTTTACTTCAAAAAATTCTAATTATTGTTTTGATTCCTTCTTTACAGAGAGATAGAAATCACTTTAAAGTAGTAGTATCGTATGAATTTATTGTCTGAAGAACAGTGATTTTCTATTTAATTTTCATTAAATTGTAGCTTAAAGAGAATTGTCTCTTCGATCTAGTCTAAGATGTAAATGCTAAGGCTTTTCAGTAGCATTATGTTGGTTGAACACTAGACCAGTTGACTTGTTTCCCAGGATCAATATCACAGGTGGCTCAGTGGTAAAGAATCTGCCTACCAACAGGAGATGTGGGTTCGATCCTTGGGTAGGGAAGATTCCCTGGAGAAGGAAATGGCAACCCACTCCAGTATTCTTGCTTTGGAAATCCCATGGACTAAGGAAGCTGGCAAGCTGCTACTGTCTATGGGTTACAAAAAGTTGGACACGACTTAACGACTAAACAGCAGAAAAGAAAAGATAATAAAATACAGGAGCTCAACATTGTGGCTGAACCCTGATTTTGGATCTGCCACTGGCCAGTAAAAGTGCAAATTATTAATGATCATTCTATTAATATTAGTGCTAAACTAATTGAAAATATTAATGTAATGCCTAACATATTGTTTTTTCTCTTTTTATAAATCATGCTACAAACAGAAATAGCATCTTTTAGAACTGAAGGTTGTCCAGACACATGGCTGTGGTATAAAATGCAGACAAGCTTGGTCTAGAGGCTTCCTCTGTCTGCTTGGTCTTCACTGGAGTGCTGGTAGTGCCTGACTGAATTAGTAATCAGAAATGTAGCAGTGCTGTTTCGTGACTTTGAGACCTTTGATTGTGGATTATGTCTACAGATTGTAGTTTCTTTCTAAGTAGCATCCTTTGTATTTGAGGATCTGAGGAGGCTTGCAGTCTGTGATAAAATTGTTTTCTTCATGTAATCACATACCAGACGTCATTGTGTCTGTCAAGATTTTGGTCCATAGAGCCAAGAAAAATCCGTGTGTTTGTGTGATGAATTTAGATGCATTTCATTTGTGAGATGGATTCTGTCAGGTACCCTTCCTCTACTCTACTTCAACTGAGAAACCTACTGGCTACCATATATAATTTCAAAGTAGAAATACCTTAGCTTTTAAAGTCTGAAGCTGCTTGTCCATAAACATTGAGCATTTCTTACTGATGGCACTCTGTTATGCCTGATGGGACATCCAAAAAGATAAGGGGGTGGTTTTAGCTGAAGGAACCTGTAGGCTTTAGGAAGTCAAGCTCAAATATATTTTATTTTTTTTTAAATCTGTATTTGAACTTGACTTCTGCAAAGCCTGCAGATTCCTTCAGCTAATCTCTGGTGGCTCAGTGCCTGCAATACAGGAGCTACAGGGGACACTGGTTTGATCCCTGGTCAAGAAGATCCCCTGGAGGAGGGTATGGCAACCAACTCCAGCATTCTCACCTGGAGAATCCCCATGGACAGAAAAGGCTGGAGGGCTATAGTCCATAGGGTCGCAAAGAGTCAAACATAATAAGCGACTTAGCACACAGGCAGGCACTCACCAAATGTATGCTATTTATTAAGTAGCTTTGCTACAAAAGGCATAAGCCTTGACTGCAGAGTTTAGAGTGAACTTAAAGTAGAATAAGTGTTTCTACCAGGAGGTTTGAGAGCCCTTCTATCTGTGAACTGGTGTATGGTTCATTCTGTTTATGAACCAGATAACTGTGAAAGATCTTTGAAAATAAATGGATGGAAACTGCACTGAAAGAGTTACGAAGGGTATTATGAGAAGGGCGGAAATCTGAGGATTCCTCGGGAGCCTCAAGTTAACAAGTATTTAGATATTTCCGCATCTGTGGCATCATTGTTATGTGGTCTCTTTGAGTGATTCATAAACAGTCACAGAAGTTGGAGAAAAAGCTGACAATTTTAACCCTTTGTTACATCCACCGATTTTGCTCTACTCTATAAGGGAACTCTGCCCATCAGGAAACCAGTTAAGACAGGTTTTGCCTATTGCTCTGCCCCTAGAAAATATAGCATATAATTTCCATGCAAAAAATGCATCAAAGAAAGAAACACCAGCTTGCTGACACTCTCATAATGGAGTATGGCCAAGGTAATTGTTGATCTCTTACAGCTTTTTGAAGAGTTAGCTCAGCAGTTAAGCTCTGAATAGGTCCACCCTTCTGTTAGTCAGCCAGCAATCTGCTCCCTTCCAGTGAAAGGAATAAAAGCAGAGAGGCAGAATTTCATCTTTGTTCAAATGAGAAACCTGTCTCCTATAAGCCAGGGCCCTTCCTTCTCCATTAAATCTTCTGCTACCAAAGAGAGAAAAAGAAAAAAGATCTTGAATGTGTAGCCTAACAGTCATCACGTCTGCTATAAACCTCACTTGGCAGTTTTTTTCGGTCTTTAGTTGAGTACTAGGAGAGCCTCAATGTGAATGCTAGGTATGAATCCATTAGTACTTAGTACTTATCTTAGTACTGCTACCTATAATTAACATGGCCCAATGGAATTGTAAAAATATTTATAAAAAAGGCAACAGAGTAACAATTACCATTATCCCCAACTAAACTCCTCGTCCTCCATGTTTTCCCCAAGAGAGCCGTGTTGCTACTTCAACAGGCGCAGTGTTGTGGTGACTTTGGTGATACAAATAAAGCAAGACTAAAATTCTAATTGTGAAACGTAAAAAGAAAGTAATTGCCTAGTGTGGGTTAATTCCATCTTTGTGTGATGACAGCAGCTGCGTTTCCCTGCCTTGTGTATTTTAACAGATGGCATTATTTCTTATGGAGTGTTACGGTAGCGGCCGAGGTGACACTGGAGGAGAATTCTGTGACAGCGTGTTAAGTAAGATATTATTGACAAGCCTGTGGTGCGCCGATGCAGAACCGTGTCGTCGTGACTCTCTTGTCACCTCTGTAGCCCCCACCAAATGGTTTCCACTTGCAGCAGGTGGGGGCCAGAACAGAAAGATGAATGGAAAATGGTGTTCTTTTTCAAATTCCCTTGCTTGCATATCATTGACAGGCTTGGGATAAAAGCCCAAATTTGGCAAAGAGGTGCATTTATCAATCCAGTATTGTACTTTGGTACCTTTCTGTCAAAGCTAAGAAAACTGAGAGGCCCTGATGGGCTTGAGTTCTAACCCAAGGTTTGCTCCCAGTCACTTTTCTCTGGATTGGTTTCATTTGGGTAAAAGGCTGCCGCTGGACAATGAGAGAAGTCTCTAGGGCTCTTTCTACTCCAGCTCTCTGTGCTTCTGAAAGTCCCAAGCATTATGCTTTCATGGCACAAAGACAAAGTGAATAGAATGTTGACTAGATTACTCTACGGGTTACTGATATTGATGTAGCCTAGTGTGGAGAAAAGACCAATGGGTCTTTAGAGGAGATCTGGCCATGGTTCAGCCATGACACAGGCCACTGAGTTAATCACAAGGATGTAGTCAAGGTCTAATAGGATGATGCTATCGAAAGATGATTAATTAATTCAACAAACATTACATAACTGCCCTGTACTAGATACTGTGCCAGGTGCTGGGGATTCAGTGGTGGGTAGAGCCTGGTCTGGCGTTTAGAGGAGGTCATTCAGTTGGAGAGACAGATAAGTAAATGGATAATTACAGCAGAGTATAGCAGGAGTTTTGGCGGGCTCAAGTTCAGGGTGATGTAAAAGTCCATAGGAGGGGGAGCTCACCCAGCTAGGGGCCCAGAAACCTTCCAGGAAGGAGTGGATTCTAAGTCAAGGCAAATACACGTCGAAGAGGGAGGGACAAATAATAACAGGATGACCAGAAATTTCTTGAACTAAGGTACAGAAATCACTATGGCTTGGTTTTCCTTCACTGCTGGTCTTAAGAGTAAGAGCCCACCAGAATCTGGTGTCTTGATGAGCGAGGAATGGTCTGATTTAAGTGTTCTTGAAATGATTTCTATCCTGCTGCATTTCTAAAACAAATGCTTTTAAAGCTTGAAAAACAACATTTAAGAGAATACCTAGCATTCACTGTTAGACACTAAACATGAGCTTGGAAACGTCCTCTCCAGGCCTTCCTCTTCACAAATGCCCCAATAGTTTCATGGTGCACTTTGAAGGGAGGTATAAATAGATCTACATTGATTGGTCAAGGGAGAAAAGAGAGTGGCTTTATATACAATATGAACTTTTGGCTTTCTTTTATAATCTTCTCTAAGAGAAGGGCTGTCAGCTTGTTGCTCAGTGAATAATAAATCTGACTCATCCCCTCTCCCTGCAGGCTGACCCTCCTCCATACTAATGTCTGACATTTTACGATTTAAGTAAAATCACCTTCTAAGCAGCACGCCACCAAGAGAATGGTGGAATTTCTTCCTGCAACATGATGCTGAGTAAAAGGGCAGTCCACCAAGTCTGCCGTTGTCTGCACTACTTCCCATGGAGTTACTCTCACTAAGAGTGTTAGTGGGACCTTTAGCAAGAATGTGGGTAAAGGAGGAAAAGAGAGCCCCCTGATTTGGGGAACAGAAACTGACTCACCTCTCTGAACTTGGTGAGAGAAAGAATGTCCTGCTACCCCATTTCTCCTTTAAGTCTTTGTTCTTTCATGAAACTGCAAACAGTAAATACCATGGTAACCTTTGTGAACCCACCTACTTCTGCACTGGAGCTGATTGTATTGTATTTTGGACCCACAATGCCCTCCAAGTTAAAAGAAAGACCAGAGTATAGGATGGTGGTGTTTGCTTGCAATTTAATGTTGCTGCTGCTGCTGCTGCTAAGTCGCTCCAGTCATGTCCAACTCTGTGTGACCCCATAGATGGCAGCTCACCAGGTTCCTCTGTCCCTGGGATTCTGCAGGCAAGAACACTGGAGTGGGTTGTCATTCCCTTCTCCAATGCATGAAAGTGAAAAGGGAAAGTGAAGTCGCTCAGTCGCGTCTGACTCCTCGCGACCCCATGGACTGTAGCCCACCAGGCTCCTCCATCCATGGGATTTTCTAGGCAAGAGTGCTAGAGTGGGTTGCCATTTCCTGCTCCAGCAATTTGATGTTATAAACCTTTAATATTTCTAGTGTTCAAACGTAGAACTCCAGATCCCCATATTTGCCTGTTCTCTTGTATATCTTAAAATCTAGTTCTAAATAATGACTCATAGAATTGTGAGCAAATAAAATGCTTGTTGAATTCCTCATTTGGTGCCATTTTATGCAGTAATAGATAGCTGAAATGATTATATATGGAGGCAAGAGAACTGGACCTCATGGTTCTAGGAGATGGTTCTAGATGTTTTTAATAGTTCTGCTGAGGTTTCACTATCCATGCCATGCCTACCCAAAGATATGTGTGGGTGCATGCTAAGTCACTTCAGTTGTGTCTGACTCTGTGCAGCCTTATGGACTGCAGCACACCGGGTTCCTCTGTCCATGGAATTCTCCAGGCAAGAATACTGGAGTGGGTTTTCGTGCCCTCCTCCAGGGGGTCTTCCAGACCCTGGGACTGAACCCATGTCTCTTGTGTCTAACCTGCATTGGCAGGTTCTTTACCACTGTTGCCACCTGGGAAGCCCAAGATACGTGACAAAGTGGAAATGATAATGAATATAATGTAGTTGCTACAGTTTATTCAGCACGTCCTCACTTAACCCTTATGACTCCTTATATCATTGTCAGATGGGGAAACTGAGTCTCAAGGGCCACAGAGAAGTAAGTTGTATTCAAATCTGGCATACTGTTTCCATAGTGTTCTTTCCCAAAGAAGTCTAGAACCAGTCAAAGTGAAGTGAAGTCACTCAGTCGCGTCTGACTCTTCGCGACCCCCTTACCAGCCCTCTCCATCCATGGGATTTTCCAGGCAAGAGTACTGGAGTGGGTTGCCATTTCCTTCTCCAAGGGTCCTTCCTGACCCGGGGATAGAACTCTGGTCAAGGCAAGACTTAAAATAGCTTCCTGTTAGAAATCTAACAGGTGTTGAACTTGGAGTGACAGAGGAACTAGGTAAGTCTCTTTCAATATTTCACTAAAGTATTTCATTAAAGTAGTCTGCGCTCTGGCTGTAATCATATCAGTTGCTTGAATGAGAAGTGGCAAAGGTAAAATGGAATCCTTGAACCGAACTATGTAAACAGATCTACCTCCAGAATCTAGATTGTCTGGAAATTTGTGTTCCAAATAATTGACTCAAAAATTTGCATCAGAAGTTTATGATGGAATTATTTCTTTAAGAAGAAGTCAGTCATAATCAACATGCTCATCCTCTGACCTTCAGTTCAGTTGCTCAGTCATGTTCAACTCTTTGCAACCCCATGAATCACAGCACGCCAGGCCTCCCTGTCCATCACCATCAATCAGACCTTACAAAGTATTAAATTTTAAGTAAGGCTTCTCAGTTACTTATACTTTCCATGACAGAGAAAATTATATCTTTTGGATCATGATCAATAATGTGGCATGTGCAATTCTACTTTACTTTTTAGACTTATGATCAATTTCAGATTAAAATATCTTCTTTATCAAAAATTTAGGAGTGAACAGTTTTTAAGTACATTGCTTGTAGTATGACCTAGATATTGCGATGACAGCCTTTGGAACCATATCAAGACCACTCCATATACATGCCCTTTATAAGCAGGCATCACAGTATGACAGCTTGAATCACACACAGTTTTGTGTGTGTGTGTGTGTGTGTGTGTGTGTGTGTGTGTGTGTTAGTATTATCATGTAGCTAAACATCCCCCAAACTCACTTTAAAACATGGACCAATCTGAGATCTTTTATGATTGGTTATACAGTGTGTCCATCTAGGAAAGATGGGCCAGGAAGGTATTCTTAGATCAAAACCCTAAATGAAGGAGGCACAAAACAATAGGAGTAACATGGTAAAGATTAGTCATGCCGTCCTGTGTAGCAGATATGAGGGCGTTCAGTCATAGTCATAAATACCAGCCACGCTCGTCATCTCTCTCCGTGTGGAACATAGAATGGATGTCAGCTTGTGATTATCAGACATTGCAAAGGCATAGCCATACAGAGAGCCATGGAACTGCTTTATCCTAGTGATACACAAGTTGTCTCTGAAAATCAAAATTTTAAAGAAGAATAACTTCAGTGGAGTTTAATGATGACAAACAATCTTTGAATCCAAATTTCTTTACCTGGACTGTTCTTGTTTGGGCATTTAACATGCTTTCATATCTTATTTTCTCCCTGTCAAAAGCAATCTTGTACTGGAATTAAGTCTTTATGCACCTACATCATAAGAATGAGAGTGGCTGGGTGAAAGTATTAAGTGTTTTAAATGACTGGTCATATAGAATGGTTATTTTTTGAAGTGTCTGATTTTTGGAAGAATCATTATCTGCCATACTGGTTAAATTTACCTCAAAGTAAAAATAATCCAGGTTCACCTAAATATTTAAAGAGTTTGATATTGCCAGACACTAACATAAAAGACAGCCAGCCTCTGAGACTTGACACTAGACAACAAGATCTCTATGATGATGTTTCTTGTATTTTAGGGAGATCAGGATTTAGCATCATACAGCACTTAGATAGAAACTAACCTGGGTCATAACTCGAATAAGACTCTGATAATATTAAGGCACCAATAAATATTTCATTTTAATTTTCATCTCAGTGCCAAATATTGCACCTGGAGATAATATCTGGTTGGATCTGGACCAAAGGATGAATGAATGAGTACTGGCTGTAAATGCTGATTTATAAATGTTTTACTTTATTGAAACTATTCTTTCAGACTACTCCTCCAAATCCATCCTGTACTATAGTTTGTGACTTTGGTTTTTTCAACTGTTTCTGATTTTATCTCTGCTTTAGAATCTCTCATGGTTTTCCAATCCACCTACTCAGGATAAATTAAAAAGTTTATTGTCTTGCTTTCTTATACCTCTTTCCTTTCCTTTGCGTGCCGTGACAAATGCTTGGTTTTGCTTGGACACTAATGATACATGAAACATGTTGATGAGCTATTAAAGTTTCCTTCTAATTTGTCTCTTCTTAAATATCAAAAGGAGTATTGACCCAAAATGCAATTCAGTTACTAAAACCACTAAAAGAATATGAAATATTCTTTCATATTTGGAATATTTTCAAATACTTCCTTCTTTTTGTTTTTCCTCTGTCTTTTCTGAAGAGGGAGAGGACTGAAGAAAATGAACTTAATAGAAGAATTGTTCAGAGAATATATGTTTTTAGATAATTTTATATATGTGATAAATTGAATCAATTGCTACATTATTCTTAAACATTTCCTCCCATCTTATTGGATGAGTCAAATCCAAAAATAGTTTTATTTAAATCTGAAACACACTGGTTATTTAAAAAATTCAGTTTTTAAAGTAAAGCTGAAAAGTAACTAAAGTAAACAAAAGCAGTTAGAGAAGTATAAAGATTAATATGAAAATAACCATATAGAATTACTTCACCAAGGGATAACCACTGTTAATCTATTGATGAAAATGGTTTGATATCTCTTATGAATGCCTACATACACACATATGTTCCTACCCGTTGTTTTATGAAATTGGGATTGCACTAAATATACTGTACATTAATATATATAATGTATTTATACTGATTTTGAGCATTTTTTCATGACAATAAAGATCCTATATTACTTTTAATGCTTGCAGGATATTGCATTATTTACCCTATATAACATTTAAGAGAGAACACATTTTCTTTCCTTTCTCTCTTTTTTCCTTCCCTTCTTCCTTGCCTTCGTACTTGGGTACTGGTCAAAATGGTTTCCAGGAAGGGCATATTAATTGAAATTTTCATCAGCAGATCATAAGTGCCTGATTTTCTATTCCCTTTTCAATCCAGATCTTTGATATTTTCCACCTTTGCCAGTCTACTAGTATGGTATATTGTTGCTTTAATTTTCATCTCTTTTTATTATAAGAAAGAACATCTTTTCATGATTGCTGACCATTTTTAAGTTTCTTCTTTGAGTAATTTCTTATTCTTGTCATATTATATATTTTTTTAATTTAAAGAATTTCTTTGAGCTCTTTGCAAATTAAAAATTATTTTTTGTCATATGCTTTATGAATGTTACTTCCCAGTTTGTATTTTTATTTAAAAAATTTGTTCAGCGTGATTTATTACCCTTTTATAATGAAGTTCTTAGTTTTACGTGATAAATTTGTCACTGTATTTTGTCTTATGCTTCTGAGTTTTTATGATACGCTAAAAGATTTTCCCCACTATGTGATTATTTAAAATAAGCAAACAAACAAAACCTCCTAAATTTCAGTTTGCAATTTTATGGCTTAATTTTACTCTTTAAATAAATGAGATACTGACTTTATTGAATAATAATTACAAATATTTTGAATTGTTTTTCCCATTTTTCAAGTTATTTAATTGGAATTTTGAATGGGCATTTGAATAAATTTTTGTAATGTTTTGAGTTCAATATGTGACGATTTGGAGAAATTTATGTTTTTATAATGCAATTCTATATAAGAGAACATTTATTCATTTATTTATTTACATCTTTCTTCTATTATATCCTTTAATGGGTGTTGTAGGCTTGGTAATCAGCTTGCCAGCTTGCTGCTGCTGCTGCTAAGTCGCTTCAGTCATGTCCGACTCTGTGGGACCCCATAGACGACACCCACTAGAGTCCCCCGTCCCTGGGATTCTCCAGGCAAGAATACTGGAGTGGGTTGCCATTTCCTTCTCTAATGCATGAAAGTGAAAAGTGAAAGTGAAGTCGCTCAGTCATGTCCAGCTCTTAGCGACTCCATGGACTGTAGCCCACCAGGCTCCTCCATCCATGGGATTTTCTAGGCAAGAATGCTAGAGTGGGACTTGTCAGTTTATGTCCTCTTGAATTTAAAAACATAATTTTCAAGAATTCTTTGCATACTGAGGCTAGTAACCCATTGTATGTTTTCTAAATATTATTATTTCCCAGGTTAACTTTGTTTTCCAAAGATGTTTGTAGTGCTTTTATTTTTCCATCATAAGGAAGTGTTTTATTTTATGTAGTCAATTTATCATTCTTTTTATTTAATGTTTCTTGGTTTTTATGACAAAAAGTATATTAACTTTATTCTGGTGTGGAGAGAAACCTTTAAATTTCAATCATTCTAATCGGTGTGTAGGAGTATTTCATTGTGTCTTTAATTGTCTCTAATGAATATTGATGTTAAGCATCTTTTAATGTATTTATCTGCCATCTGTATATCTTCTTTGGTGAAGGGTTTGTTCAAATATTTTGCCCAGTTTTTGTTGAATTGTTTTGTCTTATGTTAAGTTGTATATATATTCTAGGTACAAGTTCTTTTTGGGGGTATGTATTTTGCAAATATTTTTCTCCTGGTCTGTGCCTTGCTTTTTCATTTTCATTACATTGTCCCTTGAAGAGTGAAAATTTTTCTTTTTAATTCAATTCATCAATTTTTCCCTCTTATGGATTATAAGTGTTAATGTCCTACTTTAAAAATCTTTGCCAAACACAAGGTCTCTAGCATTGTCTATGTTTTATTTTATAAGTTTTATAGTCCTAGCTCTTATGTTTAGTTCTGTGTTCTTAACTGAGTTATTTTATATATGTTGTGAGTTGAGTCAAATTTCTTTTTGTACATTGCTATCAAATTAATTGTTTCAGTATCATTTGCTGAAAAGATATCTTAAAAAAATTAAATGGCCTTGAAACTTTGTCAAAGATCAATTGACCTTATATATATATATCATTATTTGGTTGCTGTTTTTGGACTAATCTCTTCCATCAAAACAAATGTCTATCTTTATGGCAACTACAGTGTCTTGATTACTGGCTTTGTAGTAAGTCTTGAAATCAGGTAATGTAAGACCTCTTTATTTTTCTTTTTAAAAACTATTCCCAGACCTTTGCATTTCCTTATAAATTTTAGAATCAGCATGTCAGTTTCCACACAAAAGCCTGCTGGAATTATATCAGTTCACATGTTGTATAAGACTCTTCTAACCATATGCTGTTACTTACTTCCCCTGGCTCTGTATGCTATTTTTGTTATACATTTTACTCCTACCTACAGAATAAACTCAGTACATTTTATTATTTTTGCTTTAAACAATTATCCTTTAAGCTGATTTAAAAAAATAACAAAAATAAATTGTATATCCACCTGTGTATTTACTATTTCTAGTTTTCTCCATTCCTTTGCCTAAGTCCAAATTTCCTTTGGATCATTTTCCTCTTGCTTGAAGGATTTCCTTTATAATTTCATATTGTGCTGATCTGCTAACCATGCATTCTGTCAGATTTTGTGTGTATGCGAATGTTTTTATTTTGTCTTTGATTCTGAAAGATATTCTCTCTGGGTTGATGGTTTTGTTAACAGTTGTGTAATTTCACTGCCTGACAGTTGTTGCCCCACTGTGTTCTGGCTTTTATTGTTTCTGATAAGTCAGGGGTCATTCTTACTTTTTACCTCCATAATTAAGGCACCACTTTTTTCCCCTGGCTGCTTTTAAGATTTTCCTCTTTTATGCTCTTTTGAAATAATTTGATTATAATATATATTTTTTACTTTTTCTATTAGGTATCATTTGCTTTATCTCCTTTGTGCTTTGAGTCTGCTGAAACTGTAAATTTCTAATTTTAATCAAATTTGGAGGTTATTTGGCCATTATTTTTTAAAATTAATTAATTATTTTTTATTGAAGGATAATTGTTTTACAGACTTTTCTGTTTTCCGTCAAAATTCAACATGAATCAGTCATAGGTATAAATATAACCCCTCCCTTTTGAACCTCCCTCCCTATTGCACCCCTCTAGGTTGATACAGAGTCCCTGTTTGAGTTTTCTGAGCCATACAGCAAATTCCCATTGGCTATCTATTTTACATATGGTAGTGTAAGTTTCCAAGTTACTCTTTCCATACATCTCACCCTCTCCTCCCCTCTCCCCATGTCCATAAGTCTATTTTTTATGTCTGTTTCTCTACTGTGGCTCTGTAAATAAATTCTTTAGTACCATTTTTTCTAGATTCTGTATATATGCATTAGAATCTGATGTTTGTATTATTCTTTCTGACTTACTTCACTCTGTATAATAGGTTCTGGGTTCATCCAGCTCATTAGAACTGACTCAAGTGCTTTTATATGGTTGAGTAATATTCCATTGTGTATATATACCGCAGCTTCTTTTTTTTTTTTAATGCATAAATCTTTTTTTTCCCTTTTTTAAATTTTTTGGATTTTAAAAATTAGATAATTTAATAGATTTTATATTTTAAATAAAAAAGGGAAAAAAAAATTAAAAAAAAATAACGAATCAGCCATAGGTGAACACAATCTCCCAATGCCGAAGCCCCCTCCCACCTCCCACCTCACATCCTCTACTTGAATCATCCTGTGCATCAGCCCCATGCATCCTGCATCCTACATTGAACATAGATTGGCGCTTCGTTTCTTACAAGAAAATATACATGTTTCATTGCCATTCTCCCAAACCATCCCACCCTTTCCCTCTCCCTCAGAGTCCAAAAGTCCACTCTATACCTCTGTGTCTCTTTGTTGTCTCACATGTAGGGTCATCATTACTGTCTTCTAAATTCCATATATATGTGTCAGTATACTGTATTGGTGTTTTTCTTTCTGGCTTACTTCACTCTGTATAATCGGTTCCAATTTCATCCATCTCATTAGAACTGAGTCAAATTTATTCTTTTTAAGGGCTGAGTAGTATTCCATAGTGTATATGTACCACAGCTTTTTATCCAATCATCTGCTGATGGACATCTAGGTTGCTTCCATGTCCTGGCTATTATAAACAGTGCTGCAATGAACATCGGGGTACATGTGTCTCTTTCAATTCTGGTTTCCTCAGTGTGTATGCCCAGCAGTGGGATTGCTGGGTCATAAGGCAGTTCTATTTGCAATTTTTTAAGGAATCTCCATACTGTTTTCCATAATGGCTGTACTAGTTTGCATTCCCACCAACAGTGTAAGAGGGTTCCCTTTTCTCCACACCCTCTCCAGCATTTATTGCTTGTAGACTTTTGGATCGCAGCCATTCTGACTGGTGTGAAATGGTACCTCATTGTGGTCTTGATTTGCATTTCTCTGATAATGAGTGATGTTGAACATCTTTTCATGTGTTTGTTAGCCATCCGTATGTCTTCTTTGGAGAAATGCCTATTTAGTTCTTTGGCCCAATTTTTTTATTGGCTCATTTATTTTTCTGGAGTTGAGCTGCATAAGTTGCTTATATATCTTTGAGATTAGTTGTTTGTCAGTTGTTTCATTTGCTATTGTTTTCTCCCATTCAGAAGGCTGTCTTTTCACCTTGCTTATAGTTTCCTTTGTTGTGCAGAAGCTTTTAATTTTAATTAGATCCCATTTGTTTATCTTTGCTTTTATTTCCAGTATACTGGGAGTTGGATCATAGAGGATCCTGCTGTGATTTATGTCGGAGAGTGTTTTGCCTATGTTCTCCTCCAGGAGTTTTATAGTTTCTGGTCTTACATTTAGATCTTTAATCCATTTTGAGTTCATTTTTGTGTATGGTGTTAGAAAGGGGTCTAGTTTCATTCTTTTACAAGTGGTTGACCAGTTTTCCCAGCACCACCTGTTAAAGAGACTGTCTTTACTCCATTGTATATTCTTGCCTCCTTTGTCGAAGATAAGGTGTCCATAGGTGTGTGGGTTAATCTCAGGGCTTTCTATTTTGTTCCATTGATCTATATGTCTGTCTTTGTGCCAGTACCATACTGTCTTAATGACTGTGGCTTTGTAGTAGAGCCTGAAGTCAGGCAAGTTGATTCCTCCAGTTCCATTCTTCTTTCTCAAGATTGCTTTGGCTATTCGAGGTTTTTTGTATTTCCATACAAATCTTGAGATTATTTGAGCTAGTTCTGTGAAAAATACTGCTGGTAGCTTGATGGGAATTGCATTGAATCTGTAGATTGCTTTAGGTAGTATACTCATTTTCACTATATTGACTCTTCCGACCCATAAGCATGGTATATTTCTCCATCTATTAGTGTCCTCTTTGATTTCTTTCATCAGTGTTTTATAGTTTTCGATATATAGGTCTTTAGTTTCTTTAGGTAGGAATATTCCTAAGTATTTTATTCTTTTCATTGCAATGGTGAATGGAATTGTTTCCTTAACTTTTTTCTACTTTCTCATTATTAGTGTATAGGAATGCAAGGGATTTCTGAGTGTTGATTTTATATCCTGCCACTTTACTATATCCATTGATTAGCTCTAGTAGTTTTCTGGTCGAGTCTTTAGGATTTTCTATGTAGAGGATCATGTCATCTGCAAACAGTGAGAGTTTTATTTCTTCTTTTCCAAATTGGATTCCTTCTATTTCTTTTTCTGCTCTGATTGCTGTGGCCAAAACTTCCAGTACGATGTTGAAGAGTAGTGGTGAAAGTGGACACCCTTGTCTTGTTCCTGACTTTAGGGGAAATGGTTTCAATTTTTCGCCATTGAAGATTATGTTAGCTGTGGGTTTGTCATATATAGCTTTTATTATGTTGAGGTATGT
This sequence comes from Nanger dama, assembly GCA_917880005.1. Taxonomy (NCBI): domain Eukaryota; kingdom Metazoa; phylum Chordata; class Mammalia; order Artiodactyla; family Bovidae; genus Nanger; species Nanger dama. The sequence continues at coordinate 12,623,637 of CAKJTW010000032.1, read as the reverse complement.
TCCTTCTATTCCTGCTTTCTGGAGAGTTTTTATCATAAATGGATGTTGAATTTTGTCAAAGGCTTTTTCTGCATCTATTGAGATAATCATATGATTTTTATTTCTCAGTTTGTTAATGTGATGAATTACATTGATTGACTTGCGGATATTGAAGAATCCTTGCATCCCTGGGATAAAGCCCACTTGGTCATGGTGTATGATCTTTTTAATGTGTTGCTGGATTCTGATTGCTAGGATTTTGTTAAGGATTTTTGCATCTATGTTCATCAGTGATATTGGCCTATAGTTTTCTTTTTTTTGTGGTGTCTTTGTCAGGTTTTGGTGTTAGGGTGATGGTGGCCTCATAGAATGAGTTTGGAAGTTTACCTTCCTCTGCAATTTTCTGGAAGAGTTTGAGTAGGATAGGTGTTAGCTCTTCTCTAAATTTTTGGTAGAATTCAGCTGTGAAGCCATCTGGACCTGGGCTTTTGTTTGCTGGAAGATTTCTGATTACAGTTTCAATTTCCGTGCTTGTGATGGGTCTGTTAAGATTTTCTATTTCTTCCTGGTTCAGTTTTGGAAAATTGTACTTTTCTCAGAATTTGTCCATTTCTTCCAAGTTGTCCATTTTATTGGCAAATAATTGCTGATAGTAGTGTCTTATGATTCTTTGTATTTCTGAGTTGTCTGTCGTGATCTCTCCATTTTCATTTCTAATTTTGTTGATTTGATTTTTTTCTTTGTTTCTTGATGGGTCTGGCTAATGGTTTGTCAATTTTGTTTATCCTTTCAAAGAACCAGCTTTTTGCTTTGTTGATTTTTGCTATGGTCTCTTTTGTTTCCTTTGCATTTATTTCTGCCCTAATTTTTAGGATTTCTTTCCTTCTACTAACTCTGGGGTTCTCTATTTCTTCCTTTTCTAGTTGCTTTAGGTGTAGAGTTAGGTTATTTATTTGACTTTTTCTTGTTTCTTGAGGTATGCCTGTATTGCTATGAACTTTCCTCTTAGGACTGCTTTTATAGTGTCCCAAAGGTTCTGTGTAGTTGTGTTTTCATTTTCATTCGTTTCGATGCATATTTTGATTCTTTTTGATTTCTTCTGTGATTTGTTGATTATTCAGAAGGGTGTTGTTCAGCCTCCAAATGTTGGCATTTTTAATAGTTTTTCTCCTATAATTGAGATCTAACCTTAGTGCATTATGGTCAGAGAAGATGCTTGGAATGATTCCGATTTTTTTGAATTTATCAAGGTTAGATTTATGACCCAGAATGTGATCTATACTGGAAAAGGTTCCGTGTGCACTTGAGTAAAAGGTGAAATTCATTGTTTTGGGGTGAAATGTCCTATAGATATCAATTAGGTCTAACTGGTCAATTGTATCGTTTAACGTTTGCGTTTCTTTGTTAATTTTCTGCTTAGTTGATCTGTCCATAGGTGTGAGTGGGGTATTAAAGTCTCCCACTGTTATTGTGTTATTATTAATTTCCCCTTTCATGCTTGTTAGCAATTGTCTTACATATTGTGGTGCTCCTATGTTGGGTGCATATATATTTATAATTGTTATATCTTCTTCTTGGATTGATCCTTTAATCATTATGTAGTGGCCTTCTTTGTCCCTTTTCACAGCCTTTGTTTTAAAGTCTATTTTATCGGATATGAGTATTGCTTCTCCTGCTTTCTTTTGGTCTTTATTTGCATGGAATATCTTTTTCCAGCCCTTCACTTTTAGTCTGTATGTGTCCGTTGTTTTGAGGTGGGTCTGTTGTAGGCAGCATATATAGGGATCTTGTTTTTGTATCCATTCAGCCAGTCTTTGCCTTTTGGTTGGGGCATTCAACCCATTTACATTTAAGGTAATTATTGATAAGTATGCTCCTGTTGCCATTTACTTTATTGTTTTGGGTTCAGGTTTATACGTCCTTTTTGTGTTTCCTTTCTAAAGTCTATCCTTTAGTATTTGTTGGAGAGCTGGTTTGGTGGTGCTGAAATCTCTCAGCTTTTGCTTGTCTGTAAAGCTTTTGATTTCTCCTTCATATTTGAATGAGATCCTTGCTGGGTACAGTAGTCTTGGCTGAAGGTTATTGTCTTTCATCACTTTAAGTATGTCTTGCCATTCCTTCCTGGCCTGAAGAGTTTCTATTGAAAGATCTGCAGTTATTCTTATGGGGATCCCCTTGTGTGTTATTTGTTATTTTTCCCTTGCTGCTTTTAATAATTGTTCTTTGTGTTTGGTCTTTGTTAGTTTGATTAAAATATGTCTTGGGGTGTTTCGCCTTGGGTTTATCCTGATTGGCACTCTCTGGGTTTCTTGGACTTGGGTGATTATTTCCTTCCCCATTTTAGGGAAGTTTTCAACTATTATCTCCTCAAGTATTTTCTCATGGTCTTTCTTTTTGTCTTCTTCTTCTGGGACTCCTATAATTCGAATGTTGGAGTGTTTCATATTGTCTTGGAGGTCTCTGAGGTTGTCCTCATTTCTTTTAATTCGTCTTTCTTTTTCCCTCGCTGATTCATTTATTTCTACCATTCTATCTTCTATTTCACTAATCCTATCTTCTGCCTACGATATTCTACTATTTGTAGCCTCCAGAGTGTTTCTGATCTCATTTATTGCATTATTCATTATATGTTGACTCTTTTTTATTTCTTCTAGGTCCTTGTTAAACCTTTCTTGCATCATCTCAATCCTTGACCCCAGGCTATTTATCTGTGATTCCATTTTGATTTCAAGATTTTGGATCATTTTCACTATCAGTATTCGGAATTCTTTCTCAGGTAGATTCCCTATCTCTTTCTCTTTTGTTTGGTTTGGTGGGCATGTCTCCTGTTCCTTTGCCTGCTGGGTATTCCTCTGTCTCTTCATCCTGGTTATATTGCTGCGTTTGGGGTGGCTTTTCTATATTCTGGGAATTTGTGGAGTTTTCTTTATTATAGAGCTTCCTCTCTGTGTTTGGGGTTATATCAGTGGCTTGTCAAAGTTTCTTGGTCAGGGAGGCTTGTGTTGGAGTTCTGGTGGGTGGATCTGGATTTCCTCTCTCTGGAGTGCTGTGACGTGTGAAGTAATGGGTTATGAGACGTCAATGGTTTTGGAGTATTTTGAGTTGCCTGTGTATTGAAGCTCAGGGGCTTGTTCTTGTGTTGCTGGAGAATTTGCGTGGTATGTCTTGCTCTGGAGCTTGTTGGCCCTTGGGCAGTGCTCAGTTTCAGTATAGGTATGAAGGTGTTTGATGAACTCAAATTGGATAATGTTCCCTGTATTCAGGAATTCTTTGATGATCTCAGGATTTGGAATTACGTCTCCTGATTCTGGTTTTCAGGTTTATTTTTACAATAGCCTCATGATTTCTCCATCTATTCAGCACTAATGTTAAAACATCTAGGTTAATGATGATAGGTTTCTCCACCTTGAGGGTCGTCCCTAGAGGATCGGTGAGTTACTGGTTTTGAAGCCAATGATCAGCTTTGCTGGATGGTTGATGTCCTCTGCCAGCAGTCAGAAGTTATTTTGTGGAATTTGCTCAGCGTTGAAATGTTCTTTTGATGAGGTAGAGAGGGAGAAAGTGTTCTCCCCATCCTATTCCTCCGCCATCTTTTTTCCCTCCCCTATACCGCAGCTTCTTTATCCATTCATCTGTTGATGGACATCTAGGTTGCTTCCATGTTCTAGCTATTGTAAATATTGCTGCAATGAACAATGGGATACATGTGTCTCTTTCAATTTTGGTATCTTCAGGGTATAGGTCTAAGAGTGGGGTTGCTGGGTCATATGGTGGTTTTATTCCCAGTTTTTAAAGGAATCTCCATACTGTCTTCCATCGTGGCTGTATCAGTTTACATCCTCACCAACAATGCAAGAGTGTTCCCTTTTCTCCACACCCTCTCCAGCATTTATTGTTTGTAGACCTCTTGATGATCGTCATTCTGACTAATATCTCATTGTAGTTTTGATTTGCATTTCTCTAATAATGAGTGATGTTGAGCATCTTTTCATGTGTTTGTTAGCCATCTGTATGTTCTCTTTGGTGAAATGGCTGTTTAGGTCTTTACCTTGCCTTTTGATTGGGTTGTTTGTTTTTCTGGTACTGAGTTGTATGAGCTGCTTGTATATTTTTGAAATTAATCCTTTGTCAGTTGTTTCATTTGCTATTATTTTCTCCCATTCTGAGGGCTGTCTTTTCACCTTGCTTATACTTCCCTTTGTTGTGCAAAATCTTTTAAGTTTAATCAGGTCCCACTTGTTTACTTTTGTTTTTATTTCCATTACTCCAGGAGGTGGGTCATAGAGGATCTTCTTTTGATTTATGTCATTGAGTATTCTGCCTAAGTTTTCCTCTAAGAGTGTTATAGTTTCTGGTCTTACATTTAGGTCTTTAATCCATTTTGAGTTTATCTTTGTGTATGGTGTTAAGAAGTGTTCTGATTTCATTCTTTTACATTAGCTGTCCAGTTTTACTAGCATAATTTATTGAAGTGATTGTCTTTGCCCCATTGTATATTCTTGCCTCCTTTGCCAAAAATAAGGTATCCATAGGTGCATGGGTTTATTTCTGGGCTTTCTATCTTGTTCCATTGGTCTGTATTTCTGTTTTAGTGCTAGTACCATACTGTCTTGATGATTGCAGCTTTCTAGTATAATATGAAGTCAGGAAGGTTGAGTCCTCCAACTCCGTTCTTTCTCAAGACTGCTTTGGTAATTCGGACTCTTTTGTGTTTCCATACAAACTATGAAATTTTTTTTCTTCTAGTTCTGTGAAAAATGTCATTAGTGATTTGATAGGGATCACATTGAATCTGTAGGTTGCATTTGGTAGTATAATCATTTTCACAATATTGATTCTTCCTACCCAAGAGCATGGAGTATCTCTCCATCTGTTTGTGTTGTATTTAATTTCTTTCATCAGTGTCTTATAATTTTCTGCGTACATTTCTCTTGTCTCCTTAGGTAAGTTTATTCCTAGACATTTAATTCTTTTGTTGCAATTGGTGAATGAGATTGATTCCTTAATTTATCTTTCTGATTTTTCATTGTTAGTATATAGAAATGCAAATGATTTCTTTGTATTGATTTTGTATCCTGCAGCTTTGCTAAATTCGTTGATTAGCTCTAGTAATTTTCTGATACTATTTTTAGGGTTTTCTATGTACAGTATTATGTCATCTGCAAACAGTGAGAGCTTTACTTCTTTTCCGATCTGGATTCCTTTTATTTCTTTTTCTTCTCTGATTGCTGTAGCTAGGACTTCCAGAACTATGTTGAATAATAGTGGTGAGGTGAGAGTGGACACCCTTGTATTGTTCCTGATCTTAGGGGAATGCTTTCAGTTTCTCACCATTGAGAATAATGTGTGCTGTAGGCTTATCATATATGGCCTTTACTATGTTGAGGTCGGTTCCTTCTATGCCCATTTTTGAAGAGTTTTAATCATAAATGGGTACAGAATTTTGTCAAAGGCTTTTTCTGCATCTATTGAGATGATCATATAGTTTTCATCTTTCAGTTCGTTTATATGGTTTATCACAATGATTGATTTGCATATATTGAAGAATCCTTGCATCCCTGGAATAAACCCAACTTGATCATGCTCCATGAGCTTTTGATGTGTTGCTGAATTCTGTTTGCTAAAATTTTGTTGAGGATTTTTGCATCTATGTTCATCAGTGATATCGGCCTGTAGTTTTTGTTTTTGTGTTATCTTTGTCTGGTTTTGGTATCAGGGTGATGGTGGTCTCATAGAATGAGTTTTGAAGTGTTCCTTCCTCTGCAATTTTTTGAAAGAGTTTTAGAAGGTTGGGCATTAGGTCTTCTCTAAAAAGATCACCTGGAAAAAGAAATGGCAACCCACTCCAGTATTCTTGCCTGGAGAAGCCCATGAATGGAGGAGCTTGGTGGGCTACAGTCCATGGATTGCAAAGAGTCAGACACGACTGAGCAACTTCATTTTCACTTTCACTTTCAAATGTTTGATAGAATTCTCCTGTGAAGCCATGTGATCATGGACTTTTGTTTTTGGGGAGATTTTTGATCACAACTTCAATTTCAGTGCTTGTAATTGGGTTGTTCCTGGTTCAGTATTGCAAGATTGAACTTTTCAGGGAATCTGTCCATTTCTTTCACGTTATCCATTTTATTGCCATATAGTTGTTCATAATAGGCTTATAATCCTTTGTATTTCTGCATTGTCTGTTGTAACCTCTCCTTTTTCATTTCTAATTTTGTTGATTTGATTCTTCTCTCTTTTATTCTTGATAACTCTGGCTAAAAGCTTGTCAATTTTATCCTCTCAAAGAACCAGCTTTTAGTTTTATTAATCTTTACTATTATTTATTTCCTTTCTTTTTCATTTATTTCTGCTTGGATCTTTATGACTTCATTCTTTATGCTAATTTTGGAATTATTTTGTTCTTCTTTTTCTAGTTATTTTAGGGGTAAAGTTAGGTTGTCTGTTTGGTGTTTTTCTTATTTCTTGAGGTAGGATTGTATTGCTATAAACTTCCCTCTTAGGACTGCTTTTGCTGCGTCCCATAGGTTTTGAGTTGTTATGTTTTCATTGTCATTTGTTTCTAGAAATTTTTGATTTCCTTTTTGATTTCTTCAGTACCTGTTGGTTATTTAGAAATGTGTTGTTTAATTTGCACGTGTTTGTGTTTCTTATCATTTTTTTTCCTTTTAATTGATATCTAGTGTCATAGCACTGTGGTCGGAAAAGGTGCTTGATATTATTTCAATTGCCTTAAATTTCCTGAGGTTTGATGTGTGACCCAAGATTTGGTCTATCCTGGAGAATGTTCCATGTGTGCTTGAGAAGAAGGTGTATGCTTCTGCATTTGGATGGAATGTCCTGAAGATATCAATGAGACCCATCTCATCGAATGCATCATTTAAGACGTATGTTTTCTTATTAATTTTCTGTTTTGATGATCTGTCCATTGGTGTGAGTGGGGTGTTAAAGTTTCCTATTATTATTGTGTTACTGTCAATTTCTCTTTTTATGTCTTAGTGTTTGTCTTATATATATCGAGGTACTCCTGGCGGGGTCCAGCCCCCACAGGATCCAGGGAAACTCGAAGGAGAAATGGTGTCGGTGATTGATTTAGAGAGAGACAGACAGATAAGAATGTTGTAGATAGGACAATAGAGGAGAGAAGAAAAGAGGCTGATGTTCCTTGGTTTATACAGAAAATTAATAAAGTCTCAAGACAAGAGACTTGCACCATCTACGTGAGGCCACAGGTGCCCTCCTGGTCTCCCGAGGAGTGAAGGCACAGGGTGCCTTCCCGTTCAGGTCTTAGAAACCCAGGCAAATAAGTAGACACGGCAGATCTCTGTACTCCAGATGAGAACTAGCCTGAAAGAGAGAGTAAGAGGAGGAAAACGATTGACACAAGGCGATCAAGCTGCTTTGATGAGTGAGATCCATAGCTTTATTTTTAAAATTGTACTTATATACCTTTTTTGTACATAGAGGGGAAATGAAAGATGCGAGGTCATACAGAGTCAGCCCAGCATTCCAGCAGTTTTGCCCTTATCGAAACCATGATTTTTTCTGCACACCTTTCCCACAAATAATGCTGTGTACAGTATCTTCTGGCCTTGGAGACCTGTGAACATTGTATGACCCTCTTTTGATAAAGGCTGCTCAACCAAAAACTTATTTTCCCTCAAAGTGTTTTTCCTTTATATTTCTAATCTATGTCAGCTTCAGAAAATGCCAAACAGAGTTACATTTTTCACAGAGCAAAGGTGCAGCGAGTTACAAGAAAGAGCCAATTAGCTCAAAAGTCTGATATGGTTAAATTCAAGGCTACACTTGTTTTTCTTGCATTCTCACTATGTTAACTAATGCATTCCCAGGTGCACAGTGGATAAGAGATATGGGAACTTAGCAACAAGCATTGGCCCAATAATGAAATCCTACACCAGCACTAGCACTACTCTAATAACTTTTAGCTCTTTGAAAGGCGCTATGTTTTAGGCTTTGTGTGCTTCTCACAGTTGGGAGGCTGTAAATAATTGTATGCATAGCTGTAAGTGTCTGGATATACCTGCCAAGCAAGCTAGAATGCTAACAGAGGGGATTTGATTTGAAATATTCCTCTCATGTCTAGGAGACTTATTAGCTATAGCCCTACATTGATTTTCTCCAGAGAAAGGTGGTCAATGTTAGCCCCGGTTAATGTCAGAGGAGTTGGTGAAAGCCATGAAACAGTAAGACAGATAGATGCTGGTTTGGGGGTAGATGCTCGAGAAAGCCTAGGGAGCCCCTTGAGCTCTGAAGCCTTGCTTAACAGTTCTCTTCCACATGACCCTGTCATGGGTGGGATCTCCGTGGCGGCTCCTGGCATGCTCCTTTGTAGGGTGCATAGATATTTACAATTGTTATGTCTCCCTCTTGGATTGATCCCTTGATCATTATGTAGTGTCCTTCCTTATCCCTTGCAATATTCTTTATTTTAAGGTCTATTTTGTCTGATATGATGATTGCTACTCCAGCTTTCTTTTTCTTCCCATTTGCAAGAATATATTTTCCCACCCTCTCAATTTCAGTCTATATGTCTTGAGGTCTGAAGTGGGTTTCTTGTAGACAGCATATATATGGGTCCTATTTTTGTATCCATTCGGCCAGTCTGTGTCTTTTCAGTTCAGTTCAGTTCAGTCGCTCAGTCATGTCTGACTCTTTGCAACCCCATGAATTGCAGCACACCAGGCCTCCCTGTCCATCACCATCTCCTGGAATTCACTCAGACTCATGTCCCTCGAGTCAGTGGTGCCATCCAGCCATCTCATCCTCGGTTGTCCCCTTCTCCTCCTGCCCACAATCTCTCCCAGTCTTTTCCAATGAGTCAACTCTTCGCATGAGGTGGCCAAAGTACTGGAGTTTCAGCTTCAGCATCATTCCTTCCAAAGAAATCCCGGGGCTGATCTCCTTCAGAATGGACTGGTTGGATTTCCTTGCAGTCCAAGGGACTCTCAAGAGTCCTCTCCAATACCACAGTTCAAAAGCATCAATTCTTCGGCGCTCAGCCTTCTTCACAGTCCAACTCTCACATCCATACATGACCACAGGAAAAACCATAGCCTTGACTAGATGGACCTTTCTTGGCAAAGTAATGTCTCTGTTTTTGAATATGCTATCTAGGCTGATTATAACTTTCCTTCCAAGGAGTAAGTGTCTTTTAATTTCATAGCTGCAGTCACCATCTGCAGTGATTTTGGAACCCCCAAAATAAAGTCTGACACTGTTTCCCCATCTATTTGCCATGAAGTGATGGGACCGGATGCCATGATCTTCATTTTCTGAATATTGAGCTTTAAGCCAACTTTTTCACTCTCCTCTTTCACTTTCATCAAGAGGCTTTTAGTTCCTCTTCACTTTCTGCCATAAGAGTGGTGTCATCTGCATATCTGAGGTGATGGATATTTCTCCTGGCAGTCTTGATTCCAGCTTGTGTTTCTTCCAGTCCAGCGTTTCTCATGATGTACTCTGCATTTGGTTAGAGAATTTAATCCATTTACATTTAAAGTAATTATTGATATACATGTTCCTATTGCCATTTTCTTAATTATTTGGTGTTGATTTTGTAGATCTTATATCTTCTCTTTTATTTCTTGACTATATAAGTCCCTTTAACATTTGTTGTAAAGCTGATTTGGTGGTACTACATTATCTTAACTTTTGCTTGTTTGAAAAGTTTTTATTTATCCATCAATTTTGAATGAGATCCTTGCCAGGTACAGTAATCTTGGTTGTAGATTTTTCCCTTTCAGTACTTTAAATATATCCTGCCATTCCCTTCTGGCCTGCAGAGTTTCTGCTGCAAGATCAGCTGTTAAGTATATGGGGTTTCCTTTGTATGTTATTTGTTGCTTCTCCCTTGCTGCTTTTAATATTCTTTCTTTGTGTTTAGTCTTTGTTAGTTTGATCAGTATGTGTCTTGGCATGTTTCTCCTTGAGTTTATCCTGTATGGGACTCTTTGTGCCTTTTGCAGTTGATTGACTATTTCCTTTTCCATACTGGGGAAATTTTCAACTATAATCTCTTCAAAATTTTTCCCATACCCTTTCTTTTTCTTTTGTTCTTCTGGGAGCCCTATAATTCAGATGTTGGTGCTTTTAATATTGTCCCAGAGGTCTCTGAGACTATCCTCAGTTCTTTTCATTCTTTCTACTTTATTCTGCTCTTCAGAAGTTTTTTCCCACCATTGTATCTTCCAGCTCACTGATCGTTCTTCTGCTTTAGATATTCTGCTATTGATTCCTTCAGAGTATTTTTGATTTCGGTAATTGTGTTGTTTGTCTCTGTATGTTTATTCTTTAATTCTTCTTCTTCTGCTGCTGCCGAGTCGCTTCAGTAGTGTCCAACTCTGTGTGACCCCACCAGGCTCCCCCGTCCCTGGGATTCTCCAGGCAAGAAAACTGGAGTGGGTTGCCATTTCCTTCTCCAGTGCATGAAAGTGAAAAGTGAAAGTGAAGTCGCTCAATCGTGTCCAACTCTTAGCGATCCCATGGACTGTGGCCCACCAGGCTCCTCTGTCCATGGGATTTTCCAGGCAAGAGTGCTGGAGTGGGGTGCTTTGCCTTCTCCTAGGTCTCTGTTGATTGATTCTTGCATTTTTATTTTACTTTCAAGGTTTTTGATCATCTTTACTATCATTATTTTGAATTCTTTTTCAGGTAATTTGCCTATTTCCTCTTCATTTATTTGGACTTTGGTATTTCTAGTTTGTCCCTTCATTTGTGTAGTATTTCTCTGTCTTTTCATTATTTTTTTAAAACTTACTGTGTTTGAGGTCTCCTTTTCCAAGGCTTCAAGGAAAGTTGAATTCTTTCTTCCTATGGTTTCTGTCCTCCTAAGGTTGGTACATCGGTTTGTGTAGCTTTGTATAGGGTGAGATTTGTGCTGAGTTTTTGTTTGTTTTTCCTTTGATGGGCAAGGCTGAGGGAGGTGGTAATCCTGTCTGCTGATGATTAGGTTTGTATTTTTGTTTTGTTTATTGTTTAGATGAGGCATCCTGCATACAGGGTGCTACTGGTGGTTGGGTGATGCCAGGTGTTGTATTCAAATGGTTTCTTTTGTGTGAGTTCATAACTATCTGCTACTCCCTAGGGTTAGTTCTCTGGTTGCCTAGGGTCTTGGAGTCAGTGTTCCCACTCCAAAAGATCAGGGCTTGATCTCTGGTCACGAAGGAAGATTCCACAATGGGTTTTTATGGCATAAGTGAGATTAAAGCAAATATCCCAAAACGAGAAACCAAAGATGAACCCCAGACAAATGGCAGCTACAAAATCAAGCAAATAATAATTTAAATAATGGAACATACACATCTACAGATACACCCATGAGCTCAGTCAGAATAGCCCAACAAAAATAAAGTACAGTAGACTGACCCAGTGAACAAAGGAAATACAAAATTATATTTCCAGTTAAGAACAAAACTAAAACACCAGCTGAAAAGCAAAACTAAAGCAAGGTGCAAAGTGGGGAATAAAAGAATGAAAACAAAATTAACAAATATGTTGAGAGAAAAGGAAAAGAAGAAAAGAGAGAAAGAATAGATATACAAAGTTAAACAGAGGTAGATGAAGAAGATTTATATCCATTAGAGAGTGGCTACAGGGGGAAAAGACCAGTAGGAAAGGCAGGCAAAGGAATAAAAGTCGAAAACAATGTCATAGGTTTAAAAATTAAAAATTAAAATTATAAAAACGAGAGAAAAAAAAGAAAGAAGAAGAAGAAGAAAAAGGAACACTCCACAGAGCTTCAAAAGCCCAACGTGGAGTAAGAGATTTATAACAACAATCAAAAGTGTGACTGAATATACACATATACATATACACCTGTGAGCAAAATCAAAGCAGTCCAACAAAAGTAAAGTACTCGATTGACCCAGTAAGCAAAGGAAACCAAAAATTATGTCTACTAGAACAAAACTAATGAAAGCACAAACTGGAAAACATAACTAAAGCAAGGTGCCCATTGGGAAATAAAGCAATGAAAGTAAAACAAATATGTTGAGAAGATTGGAGAGAAAGAAAAGAAAAGAAAAAGAATAGATGTGCAAAGTTAAATAGAAGTAGATAAAGAAGATTTATGTAAGCTAAAGATTAATTGCAAGGGGAAAAGAACAGTAGGAAAAGAAAACAAGGAATAAACATAGAAAAAAAAAAAGAGGTTTAAAAAATTAAAAATTAAAATTAAAAAAAGGGAAAAAATAGGAAAACTCCACAGAACTGCAAAATCTCAGTGTAGAGGCAGAGATTTATAATAATTAAAAAATATGACTGAGAAAAAAAAAAAGCTCAAAAGCTTAATTGGATTTCTTAGTGGAGAATCCCAGGGACAGAGGAGCCTCGTGGGCTGCCGTCTATGGGGTTGCGCAGAGTCGGACACGACTGAAGCGACTTAGCAGCAGCAGCAGTGCCAATAAAATAAAAAACTACAACCAGGGGTGAAGAAAGAAAAAAAAAAAATCCAAAAGTATCTACAGAACAAGTAAAAAAATAAGAATAATAAATGTTTTTCTTGAGTCACTGCTGTCAGGGTCCTTTCCCTCACTGTGAGTCACAGACAGGTCCATCTTAACTCCCTAGGATGCCCTCCAACACTGTGCTGATCTCTGGACCTGCTGTGAGGGCAACTCAGATTCTAATTTGCTCCTACTCCTGTGTGCTTTTGCCTCCAATGTCCACAGCTATCAGAACTAGTGCGTTTTCTTTTGTGGGAACTCTCAATAGCCTTTTATATACTCCATAGACACAGAGTCTGCCTAGTTGATCGTGTGGATTTAATCTGCAGCTTGTACAGATAGTGGGACGGTGTTGGGTCTTCTTCCTTAGACACACTGCCCCTGGGTTTCGGTTGTGGTTTTATTTCCACCTCTGGATATGGGCTGTCCACTGGGGTTTGCTGCTGAGGCTGCCCTGGAGGACTTGGGTCTGCCCCTGTGAGGGCCAAGTGTGGAGGTTGCTGCAGCTGCTTGGGTTGCAGGGGTTTTGACAGCACCAGGTACTCAAGGGAGTTGGCAGCTAGGGCAGAAGGAAATACAGTGCTCTAGAAGGGTACAGCAACCGGTATTGGCCAATACCCTCCAGTATTCTTGCCTGGAGAGGCCCCCTCCCTGACAGAGAAGCTTGACAGGCCACAGTACCCGGGCTGCAAAGAGATGAACACGATTGAAGCGACCCTGCATGCATAGATGCAAGACTTGTTTTGCCAAAGGCAGCTCTGCCCCAGTGAGGGTCGAGTGTGAAGGTGGCACAGCTGCTTGGCTTGTGGGGACCCTGGTGGTGCCAAGTGTGCAGGGACATGGACTGTCTCCACCCCAGGAGTTATGGCCCTATCAGAGTCTTTTTCAAGCCTCTTGTAGCTGGTGATCAGAAGGCCTCTTGGGCTAGACTTTTCTTGGCCATTATTTTTTAAAAAATGTATTTGTTTTCTCTCTCCTCTCTTTTTGGAACTCCATTTAAAAGTATATTTGAATGATTCAGGTTGTCTCATGGTTCCTTGATATTCTCAGCACTGTTTCCGCCCATCTTTTTCAGTTGAATCTTTTGCTTCTTTCAAGCATACAAATATATCATTTTTTAAACAGTGGTAATTTTACCTTCTTCTGTTACCATAATTATGTTCTTAAAAAGTGTTTGTGTGTGCATATACATTAAAATGCTAAATAATGGAGTTAATAGCAGAAATTACTATTTATTATTGCCCTTGACTCTCATAGGAATGATTCTAGAGATTCACTATTAACTTTGAAGCTCCAGCATATACTCTCAGTTTAAATTTTTATCATGTTATGGGAGTATCTTTCTATCAAATGCATTCTTAGCATCTGATGAGATAATATTATATTTCTCCATTGACTTTTTAATATGAATTTTCAGGATACATTTTCTAATTATGAACCGTTGTTGCATTCATGACATGATCTCCATTTAGCAATGATTCATTTGTTATTTCTTTCAGTGTACTGCTAGAGTCAACTTGCTAACATTTTATTTAGATTTTTTTTTTTTTCTTTATGAATGAGATTGGACTTTGTCCAATGCTTGGTACATATCCACATATAATTTGGGTACACAATACTTTGTTGTTAGATAATTTAGCATGCTTCCTTCCAATTTTTTTCTATAACCACTTTGTGTCAAGCCCTGTGTTGAGCAAGAGCAATTTAAAGATAAATATTCTTTAGTTTCTGTCTTGGGGAAACACACCATCTAGTAGGGGAGAGAAACAAGGAAGTAGACATTTACAGAGTGAAGTGAAAGTGCAATAGGAGAGGCATATTCCAGGTAATCTGGGAGTATATGGCCAAAACATATGGTTGATCAGTAAATACTGGTTGAATTGAACTCATCTTGTTTGGAAGAGAATTTTGGGAGAGGCTTTGCAAACGAAGTTGACTTTTGATATTATTGATAAATAAGGAATAGAAGCCAATTTCCTTCTTCAGAGAACTATGTAGAGCTCTAAAAGTCAGAGAGACCTGATTTTACTGTATCATTCTTTTTCATAATCAACACCTGCAATTTCAAATGGAATATTTTTTGCCTTCATGAATTTGTTATGAGTCATAGTTTCTGAATTGTTTCCAAATCCTTTGCAAATTCAGCTAAACATGGCTATGCCCTGAATTCAGCAAAATATTTCAGAAAATAATTTAATCTGTAAGTGGTTTGAGTCCCAGAGAAATTTAGTTGAGTTTCTTGCCCTTTAGGTATTGGAAGTTATTCAGATTTAAAGGAAACAATCATATTCTGTTTATTTTCCTTATATGTCAGCATTTCTATCTATTTTCCCTATTTCCTTTATTCTTTTTCTCCTGGTCACATTTATAGGATAGCAAGTTGGAGAAAGGAACAAACATGCATGGGTCATCTATATTGTGACCTATGCTGCCTGTCAGTTCACAGCAACCCTTGCGGGAATATTCTTGTCTTCTTTTTCTCAGTTGCAGTTTACTCATGGGCACATGACTTAATTATGGTAAAGCTGGAATTCTCGTGCAGATGTGGTGGAGTCCAAAGGTTTTCTACTGTACCATGGAAAGGGTTTGATTTCAGAAAGAAGTAGATGTTTCTGTATATTTATGATATACTTATGCCTTTCTTTTAAAAAATTGAATATATTTAAGGTGTACAATATGCTGATTTGATATACACATATGGTGAAATGGTTTTAACAGTCAACATAACATTTTCTCACATGGTTACCATCTTTTTTTAGGAGAACACTTGAAATCTATTGTCTTAGCCAGTTTTTAGTGTTCTATACACTATTATTATTTTTCATCATGGTGTACATTAGATTCAGCTTATTAATTCTATACAACTAAAACTCTCTACCCTTTGACCAGTATCTCCCATTGCACCCACCTCTTCACCTATAGTGTTCTACTCTCTACTTCTGTGTAATTAACTTTTTGTTAGCTGCACATTTAAATGAGATCATGCAGTTTTTTTTTCTTTCTGTGTCTGGCTTATTTCAGTTAGCATACTGTCCTCCAGGTTCACCCATATTTTTCAAATGGCTTAGTTTCCTTCCTTTTAAAGGCTGAATTATACACACACACACAGATTTTTCTTCATCCATTCATCCATAAAAAACATTAGGTTGCTTTCATATCTTGGATATTGTAAAGGAATTGTAAATAATGCTGCAATCAACATGGAAGCACAGATACCTGAATATTTTCTTACACAACTGACATTTTACATACTAAGAAAATCAAGGATAAAAAGTAACTAATGAAGTAACATGTCTGACATGACTTTGTATTTTTCTCATCAATATTACTCATCTTGAACAACCACAAAAAGACCATATACTTTTATGCATTCTAAGATGTTGTCTTGGGTTTTTAGGTAATTTAGAGGTAATTATAGATGAATCTTTGAGCCCCTTTTTTGGGGTGGGGGGCAAGAATACTAGGGTGGGTTGCCATTCCCTTCTCCAGGAGACCTTCCTGACTCAGGAATTGAACCCGAGTCTCCGCACTGTACGCAGATGCTTTACCATCTGAGCCACCAGGAAAGCTGTGACATTGTACAGGAGAAAGGGATCAAGAATATCCCCATGGAAAAGAAATGCAAAAAAGAAAAAATGGCTGTCTGAGGAGGCCTTACAAATAGCCGTGAAAAGAAGAGAAGTGAAAAGCAAAGGAGAAAAGGAAAGATAGTCCCATCTGAATGCAGAGTTCCAAAGAATAGCAAGGAGAGATAAGAAGGCCTTCCATAATGCAAAGAAATAGAGGATCAATGCAAAGAAATAGAGGGAAAACAACAGAATGGGAAAGACTAGAGATCTCTTCAAGAAAATTAGAGATAAGAAGGGAACATTTCATGCAAAGATGGGCTCGATAAAGGACAGAAATGGCATGGACCTAATAGAAGCAGAAGATATTAAGAAGAGATGGCAAGAATACACAGAAGAACTGTACAAAAAGTTCTTCACAACCCAGATAATCATGATAAGAGATAAGAAAAGCCTTCCTCAATGCAAAGAAATAAGGATCAATGCAAAGAAATAGAGGAAAACAACAGAATGGTAAAGACTAGAGAACTACAAAAGGATCTTCATGATCCAGATAATCACAATGGTGTGATCACTCATCTAGAGCCAGACATCTTAGAATGTGAAGTCAAGTGGGCCTTAGAAAGCATCACTACGAACAAAGCTAGTGGAGGTGATGGAATTCCAGTTGAGCTATTTCAAATCCTGAAAGATGATGCTGTGAAGATGCTGCACTCAATATGCCAGCAAATTTGCAAAACTCAGCAGTGGCCACAGGACTGGAAAAGGTCAGCTTTCATTCCAATCCCAAAGAAAGGCAATGCCAAAGAAAGCTCAAACTACCGCACAATTGCACTCATCTCACACGCCAGTAAAGTAATGCTCAAAATTCTCCAAGCCAGGCTTCAGCAATACGTGGACCATGAATTTCCAATGATGAAAAAGGCAGAGGAAGCAGAGATCTACTGGATCATGGAAAAAGCAAGAGAATTCCAGAAAAACATTTATTTCTGCTTTATTGACTATGCCAAAGCCTTTGACTGTGTAGATAACAATAAACTGTGGAAAATTCTGAAAGAGATGGGAACACCAGACCACCTGACCTGCCTCTTGAGAAATCTGTATGCAGGCCAGGAGGCAACAGTTAGAACTGTACATGGAACAAGAGACTGGTTCAAAATAGGAAAAGGAGTCCGTCAAGGCTGTATATTGTCACCCTGCTTATTTAACTTCTATGCAGAGTACATCATGAGGAACACTAGACTGGAAGAAACACAAGCTGGAATCAAGATTTCTGGGAGAAATATCAATAACCTCAGATATGCAGATGACACCACCCTTACGGCAGAAAGTGAAGAGGAGCTAAAAAGTTTCTTGACGAAAATGAAAGAGGAGAGTGAAAAAGTTGGCTTAAAGCTCAACATTCAGAAAATGAAGATCACGGCATCCGGTCCCATCACTCCACGGGAAATAGATGGAGAAACAGTGGAGACAGTGACAGACTTTCTTTTTTCGGGCTCCAAAATCACTGCTGATGGTGACTGCAGCCATGAAATTAGAAGACGCTTACTCCTTGGAAGAAAAGTTATGACCAACCTAGATATCATATTCAAAAGCAGAGATATTACTTTGCCGACTAAGGTCTATCTAGTCAAGGCTATGGTTTTTCTAGTAGTCATGTATGGATGTGAGAGTTGAACTATGAGGAAGGCTGAGCGCCGAAGAATTGATGCTTTTGAACTGTGGTGTTGGAGAAGACTCTTGAGAGTCCCTTGGACTGCAAGGAGATCCAACCTGTCCATTCTGAAGGAAATCAGCCCTGGGATTTCTTGGGAAGGAATGATGCTGAAGCTGAAACACCAGTACTTTGGCCACCTCATATGAAGAGTTGACTCATTGGAAAAGTCTTTGATGCTGGGAGGGATTGGGGGCAGGAGGAGAAGGGGATGACAGAGGATGAGATGGCTGGATGCATCACCAACTCGATGGATGTGAATCTGAGTGAACTCCGGGAGTTGGTGATGGACATGGAGGCCTGGCATGCTGTGATTCATGGGATCGCAAAGATTGGACATGACTGAGCGACTGAACTTAACTGAACTGAGAGATCTCTTCAAAAAAATTAGAGATAAGAAGGGAACATTTCATGCAAAGATGAGCTTGATAAAGGACAGAAACGGTATGGACCTAACAGAAGCAGAAGATATTAAGAAGAGATGGCAAGAATACACAAAAGAACTGTACAAAAAGTTCTTCACAACCCAGATAATCACAATGGTGTGATCACTCACCTAGAGCCAGACATCCTGGAAAGTGAAGTCAAGTGGGCCTTAGAAAACATCACTACGAACAAAGCTAGTAAAGGTGATGGAATTCCAGTTGAGCTATTTCAAATCCTGAAAGATGATGCTGTGAGAGTGCTGCACTCAATATGCCAGCAAATTTGCAAAACTCAGCAGTGGCCACAGGACTGGAAAAGGTCAGTTTTCATTCCAATCTCAAAGAAAGGCAATGCCAAAGAAAGCTCAAACTACCGCACAATTGCACTCATCTCACACGCCAGTAAAGTAATGCTCAAAATTCTCCAAGCCAGGCTTCAGCACTATGTGAACCGTGAACTTCCTGATGTTCAAGCTAGTTTTCGAAAAGGCAGAGGAAGCAGAGATCAAATTGCCAACATCTACTGGATCATGGAAAAAACAAGAGAGTTCCAGAAAAACATCTATTTCTGCTTTATTGACTATGCCAAAGCCTTTGACTCTGTGGATCACAATAAACTGTGGAAAATTCTGAAAGAGATGGGAATACCAGACCACCTGACCTGCCTCTTGAGAAATCTGTATGCAGGTCAGGAAGCAACAGTTAGAACTGGACATGGAACAAGACTAGTTCCAAATAGGAAAAGGAGTATGGCAAGGCTGCGTATTGTCATCCTGCTTATTTAAATTCTATGCAGAGTACATCATGAGAAACACTGGACTGAAAGAAATACAAGCTGGAATCAAGAGTGCCAGGAGAAATATCAATAACCTCAGATATGCAGATGACACCACCCTTATAGCAGAAAGTGAAGAGGAACTAAAAAGCCTCTTGATGAAAGAGAAAGTGGAGAGTGACAAAGTTGGCTTAAAGCTCAACATTCAGAAAATGAAAATCATGGCATCTGATCCCTTCACTCCATGGGAAATAGATGGGGAAACAGTGGAAACAGTGTCAGACTTTATTTTTGGGGGCTCCAAAATCACTGCCAATGGTGATTGCAGCCATGATATTAAAAGACACTCCTTGGAAGAAAAGTTATGACCAACCTAGATAGTATATTCAAAAGCAGAGACATTACTTTGCCAACAAAGGTCCATCTAGTCAAGGCTCTGGTTTTTCAGCGGTCATGTATGGATGTGAGAATCGGACTATGAATAAAGCTGAGTGCTGAAGAATGATTCTTTTGAACTGTGTTGTTGGAGAATACTCTTGAGAGTCCCTTGAACTGCAAGGAGATCCAACCAGTCCATCCTAAAGGAGACCAGTCCTGGGTGTTCTTTGGAACGACTGTTGCTGAGGCTGAAACTCCAATACTTTGGCTACCTCATGTGAAGAGTTGACTCATTAGAAAAGACCCAGATGCTGGGAGGGATTGGGGGCAGGAGGAGAAGGGGAAAACAGGATGAGATGGCTGGATGGCATCACCAACTTGATGGACATGAGTATGGGTGAACTCTGGGAGTTGGTAATGGACAGGGAGGCCTGGCGTGCCACGTTTCATGGGGTCGCAAAGAGTTGGACACGACTGAGTGACTGAACTGAACTGAACTGATGGATGAATCTATACGAAAAATCAAATTTGCAACTGCTATTTTAGGCTTAAATCAACTCAATTTTCTTCCATTTGTATGTTCTACAAATTGGTCATATCAATTGTGGGTCATAATCAACCAGTCATGTCCAACTCTTTGCAACCCTGTGAAGTTTAGCCTGCCAGATTCCTATATCCATGGAATTCTCCAGGCAAGAATACTGGTTCAGTTCAGTTCAGGTCAGGCACTCAGTCGTGTCCGACTCTTTGTGACCCCATGAATCTCAGCACGCCAGGCCTCCCTGTCTATCACCAACTCCCGGAGTTCACTCAGACTCACATCCATTGAGTCAGTGATAGCATCCAACCATCTCATCCTCGGTCGTCACCTTCTCCTCCTGCCCCCAATCCCTGCCAGCATGAGTCTTTTCCAATGAGTCAACTCGTCGCATGAGGTGGCCAAAGTACTGGAATTTCAGCTTCAGCATCATTCCTTCCAAAGAAATCCCAGGGCTGATCTCCTTCAGAATGGACTGGTTGGCTCTCTTTGCAGTCCAAGGGACTCTCAAGAGTCTTCTCCAACACCACAGTTCAAAAGCATCAATTCTTCGGCACTCAGCCTTCTTCACAGTCCAACTCTCAAATCCGTACATGACCACTGGAAAAACCATAGCCTTGACTAGACGGACCTTTGTTGGCAAAGTAATGTCTTTGCTTTTCGACATACTGTCTAGGTTGGTCATAACTTTTCTTCCAAGGAGTAAGCGTCTTTTAATTTCATGGCTGCAGTCACCATCTGCAGTGATTTTGGAACCCCCAAAATAAAGTCTGCCACTGTTTCCACTGTTTCCCCATCTATTTCCCATGAAGTGATGGGACCAGATGCCATGATTTTCGTTTTCTGAATGTTGAGCTTTAGGCCAGCTTATTCACTCTCCACTTTCACTTTCATCAAGAGGCTTTTAGTTCCTCTTCACTCTCTGCCATAAGGGTGGTGTCATCTGCATATCTGAGGTGATGGATATTTCTCCTGGCAATCTTGATTCCAGCTTGTGTTTCCTCCAGTCCAGCATTTCTCATGATGTACTCTACATATAAGTTAAATAAGCAGGGTGACAATATACAGCCTTGCCGTACTCCTTTTCCTATTTGGGACCAGTCTGTTGTTCCATGTCCAGTTCTAACTGTTGCTTCCTGACCTGCATACAGATTTCTCAAGAGGCAGGTCAGGTGGTCTGGTATTCCCATCTCTTTCAGAATTTTCCACAGTTTATTGTGATCCACACAGTCAAAGGCTTTGGCACAGTCAATAAAGCAGAAATAGATGCTTTTCTGGAACTCTCTTGCTTTTACGATGATCCAGTAGATGTTGGCAATTTGTTCTCTGGTTCCTCTGCCTTTTTTAAAAGAGAATACTGGAGTGGGTTGCTAGTTCCTTCTCCAGGGCATCTTCCCAAGTGAAGGATGAAACCTGGGTCTCCCCATACTGCAGGCGGATTCTTTTCCACCTGAATCACCAGGGAAGCCATGGAGTATGTGTGTACTATACAATGGAAAGCAACACTGTTCTTGGCCTTGTTGCTTTCTTATGGGAGGAGAGACAAATGAGATAAATGTTTCAAGATAGCTAGAGGATCCTATGAGAGCACTTAGGAGGAGAACCTAACATAAAAACATTTCAGAAATTCCCCAAAGTCCATTATCTTGCATCACCTGTACAAAGGCAGAAAAAGAAGATATGGGATAAAATGAATATTTCTTTGTGACGAAGGATTAACACACACACAAATACAGTTCCCATTGTGTGTATGTGTGTAAATTTATGGGTGATGTCCTAGAAATCCATGCAATATTTTCTATGTTCTACTTTTCATTTGCCAATAATATGGTTTTGTATTCTACTTTTATTATTCTCTGTATAGAGACAAGGCAAATAAGGTGGTAAAATCTGCACTGCCCTCCCCACATCATGCTCTTCCATAATCATTCTGAGAGGCTGGCCATTTGGGATTATAATTCTTATTCCTCAAGTTTCAGATTTGGGGCAAAGCTTGCTGTACTACATTGACTCTTAGAATGAAGTGTTTGGGTTCCCTTCTTTGAATAAACTTTATTGCTTATTTTTATGATATGCTTTATTTTATACCTGTTGCCATCTACACATCAAAGGGAAGTTGAATGGCTTATACTTACCGTGCTATTTGAAGATAGATATGCTAAACATGGTATTTTTCCAAGTATTGCAGACTTTTTCATTTCCAAGTATTGCAAATGCCCTTTTGTAATGTAAAACTCTCATTAATAACCACTGAAATGTTATTTTTTCTATCTTTTTTCTTGAAAGTTTGAGTTCTGCTATTGACTTAAACTTTTTTTTAAATGCCCTGAGGATTTCCTTTCATAATAATAATAAAAATAAAGAAAATGAAAGAACACTTAACAAGAATGGCATTGTCTCCATGAATAGATATAGCAAAAGAATGAAGTCTATGTTATGATTATCATCCTTGCCAATATCCTTTCAGGTATATTTTGTAGAATAAATTGAGGGTGAAGGACTAGGAAAGGCTGGAAGACATAAGCAGAGACTTTCTTTTTGGCTCAAGGTACTTCAGACCTAGCTAGGGCAGGATTTTCACTTAAAAGGAAGTTTTCTCCTAATGATCTCTTTAGGCAAAGATAACCCACCCGTGATACCAAACCCTTTTTATATTAGATGAGGGTGGCATTATAACTGAAAAAGAATGAAAGCAGTTCTTTCTTCTGAAATAGTCTTGATATTTTTAAAATTTGGAAGCCTACTTAAGTGCCCAGATAAATCTGTGTTAGCCTTCTGTGTCTTTATATTGATAGCAGCATCATTAAAAATTCAAACAGAAAAACAGTAAAATAGGGGATGCTTTTGTTGAGTTATGAAAGGTAGAAACTTTCCTATTCTTCTGACAGTCTAGGCAGATGCTTCTAAAATAAAACATTTTGAATACATACAAGATGTGTACCTGGTTTTGTGTGAGTGCTGACATTTAGGATAAAAGGATGTTATTTCTCAGTTCTGTTAAAAGGGGAAACAATTTGAAGATTTTGCCCTTCTATTCATTAAAAGTGAATTTCAAAAATCATACACCCTCTAATCATAATTGTTTGTTAAGTTTATCAAATCAATTGTCTGTTGGTTTAAATTTCTATGTATCTTTTATTTCTACAGAATGATTTTTAAAAGTACTGGGAGGTTTTCTGTGATACTGTATCTATGAAATATTCTATAGTCAGGAATTAAGGATTGTGGAGAGTCATACATGTTATGCCTCTTTTCCAGTCTTTCCTAAGACTTCCTTTTATCCATTTTCATGTAATGGCATGATACCTTCACAGCATGAACACCGCAGACGGAGGTGGCTACATTTTCAACCTTTCTTCCCAGTTCACATCCTGGGGGATGTGAAGGGGAAAAGAAATGCTCTGCAAATAGGCTGGACCTCACAGTTTGCTCTAAGGAGCAAAAGTTTACATTTGTCAGAGCAAAATGAAGAAGCATGGTAGAGGGCGAACACTGGGTGCTCAGCGTTAAGCGCCACCGCTCCCAGTCTAATGGGTAATAGAGTCATTAATTCTGCTGATTAACTTGGCCTTGGGGTTCATGGAAATGACATCCACCTCTTTTTTTTAAGCTCAAACTGTGGAACGAGGGAACATAAAAAAACAAGCTAATTAGAGAGAAATCAGGAGAAAAGAAGCGGAGAGAAAAGAAAGACAGTCTCAGCATTAATGAGACTTGTTTGGGGAGAGAATGTGACAGGCTCTTCAAAAGCATTATTGTCTCATGCGCCACCATTTCATAGACGGTGAGAGCTACCTTTGAGCTTCATGCTGATCGTTAATGATTTGAAACTATAAAAAGATTGAAAAGGTAAAAGGGAAAATGTCAGACTCAACTGGATTTTAATGAGCTTATGTTTTTTTCCTAAGGACAACAGCCTGGAAAGTAGAGAAAGTTCACATCCCTTTTCTCCTTCACTCTTTGGATTTTCATTGCTTCCTTAGAGATACAGTTGGCAAAGGAACAATGGGAGAAGGATATCAAAGGTCTAAACTCAAAGATCTGGGATGCGTTCCTTTTCTGAGAAGATGGGTGGTGGCAAGGGCAGCGCAGGGGTTTGAATGACACAATAAGGAGAGATTGATGGAGGAGACAGCAATAGCGCTTGTTTGTTTTTTGGGGACGTGCTGAGCCGAAGCCATCTTCACACTGTGAGATGTAACAAAGAAATCCAAAATGATTACGCAGGTTCATTTATCAGTATCACTGCTTCAGCTATTGCTGTGTGCAACAATGAGATGACAAGGCATTTATTGCTGATGGTTGGTTATTAGTCGCATTATAGGAAACATTAGAGCAGAGCAGGATGCATAGACCAGGAGACAATAGCTTTCTGGGCTCAGAACTCAGCAGGGTAGCCATGCCATTAAATTTGGTAGTGCCAATTTAATTTTTTTTTTAAATAAACTGGAAAGAAACTTTGAAAATGAATTCTGTAACCCCATTTTTACCTTAATAGTAACTGTCAGGATTTCACTCCCTGGGCTCTCAGTTATGTGTTAGTAGGCTGAGCACACAGAGAAGGCTCACATATTTTCAAAAGAATTGAGTACTAGTGGGAAAATCAGAACCAAATTTCAATTCCTTTCTAGATGATTTTCTTGTGGTCCTTGAAACATTAAATCCTGATTATGGTACAGTACCAAGGAACAAATTACTAATCAGGCACCAAGGTCAAATCAACTGCCTTACTGATGAGTTTCTGATGAATTCCTTTCTGAAATAAGAGACCTACATTCCTGAGTTGAAAGTAGTAGCCTAGCTCATTGCAAAGCAACAGGGCTGCTAATAGAACAGGGGCTTGAATCCTTTTTGTTTCTTCACAGTTCCTCTTCGAGCATCCACTGATGCAAATAAATCTGAACTCATCATGTATGTGTATCTGAGTTTGCTAAGTCCAAATGTGTGTTTTTGGTCTACTTGCCTGTAGAGTTATTGTAAATAGAACAAAGTTGAAAATAACCACCTGAAGAAGATCTTGAAGGCCAGAGGGATTATTTAAAAAGAATTCTACTTAAAAAGCTTTCCATTATAAAGTTTCAGAACACATTAAACACTAATTCATTCTCTCATCAATCCCAGATTACTAAAATAATTCTGCTCTGGAATAAATGGAGTCATGGAGGTTTAAATAAACTTGACCAAGGTTTTAGTCTTTCTCCAATTTAAGATTAGAAGCTTGGATATGTATTTTAGAACTTATATGATTTCTGTTCAAGGCCCTAGGTGTACTCTCTTATTCATTTGTAATTATACCTTTTATAATAATGCCTTTAATAATCCACATTGTAGATTATTAAAATAAATTTTTTTGCAGTTGCAAGCAAGATGGGGGCTTCTTAAACCTCCTCTTTGGTGTTGGGCATGAACGAAGTCCAACATGAAGTGTGGAAGATATTTTTATAAAGCTTATTGGAGAAAATAAGGCTTGGTTTCAACCGGAAAGAGTAGTGTTTCTTGGGGATTAATTCCCTGAGGGCTCAATTTAAGAATTTCCTTTTGAAGAAATCTTTCTTGATTCCTAAGAACTGTGTTAAGTATCTCTCCTTTGTGCTTTTCCATCGTTGGACTTAGCACATTTTATTGAAATTGTTTACTTACACGGATGTTTTTTTCTATTTAAAGATGCAATACTAAGAAAAAAATAAGCACAAATATTTGAAATAGTTGATCTTATTTGTCAGCAGAACTTTAAAGGAAGAAACAATAGATAAGTCTAAATCAATGTCAATCTTTCTATCATATTTCCTCTGTTTCTTGTCTTTTAAAACTCCTTGAGTCTCCCTAGTTACCCTTTGGTCTTATTCACAGAAAGTCTTAGAGACCCTATTCGTGTTCCCTGTTCTCTCTCTCCTGCCAGTCATTTACTTTAAAGTGACATGTAATTACCAAACTGAAAGTATATTTGTTTTATTTTTAATTAAAAAAATTGACTGTGCTGTGTCTTTGCTGCTGTGTGTGGACTTTCTAGAGTTATATGAGGGCTTCTCTAGTTGCGGGGTGTGGGCTTTGTTGTCCTGCGGCATGTGGAATCTTAGTTCCCCAGCCAGGCATCAAACCTGTGTTCCCTGTATTGGAAGGTGGGTTCTTAATCACTGGACCACCAAGGAAGTCCCTAGAACATATATTTATAAGGATAAAATTTAACCTTTTGTCAGATTAAATTTTGTCTTTCACAGCCATGCTATAGAATATTTTGAGAATGTTTGTTGGGAGGAGAAAATACTTAGCTTCAAAAGTGACCAAGATAGTTTCCAAAAAGGAAAGAAAAATGGCTCCCACACATTGACTCTTTTCTGAGTTGCTTTCATGGGATTTTATATAAGTTCTTGAGTTAGGTAAGTGACTTGGCAGGCATCCATGAGGTGCTGGGTAGTTTACGACTCCCTTCATGTATATTTCCATTACAATTTCCACAGCAAATCTATGGGCCAGCCAAATGAGGTCTTTAATTCCTATCCTGCAGATGAGCAAAGTGAGGAGCAGAGAGTATTGGTCGAAGGGCAGATAGACAGGCAGCTGCTGAGCGGTGGGGGTGATACTCAACACCTAGTCTTCCTGCTTCAGTACTGCTTTTTATGATTCACATTTAGACACCAGAATGAACTCTTCAACTTGCTGCACGTTTACTGTTACGGTATTATTACTATTGGTACATTTTGCACCAGGAGCTTCTCCAAAAAGGCATTACATAAAAGAATCTCAAACATTCACTTTTTAATGGCTATTCCTAAAGGTAGACACACTCTTTCTTCTAGAGGTGTACAGATGTTAAATGGCAAAAAATAAAGGCGCATGCATAATTTAAATGGCACTTGATTTAGGAGGCACTCAATATGGCAGGATATAAACCTGTGTCTAATTTCAATTCAGACAGTAAAAGAAAAAAATATTTTCTAAGAGAAAAGTACTCTGAAGGGTTTGCAGGCCATGGTAAGGGGTTCAGACTCTAGGTTAGATGGGCAGTCAGGAGCAGATTCTAAGCCAGGGATCCCACAAGTCCCTTCCCTTGGGATTTCATGAAAAACTGTATGGTGATGCCTTGAACCTGAAAATAGAGAAGAGGGACATGTCTAAAAATGGAGTGGGGAGAGGTCATCTCCACCCTGAGCAGAGAGGTGTGGAAAGGTCTTGGGAAAGGCCAGTGTGTGTGTGAGTGTGTGAGCATGTGTGTGTGTGTTTGTAGATACATAATACTTGCCAGGTTTTTGCCAGTGGTGCTAACTAGGAGAGCTGTTGAGCAAGCACAGTGAGGGCTCCAGGGATCCTCAGCTGGAATCTGTGCAGGTGCGGCCTCCTGGTTGCTGGCCAGCATTATTTTGCAACGTGCTGGCAGTAACCACTTTTAAATAGAAACATGATTGCACTTTATTTTAATATTTCTCCCTCCTATTTTTTCACCCTACTGTAAATCAGCTCTGCTCTGAGCATAAAGTCCTTGCCAAGGTTTCCGGTAACAGATTCAGCCCCACTGGGTTGAGTCTGTTTTCTGTGCTTAGAAACATACTAAGTTTACTGGAGTTGGCTTAGTTCAAAGGCCCAAGTGAGAAAAATACTAACCACCCAGGGCAAACTTTTCTTATGCTTATGTGATATTTGGAGATGTACTGTTTCACTACTCCCAAGATCATGGCAGATAGCAGGTCACTATGTGACCAAATGAAGACCTGCCCCTTCTGGTTTGCTCTCTTGCCGCGTCGGTTCTAGGAGGATTCTATGGTAGATGAAGTCATTGGGAACTGAACAGATCCCTCTTCAGAACAGTAATTAGAGTAGTTTATACTTAGGTAACACTCTGTCAGACATCATTCTAAAGACTTTCTATATATTGCTTCATTTAATCTTCATCCAACTCTATGAGGAAGTTACTATTTTTGTGTGATTGTGCAGATGGGGAAACTGAGAGACACATACGTTATTTGCCCAAGGTCACACAGATTTAGTAAATAGAGAGGCTAGGATTTGAACACAGAGAATCTAAGATTAGAGTCTGTCTTCTTAGCTACTTGGCTATATAGCATCCATCTTAGTAGCTTGAGACTATCTCTATTTTTTTATTTTGAAATTTATTTTATTTTTATTTTTAATTGGAGCATACTTTCTTCACAGTGTTTTGTTGGTTTCTGTCATACAATGTGAATCAGTTTTAAGTCTACATATGTCCCCTCCCTCTTGAACCTCCCTTCCTCCCTACCACCATCCCATCCCTCTAGATTGTCACAGAGAAGCGGGCTGAGCTCCCTGTGTTACGCACCAACTTCCAACTGGCTATCTGTTTTACACATGGTGATGTACATGTTTCAGTGCTACTCTCTCAATCCATCCCACCCTCTCCTCCCCCTGCTGTATGACAAAGTCTGTTCTCTATGCCTGTGAGACTCTCTTTTTATGCCAAGTCAAGGTGAGCTTCCCCAGTCTCTTCACTTCCTATTTGTGTACACATTTATCTCCTAAATGGAACTTCAAGTAAAGTTTCTCATCTGGTCTTAAACCTAATCAAATCTATTCTTTGTATCACAAATACAAGAAAATTATTTCTATGCGGCAGAAGCATCCTTAGCAGTTTTCCTTGGTACTGCTGCTGCTGCTGCTGCTAAGTCACTTTAGTCATGTCCGACTCTGTGCAACCCCATAGATAGCAGCCCACTAGGTTCCCCCATCCCTGGGATTCTTCAGGCAAGAACACTGGAGTGGGTTGCCATTTCCTTCTCCAATGCATGAAACTGAAAAGTGAAAGTGAAGTCGCTCAGTCGTGTCCGACTCTTCATGACCTCATGGACTGCAGCCTACCAGGCTCCTCCGTCCATGGGATTTTCCAGGCAAGAGTACGGGGGTGGGGTGCCATCACCTTCTCCGTTCCTTGGTACTAGACAACACAATTCTTGTTTTGAAATAAACCCTGTCTTTAGTGAGTTCCCTTGGCGCTTGGTTTTGCCCAGTAAATTCATCTTCATTTAGTTCTTTGGAACACTTATTATAAGCCCAAACGACCCATAACCGATAATATATTTTAAAAAGCACCTGGTTCTTGCTCCTGGTCCTGTTACCTTAGGAATAAACCGACATGACTTTCTTACTGATTTTACCTGGATTGTCACATTGATAGGTCACCAGGTCTGCTGTTTGCTTGTAAACCATTTGAGAGACAAAACCCCTATTAGAACCAGTTTTTGTTATTTTTTTGTTTAAGGTTTTTATCATTGTAAAATAGTAAAAACTAAAGTTTAAACATGAAAAGTGTTAACACTGTAGAAGTCAAAGTAATGAACTAAGAGTTAGGAGTTAGTGATTTTCGTCTCACATTTTTCAGTGATTAGCTATGTGACTTTTGCTGGTGACCCTGAGGAAATCATAATGGGATCATTTTCCTTACTAATGAAACCAGACAGTGAAATTAGATAATGTCTTTTCAATCCTTTTTAGTCTCTAGATTACAATAGCCCCCCTTTCCCTGAACTCTTATCACCACCACTTTCCACCAGAGATTTGAAAGGGATAAAACTGTAGTGGGAAATTCAAACTTTGATCTGTTCCTTTGTTGAGAATGAAAAGCTTGTATAGTTGAAGAGTTTATTGAAACTTTCTGGAGGGAATTGATTGGTTTCACATGTGCAAATTTACATTTTGGATTTTACATTTCAGAGCACCATAAGTTGACCTGAGAATTAAAAGTGATGAGAAGATTCCTTTCTCGTCTGGTGACTTTTTGAAAGATCTCAAGAAAGCTTGCATGCTATGGCCACTAAGGATCCTTCTATGTTTCTTTGTAACTGTGTTAGTATCACTCCTACTCAACCTGTGACACTATTGGCTGTCATGTGTTCTGCAAATCCTTGCTACTCAAAGTACTACTGTAGGTCAGCAGCATCACTTAGGACAGGGGTAGGACTGCTAGTGCGTGTGTGCTAAGTCACTTCAGTCCTGTCTGACTCTGTGTGACCCCATGGACTGCAGCCTGCCAGGCTCCTCTGTCCATGGGATTCTTCAGGCAAGAGTACTGGAGTGGGTTGCGGTGCCCTCCTTCAGGGGATCTTCTTGACCCAGGGATCAAACTTGCATCTCTTAAGTCTACTTGCACTGGCAGGCAGGTTCTTTATCACTAGCACCACCTGGGAAGCCCTGTTAGGGCTGTAGACCTACTGAATCAGAAATTAGTTTAACAAGGTGCATATCCCATGCACATTAATGTTTGGGATATACAGCTCTAAATCACGGAGATTGTTGGAAGTTCCTCTCAACATCTCAGCTTTCTGTTTAATGTGATGCTACCTGAATCAAAATTTATGGGTATTCTAGAAACTCCGATCCTTGAGCTTAATTCCTCTACTAAGACAGAATAGGTGTGGTAAGGGAGAGGGGGTGGGCGAAGCATTATTTTCAACACATCCTAGTATGCTAGTTTTTCAAGACAGCACCGGCCTACAGCAAAATGTGGGTTTTGATGCATTAGGAATCAATTGACTCAAGTTGCATATAGAGAGGCTCATCGAAGAAAGTGAAATCGTGGAGGCAAGCTGTGTGCAAGAGGGGCAATAACACGATCCAGTGCTTTGCAGCTAGGATTAGAGCTGAAGAACCGTTCAAAATTTATGTGCCAATTAAAAACCATTATCATTCCTCCCCCATGTTGTAAAACGTTGGGTTGTTTATCAACCAACCTTGTAGGACATTATAATGTTCCCTGTCTTGTGATCCATAGGATGCATTCGGACTCCTCTGCTTAATGAGGAAGAATATGAGAAAGCCGCTCTTTAGCAAAGGGGCCCTTTCTCTGGTGACCTCCTGCCTCTCGTTCCAGACTAGTCATTATTTTCCTTCTTATCATCACTTTGTCAGATATGTCTGATACTCAGTCTTGCCTTGGTGCCCTTGAGTCCTGAACCAAGCTGTCGAGTGTCCAGTGTGTTTTTTTCCTCTCCTACTTCTCATTGTCCTTCGCTCCTAAAACCTGTTCTCCATTATCTGTCAATTGAATCGTGTTAAATAGCTCGACAGTCTCTTTCCTCTGGAATATCGGAATGTTAGCAACAAAATCCTGTCTTTCTCCAAGTAATGGTCTCCACTGGAGTCCTTCACATGTCAGGCCAGGTGGGAGGAGGAGAAGTATTGAAACAGGAAGGGAGTGGCAGTCTGTTCCAAATGTGTCTCAAACCCTTCCTAGGTTACAGTGAAAGGAACTGAGCTTTAAAACCTTGCCTGGTTTTGTGTTACTCACTCACGTTGTTTCACTCCAAAGATTGTACCCTAAACTGCTATGCCACTGGCATAAGAACATGTTTAATATATGGTTTCTCTGTTGGTGTAGAACATTGTCTTCTGATTATAGTAGTTACATTAATATATGACATAATAATCCTTCGGTGCAGTTCAGTTGCTCAGTCATGTCCGACTCTTTGCGACCCCATGAATCGCAGCATGCCAGGCCTCCCTGTCCATCACCAACTCCCGGAGTTCACTCAAACTCACGTCCATCGAGTTGGTGATGCCATCCAGCCATCTCATCCTCAGTCATCCCCTTCTTCTCCTGCCCCTAGTCCCTCCCAGCATCAGAGTCTTTTCCAGTGAGTCAACTCTTCGCATGAGGTGGCCAAAGTACTGGAGTTTCAGCTTTAGCGTCAGTTCCTTCAATGAATACCCACGACTGATCTCCTTTAGGATGTACTGGTTGGATCTCCTTGCAGTCCAAGGGACTCTCAAGAGTCTTCTCCAACATCACAGTTCAAAAGCAGTGGCTGTGCTTTGCTGGAGCAACTATGAAGAGATACGCCACGACCAAGGTAAGAGAAACCCAAATAAAACAGTAGGTGTTGCGAGAGGTCATCAGAGGGCAGACACACTGAAACCATAATCACAGAAAACTAGCCAATCTGATCACACAGACCACAGCATTGTCTAACTCAGTAACTCAATAATAATCCTTAGTCCACATTATTTCAGCTCTTTCCAGGGTCTGTCTTCATTCAGTTCTTTACCTGCTGTTCTCTGGATATTTCGATAGGTATGAAAAGTTATCAGGAAGGTGGTGTATGCTACCAGGAACCCTCTCCTTACTTATTTTTATTTTTAATAAAATATAAAGGATTATTATTGTCATATATTACTATAACTAGTATAGTCAGAAGACAATATTCTACACCAACTTATTTTTATTTTTGTAAGCAGTTATACCCTTTATGCAAGACTAATAAAATTAGTGCAGTTTATTTTAAGTGATTCATTTGGCATGGGGACTACTTGAACATTTCTGCTGGATATATTTCTTAATAAACAAATTTGATGAAAAAGGATCTACATTCTCCACTCAATAAATATTTGAATTTCTCCTTTTCTTGGTAAGGACTGTTATTGGGAGGTATGGGGCATGTGATGTTCAGTCCAAAGTTATGTTGCCAGATGTGATGGTTGTGTCAGCTTGACTGGGCCACAAGGTGTCTGGCCCCTTGCGTCAGAGAGGGTATTTTTGCATAGTGTTAACATTTGAATCAATGGAAACAGTGGCAGACTTGTATTTTCTTGGGCTCCAAAATCACTGCAGATGGTGATGGTAGCCATGAAATTAAAAGATGCTTGCTCCTTGGAAGAAAAGCTATGATAAACCTAGATAGTGTATTTAAAAGCAGAGACATTACTTTGCCAACAAAGGTCTGAATAGTCAAAACTTTGGTTTTCCAGTAGTCATGTATGTATATGAGTTGGACCCTAAAGAAAGATGAGCACCAAAAAATTGATGCTTTTGAACTGTGGTGTTGAAGACTCTTGAGAGTCCCTTGGACTGTGAGGATTTCCAACCAGTCAGTCCTAAAGGAAATCAGTCCTGAATATTCATTGGAAGGACTGATGCTGAAGCTGAAGCTCCAATACTTTGGCCACCTGATGCAAAGAGCCGACTCATTAGAAAAGACCATGATGCTGGGAAAGATTGAAGGCAGGAGGAAAAAGGGATGACAGGACGAGATGGTTGGATGGCATCACTGACTCAATGGACATGAGTTTGAGCAAGCTCTGGGATATGATGAAGGATAGGGAAGTCTGGTGTGCTGCAGTCCATGGGGTTGCAAAGAATCAGACACGACTGAGCAACTGGACATCAACAATAACAAGAACATTTGAATCAGCATCAGTAGACTGAGTAACGTAATAACATTCTTAATGTGTGTGGATCTCTCCCATTGAGCTGAAGACCTGCTGCTTGATTGCTTTGAGCTGGGACCTGAGTCTTTCCCTGCCTTTGGATTCAAACTGAAAACTGAAACATGGGCTCTTCTTGGGTCTCCAACTTGCCAAATGCAGATCCTGGGACTTCTCAGCCTCCATAATCACATGAGCCAGTTTCTTACAATGAACTTCTGTGTGTGTGTGTGTGTGTATATATATATATATATATATATATATATAAACATACATACATACATGTATACCTCAGAAATATTGCAGGTTCAGTTACAGACTACCACAATATTGTAATAGAGTGAATCACATGAAATTTTTGGTTTGTCAATGCATATAAAAGTTATATTTACACTATACTTTAGTCTATTAAGTATGCAATAGCATTCTGTCAAAAAAATGTAAAAGCTCAATTAAAAATACTTCCTTTGCGAAAAAATGCTGTCACTTGTGCCTTCAGTGACTCATAACCATTTTGTTGGTGGAGGGTTTGAAATATTGCAGTAATTACTGAAATGTAACACAGAGATATACAAGTATATTTAGAAAACTCAGCAGTGGCCACAGGACTGGAAAAGGTCAGTTTTCATTCCAATCCCAAAGAAAGGCAATGCCAAAGAATGCTCAAACTACCACACAACTGCATTCATCTCACACACTAGTAAAGTAATGCTCAAAATTCTCCAAGCCAGGCTTCAGCAATACATGATCCATGAGCTTCCAGATGTTCAAGCTGGTTTTAAAAAGGCAGAGAAACAAGAGATCAAATTGCCAACATCTGCTGAATCATCGAAAAAACAAGAGAGTTCCAGAAAAACATCTATTTCTGCTTTATTGACTATGCCAAAGCCTTTGACTGTATGGATCACAATAAACTGAGGAAAATTCTAAAAGAGATGGGAATACCAGACCATCTGACCTGACTCTTGAGAAACCTATATGCAAGTCAGTTCAGTTAGAACTGGAAATGAAATAATAGACTGGTTCCAAATAGAAAAAGGAGTATGGCAAGGCTGTATATTGTCACCCTGCTTATTGAACTTCTATGCAGAGTACATAATGAGAAATGCTGGGCTGGAAGAAGCGCAAGCTGGAATCAAGATTGCCGGGAGAAATATCAGTCACCTCAGATATGCAGATGACACCATCCTTATCGCAGAAAGTGAAGAGGAACTAAAAAGCCTGCAGATGAAAATGAAAGAGGAGAGTGAAAATGTTGGCTTAAAGCTCAACATTCAGAAAACAAAGATCATGGCATCTGGTCCCATCACTTCATGGGAAATAGATGGGGAAACAGTGGAAACAGTGTCAGACTTTATTTTGGGGGGCTCCAAAATCACTGCAGATGAAGATTGCAGCCATGAAATTTCCAGAAAACATCTATATCTGCTTTATTGACTATGCCAAAGCCTTTGATTGACTGTGTGGATCACAATAAACTGTGGAAAATTCTGAAAGAGATGGGAATACCAGACCACCTGACCTGCCTCTTGAGAAATCTGTATGCAGGCCAGGAAGCAACAGTTAGAACTGGACATGGAACAACAGACTGGTTCCAAATAGGAAAAGGAGTACATCAAG
The DNA here is from genome assembly GCA_917880005.1 of Nanger dama. NCBI lineage: Eukaryota > Metazoa > Chordata > Mammalia > Artiodactyla > Bovidae > Nanger > Nanger dama. The sequence goes on along the minus strand of CAKJTW010000032.1, from coordinate 12,589,008 downwards.
GCTGTATATTGTCACCTTGCTTATTGAACTTCTATGCAGAGTACATCATGAGAAATGTTGGACTGGAAGAAACACAAGCTGGAATCAAGATTGCCGGGAGAAATATCAATAACCTCAGATATGCAGATGACACCACCCTTATGGCAGAGAGTGAAGAGGAACTAAAGATCCTCTTGATGAAAGTGAAAGTGGAGAGTGAAAAAGTTGGCCTAAAGCTCAACATTAAGAAAATGAAGAACATGGCATCTGGTCCCATCACTTCATGGGAAATAGATGGGATAACAGTGGAAACAGTGTCAGACTTTATTTTGGGGGTTCCAAAATCACTGCAGATGGTGATTGCAGCCATGAAATTAAAAGATGCTTACTCCTGAGAAGAAAAGTTATGACCAACCTAGATAGTATATTCAAACGCAGAGACATTACTTTGCCGACTAAGGTCCATCTAGTCAAGGCTATGGTTTTTCCTGTGGTCATGTATGGGTGTGAGAGTTGGACTGTGAAGAAGGTTGAGTGCCCAAGAATTGATGCTTTTGAACTGTGGTGTTGGAGAAGACTCTTGAGAGTCCCTCGGACTGCAAGGAGATCCAACTAGTCCATTCTGAAGGAGATCCCCCTTGGGATTTCTTTGGAAGGAATGATGCTAAAGCTGAAACTCCAGTACTTTGGCCACTTCATGCGAAGAGTTGACTTATTGGAAAAGACTCTGATGCTGGGGAGGATTGGGGACAGGAGGAGAAGGGGACAACAGAGGATGCGATGGCTGGATGGCATCACGGACTCGATGGATGTGAGTCTGAGTGAACTCCGGGTGTTGGTGATAGACAGGGAGGCCTGGCATGCTGCGATTCATGGGGTTGCAAAGAGTTGGACACGACTGAGTGACTGAACTGAACTGAAATACTCCTTGGAAGAAAAGTTATGACCAACCTAGATAGCATACTAAAAAGCAGAGCTATTAACTTTGCCAACAAAGGTCTGTCTAGTCAAGGCTATGGTTTTTCCAGTGGTCATGTATGGATGTGAGAGTTGGGCTATGAAGAAAGCTGAGTGCCGAAGAACTGATGCTTTTGAACGGTGGTGCTGGAGAAGACTCTTGAGAGTCCCTTGGACTACAAGGAGATCCAACCAGTCCATTCTAAAGATCATTCCTGGGTGTTCATTGGAAGGACTGATGCTGAGGCTGAAACTCCAATACTTTGGCCACCTCATGCTAAGAGTTGACTCATTGGAAAAGACTGGGAGGGATTGGGGGCAGGAGGAGAAGGGGACGACAGAGGATGAGATGGTTGGGTGGCATCACCGACTTGATGGACATGAGTTTGAGTGAACTCCAGGAGTTGTTGATGGACAGGGAAACCTGGTGTGCTGTGATTCATGGGGTCACAAAGAGTCAGATATGACTGAGTGACTGAACTGAACTGAACACAGAGATACAAAGTGAACAAATGTTGCTGGATAAATGATACTGGTAGACCTGTGGAATGCAGGGTGGTCATTGACCTTCAATTTTGTTAAAAACACAGTATTTGCAAAGCATGATAAGGCAAAGTGCAATAAAATGAGGTATGCCTATATATATAGGCATATATAAACACATATATATGTATTTATATATATTCCATTGATTCAGTTTATCTGGAGAACGCTGGTTAACACACAGAGTAATACCAAACACACCTTTCACAAACACCTCTTTTTTTGTTTCCCCCAGTTTTATTGAGAAATAATTGATGTACATCATTGGGTAAATTTAAGGCATACAGTGTGATGGTTTGATTTACATATATTGTGAAATGATTACCACAATAGGCCCAGCTATCATCTCATATACATACAATAGAAAGAAAATAAAAAGGTTATCTTTGTGATGAGAGCTCTTAGGATGCATTCTCTTGACTTTCCCGTATACCACGCAGCAGTGTTAACTTTAGTCATCACGTTGTATGTCTCACCTCTAGTGCTTTTTTATCTTATAACTGGAAGGTTACTTCCTGACTGCTTTCCTCCAGTCTGCAACTCCCTGCCCTTAACCGCAGATCTGATTTTTTTTTTTATGAATTTAGTGTTTTTGTTCTGTTTTTCTTTTTTATGAAAAGTATTTGCATTGGAAGATAGATTAGATGAATTCTAATAGGTTTTGTTTAAGGAATCCTATAGATGTAAGTCATTGAATAAATCAGTCTGAGGAAAAGTACAATATCAATAACAACTGGCCAGACTTCAGTCAGTACATTGGACAAAAACCTCTTCATGGGGAATTTTGTGAGAGTTGTGACAAGTCTGAAAATGGAAGACAGTATTTCCATTGTCTTCTGAGCTTCAAAGGAAGGAAGACGTTAAATGCCAACTGCCAGGCCCCAGAGGAGCAGTCACTGTTGACTGACTGCACGGCCAAGTCTTCTCTGCTGGGAAGATTGGGAAAGAGTATTTCATGTGCCTCTGAGTGTGACTGTGGCAGCCTTTCTCTGTAAGAAGTACAGAAAAGAAAATGCCATGTGTCTTATGGGTCAAGAGGTAGATTTTTCTGGTGAATTAGGCCTGTCCCTCCCAGAAACTTCAATCCCGTTCTAGTATGGTATTTATTTTTTTAATTGAATGGGATTAATATAATTTAGGATTAACCATTTTAATGTAGAAAATGCTGTGGCATTTAGTGCTCTCACGATATAGGGCCACCATCACCTCTATCTGTGCTGTGATTAGTCACTCAGTCGTGTCTGACTCTTCATAACCCCATGGACTATAGTCCGCCAGGCCCCTCTGTCCATGGCATTCTCTAGGCAAGAAACTGGAGTGAGTTGCCATGCCCTCCACAGGATCTTCCCAAACCTAGAATCAAATCCAAGTCTCCTGCACTGAAGGCTGATTATTTACCACTGAGCCACCAGGGAAGCCCCCCAAATAGTCTTTGTTATATATATACTTTAGAAAGTAGATACAGTTTGATTAATCAACTTAAAGGCTTCACTTATTCCCTAGAGACATCAGAGCAAATGTGAAAACAAGACTTTCACTTTGTGCCCTTTTTCATAGTTGATGGTGACTGCACCCGAACACCGTAATGAATTTAATTCTCTTGAAGTATTTATGTCATGCATCTCCACTCAGAGCTTACAACAGACTTGACATCTCAATTAAGAAAGGAAGTAAAAATGCAGCAAATTGAAGACAAATGATATGCTGGGAAGGATTGGGGGCAGGAGGAGAAGGGGATGACAGAGAATGAGATGGCTAAATGGCATCACTGACTCGATGGACATGAGTTTGGGTGAACTCTGGGAATTGGTGATGGACAGGGAGGCCCGGTATGCTGCGGTTCATGGAGGGTCACAGAGAATTGGACACAACTGAGTGACTGAACTGAACTGATAATAATATATAATGGTCATAGTGAAGCAAAATAGGCTATATTTTGAGTTCTTATTAAAAGAGGTTGTTTTTTTTTTTTTTTTTTTGCTGCTCCACGTGGCACCTGGGATGTGGGATGTGAGTTCCCAGACCAGGGATTGAACCCATGCCCCCTGCTTTGGAAACATGGAGTCCTAAGCCCTGGACTGCCAGGAAACTCCTAAAAAAATTCTTATCAAACAGATTTGGAGAATGCCTGTGGTACAGTTCTTGAAGGTTTGGTGGCTCTCTCTGCCATCCTCACCCCAGGGGAAGAACACAGCCTCTGGTAAGACAAGCAGGAAGGGAGGGCGGTGTGGAAGCACTGAATGTAACCAGTGGACACCTCGATGACTGTGTGCAACACTCACTCTGGATTTTGCTTGATGAACACGTATGTATTTTCCTCTCAGAATTTTGTATTTTTAGGAGAAAAGTCAAAATGTCACAGTGGTATAAAAAGAGAAGCAAAATGCAATCTATATAACACTCTCCCCCCCAATTCTGGGGACCATTGTCCATTCATCTCCGTTGAGATGTCTTGACCAGCTCACAAGTCTCTTCTTCGTCATTCTGTTCATGATTCAAGTTTCCTCCAGCTGTTCCCTCTCCCTCGTCCCCTGCTTCAAATGGCTGTTGATTCCTTTCTCCATAATGTGTCCAAGAGCTATCCAATGGAATCTGAGCAGGCAGTCTTCAGGAAGTTCCCTATCTACGTCCCTTGTTGTCTCTGACCCGCCTTCTCTCCCACCTTTGCCCCAGGTTCATATTTCTAGGAGCTCACAGGCATTCTGCAAGCCATTTCTGCTCCTTTGACCCTTTATCACTGCAACTACTGCTGCACTCTTGGTTTCGAACGACGCTTGGAGGCCAGTTCGCTGGAGTGTGCAGTGAGCTGAATTGCCACTGTGTCCTGCGGTTCGCGTGATAGATAGCACCATAAAATGGATGTGATGTGGTTATTAGGCTGTGATTCGGTTCATCCCGAGCCGTATTGATTGGTGCTGGTTCAGTGCTTGCTGCACATTTTATCAATTGACCTTAGAGATTGTATCCTGCCTTGGCTTCTTTTACCTCTAATTCTACTTTATCTCCAGTTTTGTGGCTCCTAATTTTCCTTTGGTTGATTTCTCCTAGTATTTCTTTAGTTTTCTATTACCTTGGAGACTTTTCTAATGAAACCATATTTTCCCCCTCACCATGCTTATTTACTTATTTATTTATTTAGCCAGGTTGACCTTTGTTACTCCTGCACATCACTTCTGCCTTTTGAATCTCCAAGTTCTAAACTCTTTCAAACTGCACAAAGAACTTTTCCAGAATGTTCCAGTCCCTCAAACTGGCTGTCAGAGCTCAGCAAAAGGTGGTAATTTGCTTGCATCAATCTGTAGCTAATAACAACAGGGCTCCCAGTTAAGAAAGGAAGGGAGGATGGACTGAAAGTTCTACTTGCCATTATTCTCTGTAATAGGTGGTTGGTGCTCTCTAAGCAATGCCATCTTTACATTTTTAAAGTTCTTTCTTTCCTTCCTTCCTTTTGAATGTTCTGGAAATTTCCTCTTCTTCAAATGTTTATATAAAACGATTAGACAATTAAACAAAGGTAGCCACGGAAATAGGAACTTTGCCTGCAGAGGGGGAAAGGGAAGACATGAAGAAAGAGGGTAGAGGGTGGAAACTGGAAAAGGCAAAAATGTAGGGAATATGATGAGGTGAGGGCAACGTTATTTGAGAAGCTAGAGAACAGAGACAGATGTGCTTCCTGGGTAGGACTCTTGGTGGGTTTGTTTTATAAATGGATAATGTAATGTGAAGTCGCTCAGTTGTGTCCAACTCTTTTGTGACCCCATGGACTGTAGCCTACCAGGCTTCTCTGTCCATGGGATTTTCCAGGCAATAGTGCTAGAGTGGATTGCCATTTCCTTCTCCAAGGGATCTTCCCAACCCAGGGACTGAACCCGGGTCTCCCGCATCACAGACAGATGCTTTACCATCTGCGCTACTAGGGAAGTCCATTTATAAATGGATATATACATGGATATATACATATATACATATATATGTCAGAAGGTAATGGGGTGAGAGTGAAGGTGAAGAGGGGAGCGGCTGGCAAAGGAAATGTTGGAAAAGTTAGATTAACATTTTCATAGATTGTAAACCCATCAGGGAAAGTAAACGTTTAATACACTGCTGGGTACCTTGTCAAGTACCCTATAATTAATAATTACTGATATTATTGTAAAAAATCACAGGAAAATCTGTGTACCTTGAGCAGTAGTGTTGGGACACTGAATTATCTTTGATCAGGTATTCTCCAAGAGCTTGATTCTTAGATTTATTGTTTTTTATTTCCCATAGAAGCAGAAGTTAAATAAATTCATGATTGCTTGTTTCTTTGGAAATGAAGCAGACATTGTTTGATCATTTTGTTTGAAAGAACCTAAGATTTGTAATGGCAGTTTTTGTTTACCAGGAACCATGTTGGCTGTACAAAGTAATTGCCCCAAATGGAACTAATACCCGTTTTGAAATTCCACGTCTGCTTATCAGAAATTAATATATGAGTCAAAATTGCTGAGTACCAGCCTCAATGGAATGAACAAAGAGTGCATGTCATGAAGCTGAAGAGTGTACTTTTTAAAGAAAATTCTTCTAATTAAGACTGAAAGTAATCCAAGAAAAGGCAGTGTGTCTTGTGTCTCTATCACAACACCATATATACACAAAGCTTTGATTTTTCAATGACCAGCCCTACTTCTTGTGTAAAAACATAATTGTTGTTGTTCAGTTGCTAAGTCATGTCTGACTCTGACCCCATGGAGCACACCAGGCTCCTCTGTTCTCCACTGTCTGCTGTGAGTGACTTCAAGGTGGTTTAGAAGTGAAGTGAAAGTTGCAATTCTCCATGTCAGAATACTGGAGTAGGTAGCCTTTCCCTTCTCCACTGTCTCCTGGAGTTGTTCAAATTCATGTCTATTGAGTCAGTGATGCTACATAATGCTCTCATCCTCTCCCTCCCACTTCTCCTTTTGCCTTCAATCTTTTTCAGCATCAAAGTCTTTTCCAATGAGTTGGCTCTTGGCCAAAGTAGTGGAGCTTCAGCTTCAGCATCAGTCCTTTCAATGAATATTCAGGGTTGATTTCCTTTAGGATATACCTTTATATTTCCTGGGTTTCCCTCATGGCTCAGCTGGTAAAGAATCTTCTTGCAATGCAGGAGACCTGCATTTGATCCCTGGTTGGGAAGATCCCCTGGAGAAGGGAAAGGCTACCCACTCCAGTATTCTGGCTTAGAGAACTGATGGACTATCTAGTCCATGGGGTTGCAAAGAATTGGACATGACTGAGTGACTTTCACTTTTATATTCCTTCATAATGTCCCTGTGAAGTAGTTAATAGAGTCTCTATTTTATTAATTAAGAGAACAACCTCCTATCTCACTGAGTGTTCCATTAAAGAGACCCAAATGGGCAGCTGGGACTTCACTGAATGTCACAGGTATTTTCTAGCGTGTCTTGGGGGTTGGGGGAATCATGGGCTCTGCAAGCCCAGAACACCATCTCAGAACACTCATGCTTGGAACAGCTATGGTTAGAGCTACTGCAAGGAACTTTCTTGACCTGGGCCCTTGACCAGTACTCATTTGGCACTCTTTCCTTATACCACAGGCATGAAGGTCTATCTCCTTTTCCAATTAACACCTCATGAAGGGAATGGGGTGGCACCACCTTTCTTCCTGTTCACGTGCATTTGTTAACAGCTACACTCACTTCTTGTATACGTTTGTCCATTTGAAGAACTTTTCCATGTCTTCTAAACCGTTTTTCTTTTGTGTTGGCCACGGGGACCATAATGGCCTCTTTTGCCCTTGAAACTACAGGCAAACAGTGGTTCTTAATGTGTGGGAACATGGATGCCACACTGTTTCCCCCCCCCGGTCTTATTGAGATGAAATTGACATATTAGTCCAAAATTTACAGCTTGATGATTTGATATATGTTGCAAATGGCCACATTGTTGAACTTGACATCAGTTTGTCATCATATCTGGTCTGTGGAGAGGAGAGGCTTAGCAAAAAAATAGTTTAGAGCATCTAGGTTGTGCCTTCTCATGCCAAAATCCCCTGGAAAGAACCTGATCATCGAACAGCTACACTTTTGGAAGGCACACACGAATTTATCATAGCACTCAATGAGGAATTTCAAATGTACAAGAGTCACTTGTTTTCACTCAGTCTGGGGAGTAGTAGGCATATAGGCGTGTTGGCTACTGGGGAGGGGTTAGAGGATATTTATGAATAAGGCTCGCCAGATTTTTCCTCCTTTAAACTTCCACTATATGTCCAACAGCTAGAGTCAGCCTCTCTAAGTAACACGTGGGATGGAAGCTTAACACTTACCTCCAGTGTCTTCATTCAAGCTCATCTGAGGACTTACCGGCAAACTGAAAGGTCACTTCTGAAGGTCATTCTTCATTCATTTTAATAACAAGAAAGTTAATCTTGATGCAAGCAGACCACCACATGGGTTCTTTCTTGCCTTTATAACGAAAGTCCTCAGGTTCATATGTGAATAAAGGATTAAGAAACCTCATACAGACCAGAGAGTGCTACGTTCTCAACTTACAGCTTTCATTTCACTTACATTTTCTCACCGGTCTCTACAGTGGTTAAAGTGGAATTTGGTCAGTTATTTTGAAATAATGAGGGAATACTAATGAGGGCCTGATTGTTGCTTGTTTGTAGTTGGTTCCACATCCCAAGGTCTTAGAATCCTTGGAAGAAAAATAGTCAAAGGACAAATAAAAAAGATTTGTATTTTTCTTTAGTAGTATTAATATAACATTGCTATTGCTCTTTTATTTCAAAACTATATGTTTATTTTTAAATAAGTGACAATGTGATTACTAGTTAATGCATTTTCATTTCTGAGATAAATAATTTTATTGAGATGGGAGTATTCCAAGTATGTCATTACAACACTGAACTGCTGGGTTGGAATCTTACTAAGGAAGCCTCTAGATACAATTCCGTAAAGAAAACATGCAGGGGACAGGCCTCTGAATCCTTTCCAGATCTACATTTTGGGACTCAGGCTGGAACCAACCTTAGTAAATATAAGGTGGATTCAACAGTACGATTCAGTATCTTTTGTGTAAGTCACTGTATTTTGAAATTGTATAACATGTCCTGTTGGTAGCTGAAAATGCTGTTTGAGAGTTAATTCCATTCCATGCCATGGCTCAACTGTGAAGGTGTTAGCTGCTCAGTCATGTCCAACTTTTTGTGACCCCATGGACTGTAACCCGCCAGGCTCCTCTTACCTATGGGATTCTTTAGGCAAGAATACTGGAGTGTGTTACCATGCCCTTCTCCAGGAGATCTTCCTGACCCAGGGATGGAACCTGGGTCTCCTGCATTGCAGGGGGATTCTTCACCATCTGTGTCACCGGGGAGCCCACTAATAAAGAACATCTCAGTTGTTTAAAAACTATGATGCTTTCCCAGTTGTGGTGAAGTTCCTCAGGCCTTTCTGTAATAAAAATAAAAGTCTTTCTCACACTGTTTTTAATTAAAAAATTTTTTAACATAATTGTCTCTATAACAAAGTACATGATGACTAATTTTATATGTAACTTTACTGGGTCATCATTCCCAAATATTTAGTCACACATTGTTTCAGCTCTTTCTGTGATGGTGTTTTTGGATGAGATTAACATTTAAATCTTTTCAAGTGAGTCAGATTACCCTCCATCACATGAGTGGGCCTCACGCAGTCAGGGATTCCCTAGTGCCTCAGACAGTAGAGAGTCTGTCTGCAATACAGGAGACCTAAGTTCAATCCCTGGGTCAGGAAGATCCCCTGGAGAAGAAAATGGCAACCCACTCCAGTATTCTTGCCTGGAAAATCTCATAGCTGGGGGAGTCTAGTGGGCTATAGTCCACAGGGTTGCAAAGAGTCGGACACGACTGAGCGACTTCATTCACTCATGCAGTCAGTTGAAGGCCTTTATAGAACTAAGACTGACTTCTTCCATCAGAGAAGGGATCTGACAGCAGATTGCCATTGGATTCAGACTACAGTGCTTTCCTGGGTTTCTATCCTGCCAACCTACTCTGTGGATTTTTGACTGTCCCCTCCATGATCATCTTCATTTCTTAAAAGTGATTTCTCTCTTTCTCTTCCCCTCCTATCCTGATGTTTCTGTTTCCCTGGAGAACTCTGATACAAGTATTCTTAGATCCTGTGTTCTTAGAGCTTGCAAAGAGTTGGACACGACTTAGTAACTGAACAACAACAACATTCTTAGAGCTGGAAAGGAACTTGAAGTTATTAATCTAATGCTCTTCTTTTTAATCACCAGGAAAAGTGACATCCAGAGAAACAAACTGACTTTTCTAAATTACCCAGCTAAGTAATTGCACTTCCCACACATTATATTTATTGCATATGTGAATAAAGCAACACCCAGAGAAGCAGATTGTAAAAGAGAGAGCATATGCCTAACGGCGACTGTCTAAATTTTTTTAAATATAAGGTCTTTGGTTTTTGGTGGGTAGCTCTGAGGAGCAATTGAATAGAGCTTACCACTCAGTAAAATGTGCTTGTCCATCATTAAATTTAGCCTAGTAATCAGTGGCTGTCATTAAAGAAGAGTAAAATATTAGAAAATGTTAACCAACACAAAACTCTGACCTAGTTCAAAATGCTTTCCATAAAGTTTAAGAAACAAATTTCTCCAAGTATGTGTCTGGGGGAACTCGCTCCATTTCAATTTATTGAGGGTTCTTGAAGCACCTAAAAAGTATGCTTTAAAATCCCATTTCAATTATCTTTAATAAGATCAACTTGTCTGATATAGATGCAATATGAGAGGCAGAGCAAAAATACTTCTCTTTCCAAATAACTCTTTCTAAACAATTACAGTGCATTTTCTTTAAACTACTCCAGGGTGGTGAGTCTTATTTGTCATTTTAACTTCCTTCTGTCTTAGGAAGAGCACAGCTATAATATCTCTTGGCTCCTAACTGATTTCTATAATGAATATCTGATGGTGGAACCTTGCTAATAACACTATGAAAAAAATATATATTTTTGTCCTAATCTCAAGGATATATTTTTGGGAGTAACCTAAGAGTCTTTTTGTACATGGTTAGACTTTTGAAAAAACGTTTTATTTTTAAATAACTTTACATGTACAGAAACATTGCAAAAATGGTACAAAAATTCCCTTAAACTCTTCATCTAGATTCTCCTAAATGTTATCACATCTACTTTATTTCTCTCTCTCTTTTATTCTGTATTGATTTCTCTTTTTATTTTATATGTATATTATTTGAATTCATTGAGAATAAGTTGCTGATGTAAAGCTCCTTTTACTCCTACGTATTTCCTAAAGCAAGAACATTCTCTTTCACAATAATGGTATAATTATCAAAATCAGGAAATTAACCCTGATGTAGTACTTTACAGAATTTGTTCAAATTTCACCAATTTTCCACTAAATGTCCTTTACTGTAATATAAAAATTATCTGGTTTAGAATCCAAATGATTGACTTTTCAACTTTAATGTTTATAACAACTCAAAGAGTAAAGGTTTGCATGGAAATTAATAATCTCCTTTCTCCTCCAGTTCAGTTCTGCTCCTCTCAAATGCATTAGAATGAACATGAGTGTATTTTTCAATATTGTCTGTACCCTTTCACTTATACATGTATAAACTATATTTATTCATTTTTGATTTTGTGAACATAAATTTACCACGTACATTAAGGTGCATCACGGCTTTTTCATTTAACTGGGGATTTGGAACATCCTTTGAGAAAAACAGATTTATGTAATTCTCTTCTTTTTTTTTTTTTTAAAGCTCTTTTTAATTAAGGTAATATATACATATTGTTAAAGACAAATGAAAAGGCTTATAACAAAGAACACTAGTATTTTCCTCCATTTATCTCACTTCTCATAGAAAAGTATTTTCTGTTATTTTCTGTGTCTTATGGGCTTCCCTGGTGGCTCAGAGGTTAAAGCGTCTGCCTCCAATGTGGGAGACCCGGGTTCAATACCTGGGTTGGGAAGATCCCCTGGAGAAGGAAATGGCAATCCACTCTAGCATTCTTGTCTGGAGAATCCCATGGATGGAGAAGCCTAGTAGGTTACAGCCCACGGGGTCGCAAAGAGTCGGACACGACTGAGCGTCTTTACCTTTACCTATGGAGTATCTCATTCTACATTATAAATAGTATTCCTGTGTTGCCAAATTCTGACGTTTTGGGCTTTCCAAATGGCACTAGTGATAAAGAACCCACTTGCCAACGCAGATTAGATGTAAGAATGTTTCGATCCCTGGGTTAGGAAGGTCCCTGGAGAAGGGTATGGCAACCCCCTCTACTATTCTTGCTTGGAGAATCCCACGGACAGAGGAGCCTGGTGGGCTGCAGTCCACGTGGTCGCACAGAGTTGGACACGACTGAAGCGACTTAGCAGGCATGATGCTGTCATTTCTTTATCATTTTTAGTAGTATTTTTATCAAATTCCTTTTATGGTATGTGAGGACTTCTCTCTTTACACCTGTGTTCCTCACTGTATTTCCTATACCTTCTTTTTAATACAATTATATTTCAAATTTTGATTAAAATATTTTGAGTGTACATTTTACAATTACGAAATAGCATAATATTTCCTGAAATATTGTTCACGGCTGAGTCCAGTAGTATTTTATGGTCAAGGTTTTTCTTTTAAAACTTCTTTCCTTGCATTTAAAAATAGTTTCAACTTGTCAGCTTAATCTACATGCAACTAGTTCTAATTCTTCTCATACATCCAACAACTTTTTCTCATATCTTCAGCAGCTGCTCAATACAATTATCAGATGAACTGTTAGATTCTATTTTTTCTGTTTTGGAGCTCATAATCTACCTGCTCCAGACGAGGCAGTAACCTTTTTAGATTTACTATACAGTGATGGTCTTGGCACTTCTTTCTGCTTTATTCTAGAGTCTATCTTATCCCTTTTCCCATACTGAATTTCCTTTTCCTGGGTCGTCCTCTCTCTTGTTGATCCATTCCTTCATTTAGCTGTCACACGAATTTCAATAGCTTTACGTAAAAGGCATTTTGTTTACATCTTTTTAGACCTTACATATCAGTTTATTCTGCTCTCACAGTCAGTTGATTGTCTAGGTATTGAATTCTGGTTGAAAATTTGTTTCCCACAGAAATATGGAGTCATTATTCCCTTGTAGTTTGGCTCCCGATGTTACTTTTGAACATTCCCCGGCTGTCTTTGTTCAATATTGTTTTCAGGAGATTTATGTCTGTTCTCTCAGGAAGCCATGAAGTTTTTCTTTTTATCTCTGTTGTCCTAAAATTTCATGATTATATACTTTACTATAGTTTTTTTTTTTTTTTAAATCACTTTCCTGAGCTCTCAGGGGACTTTGTCTAAATGGAGAAGCATGTTTTCATTCTGAGAAAGCTTAATTATTATTAGTTTTAATTAATCCCTCCTTAAAAATTTTTTTTTGGAATGTATATTAGTCAGATGGGCTTCCGTGGTGACTCAGACAGTAGAGAATCTGCCTGTAATGCCGGAGACCTGGGTTCAATCCCTGGGTTGGGAAGATCTCCTGGAAGAGGGCATGATGACCCACTCCAGTATACCTGCCTGGAGAATTCCATGGATGGAGGAGCCTGGCAGACTACAGTCCATGGAGTTGCAAAGAGTTGGACACAACTGAGCGATTAACACCCAGCACATTAGTCAGATACTAGACTTTGTGGATTGTGTTTTTTTTTAAACTTCTATCTCACATTACACGTTCCTTTCCCTTTTGTTTTATAGTTTGAAAGTTTTCCTCAATTATATTTTCAGTCCTATGAAATTATGTTTCAGTAGTCATTTTTTTTGTTTGTCTTCTTCTCTTTCTGCCTCCCTATCTTCTCCTTCCCCATTTTCTTCTTCTTCCCTTTCCCCTTCTTCCTTGTTCTCCGTTCTCTTCTTCCTCTTGACCCTTCTTTCCTTCTTCTAGAATTCTCTTCTCATTTCATAGATGTCATATCTTTTTTAATCTTCCAGAGAATAATAATTTTAGTTTGTTCGGAGCTTAACTTATTGCCAGTCTTCTGAATTGTCTCTATTTCTTCGAAGTTTCTTTCTTTTTGTATGTTTGCTTTTAGCCTGCTTTCCATGTCAGAGATTTCTCTCAACTTTTGGTGACTCTTGCTACCTGTTCTTATGACAGAGCAATATGGTAGATCTTTATCAGGGTGCAGACTTTATTAGCTCAGGGACTTCACTGTAGGTTGGTCAGGGTTATTTTTTCTTCTTCTTGAGAGTCCATCATATGTCCATTTCTGTAGGTCTTTTCTCTTGATCACTCTAATTTTTGGTAGAGAGTTGTTCTAAAAAAATACCTGGATCACTTATCTATTTCTCCATAGAAAAGGATCCCCGAACATAGCGGTTTGAAGCAACACCTATTATACCACGGACTCTGTATGGTCAGGAATCTGGGCATGGCTTCCTGTCTCCTCTGTTTCAGGAACCCTCACAGACTGCAGACAAGGTATTAGCGAGAACTCTAGACACAGCTGGGGAAGGATCTGGTTCCAGACTTAACGACAAGGTTGTTGTGAAGATTCTTCTAGGGGCCCGTGTGGGGATTGAACCTGTGGCCCTGCTGCCACTGGCACCACACTCTAACCAACTGCGCCAGGTGGCCGTTCTTGAAGATTCAGTCCCTCATAGGTTGTTGGATTGAACACCTCAGTTCTTTGCTGTTTGTCGGCTGCCCTGTTTCCTGCCACTTGCTTCTCTCCACATGATGAGTTACTTCACTAAAGTAAGCAGGCCAATAAGACAAGAACGGGCCAGCAAGAAGAGAATCACCATCTTTTATAAATTAAACTTCCCATTACATTTGCCATATTTTATTTATTGGAAGTGAGTCACTAGGTCCAACCCACATACAAGGAAAGGCTGTTACATGGAGTGTGAGTGCCAGGAGACAGGGATTATTTGGAATATTTTGGAAGGTTGTCAACTCCAATGCCCAGGGGTTGTTATTCAGTCTACAGACATTTTGGCAACTGGATAGAGGAAGGGATTGTAAGGTTCGTGTCACCTTCTCAGTCAATAGACTTACTCTCTATTTTTCCCCTCTAGCACCTTATCCTTGCTTTTAGTTGTGCCTGACATTTTCAAGCTGTGGCATTTCTGGTTCAATTTCTTTGGGAAAGAGACACTTATTACCCTATAAGAGTGGGAAACAGGTAGCTTCCTTGAAGTGTGAGGCAGAAGAGGTAACCTGAACTTTAACTTCTTATGCACATTTATAAAGTCAGTTTCCCTTTTCTTACCTCTAGACTTAAACCCCCTGCTATGTAACACCTGATTTTCTAATTTCTGAACCTTTTAAAATTTCTTTGACAATGAAGCAATTTGCTTCTCACTGATACTACCCTCTTGGGGTCCATAGGTTTAAGTCAACGTCATTCCTGTATCCTTTTTCTATCTTGTGAAAAACAGTTGATGTTTCTAATTTGCTGATGTCTCCTTTCCATTTTCTTTGTCCATGAGGATTTTTAACTTAAAAAAATCCTACTTCTGTCATTTTAGCTGGATTTGGAGGTGGTAATCAATGCGTGTGTCTGTGTACTCAACTAACGAGAATTCTTTCCACAATTCAGTGTTAAGGAGTGGTTCCACTTTAATGTCATAAAATGACACATATCTCAAGGGATGTCTTAGGTAGTAGTCAGCAATCAAACGTGCTGTTACTGAGCCAATATTGGTTTCTGTCTAAATACTGAGAAGTCTGACTCAAGGCATAATTATTAGTTTTGTGACTTTCACATATCCTCAGTTCATTTCAGTCACTCAGTTGTGTCTGTCTCTTTGCCACTCCATGGACTGCAGCACGCCTGTCCATCACCGACTCTGGAGCTTGCTTAAACTCATGTCCATTGAGTTGGTGATGCCATTCAACCATCTCATCATCTGTCGTTCCCTTCTCCTCTTGCTTTCAACCTTCCCCAGCATCAGGGTCTTTTCTGAGGAGTCAGTTCTTCGCATCAGGTGGCCAAAATATTGGAGCTTCAGCTTCAGCATTAGTCCTTCCAATGAATATTCAGGACTGATTTCCTTTAGGATTGACTGGTTGGATCTCCTTGCAGTCGAAGGGATTCTCAAGAGTCTTCTCCAGCCCCACACTTCAAAAGCATTACATATCCTAGTACCACACTTATAATTTCCTTCCTCCCTCTTCCCCTCTCTTTTTCTTTCCTTCCTTCTCTCTCCAGAAGGAAGTAGTGTGAATAGGCCATATCTTAATGAGCACCCATTGGAATCTACCTAATCAAAAAGAAACACCATCTAAGCAATGCATTTTGTAATAGTCTTATAGATTAGATAGATAAGTGGAGATGGAGCGTTATCAAGTGAGGTCATCTCAGAAAAATCCCAGAAACTGAATATATTTTTGCTGTAGAGATTGATGTCTAGCTGGAGGGAAGCCTCTAGCTGCATGCCACTGGGCTCCTATCTATGTATGTCCTATTCATCATATTTTCAAAGTCAGGCAGTTAAATCAATACTTAAAAACATGTTTTTCTAACCTGTGGTAAGCCTACTTGCATTGTAGGTGAAATCCATAATGCTAGTTTAAATAAATATTTTTGTGTTTTTGTAACTAACTGTACTGGGTAATCTTAGGCCTGATGCTCAAAAAAATGGAAGTACTATTTTCCTAACTACCGTCATCTCCACTCCCATTTTGTGCCCTTGGATTTTGGGTTAAGAATCAAAATTATCTCAATGGTCAGGAAAAGGGGTTGAAATTGACAGGGTAAAATATAAATGGATAAATATAAAATTTTATATTTAAGAAATTAGTTGTATTAGCATTTTTAGGCATGTATATATCTATATAAAAATATTGCCGATATATTTACACACAGAATCATTTCAGTTCAGTTGCTCAGTTGTGTCTGACTCTTTGTGACCCCATGAACCACAGCATGCCAGGCCTCCCTGTCCATCACCAACTCCTGGAGTCCACCCAAACCCATGTCCATTGAGTTGGTGATGCCATCCAACCATCTCCTCCTCTGTCATCCCCTTCTCCTCCTGCCCTCAATCTTTCCCAGCATCAGAGTCTTTTCAAATGAGTCAGCTCTTCGCATCAGGTGGCCAAAGTATTGGAGTTTCAACTTCAACATCAGTCCTTCCAATGAACACCCAGGACTGATCTCCTTTAGGATGGACTGGTTGGATTTCCTTACACAGAATAATGCCTATCAAAAATACCTAGGATTTCCAAATACAATCAGAACCAAAGATGAGATTCAAGAATTAAAAACAATTGTAATTAAATGTTAGACTGCACTTATAAAAGCCTAAATAAGGTTCAGATAATGTAAGACTATCTGGTAAATCTGGAGTGTCATAACTATTCTAAGAATTTTATTTTATTTCAAATAGAGACTAGGCAAAAAGTGAGACTGGAATAGTCAAGTCAGTGAAGAGAACAACTAGGGAAAATAAGAATGCTGATTGTGAACAGGAAATTTTTAGGAGACATTAAAACACTGGAAGCAAGACAAATGATTTTTTTCCTGTTACCCTAGATGAGAATTGCTTCTCAGATTTCCCACTGAAGTATGCTTAATGATACTTGTCAAATTTCTTTGAGAACTCACATTTCACTTAAAAACATTATCCAGATATTACAACCTACTTTGTAATGTATATTTTTGTTGTAATATAAAATGGTGCTTTTCCCCCTTCTTCAGGAAAGAGCATTTGCGTTTATTCTGTACTATCTTTTGTTCTCTGGCATACACAAATATGCCTGGGTATCCATACTATAATTTGAAATGAGGCCAATGGGCTTCTGCTCATTGGTTCCCAGAAGTATATTTTTTCACTTATTTCAAGTCAAAACACCAAATATATATAAGTTTCTAAATACTGGCTGTGTTGTCTTGAAAATAAGAAAGCAGCATCTGAAGTCATTTTCAGGTTTGTTTGTTTGTATGGTTTTTGGATCAGTTATAGAAGAGATTTCTGCTGTAAGTTTAGGCTGAACTGGGTAATTTATGAGTTCTTTGAGTCTAGGATAGCTTTAATGTTGGAGATTACATTTGGTATCCAAGGAAAGGAAAAGTGATAGGAGAAACAAGAAACCTGAAAGACATCAGTCAGTTCAGTCGCTCAGTTGTGTCCCACTGTTTGTGATACCATGGACTGCAGCATGCCAGGCTTCCCTGTCCATTACCAGCTCCTGGAGCTTGCTAAAACTCATGTCCATCGACTTGGTGATACCATCCAACCATCTCATCCTCTGTCGTCCCCTTCTCCTCCCACCTTCAATCTTCCCCAGCATCAGGGTCTTTTCCAGTGCTGAGGAAATATCAGTTAAATGTTAAATACTAAAATTTTGGATCAAAGGGACAGAACTTTTCAGTTAAAAAGAAAGGCAGAGATTTCCAGGTAGCTTGAGGAAATGGCTATTACTGAGTTTGAATTTCTCCACACACTCGCCCAAAACTATATGGATCAATAAGAACAAATACAATCCAAAAACCTAGCCAGAAGGAAAATAACACCATCAACTTTAAATCACTTATAAATAGTAAAATATACACCAAATTTCAGCACAACAATCAACTTCTGCTCCTGCCCCAAGCCCTTCTGGAGAGCATGCAGTGTCCCAGTTCTCATCAGCTCTCACTGCAGGCAAGTTCACAAGAGACAAAGTGACCAAAATTAAAGCAGGAAATTATAAGGCCTTCTCTTAAACTCGTGGGTAAAATGAAAAATGCAAACAGAAACTAGAGAATATTTAAGACATAATGATTATTACATCTCAGTTCAGTTCAGTTCAGTCACTCAGTCGTGTCCAACTCTTTGTGACCCCATGAATCACAGCACGCCAGGCCTCCCTGTCCATAACCATCTCCCAGAGTTCACTCAAACTTATGTCTATTGAGTCGGTGATGTCATCCAGCCATCTCATCCTCGGTCGTCCCCTTCTTCTTTTCCAATGAGTCAACTCTTCTCATGAGGTGGCCAAAGTACTGGAGTTTCAGCTTCAGCATCATTCCTTCCAAAGAACACCCACGGCTGATCTCCTCTAGAATGGACTGGTTGGATCTCCTTGCAGTCCAAGGGACTCTCAAGAGTCTTCTCTAACACCACAGTTCAAAAGCATCAATTCTTCGGCGCTCAGCCTAACTCACAGTCCAACTCTCGCATCCATACATGACTACTGGAAAAACCATAGCTCCCAAAAATAAAGTCTGACATTGTTTCCACTGTTTCCCCATCTATTTCCCATGAAGTGATGGGACCAGATGCCATGATCTGAGCTTTCTAAATGTTGAGCTTTAAGCCAACCTTTTCACTCTCTACTTTCACTTTCATCAAGAGGCTTTTTAGTTCCTCTTCACTCTCTGCCATAAGGGTGGTGTCATCTGCATATCTGAGGTTATTGATATTTCTCCCGGCAATCTTGATTCCAGCTTGTGTTTCTTCCAGTCCAGCGTTTCTCATGATGTACTCTGCATAGAAGTTAAATAAGCAGGGTGACAATATACAGCCTTGATGTACTCCTTTTCCTATTTGGAACCAGTCTGTTGTTCCATGTCCAGTTCTAACTGTTGCTTCCTGACCTGCATATAGGTTTCTCAAGAGGCAGGTCAGGTGGTCTGGTATTCCTATCACTTTCAGAATTTTCCACAGTTTAATGTGATCCACACAGTCAAAGGCTTTGGCATAGTCAATGAAGCAGAAATAAATGTTTTTCTGGAACGCTCTTGCTTTTTTTGATGATCCAGCGGATGCTGGCAATATGATCTCTGGTTCCTCTGCCTTTTCTAAAACCAGCTTGAACATCTGGAAGTTCATGGTTCACATATTGCTGAAGCCTGGCTTGGAGAATTTTGAGCATTACTAGAATATACTAAAACTTATGGGATACATTTAAAGCAGTTAGAGGACTCTTCATAGAACTAAACACTTTGTCTGCCAAAGTGGAATATAAATAAAGGAAACTAAATTTTCCCTGTGAAAATAAAGGAACTAAATTTTCAACTGGAAAAGTTAGGAAAAAAACTATGAAGTAAAGAAAGAACAAGCAAAAGACAAAAGCAAAAATTAGTGAGGTATAGAAAAATAGTAGATCTAAGACGCCTTCATAGTCCATCTGTTGTGTCACAAATGGTAAGATTTAATTAAAAAAAGAACAAATAAAACAAACTCATGTATCGGGAAATGAGTTGGTGGTTGCCAGAAGGGGAGGTCACTGGGAAGTGGGAGAAATAACTAAAGGGGAAAAAAGGTAAAAACTTCCAATTATAAAATAAATAAGTCATGAGGATCTAATGTATAGCGTGGTGACTATAGTCGATAATGTATTATGTTGTGTTAGTTGCTCAGTCGTATCTGACTCTTTGCAACCCCATGGACTATATAGCCTGCTAGGCTCCTCTGTCCATGGAATTCTCCAGGCAGGAACACTGGAGTGGGTTGCCATTTCCTCCTCCAGGGGATCTTCCTGACCCAGGGAGTGAAACTGGGCCTTTTGCTTTGCAGGAAAAAATTCTTTACCTTGCAAATTTGAAAGTTGCTTTCATCACGAGAAGAAATGTCTGTAACTTTGTGTAGTGATAGACATTGTGATGATCATTTTGAAATGTCTGCAGGTGTTGAATAGTTGTGTTGTACACCAGAACCTAATGCAATATTGTATGCCAATTATACTACAGTAAAAAAGAGTTTAACTCTGTAAAAGTGAACTATAGTTCCTTAAATTTTTGACAAATGATACCGCCAAATTTGCTATGAGACTCGTTATTGCCTCAAGGGCAGATATTTGGAAATTAAACAAAGTGTTTCACAACATGTAGACATTTTTAGAAGTCAGTGATTAGAAGTCTAACTTATTTTTCCAATTTCCTTATATAGGCAAAAGCACAAAATATTATATATATATTATAATGATAACATAATGATATGATCATATGTATGGTTACCTTATATGCATACTATATATTGCATAATATGTAATTATATATGATATACATTTATATGTATTTATATTTTAAATAAATGAACTTGTCTCTTTCTTTTTTGTCTTTTTCTTCTCTATCCACTCATTGTGAGATTATTTGAAATGCCAAACAAGTATTTAAAAAATTTAATAGTAGCAGAATTACCATGTAACTTGTGGGATGTTTCTGTGTTGAATTATTAGGCAGTCATGAAGAGATGATACCTTTTGTTCTGTATTTTCTCCAAATTCTGTGTTTGTCCACTTCATATCCATCTATCACAGGCCAGTTATATTAGCTACACTTTCTTATTTTGTATTCTCGATGCTCTGAAATTTGTCGCCTTGCTGGCAGGGGCGAGACTGGCCATCCTCGGGTAATCTAGGAGCCAGTCCTTAGAGAGAGCAAAGGGCTTGGCCAGGAGCGTGTCTTCCATACACAGGCCAACGCATTTCAGGCTCATGTCCCCCACATACGTCCTTATCAGTGTCTCACACACCAAGCCAATATTCCTCCTGCCCTAAATCAGCCCAGCACCAGGAACCAGAAAACTAAAGATCCCTCTGTGTCCCAAAGCTTATCAGAAGGATTCACTCTAGGCAGCCCTAAGCTGTTTGCCCTGCCCTGCCTCGCCTTTCCTATAGAAATCCAATAAAGTCTCTGGCTGAGACCTTCCGCTCTCTCCTGTCCACTGCCTGCTGACCACTCTGGTGCTTCTTCCATGGTTCTGCATGGCACATAGTGACCGCGTCTCTGAGACCTGTGAGTGAGTATAAGGCACACTTCAGAGATACTGTGGGTTCGGTTCAGACTGCCACAATAAAGCAAATATCACAGTGAAGTGAGTCACATGAATTTTCTGGTTTTCCAATGCATACAGAAGTTATGTTTACACTATATTGTAGTCTGTTAAGTATGCAATAGCACTGTGTCTAAAAGAACAATGTACATACCTTAATTAAATATACTTTGTTACTAAAAAATGCCAACTGTCATCTGAGCCTTTAGCAAGCTGCAGTCTTTTACGCTGGTGGAAGGTCTTTGATATTAATGGCTGCTGACCAATCAGTATGGTGGTTACTGGAGACTGGGGGTGGCTATGAACTTTTATTTTAAATTTTATTTCTTAAAATAAGGCAAAAGTTTGGTGCATCAATTGACATGTCCTTTCACAATTTCTTTGTGATGTGCGAAGTTGTTTGATAGCCGTTTACCTACAGTAGAACTTCCAAAATGGCAATCAGTCATCTCAAATTCTGCCATTGCTTCATCAACTAAGTTTATATAATATTCTAAGTACTCTGTTATCATCTCAACAGTCTTCACAGCCTCTTTACCAGGAATAAATTAATTTTCAACTATTTTCTTTGCTCATTCATAAAAAGCAACTCTTCACCTGCTAAAGTTTTATAACAAATATATAGAAATAGTCAAAAAGTTTGAAATACTACAAATATTATCAATGTGTCACAGAAAAAGGAAGTGAGCAAATGCTGTTGGAAAAATGAAGCTGATAAACTTGCTGAATATGGGGTTGCTACAGATTTTCAATTGTAAAAAAACCAGTATCTATGAAGTGCAATAAAATGAGGTATGCTTGTAATAAACTTCATTCCAAGCCTCATTCTTGTTCCTTCTGGAGGCCACCCTGACTTACTGTATTTTCCATATCTAATACCTACATTCTTGGAACATATTTATGTCCCAGGAAAATGGCACAAACCTGTATTAAAAGTTAACATTCCAGTTTCTAATACATATATATATGTGTCTGTATATTAAAAAATATTAGAAGAAATTGCACCAAAATATTAATAGGGGCGTGATATTGGATGACTTTGATGTTTTTTTTTTTAACATTTTTCTATATTTTCAAAAGTTTCAACAAGTTCAACATGATCCATTCAACATGGATGTAAATATGGCTGTTTATATCTCTATCTAGCCATACCAACCTATATTTTCATTCCCCAAACTGAATTAATACTAGCATTCCAAGTTCCAGAACCTAATTTATATAATATATTTTCAAAGCTGAGACTTTAAGAATGACATATATTAATACCATGCCATTCTCTTAACCTTCTTAAATCTGATTTCTGATTTTTGGTATCATGTCTGTCTTCTCAAATAAATAGAAGGGCAAAGAATGACACATATCTTCTGGCCTCCATGATATAGAAAAGATACCATTGTGAGTATGACTGATGTCTGCTGGAATCAATTTCCAAAAGAAAACTGAGTAACAGAATAAAATAGAAAGCTCTGATCTAAGAAATCATGACTCAGTCCTTACTCTCTCTTCAAAATGAACTCTTTGTAAACTATGACCCATGAATGTTCTTATATGCAGGAAATATTTTCATTTGACTTCTGATTTAATTTTGAATCAAGCTTAATGATTTTTAGTTTGTGATGTGGCCAAGTCTGATGGTAAGTGAATGCCCTCTGTGGAAAAATGTTTTATCATTTTAAATTGGATCAACTGAAATAGAAACTTTTATTGACTCTCAAACTGGTAGATATCCCACACCCAAGCAGAACATAATCAAAAATTTGATGCTGCATCAATAACTGAAATTAAAACTTTAAAAAGTGATGAGCTAACAAATTGTGCTGGATGAAAGATTCTGGGGTAGAGTGTGTCCTGTAGCCTTCCTGATTCTAGATACTGAAGCCTTTAAAACCACAGGCCAGGACATTTCTTGTACCATTGAAAATATTGATTTGATGCTAGACAATAAGAAATAAATGTGCTAGATATATTAAGTACATGTCAGCATAAGTCTAGATGTGAGATTTTAGTGAACTCCCAAAAGGCATCCTTGCTTCTTAAAAAATTTCCTTTTCCATACAAGAATTCTAGGTGGCTGTAAGTTTGTGTGTGTGTGTGTGTGTGTGTGTGTTTTCAATATTCAGTAGTAGAACTAATGGATAGGGGCAGGGAAAAAGTTTTGTGAGAAATTAAACTCATAAGATTGGAAAGACTGATGCTGAAGCTAAGGGTCTAATACTTTGGCCATCTGATGCAAAGAGCTGACTCATTAGAAAAGACCCTGATGCTGGGAAAAATTGAAGGCAGGAGAAGGGGATGACAGAGGACGAGATGGATGGATGGCATCACTGGATTAATGGACATGAGTTTGAGCAGACTCTGGAGATGGTGAAGGACAGTGAAGACTGGCACGCTGCAGTCCATGGGACTGCAAAGAGTTGGACACAACTGAGCGACTGAGTAACTGAACAACGCCAACAAAACTCATAAGAATTTTTCATTTGTTTTTAAAAACTCTCATGAAAAAAACTGGGCTTCCCTGGTGGCTCAACGGTAAAAAAATCTGGGTTTGATCCCTAGGTTGGGAAGATCCCCTGGAGAAGAAAATGGCAACCCACTCCAATATTATTGCATTGGAAATCCCATTGACAGAGGAGTCTGGTGGGCTACAGTCCATGGGGTCACAAAAGAGTCAGACATGACTTAGTGACTAAAAACAACAACAATGGAAAAGCTAATTTATCTGCCTCATGTAATCTGTTAACTCTGTTCATAGTGGAATGGTTTCTTTTATGACTGAAGTGGAACATTTTCTAAAAGTAAGATCTGTAGTCTACAGATGTTGGAATTACATTTGTAGATTACAAATCAATTGTATGCAGACATTAAACAAAGATATTTAAAAGTCATTTTATGCAAATAAAGATAATATTATTTGTATTAGTAGTACTGAAGAAAAGAAAATAAGCATACATTGAAGATATTCATGTAAAATTCATGTAATTTCCCTCCTTAATAAAGCCAGATGATCTAAATCTAAATTATCCAAGTTATCTTTCAATCTAGATAATTTAAAAGTATTTAAAAAAATTTAACTAAAGTTGATCTACAATATTGACTTAGTTTCAGGTATACAGTTTCAGTTTCTTTTCCATCATTGGTTATTACAGAATATTGAGTGTAGTTCTGTGTGCTATATAGTAAATCCTTGTTTTTTAATCAATTTTGTATATAGTCGTATATTTCTATTAACCCCATACTTCTAATTTATCCTCACTCCCCTTCCCTTTTGGTAACTATAAGTTTGGTTTTTTATGTCTGTGTGTCTGTTTATGTTTTGTAAATAAATTGTTTTTTATTATTTTTTAGCTTCCACATATAACTGCCTCTCTGCCTGACTTACTTCACTTAGTATGACAGTCTCTAGGTCCATGCATGATTCTACAAATGACATTCTTTATTTCTTTTTTATGAGTAGTATTTTATAGTGTGTGTGTGTGTGCCTGTGTATATGTACATGTATATCATATTTTCTTTATCCATTCATCTGTTGTTGGACATTTAAGCTGTTTCCATGTATTGGCTATTGTGAATAGTGCTGCTATGAAAATTGATATGCATGTATCTCTTCAAATTAGATTTTTCATCTTTTCTGGATGTATGCTTAGGAGTGGAATTGCTGGATCATATGGAAACTCTTTTTTTAGTTTTTAAAATCAACCTACGTAATTTTAAGTGCATTCTGCCAGAGTGCTTATCACCTAAGGGGGAAACTATGTGTGTATAATTCTTTACAAATAAATGCTCTAATTTTTTTACTTCTAAAAGCAATTTTTCCCACTGTCTCTTCCTTATATCTGTTAGAGGACTCAATGGGTCCATCACTTGGGGTGTGTGGTTGTCTGCACTATGGTACCTTGTTGGCTGGAATGTACTATAACTCTTTTGGAACATCTTGTGTTTCTTCAAAACAAAGCACACTTTGGTTCAGCCCCATCCTTTCCCTACAGGTGCTTAACTAACATATCCTCTCTTCCAAAACATTGAATATTGTCAAGAACTATGAAAGGTCCAAGATTTTATTCCACTTGCACAATAATATGTTAGCTTCCCACAATTTCATGGATGCTGGCAGAAGACGTGAGAATCTTAGGTCAGAGATGAAGAAGTTACAATAGCTGGACTGGTCAGTTTCCCCTTTGTCTCCATATTCCATGGGGATGAAAGCAGATGACTCCAGATGGATGGACTGAACACAGTGTGCTTTGTTTCAGGAGAGAACTCTTGACTCATGGAATCTGAATCTTTTATAGTGGCCAGTGTGCACGCATGCCTTTTTCTTTGGAAGGAGATACATTTTCCATATAGGTTAGTGAACAAACATGTTCTTTGCTCTTGAGAGAGAAACTATCTCCATCTTTGAAGGTTGGCTTGATCTACAAATATCTTTTAAAAGATAGTCTAGAACAAAGGGTGGTGTGTACCTCTGCTTGCAAGATGTGCAGAAATACAAGGCACATGGAAAATTGCCTTACAACAAATAAGTGAAGGTTGTACTTGGGAATGGGTTTCCAGATAAACAAGTCTCAGGAATTCTAGGCTAGTTGGCACTAAGTGTTGTACATACCATATTTGTTATCAGAGGTTAGGTGGCACACAGGATTATGTGTTCTATGCCATAGATGCTTCTATGCTTTACCTCCATGAATCACTATTTATTTTTTTTTACCATTAAAAAAATTTTATTGGAGTATAGTTGATTTACAATGTGTTTCAAGTATATAGTAAACTGAATCAGTTATATGTATAAACACTTTGTGATCCTCTCCTTTTATACACTATTACAGAGGACTGAATTTCCTGTGCTATACAGGTCTTTATTAGTTATTTATTTTATACTTAGTGGTGTGTATGTATCAATTCCAACCTTCCAATTTATCCCTCCCCAAATCTTTACCACTTTTAGGCATACAATTCAGTGGTAATAACTATGTTCATAACATTGAGCAATTATCGCCACCATCCATCCCCATTAAATACTTCTTCACTTTCTCATTCCCAGCTCCTGACAACCACCAGGATTCTTCTTCTTCTAGAAATATATCCAGACAACCTATGTTTTCACCAATTCATCAAAAAGAAAACTGGATGATTGTGTTAATAGTATAATTAAAACCTCAAAGATTGAAAATATTATGATACTCCATCTAGAAATCCTCAACAATGGTGTCAACATATGACGAACCTAATTTTAGTTTTTTGTAATGTAGCTGGAAAGAGGTACAGCTAGATGTCAACTGATGCTCATTCACTTTCACATCTCTTTCTGTACCCTCTTGTTTTTACTCAGACCCACCTATTTTTATTTGCTTTAAAACATTCATTGCAATCTTTCTAATAAAGATCACCTAATTGATTCTGGTACCCAAATTTCTAAGCAGCCCACCCCTTCTCCACCAGAGTTTGACAGCTGCTCACACAGGTTCATGCAGGAAACATGTGAAGGTCCAAGGATCTGACCAACACCAGGTAGGACATCCTCTGCATCAGCAAAATCCTAAAACACAGTACCCAGGTAGAAGGCATTTTTGTTACTCTCCACTTCTTGTCACAGCCTGTTGCTGAAGTGGCAGAAACCATCACCTGGACATCCCAGCCACCCCAAAAGTGCTTTTCCAAGAGAATTCTAAACCTTAGGCCTTCAGTCACCAGGCTAGCCTGGAATCTCTGTGAAGGGATACTGCCCTGGCTGGGCTTCCAAAGCTCTCAGGCCTTCTTTTAAGAATAACACGCCGGTGGACATTTTAACTCCCTCGTGGTGCCTCGGACCCTCCTTCGAGAATCAGGAGCCTGCACGCCAGTAGCTGTGCAAAGACGGCGCAGGCTGCAGCCTCCCCCTGGTTTGGGGAAGGTTCCGCAGCAGACTACTGGTGAACCGCCAGAGGACCATCTTTAGTCTGCGTGTGTTCACTGCATAAAGAGCCACTATTTGTATTTAAAGACACTGCTGTGCTCAACCTATAAGAACCGTGAGGAATGTGGTAGGCAGGGTTCTAGGGTGATTACCAAAGACCTTCTTTATCTTTGTACAATCCTCTTCCATTGAGTGCAGGTGGGACCTCTGGATATGATGAGTATCACTCCAATTATTATGTTACATTATATTATAAAAGGGAAAATTATCTGGAGTGGGCATGAGCTAATCAAGTGATCCTTTCAGAAACATAGAGTTTTCTCTGGTTAATAGCAGAGGAAGAAGTCAGAGAGAAGAGTATCCACTGATCTGGAAGAAAGCACATGTTTGTGTCCTACACTACCTTGGTGGACCACGTGGTGAGGGACTCTGGAAGACCTCTAGGAGCTGAGAACAGCTCCTGACAGCCAGACAGCAAGCGTCAGGGACCTCCATCTCATAGCCAGAAGGAACTGAACTCTTCAGTAACTGCGGAAGACTGGGGAAGGCCACAAGCCCCACTACAGAGCACAGGTTGGACAATACCTTGATTTCAGTGTGGCGAGGAGTCAGAGAGCCCAGGAGCACCCGGCCTGCACTTCTGTACACTGATGCATGGGAATTGTTTCAGGCCACCAGCTTCATGGTGATTTGTGGTACAGCAATAAGAAAAACCAATGGAAATTTGCTGTATGACGTGGGGAATCTAAACCAGGTCTCTGCAACAACCTTGAGGGGTTGGAAGCAGTGGGAGGTGGCAGGGAGGTTCAAGAGTGAGGGGACATATGTATACCTATGGCTGATTCATGTGGATGGATGGCAGAAACCAACACAATATTGTAAAGCAATTATCCTTCAATTAAAGATAAATAAATTTTTTAAAAAATATGAGGGAGGACCAAAGTAGAGTATCTCTTGTTTGTAGCATATACATTTGAGTTTCCTGCAGCTTCACTGAATGTTTCATTGTACAGCCTAAGGTAACCAGTCTAATCAATTATTTTCCTATAATCCTTTTCAAGACGTTTGCTTCCTGAGTGACAAATTCTTGACCAATTCAAAATGAAACCACCATTTATTTATTTATTTTTTTACTATGCCTTAGGCACATACATTAAACTACCGCACAATTGCAGTCATCTCACACACTAGTAAAGTAATGCTCAAGATTCTCCAAGCCAGGCTTCAACAATATGTGACTTGTGAACTTCTAAATGTTCAAGCTGGTTTTAGAAAAGGCAGACGAACTGGAGATCAAATTGCCAGTATCCGCTGGATCATGGAAAAAAGCAAGAGAGTTCCAGAAAAATATCTATTTCTGCTTTATTGACTATGCCAAAGCCTTTGACTGTGTGGATCACAATAAACTTTGGAAAATTCTGAAAGAGATGGGAATACCAGACCACCTGACCTGCCTCTTGAGAGATATATGTGCAGGTCAGGAAGCAACAGTTAGAACTGGACATGGAACAACAGACTGGTTCCAAATAGGAAAAGGAGTAAGTCAAGGCTGTATATTGTCACCATGCTTATTGAACTTCTGTGCAGCTGGGCTGGATGAAGCACAAGCTGAAATCAAGTTTTCCAGGAGAAATATCAATAACCTCACATATGCAGATGACACCACCCTTATGGCAGCAAGTGAAGAAGAACTAAAGAGGCTCTTGATGAAAGTGAAAGAGGAGAGTGAAAAGTTGGCTTAAAATTCAACATTCAGAAAACAAAGATCATGGCATCCAGTCCCGTCACGTCATGGCAAATAGATGGAGAAACAGTGACAGACTTTATTTTGGGCTCCAAAATCACTGCATATGGTGACTGAAGTCATGAAATTAAAAGACGCTTCCTCCTTGGAAGAAAAGCTATGACCAACCTAGACAGCATATTAGGAAGCAGAGACATTACTTTGCCAACAAAGGTCCAAATAGTCAAAGCTATGGTTTTGCTAGTAATCATGTATGGATGTGAGTTGGACTATAAAGAAAGCTGAATGTCAAAGAATTGATGCTTTTGAACTATGGTGTTGGAGAAGTCTCTTGAGAGTCCTTTGGACTGCAAGGAGATTCAACCAGTCCATGCTGAAGGAGATCAGTCCTGAGTGTTCATTGGAAGGACTAATGT
Organism: Nanger dama; assembly: GCA_917880005.1. Taxonomy (NCBI): domain Eukaryota; kingdom Metazoa; phylum Chordata; class Mammalia; order Artiodactyla; family Bovidae; genus Nanger; species Nanger dama. Next base: position 12,559,713 of record CAKJTW010000032.1, on the reverse strand, counting down.
TGAAGCTGAAATGCCATTACTTTGGCCACCTGATGTGAAGAATTGACTCATTGGAAAAGACCCTGATGCTGGGAAAGATTGAAGGCAGGAGAAGAAGGGGACTACAGAAGATGAGATGGTTGGATGGCATCACCGACTCAATGGAGATGGGTTTGAGTACACTCTGGGAGTTGGTGACGGACAGGGAAGTCTGGCATGCTACAGTCTACGGGGTTGCAAAGAATTGGACACGACTGAACAGCTGAACTGACTGAATGGAGCATGTACATTATGCTTTTTATACATGATCTCATTTAAACTTCACAGCAATCTTGGAAGGATAATGTTCTATATTTAATAAAAAGCAGCTGAATTACCATATGTAAAATAGATAGCCAGTGGGAATTTTATGTATGATGCAGGGAGCTCTACCCAGTGCTCTGTGACAACCTAGAGGGGTGGGATGGAGTGGGATGGGGTGGGAGGTGGGGGTGTGTGTCAAGAGGGAGGGGACGTATGTACAACTATGGCTGTTTCATGTTGATGTATGGCAGAAACCAACACAACATTGTAAAGCAATTACCCTCCAATTAAAAATCAGTTCAGTTCAGTTCACTTCATTTCAGTTGCTCAGTCATGTCTGACTCTCTGCAACCCCATGAATCGCAGCATGCCAGGCCTCCCTGTCCATCACCAACTCCCGGAGTTCACTCAGACTTGCGTTCATCAAGTCAGTGATGCCATCCAGCCATCTCATCCTCGGTCACCCCCTTCTCCTCCTGCCCCCAGTCCCTCCCAGCATCAAAGTCTTTTCCAATGAGTCAACTCTTCGCATGAGCTGAAACTGGAGTTTCAGCTTTAGCATCATTCCTTCCAAAGAGATCCCAGGGCTGATCTCCTTCAGAATGGACTGGTTGGATCTCCTTGCAGTCCAAGGGACTCTCAAGAGTCTTCTCCAACACCACAGTTCAAAAGCATCAATTCTTTGGCGCTCAGCCTTCTTCACAGTCCAACTCTCACATCCATACATGACTACTGGAAAAACCATAGCCTTGACTAGACGGACCTTAGTCGGGAAAGTAATGTCTCTACTTTTCAATATGCTATCTAGGTTGGTCATAACTTTTCTTCCAAGCAGTAAGCGTTTTTAATTTCATGGCTACGGTCACCATCTGCAGTGATTTTGGAGCCCGAAAAAGAAAGTCTGTCACTGTTTCCACTGTTTCTCCATCTATTTCCCATGGAGTGATGGGACCGGATGCCATGATCTTCGTTTTCTGAATGTTGAGCTTTAAGCCAACTTTTTCCCTCTCCTCTTTCACTTTTACAAGAGGCTTTTTAGTCCCTCTTCACTCTGCCATAAGGGTGGTGTCACCTGCATATCTGAGGTTATTGATATTTCTCCCGGCAATCTTGATTCCAGCTTGTGTTTCTTCCAGTCCAGTGTTTCTCATGATGTACTCTGGATAGAAGTTCAATAAGCATGGTGACAATATACAGCCTTGACGTACTCTTTTTCCTATTTGGAACCAGTCTGTTGTTCCATGTCCAGTTCTAACTGTTGCTTCCTGACCTGCATACAGATTTCTTAAGAGGCAAGTTAAGTGGTCTGGTATTCCCATCTCTTTCAGAATTTTCCACAGTTTATTGTGATCCACACAGTCAAATAAATAAATTAAAAAAAAGAACTGCAATTTTGAGAGTTAAGTACCTAATTAGAATAAACTAACAAGTTGTGGAGTTAGGATTCTAACCTCACTGCTGCTGCTAAGTCACTTCAGTCGTGTCCAATTCTGTGCAACCCCATAGACGGCAGCCCACCAGGCTCCCCCGTCCCTGGGATTCTCTAGGCAAGAACACTGGAGTGGGTTGGGTTGCCATTTCCTTCTCCAGTGCATGAAAGTGAAAAGTCAAAGTGAAGTCACTCAGTCATATCTGACTCTTAGCGACCCCACGGACTACAGTCTACCAGGCTCCTCCGTCCATGGGATTTTCCAGGCAAGAGTACTGGAGTGGGGTGTCATTGCCTTCTAACCTCACTATGTCTAACTTAAAATCAGATTTTTATATGTTACATGTTATTCTCTCTCAATACTCGGAAAAAAAGTGCATTGGTCATAATTGCCAATATCCAGTTCTGCTCAACTTCTGAGTTCAAGGGGAGTGTCCTTCTTACTCTGTTGAAGTTAGATGTGATCATGTAATTAGTGTTGGACAGTGCAAAGTTAATAAAAGTGATATACATCCCAATTGGGTCAAGGCATTTATTAGTAATAGCTGGGGCTTGACTTAGCAATTTCCCCATTCCTTCCAGAACTATCCTGGAAGCCACGAGTTCAGAGGGAGCCCAGATTCGCCTTGGTCCCTGAGTGACTGATAAGCAGAGCTTCCCATACTGGACTTGTCACAGGAGAAAGAAAGAAACATTTGTTGTTTGAAGCCACTGAGATTTCAGAGCTGTATTGTTACTGTGGCTCAGACTAGTCTTTTCCTGACTAGTACAATTGCTTGAATTAGCATCATAACCAGCAAGGTCCGTAATTCTTATTGATATATTCAGATTGGTTTGGGGCACTAGCACCCATTTCATATTCTGTGCTGTAATTGTACTAATCTGCCTGCAGGTCTCTGAACGCTTAGTCTTTTTTTATACCTCAGGACCTTTGAACCCTTCTTCTCTGCTTGAAATAAAGATTTCATCATAGTGGGTGGTTAAGAATGGGCTACAGATTCAGGATAGTCTATATTTTTATCCAGAATTATCTACTTTCTCTCTATACTGCCTTTATTAAGTAGCTTAACCCTTATTGCCCCCACTTTCTTATTTGAAAAATAGGATAATAATATTGGATCTATCATAGGGCTGCTGTGAATGTTGACTGAAAAACTGAAACATTTAGAATAAATGCTGTTATTGCTATTATTATTAAAATTTAACTTCACTCAGATGTCTTCTCTTCTAGGAAGTCTTTCTGATTTTTCTGTTTGATTAGGTAGCCCTTTATTGTGCTACTGCAATGGAGTGTTAAGACCTTTATAAAACTGTATCAAACACTTGTCTGTCTCTTCTCTAATGTCAGCATTTGAAAAATGTCAGTTAGAAGTAAAATAATGTATTGCCACCACCCAGTAGTCAATAAATATTTTCTGAATGAATAAGAAACTTTGAGTCAATAGCTGTGGGCCTAAGCTAGTAATTAGTACCAAGGAAATAATTATGAGCCTCAAGTAAAATTAATCTTATAAATGATAATCGCATGAATTAATCTAGTTACAGAAGTGTTCTTCTAACTACCTTGATTGATTGAAGCTTCATTTTTTAGAATTATGTTAAATGGGGTGTAATTTTCAAAAATTGAGATCATTTTTGATTTTCTAAAATTGCTAAAAGCACAAAGTTTATAAACTAAATTGTTTACAATTTATAATAGATCATTTTGGCATTAGCAACCTGGATTATGTTTAGAGAGGTGTGCTGTTACACACAGGAATAAACGTCAAAAATTAGTATTACTATTTATGAACATCCAATATTGCTACAAGGTAGCTATAAGGTTTAAATGTATTGTCATTCTAAAATAGTATTTCTGCTAATGTCCAATTTATAATCATGAGTTGATTTAGATATTTGATAAAACTGACATTTTCAGCTTAGTGAGAAAGACAAACCTCACATTTTTGGTTTTGATAAATTCACAGTTTCTCAAAAGAAAACAGTAAAAAAATGTTTGTCTGGTTTTTAAGTTGGTGACTTACCTCCCAGTGTAAACACTTCTGCAGTAAACAATGTCTCCCCACCAAGCAAGAGTAATCATCCAAATTAATTTTTTTTTAAATATGGGAAATGAATTTCACTTTGATATTAAACCTTTATTATACTAAAATTTGGAGATTATTTTGTTAATTATATTTAGAATTTCTGCTCCACCATTGTGGAACTATCTTTCATACTGTCTGATTTCTGCCTGTAATGTATCTTTCTTGCCAAGAGGAGAAGAGCCCTTGCCTTGTCAGGGGATGCTGCTGGCATAGTGGTAAGCTCACTTCCTCATGCTTGTGCAAGATGAAGGTGCTTGTAGTTAAGTCGTATCTGACTCTGCGACCCTATGGACTGCAGCATGCCAGGCTTCCCTGTCCTTCACAGTCTCCCGGGCTTTGCTCAGAATCATGTCCCTTCTTAGTGAAGATAATTAGGTTTCATTTTTCAATAAGGAAAGGCATGATAATGGTGAATAAATTGAGAGAGAGGAGGAGGAAGAGAGGAGAAATAAAAAGAGATTCATATTATAAAATATGTAACTTGTGCAAACCAAGAGGTGACAAGGACTTGGTTCCCTAGAAATTTGAATACTTCAGAAACAAAATGCATTTAAATTACCAGCACCTAATTAGAATATATCAAACTAGGCAGGGTGTTCAGTGTTTCAGAGAAACACAATATCCAAGCGTTTAAAGCCAAAGGTCAGTCACTCACTCTGCATGACTACCTGTCCACTCGAACCTAATTGCCTTTGAATTTCCCTTCAGTCTTGTGAACAGGAGCTCAGCCAAGAATGACCCCAGGTTCACCTGTGAGAAGAGACTGGGAGGAAACACGTGTGGCCACACCCCGTCACACCTGTGGCCACACCCCCGTCTTACCTGTAGGCAGGGAGGGATGGCCATGTGACTCTCTGGCTGCCCTTTCTGGGATAGAAGGAAGAGATCCGTGCCTGTAAAAAGAATTCCTGTCTTTGCGTTGCTTTTCCTTCTGTCCCACCTGTGTGTGTGATTTCTCACAGCTGGCTGTGCACGCATTTCCTCTCTTTACTGCTTAGCGTCAGCTTGGTTGCACGCCCTAGGACGTCTTAATGGCTTTCAATGAGCCTAATTAATTTTTCCCATTTTCAAAATAGCCCTTTGGCTAAATATTTAAGGAAGTTTATAGTGTTGCAAGCAGAAGGTGATTGTTTGCAAATTCTGCAAGGCTAGAGACCACTGTGCTTGCTACAGTGGCGAGGAGTGAGCGATTATCAGGGCCAGAAGCAGCCCTTCACCGGTGCAGGCTCAAGAGAGGAGCTTAGAGGCTGGGCTTCAGCGCTGGGCTTCTGGGCCCCTGAATTCCTTGCAATCTGGTGGGCAGTGAAAGTTCCAGGTCTACTCCCAGGCAGAGAGACAGTGGCTCCGGTTGGTCTTATTTTGGGTCATTGTGGATCGGAGGCATGAGTATGGTGCTGTGAGCTTCTTCTGAATTTCTCTTTTCCCTAGCTGACATGAATGACACATATTCCCAAATTTGGCAGTGGGATGAATGTGTGTGGGATATTGGCAATTGTCAGTAAGACTTCAGCTTATTTTAATAAGCTTCAGCTCCACATAATAAACCAGATTTTATGAAACCTATTCATTCTAAATTTTATATTTTAAGCTGTTATTTTCTTCTTTTTTACTTTGTTTTTTCTATATTCTTTCCCCTTTTTTCATTTTCTAATTTCCCTTTCTTGCTGCCTTTCTCCTTTGTTGTATTTTAAAATAAAGAAATAAATTATGTCCACCAGAGGGCAGTCTGATCCTACACACATACATGTGCGCACACACATATACACACACACATGCACACACACCCAGCCCCCAACTCACCCCTCTTTTCCTATCTTTCCCCCTTTACAACTCTCTTCCAGGAAGGATGTCAATGAAAGTAGATGGTAAACAAAACAAAACAAAAACCTTTCGGTTTATAAACTTCTTTCAGTATTGCCCATGTGTGGGCATGTAGTCTCAATGGTTTGATCAGTGAAGAGTTGGTCTTCTCTAGGTTTATGTCAGGAGTATATAGAATCTTACTCTGACCTCTTGAAGAAAACAATCTCAAAATCTACCAAATACACAGAGAAAATGAAAATTTGGGCTGTGAGATTAAAAGTGTATAAGACATGAATTGCATAAGACATCTCATTTCTGGGATCCCTGTGAAAGACGTGTGACCCCAGCCGTCAAGAATTTTACACTTTCATTTAAAAATTTTATAAGCCATCTTTATTTTTCTCTGTTACTGCAATCATCTCTGTTCCTGCACTCTGTTGCTTTGCTCCTCTAAAAATACTGATATTTTGACTATATCCTTGCAGACTTTATATATGTTCCCTATGTCAGGGAAGGTTAATGTCGAAAAGAAACAGTGGGAGCTTTTCCTCTTTCTCACCTTCCTGACTGCACAGGTCTGTGGCACCTGAACATCCCACTCTGCCCCGGTCAGAGGTTTGGGTAAATGAAGGGAGTTTTCTACATACAAGCTTAGTGGTTTTTGAGGTATGCTGGGGTGGAGAGAAACTCAGTTTTAACTTTATTATTTAAAGCCATGAGAGGCAAAATAAGGCCTACACGAACTCTCTGGGGAAAAAAAAAAAGTGGTGCCTGAGCAATCCATTCAAAGGCAGAAATCCTGCGGACAGAAGGGAGAAGAAAGTGTCATGGTTAGACTTTGAGTTTCTGGAACCTTGAGTTGTGCCTGACGTGTTGAAAGACACAGACTATGTATTAGTCTATCTTATGTGATCGGCATGAACTTCGAAATTGACTGGAAGCTCTCGATAAATTTGATGTTGTAGAGGGAATTCAGAATTCACGAGTTTCAGAATACTAGGCTATTAAATCAGTTGTGTTGGACATTCTAATATTTCATTGAAATAAAGTAGATGGAGGAAATATGTATGAATTTCAAGTGATTTCTCAGTCGAATTCGAAAGTAGCGCTCTCCTAGTACTCTTCTCAAGGATATCAACGGACAGACAATTTCTGCCCTAGGAATAATTTCTCAAAAGATGAAATCTTCCCATGGTACAGAATGTTACCTTTTTATGCATTACTGATTCCAGGGGCATCTGGGTTGGTAGATGTTTTGGAATGTGAAGTGTGGTTTTGAGGTTCTGCCTGCAGGAACACTGAGGAGATACAGCTGAAGAGGTATTTTCAATTTGGTGCTGATCCAAATTAAAGAAAACACTTGTTAAGGAGACTGAGCCCAGAATTTTAAAAGTTCATCTTTAATCTGAGCGCCCCACCAGGCATTAAACATGTTGACTCAAGTAGAGAAGGGGGAGCCCTGTCATGAACTCTGAATGCTAGAAAGAGCCAAGATTGCTAAGTGAGTTTCCATGTCTTATAGATATGGAACTGAAGTCTACATATATTAAAACATGTTGCTCCATAGTCATAATGATTATGTGTTTGGAACACTTTTTAGATTAAGTCCCGAAATAGAATACCCAACTAATCTTCGACAATAATGGCACACATGTATTCAACTACTTTAAATACTTCCCAGGTCATTGTTCCTATAGCTTGGTCTGTGGTTAGTTATGATTTATTTTATATAAATAAAGACAAAGTAAGAGGGTGTCATGAAGGAGGAATTATTACCAAAGAGAGGCCCTTTTACTTTGCAAGGAAGTCCTTAGGAACATTCTTGCAGTAAAGAACTTCACACAACATACCTCCCACAAGTATTTGTTAATATGATTAAATGAATAATGATGTTAGTGCATATAGAGTTTGGACTCTGTGGGAGAAGGCGAAGGTGGGATGATTTGAGAGAATAGCACTGAAACATGTATATTACCATATGTGAAATAGATGACCAGTCCAAGTTCCATGCATGGAACAGGGCACTCAAAGCCAGTGCCCTGGGACAGCCCAGAGGGATGGAATGGGGAGGGAGGTGGGAGAGAGGTTTGGGACGGGGAGACACATGTATGGCAAAAACCATTACAATATTGTAAAGTAATGTCTCCAATTATAATAAATAAATAAATTAAAAAAAATAAAGGTTCATGCTGATGTTCAGTGACTTAGGTGATCACATGTAAGATTTTCTTTGTTTTAGCAAGGACCCACGTCTTTCAGGCATGCAACCTGCACTTTGTTTAGCTGTCTCTAGGAGAGAGATCCTTGAAGTGTGGTCCTCTGCTTCCCATGAGCAGCATCCGTAGCATCTGGGAACTTGTTAGAAATGCAGATCCCCTAGTGCACCCTAGACCTACTGAATCACAGACTTGAAGAAGGTGGGGTGGTGAACCCAGCAGTCTGTTTTTCAAAGCCGTCTGGGTGGTTTGATGCTCGCTTGAGTTTAATAACCACTGTTCCTGAAGAACCATGGTGTTGGTTTATAACAAATTCTGCTGACTTTCATATTTTAAACTTCCCTGCTAAATATATCTGGATAGAATGATTTTGTCAAGATTTAGGTCATTTCTTATAAGGAGCAGTACTTTTCCCTTTCCAGATGTTTTAATTCCTTTTTAAAAATTTCTTGATTTGGGGATTCAGAGACTGCTTGCTTATAGCCTTTTTCTTTGTAAGAGTACAGACAGACCCCTCTGTGGACATGCCTGTCTGTGGCGCCACATCACGTTTACTTCGTCTCTTTCCTAGTTGCATCCCCGCGGCTTCCCTACTGGAAGCTGTCCATCTCTCCTTGTGGTTCCCTCCCTGGTCCCGCGACACACACTCGGAGCAAGTCAAGATTGTATTGTTCTAAGAAGCGCCTCATCAAGCCCCACTACCAGGATGTTCAACATTTTTTCCAATTAGCGACATGAAATGTAAAAAGCCTTACTTGAGTTGCTTGAAGATGGCAATAACGAAGCACTGAAGAAGTTGTCGGGGGACTGGGGCTAATTAAAATGCAGCAGGGAACAGAAGCAGAGGTAACCGCGGCTCGCTGTGCCCCGTCTCCGGTAATCAGCAGCCCCTAGTCTCCCAGCTAATTGACAGGGAGCCGCGGCGCTCCTGAGTGTGCACACCGTGCCCATTAATGGAGTTGGCACACGCTGCCTGACTTGGCTCGTTATCGACCTTGAACCAGCAAAGGTCAGAGGACGGCGCTGCTTTCATCAACATGACAGGTGTCTGAGGCGCTTCTCTCTGTAGTCTAATAATTTGGCAGTTGTCTTATCCTGTACATGAATTAGTGATCTGATCCTTGAAGTATGATGGATAAAAAGAACGTCAGGTCTGGGTAGGGGGATGAAGCTCTGGGCATCTGCATTAGCCCCATCACTACCCACGGTCTGGGAGATGTGTATTGCAGGACTGTCCTTTTTTTTCCCCTAGAGGAAGAACGAGTCTGTATGCAGTCATTACATCAAAAGATCATTTTCCTAGAAAATGGTTAGCTATGAAAAAATATTTCACCAAGATATTAACATTCATGAGTCAGTTTCTCTCTATCAAGTAGACATTGACATCTGACACTTTTCCAATGTGGGCATAATGATAATGATAATGATAATGAATGTTCTTTGAGAAAACTTAAAATCAATTAATAATATCTCCTGAGCATCCCTCATGCACTGAAAATGATTTCAGACATGATGTGCAGATATAAAAGAGATATAAGATGTTATACCCCAGCATACATGATACACATCAAGATATGCCAAGTATAAACATACTACAAAAATAAAGAACATACTACAAAAATAAAGAACATACTCAAAGGCACATACGTGTAAGCTTCTATTTATGTAACAGGGATAGTCAAACTGGCAGCCTCACTTGGCAAAGATTTGGGAACATTTATCAGCAAAGGCCAATGCAATGGGATAGATACCTTCTTATGGGCAAGTTGCAGAGCAGGATGAATGAAGGAGAAAAGATGTCTTAATTAGAGGAAGAATTGTGCACTGCAGAGTTTTAATCCAGTTTTTCAAAGAGAGGAAGGATACAGGCAAGGAGAAGGAAAAGGAGGATAATTTCTACCAGAGGCAAGACTTTGATACTGAAAGGACAAAGAAAATATTTCAAATGTTTTCCATTGTTACTGGATATTCTTTCCTCCCTTGTCATTTGTAAAATTCCTATCTAATTTCAAATTACATTGCAGAATTAATCACTTTGTTAAAGTAAGTGTCTCCAAGCCTGCCCTAAGGAACAAAGTTGATCACAACCTTTCATGTCACTTCTCTGCATTACGTGACTTAAGTGTCATCTGTACTAAACGTACTATATGTCCAGATGTGCATCAGCAATGGGTTATAATTATTTACTCCTAGGCCTATCTAATTCCCTGGAGAAGGGAATGGCAACCCACTCCAGTATTCTTGCATGGAGAATCCCATGGACAGAGGAGCCTGGTGAGCTATAATCCATGGGGTCACCAAGAGTCGGACATTACTGAGTGAGGAACACGCTATCTCTATTGCATGCTGAAGCTTGGTATAATTTAATACATCACAGTAAGATAGAAACAGAGCATACACTTCAGAATAAGATGCAGTGAAGCTGAAATTAGATATCTGTTTCACTAATAGTTATCCTTGGGTGATTTGTTTAAATCTGTTAGTTTCAATTTCCTCATCTGAAGAAATGAGGGTAACCTCCTTGAAGAGAGGTGGTGAGGATTACATTAGATATTATATTCAGGTTCCTAGGAAATGCCAGTTCTCCTCTTACTCCCCATCTTCTTCCAACTAGGATATTAAAATCCTAGAGGGTAGGAATCATGTTATATTCATCTCTATAGCCTCATTATTTAATACTGTATTCCGGCATAAACAGCTGTTCAATGGAAGTTTGCTGAATTAAACCAAGTTGCCTAAAACATTCATGTAGAGTGATTGCACTATTCAAATCAGCACCAATATATTTTATAGACTTGGAAGAATTTATTATTGGCATTATCTGTTGTTTTTCTCACATATTTTTTACTATATGCATGGTTGAAGGAATTTTATGGACATTTCAAACATGTGTTTAGCCAAAATTATTCTGAAAATATGTTTCTTAAAAATATGAATAAATTGAATCTGTATTAATTTATCCAAGGCCAAAATAGAATATTACCCCTCAAAGATTCTTATTCTTGTATTTAAATAGAGCTGTAATGGTTACCGTAAATATATGGGTATTTCAATGAGATAGTTTAGAAATATGAGTATTGTTTTCTCAGTGTAGGCACCACATAATCACATAGGAATTATACACTTGCTCCGTCAATGTTTGCCGGCTTGGCATATTTCTAAAACATCTCTTTTGAAATAATATTCAGAGCTTGTACAATATTCTTGAAAATGTTTTTATCATGGTAAAATGCATGTGTTATAGGCTGAATATTTGTGTTCTTCCATTCATATGTTAAAACCGATCCCCAACCCCCAGTATGATGGTATCAGGAGATGGGGTTTGAGAGATGATTAGGTCTTGAAGAGGGAGCCCTCATGAGTGGGATTACTGCCTTTGAAAAAGAGACCCCAGGGAGCTCCTTACCCTTTCCACTGTAAGAGGACATGGAGAGAAGAGGGCCATCAGCGAAACAGGAAGTGGATCCTCACCAGACACCCTATCTGCTACTGCCTTGATTTTTGACCTTCCAGCCTCCAGAACTATGAAGACAGATTTATGTTGTTTATAAGCCACCTAGTTCATGGTATTTTCTGATAGCAGCCAGAACTAAGAAAAACATAGCATTAAGTTCATCATCTTAACTCATCTATACATTTGTAAGTGTATAGCTTGGTGGCATTAAAAGTATATTTTCATTGTTTTGGAACCATCACCATCCTCCATTTCCAGAACTCTTTGCACCTTGAAAACTGAAGCTCTGTAACCATTAAACAACAACTCTCCTTCCCTTTTCCTTCAGTGCCCAAGAATCTTTAATCAACTTTCGGTCTCTATGAATTTGACTACTCTAGGTTTTTCATACAAGTAGAACCATAAAGAATTTGTGCATTTGTGACTGGCTTGTTTCAATTAGCATAATATCCTCAAGGTCCATCCATGTTTTAACATATGTCATAGTTTTCTCCTTTTTACAGCTGAATAATATTCCATTGTTTGGTGGACACTGAGGTGTGTCTGCTTTGGGGCTACTTTGAATAATGCTGCTCTGAAGATGGACTGATAAATATTTCTTTGAGTCTCCATTTCACTTCCTTTGGGTATAAATCTAGAAGTGGAATTGCTGGATCGTATGGTAATTCTATCTTTGATTTGTTGAGGAAGTTCCTTACTGTTTTCTGTAGCAGTTAGCTGTCTTACATTTCTCCCAGTAGTGCACAGGGTTCCAATTTCTTCACATCCTTACCATTGCATGTTATTTTGTTCTTTTTCTTGATAGTAGCCATTATAATGGGTATGACAGAGCTTGTATAATGTTCTTCTGATTCTCTTCAGTGATTTTTATCCTTTGGAGGTAGATTTCATGATTGCGACAAGTGGTTGATTATTAGTAGTCAATTTATTGAACAATATCGTTGGCAAAATGTGACTATAAAGTAATGTGACCTTTAAAAGAATTCAACTCATATATTATTTGGCAAGAATCAAAACTATCTCCAAACATGCTTCTTTTCTACCCCGTTCCTGGTTTCTTCCCTGATTAATTCCTCATAAAATCTATCGGGTAGGGCTGAGCAAGGTAGGCGTCCCCATTTAGGGGCATTTGGGAATGGCACCCTGGCCTGGATGTCAGACCCTGAATGTGATGAGGAGTGCACCCTGCAAAGAATGTGACAGAGGAGAGAGGCCTAATGCAGGACAATGCTACCCGAGCAAGTGGAGAAGGCACCTGTATGGCAGTCAGTCTCCCATCAGGAAGCTTCCATAAGCCTCTTATTCTTCTCCATCAGAGGGCAGACAGACTGACAGCCACAATCGCAGAAAACTAACCAACCTGGATCACATGGACCACAGCCTTGTCTAACTCAATGAAGCTATGAGCCATGCCATGTAGGGATGGGTCATGGTGGAGAGTCCTGACAAAATGTGGTCTGCTGGAGAAGGGAATGGCAAACCATTTCAGTAGTCTTGCCTTGAGAACCCCATGAAAAGGCAAAAGATAGGACACTGAAAGATGAACTTTCCAGGTTGGTAGGTGCCCAATATGCTACTGGAGATCAGTGGAGAAATAACTCCAGAAAGAATAAAGGGTCGGAACCAATGCAAAAGCAACACCCAGTTGTTGGTGTGACTGGTATTGGAAGTAAAGTCCAATTCTGTAAAGAGCAATATTGTACAGGAACCTGGAATATTAGGTCCATGAATCAAGGCAAATTGGAAGTGTTCAAACAGGAGGTGGAAAGAGTGAACATTGGCATTTTAGGAATTAGTGAACTAAAATGGACTGGAAAGAATGAATTTAATACAGATGACCTTTATATCTACTACTGTGGACAAGAATCCCTTAGAAGAAATGGAGTAGCCCTCATAGTCAACAAAAAGAGTCCAAAATGCAATACTTGTGTGCAATCTCAAAAAAGACAGAGTGATCTCTGTTTGTTTCCAAGGCAAACCATTCAAGATCACAGTAATTCTATGCCCTGACCAGTAATGCTGAAGAGCTGAATGGGTCTATGAAGACCTACAAGACCTTCTAGAACTAACACCCCCAAAAGATGTTCTTTTCATTATAGGGAACTGGAATACAAAAGTAGGAAGTCAAGAGATACTTGGAGTAACAGGAAAATTTGGCCTCGGAGTACAAAATGAAGCAGGGCAAAGGCAAACAGAGTTTTGCCAAGAGAATGCAAGAGAAGACTCTACACATAGACATCACCAGATGGCCAACACTGAGATAAGATTGATTATATTCTTTGCAGCCAAAGATGGAGAAGCTCTATACAGTCAGCAAAACCAAGACTGGGAGCTGACTGGGCTCAGATCATGAACTTCTTATTGCCAAATTCAGACTTAAACTGAAGAAAGTGGAGAAAACCACTAGGCCATTCAGGTATGACCTAAATCAAACCCCTTATGATTATACAGTGGAAGTGAGAAATAGATTCAAGGGATTAGATTTGATAGACAGAATGCCTGAAGAAATATGGATGGAGGTTCATGACATTGTACAGGAGGCAGTGATTAAGACCATCCCCAAGAAAAAGAAGTGCAAAAAGGCAAAATGGTTGTCTGAGGAGGCCTTACAAATAGCTGAAAAAAAAAGAAGAGACATGAAAGGCAAAGGAGAAAATGAAAGATATACCCATCTGAATGCAGATTCCAAAGAATAGCAAAGAGAGAGAAGAAAACCTTCCTCAGTGATCAATGCAGAAAAATAGAGGAAAACAATAGAATGAGAAAGACTAGAGATCTCTTCAAGAAAATTAGAGATACCAAGGAAACATTTCACACAAAGATGGGCACAATAAAGGACAGAAATGGCACGGATCTAACAAAAGCAGAAGATATTAAGAAGAGTTGGCAAGAATACACAGAAGACCTACACAAAACAGATCTTCATGACCCAGATAACCATGATGGTGTGATCACTCACCTAGAGTCAGACATCCTAGAATACAAAGTCAAGTGGGCCTTAGGAAGCATTACTAAAAACACAGCTAGTGGAGGTGATGGAATTCCAGTTGAGTTATTTCAAATCCTAAAAGATGGTGCTATGAAAGTGCTGCACTCAATATGCCAGCAAATTTGGAAAACTCAGCAGTGGCTACAACACTGGAAAAGGTCAGTTTTCATTCCAATCCCAAAGAAAGGCAATGCCAAAGAATCCTCAAACTACCACACAGCTGAACTCATCTCACATGCTAGTAAAGTAATGCTCAAAATTCTCCAAGCCAGGCTTCAACAGTACCGTGAACTTCCAGATGTTCAAGCCAGATTTAGAAAAGCCAGAGGAACCAGAGATCAAATTGTCGACATCTGCTGGATCATTGAAAAAGCAAGAGAGTTCCAGAAAAACATCTATTTCTGCTTTATTGACTATGCCAAAGCCTTTGACTGTGTGGATCACAATAAACTGTGGAAAACTTCCCAAATGCCCCCAAATGGGGGGCTGACCTTGCTCAGCCCTACCCGATAGATTTTATGAGGAATCAATCAGGGAAGAAACCAGGAATGGGGTAGAAAAGAAGCATGGTTTGAAATAGTTTTTGATTCTTGCCAAATAATATATGAGTTGAATTCTTTTAAAGGGCTGCCAAACCACCTGACCTGCCTCTTGAGATTTATGTGTGCAGGTCAGGAAGCAACAGTTATAACTGGACATGGAACAACAGACTGGTTCCAAATAGGAAAAGGAGTACGTCAAGGCTGTATATTGTCACTCTGCTTATTTAACTTATATGCAGAGTACATCATGGGAAATGCTGGACTGGATGTAGCACAAGCTGGAATCAAGATTTCCGGGAGAAATATCAGTAACCTCAAATATGCAGATGACACCACACTTACAGCAGAAAGTGAAGAAGAACTAAAGACCCTCTTGATGAAAGTGAAAGAAGAGAGTGAAAAAGTTGGCTTAAAACTCAACATTCAGAAAATTAAGATCATTGCATCCAGTCCCATAACTTATGGCAAATAGATGGGGAAACTATGGAAACAGTGACAGACTTTATTTTTGGGGCTCCAAAATCACTGCAGATGGTGAATGCAGCCATGAAATTAAGGCACTTGGTCCTTGGAAGAAAAGTTGTGACCAACCTAGACAACATATTAAAAAGCAGAGACATTACTTTGTCAACAAAGGTCCGTCTAGTCAAAGCTATGGTTTTCCCAGTAGTCATGTATGGATGTGAGAGTTGGACTATAAAGAAAGCAGAGCACCAAAGAATTGATGCTTTTGAACTGTGTTGTTGGAGAAGACTCTTGAGAGTCCCTTGGACTGAAAGGAGATCCAACCAGTCCATCCTAAAGGTAATCAGTCCTGAATATTCACTGGAAGGACTGATGTTGAATCTGAAACTCCAAAACTTTGGCCACCTGATGCCCATAAAGAACCAACTCATTGGAAAAGACTCTGATGCTGGGAAAGATTGAAGGCTGGAGAAGAAGGGGACAACAGATGATGAGATTGTTGGATGGCATCTTAGACTCAATGGACATAAGTTTGAGTAAGCTTCAGGAGTCGGTGATGGACAGAGAGGCCTGGCGTGCTGCAGTCCATGGGGTTGCAGAGAGCTGGACATGACTGAGCAGCTGAACTGAACTGACTGTTGGAACTCACTTTTCAATGCATGTGATTAGTGATAGAAATAAATACAGATGTGAATGTGTCCTTGAGGCCCTGTCCACAAAGGCCCTGACTACAGTGATGCCCTAATAATAATGAGCAAACCCAGTGCCCAGAGCATAGTTTGTAAATTCCTTTCTCCACTACAAGGAACCCAAACTCTCTAGAGAAGTGACTGATTTCAGGGTGTGGGCAGGCAAAGTATAAGGTGATCTTAGAACATTTTGTTGTACCAGAAAGTAAAGAAGTGTTTAAAGAATGATAGCAACACTTCAAAAGATAATGAGAAGCATCTTGAAGGGGCTCCATTGGCCAAGGCTGGGGCAAGTTGAGCAACAAAATGAAGCAAATTATAGTGGTGGATTATAGCTAATTGAATGAAATGTTTGAGTACATACTGATAAATAAATAAGAGAATAATAAATGAGGAGAAGAAAAAGCTCTTTTTGCAGTAGAATGCCAGTTAATTGATGGCATTAGGAAGTGATCACTTGGCAACTAGCATAGTGATAATTAATCTGATCAAGAAAAGTCAATGGAGGTAAAAGTAATGGTAAAGTTTGATGAGGAACTGGATATTCACCGCCTCAAAGGACCTCTCCACACATACTTTTTCTCACAGGGGAAAAACAGAAACCTAACAATGGAGAAAACAGGCAGACAAAGCCTGAGTCAAAGGTCAAAGTTAACATCCCCAGTAAGAAAACACAGCAGCATCACATGCCACATGTTAAGATGCAATGAGAAGAATTCAGCATCTCTTCTGTACTGTTCTTACCCTAAATCTAATCACGAGGGAACTTTGGATAAACTTAAACTAAGAGGCATTCCACATATTAACTGGCCTATAATTTTCAAGCGTCAGGAGTTTTAAAAGTCAAGGAAACACTGAAAGCCTACCTCAAATTAAAGATGACTAGAGAGATGGAGCACCTCAGTGTGCTTTGTCTATCTGCGTGATCTTTTCTTCTAGAAAGGGCATTATGAGGACAGTAGGCTACTGTATGAACTGTGGTGTTGTTGGAGACTTTTGAGTCCCTTGGACAGCTGGGAGACCCAACCAGTCCATCCTAAAGGAGATCAGTCCTAAAAGTTTATTGGAAGGACTGATGCTGAAGCTGAAACTCCAATACTTTGGCTACCTGATGCAAAGAACTGACTCATTGGAAAAGACCCTGATGCTGGGAAAGATTGAAGGCGGGAGGAGAAGGGGATGACAGAGGATGAGATGGTTGGATGGCATCACTGACTCAATGGACATGTGTTTGAGCAAGCTCCAGGAGTTGGTGATGGACAGGGTAGCCTGGCATGCTGCAGTCCATGAGGTTGCAGAGTTGGACACAACTGAGTGACTGAACTGAACTGTTTTAGAGTCTGTGGATTAGACGGTAGTAAGTGTAACAATGTAATTTACATTTGATGGCTATATTGTGGGTTTGAAGGAGAATATCCTGATTTGTGTTTAGGGGTAATGGAACATTAGGTCATCAAGTTATCCTTGAGTAGTTCAGGGAAGAAAGTTATTTGTAGTATTCTTGCAAAGATTATTTTAAAAATAAAAACCAAACATATAAAAGTGGAAAAATAAAATGGTGGTGGTTTCACTGGAAAATGAAGTTTCTTGCGGTGACTTGTTTGAAGGCAATTAAATTCAGAATGTAACTTTTTAGATGTCTTTAAGATCATCAGTCATTTGCATTCAAATGTTACTCTTCACTCTTTTATAATTTTTGAGATGTCAGTAGTTGTGGAGGAAAACCATGGGTAAAATAATCCAAGGATATATTAAAGTAAAATACAATAAGATCATCAGTAATAAACCATGATGAAATCAGGTACCTCTGATATGATGCAATGAAACGAACACTTCCCCCTCTGAAGTAGTCTTCCCCCTGTCCGGTATGACTGGTGGTTTCCAGGGTGGCTCAATGGTAAAGAATCTGCCTGCCAACACAAGAGGCACAGGAGGTGTGGGTTCAATCCCTGGGCCAGGAAGATCCCCTGGAGGAGGAAGTGGCAACTCACTCCAGTATTCTTGCTGGGATAACTCCATGGGCAGAGGAACCTAGTGGTTTATAGTCCATGGGGTCACAAAGAGTCTGATGTGACTGAAGCAGCTGAGAATGCACACACAGCCAGTTTGGCTTCTCTTCACCTTTGGGCTTCCCTTGTGGCTCAGCTGGTAAAGAATCCGCCTGCAATGTGGGGACACCTGGGTTTGGTCCCTGGGTTGGGAAGATTCCCTGGATAAGGGAAAGGCTCCCATGCCAGTATTCTGGCCTGGAGGATTCCATGGACTGTATAGTCCATGGGATTGCAGAGAATCAGACACGACTGAGTGACTTTCACTTCACTTTACCTTTGAGCACTGGACATGGGGCTCACCCAAACTGAGATGTGATGCCAGAGTGAAAGAGGTACCAAATACTGAGGACTTAGTATGGAGAAAAAGTAATATACCTCAATAACAATTTTAACCATCCTTAATAATTACAAGCATAATGTATTAACAATTTACATCGTTTGTATGTTGAAATGATGATATTTGAGATACATTGGGTTAAACTATACCAATAAAATCCATTTTACCCATTTCTGGGAAAATTTGAACTTAGAGATGTGGTACACTGTGCTGCTGTTGAAAATGCTGCTCTTAGAGCCCCTTGAAGACAGAGAGGCTGCAGTTCTCAGACATATAAGCCATGCGTCCAGGAGAATGCATGGCTCACAGCTTGTCTCCATTAAATTTTTGTTATCCACCTGAGAAATGAATGACTGTAATATTTATTTTCAAAAGATATGCAGTTGCAGGCACATTGAGCTTCCTTCTATCAGTTGTTCATAGGAGAAGAGACAGGAAAGTGATAGACAAAACTGAAGAAGTTGGTTGCCTTGGGTGGTGTGGATTACAGGCTGCTTGTTCTATTTTTGAAACTTTCTGCAGAATTATTTCCTTCCCAGAATTTAAAGAATTTTCCTCCTTTTTAAGTTAAAGAATGAAGACAGAAATTGTGTTTGTTGTGTTTTTGTTTGTTTTTTTGTTTGTTGTGGGGCGAAAAAGAGGTGCACACGAAGGAAACCTTCAAACACACCACTGTGGCTGATTCCAGTGGCCTTTTTAATGTGTATCTCTTGTTGGGCATGATGATTCTTGAGAGTCGCAGTGTGCCATGGTTAACAGCAGCCTGTTCTTGGTGCTGGGTAGTGATCTCTTTGGCCCAGAGCAAGTAGAGCAAGTGAGGAAGATTTGATTATCTCCAGCTTCTGCAAGGAGCTGCAGTTATTTCTCAAGGTCAGGTCAGGAAGCATCCTGAGGATGTGTAATAACAGTCCTCTGAGAGCTTTCCGATCCTGGCAACTGTTTAGAACCATATAAAGCTGATAATAAAATAATTCCAAAGTAAATAAACAGTGGGCACGTAAGGACCCTCTGAGATCAGTAAATCTGAGTGCATGAGTTGCCAGTGCAAAGAGCAGATTAAACGTCTTTTCTTCAACTGTCCCAATGCAGTAAGGAGGCTGGCAGCACCATGTCATAGTTTTAAAGTGGAGGGGGGCGGGGAGGGGGGCGGGGAAAGCTAACAAAGGCTAGAGTAGAGTGACGTTCCCAGCCATTAAAAAAAGTTTAGACTGTGACACATTTCACCGAGTCTACAGATATTTGTTGAGCCCCTACTATGTGCTATGAATGTTTTCTCTGGCTGATATGGCATTAAACAATGCATAAAACGTTCCATGCCTGTATATTCTTGTGGGATAAATGAAAGCAATAAACATACATAACTTGACATGGACGTTGTTAGATGGCTGTAAGTTCTAAGAAGAAAAATAAGGAAGAAATGAGGGTAAGACCTAGTTGGAAGGGAGGCTGAAATGTTAGATTAGTGGCCAGGGAAGGCCTCAGAGGAGATGGTATTTGAGTAAAATAGGACCTGATTGGGAATAAAACATGTAGATTTTCTGGTAGAAAAACATTTCAAGAAAGAGAGGAGACATTGCAAGGGCCCTGAAGCAACAAAAGGCTTACCTGGCTTATCGGAGGAACAACAGTAGTTAACAAATGGCAGAGAGGCTAAAACCAGAAGAAGCCTCAGGAAGGTAGGAGAAGGTGAAGCCAGAGCTGTGCTACGGGGTCAGACGGTGCCACCTTCCTGGTCAGGGTAAGGACCTTGGCTTTTACTCTGAGTGAACTGGAAAGACATTGTAGGATTCAGAGCTTGCAAATGAGATCTTAGTTCATGCCTACCAGAAACTGGCTTTAGAATAGTTAAGCAGGGAAATCAGCTTTAGAGGCTTCTGCAATAAGACAGAAATTATGGTGGCTTGTATCAGATGATAATTCTGGCAAATATAATTGGTCATCTTCTGCACATATCTTGAAGGTAGATCTGATAATTTTTGTTGACTTATTGGATATAAGGATGCAAAAAAAGTAGACGAATAGAGGAGGAGGAAGAAGATGTGAGAGTTTTTGGCCTAAGCAAATGGGAGTATGGATTTTGCCATTTATGGCTTTGGGGAGGACTATAGGAGGAGCAGTGTTACCAGGACAATCGGGTGTTCAGTCCTGCATATGTTCCTACTGAAATGACTAGAACTCCAAAGCTATGGAGACATAGCTTTGTAGGAAGTCGTACATGTAAATCTGGTGTTCAGAGGAGAATTACAGATATGTAATTCTGGACCAATCTAGACAGCATATTATAAAGCAGAGACATTACTTTGCCAACAAAGGTCCATCTAGTCAAAGCTTTGGTTTTTCCAGTAGTCATGTATGGATGTGAGATTTGGGACTATAAAGAAGGCTGAGCACTGAAGAATTGATGCTTTTGAACTGTGGTGTTGGAGAAGACTCTTGAAAGTCTCTTGGACTGCAAGGAGATCCAACCAGCCCATCCTAAAGGAAATGAGTCCTGAATATATATTCATTGGAAGAACTGATACAGAAGCTGAAACTCCAATACTTTGGCCACCTGATGCAAAGAGCTGACTCATTTGAAAAGACCCTGATGCTGAGAATGGTTGAAGGTGGGAGGAGAAGGGGACAACAGAGGATGAGATGGTTGGATGGCATCACTGACTCAATGGACATGAGTTTGAGTATACTCTAGGAGTTGGTGATGGTCAGGGAGGCATGGTGTGCTGCAATCCATGGGGTCTCAAAGAGTCGGACATGACTGAGCCACTGAACTGAACTGAATTCTGGAGATATAAATCTGGGGTCATCAGTTTATAAATGGTATGTAAAACCTTGAGACTAGATGAGATAGAAGGCATGAATGTAGATAGGGGAGAGAAGTCCCCAGAGGGATTCTGGGGATACTATATCCCTTAAAGATTGAAAAGTAAGGAATCTTCTCAGGGAAGAAACTGAGAAGGGGTAGCCACTAAAGGAAGAGAAGAATCCAGAGAGTGTGACACCCTGGAAGGTGATAAGAAAATATCTCAGGGGATGGGAGAGGTCAGCTGTGTCAAGAACTACTGACATGCTGTGTAGGATGAGGACTAAGTGTTGACTCTGGGATTTGTAACTTGTAGGTCACTTGTAATTTTATAGGTAATAAATTTTTGAGTGTGGTGGGGGAAAAATATAAAAATGGGATGAGATAGCTGGAAGAAAGTGAGTACAGACAATTTCTTTGTTATGCTATTAAAAGGAGAGAAATTCAGTAATAACTAAAAGTAACGGGGAAACTTCTGTCTTCTATTTGGGGTGCAGAAAGCTGAAAAGAGACCCTTTTTACTCTTACACAACAAAAACAAAAAGGCAGATAATTGGCAAATTCACAGCTTTTCTTGAACTCTCCGAGAGCTTAGGTCTCAGGGCCAACAATCTGTAAGCAAAGACTGGTGCTTCGGAAGAGAAATGGAGTACAACAAGTGCTTGATTCATTGTAGCACATATCAGATTTCATGCAATGGTGTAAGGAAGCTTCAGCTACAAAGTTTAATAAATTCTAAACGCTGGATGTTGGCCAGCATGAAGTATGGATGCTGTGAGAACCGCAGACAGAAGAATTGCTCAGAAACCCTTGCAGTCTGTTCTCCATGGGGTACTCATGAGAAAGACCGATAAGCAAGCCTTTCCTGCAGTGAAGGCCCTCAGGAGAGGAAGATGTAACACCCTTGTTTCCTATTTTGCCTACTGATCAAAAGGCTCCAGCTTCTGTGATAAGAGTACCAAACTCTATTACCTTCAGGCCACAGTTAAAAAACCCAATGCAGCTTTGAAAAAGGAATAACAGCAAAATATTCTGTCCCTTGGTGGGAACAAAAAGATGCCCTGGGCTTGACCATGAGAAATGTCCTGCTGCTGGTGGAGGAGCAGGAATAGTAAGAAGTGTCCACCTCTGGGATCCAGTGACATAACATCTGCCAAAGACCAAAGCTGAGCCAGGACAACAGAGAATCTTCCCTGGCCTCCGCCACCTGGCTAGCAGGCACTGAGTAACAGGTACTAGAGGTTTACTGCTGGGAGAGGGGTACAAGATACAAAGAGACCCTTTCTGAGGTGCAAGTGCAAATAAATGACCTGAAGCTGCAGGCAGAACAAACATCGAGGAAAACCCTCCTACTAATCAGCCCCTGCCCTAAAGGTATTTGAAGCCTGTCTTGTAGTGGGAATAAAAACAGTAACAGGAAGTCCTCAAAGCAGCTCAATTCTCGACTAGTTTGACTCACAGAGTGCTTTCTTTTTTGGGAGAAATGTCTATTCAAGTCCTGTGCCCAGTTTTAATAGACTTCTATGTTTTTTCGTTGTTGAATTGTTAAGAGTTCTTTATATATGCTGGATATTAACCCCTCATCGGATATATGATTTACAAATATATTCTTTCATTCCATGGGTTGCCTTTCACTCTGTTGAGTATATCCTTTGAGGCAACAGTGTCTTTTGGATTCACAATAGCTTACCTTTATCTCAACTAAACTTCATGGCTTTTCTTGGTTTCATCCTGTCTAGAATGCTCCCTTACCTTCCTCTGTCTGGATAACTCCAATGCACCCTCAAAGACAGCAGATTTTGATAAGCATGTAAACTCTGTCCATTCTCTACTTTTAATCTCTGCGTTCCGTGTTCAAAGCTATCCCTTTGTGACTGTTCAGTCACAGCTCAGCTGTTGAATCCACCAGGATTATTTTTCATTGTGTTGACCTTCTTTTGTTTCCTCTTAGTACCAAACTCCTTCCTGAATCAGAGCCTTCGCACTTGATGATCTATCAGGAATGCTCTCTCTCGACCTCTTTATCTGCCAAATTCTCATCACCTTTCAAGTGTAAATTTACATGTTAATTTCCTCAGGGAAGTTTTCTCTCACGCTAGAGACTTATATCAAGTTAAAGTGTTAAAGAGTTTCTCAGGACTCTATAATTGTCCTTCAAAACATTTATTAAGATTGTAATTATTTATTTATTATTTTAGGGTCTCTTGACAATGACATCTGCCTAGTTCTGACCATTCTAATTATTCCTTTTGTTCTTAATCTTAATTTTTGATCTTAATAAAAGTAAGGACCTTGTCTCTCTTGTTTATCACGTATAGCACAGTGCCTGACTTGGAGTAGGAGAGCAGTGTATAGTATAAAAGAATGAAGTACAAAGATATAAAGAAGAGTTTTATTTAAGATGTGGGAGAACTGATAGTTTAAAATATTGGTATAATTATGAAAAAAAGCAGCACATAGTTTGCTCTTAAATGTTCATTAGATAGGAATTAAAAGCAGTCCATCATTTTCACAGGCGGGAAACTGAGCCCAGATTGCTTGCGACTTAATTCTGTTGTTACATAGCTAGTAAGTAACAGAATGAGGCATCCTGAGAGTCTACGATTATAATACAGTGCTCTTTATAATACATGATTCAGTTTTTGTAGCTCCAGAAAATGCTAAGTGATAATAAAGTAAATGGGCTTTGTATCATTTGCACAAGAACATGGAGAAGATCATCCTAAAATAGACCCCATGTCAACTTAGCCAGGTGTTCTAGAAGTTCTAGTAGTTTCTGATGTCAATTTTAAAGGTAAGTTCTATGTGAATCATCTTGCCCTAATGGCTTTCTTGCTCATAAATTGATCCATAAATTTTGCATCAGTTTATGTTTGCTGCCAGGCCGCATTCTGCATCAGTGAATTTTAAGATGTATTATGCACTTAGTACATATGCGCTTCCTTTAATTGTTTTTCATTTGCACTGCTCAGGGAACAGAAGTTTAGAGAAGCAGTCTGTGAGTGTGGAAAGAGTGTGGGTCTTAGATCTTGGGTATGAATCCCAACTCTGACCTCCAAACCTTTGTTCGGTTATCTCAGAAATGCAGAGCTATTAATACCTATGTGCTAACATAGGTGAAATGAATTAATGTATGTAAAAGGCAAAACAGAAAAGTAATCATTTAATATTAGTTTCATTTTCAGCCTAGACTTTATAAGTTTGGCAAACTAATCATTTCACTAATATCTGTTATGATTCTAGATTTTGATCATGGATCTTTCAACTCAACCTTTTCATATAGCAGAGTCTGAAACTCTTCAGTTCCTATCTTCACAATAACACCTGCCTTTATATTTCTAACCAATGTAATTATTCTTTTTGATCTTCTTTATTTCTGATGTATCCTTATAACATCTTAATCAATATTCCAGGTGTGGGCCACCAAAATTTAATAGAAGGTAGGGCTAAGTTTCTCGATGTACCTGTTGAAGATTGACTGTTATAGACATTAAGAAAGAACTTTTCATAAAATTGATAACTAGGGATTCAACCATTTACTTCTTAAGTATTTATTGTTCATCTTCATTTCTTAAACATAAATTAAGATTGCCCAATTTAGCAAATAAAAATACAGGATGCCCAGTTGGCATCCTGTATTGGCCACCCTACTATAGATAAGAGATAATCTCTCTATAAGTAAAAAGATCAAGATACAGTTTCTACTTTAAGAAATTTTTCTAAGAAACAAATTAAGGATATAGGCATGGACTTAGAGATAGACACCCTGGTGATACAGGGAAAGAAAGAGTTGCAGGTGGATGGTGTACAAGTTCACACGGCTGCCATAACAAAGGACTGCAGAACTCATGGCTTAATATTATAGAAATTGATTTTCTTGCCATTCTGGAGGTAGAAGTCTGAATTCAGAGCATCAGCAGGGTTTATTCTTTCTATGGGGGAGTTGATTCCAGGCCTCTCTCTTGCAGATGCATTGCTCCATTTTCTGCCTCAGTCTTAGAGTTATTCTACCTGTATATGTCTTTTCCTCTCCTTCTAAGGACACCGAGCCTACTGGATGAGGGCCCACTTAATGACTTCATTTTTAACTTGATTACATCTGCAAAGACCCTGTTTAAAAATAAAGTCACATTAAAAAGCACCAGAAGTTAGGATTTCAACATATCTTTTTGGAGGATACAACTCAACCCCTTGCAGGGTATCTGTTATTTTATTTGGCAACACTACCATAGATAAGAGATAATCTTTCTATAGGAAAAAGATTAAGATATGGTTACTTGATATGTATTAGAGCTTATGAAAGGGGTGATATGTTGTGGGGAGGAATGATGAAAAGGCCCATAGTAGTGTCAAGAATTAATTGAACTTGACTCTGATGGGAGGGGAGAACTTGCTGGAGAGGGGGAGAAGGGCTGGAAGTGGATGATGAATAAGAGAAGAGGGAAAGGACTCATTTTCCAGGAAAGGAAGATATTTGCTCTAATTTACTAAGGATAATCACAATCAGGCTGCAAACTCTGAGAAAAGCAACAATAATTAAACTTCCTCAGCTCAGAAAAGCAACCGTGTTTTTATGAGACAGATTTTATTGGTGTCCAATCTTCCTTTCATCTCTAAAATTCAAATTGCTCAGTGTTAATTTGGTTTTGGCAACAACCCTAGAGATACTAGAGGGACAACAAGCCTGGGAAACTCCTATAGGCAACCTCTGTATTAACACATACATATGGAATCTAGAAAAATGGTGCAGATGAACCTATTTGTAGGGCAGGAAGAGAGAAAAGACATAGAGAATGGACCTGTAGACACAGGGGAAGATGGGGAGGGTGGGATGGATTGGGGGAGTAGCACTGACATATATACACTCAGTTCAGTTCAGTTCAGTCGCTCAGTCGTGTCCGACTCTTTGTGACCCCGTTAACTGCAGCACGCCAGGCCTCCCTGTCCATCACCAAGTCCCAGAGTTCACTCAAACTCATGTCCATCGAGTCAGTGATGCCATCCAGCCATCTCATCCTCTGTTGTCCCCTTCCCCTCCTGCCCCCAGTCCCTCCCAGCATCAGAATCTTTTCCAGTGAGTCAACTCTTCGCATGAGGTGGCCAGAGTACTGGAGTTTCAGCTTTAGCATCAGTCCTTCCAGTGAACACCCAGGACTGATCTCCTTTAGGATGGACTGGTTGGATCTCCTTGCAGTCCAAGGGACTCTCAGGAGTCTCATCCAACACCACAGTTCAAAAGCATAAATTCTTTGGCACTCAGCTTTCTTCATAGTCCAACTCTCACATCCATACATGACCACTGGAAAAACCATAGCCTTGACTAGACGGACCTTTGTGGGCAAAGTAATGTCTCTGCTTTTGAATATGCTATCTAGGTTGGTCATAACTTTCCTTCTAAAGAGTAAGTGTCTTTTAATTTCAGGGGTGCGATCACCATCTGCAGTGATTTTGGAGCCCCCAAAAATAAAGTCTGACACTGTTTCCACTGTTTCTCCATCTATTTCCCATGAAGTGGTGGGACCAGATGCCATGATCTTCATTTTCTGAATGTTGAGCTTTCAGCCAACCATGTGTAAACTAGATAGCTAGGGGGAAGCTGCTGTCTAGCACAGGGAGCTCAGCTCGGTGCTCTAGAGGAGTGATGCGAGGGTGGGCTGGAGGCAGGGGATGTATGTGTACTTGGAGTTGATTCACTTTGTTGTACGGCAGAAACTAACACAACAGTGTAAAGCAATTACCCTCCAATAAAAAACAGTGATAGAGAAGAAGGGAAATCTAATAACTGGAATGAGCTCCTGCCTACTGGTTTTCAAGTTACCATTTCCCCTTTTGCTCTCCCTCGGAGTCACCAAAGAAGGAGGTGCGAACACAGGGGTGGATAGCGAAATGAGCCTCTTGAATCTTTGCATTACTTACAGTTCTGTGATATTTTCTGTCAACAGACGTATGAGTTTGTAAGGCTAATACCCACAGATCTGTGTTTGTTTGTTACTCAGTCCTGTCTGACTCTTTGCGACCCCACGAACTGTAGCCTGCCAGGCCTCACTGTCCATGGAGTTCTCCAGACAAGAATACTGGAGTGGATTGCCATTCCCTTCCTGACCCAGGGATTGAACCCTGGTCTCCTGAATTGCAGGCAGATTCTTTATCATTTGAGCCACAGGGAGGTCCACAGATCCACTTATGTTATATTGTCAGTAGTCCAGATAAACCACCACAACTGGTTTCTTGGAGACTGAAAAGGCCAGATGTACTCAGTGAGAAAATGAGGGTATGCCAGCTTTCCATTCAATATATCATTGTTTACAAAATTAATTTTTAATGAAAGCACGAACATGAATATTTTAAGGCATCTTTATATTGTTGAATCCATATGTAGTTTTGTACAAGAGTTAATCATAATTAACAAAAAACCTAGGCCTGGTTGCACAGCTCATCTGTAACCTGCAACTAATATCAGGGAAGCTTCTGCTGTCTTGGTTCTTTCCAGGTAAATCTGCCTCTGCAGAACTCCAGGAACTCTGTGATCCCAGTACTTTGGCCATTGACCAAGCCCCTGCAGCCTTCCCGCTTATCATGTGAAAGGGTGATCACTTATCACTTATCAAGTGAAAGGTGGCATTTGTCTTTCTAAGTTTTAAGGATCTCCCCAGGTTCTTTTCTTAATTCCAACTTTCCTAGCTTGTGTTAAAATTCTACATCCCCCAGGTTATTTGTGATAAATATGCACAGAGCTGGGCTCCTTATCTGTACAGAAAGGAATAGCAACTCAGGATTTAAAAACACACACACACACACACACAAATCTTCCTTTCCCCTATGGGCCTAAAAAACTTCTTTTTGTTCGAGAACTTCTTAAAAACATATAAAGGAGAAGGGAAAACAACCCAGAATATCACCACTTAAAGGCAGCTGTTATCGGTATTTTAGTTTATATCCTCCCAATCTTGCTTTTTCCTGCATATTTTATTTTGTAAACTAGTTGCATATGTATTCTCTCTAAAACAGTGTGTGAATTTTTTTTTAACCTAAAGTTGTTCATCAGAAATGATAGCAAGGTGGTCATGAATGCAGGAATGTGAAGACAGGGTTTGTGGGTTCAAATTCTTGCCTGAAGGTGCATGTGTGTGCTCAGGCATGTTCGACTCTGTGACGCTATGAACTATAGCCTACAAGTCTCCTCTGTCCGTGGGATTCTCCAGGCAAGAACACTGGAGTGGATTGCCATTTCCTCCTGCAGGGAATCTTCCCAACCCAAGCAGGGATTGAACCCACGCATCCTGCGTCTCCTGCATGGACAGACGGATTCTTTAGTACTGAGCCACCTGGGAAGCCTTTATGCCTCTGTGTTTGCAAACTCAAGGAAGTAATTCAGCTTCTTTAAATCTGAGTTCCTTCATCCACAAAATAATCTTGAGATAAACATCTTTGTGTGAAAAGACTTCTCTGTAGTTCAGTGTGTTTTCTGAATTATCTCAGTTCCAAAAGGTAGTATGACTGGGTCAAGCAGGATGAACATACTGTAAATTTCTTTCCAAAGGGGTTGTAGCTATTTAAGTTTCCATCAGCAGGGTATGAATGTGACCATTTCACTGTACCCCTGCCAGCAGATAGCATATTTGTGTGTGCACATCTGTGTGTATATAACATAATTTGATAGAAACTGGTTTCTCGTTCTTTGATCACCAAAGGATTTAAATAGTTGTCATGGCGTGATTATTTTTAAGGCAGTTTGAACTCTGAAATTTATTTGAGTACTATGGAGTGAGTGAGAGCCTAAATTGATTTGCTCAAACAACAAGAGGACTTCCCTGGTGGTTCAGATGGTAAAGAATCCGGCTGCAACGTGGGAGACCTGGGTTCGGTCACCCGGGTCAAGATCTCCTGGAAAAGAGAATGGCAACCCACTCAAGTATTCTTGCCTGAAGAATTCCATGGATAGAGGAGATTTATGGGCTACAGTCCACGGTGTTGCAAGGAGTTGGACCTGCTTGAGCGACTAACACACGCCCAACAACAACAATAGGGCTGGAAGAAGCTGTAGGGTTATACAAAGTAGGAGCTCGTCAGCTCCTATAAAATTACCAATTTTTGTAATTACCATGGTGACTTCAGGGATGTTTTTACTGCCTTATACCTTGCTTGATCTTATTCCCTAAATTGTTTATCCTGCTTTGTCAAATATTTGCCAAGTGAGGTAACATATTAGATGAATGTGAACCATCCATTTTTCCAAATGTGATCCCCCAAGGAACCACATCTCCCAATATGTATACCCTTTTGTAGTCTCTCCCCGAGTAACCCAAGGGATGCCACAGAAGTGGTATTGCATTGCATACCTTCTGAGGCTGGGTCATAAGAAGACTGGTGGTTTACACCTGGTGGTCTCTTAGAAGGAAAATGCTCTCAGATGAAAAACCAGCTATCACTCTGAAACTGCCATGCTGCGAGGAACAGCAGCCAGCAATGGGGTGAGGTCATGTGGAAAGACGTGTCCCACCCCTAGTTTTTCAGATCTTACTGCTGAAAGCCCAGAAATGTGAGTGTAGAAGTCATGTTGAACATTAAAGTCCAGTCAGAACTTCAGATAACTCTGGTCCCAGCTACTGTCTAACCACGACCACATGAATGATCAGAAGTGATTACAACCCAGATGAACCCAGTCAACTCACAGAACTGTGAGGGATAATAATAAATCATTGTTTTAAGCCTCTAACCTTTAGAGTGGTTTGTTGTGTAACAGCAGAAAACCAACACAGTGAATTAACACAGAGGAAACACAAGCACTTTGGTTTGATATATTCCTTCTTTAAAAATTAGCAACAGAACTTTGGAGTTGTCACTGATAGTTTTTGTCAAAGTGAAAATGCAGTAATAGGAGATAACATTCCAAATTAGCTGATGAGAATAAGAAATGAATAGGACATAAAATTTCACATGGGGTTGGTGGTGGAGGAGAATTAAAAGAGGCCTGGTAAAATGGTCATTAAGAATCAGTTGGATATAGTACGCAAGTCAAGGGTTACAGTCATTTGAGGATTTGTGGAGTCTAAAAGATAGGATGTTTTGAAAGGATCAAGTGTTAAATGACTATTTGGCCTTGAATATCTGTTCCCCTATAGATTAGATGGATCTTTGTTTCTGGCTCTTATAGAATGAGGGGCAGGCAATATCGGAAGGCAGTGTTGATATATTGATTTCAAATTTGGGTAATTTAGTAATATAATGTCTATGTATTTCTGTGCCAATAGTGTTTTTTAAAAAGTATTATGTTTGTGAGTTTTGGGGCAAGCACTAGCTCCAAATTTTATTATGTTATTTAATTTGCTTTATTTCTACTTTGCAAACGTATATACGTAATTGGTATTTAAGATTATATACTAGAGCTACATAGGATATAGCAGAATTCAATTGACTTAAAATATACTTAGTCATAATATGAATAATATTCATTTCATTTAGCATTTTAGTCACTGTTTATCTTTTTGGTAGCCCCAAATTATAGTGAGTTTATGAATATTTCTGAGGAAGATGGATGGACAAGTTTATGCAGAAGAAATTCTCTTGAAATGTCACTAATGAAACCATCAACTAATCTTCTGGACAATTGAGAGGCCAGACCCAACTCCCCTGAGATTTCTTTTGAGAGATGAGATCTCAATATAAAAATTAGTATTGAGAGAACTTTACATTGAATATATTACCACTTTCTCTCTACTTTCAGTTTGCAGTCAAGGTTATCTGTTGCTCCAGTGCACACTGCTTATTTTTTAAAAGAGCTTTGTTAAGATTTTTACTACACAGACTTAATTATGTAATTGTACAACAGATCTGGTAACTGCTTCAGAGGAACCATTTTGATCTATGAGGTGCCTAAGATAGTCTTTAAAGAACATCTAATTTCATAATTACAATGCCTAATAGACTAGAAAAATAGGTAGCACGAATATCTTTGGAGCCATAAGAGAAACCTTATGGCCTTTAGTTAGGGCATATAACATCAGTTATGAAAATAACCCAACCATTATGACATTATGTAACAGCATGTAATGGCAAAGGAGATATTAATGCCAGATAAAATAAGTTTTATATGCATTTTTTCTTTGACATAAACAAATTTATTTAATTAAAAGTATATAAACTCAATTGAAAGTATCTTTATGCTGTGAGAAAGAAAATACTATAATATTTTAAATACAGAATGACAGAGATATTTGAAAGAGAAGTTTTAAAAGATTGCAAATATATCAAAGTAGCTATATAAATGCCTATTAATTTCAAAACTATAAAAAAACAGTTAATGTTTCAAAGACAGATAATTTAAAGTAGTATATTCATATATTTGAATCTGGTGTACTATTCTTTCTGGATAGTAATTTTAAAAATCAAGAATAAAACTAAAACATGCCAGAACCTTCAAATACTATGATTGCTTTAGCCATATGTTGGGGGTGAAGGTTCTGTTGAAATCTGCGTAGTTCATCAGAAGAAAAAGTGAATTTTAATCAAGGTCCATGTGGTTCAAACATTTTGCTGTTGTGATATCTTTAATATCTATTGAGGAATATATAAGCAAATACTAACATTTTGACTCTATTTTATGTAACTGATAAAAGCATGTTTTGGTGGTTGTGAGCAAGAGACATTTTTGGTCGTATGTTTTAAAGGATGTATTTACCAAGAAAAGCCCAGAGTCTATCAAAGTATAACCCCTTCACTATAAAATGGGTTTTAAAGTGAAACCCATTAAAAAGTTCACACCAAAGTTTACATTTGGTGATAAAACAAAGAAAGACAGGACATGACTGGCAATGGATCCTGACACATACCAAATCTACTTCCCCTTTGCTTTCTATTATTTTTGTTTGGTTTGCATGAAAACTAATACATATGTGGGGTGTCTGGCATAAGCATAGGCTTATATTCTCTGAGACCCACTGGTATGTAGGGAAATAGCTGGCATTTGTAAATGAGCATTTCAAATGTTTCACAGAGCCAGCAATTTGGGGGAAAGTTTTTTCAAGGAACTTTTATGATAAGATTATGCAAGTTTTCGTTGTGAAAAATAAACAGTGCATTTTTAAATTCACCTAGGGACAGTTATGAAAATATGGCCAAAGTGTTTACATGCCTTTGTGTTATATCTTATTTTAAAAATCAAGTTTTGCTTGATATGTATAAACTCCTTGTCCTTACATATCTTTTCTTCCCCCTAATATTTGAATGGTATTCAAAACCCACAATGTTGGATTGAGTTCTGCACATGGGAATATTCATATTAACATCTCAAGCAAACATGACATCATTTTTTGAGATTGAAAATATTGCCTTAACTAATGTGTATCAGTTCATTACTCAGGATAGATGGCATGTATGAACTATGTTTCACATATGTGAGCCCCACATGGTGGGGCTAATACCTAAAGCCCCTAACCCTCATCAGCATTCTCAAAAAACACAGCAGCCACAAGCACAATGGCACATCCTGTGTAATGTCATTCTTTTACTAAATGAAAAGTAAGAAAATTCTGGATATGACCATGAGGGAGTAAAAGTACCAGATTTACTTTCTTATGTTAACCAACTAAGAAACCAGACATATATAAAGCAGTTGATATCAGATATTACATGACACACTGCACTTGATTATTATCCCTGATTATAAGGTTAGCTGTGGGTTTCCAGGGGACTCAGACAGTGAAGAATCCGCCTGCAACACAGGAGACTGGGTTTGATCCCTGGGTTGGGAAGATCCCTTGGAGAAGGGAATGGCTACCCATTCCAGTATTCTTGCCTGGAGAATTTCAAGGACAGAGGAACCTGGTGGGCTACAGTCCCTGGGGTCTCAAAATCAGACACTGAGTGACTAACACTTTCACTTTCTTTCACATAAGGCAAGCTGTATGATTGCCCCCAGTTTACTTCATAGAGCATGTATACCTTCTGCTATACAGGGACAGAGGAAGCAGATTAATGCCATGGAATCTCACTGAGTTTTAGAGACACTGATTGGAATTTAGGGAGGCCAAAATATTGGCACAAAGGGAGTTCACAAAGACAGAGCTTGGAAGATCTGCAGAGATATCCCCTTGAATCTTTGGCAGAGTACCAGTCTGCTCATGCAGGAGAATAAACTATCCAAACCTAGAGAAAGAACCACTGGAAAAAAAATTCAGGCTGACAATTCCTGAAGCTAACCATGGACTGAGAGTAGTTTCTGTTTGTGTCAATCAGAATAAATGAGATTTCATAATATATGATGCATTGGATAAAATACTTAGAAGAAAATTATCTTAGATGTAGGAATTATGTATAGAATAATGACCTAACCTAACAGAGCTTCAAAGCAATCCTATACAGAAACAAAATAATACCAGGTAATCTAAGTGCATTCCAGAAAAGAGGTCAACACTGTATAAAGGAATACAACGAAATCCTCCACATAACAACATAAAATTCACAGTGTCCTGCATACAAAAGACAACTGGAAGGCATACAAAGGTTAGGAAATTATGACTGATAACTAGAAAATCAGTTATCCGGACTCAGTAATAACAAGGATGATCAAATTAGCAGACAAGGATGTTAAAAATAACTATTATAAATATACTCCATATTTATAGACTGAGGTTGAGAGATGTAAAAGATATCAGTTCAGTTCAATTCAGTTGCTCAGTTGTGTCCAACTCTTTGCAACCCCATGGACTGCAGCACACCAGACTTCCCTGTTCATCACCGACTCCTAGAGCTCGCTCAAACTCATGTTCATTGAGTTGGTGATGCCATCCAACCATCTCATCCTCTGTCGTCCCCTTCTCCTTCTCCTCCTGCCTTCTATCTTTCCCAGCATCAGGGTCTTTTCCAATTACTCCAGTTCTCACCAGGTGGCTAAAGTATTGGAGTTTCAGCCTCAGCATCAGTCCTTCCAATGAATATCCAGACTGGTTTCCTTTATGATTGACTGGTTTGATCTCCTTGCAGTCCAAGGGACTCTCAAGAGACTTCTCCAACACCACAGTTCAAAAGCATCAATTCTTCAGTGCTCAGCTTTCTTTATAGTCCAACTCTCACATCCATACATGACTACTAGAAAACTTTTGGACTCTGAGGGAGACGGAGAGGGTGGGATGATTTGGGAGAATGGCGCTGAAACATGTATACTATCATGTAAGAAACGAAGCGCCAGTCTATGTTCAATACAGGATACAGGATGCTTGGGGCTGGTGCACGGGATAATCCAGGGAGATGATATAGGGTGGGAGGTGGGAGGGGGCTTCAGCATTGGGAGATTGTGTACACCTGTGGCTGATTCATGTCAGTGTATGGCAAAACAAATACAGTATTGTAATGTAGAATAAAGTATTAAAAAATAAATTAATTAATAAATTAAAAAAAAAAAAAGAAAAACCACAGCTTTGACTAGTCAGACCTTTGTTGAAAAAGTAATGTCTCTGCTTTTTAATATACTGCCTAGGTTGGTCATAGCTTTTCTACCAAGGAGCAAGTGTCTTTTAATTTCATGGCTTGAAGTCACCATCTGCCGTGATTTTGGAGACCAAGAAAATAAAGTTTCCATTGTTTCCACATCTATTTGCCATGAAGTGATGGGACTGGATGCCATGATCTTAGAAGATATAAACAGACTCAAATGAAACTTCTAGAAATTAAAAATAAAATACATAGAATGAAAAATACACCAATTTGGACTAATATCAGATTAGACTTTGCAGAAATAAATCAGTGACCTTGAAATTAGCAATAAAAAATTTCCAAAATGAAATAGAGATTGGGGTTGGGGGAAAAGAATAGAGCACCAGTAGTCTTTGGGAAACTCCCAGGCAACCTATATTGGAGGTAGATAAAGGAAGAGGAGGGACAGATATATATTTAAAAAAATAATGACCTAAAATTTTCCAAATGTGGTAGAAATTAGAAATGTAGATTGAAAAAATTCATTGTGCTCAAACTAGAAGAAACTATGAAAAACACACCAAAGCATATCAGAATCAAATTGCAGAAAACTAAAATGAAAGAAAAAAAAAAATGTAAAATTGTAAGAATAGCCAGAGAAAAGGCCAAAAGGGACAAAGAAAGACAGCGGACATCACTGGATGCTACAAAAGTCAAGTGACAATAGAACAATATCATTAAAGTACTAAAAGGAAAAAAAAAAAAAAAAGACCTGTCAGTCTAGTGGTGCTGCACTCTATATTTGGTGATTGGGAGGATGGACTGTGGTAGATTTTTTGACTAGTAATCCTTCCTGCCAGGGCATTATGCAGCTCTGTTCTGTTCAAATTAGCAGTGGCTGTGTGTATAAATATCTTGGCTAAAGAAAAGTGGTAAAAGTATGTCATGTGTCAGTTTAGAACAGAAACTGTAAGAATAACATGTCTCTTTTCTCCTGAGACAGGCAATGTTATAAATAGAGGCAGGTCCATCAGCCTGGGATATGGAATAATGATGACATGAAGCTCAGCCATAGCAGAACCACAAGCGACATGTAATAGCAAGAGATTTAACTTGTCATAAGACATTGTGATTTTGAAATTGTCCACACAGCCTAAGCTTGACCATCCTAAATGATACAGGTAGAAAGTTTAACTTGGGGAAACA
Source organism: Nanger dama (assembly GCA_917880005.1). NCBI lineage: Eukaryota > Metazoa > Chordata > Mammalia > Artiodactyla > Bovidae > Nanger > Nanger dama. The sequence continues at coordinate 12,523,953 of CAKJTW010000032.1, read as the reverse complement.
AGGAAAGATTCACAGCATGAGACTAAAAGAGAATCCTCACACATCTTGCAAAGTCTTCAGATTACACAATACCAGCTATGCAAATATTTCTAATATAGAATAGTGATTGGTACCTAAAGAAACTAAAGTAAATAATAAAGAACTCTCTAGCTAATTCAAATTTCAAAATGATAGAAATGAATAATAGAAAGAAATAGGCCCAGAAAAAATATAAGAGAATTGAACCACACTGTGAAGTTTCAGAGAAACTTGAATACCATATGAAACTTGAAAAATAGCTGGGGGCAAGAGAAAGATTTGACTGGCAAGGAGAAAAGCAAGGAAATGCTACTTTTTGTGCTTGGAGTTTATGGTATAATATTGAGGGATGCATGCTGCTGCTAAGTCACTTCAGTCGTGTCCGACTCTGTGTGACCCCCATAGACGGCAGCCCACCAGGCTCCCCAGTCCCTGAGATTCTCCAGGCAAGAACACTGCTGTGGGTTGCCATTTCCTTCTCCAATGCATGAAAGTGAAAAGTGAAAGGGAACTCGCTCAGTCGTGTCCAACTCTTCGTGACCCCATGGACTGCAGCCCACCAGGCGCCTCCGTCCATGGGATTTTCCCAGGCAAGAGTACTGGAGTGGGGGTGCCATCACCTTCTCTGAAGGGATGCCTTGAAGAAGGCAGTTCTTAAAAGAACTAACTTAAAAGACCATCAAAGACTTATGTGAAAGAGAAAGGTAGTATTAAGTAGGTAAATAGAATATAAAAGTATATGTCAGTGCAAGTACAAAGTGAGTACAAGTCCATGGATCAGAAACACTGTATCCTAGGATTCTTGAAGATTATCCCCCTGGGATTACTGAATGGGTGCTGATGACCATGGATTACATGTTCTGTTCTTTGTTGGTGTATACATATGTGATTTTTTTTTTACATTAACCCCATGACATTGCTGAGCTCTTTAATTTCAACATGTTAAAATGCTCTTGAGCTCTTAAACTAAGCCAAACTGATATTTTTGTTGCTTCTTTGAAATTCTTATAATTTTAGAAAACATTTTCAACTGAGTATAGCATTCATTTCTCATTTGCATTTCTAAATTTTAACCTTTAAGCATATTGTCCACTGCATTTTTCTGGACAGATATGAGATTATGAATGTTTCTTCTATTTTCAGTTTGCTGAGACTTTTTTTTCTAACCATAAACAGGTCTTGGAATATTAGACTTGATTTTCTTATATGTATTTAAATGTTATTTTTTTCATTTTAAATTAATAGATATTCAAATTCTAACGAATTCTTGCATTGTTGGTGTAAATCCAATTGGATCATGATATTGTGGTGGCTGTTTTTAATACACTGGATTTTTCATCTGTATTCAAAAACGAAATTAGCCAGTGACTTGTTTTTCCTTTGATTCTGTTTTCAGTATTACAGTATGATTAGCTTTGTGATGAATTAAGATGGATTTATTTTTATATTTTCTTATTCCTTGCAATAGTTTATATGAAATTGGAATTTTATCTTTCCTTTTGATTGACGCAACATAAAATTATCCAGACTTTAATTCTGGGGTATTGGTTGTTGCTGTCATCACTAAGCTGTGCCCTACTCTTTGTGACCCCATGGACTGTAGCCCTCCAGGCTCCTCTGTCCATGGATTCTCCCAGACAGGTTGCCATTTCTTCCTCCAGGGGATCTTTCCAACCCAGGGACTGAGCCAGCATCTCCTGCATTGCAGGCGGGTTCTTTACTGCTGAACCAATGGGGAAGCCTGATTTTTTGTATCAGTTCAGTTCAGTTCAGTTCAGTCACTCAGTCATGTCCGACTCTTTGCGACCCCATGAATCGCAGCACGCCAGGCCTTCCTGTCCATCACCAAGTCCCGGAGTTCACTCAGATTCACGTCCATTGAGTCTGTGATGCCATCCAGCCATCTCATCCTCTGTCGTCCCCTTCTCCTCCTGCCCCCAATCCCTCCCAGCATCAGAGTTTTCTCCAATGAGTCAACTCTTTGCATGAGGTGGCCAAAGTACTGGAGTTTCAGCTTTAGCATCATTCCTTCCAAAGAAATCCCAGGGCTGATCTCCTTCAGAATGGACTGGTTGAACCTCCTTGCAGTCCAAGGGACTCTCAGGAGTCTTCTCCAACACCACAGTTCAAAAGCATCAATTCTTCAGTGCTCAGCCTTCTTCACAGTCCAACTCTCACATCCATACACGACCACAGGAAAAACCATAGCCTTGACTAGATGGAACTTAGTCAGCAAAGTAATATCTCTATAAGTATTTATATTTTTTCCCCTTTAAATCAATGTATTAATGATTATGGCTTTATTCCTTATTTTGTAAACTAGATTTTGTTAACTAGAGCAATTCAGAACAGAACGTAAAGAGATTTCGTGTATACACTGCCCCACTTAGGCACAGCCCCCTTCACTATCAAAGTCCCAATAAGAGCAGTACTTTTATTACAATCAGTAAGCCTGTGTCTGTACATCATTATCACTCAAAGCACATAGCTTCCAATGGAGTTCACTCTTGTTATTGTACAGTCTATGGGTTTTGACAAATATATAATGGCCTTTATCTACCATTATAATATCATGTAAGGTAGTTTCACTGCCTTAAGTTTTTGAGGATCATAGTGTACATATATTTTAGCCCCAAACCTTCATGGCTCAGATTAAGGGGGAGATTATTTTATCTTACTTGGATTTCATGATTAGACAGAACAGTGTCTTTTTATCTCTTTTTTGTTAACAGGAGTTTTCTCCAGCTAAACTTTTGAGTTAAGGATATAGCCTTGTGAAGATTTAGTTTTTTTCAGGTTGGAAACAGGAGGTATTTTCAAGTCACCATTTTGTGTGAGCCCAAATTTACCCCCACATACTATTAAAATTCAAGTCTCCTAACCACTGAAATTTCCTGTAAATTCAGTTGTGTATTAAAAAAATGCTTATTTATATATTTGGCTGCACTAGATCTGAGTTGTGGCACACAGGGTCATTTGTTGCAACATGCAGGATGTTCTTATTTGTGGCACGTGAACTCTTAGTTTCAGCCTTTGGGATCTAGTTCCCCAACCAGGGATTGAACCTAGGCTGCCTGCATTGGGAGTGCTGAGTCTTAACCACCAGACCACCAGGAAAGTCTCAGCTGTGCATTTATAAGTATGTTTGTTATGTTTATTCCCCGGGAATTCTAGTTTATTCATTTGTTTGGAATGGGGAATTACCATAATCCTGAAAACAGAAATGCTTTGGTGGCCTCAGAAACTTGAAAGATCAAAAGAAATATTTAATAATGGAGATGCATGACATAAAAAATGAGAGGGAAATGAAGAAAGAAGTATTCTATAGGTCTGTGATTGATTAGCCTGTGTTAGTTCTCCAGAGTATTATAAAGACACCATTAAAAGATTGGTAGGAATACTTAAGGTAAAATCACTAGGGTTCAAATTGACTTATAAGTTTTAAGATGAATATCATTTTTGGACAAGGTTACTCAAGTTAGAGAGCATCAGACAATAAACATTGTGTCTACAACATTAGGCAACAAAGAATGTTCAAACCATGCAAAGGAATGAATGAGTGTGGGTGATGGGATTGGTACTATGTATCTCAATTTGAGGGAGACTTGAAAAGAAGTCTTGTGCAGTCTTCCTGGATGAGCTGCAGTGTAGCAGATGTTGGCACCCTGACCGTATCCCCTCAGCACTCAGCATCCTGATAGCTCATTACTGCAAGCACCTGCCACTTTCTGCCTGAGGACTTACTGGCCCCCAGCAGTGTGTCTGGCCCACGTACAGGCCAGGGAGTTAACTCTTCTGTCAACCACACTCAGTCAGTGAGAGGAATGTTCATAGCTCTGTACCCCAGTGTTCTCATCCCTCCATGGAGAGTCCCTTATCTACTTCCTTGCTTCCCTAGCCACGCTCCTCCACCAGCACTTTCTGAGGAAACTTCCCAAATAAACTACCTTTCCTTAATTCCAAGTCTTAGGTCTGGTTCTTGGGAAACCAGAACCTAAGACATGGAAAATTATGGTTTAGGGTCTAAGATAAGTGAATCATTTCACAAACCAGTTAACAATAATTATTGTTAATTGCTTTATGTCAGAAAGGATGTTTCTATGGATACCCTGTAAAGGTATTTTGCCTTATCTTTCCTAATTCCATAAATAATTGAGTAAAAATGTAGAAATTTTCTAAGCAGATTTGGAGATGACATAGTATTGGTGTAGGGGAGATGTAGTGAGTATATTAGATAATAGAGCTTGAATCAACACAATTTTTACTAGGCTGAAATACAGATAAAATCTAACAAAGTTTTACATTGATTGAGTAAAATCCTGCAGTTGTCTTCCAAATGAGTGATATTATCATCATATGATACTATTTTAGAGCTATTGGTTAATGGTAAACTTAAAGATGGTTAACATTGTGTGTGGCTGCTGAAAATACAGATGTGATGTTATGTTAGGTTAATGAAGTAATATCTAGATCAAAAGAGATGATAATTAGATTTAAATCTGTACTACACAGATAATACTATTTTGAATATCATGCTTTTGAAAGGATAGAAACAATCTGACTACCAGAGCAGAAAGGTTGAATGTAGTTGGAAATAGCATATGAAAAAGATGAAGTAAATATGATTGTTAAACATCAAGAAAAGAAGATTCAGAGAACATGATCATTGTCTTTAGCTGTTTCAATATCTGACTGGTAAGAAAAGAAATAGATGTGCATGAATGACCTTTAGAGTTATTCATATCTGTGTAACCAGTGTCTAATTCAATGTTTGCATATAGTAGGAGCTCAATAAATGTTGGATGAATGAAAAATTTATACTTTGATTCCATATTAATTGAATATACATAGCATTTAATTATATATTAATATATAGTAAATGCCTAGACAGCATATTAAAAAAGCAGAGCCATTACTTTGCCAACAAAGGTCTGTCTAGTCAAAGCTATGGTTTTTCCAGTAGTCATGTATGGAAGTGAGAGTTGGACCATAAAGAAAGCTGAGCACCAAAGAACTATACGTTTGAACTGTGTTGTTAGAGAAGACTCTTGAGAATCCCTTGGGCTGCAAGGAGATCCAGCCAGGCCATCCTAAAGGAAATCAGTTCTGAATATTCATTGGCAGGACTGATGCAGAAGCTGAAACACCAGTATTTTGGCCACCTGATGGGAAGAACTGAGTCAGCGGAAAAGACCCTGATGCTGGGAAAGATTGAGGGCAGGAGGAGAAGGGGACAACAGAGGATGAGATGGTTGGATGGCATCACTGACTCAATGGACATGAGTTTGAGTAAGCTCCAGGAAGTTGGTGATGGATAGAGAGGCCTGGTGTGTTGCAGTCCACGGGCTTGCAAAGAATCAGACACAACTGTACAACTGAACTGAAATGATATGCATATATATCTCATTTAACTGTGCAGTTGAGAGAGGACACATACTCTTTTCATTTTTCTATGTTTATTCATCCCTTTGTGTATATCAAATCTGAAGTCATTCTTTGGATAGTGAAGTCAAGATCGAGGACCAATTTTCTGCTCTTTGAAATATCTCCCATATCATAGTGAGTCTGTAAATGCATATTTTAACGATTATGTGTTTGACGCCTCCTGATGAAAAGAGCCTTCAATTTCCTACTCTCTTTCATGTAGACTGTCCCTGAGTTTATTGTCTGCAGCAGTGTCAAATGTTGTGGTAGTATCTGCTTCAGTCTTTTGTCCTGGCTGTTATATTTTCCTTTTGCGTTTCCCTTGGGTTATATCATGCTTCAGTACTTTTAAATCTTAATACAGTGAGTGAATTTATGACATAAGGCAATAACCCCTCTGACTTCTATTGTTTTCCACCTCAAGTTTCCTCCCGTTGCCCAATCATTTTATGCTTTCTTCACAGCATATTTCCAATTGTGAATCAGATGAAATTGTATGACAAAAACTCCATGACACATTTCTTTGTTTATGCATTTGGCGTCCATTTGGTTTCCTGTCTAGTCCAGTGAAACAAATGGTTTTTTAAATTTCTTTTTACAGAGGTGACTACCTTCAATTCATCAGTGCTTGCTTATTGTGGAGTTGTGAGGCTGGTGTTCTGCTGTGCATCTTCAGGTCCAGGTTTGATGGCCCTTTCTCTCAAATGTTCCTCATGGCTCCCAACTTTAAGCTTAGCAGCATCTCTGATGTGCTACATCAGAGTCTGCATCCCACCATTTGTAAAGTCTGTCTGCACATCCTACCAGACAGTAAAAGTTACCCCTCAGGCCTAGTACTGTGCTCAGAACATAGTAAGCACTCACTGACTATGGGATGAGTATTGGTTCAGAACAATACTTTTTCAAAAGGTGCTTTTGACTATATGAAACTACCATCATTCTGTTTGACCTACAGTTATAACCAGTTGCATCCCTTGATTACCATGCAAATTTTCCACATGGTTTCATGCTTCTCTGTGCTCCTAAGAGGTTGATTAACTTACAGTATTTCAAAAGCAGGTTCTGGGAAAACCCTGATGCCCCTTTCTGGGTTTTTCGTTGTTCTTGTTTTTGTTTTTTTTTTTAGAGCTATATTCAGAGGTGTAATCTTGTACAAGTTAGCTAGCCTCTATGAACCTCAGTGTCCTCACCAGTAAAAGAAAGGAGGATAGGCTAATCTCTAAGGTGAATTCGAGAGAAAACCTTCTAATTCTCTGATTGAGAAAAGTTTTCAGTTAAAGCTTTGCAATTCCTTGCCCTTCCCTCCTCACCTCCTGCAAAGGCACCCTGATCATTTTTCCCTTTTCTTTGGGCCTGATTGTCTCTTCTTGTTTATGGCTGCCACTAATTTGCTCGTTTGCTTGCTGGAAAATAGCTAATTAAAACCCACTTCAGCTAACAAGCTGACTGGGACCATGCTAATGTCACTCTCTGCTGTCTGCTCTTTCCGTTTATACTTTTCATTATTAGTGCTGTTTTCCTCCCTCTGTTATAATGAATGCGGGGATAGATTTAGCGCCCTCTTCACAGGTGTGCGCTGGTGCAGCCGCCAGCATCCCAGGAAAGCGCTGCTGTTTTACTGCACTTCAACACTTTGAGTGTTATTACCCCTGACAGTTAATGGTTTCAGACTACATTGCTTGTTAGCGCTAGATTTTTGAACAGCTTCATCTATCTTTTTGTTTTTACAGTGACTGGCTGCATTAAGTATATGTGTCTGAGCTATTAGTCCCGTCTGTTCATCGCATGCATTTCATTTGGTGTAGGGTTCTTTTTTTCTCTCTCTAAAATTAGTATGTATTGTCATCCGTATACTTCAACACATCGACTTTTGTTATAATTATGCTGTCATCATTGTGCTTCCACACATTTGCTAATTTATTGTAGCTAAATTAGACCTGATATTAGCAATTTTTGCAGCTGTTCCTTTAGCATATACACTGCAGTATATTTGTATGTTATTTAGTAATTATAGTCCACAGCGAAAGAAAATGGATCTTGGTTTCAAGAGAGAGAGAGGAGAAAGAGGAAAAAGGGTTCAATAAAAACAAATTCACCTGTGAATGAAAAAGTGCAAGAAAATGAGAAAAATGCATTACAGTAAAGTTAGAAGGAGTAGGTTCCAGAGAAAACAAAGAACAGTGAATTTTATAGGACTGGGCAGTTTGAAGGGCACGTGTTTTAGGCCTGAGACTTGCAAAGAAGCAAGAATTCTCTGGGAAGGACCTTTCTCTGCCGTACTGCTCTGTTGCTGTGAATACGCCACCTACTTGAATAGCTGAGCAAAGAATACTGTGGGGAAATGACGATGGGGACTCTGTGTGAACTGTGAAGAAAAGGAAACCAGCACAGGCTATGTGGATGCTTCCATGAAAATGTGGCATCCAGTATACTGAGGTGCGAGGCTTAAATCATTAGGTTTAAAAAACATGCCTGAGTAAGAGACTTTGAGGATATGGAAATGAGACTGGTTTGGATCTTTACATTTTTCAGATTAATGAACAACTTTAAGTGCAGATTTTCAGTTTGTATCCGGGGATGATATTTGAAGGAATAACTTCTGTGCTCTTGCCTGGAAAATCCCATGGACGGAGGAGCCTGGAAGCCTGCAGTCCCTGGGGTCACTGAGGGTCGGACACGACTGAAGTGACTTAGCAGCAGCAGCAACTTCTGTGCAGTGTGTACTCTGTGTGTGCACACACATGTGTGTGTTTGTGTTTTTGCATTTTAGTTAGGTTATGAGAGTTTAACTTGATACAGGCGTCTAAAATGATGCAGTGTCAGTTTTGATACGTGTGACATAAGAAAAATGATCAAGAAGACAGAGTTTCTCAGGACACAGACTATCTGTTATGAATTGTTGGGTATTTTGTAAAGCCACCTGGGTACTGTTTAATATACTGAGTTAGTAATCTGTTTAATGGGACCCTCAAGGATTCATGAGATGTCCCAGGGTATATGTGCCTTTTCCTAGGAAGTAACTTACCAAGAGAAACTAGCTCAATAAGTACTGGTTTTTATAAGTTTATTCTATGTTTTAATGGATCTAAAATGTTATGTACAATGATATAAAACAAATAGAATAAAACTTATAATGGTATTGATGAGAATATATTCTAGGCAGGTCACGTCTGTTTTCCTAAGGGTAATATGTTACCTAGTATATTAGAGATTTGGGCAGAGCATTCCTCTTTGATATTCATATTTTCATTCTGACCAGGTCATAAGAGAGATTTCTGTTGCTGACTATGCCCCTCTCTGATTGCCCTCTTCTCCTTCCTCCTCAGTGGGACTGAATATCTCATTTCTCTCTTCTTCAATTGATCAAAGCCTGCTCTTCAGCTCTTAGAAGGAAAGAAAATTGAAATGGCTAAAGCATTTTTCAGTGTTACTCCTCATTGAGGTTTTATATTTGTATAAGGAACACTCCATTAAACTTAAAAACATGTTGTTCCAGTAGTAAAATTTGAGGGAGAGTCAATAGTGGGGAAGCAAGCCATCTGAGTGTTTTGGAGCTTATGAAATCCGAGCATGGGGAAAATCATGGATTCATAAACCTCACTCTTTCCCTTTGAAAGTATAATGAACTTACAAGGCCATCAGTTAACCTAACTCCCAACTCACAGACCATGGAGACAAGGCCCAGTTAGGATTTAAGGCAATGTCAATTTAATAAATAAGGGTTGAAAATCAAAGAGGCAGTGAATATCCAAAAGTACCAATAGCAAAAAAAAAAAAAAAAGAAAGAAAAAGGAAAAAAAAGCCCCAAAGCACATGAGATCCTCTTTATGCCTTGGTGCTATTCCTCTCAGATCACATTGAACTGAAGCACAATGTGGTATGTTCTTTTCATGAAGCATTTTGTTGGGTACAAATCTCAAGTAGAATTGAAATGACAGCAGGAGATGGCCAGATATTCTCTTGAGAATCCTTTATAGACTCCAGGCCCTCAGTTCAGTTCAGTCGCTCAGTCATGTCTGACTCTCTGCGACCCCATGAATCGCAGCATGCCAGGCCTCCCTGTCCATCACCAAGTCCCAGAGTTCACTCAAACTCACGTCCATCGAGTCTGTGATGCCATCCAGCCATCTCATCCTCTGCCGTCCCCTTCTCCTCCTGCCCCCAATCCCTCCCAGCATCAGAGTTTTCTCCAGTGAGTCAACTCTTTGCATGAGGTGGCCAAAGTACTGGAGTTTCAGCTTTAGCATCATTCCTTCCAAAGAAATCCCAGGGCTGATCTCCTTCAGAATGAATTGGTTGGATCTGCTTGCAGTCCAAGGGACTCTCAGGAGTCTTCTCCAACACCACAGTTCAAAAGCATCAGTTCTTCGGCACTCAGCCTAGACCCCCAGAAATCTACTGCTTTAGCCTGCCTTTGCCCACTGAGACAGCTGCTGTTGAACACTGACTTTACCACCTGTATCAAGAATCTAAAATGGATTGAAGTCCCCTCTCCCCCGCCCCATGCAAGCAATCTACCTCCTCAGATTCATAGAGACGGAAGAGCATTCCCACTCGCCTTTCTTTGTCCCAGTCTCTATGTATCCAGGGTAAACTGCTTGCCCAGGTACTAGGGTAAGAGAAAAGTGAAAATGAAGTCACTCAGTCATGTCTGACTCTTTGCGACCCCATGGACTGTAACCTACCAGGCTTCTCCGTCCATGGGATTCTCCAGGCAAGAAAACTGGAGTGGGTTACCATTTCCTTCTCCAGGGGATCTTCCCGACCTAGGAATCAAACCCAGGTCTCCCGCATTGGAGGCAGACGCTTTAACCTCTGAGCCACCAGGGGCACTAGGCTAAGAGAAAATGGCTGATAAAAGGAATAGTAGACTTTGAGATTCACCAAATTGTCTGAACAATATGGAGGCTACTTCTTGGGACAGAGCCTACAGAGCCAGGTTCAAGGACAGCCTTTAACTCTTCGGCCATTCCAGGCTTTCCGGGCCAAAACTAGAAAAACAGTTTTCTGAAAACTTGTGTGGCCCAAGGGTTAGGCTTCATGTTTTCACTGTAGGTCATCTACATTCTTAGGGTACTTTGTGAGGACCTAGCTCTTGAATTTCCATGTTTACTCTCTTGGGTCTATTGTCTCAAGAAATTTCTCTGTGTGTTTGTGTGTGTGTGGGTGTGTGTGTAACATGTCCAAATTGTACATATGCTTATGTTAAGTAGCTAAAAATTAACTTAAAATATTCTCCTGGAGATCAATGTGCTGAAATTAAAAGAGTAAGCTCATGTGTTACCCTCCAAATTAGGACTAATCAAGGGCTAAGAGACAACACTTAGGAAACTCTCCAGTCTTCAGATTTCTAGATGTCTTCCAAAAGTCTCAAGTTACAAGGCAGACTTACTATCCCTCTTTCACCCTAAGATATTACCAGAAACAATGGTTCTCAGACTTTTCTACTGAAGTCATCTTAAAGTATTCTCAATGGCAGAGAAAAGAGAGCAAAGAATGGTGGGGGTGGGGGTGGGGAGGGGGTGTTGTAGTGAGATACCAGCTGCTGCAGAAGATAAAAATATATTTTTGGAGTCTCATATTTTATCTTAACAATTAATGTGAATTTTTCCATTCTGTTTAACAATGTACTCATGGTTGTTCTAATTTTAAATGTTTTCACCAAAAATATTTGATTACAGGAAGAAGTCCCATACTTGGATGCTTTAATGATTAAGGAATGACCTATCTGAAAAGAAAAAAAAACAAACACCAAACAGCTGCATAGGCATACTTGTGTCCAATTTGGGGGAAAACTGCCTTAATTTATCATTAGGTTTTGAAAGGATATCATGGGAAAAAGTTAGAAAAAGACAAGTGAATGGGGAATTTTCTTAAAAGTCATTGTTGTGATTTTTGGGGGAACAGAGGATATAATAGCTATTAACTTAAGAGTGTACACCAAGAGAGGTAGTTTTATATTGGTCCACAAGATTTAATTGTAAGGGCATTTTCTTTTCTCCTATTTCAAAACTTTTAAAACTTTCTAATTCTTAGTAAGATAAATTGTGTATCCCAACTCTTCTTCTAATTAGTGGCTCTTAGAAGTTAAAAAGTAGAGAAATTATGTCCATACTTTTGACATAGTAACCTTGGGAAGATGAACCAGTGGGGATAGACCTTACTTTTGATAGTGAAGAGCAAGAGGAGGGGACCTATGAAATCTGAACCGCAGCTGCCTGGTGCACCAGCACCTCTTTCTTGGTTAGTAATTCTGAGTTCATTCTGCTGAAAATGAACTCAACCCCTTCAATAGTTCCCTGACAGAAGCTGTGGAAAGGATTCATTTGCAGAGGGCTCCTGGTCTGTGAAATCCTGCTGTCTTGGGACCTTGAATGGGAAACTTGGTGTGGAGTTGGGAGGGCAAGGAAGAGTGGTGTCACATTCTTTGTCCACGCACTCAACAATTTTGCCTGTTTTTCATTTATTGAAACGTCTCCTGCTAAGAAGGTTCAATTTCATTGTTTCATATGCAAGAGTTAGGATAGTTCCTTATTTTGAATTCCTCTAAATAGCCTGAGATCAACTGACACAAACCAGCAAACCAACCAACCAACCAACCAACCAACCAACCAACACACTCTAACAGTTATTGGATCTCCTGTGTTTAAGGCTTTCTGCTATCCACTTTCAGAGCCCCATACAAAATGGTACCAAGTAGGTATTTTTGAGGTATGACCTTCTGCAGAACATATTATAAACTGAAGCTAATTTACTAATGGTCAACTCAGTGAATGAGCTGACCATCCTCGTTTACTCAGGGATATTAGGAACTTGGTAGGTTTTGATGAAGGTGCTAAATTCACTGTTAATTGAGTCATGATTGGCTTGCTACTTTTAACATCATTTTGCAAGCTGAAAACCACCATGAATATATTTTCTTAAGATGAGTGGAGATAATGCAGACTTCTTTAGAGCACTAGTTATAAAGACTAATTCCGCAGTAAAATGCTCTGAAAGTAAGGGGCCTTATCATCAAAAATGTCTCTCTAAAAGAGAAAACAGGTATCTCCTTGCTCAGGCTCAGTGTGTGTACTTCTGACACAGGTCATTTTGTCATCTTTGTTTTATATTTGCAGTAGGTGGGCACAAGTAAAATTCAATGTTGATTGAATAAATGAATAGAATTACTGATTTCATTGTTACTGTAATGAATACAGGAATTCTTCAAACTTTTTAGCTGTCCATCCTATTCTGATCCTATCGAAAATGATACACAGAAAGGGCCCAGGAATTCCCTGGCAGTCCAGTGGACAGGACTCCAAGCTCCCAAGGCAGAAGGCACAGGTTTGAGAGTTGGTCTGGAAACTAAGATCCTGCTGCTGCTGCTGCTGCTGCTAAGTTGCTTCAGTCATGTCTGACTCTGTGAGACCCCATAGACGGCAGCCCACTAGGCTCCCCCGTCTCTGGGATTCTCCAGGCAAGAACACTGGAGTGGGTTGCCATTTCCTTCTCCAATGCATGAAAGTGAAAAGGGAAAGTGAAGTCGCTCAGTCATGTCTGACTCTTAGCATGATGCATGGGGGAAAAAAAAAGAGAGAGAGAGAGAAAGAAAAGAAAAGAAAAGGGCCCAGCATCACTTCTGCAGCATTCTTCACAAAACCATAGAGTCTTATCTAATCATGGGAAAACATAGACAAACAGCATTTGAGAGAGCTTCAAAAATTTGATTGGTGTTCTTCTGAAGTGTCAAGGTCATAAAAACAAAAACAAAAAGACAAAGTCTTCAAAAGGCTGAAGAACTGTCACAGGTCAGAGAAAGACTCGTGACAATTAATGCACCATGATACCCTGAATTGGACTTTGGACAGGAAAAATAATGTCATTGGAAAAAGCGGAAGATTCCAATAAGGTCTATAAGCTAAGCCAAGCCAAGCTAAGTCGCTTCAGTCGTGTCCGACTCTGTGCGACCCCATAGACGGCCGCCCACCAGGCTCCCCCCGTCCCTGGGGTTCTCCAGGCAAGAACACTGGAGTGGGTTGCCATTTCCTTCTCCATGAAAATATTCCATAAATGAATTTCAGTAACTCTTAAACATTCCACAAAATTTCCTAAGAACCTGTGAGAGTATAATACCTGGCAATCCTCTCTAAAACAGAAATCCACCTGTCCGCTGCATTACTGCTGATGATCTGAAATGTACATGATCTCTAAAAAATAACAGTACTGAATGAAACTGAAAGGATCATCCACGTTCCTACATAATACCAAACTATTTATCCAGGATAACTGAATAAATCATAGCGATTTGGTATCCTTTTCAGAAAAAAAAAAAATCTCAGAACTTACAAGCATGTGGCATTTCACACCGCACCAACTGAGCAACAAATGAAGGTATGACCACTACAACTTCCTCACCAGCTTTTGTGTCCTGAAATATGATGTCTGCCCCTGGCAGCTCCCGTTCCAATTCCACAGGGTATTTTCCAGTCAGACAAGCTGTGCAATGATCATTCTTTTCAAAACATTCCAGACCATTCCCATTTTCTTGAACCATAATGTCTTGCTTTTTCACTCTCTGTTTTTCCAGTGTCATTCCTTCTTGTACAGATGAAACCAGTCCTTCTATTGACAGATATACAACACTGTTTGCTCCTAGATAATCTGAAATATGCTCAAATTCTGGTTTATTGGCAATAAGCTCTTCTTTTGTTGGTATGTTTATTCCCATGAAGCATGGATATCTAATTGGTGGTGAAGCTATGCGAATATGTACCTCTTTTCAACCAGATTCTCGGAGTAACTTGATTATGGGTGAGATGGTATTGCCTCTCACAATTGAATCATCTACAAGAACAATTCTTTTTCCTTTAAAGTCGTCTGACAGTACTCCAATTTTTTTCGCAACACCAAATTGTCTTAACCTCGTGTTTGGCTGAATGAGTGTTCTTCCTACATACCGGTTTTTGCATAGCACCTCCACGTATGGAAGCCCACACTTTGTTGCGTAACCAAGAGCAGCAAGTGTAGCAGATTCGGGGCAGTGCTAACCACATCTGCATCCATGGGGCTTCTCACAATGGCCAGCTGCTGACCACGACGGTATCTTACTGTGTAAACCATCTGGTCTTCAAATACACTATCTGGTCTTGCAAAATAAACATATTCAAAGATACAGAAAGCCATTGCATTTCCTTCAGACCTTGGAATAATATCAAGAGTTTGGACTTTATGTCTGGATATTTCCACAATTTCTCCAGGCAAGACTTCACGGTAGTATCTTGCACCCGATAGATAAAAAGCTACAAGATTCTGAAGACACCACCCATCCTTCTGTTTCTGATGTTTTTTCTCTTTATCATTTATATCTGAAATAGGAATATGATGACCAATGCATAGAGGACGATTTCCATAGGGATCTCGGACTGCGTAAATCACATCTTTGTGCATTATAAGCAGAGAGTATGCTGTGGGTGCTTCTTTCATTAAATTTTTAATCCTCGCTACCCAGTCTGGGGTGTCATCTTGTTCCTGAGAGGGGTATAAGCCAGTAGCTGGGTGATCATTTCACTATCAGAACTTGTTGACAGACAAATACCATGACACAGAAGTTTTTCCTTAAGTGTGCAGCATTAACTAATTCACCATTATGTGCCACAGCTATTCTTCCATGAAGGGTTTCAACAACAAAGGTCTATAGATTACTTAATATTATGTCAATATTAATTTCATGGGTTTAATGATTGTATATGGTTTTAATAACTGTACTAGGTTATAAAAGATGTTAAATTTACGGGGAACTGAATGAAAGATACATTGAAATTCTCTGTAGTATTTTTGCTACTTTTAAAAGCTCTCATATTATCTTAATATTAAAAGTTCAGTTCAGTTCACTCACTCAGTCATGTCCGACTCTTTGTGACCCCATGAATCGCAGCGCCAGGCCTCCCTGTTCATCACTGTCTCTCAGAGTTCACTCAGACTCACATCCATCGAGTCCATGATGCCATCCAGCCATCTCATTCTTGGTCGTCCCCTTCTCCTCCTGCCCCCAGTCCCTCCCAGCATCAGAGTCTTTTCCAGTGAGTCAACTGTTTCCATGAGGTGGCCAAAGGACTGGAGTTTCAGCTTTCAGCATCATTCCTTCCAAGAAATCCCAGGGCTGATCTCCTTTAGAATGGACTGGTTGGATCTCCTTGCAGTCCAAGGGACTCTCAAGAGTCTTCTCCAACAACACAGTTCAAAAGCATCAGTTCTTCAGCACTCAGCCTTCTACACAGTCCAACTCTCACATCCATACATGACCACAGGAAGAACCATAGCCTTGACTAGATGGACCTTAGTTGGCAAAGTAATGTCTCTGCTTTTGAATATACTATCTAGGTTGGTCATAACTTTTCTTCCAAGGAGTAAAGCGTCTTTTAATTTCATGGCTGCAGTCACCATCTGCAGTGATTTTGGAACCCCCAAAATAAAGTCTGACACTGTTTCCACTGTTTCCCCTCTATTTCCCATGAAGTTATGGGACTGGATGCCATGATCTTTGTTTTCTGAATGTTGAGCTTTAAGCCAGCTTTTTCCCTCTCCTCTTTCACTTTCATCAAGAGGCTTTTTAGTTCCTCTTCACTTTCTGCCATAAAGGTGGTGTCATCTGCATATCTGAGGTTATTGATATTTCTCCCGGCAAACTTGATTCCAGCTTGTGTTTCTTCCAGTCCAGCGTTTCTCATGATGTACTCTGCATAGAAGTTCAATAAGCAGGGTGACAATATACAGCCTTGACGTACTCCTTTTCCTATTTGGAACCAGTCTGTTGTTCCATGTCCAGTTCTAACTGTTGCTTTCCTGACCTGCATACAGATTTCTCAAGAGGCAGGTCAGGTGGTCTGGTATTCCCATCTCTTTCAGAATTTTCCACAGTTTATTGTGATCCACACAGTCAAAGGCTTTGGCATAGTCAAGAAAGCAGAAATAGATATTTTTCTGGAAGACTCTTGCTTTTTCCATGATCCAGCAGATGTTGGCAATTTGATCTCTGGTTCCTCTGCCTTTTCTAAAACCAGCTTGAACATCAGGGAGTTCACGGTTCATGTATTGCTGAAGCCTGGCTTGGAGAATTTTGAGCATTACTTTGCTAGCATGTGAGATGAGTGCAACTGCGGTAGTTTGAGCATTCTTTGGCGTTTTAAAAATCTCTCGCCTTTGAAAGGTCTAGAACAGCCTAGTCACAGTGAGCCCATCTAATGTCAATACTGTGGCCTTTCAATACTATTTACTATGAAAAGTGATCAGTGCTCCTTGTGAAATCACTGATTTCAGGCCTCTGTCAGAGAATATGTAAAAATGGGTCTGGGATATCTTATAAAAGACCAGATGAGTTGGGTCAGGTAGACTCTGGTAATCTTGGTAAGTCTACCCTGGCCAAAGATGGGATAATTTGAACTGTAATAAGGAAGACAACTGTAAAGGGTCAAAACATGAATTATATTTAAACCTATGGGCTCCTAACTGTATTTGAGGGAGAAATCTACTTGGTCACCATTGGAGAATGTTGGTATCAGGGAGGGGGAGAGCTTTCCTTTACTTTTATAAGTTCTTCTGGCTTATCTCAGAATTAAAGCGACAGATTAATAGGAGAAAATCAAATTTAATTTTGTATGTATGGGAACTCCACATACATGAGAAGTTCAGAGACAGGAAAGTAAAATGAGGCATATAGGCCATCCTGAGCTAAGGAATGGGATAAAGGCCTGGGGCTTCTAAGGATAGGAGGGTCATTGTCAGGACAATAACAGATTTTTGGTAATTCAATGTTTGCCATACAGATAGGGCCACTTAGATAAAATTTATTGCTCTTAATAAATTTTTTCCTGGGAAAAATCCCTAATTTAAATTCTTCTAGATGGTTAAAGGAGGGGTAGTAGTTTCTTTTGAAACTATAGGGTCTTGATTGCCTTTAGCTCAAAATAATTCTCATGCAAATGTGGCATATTTGGGGGCCTTGTTCTGAACCCCTACACTAGGGAACTTATGATTTTGGAAACTAATAAATAAGAGGAGAAGATAAAGCATTTTCTTGCTCTTCCTATACCACTGAATCTCAGAGTAATCAATAGCAAATTACTTGAACACTAGAGGTAAACCTCAGATTCATAGCCAGATGGTGGGTAAGAGATACAGGTGACAACCTGGACTTGACAATGGCATCCTGAGTTGGAGAGTGTTGTTGGAACAACCAATTTGTGGCTGATTGGTCAGAAGCACAGTTAGTAATCCAGGCTTCTGACTCGTGTCTAAAGTGTGTATGGGAGGGGCAGTTTTGTGGGATTGACCCCTTAACCTGTGAAATCTAATGCTATCTCCTAGAAGATAGCAGAGAGTGCCAGTTGAGTTGAATTGTAGGGCAGTTCTAGTCAAGGCTATGGTTTTTCCTGTGGTCATGTATGGATGTGAGAGTTGGACTGTGAAGAAGGCTGAGCGCCAAAGAATTGATGCTTTTGAACTGTGGTGTTGGAAAAGACTCTTGAGAGTCCCTTGGACTGCAAGGAGATCCAACCAGTCCATTCTGAAGGAGATCAGCCCTGGGATTTCTTTGGAAGGAATGATGCTAAAGCTGAAACTCCAGTACTTTGGCCACCCCATGCAAAGAGTTGATTCATTGGAAAAGACTCTGATGCTGGGAGGGATTAGGGGCAGGAGGAAAAGGGGATGACAGAGGATGAGATGGCTGGGTGGCATCACAGACTCGAAATGAACGTGAGTTTGAGTGAACTCCGGGACTTGGTGATGGACAGGGAGGCCTGGCGTGCTGCGATTCATGGGGTCGCAAACCGTCCTCACTGAGCACTGAACTGAACTGAACACAGCTGTTCCACACAATGCTTGGTGGTGGGGGACCTCCTCCTCCTCACGCACACACACACACACACATACACACACACACACACACACACACATACACATCATAGTTGGTGAGCAGAACACCTATTTAAATATCATAATGGGTGTCAGTGGATCTAGGCAATGGGCTGCTCACATCACAAAAAGGATAAAACAAGCAATCATTGTGTTTCTCTCAATGGAGGCTCATAAGCACCACCTATGAGCTAGATTTGTTAAATTTTGGATCATGAATCTGATTAATATTTAGATCTAACATTTTAAAGGAAAGAAACACATCTAAATAAAACCATTGGGGATAAAAAGTTGAAACTGTGAGACATGCTACCACCACAAATAACTGAGTTTCTTCAATAAAAAATGCAAAAGAAAAAAGATTTAGTTGGAACCCTTTACATGAAGAAGTTTTAAGAAGTGTATCAACACACTGTAATATTTGGACTTCATTTGGACCTCAATTCAAACTCAAATAGACTATGATGGCTAGGAAAATGTGAACACCAACTAGATATTTGATTATATTAAGGAATTATTAATTTTTAGATGTGATAATATGATGTTGAATTTACAGAAAAATGGTGTGTAGCCTTTAGCATTGTACACTGAAATATTTAAAGATGGGACAATATATTGCCTGAAGTTTAACATAATAAGAAGGGGATTTGGGTGGAGGTATAAATGAAAAAAGACTGGCCATGAATTAATAATCACTGAAGCCTGGTGATATATACATGGAATTCATCATACTATTCTCTTTAGTTTTAAATATATTTGGAGCTTGGAAGCTAAACAATTTTGAAGGTATTGATAAAATTTTTCCTGAAAGGAATCTGGTGAAGTTATGGCATTACACAGTCTTATACTCCATATGCTAATAATTCCCATGTTCTTCCCAGAATTCTGGTATGTAGCAAACAAGCCAGAAACTGGAGGTGGACAGTATATTTGTTGTACACATTCAACAAAGTAAAAATTTATTTTAAAATATTTTGCAATAAGGAAAAGCAAGATGTGTTTTTCTAACACTTTACCCCCAAAACCACATTTTTTAATACTACTTTTGGTTTGTTTCCACTGGAATCATCAGAATATTTATGAGAGTCTTCTAAATGTTTATAGGTAAAATCTATTTGCTATAAAAATTCTTGTTTTTTTTTCTTAAAATTTTGTCAAAACTTCTACTTTCCCTTCTGAATTAGATATGAAATTGGAAACTTTGAATATGAAGACTCTTTGACTTTGGATTTCTTAATAAGACTGGAGAAATAGGGTTCTCAGTCCAGTCAGTTTTATTTAGTTTCAAGATGAAATAGCAATTTTTTCAGCATCAGAATGTGTATATGTTTTTTTCTGTATACTCAAGTCCTGTGACTATGAATGAGTTGCCTGCTCTCTTATCTAAAGCCAGTCTCTGCACTTCTGCAATATGCCTCTAACTACTGTAGGACATCACTCCAGTGTTTGTCTCCTCTGTCTCTTGCATCATATGTCTTTTCTTCTGAATCATTTCATTGGTGTGCATACTTTCTGCAATTTCTTACAGATGGATGCTTAGGTTGCTTTCATACCTTGGCTATTGTAAATAATGCTCCTGTGAACACTGAAGTGAACAATATCTTTCTGAATTGGTGTTCCGTTTTCTTAGCATTTATACCTAAGAATGGAATTGCTAGGTCATATGGTAGTTCTGGGCTTCCCTGGTGGTGCTAGTGATAAAGAACCTGCCTGCCAGTACAGAGGACATAAAGAGACTCAGATGCAATACCCGGGTTGGGAAGATCCCTTGGAAGAGGGCATGACAAACCACTCCAGTATTCTTACCCGGAGAATCCCATGGGCAGAGGAACCTGGTGGGCTATGGTCCATAGGGTCAAGAAGAGTTGGGCATCACTGAAGCAACTTAGCATGCCTGCATGGTTGTTCTACTTTAAGTTTCTTGAAGAACCTCCATACTATTTTCCATAATGACTGTACCAATTTACATTCCAACCAATGGTATCCTAGGGTTTCTTTTTCTCCACACCCTTGACAACACTTGTTATTTATAAACTTTTTGATGATAGACATTTAGACAGATGTGAGGTGCTATCTCATTCTGGATTTGATTTGCATTTATATAAAACTAAGATCATGGCATCTCGTCCCATCACTTCATGGGAAATAGATGGGGAAACAGTGGAAACAGTGTCAGACTTTATTTTTCTGGGCTCCAAGATCACTGCAGATGGTGATTGCAGCCATGAAATTAAGAGACGCTTACTCCTGGGGAAGGAAAGTTATGACCAACCTAGACAGCATATTCAAAAGCAGAGGCATTACTTTGCCGACTAAGGTCCATCTAGTCAAGGCTATGGTTTTTCCTGTGGTCATGTATGGATGTGAGAGTTGAACTATAAAGAAAGCTGAGCACAGAAGAATTGATGCTTTTGAACCATGGTGTTGGTGAAGACTCTTGAGAGTCCCTTGGACTGCAAGGAGATCCAACCAGTCCATTCTAAAGGAGATCAGCCCTGGGATTTCTTTGGAAGGAATGATGCTGAAGCTGAAAGTCCAGTACTTTGGCCACCTCATGCGAACAGTTGATTAACTGGAAAAGACCCTGATGCTGGGAGGAATTGTGGGCAGGAGGAGAAGGGGACAACAGAGTATAAGATGACTGAATGGCATCACTGACTCAATGGACGTGAGTCTGAGTGAACTCCAGGAGTTTCTGATGGACAGGGAAGCCTGGCGTGCTGCGATTCATGGGGTCGCAAAGAGTCGGACATGACTGAGCGACTGAACTGAACTGAACTGAATGATTAACAATGCTGAATATTGTTGTTTATTTTTGTATGCATGTTTAGTATTACATCATCCAATTTCTATCTAATGGAAGTTTATTGAAGTTGCTCTTTCTAATAAAACTTTAATGAAGTCACCTGTCCATTGTTGACTCACTCTCATTTTCTTCATAGTGTTCTACTTATACTTTCATTTTTATTTGTTGTTTATGAAATCAAAAGCAGGAGAAGAAAATATGCTTGTATTCATTCCTCTATCTTGAGTTGAAAACTACTACTTGTGATTTTTTAGCATCACTTAATAAATTTATCTATTTATTTGAGACATTTGTTAAATTTGGTAAAATTTGTTAATTGGTAAATTTGAACATTTGTTAAATTTGGTTAAAGCCAAACATATGCTTTACTAGTATACAGGAATTTAAAAATAAATTAAATATTCTTTTCCCTAAAAAAATTGTGGCTAAATGTGAGTGATAATATGTTGGTAAATGATCATCAAACTCTATGACTCAGGCTATTATCAAGGTAAATAAAAGTTACATGAAGTTTACTTTCTGATAAATTGTGGATTATGTTTAAACTTCAAAAGTTATCCTTTGAAGATGGTAGTTCTCAAATCTATATGTAAGTAACCCGGGAGCTTCTGAATCAGAATTGCCTGGAGTGGATCTCAAGCATCTTCTGTTTAAAACAAAAACACAGCTCCAGGAAGTTTAGATGCTCTGTTAGCCTGGACTGCTTTTGCTTTGAGTGTGCTGTCTTCTTGCTCACTATATATTCTAAAATTCTTAGCTTGGCATTCCAGCTAACAATTACATTTTCAAGACTTCTCTCCTTCCTTAACCAAGCCCTTTTAGTCTGGCTGTGCATGTCACTGATCCCTGTCTAGTATATTTGCACAATTTGTTTCTGCCCATGAAATTCTGTGTGCTGTGTGCTCAGTTGCTCAGTTGCGCTCAGTTGCTTTGTAACCCCATGGACTGGAGCACACCAGGCTGCTCAGTCCATGGAATTCTCCAGGCAAGAATACTGGAATGGGTTGCTATTTCTCTCTCCGGAAATCTTCTTGACCCAGGGATGGAACCCACATCTCTTGAGTCTCTTGCATTGGCAGGCAGATTCTTTACCACTAGCACCACCTGGGAAGCCCAAGAAATTCTAGTTTCCCATTATTTCCTCGTATCTAATGTCCAGATCTCATTTTGCCATAAATACTTTTCTGACCATACAAGTCAACTGTGAATTCTCAGTCTTTTGAATTTTCAACATATTTTTCATTTCATTTTGGAATGTGACAAACAAGGGAAATCATAATGCACATGGATAAATGGAATAATCTCTGAATATGGAGGGTTTTCAGGCTATTAAGAAAAGAGACAATGATATAGCAGTAATGTGACAATGTGCTAATTGTCATCTGAGTTGATTCTTGAAAGATAAGCCTAATTTATATAGACAGATAAGCTAGAAAAAAGGGAGAGGATTCAGCCAGAAAGAGGGATATATATAAAACCATAGACTTGGGAAGGAATATATTATATTAGGGTAATCACAAATAGAATACTTAGGTATATTCCAAGATCACCAAAAATGATGAAATCGGAGAATTTAACAGGAAAGGACCCTTAGGAGGGCTTTGTACATCCTAGCAAGAATTCTTATTAGAAACAGGAAACCACTGATGGATTATAAACTGAGGGGAAGTGGCATGATAAGTTTGTATTTATAAAATCTGTATCTCTGGAATAAGCATAGAGATTGGGTTTATTTTTTAAGACTAGAGATAGAACAGATGAAAGTCTTTATAGTGATTGAGGTGACAGATGTTTGAGACCGATGGACATCTGAACCAAAGTGTTGATAGTGGAGGTTCAGAGGAGGAGACAGGTCAGAGGTACACTACAGAAAACTGAAAAGAGTGAGGGGTGATTATTTCATGAGGAGGAGGAGCTGGTTGGTAGTGGTATTATTTCTGAAGAAATAGAACCTTTAGGTCATAAGGAAATTTGTGTCAAAAAGAGAATGTGTTTACTTCTGGAATTGTTGATTTTAAAGCATGTAGATTCTTTCAAACTTGAATTTGTAGCAGGCAGTTGAATATGCAAATCTGGAATTTAAAGTCAGAATCAGAGTGAAGGTACTGATATACGAAATAAGTCTATTAGCTGGAATATGCTTTCAACTGGGTAGGATGAAAAGAACCAAAGATAGGATGTTATGGCATTTGGATAAATGCTACCATTTAGGGCACAAATAGGAAAAGGTGAGACCACATGGGAACATGGGTAGAAATGGCCAGAAAGATAGGAGCAAAGGTGAAAGGCAGTGTTTACTATGGAAGTCACGCAAGTAGAGAATTTCAATGAATCAGGGAAGAGCCAGCTCTGGAATTTACAAGTGAATTCTACAAGTGAGAAATTTCAAGGCAACAACACATTTATTTATTTTCTTTTTAGATTTAGTAACCAGGAGTTTATTGGCCATTTTGATAAAAGCAATTTCCGTGGACTGGTAGGGTTGAAATTAGAGTGTAGATTGGATTGAAGAGAGAACACTCTATAGGAAAATAAGGACAATGAATGTACAGAAATTTTTGCAGAGGCTCTGCTGAGAAAGGAGAGGAGAAATTAAGAAGATGGCAGTTCATACTTTATGAGCGTGTACATGAGTCTCTACTTCAGACATGAGTGAATTGAGCGTGAGCATAT
Organism: Nanger dama; assembly: GCA_917880005.1. NCBI lineage: Eukaryota > Metazoa > Chordata > Mammalia > Artiodactyla > Bovidae > Nanger > Nanger dama. The sequence continues at coordinate 12,500,138 of CAKJTW010000032.1, read as the reverse complement.
GGCTCATGCTAGACAAGGCCTGAGGACCTCTTCTGTGCCCCTAACTAAAGCTGAATGATACCACCAGTCACAATATATATTCAAAGAGAGGAGAGTAGTTCAGTTTGTGGTACTGGCAACACAGATGGAAAATGAAGATGAACAGAGAACCACAGCGTGGTGCATGGCTTTTAAACCACAGTGATCATAGAAAACGTGGGCAAATCAATACCTTGGTATCCTAAGAGGAGGGAAGGACCCTGTCTTAGAAGGGAGAACCTGGAGAGGCTCTGCTCTTTAGATGCCCACACTTAAGATAAATATTTTTCGATGTAATTTAAATATTCATACTATGTTAGCCTCTTAAATACCTGGATAAGGCTTACTCTGTTCAGACTGGGATTAATGGCTTTTAGTGAAAGTGAAAGTCGCTCAGTCATGTCCAACTCTTTGCAACCCCATGGACTGTACATTCCATGGAATTCTCTAGGCTGGAATATTGGAGTGGGTAGCCTTTCCCTTCTCCAAGGGATCTTCCCAACCCAGGGATCAAACCAAGGTCTCCCACATTTTAAGTTTTATTTAATAAGAGTTTCTATAGCTCAAAAAGAACAAATGAAAAATCACTTCTTTAGAAAGTATGTAGATAAAATAGCAATATAAATGTGAAATAAAAGATAAAATCATAAGAACTATAGTATCTGAAAATTTTCGCGTAGATCATTGCTTTCAAATAAACTAAAATATTCAGAGTATGTCCTCATAGTATGAATGACAACATCCATCAGGGTCGAGTTTGGCTAGATTCCTGGCTCTTTCATACTCAGAGAATATTTCTAAGTGTGATATCAAGAAGTGCTCACTGACAAAAAGCCATGATTTGCACAGGTCAGTAAAAATTTTATACCAATATGGATAGACTGTATCCCTAGGGAAGAAAGGGAGTGAACACTGAGACAGAGAAGGGTAGCCAGGACTTTGGTGGAATCTCTGGGAATGCAATATGTCCATAATCAGAAAGGGAAATTGGCTGTTTTTTGACCCAATTTTGAGTGTCTCCTATAACATGTCACATATTACATGTGTACACGAATTTAATTTTATCTTAAAGTAATAATATACACATAAAACTTGCCATTAAGTATAAAACAGTGAAGTAATTTGCAAATTTTCCTACTGGCATGATAAATTAAGCATGGAGAACACTAGGAATGCAATTTGCAGTCATTTATAATGCAGTGTTTTATGTTAATAATTCAAAATCACATGCTATTTGGAGACACTTCTAATTAATGTATTTATGAAATTGTCAACTGTGACTGTTTTGGTTCCATTTAGCTAAACATTTCAACAGAATTTACTTGTTGTTGTTTAGTGTTTGCTTGATGGCTCCAGCGGCCTCAAATGGAGGAAAAATGGAAGATTGTTGTTCAGGGTCTTCCTCATCGTCACAAGTCCTTTCTGATCACACTTCCAAACAACTCAAGTCAGTGACTGCCTCCTCCTCTCACAGCAAACCCAAGTGCTTCAGACACGTTGTTTAAAAGTTTTAAATGGAAGGAAGATGAGTGCCTGGATCAATAATTAATTGAAGAGGAAAGTTCATACCTTGTTAAAGAGTCCTTTTTAAATATTAAATACATTGCATGTCTCAAATCCATAGACACTGACATTTCTTTAGAGTTGATAATCATGCCTGTTAGGGGCCATTTCTTTATATTATCATCTTTATTTGGAAGCTTTTGAACATGAGGAGAAGGCTAAATATTCATAAGTTGGCTTGTTGAAGTTTTATGATAATTGGAATTCATCCAAGCAAAGTTTCATCCTCCTGAGGGTATTTCAGCAAAACTAAAGAACTAAACAACCTCAAGACCAAGAGTAAAGTGGGAATTCAAAGTTGACTGTACTGCTACCCTGTGCATTAATAATAAGGGAAACTCTACTGGCTTTCTTCCTTGTTCTATATCCAGAGGAGTCAAATATTAATTTTTTAGCCTTAGAGATTCTGTGAGATTTTGTGTGATCTAAATAGAAGTGGACATATACATTTTCTCACCAAGAAAGAAGCATTTTCCATCCTTTACTTGGATCACTGATGTTCCCTGAATCCTGCAGAATAATTCATACCTTCTGTGAGTCACATTCACACTGTATGTTATTGTCACTCGGCTGACAAAAATAGAAGACGTGGCTGGACAAGCCAAGCCCAGTCTCTATAGCCTAAAATTGTCACGTAGGGAAAGGAGGTAGAAAACTGTAAAATGGATTAGGTTTGGGAACACTCTCAGTTGGCGCTTGTGGTGTGTTCATTCTTGAAATTCTATTGAAGTTTTCATTTTCATATCTAAAACCTACTGACTGATTATGCAATGGACTGAAACACTGAATAACGTGACACTGGGGGAAAAACCTATGATATACTGAAGACTGTGGGGCTATTCAAAATACTTGATAAACTTTGAAAGTATGTTGTGGCTTTTGAAGGGAAAACCAATTATTTATAAGTGCGTATGGGCAGGATTTTTAACCACAGAATGTTCTTTTAAAGTTATGAACTTTAGAAGTTCATTCTGTGGTCAAAGAAAAAAGCCCATAAAAATAATAGAAACAATAAAGTTTTATTTCAGCAAAACTTTAATGAGGAAGCATTCATCTAAAAAATGTGAAAGAGAGTAAGTAAATATTCATACTTTAAAATTAGGCATTACCAAAATACTGTGCAATATGTTGACTGATGAGACATAGATAAATCTGAAAATCTCTGGGATTTATCTTATTTCTTTTTCCTTTCTATGTGTGCAGGCATGCTGAGTCACTTCAGTTGTGTCCAACTCTTTGTGACCCTATAGACTATAGCCTGCCAGGATCCTCTGTCCACGGGACTCTCTAGGCAAGAATACTGGAGTGGGTTGCCATGGCCCCCTCCAGGGGATCTTCCTGAGCCGGGGATTGAACCTGGAGGCTCTTAGGTCTCCTGCAATGGCAAACAGGCTCTTTACCACTAGTGCCACCTGGGAAGCCTTTTCCTTTCTATGAAGGAAAAGCGTTTTGCATTTATTTCCAGAGTATTAAAGGATTTCAGCTGTAACCTGAAACTAGAATGAAATATTAGTAATGTCAAATTAGTTTAGTGGCAGAAACTTGTCTCCATCATTGGTAGCTGGATCAGCTGCTCCAGGACCTTCTGTATAGCAGTGGGGAGAATGCATTCCAGATTCCGAGTTTTCCCTGGTTTTAGTTTTGTACCGCTAACTCTGTCTACCTGGACATGTCAAACTACGATTTCTCAAAACCCTCAAGTTGAATGAAAGAAGCCAAGTACCAAATAGAACATACTCTGTGGTTCTATTTATATGAAGTTCAATATCAGGCAAAACTATATGGTAACAGAAGTTAGAACAGTGGTTTCTTTAAGAGAAGCGTGAATAGTGACAGGGAAGTTTGTGTTGACTGGCTTATGAAAGATCATAAATAATATGTCGTATATTCCTTTGAAAACATGTAAATCACAAATCATATTATCACAAGTAGTGGTTATAATTGAAGGGATAGAATGGGGATGGGCTAAATTTTTAAATTTTAAAGAAAGTTCTGGGAAAGCAAGGTCTTCTGGCTTTATTAAGTGAAAAAAATTAATTATGATATGCTGAGAACCAGGTATTTTGGGTGAAAAACAGAACCAAAATAAGAAAATCAATATGTATTGGGAATTTTTTCCCCTTATGTTTCTGTGAAAACTATACTGAGCCAGAAAGGCTTGTGTTCTTTTTCTTTTAAAAATAAATTGAGCCATACTGTATAGTCAATAAAATACGCAAAACTGAAGTGCACCATTCTACAAAGTTTTACATAGGTATGTACCCATGTAACTATCACTCAGATCAAAGTCTTGAGCATTTTTATCCTCCAAGAGAGTTTCCTCATGCCCTTTCCCTATCAATGATTCCATTCTTCCCAACATTTTTGCCTACCCATCTAGCTTAGTATTCCCTTGCCAGTCTTTTGACTTTTTGATAACTACCATCCTAAGAGGAGTGAGGTGATATCTCATTTGGTTTTGATTTGCATCTCCTAGATGATTAATGATGTAAAGTATCTTTCATATAAATCTTTTCTATTTATATGTCTGGAGAAATGTCTATTCAATTCCTGTTCTTAGTTTTAAATTGGGTTTTGTTGTTGTTATTTATTTTTTTAATATAAATTTATTTATTTTAATTGGAAGCTAATTACTTTACAATATTGTATTGGTTTTGCCATAATTGTTTTGCTGTTGAATTACATGTTCTTTGGGGGCTTCCCAAGTGGTGTAGAATTAAAGAATCCATCTGCCAATGCAGGAGACGTGGGTTGGATCCCTGGGTCGAGAAGATCCCCTGGAGTAGGAAATGGCAATGCATTCCAGTATTCTTGCCTGAAAACCCCATGAACAAAGGAGCCTGGTGGGCTACTGTCCATTCAGTCACAAAGAATTGGATACAACTGAAGGGCTGAGCTCCCACGCACATCTATGTTCTTTATATATTTTTTGATGTTAGTTCTTTTTGAAATACTTAACTTGCAAATATTTTCTTCCGTTCCATGGGTTAACTTTTCATTTTGTTGTTTGTTTTCCTTGATGTATAGAAATGTTTTAGTTTGAAGTCGTCCCACTTGTTTATTTTTGCTTTTATCTCCTATAATTTTGGTGTCAGATCAAAAATATAATTGCAAAGACCAATGTAAAGGAGATTTCCCCTATGTTTTCTTCTAGGATTTTTATGGCTTATGGTCTTACAATAAGGCTTTCATGCATTTTGAGTTGATTTTCTGTGTATGGTATAATATGGTCTTCTAGTTTCATTCTTTTATATGTGGATATCGAGTTTTCCCAATACCATTTCTTGAAGAGACTATCCTTTATCAATTGTGTATTCTTGGTGCTTTTGTTGAAAATGAGTTGACCATACATGGGTGAATTTATTTCTAGTCTATTCCACTGAAGAATGTATCTTTTTTATGACAATACCATACTGTTTTGATTACTGTAGCTAAAGAATACTTATTGACCAGAGATATTATTTTCTTTGTTCCATATTAATCATTTTTACTAAATGTATATTACACTTAGTGTGTCTCAATTTGAGCTAGTCACATTTTAAGTTCTTAATAGCCACAAGTAGCTCAGTGTCTTGGCCAATGCAAGTCTGATCTCTGAATGAAATTAAGATTGTTGTTGAACATATTCAATCTAGTAAACACCAACAAAGTTAATGTGGTGTTCAATGAACTGTCCTTCCCTTCATGCTTTTAACATCTCTTCTTAAGAGTACCTTCAGGTTTCTTGGGTTCTTAAGAGTTCTTTCCTCTTTTCTTCTTGGCCTTACTTACAGTCAAAATAGCAGGTACTGAAGCCTCATTTTGCACACAATCCATTTTCAGGGTATTCTATCCATGGCATTTAATTTTTTCCTCTATTCTGAAGTCTGCCTTCCTAAAACCTAGGTTGCATATCTGTCAATTTCATATTCATTATTTTATTCTTCCTTGTTCATTTCCATCTTAACCATGATGCCCTTTTGGGTCCCCTCATCTTCTGAAAGCTGAAATTATCAGTAAGACATTAATTTATCTGATGCTTTACTTTATAAGAGGATGAAACTTGGAAATACACCCTGATAATAGCAGTCCTGCAATGATTTTTTATCTTGCTTCGCTGTGAGCTTTGTAATTTCTATTAGAAAAGTTTGTTATCTTGTAGCCTCTAATTGTCTGGGTTCTGTGTGGAAGTCTCTTATAGCAGCATGGCATTACTTTTTCTTTCTGTGTGCTCACGGAATTGCTCAGCTGGTAAATTTAAATACATGTACATACCTTCCTGACACACAGTGTTTCCTTCTTCCTCTTCCTTTCAGATTTGTAACTCTTAAACTCTCACATCCCTTTCATTTCAGACATAAGTCCCAGGCCATCAGATATCAGTAGCAAATCCCCAATTTCAGTGTGGGAGAGCCCATAAGAATCCTATCAATTAAATCATTTTGTAAGATTAGGAAACTAAGGTTTACAAAGACAATTTTTTCATATTTACATACCTGACATCATTGAGGCTCTTTTGATAGCCCTTTGCTATAATTTAATTTCACTTTGTTACCTTTACAGTTCTATCAGTTGGTCGGACACGACTGTCATGACTTAGCAGCAGCAGTAACAGCAGACACCTAGGACTAAACAACTTTTGTCTTTCTTTTGTACCTAAAAGACTTTTATCTGAGAATGCCTGTACTTTACTTTCATTTTGCTTAACTTTACACATAGTGAGCATTTGAATAATGGAAAAATAAATGTCACATCTATTCACTCTCGTAATATTCAGTTTTGCATGGACTTCTAAATCTGTCTCACAAACTAAAGTCTCCTCAGTTATATATGAATAAAAAGCAGCCTCACAGTGGCCCACAAATAATGTCATCACTCATTGTTTGATCTTATCAACTGCCACTCCCCTCCTGGCTCAACCAGCCCCAGCCACCTGGCCTCCTACACTATTCCTCAAACACCCCAGCCCCGCCACCGTGCCCCCCTTATTTTTGCTTCAAACATTTGCACTTTGGAATTGCCTTTGCCTGCAATATTCTTCCTGCAGATATCTAAATGGCCACTTGCTTCTTCATCAATCACATCCTCACTTCAGCCCTCTAATCCACCCTATATACACTAGAAACCATCTACAAGTTACCTCTCTCCACTTTGTGGATATTCCTTCCCCCTACTCCCAACCCTGCTTATGTAAAGAACTACATCAGAACCCTTAAGAACTGTTTTGCTAGCTTCTGGTCCATGCCCCTTTGGTCCAGGCCCCTTTGATCACTGGAAATCAGATCCCAACTGAGAAACTGCAGGCCAATGCCTCACTGTCCTCATGTGCCTGTCACTTAATCCATACTTCCGAAAAGCTATATATTCCTCCTGCATGGAATTCTCTCTCCCTCACAGAATGTTTTTAATTTTCTTACCTCATTATCAAAGCAGAGTTTTGGCTGCTTTGTAGTGACAAATTTCTCCAAAGACAGTCATTTCAGCCCAGGGTCTTCGCTTTATATTTAACAAGTAAAAGGTTCACTGGGGAGACTTTCTCAGAATGAACAGAGGTCTGCTTAAATTAGTTATTCAAATATAAAAGGGATAAAATATTAAAATAAATGCAAGTGTAACCTTTTCTTTTACTTTATTTTTAAAGGAGAATCTTTGTTTTTCAGTTTTGGGACCTCCTCGGCCTTTCATAAGCTAAGCAGAACTGAAAAAAAAAACCCAAAGGCTCTCCATTGGTCTATATGAGAAAAGGTGAGGGAGAGCCAGTGAAAGGTAGGAATCAGTGACAATCAGATGGCTGAGCAATGAGGCATTTGGGAGGTTTAGACAAATATAAGACAGCCACAAAAGGAGTGGGTCTTTAGGAAAAGAAAGATATATCCAAACAAGACTGCTTGGGATGCCTTCACAGTGCATGTGATATAGTCTTACTTTGTTTCCTTTAAAGAAATCTTTGGTATACATCTATGATTGTATTAGAAAGTCTCAGCCCAGACAAGCTGGTTAATTGGTAACTGATTAATTAATTCAAAAATATGTATAGTTACTGTGGGGATTGAAAACAAGGTTTCATGAAAATTTTAATTTTAAATTGGAAGTACATCCTTTGAGGTAGGGCCAAGAGCTATTAAGTAGGCTTGAGTCAGAAGATCTCTGAATTACTTTACTTGCATAAATTCTACCCATAATTAGCCAATTTCAATCTATATTTTCTTTATTTGAAGCAAATAAAGTCCCTGTTAGATAATTTAAGTACATGATAATTGTATGTTTTTATATAATTCCTAATTTTTAACAGTTTTCTTACCTACACCCAAATCAATGGCAATATTTTAGGCAGTACTCAAGTATTCCAATGCATTCAGTCTTGTTTTCTTTTTCACTACAATCACCAACTCTTTTAGCTTATTTACTTTTCATTTCATTGATTTATATAATAATGCATTAAATGATATTTTCACTGTAACAAGTACAGTTGGTACAAGCTGGTTTGGGGCCAAACACTACTGATTCTAGATGAGCAGAGAACTTAACTGGTGGTAGGAAGAATATGTCAAGGTACCAAGGATGGGATAGCGTACTAGCTGCAGTGTTCAGGGTGCTATGGTTACAATAGAGTTGGATACAGAGAATGAAGAACATTAAGGCCAGTTCAGTGTTTCTCGGAGTCTGACTTGTGTTTCTTTTGGAAAAAATTGGCTTTGAATCCAACAAATGAAATTCTTATAACAGAGGATTGAGTAAGCTTTGGAAGTTGGTCATTTCTGGTTTTCACACCTGTCATTCAGGCTTCAGATATCACAGGAGAAAGGTTTGCAAAACACAAATTAACACTGGGTTCTGTGTTGTCACCAGGAGCCTCCATAAGCAGGGATGTGATGGTAAGAAAAGAGCTATTTCCTCTTATGCTTCTCACTTCAAGCATGATGTCTTTTCCAGGTTTCTCTTTGAACTCTATAAACTGCAAGTCTTTCTCAGTTTCTTGTTAATCATTTTTGAAGTCTTGTCTTCTTATTGTAGTAATTCTGGGGGAGGGTAATATGGTATAATGAATTGAATAGACTCAACCAGTGGCCTTCCCAGGTGGTGCTAGTGGTAAAGAAGCCTCCTGCCAATGCAGGAGATACAAGGGATGCAGGCTTGATCCCTGGGTTGGGACGATTCCCTGGAGAATGGCAAGTCAACCCACTCCAGTATTCTTGCCTGGAGAATCCCATGGACAGAGGAGCCTGGTGGGCTGCAGTCCATAGGGTCGCACAGAGTCAGGCACAACTGAAATGACCTAGCATGCATATAGACTTAATCAGGCAAATCTAAATTTGGGTTTATAGAATTATAGCCTTGTGATGTGGGGCAGTTTGAATTTTGTTATACTCACCATCACAGTAAGTATTAATATAACCTAGAGTGTAGAGTTGTGAGAATTAAATGATATAATACATGAAAAAGGTGTAACACAGTGCCTAATCCATAGCAGGCATGTAATCAATGTCATCTATTATTAGTTGCCATCTTCCTCCTTCAGTCCCTCTCAATGATATGTTATCCGTTCTCCACATATGTTACATATTCATGCCTGCTTAGTAACTCACTACTTGAAAATCACATTGGCAATGTACCCAGAAGTCATGTGAGGCGAGGAGAATAAAAGGCAAGACTGAAGGCATGAAACCATCTCCCACTTTGACTTGGTTTGCTCAAAACACTTTGACGGCCTGCTTTAAATGTACTAGTAAAGCGATGCCTTACATTCTTATCCTTATATGATTTATATTTTTGTTTAGCTTTTTTTTCTTTTACTTTTATGGTTTAAGTGCCTTCTCCTTTCAATTGATTCCATTTGAAAAGATGGTTTATTTTAAAGGAAAGTGCTTTGGTTGTTTCAAGGGTCTGCAGTATATCAAACACATCTCCAAGGCCAGTGGAGAGTGTTCGTCATACACATTAAATAAAGCTTCTAACAGGCTGCATTACTGAGCTCACTCAGCTTGCTCTCCACAGCCAGTTTCAATTTCACTAAAAGGAAAGAATTGGTAATTAATTATCTAGGCCATGTAATGAGTTTCCATTACTTGGAATTCAATAAAGCTCTTTCATTGTGACCAGGCTGATCAATAGCACAGAAGGGCTAATAGAAACCACAGATACAGCAGGGATAATAGAATGGCTATAGGAAATGAGGCTGGGTCCCTGGAGCATGCTTTCTTCTCTCTAGGGAATGGAAGCTGCTCAGTAGCTTCTTCTTTTTGTTTTTTTTTAAGAAACACTCTGTGAGTCATTGTGAAATGAGTAGGCTATTGTATTACTGCACAAGCTAATGGAAATTACCTTCACAAAATCCATACGTGCTTGGAGCTGGAATGACTTTGGAGGTTATTTAGTTGTATTGCTCATGGATCACCATGCTGTCTAGATGGCCACTTTTTGTACCAAGTAATATCATCTTTATCTTTAACACCAACCTCACCATTCCCTAACTGCCTCTGCTGATTAGATAAAAGGTATAATTGATTAAAAAAAAAAAAAAACAACCAATCCTTGGAGTAGCAAGGCTTATGTAGTTGCCTACATAGAAAGATGTGAAAGACTAAAAAGATTGGTGGCGGAGGGGGTGGTGGTAGGGGTGGTGGTAATTGCTTTTCTGTGGGATTTTAATCTGGAAGAAGGAGACAATGTAGTTGTTTAACTGTGGTTTAAAACTGATAGACCCTACACAGCCTGGACTTGTGAGGAAGGGTTAGCACAATGATCAAATCACATATGTAACAATGCCACTTGCCCAAGAAAGGAGGACGATACACTCCAACATTCTAATAGAAGCCAACGGGCACATTTGAAGCCTGAGACTTCGCTCGTTTCAGTGCCAATGTATTGTGTTTCCCTATGAAAATACTAGAAAATACTATTGTTCTTAAGAGATCTTGAGTAAGTTCTCTGTTCCTTTAAATCAAAGGATCCTAAGTAGAACTCTGGTTCAATTCCACCGTTTTTCAATCAATGAAGCCTATTGTAGGCAGTAGGGGTCTCAGTTCAGTTCAGTTCAGTCACTCAGTTGTGTCCGACTCTTTGCAACCCCATGAATCGCAGCATGCCAGGCCTCCCTGTCCATGACAAACTCCCGGAGTTCACTTAGACTCACGTCAGTCATGTCATCGAGTCAGTGATGCCATCCAGCCATCTCATCCTCTGTCCTCCCTTCTCTTCTTGTCCCCAATCCCTCCCAGCATGAGTCTTTTCCAATGAGACAACTGTTCGCATGAGGTGGCCCAAGTACTGGAGTTTCAGCTTTAGCATCATTCCCTACAAAGAAATCCCAGGGCTGATCTCCTTCAGAATGGACTGGTTAGATCTTGCAGTCCAAGGGACTCTCAAGAGTCTTCTCCAACACCACAGTTCAAAACCATCAGTTCTTCAGCACTCAGCCTTCTTCAGTCCAACTCTCACATCCATACATGACCACAGGAAAAACCATAGCCTTGACTAGACAGACCTTTGTTGGCAAAGTAATGTCTCTGCTTTTGAATAATGCTATCTAGGTTGGTCATAACTTTTCTTCCAAGGAGTAAGCGTCTTTTAATTTCATGGCTGCAGTCACCATCTGCAGTGATTTTGGAGCCCCCAAAATAAAGTCTGACACTGTTTCCACTGTTTCCCCATCTATTTCCCATGAAGTGATGGGACCAGATGTCATGATCTTCATTTTCTGAATGTTGAGCTTTAAGCCAACTTTTTCACTCTCCTCATTCACTTTCATCAAGAGGCTTTTAGTTCCTCTTCACTTTCTGCTGTAAGGATGGTGTCATCTGCATATTTGAGGTTATTGATATTTCTCCCGGCAATCTTGATTCCAGCTTGTGCTTCATCCAGCCCAGCGTTTCTCATGATGTACTCTGCATATAAGTTAAATAAGCAAGGTGACAATATATAGCCTTGACGTACTCCTTTTCCTATTTGGAACCAGTCTGTTGTTCCATGTCCAGTTCTAACTGTTGCTTCCTGACCTGCATAGAGGGTTTCTCAAGAGATGGTATTCCCATCTCTCTCAGAATTTTCCACAGTTTATTGTGATCCACACAATCAAAGGCTTTGTCATAGTCAATAAAGCAGAAATCGATATTTTTTGGAACTCTCTTGCTTTTTCAATGATCCAGTGGATGTTGGCAATTTGATCTCTGCTTCCTCTGCCTTTTCTAAAACCAGCTTGACCATCTGGAAGTTCACAGTTCACATATTGCTGAAGCCTGGCTTGGAGAATTTTGAGCATTACTTTACTAGCATGTGAGATGAGTGCAATTGTGTGGTAGTTTGAGCATTCTTTAGCATTGCCTTTCTTTGGGATTAGAATGAAAACTGACCTTTTCCAGTCCTGTGGCCACTGCTGAGTTTTCCAAATTTGCTGGCATATTGAGTGCAACACTTTTAAAACATCATCTTTCAGGATTTGAAATATGTCAGCTGGAATCCCATCACCTCCACTAGCTTTGTTCATAGTGATGCTTTCTAAGGCCCACTTGACTTCATATTCCAGGATGTCTGGCTCTAGGTGAGTGATCACACCATCATGATTATCTTGGTCATGAAGATCTTTTTTATACAGTTCTTCTGTGTATTCATGCTACCTCTTCTTAATATCTTCTGCTTCTGTTAGGTCCATACCATTTCTGTCCTTTATCGAGCCCATCTTTGCATGAAATGTTCCCTTGGTATCTCTAATTTTCTTGAAGAGATCTCTAGTCTTTCCCATTTGGTTGTTTTCCCCTATTTCTTTGCATTGATCGCCAAGGAAGGCTTTCTTATCTGTTCCTGCTATTCTTTGGAACTCTGCATTCAGATGCTTATATCTTTCCTTTTCTCCTTTGCTTTTCGCTTCTCTTCTTTTCACAGCTATTTTTAAAGCCTCCCCAGACAGCCATTTTGCTTTTTTGCATTTCTTTTCCATGTGAATGGTCTTGATCCCTGTCTCCTGTACAATGTCACAAACTTCCGTCCATGGTTCATCAGGTACTCTGTCTATCAGATATGTATATGAATGTGTGTGTGTGCTAAGTCGCTTCAGTCGTGTCTGACTCTTTTGCGACCCTTTGAACTGTAGCCCAATAGGGTCCTCTGTCCATGGGATTCTCCAGGCAAGAATACTGGAGTGGGTTGCCATGCCCTCCTCCAGGGGTTGCTCCTGAGCCAGGTATCAAACCCATGTCTCCTGTGTCTCCTGCATTGCAGGTGGATTCTCTACTGTTGAGCCACAGGGGAAGCCGTATGTACATGCATAAATATAGGTATATTGGCAGTATTATAAAAGGTTGACGGAAATTGTGTTGAGATGAGAACCTGGCTGTGGCAGATTGTATTTTCCAAAGATGACTGGAAACATTACCTCCTATCCTACATGCTCTTCAGCAATGTGACCTTGCACTTCCTCACCCTCCACCAGGAAGTAGAGTGTATCTTTTCCCTCCCATGAATCTAGGAAGACTCTCTAGCTGCTCTGACCAATAGAATATAGTACAAGTGGCACTGTGCAGCTCCAGGCATAGCTCTTGACTGACCGGGCAACTTTGGCTTTCTCCTTCTTGGAAACCAGCAGCATATAAGAAGTGTGGCTTCTTGGGACCACAATGCTGGGAGAAACCCAAACCACATGGAGAAACCTTGGATAATGAGACACTGCATGGAAAGACAGACAGTCAGACTGACATACACAGAGTACAAAGGCAAATGAGATGTCAGTCTTGTAGTAATATGTCATCTTGAAGTGACTCCTCTAATCTCAGTCACCCCAGTGGATGACACAGATTAGAGACAAAACTCTCAGCCAACCCTTTTCCAAATCCCCGATCCAAGAAATCATGAACAGATTGGAAGTTATTTTAAACCACTAAGCTTTGGGTTAGCTTGTTATACAGCAGTAGATAATTGAAACATTAGGTCACTCAGCTTTTAAATCAATGTCCATGAGGCCTCAGTTTTATTGGAATCAAACAATGTATATATTTTTAAAAATCGTTTTTATTTTTTTCTCTCTTTTGAATTTTATATTTTGTTTTGGGGTATAGCCAGTTAACAATGTTGTCTTAGTTTCAGGTGATCAGAGAAGGGATTCAGTCATACATATACATGTATTCATTCTCCCTCGATGCCTTTTGAGCTGACATTTCATTTGTTAAATAGAAAAGCAAGTGGATGTCATGTTAAAGTCACGAGAAACATTTGAGACAAAAACTCAAAAATTATGTGACAGATGCAATTTCATTAATCTTCATAAACATCATGAAGGAAGGCATCATTACTTCGTTGTGGGACTGGAAAATATGAGAAATTCAGAGACAATCTCAATATTTCCCCATGTGTCAGTGGTGCAGATTGAAGACTTTCTCACTGATGATTACTCATCAAGGTTCCAGTCCTTTATCGAGCCCATCTTTGCATGAAATGTTCCCTTGGTATCTCTAATTTTCTTGAAGAGCTGGAGATGGTCAAGAGAGTGCTCTTAAATGCCTATTTTCTAAAATCAGTAATTTGTTATAGTCCATTTGTGTTGCCAACTTGCGGTCAATATCCTACTGGTTAGAAAGAGCCAGCTTCCAGTTTTTCCATATCCACACCAACACTTGTTATTGTCCGTCCTTTTGGTTTCAGATATCTTAGTGGATGGGAAGTCATAGTTCATTGTGATTTTGATTTGCCATTCCTTAATGACTAGTGATGTTAATCACTTGTATATGTGTTTATTGGTTGGGTTATTTACATATATACCTTGGAGAAATGTCTATTCAAATCTTTTGCCCATTTTAATCATATGATATCCGTTATATACAGAATCTAAAAGGAAATGATACAAAAGAACTTACAAAATATAAACAGATGCACAGATTTAGAGAACAAACTTACGATTGCCAGTGGGGAAGGATGGGAAGAAGGATAATTAGGGAGTTTGGGATCAACATGTACACATCACTATATTTAAAATTGATAACCAACAAGGACTCACTATATGCACTGGGGACTCTGCTCAATGTTATGTGGTAGCCTGGATGGGAGGGAAGTTTTGGGGAGAATGGATATATGTACGTGTATGGCTGAGTTGCTTTCTGTATATCTGAAACTATCACAGCATTGTTAATCAGCTATACTCCAGTATAAAATAAAAAGTTAAAAATCATTTGCCCATTTTAATTGGGTTATTTACCTTTTTGTTGCTGGATCTCAAAGAATTCTATAAAGAACTCTAATGTGCATGAGACCCTTATCAAGGTATATTCTTTGCAAATATTTTCACCTATAAGACTTTGGTTCTTAAAATTTTTTTTTTCATATACTACATTTAAGAATCGGATGAATTCATGGAATCTCATACAGCAAAGTGCACTCTCATATTTTCAGGGATTTTGCACACATTTTCAGGGATTTTTGCACACATTTTCAAGGAATTTGCACACATTTTCAGGGATTTCGCACACATTCTGAGGCCACTCCATGGAAACCTTGAGTCTGTCTCTCCATCTCCCACCAGGTTTTATGCTTCTCTAGAATCATTGAGCTACTGTATAACAATGTGTTGCAATGAGATGAAGAAAATGGCTCTTTCAATGGATGGTCTGAGGATTCCATTTGGAGATATACAATTGGTCTTGTTGGAAAGTTGTCTTGAGAGACCTTCTTAGAGTCAGCAATTCTGTGTAGGACTGAATATGCTGAGTCTTCGAGAGGAGAGGAAAATTGTGCATGAGACAAGAAGAGGTTTTTTCCCCCTGTTTTTGGATGGAGTAGGGAGAAGGCAGAGAGAACTTTAGCCAACTGAGAAACTGATTGAAGGGAAGTCCCAGGGCATGTCCTGATGAGTGGGAAGGAAATGGATGTTTTCCTAGGGCTAATCAACAGCACTCGCTTAACTACCTTTGTCATGTCTGCTTCCCAACTAGAGAGAAAAAAGATGAAGTGGAACAGTGAGAGCTATTTAAATAGACAACTGGAAGCCAGAGGCTGGGGGATGTTTAGATCTTTTTATTTTTCTGAAGTCTATTGCTGGGGAAAAATCATGAGTCTGAATACTAATTTTTGGACATGCAAAGTTACCATTTAACCCAAACTCAGTGTCTCATGACAAATTCCCTCCCTTCTGTCTAACTTCATTATCTTTTCTTTTCAAGAATAATCAGAAAAATTGTGCTCATCATTTCAGAAACTATCAGGAATTTCAAGGCATCATAGAAATCTAGCATGTGAAGGGGTCTAGAATTTAAGCCTCATACTTAATTCCCTATTCATCATGCCTAGTAAAAGGTCATTTAGGTTTTGCTTGACGGCTCTTGATGAAGGAGAAGTCACCACCTCATAATAAAGCAGCCAGTTGATTTGATCTTTGGCTGTTCTAACTTACAGAAAATTCCTACTTTACCGAACTGACCTGAGCCTCCTTATACTTCTAACTCTCATCACTATTAACAGTTATGCTACTTGGAACAAAAATATGAAAACTATGTGTGTGTTAGTCGCTCAGTCCTGTCCAACTCTTTGCAACCCCGTGGACTGCAGCCCGCCAGGCTCCTCTGTCTATGGGGTTCTCCAGGCAAGAATCCTGGAGTGGGTTGCCATTTCCTTCTCCAGAGGATCTTCCCAACCCAGGGATCAAACCTGGGTCTCCCGCATTGTGGGCAGATGCTTTACCATCTGAGCCACCAGGGAAGCCCAATACTGTCTCTCTAAGAATGACTGATTCTTTTTTTACCTGAAAGGTTTAAATAATAGAAGATAATGCTACTCCTCACTGTGACGGTTCCCTCTTCAGTGAGCAAATGGCCTCAGCTTCTAACCAAAAACATACATTCAACCTTTCTTTCTTGTTGCAAAGCTCTATGCCAGGTACTCTAAGCAACATTCTTTTGAGTGGGAACTTGGTTTCTAAATGAATTAATTCACAACCCAATACCCACAATAGAAATTAATGCTGTAAGAACTGTACTGGTAGAGTGAAGTACAGTGGAGCGTTGGAGAATCAATAACCACATCCATTTGGTGCTTGGCCTTTGCAATTATTTTGTTAGTTCATAGTTTTAATTCTTTTCTCTACTGATAAATCAAGGCTAGTCTTCACTTTCTAGATGTTACTTTGCTGCTGGAAAAAATAGACATGGTAACATTTTTATTTTTCTTTGTTCTTGCAGTCAACTAGATTTAAATGCAGACAAGCAAACGGGGAAATTGCCATTTGTCAGTTGAGTTAGACTTGCATCAAAGGAAGTGAAAGTTGTTCAGTCCTGTCCAGCTCTTTGGGACCCCATGGACTGTATAGTCCTTGGAATTTTCCAGGCTGGAATACTGGAGTGGGTAGCTTTTCCTTTCTCCAGGTGATCTTCTCAGCCCAAGGACTGAACCCAGGTCTCCCACATTGCAGGCGGATTCTTTACTAGCTGAGCCACAAGGGAAGACCTGCATCAAAGAAGATGTTCCTAAAGATGTAGTAATGGAATCGAAGAAGTTGCCATTCCTGATGAATAGAGTCTGTGAGGCAAAATGGGAAATGAATTTTCACTTTTAAGCAGATTTTTAACTCTTAAAATCAGTTTATCATGTTGATAGTTATAGAGCAGGCTCTTGAATAATATGTGCCTCGTAACTGTGATGGAATACCTTGAAGATTCCTACAATTACCAGGCATAGACTTTAAATAAAAATTTCTCCAAATTCTACATCTTGTGATGCATCACAGGATGCATCCATATTAGACAAGGGGCACAGCAGGTGAGTCTACACTAGGACTCAAGACAGCACATTGTGTATGTGTGCGTGTTTCACGCCTTTGAAAGCCTTAAAGGTATGTTTTGGAACTGTGACTAGAAATTAATTTTTTCACTGTTTAAACAATGTTTTCCCAAATTTTTATGGACCTAGTATTATTCTGTTTATTGTTATACTTCATTATTTCATGGATGCAAGAGGAATTTAAAACCAGTGCTCTTAATATAAAGTTCTTACATTGGTGAACAGGGAATTGAGGACTGGGAGCCCTCTAAGTATGTGGCACTGATGATGGATGCAGGCTGCCTCTGAGTTTGCCCTGGGTCCCTCCAGTGCTGCAGAAAGGCTCTGCAGGTTGTTCTCAGAAGGCATGGGAAAGCAGAATCCTATACTGGGCAGGTAAGAGTGAGAGGGAAAGGAAGAGGCATGCGACAAAAACTCTGTTTAGATATATATACTCAAGATTGTTTAAAAATATTTGTTTTGGCCTTTTGGAAGTAAACATTGCAATGATTCCTGAGGATGCTTTAGGATATTGTTTGTACATGGTGGTGTTTTCATTTGTTATTATAGTTATTATTAATTCATTCATTTTGCAAATATTTATTGAATACCAGATACTGTCCTAAGTTTGGGGTTCCATTGATGAACAAGACTGACACAGTTTCTACCCTTATGGAAATTCCATGAATAAGAGAATAATGTGATTTGTATTTCACAAAGAAAAAAGCAACAAATTTTATATGAAAAGACTTTTTTGATTAAAGAAATCTTTCCTTTGAAAAACTACATAATATAGAATTTTAGGATTGTGCAATAAATATTTGTGGATTGCTGTCATTACTAAACAATGCTATTAATAGTGTGGTAGCTAATACGGTTACAGTGGTCAAGACATAGCGGTCTGGTAGTGGGCTTCTCTTCTGAAGGGGACAGTGTGCCCCTGTGCTCTGCTTCAGCATGTGCTGACTTTGGACTGTAATCTCTCTGAAGGCTACATCCCTCCCTGTCATTTCTGAATTCCCGGAGGAAGCCTTCGTGTAAGCTCTGGCTATTCACGACAGTCTGTTGGCTCTGGCATGTGGGGGTTGAAGCAGTAGTTTATAAGAGGGGAAGAATAGAAGTCTCAAAGCTTATTTATCCCTCTCTCTCTTGTTGTAAACAAGTTACCTGGGCTCCCAGGGGCACAGTCCCACAGACAGTGACAGAACCCAGCTGTCTGGCTACCTTTCTATTTCACTCTCTTTGCGTTTGGGCTGTGATAATGTTCCTTTGGAAAAGAATGCATCCACCATGATAAAAGGAAGGCTTTTGTCTCTTGGACTCACCACTGCATCCCCAGTGCCAGCAGAATGCCTGATATGTAGTAGATGCTCAGTAAATGTTGGTGAAAGACTTAATAAGTGAATGAACTAAAATCTATCAATTACAGTTAAGTACAGTTTATCAGATGTCATGAAAAGCCAATGAGTTTAGCCCTACAAATAACATACAAAATCAAAAGGCATGTAGAGTTTGAATTTTTTCCTTGGCTTTATTGATCTTTACCCTTTGTGTCTTAGTAGTCACCTGAACTTTCTGCTGCCTATATCTCTAGGTAAGAACATCAAGGGAAGCTCCATTCAGTCAGAAATCATTCACTCAACCACAGGCAGTTGGTCATGCAAAAGAGTTCCTGGGGAATTCCCCACAAATAGATTTTTTTTTAAATTAAAAAACAACCACTTGAATTAGAGAGGAGAGGCCAAGAGATGGTTTAATTTATGCCTTGTACCCTGGCCCACAGCCTATTTTCATAGCTGGACCAACACAGCAATAAATAAGTAAATTCTCAGAGAGGAGAAGGCTGCCTATGAAGACTGTTGTCCAGATGGAGGATACAATTGGTAAACAGGAGAAAGAACTGAGAAAGGAGAGATGGCTCTGTTTCCTTGGGATACCTAGCTGGTGCTCGAAGAATCCATGTTTTGTTCCTTTTATCCCATGACCCTAAATGAAGTATTTTTTGGCATATGCACTTAAGAGGAAGGTTCCAGCATGTCCCATTTACCACAGAATATTTCAAGTTTATTTCAGCACCATTTACAGCAGCCAAAAAATATTTGGGGTTATGAATGGAGATAGATAAAGAATGGCCTATTATTTCACCAAGTTAGCTGAGAGTAGACACTATAAAATGTATTTCAGAAGGTGAATATATTTTCCCCTATCAAACGTATACAATAAGGTACAATTATACTCAAATGCAATTGGATTTGATTTTTGTGAATAATAACCTAGCATGTTCTTCATCATCCTTCAAGAGATTCAAGTGGTTTGGTCTGGAGGCAAGATAGGTGTCTATTAACAGATAAATGAGTGATGGAAACTTTGATTCTAAGCAAATAATTGATTTGGAAACCTTGATACTTCTTTGATAGGATAAACCTGGTTTAAGTGTTAGAAGCCAGGATGTCCTATATCCATTTTGCCAGTAACATTCTGTATGACCTTAGAGAAGACACTTAGGTGCTCCATGTCTTAGTTTCCTTATGTACAAAATGAAAATAACAATCACCCCAAGACTACCTATTATAGGTTGAATTGTAACCTGAAAAATATGTGGTGAAGACTTAATCTCTGGAACTGTGAATATGACTTTCTTTGCAAACAGGGTCTTTGAAAATGTAATCGAGTTCAGATGAGATAATTACTGTGGGCCCTAATTGAATCTGACTGCTTTTCTTGCAAGAAGAGGGAAATTTGGACATAGAGACACACAGAGAGAAGACCACATAAGCTACACAGACATCAGAAACTAGGGAGACATGAGGAAGGTTTTTTATCAAGAGTCTCAAAAGGAGGTTGGCCCAGCCAACAACCTGGTTTAGGATTTCTAGCCTCCAGAACTATGAGACTATAAATTTCTATTGTTTTAAGCCACCCAGTCTGTGATAATTTGTTATAGCAGTCCTAAAAAACGAATTCACTACCTAACTTATGTGGTATTATGAAGCTAAAAGTAATAATGAATGTTAAAAAATATTCTGAACTCTATTACATCAGGATAAATTGCTATAGAAAGATTAAGATTACTTCAACTTTCCATGTCTTAAAATATAACTAAAATGAACTTCTTTAAAGCAGACAGTGTTATGGAAAGGATAAATTTAAAACTCTGTTACAATACTTTTATCACTAAAAAATATTTCATGACGAGATTTTAGCCTTCAAAAATATCTCTAGTAGAACCCTGAAAGTCAGCAGTTAATAAATATTCTCATTTTCTGTCTTCTTTCATTTTTATGTATTTCAATAATTTTTCCCCCTAAGTGCATGAGTTTTTTTCAAGGAAGTTTGAGTGTCTTATTCATTATACTTGGAGTGTTAGCTTTTGTACAGCCTACACAATTACCGGAAAATAAAAGCATAGCAAAATAAAGAAACTTATGAGAAGTACACAAAAATCCCTTAATAGGTCTGATTTGCCATACTCTACCCCAACAACCACAGAGGTGAAATACTATCAAATTGTAGTCATTTTGCAAAATTCTTTGTTCATCCAAAAGAGTGATTAGTCCAAAACAACACATTCATCACGTCAAAAATTATATTATGCCTCAGAGAGTATTGTGGTGTATCTCCCCTTCTGTATATGTCTATGAGAGGATTAATATCATTATTGTTATAGATAGCTATTAGTAGTTCCTCTTCATTTCTCAGGATTTTCTTGAACTTGAATTTTTCTGAGCTTGAATTTTTCTCATCAGGAGATAGATGAGAGTTAAACGTATCAGACTAAAAACTCAGAAACTTTAGAGGCCATGCTGTTTAAATCCTCTCATTTTACAGATAAGGGAAGCAGAGCATAGCTGTTCAGTGACCTGTTGAGGGCTGCCCAGGGATTTGGTGACAGAATAGAATTCCAGTTGTCTGACTTTATCCAGTCCGGTGCTCTTTCTTTTCTAAAGCCACAGTGGTCATACAGACTTGGTATTAGTTCTTGGATCTCTAACATACTAGCTATGTGACCTTGGATAAGTCTCTCAAATTTTCTGAACATGTCTTTTCGAGCTTATAAAATGAAAACAGAGAAACGAGTAAAAGCTGTAGTGTAGCTAAGAGAGAAATATCCAGGCCACAGAGTGTATCCCATCTGAGAAAACATCAACTTCCCTTCTCCCTTCCCCATGCCTCGTTAATAACGACTACTTGCTCTTTTCAGAGGTGGCTTTCGGGTGTTGCTTCCTTAACTCTAAGAGACTTGCAGAGGCCCCTTCTTCCTGCACTTGTAGCTCCTGGGGTTGTTCCTAGTGTATAAGCATTTTCCTCCTCTACTGAAGTTGCCTGATGATTGGACTAATAGACCTTTGATTGCAGGAACTGTTTCACATTCACTGTGATATTTTGACACTTAAGACAAGACTCAAGAAAATGTGCTTGGTGAATTATCAATGAATGAATTGTTTAGTGCACAGATTCAAGGGGAGGGGTTATGGGAGCACATATTTTTATGGAAGGAATTCCTTCTTCTTCCCAGCTGCTACCAGTGTAATCCACATTTTATGGATATTTTTTTAACCTTCATGATTGTTTTGTTTAGGATACCGGTGCAATTACTTTGTATTACCTGAGCTTGTACTGGCTAAGGGTGGAGGGAGGTTAGGCAGCCTTGGGCAACCATAATTTCACCAGAAAAAAATTCAATTTAGAATCGTGTCTTTACTGACCATAAGTCACAGTGTTTCTACATTACTTGTAAATAAATATTTCTGAAGTGAAAGAGGCAGTTGTAAAAGAGTTGAAAGTACTCTAAGGTTATTGTCAAATATCCTGGATCTGAGAACATGATTCTGTGTTCTTATTCATAATATGGAGATAACAATGTCCCCCTCATAGAATGTTTGTGAAGGATCAATGAGAGAATGTTCATGAGCATACTTTGTAAGTGGTAAAGTACTATGTGAATGTGAGGATGTGTAATTATGACTTTGATTACTAAACTAGAGAAGGACAGCTAATTCCTTTCTTACTTTAGTTTCCAGGACTAGAAAATGAAGGAACTTGGTCATTTCACCCTGTTAGAAAGTAGGATGCCATTGACAGTGTTCTAGGGTTTGCTCAGCTACTGATGCTCAGTGACTGTTTAAAATGCTCCAGTTTGAGCTCGGGGAGCAGAATGATCTAAAAGAAACTAGGAAGAACAGGAACAAGAACATGTACAAGCATTAACTCCTGGAAAATCTAGTGCTGATAGGGGAGATTTGAATGAATAGCAGCACTTTTCCTCTTATCCTAGAGCGGTTTTCGGAGGACAAAAGTCTGAAATTCTCAAGTTACTTTTCAATGGACCTCTCATTTGCATGGTTTCTAAGCTGAGTCTATGTCCACCCCAGGATACATATAGTTGAAGGTAAAAACACCAATCACACTTATCTGAGAAATTCAACCTGATCTAGTGTTGTGTATAGGATACCCTAAATCAAGCCAAGGTCCCTGTACTGCTCTTTGAAAAGACTTGTACTGATAGACCTAGGCAATGCTTCTTGGAGGCCATAACTATTTTTAGCTGCTGCTAAAACATACTGAGAGTGATACCATTTACTGACCGCACAACAGTCACCAATATGGAATCTCTTCTTCTGTCTTTCACACTCTTCCAAGAATACTTGAGGCTTTTTTTTTTTTTTTTAGCCTATTTTCCTTTCAAGGGTTCTTAAAGGGTTCTTATCTCTCCACATATTTAACCTACTGCTGCAAGGTGGATTGTTTGTGGCTTAAACAGACAACCATTATTATCAGCCTGCACACTTGGCATAAAATGCTAAGGTTACCTGGCATATTTATCAAGGATACAGAACTTCCCATTAGTGAGGAGGCTACACACTGTAGGTCCAGATGCACCTTATCTTTAACAAAAGAGCTTTCCTTTGTCTCCGTACTACTTAGTTGCTCTTACAGTCTATGCAGGTAAAATCCCATCAGAACTGAAAAAAGAAATTCTTGCTAGGCTATTGCCTTTCTATATTTATGCTTATATCTTCATATCTCTCGGAGAAGGCAATGGCATCCCACTCCAGTACTCTTGCCTGGATAATCCCATGGATGGAGGGAGCCTGGTAGGCTGCAGTCCACGGGGTTGCTAAGAGTTGGACATGACTGGGTGACTTCACTTTCACTTTTCAGCTTCATGCATTGGAGAAGGAAATGGCAACCCACTCCAGTGTTCTTGCCTGGAGAATCCCAGGGATGGGGGGAGCCTGGTGGGCTGCCGTCTATGGGGTCACATAGAGTTAGACACAACTGAAGAAACTTAGCAGCAGCAGCTTCATATCTCTATTGTTGAAGAATTTACATTAATCTTCTCTTTCATTTAAGCAGATATTTATAAACATCATTCTCTTCTGATCCTTGAAACAAATGCATCATTAGCAAACCTCATCCAAGTAGCCAGAGCAGAGTAGCTAAAATGTCCCTTTAAAAACATCTATACCTTTGGTTGCCCAGTATCCTGGAAATCTTGTGTCCTTTGTGTCTCTTGAGAAATATTCATTGGGTAGATGTGGTCAGGATGAGGTGGGAAGCATGGAGAGTAATTTGCCCATGAGTAGAGTTATAGAGATAACTATGATTGTTCTGCTCTCTGTAGAATTACACTTTGGAGAAGGTTCAAAAATCCCATCTCTTGCCAGTGACTGTAGCTCCCAGACATGGGTGTAGAAAATGGAAGATGCCATGAAACATGAGGAAATCATTCCTCTGAGACAACTGCTGACTCTTCCTTTTGACATAACAATATTTGTTATCTCTCTTAAGTTCTCTTTCATTCTTTCAGTTCAGTTCTGTCACTCAGTCCTGTCTGACTCTGCAACCCCATGAATCGCAGCACACCAGGCCTCCCTGTCCATCACCAACTCCCGGAGTTCACTCAGACTCATATCCATTGATTCAGTGATGCCATCCAGCCATCTCATCCTCTGCCGTTCCCTTCTCCTCTTGCCCCCAATCCCTCCCAGCATCAGTGAGTCAACTCTTTGCATGAAGTGGCCAAAGTACTGGAGTTTCAGCTTTAGCATCATTCCTTCCAAAGAAATCCCAGGGCTGATCTCCTTCAGAATGGACTGGTTGGATCTCCTTGCAGTCCAAGGGACTCTCAAGAGTCTTCTCCAACACCACAGTTCAAAAGCATCAATTCTTCAGCCCTCAGCCTTCTTCACAGTCCAACTCAATTCTTTAGAGGACTTGAAAGTTCAAGGGAGATTTCTAATATATTAAAATAATGATTTTTATGTTTCACTTTTTATGGAAGGCTTGTAGAATATTTTAGAACCAAAAGAAAACCTGTAGATTGTTATTTCTTTTTGTTTTTCATTTTTGTGTATAATCAGGTAGGTTTCATGACTGACTATATAAAAGCTTATCTCTCCATATACTTGACCAATCATTATGTAGAGTTTTCTTTTAAAGTTACAGATTTCTTTTAAATCTACAGATGTAGATTTCAGCAAAATTTTTGATTCACCAATATAATGATTTCAGTTATGACTTAATATTTGAGTAATGTCACTACTCTCCAAACCTTCCATAATTATAATTGAATTTGTCAAAATTTACTTAATAGCCATGTGCCTAAGCATAAGGGAAACACTCGGTCTGTTTATCAAACCTTCTGTCGGAGCAGGAATACAAGAAGACTGTAGCTGTTGATTACTGTTTTAGTGTGGGTAGGATATGCCATATGATGCAAAATGGCTCCTGCCAACTAAGTCAGCAAAGGATTTTGTTTAGCAGAATTCTGTTCAATAAGGAAGAGTTTTGATAAATAGTCTTTCAACAATTGATTTACCAATACTGCTCCTATCTCGACCCAAGGGGACATTGTTGATGCCACTTAGAATATTACAAACTCTCTGCCATATGCATGTTGTCTTGCCCATGCTTCAACCCTATCACCTTTCAGCAGATTGCTTTAGACAAGAGATCTCATGGGCAGGGAATCTGCAATGCATATAAGCTTACTTGCTGATTTATACAAGAGAGTCCTAGATGTTGACCTTGTCTTGAGTTATTCTCACTTGGCAGGGCTGTAACACTGCAAAGACCTGCAAATCCCTTTTTAACAAGGCTACCTGAACCAAATGGCCCCAGTCCAAATACATGAAAATTTAAAGATGTCCAAGAGATCAGTGGCTTACAGTATTAAAGAGCAGGAAGACTGACACTGCATTTAACTCAGTCTACTTGTTTATCCAGTCAAGGATTCTGTCTCCAAGCATAATAGCTGCTCTGTTATCACTTTATAAATTGCTGTGCATATTATTTCAATAATGAACTGGGAGAAGACATTCTGTTTGCAGATATTAAAGGCACAAAATGCCCTACTACAATCCCCAGATGTTCAATTATTTGAAAGAAATTATTTTTCCTCTAAGCAGTTGTATATTTAATTTTTCCAAAAACAGCCGGTAGAACAGATATTATAATGTCCATAGAGCCCTTGGTCCTTGAAGTACCCACAGGTATTGCAGGCCAACCAGAGTGGTTCTCAAGGCAAGAGGCAGGCCAAGAACAGGATGCAGATGTTTACAATTCTGCTTATGAGTGCTTTCTTTCATGGGAAAAAAAAATCCTATCATTTTCCAGGATGAGAGAGAAATTGGCAATACCTATCAACTTGGCACTAAGTAAGCCTAATTTGGCAAGATTTATAGTATACCTACTGCAGAAATGATCATATGTGCACATCATGTACTGTGTCTAAAAGGGCAGCCTAATGCATTCTTTGCTACTCTAATGATGGTTATTGAGCACAAGTGCTCTGTGAGTTTTGCATGGAGAGTTTTCCCTTGGCAAACATTTCTACATTATGTGTTGAAAAATATCAGTTTTCAAAAGGAAAGCAAGCACACAAATATTATATCTGTATCTATCTATCCATCTATCTGTCTGTCTATCTCTTCCTGTACCAGGGCATGTGAATTTAAACACTCTATAGCTCTATTGTATGTAGTGTTTTTCAGCATGGTCTAGACCGAACACTCCTGGTAAGAAGCAAAGTAAAAAAAATGGATGCAAATAAAGGTCTAAAGAAAGGCAGAAGCAAGGTTTTTAGAAAAAGAAATATGAGGCTTGGGTCATAAGCAGTGGTACGCACCTACTGCAGATGCTCTGATAAGTGTCTTTCTTTAACTGAGCTCTAGTTTCCTCGTTGTAACATGATCAAGTGTGAGTAGGTGATTTCTTAGCCTAGTAGGTATATAGTTAGCCTGATATTGTTGTTTAGCCATTAAGTAATGTCTGACTATTTTGTGGATCCCATGGACTGTAGCCTCTGTCCATGGGATTCTCCAGGCAAGAATACTGGAGTGGGGTGCCATTTCCTTCTCCAGAGGATTTTTCTGACCCAGGGATCAAAACCACATCTCCTGTGTTTCCTGCATTGGCAGAAGGACAGTTTACCACTGAGCCACCTGTAAAGCCCACAGTTTCTATAATAAGTATGGTTGCTGCTGCTGCTGCTGGTAAGTCACTTAAGTCATGTCCGACTCTAAGTGACCCTATAGACGGCAGCCCACCAGGCTCCCCCATCCCTGGGATTCTCCAGGCAAGAACACTGGCATGGGTTGGCATTTCCTTCTCCAATGCATGAAAGTGAAAAGTGAAAATGAAGTCGCTCGGTCATGTCTGACTCTTAGCGACCCATGGACTATACGCCACCAAGCTCCTCCATCTATGGGATTTTCCAGGCAAGAGTACTGGAGTGGGGTGCCATTGCCTTCTCCGAATAAGTATGGTTAAACCAGAACAAAACATACAGGCAGACCTTTAAGTTTATAATTCTGCACTCGCATGTTGCTCATCCATCTTAGTCCACCAGAATTTTCAAATTTAAATATGCCCATATTATGAAGAAGGAATAAAGACAGGTAATTGTGGGTTTCTAAAGGAGTTTTCCTGTGAAAAAGTGTTCAGGGCAGTATTGATGGTTGTGTGCAAATGAGGAGGGGAACGTGCTTTCATTCCGGGTTAAGTAACTGATTCACTGAATAATCTGGACGCTAGAGAATGCAAGCGGGAGACAGTGTAAATTTCCCTTCAAAATTCATCTTCGGTTCCTTCAGTCACCCTCTGTGGATTAGTTCTTTTTCTGCCCCTGGATGAACCCACAGGCAGGTCTTGCCCCTTAGATGATAAACAGTCCCTTGTTTGGGGATTAAAACCTTAGTCTGATCTAATAATCACACAACTCCAGTCCAGAATATTAATCAAGACTTCACATACCTATCCAGATAAGTCTTCTTCCTCCCCCACCCCCAACTTGGGCCTGACCAAGAATCCAGGGAACGTTCAGGGTCATTTCTTCACCACTTTCTGTGGCTTTTGACCCCTTTGGCTTTGGAGGGGACGATGAGGGAAGTAATAGGGAATGGCAGAGTCTTATCTGCCTGGTACCACTGTGGTAATACCAACAGGATACAGCAAGGTCCAAAAGATGAATCTGTCTTTTGAACAATTTTTATGGATATCTAGGGAATCCACTTGGAGAAGGCAATGGCACCCAATTCCAGTACTCTTTTTTTAAATGTATTTTTCTATTTATTTATTTATTTTTAAATATAAATTTATTTATTTTAATTGGAGGTTAATTACTTTACAATATTGTATTGGTTTTGCCATACATCAACATGAATCCGCCACAGGTATACACGTGTTCCCCATCCTGAACCCCCCTCCCTCCTCCCTCCCCATACCATCCCTCTGGGTCTTCCCAGTGCACCAGCCCCAAGCATCCAGTATCATGCATCAAACCTGGACTGGCAATTCGTTTCATATATGATATGTTTCAATGCCATTCTCCCAAATCATCTCACCCTTGCCTTTTCCCACAAAGTCCAAAAGACTGTTCTATACATCTGTGTCTCTTTTGCTGTCTCGCATACAGGGTTATCGTTACCATTTTTCTAAATTCCATATATATGCGTTAGTATACTGTATTGGTGTTTTTCTTTCTGGCTTGTTTCACTCTGTATAATAGGCTCCAGTTTCATCCACCTCATTAGAACTGATTCAAATGTATTCTTTTTAATGGCTGAGTAATACTCCATTGTGTATATGTACCACCGCTTTAAAAAATGGGCCAAAGAACTAAATAGACATTTCTCCAAAGAAGACACCTTACTGATCAATAATCACACAACTCCAGTCCAGAATATTATCAAGACTTCACATACCTATCCAGATAAGTCTTCCCTCCCCCACCCCCAACTTGGGCCTGACCAAATCCAGGGAGTTCAGGTCTTTCTCACCACTTTCTGGGTTTGCCCTCTGGCTTTGGGGGACGGAGGGAAGGGAGGCCACATGAACACATGAAATGTGTTGAAACACATGAAAACACATGAAAAGATGCTCAGCATCACTCATTATCACAGAAATGCAAATCAAAACCACAATGAGGTATCATTTCACACCAGTCAGAATGGCTGCAACCCAAAAGTCTATAAGCAATAAATGCTGGAGAGGGTGTGGAGAAAAGGGAACCTTCTTACACTGTTGGTGGGAAGGCAAACTGGTACAGCCACTATGGAGAACAGTGTGGAGATTCCTTAAAAAGCTGAAAATAGAACTGCCTTATGACCCAGCAGTCCCACTGCTGGGCATAGACACCAGTGAAACCAGAGTTGAAAGAGACACGTGTACCCCAATGTTCATCACAGCACTGTTTATAATAGCCAGGACATGGAAGCAACCTAGATGTCCAGTACTCTTGCCTGGAAAATCCCATGGATGGAGGAGACTGGTGGGCTGCACTCCATGGGGTCACTAAGAGTCGAACATGACTGAGCAACTTCACTTTGACTTTTCACTTTCATGCATTGGAGAAGGAAATGGCAACCCAGTCCAGTGTTTTTGCCTGGAGAATCCCAGGGACTGGGGAGCCTGCTGGGCTGCCATCTATGGGGTTGCACAGGGTCAAACACGACTGAAGCGACTTAGCAGCAGGGGATCCACTGCCTCTTGTCCAACTGGGCACAATTCTCCACTAATGTGTTTCTTACAACTCAGTCACCTAGAGAGATAGAAACAAGACTGATAGAGATGGATTTAGGTTTAGAACTAGGGTTAGGGTTCAGTTCAGTTTAGTTCAGTCACTCAGTCATGTCCGACTCTTTGTGACCCCATGAATCACAGAACACCAGGCCTCCCTGTTCATCACCATCTCTGGCAGTTCACTCAGATTCACATCCATCGAATCCGTGATGCCATCCAGCCATATCATCCTCGGTTGTCCTCTTCTCCTCCTGCCCCCAATCCCTCCCAGCATCAGAGTCTTTTCCAATGAGTCAACTCTTCGCATGAGGTGGCCAAAGTACTGGACTTTCAGCTTTAGCATCATTCCTTCCAAAGAAATCCCAGGGCTGATCTCCTTCAGAATGGACTGGTTGGATCTCCTTGCAGTCCAAGGGACTCTCAAGCGTCAATTCTTCAGTGCTCAGCCTTCTTCACAGTCCAACTCTCACATCCATACATGACCACAGGAAAAACCATAGCCTTGATTAGACGGACCTTAGTCGGCAAAGTAATGTCTCTGCTTTTGAATATGCTATCTAGGTTGGTCATAACTTTTCTTCTAAGGAGTAAGCGTCTTTTAATTTCATGGCTGCAGTCACCATCTGCAGTGATTTTGGAGCCCCCAAAATAAAGTCTGACACTGTTTTCACTGTTTCCCCATCTATTTCCCATGAAGTGATGGGACCAGATGCCATGATCTTCGTTTTCTGAATGTTGAGCTTTAAGCCAACTTTTTCACTCTCCTCTTTTACCTTCATCAAGAGGGCCTTTAGCTCCTCTTCACTTTCTGCCATTAAGGGTGGTGTCATCTGCATATCTGAGGTTATTGATATTTCTCCCGGCAATCTTGATTCCAGCTTGGGTTTCTTCCAGTCCAGCATTTCTCATGATGTACTCTGCATAGAAGTTAAATAAGCAGGGTGACAATATACAGCCTTGACATACTCCTTTTCCTATTTGGAACCAGTCTGTTGTTCCATGTCCAGTTCTAACTGTTGCTTCCTGACCTGCATACAGATTTCTCAAGAGGCAGGTCAGGTGGTCTGGTATTCCCATCTCTTTCAGAATTTTCCACAGTTTATTGTGATCCACACAGTCAAAGGCTTTGGCATAGTCAAGAAAGCAGAAATAGATGTTTTTCTGGAAGTCTCTTGCTTTTTCCATGATCCAGCGGATGTTGGCAGTTTGATCTCTGGTTCCTCTGCCTTTTCTAAAACCAGCTTGACCATCAGGAAGTTCATGGTTCACGTATTGCTGAAGCCTGGCTTGGAGAATTTAGAGCATTACTTACTAGCATGTGAGATGAGTGCAATTGTGCAGTAGTTTGAGCATTCTTTGGCATTGCCTTTCTGTGGAATTGGAATGAAAACTGCCCTTTTCCAGTCCTGTGGCCACTCCTGAGTTTTCCAAATTTGCTGGCATATTGAGTGCAGGTTAGGGTTAGGTGAGAGAAAAGAAACTGAACCTGCCCCTGACTGTGTCCTCAGTATCTCAGCCTGAAGGAGGCCTGATCTAAGGGATGGAGCATTGTTTTTAATTGTGGTAAGAATGTTTAACATGAGGTTGACCTTTTAAATTTTTAAATGCCCACTGCAGTAAAGAATCTACCTGCAATGTGGGAGACCTGGGTTTGTTCCCTGAGTCGGGAAGATCCCCTGGGGAAGGGGAAAGCCTACCCATTCCAGTATTCTGGCCTGGAGAATTCCATGGGGTCACAAAGAGTCAGACACAATTCTGTGACTTGCGCTTCACTTCACCTTAAGAAGGGGAAGAACACTACTCTGTGAATCCTCAGTGGTTACTGAAGAAGCACATAAGAAATTCTGGGAGATACAAATTTGTAAGACAGATTTTGAAAAGAGATCAGGTGGTCCTTTATCCCCATGTCATCTGCTGTGATGACTTGGAAATGAGTAGTTACAATGAGACAGCACATTGTTTGAATGCCTTGGAAAGGGAACATTTCTAATAATAACACTAGGACTAATGAGTTTCACATTAATTAATAAATGTGACAGTAGTTGAATCTTATTCAAATAACATGAATACAAACAAAAACATGCCCAGGCTTGCTTGTCACACTGCTGCACTGAATGCTACACTCTGTTAAATAGCTGGACCTGGGCCAACAGAATACCTGGAGTGCTCCATGGAATAATACTCAGCAGCGCACCAGTCAGCATCTGAAAGCCAGTGAGCTCTTCTTTTATGGATTTAGGTACAAGTAGTAAAGTACAGGCTAGATGTCTATTCTTGTGAAAAAAATGCTTCTCCTGTATTTTCCATGTAACTATGAAGCTCCCATTACTGATTCCCACCCCCCGCCAACAATGGCACCCCACTCCAGTGCTCTTGCCTGGAAAATCCCATGGACGGACGAGCCTGGTGGGCTGCAGTCCATGGGGTCACTGAGAGTTGGACACGACTGAGCGAGTTCCCTTTCCCTTTTCACTTTCATGCATTGGAGAAGGAAATGGCAACCCACTCCAGTGTTCTTGCCTGGAGAATCCCAGGGACGGGGGAGCCTGCTGGGCTGCCGTCTCTGGAGTCGCACAGAGTCGGACACAACTGAAGCGAGTTAGCAGCAGCAGCAGCAACATGTTACTAATGTTGGGATCCTGAGATTTTCCTCGAAAAGTCAGTGAGTTCCTTCCAGACTAATCTCAAGGAGCAGGGTAGGTCCCCAGATGCCTGTTATAAGACTCTGAGATATTCTGTAACCCTCTATGGATACCTGGGCTTTTTTTCTTAGACATGCATGCTATGCTGTTACATCAGCAGATGCATAAGACCTGTGCTAGCAGCTTTACGTGTGCCAACTTTTGCAAGGGTTTTTTCAACAATTGGGTGGGACTCAGTGAATAGAATTGTAGCATCTAAATCATGTTTTATTTTCAGTATATATTTCCTCGACCTGTGGAATTTTGCCTCTGTATTACCAGAGAATTCTATGGCTCCCTCCAACCTAAGGTGCCTAATAGCAGAGTTTCTCAATTAAGGCAGTGCTGATGTTTTGAGCAGGATGATTCTCGCTGTTGGGAGAGGCTCTTAGCATCCTCAACATTCTCCAGATGCTAACACAACTTCTTCAAGTTATGATGACCAAACATGTTTTCAGAAATGACCAGATGCTTCCTGGGGAGCCAAATCATCCCTTCCCCCTATTTGGGGACCACTGCCACAGAAAGAGTCCTCTCTCCTTTCTAGGCCCAAGCCTTGAAAATGCCTTGAATATGACTGACATATGGTAGCAAACCTGGAAATAACCCCAGGGGCCTTTCTAGAGTCCAATTTTAAGCTGACACGTGAATGTTGCCAGTTTTCAGAAAGAATGCACTTTAACAGTTGCAGTGAGATAGAAAATACAGTTCTAAGTAGACAATGGTGGTTTTAAAAGAGCAGGTGCATTTTAATGCCATGCTTCTATTTTATAACGATATGTGTGAATTGAAAGTGAAAGTGTTAGTCACTCAGTTGTGTCCAGCTCTTTGCAGCCCCATGGACTGTAACTCACCAGGCTCCTCTGTACATGAAATTCTCCAGACAAGAATACTGGAGTGGGTTGTCATTTGCTTATTCAGGGGATCTTCCCAACCCAGGGATTGAACTCATGTCTCCTTCATTGCAGGCAAATTCATCTGGCCACCTCGGAAGCCCTTTTCCAGTGATAACAACTCTAATAATGCTGATAGTTTAATGATTCATATATCACAATTAGTAAAACTGCTCAGAAAGATGCATAAGTCAATCTTTTATAATGAAAAATGTGAAAAAATGATAGAATAAAATAATTGTACTTGGGATTTTGTTCAAGGGTGAAAACCTAATTTAACAGTTATAGGAACAGAGATAAGTGATATGTAGAGAGAGAAAAAGGCAACAGGAAAAATTTAATAGTTATAGCAATAGAGTTAGATAATAAGCAGAGAAAGAGAATAGAAGGGAAAAGTGATACAAAATAAGTAATTTCAACAGAAAATGGTCTCAGTACTCCAAGTGAGAACCATTGAGCACAACTGAGAATTTGGTTTTAAACCACCTTCTTTTGGGGGAAGAACATTTAATGAGCATCTGTAAATGCATTGCCTATGATGTCTAACTGGGGAATCCTTCCCAAAGCTTGGAGCATTTAGAGCTGCCTTTTTAAAATTATTTTCTCAAACTAACGGTAAGTGAAGAAACTGGCATGCTGATGATCAGAAATCTTATGAACACCAAAAGAATAAAATGGAAAATACATCAAAATGATGAGAGTGTTCTGATCGCTTTCCTGTCTCACCCTCAAAAGCAGTATGAATCTACCTACACTCCGCAGTGATCATTTAACCACTGTGAAATTTTTAGTCATAATGGTTTGTAGGAAATACCATTAATGTTTTTAGAGACAGGAATATGTTTAATTAAAAAAAAAAACAACCCAAGCTTCCCATCTTAGCCAAAAGAAGCTGCTTTTCTTTAATACAGGAAATTAAATTTTTTTTTTTTGCCAAAAGCATGCTTGCAGGTTGAATCGTTTATTTTCCTCTGAAGCATTTCTGAAAATATTTGCCTTTCTAATAATAGTTAATTAACTTGAATGCACTCTTATTATGGCTGTGTCTTGGCCTCTGAATAAATTTTTAGAGGGCTATCTGCTTAGTGTCCCCAGAATTTATCTGACAGCCATAAAGTTATTAGGAGTAGGAGAATTGCTTACATAATGTGCATAAAGATCCTTCATGGGCTGATATAAATCATTGTTCTCCAATTCTCCCATTTAAAAATGATTCAAGAAGCTGGTATTTTATTTTCATATGAAGGTTTTATTCAGATATATTCTAATGCTATAGGACTAGGAAGCTGAAAATCTTGAAGCTAACTTTCAAGCAAGGAGTGTGGTTTGATGTCACAAGGCATGAAATTGATCACGGATCATGGGACAAGAATATAAGTGCCATCTCTTCCATGTATTTTCTGAGGATGGTGGAAAGGACACTTCCATGTTGTACAACTCGAGGAATATTTCCCCCATTTGAGTCTTCACAAAAACCCTGTCCCATGAGGTGTTTGGGAGAAATATCAATAACCTCAGTACACAGATGACACCACCCCTATGGCAGAAAATGAAGATGAACTAAAGAGCCTCTTGATGAAAGTGAAAGAGGAGAGTGAAAAAGCTGGCTCAAAGCTCAACATTCAGAAAACGAAGATCATGGCATCCAGTCCCATCACTTCATGGAAAATAGATGGGGAAAATGTGGAAACAGTGACAGACTTTATATTCTTAGGCTCCAAAATCACTGCAGATGGTGGCTGAAGCCATGAAATTAAAAGACGCTTGCTCCTTGGAAGGAAAGCCATGACCAACCTAGACAGCAGGGACATTACTTTGCCAACAAAGGTCCCTCTAGTCAAAGCTGTGGTTTTTCCAGTAGTCATGTATGGATGGATATGAGAGTTGGACCATAAAGAAAGCTGAGCGCCGAAGAATTGATGCCTTTGAACTGTGGTTTGGAGAAGACCCTTGAGAGTCTGTTGGGCTGCAAGGAGATCCAACCAGTCCATCCTAAAGGAGATCAGTCCTGAATATTCATTGGAAGGACTGATGCTGATGCTGAAACTCCAGTACTTTGGTCACCTGATGTGAAGAACTAACTCATTTGAAAAGACCCCAGTGCTGGGCAAGATTGAAGGCAGGAGGAGAAGGGGATGACAGAGGATGAGACGGTTGGAAGGCATCACCACCTTGATGGACATGAGTTTGAGCAAGCTGCCAGAGTTGGCGATGGACAGAGAGGCCTGGCATGCTACAGTCCGTGGGGTCTCAAGGACTCAGACACAACTGAGAGACTGAACTGATGAGGTATTTGAATCAACAGTAAGTCATTCTCTGAGACTTTGTATCAGGCTAGTTTTTCCAAGTCTCCCTGGGGATTCTTGACATAGAATATAGTCTACACATCAATTGTATAATTTTGTTTTTGTGATCTTTTATTTTGATATCATTTTAAACTTACAGGAAAGCTACAAATATAGTGGAAAACACTCATAAATATTCCTCACTCAGACACCCTAGTTATTGACATTTTATCAAATTTGCTTTGTCATCGTCTATCTCTTCTTTTCTTCCCCTACATCTTCATAAACATGTATACATAAACATGTATTTTTTTGTCTGAACCATTTGAGAGTAGATTGAAACATGATGCCTTTTACCACCAAATATCTTAGTGTATATTAGTTAAAAGAAATTATTCTCTTATATAATTTCAGTACAATTGTGGAAATCATTGCAGTAAAATTTATAAAATATTACTATCTAATTTGTATATTATTAAAATTTCAGCCATTGTCTCATTAAATAATTTTACAGAGAAAAAAATTGTGGACAGAATTCCGCATGAATTGCTTCTAGTTACTATGTCTTGTCCACTTTACTCTGGAATGGTTTCTTGGTTTTTGTGACCTTGACATATTTTTTGATGATGGATGGCCATTCTGACCAGTGTGAACTGACACCTCCTTGTAGTTTTGATTTTCATTTTTCTAATAATTAGTGATGTTGAGCATCTTTTCATTTTCTAAATGTTTTAAAAGTTGTATATCTAGTTATCAAATTTGCTAAATAAAATATATTTTCTCTTTCTGAGAAATACAGCATCAGAATTACAAATAAAGGCATCAAGATAAAGCTTTAGTATGACTAAAAATTAATGAAAAGAAGCCCACGTAGCTGGCTGGATTTATTATTACTGCACATACCTGAGTTTTCTCTTGATTGTACAGTGATGTTTCTCCCATGGAAACAGGTCCTGAGGAAAGACCTTTGGTGCAGGTAACCAATTTAGGGGTTATCCTAAAAAGTGCAATGGAGAAATCAGGGAAACTGAGACAAGAAGGGGAGAAAAGCCAAAAATGTTTGTTTTTGATTAGCCTACCACGGCGGACAAGTGGGCCTCAGTTCCACCCTGGAGGACTATCTTTAAGAAGCCAGCTTTTGCCTTTGTACATGACCATGATGAAGTTGTTTCTCTTTAATATGTAGTTCAATTACAGGAAATTAATTTTCTATGCTGGAAGCATGTTTGAAGGTTGATTAGTTTATTTTCCTCTGAAGCATTTTGGAAACTATTTCTCCTTTCTTATAATAGCTGATTAACCTGAATGCATTTTCATTAGTGCCCTTCATTAGTCTGGTCCACATCTAAGAATTGTTTCACAGTGAGATGGGGAAGCTGGGGGAATTTACTCATCAATTTTGACTTTCTCTTTGGTTGGTGATTGTTTGGGAGAGTATTAAATTCCCCATTGTTTGGGAGTGTTCTGTGCACTTTCTGAGCAAGGTCAGTAGAGCAAGATCTCACTGGAGAAGCAGGAAGGTACAAGCCTCTGAGTTGACATTCCCCCACCCCCTGCCACTTTTTATAATCAGGTTTGTTGTATCATGTTTAATATCCAGAGTAATAAGCTAAATGCATTTTAAGTCCAAAATTATTATATTTTTCATTAATGATGAAATTTAAAGTAAATATAAAATTAAAGTGTTATTTACAGGTTTTTAAGTACTTTAAAAACATTTAAGTGACAAGACAAAACACAAGTTTTCTTAAATTCACATCAAAATATTAATACAAAACATTTATAAATGAAATTAGAACATTCCCTAATAGCATATAGAAAAATAAACTCAAGATGGATCAAAGACCTGAATGTAAGGCCAAACACTATAAAATTCTTAGAGGAAAACATAGAACGCTCTTTGGCATAAGTTGTAGCAATATCTTTTTGACCCACCTCCTACAGTAATGAAAATTAAAACAAAAATAAATGGAACTTAATTAACTATTTTTTGCACAGCAAAGAAACCATAAACAAGACAAAAGACACCCCTTAGAATGGGAGAATATTTGTAAATGAAGTAACCAGCAAAAGATTAATCTCCAAAATATATAAGCAGCTCATGTGGCTCAATATCAAAAAACCAAACAACCTAGTCAAAAAATGGGAGGGAAGATCTAAATAGGCATTTCTCCAAAGAAGACATACAGATGGCCAATAAACACATGAAAAAATACTCAATATCACTAGTAGAGAAATGCAAATGAAAATTACCATGAGCTATCATCTCACACTGGTCAGAATGCCATCATCAAAAAATCTACAAACAATAAATTCTGGATAGTGGAGAGAAAAGTGAACCCTCTTACACTGTTGGTGGAAATGTAAATTGGTACAGCTACTATAGGGAATAGTATGGAGGTTCCCCCCAAAATAAAAATACAACTACCATGCTCCACTGCTGCCAAGTTGCTTCAGTTGTGTACAGCTCTTTGTAACCATATGGACGGAAGCCTGCCAGGTTCCTGTGTCCATGGGCTTCTCTAGGCAAGAATACTGGAGTGAGTTGCCATTTCCTCCTGCAGGAGAGCTACAGTATGACCCAGTAATCCCAATCCTGGGCATGTACCCGGAGAAAACCATAATTTAGAAGATATACGAACCACAATGTTCACAGCAGTACTATTTGGAATAGCCAGGACATGGAAACAATCTAAATGTTCATCAGCAGAGGAACTGATAAAAAGACATGGCACACACGTACAGTGGTGTGTGCATGTACACGTATTATGCTCAGCTGTAAAGAAGAACAAAGTAATACACGATATTGTAAATCAACTACAATAAAAGTTAATTTAAAAAGAAAACTTAGCAAAGGTAAAATCAATGTCTTTCTATATTCTAAAAACAAAATTAAGGAATAAAATTACATATTTTTACAGTAATGTAAAGATACATCAAATACAAGGAGTAAATCTGTCAAAAGATCATCAAAAAATTCTACATAGAGAACTATAAAAGATTATTGATATGTTTTAAAATAACACCTGTTGTCTGTTGTGAATGATGCTGCTATTAACAAGGCGTACAAATATCTTTTCAAGTCCCTGCTTTCAGTTCTTCGGGGCATAGACCCAAGAGGTGGAATCTCGGAATCATGTGGTAATTCTGTTTTTATTTTTTGGAGGAACATTCATTCTGTTTTCCATAGTGAATGCACCATTTTGCTTTCCACAGATTGCAGAGGGATTCCAATTTCTCCACATCCTTGTCAATGCTTGTTATTTTCTGTTGGAAACTAGCCATTTTAAATATGATAAGGAAAGAAAGCTTTACTGGATAGATGAAATCTGAGTAAAAACTTTAAGAAAGTGAAAGTATGTGCCATAGAGTTCTCTGGGAAGAAAAGGCAAATGATACAAAGAGAGAAGAGAAAGAGGCACAGAAATGAAGAGTTATGTAACCTAAGAATAGAGGAGAAAAAGATGGTGCTTGCCAGATATGAAGTCAGTAGTAATGACTGTCTATTGATTTATCATCATGGTGATCACTGGTGGCCTTGACAACATCTGTTTCAGAGCACCACGAGCACAGAGTCCATTAGAGCGGATGTGCCTCCACGGAAAGCACTGAGAATATATTTTTAAGAAGTTTGGTTGTAAAAAGGGAGACGGTGATAGTGAGGTTGCTGGGGAGAATGGCAGCTGAAGAGCTGTGTGTTTGTTTCTTTTTCAAG
The DNA here is from genome assembly GCA_917880005.1 of Nanger dama. Lineage (NCBI taxonomy): Eukaryota > Metazoa > Chordata > Mammalia > Artiodactyla > Bovidae > Nanger > Nanger dama. Next base: position 12,461,248 of record CAKJTW010000032.1, on the reverse strand, counting down.
ACCGCAATGTCTTGAGTGTGTGTAATTGTTGATGACAAGAAGGAAATAGAGAGATAGAGGTTGTGGCCAACCATAGAGAAAAATGAGAAGTAAGTCAATGAGGTAAACAGGTTTCTGGGATGAGAGGAGACATTGGGATCCAGGTAAGCCTTTAATGGAAAGTAGTAGAAGAGAAATTGGGTGTGGTTGAAGGAAATCTACATAGCAGACTTTTGATGGTTCTTTCGATGCTGACATCTGTTTCCTTGAGAGGTAGGGTGAGCTCATCATCTCAGACTGATAGTAGAGATGGTGGGATTGAATATTTAAGATGAGGAGACAAAAGTTTGTGAATTTCTTTTGAGGACTTGACTAGAAAATAATGAAAGTATTTTTTTGTGAGCAACATGGAGAATACATTTGAGATCAGGTATATATATTTATGAAAGAAAGTGTTAGTTGCTCAGTCATGTCCAACTCTTTGCATCCCCATAGACTGTAGCCTGCCAGAATCCTCTGTCCATGGGATTCCTCAGACAAGACTATGGAGTGGGTTGCCATTTCCTTCTCCAAGGGGTCTGTCTTCCTGACCCAAGGATCGAACCTGAGACTCCCACATTGCAGGCAGATTCTTTACTGTCTGAGCTACCAGGGATGGCAATTATTTAAAACAGGATTATTTTTATAGGAAAATCATACTTCAATTAATCACTTCTATGTACTCAATCACGTTCAAGGAAAGTGTTGCTTCATGCATCCCTAACTTGAATTAGGAACTTCTGTTTCTAATGACAGCTACCTGAATTGGAGGCAAAATGTCCAGAAAGAAAGAATCTGATTCAGTAGACTTGATCTGTTTAAACTCTATCAGGAAAAAGTATGGGAATGTGAACTTATGTGAAGCACAAATGTGAACTTAAGAGAAGGAAGAGTACTTAAATTCATAATAAACAATTCAAAATGTAAATGAGTATTTACCAGTTTAGAAATGACACTGTGGAAATACCTCAGTTCTCTGTGCTGCTGTAGGAATTTCTCGGTGAAAGACTGAACCAGCAATTACAAACGTTACAGATGAGGAATGCACATGTCCCCTGCCTGGTATCTGTTGCAGTTGCCCTTTATCCAATCACCCACAGCTGGAGTAATTGGATCTTTAGGTACAGGTTAATGGGATAATTAGGCAAACACGATCAAACTTGTGTACGATGAGGAAATGGATGGCTGCTGTCTCCCAGCCTCCTGTTGCACACTGCGCTTGTGCAACCTGTTCCTCATCTCTATGGGCAATAAAGTAGGAGATGGATTAGCTGCAAGTGATTTCTGTCTGTCTGTAAGGGGAAGTGTGGTTTGATTTAAATGATTTTTTTTTAAGAGGCAGCTACTGGAATAACTAGCTGGAGACGAAATGGATGAGGTATGCTTGCTTCATAAGCCAATGTAATTTGGCCCTAGTATCTCACAGAATCCTTTGAATGCCATTTTCTTCCTAGTATATTAATAAGATACTCATCCATAGAGCGTTTTTTGGTCATAGGCCTTATAGAGAAAATGGAAAATGGTATGATTTCGTGGAGGAACGTAACAGGAAGCATATACCCAGCAGTGATCTCCCAAATAGACTAAAGCCAGCACAATAGGAAAGGTGTATGACATTGTCTTCTGAAAACTAACATGATTTGATCTACTTTTTCATGGTTATTTCTGCAAGTTCTCACTGGTTAGTTCTCTTGTGTTATGGGACAGCTTGGGAAATTAGAGGACTGACTTCCAGAGATAGACTGACTTTAGAAGCACAAATATCATTCAAAGAATAAAGACCTTGTATCAGCGAGCATAATATGCTCTGCTATTGAATCTGTCTCCCTCCTTGTTTCACAAGCTCACTGTGAGAATTATTAAGTGACCTGTATCCAAATGACCACAATGGATTGTACTGCTATGTAAACTGGCTGATGCTTTTCTACCTTTTTCTGATAACATAGATTTGCTTGTCAGATTAACTTGCTGAGTGCTCATGTATGGGACTGTAACATGGAAGAGAGAGGAAAGTCTGATAATTCTAACAAACTCTGTTATGGAAGATGCTGAGATATAGATATCAAGCTTAGACTCAGGTTCTGGAGCAAGCATTTGGGTGATAAATTTGGCACCGCATACAACTTTCATGTCTGCCTCTGCCTAGGGTCCCTCTCACTTTTGCAAACATATAGTGAATTCAAATGAGAACATTTTATTATTTTTTTAAAATAGTATTTTCATTTTAGGACAGTTTTAGGCTTACAGAATTATTATGAAGACAGTACAGTGAGTTCTTGTATACTCATGGTTTCCCTATTAACATCTTATATATCACTATTATATACATAACAGCATAACGGTTACAATTGATGAGTCATATTTATATGCTAAATATTAACTAAAGCATGTAATTTATTCCTATTTCTGCAGGTTTTTTCCTGTGTTTTTTTTTTTTTCTTCTGTTTTTGTTGCTTTGTCTTTTCTGTTCTAGGATCCCATCTAGGGTACCACACTGCATTTAGTTGACAAGTTTTTTTTCAGTTAATTTTTTTGTTAATTGAAGGATAATTGCTTTACAGAAATTTGTTGTTTCCTGTCAAACCTCAACATGAATCAGCCATAAGTATACACACAGTCTGTCCCTTTTGAACCTCCCTCCTATCTCCCTCCGCATCTCACCCATCTAGGTTGATACACAGCCCCTGTTTGTGTTTCCTGAGACATATAGCAAATTCCTGTTGGCTATCCATTTCACACACGGTAATGTAAGTTTCCATGTTACTTTCTCCATATATCTCACCCTCTCTCCCCATGTCCATAAGTCTATTCTCTCTGTTTGTTTCTCCATCGCTGCGCTGCAAATAAATTCTTCAGTACCATTTTTCTGGATTCTGTCTATATGTGTTAGTATGCAATATTAATCTTTCTCTTTCTGACTTCACTCTGTATAATTTTTTTTAGGCTCCTCTTGGTTGTGACAGTTTCTCGGACTTTTCCTGCTTTTAACTGACCTTGACAGTTTTGTGGAGAGCTGGTCAAGTACTTTGTAGGGTGTCCCTCAGTTGGATGCTGTCTGATGTTTTTCTTATGATTAAACTACAGTTATGGGTTTTGAAGAAGAAATCCACAGAGGTGAAATGCCACTCTTAACACATCATATTAAGGGTACACACTCTCAATATTACTTGTCACCACTGATGTTGACTTTGATCACCTGACTTGAAGTAACGTTTTTGAATTCTCTACTATTAAGTTACTTTCCCTGCCTCCCTTCCCAGACTGTGCTCTTTGGAAAAAGTCACCACATACATTTCACATTTAAAGAGTGGGTAGTTATGTTTGATCTTTTTAGTATGAAAGAGCTACATAAATTATTTCTGCACAGGAATGTTTTTCTGTTCTTTGCCATTTACTTATTCAATCATTAATCAAATCAATATTTATTTTATACTTTGAGTTAAAAGTCCAATACTACCTTATTTTCTTGGTCCAGTTGTTCTAGGTTGGGCCCTTGGGAGTTCTTTCCATCAGTTCCTGTGTTCCTTTGATGCATTCCCGTTATTGTGGAGGCTTTTATATTTGTTAGTTTGTTTTTAGCACCTTCTAACATTCCAACACTCCATGGGATGCTCCATGTGTCTTTCCTTCTTCAGTCTTAGAAACAGCTATTTCTCCCAGGAACCTTTTTATTAGAGAACTGTACTAGAAACGTAGATGTGGGCACTAGGTGTGCTTGTTGGTACTGGGCTGTCATTGCTTCTAGGCCTTTTTGGCTGACAGAAGGAAATACATGTATGTATAGTTATTATAGATGTGTGTGTATGGGCACACATATACATATGTGCATATCTACACTTCTGCATGGGTGCGTGCTAAGTTGCTTCAGTCTTGTCCAACTCTGTGCAGCTCTGTGGACTGCAGCCTGCAGGCTCCTCTGTCCATGGGACTCTCCAGGCAAGAATACTGCAATGGGTTTCCATTTCCTTCTCCAGGGGATCATCTCAACCCAGGGACTGGGACCAAGTCTACCTGAATGGGCAGTGGATTCTTTACCACTGGCGCCACCTGGAAAGCTCATATACATTTATATGGGTATACATATACATTTCTCTAAATATTTCTATATGTAACAATCTGTGTCTGAGATCATACTGATGTCTTAAACTCTAATCCATTATATCACATGGATCACTATAGTTCTTCCTCTGTCTTATTTGTAGCCTTCTGCTCTAACAGTGAGAAACCTGACTCCCATCATCTGCCATCTATTTACTTGAGCTGTTCAATTTCAGTGTATGTGAAACAATTGTATGTGAAACAATATCAAAATTGTTAACCTGTCTTCCAGTTAGAAAAGCTTCATCACCTAGAATACAATGCTTATGTACAGTTCCTTTGCCTTAATTCTTATAGACTCAATTCATTTCCAAAGTTACTTAGGGTAGCACCTTATTCTCACCTTTTCTATTTCTGCTTAACATTGAGTATCAGAGTAATCAATACTGTATTAAGAAGATTGTTCTAAGCTTAACACCAAAAGATTTCAGAAGTTCCTCTCCTTGGATTAGATGCTTATACTCCATTGTGACCACTCTATGCCCATCTCAAATCTCCTTCATCGTTGCTTTCTGGCTATTCAGTAGCCAGTAATATTTGGGTATAGACAGAAAGGGTCATGTCTTACCTTAGGTTATTCCATGATCACATTGACTTTGGACAGTCCTAAAATGGCAAATCTCAAGTCAGAGGGAAAGAATATATTTCAGAATGAGCAAAGACTACTGTTACCTTGTCTGGAGTGTTTGCTGGGTTTTTAGCTTTGTTTCCTTTTTTTCCTAGACTTAGTCTTCACAAGCTCTTTAATGTCTAGTTTTTGACAACCTAGGAATAATAATAAACATAAACATTTGAAAAAACTATAAATTGAATAAAATGTGCAGGTTGAAAATTCTTGTTTCCTTCTCAGAGGTCATATCTACAATGATAGATATGACCAAACCATGGAAATAGCTGGGATAAAGCTTCTAGGTCAGTCAGTGTGCAAGAAGTATAAGAAGAAATGTTATTAACATGATTTGGAGAAGCTAAAACTGAATCAACACAAGCAGGGATACTTCAGATAAATCCTTGGACTTCCACTCAACTTTAATGTCTGTATTTTTAGTCAAAACAGAGTAATAATATTTGTACCCATGATTAATCAATTAAAATATAGAACTGGAGGATAGCAAGATGGCAGAGTAGGTGGACATGGAGTACATCTCTCTCCACGGATACATGAGGAATACACCTTCAGACACAGAAGTGCATGAGGAACACCAGCTGAGAACGGACAGGAGTACCTGGCCAGCAGAAAAGAATATACAGACCCATGCAAAACTCAGGAGGACAAAGGAACTAGAGGGGGGAAATGGGAGTGTTAGTAGGACTGGACCTGCCCTTGGTGGCTGGGGGAACTGAAGTAGGGGTCTGATCCCAATATCAGGGCAATTGTCTGAGTCAGAAGAGAAACAGTGAAGGCTGACAGGGAAGCAGCTGATCGTGGCAGCCTAAATGGAAGGAGAATCAGTCCTTGCAGCAACAATACATACCCTAGACAGAGCAGCGGCTGGGAGCTGCTGTTGACTGTGGAGAGATGGATTGAGGGGATGTGAGGGAGGAGACTGTGGTGGGAAATGCCTGTGGAGGAAAGCTGGGCACGTGGAAGCAAGGGGATCCCTACTGAGTCACGCATAGGGGTGGAGCCATCACCATAGCCTCTCTCTCCACAAGCCAGCATCGGCAGCTGAACAACAGAGAGGCTGGCCCATCAGACGCCTGACAATCAGAAGGACCCCACCCAGGGTGCCCCTTTAAGTGCCTGATGCCCCATCTACAGTTCAGGGGGTGGAGGGGGGCTTTATGTGCCTGACGCGCTGAACAACAGAGAGGGACCCCAGGTAAGGAAACCCTTTGAGTGCCAGAAAGACAAGCCAAAGAGGCCTTCTCATCGCCAGCTACAAGAGGCTCAAAAAAGAGACTCTGATAGGCCGTAACTCCTGCAGCGGAGGTGGTCCATGTCCCTGCACACTTGGCACCGCCAGGGTCCCCACAAGCCAAGCAGCTGTGCCACCTTCACGCTCAACTCTCACTGCGGCAGAGCCGCCACAGGCAAAAAATGTCTTGTGTCTATGTGTGCAGGGTCACTTCGGTAGTGTCTGACTCTATGTGACCCTATAGACTGTGGCCTGCCAGGCTTCTCTGTCAGGGAGGGGGTCCTCCAGGCAAGAACGCTGGAGGGTATTGGCCAGTACCGGTGCCGTACCCTTCTAGAGCACTGTATTTCCTGCTGCCCTAGCCGCCAACTCCCTGAGTACCCAGTGCTGCCAGAACCCCTGCGACCCAAGCAGCTGCAGCACCTCCACACCTGGCCCTCACAGGGGCAGACCCAAGTCCTCCAGGGCAGCCTCAGCAGCAAACCCCCAGTGGACAGCCCATATCCAGAGGTGGAAATAAAACCACAACCGAAACCCAGGGGCAGTGTGTCTAAGGAAGAAGACCCAACACCCTCCCACTCTCTGTACAAGCTGCAGATTAAATCCACACGATCAACTAGGCAGACTCTGTGTCTGTGGAGTATATAAAAGGTCACTGACAGCTCCCGCAAAAGAAAACACATAGCTCTGATAGCTGTGGACACTGGAGGCAAGAACACAGAGGAATAGGAGCAGATTAAAATCTGAGCCGCCCTCACAGCAGGTCCAGAGATCAGCACAGTGTTGGAGGGCATCCTAGGCAGGTGAAGTGGACTGTGACTCCCAGCCAGGGAAAGGACTCTGACAGCACTGTCTCAAGAAACACATTTATTATTCTTATGTTTTGACTTGTTCTGTAGATTTACTCCCCCTCCACCCACCACACTGTAGTGGTCGATTTTATTGGCACTATGATTTCATTGGCACTATTGGCGCTATAACCAAGCTTTTGAGCTTTTTTTAAGCCTTTTCTTTCTCAGTCACATTTTCATTGTTGTTATAAACCTCTGCCTCTATATTGGACTTTTGCAGTTCTGGGGATTTTTTTTTCTTTTCTCTTTAAAATTTTAGTTGTTTAAACCAATTGTTTTTCTACATTTATTCCTTTGTTTGCTTTTCCTATTGTTCTTTTCCCCTTGCAATTAACCTTTAATATATATATATAAATCTTCTTTATCTACCTCTATTTAACTTTGCATATCTATTCTTTCTTTCCTTTAGTCTCAACATATTTGTTAGTTTTATTTTCATTGCCTTATACCCCAGTTGGCAACATGATTTAGTTTTGTTTTCCAGTTTGTGCTTTAGTTAGTTTTGTTCTGGTAGACATAATTTTCGGTTCCCTTTGTTCACCAGGTCAATCTACTGTGCCACATTTTTGTTGGACTGTTTTGATTTTGCTTATGGGTGTTTATATGTATGTTATATATTCAGTCACACTTTTAATTGTTGTTATAAGCCTCTGCATCTCTCTTGGGCTTTTGCAGATCTGTGGAGTTTCCTTTTTCTTTCTTTCTTTTTTTTTTTCTGTTTTTCTTCTTCTATTTTTTTTGTTTTTTGTTTTAATCTTTTCTCTTTTGATAATCTTAACTTTTAATTTTTTAAACCTATTATATTTTTTCTATATTATTCCTTTGCTTGCCTTTCCTACGGTTCTTTTCCCCTTGCGGCTTATCTTTAATATATAAATCTTCTTCATCTACCTCTATTTAACTTTGCATATTTATCCTTTCTTTCTTTTCTTTCTTTCCTCTCAACATATTTGTTAGTTTTCTTTCATTGCTTTATTCCCCTCTTGGCACCTTGCTTTAGTTTTGTTTTCCAATCTGTGCTTTAGTTAGTTTTGTTCTAAGTGGTAAATATAATTTTTGATCTCCTTTGTTTGCTGGGTCAATCCATTGTGCTTTATTTTTGTTGGAATGTTTTGACTTTGCTCATGGGTGTGTATTTATATGTGTATAGTCCATTAATTATTTTTTGCCTGATTTTATAACTGCCATTTGCCTGGGGTTCATCTTTGGTTTCTCGTATTTGGATATTTGTTTTAATCTCTCATAATGCCATAACAAACCACTTGTGGAATCTTCATTCTTGACCAGAAATCAAGCCCTGAGCCTTTGGAGTGGGAGCACTGACTCCAAGACCCTAGACTACCAGGGAACTAACCCTAGAGGGTATCAAACAGTGAGAACTCACACAAAGGAAACCATTGTAATACAAGACCTGGCATCACCCAACCACCAATAGCACCCTGTGCAGGACACCTCATCTAAACATCAAACAAAACAAAAATACAAACCCAATCATCAGCAGACAGGATCACCACTTCACTCAGCCTTGCCTGTCAGAGGGAAAACAAACAAAAACTCAGCACGAATCTCATCCTATACTAAGCTTACACAAACCGCTTGATGAACCTTAGAGGGCAGAAACCATAAGGACAAAATAATTCAACCTTGAAGCCTGGGAAAAGGAGACCTCAAACACAAGTTAAAAAAAAAAATTAATGAAGAGGCAGAGAAATACTACACAAATGAAGAAACAAACTAGAAACACAGAAGTCCAAATAAATGAAGAGGAAATAGGTAAACTACCTGAAAAAGAATTCAGAATAATGATAGTAAAGATGATCAAAAACCTTGAAAGCAAAATGGAGAAAATGCAAGAATCAATTAACAAAGACATAGAAGAATGAAAGAATAAATATGCAGAGACAAACAACACAATTACTGAAATTAAAACTATTCTAGAAGGAATCAATAGTAGAATATCTGAAGGAGAATGAATCAGTGAGCTGGAAGATAAAATGGTAGAAATGACTTCTGAAGAGCAGAATAAAGTAAAAAGAATGAAAAGAGCTGAGGACAGTCTCAGAGACCTCTGGGACCATATCAAATGCACCAACATTCAAATTATAGGTGTCCCAGAAGAAGAAGAAGAAAGAAAGGGTGTGAGAAAATTTTTGAAGAGATTATAGTTGAAAATTTCCCCAACATGGAAAAGGAAATAGTCAATCAAGTCCAAGAAGCATAAAGAGTCCCATACAGGATAAACCCAAGGAGAAACACACTAAGACACATACTAATCAAACTAACAAAGACTAAACACAAGGAAAAGAATATTAAAAGCAGCAAGGGAGAAGAAACATATAACATATAAGGGAAACCCCATACTCTTAACAGCTGATCTTTCAGCAGAAACTCTGCAGGCCAGAAGGAAATGGCAGGATATATTCAAAGTACTGAAAGGGGAAAATCTACAACCAAGATTATTGTACCTGGCAAGGATCTCATTCAAAATTGATGGAAAAATAAAAATCTTTTCAGACAAGCAAAAGTTAAGAGAATTCAGTACCACCAGAACAGCTTTATAACAAATGTTAAACAGACTTATATAGTCAAGAAATACAAGAGAAGAAAAAAAGATTTACAAAATCAACACCAAGTAATTAAGAAAATGGCAACAGGGACATATATATCAATAATTACTTTAAATGTCAATGGATTAAATGCTCCAAAAAAAGACACAGACTGGCTGAATGGATACAAAAACACAACCCATATATATGCTGTCTACAAGAAACCCACTTTAGAACTCAAGATATATATTGACTGAAAGTGAGAGGATGGAAAAATATATTCCATGCAAATGGGAAGAAAAAGAAAACTGGAGTAGCAATCTTCATATCAGACAAAATAGACCTTAAAGTAAAGATTACAAGAGATAAGGAAGGTTACTACAAAATGATCAAGGGATCAATCCAAGAGGAAGACATAACAATTTTAAATATTTATGCACCCAACATAGGAGCATCTCAATACATAAGACAAACACTAACAGACATAAAAGGAAAAATTGACAGTAACACAATAATAGTAGGAGGCTTTAACACCCCACTCATACCAAAGGATAGATCATCAAACAAAAGATTAATAAGGAAACACAAGTCTTAAATGATACATTAGATGAGATGGATCTCATTGATATCTTCAGGACCTTCCATCCAAATGCAGAAAAATATACCTTCTTCTCAAGTGCACATGGAACATTCTTCAGGTCACATCTTGGGTCACAAATCAAACCTCAGTAAATTTAAGAAAACTGAAACTGTATCAAGCATCTTCTCCTACCACAATGCTATGAGACTTGATATCAATTACAAGAATAAAACTGTAAGAAACACAAACATATGGAAATTAAACAACACATTTCTAAATAACAAACAGGTTGCTGAAAAAATCAAAAGGGAAGCCAAACAATTTCTAGAAACAAATGACGATGAAAACATGGCAACTCAAAACCTATGGGATGCAGCAAAAGCATTCCTAAGAGGGAATTTTATAGCAATACAATCCTACCTCAAGAAACCAGAAAAACATTGAATAGACAGTCTAACTTTACACCTAAAATGACTGGAAAAAGAAGATTAAAAAACACCCAAATTAGTAGAAAGAAAGAAATTATAAAGATTCAAACAGAAATAAATGAAAAAGAAATTAAAGAAACAGTAGTAAAGATTAATTAAACTAAAAGCTGGTTCTTTGAGAATATAAGCAAAATTGACAAACATTTATCTAGACTCATCAAGAAAAAAAGAGAAAAGAATCAAATCAACAAAATTAGAAATTAAAAAGGAGGGGTTACAACAGACAATGCAGAAGTACAAAGGATTATAAGACTATTATGAACAAACTATATGGCAATAAAATGGGTAACCTGGAAGAAATGGACAGAGTCTTAGAAAAGTTTAATCTTGCAAGACTGAACCAGGAAGAAATAGAAATTATGAACAACCCAATTACAAGCACTGAAATTGAAGCTGTGATCAAAAATCTCCCAAAAACAAAAGCCCAGGATCAGATTGCTCTCACAGGGAGAATTCTATCAAACATTTAGAGAAGAGCTAATGCCTATCCTTCTAAAACTGTTTCAAAAATTATAGAGAAAGGAACACTTCCAAGCTCATTCTATGAGGCCACCATCACCCTGATACCAAAACCAGACAAAGACACCACAAAAAAGAAAACTACAGGCCAATATCACTGATGAACATAAATGCAAAAATCCTCAACAAAATTTTAGCAAACAGAATTCAGCAACACATCAAAAAGCTCATGGAGCATGATCAAGTTGGGTTTACTCCAGGAATGCAAGGCTTCTTCAATATATGCAAATCAATGCAATACACCATATAAACAAATTGAAAGATAAAAACCATATGATCATCTCAATAGATTTAGAAAAAGCCTTTGACAAAATTCAGCACCCAGTTATGATTAAAACTCTTCAAAAAATGGTCATAGAAGGAACCTACCTCAACATAGTAAAGGCCATATATGATAAGCCTACAGCAAACATTATTCTTCATGGTGAGAAACTGAAAGCATTCCCCTAAGATTAGGAACAATACAAAGGAGTCCATTCTCCAGTATTATTCAGCATAGTTCTGGAAGTCCTAGCTGCAGCAATCAGAGAAGAAAAAGAAATAAAAGGAATCCAGGTCAGAAAAGAAGTAAAGCTCTCATCGTTTTCAGATGACATGATACTATACCTAGAAAACTCTAAAGATAGTATCAGAAAATTACTAGAGCTAATCAGTGAATTTATCAAAATTGCAGGATACAAAATCAATACACAGAAATCACCTGCATTTCTATATGCTCACAGTGAAAAATCAGAAAGAGAAATTAAGGAATCAATCCCATTCACCATTGCAACAAAAATAATTGAATATTTAGGAATAAACTTACCTAAGAATAATTTTCTGTGTACAGAAAATTATGACACTAATGAAAGAAATCAAAGATAACATAAACAGATGGAGAGATACTCCATATTCCTGGGTAGGAAGAATCAATATTGTGAAAATGACTATTCTACCAAACACAATCTACAGATTCAGTGCCATCCCTATCAAATTACCAATGGCATTTTTCACAGAGCTAGAACAAAAAATTTCACAATTCATATGGAAACACAAAAGACCCCAAATAACAAAAGCAGTCTTGAGAAAGAAGAATGGAGCTGGAGGAATCAACCTTCCCGACTTCAGATTATACTACAAAGCTACAGTCATCAGTATGGTACTGTATGGTACAGTATTTGTACAGTATGGTACTGGCACTAAAACAGAAATACAGACCAATGGAACAAACATAGAAAGCCCAGAAATAAACCCATGCACCTATGGGTACCTTATTTTTGACAAAGGAGGCAAGAATATACAAAGGGGCAAAGACAGTCTCTTCTATAAATGGTGCTGGGAAAACTGGACAACTACATGTAAAAGAATTAATTTAGAACACTTCCTAACATCATACACAAAGATAAACTCAAAATGGATTAAAGACCTAAATGTAAGACCAGAAACTATAAACCTCTTAGAGGAAAACATAGGCAGAACTCTCAATAACATAAATCAAAGTGAGATCCTCTATGACCCACCTCATTGAGTAATGAAAATAAAAGCAAGAATAAACAAGTGGGACCTGATTAAACTTAAAAGCTTTTGCACAGCAAAGGAAACTATAAGCAAGGTGAAAAGACAACCCTTGGAATGGGAGAAAATAATAAATGAAACAACTGACAAAGGATTAATTTCTAAAATAAACAAGAAGCTCATACAACTCAACACCAGGAAAACAAACAACCCAATCAAAAAGTGGGTAAAAGACCTAAACAGATATTTCTCCAAAGATGACATACAGATGGCTAACAAACACATAAAAGATGCTCAACATCGCTCATTATTAGAGAAATGCAAATCAAAACCACAATGGGATATCACCTCACATGGGTCAGAATGGCCATCATCAAAAACTCCACAAAGAGTAAATCCTGGAGAGGGTGTGGAGAAAAAGGAATGCTCTTGCAATGTTTGTGGGACTGTAAATTGATACAGCCACTATGGAAGATGATATGGAGAGACCTTAAAAACTAGGAATAAAACTACGTATGACCCAGCAATCCCACTGCTAGAGATATACCCTGAGGAAACCACGGTTGAAAAAGACACATGTATCCCATTATTCATTGCAGCACTATTTACAATAGCTAGAACATGGAAGTAACCTAGATGCCCATCGACAGATGAATGGATAAAGAAGCTGTGGTACATAGACACAATGGAATATTACTCAGCCATAAAAAGGAACACATTTGAGTCAGTTCTGACGAGGTGGATGAACCTAGAACCTATTATACATGGTGAAGTGAATCAGAAAGAGAAAGATAAATATTATATTCTAACACACATATACGGAATCTAGAAAAATGGTTCTGAAGATTTATCTACAGGGCAGCAATGGAGAAACAAACATAGAGAATAGACTTATGGACGTGGGGAGAGGCGAGGAAAGGGTAAGATGTACGTAGAAAGTAACATGGAAACTTACATTACCACATGTAAAATAGATAGGCAATGGGAATATGCCATATGGCTCAGGAAACTCAAACAGGGGCTCTGTATCAACTTAGAGGGGTGGGATGGGGAGGGAGATAGGAGGAAGGGCAAAGAGGGGATACATGTATATCTGTGGTTGATTTATGTTGAGGTTTGACAGGAAACAACAATATTCTGTAAAGCAGTTACCCTTCAATAAAAATAAAAAAATGTAGGACTAATATTAACTGTTTCTGGAAGTCATACTGTATTGAGATGCTTCAACTGGACTCAAAATTAATGGTGATCTAAAATTCATTTAAATAAACCATCTTCTTCCAAGTTCTTTGCTGGAGAAAGCTACTCTTGTATAAGTGAGATTCTTGCTATAAATGTCTTTCTAACTGCAGGTGGAGGCAATGTTCTATTACAGAAAGTTTCTGTTTTATTTTGCAATTTGGAAGGTGTGGGTAAAGCCAAGAGAAGCTTGGAATGCTGGCTTTATTGCAATTCATTCAAGAAAATCAGCTTCTAGTCCTGAGGCCTTTAAATAGGAAGCTTGAAGTGAGCGTCACCTTCACATAGAATTGTTATTGTTGTTATTCAATTGCTAAGTCATGTCTGACTTGAATATTTTGTTCAACTACAAGTTCATTATTGCAACTGTCACCTGACAAAAAGTAAAGTCAATGCTTTACTTTAGCCCAAATTAGCAATTTACTTTAGCCCAAGATTAGCCCAAAAGGGTGCCAAAAGGCTTTTTGGTTGGACAGAAGAGAAGATGAAATAGAAGTAAAATTCTGAATGAGCTGTCTAGATTTCAATTTGTAACCACCTCCCTCTTTTCTATCCTTGTGCTTTGTAAGCCTAAACATTTAATCGATTTACTTTAATATTAGTGCACAAAGGGAAGGTGTGAAGGAGAACACTTTTGGAAAGCTAATGGTTAAATCACAAAGAGGATCAGGGCATGTGAAGTAAGAAAAAACATGGTAAAATGTTAAGAGCCAGACAGTTCTCGTTGCTGCATACCAAAGTCCTGATATTTCTAAAGAGAAGGGAGATGTGTAGAGGTGGATATTTTGCTGTTACAGAAAAAGTGCTAAATAGGTTTTACCATCATTGAGAGAAAGATTTAAAAGTAGGAAAATACTTGTTTATATAAATAAATAAATATATGTCACATATATATAATGTATTAGATTTATTTCATCTTATTTGTATATTGTTTTACTGTTTTTTAAAAGTAATTGTGTTGATAGGTTTTATACATATATATATATAAATTTTATTTCAGGACAGTAAAATTGCCTTACAAAATCAATTTATAAAAAGAGGTGTTATGTTCCATAGCACTACTGGCTGGAAGCATTATTTTAGCGTATATATCTTCATTCCATAGCAGTCATTCTGATAGCTGTGCAGGAAATTTATCTGTCAGGGACCAAACTGAAGGCAGGATGACCTGCTGAGTGGCTATTGTACTAGATCATGCAAGACAAAGTTCTAAGTTAGTGAGTGTGGAAATGAAGAGAAAGAGATGTATTAGATATATTTTTAGAAAGTACAAATGGAAAATGAATAGAAGGTGGGAACAAATCCAAATCAGGAAAATGTTTTATCCAAATCAGGAAAATGTTTTATCCAAATGTGGACCTCGGATGTATGTGTATATTTTTAACCTGAAAGTTTAGGTTTGCTTTGTCCTGGAAATGTGACTGTCCAACTTTGCTGATTTTTTTCTAGCCGTGCAAACACTCTTGTTTCAGCACCAAGATGTCATACACAAACTCCAAAAACACGCCAATAGAACTCAGTATCTTCTCACTAAAACATTTATCTTTATGCTTTTCTGGCACAACTGATGGTTGATGACATCATCAGCTATCTACCTGTTCAACCTGAAACTCTGAAGAGTTATTTTTCTTCCCCCATAGCCATCACTCTCCTTTCATCAAGCTCTGTTGAATACTCTTCAAAGCGGCCACTGTGTATCTGCTTCCCTGCCCCTCTACGTAGGTTTAGGTCCTCTCTTCTTTTGTGTCGTCTCCTGCACTTTCACAGTTCACCTGCCTCCAGACTTTACAACAAAATTAATTCTGTACATGGCTGCAGAGTTTTTAAAATCCCAATCCTAACTAGCCTTCCCCAATATAAATTAATCATAACACTCTTCCTGAAATCTATTTTTTAGATTAAACACTTACAACTGTATATACTTCAAAGTGATTTCTAAAACAAAGGTCTGTATAGTCAAAGATATGGTTTTGCCAGTAGTCATGTATGGATGTGAGAGTTGGACCATAAATAAGGTTGAGCACTGAAAAATTGATGCTTTTGAACTGTGGTGTTGGAAAAGACTCTTGAGAATCCCTTGGACGACACGGAGATCAAACAAGTCAATCCTAAAGGAAACAAACCTTGTATATTTATCAGAAGGACTGATGCTGAAGCTGAAACTCCAATACTCTGGCCACCTGATGTGAAGAACTGACTCACTCGAAAAAGACCTGGATTCTGGGAAAGATTGAAGGAGGAGAAAGGGGCTATATAACAAGATAGTTGGATGGCATCATTGACTCAATGGATATGAGTTTGAGCAAGCTCCGGGAGATGGTGAAGGACAGGAAAGCCTGGTGTGCTGAAGTCCTGAGCAACTGAACCACCCTGGTGGCTCAGGAGGTTAAAGCATCTGCCTGCTTTTTTTTGAGACCTGGGTTCAATCCGTCGGTCGGGAAGATCCCCTGGAGAAGGAAATGGCAACCCACTCCAGTATTCTTACCTGGAGAATCCCATGGATGGAGGAGCCTGGTGGGCTACAGTCCATGGGGTCGCAAAGAGTTGGACACGACTGAGCGACTTCAGTTTCACTTTCAGACTGTCATAGAAGGAGATCAGTTTCAGTTCCCCAAACAGCTCATGAACAATTATGTTTCTATACCTTCCTTTTCTTCATGTATTTCAGAAGATTAATGCTGGATTTGTTTTTCTCTTGTCAGTTGTAGATTAAATAGGGAGTTTTTGATTATTTCAGTTAAAGATGTTGGGCAACATGCTGTTCCCACCTTACTGCCACGTGAAAATAAAATTTAACCAATTCCTCTTGACCCCCTGCTCTTTCCTAGAGATAAATTTTCTTAAGATTGACAACTGTCTATTTCAGAGAAACCAGTCAAAATTAGTAGATTATGCTTGCTTAACAGACTGTGGTCCTCAACAAAGCACATGGAATGTGTTTAGCTTAATCAACTATTATTGGGAATGATGATCATTTTCAAATTGCTCCAAAGGAAAACATACCAACAAACTTGTAAACATGTGCTTGGCACAGAAATTCGGCTTAATTGAACTAAATTTTTAAACAGAGAGAGAGTGAAAGAGAACCGGAGTGAGAAGCATGTTTGATGAAGGCTGGAAAATCTACATGTCAGCAATGATAAACTTGTTATTTAATAAGGTTAATAATAGATAAAGTCCCCTAAAGATGAATTGTTATCACAGTTGACGACTGTTTTATTAAAATGTTAATGGCCTGAGGCAAAAGCAAACTGTTCCCTTAGTCTGCCAGAAGAACTGCTTTTTAGGAATTATCATATCCCATAGCACAAGGGATCTGAACAAGCCATAATAAGCATATTTAAAATTTGGACTAGACACAGCTCCTGAGATCTTAACTCGACTTGACTAAACTATGGATGCATTTCATATCCTCATTGATAGTCAAACTTCTTATTCTTGGGAGCTAAATCTATGACACTGACTTTTGCACTTGGAACTCTACGGAAAGAAGTTTCTATAGATTAAATTTGTTTCTCTTTCAAAGTTGAAGAAAATAACTAATGAGATTTTTTTTCCTCCCCTCACCTCCATGCACAAAATAAAGCAAGCCAAGGGTGTTTTCTAGTAAACGTGATTGCCTGTACCATACAATGCACCTTTTCCATAATGGCTGGGATAAAAATTAAAGTATTCAGCGGCACCTTCAAGGACAATCAAGTGAGTTAACTCAAAACCGAGTTATACACTGTCTGTGTATAACTGTGATGGATTACACTGTGATTTGTTTGGGTCCATAATCAGAAACCCCAAAGACCTCTGTCAGGTAATGCTATATTTCTACCAATGTAATATTAGCTCAGATCACAAAAGAAACTGTGTTCAAATTCAATTCTTTCTTATCAGCATTTTCCATAGATTTTTATAACTACACATGTATGTAGTGTATATCAGTGAAAAAATTGCAAATCATAAATACACCATAACATTGACCTTTGTATTGTGTGTCTCAAAGAGGAGCAAAAGAAATACGCAGTATCTTTTCAATTATAAGTCAATTTAAGGGGGCTGGTGGTATGGAGGTGGAACTGACAGCTAGGAAAAAAATGTCATCTAGGGTAAGTGTGGCATAGATTCAGGACAGGAAAGAATCTGGAAAGGACTGTTTAGTGAATGCCAAAGCTCTGTATATGCTAGAGTTTAAACATAGACATTCAGTTAAAAAGAGAAGCAAAATTTGTCGTTAAATCCAAATACAAAGAAAAAAATGGAAAACCAAAAGTTGTGAGACTCAGGGAGGAACGAGTAGTCTCTATCCTGTACTAGCAAGATGGACTGTGGCATCCGATCCTGTTTAATGGTTTCTATGGGTGGCATAAAAGGTGGGTAGAAAACCCTGAACCCATAGGTGTTAATCTCTGTTTTTTTTCCTTTTTAATTTATTTTTTTACTGAAGGATAATTGCCTTATGGAATTTTGTTGTTTTCTGTCAAACCTCAACAAGAATCAGTCATAGGTATACATATATTCCCTCCCTTTTGAACCTTCCACCTCCCGCCCATCCCACGCCTCTAGGCTGATACAGAGCCCCTGTTTGAGTTTCCCGAACCAGACAACAAATTCCTGTTGGCTATCTATTTTACATATGGTAATGTAAGTTTCCATGTTACTCTTTCCATACATCTCACCCTCTCCTCCCCTTCCCTCATGCCCATAAGTCTATTCTCTATGTCTTGTTTCTCCATTGCTGCCCTGAAAAATTCTTCAGTACCATTTTTCTAGATTCTGTATACATGCATTAGAATATTGTATTTCTCTTTCTGACTCTCTTCACTCCGTATAATAGGTTCTAGGTTCATCCACCTCATTAACTCTATTTTTAATGACAGTATCTTTATTGTTGATTTTCTGGCTATAAAACTAATACATTGTTCGAAAAATTTTAGAAGTTTCGTTACTTGGTTTTTTATATTTTAAAAACAAAAATTTACTTTTTAGTCAGCAATATTCTAAATTTGTGTATAAATACCAATTGTGTCTTTATGAGTTCTCACATATTTTCTGTAAGTTTTATTTCCTTTCTTCCTTTCTTTTTCCTCTTTCACCTTTTCTACTACCTATGGCCTCTAATAAAATGCCAGTTAGTGATCTAGATATGAGGGGAAATTTCCTATATTTCACTACTAAATGTGGTGTTCCAGGTAGCGCTAGTGGTAAAGAACCTGCCTGCCAATGCAGGAGACATAAGAGATGAGGGTTTGACCCCTGGTTCCGGAAGACCCCTGGCGGATGGTATGGCAACCCACTCCAGTATTCTTGCCTGGAGAAATCCCCATGGACAGAGCAGCCTGGCGGCCTACAGCCATGGGGTTGCAAAGAGTCAGACACGACAGAAGAGAATTAGCATGCATGCAGATATCCTTAATCAGGTTAAGAGAGTTTCCCATTTGTTTGCTAAGAGTTTTACCATAAGTGAGCAGAGATTTTTAATTAACTTTTTATTGAAATATAACATATTTACATGTAATTGCACAAATAATTAGGATATAACTTGAGAAAGAAAGATAGTGCTAAGTTGTGTCCAACTCTTGTGATCCCATGGACGGTAGCCTGCCAGACTCCTCTGCCCATGGGATTCTCCAGGCAAGAATATCAATTCATGTTAAACCTGAGACTTGGTATTATCTGCTGTTTTCATTTTGGTATTATAGAAGATATGGAGTAGTAGTCACACTTCTTAATTTAATTTGCATTTTCCTATAGAATAACGAAGCTGAGCACAATTTCTCTATGCTCATTGACCATTTGGATATCTTTTACAGTAAAGTGATAAAATGTGATAAAAGTTTTTACCAATTTTTCTGTTTGGTTTCCTGCAGCTTTTATTGGTTTGTAAGTTTTCTTGGTATGTTCTTATATTAGTCCTTTTCAGATATCTGACTCTCCACTCTATGGCTTGTCTTTTATACTTTTATTAGTGTATCTTTTAATAAACAGCCATACTTTATTTTACAATAATATAATTTAAATTCTTTTATTTATGGTTATTGATTTGGGGTTTGTTTTTGTCTGTGCCAGTATCGTGAAGTTTTCTCCGAAGTTACCTTTTAAATGATCTCATTTAAAATTATTTTCACATTTAATGGTCAACACTTTTCCCCATAGTGTTATCTAGTTGTTCTAACACCATTTATTGAAACAAAACAAAACAAAACAAAACACCAGCTACCTCTCTGAACTGTCATCTTTGTCATGAAATCACATGTAAAGGTCCGTGGCTGGATTCTTTGTTCTGTTTCCTTGGGCCATTTTCCTAGCCCTATGTGAACATCAAATTGTCTTAATTACATCTGTAGAATAAATTTCCTTATCTTACAGATTAAGTTCCCCTGCCTTGTTATTCCTTTTCAGTGTTGCCTAATTCTTTTATCAATTTCAGAATATGATTCTCAATTTAACCACAAATTCTGTTGAAATTTTGAATGGATTGTATTTAATCTACGATCAATGTGGATAGAACTGATGACTTTACTATACCAGGAAAAAGCCAGCAGTTTACAAAAGCAAGAGAAAATTTAGATACAAATCTCCCTGCTATCCAAAAATAGAGCATTCCTTTAGAACGTTTCAAAACCAACGTGGTGTAAAACTAAGAAGCAATTACCTTAGGACACAAGATAAGACACGATCTTTTGCTAATTAGCTTCTTCATATGTATTAACTATCTTTAACCTCTGAGCAATTTTTAAAATATATATTATTGTGCTTTTTCTAAAAAAGAAGAATATGACATCTAAAGAAGTTCAGGAACATGTTAAGTCAAAAGTCATGAAGCTTGAATCTGAGGTCTTGTCTGTGAGAATGAAAGTTCAGGCTCATTTCTTTTTCCTTACAGTTGTATTACTACAATACAATGATATGCAATTTTTAAAGGTTATAATTCATTTGTGTGTGTGTGAGTTTAGTCTCCAAGTTATGTCTGATTCTTTGCTACTCTTTGGACTGTAGCCTGCCAGACTTCTCTGTCCATGGGATTTTTCAGGCAGGAATACTGGAGTGGGTTGCCATTCCTCCTCCAGGGGATTTTCCCATTATAGCTAATATAAAATATCAGCTATATTCCCTGTGTTGTACAATATATCCTTGTAGCATATTTTATACATAATTTACTACCCCATATTTCCCCTCCCTCTTCCCTTTCCCCACTGGTAACCACTAGTTTCTTCTCTGTATCTGTGGGGATGCTTCTTTTTGTAATATTCATTATTTTGTTATATTTTTTTGATTTTACATCTAATTAATATCATACCATATTTGTCTTTCTTTGTCTGACATTTCATTTAGTAAAATGTCCTCTAAAAGTCCAAGTCCATTCATGTTGTTTCAAATGGGCACAATTTTATACTTTTTTAAATATCTAAGTAGTATTGCATTCTGGAGAAGGCAATGGCACCCCACTCCAGTACTCTTGCCTGGAAAATCCCATGGACGGAGGAACCTGGTGGGCTGCAGTCCATGGGGTCGCTAAGAGTCATACGCAACTGAGTAACTTCACTTTCACTTCTCACTTTCATGCATTGGAGAAGGAAATGGCAACCCACTCCAGTGTTCTTGCCTGGAGAATCCCAGGGACGGGGGAGCCTGGTGGGCTACAGTCTGTGGGGGTCGCAGAGTCAGACACGACTGAAGTGACTTAGCAGCTGCAGCAGTATTGCATTCTATACACATGTTTATGTATGTATACATATGCGAAAGTGAAAGTGTTAGTTGCTCAGTTGTGTCTGACTTTTTTGACCCCCGTGGACTGTAGCCTGCCAGGCTCCTTTGTCCATGTGATTCTCCAGGCAAGAGTACTGGAGTGGGTTGCATGCCCTTCTCCAGGGGACCTTCCCTTCCCACGGATTGACCTGGGTCTCTTGCCTTTCATGCAGATTCTTCACCATCTAAGCCACCAGGAAGCATATTCCTATGTGAATATCATGGTGATCATGAAAGAGAAACATTTCTGTTTCTTCACAAAGTTCCTTCGTGATGATTTCCTGTAAATTCTACCAACCGCCACTTCCAGGTAAACACTGAAATTCTTCCATTACAGTTTAGTTTGACCTGTTCTAGAATTTCTTATACAGAATAATACAATATGTACTGTTTTGTGTCCTTTCCTTGCGGTCATGTTCCTTTTCATAGCACTTATCATCTGTGTTTTTGTATATGTGTATATATATATGGGTTGCTTCCATACAGAAACACTAACTCAAAAAGATACATGCAACCCGGTGTTTTTAGCAGCATTATTTACAATTGCCAGACTTTATTCCCAAACTTCCTACATTTTCAGGTACATCTAAAACACTTAGGGATCTTGTTAAAAATGCAGATTCTGAGTCAGTAGGAGTGGATTGCAAATAACTTGGAATGCCAAAAATTCTCAGGTGAAATCAGCTCTGCTGGTCGAAGAACCACACTAAAAGAAGCAAAGCAGTTTACAATGTGTTGTAGGAAATTTTAATTAATAATATAATTAGAATGCTAACTAGCATTGTTAAATTGGAAATGTAGTTGATTTACAATGTGTGTTTAGTTTCAGATATACAGCAAAATGATTCAGTTATAGTCTTTCAGATTCTTTTCCATTACAGGTTATTATAAGATATTGAATCTAATTCCCTGTGCGGTACAGTAGGAGCTCTTGTTGATCTATTTTATATATAGTATTATGTATCTGTTAATCCCTACCTCCTAACTTATCCCTTCCTCCCCAGCCTTTGTTATTTCTAATAGAACCATAAAGTATAATTATATAAAATAGATATGGTAAATATGTTAAAGGCTTCCCAGGTGGCCCAGTGGTAAAGAATCCGCCTGTCAGTGCAGGAGATGCAGAAAACAGGTTCAATCCCTAGGTTTGGAAGGAAGTGAAAACCCACTTCAGTATTCTTGCTTGGAAAATCCCATGGACAGAGGAACCTGGTAGGCTACCGTCTATGCAGTCACAAAGAGTTAGACACAGCACAAAATATGTTAAACATGTACGATTTTTATATTAAAAACTCAGGTGTTTTCACAGAATTTTGAATTGTCGTTATGAATCTAGATCCTAACTGCTCTGAAAAAAAAAAAAAAAACAAGTGCTTGTTTAGTCCCTGCAAGTCATGGATATTTTCTTGTACTGGTACATCCATAGACATTAATTTTTAATGTGCATCTTTTAAATTTTCCATCATTGACTTAATTAGGAATGATCATTTGCTAAAATAAAAGTAAAAAGAACACCAAAAATGATCAAGATTGGTAATTCAGAAATTATTCTAATATGAACTACAGGGGAAATGAATGTGTTTCCTTAAAATTTTTTTTTACCTTGAACTTCTTAAAAATGGCTGTCCCATATTGCCTAGAGATCACTTTTGAGTTGAGAAAGTAGTATTTTTATATATATAGTAACTCACGAATCACCCTGACCCCTCTTCCTTACAGCTAAATAAGCTGCAGAGCATGCGGTCTTTGGTGTTCTGCCGGCAGGAGCAGGGAGATAAGAATTCCCACTCTGAACAACTGTGTTATCCTTTTGCCACTATCTACTGATTAAACCTCAAAGGCCCTTTCAAACTGTCAGGAAAAGCACACACAAGGTGCTCTATGTGGATACGTATGGCAGGAAAGGACAGGCAGTTCTTGAATTCTGCATTTTGTGAATACCTGACTCTCATCCTTAAAGCACGTTGTGCTTCTGCTTTTGGATGTAGCATAGGATTGTGCTTCTAGGAAGGCTGCTGGTAATAAAGAAAACACCAGGTGCAAGCTGTAACTAGAACTCAGGGGAAATTATTAGATTCTAGCATATGAGGCAGTACAGGGTCAAGTGCAGGGCTAAGTGGAAGAGAGCTTTGTGTCGATTAGCAAACAAACAACTACAACCTATTGGGTCACAGGTGGCAGGAAGCTTATATTATCAGCAAAGGGAAAATACGTATCACATGGGAAGCTCTCCGAAGTGGAACATGTAACACTGCTTCATCAGTTTGCTAAGAGTGGGATAGGGAGAAGGTTCCAGAGACTTGAAAAACGTAAATATTGTTTAGATGCACAGATGATGAACATGTTAACTCCAGATCTTGATCAGACTCACAAAAGTGCCTATAGATTTGAACCCAAGTCATATTATTTAGAAACCAAGATCACTTAATGTCACAAACTAGACTTAATGTGATGGTGGATTCCAGGCGGGGAGTTTCTTGATTCCTGAGGGAATAATAGTTTCCTGGGGTATCTGCCTGGCAGACAGAAATTTTCCTGAGAGCAGATCTATCTAAAGATGGTTCTTGATTTGTGAAGTATCTCTACTGGAAAATCCTAACCAGGTATGATTTCTAGATGGGGGCTACAGGAAGAGAAGGAGAAGGGCCATGTCATAGTTGGGGGAGCAGTCTGCATGCTCTTACTCACAAGGCCTCGGTGGCTTCTGCACTGGTTACTCCACCTGCCCTGAAGCACAGACACAGCTGTTGGGTCCTTCTTTGAAATTGGTATGAGATCATATTTATTGCAGGGCTCTTCTTCTAGATTTTAAAACAGGTACCCTGCTGGTATTGCTTATCATGCTTCAGAGGCAGAGAAGTTAGGGCAGGAGATTTCCATTCTTTTCCTTACTTGGAGGTCAAGCTGCATATTTTCAGATATGGAGAGAAATCACTGGCTATGGAAATTTTTATATGAAAGTGACCATGCCCAAAACAAGTCATTATGATAATATGGTCTTCCTTAAACTCTTTAAGCTTCATGTTAAGTTCTGGCTTAGGGTTTTTCGTTTGTTTGTTTTATTAACTTGCTACTGTCTCTTTGGTCTCTACAGACAGCAATCTTAAAGGTGGGAAGATTTTAGATGTGATCTATATTAGCAATGGTAAATAGGGGATATTGCATGCCATTTCTGATCAGTTGGTGTACTTTTCTAGAGCCCTGGACTGAGAAGACTACAGCTATGCCTGCAAGTCAATTAAGAAAAGAAAATGTCATGATCATTTTGTAATGTTTTCCATGGGGTAAAATGGGAGAAATGGCTATACACATTCTAGATCTTGACCATTTCTATTATAGTTGAGGAAAGCTCAGATTAAATAATGCAGGTGACTTGCCAGAAAGTGAAAGAGATAAAATTAGAACCTTGGAAGCTGAGCTCCAGTTTCTATGTTCTTTCCATTACGCTCTCAAATTAATGCCTTTCACTTTCGATGACTATGTAGAAAATGAGGTGATGAAAAGGAAGCCATGATTTGTTTATTAATTATTATATACCATTGGGAGGAGAATATGGAGTCGCATGGATTTATCTCAATGGAACTTATATCCCTTTAATTCATCCATGCACTGTCTCAGTGAAGGTGTCCTTTATTATTTGGAGAGTATTATAAGTACCAAATATGATCTGGAGACAAAATTTTGATTCTGGAATATACAAATTTTGAGAGTAACATTTTGTAAGGTGGGAAGAAACTCTAATTCTTTGGATCCACTGATTAATGGTTGTTTCATGAATACATATAGGTATAAATGAGAAGTATAGAGTAGTAGAAAGGATACTGAAAAAAACATATGAGTTCAAACTTCAGAGCTGTTATTTAGTTGCCTGTAATGCTTTAGGAATGCCATATAATTTCTCTGGTCCTTGGATTCCTCATCTGGAAAAATTTGGAGTAAAAACGAATGCCTTTATGATTATTGTAAACGTTGGAATCATGTATCTAAAGCTTGTGACTGTGTGACTAATAAAAATAGCTACTCAATAAGTATTGAATTTCGCTATACAATTTTACTTAAAATTAAGTAAAAATAAAATTCCACTTATGTGAATTTGGAGAGTTCTATTTAAAAATCTTCCTGGTGCTGGGGCATCACAGCCTCTCCTGAATGCACTAAAAAAAAAAAAAATTTCCAGAGTCAGCATGGCAGCCTACTACATTCTTACTTGGAAATCTTGTTAAAAATGAAGATTTCTATGAGTTGTCCCACCTTAGACTTACTAAATCAAAATGTCTGGGGAGAAGTCTAATTACCTCTATTGTTTAACAAACTCTATTCTTGTTGGGAGTCTCAACAAACCTCTTTGTCTCCTGACTTCTAAATCAACTGAGAAGCAAGAAAAGGGGCTCAAAATAGTACACTAGTTACTCTTAAGATTTACGCTGAAAGAGGTAGGTTATGTCTGTAAGTCTACTCTCGCATGTTGAACCCCAGAATTAGAAAAGCATGCTCTCAGTCACAGGTGATGCTGAACCAGGAAGCCTCTCACGCCTGGACTGCAGACTTCTGGAAAGGAGGAGGAGAGAATGCAGGCCATCTTGTCCCCTTGAGGAAGCAGCAGGATCACTTGGGCAAACGTGCCGTATTTCTGCTTTCAAAATTACAACGTAGGCCACTTCAATTCCTGCTGACAAGCAAAGGGTAGAGTTGCAGGCTAGGAATACCACTCAAATTTATATCTGTACACATGAAAAAAAAAACTTCATCAGTGAATAATAAACATCCACCACCACCACCACCTTGCACCCAATCCTGAGCTATTTTTTATACACATCGCTCAAAAATACTCATTGGTACTGAGTCTCCACTTCTGTTCAGTAACCCTCTGTAAAGTATCCCTGGCCTAACTTAACATAGACTAACCTAACATAGACTAAGTGCCATTGTATGTCTGGAATGTCTGCAGGGGCTGAGTGTACAATGATGGTGGAGCCAGTGTGATACTGCTGCTGTGGTCTGGGGCTAGGATGATGTCTAGTTATCTTCCCTCCCTGTCCCTGGGACACTTGCAACTGCTCTAAACTCCCAGAATTGTGAGATGCCATTACAAAGGAATATAAAGAATCCTGAATATTCATTGAAAGGACTGATGCTGAACCTGAAACTCCAATACTTTGGCCACTTGATGTGAAGAACTGACTCATTGGAATAGACCCTGATGCTGGGAAAGATGGAAGGCAGGAAGAGAAGGGGACAACAGAGGATGAGATGGTTTGATGGCATCATTGACACAATGGACATGAGTTGGAGCAAGCTCTGGGAGTTGGTGATGGACAGGGAAGCCTGGTGTGCTGCAGTCCATGGGGTTGCAAAGAGTCAGACATGACTGAGCAGCTGAACTGAACTGAACTGATTACAAATAGTTGACCATTTTTCCAAACACCAAACTCTTAAATGAGGAAGGTAGGAATAGAAGAAAAACTCAACATGTATGTAAAACAATAGGTATGAGAAGAAACAATAACTATTTAAGAACACAAAGGACATGGAAAAATCCAGACAATCTTTGATTCTCTCTCACCTAAAAGTGATAATATGCCAAGGGTTTATTTATTATAGTTTCCATTTATGGAATATTTCTTATGCACAATGTTTGCAATAAAGGCCATGTAATGACTGTTATTGCCATTACTACTAATGCTATGAATTATAGCATAAAACAGTAAAGTTTATTTTCTGTTTGAAAAATAAAATCTAGAAATGCAAGAATAGAGTGTTTTTATTGGGCTACAATTGACTTACAATACTGTGTTAGTTTCAGGTGTACAACATGGTGATTTGATATTTTTATACATTATAAAATGATCACCACGATAAGTCTAGTTACCATCTGTCACTATACAAAGTTATTACAATATTATTGACTGTATTTCCTATGCTGCACATTACTTTGCCGTGACATTTATTTTATAACTGGGAGTTTGTACCTTTTAATCCCCTCAATCTATTTTGCCTGTCCTCCCACCCCCATCCCCTCTGGCAACCATATCCATTATCTCTGTATCCATAAGTCTGTTTCTGCTTTGTTTGTTTGTTTCTTAGATTCCACATATAAGTGAAATCATGCAATATTGTCTGACTTATTTCACTTCTTTTACCTTCAGGTCCATCCATGTTGTTTCAAATGCCAATGACAAGATTTCAAGAGAATAGAGTGTTTTAGTGGTCTAGAAAAAGCAAAGAAACAAGGAAGCCGTGTGTCTGTTACCTCCAACACCATCTCCTTCACTGACTAGAATTTTTTCAATAGTAAGAAAGTATGAGTTATTTAAAACAGAGTTTGGCTAATTGACAGATGAATAGATAAAGGAGATGTGGCATATATATGCCACACACACACACAGACACATATATAACATATAATGAAATATTACTCAGCCATAAAAAGGAACGAAATTATGGCATTTGCAGCAGCATGGACTGACTTAAATAGAGATCATCAGACTAAATGAAGTAAGCCAGACAAAGACAAGACCATATGACATTGCTTACATGTGAAATCTAAAAAAAAGTGCTATAAATGATTT
The DNA here is from genome assembly GCA_917880005.1 of Nanger dama. Lineage (NCBI taxonomy): Eukaryota > Metazoa > Chordata > Mammalia > Artiodactyla > Bovidae > Nanger > Nanger dama. The sequence continues at coordinate 12,433,250 of CAKJTW010000032.1, read as the reverse complement.
TATTTATGAAACAGAAATAGACCCACAGCCATAGAAAACAAATTTATGGTTACCAAAGGGGAAGCTGGAGGGGATAAATTAGGAACTTGGAATTAACATAAGCATGCTACTGTATGTAAAATAGAGAAGAAACAAGGACCTATTGTATAGCATATATCAGTATTTTATATCATATCAATATGATATAAAATATCATATTTATATGGTGATATCATATATCATTGATATCAATATTTTATAATACAGGGAAAGAATCAAAAATAATATACATACATATGTATATATGCATATATATGCATACATATGCCCTATGCATATATATACATATATACGTATAGGGCATGTATATGTATAGCATCTATACATATGTATGTATAGAATCCAAAAATAATATACATACATATGTATATATGCATATATATACATGCATATATATGTATAGGGCTTCCCAGGCTGCTCAGTGGTAAAGAATCTGCCTGCAGTGCAGGACACGCAGGTTCAGTCCCTGGCTTAGGAAGATCTGCTAAAGTAAGAAATGGCAACCCACTCCAGTATTGTTGCCTGGAAAATTCTGTGGACAGGGGGAGACTTGCTGGCTACAGTCCATGGGGACACAGACAGTTGGACACGACTGAGCACTCAGGCATGCACGCAGCCACATACGTGTGTAACTGAATCACTGCTGTATACCTGAAACTAACACAACGTTGTAAATCAACTATACTTCAGTTTTCTAAAATGCCATCTACATAATAAAACAATAAAATTTGCCTGGGCGCTTGGTTGCAAGAAGATATTTATATTTCTGATAAAGTATGAATCTAAAAGCATGTAAGAAACAGTTATAAAATATACAGTAGAAATATAATCCTATAGAAAAGTGAGCAAATAAAATAATCAGTTTATAAAAGAGAAACCTAAATGGTTGACAAATATAGGATGAGACGTTCAGCCTCACCAGTAAAGAAATAAATAAAAATTAAGATAAAAATAGCAACTTATATCCATGTGGTTGGCAAAAATAAAATTTGACAGCATCAAGTACAGAGAAATTTGTATCCTCAGTCACTGCTAATTGTCATGAGGGATGGTATAGACCTTTTGAAGAACAAGTTAATACTAAAAATAACTTAAAATGCTCTATGCTTCAGCTATTCTCTTTTGGATTTTTTCCATGGGGAAAAACTATACAAATTATTTTTTCCTTCAAGAAACTTTTACAAAGATTAAGTATCTTCTTGAAGTACTATTGATGGACGCAAAGAGTTGAAGACAACCTAGAGTCCTCCTTGTGAAAAATAGGGAAGTAAAATATTGAATATGCATCAAAAGGAATAATACACAGGGGTGAATTAAATCTATAAATGGAATCATGAGCAGATTTCAAAAACATAATGCTGCAATGATAAAAGATAAGAAATGTGAAAGTGGTAGCAAACAAAAATTTATATACATTTTAAAATTACACAGAATGTTATATTTTTATAGACACATATATAAGAAAAAAGGGCCTGCATATACATACCTTAAATATTTGAGAATGGGTATTTTAGGAGAGAGAAATGGAATTGGCTAAGAGAGGCAGAAAAAAAGAAAGAAAAGATGACAATTGCATCAACCAGAGATTGTATCGTGCCAGGCATGATAGGGGTGATTGATGTAACTCTATGTGTCTATGAATCTCAAACACACAACTGTACATTATTAATTATATAGATAATTATTAATAAACAGAGATCAACTGGCATTTCTTGACACAGTATCTTCAGATTTTTACTAAAATATCAATGTGAGCAAATTAAAAGACAAAAATAATACAGAAAAATCTGTTGCCTGGATGAATTTCTATTAACTCTTAGGCCAAAGCAAGTGGAATAATGCCTGTAGTTTGGCCTGGCCAGGTTTGGCGTCATGAGATCGAGCCTCCCTGTTCTCCTGGCAGAAGCTAGGAAGGTGTTTTGACCACCTCTCCAACCCTGCTCCCCACCCTGGTTTATAACTGTATGATCAAAATATGTATTAAGCAGACAACTGGCCCACTATTCCTTGATTACCAAGGGCCTGATGATAGACATGATCAGAAATAATCTCAGATCCCACTTTCTATATCAGAAGTAATCAAGAAGCAGATAAAAAGCATCAGTTAAGTTTCTTGGCTGTAGGATTGTTTGTAATAGTGGAAAACAAAATTATCTGAAGGCTCAGTAGTCAGGGAATGGTTAAATAAATCGTATCATAGCCAGATGGTAGCATATCATGTACCCATAATAATCATGTCTTTGAAGAATGCTAAGAATAGAAAATATGCATAATATTAAATGAAAAAAATAGACAACAAAAATTGTATAATATGCCACCATTTTTAATTTAAAAGCAGACATAAGTGTGTATATGTCAAATATTGGTAAAGTGCTAGGTATGCCAACATATGGACAATGGATAGCTTTGGATCTTAGGAATAAATATGATTTTCATTATCTTCTTTTCTCCATTTAAAACATTTTCATAATGAATACATAATAAAATTTACAGTAGCTAATGCTTGATAACTACTTACTTTGTGCCAGGCGCAGTTCTAAATACTTCTCATGTATAAACTCCCTCCGTCCTCTCTGCAGATCTTTGAAGTAGGTACCATAATTGCGTCTACTTATCTTACACTTGGAGGTCCCTGAGACAGAAGTTAAGCAAATTGCTCATTGGCATTTTAGCTCTGGCGTCTGAGTATAACCACTGTACACATTGTCTCCCCAGTCTCCTTATTCCACACCTGGAAACAAGGCTTAATGTGAATTCGCATTGAAAGATGATGGTTTCTTAATAACAGCTTTGGGACCAGGGAGGGGCCAAAGTACCAGGTGAGGGAAAAAAAAAGGGGGTGCTGAGGGGAAGCAAGAGCCTGAAAGAGAGAAAAAGCCTTTTTCAAAACAGTGCCCTCAGTTCTAGAGCCAAGTCATTTTAAGGAGAGAAAGTAATTAGCTTAATTTAGCTTTGTTTTCTGTGCTTCCTCTGAGAAGAGAGAATGAGGATAAAAGAGACTCACGTTAGTTTCATGGTTAGCCACACAAACACCTGTGGGGCTGTATGCTTTCCTGCATACTGATGATGTTTCCCGAAGAGAGTGCTCAGGGCTGGTGGTGTTGGGGGGGCCCTTTTGAATGAGATCCCCAAATGAAAGCACTTCACCCTTCAGGTCACCCACAGATAGCAGATCTTCATCCCCAGTGAGATCTTGACATTGAAATGGATCAGTGAGACTATGCCTCTTAACTTTCCAGCCCCCTTCCCGTTTGTAAGAATCTCTGGTTAAGCTGTTGCTCTCATGGTTTTACTTTTCTTATTTCTGATTTTGTAATGTGAAGCCCCAAATTTTTAGTCAGGGCTCTCTGGGAAAACAGAACCAATAGGAGATCTATATAGCTATATGATAGTTTATCAGAAGTCTCACCAGCTGGCGTCTGCAAAGCTACAAAAATCAGTGGGGTAATTCAGACCCAATCTGAAGGCTGGAGAATTGGTGAGCTGATGATGTAAGCCTTGATCTGAGTCAGAGAGCTGGAGTGTCTGGGGCAGGAAAAGATATATGTTTCAGCTCAAATAGAGAACATTCACGCTTCCTCTGCCTTTTTTCGGGCCCTCAACCAATTGGGTGATGCTCACCTTTATTAGTGGCAAAAAGGCAAAGCTTGTCTTTAGCACCTGAGCATTGTCAGTGTTCAGATCCACTCACTGCTCCTTCAGCAGTTAGCAGTAACTGAGAAGGTTTCTGTGATCATCAGAAATTTGAAGGTCTTACTCTATCTTGTTAAAGAACTGCCCCATCATCTTTCTCCCTTATCACCCAGGCCAAATTTAATTGCTGCAAGCTCTGATCCTGAGCTCTTTTAGTGCCTCTAGAACCTGATTAAACTTTTAAACGTTTCACTGGGGCTGTAGGCTCTTGTCAACACTAACCTGTTATGGTGCCCTTTGAAGTACTTTTTTCTCCAGTGTTGCAGTGAACTGGGAGATCTTATTTAGCATTTATTAAATAGTAAATAGCTAATTACTCAAAGTAGCTATTTACATATTGAATTTATTTTTCTTGGCATCTTTAATGTCTGATTAACATTTTCTTCCTACAGCTGGAAGATACTTACACAGAATAAAACATTCCCTTATTTAATCTCAAGTGGAATATACGATAAGTGTGATCATTTTAATTTGTGTCATTTATTAGCAGGAGAGACATATCGTACAGGTGGGATGCTCTATCACCCGCCAATTAGCAGGTGGCTTAGAGGGCAAGAGGGAAAACACTTCCACCAAGGGGATTATAGAAGTCACGGAAATAGAAGTTCAGCTATGGGGAAAGTAGAGGAAATGACATTGGGATGTGTGATTTTGGAGACTGGGGACAGAGCTTAAAGCAGTACTAATAACCCTGTACAGACATCCTAAGAGAATACTCAAGATAGGAAGTCTGGCACTCTCTTTGTAAAACTCAAAACTTCTTTTTCTAATCATAAAAAAAAAAAGAAAAAAAAACCAGAGTGAGAGCTGAAGGAGACCTTATGGATCTAATGAAGGTTCATTATGTAGATATGGGAACTGAGGCCCAGAGGAGTCTTGCTCAACGTACTTTAAGTTAGTACCGTGGACATGTGTGAAATCCAAGTCTGCTATCTCTTGTTTCGTTGAATTTTATAAAACTATATACGGCAGCATTTTAGTTTTTGTGTTTTTTTGCCTCCACCACACTTTTCTGAGTTGGCCCTCTGATGGCCTACATCCGGGTGTTTTGCTTGTTGAAACAGGAAGTATGTCATTCTCTTTAGTTTCCAGCACTGAGTGCAGAATCAGTTTTATTAACTGAGAAAGTATTGAGTTGACCAGAAAGTTCATTCGGATTTTTCTGCAGCCTCTTATGGAAAACCCAAATGAACTTTTTGGCCAACTCAATATTTTGGACTGATTAAACCCAGCATCTCCTGGAGGCTTTCGGTGGCTCCAGCCTTCTTCCCTGAGTGGATGTATGTGGGGTGATTCTCCTTGGTATCCTGCCCATTTTCAGATTGGGGAGCTGATACTCACAGGTGGATAGCTGTAGCTGGCTTCTCTGCCTTCACTCTTTACCCTTCTCCCCCACTACTCTGTGCAGTGGAGGCTGATTCTCATGAATTGCACCAATAAGCTCTTCTGGATGGGTTTAGTCAATGGAGCGCCCTGATAGGAGATTGGAGGAAGAAGATATTTACTCCTGGGTTCAGATATTTATTCCTCTAGCTTCCTCCCTGCAAAGATGCTTCCAAGTTGTCTGTTTCTCTCAACCTAAGGTTTTAGGGTCTCATGGTGGCCTTCTATTCATTAACTTTCCCTTCTAGGGACCCTAGACCCCTCTCTTGTCTCACTTCACTGGCTCCAGGAGTGCAGTGGCTCTGCTATTATTTCTGCAGCTTATGGTGCTATCCCATAGTTTTCCTACTCCCCCCTCCCCAAATATCTGTCAATAGTTTATTACACCTTCCTCAAATAACCCTGTTTGGAGAATACCACATGTCTAATCTTGGACTCAATGCTTGACTACTTAATACCGTGTTAAAACATAAGCCAAAGGTGCAAAGAGCTGAAATCTCTGCCCTGCAATTTGCCCTATTTTGCTGCTCTCCTTAACAACCCTCTAACTCCATCTTCTGTCTCCTCTCATGTTAATCCCATCTTCAGCCTTTGCATCTTGGTTTACCAGGTTTTTTCATGTCACTCAACTCTCAAGTCTGGTGCAAAGTTATGTTTTTCACTTGAGTCCCTTCCGCGTGTTCCTGGAGGACACCGCCCAAGACTCGCTGCGTCTGCTTCCATCATGGACGATCCCCTGAAGATAGCTTTCTGACCAGTTACAACTGCATTGAAAATGAGCCACTCGTGTGTCCCTTTACTTATTTACAATAGGAAAATAGCTACAAGTGAGCCCACTCTCTTTCTTTTATTTTTGAGAAAACTGTTCCCTCCTATACTGCATCTGCTGAAACTTCAATAAGCTCCCTGCCATTCGGGTTGGTGTCTTGGCATACATATTTTATGTGGTTACTGGCCCTTAGTCTAACAGAGCGATAACTTTAACAGATGAATTCTTTAAGGTTGGGACCTTAGGTTATATAAAATTAAATGAGTTCCCTGATGTTATCAGTTCTATAAATCCAAAGTTTTGTTGTATTTACATAAAATGAAGGTTCATTAAATTTTATCCTCCTTGTAGTCTATCCCCAAAATGGTATTATAAATTTTCTTCTCCTGGAGTTCTTAATGATCCAAAATAGACTCTTTAAGGAGATCTACTGACAGTGTTCTGAAATATAGAAATGCTGCCCTAACTATAGATTTTTTTTTTCCACAAAAGGTCTGGCTGCTGCTGTTTGTAGATTTGTCTTGAAATCTGTGCCTGTGAAATATTAAACACTAAATGCTGAGATATAGTGGATAAAAATACTTACATCTCTCTGTCTGCATATCAGGGGACAGGACTTGCTCAGGAAATATTCATGAGAAAGTAAAAGACTGTTGATGAAGCAGGGCTCAGATGCTCCTTAAATGTCAAGTCAGAATCAATAATAGCATTGAGACTTTATCCTAGTGGGAATGGAGTATGAGAACTGAGCACACTCCATTGTGGCTTTCAGAGTGATGAATGGGGAGGGATTGATAAGGACCTGTCAATAAAGTATGTGAGTGATTTTTGAGTTCAGTACTAGTGATTGCTAAACACCTGAGTATTGATCTCTGACAGATGTTCAGATAGAGAGTTTTCTAGATATCTCACTGAAAAGTAGTTGTGAGTCACAACTACCCTCTAAGATGTTTATAATTCAGAAAGTATCCTTAGGTTCACTGAGCTGTGAGAGAAGTGTTCTCACAAGAGTAGGCTGAGTAGATTTCAGGGCGTCCTAAGCTACTCCATCATCCAAAAGTCAGCAAGGCATTAAGAATACCCCTACAATGGCTCCCTGCAAGTCACTGTAACTTGAAACTATAGTAAACTATTTTTACCTCAGAGTCTGCTGAGCATTGTTTGGAGGAGGAAGGGAAACACTTTCTTGATCTAAGAAAATGTGTTAAATTAGGTGAGGAGTCACTACAATGAATCTAAGAAGTACTGGCTTGCTGGGTCTGATCATGATAGTTGTTGGAGGGTTGGAAAGTTTGGGAGCCAGAGGATCAGGCTGATAGCAGTGTTGCTATGGGTATCTTGAATCAGGACCTAAACATATGGCTGACTTTGAAATGTTTCTATATCTACAGCTCTGTAAGAGTGTCACCACTAAACCCCATAACTTCTCATCTCTGTATTCCTAGGTCCAGCTCCTCATTCTCCATAAAGCATCTTCTGACAAAACTCACCCATTGTAAACTCACTGGACCCACTGAGTCGACACAGACACTTATTTTCCTATCCTATGTGCTTGGATAACTTGCAGTTAGATTATAGTGTCATGAAATGAGGGGCGACATGTCTCAGCCTTGTTTAATTCTCCAACATGAGCTCTGAGTGTGCCTTCTGATAGTACACTCTTAAAAAATACCCTGGTGGAAGAGTAATAAATACTTAATAAATGCTCTAAATACACTGGTTGTTCAGCTGATCCTGACATTACTATCATATTCTAGAATATTCTCAGCCAGCTGATGAAGTCAGGGCATTCTGGCCATTAACATTGCTTGGTTTGGGTTCCCCAGCTGGCTCAGTGGTTAAGAATCTGCCTGCAGGTGCAGAAGATGTGAACTTGATTCTTGGATTGGGAAGATCCCTAGGGGAGGAAATGGCAACCCATTCCAGTGTTCTTGCCTGGGAAATCCCAAGGACAGAGGAGCCTGGGGGCCACAGTCCATGGGGTCGCAGAGTCAGCCATGACTGAGTGACACATACGCGCATTGCTTGGTTTCCTATTTGTCTGCTGCTGATATTGTGTCAGGCATTTGAGACATGGAAACATGCCGTACATGTGTCTAGTGTTTCAGATGTTCTATAATATGTTATTTCACCTACATATATGCTTTTGAACTGTGGTGTTGGAGAAGACTCTTGAGAGTCGCTTGGACTGCAAGGAGATCCAACCAGTCCATTCTGAAAGAGATCAGCCCTGGGATTTCTTTGGAAGGAATGATGCTAAAGCTGAACCTCCAGTACTCTGGCCACCTCATGAGAAGAGCTGACTCATTGGAAAAGACTTTGATGCTGGGAGGGATTGGAGGCAGGAGGAGAAGGGGATGACAGAGGATGAGATGGCTGAATGCCATCACTGACTCGATGGACATGAGTCTAAGTGAACTCTGGGAGTTGGTGATGGACAGGGAGGCTTGGCGTGCTGCAATTCATGGGGTCACAAAGAGTCGGACACAACTGAGCGACTGAACTGAACTGAACTGATATTGAAAATTGATGACCCTGTATCCCTCAAATCTTTTTAGTCTTTGGAACTGAGTCTTCCATACCCTAGGCTGAGCCTCATACCAGACCTTGTTATCTAGGACAGGGAATAAAAGAAAACATGTTAGGAAATCTGGCTTAGCTTCAAGCTAGTTCTTTACACTTCATAATCTGAACCGGTGGTGCTGTTTTTCAGTAGTTTCCATCTCTGAAAGTCTCTGTTCAATGTTGTGTCCCTAGTTAGATTTCCTACCTCTGAAATTGAGGATCCTCTTGCCTGGATTTTAGATTCCTGATGCTACGCTTCCTATCATCATGTTAGCCCAGTTGAGTGTTAGGTTGCATCCTAAAGTCTCTGAAAAATTTGTAATTTTTCACCTGCTGTTGAATAAAATTTCAGATTCTCACTGTGGCCTATGAGAGTACCCGGCATCCAGCCAATGCCAGTTTGTCTGCTTCTTCTCTTGATGCTCCTCCCAGGAGAGTCTCCATTCTATAATTTCCCATGTTCCTTCACCTTTGGTCCTTCTCTTTGGGATAGTTTTCCCTTATTTAATTTTTATTCAATCTTTAGGTTTCAACTTAGATATTACTTCCTCTGCTAAACTCTGGTCTATTCCCAAGGTACCACATACTGGCCTTATAGAGTATAATATCACACTGGAGTTGAATATCTTATTTGATTTATATATTCCTCATTAAATGCTGAGTTTCATGAGGGGTGAGACCACAGCAGCCTTCTGCACAATTTCATCCCCAACAATCAGTACCCTTTTTAATGAGAATGAATATATTGTAAGGATGGATAGATGTCAGTCTCTCCTACTTAGATCTCCTCTAATTATGTTTTGGATTCCTGAGATAATATAGAATCCAGCAGTGATAGAAAATGGGGAAATATGTCTGGGTTTTTTGTAGATGTGTATCTCTTTCATACATAGAGAGAGAGATATACACAGAGACTGAGAAAGGGACAGAAATGGATGTCAAGAGCTCTGGGAAAAGCTTATGTTACTTAATGGAAAATATATTTCCTATAAATGTTCTTGGCAAAATGAATTATTCAGTTCGGTTCAGTCACTCAGTCATGTCCAACTCTTTGCGGCCCCATGAATCACAGCATGCCAGGCCTCCCTGTCCATCACCAACTCCCGGAGTTCACTCAAACTCACGTCCATCGAGTTGGTGATGCCATCCAGCCATCTCATCCTCTGTCGTCCCCTTTTCCTCCTGCTTCCAATCCCTCCCAGCATCAAAGTCTTTTCCAGTGAGTCAGCTCTTCACATGAGGTGGCCAAAGTACTGGAGTTTCAGCTTTAGCATCATTCCTTCCAAAATGAATTGTTACTAAACTAAATAAAACTACTTAAAATCAAGGGTCATTTGACAGATCCATAGAACAGGGTGATTCCCACATCAGCCTAGGTGTCATCTTAGTTGCCTGTTTTCTCAATGTGTGAAAAGCACTCAGAAAATTCACAGCTTGTCAAATGACAGGGAATCACCTAGTCTGGGAAACTGTTCAGATCCATAAATTGCAGAGCCTTATGTCTTTAATGAAACAAAAATCTACTTTCTTTGATTTGCAAATTTAGAACTTTGCAAAATGGATTTTCATAATGGACTTATTCATGGCTTAGAAAAACTTGTTGAAGGAGTTGATGGGGAGGGTAAATATGAAGATGAGATAGATGTAAGGACTATATATTATAAAGCATAATACTTTATCCTTGGGTTTAAAGTATTAATAGGTACACACTAGCCTCTGGGTCTTCTGACATCATTGCAGAGAGCAGACGCTCTGATGGGCCAAACCAGTAATTCTCCCATGGCCTTTATTTGGCTCTGGAATGTATAGATCTTGAAAACAGTCTGTTGTAACGTCTGGAGTATTCACAATGTGTCAGGGACTTGCATTTGCGGAAAAGGTAGTGGGTTCTACTGTGAAAGAGAACCAATTCAGAGGAGGACTGCCCTGTAAACAAAGCAGAGTTGACATTGCTGGTGGCAGGCAACTGAAGCCTGCAGGAGATGCTGCTCTGCATATGGCTGCCTTCTCAGCTTTCAAGAAAACAGGTTACTGAAACCCACCTGCCTGTCCTTCATCAGCTGGTGTGTATAGTACACATAAGCTTTTGAGAGGAAAACAGAATATCCTGAAGGGGAGATAAATGCTTTGTTCTTTCACATGTTATATAACTTTTACATCCAGTATGATAGAAGCATCATGTTTTCCAAACACATCGCACTTTGAAACACATACTTAACTGTGTTGAGGCCCTTAGGACTCTGGCTTTCCTTCCTGACTTGTCATTCTGTTTTGTCATTACAGAAAGTGTGAACATGGGAGCTTGGCTCTCTGAGACATGAGGGGTAGAGGCAGCTGTCAAAGTCATCAATGGGCTGAAAGCAGTTCCTCTCTCTCCCCTCCTCCACTTTGGCTCTGAACCTCACTGCACACTGCTGTCCCTCAGGGTTCAAAGAGAGACTTGTTCCCAGCAGGGACCAGGACTCTGTGGCCCATTTGCTTTCACAGTTGACAACTTTCCCTAGTCTGATTACCCCTTAAATTTTTGCTCCTGAAAGTAATTCAGGTTCAAAAATGTGAGGGAAATTCACCATTCCATCTATAAACAATTGAACATAGTATTGTGTGTTACTCAGTGCTCCTAACTTGGGTTTAAAAATTTAAATTTGTTTGTTCTATTTTCGGTCCTTTTAATCTTTAGACCCTTCTCTCAGATTCCAGTTCCTGCAGGGAAAGATCTGGTCAATTTAGTATACTTTCTCTCTCTCTGCTCCAAGTCTGAGCCAACTGTATTCCCGCTTTCATCTCTGGAGGAATAAAATGATGTCTTATTTAGGTACTACACAATTTGGAAGTCCTCAAGACCTTCCTGTCTGACATCAGTTGCAAATTCAGAAATAATCAAGACCATGCTCAGGTTCAGTCGTTGACAAGTGAAAAAAAAAGGACAGCTTGAGAGTTGTGAGTCAAGTTTTCTCTGGGGCAAAATGATGACTATAGCCTAGGAGACAGCATCTCAGATAGCTCTGAGAAACTGCTCCAAAGAGGCGGGAGAGAAAGTCAGCATACATGTGATTTTGGGGAAAGGGGAGTACATGCAACTCAGCATGCTTTTGTTTGTTTGTTTGTTTTTGCAGAAGATTTCTGCTAGTCATGAGGAGCACTCATCACCACTGGAGGATTTTATTGCTTTTCTGGATATGAAGAGATATAAGAATTATATATATATATATAATTTTATTCTTTATTTTTGGGGGCTCCCAAATCACTACAGATGGTGATTGCAGCCATGAAATTAAAAGGCACTTACTCCTTGGAAGGGAAGTTATGACCATCTTCAGTTCAGTTCAGTTCAGTCGCTCATTTGTGTCCGACTGTTTGAGACCCCATGAATTGCAACACGCCAAGCCTCCCTTTCTATCACCAACTCCCAGAGTTCACCCAAACTCACGTCCATTGAGTCGGTGATGCCATCCAGCCATCCTATCCTCTGTCATCCCCTTCTCCTCCTGCCCCCAATCCCTCCCAGCATCAGAATCTTTTCCAATGAGTCAACTCTTCGCATGAGGTGGCCAAAGTACTGGAGTTTCAGCTTTAGCATCATTCCTTCAAAGAACACCCAGGACTGATCTCCTTTAGAATGGACTGGCTGGATCTCCTTGCAGTCCAAGGGGCTCTCAAGAGTCTTCTCCAACACCACAGTTCAAAAGCATCAATTCTTCGGCGCTCAGCTTGACAGCATATTAAAAAGCAGACACATTACTTTGTCAGCAAAGGTCCAACTAGTCAAGGCTATGGTTTTTCCAGTGGTCATGTATGGATGTGAGAATTGGACTATAAAGAAAGCTGAGTGCTGAAGAACTGATGCTTTTGAACTGTGGTATTGGAGAAGACTCTTGTGAGTCCCTTGGACTACAAGGAGATCCAGCCAGTCCATCCTAAAGGACCAAGGAGATCCAGCCAGTCCATCCTAAAGGAGATCAGTCCTGGGTGCTCATTGGAAGGACTGATGTTAAAGCTGAACTCCAATGCTTTGGCCACCTGATGCGAAGAGCTGACTCATTGGAAAAGACCCAGATTCTGGGAAAGATTGAGGGCAGGAAGAGAAGGGGATGACAGAGGATGAGATGGTTGGATGCCATCACTGACTCAATGTACATGGATTTGGGTGGACTCTGGCAATTGGTGATGGACAGGGAGGCCTGGCGTGCTGCAGTTCATTGGGTCACAGAGTCGGACACAACTGGGCGACTGAACTGAACTGAACTGAAGAAAAGGGTTCATAAAATCGGCTCCTGAAGACATCTAACTATCTGAAGAACTGTTCTGCCAGTTTTTCTCAGAGCACAGAGTACCTCATTTCTGCCCTCCACCCTGAGAGTCTTTCAAGGAGCTGTTGAAAGTCAGCAGCTGCCTCAGCACATGATTTAATTCTTGTGGAGGTAGATGGCAAGTGCCAATGGCAAGTGCCAATTTGTAGTTGACACTGGAAGGACTCACAGAACTCATTCAGGACTGTGGTTTATTACAGCAAAAGAATTCAGGATATAGTCAGCCAAGGGCAGAAGGGCAAAGGACAGGGCCTGGGGAAGATGCAAGCAAGGAGCTTTCTGTTTCTCTCTCTCAGTAACATTGTGTGGACAGTGTTTACTTGTCTCAGTAACAACGTGTGACAATACAGACAGAGTATTCACGACCAGGGGAGCTCACCTGACCCTCGGGGTTCAGGGTGTTCTTGGAGCTCAGTCATGTAGACATGCTTGACCACCAGGGTATCTGACCTTAGATTCCAGCTCCTTCAAAGGTTGAACTGATACTGTAAATCACGTTTTCAGCATAGACTTATCTGTCATGTGCCAAGTTTGTAAACAGACACTCTTATCAGGTAGGACATTCAAAAGACTTGGAGATTACCTCTTAGAAGCCAACACAAAAGCCAAAGCTATCTTTGAGCAAGATTCATCCTGTGTTGCATAGGTGCTTTTATGCCTCCAGTTAAAAATGTTTTGGGTCTTTTCCAACTTTTAAAAATTGTGTTTTTATTATTTTTATTTTATATTTTTAACCAGTGGAAATGTTTTACTCTGAGATGTTTTAGTCGTGTCTGACTCTTTGTGACCCCAATGGACTGTAGCCCACTAGGCTCCTCTGTCCATGGGGATTGTCCAGGCAAGAACACTGGAGGAGTGGGCTGCCATGCCCTCCTCCAGGGGATCTTTCCAACCCAGGGATCGAACCCATGTCTTCCTCATTGCAAGTGGATTTTTACCCTCTGAGCCAACAGGAAAGCCCTTTATCCAGTGGAAATGTTTTAGTTTGAGATAAATGAAGATTTGGGGTCTCCTTCTTGAAAACCTCCCTACTGGCTGGTATGTTTCAGAAGGTAAGTCTTGGGCTGAATTCTATCATACATACAAGCTCTTATTGTCAGACTAGTGAGAAATAAATTTTTAAGATTCCAAAAACATTTTTAAAACTCAAAGTCTTAGCTCTCTTTCTTTTTAAGACATTCTCCTAACCTTAAGCAAAATGTTCATTTGAGGCAGATATGAAAATGTTCTAACTTCACGATTCAGGTAAGTAATTAGGTGATAGAGTCATTTTGAATCTGAACACAGAACCCATGTGTTCTAGGGCCAGGGAACCCATTCTGAAGGTCAGTTTGCTGTTGTACTCAGATTTTTACACTCTGTGTGTGCTGTGCTGTGCTGTGCTTAGTCGCTCAGTCATGTCTGACTCTGCAACCCATGGACTGTAGTCTGCCAAACTCCTCTGTCCCTGGGGATTCTCCAGGCAAGAATACTGGAGTGGGCTGTCATGCCCTCCTCCAGGGGCATCTTCCCAACCCATGTCTCCTGCATCGCAAGTGGATTCTTTACCATCTGAGCCACCAGGGAAGCCCAAGAATATACTGGAGTGGGTAGTCTATCCCCTCTCCAAGGGATCTTCCAGACCCAGGAATCGAAGCAGGGTCTCCTGCATCGCAGGTGGATTCTTTGCTGACTGCACTACCAGGGAAGCCTACGCTCTAGCTAGCAAATGCAGAAGGTATATAATACATGTATATAGATACATGATATTTTGCCAATCTTGAATTCATTTCAGCAGTGGAAAACCATTTCTTATGCTAATTATAAAACCCTTCAGCAATGGTGAAATCTTCAAGAGAGTTGATATTGGTGGCTCTCTGGAGTGTAGATTCTTGATTATTCTTTCAGATGCTAACTAAACACTCCATAGTATGTATCCTAATTAGAATACATTGAATGTTAACTAAATAACGCCCCTAGGATATACACAAACTCTGACCTGTGACTATAACACACTGTCTTTAGACAATATAAAAGGCCTTTCTAGAGAAGCCTGTTTCTTCAGCTCTTCTGATTTCAAATTCACCTGGATTCTTTTGCTTTCTTTCTTTCTTTCTTTTTCCCTTCAATGTTCTGGTTTTGTCATAAGACCCCTTGAGTCCTCACCTCTTTCTTTCATTCTTATTTCTCTGGCCTAATCTGAGTTTCTCTGGAACAGGTCCTAGGACATACTCACAGGTGAGAAAGTATCATTTATTCTGGCAGATTTTGTAGGTCATTTTTCAAGCACTTAAATCATTCTACATTTATAGCTTCTCTATTCATTCAGAAAATTTTTATAAAATCCTATGCTTTGTCAGTAAACTTTTCTGTTTAACAAGAGTGCTCCTGAAAGAATGGTCCATAGAACGCTGGTCTGCAAGACCCAAACTATTTTCACAGTAACTAGGATGTTATTTGCCTTTTACAAGGTATTGAGATTTGCAATGATGGTACAAAAGGAATGGTGTGTAAAACTTCTAGTATATTAATGATCAAGGCAGTGGCATCAAACTGAAGATGGTTACTCTAGTCTTTCCAGTTTAAAATTTTTAAAAAGCCATTTCTCTTTTAATAAGCAATACAATTTATTAATTTTATTAAACCTGACCTTTGAGTAAACATCTTTTTACTATTTTGTGTGATAAAACAGGATGTATACATAAAATATTTTTGCTTTACGATGAAGTATGAGGGCTGTCATGAGGTTGAGTTGTGAGCTGAACTATTGGCTTTTTGCATAGAATACCATTTTTTCCTTGACAGAGCCTCTGATACCGAAACTATGGTTGTTCAGATTTGTGTACTTTACAAGCATTTCTGTAAAAATCTCATTTCAAGAAAACAAACTACCATATTTATTGCCAAGGATACAATTGGAAATTTTAAAGTAAAATATGTTTTTGAAAATATGTGTCTTAACTTGGGCTTGAAACCTGGAGAAAGGAGTGATAGCCCACTCCAGTATTCTTGCCTGGAGAATCCCATGGACAGAGAGAGAAGCCTGGCTGGCTACAGTGCTTGGGGACACCAAAGGAGGGGCACGACTGAGCAACTAACATTTTGGGCTTGAAAACTTCCCCATCCTTAAAGATTTTTCTGATAAGCTCAATGATGATACAAAGGTGATGTTTTGGTATTGTGTAGTGAAATATGTTAATGTTTGGAAGATCAGTGTAACTCAGTAAGCCAATTTTTTCTAAAAAGTATCAATGTATAATGTCACAGAATTATGTGTAGTAAGATGTAATAGAGTAACAGTGTTTACTTAGACAATTTAAGTTTCCACATTGTAACTAAACTTTAAAAACTTCTGCTTATTGAGTTTTGATATAGCTTAAAAATAATATCCACAATCATGTGAAAAGAGCTATGAAAATGTCTCCTTTTTTTCAGTATCAGTGTATGTCTTTTGTAGTCACATATTTTTCAAATACGTCAGCAAGAGTATTAAGCCAGACATCAAAGATATTTGCAAAAATGTGAAACATTGCCCCTCTTCTCATAATTCTTTTCTTTGGAAAATCTAATTATGTTTTGTAAAAACAATGTCATTTTCTTTAAAAATAATAAAAATAGGTTTATCATCATTAATTTTAAGTAAATACATATTTTTGAATTTTTTTGTTTTAAATGTTGAATGCCATAAAGTGACAAATGTAACATTCACCATCGTTTGTAGTGACTTTTTTCTCGTGATGAGAACTGTTAAGATCCACTCTCTTAGCAACTTTTAAATATGTGACACACTCTTATTAACTGTAGTCACCATGCCCATGCCCTGCATCTCATCCCCATGATTGATTTATTTTATAACTGGAAGTTTGTACCTTTTGACCCTTTTTGTTCATTACATTTCCTCTTGATGAGGTAGTATATCCTTTAATAATTCTTTCAGACAGGTTTGACTGTGGATGATAAATTCTCTAAGACTTCGATGCTTCACAAGTGAATGATACTTTAGATTTTTATTTTCACGGTTTCACTTATTGTGTTACTTTCTATCTCTATTTTTGCTGATGAAAAATCTAACTGATGTGTCTTTGTAGACAATCAGTGTTCTCTTGGATCTAAATACCTGGATTAGGCACACTAGCAGATTTTTTTTTTTCTTTTAAGATGTTTTAGGGGCTGAGGCTGCTTCTGAATCCTACTGTGTAGACAAATGTCAAGTTTGCTTCTGAATTAGGCTACGTCTCTGGGCCTATCACTGTTCCCAACCCATAAGAGCTGTTCAAGACGATTGTTTGTTCTTGTTGTTTGTTTTATTTTTTTAGTAAAGAACCAATGAATGAATGACTAAACCTCGTCAATTACATGGGCAATTATTATAAAACTCAAGCTTCTTGATAGTGGAGGTGCTGCTGAAGGATGTTAATTTGAGAGTCTAGACTCTGAAGCTTTGTGGAGCACAAAGACAAACAGAGAAGTTGATTTGGTGGTTAGGATTGGTAAAAATCTGTGTGGTGCCATTCCATGTTGCAAAGGGTCACCAAATGTTGCTTGCTAAATTTTGCTGACTTGGCTGTGGTGGGATTCTGACCCAGTGTGGTCAGAAATGGTGCCTCTACACTCCACACCTAGGGAGTGAGGTCTTCAGAAATACTTCAGGACTTTGAGTCCAGGCTTGAGTGAAAAGCAAGAAGTCAAGAACAGAAGAGATCAGAACCCACTCGTCAATGAAACACAAACTGATGTGAGAGAAAAAAGATCTTAACCAGAACAAGGGTGCGTGATGTGGGGACAGGTTACCTGGTTCAACTACAATGTCAGATCAGATATTAGCTTGACTTTACTATGATACCCTGATGATTTATTCTGAAAACTGAATTCACATTTTGAAAAAAAATTCTTAATGCCATTTCTTTAAAAATCAATTTGTGTAGGTGGTCAATACCAGATGTTAGCAAAATCTCATTATCTATTTCTGCTTATTAGTCTCACACCCTCATTCTGATAACCTGCTATAGGACTTTGTAGAGAATATTGTTTGGATTAGCAATAATTTCTAAAATATCTTTTAGCCACTGGAAATATGTAGGCTATTATATCTCTGGTTAAATCACAGATACACTCATACACACCCCACACCCCTAAGCAGACCCACACACACATATACACAGACATATACTCCTGTAAGTACTTAAGGAAAAGTCTAGGGATGTGTATTATCAGATATAGAAACTCAAAGCAAAATTTTTGTTGTCAGTGAACTAAAATTTTGTCTTCCCCAAACCCCTTAAAAAGGCTTGTAATGTTTAGAAACATGTAGAAGAATCCCCTGCCTCTCTTTCCTCTCAATCCAGGTTGAGTTAAGCGCTGTGTGATCACATTCTTGGTTCTATGTATGATGAATCCTACTGCACTCCTTGTTGTTTTTTGTTGGCTAAATCATGTCTGACTTTTTGCGACCCCATAGACTGTAGCCACCAGGCTCCTCTGTCCATGGGATTTACTGGAGTGAGTTGCCATTTCCTACTCCAGGGGATCTTCCTAACCCAGGGACTGAACCCATGTCTCTTGTTTGACAGGCAGATTCTTTACCACTGAGCTACCTGGGAAGCCTGTATTACTCTCCTTGTGTTGTGTTTAGTCGCTCAGTCATGTCTGACTCTTTGCAAACCCGTGGACTGTAGCCAGGCTCCTCTGTCCATGGGGTTTCCCCAGGCAAGAATACTGGAGTGGGTTACCATGCCCTTCTCCAGGAGATGTTCCCAACTCAGGGATTGAACCCAGGCCTCCTACATTGCAGGTGGATTCTTTACCATCTAAGCCACCAGGGAAGCCCAAGATTCCTGGGGTGGGTAGCCTATCCCTTCTCCAGGGGTCTTCCCAACCGAGGAATCAAACAAGGGTCTTGTGCATTGCATGTGGATTCTTCACCAGCTAAGCTACCAGGGAAGCCCTATTACACTCCTTACCTGTATTATTTATCTCTGAGCTTTTCCCCACTATCAAGCTCCTTTCCACCCCATTGTTGCAAACAACGGCGTTGGCTGGGGGGTGGGGGTTCATTCTTTAATAGCATTTGTGTTTGTAATTGTCTTTGACCCTAATCTCTTTCTCTGAATACTAGGGTCAAAATTTTGTTCTAGTCTGGAGGTGGTGATGTACATTTACCTTTAAAGCCCTCACCGGGAAAAGCTTGGTTTCTCTTAGAAGCTGGCCTCCCCAGCTCCCATCTCACACCTGCTTCCAGCTGCCACATTTCATGAGCCTGCTGTGCTAAAACACATTAAAATGGCAGGCACTGACAATTTCACATAATCCCCAAAGCCAGGGAAGCTGGATCAAGGGAAAGTTTACCCAGTGAACATCAAGCTGAAGAAAAGGTGAAAGAATTCAGCTCTTTATTAGCAGTTTTGAGTTCTCCATCGAGGAGCTGAGAAAGCCTGCTTCTGTGAATCTGAGCCAGAGGACTAGTTGCTGTGTTCTGCATGGCTGCTAGTGGAAATGACACTCACAGGCAATACTCAAGTGTACGGAAAACTAGTTGTATTTCTGCAAAACCCAACTCCAATTGCTAAGTCAGTTTAAAGGGCATTTTCCATTTTCAAATACTCTCTTTTCTTCCAGAACAGTGTATGGACAGGGAGTGAGAAGTTCCAAGGTAACAAGGAGGATGTATGTGCCTTGTAGACGCTCCCAGCTCCCTGTGTCCTTACTGGCCTCTGCTGAGACACCTCTTCTGTCTGTGGCTGTGATTATCAGCTGTCCCCAATGCCTCCCAGTTAATGGAGGACACTGTTGCTCCCACCCAGGGTACCTCTGCTGCCCCTGGCTGCTGGATCACCTGTTGACCAGGTAGGCATCCTGTCTCAGTTCTCCTGTACTGTCCGAAGCTCAGTGACATTATCTAGAGTCGGACACAAGTTAGTGGCTAAACAACAACAACTTTTCACTGTATTTGCTTTATACATTTCTGCTGAAATATCTAAAATAAATGATAGACTGTGATATTTCATCACTAAATACTTTAGAAAGAAGTCCCCCTCCTCCAAATAAAGACATTTTCTTATTTAACCATCTACTTAAGCTTATATTATCATCCATGGCATCACTGACTGACTCGCTGGACATGAGTTTGAGTAAGCTCTGGGGGTGGTGATGGATAGAGAAGCCTGGCATGCTGCAGTCCATGGGTTCAAAAGAGCTGGACATGACTGAGTGCCTGAACAGAACAGATAAGCCCTTACTATTAACTGAAGGTGAAGGTGAAGTCGCTTAGTCATGTCCGACTCTTTGCGACCCCGTGGACTGTAGCCTCCCAGGCTCCTCCCTCCATGGGATTCTCCAGGCAAGAATACTGGAGTGGGTTGCCATTTCCTTCTCCAGGGGATCTTCCTGACCCAGGGATTGAACCTAGGTCTCCCGCATTGGAGGCAGACACTTTAACCTCTGAGCCACCAGGGAAGCCCCACTATTAACTGATATCCCATCCATATTTAAATGTCCCCCATTAGCCTTTAAATGCCTTTTGGTGTTGATGTGTTCAAAGTAAGGTCCAGTTAAGGTCCACACACTAGCTTTGGTTGCTGCCTCTTAATAGTTTCTCTCCAGGAACTGATATGCCCACTGCCGTCCCTTTTTCCCCATGCCATATTCCTGATGAGCAGACCCAGCAGGTTATCTTATAGAAAATCCCCCCACCATCTAGATTTCTCAAACTCCTTCCTGGTTTAACGTGCTCCTCTCATAGCTGCTATTCCTATTAGCTGGAAATTAGATCTACTATATGGATCAGATATACAGTTTCTACAGGGCTTCTCTGGTAGCTCAGATGGTAAAGAATCTCCTTACATTGCAGGAAACCTGGGTTCCATTCCTGGGTTGGGAAGGGAACGGCTACACACTCTGGTATTCTTTTCGGGAGGATCCCACGCACAGGAGAGGCTCGTGGGCTACAGTCCACAGGGCTGCAGAGGCAGACACAACTGAGTGACTCACACTGTCACCTTCACCACAGTGTCTACAATTAGAAAGACTGTTTCAGGGGTGAGGGATAAGGGCCGTGAGCCTGGTTAATTCACCCTTGGTGACTCTGCTATTGATTACTATGTGAAAGTGATCCTTGTTTACTTCTAAAGATATATATATATATATTTTTTTTTTTTTTGCAGTATTTTTCACACTTTATAATTTCAGTTAATTCTGGAATCTAACTTGGACATGTGTACTCACTAAATAAATCAGCTTTTACTTTAGGACGTTGCTCAGATTCCATAGAATACTGAATGCAGGCATTTAACTAATACAAAAAGATAAATGGTGCTTTGGACAGTGCATTCAATATATTTTGAAATTAAACTAAAGTTACTATTTTTTGCTAAGGAGACATCTAGACTTGATTCATTTCCCCCTCCCCCTGTAACCTTCAATTTTTTTGTCTAATCATATTCCCAGAGCAGCTGGGTATGTACATCTTAACCTTACCAACACTTCAGAGATCATAAGAGCAAGGTCATAGATTGAAGGTTTTTCTCCTCTTCATGTCTCTGCAACACACACCAACATATACATATACGCACAGAGAGAAAAAGAGTTGCACAATGAACATAACTCATTTACTCAGTTTTATGATGACATTTTCACATGGCATTGATTATCAGGACAGGTGTTGCTCAGTGTGTACAGTGTGTACATCTCTCTATCTGTGTACGTATCATATATTTAAAAGATAATTCAGATCTAAAATGTGCCTTGCAAGTGACTGCATTTTAGAATCAAGGGAATATGTGAGTATACCTGCTTGAGATTAGCTGTGTGAAAAATAAAGTCTTTCCTTTATATTCTGTATGTGTATGTACTTTTCTATATAGCGGTCTTGATGTATTAATAATTTTTACAGTAATTTTGTTTTCACTGAGAGTAGCACTTTGTTGTAGGGACATGTGGCCTGGCTTCACTGATCTGCAAACGACACCCCCTCTGAGTACTATTATCATCCAGACGGTTTTCTTACTGAGCAGTTATGAAGGTTTATGACCAAGTTATAAACAGGAGAAGGGAGCTTATGTTAATGAGGTCAACACTGTTTCTGTTATGTCTTTGACTTATTAAACAGTCCCCCAAAGGGAATACCTTTTCCAAATGGGCTAAACAGAGAGATAAACTTTTACTAGCTGAAGACTTAAACTACAAATGTACTTAATGATGTGGAGCTGATCTAACTTTACACGGAACCATGCAATGACACCAATGTCATAGAAACTATTAGAGTAATATTTATTTATGTATTTGCATAGATAGTTATTTCTGTGACTGTCTCAGTCAGCTTGGGTTGTCACAGCAAAACTCCATGGACTGGACAACTTAGACAACAGGAACTTGTTTTCACATAGTTCTGGAAGCCGGAGAGTCTAAGATCAAGGTCCCAGCCAATTCGATTTCTCCCTTCCTGGCCTGCCAGATGTCATCTTCTTATGATGTCCTTATATGGCAGGGAAAGAGTGAGCAGGCAATCCTTCCAGGTATCATGAGTGCCCCACACCTGTGCTCTCCTCTAGTCCTGATCTCTGTCTGAGCACCCCACTTCCAGATACCCTCACTTTGCAGGTTATATCTTCATCATACAAATTTGGGGAGGATATAATCGTTCCCTAACAATCTTAATATGGGAAGTGGGTGAAAGATCTATTTCATTAGACTGACTGGTTTACCTGCCAGCCTCTGGAGATTTAGAGACTTCCCTGTAGCTCAAACGGTAAAGAATCTGCCTGCAGTGCAGGAGACCAGGGTTTGATCCCTGGGTAGGACAGATCCTCTGAAGAAGGGAATGACAATCCACTCCAGTACTCTTGCCTGGAGAATCCCATGGACAGAGGAGCCTGGCTGGCTACAGTCCATGGGGTCACAAAGAGTCGGACACGACTGAGCAACTAACACACGCACACTCTGGAGATTTAGGTTGTATGTGCCTTATTCTGACACTGCTGGGTTCTGTATGAGAGGAGGTGCCCTGGCCACGGTCCAGTCATATTTGATTGCATGAGAATGTGCCTATCACCGATGAGTTTTTAAAAGCTGACATTACAGAAAAGTTCAAATATTGAGTATGTGGTTGATAGTCTTAGACTAGCTCATTCTAGCACAGTGAACAAGCGCATGCTGGCTGCAATTTTGCCGTCAATATTTTCATGGATTATCAATTTACAATTATAGTCTTAGCTCAGGATTTGTACAGCTTTTGATAAGGAAGCCACCAGCTTGCAGTTGGGTGGGGTGGGTAACCAGACAGCTGCTCATGCATACCAATGAGGGTTTTGTCAATGCAAATCTGGAGAGCCCTTTAAAAAATTTAGCCCTTAGTGTCTACTTTGAGCTTGGATGTGATATGTGATATGAGACCACTTAACCAGCAAGTTTACCTCTAATTTTAGCTTCACCTGAATTAAAACTGGCGTGATATTGCATACTGCTACAGACATTAGCAACTTTAAAGTGCAGAAAGAAAGAACCGGAAATTAAATGCAGTCCAAGGGAAGAATCACAAGAATGCCACTGGTGGTTTTGTGTTGTTGTCAAAATTTCAGGAAATCTCTGATGAATATTAGGATAAAAGAGATAATTTGCTTCTTCACAGGAACACATTTTTAATGCCATTTATTTCCTACTTCGGCAATTTAAGACAATCTGCCCACATACAAAGGAAGCAAAACAAAACAAAACACGCTGTTTGGGGAACTGATTCTCCAACAAATCCCTGTTGAATAAGCCAGGGTCCCCAGTAAAAAGTGTGCTTTATACCTCTCGTCTACTCCCCAAACATCTGACCGTTGGGCTGATGTTCCATCAACCCAGACAGCTGGACTGGCCATTATGCCTTTTGTTTTGCCTAGCCCAGGGGTATAAGCTTTGTCTGTTTTGTGTATGAGGGAAGAGAAAATACAAGGTTTCTATATCGTCTCCTAGATTATTGAAGAGACCACTCCCTGACACTCAAGTGCCAATAAAGTGAATGGAGACTAGCTGTTCTTATTGACTATACAGAATGATGGCAGATAGGAAAAGGGACAGTTACAACTGGGATAATAGTCACAGAACAACAAAATGAAGAATATCCTATAGTTGTGGGTATGCATGCACCGTCAGGCCCAGCTATTTGTGACTCCATGGACTGTAACCCATCAGGCTCCTCTGTCCATGGAATTTTCCAAGCACGAAATACTGGAGTGGGTTGCCATTGCCTACTCCAGGGGATCGTCCTGATCCAGGGATTGAACCTGCATCTCCTGCACTGGCGGGTGGATTCTTTACCACTGAGCCATCTGAGAAGTCCAGTCCTATAGTTAGTGAAGGCTAATTATGCATGAATTTATGGTATTAATTGACAAATCAAATCATTTTGCACTAGGAAGTGTTATAAGATTTAAAGATCCAAAAGTGTTAAATGTTGTCTTTACTTTCAAGGGATTAGCTGAGAAGCATGTCAATATTCAGACAAAAGTATTATATTCACTGTGATATAAGTTTGTACCATATACAAGAGAGACTCTTAGGAGCAAGTTGGCCTCCTTACTAAGAAAGTCAGGAAAGGCTTCAGAGGAGAAATAGAATGAAAGACTGGGGGAAAAATCACAAAACAGTATATGTTAAATAAAAATGAACAAACCAAATACCTGCTGAGTAGGAGCTTAGAGAGGGGAAATCAACTTCTATTTAGAAAGGAAAAATAACATAAAAGGGGGAAATGGGAGTGGCCTCAAGTAATATTTGTTGTGTCATTGGAAGCTGAAAGAGTTGTTCAACCTGAGCTGTTCTAACACATCCTTAGTTCCTCCTTGTGCACACAATCTTCGGGGGACTAGGCCTAGGGATGTGAGGATAATTGGGGCAACAGAAAGCTGTAAACCATCTTGATATATATGGAGATGAGAAGATAAAGCTAATCAGCCCAAACTGGGCTTGTAATTGACATTTGGTTTCCTAGTATTTTGTTATTTTTCTGCTTAAAAAAAATTAATATACTTTTCTAGAAACACATATAGAATTAGCTTATTCTCCACTACAGTGCAGTTTCCTATGAAATAGCCTGAAGTAGATCTTATATAGTAGCAACTGTATTATGGTACTAGACAAGAGGGAGAAATGTGAAATTTGTCTCATTTGAATACAAATTCATGGGAGGAAATCTTAGTTTACATTTTGAGTTTGAGTCTATATCTCTTAAATCATTCCCAAGAAATCTTTGAGTAAATGTCCTTAGATTGCTGAGTGATTGCTTCCTTTCTGAGCGATAACCAAAGTATTCTTACCACTGTTAAGAATGGATTTTGGGTTGGGCAGACTATGTGATCTTAATGATCACTTAATAATTAGTCCTTAATGTAACATGAAGTAGGGGACAGATTTGTCAGCTTTCTTCAAAGATACCTCTTTCCAACTGAGGAAATTCTTCATGGTTAGTCAACTAGTCACTCACTCATGCAGGCCCCAAATGGTAATGTCTGAATGTGAGTGTTTGTGTTTTCTGGATGTGTGAAAGCTTTTTGTGGGAATAAAACCCAAACCCCAAAATCTGTAAATGGTTTGATGCCTTAAATACAGGCCTAAATTAGTATATCACACTGGTTACATTTTTATCAATACTTTCTTCTCAATATTCGACTAATTCTCTTATGCACAACAATGCAGGCTTTCTAGGTAAGTTTTGTCATGTGATGGAAAGACCCCAGAGTTATAAAAGTGTTTGAATGAATTTCTAGTTCCTTCAATTCAGTCAGTCACTCAGTTGTGTCTGACTCGTTGTGACCCTATGGACTGGGATCCATGCACGCCATGCACACCATGTCCATCACCAGCTCCTGGAGCTTGCTCAGACTCATGTTCATATTGAGTCAGTGATGCCATCCAACCATCTCACCTTCTGTTGTCCCCTTCTCTCTCTGCCTTCCATCTTTCCCAACATCAGGGTCTTTTCCAATGAGTCAGTTCTTCTCATCAGGTGGCCAAAGTATTGGAGCTTCAGCTTCAGCATCAGTCCTTCCAATGAATATTCAGGACTGATTTCCTTTAGGATTGACTGATTTGACCTCCTTGCTGTCCAAGGGACTCTCAAGAATCTTCTCCAACACCTCAGTTCAAAAGCATTAATTCTTTGGTGCTCAGCTTTCTTTATAGCCCAACTCTCACATCCTTATATGACTACTGGAAAAACCATAGCTTTGACTAGATGAACCTTTGTTGGCAAAGTAATGTCTCTGCTTTTTAATATGCTGTCTAGTTTGGTCATAGCTTTTCTTCCTAGGAGCAAGTGTCTAGTTCTTTAGGTGTGCCTTGAATTACCACTAAGACCTCAAGTAAGTTGCTTCATTTGGGGAGGAGTTTACTTTCTTCTTGTTTCAATGGAATCAGTAAAACTAGTTGTCAGTACAAATCCTTTATTTTCAATAGTCTTTGGTTCTAGGAGTTCTGTGCAAAAACCAGAGCGGTCTTAGTTTCAGAAATGAGACTTTTAGAAATCTATCATTAGGGACATTTACATCATTTGATTCCTACAGTGTCTAATTCATCAGGAAACAGCTCTCTATCTCGCTGTTGAGAGACTGATAAGGAGTTGGCAGTATTTCCTAAAGAATTCCAAAGAAGTTGAGTTATACAGAACTCAAACAGGAGAAGACAATTTGTGTAAGGTCATATGTGTCATGTGGGTGACAAAACATTTCCAAGATGAAGTCATTTCTCCCCCACAGCTCTTGGCTATGTCAGAGGAATTTTGTTTCTGCTAGTATTTCTATTACAGACAATAAGTTCTATTATAGATAATTTACCTCGTGATGGCAGAAAATTAACAGGGATTTATGACCCTTTGGTAAAGAGGGGTAGCTCTGGTATATAGAGGGCTTCCCTGGTGGCTTAGATGGTAAGGAATCTGTCTGCAGTGCAGAAGGCCTGGGTTCTATCCCCAGGTTGGGAAGATCCCCTGGAGGAAGCCACGGAAACCCACTCCAGTATTCTTGGCTGGAGAATTCCACAGATAGAGGAGCCTGGTGGGCTGCAGTCCATGGGGGTCACAAAGAATCGGACACGACTGAGTGAGTAAGCACAGCTGGTGTAAAATGGTAGGGAGGTATGGCTGTCAGGGGGAATCTCGACCTCTCTTTTGGAGTCATGTGGGGAACCAGTCTGTAGGATTTGTCCCATCCATACTTTGCTTAATTTTATATGTATCTGACCAAATATATCCAAAACTATTTTACTCTAAAGTGTTGATTATTTGCTATAATATGGTGGCACAGTGGTTAAGAACCCGCCTGCCACTGCAAAAGATGCAGGAGACACGAATTTGATTCGTAGTTTGGGAAGATGCCCTGGAGAAGGAAGTGTCAACTTGTTCCAGTATTCTTGCCTGGAAAATCCCATGGACAGAGAAGCCTGGTGGGCTACAGTCCATGGGGTCGCAAAAGTAGGACACAATTGAGTAACTGAACATACAATATGCAAGGCATGGTTTTAGCCTCTATAGGAAACACAAAGATGATCCTTTTCTTCAAAAAAGAAAGAAATAAAAAGAAAAAAATTAGTGATGCAGACTCAGTTCATAGTAATAATACAAACCGTTATTCTGTTTTTTAGAAAAGAAATGCTAATTATACTATTTATATAGTAAAAATACCTAAAAGACCTAGAAGAAAATCGTGACAATGTTTTTTATTCAAAAGTGACATTAAATTTTGTTACAAGCAATGATGACTCGTTATACTCAGAAACTTAATCCAGTTCATGCTTAATGGACAGAATCCCAGGTGGCCCATGAAAAATACTTGCATGTAAGAACTACTTTTCACTTGATAGGAAATGTCTAATTTAATTTTTCCAAGTTGAAATATGTAGGACAAATTATAATAGACCGGTTTCCTTCTTAAGAAATTTTAATTATTTGGCTTGCATGATACCCTATCATGAAAAAATGTTTTCACCCTACAGCTTTTTAGTTGTTCTAGTCCAATTTCTAGTTGAAGGATGAGGGTACTGGTACTTTTGATATTGATATTTTAATTAAGGCTTAGGATATGGACAATGATGAGAAACCAGAAGTGTAATTTCTTTACTTGTAAATGTAGATTTGTATTTGAACTTGATTCTACAGTTCAAAGACTCTTGTGGGAGAGTAAAACACCTTGATCTATAAGCATGAAGGACATTATATTTCCCAGGTGGCTTGAATGAGATAGTAACTGTGGTTATAAGGTTTTGGATCCTTTGATTCTCTTACTTTCTAAATTTAGTTAAACACTATGGAAATAATTTCTTCTGTCATGTTGTTACTATAAGAGAGATAAGAAATGTATCTCAAAAAATATAAATGGGATGGACATGATCACCTAAAACGTTCATGGTGATAAAAAAAAAAATCTCTACTTAGATTGATTTATACTTTGAGGTTACAGGATTTTAGAATCTGGTAACCTTCACCAGGTTAAGAAAAGTACCTGTTTATCGGCAGTGATTTCTCAGGAGCCACGCTATCTTCTGTGGCCTTCCTGTTGGTTTCCTGCAGATAAACATTTTTCAACAGGATAAGAGAGGCAGAGCATTTACACACAATCTCTTCATTGCTATTTTTTCCCATAGAATACTGTTCTATTAAACAAATAGAAATGCTCTTTTTTAAGTCTTTCATTTCTTTTGGATTCTGTAAGAATAAAACAGGTGTAGAATAATACTTGGAGAAGGCAATGGCAACCCACTCCAGTACTCTTGCCTGGGAAATCCCATGGACGAAGGAGCCTGGTAGGCTGCAATCCATGGGATCGCTAAGAGTCGGGCACGACTGAGTGACTTCACTTTCACGCACTGGAGAGGGAAATGGCAACCCACTCCAGTGTTCTTGCCTGGAGAATCCCAGGGACAGAGGGAGCCTGGTGGGCTGCTGTCTATGGGGTCGCACAGTCGGACACGACTGAAGCAGCTTAGTAGCAGTAGCAGAATAATACTCAGGTGAAAAAAGTACCCTTCTTAAATAATAATTCAGAAAACTTTAAGACACACTCTCTCATTTATTAAGGTTTGCTGACCTTCTGGCTCCCAAGGGAAGTTGCTTCCCTCAGGCTGTAAATGTTAGTGTGATGGAAAGGCTCCATGTGGAGGCCTGGCTTCCGAAGGGGCAGCTTTTCCAGTTGGTCCCAGGAGCTGTGCTGCAGCAGGTAGAAGGAAGATTCCACCATCAGTCCATTAAACATTTCCATTGAACGGACTCTCTTCTAGGGAAGATTAAATTTTGGAAAATCTATAGATAAAAGAATATTTGCATGGTACTCGATTCAATAAAGCTGATAGGTATATCTACCTTGAAAGTGAAAGTGTTAGTCAAGTCTGACTCTTTGCGACTCCATGGACTATAGTCCACCCATTTCCTCTTCTGTGGAATTTTCCAGGCAAGAATACTGAGGCAGGTTGCCATTCCCTTCTCCAGGTATCTACCTTAGGTCTTCTTATAATGATTAATATGCCGATACTCATGAGGAATATCCTGGTAGAGTGATGCTGTGAACGTGGTCTTCTAACAATATTGTGCCAGGCACCCCACGGCACACAGCAGGCGGGGATTTGCTCTCTCAGCATTGTTTTGTCTCTATGACCTTGCCACTGACTGGGTCCAGATGAAGCCTTAGTGCTTAGCTAGGAAGGATTCCATAGGTTTCCAAATTAAGAGATCAGCACAGCTGGATCCTAGGAATGGAACCAGTTTCTAGCTGCATTTGCCAAGCTTTCTTTGTGGGCACGAGCTTCTGTCGATGTGTAGCATGGCTAAACTAGACCAAAGCATGGCTCTCAGTGACAGAACTGTGGCTTGAATTCATCCAGATGCCTGTGTGGGAGAAGTGCTGTACTCAGGCTCTCCTCAGAGGGGATGGCTTGTGTACTGACTGCAGACAGATGATTCTGACATCTGGCCGTCCATTCCATTGCCTGCCATGAGGCCTCTGCACATTAAATCGCTCTTTCACTGCAAAAATTGAAAGCAGCTACTTGGACATAGAAGTACATTTCTGACAAATCTAAGCCCAGCTACAGGACCCAGACTTCTTCCTTAGAACATGAATAAAGGCATACTATGTGTCCCTTCTTAAGTAAGATAGCTCAACATTTCTGAGGTTTAATAGAAGGTGATCCTCAGTATCCTCCGAACTAACAGGCAAAAGATACACACACATATATATGTAAGTGCAGGTTATACACATACTATAAAGTCTTTCCTCTAGCAGGAAAGAGGATACTGCTTTCGTTTGCTCCATCTTTCTTTCTCTTTCTGTTCTTTGGTGTTTGTCTGTCTGCCTGTCCTCTATGTCTCCTTGTTTCTACCTCTAGCTCCTTTCTTTCTCTTATTCTTTTCCCATCCTCCCTGTCTCTTAGCAAAGTTGCTGTTTAAAACTCTCTCCAACTGTACTTGAAAATCCCTGTACTTTTACCTGTAGTTGTTACATACTAAGCACTGCAAGGCAGACAATATTTTTCCTGCACCCTAGAGAAAAGAGCTCATCTTTTCGCAACAGCCAACTTTTTGAAAATAATAGTTTTCATTTCTGTGGTGCTCCCATAGAATTTATAAAGAACTCTCACACGCCTAATCGCATTTAATCCTCACAGATATTATTATCATCTTCACTTACAGGCGAGGAAAACCTAGGGCAGGGAGAAATGAATTAATTAGGTGATGTGCCTTAGCAAGTGCCTGGGAGGTGGGAGGTGGTCCTGAACGTCCTTTGTCTCTGCTTAGGTAACACGCCCAGTCTCAGTTCCCAGTCTTACTCCAAAGAACAAACTCCATGTTAAACCACAGCCTCTAGGACACAGCCATCAGTTGAGCTGTGCGTTTCTGGAACAGAAGGGAGAGGAGGTCAACAGTGTGGCTAATTCTCTGTCTCCCTGTGCCTGCTTTCAGACATCATTTCTTCCTAGATAGAGAGGATGGGGGCTTCCCTGGTGGCTCAGAGGTTAAAGCGTCTGCCTCCAATGCGGGAGACCTGGGTTCGATCCCCGGGTCGGGAAGATCCCCTGGAGAAGGAAATTGCAACCCACTCCAGTATTCTTGCCTGGAGAATCCCATGGACAGAGGAGCCTGGTAGGCTATAGTCCACGGGGTCACAAAGAGTCAGACACGACTGAGCGATTTCACCACCACCAGAGAGGGTGGGGGCCTCTGAAATGGCCGTTTAGACAGACAGAGAAGATGCATTCTTGTGCTCTTGATTTGTTTGTGAAATTGAAATTGAAGCATACCTATCTGTAGAAAGGGATAGGTTTTTCTTCGAGTGGCTTTTCCCCCTCTATTCATTTATCTTAGGTGAACCACCTTGCAGAAAACACAGTGAACTTCACTGCCCTGCAGGGCCCTGGATTTGAGGCTCACTTGGGGATAGGAGAGCCACGTGCACAAATACAGTGCGAGCGACGGCGCAGAAGAGTGAGCGCCAAGTGGTCATTTTTGTTGGAATGCTTCGCAGAACAGATGGGCTTTTATGAGTTTTCTGAAGTTTGTTATTATAAATCTAAATTGTTGTTCCGAGGATTCTTTCTTTCTCCATACATTTTAATATCTCCATTTGTATTTGGTGCTTATGAGATGGCAAGGCGGGTCCCCTTAGGACTGGGCATCTCAGGGCATTGTAAACTTCCCTCACTAGGCACTCCACCTCTTCAAGCTGTTGGGCTGGGGGAACAGAGTTGGCGGTAGGGTCTGTGACCACACCTGAGGTATTGTTCAGGGGAGGTCATGCTACAAAAACAAGCTCATTGCCAGATCTCGTGAGAGACCCTGGGTTTATTTCTTGCCCTTGAATTCTGACGCAGGCTGTAGGGGTGCAGAATATGGGAGGGCAGTCACACCGTCTTCCACATGGTCAGTCAGGACACAGGCTGACTGATGCCCCAACAATGGCACATAAGGTTTACCAAAATGGGAAAAGAATGAACCTGGAGAATCATGGAGAGAACTTCTATCCCCATAGTTCAGAAATGACAGAGAGCCTTCTTTCCCAAGCCTCATTGGCCAGAACAGATCACATGGCCTTGCCTACCTGCAAAAGGATTAAGAAGTGTGGTTTTCCATAAGCCAAAGAGGAAGAATAGAAAATGGAATTTTCTCTGAGAGCTTTTTCTCAGCCTTGTTAGATATTAATATTTGCAGAGGTATCGAGTCCATCATTATTGGAAATTTGGTAATGGATGTATGATATACAGTCTCCTCCTTTATTCAAAGTGAGTTGAGTGAAGTTGCTCAGTTGTGTCCGACTCTTTGCAAACCCATGGACTATAGTCCACCAGGCTCCCTCCATCCATGGAATTTTCTAGGCTAGAGTACTAGAGTGGGTTGCCATTTTCTTCTCCAGGGAATCTTCCTGACCTGGGGATTGAACCTGGGTCTCCTGCATTGCAGGCAGATGCTTTACCATCTGAGCCACCAGGGAATTCTTATTCAAAGAGAAGAACAGAAATACATGTAATAAGAATGATCAGATAATAAAATAATTTTTGCCTTTAATTAAAATATGAATTGCTTTATATACATAACCAAAGTTTCTATGTGACAATCACCTTTTAATTGCCACTTTCTCAAGTAAAACTGTTTAAGCACACATTAACCACTGAGCCAGGAAAGACCCTAAAATTTCCTGAGTGGTCAGGATAGGTCAAAGTAGTATGAAATAGACATGTCTTTGCTATTAGAAGTCCAGCCATTTAAAAATTGAACATGATGAAATTTGAAATTCAAATTGTGGGGCTTTCCTTTGGTGCTGCAGGCTGAAAACCACATCTCTTAATAGTTTCTAAATGCCTGTTTCCATCTACTTATAAAGACAGAAAAAAATTAAGGCCAAGGTCTAAACATTTGAAGGTGAAAGGAAATCACCTCATGCATTTCTGGTAGCATTATAAATTAATACAATCCTTTGGGAAAATAATGCAGCAAAATGTATCAAAAGCTTCACAAGTGTAGTGTTGCTACCAATATGTCAAGAGTCATAAAAATGCTTATAAACTCACTAATCCCACCTTTGGGAACCTGACTCAGAGAAACACAGTAATCCCTTATCAACCATCTCAGGTAACATTCATGAAAGGCAGTGTGGTTGGCTGCCACCCTGAAAAACTACTTTGATAAGGTCATGATTTGATTAAAATTAATGGATCAGTGATAGAGAAAATATGACCTTATATAGATTGTTTTCAAAATTAGGTAAATGAAAATTCTGCAAAGCATCTATTAACCTGAATATGCTAGGTTGTTTGGCTTAAAACCCTGGTTCTTCCATTTTTTTTCTGCAAGCTCACTGTTGACATTGAGAACTCCTCTGGCAGAATCACCCAGAAGTTTCCTGTTCTACCAACTATTTCTCTCCAGTTTCCCAACAAATACTTAGTGGCCTGGAAATCTAACATCTTTTTCACTTTCATTCTTGTGTGTTTTATATCGTAGATGTTGACAGAATGCCTAAGTAACCAAGTGGCCCTAAAAATATTCATGTTTCATTTTGGCATATACTTTGCAGGTCTGATCTCCAAATCCATATACTGAAAGTATAGAGGATACACGCACATTTTGCCTCCATGTTATGTTCATAATATACAACATAAAGAGCAGAAAGTTATCCTGTTATTTTTCTCCACTTTTCATTTTGTTTTAGGGAATTGGTTTGAATGGGCTATTTGTACCAAGAATGCTAGCTTTATATTTTTACTTATCTCTGAAATGTAGTTTGTAAGAAATTCCAATTTCATACTTTGGGTAGAGAAGTCTCTTTGCTTAAGGAATATCGCTTAAGGAGTATCACTTATAGAGCATCACAGATTAATTCCAGCATTTTTAATTTCAAGGAAAATTAAAGTACCACCCAAATATTAAAAAATTAAAAACAATATAATAAATCATTCACTGTATGGAATATTATGCAACTTAAATTAATTCTTATGAAGACTATGAATCACTTCTGGTGTAATGTAATTTTTAAAGACTTAATATAAATAACTACTTTCTATTGCTGCCTATTCTGTACCAACCATCCCTCTCCTGCCCACTCTAACGTTAATGTCAAGCATTTATCCTAGGAGAAATTAACCACTGGGCTGACAGAGGGGTTGGAAGTGAATGTAACTAGGTTCTGGGCAGCATCTCTGCCTTCCTCCAGTTCCTCCTAAGCCACTCCCCATTCAAGCCTTCCTGGATTCTGAAAAGCTCCTGTCCGTGATGAACATGGTGTAGTTGAGTCCACATTCAACTTTCACTTTTTTCATAGCTCCCAACCCCAGCTCTGACCCCCAGGCCACACCCCCTGAGCAACCTTGCCAAGCAGCTGTGCTGCAGTTGGCTCCGCTTTTCCTATAGGGAGTTCAGGCCTCAATGTCTGTGTTGCATCTGTGTTTGCAGATTAGACAGGAGCTGCATTTGTGCAAGATGGTTGCCATAGGAGAGTTAGTGGGCCAATCAAAGCTTTTTGTTTTGGTTTGTATTAAGGTACTTTTTTTTTTTCCCCCAGCTTGATTGAGGTATGACTGACAAATAAAAATTGGATACATTTAGGTTGTACAACATGACTTTTTAAAGATGTATAATATGATAATTTAATATATAAATACATTGTGAAATTAGCCCAATCAGGTTAATTAACACATCTGTCATCTCAGTAGTTTCCGTTTGTGTGTAAGCTAGTTATAACCACACATAAGCAAAAAGTCAGACAGGCTACCTTCTTCAGTATCCATGTTTTTGTTTTTTTTTTCAGTTTCTCTGGATGTGGTTTCCTAAGGGATTCCAAGAAACTCCTGTGCAAAATTTTATGTGTATGTGCTTCTTTCAGCAGACTCTCAAAAGCACCATAGCTCAGTTGGTAAAGAATCTGCCTGCAATGCAGGAGATGCGGTTCGATTCCTGGGTTGGGAAGATCCACTGGAGAAGGGATACGCTACCCACTCCAGTTATTCTGGGCTAGAGAATTCCATGGACTGTATAGTCCATGGGGTCGCAAAATGTCAGACACGGCTGAGCGACTTTCACTTTCGCTTTTCACTTTCAAAAAGAGCCTCACTTTATAATGCCCTAACTTTTAAGTTAGGTTCATTTCTCCTAAAGAAAAGCAATGTAAATACCAATTTCCAACTGTGATCTCATTTTAGTGAAGATTTAAGCACCGGAGTCACATAAGATATCTAAGGCTTTCGAACTTGGGAGCTAAAATAGAGATTCAGATTTGATGTTTCTCTAAGTCCAATCATTCTGATGGTTTTATTTAATATAAAACCAGAGTCCATCCAGGAGGATATCGAGCCTTTACACTCACAATCTATACAGTTCTTTCTAAATTCACATGACTAAATAGCTTAAATATATTTATCGTGATGTATAAAAATATTGACGTTTATTTTGATAGTTTCCCTGGGAAGAAAATATCTTTGTTTCTTTCACATTCTCCTCTAACACCAGAATAGCATAGACTGCATCAAGACTGTTTCTTTTAAATTATTTACTTGGAGTTTTGTACCTTGCTATGAAGCAACACCTTTGTTCCATCTCCTTTTCCATGAAACCTCTGGTCTGCAAGATGCATGATGTTTTCGAGTCTTAGTGCTCCTAGTAAGATGAAGGAAGGAAATCTGTTCGATTACATTTCTATGAGATAAGAGAGAGGGACAAACACTGTTTGCAACTAAAAGGTCATAAAACCATTAGTATAATTTGAAAGTAGTAATTTGTGTGTGTGAATCAGAAGATATAGCTTCTCAGGGAAGGTACTTTGTCTCATTTATTTTTGAAATCTAGTGCCTGAATAAGTGCTAGAGACCTAGAAATCATCCAATACCTGTAGGTTGAATAAATGAATGAATGTTTGCTCCAAAGATTCATTTGAAAGGCATTAATGACCGGGAAAGTTGAGGATGCCAGACACAGCAAGGTAGTTATATTACATGTATATTATTTTATTTTAGATTCTTTTTATTGTTCTAAGTGATAAAATATTGCTATCCGTTTTACTCATGTAATTTTAAATGCCATAAAAATTGACGATTTGCAGATACACCTAAGCAAATAGTGAAGAGTAATTCCTAATGGATCAAAAAGCAGCAGTGAAAAATCCTCATTTCTTTTCAAGGAGCCAAGTGGAAAAGAAGAAACAAAACTAATTGAGTGTGTGTTATTGGTGTGTTTGTGCATGGGTGCACTCTCTTTCAAACATTCTGCTCAGCTTTTTACACATATTCAATTAATCCTCTATTCAACTCTATGAGGAAGTTACTATCCTTATTTGCACTTTACAGCTTTTAACAATAAGCTAAGACTTAGATCATTTAAGTAACTTGCATGAAATCATAAATCTGATTAGTGCTAGAGCTGTGTTTTTAAACCAAACAATCGGATTCTAGGACCCATGCTTATAGCTTCAATACTATACTACACTCTCTTTGTATTAGGAAAATAACACTTTCATGGGCAAAAATATTACTATTTTCATACTATATGGGGAAGTCAGAATAAAAAAATCAAAGAGATAATGAAAACTGTAAAAGTGAATTTCACTGTGGTTCATTGAACGCAGAAATAGTCTCCTACAAACATGAGTGCTGGAATCACTTTCTAGAAATAAATAATAAACTTTCTTTTTAAAATTTTGAATCCTTAAAGACTCTATTTCAGTGTGTTCTCTGAATCTTCTAGTATCTCTCTGCTTTAATTAGTAGCTGTTTCCAAGTGTGATAGGTGATTCATGCTAGTCTTAATATTGTATATAATTGGATCTCTAAGGCAAATTTATCTGTCAAAGTAAAATTGATCTACGAGTAGTTCCCTCTAGCTAATACCTAAATTAGTTTCACCTGGACTCTGCCCTCTGATTCCTTCTGAATTATACCCAAGGAAAGAAATCTAACAGCTGGTATAGGAAAGAGCAGTTTTATTTGAAAGATTGTAGGGTGGGTCCAAGCTGATCATGAAAGGAACAAGAAACCTAAACATGTTTATAGGCCAGCTTTGGGAAAACCAAGCTTACAATGCATTGTATTTAAGAATACTTAAAACCCACAATGCAGAATGGATACTTTGAAGAAATGTTGGTTAAGACTCTTAAATCAGTAAGTATTAGAAAACTGTGATAAGCCAAGGGTTCTGAATTCTATTGTAAATGTTTTCCAGTGTAAACAGAGACTCTGTATAAGTCTGTTTTCCTCATTATTTCCTCTTATTTTTAAAGAACCTCAAGGGAGTGTCCATATCTACTTAATTTCCAGGGGCTGAGCATGCAGTGGTTTCTCACTCAGTGGATAATGAGTTAGCCTTAGTCAGAGGTAGAGTGAATAATGATTTATTTTGTGTGTTTTAAGAACGCATCGCTATTCGAAAGTTATGCTTTCAGGAGCGCCCCTCTTCGACAGGGCAGAGCTCCACAATGCCATGAGGTGGCCACCCTGCTCGGTGTCTCATCACCTCCTATCACTTTCGGGGCCGCATCCTGATAATCATCTTGTTTTCTGTATTACGACACTTATCAGTAGTACTCACTATATCTTGTCCTGTTAAGTCATGAATTCTCTTTTTCTTATATCAAATCTCAAGCGGCCTCCCACAGAGCTGAGAATTCTTCCATCATCCACTATCAGAAAAACTGCTGGTCCAGAAATTGGAAGCCCCAGTTCCAATGTCAATAAGACACTGGGTGCTGCAATGGGTCTCTGATCATCATTTTCTTCTTTGGTTAAATGCAAGTAATCAGCATCACTAGCTTGGTCCACAGTGAAGAACACCAATTCTGCAGGATTCTCTATGAATAAACTGATTTTCTCTCAAAAATTTTTGGGAAATATTCATATAGCCCTTTTAGACATCAATGGCATATGAGAAAGGCCCTTAGAAATCCTGAAATCAGAAATAAGGCAAACATAGATTAGATTTTCTGTACATTATTTCCTCACATTTTTAGACCATGGAAGCCTCTTATAAGAAAATGTGTTAATATCTTGTAACACAAGATTCCAAGAGAGAAAGTTAGGAATCATCAACCTGCAAAATCCCTTTCAATCCCAAACCTTCCAGGATTATTATTATTACTGGGAAGCATCCATGAGTATGTCACTGTCAAAACCAGAATATACTGGCAGAGGTAACGTATTAATCTGGATGCCAGCTATCAGCCTTGCATTTATTTTCTCCTTACAAAAAGCAGTCATTCAGTATATGTTACTCGAGAACTTACAGAGGCAAAATTAGTAATACAGTTCATTCTACAACAGGGGTTTGAACTGGAGGGGTCCACTTATATGCAGATTAAAAAAAAATAGTAAATAGTACAACACTGCAGACTGAGTTTGCCTGAATCCATGAATGTGGACTGTAGATGGGGAAGAACCAAAGACATGGAGGGCCGACTATAAGTCATCTGCAAATGTTCAACTGAGCAGAGGGCTGGCACCCCTAACCCCCACGTTATTTGAGAGTCAACTCTTGTAAAAGGTTTTGATCTAAAGGAGGAGGCCAAAATATAAAATATAAGAACAATATAATTTCTGATGGCATTATGTGTGAAGTGTACTGGAGATACAAGGGATATTTGACCAAGTCTGGGAGAGGATGCTGTGGGGACATCACTATAAGAAGGAAGGGGCCCCTCACGTTGAGTTCTGAGAGGCAGCCAGGACGTATCATGGAGGAGCATTTTAGGGAGAGAGAGCAGAAGGAGCAAAGCCTGGCTTATTCAGAGGTCACTGGAAACATTTGCCAGAGTGGTTTCAGTGGACTTGAGGGAATGGGGGCCTGATTAAATGGAATGATACATGAGTTAGGAGATGAGGAAGTAGAGACACACTTCAAAGAGACTGTTTGTGAAACGAGTATAAAGAATGGATTGGAGCTGGAAGGGGAAGTCTTCCTGCAAGTGGGTTTATCAGGATGTGATTTCCCCCAATAGTGAAATGGAGCAAGAAGCAGTAGTAATGCACCAGAAAACTGCTGATGGAAGAAGAGAAAACATCAGAGCATTGCTGAAAAGGAATATGTGGGCTTGAGGTGCTCAGATACCTTTAAGTTAAGCTTAAAGAGAGTTGAAACAGCGCTGAAGACACAGACACATTTTCCCCCTAAAATTTGGCTGTGATAAAAAACACCTACATAACAAATTCTGATTTCTCACTTTAAATATCCAGAAGGCTGGCTTTATATGATTTAGTATAAAAGGATGACATTTCATTGAGCTAGTTCATAAAAATAGAAAATTACCTTTCCTTTTTGTCTATGCTTATATATACCTTGAGAGTATCCAAAGTGTTTCATCGCAGGCTGGATAATATGTTGCTCTGAGCTGTATAAATCCAAAAGTGAAGCAAAATATAACCAGCACAGTGGTCTGACTTGAGCTTAAGAACTGTTTTCTAGGGAAAGAAAATGTAATTCATAGCATGCCTTTCCGGAGAGGTAGCATTCCCAGCAAAGAGACCTATATTATTGTAAATATCAAGCAATCCCAGTCCTGTGCATTCTCTTTACAATTTATCTGCCTCAAGTTGATAATAATAATAATGTGTTCACTTCTGCAGCATCTCAAATCCTGGGATTTCCAAGTGCTTTGTAAATGTGAATCAAATCTTAAGACACCCCTGTGAGGCAGGTGAAAATGGTTACTAATATTTAGACAGTAATGGATGAGGAATTTACCAAGTTCACAGAGTCATTCATTTGTTGATGCCTAAGATTCTGGGATGAAATCATGTATGTGTGCAAATACACACACACACATACACACATTGGGCTCTACTTCTATGAGTCCAACACATCAAAAGAGGCAAGTGTGTAAAGAAATCATTGTGCTAAATAGAAGATATTTACAGGATGCAGACCTGGTTCAAGGGAGGTTATAAACACCTCTGCTTGGGGAAACCAGGGAAAGTTTCAAAGTACATTTGGTCATAACTCTGAAGGATGTTAAGTATTTACAAGGCATAGAAGTGAACAAGGCAGAAGGTGCATAGGGTATAAAGCCCTGAAGATAGGAGACTGCATGATGGATATATATATATATATATATATATATATATAAACTAGGAGGAGTCCTGTATGACTGGGACAGGGACCACCAACTGAAATCCTATGGGGCAGCACATAGTTGTAAATGAAGTAAATGGTCTACGTGGAGATGCTGCTGCTGCTGCTGCTAAGTCGCTTCAGTCCTGTCGCACTCTGTGCGACCCCAGAGACGGCAGCCCACTGGGCTCCCCATCCCTGGGATTCTCCAGGCAAGAATACTGGAGTGGGTTGCCATTTCCTTCTCCAATGCATGAAAGTGAAAAATGAAAGTGACGTCTCTTAGCCACCCCATAGACTGCAAGCCCACCAGGCTCCTCCATCCATGGGATTTTCCAGGCAAGAGTACTGGGGTGGGGTGCCATTGCCTTCCCCACGTGGAGATGCTAGCAACTTGTAAATTATGCACTTGGCATAGAGAGCAGGGGCCTGTTGCTCATTTCCAGCTGGGTTGTTGCCATGCAATGCGGTCTGTCATATAGCCTGCTTTTTCAAGATAAGCTAGAGATCAAGATTTCAAAATGGTCTCTATTTTTGAATGTTTGTGACTAATGTTATTTTTTTA
The DNA here is from genome assembly GCA_917880005.1 of Nanger dama. Taxonomy (NCBI): domain Eukaryota; kingdom Metazoa; phylum Chordata; class Mammalia; order Artiodactyla; family Bovidae; genus Nanger; species Nanger dama. Next base: position 12,392,907 of record CAKJTW010000032.1, on the reverse strand, counting down.
AAATTGTGTACACCAGAAATATCTCTACTACATCTATAGATAAACTCAGCCTATCAATAGCTCTGTTGCCACTTCTACAAATGTCCAAAGAAAAGGATCTCAGTTTTCACCCTCCTGTTTTGGTTACAAAGGGCAGAAACAAAATCTAAGTTAGTCTTGGAGCTGTATCTGGAAATTTAGAGATTCTATGGGAAGCCTGGAGAACAAGGCATGAAAAATCATCACAAACCGAGGGAGATTAGACAGAATGGAGCACAACTGAGGTCACACTACAGAGAGTCCTTCTGCTGGACTCTTGATGGTGCTACAGCTGTCTGCTAACCGCCCCTAATTCCTAATGCCAGAATCTTGACCTCCCTCCGTGATACATCCTGCCCTCCATAGCTTCAGTATCAGAATGGAGGACCCAGTTGGCACAGCCGTGGTAAAATGCTCACAGCCAAGTTGCTAGGAGGATGGTATGGTCCATCCCGTTCGAGAATGGGAGATAGAGTCTTAACTCTAACCGAGACTCACACATCGAGGATTGGTGTTCAGTGCTTTATAGCTCGAAAGTGCCAAGTGTTTACCCGACATATATTGAGATTATAGAATAATTAGCCCTCTCATCTTGGCTCAAAAAGATTACTTCCTGTGTGCTTCCGGGTTAGTTCCTTAACCTTTCTGGTGTTACTTTCCATATCTATAAAACTAAGGGGCTAGGACCTGAAAGGCTCTAATGTGAATAATAAATGATGCTACTAATTATAGCTAATGTTATACTGATAGGTGATGTTTCCTCACAACTCTGTAATTGAATGATTTTCATTGTCATTCCCGTCAACACACAAAATGTCTGGAAAATGAACGTGACTTCTGTAAGGTTGCTACAGTTCACAGTCATTTAGAGTGTTGAACAGTTAGAATGACTCAGCACATTGGTAGTCTGGACACTGATGTTTTGCACTGGCTACTAATGCCTTTATATTACAGAGCATTTCAAGAGACACACTATTCCAGCTGTCTTTTTAATTCCACTGTAATCAGCAAATACACCAAGTGTGAAGGAACAAGTGAGAATATATCCTTTAAAGGCAGAAGTTGTTGCACTAAATAAAAAGTAAGAAAAATGCACATTAAATATAAATATACAGGGAAGCTCAAGGTAGAATGATAGGAAAATATATGATGCGATCCCTAAACATTAGAATGCTGGAGGCTGGTATGGCTGTTAATATGGCATAAAAATAGACTTCTGGAAAGGAGTATTGCCAGGAATAAAGAGAGACACTTTATAATGCTGAAGGGGCCAACTCATCAAGGAAAATTATTTTTAAATGCATTGTGTGCTCAGCTGCTTGGTCACATCCAACTCTTTGTGGCCTCATGGACTATAGCCTGCCAGGCTCCTCTGTCCATGGGATTTTTCAGGCAAGAAAACTGGACTGGGTCACCATTTCCTACTCCAGCAGCTCTTTCCAAGCCAGGGATTAAACCGCATCGCCTGTGTCTCGTGCATTGGCAGGCCTATTTTTTACCACTGCACCACCTGGGAAGCCTCAATATGTATACCTTATGAATGAACCTAAAAGAACAGGAAGCAAATTGATAGACCTTAAAGATGAAGTAGGAAAAGTCATAGTTACTGTTAGAGATAGAGGTAGTCCTTTCTTAGTACTATATATAACAGGTAAACAGATAATTGAAAAGTATAAAGAAGATTTGAACAAATAACCTGACGTAACTGACATACACAGAGCACTCCAACCAGAGCCGGAAGAATACATGTTCTTGTCACATGTATATGAAACATTCACTGAGATAGACCACGAGGAGGTTTATAGAACAATAAAAGTAAAATGATTAAACAATAAAATTGTGTTCTGTTATCACAACAAATTAAATAAATAATAAGTAGTTTTCTGGAAAATATTCCAGATTATTTTACATTAGATAACACCCTTTAAATAATCCATTGATCAAAGAAGAAATCACAAGAGAAATGTAATTCAAAAGTTGATTCCTTGGAAAGATCATTAAAATTTATAAAACACTAGCTGGACTGATTAAGAAAAAAAGAAAAGACAGAAGACATACTCTACCCTTATTGGGAGTTTAAAAAGAGGAACTATGTTTCCTAGAGATGTTAACATAATGATGAGCATATTTAAACTATACCAATTTTCTGATGGTTTTGAAGAAATAGACAAATTTCTTAAAACTTAAAAATTATCAAACTGACACATGAAGAAAGAGAAGTCCAAATATCTACCTGTTTATTACAGTAAATTAAGGCATAGTTTAAAATCTTCCCTCAAAGAAAGTTCCAGAAGTGTCTGGCTTCACTGGTGAATTCTATTAGGCATCTAAGAGAGGAGAGATATCGATCCTAAACAAATTATTTTAGTTGGCAAATGAAGAGGGGATGATTTCAAACTCATTATAAACCCAGCATTACACTGAGACCAAAGTTAGAAAAACGTCATTTCAAGGAAATACTATTAATTTTTTTCAACATAGAAGTAAAATAATAGCAGAATATTAGCCAAGTGAATCAAGCACTACATTAAACTGATGATACATCCTGAACAGGTGGAGTTTATCTCAAGAATGCAAAATTGATTAACATTTTAAAATTGGTCATGTCACTAAACATATTAATATAACAAAGAATAAAGCACATAAATATTTCAATATGTGCAGATATACTTGACATTATTTGACAGAAATGAATACCCATTCACAAAAAAACAGCAAACTAGAAATAGCATTTCTCCTGTTATATTATGGGCATCCCAGGTAGCTCAGATGTTAAAAAAAAACCTGCCTACAATGCAGGAGACCTGGGTTCAATCCCTGGATCGGGAAGATCCCCTGGAGAAGGGAATGGCAACCCACGCCAGTATTCTTGCCTAGAGGATTCCAGGGACAGAACATGGGGTTGCAAAGAGTCAGACACAACTGAGCGACTAACACTTTCATTTCACTTTTACTGTTAGTAAAATAAAATATTTAGAAATAAATATGAAATATTTGTATGCAAGACCACATACTGAAAAGTGCAAAACGTTGCTGAATGACAGCTAAAGCTAAACACATGGAGAAATATACTGTGAGTCATCAGGGAAATACAGGTTAAAACTACAATGCGCATTACACCTCCTCTAGAAAGGTTAAAATTAGAAAGACAGGCATTTAATAACAATCCTAACTCAACTGAACAAGGAAGAAGTGCTACGATTCTATTATTATAGAAGATCCTTCCTAATAGAAGGAACTGCAATTGATCTTAAGACATCCTTTCTCACATCACTGATGGATGTGGGATTTAGGACGGAATGCTCATTCATCACAGGAGGACCAGTTAACTGCCCAAATCAGAGCCACACACCGAGCACCGTATCCCTTCATCAGAAGCACGCGCAACTGCTCTGAGTCGAGACCCAGGGAGGTCCGGGTGGAGAATGTCTGAGCAGCGCTGGTCAGGGAGAGGATGAGGGTAGAGGTCAAGCTGGAGAAGCGCCGGATGCTGACAGCAGGCATCACTTGCCTCTCAGCAAATGGGCTGTTCTGTGAAAGGAAACAATTGCTAACTCTCAGGCTTATTTATGGGCTTCCCAGGGGTCACTGGTGGCACAGAACCCATCTGCCAATGCAAGAGAAATGGGTTCAGTCCCAGGGTGGGGAAGATCCCTCGGAGGAGGCATAGCAACCCACTCCAGTATTCTGGCCTGGAGAATTCCATGGACAGGAGAGCCTGGTGGGCTATAGTCCATGGGTTCGCAGGGTTGAACACGACTGGAGTGACTTAGCACAGCACATAGACTTATTTGCAAAGAATGTTCACTTTTATTGGTACCATTGTTAATGAGTTCCCATGGGAAAGGTCTCTAGACTTGTGAGTTCTGTCCCCCAAATCAGTATAACTCCCATTTCCAGCTCCAATACAAATACCTTCCCATTTTCTGAGTCAAAATAGGAAGTAGAAGGCTCTATGCCCAGATAATTCTGACCCCATCAATCTCAGTCATGGACTGAGATGGAAAAATAGCTTTTCTGTAACTTGATGTCTTGGACTTTTCCCACCACCTTTCTGGCCCTGCATTTACCATGTTACTAATAAAACACCCAAAACAAAAATAAGTAGGTCTAGCTGACCTCAAGTGTAAAACTGGGGCTGGAGGAAATGGATCTGCTTCTAATGGATTTTCATACAAATTTCAGGCACCTCTGTGGCCCTCTGACTCCTATTTGAGAAATACTTTTATAGATTAGTGGTTTTATTTTTTATTCTGTGTGTGTGTGTGTGTGTGTGTGTGTGTGTGTGTGTGTCTGTGGTTTGTGGGATCTAAGTTCCTTGACCAGGGATTGAATTTACGCCCCCTCCAGTGGAAGCATGGAGTTTCAGTGGAACACTGAAACACCAGGTCAAGTAACTGTTCCTAATTTGTTAAAATATAGACGCATGATGTTCTCCGCAGAATGGAGAAGACTGGTTTTCAAATAAAACCAAGAATTTAATGTGACTTCTTCCATATGCATACATGCGTGCTATGTTAGTTACTTCAGTCGTGTCTGACTCTTTGTGACCCCATGGATTGCAGCCCTTCAGGTTTCTCTGTCCATGGGATTCTCCAGGCAAGAGTCCTGGAGTGGGTTGCCATGACCTCCTCCAGGGGATCTTCCCAACCCAGGGACTGAACCCGAGTCTCTTAAATCCTGCATTGGAAGGCAGGTTCTTTACCACTAGTGCCACCTGGGAAGCCCTTTCTTCTGTATACTGAAACACATAATGAGAAAGCTCCTCTAGTTTATTGAGATATTTACTCTATTTCAGTGCACGGTTTAGAATGAGGACCAAGGGTTATCAAGAAAAGATCAAGTGTTAGGAAAGTGTTTGGAAAGTGTTTAGAAACTGTGTGATGTGTTTCAGAAATGTTCATCTACAACTAATAAAATATATATTTAACTTTTTAATTTTAAGGATTTTTGAACATATACAAAACTAGAAAAAAATACTTTTTATACTCAATACTCAGCTTCAACAATTATCTATATGTCCAGTCTTGTTTCAGATATAGCCCTTCTGTCTATATCCCTACCCTTCCCTGTACTAGTTTGGTGCAAATCCCAGAAATGTTACTGTTTCACTGGTATTAAAAATGACTGTAGCCCACCAAGTTCCTCTGCTCATGGAATTTTCCAGGCAAGAATACTGGACAATTTTCCTTAATATCCCATAATATCATCAAATATCCTGTTAATATTTAAATTTCCATAATCATCTCATAATTGTTGGTTAGAATCAATGTGCATCTTTGTCTGTTTTAATTTGTAGTTTATTGCTAATCCTATTTTATCCATTGTATTTTATTTGTTAAAGAAACAGGGTTTTCATTTGATAGAATCGTTTCAACATTCTGAGTCTTACTGATTGTACCCTTGCACCATCCTTCAACAGCTATTCTGTACTTTCTGTAGTCAGAATTAGAAGGTGATAAGGTCAAGGAAAAATTGTCTTTATTCTTTAGGGATGCATACCAGTGAAATGATAAAATTTCTGGGATTTGCACCAAACTAATACAGGGAAGGATAGGGATATAGATGGAAGGGCTCTATTTGAAACATATGGTTATGTGTTAAGTCACTTCAATCATGTGTGACTCTTTGCAATCCCATGAACTGTAGCTTGCTAGCCTCCTCTGTCCATGGGATTCTCCAGGCAAGAATACTGCAGTGGGTTGCCATGCCCACCTCCAGGGGATCTTCCCGACCCAGGGATGGAACCCTCATCTCTTGTGTCTCCTGCATTGGCAGGCGGCTTCTTTACCTCTAGCGCCACCTCAGAAGCCTGGTGTTACGGTTATGGGAAGGAAAAAAAAAAAATGTAATACTCTGCCATAAAACAAGAGTCAGTTCTTACCTATTTGGAAAACTTGATAACCCTGAATGACTCGTACTTTAAGAGTTCTGAGTAACTCCTTTCTTTCTGTGGTAATTATTTTTATTTTGAGTAACAAAAGAGAAAACTGTTCAAAAATGAAATGAAAGAACCAAATTCTGAATTCTAAGATAAACCTACCAACTCCAGATTCCTTCTGTTTTGAGAGGCCAAGAACTGTTGTCTATTTAAGAGCAATAAATAGCAGAGCAGGAAAACCATAATTGTCTAAGCGTTGCTTTTCTTTTAAATAAAGATATCTAGAAAACAACCCTGAGTTTGGCAGTACCTTTCAGCTTTTGTGATTTTTGCCTTGTTAAAAGCAAAGGGAGTCATTATTTTATGAACCCAGTTCAAACACTCTCCTCTATCCTGCAGGGGTGATGTAGGCCATTGGCAAAGGTACAGAGAAGATTCCTTGAAATTTTTTTTCCCCAGACTTTTCACACCATGCCATATATTTAAATAACGGGCAGAAATGGGAAATGATGAGTCTCTCAAGGAAATAAATACAGCACTCTCATTAGAAGACTCATTAAGAATAAAGTACAGGAAGGGGCCTCTGAGAACAGGCTCTTATTCTGGTATTTATTAAGACAAAGCATTCTTTTTAATGGAGCACCTGAAAAGCTCTCTGCTGCAGTCATTATTCGGCATTAGTGCTTTTACTAACTTCTTGGGTTCAGCTTTGCCCTTCTCTCTGCCTTGGTAAACAGCTGACAGCAAGATCCTTGTGTTCCAGGCTCCTGTGGAGAGTATGCTCACACTCTCTCTGTCTTTGCTCAGGACTCCATTCTTGCAGGCTGGTCTGAGAGGGTATTTGACAACTCGACCTCCCTTTGGAGAGGTGCAAACTGGAGGACATAACCACACTTTGGTTGCAAGGCTTCTCTACTAAATCTCTCTTCTCTTCCTCCATTTCATGTACATCTCTCTTGCTCTCTTTCTATCTCCTCTAGGGTATGGGTGTGTGTTAGTTGCTCAGTTATGTCTGACTCTCTGTGACCCCGTGGATTGTGACCTGCCAGGCTAGAATACTAGAGTGGGTTGTCATTCCCTTCTCCGGAGGATCTTCCCAACCCAGGGATCAAACCCAGGTCTTCTGCATTGTAGACAGATTCTTTACCATCTGAGCCACCAAGGAAGCCCCTCCCTTACAGTAGAAGAGGTTGACAAACTTTTTCTTTAAAGCATCAGTTTGTACAATTAGTCAACATTTTTTAAATTATTTTTTAATTTTTATTTATTTATTTATTTATTTTTAATACTTTATTCTACATTACAATACTATATTTGTTTTGCCATACATTGACATGAATCAGCCACAGGTGAACACGATCTCCCAATGCCGAAGCTTAGTCAACATTTTAGGCTTTGCAGTCCATAGGGTCTCCTTTGCAACTCTGCTGTTTTAGTGCAAAAGCAGTCATACACTATACAGGAATGAGTGGGTGTGGCTGTGTTCCAATAAAACATGATTTATAAAAGTGGGTGATGGACCAGATTGGGTCCACAGGCTGTAGTTTACTGATCCCTTTCCAGCAAGAGAAGTTCCCATCAGACTTATCAGATGAAAACGGGCATATAGTATCCCCAAACAGTTTTAACTTCATTCATTCATTGACTCATCAAATTTCCCCAAGTTTTTAAAAAAATTTAATTTACTTAAAATTTTTTAATTTTTATTTTTTTGGCTGAACCACTCAGTATGTGGGATGTGTCCCCTGCATTGGAAGCACAGAGTCTTAACCACTGGCCCACCAGGGATGTCCCCCCTACTAAGTTTTAATGCCAACTCTTTGCCAGATCTTGTGCTAGGCACTGGGAATGTGGAAGCATAAAGACAAAGGAGCTCACTGTCTTGTGAGTAGTGGGGCAAACAAACAGCTCCAATATGATAAATGTGCTTTAAAGGACATATGGGCATATGAGATCATAGGTTAAGAGGACGCAAGATTGCCTGAAACAAAGCATTAAGACAATTTCACCAGGTGGAGGGCGTTTTGAGAGGAAGCAGCCCAGGAAAATGTATGGAGGTTGAAGAAAACACACCTGCTTCTGGGCCTCTAGGTGTGTGAGTGTCCTTGCAGCATCAATGCAGAAGCAGGTGCTCCAGAAGGGAGGCGTCAGGGACAGGCAGGAAGACTGATTAGAAGAAACGAAGGCTGGGCAGGTAGGAGAGTCTTGTGTTCTGGGCGATTGTTAACACTATATTTTGTAGAAATGGGAGCCGCTGAACAATGTATAGCACGGGAATGCCAGGTCAGATTTCCCTGCTAGTTTGTGGGGAACCGTGTGGGAGGTGCAATTCCATCAGTCCTGGAAGGCTTTGACTTTTTTCTTGAGAAGCTGTCAATGATAAGCAAAATTGATGGAAGGAGGATCTAGAAAACCAAGAGGGCAATTAAAAAGAGCCTGAGTATTCTTCTCATTCACTGTACACTTTAGCTCCCAACAGTTGACTGTTGTCGTGGATATTAATGATTTATTTTTGTTTGTTTGGGGGCTTTTTATTATTTGCTATAGAAACCGAGTTCTCCTAATTCAGCGACAAGAGGTGGGGAATCATTGGGGTTATTAAATCCAAGATCTATAGGGAAGAACTTCTGAGTATGATTTAGAGGAATTCCAGAAATCCCTTTGCCCTGAAATTCCATATTGTCTGCCTTCTACAGGAGCTAAAATTACACAACTGCAGATTTTATTCCTTTAGGCTGAGCCATGCCCTCTCTAGGCAAGGTGCTTTAAAATGCAAGTACTGCCAGGAAGAGTAAATGAGGGCATAGCTTTGATAAGGACTCAGGAGAACAGCCTCACTCAAGTACTCTTGCTGGGGAAATCCCATGGACAGAGGAGCCGCGTAGGCTGCAGTTCATGGGGTCGCTAAGAGTCAGACACGACTGAGCGACTTCACTTTCACTTTTCACTTTCATGCATTGGAGAAGGAAATGGCAACCCACTCCAGTGTTCTTGCCTGGAGAATCCCAGGGATGGGGGAGCCTGGTGGGCTGCCGTCTATGGGGTCACACAGAGTCGGACACGACTGAAGTGACTTAGCAGCAGCAGCAGCAGGAGAACAGAGACCTCTGCAAAGGAAAGCAGGATAAGGCTTTCAAAACAAGGGAACCAGGGACGTGAAAGGCAAAGAACAAAGACCAACTTTGCCTGTTTCTCAGTAACAGGGCAGCTGCTGCTGCTAAGTCACTTCAGTCGTGTCCGACTCTGTGCGACCCCATAGATGGCAGCCCAACAGGCTCCCCGGTCCCTGGGATTCTCCAGGCAGGAACACTGGAGTGGGTTGCCATTTCCTTCTCCAAACAGGGCAGCGTGGAGCATAAAAAGATAGATGAGAAAAAGGCATAACATTAACCAACTGATTAATAAATATGGGGAGGAGAAATACGTCTTTTTCAGACTCAATGGAATTTTTACTGACCACGATTCCAGAGTCAATTTGTCTGAGCGCATTCAGTGTGTGAGAGGCAGACACAGAAAGGGGAGGGAGACAATCAGGCTAAAGAGGCTTCAGAAAAGGGATGGGCTGCAGGTGACAATGGAATGAACCCCCCCACCCCCTGCCTCTGACTTCTGGCAGCTCTTATTCTGCTCCCAGCAAATTCTTCCTGGCTGCTTTGTCTTCTAAATGCAAAACTCAAGTGCTTGGGTGAATAAACAAGAGCTCTCTTTATCAAGGAGAGACAGGCCCAGTCTCTGTGGGCTTGGTCTGTGTCCCTGTGTGAGACCTGTTGATCTGAAGCCAGTGAAAGATGTGAGGGCATCATGCAACTCGGGGACCACAGACTAAAGTCCTCAGGGCCTGTCCTACTTGCGGCATCATTGTATGAAGCGAAGAAAGCCACATCTAAGCCCCCCAAATCCCTCTCAGCCTTTCTTAACTGATTCATACATGTATTAAATATTTACCCATTTTTGTTGCAGACCTACTCAGTGTGAGGGTCCTGATTTGGTGCCGGGGAGATTCTAAGTGAGATGCGTGAATGAGTGCAACAACACAGGATAGCTGCATGGGAGGGCCAGGGAAGTTACTATCTGAAAATAAATGGTCTACATTCCTCAACCGTAGAAACGTGGCCATTGTGCAGAGACTCAGAGGAGGGGCCTTGGGTACCAGGAGATCGAGATGGCCAGTGGTCAGTGGGCAGAGGCGAGAAGCAGGAAGCCAGGTGGGACCCTGGGCACCAGGAGGCCGTGGAAGGCTGCCAGGGAATCTGTCCCTTGGAGGCAGCTTGAAGACAGGCTAACTGTGAGCCCAGGCTCCACTCCCTGGGCCATGTTCTATTGTCCCACTGGGCTTTGCATACAAAACATGAAATTCAGAGATAACATTGTTAAGAATTCAGAATGATGACTGCAGAGCATTAAATAACAAGGGTGGACCCTTTTGAGTGTGAGATCTTCGTGACTTCCCTGGTAAGGCCTCATCAAGCTGATCCTGGTCAGTTGTACTGAATCTAGTTTCAGAAAGAGATTAATTGAGGAGGGTGAAATTTATAGGAATCCAGAAAGCAGAGAGATGAGCAAATAATTGTGGGCAGTGCTGACTCAACAGGGTTGAGGGGCAGTGAGGCTGACGTTTCTCAACACTGTTGAGGGGCAGTGAGGTTGACGTTTCTCAACACTGTTGAGGGGACAGTGAGGTTGATATTTAGGGCCCTAAAGAGGTGGGATCAGTCCTGGGCAGGAGGATTTTATTCTTCCCACAAAGACCTGGGGGAAGCGGTCCTCACCACTTTGTAGTGCTTTGCTATAATCACATACACACATTTAGAAAAGACTGCTAATTGTCCCTAAACATTTGTTCTCTTTTCCTCTCCAGTAACAGTGATTTTTGCTTTGCAAGTGGTCATCTAGAGCAAAGGTGACATTTCTCAGCATCTCCTGCAACCCCATAGGGCTGTATGACTAAGCTGTGGTCATCAGGATGCAAGTGGAAATTCATATGGCAGCTTGTAGGCTCACCTCTTAAAATAAACTGTACATGCTGTTTGTCTTTTTCTTTCCTCCCCTTCCTCCTTGCTGCCCGGGATGTGGATGGAACAGCATCCTTATGGACCAGGAGGATGCAGGCAAACCTAGGATTAGTGACGTGTTAAAGGGCTGGGGTCCTTGAGGACTCTGAGGTACAGAACTTCAGGTCCAACTCTGAAATACATATCTAGTGATGGTGAGAGGAAAGGTGGATAAGAATAAAGGTTAAAGTTTCACTAGAGCCTTAGGACAACAGGCCCTCCTGTTAATCTTAAGACAAACCTTTATCTCAAGAATGTGTAAGGGGCTCATATCTCAGGCATGCAGCCTCCGGGAGGCTTTCCGGGGGATATTTACCTCAAAAACCATTCCAGGAAATTATTTTCCAGGGAACAGGTTAACAGTAAAAATGCAGCTCGACCAGCCGTGTCGACCTGATAACAAATAAACCTATCCCTGAAAATGTCAAGACCTGTACACCAATCAGGTCGCTCCACCCTAGCTGTACCCGTTTGTGGTTTTTGTGCTTAAAAACTGCTCTGTAACAAATGTTCGGGGTTCGTTCTTCCCTGGTGGTGATTGAACCCCGGTGCGCCGGCCTAATAAATCCTCTTGCAGTTTGCATCAAGTCCGAGTCTTGGTGATCTTTTGGGCAACGGGTCCCTGAAAGGAGGCCATGAGGTCTAACAATGGCATATCTTTTGGGTGGGAGAAAAAAAGAATGAACTTGAGCAGCCCTTTTATTATATTACTTACTGTGCATGCTAAGTTGCTTCAGTCGTATCTGGCTTTTTGGGACCCCATGGACTATAGCTGGCCAGGCTTCTCTCTATCTGTGGTATTCTCCAGGCAAGAATACTGGGTTGCTGGGAAGAATACTGGAGTGGGTTGCTATGCCCTTCTCCAGGGGATCTTCCTGACCCAGGGATCGAACCTGTGTCTCTTACATCTCCTGCATTCATCGGCACGTTCTTTACCACTAGCATCACCTGAGAGCCCTCATTTATGAGAAAGTACACCTATTGTAAGCTAACAAGTTAGCACTGGGTTCCAATAGTATACATTTTATAAGTTTTGTTGGTGTGAATTAGCATCCCTGAGTCAATACCCCGACAAGGTTTTATTTCTAGGCCTGAAGAGTGTAGGCCCAAGTCTTAGATCTTGGTGAACTCACTAGATACCTTCATCCTGTGGGGTGGAGCTATGTGGCCAGCTGCACCTTGGTTTCTTGACAGATTTGGGTACATTAGGCATGATGTAGCCCAAATACTCTGTAAATGCAGGGAAAAGTGACGCCACTGTAGCTGGTGCTTTTTAAAAATTATTTTATTATTCTTATTGTTACTTTTATTTTTTGGCCATACAACGCAGCATGTGGGATCTTAGTTCCCCAACCAGGGATCAAACTCATGTCCCCTGAATTGAAAGCATGGAGGCTTAACCACTGGACCACCAGGGAAGCTCCCTGCAGCTGGTTCTTTTAAGCAGAATTAAGAGAAAGAGAATGTGATAAAACGTAATATTACTAAATCCCCAAAGCAAAGGTAAATCTAACTAGACAAAATTTATTCAATACCTACTATGTCCTATGCTCTGTTTGAGCAACTTGGAATACATTAGTGAGCAAAACAAAGATCTTTGACCCACGGAGTTTTCTACTAGTGGTTACCCAGGCAGTAGAGACTGGAACGTGATGTGTAATTAACAACCACAGTGTGTGAGCATGATAACGACTGTGTAGAAAGGAAAGAAAAGAAAGGAAAATGGACAGCAGGATAAAGTGCTAGGCAGAGCATCTCTGCCGCACGCTTCTCAAAACTACTGTTTGCAGCCAATGGAGCTGCCTTGCTGAGATAGGCCTAGAAGGTTCTGTATCTTCTTATCTCAGGTCTAGGAGCTGGCTTGCATGCACTCATCAGCTGTATGGGTCTATCAGTGTGCCCAAGATGGGCAACTCAGTGATGCCATTCATAGTTGAAACTAGACATCCCAGGGAATCAGGCTAGGGTCCTCCCACCAAACCATATCTTTACCTAGCTTCTTTCCTGCCCTGTCCAGCTCCTCTCTCTCCAACAAGCTACACCTGAAAACATTCCCTCATTAACTCACTTGCCCAGGAGCCTCTACTTCAGTTCCTAAGAAGCCTCCAAACTGAGCTCAGCCACAGTGAAAGAGGAATAGGTATGCTGATAGTGGGGCAGGGGTCTTATCAAAGGATCTTATCAAAGGCTTTGAAGAGGAGGAGAGGGTCATGAGTCAAGAAATGTGGGCAGCCTCAAGAAACTGGAAAAGGTAAGGAAATGAATTTTCCCCTAGAGTTTCTAGTAGGGAACACAGTCATGCGATCACCTTGATTTGAGCCCAGTGAGGCTCATTTCAGTCTTCTAATCTCTAGAGCTGTCATATAACAAATTTGTGTTGTTTTGGATACTGTTTATGGTAATTTGTTGTAGTGACAATAGAAAACAAATATAGGCCCAAAGGTGTTGCTGTTCAGTCGCTCAGTCGTGTCCGACTCTTTGCGACCCCAAGGACGGCAGCACACCAGGCTTCCCTGTCCTTCATCTCCCAGAGCTTGCTCAGATTCATGTCCATTGAGTCGGTGATTCCATCCGACCATCTTGTCCTCTGTCGTCCCCTCCTCCTGCTCTCCTCACTCTTTCCCAAAGCAGGAGTATATCTGATAATATGAGGGTAATGTACGGAGGCCACTGTGGCTAGAATGGAGGGGGCAGGAGAGGAGTAGGAGGACAAGGTGTTGGAGAGGGCTGGCAGGCCAGGCGTGCAGGCCCCTGCTGCTGTTGTACGCAGGCAGGCATTTACCTTTAGTCAAATGAGGAGCCATCACAGGTTTTTGAGGATCTGATCTTCTGCACCTGTTCAGGGGCCCTAGGGCTGTTGAGATTAGTCAGCATAGGGCTGGGGAGACTGTCAGGAGGCAATAATATAGGTGAGAAACGATGGGAGCAGAAGGATAGTAGAGGTGGCAAGAAGTGAGTATGTTTTGGGGATGGAGCCAGCAGGACTCCTGCTAGATTAAATGACGGTCCTGCCTGAGAGAAAGGACCATCAAGGATTCCTCCAAGGATTTCTCCTGAGCAGCTGGGAGAGGAAAGCTGCCATCCACGGAGATGGGAAAGGTTGCAGGGCAGCAGATTTTCAATGTGGGGCCTGAGACTGGGTAACCTTTGAGTCGTATTTTGATTTGATTTATTCTACCCATGAAAAGATTTTCAGTAGGTAGTTGGGGAGACAGTTCTAGAGTCTGGAGAAGTCTGATCTGGATATATCCATTTGGGAATCACTAACATATGGCAACCCACTCCAGTACTCTTGCCTGGAAAACCCCATGGGCAGAGGAGCCTGGTAGGCTGCAGTCCATGGGGCTGCTAAGAGTCGGACACGACTGAGCAACTTCACTTTCACTTCTCACTTTCCTGCACTGGAGAAGGAAATGGCAACCCACTCCAGTACTCTTGCCTGGAAAACCCCATGGGCAGAGGAGCCTGGTAGGCTGCAGTCCATGGGGCTGCTAAGAGTCGGACACAACTGAACGACTTCACTTTCACTTTTAACTTTCATGCATTGGAGAAGGAAATTTCAACCCACTCCAGTGTTCTTGCCTGGAGAATCCCAGGGACGGGGGAGCCTGGTGGGCTGCCATCTATAGGGTCGCACAAAGTAGGACACGACCGAAGTGACTTAGCAGCAGCATATAGATGATGGCACCCCACTCCGGTACTCTTGCCTGGAAAATCCCATGGACGGAGGAGCCTGGTGGGCTGCAGTCCATGGGGTTGCTAAGAGTCGGACATGACTGAGTGACTTCACTTTCACTTTTCACTTTTGTGCATTGGAGAAGGCAATGGCAACCCACTCCAGTGTTTTGCCTGGAGAATTCAAGGGACGGGGAAAAATTCCATGGGCTTCCATCTATGGGGTTGCACAGAGTCGGACACGACTGAGGTGACTTAGCAGCAGCAGTTGCTAAGTTGTGTTGGACATATCTGTGACCACATGGACTGTAGCCTGCAAGGCTCCTCTGTCCATGAGATTTTCCCAGGCAAGCATACTGGAGTGGGTTGCCATTGCCTTCTCCATAACTAACCCTGAGGGCTTGATAATAGGAAGCACTTGAAAAGTTATTTTTGATAAATAGCAACATTCTTAGGGTATATTCAAAATCACCACTGATTGTCCTCCTTCCTCTTTTCCTTCACTCTGTCATGTCTGACTCTTTGTGACCCCATGGACGATACAGTCCATGGAATTCTCCAGGCGAGAATACTGGTGTGGGTGGCCTTTCCCTTCTCCAGGGGATCTTCCCAACTGAGGGATCGAATCCAGGTCTCCCAGATAGATGTATAGGATAGCATTTAATGCCTTGGGACTGAGTGATGTCACTGTGGGAACAGGTAGGGAAGAGGAACGAGAACTGACCCCAGGGGAAGAGATTAACGAGAAAGAAATCATGGAAGGAAACCACAATGGGTGGTCACAAGGCAAGAGTAAGTTCAGGAGAGCATGGAATCCTGGAAGCCAAAGGAAAAAGAAAAGGAAGAGGATTAGGCTGACTGCATAGCCTAGCTCAAGGGGGTAAGAACTGATCAACTACTTTAGCACTGAAGAGCTTATGGGGAAGCTTTTTTTTCCCTCTCATTTAAACATTTCTTTTATAAATTCATGTATTTTTAATGGAGGTTAATTACTTTATAATGTGGTGTTGGTTTCTGCCATACATCAGCATGCATCAGTCCATAGGTATACATATGTGCCCTCCCCACCTCCCACTCCATCCCACTCCTCTGGGTTTCGCAGAGCACCAGGTTGAGCTCCTTCTGTCACACAGCAAATTCCACTGGCTGGCTATTTTACATACGCAAAGGTCTGTCTAGTCAAGGTTATGGTTTTTCCGGTGGTCATGTATGGATGCGAGAGTTGGACTGTGAAGAAGGCTGAGCACCGAAGAATTGATGCTTTTGAACTGTGGTGTTGGAGAAGACTCTTGAGAGTCCCTTGGACTGCAAGGAGATCCAGCCAGTCCATTCTGAAGGAGATCAGCCCTGGGTGTTCTTTGGAAGGAATGATGCTGAAGCTGAAACTCCAGTACTTTGGCCACCTGATGCAAAGAGTTGACTCATTGGAAAAGACTCTGATGCTGGGAGGGATTGGGGGCAGGAGGAGAAGGGGATGACCGAGGACGAGATGGCTGGATGCCATCACCGACTCAATGGAAGTGAGTCTGAGTGAACTCCCAGAGTTGGTGATGGACAGGGAGGCCTGGCGTGCTGCGATTCATGGGGTGGCAAAGAGTCAGACACGACTGAGCGACTGAACAGAACTGAAGGTTTATGTCTCAGTGCCACTCTCTCAATTCACCGCATCCTCTCCTCCCCACCCCCGCTGTCTCCACAGTCTGTTCTTTACCTCTGTGACTATTCCTGCCCTATGAATAGGTTCATCAGTACCATTTTTCTAGATTCCATATATATGCGCTAATATACGATGTCTGTTTTTCTCTGACTTCTTGATGAGAAAAATTTAGTACCATGCTGGGAATGAAAACCTTCATTAGCTTAGGTTGAAGAGACAACAGGGAGAAAAAACTTGGAGCCACCAGGAATATACAGTCATTTTTTGAAGTTTTGCTGCAAATGGAGAGCAAAGAAGTTGAGTAGTAGAGTGGTCAGCAGGGATTAGGTAGAAAATCTAGTTTTGCCAAGTGAGTGTGATAACATGAGTGAGAGCAGGGGAGTCAAGGGTACATGCAAGGAAGTGATGATACTGTCTGGCTAGGGAATATGAGGAGAATAAGGAAGAAGAGGAAGGTACCAACGGGAGGTGGATAAAGGGGATGGGAAAATCAAGTGATAAAAATGTAAGACTAGCATTAGTTTAATCTATAAAAATATTGACCCCCTGTGTTGTACACGTGAAACTAGTATAACATTGTAAATCAATTTTATTTTAATTTAAAAATGACTTAAAAGAGGGAAAGAAAGTAGAACTATCCAAGCTATGGGAATATTGAAGAAAGATCAGTGGTTGCCAGGGGTTTGGGGTGAGGGAGGGAGGGATGAATAGAAGCACAGGGGATTTTTAGAGAAGCTGCTGCTGCTGAGTCGCTTCAGTTGTGTCCGACTCTGTGCGTCCCCATAGACGGCAGCCCACCAGGCTCCCCCGTCCCTGGGATTCTCCAGGCAAGAACACTGGCGTAGGTTGCCATTTCCTTCTCCAATGCAGGAAAGTGAAAAGTGAAAGTTTAGGTGCTCAGTTGTATCCGACTCTTCGAGACCCCATGGACTGCAGCCTCCCAGGCTCCTCCGCCCATGGGATTTTCCAGACAAGAGTACTGGAGTGGGGGTGCCATTGCTTTCTCCTTAGAAAAGCTATTCCATGTCATATAGTAACAGGTGGATATGTGATATTTTATGTCTGAAAAATGCATAGAATGTGTAACACAAAAAGTGAACCCTAATGTAAACTATGGATTTAAGTTAAAAGTAATGCATTAATATTGGTTCATTAATTCCAACTCTTTGCGACCCCATGGACTGTAGCCTTCCAGGCTCCTCTGTCCATGGGATTTTCAAGGCAATGGTACTAGAGTGGATTGCCGTTTCCTTCTCCAGGGGATCTTCCCAACCCAGGGATTGAACCCGGGTCTCCCACATTGTAGACAGACGCTCTACCATTTGGGCCACCAGGGAAGTCCAATTATAACAAATGTATCACAATAATGCATGGTGCTGGTAATAGGGAAAACTAGTGGGGTTTGGGCTGGGCTGTGTGTATATAGGAACTGTCTATATTATTGCTCAATTTTTTTCTGTAAACTTAATCTGCTAAGACTATCTTTTTAAATGTAGGACTTCATATAATTTGCCATGGGACTAGTTTGTTTTTAACCATTTTCTTCATCTGCCACAGAAATAAGACAGTGCTGGGTTTGTATTAGATGATCTACAGTTAAATGCAGTTTTGTCCAATCCAAAGTTGTTTCCCTAGATGAGAACACGAATAGCTGTAGTGTAGAACATGGATAAATAAATAAAACATTATTAAAAATTTATTTTTGGGTTGGGGGGCACACATTTTATTGGTACCCAAATTGGAAAAACATACTTTTAATATTCCAAGGCAGTGAGTGTGGACGAAGAATAAATATCCAAGACTGGTCTCCCTAGCCAAGGGAAATGCCCTTTAACCCCATCCCCATGGTTTTTCTCTTGGGACCTATAAGGTATGTGGATCATTACAAACTTCAGTGTATGGAAGAAAAGGACAAACATGGCCACATAATTATCAAACTCAGTAGTCCCTTAGTGCTGCTGCTGCTAAGTCGCTTCAGTCGTGTCCAACTCTGTGCAACCCCATAGACGGCAGCCCACTAGGCTCCCCCGTCCCTGGGATTCTCCAGGCAAGAACACTGGAGTGGGTTGCATTTCCTTCTCCAATGCATGAAAGTGAAAAGGGAAGGTGACATCGTTCAGTCATGTCTGACCCTCAGCGACCCCATGGACTGTAGCCTACCAGGCTCCTCCGTCCATGCGGTACCTTGTTACATACTGTATGTGCACTTCCTTTTTGAGAATTTAAAGGTGAGATAGTTTTACTTGCCTGGTGAGGCTGGTTTAAATTTTCTGTAACAATAGCTTTAAACACTAAATTCTCATAAATTCTTCCCTGGCTTAAAAAAAAGGGCATGGTTGTAATGGCAAATAGACTAAAACTTTATGTAAATAGACCTTTGAAAATGCAGTCCTGAAGTTAACCAAAGTATATTTAAAGGCTTATAGTATCCTGAGTAAAGTTTAACTGGTTAAATAGCTTTCAGTACAATTAACTCATTCTTGCATAAAATTGTTAGAAAATATTTTCTTAAGTGTTTGGTCATTGATTCAGAAATCATTGTATTTTGAAATTAAATGGAGGACATGATAAATGAATGAACAGTGACATCAGATGCATGTGAAGTTATCTCTGCTGTCCACACAGGCACACACATTAGCACAAACTCATCTTTCCATTAATTGCCTTTTGCGGCAGTGAACCTCTGATCTCAGAAATACAATGATCATATGCACAGAAAGCCAGATAAGCTACTTGGGCCACGTTTTAGAAATAAGAAATCAGGTTTTCATGACTGATGCAAATGGGATCGCTCTTTCAGTGACCAGCTGATGGTTTTGTATTAAATTCTTTCAGTGATTGCCATACATTCTAAAGGAATATAGCCGCGAGGCCAAAAAAGGAAATCTTTTACTGGAGAGAATTGTATTCCTTATTTCTTTCTATTAGATTAAAAATCCATTGGGATGAAGGAGGAGACAAGAGATCACCAATTCATTCTTGCGAAAACTGGTCTAGTTTCTGAAGCCTTTTGAAAGGCAACTTGCCCAATTTCCTTTGTAATAAGATATTTCAGGAGATTCTTAATAGTCTGATAACCCTTATTTATGTCTCATCTAATTTCGTCATGCCACTGTATAATCCATCTCTTCTGATTTTTGGAGGGAGAGTAGGTTTGTGTCCATTTTAAAGTGAAACTATTGATATATTTGAAGATTTGTTATTAATCTCCTATTCACTTTTCTTTTTCTGGTCCAGTAATCTTTATTCTTCATTGTTTGGGTTGGAAAATTGAACAATTTTTATGGCTTGTTTCAAGTTGGCTCTCAAAGTTTTCTGTGTCTTTCTATATTTTAGTGTTCAAAATTTGACTAAAGTCTAATGGCATGGTAAAAGCCTAGTTCCAGTGTACTGCATATATTTTTAAAGAGAATGAAATTATTTAGAATAGTTGTAATTCTGATGGCTTCCAAAGCCCCTTTATGCAGTAGTGATATTTTTCAGTCATGGATTGTTCCTCATCTTTCATTTTCTTGTCATCTGTTATGCATATTTATTCCATAAATTACTGAAAGATGCTCACCACCGTTGCTTTGGACAATCACATATAATGCAAACAGCTCCCATTTGTAACTGTGATATTTAGTGGATTAGCTCCTTATTTCAATATCAGATCTTGGCAGAAAATATGAAAATGAATCCTAGAACGTTATCTATCATGCATCGTTCCATGCAAGTTGGAAGCAACCATAGAAATGCAGATGCACCTCCTGCCCTTTGTGTCATGCACCTCCTGTCTTTGTCAGTCAACAGATAATTATTGAAAGCATCCTATGTATCAGACAGAGATCTATATAGGCATTGTCTTTGCCTTTATCAGTTGGCTTTCTGAAAAGCGTACTGGGATGTGTTTTTATAATTTGGGTCATACGCCAGATATAAAAGATCACAATTTAAAGAGAAGCAGGGTGACTCTTTCTGATAAAGGGAAGTGTTTCTTTTAAAAGTGGTATCTATAAGCTAGTTTTTGTGAGTTAGCCTTATGCTGTCACATAAGTAAGTAAAAGTGTCAGGACACAGTACCTTATATTTTCTTTCAAGGTTCTAGCTGTCTTTCAGGCAGAGTTCATCTTGCTCACATGCAGTATAACTTATAGGGCTGAAGATTTTTATGTTGTGTGTGTGAAAATCTAGTGGAAGCTATGGGTTCTCACTGTAGAAAAGGGACAAAGGACTTAAAATTTCAGAGGCTCCTGTATTCCCTGAAACCCTGTTATGAACACTAGGGTAAGACACTGTCCGTTCAAGGGCCTTCTGCTCACCCCATGCTCTCACCATGTCAGTGGAAAGTAGAGGAAATCTGGTAGTGATCACATCCCACAACAAGACTTTAAGAACAAGCATGGGATATCTGTGATAAGGGGAGAGGTATAGTCTTGCAGAAATAAAGAACAATCCATTTCATCTTCCTTCACCCAGCAAGTGGTAAGATGGCCAAACAAATGAGAACCAGAACGGTGCCCAGGTAAATGTGTTGCGTGGTTGGATGTTCGGATTTATTTCTGATCTATTATATTAATCTAATCTATTAATAAGTTTTGAGCTAGAGGGAGAAGAATGGCCTTTGAGATTCATACATTGTTTCAACTAGCCTGTTAAGGTAGTATAGAGGAGAATTTGGAGCCCAGTCTCAAGTCTTTTGTTCGTTGATCAAATATTCACCGAGTGGCCGCAACATGCCAACAACTCAGAAAGATGCAGGACCTGCTTGCAGAGAACTCAGCTGTCACCTTGTAACTACTGGGGCAGTGGTGGAGATACCAGAGGGCCTGACTTTCTGCAGCTCATGCTAGAGCTGTGCAAGCCCTCAATAAATATTTCTTGGATGATTAGTTTAGTGCTTTCCCCGATGAGCTGGTTTTGCTGCAGAATTTGTAACAGCTGGGGTTAATAAAAGAAAAGTTTAGTTTTGAGAGGGGCACAAAGCTACATATACTAATTATAATAAAATATTAAAAATCTACTTCGGGTAACATAGTTACGGACATGAAGTGCATGCTAATGTGAGATTCGTTCGGAGGTGAAGCATTTTCAGGATCAGCTATCTATCCTCAGAGTGGCCAAAACAGCAGTCCAGAGACTGACAAGGAGCATTTCAAATTCAGCAGTCTGCTCTCTTATTGGCCCAGGGATGGCAATAACACAGGCAGCAGCTGGTATGAATCTGGGTCTGTTCTGACTACATCATGCTGCCTGAGAGTCTAATTTTGCTTCAAAATGGTCTAATTTTTGTTCACAGTGGAAAAAGTGGTATATTCCTTTAGTGTCAACAGACCAGATTGCATCTCCAGTTTGTTTGATGGGAGAACTTGGTTCTGTTCCCAGATATGGCTCTCCTTCATGGATCAATGAATTACGCTAAGTGTTTTGAACAAAGTCAATTTCAAAACATACCGCTTTCCTCCCAAACCTTGGAATTTATCTTCATACCAAAGTTCCAAGAGCTTATGTTTGTAGGAAGAGAATACTCCGCAAATACATTCACTTTAAGTCTTCGGATACTTCTCTAGGTAGGTAAACCGTAATAACACTACCAAAATTAACATTCTAGGGTTTCTATGATGAGTTGTAGATGCACTAATGTATTGAAACTGATGCAAAGATATGTGTATGTTCCACAAAGTAGTGAATAAAAATATTAGGCCCTTTATATTAAAAAAAAAATCCAAAAAAAAAAATCCTAGATTTAGATATTCTGCGCTTGCCTTTTGTCGGGAAACTTCTGATAATTTCCTATGTCCCTCACATCACTTGAGGAAGTAACAATATGTAAAAACACCTGTTACTCCAGTAATTTTTTTTCCTTGAGGATATTTCCAGCTGAGGGCTCATTGCCTATTTCTAATTCACTTAGTTTCAAACTCTCTGGTCTTAAGTAATGAGCCGTGAAGGTGACCAGGTTAGAGAATGACCAGGGAAGGACTCGCAGCCGGAGCCCCCTCTGATTGAGGAGCCCTGTCTCCGTAGCTCGTGCTCGTGTGTGCAGCTGCCTGTGGCAACGAGAGACCCAGGATCCCTGCTCCAGGCAGACCATGTTCCACTGAAAACTCGACTTTGCTAAAAATGAACCAGGAAAATTTAGCAGATAATGGCCCTTGGTCTCTAATACACACCCCAGGAGGGTGGGGCTGGAGGAGGAAGATGGGGAGGGTGGGTGAGCAGCTCTATTTATGCTCCGCTGATGGGCTAACCTCTCTGACACACTTGGAGGTGACCTGCATTCCTGCCCACAATAAGGGATCCTGGCATTGTCTCCAGCACTAACCAGTGGGCAGTGGGAGCTCAGACTTCAGTTTGGCTGGAATGCGCAGGCAGTGCACTAAATGGATTCTCGGGGAGAACCAGCTGGGGTCTCCCTCACTGGCAATTAATCTCATGGTGAAGGCTGGGAAGGACAGTACGAAAGGAGTGATCATTCTGAAAAGAAACCCGGGGGAAATTATAGGGAGAAGGGCATCCCTCTTTTTCTGTCCTACATTTTTCCTTCCATTCCATCTAGTCCGTGGGCTTCTGGCCCTTTGGCTTTTCTCTTTAATTTTTAAAGGTTCAAGAAAATGTAGCACTTAGCTATGTTGTGTAATAGGTTTTTTGTTTTTTTAATGAACCATTTGCTTCATTTCGTGTCATCCAAAATGAGTGGTTCCTTTTATGTAATTCCTGAAGGCAGGATTTTGCTTCTCTTTCTGAAATCCATTGACTATTTTTAGCTCCTCCTTGGAATCTCTGGCTGGACAGGGCACAAGCGTGGGGCAAAAAGCCTGCAAGTCAGCCCTGATGGTGGTAGAAAGGCCTTGGCATGTGATAGAAAGCCTCCCTCCCCAGCACACAATGCTGTGCTGGCTGTTTCCTGATGACTTCTGTGGACTGACTAAAGGCAGCTACAGAAGTGGGTGAAGCTATCCCTCATGCTGACATTTAATTTACCTAGGAGCACAATAATCTCAGAAAGAATCAAATACTTGAAAATTCTGCTTCAGTGAGCAAAAGCTAAGTGTTTGCACCATATTGAAAAGTGATATTTTGGTTCAGAATTCAAAATAAAAAGGGTGATGGGGTCACTGGCTAAAAGCAAAATGAAAGAACAAAATTCTTTTTTTCACACATTCACAATTACAGTATTGGAGAAAATCTGGGATTTTGCACGTTGTAGTACTATTTTGTCAGCTTCAGTTTGATAGAGCAAGGTCAGTGGGGCCTAGAAAAAGGATGTGGTGGTGAAGCCTACAAAAAGGAAGGGTATTTTTAAGTGTATTACAGAGAAGCAGCTGGACTTAATAACTAACAATATGTGGGAGGTGGAAGTATGTTAAATCTTGTACAGAAGTTTGATGATCAGAGAAAGGGCGGGTAATATTTCTGGCCAAATCAAAATAACTCTCTATAACTAGCTCCACCTGTGCTAAAATATTATGCTCACATACTGTTCCCAACTTGCTGAAATTTATGATCATTAATATGGTATGTGAGTAA
The DNA here is from genome assembly GCA_917880005.1 of Nanger dama. Taxonomy (NCBI): domain Eukaryota; kingdom Metazoa; phylum Chordata; class Mammalia; order Artiodactyla; family Bovidae; genus Nanger; species Nanger dama. The sequence goes on along the minus strand of CAKJTW010000032.1, from coordinate 12,369,116 downwards.
TAGTTACTACTGAACCAAAATTAATATGTAGTTCTCTGTTGACAAAGCTTGGGTTTATATTTTTTTCACGTTTTTGCTTTCAGGACCTAACATGATGCCTGGCAGCATGTTCAAAATGCTGAATATGTGGATGAAATGGCACACCTGTGGCCTGCCTAGTACTCTGATTTTTATTTAAATATTGGACCAGGTTTAATTGTTTGCTTTAATGAATTAAGTACTTTGGTTTACTGAAATCTGGCCCTGGGTATCATATGTCTTTTGCAATGCCTTAATAATCAGGAGGTTAGAAATTAATACCTGCTTCAGATCAAGCTTACAAGGTAGTTGTCATGATGAGAAAGGGAAAGTTTGGGCGAAATTACCAGATACCCAGTATATCAAAGCAAGGATCATGGCCAATTCTGCTCATCTTTACCCACGTTTATGTTTCATGACCACATGATAATTCAAGATCATGTTCCCAAGTGGTATGAGCAGGCTTTCCAGCCACCCTCCATCATTTACCCTGTGCACCGGCTCTGGAAAGTCTTTCTTTAGATCTCTGGATCTTTGGAGGTGGTTTGTGGTGGCACCTCAGATTTTCTCATGTTGCCACAGTCTCTCTTTCCACTCTCCCAAAGGTAGAGAATTAGATTTCTTGCAACAGACTGAGATATTTTTGATATAGCCAAGGCAGTGTAAGATACAAATTGGAAGTTTGACAACAAATAGAACAAATAGCTCCTTGTGTGAGATGTGCAAAATTTAGTAGTCTTGCCTTCTTGTCTCAGTGTATTCAATTTTTGGCTAAAAATTCCACCTAAGGCATAGGCATCTAATAGAAAAAAATCAGAAACTGGGCTAGACACAGAGTTTCAAGGGATTCTTAGCTCTAATCTACTAAAGCAGTGTTCTAAAGAGATTAAGAGCAAAGAATTTGGAGTCAGACAAACCAAAGTTGGTGCTCAACTCTGACACTGCATAACTGTGTGATGTTGGAAGTTAACTTAATCTCTTTACATTTCAGTTTTCTCATGCATCAAGTAAGAATAATACCAACTTAATAGCACTGCTGTTAAGAATTAAATGAGGTGATGCTTAGCAGAGCATCTGGAAAATGATCATCAATAAAAACTGTACATCCTCATCACCTCTATTATTGTTTCACCATGGCATAGACCTATGAAAATTCCCAACATTACCCTAGTAAGCTTAGTTTGTAGAGTGAATGTTTCCTGGACATGGAGAAATGTAAGGGCTGCCTCAGATGGAAGGGTCATCTTGATGATACAGTTAGCATCACACCAGAAGAAGACACTTGCTGGGCAGAACATCCTATGGGTCTATGGGTGTGAAGGTACTTAATGGCCACTCCGATATAGTTATTTTCCTGGAATTTTGGAGTCTGATTTATAGTATGATGCACATGAACTACTCCAAGAGCAAAACAAGCCCAGTTTGGGCACCATCCTTAAATTAAAGCAAAGGGGTAATCATGAAATCAGTTTGTAAAATGGCCAGCCCATTTCAAGAACTAAAAATTTATAAGCATCACTTAACTCCATCAACTGTTTGCTGTGTCCAGACCAATTTTTAGTTACAGAAATCTGTGGACAATGATAATAATTTCTTAAAGACTAGAGAGAGGGAAAAAACTTTCAAGAAGGCCTTGTAAGTAGGGAAACCTTAAAAATGAAAATGTTCTGAAAATATTTTAATTCAGTGTCTTTTATGCAGATTCCACTAATTAATCTCATACAAACATGGATATTTTTGTAAAGCATAAGCCCAAGTGCCATTTTATGACCATGTAATTTACAAGTCCTCAAATTACATTAAAATCACCACACACAGTGTTTACAGTTTAATTATATGGTTATTTACCATTCCCAATCAAGTGTTATTCATTCAGTACCTCTTTGCCTGATCTTACCTAAAAAGAAAATACTTTTTGCTGGATTTGAGTGGTAAACATTCAAGCATGCCAATACTTCAAGGCAACAAAAATGTGATTTGGGGTCAACAAACTCCACTGACAGATTTCCGAGAACTTCGAGGGGAAGAGAGAATAGAGAGAGATCAACATTTTAGTAAAACAGTACGTCTTTGGATTTCTTTGATTATTTCAGTTAGGCTGAAAAAAAGAAACCTATCTCTGTTCATGTTACACTATATGCAATCCATATTTTTTATTACAAAGTGATATATTTCTTCAGTCAAGAAATGTTTATCGAGCACCATCGATGTTCAGGATACTATGATAAGAATAAGTGTAAAAAAAAATGAGACATGGCCCCTTGATGAACTCAGACTGGATACCCACAAGTGTGTTATGAATATTTGGACACAGACTATATTTACTTCTAGTCTTCTCTTTGTCATTTAACAATACCATCTTGAAATTAGAGAGTCTCATTACCACCAGCGAATATCTGGTTTTTGTGGGCAATTACATAACCTTTCTGACCCTTAAGTCTTTTCACCTAAAATATAGAAGTGGGGAATATAAAAGTAATAAAGCCAAGTTTCCCCCATAAAAGTATGATTATAAAGATAAAGCAAGACCGATAGCAGTTGAGGGTTACTTCTTCACCATCTGCCTCTGCAGCTAATTCCATAAGCCCATTTGAACTGATTCTCATTTCCCTCCCTGGTTGCCCAGTTCATGATGCCTCACACCACTGGTATGGTGTTAAGACAGTTACATCAGGAAACAGTTATAGCGCGTGAATTAACTATCAGTTCAGTTGCTCAGTCATGTCTGACTCTTTGCGACCCCATGAATTGCAGCATGCCAGGCCTCCCTGTCCATCACCATCTCCCGGAGTTCACTCAAACTCGCGTCCATCGAGTCGGTGATGCCATCCAGCCATCTCATCCTCTGACGTCCCTTCTCTTACTGCCCCCAACCCAGCATCAGTCTTTTCCAATGAGTCAACTCTTCGCATGAGGTGGCCAAAGTACTGGAGTTTCAGTTTTAGCCTCATTCCTTCCAAAGAACATGCAGGACTGATCTCCTTCAGAATGGACTGGTTGGACCACCTTGCGGTCCAAGGGACTCTCAAGAGTCATCTCCAACACCACAGTTCAAAAGCATCATTTCTTCAGCACTCAGCTTTATTCATAGTCCAGTTCTCACATCCATACATGACTACTGGAAAAACCATAGCCTTGACTAGACAGATCTTAGTCAGCAAAGTAATGTCTCTGCTTTTGAATATACTATCTAGGTTGGTCATAACTTTCCTTCCCAGGAGTAAGTGTCTTTAAATTTCATGGCTTCCATCACCATCTGCAGTAATTATGGAGCCCCCAAAATAAAATCTGACACTGTTTCCACTCTTTCCCCATCTATTTCCCATGAAGTGATGGGACTGGATGCCATAATCTTCATTTTCTGAATGTTGAGCTTTAAGCCAACTTTTTCACTCTCTTCTTTCACTTTCATCAAGAGGCTTTTTAGTTCCTCTTCACTTTCTGTCATAAGGGGGGTGTCATCTGCATATCTGAGGTTATTGATATTTCTCCCGGCAATCTTGATTCCAGCTTGTGCTTCTTCCAGCCCAGAGTTTCTCATGATGTACTCTGCATAGAAGTTAAATAAACAGGATGACAATATACAGCCTTGATGTACTCCTTTTCCTATTTGGAACCAGTCTGTTGTTCCATGTCCAGTTCTAATTGTTGCTTCCTGACCTGCATATAGGTTTCTCAAGAGGCAGGTTAGGTTGTCTGGTATTCCCATCTGTTTCAGAATTTTCCACAGTTTATAGTGATCCACACAGTCAAAGGCTTTGGCATAGTCAATAAAACAGAAATAGATGTTTTTCTGAAACTCTTGCTTTTTCCATGATCCAGCAGATGTTGGCAATTTGATCTCTGGTTCCTCTGCCTTTTCTAAAACCAGCTTGAACATCAGGAAGTTGTATTGCTAAAGCCTAGCTTGGAGAATTTTGAGGATTACTTTACTAGCATGTGAGATGAGTGCAATTGTATGGTAGTTTGAGTATTCTTTGGCATTGCCTTTCTTTGGGATTGGAATGAAAACTGACCTTTTCTAGTCCTGGGGCCACTGCTGAGTTTTCCAAATTTGCTGGCATATTGAGTGCAGCACTTTCACAGCATCATCTTTCAGGATTTGAAATAGCTCAGTTGGAATACCATCACCTCCACTAGCTTTGTTCATAGTGATGCTTTCTAAGGCCCACTTGACTTCTATGATTACCCTGAATTTCTAAGACATAATTCCATTTTCTGGGGGACCTCAGATTTCAGCAAAAGTGGTCCTCATTGGAAGTCCTTGGACCACTGGCCTCAGAGTTAGCAGACTTTCTAAAATATCTTCTTTTCTGGATCCCACTCCAGAAATGAATCAGAATCTTTAGCAGTGGAACCTAACTAAGCACATGCCTCTTAGTGAGTTTTTCTGATAATTTTAAGCACACTAGAGCTCAAGAAGCACTGTTATATTTAATGGGATCGTTTGCAAATATTCCAGTTTTCTTCTTTCAGGTACACAGTAGAATCACACTTCTCCACCCACCTGGAATTAGATGTGCACGTCTCACTTGTTTTGGTCACTGAACTATGAATTAACATGACAAGAATGAATCAAAGTGACATATAAGTCATGTGACATTAAATTGAAATAATATATTTGGGATGACTTTATAGTTCTCATAATTTTAAAATTTTATTTCCCTTCTCACATGTTAGAAAACATGATTCCTAGTATATGATTTAATGATGGTGGCAAAAAACACTAATAAATATCAGATTACAAATTAATTTCCACCAATCATTATGAGATAATTTTTGATGAAAGTAATTAGATGGCAAGGTTATTAACAAGCCCTTGTTTCTTTATATCTCAAATATAGAATATACAAAACATTAACAGAGGCAGATTTTATATGATGTTTCTATTGAACACTAATTTAAACTGAGCCTTTACTTAGCAAATAGAAAGTGGAAATACTTGTATGAGAGGAAATAATTCATTTAATAAATTGAGCATCTACCATATATTACTCTGTTGAATACATTTCCATTTTATCACATTTAACAATAGTCCATAGAGGCATTGCTTTTTATATCTTGAATGTGAACAAACAAAGTGGTTGAATAATTTTCTAAAATTTACCAAATTAGAAACTTGAGATTCAAATTGACAGCTGCCTGTTTGCCCAGCCTGTTAACTTCCTATTGCATCATGTCACATCTGGAAAAAGTCAGTCTTTCAACATGTTGATTGATCTGATTTCCTTATTAGTTGCTGAATCTTTATGGATGTTAATAAAATTTACCTTTTTTCAACATTGAATCACAAAATTCTATAGACCATGCAGAGTATGCATGTGATGAGTATCTGTACATCAAAATGCATTTTCATGGCACAGGTAAATGGTAATTAAACTCTTCATTAACAGTTTTGTAATCCATTGCCTCCCTTTGTCTGCAATAAATGCAAGTGAAATGTCACCTACTAAACTAAGGTGATTAGTTTAAAGTGGTGATCTTAAGATATAGACATTTAAATGCCTTTCAGTCTGGGGAGCACATTAAACATGACGCATCATCACCATGCAACAATTATTCAAATGAGATGCGAAACACAGAATTATTTTAAATATTAAGTCTTTGAGGATGCTTTGGGAAGTTACACATAGAAGAATATAAGCCCATTTTGTGAAGGGAATTTTGATAATTGAGGCAAGAATATAGTTACAAATTCTACTTTATCTCTGCTACTTTATATTTGATTCTTAATTGGAGGAATAAAGCATAAAGTAAGAGGACAGAGTTCAGTGTCTGGGAAACAAACTGGGGAAAGATTAAAATAGGCCTAGTCTTCACAGTTTTGTGGAATATCTAACTGAGGATTTTCTTTGGGCTCTGGATGTGGAGTGGTACACATTAACTGGAGCGCTAGTTGATAGTCCTCTAAATGATGCATACACCACAGAGTATGTATGCACAAAAACACATACGTGACAGCTTAAGTACAAAATAGCAGTAAGTATCAATATTTTGTGTATGTGTGTATGCCCATCGCTCAGTCATGTCTGACTCTTTTTGACCCCAGAAACTGTAGCCTGCCAGGCTCCTCTGTTCGTGAGATTCTCCAGGCAAGAATATTGGCTTGGGTAGCCTTTCCCTTCTCCGGAGGATCTTCCAAACTCAGGGACTGAACCCAGGTCTCCTGCACTGCAAGTGTATTCTTTACTGTGAGCCACCAGGGAAGCCCAAATATTAATATTAACCAACAAAGGATCAGTAATAAAACATTTTTAATAGTGGAACCTGAGCAATTTTTCTTTTACTAAGTACTGTAAATTGAATTTGTGGACAAGCTATTGTACAGCTTGATTTTAACACCTTTTATTAGGAGCAATTAGGACTTTATTCTAGTAACATGAAATTAGACATTTTAGAGCTAGAACACCATAGAGATGATCTTTTCCAGCTCTCTGATTTCACAAGTGAGGAAACATATTCAGAAAATTAAATGATTTGTCTAATGTCACTTAGCAAATAAGTGGAAGATACAGGGCTTGAATGATCTTTCCTGAAGAGCACCCTTTCAAGTCCACATTTGTAATTAAAAGAGTAAATAAAAGTAACAAAACAACTTTTGTCAAAAGCAAATTAAAAAGTCAAATTAATTGCATAAAGACATTTTTCAAAGTTGATTAAATCTATACTAGGTGGTATAAATAATTATATCCCCAAAGAACTTACTGGATGTTAAATGGTCATCTTTACACCTACTTTATTAATTATTGAGTATCACTCTAGCACCATGATAGCTGAAAAAACAAAATTTAATACAAGCTATGCCTTTACCAAGTTTATACTGTAAGTGAAATACTTAGAGTTTGAACTGAGATTCTTCTGATTCTAGAATAAACATTCTTTCTACCTTGCTACATGCTCTCTCACCAAGATTGTTTAAAAGGACAAAAACCTTATAAAACAAATCTGATTAACAAAGAGATAGTACCACAAATACATTTAAACAAACCCACAGAAAAAAACTAGAGAGAAAAAGTGAGGAAACAGTTGGAGTCAACATTGAGATTGGGAAGAGGTTGAGTGGAGCACAGGGGGAGCAACCTAAATAAAAGACAATAGGCTTTGTCTTTATGATCAAATGTTTCATCAGCATGTAAGTATCATTCCCTTCAAGAATCTCAGTACTATGCAAAATGGAGAACATTACAATTAACTTATGAGTTATCGTTAAAACCCCAAGGAAGAATTACAATTAACTTGAGTCAATTAGATTTCTCAAGGATTCCTGACTTTAGCTCTGGCTAACAGGAATCTTAATGAGACAATTAATATTAGCTAATATCAGCTTGATTAATGTAAAGGGTTTGTATAATTATATAGAAGAGTGTGTATGTTCCACATGTATTCATGGCATTTGAAATTGAGCCTCAAAATATTTTGGAAGCAAATAATTATGTATGAGAATTCTCACTCACAGATAAAAAATATATATCTCAGTTTTGACTATTATTCTTGGGGACAGAGACAAGGTAAGCAACATCGGGTGTAGGCGGGAACTAGACTACTGAAGTTTTTATACAGTTCAATGAAGGAAAAGGTTTGAAAATTTTTTGAATGCCAACCGTATATTGGGCTTCCCTGGTGGCTCGACTGCTGAAGAATCTGCCTGCTAATGAAGGAGACATGGGTTCAGTCCCTGGGTCGGGAAGATCCCCTGGAGAAGGAAATGGCAACCCACTCCAGTACTCTTGCCTGGGAAAACCCATGAATGGAGGAGCCTGGCAGGCTATGGTCCATAGGGTCGCAAGTGGGATACAAGTTAGCAAGTGACTAAACCACCACCAATGACCGTACTTCATTCATTTTCAGTAAATTATCCCCTTACTCTTCACAATCTTGGAGGAAGGCATTAGGAAGCTGAAGCTCAACAAGCAATGACCAAAGAGTGGTCTGGGCTGTCATGCAAGGCTGTGCCTTTTGTATACTGCGCAACCACATCTGGTAGCAAGGAGGGGCAAATTGGGACTGACACACGTTTTGTGTTCTGTTTGCCTTGGAGGGCTACGGTCCATGGGGTCGCAAAGACACAGCTGAGCAACCAACATTTGCCCAGTGGTGCACCCTAATGAAAGATTCTGCCATTCCAGGCCGAGGGTGTGCCTTCCTCTAATTTTTCCAGAGACTACAAGCCTCACTGAATTGAAGAATTAAAATTTGAGTCTGTGTATGTCTGGGCAGAGACCAGCCTCTTCCCACTGTGTCCTGAAGCCTCTCCCACACTAGAAAGATGCAATCAGAATAAGTTACAAGTAACTGGTGCCCATCTCATAATAAGAGTGCTAGATGGTCTGAGTCTGAAAATTTAGGATAGAGAAGAGACAATGGAAGTCTCCTCTTGACTTTTCTCTTTCAGAGAAAACATTATCTGACCTTGACATTTGTCTATGCATAGAGGGGGAAGAAAAATAAATCTATTTTTGATTGGGTGGCTTTATTTATATGATTTTCTAAAATATTAGAGTCACTATATACTAGACCACTCTTGGTGCACATAAACCTATGACAGGATTAGCACCATGCCTGGCACATAGTAGGCACTCAATTCACATTCGGAGAAGGCAATGGCATCCCACTCCAGTACTCTTGCCTGGAAACTCCCATGGATGGAGGAGTCTGGTAGGCTGCAATCCATGGGGTCACTGAGTCAGACATGATTGAGCAACTTCACTTTCACTTTTCACTTTCATGCATTGGAGAGGGAAATGGCAACCCACTCCAGTGTTCTTGCCTGGAGAATCCCAAGGATGGCGGAGCCCAGTGGGCTGCCGTCTGTGGGGTCGCACAGAGTCGGACACAACAACTGATAGCAGCAGCAGCAGCAGCAGCAGCAGCAGCAGCAGCAATTCATATTATTCCCCAGTTGTACTAAATGAGTTCTGAGGTTTTCATTAGCAAGAGAAGTGTTTGAGGGTGGTCATGTAAACGGACTCATTACCACTGATGTTAGAAATTTCAATGACTAAAATTTAATGCACTATGAAAGCCATTATGGCCACACAAGGAAACAAAACATAGGAAAAGGGCCAATGGCCCCATTTTTCTCAGCCGTGGCTCCTTGATCACCAAATTCCTTATGGGGTAAGACACACGGATACTCTACTCTCTTTAGCACTTTGCCAATAACTGGTGCTCTGTTCATAGTACGTTGCTTATTTTGAATGCTGTTGAAGAAATTATTACTTCTTTTTCCTCTCTCTCCCAATACTCACGGTCATAAAGTTCTCTCCTAAGCATTCAGGTTTTTAACTCTGTTAGAAAAAAAAAAAGTGGAAAGGCACTACAAAGAAAGCCTACTTGGATACAAAGTGTTAAAGAGTGGTAGGAAGCAAACTAGGTTCTATTTTCCATAACCCAGAAATGTCAAGAACTCAGGGAAGAGAGGTATTACCAAGAGCTGAGGGTGTTAGAAGTCGAAGGAAACCATTAAAGTAGAGATTATGGGGACAAATTGTGCAAGAAGAAAGAGCATCGTGAGGGGGTGGCAGGGCTCAGAAGAACCAGTGTTCAAGGAAGAACAGTAAGAAGCTATTGACCTGGAGGAGAAAATCCTCATTACAGGTGCTGAGGAAAAGTTAGAACTTGAAAGCTAAGGCAGCCTGAAACTTGACCTTCAGCTATAGTGAGTGGAGCGGATTAGGACTAGGTTGGGCTACAGGAGGAGTTGAAAGCATACAGATTTGTTGTTTTTTTTTTTTTAACCTTTAAAACAGTTGTATACAGACAACAACATGATTTACTTAATATTATTTATTCCACCCAGATTAAGTATTTATATTTTGACAATGGATTTTTAGGAGATGGTGCTTTATTCTAAAGCCAGGATGGATGAACCAGAGGAGGAAGAGAGCCTTTTGCTGCCCTTAAAATCACACCTCGGAAGGGAAAATCTGTCTGCAAATAACCTGCTATAAATTTTCTTAACTAGAATTACGTGTTGGCCCGCCTTATCAGAGGTAGGTGTTGTACAGGTGTGGAGCGGCATATTGGTAGCTCCATCATGAATAATGACATCCGTAAAAAAGCCACACAAGAGTCTTCAGTTCAAAACTCTCACTCCAGGCATCCTAGTCTTTGACTTTCTGCGTTTCAGTTCACCCAAAGCTGAAATGTATTTCACTTTTGTAAACTGACTTAAAGATGAGATGAATATAAACAAATCTGGGTCCTGAGCAGCAGGCAGTGTCAGATAACGCTGCTCTGTTGGCTCACTAGCAGACTACATTGATTTAAGTCAGATATAATAAAAATGAGTGCTAGCTTGAAAAGGTGGTATCCGAGGTTCTAATCCTGCCTGTGCCATAGATCCATCATGTGGTCTCTCTGCAGGGCTGGTGACGGGGACTAGGGCTGTCTGAGTCCAGCTGACCTAATGTAATCGACCTTTCAGTTCTGTCATCTCAGGGAAGCTCAACTGTCTTAGACTTGTTCTGTGGTGTGATGCATTTCCCTTATAACATCAATGACAGAGCTGAAATCCCAGTACAGTGTTAGAAGAACTATAGACTCAGAGCTTTGCCATTAGGCATCAGTTCTTTATAACTTTTCTCTAGGGTCCCCAAAAGTGTGTTGCAGCACTGATGTGTTCTAGAAATACAGCGATGGCTGACTCGGGATACAGCGCCTCTTCATCTTGTATTTCCCTTTCAGAAAGAGAAGACAGCACACGCTTTAAGTTTTGTTAGACAAAATGATACCTTACACCCTTTAGCTGTTTGTTGTGTGGTCATGGTGTGTTTTGGATGGAGAAGACCAGATTCTCTTAGGACCTTAGTCAGAAGGAACCTCTGAATAAGCCTGGGGCTTAATAACATAAAACTGATTTTTTGTCCAGGTTTTGCCCTTGTCTCTGACACCCTGAACCTGTCTTTTTGTCTTAGTTGTTTCACTTTAAAATCAAAGGAGGGTTTGAAACACTGGCCTAGATGGTCCAGTTTTAATACTTTCTGTTTTAGTATAGATTCTGTTTTTGGGTGGGCAAAGAAATAGATCCCCACCCCAAAGAAATTTTAACAGAATTGTCGTTGCTTTTAAAATGGGGTTCATTATCAACTTGCATGCCACCTATTATCTCTGGACACCCCCCCACCGATTTCTCAATATAAAAATAGCTATTGTTCTTACATAATGTGAAGTAGGTCTCTATAGGATAAGTATCAGTAGATTTCCTTGAATGTCATGGCTTAAGTGCTCTGAACAGGTCAGAGGTGATCTGTGTTGTTATAAAATTGTTATCTTATTTGGCCTGTGTTATCCAACCCTCCTTCAAAGGTTTTTAAAGTGGACTGTAGCATACATGTACCTTCCTTTCCTCCGTGCAGCTCTTATATGAAACCCCTTGAGTACTTTTCAGCTACTCACCCGTGCTATTCTTTCCATGGCCATTTAACACATTAAAGAAACCTCTGTTACAGAGTGGTTTGTCCAGATCACACTGTTTCTTTCTTAAGGCTTGATTGTCTTTTTACAGCACATTCCAGTGTGTCTGGCTCTACTGGCAACAGAGTAAATAGCGGGTTGGGGTTTATGTTCTTCCCGGAGGAAAGACAGATGGCTGTGTTCTTTGTCTAGGTGGTTTGGTTATTATTGTTCTTTTCTAACCTATTATTTTATCAATTGCTTTACTGCAATTAGCTTGTCTACAGGTTTTACTTTCTAACAGAACTAACTTAATGCCCTTCCCGTCTTTTGTGAGTACCTTGCTTACTTCTCGAGAAACACCTAACCTTATTAATGATGACTCAGACTCCATGATAGTTTAAGATACACGGAAAGTGGAGACAGTATTCTCTGGAAGCAGAACCCTAGACCATGTGGCTTTTAAGGTTGGTTTTCCATTCTTCTGCGTTTGTGGAGCATGTATAGAAGTTAACCAGACAAGAATGATTGCCAAAGGGTGCCTGCACAGACAGGCCAGTGTGAAGCAGGGCCTGCAAATGATTGAACAGATGTAGCAGGTGTAAACATGTTTCCTTATCCTGTATCCTGGCTTTTACATCCTCCTAGAAGACTCTCTGTACTGCAGAAAAGGGTTATCAGTACAGATGGTAAACTGCTGAAATGCCCAGAAGGTTCGAGCTCATCTGCGCTTTTAAAGACGGGGAGGAGTGTGCGTTATCTAACTCACAGGTGTTTGGAAGGCTCCAAATTACCTTCAGGTTTTTCAGTTTTACTTTGCTTGAACAGATGTCTTGGGTTATATGTTGGAAGTCTCCACTCCTTATGGTGTCCAAGTGTTTAAAACTGGCAAGTGTGTCCCAGGAGCAAGGGGGTGGAGTCGAACTGTTGGCATGTGAGCCCCGCTAGTCCTTGCCGGTTGACGCTCTGAGCCTCTCCTGTCTCTGGGCTGCTGCTACTGATTATTTCCTCTGGTCACTGGCTCCTTACTTTCCTGCTTGGACAGTGTTTCTGGCTCAAACACTTCATTACTGCTGAACCATAAAGCCCCTTGTCCTGTTTCTGTCTCTCTCAGCCTGTGGCAGCAACAGGTGCATGCAGGTGATGATCACATGCTCCAGGCGTTCTGCTAGACCCATTTCTGCGAAGTGAGCCCCGGAGATAGCCTTCTGTTGCAGCCAGAGACTGGCACAGAAATCTGTCAGCTTCCTTTCTCACAGCTGCTGCTGCTGCTAAGTCGCTTCAGTCGTCTCCGACTCTGTGCAGCCCCATAGATGGCAGCCCACCAAGCTCTGCCATCCTTGGGATTCTCCAGGCAAGAACACTGGAGTGGGTTGCCATGCCTTTTCCCACAGTCGACTATAATCCTCTACAAAAAAGGCAAAGCAAAACTAAATTAGACTCGTGTTAATGCCCGTGACATTATTTAACCTGTTAGGTTTGCCCGTCTGCAGTGTCTCTCTTCCTACTTTGAAGAAAAAAAGTAACATTTTTCCAGAAGGGTATTTCCTGCAAGGTAGTCCATGGGAATTTTTAGTAGGTAATATTTGAGAAAATCCCATGCTGACAAGAAGTTTGAGAACCTGTGTTTATGTGAATGTAAACATTTTTTTAAACGTTGGGATTTTATTGGGGGATTTAAATATGCTAACTGATAAGTCAAGATCTTTATAAAGATATTATGCAGGATTTCCCATTATTTATTTAACCAAGAAGTAGCTTTTGTGTGTGGAGTATGTCACAAGACAAGGGCTCCTTGGAATAGGTTTTTGGAAATGTTTGCTTAGACAGAACAACAGAGCCCAAGAGACCCACATCTAGCAGAAGTCTGCCCTAGGGAAGTTCAGCACACAATTAATGGTGTGGTGGTTTGTTTTTCTGGGTCCCCACCCACCTCCCCACACCTGTATTTAAATCTGGACAAAGAGAAATGACTTTAGGGAATTTTGCAGACTGCAATGGACATGTTGGCTATCTCCCCCAACATCTCTTTCTCTCCAATACACTTGTAATCATGCCCATTGAGAGGGACTGTCCCCACTCTCAGTACCTTTTATGGACTGAATTCTACCACCGTCAAACCCATGTATGGAAGCCCTAACCCCCAATTAGAGTGATTTTTGGAGGTAGGGCCTTTAATGAGGTTGAATGAGATTGTATGGATGGGCCCGAATACAACTGGCCAGTGCCAGACAAGGACACAGCAAGAAGGCAGCCACCCGAAAGCCAGCGAGAGAGGCCTCAGGATGAACCAGAGCTGCCGACACCTTGGTTTTGGACTTCCAGCCTCTGTAACTGTGAGAGTATAAGTCTTAGTCGTCTAAGCCACCCTATCTCTGGTGCTTTGTTATGGCAGCCCTAGAAAACCAGTACTGCATCCACTGGGCCCTGTACGGGGTCTCAAGGCCGCCCATCCTACTCTCCGCCACGACAGTTTTTCAGATAACCCTGACCTTAGCGAGTCAGTCCTCTATTTCCCTGCACACAGCGGTTAGTTCAGGAGTACTCCCATGAGTATCCTGCTTATAACTTTGTTTCAGGGTGTGGAAAATGCCCCCTTTGTTCCTGATGCATGTGACAGCTAAGGAAACACGCAACATCTGTTGCTGGGTGGGAGGGGGGGGCAGTCACCTCATGAAGGCAGTCAGAGGATGACGGACAGAAAAAGCTGGCAGGAAAACAGAAGAGAAATGCATCTGGAGCTCTGGTCAGTCCAGAGCTTAAGACTGAGCTTTTCAATTCTGTGAGCTAATGACTCTCCAGGTTGCATAAGCCAGGTTGTCCCATTTGCTTTTATTTGCAATGAGAACCACCCCAGCCGATTCACGGGTTACACAGGGGCCATAGTGGATCAAGCTTCAGCCCCAACCCAAAGTCTCCAGGGTAGCTTTTAGTGTCCAGATTATTGCACGTCTGACTTGTCATCTCTGAGTCCCTGAGCACTGATTCCAGTTTACGTTTCACCGTTCTGCTCTATTGCCTTCAATATCAGGATATGTGCCCAATCTGTGATTCTCTGAGGTCTTTTAATTAGCTAGATTTCTTAATCCTCTATAAGTGATTAAATGATAGACTTCAGTGCATAATCCTTTCCACGGGTAAGGGACTCTTGAAAACAGACATGCCTTCAGAATCCAAAGGAATTTCTTCTTTGAAAATATAAAACCATCAGACAATCTAATAGTGGATGTATTTGGGGGATAGGGCTTAGGTCTTCTAAGCATCAGCCAGCTATGGATATTATAAAATCTGGCTATGGAAACATAAGATGAGGAAGTGTGTCCTCTTAGGCTGTAGGAATTAAGGGCATTTTCAAGACATTCAACAAAATGAATTCTGCAGATTTTGAGGCCTGATGCTAAAAACATGCTTCTCTTTGGCTAAATTCCTGATTTCCTGTGGGTAAAACTGATAAACTAGGTCCATCCACATTGACCCTTCTTTCTTTCATACCCTGAACTACTTGAGGGTAAGCTTCCCTGAGCTTAAAGGCAGATGTAAGGCCACTGCTGGTAGTCAACTGAGTCAACTTCTTACAGGTGCGGTATGCTAGATGGACAACGCCTCGTGCACTGGCAGACTCTGAAGATTGCAACGATGATTCCGTGACTTGCTTAGTTTTTTGGAACTGAGCACTCATTCATTTCCTGAACCTAGATTTTGTCAACCATAAATTAATAATCCTGACTCAGACTTTCCCCCAGGTATAATTCAAGGGCCAGCAATCAAAAATTCAATCAACAATTATTCATTGAATATTTGCAATCTTCGGGATACTGAGGTGTATAAAACAGATACAAGTCCCTGCATTCAGAGGGTTTGGGACTCTGTGTATGTCTATATTTGCTTGCATGAGTGCACATACCCACAGGCACATACAGATAAGAGAAACGTGTAATTAAAGTATATAGTATGTGAGATGATTAAAGACCGTGGTAGTTTTGTACTGTGTCCAATTGGTTAAGCTGGAACCATGTTTCTCCTCATTCCATCCCTTGTATAGCTTCTGGTTAAAGTTAGCCAAAAATGGAATTTGCTCAAGATGGGGAAGCTGGAAGTGAAGGAGCAGTCATACTGTCTGAAGAACATCATGGTTAGAGGCCAGGGGTGACAGACAGAGGAGCCAGAGGATTCTACCTCTCTCTGCTCTCGCCCTGATCTGTGTCCAGCTCTTCTACTGACCTCCGGCAACCCAGGGCGGACCTGCAGAGCAGAGCCTTCCAGTGGCTTCTCCACACGTCCTCCCGTGCTGTTCTGCTTCCTCTGGGCGTACTTCATAGCACTTTGATTTCCCTGTTCCCTTTGCAGACCTTTATTTCCCCAGCTTCTCTCCTAATTGTGTCAGGCCTGATTTCTATAGCACGCCCATGTTCCATACTCCTGAGTGGTTCTGCTTCCTTAACTGAATCTCAGTGGAAGAAAAGCAGGTAAGGGGCAGATAGAGTGCTCGTGGGGAGTGAGCTGCAATTTTAAGGAATATAGTCGGGGAAGTCCTCACCAAGAAAGAGATACTGGAGCCCAGACCCGAGGAGATAAAGAAAATAATTGTAAAATGTTGCTAAATCACATGAAGACCATTCAAAGGATAATCAGAATAATAAAAGATTTGGCCCAGAAACACCTACAACTAAATATCTTATAATACGGCATAAATATAGTAATCACAGAAATACTCTATGATTTTCTTTACAGCCTCCTTTTGAGGTTGTATTTTCTTAAACCTTATGGCAACTTGCTGAGGCAGAATCAAGGCCAGAATTGTTCTTTGAGCTTTTAGAAGGAAAATAGCTCTGTAGGTATGAAACCATAAGAATAAAGTACCCTTGTTAAATCACATTGCTCCACTGACTACTGGAGCTCAGCCATCTCTTTTTCTGAAGCACTCCTCCAGCAGGATCTTGTGTTTGCAAGGGCAACAATGACAAGGAAATGTGAAGAGTGTAGGGAACTCGGGAGGTGGCCCTAGAGAAAGAGAAAGTGACATAGGAAAGTTTCTCCTTTGGGACTCGCTGAGATGAACTTGGCTTCAGAGCGCTGGAGCAGGGTCTGCCCCCAGCTGGTGTTCTAGAGAGAGATGCAACTGCGAAACCAAATTCTGTGCAGAAAGAAGACAATCTGCTTCTGCATTTTCTGTCTCCAGCATCAGGGGTTGGTTTCCTGGCAACGGGCCACCTGCTTTCTCTCTGCGGAGCCTGACTGCCCCTAGGGGAGCCCTTCGTCTGTCAGCCTCCAAGGAGCCCTGTGTTTGAACTCCTTCCTCTTGGGACAGCAGGCTGGCTCTCTTGCAAAGCACAATTAGAGCATCTGCCAGGAAAAGATTGTTTTGAGGCCCGTAAGCATTTAATAAATTGGTGGTGTGGGCCTCCTGCGCCAAGGCCTCGCTGACTGCCCATGGACAATCGTGAACTTTCTCTTGACTCTAACATTTAAATAGAAGGTGGATGTCTGTAAACAATTCTCTTTAGATCATGGTAAATCAAACTCTTACCTATCTGATAATCATAAGAGCTGCCAAAATTCTGTTTTGCAGTGAAAATGTTTGTTTCATTCTTAGTTGAAATTTTACAAAAGCCTTTCTTATAAGAAATGGATGTGTAAAAGTTGTTTACATTCTGACACTCTAAGATAAATGATATTTTATATACATATTTTCCTACCTTCCAAGTTCTTTTGTGAAAGGGACAAGCACAAGTCAGCATAGTTAGATGGGGACCAAGAGTTGCCATTTGAAAAGGTAAAAACTGGCCATGACCTTTTGTGCATATGGAAGGCAAACTGATGAAGGAAAATGTGTCCCCACTTGAGGGGTATGACCTAGCCCTACACTTCCCTGGTTCTCCTACTATACTCTTTGACAGCTAACATCAGTTAAGAAGCGAGCTCTCTCCACACACCTGTGGAGGTAGCTTAAGTCAGAAGGGGAAGGCCTGAGGGTTGGAATCGGAAAGCACCTAATCTTCCCACACGTGAACTCCTTCAGTTATTCATCAGCTATTGACAATGGTCCCCATTGACTAGAGCGTTTGGAAAGGAAGGAACAAACGAATCAGTGTACCTGGTACAAAGCCAAGTTCATGGCAAAGTTCAGTGATAGGAAGACTCTTTTTACTTTGGTCTCTTCCTTCCTTTTTTTGTATAATTTTTCACTTTCATTTATTCTTCTTAACATTCCAGAGGATAGTCCAGGCCAAGACAACATCAACCATTTCATAGATGTCACTTATTAAATTAAGATAAACAAACGTGGAAACAAAAGCCAAGAGTCTAGTATTTGTCTTTGCAAGCATTCAGTTTCACAAAAGCCAGTGGGAAGAACCAGGTGTGAACATCCCATAAATGTTTCTTATCTGACAACACTGCTCAGATATGTTGATTTTCCCCCATATCAAGTGCCATTCTGTTCTAGGAGAATATCCAATATTATCCATTGGTTTCAGAAGTCTCACTGTGCATACCAATGTTCTAATTTGCCTCTTCACAGAGTGAAAGTCTATATCCCTCCCACTTATGATTAATACACATAACCTGATCTGTAATTAGATACATTTCAAATAACTGAGTAGGCATTCACTCTTTTTTTTTTTTTTTAGTATCTCTTAAGTGCTAGCATGTTCCATTCCTTCAGTAATTACTTGCATATGGGGAATGAAACAGTTCATTTGCCTCCATTGTGTTACCATCAGCATCCCATAGGAACACCTCTTTACCAACCAACCAAGGGCTATGCAAGCAGTTCAGTTCAGTTCAGTTGCTCAGTCGTGTCCAACTCTTTGCTACCCCATGAATCACAGCATGCCAGGCCTCCCTGTCCATCACCAACTCCCGGAGTTCACTCAGACTCACGTCCATCGAGTCAGTGATGCCATCCAGCCATCTCATCCTCTGTCGTCCCCTTCTCCAAGTGAGGGCAAATCAGGAGGGAAGGACATAATAATGGTGTTTTCCTATCTTTTATTTTAAAAAAATAAAGATCTTATCTGAAGTGGAAAACTGACGTAAATTTGGAGTTTGCAAGTCTTGCCTTATGACTGAATAGCTTGAACTCCTTTTGGCGTATTATGAGGTCTTTCTTATTAATCTCATTGAGAATCAGTTTTAAGGAAGCAAAAAATAATTGCATCTTCCTGATAAGGTACCTGCTCTAGCCAGTCAGATTTTATTTTTGCATTAGTTTCATATCAAAAGTGTACTTAGAGTAAAAGTGGCTTGCCAGCATTTACTTGTAAAAATAAAATTGTTCTCATCATTTAGAAATGTGACAGCATTATAAAATATAAATTCTGAAGGCAAAGCAAATTAGCTTTACACTTTCCTCACCTTTCCCTAGCTCTTATTTTAATGCCTGCAATGTTTACAAGCCTTGAATATGAGAAGTTTTTTTTCCTCATTCTCATAATTATTCATGAAATTCAATTAACTTGTCATCAGATGAACAATTATGTTATCCTGGTCTTTTGGCCCCCAACAGCTAGACTTCCTTTGAGCTATCTGAGTCAAAGTTTTACCTGATTTTTTTCTAAATTATAATTTTTTCATGAAAAAAATTATGATATTGGAGCATATTAAACTATAAACTCAGCTAAACTATTTATAGCAATACTCAATATAAACACACAGGTATACTTAGCACCCTAACCTAATCCTTGCATCCCACAGAGATTTTGCAAAAAAAAAAAAAAAGGATGCCTAATTTTTCTATGTCTGATTAAAACAAAAACAAAAGTCCCAGACAAACAAATAACAGAATGCTTCCGGGGCTTGTGTATAGCTTCAAAAAGCTTTCAGGCATTTTTAAGATAATGTGTCTCTTCAGTCTTCTAGCACATTTGCAGGAAAGACATACCTGTCTTCTGCTCATCTCTTAAAGGATTAAAAGGCTGATTGCTTTCTGTGTTACTCAGATCTTCCCCTTGGTCTCCTAAACCAAAAGCCTTAGAAGGAAGAAATAAAAGTATAGAAAACAGTAAAGGATGAGAGTAGGAGAAAACAAAAAGAAAAAAAGGAATTATGCAGTAAGAATAAAGCTACTGGTGTGTATGAAAAAAACCCCAAACCTATGATGGCCTTTTCCCAATCACCAGGGAGTAATTTTCCCTTTTCAAGTGAGAGACCTTCTTTGCCCTTTGAAACCAGAGTTGATGTTCACTAATTAATATATATAAAATGGTCCCTTAGCAACCATTTCAAATGGGATCTGTTACCTCTGCTCTCTGGGTTTAAAGGTACATATCCTTTTTAAGACGACAGTGTTTGTAGAGGCAAGCAGTGTATAGCAGCATCTAAAGGCGGGATCAAGTAGTACTTCCATAGCACCCAGGGATTGAATGGATGTCTTAGAAATTGGGATGCTGCTATTTGATGTTGAAATGTTTTTTTTTCCCTTGTAACATCTAGTTTGTAGTTATTGTTATACCAGATGAGAAGACCTTTAAATCACCAAAGAATTACCATCTGCCACTCTGTATATATTTACTTATTTCTTGTCATCTCTCACTCACCCTAATTATGAAGCATGTAAGTGCTATAAGGAAATTATATTCTGCATTTTGTCCGTTACATCCTCAGATTCTGGTTTCTGGCTTAGAGTGAGCACTCAAACATTTGTGGACTGAAAAATGAATTCATGGATCAGGATTTTTTCAAATTTTGATAAGGGGACCAAAGGGTACAGATGAATCAGTTTAGTTCAGTTGCTCAGTTGTGTTCGACTCTTTGCGACCCCATGAACCGCAGCACGCCAGGCCTCCATGTCCATCACCAACTCCCGGAGTCCACCCAAACCCATGTCCATTGTATCGGTGATGCCATCCAACCATCTCATCCTCTGTCATCCCCTTCTCCTCCTGCCTTCAATCCTTCCCAGCATCAGTGTCTATTCAAATGAGTCAGCTCTTTGCATCAGGTAGCCAAAGTATTGGAGTTTCAGCTTCAACATCAGTCCTTCCAATGAACAACCAGGACTGATCTCCTTTAGGATGGATCTCCTTTAGGATCTCCTTTAGGATCTCCTTAGGATGGTTGGATCTCCCTGCAGTCCAAAGGACTCTCAAGAGTCTTCTCCAACACCACAGTTCACAAGCATCAATTATTTGGCACTCAACTTTCTTTATAGTCCAACTCTCACATCCATACATGACTACTGGAAAAACCATAGCCTTGAATAAACGGACCTTTGTTGACAAAGTAATGTCTCTGCTTTTTAATATGCTGTCTAGGTTGGAGAAAACAATGGCAACCCACTTCAGTACTCTTGCCTGGAAAATCCCATGGATGGAAGAGGCTGGTAGGCTGCAGTCCATGGAGTCGCTAAGAGTCGGACACGACTGAGTGACTTCACTTTCACTTTTCCCTTTAATGCACTGGAGAAGGAAATGGCAACCCATTCCAGTGTTCTTGCCTGGAGAATCCCAGGGATGGTGGAGCCTGGTGGGCTGCCATCTATGCGGTTGCACAGAGTCGGACACGACTGAAGTGACTTAGCAGCAGCTAGGTTGGTCATAACTTTCTTTCCAAGGAGGAAGCATCTTTTAATTTCATGGCTGCAATCACCATCTGCAGTGATTTGGGAGCCCCCAAAATAAAGTTTGTCACTGTTTCCCCATCTATTTCCCATTAAGTGATGGGAATGGATGCCATGATCTTAGTTTTCTGAATGTCGAGCCTTCAGCCAACTTTTCACTCTCCACTTTCACTTTCATCAAGAGGCTCTTTAGTTCTTCACTTTCTGCCATTAGGGTGGTGTCATCTGCATGTCTGAGGTTATTGATATTTCTCCCGGCAATCTTGATTCCAGCTTGTGCTTCCTCCAGCCCAGCGTTTCTCATGATGTACTCTGCATAGAAGTTAAATAAGCAGGGTGACAATATACAGCCTTGACATTTTCCCTTTCCTGTTTGGAACCAGTCTGTTGATCCATGTCCAGTTCTAACTGTTGCTTCCTGACCTGCATACAGATTTCTCAAGAGGCAGGTCAGGTGGTCTGATATTCCCTCTCTTTCAGAATTTTCCACAGTTTGTTGTGATTCACACAGTCAGAGGCTTTGGCATAGTCAATAGAGAAGAAATAGATGTTTTTCTGGAACTCTCTTGCTTTTTCAGTGATCCAGCGGATGTTGACAATTTGATCTCTGGTTCCTCTGCCTTTTCTAAAACCACCTGGAAGTTCACAGTTCATGTATTGCTGAAGCCTGGCTTGGAGAATTTTGAGCATTACAGATGCATAATGTTGACCAATTTCTTAAGTTGCTGTTTAAGGGGACTTTTAATGGATGGCTATAAATGCTTTCCAGGTCTTTATAAATTATAATGGAAATTCGGATCTTATTTTCATTGCAGTATTTTAAAATGGGATTTTCTTATAGTGGTCTTATCACTTTGCCCATATCTCTTTGCCCTTACCTGTAAATAGATTTTTGTTTTTAATGTTACCTTAACTTAGTTTTGAGGTCCTGGTTGGAAGCTGGCCAGTTCCCCTTCTTGACCAGCAGGCCCAGCCATCTCTCATACTGGGCTCACATACTGTGGTCCACTCTCCATCTGCCTTCATCATCTCAGAGCCTGGTACCAGATAACTGGATACAGCCCACATTGCCCCAGAGCACCCTGATATGATCCAGATTAGCTAGTCCTAAACTCAGTTACCTCGCCTCCTCGTTCCTTCCCTGGGAAACCACAGTAATCGTGCTGGTCTGCACCAGTTTCACTTTCTCTCTCTGCCTCACACAGGCTTGCTGTGTTCTCTCCAGGGAAGTGTGAGCATAACCGAACTTCCAGGACTTTCCCTGGTTACCTTCTCTCAATCTGTGTCTCAGGTCACCGTGCCTCACCCAGAAATACAGTTAAGAACATCTCCCGAGTGGCCAGACCGCCACAGACAGTACCTGCGCTCTGTGCGTGGCCTCCTCTCCCGTGGCAGGAAGTCAGTTTTGGCATTCAGATGGGAGCTGGAGATGCTGGGGAAACAGCATCCCTGAGAGTAGCCCTCAGCCCATGGCAGACTGTGGTGGGTGTATAAATACCCCCGCTCCCTTCTCCCCCAGATCCATAAACCCTGAGGCCTGTACCTCATGCTGTCTCTCAGGTTCTCCCCAGCAGTACTGAACTCCAGTTGCTCACACTGATAGTTCAGTTCAGTCGCTCGTTCGTGTCTGACTCTTTGTGACCCCATGAATCACAGCTCACCAGGCCTCCCTGTCCATCAACAACTCCCGGAGTTCACCTAAACTCATGTCATCGAGTTGGTGATGCCATCCAGCCATCTCATCCTCTGTCGTCCCTTTCCCCTCCTTCCCCCAATCCCTTCCAGCATCAGGGTCTTTTCCAGTGAGTCAACACTGATAGATAATAATTTTTAGACTGACCTCTCCCTCTCACTTTTCCATTCTCCTATCCATATTTTCCTTCGCTTCCCTAGTAAACTACTTGTTTCTTGTTTTCGTTTTCTGTAGCTGCCATAACAAATGACCAAAATAGAAATGTATTCCCCCACAGTTCTGGAGGCCAGAAATCTGAAATCAAGGTGTCGATAAGGCCATACTGCCTCTGAAATCTTTAGGGAACCTTCAGTTCACAGGAGCCTTGCTCACGTATTCACTTCTGCTGTCTTCGGGCATTGCTCAGCTTGTGGTAGGATAATTCCAACCTCTGACTCTGTCATCGCCTCTTCTTCTGCAGTTCAATGTCTGACCTCCCTCTCTTAAGGGCATGTGTCACTGGGTTTTGGGCTCACTCTAATTCAGGAGAATCTCATTTCAAGATCCTTTATTTAATTAGACTTCTAAAGGTCCTTTATCCAAATAAGGGCCTTTCACATTTGCAAATTCTAAGTGGATGTATCTTTTGAGAGCCGCCATGCAGCTCACTATAGACCTGAATACTTCTCTTAGGCTCTGCTTCTGGGCAACCCAGATTAGAACTTGGCTTGTCATATAAAATAGATTGAGATTGTTTCAGAGTAGCTAGGAGTTCAAAGGTTAGAGGCTGGGGTCCAGATCCATCCTTCCCCTTCCCCAGCTGATGTTCTCAGAAGGCTGTGCTCCATACATGGAAATATTTTCTGCTTCTCAGTCCATACTTGGCTTCTATCCAACCAAAATGAGTAACGAAGCAACATTTTCTTCTTATCTGTAAGTTTTTATAGCCCTGGAACATTCCTATAGTGATGGGAGAAGTGAACCTCAAAAGTCCCCAAAGAACTTCTTTCCTTCATTTCTTTTTCTTTCTTCTTTTTTTCCCATATGCTACTGGTTTCTTTTGCTGTCACTGACCACCATTTCTTTATCAAAACAATTCGTACTTCCCCATTGAGCCCACTGTTCTGATTTTCCCAAACACGTGGATTAAAGCTTGTTTATATTTGTTGGGTATGGGGGAAGCTGGTTCAGAGATTTCTAGGGTTGTGAGATACATATTTAAATATCATCCCTTTCAATTCCATCTTTTATAGATTAAAAAAAATAAGGCAACAACACAGAGGAGACCCATCAATTGAAATTCTGTGTTGTGCTGTGGATATCATAGGCAATTTTAAGCTTTGATTTGTCACATCCATTTAAGTGAATATAAATTTAGAAAATACATGTGATTTCCCCAATGAGGACTAATTATGGTACTGAAGATAAGGCCCCCTTTCTTCACAAAATACTGAAGTCTTTGATTTTAAGGAAACTTTTCCTAACCTACATGGTGGAATTAGGAGTTGGCCTATCTGCTCTGCATGGGGTCTTCTGTGTTGCTTCCTAAAGAGTGAGTACTTTTCTCTCTGCTGATAACCAAAGCGGTCCTATATGATAATCTACCTGAGGCAGACAATGACTCTCTGTTCACTTCTCTCCAGAAGCTCTGGATTGAAGGGCCGGCTAACTAGACATTCCTTAGATCTGAGAGAGAAATGCTCTTACCAATCAAAGCCTTTATAAACAGGATTTTCATCATAAATGCCCTATTCACCCATAAGTTTATTTTTTTTTCTAACCCTAGCCCTGTTGTTCTTATATCCACAAGCAGTTTCCTATCAAATCTTCAGTCTGATAGCTTTGACACTCTCCCTAGGAAGCCCTGCCTCCCTCTTTCAGAAGAAGCCTTGCCTGTAGGTGTCCCTGGCAAGCCTGGCAATCCTTGCGTTTGGGCGGGATGTAGATCAATATCTACTTGTGTTTGGTCATTTCAGGTCCATAATGAGTGCTGGTCAAGGTAAACCCATCAATTTCAGTCCTGTCTTTAGTCTCTTTCCAAGAGGGAGACTCTGAGTTTATAACTTAGTCATTTATAAAATGAAAACAGCTCACAAAGATAATCATGTTTTTTTTCCAGGGATAGTATAATCTAATCACAGCTTGATGGATGATGGTTTACAGTTGGGAGCTTCTGTACCCTGTTTCCCTGAATTATGGTGCTGAAAATTGTTTGCTTTTTTCTTGTTCTTCTTGAAGTATAGCTGCCATCCATGGTATATCAATCTTTTTTTTTTATTGAGGTATAATTGGTTTACAGTGTTGTTCAGTTCAGTCGCTCAGTCGTGTCCGACTCTTTGCGACCCCATGAATTGCAGCACGCCAGGCCTCCCCTGTCCATCACCAACTCCCGGAGTTCACTCAGACTAACATCCATCGAGTCAGTGATGCCATCCAGCCATCTCATTCTCTGTCGTCCCCTTCTCCTCCTGCCCCCAATCCCTCCCAGCATCAGAGTCTTTTCTAATGAGTCAACTCTTCACATGAGATGGCCAAAGAACTGGAGTTTCAGCTTTAGCATCATTCCTTCCAAAGAGATCCCAGGGCTGATCTCCTTCAGAATGGACTGGTTGGACCTCCGTGCAGTCCAAGGGACTCTCAAGAGTCTTCTCCAACACCATAGTTCAAAGTCATTGGTGCACAGCCTTCTTGTTATTTACTGCTATATAGCAAAGTGATTCAGTATATAAATGTATATATATATATATATATATATATATTCATTTTAAGAATATTCTTTTCTATTATGATTTATCATAGAATATTGTATATAGTTCTCTGCACTATATAGCAGGACCTCATTGTCTATCCATTCTGTATATGGAAGCTTTCATCTGCTAACCACAACCTCTCACTCCATCCTGTGTCCATCCCCTCCCACTTGGCAACAACTAGTCCATTTTCTATGTCCACGATTCTATGTCTGTTTCATAGGCTCACATGTGTCATATTTTAGATCCTACATATAAGTTATATCACGTGGAATTTCTCTTTTCTCTTTCTGACTTACTTCACTTAGTAGGACAGTCTCTAGTCACATGCACGTTGCTGCCAGTGGCATTCTTTCTTTCTTTTATATGGCTGAGTAGTATTCCATTTATATATGTGCCACATCTTCTTTTTCCATTCATGTCAATGGACATGTAGGTTGTTTCCGTGTCTTGGATATTGTGGATAGTGCCGCTATGAACACTGGGGTGCCTATATCTTTTTTGAATAGTATTTTTGTCTGAATATGTGTCCAGGAATGGGATCATAGGTTCATATGATAATTCTATTTTTAGTTTTCTGAAGAACTTCCAAACTGTTTCCCACTGTGGCTGCACCAACTTACATTCTCCGTGGTGTACCAGTTTTGATTAAGGTATTTTGATTTGAGGTTTTATTTTAGTAATTGAATTTAGATTCTCATGTGAAGCAGATAGCATCTAGTATTATAGATATGTCTGCTTCACTATGCAAAGCAGAGAAGGCAATGGCACCCCACTCCAGTACTCTTGCCTGGAAAATCCCATGGACAGAGGAGCCTGGTAGGCTGCAGTCCATGGGGCTGCTAAGAGTCAGACACGACTGAGCAACTTCACTTTCACTTCTCACTTTCCTGCATTGGAGAAGGAAATGGCAACCCACTCCAGTGTTTTTGCCTGGAGAATCCCAGTGACGGGGAGCCTGGTAGGCTGCAGTCCATGGGGTCGCTAAGAGTCGGACATGACTGAGTGACTTCACTTTCACTTTTCACGTTCATGCTTTGGAGAAGGAAATGGTAACCCACTCCAGTGTTTTTGCCTGGAAAATCCCAGTGACGGGGAGGAGCCTGGTGGGCTGCTGTCTATGGGGTCGCACAGAGTCAGACACAACTGAAGCGACTTAGCAGCAGCAGCAGCACTATGCAAAGAAGTTAACCGTGTGAATCTTTCTCACGTTTTTATGATGAATTTTCATTACATCTTACACTATGACGCACATACACACCTTCTACCCCCAAATAGGCTTCCTAATCTGAGTCCTCTAGGAGGTGTTCTGTAGGCTTGAACAACACTGTCTTGGAATTAGATCTGAGGAAAGATGGGGACTAACTCTCAGATGCTAGTCAGATGCTTGTTTCACACCCATCTCTCTTCTCCCAGAGCTCTTGGAGGGATTCAGAGTTGTTTGCACGGTCATTCTCTGCCTTGCCTTAGCGTCTCTGCCTGGACTCAGATATGTGCTCCAGTGTCCCTCCCAGCTCCTCTGTGGATAGTTAATTATTTCTATCCACCTTGTTGTGGGCTGCACATTATATACAGTTCAACACTGGCTTGGGGCATCTTTCTACCTACATGCTATTTTGGGCTTAGCAGGAATTTCTCCAGTTCCTCCACCAAATGGGAACACCTGCAGGGAAAAGCAAATGAAAGCCTCACACTCTAATATAACCAAGAAGTTTCCGTTCAGCTGAGGTGCAGGTTGCCACAGAGAAAGTGTGGAGACAGGTGAGAGGTGGGGCTGGCGAAGGAACAGGTGCCAGGTCAAGGGCTCAGGGTGCCAAGAAAGGAATCTGGACTTAATCCTCAGGGTACTGTGGGGCCAATAAAGTGCTTTAAGTAGGATAGAGCATGACATTCTTGCCCAGGATACTGAAGCTTGTCTAAATCCAGCATCCTTGACATGATCCTTTAAGGGAGATCACTTCTCCTTACGAACAAAGTAAATGAAGGTCTTACACGAATATCTCTAATCAATCAGTTTCTTTGTGCTCTGGTTCCATAAGATGCTATTAAGATGATTGAAAGCTGACCTGTCCTCCATGCCCTGTCATGTCACGGCAATCTTCTCTGCTTTTCTCACTTGTCAGTTCAGTACTGCTGATCATCTGATGAAAAAGCAGTATTGAAACTCAAGCTATTCTGTTGCATAGATTTATTTTTGAAACCTTGTTTGTTGTGTCTACAACAAAACCTGCAGAAAGTAATTAGTATTAATTGAGTTTTAAAGTTGCGTTTTAAGAAAAGACATGGCCAGACATTTTAACTGTAATGTGTATGAAAACATATCTCATCATTTGAATGCTAGTTTGGTATGCTGTGCTAGGCACAGTAGGATGATACACCTGAGAGATTACTGTAATAATAATTTCTATTCAAGAAACAGAAGGCAGTAAATCTGAAAAATGTCCCCCAAGTGTGTGTGTGTGTGTGTGTGTGTATATATTTTTCTTATATCATAATAAGTATATGCATATGTAATATATATGTATACTATGTGTATAATAATATTTATATAATATATACATATTACACACAACCACATGCATAATGCATGAAGCGAAAGTGTTAGTGGTTGTATCTGACTCTTTGTGACTGCAATGGACTGTGGCCTCTGTTCATGGAATTCTCCAGGCAAAAATACTGAGTGGGTAGCTATTCCCTTCTCCAAGGGACCTTCCAACCCAGGGATTGAATTTGGGGGCCCTATATTGCAGGCAGATTCTTTACTGTCTGAGCCACCAGCAAATCCCTTATAATACATACTTATTGCATATTAAATACATGTTTAATATGTATATAAGTATGTGTATATACACATGCATACACATGTATACATATCTTTTTGACCATCAGTCTACTCATCTATAAAGTAAGGATTATAATACTCATCTCAAAAGGTTGGTTCTGAAGATTCAGTTCAGTCATTCAGTCATATCCGACTCTTTGTGACCCCATGGACTGCAGCATGCCAGGCCTCCCTGTCCATCTGAAGATTTAACTAGTTGTTTAATCTGAAGATTTAACTAGTTGTATAAATAGTGTGCTTAACACCAGACCTTGTGTAAAGGAGGAATACAAATGCAGTGAATTTCCTTTTCAGAACACTTAAGCATCAAAGCGAAACACACAGAGATTTACACACATAAAGAAATGTGAATATGAATTCCATCAAATTATTAGTAGAGAAAAATTTAGTCGTACCTATTTTTTCCTCTACTTTTACCATGTCCCTTATTTTATATCATGTATGTGTTCTTAGTTGCTCAGTCATGTCTGACTCTTTGTGACCCCATGGACTGTAACGCACAAAGCTTTTCTGTTCATGAGGATTCTCCAGGCAAGAGTACTGGAGTGGGTTGCCACGCCCTCCTCCAGGGATATCATGTATAAGCATCTACAAATATATGCATAATATATACATAGTTTATACATAATATATACACACATAACATATATACTATCTATTTCATTTTTAGTCTCAGAGTTTAATTCCAAATATTGCTAGGTCCAGATCTGAATGCCTTTCAAAGAGATTATTATATTTCATGAAATTTGACTACAATTTTCATGTTTGCTTTCATTGCATTTTTGGAACCTAAGTTGCTATACACAAACACATTTAATATTCAGGGTCATACATAATTTGCTATTATTAAATTACATGGATTAAAGAAAACCTCAGATTGTTTGATGCAGTATCCCTTAAGAGTCAAGAGTTCTACCTGTGTTCTCTCTCCTTGAACTTGAATAGTTTTCTTTACTGCCTGCCAAAATGACAATGGCGTAAGTAATGTGCCCATTTCCAGGCTCAGACCTTAAGAAACCAGCGGTGTCCACTTCCTCCAGAATAGTGTCTCCAGGAACCATGAACCACACAGTGGTCTCACTACTCTGATACTACCACGTTGGAAAGGTCATTTGCGAGTGCTTCAGGTGACAGTCACAGTTGATCCCAGCCTTCCAGGTATCCCTGCCAATACCCCAAACATCTGAGTGCAGCGAGCATCAGTCCTCTACCTAGCCCATCCACCAGCTGAATACCACCAATGGACATTGATTAGTGCCACATGAACCTGGAGCAGAAGAGCTGCCCAGCTGAGCATTGCCAGCATTCCTGACCTCCAAAACTGTGAGATCTAATATTATGCGGATGGCTTCAAGCCACTAAGTTTTGGGGGTAACTTGTTACATAACAATGAACAACCAGAATGATGGATTTACAGACAAGGAAGTGGACTATTCTCCTCCTTAGCAGGTATTGTTAGTTTGAATTCAGAGACCATGTTATGAGCTTTCGTAAATTATAATGTATGAATAATAGGCTTCAAATAAAACTGTAATGTTTTTAGCAACAAGGTAAATTTATAAGTATTTGTTGATCATCTAATACAAACCTGGGACTATTTCATGTTCCATGTTGATTTAAAATATGGTTCTTCTGAAAAGTATTCATTTTCTAGGAGATTAGTATAGACATCTGATTTGTACCTCTGAAATTCACTTATGAAGTTACAGACGTGATAAGTTAACATCAGTTTTGTTTAAGTGGTGAGACATTTTTGAAATAACTATGATAGTAATAGATTCAACCTAACACTATTTTCTGGTAATACTATGATTCAGATACAAGGGATTTATTTTATTGAGCTTTGTGGAACACCAAACACTATTTCTGAAGCCTCCAAAATAATTATTATACTTAAAAGATAGATATTAAAGGGTAAGAGAATATGAGAATTACGTGGGTCCACTGTGTGTTTAGATATATGAGGATTACTTAATAGCAGTTAAGATAAATAACAAATGAGCTCTCCTAATGCCCCCAGCTTCTGTCAGTTATCCTTCTTTCTCTTCACACAACATATCTCCTAATGGTGGAGAAACTTCAGCCACAAAACATAAATTTGAAGGGATTCAAATTTAAATTTCTAGTTTTGATCTTTTTACTAAGTTTTGACCCATATTTTCAATTGCTTAAGTATATTCCCATCTAGATAAATCTCTAGTATCACCAACCAAATGTGTCCTAGATTAAAAAAAAAAAGATTCATTATGTTCAATGCATAATCATTCATATCTATCAAGCTAGAAACTTAGAGTGACTTTTATCTTCCTTTTTCCTTCTCCTCTAGATAACTGAACTTCAAGTCCTCTGATTTCTATCTCTGAAACATTGCTTCTGTTCTGACTCATGTCTCTATTCCCACACGATTTAGACTCTCATCTATTTCCTGCATTTGCACAACAATCTGTCTTTATCTTTATTAAGGCAGTACACTTTGATATTTGTTGTTGAAAACATTGTCCAAGAGGAAACAAACGTCAGCAAAAAAAAATCTTTCAACATAATGCTAGAAAAAGTTGTATTTCATCAGAGAAAATAGCATGTTTCCTCCGTTCTGATTAAATTCCTATGAAAATGTTTAAAGTAAAATTTGTATTAAGTTATAGCATAAACACAGAAGTATGCACAAATCATATGTTCAGTAAATTTTCAAAAAGTGAACACACTTTACGGGTACATATGAAAAAAAAGAACACTCTAGAACTCCCAAAGACTCTTTCATGCTCCCTCCACAAAGGTAATCATTGAGAGGACTTCTATACTATTAATTGGTTTTGCCTGTTTTGAACTATATATAAAGGGAATAATGGTATGGTTCTTTTGTTATGTGTAACAGTAATTTGCTTATTCTCAGTGTTGTTTGATATTGCATTATATGAATATACCACTATTTATAGCTCCTGAGAGTTGGACTCTAAAGAAAGCTGAGCGCAGAAGAATTGATGCTTTTGAACTGTGGTGTTGGAGAAGGCTCTTGAGAGTCCCTTGGACTGCAGGGAGATCCAACCAGTCCATCCCAAAGGAGATTAGTCCTGGGTATTCATTGGAAGGACTGGTGTTGAAGTTGAAACTCCAATACTTTGGCCACTTGATGCGAAGAGCTGACTCATTTGAAAAGACCCTGATGCTGGGAAAGATTGAGGGCAGGAGGAGAAGGGATGAGGATGAGATGGTTGGATGGCATCACCCACTCAATGGACATGAGTTTGGGTAAACTCTGGGAGTTGGTGATGGACAGGGAGGCCTGGAGTGCTGCCGTTCATGGAGTTGCAAAGAGTCAGACATGACTGAGCAACTGAACTGATAGCTCCTGACTGACTTGAATTTTTCAGTTTCAGACTTCTTTAAAGAATGCTATGGTGAACATTATAAATACATATTTTGGTACAAATGTGGATACAGTTGTGTTGAGTATATTCCCGAAGAGTGCAGTTGTTGAGTTGTAGGAACATTTACTTTTATAAATATTACCACTTTTCCCAACTGGTTATACCAATTTTTATTTCAAGCAGCCATCCGTATATGAGTGTCCCTTAATCCAGATCTTGATAGCACTTGGTATTGTTAGTATCTTCAATCTTAGCTAATTAATGAGCATATAATTATATTTATTAAGGTCTTAGGTTCCAGTTCATGATGAGTAATGAGATTGGCCACATTTTCACATGTTTTTTGGCAATTTGGATATCTTTTCTGTGAAGTGCCTGTTCAAACATTCTGAGCATTTGAAAACTTGGTTGCTGGCTTGGTTTTTTGTAGGAGTTTCTAATGTATTCTGTGCTTCATTCCTTTGTCATTTATATGTGGGGAAGCGGTTTTTACTCTGTGGTCTTCTTGTAAAGGGATCTTTTGATAAACTTGCCCTAGAGGAGGAGTTGGCAACCCACTCCAGTATTCTTGCCTGGGAAATCCCACGGACAGAGGAGCCTGGAGAGCTACAGTCCATGGGGTCACAAAGAATCAGACATGACTGAGCGATGGCAATAGCATGGATAAACTTCACCTCTAAATTTTAATGTAGTCCAGTTTATTAAGGTTTTTCATTTTGGTTTGTGTTTTAAAAAAATTTCTGTGTAGATGTTATTTTTGATAATGTTTATTATTTTACCTTTACCTTTTTGATCTGTGGACCATCTAGAATCAACTTTTATGCAGGGAGTGGGGTACGAGTAAACATTTATGTTTTTTCCCATGTAGATATCTGGTGGCCCAGTACAATTTATTGAATGTACTGTTTTTTCCCTTAGTGTGGTACAGTGATATACTGTGCTGAGTTGCTCAGCCGTGTCCAACTCTTTGCTACCCCGTGGACTGTAGCCTTCTAGGCTCCTCTGTCCATGGGGATTCTCCAGGCAAGAATACTGGAGTAATTTGCCATGCCTTCCTCCAGGGGATCTTCCCAGCCCTGGAATTGAACCAGGGTCTCCTGCATTGCAGGTGGATTCTTTACCAACTGAGCTAGCAGGGAAGACCAATGATATAGTGATATCTTTTTTATAAATCAAGTGATATTGTGTGTGCATTTTTCTAGAATCTCTACACTTTTCTATTGGTCTGTTTAGCCATTCTTCTGATAATACCACAGTGTCTGCATTTTAGAATAGGCCTACCAAATTTCACAAAACTTCATGGATTTGGATTTGGATGGCTTTGAATTGTAGTTCAGTTTAGGAGGAGTGGTTATTTTTGAAATCCTGAGGCTTTGAACCTTCCAGTGTATGAATATAGTGCACTTCATTTGTTTTGGTGTTCTTTAGTTTCTCTCGATAATGTTTTGTGGCAAGAACTCAAAGTTCTTATCATATGATCTCCAAGACCCCTTCTACCCACCTTATTTTCTGCCACTTCTCACTATCCCTGTATTTTCCCCACTTCTTTGAACTTCCTAAAATGCCTAGAATATAAAAAAGGCAAATTCTTAGCTCTTTGTTTTTGCATATGATTTTTATCCTACTTCTCAAAAATTTCCTTCTCTTCTACACCCTGCAATTTTCTTGAAACAGTTGAAAATAAAGCTTAGCTTTTATTATCTTTGTTAAACCTCTCCTTCTTAAGTAAATTTTATTGCCCTAAATGCATTAGTCATGCATTTCCTATCACTATGTGCCACCACTACCTGGTACAATTCTTAGCTGAGCAAAAGTTCAACTATTATTTACTGACTGAATGAATGTGTCACTGTTAGCTAACGCTAGTCATTTCATGTCCCTGGATGCTCTAACACAGAGAACTCCATATGCCTTCAGGTTTCATAGTCTCAAGGCTACCTGGTACCCAAAACAGCTTAAGAGAATAGATAACAAATATACCTTAAAACCCACCTTTCAAGGGAAAAAAAAAGTGTATGTATATATATATATATATATATATATATATTTATTTATTTATTTATATAAAGCAAACTCCTCTTGCTGTGTCTCTAAGCCTCTTATAGTTTAGGTTAACAACACTCAGTCTGCTTCCCAAACTACACATCAGAATCACATGCAGTGATATATCAAGCCCCCTCAACCCAGTTCTGAATCCAGATCTTCTGGACTGGACAAAAGGGATCTGAGAGTTTGCATGTCTGATAAATGCTTCAGTTCAGTTCAGTCGCTCAGTCGTGTCCGACTCTTTGCGACCCCATGAATCGCAGCATGCCAGGCCTCCCCTGTCCATCACCAACTCCCGGAGTTCACTCAGACTCATGTCCATCAAGTCCGTGATGCCATCCAGCCATCTCATCCTCTGTCGTCCCCTTCTCTTCCTGCCCTCAATCCCTCCCAGCATCAGAGTCTTTTCCAATGAGTCAGTGATACTAATAGGCATTAACTTTTGAGACTCATGGACCTAAAATGTGACCTTTTGGTAATTCTTTCAAATGGTGGCCATAGATCTTCAAGCAGAGCTATCCTCTGGGAATTGTGGCCTTAGAACCTCTCCCTGACTTCCACTCCCTCTGAGAGAATGTATAGTAATCGGGAGCTAAGCTTCTAGAGTTAGAGCAGTCTAAGGGATTTAGCAGGAGACGGTTTCAGTTGAAACAGAGCCTACATAGCGACCTGTCTGAGGTCAGGATAAGGGGAGCATGAAGGAACCATGTCTCTGCTATTATTATCCACCCCACTGGATGCCAGCCAGTGCCAAAGGGTATTTGGTTCTTCAGTTCTTACTCATCCTGCCTTAATCACTATGTTTCCACCTGTGGTGGCAGTGGACATGGTCCAGAAGTGGGCACTGACAGTTGCATTTATAATGCAATCTCTGACGGCCACACTGGCCGCTTGGTGGCCCATGTTGAAGCAGAGGAAGGCGTGTGTGAGATTCTTCCATCCAGGGCATAGTGGCCATCTGGATTGTGCGGCCTTTCTATCCAGAGGCATGGACACTTTTGTCCTGTATTTTTAAAAAAATCTACGATAAGAAAACCCTTTTTTTTTCCCCCTTCCCACTTCTACAATGTAAGCCACTCTATTGTGCCCCAAAGCTCTATAACTAGAAAGACCCCTGTTGTTTGACATATCCAATGAGTTAATGGCAGAGAAGATCATTCTGTGACACTAAAAGGCTGATCTGCAGGAAAATGGTGAGAACTCAGCTGACTCATATGTAAACAAAGTCAGAACAAAGTAAAACCCCTCCATACCCTGAGTAGAATACAAACCAGAGGAATATTTCAGCCTCACTTAATTTTGATACAAGTGCTGTTTCATTTCTTCACTATAAATATCTCCCCACACTCTTTTTAGCTTTCTGAAGTTTGGATGCTCATAGATGGTTGTATGACAGTGAGGAGGGATAAAACTGCTGAGTTTGGAATCACAGTGTTGTTGAAATTATCAGGAGAGCATAGTCCCTGGGACATATGCTGAGACAGTAAGGGCTGATCCATTTCCAGATGGAGCTCTCATACCGAAACTGCAGAAGGACCATGCTTTTGATTTTACAACTAACAAAGCCTCATTTCCAATCCAGCTGCCTAAGGAACCTGTTCCAAAACAGATTTACAAGAGGGCCAACAAAGAACATAGAATTAAAATGTTTCTAGGCAAAGACCACATAGGAAAACATGTAACGATTCCTTATACTAAAGACTATGCTAATAATAAGTAAATTAGTAACACTCAAGTGATACTTCCATTGCTTGCTGAAGAAATATACTGAGAAAAACAAAACAAAGATGGTTCTGCTTTAGAGACTGGTAATCTTTATGTGCCAAGAAAAAAGTTATCTTCTCTGAAATTCTGGGCATGATTGATCTTTAGAAAAACAATAGCATAAGTAATATAGACCCCATACTTCCCCATGATTTTAAAAGTGTTCCCCTGAGGTTGGAGAACACTAAAAATGTGTTGAGAATGAAGGTTATAAATTTCACCTAAAGCCAACTGCATGTTTCAAAAGCTCCCTAAAATGTAATAAATCAATAAGGATGAGAGACCTGGATGCTCATGAAATCATGACTTGCCCAAGGCCAATTCCAGGACAGCATTTGCTCACAGGGGATGATATTAATATTTGCTCACAGTAGACTTTTATCAAAATATTGTGGAAGCAAATAGACACACTAGAGCAATTCTATGATCAGTGACAATATTCATCTTAGTAAAGGTGTGATAGAATTTGAAATTAATTTGTTAATTCCATATGTGAAACAAAGATGAGGAGTCAAATATGAGTCATAGCTGCAATGAGTTAGAATATAAAACTGTGTAATGGATCATTTGATGCTAATGTACATCATAGTCATTACTTACTGGCACAGTGAAGGCAGTGGTTCTCAACTCTGGTGGCACGTGCTGGGGAACCTGAAAACTACTGATCTCCCCTACCCCGCCGCCCCCCGCATTCTTATGTAATAGGTCTGGAGTGTGCTTTGGACAGGGCCTCCCAGGTGGCTAAGCAGTAAAGAATCTGCCAGCCAATGCAGGAGATGTGGGTTTGATCCTTGGGTGAGGAAGATTCCCCTGGAGTAGGAAATGGCAACCCACTCCAGTATTCATGCCTGGAAAATCCCATGGACAGAAGAGCCTGGTGGCCTACAGTCTATGGGATCGCAGAGTTGGATGTGACTGAACATGCATGCATATGCCTTGGACATAAGCATCTTTTTTAAAGCTCCCCAAGTGATTCCAGTGAAACACTGAGGCCGAAAACCACTAACCCATAGACATAGGTCATTATTTCTGACCCTATCCCAGACTAATTAAGGGAGAAGAGGGGCACTACTGGCTATAGAGATTTCTTAAACATTGTCTAAGTCATTCTGTTTTTGCAACCAGAATTGGGAATTGCTGGTAGAGGGTTAAGGTAAGTTAAATTCATTTTAGTAGTCTTCTAATTTAAAAACCACATGGTTAATTGACCTAAATGCAGCCTTTTTGCTTTTCAAAAATCTATTGTCTAATATATATCATTCATGAAAGTGAAAGTCACTCATTTGTATCTGACTCTGCGACCCCCATGGACTATACAGTTCATGGAATTCTCCGGGCCAGAATACTGGAATGGGTAGCTTTTCCCTTCCCTAGGGCAACTTCCCATCCCAGGGATCGAACCCAGGTCTCCCACATTGCAGGCGGATTCTTTACCAGCTGAGCCGCAAGGGAAGCCCATATCATACATATGTATATAAATACATATAAAGATATACATATCTTTACTATGGATTAGAACATAGAGGATATAAAAGAAAAATGCATGGTCTTGTCTTCAAGAAGTGATGAAGATGTTGGATTAAACTTGAAAGTTTCCTTCAGAATTGCGACACCAAAGAAATATTAGCAGACAAGACACCAAATTTTTTTCTTTTCTCTTTTAACTTTTTATTTTATATTGGCGTATAGCTGGGAAAGATGAAGGCAAAAGGAAAAGGGAGTGGCAGAGGACAAGATGGTTAGATAGCATCACTGATTCAATGTAATGAATTTGAGCAAATGCTAGGAGATAGTAAAGGGCAGGGGAGCCTGGCATACTATAGTCTCTTGGGTCACAGGGAATCTGACATGTCTTAGCAACTGAACAAACAAACAAAAAGAGCCAATTAACAATGTTGTGATAGTTTCAGGTGAACAGTAAAGGGACTCAATCATATATATATACATGTATCATTCTCCCCTAAACTTCCCTCCCATCCAGGCTGCTGTATAACATGGAGCAGAGTTCCCTGTGATGTGTGGTAGGTCTCTGTTAGTCATCCATTTTAAATAAAGCAGTGTTTACATGTCGATCTCAAATGGAGTTTTTATTTTTTCTAATTTGTGAAGCTGGGAAAGACGATTCTCATCTCAGGTTCTGTGAGTAGAAAATCTCTTTCCTCCAGGAGATACTGTGATTCAGCCCTTCAATTCCTGATGTACTTGAGAAATGCTGATATGCTAGATAGATTTTTCCTTTCCAAAGAAGTTGGTTATGAAACATCTAAAGCTGAAGCATGAAACAAAAAGAGAGAGTTAATTTTTAATTGTTCTGTTAAAGCATCTTGTGCAAATCTTGGCAGATCGGTGACTCCATTTGCAAATCTCAAAATTTGAAAGTCAGCAACTCTTAGGTGCTTGGAATCATTATGCCCAAGGCTTGTATCAGTGCATCTGCAAATTCCAAGTAGATTTTGAATAAATGAAAGAATGAATAAAAGACCTTTTACTTATAATGTGTGGATCAAATACATCATAGGCACTTTTATAATCTTTTCCCCATATAATATTGTTAACATTTCTGTGATTCAGAAATTTATTAAACATGCTTCTAAAATGAGAAAACAGAAGCCCATTGAAGTTGAGGAACTTTCTCAAAATTACTCAACTACAAGGTATCAGAAATTGGTTTGAGCCCGTCATTCAGTCCTTAAAGGGCCAGTTTTCATCAATATCTCTAAAATTTTCCAGCAGACAGAAATAAAGGCCATATTGATTCTCTCCACATACACAACAGATGGGAATGGCCTTCTATATCTTTATTCAATTCATTGTTAATGGATGATGGTTGTTCGTTAGCATAAACTAAAGGGACTATGACCTTCTGCTCGTGCCAATCCTTTTACTATTCCAGTTTCTGTTGGATCTTCCTAAAATGAATCACCGAAAACCTTTGCCTTCATAGGTACAGGATGGAAAATAAGGCAGATTTCTACTTTGGTAATTTAGTGCCTACCAGGATCAATTTTCATTGGGAAGATCAGGTGGCATTGTTAAACACTATATCATAGAAAAAGGTCAGCTTTTAAAAATTTCTTACTAGTTCCTCCCAAAAGCAGTGCTCAGAAATAAGTTAAGTGTGGCATCAGATAAGTGAATGATATTGTGTAGACCCTCAATGCAAGTGTTGAATTTGATATCTTCGGTATATAGCAACATGCCTTGCATTCATCAGTCAGTTGACAAATGTTTGTGGCAATGACTGTGATGGAGATTTGAAGGCTTATAATTACCACCTGCTTATATCACCTCTGTTTCCCTTACCCTGTTTTTTATTTTAATCTCAGATATATGTATGTGCACAGAGATGTGACATTATGGAGAAGAAGAAAAAATCTTATTGATAACTGTTGCCTTGGAGAGAAAACCTCATTGTTCATTGAAGGGGTTTATATTCAATGACTTTAAAAGGAATCTCTGAGTAAAGGGTAAATGTGATTAACAGGATAGCTGTGCATTTCTAGAAAATGTCTCCTCTGATCTCTACCCAATTCCTATCATGTTAGTTTCCTGTTGTTGCTCCAGCAAATTACCACAAGCAGTGGTGCAACAGCAGACATTTATTATCCTGCAGTCTGTGGGTCAGATGTCCAATATAGGTCTTACGGGATTAAATTCAAGGTGTTGACAGAGCTGTAGTCTTTTCTGGAGGCTTCAGGGCAAAAATCTGTTTTCCCTGCGTTTTCCAGCTTCTATAAAATCTCTGCAGTCTTTGGCTAGTGGCCCCTTCCTATATCCTCACACACAGGAAAATCATATCTGCCTGACCCATGTTCTGTTCTCATATTTCTCTGCACAGCCAAGAGAGGTTGGCCCTATATAACTGGATATTAAGTTTGACCTACCTAGATAATTCAGGATAATCTCTCCCTCTCAGGATCCTTAATCACAACACCAAAGTCTCTTTTCCCGTGTGAGTCACAAGTTTCAGAATGTGGTCATGTATGTGTGTGGGGGAAAGGGGGCTATTATTCTGCCTACCACACCCACTCCCACCCTCTATCTTGTGCTCTCTAGCCTTTTATTTCTTTAAAAATCTTTTAAAATTTGATGTGATGCTATGGGAAATACTAGACATTTGCTTTAGCCAAAAGTGGCATTATGGGTAAAATGAATTCTGAAACTCCTAAGTGCCTTTTGGTCATTTAGAGTTGGGGGACTGTGGAAAGTTTGATGAGTGCAAGTCTCAAAGACAGAGTGGTTCTAATTACCAAACAGGGAGGAGTAAAGATTTCAAGAGAAAGGAGATGGCCAAAGTACTTCTGAGCTATGGGTCATAAGGCCCTGGCAAGTGGAATAAGCAAAATTAAAATCTTTCCTGATCCATTCTCTAAAGGACTCTGCCCCTAATTCTGAGTCTCTACAGGGAGGAGAGTTCATCCCCCTTGTCATGGTAGAATGTCATCCCAGTGTGATCCTCAACTCTTCAGATACTTGACAAGACTTCTCTCCAATGAACTAGACAGAATTGTGAAAAGATTTGGAGCAAACAGAAATCAAATCTCTCCGTTCTCTTTCAAGTTAATCTTTCAAAACCGTATCTGTAAAATTACAAGGACCCATTTGTGCTCTGAAGTGTTTGCCAGAAGTACAGACCTGTCTTCTGAGAGAAAGAGGAGAAATAGGATTATATGAACTTGCAGTAAGTCCCTACTGTGTGTTAGATGCTCCACTTTTAATTTTCTGTATTTGTTATGAGTTAAATATTAGTAAACCTCTCTGTTTTTAGGGACTGAATCTTAGATTGATAACATATTTGAGAAGCAGCAGTAAGAGATTTGAATTTAATTTCTTTGTCTCCAGAGACCTGTTCTTTTCCCTACCTGACTAGACAGGTATTAGCTGAAGATTTGTAATACAGATCAAAGTTAAAAGGTAAAGCAACAATGAATAGTTACTGTTTTGTTAAAAATTTTTAGAATAGTATTTAGATATAAAATCCAATAAATTGTAGCCATTAGTATTTATAATATTGATCAAAATTACAATGAAGTCCATTCTTCCTACTCATTAGAAAAGCAGCTGCAGGCTATATGTGTCAATCTATTTTTCTCAGCTTATCCTACTCTTACATAAAGGGCTGTGAATTATTCTTGAAGGAGGCTTAAAGTAAAAGACATGATTTTGAATTCATGGACTCTATGGTATAGCAAGGGATCATATAATTAAATATATTAAATATATAATTAAATAAAGAGTGAAAGGAAAAATATGATAAATGTTATAAGGGGATTGGTACAAAGTTCTATGAAAATATTTCATCAAGGCACTCAGGATAAGTTTCATTTAGTACTTGTTTTAATATTCATCTAGTATTCATTTCAGTAGTATTTGCTTGATCATAGGTTATGGCATAGTTTCAAGATTTGGCAAAAATAACAATAAAGGAGATGGAAATAGTCTACAGCAGAGGCTAGCGGAGACAGATATAGATGGCTGATTAATGAGATCTCCTAGTGTTCTCATTGCCCATATGCCAGAGTGACTCATCATGATTAGTGAAGCTCAGGAGAGAAAACTTCAGATCTCAGTAATCTTTCTGAGTCTAGTTAGTCAGTTTCCTAAAATAAGATCGTTTTGCATAGGTAAAGTGTATATAGTAGATGGATTTTTAAAATGACTCTAAGTTTCCACTGCTTTTTGTATTCAAACCCTTCACAATATGACTTGCATCTCCTCCCATCAAGAGGCAGCGTATGTTTCCGTAACGCTTGAATATGGGCTTACCCTATAACTCGTGTTGCCACTGTCTGTGCCAGACCCTAAAGCCTTAAGTAATTCCATTTGCTTTCTTGGGAAACTGCCATCATGAGACCAAACGTAGACCACGTGGAATAAAGCTGAACCAATCTAATTGTTCCAACTGAGGTCTAAGATATGTGAAAGAATTCAGCTAAGAGCAGAAATGAAGACTTTGAGACCTGAAGTTGAGCACAAGTCAATAAGTGAGCCACATAAGCCCACTCAGATCAGCAGAACTGACTGAAGAGTTGGTAGATTCCTGAGGGAAAAAAATATAAATGGTTGTTATCTAAAGCCACAAAAGTTGGGGGATGGTTTGTTATAGAGGAGTAAGTAACTGATATTACTTGTGTCTGCCCTCTGATGCCCTCTTCGTGTTGCAAGAGGGCATCAGAGGGCAGACAGACTGAAACCATACTCACAGAAAACTAGTCAATCTAATCACACTAGGACCACAGCCTTGTCTAACTCAATGAAACTAAGCCATGCCCGTGGGGCTACTCAAGACGGCCAGGCCATGGTGGAAAGGTTGGACAGAATGTGGTCCACTGGAGAAGGGAATGGCAAGCCACTTCAGTATTCTTGCCTTGAAAACCCCATGAACAGTATGAAAAGGCAAAATGATAGGATACTGAAAGAGGAACTCCCCAGGTCAGTAGGTGCCCAATATGCTACTGGAGATCAGTGGAGAAGTAACTCCAGAAAGAATGAAGGGATGGAGCCAAAGCAAAACAATACCCAGCTATGGATGTGACTGGTGACGGAAGCAAGGTCCGATGCTGTAAAGAGCAAATTTGCATAGGAACCTGGAATGTCAGGTCCATGAATCAAGGCAAATTGGAAGAGATCAAATAGGAGATGGTGAGTGAACGTCGACATTCTAGGAATCAGCAAACTAAAATGGACTGGAATGGGTGAATTTAACTCAGATGACCATTATATCTGCTACTGCGGGCAGGAATCCCTCAGAAGAAATAGAGTAGCCATCATGGTAAATAAAATAGTCCAAAATGTGGTACTTGGATGCAGTCTCAAGAATGACAGAATGATCTCTGTTCATCTCCAAGGCAAACCATTCAATATCACTGTTATCCAAGTCTATGCCCCAACCAGTAATGCTGAAGAAGCTGAAGTTGAATGGTTCTATGAAGACCTACAAGACCTTTTAGAACTAACACCCAAAAAGATGTCCTTTTCATTCTAGGGGACTGGAATGCAAAAGTAGGAAGTCAAGAAACACCTGAGTAACAGGCAAATTTGGCCTTGGAATATAGAATGAAGCAGGGGAAAGACTAATAGAGTTTTGCCAAGAAAATGCACTGGTCATAGCAAACACCCTCTTCCAACAACACAAGAGAAGACTCTACACATGGACATCACCAGATGGTCAACACTGAAATCAGATTGACTATATTCTTTGCAGCCAAAGATGGAGAAGCTCTATACAGTCAACAAAAACAAGACCAGGAGCCGACTGTGGCTCAGATCATGAACTCCTTATTACCAAATTCAGACTTAAATTGAAGAAAGTAGGGAAAACTGCTAGACCATTCAGGTATGACCTAAATCAAATCCCTTATGATTATACAGTGGAAGTGAGAAATAGATTTAAGGGCCTAGATCTGATAGATAGAGTGCCTGATGAACTATGGAATGAGGTTCATGACATTGAACAGCAGACAAGGATCAAGACCATCCCCATGGAAAAGAAATGCAAAAAAGCAAAATGGCTGTCTGGGAAAGCCTTACAAATAGCTGTGAAAAGAAGAGAGGCGAAAAGCAAAGGAAAAAAAAAGAAGATATAAGCATCTGAATGCAGAGTTCCACAGAATAGCAGGAAGAGATAAGAAAGCCTTCTTCAGCGATCAATGCAAAGAAATAGAGGAAAAGAACAGAATGGGAAAGACTAGAGATCTCTTCAAGAAAATTAGAGATACCAAGGGAACATTTCGTG
The DNA here is from genome assembly GCA_917880005.1 of Nanger dama. Taxonomy (NCBI): domain Eukaryota; kingdom Metazoa; phylum Chordata; class Mammalia; order Artiodactyla; family Bovidae; genus Nanger; species Nanger dama. The sequence goes on along the minus strand of CAKJTW010000032.1, from coordinate 12,325,968 downwards.
CAAAGATGGGCTCGATAAAGGACAGAAATGGTCTGGACCTAACAGAAGCAGAAGATATTAAGAAGAGGTGGCAAGAATACACAGAGGAACTGTACAAAAAGATCTTCATGAATAAGATAATCACAATGATGTGATCATCCACCTAGAGCCAGACATCCTGGAATATGAAGTCAAGTGGGCCTTAGAAAGCATCACTACGAACAAAGCTAGTGGAGGTGATGGGATTCCAGTTGAGCTATTTCAAATTGTGAAAGATGATGTTTTAAGAGTGCTGCACTCTATATGCCAGCAAATTTGGAAAACTCAGCAGTGGCCACAGGACTGGAAAAGGTCAGTTTTCATTCCAATCCCAAAGAAAGGCAATGCCAAAGAATGCTCAAACTACCACACAATTGCACTCATCTCACATGCTAGTAAAGTAATGCCCAAAATTCTCCAAGCCAGGCTTCAGCATTATGTGAACCGTGAACTTCCTGATGTTCAAGCTGGTTTTAGAAAAGGCAGAGGAACCAGAGATCAAATTGCCAACACCCACAGGATCATCAGAGAAGCAAGAGAGTTCCAGAAAAACATCTACTTCTGCTTTATTGGCTATGCCAAAGCCTTTGACTGTGTGCATCACAATAAACTGGAAAATTCTGAAAAAGATGGGAACAACAGACCACGTGACCTGCCTCTTGAGAAAACTATATGCAGGTCAGGAAGCAACAGTTAGAACTGGAGATGGAACAACAGACTGGTTCCAAATAGGAAAAGGAGTACGTCAAGGCTGTATATTGTCACCCTGCTTATTTAACTTCTATGCAGAGTACATCATGAGAAATGCTGGACTGGAAGAAGCACAAGCTTAAATCAAGATTGCTGGGAGAAATATCAATCACCTCAGATATGCAGATGACACCACCCTTATGGCAGAAAGTGAAGAGGAACTAAAAAGCCTCTTGATGAAAGTGAAAGTGGAGAGTAAAAAAGTTGGCTTAAAGCTCAACATTCAGAAAATGAAGATCATGGCATCTGGTCCCATCACTTCATGGGAAATAGATGGGGAAACAGTGGAAACTGTCAGACTTCATTTTTGGGCTCCAAAATCACTGCAGATGGTGATTGCAGCCATAAAATTAAGAAGAAGCTTACTCCTTGGAAGAAAAGTTATGACCAACCTAGATAGCCTATTCAAAAGCAGAGACATTACTTGCCAGCAAAAGTCCATCTAGTCGAGGCTATGGTTTTTCCAGTAGTCATGTATGGATGTGAAAGTTGGACTGTGAAGAAGGCTGAGTGCTGAAGAATTGATGCTTTTGAACTGTGGTGTTGGAGAAGACTCTTGAGGTCCCTTGGACTGCAAGGCGATCCAACCAGTCCATTCTAAAGGAGATCAGCCCTGGGATCTCTTTGGAAGGAATGATGCTAAAGTTGAAACTTCAGTACTTTGGCCACCTCATGCGAAGAGTTGACTCATTGGAAAAGACTCTTAGACTGGGAAGGATTGGGGGCAGGAGGAGAAGGGGACAACAGAGGATGAGATGGCTGGATGGCATCATGGACTCGATGGCCATGAGTCTGAGTGAACTCTGGGAGTTGGTGATGGACAAGGAGGCCTGGTGTGCTGCGATTCATTGGGTCGCCAAGAGTTAGACACGACTGAGTGACTGAACTGAACTTAACTGAAGTAACTGACACAACATATAAAATATTTGATGTTTTAATCCTGAACAGATGTTATGAATGATAGAGGATAACTTCTGCTTTTCTAAGTACAAATAGATGTCAGCCTGAAAAAACATGCAATCTATTGACTTCCTTTTCCATTTGACAAAGATGGAGGTATAAACCATCCCCATTTTACAACCCCAAACTTTGGGCTAAGGGATACTTTCTCCTATGTAAAGGTAAGCTTTTCCCTCTTATAAGCAAAGAAATTTAGAGAGATCACTACCCACATAAGTCTCTTTGGAAAGATATATCAAACTTCTGCTTCCAGCCATGATGGATTAACAGATTTATCCTCACATCATAAAAATCTAGAAAATGAGAACAAAACTAGAAAGATGAACAAACTATATGAGGCCACTCTTCCAGACATTAGACAAAATATAAATCAGGGTGGTATCCGAAAGAAGAATGCAAACAAAGTGAGCACTATGATCATCCTAGAAATCATAGCTTAAAGCGAAAAGCCTGAAGCCATTTTCCAGACAATAATACAGGAAGGTCATCTTAACCTAGATCTAGAGTAAAGGAAATCAACTACCTGGAATATTTGTTGAAAGGACTGAATCTGAAGCCGAAGCTTCAATATTTTGGCCATTTTTCTGATGTGAAAAGCCAACTCATTGGAAAAGGCCCTGATGCTGGGAAAGATCAAAGACTAAAGAAGAAGGAAGCAGAGGATGAAATGGTTAGAGAGCATCACCAACTCAACAGACACAAGTCTGTGCAAACTCCAAGAGACAGGGAAGAACAGGGAAGCTGGTGTGCTGCAGTCCATGGCGTCACAAGGAGTCAAACATGACTTAGCGACTAAACAACAACAGAGAGACTGAGAGAAGAGTGGAGGAGAGACGAGAGAGGAAAGGAAAGGTTAATAAGCACTGTGGACTTGTCTTTCAAGAGATTACATGGTTAGAAGGAAGACAAAGAAAGATTTGAGAAGAGCTAGCTAGGAATGAAATATAGCAGAATATATTTCCCTGTTTCTCTGCATCAGCTGGGGTCCTGACAATCAAATCATCTTCTGACACTACCTGGAGTTAGCATCAACACCCCCAGGTTTAAAGGATCAGTTCCACAAGACTGCCCTGCTGCTGCTGCTGCTGCTAAGTCACTTCAGTCGTGTCCAACTCTGTGCGACCCCATAGACAGCAGCCCACCAGGCTCCCCCATCCCTAGGATTCTCCAGGCAAGAACACTGGAGTGGGTTGCCGTTTCCTTCTCCAATGTATGAAAGTGAAAAGTGAAAGTGAAGTTGCTCAGTTGGGTCTGACTCTTAGCGACCCCATGGACTGCAGCCTACCAGGCGCCTCCATCCATGTGATTTTCCAGGCAAGAGCACTGGAGTGGGGGTGCCACTGCCTTCTCCAAGACTGCCCTAGTTAATGCAACTCTGTTCAACTTAGCTACAAATTCAGGGGTCCCCCTACCCTTTCAGATAATGCAGTACAGTGCCTCACAGAATGCAGGAAAATTACATTTGCCAGATTATCACAAGGAATTCAACTCAGGAAGCTAAATGGAAGAAATGCATATGGCAAGGTATGGTGGGTTTGGTGGGGAGCTTCCATACCTTCTCTGAGCACACCACCATCCCACTTCTACATGTTAACCAGTACAGAAGCTCTTTGTATCTCTTTATTCAAGAGATTTTATAACACAATCTCCAGCCCCGCTCCACTTTCCTCCCCTCTCCAGAGTCTAGGGTGGGCTGGGGCTGAGAGTTCCCACCTTTTAATGACATGTTTGGCTTTTCTGGTGACCAGACCCATCCTGAGACTATCCAGGAAACCTGCAGTGAGTCACCACACTAGCAAAGATTCAAGTGTGTTCCAGAGGGCCTCATTTTGAACAACAAAAGACGCTCTGATTACTCAGTGTTTTGGAAGCTCTATGCCAGGAACATGGGTCAAACACCAAATATATATGTTTTGTTGTACCACACTATCTATTAGCTGAGGAACAGAAACCAACAAAGAGAAAGAGATGTGTGATGGGAATAGGAGAAATTAGAATTGTGTGATCTCCATGGAGATAGAAATGTGATAAAGAGTATGACTAAAATGGCAATGTTGATTTTGAAAAGAGGAAAGAGACACAGATTTGATGAGCACAGAAGAGAAAGAACTGGATTCAGATTATCCACCCATCTTATCTCTCTACCTATCTATCTATCTACACACTTATACAACATCACTTATACTTGAAGTCTGACAACAAGGAAATTGAAGGAAAGGTTTGAGAGAACAGGAAGACAGTAAGTCAAATCCGCTTCTTGCTGTGCAGCTTCAGCTGTCTGACAACACTGAAAGCCATAAATTTGTAGGGTCCTCATTTTATAATAATATACAAAATCCCTGGTAACACAGAAGCAAGAACAGAGAAGTTGAATGTTGACTACTGGTTTACTGGGAATTTTATTTTGAACTCACTGTAGTGCCAATGTAAGAAGAAATTTTCATACGATTTTTATGTTTGAAACTTGTCAGGTATTAATTGATTGGGATTTTGAAAAATGCAAAGCAAGGTTATACATTCAGAAGACTTAGTAGGAGTTTCTAGATTAAAAGGAGTATTAACTGATGGGGGCTTTCTGGGAGCTAGAGTAGAACAAAACATTTTTGAGTTGGAAGAACACTTTCCAAGGTTGGGTTTCCCTGATAGCTCAGTTGGTAAAGTATCTGCCTGCAATGCAGGAGACCCTGGGTCGAGAGGATCCACTGGAGAAGGGATAGGCTACTCACTCTAGTATTCTTGGGCCTCCCTTGTGGCTCAGCTGGTAAAGAATCTGCTGTAAATCTGTAAATCCGCTGTAAATCCCCTGCAATGCAGGAGACCTGGGTTCAATCCCTGGGTTGGGAAGATCCCCTGGAGAAGGGATAGGCTACTCACTCCAGAATTCTTGAGCCTCCCTTGTGGCTCAGCTGGTAAAGAATCCACTGTAAAGAATCTGCCTGCAATGAAGGAGACCTGGGTTTGATCCCTGGGTTGGGAAGACCCCCTGGAGAAGGGAAAGGCTACCCACTCCAGTATTCTGGCCTGGAGAATTCCATGAACTGTGTAGTCCATGGGGTTGCAAAGAGTCTGACACAACTGAGCGACTTTCACTTTCCAAGGTAGATGTCCCACAGGGCAGTTGAACTGGAGAAGGGCTCTAAACATGTGTAAGGACTGAAGGGCTTTGAAGAGCAGGTTCAGAACTAAGTTTATGTGAAAGAAAGGAATTATGGCAGATAATGGACTGTCAGAAACTTACAACAATTTCGTACTTATCTTTGCAGATGTCTATCCCCGTTTCAGGTCGTCAGCACTGCCTCTTGTTTTCCTTCTCACTCAGCAACTAGGTCAGTGAAGGAGGCAGGGATGGGAGTGAGGGGAGGGATTGTCATATTTTCTTTTGACCTTAGAGCTCAAAGTAAACAAGTGGAACAGAGAGGAAATGGGCTGGAGTGGATGTGTAAAGAAGTGGGCAGGGTGAGAATCTGAGGATGAGGTCTCAGTCCTAAAAGAAATGAGTCTTGGGAAGATGCACCGGGGTAGCAAATAGCAATCCACTCCAGGATTCTTGCCTGGGACAGGCAAGAAAGGACAGAATGGGATACAGTCCTTGGAGGATACAGTCCTTGGGGTCACAAAGAGTCGGACATGTTCGAGCATGCACGTGCTCACACTTGATGGTGATGGCAGCAATTTGTGATCCAGGCCTTCCCATGTCAGAAATTCCTATGCTGGTTGCATGTGTGTGTGTATTCCAGACTGATTATACATTCTTTTTATTTACTCCCACCATAAAAATTTATTTAGAACATTAAAATTTTAGTGTTACTACTTTCAAGACTTAGATTGGTTGAGTGGTATTGGGGTTCTGGTTACCATTTGAGCTACAACATTTTTTCACTGATGTAATCTATGGTCACTTCCAACTTTCTCTATTTTGATCTGTCATTTAATACTCACTTGAAGAGGGAAAAAAAAGTATATGTGTGTGTGTGTATGTGTAAATACTGAGTGAGGCCAGTTTTGCAAGGCTATGATCTGAATTGTTTGGTTTTCATTTGAATGGTGTTTTGTATGAGATGTACTACTGAAGAGAACAGGGCCCTCAGGATCATATTTTCTTAAAACGTACACTCCTATCATGTGCTTTTGTGTCTGAAAAAAACCATACAAGTTATGTGTATAGGAATGAAGAATAGTTAGAGTGAAATGTATCTTATTCCTGAAGGACTTTTCACAGATATGAACTACTTATCTTCTACAATTCAAGTTGGCTGCTTTTAAACTCTATGAAATAATAATAGAATTTTATGCCTTTCTACAATCTAATATAATGATGGTTTGAAATAGGACAAAAATTCCCATGAAGTGTTAAATGATTCAAAGTCACTTTATGAACTGAAGTTCTTACTGCAATTTTTAAAATGTAAATATGAATGTGTAAATAAACAAGAGGCAGACTTTGGCATATCCTCTTTATCCTGCTGCTCTGATGATTATAAGCCCTAGAAGCTGATTATGGAGGAAGACCTGTAAATTGAAGAAGATGTCTTTTATCATATTGTGCTAATGTCTCTCTACCCAGTCATTTGGTGAAATAATTTAGCAAAACGCATCCAAAGTAAATAGATTTATCTTCAAACCTCATGTTCTTTTCCATCTTAACTGAGCATAAAATTATATCTTTAAAGATCTGCAAGTAAGAAAGGATTGATGCCTCTTGAACAATGCAGTGTGACATCTGGTTTTAAATGCAACAATTTTATGTGCAGCACACAGTATCTGCAAATTTCAACTAGTGCTCCTATGAAAACAAGAAGGGATTTATGCTGAAAAACTAAAGGCGAAGCAGAAAAAAAAAATCTGTTTAGCTCCCATGTGTAGAATACTGAAAACTGTATATAAATGGAAAACAATATTGATATTTATGCATCTATAATTTTTAAAAAGCATACTTTTATACCTCACTATTTTATTTAAACATGAAAGGTAACAGGGACCTTAAATGCAGATTCCTACAGGGGCCAGGCAGGTAATATATACTAGAAAAGTAGGCCCAGGGAGGATCAAGTGAATCTGAGAGGGCTGCCCTGTCTAAAGCAGGCAAGTGCTTCACAAAATCCAGTAGGACGTTGCTTTGGTCTGCTGCTGGCCTGTGTGGCCAGATGTCCCAAATTTTCAAGAAATGTCCCACAATTTGATTTTGTGTGAAAGCTCACAATCATACTGGCAACAAGTTTTGTTTTTTTTTTTTTCAAAACAAACAAACAAACACTGATTTGTTTTTACAGTGCTAGGTCAGATTTAGTAGGTGTGGCTGCTGCTGACTTGTTCCTCTGGTATCTCATGCATGTGGATAAAGGAATAGATTGTCAGAAAGCATAAAGTAAAGGCGGAAGGAGAAAGAAACAGAGGGGAAAGTGGAGAGAGGAAAATAAAATTTCCAAAACATCCATAAAGATTTGATCTTAGCTTCCATAAAGAAAAATACCTAAATTACTAATTCAATACAAATGAAAATGAAGTGTAGTCAAAACCATATATGACTGATTAGACTTTGGAAACTTTGCTTTCTGATGAGATGTATGCCTGGTAAAGACTGAAAGCCTTGGGAAGACTGGGGAATTGATTTTGTATATCGTATGAGATAAGGATCAAGATTTTTTTCTTTCAGTATGGATGTAATATTGATCTAGAACCATGTGTTGAAAAGACCATCCTTTCCACGATGCTCAACTGTGTCAGCTGCACTGTAAATCAAGTAGATATAGATATAGATTTTTTTAATCTGTATATCATCTGTTTCTGGACTCCATATTATATTTCATTCTTTATTTGAGTATTATGACAGTACCACACTGTCATAGTATAATATACTGTTATACCAAGTATAATCAATCAAACTTGGTACTGTAAGCCTTTTTACTTTAGTAGGATTTGTTTTTCCTAAAATGTCTTGGCTATAGTTGGCTTTGTATATTAACATATAAATTTTAAATCGTCTTGTGACTTTCAAAGGTCCAGTTTCCTTAAGCCTGTCTCACTGTGGCCCACTGCACGAACTAGACTCTCCTGGAGTGCTCTGAATCGCAGACCCTTGGGCCGTGACTGAATCAGTCATGATTATTATGGTACTGCTGAATCACCCAGGGTCGTAGAATTTCCATTTTACATAAATACTGTTAAGTGACTATGCACAGTGAAGTTTAAGGACCAAGCCTGCTCGTTTGGATTTGTTTCTAGCTGTTACCTGTGAACTTACACATCCTGATTCAGGAATACCTCTTTCATAAGAAGCTGATTCTATTTCTTACCAGGCAGAGCAGTTACTAATACCAAGGACAGTGAAGCAGGAAGGTGGTAGAACAATTATTTTGTAAATAAAATACAAGACACACATGTATTCTTCTTGGAAATGTTATCTATCCATCCCTCCTTCCCTCTCACTTTTTCTGTACAACTTCAACTTCAAGCCTTTTGGGTTTTGTTGAAATACTTTTGACGTTTATGCCTGGACACTTGAAAGTTTCCTCTCTTTACACTCTTCAGCATTTTATTGATTGATTTTGGCCTTTGTACTTTCTCCAGATCTATTTTTTTTCCTGCAGCTTTCTCACTCTTCAGAGTATTTCAGGTCTAAATGTTGACCAAATAATTCTTTCCACTATAATTCATAAAATATTTCCTCTTGGGTCAGGGAAGTAAGAGGTTTTATTGCAGCTCAGTTCCAAAGGTAGTAGACAGAGCCTGGATGTTTAAACAGGGCCTGAAGCAAGATTTTGCCAACCTTTCAGAGGCTGCATAACAAATATTCTTTATTTGCTTCTTCAGGTGCTGGAGTTAGCTATAGCTTCCTGAAGGTCATCTCTTAGCCTTCACTCCCTGCTACACACACCAACATTTATGAGTCCCCTATGAAAATAAAAATCATCCTAGGAGGGATCATACTAAGCTATAATCAGTTAATACCTTATTTTTCAATTAACACTCTAGAAGGGATTATGTGAAAGTCAGCTGAGGACAGGAACAAGGGGGTAAGTTGGCATTTGGAACACCTGGTTAGAATAAAATGAGAGAAACAAAGAAAAAAGGTAGGTAATTTTTGTAATTTTGCTTAAAATTAATAAGTGGTTATGGCACTCATTTGGGCTACCTTAATTTGCCAGCCTAGGGTTAAAGATACATTGTGTTGAAGATTTGATTTTTAGAAGGAATCAGTGTTCCCCTAAGAGACCTTTGTCCTAAAGGCCAATTAAAGCTACACAGATCATTTACTTTCTTGCCTCTTGTTATGTGGTGTTATTATGCCCCTAACCAGTGTATGATCATAGTCTGGAGAAAGAGGGAAAAAAACCATATGTTATCTTTTATTTGCCCTGGGTTTATTGCCAATACATCTCAGAGTAAGGGGTGCTTAGGTCAACAATATTTGTTTGGAACTGATATTATAGAGAATTGCCAGGACGGAAAACACTGGGCAAATTATATTGCATTTTGAGCCTGACTTTAATACAAAAACATTGTAATTTTGATTTTGCATCTTCTTTCCAAAAAAACAAAATGAGTTTGTTTCCCTAATTTCAAAGTGATGTGTGTGGTCATATTGTATAACCTATCCTTACAACTTCTGCACTGAATAATTTTTATCCATTTACTTATATTTTAATGTAATATTTGGTGCCAAAGTATATATGACATATATGCATGTATTGTGTATCTATATCCATATACAAGTTATAAAGTATTATAATAAATAACTGTGAACCCGTTTATACAATCCAAGTGTTCAAACATGATCACAAAGCTTGCATCTATTTGTCTTCCCCCCACCCTTCCATGGCTTTCCTTTTATCTCCCACAACAGGTAACCTGTACCTTGAATCTTATATATCATTGCCTAGCCTGTTTTTTATAGTTTAGGCATATGTTTTTAGAGTATGCCTAAATATTGGATGCTTTAGTTTTCTTGCTTTTGAACATTACATTAAATATATCACTTTGGACGTCTTCTTATGAGATTTTACTCTCTCTGCCCCGTGTATCACATCACTAAAGTTCACTGTCTATAGCTGTAGTTCAGTCATGTATATTTCACTGAATAACTAATTCGTAATTGATTGATTTATTCTCTTGTCAAAAGGGAAGTATTACTTCTAGTTTCTGGTTGTTATTTTGAATATATTCTATATCTCCTGGTAGACACATGTGCGGGAGTTTCTCTTGTGTATATATGTAGGACTGGGTTCCTTGATGGTGGTACTATTGGCATTTGGGACCAGATGATTCTTTACCGGATGGAGCTGTTGTGGGCAGTCTAGGGTGTTTAGCAGCATCCCTGGCTTCCACCCACTAGATGTCACTGGTGTCTTTCAGTTGTGACAGCTGACAGTGTCTCCAGACTTTACCAAATACTCTCTAGGGATCAAAACCACTGACCTAGAAATACAGCTGTTGGATGGAGATCAGATGTGTGAATATTCATCTTTACAAATCGCCACATTGTTGTCCAAAGTAATTGTAACAATCTAGAACTCCCAAACGTTTTTGTTGATTCACTTCCTCACCAACACTTGGTATTGTCTGATCTTCTAATGTGAGACAACTTAATAGGTGTGAAATTGTGTCTTCTTATGTTTGCAGTTTTTTTCTTGATTGTTATCTAGATTAAGAACCTTATTATATGTTTGTCGGCCACATATTTCTTCTTCTAGGTGCCTGTGTTTGGGCCTTTGACTAGCTTTCTGTTGAATTTTCTGTCTTATTGATTTGTCAAAAATTATTTATGTGTTCTGGATACTAATCCTTTGTTTACTAAGTGAGTTGTAATGATCTCTCCTAATTTCCATTTTCTATTCTCTTTATGATGCCTTTTGATGAACAGAATTTCTTATTTTAATTGAACTTATCTTTTTAGCCTTTTTTTGCCCTAAGATTGCAAATGAATTTGCTCATGTTTTCATCGAAGATTCGCATATAAAATAGGGTAGTTTTCTGCCTGACTTTCTAATGAATCATTTACTCTGGGGAAACCAATTACTGTATCTTGAGGAGATTTAGCTGGCCTGAGAGAAGGCTCACAGGGAGGGAACTCAGGCTTTCAGGACGAATACCAACATGCTGGCCAGTCAGTGAGTCTGTTTTTAAGTGACTCCTCACCCCAGTCAAGCTTTCAGATGACCATGATGTTATGAGAGCCCTGAGCCCAGGGCCCAAGTTCCAGATCCTCAGATTCCTGACCCTCAGAAGCTGGAGAGATAGTAAATGTTTAATAGCATTTAAAGCTAAGTTTTAGGATAGTTTGTTACACAGCAGTAGATAACTAATACAGCTGGCCTTCTTGTTTGCTAATAATCTTTGATTATGAACACATTACTTGATTTATTTGGTGAGATTCTGTGGCTTCAAAATGGATAAGGCTTACTTTCAGAGTAGGTGTGCTTTCTGCATGTGGCTTTGGTTTGCTCATAGATGGAAACTTCTGTTTATCTTGAAAGCCATCAGCCAGGCTCAGCTTCTATACCGTACTAAAGACTGTGTCCTGTGTAGTAAGTTCTAATAGCAGGAAGTCTTCAGAACACCTGGTCAGCCACAGTGCTAAAGCAAATAGCCAAAAAGATCTTACAAAGGCTTTCTCACCTAGAGGGTTGGAGCAGACTGCTTCTTTACACTTCAGGGATGCGCAATATCATTTTATCAAGGGCTAGGTGGCTCCAGAGGATTAGCTTGAAAGACTTCTTTTAAGCCACCATTGACCTGTTGATAGAAATGATCCAGGTTAAGTTTGAACATGCCATCAAACATGGGGGTCTAGAAGTTGACATTGTTCTTCAGCCTTCTCAAATGACATAGGCTAAATTATTTCACTTTCTAAATGTCAAAAATTCAGGGTGCTTAAGCAGTGTAGTTTTACCAAGGCAAGATTTCTGGAAACCTTGACGACCCTGGGAATCTGATGGGGATGAGGTTTACCTCTGGCCATGCTCTCCTGCCTCTCTGGTCCTCAATTTCTGCTGCTGCTGCTGCTGCTACAAGTTGCTTCAGTCGTGTCCAACTCTGTGCAACCCCATAGATGGCAGCCCACCAGGCTCTGCTGTCCCTGAGATTCTCCAGGCAAGAACACTGGAGTGGTTTGCCATTTCCTTCTCCAGTGCATGAAAGTGAAGAGTGAAAGTGAAGTTGCTCAGTCGTATCCAACTCTTAGCGACCCCATGGACTGCAGCCTACCAGGCTCCTCTGTCTATGGGATTTTCCAGGCAAGAGTACTGGAGTAGGGTGCCATTGCCTTCTCCCCTCAGTTTCTAAGCCTATGAAATGGAGATGGTTTGAGATGACTGTTAAGATCTATTCCAGCTCCCATGTGTTTAAAAACATCTATGGATAATGTATTTTGGCAGAAGAAAATGATATATAAAATAGACCCCTCTTAGCAATGGCACCCCACTCCAGTACTATTGCCTGGAAAATCCGATGGACGGAGGAGCCTGGTAGGCTGCAGTCCATGGGGTCGCTAAGAGTCAGACACGACTGAGCGACTTCACTTTCACTTTTCACTTTCATGCATTGGAGAAGGAAATGGCGAACCCACTCCAGTATTCTTGCCTGGAGAATCCCAGGGGTTAGAGGAGCCTAGTGGGCTGCCATCTATGGGGTCACACAGTTGGACACGACTGAAGCGACTTAGCAGCAGCAGCAACAACACCAAGCTACTGAGAAAGTCGAGAAATAGTAAGAGTTATTCTCTAATTCCAAGTAACAAATTCACATTTCACATTTCATTACTCTCAACCTTTAAAGACCCTTTCACTAGCAGTAAAAGGTCTCAGACATGGTAGTAGTTTTGAAAGAGCTATTAGTAAGCATGTTAGCAGGAAGGAGTTTAAACCTGTCAGAGAATAGGAATGAGACAATGGGACTCTTCAGGATGAGACAAGGGAAGGAAGGTGGCATTAAGAGAAGTGAGTAAACAGCAAGTCACACTTTGCTAAATCACAGTCTCATTCAGGGGCCAACTCTGGCTTCAGGAAGGGCTTTTGCCAACTGAAAAATGGGTTGTATGTCTGTGTGTGTTCATGGATGTATGTATGTGCAGAAGTATTTAGAAGTACTAGAGATGAGTTGACAGTTTTGAGGTGGCATTGTTGTAGGCCTTCTTCAGTAATGATTTTCTTTTATCTTTTCTAAGCAGAGTGCTTGCTGCAAGATGAAGATGATGAAGCAACTGGAATTGGGGTCTGCCAAGAGAAGCTTTGTTTCTACTCGCTTGGGTAAGTCGTTCTGTGGATTCAGCCCCTGATCATCCTCCCAGCTGAACTGGGAGCCTTGCTTTGAGCACGTTGTCCCAGGCACTCGCATACCTGCTTGTAGGAGTGGGTGGCAAACTGGAAGATAACTGCCCAGAGCTCCTGTGCGTGATTGCCTTTGCCATGTCAGTCATACAGTGGATGCATTCATGATGACTTGTTCTTTTAAATGTGCCTTCATGTATCTAATACAACCCATAAATTCCCTTAATTTTGCCACTTCCCACATCAAAATCAGAAACCTGAAGAAGGAAGAGTATAAGGAAGGTTTTGTATTAGGGATTCTGGTGACAAGAACCTGGTGATTTTTCAGTCAATCAGAACTTTTTTTTTTTCCTTGGGAGGAAATAGAAAGTAGGTGGATAATTATTTAGTTGAGCTTAAAATGTTTCTTCTGCATGAGTTCCAGAGAAAATGAAGATGCTTTTGTTATCAGCAAGGTACTGAGAGGAGGGCCTAAGCTTTCGGGTAGGTGGGGGAATTTGAGAGGGGGTGGAGATGAGTGGGAGGTTTTCAACTGTGGTATTAAGGAAAGAGGAAAATGAAGGAAAGAGAAGGTGAAGAAGTGGCTTTTAAAACAAAAGTTTCAGAACTGTGTGGAAAGAAGGCTAAAATTTACTGAAGAAAATCAAGTTTAAAGTTGCCACTGAAGATGTGACTTTAAAATGTACCATAATGATGACAGATTTGATTTGTTCTTCACGTGAAATATCACATAACCTAACACCATAAAAATAGTCTTTGATCAAATGAAAGATTTTCAAGAAGCAGAGGAAAAAATTCCAATATATAATTAGATTTACATACATCTCATTAGGTATTTCCTTGATGGTCAGAAAGAAGATTCAGGTTTCTCTTTCTAGGAAAACCCTGAATTCACTGGGGAAGATGCTAAGGTACAGATATTTGAGGAGAGAGAATTTTAAGTAATGTATTTGTTGAGATAAATTATCTATCTCTCACATAGCATTTGTCATGTTATGATGACATACGTTTCCCCTGAGTCTCTTTTTTAATATTAATGTTAGTGCACAGAATTATGAAATGTTAACACCAGAGCAAAGCAGCCCATCTGGTCTCACAGGTTGATTGACTTGCTCAATTTCTGAGTACCTGTCTGTACTTAAAACTTTTTGAGTTCTCAGTCTATTTATAAATTGATGAAGATTAGATTGGATGAAGTCTTAGGTTTTTCCTCAACCTATAACTCTGACTCTTATCTAGCATATTTAATTGAGTTTAAGATATACATTTTTCACACCTTAATAGCTCAAATATCGAAGTGTATCTTATGATAGATATTTCCTAAACATTGTGTCATAATCAGCAGGTTTTACTTTTCTTTTTTGAAGGTACGTAAAATAATGGTGCATGTAGCAATTAATGTCATGTTAGATTTGATGAAATATGTATAACTGAGGTATAAGCCCTGAACCTTCCAAACTCAGCTAATGTCATCATTCAGCCATTCTAAAACTTACTTAGTTCATATTATTGGGCATTTTGAGAGGCATATGGAATTTTGATCCCAGAAAAGAACTTAGCGATAGGTGTTTCACAAAGAAATTCTTCCTTTCTTTTCTTTATATACATATTCTGGAATAATCTCTCTCTCTTTATATGGAACTATCCTGTTCCTTAGTTTTGTTCAAAGTCAAGCCCATTTAATTCTTGGATATGATGGTAAAGGAATATAAAACAGGTAATGAATGAGACAGACAGTTCTTTCTTGTGGCTAAATTTATTTATTTAACAGTCAATTCAAAAGGATTTTTTAAATTCCTATGTATTATGCTATTTACTAATGATAAAAAATAGTAAGCAGGAAACAATGGAAATAATTCAGTAAGTGGTACACTGAAAATGGAAGGAATTACACAGAGAATCCTGAGTCCTTAGAAAGAGCTTTTTGTAGGTGGTAACACTGAAACTGAGACCAGACAGATAGACAGATGTAGCTAAGTGAATGATGAGGTGAGACAGAAGGGCATTCCAAGAAAAGGCAGCAGAATGCTCAAAGACCCGTGATTCAAAACAGAACAAAGCATGATATATTCGGGGAACTAACTTTTGTTTAGAATGGTTGGATACTCATGATAGTATCAGTTTCTCCTAAATCAATCCTTGAACCTATAGGCATTTTCATCGAATCTGAGCTAAACTCTGTGCTAGGTATGGTAAAACTGTAGATATATAGACTTCAAAATGGAGTCATACACCACATAATTAGATGATATAATTCTAAAGTAGCCATTGAAGACTTCTTGGTTCACTCATAGCTCTTTAAATTCATGGTATTCCAAAGGAACTCATTCTCTTTAAATCCTACATCTCTTGTTCCTTCCCCTTTCCCATTCTTGGTGAATAATCTTACCATGTCAACCCAGCTCCGAGTCTTGAAATCATGCCAATATGC
Organism: Nanger dama; assembly: GCA_917880005.1. Classification (NCBI taxonomy): domain Eukaryota; kingdom Metazoa; phylum Chordata; class Mammalia; order Artiodactyla; family Bovidae; genus Nanger; species Nanger dama. The sequence goes on along the minus strand of CAKJTW010000032.1, from coordinate 12,310,545 downwards.
AAAAACATTCTCCAGATCTAATGTATCATCAAGTTCTGTAGTTTGATTTCCTCACTCTATTCTTTAGGTATACTAACACCAGACAAAGTGTACTTAAAATGAAAATTTTACTAAGAGAAAAAAATATTTTATAAGGGACTAAGAATGACTTTTTAAAAAAATAATAAAAGGGTCAGTATATGGACCTAACAAGAAAGGCCCAAATACATACAAAAAAATTGACAAAATTGAAGGGAAAAAAAATGGATAGTAATACCTTAGAAGAGGCTGTAAATGAAGGTGCTCTAATAAATACCTGTTATCTTTGTTGATTTTAATATTCTTCCTTTCTTAGAAATGTCTCCCCACCCCCCCGCTTTTTTTTTGTGGCTCATGTGTGGCTTTCTAACCACAGATATGGACATAGGACATATATTTCACCAATTAGGTTCCCAAAGGCTCTGAAATTAACTTGTAATCCAAGATGGGCCAATTAAAGAACTCAATGGAAATTTAGTGCTCTGCTACCCACATTTTAGGAAGATTTATCAAGCTAGAATGATGCGATTCATTATGCCTATGACTGAGAAAGAACATGCATACAGAAGTAAGCCAAGCCAAGAAACAAATGGGGTTCAAATAAAGAAAGCTGGTGCTTTGATTACATAATTTTGAGGTCTTGGGTGTTTTCTGAATCCAAGCTCTCTCGAGAATTTTAACTTACCTGAGCCATTCTGTTCTTCTTTTCCTTAAGCTGTTTGAGTAGAGTCTGTCCTTTACAACTCTAAGAATCTGAAATAAAACAGCAATTAATGATTACAGTTCTGGTCACCAATTCCAGAGTTGGGGGCCGGAGGGTTCCTACATTAAGTAATTTTAAGACACCAGCCAGGTGTCCTGTCATTCAAGTCAGTTCCAGCAGTGTCTACATGGAGAGAGCATCAGATCCCTCCAGTAAGGGCTCATTCTTTCAAGACTGCCTCCTTCCCACCCCACATCAGATGGCAATCAAAAGTCCAGGCTGTCACTGGTGTTTCATGCTGACTCACTGTAGATCAGAATTTCCAGGGATTCTCTAATCAGATTTGATTAATTTGCTAGAGGGGCTGAAAAAACCCCGAGAACACTTCCCTTACTTGATTACTAGTTTGTTATAAAAGGATATAACTCAGGGACAGTCAAATGGAAGATGTGCATAGGCAAGGAATGACTGAAGGGGCTCTGATCTCTTTGCTCTCTGAGCCAGAGATTTGCCATTCCCCCAAATCTCTGAGTGTGTTCAGCAACCTGGAAGCTCTCCAAAGCCACACTTATGGGTTTTTACAGAAGTTTTATTACACAGGCAAAACTGAATAAATCTTTGGCCACTGTAGATGGATCCAACCTGGGAAGGAGGGAGAGTTGGGGGTGGGGCGAAATTTCTAACCCTCTAATTCTGTGATTGGTTCTTCTGACAAGTCTCTGTCCTTTGGCTGGTTCTATAGTCTCCTCGTTAATATAACAAAGATACTTTTCCAGCTCCCAATACTTAGGAAATTCCAATGTTTTAGGAGCTATGTACCAGGAATAAAGGACAAAGACCCAATATATATTTCTTATAATAAATCACAATGTCACAAAAATAAAAGTGCCTCAGTAATCAAAATGGTTGGAAATGTATAACTGGTTATTGAGAAGAGGTACACAGAGAGCAATTTAATTGTTTTCTAATTTCTGTTCTTGAATTTTATTTTTCTCTAATTTCTGTTCTTTAACATGGCTAGTCATACCTGTAATTCCTTCCTGTAATTGTTTGAGATGATCCTTGGTTCCCTCATAATTTCAGATTATAACACTGTTTAGGCACATCTTGCTCACTTTCAGGGAGCAAAGCATTCTCAGCAGGTTTAAATCAGAATTCCAGTCTCCTATCTCATTTAAGCTGAGTGTCTGGTCTTTTCACGGTGGAAGCCAGACACATGGCTCTGGCTTGAAGTGGGGAACAAGCCATGAACTCAACTTTCAGATTTCTTCCTTCCTCTTTCAAACCTTTATTTAGCTGCTGTTTTATAGTTCTGTCTTGACTAATAGTAAATGACCAGTGTGTTCTCCATAATAGCAAGCTTCTAGATACTGATTTCTTCATGTACACCTTTTCTTTTTTTTTCTTTTTGAGTTCTTCAACCAGTGTCTCCAAGCATTATTGTTCACTGAGATTGTTCCAGATCATAGCTTCATAACATGGGTAGGTGATATACTTTCCAGCTGACCAAGAATGACATCCTTTCAGCCTTTGTCCTCAGGGATCCACCCTGTTAGGATCCCTTCTTCCCTAGAGGCATTTTCAAAGTTTGACTCCATCAAGACCACTCAAGATCACTTGGTCTAAAAAGAAAGTCATGGCTGTTTTCAGGCCAGACTGTGGGTAGTCTGCTCCCCAAGCCACTATCTGTTCCTTGCCTTGCCATGGATGGCAGCTGCAGCCAGTCATTTTTCTTCTGATTCTTCCAGTTTACATCACATTCCAGGATCTATTTTTATGGCCACTCTCAAACTTCAGGGGACATACATAAATACGGCCTTAATGGCAGGCAGTCCTGCCAAGGCCTCCCTCCTTAAGACTGGATGTACTGAGTAAAGCTAAAAATCTGCATCTTGAAAGTATCCAATTTGAGAGTGTGATGTGGTTTATTTTCTTTCATAGATGTTCAGAGTCTCAGGGAGCACCACTTACATGGTTTGTGGGGAGAACCCTCCTTCCCTTCTTCCTACGCATGCCTCCGATTAACAGCAGGTGGCTGAAATGGGGAACTTTCAGTCAAGGGAAACTCCTTGTGTTGATTGATGACCTTCATAAGAAAATTCTTAGGCAAGCAGTAAAGATGAAAACAAGCCAGAGGGGTTAAGAGAGCAGAGGAGACGGAATGAGAGGATGAAAGTGGTAGATGCAGACAATTCAAGTGTGGGGTTTTGGGAATGGAAAGAAGTTGCAAATTAGTAAAAAAATACATACAGAGCAGGAAAGCTTGTTCTGAAACTTGCCGTTATTATTATCATTTGCTGTTGTTGTTAGTAACTTCAGCGTGTTTGAAGGCAGAAGAGTAGGTACTGGTCATGATTGTGAAAAAATGTGTGGAGCACAGCTCCTCTGCCTCTGGATGGACTTTATCAGGAGCTCACACAGATAGGCAGATTTACTTTCTGAAATAGAAAGTTTCTTCACCATCTGAGACTGGATGATGGCATCAGAGTATTCACCAAGGTGTGGTCTCCTATCTTCTGAGTCAAGTAGGGGCAAGACCATCACTGAAAGTGGCAGAGTGAAAAAGAAGAGAGAGAAGGTCTAGAACACCCAGCAAAACACAAAGGAGGATTTGTAGAACTGAATTGCTGCTTAGTGGCTAAATCCCATCTGACTCTTTATGACTCCATGGACTATAGCCCACCAGGCTCCTTTGTCCATGGGATTTCCCAGGCAAGAATACTGGAGTGGTTTGTTCTTTCCTTCTTCAGGGGGATCTTCCCAATCCAGGTAGTAAACCTGAGTCTCTTGCATTGGCGGCAGATTCCTTACCATTGAACCACCAGGGAAGCCCCAAACTGAATTATCAGGCTGTAAAAGTAGGTTCCAGCTTCAGGTGGACACTAGGTTGTTGGTGGGCTGGTGGCTCTTGAAAAACACTTATATATTCTTTTTTTTTTAATTAAATTTATTTTTTTAATTACAATACTGTATTTGTTTTGCCATACATTGACACGAATCAGCCATAGGTGAACACAATCTCCCAATGCCGAATCCCCCTCCCACCTCCCACCCCCATCCTCTACTTGAATCATCTTGTGCATCAGACCCATGCCTCCTGCATCCTACATTGAACATAGATTAGCGTTTCGTTTCTTACAGGAAAATATACATGTTTCATTGCCATTCTCCCATACCATCCCACCCTTTCCCTCTCCCTCAGAGTCCACAAGCCCACTCTATACCTCTGTGTCTCTTGTTGTCTCACATATAGGGTCATCATTACTGTCTTCTAAATTCCATATATATGTGTCAGTATACTGTATTGGTGTTTTTCTTTCTGGCTTACTTCACTCTGTATAATCGGTTCCAATTCCATCCATCTCATTAGAACTGAGTCAAATTTATTCTTTTTAAGGGCTGAGTAATACTCCATTGTGTATATGTACCACAGCTTTCTTATCCATACATCTGCTGATGGACATCTAGGTTGCTTCCATGTCCTGGCTATTATAAACAGTGCTGCACTGAACATTGGGGTATATGTGTCTCTTTCAATTCTGGTTTCCTCGGTGCATATGCCCAGCAGTGGGATTGCTGGGTCATAAGGCAGTTCTATTTGCAATTTTTTAAGGAATCTCCACACTGTTTTCCATAATGGCTGTACTAGTTTGCATTCCCACCAGCAGTGTAAGAGGGTTCCCTTTTCTCCACATCCTCTCCAGCATTTATTGCTTGTAGACTTTTGGGTCGCAGCCATTCTGACTGGTGTGAAATGATACCTCATTGTGGTCTTGATTTGCATTTCTCTGATAATGAGTGATGTTGAACATCTTTTCATGTGTTTGTTAGCCATCCGTATGTCTTCTTTGGAGAAATGCCTATTTAGTTCTTTGGCCCATTTTTTTATTGGATCATTTATTTTTCTGGAGTTGAGCTGCATAAGTTGCTTATATATCTTTGAGATTAGTTGTTTGTCAGTTGTTTCATTTGCTATTGTTTTCTCCCATTCAGAAGGCTGTCTTTTCACCTTGCTTATAGTTTCCTTTGTTGTGCAGAAGCTTTTAATTTTAATTAGATCCCATTTGTTTATCTTTGCTTTTATTTCCAGTATACTGGGAGTTGGATCATAGAGGATCCTGCTGTGATTTATGTCAGAGAGTGTTTTGCCTATGTTCTCCTCTAGGAGTTTTATAGTTTCTGGTCTTACATTTAGATCTTTAATCCATTTTGAGTTTATTTTTGTGTATGGTGTTAGAGAGGGGTCTAGTTTAATTCTTTTACAAGTGGTTGACCAGTTTTCCCAGCACCACCTGTTAAAGAGACTATCTTTACTCCATTGTATATTCTTGCCTCCTTTGTCGAAGATAAGGTGTCCATAGGTATGTGGGTTAATCTCAGGGCTTTCGATTTTGTTCCATTGATCTATATTTCTGTCTTTGTGCCAGTACCATACTGTCTTAATGACTGTGGCTTTGTAGTAGAGCCTGAAGTCAGGCAAGTTGATTCCTCCAGTTCCATTTTTCTTTCTCAAGATTGCTTTGGCTATTCGAGGTTTTTTGTATTTCCATACAAATCTTGAGATTATTTGATCTAGTTCTGAGAAAAATACTGCTGGTAGCTTGATGGGAATTGCATTGAATCTGTAGATTGCTTTGGGTAGTATACTCATTTTCACTATATTGATTCTTCCAAGCCATGAGCATGGTATATTCCTCCATCTATTAGTGTCCTCTTTGATTTCTTTCATCAGTGTTTTACAGTTTTCTTTAGGTAGGAATATTCCTAAGTATTTTATTCTTTTCGTTGCAATGGTGAATGGAATTGTTTCCTTGACTTCTTTTTCTACTTTCTCGTTATTAGTGTATAGGAATGCAAGGGATTTCTGAGTGTTGATTTTATATCCTGCAACTTTACTATATTCACTGATTAGCTCTAGTAGTTTTCTGGTCGAGTCTTTAGGATTTTCTATGTAGAGGATCATGTCATCTGCAAACAGTGAGAGTTTTACTTCTTCTTTTCCAATTTGGATTCCTTGTATTTCTTTTTCTGCTCTGATTGCTGTGGCCAAAACTTCCAGTACGATGTTGAAGAGTAGTGGTGAAAGTGGACACCCTTGTCTTGTTCCTGACTTTAGGGGAAATGGTTTCAATTTTTCGCCATTGAGGATAATGTGAGCTGTGGGTTTGTCATATATAGCTTTTATTATGTTGAGGTATGTTCCTTCCAGTCCTGCTTTCTGGAGAGTTTTTATCATAAATGGATGCTGAATTTTGTCAAAGGCTTTTTTGCATCTATTGAGATAATCATATGATTTTTATTTCTCAGTTTGTTAATGTGATGAATTACATTGATTGACTTGCGGATATTGAAGAATCCTTGCATCCCTGGGATAAAGCCCACTTGGTCATGGTGTATGATCTTTTTAATGTGTTGCTGGATTCTGATTGCTAGGATTTTGTTGAGGATTTTTGCATCTATGTTCATCAGTGATATTGGCCTGTAGTTTTCTTTTTTGTGGTGTCTTTGTCAGGTTTTGGTATTAGGGTGATGGAGGCCTCATAGAATGAGTTTGGAAGTTTACCTTCCTCTGCAGTTTTCTGGAATAGTTTCAGTAAGATAGGTGTTAGCTCTTCTTGGAATTTTTGGTAGAATTCAACTGTGAAGCCGTCTGGACCTGGGCTTTTGTTTGCTGGAAGATTTCTGATTACAGTTTCAATTTCCGTGCTTGTGATGGGTCTGTTAAGATTTTCTATTTCTTCCTGGTTCAGTTTTGGAAAATTGTACTTTTCTCAGAATTTGTCCATTTCTTCCAAGTTGTCCATTTTATTGGCAAATAATTGCTGATAGTAGTCTCTTATGATTCTTTGTATTTCTGAGTTGTCTGTCGTGATCTCTCCATTTTCATTTCTAATTTTGTTGATTTGATTTTTTTCTTTGTTTCTTGATGAGTCTGGCTAATGGTTTGTCAATTTTATTTGTCCTTTCAAAGAACCAGCTTTTGCTTTGTTGATTTTTGCTATGGTCTCTTTTGTTTCTTTTGCATTTATTTCTGCCCTAATTTTTAGGATTTCTTTCCTTCTACTAACTCTGGGGTTCTCTATTTCTTCCTTTTCTAGTTGCTTTAGGTGTAGAGTTAGGTTATTTATTTGACTTTTTCTTGTTTCTTGAGGTATGCCTGTATTGCTATGAACTTTCCTCTTAGGACTGCTTTTATAGTGTCCCAAAGGTTCTGTGTAGTTGTGTTTTCATTTTCATTTGTTTCGATGCATATTTTGATTTCTTTTTGATTTCTTCTGTGATTTGTTGATTATTCAGTAGGGTGTTGTTCAGCCTCCAAATGTTGGAATTTTTAATAGTTTTTCTCCTATAATTGAGATCTAACCTTAGTGCATTATGGTCAGAGAAGATGCTTGGAATAATTTCAATTTTTGAATTTATCAAGGTTAGATTTATGACCCAGAATGTGATCTATTCTGGAGAAGGTTCCGTGTGCACTTGAGTAAAAGGTGAAATTCATTGTTTTGGGGTGAAATGTCCTATAGATATCAATTAGGTCTAACTGGTCTATTGTATCATTTAACGTTTGCGTTTCTTTGTTAATTTTCTGTTTAGTTGATCAGTCCATAGGTGTGAGTGGGGTATTAAAGTCACCCACTATTATTGTGTTATTATTAATTTCCCCTTTCATGCTTGTTAGCAATTGTCTTACATATTGCGGTGCTCCTATGTTGGGTGCATATATATTTATAATTGTTATATCTTCTTCTTGGATCGATCCTTTAATCATTATGTAGTGGCCTTCTTTGTCCCTTTTCACAGCCTTTGTTTTAAAGTCTATTTTATTGGATATGAGTATTGCTACTCCTGCTTTCTTTTGGTCTTTATTTGCATGGAATATCTTTTTCCAGCCCTTCACTTTTAGTCTGTATGTGTCCGTTGTTTTGAGGTGGGTCTCTTGTAAGCAGCATATATAGGGATCTTGTTTTTGTATCCATTCAGCCAGTCTTTGCCTTTTGGTTGGGGCATTCAACCCATTTACATTTAAGGTAATTATTGATAAGTATGCTCCTGTTGCCATTTACTTTATTGTTTTGGGTTCGGGTTTATACGTCCTTTTTTGTGTTTCCTTTCTAAAGTCTATCCTTTAGTATTTGCTGGAGAGCTGGTTTGGTGGTGCTGAATTCTCTCAGCTTTTGCTTGTCTGGAAAGCTTTTGATTTCTCCTTCATATTTGAATGAGATCCTTGCTGGGTACAGTAGTCTTGGCTGAAGGTTATTATCTTTCATCACTTTAAGTATGTCTTGCCATTCCCTCCTGGCCTGAAGAGTTTCTGTTGAAAGATCTGCAGTTATTCTTATGGGGATCCCCTTGTGTGTTATTTGTTGTTTTTCCCTTGCTGCTTTTAGTAATTGTTCTTTGTGTTTGGTCTTTGTTAGTTTGATTAAAATATGTCTTGGGGTGTTTCGCCTTGGGTTTATCCTGTTTGGCACTCTCTGGGTTTCTTGGACTTGGGTGATTATTTCCTTCCCCATTTTAGGGAAGTTTTCAACTATTATCTCCTCAAGTATTCTCTCATGGTCTTTCTTTTTGTCTTCTTCTTCTGGGACTCCTGTAATTCGAATGTTGGAGCGTTTCATACTGTCTTGGAGGTCTCTGAGGTTGTCCTCATTTCTTTTAATTCGCCTTTCTTTTTCCCTCGCTGATTCATTTATTTCTACCATTCTATCTTCTATTTCACTAATCCTATCTTCTGCCTCCGATATTCTACTATTTGTAGCCTCCAGAGTGTTTCTGATCTCATTTATTGCATTATTCATTGTATGTTGACTCTTTTTTATTTCTTCTAGGTCCTTGTTAAACCTTTCTTGCATCTTCTCAATCCTTGACCCCAGGCTATTTATCTGTGATTCCACTTTGATTTCAAGATTTTGGTTCATTTTCACTATCAGTATTCAGAATTCTTTCTCAAGTAGATTCCCTATCTCTTCCTCTTTTGTTTGGTTTGGTGGACAAGTCTCCTGTTCCTTTACCTGCTGGGTATTCCTCTGTCTCTTCATCCTGGTTATATTGCTGCGTTTGGGGTGGTTTTTCTATATTCTGGGAATTTGTGGAGTTCTCTTTATTATAGAGTTTCCTCTCTGTGTTTGGGGTTATATCAGTGGCTTGTCAAAGTTTCTTGATCAGGGAGGCTTATGTTGGAGTTCTGGTGGGTGGATCTGGATTTCCTCTCTCTGGAGTGCTGTGACGTGTGAAGTAATGGGTTATGCGACGTCAGTGGTTTTGGAGTATTTTGAGTTGCCTGTGTATTGAAGCTCAGGGGGCTTGTTCTTGTGTTGCTGGAGAATTTGCGTGGTTTGTCTTGCTCTGGAGCTTGTTGGCCCTTGGGCAGTGCTCAATTTTAGTATAGGTATGAAGGCGTTTGATGAGCTCTAATTGGATAATGTACCCTGTATTCAGGAATTCTTTGTTGATCTCAGGATTTGGAATTACGCCTCCTGATTCTGGTTTTCAGATTTATTTTTAGAATAGGCTCATGATTTCTCCGTCTATTCAGCACTAATGTTAAAACATCTAGGTTAATGATGATAGGTTTCTCCACCTTGAGGGTTGTCCCTAGAGAATCGGTGAGTTACTTGGAGGAGAGAAGAGGGAGGGAGTAGTTAGAGGTGAGTGGAATCATAAGAGGGAAAAGCAAGTTAGCCCGTAACCACTTTCTTGTGTGTGCTCCGAAGTCTGGACCGCTCAGAGGTGGTCACAGAGTTATACATGGAAGAGGAGAGGGAGGAAGTAGATAGAGGTGGACAGGAGGATAAAAGAGGGAGATGGGAAGGAGGGATACAGATCCGGTCAGTGACCAGTTCCCTTAGAGTTCTCCTCCTTCTGGGACGCACAGAGGTTCATAGAGTTGGGTAGAGAAGGGGAGGGGGAGGGAGGGAGACAAAAGCCACCTGGTGGCGAAAAGGGAGATTCCAGAGGTGGAGAGAGTGGTTAAGCCAGTAGTCTTGCACTCATGCAAAACTGGGTACTGAGGATTAGGTTTTTAAAAGTACAAAATTGGCAACAAATACCAAAATGCCAAGATTAAAAATCTGGAGTATAGATTGGATTTTCAAAGATAGATTATTGAAGAGAAGATGAAGAAGTAGAGAGAAATTTAAAAAAAAAATAGAGAAAAAAGAAAAAAGAAAAAAAAGTAAAATATAATAAAAGACTCCAGAATTATTAAAAGACAACTTCCTTCACCAATAAGACTATATACGGCGTTTGCTTAAACGATAGGGTTTTTTTTTTTTTTAAAGTAATATTAGGTTCTAAAAATAATAACTAGAAATATAGAATACTTAAAAATTTAAGGAAGTTTAGGGAAAAAAGGATGAAAAGAAAAGGATAAACAAATTTAAAAAGGAAAAAAATAATTTTTAAAGAAAGAAAACAAAATTCTTAAAAGAAAAAAAAAATACCACGCTTCCACATCATCCCCCAAAAAAAAATTTTTTTTTTTTTTGGATCATAAAAGTAGGAACGGCGTATCTGGCGCTTTCTCTGTCGTTGAGGGCTGTGTGGGGTCACTACCAAGGCAGTTCCCTCTGTTTGACTTCCTCTGTTTGCTGGTCTCTTCCGTGTCTGATTTCTGTCTTGCCACAAGGAGGGTGGCGATGAGCTCTGCACTGGGCTTGCCCCTTCCCAATCCGCGGGATAACCGTGTGGGGCCTGCCCTATGTTTCATGCAATTCCCCGGTTTAAGCCGCTCAGGATTGGTGCTCAGGAAGTCCCCTCCAGGTGCCGGGTTTGGTTCCAAGTCCAAGTGGTAGGGAGTTTGGCGTGGACTATTGTTGCAGAAGTCTCAATAAAGAAGCTTGCTTGCAATTTGGTAGGTAATGTCTCTCTTGAGCTGCGACTGCCCTCTTCCAGTGCTTAAGGCTCTGGCTGCCCGTCGCTGGTGGGGGATGGTCTGCAGCCGGCTATTTCCGATCCGTCCTTTGTTCTGTGCGCGGGCCTGTCAGTGTCTTATGTTCGAGCGTTTCGCGTGTTAGTTACCCCCAGTCTGGTTTGTTGGTCCGGGATAAATCGTTCTATCCACATGCGGACCGATTCTGGCCCCTTTACGCCCGATTCTCGAGAAAAGCCCTGCAGCCTGCGTCTCCCGCGGCCCAATTCTTCGAAAGCACTGTCGCGGGCGCGCTCCTCCCTGCCCAGCCCCCACTGCTGCCGGACGCAGGCGTTTGCGCTGCTTGTCCGCTGGGGGTTATACTGTTGAATTCATAATCTGTTGGTTTTAATTATTTATTTATTCTTCCTTCCCGTTATGTTGCCCTCTGTGCTTCCAGGGCTTGCCCCATGCACAGCTGTGAGAAAGTTCCCCAATTTTAGGGAACCTCTCTCTTTAAGAGTCTCTTCCTGGGACGGGATTCCCTCCCTACCTCCTTTGTCTATAACTTCGTTCTTTAAAATAAAATAAAGTATTTCCTACCTGGCTTTGAAGCCAATGATCTGCTTTGCTGGATGCCTGATGTCCTCTGCCAGCAGTCAGAAGTTATTTTGTGGACTTTGCTCAGCGTTGAAATGTTCTTTTGATGAGGTAGAGAGGGAGAAAGTGTTCTCCCCATCCTATTCCTCCGCCATCTTTTTTCCAATCCCCCAACACTTATATATTCTGAGGCTCAGGATAAGGAGTGTAGAGAGAGATGATGCCTTTAATCCAGGGAAAGAAACTGCCATGACTGGGTGGGTAAGCATGGCCAGAATGGGCAAGAAAAACAGAACAGAGTGTCTGTGGTGCAGGCATGGGTGTGAATCCCCAATAGGAAGAAGCAAGAGGTTCTGGATAAACCATGGGCTCTGTTTAAGCAGGAAGCAGATCATCTAACTATCAAACGAGAAGAGGGGTTGACACACTGGTTTTTCTTTTGAAAGGAAAGCAGGTTCCAGAGATGTTGAGGACCTGGAACTGGTATGGGAAGTTGGGAGGGAATAAAGTCCTCATTGGGTTGCCTTTTGATCTGAAATCACTTCAGCAGTGAAATAAAGGGGAGCGGCCCGGGAATGGACAAGAGTGCAGCCAGAGGGACAGATGCAAAATATGTGTGTGTTCGCTTGCTTTTGAAAGCAAACATTTTGTTTTCAGCAAACAGCTTGCATCTTGTGCTTCCTTGATTTTTTTTTAAGGGAAAGTACGCACACAAAACAGCCTGTCACTGCCGGCTTCCCGGAGCACGAAGACAGGCCCTTGAGTGTTTTCCAGTAACCAGCTCCCTAAGCTGGTTCTCACACGAGAAAGAAACTCAGAGTAACAAAAGGTGCCTGTGAAAGGTTCTTTGAGACTAAAATTTGGTGGAGATTAAATGAGGGCAAAAGTTCAAATGAGAAGGAGCCGCTGCCAAGTAAGCAGGAATCTTAGCCAAGGGGAAGGAAAGGGGGATACTGGTTTAAAATGCAAGTAACCATGGCGAGCCAAGAGTTCAATGCTAGAATCTGGTTAAGTAATATCACACAGAGCCGGAATTGTTTATTCAAAGCAGGCCATGAGAGAACAGTTGTCTCCAGTGGGTCCTCTCTCAGCTTGGATTCAGAACTGTAAGTGCATTTTTAAAAGCGTCCGGCACTTCTCCCTGACCCACTTGGTATTAAGCAGAAAGAAAAGAGAGCAGAAAGTTTATTCTCAGTGTCTCTTGTGGGTTTAAGACAGCTTTACATATGGAAAAGCATTCTGCTGTCTGCTGTGGAACTGGTTTCCTGCTATTCTCCTTTCAGTTGCCGCTGGAAACTCTGCCTGACCGTGTGGCAACACCACCCAGTTCCCAAGGTTCAGACACCGATGCAGCTCGGAAGGAAGCGGAGCGTTTCTTTCTCTACCACGTACCTGTTGTGTTTTGCTCCTGTCTCTGAGTGAGAAGGGCTTGCAAACAGCAAAAGACTGTGAGAATCAAGATGAGGTGTTGAAATAGAAGATAAGGATAAGCCTGAGGGAATGAAACAAGAGGCTCAGCAATGACCGGAGACCCACCTTCACATTTATGCCTTTCCATCCAGACAGCCCATTAGCTGTCATTAGCACTGTGGAGGGTGGAGCAGAGGCCTCTGTCCTCCGAGACGGCTATTAATACAGCAAGGGCTTTTAGAAGGGAGAGGTCCCTGAGCCTCTGAAATTTATGCAAAAGCTTCGGTGTCATTTTGCGTATGCATTATTCTGGGGGAATGTGTCAATCATGTTCAAGAGAGAAATCATCTCTCTCACATTTTTCTTTTTAAGGTACTGAACATGAGTAAAAGTCGCTCAGTTGTGTCTGACTCTTTGCAACCCCCTGGACAATAGAGTCCATGGAATTCTCCAGGCCAGGACACTGGAGTGGGTAGCCGTTCCCTTCTCTAGGGGATCTTCCCAACTCAGGGATCTATTAAGGTACTAACCTTTGACTAATTGTCAAGGGCAATGTACCCTTATACTTATCTCCCAAATTTTCCACCTGGAATTCCATCGCTTTGGAAATCTACCTATGAATTTGATTCGATACAAACATTTAGTCCATAGCAACTGTCTGACTCAGAGTAGATAATCAGTAAATGCCTTTTATTATTGTTTTCTCAGAACCAGAATAGCAAAATATTACTCCACAGTTGGAACAATAATTGTTAATAGTTGTTCAAAATGTTATATAATCAGGATTGATAATAAGACAGAAAGAGAATTTATTAGCTGTTGGATTGTCTACCCCACCATTTCATCAGAAATATCCAAAGATGCTAAAATTTCAGCTGTAGATACAGCTTGGGTTATATGATTCATTCTTTCATTTACATCATCTGTCAGACATTTACTCTGCATATTTGTGTGGTGATGTAAGTGCTGTAAGTATACCAAGATGAATAAAGCTTATGTATAACTAAGTAAATAAATAAAGATGTGGTATGAGCAGTGTCTTAATAGGAATACGAAGAAAATATTAAGGGAATAGAGAGATGGGGTCAATTCCCTGTTAGTTCTCTCAGTGTTTTTCTGAGAACTTCCTGATCCTAACCCCCAGGATGACATTTGTGATGCATTAAAATGAGAGAGTTTTCAGCTTCAATAAGGCCCATGAGACAGATCTAGGAGGAGGAGGACCAAGTTGGCCATCATGGCTGGTTAGGGCTCCATCTTCTGCACTCATTCATAGCTTGGTGGATCAGAGCCCAGATTCTGGAGGAAGACTACCTGGGTTCAAGTCCTATTTTTCCCAATACCAGCTCTGTGACCTTGGGCAAGCTACTTAATCTCTGTGGTTCCAGTTTCCTTAATATACAAAATGAGGATAATAGTACATTCTAGCATTGCTATGAGGATTAAATAAGTAAATATTTGAGAAGCACTAGAACAATGTCTGGCACATAATATACTTTATTTCTGTACTTAATAAATAACCAGATCATCACCTCTGAATTATGATACCTCTGTCCCATACCAGACTCGTGGATAAATAAGATGGTTAACAATCAGTTGTTGAATGAATGAGTGAAAAGTAAGTGACCTTGGGAAAATGCCAGTAGGAAAGAAAATACAAGGAAATGACTTTAAAAGAGCTAATTTGATAGTTAAGATACTTTAAATTGCTGCTTCCTTGTATGAAAGCCTCTAATGTTCCAACTCCATTAAAGCCCCAAATCTTATGGCATGATTTATAAATTTAAAAGGGTAGGGTTTGCAGTAGTAATATGTAAACCCCTATAGCTCAGTGGTTTGGAAAACAAAAGTGTATTTCTTTCAGTAGCAAAGTCTGATGAGAGTTCTCATCCATCTAATTGCTGAGAAATGCAGGCTCTGTTTATCTTGCAATGCTACATCTCATGTCACCATGATGAGGAAACAGAAGAATGGAGAAGGAACCGTAACTCTTCATTTACTCTTTTTTTTAATTGGAGTATAATTGCTTTCCAACGTTGCGTTAGCTTCTGCTGAACAACAAAGTGAATCGGCTATGTGCATATATATCCTCTCCCTCTTGAGACTCCCTCCACCTACCCCCTGACCATGCCATCCATCTAGGTCATCACAGAGCCCCAAGCTGAGCTCTTATGCTATGCTGCAGGTTCCCACTAGCTATCTGTTTTACGGACAGTAATGTATTTACATCAATCCTAATCTCCCACTTCAACTCCCCCGCCTGGGTATCAACATGTCAGTTCTCTACCTCTGCATCTCTATCCTGCCATGCAAATGTGTTTATGTGTATCACTTTTTAAAGATTATACATACATACATTAACATACAGTATTTTTCTCTTTTGGACTTACTTCACTCCGTATGACAGACTCTAGGTCCATCCACATCTCTGCAAATACAAACAGCTCATGCAGCTCAATCTCAATAAAACAATGCAGTCAATAAGTGGGTGGAAGACCTAAGTAGACGTTTCTCCAAAGAAGACATACGGAAGACCAAGAGGTGTATGAAAAGATGCTCAACATCCCTAATCATTAGAGAAATGCAAGTTGAAAGTACAATGAGGTATCACCTCATACCAGTCAGAATGACCGTCATAAAAATCTACAAACAATAAATGCTGGAGAGGATGTGGAGAAAAGGGAACCATCTTGTACTGTTGGTAGGAATGTAAATTCATACATCCACTATAGAACTCTATGGAAGCTCCTTAAAGAATTAAAAATAGAACTACCATGTGACCCAGCAATCCCACTACTGCATACACTGAGAAAACAATAATTCAAAATGATCCATGTACCCCAGTGTTCATTGCAGCACTGTTTACAATAGCCAGAACAAGGAAACAATCTAAATAAATAAATGTCCCCTGACAGGTGAATGGATAAAGAAGATGTGGTATATATGTAAATATATATATATATATATATTTGTGTGTGTGTGTGTGTTTGTATACACACACATACGATGGAATATTACTCAACTGTAAGAAGAATGACATTCTGTCTTCATTTACTCTTTTTTTTTTAATTTTACTCTTAAGTGCCATGTTCCAGTTGCATGTTCTTTCTGCTCACACATAGCCCATCCCTCAGAACTAGTCGTATGCCCCAAATGCAGCCAAGCGGGAGGCTGGTAAATGTAGGGGCCCGTGGGTATCCAGTGAGCAGCACCTGCTCCACAAATGGCCTGCAAGCCCTCAGTAATCTGATCCCAACTCTTCTCACCATGTCTTTTGAGTTATATGAGGTCCTGAGGTCTCATCAGAGTGCCCAATAATCACAGATGTATACAACAGCCTTTCATCACAAGGAGTCTGGTAATGGTGTGAAGAAACCATTCTCTAGACTTTTATTTGGATTTTGGGGGAAAACAAATACAGAAGGGGTCCTGCTCTCAAGCTGCTTATAATGTATTTGAGGAAATATTGTGAGAGAGTCAAGAGGTTAAGGCAGTGTCACATCAGTTGTAACTGAGCGCAAGAGATGAGGTAGCTTGTTTTTGCAGAAGGCACTTGAGACTTGGAATCAGACAGTAGTAGGCTCCAAAGTTTACTAATTGTATTAAGGAAGTCAATTCTAAAGATACATATCCACATACTGTAAGCACACAAGCATCCTTCAGTTCAGTTCAGTTCAGTTGTTCAGTCATGTCAGACTCTGCGACCCCATGAATCGCAGCACACCAGGCCTCCCTGTCCATGACTAACTCCCGGAGTTCACTCAAACTCATGTCCATTGAGTCGGTGATGCCATCCAGCCATCTCATCCTTGGTCGTCCCCTTCTCCTACTGCCCCCAATCCCTCCCAGCATCAGAGTCTTTTCCAATGAGTTAGCTCTTCGCATCAGGTGGCCAAAGTATTGGAGTTTCAGCATCAGTCCTTCCAGTGAATACCCAGGACTGATCTCCTTTAGGATGGACTGGTTGGATCTCCTTGCAGTCCAAGGGACTCTCAAGAGTCTTCTCCAACACCACAGTTCAAAAGCATCAATTCTTTGGTGCTCAGCTTTCTTCACAGTCCAACTCTCACATCCATACATGACTACTGGAAAAACCATACCCTTGACTAGATGGACTTTTATTGGCAAAGTAATGTCTTTGCTTTTCAAAATGCTATCTAGGTTGGTCATAACTTTCCTTCCAAAGAGGAAGCATCTTTTAATTTCATGGCTGCAATCACCATCTGCAGTGATTTTGGAGCCCCCAAAATAAAGTCTGACACTGTTTCCACTGTTTCCCCATCTATTTCCCATGAAATGATGGGACTAGATGCCATGATCTTCATTTTCTGAATGTTGAGCTTTAAGCCAACTTTTTCACTCTCTTCCTTCGCTTTCATCAAGAGGCTTTTTAGTTCCTCTTCACTTTCCGCCATAAGGGTGGTGTCATCTGCATATCTGAGGTTATTGATATTTCTCCCGACAATCTTGATGCCAGCTTGTGCTTCTTCTAGCCCAAAGTTTCTCATGATGTACTCTGCATATAAGTTAACTAAACAGGGTGACAATATACAGCCTTGACGTACTCCTTTTCCTATTTGGAACCAGTCTGTTGTTCCATGTCCAATTCTAACTGTTGCTTCCTGACCTGCATATAGGTTTCTCAAGAGGCAGGTCAGGTGGTCTGGTATTCCCATCTCTTTCAGAATTTTCCACAGTTTATAGTGATCTACACAGTCAAAGGCTTTGGCATAGTCAATAAAGCAGAAATAGATGTTTTTCTGGAAGTCTCTTGCTTTTTCAATGACCCAGCAGATGTTGGCAATTTAATCTCTGGTTCCTCTGCCTTTTCTAAAAACAGTTTGAACATCTGGAAGTTCATGGTTCATGTACTGCTGAAGCCTGGCTTGGAGAATTTTGGGCATTACTTTACTAGCATGTGAGATGAGTGCAATTGTGAGGTAGTTTCAGCATCCTTTGGCATTGCCTTTCTTTGGGACTGGAATGAAAGCGGACCTTTTCCCGTCCTGTGGCCACTGCTGAGTTTTCCAAATTTGCTGGCATATTGAGTGCAGCACTTTCACAGCATCATCTTTCCGGTTTGAAACAGCTCCACTGGAATACCATCACCTCCACTAGCTTTGTTCGTAGTGGTTCTTCCTAAGGCCCACTTGACTTCATATTCCAGAATGTCTGGCTCTAGGTGAGTAATCACACCATTGTGATTATCTGGGTCGTGAAGCTCTTCTAACTCAATAAATAGTAACTATTACTGTTATTTGTTTTTCTTTTTTGTATATATATTAAAAAAAACCTTTGAGAAATAGATTCCCCCAGGTATGCAATAAGATAAGATACTAGCCCCGTTATTTTCTAACCCCTGTTGTTCGGCAGCCCCAAAACAAAACAAAGGTAATCTAGTCTGACAGAATTTTTTCCACATCTTGTCAGGTTCAGGTCCTGAGCTCCGAACACCTTTCCTGCCACATTTCTGGGGAACACCAGCCCACAGCTACACTCAACAGGATGAGAGCAGCAGCTAGTTGGGGTGCCCTGCAGTGGTGAGTAGCCCGGGAGTTTACCCCTCATCCCTGCTGGCCCGCAGGAAACTCATGGAGCCTTGGAGTGGACTGAGAGTTGGGAGGGCACGTAAAACAGGGAAAGTACCAGTGGCCTTTCCACTGTAGCAAATGCTTCTCTACTTGCCCAATCCTGGGTTATGGGGGACTTCTTTTTCCCAAGTCAGTTGACTGAAGCTTTGGATTCATTACTGTTTGAGCCACCAGGGAAGCCCTTCTAAGTCATAGATTACTGAATTATTTCAAAATTTATGAGATGGGGGACTGTTATCTGCTTGGCCCTTTGGATCACTGATATCCAGAAACAATTCTATATAGCAGATATCCCCTCTCTTTTCCCAAGCCCTGTTCACCCCAGGCCCTGGGAACTCACAGAGGGTGTTGACAGGTGTCCTGCATGCATCCTGACCCATGTTGGGGGGGCTCTGGGTGAATGGAGTTCCTACTCTCTGGCATCACACTATTGAATGCCACAAACATCAGTGGATCCCTTTTTATTCTGCAAATACTCACTAGTATTATGAAAAAGAATATCATCTTACCATCTCTCTCAAAGCACAGAAGCAAATAGAAAGGAAAAAAAAATCCCATGATTTTAACTGCATAAAGCCGTGTGGAGCTCTGTTCATCAGAGAATTCAATTCCGCTGAATAATTCTCCGTAGGCACGAATGATAAAAGAGGGGATTATTACCCATCTGTTTGCCCTCTCGGCTTCTGTCCAGCCCCGATTGTCTTCTCAGGCTGGATCCATCTGATTGCTTTAGTGATGCAGGAAGGCATCACCAAATATGAACACAGTCCCAGGCCCCGGGCGCCTCCCGCCACACTGAGGCGGAGTGACACAGAGTATTTTCTCTTTGAGCATTTCAGCCAACTGGGGCTAGAATAAGATATTTAAGGTCAAGGCCATGACATCTGTGGCTGGTAAAGGGCCAAGAGAGATCATTTTTATCTTCTGCAGCATGCATGCAATCTATTCATCACCAGGCATCAAGATCTTGACAGGGCAGCCAGGAAAGCACAGAGAGAAGGGCTCTCAGCTCTGCTGTCAGGGTTGCTGTGTATATTATTTTGCTTTGTTTTCCCTCCAACCTAATATAGAGCTTTCTTAGGCCTGGATGAGACTTTGCAGGGCCTTTTTCTCAAGAGGACAAATTTGAACGGGAGTTGGACAAAGAAGAAGAAGGACTCTGAAGCATTCGTTATTCTTGACCTCTAGGTTGTGTAATCCAAAGGCAGTACTTTTAGGGAAATAGGCATGGTGGCCAAATTTTATAAACCTCATCAGAAAATGAAATCTTTTTAATACCAAACCACTTCCACTTAAACCCCATGTGAAAAACCTATCCATCACTCTCTTCTACCCTTCAAGTCTTTTCAGTTTGTGCAGAATTACAGATGATGAAGTAGAGACACTTTCAATTAGAATAAAAATATTTTCTTTGGTGAAGATCACCTTTTCCTTATTTCAGTGAATTTTTATGGATTATCTTAGACAGTGGAAATTGTCACTATACTTAAGTGCTTTCAACTCACACTCTTAGACCCAATCATACAGATGATAGTAAGAGAACCACTGTGGTGTCAAAGACCTGAGTTCAAGGCTTTGAAACTGACCACCATGTCGTCTCTACATCTTAAGGGCTTCGTTTTCCTCACCTGTAAAATGATACAGTTGGGCGAGATTGTTTTCAAAGTCCCTTCTGACTCTGAAAGTCTCTTTTCCTTGAGGGTGTTTGCTTCAAGTGGCATTTGCACTAAGTATTAACAATTTCTCTGTATTGATTTTGTGGCTGCTCTATTAAATAGAAACATGCTTGTCTTCGTCTTCCTGAGTGTAATAGAGGCTAAGACGGAGAAAGTGACATGACCTTCACCTTTTAAAGGCACATTATCCTGACCAACTTCTGGGCTGTGTGCTCCTAATCTACTTTTGATTATGTCTCTTCTCTCACTAAAGACATGGCAATAAGAAATTCAGAAAGAAGATGCCTATCATGATTTCACACACCCCCACTTTCATTTAAAAATGCACTGCGATCACGCACTTTTTTGTAATTTACCGTGAATCTCTATGATACTAGTGATCAGAAT
The DNA here is from genome assembly GCA_917880005.1 of Nanger dama. Classification (NCBI taxonomy): domain Eukaryota; kingdom Metazoa; phylum Chordata; class Mammalia; order Artiodactyla; family Bovidae; genus Nanger; species Nanger dama. The sequence goes on along the minus strand of CAKJTW010000032.1, from coordinate 12,290,310 downwards.
TTCAGAACATTTATGAAAGGTACATTGTCTCCTGGTGCTTCTGCACAGGGAATTATGTTTTGCTGCTGGACACTTTCAAGGCTACAGAAGCACACCCCTAGGTAGCTATCATGAACCCAGGTAACAGCAATCAAGCAACACCAGCCTGCACACCCAGTTCCTTACAGGGATCTTCTTTTACTTTTCAGACTCAAAGAACTGGCTTCACCCTGAACTTTTCAGGATCCAAAAGAAAAATATAATGAACGGTAACATCTAGCATCAGATCACCTTTTCTGAAGTCTTGGGTAGTCACACCATTTTTACTACATTTCCAAGGACAAAGGGGAAGGGGTTGGTAATTGACATTTATTAACTCCTTTCTTTCATATATTCCAGATACCATGTTAGATGTGTCATAAACCTTTTCCCATCTAATCCCTCCGAGCTTTCTGTGAGGTAGGAAGTATTATGTCTGTACTACAGGTGAGACCCTGAGGCTAGGAGATTTTTGGGTATTACTGAATATTGCACCCTAAGGATATGTAGAAACAAGAGGAACCCAGCTCTGTTTATCAAATCTATACAGTGGGTTTATGATTTTTCCATCATTTTGAAAATGTTCAAACTGATTGCTCACTGAAGTGATAATGTTAGTTATTCAGTTGTGTCTGACTCTTTGCAACCCCAGGGACTGTAGTCGTCCAGGCTCCTCTTTCCACAGGAATTTTCCAGGCAAGAATACTGGAGTGGGTGGCTATGCCCTCCTCCAGGGGATCTTGCTGACCCAGGGATCAAACCTGGATCTCTCGCATTGCAGGCAGATTCTTTACTGTCTCAGCTAACTTCGTTCTGTATGCATAATATTAATACATTTCATATATCAATTTTTTTCAATATCTGATAGCTTGTTTTCATTTATTACCACACAATCATCAGCAAATAAATAGAAAAACACATATTTTGGCATTTTACAAGGAAAACCAAGATTCTGCAAATGTTTTTAGATGTGACGTAGGATCTTTGCAAGCCAATCATTGTTGCTATTGTTGTTTAGTGGCTAAGTTATGTCCAACTCTTTTTCAACCCCATGGGCTATAACCCACCAGGCTTCTCTGTCCATGGGATTTCCCAGACAATGGTGTGGGTTGACATTTCCTTCTCCAGAGGATCTTCCCAACCCAGGGATCGAACCTATGGCTCCTGCATTGGCAGACAGGCTCTTTACCCTGAGTCTCCAGGGAAGCCCAAGCCAACCTTAATGGAGCCTAAAATTCATGAGCTCTTCCCTGCTACAAAAGCATCTACTTGCCCTGCCTTTTTATTAAGCAAGGGGATATTTATTGTTCTTAGGGATAAAAGAACACAGGCAAGTATATATGAGAGTTACTGGTGGCAAATAACCACTAGAGTCTTGTGAACATGTTTAATCAGTTTAAGAGCTTAATTTTTAAAAAATCTTCACAAAGGGGAGATTTCAGGATTTTATTCTCTCCCAGATACAGTTACCTGTATGTGTATAAAAATGGAAAATATAGATTGTGAAAAACACCAAGTTACTTAGAAACGATGGAAATTTCTTGCAGTCTCGAGAGAGAGAGGGAAAGTCAACAACACCAAAGACAGTCTGCAAGCCTCAGGCAGGTTGAAAATACTGAAGGTCATGCCTGTGTCTTCTTAGCAGATGTGCACATCAGCACAGACGATTGTATGTCCCCAGCAATCCCTGCAGCAGCGTCCCCGGGGGAGAGACGGCTCAGTCTGTATCTAAGGAAATATCCTTAGCTCATGCCATCAAATGCTGAGATTTGATGTTTCTTTTACTCTTATCCAATTGAAGGATGCTTTAGTCCTAAGAGAGAGTCCTAAAAAACAATCCCCTTTTAAAAATTAATAAATTCTTAACGAGATCTCATATTTCTAGAAAACAAAGAATTCTTTGCAGGTTTTTCATCATGCTATGTTCTCTTGTCGCAGCACTTCTAGGATCCTGTAGCTTCTTGGTGTTAGTCACACTTCAAATATAAGTGACCCCTCTATTGCTGAGTCGCTTCAGTAGTATCCGATTCTTTGTGACCCTATGGGCCATACCCCCACCAGGCTCCTCTGTTCATGGGATTCTCCAGGCAAGAATTACTGGAGTGGTTTGCCATGCCCTCTTTCAGGGGATCTTCCTGGCCCAGGGACCAAACCTGAGTCTCTTATATCTCCTGCATTGGCAGGGCAGGTGCTTTACCACTAGCATAACCTGGGAAGCCTATGACCTCTATATCCTGAAGTTATTTTAGAGATTGAGTGTCTGGCAGCTGTTCTTGTGAATTACATTATATTTAATTTTTCTTCTTAGCAGACTCTACTGTTGTGCCTGGATTGTTTGAATGGAATTACTGGTATTCACATTCAAGCGATTAACCAAAAGACATGCTCACTTCTTGTTCCTTTTCTTGGAAAAGATGATAACGAATTGACAAAAAAAAAAAAAAAGATATAGAGGAAAAATGCCAGATCTGTTTAAATCCAAATTCCTGTTGGTACTTTGATATAGACACATGCTATTCTTTGTGTTGAAAGTAAGAAATCTCAATGTTTAAAATCTCCCCAGGTGATAGTTTTCTTGACAAATTATCTCACAGCAGAGGTCCTAGCTCACATATAAGACTATAAAACTTGCTTGAGGATTCAATACATAACATCTCATCCTTTGTTTCTTTGATTATGTAGTTCAGAGAGCAAGATGTTCTCATTAGTTCTAAGCCCTTGATGCACTTTAGAATCCCCTTGGGAGAGTTTGAAACCCAGGCCCTTCCTACCCACAAAGTTCTGGTTCGGTTTTACTGGGTTGAGGCCCAGACATTTTAGTTCTAAAAACTGCCCAGGTGAATCTAATATGCAGCTAGGCATGAGCATCGCTGCAGCTTCACACAACTCTTATCAGTGGAAGACACACGTGGGAGCCAGAAATATGTCTCATCATGTGGAGGAAGGGGAGAGAAAGGCAAGAAAATGTTAGCTGGGTTTGAGATTACCAACAATTCCTAGAAATTATTATTATTTCTCTTCCTACTCCATGGCAGGGATGTGGCATATTGGGAAGATCCTGAACTTGACATTGGGCAAGTGACCAGGATTCTAATGTCAGGGTCACCTCAATATTTCAGATGCAAAGTCTCAAAGGCAAGCTTAGTAGATTTTACTTTAGAGATGCTAGTCCCCCACATTAGGACATGGAATGGTGAGAATGAGGTCAATTTCAAGCAGGTTAAAGCTGGGATTCAGAAGTAACAATAAAAATAATAAAAGGAAAAATGATAGGATACCAAAAGAGGAACTCCCCAGGTCAGTAGGTGCCCAATATGCTTCTGGAGGTCAGTGGAGAAATAACTCCAGAAAGAATGAAGGGATGGAGCAAAAGCAAAAATAATACCCAGTTGTGGATATGACCGGTGATAGAATCAAGATCCTATGCTGTAAAGAGCAATATTGCATAGGACCTGGAATGTCAGGTCCATGAATCAAGGAAAATTGGAAGTGGTGAAACAAGGGATGGCAAGGGTGAATGTCGACATTCTAGGAATCAGCAAACTAAAATGGACTGGAATGGGTGAATTTAACTCAGATAACCATTATATCTACTACTGAGGGCAGAAATCCCTCAGAAGAAATGGAGTAGCCATCATGGTCAACAAAAGAGTCCGAAATGCAGTACTTGGATGTCTTGAGACATGAGACTGCGTGTCTCAAAAATGACAGAGTGATCTCTGTTCGTCTCCAAGGCAAACCATTCAATATCACTGTTATCCAAGTCTATGCCCGAACCAGTAATGCTGAAGAAGCTGAAGTTGAACGGTTCTATGAAGACCTACAAGACCTTTTAGAACTAACACCCAAAAAAAGTGTCCTTTTCATTCTAGGGGACTGGAATGCAAAAGTAGGAAGTCAAGAAACACCTGAGTAATGGGCAAATTTGGCCTTGGAATGTGGAATGAAACAGGGCAAAGACTAATAGAGTTTTGCCAAGAAAATGCACTGGTCATAGCAAACACCCTCTTCCAACAACACAAGAGAAGACTCTACACATGGACATCATCAGATGGTCAACACTGAGATCAGATTGATTACATTCTATGAAGCCAAAGATGGAGAAGCTCTATAGAGTCAACAAAAACAAGACCAGGAGCTGACTGTGGCTCAGATCATGAACTCCTTATTACCAAATTCAGACTCAAACTGAAGAAAGCAGGGAAAACCACTAGACCATTCAGGTATGACCTAAATCAAATCCCTTATGATTATACATTGGAAGTGAGAAATAGATTTAAGGGCCTAAATCTGATAGATAGAGTGCCTGATGAACTATGGAATGAGGTTCATGACATTGTACCAGAGACAGGGATCAAGATCATGCCCATGGAAAAGAAATGCAAAAAGCAAAATGGCTATCTGGGGAGGCCTTACAAATAGCTGTGAAAAGAAGAGAGGTGAAAAGCAAAGGAGAAAAGGAAAGATATAGGCATCTGAATGCAGAGTTCCACAGAATAGCAGGAAGAGATAAGAAAGCCTTCCTCAGCGATCAATGCAAAGAAATAGAGGAAAACAACAGAACAGGGAAGACTAGAGATCTCTTCAAGAAAATTAGAGATACCAAGGGAATATTCATGCAAAGATGGGCTCTATAAAGGACAGAAATGGTATGGACCTAACAGAAGCAGAAGATATTAAGAAGAGGTGGCAAGAATACACAGAAGAACTGTACAAAAATGATCTTCACGACCCATATAATCATGATGATGTGATCACTAATCTAGAGCCAGACATTCTGGAATATGAAGTCAAGTTGGTCTTATAAAGCATCTCTATGAACAAAGGTAGTGGAGGTGATGGCATTCCAGTTGAGCTATTTCAAATCCTGAAAGATGATGCTGTGAAAGTGCTGCACTCAATATGCCAGCAAATTTGGAAAACTCAGCAGTGGCCACAGGACTGGAAAAGGGCAGTTTTCATTCCAATCTCAAAGAAAGGCAGTGCCAAAGAATGCTCAAAATACTGCACAATTGCACTCATCTCACATGCTAGTAATGTTCAAAATTCTCCAAGCCATGCTTCAGCAATCTGTGACCTGTGAACTCCCTGATGTTCAAGCTGTTTTTAGAAAAGGCAGAGGAACCAGAGATCAAATTGCCAGCATCCGCTGGATCATGGAAAAAGCAAGAGAGTTCCAGAAAAACATCTATTTCTGCTCTGTTGACTATGCCAAAGCCTTTGACTATGTGGATCACAATAAACTGTGGAAAATTCTGAAAGAGATGGGAATACCAGACCACCTGACCTGCCTCTTGAGAAATCTGTATGCAGGTCAGGAAGCAACAGTTAGAACTGGACATGGAACAACAGACTGGTTCCAAATAGGAAAAGGAGTACGTCAAGGCTGTATATTGTCACCCTGCTTATTGAACTTCTATGCAGAGTACATCATGAGAAATGATAGACTGGAAGAAGCACCAGCTGGAATCAAGATTGCTGGGAGAAATATTGATAGACTCAGATATGCAGATGACACCATCCTTATGGCAGAAAGTGAAGAGGAACTAAAAGAGGAACTAAAACGTCAAGAGGAAGCTCTTGATGAAAATGAAAGAGGAAAGCGAAAAAGTTGGCTTAAAGCTCAACATTCAGAAAACGAAGATCATGGCATCCAGTCCCATCACTTCATGGGAAATAGATGGGGAAACAGTGGAAACAGTGTCAGACTTTACTTTTGGGGGCTCCAAAATCACTGCAGATGGTGACTGCAACCATGAAATTAAAGACACTTAACTCCTTGGAAGAAAAGTTACGACCAACCTAGAAAGTATATTCAAAAGCAGAGACATCACTTTGCCAACTAATGTCCGTCTTGTCAAGGCTATGGTTTTTCCTGTGGTCAATGTATGGATGTGAGAGTTGGACTGTGAAGAAGGCTGAGTGCTGAAGAATTGATGCTTTTGAAGTGTGTTGTTGGAGAAGACTCTTGAGAGTCCCTTGGACTGCAAGGCGATCCAACCAGTCCATTCTGAAGGAGATCAGCCCTGGGATTTCTTTGGAAGGAATGATGCTAAAGCTGAAACTCCAGTACTTTGGCCACCTTATGCGAAGAGTTGACTTATTGGAAAAGACTCTGATGTGGGGAAGGATTGGGGGCAGGAGGAGAAGGGGACGACTTAAGATGAGATGGCTGGATGGCATCACTGACTCAATGAACGTGAGTCTGAGTGAACTCCGGGAGCTGGTGATGGACAGGGAGGCCTGGCATGCTGCGATTCATGAGGTCGTAAAGAGTCGGACACGACTGAGCAACTGAACAGAACTGAAACTCTCTTCTTATGATTTGCCCTCACCATCACTCCCCACTTTCCACTACACGTCCACAGTTGCTGGTTGCCTCCATGTGTGCTCCATCTTAATTTTATTAACCTCTGTAGCCATCCTTTCCTTATCCTCCTCTAATCTTCTCATCCTGATTTAAAAAATGGCTGTCTTTCCCGTCCCATCATGGATATGCGGTGCTCTTCCTGAGGATTCTTTTAATCCCAGTTTTAGCTGCCTTAGGCTACTCCAACTTTCCTACTCCTTTCCTACTTCTCACTCGACTCTGTCTTCCGTGTTTCCTCCTATTCAAGGCCTCTGGCCCAGGTGTTAAATTTTCTCATGTAATTCTGAGCAAATCACCTGGGAGAACTGATATTCTTACCTAGGAGTTTGGGTACCTGGAGAATTAGGGGCTCCAAAGCAAGACATGCTTGTAAGATTGAATCCTGACTCTGCCTCATGCAAACTAATTCTAAAGTGGGAATGATTATATCTGTATAAAAGCTGTTATAGAGATTACAATGAAATAATACAGTCCAAGTAGCTGGCATATATTGTTACATATCAACTGCTGACGTTTGTCTCCTCTGTATTCTTTGAGGGCAGAGAACTGTGATATGGAGCTCACCCAGACTTATATTAGTATCTGGTGTCTTAGGGTTTAAACATATGGAATATAATCCTCTAATTCCAAAGAAAAAATGCTGTGAAGCTTTTTAAAAAATTATTCAGGAGTTTTTAAAGAAATACTTTATATTAATATATATACTGTATTATATTTATATTATATGAAATATATTTCTATATTATATATAAATACTATATAATATAATAAAATGTATTCTATATTTATACAATATTTTGTATGATTTTATAATTAGTATAATTATACTATACTAGTAAAAGTATTCGGAGAAGACAATGGCACCCTACTCCGGTACTCTTGCCTGGAAAATCCCATGGACGGAGGAGCCTAGAAGGCTGCAGTCCATGGGGTCACTGAGGGTCAGATACGACTGAGTGACTTCACTTTCACTTTTTACTTTCATGCATTGAAGAAGGAAATGGCAGCCCATTCCAGTGTTCTTGCCTTGCAGAATCCCAGAGACGGGGGAGCCTGGTGTGCTGCCATCTACGGGGTTGCACAGAGTCGGATACAACTGAAGTGACTTAGCAGCAGAAGCAGCAGTAAAATTATTATTGAAAAAATACTTGGATTCATCATGAATTTGGAAACAAATTTTTACAGGTGGATTATTGGGTTTACCCTTATTTGAATGGGATACAGATTACATTGAGCATGTTAATATTTGTCTCATGAAAATTCCAGGTTCCCTCCTGCTTTAAAAAAATATTTAGAGCAATTTGGGGTTCACATCCAGATAGAGCAGGGAGTACAGAGAGCTGGCGTCTGCACCCTGCCCCCACACTGCATCACTCCTACTATCAATATCCTGCATCACAGCAATTTATTTGTCACAGTCGATGAACGTACACTGACACAGTATCATCACCCAAAGTTCGCACTTCACTTCAGGGGTCACTTGTCACATTCTGTGGGTTTTGGCGAATGTCTAATGACACGTATCCACCATTATAGTATCATTCAGGAGACTCACTGCCCTAAACATCCTCTGTACCCCTATGTTCACTCCTCCCTTCCCATAACTCCTGGCAACCACTGAACTTTCTCTGTAGTTTTGCCTTTTCCAGAATGTCATATATTTGGAATCATACCGTTTGGAACTTGTTCAGATTGCCTTCTTTCATTAAGTGCATTTAAGTTTCCTCCATGTCTTTTTGGGCCTTAATAGCTCATTTCTTTTTAATGCTGATCACTTCATGGGAAATAGATGGGGAAACAGTGGAAACAGTGTCAGACTTTATTTTTTGGCTTCCAAAATCACTGCAGATGGTGATTGCAGCCATGAAATTAAAAGATGCTTATTACTTGGAAGGAAAGTTATGACCAACCTAGATAGCATATTAAAAAGCAGAGACATTACTTTACCATCAAAGCTCTGTCTATTCAAGGCTGTGGTTTTTCCAGTGGTCATGTTGGATGTGAGAGTTGGACTGTGAAGAAAGATGAGTGCCGAAGAATTTATGCTTTTGAACTGTGGTGTTGGAGAAGACTCTTGAGAGTCCCTTGGACTGCAAGGAGATCCAACCAGTCCATCCTAAAGGAGATCAGTCCTGGGAGATCACCCAGGACTGATGCTGAGGCTGAAACTCCAATATTTTGGCCACCTCATGTGAAGAGCTGACTCATTGGAAAAGACCCTGATGCTGGGAGGGATTGTGGGCAGGAGGAGAAAGGGACCTCAGAGAATGAGATGGCTGGATGGCATCACCGGACTCGATGGACATGAGTTTGGGTAAACTCCAGCTGCTGGTGATGGATAGGAAGGCCTGGCGTGCTGTGATTCATGGGGTCACCAAGAGTCGGACACGACTAAGCAACTGAACTGAATATTCCATTGTCTGGATGTACCACAATTTATTTATCAATTTACCTACTGTAGAACATCTGGGTTGCTTGCAAGTTTTGGCAATTGTGGATAAAACTGATATAAACACCCATGTGCAGAGTTTGGGACGTAAGTTTTCAATTCATTTGGGTAAACAGCAGTGAGCACAATTGCTGGGTCATAAAACCTCTATTTTTGTGTTTCAGCATTTACTGTGACTGTCATTTACAACATGGGAGATTAAATTCACTTTAGAGTCATAACAAAGGCTTCAGTCAGATACACTCAACCCTCAAGTGGGATGCTGTACTCAACAGTTGGCTAATTCGAGCAGTATAGATGTCATAATTTCAGAGATGCTTGCTGTTTTGATGGTGTACTTCACACTATGGAGGGATCCCAGGGAAAGAATTCATTGTTTAGTTCTCATGTGTCATGGTTTTCAAAATGTTTTTCCCCAACCCATATCCAATGCTATGCCTACTTAGTCCCCACTTTAAATATGAATGATCTGAGCATATCTGCTAAGCTAATAGGGCAGCTCCAAACAAAGGTATTTAGAGTGAGAGGTGACGATAAGAGATCTTGTTTTGGGGAAAGACGATCCTAGGTCAATGAGCTTATAATAATAAATATCTCATTATAAAAGAGGAGAAATATTCTGAATACAGCTTGATAGCCACCTCCCAGATGTGCCTTGGACCCTAGTTCTCCCAGATGCATATCTAGGGCAATCGAGAGCAGAAACTGTATATTAAAGCTGAAATGATTGTTTTATTTTTCTAAGATAATTACAGAACAATGAAGTATAAACAGTCTTATTTCAGGAACTGTAGACCATAGTATAATGAAAGAGGAAAAACATGCTTTCCCACTGAACCATAGATAACCCTGTAGACTTATCAAAATAAACCACTAGTGGGTGATAGAACCTGTGAAAGCCTGCAAGATACCTGAGTGCCAGTGTTACCACCTATCAGATGGAAGGATGTAATGGTTACCAGGTAGAGCGGCAGTGGAGTAGAGCAGAGCAAAATTGTTTGAGAGCACATGGAAGCGAATTCTTGGAATTCTCAGCAGGTGAAGCTTGGATGGAAGACAACATTTTAGGCATGGGGAGCAACAAGAGGGAAGGAGCCTGGCTCTCTTATGAAGCCAGCCCACAATACTAGCCCCAGCTGTTTCTCTTTATGCCACTCAGGGAGAAAGAAAGCAAGTTCTCTCTCTCTCTGGCCAGTGTTATTTTGGGTCTCTGCTAATTGCAGAGGAGCCTGTATCTTAGCAGTACCCCTCTTTCTCAAAGTACCCCAACAGGGTATTCTCATGCTACCTCCTAGCGTCCCCTGCACGGCCTCCTCTGCAAACCTGTAGTCCAGTTATTTCCTAAACCACCCCTCCCCCTTTCCTGTGACAACATCCATGTGATGTGACAAGTTCACTCAGGTCTCTGTTTAAGACATTCTTTAGGAAATGTTTTCAGCGATTATCACCATTTACATTTTCACAAAGGTTTTAGTATATTAGAAAAAGGGTGATGAGCCTAGAGATGTCAGGTATGGTGCCTGAACTATGGAGGTGATGTTTTGGTGCATTAAGACCTATACGCATCCTTTAAATAACATCCTTTAAATAACGCATCCTTTAAATAACATTTGACTCCCTCCTCCCCACGCCCCAACACACACACCACTGCTCTCGTGTATATCGCTGCCCTTGGGAGCAAATGTACAGCAGTCTCCCATAAGAGCCCTACATAGTAATCTAAGTGTATTTCCTCCAGGATTACGGGCCTGAATTGTATCTACTCTGAAAACTACGTATTTTCCAAGAGGTAAGGCTAAAAACTAAAAATAATTAAAGAAAGTAAAAGGCATTCACAAGGTCAAGACTCATGGGTATTCAGGTAAATACGGTTACAAATAAGAAGCCATTTAATTTAAATTGAAGACAAGAGTCTGAAACTCCATGCCTGATGGCTGCGTCTTCTCACCATTTCAGCACGTGAGCCTCTGAATGATATATGGTTCCTTGAACAGTGTCTATCACACAGTTTATGATTACAAATTTTATTGCGTGAATGATGGATAACTGTGCTATGTGGGCATGTGGTTAGCAGGTAAATCTCTACTTGCTACAGGTCTTATGCATGTCTAGTCCCTAAGAAACCTTGGGTATAAGACTGGAAGGGAAAATATGCCACATAGATAGTCAGAGAAGTCTCCCGTGCTCTATCGGATTGTGCTTTAGGCTTTCTACAAACATCTCCAGGACATTAGAACCACCACTGGTATCGGCTTCCATCCGGGACTGCCTCTACAGTATTCACAAAATATAAATATTTTATCCATCTTTAAGGTCTAGAAGAAATGCCAATTACTAGGCATAGTAATATTCTCATATGTCTCCAAGTAGAAAGTAACATATCTTTTCTCAGAATTCTCAAGCCTTTTATCCACAACTCTTAACAGATGTACATAATTAATGAAAAAAAATTTTTTTTAAGATAGTACATACCATATTTCTGTCAGATTTGAGGGTGGAATTTAATTTTTCTTTCTGAAGTATCCGTTCAGGTTCTTTCAATAAGTACCCATCGAACATTTCTTGATCCGTAAACAAATTATTCATGTTATTATCTTTCATTACTCCACCTCTTATATTTTGCTGAAAGCATCTGAACTGCTAATAAGCATTCCTTTAGGGGTTGACTTTATGCTGCATTTTCTATGTATTTCCTCACTATCTTCCAAACTACATATCACTTTTATAGTTCAACATCACTTTTATAAAGTGGATTCTTAAATTTCTTACATTTACCTTTTGTGCTATTAGACTTGCATTTCAAACTGCTAATTTACCATCACTGCGTTAGTTGTCTGGGCTTCCCGGTGGCTCAGACAGTAAAGCATCTGCAATGCAGGAGACGCGAGAGACACTGGTTCGATCCCTGCGTTGGGAAGATTTCCTGGAGTAGAAATTGACAACCCATTCCAGTATTGAATTCCATGGACATAGGAGCCTGGTGGGCTAGAGTCCACGTGATGGCAAAGAGTTGGAAGTGACTGAGCGACTAACACACACACACACACACACAATTCGGCATCACTGCTCTAACACGCCCCAGAAGCCCATGCTGATACAGCAATCCTGTTGTTAAAAATAGCTCTGTAACCCAGTTTTCCACTTCTGAAGGTCATCTGTATCCTCCAGTAAAACGAAAAATCAGAAACTTCAGTTCAGCTCAGTTGCTCAGTTGTGTCCGACTCTTTGTGACCCCATGAATGGCAGCACTTCAGGCCTCTCTGTCCATCACCAACTCCTGGAGTTCACTCAGATTCACGTTCATCGATCAGTGACATCATCCAGCCATCTCATCCTCTGTTGTCCCCTTTTCCTCCTGCCCCCAATCCCTCCCAGCATCAGAGTCTTTTCCAATGAGTCAAAACTTTGCATCAGGTGGCCAGAGTACTGGAGTTTCATCTCTAGCATCATTCCTTCCAAAGAAATCCCAGGGTTGATCTCCTTCCAGAATGGACTGGTTGGATCTCCTTGCAGTCCAAGGGACTCTCAAGAGTCTTCTCCAACAACACAGTTCAAAAGAATCAATTCTTTGGCGCTCAACCTTCTTCACAGTCCAACTCTCACATCCATACATGACCACAGGAAAAACCATAGCCTTGACTAGATAGACCTTAGCTGGCAAAGTAATGTCTCTGCTTTTGAATATGCTGTCTAGGTTGGTCATAACTTTTCTTCCAAAGAGTAAACATCTTTAAATTTCATGGTTGCAATCACCATCTGCAGTGATTTTGGAGCCCCCAAAATAAAATCTGACACTGTTTCTACTGTTTCCCCATCTATTTCCCATGAAATGATAGGACCAGATGCCATGATCTTAGTTTTCTGAATGTTGAGCTTTAAGCCAACTTTTTCGCTTTCCTCTTTCACTTTCATCAAGAGGCTTTTTAGTTCCTCTTCATTTTCTGCCATAAGAGTGGAGTCATCTGCATATTTGAGGTTATTGATATTTCTCCTAACAGTCTTAATTCCAGCTTGTGTTTCTTCCAGTCCAGCGTTTCTCATGATGTACTCTGCTTATAAGATAAATAAGCAGGGTGACAATATACAGCCTTGATGTACTTCTTTTCCTATTTGGAACCAGTCTGTTGTTCCATGTCCAGTTATAACTGTTGCTTCCTGACCTGCATACAGATTTCTCAAGAGGCAGGTCAGGTGGTCTGGTATTCCCATCTCTCTCAGAATTTTCCACAGTTTATTGTGATATACACAGTCAAAGGCTTTGGCATAGTCAATAAAGCAGAAATAGATGGTTTTTGTTTTGTTTTTTTTTTGGAACTCTCTTGCCTTTTCCATGATCCAGCAGATGTTGGCAATTTGATCTCTGGTTCCTCTGCCTTTTCTAAAACCTACTTGAACATCTGGAAGTTCACGGTTCATGTATTGCTGAAGCCTGGCTTGGAGAATTTTGAGCATTACTTTACTAGCGTGTGAGATGAGTGCGATCGTGTGGTAGTTTGAGCATTCTTTGGCATTGCCTTGCTTTGAGATTGGAATGAAAACTGCCCTTTTCCAGTCCTGTGGCCACTGTTGAGTTTTCCAAATTTGCTGGCATATTGAGTGCAGCACTTTCACAGCATCATCTTTCAGGATTTGAAATAGCTCAACTGGAATGCCATCACCTCAACTAGCTTTGTTCATAGTGATGCTTTCTAAAGCCCACTTGGCTTCACATTCCAGGATGTCTGGCTCTAGATTAGTGATCACATCATCGTGATTATCCGAGTCATGAAGATCTTTTTGTATAGTACTTTTGTGTATTCTTGCCACCTCTTCTTAATATCTTCTGCTTCTGTTAGGTCCATACCATTTCTGTCCTTTATCGGGCCCATCTTTGCATGAAATATTCCCTTGGTACCTCTAATTTTCTTGAAGAGATCTCTAGTCTTTCCCATTCTGTTGTTTTCCTCTATTTCTTTGCACTGATCACTGAGGAAGGCTTTCTTATCTCTTCTTGCTATTCTTTGGAACTCTGCATTCAGATGCTTATATCTTTCATTTTCTCCTTTGCTTTTTGCCTCTCTTCTTTTCACAGCTATTTGTAAGGCCTCCCCAGACAGACATTTTGCTTTTTGCATTTCTTTTCCATGGGCATGGTCTTGATCCCTGTCTCTGGTACAATGTCACGAACCTCATTCCATAGTTCATCAGGCACTCTATCTATCAGATTTAGGCCCTTAAATCTATTTCTCACTTTCACTGTATAATCATAAGGGATTTGATTTAGGTCATACCTGAACAGTCTAGCAGTTTTCCCTACTTTCTTCAATTTAAGTCTGAATTTGGTAATAAGGAGTTCATGATCTGAGCCACAGTCAGCTCTTGGTCTTGTTTTTGTTGACTCTATAGAGCTTCTCCATCATTGGCTGCAAAGAATGTAATCAATGTGATTTCGGTGTTGACTATCTGGTGATGTCCATGTGTAGAGTCTTCTCTTGTGTTGTTGGAAGAGGGTATTTGCTATGACCAGTGCATTTTCTTGGCAAAACTCTATTAGTCTTTGCCCTGTTTCATTCCGCATTCCAAGGCCAAATTTGCCTGTTACTCCAGGTGTTTCTTGACTTCCTACTTTTGCATTCCAGTCCCCTAGAATTAAAGGACATCTTTTTTGGGTGTTAGTTCTAAAAGGTCTTGTAGGTCTTCATAGAACCGTTCAACTTCAGCTTCTTCAGCATTACTGGTTGGGGCATAGACTTGGATTACCGTGATATTGAATGGTTTGCCTTGGAGACGAACAGAGATCACTCTGTCATTTTTGAGATTGCATGCAAGTACTGCATTTCAGACTCTTTTGTTGACCATGATGGCTACTCCCTTTCTTCTATAGGTTCCTGCCCTCAGTAGTAGATATAATGGTCATTTGAGTTAAATTCACCCATTCCAGTCCATTTTAGTTTGCTGATTCCTAGAATGTTGACGTTCACTCTTGCCATCTCTTATTTGACCATTTCCAATTTTCCTTGATTCATGGACCTGACATTCCAGATTCCTACGCAATATTGCTCTTACAGCATAGGATCTTGCTTCTATCACCAGTCGCATCCACAGCTGGGTATTGTTTTTGCTTTGGCTCCATCCCTTCATTCTTTCTGGAGTTATTTCTCCACTGATCTCCAGTAGAATATTGGGCACCTACTGACCTGGGGAGTTCCTCTTTCGGTATCCTATCATTTTGCCTTTTCATACTATTCATGGGGTTCTCAAGGCAAGAATACTGAAGTGGTTTGCCATTCCCTTCTCCAGTGGACCACATTCTGTCAGACCACTCCACCATGACCCGCCTGTCTTGGGTTGTCCCGCGGGCATGGCTTAGTTTCATTGAGTTAGACAAGGCTGTGGTCCTAGTGTGATTAGACTGACTAGTTTTCTGTGAGTATGGTTTCAGTGTGTTTGCCTTCTGATGCCCTCTTGCAATACCTACCATCTTACTTGGATTTCTCTTACCTTGAGCGTGGGGTATCTCTTCACGGCTGCTCCAGCAAAGTGCAGCCACTGCTCCTTACCTTGGATGAAGGGTATCTCCTCACTGCTGCCCTTCCTGACCTTCAACGTGGGATAGCTCCTCTAGGCCCTCCTGCACCTGCGCAGCCACTGCTCCTTGGAAGTGGGGTTGCTCCTCCCGGCCGCCACCCCTGGCCTCGCACGCGGAACTTAGAATCATCTTAAAATATAACTTTTCCTACTTGATTCTTCCTCTGAAGGTTCCCTTAAATCACAAAAATATTTTCTACAAGTACTCCAATCACCATAATTCATCCCTCTCATTTATTTTTACAAAAATTATTACTACATACTAAAGAGTCTCCACATTTCTCATGTTTTCCTCATTACAATATCCAGACCTTTGCTATCGGAGAGCTGGAATAGATAGTAAAAGCCAAGCTCTCAACCTTTATTTTACCAAGAGATCAATGGGGTCAAGAGGCTGTCAAATGACTCACTAAGCCTCACACATCTGGGTAGTGTGGACAAGCTGGAAGGCGAGACTATCTCATGACACCTGCCGTGGCATTTTTCCCACCATCTCAGGATTCAACATCTATCCTCCTGCCAGATTAATGTTCATTCCTGCTGACCTGTTCGTATCATGCTCTTGCTTATTAACTGCTTGTGGCTTTCTGTCGTCCATTAGATAAGTCACCCTGCCATTCAGTTGTCTGCACTGCAGCTCCATACTCCACTTTTAGGTTTTTTTCCCCACTGCCCCCAAGCACCTGTGTGTATAAAATTATATGCTGATGATATAGCTTGTTCTTTTCCAACTAAATTCTCTGTTTCACCACCTCTGTGCCTGGAGCTCACGGCTTTGTCCTCTTCCCTAACCATCTCTGAAATACGCTATCAATGCCATGTCTCCAGTATGCCTTCTGATATCCCCTTAACTGAGGATCCTAGTCCACCGAAATGTTGGAATCTATGATTTTTTATTGAAAGTACTTAATGGCCCTTTGTAGAATGATCATAAACATATTTGTGTCTCTTTCCATTTTGCTGTCTCTATTTACTCATTTATGTCTCTCACACCACTATGTCCAGCACTTTATACAAAATGAACACCCTGTTGATAAACTGTAATATTTATGACAGCCCAAGCCATTGAATTTAAGTGCTTCACATACCTGCTTATTTATTTCAACACATTAGTATTTACTCTATGTTTTTAAGATGTGCATTTCACAAATACAGTTGAATATAACTTTGAGTCCGAGGGTGGTAGCACATGAAGCTGTGGTGTAGAGTCTCCTACTTTCAATAAACAAAAGCAAAAACAAACAAACAAACAAACAAAAAAACCCCACCCCGAATTTTCCATCAATAGAAAGAAATATGGAAACTCATAAACTTTAAAAAGTGATGACCAGTAAAAGGACAGAAGATTCTGGTATAATGACCAAGTGGACAGAATTCCCAACCCTGCTCCTGCCTCAGGACTAAGGATACAGGATGCAATAAAAGTCCTGAGAAAACTTCTGAATATCCTAACTTGAAAAGGAGTGGGCAAAAGGGATGAGTAGATGTGCCTGAGAAAATCAAGATAAACACGGAGTAAATGCTCTGTAAACCACATCTGGACCTCGACAGAAACAGGAAGGGCCCCTGATTGTCTTGCTCCAGCGTACAGTGCTAAGCTGGGGGAGTGAGCCAAAAGCCCCAAAGAGTTGACTTCATGCCAAGCTGGGTGGAATAGAGGTCTAATAAAGGACATCTGGTGGGATCTCAGCAATAAGAGTGAACTTGAGACCTCAGCAAAGACTGTAGTCAGCCTCAGCTGTGCTTTCCCCTTCTCTGCATCCTGCTGTCTATGCCCTTCACTTTAGAAGGGAAGACAAAACAACCCCACATAAGGTGGGAATGCTGTCGAGGTAAAATCACAAACACTACTTCAGTCGGGGGGTCACGGCGGAGATCTGAAAAAGGTAGAAGAGGACAGGAAGTGGTTTGAGAACTATGAAATTACATTAAAGCTGAAAGGAAGCAAAATGTTTAAGTGTAGAAAGGCATTTATTTTAAAAGGTAGCATGAGTTCTTCAAAATTAAAAAAAAAAGAAAAACAACATATAATCTAAGGAACCAAGGCAAGATTCTCTGCTGCTGCTTTGCATTCACTGGGTAATCCAATAAGGGTATGGATTCAGCAACACAAGGAAGGCACAGTAACAAAAGATCAGAATAAGAAGGGGATGTTGTAAAGAAAAAAGAGTAACACAAAAAGTAAAAAAGTAAACTAGAAACAGTAAGAAACAGAAAATTATGGAGCTAAGTCTTTATTCATAGTGAGTAACAGTAAGTTTAAAACAATTAGAAAGGTCCATGCTGTCGCTAAGAGTCGGATATAACTGAGCGACTTCACTTTCACTTTCCAGTTTCATGCACTGGAGGAAGAAATGGCAACCCACTCCAGTGTTCTTGCCTGGAGAATCCCAGGGATGGAGGAGCCTGGTGGGCTGCTGTCCATGGGGTCGCACAGAGTCGGACACAACTGAATTGACTTAGCAGCAGCAGCAGCACCAGCAGATGTGGAAACTACAGTCCATCCAACATAAAGATGATTGATATTTCTGATTCCAATCAATAGGACAGAAAATAATCAGAGAGACAGTACAGGACAATTTACCTAAAGTAAAATTATGATTGAATCTTCCAGGATGCATTAATACCAAGAAGAACTGATACAAAGCTAGTGATACAAAAATACATTTAGTTAAGTTATTGAATAACAAAGTATCTTTTAAGTTTCCAGAAAGAAAAAGCATGTAAAATACAGCAGGAAAATCCACCTGGTCTTAGAATAAACGTCAGTTTCCAAAACAATGTCTCAAAATCTCCATGGTATCAAGTCAGTATGCTCTTCAGATAGAAAACAACATGTGTTTCCACACATGAAATAACATATTCAGTGAAACTCAGCAGCAATGAAACTTTTTTGAGAAACCTACTTGAAGATTAAATGCAACCAATGGAGAAGTTAATAAAAATAAAGAATATAGAGATTAAGAAAACTATGAGAGTAGGACAAGAGGTCAAATTATTTAATGATTCTTTGATTAAACAACTGGCTTGTTATTACCCCAGATACATTCAGTGCAGGTCAATCACTCAGTTGTGCCCGACTTTTGTGACCCTGTGAATCGCAGCACGCCAGGCCTCCTGTCCATCACCAACTCCCGGAGCTCACTCAAACTCACGTCCATCGAGTCAGTGATGCCATCCAGCCATCTTATCCTCTGTCGTCCCCTTCTCCTCCTGCCCCTAATCCCTCCCAGCATCAGAGTCTTTTCTGATGAGTCAGCTCTTCACATGAGGTGGTCAAAGTATTGGAGTTTCAGCTTCAGCATCAACCTCTCCAAAAACACCCAGGACTAATCTCCTTCAGAATGGACTGGTTGGATCTCCTTGCAGTCCAAGGGACTCTCAAGAGTCTTCTCCAACACCACAGTTCAAAAGCATCAATTCTTTGATGCTCAGCTTTCTTCAGAGTCCAACTCTCACATCCATACATGATCACTGGAAAAACCATAGCCTTGACTAGATGGACCTTTGTTGGCAAAGTAATGTCTCTGCTTTTTAATATGCTGTCTAGGTTGGTTATAACTTTCTTTCCAAGGAGTACGGGTCTTTAAATTTCATGACTGCAGTCACCACCTGCAGTTATTTTGGAGGCCAAAAAATAAAGTCGGACACTGTTTCCAGTATTTCCCCATCTATCCGCCATGAAGTGATGGGACCAGATGCCAGATACATTATAAACTACCAAAAATTAAATATTATAAAAGCAACAGACTCAAAGGAAAGGAGGCATAAACGTTACTAATTACCTCACGTTTCATAGAAGGAGTTAACGATGGTAACTCAAAATATGTAAATTAAATAGTACACATTGACTGTGAAGCCTCAGTTTTACAGTTAATTTGCCCAGTTGCTTTTTCTGTCACTGAGGAGAATATATTCATTTGTTATATAAAACTAAACAAAATGAATAATAAAGTTAGAAGATATGAAATATAAACACTATGTACTCCATCGTCAATACCCAGTCCAATCCCCCATTAAAAGAAATGTTCCTTGACCAACACACCTTGACTGGTTTCTCATATCTACTGTCTTACAAACTACATAATTTATTGTCCATTAATATGTTTAAATGAACTAATTATGTGCAAAAACCCTCGCTAAACCAAACAACACAGTACAAACATCATGACAACATGTTGAGCAGTCTTTTGGCATGACAAAAGTCTTTTGGCAAGAGTGAAACTTAGGACAGTAACGCCAAAAATTGGAGATAGGGGTCAGAAGCTAAAGAAAGAAGGGTTTGGATGCCAAACCTAAACCCTTAACAGTAATAGTGATGTCAGAGATCAAGCTGAGATGATATATTCTGGGTTCACATAAAGACCTCGTATCTAGTAATTTCTGGTAAATCAGTTTCAAGCCAGCAGTGTTTGATAAGCAAGTGAGCAATTGTATTAACAGTAGATCCAGAATTCACAGAGAAGAATCTCTTGCTACTCTCTGAAGGGGAAAAAAAAAAGATCAACGAAGCAGAAACAAAACCTAAGACCAAAAACAAGGTGAAAAAGACCTAAGTGGATAGGTTCAACTCATAACAGTTTTAACAGCAAAGTTCATATATATAATATTGTTTCTGTCTCTGCATTCAATTTGTTTTATATATGTTAACCTCAATTCCCCAGTTATTTTCAAGACTGCAGTCTGCCATGATTTAGGACAAATGCTCACTTGCATTGTGCAGCCTCTGTATATATCACACTGGGCACCTGATTAATTTTGTTGATTTAATTGATAGACTACAGGTTACAGTAGGATTGAAAATGAAAACTAGTTTTCCAAAAATACTGAGATTCTGTTTTGACTAAACCCCAAATAATATATTGAGGGGTCATGATTACCCTAATAAAACATGTGTCATCTATTTCACAGGGGTCATAATAAATCTGATATGGAAAATAAAATAGAAAAAGGAGTTTGCCTGATTATCCTAAACACCCAAAGTCTGACTGGACTTTAAAAAAACAATACTCCTTCCTAATTTTTAATGATTATGATTAGTATTAATGCTTTACTAATAGCAGATAACATGTATTAAGGATGTATGCCCTAAACATTTGATTAACAATTTAATGTATATTATCTCACTTTATAATCACAATAACCCCATGCAGTCATAATTACTGATAATTATGATGACATTATAATCACATTTATTGTACAAATAAGAAAGCTGAGGTTGAATGGATTTAAATAACTTGTCCATGACCACACAAGCCGTTGGTGGTAATGTTGTGATGTGGTTTTTTTCAAGCTTTCCTTACTCCAAAATTCCTGTTCTTTGCCAATGTACTCTTCTAGTTACAAAAATTTGCCTGTAATACAGGAGATCTAAGTTTGATCCCTGGGTAGGGACAATATTTATAGTGTTTGAATATTATTAAAGATCCTGGATTCTCATGTTGTCCTATGAGAATCTGCTTCTTTAGAGCTGAAAGAAATATATGTCAAGAGGACAAAGCCAGTGAAGGCTTTAGTCTCCAACCTCATTAAAATATCTAGTAACTCATCTTGATTTTGTGAATGACTTTTCGTGTAGAGGTTAATGGTCAAACAGCCTCCTTCTTCCTGAGTCCCTCAGTTTACTGAACCAAAGCTGAAGACTTGTGAGTCCAGAGGAAATGACTGACCAAGAGCAAGCCCATCAGGTCCCGTTTTATCTCCTTGTTCTCTCTCACTCTCCCCTTTTTGCTCTATTTGTTTGGTGACTGTTTTTAATCTGTCTCATTATTAATGGGAAAAATGGCTCATTTTTATGTTATCTTCTGACACATTAAAAGAGAAAGACATCTTGCCTTGAAGATGGGGGTTTTCAATTGTTGATCTTGGCAGGATAACCAGGAAACTTGTTAAGCACAAAAATGCTAACAACCTATAGGAAGGTATTATGCAAACTGTATATTTCAGGGATCATGAGAATCCATTTGATTAGATGATAAGGGTGGAAAACTTCCAGGACTAAAAGAAATAGAACAGTTTTATCCAAAAGGTGAAGATTCTTAAATTACCTATCAACTCATGAATCTCAGTGGTCTTGGAAGGCATGAATAGATTCTTCTAATTTGTCTGGAACTGATGACATTATGAGCACACTGGACATGTGATTAATAGTACTTTAAAATAAGAAAATAATAGATTTCTGTTCACATATAGCTTGAGTGGGCGATCCAGAGAAGCATGACATTCAGCTGTATAAAAATTTCATGTGAGAGATAAAAACTGACTACTTTACTTTTATGATTAATAAGAAAAAGATTTTCAAAATACTGCGTTTTCTTCCAAAAGTGACATAACAAAGAAATAAGAACAGAGCAAAAGAGAAATCTTAGGCTACTCCTGAGAAATCAGTTTATTGAACTAAAAATCAGAAATGCTGCTAAAAAAAGAAAAAAGAAATGGAGTCACATAAATCAGAAAGGAAATATCACTGTTAATGAGAAACATATAAATAAAACCTCTAGTGCACAAAGCAATGAATCCCTCACTATCCCATATTTTAAGCAAAACACAAGAGATAGCAACACTTGCAGCTGAAATAACTTATAAAGGGATACATTCTCTCTCCATGTTACATTTTCTCATCATATTCCTTTTGGAATTCAGCAGCCCTTTTAAAAGAACATACTTGCAAATACTGACCTTTCTTGTATGTTCAGTCACTAAATCGTGTCCTGCTCTTTGCCTAGCCCTGCTCTGAGATGCATTTGTCTTTCTCCACAGTTCTTCTTGGATCTTATTATTGAGTGTACTCAGATTTCCTTGTTCACGTTTTATCTGAAGTGCACCCATCTCCATCGTCCTGAAACCCATCCTTTCATCCATTAGCACAGACCTACAAAAACATTTCTCGTTGAGTGGGTGGGTGACTGATTCACGGTGAGACAATGTATTTATCTCCTTGCCACTTCTCTATTTTTAAAAATAAATTGACATACCATTAGTAGTCTGATTAGCATCTGAAGAAGCAACAGCAGCAAATATCTTCTGTACTCCCGCACCCCCTCCTCATTCTTATGACATGTTTCTACTATTCAAGTTATGATTCCATTCTTAAGTTAGCCTCAAATAGGATGTTATGGGTATCCTTCTTCCTCCTTTTTTCCAATGGAGCTAAAGCCAGCAGGGAATCTTCATTAAAATTCACCATAAGGCCCATTTGTTTGCCATTTCCCTTCCCCCAACTCACACATCCCTCCTACCCCGCTGTGAACTCTTTGCAGTGGCAAAGGAATGACCGTGGAAATCTCACTGCCACCTTGAGGTGCTCAGTCCAGGAAACATTCCAAGCCAGCTCCTCTGTCAAATAAAGGTGACAAATATTTACCATCTCTGGACACCCCTCCAGGTGGTTTTATATTCATGATTTTGTTTTATTTTGTATTTTAGGAAACAGATTTTCTTTCCTCACGAGCAGGTGCAAATACTGCTGACATATATAACACTTTTCAAAGACAAGGACTAAGAGAGGATCTAAGCTTGCACAATGTTAGTTCTTAACGAGACCAGTATCAGAGGATATTTTTTGAAGTGGCTGTTATTGTCGTTGGTTATCACATTCTTCCTCTCTGTCCCAATGAGACATAACTATGCCAGAGTCATACTTCATATTCATCTATAGGAACATCTGGCCCATGTCTAACATTTAATTTCCACACCATTAGAGTCAAACAATACATGTACATCAGTAGATAATGTAATGCATTATCACGCAAGGCAGAGAGTAGCAATTTATTAGCCTAATTTAAAATAGCCTTCAGCAAAAAATTGTGCATCTTAATTCAGAGTTCTGAATGGAATGACATGTTTTCCAGTAAAATTCAAAGTATATACCCAGACATGCTTTGGAAAAACTTTCCTGCATATATTTTCGTCTACATTATTCAAGGATGAAATATCAATTCTGTTCTTTATGTTCTAAACCAATTTCATCCATAATAACAAGAAAAGAGATAACAGCCTTAGGAGAAGAGGAAAAAAAGAAATTCTATGGAACATAAGTAGACCCCAGATCTTTATTTCTTAGAAATCACAAGTTGAATGTGTAGGTTACTCAGAATTACTTTGCATATGCTTAAAATCACAGAAAATTGTTTGCTTTTAATGTAGCGTGAAGTTTCCTTCTATTTCTTCTCTTTAAGACATTTTTATTACTATTTTAGCTTTATAGACAATGGATTTGTAGAGTCTTGCTTTGTCATTGTGGAAAAATGTTATAAATTTTATAAGGATTTAAATGATATAATCTTAGAAAGTAGCTTAAACTATGCAGCCTGAAGAAATCATTGTTATTATTAAAACACATATTCTAATATCTTCTCAGTTTGTATTAATGCAAACCATTGTCTAGTTTCTTAACACAAATATCTGATCTAGAAAGATGTATAGTACCTGTTAATACTGATAGAAAGCATTTCCAGTCCCCTAAATGTTATAAATGGAAATAATGGTATATACTCATAGCTTGTATATGGCAATGTAAATTCTGAATTTTGTGATGCAGCCACAGCTTAGTCACAAGGCCCACTGCAGAGGACAATTCAATTTCAAAAGAGATGGGCAATGCTTGTCATCTTGGGGTCCTTGGGTAGTACTTAGTCTGGTACTGGATCTTCTTTCACAGGTGATGTATAATGCCCGTGGCCAGTCTCTGTGACAAATACATACACCAAAGTTTCCAGGAGTTCATAGATTAGTGAGGGAAATAAGAAATGCACATATGTAATCAGAGTACATAATACAGCATGCTAAATGCCATAATAATTGGGGAAAAAGTGCTTTGAGAGGTGAAGAAAGGGATTATTTCTAAAACTGGGCAACAGAAAGCCTACCAAAAGGAATGATTTTTGTGCTGGAATAGAGAACAGGTTGGTTTTTACTAAATTATGTTCACTCTCAAGATCCTGGCCTTTTAAGAAAGTTACTTAGACAGTAAGTCAGTCATTCTTTACCAGAATTAATATGGACCACCTTGCCCCCAACTTCCCATATCTTACATCATGTTTTCTCCTGATAATCTGAACCCTTAGCTGAGATTCAGCAGTTAGGTTAAAAGTACTTGGTCGTATTCAACTGTTGAGATCTTCTACTTGAAAGCTAGACTTTGACTAGTATGTTATTCCTTTTATTCCACTTTGGCATTGTGATGTGTGTAACCAATTTGGTTTGGTATTGTTACCACCTGCAACCCACTCCAGTATTCTTGCTGGGAAATCCCATGGACAGAGGAGCCTGGCGGGCTGCAGTCCATGGGGGGTCACAAAGAGTTGGACACGACTGAGTGACTAAGCAACAACAATCACCATCCCTGTGATTCATCTGTGAGAAATGCAGGAACCGTCCAGGACAGCAATGTTTTGCCCTAATTCCTGATTTGCCTGCACTAATTGCAGAGAACCTGGACATTTTACTGTGTGAACTTCCAAAGCCTGCTGTTGCTCTCGGTAGTCTTTGAATCAGTTTGCGGCTTCATCAGTTCACTTTACCATGGAAGGCTTGAATTTATCACAGATCTAGAACATTTTTGACAACCTCGAATAGTAATCACATATCCTACACCCAACCCCAACACAGGGGCAGATGTGCAAATTAGGTTCCCCAATCTTCTGGAAGGGAATGGGAAATTTCCTGCCCCACTTCTCATCTTTGGTTCTTTGTGACTGGCCAAATAAAATGGCATGAGACATATTAACAGAAGAAAATCAAATTTAGCTTTGTATGTATAGGAATCCCATATACATGAGAGAATCAGAGGCAGAAAGGTGAAATGAGATGTATGTGCCATCCTGAGCTAAGGGGTGGGATAAGGGACTGGGGCTCCCAAGCACAGGTGGGTCATTCCTTCACGAGATGACAGAACAATGAGCAAATACTTAATTATTAGATGTTTGTCTTGTCAGATAGACGGGGCCACTTAGACAAAATTTATCTCTGGTCATAATTCTTTTGGAAAAGTCAATATAAAATTTTCTAGGTAGTTAAGGGGCGGCAGTAGTTTCCTTTGAGTTCAAAGGGTTTCCGCCACCATTAGCTCCAAATAATCTGTCATAGTAGCCGTCTTGGGAGGCATGTTCCAAGCCCTATACTCTCAAAGTTGGAAATGTATAGTAACTTTAGGTTTCATCTTTCTGTTACATATTACAATAAAGGTGATAAAATAAGGGTGAAATTGTAAAAGTTAAAATCCATCTTCCCAATCTCAATTCCCAAGCCCCAGCCTTGTTTCTTTGAGATAATTACATTTAAATGTTTCTAATTTTAGTTCTTATATGATTATCACTGTAAGTACCAGGCTGTCAATAGCTTATTAAGACTCCTTTCTAGAAATAACAGGAACTTACTTTACTTATTAGAATCTTTTCCTTTCTGCATCCCAATTTATATTATATGATTATTTTCAATTCTTCAAGTATTTATCTTCATGATTTTAAATGATACTAGTTCATGAATTTCAAAATTATCTCCAGCACGTAAGATTGTTTCTTTTGCTTGACAGATATTTATTGAGTGCCCACATTGACCGAATACTGTGCTGGATTCTGGCAGTAACATGTCTAAAACATAAATTGTGTCATTATGGAAGTTACCACCTGATGAAAAGAGCAAAAAAATCAATCAGTGATAACATAAACAAATAAATTACACTGACAAGTACCATAAAGGAGTTCCTAATATTATGAGAATTTACATTAAGGAGATTAGGGATGATTTCTCAGGGATGATAAGAGACTATCATTCCCTGGTGGCTCAGATGGTGAAGCTCTCCCTACAATGCCGGACACCTGGGTTCGATCCCTGGGTCAGGAAGATCCCCTGGAGAAGGAAATGGCAACCCACTCCAGTACTCTTGCCTGGAAAGTCCCATGGAGGGAGGAGCCTGGTGGGCTACAGTCCATGGGGTCACAAAGAGTTGGACACGGCTGAACGACTTCTCTATCGTGACTCACTATACACTTTTAAAAATTCATCATATCTTATAAAAATTAGTGAACTTGATGCTCATTAGTTTATAACTACCTCAATGAAATCATAAACAGAAAAACACTGGAGGAACATGGTTAGCACCAGTTTAATCTTGTTGGAATTATCTTTTCATCTCATCATGATACCCTCTCTTCCACAACTAGAGCAAGTTAAGAGCCCTATTTTTCTGCAGAGCACTAGCAACTCTTATGTGTTCAATTTTGGTACTGAAGAAATTTACTAACAACAGAAACCCAAATAGCCAGCAAAATAACTAGAAAGAATTATTATCTCTAAGAAGCAAAGGAAGGTGGGGAAGAAATTACAATATATTTTACCTAACCCCATGCAACATTTCTGCACTAAGGCATAGATATTTTAAAAGGTGTGTGTTTGAGTCAAAGAGGAAAATAGGACTCTTGGATCCCCCAAAGAATTTTTGTTTAAAATATGTGAACCTGTTGCTCAAGGCTTAATTTTAGCCTGTGACTCTTCCATTTCTGGAATGATTTTCTTTTCTTTCTTTTCTTTCCCCTTTTTTTTTTTTTTTTTTGCACTGTGCCAGGTATATATAAGTTCTGGTAAAGTCAGATCAAATATTGAGGTCTTATTCAATTTGAATTTTGTAGATCTGGCCTCATATAGAAGTGTGCATCTGTTCTTGCAATGGAAAATTTGACTTCTTTTCTTGATTTTATAGCTAGGTTGACCTCCTGTTTAGAAATTATCTGTGATCAACAACTCAAGGATTCAAGTTCTAAGACACACCAGGCTCATAAAACAGGTATATCCAAACACGTGAATCCTGTAGATTGAAAAAATAAAGACAAAGAGAAGGTGGTTAAGTTAAAACCACCTTGAGGCACCAGAAAGTTAAGGGTTGGTGGGTTTTATAAGAGTACTCACTATGCTATTCAATTTAAAAAGAGAGAGGGTGTGGTTGCCATAGCAACACCACATCTAATGGTGCTTATGCTACCTCTGAGATACAAAACACCTTCTTCCAGGGACACACTGACCAATATGTCTGTTATAGAAGTTTTATGCCTAACGTTAGACTTGCAGGACTAAAAATGTTTTTCAATAACATGAAGAGCATATATACACATCCACAAGCGCATGTAATCTTAATTTTCAGTATTCATTTATTATAAGACATATTTAGATCATTTTCTTTCTTCAATATTTTTAAAGATCAAGTTGCTTTTCTGAACTTCAGAAAACATAAAATCCATTTAAGAATAGCAAATATATTTCTGTACAGTAAAGAAAAATCATTAAAAAATGAAAAGAGAACATACTGAATTGGAGACAATGATTGCAAAGTATATATCTGATAAGGAGCTAATATCCAAAATATATAAAGAACTCTTTCAATTTAATACCCATCCAAAAAACCTCCAAACAATCTGACAAAAAATATGGACAGGTCAGAATGGAGATTTCTCTGAACAAGTGATATAACTGGCCAACAGATATATGTAAAGATGCACAATGTCACTAGTATTCAAGGAAAAACCACAATGAGACATAACCTCACACTATTAGAATAGCACTTATCAAAAAGATAAGAGATAATCAGTGTTGGCAAAGCTGTGGAGTAAAGGTTGGTGGGAATGTAAATTGGTGCAGACACTATGAAACAGAGTGTGAGGGTTCCTCAAAAAATTAAAAACAGAACGAATACATGATCTAGCAATTCAACTTCTGGGTAATTATCCAAAGACAACAAAAACACTAACTCAAAGCTCTATGTATGGCCCCATGTTCACTGCAGCATTAATTGTAATATTCAAGATATGGAAACAACCTGAGCATCCACTGATTGATGAATAGGTAAAGCATAATACGCACATACAGTTGAATATTACTCCACTATAAAAAGAGATGAAATCTTGCCATTGGCAACTACATGGATAGATCTTGAGGGCGTTTTTCTATGTGAAATAAGTCAGAGAAAGATAAATACCATATAATCTCCTTATATGTGGAATAAAAAAATTGCTTGTGAATATATAAGTGGGTTGCCAAAAGCAGGGGGGTGAGGGGTGGGCAAAATGGGTAAAGGGGATGAAAACATGCAAACTTCCTGTTATATAAGTCCTGGGATATAATGTATAGCATGGTAACCATAGTTACACTCTTTTGCATATGGGAAGTTGCTAAGAGAGTAAATCTTAAAAGTTCTCATCATAAGAGAAACAAATTTTGTAACTATGTACAGTGAAAGTATTAGTCACTCAGTCATGTATGACTCTCTGCAACTCCATGAAATGTAGACCTCTTGCCTCCTCTGGCTATGGCATTCTCCAGCCATTCCCTTCTCCAGAGGGTGTTCCTGATGAATTGTAGGCAGATTATTTACCACCTGAGCCACCAGGAAATCCCCATGTATGGATGGTGATGGATATCAGCTAGACTTACTGTGATTGTTTCAGAGCACACAAATGTCAAATTATCGTATATGTTGTACACCTGAAGCTTATATAATGTTGTATGTCAATTATACCTTGATTAAAAAGAATAGCAAGTATAAATTGAGTTCTGCTGATATATAGATATGGAGATATTTTCAATTCTTCCCTGAGAGTTGTTAAATTTATATAATTTTTATTGAAACAATGCTTTGTGAGTGTTAATACTGAAATGAGGATATTATCTGTGTTTGAGTAAATTGTGTTTTGATTCCTGGGCAGAAAAAAAAAAAAACATGTTAAATTCCTCACTAAAAATAAATAGACACTTATATAAAATAATAACTTAAAGAAGTAGAAATAGGTGGACTAAATAGTACAGAATATAGTTCTCTGTTAATCTGATAAACTAGTTAAATAAGTATCAAAGAAAAATATGAATATAAAACAAAAACAACATTATCTTATTATAGAAGAGAATGCTCTTTCTACAGTTTTCCCTGAGATGAATTTTAAGGAACTGAACAGGATTTATCCATAATTTTGGAACAACCATAAATATGTACCAATGAATATCTTCTTTTTTAATGCTATTTTTGCAGTGTCTATAGGTAAATAGAAAATCCACTTAAGGACTGTCTTTCTGATCAGAATTTTTCACTCAAATCCAGTGTCAAAAGCAGAATCCTCTTAACACAAGTCTGCAGTTATATTCCAAGTACTGTTCTTGTTTCTTAAATTAATGATATTTACCCAGTCGTTCTCTACATCATCTCTACTTCTGAAAACAGGGCTTAATGTGATTGCTGCATGGAAATTCAGATGTTCTTAGTGAAACTTGCTTTCTGACCCAAAGATTTAATGAATACTCAGAACTCAATATGGACTGTCATCAATGTAAAAATTACTTTTGAACTCAGATTGTTGGAAAGTAAATTTTTGTTACTTGGACCACAGACCACATTTTCATAGAAAAACAATGTAATAAATATAGTTTTAGGCTCCCTGGAAGGCTCATAAAGCCTATTTGATCTAGGGTATAACAGAGCTGCTTTTGACTTGCAATAAAATATAATTGGCTATACTATATATTATATCAGAATATAAAGCTGAAAATAAATCATTTTTATTACAAATGCTAATACTTAAGACATTAGATTTTATTCAGCAAAATATAGATGAATTAGAACTTTTTGGAACTTTGGAGGGAACTTTAGAGGCCTTTCAAAAGTTTATTCTATAATTATTCAGGGAGACTCTACTCTGAACCAGGTATTATTCTAAGGACAGAACAGATGATTGATAGATAAGGTAGCAATATATAGTAATTTTAGGGTAAAGGATTCTGCTAATGTACTCGGGGCCAGATGACAAAAACTAGGACTGAACGGTCAGCCATTGATGGAGAGAGAAAAATTGTTGAAAATGTTTGAAGTGAAATTCTTCTAGTGATGAATAGGAAACCTAAAAAGGAAATGAAGTAAAGGACTGTGATGAAAAGTTTAAAAGTGGTAGAAACGCTAGATTTGATACCTGCTTCAATCAGTCCAGAAAGTTGCGTGGGGAATGAGGGCATTTGGAAAAGAATAGATAAATTGTAGATTGGAATGATGTCTTTCTTTTTAAATTTATTCAACATTTGTGGCTATTCCTTTCTTAAACATATATTAATATCATATCAATCCTATGCTTATTTTCATAACTAGATCATTTTTATATACTGAAAGAATGAAGAACATAAGGAAAATGATGGAAGTGGTAGAAAGATATAGATACAGAGAAGAGAAAATAAAAATAGATGAAATGCAGATATTTAACATGTGGGTTTCTGCATTAAAAATAAAAGTGTCAGGGGAAAAAAATCCTAGAGAATAACAGGTAAAAATGGGATTTAATAATATATATTTAACAAGAAAGCTATTTGAAAACACTAGAGATCAACTGGAGAAGGCAATGGCACCCCACTCCAGTACTCTTGTCTGGAAAATCCCATGGATGGAGGAGCCTGGTAGGCTTCAGTCCATGGGGTCGCTAAGAGTTGGACACGACTGAGCGACTTCACTTTCATTTTCACTTTCATGCATTGGAGAAGGAGATGGCAACCCACTCCAGTACTCTTGCCTGGAGAATCCCAGGGATGGGGGAGCCTGGTGGGCTGCTGTCTATGGGGTCGCACAGAGTCGGACACGACTGAAGCAACTTAGCAACAGCAGAGATCAACTAAGGATAAAAGATTGTATGGGCTAACATCTTAGAGAAAAGAAAATGTCACTTAGTTGAGTCCTATATTTGAAAAATATTTTCCACTTGTTCATATATGTGGAAAAGCCTAGAGCCTAAGTAGAAATCCTAGTATCAATGGTAGGTTCACTAGCCCAGAGAGACAAAAATAGGCTCCGATGTTCAAGAAATCAAAGATCCTGGAGGGAGAAGAAGCACAGAGAAACTGGCTCTATATTCTGTATTCAATTTTCTCTCAAGAAATTTCCCAGTTCTTGACTCTCTAGACCTGGGGGCAAGAGGTCAAGAAATTGAGCAAAACCAGCTGATAAGAAGCTATGAAGCAGGTTGAAGATTTGCCTGACCGACAGTTCTGCAGAGACAAAACTTGGAATTGGAATTTCTTCATGAAGGTTTTAGCGAAACCTCAGGCTTTCTGTTGAGACCTCTGGAGGGCTGCAAGAGTAAGAGTAAATCAGAAATAGCAAAACACCACAAAGCTGAAACATAGCCTTGAAAAATCTTAATGCCTGATTGTATTGAAATGGTTTTCTCATATCTATTTGCTGCCAGAAGGTGACTAACTCCTCTCTGGAGGAAGATAACTTCAACCAGAGCACCTATAATTTTTCATATACAACATCTGGCAGACAATCTGAAATTACCAGACTTGCCAATAAATCAGAACAAATGACAGAAAGCCAACAGAAAATTTACACAATAAACCAGATCTGTGATGAAGCAGATACTGCAGTTTTTATCTTAGCCAGACTTTCATATAACTATGATTAATATATTCAATAATAGCATTTTGGAAATACAGTGACTATCACAAGAGGATTGGAGTATACAATAAAGCATCAAATGGAAAGTCCAGAACTAAAAACATACAATAACCTAAAATTGATCATTCCAAATATGAGTTTTGAAGAGAATAGGAGAGAGAGAGGATTAGTGAGTTGGAAGAAAGAACGATAGGAAATATCCAGATTGCAGTATTGAGAAAAAGAAATTAAAATATAGGAAATAACATGTGACATATGGAAGGTGGTAAGACTAACATAATGTTTATTTGAAATTCCATATGGAAGTGAGAGAGAGATAAATGTGGAAAATATTATTAGAAAAGATATTTGGAAGGATGTTTCTAAACCTATGAAATACATCGACACACAGGTCAAAGAAAATGGGACCCAAAGAGATCCCACATGTAGAGAAAAACACGTGTAGGCCCACTGGAGTCAAACTATTGAAAACCAAAGACAAAAGGAAAATCATAAAACAGAAATGATACAGCACCCTCAAAATACTAACATAAAAGTCTTTTCAACAGAAATAAGAGAAGTCAGAAAATGAATTGTATTCATTTACTAGGGTTACAGTTACAAAGTACCACAAAACTGGTTGACTCAAAGAACTAGAAATTTATTGTCTCACCGTTTTGAGGGCTGAAAATTTGGAATCAAGGTGGTAGCAGGGCCATGTTCCCTCTGAAAGTTGTAGATGAGCCCTTTCTTGACTGTTGCTAGGTTCCAGTGGCTGGCTGGCCATCTTTGGCATTCCAGGGATTATGTAGATGGATCACTAGAATCTTCCATCTTCATATGGCATTCTCCCTGTTTCTTCCATCATCTTCCCTATGTGTGTGTATGCCTCTATGTCCAAATTTCCCTTTTTAAAAAACAGAAGACCAATCATGTTTCAGTAGAGTGCATCCTGAAAATCTCGTATGAATTTGATTAGTTCTATAAAGGAAAAAGGAAAGATATAAGCATCTGAATGCAGAGTTCCAAAGAATAGCAAGAAGAGATAAGAAAGCCTTCTTCAGTGATCAATGCAAAGAAATAGAGGAAAACAACAGAATGGGAAAGACTAGAGATTTCTTCAAGAAAATTAGAGATACCAAGGGAATATTTCATGCAAAGATGGGCTCAATAAAGGACAGATATGGTATGGACATAACAGAAGCAGAAGATATTAAGAAGAGGTGGCAAGAATACACAGAGGAACTGTACAAAAAGATCTTCATGACCCAGATAATCATAATGGTGTGATCACTAATCTAGAGCCAGACATCCTGGAATGTGAAGTCAAGTGGGCCTTGGAAAGCATCACTACGAACAAAGCTAGTGGAGTTGATGGCATTCCAGTTGAGCTGTTTCAAATCCTGAAAGATGATGCTGTGAAAGTGCTAAACTCAATATGCCAGTAAATCTGGAAAACTCAGGAGTGGCCACAGGACTGGAAAAGGTCAGTTTTCATTCCAATCCCAAAGAAAGGCAATGCCAAAGAATGCTCAAATTACTGCACAATTGCACTCATCTCACACGCTAGTAAAGTAATGCTCAAAATTCTCCAAGCCAGTCTTCAGCAATACATGAACCGTGAACTTCTTGATGTTCAAGCTGGTTTTAGAAAAGGCAGAGGAACCAGAGATAAAATTGCCAACATCCGCTGGATCATCGAAAAAGCAAGAGAGTTCCAGAAAAACATCTATTTCTGCTTTATTGACTATGCCAAAGCCTTTGACTGTGTGGATCACTATAAACTGTGGAAAACTGAGAGAGATGGGAATACCAGACCACCTGACCTGCCTCTTAAGAAATCTGTATGCAGGTCAAGAAGCAGCAGTTAGAACTGTACATGGAACAACAGACTGGTTCCAAATAGGAAAAGGAGTACGTCAAGGTTGTATATTGTCACCCTGCTTATTTAACTTCTATGCAGAGTACATCATGAGAAACGCTGGGCTAGAAGAAGCACAAGCTGGAATCAAGATTGCCAGGAGAAATATCAATAACCTCAGATATGCAGATGACACCACCCTTATGGCAGAAAGTGAAGAGGAACTAAAAGCCTCTTGATGAAAGTGAAAGTGGAGAGTGAAAAAGTTGGCCTAAAGCTCAACATTCAGAAAACGAAGATCATGGCATCCAGTCCCATCACTTCATGGGAAATAGATTGGGGAAACAGTGGAAACAGTGTCAGACTTTATTTTTTTGAGCTCCAAAATCACTGCAGATGGTGATTGCAGCCATGAAATTAGAAGATGCTTACTCCTTGGAAGAAAAGTTATGACCAACCTAGATAGTATATTCAAAAGCAGACATTACTTTGCTGACTAAGGTCCATCTAGTCAAGGCTATGGTTTTTCTTGTGGTCATGTGTGGATGTGAGAGTTGGACTGTGAAGAAGGCTGAGTGCCAAAGAATTGATGCTTTTGAACTGTGGTGTTGGAGAAGACTCTTGAGAGTCCCTTGGACTGCAAGGCGATCCAACCAGTCCATTCTGAAGGAGATCAGCCCTGGGATTTCTTTGGAATGAATGATGGTAAAGCTGAAACTCCAGTACTTTGGCCACCTCATGCGAAGATTTGACTCATTGGAAAAGATTCTGATGCTGGGAGGGACTGGGGGCAGGAGGAGAAGGGGACGACAGAGGATGAGATGGCTGGATGGCATCACTGACTCAATGGACATGAGTCCGAGTGAACTCTGGGAGTTGGTGATGGATAGGGAGGCCTGGCGTGCTGCGATTCATGGGGTTGCAAAAGTCAGACATGACTGAGTGACTGAACTGAACTGACCTGATTAAAACCCTAGGCTTCCCTGTAGCTCAGTGGTAAAGAATCTGCCTGCCAACACAGGAGACTTTGGATTCAATCCCTGGGTCAGGAAGATCCCCTGGAGGAGGAAATATCAACCCTCTCCCATATTCTTGCCAGGAGAATCCCATGGACTGAGGAGGCTGGCAGGTTACAGTCCCTGTGATCACAAAAGAGTTGGACATGACTTAGTGACTAAACAACAACAACACATGAAAACCCTATTTCGAAAATAAGTTTGGAATGTGTTTGATTCGCCTGAGGGGGAAGTAGTGCTATATAGTAATTTTAGATCAGTTATTTTTCTAGGATGCATTTCAGAATAAATTGTTTAAAACAAACTTGGCAGAATCAAAGACTGGACCAAAAACAAGCAATATATAAACAACAGGAAAAAAAAACAACAACACATAAACAGTAACAACAAACTAGAGTGTGAACACTCTTCAGCTATAGGGATAATTATACATGTGATGATCATGACTCAGAAAGTATTGGGAGGTGAAATTTCCCAAATAACACTAACAAGAGATGTAAAAGTAGAAAGTGCATCTTATGCCAATGTTTAAAGATAGTCCCAAGTGACTTTGTAGATGTTGAGTACTGCTCTTGAATAATTGTTGTATCTGATTCTTCACTCTTTGTAATTAGATACTTTAAAGCGTCTTTCTGTATATAAATCCCTTATTTCCAAAACCAGGAAATACATTATCCACAGACAAGATCATGTGTGGGGACCTTGCAAATATCCCTGAAACATTCTTTATTTTATAGAATATCTAAAATATGCTATTCCAGATATGCTAGAAAATAAAGCATGACATTCTTACCTTACCTGTTTCAATAACTCTTCATACTCAGAAGTGCACTATTCATTTTAACTAAAATATGAGTGACTTTCTTAATTCTATTTTACTTTAAACAATTCAGATTCTTTTCCATGAGGAAAACTATGCATATATCTGAAGTGTCCAATTTTATCTGGGAATATCAACAAAAATGAAAATGTCTTATGTTGCATATTTAAAAATTTGATGACAATCTAAAACCATCATTTGCATTAATGTATTCCAAAATATGAATTATTAAATGAATTACATTTATATAATCAAAGACAATCTGAAGTACATGCTTTAGCCTCAAGCATTTTGAGTCATTTTCTTCCTTCTATTTTGAACACTATTAAATATGTGAAAGATTATTTTTCTAATCAGAACAATATATATTATACTTTTAAAAACATTTTACTCTTTCCTGTATGATCAACATTAGAAAAATATAATGCTGAAAATCCAGGATTTTAAATGTGTATGAAATCATTTTGCCATGGTATATCCTTATTTTTGAACCCTCTGTTGAGAAAAGCACTTTTCTCAAGTCAGTGTTTAAAGCTATTTGTCCTATTGCTGGTGGTCCCAGGAAAGGGTCTGGCCTGTGAATAAACCAAGCCTCACTGGTCAATAATGGCTTGTTTGCCAGCTATCTTCCAGGAAAAAAGTGTCTGGAATAATTCCAGAAATATCCAGGAGCCCTCCTTCCAACCCTTATCCCCAGTCACACAACTAGACAGAAAGACCACTTTTTCCTCTCTCCAGGAGACAGAGGATTAAAAAGAAATGCCTCTGATAGCAAATTTCCTAAAGGTTAAAAATTAAAGAGAAAACAGAATGCCGTTTTGCCTACTATTCCCAAGGAGAGCACTGTGAGAAAGCTCGAAGCTAGGAGAGAGAAAAAGAAGCTAGAATTGAGTGCCTTTGCTCTACATTAGTAAGGAACTAGTCTAAAAATGAGCCTATATTGAAGGAGAACAAAGTTGGAAGACCAACACCACTCAACTTCAAGACTTACTATAAAGTTTTGGTATTGGTGAAAGAATAGACAAAGAAACCAATGGAACAAATAGAGAGCCCAAGTAATCCCAGATAATCAACCAATCTTTGACAAAGGAGCAAAGGCAACACAATGGAGAAAAGATATTCTTTTCGAAAATGGTGCTAGGAAACTGGACATAGGAGTGTAAAATGAGGAATCTAGACACAGCTCTTACACTGTTTGCAAAATTTAACATAAAATGAGTCGTAGACCTAAATGTAAAATACAAAATCAAAAACTCCTAGAATTAACATAGGAAAAAATCTAGATGACCTTAAGTTTTATGACATTTTAGATACAACTTCAAAGGCATGATCCTTGAAAGATACAATTGATAACTTGTACTTAAAAACTGAAAAAATTATGATCTGGGAAAGACTTTCAAGAGAGTGAGAAGATAC
This sequence comes from Nanger dama, assembly GCA_917880005.1. Taxonomy (NCBI): domain Eukaryota; kingdom Metazoa; phylum Chordata; class Mammalia; order Artiodactyla; family Bovidae; genus Nanger; species Nanger dama. The sequence goes on along the minus strand of CAKJTW010000032.1, from coordinate 12,253,397 downwards.
AATACTATGATACAGACTGAGAAAAAATATTTGCAAAAGATATATATGATAAAGGACTTTTATCCAAAATATAAACAGATCTCCTAAAACTCTACTTGGAAAAATAACTCAATTAAAAATGGGCAAAAGATCTGAACAGACACTACACCAAAAAAAAAAAAAGTTGTACAGATGGCAAATACACTTAGGAAAAGATGTTTCGTATCATATGTCATTAGTGAATTGCAAATTAAAACAAATTATGACTACAGACCTACTACAGTGAAAATCCAGAACACTGATAGCACCAAGTGCTGCCAAAGAAACTTTTATTCACTGTTGGTGGAAAAACAAAAAATGGTACAGTCACTTTTGAAGATAATTTGGCAGGTATTTTTTTAATATATAAAACTGAACATACACTCACCATAGGATCCAGCAATTGTGCTCCTTGGTATTTACCCACATGAGCTGAAAATAGATGTCCACACAAAACCCTGCACATAGATGTTTATGGCTGCTGTGTTCATTGCACCCAAAACCTGAACGCTTCCAAGATGCCCCTCAGCAGGTAGAAGGTTAAATAGCTACGGTGCATCCAGAAGATGAAGCATTATTCAATTCTAAGAAGACATGAGCTATCAAGCCTTGAAAAAACACTCATAAAATATAAATGGATATTTTGAAGTGAAAGAAGCCAGCCTGAAAAGGCTGCAATGTGCGATTCCAGCTATATGACATTCTGGAAAAGGCAAAACTATGGACACACAAAAACATCCGTGGTTGCCAAGTATTCAAGGGGAAGTGGAGATGGATAGGCAGAACCCAGAGGGGGTTAGGGCAGTGAAATAGTAGATACAGGTCATTATTTGTTTGTCACACCCACAGAATGTGCCACAGGATGAGTGAACCGTAATGTAAACTATGAGCTCTGAGTGATAATGCTGTGTCAATGTAGATTCATTGATTTGAACAAATATATAACTGTGGTGCCCTGGGGTGGCAATGAGGGAGATTGTTGGGGAGGTGGGGCAGGAGGCATATGGAGACTCCGTGTACTTTGTACACAGTTTTGCTGTCAACCTAAAACTGTTCTGAAAAATCAAGTCTATTAGGGGAAAAAAGCACCTTTAGTTTCGTCATCTACATTTAACTTCATCTAGTCTATGGGGTCGCACAGAGTCGGATACAACTGAAGTGACTTAGCAGCAGCAGCAGCAATCAAAAGAGATGGGCTTGAAGGCAATCGCACCCCCACTCCAGTACTCTTGCCTGGAAAATCCCATGGAGGGAGGAGCCTGGTGGGCTGCAGTCCATGGGGTCGTTAAGAGTCGGACATGACTGAGCGACTTCACTTTCACTTTTCATTTCATGCATTGGAGACGGAAATGGCACCCCCCAGTGTTCTTGCCTGGAGAATCCCAGGGAAGGGGGAGCCTTGTGGGGTGCAGTCTATGGGGTCGCACAGAGTTGGACCGCGACTGAAGTGACTTAGCAGTAGCAGCAGTCAAAAGTGATGGGCTTCCCTGATGGCTCAGTGGTAAAGAATCTGCCTGCCAATACAGTAATGCAAGGTGTGGGTTTGATCCCTGGATCAGGAAGATCCCTTAGAGGAGGAAATGTTGACCTACTCCGGTATACTTGCCTGGGGAAATCCCATGGACAGAGAAGCCTGGTGGGTACAGTTCATGGGGTCGCAAAAAGCAACAACAACAGCAACAAGCAAGCAAAAGGGTCAGGCTTCTTTCTGAAGCCCATATATCTGAAAAAGGAAGCAACAGGCAGTTGTTGCTGGTCACCAGCTTTCAGATAGTGTGTCAGTCAACGTCAGCTTTGTCCTCTGCTCATCAGCCAGCAATGCTCCTATCTGTACTGGGCTTGTCAAAGCCATGTCTGAAATTGCACTGACTCTTCTCACAGCCCTGCCGTACCAATTCTCTGTTTGTGTTTGTGAGTTTCATTTTCACTCGTTCTTAAGCCTTTTCTAGATAACTTACGGCTTATTCTGGTCTGAAGCTTTTATTCCTTTTAAAGGTGCACCAAAGGCAGAAATCAATAGGAAGAAATAAACAAGCAAAGCATGGACAGATATCTTTAGAACTGTATTTTTCATACATCAATTTCAAATACATGACATTGTACCACACTCTAGATGATTAAGTAGTTTCCTAGGTGGTAATGGTTAACAGTTCTGATGTTATTATACATGTGTACCAGAATTGAACAATGAAGTAAATGGTTGGCAGATGGTAGTAGCCAGGTTTCCTCACTGTTGGAGTAGGAGTTAATAGGTAAACAAGGGGAAGAGGCTAGAACGGTCCATGCAGTAATGGATTAGAGTTGAAGACATCATTATGGACTCATGTGAAGCTTATTATTGATATAGATGGCTACATGCAGAAATGTTTATATTGGGTTGGCCAAAAGTTCACTCAGATTTTTCCATAACATCTTAAAAAACCCTGAACTAACTTTTTGGCAATAGATATGTCGATCTACAAGGATTAGTTTATAAACTGAAATTTTCTGGCATAAGGGGGCTGAAGCATCCAGTAGCAGCAGGCATAGTTAGCATCCAGCTAGTAACCCACAGTTAATACTGTTCAATAAAAAGAACCCAGGCTCCTTGAAGAAATGGTTATTTCTAGGACTGGGGACACAAGATGAAATGATAAGCCTGAAGTATCTTACAGTGCCAGAAAGTAAAGCAGGGCTAAAAGCAAAACAAAGAAATACAAAGTACCTCACAACAATGAGACTGTGCTAAAGGGACAGAGGCACCAACAGAAAGAGCTCTCAGAGACCAAAGCTGGAACACTTTAAACCACAAAAGATCATAACCCAAAGTATAAGATAATATCCATGAATCCAGACCAATACCAATAAATGATTCAAGAAATAAGTAGATGAGGAAGAAGAGGTACCTTCTCCATGCAGAAGAATTTCAAAGAAATTATTTAAATACCATAAATGAGGGAGTGTGTAACTCACCAGTTCTTCAGTTTAATGGGGAACGAGTGGTGACTTTCTTCCAAAGAACAGAGAATACAAAGAACAACTTCACCGTAGAGAAACCTGAGGATCATGACCCAAGCAGATGATCAAGACCAGAATGAGCAACAATAAGTCATGGCGATGGTATGTGCACTTGGTATGATGTGTTGTAAATGGCTCTTTACCTCCCTCCATGGTCTACCATCCAAACCCCTAAACCCTAGTCTAAACATACTAAAAGCACCAAGCAAGTCCCAGTGGACAGACAGCTTACCTGCCTGAGCAGTATCCTCCAAAACTGTCAAGGGTAATAAAAAACAAATTAAGCATGAGAAACTGCCACAGTCAAGAGGAAACTAAGGAGATAACTAAATGTGATGTGGTGTCCTGGATGAGATCCTAGAACAAAAAAAGGATATTAGACAAAAAAAAAAAAAAAAACTGAGAAACTATGAAGTGTATGGACTTAAGTTAATAATTATGTACCTATCTATACTGGTCTGTTAATATAACAAACATACCATCCTAGTGTTAGATGTTATAGAAGAAACTGAGGATGAGGTCTACATGAACTCTCTGCATGATCTTCACAGTTTTTATGCACACTTAAAACTGTTCTAAAATTAAAACGCTTATTTAAAGAAAACATGCATTTTGTTGTGCTAGGAAAAAGTGGTAAATGAAGGAAGTGTGTTTTAATGTATCTCTTTAACATACTTGCATAAAGGTCAGCATACTTTGGGACTTGAAAGTGGCTCTTGCAATAGAGAAGTTTTAAATAAAACCACAAAGCATGTCCACAAGAAAATAGCCAGGAATGGTTTCTTTGCAAATAAAAGTTTATATTTGCGATTGTCTATGACATAACACAATAGAAGTTCTTAGAAATGGGGACAGATTCTCAGGAAACCTGAGCATGAACAAATGTAAAACCATCCAAGGGCAAACCTTGGTGAAGACATTTTATTGGAAAAAGAACTGTGCTTAAAATCCATTTACATACAATGAATGAAAATCTGTTTGCCCATATATTCAGCAGCTTTTCACCAAACACTGGTAAGAGTGATATTTCAGAGGATGGGGCATTCTGGAGAACAGTTGAGACTCCCAGGAAATATTGAGCAGTGGATGGCAAAATTGACCCAGACTTAGGTGATTAGGAAGATGAGGAACAGAGTTTTGCAGCACGGAACATGCCTAAAATGTGTTAGCATAGAAGATCTGAGATGGGAACGGCTATTATCTGGGGCTCTACCTGGAGAGAGAGAGTTGGAGTTCCAGAAGTCCTTGGACTTAAGAACATAGGGTCATGACTTACAGTTCCGTTCAGTCGCTCAGTCATGTCCGACTCTTTGCAACCCCGTGAATGCAGCACGCCAGGCCTCCCTGTCCATCACCAACTCCCGGAGTTCACTCAAACTCATGTCCATCGAGTCGGTGATGCCATCCAACCATCTCATCCTCTGTTGTTCCCTACTCCTCCTGCCCCCAATCCCTCCCAGCATCAGGGTCTTTTCCAATGAGTCAGCTCTTTGCATGAGGTGGCCAAAGTACTGGAGTTTCAGCCTCAGCATCAGTCCTTCCAATGAAGACCCAGGATGGGTCTCCTTTAGGATAGACTGGTTGGATCTCCTTGCAGTCCAAGGGACTCTCAAGAGTCTTCCCCAGCACCACAGTTCCAAAGCATCAGTTCTTCAGCGCTCAGCTTTCTTCACAGTCCAACTCTCACATCCATACATGACTTACGACCAGGACCCATTTTCTGTTTCTATCCTTCACCAGCTATGTGACTTTAGGTGAGTTACAGCAACTTTCTAAGCCTTCAAATTGTTGCCTGACAAATGGGAATAATAAGAGAGCTTACCTCATAAGGTTGTTGTGAGTATTAAGTAATATATGGTTTTAAATGTTTTGAGGGACTTTCCTGGTGGCTCAGACAGTAAAAGCATCTGCCTACAATGCGGGGAGACCTGGGTTCAATCCCTGGGTTGGGAAGATCCCCTGGAGAAGGAAATGGCAACCCATTCCAGTATTCTTGCCTGGAAAATTCCATGGGCAGAGGAACCTGGCAGGCTACAGTCCATGGGGTCGCAAAGAGTCGGACACGACTGAGCGACTTCACTTCATTTCACTTCACTTAAAATGTTTTGAATGGTGCTTGGCTCATACTTCATAAAGGACAGCTGTAATTATTAGAAATATGTTGTTGCTGATATCATTTTCAGGGGTGCCTGCAAGGCCCATAGCATGTGAACAAATTGCGTAAGACAGTGTCTGGCACAAACTGGAGACAACATGTGTGTTCTGGGTGCCTCTTTCTCAATGGTGATAGCTTAATATGTAAGTTTAGCACTGTTCATCACAGTTAACCATAGACTTTTAAACCTACAACCTGAACAGTCCAAGTCTGCACTTAATGCCACAATCTTTTCTTTTTCCATAGACTCAGCTCTGGGGGAAAAAACATTTAAAGAGCAATATACACATGGATATCACATTTGCTTCTAAGTTTTCTGGACAATATTTATTGATTGATTGATTTTTAGGTAAAGAAGTCATGTGCTTCCCTGGTGGCTCAGCTGGTAAAGAACCTGCCTGCAGTGTGGGAGACCTGGGTTCCATCCCTGGGCTGGGAAGATCCCCCGGAGAGGGGAATGGCTGCCCACTCCAATATTCTTACCTGGAGAATTTCATGGACAGAGCAGCCTGGTGGGCTACAGTCCAGAGGGTTGCACAGAGTCAAACACGACTGAGCAACTAACACTTTCACTTATTCAAAGAAGTCATAGTAGCCAGTAAAAATGCTTCATCTGTTTACAATTCTTCTTCTAGTTGTGATGAGTCTTAAAGAGACAATAAAATGCAGTACTCTAAATCTCTGAGGTTGAGGATCACAGAGATGCATTTTCTTTCAAAATATTAAGTTGGCTTTTATTTTAAATTAGATCATAAAAATTTTAATCCGATTATGCAGTCTTTTAGAAAATAATAAAATACATAGTATATTTATTTATTACTGTATGTTAATTTTTAATTGGAGTATAATTATTTTACAGTGTTGTACAGCAGAAACTAACACAGAAATATGTTTTAAACTTATATTTCCACAGTCCAAAGCCAGATCTGGTCCTAACTTAATAGCTATGTATCTTAGTCTGGATTTTCCTGAAAGCAGAACTGAGGTCATGTCTTATGTGAGGTAGCTGAGGCAGTCTACTGAGGAGTATGATGGTAAAGAGCAAGTGTGCAGGGCAGAGGGAATGAAATAGGAAAGAAGAAAAAAGTCAGTACAAGAAAGTGTTACTAAGTTGGCTACCAGAGAAAAGTGAAAGTGAAAGTTGCTCAGTCATGTCTGACTCTTTGTGACCCCATGGACTGTACAGGCCAGAATACTGGAATGGGTAGCTGTTGCCTTCTCCAGGGGATCTTCCCAACCCAGGGATTGAACCCAGGTCTCCCACATTACGGGCAGATTCTTTACCAGCTGAGCCACAAGGGAAGCCAGAGAGGGTAACTAGAATTTTCAGCCCACTAGCATCACAGAAGCATGATGAAATGCATCTTAAACTGCCCATCCAAGTCCAGAAGAGTGGGACCTTTAACCACTGGCACTTCATACTCACCCTGTTAACTCCTTTGCCCTCCTGGCTCCCACATGCATGAGTGTGAAGAGGGTTCCCACGAGGTGTTTCCTCCCTTGCCATGAGAAGTCCCAGGAGAGGAAGAGATACAGTCCAGTCCTGAGGTAGGGCTTTGCCTGTTACACCTGCATGAATCTGGACAAAGCTAGCATATCGAAGTGGTCACTGAAGCAATGGATGCCCTGAAATGACGGCTATTGTTGTTGCTGTTCAGTTGCTCAGTCATGCCTGACTCTTTTGCAAGCCCACGGACTGCAGCCTGCCAGACTCCTCTGTCCATGGGATTTCCCAGGCAAGAATAATGGTGTGGGCTGACATCCCTTCTCCAGGGGATCTTTCTGACTCAGGAATCGAACCCAAGTCTCCTGCAACTGCTGCACTGGCAGGTAATTCCAAGTCCAGTCTATAAACTCACTACTACATCAGTTAGCTTTTCCAGGTTTCAGTGTTCTCACCGATTAAACACAGCTTAACCTGGCAATTATACATGAAAATCCATTGTTCAATAAGCACTGTGTTAAATGGTTGAACAAGATTTAGGTTTGCAAGCACAGTTTCAATTTTTGCAATTTTATGCAAGCCTCTTTTTGTAAAAGAAAGATGAAAGTGAAGCTGTATATATTGAAAAAGGCATGAAGCCCCAACTCAGTCTCCTTATCAGGCCCAAACCTAATATATAAGAGATGCTGGGTACCCAGAGGTACCCAATTCAGATATCCTGAACCAAGTGCCCACTCAGTTTACTCCAAACTTTATGTGTTACTTATGTCTGTGTGACCCAGAATAATTACTTCCCAAAAGGCATGGGGGGCAAGCAGTTCTGGGATGGTTGCCAGTTACTATGGAGCCTGATACATCTTTCTCATCGTGTAACTCAGGAAGCATTGAGAAGCAGCTGTGACTCAAGGTACAATCTGCCAAATTCAGATATGTTTCCTGAATGATATGGTCCTTGAACCAGAACATCAAAGAGGCAGAAGAAGAAGTTCACTTCCTTAAGAGTGTGCTAAGCCAGCCACAGAGCAGGAGAAAATATTTGCAATTCATGTATTTGACTAAAGGACTTAATCTCAAAATATGTAAAGAATTCCAGCAAACCAACAAGAAAAAGGTAAACAATCTCATGGGGGAAAATCCTGAATGCTGCAAAAGTATGCAAATGGCCATTTATGAAAGATGTTCAACTTCATTGTTCATCAGAAGAAAACAAAGTCAAACCACAGTCTGATTCTACTTCATGACACTGGAATGATACGAACAAAAAAATTGGTAACACCAAATCTTCATGGGTCACAAGGAGTCAGACATGACTGAGCGACTCAACAACAACAGCACGGATTAATTTGTTTGCACTGAAGCTTGAACAAAGAGGTTATATGATCCAAACTGTTCTTTATGAGGTTTAATCATACTGTTACACAGGATAAATATGAGTAAATGAGAAACTGAGTTTGGGAGACCAATTAGCCATTTTGGTAAGAAGTAGTTAAGACTTTGAATAAGCCTATCTAGAAATGGATATATCTGAAGTGTATTGAAGTAATAGCCCTGGGAAGATTTTAGATGGGAAAAAGAAAAGAATGCAAAGATTGAGAAACTAAGTAATTCATAGTTCACAGAGGAAATTTAAGGGAGGAAGATGCTTGGGAGAGAGGAAAACTGAAAATTTATGTCTGTGCTTTGGAGAGAATGTTGGGGAGACCAGCTTGGATGAATTGCATTTGAGATACCAGAAGGTGGCTATCTTGAGAAGTTTTCGACTGATAGGGTTTCAAAGTCTGGGAGAGAGAGAATGCTGGAGCTGGAAGTAAAGATCTGGAAGGCTTGAACTACATGGAAACATTGATCGCAACTCTGAAACCAGATGAGACTGTCAAATGACACAATAGAGAAAAAAACAGGGAAAAGCAAGCCAATAGTGAGACCCAGGGGGCAAGGACAACCTTGAGTGGGGCAGGAGAGAAGGCAGAAAAGAGAGAAGAGCAGGTAAAGAGAGGGAGGAAGAAAGAGCCAGAAAGTCATTAGAGCAAAATTTCAGGAAAAAACAAAAGGAAGTGGGTCCACTGTATCATATGTGACCAGAGGTTCCAATATTGGGGCTGTGCTTAAAAGTCGTGCAGCTATTGTGTGTGCACCACACCTCAGGGCAGGCAGTGTGTGAACAGAGAGCAGCTAGAATTGATACTGCTCTATTTGGTATTTCCCCCAACGTCCGCTTCCTGTGCACTGGGATAACTAAGAGTGTAAGCCAAGTGCTGTGAGCACATTTTCATTAGAGCTGAAACTTTAAACACCAAACCAACCCATTTGAAAATGGTCATTTGGGTGCAAAGATTCTGTAATTCTGTTTTAGTTGATAAATAATCTGCCTAAAATGCAGGAGACCTCGATTTGATTCCTGGGTCAGGAACATTTGCTGGAGAAAGGATAGGCTACCCTCTCCAGTATTCTTTAGCTTCCCTTGTGGCTCTGCTTGTAAATAATCCTCTTGCAATGCAGGAGACCTGGGTTCAACCCCTGGATTGGGAAGATCCCCTGGAGAAGGGAAAGGCTACACATTCCAGTATTCTGGCCTGGAGAATTCCATGGACTGTATAGTCCATGGGGTCACAAAAAAGTCAGACAAGACTGAACAACTTTCACTTCACTTGAACTAGAAAAGGCAATAAATACTTTGAGAGCAGATTGTTCTTGATTTTTAAAAAATACTTGTGACAGCAAAAATGAAACTAAGAGAAAGGTGTTAAAAACTTGGCTAACAGATGCTAACTTTCTAAGCAGGTGTTCATCTCAGCGGATGAGAGAAAGTGGCCTACACTGAAATAGCGGCCTCTCTTGAAAATTTTCCTACTAACTCTGGGTTGAGTTGATATTCATATATTCATATCCGACTGGATCCAGATTTGCCATTTTATCTCTCAGGCCAGTGACTATCTCATGTCAGCCCCCTTCCTCAATACTGTGGTCATATGCCCTCACTCACCCTGTTGTCCCAGGAGAATCACCAATAGCACCTCTTTCAAATATGCGCCAGAGCAGATGTTTAACTATATGTCCATTCTACTCCTAGGTCCCTCATACATTCATTGGAAAATAAAAATGAAATTAAAGGGCTCTGACAGTCAAATGGACCTGAATTTGAACCCAGATTCGATCATTTCTGAGCTTGGTTTTGATAAGACTTTCTCTCTTTTTTTACCTCTAGACTTCAGTCACCTCAAATGATAAATGAGAATAATTATAGAACTTACTGGCTAGGGTTACTGTAATGAGCTAATGTCCATAAAAGGTTGAAACACTTTGCCTGGAACATACAGAAACATTTGTGAAGTGTTACCAGTTATTATCATCAGCAATGGTATTGCCATCTCCCACCCAGAGCCCTTCCGCAGACTGAGGTTTATCTGAAGCTCTGGGGTTTTTGTTTTGCTTTGTTGTTACAGTTAATGACCTCCTCATTTTCAAAGGGGACTGTTCCCCAACCTTCACTCCATGGGACTTCCCTGGCGGACCAGCGTTTGGGATTTCGCCTTCCAATGCAGAAGGTGTGGGTTCAATGCCTGGTTGGGGAGCTAAGATCCCACATGCCTCAGTTCAGTTCAGTTCAGTCGTTCAGTCATGTCCGACTCTTTGTGACCCCATGAATCGCAGCACGCCAGGCCTCCCTGTTCATCACCATCTCTCGGAGTTCACTCAGACTCACGTCCATTGAGTCCGTGATGCCATCCAGCCATCTCATCCTTGGTCGTCCCCTTCTCCTCCTGCCCCCAATCCTTCCCAGGATCAGAGTCGTTTCCAATGAGTCAACTCTTCGCATGAGGTGGCCAAAGTACTGGAGTTTCAGCTTTAGCATCATTCCTTCCAAAGAAATCCCAGGGTTGATCTCCTTCAGAATGGCTAGCAGCCAAAAAAAACAAAACATAAGACAGAAGCAATATTATAACAAATTCAATAAAGACGTTAAAAATAGTCCACATCAAAAAAATCATAAAAGAAAAACCAGTCCATTGCATCTGACATTCCTCCTGGTGTCAGGGGCGGTAAGGAGGCCCCTACTCATTTTCTCTTGAATAGGTTTTTCCCAACATCAAGCTTGCTATTGGTTCCATGGTGCTCAGCCGTAGCTCCTGGACCCACTCTGAAGTAAAGACAGAAATAGAAGTAACAATTATAAACATGCTCAACAAGCTACATAACCTGCCTTCTGAGTTCACATCCTATGAATGTATAAGGCATTTTGCTATCTCCACATGTATTGTTATGTGTACGATGAAATGAACCTGGGAAGAATAAAGTCTTTTCCTTACAGCAAAATTATCTTCTATGACCTGAAACTGAAGTCATCTAAATCTTTGTCAGCTGCCATTCTATGGATCAAAGGAGCTGCAGACATCTGAAAACTGAACCAAATTATACTATGGATTTTTTTTTTTGGTCTTAGAAGTCTGAAAACATGCAAATTATTATTTTGCCTTATGTAGATTCCGCTATCAGTTTAGGACCCAAGTCTGTGTCTCAAAAATTTATGACAGACATAATGCAATAATGCTATTAATAACATCTCTGTTGCCTTTTTAAGCTTTTCTTCCCCACCCCCTCTACCCGCCCCACCCCCCCACGGAAAGTCCTTTTATTAAAAGTTTATTTATTTATTTTAATTGGAGACAGTCACTTCACAACACTGTGGTGGCACTTGCCACACATCAACACAAATCAGCCACGGGTGCACGTGTTGGCCCCCGCATCCTGAACCCCCTTCCACCTCCCTCCTCATCCCTCTGGTTTGCCCCGCAGTACCAGCTTCAAGTGCCCTGCTTCAGAATCAAATTTGCCCTGGTCATCTATTTTACATATGGTAATAAACATGTCTCAGTGCTAGTCTCTCATATCGTCCCACCCTCGCTTTACCCCTCATAGTTCAAAACTCTGTTCTTTACGTTTGTGTCTCTTTTGCTGTCTTGCATATAGGATCATTATTACCGTCTTTCTAAATTCCATATATGTATGCATTAATATACTGTATTGGTGTTTCTCTTTCTGACTTACTTTACTCTGTATAATAGGTTCCAGTTTCATCCACCTCATTAGAACTGACTCAAATGCATTCTTTTTTTTTTTTTAAATAGCTGAGTGATATTCCATTGTGTATGTGTACCACAACATCCTTATCTATTTGTCTGCTGATGGACATCTAGGTTGCTTCCATGTCCTAGCTTTTGTAAACAGTGCTGCAATGAACATCAGGGTACATGTATCTCTTTCAAGTCTGGTATCCTCGGTGTGTATACCCAGCAGTGGATTACTGGGTGAGATGGCAGTTCTATTTCCAGTTTTTAAGGAATCTCACACTGTTCTCCATAGTGGGTATACCAGTTTTCTGCAGAAATTCTTATCACCAGATCTTCCTTGGTGAATGAAACAATAAGATCATTAGAGTCATAGTTACCAAAAATATATGTTGCTTCAGCATCGCCAGTTACCAGTGTCTTTCTAATTTTAAGAACTATAGGATTGCTGACATTGTTATATATCAGAGTACAAGATTTTTTTTTAATTTTAACTGGAGAATGATGGCTTTACATGTTGTTTTGATTTCTGCTATATAACAAAGTGAAACAGCTGTTAAGTATACATATGTCTCCTCCTTTTTGAGCGTCCCTCCCACCTCCCCGTTCCACCCCTCTAGGTCATCACAGAGCACTAGGCTGAGCTCCCTGTGTTACATAGCAACTTCCCACTTTGACTTTCTCTTATATCGTGTCTGCATGGATGATATTGATGTTTGTGGACATTCATGATCCCCTCTGAGAAAGGGAGTAAATCTAGGGATGTTTCCTTTTTGTCAGGATCACCTCTGTTCTTGTTTCATTTCAGTTCGGAGCAGGTGAAGGGGGCAATGTATGAGCACCTGGGGTGCTGGTCATACCCATTGCAGGCCTACAAGTCTTCCAGCAACTGTTGATTTCCATTGTGCTTTGAAGAAGTCTTTGCTGCTGCACTCTGTCCTCTCCATCCCCTTCCAGACTTAAAGGATCATCTGGACAAGGAGCAGATCACAGCAGAAAGAAAAAAATCCCTCTCAGATTGCAGGCTTTAGATGTATTTGCCAAACAGTATATTATTCTCTATTCAGGAGACTATAGCAATTCACTGCTCTGAGTGATGCATCTCATCTTCCCATTGCCTGAGACTTGCCCACCTCCAACAAAAAGTGCTTCATTTCCCTAAAATATTCATAAGCAGGGAAGTGATTTAGAATCCATTCTTTCACTAAGAGGGACCTAAGAAAGAATGTTATATTTGCCACAAATGAGTTGGATAACTTCAGATATGTACCTGAATTTCCTCATTTTAAAACTTGTGGTCATAATAGAAACCACTATAAAAAGCTGCACCAGAGATTACACGAGATAAAACGAGCACTTCATCCAGGCTCTGGCACATGTGTTCAATTACTGTTGGCCATTACAATATATTAACCTATCATGTTTGTTAGTCACTCAATCGTGTCCACCTCTTTGGGACCCCATGGACTACAGCCTGCCAGACTCCTCTGTCCATGGAATTCTCCAGGCAAGAATACTGGAGTGGGTAGCCTTCTCTTCTCCAGGGGATCTTCCCAACCCAGGGATCGAACCTGGGTCTTCTGCACTACAGGTGGATTCTTTACCATCTGAGCCACCAGGGAAGCCCCAGCCTATCACTGAAGTGGAAAGTTTTCATTCTCATAATGGTAGGGTGTAGCCTAGACTGAGATCTGCCATTGGGATGTACTGTTCTTCCCCATCACAGCAGAACTAGATTTGGTGGAGAATATAATTCGGACCCTCTCCAGTCCTCTGTCGTCACCCTGAAGATAGCCAGTGGAGAAGAGCTGATGACAAGTTACTGAGCTGGAAATAAAGGGGTAAAGAGAATGCGTTTGTGAACACATGAGTTTTCAAAAACCTCTCAGCACATCTACGAGACTTTATTTGGAACCAGAGCCATCTGTTTGCCGGATGTCTCTGACAGAAATGTGTCCATGAATTTGGACCCTTCTTTTTTTTTCCTCCTCAGCTGTGCAGTGTAGCCAGATGTTCTTGTGTTTCAGAAGCAACCACATCCGTCAAGCTCTTTGTGGGATGGATCATTCATGCTTGTGTAACTTCATTCCTCCAGCAGTGAGACCAGTGGGCTTGTTTATCCACTTTTCTCCCCTGATTTTTTTCCTCATGTTGCTTCAAATTAAATTAAAAGCCAACCCTGTCGCTAATTAACCAAGGGTGGCACATCTGTAAACCTGCATTTGCCGAGTTGCCAGTTGAGAAAAATCCCTCTGCACTCTTTGCCAAAACCGTGTTTACCAGGCACCATCGGTGTCTTGGCAAAGCTGCTTGGGTTTTGTCAGAACATAACGTAGCTATGTAAAAGATGCCCTTCCGAGATGTCAGCTGACTTGTGTCGTTCCCAGACTTAAATATGCCGTGAACTAATTAACACCAGCATGAGAGCAAATACTCAAATATCGTTACCTTGCAAATAACAGCACACAAATTTCTGTGCATGCGTTTCTGTCTCCTAAAAGAGAATGATGATGGTTGTTATCACAGGAAGAGAAAATATTGGGAAAGTAAAGCGTTGGCGTCTGCTAACAGGCAATCTCTCATCCCAGTTTCTAACAAGCTTGCAAACTCCAGGCTAGGGACTTATTATTGAAATGCATTTGAAAATACTGCAGACTTTGGCCATAGAAGAGGTGACTGTATTGAGGGGGCAAATGTGCCACCAGGTTGGTTCCGTTGAGGGGCTTCTTGAACTCATGCTGGAAAGAAATATTTTCTGGCTTTTTCTCCGCCGCCCGCCCCCATCTGCATCAGAGCTCTACTGGCAGACGGGTCACGTGTTTCCAGGGACTCTGACTCCTGACTTTGTTGCACATGGACACGCTGAGGTTGATGCGTTCTGGGCTGTGGAGTAAAGCAGAGACGCCTGCTTCCTCCGATTCTTGTCCTCAGTGACCATGAAAGTGAGAATCTGAGGGTCCGAGAACTCAAAGAAAGTGAATTTGGAGAAAACAGAGACCAGTTCTATGGAAATAATGTTGGGTTTCCTACATTCCAACAGAAATACATTTCAGGCTTTTTCCCTTAAAAACTTGCTTCTAGTATAGAGACACACAGACCCCAAAGTCATATTTACATATACAGCTGACTGTTGAAAATACGGGTTTGCACTGTGTGAAGACACTTAAACACAGATTTTTTTTTCCACCATAAATACTACAGTACCACGGAATGTGCAATTGGTTGAATCCACAAATTCAGAACCGCAAACACAGAAGCACCATGGAATAAGAAGGGCCAACTATAAAGTATACTCAGATTTTCCACTGCAGTGGGGTTGAGACCTCTGATCCATCCAGCTGTTCAAGGGGCAACTGCATGCTCAGTAACAGTGCTGCCTGGCAGGACTTTCTGTGATAATAGAATTGTTTTCTGTGCTGACATGGTCTCCTTCAGGTGCATCCTGGGGACTTCTGTGACAGCTCAGCTGGTAAAGAATCCTCCTGCAGTGCGGGAGACCTGGGCTCAGTCCCTGGTTTGGAAAGATCCCCTGGAGAAGAGAAAGGCTACCCGCTCCAGTATTCTGTCCTGAAGAATTCCATGGACTATACAGTCCACGGGGTCGCAAAGAGTCGGACACGACTGAGCGAAATTCACTTCACTAGGTGCATTGTGGCCATGGAGCGCTTAAAGTGAGCCTAGTGAGACTGGGAAACAGATCAATTTATCATCCATTTCACACATTTAAATATAATCAGTCACATATAACTGTGGCTTCTGTATTACAGCTCAGCAGCTCTATAGCATACGGAATGTGGCATTATTTTACATTCTTGAAAACTTCTTAATGTCTTTATAATAGAAAATGGCTGATTATTATAGCTGTTTCTGCATTCTATCGTAACAGTTTTGTTTTTGTTTTTGGTGGAAGTTTATTAAAAAAATCTAGCCATTTCCAGATATATATTCAGAAAGTGAGAAATAAGAATCAAGATTTGATAAAATTAGCAACTTTTTATTGCTTAAAATGTTTGTTGCCATTGGCTGGATCCACGCTAAGGCACCAGCAGTTTTACCCACCACTGCTTTTGTACCAATAAAAACAAACAGCATCTAAGTATTATTTTGTAAATGATCTAGACTTTTAAGACCCCTGCAAGGTATCAGGGACCCCTAGAGTTCTATTGACCACACTTTGAGAAGTGCTTTTGAATCTCTGAGTTTTCCCCATCCTGCACACCTCTCCCCTCCTCCAAATCACCCACCCTTCCTTTTATCTACCAGAAAACATAACTGTGTTCTTGGAGACCTTGGAGCCAGACAATGAAAAGGTTACCACTTTCTCCCCCAAGCACTTAAGTTCTATTTTCCACAGAGTTCCCATTTTAAAAGGAATTCTGGCACCTTTTGTAAGAATTGTTACATTCCTTGTTTACCCTCTCCCATCCAGACAGATTTATAAATTCTTATTTCATCTCCAAGCTCAGCATTTTCAACCTAACTCCTGAAAAATCCCGACCAGGATACTTACCTACAAATAATTACGTGTTTCTTTGTGTCTTGGATTATCTATTTCTGCTGTTAGGCTGTGCATTTTTATAAGAACATCGCATTTACTTAATAAATACTGGCTGGACTAAGCGACTGGTGAATAATGTATCAGCTTGGCCAGTGCACACAGACCTGCTTCTTTTCTTGTTTCATTTTTTTCTTAATGGTCTTTCCTTCCACAGTCACTAAGAATAGTCGCTGGAGCCAAGCAACATTTTTGAGCATTTCTTCTTTTGCCTAGTTTATGAGAAGATCGTGAGATACAACCCAGTCCTTAGTGAATAAATGCATGGCTACATGCCATTGGGATGGATGACGACCTGGTAATTGCAAGTAAAATATGTCAAGTTGGTATTTTAATGGCCAAAAAAGAGTTGTAGCTTCTTTTAGCTTTCTAGTTCTCAATGTAAGACTTAGCTGGAATGAGCTCTACCCATATCACATGGCAATGTGAAAAATATTTCTGAAGAAACTGTCAAAAACTTTAAAAGATTCTCTACAATTCAGACCTATTTAAAATTCCAGAGGGCTTCAGATATGCTCCCTGCCCTGGGTTTCATCATGCTAAAACTTCAAGAGTTTAGCAAACATCATAGACCACACTTTTGGCAGAGGAACCATAGCTTTGCATTATGTGGGGTTCCATATACCATCTTTGAGTTACCAGTTTATTTCTGGACTCATTACTGACTGCCTGAATTCTTTAAGAACCCACAGCAAAATGTCTCCAGAGGATTGTGACACATTCTGTATTTGAGTTGCAAAACTAGTCTGGAGACTATTACTTTCCACTGGATCCCATAACATTTGCAGTTATTTTCTCACATAAATATATTTTCCTAACAATACCTTAAAAAAAAATTCCATGGTGTATGATCAAGATGTGTTAAGCTATTGATATGAAAATCCAGTATTCTAGGGGCAACATGTTTTAGTGATATAAGAAATGGACTGGAAATTGACAGACCTCTCTTTCAGTCTTGATTTTGCCCTGGCTGGTTTTATGAACTTGGGCAAGTCACTGAACTTCTTCAGATTTCAGATTTAATCTATAACATATGATTTACCATATAACTTTCTTAATCACCCTTGAATTCTTTAAATCCAGATAATTCTTTGCTTCTCTATTCTGACGAACCAGGTCACATAAATGTAGCTTTGCCTTTTGCAAACATGGATTACTAATAATTGAACTTAATTTCATTTTTGCTTGGAAACTACTTATTAACATACAGACTATGAGATGCAAATACTTCCATGTGTACTAAGCAAAGTACAGTGTTAGAAACCCGGGCCAGAGGCTCTTCATTTTTCACTCAGTGGAATAACGTATTTTGTCTAATCACTCAGTAAAATCTAGAGTCAGCAACCCTTGAGTTACAAAAGCATAAAGATGAAAGTTACATCTAAGTTTTCTGGTTTGTCAATAGCACTGAATATTTACAAATGTAGATTCATGAATATAAAGACATACACTTGATTAAAATTTTACAAGGCAGAAAAAGGATGTAATAGGGCATTATTTTCTAAATTCTTTATTTCATTGAATGGAACAAAACAAGTACCCATTCATTTTGGTTAAAATACTCAGGCCAAGGTACTCAGGCATACATGCACATCACAAAGTACCATTCCTGGGAAGCACTGCCATCTAACAACTTTCCAACATCTCCAAGTGAGTACATGGACATGTGACTCATAACAGAAGCATATCTCAGTGGTTCACGGAGAAACTTGTAGAATATGGTTTATACCTTGGTATAAACATTCCCTTGGCTGGGGGTGTGTGCCTCATATTAGTAGCTTAACACACTTGTGCCTTTTCCCATACCACAATTATCACTGTGTCATATTAGTGATCAAACAGTATCACGGGGAGGGTCAAGAGAGGTGCATTTATGAGTGTTAGGACATTCAATGACAGACATTAGAACAAGTCAGCATGCTAAATTTGTTTGAAAAGACTGTCAACAGAAAAAAAAATTCAAATAAGAAACTAATTCAGAGGAAGTGGACTTCTTTCCAAGAAGTACGTATATTAGAAGAATAAGCATCTCTTAAGAGATGGTGGAAACTGCTTTGTCAGCATGTAAAGGCTAAGTTGGTGGTGTGAATTTTCCATCAAAGCTATTCATTGCATTAAAAATGCAATTTTAGCCACCACAATTCTTAGAAATTAGAGTTATATTTTTATGAACAGATCTTCTTCTGTGGAATGTCCATTTTACTAAATAGATACTATTTTTGTCCTTTTGGGGCAACCGGTTTATTACTAAATTTAGTTCAGTTCAGTTCCTCAGTCGTGTCCGACTCTTTGCAAACCCCATGAATCCCAGCATGCCAGGCCTCCCTGTCTATCACCAACTCCTGGAGTTCACTCAAACTCATGTCCATCGAGTCGGTGATGCCATTCAGCCATCTCATCCTCTGTCGTCCCCTTTTCCTCCTGCCCCCAATCCCTCCCAGCATCAGAGTCTTTCCAATGAGTCAACTTTTTGCATGAGGTGGCCAAAGTACTAGAGTTTCAGCATTAGCATCATTCCTTCCAAAGAACACCCAAGGCTGATCTCCTTCAGAATGGACTGGTTGGATCTCCTTGCAGTCCAAGGGACTTCTAAGTTAGAGAAGTAAAATTCTAGAGTCACCTACAGTGAGTCATTTGACTGATTACAGTAAATTTAGCATCAGCTCTGTAGTGTCTGACCCCATCTCTAAGAAACTGAAGTTTTCTAAAGGCACATGTTACACTATAGTGAAGCAAACATCCTTAAGTTAAATGACCAGTGAATCCAGGTATTTACTCCTTGCATGTATTCAAAGGATCCTGGATACAGCAAGATGTCATCATTCTCTTCCCTTCGGATAACATATGGTTTTTCACCCTCTCGTCTCTCACTCCCATCAGTTTTATATTTCCTTATCTAGAAATTTCAAGTTAACACTTAAAATGCCCTCAGATATTTCTGTTCTTTCTTTGGGAGAGTATTGCTTCAGGGTGGCCCTGTCATTATATTTTGATGACCAAGTATAAAGTGAAGGCAATAAGACAAGAGAAACCAGAAAAGAACACAGTTGCAATGAAATTACTGATGTAGGTGATACGTGTGAATGAATCTAACTTCGCACAGCATTTAAACTGAGCTGAGTATCATTGGGAAATTAAGAATAAGAACTTTAATCTGCCATGACCATCCATTAAAATGTTTACATAAAAACATTTATTTTGCTGGTCTGCAGTATGATACCTTCATGTTCGTTTTTTTTTTTCTCCTCATCATTCCTCCCATGAGACTGTTTTAATTTATGCGGCTGGCTTGCAAGTCTGAGCTAACTGAGAAAGGGCTGTTTCTAAGGATAGTAAATCAAAATAACAGCAGAGTCACTTCAAACAATGTTTTTGAAATTCAAGTTAAGAACAAGTAGTTCAGACTACAAATACTTCTAGCTTCACACCTGTTTTCCTTCTGAACTATAGATTCGGTGACATTGTGCAAAGCAACTACAAAGGCAGTTCTATTTCCACAGGTTACACTGACCTTGCAGAAATGAAGAATTAGAAAAAGAAGGAAAGAAAGAATAAAACAAGCCTTCTTGTTGTGGGCCTAGAAACTAAATAAGCACCAGATAAAAATCACAGTGGAAGTTGAGTGTCATTGAAATATAGTGACTTGTTTTTATCACAAGGCTATTTTCAGTTAAGTCCACTTTAATTCTTATCTTTATTCATCCTACAGGTTATAGATAATGTATGACCGTATTAAAATTCTCTTCTTGATCTGAATCTCCCTATCTCTTGTAGACAAGCTGGGTCCTTGACAGCCTGATTGTATGTGTGTTGATTTTAAAGGACAACAACACAAAACCCTTAAAGTTGGGATTTCCTGATTATTTCAGGAGGCATTCTATATACTGCACAAATCTTGCACAACAGTTTTAAAGAGCAACAGTAATTGAATTAAATGATTTAGAGTGAATAGTATAAGCAAGGGAATAGGAGATCTGTGTTGTTTTTAAGAAAACTATTACTAAAGCATAATACACAAGAGAAAAATTACAAAAAGATCGACTACTCAGTGTGATGAATTTGCACAAAGTCAACACACTCTCCTAACCTAATCATCAATCAAATCAAGAAATAAAACTTTTAATCAGCACCCAAGAAGCCTCCCTCCATACATTCCAATCAGCCCCCAAATAATCATTCTCAGGACTTCTGTCACCTAGTTTTGTTGAGCCAGTGTTTGAAATTGTCAGAGACAAAATCACATGATGAGTATTCTTCTGTGTCTGGCTTCTTGGACTCTATAGTACTGTCACAGAGATTCATTCAGGTTGTTGCATGAGATCGGAGGGCACTATTCCCTTTGCTCTATAGTAAGTATCCTGTTGTATAGACCTACAATATGTCAACTGTCCATTAGTATCTGGACCCTTACAGTAGTGCCATGGTCATCCTCGTTTTGGCATAGAAACATGGGCATTCCTGTTGAGCATATACTTTGGAGTCATACAGTGTGCAGATTGTATCCATCAGTAGATACTGTTACACTATTTCTCAGAGCAGTGGTACCAGTTCAAGCACCCATCCCAAGCTGCATGAGGCTTCCACTTGTACTATGTCCTCACAAGTGAAAGAAATAAAGAAAGTGAAAGTTTCTCAGTCGTGTCCACCTCTTTGTGATCCCATGGACTATACAGTCCATGGAATTTGCCAGGCCAGAATACTGGAATGGGTTGCCATGCGCTCCTCCAGGGGATCTTCCCAATCCAGGGATCAAACCCAGGTCTCTCGCAATGCAGGTGAATTCTTTACCAGCTGAGCCACCAGGGAAGCCCAAGAATACTGGAGTGGGTAGTTTATCCCTCCTTCAGGGGATCTTCCTGACCCAGAAATCCAACCAGGGTCTTCTGCATTGCAGGCAGATTCTTTACCACCTGAGCCACCAGGCAAGCCCACTGTGTCCTCCTAGTCTCTTAGTATTGCCAGTCTTTGTGATGTTAGCCAGTTGATGGGCATGCAGGGGTTTACGTTTTAGTTTTAATTAGAATTTCTTTGACAGCTAATAAAGGTAGACATTTTCACATGTCTGCAGGCCATTTGGAAATGCTTGTTAAAATCTTAAACTCATTTTTCCTGCTGCTGTGTCTTTTCATTATTGATATGTAGGAGTTCTTTCTGTATTTCTCGTATGTCTTTTGTTATATATTTGCATTGCCAATGTCTTCTCCTCTCTTTAGCCTGCCTGGCCACTTGATGTCTTTTAATGAAAATACATTTTAATTTAAATTGTGTCCATTTTACCAAAATTTTCCTTATGATTAGTACTTTTAGGGGTCCTGTTTAAGAAATCATTTTCTACCCAAATTTCATTTAAAACATCCTATATTACTTTCTAGGGGCTATAAGGTTTTTACTTTTTTCATTTAGATCTATAAGCTACCTTGAAATATAAATTATATTGATTTTTCCTCTACAAATGTATGTCTCACTCAACATCATTCACTGAATATGCAATCTGTTCCCTCAATGCATTGCTGTAACACCTTTGCTATATTTCAGGAGAATACTTGCTTTTGGTCTATTTCTGGATTCTGGATTCTATTCTTTTGGTTTATTTGTCTGTCATTAGGCCAATACCACATTATCTTAATTGTAAAGCTTTACAGTAAGTTTTTGTATCTGGTATTATAAGCTCTCAAACTTTGTTTTTCCTCAAGACAGCTTTTCATTTATACATATATGTTTTTGAATAAGCTTGACAGTCTCCCTGTATCCCTCATGGCAACAATACAACAAAACTTTCTGGGGGTTTGATAGGAATCATGGTTAACTATATGGATCAGTTTGGGGAAATCTGAAACCTTCAAATTATTGAGTCTTCCATCAGTGAACATGAAATAAATATGCTTGTATTTATTTATGTGTTCTTTCATTTCTCTCATAAGTGTTTCTAATTTTCGCTGTAGAAGCCTGGCACATCTTTCCTAGGTATTTGATAGTTTCTAATTTTTGAGCTATTGTAAATGGTATATATTATTTTTAAATTTTATAATTATTTCATTTGATCCATTTTTCCTGTATCTCATCACTGAAAAGTTTAGCCTGCTATAAAGTATGTTAACTGAAAGTGGAATTTGACACTTACTTAGATTAGAAGTCACTGTATTAATAGGATTAGCTTTGTACAAGAGAAAGTTGCTCTGCAGAAGCACATCATATTGCCCTAGAGTGATTCTAAAGGTAATTATGGGAGAGAAAGTCAGAGATATCTGCTCAGTTCTGAGGATCTCTCTTACTCTGAGAGACTATGTGGGCATTCACAGCAAAACTCAAAGGGTTAAGTGGACTAAATCAGCGGCCACAATGAGGATGCAATAAGTGGGCACATAGCCACCCCACCATGAAAAACTCCTTCAGTGGAAATGAGACAAGCTGCTAGTTACTCGCCTGCTGCTCCGTCAATATTCTGCAAGCACCCACCTCTAATAAGGACTCTCAGAATCTCGTACACTTTGAAGTGCGGGATCTCTCCTAAGCAGCTCCTGTCAGCTGTGAAACTGACTGGTTAGGGGAAAAGAACAAGGGGAAAACCAATGCCTAGATTGACAGTGATTAGAATGGGGTGATGAAATATGGGGAGTGAGAGAAATGGAGGGAAGACAACACAGAAGCAGAAAGAATTAAACATTGTACACTCTGTAGTTGATTCTGTCTGTCTTGTAGCTTGAATGGTTAAGTCACACATTTAAATACTAAACATCTTATTATTATTTTCTTCCCGACTATGTGCATGGAATCTTTACAACACAATCAGCAAAATAAACTCCAGCCCAGGGAACAATCTTTTTGAAGCCCACAAGAAATAAATTCAATATGTAAATAAATTTTCCACACATTTTATGTGGACTTCCAATAATAAAAGCAAATATATGAGTTGTGGAGAACAGGTGTAATTCTTATTCAGTGGAGGAACTGGCCCTCAAGGAAATTAATGACCAATGCCTTGATGAAAACTTGGGTCCCAGGACTTGGATCTTGCTTTAAAATTATTTTATTAAAACCATACTGATATTGTGTGAAAAGTGAAATTAATTTTATTCCTTCTAGGAATGCCTTTTGGCACTTCAAAGCAGAACAGTAGTGATCTTAGAATATTTCTGAAGTGCATCAAATGTCTATTCTTCTTACATTGTAAGCATTTGTCTACATTTGAATATTTCATCAAAATTTTCACTGGAACTCCCTTCAGGTAGTATCTTTCCTAGGCCTAGTGTTTTGACCTTTGCTCTCTCTCAGAGTGTAGAAAAATGAACAGCAGCCCAACTACATGGAAGACAGAATGGAGCCCTTCAAATGGCTAAATAGATTTAAAGCAACTTCCAAAATGTCAGAAAGAAGGGACTGAAATGTAATCAGAGTGCAAACAACCATAATTGACAAACACGCACTAGACTCTTGATGCCTTTGAAAATATAACTGAAAGGCTGAGGGCTATTTCAGGCAAACCCTAAATCAAATTAATATTTATTGTTCCAGCAGCCATGAGAAAGCTAAGACAAGAAGCAATATAAACAAATAGGGACAAAACTACTGAGTTGTGAAGTCTATTGCTTTCTCAGTCTCTCCTCTACTAAATGACTGTGTGACCTCCATCAAGACCAGCCACATCCTCATCTCTAAAATGAGAGCATTTGGCTCAGTGTCATTAGAGTCCTGGCCAGCTCAAAGGTCCCTGTGATCCCGTGACCCAGTGGGGAGAAGAGAGAGAGAGGCATACCAATATTTGATGATGACCCTAAAGCAGCTTCTATTTGCCTCATTTGGATGTATTTCCCCATTTCCAAGGGCTAGCAATGAGGTTTAAAGGCCACATGCTCAAAGGATTTAGGGGAAAATATTTTGAATATTTATATAAACTCTTTTAGATGTTATGTGGAATATAAAAACGTCTGTGACACAGTCCATGTCACAGAGGCGCGTTCACTCTCCTTGGGAAAGACATTCTTTATAAAAACACAGTAATGCTGTAAAAACCCAAATAAGCCCGAATGAAGTGCTAACATCACAAAAGTATAAAGGTTGTCTGCTCTGGAGATTCAGAGATACGTGACCTCCCGCTGGAGCAGTGCTGAAGATGGTCTTGAAGGAGAAACTTGGACCACAGATATCTGGATGGACAGATGTCTAGAATAAACACTTTGGATGGGAATAAGATCACCAAGGGAGTGAATTCATAGAAATGAAGGTGATATCTCCCAGGAATAGTAAAAAGAAAGGCCTCTTGGATCAGAGAAACTGTTAATAGCACTAGTGGGAAGTAGGATTGGAAAATCAGAGAACACTCATACTTTATAGGCATTCACACAGAAGAAGATGGACTTTGTTTTTTCTTTAATTTTTTAAATTTTTTTATTTTTCCAGGGTTTTCCAGTGGTAAAGAATCTGCCTGGCAAATGCAGGAGATGTAAGAGACATGGGTTCAACCCCTGGATCAGGAAGATCCCCTGGAGTAGGAAATGGCAACCCACTCTAGTATTCTTGCCTGGAAAATTCCATGGACAGAGGAGCCTGGTAGGCTATAGTCCATGGGGTCGCAAATATTCAGACGTGACTGAGCGTGCATGCCCCCCACCACCATGGTGGTTTTACAATGTTGTGTTCGTTTCTGCTGAACAACAACGTGAATCAGCCATGAGGATACATATGTCCCTCTCTCCCTGCCCCCATCGCCCATACCCCCGCCCCAGGTTGTACAGCGCTCCGAGCTGAGCTCCCTGTTATACAGCAACTTCCCACTAGCTCTCTCTTATAAATGGTGATGTATACATTTCCCAGGTGTAAGGGCTTCCCGGGTGGCACTAGTAAAAAACCCACCTGCCAATGGAGACATAAGAGATGTGGATTCGATCCCTCGGTTGGAAGAACTCCCTGGAGAAGGAAATGGCAACCCACTCTACCCTTGCCTGGAGAATCCCATGGACAGAGGAGTCTGGTGGGCTACAGTCCATGGGATCACAAGAGTCGGATATGACTGAAACAGCTTAGCAGGCAAGGCCAGGGATGTACATGTTTAAATGTTACTCTCTCCATTTGTCCCACCCTCTTCTTCCCACGGTGTGTCCACGGTCCCATTCTCTAAGTCTTCACTTCTATTCCTGCCCTGCAAATAGGTTCATCAGTACCATTTTTCTAGATTAAGATGGACTTTTCCTAATAGTTTATGTGGTACTAGCAATGGGAAAGGATTATGGGAGACAACTTAATCTTTTAGAAAGATCAAGCAAGGCCCAATTGGAAGAACTGATTGAGGCAAAAGACAGGTAGCAAGAGTCAAGATAGACATCTATTGGGCTTGTCCTGAACAGGTGAAAACCTAAAGCATTAAAAATGGAAAAACTCCAATATTGAAGGAGCTCCCTCACTCACTCGCTCTCCTTCTTCCCTCTTTCCCTTCCTGATCTGAATAAGCCTCTGGGTCCTGAGGTAATAGAAAATTATGCTTTCACTCACCAAGCCAAAGAAATGCTCCCAGCCCCTAGTGATGGTCTTTGGTGGGATGGGTTTGAACCATCGAACTGATTTTATAGCTTGTCTCATGGGGGCCTCTGGGAAAATCATTCTTTGGGGTGACCTTTTGTCTTCACATAATTATCAAGATAGGACCCAAATCCCCACCCTGAGTTCAAAAAGGAAACAAATCCTCCTGATTATTCTGTTGGCTCCCCTGGCTTCTTGATCTCAGCCAGCTTTCTCCAGGGTCTCCTTCTATCTGCTCTCCTTCCACGATAATAGTCTCGCACGTTTTGTTCCCTTGCAGCCCAAGACACACGCTTTCTGCGGTGAAACGGAGTAGATTCACCGAAGTCACTCTGAACTAGCTGTCCGTAGCCCCGTGATAATCGTTTCACTATCTAAAAGAAAAATGTGATTTTGCCACAAACGCTCCCGTGATGATTCAGTCCTCACTCTTGCCAGAGGGAGGGCTACACCATTTTCCCCCCTTCTCCCCAGCACGCAGGCTGCTGTGAAGAAGCATCTGCTGTCTAATTCTTTTCTATATTAGGATAAAATGTTCTTTGGCTTGCTGATTTCAAGCCCTGAGGAAAAGGGCGAGGGGGGTTGGGAAGAAGAGTTTCTCATAAAGTGTTCATTGCACAAGCAATTGGTCTGTGTCCTGGGAACCCCAGGCATGTGTTCAGGGACTGGGCCCCAGGAGCAGCAGCTCAGAGCTGATGGGGTCGGGACCTGGACAAGACGTGCTCACTCGAGGGGTGCAGATGGTGTCTGTTTAGCTAGAACTCTTCCGCTGTGATTGCTTTCACACCCAGATCATTGTAACTGGCTTCTTATCACAGTTGGGAGGGCCAGCATACTTTTCCTAAAGGCTGATCAGGTACAGCTTTCGATTTGCACAGTTTAAATAAGAGATGGATGGGAAGGCCAGCTGAAAAGAATGGGGTCTAGGAAGGAAAAGACTTATTCAAAGATGGATATGTCCGTGAGCATACATCTGAAAAGCCACCCAAAGGAGAGAGTATTGGGGCGGTATTTCCCTCTCAGTCCCTTCAGTGCCCGCCCCTCCTCCACACCCAGAGAACAGGGCCCCAGTGCCCACCGTAAGATTCCTGGCCCAGATCGGGGGCAGGAGACCAAGAGAGGTGAGAATGCCTAGGAAGTACCAACCTGCTGAACGCTCTTGGCCTTTGTACATCATGAGAAGACAACAGAGGAAAACTTGGGATAAAATGGATGTACTTTGCTCTATCCCACTCATCCTTCAGCTTTCTGTGTGCCAGTGGCCTGGCTCATTCACCAAGTGCACCCCAGACACCCGGCAGAAGTCACCTGGAGGCTGAAACACAGCTCGAGCTACCTCCTGGGAAAGAATCCCATCGGCAGGGCTGTGAGCTATGTTTTTGTTCAGTTTTGATTTTGTAATGTAGTTAATAGTAATAATAATTCTCATCATTGTAGCTATGATTTTGTCAAACTGGCCTATTTGATATATTTCCTAATATGCTGTGAAAGCCTTCATAGACATGGAAAATATAGCTGTTGAACATGCTTTGAATTAGCAAATCTCGTATATCTCATTGCTTGCAATTTTTACTTAAGGACCAGAGAGAATGCAGCCTCCTTTTTTGTTCAATAAGATAGATTTTAAAGCCAAAATGAGGCATATCACAATCAAAAGGACTTTTTTTGTTTGTTTAAGTAAAGGTGATAGATAGAGGAAGAAGATGCTTATCGAGGGAAGTGCTTTTTCATAATGAATCCCAGACTTTATGCTTCCAGTCAGAACGTATCCAGTTCTCAGAGTTTTTACAATGCAGCTCTCCAAAGACTTCCTTTTGGTTGTGGGCAATTCACATATTTCAGCTTCTTGCTCCCTGGTTAGGGTTGATGGGCCAGGGAACCATTTTTATGAGGTTCTAACGCATCTGCAGTACTTAAATATGAGACCAAAACCGGCCCTTGTTCTCTGCTGTAGGGTGATAAGTTGCATTAATTTTTATTTTAGTCTGTCTCCAAACATGGCTTTTATAGACTAATAAAAAAGCAATTTTTATAAGTTCACAAAAAACAATGAACACAGTCGAGCATAAATATCTTACAACCATGGCCAGAGGAACATTATGAACTGAAAAATCTGCTGAAAATGACACAAAAGCACAACACCTAGATGCTTCATTCTCAAGGTAGATTAAACTCTCACCTAAATGGAACATTCTGTGATGTAAATTTCCACTAGTGATTCCTCCCTGATCTCATTCTATTGCAGCGGGAACTCCGGCACCCTACCCTTCACTAATGTCCATTGTGCTCTTTTAAGATCAGTCTCAAAAACTCAGCTCTTTAGGGTAATATCAGTATCACCCATTAACACAAGTCCTCGTGTTTCCTTATAGCATAAGTATATTCAGAATACACTGGAAAGCACTAAAACTTTAAGAGTTTAGGAAAATTATTCCACTGTCATATCTCTGGAGAGATATTTTATAAATGTGTGGGCAGAATCTCTCAGACAGCAAAACATGTAAAGTGTATCTGAATGAGCTTCCCAAATGGTGTTAGTGGTAAAGGACCTATCTGTCAGCGCAGGAGACATAAGAGACATGGGTTTGATCCCTGGGTCAGGAAGATCCCGTGGGGGTGGGCATGGCAACCCATTCCAGTATTCTTGCCTGGAGAATCCCATGAACAGAGGAGCCTGACAAGCTACAGTCTATGGGATTGCAAAGAGTTGGACACAACTGAAGTGGCTTAGCACACACATACAAGCACCTACTCTGAATATCCCTCTTATCACAGCAATCCCACATGGTTTTGATAGAGAGGCAGCTACTACCTGTTATATAATTATAATGCTATGTGAAATACATGGTCTCAATGTTATAACTGTGTGTGTGTGTGTGTATGCATGCTTAGACATTCAATCTTGTTTGACTTTTGCTACCCCATGGGCCAAAAGAATTTCCCCCAAAGTTAAAAAAAAAGATATCAGTAACTCATCTAGATCTTTTGTTTACTCATTTCCAGAAATCTGAATATTTGGAAACTTCCAGATGACTGACAATGATGTTGACTTTTGATTCTGCCAATCTGAGCTCGTGAGATTTTAAATTTGAAGCATATATCCTTGCTTTCACTACTTTTGTAAATTTTTGTTTCAGCCACACAATTAGCCTGACATGAAGATTTTCCATGGTTTCAATACTCCATGCAAAAAGGAAAAGAAACATGTTGGCAAACAAAGTATTCAAGAATTTTCTTTTTAATATACAACTGTCACCTTAGACAAAGCATGTTGACTTTCTTAGGCTTTAAGTTGGTTAGAGTTTCCTAACATAGTGACATCTCACTGTCGAGGTGTTTTGTGTTTTAGAAAAATAAGAGTAGTAGATAGAATTTAGTTAGAGATCTTACTCACAAGATACCTTTGTATTTGACATTTTCTTCATTCTACCCCTTGGTGGAAGCACATGGGAGACGGCAGTATGGGAAGCTATTCCATAATTTCTATGCAGAAGGAATTTCAGTTCAAGAGTACTTGCCAGAAAGCTGGCCTTACTAGCAAGTACATCATTTTACATAAGTTGCATGTTTATTTTGAGAAGCTGTGGAGGGGCTTCTGGAGATTATGAGGAAAATTATCTATATTACTTAAGGTGATACTAGCAGCTAAAACTAACAAATTCCAAAATCTCAATGGCTTAACACAATAAAAGTTTACTTTTTATTCCTATAACTACCTAATGCATATTTATGATCAAGTGACTTTTCTTCAAGTACTAATTCCTGGCCCCGGACTACTTCCAGTCTGGAGCTTAGCACTTTTTACCAAAGGCCTCTAAGGACACCAATTTTTAGCATTAAGCTGTGCAAAGGAAAGAGGAAGGAGAGATTTCTTTTTGAATTTCCTAGATTAGCCCTACAAGTGGGTATCCCCTTGGCTGGGACTTATTCCCATGGCCACAGTTAACCACAAGGAGGATGGGAAATGTAGTCTAGCTATGTGTCCAAGAAAAACATCTTTTTTTTTTTTTAAATTTTTAATTGAAGGATAATTGCTTTACAGAATTTTGTGGTTTTCTGTCATACTTAACAAGAATCAGCAATAGGTACACCCATATTCCATCCCTCCCAGATCTCCCTCTCATATCCTTCCCCACCCCACCTGTTGCAGAGCCCCAGTTTGAGTTCCCTGGGTCATACATCAAATTTCCATTGGCTCTCTATTTTACATATGGTATTGTAAATTTCTATGTTACTCTTTTCATACAGCTCCCCTTCTTCCTCCTCTCCTCCCACCTTGTCCATACATCTCTTATCTATGTCTATTTCTCCATTCCTGCCCTGAAGATAAATTTATCAGTGCCATCTCTTCAGATTCCATATATATGTGTCAGTAAATTATATTTATATTTCTCTTTCTGACTTACTTCACTCTGTATAATAGGCTCTAGATTTGTCCATCTCATTAGAACAGATTCAAATGTGTTCCTTTTTATGGCTGAGTAGTGTTCCATTGTATATATGTACCACAGCTTCTTTATCCATTTATCTGTCAGTGGATACATAGGTTGCTTCCATGTTCTAGCTATTGTAAATACTGCTGCAGTGAACACTGGGGTACATGTGTCTTTTTCAGCTTTGATATCCTGAGGTTATATGCCTAGGAGTGGGGATAGCTTGGTCATATGGAAGTTTTATTCCTAGCTTTTAAGGAGTCTCCATACCATCTTCCAAGAAAAATTTTAAATAAGTTTGGTGATCAGCTAGCAATCTCAGCTACAAACTTCAACTTCAGCCTCCAAGTCTTCCCTTGATAATTCCACTGGAATGAAGATGAAGCATAAACTTCAGTGTCAAGCTTCCATCTCCCAAGTACTTCCATCTCCCACCTTAGAGATATCAATGAAGGCCATGAGATTCCCCCAAACCTAGCAGCCTTGAATAGGTTCCCCCCGCCTGAATGTCTCCCTTTCACCATGCTCTACTGTACTTCCTGATTCATAAGCCCATGTCAACTGTAGGGTCACCAGGTACCAGGGATGGAACATTTAAAACATGGGACTTATTGCACACAAGAGTTAAATTTCAAACCACCAAAACTGAGTCTTCTCATTCCTTTTTTTCCCCTGATTTGGCATTGATTTTTTTCATGTTGGAATGAGCTTTATAATTTTGCCAAGGTGGAAGTTCACATTTGCAACTTTTTTTTTTCATTCCAAAAGAAAATGAAAAGTTAAAAAGTCTGATTAATTTTCAAGAGCTAGAAAAGGTTAGTTTTTCCCACCCCCATATAATACAAAAATGGATGTGCTAATTTAGCTGAAATGTTATGAAATATGTACTATTGGGTTGAAACCAAGTATGGAAATTCCATGAACATTTCCCACTGTGATATCTCTTCAGAGACACCTGTTCACATCCTACCAAACAGATTTCTGTTCCAATAATTAAAATGTAAACACACCCAACATCAGTAAAAGAAATTCAGCTACCAATGTTGGGATGTCTCAGCTCTCTGAACAAGTTTGATTCTTTACAACAATATCATGCATGACTCAATCTATTATACATTTATACTTGAAAAATTAGCAGTAGCTGTCAGATTCAATTATTGTTGTCTTCAGCTAAAAATTTTAAGAGCTTTTCTGGTGGCTCAGTGGTAAAAATCCACCTGCCAAAGCAAGACATGGGTTCAATCCCTGGTCTGGGAAGAGCCCACATATTGCAGAGCAACTGAGCCCATGCACCATGGCTATTGAGCCTGTGCTTTAGAGCCCAGGGATTGCAACCACCAAGCCCTTGCACTGCACCTACTGAAGCCTGAACATTCTGGAGCCCGTGCTCCACAACAAGAGAAGCCACCACAATGAGAAGCCTGTGTACCACAACTAGAGAACAGGCCCTGATTGCTGCAATTAGAGAAAAGCCCACACAGCACAGAGATCCAGCACTGCCAAAAACTAAATAAAATTTAAAAGAAGAGATGACCTTTTAAAACAGAAAAACAAATTTCAATCTACAGTTACAATTTCACTGGAGTTTAAATCTTCTCCCGTGAATATTTTTCAGCAGCCCACTAGCCTTATGAAAGCTTCGATTCTTAATGAAATGGTTAGCAGAAGGACAGTTACATGTTCAGTTGTTGAATAACTCCTTGGAAGCCAGTTTCCCACAGCATTTCAAGTTCTTAGAATTCCATTGATGATGTTCTCACACTGTGCATGCTCAAAAATTCACTGGCAACACACATCTGTGTTTACCCTTTTAATCAGGACAATGTCCACAATAATTTTCATATTCCTAAAGGATTGAGTAATACCTTTAGAATCTTATGTTGGACTTGAAATCATCCTACCATCCATAAGTGGAAGAGTCCAAAATTGGAAGTCACTTACAAACCAGAAGCTGAAGATTGTCTGAACTGCCTATTTCTGGCAAATTAATATAATGAAAGAATCTGTAAAGTTGTGAAAGACTTTGGGTCTTGTTACAAGGGCCTTTGGCTTTCTTTTTATTTTCATCCATATTCCAAATCACTTATATTTGAATTAGGGATTTTTTTCAATATATAGTGTATACTGTTGTGCATCTTGCCAGTTTTATTTATTTGTTTACAACAATGAATACAGACGGGAGCAATCACAGGATGAGGCAGGATCATCAGTCTTCCCATGTTTTATAGAGAGAGAAAATGTTTGACTCCTAATTATCCTTTCTTAAAGGGTCTTAGGAAAGAAATAGAGATCCTATGAAATAAATTTCCTACAACTCTGGGGTATAATCAGAATCAAAGGACCAGAAAGCAACCGAAACCACACATGTTCAATAGCAGTCACTACTACTCTGCTTCCCACTCTCTGGCCAACATTGTTAAGTGATCACATTAGCCCACTGGACCCAGATATGAGTGAAGAATTGTTCTCAACATAAAGCTTTAGGTATCTATTTCCAACTGACAGTTGGTTTAAGTTGAATCCTGTAATAGCAACTTTGGTGGTGGTTTAGTCACTAAGTCGTGTTCAACTCTTGCGACCCCATGGACTATAGCCCGCCAAGCTCCTCTATCCATGGAATTTTTCAGGCAAGACTATTGGAATGGGTTGCCATTTCCTTCTCCAGGGGATCTTCCTGACCCAGGGATTGAACTTGGGTCTCCTGCACTGCGGGGATATTTTTTACCATCTGAGCTACCTCAATTCAGTTTAGTTCAGTCTCTCAGTCATGTCCAACTCTTTGTGACCCCCATGAATTGCAGCACGCCAGGCCTTCCTGTCCATCACCAGCTCTTGGAGTTCACCCAAACTCTTATCCATCAAGTTGGTGATGCCATCCAGCCATCTCATCCTCTGCCGTCCCCTTCTCCTCCTGTCCCCAATCCCTCCCAGCATCAGGGTCTTTTCCAATGAGATAACTCTTTGCATGAGGTGGCCAAAGTACTGGAGTTTCAGCTTTAGTACCATTCCTTCCAAAAAACACCCAGGACCGATCTCCTTTAGATTGGACTGGTTGGATCTCCTTGCAGTCCAAGGGACTCTCAAGAGTCTTCTTCAACACCACAGTTCAAAATCATCAATTCTTCGTTGCTCAGCTTTCTTCACAGTCCAACTCTCACATCCATACATGACCACTGGAAAAACCATAGCCTTGACTAGATGGACCTTTGTTGGCAAAGCAATGTCTCTGCTTTTGAATATGCTATCTAGGTTGGTCATAACTTTCCTTCCAAGGAGTAAGCATCTTTTAATTTCATGGTTGCAATCACCATCTGCAGTGATTTTGGAGCCCAGAAAAATAAAGTCTGACACTTTTTCCACTGTTTCCCCATCTATTTGCCATGAAGTGATTGGACCAGATGCTATGATCTTAGTTTTCTGATTGTTGAGCTTTAAGCCAACCTTTTCACTCTCCTCTTTCACTTTCATCAAGAGCCTTTTAGTTCCTCTTCACTTTCTGCCATAATGGTGGTGTCATAAGGGTGGTCTGAGCTACCTAACTAGATATAAAAATCTATTTTTCATTCTTGACATAGAATATCTCTGGGTAAGAATCAGAATGAAAGAAAAGTTGTAGTCATCATCTTGAAAATGTCTCCATAGTTTCAAGTGGTCACATATACAAAAGCAACTGCCCTTTACACTCTGAGGTTATTTTCTTCTGGTTTGATTTTACCTCAAGAAGCTTTGATGCCTTCTTGGCAGGCACATCTGTAACAATCATGAAAAGTAAAAAGCATGGTAGAGAAATAAGTTTAACATCCATTGTCTATAGCATACCCTTTTCCCTATGTTGAAGTCTCATCAGTTACCAAACTGTGGTATATACAAGCCATCAAATGCAGTCATCTTATCAGAACATACTGGGCCGCCATCCTTGACAGTGGGGCCCAAGATAGGGTTTCCAGGGGCAAGTGTTCAGGACTGCTCTCGCTCTTCTGGGTCTTTGAAAAGTAACATCTCTGCTAGTCCATAGCATTTTGGTTAATTGCTTGGTGGTGGAGTGTGTGTGTGCTCAGGTATGTCTGACTGTTTGTGATCCCATGGACTGTAACCTGACAAACTCCTCTGTCCATGGGATTTCCCAGGCAAGAATATTGGAGTGGGTTGCCATTTCCTCCTTCAGGGGATCTTCCCACCCAGGGATCAAACCCATGTTTCTTGTGTCTCCTCCATTGGCAGGTGGATTCTTTACCACTACACTTTCAGGGAAGCTCCGCCTGATTACTAAATTAATTCTGAATCAGACAAAACCAGCACATATACAAAACCACTCAAGCCCTTTTAGCTCTAAGTCATTTTTAATTTTTAAAAATCATTTTTACATTATTCTTAAACATCTTAAATCCTTTTGGTACAGGGAAAGACAAAAATAATAAAAATGAATTAACATAAATAAATCAAAATTACCACCTCGCCAGTAGCCTTTTACTAACGCATTTCACAGTCCACAAATTTCACAGAAGGTTACTATCTTCTGAAAATCGTTTGTTTCAATAGTGTGTCTGTTAGCCAAAGGGGTCTGTTTACCAATATATCCAAGAGAAATAAGTTAAGGATAGGCTAATATACCTAAGAATAACACCACAGATATCATCAGTCTTACAGTTACGTTTATAACGGTGCAACGTTCTTCTTTGCAACTTTAAGATATTGTTGGGTCTTTTTTCCACATGGAGAAATTAAGGTTATTAAAGATATTCTATGATTTAACCAGTGCTTCAGAAAACACTAGAGGTGTAAGAAGCTGTAAGAAATTGACTCATGTCTCCAGGGTTTAATATTCCCTTGAGAGAAGACATTATTTCTTCTCTTTATTTATATCTGTGAAATCTTGCTTTTGGGTTGACCAGGCCAAAGAAAATAATGTCTCTCGGGTAACTGATAGACTGTGAAATTAAGTTCAAGAAAACAGATCACTTGAAGGAGTAATCCTTATCCTTGAAGCCATCCCACCATCACTGACTCAAAGAAATCTAACTTTGAACTTATCTATCAGTTTTGTTTCCTCTCTTTGTTTTTGCAGTTGGTGGAAGAAGCTGGTGGTTTTGAGGTTGGCAGGGAAGAGTTCAACTGAAAACAAAGCTTTCTTGTAGGCACTTTTGCTGGTAATAGGGTCCCTTTCTCCTTTGAGTTCTCAATGTATTTCTGTTTTCCAGATATTTTCCTTTTGAAGTCCTCTCACCAAAGCTGTCAGGAGGATTTATGGCAAGTGCAACTCATGCGGACAAGAGCACTTTCTTTATTCTATACCTGCCAAAGACATTGCTTTTTAACCTGGTATTTGTCACCATTGGTGGTTCCAACTTTAATGCTGAAATCAACTAGGTTTCATGTTAAAGGAAGCTGCCTCGTGTCTTGTTGACAGAGGTGGCTTCTCATCATCTTACAGAATAATGTCACGCTTGCTCTACATTGTGCACACTGTGTGTGTCACAGCATAGGTCACTGTGCGTCAGGTTCTCTGAGTCAAACAAACATAATATGTAGTTATTATCATCATCATTATTAAAAGCTTGAAAACAATGTCAAAGGAATTAAAAAGCAATTAAATAGGTGACCGAAAACCATATTCAAATTAGAATTTAAACCCAAGAAAAATCTGAATTCAAAATCAGTGTTCTATACTATTCGCCTCTTACTGTGAAGGTTCTCTGAATATGTTTCACTCAGGCTTCCACTTTTCAATATACAAAGTGTATACTAATCACATTTTACAGATTTATTCATCAGAGTCACCTTATAGTCTTTACATTCTTCTCCTTTCAAGAAGATTGAAAATGTCAAAATGCATGGAACTTTACACAGTGTTATACCTATCAGTTTTGCAGTGAGCTGCGTTTGGGATCTTTAGTCATTTGAAGTGCTATAAATCAGGAATCAGAGAAAATAAATCAGCAAGTCTTATATTAGGACTTGCAAAAATCGGCATAATTAATGTGATTAGGCATTTCTTTGGGACTTAGACTTAAGTGGTTCTAAGCATTTTCTTTTAATATTTTGTGGAATTTTAAGAGATATTTGAGGAGTTTGGCCTTCCCTGCTTGATTTTAATTTAAATATTTTTGTCATATCTACCTCCATTTTCCTTCACATTCTCTTATTCCTTGTTTTTTTTTGTTGTTGTTTTTGTTTGTTTTTTAATCTGTGAACTATACTTTGATCCAATAAGAATGATAAGGAACTTACAGAAGAGTGTGTCTGTCAGCTGGAATCAACACTTGCCCAACGTAATTTTCTTTTTATGTTTCATTGAACATCCTGTACCTTGTGTACTCACGCAGGAAAATAAGGACTTCTATTTTATTTCTGCTCATTTTTCTTACCATTTTCCAGGCATATACAGGAAACAAGTCAAATTTTCTGAATTCTGAGCATTGTCACCTATCAATCCATCTTGCAATTGTTCATTCATTTAATTAGGAGCTATTTTTTAGTGCCTTGTGTGTTTGTGCCAAGTGTTATACATACTGTCATAGGCACCAGCCTATGGGCGTGAAATAGAGAAAGTCGTTTGGGTCCTCTAGAAATCACAGAGCAGGTAGAAGACAGAGATAAACTGAACTCACCAGTATGGAGAGGGGTACAAAAGAGGAGAGACATCATTTGTTGAACCAGTGACAGAGGACTAAATATAGTCTGGAGAACTGGAGGATCAGTAACATCTTCCCTAAGGAAGTGACATATATCCTGAGAAATAAAGGAATTGGCCAGATAGGAAAGGGAGGGGTAGGGGTAGTCAGGCTTTATAGGCACCATGAGCCACTTTAGTGAGGGGCTGTAAGGTGATACAGAAGGTCTAGAGTTCATTGCCAGTATTCTAGATGTACTTTAGAAGTCCTTTTTCCAATGTCTAAATTCAAGCTTTTCATTCCAATCCCAAAGAAAGGCAATGCCAAAGAATGCTCAAACTACCACACAATTGCACTCATCTCACATGCTAGTAAAGTAACACTCAAAATTCTCCAAGCCAGGCTTCAGCAATACATGAACCGTGAACTCCCTGATGTTCAAGCTGGTTTTAGATAAGACAGAGGAACCAGAGATCAAATTGCAAACATCTGCTGGATCATCAAAAAAGCAAGAGAGTTCCAGAAAAACATCTATTTCTGTTTATTGACTATGCCAAAGCCTTTGACTATATGGATCACAATAAATGGTGGAAAATTCTGAAAGAGATCGGAATACCAGACCATCTGACCTGCCTCTTGAGAACCTATATGCAGGTCAGGAAGCAGCAGTTAGAACTGGAGATGGAACAACAGACTGGTTCCAAATAGGAAAAGGAGTGCGTCAAGGCTGTATATTGTCACCTTGCTGACTTAACTTCTATGCAGAGTACATCATGAGAAATGCTGGGCTGGAAGAAACACAAGCTAGAATCAAGATTGCTGGGAGATATATCAATAACCTCAGATATGCAGATGACACCACCCTTATGCCAGAAAGTGAAGAGGAACTAAAATGCCTCTTGATGAAAGTGAAAGGGGAGAATGAAAAAGTTGGCTTAAAGCTCAACATTCAGAAAATGAAGATCATGGCATCTGGTCCCATCACTTCATGGGAAATAGATGGTAAAACAGTGGCAGACTTTATTTTTTGGGCTCCAAAATCACTGCAGATGGTGACTGCAGCCATGAAATTCAAAGACGCTTACTCCTGGGAAGGAAAGTTATGACCAACCTAGATAGCATTTTAAAAAGCAGAGACATTACTTTGCCAACAAAAGTCCATCTAGTCAAGGCTATGGTTTTTCTTGTGGTCATGTATGGATGTGAGAGTTGGACTGTGCAGAAAGCTGAGCAGCAAAGAATTGATGCTTTTGAACTGTGGTGTTGGAGAAGACTCTTGAGAGTCCCTTGGACTGCAAGGAGATCCAACCGGGCCATCCTAAAGGAGATCAGTCCTAGGTGTTCATTGAAAGGACTGATGTTGAAGCTGAAACTCCAATACTTTGGCCACCTGATGCGAAGAGTTGACTCATTGGAAAAGACCCTGATGCTGAGAGGGATTGTGGGCAGGAGGAGAAGAGGACGGCAGAGGATGAGATGGCTGGATGGCATCACCGACTCGATGGACACAAGTTTGGGTAGGCTCTGGGAGTTGGTGATGGACAGGGAGGCCTGGCATGCTGCGATTCATGGGGTTGCAAAGAGTCGGACACGACTGAGTGACTGAACTGAACTATAATTCAAGGTTTAAGGAAAAAGCTTTTGCTGCTCTATTTTCCACTTCCCATATATTGGTTCTTTTTTAACTCAGTAGAGTCCATGGAGTTCTCTATGCCTGAATACTGGAGTGAGTACCTTTCCCTTCTCCAAGGGATCTTCCCAACCCTGGGACTGAACCCAGGTCTCCCGCATTGCAGATGGATTCTTTACCAGCTGAGCCACCAGGGAAGACCACAAACACTGGAATGGGTAGCCTGTCCCTTCTCCATGGGATCTTCCGGACCCAGGAATTGAACCAGTGTCTCCTACTTTGCAGGTGGATTCTTTACCGATATGCTATCAGGGAAGCCCCAAGGTAAGAATGATGATGAAAAACCAGAAGAGGTTTCTGCAATATTAGCAAGAATGTATTTCAAAGCGATTTTAAAGGGAGAGG
This sequence comes from Nanger dama, assembly GCA_917880005.1. Classification (NCBI taxonomy): domain Eukaryota; kingdom Metazoa; phylum Chordata; class Mammalia; order Artiodactyla; family Bovidae; genus Nanger; species Nanger dama. Next base: position 12,214,570 of record CAKJTW010000032.1, on the reverse strand, counting down.
AATCATTTATTATTCTTTACTATAGGCATTGTGATAAGGTCTCCTTTTAAATTTTTATTTATTAAAGTGAAGGATAACTGCTTTATAATGTGGTGTTGATTTCTGCCATACAGCGTGAATCAGCCATACGCCCTCTGCCTTGAGCCTCTCTCTCATCCCCCACCTCCTCCCATTCCTCTGGCTGTCACAGAGCACCAGGCTGAGCTTGATACAGAGCGACTTCTCACGAGCTAGCTCTTTTGTATATGGTAATGTGTGTCTTTCAGTGCTTCTCTATCAGCTCGTCCCACCCTCTCCTTCCCCTGCTGGCTCCACAAGTCTGTTCTCTACCTCTGTGTCTCGGTTCCTGCTCTGCATATAGGTTCATCAGTACCATTTATTTCTAGATTCCATATATATATATATGAAACTGCTATAGTGATTTTACCACCAGCTTGGAGGAGAACACCACTGAGGTGAAGAGTTACAGCTTTTTGAGGAAAACAAAATCACAAGATGATGAAGACCTTCATTTATTGGATTATCTGGTGCCTTCTGATGCTGGTTCCACCACATACTCGCAGGGGACCACAAACAAATCATTTAACTTCTCTAAGTTGCTGCAGTCTGGACAGTTAAATGGAGATATTAACAATACCCCCTCTTAGGGTTTGAAAGTGAAAGTGAAAATGAGTCTCTCAGTTGTGCCCGACTCTTTGTGACCCATGGACTGTAGCTCACCAAGCTCCTCCATCCATGGGATTCTCCAGGCAAGAATACTGGAGTGGCTTGCCATTTCCCTCTCCAGGAGATCTTCTCAACCCGGGGATTGAACCCAGGTCTCCTGAATTGCAGGCAGACGCTTTAACCTCTGCACCACCAGGGAAGCCCTTAGGGTTTGGGAGAGGAATAAACAGATATATGCCTCCTAGCATCTGACACAAATTAAATGATAGTTTAATTATTATAACTAGGCCACAGTGAAATATTTCTTTTTCTTATTAAGGAGGAAAAATTAGTGACTGTATTTGAGTTTAAAGATTTTAATAAATGTTATCAAATATATTTCTTATTTGCTAAGAACCAGAGTCATCACATTTACCATTTCTCTGGATTTTGAGCATGGAGGGGAATCAGCTGTGAAGCTGATCATGGTATGTAAAATAACTAACCTGCATCAACCAGAAATTGATATACAGCTCAAGTTTTATACTTCACAGCACTTCTGAACCAAAAGGGAAAGAGAGCTTTCCATGAAATCAGATTAAATAGAAACGTAGGCCTTAGCCCATTTCTGATTCTGAAGGTCTGCTATCAGTGCCACAAGTCACCTAGGTCTGAAGCTTCAGAGTAACTAAGGCTAATACATGGAACAGTGCACTTCCCTTGATTGTCAGTGGGATCCAAGGTGCTCAATTCCACGTGCAGAAACTGACAACAAAACACATTTCACGGACTTCTACCAGCAAGGGAAGTTCACATATTTATTCTCTGATTTAGCAATTAGGTTGCGTCTGGCACAGAAAGTTTCTAGAGAAGAAGAGGCAAGCTGCAAATGTGTACTTCACTTCTGAATTTGGGATGAATTTGCTGATGGTTCATCAGCTTGGCCCTGAAGAATGGTTTTATAACACTGAGTCTATATGTATTCAAGTTTTTAATGGTGATAATATGAAATAATATTTAAAAATTGTTTTTTCATTTTCTTAGCATAACTTTTCATTTACTTTTTATATCTCTAGTCGTGGCAGGAGTAAGAATAAAGGAAGCAATGATGGCAATTATTAATTTTTATTACTGTTAATAACAGTTATTATTCAACCAGGGGTTAAACCTGTTGTTCATTTAGGCTAGGATGCATATGAGAAGTCAGAGCATACTGTAGCCACAATTTAACTCAGGTCATGGGTAGATGGCAGATGTGGGGAGTACTAAACGTACAAGAGAAAAGTCAGAAACAGAGAAACCAAGGAAAGAAAGATCAGAGTCAAGTAGTAAGTGAGAAGTGTAATTAACTATTTTCAGGCATGAGTCAAGGATAGAAGTCTACGGATCCTTCATCTCTGCCCCAGAGGAGGGCTGCCCATTCCATGGTATTCTGGGCTACCTGTACAGATAAATTCAGTATGCTTTTCAGAGAATCATATTTTTATCTTGCCAAATGCAGCTCTAAATATATTATTATATTTCCCCCACCTTCTCCCAGTCAGAGCCTAGCATTTAAGGGATTTCCTGAACTCACTGTTCTTAGTATCAAGCCATAGGAACCTTTAGGTGACCATAAGCCTATTCTTGTTTTCTTAGCAATGACATAGGGCAGAACCAAGAAGCTTAGCAAAACTTGGACCAAGTAGTTTTTAAAAAGGAGCTGTGGTCTGTGTGAGATGGCCACTAACCCCCTCCATTCCTCCCATCTAACGCCTCACATTGTCTTAGAGCAATAATCTTCAAAGTGGGATCTTGCACCATGTAAATCAGATTCAGCTGGTTTTTTTTATTAAAAAGGCATTCCTGGGTTCTAATATGCCTGGCATGGTACTTACTTGCCTGTAATTTTGACAAAAACTTCAAATAATATCTGAAATAAAGCTTTCTCTAAGTCCTGCTTCTTCCACCCAACTACCCTTCCCAAATTTGCTCTTAGGTAGCTGTCAATCAATCTTTGCAGAGGTGTGAAAATTAATTACAACATTCACAGACACTGTCAATACTTAAAAGTATTTCTCCCACAAAGGTATTTTCATTTTTGAAGTGGTCTCCAAGAAGGTAAAATATAGTTCTTGATGAGATGGAAACTGTAGTATTAAAAGAAGTTAGTTTGTCAATATGTGATATGCAAATATTCAAATAATGAGACTATAATAACAATTATAACCAAGAATGTGGAACATTGATTTACTATGTGTCAAATCCATTATAAGCATTATTGCTAATTATTCTTACAAGTCATCGGAGAAGAAATATCTCATTTTGATTGAAGAAAAACTTGAGGGTCAAAGTGGTAAAATACTTTGCTCCAAGACCATACATTTGGCAGATGTCTAATCAGACTTTAAATTTTATGTTGTTTTTGCCATATAGTACAACCACTTCCCATTTAGACTATACTACTTTCTGATTCTCTCCAAGCCAGGCTTCAGCAATATGTGAACCGTGAACTTCCTGACGTTCAAGCTAGTTTTAGAAAAGGCAGAGGAAGCAGAGATCAAATTGCCCACATCCACTGGATCATCAAAAAAGCAAGAGAGTTCCAGAAAAATATCTATTTCTGCTTTATTGACTATGCCAAAACCTTTGACTGTGTGGACCACAATAAACTGTGGAAAATTCTGAAAGAGATGGGAATACCAGACCACATGACCTGCTTCTTGAGAACATATATGCAGGTCAGGAAGCAACAGTTAGAAATGAACAACAGACTGGTTCCAAATAGGAAAAGGAGTACATCAAGGCTGTATATTGTCACCCTGCTTATTTAACTTATATGCAGAGTACCTCATAAGAAACGCTGGGCTGGAAGAAACACAAGCTGGAATCAAGATTTCTGGGAGAAATATCAATAACCTCAGATATGCAGATGACACCACCCTTATGGCAGAAAGTAAAGAGGAACTAAAATGCCTCTTGATGAAAGTGAAAGAGGAGAATGAAAAAGTTGGCTTAAAACTCAACATTCAGAAAACAAAGATCATGGCATCTGGTCCCATCACTTCATGGAAAATAGATGGGGAAACAGTGGAAACAGTGGCAGACTTTATTTTTTTGGCCCCAAAATCACTGCAGATGGTGACTGCAGCCATGAAATTAGAAGACGCTTACTCCTTGGAAGAAAAGTTATGACCAACCTAGATAGCATATGGAAAAGCAGAGACATTACTTTGCCAACAAAGGTCTGTCTAGTCAAGGCTATGGTTTTACCAGTGGTTATGTATGGATGTGAGAATTGGACTGTGAAGAAAGCTGAGTGCTGAAGAATTGATACTTTGAAGTGTGGTGTTGGAGAAGACTCTTGAGAGTCCCTTGGACTGCAAGGAGATCCAACCAGTCCATTCTGAAGGAGATCAGCCCTGGGATCTCTTTGGAAGGAATGATGCTAAAGCTGAAACTCCAATACTTTGGCCACCTCATGTGAAGAGTTGACTCACTGGAAAAGACTCTGATGCTGGGAGGGATTGGGGGCAGGAGGAGAAGGGGATGACAGAGGATGAGATGGCTGGATGGCATCACTGACTCAACAGACTTGAGTCTGAGTGAACTCTGGGAGTTGGTGATGGACAGGGAGGCCTGGCATGCTGTGATTCATGGGGTCGCAAAGAGTCAGACACGACTGAGCGACTAAACTGAACTGAACTTTCTGGAAAAAAAAATAGCGTTTCAATGACAAAATATACATTAGACATCATCCTTAGAGAATTACTGTGACATCCATTTGGCTAAAGTAGCTGAGAACCGTAATTATTTTTATTAACGATTAAAGCATCTTACATGTTTCTAGACATTTCTTTAATAATGTTTAGCACTGCTGGGTTGAAAATGTGTCATTTTCATTATGGCCCTGAGACTATTTCTGCATCCAACTCTTTATTTCTGCTACCTTGGTTTCATTTCTATCATCTTTCAAAGAGCTGCCTGTCTGAAAATATATTTAGGTTATTTGAATTACTATGAATTAACTCCAAAGAATGGGAAAGACTAGAGGTCTCTTCAAGAAAATTAGAGATACCAGGGAACAGTTTTATGCAAAGATGGGCTCAATAAAGGACAGAAATTGTATGGACGTAAGAGAAACAGAAGATATTAAGAAGAGGTGGCAAGAAAACACAGAACTATGCAAAAAAGATCTTCACGACCCAGATAATCATGATGGTGTGATCACTCACTTAGAGCCAGATATCCTGGAATGTGAAGTCAAGTGGGCTTTAGGAAGCATCGCTACAAACAAAGCTAGTGTGTTGAGGTCCTTTAATGGCCTGGAACCTGGTGGTCCCGAGTCAACCGATAAGAAAGTAAATAAGAGAGAAAGAGGCTGATATTCCTTGGTTTACCCAGAAAGCCAATAAAACCCCTGCATGGGGCTTGCTCTGTTCACAAAGGCCTCAGGCGCCCTCTCCAATGGGGTGAAGGCGCAGCGCACCTTCTTGAGAGGGTCTTAGAAGCCTGGGTAGGAAAGTGAACTCAGAGAGTCTCTGCGCTCCAGGGGATCAGCCTGAAAAAGAGAGAGAGAGAAAGAAAGCAAGACATGGAACCAAAGCTCTGATGGAGCAGAGATGTTTTATTCAACACTGTGTAGGTATTTATACTGTCTTACAAGATAGCTGTTTTCAGCAGAGATAAAATCAAAACTTACAAGGAAACATGAGGTCATCCATATGAAAGAGAGGGTTGTAAATAATCACTTTTACCATATGGTTCATAAAAAGGAAGAGGGTACTGAAAGGTTGGGCCAGCCGACATAGGCACTTGCCCACAAAAAGACATCAGGCCAACACCAGCAGTTGGCCAACGCCCAAACAAGAACCGAGAGCAGACCAGACTTCCGGGACTAACTCCCTGTGTCCTGGCCCAATCAGGTGCCGACACCGAGCCCCTGGACACCAACCACTGCTGTAGCCCGCGCTTTTTTCCCCTATATGGCGAGACCTGGCTTGAACGCCAGCCCTGGCTATAAAAACCTCGCCCCACCGTGCGTATCTTGCAGACTCCCTTTGTCTCTTTGCTTACCCGCCCCCGGGAGTTCTGCCCGAGAGCGACCGCCCAATAAAGGCTTTCATCAACGGTCCCTAGAGGTGGCTTTTTCTTCCCCGCGGCGTTTTCTTACAGGTACTATCAATGTATAGGAAAACTAACGAAGGAAATGTCTGGATTCCTCAGTCCCTGGGAGAGTCTTGCCTCTCCTCTTAGTTACTGAATATTTAGGAATTAATAAGGAACACAGAATTTTGACAGATCCAAAACTGTACACAGGAAGCCTCCTGTTAAATGTTTCCTGACAATAGTAGAGGTGATGGAATTCCTTTTGAGCTATTTCAAATCCTGAAAGATGATGCTGTGAAAGTGCTGCACTCAGTATGCCAGCAAATTTGGAAAACTCAGCAGTGGCCACAGGACTGGAAAAGGGCAGTTTTCACTCCAATCCCAAAGAAGGGCAATGCCAAAGAATGCTCAAACTACTGCACAATTGCACTCATCTCACATGCTAGTAAAGTAATGCTCAAAATTCTCCAAGCCAGGCTTCAACAATACGTGAACCATGAACTTCCAGATGTTCAATCTGGTTTTAGAAAAGGCAGAGGAACCAGAGATCAAATTGCCAACATCTGCTGGATCATCAAAAAATCAAGACAGTTCCAGAAAAACATCTATTTCTGCGTTATGACTGTGCCAAAGCCTTTGACTGTGTGGATCACTATAAACTATAGAAAATTATGAAACAGATGGGAATACCAGACCACCTGACCTGCCTCTTGAGAAATCTGTATGCAGGTCAGGAAGCAACAGTTAGAACAGGCGATAGAACAACAGAATGGTTCCAAATACATCAAGGCTGTATATTGTCACCCTGCTTATTTAACTTATATGCAGAGTACATCATGGGAAATGCTGGGCTGGAAGAAACACAAGCTGGAATCAAGATTGCTGGGAGAAATATCAATCACCTCAGATATGCAGATGACACCACCCTTTTGGCAGAAAGTGAAGAACTAAAAAGCATCTTGATGAAAGTTAAAGAGGAGAATGAAAAAGTTGGCTTAAAGCTCAACATCAGAAAATTAAGATCATGGCTTCTGGTCCCATCACTTCATGGGAAATAGATGGGGAAACAATGGAAACAGTGGCAGACTTTATTTCTTTGGGCGCCGAAATCACTGCAGATGGTGACTGCAGCCATGAAATTCAAAGACGCTTACTCCTTGGAAGAAAAGTTATGACCAACCTAGATAGCATATTCAAAAGCAGAGACATTACTTTGCTGCCTAAGGTCGGTCTAGTCAAGGCTGTGGTTTTTCCTGTGGTCATGTATGGATGTGAGAGTTGAAACTCCAGTACTTTGCCCATCTGATGCAAAGAACTGACTCATTGGAAAAGACCCTGATGTTGGGAAAGATTTAAGTTGGGAAGAGAAGGGGAAGACAGAGGATGAGATGGTTGGATGGCATCACTTACTCAATGAAAATGAGTTTGAGTAAACTCCTGGAGTTGATGATGGACAAGGAGTCCTGGCATGCTACAGTCTCTGGGGTCCTAAAGAGTCGGATACAACTGAGCGACTGAACTGAACTCCAAAGAAAGCTTGTAGAGTTTCAGAGATCTGTAAGAAATGTGAGGATTTATTTGTTTAATTTTAACTTAAAATTTCTTAGAGAATGATTTCCTAGGGTTTATCAACTTACTCTGTTCGTCTGACATCTAGTTGAAAGTAGTTACCCCTCTGATTCTTAAAGAACACCATCTCTATCCTAGGTTCATCTCTAAGATATTTTTGGAGAAGACCATCTATGTGCTAAATCTAAATGCATCTATCCACCTACTTTCGTTTCAGTTTGTTTTGTTTTTCTCCAGCAAGGGCAAAAGTCTAAAACTCAAACTGATTAGAAGTGATTTGAAACCTGAGGTAGCAATTTGATTAAACGGAACATTACTTGTACTCAAACATGACTCAAAGGATTTAGAATCCTTCTGAACTGGAAAGTATTCTTTAAGCAGCTGTGTGGAGAGAGGCCATCACTTTGCACTGAGGAAGTAAATCAATGGAAAATATGTAGAGAGCATAACAATGCTCTCTTCCTTGGTGTGTTGATGGCGTTTGCTGCTTGTCCTAGGATGCATTTCTCATCACTCTCCTGTCCTCTGTAGCATCGGGGAAGAGCAAGTGTTATGCATTTTTCTCTCACCCTGGCAGTCACCCAGGCTGTGCTTGGTCAATAGTAAACACAGAAAGGACCCTGTGGGAGGTGAAGAGAGAAAAGAACCTAGTTATTTTTATTCCTTCTTCTTTGCTTTGGGCAGGTTCTTGGGGGTGACTTGATTTTATGGAGTACCAAATCATTAGCTCCTACCAGACATATCTGCTATGATTCCACTTTTCATAAAGCGATGCTGACCTGTAGGTTCAGAGAACACCATCTCCTCTCTTTGTCTCTCTAGCCTAGGAATGGAAGTGGCTCCTAACATCAGAATCTCTTGGGTTACCTGACTGTCTCTTGTTTGATATACTTGTAGAACCACCACTTGTATAATCACGTCCCTGAGTGTAAATATCTGAACTTAGTTTTGTTTCTCTGGTTAAATCTTAACCTCTACACCTCTATGTACATAACATTCATCATTAGCACTAGTAACATGTTTAGGGTTATTTTAGTGCCTTGTAATGATAACCTAGAGGAGTACTGGGAAAATTGCAACAAATCTAACTATTGCCATGATATTGAACTGTAATTAATTATTGAGGATTTGCTATCATATTTTTGAGTGAATAGAAGAAAATATATCTTTCTGAAAGGATTCCATTTTAACCACATGGTTACCTTTTCTATTGCTACTTAAAGGAACTCTCTTAGAAGAAAATAAAGTACCAGTTTTAGAGGGGGTTTTTGGTATATTTTTCATAGTGCTCAAGGTTATTAAATCATTTAGTAAAAAAAATTCCATCCCTGGGACATTCCACATTGTAGTTTCCCATGAAAATCTCCTAAATTTCGAAGGCAGCACAAATACAGACACCCATCAAGTGTTTTTATAGCATCAAATTTCTAAACAGATTTGAACCAGTACATAAAAGCCTCATCTATATTGAAAAAAATTAATGTGTGGTATATTTTGTGTATTTGTACCAAGGGCCAAAGATAGTCAAAATTACTTTTACCCCATGACAGTATGAATATAAGAAAACTAATCAGAGACTTCATAGTTTGGCTGGACACTCCCCTTGCATTCAGCCAGGGGTACTCCTTGAGGGGAACCACTTCAGCTCTGGTCCCTAACTGTTACACAGACAAAACTAGTCTTCTTTAGACCCTGTTTCTTTTATTCCTGTTTGCACAAGTGAGTGATACTTATAGCTTTAAATTTATATAGATAAGGTCATATGTCTGCGTTCTGGCCAATGAAATGTGGGGAAAAGTGATGGATATACCTTTCAAGTACTGATTCCTAGAAACTTGCTAACATATTCTTCACTTGTGCTTGGTTTTCTTTCACTTTGCCCAGAGCAATTGATATAATTAAAGAATATGAGATTCTCAAAGGTGGTAAGCTATAAGATGAATGTGTGGGGCAAAATGGCCCATGTTCCCCAAAGGCTGATATGTATTGGACTGTGATGTGAAATCACTGCAGATGGTGACTGTAGCCATTAGATTAAAAGACGCTTGTTCCTTGGAAGAAGGATCAACCTAGACAGCATATGAAAAATCAGAGATGTTACTTTGCCAACAAAGGTCTGTCTAGCCAAAGCTATGATATTCCCAGTAGTCATGTATGGATGTGAGAGTTGGACTAAAAGAAAGCTGAGTGCCAAAGAATTGATGCTTTCGAACTGTGGTGTTGAAGACTCTTGAGAGTCCCTTAGACTACAAGGAGATCCAACCAGTCCATCCTAAAGGAAATCAGTCCTGAATATTCATTGGAAGGACTGATGCTGAAGCTGAAGCTCCAGTACTTTGGCCACCTGATGAGAACTGACTCATTTGAAAAGACCCCAATGCTGAGAAAGATTGAAGGCAGGAGGAGAAGGGGACAACAGAGAGTGAGATGGTTGGATGGCATCACCGACTCAATGGGCGTGAGTATGAGCAAGCTCTGGGAGTTGGTGATGGACAGGGAAGCCTGGTGTGCTGCAGTCTATGAGGTCACAAAGAGCCAAACACAACTGAGTGACTAAACTGTGATATGTGGGATGATTTGCTTTTCTGTGTAAAGTCACTGAAATTTCAAGGTTACAGTAACAAGTGCTTACCTTCATTAGTGAAGTGAGGTGAAGTCACTCAGTCGTGTCTGACTCTTTGCGACCCCGTGGATGTAGCCTACCAGGCTTCTATGTCCATGGGATTCTCCAGGCAAGAATACCGGAGTGGGTTACCATTTCCTTCTCCAGGGGATCTTCCCGACCCAGGGATCAAACCCGGGTCTCCTGCATCAGAGGCAGACACTTTAACCTCTGAGCCACCAGGGAAGCACCTTCATTAGTACACAGATAAATTAAGCACTGACAGAAGAAAATTTCAGAAATATAATATTGATCTGGTACCTAAATTCTTCAATTTGGGCTCTTTTTGCTACCTCATTCATCGTTTCCTCTCCTTTTCCTTCTTCTAATGTCCATATGTTCATTTTAAAATGGAAAAATGGGCTCAGTTGAAATATAAATTAACTAAGGCATGCTGCCAAAGTCTTGTCTTGTGGTGTGCCTTGAGGATTTAACTTGCATTTTATTTTTCATAGCTTTAGCAAGAAATCTTTTTGTTAGTCTTTTGAGGGGTGAAGCATTGGGAGCAAATAACAGGGACTTGATCCATCTCCTTGCCAAGCTGGACATAAGACTTTCTTTGTGTTTATAGCAATTAGGCCTTTTAAAATGTACCATCAATCTCTTCCTGAAGGGATAATCTGCTCTTTTGCAAGAGGAAAGGCATGAAGGAGCTCGTTTCGTGAGGATCTTAAAGTAATCAAGGACTGGCAGGACATTGAGGACAGAATATGAAAAAGAAGTAGGTTTGGGATATTTAATGATATTCTAAGATCAGGGCAAATGGACTAAATGAAGTATGCAGGAAGGTCCCCTTATAAATGCTTGGGACCAGTAGCTGGGCTAGAGGACCTATCTCATACTTTTTCCTATGCTTCCCTAATAGGCAACAAATGACCATGTAAGGATATCCTATACCAAATGGAGCAGTGGAAGAGCAAAAGACCCAGCATTTTGAGAGTTGGTGTGATCTATGCCAGTTATTCATGAAACTAGGTGAGAAGACAGTGGATTCCTTATTGCTTGACAGTTTTGTGAAATGTCCTAGACATGGATGTGTGATATCTTTACTAAGGTCCACTCTTCAGTATTTTCAGTTTATATGTCTTTGTAAAGCTGATCCCAAATAAATTGGAGAGCTCAGGTCTCTAATAATGCAGTTCAAGTTTGTATTAAATACTCTGTTCTGTTCAGTTCAGTTCAGTTGCTCAATCGTGTCCAACTCCTGTGACCTCATGAACCACAGCATGCCAGGCCTCCCTGTCCATCACCAACTCTCGGAGTCCACCCAAACCCACGTCCATTGAGTTGGTGATACCATCCAGCCATCTCATCCTCTGTCATCGCCTTCTCCTCCTACCCTCAATCTTTCCCAGAATCAGGGTCTTTTCAAATAAGGCAGCTGTTCGCATCAGGTGGCCAAAGTATTAGAGTTTCAGCTTCAACATCAATCCTTCCAATGAACACCCAAGACTGATCTCCTTTAGGATGGACTGGTTGGATCTCCTTGCAGTTCAAGAGACTCTAAAGAGTCTTCTCCAACACTACAGTTCAAAAGCATCAATTCTTTGGTGCTCAGCTTTCTGCACAGTCCAACTCTCACATCCATACATGACCACTGGAAAATCCATAGCCTTGACTAGACAAACCTTTGTCAACAAAATAATGTCTCTGCTTTTGAATATGCTATCTAGGTTGGTCATAACTTTTCTTCCAAGGAGTAAGCGTCTTTTATTTTCATGGCTACAGTCACCATCTGCAGTTATTTTGGAGCCCCAAAAGTAAAGTCAGCCACTGTTTCCCCATCTATTTGCCATGAAGTGATGGGACCAGATGCCATGATCTTAGTTTTCTGAATGTTGAGCTTTAAGCCAAATTTTTCACTCTCCTCTTTCACTTTCATCAAGAGGATCTTTAGTTCCTCTTCACTTTCTGCCATAAGGGTGGTGTCATCTGCATATTGCGGTTATTGATATTTCTCCCAGCAGTTTTGATTCCAGCTTGTGCTTCCTCAAGCCCAGTGTTTCTCATGATGTACTCTGCATATAAGTTAAACAAGCAGGGTGACAATACACAGCCTTGACATACTCCTTTTCCTATTTGGAATCAGTCTGTTGTTCCATGTCCAGTTCTAACTGTTGCTTCCTGACCTGCATACAGGTTTCTCAAGAGGCAGGTTAGGTGGTCTGGTATTCCTACCTCTTGAAGAATTTTCCACAGTTTATTGTGGTCCACACAATCAAAAATTTTAGAATAGTCAATAAATCAGAAATAGATGTTTTTCTGGAACTCTCTTGCTTTTTCAGTGATCCAGCGGAGGTTGGCAATTTGATACTCTACAATGAGCATAAGCTTGCCTTCTCTTGCATGTAGTTCCTTCTCCTAGCTCATGTTGACTTCAGAATGCCATCCTGACATAGCAGAAAGTACACCATCATTGAAGCAAAAAAGAAAAACAACAACAAGAAACCTTCTGTTTGGCTACTGGGAAATCTATTTGTCCTCTTTTGATTTATTTCCTCTCTGGGCTACCTATATTATGGAAGTGTGACCAGGATGAAATGAAATAACATATATGAATGCACCTAGCATGTTGCCTGGAGAAGGCAATGGCGCCCCACTCCAGTACTCTTGCCTGGAAAATCCCATGGATGGAGGAGCCTGGTAGGCTACAGTCCATGGGGTTGCAAAGAGTCAGATACGACTGAGCGACTTCACTTTCACTTTTCACTTTCATGCATTAGAGAAGGAAATGGCAACCCACTCCAGTGTTCTTGCCTGGAGAATCCCAGGGACAGAGGAGCTTGTTTGGCTGCCGTCTATGGGGTCGCACAGAGTCAGACACAACTGAAGCGACTTAGCAGCAGCAGCATGTTGCCTGGCACATGGCAGGCACTCAGTAAATACTATAGATGCTATGCAGGGGTATCTTCTAAAAATAAATGGACCTTGGTGTTTCTATATCCAGGAAGACCTGCGGAGAACATCTGTAGTTCCTGATATAGGTGTAAGCCCTGCTATTTTTCTCATATCTTTTCAAGCATTTAACATTTTTCTCTTCACAGCTCCTGCAGGCACTGAAAGCTCCAATGGTCAGGGCAGAATGTAGACTACAGGAAGAAAGCCTTTCGTGTTCTCTGCTATTACCTGTGCTCTACCACTTCAGATCGTGTCTGGAAACCAGCCTCTAAATGGCAATGATTTGATTTTCTCAACTCTGATCCAGGAACTGTCACTGTCTCCTAGAATCTTTACAATAACCTCAAGAAAAAGGTGGCTGATCTTGTTTTCTGTTGGTCTTAGCCTATCAGTGATGATGCTATTCCTAGGAATGTCTGGGAACACTCACCTGGGCCCATACCACTTGAGGTAGTCCCCACAGAGGTTTCCCTGCCTGGACCAGAGTCAGTGTTATGGCTTAACTGGGCCTTGTGGTTCCTATTATGATTCCAAGATGCACCTCAGAGAAAAGCTATATGGGAACTTTGAAAAAAGATGTATTATTCACAGTTCTTGGACAGTATATGGCATGCTCAGGGCCACCCAAGGAGGTTCCGGGTAGAGATACAGTGTGGACCTGGGTTCTCCCTTTACTGGGATTGAGGGTGGGATGCCTAAGGTTTTATAGGTTTATTCTTTATTTGGTGAATTTAAAACCTAAAGGTAGAAATTTGGGCCTGGAAAGGGAAAAGTAGGATCACTCAAGAGGTCAGGAATCTAAGTTGCCTGGGGCTTTCTAAAAGGGGAACTTCCTGGATGCAGTGACCTGGCTATTTATTTAGAGGTGTAGTGAGTGGTATGTTTATTCAAGATGGGTGTCTTTGAAATGGATGCATTGGCAATCAGAAACTAAATGTTAGGCACTTATGTTTCATTCAAAAAGCTTACTGCCAAGCTCTTACACTGTGGATTTTCACTTGATGCATGAAGAATCTGAGTAACTTGATGCATACCTTGCAGCAAATTAGGACTTCATCTTGAACTTAAAATAGAGATTTCTTTTATCATATGACATATATCTGATGAAAATATATGATATATGTCATTTTCCAAATTACTTTCCTCAGTTCCAAAAAGGCAAGCAGAAAGAGGTAAACTTCCTTTCTTCCTATTTCCTTTCTCTTTCTTTCCCCCTTCCCTCCCTCCCTCCTTTCCTTTCCTTTTCGGTCTTTATGTCATCAGAAAAAAATAAACAAAAAAACCCAGAACATTAACTTTGTGTCTCTGGACTATTTGCAACTCTCTGATACACCCTGAAGATGGTGCTCATTTTCCTTGTTGTTGTTCAGTTGCTAAGTCATGTCCAACTCTTTGCAACCCCATAGACTGCAGCACGCCTGGCTTCTCTGTGCTTCACTATCTCCCGGAGTCTGCTCAAGTTCATTTCCTTATCCTTGTCTAAAAACTCACTCTCAGAGCCGTTCACTAGGATTGGGCTTCACAGTTCCCCTGAGTCCACAGAGAATGACCTTTTGTCATAGTTACCATTATTAAAAAACACTGAAAGTAATTCCCCTTAGTACAGTGAATTATGACCAAGGAATAAATAATAATGTTTCAATCATCTTACTAACAGTTAGGCTGAAGATAAGCAGGCAATCAATTTTTCAAAACTTTGGTCTTATGACTCACAGGCCAATGCAGTTTTTGAACACAAGGCTGTTGCCTGTAAGCTATTGAGTGAAAAGATACAAAGGTACATAAACTGAAAATTTTGTTCATGAGGACAGCATGCATATAAAAATACAAAGTTCTGTGTAAGGAGTTGTCAGAGAAGAGGAGTGAATAATAAGAGAGAGAGCTAGGTGTGACGAGGTGATGGAGAAGGCTTCCTGGAGGAAGGGAACTTTGCCAGGCAATTAGGTTTTGAAAGCATAAGAAAGCTTAAGGAGGATTGATCTAGATCTAGGAGAAGAGCATATACAAAAGCACAGAGGAAAAATCTGTGCAAGGGATGCTAGAGAGTAGTAAAGAATCCACCTGCCAATCCAGCAACTGCAAGAGACACTGGTTCAATCCCTGGTTTGGGAAGATCCCCTGGAGAAGAAAATGGCAACCCACTCCAGTGTTCTTGCCTGGGAAATCCCATGGACAGAGGAGCCTGGAGGGTTAGAGTTCATGGGGTCGCAAAGACTCAGACAAGACTGAGAACAGCACACAACACAAAGTGAGAATCAGTTTGGGCAGAAAGGAGAAATACATTCTTAAGTTTGGTCAGAAACGTGTACAATGCAGAATGTTAAAAAATATGATAGGACCATTGGACTTCACCCAGGTGTCACTGAGAAAAACTCTAGGGATTTGAAGTAAGGGACTGCAGTGAAAGGGTTGTTTAAGAAAGACTACAAGGTCAAAGGAAATGGATACTCGAGGCAGAAAAATTTGTTAGGGATTCAGTTTTCTGGGAGGAGATGCTGATTATCTGACAAAGCAAAAGGGATGGAAGAGGTTAGGGAGACAACAGAAGAGGTTAAGAGATAAACAACAGAACCTTCTAGCACAGTAGGACAGAACACAGTAGGAGGAAACATCACTTGGAGTTAGTGGCTGAAGAATTATGGCTATGGATCGAAAGCTTGAGTGTGCAGCAGAATCTTCTGCAGGGCTTGTTAAAACACTGATTTCTGGGTCCCCATGCAGAGAATCATGGGGGCCAAGGAGTCTTCACGATTCCAGAGAAGGGAAAGTTATGTGTCCAACACTTAATGTCAAGCACCACGTCGTGCAGATCGCATTTCCTGTAATTAGAGGAGATGTGTAGTCAAGTCAGGGGATACTGTATTCATACTCAGTAAATCTCACGTGTCATTTGAACATATAATAGCGTAAGCATATTTCTTGTCCCAAGCACCGATTGCCGCACCCACACTCACTTTCTGAGGTCAGAACAGCGATTTAACAATCTCATTGCCCAGTGGTGATATACTATGTATTTTCCAAAGTTAACCAGAATGAGGACCCCTGGGCTACATAACTCAGCTCTCTCCTTCAAACACGTGCGTGGCTTCCGTCATCTCCTATTATGCTCTTTGCACCCACAGTCGTGCAAATGGCCCAAGTGAATAGCTGCCTTCTGTGAACCAGATGGTCACATGCGGGAACAGAGATGGGATGGAGACAATAGAAGCAGTAGCCTATAAAGTAGGTTAGCACTACTGAAATTCTACTTTCTTCTATTAATACCAAGTGAAAGGTTAATTATTTCCATCCATGTTCACTTAATGGAGAGAATTAATCTCAAAGGCACAGGAAGAAATTTTCAGCAAAATTTTGTGACTGCTTATTCCAATATAGGGCAGAAGCATGATTGAGTGTGTGCTGGAAAGCATGATGGAAAGAGTGAAGACTCTTTCCATGGAACACTCTGCTTGAGATGTAAGGCTACACTTGGAGGTGTTTGGGAGGAAAGTAAAGAGAAAGACTATGCTCCCATCCTCTTTCTCAGTATTGAATCCCAGTGGAACAAAAGACAGTCATTTGGTGACTGGATGCTGTTCTTTTCTGAAATCGAAACTACTTGAAATTAAGATAGAAACTTCTTTCCTCTGTGCATGACATGAATCATGTTTAATATTGCTTATTTAAAGATGCTGTGTACACTCATTTTGTAGACATAGTAATATTTACAATCTTCCTAAATTTTGCATACTCATGTTTTTACTTTCCTGAGTCCTTCATCATAGCACATGATATGTATATAACGTCTTCATTTATAAGATCACATTTAATCACATTTCAATATCTATGAAGAGTGAGACATCTTTTCCTTGTGCTGGGCACTATAAGTTTTGCAACTTATAGACTTACTTGCTAAAGGACTACAGAGTTCATAATGTGTGTGTTAGTTGCTCAGTCGTGTCTGACTCTTTCTGACCCCATGAACTGTAGCCCACCAGGCTCTTCTGTCCGTGGATTTCTCCAGGCAAGAATACTGGAGTGGTTTGCCATTTCCTTCTCTATGAAATCTCCTAACCCATGGATTGAACCCAAGTCTCCTGCATTGCAGGCAGATTCTTTACCATCTGAGCCACCAGGGAAGCCCATAAATAGTAGTTAAAATTCAGATTGATGTTATTTCATCCATTCCTTCATTAATATAAAAATCAAGGTTGATCTGTTGTCTGGCCCAATATTTTTACAGAAATATCTAGGGTCCAATTACTTTGGAAATAGTTACATAAAATAAAAAGAATAGCATATTCTGTTGTATATTAATTAGTGTTTAAAAAACAATGAGATGCAGGGAATAAAGAAGCCTATGGCAAAATAAATATTTGGCTGCATTTTTAGGAATCAAAAGAAAGCATTTTGGTGCAATCTACTGAATAATAAAAGAAAACTATGAAAAAATTTAAAATGACCAAGAAAATGGTAAGAAGAAAATGACTAGCCCTGATTCTGCTACATAAAATATTTTAGTTATGTGTTTTTCTTAATATAAAAGTAAAGCATGCTTATTTGTAGACAGTTTGGAAAAGAGCCAAGAACACAAAGAATAAAATAAAAATTACCCATTATACTAAAGATAATCAATGTTAACATATTGCAGCATTTTCTCCTAGTCATTTCTTTACATACTAAACATATACAGTTATGGATGTATACTCAAGATACCCTATATTTAAAATAGTCCATGTTCCTTTAATAAATTATAACATTATGCATTATTCTTTTCCTCATAATATTCAAAGTTCCTTTTAAGCACTGTTATTCATCATGGGATGCCGTATGTTTAATTATTTCTCTTCAAAACTCATGTATATTAAAACCAAATTTTGGTGCCACTAATAATGGTGTGATAAAACTTTTTCCTATTTTTGGATTCTTACTAAGTTCTAGTACTCTGATGAGAAGGACAGAAATTTAGCTGGCAGCTAATCAGAGTCAGCTTTTTAACTGATTTCACAGAGGGTAGAGGAATCAAGAATTCATTCCGTCAAATAATTTTTAATAACTACTCTTTTTTAAGCCATGTTTCTAATGGGGATACATCAATAGACAAAATGTATAAACATCCCTCTGTGTGTGTGTGTGTATGAGTGTGTGTGTGTGTGTGTGTGTGTGTGTGTGTATTTAGTTGTTTAGTTGTGTCTGACTCTTTGCTACCCCACTGACTGCAGCCCACTGGTCTTCTCTGTCCATGGGATTCTCCAGGCAAAAATACTGGAGTGGGTTGCCATTTATTTCTCCAGAGGATCTTCCTGACCCAGGGCTCAAACCCGGGTCTCCAGCATTGCGGGCAGACTCTTTACCATCTGAACTATAGGGAAGTCCCCATTAACTTCATGTAACTTGGATTCCAGCAGTCTTATTTATTAAGACAGAGAAAATAGAAAAAAATGCTTTGTAAGGTGTTTTTTTTTTTTTTTTCCTGAGGGGTATGAAGTTGCATGAAATTCTGCCGTGTACATGTTGGTCTGAGGTGCCAGTGAGGTGTCCATATAGGGATTTACTGGAGGAACTCAAGAAAAGTCTGGGCTGGAGATATTGATTTGGGCCTCGTCAGCATTCAGGTGAGAGCTAACACCACAGAGGGGATCTAATCAACCAGGGGAAAATGCTGAGAATTACTGATAGGGAAAGACTTACACCTAAAACACCGGCATTTTAAAAAGAGGATATGGAAAGAGTACAAAAGCAGGAAAGAAACCCCTTAAGACACAGAGCCGTGGAGCCAAGGGGAGTATATTGCTTGAAAAAGAAATAGATAATGATAATCTTCTCAGAAATCAAAGCAGAGACTTGAAAATGCACCTTGCATTTTGAAAACATGAAGTTCATTACTAACAGGTTCATTACAACCCCATTCTGAGGCTCCACACTTCTTTGATCTCTTATCTCCCTCATCCCCTTCATCTTAGCTCCTCCCTTCTGTGGCCACACCTTACGACTTGTCATGACTTGTCACTCCTGAAGCGATAAACGCAAACAATATACTCTGTGTCCGTACACCAGTTCTCCCATCTCAGGCACCTAAAAGCTTTCTGTGCACTAAACTTTTTGCTGCTGAGCCCTTCTGTAAATTGATTCCTTTCCTTTCTATTATTCTTTTCCATTCCATAGTTCAACACTCTCCCAAGAAACTTGAACAACTTAGATCCAGGAAAAGAGGAACATTTTGAAGGCGTTGATCATGTGATAATGTCCTTCCACGTGTGAATCAATCGAAAGGCTGGACTCAAAAGCATGGTACCACCTCTTTTTCTAAGATTTTTTTGTTTAACAGGTGAGAGATGAGTTTGAGCCATCTCCTTAACTGCAGAACACATCAGGAGGCACATCTACGGTTCCACCGTAGAAAATGTAACTACATTTCCAAATTAACTGAACTAACATTTTAATTAATTAAAAGCCCTCAAGCCTCTTGTAATACCCATTTTAAAAACTTCCGCCCATCTGCCTAAAATCGCCGCTTCTAAGTCCATTTCGAAATCTCCTAGAGAGAAGATTTGCAAGCGTGGAAGCCAGAGTAGTTGGGATAGTTTGAATTCCACTCAAACCTTGAGAAAAGGGTTTAAGTGCAAGTGGTTTTTTTGGGCTGTGATACCAGGATATAACAAGTGAGGGAAAAGGGATTGAGACAGACAAAGGAAAGCAGCCAGTAAAGGATGTGTTGTTATATCAGTGAGCCCATTGGGTAACTGGGACTTGATTCTACTAAGAAACTCAGGGGTTCAGTGTAAACCCTGTGACTCAGAGTGGTGCCCCTGTCCTCTTCCCCCAGGAAGAAGCTGGAGTATTGCATGTGATCATAAAAATCCTCAGGTAGCATTGCCCCCGGGTGGTAGTGTGCAGGGAAGGGAAGGAAGAGGAGAGACAGACAAAGCCCCAAGAAGGATGTTAGACATCACGCATTATAGTGAGAAGTCAATCTCTGCTCCAGCCCATCCAGAGATGCCCTAATATTTCCAGCATTTTTATCTCCAAGTTATAGGATTCTGTACAATTGTCTGGGCTTCTATTTGGGGAAAGTACTTAGCTTTAAAACTATTTGAATTTGAAGAGTTCTAGACTAATGATGTTGTTCCCATTTATGTTAATCAGTAGATCCCCTTTCTGCTGAACTTCATTCAAATAAACTAGTACAGAGATTGCTAGTTTTATCTAACAGTATGACCCCATAGAAAGAGATGGCTGCACACAAGCAGATGGTTGAATAAGATCTAACATGAGAGTTTGATCTTGTTCTCATAATTCTGTTGTCCTTGCCTGCTACCTTAATCAACATAAGCTAGCTTTATTCCAGCATAGAAATTAATTCCCAAATCCCAATGACTTCACACACCGAAGGGTTATTTTTCAATCACAACCTGTCCATCATGGCATCACAAGTTTCTCTGCTCAACATATTCAAGGCCCCAGGATGAAAAGAAGGTCTATAATCTTATGTAGCTGCACCTTGTTCAAGAAGCAGCTTCTTTTGTCATAGGAAGGAAGGAAAGAGTCTATGAAGAATCACACATGAGTTTCCTTTGTCTCAGCTCAGAGGAAATGAATCATCTCTGCTCAAGTTAGCCAGACCTTTGACATCGCATGCTTAACTGCAAAGCACTGAGGAATGCAAGGAAGCAGAGAGAACATGTGATGATCACAATAGTTTCACCACACCTGCCTACCAAATAGAAGATGCCTTTATGATCATCCAGGCCGAGGGTTTCCCAGCTGTACATTTTAGGATCTCCACTGCTCCCAGCATCCATTAGGAATTCCTGAAGGTGAAACAGTTATTTCCCTCATCCTCCTATATGAGCCAGAAAAACATTTTTTCAATATTTTCTCCATTTTGATGTTTCTCGTATGATTTTCTTTGAGGAAAGGATTCTGTAGCTTTAAAAATAGTTGGAATATGACAAAGGCAATCCAGCTTGTTTTATTTAAAAGATAAGAAAAGTCAAGCCCCGACAATACTGAGTTTCCAAAAGATGCAACTGGTGAGTGGAAGATCTTGAACCAGAACCTTTCTCAGACATCGTACACTTTGACATTTGACATCATGCCCTGATGGACTCCTCATTGTTGGAAAAACCTTTTCTCTATGATGTTTGTCAGGAGTATCTGGAAAGACTTAAACTAGAATTAATTTGAGAAAAGAACAATGAAAGGACAAATGAAAGGAGAAAAAAATCACAAGAGACTGGAAAAAAAAAAGTTGGCAAAGTGAAAATGTAAAGTGAGAGAGCTAGAGAGAGGTCTGGGAGGTGTGAAGAGGCCGTGGGCCCAAATGAGAGAGCCACTCAGTCTAGACTGCAGATGTGAGGCCATGGCTCCAGTGAGTTCAGGACTGGTTGCTGCAAACACTGTTGCCAGCTGACATGGCTGAGCTACACACCCTTGGATGGCTGACAGAATTGGCTGTGTTTCTGTTCAGTGTTTTGCTTCTTAGTGTGTGACTGTTCAGTCTGCTGGCTGCTCCAAGGTTGTAACACCAGATAAAGGGAGACCTTTTAATACTGAAGTCAGCCTTTGGCAAACCCCAAAGAAGGAAAGTCCTTTGAAGCGTCCAAAGGCAGATTGATACACCTTGGACTATTAGAAGTGCCACCTTCCCAAATGGAGGTTTTTCTTACTCTAAGAACAGGAAAATGGTGGAGAGACACAGGGTAAATAAAACAAAAAGAGGCTACTGCTTGTTAGAAGCAGGAGAATGGCAAAATGTCCTTGGGCTTCTGGGACTGCATTTCCTCTGGGGGATTTCATTAAATAGTCTTCTAAGTTCCCTCTGAACATTGACACCCCATAAGACTATGAAATGGCACCACGAAGGAACGATAAACAAGAAAACCATGTCCCCTGCAAGCTTATATGATAAAGCAGCAAAATGTAAGTGTTCGTCTTGTTAAATAAACAAGTTGAATACTTATATTTGCTCTCTGTGATTGAGCAACCTGTAGAATCTGGCAATGAGTTTAATACATGAAAACTAAGATGGAAGAGCTCTGAAGACAAGGAATCATTCTAGAGAAAGGAAAATTTGAAAGGGCCAGTCCAAAACTATAATTCAGAAGTGAACAGAATTTGTGTCTCTTATTCTCCCAACACTCTTCCGTTCTTTAAGCAAATATTTAATGCCTGCTACATGGTATGGCTAGGGATTTTATGACAAGGAAAATAATCTTCACCTTTATATATAATATAATGGTGGATGCAGGCAATTAGACAAAGTTTAATACAATAAGGATAAACATAGGGGAAGAGATACAGGTGATGGAGACGGGAGAGAAATTCAGACCAAGCTTGAAAGACCAGAGATATTGGAGGAAGTATATTTTAAGTTAAGTCCTGGCAGCAATGTAAGAAAGGTGGAGACAGAAAGTTCTAAGAACCACTTGAGATGTGTTTATGAAACTGAAAGTAACGCATTATGACGCTATCACTTATTGCCTACGTGAGCATGAGCGTCTTACCTCTCTGAGCTTCAGTGTCCTCATAAAAAATGGAACAGTAACAGGTTGCAAAGACAATTGTTCTTAACATTAAATGTGATAGTTACATGTGTGTGTGTGTCTGTGTGTGTGACACCTACTATAGCGTTTACCATATAGGAGGTAAGAAAGAGGTACTTGATAAATGATAGAACATTATAAAGTTACAGTGCAGGACTTGGGAAGGACAACACAAGAGTCAGATTGTTGCCCAAGATGTTGGCTTTGGAAATTCAATTCTGGACATGTTGGAGGCATGTGTACAATAGCACATGTAGTATCCAGTTGGCTTAATATACATATATCTGGAGTAAAGGCGATCTAGGCCAAAGATGTATTTATAATGAACACAAATATGATACAAAAATAATGTCCCCTTCTTCTCCTTTTGTTGTTCCATGTTGTTCTTCTGAAAAAATTCCTTCTCTTCAGTCCATATTTCTATCATCCATAGCTGTCAACTCCTAAATTATTAGCTAAGGAAATGTATTATAATAGAAAAGAATTGGAAATGTTAAGAAAACTGAAATTTTTTGAGACTCTATAAGAAACAAAGCACAGGGGGACAAGACTGTGAAATCTGACAGTCACCTAAGGTTGAACCATTGGGTCAGGTGGAATAGGCTACATGGATAGCCACAGGCTATTTTCTTTCATGTGTATAGTATTTTCTGGAAAGAAAATCAGTTCAGTGCAGTCGTTCAGTCATGTTTGACTCTTTGTGACTCCACGGACTGCAACATGCCAGGCTTCCATGTCCATCACCAACTTCCGGAGTTTACTCAAACCCATGTCCATCGAGTTGATGATGCCATCCATCCATCTCATTCTCTGTCATCCCCGCCTCCTCCCACCTTCAACCTTTCCCAGCATCAGGGTCTTTTCCAGTGAGTCAGTTCTTCACATCAGGTGACCAAAGTATTGGCGTTTCAGCTTCAGTATCAGTTCTTCCAGTGAATATTCAGGACTGATTTCCGTTAGGATGCACTGGTTAGATCTCCTTGCAGTCCAAGGGACTCTCAAGAGTCTTCTCCAACACCACAGTGCAAAAGCATCAGTTCTGCAGTGCTCAACTTTCCTTATAGTCCAACTCTCACATCCATACATGACTACTGAAAACGCAATAGCTCTGACTAGATGGACCTTTATTGGCAGAGTAATATCTCTGCTTTATAATATGCTGTCTAGGTTTGTCATAGCTTTTCTTCCAAGGAAGAAGCGTCTTTTAATTTCATGGCTGCAGTCACCATCTACAGTGATTTTGGAGCCCTGCAAAATAAAATCTCTCACCATTTCCATTGTTTTGCCATCTATTTGCCATGAAGAGATGGGACCAGATGCCATGATCTTAGTTTTCTGAATGTTGAGTTTTAAGCCAACTTTTAACTCTCCTCTTTCACTTTCATCAACAGGCTCTTTAGTTCTTTTTGCTTTCTGACATAAGGGTGGTATCATCTGCATATCTGAGATTACTGATATTTCTCTGGCAATCTTGATTCCAGCTTGTGCTTCATCCAGCCTGGCATTTCACATGATGTACTCTGCATATAAGTTAAATAAGCAGGGTGACAGTAGACAGCCTTGATGTACTCCTTTCCCAGTTTGGAATCAGTCTGCTGTTCCATGTCCAATTCTAACTGTTGCTTCTTGACCTGAATACATATTTCTCAGGAGGCAGGTCAGGTGGCCTGGTACTCCCATCTCTTTCAGAATTTTCCACAGTTTGTTGTGATTCATATAGTCAAAGGCTTTGGTTTAGTCAATAAAGCAAAAATAGATGTTTTTCTGGAACTCTATTGCTTTTTGTATGATCCAATGGACATTGGCAATTTGATCTCTGGTTCCTCTGGCTTTTATCAATCTATCTGGAACATGTGGAAGTTCATGGCTCATGTACTATTGAAGCCTTGCTTGGAGAATTTTGAGCATTACTTTGCTAGTGTGCGAATTGAGTGTAATTGTATGGTAGTTTGAATATTCTTTGGCATTGCCTTTCTTTGGAATTGGAATGAAAACTGACTTTTTCCAGTCCTGTGGCCACCGCTGAGTTTTCCAAATGTGCTGGCATATTGCGTGCAGCACATTAACAGCATTGTCTTTCAGGATTTGAAATAGCTCAAATGGAATTCCATCACCTCCACTAGATTTGTTCATAGTAATACTACCTAAGGCCTACTTGACTTTGCATTCCAGATGTCTGGCTTTAGGTGAGTGATCACATCATCACGGTTATCTGGGTCATGAAGATCTTTTTGTATAGTTCTTCTGCATTCTTGCCACATCTTTTTAATATCTTCTGCTTCTGTAGGTCCATGCGGTTTCTGTCCTTTATTGTGCCCATCTTTGCATGAAATGTTCCCTTGGTATCTCTAATTTTCTTGAAGAGGTCTCTAGTCTTTCACATTCTATTGTTTTCCTCTATTTCTTTGCACTGATCACTGAGGAAGGCTTTATTATCTCTCCTTGCTACTCTTTAAACTCTGCATTCAAATGAATATATATTTTCTTTTCTCCTTTGCCTTTAGCTTCTCTTCTTTTCTCAGCTATTTGTAAGGCCTCCTCAGACAACTATTTTGCCTTTTTGCATTTCTTTTTCTTGGGGATGGTCTTGATCACTACCTCCTGTACAATGTCATGAACCTCCATCCAAAGATCTTCAGGCATTCTGTCTATCAGATTGAATCTCTTGAATCTATTTGTCACTTCAATTGTATAACCCTAGGGGATTTGATGGGCGGGTCATGGTGGAGAGGCCTGACAGAACGTGGTCCACTGAGAAGGGAATGGCAAGCCACTTCAGTATTCTTGCCTTGAGAACCCCCATGAACAGTATGAAAAGGCAATATGAAAGGCAAAATGATAGGATACCAAAAGAGGAACTCCCCAGGTCATTAGGTGCCCAATATGTTACTGGAGACAGTGGAGAAATAACTCCAGAAAGAATGAAGGGATAGAGCCAAAGCAAAAACAACACCCAGTTGTGGATGTGACTGGTGATAGAAGCAAGATCCGATGCTGTAAAGAGCAATATTGCATAGGAACCTGGAATGTCAGGTCCATGAATCAAGGCAAATTGCAAGTGGTCAAACAAGAGATGGCAAGGGTGAAAGTCAACATTCTAGGAATCAGTGAATTAAAATGGACAAGAATGGGTGAATTTAACTCAGATGACCATTATATCTACTACTGCGGGCAGGAATCCCTCAGAAAAAAATGAGTAGCTAGCATGGTCAACAAAAGAGTCCGAAATGCAGTACTTGGATGCAGTCTCAAAAACAACAGAATGATCTCTGTTCATCTCCAAGGCAAACCATTCAATATCACAGTTATCCAAGTATATGCCCCAACCAGTAACGCTGAAGAAGCTGAAGTTGAACAGTTTTAGGAAGACCTACAAGACCTTTTAGAACTAACACCCAAAAAGATGTCCTTTTCACTATAGAGGACCGGAATGCAAAAGTAGGAAGTCAAGAAACACCTGGAGTAACAGGAAAATTTGGCCTCGGAATATAGAATGAAGCAGGGCAAAGACTAATATAGTTTTGCCAAGAGAAGACACTGGTCATAGCAAACCCCCTCTTCCAACAACACAAGAGAAGACTCTACACATGGACATCATCAGATGGTCAATACCAAGATCAGATTGATTATATTCTATGCAGCCAAATGGAGAAGCTCTATACAGTCAACAAAAACAAGACCAGGAGCTGACTGTGGCTCAGATCATGAACTCCTTATTGCCAAATTCAGACTCAAATTGAAGAAAGCAGGGAAAACCGCTAGACCATTCAGGTAAGACCTAAATCAAATCCCTTATGATTATACAGTGGAAGTGAGAAATAGATTTAAGGGCCTAAATCTGATAGATAGAGTGCCTGATGAACTATGGAATGAGGATCATGACATTGTACAGGAGACAGGTATCAAGACCATCCCCATGGAAAAGAAATGAAAAAAGCAAAAAGGCTGTCTGGAGAGCTCTTACAAATAGCTGTGAAAAGAAGAGAGGCGAAAAGCAAAGGAGAAAAGGAAAGATATAAGCATCTGAATGCAGAGTTCCAGAGAATAGCAAGAAGAGATAAGAAAGCCTTCTTCAGCGATCAATGCAAAGAAATAGAGGAAAAGAACAGAATGGGAAAGACTAGAGATCTCTTCAAGAAAATTAGAGATACCAAGGGAATATTTCATGCAAAGATGGGCTCAATAAAGGACAGAAATGGTCTGGACCTAACAGAAGCAGAAAATATTCAGAAGAGGTGGCAAGAATACATGGAAGAACTGTACAAAAAGATCTTCGTGACCCAGATAATCATGATGATGTGATCACTAATCTAGAGACAGACATCTTGGAATATGAAGACAAGTGGGCTTTAGAAAGCATCACTACGAACAAAGCTAAAATAATAGAAGTGATTGAATTCCAGTTGAGCTGTTTCAAATCCTGAAAGATGATGCTGTGAAAGTGCTGCACTCAATATGCCAGCAAATTTGGAAAACTCAGCAGTGGCCACAGGACTGGAAAAAGTCAGTTTTCATTCCAATTCCAAAGAAAGGCAATGCCAAAGACTGCTCAAACTACCACACAATTGCACTCATCTCACATGCTAGTAAAGTAATGCTCAAATTCTCCAAGCCAGGCTTCAGCAATACGTGAACCATGAACTTCCTGATGTTCAAGCTGGTTTTAGAAAAGGCAGAGGAACCAGAGATCAAATTGCCAACATCCGCTGGATCATGGAAAAAGCAAGAGAGTTCCAGAAAAACATCTATTTCTGCTTTCTTGACTATGCCAAAGCCTTTGACTGTGTGGATCACAGTAAACTGTGGAAAATTCTGAAAGAGATGAGAATACCAGACCACCTAACCTGCCTGTTGAGAAATCTGCATGCAGGTCAGGAAGCAACATTTAGAACTGGAGATGGAACAACAGACTGGTTCCAAATAGGAAAAGGAGTACGTCAAGGCTGTATATTGTCACCCTGCTTATTTAACTTCTATGCAGAGTACATCATGAGAAACGCTGGGCTGGAAGGAACACAAGCTAGAATCAAGATTGCCGGGAGAAATAGCAATAACCTCAGATATGCAGATGACACCACCCTTATGGCAGAAAGTGAAGAGGAGCTAAAAAGCCTCTTGATGAAAGTGAAAGGGGAGAGTGAAAAAGTTGGCTTAAAGCTCAACATTCAGAAAATGAAGATCATGGCATCTAGTCCCATCACTTCATGGGAAATAGATGGGGAAACAGTGTCAGACTTTATTTTTGGGGCTCCAAAATCACTGCAGATGGTGACTGTAGCCATGAAATTAAAAGATGCTTACTCCTTGGAATAAAAGTTGTGACCAACCTAGATAGTATATTGAAAAGCAGAGACATTACTTTGCCGACTAAAGTCTGTCTAGTCAAGGCTATGTTTTTTCCTGTGGTCATGTATGAATGTGAGACTTGGACTGTGAATAAAGCTGAGTGCCAAAGAATTGATGCTTTTGAACTGTGGTGTTGGAGAAGACTCTTGAGAGTCCCTTGGACTGCAAAGAGATCCAACCAGTCCATTCTGAAGGAGATCAATCCTGGGATTTGTTTGGAAGGAATGATGCTAAAGCTGAAACTCCAGTACTTTGGCCACCTCATGCAAAGAGTTGACTCATTGGAAAAGACTCTGATGCTGGGAGGGATTGGGGGCAGGAGGAGAAGGGGACGACCGAGGATGAGATGGCTGGATGGCATCACTGACTCGATGGACATGAGTCTGAGTGATCTCCGGGAGATGGTGATGGACAGGGAGGCCTTGCATGCTGCGATTCATGGGTTCGCAAAGAGTCGGACTCGACTGAACAACTAAACTGAACTGAGGGGATTTGATTTAGGTCATACCTGAATGGTCTAGTGATTTTACCTACTTTCTTCAATTTAAGTCTGAATTTGGCAATAAGGAGTTCATGACTGAGCCAGTGTTGTTTTTGTTGACTTTATAGAGCTTCTCCATCTTTGGCTGCAAAGGTATAATCAATCAGATTTTTGTATTGACCATCTTGTGATGTCCATGTGTAGAGTCTTCTCGTTTATTGTTGGAAGAGGGTGTTTGCTATGACCAGTGCCTTCTCTTGGCAAAACTCTGTTAGCCTTTGCCCTACTCATTCTGTATTCCAAGGCCAAATTTGCCTGTTACTGCAGGTATCTCTTGACTTCCTACTTTTGCATTCTAGTCCCCTATGATGAAAAGGACATCTTTTGGGGATATTAGTTCTAGAAGGTCTTGTTGAACCATTCAGCTTCTTCAGTGTTACTGGTTGGGGCATAGACTTGGATTACCATGATACTGAATGGTTTTCCTTGAAATGAACAGAGATCATTCTGTCATTTTTGAGATTGCACTCAAGTACTGCATTTTGGACTCTTTTGTTGACTATGATGGCTACTCCATTTCTTCTAAGGCATTCTTGCCCACAGTAGTAGATATAATAATGGTCGTCTGAGTTAAATTTACCCATTCCAGTCCATTTTGTTTCACTGATTCCTAAAATGTCAGTGTTCACTCTTGCCATCTCCTGTTTGACCACTTCCAATTTACTTTGATTCATGCACCTAACATTCCAAGTTCCTATGAATATTGTTCTTACAGCGTCAGACTTTACTTCTATCACCAGTCACATCCACCACTGAGTATTGTTTTTGCTTTGGTTCCATCTTCATTCTTTCTGGAATTATTTCTCCACTCTTTTCCATCAGCCTATTGAGCACGTACGACCTAGGGAGTTCATCTTTCAGTGTCCTATCTTTTTGCCTTTTCATACTGTTCATGGGGTTCTTAAGGCAAAAAATGCTGAAGTGGCTTGCCATTACCTTCTCCAGTGGACCACGTTTTGTCAGAACTCTCCACCATGAGCCGTCCATCTTGGGTGGCCCTACACAGCATGGCTCATAGTTTTGTTGAGTTAGACAAGGCCTTGGTCCATGTGATCAGTTTGATTGGTTTTCTGTGATTCTGTTTTCATTCTGTCTGCCCTCTGAAGGATAAGGTTAAAAGAGGTTTATGGAAGCTTCCTGATGGGAGAGACTGTGGGGGAACCTGGGTCTTGTTCTAATGGGTGGGGCCATGCTCACTAAATCTTTAACCCAGTTTTCTGTTGATGGGCGGGGCTGTGTTCCCTTCCTGTTGTTTGACCTGAGGCCAAACTGTGGTGGAGGTCATGAAGATAATGGCAACCTCCTTCAAAATATCCCCTGCATGTACTGACACACTCAGTGCCCCTGACCCTGATCCAGGCCACTGCTGACCCACGCCTCTGCTGGTGACTCCTGGACACTCATAGGCAAGTCTGGGTCAGTCTCTTGTGGGGTCACTGCTCCTTTCTCCCGGGTCGTGGCTCACACAAAGTTGTTTGTACCCTCCAAGATTCTGTTTCCCCAGTTCTGTGTAAGTTCTGGTGGCTCTGTGCTGGGGTTAATGGCAACCTCCTCCAAAAGGGCTTCTGTCATACCCAGGTCTGCTGCACCAAGAGCCCCTGCCCCTGCAGCAAGCCACTGCTGACCGGTACCTCCATAAGAGACACTCAGACACTCAAAGGAAGGTCTGGCTCAGTCTCTGTGGGGTCTCTGCATCCTGGTGCACACAAGGTTTTGTTTGAGCCCTCCGACCATCTCTGGCAGGTATGGGATTTGATTATAAATGTGATTTAGCCCCTCCTGTGGTAAAGCGTCTGTCTGCAATGTGGGAGACCTGGGTTCGATCCCTGGGTCGGGAAGTTCCCTGGAGAAGGGAAATAGCAACCCACTCCAGTATTCTTGCCTAGAAAATCCCATGGATGGAGGAGCCTGGTGTCCATGGGGTTGCAAAGAGTTGGACATGACTGAGCGACTTCACCATCTTGCTGGGGCTTCTCCTTTGCCCTTGGATGTGGGGTATCTTTTTAGTGGGATCCAACATTCTCCTGTCTACGGCTGTTCAGCAACAAGCTGTAATTTTGGAGTCCTCACAGGAGAAGATGAGTGTACATCATTCTACTCTGCCATCTTGATTACATCTGGAGGGCATGCGGTTATATCTGGTGGGTATGTGATTTGATTTTAAACATGATTTCGCCCCTCCTACCATCTTGCTGGGGCTTCTCCTTTGCCCTTGGTCATGGGGTATCTTTTTTGGTGGAATTCAACATTCTCCTGTCGATAGTTGTTCAGCCGCAAGTTGTAATTTTGGAGTTCTCACAGAAGATGAGCACACATCTTTCTACTCCATGTGAAAAGAAAATGGGTAGTGGGTTAATACAAGGCAGCAGACATATTTGCTGAAGTGGATACTTAAGATTTTCTTGACATTCCCTTCTACCCCGTAAATCAAATTAGCTATAAATCATCATCAATGTAGCAAATCTGTATGCCCCCTTCTTTCTGTTTTTCATTTCAAATTAATATCAGATGAAACAATTAATGCCTTTCAAGCATTTTCCAGATCAAAAACAGACACACAATCACATGAAAAATTTGGCATTTAAGAGGAAAAAAACAACTTTATTTAACATAAAACTTATTGAAAAATTCAAAGCCTGCCAACTGGGAAAGAAATTAAGGTTAGGTTTCTGAGAAGTCTCTCTAATCATCAATAGGAGGGAATAGCAGGGGGCTTGGCTGTGGTTCTCTAGCTGTTGTCAATGTGAAATCCTTGTTTAGTGAGGATATGAACTGTTCCAGCTATTATCTCCTTCCCTCCCACTGAATATAAAACTCTATCAAGCCTCTACTCTAGGATTAAATTCTCATCCTAGAATAGCTTCTTTTCTGTTGCTTTCTATGACATCTGAACTTTCAAAGCAGCAATTTCTGGTCTGCAATCCACCTTCCTCTAGCCCCTGAATTCTCTGTCCTTGATGCTGGGTCAGCATTGGCAAGTAAAAGCTCAGGCTTAGAGGAAAAAAAAAAATTTTTTTCTTAAGTAGGGCAGAAGTGAGAGATGCAAGGCCCTTGAAGACTATTTAATTAATAAATGTCTTCTCTTCATAAATCTGATATGTAGCCAACACTCTAAGTGAACTTCTCCACTGCTCACAAAGTAACACTTATATTGAAGCTACAGCTGCTTTAAAAGCATGAGATTTTGTGTCAGAAAAGTGAAACATATATCCTGGTTCTATATTTACCTGCTTGAAATTGGGCAAGTCTTGATCAACACTCTGAAATTCAGTTCTCCTCTCTAAAAGAATGAAGAGCCAGATTTTCTTTCTGTATCATTTTATTCATGCCTTTATTTCTGAAATTCTCACCTTTAACTGTCATCATTACTTGTATAGAACTTAGACCATGGACTGCATCTTAGTCACTTTTGTATTCCCAGGATTTAAAACATTGTATGTTGTAGATCTTCTGTGAGACTTTCTAAAAGGAATTTTAAATATCCCTGCCTCACAAAGTTGTCAGATACATTGAAAGCAAGCTGGAATGTGCTCCTGCTTTCTCCTTCAAACACTTAGAAATATAGGATATAAAACAATGATGCTTTTAGTATAACAAAGTTCAAAATAGAGGAAAAGAAAACCCTTAAGCTGTTAAATAAGGAAGTCAAAGCCAAAGTTTCAAACTTGGCTAATGCTAAGGACACCTAGGGGCTTCTCTGATAGCTCGGTTGGTAAAGAAGCCACCTGCAATGCAGGAGACCCTGGTTCGATTCCTGGGTCAAGATGATCCCCCTGGAGAAGGGATAGGCTACCCACTCCAGTATTCTGGCCTGGAGAATGCCATAGACTGAATAGTCCATGGGGTCCCAAAGAGTTGGACACGACTGAGGGACTAACCACAGCAAATGGGCTTTCACTCACTCAAGGACACCTAAGGGACATTAGATGAAAATATATACACCAAAGAGCTAACTAAAAAGCATGATAATGCCCAGGTTGGAGAAAGTAAATGTGGCCTTGAACTCATGAAAGGTGAAGACTTAAATTGAAATCTCTACATAAAAGATGAGCTCCTTGAAGTGTTGCTCCCTGTATATGGAAACTAGACTAGAAAAACATCTACTTTGATATTGTAGTGGAAAAGGTGGTCTGAATTTCTACTACAAATTCAAGAGTCACAAATGATAAATTAATGTATAAAAACTGGTCTTAAATGGAAGATATCCCAGACACTGTAAGAGAAAAAAAACTCCTCTATGAGGACACAACCCAGGGTGAATGAGGCTACCACAGAAAAACAAGCTCCATGGAAGATAAGTATTAAAAAAAAAATCAGTCACTCAACGAAATGGTCAGTCATGAAAAAGAGTCAGCAAAAGATAAAGGAAAATTAGAACTTCTTATAACAGAATATCTAAAATAGATAACACAATACATACACTGAACATGATAAAGAGACCAAAGACAACATAAAAAAGCATAATAAAAATATGATACCATGGGGAAAGCAGATTTGTAAAATATCCAAGTAGAAATATTAATCACTGAAATAAAGAAATAAGAGAAAATAAAAATAAAGAAATTAATTAAAAAATAAAGAAATAAAGAAAAAGGAAGGGAAGGGGAGAGGAATAAAGAGTGAAGATTTAAGTTTGGTCAATCAACTTAAGACAAGAAAGGAGACAAGTAAAGTGAAGGAAAACACAGTATCAGGAAAAAAAATTCCAAATATATATGTAATCTCAATAAAAGTAAAGAGATTTAAATTGCTTCTTATTTTTCTCTCAGTGGTCAAACTATAGAATAAAATTTAGCTATATGTTATTTATGAGATACCTAAAATGTAAGTACACAAAAGGCTAGAAAATTAAAGGATGAAAAATATATCTGAGAAAATATTGTTAAAAAATAAAGCTTGTTTTTAGCTATAGTACTAGCAGATAAAATAGAATTACAGGGAAAAGTTATTAAAGACAAAAAGACCCACTAAGGTCAAAGAGGATTATTATAATAATAGAAGGAAATTGTAAGATTTACACAGCCACACTAAATTATTTTGGCACATAACTATATATTATATAAACATATAGATTGACAAAATTGCAATAAACCAGAAAAAAAAATTTAAAAATGTTGACCAAACTCACAGAAACCAAATCATCAAGCAAATGAAACTTCTAAATTCTTAGAAAAAGCATATAAAAGAAAAAAGCCAGAATATATAAAATTTCAACAACAAAATTAACAAACTATATGTAATAGACTTATATTGAACTCTGCAATCAAAAGTTAGGGACTATGTGATCTTACCCACCACACACAGAACATTTTTAAATTGACTGTCAGTTGAGTAACAAAAGGCTCAAGAAATAGCAATGAAAAATTATACAAGAAAGGCAATGTTTTCCAATTTAAAGCAAGAAAACTAGTATTCAGTTATGAAAGATAGTCATAAAGTTACAAATTTGAAAATGTAGAAATTCACTTTTAAATAATCCTTGGGTTGAACAACTGGTAATCAAACATACAAGTATTTAGAACTAAACGATGAAATATCACACAGCCAAACTTTGGAACAGGGCTTCCCAGATGGCACAGTGGTACAGAATCCACCTGCCAATGTGAGAGGTTGGAGCCCTAGGTCAGGAAGATCCCTTTGGAGTAGGCAATGGCAACCCACTGACTGAACACACACACACACACACACCCCACGCACGCACTTTGTAATGCTGCTAAAATACTGCTGCTAAGTCACTTCAGTCATGTCTGACTCTGTGTGACCCCATAGACAGCAGCCCACCAGGCTCCCCCGTCCCTGGGATGCTCCAGGCAAGAACACTGGAGTGGGATGCCGTTTCCTTCTCCAATGCATGAAAGTGAAAAGTGAAAGTGAAGTCGCTCAGTCATGTCCAACTCTTCGCGACCTCATGGACTGCAGCCCACCAGGCTCCTCTGTCCATGGGATTTTCCAGGCAAGAGTGCTAGAGTGGGGTGCCATTGCCTTCTCTGGCTAAAATACTGTTGGTATGTAAATTATGGCTGACCCATATAGATTTATGTAAATGGGTTCCAATGCGCTCGGCTTCATGATGGGGCTACAGCAGGGGACCAGACTGAGTTAGGAAACTGATGTTCAGAGATTATTCTCCCGGCCTTCAGCTGGAGAGGTAGCCTGGCTCTGCCCCACGACAGTTACTGCTCCTCTCAAAGGCGAGCCTCTGCTTGATTCTCTCTCCTTCTGGGTCCCAGGAAGTGCTCACTCCCCTCATCTCTATGGGATGGAGGTTAAATACCCAGCTGCTATTAGCCCTGAGTAACTCTGCTATCTCTTGCGGTTTCCTCTCTACCCATATCCTTGTAAACAGTCCTGTTGTAAATAAACTCTCCTCAAATTATACTGTTTGGAGAGTGCCATCTGTTTCCGTTGGGGCCATGACTGAATCAGTGTCATAGATTTAATTTAGAAGGCCTGTTGCACTCTTGGAGACAGGGAGAAAGTAGAGGAAGGACAGAAATGGTGTTGCTCTCTGGATGTAACTATAATCTGGACATTGGTACCAACCGAACCTGGCAGATACACCATGACTGTCTTTTCTTTCCCAGAGCACATTTATGGGTTCTTCAGAAGCTCCTCAACCCCAGAGATCTCTCACTTATAGTTTCCTTGGCATGAGCATGGCATCTTTTCTGCTAGCTGCCGTTTGGCCAGCTCTGACTCTCGCAATCAATGGTGTGTTCTGACAGGTGGACAGCACCTCTGTTCTTCAGGTGAATAGTGAGAAAGGGGAGAAAGCATAGTTGGATGGGTGAAGCAGTTGTAGTTCAGCTGAATGGGTAAGATTTTATTTCTATCATTTAAAAAATCTTTGTCAACCAAATTTAACATGAATACTTACCTGTGTTAATAATCAGTTCAGTTCAGGCACTCTGTCGTGTCTGACTCTTTGTGACCCCGTGGATAGCAACATGCCAGGCTTCCCTGTCCATCACCAATGCCCAGAGCTTGCTCTAATTCATGTCCATCGAATCGGTGACGCCATCCAACCATCTCATCCTCTGTTGTCCCCTTCCCCTCCTGCCTTCAATCTTTCCCAGCATCAGGGTCTTTTCTAATGAGTCAGTTCTTTGCATCAGGTGGCCAAAGTATTGGAGCTTCAGCATCAGTCCTTCCAGTGAATAGTCAGGACTGATTTCCTTTAGGATGGACTGGTTGGATCTCTTTGCAGTCCTCTCAAGAGTCTTCCAGAGAAGGCAATGGCACCCATCTCCAGTACTCTTGCCTGGAAAATCCCATAGATGGAGGAGCCTGGTAAGCTGCAGTCCATGGGATCGTGAAGAGTCGGACACGACTGAGAGACTTCACTTTCACTTTCATGCATTGGAGAAGGAAATGGCAACCCACTCCAGTCTTCTTGCCTGGACAATCCCAGGGACGGGGAGCCTGGTGGGCTGCTGTCTATGGGGTCGCACAGAGTCGGACACAACTGAAGCGACTTAGCAGCAGCAGCAAGAGTCTTCTCCAACACCACAGTTCAAAAGCATCAATTCTTCGGCACTCAGCTTTCTTTATAGTCCAACTCTCACATCCATATATGACTTCTGGAAAAACCATAGCTTTGACTAGATGGACCTTTGTTAGCCAAGTAATGTCTCTGCTTTTAAATATGCTGTCTAGGTTGGTTATAGCTTTTCTTCCAAGGAGCCACGTCTTTTAATGTCAATAATAATTGAATGATAATAGTGTTAATAATAGTGATGTAATATGATTATCAGTATGTTTGAAAATATTTAATACTTAGGAAACTGATTTTTAAGGAGTAAAGAGGCAAGGTATATAAGAATCTCTCACACAGGATCTGACACACAGGCATTTAGCACATTTCTGTGACGTACTATTCCCAGCCCAGCCTACAGCTCCATTGCTATGGCCATGCTGGTTTCAGACCACAGTATATTCTGCACACTGCATCCCTAAAGTCTCATGCCAATTTGCCCAATGAGATTTTTTTTTCAAGTATTTTGAGATCAGGTTAGGAGGGAGGAGAGGAAGGTAAGAAAGGGGTATAGAATTTCTTAGAGTTTGAATCATAAGTACTCTCCAATACCATAAGCAGGCTTCCACATGACTCCTTCTCGCCTCTGATTTCTTTTTCCTTAATCAGACCATCTTCAGCAGAGCAGGCATCGCTTCTCCCAAGGGAGCTCAGCTCCTCTTTATTTCCTTATCTGTACAAAACCACGCCCCACTCCTCTGTAATTTAGGAGATCTAGGAGCATTGGGAGGTAAAGGGTTGCCTTGAGGACCCAGTAACAAAACATAGAAGGTTTGTTGGGGATCTTTGAAGGCTGAATACAAGGTCCCTATCAGTATTTAAACAAGAAAACCTGGTAACCTTTAAAAAATGTAATTCGCTCTAAATTTCTTCTGCACTAGAGATGGTCATGAACTTGAATCACACCTTTAAACATAGCACCCATGCCTAGCCTATGTCATCGGCAGACTCCACAATTTTCCCTTTATTCTCAAACAGGATCTGTTTGGTTGTGTGTATTTATATACAGTTGTGTGGTATATAGCATAACAGAATGTTCTAGCTAAGTCTTTTAATTTAGAGATAAAGAAATTGAAGTCTCACCATTTGTTAATTGAAGACCAGAAACAGATTCCTATCTGAGTACAGGTGCAGTAGTTGGATCCGTGGATAACTGTAAAAACACATAAGCATTTTATTAATTCCTAAGTATAATACCCTTTTAAATTAAGAGAAACTGGGAAATGAGAAACTATTGACCCAAGGTACACAAATATTTTGATTTCTTTATTGTTATCAAAAATTGAGAACCTATTATATACCAGATTCCGGTGTCTTTATATGTTATACAGCTCTTTAAAGGAGCTATGGTACATTTGTCCAAGATACATGAGGTTAAATAGAAGTGGTTCTTTTAGGTACTGCCTAAAATTTTAGTTTAATACCTTTACTTTTTGTAAGCACATCATAATGTCCTCCCATCCTCTTGGAGGGCAATGCTGGTTAAACATCTCAGTACTCTGATGCTATCCAGGACACATTTCTTTTGATATTCTGATAGTAGATTTTGAAGAGTTGGCCTTGGAGTCTGAAGTCCCGCTGCTAAAGTGATCAAATACTTTGGCATTCTTTGAAAATAAGCTCTGTATGTCACCCTTCTCAGTCACCCCTTAGTAACCAACACCATCAAAATCAAGACGGTGCCTGATGTCTTCAGTTGGTCACCATTCCTTCCTACTGATGCACTGAAATAGGGATGAAAAAACAAACAAAAACCCACTGTATTTCCCTAGAAGAGGCTCCTGGACACATCTGAGGCTAATCATGAACAAATTTCTGTGTGAAGACAAGCGCAGAAAAGAGAATCAGGAACTACAGGAGGAAAAGACTGAATGACGAACACAAGCCTTTCTTTTACCTCTGGGAGAAACACTCATTTACCACTTGCCCTCAGAGCGCTCCCATATCAAGCAGCTTCTATTTGCACACTTTTACTTTTCAAGGCACTTGCCAGCATTTCGTTGTCATCTGGTCCTCTAGAAATCACATAGCATTGGCCAAGAACTCGAGGCTTGCCAAAGACATGTAAGTCTCAGTGATAAAGCCTGGAAGCTTTTAGAACAAGGCAGGCAGAAGATGAGAAAGTTTAGAAGGAAAGTGAAGGCAAAGACTAGAGTTGTCCTATTCTTGGTACATTGCTCTTTGTATGGAGCCATATTTCAGTTTTGGTCCAGGCTATGGCCTTAGATAATATGATCAGGACACTGAGGTTTTACTTCAGTTACAGTAGATTTCTCCCTGCCTTGATACATTTTTATATTTCCCCTAAATGAAATTTCACTAAGGATTTTGAGATAACAATGTAACTTGCACAATTTCCGATCTTCTCAAGGCTTTCAATTTATTTTTAATGTAATGAACATTGACTTACACCTATCCCATATAAAATGGCGTCTCATCCACTATTACTAAGGATTCTTTAGGGTACAACATTTCTCCTAATTCAGTTCAGTCGCTCAGTCGTGTCCGACTCTTTGCGACCCCATGAATTGCAGCATGGCAGGCCTCCCTGTCCATCACCAGCTCCCGGAGTTCACCCAAACTCATGTCCATCAAGTCAGTGATGCCATCCAGCCATCTTATCCTCTGTCGTCCCCTTCTCCTCCTGCCTCCAATCCTTCCCAGCATCAGGGTCTTTTCCAATGAGTCAACTCTTCACATGAGGTGGCCAAAGTATTGAGTTTTACCTTCGACATCAGTCCTTCCAATGAACACCCAGGACTGATCTCCTTAAGAATGGACTGGTTGGATCTCCTTGCAGTCCAAGCGACTCTCAAGAGTCTTCTCCAACACCACAGTTCAAAAGAATCAATTCTTTGGCACTCGGCTTAGATAATTCTCCTAATTACCTAGCTTTATATCCTCTTCTGTTCTCAGTCTCTACTGAGATATATTCATATCCTGAATGTACTCTTTATTTCCACATTCTGTCTCATCACTGGAAAAAGCCATGCTGGCTTCAATTCCCAGGGAACCGCTGACCTAAAGATAAGTATATAGTTCACATTACCATTACCTGGGGCTATAAATTGCTGTTATATTGAGAACATCATCAAAGTTACTTGTCTTTTACTTCACAAGTCCCACACTCTTGCCCTTAAAACAGGTACCCTCATCTTCTTAGATTTCTGTGTCTACCTTGTGTGCACCAGTACCCAGGAGAAAGGAGCAGTGACCCCACAAGAAACTAACCCAGACTTGCCTATGAGTGTCCAGGAGTCACCAGCAGAGGCATGGGTTGGTGGTGGCCTGCTGCAGGGTTGGGGGCCCCGAGTGTGGCATTGCATGCAGGGGACCTTTTGAAGGAGGTTGCCATTATCTTCATGACCTCCACCATAGTTTGGCCTCAGGTCAAACAACAGGGAGGGAACACAGCCCCACCCATCAACAGAAAACTGGATTAAAGATTTACTGAACATGGTCCATCAGAACAAGACCCAGTTTCCCCCTCAGTCAGTTTCTCCCATTAAGAAGCTTCCATAAGCCTCTTATCTTTATCTATCAGAGAGCAGGCAGAATGAAAACTATAATCACAGAAAACTAACCAAATGGATTACATAGACCACAGCCTCTTCTAACTCAATGAAACTATGCGCCATGCCATATAGGGCCACCCAAGACGGGCGGGTCAAGGGGAGAGTTCTGACAAAACATGGTCCACTGGAGATGAAACAGCAAACCACTTCAGTATTCTTGCCTTGAGAACCCCATGAACAGGTAAAGTCTGATGCTGTAAAGAGCAATATTGCATAGGCACCTGGAATGTTAGGTGCTTGAATCAAGGTAAATTGGAAGTGGTCAACAGGAGATGGCAAGAGTGAATGAACACTGACATTTTAGGAATCAGTAAACTAAACTGGACTGAAATGGGCATGATGGCGTGATCATTCACTTAGAGCCAGACATCCTGAAATGTGAAGCCAGACATCCTGGAATGTGAAGTCAAGCAGGCCTTAGGAAGCATCACCATGCACAAAGCTAGTGGATGTGATGGAATTCCAGTTGAGCTATTTCAAATCCTAAAAGATGATTCTGTGAAGGTACTGTACTCAACATGTGCTGTATTCAGTATGTACTCAAAAGGACAGTTTTCATTCCAATCCCAAAGAAAGGCAATTGCAAAGAATGCTCAAACTGCTGCACAATTGCACTCATCACACTAGTAAAGTAATTCTCAAAATTCTCCAAGCCAGGCTTTAACAGTACATAAACCATGAGCTTCAGATGTTCAAGCTAGATGTAGAAAAGGTAGTTGAACCAGAGATTGCCAACATCTGTTGGATCATACAAAAAGCAAGAGAGTTCCAGAAAAACATCTACTTCTGCTTTATTGACTGTGACAAAACCTTTGACTGTGTGGATCACAACAAACTGGAAAATTCTGAAAGAGATGGGAATACAGACCACCTGACCTTTCTCCTGAGAAATCCGTATGCAGGTCAGGAAGCAACAGTTAGAACCCGACGTGGAACAATAGACTGGTTCCAAATCAGGAAAGGAGTACATCAAGGCTGTATATAGTCACCCCGCTTATTTAACTTATATGCACAGTACATCATGTGAAATGCTGGATGAAGCACAAGGTGAAATCAAGATTGCCGGGAGAAGTATCAATAACCTCAGATATGCAGATAACACAACCCTTATGGCAGAAAACAAAGAACTAGAGCCTCCTGATGAAAGTGAAAGAGGAGAGTGAAAAAGTTGTCTTAAAACTCAACATTCATAAAACTAAGATCATGGCATCCGGTCCCATCACTTCATGGCAAATAGATGGGGAAACAATGGAAACAGTGAGAAACTTTATTTTGGGGGTCTCCATAATCACTGCAGATGGTGATTGCAGCCATGAAATTAAAAACACTTTATCCTTGGAAGAAAAGCTCTGACCAACCTAGACAGCATATTTAAAAGCAGAGACATTACTTTGCCAACAAAGGTCTGTCTAGTCAAAGCTATGGTTTTTCTAGTAGTCATATATATATGATGTGAGAGTTGGACTACAAAGAAAGCTGAGCACTGAGGAATTGATGCTTTTGAACTGTGGTGTTGGAGAAGACTCTTGAGAGTCCCTTGGACTGCAAGGAGATCCAACCAGTCCATCCAGAAAGAAATCAGTCCTGAATACTCATTGGAAGGACTGATGCTGAAGCTGAAATGCCAATACTTTGGCCACCTGATGTGAAGAACT
This sequence comes from Nanger dama, assembly GCA_917880005.1. Lineage (NCBI taxonomy): Eukaryota > Metazoa > Chordata > Mammalia > Artiodactyla > Bovidae > Nanger > Nanger dama. The sequence goes on along the minus strand of CAKJTW010000032.1, from coordinate 12,173,533 downwards.
GACTCATTTGAAAAGACCCTGAGGCTGGGAAAGATTGACAGGAGGAGAAGGGGACAACAGAGAAAGAGATGGTTAGATGGCATTACCGACTCGATGGTCACAAGTTTGAGCAAGCTCTGGGAGTTGGTAATAGACAGGGAAGCCTGGCATGCTGCAGGCCATGGGGTCACAAATTTTGGACATGGCTGAGTGACTGAACTGAACCATGGTACTTGGCTTCTCCGCCCCCCACCCAATGACTTGTCTGCTTCCTCCTCTCTGTTTTTATAATGGTGATTTCCCATGACCAAAATGTGCCTATTTACATTAACATAGACAGCCTTTGTGCTCTGTCCTTAAGGAATCCAAAAATATATGTCAAGTATCGTGATACTGTTTGTCAGATGACATAACCAACACCTGACCATTTAAATAAGTAGATATCACATTAGTGTAAAATAAACTCTGTTACTAGAAAGAGTTGAGATTACATATGAATAAACCAATATCTGATGAAGAGAACCCCCAATTTAATATAAGTGGATTAACTTCTTTTTAAAATACTAGAGTATGACTGAAATACAAGTTCCACTAAACTTGCACTGAATAGAATTTGTTTATTCTTGGCAAACCTAGGGAATATTTTGCCATCATGTACTACTCTTCCTTTATATATGTTGGGCTTTGTACCCAAGAGTACAAACATGTATTAACTAATATCTATCATTAGATGTTAAAACCCTGATAACAGAAACTATAGGCTCTCCAGGTGGCTCAGTGGTATAGAATCAGCCTGACAAGCAGGAGACATGGGTTCGATCCCTGGGTCAGGAGGATCCCCTGGAGAAGGAAATGGCAACCCACTCTAGTATTCTTGCCTGGAAAATCCTGTGGACAGAGGAGCTTGGTGGGCTACAGTCCATGGGGTTGCAAAAGAGTTGGACATAATGACTAAACAACAAAAGAAAATATACAAAGAAACTGATAAATGTGTGGATATGCCAATGTTCACCAATGACAGTCAGCCTATAAATGAATATCTGCAGCTCTAGATAACTGGGTAGACAGCAAAAATCCACACAATATTACCTTCACATTCATAGCTAAGTTCATGGAGCATTTTCTGTAGGCTTTAGTACAAGGACTGACCTGAGAATTGCCAGGATATGTGGGCATTGACTCTGCATAATGAATTCTCAGGCCAAGAAGTATGTGGAGAAGACTATCCCCACACTGTACAATGTAATCCCTCATGGGCTTTGGAAGACTTGTCTTGTGAAATTTCTTTTGCAAAATAAAGGCTTGATACCACATTTAAAATTGAACAGGGCCAAGCTTTGCATGGACGTTGTTTTCCCTTCCCAAATGAAGGCCCAGCCCAGTTGTTGTTATTTCTTCTTCCACATTTATTTTTATTACATTGTATTGTTTCAAATCATTTCAAAATGTTTTTAATGCAATATATCTTATTAAAAATAGTTCTGAAATTCATAAGCAATCCCTATGGCATGTCCTTGGCATCGGCTGTAAAATTCCAAAGTACCTAATTTATTTGATTGATTGATTTTTCAGTGTTTTAAAGGGTACCAAGCCCAACAGCATATAATTTTTCTCTTACCAAATGGAATATGAATGAATAAAAGATAATTGCATTTTTTGTATTCAGTCTGCTGTCTTTGTGATTTTTTTTTCTTTCCTACATTTCTGAAGTGCACGAGAAAGCATGTTTTTCTTTTATAGCAATAAAAGCTTACCCTGTTTTTCCTCCACAAGGTTCATATGCGGGTCCAGCTCTGAACTTTGCTGATGTGTTACCTCAACCAGAATGCTGCAAATCACCCATGATACAGTGAATGTAGCAGAGACTTTCCTGCTTGGTCTGGGAGAAGAGCCTTCCTCTAAATCCTTTTCTGGTTTGGAGATGCATCGCCATTCTCTTAAATTTGCAGAGCTAAGCACAATGCAAGCAGATTAAATTTCATTTTCCTAAGCAATCGGGTGGTTACAGCCTGTAACTTAGGTAACAGCTTGTATGGCATGGCCTTGAAGAAGCAACTTTTCTTATCTCCTCTTCTCTCACTTCCATCATTCTCAAATGTGGCTAACAGTATGGGGCTGCCCAAAAGAATCACACTCCCTTATCTTGGTGACCATAGCAATTGCTCTTTGTAATCCTGGCAGAAGAGTGTCAGGTGGTTATGAAGAGGCTAGAAGGCTGAAGGACAGAAGAGAGTGTTGCTAAAACCCCGCTTCACCAACACTAATATCCCCCACCCTAGTGCTTACCATGCACAAAGCTGGGCTTTCCACAGCCCTGGAAATCCATTACCTAAAAGAAAGTTGGACAAATTTAGATTAAATTTTAAGAGCACTTTTTAGAGATGATACTAAACTCTTCATCTGTCTTTAAAACCTAGAAATAACTTTAATTATTTGCAATTTTTTTTTATTGCATTAGTCTGTTTTGGAGAAGAAGGTGATGGTAAGAACAAAATAAGTCTGTAGATCTATTTCAGGTTTCACGTCTGACTCTAAACACCCAGTTACACGTGGCTTGTCACCTATGCAAAATTAAACCAAAATGGGAAATATTCATTCCAAGAATAATAAATTAGTTTGTTTTCAAGTCTCTAATCCTAATAGCAAAGCACACTAGGGTGAAGTGAAAGGAAATAATCCTGTTGTTTTTGCCGTAGTCCTTTGTAAGCTTCCAGAAGGAAAATCAGTTATGAAGTATAGACTGAGAACCTACCACATGCACTGTTCGGCCAGCCGTCTCCAATGTAACCTTCAGGGCTCTCAAATTTTCTGCAGGATTAACCTTTAAAGCCCAGCATCTCCCACAGAATCTTCATGCAGATCAACCAGTGACCTCTAGCTTTGTGACAGGCCTTTTTATGTGGCCTTCCCAAAGTTTATTGCATTACAACTATGGGAAAATACAGCTGCAAGGATGACTTTGGCTGTGTTAGATTTGACCCAATGCTGGAAGCCAGAAACAGTTTGTCAATGGTCATGTCAAAACAACAGAAGTAGAATATATCTGAGAAAACATCTGGCTCATGTGTTTATGTACTGAACTGGGCATAAGGTGAGGACAGCTTCCTAGAGTAAAGAACTACTCAGAGTGTGCTCCTTATCCCAAGATGCTTCTAAGTATCAGCACAACAAAGCATATTCCTCAGAGTGCCATTCTAAATTTCACCAGGAATCATTTTTTACTGATCCTCCCCACGACACAAACATTTCATATACTAGGGTAAATGAATAGATTTGTTAGGGAGAATTTCTAGTGTTGAGGTCAAAGACTTGTTGAGGAAAGACACTTTATAGCTAGAGTTCATGGTTTGCACCTGAAATAACTGCACGGCTCATTCAATTTTGTCTTTGTATTTCAAAGAGTCAGGCACCCCCAGTTGGGAGAGCAGGATTCAAGGTAATGATGGTGCCCTGCACATAGTAAGGCAAAAATCCTTTATATTGACCCATTACAAAAGAATGATCCAAAGTCGTAAATGTCAAGGAATAAAAACCAAAGAAAGAAATCCAGGAAACTGACACAGGCACAATGCAAATGAGCATGGCTCCAGTAATTAGTACTTTCACTCATAAATGTTTCTCTGATGAGTCAACTTAAACTTCAGCATTCTCTCCAGCACTCCCAAGTGTGAGAGATCCAACTTGAGAAGATATCTTTATCTGCGACTTCCTTTCTCTACCTCGGAAGTAGTGGCAATGGCTGCTAGGGAGAAATGAATGAATTGAAAAGGGTCCAATGAAATTGACTCAGAGGGATGTCAACACCTTATGTCAGTTGGGGGAGGTATCTGTGGTATAACGTCTGTTGTTAGTTTTGGAAAACTTTTGGCCATTGTTAATTCAGATATTAATATTCCCTCTATTATATTCTCTCCTACTTCCTCTGTTATTCCATTTACATATATGCTCTACAGTCTGTAATCATCTCATAGTCTTAGATATTCTAGTCTCTTTTTTCTTTTTCATCTTTTTACTTTTGCATTTCAGTTTAGGAAGTTTCTACTGATATATCTTCAAGCTTACTGATTCTTTCATTGACCATATCTATTTAGTCTCTTGATGAGCCCAGAATTAAATATATTTTAAGCTGTATTTGGGCTTAATCCACCTGCAATGCAGGGGACCCCGGTTCCATTCCTGGGTCGGGAAAATTCTCTGGAGAAGGGATAGGCTACCCACTCCAGTATTCTTGGGCTTCCTGGTGGCTTAGTTAGTAAAGAATCAACCTGCAGTGTGGGAGATCCGGGTACGACCCTGGGTTGGGAAGATTTCCCTTGGAGAAGGGAAAGGCCACCCACTCCAGTATTCTGTCCTTGAGAATTCCATGAACTATATAGTCCATGGGGTGGCAAAGAGTCAACTGAATGGCTTTCACTTCACTTCACTTAAGCTGTATTTGAAACAATATTTAAACTTGTAAATTTAATACATAAGAGTTGATATATTTTTAACAGTCTTACAATAATATGACTCATTATTAATTAAAGTTTATCTTTTTCATAAATTTTATAATTTTTATATTTGTGTGGTTCTTATGCGCTATTGTGTTGAACTTATTAGACACCTAGGTTGAAAAAGTTTGAGTGTGTTAAGTTACCCGATTAAAGTTTTTAAATCTTCCGGTTGGATTTTAAATATGTTATATTATTTTAAACTACTTTGTAAGTTTTTAATAAAACCAGCTAGTTCTTTTTAAAGTTAATCCATGATTCATCTTAACATTTTTCATGACTGTCTGTTCCTTTTTCATAGATACTTTTCCCCCTATTATATGGAAACATGAACAGATGAAAGAACATGTTACATAATAATTTTACATAATAATTTATTTTAAGAATTACAATTTTTTTTGCAAATTTATGGAATAATACTTCCCTTCTCTAATAATGAATTTTCTCTTTTTAACTATTCATTATTGAACAAATATATGATGAGATTTTAAATTATGTTTCAGGCTCTGAAATATGTGCTCTAGTCATGAAGCAGAGAATATTATAATGAAGACAGAGAACTAAATGAGTAAATACAATATGATAAATACTCTGATTGAGGTACACCACAAATTTTCTGTTAAAATCTTGATTCTAAACATCCACTTCCTTGTGTGTTAAAATGGGAGTAAGAACAGCACCTGTTTCTTAGGATTATTGTTAAAAGCAAATGAGGTCAAACATTTGAGGTGTCTATCAGGTTGCCTGGCCTAGAGCAGTTACTGAAACATTGTTACCTATTGTTTTTGTCGTGAACAGCTCATCATAAGCTTCTTATCTAAAACTCTACCGTCAGTCATTTTCTGCCACAATGCTCTGTATTATTTCTACAAAGCACTTATTATACAACATTCTCTATTTGTTTACTGATTTATTGATATTTTTTCTCATAAGGATGAAAGTTCAAGCAGGTAGAGACTCTTATCAAAAATGCTTGCTTTTGCCCAGGATCTGGAAAAGCAGTGTTTTATAATGATGAATAAATAATAAAAATATTAGTTTCCATAATAACATTATTTTCTCAATTTATGTTAGTTAAGGAAAATATGGAAACTATAAAACTGTATGTTTAACATCTCATCTTTGAGTATTTGAGATAAAATGCTTTGAGCATTTTGGTAAATTTTCTTTCTGGGTTTTCCTATGCATACACCAATTAGGTCATATTATACTTAACAATGCTGTATCTTGTTTCCTTCTCACTTTACAAATTATGCCTTTTCCTTATATTTCAAAACATTTTTCATGGATTCAAAATGTAAGTATATGCTCACCTACTGAAATCCTAATTATTGTATGTGAAGTATTATGCAATTTTCCAGCAACCTACAAGTATAAAAAATAGTATCATTATATTAATTTATTCAAAATAATAATTAAATCTCTACTATATGCTGGGAATATGTAGAAGAACAAGAAAACTTTGTCTTTGCCCACATGGAGCTAACATTCTATGGAGAAGACAGTTTATAACCAGTCTCTCAATTTCTTCTACCATAATGATAAAATTTATGAAGGAAGTACATAAGGTTTTACGAGTCTATAACGTCTGTGTGTGGGAGGAGGGATTACGAATCGTGATACCAGAAAAGAAAATGTGAGGAAATGACATTTGAAGTGAGAACTGGGACTTCCCTAGCAGTTCAGTGGTTAAAACTTCACCTTCCAATGCAGAGGGTGAGAGATTGATCCTGGTGAGGTAGCTGGGACCCCACATGTCTAGCAGCAAAAGTTAAAAATATGAAACAAAAGCAGTATTGTAACAAGTTTGGTAAAGTCTTTGAAAATCAGCACTCAAGTGCTAAATCACTCAGTTGTATCTGACTCTTTGTGACCCCATGGTTTATAACCCACCAGGCTCCTCTGTCCATGGAATTCTCCAGGCAAGAATACTGGAGTGGGTTGTCATTCCCTTCTCAGGGAATCTTCCCAACCCAGGGATAGAACCCACATATCTTGCGTCTCCTGGATTGTCAGGAAGATTCTTTACCACCGCATCACCTGGGAAGCCCTCTTTAAAAATGGTCCACGTTAAAAAAAAAGGAAAACCAGTGAGAACCAACTGTTGATTAGAAATTGGTCCTGTGAAGAGAAAAGAGGAATAGAGAGTGAAAGAAAGAGAATATCTGAAGCTGAAGGAAAAACAGAGTGAAGGCCTTGATGTAGAAATGAGTCCTGGATGAGGAAAAACAGAATAAGAAGAGCAAAGGACAGTGAGGGTGTTACCTGTGTTCAGTTCAGTCGCTCAGTCGTGTCCGACTCTTTGTGACCCCATGAATCGCAGCACACCAGGCCTCCCCTGTCCATCACCAACTCCCAGAAGCTCAATCAGACTCACATCCATCAAGTCAGTGATGCCATGTTACCTGTGTTACCCGAGTCAAGTGATATATTCCCCATACCTACATAATTCCCAGAATAATACCACAGGGAGGGACCAATAAACAAGTAATAAGGTATAGACCGTAGATCCACCAAATGTGGAACTCACATTCTGAGTTGTTTTTCTAGTAGTGATGATGTGAATGGACTCATCACTCAGTCTTTTGGTGACCAGATCATGTGTATACAAACCTGTCCCTGTGATCAATAGAGCAGCTCATGGTTATAGAAACAACCTCTTGTGTATTAATCCATGGGCTTAGCCTTAGGGAATCCCAAGCTCTCATCAACTAAACAAACCTATCTAAATGAGATAAATGATAGATAAATAGGTGATTGATAGATAGATAGAACTGCTCTTTCATGAGAGAAATTCTTACTCAAAATGGCATCATCTCTCTGGCTATTTCTTTTTGTAAATTTCAAGGAAAAGTGATGAATAGCCTCAAAGTTTTCCTTAAAGCTCTGAGAAAGATAGAGTTTGAATTTTATTCTCCATAAAACTCCAGTTGTGCTAGTAAATAAAAATTGGATTTTATGATGCAATTCTAATGAATGTTATCACTTGGAAGTTAAAATCAATAAGAAAAGTACTGGGAAGGAGTCATGTAACATTTGTATTTGATACTTAAGCACTGACAAATACCTCCATAAAGAAATTGACCTAGGAAGACACATTAATTAAATTCATCTTTCCATCTATTCCTTGTGGGAATTAGGCAGAGCAAAGTCACATGGAAGAAGAGCAATTTCCAATATTTTATGAATCACATGCTTTATTAATACAAATCTGTGTGTAAGGTTCAATACAAAGTAGTATATTGGTTCAATTATATGAGTTAACAAGAAGGACTTTCTAAAGAAACCGTTAATATATCCATCAAGCATTTATTAGAAATCTACATAGGCGCTGAAAGAAATACAAAGATAAACGTCACAGTCTTCGCTTTCAAAGAATGTGTAACATCTGTTATAAAATTGGTGGTTGTAGAAAAATGATGGCTTTTTGTTTAAGAGAATCCAACTGGAACATAATGCAAAATAAAATTAATCCACTTTGAATGTTTATGTGTGATGCTTCAACCAGTTCTACGCAATGCTATCATCTCATAGGATTTAAATATGGTTCAAACCTATATGCCCAAGAACATACGTTTTTTTGTGCTCCACAATACCCTTACTGTCTGACGTGAAATCTACCCCCAGCAGAACTCCTGAAAAAAGAAACAACAGGGGCAGTGGGTAGAGTTAAGGAACTCAAGTTATAACTTACTTTTATAAAAGGACTTGGTTAAAAAGATGACATTTAAGCTACATTTCACTCCAAGATTCCTGATGTCACTACAGTTAACAATGCTTAACTTATCCAATTAGTTAGTTCTCCAAGCCAATCTAAATCATCATTTTTGCCTCAAGACAAGAAGTAGAATTTTAAAGGTGCTGTGATGAATGCCTGCAAAAGAGTATACCCAGGCTCTGGAAGCTTAAAATTTTTTTGATATTCTGACTGAGACACATGAAATGAAAAATTTTAACTGACTTTCTTATTCACTTTTTATACCTATACTTACAAAGGCAGTATGTAATACCTGCACTAGGAGATGTTAGTATCCTTCTTCCAGAATGGATGAAATCGAGACCCAGATATATATGTATTTTTGGTGCTAGGTGTGTATATATACGTTTCTAATGATGCATGTCTCTGTACTACGCATCTGTATCCTTGAGATATAAATCTTTCACCATGTTATGAAATTTCATGTAAGTCCCCAGCATATATTTTTGATCAAACCAGTTTATATCATGACAGATGGTCTATCCACTGCAATACACTTAATAATCTGAGGCTTGCATTGGTGCCATAATGATAACATTTCATCACTGTGGTCTCCCCATGGACTTGGAACAGATTGAAACTGAAAATTAAGTAGCACCTCATGCCCCATAAGTCCATATATTAGGTAGCCAGGACTCCAGAGATGTGGTTAGGGCAGCAGATCATCCTTAATGGCCTCAGAGAAGTTGACTGTACACTTATTTTGATGTACTGAACTCAAACAGCAGGGAAGCAGCTTAAGAATATCTGCCTTATGGTAAACTGTATAAAAGCCTTTCTACCAGAAGATTTGAAGACAGCAGCAATCAAGATGGTTACACTTCTGAACCTCATTTGAGTTATTATTATTACTACAGTAAAATAAAATTTACCAAATGAACATTTAATGGTATTGGGCAAGGGAAAGAGGCAAACATTTCTTTGGAAAAATCTGAGACAGCTGCAGCCCCTCACAAGATTCTCTCCTGTGAATTGTAGGGCTTTTGTAATATGTGACCTTGTACTATTTAGGGAAAAAGAGAGAGAGAGAGAATATTCCTCTAAGAGCCAAGGCCTAAAACATAAAACAAATTGATGTTCCATAGAGTTTGGATAGGGTGTGGTGAACCTCTGAAGTTAGAAAAGATACCAATTCTGACATCTAATGCCCTGGAAAAGAATTGGGTGATGGATGAGATGAAAGTTTTCCAAAAAAACAAATAATAATAACCTCAGCCTTCCCTTCAATGAAAACATTATGCATTCATCCTGGGAATTTTTCTTTGGGTTGCAATTTTTTTCTCTCCTTATTTGCTATGTGCTAGATGTTTCTGAGGTGAGTCATGATGACGTATTAGCAAAAGAACACAATAGCCCTTTGATTGGCACCTGCTATGTATTTGCCTGGCATCATGCATGCAGCGTCTGATTATTGTCACAATGCCCCTATGAGCTTGACATTACACTGATTGGGGAGAGGAACCTGAGACTCAGAAGATATAAGGAATTTGTGAAGCTGGGACGTGATCTCTACTGAGCTGACTCTAAGAGCTCATATGTAGCCACAGCACTGTACACATTCAGAGGCAGTCTGTCACCTTCAGACTGACATTTAGTTGTCCTTTGAAAAATAAGAAAAATATCAGAAAACTTTAGTCTGGTGTCTGCTCTCCAAGTTAACTTAAAAGCAACAGGCCATACACAGTCCTTCCTTAGGGCACAATGGAGGGTAAAGGTGAAATATACTTCAGGTGGGACTACTATATATATACTAAGGTGGGGCTCATGGGATAAGACATTATTGATAATTTCAAGAGTTGCATACAAAAAAGAACAATAAATAAAACTTATGAGCCTTTTCCAGAATTGATGCTTTTGAGCTGTGGTGTTGGAGAAGACTCTTGAGAGTCCCTTGGACTGCAAAGAGATCCAACCAGTCCATCCTAAAGGAGATCAACCCTGGGATTTCTTTGGAAGGAATGATGCTAAAGCTGAAACTCCAGTACTTTGGCCACCTCATGCAAAGAGCTGACTCATTGGAAAAGACTGTGATGCTGGGAGGGATTGGGGGCAGGAGGAGAAGGGGACGACCGAGGATGAGATGGCTGGATGGTATCACGGACTCGATGGACGTGAGTCTAAGTGAACTCCGAGAGATGGTGATGGACAGGGAGGCCTGGCGTGCTGCGATTCATGGGGTCACAAAGAGTCGGACACGACTGAGCGACTGAACTGAACTGATGAGCCTTTTCCAAGTGACGCACACTCTCCTAGATGTGTTACGTGTGTTTTACTCTTTCTAAGCGCTCAGGAAGTAGGTGTTACTATGATCTCTCTTTTCCTGCTAAGGAGATCTTAACCATATAGCCAAATTAGAAAGTTTCTAAAGGTGGAATCTAAACTCATGCCCAACAGACTCTCCCCAAGTCTGGGATTTCTACACTCTATTGCCTTGAGTAGTGATTTGACTCAACTTTGTTGTAATTTTTATTTTACATTGGAGCAATAGTTGATTAACAATGTTGTGTTAGTTTCAGGTGTGCAGCAAAGTGATTCAGTTATATATATATATATATTAAAACTGAATTTATATAAATATATATATTTATACACACATATACACATGTATCTGTTCTTTCTCAGATTCTTTTCCCATGTAGATTATTGCAGAATATTGAGCAGTATGCCCTGTGCTCTATAGTCAGTCCTTGTCGGTTAATCTCTTTTAAATATAGTAGTGTGTACATTCGACTTTCTATCCAAAGGGATTGGGTCTGGCTCTCCTTAAAAGTAAAGAATACTACCAAAATGTAGCTGCTTTGAACCTGATAGACGGGAAAGCAAATAGCTGCTAAAGGAGCCCACTCTTTCATGTCCTTAAAGCATCAGAGCAGAGTGAACCATTACCGGCAGTGTGTCGGGGGAAATTGTTCAGGAAGATATTTACCACTTCCTGTCCAGGATGTGCCCTGAGGGATTCAATATATATTCCTCTGCCTCTGAAATTTGACATAACAGCTTTCCTCATTTACTCTACCACATTTCCTAATTCCTACTTTTGGAGATAGATAAGGCTGCACTGTTTTCATGTTTAATAGCTTTGATATAGCAATACATTTATATTATTCAAAAATAAAAAAACAATTTCAAAACATAGAAATATGTACAGTGAAATGTTTTCCTCTTGCCTTTGATCCTCCCCATCTCTCTCTCCTTCATATTCCATAACCTCACAAAAGCACTACTATGTATCCTTCCAGAGTTTTTTAAATATGTATGAAGCAAATATGAATATATATTATTTCTCTGTGTTTTTGGACAAAAGTTAGCATTCTGTATACATTGTTCTGCACGCTTCTTTTTTTCTGATTAGTTATTTGCTCGGAGATATTTTCTATATTGGTTTGTGATTTTTCCCTCTCTCTCCCCTTTTGTTAGTATCACGGCCAGTATCCCATTGTTTGATTATAATTTAGCTAAACTGCAGTAACAGAGAGGACAATGGCACCCCACTCCAGTACTCTTGCCTGGAAAATCCCATGGACAGAAGAGCCTGATAGGCTACAGTCTATGGGGTTGCAAAGACTCAGACTCGACTGAGCGGCTTCACTTTTACGCATTAGAGAAGGAAATGGCAACCCACTCCAGTGTTCTTGCCTAGAGAATTCCAGGGACAGCGGAGCCTGGTGGGCTGCTGTCTATAGGGTCCCACAGAGTCAGACATGACTAAAGTGACTTTGCAGCAGCAGCAGCAAACCCCAGTAAACTCTGGATGGACGTTTGGATTGCTTCCAGTATTACAAATACTGATATACTGAATAACCTAGAATATATTTCATTGAGCACACTTGCAGATACATCTACAGGATTAATTCCTGAATTGAAGATGCATCAAAAGTTATACAAATTTATAATTTTGGATGGGTAGAACCAAATTGCTATCTCTAACAACTGTACTGTTTCAGGGTTTCTCAAGCTTTTCCCCATCATAACACTCAAAGCAAATAAAGTAGTTTATACTTGGGATAAACTGGAAAAGATTTGAAGCCTTAGATTGATAGTTGCCAAAGAGAGCAAGCCTACTAGTTCTAACTGACCAGGATCCATTGGGGCATCAGAGACCTGAGGGAAGTGCGTCCAGCACCAGGTCTGGGAAGTCCTGAGGCTCTGTGCTTCAGTAAGCAGTGCATGACGCCAACTTCCCCTCAGTTTCACTAAGGAAGAGTGGAATTTGAATTAACCTGATAGGTTAAAACTATGGTGTATCTAGGCAGTTTTATTTTAAGTGAGATTGATTACTTTTCATATGTTTCAGTGTTTTTATAAGCTTCTTGTCTATAAACTGTCCAATCTATTTTTTTCTATTCAGCTGTTTGTCTTTCATTATTGACTTTAAGAAGCTATTTTTATTGAGGGAAAAAAAAATCATGCTGCCCATGATATGAATTACAGTTCTTCCTCTCATTTTATATTTGTCTCTTGACTTTATTTGTGGTTTTTTGTCTTATTGCTTTTGCGTGCAGAAGTTTCTTTTCTGTTTTCTCATCTTGTCTTTTGCAATTTGGATTCTGTGTTGTTGATTAAAAGAGACTTTCCCCGCTTCACATTTGCAAATGAATTTTCCTACTTCTTCCTACTGTTTTTAAGACTTTCATTCTTGAATGTTAAAAAAAATAAAAAACTCCATTTGGAATTGTTCCTGATGTTTGGTGTGAAATATGGATTCAGTTTTTCTTTTTTCCCTAGATGGGTTATTCTACAACACCATTTATTGAAAAATCCATCTTTGCCTTCACATTTGTTTTAATTTTTCTTTGTGTGGATTTCTACATTGTTTTAAAGTTTATTTCCAAAGATATTGTTTCGCTGGTTTTGGCTATTTTAAACGTTTTTCCCATTAGGCATTGTAACTGCTTGCTTTTGGTACACAATAAATTTATTGCTTTCTGTTTATTATTATCTATGTCCCATTACTTCCCTGAATTCTCTCACTCTTTGTAGTGTTTTGGTTGATTCCCTTGGATTTTCAAATGTTCCTTCATGTTATTGCCACATAATTATAGTTTATAATGTTTTTGATTCTTATTTTCCTTCAGCTCGTCTGTTTTGACTAGTAACGCTAATATTTTGAGTTTCCCAGGTGGCACTAGTGGTAAAGAACCAACTTGCCAGTGCAGGAGGCATAAGAGACACAGGTTCTATCCCTGCATCAGGAAGATTCCCTGGAGAAAGGCATGGCAACCCACTCCAGTATCCTTGCCTAAAGAATCCCATGGACAGAGGAGCCTGGCAGGCTAGAGTCTGTGGGGTCACAAAGAATAAGACAAGACTGAAGCAACTTAGCGTGCACACACGCTAATACTTTATGGCATTCTTCTCTTGATCTTGATTTTATTTTATTATTAGAGTATAATTGCTTTGGGCTTCCCTGGTAGCTCAGACAGTAAAGCATCTTTCTGCAATATGGGAGACCTGGGTTCGATCCCTGGGTTAGGAGGATACCCCTGGAGGAGGGCATGGCAACCCACTCCAGTATTCTTGCCTGGAGGATCTCATGCGCAGAGGAGCCTGGAGGGCTGCACTCCATGGGGTCACAAAGAGTCAGACACAACTGAGCGACTAAGCATATAGCACATAATTGCTCTACAATGTTAATTTCTGCTGTATAATGAAGTGAATTAGCTATATGTATAAATACATCCCTCTTTCTTGTATTCTCCCTCCCATCTCACCCCTCTAGGTCATCAAAGAGCTGAGCTCCCTGTGTATTACAGCATTTTCCCACTAGTTATCTATTTTATACATTATCTTATACACTCCCATGTATAAGAGAATGTATATACATCAATGCTAATCTCCCAAGTTGTCCCGTCCTCCCTTCCCTCTCTGTAGCCACATGTCCGTTTTCTACATCTGAGTCTCTGTTGCTGCCCTGGAAATAGGTTCCTCCACACCATTTTTCTAGGTTCCACATATATGCGTTAATATACAATATTTGTTTTTCTTTCTCTGACTGTATGACAGACGCTAGGTTTTGATGACTATGCTTCTAGTCAATCTCCAGTAAGCACAATCCTGACTTCTGGATTGAGATAAATATATGTTTACTGTGTGTAAAAGGTGTTCATCTATCCTTATTTAACTGAATGTGTTAGTGAGGAATGGCTATTGTATTTTGCCAAATGACCTTTCATCATATATGAAAATGATCATAATTTTTCTCTGACATTATAAACTACATATGAACATTTTTCCTAATAATGAACCATCATTGTACTTCTGGAGTAAATTCCTCTGTCAAAATAATTGTTCTTTTTGTATGCTTTTGGGTACATGTTCTTTGAAATGGTGTTCTCATTTTTTTTTTTTGGTAATAGATTAATCTATTCGTTTTATTTGTGTATAAAACATCTTTGTCAAGTTTTATTATCAATTATGCACCATTTTTCCAGAAACAATCTTAAGAAATCCTTTCATCTGTTTTTCTCTAGACACGTTGAAATATCCCTGGTTTTATTTGCTTTTAAATTCCCTTATAAAAGTGACTAAACCTGCAGCTTTACTGAAAATAACCTTTTGATCATTTTATCTTCTATCACTTCTATTGAAGTAGTTCTAAATATTTAAATTCTTATTTCTTGATGTCATTTAATGTAAATCATATTTTCCTTAAAAAGTCTTATTTCATCCAAGTTTTTCAATTTCATCTTCTTAAGTTTCTTTAATCTCCCCAGTTCCTGTGTGGTTAATTCTTCCTTTACTGTTTAATTTTGATTCTTTGTTTTTAATTGCAGTTTTCTCTTTCCTGATTAACTAATGATTTCTCTCTCTCTCTCTCTCTTTTTTTTTTTTTTTTGGAGACAACCAGATTTTGTCTTCATAGATTACAGCTACCATTTTTCTAATTCATTAGAATTAAAAAACATAATAGTGACTCTGTCATCAACTCTGTCATTTTAACATAATAGCAACCCTAGGCAACATGTAGATGAATAAGCCTGTTGGTGGTCCTATAAAACTTTTTATGGATACCGAATTTTGAATTTCATACAATTTTCACATCATGAACCATTATCATTCATTTTTTTCCCCCAAACATCACATACGCTGTAAGCAGCATTCTTATTTTGCAGGCCATAAAAAAATAGGTGTTGGACCAGATTTGACCCATAAACTGTGATTAGCTGGTACCTACTCTACCCAATATATTTTTAGTTAAAATGGTATCTATTAGTTTCCTAATATGAACAATAGTAACAATTTTGCTATACCCTCCTTTATCTTAGTTTCTTTATCAATATTTCCTTCCTCATTATTTTACTTTGTATATTAAATAATCTTGAAGATAAATTTACCTGATCATAATATATAGGTCTTTTCCTTTCTTTTATACTGAATACCTTTTACATGTTGCTGTACTGACTTCTGACCTTATTTGTGACTATGGAGAAACATACAGACAGCTTTGTTGTTTTAACTTATTCTTGTATGTTATGTAATCTTTTTCTCGATCACTCAAATGATCCTCTTGTTTAACTCCTGGGATTTTGATAACATTATTAGCATAGTTATGGTGTTGCTATATCAGTTTCAGTGTTCGCTAGAACATTATCCCCCCAACATAAAAAATATTCAAGGCATATTAATTGTGAAGATTTTCTTGATTTACTTTAAGTTATTTTCCATTTTGTTGCTTCTGTTTTATCTTCAGAGATTTCACTTATACATGTTATATTTTAATTTTTGCTTCTTTTCTGTATCTCATTTTATCTGTAATCTTTTCAGTTGTTTTATTTTGCTGTTTCTAATTCATTTTGTTAATTCTTCTCATTTCTGTAATTTATTTCCTTTACTATATTTGCCATAGTGTATGTTCCTCAATAGTGTTCCTTGCATTTTCTTTATTTATGTGCTGATTTGGGTTTTTTTTAAATTTTTCCTGAGTTCTACCAGTTCAATTTTCATTTCTTTCTGGTGTAATTCCCTCCTATCTCTGAATTCTAGTATTACTTCCCTTGGGCTTCCCTTGTGGCTCAGCTGGTAAACTCTCCTGCAATACAGGAGACCTGGGTTTGATCCCTGGGTTGGGAAGATTACCTGGAGAAGGGAAAGGCTACCCACTGCAGTATTCTGGTCTGGGAGAATTCCATGAACTGTATAGTCCATGGGGTTGCAAAGAGTCAGACACAACTGAATGACTTTCACTTTCTGTCATACACTTAAAAAGGATACTGCTTGATATTCTTATATTTGCTGGTAGATACTAGGTCAAATATTTAGTCTTTGTGTCACCATTTTTCTTGTGAGTATTCATTTTGGAATGAGTTTTCATGCTGTTTTTCACATTTGTTTTCATGTAAGAATTTTGTATGGTTGTTCTGCCGGTTCTTTTCCTATTACCTGTCATTGAATAAGTTGGATTTTCTTGGATTAGTATCCTCTACAGAGTTGATGGGAAATAGAGGCTGTTGTTACCAGAGTAACCATTGAATTTTTACTACAAAAAGGATCTTTATTTGCTGTCACAAAGATAGATAGTTCTCTATACAAGTATGGCTCAAGTATGTGAACATGTTGCGTCCCTAATCCCTCTGATTCTGAGTCAAATGCAGTGAAGGGTAGGGTCTTGTCAATAGCTTGTTGACTGTAGTTCCAGCAGAATTTTTTTTTTCCAAACAAGATTATAAATTTTAAATTCCGGGTGACCCCCTCATCTTCAAGAACTATTATAAGTTTGCTATTATCTTCTGAGCTCTACTTCTCTTGGGCCCCTTATCACTCTTGACATTTCAGAGCTTCACTGCCTCCCAAGAGAAATCTTTTTTTTTTTTTTTTTCCAATTCCCAAATCCCTTGCTTTTTGGGGGATTATATTTATCTTCCAGGTTTGAGAAAAATTAGAGTTTTAGAGATTTTCGCTATTGTTTTTCTGCTATATGATGTCCAGGAGCAAAGAGGAACCATGATGACTTTCCCAGCCATATTTATACAGGGATTCTATTAACTTTATGCTTTGAAAGAGTTAAGCGGAAAGGGTGCCTATGTTTAGCTTTCAACAAATGGAGTATAAACTTTAAAAAGCAAATACAAAATTGTGATGCGACCATGAAGATTTGAAATTTCCAGGAATAAGTCTAGAGTAAAAATCTAAAGAATCAGCAAAAATGATGGAATGTAAAAACCATAGGAATTCAGAAAAAGAGAAAATTGAGTGTTGATAGGCTCAGTGATTGAAGGGATTGTATGGCAACAGAGATTAGATTAGAAGGATTCAACGAAGGCTTGAGCAAATGTCACTGGTATTCCTGCCTATAATTTTGGTCTAAGAACCTTGGAAAATTCTTTCTTACTTACCATTCTGTGTCCCTGGTTGCTTTCCATCTACCTCAGGATATCTCAAACTGTGAAGAAAATGAAAAGAGATAGAGCTGGTTAAGGGAGAGGAAGAAGATTTCAGAATAAAAACATATATATATATTTTTTTTCTCTCTATGTCTCCAGAGTCTATGCCAGTTCCCTAGAACCAAGCCAGGCTCCCAGAGGCATTCTGGACCAAGAGTTCTTGGCACGGACAAGGTTTCCAAAGACAGAAGTGCCTTTGAGCCATATCCTGGTGCCTGAAACCAAGCCAAAACAGCTTGGACAGTGAGAAAAGTGAAGCAGCTTCAGAACATTCTGTGTCGCATATTTGTTGCTGGCCTCTTTGCTTTATAATCTTTTTAAAAATTATGTTTTCCTCCTGGATATTTCAGTCTGCTTTTATTAGTCATTTCAAGGAGGATCATATAAAGGCTTAGGGAAGGCTGGCCGCTTATTCCTCTCCGTGGCCTCCAGTGCAGCACCCTGCCTGCGCGCTCTCCACCACTGTTTACTTATAAGCTTGATTTTGGCAGCCCGTAAGTTTATTTTACATTTTACTGAAGTGTGAGGGGAAATACTGATAGAAAAACTAAACAAAACCCCTCATGAAATGGTATCACCAAATGAGCAAAGTACCTGAAAAAGTCAAACATCCGGGTGCCCAGAACTCAAAGGCTGATTTTTCTTCCCTATAAGGCACCCTCAGAACCTCTTCCTAAAACTGGCTGTTGATAAGATCATCTGAAAATTAATCACTAGCAGAGAGAGGGCTGTATTCACTGTCAACCTACCCTGCAAGTCTGGGTCCTTGCTTCCCTGAGTTTCTCCTGTGTTTCTGTGTTCACCAGAAACTTTTCAGAACAGGGAGCACAAACTTCTTTGCCGTTGCTTTAAAGAAATGGGAATGATAGCTCCTCTGTCTAATGAAAGTATGATTTTTATTTACCTACAGCTGCTACTGGTGATTATTGAAAAATAATCTAAAATAATTTCTTCCTCATATGTGATGATGTAGCTCATCATAAAATATTTTATAAAAGAAAAATTTCAATGGACACGTGTAAAGTGAAGGGTTTTAGAAATCTGGAAAACATAATTTTACATAATTTTTCATAAAGCAAGTCTCTAAGAGTAGACATTAAGTGTGTGTCTGTGGAAGGGTGACATGTGTATATATCTGTCAGTTCAGTTCAGTTCAGTTGCTCAGCCGTGTCCGACTCTCTGCGACCCCATGAATCACAGCACGCCAGGCCTCCCTGTCCATCACCAACTCCCAGAGTTCACTCAGACTCACGTCCATCGAGTCAGTGATGCCAGCCAGCCATCTCATCCTCAGTTGTCCCCTTCTCCTCCTGCCTGCAATCTCTCCCAGCATCAAAGTCTTTTCCAATGAGTCAACTCTTCACATCTATACTCCAAACTTATGTCTCTCATTAATATGTTGATGGTTGAATGATACACATCCCCATAATCATTTTGGAATAATATGGCAATTTAAAGTGGGAGAAGGATATAACTTATAAGAGCAAACACATTTGCCTAAAAGGGTTATTCTGTATTAGTCCAGGCCTAATGGCACCCCGCTCCAGTACTCTGGCCTGGAAAGTCCCATGGATGGAGGAGCCTGGTAGGCTGCAGTCCATGGGGTCGCAAAGAGTCGGACATGACTGAGCAACTTCACTTTGAATACAGAAGCTTAGTCAGACAATAGAGAACACCCAAGTCTCCTACAGGTGAGGCTAATCAGCCCCAGGTAAGAAGTAACCTGCAAGAGATAGACCTTCCTTGAGGCACTGCACAATGGAAAGATTAAAAGCTGAGGGTTGAGAAGACACTGGAAAAAATACAAAAGCTTTCTGACAAAACAATTCCCACTCACCTAAAAAAAAATGTAGTATACAGATCATAACCCCAGCAACAACAAATCTCAAATCCAGCTCAGTTTCTAATGAGATCAGCATTAACTCCCATAGTAAAGTCCCAGCAGAAAAATAAAAAAGCAGTGCCCATTTCTAGGCTTAAACATTATATGTCTCAGTCTGTATTGTAGTACACAAGGTGTCTTGTCTTTATAAAAATTACAAAGCTTTAAGAAAGAAAGAAAAAGTTTCCCAAGAAACAAAGCAATTCTTAAAAGCTCAGATATGACACAAATGTTGGAACTGTCTGGCAAGGAATTTCAAATAACTATGAATAATAGGCAAAAGCACTAACTGGAAAGATAAGTAACATGTAATATCAATTGGGTGATTTCAGGAGAGAAATGCAAACTGTAAGAAAGTATCAATAGAAGTTTAGAAATGAAGAACAAAGAAATGGAGATAAAAAGTACTTCTTACAGACTTAGTAGTAGACTTAGCAAGGTCAAGTGTCATAGTTTTCTAGGACGGCCATACCAGAATATCATGGATGGCTGACTTACACAACAAAATTCTACCTCATAAATGGGCAATGTAGAAGACTGAGATCAAGGCGTTGACAGGGCTGGTTTCCTCTGAGGCCTCTCTGCTTGGCTTGTGGATGGTCATCTTCTCCCTGTGTCTTCATGCACACTTCCCTCTGTGTGTATCTGTATGTCCTAATCTCCTCTTGTAAAAACATCAGCAGTATTAGAGTAGGACCCAGTTAACAAGTTCATTTTAACTTAATCATTTTTTGAAGAGGTCACCAAAAGAGACCCTGTATCCAAAACAGTCATATTCTGAAATGCTGGGATTAGGACTTCAACATACAACTTTTATTGTTTCTTGAGAAAGAGAACAACACAGTTCAACATACAGCACAAAGAAAGTTTCCGTGAACTAAAGGCAAGTCTACAGATAGTACAGAAATTGAAACTGAAATAAATGAGAAAAGGAAAACCCAACAGAAGAGATCACCAAGAGATGTGAAGCAATATCAAATGGTCTAACATACTGTAGCTCAGATGGCAGAATCTGCCTGCAATGCAGGAAACTCAGGTTCAGTCTCTGGAGCAGGAAGATCCTCTGGAGGAGAGCATGGCAACCCACTCTAGTGTTCTTGCCTGGAGAATCCCATGGCAGAGGAGCCTGGTGGGCTATAGTCCATGGGGTCACAAAGAGTCGGACATGACTGAGCAAAGTCTAGTTAACATATACGTAATTAGAATCCCAGTGTTTGACTGTATATGCTGAATCATTCATTACAACTTCCATTTTTAAAATTTTTCTTCTCATTTTTTTAGGACTTACTTTGTTGTATAGGTTTAATTTCTATCATCAAATATTTTGTTTACGTATTTTCACACTTTCTAGTATAATGTTGGCATTGAAGGGTCTAAATTGGTGTTTGAATATATCTTTAGCCATATATCATAATAATATTTTTAAATCAGTTTATGATTACTTCCTAAATATTCTACAATTGAGAATATTATCAGTATTTCATTGTTTTTAGTAAATATAAAGTTTCCAGTAGTACAGATATAACTATAAATAATAAGCTTTCTTTAATTTACCTCAAACCAACTTTTCAAAGTACCAACTGCTAATAGTCTCTTTATTCTTTCAAATATTATTTGATTCATATAAACATACATTACAAAAGCTGTAAATGTCTACTCTTGTGGGTATATCATAGGGAAATATAAATATTTCCCTATAGTAAATTCCAAAGGGGGTTTCCTAGGTCAAGGGGTATGTACATGTTTAATTTTGATAAGTACTCTCACACTGCACTCCACAAAAGGCTATACCAGTTCATACAACAATAGTATATATTCAAGACCACTTTTCTACACTCTGGCCAATCTTAATATATCAGTTCAGTTCAGTTGCTCTGTCATGTCCAGCTCTTTGTGACCCCATAGACTGCAGCACACCAGGCTTCCCTGTCCATTACCACCTTCCAAAGCCTACTCAAACTCATGTCCATCGAGTCGGTGATACCATCCAACCATCTCATCCTCTGTCGACCCCCTCTCCTCCTGCCTTCAATGTTTCCCAGAATCAGTGTCTTTTCAAATGAGTCAGCTCTTCGCATCAGGTAGCCAAAGTATTGGAGTTTCAGCTTCAACATCAGTCCTTCCAATGAACAAACAGGACTGATCTCCTTTAGGATGGACTGGTTGGATCTCCTTGCAGTCCAAGGGACTCTCAAGAGTCTTCTCCAACACCACAGTTCAAAAACATCAGTTCTTCAGCACTCAGCTTTCTTTATAGTCCAACTCTCACATCCATCCATGATCACTGGAAAAACCATAGCTTTGAGTAGAAGGACCTGTGTTGGTAAAGTAATGTCTCTGCTTTTTAATATGCTGTCTATGTTGGTCATAGCTTTCTTCCAAGGAGCAAGCGTCTTTTAATTTCATGGCTGCAGTCACCATCTGCAGTGATTTTGGAGCCCCCAAAATAGTCTCTCATTGTTTCCACTGTTTCCCCATCTATTTGCCATAAAGTGATGGGACTGGATGCCATGATCTTAGTTTTCTGAATGTTGAATTTTAAGCCAACTTTTTCACTCTCCTCTTTCACTCTCCTTTTATCAAGAGGCTCTTTGTTCTTCTTCACTTTTTGCCATAATGGTGGTATCATCTGCATATCTGAACTTATTGATATTTTCCTATCAATCTTGATTCCAGTTTGTGCTTCATCCAACCCATCATTTCACATGATTTACTCTGCGTATAAGTTAAATAAGCAGGGTGACAATATACAGCCTTGATGTACTCCTTTTCCTGTTTGGAACAAGTCTGTTGTTCCATGTCCAGTTCTAACTGTTGCTTCCTGACCTGCTTCCTGACCTCCTTCTCAGGAGGCAGGTCAGGTAGTCTGGTATTCCCATCTCTTTAAGAATTTCCCATAGTTTGTTATGATCCACACAGTCAACATTTTAATTTATAATTTGATGTCAGTGATATTTAGCAGATATATTTTAATCTCTAAGACGCTGGGTTTTCCCCATTGTTAGTGGTGACTCCTTAACCTTTAAATATTGTTCCAAAAAATTTTTAGCAGTAATTCAACAATGAGAATGTGATTAGTCAAAGTTTTACCTTTTAAAATGTATTGATGTTTTCCTCTAGAGCTTTTAATACCTTTAAAAATGAATTATCTTTTCTCTGTAGAATACAAATTAACATGTTCAGTTCAGTTCAGTCTCTCAGTTGTGTCCAGCTCTTTGCGATCCCATGAACCACAGCATGCCAGGCCTCCCTGTCCATCACCAACTCCCAGAGTCCACCCAAACCCATGTCCATCGAGTCGGTGATGCCATCCAGCCCTCTCACCCTCTGTCGTCCCCTTCTCCTCCTGCCCTCAATCTTTCCCAGCATCAGGCTCTTTTCAAATGAGTCAGCTCTTCGCATAATGTTATTATTTTATTTGGGGAGTTCTTGATACCTGTATTTTGCATCTAGTCTTTCAAAACTAAGTTGTTTAAAATTTGTATTACTATGTTCTTTTCTCATAAGGTTTATAATAGTTTTTATTCAGTTAAAATTTCTGTGTATTTCTGACATTATAGACTCCTACTCTGCTCAAGAAACCAGTCAACATACTTAGAGTTTACATGTCAGTGATATAGTGTGTGTGTGTGTGTGTGTGTGTGTGTGTGTGTGTGTGATGCATTTTTTTCTTGTGAATAGTCATATTTGTTAGGTGAAGAGGTCATTTGTGCAATATTTCTTTTTGTTTCTTCATACACATTTTTACATCTTCTTTTCTCTAGTAAAGTTCCACTGTTAATACAGTTTGACCATAAGAGTTCACTAGAGAGAAATAAAATTCACTGTACTGTGAATTAGCACGTGT
Organism: Nanger dama; assembly: GCA_917880005.1. NCBI lineage: Eukaryota > Metazoa > Chordata > Mammalia > Artiodactyla > Bovidae > Nanger > Nanger dama. The sequence goes on along the minus strand of CAKJTW010000032.1, from coordinate 12,150,198 downwards.
ATAATCCTTTAAAAGCCTACTAGAGGCATCTCTCTAAATAACTCATGGGTTCACCGGAGATATTGGCAACGTCTTTCTAACCTCTAAGCAGGTATTTCCAGCAGTGCTCCAATGTCTAGGGTACTTTCAATCCTTTATTCAACCAGAAAATCTCTGAATTTATTAGAGCTATATAAATGGGATACCAGGTAATGTTTTATTAAAATAAAGATTTTGAAAATAAAAAAATAATTTATTGGTTCATATTAGTCTTATTCAAAAAAATTCATGCTGTTCCATAATGGTCATACTCCTAGCCTAATTTCCACATTAATTATCCAAACTTATTTCTTCTTTGACATCTACTTTGTCCTATAGTCATATTGAAATACTCGTCATCCAAATATAGTCTGATATGGCAGATATTTTTATCAACTCAATGGACATGAGTTTGCAAAAACTCCAGGAGATAGTGAAGGACAGAGAAGCCTGGGGTGCTGCAGTCCATGGGGTTACAAAGAGTCAGACTCAACTGAGAGACTAAAAACAGTAAGTAAAGAACTCGTCCAGGTTCTGGCTTCTTCCCTTCAACTAGAATTTGGAGATGCTTCTGCAACTAACAAAAAATTTGACTAAGTATCTTGAGGAGGAAAAAAATGATTGAGTCCCAATGTAGGAAATGGCTCCCAGTGGGAGAGCTCCAGGGTGCACATATACAGTCTGGCCTAGGGAGAGCTTTCTAGAAGTTCCCCTTACTCTCATTGCTTGTACCTTTGCTCCACTGGGCAGCCAGTAGTAATACATGTTGCCATGGTGCAGACCATTTCCTTCTTACTCCCAGAAACAGGCAACATTCTCAGAGGGTAGTTACTCTTGGATTAAAACATAGCTTGGGCAGGGGCACTGGCTGATTATCACTATAATCAAAAGATGCCTGGGGAGGTAAAGAGACATGGAGTTACGATAAAACCTCTCTGTCTCTTTATTTCTGAAGTCATATTTATTACAAGAAAAAAACCAAAGATGTGAACAAATAAAATCATCCATAAATCTGATCAACCCTGTATATTTTCATCATTTTATATTTCATTCCCTCTTTCTTTACTGATTTATATAAGTGAAATTTTATTTACATCAATTTTGTGTCATGTTCCTATTATTTTATATTATAAAATTGGAATTTATGTTATGTAAATCTTTATATGTTGTTAACTTAGTTGTTCGGTCATGTCCAGCTCTTTTGTGACCCCACAGTCTGTAGCCCACGAAGGCCTCTGTCCAGGAGATTTGCCAGACAAGAATACTGGAGTGGGTTGCCATTTCTTCTCCAGGAGATCTTTCTGACCCAGGGATCGAACTTGCATCTCCTGCATTTGCAGGCAGATTCTTACCACTGAGCTACCAGGGAAGCTCAGTTCTTTACATACTTCATTTAATTTTCTAGGAGAAGGGGACGACAGAGGATGAGATAGTAGAATGGTATCACTGACTCAGTAAACCCAAGTATGAGTTTGAGCAAACTCCAGAAGATAGTGAAGGACAGGGAAGTCTGGCTCACTGCAGCTCCTCAGGTTGAAAAGAGCTGGACATGACTCAGTTGCTGAACAACAACAATAGCTATACCATCATATGCTTGCTCTTTCTGTTAGTACTTCTCTTGTATTTGGTCATTATAATTGCTTCCATGTTTATTCTATTATAAATGTTGAGACATGTATCTCTCTCCATGCATACATGTTTTAAGAAGTTTCTCTTAACATAGTTTCTAGGTCAAATAATATAAATAATATTCACATATTGGTAACATTTATTGAAGGATCACTATACACTAGTGTTCTACATGTTTCACGCACATTAACTCATATAACCTTCACAACTATCTCCCCGAAACCAGTACTATTATCATCCCTAGACTATGGAGGCAGAATCTGAGAGACATAGTGACAAGGTTAAATAATTTCCTTATGGCTAGATGGGAAGTGGCAGAGTTGGAGTTCAAATACAGGCTCAAAGATGTAAAAACACATGCAAACAGGTATACTGGCTGAGTATGAGTATAGTCTTTTCAGCATGATGCATGGGCCATACTATCACATCAATTCTCCATTAAAATGGTAGTGTGGCATCTTTGGCATCCCACTCCAGTACTCTTGCCTGGAAACTCCCATGGACGGAGGAGCCTGGGGGCTGCAGTCCATGGGGTCCTTGAGTCAGACACGACTGAGCGACTTCACTTTCACTTTTCACTTTCATGCATTGGAGAAGGAAACGGCAACCCACTCCAGTGTTCTTGCCTGGAGAATCCCAGGGATGGCAGAGCCCAATGGGCTGCGTCTTTGGGGTCGCATGGAGTCAGACACAACTGAAGCGACTTAGCAGCAGCAGCAGCGGCATCTTTATAGCAGAGAAATATAGGTGTTTACTTTGGGCCAGAAATCATACACGCAATGCTTTTGTTAAGAAGCAACTAAATCAGTCTATGAGATATTTAAACTATTCAGCCAGCCTGCAATTCATATGCCTACATTCCCTGTGTGATGGAAGACTTTATAAGGATCACAAAGACACCCTAAGTCTCAATACAAGCATTATTCCTGGGCCAATGTTTTTTTAATGTATGACTGTGTTTTTAATTTTCTTTGTCAATTTGCAATAACTTATAAGCCACTTCAGTAAGAAAACACTCTCAAAAGAAATTATACATTAACTGTCATAGAAAATAGTTTTTTTCTTCCTCTTTAATTTCTTTTGTGTGAATGACATGTCAGAGGATAAGGCATAGCAAGCATTCAAATTCTTCATGGACCTAGTGGTACCAAAGGCAGAGGCAGCTTTGCTTAAGCAAAACTCCATGGCATTATACTTAGGTTTAGTATTTAATGAGTTAAGTTTTCATCCACATTGCCTATTTTTCTACTGAACCCTGCCAAAAATATTCTGGCAGATGGTAAAATAATAAAATTGCTGGCTCTAAAATCCAAAATCTTGCAGATAATTAGAAGACTTGATACAGGTAACATTTATTAGTCATGAAGAGCTTGACAGCAAGGAGGATTTTTCAACCCACACGATTTTGAAAGGGAAAAAAATTTCTCTTTCTGAACACTGATCAAACTGTGACTCTGTGACATGAAGGGAGAAACACACTTCACAGGATTTAGTTGGACACCTTCTTCACTGAAGCACAGCCTAAACAGAGAGAAGGAAATAGCACCTTTAAAGGTGACTTCATTTACAGAACAACGAGGCAAATGTGAACCATCTTTGGAAATTTTCTTCTTCTTTCTTCTTGCAGTTCATTAGGTAGAAATGAGCACCAGGAATACTCTCGCTAACCATTAGATAGGTTTAAATGAAATAAAATATATTTTATCAGTTTTCCTTCTTTCTTAACATAAGCATCATTCTTAGGCATGCGAAGGCACCCAGGAGCGTTTGCTGGTTGGAGAAGGTTAAGATTTAAAAATTTTACCACTCAGCTCTTCACACAAAAACTACAGTGGTTACCCCATCCATATTTTACCAAAGTCAAGTACAACTTATAGGTATAAGAAATTCAAGCAATCTTGCTGTTAACACTATAGAAGAAGGGGTAAATAGCATTGGTAATCTGCTTTGGGGTTCAAAGAGTGTAGTTCAGGCTGCTGTGGCTTGATCATAGACATATGCCATCTTCCTAGAATCTAAGTGTTTTTCCAAACTGAAAGGGGCTTTAAAGATCTCCAGTTGCATTCTCATTTTTTAGAAGGAAAAAAATTTTTAACACTTCATGAAATGAAGTGATTTGCACAGGCTATTGCCTGGAAAGCCTGAGACTTGATCACAGATGACCTGATTCCTCATATCCTGTTGTTTCTACTGTGTTATGGCTACAAGTCTGCATGATAAAGTATCTACCAGACTCACCAAACCTAGTGACCCAAACTGTATCCTGTAAATACACATAAGAATGAATAACAGGCCCGAATAAAATTGTAATGTGTAAATTTTTAAAAGTTAAATTCAAGAGTGGATAATATATTGAAAGCTTTGAAAAGGGAGGAAACAAGAAAGGAAGGAAGAGAAACATTTTTTTGTTTGTTTTTCTAGTGGAAATATAATGACCTTTAAAAGAAAATTTCAGAAAAGAATTGTTGACTATATATATATATGTTATCAAAACTTGGGATTAATTCTTCTGGCTTATGAAAATGGAATGATAAATTGCCGAAGAATGAAATACAGCTATCCAGATGAGAAAAGAGATTTTTCACACACACAAAAATTATAAATCTGATATCTCTGGAGAGAAAGGCAGTTAAGTTCCAAAACCATGTATCATGACTGATAACAGATATATTTAAAAATAATAGATAGATTTAAAGTAAGCATAGTCTAGAAGGTGTTAAGAAACAATCCATTAGAAGTATAAATCGTGTTAGAGCATGATAATAATAGTCAAATAACATTCCTTTGGTACTTCATATGCACGAACACTATTCTAAGGGCTTTAAATACATGAACTCATTGGTCTCCTACAACATGTCTGTAAAATACATATGTTTATTCCTCTCGTTGTATGGATATGAAAGTACTGCTGGATTAAATTGTTTATCTAAGGTTATAACACTACTACTAATATAACTGAAAAATGAACCTAGGAAATCTGATTTCAGAATCCATGGTCTCAGCTTCTATGCTATTATGTCCTTATCCTCGTACAAAGATAATAAAATAAATAGAAAATGTATCCTTAGAAAGTTGGTACAATCTCTCACACAGCACCGAGACGATTGCAGAGGGGCATCTGTACTACAATAGCACGAGGGTCTTGTCCAAAGAAAATTGAGCTCAGAGCCAGTTGTAAGAGCCTTGCTCTTACATATAGAGAAGGTACGTCATGAAGTGACTTCGAAAGAAGGAAGAAAGGAAGGAAGAGGAAAAAAGAGTGAGGAAAATGAATATGACATGTGTGCTGTGCTTAGTTGCTCAGTTATGTCCAACTCTTTGCAACCCCATGGACTGGAGCCCGCCAGGCTCCTGTCTCCATGGGATTTTCCAGGCAAGAATAGTGGAGTGGGTTACCATGCCCCTCCTCCAAGGGATCTTCCCAACCCAGGGATTGAACCCAGGTCTCCCATATTGCAGGCAGGATTGCAGGCAGATTCTTTACCGTCTGAGCCACCAGGGAAACCCAAGAATACTGGAATGGGTAGCCTATTCCTCTCCAGGGTATCTTCCTGACCCAGGAATTGAACCAGCATCTATCCACCTGCACTGCAGTAGACCCTGGTTTGAGTCCTGGGTCAGGAAGATCCCCTGGAGAACAGATAGGCTACCCACTCCAGTATTAGGGGCTTCCTTGGTGGCTCGATGATATGTATATGTCAATGAAATAGCATAAGTAACAAAAATAAGCCACAGAAAACTTTGATGGCAAAAAAACCATATAAAACTGACGGTAAAAACCCATTGTGGACTTTCAGATTAAGCTCTAATGATAGCCATTGCTGACATTTTAGCACTCTTTGTGTGTGAGTGTGTGTATGTGTATAAATATGTTTAACTGAAATGCTTTTGTCCCTCCCTAAATTCCCATGTTGAAGCCTTATTCACCAATGTGATGGAATCTAGACATGGAACCTTTAAGAGCTAATTAGGGTTAGATGAGGTCATGAGAGTGGGGCTTTCATGATGCAATTAGTGCCCTTATAAAAAGACACCAGAGATTGAGTATCTCTCTCTACCCCTATCCCTCAGTACTGGACTATAATAAGTTTACAATACTCTTTCCATAAATAATACATAAAAAACAAACAAAAAAATAAAGCATGTTTAATCTTATAGTACAGTACCTTGAAGACTACAGAGGTACAGTACAATAGATGTCATTCAGGGGCCTGCAGAGAGTAAACAGGCAAGTCAGTCAGTTCAGTCACTCAGTCATGTCCAGCTCTTTGTGACCCCCATGAACCACAGCATGCTAGGCATCCCTGTCCATCACCGACTCCCAGAGTTTACCCAAACTCATATCCATTGAGTCGGTGATGCCATCCAACCATCTGATCCTCTGATCGTCCACTTCTCTTCCTGCCCTCAATCTTTCTGAGCATCAGGGTCTTTTCCAATGAGTCAGCTCTTCGCATCAGGTGGCCAAAGTACTGGAGTTTTAGCTTCAACATCAGTCCCTTCAATGAACACCCAGGACTGATCTCCTTTAGGATGGACTGGTTGGATCTCCTTGCAGTCCAAGGGACTCTCAAGAGTCTTCTCCAACACCACAGTTCAAAAGCATTAATTCTTCGGCACTCAGCTTTCTTTATAGTCCAACTCTCACATCCATACATGACCACTAGAAAAACCATACCCTTGACTGGATGGACCTTTGTTGACAAAGTAATGTCTCTACTTTTCAATATGCTGTCTAGGTTGGTTATAACTTTCCTTCCAAGGAGTAAGCATCTTTTAATTTCATGGCTGCAATCACAATCTGCAGTGATTTTGGAGACCCCCAAAATAAAGCCAGCCACTGTTCCAACTGTTTCCCTATACATTTGCCGCAAAGTGATGGGACTGGATGCCATGATCTTAGTTTTCTGAATGTTGAGTTTTAAGCCAACATTTTCACTCTCCTCTTTCACTTTCATCAACAGGGTCTTTAGTTCTTCTTCACTTTCTGCCATAAGGGTGGTGTCATCTGCATATCTGAGGTTATTGATATTTCTCCTGGCAATCTTGATTCCAGCTTGTGCTTCCCTCCAGCCCAACGTTTCTCATGATGTACTCTGCATATAAGTTAAATAAGCAGGGTGACAATATACAGCCTGACATACTCCTTTTCCTATTTGGAACCAGTCTGTTGTTCCATCTCCAGTTCTAACTGTTGCTTCCTGACCTGCATACAGATTTCTCAAGAGGCAGGTCAGGTGGTCTGGTATTCCCATCTCTTTCAGAATTTTCCACAGTTTATTGTAATCCACATAGTCAAAGGCTTTGGCATAGTCAATAAAGCAGAAATAGATGTTTTTCTGGAACTCTCTTGCTTTTTCCATGATCCAGGAGATGTTGGCAATTTGATCTCTGGTTCCTCTGCTTTTCTTAAACCAGGTTGAACATCAGGAAGTTCACGGTTCACGGATTGCTGAAGCCTGGCTTGGAGAATTTTGAGCATTACTTTACTAGTGTGTGAGATGAGTGCAATTGTGGGGTAGTTTGCGCATAGTTAAACAGGCAAAAAGAGTTACTAACTGGAGAAGGGAGAAGAGGTGAGAGATGGTGGAGCTGAAGAATGATTACCAACAGGAGATAGAGGTTCACTGATGCCTGACATTGATGGCACAGGTTCAGTTCAGTTCAGTCTCTCTTTGTGACCCCATGGACTGCAGCATGCCAAGCCTCCCTGTCCATCACCAACTCCCAGAGTTTACTCAAATTCATGTCCACTGAGTCGGTGATGCCATTTAACCATCTCATCCTCTGTCATCCCCTTTTCCTCCCGTCTTCAATCTTTCCCAGCATCAAGGTCCTTTCAAATGAGTCAGCTCTTCACATCAGGTGGCCAAAGTATTGGAGTTTCAGCTTCAGCATCAGTCCTTCCAATGAATATTCAGGACTGATTTCCTTTAGGATGGACTGGTTGGATCTTCTTGCAGTCCAAAGGACTCTCAAGCATCTTCTCTAACACCACAGTTTAAAAGCATCAATTCTTCAGCACTCAGCTTTCTTTATAGTCCAGCTCTCACATCCATACTGGCTCCTAGCTGGATTCCATTCTATCTACCCTCTTGAATAACAATCCAGTGATGTCTAGGTGGTAGCTCCTTTTTTCTCATCAGAGATGATGTGATTCTATGTTTGAATGGCCCTTGCCATTTCCTGCCTTGTGAATCTCTGGTTCTTCAGTTACTTCTTCTTATCTTGTCTCTCTTCATTCTTTCTCTGTGTCTTCAATTCCTGGCACATCTTTGAAGTACCTGCTACATCGCCACTGCTTTTACACTTGCTTTCCGACACCCTGGGCTTGAAATAAAGAAACTGTACTACTGTGGTCTATCCAGTACTTAGTACAGTAAGGTACACAAAAGCATAACCACTTGTAGGGGATGCCCACACGTGACAATGTACGCCAGACACATGAGCTCACTTATGGTGTTTGGACCTGTGAACACATGTGTGCATCTTTGGAAGTTGGCAACTTGAAGGTTTGAATGTAGAGGGCTATTATTAATTACAGTCACCATGCTGTGTATCACATCCTCAAAACTTATTTATTTTGTACCAGAAAGTGTGTATCTCCTTTTGACTCCCTTCACACATTTCATCCACCTCTACCCCCATCTCTAACAGCCAACAATCTGTTCTGTGTATCTGAGTTTGAGCTTGTTTGTTTTAGATTCTATGCATAAGTAAGATAATCTGGTTTTTACTTTTCTCTAACTAATTTTATTTAGCATAATGCTCTTAAGGTCCATCATAAATGGCAAGATTTCATTTTTTTCATAGCTGAATAATTTCTCATTGTATATATACCATATTTTCTTTATCCATTTGTGTGTTGATGAGTACTTAAGTTGCTTCCATTTCTTGGCTATTGTAAATAATACTGTAATGAACACAAGGTGCACATATCTTTTGAGTTAATGTTTTCATTTTCTTTGAATAAATGTTCAGAAATGGAATTTTCAGATCATACGGTAGCTCTGTTTTTGATTTTTTGAGGAACCTCCATACTATTCTCCATAGTGCCTGCACCAATTTACATTACCATCAGGAGTGTACCAGAAGCGTTCCCTTTTCTCCACATCCTTACCAATGCTTCTCATTTTTATCTTTTTGAAAATAGTCATTGTAACAGGTATGCGGTGGTATTTCATTATGTTTTTGATTTGCATTTCCCTATTATTAGTGATATAGAGCATCTTTTCATGTACCTATTTGCCATCAACATGTCTTCTTTGGAAAATGTCTGTGCAGACCCTCTACCCATCTTAAAATCAAGCTCTTTGTGTTCTGCTATCGAGTTGTAGACGTTCTGTATATATGTTGAATATTGACTGCCTTTCAGATATATGACCTGCAAGTATGTACACCCACTGAATGGGGTTTCCTTTTCACTTTGCTGGTGGTTTCTTTTGCCGTGCAGAAACTTTTCAGTGTGATGTAGCCCCACGTTGTTTATTTTTGCTTTTGTTGTCAAATCTAAACAATCACTGCCAAGACTAATGCCAAGATGCTTACCGCCTGTGTTTTCCTCAGAGTTTTATGGCTTCAAGTCTTACATTCAAATCTTTAACCCATTTTGAGTTCGCTTTTTGTGTATCGTATAAGGGAAGTGAGTCAGTCTCATTCTTCTGCATGCGGCTGTCCACTTTTTCCAATACAGCTTATTGTCCTTTCGCTGTTGTATATTCTTGGCTCCTCTGTCATGAATTAGTCGACCATATACGTGTGAGTTTCTTCTTGGGCACTCTCTTTTGTTCCATTGATCTATGTATTTTTACATCCATGCCACACTCTTTTGTTTACTATAGTTTTGCAATATAGTTTGAAATAAGGGCATGCGATGACTCTACCTTTGTGCTTCTTTCTCAGGATTGCTTTGGCTATTTGGGGTTCCAGAAGTCTGTCCAGGAACCAAATTCTTATTCTTGGTTGTTATTAGTTTCAGCTACCTTCACCCTTTTCCATGCATTTTTAAGGATGAGAAGTTAAAAAGGATTATATCCCCAAATCAAAAAACTAACAGGCTGCATAAGAAACTATGAGTTTGCATATCTGTTTGGGAGACAGTGGGGGTGGGGGAGGATAATTTGGGAGGACTTAAATATCAGTCACTGTTGCTTTTTCCTCATAAGATTTGACAATCAAGGGTGGACGGTAAAAACCTGGTGCCCCTCCCCAAGGGACGAGACAATAAAATAAGGAAGGAGGAATCTAACAGCAGCTAAATGTGCGTAAAACAGAAATATTTCTAGCTCGTTCCTTCCCCACTTCTAACTGTCGAAAACAGCTGGCTGTTTCTTTAATCCTTTGTTATCTTGGATTCGACAAAGCAAATTCTATTTAAAGGAGTCTTTTACATTTTCAAAGGAGGAAAAAAACTCAGTGAGAGTAGCATATTATATGAGGAAACTTTAAAAAAATCTTCACAAAATATGTTTGTAGCAAAAGTATGAGAGGGAGAAGCAGATTAACCAAGGGGTCTTGATGTTCTGCACAGAAAACTTGACCTGAGTTCTAATCTGGAAGCATAGCCACATATGTTGGCAGGTCATTTGAATTGTTTGGATCAAAAGTAATCATGATCTTCTAGAATTTCCTGGAGTATTTAAATGTTCACATCTTCCACTATGAATTTCCTCCTCTAATCTGGTCAAATTCCAAAATATCATGGGAGAGTCCTTCACACTGCATTTGCTTCTGCAAGACCACCAGCATGGCGTGGATTCAGATTTGTGGTCTTGCTATTTCATCTGATCCAGATGCTTCATTTTGTCTGCTTTCTCAGCTTAACTGAGGTGGAGACTTGGACTGAGATAAACGGGCTTTATCCCAACCTGGATAAGATAAATATTTGCAAGAGCAAATATCTAGAACAGACATGGTCTGACTGCCCCTTCTATCAAAAGCACATGTCTTGAGTTATCTGGTAAACATTAAAGTTTTGAATTATATTAAAAGCACTGGAAGAGACATCAAGAACACATCTCTTGTGTTCCTTTGACTCTTACAGCAGAAGTCCACTATCCCAGATAAACAGATACACAGCCAACCTTTGGTTAGCCATATAAATGCAAGCATCCCTTGGCATGTATAAGTGTTAGCTGTTCAGTTGTGTCCGACTGCAGTTCTATGGACTGTAGCCCACCTGACCCTTCTGTCCATAGAATTCTCCAGGCAAGAGTACTGGAATGGGTAGCCATTCCCTTCTACAGGGGATCTTCCTGACCCAGGGATTGAACCCAGGTCCCCTGCATTGCAGGCAGATTCTTTACCACCTGAGCTACCAGGAAGCCCAGTGTTATTTTGTCCCTATCAATCTATCTTTCTGCTTAGGTGAGGAGAAACATTGCATATTTCATTGATCCAAAGATACTTATTTTTTTCACATTTTAATATCTCTTAACCTAGGATGCATTTTACAATTGGTGCAGTATCATAATCTTTATTGAAAATGTCATTTGGGGAGATTTTATTAAAACATTTAAAATTATTACATCTTAAAATTGATGGTGTCTTAGATTACTTGAAGTACTAAAGTTGGAATTCCTTGGAAAGTTTTGTTTTGGTAGTTCTAGGAACAGGGAGGTAATGGGAAGTAAACTTGGGAAATGAACTCAGAAGTATTAGAGATGAAAGTTTTACAAATGATACATGTTTGGTTCTCTTGACTCTTGTCAGTTTTTTTGAGTGGAGGGATTAACAGTACGCTTTGCTTATTCAATACAACACCTAATCTATTGTGAATATTTATTAACTACATTGTCATAACACAAGAAGTCATTTATTATGAGGAAAGAGAGGAACCCAGCATTAAAATTCCAGCTCACCACTTTTTACTGACCCATTCCATTAGCATTATTTTGCATTATCTTCTACAAGAATTCCCCTGTCATAAACCTAAATACTGAATTATGAAAATGCCATTAAGTACTTCCAGACTCAAGAATTTCTTATATCAGTGATTCTAAAATGTGGTTACACATTAAAACCACCAAGGAAGCTTTTAGAAAATACTGATATCCAAACTCCTTCTCACACTAAATTAAAGCAGGACAGCTGGGAACAGGATATTAGCACTTTTTAAAAGCCTCCCCAACAATAGAGAATATAAACAAAACCCAGAAGTAGTTTTTCAGAAAAATTAACAAAATTGGCAAACCTTTAGCTATATTGACTAAGAGAAAAGAGACAAGACTCAAATAAAATCAGAAGTTAAAAAATAGGGTACATTACTACCTATGTTACAGAAACATGAAGGCTTCTAAGAGAGTACTATGAAAAATGTATGTAAACAAACTGGATAAGCTAGATGAAATAAACCCATTCCTAGAAACACACAACTTTTCATGACTGAATCATGAAAAAAAAAAGTGGGAAATCTGAATAGAATTGAAAACAGGGACTCAGATTTTGTACACTCATGTTGATAGCAGCGTTATCCACAGAAGCTGAAAAATGGAAGCAACACAAATGTCCATCAAATGATGAATGGACAAACAAAATATATATACGTACAATGGACTGTTACTCAGTTTTAAAAATAAAAAGAAATTAAGGGATAGCTGACATGGGCTATAACATGGATGAACCTTGAGAACATTATGCTAAGTAAGCCAGTCACAAAAGGACAAATATCGTAATTCCACTTACTTAACGAATAACACAGTCAAATTTATAGAGACAGAAAGTAGAAAGGTTCTTGCCAGGAACTGGAATGAGGGAGAAAGGCCACTTTGACTAGATTAAAAGGCTCGGAGGAAGGTCCATGGTGATGGTAGCAAAACAGTGTGAATATAATGAGTACCACTGAATGGAACACAGACCACAAGATTGAAATGGTAAATTTTATGTTATATTTGCCACAATTTAAAACAAAACAAAACAAAACTTAAGCCTTCCCAGCTGTTGCAGTAGAACTAAGTTTGAGAATCATGAACTTATACCAAAGGATGTTCATGCTCATCCATGTCCAACTCTTTGAGACTCCATGGCCTGTAGCCCACCAGGCTCCTCTGTCCATGGATTCTCCAGGCAAGAAGACTGGAATGGGTTGCTCTTCTCTTCTCCAGGGAATCTTCTCAGCCCAGGGATCAAACCAGCCTTTCTTGCACTGCAGGCAGATTCTTGACCACTGAGCCACCTGGAAATCATACCAAAGGATAGTCTCAAATAATTCGGATCATACTTGGCAGGTTTTGACACCCCACACCCTGTCAAATTTTTTCTAGGCATGCTCTTTGTTTGGTATAAGACATGTCCCCTCTCTCTTTTTCATGCCTTCTGTTTTCAATTTATTAATTTAATTTATCACCATTTCCCTTGCCTATGAAAAAAGTGAAAGCATTAGTCACTCAGTTGTGTCCGACTCTTTGAGACCCCATGGACTGTAGCCCACCAGGCTCCTCTGTTCATGGAATTCTCCAGGCAAGAATAGTGGAGTGGGTTGCCATTACTTTCTGCAGGGGATCTTCCCTATCCAGGGATCAAATCCAGATCTCCCACATTGCAGGCAGATTCTTTATCATCTGAGCCACCCATAGACTGACTTTTATCTCAATTTTTTCTTTAATCCTTCATTTCTACTTATAGGTCAATTTATTTTTTTAATTAAATTTATTTTTTTAATTACAATACTGTATTTGTTTTGCCATACATTGACACGAATCAGCCATAGGTGAACACAATCTCCCAATGCCGAAGCCCCCTCCCACCTCCCACCCCTCATCCTCTACTTGAATCATCCTGTGCATCAGCCCCATGCCTCCTGCATCCAACATTGAACATAGATTAGCGTTTCGTTTCTTACAGGAAAATATACATGTTTCATTGCCATTCTCCCATACCATCCCACCCTTTCCCTCTCCCTCAGAGTCCAAAAGTCCACTCTATACCTCTGTGTCTCTTGTTGTCTCACATATAGGGTCATCATTACTGTCTTCTAAATTCCATATATATGTGTCAGTATACTGTATTGGTGTTTTTCTTTCTGGCTTACTTCACTCTGTATAATCGGTTCCAATTCCATCCATCTCATTAGAACTGAGTCAAATTTATTCTTTTTAAGGGCTGAGTAGTATTCCATAGTGTATATGAACCACAGCTTTCTTATCCATTCATCTGCTGATGGACATCTAGGTTGCTTCCATGTCCTGGCTGCAATGAACATTGGGGTACATGTGTCTCTTTCACTTCTGGTTTCCTCAGTGTGTATGCCCAGCAGTGGGATTGCTGGGTCATAAGGCAGTTCTATTTGCAATTTTTTAAGGAATCTCCACACTGTTTTCCATAATGGCTGTACTAGTTTGCATTCCCACCAGCAGTGTAAGAGGGTTCCCTTTTCTCCACATCCTCTCCAGCATTTATTGCTGGTAGACTTTTGGATCGCAGCCATTCTGACTGGTGTGAAATGGTACCTCATTGTGGTCTTGATTTGCATTTCTCTGATAATGAGTGATGTTGAACATCTTTTCATGTGTTTGTTAGCCATCCGTATGTCTTCTTTGGAGAAATGCCTATTTAGTTCTTTGGCCCATTTTTTAATTGAATCATTTATTTTTCTGGAGTTGAGCTGCATAAGTTGCTTATATATCTTTGAGATTAGTTGTTTGTCAGTTGTTTCATTTGCTATTGTTTTCTCCCATTCAGAAGGCTGTCTTTTCACCTTGCTTATAATTTCCTTTGTTGTGCAGAAGCTTTTAATTTTAATTAGATCCCATTTGTTTATCTTTGCTTTTATTTCCAGTATACTGGGAGTTGGATCATAGAGGATCCTGCTGTGATTTATGTCAGAGAGTGTTTTGCCTATGTTCTCCTCTAGGAGTTTTATAGTTTCTGGTCTTACATTTAGATCTTTAATCCATTTTGAGTTTATTTTTGTGTATGGTGTTAGAGAGGGGTCTAGTTTCATTCTTTTACAAGTGGTTGACCAGTTTTCCCAGCACCACCTGTTAAAGAGACTATCTTTACTCCATTGTATATTCTTGCCTCCTTTGTCGAAGATAAGGTGTCCATAGGTATGTGGGTTAATCTCAGGGCTTTCGATTTTGTTCCATTGATCTATATTTCTGTCTTTGTGCCAGTACTTATAGGTCAATTTAAACAACTACTTTTTTCCCAAAGAGTTCAAACTTGATATTATAAAAATACTATTCCAAGAGGAACATTCCCCTTCATAAAATACATAGGAAAAGAAGAAAGAGAAAAGAATGAGTATTTTGAATAGAAAATAAGAAATAGCAAATAAGTTGTAATTTCCCACTCTAGTTAATGCTCCTTATTCAAATATTTTTAAGAAATAATAGTGACAATTGCCCTTGATTGGTTGCATATTAAGTGTTGTTGACTAAGCAGCTGAGGAATATCACCTGTTTTAGTGCTAATTAAAAAAATATATTTGAGGTAACTATTTTTATCATCATTTTATTGATGAGAAAATTGGCATAGGTGAGTTTCCCTGGTGGTGCTGATGGTAAAGAATTTGCCTGCAAAGGAGGAGATAGAGTTATATAACTTGCCAAATGTATATTGGGGCTTGACTGCACTTTCCATATTGGTGTGTCTGGCTCCAAAAGTTCATATTTTCACCCACTGTAATCTTCTTTGCCTCAAAGTTGTGAAAGAGATACTAGTTTACTCAGGTGATCTTGCTGCTCAGGAAGAACTTGGTGGAATCTCTCCTACTTTTTAAAGTTTATTTCAAAACAGATACCCTGATATTGATGGGTTGACCATCTCTGGTCACTGAGGCCATCTTTGTTTGTAACTAAAGTAAACGTGGCAATTGTGTCGTATGTGGCTTAAGAGAAAGCTCTTCAGAATTAGACTGCCTCAGTTTGAGTTCTACCATAATGTCTATATAGCATATAACAAGATGCTTAATCTCTCTCTAATCTCTGTATAACATAGAACAAGATGCTTAAGTTTCCTTGTGATGCGATCAAGTAATGATCGTACTTAACTCACAGAAGCGTTGTGAGGATTAGGTGATGGAAATCTGCAGAGCTCTTTAAATAGTATTCAGAACATTAAACACTCTACAAGTAGCTATTATTATCATGATCAATTTTTAAATATTGGCCCTGTTTTATGACTGCCATCTTTTTAGAGAAAGATTTGGAGTGCTTTTATCAATTTGTAGATTTGACCATCATGTCGTACCATCTGCCTTCTACAATCTACCAGCATCACTAATGTTATTTGTTAGGTGGCAAAACATAAGGTGAGCTCTTTTTCCCATTTATTTTTCTGTGAGGAGTTACATCCTAATTCTCCTGAAGGCTATTGTTGTGAAAAAACAACTCAGGTTATCCACACCACCAAAATTGATCTTGCAATTTCACGCAAAGTGATTTCACATAAGAAAACTGTTTTCCTAAAATATGTGCCTGAGCTATTGTAATCTTTGTGGTTGCAAAATGAAAGCTATTCCATCCTTTTGCTCCACCCTTCAATATTTGCTCAGGTGCAATTTGATTTCCACATGAACTGATTTGGAAAACTTACCAGGGACTTACAGAGCAGTTGCCATTCCGGCTCTAGTAACTTCCTAAACAAAATCGTATTCCCGAAAAATGGTCACATAAAGTACCTCTGGTAAATCTCTCCGTGTGTTTGTGCCTTATTATAAACCCCGTCGGCAATCTGCCTTGAAGCATGAGCACATTTTTAATCAAGCGGTAAAGCATTGAGAGTATAAAGGTCACCAGAGCTGAAGCTTCAGTGAACTGTTTTGTCCCTGTGGTCAAGGAGCTTGACTGGAGTTATTGCAGTTGCTCCAAAGTTCCGTTCCCTGTGCGCCTGACTGCACTTCCCAAGTGACAGCAAAGAGCACACTTCAAGGAGATACTGTTGATTTACTTATACCAGGGCCCTTATTTCCAGATGGATAGGTTTTCCCTTAATGAAGGAAATGTGCAGAGAGTTCATGTGTACACCAAAGATATCTTTGGAGAAGGAAATGGCAACCCGCTCCAGTGTTCTTGCCTGGAGAATCCCAGGGACGGGGGAGCCTGGTGGGCTGCCGTCTATGGGGTCGCACAGAGTCAGACACGACTGAAGCGACTTAGTAGTTAGTAGTAAAGATATCTTTTGTCAAGGGCCATCTGAATAATAAAATGATAAGTAATATGATAGGCTAATGTGCAGTTGACTCCAGAAGTAGATTTGTATACTTACAAAATTCAAGATGAAGGGCAATAGAAGTAGGTAAATTTCACAATGGAGCTTGGAACTCTTGCCATTCAGCTTAGGGCCACTGCCATCAGACTCCTACCGGCCTCTTGAACATCAGTAACTCCTCCACAAAGACAATGGCAACTGAGCTTGAAGCAGTCCACAGGCAATTCTATATCTATTTGTTTGTTGATTTATTTTTCAATCAACCATACGCATTCTCTCACACTGTAGTTGGCAATGTTTCCCTGACTTTTTACAAGCCTGCATGTAAGGGCACAAATAGGAATAAAGAGCCAAGTCACCTAAACGTGCCCTTTCACTGGCTATATAAACTGGGATGTGTCTAATAGGTGAAACAAAACACACACACACTCATTCTAAAGTTCATATCATTTTGCTTTTAAAATATAAGAAAATTATATTTTCATCTGAGTGTATACATGTGCATATGTTTACATATATTTCTATGATATTTATCTCACACCATGACCCCCAAATAAATATTTAGACAGAATTTACTGTTAAGCAGGTCAATAGGAGATTTAAAGCAATCTGCAAGTTCAAAGGGCAGTATAGGATTCTGCCAATTAAGATAATATTCAGAGAATGAGTCATCAGCGATCTAATGAGAGAATTGATGGTGGCGTTTCTTGGAGGGGAATGTGTAGGTTTCTTGGAGGAATGTGACGTTTCTTGGTAATGATGAGCTCAGAGAGACAAATGAAGAAAGAAAAAAAAAGAGCTAGGGGAGGCTGGGTGCTACACATTATTTAATCATCACATTTCTATTATGATTGAGTGTTTTGGGGTCCAAAGGCTTGGTAGTATGCTGACTTTTATAGGAAAAATAGAAGAAAGGAGTTTTGGATTCAGTATCTTGAACTCATATCTAAATCCGAAAAAATTGTAGAGTAGATTCCACTAATAACTGCTATTTGTGTCTTCTCTGGGCCTGTAGGACATTCTTCTCAGTAGAGCCTGGTTTCCCTAGTCGCATCTTTTCTGAGTGCTGTGTTCAAGGTGATTCACCTGTCTTGTCCTGTGGGACTCCTCGGAACCAGTGTTCCTCACTGTTGCATACTCAGGTTTTTCTGCCTTTCACAGAACTGAGCACATCTCACTGTCTTCTACCTGCTTTTCCTTGCAATTCATTTCCTTATGCTTTTCAGATTGTCCAGGCTTATGAGTATCTCTTCCATTTTCTTCGCCTCTCGGTGGACTCATGCGTTTCTCACAGCACAGACAAAAATCATTCCATGAGGACCCACCCCCACCTCCCTCCCAACCTTACAAGAAGCACACAGCTACATCTTGTGCAGTAATACTTTCTAAATGGAGGGCCTGAGATCATTATCATTTTTGCCAGTGACCTGGCCATATAATGGGGCTTCCTGATGGCTCATCAGGTAAGGAATCTGCCTGCAGTGCCTGAGACACAGGAAACGCAGGTTTGAACCCCTGGGTCGGGAAGATCCCCCGGAGAAGGAAAATGGCAACCTACTCCAGTATCCTTGCCTGAAAAAGCCCATGGACAGAGGAGTCTGGTGGGCTACTCCATGCAGTCGCAAAGAGTCAGACACGACTGAGTGAGTGAGCATGCACAGCCATATAATGAAAGGTTTTACAACTGGTAATGATGAAGTTTTATCTCTGATGACGATTTTTAAGTCAATGCCACAAAACTGAAGTACTTTTGTTTTTACAGCTGGAAGGAATCTTAGTGACTCTTTAGTCCCACACCTTCATTCAATAAAAGCAGCACCCTGAAGCCCAGAGAGGCAAAGCTCTCATCTCTGTGGGGTAGTGACAAGCATCAGGCAGCCTCTTCCCACCGCCCCATTGAGCCTCTCTGAACCTGGCAGCCAGCTGATGAACCCCGTGCTGAATCACTGGGGAGGAATACTAAAGTTCCCTGTTTTTACCCACGTTTGACCACTATATGCTGTTAACTAAGGGGAAGTCACTCCAACTCTCCATGTCTCATTCTTTGCATTTGAAAAATGCATAACACTTTCATTTCTTGCCAGTTCATTTAGAGAGAGAAATGCGCGCGCGCACGCACACACACAGACACACACACACACACACACACACACACACACACACACACACACAAAGAAGTCCTTTCAAAACCAGTAAATCTTTTGAAGGCATCATTTAGAAATTGAGTTTTCCTCAACTAGCAATAGCATGATCAAGAGAGGAAATAAATTGCCTTCAGTCTTGAAAGCATCAAGAAGACCATCTCATATCCGCCAAGAGCATCATTTAATTACCTACAGTGATACCAACTTCGTGGACCACCTATGCCAATTAAGCAGCAGCACATGCTAATTATCATTAGACTTAATTGGCTTCCCAATTCAGCAACTTCCCTGATCAAGTCTGTCCCAGGTAAGTGGTGTTTATTGAACCACCTGAATCTTGCTTAAAAGAAACAAAGGAAAATTTCTCATCTCCAGTTCAGCAAATATAACCTACTCTCACCAAGTCACACTAGCCAGTTTCTAATTAAATTTGCAAAGCATACGCTGAGGTTGGGTCCAATGTGCGTATCTTCTCCAATTAGTAAAATCTTCTCCAATATCAGTAAAATCAAGCAAGATTAAGCCAAACATTCCAAACAATAATCAGTAAATGTGTGAAAATTAGCAAATATTTACCAACATTTCCCCTTCTTGTACACATTTTTGGACCGAGATGCCAAGATTATGTCATACTTTCAGATTTTCCAAACTTGAAATGTGCTTTTTCAGCAGTAACACTTATTCTGAAGAGTAGGTAAGCATAAAGAAAGACAAAATTATGCTAGTGGGCTCAACCCTCCCAGAGAAAGTTATATGCATGATAGTTCCTTTGCTTTAATTCCATCAGTAAATTAGATGAATGTAAAATCTGGTACTTGAGAACTGCTCAGGATACAGGGAGATGTTGGCTGGATGAGGCTCATAAACTGCACAGGTTTTGGAACATCAGGGCTGAGTGTACCTTGGAAGTAGAAGCGCCTCCTTCTAGAAAGCTGGGCAATTGCCGTGACAAATAATATAAGCACATGTGCTCTGTTCTCATTCACTCAGTCATGTCTGATTTTGTGTGACCTCATGGACTGTAGCCTGCCAGGCTCCTCTTTCCGTGGGATTTTCCAGGCAAGAATACTGGAGTGGGCTGCCACTTCCTACTCCAGGGGATCTTCTGGAACCCCAAGGATCAAAGCCGCATCTCTTGTGTCTCCTGCATTGGCAGGTGGCTTCATTACCACTAGCGCCACCTGGGAAGCCAAACACACATGTGCTGGTGTGCAAATAATTGTTCCAAGTCTGCTGGTGTGCAAATAATTGTTCCAAGTCTGCTCAGTGACAGCTTAAATAGGCTCTGGTGACTCAAGAAGACCGATGAGCGTTTCTGAGCCTTTTCTTGAGGAGTTCTAGAATGCTCACCTTAGACTCTTTCTGCCAATGTGAAAGCACATCACCAAAGAGAAAACATGACTCCAAGGCTCTCACTTTCCTCAGATCCCCCAAGAAAAAGATGAAGAGGTTAGGTGGGAAGAGCTAGCAGAATCAGGCTGTGTCCAGGAGGCATATTTCTTCGTAGGGCAGTAAAACAGTTCATTATTTCTCTGAGAAAGAGTCCGGAGGTCAGAGTGGTCTAGCTGAAGGTGGGGGTGGAGACGAGAGCAGAGGCTGCTCCTGGTAGGGCGCGGGCAGTGGACTCACCCAGCAGAGAGAGGTGGACGCTGTGCCCTGGTCTTGCCAAGGCGCAGGTTTTGGTCAGCATACTGGGTAGGCAGGGATTTGAGATTCACAGTGACACTCTAAAAAGACCAGTGACACCCTGAGTGGGAGAGAAGGGGAGCGGATGCTGGCGCAGGGACAAGGGCATATGGAGAGAGCTGCTTGGGGTGGAGCACTTGAACAATTTCTCTGACCAGTGTGGTCACATCTCAGATGGCCTGGGGATGGCCCACCCAGGAATTCAAGGCTAATCAGCAATAATGTCTAATCTTGCAAAGGTGGGGGTTGTCTGGAAGATACATTCTCAGGATCAAAGAAAGGGTGTACATTCCTCAGATAGTGCCCATTTGGGGCATTCTAATGATGCTGCATCAAAGGAGTTTCTTATGCTACCAATAGAGGAGAACAACAAAAACAGTAATGTTAATAGAGAATAATAGTCTTGTTTGATCTCAAGTTTTCTTTGGACTGGCTTCAAAACTTCAAACTTGGGCTCAGGGTTCCAAAAAGAGAACAATATGTAAAAATGCTTTACCTTTTCTCTAGAAACTAGCCCACATTTAAATTATAGTAGAGCTCTTTATTTGGAGAAGGCATAGGCAACCCACTCCAGTACTCTTGCCTGGAAAATCCCATGGATGGAGGAGCCTGGTGGGGTGCAGTCCATGGGGTTGTTAAGAGTTGGACACAACTGAGTGACTTCACTTTCACTTTTCCCTTTCATGCATTGGAGAAGGAAATGGCAACCCACTCCAGTGTTCTTGCCTGGAGAATCCCAGGGACAGGGGAGCCTGGTGGGCTGCCATCTATGGGGTTGCACAGAGTTGGACACAACTGAAGCAACTTAGCAGCAGCAGCAGAGCTCCTTATTGGCAATTTACCTCAGAAAGTAACCTAAATTTGGCCACCAGATGCAAAGAGTCAACTCGTTGGAAAAGACCCTGATCCTGTGAAGACAGATGTGAGTTTGAGCAAACTCTGGGAGATAGGGAAGGACAGGGAAGTTGGGCGTGCTGCAATTCATGGCATCACAAAGAGTCGGACACGACTTAGCGACTAAAAAACAATAACCTAAATTTCTAGGAATCGATTTAACTCATTAAAATCAGTAATATATAAAATCACCTCAGATACAATTCTGTGTGTCTGCTCATAATTGAATTAAACTATTCTGGCCTAAAGCAAAATGGTAAAGTGGAATTATTAAAGGTAGAGCTGGAAGGAAATTTAGAGATGGGTTATTACCAAGCACGTTCTTTACTTTTAAGGAAACAAAACTTTAACCATTAAAGGATCTGGCCAAAGAAGAGCCAGATTTCCCAATTATTTTCTAGTGTGCTGTGTCTGTTAACCATGGTGGACACCTCTTATGAACTTGCACTATAATTCTAGTCCCTCCTTCCTTATCAGAATTGGGAAATGTCTGGAACCAGTTATTCATTGCTGTGCTTTCTGAAAAGCCTCGCCTCCAGATCTGATTGGTCAGACAGCAATAGGTCCTGATACTTTGACGTGTTTAGCTGCCACTGGTTACTTCTCAAAGGAAATGGAGGTGAGGGGCTCATTTCTGGATCCCATCAGGTAGGTGGGGATGAGTAGAGGAATCATGGGTTATTTCACTTCTTGGGGAACCATTCCAGCACTTGTCAGTAAGTATGTGATGAAGGTTCAACTGTTTGTTAAGAAGAGTGAAACTAAAAGCCTCTGAACACTGATGCTTGTTTCTTGTTCTTAAACTAGTTAATTAACAATGGAAGATCAAAAGCTATAAAGATCTGTCAAAAAGTAGTACTAATTACAATTATTTATGCAGACTACTAAACTGTTGGCCTGAAATGTCATGGAACAATACATATCATTAAATATGTGTCAGATTAACTTTGCTGTAAATTATATTTCATGCATTTCCTGTCATCAGCAATTATTGAACACCTGCTATACACAAGATTTCAATTTTTTTCCTTTCTTTTTCCACTGATCTCCAACTTTCCTGTTTTAGCATTTCCCTGTCTTTTTTCTTGTCCCTGGCAATCACGAGATAGCTCTGTGGTAGTGGACTTTATTGGTTGACAACTGGAGCTATGCTCCACTTTTGCTAAAGAAACCAAATTTTGTTCTGATATACTACCCACATTTTTTTTTCCCATGCATCATGTCCTTGAAGATTTTTTCAGATTCCACATATATGCGTTAATGTAGGATATTTGTTTTTTCTCTTTCTGATTTACTTCACTCAAAGTATTATATTTAAATGATAAATCTGTTTGAAATGGAATATTCAGACTCAAGAGATAGTACTTTGAGATGATTTTATTTGAATTCCATTCCACATGAATTCCTAACATCCTGATTTCCAAAGAAATCTGATAAAGCTTTTCAGAATACTGCTCAAGAGAAGCAGCAGTAGAGAAACTGAGTTATGTTACACTCAACAGGACTGTTTCTGCTGCTGGTCAGTTTTGAAAGTTTTCTGCCATCTAGGTATGACTTCACATATTAATGCCTAAGGGAAAAGACTTGTGTTTTTTTACAAACTTTGTTATTGTTCAGTCGTTCAGTCACAGCTGACTCTTTGCGACCCTATGAACTGCAGCATGCCAGGCTTCCCTGTCCTTGCCATCTCCTGGAGTTTCCTCAAACTCATGTTCATTGAGTCGATGATGCCATCCAACCATCTCATCCTCTGTCACCCCCTTCACCTCCTGCCCTCAGTCTTCCCCAGCATCATATGCAGAATTAACACTGATACTCTTTCTCCTTATTTTTACTTCTTCAAATCTTTCCCTTAAAAAATGACTTCTGTAGTAGACATGTTCAAAGATGAAGTGTGATTGAAAATAATTTGAAGTGAAGTAGCTAAGGAATGGTGAAGGAAGAAGGCCACCTATTAGAGTAAATTAGGGTGGGTAAATATCTCAGAGGAATAATGATAATTAGGTCAGAATGCTTATCCAAAAATGGAGTGGAAAGAAATGCTGTAAGAAAGGGGGACCCATTCAGCAAATAATGAATGATTACTATGTGCCAGGCAGTATATTGGATGTCAGGGACACATATGTTCTTTCAAAACTCTCAGTAAAGTTTATCATTTGACGACACACCACACCTGTGTGGCTGATGTTGATTTCCAAGGCAAAGAACAAAAAATGAAAACAGTGATTATTTTTCAAAGTTGTTTAAAACATTTATATTGGTTATATCCCAAAGAGAATCTTATATTTTCATGCATTTTGTTTTATTCTTAATGAAAAGTGTATGGTTGAAGGAGCATCTCTATTAGCAGTTGCTAAAAAAGAACCTCCTTCTGGGATCTTCCAGAGACCCCTGGCAGAGGACCATTCTGGGCTGATTTACAGAGTGGCAGTTGGATTTTCTTTCCCACACCTGGAGGAGCTCAGCAAACAGTCGCTCACAGGTGTCACCCAAGTTTGGCGGAGGCTGGCTCCAGCGAGTCTAGCCAGGCTCTGGCTTAACTATTCCTCCCCTCTGGAGGGGCCTGCCTCCTGTGAACTGGGGCTTGAGTGCCTGGATGTGGGTGGCTGAGGGTATGTAACACTCCCGCTTATAACTCTCCAGTCCCTTTCGGCATCTAAATAGTCAAGCACTTAAAATAACATTAAGACACGTTCCACCTTGTCCTGCCAGTCAAAGGAAAAAGGGGGAAAAAATGGAAACCCAGCATTTCAGAACCCCAAGGGCTTGCCGATTTGTTAGGTTTAGTGGCTCAGAGGATTAAAAGGCAGAAATATTAGGAAGGATGAAGAAAGAGCCAGCATGCCCACTGAAGCCAATCTAATGGGCTGCTGGGGCCCAGAAGAAAAGGGTCCACTACCTGAGCCAATCTTATTTATTATTCTTGCTTCACAATTAAAAAAATTTTTTTTAACTAATAATAATTTCCTAGACATTTTTCTTTTTTTGCTATGCTAGTCACATTTCCCAAATCCTTTATCAACGCTGCTCTGCATATGAATGGGCTGTAATTGAACTGTCACATTCATGAAGGTCAGTAACCTTTCATTAGGAAGAATGTGTCTTTCTTGATAAATTATAAAGTCCCTGAGGACTTGAAAGCACACTTAAAAAAAAAAAAACCTCTACTATACCTTGAAAAACAAAATACAGATTTTTCTTTGTTTTTCGTAGGGGTGTGGAAGAGAGTGCTGCTTATGTTTCTGTTTAATTTGCTTTATGTGTATTTTTCCCCCTTTGAGCAAGGGGTGGGGAATCTTCTTCACACTCTACCAACCCCGGCTTGTTTTCCTGTCAGCAGCACGATGCAAAATTGTCTAATGTAATCTTCTCCCAAGTCCTTCTTAAAAGCAAAACGGAAAACTTGAACTTCTCTAAAAATTATAGCCATTCTGTCTGCTATTTTTAAAAAATGTAATCATAGATATTTTCTTTTCTCATAATATACTTTAGCATTTGCTATGGGAAAGATCAAAGTCATCATGTGCAAATAAAGACCCACCAGAGTTATGCATAGTCTGCTAATCCTACCCAATGACTTAAGTGATAATTAACACAGACAAGCACTGAGCCATCCTACCTTCGTGTTCAAGATGGCGGACCCCAGAGAGCTTCAAGTCCTGCCAGGGATGTCTGCTTCTGCTTACATGTAATTTGATTTGAGACCTCTCTGGGAATTTTTAACCAAAGCTTCAGACTTACTCAACCAGCGCTAACTCCCTGCTCTCCCCTTCAGTTCAGCTGATGTTTGGTCCGAAACTACAAGTTAGGTATGCCTTTTAATGTGCACCAGTGTTCTAAGTGGGAAGCATGGGAGGCAGGAGTCAATTTTCAACATAGCTTCTTTATTTGGCTCTATCCATTTTAAGTTAAACTCAAAAGATTCTTCTAGCATCCTTGATATTGAAAAGCACTTGAAACATTTAACATGAAATTTGAAAGACAAAGGTGCATAGATGAAGGCCCCCAAGGGACTCAACCCACTCCACTGTTTCTGCCTTACTGAGAGTCTTCATACTTATCTGATACACTTAGGATTTCAAGTCCTCACTATTCAGACATGTGGACAAGCATTGATATAAAACATAGTCTGCAATAGAACATTTAAACAAAGAAAGACAGGAGTTGATTTAGCATAAGATGATTCCACTCTCAAAGAATGTTACTATCATTTGTAATTCTATATGGTTGGCATGGTGGGTATATCAAAATAACTTCCTGTCAAAAAAACCCCAACTATTTCCCTACAGTATTAATTAAGTTCCAGCTAAGAAAATAACCTATGTCAGATAATTCAAGAGGAGGAATATAATAGTGGAAAATGTTTTCAATGTTCTTAGAAGAGCCAGGGAGCAGCTAGGGAAGGAAGGTGAGTACCAACCATAGTGAGTAGCTAACTACCACCCATAGGCCTGGAGGAACCATGAGAAGGGGTGGTGTTACTGGGAACTGAGAGCTGACTGCAGCTGCCCACACATGTGAATTGGGATATTGCAACTGAGATCCATGAGTGCTCTTATAAAATATGAATTTGAAAAAATCAAACTAATTATTCAACCAAGTATGTCAGATCTTGCATCCAAAAGGTTCAGTTGGTGGGAGCTGAAATTGTAGCATGTCTGGTGGGGGCTGGCAACACGCAGGGAGGAACTGACCAGTGGGAGCTGAAGCCACTGAAAAGATGCAGAGGAGACCTGACATGGCAGAGAGAAATAAGGAAATAAGCTGAAGCCTTCTTCCCTCTGATCCTCCAATCTGCTGCTGCTGCTGCTAAGTCGCTTCATTTGTGTCCGACTCTGTGCAACCCCATAGACTCTGTGCAGCCCACCAGGCTCCCCTGTCCCTGGGATTCTCCAGGCAAGGACACTGGAGTGGGTTGCCATTTCCTTCTCCAATGAATGAAAGTGAAAAGAGAAAGTGAAGTTGCTCAGTCGTGTCTGACTCTTAGCAACCCCATGGACTGCAGCCCACCAGGCTCCTCCGTACACGGGACTAGGGCCTCCTGTTGTTAGGACTTACCTGGAAACAAGTTGGCCAAGAGGTCTGGAAATGCTGATGCAGGGGTCAGCCCCAGAAATACGGGGAAAAGAGCATGAAAGGCATTTGAGAGCAAAGAGACAAAGCTGCAGTGAGTTCTGATCAGAACATGCAGCTGGTGTTAGGTCCCTAAAATAGGTTACGTAGGTGGGAGAATAGCATGGAATTACGATGTTAAAATAGACAAGAAGTTAATTCATTCTAGTGGTCAACCAGAACACTTCCTGAGAGATTTCTCAAGAAGTTTCTTTTTTAAAAAGGAATTTTCATAAAGGATACCCACTTTGGCAGTTAATGGCCAAAACTAACCAGCCCTGGTATCAATACAGGGCTCCTGTGTGGCCTTTCCCAGGTTAGCCTTGCTGATTCCCGTAAGTTTAGCTGGTGCTCAGTGCAGTTGCCAGGATGCTGAGAACATGCCTGTATTTCTAAAACATGGTTTCCAAACAGAATTATTTTCTAACAGGTGTATCAAAATTTACATCCAAATAGTTTTTGTTCTTTAAATTCCTTTGGCAAATTGAAACATTAGCAAACAAACAAAACTCTTCCCAATAATATACATGGAAGGACAGAATATTCTTGGATGTAGATAAGAGTCTATCTGAGATGCCTTTATTCTTTTTGTTTTTAAAGAAATTCTTAATTATAAGATTTTGTGTTGTTCAGTTTTATGTCTTTTGTTTTGGCCAGGGACTTCTTACCCAGTATTCTGGGCTACTTGCACAGATGAGGAAGGATTTATATGACAGACTAAAGCACAGGAATGTGTGGCACAAGAGGCTTTGACATAAGCTCAGAATTTCTAAACTCTTGGAGAAGGTAACTACTCCGTCTTCACCTGCTTGATCTCATTGGTTGATGCGGCCCTCACTCTGACAAGTGGTTTCATACTGGAATCCTAGAAGTTCCTGGAAAGTACAAGCAGTGTTTGAAGGCTAAAAAGGAATGAGAGGCAGAGGTGAGCAAGGGATGAGGGGTGACTGTGCCTTCCACTCCCATCTCAGTCACAGAGACATCGCTAATTAGATTGTGGACATCGTGCTTGACTTCTAAACCTTTCTTCCCATTTTCTCCAGGTTTCTCATTCTGCACTATGAGAAACTGATTCTGGTTCCAGATAAGTCCTCTAGTCAATCACATAATCTCAAGGTCCCTTCATGTATCGGTTCGGGACCTCAGGCAGAAACCAATCAGCAGATGCCCATCTCTGTAGGTATGTGAACCTGGGTGGCTCACTGAGACCAAAGGGAAAGACATTAATCCCACATTAGGAGGGAAATTCTTTCTCTCACCAGCTGTGAACAAGGAGAAGTTGTAGCCTGGGTCTGTAGTAGCCATCTCATGACTACTGGGGGATCAGCTCTGGGATTAAACAACACTGACTGTTCAGGTAGAGAGAAGGGGAGAACTGGATGCTTTACCAAATTATTAAACAACTGACTCAACTAACCCTAAGGATTTCCCTAGTGGCTCAGATGGTAAAGAATATGCCTGCAATGCAGGAGACCTAGGTTCGATCCTAGGGTTGGGAAGATCTCTTGGAGAAGGGAATGGCAACTCACTCTAGTATTCTTGCTCGGAGAATCCCATGGACAGAGGGGCCTGATGGGCTATTATAGTCCATGGGGTCGCAAAGAGTCAGACACGACTGAGTGACGAACACAAGCCTAAAGCTCACTGTGACACTTGGCAGCCTTCTTACATAAGGTAATAATGTCCTTGTCATTTAAGCCTGTCTGTTGAGTTGGATCTTCAGTTACCTACAGCAGGGCCTTTCTGGTGGCTCTGACGGTAAAGAATCCACCTGCAATGCAGGAGACCCAGGTTTGATCCCTGCGCTGGGAAGATTCCCTGAAGAAGGGAATGGCTACCCACTCCAGTATTCCTACCTGGAAAATTCTATGGGCAGAGGAGCTTGGAACTGCAAAGAATCAGACACTCCTGAAGCAACTGAGCACACCCACAGCAGGACCCATTGTGACTGATACATTCCCTCTTCAAAGGGATTAAAAATAAAAACCAAAAACACTGCCCTACAGAAACTTCTAAAACACTTGACATTTCAGATAGACATTAACTGTTTCTACTTTTCTAATTCTAACTAGGAAATTTAACTTTTTATGGATTTTAATATACTGAGTTTTCATGTTTAGAAAGTCCTTCTTTGTTTCAAAGGGGCCGCCTTGCTCCATAGTGTATGGCTTTCTGAATGATCTCTAAAACAAAACTATAAAAATGTCTCCCATCGTTACATCTCGTGTTTTCTTTTCCTCCTTGTGACACCTCACTCCTTGCCTTCAATCCATCATTGCTCTCGCTTCATCCTCGGGCCGCCCGAGGATGGCCTTGGTCAGATCCTACCTAGGTCTGTGCTCTTCGAGTATGAATCTCTCTGTTAGTCACCCTGTGTTGTGCTCGGCATGATCGTTGACTGGAATCGTTGATGAATTAGTTCTTTGTGGCCAGTAATAGCAATAGAAATTTTAGGTGGGACCAAGGTGCTTGGGCTTCCTTGTGGCTCAGCCGTAAAGAATCCATGTGCAGTCCAGGAGATGTGGGCAATTCAGGAGATAATGATGCAGTTCCTGGGTCAGGAAGAGCCCCTGGAGAAGGAAATGGCAACCCACTCCAGTATTCTTGCCTGGGACATTCCATGGACAGAAAAACCTGGTGGGCTATAGTCCATGGGATTGTAAAAAATCAGATACAACAGAAGCGACTTAGCATGCAAGCATGCACAATGTGCGTTGCCTACAACAGAAGATCTGGCTCAATAAAAGGGTTAGTGAAATAAATATGTGATTCTACCCCTATTGTATTTATGGTGGAAGAGAGAGTTTTTAAGAAGTTACATCACAAGACTTCCCTGGGGGTCCAGAGGTTGGGAATCTGCCTTGCACTGCAGGGGATGGAGGTTCAATCTCTGGTTGGGGAACTGAGCTTCTGTGTGCCATGAAACAGCTAAGTCTGTGTCCCAAAACTACAGAACCCACATGGTACAGTGAAGATCTGGCATGCCTCAACTAAGACCCAACAGAGCCAAATAAATAAACATTTAAAAAATAAAACTAAGAAAGTACTTTATAAAAAAATAATAAAATAAGATGTTACATCATAACCCTCTATAGATGAATCTATAATAGAATCAAAGATTCACTGACCAGACAGTGGACATTTTTGAGAAAAAGCCCCCCCTTTTTAAGGCTATTTGAACCACAGCATTTATTTGACCATGTGCTTCACCTCGTACTAAACCAACCTAGGTGGCAAAAGCATTCATAATTTTAATAAAAGGCCTGAGTGCTGGAGACAGGTGTTGGGAAACCCACCCTTCACGTTAGCACGAACACCATCCAGCATTCAAATCACTGCTCACGCGTCTCTGCCGGGTCCTGGCAGCCGGCCCTTCCCACTCTGTGCCGCCTCGTGTTTACACAGTGAAAATGAAACTGTTGCCAGTGTTAATACAGCATAATTTATAAGCTGAGAAGAGAACTCAGCATGCATTCCCTTTCAAGTGAAACAGACTATTTTCAGAACCAACTGAAGGGTGGAGACATTTCTTGGAAACCAAGGCAACTGACTGCTGATTCCCCAGACACTTTCTGCCTCAGAGGATCCACCTCTCTTCAGGCAGACTGGACCAACTTGGAAAAAGCTCCATCTGACACACCTCCTGCCTGAATTATAGAAGGCAGATTTTTCTGATAAGGTCAGTCTTTCTAGGCTGCATAAAGTCCTTTAGACCTACAATCCAGAGAAGGTGCTCAGGGGACTGAAGATCAGAAACCTGGCTTATAAGAGAAAGCCTGTAGCAGAGAATCCGTGTCCTACCACTGGGTATGTTTTCAGGAATACCACAAAGCCAGACTATCTCAGAAGCTGGACATAGGGGATAGAAAAGTAAAAGTGAAAGTGTTAGTTGCTCAGTTGTGTCTACCTCTTAGTTGCTCAATTGTGTCTGACTCTTTGTGACTTCATGGACTATAGTCCACCAGGTTCCTCTGTCCAAAGAATTTTCCAGGCAGGGATACTGGAGCGGGTTGCCATTCCCTTCTCCAGGGGTCTTCCTGACCCAGAGACTGAACACAGCTCTCCTGCATTGCAGGCAGATTCTTTAACATTTGAGCCACAAGGGCACTGAAGCCTAACCCCAAAATGGATGCCTTTAGATCCAGAAAGAGTTGGCCCCATTCCTATCATATCCATTGTCCCTTGTTTTTAACATAGAAACTGAGATTATTTAACTGATCCCAGCCCGCCCACACATACACACACTTCCAAATTCTAGTACCACCAATCTTAAGGAGATGAGGAAGAGGGGGGCGACAGAGGACAAAATGGTTGGATGGAATCATTGACTCAGTGGACATTAGTTTGAGCAAACTCCAGGAGATACTGAAGGACAGGGAAGCCTGGTGTGTTGCAGTCCATGGGGCCACAAAGAGTCAGACACAACTTAGAAATTGAACAACAAAAACCTTTAGGACAGGTGAGTGGTTGTTCAGTTCAGTTCAGTTCAGTCGCTCAGGGTGTCCGACTCTTTGCAACCCCATGAATCATAGCACACCAGGCCTCCCTGTCCATCACCATCTCCCGGAGTTCACCTAGACTCACATCCATCGAGTCTGTGATGCCATCCAGCCATCTCATCCTCAGTCGTCCCCTTCTCCTCCTGCCCCCAATCCCTCCCAGCATCACAGTCTTTTCCAATGAGTCAACTCTTCGCATGAGGTAGCCAAAGTACTGGAGTTTCAGCTTTAGCATCATTCCTTCCAAAGAAATCCCAGGGCTGATCTCGTTCAGAATGGACTGGTTGGATCTCCTTGCAGTCCAAGGGACTCTCAAGAGTCTTCTCCAACACCATAGTTCAAAAGCATCAATTCTTTGGCGCTCAGCCTTCTTCACAGTCCAACTCTCACATCCATACATGACCACTGGAAAAACCATAGCCTTGACTAGATGGACCTTAGTCGGCAAAGTAATGTCTCTGCTTTTGAATATGCTGTCTAGATTGGTCATAACTTTTCTTCCAAGGAGTAAGCATCTTCTAATTTCATGGCTGCATTCACTATCTACAGTGATTTTGGAGCCCCCAAAATAAAGTCTGACACTGTTTCCCCATCTATTTCCCATGAAGTGATGGGACCAGATGCCATGATCTTCGTTTTCTGAATGTTGAGCTTTAAGCCAACATTTTCACAACATTTTCACTCTCTTCTTTCACTTTCATCAAGAGGCTTTTTAGCTCCTCTTCACTTTCTACCATAAGGGTGGTGTCATCTGCATATCTGAGGTTATTGATATTTTTCCCGGCAATCTTGATTCCAGCTTGTGTTTCCTCCAGTCCAGCATTTCTCATGATGTACTCTGCATATAAGTTAAATAAGCAGGGTGACAATATACAGCCTTGATGTACTCCTTTTCCTATTTGGAACCAGTCTGTTGTTCCATGTCCAGTTCTAACTGTTGCTTCCTGACCTGCATACAGATTTCTCAAGAGGCAGGTCAGGTGGTCTGGTATTCCCATCTCTCTCAGAATTTTCCACAGTTTATAGTGATCCACACAGTCAAAGGCTTTGGCATAGTCAAGAAAGCAGAAATAGATGTTTTTCTGGAACTCTCTTGCCTTTTCCATGATCCAGCGGATGTTGGCAATTTGATCTCTGGTTCCTCTGCCTTTTCTAAAACCAGCTTGAACATCAGGAAGTTCACGGTTCACGTATTGCTGAAGCCTGGCTTGGAAAATTTTGAGCATTACTTTATTAGCATGTGAGATGAGTGCAATTGTGCGGTAGTTTGAGCATTCTTTGGCATTGCCTTTCTTTGGAATTGGAATGAAAACTGCCCTTTTCCAGTCCTGTGGCCACTGCTGAGTTTTCCAAATTTGCTGGTGTATTGAGTGCAGCACTTTCACAGTGGTTGTTAACCAGTGTCAAATATTTCTTGCTGATCTCATCCTAAATTTGATAGTTCAATTCAGATCACTCAGTCATGTCCGACTCTTTGAGACCCCATGAACCGCAGCACACCAGGCCTCCCTGTCCATCACCAACTCCCAGAGTCCACTCAAACCCATGTCCATTGAGTCAGTGGTGCCATCCAACCATCTCATCCTCCATTGTCCCCTTCTCTTGCCCTCAATCTTTCCCAGCATCAGGGTCTTTTCCAGTGAGTCAGCTCTTCGCATCAGGTGGCCAAAGTATTGGAGTTTTAGCTTCAACATCAGTCCTTCCAATGAACACCCAGGACTGATCTCCTTTAGGATGGACTGGTTGGATCTCCTTGCAGTCTAAGGGACTCTCAAGAGTCTTCTCCAACACCTCAGTTCAAAAGCATCAATTCTTCTGCACTCAGCTTTCTTTATAGTCCAACTCTCACATCCATACATGACCACTGGAAAAACCATAGCCTTGACTAGATGGACCTTTGTTGGTCAAGTAATGTCTCTGCTTTTCAATATGCTGTCTAGGTTGGTCATAACTTTCCTTCCAAGGAGTAAGCATCTTTTAATTTCATGGCTGCAATCACAATCTGCAGTGATTTTGGAACCCAAAAAATAAAGTCAGCCACTCTTTCCCCATCTATTTGCCATGAAGTGATGGGACCGGATGCCATGATCTTTGTTTTCTGAATGTTGAGCTTTAAGCCAATTTTTTTCACTCTCCTCTTTCACTTTTAACAAGAGGCTCTTTAGTTCTTCTTCACTTTCTGCCATAAGGGTGGTGTCCTCTGCATATCTGAGGTTATTGATATCTCTCCCAGCAATCTTGATTCCAGCTTGTGCTTCCTTCAGCCCAGCGTTTCTCATGATGTACTCTGCATGTAAGTTAAATAAGCAGGGTGACAATATACAGCCTTGACGTACTCCTTTTCCTATTTGGAACCAGTCTGTTGTTCCATCTCCAGTTCTAACTGTTGCTTTCTGACCTGCATACAGGTTTCTCAAGAGGCAGCTCAGGTGGTCTAGTATTCCCATCTCTCTCAGAATTTTCCACAGTTTATTGTGATCCACACAGTCAAAGGCTTTGGCATAGTTAGGTATCTCCACACTTGGGTTTCTATCTTTTCTCTAGGTCCCACAGTGATTTCCCCCTTTTATCCAGTCTCCTAATTACTGAGTTCATTATACTTCTTTTAGGCATCTGCCATCCCAGATCTTTCCTATGTTCCTTCCATGGCTCCTCTTTTGCCTGATCCCTAGCTTCTTCAGATCCTAGACTTGAATTGGACTTTGTACACAGATATGTTCCTTTCTTCTATGCCTTGAAATTTTAGACTTACTTTTAAGTCTAAAACTGTTTCTTCTTGCCTACTGTTGGAATCATGTGCTGCCATGTTTGGACACTCTGTTTTTTGCCTAGCTCTACACTATCAGTCTGAATGATAACTAAACACCAGTTTTAATAGAGTATTGTTTCCTAGATCCCCCTTGGGACATGTTGCACAGGATTGGAATGGGTCAATTATGCTTATTATCCTGCTAATTCCCCCATTAGGATAGAGAGTCAGGGTATTCAATGTAAGGATAGACACTCAGGAATAAAGCAGGAAGGTCCCTAATGCCTGGGAGGAGCATGATAATGACCAACATCATATTCCATTTCAATGACTTCAACCTTCACAGCTTGAACAGACCTATCACCCTATATGACGAACTTGGCCTTGAACACAGATCCAACCTGGTGCTAGAAAAACATGGTAATGGGACCTCAGGGCCTCTGTTCTTGTTCAGTGGCTAAGTGTGTCCGACTCTTTGCAACCCCATGGACTGCAACACACCAGGCTTCCCTGTCCTTCACTATCTCCTGGAGTTTGCTCAAACTCATGTCCATTGAGTCAATGATGCCATCCAACCATCTTATCCTCTGTTGCCGGCTTCTTCTCCTGCCCTCAGTCTTTCCCAGCATTAGGGTATTTTCCAGTGAGTCAGCTCTTCACATCAGGTGGCCAAAATATTGGAGCTTCAGCTTTACCATCAGTCCTTCCAATAAATATTCAGGGTTGATTTCATTTAGGATGGACTGGTTTGATCTCCTTGCTGACAAAGAGACTCTCAGAAGTGCTTTCCAGCACCACAGTTTGAAAGTATCAATTTTTCGGAGCTCAGCCTTCTTTATGGCCTCTGCTTAGTACTATTTTCAGTTCCTAGGTGTCTAGGTACCTGCCTTAAGTAATTTTTTGGCTACATTTCTATTGCTAAACCACATCTCATATAGTCCTATTGAAATTTTAAAAGTCTGGAAATATAAGTTGCCAATCCATTGTTAGTCCATCAGTAGTACCTTATTGGAAATCCTTCATTCAATATTTATTTAATGCTATCATTTCCCTGTATAATACTTGGATGAGAAAGAATAGGACCAAGGACTAATATATATTTTATTACAGAAGAGAAATAAGTAATAAAGAAATAGGTTTCTTTCTTTGAGTTTTTGCTGGTGAAAAGGGTGAGACAGAAACTTATATGGAATGAAGAGCTAGGCATGTGCCTCTGAGATTCACTCAGCTGCAGCATTGCCAGGAGACAAAGTAATCCCAGACAGATGAAAGTGAAGATAGAGAGTGAATTCCTAACTCTCTGGGGCAAGTAACTGTCTCCAATTCTTTCTATTTGCCAAACACTCAGCTCATCACAACCTCCTTTCTACAAGGAAATATGTTAACCCAAGTCAACATCAGCACAAAGACATTTGTGTCACAAATCTTGAAGTTAATCCTGCTGCTGCTGTTAAGCCACTTCAGTCGTGTCCAACTCTGTGCGACCCCCGTAGACGGCAACCCACCAGGCTCCCCCCGTCCCTGGGATTCTCCAGGCAAGAACACTGGAGTGGGTTGCCATTTCCTTCTCCATGGCATGAGAGTGAAAAGTGAAAGTGAAGTTGTGCAGTTGTGTCCGACTCTTAGTGACCCCATGGACTGCAGCCCACCAGCTCCTCTGTCCCTGGGATTTTCCAGGCAAGAGTACTGGAATGGGGTGCCATTGCCTTCTCCGAAATTAATCCTAGGATCCTATAAAATGTTATAGTTAGTTAAAGTGAACTGTATAAAAACTATTTTATTTCCCCGGACACACCAAGTGAAATTAAGGTGATCCCTCTTTTCCATGAGTTTTGCAAGAAGAGGCATAGAAAGATTGTTAATATAAGTTCCAAGCACATGTAAAACAAAACCACTCCAGGTAACTCACGGTTTATTTAAACCAACCTTATTAAATACATTTTTAAAGCAAAAACACAGAAAGCAGGCAGGCACATAGGCCTTGTAAACAACTCCATTCATACTCTCTTGTGATCTTATCCTCTTATTTCTCCAGCATTTTTCCTCTGAATCTACCCTTTGTCAAGCAGGGACATCCTGATAGCTTGATAGCTCAGGAACGCAAGTCCTCCTTTCCTGTCTCCCAGCCACAGGGGTCTCCCTGGCTCACTGTATCGGTGTCAGCTCATGACCTCAGTGTCCCAAAGACTCACAATTTTTTGTTTATAAGCCATGTGGTAGCCAGAGTTCACAAACTCTTGTCCAAAATGCTGGATACCACAGGCAGGGGTCCTTTAAGGTAACTCTTTGAGTTCATGGTTGGTGAATTTACAAAGAAAAGTTTTTGGTTTTCTGTTAAATGTTCCAGTTGATAGACCTCAGCAAGACCTCTCTCATCAGCTTAATGAAAAACAGAATTTTGAACAGAACCCTTTTCTCTTGGTACCCAACATAAACATGATAGATAAAAGTGTAAGATGTCAGACTGCATCTAACAAGTATTCTAGGCCAATACTCTTCTATCATTAATTAAACCGTGGGGACAAAGATCAGAATCACCTTGCCCATTACCTTATAATATGCAAGTCTGTGTTCTGGATGATATGTATATCTGTCCTTCAAAAAAAAGTCAAACTTAAAGTTTTTATCCTCTTTTTAGGTAGTTTTTAGAAATGTCTATTTGGCCTTTTTAAAGAGTTAAGTGAGCATTTGAGTAGAATGATATTTCTGACTCTTAGAAGTGATAATATTATATATAACATGATACATCTTTACATGATCACAGAATTCTACTGCATCCAGATACCTTACTAGCCTTACCCATCTGAAACAAATAACTAGGAACCATCTTGCTTTTTCCCTGGTTTGGCACATTAATAGAGTGACTTGCTAAGTGCTGTCATGTAGACTGTGTGGGCTGGGAAATAGCCAACAAATCAGAAACAGTCTTCTTCTTCTTCTTCTTTATTTACTATTTACTTATTTATTTGACTGTACTGGGTCTTAGTTGTGGCATGCATGATCGAGTTCCCTGACTAGGGATGGACTCGGGACCCACTGCATTGGGAGTGCAGAGTCTTAGCCACTGGACCACAGGGAAGTCCCAGAGACTATCTTCTTTGTCTAGGTGTCTTACACCCTAGATGCCCACATGTTCAGTTCCTTCACATATAAATGAGAGATGTCCTGGCTCTTCAGAATTTTACAAGACTGAACTAGTGAACATTCAAAAACTATATATTTAAATTCACATTAGAAAGAGCCATCTATAAGTCCTTGCACTTCCTTCAGGAACACTTTCAAAGGCAGAAGTGAACAGTTCCTCTAATGTGTGACTCATTTATTAGAGTTAGTTAAGGTCTCTTCATTCTTGCTTATTGCAAATATCTCAAGAGATATTTGGATGTCAAACAGAAGGTTCTAATACATTATCGACTCCCCAATTATCTCTAACAACAATGTAAATATTTATAAATTCATTATGATACTAGATTCAAAAACAATCATTATCCTCTTTCTTACGATCTCAGAGATTAAAGTATGTATTTGCAAGACCTTTGCCCTAAAACACCTGAATGGTATCAAAGACAGAAAGAGAGGAGAGTCTGAAGAAGAGTAAAGAGAAATGACAACAAAATAATATGCTGAATCCCATATTATATCTTCTAAAATTGTTTGTTTTTGTTCAGTGGCTCAGTTGTGTCCAACTCTTTGTGACCCCGTGAACTGCTGCATGCCAGGCTTCCCTGTCCTTTACTGTCTCTCAGAATTTGGTCAAACTCATGTCCATTCAGTTGATTCCTTCCAGTGAATATTTAGGGTTGATTTCCTTTAGGACTGACTGGTTTGGTCTCGTGGAGTCCAAGATATTCTCAAGAGTCTTCTCCAGTACCACAGTTCAAAAGCATCAGTTCTTTGGTGCTCAGCCTTCTTTATGGTCCAGCTCTCACATCCCATATATGACCACTGGAAAAACCATAGCTTTGACTCGATGGAACTTTGTTGGCAAACTGATGTTTCTGCTTTTTAATATGCTGTCTAGGTTTATCATAGCTTTTCTTCCAAGGAGCAAGCGTCTTTTAATTCATGGCTACAGTCACCATCTGCAGTGATTTTGGAGCCCAAGAAAATAAAGCCTAAAAATATATATGTGTGTATGAGTGTGTGTGTGTGTGTGTGTGTGTGTGTGTGTGTGTGTATAACAGCATATTTTGAGATGATTGGGAAAACTAAATATGGATTTGTTTATTAGCTAATCATATAAAATATTTAATCTCTGAGTGTGATCATTGTATTTGGTTATGAAGAAAATGTCCTTGTTTTTAGATAGATGCTGAAGTAGTAACATATAAAATGTCACCATATGTGCAACTAATTTCAAATATCTCAAGAAGAAAAGTAAGATGATAGATGGATGGATATATAGATAGATAGATAGACAGATATAAGGAAAAAGTGGCAAAATGTTAACAACTGGTGATTTCCAAGATAAGTATGAAGATAATAACAAAAAGTTGCTCTTTTCTTTGAAATTTCTCTATAGGTTTGAACTTTTCAAAATAAAAAGAGTTCAGTTCAGTCGCTCAGTCATGTCCAACTCTCTGTGAGCCCATGAAATGCAGCACGCCAGGCCTCCCTGTCCATCGCCAACTCCCGGAGTTCACCCAAACTCACGTCCATGAGCCATCTCATCCTCTGTCATCCCCTTCTCCTGCCCCCAATCCTTCCCAGCATCAGAGTCTTTTCCAATGAGTCAACTCTTCACATGAGGTGGCCAAAGTACTGCAGTTTCAGCTTTAGCATCATTCCTGCCAAAGAACACCCAGGGCTGATCTCTTTTAGAATGGATTGTTTGGATCTCCTTGCAGTCCAAGGGACTCTCAAGAGTCTTCTCCAACACCACAGTTCAAAAGCATCAATTCTTCAGTCCTCAGCCCTCTTCACAGTCCAACTCTCACATCCATACATGACCACTGGAAAAACCATAGCCTTTACTAGACGGACCTTTGTCAGCAAAGTAATGTCTCTGCTTTTGAATATGCTATCTAGGTTGGTCATAACTTTTCTTCTCAGGAGTAAGCGTTTTTTAATTTCATGGCTGCAGTCACCATCTGCAGTGATTTTGGAGCCCAAAAAAATAAAGTCTGACACTATTTCCACTGTTTCCCCATCTATTTCCCATGAAGTAATGGGACCAGATGCCATGATCTTCGTTTTCTGAATGTTGAGCTTTAAGCCAACCTTTTCACTCTCCACTTTCACTTTCATCAAGAGGCTTTTAGTTCCTCTTCACTTTCTGCCATAAGGGTGGTGTCATCTGCATATCTGAGGTTATTGATAAAAAGAATTAGGAAGTTCAAAAACAACACAGGGGACGGGAAGCAGTGTGTGAAGTAGAATTGAAAAAATTCTGGTCATTTGTTGATCCCATGGCGATTTATAGGAAGTTCATCAAACTAGTTTTTCTTCCATATATTTTAGATGTTTCTATAAGAATAAAAAATGTTTTTAATAGAACAAGAATATTCCTTCTTCACCTCATCTCTTAGTTTCCCCCATACCCTGTTTGAATCTGAGCCCCTCTCCACTTTAAATAATTAACCAGCCACAATACAGCCTCGTTTTTGTGACAGCAGAGTGGATTCTAAGTTCAGGTGGTACCTGTGTTGACAGCAACTAAATAATGTCTACCCCCAAAACCCACAGTATTTATAGGGCACTAGCTTAAAATGATGCCATGCACTAGAAGGAGAGGGCGAATGTAAGAACAGCATGATTTAAAAGAAAGCCTTGGTGGAGATAACCCTGGGTCGGTGGATGAATGAATGGACAAAGAAAAGGTGGTATATGCATACAATAGAGTTTTGTTCACCCTTAAAAAAGAAGGAAGTCTTGACACATGCCTACAACAAGGATAAACCTTGAAAACATGCGGAGTAAAATAAGCCAGTCACAGAAGGACAAATACCATAGGGTTCTACTTATAAAAGGTACTTAGAATAAACGAATTAATGGAGACAGAAAGGAGACTGATGGTTGCCAGGGTCTGGGGAGTAAGAGGAGTGGGGAATTATTGTTTAATGAAATAGAATTTCAGTTTCAGAAGACAGAGCCCTGGAGATGAATGATGGTAATGGTTGCACAACAATGTCAACGGACTTCACTTAGAAATGGTTAAAATGGTACACATTCCATGTTATGCATAGTTTACCACAATAGGAGGGCTTCCCTGGTGGCTCAGAGGTTAAAGCGTCTGCCTCCAATGTGGGAGACCTGGGTTCAGTCCCTGGGTCGGGAAGATCCCCTGGAGAAGGAAATGGCAACCCACTCCAGTATTCTTGCCTGGAGAATCCCATGGACAGAGAAGCCTAGTAGGTTACAGTCCACGGGGTCGCAAAGAGTCGGACACGACTGAGCGACTTCACCTTTCCTTAGCTTACCTTACCTTACCTTACCACAATAGGAAAGAAAGAAGGGAGGAAGGAACACAGGCACCAAGTCTCTGTCTTTCTGCTCTTTGAAATGCTGAAGCATCCTTCAAGTGCTTGCAATGTCCATGGGTAAAAATGTTGTCTTTTCCATGACTGGGTACATTGCAGTTACTGGTAGGAATGATCACATGAACACAGACCCAAACCTGGCTGCCATGAGGACAGGAGATTCCTGACAACAGGAGTCTTTCTGCTGCCCTGAGGGGAGACCCTGCTGGGTGGCCCCACAAAATCCCAGCTCACCAAGTGGCTGACTTGGGGCAAGGGGAGAGGGGAAGATTTCCTGGTAATGCTTCTTGTAATACCTTGTTAGTGCTTGTAATCAACATGGCTGGGATGAAAGAATTCTGGCTTCAGAACAGATACGTCATGCTTTAAATTAAATCAGATCCCCGCTGTGAGCCACTTACTCCCTTTCTTCCCCACAGCCAGGGAAACAATTCAGAGGTTTCTCTGCAGGGTTAGCAGCGTGAGTGACCTTCAGTCTTTCCACTTAAAATCGATTCAAGATGATCACAGTGGC
This sequence comes from Nanger dama, assembly GCA_917880005.1. NCBI lineage: Eukaryota > Metazoa > Chordata > Mammalia > Artiodactyla > Bovidae > Nanger > Nanger dama. The sequence goes on along the minus strand of CAKJTW010000032.1, from coordinate 12,109,324 downwards.
TTAAATAAAAGTCTCCATCCCACTCTTCTTCCCAGCATCTCTGTTTCTGTCTTTGTCTGTCTCCTGCCCCCTCCCTCCCTCCCTCTCTCTCTCTCTCTCTCTCTCTCTCCTCTCTCTCTCTCTCTCTCTCTCTCTCTCTCTCTCTCTCTCACACACACACACAGATACTTTCATGTTTATTTCTCTTCTGCATATGTGCCTAAGACTTGCTAAACCCACTTCCAAAGGCATCTCATCACCCTTCCACCTGGCTCAGAACTGACAGCAAGATTTTTCACCTCCTCCCTCTCCTTTCTCTTCTCTGATGAACAGTGAACCAGATGGCCATTCCCCAGTCTCCCAGCATGGGTTTGACTGACAGGGGCCTTTGATAAACCTCTGAAGAATGAAGTCATCTCCAGGTCACCGCAGCAGCCTGGCCTTTAACACCCACCACACAGACCACCATTATCTGCTGAATAGGAGACAAAGGAAATTAGCCCTGCTTCCCTCTCGTCCCCATTATTTCCAGCCTGATTTAAACAAGGAGGCAATGAGATGCCCTTCACTTTCCTCCAAAAGGTACAAATGTCAGCTGTTAAAAAATGCAAGCAAGAGGCTTTTCTGTGTTAATGGCTGGGTTTCTTTGTTAAAGCTGAGGAGTGGAAAGTGTGGTTAAGCGCTGCCTTTGAGAAAAGACTTAACAAGCTTCTCAACAACTTCCTTAACTACCCATACCTAAGTCTAATCCATAGGTATTCTTAAGCCTTCAGGTTTCAAGTAGAAAGGAAAGGTGGATGTGAGGCTTCATTTCCAAACATGGGGCCTCCCAAGTGACTCAGTGGTAAAGAGTTTGCCTGCCAATGAGGCTACAGGAGACATAGGTTTGATCGCTGGGTCAGAAAGATCCCCTGGAGCAGGAAATGGCAGCCCATTCCACTATTATTCCCTGGAAATTTTCATTGACAGAGGAGCCTGGAGGGCTGTATAGTCCATGGGGCCACACAGAGTTGAACATGACTGAGTGACTGAGGACACAAGAATCTGGAAAGCTGAGTGAAAAGAGTTTTCCATCATGTTACTTCTGCAATTGGAAAAGTAGGAAAAGGGTCCCTCCCCCCTTTCCCCAAACATTCTACCCCCAGGAACTAAATGTTTAAGTCTCAGCAGAACGAAAAATGAGTTTTGAGTACCTACATCCCTCCAGATTTGACAAGGAGATTGCTTCTGGTTGTCTCCTGGCACGCTGTGAAGGGCAGGTGTGTGTGTCTGTGTGTCTTTGGGCGTACTCTAGTTGTTTGTTGTTATAGATGAGTACTTCAGCTTTAGCTGGAGAATGGAAAATTATGGCAGAAGTGTTCATTATTGTGAAGGAATTTGTTTCACAATTCCATCTCTCTCTCTCTCTCTCTCTTAGTTGCTAAGTCGTGTCCAACTCTTTTGACCCCGTGGACTATAGCCTGCTAGGCTCCTCTGTCCATGGGATTCTCCAGACAAGAATACTGGAGTGGGTTGCCATTTCCTTCTCCAGGGGATCATCCCGACTCAGGAATCAAACCCAGATCTCCCGCATTGCAGGCAGATTCTTTACCAACTGATCTATGAGGGAAGCCCATTCACAATTCCATAGTTGTTTCTAAATATTAAGGATTGTGGCATATTTTCTTTAGATGACAGCCTAAGAAGGCAATGTTTGCTGTTGTTATCATGCAGATTATAATACTTTAAAACTGTTGGTTCTGCAAAACAGCCAGAAGCCTGCAAAAAAGAACAGATATCAGATAAATCATGACAATTCAGATAAAATTAATGACTCAACCAACAGACATCAGAGCCAGACATTGCATTAGGTCCTTCCTGTGATATCAATTTGGAGGCAGAGTCCCCACAAAGAGTTTATGATCTAGATAAGGAAACACAAGTAAATCTAGACCTCATTCCTAAAGACTAGGCATTGTTGTTTAGTTGCTAAGTCGCCTCTGACTCTTTGCAACCCCAAAGACTGTAGCCTGCCAGGCTCTATCCATGGAATTCTCCAGGCAATAACATTGGAGTGAGTAGCCATTCCCTTCTCCAGGGGATCTCCCAATCCAGGGATCAAACCCAGGTCTCCTGCATTGCAGACAGATTCTTTACCATCTGAGCCAACAGGGAAGCAAAATTTATACTTTCTTCCTGTATTTGTTAGCTAGGGCGACCATCACCAAACATGACAGACTGGGTAAGTTAAATGACATTTAATTCTCACAGTTCCGGAGACCGGAAGTCCTCCATTAAGGAACTGGTTAGAGTTGGACTGTGAAGAAGGCTGAGCACCGAAGAACTGATGCTTTTGAACTGTGGTGTTGGAGAAGACTCTTGAGAGTCCCTTGGACTGCAAGGAGATCCAACCAGTCCATTCTGAAGGAGATCAGCCCTGGGAGTTCTTTGGAAAGAATGATGCTAAAGCTGAAACTCCAGTACTTTGGCCACCTCATGCGAAGAGTTGACTCACTGGAAAACTCTGATGCTGGGAGGGATTGGGGGCAGGAGGAGAAGGGGATGACAGAGGATGAGATGGCTGGATGGCATCACGGACTTGATAGACTTGAGTCTGAGTGAACTCCGGGAGTTGGTGATGGACAGGGAGGCCTGGTGTGCTGCAATTCATGGGGTCGCAAGGAGTCCAACATGACTAAGTGACTGAACTGAACTGAACTGAGGACTGTCTCCTTGGCCTGCAGGTGGCTGCCTTCTCACTGTGACCTCACATGGCCTTTCCTCTATTTGTGTATCCCTGGTGTCTCTTTCTCTTCTTGTAAGGAGCCAGTCATATGAGATCAGGATCCCACTCTTATGACATCATTTAGCCTTAGTGACCATCTTAAAGGTCCCATATCTAAATACAAGCACATTAGTGGGTAGCGTTAGTTGCTCAGTTGTGTATGACTCTTTGTAACACCATGGACTGTAGCCTACCAGGCTCTCCTGTCCATGGAGTTCTCCAGGCAAAAATAAGGGAGTGGGTTGCCATTTCCTTCTCCAGGGGATCTTCCCAACCCAGCGATCGAACCTAGGTCTCCTGCATTGCAGCCAAATTCTTTACCATCTGAGCCACCAGGGAAGCAGGGCTTCAACATATGAGTTGGGGCGGTGGGGGGGAGGTGGGGGAGTGGTTTACATGACTAAGTCCATAACACTTCCTTTAGCAATGAGAAGGTGAGGAAGTGATGAAATAGGGGATCCACAAGTTGAAGAGTTGCTTTAGAACTGCAATTGAATTAATGAAGAGAGGGGACGAGGAAGAGACAGTTTAGGAGGTTATTTCAATAGGCAACAGGTAAAATGGGTAGGGCCTGGATTTTATTTTAGCAGTAAAAAGAACTGGAAGCCAAGTAAAGACATTAAGGAAACATTAATAGGATTTGATGACTGATTTAATATGGCAAGCAAGAGAGAAAAGAGGCTTTGGGTTATTAATTCTGAGAGATTACGGAGATGGTGACCTATGAAATGAGTATGGAGAAGATACCTATACTGCCAAATAGAGTGGAAAGGTCTTGCATTGTGCAGTCACACATGCTACTTTAAACATGTAAAGGTGGTCATGTTTTAAATGTGTGATTTTAGCAATTCATATTACCATTTCATTACTCTTGTATGAAATTGGGATGATGGAACCAACTTCACTGGGTGGTTTATATTTTATGAATGAAAGGATATCATATAATTCAACTATGACATAGAATTCACAATTACTGATAGGTTTCAGAAGAAGCTTGCATGCACGCTAAATCACTTCAGTAATACCCAACTCTGTGCAACCATATGGACTGCAGCCTGCCAGGTTCCTCTGTCTATGGGATTCTCTAGGCAAGAATGCTGGAATGGGTTGCCATGCCCTCCTCCAGAGGATCTCCCCCAGCCTGGGATCTAACCCGTATCTATTACACCTACCTGCATTGGTTCTTTACCACTAGTGCCACCTGGGAAGCCCCAGAAGAATCTTAAGTCTAGGTAATTATAAATATTATTGGTTTTCATTTTAGTTGGAAATCTTCTCCCTGATATAAAGAAGCAAATTAAATATAATGTAGTTGGATACGTGGGTCAGCTTCTTAATAACACTCAGGCTGTGACCCAGTTCTTTGAAGAAGTATAAACAACTGTCCCTGTTCTATAAATTGAGTTTTTATAAAACCACAAGTGTGGCTTTGAGAGCAATTCAAAGCCCACCTAGCTTTACTAATCCCCAAACCTCACCTATTTATCTCAAAATTCTAAAAGCCCAGGATGTTGGAAATAGAACCGTCCTCCACTCAAGGGAAAATATTAAGTTAATATTACACACTAGATTTCAGATATTAATTATCTGACATATAGATAAAGTTTTAAAACAAAAGCTACAAGGTCTCCATGCAACTGTCTCTATGTTTTTATATATATATCATATCATACATATGTGTATGTGTATATTATATGATAGTTTCTACTTCTAAATGATATTAAAAAAATTATTTATTGAATCACTTAAAGGAGTCCTATTCAAGTTGGCTTAGATACAAATGAACACTCACATAAGTTAAGGATTTCTAAAACTCTCAGAAATACAAACTTTAACCCAAACATATTTTGAAGTTTGCATGATCTGGGATACTCTTTGATAAATAAAACTAGTTTTAAAATTGTTGGTAAAATTAAAACAGGCATTTCTTCAGTGTTGTCAGCATTAAATATAAAGCAGAGATGCAATTTACTTGCTACCTAGGTTTGCCAGTCAAATAAGCTTATGTTATATCTACTAAACATTTACAATTATAACACTATGAATCCAACTTAAGAACCAAATGTGCAAAAACGTTAACTGTTTGATGCATGTCAAGCATAGCAGTTGGAAAAAAAAAAAAACGGAAAGGAAGAACCATATTTTTAACTTTCTGGAGTCTTTGCCTTGGTGATATTTTTATACTTGACTGTTTTTATCAACAAGAAAAATAACTTAAAATGATGGCTAGCTTTGTTATTTGTCTCATGAAATTTTCACAAGCAATTCAGGTATAATTAAGAACATGTGAATTAAATAGATATCTGTGGGATAAAAGTTTGTAAATGAACTTTTCAACATTAATTATGTTTAAGTATGTTTACTTAAAAATAGTTCCAAAGATCGGTTTGATAACTGAAAGCCTTAAAGCTATGCAAAGTTAAATTAAATGGTGAATCTTCATTGAATGTATAGGTTATTCCCACATGAGATAAAACATTAATTGCTGAACAAAAGTTTGTTTATCTACTTTTGGCATCTTGTGTTTATGTGGTATAGAGATGGTAAATTTATTGGACCAGTTAATGAACATGAAAAATTTTACTTTGAAAACACATATGCCTTTAGAAATTATGAAAGGACAAATTTACAAATTTAGTATAAAATTATAATACATGGAAGACAGTTCCCAGTTGCTTACTTCTTAGTTTTCACTGAAAAGAAAAATTACTCATGGTTAAAAATTATAATGAATAGTAAGAAACGAAGCGCCAGTCTATGTTCAATACAGGATACAGGATGCTTGAGGCTGGTGCACGGATGATCCAGGGAGATGATATGGGGTGGGAGGTGGGAGGGGCTTCGGCATTGGGAGATTGTGTACACCTGTGGCTGATTCATGTCAATGTATGGCAAAACAAATACAGTACTGTAATGTAGAATAAAGTATTAAAAAAATAAAATAAAAATACATTAGTCCAGTCGAATCAGAGGGAAAAACATCAGATTTCAGATATGTTCTGCAAAATAACCTGAGAACCTCTCAAAACTGACAAGGTTTTCAAAAACAAGGAAAGTATGAGAAACTGTCAGGTACAAGGAGACAGAACTGTTAGATGTAATGTGGTACCCTGGATAGGACCCTGGTACAGAAAAAGGACATTAAGTAAAAACGAAGGAAATGTGAACAAAGCATGGACGTCAATATTGGCTCATTAAGTGCTTCCCTGGTAGCTCTGCTGGTAAAGAATCCGCCTGCAATGCAGCAGATCCTGGTTCAATTCCTGGGTCAGGAAGTTCCCCTGGAGAAGGGATAGGCTACCCACTCCAGTATTCTTGGGCTTCCCTGGCGGTTCAGCTAGTAAAGAATCTACCTGTAATGCGAGAGACCTGGGTTTGATCCCTGGGATGGGAAGATCCCCTGGAGAAGGGCATGGCAACCCCTCCAGTATCCTTGCCTGGAGAATCCCCATGGACAGAGGAGCCTGGTGGGCTACAGTCCATGGGGTCAAAAAGTCAGACACGACTGAGCGACTAAGCATAGCACACACCAAACTTAATGTAAGATATTAGAAACTGGGGAAGCGGAGTGTGATGCATATACCTACCCCCTGCTATCTGCAAATTTTCTATTATAAAAAAGTTTACTTGTGAAAAATAAGGGGAGTGCTCTCTGGGAGAGGTGGGAAGCAGGCCCTTAGATAAGACTGTTGTTCTTGTTCAGTTGCTGTCGTGTCCAGCTCTTTGCCACTCCATGGACTGCAGCACACCAGGCTTCCCTGTCTTCACTGTCTCCTGGAGTTTTGCTCAGACTCATTTCCATTGAGTAGATGATGCTATTAACCATCTCGTCCTCTGCTGCCCCCTTCTCCTTTTGCCTTCAGTCTTTCCCAGCCTCAGGGTCTTTTCCAAAGACTGTTAATCAAAGGATTTTCATAAAGAAAACAGCTTTACTAAGTCCTAATCTAGTCAAGGTGATGGTTTTTCCTGTGGTCATGTATGAATATGAGAGTTGGACTGTGAAGAAGGCTGAGCGCAGAAGAATTGATGCTTTTGAACTGTGGTGTTGAAGAAGACTCTTGAGAGTCCCTTGGACTGCAAGGGAGATACAACCAGTCCATTCTGAAGGAGATTGGCCCTGGGATTTCTTTGGAAGGATGATGCTAAAGCTGAAACTCCAGTACTTTGGCCACCTCATGCAAAGAGTTGACTTATTGGAAAAGACTCTGATGCTGGGAGGGATTGGGGGCAGGAGGAGAAGGGGGTGACAAGGAGATCCAACCAGTCCATTCTGAAGGAGATCAGCCCTGGGAGTTCTTTGGAAGGAATGATGCTGAAGCTGAAATTCCAGTACTTTGGCCACCTCATGGGAAGAGTTGACTCACTTGGAAGAGACTCATGCTGGGAGGGATTGGGGGGCGGGAGGAGGGGGGGTACGACAGAGGATGAGATGGCTGGATGGCATCACTGACTCGATGGACCTGAGTCTGGTGAACTCCGGGAGTTGGTGATGGACAGGGAGTCCTGGCGTGCTGCAATTCATGGGGTCGCAAAGAGTCGGACACGACTGAGCGACTGAACTGAACTGAAATAAGACTGCCTTTCGAGGAAGAGAAATGAAATGACTAACCTGGGGTATGGCTTTCACTAGTTCAGCTGTTATTGTCACCTTCTTTTCCTGGTTTCTCTCCTGGAGAACAGCACTGTCCTGGGAGGGTAAGGCTGGAAGAAGAAAAAGGAGAGTGAGAAGATGAGGGCCTCTCTGCACTCCCAGGATGACCAGCGTAAAAATTCTGTCCACCCTTCCTCCTCCCAGCCTTCTTCGGTTTCACTGCCCACATAACCAAGAGATTACAGGCAATCAACAGTGACTGAGGGGTCTAATTTATAACTCTTTCTCTTAAGCTCGAGGTCCTAAATGTGATCTTTTCCCATTCTTTGGGAATGGGAATGCATTCCCATTCTTTGGTCTTATTATGAATAAAACTAATGAGATGTGCTAAAAAAAATTATAATGAATATATATAAATAAAACTATGAAAAATAATAAGATTAAATTATGGTCTGTAAAGGAAAGGAAGATGTTTTTGCTGAGGAATGTTCAAAGGACATATTTAAGAGGAAGAGAATAATTTTGAGCTAAAGCAGAAAGACTGATTGATACAGAATGAAAAAACGTAGAAGACAAAAATTGGATAGATTTTTAAAATTGTAGACAGTTGTGGAAAAGAAATTTTATGTGTGATTGAATTGCTAAAGTTAAATTCACACTGTCTTTATCAGAGCTTTGATTACTTAAGAAAACCAAATATTTTCAACATTAAAGAGTGAAAGATTTTTGTTTTTAACAGTCGTATAACCAATATTTATCTTTAGTTTTATAATGTCACTTTGGTTAAATAGGTAGTTAAGTTTTATTTTATATGATTCTGTTTAGTGAGATATACACACTTTTTACATTCTTCACAACTTTCCCAAATTAAATTTTAAACAGAGTAATTTTTTTTTCCTTTAAAAGTCCAAACTGAGATTCCTCATGCTGGAACTTTTGTTCCAGCAAAGGAGAGTTCACTGTTTTTGCTGCACCTAAGTAAATAATCAGGCCAGGTTTCATAACATTCAACTTATACTGCAAAGGAATTAGTCTTACTTCGATTATCTTTGATAGAAAGGGAAGTGAGTAGACAAAATACATATGTATATTTGATGGAAAACTGTAGCACACTCTTGCGGGCATTAAATTCTAATGCTATACAAGGTCTTTCCGATCTTGTTACTTTCTTGTAACTGGACTGGATCCTGGATTCTAGTTTCCTCCTATATCTGGCAGCCTCTCCCCAAGACCAGTATTATCAATTTTTCTCTCACCCTCTGACTTGAAGTCACTAAAAATTAAAACTACCCTTTTTCCTGGGGCCCTGCAAGCTGAAGTTGGATGACTTGATATAAACCTCAGAGAAATCTTTACAACAGCTCATGTTTGGACAACTTTTATGCCTACTGTTGTGTGGGCCACTCAGAGAGTTTACTGGAACAAATGACAACACCCCCAGAGACATTCCAACTCCAAACAGGAAAATCTGCAAGACTGCCACTGCCTGTCCTCACTCCTGACATAGAGAAATTCCCTCAGGACTCAAAAGCTGAATTTATAGTTTGTTCTAGCCATTAACCTTTGTTTTTCTTTTGTTTCCATGGAAGTGCCCAGCACTAAGAGATTAGTACAATAGATTATGAGACCATTCACTCACTCAGTGTCTGGACTGGGAAACTTCTTAGGGGAGTTTCAGATGGAAGAATGAACATGCTCAGGACACGCTATCCCGAAACATGGAACCTTGGCCTATTGAATATTTTAAGCTGAAGGACTTCTGAGAAAACAGGAAAAGCAGAAGCATCACTCTGTGCTTCTCCTCTGAAACAGATGAGAAAACCCTCTTGTGAGAGGGGCCTTCTCTATATCTGGAAGAAAGGAAAATCCTCCTCTCTGAAGACAAAGGGAAGCCAAACAGATCTTCCTAAGTTTCCCCGGTTAACTGAACTTATATACCCTTTCTCCTATCACATTCCTCATGCCTCTCCACTTTTCAAACTTAGCATACACCAGAAGGTCTGTTTTCATTTCCTATGAAGACTCTCATGTCACATAACATTCATATGAAACAAATCTGCGGGGGAAAATCTGTATGCTTTTCTCTTGTTAATCTGTCTTTGTCACTTTAATTTTCAGACACAGCCAGGGACACTAACAGGGTCAAGGAAAACTTTTTCTTCCTCTAAGTGAAGTGAAGTGAAATGAAGTCGCTCAGTCGTGTCCGACTCTTTGTGACCCCATGAACTGTAGCCTATCAGGCTCCTCTGTCCATGGGATTTTCCAGGCAAGAGTGCTGGAGTGGATTGCCATTTCCTTCTCCAGGGGATCTTCCCGACCCAGAAATTGAACCGGGGTCTCCCGCACTGCAGGCAGACACTTTATCATCTGAGCCATCAGGGAAGCCCACAGCCATAAAAACTAATAGAGAGCACACTTCTGTCTCTCTTTAAATATCTGTATGTTGCATATTTAAAGAGAAAGAATCCAGTATATATATGTATATATATATAATATTTATTTACTTTATATATATATATATATATTTGTGTGTGTGCTCAGTCTTGTCTGACTCTTTGCAACCACATGGACTGTAGCCCGCCAGGCTTCTCTGTCGATGGGATTTCCCAGGCAAGAATACTGGAGTGGGTTGCCATTTCCTTCTCCAATATATATATGTGTGTATGTATATTTGGAGAGACAGAGAATGACGTACTCAACATGAGTTGACTGGGGTAGCAGATTCTTTGGTTTGGAGAATATGTTCCCATTGAATATATATCAGGATACTTTACTATATAACACAGCATATATTACTATAGCTGCTCCCTGCTTTGTAATCTTTGAAAAAGAGACCCAACAAAATTTGGAGAGAGATCTTGTCAAACCTTCACTTAATATTTTGCTTTCATGGCTATAGCTCTCGTTGTTGCCAGTTCAGAAAGCTTTCCTTTCCTCTTGTACCCAGTGCAACTTTTAAATAATTTTAGTGATGTTTAGCCTCACAGAAGCTGGTTTTATGGAATCACAAACCTGCAGAATACAAGGGAACTCTAGAGAATACTGTTTAAATTTATTATGTAGCTTTATTGGGTCAGTTCTCATAGTTTTGTAAGTAATCTTCAGGTCCCTTGAGATTCAGTGCAGCTTTTAAGAATGTTGATTATTTCACTTCTTGTGTTTGGAGTTGAATTCTTTGAAATTCAGTTTAGTTCAGTCGCTCAGTCGTGTCCGACTCTTTGCGACCCTGTGAATCGCAGCACGCCAGGCCTCCCTGTCCATCACCATCTCTCGGAGTTCACTCAGACTCACGTCCATCGAGTCGGTGATGCCATCCAGCCATCTCATCTTCGGTCGTCCCCTTCTCCTCCTGCCCCCAATCCCTCCCAGCATCAGAGTCTTTTCCAATGAGTCAACTCTTCGCATGAGGTGGCCAAAGTACTGGAGTTTCAGCTTTAGCATCAGTCCTTCCAAAGAACTCCCAGGGCTGATCTCCTTCAGAATGGACTGGCTGGATCTCCTTGCAGTCCAAGGGACTCTCAAGAGTCTTCTCCAACATCACAGTTCCAAAGCGTCAATTCTTGGGCACTCAGCCTTCTTCACAGTCCAACTCTCACATCCATACATGACCACAGGAGAAACCATAGCCTTGACTAGACGGACCTTTGTCGGCAAAGTAATGTCTCTGCTTTTGAATATACTATCTAGGTTGGTCATAGCTTTTCTGCAAAAACAAGGAAAACTTATAGAAGTAAAGTATCTTGGTATTGTATGGAAATTTAAAGATGTTCTGAAGTGAAAGTGTTAATCACTCAACTGCTCAGTCGTGTCTGACTCTGGACTGTAGCCCACCAGGTTCCTCTGTCCATGGACTTCTCCATGCAAAAATACTGGAGTGAGTAGCTATACGCTTTTCCAGGGAATCATCTCCAACCAGAGATGGAACCCCCACCTCCTGCATTGCAGGAAGTCCTTGTGGCTCAGACAGTAAAGTCCACTATACACTGCTATCAACCTGTGAAACGTACAAAGAAACAGACTCCTGCCAGACAGTCTGTAGCTTTCTCATCCACTTAGCCATAGCTCCTGGAAGAAAACTACAAATAAATCAATGACCTGAGCTAGTTTAAAAATCCTTCATTTGGTGAACATAATTGCACTTTGACAAGTTTGTATCTCAACATGGCCATCGTGAGAGCACATCAAAAAACGGCGTAATGAAACTGATCAGCATGATGAAGGCACAGAAAATGTACAGTGGTTACAAGGTTCCTGGTTTCAAAGATGACAAAACAATTAATTGAACAACTCTAACTTTAAATACAAAGAGTGAGAAATAGTGTAAAAATCTCTGAGAAATACCTGATGCTATGGTCATCTTAGATCCAAGGCCTCTTGGAGGCAGAAAATGGCAAAGTCTTACATGTAGGAGCAGCCATGGAAATTAGTTTATACAGACACAGGGCCTCAGAGGGATTTGGACAATTCTGAAAGAATTAAAAAGGAACCAACATATAAATAAAAATGAAAGACAGCAGTCTTGACCAGCCTGGCTATTGGAAGGCCCAACAGCCTGCCACGCAGGAAGGACAGAGCCAGTGACAAACATCGCCAGCTGAGAGAGGAGTTTTTTCACCTCTCAGCAAGGCTGAATAGAAGGAATTTAATTTGCCTGCTTGGCTCTTATGCAACGCCAGGTAACCGTAGAATAAAGAGGGCTTTGAGGGAGAAAGCCAGACTTCCCAAACACATTGCTGCAATCATATCCTCCTCTCGTCAGATGCCTGCAGACACAGCGACCAACATGTCCCAGGCTGCTCATTGCTATCACTCAGATTCATGAGGCTGTGTCTCCCACCGAGAAGGATGAGAGATATAAAGGCTCCAACTGCTCTCCTTGTGCAAACTCCACGGTGAAATTCCATCAGACAGAAGCCAGCTCTCTGCTGAGTGAATTGAGCCTTTTATCAGTCAGATTTGTATACATTACAGAGAGAGCCAAAGAAGGGGGTTACTGTACACCTCGTATATTTTTAGTTCCTCAGGATTAGTTGCTATTGGACTTAATGTGAGGGGAAGAAAAGAAAAAAAAAAAAAAACAGCTTCAGCCTTCTGTGTGTATTGGTGGCTTTTCGAGGTCTCCAGGTTTTGCTGGACTTGCCTGCTTACTTTTCAGATATACTCTGGTAGCGCAGAGCATGCTGATCTGTTTCATGTTCCAAATTCGAAACCAATTTCATTTATTTTTCAAACAATTTGCTGATGAGGGTGTGTGTATATGTGTGTGTGTGTGTGGTGTGATTATACGAATGCACACAAACTTACATTGAATTGATTTCAGTTTTGAAACTCATTCTGTCCACAAGAACAGCATAATAAAACTATTTCAGTTGGCAGAATCAGCTAGGAAACTTTTGCAAGACCTTTACTTTCTTCATTGACTTTAGTTACTGCTGAAGAAATTCCCTTGGGAAAATAAAAACAAAAACAAGTAAATCCATAAAATATGTGGTTGCAGAGATAGAGCTAGTATTCATGTCACTAGACATATTAAAACAAAACAAAACCTGGCTTTTTAAACTTGTCTCTTGCAAAATTTGGGGACTAGAAATAATCCTTTTATCATGGTATTCACTCCTATAATTATTTTAAATGTCACTCTTACTACTTCCCCTTCCAACCTGGTGCTGTGTGTATAAAACAGAGTTTAGCCTGGTGCTCTATGATGACCTAGAGGGGTGCGACCAGGAGATATAAGAGGGAGGCTCAAGATAGGGGGAATATATGTATAATTATGGTTGATTCATGTTGTATGGCAGAAACCAACACAACACTGTAGAGAAATTATCCTCCAATTAAAAAAAAATTTTATGAGCCACATTAAAAATAAAAACAGATGGGGGAAAAAAAAAAAAAACTACCACCACCAAAATAGATGAATCTGATTTCAAACTTGAGACTGGTTCACAGTTACTCATAAGCCACTTTGTATACTCCCTTCCAGTTTTTTCTTTGATGCTGTTAAATAAGTAAGCTTTATCATAGTCTATTCTGGGATACATTTTCAAGGTACTAAAGTGAACATCCATCTCTTTAGACCTCAATGGCTTTATGGGCCTACAATCCGTTCATTCACACAGGGCCCCAAGCTCAAAAGGTTCCTGGGCTTGGTTTAACTCTCTACTGTTGTGTCTTGAAATTCTTGATACTTTTTGGACAAGGGGCCCTACTTTGTCGTCTCGCACTGACCTTGTAAATCGTGTAGCCAGTTCTGTTTTTAGAATTAGTGAACAACTGGTGGAAAAATTTGGATATGGTAAGGGTTAGGGGTGAGAGACTCTGTTGGGGTGCTAATTCTAAGCTCTTAACACCCCCCCAAGTTAGGTTACTAGAGAGCCAATTTTCAGGGTGATGGCACTGGATTAGTCAGTCATGGCTGCTCAAGAAATAATAAATTAAGCAATTACTTTTCTAACATTTATTCAATAAAAATTTACTGAGCAAAAATCTTCAAGATGGACCAAATAAAGGTTTAACTCATATATTATATTTGAGTTCTTTGGCAGTATTAATTTAAGTGAGCAATGAAGAAAGCCTTTTGCATGATTGTTAATTATCTATTCTTATGTAGAAGGCAATATATTAGATATTAAACTTAGAATCAGAAAACCAGGTTTCCTAGGCATTCCTTATGATTGTCTGTGGCCCCTTAAGCATTTTGGGCTTACAGAAGATGAAACTGAGGTTTAGAGGATTTGAGAAACTTTCCCAGAATTATATTTGGACCTGAAGAACCAAGCCTAAAACCCAAGCACAGAGGTCAGCAAGAGCTGTGCTCTTAACACAGGGTGTCATTACCCTGCCTCGTACTTTGCCGTTTATCATCCAGCTCTATATCCCTGGGCTTCCCAGGTGGCGCTAGTGGTAAAAACAAACGCGCCTGCCAGTGCAAGGGGTACAAGAGACATGGGTTTGATCCCCCTTGGTCAGGGATCCCCTGGAGGAAGATCCCCTGGAGGAGGGTATAGCAATCCACTCCAGTATTCTTGCCCGGAGAATCCCATGGACAGAGGAGCCTGACACGGTTCGGTACTTAGGGTTGCAAAGAGTTGGACACAACCAAAGAGATTTAGCATGCCTACATGCATCTGTAGTCCCGTCAACTTCTTTCCTTCTCTCGATCTGAGAATGTATATAAGCGAGTTCAGATGCAAGGCTTACCACAGGCAGAGGAGCACCTGGACCAGAACTAGTTACCTAAATATTATATTCTCAACCTTAAGGTTCAGATGAGATGTTTTCTAGACAACGCAACCCTAGACTTAGCCCCGTGTAGTAGTAGGAGAAGGCAATGGCACCCCATTCCGGTACTCTTGCCTGGAGAATCCCATGGATGGAGGAGCCTGGTGGGCTGCAGTCCATGGGGCCGCTAAGAGTCAGACACGACTGAGCGACTTCACTTTCATTTTTCACTTTCATGCATTGGAGAAGGAAATGGCAACCCACTCCAGTGTTCTTGCCTGGAGAATCCCAGGGACAGAGGAGCCTTTTGGGTGCCATCTATGGGGTCACACAGAGTCGGACACGACTGACGTGACTTAGCAGCAGCAGTAGCAGTAGTATATCACTAAAAACACATCACTACACATTCATACACATGTAAGCACTAACTCCTAGTTTTCTTCTTAGAAATGAGACTGAACTTTAGTTTAGACAATATACCCTTCCAAGACACAGAAACTTTGAAACACGTAGCATCATCTTGCTATTTAAATGAATCAAGAATTTAGGAGTAAAAGTTGATAATCATCAAGGTACTATCTTTGAAAATCATTTTGTATTTTTCATATTCTTTACTTCTAAATAAACCATTTGTAGTCAGATTTGGCAAACATACCCAATTTCATTCTAAGCAAGTGTTCCACATGTGAAGGATTCTTGGTTTGTATGTTGATGTTGGCCTAGTTAAAGCCTCCATTGCCATCTGAATTATGTGAGAGCTTTCAAATCTGCTAATGTGGAGTCTGCACCTTGCAGAAGGGAAAGACATTTTAATAAGCCTTATTTGTATTTGCCGTAGGAAAATTAAATTAAATTTGCAGAGATATTTACTTTTTAACAAGGCTAGTGAGAAAGCTATATACAAAGACAGAAAACCAAAAAGAGAATTTCAGTTGGAGTTTGCCTTTTTTTCCCTCATATCTTTTTTTTCCCCCCCGTTAGCTCCTTTTCTCTGTCAACTTCTGCCCAGACTGAAAGACATAAAATTCTTTTACATTTCTTCATGCCACTCCCTACAGCTTTTGCTTCTTGCTAGCAAGTAAAAGTGGAGAAGGCAATGGCAACCCACTCCAGTACTCTTGCCTGGAAAATCCCATGGATGGAGGAGCCTGGTAGGCTGCAGTCTGTGGGGTTGCTAAGAGTTGGACATGACTGAGCGAGTTCACTTTCCCTTTTCACTTTCATTCATTGGAGAAGGAAATGCCAACCCACTCCAGTGTTCTTGCCTGGAGAATCCCAGGGATGGCGGAGCCTGGTAGGCTGCCGTCTATGGGGTTGCAGAGTCGGACACGACTGAAGTGACTTAGCAGCAGCAGCAAGTAAAAGAAGGTCAAGACAGAAGATGCAGAACACTTGCTGGTTACTCTATCAGATGCACCAGAAAATTCCCAAACAACATGCAAGGCTGTATCCAAATTCCCACTAACAGAGAGAAGAGGGTCAGTCTTGCGGTTATTTACACTGGGCATCTTTGAACAAAAATAACTTCCCAACCCTTTAACCAGCTAATGCTGACCAACCTCCTTTCAAACAATCTATAAAATTAGTTTTCTGGATTCAACAGGTCACTTCATTTAAGCTTCTGTTCAAATGTCACCATGCTGAAGTGGCCTTTGCAAAGCACTATCAAATATGTCATCCACATCCTCGATCCCATTGTCTTAATAACAGTGATCACTACCTGACTTTTACAATATATTTTCTGATCACTTATTTGTTGTTTTCTTCTCCTTCTGTAATGTAGGTACTGTGAGGGTAGATCTGTCTAACTGACCACTGTACCTTCAATGCCTAGAACAGTGCCCACAGGTGAGAAGAACTCACTAAATATTTGCTGAATTAATTAAATACCTGTGAAAATGAGTCGGACCATATGGAGCTGGCAGAAGTATACTGACACGCTAGTTTCTGATGTCATATGTTCTCACATAATTCCACCTGAAGGAAACTTTTTCAAGGAAGCAATCTCTAGTTCAAGTTTCTTCCATGTCTTTCTTCTGCTCTCTGTGTAGCCAGCCCAAAGGATATTTGAGTTCAATTTGCAGAGAAATGCTATAGGTAGCAATGATAACGTCCCCTCAACTTAAAAGAGCTGAGTGTGTTTTGAAAGCGTTTTATGAACTGGAAACCTTTCTATGAGGTATTTCACTACCACGCCATAAAACCTGACACCCTGCTGGAATTTCATCCTGTTAAATTTGGCAGTGTTTCCTCCCTCATGTAATGAGTTCAATTCATGTTTTCATTTAAGTTCATACTCAGATACAAATCAGTGTCACCGCCACAGGCAATGGCTCACAGAATTCTTAAGCACTTGGGGCTGAGGGATGCAGGGTTTAGAAGGACAAATGCCAAATTCTCCTTTTCGCGTGGGGGTTCTGTAGCATTTTCTGTCTTCAACCCATCTCCGTGCCAGGTCCCGTGGAGGCCGTTGGCTAAGTGGGCTTCTGGCATCTATCTCAACTCAAGCTCATCTTCTAAAGCCTCTCTGGATTTCCTGTGGTAATCCCTCTTTGTGTCCCTCTGAGAAAGAAACAATAATCACTATTTTTTTTTTTTCCAGGAGGAAAGTGCAAGAGCACAAATGGTTTTAGTTAGGGATTCAATAAACACTTTGGCAGGAATGGGGAAAGCAACATTGAAAAGACCTAGTTTTTCTTTCACTTCTAGTTTAAGGTAGATATTTGCATGTGAGGCAAACCCGGGCAGAGTCAATACTATGAGGACAACCTTCTGTTCTTGGCAGATACACCAGGTAACTAAAATCTAATACCCACTCAAGGGCTCTTTCTTCAAGTGCCATTATCAATAAATGATCTTTATGGCAACAAAGAGGGTAACAATGAGAGCCAGAGCACCCTGTGTGTGGAAGTTCTGTTCTGCCTGTGGGGGATGCGTCTCGATTTGCATTGCTTTGTGACTTCGCGCAGGCAAACGCCTGGACACTCTTTCCTAAAGGTACTGCTGAGCTCAGGACAGTGCTGTCACGTTGTCTGCATTAGGAGCAAGGCCGCCAGCTCTTCCCTTCCCCAAGCCGAGTTCTCAGACTTGAGGGAGCTGATTTGGAGGAAGCAAGGTTGAACAATGAAATGACAGTTAGAAGAAAGTTTAAAAAGGAGTCCATTTGCCTTCTTCATGTTCAAGACAGCAAGTTAATGTACACACCTATACACTCACGTTCATATTTTACTAGCTTTTTGCCCAGCAATAAATTGTGATCTTTCCTAATCACATGATTGAAGTCATCGTCCCAGGAGCCCCAAATTTTAATGCTGATAAATCCCATCACTATTCTTAACTCCAGGAGAGGCAGACACAGAGCCCACCCTGAGCTGATGAGTGACATCCGGGGCTGGGACATCTGTCTGTGGGACCCCCCTCCAGTAGATAAATGGCTGTATTATGATGTGAGCCATATTTTCTTTGTGTGCGCCATTTAGATGTCTAAAATTATTGGTAAAAGTTGCTCTATTAAAAAAAAAGTTACTTTTCTACTCCCCATTAAGGAATTCTAATAAATTCTCATTTGGCCACTACTTAGAGATCAATGTGCCACAGTTCTTGTTTAAAACTGCACATTTCCCAAATTGTCCCATAACAGGCTGAAATATATCCACATATATTCCTTTCAATTTGATAGCTTTATATCAGTGTGATTCATTCATTAATCAATACGTTAATTCAACAATTATTTTACTGAACACTTACTAATTTCAGGCACTGCACTAGAAGCTGGACACTGAGGAAACATAGATAATAGAAGCTTCTTGGTATATATCAAAAATCCAGGGCCAACAAAGGTCCGTCTAGTCAAGGCTATGGTTTTTCCATTGGTCATATATAGATGTGAGAGTTGGACTGTGAAGAAAGTTGAGTGCTGAAGAATTGATGCTTTTGAACTGTGGTGTTGAAGACTCTTAAGAGTCCCTTGGACTACAATGAGATCCAACCACTCCATCCTAAAGGAGATCAGTCCTGGGATTTCTTTGGAAGGAATGATGATGAAGCTGAAACTCCAATACTTTGGCCACCTCATGTGAAGAATTGATTCATTGGAAAAGACTCTGATGCTGGAAGGGATTGGGGGCAGGAGGAGAAGGGGATGACAGGACGAGATGGTTGGATGGCATCACTGACTCAATGGACATGAGTTTGGGTGAACTCCGGGAGTTGGTGATGGACAGGGAGGCCTGTGTGCTGCGATTCATGGGGTCACAAAGAGTGGGACACGACTGAGCAACTGAACTGAACTGAACTGAAAGAGTCAGACACGACTGAGCAACTAAACTGAACTGAACTGAATATGGGATTTAATCAGTTGTTAAAATAAACTGGACATAATGCAGGGGGAAATAGATGAAAAAGCTACTTCAGACACTAAGGCATGTGGTTTAAGGCATATTCTCTATGTTACAGATTCTGTTTCGCTTCTTCAAATAATTCTTGAAATTTCAAGTGCCGTACCTCTGTTGTCATATAGCAAACCAAAATTCAAGAAGTGGTCTCATTTTGAAAAATTGTATTTTATCAGGAGTTGTGATCTGGTGTGAAATCAGTGTGCCTTGGACTCTTAAGTCCAAGAATATAAGCTGTTGTCTCCATTATCAAGTTCACACCAACAGAGAAACTGGGTTTGGCTTGGGGGCACTGGAAGGTATAAGTTCACAACCTGGGCTTTCAGTTGAACAAACTGAATGGTGGATTTTGACAGCTGCAGAAATGGAAGAATTCATCACCCCGTGAAGAGCTACAACAGAAACCACAGAATTTTCTTCTGCAACCAGCATAAAGCATGGCCTGCCAGACTCTTCAGATAGGCACTCAGTGAGAAGAAGATGAGATGGAAGAGGGCAAGCTCAGATGGGCCTAAGAAAGAAATCTCAGGGAGGAGACGGCTGATGCCGGCTTGTCAGTAGCAAAGGAGGGTGACGCTCTTACAGCGCTGGAAGAGGTCAATAAATCACCACCCTTATCTTGCAAACAGAGCCTGTGACTTCAAAAATTAGCTCATTTATTCTGCACAATTAAATTTATTGAAGTGTGACAGAAAAGTTTAGCAGCCAGCAGAGCATAAAGCCGGCAACAGCCGAGGCGAGCTTCTGAGTGAATGACACAATTAGTTGACTTTCATTTTATTTATCAATATAATTATTGAATTGTATTTATCCTTTTCCACAGATTTCTACAATTATTACCGCTCGGGCCTCTAGGGAAAGAATTAGTTTAAATTTTCGGTTGAAGTTAATGTGATTATGGAACCACTAATGAAAGGAAAGTTCTTTAACACACTACGCAATCTTGTATTGAATGTCACTCCCATCACCGGGCTTAGAAATTCAGTCCCCTTTCATGTGAATGCAGTAAATTGAATTTAAATTTGTGAATGTGACAGATTCCCTAGCTGGGGACTGAACTGGGGATGGCCAAGGCCCATTCTCAGAAAAGGGGCTTTAAAGCAACTAGAGATTTGGCTTTATTTAAAATTGGAGATTAAAACAAAACAAAACAAATCAAATTTTTTTTTTGGTTTTGAAAGTGATTTTTTTAAAAAAGTGACCCTGGAAATCTTTTCAGGCTTAATGAAGTTTGGGACAGAAAAAGACTATAGGAATGCTTGTTTTTTATCTTCCCCTCTTCAAACCTGGCATTTCACTGTATCCCTGAGAAATCCTGTCAAAAAGATAGAGCAAATAAAAGTGAGTAAGACAGTATTCATATCCCAGAGGGAGATGGCGAGCGGCCTGCCCCACAGGTTCTGGGAGACTAGTTTATCCTCCTGAAGCAGCAGCATATGAATATAGCAGCTGTCTGGATCTGAGCAGTCTTCTCCCAGTGAATCAAAAGACTTATGTGTGCTCATGTACACACTTCCTGCAACGTCTGAAAATGGACCCATTTCCTACAGGGAACTCAATTTCATTCATCACCTAGAGGTCTCTCTGTTAAATGTTTGTTATCTTCAGCATCTGAGAGATGCTTAGTTTCTCTGTTAAGATGGAGTGGAGGAAACTCAAGTTCAACTTTTAATAGACCCAACCAGATACACAATTCCAAGGAAGCCTATTAAAGCTGTGACCTTTAGGCTTAGAACCTGTAAGGATGTGGGATCTTGTTAAAATGAAGATTCCCTCAATTTTAAATGAATAAGAGACTCCTTTGGCTATGATGTTGGAATCAATTTCAAGAAGTCTTAAAAGTGCTAGAAACATGTGATTGAAGAGTGGCAGTTCTTCCGAAGAGAAGAAGTCTCGTTCTCCATTGGAGAACTATTGACTCACAGGAAAGGATGAGAACACTAAATTCTGACCTAATATGGACACCTGCGGCTTCCCTTGTAGTGCAGTCAAGAATCTGCCTGCAGTGCAGGAGACCTGGGTTCGATCCCTGGGTTGGTAAGATCCTCTGGAGAAGGAAATGGCAACCCACTCCAGTATCCTTGCCTGGAAAATCTCATGGACAGAGGAGCCTGGTGGACTGCAGTCCATGGGGTTGCAAAGAGTTGGGCACGGCTGACTAACACTAACTAATATGGGCACCTAACATGCAAGCTAAAGCAAGATTATCACTGCCACATTTTCATGTGTTATCATTTATCCTGTTATTGTTAATATTTGATAATATTCAGAGTTAAGAGCTAATGTTTATGGTATCCATTATGATCTAAAATAATTCTGTATTCCTCTTTCTCTTCAACTCTCATATTTAATCTACCAACAAGACCTGCTACACTGCAATCTAAACTATATCCCAAAACTACTTCTTTCCAATCCACTAATTTATGTCCTTTATTCCTCACCTTGGAGTCAGGGTGGCTGCCGCACAGAGGGTGGGAGGCAGCTGGAGGTTCACATCTGTGAGATAGCTAAGGTCCAGGTCAAGTGGGACCTTGTAAGCCTTCAACTTTGCAATTTATTCTAAATGTGATGGGAAGTCACTAGAGTGTTGAGATGTCATGATCATCAAGATCTGCCTCATTCTTCTAAAAGATTTGTTCTGACAGCTCAATGGAATATAGGCTGTAAAAGTGTATATAAAAATGAGTCCAGTGTGAGATTAAATTCTGAAGTCACAGGACAAGATTTTAGAAAGACACCTTAGCCCATTGTTAATTGCAAATAAACATATCTCCAAAAGCAGTGAGAAAGAGGGGTCTTCTTTTATGACTCATTCTTTTGCAATTCATGGGCTACTTCTGACATGATTCTACCTAATCTTTATGCCATTACAATGCAATGTTTGATACTTACTTTGACTTATATTTCCAATTAGCACAAAGATTTACTTATCTTTTCTCTCTCTGTATTTTTTTGAGAGAGTCCAGCAATGAGCTGCAGGGTTAGATAAGATGGAGTACCCACCTAATTTGTGGAAGGATATTGAGTTAACGCCAAAGAGTTTCAAACTTCTATCATCCTGGGCTACCAAGATAGAAGATTTTATTAGTGTCAGGCCACTCACTTTCCAACCCATCTTTTTTTTTTTTTTTTTTTTAATGGGAGAACAGGGAGAGAAAAGAGAAGCATAGAATATTCACAGGTCATTGGAGAAAGGCCCAACTCATTTTTGTGAAGGTTGGACCCTGTCTTGAGCACACAGGGGTTAAAATTATACACAGATGGAATAAATGGGCCTCTCTTAAAGCTAAACAGAGAAGGTCAAATATTTCACTTCAAGTTAAAGAGAAGAAGGAGATATGGAATTTACAAGTCTATTTTGTAGTGACCCAGTTGTACCAATGACCTGGGGCTATATGTCAATTTACACGTGTGCACAAATTTCAAACACAGCTTTCAAGCTGTATGTAGACAAGTTAAATAAACCCCAAAGCCCTGTTTTGAATGTAGCATTTCCCTGAAATTTTTGCTTGCAGGCACTATGGCAGGCACTTTAGACCTTGAGATTATTCTTGGTTAAGTTCCAATTCAAACTCTCAATAATACCCAACACCAAATGTATATGTTGAAATATCCAAGAAATTGCCATTTTCTTTTGGGTTGGATTTCCTGGAAATCTCTCATGGATTTTAATGCATGTGCTATCAATTAACCAGCTTTTGCATATTGTCAGGACAACTGCTTAAGCCCGGGGCTGATATCTTTCCTGAAAGGATAGGCTATGACCATATATATTAGGACGCAACTCTTTTCAACCTTCTTAGATTCCATAGGTTTCATCACCACTGGATTTTAATAGAACACCACACTGTGGGGTGTAGGATCAGCTTCTGGAGAACTGGTGAAAGGCCCAGATGACACAGCCCAGAAGACAGTTAGCTCCTCACGCAGTAAAACTTGGCCAGTTGGAAATGGGAGATAGGAGAGAGCTGAACAAAAAATGTCCCTTTCTTTTTCTATCCTGTGAGTTATTCTGGAATGAAGTTTCTTCTCATAAACCCTCTAGAGTACACCTGTGTACAAAATTAATAATTTTACTAAGTAATCTGTTCTGGCTTGTTATAAAGTGCTAATACCTAAAGGGCTAATACATTCCATTTTACCTTGCTTCCTTATTTTTGCTCCTGCCTTCACTTCCCTGGACATGTACCTCCAAGAAAAGTGTTAGCATCGGTTTCTCATTTCAGGATCTGCCTTCTAGAGAACTCAGGCTAAGACACACAGTTTTCTGTAGATATGGAGGAAGAAGGGAGATCAACCAGCTTGACTCACCTATTAGGATTTTCAGCCCTGGGTGAGCATCAGAATGACTCATTTGTTAATAATGAAGGGAATTTCCTGGTGGTCCAGTGGTTACGAATCCATGCTTTCACTGCCAAGGGCCCAGGTTCGATCCTTGGTCAGGGAACTAAGATCCCACAGGCCACATAGCATAGTCAAAAAATAAAAATAAACAAATAAAAAGTTATATTAAAAAAATAAGCAGGCCCTCTCACCACACCCTCTGCCAAGCCAACCTGAGATCTACTGTTTCTAATGATAGGGCAAGACACAGATTTAAAAATCTCCAGTAATTCTGATGGGATCATAGGTTGCCTTCAGTCTAGAGAACCAAAACAACTCAGACCTCTGAAGAATGAAGGAAAATAAGAACAGGGACTAAGGAGACCAGGAGATTGTTCCATTCTTTCCCCACTAGAGCCAGTAGCTTTGACAAGCTTTAGAAATTTAAATATACCTAAGGAAAAAAAAATAAACACTTAACACAGTAATGTACCATATGGAAAATGTAATAAAACAAGAAAATAATCTCATTTGCTTTTCTGACTAGAGAAACCCAAAGAAGTGGCTTGCTACATATGACTGACATGCTCAGTGACAGCATTGGAACCAGAGCCTGCCTCACTGTTTTTCAGGCTGAGTTCTCACTCCACTCCCCACTACTGACAAGTCTGAGATGAGAGATGAGTTGCCATAAAAGCTTCAGTGTAAGAAGAGGACAAGGACAGCGTGGAGCAAAAGGAAAGAAAGTGAAGTCTCTCAGTTGTGTCTGACTCTTTGCGACCCCATGGACTGCCTACCAGGCTCCTCCACCCATGGGATTTTCCAGGCAAGAATACTGGAGTGGGGTGCCATTTCCTGGTAGCAAAAGGTAGGGTCTGCCTCTCCAAAGTTGCACTTCCCTTATTTCATCTTCATATTTGGGTCTGGAGTTGACTTGGATGTCACATCTCCTTAGTAGAGCCCCTGAGGCCACAACCCTGGGCTTAATCTGATCTCTGACCCACAAGTTGAAGACTTCTCATACGGAAAGAAAGACGGAATAACAGCAAACATTTTCCCACCCCTTTGGGGAATGTAAATCTTTTCTCTTTTTTTTTTTTTAAATTGGAGTATAGAGAAAGGGAATCCTCTTAAGCTGTTGGTGGAAATGAAATTGATATAGCCACTGTGGACAACAGTATGGAGGTTTCTTAAAAAAACTAAACATAGAACTACCATAAAACAGTAATCTCACTACTGGGCATATACCCGGAGAAAACCACAACTCAAAAAGACTCATGTACCCCAATATTCATTGCAGCACCACTTACAAAATCCAGGACAGGGAAGTAACCTAGGCGTCTGTCAACAGATGAATGGACAAACATTTATTTTTATCCCACTATCTAGGGATCAAAAAGAAGAAATTTGGGTAACTTTTTTGTGTCTGGATTTCTTCTTTTGTGAGCTGTAGAGAAAAAAAAACTGAACCTTAGCCTTCACTGAGACCAAAATATGGAGTTAGATAGATTCATTCACCTTGGAGATTAAAATGAAATAATTTCATAGAGTTCATCATATTAGCAAGACTCATTAGAATATATAGCTATCTATTTTAGAGTATTAAAAACTTAAGTGCATGAGAATCCAAGAAATAGATTATTAGGAAACAAAATGGAATTACTATACATAATGCAATTGCATGATTACTGCACCATATCTACTCTTCTATACATTTCATATTCTTTTAATCATTTAATCACTGGTACAGCCCTATGCTGAAGATGAGTGTGTGCGCTTAGTCACTCAGTCATGTCCAACTCATTGTGACCCCATAGACTGTAGCCTGCCAGGCTCCTCTGTCCGTGAAATTCTCCAGGCAGAATACTGGAGTAAGTTTCCATTTCCTTCTCCAGGTGATCTTCCCAATCCAGGGATTGAACCTGGGTCTCCCTCACTGCAAGCAGATTCTTTACCATCTGAGCTATCACGGAAGCCCATGATGCAGATATTATTATCCTCATTTTATAGATGAAGAATAAAAGTAGGTTAGGTAGATAGACCTTAAAGAGTTGGATTTGGAATTCAGCTCCAACTCCAAATCCCATTTTCTTCCTTTTATATTGTAAGTAGAATGGGGTAATTTTAAATATGAGATAAATTTTGAGAAGTTAAATATAAAATGGTATAATTAAGTAAATTCCTTACTTTAGAGATCTGGAAAAAGATCTGGACTTCCCTGGTAGTCCAGTGGCTGAGACTCTGAGATCCCAGTGCAGGGGGCCCAGGTTTGATTCCTGGTCAGAGAACTAGATCCCACATGCCACAACTTAAACACCCCATCTGCTGCAATCACCAACTCAGGGAACATGAATTTGAGCAAATTCCAGGAGATAGGGAAGGACAGAAAATCCTACAGTGCTGCAGTCCATGGGTTCGCAAAGAGTCAGGCATGACTTGGCAACTGAACAACAATGCCACAACAAAGAAAATGACACCAAATGAAACAAAACCAAAAGCAAAAACTGTAGCCGGCCAAGCGCCCTGTCCATGGGATTTCCCAGGCAAGATTACTGGAGTGGGTTGGCACTGCTTTCTCCAGGAGATCTTCCCTACCCAGGGATCAAACCCATGTCTCCTGCTTGGCAGGCAAGTTCTTTACCAGTGAGCCACTTGGGAATCCCAAGTTAGTAGGATACAGATCACTTAAAAATGAAGAGACTTCTTTCTACACCAACAGATATGACATTGTCACCAACACCAAGGCACATCAATAGAAGAGCAGTCATTAGAGGTGGTCTGAAGCACATGTTCCATTACTCAGGGGCTTTCTCCACCCTCAGTCCTACTCTCTTCTCTACAGCATCAGTTACAATGAACTATCACCTCCGCTTAGGCATTCTCCCCACTGATTTTACAATATTCTGGCTTTCTTATCAGTGGAAGGTCCTCCAGGATCTTTTACCCAAACAAAATATGCCAAAAGATACAAAAATAAACAGTTTTGTGTATTTTACTCGAACTTTACTGCTAATAATATAACAACTAAAACTTACTGAGCACGGAAGTATGAACTGTCATATGACATACACTTTCTTCTTCAAAATGCTCAGTAATCTATGCATTGTCATGCATGACTTTTCTGTCTTTTTCTCCTGCTCTCCCTCCATTCATTTCTCCTTCCCTTTCTTCCTCTTTCTTCCCTTTCTTTTAAAAATGTTGAAACTGAGCCCCACCAGAGTAATTTACCTTTATGTGATGACATGCACATGTGGGGTCATGCCCGCCTGATTTCCACCCTGGTTTCTTGTCAGTGTAAGGAAGCATATAAAGGAAACCGGACTGAATACACACAGCTGCGGTCCAAAGAAGATGGATTCACTTGGAGGATGATAGTGATGGGAATTTTGTATTCTCTATCCCAGAAATAATTGATCTGACTTCAATTTTCTTGAGGATTTGAGTAAGACTGTCAGATTCTCTCATTTTCTCAGAAAATAAAATAAAAACAGGGACTTCCCTGGTAGTCGAGTGTTTAAAACTCCTTGCTTCCTGTGTAGGGGCTCAGGCTCCACCACTGGTCATGGAGTTAGATCCCACATACCCCACAACCCAGTTGAAAGACATATTTTTAAAAAATTGAAAATAAAAAATAAGTATATTTTTTAAAAACCATAAAGCAACAGAAAATTAAAACTTTAAAAATTTTCAATCAAATAGATTGTGACCTTAAAACAGCTTGGCTAGATCTCTTTTCTCCAGATCATTTCAGATGGTTTTTTTTTTTTTAAGGAAAAAGCATCTTTTGATAAATATTATTAGTAAACAATGTTAGATTTTATTTTGTTTTATTAGACTAAGTCTACTTGAAAGAAATGATCCTGAGTAATTTTATTTTCCCTCTGTACTCTGGACTCTTTGTTGTATCATATGTTTCATGCCATTTCTCAAGTTGTACCCATTAAGGAAAAGTTAAGAGACTTCAGGATTTTGGAAGCACTTTAGTGTCTGGGGCATCATCACCCTCTCTCTGTTTGGCTCGTATCTCCCATCTGGCACCTTGAGATAAATAGATATGACACAAGTAAGTCCTTCTATTCCCATGGGGTAAAACACTCTGTCACTATAAGAATAATCTGTTACCAATTAGAACTCTGCATTCTTCTTGAAAACACTTTGGGGATTTTTGATATTCGCTCAGAGCCCCAGGAAGGAATAAAGCTCAAAACAAGAGACCTTATGGAGACCTGAGAATGAGAACTAACAGATACTAAACTATTAGTCTAATTTCAGCCCAGGTAGAAGAGAAGGGAAAGGGAGGGAAGGGAAGGGAGGCAGGAGAGTGGGAAGGAAGGATCAAAAAGAAAAAAATGTTTTTGATAGGCCTCTATAGCCAGATCTACCCAAACAAAGAGTTGAAATTAATTAGTTGAGTAAATAAGATAAGAGTATAGCAGATCCAGAATGCTCTGCCATATTTTGCTGACCATCACATTAGTATGACTCAGAATATGGTTGTTTTGGCCTATGCTAAAGCTGAAACTCCAATACTTTGGCCACCTCATGTGCAGAGTTGACTCACTGGAAAAGACTCTGATGCTGGGAGGAACTGGGGGCAGGAGAAGAAGGGGACGACAGAGGATGAGATGGCTGGATGGCATCACGGACTCGATGGACGTGAGTCTGAGTGAACTCTGGGAGTTGGTGATGGACAGGGAGGTCTGGCGTGCTGCGATTCAGGGGGTCACAAAGAGTCGGACACAACTGAGCGACTGAACTAAACTGAACTGAAAAGCAGTGGGAGGAAGAGTGATAAGAGTTGAGGGGTATCTGGGAGGAGGAAAGGGGCACTATGGAAAAGGGAGATAGAGAAAGCATGGAGAGAAGGGAAACCACAGGCTGTGTAGGGAGTAAGACTGCAAGGAGAGTAAGAAGTACTCAAACTAAGAAAATCCTTTTCTATAAATTTAGCAATATTTTGAATCTCATAGGGGGCTGTAGTGACAACTTCATCATTGTTGGTACAAGATTTCATGGATCATAAACTCTCCAAGACCATCATCTGGGTCGCATCTATCTCTTGAAGTTCATTTCCAAAAATTATAACTAAGTTAATTACTTAAGATGATCAATGTATTGTCATGATCTAAGGATGTGACTTGTTATCCCAAACTATTAAGCATAATATAAATTTCTCTGTGGCATTAGTAAGGAATGTATCTCATAAAGTCTATATATATTTTATAATAATTCCAACATAATTTTATGGGCATGCCACCAAACTTATCTTGAAAGAAGGACTTTCTGACTTGTGGTAATAGTCACTGATGGGTTTCTGGCATTCCTGTCATGCTGGTGTTGTCTTACTCACAGCTAAAAAAATCTGATTCTTGAAAAAAATTGCATTAGCTATGAATATCAGGGGGCTTCTCTGGTAGCTTAGCTGGTAAAGAATCGACTGCAGTGTGGGAGACCTGAGTTTGATCCCTGGGTTAGGAAGATCCCCTGGAGAAGGACATGGAAACCCAGTCCAGTATTCATGCCTGGAGAATCCCCATGGACAGAGGAGTCTGGTGGGTTACAGTCCATGGGATCACAAAGAGTCAGAGGCAACTGAGCAACTAAGCACAGCACAGCACAACATGAACATCAGGAAAGGCTAATTCTTCTCACTTTCACACGTAAAACTCCAGAGACTGAAATAAAGAATCTTTGGAAACTCTGACATCATCACTAGCTCAGAACTTTATACCTTTACGTTTCCTCAATCTACTCTCAAACACAATTTTCCCTATACCTATTTAGAATTAAGTAGGATATTTTTTAAATTTACTATTTTATTTATTTATGTTTGGCTGCATTGCGCAGCATGTGGGATCTTAGTTCCCTGACCAGGGTTTGAACCCATGGCCCCTGCACTGGAAGCACAGAGTCTTAACCACTGGAGCGCCAGGAAGTCCCTTGGTAGGAAATTTTTGTTGTCCACCATCTCAAAATAAAAAAATTGATATATTTAAATATGAAACCCCAGATTATCCAAATGCATACATTTATTTCTGTAATAATATAAGCTTTGCTTATAAAGAAAGTTCCAAATTAAGCTATTTATCAGACTACTGAAAATCTGGTCATGATAACATTCAGTTCTTGCATATTCTGTGTGCCTATTCAAGAAACAGTAAAATAGGCACCAAATCTAAAAGAATACTTAATGAAAAGAAAATAAATTTAAAAACTGATAGGTACTTTATTATCAGTTATAATACATGACAGAATTAAAATTCTTCCCAAGGCCTACTCACTGTGAAAATCTAAATTTATTGCAATTGTTTAAGTAACTGCTTTTAACCCAAATGAACAGGGCCTTAGTTTCATTTTCATGCAAGCTATAAATGCACCCATCTCTTTATAACCAGTGATAAATGCTACTGACTTGAATTGTGTGACATATAATTTGAAGTAAGAATAATGTCCTATACTTGTAATATACTTTTCTCTTTATAAAATACTTTTAAACATTTTTCTAGTTCTTACACCTATGAGTTAAATTGCTTTATGCTAAATTGCTTTGCCTACATTTCAGAAAATAAAACTAATGGTTAGAGTTACAAGTGACTTGCCAAAGGTCACCAAGTTAGTAAACAGCAGATCAAGATTCAGTTCAGTGGCTCAATCGTGTCTCTTTGCGACCCCATGAAATGCAGCACACCAGGCCTCCCTGTCCATCACCAACTCCCAGAGTTTACCCAAACTCATGTCTATTGAGTCAATGATGCCATCCAACCATCTCATCCTCTGTCATCCCCTTTTCCTCCTTCAATCTTTCCCAGCATCAGGGTCTTTTCAAATGAGTCAGCTTTTCACATCACGTGGCCAAAATATTGGAGTTTCAGATTCAACATCAGTCCTCCCAGTGAACACCCAGGACTGATTTTCTTTAGGATAGACTGGTTGGATCTCCTTACAGATCAAGATTATAACCCTGTTTATCTGAATCTTTAGCCCAAGCAGCATCTTATCTGCTACAGAAGACCTAGCTCCTCCCAGATACTGAAAATGTACATAAATACTGATCCTTACCTTCAAGAATCTGTGAACCCAGCTGGTTCACAACTATTTAATCTAGACCAAGTCACCTGATCTCTCTATATTATCTCTTCTGTACCTGCCTTCATTTAAGGTAAGCAATAATATCCAATGGGCTTCCCAAGTGGCTTAGTGGTAAAGAATCTGCCTGCAAATACAGGAGACACAGATTTGATCCCTGGATCAGGAAGAGCCCCTGGAGGAGGAAATGGCAACCCACTCCAGTATTCTTGCCTGGAGAACCCCATAGACTGGGGGCTTCAGTCCATGGGGTCACAAAGAGTCAGACATGATTTAGGAACTGAACAACAAAAAAAAAATAATATCCAAACTCAGGAAGTGGTTCACAACCCTTCAAGTAAACTGGCCTGTTAAAATAATTCATTCATATGCACTACTTTAGAAGCAGAGCAATTGGATCTATGCCTTATGCTTTGTAGCCAACAACGGATTAAAAATGCTGTGCCCTTTCCAAAACTTCCAACCTTAAAACAAGGGATATTCTTCTGCTTCAAAGTCACCTTCAAGTGATTTTTCTCTGAACAAATAAATAAATATAAAGTTGAATTTGAGTGTCTGCATGGTTCTTTGAACTGTCTTCCTTGAAAAAGTCATTAAAAAAATTTTAATGTGTCAAAATGAAGAAAAATATCAAAATTTAAAATTTAAAATTGGCACAAGGTTACTAGACCTCCAGAAACATTTTTGTGTTGTTTTCTTTTTCAGGGGGCCAGGGGCTTGTTGTTGCTAACAGTAGTACTATTATTCCACTTATATTATTTATTTTATTGTATTTATTTATTTTTCTGTACCACGTAGTATGTGGGATCTTAGATACTCAAGGAGAGATTGAACCCATGCCCTCCTGCAATGGAAGCACAGAGTCTTAGCCACTGGACTGCCAGGGAAGTCCCTGCAGAAATATGTGTGCTTAACTTCAGTTCAGTTCAGTTCAGTTCTGTCGTGTCCAACTCTTTGTGACCCCATGGACCACAGCAAAGCAGACCTTCCTGTCCATCACCAACTCCCAGAATTTACCCAAACTCATGTCCACTGACTTGGTGATGCCATCCAACCACCTCATCCTCTGTCATCCCCTTCTCCTTCTGCCTTCAATCTTTCCCAGCTCTTCGCATGAGGTGGCCAAAGTATTGGAGTTTCAGCTTTAACATCAGTCTTTCCAATGAATACTCAGGACTGATCTCCTTTAGGATGGACTGGCTGGATCTCCTTGCAGTCCAAGGGACTCTCAAGAGTCTTCTCCAACACCACAGTTCAAAAACATCAATTCTTTGGCACTCAGTTTTCTTCACAGTCCAAGTTACTTAACAAATTTCTGAGTTAAAACATTATTTCCTAAAGATTGCAAAATGCTCCTTTGTCTTAAGAAAAATCTAGTATAAATTTGTATTTTTACCCCTTTCCAAGCAATGCAAAGTTCTAAAAACATATTAATTCCATTTATTCCCCCATTTTCTATGCTCTTATTACTATGTATTTTAATTCTATATATTTTAAAATCCCATAAGACATTGTTATCATCTTATGAGCTTATCAATTTAACTATTTTAGAAATACGTAGATGGCTTTAGGAGAAAAAGAAGTCTAAAATCAATTGTTCATCTTTGGCTTTCATTCTCCTCCCTGGTTTTTACTTTGTAATCCCTCATTACTTTGTTAGCTTTCTAATGCAACAGTAAAATATATTCTGTACTTTCTCCAGGTTTTCTAGTTGGTCTGAGAAGAGGGTTAGTCATAATCTCAGATCATCATAAATGGAAGAGGGATTCTGTACTGTTTTAAGAGAAAAATAAACCAGCATAATGCTGTATTTGTGGCACATGGGAGCTTTACATGTTTAGCTAAAATGGAATCGAGAAATAATCACTTGATTTAACTGACTTGTTTTACAGGTGACCAAACTAAGACAGTTGGTGGGTCAATCAAAGATAGTTGAAGTATCTCATTCCCAGTCCAGAAGTTTTCCTCTTTTATATAAAAAATAATAGATAACTAGAAACAAAAATGGTTGACACTCTGCTCACCCCTTTCCTCAGCATGAAGAAAATGGATATACCGCTGTATAATTATATTATATGTAATAAAATAAGATAGAAGAAATAGGGACCTTGATGTAGTATTAAGGCTCCAGCCATGTATTTAAATCAGATGAAGAGCGAGCCAACTGTCTGTGTTTTTTCTTAAAGATGTCTAGGAAAGGAGGGTCAACCAGATATCTAGACTTATCATTTGAGAAGAATCAGGAAACATTGTCTTAAATTCAATATAACCACCACTGCTGTAGCCATTTCTAATTTTTCTACTCTCTTTGGAAAAGGAAAAAACGTGCATTTTTTTCTTCCACTGAATAATGTTTCAAACACACAAAAACTATTTTTAGGCCAGCTGTCTGGAATCTTTGCTTTAGAACAATTGACCTTACATCCTTTATACACTTGGTTCTTTGTACTGTATTTCTGTGTCAGGACTTGACAACTTATGCTCTTTTCCATTGTCATCACTGTTTGCTGAAACGTCTTTATAGAGCCATCACACATGACCACACACACTACCAATTAAACAACTCTAGGGGCTCCCGTTTACCTAACACATATTCTTATATGGGTTTTATAGACAAACCTGTGGATTATGACCCTTGCATAAAGTTGTGCTTCTATGGCCCCTTGAGTGAGTTTCTCCTTCTGAGTTCTAAAATAAATCACTTAAGTAGTCTCATTAAGTCCAGACATCCTTATTCCAACCCACTCTCCATAAGACCGCCAGAATGAGCTTCCTGAAATGTGTATGTGCAATCAGAAAGATTAGAGAGGGCCCAAGCCCTCTACGTGTCCCTCTGGGAGTGTGTAAATGCCCCTGTGAGAGACAGGAGAGAATCAGTTGCAAGTAACAGCTGGAGAAGAACAGTAAACTTCCTTCCATTTACGTGTAATCAAACTCCTGCCCACCCTCTCTACGCTGGTGAAGGTGGAAACTTTACTGACCGAAGGGCTTCCCTAGTGACTCAGAGAGTAAAGAATCTGCCTGCAGTGTGGGAGATGTGGGTTCAATCCCTGGGTCAGGAAGATCCCTGGAGAAGGGAATGGCTATCCACTCCAGTCTTCTTGCCTAAAGAATCTCATGGACAGAGGAGCCTGGTGGGCTACAGGCCATGGGGTCGCAAAGAATTGGACACAACTGAGTGAATAACACTTTACCAGCTAAAACCATTTAAGCACAACCTCTAACCAATAGTTAATGGACACTATTATATAGACCCTAGAAAGCCAGACTTAATCATAAAAGCAATGGTTTTTTAAAATAAGCAGAGATATCAGTGGCTGTACTCTGTGATGAGATGGATTCCACAAAATTATCCCAAGCAAGTCATAAAACAAGGAAACAAATAAGCAAGCCAAAAAAAAAAAAAAAAAAGGATGGACTCTGTCTGTCTCTGTTTCTATATAAAAGAACATTGAATTTTTACTTCCACTCTACTTAACAACTGTTATTCTCTATTTGGAATTAGTGAGTAGGAGATACAAATTTTGGGGTTTGGGGGCACAGAAGGGGCTTTTGGAGGACACTAAGGGCTTCCCAGGTGATAATAGTGCTTAAGAGCCCTCCTGCCAGTGCAGGAGACGTAAGAGATGCAGGTTCCATCCCTGGGTCAGGAAGATCCCCTGGAGGAGGGCATGGCCACCCACTGCAGTATTCTTGCCTGGAAAATCCCATGAACAGAGGAGCCTAGTGGGCTACAGTCCATGGGGTTGCAAAGAATCAGACATGACTGAAGTGACTTAGCAGGCATACGTGCAAGGCTAATAATAAGAAGCAAAACTACATTGGTAATTTACATATACACATATAATATACATTTTAAATATATGTATTTCCAGAAAAGATCTCTTTGTTACTGTAATTCCAGAACAGCAGTAAAGACTAGAGAGCCCAGGATTTCAAGTACTTCCTGCTGGGTTAGTGACTTAATTTATTTCTTTAATTTGTTATAACCCCACAAAAAATGATATTCTTTGGAGACCTCAATAGCCTGAGTTCTGCATGTATTATTTGCTGGAAGAAATTAATGAGATAGCAGAGGCAATTTCTAATGGAGTCCCTTGGTTTCCATCTCCCCCTACCCACCCCTGCCTTCAAACTCAGTTGCCAGTTCAGCATTATGAATCTACTAAGTGTTCTTGGCATGTCTGATGGGGAAAGGGAGGGATAGTATAAACATTTAAAAAAAAAAAACTCCAAAACACCTTTCTTCCTTACCCTCAGTCTGCATCTGTTAGCTGCAATGCAATAACTCTCTCATCTTATATATAACATGTCTATTCATATTTAGCTGGAAACCTTCAATCTTCCAATACTTCATAATCAGGGGTTTTGGACTTTTCCAGGGTCTGAGTTGAGTCCCATCTCTCAAGGACTCAACTTTGGCTTAGAATACCTAAACCACCAGACTATGAAAAGTCACCACTATTGCCAATCTTGATAGTGTTACTTTAGTATATTACAGTATTTTGGTTACTAAGACATGATACTTGAAAGAAAAATAAAGGGTAGTTCAAAGCACAGACATAAGAGTTTTGTGTGTTATTTCTGAGTGTTTGAAGGGAAAGTTAAAGATAAGTCTGCTAATAATGAACTACCTGCATGCGTGCCAAGTTGCTTTACTTGTGTCTGATTCTTTTCCACCCTATGGACTAAAGCCCTCCAGGCTTCTCTGTCCATGGGATTTTCCAGGCAAGAATACTGGACTGGGTTGCCATATCCTTCTGCAGGGGATCTTCCTGATCTAGGGATTGAACCCACCTGGGAAGCCTGCTAATGAACTACAGGACTCCCTATTTCCACTACAGAGAGGACCCCCAGTGAATGCCCCACTGGCTCATAGCACTAGACTCCTTAGAATAAGTGACAGTCAGGTGATAAGAGCCAAGAGAATTTTTTGACAAAAGCAGCATTTCTCATAACAGCTGCAGAAAGGCTGCCACAAAAGAAAATTTAGGAATTCAAAACTTTCTCTGACTGTCACTGCAGATTTAAATGGTTACTGTGGCATAATGTAAATTGGGCCCTAGAAATGTTCCTTGGGTAGAAAAATGTTTACTACATGATATTCAGTGAATAAGAGAAAACATGAAACTGAATGATATGAACTCAAACTAAGAAAAGAGCAGAAACACAGAAAAGAGCAGAAAGGACAAACAAAACAGTGTGTGTGTGTGTGTGTGTGTGTGTGTGTGTGTTTTTTTTTGTTGAAAAGGGAATAAAAGTAATTTGACCAAAATATTAACAATGAGTGTTAAGATGATCTATGGCCATTTTTAATACCAATATTTTAAAAACATCTTTATATTTACCCCCAAATACAAAATACATATTTTAAACATGTTTTAAGAAAAAAAAAACTTCTAAGGAATGGAAGCCTTAATTGGGTTAACATATTAATGTTGCACCTTCTACATTTGTAACCCAGGCTACAGTCCATGGGGTCACAGAGCTGGGCACAACTGAGCGACTTCAGTTCACTTTACTTCCATGAGTCATTTCCCTCATCCACAAAAATTTTCATCTAGCTTTTCAGAGGATGGAAAGTGAAGGCGCTAAGAATGCAAATGATCTGTCAATTATCACACAAGAGTATCAGAGTTAAGATTAATGAAAACTTTTGAAAGGACGAAGTATTATTAAGGGCAAAGTATTATTAAGCTTATTAAGGACAAAGTATCAGTCCTGGAAACCAAATTTCTGGAATAGTAAAAGATTTACTATGCCATTATGCAAATATAGGTTAGCAAAAGAGTATTGGGTGATAAAAAAAATAAAAGACATAATTTAAAAAGAGACCATAATCTGGGAGAAAATAAGTAGGGTTAAGTTAAGTATCCACATCTCTCACATTACAGGTTGGGTCCCTGAGGACTGGGGCTTCCTCCATAGCTCAGCAGTAAAGAATATGCCTGCAATGCAAGAGATGAAAAAGCTGTGGTTTCAATCCCTGGGTCAAGAAGATTCCTTGGAGGAGGGCATGGCAACCCACTCTAGTATTCTTGCCTGGAGAATCCCATAGGGTCCATAGGGTTGCAAAGAGTCAGACGTGACTGAAGCAAGTTAGCAGACATGCACTCCAAGGATTGACTGTCTATTCCTCTTGGAACATGATTCACAATATATATTTTTTTAACCAAGAGAAAGCCTGAAACATTGCTCCATGAGTAATAACTATTACTGATATTATTGGTTGCATACCATGTACCAAATATTCGGGAAACCTGTGATATGGTATTTTACACATATTATCATATTTATTTCTCCCCAAAGAGCCCGTTTTTGTCATAAGATGAAATTTTGGTTCAGAGATTAGCCAGCGTCACCTAGCTAAAAAGTATGTAATTCATACTTGAATCCAAGTCTGCCTGACCTTAGGCCCTATGCTTTTTCCAGTATTTTTATACCATCCTACATAGTATAATGGGAACACAGTATACTATTGAAAAAGCTAAGTTTGGTTTGGCTAAGCTAAAGATAGAATTCAGTTTTAGGAAGAGATATTGACCTTTGGTTAGAAAGCCACTTTAATGGGTATGTTTGGTGAGGAAGCTTAAATGAGTTAGGACATGACAACACTATTCATAATTCAGTGATTTAAGGAATATTCAGAAAATGAAGATCATGGCATCCGGTCCCATCACTTCATGGGAAATAGATGGGGAAACAGTAGAAACAGTGTCAGACTTTATTTTGGGGGGCTCCAAAATCACTGCAGATGGTGACTGCAGCCATGAAATTAAAAGACGCTTACTCCTTGGAAGAAAAGTTATGACCAACCTAGACAGTATATTCAAAAGCAGAGACATTACTTTGCCAACTAAGGTCCGTCTAGTCAAGGCTATGGTTTTTCCTGTGGTCATGTATGGATGTGAGAGTTGGACTGTGAAGAAGGCTGAGTGCTGAAGAATTGATGCGTTTGAACTGTGGTGTTGGAGAAGACTCTTGAGAGTCCCTTGGACTGCAAGGAGATTCAACCAGTCCATTCTGAAGGAGATCAGCCCTGGGATTTCTTTGGAAGGAATGATGCTAAAGCTGAAGCTCCAGTACTTTGGCCACCTCATGCGAAGAGTTGACTCATTGGAAAAGACTCTGATGCTGGGAAGGATTGGGGGCAGGAGGAGAAGGGGATGACTGAGGATGAGATGGCTGGATGGCATCACTGACTCGATGGACGTGAGTCTGAGTGAACTCCGAGAGATGGTGATCTGGCATGCTGCGATTCATGGGGTCGCAAAGAGTCAGACACAACTGAGCAACTGAACTGAACTGAAGGAATATTGAAATTTATTTCTCACATGATGATCTAGGGTGTATCTGTTCAGAACATGGCTCTCCTCTACTTGATTAATCACAAACCCCAGCTAAGGTTATCCCTGCCATCTGCAAGATATGGCTTCCGATATAGTTCTGGTTGTAGCCATTCCTACCCTAGGGAAGGAAAAGACACAGAGGTGCACACATCTGAGTGTCTCTAGGACACGCTTAGAAGAGGCATCTGCCAGCCCACCCACCCACCTTCTGTGGGTGAGAGCCCAGTTACCTATCTGTACCTCCAGAAGGGGGATGTGAGTTGAAGACACACGGTGCAGAGCAGAGATTCACGAGGCAGTAGAAACCAAAAAAAAAAAATGGAGCTAGAGCCAGATGGGAAGGTCTTCATCAGTCTTGGAGATATTCTAGTATGCTAAGGTACCCAGAGTTTGGGATTTGGCTCATCCAGCCATTTTATTGGAAAATTCACTGATGGTAGTCTCAGAAAAAATTTGAGACTATATCAATTACAAATGGAATAGCTGTTATGGTAGAGAAGAAGGATCACTGGGCTTAGAAACAGAAATCAAGGAATCTTAATCCATACCTTGCTACTAACTAGTTCTTTGATTTAGGGTAAACCTCTCCATCATGGCAACCCTTGACTGTCTTTTTCTTTACTGAAGTACAGTTAACTAACAATATTATATTAGTTTCAGGTGCACAACATAATAATTCAGTATCTTTATAGATTTCACTGCATACAAAGTTATCATAAAATATTGACTGTATTCCTGGTGCTATACATTATATCCTTATAATTTCTTTCCTCTCAAAAAACTAAGATCACAGCATCCAGTCCTATCACTTCATGGTAAATAGATGGGGGTAAAGTGGACACAGTAACCGATTTTCTTGGGCTCCAAAATCACTGCAGATGGTGACTGCAGCCATGAAATTAAAAGGTGCTTGCTCCTTGGAAGAAAAGCTTTGACAAACCTAGACAGCACATGAAAAAAGCAGAGACGTCTCTTTGCCAGCAAAGGTCTGTACAGTCAAAACTATGGGTTGTTTTTTTTTTTCCAGTAGTCATGTACAGATGTGAGAGTTGAACCATAAAGAAGGCCGAGTGCCAAAGAATTGATGCTTTTGAACTGTGGTGTTGGAGAAGATTCTTGAGACTCCCTTGGACAGCAAGGATATCAAACCAGTCAATCCTAAAGGAAATCAACCTGGAATATTCATTGGAAGAACTGATACTGAGGCTGAAGCTCCAATACTTTGGCCATCTGATGCAAAGAGCCAACTCACTGGGAAAGACTCTGATGCTAGAAAAGACTGAGGGCAGAAGAAGAAGAGGGTCACAGAAGTTGTGATGGTTGGATGGCATCACCAACTCAATGGACTTGAGTTTGAGCAAACTCCAGGAGATAGTGGAGAACAAGGAAGCCTGGTGTGCTGCAGTGCATGCGGTTACAAAGAGATGGACATGACTC
Organism: Nanger dama; assembly: GCA_917880005.1. NCBI lineage: Eukaryota > Metazoa > Chordata > Mammalia > Artiodactyla > Bovidae > Nanger > Nanger dama. The sequence goes on along the minus strand of CAKJTW010000032.1, from coordinate 12,070,180 downwards.
AGAAACTGAACAGCAACAACTTCTTTCCAACCCTCAACTTTCTATACAATTAAACAGGGGAGTAATACTTGTCCCATAGGCTTGTTGATAAATGAAAAAAGAGAATGTATATGAAAAACATCTCAGTCTATGAAATCTAAGGTAAGACTATTATCACTGGCCTGAAAAATGCACAGACTATGTCCATAGCACATTTTCTGGGCTTTGTGGTCACTTTGGTTAGTGACGGGACAGAAGAGCAAGGGTTGAAAAGCACCATGAGGCTCAACTCTGTGACCAACTAATCAGAGTTAGGAGAAGATTTTGGTGCAAAAAAAATCAGATGTCAGAATTAGCCTTAATTTTCAAAAGAATTTTGCCAAATGTTGTATGAAGCTCTTCCATAATATCTGGGGCCAATGAAAAGATCAAGATAATTAGAAGTGTACTGCACATAAGAAATTGAGCATATTTCAAATTTAAAATCCAGTCAGCTACTAATTTTGCATGTGTGTGTGTATGCGTGTGTCTGTGAAAGTGGGCATGGGTGCATTTAAATGATGTTTTCTACTAGCTGTGATTGCTATTTTCCTTTAGAAATGGATTTTATTTGCCTTACTTTCTGTAGAGTTAATTAAATACCACAGAAATATGTTTACTGTCTCAGGTCCCACATCCGTGTGAGGATTTTGTCATTGACTTTGGTCCAAACAGAACACCTTTAGAAACACAGCAACACTTAGCTGCTCTTGGGAAAACCTAATGAGTCATTACCATATCAATATTGCTATTTTCTGCCTTAATTCCCCAGATTCCTGCTTACCCAATCTCATTAAATATATTTTATATATATATATAAACACATGCACATATATATGTCTGTGTATATATATATATTCCTTAACACTAGGAAATTAATTCCAAGATGCTTTAAAAATATATCTCCTCTTGTAGGGTACACAGAAAATCCCTGTGCATTTCTTTGCACCTTCCTATGTATTTGTAATTGCTTTAAAAATAATTATTTTCCCTAAATATCAGTAATACATGCAAGAGCACAGGGAGTTTGTCTGGAGCTCTGGTGAAAGCATTTCTATTGCCTTCCAAATGCAGTTCTAGAAATGCCACCCACCAGATTAGGGCGCAAGAGAATTTTCCATTCACAGGCCACCCAAAGTATAATGATGCATAAGGATTTCTTAAAAGTGAGTTTTCTTAGTAGACATTATCCTTGATTTAGAAGTAAACATTGGGAGATCGTGGACACCTGTGGCTGATTCATGTCAATGTATGGCAGAACAAATACAGTATTGTAATGTAGAATAAAGTATTAAAAATAAATAAATAAATAAATAAAATTAAAAGAAGAAGTAAAATGACAGACATTACAGCTGAATCCTTCTTTTTGACAAAGCCCCTTAAGAGGAAAAAAAGGAACACTCCATGAGATCATACAAGTCTTTGGATAGGACTTCTCAAAATACTGTGAGCCAACCAAAGCACTGTTGTTTGGCATACATTTTAACACTTCAAAAATATTTACTGAATTTTTCTATGTGAGAGCTCCTGTACTAAGCTTGTGTAAAAAGTCAAAGATGAAGAAGCCATCAATGCCCACCCAGTCACTGAACTCTCCACCCCATCTGTTCGCCATTCTCTGCACCAGAATCCTCCTCAAGAGCTACCGATGCTTCCTCTTCAGAAAGTCCACCCCATCCTTTCTCTCTTCTGTCCCCTCGCATCCCATCAATACTTCTAGTCATAGGGCCAGCTCATTCCTGGATTGAAAAACCTATGCTTCAGACGTTTCTCTAATTCTTTTGTGACTTCACCATCAGCATGATTTTTTTCAAATTTTTAAAGAATTACTCATTGCTTTTAAAATCCTCTATTGGCTTACCATTACCTATGCTTGCAATTTTTAATTCCTCATTTGTACATTACTTTGCTGACTAAGGTCCGTCTAGTCAAGGCTATGGTTTTTCCTGTGGTCATGTATGGATGTGAGAGTTGGACTGTGAAGAAGGCTGAGTGCCGAAGAATTGATGCTTTTGAACTGTGGTGTTGGAGAAGACTCTTGAGAGTCCCTTGGACTGCAAGGAGATTCAACCAGTCCATTCTGAAGGAGATCAACCCTGGGATTTCTTTGGAAGGAATGATGCTAAAGCTGAAGCTCCAGTACTTTGGCCACCTCATGTGAAGAGTTGACTCATTGGAAAAGACTCTGATGCTGGGAGGGACTGGGGGCAGGAGGAGAAGGGGACGACAGAGGATGAGATGGCTGGATGGCATCACGGACTTGATAGACTTGAGTCTGAGTGAACTCCGGGGAGTTGGTGATGGACAGGGAGGCCTGGCGTGCTGCGATTCATGGGGTCGCAAAGAGTCGGACATGACTGAGCGACTGAACTGAACTTTGTACAGGTGGGATAGTTTTGAAACAAAATAATACCTCAAAGCATTAAATATTTGAAACTGATGGGTATTATATTACTGTAATTTATTTTATGAATCCCAACTAGTTGATCAATGAGAACATTGAGATTATTAAGGTGATTACCAAAATTTCCAATCAGCTATGTGAATAAAATTTTACTTTTACATCAACCTTGATGTCCAATTTTACTTCTGCACTTGGTTTAGAATTTAGAGAAATTTAAAAACCCTAATTCACACTGATAAATACTTGAAATTAGGAACAGGTTTTTAATAGCCATTTTTGCCACCTCGTGATATTTTTGCAATTAAATGGAAATGACAGGAGAAGCTTTATTTTGAAAGCTGAGCAAATGGATGTGAACTTGGCAGCCCAAGTTAATTGTGTTGGCCACCTCTAGTGTGTTCAAACATAGGTGGGTTTTTTTTTTTTTACATATTTGAAAGGGTTTTATTTGATTAGTTATTAAAATAGTTTAAAATATTTCAATATAAAATTCAAATCAACAACCACAAAACAGAATCAAGTCCAAACTTCTTAGCATCTTACCATGGTCTATGAAACCCTCCACAATAGTGTCCTTTGTTTTTTTTCTACAGTTGTGTATCTCCTCATCTTTATCCCCAGGATAAGGATGTTTCTGATTTTGAAAACGCTGTGATTGTTCAGTCTGTGGTTTCCTATCTCTTGCTTTTTTTCCCCCTCTGCCTGTGATGAGCCTGGAGTTCTCTCCTCCATGAAATCTCCATTCTCTCCAGGGAACTCGGCCACTCCCTCCGTGCCCCACCTACTCTAGAAAAGAAAATCTGTCTTTCACCTTTTGAGACATTTGTTTGTTTTTGTTTTTTTCCCTTCATCCTTCCAGACTTGAGGAAAGGACCCCACGTTACTCTTATTTGCGGCAGACTTACACTTTGTCCCATTAGCTCAGCTGAAACTGTGGTTTCAGGATCCCCTGTATTTTCATTTCTCTGATGACTGGCCACAAGAGAAGATGGTGTGAGAGTTTGTGGCAGAAGTATATCAGCAACCCTTTCAGAGTGTAGTCCTTTCCTTCCTTACTGAGCCCAGAACTTCCCAGCACGTTATATAAAAACCTGGCTCTAATGTCTAGTCTAGTGGCCAGGAAAACAGAAGGGCTGGATGCTAACATGACTGAATGCTGTCCTGCACGGACAAGTGCCTTCATTTCTTCAAGACGGGGGAGGGTTGACACTCAATAGGGAGAAACAGGCCACTCCTGTAGCCCCGTGATTTTGTAAATATCTGGGATTTCATATTTTTGAAGGCATTGATTTAGACATGTCAGGGCTTACTCTTCCTCATCAAGGGCCCTGGCCTTGAGGAAGCAGCTTCTCCAGAGTTGAAAATGTGACTTTTGCTGGAGCTTTGTTATCCTTATAATTAAGTCTTGGGACTGATCTTTAGCCTGCTCTGCCCTCTGTCTACAGGAGATAAGAGTCTCTTTCTGTGCTGCCAAAGAGACCCTCTGAGTTTCACATTTTGCCTTCAATTGGTGATTAATCACTCTCAACCTTTCATTATTTCTCTCCAGGGCAAAAATTTTGCTCAGTAACACCCTTCTGATACCTGTCTTTGAAATATGATTGCTCCATCCCCTGGTAGGCCTGAGACAGGGCGCCTGCCATTACATGCCTTCCATCCATGCCCCATCCCAGGGCACCATCAGCCAATGTTGACAATTGCAGAGCTGCCTCTTCCCAGGGACTCTGAGCACTTCACCTACCACCCGTGACAGCGTCTTCACCATCAGCCAGCCCACACGTCATCCAGCTTCAAAGTTCCATTTTAGAATTCCACAGAACACTCCTGACACCAGCTCTCTCAGATCAGGTTCCCTGCAAGATGACCATGTGACCAAGATGTTCACCCTCTGGGGTGAAGATAATCAAGGAGATTTGGTGACCATGGTGATGTCACTTGAACCAGCTACAAGGAAAGAGGTTGGATGAGAACTTCTAGATGTCACGGCTTCATTTGTGCACGTCTGTGCAGCAGTCACAGTATAACTGTGGTCTCCTGGGCTCCTCCGGACCATGACTTACCGCAGCAGGGAAATAGAGCTGGACTGTCTATTTCTGCCCAACTCTAAGGAGCAGACAATGCTCTAGAAGCCTCGTCAGCTCCACTAAGAATTTTTTAGGATTATACTACAGATTGAGGCTTTTCTTAACCTTAGTTCTTTTCCTCTGTCCCTCCATCGGTGTCAGGCCCACAGCCCGGTCCAAAGGCTCTCCTGCATCTTCTTGCATCCTCACCTCTTTCTGTTTCACAAGCATTTTCCCCAATAGATGCTTGCATGTCTAATTCTCATTTGGCATCTGCTTCTTTGACCCTAGCTGACACTTGAGAGCTTTTAGAACAACTATCAGTGATTCAAGAAAGGAAGAAGGCAGAAGGGAAAGTTGCCTGTCATGCAGTTCCAGTAGAGAGGTCCTCTGATTTCACAGGAAGTTCTGGACGTGGGAGGACCCTTCAGGGCAGTCCCATATTGAGACAAGAGGGCTTACTCTCATACCCTTCACCCCTTAGTCATTGGATAAAAGCAGCCACAAGAAAGGGATGCAACCTTGGGTGAACTGGCTCCTGTTAGCTGAGAGAAAGTCCCAGGGAAAGATTCAGCTGTGAGCCATTGGCAACAGATACTCCAGGAGGCTGAGGGATAAGTGTGTTGGTCCCCAAGGAGATAATGTGGGTAGCACAGAGCTTCTACATCAAAGAGGAAACTGAAAACTATTGTTCTGATTATAGGACAATGGCAATCATTTCTGCTCTTTGTAAAGGAAGGAGATCACATTTACAAAACTCTGTGGGTAAGAGTTTCATGTGAGTGCATACTTCAGAGATTAGTTTTGGGTTCAGGAAGAGAATCCCATAAGCAGGGTAACTGAGCAAGAGACACATTACTTGCTGATGGAGTGAACTTGTGTGGGTTGTATTCCTTCCTGAGGCTCTGTGCTCCTGCACCACGTGGAGAAGATGTTTCTTCCTCTTTTCCTTATAAAGAGGAAAGGAAGTTCAGTTCAGCTCAGTACAGTTTAGTCGCTCAGTCACGTCCGACTCTTTGTGACCCTATAGACTGCAGCACACGAGGCTTCCCTGTCCATCACCAACTCTCGGAGCTTACTCAGACTCACGTCCATGGAATCTGTGATCACGTCCATGGCATCAGTGATGTCATCCAACCATCTCATCCTCTGTTGTCCCCTTCTCCCACCTTCAATTTTTCCCAGCATCAGGGTCTTTTCCAATGAGTCAGTTCTTCGCATCAGGTGGCCAAAGTGTTGGAGCTTCAGCTTCAGCATCTGTCCTTCCAATGAATATTCAGGACTGATGTGGTTGGATCTCCCATGCAGTCCAAGGGACTCTCAAGAGTCTGCTCCAACAACACAGTTCAAAAGCATCAATTCTTTGGTGTTCAGCCTTCTTCACAGTCCAACTCTCACATCCATACATGACCACTAGAAAAACAATAGCTTTGACTAAACAGACCTTTGTCAGCAAAGTAATGTCTCTGCTTTTTATTATGCTGTCTAGGTTGGTCAGAGCTTTTCTTCCAAGGAGCAAGTGTCTTTAATTTCATGGCTGCAGTCACCATCTGCAGTGATTCTGGAGCCCCCAAAATAAAGTTTCTCACTGTTTCCACTGTTTCCCCATCTATTTGCCATGAAGTGATGATCTTTATGGATGAAGTGATGATCATCATTGGATGATCTTCATTTTTTCAATGCTGAGTTTTAAGCCAACTTTTTCACTCTCCTCTTTCACTTTCATCAACAGGCTTTTTAGTTCCTCTTCACTTTCTGCCATAAGGGTAGTGTCATCTGCATAACTGAGGTTATTGATATTTCTCCCAGCAATCTTGATTCCAGCCTGTGCTTCATCCAGCCCACATTTCTCATAATGTACTCTGCATATAAATTAAATAGGCAGGGCAACAACGTATAACCTTGACATACTCCTTTCCCAATTTGGAACCGGTCTGTTTTTCCATGTCCAGTTATAACTGTTGCTTCTTGAAATGCATACAGATTTTCAGGAGGCAGGTAAGATGTTCTGGTATTCCCATCTCTTTAAGAATTTTCCACAGTTTGGATTCCATCAATTAGTTCCCACACATACTACAGTTTGGACAGGAAGGATACCATTAGTCAGTCATGCTACAGTTATCTGTAAGAAATCTCTACTATTTTAGTGCCTATATTTTCTCTCAACAAATAGAAATAGCAATATCTACAACTCTCTACTAAGAAACATAACCACACATGGTGCTTGCCACATCAAGTTATTTAGTCCTCAGAGAACCCTACAAAGTAGACATTATAATCCCCATGTAATAGTCAAGCCAACTGCTTGTTGTAAGGTTGATAGTTTTTTTTTTTAATTGTTTTTACTTTCATTTTCTGCTTGTTTATCCTTTTATGTTTATTGACCATTTTAAAAACTTTTTTTTAATTGGAGTATAATTGCTTTACAATAACATGCAGCTAATTCACGTTGCTGTATGAAAGGTTGAGAGTTCCCTCTAACATTACACAGCCAAGATTCGATTCAGGGATCAAATCCTGGTTCTAAGAGCAATTCCCTTCACCTCTTCCTGTGCTTTCAAATCCACTTGGAAATCAGAATTCCAACTGCAAATGCTCTTGTTCTCCATCACACTTCTTAATGTAAAGGAAGGGCTAAAAGCCAAAGCCTCAGACCCTCTGGACTGTCATGATCAAAGCCATTGATAACTAAGATCGGGAGATAACTGCACAGGTGTTTGGAAGCAGCACTAGCAGGTGTCCTCTAAGACTGGGAAGTTATTCTGTGAATTGCGTGCTCTTCACCAGTGTGCTTTTGTCTCACAGTATCTTTGTTCCTCCACAGATTATTATTGTTCCCTCATTTGGCGGTCCTCAGCAGAGGGACTACTGTATGGATGTGTGCATGCGTGCACGCACACGCGCAAACACACACACACACACACACACACATACACACAAAGATTCTCCTCTCTTCAATTACCAGGATTCAGCAGGCTGCTAGGCTCTTTCATTCCTTTTCCATATTCAACCTTTTGATGTGTTGCCTGTACCATTCTTCCCCATGAGCTAACAAGGCTGTCTGCGATGAGAGTTTCATGGGCAGCCAATTATAGCACGGATGTAAGTGTGATCAGAATAATGCAGCCTACTGGGAGGCTGTCATTTACAGAATTAAAGGCAATGCACTCATTGCTAAAGGATTTAGTTTGGACAGGAGCTGTAACCTTCCAGCCATACTTCTAGTCGTCTGAATTTGATGGGTTGTTTCTGTGTGTTTCAGTTTGTTTAAATTTTTTTTCCTGTTGTGTAAGCAACCATTGCTCATATTTTAAAATACCTAGGAAAAATGGTAATCTCTTTGCAATAAAATATGGATGAAGGTAGCCTGTCTCATAAAATGCAATGCTGTGAAACACAACCGTTTGAATATACATATGTAAATAAATGATAGTTGTGAATAGAATTTCAACACGCAAATGAAGAGAGTGGAAGAAACTTGTGCCGTTCTCTGTGTATAAAAGCTAGGGGTGATGCCATACTACAGTTGTAAATATAGATTCTTCCAAATCAGAATATTTAACATTTAAGTCTACAATAACCCAGAAAGTCACCATGATAGTATGTACTATCCTCAAATGTATACAATCAGAGCACCCATACTTTCCTATAGATGGATGGCAAAGTGGCAGAACAGAGTGAAAAAGAGTCACTTAACTTCACTTTTGGTGGTGCTTTAGTCACTAAATTGTGTTCGATTCTTGTGACCCCTATGGACTGTAAGTCACCGGGCTCCTCCTTCCGTGCGATTTCCCAGGCAAGAATGCTGGAATGGGTTACCATTTCCTTCTCCAGGGGATCTTCCTGACCCAGGGATTGAACTCTCATCCCCTGCATTGCAGGCAGACTCTTTACCTGCTGAGCCACCAGGGAAGCCAATGCCTCAATTTATCCACAATGAGAACTCAATGCTGATTTTTCTTAATGTACTTCAGTCTTGACAAGAAAACTGATCTGATTTCTCTTAAGGAACAAAAAAGGAGGAAAAGAGAGATAGCGGGGAGGAGTACGAGAAAGGATGACATCATCTATCTGCCACCCACCGATCCAACGAATGACGGGCTCATCCAACCAGCCACTCCCCAGGCACTTCAGTGCGGTCCCTAAGTGGCCGAGGTGATGCTAGATTGTGTTGGCAACGATTTATGTCAGTTATTAAAGAGGACACATACAGGCTTGACACATTCGAGTGTGTTTTTCGACCATGTTGAAACATGAACAGAAGAGCTATGTGTTTAACCAACACAAGCAGATGTCAAGGAGTGCAAAAAATATGCCTCTTTCAAAGTCAGTATGTCTGTGTTTTTGTGCCAACATATGCCCAGAACATGTGTATTTTGAGTGGTAAGCATGAGGACAAGTGAGAAAAGGAATTAACAGCACTCTTCCCCACACCCCCATAACGCCTGTTGTAATTTCAGTAAGTTGAAAGCATTTTAATACCACAAGATCTTACATCTATTCAGGAGGCTAGGAGATGGACATGTTGATGTGGGTACCGAAGGGAGAAGCCCGAGAGAACGTGCGGATGTGGGCAGAGTTGGTGAGCTAAGTCATGGGGTCACTCTTTCGCTGGAAGGTAGCATCAACTTTCCCTGATTTAAAAATGAGCTAATCTCATGTGGGAGGGGCCAAGTCCCCAGATGGGAGGGGACCTGAGGGGAGGAAAGAGGCTCTAGTGGGGGGGTGCAGAGCAGGGGGGTGAGGGAAGACTTTCTAGAGAGGATTCCCAAGCTGAGCCCTGAAGGGAGAGAAGAAATGGACCACACCAGAGGTGTGTGCACAAGGGCAACCCAAACATGGCGATGAGAAACTCAAACTCTTTGGCAGACTGACAATTTTCTATTTCAAGTTCATGTCAGTACCTCACTAAAATAAATGAATAGGAGGGGAAAATGAACTAATCTCAAGAAATATCCGTTGAGGGTAGAACAGAAATGTATAAATAGGTTAAACTTGGAAAGCGACTTTAAAATAGGAGAAGATAGAATTCAGCTAGGGACCTTGAAGGGAGCTAATGGAAAGCAGAGAGTTTGGGATATTGCATTGGAAAGGTGGATGAGGTGAGATTCCTCATAAAATGGTTGAAACAGACTTAATGATGGGCCAGGGGAATAGTCTTCAGGCACCCTGAGCAAGGGAGGACACCAGAAAATAGTATTTAAATAGTTGCTGTGTGCCAGATGCTGGACTAGGTACCTTATACAAGTATAATTTAACCTACAGCTTCCCTGGTGGCTCAGTGGTAAAGAATCCGCCTGCCAATGCACGAGATGCAGGTTCGATCCCTGGGTCAGGAAGATCTTCTGGAGAAGGAAATGGCAACCCACTCCAGTATTCTTGCCTGGGAAAGTCCATGGACAGAGAAGCCTGGTAGGCTAGAGTCCATGGCGTCACAAAGGGGACAGGACTTAGTGACTAAACAACAATAACAACAATTTTATAAGAGAGGGACAACTTTATAAGAAACAGACAATTTTCCATTTTCCCAGTAGGAAATCTCTGGTGACACAGGTTAAATGTTTTACTGAGAGTCACACCACTCAAGTAATATTGAAGTCAAGCTCTGTCTGACTTCTAGAAGCTAGAACCTAAGAGTGAATGCCACTGCAAGAGTGATCACACCTGCATGAGTTTGGAGACAGAGTCATTGGGGGTGATAAAAGAATGTCCTAAAAGGAAACAGATTAGGATGCAGATTCTTGAAGTCACTGGGAATTCTCTGGACTTTACAAGAGTGCCAACCTAAACCTGATGCAGACAGTCTGAGAAACATGGATTTTATCAAAAGAGGTTTAGATGGGGTAGAACCCAAGAGACCCTGAGAGACTTCTGCAGGTCTTTGTTGAACTACTGGGAACTCCCTTAAAGAGAGGAACTATTGTGAGTAGAGTTAGCTGACAACTTCCAGTTCTTAGGACATTCTGCTAAGGTGGTAATGTAATTCCAGAAATACTGATTACTAGAGTGAGAGGGAACATTTCATGCAAAGATGGGCTCGATAAAGGACATAAATGGTCTAGACATAACAGAAGCAGAAGATATTAAGAAGAGGTGGCAAGAATACACAGAAGAACAGTACAAAAAGATCTTCACGACCCAGATAATCATGATGGTGTGATCACTCATCTAGAGCCAGACATCTTGGAATGTGAAGTCAAGTGGGCCTTGGAAAGCATCGCTATGAACAAAGCTAGTGGAGGTGATGGAATTCCAGTTGAGCTGTTTCAAATCCTGAAAGATGATGTTGTGAAAGTGCTGCACTCAATACACCAGCAAATTTGGAAAACTCAGCAGTGGCCACAGGACTGGAAAAGGTCAGTTTTCATTCCAGTCCCAAAGAAAGGCAATGCCAAAGAATGCTCAAACTACCGCACAATTGCACTCATCTCACATGCTAGTAAAGTAATGCTCAAAATTCTCCAAGCCAGGCTTCAGCAATACGTGAACCGTGAACTTCCTGATGTTCAAGCTGGTTTTAGAAAAGGCAGAGGAACCAGAGATCAAATTGCCAACATCTCCTGGATCATGGAAAAAGCAAGAGAGTTCCAGAAAAACATCTATTTCTGCTTTATTGACTATGCCAAAGCCTTTGACTGTGTGGATCACAATAAACTATGGAAAATTCTGAGAGAGATGGGAATACCAGACCACCTGAGCTGCCTCTTGAGAAATCTGTATGCAGGTCAGGAAGCAGCAGTTAGAACTGCACATGGAACAACAGACTGGTTCCAAATAGGAAAAGGAGTACATCAAGGCTGTATATTGTCACCCTGCTTATTTAACTTATTTGCAGAGTACTTCATGAGAAATGCTAGACTAGAAGAAACACAAGCTGGAATCAAGATTGCCGGAAAAAATATCAATAACCTCAGATATGCAGAGGATACCACCTTATGGCAGAAAGTGAAGAAGAACTAAAAACTGTTGATGAAAGTGAAAGAGGAGAGTGAAAAAGTTGGCCTAAAACTCAACATTCAGAAAACTAAGATCATGGCATCTGGTCCCATCACTTCATGGCAAATAGATAGGGAAACAATGGAAACAGTGTCAGACTTTATTTTAGGGGGCTCCAAAATCACTGCAGATGGTGACTGCAGCCATGCAATTAAAAGACACTTACTCCTTGGAAGAAAAGTTATGACCAACCTAGATAGCATATTCAAAAGCAGAGACATTACTTTGCCGACTAAGGTCTGTCTAGTCAAGGCTATGGTTTTTCCTGTGGTCACATATGGATGTGAGAGTTGGACTGTGAAGAAGGCTGAGTGCTGAAGAATTGATGCTTTTGAACTGTGGTGTTGGAGAAGACTCTTGAGAGTCCCTTGGGCTGCAAGAAGATCCAACTAATCCATTCTGAAGATCAGCCCTGGGATTTCTTTGGAAGTAATGATGCTAAAGCTGAAACTCCAGTGCTTTGGCCACCTCATGTGAAGAGTTGACTCATTGGAAAAGACTCTGATGCTGGGAAGGATTGGGGGCAGGAGGAGAAGGGGACGACAGAGGATGAGATGGCTGGATGGCATCACGGACTTGATAGACTTGAGTCTGAGTGAACTCCGGGAGTTGGTGATGGACAGGGAGGCCTGGCGTGCTGCGATTCATGGGGTCGCAAAGAGTCGGACACGACTGAGTGACTGAACTGAACTGAACTGAGAGTGAGAGGTAATTGCGAGATTATCTGGTACATTTGGAGGGGAAAAAAGTGCATAAACTAACCGACCAGAGAGGGTGGAGGTAAAACAAATACTGGCAAAGACTATGAAAGGGTATAAATATGGACCATCCAACCAAAAGAGAGAAATCACTATGGATGATGATTCTGCCTTCCTCTGACCAAAAAGCAGGACTCTCTTTATCAAGTTAGGAATTTGAAAACAATGTATACATGACCAGATGTTATTAATACTAAGTGTATAACTTCATGGTGTGGTCCATGCTCCAAACCACAATGTATCCACTAATGAACAAAATATAGTGCAGACAATAGCATGTGCTATAAAAAGACTCTAATTTTTATCATAGCTATATTTTTGATTGACTAAAATTTCTGTTTGGCTTTTCAAATACTGAGTCTCCTAACGTGACAAATTATTTCCATCTGTTTTATCTTTATTATCTTCATTGCATCTGATTTCAATAAAGTGATGGTCTTGCTTCATTATAACCAGGCTATTGTTGTTCAGTTGCTAAGTCACGTTCCACTCTTTGCGACCCCATGGACTGCAGCATGCCAGGCTCCCCTATCCTTCACCATCTCCCAGAACTTGCTCAAACTCAAGTCCATTGAGTTGGAGATGCCATCCAACCATCTCATTCTCTGCATTCTCTGCCGCCCCCTCTCCTTTTGCCTTCAATATTAACCAGGTAAGTTATTTAAATTCCCTGAGTCTTCATTTGCTTATCCATGAATTGATAGTTGGAAAGCGTTTCATAGGGGTGTTTATGAATATAAAGAGAAAATGTATGTGAAAGACTTTTTGTACTTTCTTGCATTCAGTAGATGCTCAATGCATTATGATTACTATTAAAGTATTTTGAGTAGCAACAGACACCCGGGTATCAGGTAACCCATCCATAGGCTCATGAGAGATATTTAATGATTGTTTTTAAGATATTAAATCTGGGGGATGGATTCACAGAGTAATGTCATAAAAATTTTGATAGACTACATTTTATGTTGTTTTCTTATAGCTTTTAACGAATATATTTTTATTTTGCAAAAATTTGTATCTCCACTACCTTTAGAGGTCATCCTTACGTGTGTGCGCCAAGGGGAAGTGGGTTTTCTTCATTACCTGTTCTCCTATAACACAGATTTTCAATGTTGACTAATGAATGGTCCTCACACTAACATTATTTGATCCTATCCTACAAATAAGCACATTGTCAATTACACAGAACATAAGAGAAATCTAGAAAAGCTTAAAAGGAGGAAAAAATAGTTGGAGAAATGTGAACAGTTTTTGCTTCTTCTTTCAAATATGATTTCTTTTTAAAAATTATTTTGTTCAGTTATTTTGGGCTGTGCCAGGTCTTCGTTGTTGAGCAGGCTTTTCCTGGCTGCGGCTTGCCGATTGCTTATGGCAGTGGCTTCTGTTTTTGCAGAGCACAGGCACTAGAGTGCTAGGGCTTCAGTAACTGCAGCACGTGGACTCAGTAGTTGCGGCTCCCAGGCTCAGTAGCTGCGGCCCACGGGCTTAGTTGCTGCGTGGCATGTGGGATCTTCCCCGGACCAGGGATCGAAACTATGTCTCCTGAATTGGCAGGCAGACTCCTCATCACTGAGCCACTAGGGAAGCCAGATTTCTTTTTCTTTTTCTTTTTCTGGTAGACAGGGTAGAGAGGAAGAAAAGGTGGAGTATCAGAGCAGCATCTGCAGTGATATGCATGTGAGAACAGGCCATGCTCTTGTTCTAGCCTCCATGACGTTGACATTGCTGTGGCAAGAGAAAATGTGTGTCACTGAGGCCAGAATAAGCCTCTTCCTTACAATCTGTCTTTGAATTATTTACTGTTCTCAGAAGAACAATACAGAGCAGTGTGACTGACATCACAAGAACCAAAGACTTTACTTTCATGGAGACGTTTCAAAAAGTCACAGTGGATGTGCTAACCCAGCTGGGGACACAGGTACAATTTTCCTCTCTCCGTATCATCTTTCCTGACTAGGCAGGCAGCTGAAAGACTCTGTCAGTGAGAGACCATTGTGATAGAAAACAAGGGGATGACTTGCCTCATACAGGATGAATTGACACACAGTCACCTTGGAGAGATGCAAATGCCAAAAACACAGTTGGAATTTTGATGAGTAACAATTATTAAATCTGAATAATTGAATATATCTATTCTTAGGAATTATTTGACCCAATAATTATTACCCAGGAAAATTAAGTGTGTGTTTGAAATCCACATTTTATCACCAATAATGAGCCTGTCAATTCCATCCCATTTGCCAGTTTTTCTTACAGGTTAATATTAAATTTTTCTTACAGTTAATATTAAAAAGACACTGGAAATCAGTTCATAACCATATATGCCTACAGAATCTATGGATTATAGCCTATCAAAATAAGTGACTACTTATGTATGGAACGTCTAACAACCTGATTCATTTAAAAAACATATATAATCCAACCAGATAGCATTTTACACCTTTCATTCCAACAGTTTCATGACAAGAAAAGAAAAAAAGCATTTAGCATTATGCGTTTCTCACAGCACTGAGAACAGGGGAGTGTGCTAGTCTGCGGCAACAGTAATGCAGTAGAAAGTACAGAAGTTAGACAGCCTGGTTCAAATCTGTCATGATTCAAATCCATGACCTGAAGAAAGTTATTCACTTACTATTTTAAAGCTTATTTTACTCAACTATGAAAAGAGGGAGGAGAGACATAATAATCAATAAGAGGGTTATGAAAATAAAATAAGATATATAACCTGTAATATGTAACGTGTTTGGCTCATCATGGAAGTTCAGTCATTTCAGCATCCCTTCCCTATTTGTGCGAGAGATCACCGACTCCAGATTTGGATACGTATGTCCAGATCACAAGTCTTAAGTGTTGTAAAGGTCATTGCTCCCCTTAATTCTCACAACCATTTTATTCTCATAACCATTTCATTCCTTTGGTTATGAGGAGATTGGAGATCTGAGAAAGACCCTTGCCCAGTTCACAGAGCTGGTCAACGATGGAGCCAGCATTGAAATCTATCTGAATTGGAGTCACTAGTCCAGGCTGTTTTACTTCACCCAACAGGAGGAGTCTGCTTCACTGGGCAACTTCACTAGAGTGTCAGGGACAAGGGCACTACATCAATAAAAGAAAAGTAAAAGAAAATCAAAATTAAGCCATTTAACTAATAATTCATGCCAAACTATATGTAGAGTAGAATTCAGCAGTCACATGGATTTTTCAAAATAAACTGATATTTCAATAATATTTTTTGCTTGTAGCAGCTACTCTATGTTGTGTTTCCCTATTCACTGGCATTAAACTTTTTTGTTATTGCCACAAGGCAACTTTAAAAGAAAGTTGAGAAGAGCACCAAGCTGGGGCAGAAACAGACAAGTCACCAGGCAGAAGCAGGAATTACCCACAGCTGGCCTGATGCCAGAAACAGCTACAGCAGCTTTCATTTTATTTAGTTCATCTTATTTCAGCCGTCAAACCAGGTGGACAGAGGAACTGAAACAGAGTTCCCTAAAACTGAGTTCCCCTGCCAAGGGTATGCTTCATCTCTCTGTCCAAGATCTATGCCCTTTCTTGTCCTGTCCCTGCTCTCCTAAGAACTGAAGGTCATCAAAGAAAAAGCAGGGTTGGGGTTGGGGGCCGTGGGTGATGAAATCAAACAGGATACCACAAGGCCTTTCCAGGTACAAAAATCCCTCTGTGTTCTCTATTTCCTGTTTGTAGGAAAAAAGGCTTAGTTTCCTGAGCCTTCCTGAGTTCCAAAAGCAGACTCAAACAGCTGAGGATTAGAACAACAATCACTGGACTCTAGTTCCTCTTAAAAGGATATAGACAACAATCTGATGCATATCTTTGAGTTATTCTGCAGAAACGAAGACCCTCATCCAGGTGGAGGGTGGTGATTACATGCTGACCACAAGCACTAGACCCCTGATGGGTTGCAACCAGAAGGTAGATAATTTAGAGTCTCGATGCATCACCCTGTTATCTCACAACCAACCAATCAGAAGAAGATCCGTGAGCTGATCATGCCTCCTATGGCTCTCTCCTCTAAAACCGTCATTAAAAATACTTGCCTGAAAGCCAAAAGGGGGTTCAGTTCTTTTGAGCATGAGTGCCCTGCAAATAAACCCTGACTTTGGGGCAAATACCTGCTATTAGACTTGGCTTTCTGCACTGCAGGCACACAAGCCCTTGCTCAGTAACAGAACAATTAAAGCATAAAGTTATCTTTGCATGCTAAGTCGCTTCAGTGGTGTCTGACTCTTTGCTACCCTATGGACTGCAGCCCACCAGGCTCCTCTGTCCATGGGCTTCTCCAGGTAAAAATACTGGAGTGGGTTGCCAAGCCCTTCTCCAGGGGATCTTCCCAGCCCAGGGATCAAACTCACATCTCTTACATCTCCTGGATTGACAGGCGGGTTCTTTACCGCTAGCACCACTTGGGAAGCCCAAAGTTATCTTTAGGATTTTTCCAAATATTTCTCTCAAGAAGAGATGATTCAGACCTATTATATCATTGTGTTATTCACAAAGTCAGAGGCAGCCCTTGGTGATGTTAGACCAAGTACTAAGACTGGAGGTCCTAAACTGACAACTTTCAGGTAAAAACACCATGAATTTTATTAGAAATCAGGCCATGAAATAGAGCACATCGATTTAAACTCCAAACCAATATTTATGAATAAGCATTAAAAATGGATCATAGAGATTTTATTTAGGATGACCAGATAAAAATGTAAGGCAGAAAAGTAAAAGTTCTAGATTTCAATTAATTTGTTTTCAACATGGGTCAGTTAGCATAGATCATTCTTTTTCAAATCAACAAATAGTCTGTTTAGTGGCACTGTCGGTTATTTTAAAATAAGATAGAAGAGAGTATATTGCCCATAGTAAGATTAAGTATTGTGGTAAAGTTTTACATGTTATATATGTAAATGTGCAAGTGCATTTGTTAGTACTGGGTCACACTCTCTAAGGTGTGTTACAACAAAATTTCAAGGTTACTGATCTAGATGGTGGCTCAGATGGTAAAGAACCTGTTTGCAATATAGGAGATGCAAGAGACAGGGGTTTGGTCCCTGGGCTAGGAAGATCCCCTGGAGAAGGGAATGGCTACCCACTCCAGCATTCTTTTTGATTGTTAGTTTACAGTATGTAAATTTATTGGTTTATTTAAATGAGAAGGGGAAGGAGAGGGTGGACCAGTGGAGAGAGTAGCAGGGAAACACATACATTACCACAGCTAAAACAGATAGCCAGCAGGATTTGGTGCATGACTCAGGGAGCTCAGACCAGGGCTCTGTGACAACCCAGAGGGGTGGGATGAGGTGGGAGGTGGAAGGGAGGCTCAAGGGGGAGGGCACGTGTACAGAAACCAACACAACACAGCAAAGCAACCATCCTTCAATTAAAAATAAATAAATTTAAATAAATAAATAAAATTTACACAAATCTTTAAAAATATATCATCCTAGATTCTATATATATGTAATATAGTATATTTGTTTTTCTCTTTCTGATTGACTTCATTCTGAGTAACAGAATCTCAGTTCATCCACCTCACTAGAACTGTCTCAAATTCATTATTTTTTTATGGCTGAGTAATATTCCATTGCATATATGTACCACATCTTCTTTATCCATTCATCTGTCAATGGAAATCGCAGTGCACTGAGCTCTCCTGTCTAGGAGTCCCAGAAACACCTACCTCTGACATGCCAGCTGTTTATCCACTCACATGCATACGGCCTTGCCACTCCAGTATTCTTGCCTGGAGAATCCTATGAACAGAGGAGCCTGGCATGCTACAGTCCCTAAGGTTGCAAAGAGCTGGACGCAGCTGAGCGACTAGCACTGAACTGGACTGATTTAGATAAAATCTAAGGGGACTTTCAGCTCTGAAAACCACATGATTCTGCTTTGGTCCAAACTGGTAGCATCCAGATCAACTTTCTGCAGACACAGAGTTTCCTGGAGGTTGCTCAGGATAGAGGTTGTTCAGAAGGGTTGATGAAACAGAGCTGCCGTCCCCCGAGTCCAGGGCAGCTCCACTCTCTCCCCAGGCATATTTTGTATTGTTAAGCAAAGAAATAACTCACGGCCTGTGGTGTGGGCATATGCCCCCATATCTGGAGTCAGTGATATCCCACACAAGCAGGGGAAGGGTTATTGAAACGACTGCCCTTTCATGATAAGCCAAACTCAGTATATATTTTATGTATTATAAGCTAGATATGTTATTTGCTTTTCACAACCCTCTTATTTGATTATAGTTGAGTCTCCACTCCCTCTTTTCATAGCTGAATAAAATACGCTTTAGAATAGTAAGAGTAACTTTCTTGAGGTCATGGATTTGAATCATGACGATTTGAACCAGGCTGTCTAACTGTAAGCCTTCTGTACTTTTCTCTGCACTGCTGCCTCCGCAGACTAGCACATTCTGCTCATCCCCAGTGCTGAGAGAAACGCATGATGCCAAATGCTTTTTAAAAAAAAGCACAATTTGAATCTTCTTAGAGATGACTAAGGGTTTGGGGAGCTGGGTGGAACCAAATATTCCTGTTGGAAAACCTTTAACTGAGGAGTGGAAGGAGAAAAGGCAAAAATGTAGAGAATTAATCATAGACAGAAAAGGTCCCTGATACCAGACACATCCTTTCAGAAGAGATGAGAAACAAAGTTTAAAAGAAGGGGGTGGGGGAGGGGATGCTGAATTCAGCTTTCACAAAGTAATGAACAGCTGGAGTGTTTCTGCGTGATTTACCCTAATGTAACAAGTCTGGAATTTTTAAGTTTTAGGGAGGAGAGAGGAGATGAAGCTCATGTTAGTTCTTGGTTATCTTTGTAGTAGTTACCCTCTGACACCTAGGAATCTTCGGCTTTTGAATCTAGATAATTGTGAGCCGTTCCCCAGAGCTTAGAACATTAACGTTCCCACCTAAGGCCCATGGAAAGGGACCTCTAGGGTGTGGAGGTGGGTCTTGGCTTTCTGGGCACTGCCCACACCTCTTCACCAAGCACTGGAGTAGCATTTCAATGAGGACAAGTTTACAGGAGAAAACTTCCTCAAACACTGAGCTTCTGGTTCACTGAAATTTCTATCTGGGGGTTCCTGGAAAACATTGAGGAGATGGGACAGATGTGCTAGCAAGCCATGAGCATCTGGAGAGTTTAGCTGAGTGGTTCAGCATCCACTCCAGAGGTTTGATGACCTCTTCTCATCTGCAGTGACAGAAATGTCTATTTCCAGACTGGCAGGGCCCCAATCCGCCAGGTCACAGTTCTAGGCGGAAGACTGTACTGTTACAGTCTTGCAGTGTTTTAAAGACTTTGCTCAGGCAGCAAATTGGCCTGAGTAAACTGTGAAGCTCCTGAATCTGATTCCAATGCCCCCATGAGATAGTTTCATTGCCCAGGATGGGAGGGTAAAGAGGGTGTGATTCTCGCCAATCAAGAGACTAAATAGCAGCTGTTCCCATAGGCAAGCAGTACAAATGACTCTGCTTCTGAGATAGGCTTACAACAAATCCAAACTAATCTTTGTGAAACTGTGCTCTAAATGATTAGTGTTAACAAGCATTTACTAAGACAGTTGCATTATTTTCTTTCCTCAGGATTTCAGAGCCCAGCAAACCCCTCTCACCCACCCTTCTCCTTATTTTGTCATTCCACTGCAGCATCTTTTTGCACTTCTACAGAGAAAGAAAGAAAAAAGCCAAGAATCTGCACAAAGATGAGGCTGTTAGAAAAAAAAGAAAAAAACTTCATTCCTATTCAGGGCATGGACTGCAGATTCTACCCAATTATTTAAGAGAAATCAGTAGGTAACCTCAAGCCATAGGAGTTATGTAGGCAGACCAAATCCTTGAATCTATCATCTCTTAACATTGAGGAGGTGAGAGAATGATCTAGAAGTCCAACTCAAGGTCTCAGGCTGTCTGTAAGATTTCTCTTCTCTCTGCCAGTGGCTTCTTAATTCAAACAGAGCCAGCTTTCCTAAAGGTTTCCTTCCATTATCCTAGTCTATACTCAGAACGGCATCCTCCGGCTTCCAAATTCTATATGATCCAAATCGGGCCCAACTTGGTCACTTTTGTAATCTGATAAAGAATTATGTACAGGTTGTGATAACTGACTGATTAAAAACAAAGAGGTGTCCATCATCTGCCCAAATAATATTGGAGAACTATTGAGACATTGGTTATTTTTATCTTGCCTCCATTAAAAAAAAAAAAATTTATGGTAGCAACTTGATAGTTGAGAAGGAGGAAAAACAACAATTGGAGGAATAGAAGAAGGCAGTTTTGACTATTTCAACGAGGGAGAAAGGGCAGTCGAGTATGGCTGAGTCCCTTTGCTGTTCACCTGAAACTATCACGACATTGCGAACCGGCTATGTGTGCGTGTGTGCATGCTAAGTTCCTTCAGTCATGTCTGACTCTGTGTTGAGTTGCTTCGGTCATGTCTAACTCTGTGCGATCCTATGGATTGTAGCCTGCCAGGCTCCTCTGTCCATGGGATTCTCCAGGCAAGAATACTGGAGTGGGTAGCCATTCCCGTCTCCAGAGGATCTTCCCTAGCCAGGGACTGAACCCGGGTCTCTTGCATAGCAGGCAGATTCTTCACTGTCTGAGCCACCAGGAAGCCTAGTATTCTTGCCCAGAGAATTCCATGGACAGAGGAGATGCTAACTGGTACACCAGTGCAAAGTAAGACGTTTAAAAAAATAAAATAAAATATTAACATTCATTTTAAAATAAACAAAAGAAAACTGGAGAGGTTAGATGAATTACTTCATGGAAAATGTGCCTGCTGTCTTTTCCTTAGATATTCCTTAGACGTCTGTCAATACCCCTCACCCTCAATCTGTTGCTCTTCTGTTCTTTTCCTCTTCTCTCCATGAGCACACAAAGTTTAAAAAGACACCTCAATGTCAGGGTCCCAGCAAAAAAATGTATCAGAACACTGTATAATCTATAAAGAGCAGGATGAAGTAAGATGCCTGAGCTGCCATCCTTTGCCTGGGCCGTTGTGACAGAGCTTCTATGCCAGCTCCTAAGTCAGCAGAGACAAGGAGCTTTCTCTTTTGTAATGTTTATTTGGCCATGCCGGATCTTAGTAGAGGCACACAGGATCTTCCTTGCACTATGTGGAATCTTTCCTTGCGGGGCACCATGGAATGTAGGATCTTAGTTCCCCAACTAGGGATGGAACCTGTGTTCTCTGCATAGCAAGGTGGATTCTTAACCACTGCACCACCAGGAAAGTCCCAAGAATAATTTTTTGTTCAATAGACCTTCCTTCCAGCCAGTTTGGCAGTATACCTATATATATCATACGTATATAATTGCCTCTGTCAAGAGAAATAGGGACAACAAAATGGTTTGCAGTTTTGATGTCAAACCACACACAAAAAAAATGGTATGGTTTTTGTCTCTTAGTTTCAAGGCAAGTATCAGTACAGTGTAAACCTGGGCTGCTTCACTCACTGATTTCTTCTATTGAATGGATTTTTCATTCATTCGTTGGGGTTTGCTTCATCTCTTTTGACTGAAGTTTGTGCCCATGCAGCGCTTCTCTGCTTTTCACAGATTCTTTAGGCATATCTCCCTATCTGCAGTTTTTGAATCAAGAGCAACCTGATGGCTCTGTTCACAAATGCTCTGACTTTTTCTGAAAGGTTCAAGTACAAGGTTTCAACCAACTCCCTTTTACATTGAAATTTCTCTGGAGAGATCACGGTTCTGGGAGCTAAGACTCAGAGCAAGAGACCGACATAAAACCTATGTTTGTATGTTCATCAAGTAAAACATTCTAGCCAATGAAGACATCTATCAGAAAAGCAGTTTGGCAAATTCTTTGTAAAGAAAACCATCATGTGTGTGATTTTTATTATTTGTCCTAGAAATACAGACATTAGTTAGAGATATGTGGAAGAAATAACGGTTAAAAGGAATTCAACACGTAATTTGAGGGATCTGGAAAAAATGTGTTTTCAGTGAACATTCTATGGATGTAGTGAATAAAAAGTTATGAATTTATATGTCTTAAAAGACACTTGCTCCTTGGAAGAAAAGCTATGACAAGCTTAGACAGCATATTAAAAAGCAGAGGTGTCACTTTGCTAACAAAGATCAAAGCTATGGTTTTTCCAGTAGTCATGTACAGATGTGAGAGCTGGACCTTAAAGAAGGCTGAGTGCTGAAGAGTCTAGTCCCTAGGACTGCAAGGAGATCAAACCAGTCTATCCTAAAAGAAATTAACTCTGAATATTCATTGGAAGGACCGATGCTGAAGCTGAAGTTCCAGTAATTTGGCCACCTGATGCAAAGACCCAACTCACTGGAAAGACCCTGATGCTCAGAAGGATTGAAGGCAGGAGGAGAAGGGGATGATAGAGGATGAGATGGTTGGATGGCATCACCGACTCAGTGGACACGAGTTTGAGCAAACTCTGGGAAATGGTGAAGGACAGGGAAGCTTGGCCTGCTGCAGTTCACGGGGTTGCAAAGAGTTGGACACAACTGAGCAACAACAATATCTTAACTAAATTTCAACAAAAGAAATATGACATAAGGTAACTAAGACAGATTTTTTTAAGTGAAAATTAGATTTTAATTTATTTTTGTTCTTTGCTCTATGATTTTCCCATGTCTTCCTTTGCCTTTCTCCTTTAAAGGGCAAAGTAACAAAATTCTAGAGTCCAGCTGGACTCTTTAAATTCAGTCTTCACTTAGTCCTTCCTGACATACACTCTGATGTAAAGGGAAACACCAGCTTTTTTTTCCCCCACGTTCTGCCCTTAGTCTACTCTCAATTAAGACATTCAGGGACTGGCTAGCCATGTAGTGAAGCATGTGGGATTTGTCAGTGCCCTCTGTCTTCCCTTGATTCCTAACTTTTACACTTTTTTTTTTCTCATGAGCACTGCACTCTGACCACAAATGAAGGGCAGTAACAGCAGCAGTTCAGTATTTTGGTAGAAAGATCAGCCGTAATAAAAATTAAAAGGAGTATCTTGAATAAGGTACAAGATCATCTGGGGCTTTTGCATTTTTGTGATTAAGAGGTGATTAAGCTGTATTCTACCATAACCACCAGTAAAATGAAGATGGAAGAACTCTCTGGAGCTGCAACATCTAACTGAATTCTGGGGATAGTCAAAAACAGGCCACTGTGTAAAGAGATAAACCAGGGTCTTCTGTTTTCTCCTTTCTCCCACTCACCTCTAATGAAGGGGTAGCTGCTCCGTGTAAATTTTTAAGAACAAATTTGAATGTTCTTCCTCTACTAATAAGCACCCAGACGGCCAAATACAGACATTACTCACACAATATCAGCACTGCTGAAACTACAAACACATCATTTTCTATTGCAAGCTGAGCAAGAAACAGCTATTTTTATGAATCTGCAGAGTGGTTTGATCGTGTACAGAAGGAGAGAGTGAAAATCACACCAGGGTGAAAATCATATCACACACATGGAAAAGATGACTTAACAGGCTGTGCACAAGTGTTAGACATGGAATGAAGTTAATTTGAGCCCTTGGCTGTGAGAGAATCATTTCCTAGGTAGGGTGATAAGAAATCTAGGGGTCCCCCAAGGAGAGAGGGGTCTGGAATTCTCAAGGAGTAAGAAAGGACAAACTTTTTTTTTCCTCTACATTTCTTAGGATTATGTATCCTGCCTGAGGACAGTCTCTGGATTAAACCTGGCTAATCATGTCATCTTAAAATGTAAATTATGGGAGTAGTTCTGGTCTTTACAAGGATTATATAACAATAATGTATCCTGCCTTCAGACAGTCTCAGGATTAAACCTTCTGGCTAATTCTGTTATCTTAAAATGTAAATTATGGGAGTAGGTCTAGTGAGGTCTTTACAACCTCCAGACATTCTTTGGATTCACTGGGAGAGTATATAACTCCATTGCTAACACTAGCAAGGGGGTACTCTTTCTACCCCTTCTGATGTCTATGTCAGAAGCTTTCTCTATCTCCTTTATACTTTAATAAAACTTTATTACACAAAAGCTCTGAGCAATCAAGCCTCGTCTCTGGCCCATGATTGAATTCTTCTCCAGAGGCCAAGAATCCCAGCGTCTTTGCGCGGTTCAACAAAAGCCTTTCAGCTGCAGCAATATACTCTAGGACTTTTCACTAGAAATATATTGTTAAGAAGTAAATATTTTGTGGTTGATGTCATGATGGTGATTTCTGTTTTTTCGGTCTTGGTTTTCTGTATTATTTTAGATCAGTTGTTATTAGGACTTTATGAAGAAATGTATTTGAATAACTAATAACTGGTGACTACTCTTCTAAGAGTTAACCCCCTCTTATAAAAGCAAAAGCAGAATTTTATATATAACTACTTCCTTGGTATGCTTCACATTCATTATGGCATTGGAAAAGGTTAGAGAAAGCCACGGGGTGTTGTTTTAGGATTAAATGAAACAACATAAAAAACAAATTTGAAATGATGGCCACACACTAGATGCTCTACAAGTGTTAGCTGTAAAGGGTAATATACTTTCAAAGGCTGATGTTTCTTTTTCCTAAATGGACTGTTCCATTTTTGCTTTTCCATTTTTCCTCATTCAGGGATGTCAGGATGAGTAGTTAATTGGCCCAGCCCCTCTCAATCTTTGTCTATTTGTCTATCTCTGTCTCACTTTCCATATATAAAATGCATTATGTAAAGTTCAAAATGAAAAAAACCAAAGTTATCAGTTAGAGAAGAATAACTGCTGGAGATTCTTATCAGAGAAAAATATACTTACTTTTTTTTGTTTGACCCATTCGATTTTTAATCATGTTTGGTGAAAAAGGAGGGAGGAGTAAAATGGAAAATTAAAGCCTATACTATTTGCATGGGAAACCTACGAATTAACATAAGGAATAACTTCTTCATTAAGATAAAATGAACTTAGTTTCAGACACTGTAATCTCTGTCTCAATCTCCTCCATCTGCTTATTGGACTGAAGCATGTAAGTATGTATTACTGGGAAAAACTAATATTTATCTTGTAAAGTATGATTTTCAACTTGGAGGGTGCCTAGATTAAATGCTTAGTGATTACAGGAAAATATCTGGTATCTTTCTGATACACCCATGTGTCTTTACTAACAATTGATCTGACGGAAAGTGATCACTTTAATATTTCAGGAGATTAGGTTTAGATATATGTATGCATACACATGTGTGTGCTCAATTGTTTGGTCATGTCTGACTGTTTGCAACTCCATGGACTGTAGCTGCTGGACTCCTCTGTCCATGGGAATTCTCCAGGCAAGAATATTGGAATAGCTTGCCATAACCTCCTCCAGGGGATTTTCCCAACCCAGGGATAGAACTCGGGTCTCCCACATTGCAGGCGCATTCTATACCATCTCAGCCACCAGGGAAGCCCATACATACACATACACACACATGTATAGACTTATGCACATATCCACCTGTACCCACACAAACACATATGTACAAAGAAAATTATACCAAAAATACAGTGTCCTTTTAAAAAAATGATCAGATATCACAGTTGATGTTTTCGGCAATCCTATCTATGCATGCAAGTACCACCTGGACAAGACATACAACGTTTCTGTTACTGGAAAAGTACACTTGAGTGCCTTTCCAAATTCCCGTTCTCCAGAGACCAGTTACTTTCTAAGTTCGATCACTGCAGATGAGTTTAGTCTGTCCTTGGAATTCATATGAGTGGAAAAATGCAGTGTTTTCTTCTGCCTCTGGCTTCCTTTACTCAACATAATGATCATTTTATGATGTTGAGTTTATCCTAATTTGTTTCTTTTTATTGGCACACTATATGAATAATCCAAAAATTATTTACCCACGTTTCTGTTGATAAATATTTGGTTTGTTTTTCTTTTCTGACTATTCACAGTGAAGCTAATATCAACATCTTATAAAAGACATTGTTTGGACATATGTTTTTAGTTTTCTTGAATAAATACCTAGGAGTGAAATTACTGGATTAAGGGTAAGAACATGTCTAACTTTATAAAAAGCTGCCAAACTGTTTCCAGTATGGTTGGATCACTCCCTATCAGTGAAGTATTAGTGATCCAAATGTTACACATTCTTGCAAATATTTAGAATTGCTAGTCTTTTTCTTTTCAGTCATCATAATTGGTGTAAAATAGTACCTCATTATGGATTTAATTTGTTTTTCCTTGTAACTAGTGATGTTGAATATATATTAATATGTTTATTGCCCTTTTTGAGAAATATATATTTAAATCTTTTAATCATTTTATATTAGTTTTTGTTTTCCTTTTATTGTTGTTTTGTAGAAGTTCTTTATGTATTTTGGATAAAATTCTTTTGTGAAATCTATCCGTTACAGGTGCATTTTTCTAGGCTTAGACTTGCATTTCCAGGTTTAATGGAGTGTGCAATAAGAAGACGGTTTTAATTTAGATGAATTGCAATTTGTTCATTTGTATTTTGTGGCTTCCATGGTGGCTCAGAGGTTAAAGTGTCTGCCTGCAATGCAGGAGACCTGGGTTTGAGCCCTGGGTCTGGAAGATCCCCTGGAGAAGGAAATGGCAACCCACTCCAGTATTCTTGCATTTCCAGTAGACTTGCATCTCCAGGTTTAATGGAGTGTACAATAAGACTATTTTAATTTAGATGAATTGCAATTTGTACATCTGTATTTTATCTGAGAAATCTTTGCCTGTCTCAAAATAACAAAAATACTCCTCCATGTTTTCTGCTAAAAACCTAAATGATCAAAAATTAGTTATCTGTGTGTGGGTGACTCTTTTCCTGGACTATTCTGTTACACTGATTCATTTTTCTATCTGAATACCAATACTACATTACCTTGATTACTGCTGCTTAATATGTTTTCAAATTATATAATGTTAATCCCCCAGTTTTATTGTAATATTGTAAAGTAATTAGCCTCCAATTAAAATAAGTTGATTAATTAATTTTTAAAAGTGGTTTGACTACTCAAGGTACTTTGTATTTCATATGAAGCTTAGAATCAACTTATCAATCTCTACCAAAGCTGCCCCATAATTCCTAGGAGATTGATAGGACTACACTGATACGCTAGATGAACCTAGGGAAAATTGACAGTTTAAAAATATTGAGATTTCTGATCTGTGTACAGATTATATCCTTCCATATATTTAGACTCTCTTTCATTTTTCTCAGATATATTGTAATTTTCAGTGTACAAACCTTGAAAACTTCAAGTTAAATCTATCCTGTCTTATCTTTGATCCCATTATAAATGGTACTGCTTTCCTCATATCTATTTCCAGTTACTCACTGATAGCGTATAAAAGTATAATGGATTAATTATACATCGATCTGATATTATGCAAGGATGCTAAACTCACTTGTTGGTTGCCGGGAGCCAGCACGGGAGATCCCACCCGTAACAAGGTCATGCAGGACTCGAGGGACTCCCTGGGCCATCCGACCCATGACAAGGTCATGCGGAAGAGTCCTGATGAGCAAGGCCTCAGGACTCGATGGACCTCCTGGACCTGCTCGAGCATCTACCCCTGAACCAGAACCTGTCTGTCTTACTATTTTATGTCTTTCACCAGCTCTTCTGACATTAGCAAGGGGCTGTCTCTGACCTAAAGAGTTAACTTAGGGCTTTAGTTGATGAATCTCCTGGGTATGAAAGTTCAAACCCCCTGTTAGCATTCTAGCTTACTGGACACTTTTATCCAGACTCTTGCAACATTGTTGAGCCTATGCTTGCTGCCAAGTTCTCACATCCCTTATCCATTGTGTTCCTGGGAGTGCATATAGTCAGGATGTAGAAGAAACAAGTAATAACCTTAGCATTAGCAACATTAGACTTTGAATTAATAAGTTCTTTCTTTGCTGTAACCCACTGAATCTTTGCTCCATAAAAATGTTATTCTGTACTTTAAGGGTGACACAGGCTAAGAATTTAAGAAGAAACACTTTAAGGGAAAATCATTGTTCTGGCTGACCAACTTTTATCAAAAAGAGGTCATGGAATATCAACAGGCCTCTGGAACAGAAGATGATGTGCACAAAGTGGGACTCTTTGCGGACGGGAACCTGATATCGATAAAAGTTATTACTGATGGAATGTTGAGTTGACTCTGCATTTTTCACCTTGCTGTATGTATAACTCAGGGTATAAAAGGCCCGAGAAGAATAAAGTAAATGTGCCTCACTCCGAAGAAGCTTGGTCACCCCGTGTCTCTTTCCTTATCTCTTTATCTATCTTTCTTCATTAGCCGATGTCATCCATCCTGAGGATATCCCTGGACTCTGCTGAGGCTGGACCTCAGCAGTTGGTCTCATGGCTTTATATAGATTCTACTGGATTTTCTACATAAACAGTTATGTCATCTGTGAGTAAAGAGTTTCACTTCTTTCTTTGCCTTTTGTTTCTTTTTCTTGCCTAAATGCATGGGCTAGACTCTTAGATACAATGCTAAGAGAAAAGGATGAGAGTGAGCATTCTTATTTGTTGTCTGTTCCTTATTTTAGGAGGGAAGCATTTAGTGAAGTATCATGTTAGTTTTATGTTTTTCCTAGATGCTCTTTATTGGGTTGGGGACATTCCATTCTATTTGTAGTTTCCTGAAGTTTTACATGAGAAATGAGTGTTGGATTTTATCAAATACTTCTGTGCTTACTGAAATGACAATGTAGTGTAGTACTGGTTACATATAAATTTGTAAAATAACTATATAAATTTGTTAATATGTTCAAGTACATTCAGTAATTGATTTTCATACATGAAAGCAACCTTGCCTTCGTGGGATAAACTCCATTTGGTCCTGATGTATTATCTTTTTAACATATTGCTGAATTCAATTTGGTAACATTTTGTTTAGAAATGTCACCTCTATGTTCATGAGAAATCTCAGTCTGTAGTTTCCTTTTCTTGTAATGCATTTGTCTGGCTTTGGTAACAGGGTACAGCTGGTTCGCAGAATGAGTTGGGAATGCCCCCTCCTTTCCAATTGCCTGGCAAAGTTTCTGTAGAAGTGCTATTACATCCTTTCTTCTTTCTTTAGGTTTAATTTGTTATTCTTTTCTTCGTTTATTAAGGTAAAGGCTAAAGTCATTGATTTGTGAATTTTCCTCATTTAATAACAAGCATTTAATGTTGCACATTTTCCTCTTAATGAATGCTGCATTAACCAGATTTCACAAATTTTAACTATACTTTAAATAATTTACTTTTAATTGCTGTAATAGTTTATCATATGTAGGCAGTCTTGATTTAATGATTTCTGTTTTCTGTGCTCTTAGTGGTTTTTGAATAAATTTCTACATGGATTATAATTTATTTGCTATTTTGCAGCAATTTATTGATATCATTTTTATAGTTTTTAGCAGTTTTAAGACCACTTAAAAATCATTCTATTTCCAAATGTTAAAAGCAAAAATGAAACCTATGATTTAATCATTTGAAATCATTCTATCTCTAAATATGAAAGACAAGAATGAAATCTACTATATAGAAAACAATTTAACACAATTTTAGTTCCCATGCTTCCATTTAGTAGTGCTTGAATGCATTATCTATAATTTTAAATATTATTTTTATGTATTGTATGAGTACCTATTCTTTCAACTGTTGTTTTATGACATTTAAATTTGTGATATTTACAAAGATTTACAAAAATTATTTTTACTTCCCTTCACACTTCACTAGCTTAATTAATCAATTCTTTACTATGATGATTTGCTCATTTTATGTTTTCTCTTTTGAATCACTTTTCAGGAAACCACACTAAGTCTTTAAATAATTTTATTTCTAAAAAGTTCACAAAGTAGCACATTTTAAGACCTTGTTCTTATAGACAAAATTTTAAAACATCACAAGAGAAAAAAATTTGCCTTTAAAATTTTTTAACCAAAACTTTTCCCCTCAAAACTTGGAAGATTGTCTAGAGAAAAACCTTCATTGCCTGCCAATTACTCTCTCAGTAGATGTTTTAAAAGAGATGTCTAAAACTCAACCATTTTAAAAGAATTTTTAGATATCCAATTTGTCTTTCTCTCAGAATACATGTAAAATTTATCTTATTTTTCATACTTCAAAATTTTGCCAAGATAGGTTTGAGTTTGGTTCCTTTTAAATTAATTTTGCTTGGAATGGAAAGAGCCATGTTGATTTGAAAACACTGGTCATTTTTTCCCCAGAATATCTTCTTTCATAAATTATTGGCTATTACTTCTACTCCTTTTTCCTTCTCTTTTTCAAGAATACCAGTATTCTATGGGTATGACATAAGTTTTTGCCTCAAAGTCTGCATATTTCTGTCCTATGATCTATATTCTTAGAGGGTTTTTCTGGCTTGTCTTGAAGATTGAGAACGTCAGTCTTCCAGGCTGTTCGTTTGGCTTCTCGCTCTCTTTGACAAAGATTCGTATTCCTGCTCTTGTGCTTACTGTGCCCTTGTAGTTCTTTTTCTCTCACTCAGCTCCTTCTCCATCACAGTATATTTTGCTCAGTTACTTGGCCTCCCTCTCACATGTCCTTCTGCATGTTACTAAAGCCTTCCAGGGTTTCCTAAAACCTTATTCTTGCTTCTCTAGAATATCACGTTAAAAGATATGTCATTGTTTTAAATCTTTGTAATGATGCTTACTTCGTCTCTCTTTGCCTTTTTTAACATACCAGCCATCCTGGTAATCTCTAGCCATCCTAGAAATCTCATTAGATTTCTAGCCAGAAATAATTTTTTTTTTTTCCAATAGAAATGTGTCTAGTTTGTCTGTAAGTCCAACAGTTCGTCTAGATACCCAACTAACACAATCCACTATACAGGACTGTAATAGGCTTATAATACTTTTCACACAAATAATATATTAAAATAAACACAAAAAATAAAACATTTTTAATCTTACAGTACAGTACCTTGCAAAGTACAGTAGTATAGACAACAGCTCATATAGAGTCTGGCCTCGAGTGAGCAGGTAAGAAGAGTCACTGGCTGAAAGAGGGAGAGGAGGTGGGAGATGGTAGAGCCGAAGGATCACCAGCAGCAGAAGAGAAGGGCAAGCTGCAATTTCACTCACGCCTGATGTTGATGGCACAGGTTCTGGTTCCTTGCTGAATTCAGAGGCTCAACATTGAATCCAGCTAACCTCCCTTTTCATATGACCCTATGGAGCAATTCTGGTTTCCAGATTCTTTTCTTGGCATTTTCAGCCAATCACTGCCAGAATCACTTTTTATATTCCCACATCTAGAGTCAGCTTCACAGACACACATATTTTCTTTAGAAACCAAGACTTCTAGCACTCCCTCCCCCTGCCAAAATAAGAATGCATGTTCTCATCTTCAAAAGTTCACAACTTGAAGGTTCGTACATAGGGGGCTTACTATAGATAGGCTATAACGTTTCATCAAGTTTGTACTGAAACAACTGTCAAGCATAGAATGTGTAACCCTCTTAGGTATGGATGAGCAAATTGAGACCCAGGGAGGATACAGGACTTGCCTATCGTCACATAATTAGCAACAGAGCTGGAGCTAGGGTCAAACTCTTATGACTCCTAATATTTCTTCTAATCAGGCAATTTTTCTGATTGGGATTACAATGTAGAAATGGTCCAGTCTCAGGTACCTAGGGGAACTGAGGCAGAAAGATGTCACTGTCATTTCAGAGCCCTTGCTTCTCAAATGACCACAGCCATCATTACCAGAATGGGTCCTGTGTTATTTCTTTTACCATCCCTTCAGCCCTGATGGTCAAATAACAGACCAGAACCAGGTCCAACAGCCTCTGCATCACCAGGTGCTGTTAGAGATGAAGACTCTGAGGCTTCACCTCCAACTGGCAGAATCAGGATCTGCATTTTAATAGGACCCTGAGGTGATTTGAAAAAAATTTTGAAGTTTGAGAAGCATCCACCTCCATTTAAAATGTCTTTTAAAGGGAGGGAGAAAGAAAGAAAGCAAAAGAGAGACAGAGAAAGAAAGAAGAGAGGGAAAGAGAAGTGCCACTAAAATGATCTCATTCCACTCGTGTTTAATAGGAAACCAGGGACTTACTTCCATTGTTTCCTTTCCTCTTCTCCTTTTTCCTCTTTATTTTTCCCTAGGCTTTTTTTTGTGGCTGTTGCTGTTATTATACTGAAGAGCTCCATGAGACAGAGAGCTTGGCAGCCTTCCCACAATCCTCAGCATGTGGGAATAGCAAGTAACAAAGTGTTAGCCCCTGCCAACTGGTGGTTCCGTGTAAATGTCTCTGTTAACAACCAACACTGCTGCTAGCAGCCATCGGAGCAAAGCGGCAAATCTGTTCCTCTCTCCGGTGTGGGAAACACCACGGAAAAAGTCACCTCATTACTTGATTAAGATGTATCAATCCTGGAAATTGTTGATCTAGAACACCGAGTCTCTGGCATTTAGTTCATTCTTGATTCAACAGAATAGTTTCATCCTGGCTCTTAGGTATTGTCTCCCAGTACTACAAGCCATGCAGAGCATAGTAGTAGTGAAACCTTTTTATGGGGGGAGAAGAAAAACTGTTTGGGGTCAAATCCTGTCTGCTGTCTCAAGACAGCCTTTCAGTGAGTGCTTGTGGCAAAAATGAGAAAAGATGGATGGTTCTGAAAAGATCGGGTCCCAGAGATCACTGGTAAGAGTTGGAAATTTCATTTTTTTGTTGTAAGTGGCCTAATTCTATTTTGAAAACCACTGAGAATTTTTCTCCATATCTGAGGTACAAAGGCCCCACCCCACCTCCAGCCTGTTTAAATGCATTGTTAAAGATCCCCTGGAGAAGGAAATGGCAACCCACTCCAGTATTCTTGCCTGGAGAATTCCATGCGGAGAGGAACTCGTAGGCTACAGTCCATGTGATCGCAAGTTGGACGTGACTGAGCGACTACACAACAGCAACAACAAAGGACAATTCTACCTGTACAGCCTCACACCCAAATTCCTCTCAATTTCTCCCCCTCTCACCCGCATAAGATGCAGTTTATCTAGCTCAGTCATTACCCGCGTGGGGCAGGAGTGAATAGAATTTAGTGACAAGCTGCTTCTTTTGGTTATGATGTCACATCATCTCTTTAAGAGCAGCAAGTAGCCCATCTTTGGGGATCACTGGCACCAAGAGTTGAACAATAATGAAAAGATTCTTCCAAAAGATTGCTTTTTCTTTGAAAGCTAAGGTGAGAAGAAAGAAGAACAGGATAACACCCCCAAGAAGTCATCTCGTGGCTAGCT
The DNA here is from genome assembly GCA_917880005.1 of Nanger dama. NCBI lineage: Eukaryota > Metazoa > Chordata > Mammalia > Artiodactyla > Bovidae > Nanger > Nanger dama. Next base: position 12,036,737 of record CAKJTW010000032.1, on the reverse strand, counting down.
ATTTTCAGTAAATACTTTCTAAATACTTGTAGCTGAAATAAGTGAGTTCCACTTTCCTCCCAGAAACACCTTCCTTGATTGAAAAAGGATGCAAATTTGCTCTTATCATCAACTTCCTGTTGACATTCAAGTAGAGCCATTTACCAAAATTTTGTGCTTTCTCTTCGTATTGCTACCTGGTCATGGTACGTGTATAGAAACGCAGGGATGACTATTTAGAATGATCTTTCTCTTTCACAAACATGATGAAGTGAACTGAGTAGCAAGACAGTATCACCTGTGGTCATGTGTGAAAATCAAAGTAGTAGTTGTATCCAACCCTTTGTGACCCCATGGGCTGTAGCCTGCCAAGCTCCTCTGGAATTCTCCAGGCACGAATGCTGGAGTGGGTAACCATTCCCTTCTCCAGGGGATCTTCCCAACCCAGGGATCAAAGCCAAACCCAGGTCTCATGCATTGCAGGCAGGTTACTGTCTGAGCCACCAGGGAAGTATGTACTTCCAGAAAAGTAACCCTGCCTCCCAAGACTAAAGCACTGCATCCAAAACCATTCATTTAAATCTGATGCAGGGTTTGATACCTGATTGGAGAACTAAGATCCCTCGTGCCACGTTGTGTGGCAAAAATAACACAAAACAGGGAAGAAAAAAAAAAAAAAACACATTCATTTGACCTCAGGTGTTAAAGAGAACTGTGTTCACTTATTTGGTGTTAACATACTGGAAGAGCTAGGGTCCAGAGAAGGAGGCTTCAGCGGCTCACTTTTAGGATCCCAAGTACACAAATTTGTCTCTGCTGGCACAAATTTCTTCATGATAAACCTTATGCTTTAGCCAACTGGACTTGCTTCCATGCTTAACCACAATGCTCATTCACCCATTTCCCATAGATTTGCTCATGCCTTTCTCTTTTCTTGGAATGCCTTTCCAACTCAGGACAGGATACCTCAATGCCATCCCTTCTGTGAAGTTTTCTCTGATCCCCATGGATTCTTCTTGGTTATGTGTACATTGCAACTTGTCCAGCATTCTCCAAAGAATTTTCATATTACTTTTACGGCCATTTTGCCTGTTGCATTGTGAATTCCTTAAAGGAATAATCATGCTAAATTCACTTTTATTGTCTCCCTGTCCAATAAGAATGTAGCATACTGTGGCCATTCAATATATGTTTCAAAGTGAGCCCTCGTCTGAAATACTGAGAATGGAAATTTTGAGTTTGAATTGAAGTAGAAGGATGTTTTTTTCCAAAATTCTGGAAGATTTCAATATATTATGCAAAATTAGTGATCAAAACATTGTTACTATTAAAACTTAGGTCCACAGTGGAACAGGGCAAAAGGCTGAGAGATAAGACAGAGGGAAAGAAGTTAAGAGTTTTTTTATATCTGTGAGAATTATTTGGACAATTTTACTTTTCTGACCTTGAACTATAAGTTTCTAAGAAATCCACCTACACATGCTTCCCTGATGAAATCAGCATGAGGCAGAGTGCTGGCCACAGTTTTTATCTAAGCAGGAGCAAGTAACAACTGGTACAGTTTCAGCACTACAGTTAAATGAAAAATGGTTTGGCACAGACTTCAAACTATGTTAACATAATTGAGCACTGAGGTAGGGGTAGGGGGCAAATTTTATTCTACTTTTCTTTCTGGAAATAATTTGCTTTTTCTATATTTACAGTGTATCACAATCCTCTGAATACAGGTAGTAATAGATAGGTGTATACATTCAGAGGGCTTCCCTGAGAGCTCAGTTGGTAAAGAAATCTGCCTGCAGTGAGACCTGGGTTCAATCCCTGGGTTGGGAAGGCCCCTGGAGAAGGGAAAGGCTACCCACTCCTGTATTCTGGCCTGGAGAGTTCCACGGACAGAGGAGCCTGGCTCCTCTCTCTCTCTATGTGTGTGTGTGTGTGTGTGTGTGTGTGTGTGTGTGTGTGTGTGTCTCTCTATATATATGTAATGTCTCTATTTCCATCAGCACTATCAAATGATTAAAGAAGTTCATTTTGATATAATGCTGAAAATCAAATAGTATTCAAAAACTGAAAATAGTATAATCTGCTCAAAATACTACCGAAGATCTTTGGACTGAACCTGTGTATGTAGACAACAAAGGGTCACAGTTGTGTTTTTGGAATTTTAACTTACTTTTGTTATCATTTATATTTAGCCTCTCTGGTATCCTATATCTAACATAATGAATGCCTTGCATTTACATCAGACTGTACGCTTTCTTCAGAACTCCCTTATTCCCAATCTGAAACTGACCTATAAAAAGAGCACTGCATTCAGTTGATACATATAAATGTTTTTTTTTTTCCTTTGAATGAATAAATGATGTAGAGACCAAGCATCTTTCACTGGGGATCTAGGGCCCAATAATCACATGGGACCCTTGAGGCACTGCCAAGCCACCTTATATTAGGGTGGGAGAGAGGCCTATCAGGTTCTCTCAGGATCAGTCCTGCCAGCATTCATAGATATGGATCTCTGCCAGAGAGAACCTTCCCCACTCTTGGTCCTGACAGGACTTAAACGTGAATCCTTCAGTTTGAGACAGATATGATCCTCTTACAAGAGGTGGTTGTCGCTGTTTAGTCGCTCGGTCATATCCAGCTCTTTGCAACCCCATGGACTGTAGCCCACCAGGCTCCTCTGTCCACAGGATTTTCCAAGCAAGAATACTAGAGCAGGTTGCCATTTCCTTCTCCAGGGGTTCTTCCTGATCTAGACATCAAACCTGCCTGTGTCTTCCTGCTTTGGCAGACAGACTCTTTACCACTGAGCCACTAGGGAAGCCTGGAGAAAGATGTAAAATCCAACTGAGAAAACAGCACATAGATTTAACATTATGATAAGTAGGAATTAGTAAACAGGATCAGAACTTTTCATAAAGTTTTTTTGGCTGCCGTCTATGGGGTCGCACAGAGTCAGACACGACTGAAGCCACTTAGCAGCAGCAGCAAGTAATAGCATCAGGAAAAGTGAAAGTAAAAAGGAATAAACCTAGACAGGATGGGGAAATTCCAGAAGAGGAACAGTGCAATGAAAGACGACTTAAATGAAAATAAACTCTCATCTATTTAAACCATATTTTGGTGATTGTTGTAAATGATAAATATAATAATTACTATTTGATAAAAACAATAAATAATATGTCAGACACTGTGCTAACCATTTTTCCTAGGGTTATTTGATTTAATCCTTTAAGAGAATCCTGGGAGGCATGTAATATTATTCTCATTTCAAAAATAAATAAAGATTATAAATGTTAATTAGCTTGCCCGAGATCATGGAGTTCAAGAAGGATGCAACTGGGATTGAAACTCAGGTCCGTCAGCCTCCAAATCCCATGCTCTTCACACAGTACTGTTAATGTGGTGAACTTATGCTTTCAAATTGTGGTGCTAGAGAAGACTCTTAAGAGTCCCTTGGAGAGCAAGGAGATCAAACCAGTCATTCCTAAAGGAAATCAACCCTGAATATTCATTGGATGTACTGATGCTGAAGCCAAAGCGCCAATACTTGCACCACCTGATGTGAAGAGCTTAATCATTGGAAAAGACCCTGATGCTGGGAAAGATGGAAGACGGTAGGAGAAGGAGATGACAGAGGATGAGATGGTTGGATGGCATCACTGAATCAATGGACATGAGTTTGAGCAAACTCCAGGATAGTGAAGGACAGGGAGGCCTCACATGCTGCAGGCCATGGGGTCACAAAAAGTTGGACACAACTTAATGTCTGAACAACAAAAACTTCACATAGAATGTGGGCTTCAGTGTGGCCTTTCCTACTCCAATTTCCACTGTAAAACATAAATAAAATTTAACGACAATTGTGGCAAGGCTGGCCACAAGACAAACAAGCTTGGTCTTAAAATTTTTACAGAAAATAACACAGTATATCTGAATTTTGATACCTAACTTCCCTGGTGGCTCAGTGGTAAAGAATCCACCTGCAACGCAGGAAACTCTGGTTCGACCCCTGGGTCGGGAAGATCCCTTGGAGAAGGGCATGCAACCCACTCCAGTATTCTTGCCTAGGAAATCCCATGCACAAAGGAGCCCGGTGGGCTATGGTCCATGCGGTCGCAGAGTCGGACACAGCTTAGCAACTGAACAACAATAGCAGACGTGAATGTGGCTTAGAGGTGCTGACCAAGCCCCTTCCCTCAGCTAGAGAATTTTTCTAGTTAGATTTGCATTTAATATTATCACCATCAATCTGTAATAAGGATTTAACAGGTAGGAGACTACTTTTCCACATATCCCATGGAACGCAGCTGCCCATCAAATAATCTAGAAATTCTAAAGTTGTTTCTTTGATTCTGCCAGGATCATTGATTATGAACACACATTCATGAGTTTTGAAGAAAGAAACACTATTAATTTGTCTTTGTGGAGGACCTTATAAAACTGTGTAAGAGTCAAGAGAGACTGATGAAAGGAAAAGATTAATACCCGTGTAATGCCAAGAGGGTGACTAATACAATTGCTTCCTTATGAAGCTGTAGCCCTCAAACTGTTGATTCTAATTTTAACAAAATAAACCAGATTTGAAGCCCATGCATTGACGTTCTGCCCAAGAATATTTGAATATTCTTTTTACTGGAATTAGAAACTTTATTCCAGTAATGAGGAGAGCTTTCCTACACAAAATTAGGTAATTATCATACTTGCGAGCAAATTGGCTCTAGCCACAATGAATAATACATATGAGACTAAAATGTTACTCCACAGTACTTTATATTTAGTATGGAAATACTAATCAACCAGAAGTATAAAAACATAAGAAATTCACTTGTTATTACCATTTCTCCATATTTATAATACTATAGTCATGAGTGGGTTTTGTGGTAATTATTTTCCTTTCTTGATTTGAATTTGATGTGTTCACATTGCTTTTGTTTTTATTATCTTTTGCTTTTCTTCCTGACCTAAACACAAACACACATATATATATATAATGAGAATGCATTATTCAATTAATTTATTCCCTGTAACCTTCATTGTTGTTGTTTAGTCACTTGGTCGTGTCCGACTCTTTGCGACCCCGTGGACTGCAGCCCACCAGGCTCCTCTGTCCATGGGATTTCCCAGGCAAGAACACTAGAGTGGGTTGCTATTTCCTTCTCCAGGGGATCTTCCTGACACAGGGATCAAACCTGCATCTCCTGCATGGGCAAGCGTATTCTTTACCACTGAGCCAGCCTTGTTGTGTCCTGTCAAATATAGCAGAAATCACATCTCCACTTCACTAAAACAAGTGTTTCATTTTGAATTGAAGATATATCTATCGATGTCTTTCAGCTCCTCCTAAGACAAACTCACCTGTCCATCTTTAATGCAGTCAGAAGGATTCCAAGAGAAAACTAGAGGAGTATAAAAACAGAATTACCCTTATAAGACTGACAGAATAGCTAAAAGACTCACTTGAATGAATAATAAAATAGGCATTTTTTAAAAAGTTGTCAATAGCTGTATAATAACCATTCCAACTTAAACGTATCATTCTCTCTCACATTCTGTGAACTGACTAGACACAACCAAATGGCTAAGTGGTGTGTCTTAGGCCGTTTCCTCAGACTCATTTGGGCTGAATGCTCACAATGGCTCACTCTCATGACTGGGAACGGATTATTCTGGTTCTGACTGGGAGCATGCAGGGCTCACCAGGTTACTTGGTTACTTCTTACATCATAGCAGCTGCGTTCCAAAAGTAAGTGTTCAAAAGATCAAAATTAGAAATACATTAGTTATCTATGCGTTCTAAAAGTAAATGTTCAAAAGATCAAAATTAGAAATACATTAGTTATCTATTGCTGCATCACAAACTATCATAGCCTTGGTCCTATAAAAACACTAATTTATCTTTTCACATTTTCTGTGGGTCAGAAGTTGGGACATATCTTACTTAGCTGGGTTCTCTGCTCAGGATCTCAGAAGGCTTCAGTCAAGGTGTCAGCTATGACTATAGTCTCATCTGGGGTCAAGTTCCTTTTCTCAGCTCGATGGTGGTTGGTAAAATTCATTGCCTTGCAGCTTTAAGGAATTTGCTTCTTCAAGGCCAACAGAAAGTGTATTTGAGTTCAGGAAAGATATCAACCTTTCAAGAACAGCTTTTTGAAATATAATTCACATCCCATACATTTCACTCATTTAAGGTTTATAATAACATGTGGTTTTTTTTTTTAATATTTTCGCAGAGCTGTTCAACTATCACTACAATCTGAATTTAGAACATTTTTGTCATCCCCAAAGAAACTCTGTCCAATAGAAGTAATTCTCCATTCCAGCCTCATCTCCAGCCCTATCAACCATATTCAGGGAATCACCCAATATGTGTTTTCTGTGACTGGTTTCTTTAACTTAGCATAATGCTTTCAAGGTTGATCCATGTTGTATCCTATATTAGTATTTCATTCCTTTCTACTGCTGAATAATATGCCTTTTATGGATATATCACATTTTATTCATCTGTTCATCAATTAATGTACATTTGGTTTGCTTCTCCTTTTCTTTTCTTTTGGCTAAGGCATGCAGCTTGCGGGGCCTCAGTTTGACTAGGTACTGAATCTAGGCCACAGAGGTAGTGAAAGCACCAAATCCTAGTCACTAGACCACCGGGGAACTCCTGGTTTGCCTCTACTTTTGAGCTCTGGTAAATAAAGCTTTTGTCAACACTCATGTAGAAGACTATGTGTGGATATATGTTTGCATTTCTCATGGTTTTATATCTAGAAATGGAACTGCTGCATTCTATGGGAACTCAAAGTTGAACAGTTTGAGGAACTGGTAAACATTTTTCGAAGTCTCTATCATTTTACATCCCCAATAGAAATGTACAAGGGTTCCTACAACTCCTCATCTTCATCAACACTTGTTATTATCTCTTTTTTTTATCATATCCATCCTCATGGGTGGGTAGTATCTCATTGTACTTTTGTGTCTCATTTACCTAATGACTAATGGTATTCAGTGTCCTTTCATGTGTATATTTATTGGGAAAGTGTCTATTTGCCCCTTTTTAAGTTACATAATTCATATTTTTGTTTTTGAATTATAACTGTTCTTTATATATCATGGGCACAAGTCCTTTATCAGATATACAATTTGTGAATATACTTCCTCTTCTGTAAGTTGATTGTTTGCTTTCTTGATTATGTCCTTTGAATCACAAAGTTTTTATTTTGATGAAGTACAATTTGTCTGTTATGTCTTTTGCCACTTGTACTTTTGAAGTTGTATATAAGAAAGTAGTGCCTAATCCAAATTCATGAAGATTGACTCCTATGTTTTCTATGGGTTCTACATTTGCTCTGTTATCCATTTTGAGTTCATTTTTATGTACAGTATGAAGAGAGATCCACCTTAATTCTTTCATATGGGTATTCAGTTGTCCCAGCAGCATTTGTTGGAAGACACAGCCTTTTTTAATGAGCCCACCTGATTAAGGCTGACTTAACCAGTATAACTGTTCATGGGCTTCTCAACTCCTGAAAGATGATGCTGTGAAAGTGCTGCACTCAATATGCCAGCAAATTTGGAAAACTCAGCAGTGGCCACAGGACTGGAAAAGGGCAGTTTTCATTCCAATTCCAAAGAAAGGCAATGCCAAAGAATGCTCAAACTACCGCACAATTGCACTCATCTCACATGCTAGTAAAGCAATGCTCAAAATTCTCCAAGCCAGGCTTCAGCAATACATGAACCATGAACTTCCTGATGTTCAAGCTGGTTTTAGAAAGGCAGAGGAACCAGAGATCAAATTGCTGACATCTGCTGGATCATGGAAAAAGCAAGAGACTTCCAGAAAAACATCTATTTCTGCTTTATCGACTATGCCAAAGCCTTTGACTGTGTGGATCACAATGAACTGTGGAAAATTCTGAAAGCGATGGGAATACCAGACCACCTGACTTGCCTCTTGAGAAATCTGTATGCACGTCAGGAAGCAGCAGTTAGAACTGGACATGGAACAACAGACTGGTTGCAAATAGGAAAAGGAGTACATCAAGGCTGTATATTGTCACCCTGCTTATTTAACTTCTATGCAGAGTACATCATGAGAAACGCTGGACTGGAAGAAACACAAGCTGGAGTGAAGATTGCTGGGAGAAATATCAATAACCTCAGATATGCAGAGGACACCACCCTTATGGCAGAAAGTGAAGAGGAACTAAAAAGCCTCTTGATAAAAGTGAAAGTGGAGAGTGAAAAAGTTGGCCTAAAGCTCAACATTCAGAAAACGAAGATCATGGTATCCGGTCCCATCACTTCATGGGAAATAGATGGGGAAACAGTGGAAACAGTGTCAGACTTTATTTTGGGGGTCTCCAAAATCACTGCAGATGATGATTGCAGCCATGAAATTAAAAGACACTTACTCCTTGGAAGAAAAGTTATGACCAACCTAGATAGTATATTGAAAAGCAGAGACATTACTTTGCCAACTAAGGTCCATCTAGTCAAGGCTATGGTTTTTCCAGTGGTCATGTATGGATGTGAGAGTTGGACTGTGAAGAAGGCTGAGCACCGAAGAATTGATGCGTTTGAACTGTGGTGTTGGAGAAGACTCTTGAGAGTCCCTTGGACTGCAAATCCAACCAGTCCATTCTGAAGGAGATCAGCCCTGGGATTTCTTTGGAAGGAATGATGCTAAAGCTGAAGCTCCAGTACTTTGGCCACCTCATGCGAAGAGTTGACTCATTGGAAAAGACTCTGATGCTGGGAGGGATTGGGGGCAGGAGGAGAAGGGAAAGACAGAGGATGAGATGGCTGGATGGCATCACTGACTCGATGGACGTGAGTCTGAGTGAACTCTGGGAGTTGGTGATGGACAGGGAGGCCTGATGTGCTGCGATTCATGGTGTTGCAAAGAGGCATACATGACTGAGCGACTGAACTGAACTGAACTGAACCAAGATAACTTCCGTTTAACTCAAAGCCAACTTGTTAGGAACCTTAATTACACCTGCAAATCAATTCATCTTTTCCACATATGGTGAGATCTTTTATTGTCACAGGTCCTACCCATAATCAAGAGGAGAGTGTACTATTGGGCATGGACTCTTAGAGTAAGAATTTTGGAGGACATCTCAGAATTCTGCATGCCACAGGAATCTAGCATTGTCTTAAGTCTTGGATGCTGAAACTGATAGAATATCATTTCTATTATATTCTATTGCTCAAGCAGTCACAATACAAAGGAGAAATTACATACTTCACCTCTTAATGAGAGAGGAGTCTAAAAACTTGTGCCTGTCTTTAATTTACCACAACCTGCTGTCATAAAAGGCAGCATTAGATAAGATTGTTCATTAAAATATTTTACTTCTGATTTTCTTTCTTTTAATCTCAAGATTCTAAAGAACTCTGAAAAGCAAGAAGATAGCATCTGATAAAGAAAAATATGGATCAGAATATGGTAACTAGCCAAGTTCCCATCCCCTGGAGGAAATAAAAACCCTGTTTTAATACAAATTGAGCGTGATTCTCTGGGAGTTTGTACTTAGTGGGTGCCCAGATGAATCTCCTTGGCTGTCCCATGGAGTACATGTCCCTCTTTGTGAGAAGCAGGTGGTCAATGACTGACCTTAGAAAGATGATTCAAATCAGTTTTCTCAGAATTAACAGCTCCAGAAAGACTCGATTAGACCTGAAAGAGAAGGTCTCAATTTGATTCTTGAGGAAACATCTGAGTTAGTGCTAGCAACAACTCCATCCCCACCATTAGCTCTTCCCTCTCCCAGATTAGCTCTAATGATGTAATCTTTGAATTACCTTTGCCTTAACCTTACCTTACCTTTGCCTTAACCTTACCTTTGAATTATCTTTGCTTTATCATTACCTTAACCCTGAGCTCAGTTGGTAAAGAATCCGCTGCTATTGCAGGAGACCCTGGTTTGATTCCAGAGTTAGGAAGATCTGCTGGAGAAGGAATGAGCTATCCACTCCAGTATTCTTGGGCTTCCCTTGTGGTTCAGATGGTAAAGAATCTGTGTGAAATGTGGGAGACCTAAGTTTGATCCCTGGGTTTGGAAAGATCCCTTGGAGAAGGGAAAGGCTACCTACTCCAGTATTCTGGCCTAGAGAATACCATGGACTGTATAGTCCATGGGGTTGCAAAGAGTTGGATACAACTGAGTGATTTACATTTTCATCCAGGAAAAAGGAGACCTCTATCAATATGCAAATTTCACAGGAATAAACCGCTTTAATGGCCAAAGTATTGCCCAAAGCTTTTCCTCGTGCAAAAGGGTAATCAGAGTTTTTCTTCACTTCAAGCAAAATCTCTGTATTACTCCATTTCTGCATTAGGTGAATAGGACGATCTTGAATATATAAGAAACATGGATATTCTCAAAATATATAAAAACTGCCTACCTCATTCTCTTTTTATGATCCAAAATAAAATTGAAGTGGAAATCTAGATATATGAGGCGGGTTGATAGAACATCGTATAGAGGAATAATTAGGATGTTCAAGTAGTTGTAGGACTTCCCTGGTAGTCCAGTGGTTAAGAATCCACCTTGAAATACAGAGGATATGGGTTCAATCTCTCGTCTGGGAGGATTCCACGTGCTGCGGAGTAACTAAGCCCATGCACCACAACTACTGAGCCGGCGCTCCAGAGCCCTTGCTCTCCAACAAGAGAAGCCATCACAATGAGAAGCCCTCACACCACAGCTACAGAGTAGCCCCTGCTCACTGCAACTAGAAAGCCCAGGCACACCAACAAAGACCCAGCACAGCCAATAGACAAAGAAAATTAAAAATAAAGTAGTTGTAGACTTTTCTCTTTGCTTAGTAAGAACATACAATTGCATTTTTTAACCTAGGCAGGAATGACTGTAAACTAGTGGTCACAAGGTAAAAGAAGTAAACCTAAGACTCAGAAAAGACCTAGCTGAGCTCTAGAGCAATTTCTGAAATTTATCCTGAGTAGTAACCCGAGCAAGTTACTCCACATTTCTGAGCTCACATCCTCATTTTTTAAGTGATATCATATTTAATCCTACCTACCTCACTGAGCTATAACAATCTAGCAGACTATGTCTGTACCATATCATTAAGATGCTTTCAAGCCCCTTTGAGAAAACCAACAAACTGGCTTGAAGAGTCAGATAATTTCTTGCCACCTGACTTCCAGAGGTAAGGCTAACTTAAGCATTGATTGCTTCGGTACCTCCCTGGAACATCATCAGGAACACGTGTCCTTTTCAATGATCTTTTATGCTGTCAACAGATTTGGCTTAATCCAGGGCTTTTTCTCCTACTCATTGTTGTACGAAAATCATTACCACTGTAGTCTATGTCAAACAAAATAAAAATCTTTCACTCTAAGCTGATACCCATTCGTGGACCAATGACAATAATCAGCAAACAGTGCTATGACTGACTGACATGTGGGTTCCTGAAAGGATCTGACTTTGATCCATTAGGACCCATTCCTGGAGCTAAGAAATGAGATTCTCATGAGTTGCAGGAGGTTTGTGTGGGACTTGAAGACGTGTGGGACTTGAAGACATGAGAACAGAATCGGGGCTTTTTGAAGGGGAAACATGCGGAGAAAATGGAAGCTGAGTAGACAATCAACAGTGTTCAACATAAACTGAGAAATCACTTTTTTTTGAAGCATGCTTTACAAATATAAAAGAAATTTCTCAAATTGTATTTTTTCAAAAGCATCTTCATCTTCTTCTAGTTCTACACTGAAGTTCTCCTAAACACCTTGATAGTTGTACAATGACCAAAATGTAGACAATACAACTAACGTGTACACTTAAAAATGTCCACGGTATTTTTAAAAACATGTGCAGAAATACTTGGCTTCCCCAACAGCTCAGCAGATAAAGAATCTGCCTGCAATTCAGGAGACACAGGAGATGTGGGATTGATCCCTCTGTAGGAAAGCTCCCCAGGAGAAGGAAATGGAAACCACTCCAGTATTCTTGCCTAAAACATCCCATAGACAGAGGAGCCTGGCCGGCTATAGTTCAACGGGTTGCAAAGAGTCAGACACAACTGAATGATGAAGCACAGCACAGAAATATTTATAATTTTGATATGTTACTCCTCAATTTCCTAAAATGCATTACACATGTAACAAGAAAAACTAATTTAATACAAATATCTAGCTCAGATGTTATTTCTTGCCTCTTAAGATCAGGAAAAGAATTCTGGAATTGCTATTCCACATCTGGTGGAATTTGAGTTCTCACCAAAATTTCTACCAATTCTAGTCATGGAGTTTGCTTCTAGTTTTCAGTTCCATATTCTGTCAAATTATTCCATGTGAAGAATTTCTTTTTACACACTCTCAAGAAAGCTATGTCCCTCAACATTGTATCTACTTCAGTTCAGTTCAGTTCAGTCGCTCAGTCGTGTCCGACTCTTTGCAACCCCATGAATCGCAGCACGCCAGGCCTCCCTGTCCATCACCAACTCCCGGAGTTCACTCAGACTCACGTCCATCGAGTCAGTGATGCCATCCAGCCATCTCATCCTCAGTCATCCCCTTCTCCTCCTGCCCCCAATCCCTCCCAGCATTAGAGTCTTTTCCAATGAGTCAACTCTTCGCATGAGGTGGCCACAGTTCTGGAGTTTCAGCTTTAGCATCATTCCTTCCAAAGAAATCCCAGGGTTGATCTCGTTCAGAATGGACTGGTTGGATCTCCCTGCAGTCCAAGGGACTCTCAAGAGTCTTCTCCAACACCACACTTCAAACGCATCAATTCCTCGGCGCTCAGCCTTCTTCACAGTCCAACTCTCACATCCACACATGACCACAGGAAAAACCATAGCCTTGACTAGACGGACCTTAGTTGGCAAAGTAATGTCTCCGCTTTTGAATATGCTATCTAGGTTGGTCATAACTTTTCTTCCAAGGAGTAAGCATCTTTTAATTTCATGGTGTATCTACGTAGACTCTGCTTAAATCTCATAAAAGCAAAATAAAGCACGAAAACACCCCATTTGTTGTTGAGTTGCTAGGTCATGTCCGACTCTTTCATGACCCCATCAGTGTAGCACTCCAGGCTCCTCTGGCCAGAGCATTTTCAGACAAGAATACTGGAGTGGACTGCTATTTCCTTCTCCAGGGGATCTTCCCAACCCAGGGGCTGAACCCATGTCTCCTGCACTGGTAGGTGGGTTCTTTACCACTGAGCCACCAGGAAAGTCCCAAATACCTCATAGACATGAGGATTTAGAGAGTTAACTGAAGATGTGGAAAGATGGAAGCAGGGCTTGTTTATATTCACCACCCAAACAACTTCAAGTTGATTAGGGCACCCAGCTCTAATTAAAAGCCATTTCAGTCTCTCCATCCTGGTAACTTCTCACCTGTTAACACCTCAGCCTCACACAACATCCAGCTCACGTTAGCCCTTCTCAGTGTTCTCACACTCTCCCATGCCATCCCTCCTCTCCCTCAAGGTTTCAAATTATACTTTACCCTATAAGAAATGAAGATCTCTCTTTGCCCCATCCAAAAATCTAGCTGCGAAAGATTGAAGGCAGGAGGAGAAGGGGAGGACAGAGGATGAGATGGTTGGATGGCATCATCAACTTAATGGACATGAGTTTGAGCAAACTCCAGGAGATAGTGAAGGACAGAGAAGCATGACATGCTACAGCCCATGGGGTCACAAACAGTCAGAGGTGACTGAGCGACTGAACAACAACTAAATCCTGCTCTATAACCCCATGGCATCAGCAGAACTAAAGGACCCTTCATACACATCGTCCCCCTTTAGAAGTCAGCTGTGACCATCATGGGCAATTTCCCCTACTTTCCAAATGAAAGAGTCGGTCCTTTCTTCACCATCCTATCTTTCTGCTCATCTAATCCACAATGACCAGATTCTCCTCCTTGAAAACAGAGGGCCATTCTTCTCTGTGGTTCCCTAGAGAGGAACATTCATCTGACACTAGTCAGCCCAAGGTCTGCTTGTAGAATTCTGGAAATCCCCAATTTTGAGGGCAAATCATGGAATCCATTTACTAGATCCTGTTCATAGGTGCTGGGACTGAGTGTTGGCATAAACCCACTGCAATGGATTCTACTGGGAACTGCAAAATATTCTCCTTCCTCTTACATCCCAGAAAGAAATTCTATGTTACTCATTCAAGTCTTGAAAATAGAGAGGAAATATCTCACATTTAGCTAAACAAATTCTGATATAAAGCAAGATTCATCTCAGGTGTATAGGTTCTGGGAGGGCTTAGTAGCTAAGGTCTACTGCATATTTTAAAAGCAAAAAGAATTCCACATGTAGGAAATAATGCTTTAAAGATGAAGACACAGAACATTTTGAGTTTCTATACATACTGGCCTGGCTTGGCTTCTACCAATAAAATAAATGGTTACATTTATTCTGAAGAAACTTGAAAATGTTTTAAGTGATATTTTTAACTTTTAGGTTGAAGTATAATCGCTTTACAATGTATTACTTTCTGCTCTACAACAATATGAATCCGCTATAGGTATACATATATGTCCTCCCTCTTGAGCCTCCTTCCCACCCACACCCACCCTCTACCCCCATCTAGGTCATCAAAGCACCGAGCTGAGCTCCCTGTGTTATACAGCAGCTTCCCATTAGCTACCTGTTTTACACATGGTATGTATATATGTCAATCCTGCTCTCCCAATTCATCCTTCCTCTCATTCATCCACTGTGGCATTTTTAAAATTGGTGTAAATGAGTGATTATTGATCTTTTAATATGATATTTTAAGTTCCCTAGCCATCTAACAACAAGTACCCGTCATGTTATTCTGATGATGTAAAGGAATTACTTGTTAAAGATTTTGAATCAATCATCTATTATCTTCTGAAATCTATTCCATTTATTCGTCTGTCAATAAATTGGGTAACTATTTCCTTTCCCTCTCTGGCATAACTATCCAAAGTTGTACTCCTGATGCTGTAGTGTACACAAGACAAGGCAAGAGGAATATAAAGGTAAATGGTAGAAATCATCAGAATGGAAGAGACTGTATGATTCATCAGGATAGGAAATCAGAGAAAGAGGGAATTTCCTGGTGATCCAATGGTTGAGACCTGGTTCTTCCGCTATCCTGGGCCCTGGTTCAGTCCCTGATGGGAGAACTAAGACCCCACAAGCGGTGTGGCAGAGTCAAAAAAAAAAAAAAATCAGAGAAAGAATTCATAGTCCCAAAATAGCCAAATGGATCATTCTGAATATGTTAATATGAAGCAGTTAAGCTTGCAAAATAGAAAAGAGACAAGAATTTAAGAACAAGGACAAATTATCTAAGTGTATATAGCTTGTGTTTTGGCAACCAGAAGAATAGTAATAATACTTTTTCTAATGTTGTCAGAAGTTAACAATCTATAATCTCTCTATCTGCATTCAGTGAAAAGGAACTCTAATTTATGAAGTTGATCAAAAGAATATGATCAGGTCTGAGAACAGCTGAGCTAAGTGCCAGGAAACCATATTCTAAGATGAGGCCTGTCACGAGCTTACCAGAAGACTTGAGGTCAGAGTTACTCACTCATATCCACCCATTCTTCCTTGTGTCTATTCAACAAGTATTTCTTGAAATGCTTATTAGTGTGTGCTAACAAAAATGATAGATTCTAGATTGCAAGAATGAATTAGAAATGGTCAGTGACCTCAAACCGTTCCCAGTCTAGAAGGAAAGACAAAGAGGAATGTTTGTTGCATGTCTTTTGTTTCAGGATAGCACTACCTACTAATTATTGTGGAAGCAAGGAGGGACTCTTGCTTCCCCTTCCTCTAGGTCAAAGGAAATATCACCGGAACTGTTCGACTCAAGCATTTTCAATCACAGTGAAAACACACCACTGAAGCTGAAGTTTGGTATAACCTGTAAAAGCCTACACAGCTAGCTTGAGTGGATGGAGCAGCATTTCCAGATTCATTCTCAAGCTGCTGTGTCTGGTAAGTACATGAGAACCATGAACTTGTCAAGAGCCTACAGAAAAGCTTGCACCCTTAAAAAGACAAAACAGCCAAAGACTATACAGTACACAATCCTTTTAATTATAAAATAAAAATCATAATTGCTTAAGTTCTAATGCCAGAAAACTATTTCAATTTACCAATTGCAATTCAAGAGATCTGCTAATATAAAATTATGATTAAAAGGAGCTGTGTATTTTAACAAAGTTGAAATAACGCAGGCTGGGGTAAGTCCTAGAGTAGGAGTAGCTGGGACTCCCAAAGTTCTTTGGATAGTCCCTCGAGAGATGGGTATGGATTCAAATACTGCCTTGGTCATCTGCTGGTTGGGGCCTTGAAGAACTATCTTAAATGTCTCGAGCTTTAGTTTGTTGTTGTTATTCAGTTGCTAAGTCGTGTCTGGCACTTTCGCAACCCCACGGACTGTAACCTGCCAGGTTCCTCTATTCATGGGGTTTCCCAGACAATAATACTGAAGTGGGTTGCCATTTCCTTCTTCAGGGCATCGAACCCACATCTTCTGCACTGGCAGGTGCTGAGCCACTCAGGAAGCCCCTAAGATTTAGTTTAGTGTTCTATAACATGGGGATAATGATATCAAACTTAAAGTATTATAATGGTTAGCAAATAATCTATTACGTGGAAATTGCCTAGCAGAATGCTGACACACACTCATTTTTCACTAGCCATTATTTTTGTTTCCTTCCACATGAGGTGGGCACTGCTGTTGTTACAGTTCTGAACATATATTTGAGGGTAAGAATGTTTGGAATCAGTCACTGAATAATACTTCAGCACTCGATCGAGCTGTTTGTGCTACTGTCTGCTTCATTTTGCATATCTGATGGTTGCCATCCTCCCGAACATCAGGCCTTGGGGAGATTGTTAGGGAAACAATGATATATCTAGAGATGTCTTGACTTCCCAAGAGGATGCTATTGTGGTGCTATAAAAAGAGCTTGCAAACTGGATGCTGTTTACTCAAGAGACACTCGATGGTCTCTTCAGAGAATTTCCCAACCAATGTCTCCCATTCTTTCCTTTTCTTTCTTCTGAAACGTGGTAAGAAAATAACAGAATTTGCTTTTGCAAAAGTCATCCATCTTCACTAGTGATACACTTGATCATATGATTTCTTTTGAAAATAATGAGCCTTGAACCATTTTCAGGGTTCACTTTTATTTTATATTTGGTAGCTACAGACCTGAACAGAATATCATCTTCAGAGAGATATGAAAATTTACGTGATGGAGAGTTGAGTGAAAGTTTCACAGTTCAGCCTCCATTTCTCTTTCTTCCTCAAAGTTCCACAAACAGAGAATAATACACTCAAGATTCTTGTAATTTAATAATCTGCTTATTACAACAAATGACTCCAAATTGAAGACTTTCATTTGAATGACACCTTGAGGCAAATCAGGTAAGCTTGTTGGAGTTCTGTCCCTAAGTATCCATGAGTGGAAAAATTCACACACAACTGTTAATACACTGGAATAGGGCATGAGGAAGAAGAATTCTTGGTTTGGTTAAGTCACCAAACTTTCAGAGTTTAATTTAGCCCATCCTCACTGATACAGTAATCCTCAGTTACCAATGGCCTTTTGATCTTGTGCTTTTTCTGAAGTAAGAAGAAAACCAGACTTGTCAACCTATCTGCTTCACAAGCTGTCAAGCAGAATTAGTCCTGCGATAATTATTTTGTAAATTCCTTATACATAGATTGGAAAAGGCATTATAGGACTATGTATGTGAACTGCAGAGTTTCTATAGACAGGATCATTCAGAAAAAAATGTTAGATATTTTCAGTATAAGTGTAGACATACTGTTCTTGTCTCCACAGCTCTTAATACTAACAATAATAAACTCCAACAAGCTTATCTTATTTGTCTTTTTTAGCATCATATGAATGTCCTTTTACTTGCCTATGAAATAAATGTTGGCTCTCTTAAAACCCTCTCCCCTCCTACAAAAAAAAAAAAAAAAAGCTTTTAGTTTCAGAATTCCTTCTGGAAACTTATAAATATATTCCAGGTTTCCAGGATAATAATTAAGACTCATCTCAAAATAGGCATAAATAAATAAATACAATTTGTTTCAAATCTGAGGAGAAGGGGATGAGAGAGGATGAGATGGTTGGATGACATCACCGATTCAATGGACACACGTTTGAGCAAGCTCCAGGAGACAGTGAAGGACAGGGAAGCCTGGCATGCTGCAGTGCATGGGGCTGCAAACAATCTGACAGGACTGAGTGACTGAAAGACAAGAGTCCAGTGACTATCTTAGTATCCTAAATTCATATCTGACATCTACACAAAAACTCTTTATGGAGAAATATAGCCCACTAAACACACCTTAATTTTAATCAAAAGTAATAAAACAATCATTGATTTAAAACCCCTGTGTGGACCTCGACGTTATTTATCCAGTTATTTATATGCATCTTTGCATATGCATTGATGCATTTGTATGCATCTTTCACACTGTGTATCTAGATGTTTTACGTGCAAGTGAGAGTCGCTCAGTCTTATCTGACTCTATAAACTTGTGGGCTGTAGCCTGCCAGGCTCCTCTGTCCATGGAATTCTCCAGGCCAGAATACTGGAGTAGGTAGCCACTCCTTTCTCCGGGGAACCTTCCCAACCCAGTGATCAAACCCAGGTCTCCCATATTGCAGAAGGATTGTTTACTGCCTGAACCACCAGGGAAGCCCAAGAATATTGGAGTGGGTAGCCTCTCCCTTCTCCAGGGTATCTTTCCGACCCAGGAATTCAACCAGGGTCTCCTGCATTGCAGATAGATTCTTTACCAACTGAGCTACCAGGGAAGCTTTCTTTAAATATAATGCATGTCTCCAAATTATACATAATCTTCCAAATTATATCCTAAAGGTTTGTCTAGGTAAGCAGCTCAATATACAGAAGCTACTTTTGTCATAGGAACAAATGTTTTAAATTTTTAGAGGTTCCTGAGTAAGATACAAATACCTATTTGCCTTGTGGATGGAGCCAACGGCATTTGCAGAATTAGAAGGCTGTTTGGGACCCTGAAACTCGGGTTGCAGGAGTGATGAAAAGGACTGTAAATTAAAGGGAAAGAAGGGAAATGTAAATGGTGTGAAGAAAATGGACATGAGATGGAGACAGAAAGATGAAGAAGACACAGGCAATAGTGAGGAAGGGAAAGAGAATGAAAGAGAGAGAAAGAGAGAGAAGAACTACATCTCCATTTGGATGCGGCTCCCAATGTCACTTTCACTTTAACCCTCTAGAGATTAGTGAAGGAGGAAATAAAGGCCAGAAGTTGGAAGTGAAGGAGCGCTTTGTCTTTTTCCCTTCCGTTCTCCCCCCCTCAGAATTGGCTCCTTCAACCCCCCATCCCCCCTGCACCCCCAGTTCTCTCAATCTGGCCACAATATTGTGAGATAAAAGACATACAAATAAAGAAACTTCAGAAACAAAGGCTGCCCAGTGAATTTTTACGTAGGTTATTGTAACGTGGGCCAGTGTCTTTCAGAAAAATTCCATGCTGTGTGTCACACAGCTGGAATGAAGAGATCATAATGTGAAGTATAACATCTCCTTATCCCCTGGGATTGGATTCAGACTTGCCTTCTTCCAAAAAGGTTTCCAAAAGCGAAGAGAGGAGAAATAGCATAAAGAAGCGACAGAAAGGAATTGTCTTGATCTCCGTTTTGCGGGCCTGGAGAAAAGGTGCCTTTGCAGGAAACTCAGTTTGCAAACAAGGAACATCTTTTGTGTGCCTCGTTGGCAAAGCAATTGATTCTAGTTAGAGATTGGCTGGGTGCCACCGAGCAAAGTAGTCTGTTTTTCCTATTCTGAAGAATACAGTAGGAGCTGTAATACCGAGGTATATTCTTAGTATAGCCGATGTTATAGTCTTCCCTCCTGCCATCCCCTCTACTGTAAAAACCATATACAATTCATAGGTCATATTTTATAATATTTTTTCAATAATAGAGAACAAAAATAAACCTTTTGAGACATCAAAAAACTAAGCTGGAAGAAGACAATTTCTAATAACCAAATATCCTCTTCCCCTTCCCCCACTCCAAATGGGATTAATGTTTACCTATTCCATTATAAGAAAGAAAACAAACCAATACATTGTTCTCTGAGAAGAAAGGTAATGGGAGCTTACTTTATAATACTGATGCAGATAATACAAAAATAGGACATATGTACACCTACAGTTAATTTATATTGATATATGCCAGAAACCAAATCAATATTGTAAGGCAGTCATCAATCAAATAAAAATAAATATTAAAAAGAAGATAATACAAAGAAGGATTTCACTGTGAGAACAGTACTGGGGGAGCACAGAGGGATACAACCATTATATTTCTATTAGATTTGCTTTAATAAAAGTAAAAATTACTTCATACTGTTTTAATTAAATTTTGTTTTATTAAGAAGGAGATGGACATCTACCATGGATATTTAGTTTCATTAGCTTCTTCTGTTTAAGGGAATTGGGACATTTTATTATGACCATGAAAGGTATTATACAAATGATTTAATATTAAGCAGTATCTAGTATCAATAATAAGACTTGATATTAATAAGGCTTCCCTGCTGGCTCAGATGGTAGAGTCTGCCTGCAATGTAGGAGACCCGGTTTTGATCCTTAGATCAGGAAGATAACCCTAGAGAAGGAAATGGCAACACACTCCAATATTCTTGCCTGAAAAATCACATGGATGGAGGAGCCTGGAGGGCAACATCCCCTGGATCACAAAGAGTCAGACATGACCGAGCAACTAACACACACACAATAGCAATCACAAGATTTGCTGTAACTGACACTTTGAAAGCAGCAGGGGTTGAGGACTTTGCAGATGACCACAGAGGGGCTAAAGCTGAGCGATGTGGCTTCCCTCCTCTGGCCACGAAGCTGGGGAAGTGCTGGGTAAAATTCGTTCCCCAGACACTCAGGCTTTCTTTCCCTGAGCTGAAAACCGGGACCAGCTTTAAGTGATGTCCATTTTGAGGAACCACCACTTGGCTTGGACTTGGAAGATAGGTCCCATGTCTAGAAAAGAAGGGAGCTGAAGTAAGCCATCTCTCCTAGATCCTGGAGGACAAAGTTTGTTTGGTTTCACATAGTGAAGGAAACACAAGTGCTTTTCCTTTGTGACAGTAAAATGGATTCTGCAAAATAAACACCCCAGCTGATTTCTTCAAAATACAATATCCAGCAACAGATGCTACAAATCCAAAGAAGAGGCCAGGCAGAAAAGGCTTTGATCATCATTACTTGATTAATTTCTATCAAAGCCAAGGGTAAAAGAAACCCCTTCATTTTAGCAAATATCCTGGTGGCAATAGGGAAATATGTTAAAGGACTATTATTTAAGTGTATTTTGTTAAAATTTCATAGAATATTTTGAAAATATAGTGTTATTTGAAATAGTTGTTAAATACAGGGTTATCAGATCACTGTTACAGCTTATTAAAGAATTAAAGAACTGAAAACAAAGTGATCCCACTACATTCCACTGAAAATTTTAATTTAACAATCGAGGATAGACATTTGTAAAACATTCTTGACAGATATTAAAAAAAAAAAAAATCAGTTTAGGACAAAGAGATGAAATCCCTTCTGTGAGTTAAATTTTATTCCTCAATAGGAAGACAGGAAGCTAAAGAAATGAATGATTTTTTAAATTTAAATAACACAAATCATAGCAACTTAATTAGGACTACTCAGGAGTCACTGAGTAGTGCCTATGCTTACTGACTTATTCTTCTTTTATATGTATGTATATATGGCCTTTGAAATAGAGGTTAAATGCATGTTCATTAATAAACAGAACACGTGGACCACAACCATGTCTAACTCAGTGAAACTACGAGCCATGCCATGTAGGGCACCCAAGAAGGATGGGTCATGGTGGAGAGTTCCAACAAAACGTGGAGAAGGGAATGGCAAACCACTTCAGCATTCTTGCCTGGAGAACCCCATAAACAGTTTTAAAAGGCAAAAAGATAGGACACTGAAAGATGAACTCACCAGGTCAGTAGGTGCCCAACATGCTACTGGAGAACAGAGGAGAAATAACTCCAGAAAGAATGAAGAGATGGAGCCAAAGCAAAGACACCACCCAGTTGTGGATATGGCTGGTGATAAAAGTGGAGTCTGATGTTGTAAAGACCAACACTGTGTAGGAATCTGGAATGTTAGGTCCATGAATCAAAGTAAACTGGAAGTGGTCAAACAGGAGAAAGCAAGAGTGAACATCAACATTTTAGGAATCAGTGAACTAAAATGGACTGGATGGGCGAATTTAACTCAGATGGCCATCATATCTACTACTGTGGGCAAGAATCCCTTAGAAGAAATGGAGTAGCCATGATAGTCAACAAAAGAGTCCGAAATGCAGTACTTGGATACAATCTCAAAAATGATAGAATGAACTCTGTTTGTTTCAAGGCGAACCATTCAATATCACAGTAATCCAAGTCTATGCCCCAACAAGTAATGCTGAAGAAGCTGAAGTTGAACAGTTCTATGAAGACCTACAAGACCTTCTAGAACAAACACCCCAAAAAAAGATGTCTTTTTCATTATAGGGGACTGGAATACAAAAGTAGGAAGTCAGGAGATACCTGGAGTAACAAGCAAATTTGGCCTTGGAGTACAAACTGAAGCAGGGCAAAGGCCCACAGAATTTTGCCAAGTGAACGCACTAGTCATAGAAAACATCCTCTTCCAACAACACGAGAAGTCTCTGCACATGGACATCAACAGATGGTTAATACCAAAATCAGATTGATTATATTCTTTGTAGCCAAAGATGGAGAAGCTCTATATAGCCAGCAAAAACAAGACTGGGAGCTGACTGTGGCTCAGATTATGAACTCCTTATTGCCAAATTCAGACTTAAATTGAAGAAAGTAAGGAAACCACTAGACCATTCAGGTATGACCTAAATCAAACCCCTTATGATTATACAGTGGAAGTGAGAAATAGACTCAAGGCATTAGATCTGATAGACAGAGACCCTGAAGAACTTGGGACAGAGGTTCGTGACATTGTACAGGAAGCAGGGATCAAAACCATCCCCAAGAAGGGGATGCAAAAGGCAAAATGGTTGTCTGAGGACACCTTACAAATAGCTGAGAAAAGAAGAGAAGCTAAAGATAAAGGAGAAAAGGAAAGATATACCCATTTGAATGCATAGCTCCAAAGAATAACAAGGAGAGATAAGAAAGCCTTCCTCAGTGATCAATGCAAAGAAATAGAGGAAAACAATAGAATGGGGAAGAACAAAGAAAGATCTCTTCAAGAAAATTAGGGATACCAAGGGAACATCTCATGCTAAGATGGGCACAATAAAGGACAGAAACAGTAGGGACCTAACAGAAGCAGAAGATATTAAGAAGAGGGGGCAAGAATACACAGAAGAACTACACAAAAAAGATCTTCATGACCCAGATAACCACAGTGGTGTGCTCACCCACCCAGAACCAGACATCCTGGAATGCAAAGTCAAGTGGGCCTTAGGAAGAATCACTACCAACAAAGCTAGTGGAGGTGATGGGATTCCAATTGAGCTATTTCCAATCCTGAAAGATGATGCTGTGAAAGTGCTGCACTCAATACGCCAGCAAATTTGGAAAACTCAGCAATGGCCACAGGATTGGAAAAGGTCAGTTTTCATTCCAATCCCAAAGAAATGCAATGCCAAAGAATGCTCAAACTACTGCACAGTTGCACTCATCTCAAATGCTAGCAAAGTAATGCTCAAAATTCTCTAAGCCAGACTTCAACAGTACAAACTTCCAGATGTTCAAGCTGGATTTAGAAAAAGCAGAGAAACAAACCAGAAATCAAATTGCCAGCCTCTACTGGATCATCAAAAAAGTAAGAGAGTTCCAGAAAAACATCTACTTCTGCTTTATTGACTATGCCAAAGCCTTTGACTGTGTGGATCACAACAAACTCTGGAAAATGCTTAAAGAGATGGGAATACCAGACCACTTTACCTGTGCCCTGAGAAATCTGTATGAAAATCAAGAGGCAACTGTTAGAACTGGACATGGGACAATAGACTGGTTCCAAATAGGGAAAGGAGTACATCAAGGCTGTATATTGTCACTGTGCTTATTTTACTTATCTGCAGAGTACCTCATGAGAAACACTGGGCTGGATGAAGCACAGCTGGAATCAAGATTGCCGAGGAAATATCAATAACCTCAGATATGCAGATGACACCACCCTTATGGCAGAAAGTGAAGAGGAACTAAACAGGCTCTTGATGAAAGTGAAAGAGGAGAGTGAAAAAGTTGGCATAAAGCTCAACATTCAGAAAATGAAGATCATGGTATCTGGTCCCATCACTTCATGGGAAATAGATGAGGAAACAATGGAAACAGTGATAGACTTTAATTTTTGCACTCCAAAATCACTGCAGATGCTGACTGCAGCCATGAAATTAAAGACACTTGCTCCTTGGAAGAAAAGCTATGACCAACCTAGACAAAATATTAAAAAGTAGAGACATTACTTTGCCAAGAAAGGTCTGTCTAGTCAAGGCTATGGCTTTTCCAGTAGTCATGTATGGATGTGAGAGTTGGACTATAAGGAAAGCTGAGAGCAGAAGAATCAATGCTTTTGAACTGTGGTGTTGGAGAAGACTCTTGAGAGTCCCTTGGACTGCAAAGAGATCCAATCAGTCCATCCTTAAGAAATCAGTCCTGAATATTCACTGGAAAGACTGATGTTGAAGCTGAAACTCCAATCTGATGCAAAGACTTACTCATTGGAAAAGACCCTGATGCTGGGAAAGATTGAAGGCAGGAGGAGAAGAGGACAACAGAGGATGAGATGGTTGGAGGGCATCACCGACTCGATGGACATGAGTTTGAGTAAGCTCTGGGAATTGGTAATGGACGACAGGGAAGCCTGGCATGCTGCAATCCATGGGGTAGCAAGATTCAGACACGAATGAGTGACTACACTGAATTGAATAAACAGAAATAAGCTAGAATATTAAAAACTGACCCACAGTTCTGACACTTGAAGACACTAAACATGTCCGCCAGTTCTTATTTCTTTATATGCATGTTCGCCAAGTTGCTCCGGTTGTGTCTGACTCTTTGTGGCCCTGTGGACTGTAGCCCGCCAGGCTCTCCTGTCCATGGGATTCTCCAGGTGTGAATACTGGTTGCCAGGCCCTCCTGCAGGGGTTTTTCCTGACCCAGGGATCAAACCCATGTCTCATGTCTCTTGCATTGGCAGACAGCTTTTACAGCAAACACCGCCTAGGCAGCCCTCTATGTGCATCTATTTGTGCATATTTAAAATATAACCAAGCACACAGACAATTTTGCTTTTTGACTTACTCTTCCCCTCCTATCTTTTTATTTAAAATTAGTACATTTAATTAGATTTTTTCTGATGATAAGGGTAACGTTCTTTATTTTCTATAAGCTATGAAAAGCTATAATAAAAAGATTAAAATCACCATCAATTCTATGGCAGTGGACATAACCAAACTTTGCTGTATGTCCTTTTCACCCATAGTTCATGTCCATCCATCCATTCATTCATTCAGATACACTTTTGGAGGTGCTATTATATTGCAGGCTGTGTTCTTTGTGCGGAGAACACAGCAATGAATGAAGAAAAAATCCCCCACCCCCGTGGAGCTTATACTCTGAGTAAAAGGATTCAGAAAATGATAGATGATAGATAGACTGACAGATAGAATGTGTGGTTTGTCAGATGGTGAGAAGAAAAAGTAGGAAAAAGAATTGGGAAGAATAGGATGATTTGCGATTTTAAAGTAGGGTGATCAGGAAAGGACTCACTGAGCCAAGACAGAAAAGCAGTGAAAAAGGAAGAAGATTGACTATCTGGCAGAACAGCAAGGGCAAAGATCCTGGGGTAGGAGATGGTCCAGTGACTAGCAAGAGGCTGGAGCCCACAGAAATCAGGGTAATCAAGGTGAGGGGAGTGAGATTCTCTTTATCTGAGTGAGAAGGGAAGCCACTGGAGAATGTTGAGCAAAGACTTGACCTGATCTAGTTTGTGTTTTAAACAGTTCATTCTACACTGGGCACAGAGATCTGTAAGAAGTTGTTTGTTGCAATAAACTGTGAGAGATGATGGTCCACGAACTAGAGTTAGTGGAGAAGGTGATATAAACTGTTTACATGTCCTCTGAAGGGCCAGACAACGGGATCTGCTGAAGGGAGGGTCTAAGACATAGAAAGTTAAAGTTAGTCTTACTCCTCTAATCCTTTAGTCCTTAACTCTAGTCTCTTTTTAGTCTCTTCTAACTTTAGTCTGCAACTGGTAGGAAGTTGCAGCATTTACAGAGATGAGGACAAGGGAGAGACAGGTTTGGAGACAGGCGAAGAATTTGATCTGAGACTTGTTAAAGGGATATATGAATCTATAGCTTAGTTCAGTGTTCCAGTTTGGAGACAAATTTTTGTTAAATGTCAGAATTTTTATAATATTTAAAGACATGTGATAGGATGACATCACAGGAGGGTTTGGTGGGGAAGTTTTTCTTGGGCAGAGAGAGAGAAATAAAAATGTACAACAGTGATTAACAACATAAGACCAGGAGAAGTGGTGTTATAGCCTACAAGAAAAAAAAAAAAAATCCTGTGACTTTGGATTTTTTTTTCCAGAGAATAACCATAACTTGTCTAGATAATATAGCAGTGGTTTCCAATATAGTATGCAGACCTCTGGAAGTGCCTTCAGCAATACACTGAGGAATGGGAACAAAGCATTAGACATCTATCTTATAAGAAGCTAAAATTTAAGATATTGTTATATTAAAGGCTTTATTGGAATACATCTCTGCGTGTGTGTGTATTTTAGAGATGACAGATCTAAAATTCTCAGAAAAGTCTGTACTCTACTGATGGAATCAGCACAAAGATGAAAAGAGCTTTTCGCTCTTTCTGTGACGGATCGCGGGGAAGCATTGCCATCCCTGTGCTCGTACATGAGGTTAAAAGAGCCACTAACTGTTCAACCGCCCTGGGAAGGGTAGGCTGGGTCATATCGGGGCATCAGTGCTATCGAGCAGGGTCCCCTCCCACCCACCTGCCTGCCCCCGCCTCCAGGCCCCGAAGGTGCGGACTCGATTCCCCGCCAGCTCGCACACCATTGATGGAAACTGCAGCGCCGTGTTGGACCGCCGCCCTGTTGGACCGCAGCCGCCACCGAGAGAGGAGTATCTGTAGCATAGCGGAATCAGAGGGCTTGAGAATATCGGCCTGCTTCCCTTTTGTTGTGTTTTTCTGCAATTATTTCATCTGAGAGAGACGCTCTAGGGTTCCTGCATTTGTCCTCGGAGGAGGGGGCCCAGCCCAGAAGTCTGGAGGCTGCTTAAAGCCCTCGCATGCGGCACTGTGATCATTTCTCGCCATTTATTCTTGCTGAAGCTATGTACCTTTGATTAAACCTGGCACCGCACTTTAGAAGCTGCTGATAGACATCAAAGAAGTGAGCTCTCTGAGATCAAAATAGACTGAAGGTTTGGACCTAGACCAGCGCTGTTTGAACACTGAGAACAGTCCACAGCGGGAGGCAATTGCTTTTGGACAAGAATCAGAAAAGAACCAAATGGATTTCCTCTATTTCTTCCTTCATTAGCAGCATGGCAAATGCCTTCATCTCATCAGAAAAGAAATCTTTATTGGATTTTTATCCAAAAGCTTATGTGTATGGAGGGGGAGGGAGGGAGGAAAATTTGAGGTGAAAAATTTAAACAACCTCCTTAATTATTAAAGTTTGTTATAAAGGTAGATATCACTTAAGTTTGAAGAGAATAAATACCTTGATTGTTCCCTCTATTTTATATGCAATTTTAGAAAGAGCCCAAATGTGTTTGAAGAATGTGGATTTACTTTGTCTTCACTTAGTGATCTGGAAACAATTAAAAGGATGCATAGATGCATCATAAGTAGATCAAGTGTGAAAAATCATACATGTAGATACGCTTTTGAGAACTTTTCCCAGAAGTATTCGGCGAGAATGAAGGAGTTGCATTTTTACATAATCTACCTTCAAGGCTGGGTACCTGGCTTACGGTAGACATCTAATAAGTATTCATATGTTGTTGTTTAGTCACTAAGTCGTGTCTCTTTTGCAGCCCACCAAGCTTCTCTGTTCATAGGGTTCTCTAGGCAAGAATACTGGAGTGGGCAGCCAATCCTTTCTCCAAAGTGTCTGTGTAAATGTTGTTAAATGCCTTTTTCTGAATCATACCAAACACATATCAATGTATTAAATAGATTACATATCATCTATTTAAAAATAAACTCAGTCAAATTGGTAGGAGGACATTACAGCTACTGGAACAACATAACTAATAATCAGTAATTCTTTTTAATCAGCTAACAACCAATAATTCTGGGTTTTTAACAATGAGATTTCCAAATGCTGAGAGATTAACGATCTCATTTGTTCTCCACAATAGCTCTGAGATGTAGCCATGTTATTGATCCCTGTCCACAGACAAATCGACTGAGACTCTGAGAGTAGATTAATGCTCTAGGATCAATCAACTGTTAGAATAAGGGATCAGCAAATTTCTTCTGTAAAGGGCCAAAGAGTAAATATTTTAGGCTCTGTGAGCCATACGGCTGCTCTTGCAACTACTCAACTCTACTGTTAAAATGAAGAAGCAGCTGTAGAACATGAGTGAATGAACGGGTGTGACTATTAGAGGGCATTTTGCTTAGCAACACTGAAATCTGAACTGTATATAATCATGAAATTTTTGTGGATTTTTAAAAATTATTATTATTTTCTTCCCTGGGCATTAAAAAGTGTAAAAAGAAAAAATTAAGCCACAATTAAAAAAAAAAAAATTAAGCCACAATCTATTAGAACCAAAAGAGATGGTAAGCTGGATGTGGTCCACAAGGGGGCAGTTTGCTGACCACCAGTTGAAACTGATGGAGTCAGAACAGACGTCAACCTAGGTCTTCTACCACAACCCATGTTCTTTCTACTACACCATGTGAGTCTGCTTCATAATTGAGGAGAGACTCTACTCAGAGACTTGAAATCTGGAGAGTTTTACTGCTGTTCCTACTTTTGAAATTAAGTACAAGTCTCAAACATATTAAGCCCCCTGCATCCAAAGAGAAAAAGAGAGTAATTACCAGCAGCAGAGCAATTAGCAAAGAGCGAGCCAATAGCAAGCCCAGCGAGTACTTCATTGTCAGCTAGAGGGTTTGGCTAAAAGTAAATTTAATACTCATTAAAAAATGAACAGTGCCTTAATGCCACTTCGGAGGCTGGTAAATTGTAGCTAACTCTAAGCAATTCAGGAAGTAGTCCCATAGCTACAAGGCTGACATCACCTTATAAACAAACCCTTCACAACATAGGGAAGATTGGGAGAAGCCCTGTCTTGGAAAGGTTAGGCATCTCCTGAAACAGTCCAGGCCTGAATTCTGCTCCCTGTGAAGCACAGTGAGCGTGGTCCTGTGCAGAAGACAGGCACTGATCCTACAGATGATGCTGGCATGCCAACTTCATCAAGCATAGCCCCAGGGAGAAAAAGTTGTGAGAATTGCACCTGCCTAGCAAAATAGTGATTAAAAACACACTCCTATCAAGGCGCATTTCATCATTTTTATATCTGTCTTCCTCCTCCCATACCATAATTTACAACAACTCCTCCAAAGCATGAGGCTAAAATCCGTCTCCGTACACCTCTTCTTCCCCGAGTGCTTTTGCGGGGATAGAGTTGTTCCTGAGAGCTGAGCAATTGCTGCTGAGCCGTGGAATAAAACTGTCAGTGTGATTTAAAAATACATATTGCAGAAAATAAGAAAATGCATTTGAAAAACCTTGTCATTTTGTCTTCTAGGAAAGACAAAGGCAGTGACACAGAGAGTTCAAAATAATGAAAAGTCTTTGTTAATTGGGAGGCATTTACAACCTCAGAATCACATCAGAGTGCCAGGAGAGCTAGCAGGTATTTTGGTGTCTCAGATCTAAAATAATAGGAGCTAATTGCCCAAGTAATAGATGACTTCAGAGAAATCTACTCGAGTAAGTAAATTAGTGATGGAAGGGAGGAAATGAGTGACCCACCACACATATATACATACATAGACCTTTTTGGATATTTTGGGCATTTCGGGAGTTGAGATGCAGGGGATTGATCATCTTTTATACTGCCCACTTTCCTTTAGTTCTGATTGAAACTTTATGGCATCACAGAATTAATGAAAAACTTCAAAATTAACCTGCAATGCTTGGCTTGGCTTTAAATTGCTTTTAGTTTTTATTCACCTACAATCTATACTTGGAGAACTTGCTCAGCCCTGGGGGTTTGTATATGCACACATATGGGCTTATGGGACAGTCTTTCATCAGAATGGCATTAATATATCTTGTCTCATAATGAATATTCTGCTCTGTACTATGCTTTGAAGGGAAAATGCATATTCATGCACTTGTGAGTGGTTAAGAGAGGAAAAAGTACGAAGAAAAGAGATGCTTTCACTGCTGCCATCTAGACAGACAGATAGATGATAGCTAGGTATTTAAATACATCCTTTAAGCATAGGCACAGATTTGGAATTGTATAAGTGAGTTTTCCCAAGCTTTTTTTTTTCCCCCTGTGAAGCACATAGAAAATGACAATAGTTTTAAAATACCCTGTGGTAAATGGAAAGGAATTCAAGAACATCTATTTGGGGTTTGGTTAAAAATATTCTTTTATTTTACTTATAAATTTGAGGTAAGACAAAATGGCAAGTATTCAGCAAGATTAATTTTTTATAAAATGTAATAATATATCAAAATATTTAAGGAGAAATTTGAGCTTGCTTCTCAGAATATATCCTTTTTATATCATAGTTTAACCTTTAAGTGGTTACACATAATTTCTACCTAAGGCTTTGCAATGACGATCTCTCCAAATTCTTGCTGTTTATGATCTATGAAGTACTTCCATATGAGTAAATATGTATTTTTAAAATGTTTTTAAAACCTTTCAGCCATTTACAATGGTTGATTTTCTTAAAGGCTCTACTAGTTCTTCTTTTTCTTAAGTTATCAATTATATTAAAACGTCTTGAAATCAGATTTCAAACCCAAGCGGGTTTTTAAATATCAGTTTTGTCAGAAATAATGAAGCTCCAATTTGCAAAACATGCAAACATTTGTTAGGGCAGTCACCCCACAGATAGCGTGCATGCCAATAGAAGGCGCATTCAGCAAAGGGACATAAGTATACAATACACATACATACATGAAAGGATTCAGGGTCTCTTCAGAAATGTACCCCCTCCTCTCATCCCTGGGTTCCCTATTTCCCACCTACAGGGCTCATTTTGGGATGAGTGCCACATACTTTGGCACTCGATGCATTGATTCTAAGAGACCATGGTCCCTGGATGAGTAATGGGCAAACACAAACTTTGCAGTTGGCACAAATGCACGTGTCTTGTGCCTCAGCATCTCCTTGGCTATGCTCAGCTGCTTAAGGGCAAGGGTGCCAGCTTGCTCATGGTCTTTTTACTGGGGGCTCTTTGAGTGGACCTTTAAATAGCTCCACTGGAGGGTCCATGGAGACAAGGAAGAAGCTGTCTGTGCCCATCCAGCCCCAGCCAAGGCTCATTCTATGTCCCTCAACTTTCCAGTCTCCCAACAGAAAGAGTCAATCACCAGTCTTGGAATATCCATTTCCAACCTCATATAAACTGCAACTCTGAGAATCTAGAAGCTATCTAAGAAGTTTTCATAAAAGAGATATTATACCAAATTCTCCGAATAACCAATGTTAATAGTGATGGTGTTTTCTATGCAGTTCTGGGACCAGCACTTCCTTCGGTGAAGCAGGAAGTCATTTCCTTACCAGCCATTGCCAGCCATTGAGCCAAAAATTCAAATTTACCCCAACTAACCACACTTTCAATCAAAGAAACTGCAGTTGCTACAGTTCAGTTCAGTGCAGTTGCTCAGTCGTGTCCAACTCTTTGTGACCCCATGGTTCCTGGGCTACCCCTGAGTGTGAAACAGTTGTGAAAATAGAAAAACAGGGCCTGATCAATATCAGATACACAATTGAAAGTTTCCAAAGTTATTTTTGGTTTTATATGTTGCTAATAATTGATAAATGCTTTTCTGTGTATGGAAGAATATTTTTTGATTTGCTGACAGTATAAAAAATGCAGTCTTGGTGAACTCATTGAATTATGAATAAGTCAAAAAATATATCTCTTACATAATTTTATCTCTTCCTGAAACTTTACCTTACCCAGAAGTTGTTCATAGAAATTTGACTTTGACCTTGGTCAACATGTTAAGGGTAGAATTAAACATTTCAAAAGTCATGCTTTCTGATGAGATAAAAATTAGATCACTAGTACTTTCAATTTCAGAAATTCATTTTTTTTACTATTTACATAATAATCATGAATATGTGAACTACTTGTTAACAAGTCTCAAATCTTTATATGCTCCAAAAATCTAAATATACTTTTTCATTGAAGTCTAGTTGATTTACAATGTTTCAGATGTACAGCAAAGCTAGTTATACATATACAAATATCTATTTTTCTGATTCATTTCCTTTATAGGTTATAACAAGATAGAAGTTTCCTGTATACAGTAGGTCCTTGTTTATCTCTTTTATATATTGTAGTGTGTATCTGTGGGCTTCCCTGGTGGCTCAGTGGTAAAGAATCCACCAGAAATGCAGGAGATGCAGGTTCGATCCCTGGATCAGAAAGATCACCTGGAGAAGGAAATAGCAACCCACTCCAGTGTTCTTGCCTGGGAATCCCGTGGACATAGGAGCCTGGCAGGTTACAGTCCGTGGGGTTACAAAGAGTCTGACACAACTTAGTGACTAAACAATAACAACAAAGTGTGCATCTGTCTCAAAAATCTAAATATTCTGATGGAAGGAAATTTAGGGTCACTTTGACAGTATGAGATTTTAGGTCTGATTCTACAAGACCAGGACAATTCAAAGGCATCAAATCAAGCATTATAAAGCTGGTATCACTGGATAGCTACTTGTCAAGTCTGGGTAGTAATCCCAGGTACCACCAAAAATAGCTGAAGGAGCCAGTGCTGCAAGGTTACATTCTAGTTATTTGGTTTCCTACACTCAGCCATAGTCCAGTAATTTAAGCAGTAGTATTTAACAAAAGAGAAAGCAAATTAAAAATGAGTTGTATTGATAAATGTGATTAACCCAATTTAAATTTCAAGGCTTTAATATTTTAGCAGATTTAGTCTTTTGTTCTTAGTTACTTGCATAATTACTTTTACTCTTCTCTTGATTTAATAACCAAAAAATCTGAATAATCTTTTTAGAAAAATGTACTGTGGGTAAAACTGATCTGAGTGAGTATAAATGTTATCAAAGTCTTGTGGTGTTATTGTATATGATGACATGGAAAAAAACTTTAAAATCACATTGATCAGAGTTAGAAATATACAAATATGCTGTTTTCTCCAAGTATGATTATAATGGACCAAGACAGTGTTTATCTACTTAGCTTTAATGTGTGCATTTGTGAGTGTGTGTGTGTGCTCAGTCATTCAGATGTGTCTTTGTGACCTCATGGACTGTAGCTCACCAGGCTCCTTGGTCCATAGGATTTTCCAGGCAAGAATACTGGAGTGGTTTGCCATTTCCTCCTCCATCAGTTCAGTTCAGTCACTCAGTCATGTCCGACTCTTTGCGACCCCATGAATCGCAGCACGCTAGGCCTCCCTGTCCATCACCAACTCCCAGAGTCCACTCAGACTCAGTGATGGCATCCAGCCATCCCATCCTTGGTCGTCCCCTTCTTCTCCTGCCTCCAATCCATCCCAGCATCAAAGTCTTTTCCAATGAGTCAACTCGCATGAGGTGGCCAAAGTACTGGAGTTTCAGCTTTAGCATCATTCCTTCCAAAGAACACCCAGGGCTGATCTCCTTCAGAATGGACTGGTTGGATCTCCTTACAGTCCAAGGGACTCTCAAGAGTCTTCTCCAACACCACAGTTCAAAAGCATCAATTCTTCAGCACTCAGCCTTCTTCACAGTCCAACTCTCACATCCATTCATAACCACAGGGAAAACCATAACCTTGACTAGATGGACCTTAGTCGGCAAAGTAATGTCTCTGCTTTTGAATATGCTATCTAGGTTGGTCATAACTTTTCCTCCAAGGAGTAAGAGTCTTTTAATTTCATGGCTGCAATCATTATCTGCAGTGATTTTGGAGCCCCCGCAAAATAAAATCTGACACTGTTTCCACTGTTTCTCCATCTATTTCCCATGAAGTGATGGGACCGGATGCCATGATCTTCATTTTCTGAATGTTGAGCTTTAAGTCAACTTTTTCACTCTCCTCTTTTACTTCCATCAAGATGCTTTGTAGTTCCTCTTCACTTTCTGCCATAAGGGTGGTGTCATCTGCATATC
Organism: Nanger dama; assembly: GCA_917880005.1. Taxonomy (NCBI): domain Eukaryota; kingdom Metazoa; phylum Chordata; class Mammalia; order Artiodactyla; family Bovidae; genus Nanger; species Nanger dama. Next base: position 12,002,332 of record CAKJTW010000032.1, on the reverse strand, counting down.
TGAGGTTATTGATATTTCTCCCGGCAATCTTGATTCCACCTTGTGCTTTTTCCAGTCCAGTGTTTCTCATGATGTACTCTGCATAGAAGTTAAATAAGCAGGGTGACAATATACAGCCTTGACGTACTCCTTTTCCTATTTGGAACCAGTCTGTTGTTCCATGTCCAGTTCTAACTGTTGCTTCCTGGCCTGCATACAGATTTCTCAAGAGGCAGGTTAGGTGGTCTGGTATTCCCACCTCTTTCAGAATTTTCCACAGTTTATTGTGATCCACACAGTCAAAAGCTTTACATATATGTACATGTAAATAAATAAAATCAGCTTCTCACGTCAGACCTCAGAGCAAGAACTGCCTGATTTGACTCTGAACACACTCAATTTCTGCACATGTCCCCAGTCCCTACTGTAGTTCTTGCAGGCAGGGTTAGCACAGGAATCTGCTAAGCATCCGTGCTTCCGGTATTTCCGAGGATCACCACCGTGACCACAATTTCCTCCCTCCCATGGAGCCTGCTAAGTCACTTCAGTCGTGTCCGACTCTGTGCGACCCCACAGTGGCAGCCCACCAGGCTCCCCCATCCCTGGGATTCTCCAAGCAAGAACACTGGAGTGGGTTGCCATTTCCTTCTCCAATGCATGAAAGTAAAAGTGAAAGGGAAGTCGCTCAGTCATGTCCGACTCTTAGTAACCCAATGGACTGCAGCCTACCAGGCTCCTCCGTCCATGGGATTTTCCAGGCAAGAGTACTGGAGTGGGGTGCCATTGCCTTCTCTGCCCATGGAGCCTACCAGGGCCCTAATTGGCAAGGGTAGGGCCGGCATTCGCCCACAATAACTTGGAGGATTCTGTGGCCTTCTTCAAAAACCTTAAAACATTCACGGCTTCTGGTGGGCCATGGAGTGGATGGCTGGGAGGAGACAAGATTTCTCAGAGCCGCTTGTCCTAGAAGCAAAGGTGTCTAAACATTAGTAATGGCCACTCCATCTTAATAATGCTTCCGATTGGTGGGCAAATTCTGCACGCTTTTATTTGTCAAGAAGGATCCTGTCTGTGAATGCTTATTATGCAATTATTCTTTCCTGTTCTTTTCCCTGATCCCTTTTTCTTTTAACCTAACACCTTCCTCCAGAGAAATCAATCATACTAAACAAGCATTTACTATTGTGGTCTTCAGCACTTGGCGATCACCTGGAGAGTTTTCCAAAATACAGGGATCTGGGTCCCACCCCTGGAAGTTTATTGTTACAATTATTTACTTACTAATTTTTGGTTGCATCAGGTCTTAGTTGTAGTGCACAGACTCTCTAGTTGTGGCCTGCTGGCTACAAAGCATGTAGGCTTATTTCCTCTATGGCGTGTCGGATCTTAGTTCCCCGACTAAGGATTGAACCCGCATCCCCTGCATTGCTAGAGGGAGTCTTAACCACTAGACCACCAGAAGAGTCCCCCCACCCCCAGAAGTTTTACTATGATTGGAGTATGCCTGGGCACCAAGATTTTCACACACTCCCCTGAGTGATTCTTAATATGCAGTGGACATTGAGAATCACTGCTCTTTGGAGGAAAAATACCTTAGGCTGGGAGTGAAAGGAATTTAAAAATTTGAGAAGGAAACAATAGTAGAGATTAATAAAACTAAAAGCTGGTTCTTTGAGAAGATAAACAAAACTGACGAACCTTTAGCCAGACTCAAGAATAAAACAGAAAGAATCAAATCCACAAAATTAGAAATGAAGAAAGAGAGGTTACAACATGGTCATGCAGAAATACAAAGGATTATAAGAGATTATTATGAGCAACTATATGGCAATAAAATGGGTCACCTGGAAGAAATGAGCAGATTCTTAGAAAAGTTCACTCTTCCAAGACTGCCTAGGAAGAAATAGAAATTACGAAAACCCAGTTACAAACACTGAAATCAAAACTGTGATCAAGCATCTCCCCCAAAACAAAAGCCCAGGATCAGATGGCTTCACAGGTTAATTCTATCAAACATTTAGAGACGAGCTAATGCCTATCCTTCTAAAACTCGTTCAAAAAATCACAGAGGAAAGAACACTTCCAAACTCATTGTACGAGGCCACCATCACCCTGATACCAAAACCAGACAAAGACAACACAAGAAAAGAAAACTATAGGCCAATATCACCAATGAACATAGATGCAAAAATCCTCAACAAAATTCTGGCACACAGAATTCAACAACACATTAAAAAGCTCATACACCATGATCAAGTTGGGTTTATTCCAGGAAGACAAGGATTCTTCAGTATATGCACATCAATGAATGTGATACACCATGTGATACACCATTTGTTATACACCAATGTGATAACAAATTGAAAGATAAAAACCATATGATAATCTCAATAGATGCATAAAAAGCCTTTGACAAAATTCAACACCTTTTTGTGATTAAAACTCTTCCCAAAAGTGGGCATAGAAGGACCCTACCTCGACATAGTAAAGGCCATATATGATAAGCCCACAGCAAACATCATTCTCAAAGGTGAAAAACTGAAAACATTCCCTCTAAGATCAGGAACAACACAAGGATGTCCATTTCACCACTTTACTCAACATAGTTCTGGAAAGTCCTAGCTACGCAGTCAGAGAAGAAAAAGAAATAAAAGGAATCCAGATGGGAAAAGAAGAAGTTAAAAGCTCTCATTGTTTGCAGATGACATGAGGAAATCAGTATGATCTGATGCTCCTAAAGAGAAATCCACCGTTGCTGTAGGGGTAAATGATAGCCCAGCCACCTAACTCCGAATTTGCGGCTTTGTTCACTGTTTTATCTCTGTGTTATTAATTTTCTGTTTCATAAACCTGACAAACATAATTGTTAATTACATACCGTACAATCCACCCTCCCAGTAATGGCTTCTCTTCGAACCCTGATCTGATATAAAGCTATCGTGCAATGCCCCACTATATTAAATTTCAATTTAATTATCTTTATTACAGCACCACCTCCTTGGAGGAAATTATTAACTCTGAGATGGACTTAGAAGAGAAAGCTATTGCGGTGAGCTTTGCCCTAAAGCCCTGTGCTACTGTATAGGCTTTTTGCACGCATGAGAGCAACAATAAAATGGTTGAAAAATTAGCTTTTCTTCTATTTCCTTTGATCCCCATGATGTGGTCCCTCAGAGGTTTCTACTGGCACACCCAAAAGTAAATGGTGTAAGAAATGGAACTTTAATGCTCAACTTCATGTGTGTGTGTGTGTGTGTGCACATGTGTGCACAGGCACATAAGTACACCAGTAAAAACCAAAGAATAATGATCAAATAATTAACACAGGAGAGACTTATTAGTAGCCCATTGACAGTACATGTTTACTACCTAATAATTGATCTGCTGGGACTCTGTAGGATTTCAATACCTTTAGATGATGAAAATTTTGTACCTTATTTTATGTCCCTGGATATGTTCCTGTGTTTCGTGGTTTATAGTCTATGGGAACTTGAATAGAATTTGTATCCTGCTGTTGTGTGAAAACTGTATAAACCTTAATTATGTTGAATTGGTTTATAGTGCTTTTTTATGTCTACTATAATCTTCTACTTTGCTGTTTATTCATTCTACTATTTTTGAGAGTTTGATATTGAAAATCCAACTAAAAATCTTAACTTTTCTACTTAAAGTAACTGTAATATATAGTGGAACTATATGTAACCTTGTTGTGTATTCTTCAAGTCTCCTGTAAACATGTTACCATACTTTTATAGTTTAAAAACTAAAATATAAAGAAAAATAACTGATCTGTAGGAAGTTTATTCATTTAACACCATGTAACTTTTTAAAAATTTCAGGGTGTTTTACTTCTAAACGTTGCTTGAGGTAACTTTTTCATAAGAATCTCTTTAACCTTGGTTTGCAACTTAAAAGAGCTAGAAGTATGTGAGTTTACCAGAAGTAATTGTTTACATGGAGCTTAAATCCCATGCAACTACGATATGAGGTGACTGAGGAGAAACAAACTAGAAAAGAGCACCCAGGGCTTTCAGAGTCCATGACATTGCAGCGAAACAGTGAAAGGAATCTCCTCATCATTAAATACGGAGAAGGCAATGGCAACCCCCCCGCTCCAGTACTCTTGCCTGGAAAATCCCATGGATGGAGGAGCCTGGTAGGTTACAGTCCATGGGGTTGCAAAGAGTCAGATACGACTGAGCGACTTCACTTTCACTTTTCACTTTCATGCACTGGAAAAGGAAATGGCAACCACTCCAGTATTCTTGCCTGGAGAATCCCAGGGACGGGGGGAGCCTGTTGGGCTGCCATCTATGGGGTCACACAGAGTCAGACACGACTGATGCAACTTAGCAGCAGCAGCAGCATCATTAAGTAGGCATTTATACAGCAAGTACTTACAGAAAGTTCTTTGGGATCACAGGACTGAAGTGACTTAGCAGCAGCAGCAGCAGAGCCTATTATACAGAGTGAAAGAAGTCAGAAAGAGAAAAACAAATATATATGTGCACACATACATGAGATCTAGAGGGCTTCCCTGGTGGCTCAGATGACTCCGCCTGCAATGCAGGAAATCTGGGTTTGATCCCTGGGTTGGGCAGATCCCCTGGAGTAAGGCATGGCAACCCACTCCAATATTTTTGCCTGGAGAATCCCCATGGATAGAGGAACCTGGTGGGCTACAGTCCATGGAGTCACAAAAAGGCAGACATGACTGAGCAACTAAGCAGATGGGATCCAGAAAAATGGTTCTGTTGAACCTATTTGCAGGGTAGAAAGAGAGACTCAGATGCAGAGAACAGATCTGTGGACACAGCAGGAAAAGGAGAGGGCGGGACAAATTGAGAACATACGGTTAACATATATACACTATCATGTGTAAAAGCGATCACTAGTGGGAAGCTGCTATGTAACGTAGGGAGCCCAGCCTGGTGCTCTGTGATGACCTAGAGAGGTGAAATGGGAGAGGGGAAGCTCAAGAGGGAGGAGATGTGTGTGTGTATATATATATATATACACACACAGTCGTGTCCCTACTCTGTGCAACGCCATAGATGGCAGCCCACCAGGCTCCCCCATCCCTGGGATTCTCCAGGTAAGAACACTGGAGTGGGTTGCCATTTCCTTCTCCAGTGCGTGAAGGTGAAAAGGGAAACTGAAGTCGCTCAGTCGTGTCCAACTCATTGAGACCCCATGGACTGCAGCCTACCAGGCTCCTCCGTCCATGGGTTCTCCAGGAAAGAGTACTGGAGTGGGGTGCCATTGTCTTCTCCCTGCAGTGGACTGGGGTGAGAGATTTATTGGGCATTCTAACAAAGTGGAGATGAATTTTAAAAAATGGGTTTCCAGAATTTGCAGATATCGGAGCTCTATAGAGGAGGGAGGAAGAGCCTTTAAAACATGATGGTCCCCACTTGTCATGAGTGTTAATGTAATTGATGAAATGATAGTGGGAAGTAGTGAGTAACAGGCAGGCACTCCAGGCGCTATATGGACAGGGAATAAAGGTGAGGGGCCTAGAGGCAGCGTATTTTACCATATTTGTGTGCACTGAGTTAAGATAAAGAATGAAAGTCCAAATAAAACTGTTTTGCATTATAAATTGGCAGCCTATGTAGTTGAAATACACTAACTTTATATTCTTTGTTCTTCAAGAACTTACTGCAGTGTGTTGCCTATGGAAGTTTCATAATATTTGTTCATTAACTGAGAGCTACGTGAACAATCAAGGTCCCAGGATTCCTCATTCAGGTATTTCCCCTCTGTGTTCGAAGAGTCTGTATGGTTTTACAAGATGCATTGGTCAGGCCTCAGACAGGGACATAGAAATAAATGGAAGAATTTTAAATGGAGGTAGTTCAGTTCAGTTCAGTTCAGTTGCTCAGTCGTGTCCGACTCTTTGTGACCCCATGAATCGCAGCACGCCAGGCCTCCCTGTTCATCATCATCTTTCGGAGTTCACTCAGACTCATGTCCATTGAGTCCGTGATGCCATCCAGCCATCTCATCCTCTGTCATCCTCTTCTCCTCCTGCCCCCAATTCCTCCCAGCATCAGAGTCTTTTCCAGTGAGTCAACTCTTCTCATGAGGTGGCCAAAGTACTGGAGTTTCAGCTTTAGCATCATTTCCTTCCAAAGAAATCCCAAGGTTGATCTCATTCAGAATGGACTGGTTGGATCTCCTTGCAGTCCAAGGGACTCTCAAGAGTCTTCTCCAACACCACAGTTCAAGAGCATCAATTCTTTGGTGCTCAGCTTTCTTTATAGTCCAACTCTCACATCCATACATGACCACTGGAAAATCCACAGTCTTGACTAGATGGACCTTTGATGGCAAAGTAATGTCTCTGCTTTTGAATATGCTATCTAGGTTGGTCATAACTTTTCTTCCAAGGAGTAAGCATCTTCTAATTTCATGGCTGCAGTCACCATCTGCAGTGATTTTGGAGCCCCTAAAAATAAAGTCTGACACTGTTTCCCCATCTATTTCCCATGAAGTGATGGGACCAGATGCCATGATCTTCATTTTCTGAATGTTGAGCTTTAAGCCAACTTTTTCACTCTCCTCTTTCACTTTCATCAAGAGGCTTTTAGCTCCTCTTCACTTTCTGCCATAAGGGTGGTGTCATCTGCATATCTGAGGTTACTGATATTTCTCCCAGCAATCTTGATTCCAGCTTGTGTTTCTTCCAGTCCAGCATTTCTCATGATGTACTCTGCATAGAAGTTAAATAAGCAGGGTGACAATATACAGCCTTGACGTACTCCTTTTCCTATTTGGGACCAGTCTGTTGTTCCATGTCCAGTTCTAACTATTGCTTCCTGACCTGCATACAGATTTTTCAAGAGGCAGGTCAGGTGGTCCTGTATTCCCATCTCTTTCAGAATTGTCCACAGTTTACTGTGATCCACACAGTCAAAGGCTTTGGCATAGTCAATAAAGCAGAAATAGATGTTTTTCTGGAACTCTCTTGCTTTTTCCATGATCCAGGAGATGTCAGCAATTTGATCTCTGGTTCCTCTGCCTTTTCTAAAACCAGCTTGAACATCAGGAAGTTCACGGTTCACGTATTGCTGAAGCCTGGATTGGAGAATTTTGAGCATTACTTTACTAGCATGTGAGATGAGTGCAATTGTGCAGTAGTTTGAGCATTCTTTGGCATTGCCTTTCTTTGGGATTGGAATGAAAACTGACCTTTCCAGTCCTGTGGCCACTGCTGAGTTTTCCAAATTGGCTGGCATATTGAGTGCAGCACTTTCACAGCATCATCTTTCAGGATTTGAAACAGCTCCACTGGAATTCCATCACCTCCACTAGCTTTGTTCGTAGCGATGCTTTCCAAGGCCCACTTGACTTCACATTCCAAGATGTCTGGCTCTAGATGAGTGATCACACCATCATGATTATCTGGGTCATGAAGATATTTTTTGTACAGTTCTTCCGTGTATTCTTGCCACCTCTTCTTAATATCTTCTGCTTCTGTTAGGTTAAAATTGGTTACTAAACATTGGAAGAGCTAAAGGAATATTTTTTAATATACTGAAGGAATTTTTTTAAAGGAGGGTGTAATTGGTATTTGCAAGATGGTAATTCCACCACATTAGCAGGAAAAGTAAGGGGGAAATAGTTTCTAAGAGCCCATGACCTCTGTTATTAAACCTGCTGTATAATCTCTTGCTGTTGGTGGAGACTACACCACTGGTGGGCTTCCCAGGTGGCGCTAGCAGTAAAGAATGTGCCTGCCAAAGCAGGAGACTTAAGAGACGCAGGTTTGATCCCTGGGTCAGGAAAATCCCTGGAGAAGGGCACAGCAACCCACTTCAGTATTCTTGCCTGGAGAATCCCATGGACAGAGGCGCCTGGCAGGCTATAGTACATGGGGTTGCAAAGAGTCAGACACGACTGAAGCAACTTAGCAGGGAGCACACAGGCACCACCGGCACCATTTTCCAAGACCCTAGGAGGGGCATGATTCTTCTGAAACCAAAAAGGAAAAAAAATGTTCTAGCTCTTATTCCCCTTATTATCTCTATTCTCCAAGAGAGTCTCCTGCTGGAAGAATATAAGGAAGCCAATTGGCAAGAGTGTCTGTTAAATCAAGTTTGCAGACAACAATAACTGATCATGGGAGGAGAGCACAGATGCATGGGAACAGACCTGAGAGCCAACAGAGAAGCGATCAGTACTGGCTGCTGCTGCTGCTAAGTCGCTTCAGTCGTGTCCGACTCTGTGCAACCCCATAGACGGCAGCCCACCAGGCTCCCTCGTCCCTGGGATTCTCCAGGCAAGAACACTGGAGTGGGTTGCCATTTCCTTCTCCAGTGCATGAGAGTGAAAGCGAAAGTGAAGTCGCTCAGTCGAGTCCGACTCTTAGCGACCCCATGGACTGCAGCCCACCAGGTTCCTCCGTCCATGGGATATTCCAGGCAAGAGTACTGGAGTGGCAATTCTAACTCAAATGCAAGAAGGAAACAGACAAGACCACAGTAACCCAATAGATTAAATTCCATCACCAAAGAGAATTTTTTGATTGAAATTATACAGTGATTGTCTGCCACAAAGTAAAACAAGAAAGCCAACAATTTCTTCCTTTTGCTTTGTGATGCATAGATTTAGGTTGAAAACACTTTCCTTTATTTACTATAATATGGTCTTGAAAGCATTTATAAAAATGATCAATAATATGCATCCTATATTACAATGTATAATATATGACCAATATAAATGATATACATTTATTAGACCCTTAATTGGCTAAGTGTTAAACACTTAGAATAAGAAAGAGACTGCAACAAAGGGAATCTAATGCCTGACACAGGGCCAAACACAGTATCTAAGGATGAGGTTTGATGAAAATAGCATATGAAAATTCACTTCCGTTAAAGAATGGCTTTTTTATGTCAGCTCAATAACTTCCAGGAAATAAATGAAGACATTTTAAAAATCAAAGTGATACAATCATGTAAGTGGAGCCTTATAAAAACTGATAATGGCACAGCATACCAGCTCCAAAGTGTGACAACATTTACCACATCAGAAGAAAGTAATGAATTATAATAAGTCTAGAAACAAGCTAAGAAGTAATTAATATTTCTGAATCAGTTTTGTGAAGCTATTATCTTAATTTTGAGCTTTTTGAATAGAACAGGAAATATTGAGTAACAAAAGCAAGACATTCACTAAACGATGGTGGTTTCTAAGGTTCTTGTTGATTCACTTCTTATGTCTTTCCTTGTCACTGGAGACTGAACTGTTAGATTTTGCCTCTGGAGACAATAAGCATCTATATAAGGAAAGTAAATTTGTAAAGCAAGTCAGCAGTCAAATAGAACCTGAATGACAAATGCCAGATCTCCTCAAAGCTGTACCTACAGACAACATGTGTCCTACCAAGGAAATATCAAGTGAAAAGTATTGGAATGTGTGTATTTCACAGTGAGAGCCTTTGCCATTCATTAGTAGGCACCTCAAAACAAATGCCCTATCAATGGTCTTGACGTTCTCATCCTCCTTTATTTCTAACAACTGTCTGTGGTTTTTAGACCAAGGATGCCAGCTTTCCCCTGTGAAGACCCATCTCCCAAGCTCCAGAGATGGTTCTGCTGAGCAGACGGGAGAGCCTGCTCCCAGACTCACTCCTTTCCCGGGTATTTGAGGGCAGGAGGCTGGGGAACAGCCACCAGAAGTTCTGTCCCAAAGTCAATCTTTTGAAACTTAAGAACTTTGGACAATCACCATTATTTAGGCTGTTGTTTAGTCGCTAAGTCATGTCTGACTCTTTGCGACCCCATGGACTGTAGCCTGCCTGGTTCCTCTGTCCATAGGATTCTCCAGGCAAGAATACTGCGGTGGGTTGCCATTTCCTCCTCCAGGGCATCTCCCTGACCCATGGATCGAACTCACATCTCCTGCACTGGCAGGCAGATTTCTTTACCACTGAGCCACCGAGGAAGCTCGTTATTTAGGTAGTACCCTGTAAAAAAAAAAAAAAAGGAACCACAAGCTCTACAGTAGGAGGAACCACAACAGGAATAGGATATTGGAAGAACATGCCTTGGGTAGGCACAACTAATATGTTCGTAATCCTAGGACAGCCTCTGGCCAAAGGATGTCTTAAAACTTGGTGTCCACCTATCTTCCATTTCCCCTTCTGAGGGCCACTTACCTCTCCCATCTCAGCAGAGATCCTGATTTCCTTTTAGAATGTATAGGCCTATTCCTCATAGTATTTGTTTAGTTTATGAAAGACAAGGGTGCAAGTTATATATATCATGAATGAGAGAGATGTTTGTATTAATGGGGTAGTCTGACACTAGTCATTTCTCTGAAACCAGGCTATGTCTTACTGTTGAAGGAAAGTCATAATTTAAAGTGGTCACGTTTCTTTTTATCTTATTGGCACATGAAGTAATGGGCTAGTTTAAAATCTTTGATGTTAGAGATTACATAGAACACAACATAAATACATTTATATAGTAAATGTATAATACTGGATGAATTTCAGATTCTTAGCGTTTAAATGCTGACACCATTGCTTAACTAAACTGTTATCTTGATGTTTCTTTCACCTTCAAATACTATTACCCTGTAGCCTGGATACTCAGCAAGAGTACTTGCTAAGGAAATAAGTTGTTAATGAATGATCTTGCAAGGAAACTAAGCTTTGGCCAGCCAAAGTTAACAGGCAGGGAACAGTTTATTTGAATACAAGTCCAGGCTGCCCCAAAGGGAGAAGACCAAGAAGCCCAGAATCAAATAACATATGCACTATTTAACATTTTTCTAATTCTTAAACACTATCTTGCCTACTCTGCTGGCGCATACAGTAGCAAACACAACCCCTCTCCATAGCTAATACTTTAAAGGGTCAGGAAGTTGTCTTTACAATATAAATGTCAAGTTAGAACATCTCTGATCAGAAGAAAAGAGAATGAATAATCCCCAACACAAAAAAGAAAAAAAAGGGCTGACAGTTTCTAATATGGTTGTGGCCCCAGAGAAAGCTCCTAAGCCATTTATCTGTTGAAGGCGTAATTACTTTTGATTCTATAAACTGTATTGAATTTTGAATGTATTATGGATTGTGATAACTGTGCCCTGTCCCCTTAGCCTTTTGAAGGTGAACGCACGTGGAAGGCCCCCTGGATGCATCACGGGGACCCACCAGGCGTCCTGCCAGCCGAAGATTTCCACTTTGATCTCCCAACAAGCGGCTTGTGACATGGTGTCCCCACAGAGCGGGAGGCACCACACAGGAGTCTTTTAACTAACGTGCACAGAAGGAAAAATTTATGAGGTTCTTATGAAGTGGTTTGTTTTAGCTCTGAATAGAGAAAAAGAGGGAAAGAAATACGGCACAGAGTTTTGTGATATAAGATCCAGTTGGGCTTGGTGTGATTTTTATCATCTCAAAACATATTTGAGAAGACTAACCTCAAAACCCAAGACCTGTTCTCAATACGCTACAGAAGGAATGGAAGGCAGAAAGTAGCTGGTCTGTAAACAACCCACAAAGCAAATTGCTGGTTGATACTTCCTGAACTAAAAATTCTTTGAGTTTCAATGGGAACCGCTTCTCAGTATATAAGAGCATAAGTCCTCTCTTTGGTTCCAACAGGGCTTTGTCATGACTTGTAATAAGCTGAACATTGTAATGCATGTTCTAAAAAAATTGACTATTACTGTGTGTGCAGAAAATACAATGCCCATGCACTAGGACATTAACAAAACACCACCTGCACAAACTAAGATTGCAACTCTATTCTCAGCTTATCTTTGCTTTTCACTCACTGGGATCATTTCTGTTTCAATGGGAAGGAAAGCCGCACATGCAAGCATAATTCACACGTTAAACTGGAGCGACCACTTTTGTATGAATCAGCGCTCTGTAAACAAAACAAAAATCTGAAAAATTTTTAAATCCAAATATTCTCTGTCAGATAAACATAACAAGCTTCCGTGATGACAATGGTAACCGTGGTAGACTACAGTTAACACAGGCTTTTAAAATTGGGACTGGAATTTGGTGGGAGGGGACTTCGTAATTACGGGCTATTTAAAGAATTTTAAATTAACTCTACTTTTTAAAAGGAATATTTCAAACTTTATGTAAAGCTGTCCTTTAACTTGATTCATAGAATTACAGAATTAAGGGACAGATAGGTGAAAGGCCATAAGTAGAAATAATGATTATATTTATGCATCCTTTGGTAAAATGCCAAGAATTGTCAAAATCAATCCATCATCCATCTGTGGCAGGCAAGTGACAGATCTGCTGACTAATTGAAAACAGACAACCCAGGTGAATAATAAAAACCACCACAACCAATAAATATTGAATTATATTCCTTAAAATGTCATACCTTACACGAAACACTTGGTGGCTAATTTTTTTCTTTTTTATTATAACAGTTACAAAAATCTTTATTGAATTTGTTACACTATTGCTTCTGTTGTTTTTATGTTCTGGTTTTTTTGAAGCCTGTTGGAAGGACTGATGTTAAAGCTGAAACTCCAATATTTTGGCCAACTGATGCGAAGCGCTGACTCATTTGAAAAGACCCTAATGCTGGGAAAGATTGAAGGCGGGAGGAGAAGGAGACAACAGAGGATGAGATGGTTGGATGGCCTCACCGACTCAATGGACATGAGTTTCAGTAAGCTCTAGAAGTTGGTGATGGACAGGGAGGCCTAGCATGCTACAGTCCATGGGGTCGCAAAGAGTCGGACAAAACTGAGCAACTAAACTGAAATGTGGGACCTTATCTTCTGGACCAGGGATCAAACCCTCACCCCCTGCATTGGACTACTAGGGAAGTCCCTATAGTTATTTTCTTATTTAGTCCTTTCAGCAGCTCTATTAGGTAGGTACTCCTTAGGCTTTGAACTTGGCAAAACCCGAGGTTTGGGATTCATGAAACTTGCCTGTGTCAAACTGCCAGCCAGTGGCAGAGTTGGCAAGGCTCTGGCTTAAGCCGTAGCACCTCCCCATTCCCCCTGGGTCTGCTCATCACAGATTTCTGATACTATTGCTACGAAAGGAAAAGGGTAAGATAACATCAAGATGGCTGTGAGCAGGGCAAAGGCACATCTGTCAATGTGGGGAACGGGGACTTCCTGGTGGTCCAGTGGCTTAAGATTCTGGCTCCCAATGCAGGGGGCCTGGGTTCGATTCCTGGTCAACAAGCTAGATCCTGCATGCCATAACTAAGAGCCCTTATGCCACAGCTAAGCCTGATCCAGCCAAAAAAATGCAATGAATATTTTAAAAAATTAAAATAAAATTGGGGAAAGTAAGAGAACTGACTACAAGAAGAAAAGCCAAAAGAGAAGAGTGAGCTTCCATAATTGGAATCATTACAATATTATGAAATCTTACATTTCACAATGTTATGAAAACTTACAATCTTACAAAATCATGACCATCTTACAAAAGCAAGACTTAACACAATCACAGCACCTTAAACTGGGGAGTGATTTGAGAGCATGTTGTATTCCATCCGACACAAGGATTCCTTCCACTGCATTCTTGGCAGATGGCATCTAGTCTCTGCTTGCACACTTCCAGTGATGGTGTGATCACCACCTACCAGGCAATCTATTCCAATTTTGAATGATTTTGAGAGAAGGCATCCTTATATGCAGCAAAAAATCAGAAATGCTGGTAATTCATGGGATTCCTTTTACAAGTCACACTCAATCCAGTATCACATGATCATTAAAAGGGAAACTATTTTGGTGTAAAATATGGGAGATAAAATATAACTCAGAGGGCAGCATAGTTTCTTTAATGGTGTCTCAGCATTTGAATCTGTTTCTTTTCATTGTGTCAAGGCCAGAAAAAATCCAATAGCAAACTTGGATTACAGTTAGTTAGTTCAGTCGCTCAGTCATGTCCAACTCTTTGCGACCCCATGAATCGCAGCACGCCAGGCCTCCCTGTCCATCACCAACTCCCAGAGTTCACTCAGACTCACATCCATTGAGTCAGTGATGCCATCCAGCCATCTCATCCTCTGTCGTCCCTTTCTCCTCCTGCCCCCAATCCCTCTCAGCATCACAGTCTTTTCCAATGAGTCAACTCTTTGCATGAGGTGGCCAAAGTACTGGAGTTTCAGCTTTAGTATCATTCCTTCCAAAGAAATCCCAGGGTTGATCTCGTTCAGAATGGACTGGTTGGATCTCCTTGCCATCCAAGGGACTCTCAAGAGTCTTCTCCAACACCACAGTTCAAAAGCATCAATTCTTCAGCACTCAGCCTTCTTCACAGTCCAACTCTCACATCCATACATGACCACAGGAAAAACCATAGCCTTGACTAGATGGACCTTAGTCAGCAAAGTAATGTCTCTGCTTTTCAATATTCTATCTAGGTTGGTCATAACTTTTCTTCCAAGGAGGAAGCGTCTTCTAATTTCATGGCTGCAGTCACCATCTGCAGTGATTTGGAGCCCCAAAAAATAAACTCTGACACTGTTTCCACTGTTTCCCCTTCTATTTCCAATGAAATGATGGGACCGGATGCCATGATCTTCGTTTTCTGAATGTTGAGTTTTAAGCCAACTTTTCGCTCTCCTCTTTCACTTTCATCAAGAGGCTTTTAGCTCTTCACTTTCTGCCATAAGGGTGGTGTCATCTGCATATCTGAGGTTATTGATATTTCTCCTGGCAATCTTGATTTCAGCTTCACAATCCTAGAATTTACTAATAAACCAATGGCATTATCCATCACAAAAACCATTGCACTTTGTCATGCCAGCTTTGAACCAGGACTGTGTTTGTAAATATATACATAATACCCAGTTGAACCAAGATTCAGACCTGAGCAGAGCAGCGGGTGTTTGCAGTGGATCTGTGAATAGGTAATTCCCACTAAAAATCTGCAGAGAGAGGATTGTAGGAGTACTTGAGTATTCCTTCTGATGTAGGGGAGGATGGAGAACAGAAGGACGAGCTGAAGGGTGGCGGTGGCCTCCCACGGCCAGGCTTCCTACAGGGCAACATATCCCAGGTGGCTCAGTGGTAAAGAATCTGCCTGCCAGTGCAGGAGATGCAGAAGACATGGGTTCGATCCCTGGGTTGGGAAGATCTCCTGGAGAAGGGAATGGCAACCCACTCCAGTATTCTGGCCTGGGAAATCTCATGAACAGAGGAGCCTGGCGAGCTGCAGTCCATGGGGTCACAAAGAGTCTGACAACTCTTTGTGAGTTGTCACAAATAGTCTTACAACTCAGTAAGACTTAGCACACACACACAAAGGAACATAAGTAATTAATATTTCAAAAGCTTATTATAAGGTAGTAGCTTATGCTTCTGAAGTTATTAAAGTTATAAGTAAACAAAGGTTTTGAGACACTCAGATGGCTACTGAGTTATGGGAATACAACTTT
Organism: Nanger dama; assembly: GCA_917880005.1. Taxonomy (NCBI): domain Eukaryota; kingdom Metazoa; phylum Chordata; class Mammalia; order Artiodactyla; family Bovidae; genus Nanger; species Nanger dama. The sequence continues at coordinate 11,986,964 of CAKJTW010000032.1, read as the reverse complement.
TAAAATGCCATCTCTATATATGCATCTTTATTCCTGCCTGACAATGAACACATATAATATAGAAAGATGATTCTTGCTTTAAAATATCACTTTCACTTTGTGAATATATACATGCCTTCCTCAGAAATACTGTAAATTTTAGATTTCCCAGTGTGTATAAAAGCTACATTTACATTATAGACTATAGGCTATTACATGTGCAGTAGCATTAGGTTTTAACAATATACACACTTTAATTAAAACATATTACTAAAAATTCTAACCATCATCTGAGCCTTCAACAAGTCATCATCTTTTTGCTGGTGGAGGCTTTAAAATATTGCAAGAATTACCAAAATGTGATACAGATACACAAAGTGAGCAAAAGCTGTTGGAAAAATGGCACCTATAGACTGGCTCGATGCAACCTTCAACTTGTAAAAGTTACAAATGGGTGGAGCATCGCAAAGCACAATAAAATGAGGCATGCCTGCAAATGTATGGCGGGGAGTTTGGAAAAGAGATTCTGCTCCGAAGATGAATCCTGTCCATGCCTGAAATTCGAGAATAACATTTCACCCATCATAGAGCTATACAATCTAATCATAGACAAGATGAGGAGGTTAAGAAGAGATTTTCTTGATTGAATTTTCAAAATTGAAGCTGGCAACCAGCCTGCTTTGAGAAATTGTGTGTACGTGCAGACTTGATTCATTCTTTCCACTCCCTAGACTGGAAAAAGACAGGAAAGTTGAGTATTGTGCTCCAGTTCTCACTCCTGTTCCTTAGACCATTCTGCCTGCCCCTCCCTGTCCCAATTTCCCTACAGGACTTTGAATGGCACCACCTCAGAAAAGTCAAACTGGACTGTGAGGAGACTAAAATTAGGCTTGATCCCTCAACCAATATGGAATGATCAAGCTGAAATCATCTTCTATCCTAATCGTACTTATTTTGTGAACAAGGGAAACAATATAATTTTATCATACTGTGTTGTACTGATCTTGGATAAAATGCCTCCAAGTACACACTTTGTCTAAGACATTGCTTAGATAGCATATATCTAATTTGACTTCTCCCCCATAGACTGAAAGCCACTTGGAGGTAGAGACCCGTATCTATTCACTGCACTCTCAACAGCACAGAGGTAGCACACGGCATAACCAATAGATTCTTAAACGGAACGATGGAGAGAGTACAAATTCTTATACAAAAGCAAAATACTAAAATATGCTCATTTGGCTCTCTGTTGATACTGGGTTGGATAAACAAACAATGGTCTTTCATAATCAAAGGATGATAACTTATTCTAATGTTTAAAACTCAGTACAAAGTCTAGGGGAGGAATGAGATCACTCTGATTTGAATTTTTAAAGGGAAAGATGGCAGAGAAGAGACAAAGTGTGTTGGAACAAGAAAGAAGTCTAGAAAGCAGTCCAGAACAATGAGCAACTCAGAAGAAAACAGGAAAGGATGGCACTGGGACTGGGGACTTGGAGCCACTTCTTGTAAATGTTGCTTTAAGTGTATTAATTTTTGTACAAATAGTATACGAGACTTTCATCCACCATCTCTATAAAAGACTACAGTGTCAGACAAATGGATAAAGAAGTTGTGGTACATACATACAATGGAATATCACTCAGTCATAAAAGGAACAAATTTGAGTCAGTTGAACTGAAATGGATAAACCTAGAGCCTATTATACAGAGTGAAGGAAATCAGAGAAAAAAAAATATCGTGTATTAACGCACGTCCATGGTATCTAGAAAAATTGTACTGATGAACCTATTTGCAGGGCAGGAATATAGATTCAGACAGAGAGGATGTACTTGTGGACACAACAGGGGCTGGAGAGGATGGGACGCATTGAGAGAACAGCGTTTACAGGTACACAATGCAAATGTGTACACACGTGCTGTCGTGTCTGATTCTTTGTGATCCCCACAGACTGGAGCCCACCAGACTCCTCTGTGCATGGGATTTTTCAGGCAAGAATGCTAAGTGGATATAGCCATTTCCTACTCTGGAGGATCTTCCTGACCCAGGGATCGAACCCGAGTCTCTTGAGTCTCCTATATTGGCAGGTGGATTCTTTACGAATATGCCACCCCACATCCATACACTACCGTGTGTGAAAGAGATAGCTCGTGGGAAGCCATTGTATAACACAGGGAGCTCAGCCTGGTACTCTGTGATGACCTCGAGGGGTGGGATGTGGGTGGGAAGAGAGGTCCAAGAGGGAGGGACATATGAATAATTATGGCTCACTCACGCTGCTGTACAGCAGTGGGCTTCCCAGCTGCCTCAGTGGTAAAGCATCTGTCTGCCAATGCAGGAGACGCAAGTTCGATCTCCGGGTTGGGAAGATCTCCTGGAGTAGGAAATGGCAACCCACTTCACTATTCTTGCCTAGAAAATCCCACGCACAGAAGAGTCTGGTGGGCTACAGTCCATGGAGTCACAAGAGTCGGATATGACTGAGCATGCATGCACGCATCCAACACAGCATTGTAAAGCAGTTTTTCTCTAACAAAATAATAATAGTAAGACTGCAGTGTCAGACAGGGCTACCGGATGTAGATTCTGTTTCCAAGTCAGCTTTCTCACAAATGTCTCTACATTTTCTGACAGAAGAACATAACATATTCATCTGAACGGGGCCAACCATTCCCCTCTCTCTTTTCCTGTCTACCCCCTTGGTGGGCTTCACGAACAAGCAACATTTGGGTAGGCAAGAAAGGGCTTTGGAGTTGTCAAAAACCACCAGTTAAAAAGCTTCAAACTGTGTTCTGCGGGTATGTAACTACTGTGGAAGGAAATGCTTGATAACAAGACATAAATTTTTAATCAATGGAGACCTAAAAAGTTATTTTTATTTGATCTGAGCCTGAAATCATTCAGTGTTTTTAAATTCCTTTGGAAATACTAAAACTTTCAATTCCCGTGTTGTCTTCAAAGTGCTTCAAAGAATGTGAATGTGATATAATTACCTTTGAAAATAATGGAAAGTCAAGGTTATATTTTTAAAAGAATAAACTCATCGCAATCTGAAATTTGCAAGAAATGCCTCATTTGTCACTTCTTTATCTGACACATAGCAACAATATCAGGAGTTTTCTAGGTCTCTTGCAGAAATTCTCTGCCTCTCACATTTTATTCAGATGCTTTATAAGTGCTCTTTATTTGAAGCTTACATTGCTCAGAATTAATATATTGGAGACTTCTTTGCAATTCTCTTTCAGCCTTCTGCCCATAAATCCTGGAACTGAATGCACTCAGAGACCGCCCCCCCATTTTATAGACGACGAATCTGAGATGTAGGATGCCCAGTATTTCAATGCCTGAAACTATCAGCTGGTTCCAAAGACCCAAACCACTGATTCTGCAGAGTCTCCACTCTTTCTTCTGGGCTATAACAAAATATACAGCATAAAAGCGGCTCCTGTTTCGGAGGCACTTTGCTAGATGCCTTTAGGGTATTAAGTTCATTTTCCTCGTAGGAAGATAATCCTACAAGATTATCTTATTATATATTATATTATATTATTAATATATATAATTATATGTTATATATTATTATCTTATTATACTGTTATTTCCATTTAGATGAGAAAGCTGAGACCCAGAAAGGTTCCACAACTCATCTGACGTTTAAAAGCTGGTGAAACTTGGCCAAGAACATAGTTCAGACTGGCTCTAAAGTCATAAAGGCTGAGCTAACTTATTCCTCACCTTCAAGGTCAAATGCAAATCTGAATATTGAAATGATAGGGAGAAAGGGGCTGCCCTGAGGATTGTGACAAGAAAAAAGTTGAAAATCAAGCTGTTTATTGATCTAATGAGAGGAAATCTAAGCTAGACAGGGCTTCCCAGGTAGCGCCCGTGGTAAAGAACCTGAAATGCGGGTTTGATCCCTGGGTCCCGAAGATCCCCTGGAGAAGGGAATCCCAACCCACTCCATTATTCTCGCCTGGAGAATCTCATGGACTGAGGACCCTGGCAGGCTACAGTCCATGGGGCCGCAAAGAGGCAGACGTGACTTAGCGACTACACAGCAACAAGGAAACCCATACAGAGGGCAGTGTGCCTTCCTCAGTGATGCTCCACATCACCAGCAAGACCACCTCTCAAAAAAAAAAAATTAAAAAATAAAAAATTTAAAAAAAGACCACCTCTCCTCCACCCCCCACCCAGGTGCTCCCCAACCTGGGTAAGTTTCAGCAGGTGGCACGGGTCAGGCTACACCAGCTGTTCATAGCCAATCTCCACTCCCATTGATCAGGGCTCAGCTGCTGAATAGGATACATACCCTCAGCATTATCCCTGCTCACAGGTATCACAGGGCAGCGATACTCAGTGGCAAATATATGATTCAGTTAAGCTGCTTATCTATTATTACATTTGATATAATTTTGTGTTTAGAGCTTTTCATAAATAGACTGATACTGGATGGAAGCAGCATCCCATCCAGGTCAAGAATAAAACAGTGAGTGATAAGAATTACACATTAAGGATTTGGATATCGCTACAGTCTCAGCAAAAAGGTCCTGGTGGATCATAATTATTTTTTACTTCTCACCTTTGCTACAGAAAAGAATGGGCAAGACAGGAAATAAGGAAGAGCTGTTTTGGTTTAAAAAGGAGGTGAGGTTTTTTTTCCAACTTTACATATTAAAGGGATTGAGATAGGATGCCCTCAATTAACATCTGATGGAACAACAATGCGCTTCCCAGGTGGCACAAGAGGTAAAGAATCTGCCTGCCAGTACAGGAGATGCAAGAGACTTTGGTTCCATCCTTGGGTTGGGAACATATCTTGGGGGAGGGCATGGCAACCCTGCAGTATTCCTTGCCTGGAAAAGTCCATGGACAGAGGAGCCTGGCAGGCTATAGTCCATGGGGTCACAAAGAGTCGGACATGACTGAGCATGCATGTGCCATGCCAGAAGAACAATAATGATTATCTCTCTTATCTTATTAAAATTATTATATGTTATACTGGAGTGTGTGGTACATTATACAACATGTATTAGTAAATAGGGGAGTTGGAAATTTCTTAGGCAGGGTCAGCTCCAGAAATCCTCTCCCCTTTCTTCCTAATTCCTCCCATGTCACCAGTATCAAGATCTAACCAGATATAAGAAGGCTAAAGACCCAGGGGGAGCTGTGAGAAGAACAGTACAGCTTAAACTGTAATAAAATCCTAATGTTTAACCCTCTTCACCTCGCTGATCTTGCAAATATAACCTAAGGCCCCACCCCACATATGTCATACCTAGCGATAATGCAGGCAGAAGAAATGAAAACAGGTGTTCTCCATAAAAGGCCTGGACCCTCCAGGCACCACCTGTGTCCACATAAATCCAAGGCAAACAGTATCCAGCTAAGTTGTGAGTGAGACTCATTACATTCCCCTCCCAAGGCAGGAGGACCAGGATAGGTAATTTAGCCCCTGTCAGTCTCAAAGACACACTGACAAACAGAACAGGGAACAAAATTCTCTTCCCTCCTCATTCTTTTTTTTAATCTTTGGCCATGCTGCTTGGCTTGTGGGGTCTTAGTTCCCCAACCAGGGATTGAACCCGTGGCTCCTGCACTGGCAGTATGGAGTCTCAACCATGGCTCCCCCAGGGAAGTCTAGCCCTCCTGACATTCTTCGGGAAAGAAGTGGGACTCTGGCTCAACACAAAGTGAAACCTTGGAATATGCACTGAAAATATCAAATGGTTCTCAGAGCTCAAGGACTCTGCTTCACCACTCAACAAACTGACAAGAATACGCCAAATTATACACACCAGGCACTGGGGACACTTTCAGCTCCCAAAACAGGCAAAGCTGGTTGCTGGTTGGGAGTCTTAGACTCCACAGGACCCTTTGATCATCCGAGTTCATATCTCAATCTTTTTGGCAAAAAGACCACAGGAGAGGAGACAGGTCGAATGTAGCTTGTATTTCTAGCTTCGGGGACCTGGTACAGAGAAGCAGCAGAGCCTGTTCTTTTCTGATCTGAACTTGCAGCCAGAAGCAGCAAGAGACGCGAAGATCTAAGAATGGGGGAGACAGTTAGGGAGGTCCTGCCAATGGGTCCACAGGGTAAAGTGTATCTGATCCGCTCCAACAACCTTCCCAGCACCAGCTGGAACCATTTCCTCTCCCACAGCAGACACAGACTATTAAAGTGTGATATTCCTCCTAGGATTCCAGAAAATCACATTGACATGCCCAACTGCCTCAGAGATTTTGCCTTCATGGGGCAAAACAGAGACCTATTGTCTCCCAGATTGCTTTCTGAGGGGTTGCTGCAAATCTGAGAGCCCAGAAGAGAGATGATTACTATGGAGAGAGTGCAGGACAAATGTAGACAGGCCAGAAAAGGCATTTAGATGTCGCATACGGAACCAGAGCCTCGATAACACTTGAGCTTGGCATAGCTAGATTCTGGCTACTACAGGCTACAGTGCTAATTCCCCAGTGGGCAATATTTCCTATGTATTCTGTTAGTTCCGGGATATTTTTCATAATGTGGCTTCCCAGGTGGTACAATGGTAAAGAATCCACCTGCTGGTACAGGAGACACAGAAGTTGTAGGTTCAATCCCTGGGTCAGGAAGATCCCCTGGAGTAAGAAATGGCAACCTACTGCAGTATTCTTGCCTGGAAAATCCCATGGACAGAGGAGCCTGGTGGGCTACAGTCCATGGGGTCACAGAGTTGGACATAAAACGCATGCACGCATTTTGCATGATGGATTTTATTGACATAATGCTGGACCCAGTACCTGTGCTCCATCAGTCACATTGCTAGTGATAATCTGTGAATGCTTCGTGGTCTTTGGCACTTAATGGAACACTGCCAGACAGGCTCTCCCTCTACCATCAATCCTCGGCACAAGATCATCAGTATGTAGAGAATTCCTGGAGCCTCTCCTCCAAATGATACATGACTTAGCAAGACTGTTCTTGTAAAATAAGAAAAGAATCCCCAAACTGGAGATGCCTTTTTAAAACTTTCAGTTCAGTCGCTCAGTCATGTCCGACTCTTTGCGACCCCATGAATCACAGCACGCCAGGCCTCGCTGTCCATCACCAACTCCCGGAGTTCACTCAGACTCACGGCCATCGAGTCCATGATGCCATCCAGCCATCTCATCCTCGGTCATCCCCTTCTCCTCCTGCCCCCAATCCTTCCCAGCATCACAGTCTTTTCCAATGAGTCAACTCTTCACATGAAGTGGCCAAAGTACTGGAGTTTCAGTTTTAGCATCGTTCCTTCCAAAGAAATCCCAGGGCTGATCTCCTTCAGAATGGACTGGTTGGATCTCCTTGCAGTCCAAGGGACTCTCAAGAGTCTTCTCCAACACCACAGCTCAAAAGCATCAATTCTTCGGCACTCAGCCTTCTTCACAGTCCAACTCTCACATCCATACATGACCACAGGAAAAACCATAGCCTTGACTAGATGGACCTTAGTCAGCAAAGTAATGTCTCTGCTTTTCAATATACTATCTAGGTTGGTCATAACTTTTCTTCCAAGGAGTAAGGGTCTTTTAATTTCATGGCTGCAGTCACCATCTGCAGTGATTTTGGAGCCCCCAAAATAAAGTTTGCTAAAGTTCAAATCTGTATTTATACATAAACTATTTCATGTACTTTGTTCATTATATTTGTTTAACTAAGGAATATTTCATCCATTTAGATACAGGCAAAGATCAATATTTTTGGTTTACAAATCCCCTTAAAATATGAATAGTCACATTTTGATCCCTACAAAATGAGCAGAACACTTAAAATATCTGTCATTCTCCGGATTTTCGGATTTTCACCATTCTTTCTCATCACCAGGATGTCACCCCATAAGATAAGAAGGTCGTGGTTTTGAGGTTCTGGTTTCAGGTTTGGCGGGCCCACCTAAGAAGAAGTCAGCGGTTTTGACGTTATGGAATTTAAGACAGTAAATATGAGTTTTTGTGCTATAAATGGAATAATGTTTTTTTTTTAATTGAAGGTGGGGGTGGGGGGTGGAGGCGTTTGGGTGGGGGTTGCCCTATGGGCTGATTCGGTCTGTATGGCAACAATACAGTATTGATTTTAAAATAAAAATTTAATTAAAATATAAATATAAATTAAAAACTAGATTTTATAAAAAATAAATGTTTTCTGTCAGATCTCAACATGAATCAGCCATCAGTGTATGTATCTATGTATACATATATCTCCCCTCTCTTTTGAACTTCCCTCCCATCTACCTCCCTATCCCACCCCTCTAGGTTGATAGAGCCCCGGTTTGAATTTCCTGAGCCATATAAATGATTTTAAGTAGCACTTGCAAAGCAAAAAAGGATACACGGATGATGATATCCACAGCACATAGAATTTACTTTGCAAAATGTGTGCAGTTTAAGAAACGAAAAGGAAAATATGCTGGCCAAAAAAGCATCACTGACTACGGCAGAAATTAAATGTGCAAGAAATTCACAGCACTTCATATAATCAAGGGGCAAGTGCACGGTCTGTCTGCCCCACACCCCCCAGACTAAATGGCTACAGTTCCTGTTTTGCAAATCTGATTTCTTGCCCAGAATGCTGTTAATAATTGGTTCCTGGGCTGGCATGCCCATTGAGATGTATGAAATGGCTCTTGTTGATATTTTGATATCAAGAAAAGCTCTGTCAAAGTCTTCTTTCCTATAACCACTCACTCTCTCTTTGCCTCTTGTCACTCCCCCTGCCACCCGCCCCCGCCCCTGCTCATTTTACCCACATTAAAGCTGTAAGTAAATACATGACAGGCTGTAGCCCATCATCAGGTGACAGATCATCCTGCACTGGCTCCGGAGGACGAAGACGTTGTCATCTGACTGGTCCCCTCACATCCCCTTTCAGCCTCACTGCATCCGGGCGGCACGTCACAGTCATCGGAGCAAGATGAACACAGCAGTGTAAACATCAGCTGGAGAGCAGAGTCAGTCAGACATGTGACTCTGCACAGAAGCTCTTCTGCTGCCGGAAAAGAAAGGCTCGCAGAGGGAAAGAGATGCCTTTTAGTGGCCTGCTTCTGCTGCTGGTGGTTATTATTTCATTTAATTTAACAGGGTTTGGCTTTTTTTTTTTTTCTAAATTGAATGTGAAAAGTTATAGTTTCCCTCCATCAAGAGTGAGAGGCATAGTATTAAATCTCTTTGTTCTTAAGAGTTAATCCATAGTTATTGGACCTACCGAATCATCCAGGTGACTCAGTGGTAAAGAATCTGCCTGACAATGCCAGAGACACAGGAGATGTGAGTTCAGTCCCTGCATTGAGAAGGTCCCCTGGAGAAGGAAATGGCAACTCACTCCAGTATTCTTGCGTGGAGACTCCCTATGGACAGAGGAGCCTGGTGGCCTACAGACCATGGGGTTGCAAGAGTTGAACACGGCTGAGCTTGCAGCACAGTGTCAGAGAATAGCAGACACAGAGTGCAGAGGGCCACAGTGTCAGAGTCCAGGGAGACCTCTTTAGAACCATGACATTGCGATCTCAGAGCATCACATCCTTACCTGTGATGAAAGTTTAGCCAAGGTGCAAGAAGTGACAACAGAGATGATGAAACATCCCACTGGCGAAGCTGAAGTGGCATTGGGAAGGGTTTCCAAAACAAATAATGAACTGTGTATTAAAATAAACAAAGTCATAAAAACATCAGGAGGCAAAGCCAGAATAATGACGACTTCCCAGTGTGAGGGGAAATTCAAAGAAGGGTACATGAAACTCCTTCCCAAATGAAAACAGCTGGCTGTGTGCATCCTCATGGATTTTCCATTTCCCTCTTGTTACTCTTTAAGAAGTTTTGGGGTGCTGCCACTTTAGAAGACCTTGCTCGTAGCACGTGAGGAAAAGAAAAATTAAAGTTGCATTAAAAAAATCACCCTCAGGGACTTCTGCAGCAGGCCAGTGGTTGGGACTTTGCTTTCCAATGCAGAGGGTGTGGGTTCTATCCCTGGTCAGGGAGCTAAGATGAAACATACCTCATGGCCAAAACAAAAACAGAAGCAATATTGTAATAAATTTAATTTTTTAAAAAGAAAGACACACACAAAAATCTCTTGTAGTAGCTGGGGGTGGATGTGGAATGATTAAATATGACAAACAGCTTCTACTATGATTTCTTGGACACCGAACACACCGACTCTCACATTGAGAGAAGCATTGACAGAACTTCCACCTTTTGAGGCCATTTAGTCAAGCACTGATGCTTTCTGAAAACTAGGTATTTTTGTTGTTTCTCAAAAGCACTTATGTAGCTCTTCAGCAGTATAAAGCACTGAAGCAATATTAGCAACAACACTGGAATTTTCCCAAACCCATAGTGATTCTAAAGAAAGAAAACCTGCAGATTCTATCCATACCATCAGATTAAAAGCCACTGAACACTAACTACTGATATCTCTATATTATTTGATCTATCTTTAAAGGCAGATTCTGCTTCTATCCAAACTATTCAATCATATTTCTTTAACTTTATTACTTTCCTGCTATGGTTTGAATGTCTGTGTACCCGAAAAATTCATTTGTTGAAACCCTAATCCTTGATGTGATGGTATCTGAAGATGGGTCCTTTAGAAGGTGACTACATCATGAGGGTGGAGCCCTCGTGAATAGGATTAGTGCCCTTATTAAAGAGATCCCACAGAATTCCCTAGCTCCTTCCACCATGTGAGGAATTGGCAAGAAGGCTCCAGCTATGACCCAGAAAGAGAGTTTTCACCAGACACTGAATCTTCCAAGTTCTTGATCTTGGACTTCCCAGGTTCTAGTACCATGAGAAATAAATTTCTGTTGTTTATAAGCCACTCAGTTTAAGCTATTTTTGCTACAGCAGCCCAATCAGGCTTAGACTTTCCATTATACTCTCTTCTCCAGGCAAGTCACACCACCCATTTCACTCCATCCCTAGTGGCCTGTACTTTTCTATACCTAAGCTGCTGCTTACATTATCCTCACCCCTGGAATATATTTTGATCTTCTATGTATACATTAAAAATATACAGATGCAACACTTGCCCGGTAGCCCAGGGGTTAAGACTCTGCACTCCCACTGAAGGGATGTGGGTTTGATCCCTGACTGGAGAAGTTCTACATGCTATGTGGTGCAACAACAACCAAAAAAAATTACAGATACAATGACCTGGAAACTCTACTTCAAGATATTCATCCCTAAAAGAATGAATTTTCCTCAAGGATTTCTTTCTGCATGTTTATAATAGGGAAAAACCCTCCAAATTCCCAATATCATGGGATTAGTTAAATAATTTCATAACACGCCAGAAAATCTGGAAAATGCAGCACTGGCCACAGGACTGGAAAAGGTCAGTTTTCATTCCAATCCCAAAGAAAGGCAATGCCAAAGAATCCTCAAACTACCACAAAATTGCACTCATCTCACATGCTAGTAAAGTAATGCTCAACATTCTCCAAGCCTGGCTTCAACAATACGTGTGAACTTCCAAATGTTCAAGCTGGTTTTAGAAAAGGCAAAGGAACCAGAGATCAAATTGCCAGGATACACTGGATCATCAAAAAGCAAGAGTTCCAGAAAAACATCTATGTCTGCTTTATTGACTATGCCAAAGCCTTTGACTGCATGGATCACAATAAACTGTGGAAAATTCTGAAACAGATGGGAATATCAGATCACCTGACCTGCTTCTTGAGAAATCTGTATGCCGGTCAGGAAGTTAGAACTGGACATGGAACAAAAGATTGGTTTCAAATAGGAAAAGGAGTACATCAAGGCTGTACAGAGTACAAGTACAAGGCTATGCAGAGCACATCATGAGAAACGCTGGGCTGGAGGAAGCACAAACAGGAATCAAGATTGCCGGAAGAAATATCAATAACCTCAGATATGCAGATGACACCACCCTTACGGCAGAAAGTGAAGAGGAACCAAAGAGCCCCTTGATGAAGGTCAAAGAGGAGAGTGAAAAAGTTGGCTTAAAGCTCAACATTCAGAAAACGAAGATCATGGCATCCGGCCCCATCACTTCATGGCAAATAGATGGGGAAACAGTGGAAGCAGTGGCAGACTTTATTTTGGGGGGCTCCAAAATCACTGCAGATGGTGATTGCACCCATGAAATTCAAAGACACTTACTCCTTGGAAGAAAAGTTATGACCAATCTAGATAGCATATTAAAAGCAGAGACATTACTTTACCAAGAAAGGTCTGTCTAGTCAAGGCTATGGTTTTTCCAGTAGTCACGTATGGATGTGAGAGTTGGACTATAAAGAAAGCTGAGCGCCAAAGAACTGATGCTTTTGAACTGTGGTGTTGGAGAAGACTCTTGAGAGTCCCTTGGACTGCAAGGAGATCCAACCAGTCCATCCTAAAGGAGACTAGTTCTGTGTGTTCACTGGAAGGACTGATATTGAAGTTGAAACTCCAGTACTTTGGCCACCTGATGAGAACAGCTGACTTATTTGAAAAGACTCTGATGCTGAGAAAGATTGAAGGCAGGAGGACAAGGGGACGACAGAGGATGAGATGGTTGGATGGCATCACCAACTCAATGGACATGAGTTTGAGTAAACCCTGGGAGTTGGTGATGGACAGGGAGGCCTGTCCTGATGTGCTTCAGTCCATGGGGTCACAAAGAGTGGCACACGACTGAGCGACTGAACTGAACTGAACACATCTACACACAACATAGCATTCAGGCAATGAAACATGATTCTATAGATTAACATCAGTTCCCATGAATGATATCCTTGGTGTGTTGTTTGGTGAAAGAAAAACCATCAGACACAAAATGTCTCTATTTTTTTAATTAACATATCTAATTATGTATATACTCATGTTTAATTATACCTATGTTTTATATATCCACATTCATATTTATATCAAGAGAGTCAGTAAATTCACACCTATGTACATATGTGGATTAGCTATGGACCAGGGAATCATTTTATGTGTATCTGTGTGTGTGTGTGTGTGTGTTAAGTGTATCTGCACTTTATAATCTTTCAAAAGTAAACATGGACTGCCTTGGTATTATCGACTGAATAAAAACGACAACCTAAAACTTGAGGGAAAGAAAGTGAAAGCGTTAGTCGTTCAATTGTGTCCAACACTTTGCCATACTATGGACTGCAGCCCTCCAGGCTCCTCTGTCCATGGAGTTCTCCAGGCAAGGTGCTGGAATGCATTGCCATTTTCTACTCCAGGGGATCTTCCCCACCCAGGCATTGAACTCTCACATTTTATACATTTTATTTGGTGGACTTCCTGAGGACTTCAAGCCCAGGAGGCAGCCTCTCAGATAGCTCTGAGGGATGGTTCTGAAGAGGTAGGGGAGGAACCAGGATATATAGGAGTTTTAGCAACAAAAACGAGGTAGTCAAAACATCAAAAGATTACTGTTCATTAAAGAAAACCAGATATCTCAAGTTATATATATCACTGAAATCATTCCTTTGATATGCACCTTAGCTATCTAGGGCCAGTATCCTATTCTTTTCCATCCTGAATGCCTTCAGGGTGCACTCTTAGGGGTGGCAGCATGGCTGAGGGCTTGGCAGTGGACAGCCCATTTGTCTCTGTACTGAGTTCCCTCAGGGTTCACCGTTGTTGGGGGGTGGGGGGCTTTGTAGTGGCTGAACACCTGTTGGCCAGAGCATCCTTTGTTTGCTGATACAGCAGGCAAAATTTTCCATCCATAGTAGCAGAAATAATTTCATAACCATCTTCAAACTCCAGCTCAAATTTTCTTTTTTCACACAAAGTTTTTCTCGCAATCTCATCAGCAAGCTCTTTTTCTCAGTTGTTTCTGTATCTGTTTCATGCTATTTAAATTTTGTGGCCTTAGCCACTAAGTCATGTCTGAGTCTTTCATGACCCCGTGGACTGCAGCCCACCAGGCTCCTCCGTCCACAGGATTCTCCAGGCAACAACGTTGGAGTGGGTTGCCATTTCCTTCTTCAGGGAATCTTCCCGACCCAGGGATCAAACCATGTCACCTGCACTGCAGGCAGATTCTTTACTGTCTGAGCCACCTGGAAAGCCCTCTGTTTAAATTTTAGCTTTGGGTTAAAAACATCTGTGTATTATTACAATATAAACTACATGAGAGTTGCAGTCCTTCTAATTTATCCTTGCACCTTAGCTAGTAGCAAGTATTTAACAAATACCTTTATATGAATCACTATTAATCATCAGTAGTTAAAAATTTAATAGCATGTCATAATCACTTGAAATGTACATTTTAAAGGTCCAGAGAGCTGAGTCCATCCATTCTGTGGTCAATGTAGCCAGCCTCACATTTAGGTCAGAAGTGGAAGCCTGCAGTCTGAAATTTAATTCCTTGTTTAATCTAAGTATTTCTCCTTCAGCCAGGCATGCTTATTCTATCTGTTCACATAAATGCCCTGAATTAATTCCTGCCCTTGTAAAAAGTGTAGAAACAATGGTAAACTGATTAGCTATCATAATCAAGGTGCCAGGAACAATGTAAATGTTTAATAAACGTTTGCAGGCAAATCGTCATATTCTCCCATCACATTCCTAACCTTCATCGCCTGTAGATAACTTCTACAGGAAGTTCTCTAATTGCCTTTACTCTCCCCTTTTCTAAAGGTTTCCTGATACTCACCTAACTGTCTACTTGAGAGCTGATTCACCTCTTAGTCTGATTATATTTTTGTAAGGACAGATAGTTCAGCCAACCTGGCAAAGAAAAGGTAGATATTTCAGCTGGCTTAGCAACAGGAAAGCTTCAGGATCAGGATGAGAGGTTCCTGGGTAGGGAATGGGATCCATGGTGATGAGTTTTGGTTATAGGCTTATCTTAGAGGTGAGTCAGCACAGACAGGAGCAGGTAATGAAAATCATTACTGGGCAAAAGGGAGATAGGAGGGGAAGAAAATCCAAGCATGGATATTCTTAAGCATTAATTCAAGGAGAAATGCGCACAGTAGGCAATTGGGAATTCCATTAAGAAGACTAAACCAGGGAGATATTAGCTGGATAATAGTTAAAACAGTTCTGCCAGATACCTCCTGTATCCAGTACAAGGCAACTAAGTCTGTGTCACCGCCTGTTGTCCCTGCTGCTTATCAGCTTTGTTCTTTACTCATTGTTTCTCCTAACCTCTTAGTTTGCTGTTGTTCAGTCTCTAAGTCATGTCCGACTCTTTGTGACCCGTGGGCTGCAGCATACTAGACTTCCCTGTCCTTTGCTCTCTCCCAGAGTCTGCTCAAATTCATGTCCATTGAGTCAGTGATGCTATCTAACCATCTCATCCTCTGCAGCCCCTTCTTTTGCTTTCAGTCTTTCTCAGCATCAGGGTTTTTCCCAGTGAGTTGGCTCTCTGCATTAAGAGGCCAAGTGTGGTAGCTTTAGTTTCAGCATCAGTCCTTCCTATGAATATTCAGAGTTTATTTTTTTTAGGATGGACTGATTTGATCTCCAATCCAATGGACTTGGTTTGTCCAATGGACTCTCAAGTCTTCTCCAGCACTGCAGTTTGAAAGCATCAGTTCTTTGGCACTCAGCCTTCTTTATGGTTCAGCTCTCAAATCCATATATGACTACTGGAAAAACCATAGCTTTGACTATACGGACCTTTGTCGGAAAAGTGATGTCTCTGCTTTTTAATACACTGTCTAAGTTTGTCATAGCTTTCCTTCTAAGGAGCAAGTGTCCAGGTCCTAAATCCCAGGCACTTATCAGTCCCCACCATACAAATCAGGATCCATTTCTGGGAGGAACTGTGTCTGATCAAAGAGATGAATATTGAGGAAGAGGGTAAGGATGGGAAGAGAAACAAATACAAAATGGAACATGGCCATTTAGACCAGTGCATTGCTGGACTCAACTCTTTATCTGTGTAATCAATACATTTAAACAATACAGCACACGGAATATCATTTATTGCAATGTTGTATGTGTGCTCTGTCGCTCAGTCCTGTCTGACTCTCTGCAACCCCATGGACTGTAGCCCACCAGACTCCTCTGTCCATGGAACTCTCCAGGCAAGAATACTGAAGTGGGCAGCCATTCCCTCCTCCAGGGGATCTTCTTGACCCAAGGATTGAACCTGGGTCTCCTACATGGCAGGCAGATTCTTTACCATCTGAGTCATAGAAGGATGTGAGTTTTCTCCTTAAAAATGCATATATTTGAGATTTCCCTGGAGGTCCAGTGGTTAAGACTCCACGCTTCCAATACAGGGGGCACAGGTTCAATTCCTGGTTGGTGAACTGGATCCCACATGCTATTTGGCCAAGAAAATATCCATATATTTACCTAAAATTATCCTTTGATACTTTCTCACTCTAGACATTTCTTTCCTTTTATCAGGCATCTGACCTGTGGTGCCCTCTCCCCCAAGCCAATTCTGAGTTTTATTTCCAGCTACCCTATGGGGATTTACCTGTAATCTCAGTTTTCATAGGAAACATACTGATACCTTGTTTTCTTTGCCTAAATTGTAATGTATAAAAGCCTCCTTGAATTTTCTCAGATTTGCCCACTAGCTTCCCTTTTTCCTTCACACCAAGACAGAAAATAGAATGAGTCCATGGAAACAACACAGATGTATAATCATAATTATCAATTATGATTATAAATTCATAATTCTTCTCCTTCATAGATGAAAGATGAGAAGCACACAGAAAACGGCCCCTCTAACCTGTACTGCTTGGGTGGTTTGGCCTAAGCACAGAGAAACTAGGTGTGTATGACTGAAGCCGTATGGGAGAAGAGTGTGTGCCTGTGTGTGCGTGCGTGTGTGTGTGATAGAGAAACAGAGATGGAGAAACACATGAGATAGGAAGAGAGAGAAAGACAAGGAGAAAAAGAGAAAGAATAACAAACTGAGAAAGAGGATGTAGCTACATATGAACATTAAATCCAGAGGTCACCCTGAGAAATATGCCAGTTAACGGCAGTCCACTCTGAAGCCTGGAGTCCGAAAAGGAAACCCAAGAGACTTATGGTCACTGAGATGATGTTTGTACAAATACACAGAGACTGGCTCTAACCTTTGCACAAATGTTCTACTTTCCCCTGCCCACCCTTACCTGTCCTCCATACATCCATACACACACACACCCCTAACACCCTAGAATAGGACAGGGCACCCCTGCCTTCATCTGTTTAGCAAGATGTGCTACAGGATTAAACACTCCCCGGTGGCTCAGTCGGTAAAGAATCTGCCCACAATGAGGGAGACGTGGGTTCGATTCCTGGGTCGGGAAGATCCCCTGGAGAAGGAAAGGGCAACCCACTCCAGTACTCTTGCCTGGAGAATTTCATGGACAGAGGAGCCTGGTGGGCTATAGCCCGTGGGAACACAGAAGAGTCAGACACGACTGAGTGACTAACTTTCCTTCACTTTGCTGCAGGATTCCTCTAAGTAACAAATACCATTAAAACACTTAAAACATTTCATTTAGAAAACCAATTTTATCAAAATAACTCCAACTTCATAAATCTAGGCACAGCTTTCCATTGGAGTACCCTCACTTTCAAACCATACTTTTTCTAATTTAATACAAAACTATGAAAAAATGAGCTCCAGTGGGAATGACACCTATTCTTTTAAAGATCTGCAAACGTCTGCTCCAGTTAAGAGCTTTGGCTCAAGTCTGTCATGCTGCTCTTCTACTTCCACCCTATGGAAAGATATAAAAGGGTACTCTGAGAATTCATGTACTTAAGGCGAAAGAGAAATGGTAAGGAAATTTCCTCAGGAGCAGCAGACGTGTCTCTTCCAATAAACTCCTTAACGAATTTTCCACGTTGTCAGAGTTCTTTAGGCTAAAATTAATTAAGCTAAACTTCCAAAATGAGCCATAAGGAGCGTGGATGCTATTTCTCTGTGTTGGCATGCAAAATGGACACTGCATCTGTCTCCATTCACAAATTCCATCAGAGGGCACTTGAAGTTGGTTTGTTCCACAAGCAGTCCGGAAGGTGGAACAGTGGGGGAAAAAAAGGGAGAGAGAGAGAGAGTTCACTGGAATCAAGAATGTTTCATCGTGGAAGATTTCAAGGAGTAAATGAGACTTTAGGGACATTTGGATATATGGTTTCTAACTTTGGGGGAAGAAAGGAGGTGCAGTTAAATTAAGGGGGATTCTCAAATAACAGTGTAGGCAGCCAAGATTCTTTTTACATGAAACTTTCCAAAACCTCCTGGGTTTCATGTGAAACTCTCCAAAATGATGAAGGTGGCTTTGGGGTGAATCATTTGCTCCAAGATGGCCAGAATGAGCTAGAATAAAAGGGGGAAACAGAGGCTTCGCCAGCCGCTGTTTGGATGGAGAACTTGTTTCAAATTATCATGCATAGCCTGAAGGGAGAGTGCTTCTGAACTCGACAAAATCTGTATTCACTCAATGTGTCTTCTTACTCTGGCAACCTATCTGTACTTACAAACTCTTCTCATCCCAGTAGAAGAGAACCATCCCCCATCAAGGTAGCAAAGGATAGAAACAGGACACATGGGGCAGGACTGTAGTCAGTGACTCCTACACAAAAGACAAAGAACTGGCTATGGAACCAAGTATCTCAATGTTTGGGCCTTCCCAGGTGGCACAGCAGTAAAGTATCTGCCTGCAATGCAGGAGACACAAGAGACACTGGTTCGATCCCTGGGTCAAGAAGAGTCCCTGGAGGAGGAACTGGCAACCCACTCCAGTATTCTTGCCTGAGAAATCCTATGGACAGAGGAGCCTGGCGGGCTACAGTCCATGAAGTCACAAAGAGTCAGATACGACTGAGTGTGCGTGCACATTTGTGCACACACACACACACACACACACACATCTCAATGTTTACCCTCCCACGAGTAAATTTACACTGAGATCTCAGTGCCTCTGAGCTTTCCTTTCCTTAAGGAAGTTTATTACTTAAACATATTTCCTAATGTGTTTCTAGGGGTCCCCACAGGGCTCCATGAGTCAAGCATCACATCAGTCTTTTGTGCATAGCTCTGATTGGCTACATCAGGGCTCTACTGCCTCAGGTTTCCAGAATTTTCCAAGGAGGCTGGGCTGCACTGGGATTCCTCCTTCATTGTCTGAGATGTTGTCATCACTTCCAAGGAGATGTGGAGAAGCTAGACACTTATCATCACTCCAGCTGAAAACCTGACTCCAAATGTTCCAAGACCACAGTGAGTCAGAACATCTACAGCCTGGCTCTAGTAAGTCTAATGACAGAAATCTGTATCTTTGCTTTTGTAAAATAAGGAGTGCATTTCCTCTGTCACAATGAGAAAAAGCTGCTCAAGCTCTCAACCATTACAGAAATCTTAATTATACAATAATTTTGTCCCTGGCGTGCAAAATGCTCTTGGAAAGGCAGAATCAAAAAAAAAACTGTATTTTTCAATCCTCATATCTAATACCAATACACCAATTCCCTCCAACAGAGGGCATGAGGGAAACATATATATTTACATCACCTATATCTGTGCTGGAACACTCAGCTGCTCAGTCATATCTGACTCTGCTATGCCATGGACTGTAGCCCACCAGCTTCCAATATCTGTGGGATTCTCCAGGCAAGAATACTGTAGTGGGTTGCCATTTCCTTCTCCAGGGGATCTTCCTGACCCAGGAATCGAACCTGCATCTCCTACATCGGTAGGTGGATTCTTTATCACTGTGCCATATCCATATCTATCTATATCTCTATCTATTTGGGAATACACTCAGTAGACTGAAGTTCAGAAACAGTTCTTAAGAGTTGCACTGATAAATTTTTTTTTAAAAATAGAATATCAACCACTCAGATAAATTATCTGGAAAGAGTCCAGGAAGATAAATGAGGCAAAAGAGAACTTCATTCTCATTTTAGCCCTGCAGTTCCCAAACGATGTGCTGAGGTACCCTTGATGCTTCAGTGCTTTCACATAGACATGCATTGGGAAACACACTGTCACTTACTAAATACCATGTGAGCTATGACTTTTAAGCTGCTTGGATCTGAATTAACTTAATTAAAAATTATTTGTACATAAACAAAATTGAATGGAACTATTAGATTTTTTTTTTTGACCTAAGAAGACTTTTAAAAATTACCAGGACACAAAGGGTGCTGTGAAGAGAGTAAGTTAGGGAACCTCTGGTCTAGTCAGTTGATGATGGCTGGCATTCCTGTGCAAGAAAGCCAAATATAGCAAAGCCCTAGTCTTTGGATGGTTAGAAATAAGGTAATGCTTTTGCAAAACCTGATGTTGCTTAATGTGGGAAACTTTTATTTGCTTGCATCTTTACACTGAAAAAAAAATATTTTCTAGTTTAATATAGATGGGAAATACATTCAACCAATGCATCTTCCTTTTTCTTACTTCGTGTGTTCAGTTCAGTCAGTTCAGTCACTCAGTCATGTCTGACTCTTTGCGACCCATGAATCGCAGCATGCCAGGCCTCCCTGTCCATCACCAACTCCTGGAGTTCACCCAAACTCACGTCCATCAAGACCGTGATGCCATCCAGCAATCTCATCCTCTGTTGTCCCCTTCTCCTCCTGCCCCCAGTCCCTCCCAGCATCAGAGTCTTTTCCAATGAGTCAACTCTTCGCATGAGGTGGCCAAAGTACTGGAGTTTCAGCTTTAGCATCAGTCCTTCCAAAGAACACCCAGGACTGATCTCCTTCAGAATGGACTGGTTGGATCTCCTTGCAGTCCAAGGGACTCTCAAGAGTCTTCTCCAACACCATAGCTCAAAAGCACCAATTCTTCAGAGTTCAGCTTTCTTCACAGTCCAACTTTCACATCCATACAGGACCACTGGAAAACCATAGCCTTGACTAGACAGACCTTTCTTGGCAAAGTAATGTCTCTGCTTTTGAATATGCTATCTAGGTTGGTCATAACTTTCCTTCCAAGGAGTAAGCGTCTTTTAATTTCATGGCTGCAGTCACCATATGCAGTGATTTTGGAACAAAGAAAAATTCAGAGTTCATAGATTGCCTATGTATCTTCCTTTACCCATCTTTCCAGAGGTGATGGTTTTATAAAATGGTGGTGTAAAAAGGACATGGAAATTCATGAGAAAGCTAAGATAGGAAGAGATGGCCTGGCATATATAACCCAGGCTACTCAAGAGTCACCTACATGAAAATTTGACCTTGAAATATTTACTGCACTACAGTTTTTGATACTTTGAACGCCATCTACCAATGAGGAAGTGTATAAAAATTGAAATCTATAGGGTTACAGTCTTACCATTATTTCTAAGATACATAGTTTTAAGGCATTCTTTTTTATTCTAGTATGTGTTAAGACAGAATAGAGGAGTTATTTTCCTAAACAGTCTCTCTGTTCTGTTAAATACCATGGGAGTTTGTAATGGGTCAACTTGGCTAAGTTGGAACTTTATTTCCTAGATGGCTCTTCCATATGTGGTTCTGAGTTAAAGTTGGCCCAAGGAGTAATTGGGCTTCCCTGATGGCTCAGTGGTAAAAAAAAATCCTCCTGCCAATGCAGGAGACATAAGAGACAAGGGTTTGATCTCTGGGTCAGGAAGATCCCCTGAAGAAGGAAATGGCAACCCACTCCAGTATGTCTTGCCTGGACAATCACATGGACAGGGGAGCCATGGGGTTGCAAAGAGTCGGACACAACTTAGTGACTAAACAACAATGACAAGGAGGAATTCACATGAGGTTTGGAAGCAGAAGTGAAACAGCAGACATTGCTCCCCGGAGGTCACCGATTAGATGTGGTGTCTGAAGATGCAGAGATGCCGGCAGGTTGCAACACCTCCTCACTTCTCCACTCTGCATCTCATGAGTCTATGGAGCTGACCTACTGACCAGCGGGAGCCTGAGTCCACCACCAGATACTTGGCGGTAAACCCACAGAGGGGGCTACTACACAGAGGCACAGCCCCCAAACCCCTCCACGACCTTCCTGCTGCCCATCCACCTGGATGACTGGCTGCACTGGCTTCTGACTCACAGCTTCTCCAACTCCCCACTTGGACCTCTACCTCCCCCACATCGTGGACACTCTAATTCCTATAATAAATCCCTTACCTCCTAATGCACAGTGGTTGGGCTTCCCTGACTGATGCAAGCAGATACTGTAGACATCCCAAGTGACAAAGAGAGCATGAAAAATGATTCTCCAGTACATATATATATATATATACGTATATATTTGGTAAATGATTTCCTTATGGGGACATTGGGTTGTAATACAAAGTGCCTATCGTTCATCAGTTCTGTTTTTAGAACATCCTAGACTGTTGCTCTTGAAATCCTTAATACTAAAGAAGGCTTGGGAATGAACCATACATGGACGGCTGGATTGTCTAAAACTCATTAAAGTTACTCAGGTTTCTCATGGACTATTCCCTCTGAGGAAGAAGAAACCGTTTCCACAGCCAGAGAAACAGGCCTATCTGGTGTAGTTTTCTCTTTCAGTCAGCCAGTTTCTCTGCAGATTTAATAAACAGCATTCAAAAAGGGGTATAAAAGTGTCTGCTCAAAATCCTGCAGTCTGTTATTTGTGGAAGTGTCTGTGGATTCACGGACCCATTTCCAAAGGAGTGGATTATCATCTCGTGATAACTCATAGCACAGCACAGGGTAATACAGTTCTGTGGGCAAACAAAAAGCCATTCTCTTTTGGTGACAAAAGATGAAGCTAGTTATTAGCAATTCGATACAAAAGAAGTAAAAAGACTGGAAATGAGGAGTCAAGCCAAGTTTGGCATCTATTATTCACACAAAACCTTCTAGTAATGACAACTACCCAAATCACAGAAAAATCCTATTGAGAGGATCCGTATTCTTGCTTTGCTCTCAAAAGTGTAGATGATAGATAAACTTCCAGTGACTGTCAAAATTAAAATCAAATCAGTCTTAATGAAAGAAAACAGACTATTTGTTTGTTGGTTCCCGATAAAATGTGTGATGACGAATTTCTGAAATCTTTAGTTTATCATTCCACCCTGAACAGAATCTATTTTTGCAAACAATACTTCTCTATATTATTGACATCCTTGTTTAAAAAAATTTTTTTAATGTGTATCAGCCTAAATGTTTAGCACTATTTATGAACTACATTCTACTGAGTTTTTCCCAGAGATATTTTTTTCTATATTATCTCATAGTTGCAGGCTTCATCAAAGGTCATCAGATCCACTGATTTTTGTCAAATATTCCCATGTTATTTCATCTGATAAATTATAATTTGTGATTGGCCTTTGGAAATTTCAAAGGATAGCAAACAATAGACATATTTTCCAAAATAAAGAACAATTGCAAATAAAAGTAAACTCAAAACTCAGACAAACAAAAATCAAAAGGAAAACATTCCCAAGTTCACAATTCAGAAGGCTTAATCTCTTTTAATAATTTTTCTGAGTTTCTTTTATTTATCTTTCAAATGAACATGAAACCCAATTCTCATTTCCATAAAGGCTAACACAACGGGAACAAAAGAGCACAATGTGACAATTTCCAACTGAAGTTGATATTTGAGACATGAATTTATCTCATAACACAGGGATCATACACTGTGCATAAACCTGAAAAACCAAAGCCAACCATGACTATTAGCTAGATGCTATTTTAGTATTCTATTAAAACAGTATTTGTGCTTAATGATATGACGCTACTGCTACTCAGAGTTCTTAAGGGCATCAGAATATAACGCATTTTCTCTGTTCTTTGAAATATGTCAAAAATGAAACAATAGGATCAATTGGAATTGGATGGCTGAAACTTCCCTTTATTAGATATGTCTTATACAGCTAATCTGAAGCCTTAGAGACATTGTATTCGGTATCAGTTTATTATTTAGGCTAGTACAACTCCAAGGCCAATAGTCTTATGCCTTCGTACTTCCACGGAATATAAGTAACCAGCATGGTTTTTAATCACATGAAACGCAATCAGTATACACATTGGCTCAAAGTGAGAATGAGAGAGATGAAGCAACCAAAATAAACCAATTTGTCTAACACCTCACATTGTCCTGAACCATCTCAACACCTTAAGTTTTTCAAGGGTTTGTGCCATGTTTATGGATAACAACATTCTATGCCTAAATTTCCTCTTTCCCTGAAGCTTCAGACAACAGACGCTCAGCACATGGCTTACATTAAAGATGGAGCAAAATGCTTGACTGGAAGTATGTCTGAATCAGCTGTTTTATAAAAGAAATAATTTATGAGTAAATATCTACTCTAATGTATGTGTAATAAAAATATATTTTTACTTGTTAGGAGCCTTCCAAGAACATCAGTGCTAGTGATTTAAAGACCTTGAGCTTTGGAAAGCTTCTATAAATCTTCAAGAATGACACCAGCACTTCAGTAGGAAAATGGGCAAAGAGCATTCATTAATGGATCAGTTGCTAGGAGGTGAAAAACACAATATAGTTCCCCTATCATTTTCTGCATAGAAGGTAGATATAAAAGTAAACATTTTTCCCAGTAATCAAAATGACGCCAAAAATCATGATACAATTAGTGAATAAGAAAATAGAAAAGTTTTTCATTTTTCTTTCCTTTCTTTAATTTTCTTTTTTTTTTATTGGTAGAGAGAAATTAATATGATTTAAATCTTCTGGACAATCACCTAGCAGCATAAACCCAAAGCTTTTAAATGTCCATATTTGATGTGAAAATGGACATTCTAGTACATAATTAGTAGGGAGTATAACTTATAGAACTTTCCAAAGGACAATTGGTAAGTAAATTTTAGCCCTTAAAACATTTACATCTCTTGCCTGAGCATTTCCACTTATAGAGTTTATCTTTTAAAAAATCTCATAAATGTATATGTATGGGTGTGTGTATATATATATATATATATATATATATATATAGGAGAAAACAGCATAACAGTCTCAACTTCTATCAGTAAAGAAGGTGTTAACTATTGTTGCTTGTTGTTTAGTCACTCAGTCATGTCTGACTCTGCAACCCCATGGACTGGAGCATGCCAGGCTCCTCTCTTCATGGAATTCTCCAGGCAAGAATATTGGAGCAGGTAGCATTTCCTTCTCCAAGGGATCTTCCTGACCCAGAGATCAAACCTACGTCTCCTGCATTTGCAGGTGCGTTCTTTATCATTAAGCAGCTCATCCATACAATGGAATAGTAGGCAGGCATTACAAAAATGAGACATAGCTAAGTACACTGGTGGGAAAGTTGTCCAATACATGATGACAAATAGAAAAATAAAAAGTAAATTATACAACAGTAAGCTAAATATTGGCAGAAGGCAGTGGCACCCCACTCCAGTACTCTTGCCTGGAAAATCCCATGGAGGAGCCTGGTGGGCTGCAGTCTATGGGGTCGCACAGAGTCAGACACGACTGAAGCGAGTTAGCAGCAGCAGCAGCATTTCTTTCCTGTAACATTTTAAACTTTAGAAAATTTATATCTTATTTATGATCCAGAGAAAAAAATATATATGTGAATGTGGAGATTTTTGGCTCAGAAATTTCTTTTCTAGAAATTTTTCCTGATACTGAATAATGTGTTTCTAATAGAAAGAATGATTTAAGTAGGGGGTGGGTTGAATACTGTATGCATATATACTACTAAATTCATTCAGTAAATATAAAAGCTATTTAAAGGTATATTTTTAATTAAAATGTCTATAATAGATTTTAAATTTTAGATGGATCATAAACTCCATTTATGGTATAATCTCACTTTGGCAAACAACTTTTAAAAATGTTTCTCATGTTTGTAAGCAAAATATATAAATGAACACAAATGTATACACATACATACCCAAAGAAAAATGTCTGGTAGATGTTAACAGTGGTTAATTTTGTATTGTTTATGAGTGTTTTTTGTCTTTACATTTAATCATAATTCTGTTTTTTTTTCCCAGAAGGCAGTATAGTTTGAAAAGATAAAAGATATCTTTTTAAAAACATATGTATAAAACTGACACATCCAAGAAACAAAAAGTTTACACTTCGGTTCAGTTCAGTTCAGTTGCTCAGTCGTGTCCAACTCTTTGCAGCCCCATGAATCGAAGCACACCAGGCCTCCCTGTCCATCACCAACTCCCAAAGTTCACTCAGACTCACGTCCATCGAGTCCATGATGCCATCCAGCCATCTCATCCTCTGTCGTCCCCTTCTCCTGCCCTCAATCCCTCTCAGCATCAGAGTCTTTTCCAGTGAGTCAACTCTTCGCATGAGGTGGCCAAAGTACTGGAGTTTCAGCTTTAGCATCATTCCTTCCAAAGAAATCCCAGGGCTGATCTCCTTCAGAATGGACTGGTTGGATCTCCCTGCAGTCCAAGGGACTCTCAAGAGTCTTCTCCAACACCACAGTTTAGAAGCATCAATTCTTTGGTGCTCAGCTTTCTTCACAGTCCAACTCTCACATCCATACATGACCACTGGAAAAACCATAGCCTTGACTAGAGGGACCTTTGTTGGCAAAGTAATGTCTCTGCTTTTCAATATGCTATCTAGATTGGTCATAACTTTCCTTCCAAGGAGTAAGCATCTTTTGATCATCAAAGAAATATTTGTTTAAAACAATGACAAATGCAAATTTTCCCTATAAACTGGCAAACAGTTTTAAGAGACCATTCACTAGAGGCAAGAGGTAAGAGATGGTCCCTCACAGTTTGTGAAGGATATGTTGGTGTGACGTTTTTAGAAAACAATTCAGCATTAGTTAAGACCCTTTAAAATGCTCCTAATTTGGACCAGTAATCAGCTTTTAAGAAAATACATTAAGAAAGTAATTAGAGTTGTACGTAAAGATGTGTGTCATTTGGCTGCTTATCTGAAAAATCAGGAAAAAAAGCCAAGTATTCAATCGCGGGAAAATAATTAAATCATATTAATAATCATGTCTGAAGTATTGTGAAGCCATTTAATATTACAATTTCAAATAAATTTGAGAGCAATCATGTGACAGCGTGAAGTGGAAAGAAAAAGAACCAGGATGCCAACTGATATAAACAGCATAATTCCAAAGAGGAAAACACTAACAGAAAATACATAAATGTAACACTTTCTCACTCTTTTTGCAGGGGAATTGCAAGTGATTTATTTGCATGTTCATCTTCATACTTCTGCTTTTAAAAATTGTATCTTTGAAAACTACTCAAATATCTGTTGAGTAAGAGGCATGGACAAAAACAACAGCTAGCACATGATGCAAGTTTCAAAAATCAGACAGGTGGGGGGATGCGATGAGCACCTCACATATTTATTGCAAAGGGCAGGTTCTCTGGATCAAGTAGGAAGAAGCTGAAATGTTATCACCAAAGTTTACAGCCTGCTCAGTGGTTCTCAAAGCGTGGTCCATGGACCAGGAGCATCAGCACCACGGAAGGACTTAGAAATACAAATTTTCAGGCACCACCCCAGACTTATTAAATCAGATGTTCTGAGGATGGGGCCCAGCAACTCGTGTTTCAACAAGCTTCACTGAGAATTCTAAAGCACAGTGAAGTTTGGGAACCACAGTTCTGGCAGATGCAAGAAAATCTCCAGTCCTCAGAGGCCATTCCCTGGGAATTATGCATATAATATCTAGTTTGGGAGGCACACACTGAAGCCAGAGGACCTGAAGGGAAGTCTGGGATCATCGACAGTGGCCGATCCTGCCCAAAATGCCATAACCTCCAATGGTTTTGAAACCACAGGCAGAAGAAGGTGTGTTTGCTTCTCATGTTTGCAAAGCTTTGGTTCTGAAAAGGAATTTAGACATGGTCTGATCTTCACAGATTTAAAGATGAGAAAAAGACACTCAGCAAGATGAAGTGACTGGATGGGGCCCCACTGTCAGAATCTGCCCGATGTCAGCTATCAGCCAACCAGATCACAGCACACTGTACTGTCCACCAAGCCAAAAGTCCTAAGGAGAGTTTTTTAAGTTTATTCTGGAAAAAAGTCAATATTCTTTTATATTCCAAACAAACAAAAATAGGAGCATTTATTCCACTTAATAATATCTCCAATGTACCTTCCAGGCCTGCCATCAAACATCTGTCTTTTTAGATAGCCATGGGAAATTATCTACTAGAAGCAGAGCTAAACAGATTCTGTGAGTTGGGAGGAAACTGAGAGGCCAAATAACTCATAGTTTAGGAGGCTAAAATACATAGAGATTATTAAATGATATTATTATTTTAAAATTGTGAGTCCTGGAGGATCTTGTTATTCCTCACATGGTCATTGGCAGAGATAACCTGTGTATCACCTGGGAGCTTGTTAGCAATGCAAACTCTCAAGCCCCACCCAGAGCGACTGTGTCAGAATCTATGTTTTAACAAGATCTCTGTGTGATTCTTACACACATTGACCTCTGAGAAATACTGCTCTAGGAGATTCCCATTTGCCTTTAATGATAAGAAACTTATAATTTCTTTTGGGTAAAATATGGTGCTTTCAATAGAGCTGGCAAAGTTCTTAACAGGGGCATTAATATCCAAAAAGAAAAAGTATCAGGGGGTCTGAGGTACATGTAATCATATGCAGATTCAGAAGACATTGCAGAAAGAGAGCAGAACTAACTGGGAAATGAGTTAGGGTTATCTAGTCAACAAGCAACAGAGTAACAAATCAGTCTGCCCAGCATGATAGTAACATTTGTTGACTCACACAGGTAGAAGTCCAGGGTAGGACAGGATCCAGATGTTATGCAATTGACAACTCAGCCATGTTGAGTTGAGGTTCAGAGCTTCCCTGGTGGACCAGTGGTTAAGAATCTGCCCATCAATACAGGAGACATGGGTTCAATCCCTGGTCCGGGAAGATCTCACGTGCTGCAGAGCAACTAAGCCCGTGGGCCACAGCTATTGAGCCCGTGCTCTAGAGACTGGGAACTGAAACTACCGACCCTATGCACCACGACTACTGAAGCCCAGTGCCCAAGAGCTCGTACCCTGCAACAAGAGAAGCCACCTCAATGAGAAGCCCACACACCGCAAGTTGAGAGTACCCCCCGTCAGCTGCAGGTATAGAAAAGCCTACCCAGCAATGAAGATCCAGCATAATCAAAAACAAATATTTTTAAAAAGAATTGAGATTCTTTTAGTCTTTCCACTTCCCAGACTGCAGGATCAGGGTTACGCTAAGATGGGTGTCTCTCCTATTTTCAAGATGACTGTAAACAGGACTATATGAATTTTTGTTTATATTCAGTGGGAGAGAGAAAGAAAATGTCTCCCCAGTATGATTTATAGTTAAGAGTGAACATATATGGGTAGACCTCAGAGATACTGCAAATTCGGTTTTAGACTACTGCAATAAAGCAAATATGGCAATAAAGCAAGTCACATGAATTTCTTGGTTCCTGGTGCATGTACAAGTTATATTTTTCACTATCCTGTAATCTATTAAATGTACAATAGCATTATGTCTTAAAAACAATGTATATAGTTTAATTTAAAAATGTGTGCTTGCATGCTAAGTCACTTCAGTCATATCCAACTCTTTGCAGTCCAACGGACTATATAGCCCACCAGGCTCCTCTTTCCCCAGGATTCTCCAGGCAAGAATATTAGCGTGGGTTGCCATGCCCTCCTCCAGGGGATCTTCCCAACCCAGGGATGGAACCCGTGTCTCTGGCATCTCCTGTACTGGCAGATGGGTTCTTTACCAATAGCACCACCTGGGAAGCCAAATTAAAAAATACTTTATTGCTGAAAAATGCAAGCCATTGTGTGAGCCTTCAGTGAGTTATAATAGTAACATCAAAGATCACTGATCACAGATACCATGACAAACAGCATAACGAAAAGTCTGAAATACTGTGAGATTACCAACATGTGATGCAGAGACACTACAAATTAGGCCACGTGCCTACCTTTTGAACTTGTAAATAGCAGCCAGGGGAATATCATAATAAAATTGACTTAGACTAAAGTTGAATTCCATTCTACAACTGGAAACAGGGTGGATAGATAACTTTTAAAAATGGGAGATGATTAATATTAGGAAAGAAGAAAAAAAGGAGGGGAGTTAGGTAGTGGGCATGCAACTGACAGTGTCAATTACAAATGCACCAGCAGAAGCCTCTGGGACTGCAAGCTCAGACGGAGCGTTGCTGTTCAGTATTCACAGCACCGTAAGTAAGACAGGTGCCCCCAGGCAGTGATGATGCTCTGTGCTCATCACTAACACTTTGGTTGCCTCTGTTGCTTCATTAGGTATAATTTTTGGTGTTGAGATGATCTTTCATTTTGGGAAAGACTGTACTAGTAGATGGAGGATGCATTTCTTTTCTTACTTGCAAATGTAAAAGCTAGCCACCCAGTGTGAGCTGTTCACATTTATGCTTATAATTCCTTTGACTGCTGACATTTCAGTCTGAGCACAATCTTATAGGGCTTGATGATAATTTGATCTTGTCTCAAATAAAGTGTTTAACATTATTATTGTGAAACTTTTTCCAAATAATAAGAGCACTACTGATAGCAATATTAAAGAGGTTTCAAAAGTGAAAAATGAAGCATGTCAACTTCCTGCCACTGACATAGTAAGTAATTTCACCTTAGGGATATTCTCTATCAGGCTTTGCTCACAAGCATACATATTTTAACACATATGTAATCACGGCATAACTGTAATTTTGAGTTCTGTTTTATCATTTTAGCACCATATTGTAAACATTTCAACTCGCATGCCATTCCCACAAGCAGTGCTCAGGTGAAAGATGTCAAAGAAATGAAACCCCTGAAAGAACCGACAGCTACATGGAATTTTTCTGTTCAAACCAATATATTCCAAATCATTATGGAATTGGAGAAATAGTCCCTTTTGCTTTAACTCTAGCTTTTATTGACAATCCAAAATTAGTCATCATAGACTAAAGCCCCTAAAAAATATGGCACTGATTATCAAAGAGAAGCAAGTGACAAATGAGCCTTTGGCTAAAGACAAAATTCTCCTCATTTTTCACACTTACTAGGGATTCTGTGATTACAACTCTGCTGTTTGGCGATGTCTCATGGATCTGTAGAAAGGTTTGACATCTGATGATAAATTCAGGTACGTGTCCATACATATCACTTTTACATGGAAAAAAAAAAACCTGTTAAATGACTCTGTTCAGTCACTACAATAGATGGCCTTGGGGAGAGATAAGCAATAATCAGAGTCTTGAGGTTTCTTTTTGTGCTCACAGGAGGTCAGAGCAGATTTCCACCAGGACATACGTGGAGGAAAGAGCCTAACGTACCAAGTGGGGACTCTGCTCCCCAGTTCCTGAGGCTGATCCGTCTACCCCACAGAAGAATCTTGCCCCATTCGACTGTGAGCTCCCAAATCAAATGTGAGGGTTTTATTCTTTCTTGCACTCCAGACTCCTAGCATAGTTCCAGGCTCAATAAATATTGACTGAGTGTCTAAACTAATCATGAGATAAATTCCATGGTATTTTTTAAGACAACAGTGTTCATGGTGTTGTTTCTTTTAAACCTGTGCTCTCTACTTACTCAACCTGTATAAGATGCTTCCTTCATAAAAAGGCATATTTAATAAACTGCCACTCTGATTCAGCAGGGCAGTTTGTTAGAAGAACACGCTTATGTGCGCGCTCAGTAGCTCAGTCATGTCCGACTCTTTGTAACCCTTTGGACATTGCCTGCCAGGCTCCTCTGTCCATGGATTTTTCAGGTAAGAATATTGAAGTGAGTTGTCATTTCCCTCGTTCAAGAGATCTTCCCAACCCAGGGATTGAACCCATATCTCCTGCATTGGCAGGCAGACCCTTTATCACCTGAGCCACCAGGAAAGCCTGAAGAACACATTGGGACCCATAAATTGCCCCTCTGCTTCTGCAGTGGAAGTTTCAATGCCCCTACTTACAGTCATCATAAAGCCCCGAGTGTGCTTGATGCGTCTCAGGGAACTGAACTATTGTTTCAAGACTAACTAGTTTGCATTAAGTGTTGTGTGGTAGGAATGAGGGGAATATTTTTGGGAATCAGTCACTTTCCTACACTGATGGTGAGCAAAACTATAGGTACAACATTTCTGAGGAAGCGGGCAATTTGCACAAAAAGATTTGGCCACAAAAATCCCACTTCCAGGAATTCATTCTCAAGAAATATTTGAGGAGTGACATAAGATGTTTTAAGTAACAATTTTGGTACCAGAATGTGCATGGTTTCACTTGTGAAAATATGAAGAGCATTTTTTAATACAAGCCAGACCCTGAGCTTTCTACAGTCACAGGACTTTGATGGGATGAAGCCTGTGCCTTTTCCATCCTAAAGGGGATGCAACTTGTATATTGGCCCATATCTGTTAAGTATGTTTTATGAAGCCTAAAATAATTACGATCTGGTCCTTTTCAGAAAAACGTTTGTCAATCCCTGCCTAGAGGAGTACATTTTGTATATAGGCCAATGGTTTATTTTTTTATAGAGAATAAGCACCCTAAGGATTTCACTCCTTTTGTCCCCAGAGTGAAGCCCTATAAGGAAGAAATGCATTAAAAGGAAGAAAATCCTGCAGTCCTGTTCTGAACTCTGATCATCCCACAGGGTCCACATGGTTGTTGACTCAGGAGGTAGCGTTCTCCTGGTCAACGAGCCTCTTTTACTCTGCATGTGCCATCTTCGGCAATCACATCTGCATCAGGCAATTACAGATAAGTCATGCCAGTTACATCAGATATGGGACCACAATCAAGAAAATCCTCAAGGACTTCCCAGGTCCATGAGAAAAAAAAAAAAGACTTTCAAAGAAATCCAGGTAGTTAAAACACTGCCATATGAAAAAGTCTCAAGATCTACAGGGATTTCACCAACTTCAAATGGTTTGGGGGTCACAGTGTCTACTTTTCTCAGTTGTATTCATCTCTCATTATTCTCACTCTTCCCATTTTCCACCCCTTGTCTCTTTTTTTTCAGTATGCTGTTTTTCCCACAAGTATCCTCACAAGTGCATCTCCCCAAAGTCCATTCCTACATTTCACTTTCCCACATGTTGCATTATAGTAACTGCCCTACATATAAACCTTCAAGTTGCCAACGTTCAAAGTGCAAACGTGCGTTCATATGATCAACCACGGAAGTTAGTTCAAGTGTCTGGCGTACACTGTCACGTGCGTGCATCCTCTCCAAGCGGTTCTGCTTTTGTGTACTCAACTGTATGGAACTGCATAGAGTCCAGTAGTACAGCACCTTTAATTCAACCCCTGCACAAAAGCAGTGATGTAGCTCGGACTGCTAAGAGGGGCCAGGTGGTCACGAAGGAAACAAAAGTGAAAATGATTAAGAGTGGAGCAAGGCGATAAGATAGTAGACATCTCTTATTCTTGTAACAGGGAGCTTACTAATGAAGACCTGATGAAACTGGAGGCCCAGAGATAGGACAAAGAGAGACAAGAGGAAGAAGAAGTAACTGAAGAACCGATGAGATTCACAGTGCAGGAAATGGCAAGAGGATTGTCTTTATTAGAGGAAGGAGTGTTAGTTTTTGAGACACAGGACCCGAACATATAGAACAGCAGAGGCTGCAGCAGCCGTTCAGAATGCAATCCAGCGCTACTCTGTCATCTATGATGAGAAAAAAAGAAAGATCTACTACCCAGACATCCCTGGATTGTTTTTATAAGAAATGAATCCAGCAAAGAAGGAGCCAGAACCTGTGCCATCAACATCAAGCGTGAGTGAAATGGCAGCCTTCCCTCCATCTCTGATTGCTGATGACCCTTCAGCTCTACCATCTCCCACTTCCTCCTCCTCATCCAGTTAGTAACTCTTCTTGCCTGTTCACTGAATGCCAGCCCCTGTTTGCCAGCCATTGTACTACTATACTTTTCAAGGTTCTGTACTGTAAGATTTAAAATGTTTCATTTTTTTTGTATTATTTGTATGAAAAGCATTATGAACTGATTACAGCACGGTACTATATAGCCAATTGTGTTAGTTGGGTACCTAGACTAACTTTGTTGGACTTAACCAACAAGTTCGACTTACAGACATGCCCTCAGAATGCAACTCGTTCATAAGTAAAGGATTCTCTATTTTATTTTCCCCACCCACCTTTGATCTCCAGACACAATTATAAAAATTAGTGAATTAGAAAAATAGAACCACCAGGTTCTATTCCAGACTTTGCCACTCTCTAGCTTGGTATCTTAGGGATATCTTTTTATTCTGTGGGTGTTAATATTAACCTGTAACTGAGTAGACTGACCCAAAATCTCTAAGACAAAAATTTGTAGGTAAGATAAAAATAAGCTTATTTGTTTCTCCACAAAAAAAGTAACAAGTAACAGGTGTTTTATGAAGCTATCCATGCAACATTTCACAGCAATGCACCAGATGTATATGGCCAGATTATCTGCAGAGCTGCCAAGGAGATTCACAAAGATATCTCCGTTAAGGACTACAAACCACACACTAATCTCTTCTAGCCATATTGCCAGACATGCTTCTAGAGCCAAGAAAACTGGGTCTGATTTAACATAACCCACGAGCCCTATTTTCTAAGAAAATATATTCTGTAGACTACGAAAGTAGATAATTTTATATAATTATTTAATATTATATATAATTCTAAAATACGCCAAATCAATTATATAATATTTGTTTTCATTCTGTCCCATATCTGGCAACTGAGAGTCATCCTCATCCACTTT
The DNA here is from genome assembly GCA_917880005.1 of Nanger dama. Classification (NCBI taxonomy): domain Eukaryota; kingdom Metazoa; phylum Chordata; class Mammalia; order Artiodactyla; family Bovidae; genus Nanger; species Nanger dama. The sequence goes on along the minus strand of CAKJTW010000032.1, from coordinate 11,952,399 downwards.
TAAGGTAGATCCAGCTTCCTGAAGTCCAGCCAGGGCTTAACTCAAGGATCGCCAATTAGTTGGAGAGAAATTCAGATAATGACTTCTCTATCCCATGAAAAGCATCTGTCAAACTGAATTGCATCAAAGGTAACAGAATGTTGTGTAATACTGAAATTCCATAGTGAAACAATCTTATGCTCCCTGAGTTTCAAGGATTCCTCGCTTCTTTTATTCACTACTGGGAGAATGGAAAAGACTTTATTTTGTACCTGGAGAAGTTGAAGACAATACAGGACTGGACTATGGTGCTGGCAGTGGAAATATGAAGGAAAAGACAGAAGTGAGAGAAGCCGGGAATGAAAATATGTTAAGGACCTACCTGTCATCTAAATCTCAAGAGCAAAAGATAAATATTCCAGTGATGATGCAATCTTTCCAGCTTGAATGACTGACTGCTTTATTCCACTGGCAAACAGGGAAGGGAACAGGAGACCAAGCATAGAAAGAATTAATAGAAACTATTATTTTAAAAGTAAAATAAAGAACCGAATCAACAGTAAGTTGTGTTTTTCATTAATATATGGGGGTGGTAGGAAATGAATAGACAGATTTTATAATTTTCCTAAGTTATTGAAAATTTTCCTTTCTGACTCCTACTGTGAAACTACCCTGAAACTCCCAGACTACAGCTCATATTTTAAACTATATTCCTTGGGCATGGTCACCAAGAGAAAAAAAAAATGAAATAAAAAGAAACGTTCAATGAATTAAAATAACAAAGCAAGCGCCATGTAACGGTAGCCAAAATACAAAAAAAAAAAAACACCGAAGAGTCAAAAAACCAATTCAATATGCTAAAGATTTTAAGAAATGGAACTGAGAAAAGGTGATTGCATTTGCAATTAGGTTACTGGATCAGTTCAGTCACTCAGTCATGTCCAACTCTTTGCATCCCCATGGACTGCAGCACACCAGGCCTCCCTGTCCGTCACCAACTCCTGGAGTTTATTCAAACTCATGACCATTGAGTCAGTGATGCCATCCAACCGTCTCATCCTCTGTTGTCCCCTTCTTCTCCTGCCCTCAATATTTCCCAGCATCAGGATCTTCTCAGATGAGTCAGTTTTTCATATCAGGTGGCCAAAGTATTGCAGTTTCAGCTTCAACATCAATCCTTCCAATGAATATTCAGAACTGATTTCCTTTAGGATGTACTGGTTGGATCTCCTTGCCGTCCAGGGGACTCGCAAGAGTCTTCTCCAACATACAGTTCAATAGCATCAATTTTTCAGCACTCAGCTTTCTTTACAGTCCAATTCTCACATCCATACATGACTACTGGAAAAACCATAATTTTGACTAGATGGACCTTTGTTGGCAAAGTAATGTCTCTGCTTTTTAATATGCTGTCTAGGTTGGTCATAGCTTTCTTCCAAGGAGCAAGCGTCTTTTAATTTCATGGCTGCAGTCACCATCTGCAGTGATTTTGGAGCCCCTCAAAATAAAGTCTGTCACTGTTTCCAGTGTTTCCCCATCTATTTGCCATGAACTTACTGGATCATCAATAATTAAACACAGTAGGAGAAGCAAAAAGTTGCTATTATCATAACACAAGAACTGACTGAATCTGCTTTTTCATTCCGAGGTGATAGTAAAATTCATATTTGGCAGAAGGTTCTATGTTTATAGGAAAGAAGGAAGAAAGAACCCTAGTGCCAAGGTAGGCAACCTAAGAAGAGAAGAAGACGACATCATATTTTCAGAAACGGCAGAGCAATTTTTTTTGAGGCTGCAAGATCTTGTATTAAATTTAAGTTGAAGTCTACAACTGTCCATGGGATTTCCCAGTCAAGAATACTGGAGTGGGTTGTCATTTCCTACTCCAAAGTGACATTTAAAAAGCAAAGTAACAGGGAACTCAACTCGGTGCTCTGTGATGACCTAGCAGGGTGGGATGGTGGTGGGGAGGGAGGGTTAATAGAGAGGAGATATATGTATACTTATAGCTGATTCACACTGCCATAGCAGAAACTAACACAACGTTGTAAACAATTATCCTTCAATAAATACAGAAATAAAAAGAAAATTACTTTGTGGGTCAATCAAGAGATTGAAACCCCTGAAATTCACAGAAATGGTAAGGATATTTTTATCCTGATATAAGGAGGCTCAAGTTGCCATATTTAGATATTAAAATGAAGGATGACTGTCAAAATCTAGAGAATCGGCTGACTCTTAGATAAAAATACTTTGACAATTTGAGTTTTCACTTTTGTAATCAATACTGGCAACAGATGCCTGTTCTGGGCTTATCTGATGTAATTTGAGAGTTACCAAGGAATTCCTCTCTGCTTAAAATTATCTCCCTACACTTTCTGAATGCTATAAATCAGAGATTAATTTGGGGCTATCAACTATTCCCACATTGGTATAAAAATTAGTTCAAACAAGTTGCCTTTCCTGAGATTATCTGAGAATTTTGATGGGAGGAAAGAGGAGAAAGAAAAGAGAAGCTGGAGTTTCCCTGGTAGCTCAGTGGTGAAGAATTCACCTGCCAAGCAGGAGACAGGGTTTGGCCCCTGGTCTGGGAAGATTCCACATGCCTCGGGGTAACTGAGCCCATGCACCATAATTACTGAGTCCAGAAGCTCTAGAGCCCTGCTCTGCAACAAAAGCTGCCACCGCCGTGAGAAGCCTGAACATCAACAGATCCGCTTGCCACAACTAGAGAAAGCCCACGCAAAGCAATGAAAAAAGATCCAGCACAGTGAACAACAAATAATTTTTAATTTTTAAAAAGGAGAGAGAAGCCAGGAGGTGCAGACCCCACCCAAGGCAAAGAGAAGGTTTTGAGTCCATCCAGTGGCACTGATGCCAGGGTACTGGAGGTGACGGGGAGAGTGAGAAAAGGCAAAACTGATCCAGTGACAAAGATCATTCCACTTATTTAGAATTTTTGCCGAGATTCGGATTTGTCTCAGACTATCTATTACCTGTCTTTAAAAAAAAAAATAATTGTTGCCACTCTCTAGTTTTCCAAGGTCATCCTTAAATGTTCGTTTTAGCTGTCTGATCACTGTTTTCTTTCCTTCGTTAGATGTGGAAACAAGCAGGAAAATGGTTAAATTTAAGCCATAGGAAAAGAACGTGATGCTTATAGTGTGAGTCATCAGCTACTTGGCATTATGATGCCTCAGTCTTAGAATCTGACCACATTTTTCCTGGAAGCTAGTTTCTGTTTAGTTCATAGACAATCCGTCCATAGACTGTGAACTCTTCAATAATTACATTGAGAGGATGGGCTCTGAGACTCATCCAAGAAGGAGAGGGTCACATTGTCTTCGGAGTTTAAATTCTCACCTCAGCTATTTATTTGCTCTGAATAAAGTCTGTAGGATTAGAAAAGAAACCACTCACTCTCTCCCAAAGAAGATTTTTCTACTACAGCGATATGTCTGAGCCCTTGTCTTGAATTTTAATGGTTATTAATCTTTCTATGATTATCTGTGTTGGTCCCAATCCTCTCCATGGGGAAAAGAAAGTTTAAAAATGTTAAGCAATGATAAAGCTACCACTAGAACAGGTGTATGTGAGCAAATTATTACCCTCGGTCCAAATCTGCCCTCTGGCCTCTTTTTAGCAGGTTTTATTGGAACACAGATATGCTTGTCTGTTTACATACCGATTGCGGCTGCTTCCACACTACAGTGGTAGGACTGAGCGGTTATAACAGAAATCATATGGCCTTTGAAAGCAAAAATAGTTACTTTCTGGCCCTTTATAGAAAAAAATCTGTTAACTCCTGACTGCAGCATTTCACTTTCCACTATTTCTTGTTGTTCAGTCGCTAAGTTGTGTTCAACTCCTTGTACCCTGTGGACACCAGGCTTCCCTGTCTTCCACTGTCTCCTGAAGTTTGCTAAAATTCATGTCCATTGAGTTGATGATGCCATCAAAGCATCTCATCCTCTGTCACCCCCTTCTCCTCCTGCCCTCCTCCTAGCTGAAGCATAGGTGAAATATAAATATTTGAAGACTTCTCAGAGTTCCCCAGACCATGGTCAACTTGGTGATTCTCTTACTTCCTTTTGACCATTTTGAACAGAGGACAGGGCTTCCAGAAGTCTACAGATCATCAGTGGAGTAAGTTCCAAACATTACACAAGCTCTTCAAAGAGTTTCAACTACTCCTTAGCCAGCTTGAAGCAACACATTGTTATCATGAGGGAGAATTTTGACTCAGTGCAGCAGAGCAAAAGGTATTAGTCACATCTGCACCAGAGGTATTTATAACATTGCTACTGTTGTGGCTGTTCACTCACTCAGTCGTGTCCAACTCCCTGCGACCCCATGGACTGCAGCACACCAGGCTTCCCTGTCCTTCACTATCTCCTGTAATTTGCTCAAATTCATGACCATTGAGTCAGTGATGTCATTCAACCATCTCATCCTCTGTTGCTCTCTCCTTTTGCCTTCAATCTTTCCCAGCATCAAATTTCAAAACCTTTTAAACCACTTTAGCTTAGAGTGCATTTCAAATGCAGTTTTGACAGAAGACCAACATTCAAAAATTTTTTAAAAAATACATAAATTAGAGAACAATTCCAACTCTTAACATCTCTAATTATACTTGGTGGTGTCAGACTTTCTCATTCTCATTGAACATCTTCCAGGAACAACTCCCTTGATGACCACAATCTGAAATCTTCCCACAAAGTAAAAAGAGTAATATTCTTAAAAATAACATTCTTCTTTTATATAAAACATTAATATTGTGAGCTCTCTATTTTATAGAACAGAAATAAGGTTAGAGTATGAGATAAATAAATTTTGGAAAATATTTTTACATTCCAACTGACAGAATTCTCTAAGGTTTTTAGTTCCAATCATCTAAAATTTTAATACTAAGACTTCACTCAAGATAGACACTGCTGTGTCTGACTTTTCTTATGTTCTCATGTCTGGTTTTTACTTGTTTCTAAAGGCTATTTCAGACCAACATGAACGTGTGAGACAGCCCATAGTTTGTAATTTCTGTACTCATTATACGTTGTATCAAACATATTGTCAGGCTTAAATATTCAGAGTTGCTTAAAAGTCTAAGAAACTTATTTTAAAATAATTTACAAACACTAGGTTTACAGAACCTTTAATTCCATGTGCCTTGCATATCTAAATTTAGCAAACTATAAAAGAGCAGCTCCCACTGGTTTCCAAAGATGATCCAGTACAGAGTTGGCTATCTTTCCAAGGTGATATGCCAAATCCTGATATTTTCACTTCTTGCCTTAGGAGAGTTTGTTATGAGAGTTTGCAAAGAAATTTTTGTGTTTAAGAACCTCTTAAGACTGGTGCAAAGCACTAATTTTGGATGTGGCAGAAACGGTTTAGTGTTGATCTGTAAAGTCCTTCAACATATATTATCTCGTTCATTCTGGAGGAAAGAGTATTGTTATTACCCTTTTTCCACAGATGTGGGATGTGAGTTCCAAGAGTGTAAGATACGGGTCATGCAGCTGGAAGGATATAGTTAGAGTTCAAACCCATGCCTTCAAGCTCCAAGATCAGATCTTGCAAACAGAAAGAAAATGGTGATTAGAATCTGGACATATATCAGTAGTCAAAGCCAAATAGGCAAACTGTGCTCATCTGAACTAAATTTTGACTGTAACTGCGGCAAAGGCAGGTTGCTATTGTTATTGTTTAAGTCACTCAGTAATGTCTTTTCAACTCTTTTCGACCCCATGGACTGTAGCCCATCAAGCTCCTCTGTCCTGGAGTGGATTTCCATTGCCTTCTCCAGGGGATCTTCCCAACCCAAGGATCAAATCCGAGTCTCGTGCATTGACAAGCGGATTCTTTCCTACTGAGCCACTAGGGAAGCCCATAAAGGCAGGTTATGCTGTAGATTTAAAGCTAGGGGAAAAAGACACACATCATAACAATATAAATGTGGGAAATACAGAAAAACACAATACTCAGTATACAGTTGGGAAATCAGGGAACCCTTGGAAGTTGAAAGGAAAAACAAAGTTGATGACCAAAGCCCTAGAAGACGGTGAGAAAGTTACAGTAATTGGGACAGCAAGGGAAGGCAGCAGAAAATCTTAGATTCCTAAGCTTCCAGGGACTATTTTATTGCAAGAAAGTTGCTAGGTACTGAGCATACATTAACACAACAATAGCTTAGCCCTTCACAATTTCATAATATTGTAGAAGAAAGAGAAATGTAGGCAAATAATTACTACAAAATGCTATAAATCATAAAGGAAAAGCCACATACAAAATTCTGTGAAAGCACTGGGAAGAAATTATATAATGACACAATGACAAGAGATAATAACCACCTCATACCAGAAGCTTTCATCTCATCCTGACCTGTGCAGAATGAGGAGGCAGTGGCTGGACTGAAGTGTGTGGAGCACAGTGGTTGAGAACTCTCAGCTGGTGTGTGGATGAAGGAGGCCTACAGGAATCTAGTTGCACCAAGTTAATAACCAGCTGAGACAGAATAAGTCAGGAAAGCACAGAAATTAAAAGACCCAGGGATAGAAAATTATGTTCCCAGGAATATTTCTCCTGGAGATAGTCTGATAGATGATGCCAGAGAGGCCAAGACAAGCTCCTCCCACTTTACAATTTTGCTTCAGATCAATTCTGCTGTTAATGAACTGGGAGGACTATATAATATATTGACCAAGCCTGGAATGGAGAGCAAAACAAAGATCTGCTGATAATTATCCAGGAAAATGAACGGTCATCTGACTCTGCCTGTGGGAATGTGGCCAAGATATCTTTCTGAGCTTTCATTTAAGGGGGAGTGATAATATCCATCTTTTGAGTTGCGAGCTTTTGAAAGAAGAGAAGAAAGAAAGAAAAAAAGAAAGAAGGGAGGGAGGGAGGGGTAAAGGGAGAAAGAGTAAAAGGAAGGAAGGAAGGAAGCTATGTGAAATGCCTGGTTTATTGTGGGCAACCCAACAAACGCTATTGAGAAGTAACTTAAATACGCTAGGACCTGTCCCACTTTTAACTTTGGCCTTACGTCAGTACACATTAATGGAAAGTAGACATTAACGGAAAGTAGAGCTAAAGGTAATCGTGACTTTTATTTACTGCTTTCTTCATATTTATTTATTTATTTATTTGGCTGCATCGGGCCTTAGTTGTGGCACGAGGGATCCTTCACCGTGGCACGTGGACTCTTCTAGCTTTTGCCAGAGGGCTTATTTGCTCCACAGCAAGTGGGATCTTAGCTCTCCAACCAAGGACGGAACCCACGCCCCCTGCTTTGCAAGGCAGATCTTAACCACTGGGCCACCAGAGAAGTCCCTAGTTATGACTTTCAGAAGCTTGGGGAAAGAGCTGAGGAAGATGCCGAGTTGGGTAGATGTCGAGGAGACCATCCATCACACACTTCTGACTTCCGGGGCTGCTCAAACATACCCAGGCTTCTGCGGCAGCCGACAGAACACTGTAGAGCTCTGTGTTAAAAACAAAGGTCATCCTAACGGTGTTATCTCTGACACAAAGCCAGACCAAACAGACATGTCACGAAATAGCCTTATATTCAAGTGAAACACAAGCAATTTGAAGTTCTCAGGTCGGAGCATCACGAGTGATCCCCGTTTCCATGTAATCTTCTCTGTTGTCCGTGCTTAGTATTTATAATGGCTGCCTGGACACGGGAGAGCCCTGTTGCAAAGGAGCACATCTAATGTTTGCTTATCTCTTGTTTTATCAGAGCTGCCAAGTAAAAGCTGCAAAATTACAGCAAGAAGCAGGCAGACAATTCAGCAAGCAAGGGAAAGAATATTATCTTCACTATTGTGGGTGATGACCAGGTACTTGGGAGGCATTCTGTGAACAAATGGAAAATGGAAGCCCACTTCCTTTTCCGTTTATAGGGTTTGCATAGCTCAGTTTACAATAATGACTAGGGTTGAAGGCACACGTGGGGGAGAAGACAACAAAGAGTGATTGTCTCCAACCCTTGCAGCCCCAGTTGACAAAGATTTCCATACAGACTTCTCTCAGTGTATGTATATTTTGGCATTCTGGCAGGCTACAGACCATGGGTCAGCAAAGAGTCAAACACGACGGAGAGATTAAGCACAACACAACACAGGTTCTGTTACTAGACATCTCTTTGAACTTGACCTTGAATTTCTTGACCACAGTGTCTCTATTTGCTCCTGCCTGAGGCATGCAGTAGGCCACCAGGCCCCTATGTCCAGGGAATTTTCCAGGCAAGCATACTGGAGTGACTTGCCATTTCCTACCCCAGGGGATCTTTTTGACCCAGGGATCAATCTCACATATGCCTAAGGGCAAAAGTATTTTTCCTACTTTCTAGAACCAGTGGTATTAAAGGTTTAGAACATGCTTTTTAAAAAATGGTAATAGGGGACTTCGCTGATGATCCAGTGGTTAAAACTTCACCTTCCAATTCAGGGGGTGAGAGTTCAGTCCCTGGTTGGGTATCTGGGATCCCACATGCCTCACAGCCAAAAAGAACAAAACATAAAACAAGAGTAATATTGTAACAAATACAATAAAGAATTTGAAAAAAATGGTTCACATCAAAAAATCTTTGAAAAATGGTAATAAAAGACATCAGAAACAGATTTCAAGTAGTGTTTCTTCTATTAAATTGCTACATGACCTTGGACAAATCACCTTGTATTTCTCATCTGTAAAATAAAGAGATTGGGCCAATGGGTCCTAAAAACGCCTTCATCATTCTGAAGACAAGCCCCTCAGGCGATCGAGTGCGGGGTAGAGGTATACATGGCTTGTACTCTGCAAAAAATGTTAAAAAGAATATAGCTCTTTAGTCCTCCGATGACTAGAAAGCCTTTAGGAAATCAGGATGGCAAAGATTTCCTCTTTTATGGAACAAAATTTTTCCCTTTTTGAGGTTCAGAAAGATGTCATGTTTCTTTCTTGGGTGAGCACTTCATTTCCAGAATTAGAATTGATCTCATGGAAATGAAACATTCATCACAAGTGATAAAACTCCAATGTATCTGTCACAGCTTTAATAATATATCGCTATATTTAAAGAAGCTCTATTAACCTGGCAGTGACGTGGTGCCAATCTGAATAACCAAAGCAATAAGCAAACACTTTTGCTTCATACTCCAAAGGCAACTTTAATGCAAAAAAAAAGCATAATAATAAAAAGGAGGGGAAGCAAAGGTAACTACACATCACTAGCTAAATTAAAAAATAAAAATAAAAACAAAAACCTCAAAAGAAATGTAAAAACTTGAAAGCCATATTCATTTTGAAGAAATATGAAAATAATTTCCATTTTTATATAATGAATGATTTCAAGTTTTGTAAGTGTGTTCCTTTTTGGTTTCAATTATCCAGAGTTGGAAGAAGCCTCCAAAATCTTTAGCTTGACCTCTTACTTCTGAGAACCACCCCAGAGTCTGCTCAACAGGAAAAAAACCCTCAGTCCTGATGCTTAGAAAGTGGGATTCTTGTCTGGGTACAAGCCAACTGACTTGAGGGATCAGACTTACTTTCTGATCCGTAAAATAATATGTTGCATGCATGCATGTTAAGTCGCTTCAGTCATATCTGACTCTGTGCAACCCTATGGACTGTAGCCCACCAGGCTCGTCCGTCCATGGCATTCTCCAGGCAAGAATACTAGACAACCCACTCTAGTATCTTCCTAGACCCAAGGATCAAACCCACGTCTCATACATCTCCTGCACTGACAGGCAGGTTCTTTACCACTAGCGCCACCTGGGAAGCCTCAGAATAACATGTCTGGATGCCTCAAATCCCGTATTCTTGAAGTCATTCCAAACAGGTGGACATCTTTTCTTTGCTGAGACAACTGTAGCCCCAACAATGCTGGGGAGGAGAACAAGAGACATTTGCAGAAACGTGTCCTATAAAACCCGGCACCCAGAATGGATGGACTCAGAGACAAAGGATTTTCCTAAACCTGATTCTAATCCCTCCCTTTAGATGAAGTCCCTTTCTGTCCTCAAAGAAGACATAATTGCTATCCCTCACCAGGGTTTTCCATAAACACAAAGAGAGTAATTAGTTATATCTTAGCTTCTTTTCATCAGCTTCCACTAGAAAAATAGAGAGAAAAAAGGCATACTTCCATGCACTAGGGAGGAGGGCAGGGGGATCACATTTTTAAAAATACCTTTTTTTTATTTGACCGCAGAGCATGGCTTGTTAGTTCCCTGACCAGGCATTGAACCTGGGCCCTCAACAGTGAAAGCGCCAAGACCTAACCACCGGACTGCCAAGGAATTCCCTAGAAATACTTTCTGTATTTCTAACAGAACAGTCTTAGAAATTCCAAACTGAGTCTAGATAAGAAAGCAAATGAATATCCTGATGAAACAGAAACATGTAGCCAAACTGATAAGATCATTTTAAGATGTAAAAATATGGTTTTGGTTTATCTGCTTCCCGGTTTTTCTGGACAGTTCATGCCGGATCCTACCCTGCAGTCTCTGTGACCATCTGTCCAAAGACCTTTCCTTTCAACAGTTGAAAGACAAGAGAGCACTTTTCTTCTGGAAAAAGTAAATGCAAATTTTTAAAAAGAAGAAGCTAATAGCTATTATGATTCTGCTCTCTTATATCTAAACCTTCCACTGAGGCTCTACCCTAAGACAGAGTAGATGACATTGGTTCCACAAAAGGAGGAGTGAATTGATGCCATAATCAGGCAGGAAAGAGCTCCAACACTCCTGCCTCACCCAAACCACACAAATCATTCTAATGCAGAGGTAACATAGGACAAATATTGTTTTAAAAAATTAAAGAAATTGTCCCAAACCTTGCTGCCAAGAAGGCATCCACACCTTTTCATTAAAATCAAGTAAGCAAGGGACTTTGCTGGCCATCCAGTGGTTAATACTTTGCCTTCCAATGCAAGTGGGGACTTCTCAAGTGGCTCAGTGGTAAGGAATCTCCTGCCAATGCAGAAGACGCAGGAGACTCTGGTTCTATCCCTGGATCAGGAAGACCCCCTGGAGGAGGAAATGGCAACTCACTCCAGTATTCTTGCCTGGAAAAACCCCATGGATGGAGGAGCCTGGAGGGCTACAGTCCATCGGGTTGCAAAGAGTTGGACACGACTGAGCATGCAGACATGCTTGCTTACAACATGGCAGTGCAGAGGGGTACAGGTTCCATCCCTGTTGAGGAAGCAAAGACCCCGCATGCCTCATGGCCAAAAAAAAAAAAAATCAAAACATAAATAACAGAAGCAATGCTGTTAACAAATTCAATAAAGACTATACATATGTACGTATATAATTACATATATATGTATATATATACATATATAATTACATATATGTGTATACATATATACATATGTGTATATGTATATACATACATAATTATATAATAATTCCCTTTTAAAAATATCAAGCAAACAAAACTTGTCTTTAAAAAGCAGCAAAGTGAAGAATTCTAATGGTTCTATCAGCCAGGAAGCTGATACCTTCCTAAACGCAAAATTGTTGATATTCTTGGATGCTGAAAGCATGTGATTACCTGGAAACATAAGAGTGCCTTATGTGGCCCGAGGATCACCAAAGGAGAGGACTCTAAAGTCTACAACTGTGAGACTTTAAGATACTTTAGCAAAATCTACATAATTATGTCATCATAAGCCTGCATGAACACACATTACAGCCAACATCTTTACATCATGCATACATGGTTAACATCTCACTAACGCTTGTGAGCAGGAGAATAAAGCCTTTGTATAACAACAAAAGGATCATACTGTTTCATTCATACAACACCCACCCTGGAATTGCCAGACCCTCCAACACCGAAGCTTTTAATAAGATACTTGCCCACAAATTAAAAGGGATTCTGCAATTCCATCACTAGACAAGAATGTGATTTCAGCATCACAAGAGTAAATAAAATAGTAATCCTACTGTTATAAATTATGCATCATTCATCTCAAAGGACAATAAATAAAGCATCTTTTATCCCTACGAATCCCAAAGCAGTTAACAATTTATAAACTAGCACATGGGAATCACTTGATTCACTCTGAAAGAGATCCTGTCCTGGGATGCTGTGGTATTTCTTAAATAGCACACACAGAACTATATTGAAAGATGAGAAGCAAGGAAATACTATACCAGTGGCCTAGATTTGAGTTGAGGAGGTAGGAACCTGATTGAAATGCATTCAGAAGTTCTTTTCTCCCATTTACCTCAAGGAGATGTGAATTTTGAGACTTCCCAGACATTAATTCTCCAAAGTTTTTTTTTACCAGTGTTCCCATTTCTTTTCACCTGGGTTATTACAATAAGTTTTTCTGAAGCAAATATTTGGCATATTATTCACTTATTGACAAACCTTGTTAATTTCCTTTGCCCAGCATGATGCCCAATCTTCTTAGAATAGCATGAAGGATCCGCCAACATCTAGCTGTCCCACCACACGTGGAAAAAAACATCAAAATAATTTGAAGGACTTTCCTGGTGGTTCAGTGGTCTGCCTGCTTTTTGCAGGGGACGCGGGTTCGATCCCTGGTCCAGGAGGATCCCACATGCCACAGGGCAGCTATAGCAATGCACCACCACCTCTGAGCCCATGCTCTACAACAGAAGGAAGCCACTCCAATGGGAAACATGCGCACTGCCGCGAAGAGCAGCCTCAGCTGAAGAAAGCCTGCACACAGCAACTGGGACCCGGGGTAGCCAAAATAATAATAATTTTTGAAAGTGACTAACACTTGGTGTGTTAGTACAAGGGAGGAAGTAGATAATATCTGTCCATGTGCTGTACTGGGCTTAGTTGCTTATTGCGTCTGACTCTTTGCAACCCCATGGACTGTAGCACACCAGGTTCCTCTGTCCATGAGACTCCCCAGGCAAAAACACTGGAGTGGGTGGCCATTTACTTCACCAAGGGATCCTCCTGATCCAAGGATTGAACCCGCATCTCCTGCATAGGCAGACGGATTCTTTACCACTTGACATATTCAGAAAGAGAAACTCCTCTCCCAAGACCTCATCTTTGGTATTGCATGAACCTCTGGATGGCTGCCAAAACCTTTCCAAAGATTGTGTTTTCCTTATTTACACATTTGAGATGCAACATCACGGGTAATGATTATAACCAAGGGCCACGTTTTTTCTCTGCCAAATACAGCATCTCCTGGATGAATTAGGCATCTCTACCCTTTGGAAAAGACTCTGATGCTAGGAGGGACTGGGGGCAGGAGGAAGAGGGGACGACAGAGAATGAGATGGCTAGATGGCATCACCGACTCGATGGACATGAGTTTGAGTGAACTCTGGGAGATGGTGATGGACAGGGAGGCCTGCTGTGCTGCGATTCATGGGGTCGCAAAGAGTTGGACTTGACTGAGCGACTGAACTGAACTGAACCCTGTATTTTAGACCCTAAATTTCGCCATGATCAAACAGAACAAATATCATCTACCCAGCTGTTAACATCACTATGCACATACTTACAGTTTTCTTAAAAGATATCTTTTCAAATACATAAGGGATTCAAGGTGGCTCAGAGGGTAAAGCATCTATCAGTAATGTGGGAGACCGGGGTTCAATCCCTGGGTTGGGAAGGTCCCCTGGAAAAGAAAAAGGCAACCTACTCCAGTACTCTTACCTAGAAAATTCCATAGATGGAGGAGCCTGGTGGGCTACAGTCCATGGGGTCACCAAGAGTTGGACACGACTGAGCAACTTCACTTCAAATACATATTTGATGCTGAGATCCTATATAATATCAGAATCTACGGCATAAGTCTGGATTGGCTTCTTAGAAGTGCTTTGTATCATTTTTCTCCAGTCTTGAGTGCTGTCTATGTCCCAGTTTGTTTTGGCTTTTTTTTTTTTTTAACATAAACTCAACTTGAGCTGCACTATAAGGTCCGTGAAAGTACACATCTATAGAAAATAAGCTTCCTCCATGTTTCCAAGTCTTAGACTTTGCAAATATTGACAATGTCAGCCCTGTAAGAGTCTTTACACATGTAAGCATTCAATCAATACATGGATTGATACTTGGGATGTGATCCGGGGGCAGTGAAAAAGAACATTGCTTGAGAAGAGTGAGGAGGAAAGATTTGTTTGCAGCCCAGATTTCTAAATACACTGCAGAGCTCAGAATAAGGTAGGTGTTCAATAAATATTTGTTGAGTAAGTGTTGAAAGAATGCCTATAAATCTTTCTCTTCTCGCAATGACTCAAACATGCAAAGTAGAATGATACCCCTTGGGCTAGGAAGGTTGGCCTTTGCCATCTCCCCACTTGCCTGCCTGATTCCAGGTGGTGGCAAAGCAGCTTGGATGCCTCTGTTTCAACTACAAGCTCTCAGTTTTCCTATGTCTTATTAGATAACCCGTCTTTTCTTTACCCTCAACAGACGCAGGCACAGACGGCTATCCCAAAGCGAAAGACTCTATGCTTGGGAAAGACACAGCTATAAAGAGAAGCCCTGGATCAGGAGAAATTGGGTGATCCTCAATACTTACCCTTCTCTGAAACTAACTAACCCAGGAATGCAGATTTGAAAGTAAAAGAGATTCTGCTCAGGATTTTTCTGGCGCTCCCGTGGTAAGGTATATGCCTGATAATGCAGGGGACACGGGTTAGATTCCTGATCTGGGAAGATTCCATAAGCTGAGGGGCAACTAAGCCCATGCGCCACAGCTACTGAGCCTGCAATCTTGAGTCTGCAAGCCCCAACTATGGAAGCCCATGCACCCTAGAGCCCAGGCTCTGAATCAAGAAGCCTGCGCATCACAACTAGGGAGTAGCCCGAGCTCCCTGCAGCTACAGAAAGCCCACGCACAGCAATGAAGACCCAGAGCAGCCAAAAAGTATTGTTTTAAAGAGATCCTTTGCTATTTTAAAAAATAATAAAATAAGAGATTCTGCCCTTGAACCTTGGGCCTTTCTCTGTAAATGAGTTACAGGCCAGGACCACCACCTATTCTACAGTACAGTCATGCTGTCTCTGTCTACTTAAAGCTTTTCTTGTTCAAGGGGAATGAAACTCAGAAGAGCACATGAATGACCAGGAGCTACTATTACCCTCTAAAAGACAAAATAGCATTAGCTGAGGACAAAGCAGGTCCTTACGCATCTGGCCTTGTTTGGGGACAAGGAGCTCCACATCTGTGAATTTACCAGATAAATGGTTTAAGAAATGGCAGACTCTATAAGCAGACCATATTCAAGGGACCACATGACTCATGATCTGAATTAAATCCATGTAAGAAGAAAGTAGGAGTTATAGAAGGTAAAGAAAAGTAAGTCCTCAAGAATTCCTAAAGAGATTGTGGGGAATTCTGGGTTTCCTAAAACACACAGAGATTTAAGCAAATAGTGTGTGAATCTCAAATGAAGCTATGACTTCCAGATAAAACTGATCATGAAGAAAGTTGCAAAACTGGGACTAGAATCCAGGTATTTTCAATCAGTCAGTGGCTCTTTCCAAAAATCATTTTACTCTTCACCTGTATAAAAATGTGCTCCTTGAATCTCTCCAAGATCGAGGGGAATTTTAGATGTAACTGTATAAAGGACAGGAGTTGTTCTTTACATACATGTATATGCAGGTGGCGTGTGGGTTTCCCAGGAGGCACTAGTAGTAAAGAACCTGCCTGCCGGTGCAAGAGTTGCAAGAGATGCAGGTTCAATCCCTGGGTTGGGAAGATCCCTGGAGAAGGAAATGACCACTCATTCCAGTATTCTTGCCTGGGAAATCCCATGGACAGAGGAGCCTGGCAGGCTATATAGTCCATGGGGTCACTACAGAGTTGAACACGACTTAGCAACTTAACAACAAGAATGCTTTATAATGCACAGCGGGGCTTTCCCTCCTTTTGCATGATCACGACTAATCAGGGCCCTTCCACAGCACAGGCAGCCGAGGAAGAAGAACCGTCCAGGGCCAAACCAGGCTTGTTCCCACTTGCCACATAAGTGAGGAGCAGTCCCACTGCCAGCTGCCCTGAGAGTGACTCCATTTGCCCTGCCCCCTATCATGGCCCCAGGCCATGCCCACACCTCTCCAAGCCCAACTGCAGGCCTTCTTAAAGGACCCGGAGGCCCCAGTGTTACCTGGCAACCGCGCACCTGTGAGTTAGGTCAGCCAGGCGTGCTAACCTGTGTGTTGGGGCTTGCTGGCTCTGGACGTATTCTTATGCTCCCTTATTATAGCTCACTCCCCTGGCTCAGAGAGAAGAACAGAGCTGATTGTTTTCCTTCTCGGTTTCCTAGAGACAACAGATCCTCTGATTAGCTCTATGTTGAATGTGCAAAAAGGCTAAGGTATACACCACAGCGTTAACCTTGAAAACGTAGCTTTCAAGCAAGTGTCCGGTTTTATTTTGGGAACTGTATCTCTGCTAGGAAAGCAGCTCCTTAACTTGGAAGATTTAATTACTCTGAAAAATAAATTTTAAAAATTTTTAAAGGAAAAGTTATTTAATAATTAGGCTTTTGGGTGTTTTTTTTTTTTTTGCTTAATCTCCATGTCTCTCCAGCCCCTTCCCACCAGAAGAGGTTCCTGGCATCAAAATTTCAAGGGAGATTTAACGAAAGGCTCTGGGACTAGCCTTCTGACCAATTCCAGTGACCTGCATTGGTGCACTGGCGTTTGACCAGCTGTAACCCTGTGTACCCAGAGTTCCTGTTCCTGGCATGGAACCCTGACATTGACCTCACTTCCTGTCTGCTGACCTCTCTCCTCTAGGACACCGTTTTCTGGAAGCAGATGAACATCTGTAAGGACAGAGAACCAGGCTGCTACAGGGCCTCCTCCTTCCATTGCCCCAAAGGGAGTAAATCTGGGCAGGGCAGGACCTACCCAGATGTGGATGTCTGTGTGCTGCTGGGGCAACCTCAATAAATATTTTGTAAACGTTTCCTCAGTCCACCTTAGTGTTTTAGGAAAATGCACTGTTCCTTTTTCTTTTCAGTACCATATCCCTAGCCTTTTAGTTTTAGGCGTGGATTAACGTTTAGTAAAATCGGACTTCCTCGCTATCTAGTTTCCTTTTCTCTGACTGTTTCCCCCTCAACTGGTTTCTCTGCCTCATTCCCCTCACATATCACTTCTCATCTTATCCCATTTCTCTTTGCTCTGCTCTCTCTTCTGTCCTATTTATCCTTATCCCATTCTACAGCCATTGACTGTTTGACCTGAAAATGGCCAAGTTATGATGGTCAAGCTTCCATGAAAGGCATTTTCTGAACCATCCTGTTTGATCAAAAAGCTGGACTGTAGGGATTTCCCTGGTGGTCCAGTGGCTAAGACTCTGTATTCCTAACACAGGGGTCTGGGTTTGATCCCTGGTCAGGGAACTAGATCTCACATGCCAACATTGAGAGTTAGCATGCTGCAATTAAATATCCCACGCACTGCAATGAAGACTTGGCACAGCCGAATAAATAAATAAATAAATATTCTTTTTTTTTTTTTTAAGCTGGAAAATAAAGAAAGCCAAAATGTGAAGTAAGCCAGGAATCCCGTGGCTTCCAAGACTTCTTTTTAGGATCAGGCAATCCTCATTGTACAGACGCAAATACTGGTTGTTATTGCCCTAATAAATTTCATTTCTCCTATTTGGGGGCCATTGCTGAATTACCCTAATCCCTTAAATCTTCTGTTGTTAAACTTTGCCCCAAGAGTGTTTGTTTCCCAGCCACTTTGCAGACATTACCTCCAGGTTCACCCTCAAAGGCTCTGAACTACTAGGACAGAAGGTGAGCTATTAGTCCAGGCTCCTTTACAAATGCCTGAGCACAATAATGGAGAAGTCAAGGTCACTCTGAGTTTCCTTGAGTTTCCTTCCTTTTCTTCCTTCCTGCCTTCTCACAAACACTCAGAAGTTTTCTTCTAGTCAAGAAAACTGTTACATTGAGATTGTTGATTTTCAAATGTGTTACTTTAAAAAAAAAAAGTGTAGGAATAGAATACTAAACAAGCTGTTTTTTAAGAAAAGGAAATCTCTCCCTTTAGGGGTCTATTGTAATTTACTTTGTTTTCCAACACTAGTATTTTGCAAACCTGTTTCTCTCTTGCAATCTCATTTGGGAAAAAAAAGTTTCCTTTTTTTTTTTCTCCTTGCTGATAGGGTTGATTATGCTTTGAGTTTTCTTGTTTGAATAAGAAACATTTACATGTTTTATGTGCTGTGTGTGTGTGTGTGTGTGTGTGTGTGTGTGTGTGTGTGTGTGATAAAAGAAATCATTAGCAGTGCCGAAAGTTAATAGCCTTAGAATGTATAGCATAATATACTGCGATGTCACTGATAGAGTGAAAAAGATTTAACATAGGACTCAAGGGGAGAAAGTATAAACAGTATGAAACTATTACTACTCCAACTAGTTCTGAAAGAGCTCAATGTGAAACCAAGCAGAAAATGATCATCCCACAACTATAAATATAAAGCACTAAAAAGACAAAAGCTCTCCGGCATTGTGAAAAATCCATAAATAAAAAGCATCCCCAAAAGCATTTGCTGGCAAAAGTATTTAGTGTGGCAATAAAAAGAGTATTTGTTTTCTTTATATTAAGTGAATTTTTATGGAATCTGTACAATTAAACACTACATAAGAACTTAAGAATTAGAGTTACGTTTGGCACCTAATTGAGACTAGAATCAGGAAGATGCAGAATTTGAAGAGGTTGTGTGCCTTTACTCAGTACAGTCAAGGTTACTTGTAATGTCTTGTTAAATGAAAAATGCTTCATACTGAAAAAAAAATTGTTTTTTACATATATATATCAACACACAATATAAAACAGGGCTCTGTTTCATGGCTTTATATATTGCACACAAATATTTCAGTACAAACTGAATAGCATCTTGAGGAAGGGCTCTATACTCCAAGAGATAATTCTACCAGACCAATCTTCATATCAAATGTATATAAGAAACATATTAGTATTTTATTTTGTTGCTAGTCATTAGACTACACGAGAAAGAGTGACTTTAAAAAAAAAATTATCTAGCTATTTGGTGGTGCTGGGTCTTTGCTGCTGCCTGTGGGCCTTACCTAGACTCCGGGAGTGGGGGCTACTCTCTAGCTGTGTGTGTGGGCTTCTCATTGAGGTGGCTTCTCTTGTTGCAAGAGCATGGACTCTAGGGTGCTTGAGGGCTCAGCAGTTGTGACTCTGGGGCTTAGATGCCCCTTGGCATGTGGGATCGAACCACCCCTTGGCATGTGGGATCGAACCCCTATCCCCTGCATTGGCAGGCAAATTCTTAACCACTGGACCATCATCAGGGAAGTCCCCAGACAGCGGCTTTTTTAAAGACAGAGGAGTTACCGCTTCTCAGCTAAAAGAAAATCATAATAGAAGCGCTTTCGAACCAAAAAGGAGAGAATTAAAGATAAACTTAACAAATTATACATAATATCGTCTTGATTCATCAAGTCAAAGATTTCAAGCCTTAGCCAGACATTAGGGATCATGGTGTTAATAATGAACCTAATAATGAACTAATAAGAAAATTAATTTTGCCTTATACATGTTTGTACTTCCATGAGTCCAAGTGACTAAAGTGTGTGGACCAGCTGCTTCAGTCTGCGGGAGACAGAGGTAACTAGTACATCCTGATGGGCAAGATGGTGGTATGAAGACACAGCAACTGAAGTTGGCATAACCTTTGCCCCCACCCCAGTATCTTTGGCAAAAGAGTCGTTGATGCAACGTCAGATGGAATCACATGCCCTTCCAATGTCTAGACTGCAGCTCAGATGGTAAAGACTATACCTGTAATGCAGGAGACTCGGGTTTGTTCCTGGGCTTGGGAAGACCCTGGAGAAGGAAACGGCAACCCACTCCAGCATTCTTGCCTGGGAAATCTCATGGACAGAGGAACTTGGTGCATCCACGGGGTCGCAAAGAGTGAAACGCAACTGCGAGACTTCCGCCCCTCCAATGTATGGATTGCCCCAGGGCACCTTGAAAGGGAAGTTTTACCACTATTTACAGTGTATACTGGACTATTTACAGTTTCCAATAATTGCCTGAAAAAAAAATCCACTAAGAATAGCAATTTCAGATGGATTTAAACTAATAGTTAAAGACTTAGTACAGAACTTGATCCACTGAGGATAGTTTGCCTGCTGCAAAAGAAAGGTTCTTCACTCACCCAAATCCACTTGTTTTTACAAGTCTCTTCTCTCTGAGAGTGAGAACTTTTGAGGGACTATATACTTGGTTATCTCAAAGATTAAATCAAGGGGTGTCACTATAGAATTTGTCAAGAACTTATAAATTACACATATTAGCCTCTGGAATGCCCATAACAACCTCTGAGAAAGGTAGCCCTATCATTTCTTTATAGACCAGAAACTGAACAAAGAGACTTCAGCAACTTGCCAGAGGTCAGAAAGGCACTGAGTGGTAAAGCTAGGACTTCAAGTTCAAGTTCAAGTCTTCTATTTACAAAGCTAGTCTTTTTCTCTCTCTATGCCAGTGCCTGTCTCAGGAACTTGAAAATGCCCTTTACACAACAATGGTGTGGAAAGTCTTATGATCTATAATGATTCTCCAAGGAAGGAGGAAGATTAGGGCAGATTTAAAGTTGATACCAGGTTTCAAAGCTACAGAGCTAAGAGGATTTCTCTTGTATTCACAAAAACAGAGACCTCCTAGAGAGAAGCCGGGTTTGGAGAGAAAGAGGATAGGTGCACTTTTAAACTCAGTGTTCAAACAATTTGTACGTTATGTACATGGTTGGCGGTGGTCTACAGAGAGCTCAGAAAAGACGGTGAGAATTAGGCTGAGGTCCCTCAGAAGCTGGATGAGATCCACCAGCAACTACTACACATGGAGAAGGGCTGTGAGCAGAATCTCATGGAAACATGGAGGAGGGTAGGGGACGAGCACATCTCTTCCAGAAAGATGGGAAAAGTAAAGTCTCATTTCAAAGAATGGAAAAAATAGTGAAAGATCACTCCTTCCTCAAAGATAAAAATGAAGCATTTTAGTAAAGGCATAAAGAAATCGTGACGTGCAAGCAAAAAGAGCCAAGAAAGTGCAGTCCCTGATGGCACTAGTGGTAAAGAACCCATTTGCCAGTGCAGGAGATGTAAGAGCCATGGGTTCGATCCCTGGGTCAGGAAGATCCCCTGGAGGAGGGAATGGCCACCCACTCCAGTATTCTTGCCTGGAGAATCCCATGGACAGAGAAGCCTGGTGGGCTACAGTTCATGGGGGCAGCAAAGAGTCAGACATTACTGAAGTGACTTAGCATGCGCACACACGTGTCTCTGAATAATCCCAATGCTCTCATTAAAGATAAATGTAATGTTCTCAAAAGTAAAATTTGGGGACAGTTACCATGGGCAAGTTGGAAGTGTGGTCCTGGAGCTGAATAAAAGCGAAACTGATCTGCAAGGAGGACCTAAGTGTTGTCAGATGAACCGAATATGTAGCAGGAAAATAATCATTGCACTAGAATTTTCTCTTGAGAGCAGAGAAATAGAGGAATTTAACCAGGTTCAGGAATTAACAAGAAACACATGCTGTAAGGTCAGAAGAAGGAGAAAGATTTTAACACGATGTGAGAACTTAGCTAAAATGGCCAAATGTAGAGTCTAACTAAGGCTGTTATGTATAAGAGAGAATGGAATGAAAGCAGGAAAGATCACCATAAAGATGGACAGGAAGTTGGCTGAGTGTGAAGGTGGGGGAAGGAGGCACGGAAATACAACCCGTGTGCTGATTGAGGAGGCTGGACACAGCATCTCAGATTCACCAGTTTTTAACACTTTCATGTTCATTTTCAACCATTCACTTTCCCTACCCGTCCCTCAAGAACATTTGAGTTTGTAGTTATTTGTCAGATTTTTCTATCTTCAATAGCTTAGTGGTAGAATCCATTTGCCATTGCAGGAGGTGTGGGGAGATGCAGGTCCCTGAGATGGGAAGATCCCTGGGTTGGGAAGACCCACTGGAAGAGAGCATGGCAACCCACTCCAGCATTCTTGCCTGGAAAATTCCATGGATAGAAGAGCCCGGCTGGCTACAGGAGGCTCACAGGGTCGCAAAGAGTTGGACACAATAAGCGACTTAGCATGCAAAGTGACATTTATAAGAAGTGGCTCCATGTCTGTCCCGCTGTCGTCTCTTCCTGTTCTGTTCTCAGTCACCCATTGTCCTGGGCTGTTTTCTAGACTTCTTGTTCCAACACACTTTGCCTTTTGTCTGCCATCTTTCCCTTTAAAATATCAAACCAGAGTGATCTCATTCCTTTCCTAAGCTTTGTACTATCAAGCGTTAGAATACTGTATCATCCTTTTATTATAAAAGAGCCCTTGCTTGTTTAGCCAAGCCAGTAAAAACAGAGAGCCAAAGATGAGTGTGCTTTGCTGCTGCTGTTGCCAAGTTGCTTCGGTCGTGTCCGACTCTGTGCGACCCCACAGACGGCAGCCCACCAGGCCCCCCCGTCCCTGGGATTCTCCAGGCAAGAACACTGGAGTGGGTTGCCATTTCCTTCTCCAATGCATGAAAGTGAAAAGTGAAAGTGAAGTCAGTCGTGTCCGACTCTTAGCGACCCCATGGACTGCAGCCTACCAGGCTCCTCCGTCCAGGCAAGAGTACTGGAGTGGGGGTGCCACTGCCTTCTCCAAGCGTGCTTTAAACCTTGCTTTTGTGTAAGAATTTGTACTACCTCCATAGTTCCTTTTAGTTAAGCATCTGTTGGTTACACCATGTGCCACCTCTGTGCTATTGACAGAACAGTGATAGATATGGTCTCTACCTTCAAATAACTTTCAATCTATGGGGAAGAAATGAAATTAAATATATGCTACCTAAGCAGTGTCTTAGACAAAGTGTGTACTGGGAGGAGCTTTATCCAAGATTGATACAATACGGACGTGACTGAAGCGACTTAGCAGGCACTCACGTGGCCCCCCACAGTTGCCACTGGCCAAATGTGGCCATCAAGTGCTTGAAATGTGGTTGACTATTAAGGAACTGAATTTTAAATTAGTTTCCTTGTAATAAAATTTAAGTAGCCACATGTGATACTATTAATAACTCCCTCATCGAATGGTGCAAATCTGAAGTGCCCTCTCCCCTATGGGACAATCCTAGTGAACTTCCTGTTCGTTCACACTAGATCTATTTCTACTGAGTGACTGTCTTTCAGGACTCAATCGTCAGTGAAGTCTTCTTAATGACTCTAGGTTAAATTATTTGATTCCACTTTTTTTTTTTCTGTAAGTCATTTTCCATTATATTGTTGTATATAATATTATAGTCATTTATTGTAGTAAATATATAACATATGTTACATATTATATGGGGTTTTCCTTGTAGCCCAGATGGTAAAGAATCTGCCTGTAATGCAGGAGATCCAGGTTCCGTCCATGGGTCAGGAAGATCCTCTGGAGAAGGGAATGGCTACCCACTCCAGTATTCTCCACGGAGATTTCCATGGACAGAGGATTCTGGTGGGCTACAGTCCATGGGGTCGCAAAGAGTCTGACATGATTATATTTTACATAGATATGTAATTTTATAGCTTTATATGCTTGTGTCATGAACTCCTTGAAAAGAAAGACTATCTCTTAAGTCATTCTATAGTTTTATAAGCCGTCACAGGACCTGGTACCTGCCTACTGAATCAAGAAAGAAAAAAAAAAAAAAAAGTAACCGCATGCTGCTTGGATGTGACTTAGCATTATGAGAGATAAAAATGAACAAAGTGCAGCTCTAAAACATAAGCTTCTGCTTCCTTTCACAACCCCCTCCTGAGAATGGCCAAGTCCAATAATTCAGGAAGGTTTTGCATCCATAAGTTGGATGATGGAAAAATCTTGTTTTTTGTTTTTCTGGTTTGGTGTTGGTTTGTAATGAGTTGCAATTTTAGCCTTAAACACTGGGAGTTAACACGGTTAACTGGATGCCTGGGCTATTTGGCTGTCACCCTGCATGACTGAAGTACAAATCATTCTAAGAACCGCTCTTCTTTGAAATCTGAAATATGGTGATTTGGAGAATTCCAAATAGTGATGCATAATTTTTCAAAACTGTAGCTAAAAGGGGAAGGGAAAAAAAAAAGATTGCTACTTTGGCTAAGAGAGAGAAAAAGCTAAAAAGGTCTCTGATTTGGGCTATAGCATGTACATGGGTGCAGGCATCTGTTAATGGAGTAAACCGGGGGTCCCCAACCTCTAGAATCTAACACCTAAGGATCTGAGGTTGGAGCTGGCATAATAATATTAGAAATAAAGTGCACAAGAAATGTAATGCGCTTGAATCCTTCCCAAACCATCCCCCTCCCCATCCATGGAAGAACTGTCTTCCACGAGACCAGTTCCTGGTGCCAAAAAGGTTGGGGCCTGCTGGAGTGGAGGATAGCACCAGTAGAGTTAGGCAGGCATACAGATTGCAGGAGAGGAGGCTAATGGAGGCTTTTTCTGGTCCTGTGCGTTCAGCCCACAGTTCACCACCTGTGGCTGCTCTTTTTATGAGAACTGGCGCACATTTAACTGCTATAGCTGTTGGCTTCTAGGCTTCCTTCTACCCACAGAGGAGGCATTCATTCACATTTCAGCTATCATTTCCATTAAACCATGAAAGTACTAATGGTACCTAATCTAACTCGATAAGGCACAACCAAATAAATACATCCCCTAAATACCCTAATTATAAGGTATCTAGAAACATAGTGGTGGTACTTACTGAAAATAACTACATTAACTGAAAACTTAAAATATTCCTTCCTAAGTATATGGAAAAACCAAATAATGTTTGTGCAGAAAGCAGGGAGTAGCAATTCCATTAAGATATTTCATGGGGGTGGGGGGGAGCACTGGTCCCATTTTGTCTATTTCAAGCTCCATTTTGCTCATATGGTAACTTAGAGAATCATTCAGAGAAACAGAGTGGGAGGAAGAAAGAGCTACATTTCCTTGGAAACTTAGATACATTTTTCTTTCCTATTTTATCTGAGCACACAGGCGACATCTTCTTAATGAGGGTCTTCAAATGTCTCTGCCTTTCAGAAGTGTCTCTGGTGTGCCCCTGAACAAGTCTCTGATTTTAGCTTTCAAATATGCTCAGGATATAGAGTAATTTTTTTCACTTAACACTATTCATTGTTTTACCTGCCTTAGTGGGAATTATGGATTTGATTAATGGGCTCAAAGATTTTGTCCTTTGTAGGTTTCTTATCTCCATTCCTTCCTGATGCATGATGTTTCCAACAGTCTCTGAATCATATCTGCAAGAGGACTTTTAAAGTAAAATAAAAGCAGGGTGGTTTATCCTGGCATGTGTGGTGACCACTTACATTAAATATATTCATACCTATATGTATGTGTTTAGTCATATATTTGGAGAAGGCAATGGCACCCCCACTCCAGTACTCTTGCCTGGAAAATCCCAAGGATGGAGGAGCTTGGTAGGCTGTAGTCCATGGGGTCGCTGAGTCTGGCACGACTGAGCGACTTCACTTTCACCTTACATTTTCATGCATTGGAGAAGGAAATGGCAACCCACTCCAGTATTCTTGCCTGGAGAATCCCAGGGACAGATGAGCCTAGTGGGCTGCCATCTATGGGGGTCGCACAGAGTCAGACACGACGGAAGCGACTTAGCAGCAGCAGCAGCAGTCATATATTTACTTCTTCATTCAGCAGACTCTTCTGCATTAGGCATTAAGCATGGTACTTGGAAGAATCTGTAGTGATTTTAGGCTCTACTGAATTAAATGAGATAGGGGGCTTCCCTGGTGGTCCAGTGGCTAAGACTCCATGCTCCTAATGCAGGGAGCCAGGGTTTGATCCCTGGTCAGGAAACTCAATCCCATGTGCTACAACTAAGGTCCTGTGAGCTGCAACTAAGATCCAGAGCAGCCAAAATATATAAATATTAAAAAATAAATGTAAAAGTTACAAAAAAATAAGGAGATGGTGGCCACAGAGCGCCACTTTGAACAGTCTCCATGGTTATGACAATGCAAATAGGTATGCATAGTGAAAGTAACTATAGCAGGGCTTGTTTATTCTGTTTTAATTTTGGTCACCCTGCTAGTCAAATAGATAATCAGGAAGCGCCTGTGTTCAGTGAGTTAATAAAAATGTATGACACATGCTCCCGATGAAGCAAACTACCAACACTGAAATCCACAGGTGCTACAAAAATAACCACAAATAACCAGGCAACTAATTCCTCATCACTGGGAGTGCAAGCTTTGAGTCAGATAGGCATATTTATCACCCCAAGTGGCTCTAAAAGATGAACTAACGCTTACAGGTTTATTCAAGGCCTTGCAGAAGAAGGATTATCTAAGAACACAAAGTATTTGGGTGTGGGGAATTAATACACATGATTTCGGTGACAGCTTCTCCCCAATTTGTATTAACCAGTAGAGATGTGCTATTTTTGACACATGCACACCTTCATGGACAAGTAGAAAACTAGACAAGTGTTTAATCCGTGGGGTGATCAGATAAAATAAAGTCTAGCACTAAGATGGCACTAACAGCCACTCCTTGGAAAAGAGTGTATTTTTTCCTCCATTTGGGCAGCATATGAGTAAGTTCACTAAAATAAGCTGGAAAATATTCCTGACTCGTTCAAATGCAATCTGTGAGCTCCAAAAATAAATAAAGATTGCTCCTAAGAAGTCTAGAACATGATACGATGCAAAGCAGTGGTAACAGATTAAGTGCTCTCATACTCCCAAACATCTGAACCAGCCTGTTCTGCCTGGTTAACAAGAAAATAAGATGTGCACAGAGATCTTAAATTATGACTTTTCTCACAGGTCCTCCGATCTGGAATTTTAAAAATGCATTGTTGAAACGTAAGTAGTGGTGATAAACATGTGTGCGTATTCACTCTGAAATGTGACATCAGTTCAGTCGCTTAGTCATGTCCTACTTTTGCGACCCCATGGACCGCCACAAGCACACATTATTTCATACTTACTGATGGGCATAGGACACACACACGTGAAAAAGTGAAAGTGTTAGTCACTCAGTTGTGTCCAACTCTTTGGGGCCCCATGGACTGTAGCCCGCCAGGTTCCTCTGTCCATGGGATTCTGCAGCCAAGAACACTGGAGTGGGTTGCCATTTCCTTCTCCCGGGATCTTCCCTACCCAGGAAATGACCCTGGGTCTCCTGCATTGCAGGCCGATTCTTTACTGTCTGAGCTACCGGGAAGCCCAGGAAGAAAAGAATGGTACTGCTACTACAGAAAAAGTTCCATATTATGAGTAATTATAAAATAAGCAAATTTTGCTTAATCATACACACACATTGGTATACGCACACAAGCTCAAACTCTTTCTACCATCCCCCACAATAGCACACATGATCCTTACTATAGAAGAATTCAAGCACAAATGATAGTGGGTATGAATTTGACTATAAGTTGATGACAATAAAGAAATTTCTAGAGAAACTTTAGATGTGCAAGCATGCTCACTCGTGTCCAACTCTTTGTGATTCCATGGATTATAGCCTGCCCAAGGTCCTCTGTCCATGGGATTTCCCAGGCAAAAATACTGGAGTGGGTTGCCATGTCCTCCTCCAGGGGATCTTCCCCACCCAGGAATCAAACCTGGGTCTGTTGCATTGCAGGCAGATTCTTCACCACTGAGCCAGCTGGGAAGCCCCAAATTTTAGATGACTTTGCTTATATATGCACATATTGAGTATAGTTGTTAAGGTTCTTATTCTAGAGTCAGAGAGATATAGTTACAGATTCCAGCTCTGATACTTAATCGCTATGTGACCTTTGATAGAATATTTACCAGCCTGGTAAGAAAACTGTGCACACAGCAAGTGTTTAATAAATATAGCCGCTGCCACCACCATCATCAAAACCATCATTATTATCAAAATCATCATCATCATTATCATAAAAAATTTGGGGGAAGAAGGAATATGATCCAAACTGTGCCTTCGGAGATGAATTTGGCAGGAATGCATAGAATGAACTGGAGAGCTGAAGCAAACCAGAAATACTCATGGTTCTATTTAAAATATCTCTATCTTGTCCATCATCCTCTTTACAATACCCCACACACCCACATGCACAAGAGATGGAGTAGAAAACCCAATACGACACAAATGAGGTAAGGCTGGCATTTCGGCCTGAAGTGAGTAATAGCCAAGGATCCAGACAGAAGTCTTAATATTCCCTATCCCCACTTTGCTCAGGAGCTCAGGACTAAAAGAGCGGACAAACATATCTCCGGGCTTACACCTAGAGATCTCACCCTCACCATTCACTTGCGATGCTCCTCCATGGTCTCTGCTGCCTGCACTGCTGGCCATCTGTTACAGTGGCATCGTGCCAGCTTACAGGATAGCTCGCTGGTTTCACAGAAGCCCCGGGGCCAAGAAATGGTTTCAACAAGAAGCCCTTATGAAACTCACAAGAGTGCCTGGAGAGAACTCCTGATTGCCTCTTCTTTTCCCCACACAGCAATGCTGATGGTGATTTCTGCTTCATGACATTTTATTTCACCTGTTGATTAAACGAGTAGGGTCTCCAATCTAAATCTTGAAATCTGGAGAGGAAAAACACAAACCATGTGTAGATACCTGTGGCTGCCAAACAGACAGGTGGTGTTATTGCCTGCTTCTTGGCAGGGCTAATGGGAAGCAGCAGGGTTTCCATCAATACTCTGCGAGTGCCTCCTCTAATTCCCCACGATTCCTCCCCCACCATGAAACCCCCTCTTTTCCCAGTCCTTATACTATCTGTGAGGTTTAGCAACAATGGCTTTGCATAGCTCATCTTCCACCTGTGTCCACATTAATTTAAATACATACACATAAGTTGTTCTTGTAAGACACAAAGAAAGATATTTAAATACATCTGGTGTTTTGAACTAATGCATATGTGTGACTGTAATATGTTTTATCATTACATTAAAGAATATATATCCTTCAGGGCGGAGAGAACCAGAAGAATAAATGTCACTTTTAAGTAAATAAAATAAAAAATCTTCAACCTAATGATCAAGAGCATTTTCAGTTTATATTCCATTAGGTATTAGCATTTTTTAAAAAATAGAGAATGCATTCAAAACAAGAACACTTTAGTCCTAATAGTAGGTATTTGCACCTGGTAGACAGAAAGTGCAGTGGTGCGAGTTTAATGCCAGCTGATAGGGCTCCCCAGGTGGCATAGTGGTAAAGAACCTGTCTGTAAAGGCAGGAGACGGAGGAGATGCAAATTTGATTCCGTATCAGGAAGGAGGAGAAGGCAACTCATTCCAGTGTTCTTGCTTGGAAAATTCCATGGACAGAGTAGCCTGGCGGGCTATAGTCCATGGGGTCAAAAAGAGTCGGATATGACTGAGCAGCTGAACACATGCCCGATGGTGAAAGGAATGTAGATTTTCCAGGCTTGATTTTGACTGGTTCATTCATTCAACAGCTGTGGATCCGGTATTGGGTTTAAGATTAATATGCAGATAGCAAGTCAGCCAGAATAGCTCTGGTCAAGAATTTTATCATCTAGTATCATAGGTGTGTGTGTATATATCACCAGACAAACACAAAACAAAACAGAAATTCAGTGTTGGGGACACACACTGGTATTATGAAAGTACTTATTCCAGCCTGGAGAGAAAAGAAAACTTCCTGGGAAAAGCCCCAAAGCAGGTTTCATTAAAAGTTTGAATTCACAAAGCATAAGAACTATACATCACTTGTCCTTATCTAACTGGCTGGAGGACCCTACACATATATTCATTATTCAGATTTTGCAAAAATTTCTGAGATAGATTAAAAGAACCTATGAAATGGGACTAATTATTCTTCTCTGTCACCACTGGGAGAATATAAAAATCCAGAGATAAAGAAAGAAGATGGCACTTTATAAATGCAAGTTCTTATCATTTATCTCTGGTAGTCTTTTGCATCTACCAAAGGATCAAACAAAGAAAAATAAGAAAAAACTACAAGAGATATAATGAGTAGTCTTTGCTCATTCATTTCAGCAATGACATTTTCTAGATGATCATGGAATCTTAGCACCAGCAAAGGTTCTGTGAGGGTCCGTTTGTCCACCTCTCTGGCTTCTGAAGACAAGAGGAACCCCAAATGGTGAGCCACTTGCCCATTCCTTCCAGCGCTGCTAAGACTTTCTTCCTTTCTGGAACCATTCTCCTCATTAATATCCTTCCTTGTTTATATTACGAGTGGGATACAAGATATGGGAAAAGCCACCCATGCTGACAGCGGCACCGAGTCCTCAAGAAACAAGCAAACAAAAGACTAAATATCCAATTCTTCAATATAGATCATTACCATTGATGCTTTTTCTTCTATATAACTCAGGTTGCTTCCTAACACTCAGTTGAGAGTAAAAGAAGGAGCTGTTTTGAAAATGTGCCTAGTCCCGGTCTAAGCAAAAGCAACTTGAAGGTTTAGAGTGAGTGATGGAAAGGAAATGGACAAGATAGAGTTGGGGTATGGATCACCACTCGCCTGAAAGGGCAGAACCTAAATTTCAGTCCCACCCTAAACCCTGCTTCACTCTGAGACTATCCACCAGGAATCCAGTAGGATGTTCATTTCTCCATCTAGTGTATACATCAATTCCCAGACTTCCCTCCAGCTCGCAGCCAATCAAAATCTTGAACCAAGAGGCTCCGTCTCCATAAGCTCCATCCATAGCACTAATGGTCTTCACGGCACTGTGGAGCTTTACTAATGTACATGAGAAGCCCATAACAGATCATAAACTCCTATGGGTCAAATGCCAGCTCTGTAGTTTCCATTGTTTATAACCTTTTATGTAACTCCTCATAGATAAAGAATCTTATTTAAACATGCTAAAAAAGAGAGGTAGAATGATTAACTTTCCTAATAGTTCATGTGTTTGCCTCTTTCTGTTACTGCCTAGTATTTATTTGTACGGATACTTCAGAGGCAAAATAATGAAACATGACTTTTTCTTTTTCTTAGCATGTTCAGGAAGAGTTAAGTTCTTGGATTCCATTTGAGTCAATATGATAGGATTACCTATTTCCCAGAAGGTGGGAGGGCAGTGAACGAAGTAATATTTCAGCATCTAAATATTTGAAATGAAAACCTTGTGTATATATTCACATATAGGCATGCAGCATCCCCAAGCATGTACATATATTCTCCCTTGATGTACGATCTCAGTAAAATATCAGAGAGAAAAAAATGTCAGACATACATAGCATAGCAATCAAGGGCTAATGAAGATCCAGGTATTAAATCAATTAAGAAGTATCAAAAGCTACCTAATCATCAAGGAACAAAATTGGCACCACAATATGTAGTGAGTATGGGAAAGCCTAATTTACTAAACATACCCTGCAGTCACATAATTGCATGTAATTTTACCAGCATAATTAACTAATTTAATTACCACTTCTCAAGTGCATCAATTATTGACATTACAGAGTTTTCAGACAGCAGAATTACTGTGTGGTACATCCAGAGAATGCAAAATGCTTTGTACGCCGATTTTCCCAGTCACAGTCAACTACTGAAGAAGAATGTGGAGTTGCAGGGAGAGAATTCCTGTGGGGGAAGCCTCTGTTGAGCAGGTTGAAAGAGGGAGCACCCCCAAATGTGTCTGACGTGAGGCAGAGAAGAGGAGGAAGCCCCAAGACTATGCTCCTCAAGGCATTCTTTGCCAGGGTGCAGACAAAATGTGCAGAATCCAGGTGGGGAAAGACATATAAGGCTCTAATTTTTTGGAAAAAATGATGCAACAGCAATTCAAAGTGTGCCAAAGAAGAATACTGCCAAGAAGGAAAGGAAATAAAAGAGACAGAAGTTGAGCATTTCATTGAAGAATCAAAGCCAGCCTTGGAGAAAAAGGTTTTTCATATATAGAGAGAGATAGGTTGGTAGGTAGAGAGATAGATTTAATAATACTGATATAAGTATTACATATATATATTTAGTAACAGTGATAAAACCAAAGCTTACCTTTGAGAGCATCTAATATATATATACGGTTTCCCAAGTGGCTCAGCAGTAAAAGAATCTGCCTGCCCACGTAGGAGATGCAAGAGAGGCGAGTTTGATCCCTGGATTGAGAAGACTCCCTGGAGGAGAAAATGGCAACTCACTCGAGTATTCTTGTCTGAAAAATATCACGGACGAAGAGTCTAGTGGGCTAAAGTCCATGGGGCTGCAAAGAGTCAGATATGCCCGAGCAAATACACACACAACAAAGGATAATATTCATTGCATATCTATGATATCCCAGGACATCTGGGAAGTCCCCTGCATCTGCTGTCTCATTTCTCCTAATGGTTCTGTGAGACAGATATTAGAGATAACATATATAAATATATATATGTTATCCTACTTGTAAAGTCAGAAAGATGTTGTATTCCACTCTCAGATGGGTCATAGATTCACAGCTGTTTTGAAAAAATAGGCATCATCATTTAAGCCTGTTCTCATGTCATGAACTTTGTGAACAGAGATTGCTGGAACTCCAGGAGCTCTGTTGGATTTTGGGTTTCTTGTTGCGTCGCCCTCTTGCAGCTGACCTCTGCATAGCTGCTTCATCCTAAATGGAGGTGGTGAAACAGGGCTCACATTAGCGCGCTATTTTAATGAGCCCATTTAGTTGGCATAAGGAATGTGAGATGAGCACATCTCCCTTACCTTTCGAATCCTTGGATATCCATAATACGGTGCCTTTGGATTTAAATTGGGATTTTTAAGTCCTTTATTGGCTATGGGAATAAGAAAGGAAGTCTTTATTACCCCTATCTTTAGGAGTTGATTTTTTGCCTTCCTTGTAAGTGAGTTAGTCAAGCAGTTAGAAAATAACTCAAAGGAAAGGAAAACATGTTTTCACTTACATGGTTGAAAATGAGATTGCAGTCTAAAGATGTGAGCCTTCTACTGGGGAAAACCTTTCAGAGCCTGGGAATAACTGGTTGCAAATTTACTGGGCCTGGTTTTACAAAGAGTCGGTATCTGAGAATCATGTTTATTTAATTTATGTAATAAACTTTTTGGAACTGAGAGCTGGAGCTATTACCTAGAACTATTACCTCATCCTTGGGGCACATCTCTAAGCAGGGCAAAGTTGTCATGAGCGTGAAGTTTCCTTCGGAGCTTTCACTGGCCCTAGTACATAGTGTCTTTCAGAGAAGGCAATGGCACCCCACTCCAGTACTCTTGCCTGGAAAATCCCATGGGCGGAGGAGCCTGGAAGGCTGCAATCCCTGGGGTCACTGAGGGTTGGACACAACTGAGCGACTTCACTTTCACTTTTCACTTTCATGCATTGGAGAAGGAAATGGCAACCCACTCCAATGTTCTTGCCTGGAGAATCCCAGGGACGGGGGAGCCTGGTGGGCTGCTGTCTATGGGGTCGCAGAGAGTCAGACACGACTGAAGCGACTTAGCAGCAGCAGCACATAGTGTCTTTAATAACAGGCAATGCTTTTTCCTCCTCCTACCACCTATCAAAGCCCCAGAGCTTGTGTTTATCTTCTACCAGAGCTTCTTTATCTCCTCTACCCTCTATCTTGGGGCTTCCCTGGTGGCTCAGAAGGTAAAGCGTCTGCTGGCAATGCAGGAGACCGGGGTTCGATCCCTGGGTTGGGAAGATCCCCTGGAGGAGGAAATGGTAACCCACTCCAGTACTCTTGCCTGGAAAATTCCGTGGACTGAGGAGCCTGGTAGGCTACAGTCCATGGGGTCACAAAGAGTCAGACACAACTGAGTGACTTCACTTCACTTTCACCCTCTATCTTAAAGTGGCTTAAATTTAAGTCAATGTGTTACCTCTAATATATCATATTATCGCTAACAGAGGTACTGAATGTAAGTTTTCTCTATGATTTTCTATGCAAAGTTTTAGATCTTTTTGAACAATTACAATTTTGTAATATGATTTCTAATGTTAATAATCAATGAAAAATGATGTTGACAGCTTGGGAGGTGAGTGGGTAGAGGGTCTGTCCTGTGCTCCTGAAGCTGAATCAGATTAGTAGCACTTCTTCTTCCACAAAAGGTTGTTTCCATTATTGAGACCCATTCTTGTGACTTAAGCCCACTGAATTTTTCAGTCCTAATCCAGTTCTCTCTGAAATGCATTCATATAACCCACAGAACAGTCAATAAAATATGTCCTGCATGAGAAAAGCCTTTCAGGAATGCCTGTTATGAGTTTATTAATTTAAGTCTAAGCTTCTGTCTAGAGGAAGTCCTTATTAATGAGGCTTTAAAATTAACCTTGTCCTTGGGGACCTGGTAGGCTAGTGACTAAGACTCCCTGCTCCCAAATGCAAGGATCCTGCGTTTGATTCCTGTTCAAGAAACTAGATACCGCATGCTGCAATATTCCAGGGGCTTCCCAGGTGGTGCAGTAGTAAAGAATCTGCCTGCCAAGGAAGGAGAATGGGTTCAATCCCTGGTCGGGAAGATCCCCTGGAGGAGGAAATGGTAACCTCCTCCAGCATTCTTGCCTGGAAAATTCCATGGATAGAGGAGCCTGGTGAGCTACAGTCCATGGGATCAGAGTTGGATCCGACTGAACAACTAAGCATGCTGCAACTAAGATCCGGCGCAGCCAATTAATTAACCTCCATCCTCAATACACTCAAACTAAAGATATTTACTCTTCACCTCCTGTCATCATTATATTGTCCCTTTGTTTCAGGAAGATCAGTTAAAAAGGAAGAGGTCACTGGAGTTAGCTGGTACTAAAATAATTCAGTTGGACCACAAACACCCCTTACCATCATCAAGAAGAAGATATAGAAACAAAGGCCATATTGAAAGATACAAGAGTTCCTGTAGAGAAAGCAAATATGTGTAAGGCATATTCCTTCCAATGGCATTCATGATCTGGAGGCATTTGGAGCTGTGCATAAATAAAAATAACACAAGAATAAATCAATGCACTAGAACTGTTCAGAAGGAGAAAACTGTTAAGGGTGTTGTTTGGGGAATTCT
The DNA here is from genome assembly GCA_917880005.1 of Nanger dama. NCBI lineage: Eukaryota > Metazoa > Chordata > Mammalia > Artiodactyla > Bovidae > Nanger > Nanger dama. The sequence continues at coordinate 11,917,459 of CAKJTW010000032.1, read as the reverse complement.
TTGCGGAAGATGTAAAATTTTAAAGAAATCTCAAAGGACAGGATTTCACAGAGACTTAAGAGTGTAGAACAAGCTTAAGAAACACCATGATCAAAAGCATAGAGGTGGGAAGTTTGTCAGGAGACAGGTGGTACCTACATGGCCAGAAGCAGGTACAAAATCATGACGGCAGTGGGGAGGGGAAAGAATATATGAGTGAGGTCCCCAAGCTGTAGATCCAGCCTTTCTACGGAGTAGCCACAAAATCCAGGAAAGCTCCTTCACTTTCCCAGTTGTCAAATGAGCAGGTTTAGTTGAACCATCTCTGTGTTCCTTCCCAAGACTAGAGAAATCCTATGCACTGAAACTGAAGTTCACCTTTTATAGGCTAATGCGTGCTAAGTTGCTTCAGTCGTGTCTGACTCTTTGTGACCCCATAGACCATAGCCCGCCTGTCTCCTCTGTCCATGGGGTTCTCCAGGCAAGAATACTGGAGTGGGTTGCCATGCCCTCCTCCATGGTATCTTCCAGACCCAGGGATCGAACCCCCATCTCTCATGTCTCCTGAATTGGCAGGCAGATTCATTACCACTGGGGCCACCTGAGAAGCCCCTTACACGTTAATAAATATCGCTTATTTTTCATCTCTGACACACCTTCCTGTTCTTCTCCATAGCTACTACAATTTCTCATTGTACTATCTTTCCTATGTTGAATCAATTCATGTTATAGCAATCACACTTGTAATATCGCTGTCATTTACATATTTGAAGTGGAATTATAGCACTCCTTCAATATCACAGTAATCCAAGTCTATGCCCCAACCAGTAATGCTGAAGAAGCTGAAGTTGAATGGTTCTATGCAGACCTACAAGACCTTTTAGAACTAACACCCAAAAAACATGTCCTTTTCATTATAGAGTACTGGAATGCAAAAGTAGGAAGTCAAGAAACACTTGGAGTAACAGGCAAATTTGGCCTTGGAATGCGGAATAAAGCAAGGCAAAGACTAATAGAGTTTTGCCAAGAGAAGGCACTGGTCATAGAAAACACCCTCTTCCAACAACACAAGAGAAGACTCTACACATGGACATCACCAGATGGTCAACACCGAAATCAGATTGATTATATTCTTTGCAGCCAAAGATGGAGAAGCTCTCTACAGTCAACAAAAACAAGACCAGGACCTGACTGTGGCTCAGATCACGAACTCCTTATTGCCAGATTCAGACTCAAATTGAAGAAAGCAGGGAAAACCGCTAGACCATTCAGGTATGACCTAATGGAATTATACAGTGGAAGTGAGAAACAGATTGAAGGGCCTAGATCTGAGAGATAGAGTGCCTGATGAACTATGGAATGAGGTTCGTGACATTGTGCAGGAGACAGGGATCAAGACCATCCCCATGGAAAAGAAATGCAAAAAAAGCAAAATGGCTGTCTGGGGAGGCCTTACAAATAGCTGTGAAAAGAAGGGACGCGAAAAGGAAAGATATAAGCATCTGAATGCAGAGTTCCACAGAAGAGCAGGAAGAGATAAGAAAGCCTTCTTCAGCAATCAATGCAAAGAAATAGAGGAAAAGAACAGAATGGGGAAAGACTAGAGATCTCTTCAAGAAAATTAGAGACATCAAGGGAACATTTCATGCAAAGATGGGCTCCATAAAGGACAGAAATGGTATGGACCTAACAGAAGCAGACAATATTAGGAAGAGGTGGCAAGAAAACACAGAAGAACTGTACAAAATAGATCTTCATGACCCGGATAATCACGATGGTGTGATCACTCATCTGGAGCCAGACATCCTGGAATGTGAAGTTAAGTGGGCCTTAGAAAGCATCACTACGAACAAAGCTAGTGGAGGTGATGGAATTCCAGTGGAGCTATTTCAAATCCAGAAAGATGATGCTGTGAAAGTGCTGTACTCAATATGCCAGCAAATTTGGAAAACTCAGCAGTGGCCACAGGACTGGAAAAGGTCAGTTTTCATTCCAATTCCAAAGAAAGGCAATGCCAACTGCACTCATCTCACATGCTAGTAAAGTAATGCTCAAAATTCTCCAAGCCAGGCTTCAGCAATACGTGAGCCGTGAATTTCCTGATGTTCAAGCTGGTTTTAGAAAAAGCAGAGGAAGCAGAGATCAAATTTCCAACAACCGCTGGATCATCGAAAAAGCAAGAGAGTTCCAGAAGAACATCTATTTCTGCTTTATTGACTATGCCAAAGCCTTTGACTGTGTGGATCACAATGAACTGTGGAAAATTCTGAAAGAGATGGGAATACCAGGCCACTTGACCTGCCTCTTGAGAAATGTGTATGCAGGTCAGGAAGCAACAGTTAGAACTGGACACGTAACAACACACTGGTTCCAAATAGGAAAAGGAGTACGTCAAGGCTGTATATTGTCACCCTGCTTATCTAACTTCTATGCAGGTACATCATGAGAAACGCTGGGCTGGAGGAAGCACAAGCCGGAATCAAGATTGCCGGGGAAAATAGCAATAACCTCAGATATGCAGATGACACCACCCTTATGGCAAAAAGTGAAGAGGAACTAAAAGCCTCTTGATGAAAGTGAAAGTGGAGAATGAAAAGGTTGGCTTAAAGCTCAACATTAAGAAAACAAAGATCATTGCATCTGGTCCCATCACTTCACGGGAAATAGATGGGGAAACAGTGGAAACAGTGTCAGATTTTATTTTGGGGGGCTACAAAAATCACTGCAGATGGTGATTGCAGCCATGAAATTAAAAGATGCTTATTCCTTGGAAGAAAAGTTATGACCAGCCTAGATAGCATATTCAAAAGCAGAGACATTACTTTGCCGACTAAAGTCGGTCTAGTCAAGGCTATGGTTTTTCCTGTGGTCATGTATGGATGTGAGAGTTGGACTGTGAAGAAGGCTGAGTGCTGAAGAATTGATGCGTTTGAACTGTGTTGTTGGAGAAGACTCTTGAGAGTCCCTTGGACTGCAAGGAGATCCAACCAGTCCATTCTGAAGGAGATCAACCCTGGGATTTCTTTGGAAGGAATGATGCTGAAGCTGAAACTCCAATACTTTGGCCACCTCATGCTTAGAGTTGACTCATTGGAAAAGACTCTGATGCTGGGAGGGATTGGGGGCAGGAGGAGAAGGGGATGACAGAGGATGAGATGGCTGGATGGCATCACTGACTTGATGGACGTGAGTCTGAGTGAACTCCGGGAGTTGGTGATGGACAGGGAGGCCTGGCGTGCTGCGATTCACGGGGTCACAAAGAGTTGGACACGAATGAGTGACTGAACTGAACTGAACACAGGAGCTCCAAAGAGCAGTCAGCTCAGTCAAGGATGCCTGCAGATTGTTTGGGCCATTCAGGTCTGGTCTTTTCTGCCAATGCTTTTCAAGCAAGTCATCTGCCTACCTGCTCTCCCTATCCTCAAAATCCTAATTTCACTCCTTATACTTAGAACTGGCTTCTGTCACCATTCAACTTAATGTAGCACAGGGAGCTCAGCTGGTACCCGTGGTGCTCTAGATGGATAGGATGGGGGATGATGGGAAGGGGGAGGTCCAAGATCTAGGGAATTTGGGGACTTCCCTGATGGTTAAGTGACTAAGACTTTGCATTCCCAATGCAGTGCGCCCAGGTTCAATCCTTGGTCAGGGAACTAGATCCCTCATATGCTGCAACTGAAGACTGAAGATCCTGTGTGACACAACTAAGACCCAGAGGAGCCACATTAATAAATATTTTTAAAAGAAGGGAAGGGATATATGTATACATATAGCTGATTCACTTCCATGTACATGCAGCAGAAACTAACATAATATTGTAAAGCAACTGTACCCCAATAAAATTTTTTAGAGGAAGATCATTGGCTACCTTCTCTATGAGTTCTCTGCAGCACTGTTGACCTATAGCTACAAAAAGTGACATTCATGGCTAAGAGTCAGAATACACCCATGTTGGTCACAACAGAGTAAGAATGATGAATTCCCAGAATTTATGAATATTACTGATTAACTCAACACCCTCCAGGACTACAGAGAGATTTTTTTTCCCCCTGATGACACCAATCTGATCCTCGGACACCAACCGGGTGTCTAACAATTCAATTTGATTTTGGTACTAAATACCCAGAGTTATGATCAGACCCTAAAGTTTAAGGGTTCAGTTTTACAAGACTGCTCTCATTTCAGACACTAGCAGCAATGGGGTACCCGGACTGCTCACACTTCTTCCTGACTCCCTACAAATTCAGTGTTTCCAACCACCTCCCACTCAGGTTTGGTAATTCACTTGAACGACTTACAAAATTCAAGAAAGTGCTTTGTTTACTAATACTAGTTTATTAGGGCTTCCCTGGTGGCTCAGCAAGAATCCACCTGCAGTAAAGGAGATGTGGGTTTGATTCCTGGGCAGGAAGATCCCCTGGAAGAGGAAATGGCTACCTTGCTTGGGAGATCCCATGGACAGAGGTGCCTGGCAGACTACAGTCTAAAGGGTCGCAAAGAGTTGGCTACAACCGAATCAACTGAACACACAGGCACTCACTGGTTTATTATAAAGGATGCAACTCCGGAACACGCAAAAGAAGAGATTTACCTGGCAATGTACTGTTGGCAGGGGGCCGGTGGAGGGGAGTGTCTGTGCGGGGCTTTCACAGCTTCTCCGGATGCTCCATGCTCCCACCACTCCGATGTGTTCACCAGCCCAGAGGCCCTGCAAATTCTGTTGTTTGGAAATTTCATGGAGCTTTCATTATGTAGGCATGATTGATCAAATCATTGGCCTTTGGTGACTGAATTCAATCTTCAACCCTCTCTCCTCCCAGAGATCGGAGCCAGGAGAAAGCACTGAAATATCCAAACTTCCAATCTTATCTTGGCTCTGGTGCCCTGCCCCCATGCAGAAGCTAGGAGTCCCCACCAGGAGCCATCTCATTCGCATGAAAAAAGCCACTGTTATCACTCCGATTTGCCAGGTTTTGGGAGCTCTGTGCCAGGAACCAGGACAAAGATCAAATATCTATTTTTTTTTTTTATCATACCACAACTACTGTATCTAATATTATTAGGGCATGTCATGATTCTACCCCCTGGCCCTTAAATAAGCACTTCTTTCCTTTGGTCCAGGGAGAAAATCCAGGATGACTTGGCAGAAACATTGCTTATGGCCATCTCTCTATCCAGAACTCTATTCAGTAGCTATTTGAAGCGTGCAGAGACATAAGAAGGCTAACGTTGGTAAATCTGAATTACTGAGGATCAATCAGAAAGAGGATAATTATTCATCATAAATCCACGGTTGTTTGGACAACACTCAAGTCCTCAGCCCTCTGCTCATTTCACTCTCCTCATTTCCTTCAGATATCAGCTCATGGCAACTTTCCACCGTGGAAATGGTGATCTGTAGGAACACTTTCAAGTCCATCCCTCTAACCCTCTCCCTTGAACCCAGACCTTCAACATCGACTGAAAACTGTGTGCGGTGTATGTTAGTCACTCATTCTTTGTCTGACTTTTTGGGACCCCATGAACTATGGAATTCTTTGTCCATGGAATTCTCCAGGTAAGAATACTAGAGTGGGTTGCCATTTCCTCCTCCAGGGGATCTTCCTGATCCGGGGTTCGAACTGGGGTCTCCTGCATTGCATGTGGATTCTCTACCATCTGAGCCACCAGGGAAGCCCAACTGTGTGTTACCTACTGAATATTACAGTATCATTTCCTTCTCAGCACCCCAAAAGTAGGCCTATCACCTCTCCCTGAAATAAAATTCCTCCCAATTGCTTCTACTTCTTTGTTTGTGGTTAGGATAACTATGCACTGTCAAACTCTCAAGTTCAAAATTTGAACACAAACTTTAACCTTTCCTTGATTCCAAATCTCATATCCAAGCAGTTATCCCTTGTCAACTATTTCTCAATAGGCATTCCTACAGAAAAAGACAAATACTACATATCTCTCTTACATGGGGAATCTAAAAACCAAAACAAACAAACTAGCTCATAAGAGAAGGCAATGGCACCCCACTCCAGTACTCTTGCCTTGAAAAATCCCATGGACGGAGGAGCCTGGTGGGCTGCAGTCCATGGGGTCGCAAAGAGTCGGACACGACCGAGCGACTTCACTTTGACTTTTTCACTTTCATACATTGGAGAAGGAAATGGCAGTCCACTCCGGTGTTCTTGCCTGGAGAATCCCGGGAAAGGGAGAGCCTGGTGGGCTGCCATCTCTGGGGTCGCACAGAGTCGGACACGACTGAAGCGACTTAGCAGCAGCAGCTCATAAATGCAGAGAACAGACTGATGATTTCCACAAGTGGAAGTTAAGGGGGATGATGGGAAAAGATGTTCAAAAAGTACAAAATTCCAAGCTATAAAATAAATAAGTCATGGGAATGTAATCTCCATCATGATAACTGCAGTTAGTACTGTAATGCATATTTGGAAGCAACTAACAGAGTAGATCTTATAAGTTCTCATCACAAGAAAAACAATGTGTAACTATGTACAGTGATGGATATTAACTAGACTTACTGTGGAGATCGTTTTGTGATATAGACATATCAAATCAATAGGTTTTACATTTGAAACTTATATAGTGTTACATCACTTATACTCCAAGTTAAAAACAAATAAAACTGAAAGGCAAGGAACTTTGCTGGTGGTACAGTGGCTAAGATGTGCTCCCAATGCAGCAAGTCCAGGTTCAACCCCTGGTCAAGGAGCTAGAACACGCATGAGTCAATTACAATCGTGCATGCTGCAACTAAGACCCAGTGCAGCCAGCTGCCAATAATAAACAAATAAAAATAAATATTTAAAAACTGAAAGGCAAGAAAACAAAAAACCAAGACGTGCATATCATAATGAATATACTAATAAACTATAATACTTTCTTAATAAACAGAATTACAGTACATTAAACAAACCCACCATCATTATATTTGCTCCTCTATTTCCATTTCTGTGGCAACCCCTAGCCATGAAGGTCAGCTGTACTCAATGCTGGAATACACTGAGTTGCCACCTTGTGATGGGATCATGGTTGATATGTTGGCAACAATTTCTCCATGTTCAGCTAACAGTACCTACCACCCCAGGATTAATTTCATTACTGCAGTGTTCTCTTTACTAAGATTTCTCCCTTCGAAATGTAATAGGGCCCATTTCCAAATTTCTCAACCTTTCCTTTAAGAGTTTGCCTAATCTTGCCCTCAATGAATTTTTTAGACACTTTTTCCTACTTCTCTTATGGATGAAACCTTCACTCCAATTAGACTGCTCTCCTCCCGTATCCTTGAAACCAGAAGACCAGAGTTCAAGTCCAGCTTCAACCACCTTCCTGCTGTGAGACTTTGAAAATTCACTTCCCTCTTTGTAGTTATGTTCATCAAAAACTGGAGGTAGTAAATACCATAATCTTAAGGTTGGATTGATTATATAATTAAATATCAAATATTTACACGAGTTCCATAAACCCATCTATATTATTCAAATTAAATGATTTATTAGTTACTATTCAATTTGGAAATGAACTGTGCTCCACTCATTGTTTTATATCTAGCATTTTGCATAGTACCTAATGCATAGGCCCTCAATAAATATTAGCTAGGTAGAATGGATACATGAGTAATATTATCATTGCCTTTGCTATATCCTGAGACTCATGAAGAACCTTTTGTAACACCATACTTCCTCAGAATCTTAGGTACTTATGGTCTGTAAAACATTAGCTACACTCTTATATGAGTCTCTCCCAGGCCCTGGTGGCTCAGATGGTAAAGAATCCACCTGCAATGCAGGAGACCTGGGTTTGATTCCTGGGTTGGGAATATACCCGGGAGAAGGGAATGGCAACCCATTCTAGTATCCTTGCCTGGAGAATTGCATGGACAGAGGAGGCTGATGGGCTACAGTCCATGGGGTTGCAAGGAATCAAATACAGCTAAGCAACTAACACTATATGGGCTTGCTTTCTCTTTCCAGCCAGAGCAGAGCTGAAGTGAGGGTGAGGATGTCATTGTATCTCTGTATTCCTGCAGAGTGCCTATCATCTGAACAATAACTCTGAATCGCTTAGCAATGCACAAACATTTCCACTTTCCCTAATTCAGTTCAGTTCAGTCCAGTCACTCAGTCGTGTCCGACTCTTTGTGACCCCATGAATCGCAGCACGCCAGGCCTCCCTGTCCATCACCAACTCCCGGAGTTCACTCAAACTCATGTTCATCGACTCGGTGATGCCGTCCAGCCATCTCATCCTCTGTTGTCCCCTTCTCCTCCTGCCCCCAATCCCTCCCAGCATCAGAGTCTTTTCCAATGAGTCAACTCTTTGCATGAGGTGGCCAAAGTATTGGAGTTTCAGCTTTAGCATCAGTCCTTCCAATGAACACCCAGGACTGATCTCCTTTAGAATGCAATTCTTTAAATTATCATGGAGGAGTGTGTTTGTGCACGCACGCGCGTGTGTGTGTGTGTGGTTGTATGTACCAGATCTAACTATGCTGGAAAGCACAAGTCACTTCTGAATTAATTGGACTCTGAAATCAAACATCTCACCCTTATTAGCAAGTATTTTCAGATGCAGCGCCTTCCTCCGCTGCTAATTTGAGGAAAATGCCTTACACTAACAAACCTTCATTCTCCCCATCAAAATGATGTCTAGGATGTCATCCTTGGACAAATATCTCCTCATTAGAATTTTCTACTTGATATGTTCCCTTTATTTTTATTCCTAAACATCTGAAATATTTAGTTGTACAGAAACATGAGCCTCTCTTATGTACGCATCACAGATTTATTTATTTTCTTTGTTAGTTTAAAACTAAAGCCATTTGGAAGGGATTAAGTGATAGAACATCCAAATAGCTGTTCTTAGGAGTTTTAGGGTAATGAAAAGAAGAAAAACCCTCTCTGGGCTTAGAGAGTAAGGTTAATAAAAATCAATCTCCCATCTCAAATTTGAAAATTTCATCCATACAGCTGACTTCTTCACTTTAGCTTTTTACCATCACGATGACAGACCCTGCAGCAGAATTAGAACAATTTACAGCATCTTGTGTCACTGTCACTGCTTTTCATTTTGTTGGGGTTGAGACTGGGAGAAGCCTGAGAGTTAATTTTAATAAGACTAATCAGCCCATCTTGACAATAGAGGGGAAGGAACAGGGACAGGTAGATGACTGTGTGTTTTGACATCAGGCCATTAACATGCAAATCATATGCAAAATCATATGCTAACAAGTTTGAGCCTTTGTTTGTGGTTGGACACTTTTATTCCCTCAAATGGACAACAGTTTGGATGAAGGCCTGGCTCAGTGCTATACAGGAAGGCACTTAGCAAGGCACTTGATAAGCACAAGAAAAATATGAAATGCTCTTTGAACACTTGTTTGAACCTCTTTGGAAGAGTGGGATCCCTTTAAATTTGCCTAGACTGCCTGTTCACCAGAAGCAAGCGCTGAAGCATGGCAGGGAACAGAAGCCCATGCAATGCCCATGCTCACTGCACACAGTAAATAACAGTAGTGAGAACACGGGGCAACCTGTGCAGACTGTGTCCTTCACATCACCCAGAGGCCACTGCGGAGCTCCCTGGGACAAGCAGCATTAATTATAGACTAATGATCCCATTTGCATGCACATTTTTAAAAACAGTAGCGAACACAGCCCTAATGATTGAGGATGAGTGAGATGAGGCTGCATTAAAATGCTCGATTGAGCCTCTTATCTCATTTTTTAAAAAGACCTCTATCACCTTGGTGCTCATCAGTACACATTAACATTGGGTAACCATGCGACATGGAACGTCACGCTGGTTCTCTGCACATCCAGTCACTTCATCAACCCGTTTTTCAAGTGTTTCCTCTCTCTCTAACCTCTTCTGATCATCAGCTCAAGATTTTTGTGAGCGGTATCAAAAAAGCATAACTTAAACAAAATTTTTTTAATGTGGACCATTTTTAAAGTCTTCATTGAATCTGCAACATTGTTTCTATTTTACGTTTAAGTTTTCTGGTCGTGAGGCATGTGTGATCTTAACTCCCCAACCAAGGATTGAACCCAAACCCTCTGTATTAGAAGGTGAAATCTTAACCACTGGACCCCAGGAAGTCCCCAAATATAATAACTTTTGATGTAAGTGAGAAGACAGAAATACAAGAAATTTTGATGTAGGTGGAAAGAGTTACAAAAATAATAAACCAAGCATATCAGGAATATGTTCAGGAACAATCAAGCATCAGTTTGTGTAATCCAGGCAATTATCAAATTGGAGGACAAGGGAAAAATCAGTTCAAGAAAGTGGCTCAAAGCCTTGGAGGGTCTTAGTACTGTTAGCTCAAGAATAAACTTCATGGCCTCAGGGGGAGGGCATTAGCCAAACCAGGAGCTGAGGTTTTGCAGCTTAGGAGGGCCAGGGAACCCTGAACTGAACTTAGTTTCCATAGGATTTCTCTGTCTACTGTTGAAAGAAATGGTGGTCAGCCAGGAGGCCTTTGATGCAGAGCTCTTTGTTTTTGAATCGAGAAGAGCCAGGCAGATAGACAGCTTGACATCTGTATAAAAGTTTCTCATTTTCATGGGCCTTCCTTGGTGGTCCAGTGATTAAGAATCCGCCTCGCAACGAAGAGGACATTGAGTCGGGAAGGTCTCCTGGAGAAGGAAATGGTAATTCACGCCAATATTCTTGCCTGGGAAATCCAGGGACAGAGGAGCCCAGCAGGCTACAGTTCATGGGGGCTGCAAGAGTTGGACGCAACTGAGTGGCTGAGCATGCAGGCACGGGGAACTAGGAATCCACATGCCGCAGAGCAACCAACCCCACTGCATCAGCTACAGCAAACCATGAGCCCTGTGCCCCAACTACGACGCTGTGCAGCCATAAGTAAATCAATAAAATATTTTTTTAAAGTTTTTCCTTTTTGGAAATTTATTTTATAAGACACATTATATGGACTCTTTTCATTTCATTTGACTCATACTCATATGCTGTACAGAGCATCTTTGAAACAAAAGCAAGTGCCGATTCTAAGCCCATTTGGGGCAGCATCTCCCACTCTGATTCTACTTCCCACAATCCTTTTATAATACCATTTTTTAAAAATGTTTCTCTCATGAGATAAAATTAAACTTCATTTAGGAAAAGAAAACTTCACACACCCGATTCTCCTCATATCAAATATCAATATTTTACAGTCCTCCCAAAATTAAAAAAAAACTGGAGACTGAATGACGGCAGCTTAAATATTTACAACCTCCAATTTCAATAAGGTATCTTAATAAAAGTTACGGCATCGAGAATGAAGCTCTGTGAGGTCCTGGAGTTTTTATAGGCGGTGTCAAGCTGATGTTTCAGGATCACTTGGCTGGTCCATGATGTGGTTTGAAGGGATCTCAGGAGATCAAAATAAAAGTCCCTTATAAATAAGGTATAAGAAAGTATGTTAATGGAATATTTACAACTGAAAAAAGCCATCATAATCATCTACTTACTCTATGTCCTTATTTTGAAGATGAAAATGCTGGGATCTAGAAATTATTACTTTGCCAAGAATTACAAAGCATATTAGCGATAGACCAAGAACTAGAATAGAGGTCACGTGACATGCATTCCAGAGTCTAGGGTTGTTTCTCTTCCCTCATGTGAGACAGGTTCTAATAAATGTTTTCACAGGACACTGGAGTTGGGAAAGGTCATGTTCAGTGTTTCACAGAATATGATGTGGACAGTTCTTACAAGCTTTGCTGGGGATGTTCCTCTGCCTGTGTGAAATAGGCATTAGGACCTCATACAGGAGGTACATTGGAGCTTATTATTAATTATATGAATGATAACACTTTATATTGCCGTAGGTTTATGTCTTTATCAAACTACTTCCATGAGTTTCACTCATTCACTCTATTTCATAAGTAGCATGCCCTTTGTTAAGCCTACATTATTTTATTTAATTTTCATACCAAGCTCATAATGCAGGTGTGATTAGTCCATGTTATAGACAAGAAATGGGCCAACAGGGATAACATAACCTGCCCCAGGTTACTCTTACTGGCCAACAACAGAACCAGGTATCAAACGCCAATCTCTCTGACTCCAAAGCCCACGTTCTCAACCCTATTACTAAGTAACTTCCACAAAGACATGCGTGTGCGCCCACCTAGCTTGGTTTATCTAATCATCACAAGGGCTCCCCTGGCGACTCAGTGATAAAGAATCCTCCTGCCAATGACGGAGATGCGGGTTCCATCCCTGGGTTGGCAAGATCCCCTGGAGGAGGAAATGGCTATCCACTTCAGTATTCTTGCCTGGAAATCGCATGGACAGAGGAGCCTGGTGGGCTACAGTCCATGGGGTCTCAAAAGACTTAGACACAACTTAGCGACTAAACAACAACAACAAATCATCACAAAAGTACCAGAAGGTGTAGGCTATGTAACCATATTACAGATAATTTATTCATTCAACCAATATGTATGAGAGCCTACTGTTGCCTAGCAATCTTCTACTCAAGGAGGTACAAGGATGAATAAGATACAAAATATTTCTGTACCCTCATGGAGATTACTTTCTACCACAGAAAACAGGCTATAAGCAAGCAAGGGTGTGAACATATAACACAATTTCAGCTAAATGCCAAGAAAAAGCTAAACAGAAGGGGATAGAACAGCTCTGGGAAAAGAGAGGGGCATATTTTAAATATGGAGGTGAGGGAAGGCCATTCTCAGTGAGTGATATCAAAGAAGGAAACTTTATCCTGAGAAGGAGTGAATTACATAAAAATCTGATGAAAGGAATCTTTAGAAAACAATGGTTAACCTGGTCACGAAAAAATAAAGTCACCTAGTCTCAGTCATACAGCTGAGTGTCAAGTCCAAGTCTCCCAGTAAAAAGTCCCATCTTTTACTGCAACACAGATGAGGGTCTCAGGTCAACCTTAGACCAACCAGTCATAGCAAGTCCATTTGCTCTCATTCTATACAATTGCATTTTAAAATTTTTTCATACACAGACAAATAAAGGGAATATATGTTTTCCCTTTTGTCAGCTTTTGCCATCTCATGGGCTGTACGGGCCAGGCTTCTCTGTCCATGGGATTCTCTAGGCAAGAATACTGGAGTAGGTTGCCATTTCCTTCTCCATGGGAAGATCTGGACCCAGGGATGGAACCTAGGTCTCCTGCATTAACAGGAGGATTCTATACCACTGAGCCACGTCTCCTGCATTTTTTTGTGGCTAGTTAACCAGAATTTGCTAAAAACCTCCTGTGGGAAAATTCTCAGAAGATTTCAGATATAAGAATTCACTATTTTTATTCTGAACAGAGCAGGAAAAATATCCTTCTCATCTTGGACAGGCCTTCTTTTTAAAATTTTAAAAACATATTTTATTTAAATCAATAACTCAAAATATAAAAATATTATTTCAACATGCAACCAAAAAGAATATTGATACTAGTTTACATTTTCTTCTTTGTACTTCAGTTCAGTTCAGTCGCTCATCTGTGTCTGACTCTTTGCAACCCCATGAACCGCAGCATGCCAAGCCTCCCCATCCATCACAAATTCCTGGAGTCCACCCAAACCCATGTCCATTGAGTTGGTGATGCCATCCAACCACTCTTCTCCTCCTGCCCTCAATCTTTCCCAGCATCAGGGTCTTTTCAAATGAGTCAGTTCTTTGCATCAGGTGGCCAAAGTACTGGAGTTTCAGCTTCAACATCAGTCCTTCCAATGAACACTCAGGACTGATCTCCTTTAGGATGGACTGGTTGGATCTACTTGCAGTCCAAGGGACTCTCAAGAGTCTTCTCCAACACCACAGTTCAAAAGCATCAATTCTTTGTTCAGCTTTCTTTATAGTCCAATTCTCACATCCATACATGACCACTGGAAAAACCATAGCCTTGACTAGACAGACCTTTGTTGGCAAAGTAATGTCTCTGCTTTTGAATATGCTATCTAGGTTGGTCATAACTTTCCTTCCAAGGAGTAAGCATCTTTTAATTTCATGGCTGCAATCACCATCTGCAGTGATTTTGGAGCCCAAAAAATAAAGTCAGCCACTATTTCCCCATCTATTTGCCATGAAGTGATGGGACCGGATACCACGATCTTAGTTTTCTGAATGTTGAGCTTTAAGCCAACTTTTTCACTCTCCTCTTTCACTTTCATCAAGAGTCTTTTTAGTTCTTCACTTTCTGCCATAAGGGTGGTGTCATCTGCATATCTGAGGATTGATCTTTTTCCCAGCAATCTTGATTCCAGCTTGTGCTTCCTCCAGCCCAATGTTTCTCATGATGTACTCTGCATATAAGTTAAATAAGCAGGGTGACAATATACAGCCTTGACGCACTCCTTATCCTATTTGGAACCAGTCTGTTGTTCCATGTCCAGTTCTAACTGTTGCTTCCTGACCTGCATACAGATTTCTCAAGAGGCAGGTTAGGTGGTGTGGTATTCCCATCTCTTTCAGAATTTTCCACACTTTATTGTGATCCACACAGTCAAAGGCTTTGGCATAGTCAATAAAGCAGAAATAGATGTTTTTCTGGAATTCTGTTGCTTTTTCAATGATCCAGCAGATGTTGGAAATCTGATCTCTGGTTCCTCTGCCTTTTCTAAAACCAGCTTGAACATCAGGGAGTTCACGGTTCACATATTGCTGAAGCCTGGCTTGGAGAATTTTGAGCATTACTTTACTGGCATGTGAGATGAGTGCAATTGTGTGGTAATTTGAGCATTCTTTGGCATTGCCTTTCTTAGGGACTGGAATGAAAACTGACCTTTTCCAGTTCCATGGCCACTGCTGAGTTTTCCAAATTTGCTGGCATATTGAGTGCAGCACTTTCACAGCATCATCTTTCAGGATTTGAAATAGCTCAACTGGAATTCCATCACTTCCACTAGCTTTGTTCACAATGATGCTTCCTAAGGCCCACGTGACTTCACATTCCAGGATGTCTGGCTCTAGGTGAGTGTGAGTGATCACACCATCCTGATTATCTGGGTTGTGAAGATCTTTTTTGTACAGTTCTTCTGTGTATTCTTGCCACCTCTTCCAAATATCTTCTGCTTCTCTTAGGTCCATAGCATTTCTGTCTTTTATTGAGCCCATCTTTGCATGAAATGTTCCCTTGGTATCTCTAATTTTCCTGAAGAGATCTCTAGTCTTCCCCATTCTATTGTTTTCCTCTATTTCTTTGCATTGATCACTGAGGAAGGCTTTCTTATCTCTCCTTGCTATTCTTTGGAACTCTGCATTCAAATGGGTATATCTTTCCTTTTCTTCTTTGCTTTTCACAGCTATTTGTAAGGCCTCCTCAGACAGCCATTTTGCTTTTTTGCATTTCTTTTCCATGGGGATGGTCTTGATCCCTGTCTCCTGTACAATGTCACGAACCTCCGACCATAGTTCATCAGGCACTCTGTCTATAAGGTCTAGTCCTTTAAATCTATTTCTCATTTCCACTGTATAGTCTAACTCTTCCAAATGCAGTGTGCATTTCACACTAAAATCACATCTCAATTCAAACAAGCCATATGTGACTAGCCTTCTTGAAAACTATTTCTTCCTACTATTATGCTTATGACTTTTTTTTTATGATATACACGAGGGTATATTGTATTTGTTTTTGAAACTGAAGTGTCTTGCTCCATTCAAGCCAAAATTGAAAGAAAATTCAATCTGAGGGATTTTATGGGGACCTGAGGTTATCTGAGTACTCTGGGCTGAGGCAGTTGGAGAACTGTGGACAGAGGGAGCTGTGACTCCCTACAAGTTGCTCGCTGCCCACAGTCACTTGGTACACCAAGGGATGGCTCTGGCAGGAGGCTCCACACTTTCCAATCTAAAGTCAGAGCCAGGATCTTCACTGCCACTCTCAAAGCCACATGTTTGGTGACCTGACTTCAAGTGTCCCTGGGGTCTCTCCTCAGAGGTTCTGCCACTTCCTGGGGCATTCCTGGGACATATTGTACCAGTTGCCAAGCGCTTTCATCTCTCTGGGACAATCCAGCAAAATACACTTTTGCAAGACTCCGAACACCAAGGCAGTCTCTTCCCTCCACCACTCCGTCTCACACCCTGAAACTCCCAGGAGAATTTATTAAAACACAGATTGCAGGTCTCTACCACAGAGATTCTGCTTCAGTCAACCTGAGGTGGGGCTAGAGAATGTACAGTTCTTTTTTCTTATTATTTCTTTATCCAGCTGTACTCAGTCTTAGCTGCAACATGCAGAACCTTTAGCTTCAACATGTGGGATCTAGTTCCCTGACCAGGGATTGAACATGAGGCCCTGCACTGGGAGCGCAGAGTCTTAGCCACGGGCCCACCAGGGAAGTCCCCGAGACTGTGCGCTTCTAACAAGCTCCTGGGTGACGCCGCTGGTCCCTGGACCCACTCTTGCAGTAGCGCTGCTTATATTACTTCTGCTTCAAGGGGAGAAAAAAACTTACCTTCTCATTCTTTGGGGGAAGGCTGCAGGTCTGCAAAAGGACAGGACCCCAATTAACTTTTCAGTAACTCACACTGTTACACTAGTGAAAACAGAAGAGGGAGAAATAACAAAGGAAATTTTATTTCCTGCAACACAGGTGTGGAATGCTTCTCTAAAGGGGGCCACCTCTGCTGGCGGACCTCCTAACCACTGTTGCCACCCCATACCAGATCTTGGCTTATAAACCCACTCTCCAGGTAGAACAGCTGCAAAAGGAATAGTTGGGAAACTTTTTATAGGCAAGCCTAGGCATTTCCTTTTCAGCCCCAATTAACTAGCCAGAACGAGAATGCTCAGCCACCCTGGCCCACAATACGGTCCACACAAATACTCATTGTGTGGCAAAGAGTGTCTCTCATGGCATCAAGAATTTCATATGGAGTGTGTGTGGGGAAATGAGGGAAAGAAAGAAAGCACGTATATGTATAACACATTTCAAAAACCGAGAACTATTTCTCTTGCCCTCATGCATTTTTCACACTTTTTATTTCCTACATAACACTATAATCCTGTATATATTTGCCCTCTGCTTTCCACTACAATACCCTGATAAGGCTATATTCTTTTTTTCCTTGGTTTTCTGCTGGCTTTTGGCAAAGAAGTAGCCTAGACTCTTAGGTAAAAACACATTTATCTCTAATATTTCTTTTCATAACATGCACCTTCAGCAAACCTCATTTCAAAACCCAGTCCATGGATTCTGCAAAAAATACCAAAGAAGCACATTGTAGTGCAAGGAATCAATGGACTTGGGCAGAGACCACATCACATTATTTGGCAAAGCTTGTTTCCTCCCACCCCCCGTACCCACGCTTTCATAAGAAAGCTAGGCAAACCAGAAACAAGAGTGTGTTCTGGAGGTTACTTAAAGGAAGCAACTTAGAAATCAGCTCAGTCCCAAGTAACTGTTTTATTTAATGTAAAATAATCTTGAGATGCTCTGGGGAGACAGCTCTGCACTTAGAAGCTGTGTAAACAAACAACCCAGAAAATGTTACCATGACGCCTAGGCTGGGTAGATACCCAAGTATTGAAGGGATGCCTCGAAATTACCATAGAACCTTAAAAGGAGTAAAGAAGATGGAGAAATATCCAGCAACAATACCACTATTCACCTAGAGCAACCCCAGGTTACATGACAGTGTGATCTCCAATTCAATCTCATTGAGGACACACCTGGAAAGAGAAAGAAGAAAGTGCTTGCTTTATCCTATCCTGAAGCTACACTCAGTTTAGATATGAGTATGCTAGACGCTTACTCCTTGGAAGAAAAGTTATGACCAACCTAGATAGTATATTCAAAAGCAGAGACATTACTTTGCCAAGAAAGGTCCGTCTAGTCAAGGCTATAGTTTTTCCTGTGGTCATGTATAGATGTGAGAGTTGGACTGTGAAGAAGGCTGAGCGCCGAAGAATTGATGCTTTTGAACTGTGGTGTTGGAGAAGACTCTTGAGAGTCCCTTGGACTGCAAGGAGATCCAACCAGTCCATTCTGAAGAAGATCAGCCCTGGGATTTCTTTGGAAGGACTGATGCTAAAGCTGAAACTCCAGTATTTGGCCACCTCATTCGAAGAGTTGACTCATTGGAAAAGACTCTGATGCTGGGAGGGATTGGGGGCAGGAGGAGAAGGGGAAGTCAGCGGATGAGATGGCTGGATGGCATCACTGACTCGATGGATGTGAGTCTGAGTGAACTCCGGGAGATGGTGATGAACAGGAAGGCCTGGCGTGCTGCGATTCATGGGGTCGCAAAGAGTCGGACACGACTGAGCGACTGAACTGAACTGAACTGAAGTCACTTCAGTTGGGTCCAGGTCTGACTCTTTCCAACCCCATGGACTGTGGCCCACCAGGCTCCTCAGTCCATGGGATTCTCCAGGCAAGAATATTGGAGTGGGTCGCCATGACCTCCTCTAGGGGATTTTCCTGACCCAGGGATCAAACCCGCATCTTTGTGTCTCCTATATTGGCAGATGGGTTCTTTACCACTGGTGACACCTGGGAAGCCTCAGTTTAGATATCCTGGCAGGCAAATTCTGCATTTTCCCTTTTTGGCAGCCTCTATTATAAGAACGTATCTGGCCAGTTAGCTCAGTTGGCTAGAGCATGGTGCTGATAATGCCAGGGTTGCAGATTCTATTCCTGTTCGGGTCAGATTTTGTGGTGACTACCATTTGGCTACCTCCCTAGTGGCTCAGACGGTAAAGCATCTGCCTACAATGTGGGAGACCAGAGTTCATTCCCTGGGTCAGGAAGATCTCCTGGAGAAGGAGATGGCAACCCACTCCAGTATTCTTGCCTGGAGAATCCCATGGATGGGATCCCTGGTAGGCTACAGTCCGTGGGGAAGCAAAGAGTCGGACACAACTGAGTGACTTCACTTCACTTCATTACAAGAACAACCAGGTATCACAGTGCATCATTCATTCATCCATTCTTCGACCTTTCTCTCCCCTTTTGTCACAATTACAGGAAAATTTTAGATGGGTCAAGTAACTCAGTTTTGCTCAACAACCCGGATGAGACAGAGTCATTATCTATTTAAGAGAAAGCAATATTTTCAATATTTATGGTCAATAAAATAACCTCCAGAAACGTGAAAGCAAACACGGAAAAATATAGCTTTAAGAAAGGAACACGTAAATCATTTCCCCTGGCATATCAGTGTAATCTTTTCTCTCCCAATGACAATCAAGACTACAAATCCTCTCTATATGTCAGAAAATGGAGCTGGGGATTCTAGTCACCGACTTGCTAATTAATACTTGAACCAAGAATGCTCTGCTAGAGATATTAGAAATCAAGTTCCCTGCAGGACTGGCGCCTTGTTTTTAACCCAAGGCAATGATGCCTCACATACAGCTCTGAAGGTTTCATTACTGTCTGCTGCGTCTTCATTCTCCTCTGGAACGTCTCCAATTTCCCCAGAAACACAGGTGGTCTTTTGAATAAACAGAGCTAACATATTGAGCTCCATAAGCTCTATGATGATATGTATTTCTCTCATGCACAGCTGTTGCTTGCACAGTTGGAACACTGTGCAACTATGAGGTGGCTACTTAGTGAACTGGAGGTTGCTATTCAGAGGATAAATTCACAGAAAGGCATCTTCAGGTAAAGAAGGAACAGAAAATAACAAGTGGGGCCCCACAGGGATCTGTACATTTTTCATTATCTGTGTGAAGGAAATGAAAACATGTGTTGAGGGATTCACTGAAGAATTTGATGGCATTCATCCTACTTCAGAAGTATCCCATGCTGAGCAGATTTCATTCTATCATGAAATAATTGGTACAGAGGGCCTTGAATAGGCATGCCCTATACTTCTGGCATTTAATAAAAGTCAAATGGTAGCTATAATGAAATTACTTATACCACTTATTCATCGAAGACTAAAGGTGTTTGAGGAATTCATGGGCTAACGTTGATAAAACATGCATTTCACAATGACACCAGTGTCAGTGTTCAAGGGTTTAAATAACACAAACAGAGTCAAACACCCAAGCAAGGACAATGCAAAGTTGTGACTCCTCAACTGCAAAGGTGTGACACCTCACTTCGGGCAGAGCAATCTTAAAATGTTCTCAGCTGTTATTTCTCTCCAAATGTAAAATCAACCATGAAGACTTCCAATAGCTTTACTTACTGAAGGGCACCTTATTGTTTACAACAACTCAAGGAAATGCTTTAGCAAATGAGACAATGTTACTTTATGCCAAAAGGTGGAGGAGATATCTAATGACAAAACCAAAAACAACACCAACTATTGATAACACAGAGGTAAACTTTTTATCAAGGGTTCTAAAATGACAAATGAAATCTAAATGGGACTTTTTATTTAATCTTTTTTTCATAAGACTCATAAAAATGATGGAAAAGAGCTAAAGAAAAATGATTAGACAAATATTTATGCTTGGAAATGAAAGAAGAGTATCTCCATAGATTAGAAAGACATATCTCAAAACAGGAAACAAATAGAGAGCTACAGTGGTTTTTTTTTTTTAAAAAGACCAATGCTTTCAAAAGACTATACTGCTATAAATGAAAACATCTGCATAGATATGTGTGTGTGGGTGTGTTTCTGTGACTGTACATTTGCAAGAGAGGTTTTATCAAACATGCCATCTAGTTGTTTGCACTCTAAGGCTCATTGATAATTTAAACTGAAGTTCTCAAGATTTGGGTTAATGCTCCTACTGGATGGTCTTGTAAGGAGGTCATATAGAATCCATGATGGGCAAAGAAGTCATTCTTGGAAAATGAAAACACAGCAACAAGAGACGAAGCATCTGGAAATCTAACATGTGAAGGAGGGAAAGCAGGATGTGCTTATGGAAGAGTTTAAACATGAAAGAATAGAAATAAATGGGAAAACTTAAAGATTTTTTTAATACGTATATTTAGTACCCAGGAAGACAGAAATAGTTATTTGTTTTCTGCAGAATATGAAAAATATGCTATTGACTAATGCCTGAAACACATGAGGCACACTATAATGTTAGCCATTATTTTCTTCACTATAACTGGTTTCATGAAGGCAGAAATGTTTTTAATTTATCACTATATTCTCCAGCACCTAATCTTATATATATATGTCTTATATATATAGCGAAACTTGAACAATTAATTTTTAGGTAAAAATAAATTAGATAATTGCATATGTGAAACAAGAACTAAACAAGAGAAGTGGTTATGAAACAAGAACAGGTTCTTATTTAGAAAAACTAATTAGGTATCCTGGATGTGAGAGAAGTAATGATTGAAATAAAAAGAAAACCTTCACAATGAGCGTATCACAAATGGTCATTGCTCTAGGGAGATTCACCTCACAATAACAAGAGCCTGGAAAAAACTTACACTTGGAGGTACTATTGGTCTCATGCAAGGTAGGAGCATTTTCCAAGAGAGCCTGCTGAGAAATAAATGTGAGTGCAGCTTGGCATACAGGGGCTGGGGTTTCTGAGGCTAACATCCAAGGAGTCATTAGGAACTTAGGAACACGTAGGAATGTAGGCCGGGATAGCCAGGGGCTGAGGCCACAGAGCTGAAGAAATGTGCTAGAGAAGAAGGGACATTGTTTTAATGAACCAGAGAGAAAATAATATGATGGAATCCTGAGGTACGTAAGTCTGAGAAAAGTCAATCCAAGATAATATGTCCTAAAGTCCTCATCTTATTTAAGATGTAGAAGAAAGTATTGTTTAGCTTTTGATTTCATTATACTTAACACGCCTGAAAAGTTTCAGTGCTAACCAATAAGAGAGATTAAAGGTACTATGTATAATTTTGAATGTGAGAAAAAAAATGAGAATAAAAAAGATCAAATATATTCAATACAGAAATGGTAAGAGAAGGACTTTGCTGGTGGTCCAGTGGTTAAGAGTCCATGCTCTCAATGAGGGCATGGAATTCTATCCGTGGGGCCTGGGTTCAATCCCTGGTCAGGGAACTAGATCCCACATGGGGCAACTAAAAGAGCTCACATGCCACAACTAAGACCTCATGCAGCCAGATAAATAAATATTAAATATATATATATGGTAAGAAGAAAGAGAAACGGGGCAAGAAGACATTAATAGAAAAAGTTCATAAGAACAACACTCAAGACAACCAAATGGACTAAACTCAAAGGTTTAAGGGAAAAAGAGTCACAATGGATTTAATAACTATGTGAGTCCTAAAGGACTCAGCCCAATTAAGACCAAGTGATCAATTCACAAGGGGTTCCCAGGCGATGCAAATAAAGAATCCGCCTAAAAAAAACAGGAGATGCAGGTTTGATCCTAGGTCTGGAAGATCCCTTGGAGAAGGAAATGACAACCCACTCCAATATTCTTGCCTGGAAAATCCCATGGACAGAAGAGCCTGGAGGGCTGCAGTCCATGGGTTCACAAAAGAGTTGGACACGACTTGGCAACTAAAAACAACAATCAACTCACAAACAATATTACCCAAATCACTGCTGTTAGCATCAGCAAACAAAAACAAGAAATAACAGATTTAGACTCATAAAAACTGCAGATGTTTAACTCATTGGAGATATTTCACAGCATCATGAAATGATTTAGCAAGTAAAACATTTGAAAATATTTGATATAAAGTTGAGTATTCAGCAAGAAATTATTGGCAATAGAAAAATACTAGAAAAAGTCTCCTAGAAATTAAAAATGTATTTGTTGCAATAAAAAATTCTGTGGATGACTTAAACATCAGTTTTATGCAATAAGGATAGAACTGGTTAACTGAGAGATATATCCAAAAATTTTGTCTGGAATATAACAAAAAGGGAATAAGGAGAAGAGAAAATACAAAAAGAATTTTAAAGACTTTGGAACATAAAATTATAAGCCCCGCATAGACGGCATAAAGGGATTTTTTTCTTGGCCACCAATCTCATCATGTAAGATCTTAGTTCCCTCACCAGGGATCAATCCTTCACCCCCTGTATTAGAAGCTTAGAGTCTTACTGCTCTAAGGGACCTCCAGGGAAATCCCCAGACTGTATGACAGGAATGGAGGAAAGGCAATATTTTATCTCTCAGAAAAGATTAAAAACAGATCCACAGACCTAGTAAGGACAACTTGTCCCAAACAAGATATATCAAAAGAAATTCCCTAAGGCATATCTTAATAAGACTAGAAGACTGGGGGATAAAGAAAATATCCTGAACACCCAGAGAGAAAAGACAAGATCATATTTTGTTTAGGATAAAGATTAAGTTTTTTGTGTGTTAAACATGCATGATAAAATTTCAATGATAAAAAGAGATTAAAAGTAGAGTGTATACATTTGAAGAGGAGAAAAAAGTGAGCATGAAAAAGTGACCAAATATATTAAATTCAAAAATGGTAAGATAAAAGAAAAATGATACAAGTAGAAAGTAATTGAAAAAGTCCAAATATTTTAAGAACCAGAATAACCAAATGGGGGCTTCCCTGGTGGCTCAGTGGTAATTATTATGTGTGTGTGCTCAGTTGCATTCAACTGTTTGCAACTCCATGGACTGTAGCCCACCAGGCTTTTCTGTCCATGGGATTTCCCAGGCAAGAATACTGGAGTGGGTTGCCCTTTCCTCCTCCAGGGGGTCTTCCAAACCAGAGATGGAACCCATGCTTGCTGCCTTGCAGGCAGATGCTTTACTGGTGCCTGCTAATGCAGGAGATGCAAGTTCAATCCCTGGTCCAGGAAGATCCCCCATGCTCACGTCTCAGAGTAACTAAGCTCATGGGCCACAACTACTGAGCCTATGCTCTAGATCCTGGGAAATACAACTACAGAGTCCACGTGCCACTACTGCTGACAGCCTCTGTGCCTGTGAGCCTGTGCTTCACAACAAGCTCAGTTGGTAAAGAATCCGCCTGCAATGCAGGAGACCCCAGTTCAATTCCTGGGTCAGGGAGAAAATCCGCTGGAGAAGGTATAGGCTACCCAACTCCAGTATTCTTGGGCTTCCCTTGTGGCTCAGCTGGTAAAGAAACATCCCACAATGCAGGAGACCTGGGTTCGATTCCTGGGTTGGGAAGATCCCCTGGAGAAGAGAAAGGCCCACCCACTCCAATATTCTGGCCTGGAGAATTCCATGGACTGTATAGTCCATGGGGTTGCATAGAGTTGGACATGATGGAGCGACTTTCACTTTCACAACAAGACAAGCCACCTCAGAGAGAAGCCCGTGACCACAATTGGAGAGTAGCCCCTACTCCCTGCAACTAGAGCAAAGCCCAGGAGCACAGCCAGAAATAAATAAATAAAAGTCTAAAAAGAAAATGAATAGCCGAATGGGCTATATTCATAATTTTGTTTTGTTTGGGCCACACCACATGGCATGCAAGATCTTTGTTCCCTGACCAGGGATCTAACCTGAGCCCCTTGCAGTGGAAGCAGGGAGTCTTACCCACTGGATTGTCAGGGAATTCCCCAGAATATATTTTTAAAAAATCAGTCATATTGGATTTAACAAATGTCAGTTTTTCCATTGCTAAAGACAATCAGTCTCCCAAAATTTCCCCCAAATATAATAAAACAACTACATAACTAGGAAAACTTGACACAAAACTGTGCCCTAGCTATTAACATTTATATCAGTCTGCTAAGGTTCCCATAATAAAATACCACTGACTGGATGGTTTACACAACAGAAATTATTTCTCAAAATTGTACAGGCTGGATGTCCCAGAACGACGTCTAGATGGTGGGAGTGGAGGTGCATTTTTGGGTGGGAGCTCTCTTCCTGGTTTGCAGACAACAGCTTGTCTTTGCATATCCTTTCCTCTAAGCCCACATGGACAGAGAACAAGTACTCGTGTCTCTTGTTCTAAGGATACTAATCCCATAGCATCAGGGACCCACCAATATGACCTAATTTATCTTTACGTACTTCCCAATTTCAAATATAGCCACCTTGTACTTTGTCAACAAAGTTCCATCTAATTAAAGCTATGGTTTTTCCAGTGGTTATGTAATGGATGTGAAAGTTGGACTATTAAGAAAGCTGAGTGCCGAAGAATTGATGCTTTTGAACTGTGGTGTTGGAGAATACTCCTGAGAGTCTCCTGGACTGCAAGGAGATCCAACCAGTCAATCCTAAAGGAAATCAGTCCTTAATATTCATTGGAAGGACTGATGCTGAAGCTGAAACTCCAATACTTTGGCCACCTGATGAGAAGAGCTGACTCACTGGAAAAGACCCTGATGCTGGGAAAGATTGAAGGCAGGAGGAGAAGGGGACGACAGAGAATGAGGTGGTTGGATGGCATCACCGACTCAATGGACATGAATTTGAGTAAACTCCGGGAGTTGGTAATGGACAGGGAGGCCTGGCGTGCTGCAGTCCATGGGGTCGCAAAGAGTTAGACAGACTGAGCGACTGAACTGAAGTGAACTGAAGATTCACTGCATTAAAAATATCATGCTCACCTCAAGGCTCTATGAGTTAGCTCCATCCCCTGGGCAAGGGGCAATGTCATCTGAGCTCTTGAAAATGAAGAGGGCCCTGGTTTGAAACAGAGGAGAAGTTAACCTTGCTTCCTGGGTCTGTGTTGATAGTGTCAGTTCTGTTGAACTCTGAATCACTTCTGGGGTCATTCTTCTCGTTTCTTACAAGATGAAACATGTTTGCAGGGGGACAGCTTTATTGTCTACTCATATAAAACCTAAGAAGTCTGATGTACATGTGTGCATGCTCAGTGGCTAAGTCAGGTCTGACTTGTTGCAACCCCATGAACCTACCAGGTTCCTTTGTCCATGGAATTTTCTAGGCAGGAATACTGGATTCCATTTAAATTCCATTTGAATGCAGAGTTCAAAAGAATAGCAAGGAGAGATAAGAAAGCCTTCCTCAGCAATCAATGCAAAGAAATAGACGAAAACAATAGAATGGAAAGAACTAGAGATATCTTTAAGAAAATTAGAGATACCAAGGGAACATTTCATGCAAAGATGGGCTCAATAAAGGACAGAAATGGTTTTGACATAACAGAAGCAGAAGATATTAAGAAGAGGTGGCAAAAATACACAGACGAACTGTACAAAAAAGATCTTCATGACTCAGATAACCATGACAGTGTGATCACTCACCTAGAGCCAGACATCCTAGAATGTGAAGCCAAGTGGGCCTTAGGAAGCACCACTATGAACAAAGCTAGTGGAGATGATGGGATTCCAGGTGAGCTATTTCAAATCCTAAAAGATGACGCTGTGAGAATGGCTGCGATCCAAAAGTCTACAAACAATAAATGCAGGAGAGGGTGTGGAGAAAAGGGAACCCTCTTACACTGCTGGTGGGAATACAAACTAGTACAGCCACTATGGAAAACAGTGTGGAGATTCCTTTAAAAATTGCAAATAGAACTGCCTTATGACCCAGCAATCCCACTGCTGGGCATACACACCAAGGAAACCAGAATTGAAAGAGACACATGTACCCCAATGTTCATTGCAGCACTGTTTATAATAGCCAGGACATGGAAACAACCTAGATGTCCATCAGCAGATGAATGGATAAGAAAGCTGTGGTACATATACACAATGGAGTATTACTCAGCCTTTAAAAAGAATAAATTTGACTCAGTTCTAATGAGATGGATGAAACTAGAGCCGATGATACAGAGTGAGGTAAGCCAGAAAGAAAAACACCAATACAGTATACTGACACATATATATGGAATTTAGAAAGATAGTAATGATGACCTTCTATGTGAGATAACAAAAGAGACACAGAGGTATAGAACGGACTTTTGGACTCTGAGGGAGAGGGAGAGGGTGGGATGATTTGGGAGAATGGCACTGAAACATGTATACTATCATTAAGAAACGAATCGCCAGTCTATGTTCAATACAGGATACAGGACGCATGGGGCTGGTACACAGGATGATTCAGGGAGAGGATGTGGGGTGGGAGGTAGGAGGGGGCTTTGGCATTGGGAGATCGTGTACACCTGTGGCTGATTCATGTCAATGTATGGCAAAACAAATACAGTATTGTAATGTAGAACAAAGTATTTAAAAAATAATAAATAAATAAAAGATGACGCTGTGAAAGTGCTGCATGCAATATGCCAGCAAATTTGGAAAATCAGCAGTGGCCACAGGACTGGAAAAGGGCAGTTTTCATTCCAATCCCAAAGAAAGGCAATGTCAAAGAATGCTCAAACTGCCACACAATTGCACTCATCTCACATGCTAGTAAAGTAATGCTCAAAATTCTCCAAGCCAGGCTTCAACAGTACATGAACCATGAACTTCCAGATGCTCAAGGTGGATTTAGAAAAGGCAGAGAAACCAGAGATTAAATTGCCAACAATTCACTGGATCTTGGAAAAAGCAAGAGAGTTCCAGAAAAACATGTATTTCTGCTTTATTGACTATGCCAAAGCCTTTGACTATGTGGATCACAACAAACTCTGGAAAATGCTTAAAGAGATGGGAATACCAGACCACCTGACCTGCCTCCTGAGAAATCTGTATGCAGGTCAAGAAGCAACAGTTAGAACTGGACATAAACAACAGACTGGTTCCAAATAGGGAAAGGAGTAAGTCAAGGCTGTATATTGTCTCCCTGCTTATTTAACATATGCAGAGTACATCATGCAAAATGTTGGGCTGGATGAAGCACAAGCTAGAATCAAGATTGTTAGGAGAAATATCAATAACCTCAGATACGCAGATGAGACCACCCTTATGGCAGAAAATGATGAAGAACTATAGAGCCTCTTAATGAAAGTGAAAGAGGAGAGTGAAAAAGTTGGCTTAAAACTCAATATTCAGAAAATGAAGACCATGGCATCTGGTCCCATCACTTCATGGCAAAGATGGGGAATCAGTGGAAACAGTGAAAGACTCTAATTTGAGAGGCTCCAAAATCACTGCAAATGGTGATTGCAGTCATGAAATTAAAAGACGCTTGCTCCTTGGAAGAAAAGCTATGACCAACCTAGACAGCATATTAAAAATCAGAGACATTACTTTGTCAACAAAGGTCCATCTAGTCAAAGTTATGGTTTTTTCAGTAGTTATGTATGGATGTGAAAGCTGGACTATTAAGAAAGCTGAGTGCTAAATAATTAATGCTTTTGAACTGTGGTGTTGGAGAAGACTCCTGAGAGTCTCTTGGACTGCAAGGAGATCGAGCCAGGCCATCCTAAAGGAAATTAGTCCTGAATATTTATTGGAAGGACCTATGCTGAAGCTGAAACCCCTGTACTTTGGCTACCTGATGTGAAAAACTGACTCATTGGAAAAGACTCTGTTGCTGGGAAAGATTGAAGGCGGGAGGAGAAGGGGATGACAGAGGCTGAGATGGTTAGATGGCATCACAGACTGGATGGAAATGAGTTTGAGCAAGCTCTGGGAGTTGGTGATGGCCAGGGAGGCCTGGTGTGCTGCAGTCCGTGGGATCTAGACAGCTGGACACGACTGAGCGACTGAACTGAACTCAACTGCCATTTCTTCCTCCAGGGAGTCTTCTTGATGCAGGGATGTCTCCTGTGTCTCCTGCACTGGCAAGCAGATTCTTTACTGCTGAGCCATCTGGGAAGCCCCAAGAAGTCTGACAGCTCTCTTTTTATATTATGTCCTAGTTTTTCTGTCTCTTTTAGAAAAAAAGTTTGCAGTGTTTCTGCTGATACAATCTCATCTCTATTCCTGGCTTCTTTGGAGATGGCTGATTAAATTCATGATTCACACCAGTCCTAATTCCCTTATCAAATGATGGTTTAGCCACACCCTTAGCTGTCTCATGAGAACAAGCTTTCTTGTATTTTGCAATAAATACAGATAAGCTAGAGCTTTCCATTTCTTCAAGTTCTGGTTCCTTTTTGCTTATCAGTTCCTTTAATTTCCCATACTCCTCTCACTTTTTACTATAGGCATTCAGGAGGATCCAGTCCCCACCTTCAACATTTTGCTTTGTTGTTATTCAGTTGCTAGTCATGTGTGACTCTTTGCAACCCTGTGGACTGCAGCACGCCAGGCTTCTCTGTCCATCACCAACTCCCAAAGCTTACTCCAACTCATGTCCATTGAGTCGGTGATGCCATCCAACCATCTCATCCTCTGTTGTCCCCTTCTCCTCCCACTTTCAATCTTTCCCAGCATGAGGGTCTTTTCCAGTGAGTCAGTTCTTCACTGGTGGCCAAAGTACTGGATTTTCAGCTTCAGCATCAATTCTTCCAGTGAATAATCAGGACTGATTTCCTTTTGGATGGACTGAATGAGTACATATTTGCCCCTGAAATAACTATTTTTTTAAATTTTTTTATGGCTGCCTGAGTCTTCCTTGCTGTGTGCCAGGGCTTTCTCTAGTTGGGGGCTGGGGGGGGCTGGGGGCACTCTCTAGTTGTAATGTGTGGGCTTCGCATTCTGGTAGTGCCGTTTGCTGCAGATCATGAGTTCTAGGCACACAGGCTTCAGCAGTTGCAGCACAGGGCCTCAGCTGTGGTGCCCTGGCTTAGCTGCCACGAGGCATGTGGAATCTTCCCAGACCAGGGATTGAACCTGTGTCCCCTGCACTGGCAGGCAGATTCTCAACCACAACGAAGACTGTGTCCATGATTTTGTATTTGAATTGACCACACACGTGTTAGGATTTTTGTCCCATTGTGAATCTGTACCCTAAATTACATCATCACCTCTACACAATACTGAAATCATCCTCATTATCTGGGACATCTTTGCCAGGCAGTAAAATCAATTTAAAATACTGAGGCTCTGAGCCATCTGTCATTAGAAGTGCCCAATTATATTATGCAAGTTTCTGGGAAATTTCCATGGTATAAGATCTCCCTAACCCACCTCGACAAACTCATTTTTTAAAAAGCACATATTTCACCATTTGACATTTCATATTGGTTTGTATCTGATACCAGGTGGACAATTTGGCAGGTAAAGGGACTTCCTAAGAAAGTCAAGCTATTCACCTATAATCAACATGAATTATTTGCCTTATAACTTTTGGAAAGACATCTGTTATCATAGATTTCTGTCATCATGCTGTCTTGGTAACATCGCATGCAAACCATCTAGGAATAATTTTTAACTGGATGCCTAATGTCTGGGATTTTAGATCAAGCTATAACGATGTTAATGGAGAAGGCATGGCACCCCACTCCAGTACTCTTGCCTGGAAAATCCCATGGACGGAGGAGCCTGGTAGGCTGCAGTCCATGGGGTCGCTAAGAGTCGGATACGACTGAGCGACTTTCCTTTCACTTTTCACTTTCATGCATTGGAGAAGGAAATGGCAACCCACTCCAGTGTTCTTGCCTGGAGAATCCCAGGGATGGGGGAGCCTGGTGGGCTGCGGTCTATGGGATCGCACAGAATCAGACACGACTGAAGCGACTTAGCAGCAGCATAAGGATGTTAAAAATAAACAGGTTCCTGGTGTTTCTTATTAAAGGATGCTAAGAAGTAGTTTGTCGCTCAATAATCAAGAACAGGAGTCAGTCATTCTGAACTGACTTCAAGCCTTGACAGTCTCAGTCAATAGGGAGCTGAAGGTTTATGAGACTAGCCAGCACCTACTCTGAGAACTTTTATAATCCCTTTGCTGGAAAACTGAATTCCTGCCTTGGTACTGGAGGGTTCCAAGTCTGTTCAGGACACAAGATGTGCGGTCTAAGACTCATGATAACCACTTTTTAATTGACCTCTCAAGAAAACTAACTACAGAGCCACTCTTCTTGATGTACAGTACTGTATTTCCATTTCATCATCTGGCATTAAGTTTTTTTCAGCAACACCTGTTGTAAACTAAGAACCCAAGGACTGTCCTGGTGGTCCAGTGACTAAGACTCCCCACTCCCAACTCAGGGAGTCCAGTTTCAATTTCTGGTTGGGGAACAAGATCCCACATGCTGCAGCCAAGAGTTCACATACTGCGATGAAGACTGAAGATTCCGTGGATTCCGCATGTGGCAACCATGACCTGGCCCAGCCAAATAAATTAATCTTTTTTTTTTTAATAAAATAAAAGCTAAGAAATCAATGTGAAGGCAATACATAGACTGAGTTCATTTTAAGTTAAAATGTAGAATCACTTGGGATATCTCTACTCACAAGCACTGCACAAAGAAAGGTCATAACAAAGCACAGATTAACTGGTTACAACTTGGTGTTACTTTTGAAGAAAGGATGGCATACATGTGAAACAAATACTGCTGGTCAAAGTTTCTGCTTTTATTTATTGAATTCCTGCAGAGAGCTGATTAGCCAAGGGCAATCTTGCAGGAAGTAAATGATAAGTTGTTAAATAACTCTTCTTTCTTTTCCTGTTCAGCACTGCTCATTAGTAGATTTGGATACATACCTCCTGTGAGTGATAGAACCTGATAAACTTTATTCATTCTCCAAAAGAAAAAAAAAAGTTGAATGCTTACCGCACACCAGGTGATGTAAGAACAAAGCAACAGAAGAGAGTTTCTGTTTACAAATAGTAGGATCTCACAGCTCATCGAATCTGTACATACTTTTATAATGAGAAGAATGTTTACAGAAAAAGGCTGTCTTTTTTTTTTTTAACGAGTTCACATAAATAACTTCTTAGGGACCAGGCCACATTTTTATAGTTCATAATTTTAAAAACATACATAATCCATTTCTACACAATTCCAAAGCATGCAACAATTTCAAGTTTTATAATTATTTTTATAACATCCATTTAAAATAGGCTTATCACAGAAAAGCTAACATGCACCTTTATCAGAATGCTCTCAATCATCCTATAGAATAGATACAGTCCATGAAAGTATTCTACAGAATTTCCCTGTTCAATACTGTAGCCAACAGAGATACATGACTATTTAAATTTAAATTCTTTTTTAAATTGAAGTATAATCAATTTATAATGTCTCAGATGTACAGCAAAGTGATTCAGTTATGTATCTATCCAACTATTCTTTTCTAAGATTCTTTTCCATTATAAGTTATTATGGGCTTCCCAGGAGGTGCAGTGCTAAAGAATCCACCTGCCAATGCAGGAGACACAAGAGATGCAGGTTCAATCTCTGGGTTGGGAAGATCCCCTGGAGTAGGAAATGGAAACCCACTCCAATATTCTTGCCTGGAGAATCCCCACAGACAGAGGAGCCTGGTAGCCAACAGGCCATGGAGTCACAAAGAGTCAGACACTTCTGAGCGACTGAGCGTACACACCACAGGTTATTATAAGATATTGAATATTATTTCCCTGTGCTATACAGTAGGTCCTTGCTGTTTACTTTATATACAGCGTGTATCAGCTAATCCCAAGTCCCTAATTTATCCCCCACCTTTCCACTCTGGTAACCTTAGGTTTGTCCTCTATGTCTGTAAACCTATTTCGGTTTTGCAGATCCATTTGTGTCATATTTTAGATTCTACACAGAAGTGGTATCACATGGCATTGATCTTTCCATTTCTGACTTACTTCACTTAGTATGATAATCTCTAGCTCCATCCACAAAAACTCAGCTCCCCAGTTATACAAGCCGTATTTCAAGTACGCAAGAGACATGATGGCTAGAGGCTACCACACTGCACAGCAGAGAATATGTTTTTCATCACAAAGAGTTTTGTTGGACCACACATGGTTGTCACTGTAATCATCTTTACCCACAAAGGATGATACCATCTTGACTCAACGTCTTAGCCTTTTGCACAATTGTAGACTATAAAGGATACCTGAGAACATATATAAAAGTGAAAACTGAAAGTGAAGTCGCTCAGTCATGTCCAACTCTTTGTGACCCCATGGACTGTAGCCCACCAGACTTCTCAGTCCATGGGACTTTCCAAGCAAGAGTACTGGAGTGGGGGTGCCATTTCCTTCTCCAGAGATTCTTCCTGACCCAGGGATTGAACCTGGGTCTCCCACGTTGTAGGCAGATGCCTTACCGTCTGAGCCACATCATTACCTGAAGGAACTAATGCTGGGAAAATTTTAGGTAATGGGAAGATAACTCAAGGTCTTTCTCTACATTCTGAAGTCCATCATGCATTGAAATCTTTAGTTTTCCAGTCCCTGAAAGGACGATGGTGATTGACTGAAATCTAGGACTGAGGTGATCAGATTTTATCTACTGTGACAGTGCTGATTGAATTGTAATAGCTGCTTGATTCAGGCTCGTGAACTCAGAGAGAAAAAGTGGTTTGATAAATTAATGATGACTTGTAGGCTGAGAGCTGATTTCATGCACGCCAGGCATTTTCTGTTACTAAAAGTATTAGCAAGCAACTAATAAGCACACATATAGTCATAAGGTACACAGGCAGAAGGAAAACAAGTTTTTAAAAATATTTATTTATGTATGTACCTGGCTATGCCAGATCTTAATTGCAGCATGTGGGATCTAGTTCCCTGACCACGAATCGAATGTGGTCCCCTGTATTGGGAGCACAGAGTCTTAGCCACTGGACCAGTAGGGAAGTCCCTATAAAACAATTTAGAACAGTCCATGGAATTCTCTAGGCCAGAATACTGGAGTGAGTAGCCTTTCCCTTCTCCAGGGGATCTTCCCAACTCAAGGATCAAACCCAGGTCTCCTTCATTGCAGGCGGATTCTTTACCAGCTGAGCCACAAAGGGAAGCCCAGAAATACTGGGGCGGGGATAACCTATCCCTTCTCCAGGGGATCTTCCTGACCCAGGAATTAAACCAGGATCTCCTGCACTGCAGGCGGATTCTTTACCAACTGAGCTATCAGGAGAGCCAAATGAGAAGCAAGCAACAGTATTATTTCACATCTCCAGGACTACCTGAAAAGTCATTCTTCAGTTTGGGCTCTGCAACTTCAGCAGGATATAGATAGAACTCTGCTGACAAATGAAAGAAATTTAAATTACATTCTCCTTTTCCCAAGTTCTAGTCTATCCTCTCTACACTTTTTATAAGAGATATAAGTCCTAACTGGACTAGGAAAAACCTCTTTGAAACGAGTCTAAGAAAGAAACTATAAAATAACCTTTCAAGAGAGTCTTTTATGGAGAAAATAAAAATGCCACCTCGCTTGCTGTGGCTTAAAAATATGTTTTCCTGAAAATCAGAAGACACATGGAAAGACTTCTTTAAGCCACATGCATCTGTGGTCTCTAGAGAGATTTAAGAAATAGATTTTCTCATTTTTAGGATCTTGTCTGACCATTGCATAAATTCCTAGTGCACTCTGCCCCTAGAAAAATAATGTATTATTTTGCTCGCAGGAAATTCAGTTGTACATCTGCCCTGACTTCAATTTCTATTGGAAGGTTGAATTTTATAAAGCAGATTTCTAAGCTTATCCATCTAAATCTCCTTGTTGAAAGCACTGGTTCAGCCACTGTGAAGTTACACAAGGGGTGAGTCCATTGTGAGAGTAGTCTGGGACCCTTGTTTCTGCTTTGCTTTTCTTTAGAATTTCGCCATACTCCTATGGGAAGAAAAGAAATGTAAATCTAATTCTTCTTCTTTGTAAAAAATGCTCATAGAATATGCTGGTTAAAGCAGAAGTCCTTTTTAATGAATTGTGAATTTTTCAATAATCTGTGTAAAGTTTCTCCCTCCTCCTTTTCACCTTTACCCCAGGATAACTGTAAGTATGTAGTATGAAAATGGAACTTAAATAAAAATCTATTATTCTCATTTTATTTATCTTTATTTCTTGGCCATGCTGCGTGGCATATGGGATCTTGGTTCCCTGACTAGGGACTGAACCTGTGCCCCCTGCATTGAAAGAAGAGTCTTAACCACTGGACCAGGGAAGTGCTGGAACCTGTCTTTAAAGCATAAATTTTGAAAATGAAATTCTTCAAAAGACTTATGTGTTGGATAATTTACTTCCTTTGTTAGGATCAGAAAGACCACATATTACAAAGCAGAAAGACTAAGAATTTAAATGGGAGGAGGAAAAAACCATCTATAAGGAAAAGGATTCAATTTGGTTCTTCTTGAAATGTTACATTACTAAGAAATTTTTTTTTTTTTTGGCTCTAATTTGTGTTTGGTGTCACAATTCAGATTGGCATCACCCTGGAAATCTCAATTCATTTCTTAAGAAAATTCACCTGTTTAATGACCAGAAAACCTTTGATAACTTAAATCGACGTATCAGGTATTAATCCACGGCACTATGGCTCTTGGACAAGGGGGTTCCTGTAGACTTTAAATATATGCAGTAGTCATGAAACCAGTGCAAGAGTGACACAGGCCTTTTACCAGCCAGATGTTCCAGCATGCACAAAATGAATATCTGATGATGAAAGATGTACTTTAAAAATTTCATAATATAAAAAGAAGTAGAAGAAAACATAAAACTGTTTTTATAATCTTGGAGAAGAAAAATAACAAAAATATCCACCAAAAGGCAGTGGTTAGATAAAAGCTGTGTATCTCTTCTATTCATTTTATGTGGCTTCTAAAAAGAACAGTAGCAGTACTTTTTTTTTTTAAATTGGCAAAAGATTTGCAGTCTCTTCAGTAAAGAATCTAAATAACTTGCAGATATGCACATGGAAAGATGCTAAACATCATACATCAGCTACAATAACAAGTGTAATACAGTCCCATATGGAAACATATAGGTGAGACATATGTGAGAAGTTTACATAGAAACTGTAGAATTCCTACATGAAGAATATTTTTAACAACATGACATATGAATGTCCTAATTACTAAGCATTTAGTCTAAGCATTCTAGAAGGAAATGTGATTAAGTTATGTAACATAGGTAGACCTTTTAGAGAAAAAAGGGAGAATGGGATGACAGTTCTTCTTTTAGTCATATATTTATGAAATTTGAGAATAGTCAGATAATAATTTAATTTCCTTCTATCTTGTTTACATATGTGATAACATTTTGAATGTTATAAACTATGGTATATTAAAATTATTTTTATTAAGAATGCTAGGAATACTCAAGATTATAATTAGTACACAAAACCTTTTTCAAAATAAAAATTTGACTGCTGGTGGAGCTATTTCAGCATTCCAGGGCTGATGTCTTCTTAAGGAATTTTTAATTAAACTTTTTTAAAAACTCTTATTTCTTTATTTTATTTTCTTGGCTGCACCACGTGGCATGTGGGATCTTAGTTCCCCAACCAGGGATTGAGCCTGTGCCCCTTGCATTGGAAGCTCAGTCTTAATCACCAAGAAAGCCCCTAATTAAACTTTTATTATGTTTTTCCAAATAAAAGTGGAGGTAGCTCTCAAAAACTGGTTTCATCTTAAGGATTTTTTAAATTACATTTTTGTTATCTACTTATGGGATTCTTTATACAGCATTATATAAAGTGAAAGTGAAACTCGCTCAGTTCTGTCTGACTCTTTGCAACCCCATGAACTATACAGTCCATGGAATTCTCCGTATACAGCATTACATAAACACGCCGTCAAACTGATGGTAGTGGTGTAGTCACTAAGTCCTGTCCGACTCTTACGACCCCATGGACTGTAGTCCACCAGGCTCCTCTGTCCGTGGGATTTCCCAGGCAAGAATACTAGAGTAAGTTGCCATTTCCTTCTTCAGAAGATCTTCCTGACTCAGGGATGGAATCCCAGTTTCCTGCATCTCCTACACTGCAGGTGGATTCTTTACCCCTGAGCTATCAGGGAAGCCTTAATGCCATACTACCAAGGGCCAAAAGGCAGGATAATAAGGGATTCCTAGTTTACACTACTCCAAAGGTCTTTTTTGTTGGGCAGACTACAGGGCTAACCCTTCCCTGTATCTCTGCCCCTTCCCATTCTGTTCCTATCGCTGTGTCCTCAGAAATGGGAGTCAAGCCACCTGAGAGGAGAGGGAGGTGAATGGCATAGAAATGAATGTCTTACTGAAGTAAGCCTTTTGGAGATCAGATAAGCCTCTTGACCAATGCATGTTTGTAGATTTCTTTTAACTTCATAAAATAGAAAAATTCACAACCTTTCTTTTCCTGTAGTTTTTGTTTTGAATTTGAGACAGGAAATATCAGGGAATTACTAGACTTTTCATGGAGTCATTTTATCTGTAAAATGTGAAAGTTAAACTTGATCATTTTTTTAAAAGATATATATTTATTTTTTATTTATTTTGTTGTTTTGTCAGGGGCACATAGGATGGTCCATCTTCTTTTCGAAGTATGCTAGATCCTTAGTTGGGGCATTTGAACTCTGAGCTGCGGTATGCAAACTTTTAACTGTGGCATGTGGGATCTACGAACTAGGGCCCCCTGCCCTGGGAATGTGGAGTCTTAGCCACTGGACAACCAGGGAAGTCCCTAAGCTTGATCATCTTTGAGGTCCAGCTCTGAAACGTGTGAGGCTTCCCTGATGGCTCAGATAGTAAAGCGTCTGCCTACAATGTAGGAGACCTGGGTTAGATCCCTGGGTCGGGAAGATCCTCTGGAGAAGGCAATGGCACCCCACTCCAGTACTCTTGCCTGGAAAATCCCATGGACAGAGGAGCCTGGTAGGCTACAGTCTATGGGGTCGCAACGAGTAGGACACGACTGAGCAACTTCACTTACTTTCACTTTCTGAAATGCGTGAAGTCTTGATGCTTCAAGAAATAGGTAGCACATTTGTCTACTCATATGTGTCTGCTTTCTTCTATATGAAGGATGTATACAATTCTAAGCACTTTAACTTCTCCTATCTTCCTAAGAGAATTAAATAAGCTCCTAACACAGGAGAAGATACAGAAGATTATTTAGCAGATTCCTAAGGCTTCACGAGCCCCTAATAAGATAATGAATTAAACAAAATAGTAGTAAATGAAGTGAAGGTCGTTCAGTTGTGTCTGACTCTTTACGACCCCATACAGTCTACGGAATTCTGCAGGCCAGAATACTGGAGTGAGTAGCCTTTCCTTTCTCCAGGGGATCTTCCCAACCCAGGGATTGAACCCAGGTTTCCTTCATTGCAGGTGAATTCTTTACCAGCTGAGCCACAAGGGAAGCAAAAAAATAATAGTAAAGGCACGATAAATAAGTCAGTGTTTGTTTGTGAATTGGTGAAACACAATAACCTAAGATTTATTGTTTGCAAAAACCAAGATAGGCCCTCCTCCCACACTTTCTTCTATAAATAGAAAGGTATAAATGCATAAATATAGTCATATCTCAAATAGTTACATTGCAAAAAGATGGGAAATGAACCAAACCCTCAAGGGTAGCTATTTCTGCATAGTATAACTATAGAAAATAGATTTTTTTATGCACTCAAATTTCCTGTTATTTTTAATCAGAAAAAAGTATTTTGATGCCACTATTTTTTTCTATTAATAGTCCCCTGGATGTGGTAGGCTTAAAATTTTTAGCAAGAAAAATGTGAAATAATTTTTAGCATACAAAATCATCTATGACCTAAGCACCTATGAGCAAGAAATATGAGAAGTTTGATCTAAACACAGAAAAGTTGCCCTTAGGTGGGGCATTTAGAACAAAAACAACAACAAAATGGATTCTGGTCAAAAGTGATGGTTGGTGGGCACAGTTCACATTTCATGGTTTATGTAGCAAGCGATTTTGCTTTGCTAACTTTGTAAGACCTAATTATTACATGATGCAATAAAAGACATAGGAACTATAATTGATACAGTGAGAATTTGTAGACTACTTGGAAGGAATTGAAGCAAATCGTGGTTCTTTATAGTCAGACAACATGGTGAAAATTTGTTAAAGAGATTTACTAAATGAGAACATTTTTTAGACCCAGGATTCTTAGGAGCCTAATTCCTTGGATTCCTATTGACCTCATGTATAACTGAATCATTTTGTTGCACACCTGAAACTAACACAAGATTGTAAATCAACTATGCATGCTAAGTCACTTCAGTTATGTCCAACTCTTTGCCACCCTATGGACTGTAAGCCAGACAGGCGCCTCTGTCCATGGGATTCTCCAGGCAAGAATACTGGAGTGGGTTGCCATTTCCTTCTCCAGGGGATCTTCCTGACCCAGGAATCAAACCCAAGTCTCCTGCAGTGCAGGCGAATTCTTGATTGCTGAGCCACCAAGGAAGCCCCAAGAGGGTGTGGTTATCTTTGAGTATCTTGCAGGTAGTGGTCTTTGAATCA
The DNA here is from genome assembly GCA_917880005.1 of Nanger dama. Taxonomy (NCBI): domain Eukaryota; kingdom Metazoa; phylum Chordata; class Mammalia; order Artiodactyla; family Bovidae; genus Nanger; species Nanger dama. The sequence goes on along the minus strand of CAKJTW010000032.1, from coordinate 11,878,480 downwards.
ATTTTTAATTTTCCCATGTGGTTGAATGCATTGAAAATATAAAGTAAATAAGGGTTAGATGTATTCATTACCATGGTTTTGAATTATATACTCAGGATAGGAATATTTGGGGGCATATCTTATTTTTCTGAGATTGAAATCAAAGAATACAGTAATTGGCTTTTACAACCATTGTGGTGACAGTCAAAGAGAAAGTCTACACCTGGACCTTGCAGTGGTTCAATCATTGTTACACCCATGTGCGTATGTTTGCTACATGAGACTCCAGACTGCTATAGGGAACTATAATATTCCCACATTCCTCTTCACTTCATTTATCTAGTGATACTATCTTTCATTATAGGGATGAGAATGACCAAATGGAAACAGATTTTTATGGATGGGAAAAATTAAAACAAACCTTCAAATATAGTGATAAAGGGTACCCAATTCCTTATCTTTCTTTGTGTTAAGTATGTGTTACTAAGGCTTACCTCATTTGTGTCTAATAGGCTGCCTTCATACTCTCTCCATGAAGCCAGAGATATACATATTAAGCACAGGAGTTTTTGACAGCTTCTTCTCCCCTAGGGCAAGATTGCTCAACTAGTAATAACCAAGATATCTTTTGACAAGTGCAGCTAAGAGCTGGTAAAGCTTAGTCAATCTACATCAGCCTTGTTGGCACTTCCCATTTCAGGCCTGCATCACCTTGAATGATGGAAACTAGAGAATGACTGCAGAAGCTATAAAATCCAAGAAGGATTCTAGGTGAAATCAGGTAGGGTGGGTTAGAGGGGATGAACACAAAACCAGACTCATAGTGATCAGAGGCAGGAAAACAGTCTTTCCAACTGCAATTGCGGCTGAAATCCATAAATTAGATGATTGAAGTAATAAGACACGTGAATGGCTTTTAAGTCCACTACCCACTCTGTGTAATAAATTTCAAATGACATCGAGCTTTTAGTGGAGAGAATGATTTATTGCCATCTGCAAGAAGGAAGCTTTCAGGGATTATCTCTAAAGTGGCAAAACACTATTCCAAATTTCACAAAATTAGCAAAGCTTCGTGAGGCTTGGTGACAGAACTGACAAGCAAGCTCAAAAAAAAAAAAAGAAAGAAATCTTAATGGAACAAAAATACTGCAAATGTGCACTCTCATATCCCAATCCTTAGACATGCATTACCTCCTCAAAAATATTCCAATTTACATTAAATGAGAACCTCTTTCAATTTGCTAGAAAAGAATTCCTGAGAATATTTTATTTCTTTTTCCTTTTTGGCCCTGCCAAGATCTTAGTTCCCCAACCAGGGATTGAGTTTATATCCCACGCAGTGGAAGCAGGAAGTCTTAACCACTGAAATCCCAATATTCCATTTTTAAAATTATTTTTAATACATAGCTATACCCTCAAACGATATATATACAAGTCTAAACTTATACAAAAATGACACTCAGCATGGTATGGACTAAATCCTAAGTTGGTTGAACCTTTCTTGCCTCAGGCAACACCTTTACTTGCTGCTCACCTTGCATCTTGGTCTTTTAAGGAAAATTGTAATTAGGCAACTCAGGTAAAATCTGAGGGCTCCTATATATTATTAGTACCTTCCAAGCAGAAGGTATGGAAGAAAGTGACAGAGATATCTGAGAACTCGGATAGGCAGCAATAGGATGATGCAGTGAAGACCTGGGAAGGGTGTCTGGAGCCAGGATCTATCAGATGCTTTCCTCCTGTCCATCAAGTCTTTTTACTCTAGCTAGTTTGCAAAGAATAGGAAAGTTCAGAATCAAGAAGTATGCCTTTTCTGCAGATAATACAGGCATTCACTGTATTTTCAGATTCCAAATGTGCAGTGATCCTAGGAGATTTTATCCCAACCCAGCAGCACGTGGCTGTCAACAGGAGACAACAGTAGGCTCACCCCCTCGTCGTCCCCTCCAGCCCAATTCTTTCTCTTCTTTCAGCACTAGTCCTCTCACTGCTGTAGGACATTTATTTGATTCTGACTGAGATATAACTAGCATCCATTAATTAACCATTTATTGTACCTCGTTGTTTTCCTTCCGGGTCACCTATTTAACCACCACAAAGACTCAGATTTCATTATCTCATCTGTCAAGACTACAGTCTAAGAAAGAAAATGTTTTGGATATGAAAACAGTCTCCTTTATCTTCCCCTCAAAATTTAATGGCACTGTATTCCAACTTTTAATGATTCCTCAATGACAGTAAGATATGTTTTTTAAGCCAAAAAAGTGCCTCTTTCAATTCACATAATTAAAATGAGTGTCTTCCTTAGACAGTTTGCAAGTTGCCAGTCTGAGATCTGTACATGGTTTGATCATTAATAAGTGGTAGAACAAAGGACTAAAGTGGAAGAGAACTGTACAGTTTAATATTGCATTTTTCTTCAAGTCCTCTTCATATAAACAAGTTCCTCCTACAAATGATACTTAGTGATTAAAAGCCACAACGCACATTATATGTGAGGTAGCCAGTGTCTTTGAATATGACAGGGTACATTCTCCACTAATCACTTACTAAAATGCTCTGTCTTACAGAATTAAGACATGAATCTCAAATAAATCAGTTTTGTTCCTCAACATTTCATTTGCCCTAAATCTGAAGATGAAGAGAAATTAGTTCTCATCAGAAGAAATGGAATATTCCTCAAGCAAGTAGACCCATAATTTTACAAATGTGGAGAAGTCAGGGCAGGACTCCCCAAACTCTGTGATCTGCATTCAGAAATGAATTAATGATGAAATTATTTTTCAGTTTCTGAGTTAACTGAATGGCCAGCATTCAGGAATAGTGGTGAAAGTGTTAGTTGCTCAGTCATGTCTGATGTCTGACTCTTTGCAACCCCACGGACTATAGCCTGCCAGGCTCCTCTGTCCATGGAATTCTCCAGGCAAGAATACTGAAATGCGGTTGCCATTTCCTTCTCCAGAGGATCTTCTCTACCCAGGGATGGAACCTGGGTCTCCTGCATGGCTGGAAGACTCTTTACAGTCTAAGGCACTTGGGTATCTCACCATAAACACTATTCTAAAATCATATAATTCATTGTAAAGTGGTTCTTTCTCAGAACCTACTTATCCTAATTACCTATTGCTATGTAACAGACCACACTCCAAACTTAGTGACATAAAAATAGCAACTATTTTATAGTAGTCATGGATTCTGTGCATTCGGATTTTGGACAGAGTAGAGGGAGGATGGCTTGTCTCTGCTCCTGGGCATTTGGGACCTCTGCTTAGAAGACTCAAATGGGTTGAGGTTGATTTAGTCAGTCGGGGACTAGAATCATTTGGAGGGTTCTTCACTCATGTGACTGATGCTTGGGTTAGGATGACTCAGAGGCTGGGCTCACAAGATCTGTTGACCAGCATGCCTACACGGAGTGTTTCCATGTACCTTGGGCTTATCACAGCATGTAGCTGGGTTCCAGGCAAAGTCCCCTGAAATGGAACAGCTGATAGTTGATTATTCCAGGAGATAAACGCTAATACTGCTGACTTCTGGCCCAGCCTCAGGCAGCATCACTTCCAGCAAGTTTTTGTGTTTACAGGTGAGTCCTGGAGGCCAGCTCAACTTCAGAAGGAGTGCCCAGAGACCCTTCCCTTTGATGGGACAGACCCGAGGTCACATTGTTGAAGGATATGTCCACACACGATATTGTTGTAACTCTTGTTAGAGAATAAAATATGTCACCCCAAGGAAGGCAGAAAATGGAATTCGCTCCGTCGTGTCCGACTCCTTGCGACCCCATAGACTGTAGCCTACCACGGCTCCTCCGTCCATGGGATTTTCCAGGCAAGAGTACTGGAGTGGGTTGCCATTGCCTTCTCCAAAATATGAAATACACTTAGCAGCTTTTATATAGCACTCTCTCTTCTAGGCAATATACACATCATGACATTGAGTTTCCAACTACTTTGTGAATCAGTCCTAGCACTTGCCACATTATATTGAAAATACCGGATTTTAATCTATCTCGCCTACTCATTGGCAAATTTCTCCAGACCAAGAACTCCCTTTGAATCAATTCCAAGTGCCTTGAGTATCTGGCATGTAATAGATGCTCAAGCATTTGTGAAGTAAAAATTATCTCTGTAATTCATTCATTGTATCTCATGTATTCATTATTAATTAGTAGCAATTATTCATTTATACACGTTTTCTGTGTTAAACTCTCTGCCATTTGCTGACTCAGACTCTGTGTTATCTCTGAAACCTAACCATCTGCCTGGCACAGAGTAGGTTCTCAATAAGCTTTTATGAAACCAAACAGGCCTTTTTTGGAAGATGGTTCCAGGGCTTGGAAACCAATAATGAACCTCATAGGATGCTAGAGTTTCACTTTATTTGTGATCCCCTAACAACAGAGACTAAAAGAATGTATTTCTTTTATCTTACTGCTTCAAAACAAACCACTTCAAAAGCTACTGACTTAAAACAATGACTATTTTACAGAAAGTCTTCTAGTTTTGAACTTTCAAAGACATGAATATGCATTCCATCATTAGCCATGAGTGAAATTGCATCTTGCCCTCCAACATCTCCTGCTGCTGACGATCCTTCAGCTCTACCATCTCCCACCTCTGCTCCCTCCTGCTGAACAGCTAACTCTTCTTACCTGGTCACTAGATGCCAGCCCCACATGCCAGCTGTTGTGCTGTACTACTGTACTTTTCAAAGTGCTGCACTGTAAGATTAAAAATGATTTTTTTGTATTTGTCTTTTATGTATTATTTGTGTAAAAAGTATCATAAACCTATTACAGTACAGTACTATATAGCCATTTGTGTTAGTTAGGTACCTAGTTAAAAACTGGTGGACTTATGAACAAGTTAAAAACTCGTGCTGTTAGCACAGAACTCTTTCGTATCTAGGGTTCTTTCTGGTTTTATTATCTGAGATTCTACATGTTAACTAGGCATGTAGTTAACTAGGCAATGTAAGTCTACATGTTAATATAACTTCTAATATTGGCTAAGCCTATAGTTATCTGAAGGCTCAGCTGATCCGGAACCACCAGTATGGCTCCATGGTTCAGACGAGCAACCAACAAGAGTGCCTGCATGACACCTGCCCCAGTGGCTTGAGCATCTCACAGCTTGGAAGGGTGGCTCTGAGGGGGATGACCCAAGAGCAAGAATTCCAAGAGAAAGCTGCCAGTCCTTGAAAAGCTAGACTCATAATTACCCAAGTATGGTTTAGGTAAAGTTACTGGTTAAATCATCTATTTATTCTATTGTCATGACACAGATTCAAGGGAAGAGAAGATAAGTTGTGGTCTTGAAAGGTACAGACAAAAAAAAAAAAGGTTAAAAGGTACTTTCCCTTTTAACTAGCACAGAACAGGAAGAGTGAAAGAGGAAGAGCAAATGAAGACTATTTGGTACAACTTCTTCTATGTGTGAGTACTTAAGCTAATCAGATATGATGCAATTAGTTAAACATCAGTTCAGTTCAGTTCAGTCGCTCAGTCGTGTCCGACTCTTTGCAACCCCGTGAATCGCAGCACGCCAGGCCTCCCTGTTCACCACCATCTCTCGGAGTTCACTCAGACTCACGTCCGTCCATCGAGTCCATGATGCCATCCAGCCATCTCATCCTCTGTCGTCCCCTTCTCCTCCTGCCCCCAATCCCTCCCAGCATCAGAGTCTTTTCCAATGAGTCAACTCTTCGCATGAGGTGGCCAAAGTACTGGAGTTTTAGCTTTAGCATCATTCCTTCCAAAGAAATCCCAGGGCTGATCTCCTTCAGAATGGACTGGTTGGATCTCCTTGCAGTCCAAGGGACTCTCAAGAGTCTTCTCCAACACCACAGTTCAAAACCATCAGTTCTTCAGCGCTCAGCCTTCTTCACAGTCCAACTCTCACATCTATACATGACCACAGGAAAAACCATAGCCTTGACTAGATGGACCTTAGTTAACAAAGTAATGTCTCTGATTTTGAATATGCTATCTAGGTTGGTCATAACTTTTCTTCCAAGGAGTAAGCGTCTTTTAATTTCATAGCTGCAGTCACCATCTGCAGTGATTTTGGAGCCCCAAAAAATAAAGTCTGACACTGTTTCCACTGTTTCCCCATCTATTTCCCATGAAGTGATGGGACCAGATGCCATGATCTTCGTTTTCTGAATGTTGAGCTTTAAGCCAACTTTTTCACTCTCCACTTTCACTTTCATCAAGAGGCCCTTTAGCTCCTCTTCACTTTCTGCCATAAGGGTGGTGTCATCTGCATATCTGAGGTTATTGATATTTCTCCTGGCAATCTTGATTCCAGCTTGTGTTTCTTCCAGCCCAGCGTTTCTCATGATGTACTCTGCATAGAAGTTAAATAAGCAGGATGACAATATACAGCCTTGATGTACTCCTTTTCCTATTTGGAACCAGTCTGTTGTTCCATGTCCAGTTCTAACTGTTGCTTCCTGACCTGCATACAGATTTCTCAAGAGGCAGGACAGGTGGTTTGGTATTCCCATCTCTTGAAGAATTTTCCAAAGTTTATTGTGATCCACACAGTCAAAGGCTTTGGCATAGTTAAACATAGCTCAAGGCAAATACCCTGAATGCTTTGTGCAGAGTTCAGAAACAGAAAACTTAATCTTTTCCCCAACTGTCCGGTAGGGCTGAGATGCTCTACAAAAAGGGTTCATATTATTTCTTTATGGAGCATTTGAGATCATCTAAAAAAGTGAATAGCACAAGTTGGTTGGACATATACCAGTTAACACCCTGAACACATGTCCATATATTTTAACCAAAACAAATTGAAAAAAAAAATTGCATAGGAAAATAATTGTGACATTAGGGTTTTTTTAAGCTTATAACATTTATAAGTTTTTAATTTATAATATTACCTCAGTTATGCTTTTTGCTTATATGTAAACAAATTGAAGTGTAGGCATTTAATAGGACATGAAAACTCTGGCTTCCCATGTGGCTCAGTGGTAAAGAATGTCTGCCAATGTAAGAGAAGCAGGAGACGGGGGCTCCATCCCTGGCTTGAGAAGATCCCCTGGAGTAGGAAATGGCAACCTACTCTGGTATTCTTGCCAGGGAAATTCCATGGACAGAGGAGCCTGGGGGCTACAGTCCATAGGGTCGTAAAAAGTCCGACACAACTGAGCTACTGAGCATGCACACACATACGTGAAAACTCAAAAGTTATTATCTTTTGCTGCTTTTAGAAGAAGCTGCACATCCTGAGAGGTTGAGTTTCCAGATTAGATGTCAAGACTGGAAACTTCTTAGCTCTTGGAATGTTAAATAATCTATGCTGGGTCTCAAGCCTCAAAATCTGGCCATCTTCCAGATGGAGTTGCTCAGATGAACCTTAAATACTGTGATACAGATGACTGGGAAAGAGAGGCGGGGCATTTCTGAGATTTAGAGGAGATGGTGACCTGATTTGGGGATGAACAAGCAGCAATTAAAAGAGTGAAGGGGTCCTCAGGATCACGAGAAAAGGACAAAAAGGCTGCAAATATCTTCAATGAGTGACTCTAGATGGCAAATCTAAGTGAGTTCGAAGAGCAAGCAGGAACGGTGGGACCTCCAAATAGGGGTGTGGGGCAAGGGCCCTGGAGGCAGGTCAGGAAGCTTTGCAGCTCTGGAAGCCCTAGCAAGTCCCCACGTGGAACAGGGCAAGGGACTCTGGTAGACAGTCTCTAAATAACTACAGAACAGAAGCTCTTCCTGATTTCCTGGATCACAGAAATGCTGCCATCCTGTTCCAACCTAAGAAAGATGGGAGCAGATGCAGAAAATAACCAAGATTGGACCTCAGCCGTAATGGACAAGAACAGAGTCAAGTGAAATTTGATTGTACCCAGTATTAAGAATGCAGAAGGCAATGGCACTCCACTCCAGTGCTCTTGCCTGGAAAATCCCATGGACGGAGGAGCCTGGTGGGCTGCAGTCCATGGCTAAGAGTCTGACATGACTGGGTGACTTCACTTTCCCTTTTCACTTTCCTGCATTGGAGAAGGAAATGGCAACCCACTCCAGTGTTCTTGCCTGGAGAATCCCAGGGACGGGGGAGCCTGGTGGGCTGCCGTCTATGGGGTCGCACAGAGTCAGACACGACTGAAGCGACTTAGCAGCAGCAGCAACTGTGGCAATATTAAAAAATGTGAAGGACTTCCCTGGCAGTTCAGTTGTTAGGACTCAATGCCTTCACTAAAGAGGGCACAGGTTTGATCCCTTGTCAGGGAACTAAGATTCCCACATATGGTATGGCCAAAAAAAAAAAGAAACACGAGATACTTTCATGTGAAGAGCAATTTAGACCTCTCTCTCTCTCATATACACACACAGGCATGCACACACACACATATATACACACATGAAGAAAAGAAGAAAACTCTAACTATTAACAATTATTATTTATATGCTATTAAATTATAGCTGACATTGTTTAGTTTTTCAGGGGGTTTTTGCAGTGAATATATGTTAACTTCAAAAGTGCAAAATATGAGGAAAAAAATAGAACCTAATTAGAAAACGTAAAGCAAAAACCCAAAGTATATCTTACTCCCCAGCAGTACCTCTTGATCTGTAATCAGGCGCATGGCTCCAAGCAACATTCAATGAGTGAGTTTATATGGTCAAAAATAGAGCAAGAAGACATAGCCAAAATAGTTCTCCTAAGTAGAGAAGAACTAGCTGCCCAGTGTTTACAAATTTTGGCATAAACAGTGTAACAGCTCTTTTTTAGCATGCTTACTATCTGTTTTCATTACTTTCAAAAGATGGAAGATTACTCTGAAACAGACTCTAGAAATGTGTCTTTACTCATATTTTGGTGAAATTAAGCTTTCTATGAAATAAAGAAAACAAATGAAACATTTGGAAAGAGTATCTATTTTACATTTTCATCTCTGGAAAAGGTAAGTTCTACAGTGAGGCAGAAGGAAGGAGTGAAAATAGGTCAAGATATTGTTTTTAAAAAAATAAGAAAAAGAAGAAAGAGGAAGAATTAATAACTTATTGAGTAGCAACTATAGTTTGGTGCTTAAATGCACTAAATTAGCTAGAATCATTTTAGGTGTTGTTGAAGTGGGTGAGCATCTTTTATGAAAGTGATATTTCCAACTCATATTATGAATTTAAAAATACAAATTTCTTTCTCTGAGTCTCCAGCAGTGAAAAAGATGAAACAGTGCAAAGGAAATAAAATATTCTCTTTCATCAAGCAGTGGAAAGTTGAGGCAGAAAAATATGACTGAGTGGCTTCTGACTATATCAACTGAATTGTTAAAAGTATTGAATCAGGGAAGCTTAACCATGGGGGAAAAATACTGATTTAGTCATTTCTCCAGAGAAACAAAATCAATAGTTTGTTGAGAGAGAAAGATTTGTTTTAAGGAATTGGTCCACATGATTTGGAGAGCTGACGAGTTCAAAGTCTACAGAGCAGGTTGTCAGGTTGGAGACCCATGGAACAGCTGATGCTGCAGATAGAGTCCAAAGTCAGCCTCAAGATTGAGCCCTCCCTCCTCAGGAGACCTCGGTCTTTATTTTAAAGCCTTCAACTGATTGCACAAGCCTCACCCACACTGTGGAGAGTAATCTGCTTTATTCAACTGTCTAGTGATTTAAATGATAATCACATCTAAAATCTACCTTCATAGCAACTTCCAGACTGATGTTTGGATATCACTAGCCTAGTCAAGTTAACACACAAAATTAACTATCACAAAAACCAAGCAAACAAATGCAGAGAGAGCCCAAGAGAAAATAAAAGATGACTGAATTAGAGAATGAAGCAGTATATCATGAAGGCAATTTTTTCTAAGCATCCTATTCATGTGGTTGGATGGCATCACCGACATGACGGACATGGGTTTGGGTGGACTCTAGGAGTTGGTGATGGACAGGGAGGCCTGGCGTGCTGCAGTTCATGGGGTCACAAAGAGTCAGACACGACTGAGCGACTGAACAGAACTGAACTGATAGTAGATGGAAGTTGAACTTCTTTTTGAAAAGAAAGGTGTCAGATTCCGTCTGCTTTCTGATCAAGTGAATGTTTTAAAGTATCTTTTCTCTGAGTCAGTTTTCACTATGATGGTCTGTTTTTCAGAAAAGACCATTAATTCCTATGGTTATCTTGTTATTGTGATAAATTTAGATTATACCTGAGTTTCAACCAAGACCCTTAGCCCACACTTAACCTTATTTTCTTCGTTTCTCTAGCTGCAAACTTTGTCAACAAGTTTGTCAACTTTGTCAACAAAATCAACAAGTCACTTTGTTTTTCTTTCTCTACTATTCTCACTTTGTAGCCATATTTGTTTTCTTCTCACCTACAATGATTTTCCCTTTTATTCTGCCTATTCACCAAACATACCAATCTTTGACAGATCAAAATAAGCTCTACCTAGTCTATCATTCAAGTTCATCTATGAATTCTCTGACTATTCTTGCCAATAGTAAGTGCTCAGTAAGTCTCTCTTTACTAAACACTTATAATATAACAGTATAAATTATACTTTTGCAATAAATTCAATTTCATTCATTTTTTCCTATATTTTGGTGATACAAAAAGAGGAACAATAAATATGTCATCCAAGGAATTGCATTCTTGCCCAGTGAGAACACAAATGATTTATAGTTACAGAATTGCACAATTTTTTTTTCAATAAACAAAATCTACTGAACCCATATAATAAATATGTACCAAGAACTGGGCTGGGCTCTTGAGATAAATGAGAAATGCGATCACATTCCAGTAGGGAAAAATAATATGAAACAAAAATAAAATGTAATTTCAATATAACATATATACAACATAACTCCAATAATGAGAAGAATGGTTAGAAATCATCTCACATCGGTTCCTTATTTTAAAGCTGAAGACACCAAGGCTCAGAAAGAAGAAAGGCCTTGCCCACGGTCATTGATATATTTAGGTAGTATCACCTGGGACTGAACTCCAAGCCATTCATTGGTTGCTTCAACTAATTTCAGTCCATGGAAAGAAAAATGTCTATAGAGAGAAGGGTCACCCAAACAGCACAGAAAATCAGTGCAGCTCCAGATTCCACCTGAAAAACATCTTATCTAAGTCTCAGACTAGGGACTTTTTTTTTTTTTTTGGTAGAGAAATGACCCAGCCAAAACGGTAGAGCATTAATCTCACCATCAAGGAAGGCCCTGACATCACTGAGATCTTAACCACCAGGGAGTAGCAATTATTTTGTAGGAGAGGTCCATGTCCAGGGAATTAATTCTCCAGTGCATATGAATATCCCCTATTAGCCCCACTTGAAAATAGGAGCTGTGCTCTCGCCTGCAGTGGAGGCTACAATGGCCCAATCGAACAGCCTCTCTTCATGCATAAACATGACTCCTGCTATCACTAATGGGAAAGGGTTCCACAGTGCTACAGAAAATAGAGCCCACAGTCTTGTGATAAATCTGTCAAGTGTGACATGCTCTGTGTGAACAGCAGCACCGTGGCTGATGAAATGAGCGACCCGGTGTACAGTACAATAATGTGTCAAAGCACTTCGATACAGACAGCACGTTTGAAGCTCCGGGAGACAGATCAGGACTCAGCATATGAGTCATTAGAAGGAACCCAGGTACAAACATTAATGGACCACGCTCATTAACATGCCCTTCACTTCCCTTCCCTCCTTGCCTTCTCTTGGTCACCCTCCTAGACTTGTAAGTCTGGACAAGGTTCTCTATCATGCTGAGTTGACGGCACCACTTATCTGGGGTTTGGGTGGATGCGATACAGACCTATGACCAATCTCTGGCTGTCCTTTAACACTAGACCACAGGACAGGCTGTGCCTGACTTTAAATACTCACAGAACAAGGCTCTCTCTCCCCTGAGGCTTCCCTGACACCCTTTTTACCTCTTTCCTACACCACGTTGTGATACAGTGACATAATAAGAAATAAACTTTTGGTCTTTGTTCCTGGCTCTTGGTGCAGAGCTCCTAAAACCCTTTTTTCTTTCTTTCTTTGTTTTTTGGCCTCATGACATGTGGGATCTTAGTTCCCCAACCAGGGACAGAACCTGTGTCCCCTGCATTGGAAACATGGAGTCTTAACCACTGGACCACCAGGGAAGTCCCAACCCTTGGAATTTCTTGAGTGAATAATTTCTTACCATGAATAAGCCCCTTTTAACTACATCTGTATATATGCTAATGAGGTGATGCCTGGAAGGGGGAGCTGGTTACCAGGGGAATCAACCACATGATTAGATGTTTAGAATTATTCTCCCACCCCAAAACCCCTGGGGGTTTAATGACCAATGGCCAGTGATTTAATCAATTATGACCTCATAGGAGATCCTTAGTGAGAACCCCTAAATGACAGAGTCCTGAGAGCTTCTGGGTTGATGAACATATAAGGTGCTAGGCGGGCGGTTTGTCTGGATGGGGCATGGAGGCTCTGGGCCCCTTCTCTATCCTTTGCTCTGTGCATCTCTTCCATTGGGTTGTTCCTGAGCTGCTTTCTTTATAATAAACCAGGTGTTGTTTAGTCGCTAAGTTGTGTCTGACACTTAGCAACCTCATGGACAGCAGCCCGCCAGGCTCCTCTGTCCATAGGATTTCCCAGGCAAGAATCCTGGAACAAGTTGCCATTTCCTTCTCCAGGGGATCAAATCCACATTTTCTGCATTGCAGGTGGATTCTTTACCGCTGAGTAACCTAGAAAGCCCATAATAAACCAGTAATAGTAAGTGTTTCCCTGAGCCCTATAATCCATTCTAGCAAATTATGGAGCCAAAGAAGGGGCTTTGGGAACCTTGATTTATAGCTGGTCAATCAAAAGTACAGGAAGCCTGAGACTTCCCTGGTGGTGAAGAGTCGCTGCTGATGCAAGGGATGCAGATTCAATCCCTGATCCAGGAAGATCCCACATGTCTCGGGGCAACTAAGTCCAGGCACCACAACTACTCATTCTGAGCTCTAGAGCCCATAAGCCACAACTCCTAAGCCCAGATCATGCCATACTACTGAAGCCCAGAGCCCGTGCTCCTAACAAGAAAAGCCACCAAGATGAGAAGCCCGTGCATTGAAACTAGACAGTAGCCCCCGCTCACTGCAGCTAAAGCCCAAGAGCAGTGATGAAGACCTAGTGTAGCCAAAAAAAAATTTTTTAATTAAAAAAATATAGGAAGCCTGGACTTGTAATTGACATCTCAAGTAGAGGGGGCTGGTCTTGTGGAGTTGAGCCCTTAACCTGTGGGGTCAGTGCCAGCTCTGGGTATATAATGTCAGGATTGAACTAAATTTCAAAATACTAAATTGGTGTCTGTAGAGAACTGAAGAACTGCTTGGTGTGAAAAAATTCAAACATTTGGTGTCAGAAGCATGGCGAGGAGTAAGAAAATAGTTTTTCCTTTACACTTGTACCCAGTGCCCTCTCACCTCTCTATAAGGCACACCTAAGGAACAACAGGGTCCTGTCTGAGCCCCGACCTCTTTGCCATCTGCCCCATGGCCTTAAGCTTCAATTTCTTTTTTACCCTGTTTGTTCTCCTGCAGAGCCTAACTAACAAGACTGAAAAGAAAAGAAAATAACACCATCCCAGAAAAGATAAATGTACTGCAGCCACGGCCACCTGTATAAAAGTCTCTTCAGGTACAAGAACAGAAAGTACATTCCAAAGATGTGAAAGATGAGTGAAAGAGCAAGTGGAGGATGTAAGACTGATGTATGCACAGGTGACATTTCAGTTCTGCTTCAGCTAAACTGCATTAATGCTACCAGCTTGAGGTTGGTATCTCTCACACACTTCTGGGACAGAGTTCTTGCAAGTGATTCACAAAAATAAATTACAAAGGCAATCTGAAAAAGTCCTTGAAGACTTTTTTAAGATATTTATTTATTTATTTATTTTTGCTAATCCATTTATTCATTAACATAAACTATACTTAAGAGCTCACTGTGTAGATATAGTGCCAGACTCCAGCCGCTTAATGTCTATTGGAGACATCTTTTCCATCCTTAAAGGAATTTATAGTCTACGATCAGGCTCCATACAGTTTTTCTTAAAAGACCACATAATGGAATTCCCTATTGGTCCAGTGGTTAGGACTCAATGCTTTCACTGCCGAGGGAACAGGTTCAAGTTCAAATCTGGGAACTATACGATCCCGCAAGTCATGCAGTGTAGCCAAATTAAAAAAAAAAAAAAAGACCAGATAGTAAACATTTTAAGCTTTGCAGGTCATTGTGTTTCTGTTGTAACACCTCAACTGCCATTGTAGCGCCTAAGCAGCCATAAATATGTAAATGTGACTGTGTTCCAATAAAACATTTTCTATGGACAGTGAAACTTGAATTTTGTATAATTTTTACATATCACACAATATCAGTCTTCTTTTGACTTTTTGCAGCTACTTAAAAATATAGGAGGGTCCGCCCTGATGGCCCAGTGGTTGAGAGCCTGCCTACCGATGCAGAGGACATGGGTTCCATCCCCGGTCCAGGAAGATCCCACATGCCATGAGGCCCACACTCGAGAGCCTGGGTCCTGCAACACGAGGAGCCGCTGCAGTGAAGAGCGTGAGCCGTGCAACAAGGAGTGGCCCCCAGACACAGCAATTAGAGAAAGTGCCGCACAAAGCAGAGAGGACCCAGCATAGCCGCATACACACAAAAACAGGCCACCTCATCCAGTTACCCGGGAGAATAATTTTCCACCTAGTAATTATAATAACAGCTGCTGCCAGTACTCTTGCCTGGAAAATCCCAAGGACGGAGGAGCCTGGAAGGCTGCAGTCCATGGGGTCACTGAGGGTTAGACACGACTGAGTGACGTCACTTTCACTTTTCACTTTCATGCATTGGAGAAGGAAATGGCAACCCACTCCAGTGTTCTTGCCTGGAGAATCCCAGGGACAGGGGAGTCTGGTGGGCTGCCGTGTATGGGGTCACACAGAGTCAGACACAAGTGAAGCAACAGAGTCGGACATGACTGAAGTGACTTAGCTAAATAACTTCAGTCGTGTCCAACTCTGAGCAACCCCACAGACAGCAGCCCACCAGGCTCCCCCGTCCCTGGGATTCTCCAGGCAAGAACACTGGAGTGGGTTGCCATTTCCTTCTCCAATAATAACAGCTATGAGCTCCTAATTCCTACTCGGCATTATGCTAAGTGCATTCCGTATATAATTCTCACACAGCACCCTGAGCTAAGCAGTGCTGTTCTTTTTACTTTATGGATAAGGAAAGTGAGGATTGAGAGAGTAGCTTGTCCACAAACCCACTGCTGATCAATGATGAATCTAGGGTTTGAACTTCAGTCTGTCTGATTTAACTACAGAGTTAATGACTAAACATTACTTCCTATGAGCAGATTCACAAGAGACCCAAAGCGCAGGCAGAGTTTTTCTAAAGTTTGGTGCCCTATAGGGCTGTTTGATGGTTTAAAAGTTCAGTAGGTGACAACTTTTTTGCACTTATTTTTCAGGTTAAAAACTTTCATACTATTAAATACACCCAGGATGCGAGAATCTTCTCTGAGTCCTTGTTCCAGCACAAGAGACTGAATTCCACTTTTTAAAGTAATAATGACCTTATTTATTACCATCCTCAAAGTCCACCCTCATAGGTCAGAATTAGGGTCAAGTCCAAATATTTCGCATCTGTGAGTCTGATAGCTAAAGCATATGGCATATGAACTTTTTTTAATAAACAATACAAGGGCTCTCCCTTTAGTCTGGTCAGGCAATTTAATCATGACTTAAATTTTGATGCTGAAGTTTATTAGAATTCTGATATTTAAACTAAAGGAGCAAAGGAAATACTATTGCTCAATTAAGTTTTGTCATCAGAAACGAAGTACTCAGTCTATTAACCTAGGTTTTTAAAATGCTGTTTCTGAGTTACAATTGCATGCTATAACTTCAGAATTTGTGGTCTGTATATACAGTCATACCTCATTTCATCACACTTCACTTTATTGTGCTTCCCAGATGTCGTGTATTTTTACAAATTAAAGGTTTGCAGCAATTCATGGGGTCGCAAAGAGTCGGACACGACTGAGTGACTGAACTGAACTGAACCGAGCAACTCTGCATCGATTGAGCCTATTGGTGCCATTTTTCTAATATTATCTTTTAATTAAGGTGTGTATGCTGTTTTTTAGACATAATGCTATTGCACATGTATGGACTCTGGTATAGTGTAAACATAACTTTTATATGTGCTGGGGAACAAAAAGCTTTGTGTGACTAGCTTATTGCAGTACTCACTTTACTGCGGCAATTTGGAACTGAACCTGCAATACCTCCCAGGTATGCCTTTACTAGCTTCCATTTTTGGAAGGACTCTGCGTCTATTACAAAATAACTGAATACACTGTTTATCATGTTACCCAATATTCCTTACATAGAGATCCAAATGATAGATTTCTTCCAAAACTGTAATCATCTTTCCAAAATAACTTGTAGCCTCCCTAATTACCATTCAATAAATACCATGCAACCCCCTGGGTTCTCTAGATCATTTCTGTGCCAAGCCTATATTGTGCTTTGTCCTTGGTGAATCACAGAGCCAATCTTCATCTCAGCTATGGTTACCAATTAATCGTAAGTTCCTGATAAATGTCTCCTGTTTCTCTAAATCATCTTGGGTAAATCTGTGTTGTTGTTGTTTTTTTTCCTTCTTTTTAATGTTTATCTCTACTGTCCAATTGTATTTAGATTCTAGTATCATAAATATTGTTTCTCCTACAGGGTAAGGCTTCCCTGGTGGCTCAATGGTAAAGAATCCACCTGTTGATGCAGGAGATTCAGGTTCAGTCTCTGGGTTGAGAAGATCCCCTGCAGAAGGAAATGGAAACCCACTCCAGTATTCTTACCTGGGAAATCCCATGGACACGGGAGCCTGGCAAGCTACAGTCTGTGAGGTCACAAGTGTGAAACACAACTTAGCAACTAAACAACAACAAGAACAAAAAGTCAATAGACAACTAGACACTAAGACCGATGCAGTCTTTTGGTCCTGTTCAAAAATGTCATAAGACGTTTGGTTCAAGCCAAAATGTCCTCGATATTTGGTCCTGTCTGATACCATTTGGCATGAATCAAATACAATTATGGATGTTTTGGATAGGACCATATCTCAAGGATCTTAGGTTGTGGACCAAGTGTCTTCTGGACCTTTTGGACAAGACGAAATTTCAAGGATCCTTTGTCATGGACAAAATATCTTACAAACCAAAGGGTTATGGATATTTTGAGCAGGACAAAATGTCTACTAACCAGATATACAGATGGATGGATAGTTATATACGTTTTCATAAAACACATAAATAATACATGTCAGGGATCCTCAACCTCTGGGTCCCAGATGGGTACTGGTCCCTTGCCTGTTAGGAACTGGGCCACAGAGCAGGATGTGAGCAGCAGGGCAAGCGAGCAAAGCTTCATCTGTATCTTTAGCCACTCCCTATTCTTGCTTTACCTCCAGAGCTCCACTTCCTATCAAGTCAGTGGCAGTATAATAGATGTAATGTACTGGAATCATCCCCAAAGTATCCCACCTTGCCATCTAATGGAAAAAATTATCTTCTATGAAACCGTTTCCTGGTGCTGAAAAGTTTGAGGACCATTGATATACAGCCATGGTAGAATGATAAAAATGAGACCAAAAAGTGGGACTTCATTCATTAGTAAACAATTATATGTACAGAAGGGGGAAAGAAATCCTCTTCATTGTTAGATTGCTGTTGTTGGATTTGTTTAGTTGCTAAGTCATTTCTGGCTCTTTGTGACCCCCAAGGACTGCAGCCCTCCAGGCTCCTCTGCCCATAGGATTTCCCAGACAAAAAACCTGGAGTGGGTTGCCATTTCTTTCTCCAGGGGATCTTCCCATCCTAGGGATTGAGCCCAAGTCTCCTGCATTGGCAGGTGGATTCTTTACCACTGAGTCACCAGGGAAGACATCATTACAAGAGGTTTCTTGTTTAAACACTGGCCAGTGTTTGCTAAAACAGTATAAAAGTATTTGGATAAATGTGTCCAAACTATTGGGAAAGCAATTCAAAATATACATCATACTGATTAGTCCCCAAAGGAAAACACAGTGTAAGGCAGTAAATGGAGAACCAGGAACATGTCTGTTTAGCTGAGAATGCTGCTGTTGCTGCTGCTGCTGCTGCTGCTGCTGCTGCTAAGTCGCTTCAGTCGTGTCCGACTCTGTGCGACCCCATAGACAGCAGTCCACCAGGCTCCTCCATCCCTGGGATTCTCCAGCCAAGAACACTGGAGTGGGTTGCCATTTCCTTCTCCAATGCATGAAAGTGAAAAGTGAAAGTGAAGTCCCTAAGAATGTCCAATAAATAGGAGGTGGTGATATTAATATCTGTGCTGCTCTTAGCAAATATGAGATTGTTACCACATATACAGAGGCCTGTATAAATTATTTACTCAATATTCATACTATACTTGCCAGTTCTTTGCCTTTATATTATCTTGAAATAAAGCCCATATCTTAAAGGGGCTTCCCTGGTGACTTAGATGGTAAAGAAACTGCCTGCAATGCAGGAGACCCGGGTTTGATCCCTGGGTTGGAAAGATTTCTTCAAAAGGGGAATGGCAATCCACTCTAGCATTCCTGCCTGGAAAATTCCTTGGACAGAGAAGGCTGGCTGGCTTCAAGTCAGCCTTTTGACTCCCTGGGGTCACAAAGAGTCGGACACAACTAACACTTTCCACTTTAAAATAAAGAAATAAGCGCCAGGTCAATATGATACATTTGTCATTGATACAGAATTGAGTTTCAAAATATGCCCTACCTACAAGTAAGGTCACTTCTACCAAATGATGGTTCAGTTCAGTTCAGTTGTTCAGTCATGTCCGACTCTTTGCAACCCCATGAATTGCAGCACGCCAGGCCTCCCTGTCCATCACCAGCTCCCAGAATTCACTCAGACTCACGTCCAGCGAGTCCGTGATTCCATCCAGCCATCTCATCCTCTGTCGTCCCCTTCTCCTCCTGCCCCCAATCCCTCCCAGCATCAAAGTCTTTTCCAATGAGTCAACTCTTCGCATGAGGTGGCTAAAGTACTGGAGTTTCAGCTTTAGCATCATTCCTTCCAAAGAACACCCAGGACTGATCTCCTTTAGAATGGACTGGTTGGATCTCCTTGCAGTCCAAAGGACTCTCAAGAGTCTTCTCCAACACCACAGTTCAAAACCATCAATTCTGTGACGATCAGCTTTCTTCACAGTTCAACTCTCACCTCCATACATGACTACTGGAAAAACCATAGCCTTGACTAGACGGACCTTTGTTAGTGATTATTTAAAACAGTAAAAATTTCAACGGAAAGATTTCTTTCAGTTGTAGATAATTATGGAAAGAGTTAAAGCAGATTAACTGCTCATTGCTGCTGCTGCTGCTAAGTCGCTTCAGTTGTGTCCGACTCTGTGCAACCCCATAAACGGCAGTGCACCAGGCTCCCCCGTCCCTGGGATTCTCCAGGCAAGAATACTGGAGTGGGTTGCCATGTCCTTCTCCAATGCATGAAAGTGAAAAGTGAAAGTCAAGTCGCTCAGTTGTGTCTGACTCTGTGCGACCCCATAGACGGCAGCGCACCAGGCTCCTCCATCCATGGGATTTTCCAGGCAAGAGTACTGGAGTGGGGTGCCATTGCCTTCTCCGATCTCCTCATTATACTTATCTAAAATGAAAATATAACAATTAGAGTAATATTAAAGTAGCACAGTCAACTCTAAATATAGGAACAAATAAAGAAATACAGTGAGAAGCAAGGTGTTCTAAAAGCCAGAATATATTTAAGTACAATGGAGCACTGCCTCCACTCAACTATTTCACTTATTCAATTAAATAAATTTAACAAGTTTGGCATGTATGGCAATACATGAAGTAATATTCTGGACATGAAGAACACAAAAGCAAATTAAACAGTCTTTGCCTTCAAGGATTTTGTGAGTTACTGTGCTTTTGTAACCATCTTGGGAACAAATATTTTTAATATTAGCATTAGAAGCCTCTGCACCTGAACTCGTCTCCATTCACCCTCTCTTCGATATATACACAGTATGAGTTTGTTTTGTCCATTCTGCTTTTTTAGTGTTTTACATGAGATTATTCCTGTTCAATGTAAGAAGCTTTATGCTTATTTCTCCATTACTGTATCTTGTCTCCTCGTGGCCACTTGACAAAAGCCTCCTGGGAAACCTTCCTAACCATGGTCTGCACTTCTGAAGTCAGATGGAAAGCCCTTGAAGTCAGATGGAAGCACCTGTAGTCACCCAGAAGTGACTCTTCTACAAAGACCTTCTTCAAAGGTCAGCAAAATCACACTGCATAAACAATGCTAATATGTTCAACATATTAATAATTGCTTTTGATACTTCAAAGATTTTTTTTCTTTCTTAGTCATTTTAAGGATTGTTTTAAAACAAAATTATAGGGTAATCATCCTATACGGTGCAATGGAAAATTTTGACTTCTTTTGTCATTTCAGGCAACTAAATACACACTTGAGATGCCACTCCTGTATCACAGGTGTGAAGTTACTGAGACAAATAGAAAATTTGTGAATTTCAGAGTTTGAGTAAGATAAGTTTCTATTTTTTCCCCCTGTTGACCATATTAAGCCCTATTTAAATCATTGTCAGCCACATGTCAGATTATCTCAGAAAGCATACACATAGGGGAAAAATAAGGAAAAAGAAAGACAAGAATTTCCAAAACTCTGGGTCAGCTAAAACTGTAATTTAAAATGTGATGGATTCATTCTATTTGTTATGACTCTGAGTTGCTCAGCAGCAATCTTGGACACGTACAAAAAGGCACAAATACTGAGTTTTTAAGTTTGGTCTACTTAGTGTCACAGGTTCTGTATAATGTGACAGCACCGCAGAAAGGTACACTGGAAACATACATGTTCTGTCCAACTTTATCCTCATAAAACCCTATTTCACACATTAAAGTGGAAGCCAGTTTAGTGGGTGCCACTGTCCCCTATGTGAACCTCTGTAACCTTGGGTATATAATAGAAGATTAATTAGTCTGCAGATCATAAAGATGTTCTGAAATCTATTTCAAAAGTGATACCACTGGATTTTCAGTTCCAATATGGCCAACTAAGTCTTGAGGTTCTCTCAACACAAATTCTTGGAAATAGTGTATACAAGAGAACCAGGGCTTCCCTGGTCATCTAGTGGTTACGAATGAAGGGGACATCAGTTCAAACCCTGGTCCAGGAAGATCCCACAGGCTGTGGGGCAATTAGGCCCCCATGCCACAATTCCTGAGCCTGGGCTCTAGAGCCTATACTCCACAACAAGAGAACCCACTGCAAAGAGAAGCCCTCTCACTGCAACTAGACAGTAGCCCCCATTCACCACAACTAGAGAAAGCCTGCACGCAATACCAAAGACCCTGGTAGCCAAAAATTAAATAAATAAAATTAAGGAATAAAAAACAACAACCAAAAGTCTTCTAAATGCCTAGCTGAGCTCTTAGGAACTAGAAGGAAATCTCCAGAAGCCAGGGGAAAAGGAATTGAAAATCAAAGTGGTAGGAAAGAGGAAAATCCTGTGGAGGGGGTTCTACCTTGGTTACCTAGGGGATATATTTTACTATCCATGTGATGATTGAAGGTTAGGTCATCTGCCATGTAAAAAGGGGAGTTAGGAAAGAAATCAACTCAGAAAATTGGGATTTCTGGAGCAGACACAAGAGAGGGGGACAAGGAGAAACTATCTTCCAATAGGCACAGAGAGAGAGCAAGAAAGAAGGAAAATTATCTGTCTTTGTCTAGATTCTGCTGGAAAAGTAATTTTTAAAAAATTCAAAAGCCCTCATGAGAATGCAAATGCAAATATATTTTCTTCATGGTCAGATATTACCACATGGTCTAAGGAACTCCAAGTTGAGAATGAATGCAAAAGTTTGGTCATGAACATTGATAACTGGGCATCCAGACACTCCCAAAACTCAGACCCAAAAGACTGTCATGGGAAAAACAAGCCCCACCTAAAACATATGATCATGATGAAAATTTCCAAACATTAATATACAATCAATCCAACATATGTAAGACTAAAAAGGATTTTAAGTGAAAGAACTTCAGATAATAAACTAACAACCAGAAGATGAATAAAAAATAAGTTTTAAAAAAATTAAAGGCATAACATCCAATTCCCAAGTTACAAAGGCTAGAGATGACACTGAAAATGAGCCAATTAGAACTCACAAAATTAAATAAATATGATCACTGAAGTTTAAAAACTCAATGGATGAGTAAAAGGACAGGTTAGAAATAGCTGAGAGAATGTGCAAACGAATATGGATCTAAGGAAACTGCATAGAATAAATGACTGAAATCACAAAGACAGAAAATATTTAAAAGTGATAAAGAGACAAAATAGATAAAATGAGGAATTCTAGCTTATGTAGTCTCCCCCAATTAAAAAGGATAGAGAAAAGCAACATGCAAGGAGTTAGTGGCTGAAAATTTTTTTAGAAATAATGAAAACTATAACTCTTCAGATTGAAGATATGTGTCCAATAACTGCAAAGCAGCATAAAAAAAAATCCACACTCAGATACATTATTGTGAAAGCAGAGAATACTAACAAACAAACAAACAAAGTCAACAGAAAGAAGAGTAAATTATCCGCAATAAGATAAAAATTTAAGAGACAACAGATAATAGAGGTCACATGACAATGAAATGATATATTGAAAATATTTACAGGAAAATATTGTCAAACAAGAGTTTGCATCCAACTAGTCATTTTTTTAAGTCAGAAAAAGATAAACTATCTTGTTCCAAAAAAAAAAAAAGGCTAAGGAAATTTACCACTTACAAATACTCACAGAAAGAAGTGGGAAAGACACTAAACAAAACAAGAAAGTGGACCCAAATGGAAGCAGTGGGATGTGAGAAACAGTGAAGAGTACATTAGTAAGGAAGCGCTGATTGCATACAAATATTAACTAAGTGCTGCATGATAAAGGCGAAGTGTAAATTAAAACACTGCACAACAATTACCCATGCATGGCAGCAAGAAGAAGGAGGAAACTGCAAAGAAGTTTAGTTTCTTTAATTGCCTTAAAAAAGTTAGAGATAATATATAACTTTAGGTTAAATTTTCTGTTCAACTTTTAATGGTAGCATTAAAAAATTCAAACAAAATTCTTTTCAAAACCAGTGTAAGGGAGATAATCAGGATAAACAAAATTTAATACACTTAATACACATTAGGAGAAGAGAGAAAAAGGAGGCCAAGAAATGTGATGGATAGATAGCATTGAAGTATGCGGGGCAGGGGGGATCCAAATAAATTTAAATAGGCAAAACCAATAGCTGAAAAGTAGTGCTTCTCAGAAAGTATTTAAAAAACTAAACCCAGACAGAGTTAAATTAAACCCTGACACTGCTGATGCCTAGACCCACCATTACTCCTCCCAACCTGAGTTCCCCTAAAGCTGCTGTTAATCATCTGAACACAGAGAACACGCCACCTGTGGAATACCTGGTTCTCGTCTTCTCTGCCTGATGGTTCTGTAAACTTTCTGACCACAAAGAGGATCAAACAGGATATATAAAGGAATTAACATCTGGGACACCCCTCAAAGGCATGAAGTCATCGTATACATCTCCCGGCCTTCCCAGCCCCAAGGAAAAGATGCCTAAGGACATCTTCGGGCAACTGAGCCTCAGTTCTCTACTGCTGTTATTTGACTGTTTGCACAAACTTCACTGGCTTTTCTCCGATCTCACTTCTCTGATTTTCTTTTGTAAGTTTGCTGGCCTCGCTTCCCCAAATAAATTAGCTGCACCCAAATCTGAGTCACAGGGTCTACTTTGGAGGAAGAAAGCCAGAAATGAAAAAGACAACGCTGTAAACAACAAACGCATGCAATAAGTTAAAAACAAAAGAAATGTAAAAAGAGTCTATCAGACAAATACTAAACAAAAGACCATATGAATGGATAGACAGAATAAAGGATAGACAGTTGACAGATAGACAGATGGATAGTTAAGTCGATGAATAGAAAGATAAAAACCACTGCAGTAGGACAGAAACAATTCTGAACTGTGTCCTCTCAAAAATATAATCTCAAATATATTGTTAAAGAATTCCTAAAATAACCAAAAAACTGAAAAAATAATAAAGGAGATTTTTTTAAAGATGCCTTGTAGAAATTAATATACCACATTGGCTAAAAATTAACAAAGATGAAATAAATTTAGAGCTTATCTTATACAGATGGAACACATGCTCAGTTGCTAAGTCATGCCCAACTCTTAAGAGCCCACAGACTGTAGCCCGCCAGACTCCTCTGTCCATGGGATTTTCCAGGCAAGAATACTGGAGTGGATTGCCATTTCCTCCCCCAGTGTATCTTCCCGACCCAGGAATAGAGCCCAAGTCTCCTGCATTGGCATGTGGGTTCTTTACCACTAAGCCACCTGGGAAGCCATAGATAGAACATACTAGGTCATAAGTCAAGTTTCAACATATACTAAAGAGTGTATATTACATCAACTAACTTATCTGCAATGCAATAAAATTAAAATAATAATGAAATTATATTAAGTCCTCTCATATGTTTGGTAATTTGAAAAAGTATGCCTAAATTATTCATGAGTCATAGAAGATTTGAAAATGGAATTAGAACAAATGTAAAACTGAATGACAATGAGATATATGTAAAGCAGTACTTTGAAGAAAATCATAATCTTCTTAAATTGATTATACTAACATGAAAGGAAACGTTTAAATTAATGAAATAACTATCCAATTGGAAAAAAATGAACAATGGAATACATGTGAAGAAGGCTGAAGTTAAGAAAAATATAAAATAGGACCAAAATGATATAAAGAAAAATGAAACATATTAGAACTAATTAGAGCTACATGGTCTGATAGGGTAGCCACTAGCTACTAGCTTTGTGTAGCTTTGTGTGTCTCTTGAGCACTTGAAAAGTGACTAGTGTGACTGTGGAGTTGAATTCTTAATTTAGTTTTAATTAATTTATATGTAAATTTAAAACTGAAGCAATACAAATTTTTTTATTAAATATTACTGTTTTGATAGGACAAAATGCTAAAACATTTCATTGTTTTAGCAGAACTACATTTTAACCATTGAAAGTTAATTACCCAGTTTGAGATCTCCTTTCAGGATAAAATACATACCACATTTTGGTGACTTAATATAAAATGAAGAAAATATCTCACTAATAAATTATATATTGGTCAGATGTTAAAAATAACATTTTGATGTATTAAGTAGAATGTATTATTAGAATATAGTTTAGTAACTATAGTTGCAGTTGAAGTTCTTTTTTTCTCTGTTTGAATGTGGCTGCCAGAAATTTTTAAGTTATTTTTGTGGTTCACATTACCTTTTTACTAAACAATACTGACTTAACAGAGTTTAGCATTATTTCTGAGTACAAGATTAAAATATACAATGTAATAGCATTTCTATGAAACAAGAAACAATTATAAATAAAATAGCATTATGAAACAATTTACAACTGTCACAAACTTATAAAGCACAAGAACAAAAAGTACTGAAAGACAGGGATAAAAGAAAAAAAAATATTCCATATAATTAAAAGCTGAGATATGTTAAAAATTCTCTCCAAATAAATATGTAAATTCAGTGTGATTCAATAACATCTCTACAGACTAGACATGAACATTTGGGAGTTGAAAATTTTAAAGCATTATTGTTTATACCTAGATATAAATCTAATAAAATATGTACAAAATCTGTAGGCTAAAACTGAAACACCAATGAAAAAAGCAAGGCAACCCTGTATAAAATGGAAAGATATATCATGCTCCTGTACGGAAGACTTGATGCTATTTATATGAATATTTTCCTCTAATTGATCTATAAATTCAGTATGATCCTAATCAAAATCTATTGACAAGAGAATCTAAAATATATATGGAAAAACATAAAGGAATTAAAATAGCTGAAACATTTTGTAAAAGTTGGAGAGTTCACTTTATATGAGCTTATGAACTAATATAAAGCTTCAGTTGTCAAACAGTCTAGTATCAAAATAGACCCACACAAATATGGCCAACTGATCTTTGTTAGACAAAGAACTTCGGAGAAGGCAATGGTACCCCATTCCAGTACTCTTGCCTGGAAAATCCCATGGACGGAGGAGCCTGGTGGGCTGCAGTCCATGAGGTCGCTAAAAGTCAGACACGACTGAGCGACTTCATTTTGACTCTTCACTTTCATGCATTGGAGAAGGAAATGGCACCCCACTCCAGTACTCTTGCCTGGAGAATCCCAGGGACGGGGGAGCCTGGTGGGCTGCTGTCTATGGGGTTGCACAGAGTCGGACACGACTGAAGCGACTTAGCAGCAGCAGCAGCAAAGAATTTTGGATGTGTCAATGCAGACACATTCCTGGTTTTTAAAAAGGTACCATTCTGGTGAGAGATGTTGATAATCGGGGAAATTATGCACGGGTGGGAGTGAGCGGGTATATGCAAAATCTCCTTGTTGTAAACATAAAACTCCTCTGGTGCTCATGCTCAGTCACTTTAGCTGCGTCTGACTGGGCAACCCCATGGACCATAGCCTGGCAGGCTCCTCTGTCCATGGGATTCTTCAGGCAAGAATACTGGAATGGATTGGCATACCCTCCTCCAGGGGATCTTCTCGAGCCTGGGATTGAACCTGCGTCTTCCGCACTGCACATTCTTTATCCATTAAACCACCTGGGAAGCACTAGAACTACTCTACAAAAATGAAATCTTTCAGACAAGTGCAGGGGAGTGGCTCACACCAGCATCTCAAGGAGGGCTTCCTCTGTGAACAAAGAGAGGAAAAATGAGGGTGGAGGACTTGAGTTTATCAGTAGTTCTTATATCAGAAGAGGGAGAGAGGGAGAGAGAGAAAGAAGGGAAGGGAGAGAGAAGATATAAACTAGATACAGCAAATGTTAAACTTCAAGTTGCATATATTTTCTGCGTTTGCATTGTTTCCTAATATTTAAACAATTTCCTTACAGAAATATAGCATTTCATAAATGTGCTAACCATGTCGAAATTATCTTCCTAAGTAGCTCCATTAAAGGACAACACTTGTTTACTTAAGTACTTCTGAAAAAATAAACTCTATTGCTATTTTTTACATACCACTTGTTTAAAGATTGGAATGCAACACTGAGCTTCAAGCATAGAATGAATAATTTTTCATGAAGGGAAGGGTAACTGGATCAAGACTAGAGCTGTGTCTATTAACGGTCTATCTCTTCGATGTTTTTACATCTATTGAATTGTTAGGAACTGCCCTTTATTTTTTCCAGTAAATATCATATTGATGGTATAAGAATGTTTCTTCATTTGGCCCTAAAGGGCAGAGCCTTAGGTAAAGAAATGAGATTAGAGGTGGAAACTTGAAAAGCAGTCAAGGTTCTAATTGCCTGCCTTAGCATAGTTGTTCCCTCGGATGCCCACAATTTATAACAAGTTGCCAGTGCTGCACCCAGAAAATGATATTCAGAAAGGTCCTCATGCTTTCTCCACTCCCAGCAAGATGCCATGAATTATTTAATCCTGGAGTTCCTTAAGCTTATTTTTACCAGAAAAAAAAATAAAGTTTTTCATCTACTTTGACAGTTACATCACACTTTTTTCTTCCAGTGTCTTCACGAAGCTCTTGATGTGAAAGCATAGCCTTCCTAGAAAACTGTTGTTTGAAATGAAAAGCTGCATGGGTCTTGTCAGCCTCCATCTTACACTGTTTAACTTTCAGCCTAGAGTTTACAATACGGCCATTCCTATAACGCATTCCATGTTTCCAGATAGGGAAGACTGCTAGCACTGTAAATATCCATCTAAGTCTTCTTTCTCATCAACAAAACATGTCGTTTGTAGTGCCCACACATCATCAGAACTTCCTCAAGCCTGCCACTATTGCTTTTTCATAATTATATTTTATAATCCTCCTTTACACACGAGAGCTCAATTCACTTCCTCCTACAATGCATTAGCATCCTCTTCAAATCCATTAGTGGTATCACAAGCTCCACAGCATCGTTCCCTCTTCAAAATATTTTATTATTAAGTTACTGTACTGTGAGCAGGGAGCCTATGAATATTTAAGCAAGACATTATATGTTTATATACACTCTGCCAAGACAAACACACACACACACACACACACACACGTGCACACACACACACACACACACACACACACACACACCTATTTGCCCTAATATTTTGGCAGGAGTTTAAAAGCTGCTATGTTTTTAAGTGAGATGTTTGCTCAGGGTGAAAATGATTGCTGTAAATAAGTAAAGAATCTGCTTGAAATTCTTGATGATTTAAATCTTACTTTTTCTCAAACTGCAAATAAAATGTCAGTGCTAGTTATCAGCAGGAGTAGGAATAGGCAAACTGACTCCAGTGCCCTGAGAAACCCAGAGAGTTCCTTAGCACAGCTAACTCATTCCAGTTTTGCTGGCTCTGTATTCATGTTTTAGCAGTTGAAACTGATTAGCCCCACATCCCGCTGATGGTTATGGAGACTTTTCTATTACTGTGTATAATTTTTTAAGTTATACCACTCTCTTGAGTTAGTTGGGTGTGTATATATATATATATAACATACATCAATAATCCATTATTTTCACCCCAAATAAATTATGTGATTTCATACATTGGATGATATATTACTTAGCTGGGATGTAATGACAAAAAAATGTCTGAAATGTCCATCTATAGAAAAAAATGGATCAACACATGGGGCATATCCATGCTAAATATTTTTCAGCAATAAAAAGAAAGGAAATATTGATGATATACTGTATAACATGGATGGAACTTTAAAGCATTGTACTGAGTGAAAGAAGCCAATCATGAAAGGCAACATAACATGTGATTCTATTCATATGACATGTCAAGAGGACACAAATCTATAGAAAGCAAATGAATGGTTATTTAGGGCTGGGAGGGTGGGAACAGGGGGAAAAAGGACAAGGGCATGATGACTAAAGAGAAGAGGGTTTCTCTTCGTAGTAAAGAGAATGTTCTACAATCAACTGTGAGAATGACTGTACATACCTATGACTATACTAAAAGCTACTGAACTGTACAAGTTTAAATGAGCAAATTGTATCCTGTGTAAACTGTATCTCAATAAAAGTGTCCTTAAAAATGAGGTATAGTGGGACTTCCCTGGTGTTCCACTGGTTAAGAATCTGCCTGTTGATCTCTGGTCTGGGAAGATCCCATATGCTCCCAAGTTGTAGAGCCCCGTGCCTCAACTACCGAGGTCCACGTGGCTACGTGGAACAGTACTACCTGCTCTCTGCAACTGGAGAAAGCCCGTGCACAGCAACGAAGACTCAGTGAAGTCAAAAAGACATTAATTTCTTACATCATCTTGAACACTCACTATCAGCCCCTCAAACTGTGTGTGGGAATGGAGGTGGGGATGGGAGGGGAGTCGGTGTAGGGGATGGGCAAGGAAGCAATGACCCATAGCAGAACCACTTGGGAGTTTTTCAAAGTACAAACACCTCTTCTCGGTCTTCCCAGGTGGCACTAGTGGTAAAGAACCCACCACCAATGCAGGAGACGTTAGAGATGCGGACTCGATCCCTGGGTCGGGAAGATGATCCCCTGGAGAAGAGCAATGGCAACGCTCTCCAATATTCTTGCCTGGAGAATCCCCACGGACAGAAGGGCCTGGTGGACTACAGTCTATAAAGTTGCAAAGAGTCAGATACGACTGCATGCACACACATACCTCTTCTTTCAACAAATGTGCCATCTCCACTCCTATAACAGAAGCCACTGCTGTGACTGTGAGTCACCAGCCTAAAAACTGGTTGAAAACAACCATTCTAAGTAATGGTGTCTATAGGGTGCTAACAAGGACCTACAAGGGCGATGGTCAACATTGTGGATTTATTTTAGGAAATACATCTGGCATGTTCAGCACTTTACAAAGATAATCAGGCTTCTTTTTCCCAGCAATGTTTTGCTTTATTCTATACAGGTTAAATGCTTACAACGACGAGAGGAGAAGAATAGTTTTAAGCCAAATAATCGGATAAGGTGGGCAATGTTCGGTTTGTGTCAAGCCAGATCAGTTGTAAAAGTTTCCAGAGGAAAACCAGTGTGGAGAGTTGAAATCACTGTATAAGATACACAAATGCAAATTTTCTGAACAACTGTGTGTTATGTTTCCTTCCCTGTTTGGATTACCTCTACAAGTTTTAGTCCTCTTTGACCACGGAAACTTGACCTGTGTATCTAGTTTACAGCACAGAACAGAAGCAATTTGGGACAAACTCATTGTTCTGTTTTATCTGTTCCCCTCCCTAATTTTTCTTTTCCATTTGCCACTTTCTTGAAATGGTCCTCGCTTTGATGCTGTATCTGGGTACTGTTGTTTCTTTTTTAAATGATATGTAAGTTTTTCTTGGGGCTTCCCTGGTGGCTCAGAGGTTAAAGTATCTGCCTGCAATGTGGGAGACCCAGTTTCGATCCCTGGGTCGGGAAGATCCCCTGGAGAAGGAAATGGCAACCCACTCCAGTATTCTTGCCTGGGGAATCCCATGGAGGGAGGGATCCCGGTGGGCTACAGTCCACAGGGTCGCAAAGAGTTAGACACGACTAGGCGACTTCACTTACGCTTTCTTAATATGGGTCACTCACCGTTTAAGAGCCTTAAATATTTATCCCATGTAATCCTCTCAACAACTCTATGATGCGGTGCTACTAATTCCATCTTTAAAGACAAGGAAATTTAAAGACAGAAGTTTAAGTAATCTTTCACTTACACTTTTCTGCCCCATCTCGATATCTATAGCTTCTGACTCCTTCACAAGAAAGGGTAACTGTTGACTCCATTGACACCCCTGGGAGTTGGCACCCCATTCTCGGATTCAGATAGGTAGTGAGAAGCCTCTCTTTTGTGGGTCTTTTCACAGGTCTTTTTTTCCTTTTTAACTTTTGCTTTATATTAACTTATAACCAGTTAACAATGTTATGATAGTTTCAGATGCACAGCAGAGTGTGACTCAGCCATACATGTAATGTATCCATTCTCCCCCAAACTCCTCTCCCATCTAAGCTGCCATATAACATTGAGCAGAGTTCCCTGTGCTGTACAATAGGACCTTGTGATGGTGGCTTAATCATTAAGTGTGTCCAACTCTTGCGACCGCATGGACTGTAGCCCACCAGGCTCCTCTGTCCATGGGATTCTCCAGGCAAGAATACTGGAGTGGATTGCCATTTCCTTCTCCAGGGGATCTTCCTGATCCAGTATGTGAACCCAGGTCTCCTGCATTGCAGGCAAATTCTTTACCAACTGAGCTACGAAGGAAACCCACAGTAATACCTTGCTGGCTATCAGTTGAAAATATAGCAGTGATTTCATGGGTTCTTAGGAGACTCTCATCACTGAAGGACTTTCACTTGGAGTTCCCTTGATGCTGGGGGAATACCAGCTCACTGATTACCATTATCTCTGCCTCTGAAATCAGGAAACTGAATAGATTCTTTGCTTATGTCTATCTCTTCAGAAATAATCTGTTCTTTGACAGAATCATAGAAGATCCCAAGCTGATATTTTATCCTACATTTGGCCCAACTTCAGTCCACAGGAAAGACTCATATATTTATCTCTGCAACACCAGAGAAGGCAGGCTATGTATCACTGCAGTCACTTCTTGCTTTATTCATCCGACAGGAATCAGTCAGTGGTTCTCATCCCTGTTATGCTCCTTAGTAGGAGTTAGACCATCCAATGAGTCTCCCTACCGGGAAGAACATAGATCAACTCAGAACTGTCTCATCAAAAGTCTTCTTATTCAACTGAAGAATCGGACTCCATAGTCTTTCATTGAGTTGCTGCTGCTGCTGCTGCTAAGTCACTTCGGTCGTGTCCGACTCTGTGCGACCCCATAGACGGCAGCCCACCAGGCTCCCCCGTCCCTGGGATTCTCCAGGCAAGAGCACTGGAGTGGGTTGCCATTTCCTTCTCCAATGCGTGAAAGTGAAAAGTGAAAGTGAAGTTGCTCAGTTGTGTCTGACTCTTCCCAGCCCCATAGACTGCAGCCCACCAGGCTCCTCCGTCCATGGGATTTTCCAGGCAAGAGCACTGGAGTGGGGGTGCCACTGCCTTCCCCCTGAGCTGAGATATGGAAGAACTCACAGAACACAGTAAGTGTTAGTGTTAGTTGCTCAGTCATGCCCGACTCTTTGCAACCCCATGGACTGCAGCCCACCAGGCTTCTCTGTCCATGAGATTTTCCAGGCAAGGATACTGGAATGGGTTTCCATTTCCTTCTCGTGGGGATCTTCCCAACCCAGGGATCGAACCCAGGTCTCCTGCACTGCAGGCAGATTCTTTACCAACTGAGCTACAAGGGAAGCCCACAATAAGTCTCTCTAAAAATTCTCTCTCTCCTCATTCTCTTATTTCCATACCCTTTTATATCCCTATTTAGGAGAGGGAGTTAAAAGTTCTCTGAGTAATTTCTGCCACCTATTTTAAAATCTTGATTTAATAGCACCTATTCTGGAATTTGGTTTCTGAAACATTGTGAGTGTGTGTGCATTTACATATAAAGATATATTCATTCATGCTGATTTCTGTACAGAACTATTACGTCACCAAGGGATCAACCAGATCTGCTGTAGTCACCGCAGCACGCACAGCATTTATTCATGCACGTGGCACTTAATAGGCATCGATTACAATATTTGTACAATGAATGAATGCATGAACACATCTTTTTACTTATTCATAAAAATATATTAAGATAATTCAGGAAGATCCCCTGCCCAGTTCTAATCATGAAGACATAGAGTCCCCAAAGGGATTTCTATTTATTCCACAAGAAACTTTTTTCATTTTTGAACCTTTCCTATAAATGCATCAGTTAAGGGATAAACATTATCTCCAGAGTTCCACACAATTCTGCCAAAATGTCAATCATGCCATGACATAAACAGCTATTTTTTTCTAAGTAAAGCAATTTACAATACAATCATACACCAAGTGCCATGAATTCTAAGTTAGCTATACAAAAATATCAGACCTCTCTGCTAATGAGATGAAAGAAAACATAACTGACAGTTATCTTACGAGATTTCATTGTAATGCACATGACGTTATAATAAATCTGGTTACTGGAAATTCTGTGGTGCACTGTTTTTAAGGTATATTTTGAAAAGCTGCCTTGAAGTCAGCTTATTTTGAAATTCCTAAACATGTACTATACATCTGAAGTATATTATAATAGGTCTTTACCAAATCTACTGCATAAAACAAAAACCTCTGTTACCATCTATTGCCAATCTGTAACAGATGTTGTGGCAAAAAAAATTCCAATTTGAAACAAAAAGATTCTCCATACTAGCCTTTCCATGGTGCCTCTTCTGGATTAGCAATTCCAGATCAAGTAAAGAAAAATTAATTTAACAAAACAGAACCACCTTGAAATCAAAAAACAAAATGTGACATTAAATTTGAAAATTATGTCATGAGAATTTATTTTAATGTGAGGGTTTTGTCTGTTTGAAATTAAAAAGAGGAAAGTAAGAGAATATTTTTCCTGCTGTTGGTGTTTCACCATCAACACCCTACTAAGGGTTATTAACATGAAAGTCTAGTTGGGATCTACAGAATGCTTCAGGAAGCATCTTCAGAATACGTGACCATCCAGGGAGCAACTATGTTTCTGACCACTCCTAATCTAAAGTGCTCAGGATTTCTATGCTTAAAGTGAATATTTCACTCAAACTACAAATTTATTTTGAGGATTTTGTAGGAAATATCCAGATATTTCAATGAATTTTTTGCTTTTAGTTAAATTATTTGTCTTTTTCTTATTGAGTTGTAAGAGTTGTTTATTCTGGATACAAGTCCTTTATCAGATGCATGTTTAGTAAATATTTTCTCACATTTTGCAGGCTGTCATTTCACTTTCTGAAGAGTGTCTTTGCAAGACAAAATTTTTACATTTTGATGAAGTCCAATTCATCCTTTTTTTTTTTTCTTTTATTGCTTGTAATTCTTGTGGTGTTATATCTAAGAAATAAGCACCTCATCCAAGATCAGGATTTACAGCAAAAAGTTGTATCATTTTAGCCCTTTGGATTGGAAATTTGATTTAAATTTTATATATGATGTGAGGTAGGGGTCTTTATTCTTCTGCATATGGCTATCCAGTTGTCTCACCATGTACTCAGCCTCATTTCTTGAGAAGACTTTTTTTGTTTTTGCCCACTGAATGATTTTGGCATCTTTTAGAAAATCAATTGGGTTTATTTCTGGATTTTAAAACTACATTCTATTAATATATATGTCTGTCTGTCTGTATACCAGTACCACACTGTCTTGGTTGCTGTAACTTCCTATTAAGATTTGAAATTGGGAAGTGTGAGCCCTCCAATTTTGTTCTTCTGATTTTTCAAGACTGTTCTGTTACTGTGGGTCTTCTGAATTTGCACTTGCATATAAATTTTAAGATTGGGATTGCACTGCATTTGCACCATTATTCAAGGTATAGAAACAACCTTAGTGCCCGTCAACAGGTGAATGTTTTTAAATATCTCTATGTAAACTGCTTTATTCATGTTTTAGTTTTTAAAATGTCTCTTCATGTGAACTGACTGGAGAAATGGAAATTCAGACAAAAGTACAATCAACAGAAAGGAAGGAGTTTTTATGTCACATATGCCACGGACAGAGAGATGCTGCATCTTAAAAGCTTCACTACTTTTAGCCTATATTATATAAGTGGATCACAATAAACTGTGGAAAATTCTTCAAGAGATGGGAATACCAGACCACCTGACCTGCCTCTTGAGAAATCTGTATGCAGGTCAGGAAGCAACAGTTAGAACTGGACATGGAACAACAGACTAGTTCCAAACAGGAAAAGGAGTACGTCAAGGCTGTATATTGTCACCCTGCTTATTTAACTTCTATGCAGAGTACATCATGAGAAATGCTGGACTGGAAGAAACACAAGCTGGATCAAGATTGCCGGGAGAAATATCAATAACCTCAGATATGCAGATGACACCACCCTTATGGCAGAAAGTGAAGAGGAACTAAAAAGCCTCTTGATGAAAGTGAAAGTGGAGAGTGAAAAAGTTAGCTTAAAGCTCAACATTCAGAAAACTAAGATCACGGCATCTGGTCCCATCACTTCATGGCAGATAGATGGGGAAACAGTGGAAACAGTGTCAGATTTTATTTTTCTGGGCTCCAAAATCACTGCAGATGGTGACTGTAGCCATGAAATTAAAAGACGCTTACTCCTTGGAAGAAAAGTTATGACCAACCTAGATAGCATATTCAAAAGCAGAGACATTACTTTGCCGACTAAGGTCCACCTAGTCAAGGCTAGTTTTTCCTGTGGTCATGTATGGATGTGAGAGTTGGACTGTGAAGAAGGCTGAGTGCCAAAGAATTGATGCTTTTGAACTGTGGTGTTGGAGAAGACTCTTGAGAGTCCCTTGGACTGCAAGGAGATCCAACCAGTCCATTCTGAACGAGATCAGCCCTGGGATTTCTTTGGAAGGAATGATGCTAAAGCTGAAACTCCAGTACTTTAGCCACCTCATGCGAAGAGTTGACTCATTGGAAAAGACTCTGATGCTGGGAGGGATTGGGGGCAGGAGGAGAAGGGGACGACAGAGGATGAGACGGCTGGATGGCATCACTGACTCGATGGATGCTAGTCTGAGTGAACTCCGGGAGTTGGTGATGGACAGGGAGGCCTGGCGTGCTGTGATTCATGGGGTCGCAAAGAGTCGGACACAACTGAGCGACTGAACTGAACTGAACTGAACTGATATAAGTTAAATTGTTTGTTAGTTGTTTTTTTTTTTAAGTGTTTCATGGACAAATTAAGATCAGTGTTAAAACTACAACAGAGACATCCTGCTTCCCAGTCTGGGACCCTACCCTCATCACCACGTGGTTTTCGATGCAGTATGAAGCTAACAGTACACAAATATGAGCATTTCATAAGTTACAAAGATTGTATCAGACGACTAGGGTCCAAAGACAGAGACTATCCTTTGGAGCTCAGTTGCCTCATCTTGAAGTATTCCACATCTCACATTCTCATTATTTCTGTAGAATCAAATGAGCTAACATATATAGCTTAGCTGAGTTCCTGGGAAAACTATTACTTATACGATACCATCTTAACATGACTAATAGAGCAACAGGGACAGAAATAATTATTGATATAAGGATGTGGTCTAAAACAATAGAACTTGTTCTATTTTCTGAAATTTTCATTCCAAATGAATGAAATGTTTTCCATATTGCACAGAATTCTATAACACGGTGTTAATATTGTGCTGGTGCTGCTGCTGCTGCTGCTAAGTCGCTTCAGTCGTGTCTGACTCTGTGCGACCCCATAGACGGCAGCCCACCAGGCTCCCGCATCCCTGGGATTCTCCAGGCAAGAACACGGGAGTGGGTTGCCATTTCCTTCTCCAAGGCAGGAAAGTGAAAAGTGAAAGTGAAGTCACTCAGTCGGCTCCAATGCAGCAAAGTGAAAATGAAGTCGCTCAGTCGTGTCTGACTCTTTGCAACCCCATGGACTGCAGCCCCCCAGGCTCCTCCATCCATGGGATTTTCCAGGCAAGAGTACTGGAGCAGGGTGCCAATTTTGAGTTAATTCAAAGTAGAATACTAAAGAATTGAACTCAAATGAACATGAAGTGTTGCCACTTTCATTGGGATGGTTAAAAGTTATAATATCACTAAAGACTCCGTTGGTTTCCTGTCAGTGCTAAAAATGCTTGAATTTTAACAGTTATTAGCGCAGTTTAGCGGAGAAGGCAATGGCACCCCACTCCAGTACTCTTGCCTGGAAAATCCCAAGAATGGAGGAGCCTAGTGGGCTGCAGTCCATGTGGTTGCTAAGAGTCAGACACTACTGAGCGACTTCACTTTCCGTTTTCACTTTCATGCATTGGAGAATGAAATGGCAACCCATTCCAGTGTTCTTGCCTGGAGAATCCCAGGGACGGGGGAGCCTGGTGGGCTGCTGTCTATGGAGTTGCACAGAGTTGGACACGACTGAAGCAACTTTGCAGCAGCAGCAGCAGTGCAGTTTAGAAATCCTTTCAACATTTCCTCAAAAACTACGCCTCCTCCCAAATAATTCCCCTTAATCATTCCAAGGCATGTCTTTAGTCTGCTGACTTCACCAACTCAGGCTGAAAAGGACAGACAAGCGTTGACTCCTCTCCCAGTCACATACCAACTATTCTATGAGAATTTAGAGCTTTTGTGTTCTCCAAAAGAAGTAAGAAAGTGTACTTAGGAGAAATAATTCCCAGTCCCCTAGATATGAGACATCCCAGTGGATTTCCAATGATTACAAAGAAAATTAAACTTTATTTAATTTTTTTCTAAATCTTCTATTAAACATTTTAAGGTAAATAGATTATATGCTTTATAACAGGGTCATACTGGGGAGACAGTCAATAAGAAGTGTATTATACAAATATTGATGAAGTCATCATTTCAAAAAATCAATCCCCAAAACAATACAGTTCTGAATTTTAGTCATTAACTATGATGAAAATAAAAAAAACTCATACATTTCTATGGTAAATTTTATATCTCCTCTAAAAATTCCCTTTCTTACCCATTATAATAGCTCATAAGATATTTTTAATAAAGTAGATTGCACATAAAATAGAACAGTTGTCTGATGTCAAATAAATATATTTTTGACTCAAAATCATTCCACAATAACCTTTCAGATGTGATTGATCATTAAATCCATCAAAGTCACAGTTTAAGAGTGAAATTTTTATCACTCTGTAGTAAGACTTTGACAAAGAAACAAAGTCAAAAGGATGATTAAAGCAGTTAAGTTCTTTCTGGGGGATGTGTAAATGTAGGTCAGTACATTCCAGTGGTCAAAAAGAGGTTAATGCCAGCTCTAGACTTATTCAATAAGGCACATGCAAGGTTATAATGATTCAGATGGCATGACAATTCTCGGACATTCCCCAGCCTTACCATTTTCCCAAACTTTGGGAAAGCTTTCTGATTCTTCCCATATCTGCCACTTTTACAAAGGAGCAGAGCCTTTGAAAGGAAAACATTTTTGGCTCTGTTAATGCTAGTGTATTCTTCCAGCCCATTATTCGGTGTTCAGGACTGGACAGGCAATTACATGCAAATTTGTTGGGAGCTAGGAGGTTCATTTACTACATTCAACCCCATAGAGGAAGATTAATAGAAGTGCAAAACCTAATCCCAGATGAAAGCACCATGATCAGGTAATGGTTATAGAGTTAAGGCCCTCAGAAGAATGTTGAGAATCAAAAGGGCATGCTAGAGAAAAGCATTATGCATAGTGCTTTTTGAACCATATGGGAAAGACAACAGACAAAGTGAGCCAAAGGGTTGGAACATAAGAAGGTAGACATGCAGTTCAACGCAAATTGTTAGGGTTTTTCAAAAGATATGAATGAGGATTGGACCAATTAAAAATGGCTGCCTCGAAAACCTTTTGTTGGCTTTTTAAAGAATAGTGGTGTGCAAACCATTGCTCAAACTTAAACCATGCAACCATGCTTGCATTTAACTCAAGAAAAAGAGAAACTCTTTACTGCTAGTCTTCCTTCTTTTAATTTTTGTGGGCTTTTTTCTTTTTCTGATGTTTTACCCTACCCAAGGTCACAGACCCTACTGATATTTAATAAAATGTATTGAATATTTCTTAATAGAAATGTAGAAGAATGTACATGCTAACAGGTATTGTTCATTTCATGGAAGAAAGATAATGAGAACAAACAGGGTGGGAACTAGTACATGTCATAGAGACTGTCGAGATGGTTGTTCTGATTGGTTGTTAAGCAATTTGAATATCACCACAGGCTTTGAATGGCTATGGAGCCTGCTTTATAAGGGGAAAAGAAAAGTTCTTAAAGCATAATTAGCCCTTATCAATGCAGACTATCAATGTCTTCAGAGTGTATTGAGAGGATACTTGACCTGGTATGCTGTGGACTTTCAGAGGACTCTCAGATGGTTTACAAAGTTCCCATGTGTCTGCTAAAATTGCATGCAAATGTTTAT
Organism: Nanger dama; assembly: GCA_917880005.1. Taxonomy (NCBI): domain Eukaryota; kingdom Metazoa; phylum Chordata; class Mammalia; order Artiodactyla; family Bovidae; genus Nanger; species Nanger dama. The sequence continues at coordinate 11,839,381 of CAKJTW010000032.1, read as the reverse complement.
GGGCCTCTACCCTGTTGCTATTTACTGGAAAAAGAGGCCTTTAAGAAGATTATGAAAGAGTTTCTGAGACAGAAAAAAAAATCTAAAACTTTTAATAAATAAGAAAATTGGTTAGCAATTTTTCTGTATGTTAGTTTAGATCTTCTAAGAAGCTGATGCCAAAACAGGATTAAGCACTCAAGGGTTTTATTAGGGGGAAAGCCTCTGAGAGAAAACAGGGGAAGATTCTGGGAAGATGGGGACAGCCATTAGACCAGCATATAAGTCTAACCCAAAAAGGAGGTAAGGGAAAGCGTCCTGGACTGCCCTGTGGCCAGGGAAGCTGGGGCAAGCCTGAATGGGGAGTTCTTGAGACAAAGTTGGATCCAACATTTAAGGGTCATTCTTGCATGAGTTCCACATCATACAAGAATAAGCCTGCTTGGTTTCTGTGCCAACGTTCAGTCTGGCAGAAGCCAGTTTGGTTTCTGTGCCAATGCTCAGTCTGGCAGAAGCCAGTGCGGAAGGGTGGTCTCAGGACAAACAGAGCAATGGATTTCATAGCCCAGCAGCCAGAGCATTCGTCACTTTGCTCTAACTGAAGGCCTTCAAGACACATGCTCATGGCTACCATTCCTTGAGCCACATTATTGGTCGAATCTGCTTTCCAGCCTACTGATAGTCTTGTTCAGGAAATCAGACTGAATTCTACACAGTTTGGAGCTAGTCACTTAATCATCATGTTTCATTGTCCAATTTGAAACTTATTTAGAGCTCTAAGCCTTTAAAGGCAATGGCACCCCACTCCAGTACTCTTGCCTGGAAAATCCCATGGACGGAGGAGCCTGGAAGGCTGCAGTCCATGGGGTCACTGAGGGTCGGACACGACTGAGTGACTTCACTTTCACTTTTCACTTTCACGCATTGGAGAAGGAAACGGCAACCCACTCCAGTGTTCTTGCCTGGAGAATCCCAGGGACGGGGGTAGCTTGGTGGGCTGCTGTCTATAGGTCACACAGAGTCGGACACGACTGAAGCAACTTAGCAGTAGCAGCAGCAAGCCTTTAAAGGAGTAAGTCAAGGCTGCGTATTGTCACCCTGCTTACTTAACTTATATATGTGCAGGGTGTATCATGCACAATGCCAGGCCAGATGACTCACAAGCTGGAATCAAGACTGCCAGAAGGAATATCAACAAAATCAGATATGCAAGTGATACCACTCTAATGGGAGAAAGCAAAGAGGAACTAAAGAGCCTTTTGATGAGGGTGAAAGAGGAGAGTGAAAAAGGAGGCTTAAAACCCAACATTAGAAAGAAAAAAAAAACTCAACATTAGAAAATTAAGATCATGGTATCCAGTCCCATCACCTCATGGCAAATGGGGAAAAGTGGAAACAGTGACAGATTTTATCTTCTTGGGCATCAAAATCAAAGCAGGCAGTGACTGCAGCCACAAAATTGAAAGGCACTTGCTCCTTGGAAGGAAAGTTATGACAAGCCTAGACAACATATTAAAAAGGAGAGATAGCACTTTGACGACAAAAGTCCTGATAGTAAAAGCTATGGTTTTCTAGTAGTCATGTATGGATGTGAGAGTTGGACCATAAAGAAGGCTGAGCACTGAAGAATTGATGCTTTTGAACTGTGGTATTGGAGAAGACTCTTGAGAGTCCCTTGGACTGCAAAGAGATCAAACCAGTCAATCCTGAAGGAAATCAACCCTGAATATTCATTGAAAGGACTGATGCTGAAGCTGAAGCTCCAATACTTTGGCCACTTTAGGCGAAGAACTGACTCATTGGAAAAGACTCTCATGCTGGGAAAGATTGAGGGCAGGAGAAGGGGATGACAGAGGATGAGATGGTTGGATGGCATCACAGACTCAGTGGACATGAGTTTGAGCAAACTCGTAAAGATGGTGAAGGACAGGGAAACCAAGTGTGCTGCAGTCCATGGGATCACAAAGAGTGAGATGACTTAGCGACTGAACAACAATAAGCCTTTGGAGTTGGTGATGGACTGGGAGGCCTGGCGTGCTGCAATTCATGGGGTCACAAAGAGTCGGACACGACTGAGTGACTGAACTGAACTGAACTGACACATACGGCCACGGTTGTGTTTGCATGGTTCAGATTGCTTTTATTCAAAACTAAAATTTTAACTTCATACTATGTTTCATCAATACAAATATGCACTGTTTTTCATTTTTAATGTCTCAGATATAGAGGTTCATCTTAGAGCCAGGAGCACTTTAAAATGACTCTCGACCAGAACAGACTGTTGATTTCATTGTCTTTGATTATTTGTGTACAAAGCTGACTTTTTCCTGGTAGCTTTTCTAGGGAGCTACAGCTTCTTAGTTTGTAGTCAAGAGAACACTTAAAGGCCATTAGAGAAAGGATATGAGCTACTTTCCCTGCCACTGGTCCTCTTCATGTACAGAGTAAAACGTTCTCTGGAAAAACACGGGATACAAATGACTCCAAGTGAAAAAATAATTCAGAAGACTCAAAATTTGAATTTGAAGATTTGGGGGAATTCCATAATCAATATGTGTCACTTCTACGTTCCTTGTTATGAATGTATAAGAGTAATGTGTGAACAAATCTATATCTGAAAAAAAAATCTAAAGGATTCTTTCAACAGGAATTAAACAAAAATTATTCATAAGAACACATAATGTCAGGTTTAATTAACAGCATATTTTTTTTTCCTGTCTTGGTATAATATAATGGCTCCTCTGGTGGCTCAGTGGTAAAGAATCTGGCTGCCAATGCATTTGATCCCCGGGTTGTGAAGATCCCCTGAGTAGGAAATGGCAACCCACTCTAGTATTCTTGCCTGAGAAATTCCATGGACAAAGGAGCCTGGCAGGCTACAGTCCAGGGGATCGCAAAAGAATCAGACATGACTTTGAGGCTAAAATAACAGCATAATACAATGGTACATCTCACAATCCATGATGTTTTGGAATTGATGAAATAAAGTACTCACTGAAGAATACCTTTAAATGTTTTCAAAACTCCTTAATCCATACCAAAGAGAAGAAAAACCTGTTAAGAACAGTGGGCCATCAGGTGGAAAGGCAGAAATGGTATCATATAATTATCCATCATTACAGCAGCAGTGGACTGTTAGCCCCAAGATGAGCAAAACTATAATGAATTTACTTCTAAATATCTAAGGTGAGTAAGCAATTCTCCTGTAGCAAATGACTTGCTGCTATGAAGTAAATTAACTCCTCCTGGCACCGTTTAATAAATCACTTCTTATGGATTGTATCTTGATGATCTGGGAAGTTAATTTGCCACACAGAAGGATTTTTCTCCTATAGGGGATTTTATTCCTCTTACCTCACATTGATCATCTGGAGGCTGAAAAAGTCATCGAGATTACTGGGACACTTTAGAATTTCTGTGTTTAAATGAAATACACAATGAGGTTCAAAACAAAAATGAATTCAGTGCTGTGAGGGAGCGTGGTAGATTTTCTTTCAGTCAACAGTTTCAAGGTTTGGTTTTGCTTTTGAGGGAAAAAAAAATAGTAGGCTTAGGATTTGAAGCTTTCTTTTTCACTCTAGTTTTCTATAGGTTCTCTTTTAATGTTACCTCTCCTCTTCCTGTTGCTAAGCAGATGGGACACGTTGCTATGTGACATTTTACACAACCACTTTCATGCAGCTTCGATGGTGATGACCAGAGGTCACGAAAACATAATCACACACACTGAAAACTTGAGCACTTGCCTTTTTGTTCCTGGAAAACTACAGAGAATCTACCCCCCAAAATGCTGTTTTTAAGAATATATTAATAATAATGACATGTTTATTAAATTAATTTTTCCTCCAGTGGAGATTCACAAAAACCCAGGATGATGTAAAGGGACAATGTCACCATCATCACCACCACCATCATCATATTTCAGGTGAGAAAAATGAGATTATGAAAGGTCAGCTCAGATGATAAGTACATGGCAATGATGGGAGATGAGTTATATTCATCTGACTTCCCATCCAGAATATACCAAAGTGCCCTTTGAAGTACAGGAGAGCTGGAAGTTTTACACATGTAATAAAAGCTAATTTAAGGGTATAGTTTTACTTCCCATAGCTCCATATTCTAAATTTATAGCTTTCTTACTGTTAAATAAGAAATTATAAGAGTAATGATAATAACACTTATCTGAATTTTATTAGACACCCAAATAAATGCTGTCCTTATACCAGCTTACAGAATCCTAAACATTATGAAGAGTCAAAAGCTCAGAAAGTAAATAACATGCAAAAGTCCATCATTTAGTAAGTAGTTGTTCTTTAGTCGCTAAGCCATGTCTGACCCTTTTGCCATCCCATGGACTGTAGCCTGTCAGGCTCCTCTCTTCACTGGATTTCCCAAGCAAGAATATTGGAGTGGGGTGCTATTTCATTCTCCAGGGGATCTTCCCAATCCAGAAACTGAACCTACATCTCCTACATTGGCAGGCAGATTCTTTACCACTGAGCCGCCAGGGAAGTGTCCCTTGGTAGGTAGTGCAGCAGAATGAAAACTCATGTGTTCCACTCCTGGACTCCTAACCATTATACTGTACTGTCCAGCTGCTGGCTCTTGCAGATTCTTCAGAAGATCCTTTTTCCAATTATATTCCAGGTTGCTTTTTCATCACTCCAGTTTTAATTAATGTCTTTCATTCTCAAGGAATATATTGACCACTGTGAAACTTATGGTTTGAAATGCAATAAGAGGTTTGCATTCAGAAGACATGGTGAATTAGCTGGGTGATGGAGAACCGAAAAGTAGCTATCATACAGTGACAATAATGTGGGTAATTAATTGCTCTGTAATTTGTGGGTTCGATCCCTGGGTTGGGAACATCCCCTGGAGAAGGGCATGGCAACCCATTCCAGGATTCCTGTCTGGAGAATCCCCAGGGACAGAGGAGCCTGGCAGGCTATAGTCCATGGGGTCACAAAGAACCAGACACAACTGAATGACTAAGCACAGCAAAGCACAGCCCACAAAACAGAGAAAAGCCAACGATCGCGCTTGGTGTGCTGGGATACCACAGGGTTCAGAAGCTTGGTTTTTAGTCCAAATTTTTAAAATTGCTTTGCACAATATTGACTAGATGCATAGGAACATTTATAAAAATTTGTAGTACAAAGAATCACAGTAAAATTCAAATCTATACATCGCCACCCAGATAAAGCAACAGAGCATTTCCGTTATCCATGACGCCCCGCTTCCCTAAACAGTAACTACTCCCCTCACTCTCATGTTTATCATTTCCTCTGTTTCTTTGTTTCACTAGACCATTCGTATGCTGGACAACAGACTGCTTAGTTCATATTTTGTAACATGACTTTTCTAGATCTTCCCCTGCCTTCTAATGTGACTTGCATTGTTCACTTACATTTATGAGCTGCATTCAACTTGCTGCTTATAACTGCAGCTCATTCTTTTTCATTGTTCTATGTGTGTGGATATATTTGTCCTCTGTAATGATTACAGCACAATGTATTTATCCATGCGAATTTTAAAAAATTTAAGTACAGTTAACTTACGAGTTAAATTGTGTTAATTTCTGGTGTGCAGCAAAGTGATTCAGTTCTTATAGGTATATTCAGTATATGTATATGTGTGTATATATGCTTTTCAAATTCTTTTCCATTATAGTTTATTATAGAGAGATTGAATACAGTTCCCTGTGCTATACAATAGGATCTTGTTGCTTATCTATTTCAGATACAGTAGTTTGTATCTGCTAATCCCAAGCTCCTAATTTATCCCTCCTCTACCCTTCCCCTTCGGTAAGTGTAACTTTATTTTCTGTATCTGTGAGTCTGTGTCTGTTTGTAAATAAATTCGTTTGTATCATATTTTAGATTCCACATATAAGTGATTTTGCTACAAGTTTGTTATTGTTGTTGTTCAGTTGCTCAGTTGTGTCTGACTCTTTACAACCCCATGGACTGCAGGACACCAGGCTTCCTGTCCTTCACTATCTCCTGGAGTTTGCTCAAATTCATGTCCATTAAGTCGGTGATGTTATCTAACCATCTCATCCTCTGCCATCCCCTGCTTTCCCCTTCAATATTTCCCAGCATCGGGGTCTTTCCCAATGACTCAGCTCTTTGCGTCAGCTGGCCAAAGTATTGGATCAATTCCTCGGATGCTCATATATGGGAAATTTTTGAGACCTGGGTTGAATGTGAGATTTTTCCCCAAAGGCTCTGCCTTTGCTTCTCCCAGATGCCTACTCACATTGTTAACTAAGGTTCACTTTAAGTTAAATTATTAACTTGAGTGTATTGAGACCACCAAGCTATATAATTCGGATATGAACTCTCAGGGTGGACTTCCTCCCTTTTCCCCAGCCAACACTGAGGTTTGAGATGAAAAATGTTTCTTGCTATCAGTGCTACGCTCCTCCACAAATGCATTTCAAGTCAGGGATCACGTTTACTTCGAGTTACCTAAACAGTGAAGGTGTAGTCTTTGGGGATCCTGGTTTTATTCAAAGGATCTCCTATTAAGTTTCCTTCCCCTCTCTCTTCTGTAGGAATGAAAAAGCCAAAGCTGAATGTCGTCTGGATTCAGCAAATATCTTCACTGTGAAAGCACCCTCAGTTCTAGTTTATTTCTCCAGATTCCTACTACCATCTAGTTTTAAGCCTCTGAGTAGATTGTCAGAATTAGCTACGGAATTCCCCAATTAAACCTGAATCTTTAGATAAACTACAAATAATTTTTAGAGTTAATATATCAAAGGCAAAACTTGGGATAGACTCATCCTGAAAAAGTGCTTATCTGAAATTCAAATATAACGTTATTTCCTATATTTTTTCTTGTAACATTCCACCAATGGAATTATTATTTTCTTGCCAGTTCACAATTGCATCTAAAGAGACTGTTAAAAAACTATCCTAAGCAGCATTTTCAGTTATTTGCGGGAAGGTCAGTCAGGGTATCAAGTTTGCCATATTGCTGGAAACAGAGTTAGTTCTTGTCCTTCTCATACCACCCACCCACTTTTATGAAACTGCGAAAGTCATTGACCTCAGCGACCCTTAAGCACCCACATTATTTTTTCTGCATATCCTGGAATTTATAAAGGACCTTAGAGATCATCTCCTATAATCCCTTATGTTAAGATAAAGAAAATGGAGACTCAGATAGAGAAAACAGTAAGACCAATATTAAGCCCAATCTAGAGGCAGGATGGAAGCTTGAAATCCTCACTCCTTCAACTTTGCACTCTACCATGTTGACTATGAGGCTCAAATAAGCTAGTGATATCAAGACACTAGACAGGACATAAAGTATTAAAAGCACAAGATGTATTAGAATAAAAGTAAAGAATTTTAAAATGATTTTGATTACAAAGTCCAACAAAAAACTGAGCAAACTGAAATATGAGATTTACTATAACATTTATGGAAGGAACCCCTTAGGAGTACAATAACCTATTTATACATTCTTTCCTTCCAGGAATCTTAAAAATAACAACGAGAATTTTCTATGAATATTTAAAGAAAATAAATGAATGATATTAAAATAAAATATCTGGCTGGAAAATACTGTATTAAACAAGCATTTTGAACCTGGAATATAATGTATTCTCCATAGCAAATAAAACAAAACGAAAAAAAAAAAACAGAACTTAATTAACAAAAGCCCTCTCTTCTTTTTTCCTTCCTCTTTTCTTACAAAGAAATGCTTTCAGAATGCTTAAGACTCTCACCATGCCACTTTCTTTGCTACAATCAGTGCATGATTGCCACTCAAATTGCTATACTGGTCCTTTTTCCTCTAGCTCTGCATAAAAAGAAGATGCAGATGAATAGATTTTCTGTGGGTTAATTTATTAGGAGTGCAAAGCAATTATCAGCAAGGTAAATCACGGAACATGAAGTACACTGTTACACGCTGGTTGCTGTATAATGTAGGTCCCTTGGCCACAAATGCAATTAGAAAGTTATATTTTATTCCTTTTAATTTTAATTCCTGGTGTATCCTTGGCTTGATGCTGACAAGTTTGACTGTCCATCCATCTGTGATCAATAAGCAGAAATGTATAATAACTACCACAATTTTGTTTTTGATGCTATGGAATTCATGTTCATGATTTGACAACATAAATCTTCAAAATGAGGGTTGAGGAGTTTAACTGAAGGACTCGGTTCCCAGGGCATCAGGTTGTCAGTTTCCTGTGCGGCTGCCAACGGGTGAAATTATATTACTATCATGTGACCAGACTGATGTGAGATGAATTAAGCAGTGCTTGCAAATGCCTGTCACATTAATAGTGTCCAAATCTTCCATTTCTAACTTTAAAGGGCAGGGGCTAAGAAATTCATGTTTACTAGGCTTTCAAGACACATAAAAGAAATCCTTGGCAACAAAAGCAAACCTTCTCCCTACACAGACCAGTACAAACGGGAATGATACATGTTTCAACAAAGAAGAGGGAGACTAACACCTCAGCTCTGCCATTTACCAAGTACAACTGGCCAAGCTTCCTCAACCCTCTCTGCCTCGGTTTTTCATTTATGAATCAGAAATAAGGACAACTTCTTGGTGGGATTTAATAATGTATGAAAGATATCTTGTTGTAAGGTCTCTATAAAGAGAAGCTGCTGGGATGATGGTGTTCATTTCTTGTTTACTAAGAGCTGAAACCCAGTGATAATATTAAAAGTTGCACACACAAAGCAACACATCAGGCAATACCTTTTTATAAGCCATAAAACTGGAAGAAAGCCACAAAATGGTACCGAAAAGTGAGTGACCAGGATGTGCAGTGTTAGGGAAAAAAAAAAGATCATGGATAAAATGAGCCTTTATTCCAAGACACAGATTCAAGGAAACCAGTGGTAAACGCAAGACTCCAGGGGAAGGCAGAGATGTCATCCAAGTGTTAGCTTGGACAATGCAGAAAAGCGAGATAGGATGAAAGGAGCTATTCACAGAAGTTGAAGAAGAATCTTCAACTATCACTCAGTTTGAAGCATTCCTATCTGTACTAATAGACTATTAGAAGCTCCTGTGTGAGGTGGCAATTTGAAAATTATCCTAACCTACATGCTTTCAATTTCTTTCTTCTTTTTTTTATTTTTTTTAGCTTATGAGGTCCTACTGTGGAGAAAGTCTTAAAAGGAAAAGACCAACCAGAAGATTATTGTCCTAAGATAGATAAGAGGTGATGAATGTGGCAGGGACAGTAGGTGACTTGATCTATGATATGAGCTCTGGAGTAAAGGAATAATCAACATCTGCTACGACTTTCTCCTCTGAACTAACTGAAGCCTAAACATCCAAGTTGATGCCCTTCTTTTAGTGAAAGGCTCTGCTCTCAATGATAATGTAAATACTCTGCACAGAGAATAAAAATTAAATTTTTCACATTTTAGCACATCAGGGTAAATCCATTTGCTTTTCGGTTTTCCTAGAGCAGATGGCCATAGGGAGAGGTGGCAGACTAAAGCAGAGAAGGACTTAAAAGGGGAGCTGAGGGGGTAATGAACCTTGGTCTTTATACAATTGTACCTGGGGCTGCCCTTGAGGATAATGATCATGGCGCCAATACTGTTCTGAACAACTGAATGTGATCCTGGAAGATGATCTCAGTTACCTTGAGAATTAAAAACCAATGTTTTCATGTAACACACTCTAAAGAAATAGTAATGTTAAAGCAATCTTTCTCCCAACTCACCCTCTTGCTTTCGTGTGTGTTCCTGCTCCTTCGTGTGAACAGATGGAGGGTCTATCCAGTCTCGCCTGGAACTTTGGTTACCCAAACGTCTTTTTCACTTCATCACCTTACCTTCTCTTGAGATAACCCATCATTATTGTCTCACCTTACCTATGAAACATGTATTTTATGTTTAACTTACATGTACAAATTGAAGTGAGTCGTCAACATGACCATGGATTGATACATTCTAAAATAAGGACATGTAGGTATTCATGCTCTTGAGTCCCCAACTCAGAGAACTGTAGCGCCCACAACTCTTCACTTTGAAAAAGGCTTGTGTTTTCTGGGCTTAATCACAAATATGTCACAGGTGGACATGCTTGCTCTTTTTGAAAGTGATCACTTGACACTGAATGACACCTGCAAGTCATCGTGTTTATAATCAGTTAATGGGAGAAGAGGAATAAGGAGACTCAAAACCACTGTGATGCACAGGGAAACATGATAAAATCAGATTCCACAACTTTGAGGTTGGTATAAACTTGGAAAAGATTTACACCTGTAGCTCCTGACTCATCAAGAGATCAGCAGTTATTCACCAACTTGTGGTACAAAATAAGGTCCCATATTCCAAATGAATTGCTTTGAGCCCTCCCAGGTCCTCCTCATCCTTTTCATAGCTGCATTCCACTCTGCTCCCAAGATGCAGCTCTCTAAGTAATTCCTGGGGACCTCGAGCAACTCAGTCACCATGCCTGACTCTGTCTTCTCCACTGCTTGCCTTTTGCCTGCAGGCATGTGGCTTCCAGCACATGCCACTCCTGTGGCCACATGAACCACAGGGTCACCGTATCAGTGCAGCCTGTTAATACCACCTCTGCAGTCTGGGCTGCAACCACCCTCCTGATTTCTTCTCCCAACTCTCTTTACCGCACACTCTGTGCACTTTCACACATCCCTCATGGCACTGAAACACACATCATGTCACACATTCTGTTCCCTTTGCTCGGAAAGTCCTTTTTCTCCTCTGTACCTCCCTTGTCCATAGACAGCCATTTAAATCTCAGCTAAACTGTAATCTTCGCCATCGCATTAACCCTGGGAGGTGACTCAGATGGAAAAAAAAATCTGCCTGCGATGCAGGAGACCTGGGTTTGATCCCTGGGTTGGGAAAATCCCCTGGAGAAGAAATGGCAATCCACTCCAGTATTCTTGCTTGGGAAATCCCATGGACAGAGGAGCCTGGTGGGTTACAGTCCATGGGGTCGCAAAGAGTCGGACATGACTGAGTGATTAACATTTTTTTTCTTCCCATCACATTAACTCTAATGCCCAGAATCAGCCATACACCCTCCTTTCTCTGATCCCTACCAGGTACTTCCAGTATAACACGGGTCACACTGGATTATAACTGTTTCCTTTCACCTTTTTCTTTAAATAGATCATGAGATTCTTGAGGGCACCGAACAAAGCACAGCTTCATAGGAATCTACAATCAGCTGCTGCTGCTGCTGCTAAGTCACTTCAGTCGTGTCCGACTCTGTGCGACCCTGTAGACAGCAGCCCAGCAGGCTCCCCAGTCCCTGGGATTCTTCAGGCAAGAACACTAGAGTGGGTTCCCTCTCCTTCTCCAATGTATGAAAGTGAGAAGTGAAAGTGAAGTCGCTCAGTAGTGTCCGACTCTTAGCGATCACATGGACTGGGTGGACCAGGCTCCTCTGTCCATGGGATTTTCCAGGCAAGAGCACTGGAGTGGGGGCCAGCCTTCTCTGCTACAATCAGCTAGACAGACCCATTTAGAAATTTTACCAGCTCATCAACAACCAAGCCGTTTGTTCATTAGTTTTGTTTTTTTAAGGGTTTTCATGGTCGTTAATTAGAATGAATTTTATACCATAATTTAGAATCCGGCCTTGATTCAGTCCAAAACACACTCTAAAAAAATCTACTTGAAGTATTAGTGTATTTGAGAATAGCAGAGAGGGTAAGGCAATGGGTATTTAAGGTCAGTAGCATGGAGGATAAAGGAGGTAGGTAAAATTAACTTACCTACTTCAATGTTGCAGAAAATTTGAAAAACTAAGCTGTCAAAAGAGAGAGAGAGAGAGAGAGAGAGCAAAAACCCTGCACATTGCTACTCAGCATAATTTTGCTTAGAAAATAGCATTATTTCTACTTGATTTGATTTCGTGTGGTTAGGTTTGGAGGAAACGTTATTTATTATATACACAGCTAAGCTTATGAAATTATCCACAAATGTTCTAGTGTAGTACACACAGCCAACAACACGGTTGCTTGTTGCATCAATTTGGAAAAGAGAAAAAAATTAGCCATGTAATAGTTAATTCAATTTATAAAATTAAATGTGTATTGAAAATATGCCTGGTAAATATTATGCCATCTGCACATGCTCAAACAGCGAGCCTGGTTAATATTTTATAGTTTATCTGATAAAGTTAACAAAAGAATTTAGTCAGAGTGGAGACATACACTGAATATTTCATCACCTTCTTAATTGCAGAATACAGACAAGACATTTTTTTCCCTTTGGGAAAAATAAATGTTAAAAGTTATTACAGATGGAATCAGTTTGGCAATTAGGTTGAAATCCAACTGAAACCAAGCAGAAATTGACGGCTGCAAACATCACAATACCGAAGTATTTTCAGCCAGCGCCATCAATTTACATGATGAAACAGAAACGTGGATAGCAATGCTGCGTTACTCAGCTAGCAGAGGTTATATTAACACAGAAGAAAAACTGGCTTTGTGCCTTTTTTTCCCCAATAGTTAATTCACAGTCATCGAGAGCTGTCATTCTCATGCACAGCAGACAATATGATATACCTAAGGCTTTTCATTCTGACTTCTGATTTAAAGGTCTTCAGCTTGTGCTGTGGACCTTAACCTTGAAGCCAAGTGCAAATTAGCTTTAAATCAATGAAGCTGATTAAAGCTCCATTGTGGTGGAGCCCTTAATAGAAGAAGGGAAGGGAAGGAACCACTTGAAAACAGCAAAAGATTGGCCTCTCTTAACTTGGAACATATGTAATGCTTTTCAGCTCTCCTCTACCCTGACAGAATCATGAATGGTTTTAAGGCTATTTACCTGCTAAGAGAATGGAACCAAATTTTCCAATTCAGTGGAAGAGGCCAAGTGAGAATCAAAGGTATTTTTCACAAGCACTAGAATATAAAAGGCTATTTTAAAAAGAAGTGAAGAAGGGAACATCAAAACCTCTCCCAGCAGAGACCAAGAAAATCAAGTTTTCCTCATGTGAAAAAATATTATTATATTTTAGTACTTTGGGTTTCTGCTTATGTTTGTTTGGTTTTGCATTTTAAAATACACCATTTCTCAGAAACAAAAGGTAGTCGCCAACTTCAGACTATCTAAAAAAAAAGTTTTTCCTCACTCAAAAATAAATAGATTTCCCAAAAATGTGCCTAAAAGTTCTTTGCTTTGGTGTGTGAGTGTGCATGCTCAGTCATCTCTGATTCTGCAACCCCATGGACTGTAGCCTACCAGGCGCCTCTGTCCATGGAATTTTCCATGCAAGAATACTACAGTGGGTTGCCATTTCCTCCTCCAGGGGATCTTCCCAACCTGGGATCAAACCCACGTCTCTTTGGAACTGGCCAGAATAAACTCCCATCAACAGACAGGACCATTTAATAGTCTACACTCCACCATCAGCACCACCCACCCATCACCACAGAAACTCAGCCCAAGGGATTTACCAATTCTTCCCAATCTAATGCAGCAAAAACAAACCACCCTTCATGGGAATACCATCCTATTGAAATAGTGACCTTCTTGACCATGTCCATTGTGTAGATGAATTCTTATCCTTGTATTTCAGTTTTAACAAGTTTGAAATTATGGAAAAGAAATTTTTGCCAAGGATATCAGGGGAAATAAAGCAAATACACACAGGGCCTACTTCCTGCATTCATGGATATAAAGTGCTTTCAACAGTGCTTGGCCTATGGCCTGTGCGCAACAAACATGGGCGGGGGGGGCCCCCCCCCCCCCCCCCCCCCCCCCCCCGCCCCCCCCCCCCCCCCCCGGGGGGGGGGGGGGGGGGGGGGGGGGGGGGGGGGGGAAAAACCCCGGCCGCCCCCCCCCCCCCCCCCCCCCCCCCCCCCCCCGCCCCCCCCCCCCCCGCCCCCCCTGTCCTCCCATCTCTCAGAGTTGACTCAGACTCATGTCCATCGAGTCCGTGATGCCATCCAGCCATCTCATCCTCAGTCGTCCCCTTCTCCTCCTGCCCCCAATCCCTCCCAGCATCAGAGTCTTTTCCAATGAGTCAACTCTTTGCATGAGGTGGCCAAAGTACTGAAGTTTCAGCTTTAGCATCATTCTTTCCCAAGAAATCCCAGGGTTGATCTCCTTCAGAATGGACTGGTTGGATCTCCTTGCAGTCCAAGGGACTCTCAAGAGTCTTTTCCAACACCACAGTTCAAAAGCATCAATTCTTCGGCGCTCAGCCTTCTTCACAGTCCAACTCTCACATCCATACATGACCACAGGAAAAACCATAGCCTTGACTAGACGGACCTTAGTCAGCAAAGTAATGTCTCTGCTTTTGAATATGCTAGCTAGGTTGGTCATAACTTTTCTTCCAAGGAGTAATTTCATGGCTGCGGTCACCATCTGCAGTGATTTTGGAGCCCCCAAAATAAAGTCTGACACTGTTTCCACTGTTTCCTCATCTATTTCCCATGAAGTGATGGGACTGGATGCCATGATCTTTGTTTTCTGAATGTTGAGCTTTAAGCCAACTTTTTCACTCTTCTCTTTCACCTTCATCAAGAGGCCCTTTAGCTCCTCTTCACTTTCTGTCATAAGGGTGTTGTCATCTGCATATCTGAGGTTATTGATATTTCTCCCAGCAATCTTGATTCCAGATTTTGTTTCTTCCAGCCCAGCGTTTCTCATGATGCACTCTGCATATAAGGTAAATAAGCAGGGTGACAATATACAGCCTTGACGTACTCCTTTTCCCTATTTGGAGCCAGTCTGTTGTTCCATGTCCAGTTCTAACTGTTGCTTCCTGACCTACATACAGATTTCTCAAGAGGCAGGTCAGGTGGTCTGGTATTCCCATCTTTTTCAGAATTTTCCACAGTTTACTGTGATCCACACAGTCAAAGGCTTTGGCACAGTCAATAAAGCAGAAATAGATGTTTTCTGGAACTCTCTTGTTTTTTCCATGATCCAGCAGATGTTGGCAACTTGATCTCTGGTTCCTCTGCCTTTTCTAAAACCAGCTTGAACATCAGGAAGTTCACGGTTCATGTATTGCTGAAGCCTGGCTTGGAGAATTTTGAGCATTACTTTACTAGCATGTGAGATGAGTGCAGTTGTGCAGTAGTTTGAGTATTCTTTGACATTGCCTTTCTTTGGAGTTGGAAGGAAAACTGACCTTTTCCAGTCCTGTGGCCACTGCTGAGTTTTCCAAATTTGCTGGCATATTGAGTGCAGCTATTTCATAGCATCATCTTTCAGGATTTGAAACAGCTCAACTGGAATTCCATCACCTCCACTAGCTTTCTTCAGAGTGATGCTTTCTAAGGCCACTTGACTTCACTTTCCAAGATGTCTGGCTTTTGATGAGTGATCACATCATCATGATTATCTGGGTCTTGAATACATTTTTTGTACATTTCTTCCGTGTATTCTTGCCACCTCTTCTTAATATCTTCTGCTTCTGTTAGGTCCAGGCCATCTGTCCTTTATCGAGCCTATGTTTGCATGAAATGTTTCCTTGGTATCTGTAATTTTCTTGAAGAGATTTCTAGTCTTTACCATTCTGTTCTTTTCCTCTATTTCTTTGCACTGATCGCTGAACAAGGCTTTCTTATCTCTTCCTGCTATTCTTTGGAACTCTGCATTCAGACGCTGATATCTTTATTTTTTTTCTCGTTTGCTTTTTGCCTCTCTTCTTTTCACAGCTACTTGTAAGGCCTCCCCAGACAGCCATTTTGCTTTTTTGCATTTCTTTTCCATGGGGATGGTCTTGATTCCTGTCTCCCGTACAATGTCACAAACTTCATTCCATAGTTCATCAGACACTCTATCTATCAGATCTAGGCCGTTAAATCTATTTTTCACTTCCACTGTATAATCATGAGGGATTTGATTTAGGTCATACCTGAATGGTATAGCGGTTTTCCCTACTTTCTTCAATTTCAGTCTGAATTTGGCAATAAGGAGTTCATGATCTGAACCAAAGTCAGCTCCTGGTCTTGTTTTTGTTGATTGTATAGAGCTTCTCCATCTTTGGCTGCATAGAATATAATCAATCTGATTTCGGTGTTGACCATCTGATGATTTTTTTTTTTTATGGTTAAGGAAAGAAAAAATTTTTTTTTTAAAAAAAAATATACAAAAAAAAGAGAGGAAAGAATTTCTTCCCCCCCTTTTTTTTTTAAAATTTTTGCCCCCCCCCAAGACATGTGGAACTTTAGTTCTCCAACCAGGGAGTCGAACCCACACCCCCTGTATTGGAAGGCAGAGTCTTAACCACTGTACTGCTAGGAAATTCCATTTCCCACTTTTGAAAAGTTAAAGAACTGTTCTTTATATGAATCTCTAGGTCCATACTTTATCTTACATAAACTTTCAGGGCAAGACAGGATAAGGTGCAGTAGAGATCTGCCAGCGAAAATAGAGAAAGAACAGAATGCAGACAGGGGAGGCAGGCAATGCTAGGAGAGGAGAGAGCAAAGAACAAGACAAATCACTAAGAAAAAAAAAGGGTGGAGGACAAGAAGACAATCAGAGAAAAAGCTGTGATCAAAGGTAGTATTCTTCCAAGATGAGGATGGAATGGCAACTGACAGAGGATAGACAGCTCTGTTCTGCACAAACTCAAGGTTACATCAGGCTCGCCATCCACTGAGCCGTGGCTACACAACTGTATCAGGAGAGAAAAGACAAGGAGAGAAGTTTCAGGCATCAGCCCAACTAAGTCAGAATCTAGAGAGTGATAATCATCACGATTTCTTATTTGTCATCAACAGATGTTGTAAGAGCAATCAAACTGTCAGTTCGACGATGACAACTCTGGAAACGGGTACCATTAACTGCAATCTGTTATTACTGAGACGATGAGGAGGACAACAAGGAAGATGACTGCTTCTATGCAGGATCTCCTCTGCCTCAAGGAAGCCCAAGCTGTTCTGAAATCTCAGTAATGCTTATTCATCACCATTTAAAAGAACCCCTGGAGAGACTTCCCTGGTGGTCCAGTGGTTAAGAGTTTGATCCCTGGTCAGGGAACTAGCCAAATCAACAAATAAATATTTTAAAAACCATAACCCCAGGAAAACATCTTAGAGGTTGACAATAAAATGAAAAGCAAAATCAAACAATTAAGAGTAACTTTCAACAGACACTTTTATACCCTCATTTCGTTTGCTAACAAGCCATTCATTTGAATACATTATACCAATGACTAGGAATAACCTTACAAGTAGATTAAGATAGTGTGCCAGAGTGGCAAAGTTCAAGAAACTTTCTTTGCCCCAAAATATCTCCCTTGGCCTGATATAAAAATTCTCAACAATGTGTCATTAAAGGTCTATTCCTCTGGATTTCTCACCAATTAGATCTCCATTTTCTAATACAAATGCTTCTGGATTTTATCAAGAAATTCTATCAAAAAATAATAAGAAAGTAAAATAAAATGAAAATCCAGTTACTAACTCAACAGAATTTTATTGAGCACTGAATGTGCTGGGCAATTTTCTAAGTGTGAAAACAGAATTGTGAATTAACTTGACAAAAATTCCTATCTTTAAAGGATTTTAAATTCTAAATGGACAGAAAATAAAATAATACTGTAATGTTCTTTTTAAAAAGGTAGTCAACTATCTTCATATCCTAAAAATAGCTGTTGTTTTGTTATGTGATGTTTTTCACCTCTTTGAGGAGGGATTCCTTTTCCATGGAATGATTAGTCACCTGAAAAGCTGGGATGGCTTCAGAGTATAAGTCACTAAGAGAGTAGCAAGCCCCTAAACACAAAAATCATTCAAGATTTTGCTTAAAACTGCAACCCAGGGTTGTTCTAAAGACCTAACACTAGAATAGGCAAAGCCACAGATTCAAAGAGGACTTAAAGCATCTTTTGTAGCTTCAGTGAAAAAATAGCATCCAAAGAGCTCCAGTAAACAAGCTCAACTTTCTCCTGCTACTTTTCAAAACGTAAGAATGAAAGATTTGTCTTCTCCCATTTATTTCTGGTGCTCAGTTTTGCAGCCACAGAACTGGAAGAAGAACACAGTTCTGGAGTTGCCAGCAGGGAACCAGGGCCTGTGGCAGAGGAACGAAGACACACACCCTCCATCCAGTCACTGGCATCCTCCTTGACAGTATTCCTCCTTCAAGGTCATATTGCTCTCAGAAGTCAGAGCCCTCCTGCCTGACCGAGGGCACACAGAGGACCAGCATCTTTCTAAGGGCACAGCTGTGCTTCCTTTCAGATGAAGGTGCCAACAAGTTTTCAGAATTTTTAAAAGTTCTTTAGGCATCCCGGAAAGCAAAGAGAAACCTGTTTGAGCCTTGAACTCCTGGAGAGCAACTAGGCTAGCCTTCCACAGACTGGGACAGAGTTCAACAAATTGGTTAACAATTGTTGGACAGAGTTCAACAATTGCAGTCAGCCGCACAGGCTGAATGGGGTCATCAGTCAACATAAGCTTCTCATGTCAGCAAGACCTCCCTAACATCAGCCCCAGACACAGAGTATCCCTCATACCTCCAGCGCCCTGACACTGACAAATAAGATGAATAGGAAGTATGTTCAGCCCACCTTCCCTTCACCAAGTGGTTTCTGAGAATGCACGTGTGTAGAGCGTATGTTTGTATGTGTGTGCGTTGATATCTAATTCTCTGCAGATACATATAGGGGCACTGCAAGGCTGTTGTGTGTCCCTCTGTGACATGCCCTGTTGCCCACACCAGAGGATACACACTGTCCAGAGAAACTCGACTGAATCATGGTCCAGGAAACACCGTTTCAAGTTATCTTTAAGTTCACGGTCAACACAGCTTATGTTAGCAGGGTTGGAGGATGCTCTTCTGAGTCCATTTCTCATCTCCTTACACAATCTATACCCCTGTAACTCACCACCCTCCGTACCCCATACACAATTCTGTATCTCTCACTGTTATTAACTCAATCCAGGACTTGTATTTATTTCCATACAGGTTACAAATATGATTGAATTGATGTCAAAATGCCCACGAAACCTCCCAGATCTTGCCTCCCTCTTCTATGGTCCACATCTTCCCCCTCCTCTTTTCTACTGCGAAAGTTCAAGTGTGTCCAGCAGCAGCCAGCTTCTGACTTTGAAAAATCTTGAGGAAGCCGGGATAAACTCCAGCGTGATGCGAGTGGCAGGTGACTGTCTCCTCTCCACAGTACAACGGGTTCACAGCTGACAAAGGTCACCATCCCAGGAGGCAGCCTTCCGAGAGAAGCAGCAAGACCACGGGAAGCTGCTGACTCTGTGACCATATTCTACCACTTGGCAAAAGTGTAGACTGCTCTTGGCAGCCACTGTCAGGTTAAATCCATTTTACTCCCTAGTGACACTGAAGAATTCTATCCGCTGAGTAACAGCCCTACAAATCCCGTGAGATGATTTTTCAAGGGCACAAATGTGCCATCAATCCACTCGTAAGGCCTTTTAGTTTGTGTTCTTGTCTCTATAATTCTTCTGGAACAAGGGGGCCATTTTTAAAGTTTATTTTTTTATACCTGGCTGCACTGGGTCTTCCTTGCTGCGCGTGGACGTTCTCTACTTGTGGCAAGTAGGGGCTCCTCTCCGTTGGTGGTGTGCCGGCTTCTCACTGTGGCGGTGTATCTGGTTTCTGTGTTGGCATTCATGACCATTCCAACACGTTCTAAATATCTTTCAAATATTTAAAATAAGTTCAAACCAGCTACACGCGTCAAGGTTGTTTATGAGATCAAACACAGCACACATGATGGAAAATAAAATGACTTACTGTATCCTAGCCTACATAAAACAGAGGAATCTCAAAATATAAAGAGAAGCATAACTGCTTGCTCATGATTTGGCAGATGATTATTTGTTCTCTTCTCACTCCATCCCAGTCCCAGTTCAAAATAGTATTTAAACTAAAGCAAACCACACTGAAAGTAGAGTAGAGTGTGGGTAGTTTTTTTTTTCCCCTTAGATTCTTCAAAGTGTAGGTTGGGCTGATCACCTGTTTCACTTCCTTTTATAAAATTTTTAATTGGGAGGCTAATTGCTTTACAATGTTGTGTTGGTTTCTGCCATACAGCAGCGTGAATCAGCTGTAAGTATAATATGTCCCTTCCCTCTTGAACCTCCCTCCCACCCCGCACCCGTCCCATCCCTCTAGGTTGTCACAGAGCATCAGACTGAGCTCCCTGTGTCACACAGCATCTTCCCACAAGCTATCTATTTCACACATGGTAATACACATCTTTCAATGCTACTCTCAATTCATCCCACCTCCCCTGCGCTGCCTCCACAAGTCCGCTTTCCACGTCTGCATCTCTATTCCTGCCCTGCAAATAAGCCCATTGGTACTATTCTTCTAGGTTCCATATACATTGTCTCACTTTCTCAATCATTTAAAGAAATTTAAAGAATTTGACCAAAAACCTAAACCTACTCTGTGGCAATTAGATAGTTATAACAAGAAATGGGAAATAGATGGAGAAACAGTAGAAACAGTGTGTCTGACACTTTATTTTGGGGGCTCAAAATTAACCCTGGGATTTCTTTGGAAGGAATGATGCTGAAGCTGAAACTCCAGTACTGTGGCCACCTCATGCAACGAGTTGACTCACTGGGAAAGACTCTGATGCTGGGAGGGATTGGGGGCAGGAGGAGAAGGGGACGACCGAGGATGAGATGGCTGGATGGCATCACGGACTCGATGGACGTGAGTCTGAGTGAACTCCGAGAGATGGTGGTGGACAGGAGGCCTGGCGTGCTGCGATTCATGGGGTCGCAGAGAGTCGGACATGACTGAGCGACCGAACTGAATTGAACAAGAAAAAGCATCATAGTTGTGTACAGAGCAACACAAAGGAAATGTTTATTATTTTAAAAAAGACTGGAGAAATATTTAGGAACTGTATAATCAATTTTAAAGCTGAGAAAAATTAAATATGGGATTTATTCCTCCTGAGATTGTGAGCAACCTCTATAAAAGTATCCTAAAAGCTCCCTTTATTTTAAAATGGACATTCTTGGGACTCAAACATAAGTCAATCGATGAAGAAATTGGATGCTGACAGTATGAAAAAGGTGGAAAAAAATTAACCTTTCTTTGGTAGAAAGTTCCATCTCATGGAAGAAAAATAAAAGTGTTTGGAGGAGGGGAAGAGGGAAAAAAGGCCCCAGTGAATTTAATACTTGCTGAGAAACCTAAAAGGGTGATAATATAAATCACGAGAGAAGTGCAATAGGGCAGCTATTCGAAATTTGTTTTTCACACATCTAGTGCAAAAACAACGGCTCTCGCAGGAAAGGTCAATCCACCCACACGTTCATCTCCAATCAAGCAGCATTTTGAGAATCCGAATGTGACTGCTAATCTCTCGCATGCCAAGATGAAGGGGCTTTCATTTCAATCTATCTATTACTACCAGCATTTTACATTCATTACGGTCAGGGGTTGAAGCACAGACTAGGTGTTTGGCTGGTACAGAATTCCAGCACTTCCCTCATCACACTAGAATAGAATTAACATATTAACACGCACATGCATACACACACAGACAGAGACAAAACTATGCTCGAGCAGCATGAAGCATCTGATTTTCTTTTGCCCAAGTAATAAGATGCAGACTTAAGGCATCTTTTGCAACCTGACTTCACGCCCCTGAAGCCCTTGCTGGGGTCCTCTCAGATGTCATAGCTTGCTGCATGTGCCATAACAAGGCGCAGGAGTAGTTAAGAAGCAAGAGGCAATTAGCAGGGGCCATCTTTGTTTTTGTGACTTTTAAGTCATACCCCAAAACTTTCTTTACATGTGGCTGTGTCTTAATTTCCTTTCTACAAATAGTTCAAGCACTTTATTTTAAATTACCAAATATAATGTTCTTTTTGTTTAGTTGCTAAGTCATGTCCAATTCTTCTGCAACCTCATGAACTATAGCCCGCCAAGCTCCTCTGTCTATGGGATTTCCCAGACAAGAGTACTCGAGTGGGTTGCCATTTCCTCCTCCAGGGCATCTTCCTGACCCAGGGATCAAACCTGTGTCTCCTACGTTGTAGGCAGATTCCTTACCAGTGAGCCACCAGGGAAGCCCCATCAAATATAAAATAAAGAGAAAAAAAAATGCATAAAACCAATGTACACTTTAATGAACCCTTGAATAGTGGCCTAATCCACACTCATGGCAAGAAATAACAGACTGGACTTGGATGGACCTAGAGTCTGTCACACAGAGTGAAGTAAGTCAGAAAGAGAAAAGCTAATTTCACATATTAACGCATATATATACGTGGAATCTAGAAAAAAATGGTTCAGATGAACCTATTTGCAGGGCAGGAATAGAGACAAAGAAATAGGATAGAGAGAGAATGGATGTATGGACATGGAGGGTGAGGGGGATGAACTGGGAGACTGGGATTGATAGATGTACATTGCCACAGATAGCTAGTGGGAACCTGCTGTATGACACAGGGGACTCAGCTTGGTGCTCTGTGATGACCTAGATGTGTGGAATGGGGGCGGGGGGCAGGGGAGAGGGTGAGAGAGGTCCAACAGGGAGGGGATATATGTATAATATAGCTGATTCACTTCATTAAATAGCAGAAACTAAAACAACATTGTAAAGCAGCTACACATGCGTGCTAAGTCATTTCAGTCGTGTCCTGCTCTTAAGCGTCTGCCTGCAATGTGGGAGACCTGGGTTCAACCCCTGGGTCAGGAAGATCCTCTGGAGAAGGAAATGGCAACCCACTCCAGTACTCTTGCCTCGAAAATTCCATGGACGGAGGGAGCCTGGTAGGCGAGACTCTATAGGATCACAAAGAGTCAGACACGACTGAGCAACTTCACTCTTCTTTGTGACCCTATGGACTGTAGCCTACCAGGCCCCTCTATCCACAGGATTCTCCAGGCAAGAATACTGCAGCGGCTGCCATGCCCTCCTCCAGGGGATCTTCCTGACCCAGGGACTGAACCTGCGTCTCCTGCGTTGCAGGTGGATTCTTTACCCATTGAGTCACCTGGGAAGCCCTTATTACGCATACCTAAAATGTGGTTGAATTATGCTTGATTTTTATTGATGAAATTCAAAGAATATATTCCATCAGGTCTAGCTTTGTTTTGCTTGATCTTTGCTTGTAGCTTTAAGATTGATTCACATTTTTCCATGTGTGTGTAGTTTGTGCTATGCTAAGTTGCTCCAGTTGTGTCCAACTCTGCAACTCCAAGGACTGTAACATGCCAGGCTCCTCTGTCCATAAGACTTCCCAGGCAAGAATACTGGAATGGGTTGCCATTTCCTCCTCTAGGGGATCTTCCTGATCCAGCAATCAGACCAGTGTCTCTTAGGTCTCCAGCACTGGCACTTATTTTTATTGCTGCATGCATGCATGCATGCTAAGTTGCTTCAGTCATGTCTGACTCTTTGTGACCCCATGGACTGTAGCCCAGCAGGCTCCTCTGTCCATGGGAATAATACTGGAGTGGGTTGCCACTTCCTTTCCCAGGGGATCTTCCCAACTCAGGGATCAAACCCTTGTCTCTCAAGTCTCCCTCATTGGTGGGCAGGTTCTTTACAACTAGTGCCACCTGGGAAGCCCCTTAGTGTTGCATACTGCATGCCAATGCACGACTATGTCACAGTTGACTTATTCAATTGAATTTTGATGGGCATTTGGGATATGTGAAAGTGAAAGTCACTTAGTCATGTCCAACTCTTTGCAACCTCATGGACTATACAGTCCATGGAATTCTCAGACCAGAATACTGGAGTAGGTAGCTTTTCCCTTCTCCAGGGGATCTTCCCAAGCCAGGGATTGAACCCAGGTCTCCCACATTGTAGGCGGATTCTTTACCAGCTGAGCCACAAGGGAAGCCTATTTGGGATATATATACACATACATATATATATAGCCCATTACAGGGCAGCTTTGAGAAGTGTTAGCCATATTCTGGTATACATAAACAGAAACTGATGGAGGACACACACATAAGCACAGAATTACTGGATCATACTGTATATGTATGCTTAGTTTCACCAGGCACGGCAAAAATTTTCCAAAGTTTCCATTCCACCAACCATGCCTAAGAGTTCTTGTTCTTTTACATTTCCAACAACACTTAGGTATTTTAGGTTTGGGTTGTTTTGCAGGTCTAGTTGGCATTCGTTTCCTTTTAAATAGAGTAGCTGGAGAGAGAAGCCCTCATTGGGCTTTTTGAAACTCTTATATTCCATACTCACTCACTCTTTCTAAAGGTCATCAAAACTCTATCTTGTCAGTGTGCACTATTAGAGACCCCCTTAATTTAGAATTTATTGAGGTGATAATCTATTAGTTATCAGTTCTAAAGGAGCTATTACACTTTTTAAAATCTGGACAAAAGTCTTGAGAAAAGAGAATAAATCTATCAAAGACCCAGGCAGCAGACTTATATCTAAGATGGAGAAGAACAAGCAGTTCTGTGTTATCTGTAAATCAAATAAATAAACACCAGATTTGGTAGGCGAAAAAAATCAGATCTTATTAATGTGGCTGAGAAAGTTAATCACAAAGAAAAATCACTCTGAGAAAAGCAGTGTGGGAACATGGGAATTAAATAAAGAAAAAGCTCCTCTTCCTTCATTTCTGTCTCCTCCCACACACACACAGATATGCACACATACACACAATTATTTCACTCACCACCTCCAGCACTAATTAGTGAGTGACTTCCTTTCCCTGGAAATGCTGACAAGTTCCAGCTGAATACATTTTTAAAGAAAAGAAAACTGAATATTATTTGAATTTGAGTTAATATTTTTTTAAGAGTCTGTTTCTCTTGTGACCGAGTTCTATATATACAGAGCTAAACCCCAAATGGGCATTATCTCCACAAGGGACGGACAAGGCTCTGTATGAAGATCCGAAATATGTTTCCTAAACAACTCTTTTGTTTTCTATTTAGAAAAATGACAAGAACAATAAATTTTTATGAAAAGGCATAGAAACTTAACATAGTCAGAAGATACTTCTTTATCCTTGATGGAGCATTTGCTTTTCAGGCTTTCAGAATAAAGATTATGGCTTTCCTTATCTAGATCTGTTTAGACATCAAAAATAATCAAAACTTCAATTTATCCCTTATTTTGGAGATTATTTACAATGGTGTATTTCATCTCTCTGGCAAGATTCTCCAACATGTAGGTTAGATAAATAGTAAACTGGCAGATGGAATATGAATTGATTGCCTTTCTGACATGAAATTATTTGCAAACACAAGTAGGGGATTTTAGGTAATATTGCCAGGAAATGAACCAGTGGTTCACAATTACCATACCTATCTGGGGGAGCTCTTTAAAACACACATTTTAAAATGCACATATCCTAAAAATTCTGATTCAACAGCACTGGAGTATCATATTTATTTTTAAAATTACTCTAGTGACTGTGAAACCTAGACAATGTTGAAAACCAGTGAAATAAGGAGGAAGAAGAAAGATGGAAAAATCAAATGCCAAAGGACCAATCTCTTAAGTTTGAGGCTTTCTAAAGGTTATTAACATTAGAGTTAGGATTTCAAATTTATGGTATGAGATGCTCATAAAACTCCTCCCACTTTCTCCTTTCCCTCCCAGCCACTATAATAGAGAAATATGACCACAAGCTTGTCGGTCGGAACCCTATTTCTCTTGAGAAGGGCTATATTTCAGCTGAGTTCACTTTCCCCCTTCCCACAATACACAGGACTTTATTTCTTGGGGGTTATTAAATGCATTCCACAATGTTCTGGTTTATGAAAACTTTGTTCTACATACTCCCATCATATTCAAACATTTTTGCTTTTTCAAATATGAAACAACTGAGGAACAGAAACTGATCCAATGTTACCTTTTCAAAAGCCGTAATAATTTTGATGTATCTCTTCCTTTGAAGAAAAATATTATTGTGTACTCTATTAAAAACAGGACAGGTCACAAAAGAAACAAACAAACCTTGAGGAAAAGCCTGTATAATTTAGCAGTCTTGCAAACTATCACAATTTTACTGGGATAATGTATACTAAGTGAAGTAAAACCAGAATCCTAGTTATACCTAATCATGTACTGACCAGGTTCCAACCCAATCTGAAAACAAGGAATCTGTTAATCCTGACTATACTAACCTCAGGCTACTCACTCTAAGAAAGATATTTCCAGCACTGAACACACAACAGCAAGGGGGTGGGAGGGGGTGGAGGGGCAGGCAAATGCCAGTAAATCAAGCTATAAAATAATTCACTATAATTTTGTATTTTACCTTTTCAGATAATAAATATTTTGCCTTCTAGACCAAATGGCATGGTTTCTATTAAAGTGGCACAAGCTAAAATGTGGTCATTCTAAAAGACTATAAAAAAAAAAAAACAAAGCATCAAATGATTGCATATAACCGAACTAGAATTTTATGATCAATTCTATAAAAATAATAATTAATCTCCTGAATTCTAAGTGGCAGACACTTTGCAGAATAGGAAACGACAAGAAACTCATTGATAACAGATCATTAAGGAGCAATATGCTTTTCTTGAGTAATAACAAAATGTTGTTTCCTTCTCACTAAAAGCCACAAAACTATTAGCTAAAGCATTATTCGAATGGTCTATTAAAGCCAGGGAACTAATAAAAAACATGAGGTTATTACTTTCAATGATTAAAAATCGCCACCCATTATAAATATATCCAGTAATCTGAAATTGCCTAGAAGGAAATCGGATGTAGATACCATTTTCCTGGATGAAAGCTGACTTCTTTTCCTTTACTAAGTATTTTCTCTTTTATAGCAATCTCTCTGCCTTTTCTTCCTCCAACGGGGAAATAAACACGAACATTACAAACCAGTGCAATGATATCCAATGTGTGTTAGTCACTCAGTGGCGCCTGACTGTTTGAGACCCCATGGACTATAGCCTGCCAGATTCCTCTATGAAATTCTCCAGGCAAGAATACTGGAGTCGGTTGCCATTCCCTTCTCCAAGGGATCTTGCCAACCCAGAGATGGAACCCGGGTCTCCCACACTGTGGACAGATTCTTTACCGTCTGAGCCATTACAGAATAAATAATATCAGTTTTAAAAAAAACAAAACATTCAAGTTTTCCAGGTAAAGTCATTCTCATTCCTTCCCTTTGTTCTACATATTAAATACACAAAAGCTAAGCCATTATAAGTAAAATCAGATTTTAAAAACACTCATGATAAAATTTGATTCTCAGAATTAGAATATGGACTTATTTTTCCCCAGCCAGGTAAGAGTGCTAAGTGTACTGTTCTCCCTGTGGCCAGCAAACTAGGAAAAGTTTAATTTTTTTCACCTACATTTGAGATTCTCAAGGGCCTTCTCTATAACCCTTGAAAGCAAACTTGTCATAGCTACTTATACTCCTGAATAGAAATAATAGTAATAAGTTTAGAAAATAGAGCCTCTTCAAATTATTATAAAATGTATTTGTCATCATTTGTCATCATGAGCATGCTTGTATAAACTAGTAGCTAAGAGCTAGTGAACTTCTCGGATCTTAAATTCAAGTCTTGATATTGACTTTTCACTTTGTGACTGTTTCTTAAAAAAAAAAAGCAACAGTGTGAGAGTATGATGTAGCAGAACTAAATATTACAAGAACTATTTCAGGTACAAAAGTAAAATATGTATTTTAAATATTTAAATATGTAGTTGAGTTTCCAAAACAAACAAAAAGATGGGATAGCTATCTCTAAAGCCTGAAAATATCTAGAAATCTTGAAGCAAAAAATAATAAAACAATGCCTCATATGATATGATGGTATATAACACAACCCAAGTGAATCTACAGTAATTTATCAAATTTAATAAGACATGTCAGCAAAGTCACTAGATGTAGTTGTGACATAAAGTCAAAACTCATTTATGTACAAATAAAACATTTAACTAATTTCAAATATACCATTTTAATAGCACCAAAATATTAACTATTTAGAACAAAGTCATGAAAACCTGTGAGAGAAAATGATCAACTTTCGTTTGAAGACATAGGAAGATGCAAATAAATAGAGAACATCATTTTCATGTCTTAGAAAATTGAAATACTGGGACAATGTCAGTTCTTCCCAGACTGAGCAAGAGTTGGAGCAATTTCAACCAAAATTCAGAAGAGACTTAATGTGGAAATTAACATGCTAATTCTAAGGTGTGTATGAAAGTGCAAGAGATCAAGAAGAGTCAAAACACACCTGAAGAAGTCAAGTGAAAGTTTGTCCTCGCCAAATAGAAAGACTACAAAGCCATTTTTAATTAAGATGGCATAGAATTAGGGTGAAAAGTGAAAGTGAAAGTCGCTCAATCGTGTCCGACTCTTTGCTACCCTATGGACTACATAGTCCATGGAATTCTCCAGGCCAGAATACTGGAGCCAATAGCCTATCCCTTCTCCAGGGATCTTCCCAACCCAGGTCTTCCATGTTGCAGGCGGATTCTTTACCAGCTGAGCCACCAGGGAAGCCCAAGAATACTAGATTGGGTAGCCTATCCCTTCTTCTGGGATCTTCCCAGGAATCTAACCAGGGTCTCCTGCACTGCAGGCAGATTCTTTACCAACTGAGCTATCAAGGAATTAGGGTAGATAGAGTCAAATAAACTCAGAGAGGGCAATGGCACCCTACTCCAGTACTCTTGCCTGGAAAATCCCAGGAATCGAACCAGGGTCTCCTGCACTGCAGGCAGATTCTTTACCAACTGAGCTATCATGGAATTAGGGTAGATAGAGTCAAATAAACTAATAGAACACAAATGAGAACCATGAAACAGACCCAGGTAAATACGAACACTGAAAATACAACAGAGGTGGCATCTCACACCAAAAGCAATGAAGGGACCATTTAAACACGCTGGGATAAGCAGCTGCCCCTTCAGGAAAAACATGGACTCAGATCTCTTCTTCACACCTCATGAAAAACAATTACAGATTGACTGAGGACTTAGCACTTTTAGAACAAGGATGTGATATAATGTTTCTTATAAAAATTTTTATTTTTAATTGGAGGATAATTGCTTTACAATGTCGTGTTGGTTTCTGAAGATGCATTCTTAAACAGAACATAAAGTGAAAACCTAACCCTAACCTAATTTTCTTTAGATAAGTCATCTAAAGCTCAGAACATTTATGTGGATCAAAAAATTATCTAATAGAGAATGAAAGTGCCAGCCACAAAGTAAGAATGACTTTGCAATAGCATATAATCATCACAAGATAAGTATGAGAATGTTTCTAATAATCTTGAATTTTAACCAATTTTAATCTCATTATTTTTAAAAAGGAAGAGTATTTTATATGTGATGAAAAAGATAAAATGGACCAAAAAAAAGAGATGAACAGACAATATATACAAAAATATCAGCTATATTAAAATAATCAAGGGGAGGAAATTAAAAACCAAAATGAGGTAAAATTCTGGCAATAGAGGAATGGTAGGAAGGATAAAAGGCAACAGGAACTCTTCTACAGTGTGGTCAGAGTATATAGATTTTAGAAAGCAATTTTGGCATTAGCTGCAAAGCTGGAGAGCTACACAGCCTTTAATTAACAATTCTACTGTGCAAATACATGAAATTAGTCTAGAGATTACTATTTTGTTCATAACATTATAGCCAGAATAGAAATTAATAATGCATCACAAAAAGGAATATGCCTTTGAGATAACCTGGCACCTCTGTAGCAGGAAACAGGCACGATAATGAAATAGCATTATTTATAACAGAAAGAATAAACGGAAGCAACATACATGTCCACCAGCAGGAGAACTGGTAAATAAGACAAATATACAATGAAATAAATGCATTCAAGCCTTACCGTTCTTATCTAACGGAGTATCCTTGTTCCAGAAGCTTCTGCTCTGGTTAATTCTCCCTTTCCTCTCTGGAGAATAAAATCTGTTATTTCTGGCTATCTGCCCTCCACACTGTATTTATATGTAATTGACCTATTGGATTCAAACCGTGGTTTTATTTCCAAACTAGTAAATACCTGAGAGCCTTATTTATTCTATCGTGCTTTCCACTTCCATTCTGCACCTCACAAAACAGAAACACACACCCCTTTCCTGTCACACTCTTCACGCCATCTCAAAAATAGTCAAGTTTCTTAAAATACCTATGGAATTGTCCACTGCCTCTCTGTGACAACAGCTTAATGCCCTAAAAGCCTAACGATGTTTAGGACCAAGAAAACGGTTTTTTAACACCTGAACAAGAACAGAGGATGATTAAGATACAAATTTTACATGCTTGCTTATTTTATTTCTAATTATATTCTCAGTAAACAATGTTAATATTTAATAGGAATGACTTTGTCACTCAGTGCTTTGGCCCAGTAAAAACCAGAGCCCCTAGCATTTTATTGGCACTAAGCAGTCGGCTGTGACACTGGATAACAGCAAAGGTAAAGAAATTCTGCTCCGTTTCTAAATTAAATGTCTCCTCAATGACTTGAATGTGCAGGTAGAAATAGCAGTTGCTCAAAGAAATTGGCTCCTTTACAATGAAAAACAATCAACAGAGCATTTCCCACAAATCCAAGGAGACTGGAACATATGTAGAGGAGACCACAATAATTTTATAAGGTGTTGACAATATTACCATAATAGAGTCACCTGTTTAAACCAATGCTGGCCCTCATGCAAGTGTATTTATCATGTGGTTTCAATAACCCGAAGCAGACACGATACATGTAACCCAGCAAGAACTGTAAGGATCACTCACCTCTTGCTGGTAGATGAGACAGCGTAAAATGACTTACTCAACAAGGTCTGTTTCAACAGCATCACCTTTATCCTCCACACCCAGTCACAAAACTAGTTACTGGTGAAGCTCCTTTGTCAGTGTGCTATGGTGCCTATTAAACAGAATAACAGTTTTAGGCATTTGTTATCTCACAAAGTGATTTACGTATCATTTATTGAGCTATGTTTTTTTCCTTTTTTGTTTTTGGCCATGCCATGTGACATGAATATCCACTGAAAGGACTGATGCTAAAGCTGAAACTCCAATACCCTGGCCACTGATGTGAAGAACTGACTCATTAGAAAAGATCCTGATGCTGGGAAAGTTTGAAGGTAGGAGGAGAAGGGGACGACAGAGGATGAGATGGCTGGATGGCATCATCAACTCAGTGGACATGAGTTTGAACTCATGAACTTCAGGAGTTGGTGATGGACAGGGAGGCCTGGCGTGCTGCAGTCCACGGGGTTGCAAAGAGTCAGACACAACTGAGCGACTGAACTGTTGTGACTTGTGGGATCTTAATTCCTCAACCAGGGATTGAACCTACAGTGGAAGCATGTAATCTTAACGAGTGGAAGTCCCCATTGAGCTATATACATTAATGCACATAAAAATACAACTTGAGAAAATTTTCTCTGGTCATTTAAATTTGCTACTTGTCTACTTGTCTCTCAACTAGCATGACATGTGTCCATGGACAAGTGACTTTATTTAAAAGATATATTTTCATCTATATATTTTAGTAGCATATAGATAGACCCTAACTTCAGGTCAAGCCATTTAGTGACACATCATCATTGTCATTAAAATCATTTGCTTTAATGTATTTATTTCTGTGTGGCCCCATGCTGCTGCTGCTGCTGCCGCTGCTGCTAAGTCGCTTCAGTCGTGTCCGATTCTGTGCAAACCCATAGACGGCCTCCCACCAGGCTCTGCCATCCCTGAGATTCTCCAGGCAAGAGCACTGGAGTGGGTTGCCATTGCCTTCTCCAATGCATGAAAGTGAAAAGTAAAAGTGAAGTCGCTCCAGTCGTGTCCGACTCTTAGCGACTTCATGGATCGCAGCCTACCAGGCTCCTCCGTCCATGGATTTTCCAGGCAAGAGTACTGGAGTGGGCTGCAATTGCCTTCTCCGTGGCCCCATGCTAGGCACTATGAAAAATCAGAATTTTGCAAATCCTCATAGGATATGCAATTTAAAATAAAATGGAAATGCACATATTGAAAACATTAAGATCAAATACAGACACTAAACATAAGCATGTAAGTATGTTTGATTACATCAAATGGAATGAGAGGAGGTTTTAAGGTTTCATGAATATCTCAATCTTTCCGTCTTGAAGCCTTATTTCAGCACTTGGGTCTGAAGAGGGGTCTTAGGAAGGAAAAGGAGCCTGTAGTCCAGGGTTTCAGAGAAAGAAAATGCTCCAGAAGAGACTATATCATGGGGTAATTCATAAGAGGGACGTGATTACTAAGAGGCCAGTGCTATGCAGTGGCTCTCCATGTATCTGAATATTTGAAAACAAACGTATTTCATTAATATGCCACCGTCTGCTGCGAACCCATTCATCTGGCTTGTTGTTGTTCAGTCACTAAGTCGCATCCAACTCTTTGTGACTCCAAGGACTG
The DNA here is from genome assembly GCA_917880005.1 of Nanger dama. Taxonomy (NCBI): domain Eukaryota; kingdom Metazoa; phylum Chordata; class Mammalia; order Artiodactyla; family Bovidae; genus Nanger; species Nanger dama. Next base: position 11,807,074 of record CAKJTW010000032.1, on the reverse strand, counting down.
CAGTACGCCAGGCCTCCCTGTCCCTCACTTTCTCCCAGATTTTGCCCAAGTTCATGTCCATTGAACTGGTGATGCCATCCAAGCATCTCAACCTCTGCCACCCTCTTCTCCTTCTGCCTTCAATCTTTCCCACCATCGGGGTCTTTTCCAATGAGTCCGCTGTTCACATTAGGTGGCCAAAGGACTGGAGCTTCAGATTCAGCATCATGGTTTACTTCCAATGAACATTCAGGGTTTACTTCCCCTAGCTACCAAATAGTGTTTTTCTAACACACATCTCTTACTCAGGAAGACTTCACTTCACTTTGAGTTCCTAAATCTGGTAATACTAAATTACCAGTTTAGCACTCCACAAAATGTTACTGGGCTTCCATGCTGGCTCTGACGGCAAGAATCTGCCTGTAATATAGGAGACCTGGGTTTGATCCCAAGGTTGGGAAAAATCCCCTGAAAAGGAAATGGCAAACCACTCCAGTATTCTCGCCTGGAGAATTTCACGGACAGAGAAGCCTGGCGGGCTACAGTACATGGGGTCACAAAGAGTTGGACATGACTGAGCAACTAACACAACAATAATCTTTAGAAATCTATATTAGAGAAATGTTTACATTTAAGAATAGCTCCTCAGTCTTAATTCCTAGTAGCAATCAGTAGCTATTCTTTTTCTCTAAGCTATTCTTGCAAAGAGGAAACTTATCATATTAGGTTCTCTCAAAATCATACAGTTCTGATTCTTTACAGCTAGTGGTTCTCCAAAGTGTGGTCTGGGGAAGACGACCAGTGTCACCTGGCAATTGTGCAAAATGGAAACTCGCGGGCTCCACCCCAGACCTGCTCCATCAAACAACTGGGGTGTGAGATCCAGTCATCCAGTTTAACAAGACCCTCAGGTGATTCTGGTACACACTCAAGTTGAAAATGACTGCTTTGTACCTGTCTGATAATAACATCATTCACGCTTCCCCCTGGTCCCACTGTCAGGAAAGGTATTTCAGTTCACCTGTGGAAACAATATGAGAAAAACAAAATATCTTTGTTGCTTTATCTTCTCACTGAAAATGACATATTTATGTTGGTCAATAAACACTCCCCAAATGGATTAACATTCTTTTTTTTATATAAATTTATTTATTTTAATTGGAGGTTAATTACTTTACAATATTGTATTGGTTTTGTAAATACTCCCTACTCATAAACTTTCAGTGTTACAGGAATTGTAGATTGCAGTGTTTACAAGCATGTTCCAATATACTGTCAATGAAGCCAATAGATTTAACAAGCTCCCGAGGGTCTTCATTCTCTCCTGGGCCTCACATTGAGAACACTAATAGGCTGAGATCTCAAGCATGGCATTTAAGAGCTGTCCTTGGTGTGTACGGGGTGGGGGTGGCCCCAGGAGGAAGGTCTGGAAAAAGTCTCCTAGAGGGCTGACAGTTAAAAAAAAAAAAGCCTGAGATTTCCTTTTTGCTCATCAGCAGGCCTTGACAAGTCAACTTTCCTGCTCTCAGCAGAGCTAAGACACTACCAATGGGTAAGGCCCCAGTTCTCACTGTCAAGGTCTGGAAATTAATGGTTTTATAGTGAGGGACTCAGTGGGAAAGACCCTGACGCTGGGAAAGACTGAGGGCAAGAGGAGAAGGGGGCGCCAGAGGATGAGATGGTTAGATAGCATCACTGACTTAATGGACACGAGTTTGAGCAACCTCCGGGAGACAGTGAAGGACAGGGAAGCCTGCCGTGCGCAGTCCATGGGGTGACAAAGAGTCCGACATGACTTAGCAACTGAACAGCAGTGAGGGAATGTTATCCTTGAAATCTTCGTCTGATACCCATCAGCGGAAGTTAAAACCATACCACCTTTTTTGAAATACCAAGCCACCTAAGCCAAATGGAAAAGAAAATCGACTTCCTCAGCACGTGCACTAAAAGATTACTTTAATGTACCTTAGGCCAAAATCCCACCAAGTCTGCACAATTCTCCACCTCCGTTAGCCCATGCCTGGGCCCCAGGCCCCAGGAATGAAGACCTTCCTGCTCGTGACCGACACCAATTATCTCCGACCAAACTTCATGATGAAAAGGGGGGCCGAGGGCAGAATTACTCTTTCAGCAGCGGTCATTAAAAAAAAAAAAAAGATAATAACGTCGAACTCCCTCCAAAATTAGCCTCCACCGTCCTATAAATTGGTTTTCTTTGTGATCTAAAATTGACTCGCAGGGCACCAGTTAGAAAATAGTCGCTGAAAAGCCGGGGCCTCCGCGCTTTCGGATCCTGCCGGCCTTTCATCGTGTAAACAAACGCATCAGATTTAAAGCTTTTCCCATAATTGTTATGCTAACCTTGGAGCGAAACCTCTCCATTTGCATTTGAAGGAGCTAAATATTAGGCAGGAAAGAAAGTGCTCTTTTTGAAAGCCTGAGAAAATGTCCCCGCGCAGGGCTGCCGGGCCATCTGGGGGCCGAGGGCTGGGGCGCACCCCCACCTCCTCACCCCCTGGTCCTTGGCAGCGGCGCGGGGAGGGAAGGGGCGCCCCAGGGCCGTCATCCGGCTGCACAGGAATGCGGACGGGCCCCCCGCCCGGAGCCTCGGGGCGCGGGCGGCCCGGGGACGTGGGAGCCGGGGACACACAGCGCGGCCTGGGCTCCTCAACCTCTTTCCCCCAGAGCGCATCCCCCAGGCCCACTGTTTCCAGGGTGCCCCGGGGGAGAGGGGGCGTCCCCGCTGCAGGGTGGGGGGGCTCTCGGAGGCCTGAGGGTGGATGGATGCGGAGGGTGTAGACCTGCGCTGGGAAGGAGAAACTGGCCTCTGGCAAGCGCTCTGACTCACTTTGAACTTGATCTCCTGGAGCCTCCAGTTTAGCCCGTGGAGTCGAGGCTCGTAGGGTAAGCACCCTCGTGCAGGCTAAGCTTGGAGTAATTAAAAGTAAACGCGGCACCCGTGAGGGCTTTTTAAAAGAAAGGAGGGAGGTCTCGAACTTCCCCATCAGCCTATTCCCCGGGAATCCAGAAAAGCCTGCAGCCCTCTGCCTTCCAAGGGAACAAAAGCTGACCGGGATGAGCTAAGGGAAATCATTCCTTGAGGAACAAGAGGGCATGCTGCACCAGGAGGACCAAGCTGGAGAGGATAAGATGCTGCTAGATTCCAAAAATATCATTTTCTCCTTTTAATCTCCTTTCGAATATAACTGAAAGATGCCTTGATTTTTAAATGACTCCACTGTTGTCAGAATTAGCATTTTCTCCAGTCCTAGGAGACATTCCAGAGGAGAACAGGTATTTTTATTTTCCTTTTTCCCCCAGCTACGGTTTGACAAAGGCTTCTCATGCATCGCTGGGCTGTGTTACAAAGTTAAGGGATTTTTTTCCTCTCTCAAAGGAAGATCATTGAGGCTGCAAGTAACCCTGGTAGCTGCTAGGAGATGGAATTCTTTAGGCCAGAACTGCATGTTGCACAAAATAACTGGCAAAAGAGGAATGCAGGCCAGCACTCGAGTCCTTTAAAGAGGCAAAAAGGATGCAACAGTGACCCAAAGTCTGTACGGGAATAGAAGATGAAGTGTATTGTTTTTCCTGGTCATTAACTAAGTACTAGTGTTTGACAAGTCTCTGAAATGCATCAGTTGCCATTTATTTATTAAATGGTCACAATTTTGGTTTTTGGTTTGTTTGTTGAGACGTAAGCCCTTGGTCTCAGATTGATCCCAGCTCCAGATGTGGCTTCTCATACTTACTACTTTGGGGGCCCTTTTCCTGGTGAGTTTGAGGTTCTTGATGTTTCATACGGAAAGAATTCAGTGAGAGACATAGTGATAGGTAAGGAGAAGATTTATTTAGAGAGAAACACACCCCACAGACCGAGTTTGAGCCAACTGAGAAGGTGGGAGGCCCTGAAATATGGTGTGGCTAGTTTTTATGGGCTAGGTAATTAAATGGCAACCCACTCCCGTATTTTTTTGCCTGGAGAATTCCATAGACAGAGGAACCAGGCGGGCTACCGTCCATAGGGTTGCAAAAAGTCGAACCCAACTGAAACAACTTAGCACACACACACAATTTCATAAGCTAATGACTGGGAGGATTATCCTGATTATTTCAAGGGAAGGGACAGAGATTTCAGTGAGCATATGTTGATGCTCCAGGTCCACTGGAAGCCAAATCTTCCGCCATCTTGGTCCTGGTTGGTTCTAACCAGTTTCTGTCATGTCTCATGGCTATGTCATTCTTTTAAAGGTTGTGCCCTGCCCCCTTCACTCCTGTTTCAGTCCCAATCAAGTTATTCTGCCTTTCTAAAACCCAGTGTTCCTATCTGCAAAATGGGTGTATTGAAATAAACACAGTGCCTAGTACAGGGTAAGTTCTGTAAATTGTTGCGGTTCCTGTGTACGTTTTGATCATCGTTGTAATCACTGCCTTTTCCCTGAAAATGAAGAAACTGAATGGAGGCATTCAAAGATACTTATTCATTGCCAAGTTCTTTTAGCATTGGAGATAAATAGATGAAAGTTCCTTGTTCTCATGGACTATGTATTCTAGTCTGGGAGTTAAACAACAGATTAGAAAAGTATTAAATATGATCATTGTGTAACCAAGCAGAAACCTATGGAGCCTCCCTGGACAGACCTCTCCACCATATCCTCTGCTACAGTTCCTCTCTTAGGTACCCAGATAATAGTACCTCATGCATATTTTCTGAGTTTTTCATATGCTAAAAACTACCACCAAATGGAAGAAATTGACAAATTGATGATCATGAGCATGTAACCCCTAGACCTACAGGTAGATAATGTTAAACCATACCGAAGTGGGTAGCCATTCCCTTCTCCAGGGGATCATCCCAACTCAGGGGGCAAACCCAGGTCTCCTGCTTGCAAGCAGATTCCTTGCCATCTGAGCCACCAGGAAAGCCCAGCTACTAAGAACAGCCTCTAGACCTACAGGCAGATAATGTGAACCACCCTTTTACCTCACCATCAACCAATCAGAGAATTGTACACCAACTGATGGCAGACCCTGCGACCGACCTCCCTCCCTCACCTGATTTTTAAAACTGCTTTGCTGAAACCCTTCCAGAGTTTGGGGTTTGGGAGATACATGAGTCCACTTTCTTCTTGCATGGTCCTGCAATAAACCTTTCTCTGCTCCAGACTCTGACATTGCACCTCACGTGTTGGGCACATGAACTTGCATTTGGTAACAATTTCCAGAGAGCAGTAGATTCCAAAAAGAAAATAAACCAGGGAATCGGAAAGAAAAGTGATTGAGAAAGGTGCTGGGAAGGAGAGCAGGGCTGGTTCAGATGAGATGCACAGAGCACCTCCCAGAGGAAGTGATGAGCACTGGGGTCCGCCAAGCAAAGCAGGGAGCTCTGAATCTTTTTCAGAGCAATGAGAGATCCTGAGAAAGTTGCAGGCAAGGGACTAACACGATCTGGTTTATTATTTCGAAAGGTCACTATGCCTCTTCTGTGGCAAATGGACAATGGGAGGTGGTGGAGGAAGACAAAGGTAGCAGTGGTCTCCAGCCCTCCTTGCCTCTGGGAAGCTTTTATAAAGCCAAGCAAGTCCCACCTGCGGGCATGGAGTAGCAACCAGGCATTGTTTTTCGTTGCTTTGTCTTGGTTCTAAATGCCTGGGTGACTCTACTGTACTGTAAGAGTTGAAAACCACTAATTTAGAAGCCATCTCAATAGTTGAGTGAAAAATGGTCTGATAGAAGTGCAGATGCTGAGAGGCAGTCACACTCAGGCTGTGTCTTGGAGGTAGAAGCAAATCAACCTGCTAATGGATTAGGGATGGGCGGGGAGAGAAAGATAGAAATGAGGAATGACCCCACAGTTGGTGCAGTAGTATGGATGGTGATCCCATTTATCAGAATGGCAAAAGTGAAGTCGAAGTAGACAGAGGTGAAGACTGGAATCAAGAATATAGACTGTGTTGTATATTTGATGATTATTGGACATCTGTTAGTATAACAATAATCTAATTATTCAGTGGAGACATCTAGCAGGCAGTTGATTGAGAGACAGGAAGACAAAACTCTAAATGTCATCTCTATCGATGTTGCCCAGTAGAACTTTCCTCGAGAATGGAAAACCTTCTATATCAGTACTGTCTACTGCAGTAACACTTACCATGAATGGATTTTGATCACTTGAAATACAGCTGGTATCAATGAGGAGCTGAATTTTTATTTTACTTTATTTTAATTAACTTTAATTTAAATAGCAATATGTGGCCAGTAGTTACCCCACTGGACAAAGTAGCTATGTGTTGATTCCCATATTTATATGGTATAGCTGGCCTGAACCGGACACCTTTTACTACTTCCTCTGGTACCTGATCAAAGCCACTGTCTTCTCCAGCTTGGATTATTGCGGCAGCTGCCCATCTGGTCACAGTGTTTCTCCTCTGCCCTTCTATTGTGTATTCTCAAAACAGCAGCCAAAATCATCTTCACAGCTTGAGTTCTATCACGTGTTTCTTTGTCTAAAGCCTTCTAGTGGTTCCTCATCGCAAGGTGGTAAAAGCCAAAGTTTTTCAATAGCACACACAAAAGTCCTACATCATTTGACCCCTTCTTTGCCTCTGTAACTGCATTTTCCTCTTTTCCACCACCCCTCTGTCTCTGCCATAGTGCTTCTCACCTTCTATTGTACCATATAATAAACTTGGTTACATTGTTTAGTGTCTGCTCTTTCTTACTACAAAATAGGCTCTGTTAGGGTGGGGATTTATGACTGTTCTGTTCACTATTGTGCCCTTACTACCTAAAACATAGTAGCCTGGCACGTATTAATCACCTGATAAATACTTACTGAAACACTGATAATAGATGCTCAGCTTGGTCAAGAAAGACTGCACGTGGCTTCAGGATTGGGCACAGAGCCATTCCTGAATTGGTGGGGCCACGAATAGCCACTAGTGGCTTTTGAACTCCAAAATATGCTTCTCCAAACTGAGACACACTCTAAGTACAAAATGCCCATCAGATTGTGAAGGTTAAGTATATATCTAAAGAATATTAAATATTTCATTAATTATTAAAATATCTCATTAATTATTACTTATTGAAATGATATTTGGGAATATTGTGAGTTAATTAAAATATGTTATTATAATTGATCTTGCCCATTTCTTTTTACTTTTTAATGTAGAAATTAAAAACTGGGAAATTTAAAATCACATAGGTGGCTCATTATTAGGCCTACTGGATTAGAGACTGAAAAGAAAAATGTCAGCAGGGGTTACTGTCCAGTGAGCAGGAGAAAATATCAGGAAAATGCAGCACATGGAAGATTAGAGAAACAGTTTTTTCAAGTGGAAGGGACTAGTTAACTAGGTCACACGAGCAAAATAAAGAGAATTGACTGCAAGACTGGGCGATATGAAGATCGCTGTTGACTGACAGGGCAGTTTCAGTGAAATGTGTCGCCAGGAGAACAAGTGGAGATGGTTTAAGTCAGAATGAAAACTGAGGAAGGAGAGACAACCAAGACAGACAGCCCTCTCAAGGAGTTTTGCTATGAGAAAGGAGATGACTGCAGGACATAGAAGAAAATTATTTTAAGATGGGAGATGTTTTGATAGCTGAAAGATATGATCCAAGAGAGACAGCCCCAAATTGGAAAAATTTAGGCCAAATACAAAGAATATAGACACATAGCATCTTAAATCTGAAAGGGCCCTGAAGTTCATCTTAGACAAACACTTTACATTATAGGTAAGAACTCTGAGGTCCAAACAGTGAAGGACCTGTCAATGTCCTACAGCAGAGCTGAAACCAGAACTAGAAGCATCACGGTCTTTGAGCTTGCATTTCTGCAGACATTTCCAAATCCTGATATATTTGGCACAAAATACTCTTCTCCTTGCAAAAGGTAACATTTACATGGTTACTAGTGGTCCATTAAGAGCTAACATAATAAAAAGAACCTCTAACATTTACTGAATACTAAGTGCTGTGTGATTGGTGTTTTATGTATTTTAATAGTAAGATATATAATAACTCTGTGATATAGATAGGTATTATTATACCTGTTTTATAAATTAGAAAAAAACAAGATTTTGAGAGTTTTGGTTTTTCATATACATAACTGTTTGGATCAAAAGTAAACTCTTTTCAATATCCCATACAGTCTCAAAATCATAATTCCTTTACTTGAAGACCATCCTTCAACAGGGCAAAATACCCAAATTTTCCAGTTGATATAAATGAGATTAATAAAACAATACTTACTTCTAGGTCAAGTTTTTTTCCCAAAGTATTTGTCACTATGGATCCAAAGTCTAAACATCTAAATGTTTAAAAAAAAAAAAAAGATTAACTACAGCAATCTTATGGTTTTAAGCAAAAATGGTGGCATGATCATGTTGGGGTTTGCCTTTCAGTTTCCTGGAATCAAGCACACTGATTTTCAACAGCCCCCGCCCCTGCACCCGCCCTGCCAAAAAATTCTCATTGAATGAGATTATCTTATGTGCCAATGACAGACTGTCTCCTTTGAAACATCTTCAATGATTCTAAGTGAATTGGATAAAACTTACAAAAAGATTTATGATCAGGGATGAAAACATTTCTGTGCTTTATACCTAGACAGTTCATACCTGTTACCAAGTATGATTTCTCCATGGTAGAATAAAAACCAACTATGTACTGTTTCCATATATGAAAGTTAAATTAACTGGAGTGCCCAGAGAATGGTGGAAATGAGAAGTTCTAATAAATTTTATTTTCTGCTTAACCTGAGGCCAACCAAACAAGTTCTTTGTATTCTAACTACACTGAAAATCTTTAAATGCTTAGCCTTCTTTCCTTACTGTGTAGGAAATAGAACATAATTTGATCTCTCTTTAATGATTCAGTATTTCTCTATGCCTTGGGGTATCATGTTCAATAACATTTTGTAATACCTACCTAGGACTTTCAGTGTAGAGAGTGACTAGGGAAGGAAATTTTGCAAAGTTTCTTTCTTTGAACATTAGCCTCTTTTTCGCTGAAGGTTAGGTAGAATAAAACTTCAAGTAATGAGGTTTTCTGTTAATTCAACTTTATCACTCTGTTTCATTTCTTATACACTAAGATAATACAATAGTGCCAACACATAAATAGTATGTATTAAGAGGCTTTGGTTTGCAGATTCTGTTACTGTCGTGGTGGTAACATTCCTGATGAGTTTGTGATGACCTTGACCTACCCTTCACTTAGAGACTGTTCTGAACAATGATACTCATTCATAAAATGATTAATCTGGGGTGAGTCAGTCTGCAGCCACAGAGAGGCAAATGTTCACATACTAGTCTCACAGGTGTGTGAACCCCACGTGATATGTGAACCCCATCACACACCTCCTTTCCATTCTACCTTCACATGAGTACCTACCCTTCTCCAAGTCCAACGCTAATCCTTTTATCTTCTCTGCACATTTGTCCCTTCCTTGGTACACAGCCTTGCTCAGCTCTCAGCCAGGTACAAAGGTTCCTTACCCTCCCTGTATCTCTTATTCTTTTGCCTGTGTGTAGATGTGTGCTCAATCTAAATCACTTCAACCATGTCCCACTCTTTGCAACGCTATGCACCACAGCCCGCCAGGCTCCTTTGTCCATGAGATTCTCCAGGCAAGAACACTGGAGTGGGTTGCCATGCCCTCCTGCAGGGGACCCTGCCTGCCCAGGGACTGACTCTGCATCTCTTATGTCTCCTGCGTCTCCTGCATTGGCAAGTGGGTTCTTTACTACGGGTGCCACCTGGGAGCCAAGCTTCAGAGCAAGTAGTTTGTCTCCGGAGTCTCTGGTTCCTCCCAGCTTGTCCTCTTGAGGACTTTTTGTCTTTATTTTTCTAGACTGGCCTGGGGTCTCTGACACAACTGAATCCTTCCATCTGGGAACTCTCTTCACCAAACCACTATTCCACCTTTTCCTACGTTCTGTCTTCCTCCCTCCCAACCATTTCTTCTTGGTCTTCCTCTCTAGCTCTTTTCCACGTGGCCTCTGAAGGTGAGTGTTCCCAGACTGTCATCATTCATGTTTCCTTCCATTTCTTCCTTCCGTTATGTCATGTTTCCCAAACTCTAACTGCTGCTAATATACTGATAACTCAGAAGTTTGGTCTCTTTCTTGAGCCTACTGGATAATTCCACCTGGATATTCTGAAAGCGATATCAAAGTTAATGTATCCCCAAACAAACTCATTAGCAAGATTTTTCTTTATCCATTAATGGGGCTGACCAGTTATCTAGTCACACAACTCAATTCCCTTGAATCTCACCTTTTCCCTCAGTCATTTGATTGATTTTGGCTTAAACACATATAGCAAACCTGCACATCCCTCAAATCTCGTGAGTTACTTCACTGTAGGTTTACAGCCTTCTTCTCTAATCATCTTCTTTCCAGTTATTTATCACTCCTATCTGTCCTGCACTCTATTTGCAGAGACATCTTTCCAAAACATAAATCTATTTACTATTGCTGCTCCTTTGGGGACCACCTCCTTCACCCTTGCCGTGGAATAAAGTCCAGACTATATTTCAGAGCATGTTATGTCCTTCACATCTGGCCTTAACCTGTGACCCTCCAATACCTCTGCACCTGTTTCTACCCACACCCACCTCTTCCCTTCTGCTCAACGCACTCCTGTCTCATCCATCTGGTACTCCTACTCAACCTTCAACAGACCTTATCGATATCTTATTTATATCACTTGTTACATTGAATAATTATTAATTTACACACCTCCCACTACCTTGTGCTGCAATTACTAAACAATGTGCACTGCTTAACAATAGGGATCGTGGTCTTTCCACCATTGTATCTGCACCATCTAGCATAGTACTTTTGCTTCAAAGGGGCTCAATATATGGATCGGAATTGAATGAAACAATTTCCCATTGTTTATCTCCACCGTCAGGTATCCTCCTAAACATGAGACAGGTGATTTCTGATTTCATACACAGGGTGTGTTGTCCTGATTTCTGAGGAAGGGGAAGAGCCCCTCTTTCTTTATTCTTCCTGGGAGAACAAATTGCATGATACACCTGTGGAGCTGACTTGCTTTTAAGGGCATACATGGCTGTTGTGTTCAAATATCCCTCGTCTCTCCAGTTGTTCTTTCTCTAAGCTTGTCTGCCCTTTTCCAAAAGTGAAAACACCACAGAGCGTTTCTGTAATAATATGGTGTATACTATCACATTAGCTACAGTTATAATAAAAGTAGCTACATAATCAGATTATGCTTTGCCTCATAGCCACAGAAATAATAGTGCTTTATCAGGAAATTTTTTATAACCAAATGGAAATTCACTAATGCAATAGGAAGCTATCAAACATAATATAATTCAGGAGACCCAAACTGCTAGTGTCTCAGTAGGTGAAGGGGAAAAACATCTATTTTATTGTAATGAAACTCTTAACAGAGACATTTTTGTAGAAATGTTCCACATATGTTCTTTTGCTGTTTGTATGATCATTTTTTGTGTCTTTTTAAACTCGGCTTCTTCTTGTGAAAAGTCTGTTTGAATAGCAGAAAAAAATAAAAGCGACCAGTGGTCAGGCAGTTATTACATAGAAGAAACCATTCTAAACTTTAAAATATGGATTTATACTTTCAAACTGCTTAGAGAGTTGCAGAAAGGCTCCCATAAATATAATCCACACAACAAAATACCAGTGTGCCCATGGCTTGCGGAGAGTGACAGGCTGTCTACTCAAGTACAAACTAATGAGCAGGAAAATACATAGCATGTCAAACAGTCTGCTCAAATTCCTTTTACCTCGATTTCCATCTAAAAACAGTGAACAAACAGCCAAAATCGAAGTAGGTGCAATTTTTGCCTTTACTAAACAAGGGTTTCATGACAGTCAGAATATCAAATTCAGAGAAAAAAAAATTAAATGGCTTTTCTGCTTCAAAAAAAAATTCTTGCTAGAATTCAAAGGAAAGATGAAGAGTTTTCTTTCTTCAAAAGATTTCCTTTAGTCCAGGACTGGGGGAAAAGTGACTAAAGTAAAAGGCATGAGAGCAATACAATTCAAAGACACAGTCCCATGCTATCACTACATGAGTGTGTGTGCACACAGGTACATATATAGTTGTGTGTATTAGCATATAGATGGAGATATAGAGCTATAGATAATAGATAGTTGGTGATCTCTCATTCTAGCAGCTTTGAAAGGGATACATTTGTTTAAATGATCTCTTCAATGGTGTATTCTATTGAGGTATAGCTACTTCTCCTTTTGACCTTAAATTCCGATCATTTGGTAATACACAATGATTAGATAACAACTGTGAACCAGTGGGACTTCCCTTGTGGTCCAGTGGTTAAGAATCCACCTGCCAATGCAGAGAACACAGGTTCTATCCCTGATCTGGGAGGATCTCACATACCATGGTGCAACTAAGTCCATTCGCCACAACTACTGAAGCCCGTGCACCTAGAGCTCGTGCTCCTCAACAAGGAGAAGCCATGGCAATGAGAAGCCCGCGCACCACAGCTAGAGAGTAGCTCCCACTTGCCGCAACTAGAGAAAGCCCGTGTAGCAGCCATGACCTGGTGCAGCCAAAAATTAAAATTAATTAATTTTTTTAATTGTAAGCCATAAAACGCACTTAAAATAGACTAGAAATACTCGTTTTGACCACTTGGACATACTGGCTATTTTGCATTTTGATCAACACTTCCTATTCAGTTTTGTTTCCAACCAAGCTAGTCCTCTTTCCAGCTCCAGGATCCCATCAGATGTACTTGGGGCTACAGGGGTGTGCACATCAGCACCTCAGCTCCCCTTGTGTGGATGACACCTTCTCCCCTCCGACCGACCTCTAAACATGGCACAGGAGGTGAGTGTGATCTGGGAACAATACAACCAGATACAATTACTGATCTTTTTTAAAAAATCAGACTTTCTAAATATAGTGCAAGCCCATTTTTTGTATGTTTTTCTATATGGCAGGATAGAGATTGGTGGAGGTGTTTGGAGGATATGGAAGGGAAATGGGAGCCAATTTGGAATGGGGACAGGCAGCGTTAATTCAAAATTACATATTTATGGGGAAAATATCATCTTGGTGTGCAGTTTGAGGACAAAGCTAAAGAGGTAAACAAACCAGCAGGGAGTGTCTTTGTATATGCAGAATCAAGATAAAAAACCAGTTTTCTGTCTTCCCGTCATCCTAGCAGGTGGCAAGTAATCAAGGTTCCATAAAGTGTGCAGGGCCTCCAGCAGTGTTCTGACTGCTCGGGTTCTTTTCCTTTGCCACTAGTTTCTGTTGATTCACTCACTAAAATGTATTTCTGTCCAGGTGAATACTCCCTCCCGTCCTTCACCTACACATTTGACAGTATGTTTCTCAGAATGTGGCCCAATGTGGAGAAGAGGGGTGACATTATGGTCTCATTCAAGTGACACTGTGTTTTAAATATCTCAATTTAATGAAATCAGTCCTGAATATTCATTGGAAGGACTGATGCTGAAGCTGAAACTCCAATACTTTGGCCACTTGATGAGAAGAGCTGACTCATTGGAAAAGATCCTGATGCTGGGAAAGATTGAAGGCAGGAGGAGAAGGGGATGACAGAGGACAAGATGGTTGGATGGCATCACTGACTCAATGGACATGAGTTGAGTAAACTCCAGGAGTTGGTGATGGACAGGGAGGCCAGGCGTGCTGCAGTCCATGGGGTTGCAAAGAGTCTGACACGACTGAGCAACTGAACTGAACTGATGCATAAATAGAGAATAATATCCAAAAGAACTCCTACAAGTGGCCTACAGATACGAGAAAAATGTGCTCGACATTACTGATCATCAGGGAAATGAAAATCGATGCACAATGAGATATCACCTCAGACCTATAAGAATGCCTGTCTTCAAAAAGACAAGTGATAACAAGTGTCGGCGAGGATGTGGAGAAAAAGGAACTTCTGTGCACTGTTGATGTGAATGTAAATTCATACAGCCACTATAGAAAATAGGGTGGAGGGTGCCTCAAAGCACTGAAAGCAGAAATACCAGTTGATCTAGCAGTCCCTCTTCCCTTTGAGAAATGGGAAATGAAATCAGTATCTCAAAGAAATATCTGCATCCTCATGTTCATTGCAACATTATTTACTACAGTCAAGACATGGAAAAAAAACTTAAGTGTCCATCAGCAGATAAATGGATAAGGAATAGATTCACACACATACATACACACAATTGAATATTATTCAGCCACAGAAAATAAAGAAATCCCACCATTTTCAACAACATGGATGGACCTTGAGGGCATTATGCTAAGTGAAATAAGGTAGAGAAAGACAAGGTTGCAATATCTCACTTATATGTGAAATCTAGAAAACTCCATTCACAGAAACAAAGAGATTAATGGTTACTCAGGGGTGGGATTTGGGTGGGGGATGGTGAGAATAGGTGCAGATGGTCAAAAGGTACAAACTTCCAGTAATAAGGTAAATAAGTTCTGGGTATGTAATGAACAACATGGTCACTATGCTGTTTAGTATATTTAGTATATTTTAAAGTTGCTAAAGAGCAGATTTTAAAAGTCTCCCTTGAAAGGTGTTAGGGTACTGTGCTTGTATAAGGATTTGAAGCATATTTAGTGGTGAATCGTGAGTCCAGACTTGGATTCATGTAAGCAAACTTGAGTCAAGCCCCTCTCAGGTCTTTCCTCCAGACAATGCTGGAGTCTGCATCATTCCCAACAGTTACTTAGGAAAGATCCCCTAGGAAGGAAATGGCAATCCACTCCAGTATTCTTGCCTGGAGAGTCCCATGGACAGAGGAGCCTGGAGGGCTACTATTCACAGGGTCACAAAAAGAGTCAGACACAACTGAGCAACTGAACAACAACAATAGTTACTTGACATTTTCAGAGGGTTCTTCCTACCGCTGTTTGGAGATGTCCAGTCCCAGAAGATTCAGCAGTTTTCCTCCATGCCCTGCTTCACCGGTGCTAGTTGTGTCTGCAAGTCTTCAATGAAAACTGGATCATCAAAGCGAGAGTGTCCACAGAGCCAGGAAGGGTAGAAGTCAGTGCAGCCAGACAAATTCCCCCAACAAGGAAGATGTTCATTGCACTGATGGGGATCACTATAAATCACAGCCATTCTTTGATTTAACAAAACTTTATTAAATAACTACTATGAACTAAGATCATGGTATCAGTCCCATCACTTCATGGCAAATAGATGGGGAAACAGTGGAAACAGTGGCTGACTTTATTTTGAGGGGTTCCAAAATCACGGCAGATGGTGACTTCAGTCATGAAATTAAAAGACGCTTACTCCTTGGAAGGAAAGTTATGACCAACCTAGACAGCATATTAAAAAGCAGAGACATTACTTTGTCAACAAAGGTCCATCTAGTCAAGGCTATGGTTTTTCCAGTGGTCATGTATGGATGTGAGAGTTGGACTATGGAGAAAGCTGAGCGCCAAAGAATTGATGCTTTTGAACTGTGGTGTTGGAGAAGACTCTTGAGAGTCCCTTGGACTGCAAGGAGAGCCAACCAGTCCATTCTAAAGGAAATCAGTCCTGGGTGTTCATTGGAAGGAATGATGTTGAATACTGATGTTGGCCAATACTTTGGCCACCTCATGTGAAGAACCTACTCATTGGAAAAGACCCTGATGCTGGGAAAGATTGAAGGCAGGAGGAGAAGGGGACGACAGAGGATGAGATGGTTGGATGGCATCACCGACTCAATGGACATGAGTTTGGGTAAATTCTGGGAGTTGGTGATAAACAGTGAGACCTGGCAGGCTGCAGTTCGTGGGGTCACAAAGAGTTGGACAAGACTGAGTGACTAAACTGAACTGAACTATGATTGAGGCACTATGGAAGATATAAATATAACATGATTTGTTTATTGGAAAAAAGCTAGTATTTATTAAATGACTACCATGTACCATATTTTACATATGTTATTCCAACTAATACAATAACATTTTAAGATTAGAAATATTATCCCTGTTTGACAGATGAAGAAACTGAAACTTGAAGACTTTAAGTAACTCTCAAGATCCTACAGTTGTTAAGGTGTAGAGAAACAACTTTCTGACTCCATGAGACAAAGTCAACTTAAGGTGGATGAAAAGACAGTTACTTGGATAACTATAATTCTAGGCAGTATGTGATAAATACACCAAGAAAATAAAAAATTTAGTGTCATAATAGTTTGGAGGAAAGAGATAAGAACTTGACAGCCCACCCCCGCCTCCAAAACAAAAAAAAAAATTAGCCCCTTCTTTCCCATTGGTTGTTATAGAGAAAAACATCTTTCAAATAGATTGAAATAAAGTGTTACATTTACTTAGGTTAAAAGTTTATGGATAATATTGTTCACATTTCTCTGCACACATCAGTTTATGAGTTCTCGAAATGCTTGCTTAGGAGATTAGCTAGGGCTTAGTGATGCCCAGGATAACAAGAGTCCTCCTAACCCCCAGATAATTCTCTGTTATCAGGAGCCAGTCCTGTTTTCTCCTCCTAAAAACAGATATCTACAAATCTGAAGGATAAATTTTCATTTTTCCATTCCAGATGAAGCAATTATTGGTAAGTAGGTACTAAACAATCTGCCGGCTATGTGAAAAATATGCAAACTATAAAATGTACTGAATTAAAATCATTTTTCCACATTGGGTAGCAAACTTTAATTACCTGACATCTTTTGGTACCTAGTTCTCAAGTCTGAACCCAAAATAATATAGTAATAAAAACACATTTCATACAGTACATCACAGTACAATACAATTCCCTCAGTCCCTCACAGGTAAATAGGAATTATTTTCTCTGATTAGAGATGAAAAATATGGTTCAGAAGGAAAGTATATTTCCCAGGTTCACGAAAAGTAAGCATCTTTCCAGTATCACAGAGCTAGGGAATACAAAGCTGGACCTGTACTCCATATCACCCAGTTGCAAGCTGTGTTCTTTCTGTACACAGTGTGGTTGGTTTCACAGTGTGTATGAGACTGACTCTTTACTCGTCATCATCAGAGGTGACACTCTAAGATGATTTCCATTGCCAACCTTGTCCTCAGCAAAATTCACATTAGTTCACATAAATCTGAGCATTTCTTCTTTCAAAATGAATCTTGCATTTCATGTGTCTCTAAAACCATGTTGCTGAATTTCCATTATTATGACTTTTTGTTATTTTCTAGAATCTGTTATTCTGAATTTGTTATTTTCAGACTAAGCCTTTTCTTCAGTCTATACTAAATAGCCGTACATAGGAAATGAGACAAATGAATGGAAGAATTGGACCCACCTCCAGACATGGGAGAAGGCAATGGCACCCCACTCCAGTACTCTTGCCTGGAAAATCCCATGGACAGAGGAGCCTGGTGGGCTGCAGTCCAGGGGGTCGCTGAGGGTCGGACACGACTGAGCGACTTCACTTTCACTTTTCACTTTCATGCATTGGAGAAGGAAATGGCAACCCACTCCAGTGTTTTTGCCTGGAGAATCCCAGGGACAGGGGAGCCTGGTGGGCTGCCATCTCTGGGGTCGCAAAGAGTCAGACACGACTGAAGCAACTTAGCAGCAGCAGCAGCCAGACAGGGGAATGGGTTATTATTTCAATAATAACCTTAGAAAACTGATCCAAAAATCACTCAAGCAAAGCTTAGTTTACCACACAAAGTTACTGACAGTTTCTCCCCCACAAACATCTGAATTATTAGCACCCCTACAGTTCCAAGGAGAAGCACATAGGCAGGTAGAAACAAGGTATGCATATTTGCTTCTGCAAATAAGGACAACTGGATATAGAAGATCTCACAGTTTTAAAAAGATTTCCTGTATCGGACCAGTTTTTAAACAAAAATTACATTTATCTAAGGTGTACAATATGATTTGACATACATAGTGAAATGTTTACTCTTTTCAGGGCAATTAGCATATTTTCTCATCACATAAGTTACCATTTTCGTGTGTGATGAGAGTACATGAAATCTGTTTTCTTAGCAATTTCCAATATTCAGTACAGTAATATTAACTATAGTCATCATCCTGTACATCAGATCTCTAGACTCATTCACCCTACATAAGTTCCACTTTGTACTTTTGGCCAGCATCCCCCATTTCCTCCACCTTCTTGTCCTTGGCAATCAGTTGTTCTGAGGCATTCAGCATCTTGGAAATATGAAGCACAATAGAAATGTATTAGGTTGCTCAAACCTCTCCAACATTTGAGAGCTTTGAATAACTAATGATGTGACTGACCGCTTAAGAGAGTGTGATTTATCACTCCCCTTACCAGCCTGTCACGGTTTTAAAATGGAAAATTTTAAAACATGTAAAAATAATTTGTTTCTTCCTATTAAAGAAATTTATTTCCTCCTATTAATTCATGAAAAATTTTTTTAAACTACAACCAGGACTTCCTCGGTGGTCTAGTGGTTAAAAATCCACCTGTCAATGCAGGGAATATAGGGTGGATGTCTGATCCAGGAAGATCTCACATGCCGCAGAGCCACTAAGTCCACGCACCACAGCACTGAGCCCGTGCTCTAGAGCTTACCTATCTGTGAAATGGGATAACCACAGTGCATTACACCTGCAGAGGAATACAAATTTAATAAGTCTTTCAAATGTCTGCTTTGTAATCCTCAGTGGAAAAGGCACTGTGTAAATATGAAGTAATTTTATCATCATGCCTCCTTATCTGAGCTAATATTAACTGTAGAAAAGTTATGTCAAATATAAAATGGATCCTGGAATAAAACTGCAGTCTGATTTTGTTGTTTCACCATTTATTTTGGCAAATGAGGATAAAATAAGCATAAAGAAAAAAATAGATGGCAACACTCTGATCATATTATGTCACCAACATTCCAACCTAGAAATAACATCTAATAATAACATAGCACAATTCCTGGTTCTGCCAATGTCTAAAATAAAAACCAACTCAGATTGGACATGCCAGCTGAAAATCAAGTAATATCTGGAAAAAAAAAAAAAGGGCCTTCTTTGAAAAACCATAATGCCATCCTGATAATTGGCCAGCAGCATCATTTTCCACTACTTAATACTTAGCATATCATTAGCAAGAGTAAAAATGTCAAGAATCTCATACTGATATTGTTTCTGCTTTTGTGAAATGGTCCAGTGATTCTCATTCAAGGACAGCTTACTCTGTAAGTCAGATGCATGGTCTTTACAATGAATTAGAAAGATGCTGTGACTGGTCCAAAATATTGGGCGGAACAGGAATGGTGCCCACATCTCATGACTGTCTCCTTAACAGTTTATTCTTTGCACATTTATTTTGAACAAATCCTCCTCAAGTCTCTGAGCCCAAGGATAGGTATCTGAGCTTTTGCAAGCTGATCTGAAAAAAAGCCAATCTGAGGCTCATCCCGAGAGAAAATGATAAGCTCTTCCTTCGTGCTCTGATTTTTAACGCTTTAACAAATGTTCTGTCATTTACCTCCTTCAAGGCAGGGGCGGGTATCTTCTCCTTTTTAAAGATGTATTTATTTATTTATTTCTGACTGCACTGGGTCTTCGTTGCTGCATCCAGGCTTTCTCTAGTTGTGGCAAGCATCTGCTACTCTTTCGTGATGTGCAGGCTTCTCACTGAGGTGGCTTCTCTTGCTTGCTGTGGTGTTCGGGCTCTAATGCACATTGGCTCAGCACTTGTGGCTCCTGGGCTCAGCTTCCCTGTCGTTTGTGGGGTTCCTCCAGATCAGGGATCAAGCCCATGTCCCCTGCAGTAGCAGGCAAATCCTTAACCACTGGACCCCCAGGAAGCCCAGCAAGTATCTTCTTTATCTCTACCTTCCTTGTGCTATTGCAGTGCCTGGAGAAGGAAATGGCAACTCACTTCAGTATTTTTGCCTGGAGAATCGCATGGACAGAGGAGCCTCGTGGGCTATAGTCCATGGCGTTGCAGAGTGCGACAACTTGGCACGCAGCAATGGAGCGCCAGGAATGTTTCGAACATTAAAAAAAAAAAAAAAAGTAATTATTATTGCTGTTTTGTTAGGACCCTAATTCATGAATTTTATAAACAGATTTTATCTCAGGTTGAATGACAACTTTTCTAGCTCTCTGTAAGTCTTTTTGTCCCTTTTGCGGGGGAGGCAGAGCTTTTTTTTCCATCTGTAACTTATCCATGGGCTTCCCTGGTGGCTCAGTGGTAAAGAACCTGCCTGCCAATGCAGGTGTTGTGGGTTCAATCCCTGGGTTGGGAAGATCCCCTGGAGAAAAAAATGGCAACCCACTTCAGTATTCTTGCTTGGGAAATCCCATGGACAGAGGAGCATGGTGGGCTGTAGTCCATGGGGTCACAAAAGAGCTAAACATGACCTAGCAACTAAACAATAACCACAATAGCAGTTTATCCAGAGCTCCACAATTCTCAGCATCTTCAAAAGTTGTCCAAACTCCTGCACCTTTTCTTCCACTGGGGGATTTAGCAACCCAAAGCCAGAGCATTTAACCCTGTGTAGCTTTCTGCTAAGTCAGCAAATATTTTAGATAAACTTTCCCAATGCTCCTGATTATTTCCTGACCACCCAGGATGTTTCATTCCCACAGCCAGAGGTGGGAAAAATCGAGCGGCAGCGGTCATCTTTGGGGTACATTTTCCAATAGGATATCCTCAATATTTTCTGTTACAGTCAAAATATTTCCCTTTACCTAGCCTCTCTCTCCCTTATTCCTTGTCCACTGAAGCCAGAGATCCTATTGTTTATATGCGACATCAAATCTTTAAGTGTTTGATGAATCACTAACACACACTCTTAATCACAACTCTGGCCGTCTTCTAGCTTAAAAACCCTGCTTCTGAGTCGAAGTTATAAGTGGTAAATTTTACTCATGTAAGATTTTATACCTTCTCATCCATAACATGCTTACACTGAAAAAGAGAATTAGTAGAACACACAAGGGAAGTCGAGAAAGGTTATAGGTTTAGCAGTAAGTCTCTGTAAGACTTAACATAGTTCTTTGGCAAAATATTCTTCTAACAAACATTTCTTTGGGAAATTTCTAATCTAGAGCTCTCATCATGAAGTAATGTCCCAAACATCATACCCAATTTGTTTCGACCACTAAATAGGCCACTTCATGATCCCTACATGAAGCCCCAAATTATAGTATAACCTTAATTAATACTTGCAATGATAGGCAGACATTAGTTTGGTATGTGATGACCAAGGACTGCAACCCTTAATTGGCCATTTTGCCACATTCAGCAGTATTTGTTACCCTCTGTCATCCAAATTTACTTTGCTCCAACCCTGTCATCCCATTGGACGTTAATGCCTATAGAGTCATTAAAATCCAGCCTAATGCTTTCTTGGTGACTAGCTCTGGTTCAAGGGTCATAATGTCCCCCAGGACATGGAGGGTCTCAGACCTAGCAGGAAGGTATCACCTCATGTTTTGCAAGAGAAATTGTGTTGACTTAAATATGAAGCTCATCTCCTTAGGAACAGGGCTCAGTAGAGAGCACCCAGGTTTCCTAAACTTCACAAGCTTGAATGCTTGGGCCTTATGAACAATCTCTTGAATTTTTTTTTTTTTCTCTCTCAAAGGTATTCTGGAAAGCAGAGCATGTGGGAGCATAATAAAAATGAGTCATATGGGAGTGGGGGATCCGCCACTAGGGGACTGGCATTTAGAGATAAACAGACTGTGAGAAAGTTACTGAAATTGCATTTTCACTGGCCAGCTTCATCTTTTTTCAGTGGAACAGCGACGTAAAATAAAACCCAAGACAATGGCTACGGAGGACTGTTAAGGCGAAACAGGGCAGGAGACTGACTCGCATGCACCATGTTTTTCCCACCGCAGATTAATAAAAGAGGCAATTATCTAATACAAAATTTACTGTTAATTGCTACCAGTTAAGCACTACTACTGTTAGTACTCTTAAGTACTATTAGTACTGACGAGATTCATTTCACCTTCTGTTGCTTGGAACCTTGACATCATTCCTGGCTTCTCCCTCTCCCCCAATTATAATCCACTGGAAGACAGAAAGCGACAAGAGCCATTTAACGTGTCACAACACAGACTGAGGGGAAGAGGCGCTGGAAGTGGGGGGCTTTTCAAATAGCCCAGCAGAATGATTACAGACCACGGTTTTTGTGGGGGTTTTTTCCCCTTCTTTCTCCCTCCTTTTTCTGGCGGGGCTTATTTTGTTTTTGGTTTTTCTCATTTCACGGCCAAAGTGTTATCCCTGAAGGGTGTGTTCTCTTGCAGGTTTCTGGCTCTGACTAATGGAATTGCTCTAAATAACATTTTGATCTTGGAAGGTCACCCAGAGTGCTATACCTTTCCTTTAATGATTCAGGTCTGGACCAGGCATTTCCCAGAATTGAGATGGTAATGAAGTCATTAGTTTCTTCCTACTTGAAGCCCTGGCTAGAAAGCAGAATTCTATGGGCAAAGTCTGAGTAGGCTTTTTTTTTTTTTTTTTTTTCATAAATCTCACACCCAGCTGAGCTGTAACACCTGTTACATTTTCCCAGGAGCTCGAGCCATAAGACCATTTCCAATCTATTTGCTCTTCTTCTTGCGCAGGACACTGACAAAGGCAGGGGTCCCTGTTTTCTAAGGCGCTGCTAATTGAAAATCTCTGGCTGGTGCAAATGTGAACTCAAACCCACAAGAGTTCCAAATAAGGGCCCCGTGATTATTTCCTCCTCTTTTTAAAAATAGCCTTTATAAATGCAGGTTATACAAGATTAATTTGTTTGAGGGAAAAATAGTCGTTGAACCTCTTGCCCCCAATAAACTTTTACTTTCCATGCAGTTGTTTAAAAAAAAAAAAAAGGAAAGAAAGAAAGGGAAAAATAATAAAACCCAACCCAGAGATCAGCTAACCCTACAAGTCCTGTGTTTGTGAGAATCAGAGAGTGGGGGTGGCTCAGCATTGAAATGTATTTGCTTTAGTTTTGTGGCTTTTAAAAATCTTTTTCTGTTTATTAGATTTGCACACAAGGATTGAGAAGAAAGTTGAATCCAATGATTGAGCAAATGTAAAGTGATTACAATGGCATGTTTTTTTTGTTTTAAGTAAAAACTAGTTTCAAAAGCTGGATAATTAAAATGGGAGGAAATATTCCTGTAGGATCCTTGAAAGGAAAAAAATTTTTTAATGCACTCATCTACAGAAAAGATGGGCATTTCTGGCCCTAGTAAGAGTCTATGGGAAAAATAATGAAAAAAAGTTAATCAGATCACAGGCAGCATTTGACAGAAAAAGAATGACTAGGAACAGCCAACATAAACACATTCACAGTCATATATTCCTCTGGGAGTCAGAGCACCCTAAGAAATGGAATCCTAAATCTTTGGGGATTATAGCCCACCGACCATAACAGAGCCAGGAAGCAAGCCGTTTCCCTGTGGTTCTACCAGCTGCAGTCTCCTCACTCAAAACCACTGAAGAAATGGACCACCTCTGAAGTCAGTACCGTGCCTCACTGATGTTTTCTAGTTTGGTGGTTGGTTTCTTTGGGGTTTTGCTGTTGCTTTCAAGTGTATTGCTCACGGTCATTGTCATGGTTTGAGTTGGGCACCTTTGTATGCCTGATCCTTCTTTTCTCTCTTTTTTAACTTTTTGTTTTGTACTGGGGTATAGCTGATTAATTAACAGAGTTGTGACAGTTTCAGGTGGACAGCACAGACTCAGCCACACATACACCCATGTACATACATATGTCAGGCGAGTGCATGCTCCTCGGTTCTGTCTCGCCGCAGCAAAGATTTGGAGTGATGGATATTAAAGCCCCCTCGGCGAGTCACAGCTCTCGGGTCTTGGACAGACCGTGTTATTGCTCTCAGGTCTCAAACGGACCGTGTTATAGCTCTTGGACAAATCAGTGTTACAGCTCAGTGTTACAGCTCTATTTTATTTAGGAGATAGCAGGAAAATCCATCTTCGAGGCATGAGGGCACGTCGATCCAAAGAGGCGAAGAGAAGAGCGCCCCAGCGTGCGAGGGTGCAGGGGGCAGCGTGGAGAGAGAGCCCTTTGGCTCCTCTTTCTATGTGTCTTTTTCTTCCCTCTGCACCTGCCCTCTGCAAACTGGGCTTAGTCAGGAGCGCTGTTCTACCTGGAAATCCTCACTCGGGTCCTCAGACCTCCCTTTGACCTTCCTCTGTCCTATTTTCACGGGCTTTTCTCTTCCTTGTCTTTTAGCCACCACCATTTTGGACTCCTTTTCCTGTTCTAACTACCTAACACATACATACATGTACCCATTCTCCCCCAAATTCCCCTCCCATCCAGGCTGCCACATAACACTGAGCAGAGTTCCCTGTGCTAGACAGGAGTCATGTGTGTGTCTCCCTCTTAAGGCCCATCTGCATTAACTATATTCCTCCTCATCTGACCATTGAGAATACGGCCTCAGACTGGCTTTCAATGATGGCTTTCTACACATCAGTAGAAAGAGGGCTATCATTTCAATACGAGAGGGAAAAATAGCAAATAGGTTTTTAAGTAAATGGCTGGTAAAGTGACTGCAGCACGTTAGATCTACTATGAAATCTGCATGTGGATCTCAATCTGATTCTGAAAAGAGCTGAGACACTCAGACCCTTCAGAGAACACTTATTCAAATAGTTCCTAAAGCATATATGAAACCATTAAAGTAGAGCTGGTTGCCTATTTATCAAAAAAAAGAAAGAGATACACAATATGTTGTTAGTGAAAAGCTTTTAAGTTGATCCATTTGTAAACTGCCTTTTTTTTTGGGGGGGTAAGTCAAATGGGGTCAAATGTCTATAATTTCAACTTAAATATTATGTAAGATAATGTGAATAATATGATCTCACTTTATTATTGTTTAATATACACTCTGAAAATTATCAGTAGTTTTCCCTGGTAAGGGATTGTGGGTAACTTTTTAATTCATTTCTTCTATTGGTTTACCTTTTTTTTTTTTTTTTACTTTTTCTGGACTAATCTCATGAGTGTTATTTCCCAAACCATATCTCACCAATTCTGACTTTATCCACATAAACTATAGAGTAGACAAGTTAATCACTTAAGAATTAAATTGGATTAGTGATCAAATCTACAATTGACTTTGATGGCTTTTTCTCACTTCAACCTACTATAAAAACAATGTCAAAATACTAAAAAAAAAATGTCAAAATTCTATTCAGTGTATTTTATGTTCCCATCCACTGCCCTAAAATTAAAGATATGTTTCCACAAAGTAAAAGTCAAGCAAAACAAAGATTCTTAATAAACTGAAACTAAATTTCTAGAAAAAGAAAATATGGTCAAGGTGTGGCCTCTTCTTTGTTAGGAAAGCAACACAGATTCTGTCAGAAATATCTTTTCCTTAGCTTTGTACAGTGGCAAAATCATAGCCAAAGAGATTTATCTGAGATGCAATTATTGCTGATATAAATATCTTCTCTCATTTTCAGAATTTGAATTTTTTCTAGGTTCTTCTATCTCCTTTCTGCCATTCACTTCTTTTGACTCCTGGCTTGTCAAGGAGGTGGTTTTTACTCTGAATGGACAATTACCTCCTTCTTCCTGTATTTGGTTATTGATGTCCAACAGGACATTACTACCCTGTTCCACCAATAGGTTCTGCCATCTTTGCAATATTTTCTGTATGATATTAAGGCCTTGCTTGATCAATATTCTATTCTTTATGTATTAGTACTGGTATTCATCATCTTCCTATGACCTCATGAATTCATTTTTTAAAAAACTATCATATTATTTAGTTTGGTAATACTAATATATATTTTAATTAGGGAAAGTTGAGCAAAAATAATTTAAAACTTTCCCCATTGAGAGAGGTAGCATGAAGCAGTAGAAAGAAAATTGCATAGGTAAGGTTATAGCCCAAATTTTATGACTTTGAGCCTGTCACTTAACCTCTGTGCTAAGTTGCTCAGTCATGTCTGACTCTTTGCAACCCTGTGGACTGCAGTCCTGATGCTCCTCTGTCCATGGACTTCTTCAGACAAAAATACTGGAATGGGTTCTTGACCCAGGATCAAACCTGCATCTCTCATGTCTCTTCATTGGCAGGCAAGTTCTTTACCACTGGTGCCACCCTAACTTCTAGGGGCCTTGTCAGTATATGTAAAATAAAAGATTTTCAGGAGACAGAACTTAGGTCTTTCTGTTTATACATTTGTTTGGCTCTCAACTCATTAACCCATAAATCCTCTCAATTCTTAAGTGTCTCTGATACAATATCAGTTTTCTACAATGACCAATAGACAAGAGCAGCTGATACAACAGTCCTGTGCTTCCTGCGGTTCTGGATCTTAGCTGAATGTTCAGTTGCCTAGACATAGAGATTTTAAAACTTTTTTTCTTTACTATTTTCTCATGGCTCTTCTTTTGATTGAGGCTCAGTGAGAGCTCTGCTCCTGACAGATACCTTGGTGGGTGCGGGTAATCCTGCTAAATAAATCCCTCCCTAGAAACACCTGGTAGATGTGAGTTTCATTTGTATGTCCATTGATGATGTCTTGTACCTATTCAGGAATTTCCCACTCTCATTCTTCCCTAAGCTCCCACCCAAACTGCACCCCAGTTGAATAAGAATAGAAATCAACTAAGAATGTTATCCAGAATAGAACAGAAATCAACTAAGAATGCTGTCCAGAATCAAAAAAAGAAATTTTTTTCCAGCTTCAGGTAATAAAAGTAAAAGGTCAGAGTGATTTTTGAATTTTCCTGGAGAAAAAAATTAAATTATTAGTTGCTACAGTGCCCCAGGAAGGAATCCTCCCAATCATCCCCCAACCCCCCACCCACCCCACTCCCCGCCCTGTTTTAAAAATAAGACCTTCCCCTTTCCCTACACAGCCCTTTTGATACAAGTGCAAAAATTCCAAATTCCTCATTTGTTTAGCCTGAAAATCCCCTGCACATTCCCACAAACTACTTCCTTTTCTCTCTTTTTAGCAAGACTCCCCTCTCTCTCT
Source organism: Nanger dama (assembly GCA_917880005.1). NCBI lineage: Eukaryota > Metazoa > Chordata > Mammalia > Artiodactyla > Bovidae > Nanger > Nanger dama. The sequence goes on along the minus strand of CAKJTW010000032.1, from coordinate 11,780,147 downwards.
CTTTTAATGAAGAGAAAGTTCAGAGGGTTTTTCCCATGAATAGATGGCAGGCACCTGGGAGTTATGAATTTTAAAGTGATCATTTTCTTTCAGCCCTGCTGGACAATGGGCATCTCCTTTTGACTCACTTTCACAGCTTTGAGAGGCTCTCAGATCAGCCACATTCCAATCGGACTGGAGTCAGATCAGAGCCGTGCTGGACCGCATCAAGGTCTCGCACAGAAAGACAGGGAGCAGATGGCCGGCACGGAGCTCTCCTCCCCTTTCAGCGCGCAGAGGCGGCCAAATGTGGGAAAAGCGTCCGCCCGGCATTGCCTATTGATCCCTGAATAGAACCACCGCATGCCACCAGCCTGTAGGTATGAACCTCTGTTAACAGATGGTGAGATCATTATGAGCAATTAATTCCTTTAATGTATCAGTGGGAACATGCTGGAAAGGATGATGCAAGCACTGAGTTGAATAGTGAACTTCTCACTCCTGGGGGAGCGAGGAGGAGCTACCTTGGGGTCGGGGTGCGGGGGGGGCGGCTGGAAATATCTTCCCAGGCTTCAGCAGTGGAGCTGGGAACCGACTGCGCAGAAGTGAGGTGGGGTTTTCAGGAACAGGACGTGAATCCTCCCTTCCGAGTCCTGATGAATGCCACCTTGGTCTCTAGATCGTTTTTATACACAAGAACTATCCCACAAATACAACGACACACAAAAACATGTGTCCGTCCGAGATGCACGGGGAGTTATTTCACAGAAATCCACAAAGTATTAGGTCACTGTGGGTCCCTTTTGCTAAGCACGACTATAGACATGACGGTTCTAAGTTGAAAATAAAGGTTCCTTTCAACAAAGTTAAGAGTGGTAAAAATGCTCATCCCAGTGTTTGAGTTGGAGAACTGAATGTTTGGATGCGTTATAAATAGGTAGATTTAAAAGACAGTATCTTTTAAAATATGAATGCACACTGGATAAATTTGAGCAAATGACATATGTAGCAAATTATGTCCCTAGTATAGGATGGATTTTTTTTTTTTTTCCTTTTTAAATTTCAGTAACAATGTGAAGATGACTGTCAGTGACCACCTGGAAAAACTTGTCACCTTCTTATTCAGGTATTTCTCTGATTCATGATCAACGAGATTGTGGCATTTTTACATGTTGTCCTACTTTGAAAAATAATATTTAATAGTAGGAGTGCTTTTCTTTTATAGGAAAAAGAATCTTAGGACAGAGTACCAACCATAGCATAGTCCTTAGATTTTAAGAAGATACAAAATACAGGAACAGGAAATACTGGCAACGATTCACTTAATTCATATTTAAATGACACTTTTGCTTGTAATTAAGACACTCAAGTAGTGTCTCTGTTCATGAAATTTACATAACTGTACAATAGCTTGCCTAAATGAACAGCAAATGGCAGTTAACCTTGAAGTGTATTATCTTAATTGAATAAATCTGGCTTTAATTCAATAAATTAAAAACAGAAATAATATCTCAAAAGACTTTTAAAAACAGACTTGCAATCCCCCATAAATACAGCATGGTACTGTTTACAGTTGGGTTGCAATGCTCGGACATTTTCCAGTATGATTCTAGAATGCTAAAAGCATTCCAGTACACATTCCCTATTTTTCTATCATTGTTTCCAGAGCAAAATCAGTGTCACTCCCTGGAAATCATTGATAAGAACATCTGAACACTTAATCAAGACACCCAAGCATGCTTATTTGTGATGGCTTTTCATCTGGGTTCCCAATTCTTCTACCTCCATGGGAAATTTGGTCTTCCCTTTTTTTTTTCCAATTCTATATCTCCAATTTTATATTACAGAGGGTCCTAGGACATGCAGAAAATACTAGAAGAAAATAGATTTCTGACAGAGGAAAGATACATTCCCTCTACTTTTCCGTTTAAATCAGATTTACTACCAGGCCTGCAAATCCCGTCAGCATAAGAGAACCAACAAAAGATGCTGAATCTTCCCCTTCCAAAGTTTGTTGCGTTCATCAGCACGATGATGTTTCAGTGATTATATAGTTAAGGAGAAGAAATCATGCAATATGTTTTTATTTGCATGAAATAAGTTAATGAGGCAGCACCTGTGCCTTGTGTGTTTACTGGGGGAAAGCAGAAGAACACAGGTGTTCTAAGAGCATCGTGGTAGATTTTATACATTAATTTAAAAACACTAAAACCTAAAATCATTCATCAGAATCCAGTAGCGTATATTGCTCAGGAATACCCCATCCACACAGAAACATACATAAAAATCACTGTGAAGAAATTCCTGGTTTTCTTGGCTAGCAAGGGGCGGGGGAAAAGCTGTTCTTTCCTCGTTCTCAGTGTTCGCCATTGTTCCATCTGCAATATACAATGTACATGCTCAGCCATAACCCGTAAGGCTGGAAAAGAAGCATTCACGCTGTGAATTACCATTTTCCCAGCATCGAGCTCTAGTCAAAGACAGCACAATAATAAACTAGAATCTCCTTTGTCTGTTAAACATTGTTCTTCATTACTACATGAAAAGCAAATTGTCTTTGTATAGAGGAAGAGTGGCACATACAGCTATGGGAGTGGGGGGGCGGTGGGATTTGCCTCTCTCGATGACCACCTCACAGACACAGAGGCCACTCATCCATCTTTTCCCCACTGGCCCACCCAACTGTGCTTTCCCAATCATTTCATGTGCACGCACACCGGGGAAGAGATCGCTGGTTCTGCTGAGTGAGATGCTGTCTTAGAGACTCAGAGGTTGCTTTTACACTGAGTATCCTGAACTTTATATCCACAGATTTCTTTCTTTAAAGTCACTTCAGTGTATCCCCTTATAATGTTTGGGAGAAGTGATGCTTAGCAGAGATGCTCTTTTTTTCCTCTGGAGCTAAGTAGATTCTGCAAGTTATTGTGGGTTATTGGGGCTCTTAAGAGCCCAGTGAAAAGTAAACAAGCAAACAGAACACTTGGAGCAGAAGATGTGTGTGTGTGTATGTGTATATATACTCACATATACATACACATATACATATATAACAAGTGTGTAGTAACAGTTACCATGGAAGTTAAGAAAGCATATAGATTAGAACAGAACTACCCCATTCATAGAAATGGTCCTTGTAATGGAAATAAGTTACTTGTTAGAAATTAATGATTTTTGAGGGCTATTTTTTTCTTTAGGATGTAATAAATTCTAAAAATCTTGCAACAGAATACACTTGCTTACAAAAACTGTACTCAATTTAAAAAATCATTAAGTATTCTCCTCATATGGAGGCCAGTGACCAAACCGAAGTCCTTAATTTAAATCTCAGAGAAAATTACCTCTTCATAACATCTGATATGACCCTTGATGGATCATTTCCCGAGTGTGTTGCTAGAGAGGTCGGCCAGGGGAGGTTGAAGGGTGCTCTGCTAGACAGGACCTGGACAAAAATCATGTCTGCTGACTCAGCTCTACTGGATAGAGTCTGGCTGGATGAAATCAATTGCCCGAATATCAGTCCCAAAGTGGTTTAGTTTGTGTATTTACCGTTAAAAAGAAGTCGAGATCTCATCAAACAGGTAAAAAAAAATCACTGGGGGAGGGATGTCCAAAGATCAATTCTGGACATAAAACAGCTGTTTCTACATTGTTAGGTATGATTTTCTGCACAATTGCTAGTTTTCCTTGCTTTCACATGAAATAATACCTGACTCACTAAATTGTCATGAGGCTTTAGGGAAATCACATTAAAAAATAACTATAATAGTTCTCTCTGATATGGTATTAAATGCCAGTGGTCTTTTCAGGTGTAAATGAATATTTGATTTTAACGTAGAGGGAGAACACTTGATTGCCAAGTAGAATATTCACATTTTTTCTATCGCTAAGAGAGGCACAACTTTGGGGTATTTTTAATGTGTAATATTTAAAATATCACCTTGAGAAATTATAAAATGTTTGTGGAGATAACCGTGGCAATCTTTCTCTACTCTGAAATTCTGTTATTCTAGAACATTCCCAAATATCTAAAATTCATGCACTCAACCCAGAAATCAAGTCTATTCCCCTACAGCCTGCAACTATATTCTATCTAAAGAGAAACCCACCTCTTTTTTTTTACCATGCATCACGTGACTTGGGGCCAGTTTTGACTTAGGCAGGCTCATCCTGTATAAACAAGGCACTGACATCACCAGGAGACAGAAAAGAATAAACTCAGTTCATGCCCATGAGAAAGTGGTAAAAATACATGAGTCACATCAGAAACATCTGTCTTCAATCCCAAGTTAAAGACTTCCCAGGCTAAGGGGCAATTTATGAATCACATGATCTACTTTCCAACTCAAACTGGGTGCTCATTTATCTTATCCTCCTAATAAGTAAAAAAGATAACTGATGGTTTCTCTATTTTAAAATAATCTTGCTTTTCTTTGAAAGTTTGTGTGCTGATTTCCAAATTGTTACAACAAATGCATTTTTCTTTTCTGATTTTCAGTTTCAATGCTCCCTTCTTAATTTGGAGTACCAACATTTGTTCCTAAACTCATACAATATAGCACTGACTAGCAGTCCTTAGAGTTCTGCTTTTTCTCGCTTGCTGGTGTGTTGAATTTCCTGACTATGGTGCCTCATGTTAAGACCCTCCCTTCTCAATCTCTTTTCTCTCTCCCTCTCCATGGGCTCATTCTCCATCATTTCTAACTATACAGGTTAACTCAGAGAGCATGTGTTCTCAACTGGGGAGACTTAATTTCAGGGGACATTTAGCAACACTTTGAGACATTTTTGGTTGTCACAACTGGCTGGAAGGGTGTTTCTGGCATCTAGTAGGTAGAGATTAGGTATGCTGTTGAACACCCTACAATGCATAGGGCAGTACCCCTTATCACTCCCAAATCAAAGCATCATCCAGCTCCAAATGTCCACAGTGCCGAGGCTGAGAAAACCTTGTCTGGGGAGTGGGGAGAAGCACAAAAAATTAGTTTTATATCATTTATATCTGCCCAGTGGTAAAGAACCCATCTGACAAGCAGGAGACAGTAGGTTTGATCTCTGGGTCTTGAAGATCCCTTGGAGAAGGAAATGGCAACCTACTCCAGTATTCTTGCCTGGGAAATCCACGGACATGGGAGCCTGGTGGGCAACAGTCCATGGGATCGCCAAAGAGTTGGACACAACTTAGCAACTAAACAACTCCCTTACCCACTCTCCTTCATGGCTAAACTTTTTCAAAATATCTCCCCTCTATCCATTTCCTGTTATCGTCTTACTCCTTAATCATCTGCAGTTTATTTGTTGCCCAAACAAGTCACTGCAGCTGCTCTTTCAGGATCACTAACCTCCTTAATGGTCAAAACTAACAATCCAATAAACACTTTCCTCTCCTTTACTTTGACATCTCAATGCATTTGAGTTGTTGACAACTTTCTCCTTCTTAGAACTCTCTCATCCCTTGGCACTGTTCACACCATCTTCTTCAGGTCTTTGGTAGCATCATCTCATTAATCATCAACACTGCTAGCATCTCAGGCCTCACTTCCTTCTTTTCTGCACTGAGATATCACCCCACCCCTCAACAGAGGTCTCCCTGCCTGCCCCGCCCAAAGCAGCACCGTTGGATCTTTCCATTTCCTTAATTTGCTTTGCATTTTTCATAGCATTTACTGGCACCTGACATTATATTATATACTTATTGTGAATTTGTTTTGGGTCTCTCTTCACCCCCACTCCCTCTTTCCCCAGAATATAAGCTTTAGGATGACATAGGGATAGTATTTGTTGTCTTCACTTCTATGAGATGAGCAACTGGCACTTGGCTATACAGGCATATTTGTAGAATGAATGGTTGAATGGATGAATGAATAAACGAATGAGTGGGGAAAAAAATGAAATGCTTTTTACCTGCCAACCCTGTGCTTAGTACTGTGTCCAATAGTGCTTGTATCTGTTTTCTTAAAACTTGTTTTTCCCTTTGGCTCCTAAGACATTGCCCTAAGCTGACAGAACCTATTTCCATGACCCTTTCTCACTCTCCTTGGATGCCTCCTCTCGAGATTCACCCCTCGGCGGCTTGCCATCCCCTCGCCCTGCACTCTCTCTGACAGTGTGTTCTAGTGTCCCCAGAAGTGACCCTGCTAGAATGCTGTGTGTCACACCACATCTGTAGAACCAGCTGTGTCATGGGTTATCCTGATGTCCTTCAGTTCAGTTCAGTTCAGTCGCTCAGTCGTGTCCAACTCTGCGAACTGAACTGAACTGAACTGAACTGAACTAATCATGGGTTATCCTGATGTCCTAGATCCATGCTGTTTCTGGGGACTGTTTCAGCAAAGCAGAACATTTGCAAAGGTCTTAAGACAGGAGGGAACCTTGAATGTTTGGAGAAGTAAAGAAAAGCCTGTATGGCTGGGATGAGAAAATGGAGGGGTACAATAGTGGTAAAATATGATTATGAAGGACTGATGCTGAAGCTGAAACTCCAATACTGTGGCCACCTGATGCAAAGAGCTGACTCATTTGAAAAGACCCTGATGCTGGGAAAGATTGAAGGCAGGAGGAGAAGGGGACAACAGAGGATGAGATGGTTAGATGGCATCACCGACTCAATGGACATGAGTTTGAGTAAACTCCGGGAGTTGAGGCTGGACAGGGAGGCCTGGCCTGCCGCAGTCCATGGGGTTGCAAAGAGTCAGACGACTGAGTGACTGAACTGAACTGATGATTATGAAGACATTTTCACTGGAGGCTCCTTTAGGTGCATAAAATTACCCAAGAGGCATAAAGAAATGAAAGGTGAGCTGATTCCCGTCATTGATTAAATCCTGTGATTTAGTCGTCACAACTACTCTGTCTAAATAGTGCTTCCTTTTTGTTTCTATCAAACACCTCATCTTGCAAATTCCCCTCTCCCCTGATTCTTTTTTGAAGTCCTTTATGGTCAGTTCCTATTTTTTCAAATAGTGATCTATATTTAAGATGAATGAATAAGAACAAGAAAATTTACTCCAAAATTTATTCCAAAGTATGAAGAATTCACCTGCAACTTAAATTATATATATACAATATACAATAGCACAAGTTTTAGAAGTACCTGTATAACTAAAAGAGATGTCATTTGCTTTCTCTTGTTTTACCCAAGCATATTTTCTGCTTCAAAGTTTTTTTTTCCCTTCCTCTGATTCATCTTTTCTGCCACCCAGTCTCTTTGCCTTTAAAGAAAACTTAATGGTAGGCAACCATTGAAAGCAATCGCATAGAATCTGAGTTATCAAGGGGGATTTGAAAGGAAAGTAATTTCTGACCGGGAATACCAAACAAGATAAAGATAAAAGAAGCAGAATGTGTGTGTGTGTGTGTGTGTGTGTGTGTGTGTGTGTGCACGCGCGGCAGGTGCGTGCACGCGTAGGTGTCCATGTGCCTGGCCTGTGGCAGTGTTTATACAAAACCCTGGAATCTGAACTTTGGGGGTGCTCTCAAACATCCTCTACTTTTTCAATTTTGAGTACGCATGAACCAAACAATTACATGAATGAAAGATGAATCTCATTATAAAGGTGAAACAATTACATAGATTATTTTTTAAAGCTTGAGAAAATAAGCAGATATTATTTTAAAGAATGAGTCTAAAATACTCTGGAAACTGTAAAAGTATAGACACACACATTCTTGCTGTGAATAAATAATTGCTTATATATTTATTTGGCTTTGCACATTTGGATACACTGTGTGAGTTAAATAGCATTATTGAGGGCTATATTAAATAGGGGTGGAAAGTCAATTCTAGAGAGAAACTGGAGGGGGAAAAAGGTCCTTTTCTCTTCCTGTACTTGTCTCAGGAAGTTTATGTTTGGAGTTTTAATTTTAGATCACTATTTTATTTCCAATTATCTTCTATATTCATATATTTGGACATAGAGCTTTAACATGCTGTTTAGAAAGAGTCATATCTGTCAAGCTAAACAATGAATTTAACTGATTTACTTATTAACCAGCTGCCAACCATGGGTGTTTCTATTACCTGGGTGTATTTTAATAGCACATTTTCAACTAAGAGGGATAAAAGAAGTATTAGAGACCACCAGGAGTCATTAACAATAGTAGCATATATAGAGAGGAAGGAAAGTTGATATGAATTTTCAGAGAAAATAGTAAAAATCTTATGCTCTTTTCTGGAGGAGGGTGTGGTAGGTGGAGACTAGAACCTCGGTGATTCGACTGGACTGTGTACTACACAGTCTAAGGCTAATCCTTAACAGAAATCGCTTGGTTTGCAAAATTGTCAAGGGACTAAATGACTTAATCAACCTTTCCCATTTTTATCTGCAGTCAATCTAAGCTTATTATTATCAAACCACTCAAGTGATGGCTCCTGATTGAACAGAACATTCCGCTGGGAACAACATTGAGTAGCCTTCCCTCCCGGGAGGCGGGTATTCTGAACATGGCAATGTTCTTTTTCACCTTCAACCTCTATAGGTAGACACTTAAAAGCCATTTTGAACATTATCTCATTATGCCTTCACTTTTCAACTAGGAGTTGATTACCCTTAATTTACAAGGGGATACTGTATTGAGAAGGAACCTGATTCTCTACTGTTACATACAAAGCACTCTGTGTGGGGCTAAGAATAGAATTCAAACCTTTGGGTCATAATTTAGCCTCTGCTTTAGCATTTACATAGCATACTATTATAACTAGGATCCTCTCCACCTTTGAAAAATAATGAAGTTTTATTGACAAACAAAAATCCTTTGGTGCACATTTAAAATCCTATTTCTTAAATTAACGGTGGCTGTTTTTGAAAAAGAAATAAACTCAGACCTTCAAATATAGCCATGGATTTATTTATGTTTCTAGTTAGAAAGCTGCTTTGTTTAGTAAGAGCCCAAACGGGTGAGCACATTCCTCAAAGAGACAAACTAAGGTAACCCTGATTGTTTTGTTGACTTTGCTAAAGGCAATGGCCCAAAGCATTAGTAATTAAAATCCATTTAAAATTAATTTAACTTCAGGAGCTCCACAACCCCATAAAATCAGATACAGGCAAAATTAACAGCTACAGATGCATTTTTGAAATCAGTGATTTTCAAAGTGAAAAGTAGACCATGGGAGGAAGGAGAGTGCAGGACAAAGAAAAAGGGAAGAGAGACACAGAAAACAAAAAGTGCCCAGGATCAGCTTGAGAAGCTTGTCCTCTGAGCCCAAGCCCACTATCTCAAAGACAGGATAATGTCACTTAGTAAGGTTTCAAGTTACTGAAGCGTCATTCACCAGGATGGAGAATGATGACTCAAACTAGACTGAGACGTTTTAAAATATTTCTCTGGGCAAATATTAAATTTGTATCCATTTCATCCGACACTCGCCCCCTTCCCCCCTGCCTTGAGTCCACACATTGGCTCTCTGTGTCTGCATCTCTATTCCTGCCCTACACATGGGTTCATCTGTACCATTTTTCTAGATTCCACATACATGCATTGTATACAATATTCATTTTCTCTTTCTGATTTACTTCACTCCATATGACAGACTCTAAGTTTGTCCACATCTCTACAACTTTTTATGGCTGAGTAATATTCCACTGTATATATGTACTATATTTTATTGACCCATTCAACTGTCAGTGGACATTTAGGTTGCTTCCATGTCCTGATTATTATAAATAGTGCTGCTGTGGACACTGGGGTGCATGTGTCTTTTGAAATACGGTTTTCCTAGGTATATGCCCAGTAATAGGATTGCTGGGTATATGGTAGTTCTAGTTTTAGACTTTTTATGTAACTTCCATACTGCTCTCCATACACTACCACGTGTGAAGCAGATAGCTAGTGGGAGCCTGCTGTTTAGCAGGAGGAACAGAGCTTGGTGCTCTGGGATGACCTCGATGGGTAGGATTGCGGGGTTTTGTGAGTCCAGGAAGTGATTATAGGTATACATAGAGCTGACTCATTCCTTTTACAGCAGAAACTAACACAGCACTGCAAAACAACTATACCCCAATTGGAAAAAAAAAAACACTTGTGTCCATTTCTCAAAACCAATCAGAGCTTCCACTGACTACCATCTTAACCTCATTGAAATGCAGCAACCACTCGCTGAAGTGAAGTGTTATCTAAGATTTGCATTGATGGAAGCTTCAGCTACTGCTCACAACTTTTAGACGTGGGCTTTGAGATCATCACACCTTGGTGTTTGGGGAAGAGGTGGTACATATATCGAAACACTGGTCCAACTCTTATTTAAGAAAGTGTGGGCACTGCTTTTGCAGATGTGGAAAAGAATGTCATCTACAATAAACTGCAAGCATAGGGCTTTGAGTGTAAGAGCTAGAGGTGGGGGTAGGCATGTGGGAGAGCAAAGACAAGAAGATGAAAGTCTCCTTTTTCTACCTATTTCTTTCCCTTGCAAAGAATATTTTCCAATTAAGTGAATGGCTCAGCACTGAAAACAAAATTGCCTTAAAAAAACTTATACTATAAAACTCTATTCTTGAAAAAGACTACAGAAATTACCAATCCTACTTCTGATTACATGCAGTAAATTTGCCTATGCCTTCTTGACAGTGATTTTGCCACCCCAGCTCATTTGTAGTTGAGGCAGACAAGTCTGTTGTTGGCACAGACCAATTCTTAAAGGTTCTTCTAAATGCTAATCCTGCTCTCTTGAGTGACACAGGATATGATACTGTGCTCCACCATCCGTAAGCAATAATATGATAGCGGGGCATGGAGCCCTGGGATCAGACAGGCATTAAGTTCATGCCCAGGGCTAACAGGAGTAGCTATGTAGATACAGATAGGTCACTCAGCCTTTCTAAACTTTAGTTTCCTTACCTGTAAAGTGGAATAGTAAACATTTCCCACCTCATAGGCTTTTGGCAAGGATTACAGGAATAATGCACTTAGAACAATGCCTATTGTCGTTGTTGAGTCAGAACAATGCCTATTGTCGTTGTTGAGTCGCCAAGTTGTGTCTGACTCTTTGTGACCCCATGAATTGTAGCCCGCCAGCTTTTCTGTCCATGGGATTTCCCAGGCAAGAATATTGGAGTGTGTTGCCATTTCCTTATCCAGGGGACCTTCCTGATGCAGGGATTGAACCCACATCTTGTGCATTGGCAAGTGGATTCTTTATCACTGAGCCATCTGTGAAGCCCAGCACAATACCTAGCATGAAATAATGCTTAGATAGATTAACTTCTATATATGTTAAAGGCACGGATTCAAACAGTTCCCTTTTTAAATCCCAACTTCACAGATAAGTAGCTGCTCTTGAACTAATTTCTCTGAGCTTCCGTTTTCTCACCTCATTTATTAATGGAACCTACTATTGTATTTGCTGTTACTAATACTGTTGTATTTCCTGAGGGTCTCTCAGACCCTCAGAAAGAAAGAGTACGAAAGAGAAAATATCCTGGATTCCCAGGAATCCTTTGGTTCAATCACATTTATTCAGAGAAAGTCAATTAAAAGCAACATACAGCAAATAAGAATGCAAATGGTAAAGGTAGGTCACATGACAACTTTCTTTATGATTCAAGTAGAGGATGTGGGGTGGGAGGTGGGAGGGGGCTTCGGCATTGGGCAGATTGTGTTCACCTATGGCTGATTCGTGTCAATGTATGGCAAAACAAATACAGTATTGTAATTTAAATAAATAAATAAATAAATAAGAAAAAAAATAAATAAAGTGCTAATCACTAAAAAAAAAAAGTTATATCTAAATTACATCTTTAGAGAAAGATATAATTATATTTAATTCATTTGTCCACTCCATTAATTGTTCTACAAACACTTGCCAAGTGCTTACAGATTGTATCAGATAGATCCTGCTCTCTGGGGTCTCATGGTTTCATGACAGCTGGGTTCCTCTGACCGGCTTAATTAAATCCTATTTCTCTTAGATGGTTTTAAAATGGCCTCTATGTGATTCATTCCACATAATCATTCATTTTCCCCCAGAAAAGTAAAATGATGTGCTTCTTTAAAGTGCAGATGTAAAATTGAAAGGATGAACTACCTCCATAAAGATGGTAGCACATAAAAGGAGACTATCACAGTCTCAACACAACTGATCAACGTACAGTACAGGTCACTGGCCTGTCTGTTCATTTATAAACTGTATGGGCATGACATACTAAGTAATCTAACATGCCCCTCCTAGCTGTCTCATTTTAAAACATAATTGCATTATTCTCATTTTAAAACATAATTGCATTATTCTATTATTGAGAACTTTCTGTAGTACAAACTATCCAAGGCTATACATGTCACTAGAACAATATCTGTTAGCTCAGACATAGAGGGAACCCTCACAGATGGTTCTTTTTTAACTCTCAAACAAACACTCACGAGGAAATTCCTAATGTCCCAAAATATACATGACCAGCCTTTAAAAAATTCTTGCCGCACACACTGTTGATTTTCCCACCAACCATCTCTCTCCTATGCACTCTCATTTCTTCCAAGTTACAGGAACTCATTTTGTTCATATATTTAATCGACATGTGCTTCAAGAAGCCCAGACTCTTACCTGGTCCCAGAGGTTAAATATTCATTGGCCTTAGCCAATGATCATTATTCTAATCCTTTGCCAGTGATTGGTTTAGGAATGGGCAAGAAATTGCAATTCTGGACAGCCAGATATGAGACATATAACATGAAAGGAAATCTACTAAGTGGCTTCTGGAAAATGTTTCTTTGCTGTTAAAAAGGCATATGTGTGAGAGGAAGCTTCCTTTCTCCCACCCCTTCACTCAGCTGTGCAAGGTAATGCCTGGAGCTTCTGCAGCCACCTGTGACGACAGGAAGATAAATCCAAGTATAAAAGTAAACACACTTAGCAGAGCAGAGCAGAAAAATGAAGAACACCCAGGTCCTTTTCGACATCCTTGAGTTGCTGAGTTAACCCAACCCTGGAACTGCCTACCTCTGGCCGACTTGGTCTCTGAGACTTAGGAAAAGAGAAACACAGAGTTCTTATTGAAGGCTGTGCTTCTCCAATTATAAAGTGCATACAAATAACCTGTGTGTCTCGTTAAAATGCAGACTCTGATTCAGGTCTGGACTGGAGCTGTGGATTCTGCAATTCTGACAAGCTCCTGGGTGATGGTGAAGGCGGTCTTGAGCCCAAAGTTTGAGTAATAAAGAGTTTCAGTCATTTGACATAAATTTTCTGTTCAGTTCAGTTCAGTCGCTCAGTCGTGTCCGACTCTTTGCGACCCCATTTTCTGTTATCAGTAGCCAAAATCATCCAAATAATAGAATCCTCAATCTAGCACTTTCTTATCACCTCTTTCCTGGGTTGATGAAATTCAGTTGAAACCTGAAAGCTTAAACATTAATTTCGGTTGATATTAACAAGTAGTTCATGCTTTGACTCAGTTCCACACGTCTCAATACCCCCACCGTCACCAGCACCCTCTCATTCTTTGCTGGCTTAAATAAGGCATTCACGGGCCCAGGCACCCAGGGTGTCACAAAGGCGCCTGTAAATGCTTGGGTGCCTTCTCCCTGCTCCACCATGGAATGCTTGCCAGTGCACCTGGCCCAAAGGTGAAGCAGCTGCATGCACATTGGTTCCTTCCCTGCCATCTCTGGCTCTAAAGAGAAATGCTTGAGCGCTTTTGCAAATCAAAACCTTTTCATCCTGAATCTGGTGATTCACCCCGAATGGCGTCTTCTTGGAAAGTCTGTAATGCACGATTGTGTAAGATGGGTAAAATTGGCCTGTCTCCTTGACATCGCTCTTCTTCTCATGGCTCAGGCTGGGCTGGGAGAGGTGAAAGAGTCACAATAAAGGAATCTTTACAAAGGGCCTCCCTCCCCAGTCGGTGCAGCCGTGCCTGTGTACCTGCGTGGGCTGAGCTGTCTGCGCGCCCGTTGGTATTACTGCCCCCTTTGTTCATTACACAGCCTCTGGACCAGAATTACCTTTCAGCAGGTGTGAAGATGGTGCTTGTTTTTGAACAAGGCGAATTTACAAAGCTTCTATACTCAAAAAGAAAAAAAAAAAAAAAAAGGCGTGGGGGAGGCAGACATTCAGAGGCCATGCCAAATTTGCTTTTCCCCAAAGCAGGGAGAGACAAAGGAAACCTCAAGCATACCTCCCAGACACAAAGAACATGTGTTTGCCCTCCAAATTCAAGCGGGTGAACTCAGCTCATTATCCCAGGAGCTGGTCACTAATTCTATCCAGTTAAACAACGGTATCTACAGTCCCATTCACATAGTTAAGCAGTGTCTCCATAGTGAAGGTCAACTGACATTTCTCTTAGTGCCAGACAACACTACGTTCTGAACTTGCTTGTGTATTATCTTATTTAATCGTTTGGACAGAGATTTGAATTAGTAGAAGTCCAAAATCCAAAATGTGCATATTGAGCTCAAGAGAATTTTACAAGAGGAAAAGGTGAAATTGCTTTGGGAAACTGTTGAATAGTGACAGAACAATTTTAGATCATCAATACCTCTTTTTTCCCCTCCACGGAGCTAAAACAGACCTCTCTGTGCCTCCTGCCTCAGTAGGACAGTCATGGCCTTTGCAGACAGAAGGGCTAGTGGCCAGAGCCGTCCCCCATACCTTGCAGCCCTGGATTGGCAACCTGCACTGTACTTCTTAGGATACAACTGTCTGGGTGGCAGCTTGTGTAGCCACCCAAAAGCCAAGTGCAGCTCATAGTTGTCTTTTGTGTGGCTCTCTCAACTTTGTTCATTTTGGATTCATTGCTGGTATTTGTAAATGTAGACGTTCATGTAAAAATCTGGATTTCAGAATTCTCCAGAGAAGTCAGATCTGTCTATATTGGGCCATAGGACAGTGACTTTTGATCGCTAAGCAGTGGGGACTCGTTTATTCAGGGAAGGCGGTACGTCTCCAGCTGGCACCCTGAGGCTCTCCTGCTGCCCCGCCCACTTAGGGGCCAGTGTCACTACCAAATCTGCGTCCGTCTACAATAGGCATCCTCAGCCTTGGAACTCCTGTACAGAGTTTTTCAGTCAGATAATTCTTGGTTGTGGGGGCCTGTCTAGAATCCTTAGCCTCTACTTACTAGATGCCCCTGGTAACCTTCACCCTAGTTAAGACAACCAAAAACATCCCCAGACATTGCCTAATGTCCCCGGGGGGGCAGGGAGGGCGGATATTCCTTGCTTGAGAACCACTGCTTTGCGTACAGCCAGTCCTCTTGGCTCATTTAAGACTCGAGCCACGCCCCTATCCACACTAGAACCTGCATCCAAACTGTCCCTTCTACTACTGATGATGAAAAGTCTACAAATCCACACTGGTTTCCTTCAGCTTAAGATTTTGTGAAACAAGAGACATTACTTTGCCAACAAAGGACCATCTAGTCAAGGCTATGGTTTTTCTAGTGTATGGATGTGAGAGTTGGACTGTGAAGAAAGCTGAGCGCCGAAGAATTGATTCTTTTGAACTGTGGTGTTGGAGAAGACTCTTGAGAGTCCCTTGGACTGCAAGGAGATCCAACCAGTCTATTCTGAAGGAGATCAGCCCTGGGATTTCTTTGGAAGGAATGACGCTAAAGCTGAAACTCCAGTACTTTGGCCACCTCACGCAAAGAGTTGACTCATTGGAAAAGACTCTGATGATGGGAGGGATTGGGGGCAGAAGGAGAAGGGGACGACAGAGGATGAGATGGCTGGATGGTATCACTGACTCGATGGACATGAATCTGAGTGAACTCTGGGAGTTGGTGATGGACAGGGAGGCCTGGCGTGCTGCGATTCATGGGGTCGCAAAGAGTTCAACACGACTGAGTGACTGAACTGAACCGAAGGTTTTGTGTCCCTTTAAAATGAATGTCAGTCTGGGTAAGGTTGAATATTGTTATCAACCATTTCTATCTTGTTATCTATCTTGGATTTTCTGGATCTTTTCTTAAGGGCGCATTTTTATAGGGAAAAGGAGAAAGGGAGCATGAAACCACTTGTGTCCTGAAGGAAGGATGATAAGAAAAGGCTATTTTAAGAGTAACAAACTGGGCTACATTATTTTCTCAGTCGCCAGCCCAGCAGGCATCCACGTGAAACAAAGCTTTATGAGTCTCACCTGCAGCTCACTGAACAGTTCCTGCTCTGAATGAGTAGGGAGAGTCGATTTATACCAGTCCACCGCCTTCCCACTTTGCTTAATGATGCTTCTCATCCTATTGTGATGAAATCTAGACACAATCATATTCCTGTTTTAACTAGTTGTTCTGGCAAAGGGTCTCTCTCCAGAACTCATTCTCGCATGTTGGCAACATAGTTAAGAAAAACATGCCCATTTGCCAGCTCCCCTCGTTGTCTGCCCTAATTGGGGGGTGGAGGTATTACTGTTCCTCTCAAAGTGGTGAGGAAGGCAAAGAGATGCTGTGAGAGGAGTGACCCTCTGCAGGGGCGATCGCTCCCAGTGTCCTCTTAGCAGAGACATCAGACTGTGCAGGGCTTCTGCACGACAGAATCTGAACAGAGTCACTGGGAGAACCTTAGGGTTAGACAAACCTAACTTTACAAACCGTTTATAACTGAGCAACCACAGAATAACCTCCTACACCAAAACCCACGGAGTGGTGAAAGCAGTGCCCAAAGGAGATGTGTCGACTTAAAAGAATGTGCTAGAGCTCAACAAGGCTGAAAACTAAGAAACCCAAAAAGATAGAGATGATAACTCAGTTTTTTAAGCAGAAAAATCGATAAAAATTAAAGCATATGTGAATGAAATAAAAGAACCAATAAAACAGACAATTGTTGATGGGTATGATACAGAAAGGGCTTTCCTGGTGGCTCAGTGGTAAGAATCCACCTGCCAATAGAGGAGGCGTGGGTTGGTTTCCTGGGTCGGGAAGATCCCCTGGTGAAGGAAATGGCAACCTACTCCAAAACTCTGGCCTGAGAAATCCCATGGAGAGAGGAGCCTGGCAGGCTACAGTCCAGGGGGTTGCAGAGAGTCAGACACGACTTAGCTACAAACCAATGATACAGAAAAAGAGATCAAAAGAGAAGTCATAAAAAAACAACATTAGGTATGAAAAGGCTTATCAACTGGGTTACAGATGAGATTTTTTAAATTCTAAGATACAAGAGGCCTTCCCTGCTCTGCACCAGTGAAACCCTACGTGAAACACATTGCTTATTTCTACACAAAAAGGCAAATTATACTCCCATAACATCTCCCATGCATATCTGTATTATAGTACTTATTACAGTATACAGTTTTTCATTTGTCTCACCCACTCGCCCCCAGAACTCTTTCATGGAAGGGTCCATATCTTATTTATGCTGGTACTTTAGCTCTAGGCATGCCTGGCCTATAGTTGGTGCCCAATAAATTTTTGATAAGTGAGCAGAGTCAGAGAAGAGTAGCGGGATGATGAAAGGGCTGGAAATTTTGCAATGAGGAAAGGCTGAAGGAAAGAGGGCTCTCTAATTCTCAGAAGAGAGGATTACAAAACACACCGTAGCTGCCTTCAAAAGTGGGAAGGGCCATCATGGGGAGGAGGGTTACATTTTTCTGTGTAGACCCACAGAATAGACTCAGATGAATGGGGTAAAGCGAGACAAATAAGGTTCAAAAGGCAGAAGAGCCAACTGAATAATTTGACTTAGAAGATGCCCTTCTTCCCAGAAAGCTTCTATTTAACTTATTTAAGAGTAAGAAATATGTCTCATTTCTCTTAAATTGATTGTAAATCCTCTTGCTTTTCTTCTCATATACTAACCCCCTCCCCCAACACACACACACCCAAATCACCCGCTGACAGCCCAGGACAGTGGACAGCTTCAGGGTATAGCCATGCACGTACTACTTCCCACACCTCTGGTGGATTTCCAAGCTTCAGAAATGAGGCTTGTCAGTTTAGGATGAAGCCTGATTCTCGTAAGACCTAATATTCCACTGAGCTGTCTGCCAGACATTGCTAGTATCAACATTCTGTTCTTCACTCTGAATTGCAATTTAAAATCAATCGGGCTTTCCCCCAAATATCACAGCCACCTGTTTAAATCCTCTTTTCCTCTATGCCCAGCTTGAACATATTTCTCCAAAAATTGGAATTAATGGCTTCAACAACTGTGTTAAATGCAGAGTTTAGACTGACTTTTTCACCTGGTCACAGCTTCTCTCTTGAGAAGCTCACTGAAGTTATATTTTCTATAAAGACCACTTTCAGACAAGAAATGCAATTACAAAAATTGCATCTGATATTGGTGATGACTTAGGTCTGTATCTGCAATGAATCAAGAAGCAAGGTGTCTTCTAAGCCAGAGAAGAGTAGCAGGATGATGAAAAGGCTGGAAATTTTGCTGTGATGTTTGTAGGCCCTTGCCTATCTGTTCATAAAGTGAGAGCCTAAAACCAATTAGAAATCCAGTGCATGTGGGAGAACCCATACCCTCGTAGGTTTCTCTCTAGAATGAGTGCAGGGAAGGTCCACTGCACACTTGTGAACTCCTAAGTTCATGGAGGGGGCCTCCCTGATAGCTCAGTTGGGAAAGAATCCACCTGCAATGCAGGACACCCTGGCCCTGGTTCAATTCCTGGGTCAAGCAGATCCACTGGAGAAGGGATAGGCTACCCACTCCAGTACTGTTGGGCTTCCCTTGTGGTTCAGCTGGTAAAGAATCCGCCTGCAATGCGGGAGACTGGGGTTCGATCTCTGGGTTGGGAAGATCCCCTGGAGAAGGGAAAGGCTACCCACTCCAAATGCTGGCCTAGAGAATTCCATGGACTGTATAGTCCAGGGGGTCCCAAAGAGTTGGACATGACTGTGCTACCCTTGGGGAGTGTCAGGACCAGGGTTCAAAGTTATGACTGTAAACTTCAGAATCTGTTATTTCCCACTACTCCAACAAAAACATTGGAGAAGTCACAAACTTTTACAATGCCAGACTTATCAGAGACATTTTTTAAGGTGCAAAATATATTTTGATAGACACAGTAATCTTCAGTTAAAGAATAAAATCGATGTGTCAATAACATTACTTTTCTAAGCTCTTATGTAGTATTTATACCCTCTTCTCCCCACTTCTTCCCTCACACCCACCTTTGCCCCACTCAGGCTGGAGGAAGTTTCCTAACTTTCTATTCATATTTGTCCCACTGAAACTCTTATCAATCCTGGACTTGGATCCCACACACCTAGTGGATCTGGTTTCCATTCAAGGTATAGTTTTTAAACATAGATTTCTTCTCTGAAGTAATTGAACAGGAGAAGTTGCAGACTCAGAGAAATCAGATATTATCATAGGTGAGGGTGAGGTAGTGGATTGGGAAAAGTGTTTTGAGGGAAAGTTAGCTTAGCTGGTAAAGAATCTGCCTGCAATGCAGGAGACCCTGGTTTGATTCCTGGGTTGGGAAGATCCCCTGGAGAAGGGATAAGCTACCCACTCCAGTATTCTTGGGCTTTCCTGGTGGCTCAGCTGGTAAAGAATCTGCCTACAATGAGGGAGACCTGGGTTCGATCCCTGGGTAGGGAAGATCCCAGCAGAAGGAAAGGGCTATTACTCCAGTATTCTTGCCTGGAGAAATCCCTTAGACTGCAAGAGTCCCTTGGACTGCAAGGAGATCCAAACAGTCAATTCTAAAGGAAATCAGCCCTAAATATTCATTGGAAGGACTGATGCTGAAGCTGAAACCAATACTTTGGTCACCTGATGCGAAGCTTTGCTTTTCTCTGCTGACGATAACAGAGGTAACAGTATCTAATCTCAGGTCATGCTTGCAAAAATGAAATGAAATTTGAAATCATATAACATAGTGCCTAAGAAAAGTTATGACCAACCTAGATAGCATATCGATATGCAGAGACATTACTTTGCCAACAAAGGTCCATCTAGTCAAGGCTATGGTTTTTCCTGTGGTCATGTATGGATGTGAGAGTTGGACTGTGAAGAAAGCTGAGTGCTGAAGAATTGATGCTTTTGAAGTGTGGTGTTGGAGAAGACTCTTGAGAGTCCCTTGGAATGCAAGGAGATCCAAAAGTCCATTCTGAAGGAGATCAACCCTGGGTGTTCTTTGGAAGGAATGATGCTAAAGCTGAAACTCCAGTACTTTGGCCACCTCATGCAAAGAGTTGACTCACTGGAAAAGACTCTGATGCTAGGAGGGACTGGGGGCAGGAGGAGAAGGGGATGACAGAGGATGAGATGGCTGGATGGCATCACTGACTCAATGGACATGAATTTGAGTGAACTCCGGGAGATGGTGATGGACAGGGAGGCCTGGCATGCTTCATGGGGTCGCAGAGAGTCAGACATGACTGAGTGACTGAACTGAACTGAACACTATTTCTTATGCACAATGAATACCAGTTTCCTGCCTTGTATTGTATATTATAAATATCTCTTACGAACATATTTAAGTGAACCAAACAGTAAATTGAGAATGACAGTAGGCCAAGTAGGGAACTTCAGGAGTTCCAGTGTGTGTCTTAGTCGCTTAGTTGCTTCCAACTCTTTGCGACCCCATGGACTGTAGCAGGCCAGGCTCCTCTGTCCATAGAATTTCCCAGGCAAGAATACTGGAGTGAGTTGCCATTCCCTTCTCCAGGAGATCTTCCCGACCCAGGGATCATACCCAGGTCTCCTGCATTGCAGGCAGATTCTTTACCATCTGAGCCCCCAGGGAAGCCAGGAAGCTTCATAGCTGTCAGACTTTCAGTTTGACCAGAATAGAGCCCTGGAGAAATATGCAGTTACAATGTGTATCCAATACAATGTAAATTGCTTAAAAGATAACAACACAGACTTCACATAAGCTAGTATATGACCAGGTGCTAGGTATCTGATACCTGACAGGAGAAAAGGATTTAGAAGGTGATCACTCTGGGACGTGGAGCTTAGCAGGGAAGGTGGCAATTTGGCTAGATAGAGAAGATGAGGCAAAGCCATTACAGGGTTGGCCAACAAGTGTATTCAAGTTTTCTATACCAGCATGCGGAAAACCCAAACAAACTTTTTGGCCAAACCCATACATAGGCGACCATACACATTATCTCATAGAAAAAAAAGCCTTAATGATTCTCACAGTTAGGAGTAAGCTTGTAATACATATTCTTTATGCCCAACCAGCTTGGAGGTTTGTGCTTGCTTTTGTATCATAAAAATCTCTTATGAGAAATGGTGGCTTAAAGTGTAAGTAGTAGTAAACAGGATGAGAGGGCTTGACTCTCACTGAGGAACACAGGGAAATTCATTCTGCTCTTGTCCACCCACATCCGCTCTATAGGAAGACAAATGCTGTGTTACTGCTACTAAGCTCCTTCACAGGAGTTTGCAAAGGGAGAAGCAACCTTTCCCACTGCTCCAGAGCTTCAGCAAGCAGTAAGGGAATCTACATCACGCCTCGCTCGGGGAAACAGGACAGGAAGTAAACGTCTAAAGGATCTCCAGGGAAGGTTCCAAACAGGACGACCCACGAACCCATGAAGCCAAATTAGAATCTGCTTTTAATTCTGACAACAAGAATATTCCAGAATTTGCTAATGCTTACTGGTGAAATCATCCCCATCTTTCAGTATATTCTTGGATCCAAGACTGGCCTTCATAGTGGATGGCATCAGTGATCAATTATGAGTTTAAGAGCACTGAAATTCCCCCGCCCCTTGTAACTGCCATGCTATGGTTGGAAATTCCTATATTTACACTCATATCTGTAAGAGCCCACAATAAAAGGCAATGCTGTTTCGAGAACTATCTAGTGTTGGTATTGGCTAATTCTCAGAGAAGATTGCCCTCCGCTGAGGGGAAAAAGGAAAACAAGTCCCGATGTTTCTGAGAACCAGAAGAACAAAAGGGTCCAAAGGAAACAGAATGTTCATGAGAACCATGACCTCCTTCTCCCCAATACACTGTCCTTGGGCCTCCTCTTAAAAATAAAAATTAAAAAACGGGCTTCACTTCTAGAATAGTCAAGGTTCCTAGCAGTTTTTCCTGCAAATACTTTGCTCAGCAATGACTCCATTTTGCTAATAAACTACCCAGGAGTCCTGTTGTTACCACTCACTTCACAGGTGGAATAACTGGGCCACAAAGAAACACCTGCCTGAAATGGCATGGATCATCAGATACCCAGTTTTGCAATCGGGAATTACAAAATCCCCAATCCACGGAGCCAGAATCTCACAAGCACAGAAGGAGCATCATCATGACTTTACAGTTCTGTTATTGGCCCTTGCTTTCCAACTGGCTTCACTGCTTGACAGAGAAATATGGCTCCCATCATGTCCATGCATGGAACATACATGAAGTAGTCTTTTGTTCCCCTCCTTGATAGACAAAAATAGCCATGCCTATCTCAATGCAACGAAACTGCACACATTTTTTTTCACTCTTCAAATTTGCCCTTAGAAACTGACATCTACTAAAAATAGCAGTTGAATAATTTTTTTTTTTAATGGACTGGGACAGACAGACTTGTATTTGACTCCCTGGAACTGACAGTATTTTCTTTGGTGGAGGACCAAATGGAAAACTATGGTTTCTGAGACACAGGAGCTCTGTTTCGAGAAGAAATCAAACATCAAGGGTCATAACAAGTGCTTTATGGCAAACCTGTGTCTGATAAGCCTTTTCTGAATGCCTCAATTGCAGCTCCAAATAAACTTCTCTACAGGTGAAACCTCTTCCTTCTAGCACCCCCTAACATTCGATGAGGCAAAAGAAAGAAGACTGAGTGTAGCTGCCTCTTAGAGGACATTCATGGACATCAGGAGAAAAGCAGAAGAGGGTATGTATAGAGAAAGTTGAAGGAATTAGGATTCTTATATCAGAAAAAAAAATTGGTGTTAATGGGAATTTGTTAGGTAACTAACCTATGAAAATGATTATAATAACATCAATAATAACAAAGCAACAACTGTTCCATGATTAGGAAAAAGATACCAATGGGCATATGGAGCATTCTGAAGACCTGGGAAGCAAACCAGAGCAACCTGAAAGTGAAAAGGTGGTAGCTGCTCACTTGTGTCCAATTCTTTGCAACCCCAAGGATTGTAGTCCCTCAGACTCCCCTGTCCATGGGCTTTTCCAGGCAAGAATACTGGAGTAGGGAGCCATTTCCTTCTTCAGGGGATCTTCCTGACCCAGGGATCGAACCCGACTCTCCCCCATTGTAGGCAAATTCTTTACCATCCGAGACACCAGGGAAGCCCAGAGCAGTCTGGGAAGAGAATGATGCAGGCTCTGAAAATAAATTCAGTTCAGTTCAGTCACTCAGTCATGTCCGACTCTTTGTGATACCATGAACCACAGCACACCAGGCCTCCCTGTCCATCACCAACTCCCAGAGTCCACCCAAACCCATGTCCATTGAGTCAGTGATGCCACCCAACCATCTCATCCTCTGTCGTCCCTTTCTCCTCCTGCCCTCAATCTTTCCCACCATCAGGGTCTTTTCAAATGAATCAGCTCTTCGCATCAGGTAGCCAAGGTATTGGAGTTTCAGCTTCAACATCAGTCCTTCCAATGAACACCCAGGACTGATCTCCTTTAGGATGGACTAGTTGGATCTCCTTGCAGTCCAAGGGACTCTCAGGAGTCTTCTCCAACACCACAGTTCAAAAGCATCAATTCTTTGGTGCTCAGCTTTCTTTATAGTCCAACTCTTACATCCATACATGACTACTGGAAAAACCATAGCCTTGACTAGACAGACATTTGTTGGCAAAGTAATGTCTCTGCTTTTTAATACACTGTCTAGGTTGGTCATAATTTTCCTTTCAAGGAGTAAGCGTCTTTTAATTTCACAGCTGCAGTCACCATCTGCAGTGATTTTGGAGCCAAGAAAAATAAAGTCTGACACTGTTTCCACTGTTTCCCCATCTATCTGCCGTGAAGTAATGGGACTGGATGCCATGATCTTCGTTTTCTGAATGTTGAGCTTTAAGCCAACTTTTTCACTCTACTTTATCACTTTCATCAAGAGGTTCTTTAGCATCAGCATATCTGAGGTTATTGATATATCTTCTGGCAATCTTGATTCCAGCTTGTGCTTCTTCTAGCCAGTGTTTCTCATGATGTACTCTGCATATAAATTAAATAAGCAGGGTGACAATATACAAAAGTATTGATGTAATACTTTTCCTGTTTGGAACCAGTCTGTTGTTCCATGTCCAGTTCTAACTGTTGCTTCCTGACCTGCATACAGATTTCTCAAGAGGCAGGTCAGGTGGTCTGGTATTCCCATCTCTTTCAGAATTTTCCACAGTTTATTGTGATCCACACTGTCAAAGGCTTTGGCATAGTCAATAAAGGAGAAATAGATGTTTTTTGGAACTCTCTTGCTTTTTTGATGATCCAGCGGATGTTGGCAACTTGATCTGTGGTTCCTCTGCCTTTTCTCAAACCAGCTTGAACATTGGAAGTTCACAGTTCATGTATTGCTGAGGCCTGGCTTGGAGAATTTTAATCACCACTTTACTACGGTGTGAGATGAGTGCAATTGTGTGGTAGTTTGGGCATTCTTTGGCATTGCCTTTCTTTGGAATTGGAATGAAAACTGACCTTTTCCAGTCCTGTGGCCACTGCTGAGTTTTCCAAATTTGCTGGCATATGGAGTGCAGTACTTTCACAGTGTCATCTTTTAGGATTTGAATGAGCTCAACTGGAATTCCATCACTTCCACTAGCTTTGTTCATAGTGATGCTTCCTAAGGCCCACTTGACTTCACATTCCAGGATGTCTGGCTCTAGGTAAGTGTGAGTGATCACACCATCGTGTTTATCTGGGTCGTGAAGATCTTTTTTGTACAGTTCTTCTGTGTATTCTTGCCACTTCTTAATATGTTCTGCTTCTGTTCTGTCCTTAATGAGCCCATCTTTGCATGAGCATAAGACCATGATCTAAAATGGAAGGGCATTTTAGACATTTATTTTAAAAATCAATGGGCTACTTTGAGTATGTAAGAGATAAATATTGATAGCTACAAGATGCCATCTGATGTTCTGTAATAAGTTCAGAATACCTATTATTGTATCTGAATTGCTGCCACAGGAACAAAATGATGCAAGGAGGGGGTGGAAGTTAAACCAGGGCTCATCATTTCTCTCTTCAAGCGAGGTGATGATACCCATTAGCTATCAAATGCCCTAAAGAATATGAAACAGCTCACCACGTGCAGAGTTTACAAAAGAAATTTTGGAGAATTGGTTCTGTACCTCCTGAATCCCATCACTCATTAAAAAAAAGGATGGACCAAGGAGAGAGAGAGAAATAGCAAAGAGACTGTGTGGAGAAGGTAGTTGCTTTGAGTCTGCCCATTGATAAGGAGTGGAGGGCAAGAGCCTCCTCTGTCATCTCAGCCTAGATGGGATGGGGGGGTGTGGAGGGCTTCCAAGGGACCATCAGAAGATCTAGAAATGGGTTTTCTTCTGTCAGGCAACACAGAGGATTGGTTCCTGCCTCATCCCTGAGAAAGCTGAAACAGTCCAAGGAGGTAGGCTAGGCTGGAGGGTGGTATTGGGACTGGCCTGAGTTCCCTAGTAAAGATGCACCCATAATCCCTGGGAAGCAGATGTGTGCTAAAGGGCTTTTCATTGGGTCCTGTACACGAAGGTGCAATTGGTGGGGGAGGGGGCATAGGATCGAGATGTTGGCGATGAATCCATCAGAGCTGCATTCTGACTTCAGTTTGGTTATGAGGACGTTTTGGCTGTAAAAACTACAACATTGAAGGATTTAAGGAAGATGTGAGAAAAAGGAAATAACGTGACATTCAGAGCAAAGCAAAATAAGGAAAATTCAGTGATAAACTTTAATGTAAGGTGTCACACTACTGATAGAAAGAAATTAAGAGTTTTCAGGCAAAACTAGCTGTCAGACAGGTAGGAAATATGATAGAGCCGTTGAGAAAAGAGAATGCTCCTGGAACAGATGGGCGCACCTCTGAGCTTTATAAAGCATTAACTAGCTGTTTAAATAAGTCCTTAGCAGATGTTTTCAGTGTAATTTTGGAGGTGAAATGGAAAGAAACAAAAGTCCAAGGCACAAGGGGAATTGATATCACATAAAAGAGACATTCTTGAATTCAGAGTGCAAGTTATTGTCAAAAGTTGCTCTTTTTTTAACTACCCACAGGATTTGTAACATTGGAGTACATTCGCAAATCCTGCAATTAAAATAACGCATATTATATTATTAGCCTTTAAAAGAAAGAGACATATTTAAATACGTCTTTTACGTCATGTTTGAAAGACATTCAAGGAAGCTACCTGATATGAACAGCTCTTCAACTAGATCAAAAGGTGAGTATAAGCTCCATATCTGCATTGCTACTTGCAAGAGGTTTGTTTTTGTAATGGTACCCTGTTATAGGGTCTTCCCTGGTGGCTCAGAGGTTAAAATGTCTGCCTGGAATGCAGGAGACTAGGGTTCGATCCCTGGGTTGGGAAGATCCCCTGGAGAAGGAAATGGCAACCCACTCCAGTACTCTTGCCTGGAGAATCCCATGGAGGGAGGAGCCTGGTGGGCTACAGTCCATGGGGTTGCAAAAGTCGGACACAACTGAGCGACTTCACTTTCACTTTCACCCTGTTATAAATGAATAAATTTATAGGAGATAGACCACAGAAGGAGACAGGGAAAGATGCTTATAGAGCTTGTTAAATGCATTGATAATACAGTGGTGAGAATATACAGAAAAAGAAGAGAGTTGATTATATTATACAGAAAATAAAAGGGGCAATGAGTTTTCTTATGACTCGCACACATACATATATAAGTAGATCAGCAAATATTTATGAAGTGCCTCTATATGCCAGGGAGTGAACTAGGTGATGTACAGGGAAGATAAATAACATGTTGGCCCTACCCTCAAGGAGCTGACTTTCCTTGCTGGCTGTTCTTATCATTACTGGTACATATTGTTATTTGATTTTCCCTATAAATACTACTCACACCCATAGGGATGGTGGAGGGGAAGTAAAGATGAGGAGCCGGAGAGATGAAGCGGAGGCATCTATGAAGACTCAGACTCCACACGAGAGAGGCTGGAGAGGAAAATGTGTAAGATCATTACTCCACTGGGATGGAGACCCATGTATTTAACTACTCAGCCCATTTAACTCGATGCTTCACTACATGTCATCATTTAAGGTGGAAGGAGAGAAGGCATGAGAGAAGAGAGGGAAGACAGCATCCGTGCTTGTAAAATCCAGGCATACGTATTGAGAAAGGATGTGAACAGTCCAGGAATGAAATACAGAGAAATGGAGGGAGGAAACAAATGATTAACTAAATTGTCATGTTCAAAATTCACATCATTCAATGCGTCATTGAATCCAGCAAATCAGTTCAGAATACGGGTTATTTGCCTTTAAATAAACCAGGATTAGAGCCAAGATTTTGCCACTTATCAGCTGTGTAACTTCTAAGTTTCCTTTTCCTCATCTGGAAAGTGGGAATAAAAACAGCACCCACAAAGGGTTGCTTATAAGGAATGAAATCAGATAATGCACATGAAATGCATGTATCTCAGTGCAAGGTACTTAAAAGAATGCAACAAATGTTTCCTGCTGTTATGGATACCAGAGCATCGTGTTTGCACTGCATTGCAGAGTTGATTGTTGGTGCATTCAAGATGTTACAGAGCATCTAAGATATGGCAGACACCGTGCTCAGGATACAATAAAGAATAAGACAACCTGGTTTCTACCTTCATGGAGCTTAAATTCTAGGAGATTTACTCTAGAAAGGTGATGTTATTCACAACATTTTTGGCATCAGAAAATTTCAAAAGAACCCTTCTAAGACTCATGGCAGATCAAATAACTCTTACAATAAAATAGGGAAAACTTCCCTACAGGAGAACTAGAAGGGGAAAATGAATTTGAAAAACATGAGTCTGAGACAGGATGGAACATTTATCTGACACTGGATCTTGTGGTTAATTTAATGGTAATGACCATGAGCCTTGCTATTCCACACTCAGTTCCTCTGATGGTTCCCTCCTCTCTGCCTTCACCGTCACTCTCCTTGTTCCTTTCTTAGCATCTCAGAGCAGGTACCAGACTCCTTACTAAAAGAAAGCAGAAGAAGGGATTTTTTTGAATGCGAGTTGAAAATGAATCTAACTCATGACTCTCTTAGTCACCTCTCAAAAAATGCACTCTCAAAGAAGAATTTTCTGCATTGTTCTTTCTCCCCAAACCAAATAATCCTTTTATCATTGATGATCTTCTCGCCCATCAAAACTTCTTACTCTTTTGCTATTTGCAATCACCTTTAAATTTCCAAACTGTCATCAAGTAGTCCATCTAGGGATACAACAAATCCACGTACTAGGTAGGACATTGCTATAGGACTTCGTGATAACTGGGTGATCCAAACAGGGAAACAATATTGCTTTAGGCCACACCAGCTCTCGATGGTGTCACTGGTCACGGGGAGAGAGGCAGATTCACAGACAGCATTGTGGGAGTTAATGAATGGCCGACCAGATGGCGCCTGTCAGAAGGTGTTGACTCTCTATACAACTGGGACTGTTTCCTGGGAGTAAGTGAGAGGTGCAGCAGAAACGGACTGCATCTCAATCACACAGAGGCTCACTATTAACAAAATCATCACATCGCCAGGCATATTTTTCTTCTTATGACTTTCTGTTGTTTGTTTTATATGATAGACATGGAGGAGGGTCTAGCTGAAAATATACTATTCATAGGAAGTAATGCTATGGAGTAAATATAAAAAACCATATATAAACTGTATACTGGCATTCTTAATATCAGACTCTGTGAGATAATGGTAAACTTGCCTGGAATTAAATAAGGGTATTTCAGTGAATATACCATGCACTGCTTAGAAAGAATAGTTGAAACACAACGACCTGTCAATGTTATTGAAAGACATTCAAGCAGGTGGAGCCCACGTTGAGGACATGCCAACACTTTTGACTTTCTAACACAACATAAATAAACCACTCTTCCCGGTTTGACCATTTTCACTTGTTGCTTTACACAACAGGGTGAAGTTTTCCAATAACATGCTCACCAATGTCTTTGACAGGTAAACCCTGACACTCAAATGACGACTTCTTGACAGACAGAATCAGAAAAAAACTTCATTGGTTTTTTTGTGGTGATCGGAGAATGTTACATCTGGTGTGTTACTGTCAGCTAGTACATGGAATCGGAGAAGGTGATGGCACCCCACTCCAGTACTCTCGCCTGGAAAATCTCATGGATGGAGGAGCCTGGTGGGCTGCAGTCCATGGAGTCGCGAAAAGTCGGACACGACTGAGCGACTTCACCTCACCTTATCAATGCTTCTCTTTGCTGACTACAAAGAGTACTCAGTCAAGTTCATTCGGACTTGCTTCCCTGGTGGCTCAGAGGTTAAAGCGTCTGCCTCCAATGCAGGAGACCCGGGTTCGATACCTGGGTTGGGAAGATTCCCCTGGAGAAGGAAATGGCAATCCACTCCAGTATTCTTGCCTGGAGAATCCCATGGACGGAGAAGCCTAGTAGGTTACAGTCCACGGGGTTGCAAAGAGCCGGATACGACTGAGCGACTTCATCTCACCTTATCATCGCTTCTCTTTGCTGACTACAAAGAGCACTCAGTCAAGTTCATTCATTCATTTCATTCTTATTTTTCCATTCTCCTTAGTTGCTAATCCTGCATTCATCTTCAATCTTGCATCATCCTGAAAAGGGATCTAGAACTTCAGAGATGTATCCAGAAATTTGCTTTGATACCTAACAAAGGAAGCAATGACTACATGAGGATGACCTGGAAATACTGACTACCATATTATCATTTTTTGCTGCTAGAGTCAACCCCCTCAACAAGGATCTACTGGTGGGTTTATCCCTTACAATGTCCTCTGTGCTAAGCACTGAGTAGGTCTTAGGAGCAAAGCATTCTTGCAGAGAGTTTAAACAATGCAGTCAGCAGAAACAGGTGAAGTTCCATATTCTTAGCACTGACCAAAATATGTGTCATTTCATTCTCTTTGAGATGTAATTTTTTTTTAATTTGTTGGTTGTGAGATGCACATCTGATTACATACACATTTCTCATTACATGGGGTTACCCACTCACTCAGCCTCCATCTCCTGCATAAAAGATTGAAGTAACTATCAAGATGTGGAACCAGTTGTATTGGTCAAAATAACAATGGCATATATTTGTTTCCAATAGACTTGATAATGAAATAGAATGAATGACAAAATGAGAAAGATTTTGACAATCCATACACATGCCTTCTAAAAGCAAAGAAAGGCAACGAGAACACTGAATTCAAAAAGGAACACTCAGCAGCCCAACATGAGTAGCATGGCTTGGAATATAGAGGTGATGATGACGTCATTTACGATGCTGGTTCAGCCACCT
The DNA here is from genome assembly GCA_917880005.1 of Nanger dama. Lineage (NCBI taxonomy): Eukaryota > Metazoa > Chordata > Mammalia > Artiodactyla > Bovidae > Nanger > Nanger dama. The sequence continues at coordinate 11,749,841 of CAKJTW010000032.1, read as the reverse complement.
GGAGTCCGATGTGCAGTGACTGCCACCAACCACAGACTTGAAAATGTCATTGTATCCACCTCAGAAAAGCCTCCAGCTTTTAGCTAAATTCCAGCTGAAGACTTCCAACCATGAGGAAAATATCCTTAATGCTAATTCTGAGAGACTAGAATTCTACTGACACAATTGTCAAGTTGAGTCAAGCCAGTGCTTTCATAGACAATGAGCTGTGGACAGTACCACTAATCTTTGTCTCAGGTCACTCTTCTCTCAATGCCATCCTTGTATCTGTCTCACCAGCGTCATTAGTGAGACGAGATTAAGACTCAGGTACACTCAGTACTGCTGATTACCTTCATGTTGACAATAACCCGTGCATCACTGCAGATCAGTTGGCCTCCTAAGCCTAACCCATTCGCTTAGTCACACATCCACTGGTACCATTTACGGAGTTAGAAGGTCTCCCCTCTCAAACATTTGCAGGCCATCTAGATCTAGTTATTTAGAATGATTATGGGCACCCTTAGAATGATTACATGCAAGATGAACATCACATACATGAAACTAAGACATACTATACCTGTGTCAAACAAAAGTTGGATTTTAACACAGCTTTCCTCCCTAAAGATCTGTGATTTTCATATTCCAAGGTTGCAAATCAGGATTAGCTCCATATTGATTCTTCATTTCCCCATTAGGGCAACAGCTTTTCTCCACTGGGCTAAAAAGACAGAGAATGGAGACAATGTTCTGGACAATTTGGGCCAAAAGCCACTTCAACTTCATGTATTTGTGCTGAATAGCATTTCTGCCTCATTTCTCTTTTTCACTTTGCATTTGCAGAGCCAAGGAAAGAAGAATACTGAGAGATGATGATGTCAGTTTAGGGTACTACAGGACTGGGCTGTAAGAAGACACACAAATTAGCTCGTGTATATCATTCATTGTGGTTCATCATATGAGGCTGAGCAATTTAAATACTGGAATTTCTGGTCTTCTGCCCCACCATGGTAGAACCACTTATAGTTAGGTCAAGTAAATGTCTAATTTCTAAGTCGAGTGATTATTAGAAATTAGTGTCTAATTTCTAAGTAGAGTGAATGTCCCCATCACTGAAGCCTGTCTTCATCTTCGCCTCCCTGAAATTTCCCCAAACTGCCTAAGAACTCCCCAAATTCCTTTCACATGGGGCAAGACTTTTTGTTGCGAAATTCCACTAAGATTGACATATATTCACTACTATGCATAAAATAGGTAACTAATGAGAACCTACTATATAGTACAGGGAACTCTACCCAGCTACCCAGTGCTCTGTGGTGACCTAAATGAGAAGCAAACGCAAAAAAGGAGGGATAATAGCTGATTCACTTTGCTGTACAGCAGAAATTAATACAACATTATAAATCAACTATACTCCAGTAAAGTGTTTTTAAAAATAGTAGAGAAGAAGATCATTGCAGAAAGTATCCTTGATCTTGACATTTCCTTCTCTGATTCGGTCCCTGTGTACTTAGGTACCAGAGAATGTCTCTTATTTCTCAAATAAATTAACCTCTTTGCTAAAAAGAAAAGAAAAGAAAAGAAAAGAAAAACAAAAACAAAAATGCCACTAGGAATAAGTTGTGCGTTTACTCATTTTTATACTAAGGAATGGATATCTGTAGAGGAGGTACCTCTCCCTCTTTACAATGCAGACCCATTAAAACTCAGCACTGGACAAACAATGTCCTCATGAAAAGGTAGGTCTCTCAGGGTGTTCATCTCCTTCACCACACAGTTTACCAGGGTTTCCCCTGCTGCTGATCCCCAGGAACACTGAGCTCCCCTTTGATATTCTAAAGCACATGACTAAAACCACTCTTCTCAGTGTCTCTCAGCACAGCTGATGCTGACTAAAATACTCCAGGCTTCACTTCGTATTAAAGTTTAGTGCTGGCAGGGGCAGGGGACCTGGAGGAAACAAGAAATGGAAGGAAGAAAAAGAACTAATATTCTAGGGTCTTTTGTCTAGAAGGTTTCCATGCCTAGGAACTATTTCATTTCATTTTCACATCAATCCTATAAGGGAGATTTTGTTTTTCACACTTCATAAGTGGGAGGCTTCCCAGATGGTGTGGTGGTAATGAATGCACCTGCCAATGGAGGAGACGCAAGAGATGCGGGTTTGGTCCCACGGGTCAAGCAGATCTGCTGGAGAAGGGAGTGGCAACCCACTCCAGTGTTCTTGCCTGGAGAATGCCATGGATGCAGGAGCCTGGCAGGCTACAGTCCATGGGGTCACAAAGAGTCAGACACAGCTGAGGGACTGAGAATGCACGCATGCACACAAGTGGTACCACAAGACGCAGAGAGATTTAATAACTTGTCCAAGACCCACTTTTGGTGAATGGCAGAGCTGGACTCCAGACCCAGATGTGCATGAACTAGGTGCACACGCCTGGATCACACGGAGCCCAAAGGATGCCCACAACTTCTTGGTTAAGTTGCTTGGGCATGCTAATTCCCCCATTCCCGTGCCCAGCCTACTCTGTAGGAGAATGCTCACACCTTCCGAAGGGAACCACCTCTCTGGTATCTGGTTAAGTGCATGGGTAAAAGAAGAGCATCATCCCTCAGTGCCCCTCTGGAGCTGACTCTGGTTTCTGGCTGTCCAGCCTGAGATATTGCTTTCAAGGTGACTGGTTCTCACTGAAATCCAGTAGGTCTCTGATCTTCACAAACAGTGAATAAAACAATACTATCTTATAGCCATACTACCGTCCATATATCTTCCACACAAGGGTTACATGCAAATACAATAATAAGAGTATTTCCCCTCAGATAATACCATTGTATTATTTTCTGAGACAGGTACTAGGTACAACGAGGAGGAGGAATGTGGTAGAAACCCTCATAATCACACAGGTTGAAGGAAGAGCAAACTGGGGTGAAGGAAACGTCCCTTTCCCTCTCTCTCCTAAGAGCCTGCTCATTTCCAGAGGCTCGACGCAGATTCATCCTAGTCACAGAGCTCTTTCCTGATGTCTCCACGAGGTCCAAATTTACCCATTTTCTAATCTTGTACCATTTTGTTTATACCTTTATTACGGCCCTAAAATTATGCTGTCTCGTGGTATAATTAGTTGTTTACGATCTCCTCCCAAATAAAGTACAAAAACTCCTTGGAGGAAGGACTGTGACTTATACCACGTATTTCTTAAGGCCCGTTAGAGCCAGTAACAGGAGTAATAATACCAGCAGCAATAGCTAGCATTTATTGAGCACTTACCTTTGAGTGCCCCAGCCACACAGCCCCTGAGATAAGGATTACCACTCCTTTCTTATAGATGTAAAAACCAAGGTTTTAAACAGCGAAACAACTTCCCCAAAGTCATGCAACCAATATATGGCCTCAATCCCATATCTGACTAATTCCCGGAGGGTGTGTGTGTTTGTTTTTTTTTCCAGTGACCACTAAATAAGGGTTTACTGAAAGAATAAGGATAGTAAAACTTCACCTGTTTCCCAATTTTGCTCTGTAAGTGGCCCAAAGTAAATCAACTGGCAGAAGAGGTCTTTTGGTTGCTGTTTTTATTATCTAATAAGGTCCTGCCTAAGTGAGCGCCATTTCACTGGCTCATATTTCCAAGATGCTCAAATATAAAAGTATACAAATGTTATGAATATAAAAATAAAAATGAGAATGTGTGAAAAGCTAAAGGTGATCAAAATGTACAAATTTCTAGTTATAAGATGGGATACAGTGCAGAGGACGGTCACTGTAGTTAACAATATCATAAGCAAGTTTAAGAGAGAATAGATCTTAAGTTTCCTTCACTGCAAAATAAATGTAACCGTGTGGTGATGGATGGTAACTAAACTTATTGCGGTAATCATTTCAAGATATATGTATGTATTCAGTCACTTCAGTCATGTCCAACCCTTTGTGACCCTATGGATGGTAGCCTGCCAGGCTTCTCTGTCCTTGCAGTTCTCCAGGCAAGAATACTGGAGTGGGTTGCCACTTCCTTCTCCAGTGGAACTTCCCAACTCAGGGCTCAAACTTGATCTCCTCCACTGCAGGCAGATTCTTTACCAACTGAGCTACAAAGCTTTTGGTTCTCAGTATATGCATATATCAAATCATTATGTTGTACACCTAAAACCAATACAAACTTATATGTCAATTATAAAAATAAAGATTGATATAAAGATATAATTTTAAAAAATTGTTATCTCTCCCAGGATTTAGGTGGCCCTTCTTGAATGGTGTTGTCTTTTTTTTTTTTTTAAGAGCCTCAGATCCAGCACTAGGTGCTTTTATTTAGTTAGTTTTGACCATGAAGCTCGTGGGATCTTAATTCCTTGACCGGGGGTTGAACCTGCACCGCCTGCACTGGAAGCATGGAGTCTCAACCACTGGACCACCAGGAAGTCCCAAGGTGGTCCTTCTTATACTGAAAAGACTCGTAGCTTCCAACAGGCCAGCCAACTCACCAGTTTTACATGATGGTCAGACTCTCTGTCGTAAAGGGTAAAACACATCAGAGAATTTTCTGAGATCTATATTAGTACAGATTAAGTGATATGAATCAGCAGTGTTATTTTTAATAGAATGAAAAGTCTATAAGGGAACTAAGCAGTCTTCAGGTTATTTACTGTGGGGGAAAAAAATGATTCTTCATCCCTGGATGAATCACGCTTCATGGCATTGCACACAAAATCTGCTTACCAGAGGTCAGCACTGTGAATGTTAAGTGACTTTTGTGTGAGAATACTTAGATTTATCCTAGCTTTTGATACAAAGACTGCCCCTGCTCCACTGAGGCAGAGACGAGTCTTATACCCGGTGATAATATTAATCAGATGTGAAGAGACAAACAATGAGGGAAGTGGAACCGCCATACTCATGGTGGGGAAATGAGAAGTAAAGAAAGAAAAATAAAGATAATAAAGTCACACAAACACATATGAGCACATACTTGGGAGAGAAGATGGGAAAATAGTTATTAGGTTCAGTTGGTAACATATATAATCTACAAAATGATGGGCTTAAATCAGTATTAATCTAAATTGATATTATAAGGTTTAAATGTTTTCTGCTTATTTGCTCAATCAACTAATCAAATTGGTTTGTCCTAACAACTTATCTTGGGTTATTAATTATTAATCACATTAGGCTGTTGTCAGGGGAAACAAGGAAAAGCTAAAACTTCTTTTCCTCAAGCTTTCAGTCCCCGTCACAGCACATTTTTACATGCTTACCCTGTGCCAGGCACTGTTCCCAAGTCCTGCTGTCCCACTAGACCAAGGAATCCTTGAGGGCAGGAATGTGAGAAAACCATTACGACATAGCAAGGTCAATACTAATCAGAAGGACGGCCTTTGGAAAGCTTCCCAGAAGAGAGATTGATTAACGTGGTCTTGATTCATGGGTAAATGTTATGTATTTGAGACAACATGGGCCTGAAGGCAGAATGCCACTTTTAGAAAAGAGTAAGAGAATCCACCTGTGGCTCAGCTGGTAAAGAATCTACCTGCAATGCAGGAGACCTGGGTTCTATCCCTAGGTTGGGAAGATCCCCTGAAGAAGGGAAAGGCTACCCACTCCAGTACTCTGGCCTAGAGAATTCACGGACTGTATAGTCCATAGGTTGCAAGGTGTTGGAGATGACTGAGCGACTTTCACTTTCACTTTCTAGAGAATCCACCGGTCTTCCTAGGTGGTACAGTGGTAAAGAATCTGTCTGCCAGTGCTGGAGGCACAAGAGACAAGAGTTGGATCCCTTGATAGGGAAGATCCCCTGGAGAGCGTAAAAGTGTTAGTTGCTTAGTTGTGTTCGATTCTTTATGATCCATATGGATTGTAACCAGGCTCCTCTGTCCATGGGATTCTCCAGGCAAGAAAACTGGAGTGGGTAGTCATTCCCTTCTCCAGGGGATCTTCCTGACTCAGCAATCGAACCTAGGTCTCTTGCACTGCAGACAGATTCTTTACCATCTGAACCACCAGGGAAGCCTGGAGAAGGAAATGGCAACTTACCCCAATATTCTCGCTTGGGAAAACCCTATGGAAAGAGGAGCCTGGTGGGCTACAGTTCATGGGGTCACAGAGATTTGGGACACAACTTAGCGACTAAATGAGAACAACAAAGAGACTCCACAGAGTACAATAATGGCGTCTTTAAGGAAACAGAGGTAGAGGTAGCTGAAGTGAAGGGCAGGGGCCAGGTGCACAGGATCTCAGATGCTATGAGGTGGGACTGGGGCTTTATCCCATCTATGATGCAGAAATACTAAGGAACAAAAAGTATGCAGAGAAAACCACAACTGAGATCATAAGAGAGCAAAAGGATGAAAATTAAAGATTAAGAGTTAAAAGTTCAGTGGGCTTGTCTTGAATAAACACAAAAATGAGAAGATCACTTGGGGCAGACACAACAGCCATTTCCAACTCCCTTTTCTCTTGTCTCGCTTGCATCCCACTACAAAGACAAAAATCAGGGTAACCGCTTTCTAGCCTCCTTTAAGCCAAGGTTGGGCATGGGCCGAGTGCCCACGAGATTCTGATCAGGGCACTGAGCTTAAGAAAACTGCAAGAGCTTCTCACATACACAAACACAAAGGAACTGGACAAGCTACTTAAAGATTTTTCTTTCCTAATACAAGGAAAGACTCACCAAGCAAGCTTTGTCTCACTCCTCCACCACTCCCAGCTTTCTTCCTTTGAGAAGCCTTTCAACCTTGCGAATTTTCACACTGCCGTGGCTAATTTAAAATCATGGCAGAGGCGTGGGCACTATTTCCTAAACTGAGATCAATCTCTTTACAAAAAATCATTCCTGGTTGAAGCGTCTCACCTAGTGAACAGACCCCCATTAACCATCTAATTACCAGCATTTATTTCCTGATGTAAGTAAACCAAATTTCGTTTTGTTTACTACAACAGAGTAAGACAAAAAGCTACAAGTCAGATCCATGGGGACTAGAGCAAAGTCCTATACAGGTTTTTGTTCCAATGGCCTCACAATATAATTTACAGGAATGAGCACAAGATGGAAAGCCAGTTAGATGAGCAGTTAGACTACCTACAAAATGAGCATGCCAACTCGAAGCCAGGGTCTGGAATAAACACATTCCCTTGGGTTGAAGACATGCTGGACACATGATACCTGTGGATAAGGACCCATGAGCAGTGCAGGGGGAATGACTATGCTCTTTTCTTGCTGTCTTATATCTGCCTTTCCATACGATAGTGTTCTGCCTCTGGATAGCAGAGCTCCCAGGACCCATCTCTTTATGTCACACACACACTCACATAGTGCATGTGTGTGCACAATCCAGCTCTCTGCGACCCCATGGACTGTAGCCTGCCAGGCTCCTCTGTCCATGGAATTCTCCTGGGCAAAAAACTGGAGTGGGTTGCCATTTCCTCCTCCAGGGGATCTTCCTGACCCAGGGATCGAACCCACATCTCCTGAGTCTCCTGGACTGCAGTCAGATACGTTAGCACGGGATCACCTGGGAAGCATCTCTTTATGGTTAGAGATAATAGGGATTATTAGCAAAGTGGGTCTTGAGCCCCCAGAGCTAACTAGAAATCCATGTGCTCAATTGGGTTCTGGGTCAGAGTGAGACTAACAGCAACTATTTATAAACTTTAAACTAGTGGAATTCTGCCCTTCTAAAGTTGGGATTGGTCCTAAAGATAAGGAGGCTGATTGCCTCCCCCTGAAGGACAGGTGGTGGGGCCCTGAAGGAAGGAAAGAGGACCACTCATGAGGAGAGGAGGTGGGATCGGATAGATCCATCACTATTGGTAAAATAAAGTCTTGAATCTCTTAAATTTACTCACTCTTGATTGTCCTCCAGCTACTCAAATACCCAATGCAGAGATTCTGCCAAAAAGTAGGGCTACAAAAAGGAGGGATTTTTCTGTGCTTAGAATTTTAATGAGGGCCCTTAGAAGTAGCCTTAAGCTCCTCTCTCCCCTCAAAAATGGATTCCAGTGTATTAGACTCCTGGGGAGATATTAAGACAGAGCTTAATTAAAAACAAAAACTATTAGCTATTTAGCTCTAGACCAGTTCATTTTACACACTATCTAAAAAGGTCGGTAAGCACTATGTTAATAATAGTGAGTAACAAAGTCATACTAAACTAATACCACCCCGCATATATAAATCCATTTTGTAATAACCCCCCTTGTCTTGTTACATGCTTTATTGTTTACTTTTTCTGTGATTGCTAATTGTTGCATAGTTCTCTGTTGGGGGTTTGAATCCCTTAATACATCTCTAGGAGATTCTTGGTTTCTCAGCTTCTGAAATGACAATAGAGCTAAAAAGAGAAGGAAATTCAGTATCAAACCCCTGCTGGTGTGATTCCATATAGCTTCCTCAGAATGGTAACATTGTGTTTATCCATTTGCACATCAACTCCAACCTGGGCAGGGATATCAATTGCTTTCCATAGCGGCTCTCATCTTTGCTTTTCTGAACCTGAGGCACGCCATTGGTGCTTGCTGATGAGCCTGTATCCTCTCAGTGAGGAACTGTATTCATCAATGAACATCAATCTGTCTGAAAAACAGATACTTTTTGATGTGAATATTTGAGGGCAGGTGTAAAGTTTGCTATCAATAAAACAAATGACAAATCAATATAAGATCTTATTTAGAGCTAATGTATTTTTAATATGTTTACTTTGACAAGTATACAGTACGTGCTCATCACTGATTCTGATGAATGCATTGATCAGCAAATGAGATGCTGGCATGTGGAATGCATTAGCTCAGCCATTCTATTTCAAGGGCTTGAATTTTGACAATCAGAATCTAATCATTTAAATGCCTTGTAATTGTCAAAGTCTGATCCACCAATATGATACATGCCTGAAAATAAGCATTTTAAAAAGAGCGCAGCATAAAATCTCAATAAACTGGTAGCTTCTAACTGTAGGGAAAGAATTCAACAAGAGAGAAGCACTAAAGAAGATGGATTGAAAAATGGATCCAAGTTCCGGAACAATATCACTGTAATGAGGAACAAAATGTTCACTTTAAGGAGGGTTTCCCTGGTGCCTCAGACGGTAAAGAATCCACCTGCAATGCGGGAGACCTGGGTTCGATTGCTGGGTTGGGGGAGATCCCCTGGAGGAGGACATAGCAACCCCCTCCTGTTTTCTAGCCTGGAGGATCCCCATGGACAGATACAACACAGCACTGCGCCCTCAGCTGTAGCCGTTAGGGCCAGGACATTGTAACACGGTTGTACATACTCCAGGCTGATTCGGAATGCTCTGGGTAGATTCAAGTGGTGGCTACAAAAACTGCAGCTCTTGGTACATCACGTGCAAGAAAGAATCCTTTGACTTATGACTGCAGCAAGGTGAGCAGAATCTAGATCTGGCATGTGCTCAGAAAGACCCATCCTATCATTAACATGACACCTTGGAATTCTGATTGCCTGTGGCCTGACGTGCCCCATTGCTTTCAGGAACTAGGACTGAGCTTCGAAAGAGTGCTCACTTTAAGAATTGTCTAAAATAGTCTAGGACCTCTAGCTTAAATGGGTATCTTTATTTGTACAAACAACTGGGAGTTGCACTGGACAGAAATGCTAAAGGAATAAAAGATAAGCTTGAAAAAGAGGTGCCCGCCCCCACCCCATGTTAAAAATATATATCACATATTGAGAGTTCCTCATATAGTCTGGATAAAAATCCTTTTTGACAAAATTCAAAAACTTTCTAAAATTCTCATGAAAATACAAAGGACCTAGAATAACCAAAACGACTTTGAAAAACACCAAGGTTATGGGACTAACATGAACTGATTTCAATTTTATTGAAAAGCTATAGTAAGTAAGAAAAGTATGCCAGTGTATCAACATAAGAAATTAAATAGATGGAACAAAGAATCCAGAAACAGACTCACATATCTATGACCATTTGGTTTTTTGTTTTGTTTATCAAAACTAGTGCAAGAGAAAAATCAGATATTCATATGCAAACTTGACATGACTCACATCACATCAAAAAATTGTTTAAAACATGGATTATACATTCAAATATAAACCTAAAATTATTCAACTTCTAGAAGAAAATCTTATTGATTTTAGGTTAGGCAAATATTTTTAAACTAGGACTCAAAAAGAAAAAATTGATTGACTAGACTTCATCAAAACTGAAATGTTTGCTAAAGTTTTACTATTCTAAAGGTACTTTTAAGAAAATGAAAAGGTTGGCTACAGATTGTGAGAAAATATATGTTTGAGAAAAAAATATGTTTGCAGAACATATATCTGATAATGGACTTGTATGCAGACTATATTAAAAATTCTTATAACTCCATAAGAAAAGCAAACAATCCAATAAAAAAGGCAGAAGATATTAAAGAAGGCATAAGGAAGACAAATAAGCACATGAAAATTTTCAACATCATTAATCATTATAAAAACACTCATTAAAACTACTAGATACCCACAAGAATGACTAAAATAAAGAAAAATTTATAAAGACAGACGATGCCAAGTGTTGGTGAAGATGTCTAGCAACTAGATTCTTATGCATGGCTTGTAAGGATGCAGAACAGAACTGCCACTTTGGAAAATAAGCTGGTAGTTTTTTTTTTTTTTTATCAATTTAAATACACACATACAATATGGCTAGCAATTCCATTCCTAAGTACTTATCAGAAAGAAATGAAAACGTGCCCATACAAAGAACTGTACTCAAGTTCAGAGCTGCTTTATTCACACTAATAATTGTCAAAAGCTGGAATGAACTCAACACTCATCAATTAATGAAGGGATAAACTATTAGTAATACATCCTTACAATGAAATATGATTCAACAATAGCATAGATGTTCTCAAGAGGCTTATGTAACACAAGAGAAGCCAGACACAAAAGACTATATACTCTCTTTAGATGAAATTCTAGAAAAGCCAGACAAAAGGATAAAAAATGATATGTACATACTGTAATGATTTTTTAATATACACAGGAAGTCAAAAGATATAATACATAAAAACGTTGACAGAGATTGTCCATGAATGGGGTTGGTGATATTTTTAAAGTTATTTTCAATAATTTTCAAATTTGTATGAGAATGTAGTACTTTCATAATATGGCCTTTAAGTGTACAGAAAGGTAGGCAAACAACACATACAGATACCTGTCGAAAAAAAGGGACTGCCAGCAAATTTATCATGATAGGTAATTTGTTCCACTATATTACATTTACCAGTTTAGTTCCTGTTTTGCTTATTATCAATGAGCCTCTCAAAAAGCTTTCCTCACCTTACAAGTAATGGTGCAAATAGCTCAGCTTCCACAAAATGCAAGTGATTTCAGCAAGACAGCAAGGGCTGGGAATACTACCTGGGCAGGGAATTCCGCGATCGAGTATCAGTACTGCTCAGGAAGGGAACCTTTCTCATTAGCTTCTGCAAATGCTACATTAAGCTTGACACAAAGATGTGTGACAACCAGCTTATTGGTGTAGTTTTAATGTGAGTTAAAGGTAGAAAACTATAGAAGGCATTTTCTTGAAAGTAATTGCAAAACAAGACATTATCTGTTATCAAAGCATAGGAAATGTGTTGAAAAACTTACAAAGAAAACTGATGCTGGGGGAAATTTTAAGTACATTTCATACTGACAACTCAAAATATGAGAAGAATGCCTGGTGTATGTTTGGGGGAATGTTTGTGCAAGATAACAGACTTTGAATATAAACAAGTACCTAGAAAACATTTTTGAATTACTTGAAAGAATGTCTGTTCTTTTAAAAACGTATGGATTTGTGAAGTAACTACCAGTTAATACCATATAGTTACTGAGCCGAGCTACAAAACTACACATTTCTCCCCCAAATACTCTACTTTTACTGACAAAAATACAAAATGAAAAAAGTAAAAATTTTTGCGATGAAAAATACCTTGTATGAAATCAGACTCCATCACCAAATATTATGCATTATGCAACATTCATTTGAATCGCCACTTAAAATATGAGACAATAATATTTAACATTTGATGAATTCTTAGTCAATACCAATAGCTATTCTACAAAATTGATATTTTGTATTAATTTATGAAATACTTAACACTCAGAAATGATACTTTTTCTCTGACTTTACCCAGAAATATTAAATTATAGGATTCGTTTTTCTTACTACCTCTTCCTTTTAAAAACCTAGACAGCATATTAAAAAGTATAGACATTACTTTGCCAACAAAGATCTGTCTAGTCAAAGCTATGGTTTTTCCAGTAGTCATCTATGGATGGGAGAGTTGGACTAAAAAGAAAGCTGAGCGCCGAAGAATTGATGCTTTTAAACTGTGGTGTTGGAGAAGGCTCTTGAGAGTCACTTGCACTGCAAGGAGATCCAACCAGTCCATCCTAAAGGAAATCAGTTCCGAATATTCATCGGAAGGACTGATGCTGAAGCTGAATCTCCAATACTTTGGCCACCTGATGGGAAGGACTGACTCATTGGAAAAGACCCTGATGCTGGGAAAGAGTGAGGGCAGGAGGAGAAGGGGACGACAGAGGATGAGACGGTTGGATGGCATCAACGACTCAATGGACATGAGTCTGAGTAAACTCTGGGAGTTGGTGATGGACAGGAAAACCTGGTGTGCTGCAGTCCATGGGGCAGCAAAGAGAGGGACACAACTGAGCAACTGAACTGAACTAAGCTGAACTGTGGGATAAATTAACTCCTTCAGACAAAGTTACCATCCATATCAGAGGAAATGCTCTTACCAAATATTCCTTGGTATTATTACTCCACATTATACAGTACATGTGTTACATTGTTTACGATTGTCTATTATCTGCATTACTCACTCTATTTATTGTCACATGTTGTCCATCCAGAACATGTCCTTTTGCTTCATTTGAGGGTGATACTTGCTCCACATCCAAAAGCTCCTGGAGAAGAAGGGCCAGTTTTAATTTATCTTTATTTTCCTGGGGCCCAGGACAGAACCCTGTAGGTGATTCAGTCGCTTTGAGCTGAAAACCGTTAAGCACTAATGTTTAAAAAATAATTTTCCTCACCTTAGGACACGGTCTAATAATCTTGAGAGAGTCTCAGGTGTGAGGCAATATTAAAGTGCAAGGCTGTCTGCACAGGTAATTAATAGAAGGCAAGCAGGAGCCGGCTGGTTCCCTGAGAAAGTTCAATTGGGGCGTCTTTTGTGGGGCAAAACCAGACACCAAGTACAGTATGAAATGACCTTCCTTCCTGTTCTGGCTCAAGGTAAACGGAATTAAGAAGCATGAGACTTCTATGTGGCATGCCCAGGTTCTGATCTGGCTCATTACTAAGTAGATAACCTCAGGTACCTCCGTCTACCTCGCCTAGCCTCATTTTACCCTTCCACAATTTTGAAATAACCTCAGAGGTCTTAACAAAGCAATATAAACAAAGCACTCAATCAGTGACAGTTGGCGGAGGGAAGCTGAACGAATGGTTTGTTTAACCTCAGATTGGTCAGCAGACGGTTCTGGGAACGGAGGAAGCAAAGGACCTCTCTTGGGCTGGAAAATGGCCGAACCAAAGGCAAGGATACCTGGATTACTTTCACCTGGTTAATCTGTTCATTTCAGTTCAGTCGCTCCATTGTGTCCGACTCTTTGCAACCCCATGGACTGCAGCACGCCGGGCTTCCCTGTCCATCACCAACTCCTGGAGCTGCAGGACACAACAAACCTATCAAGGGGCTTACTGTTACCAAAGGCACGTTCAGCTGCCTGACACACAGTGAGACCAAACAAACCGAAACGGACTTGGAACAGAGAAAGGTTTACTGCAGGGCCAGGAACTCCCGGAAGGTTTCAGCACAGCACTTTTAAAGACAAAGTGAGGGAGAGGTGTGGTTAATTGTTGCAAACTTTTCTGTATCAGAATCCTTTGATCTTGCAGCTGTCCAAAGTCAGGTCATGGTGTTCGTAAACCTTGAACAAGACAAATGTTATTCTCTGTTCTGCCGCTTTCTATCTCTATACAGACCCTTAAAGGTCAGAGCCCCGGGGATACCTTATCCTGTACGTTTCAGGCTATAAGCAACATTCTCTTACAAAGGTGCAGAGCCTGCTTGCCTAAGCCCAGGCAACAAGAGCTGGAAGGTTAGCAGAAAATGGATAGATCCAATATGGAGTTAGATTTGTTCTTCTGAGTGAGTCAGTCACTCAGTCATGTCCAACTCTTTGCAGCCCCGTGGATGGTAGCCCGCCAGACTCCTTGTCAATGGGGTTCTCCATCAAAAATCCTAGAGTGGGTTTTTTCTCCATCAAAAATCCCTTGTCCAAGGGTCTTCCCAACTCAGGGATCAAATCCCGGTCTCCTGCGTTGCAGGCGGATTCTTTACCATCTGAGTCACCAGGCTAGTCCCTTTCTTCTTCCCTGTTGTATTATTATTCCCAAGTTTTTCCCCCTGCCCCCTGGAAGGAGCATCAATTTTTCTGAGTTGGTGGACATTCTGTAGCCTCCAGTAGATTCAAGAGGATGTGAGCCCCCAGAGGTACCAACCCAGGTTCAGCTCCAGCTGCAGTGACCCTGAGCCTTTCCCTAAAAGTGTGATGGTTTTGAGGGGGGGTGGATCACCTCCAGGCTCCCAGTGAAGCTATACCTAGCTCAGGAGTTGGAGTTAAATATGGATATTTCAGGGAGATGGGCTGGTAAAGGCAAAGAGGTATAAGTCCCTGTATTGAAGTCATTCTGTGATGTGTAACAAGCAGGACAGATGTGGTCCAAAGCTTCCAGCTTTCAAGCTTGAAATTTGGTGTCTCTCAACTTCTCTAATCCTCGGTTTCCTCAACCAGGCATACTTTCCATTATAACCCTTGCCTTGCCTGCCTCAAAATACTATGTGATAAGTAAACAAAAAGACTCACAAAACTGTATTTCGGAAATATGAGTGTTCATTATTTCCTTAAGTCCTTACTCAAGAAATAGTCAAGAGATGTATCTCTCAACCTCCTTGAGGATCTTGCACTGAACTCAGCTCGTCTGGAAAGAGGAATGACAACGTCATCTCGAGAGATTTGTGGGAGCTGTGAAAATGCAAATACTCTCACAGCCTTCTGCAAAGTCCTAGGTCAGCCAAACTGTACCTTAATTAATTAACTGTTTCTCCCAAGACAATATCTCAAGTTTATATCTGAAGCATGCAGAAAAGAAGCAGAAATGTTTCTGTTGCCATATAGAAAAGCAGAATGGGTGCTCTCCCTGGTCCCTTTGGGCTACATCCTTGGGTTACCTTTTTTCCCCCCCTCTGTTTCCATGCATGCTTTCTTTATTTTTGGTTGGTGTGAAGACCCCAGAGTTTTGCCATTCTTTGCTCCCTCCTTTTCATTTGGCTGTTTTATTCCTAACAGATCCTGTATACTCCATTATACCCCATACTTTAGGATTAGAAAGACAAAACATTTCTCTAGGGGACCAAGCTGTGTGCTCAGCTTGTCTGGCCCTGATCCCTCCCAGGTCTGCTCTGGATGTGTTTGCTCAGAGGTGGCGGAGGCGTCATTAAGTTCCCAGTTCCCTTGGAGATTAGGGTTGCAGGTTCGCCCAGGGTGCATTCAGCTCACATATTCTTTCAATCTGTGTAAAAATTAAAATGCAGCAGCTGTGATGCCTGCAAATCTCCGTGCAAGAACGGTCTGCCTGTGCTGACCGAGGAAATCAAGTCCATTAGGACCACCAGGGCTCGTTCCCACTTCCAAGAAGAGAAGACTCATAGATA
Organism: Nanger dama; assembly: GCA_917880005.1. Taxonomy (NCBI): domain Eukaryota; kingdom Metazoa; phylum Chordata; class Mammalia; order Artiodactyla; family Bovidae; genus Nanger; species Nanger dama. The sequence continues at coordinate 11,734,126 of CAKJTW010000032.1, read as the reverse complement.
CTAGCCTGCTGTAAACAGCAAGCAAAATGTTTTTATTTTTATTTTTTGGCTGCGCTGCTTGACATGCTGGATCTTAGTTTCCCAATCAGGAATGGAACCCATATCCGCTGCATTGGAAGCAGAGACTCTTAACCACTGGACCACCAGGGAAGTCCCAAGCAAACTTTTTAAAAAATGTATTCCCTTTGGCTTTTTAATCTTTGGCTTTTGAATATGAGCAAAGTAATATGTTCTCTGACATCAGAAGAATGAAATCAAGGCTCTGAGAAATGAGTAGATCAGGATTTGAATAGAACAAAATATTCCAAACCTTATCAGAAAATCCTGGACCATCCCACTCTATTTCTCCTCATATCCAACATCCCCAAACCATGTATTCTTTCCAGTGATACAAAAATTTTAAAGATCATTTAAAAGATGCTTAGACATTTAGCATCACATGGGGGATGAATATTAAAACTTCAATTTATTATAATTAAATCCCAGTGCTTGATGGGGATGCAGCATAGCACAGCTGTTTAGATTGGTTACAATATTTTAATCTTTCTGAGGTCATGGTATTTGATGAGGGGCATACAGTGGTGATAATCTGAGTAATTCCTTCGCTGTATCACTCCATGAACTGCCTTGCACCAATTCAGAGAACTCATCCTTAAGCTCCTATTCTTCTGGAATCACTTCTAGCACCAAAATCTGTTTCAATCAGTGTTTAATCAGAGAAGAACTAGTGAGAGATAGATGATAACTAAATAGACAGGTAAGTGAAAGATGGTAGATAGGTAGATAATTTATTACAGAAAATTGGTTTACGTTTGTGAGGGCTAAGTCAGTAAGAAATTCAAAGGCCAGGCCATCAGGAAGCATCCTGAATAGAATGAATCTCCATGGGCACCCAGTGATGCCATCTCGGGTCCCAATTTCTTCTCTCTGAAAGGGAAACCTCAGTCCTGATTTTAAGTCCTTCCAACTGATGCAGTCAGGCCCATCCAGATTATCCACGTAATCTCCCTCATTTAAGGTCCAGCAATTATAGGGACTAGTTATACAAAATACATTCACAGCATTGGTAGTTGACTGAATCACTGGTCTAGCATAGGAAGGACTAGTCTATTGGACTTTAGTCAAGTTGACACATGAAAACATTATCACAATTATTTTAAAAATCCAATGCTGCTGCTGCTGCTAAGTCGCTTCAGTCGTGTCCGACTCTGTGCGACCCCAGAGACAGCAGCCCACCAGGCTCCTGAGTCCCTGGGATTCTCCAGGCAAGAACACTGGAGTGGGTTGCCATTTCCTTCTCCAATGCATGAAAGAGAAAAGTGAAAGTGAAGTCGCTCAGTTGTGTCCAACTCTTACCGACCCCATGGACTGCAGCCTACTAGGCTCCTCCGTCCATGGATTTTGGTGAGAGTATAGGTATAAACCCTAAAAAAACAAAATTTACAAGACCTCTAAATTAAAAAACTACAAAATTACAAGGAGAGCTATGTTATAAGATGTAAATGAATGGAGAGTTATATTATACCACATCCATAAATTGAATGGCTCAATATTAGAAAGCTAATAATGCTCCCCAAATTTAGCAACAGATGAATACAATCATACTTAAGTCCCCAGCAAGCCCATATATACATATATAATGTACATTGTATAACACACACACATATATATATATATAAATTGACAAATTTTGGCAAGAAGGCAAAAATCACTACAACAGTTCTGAGCAACAACAAAAAGCTGGATAATTTGCACTCTAGATATCAAGACTTATTATAAAGCTATATTCATTAAAATGGTATAAATTACCATTGAAATATCAAGAGAACAGAACAGAATGCAGAAAGTGAAATATACACATGAGGTCATTTGATTTAGGATGAAGGAGCCACTCACTGCAGTGCATTGAGGAAATGACAGAATTTTCTACAAATGGTTCTGGGTCAACTGGATAACCATGGAAAAAAGTAAATCTTTATTCTCACCTCATATCATACACACACACAAATGTGTCCCAGAGATACTGTAGATCTAAACATGAAAGGTAAAACAATAAGCTTTTAAAAGAAAATACACAAAAATACCTTCATGACCTTGGAGTAGACAAACATTTCATAAGCAGGACACAATGAGCACTGACTGTAAAAGTAGGTTTATTATTATCAAATTTAAAAATTTATATTTATCAAAGGGCACTATTAAGAACAGAAGAGACACAGAAATAGACTCACATCTGTAGAGTCAATTGATTTGGGCAAATATGCCAAGAAAATTCAATGGGGAAAGGAAAATGTTTTCAACAAATGGTACTGAAATCAATGAACCACCACAGGAAAAAAAAAAAAGAAAAAGAAAAACGCCTCAAGAAGTATCATAGACCAGAAGATAATGGTCTAGTTCTTGACCTGAGCACTGATTATAGGGCTGGATACCTTTTGTGAAAATATTTCAAGCCATACACTACACTCCCATGTGTACACTACCCTTCTATAAAAATATGTGTGTATACACAGGTAGACTGATTTTATAGTTTACGTGAAGCCCTAACCTACATGCTATTATTGTGAACTATCTCTAACCCACACTCTAGTTTCACAAGGCTAGAAGACTTCAGTAGTTTTTATTGGTGTCATAGGCATTTGGATTGCCATAGCAAAAATCCCAAGGATGGGGGAGCTTGGTGGGCTGCCATCTATGGGGTCGCCCAGAGTCGGACACAACTGAAGCGACTTAGCAGCAGCAGCAGCAGCAATGATATGTAACAACAAAAATCTATTTCTCATGGTTCTGGAAGCTGGAGGTCTAAGATCAGGGTGCTGCATGGTTGGGTTCAAGTGAAGACTTTCTGAGTTGCAGGTTGCTGACTTCTTGCTGTATCCTCACATGGTGGGGGTGGGGGAATGAGGGAGTTATTCAGGAGCTCCACCCTGTCAACCTCATCATCCTCAAAGGCCCCACCTCCTGACACTATCCCTTAGGCATTAAATGGTTTTCAACACAGGAAGTGAGGAAGAAAAAAACCAACTCTACAACAATTGGTGAGTCCTTTATGGGGCAAGCTACTTTCTTCCCTGTAGTAATAGTACCAGGTACAGATTTTATTTCCTCTAATAGATTGCAGAAGTATCTATCAAAAGAGCTAACCATGTCTGGGCCATAGCAAGTACTCAGTAATTACATGTCGAGGAAGTGAATGGAACTTCTATTTGGTTTTAAAACAAGCCTAAAATCCTTTTGGATTTTGAAACTTTGAATGTGTTGCCTATCCCCAACCAAAAAAAAAAAAAGAAAGAAAGAAAAACCAAAACTGTTCTAACCCTATACCTCTACATCATTTCTGAGCCAACTAAGAAATCAAAATGGAAATCTAAAATAAATAGAGGCTTCCCTGGTAGCTCAGACCTAAACAGTAGTGAACACTCTCCAGATATGTGGGTTGCAACTAAAGCAGTTGTAGGGGATTTAGAACCATAAATGCATCTTTTAACAAAGAACAATGGCAGCAAACGGATGAGCATTTCACAGGAGGTCATGGAAGAGAGAGGGGTCTCAGACGCTTGTTGAACCTGTCCCTTAACTGCTGTTTTTAAAAATAGTAATAAACAAACTTTTTTCTAAAGGGAAAAAAAGCCTAAAATCTGTGTGTGTGTGTGTGTTTAAGTCATCATTATAGCATTGAAACTTTTAGCATTAAATGAACTGCTGACAATGCATGGTGTGAATTAATTTTAGGCATAAATTCTACAAAAGGTAATTTCTTATTCATAATACATATAGATCTCCCTGGTGGCTCAGATGGTAAAGCATCTGCCTACAATGCAGGAGACCTGGGTTTGATCCCTGGGTCTGGAAGAGCCACTGGAGAAGGAAATGGCAACCCACTCCAGTACTCTTGCCTGGAAAATCCCATGGACACAGCCCACAGGGTCACAGAGTCGGGCACAACTGAGCGACTTCACTTCACTCACATAATACAATGTACATTTCCATAAAGCATTATGGCTGGTACAATTTTTTCACCACTTGAATATCAATAATTTTTTCATTAAAATGTGTATTTTTAACATGAAGCAGTCCCTATCAGGTTTCCCTGGTGGCTCAGAGGGTAAAGCATCTGCCTGCAATGTGGGAGACCTGGGTTCGATCCCTGGGTCAGGAAGATCCCCTGGAGAAGGAAATGGCAACCCACTCCAGTATTCTTGCCTGGAGAATCCCATGGACGGAGGAGCCTGGTGGGCTACAGTCCAGGGGTCGCAAAGAGTCGGACATGACTGAGCAACTTCACTTTCACTTTCAGTCTCTATCAGTGTGGAAGAGAGACAAGCACTGTGGTCCAGTGGTTGATTCATTCACCAGGTACCTGGACTAGATGCTTGCAGCACATCCGCATTATACCATGATTATTTGTTTACTTTCCACAAAGCCAGACACGGCTGAGGAACTGAGCACATACCACCTCGTCCTTATATACTGGGCCCCTCAAGGACAGGGACCCCCATCTTACCCATCTTTGTATGTACCACACGTATTCCATTTCTTTACTTTGGGTTTTGAAATGGCTTCCCTTGTGGTTCAGCTGGTAAAGAATCCGCCTGCAAAGTTGGAGACCTGGGTTTGATCCCTGGGTTGGGAAGATCCCCTGGAGAAAGGAAAGGCTACCCACTCAGAGAATCCCATGGACAGAAGGGCCTGGTGGGCTATACTCCACGGGGTAGCAGAGAGTCGGACATGACTGAGCGACTTCACTTTCTATGTGTAATTGTCTTCATATCAATATACTTTCTCTACTTATCACACAGTAGATTCCACATTGGCATATGCTATCACAAAACTGACATCTCTTTGGGGGATATATGTATCCTTCAACTCTTCTGTGTCTTGGTATTGTTGTTGCCCTTGCTGTTTAGACACAAAGCCATATCTGACTTTTTGCAACCCCATGGACTGTAGCTAGTCAGACTCCTCTGTCCATGGGATACTCCAGACAAGAATACTTCAGTGGGTTGCCATTTCCTTCTCCAGAGGATCTTCCCAACCCAGGGATCAAACCCACATCTCCTTCATTGGCAGGTGGGTTCCTTATTCCTGAGCCACTGGGTAAACCCGTGTCCTTGTTGTTGTTCAGTTGCTCAGTTGTGTCCAACTCTTTGCAATCCCACGGACTGCAGCATATCAGGCTTCCCTGTCATTCATTATCTCCCAGAATTTGCTCAAACTCATGGTATGTTTGAATACACTCATGATCATCAAGCGTTAAAGGGCCCCAGGTAAGCATCACGCCCATCATTAACCCTGCCCCCTTTGATTATTAATCTCTCTAAATATTACTGAGTGACTAACACTAAATATTTTAGAATTGCAAATTGCTGGGGTCCAGCCTCAGCAGAGTCTAGGGATATCCTCAGGACAGGCGACGTCAGCAAGTGAAGAAAGATAGAGATAAAGATAAGGAAAGAATGACACGGGGTGACCAAGCTTCAGTGAGCAAGGCCCTTTACTTTATCTTCCTTGGGGCTTTTAAACCCTGAGTTGTACATACAGCAAGGTGAAAAAAGCAGAGTCAACTCAACATTCCATCAGTCAGTATTAACTTTTGTCAATACCAGGTTCTTTTCTTCAAGAGTCTTATTTTTTGTACATCATCTTCTGTCTCGGAGGCCTGTTGATATTCCATGACCTCTTTTTGATAAATGTTGGAGCCAGAACAATAATCTTCCCTTAAAGTGTTTCTTCTTAAATTCCTAGCCTGCATCACCCTCAAAGTACAGAGTTACATTTTTATGGAGCAAAGATTTAGTGGGTTACAGCAAAGAAAGTAATTATTAACTCAAAGTCTAATGTTGCTAATGCTAAGGCTGCCGTTTGTCATTTCTATATCTTAACTATATGCACTCCCAGGAACACAATGGATAAGGGATGTGAGAACTTGGCAGCAAGCATAGACTCAGCAATGTTGCAAGAGTCTGGATAAACCTGCCCAGTAAGCTAGAATGCTAACAGGGGGTTGAAACACTCCTTTCATGCCCAGGAGATTTATAAACTAAAGCCCTAAGTAAACTCTTTCCAGAGAAATGTGGTTGAGGGACAGCCCCTTGCTATTGTCAGAAGAGCTGGTGAAAGACATAAAATAGTAAGACAGATTCTGGTTTGGATGTAGATGCTCGAGCTGATCCAGGGGGGTCCGTCAAGTCCTGAGGCCTTGTTTATCAGGACTCTTCCGCATGACCCTGTCATGGGTCGGATGGCCCAGGGAGTCCTCGAGTCCTGCATGACCTTGTCATGGGTGGGATCTCCTGCGCTGGCTCCCGGCAGCAAATACACTTTCTTGCAAATGAATTCCAGTTGACTGATAGGGATGTCTTGAGGTCCTCTATTGAGAAAGAATCTGAGGTTATTTTCACTCTCAGCAATAAAATTAGTAAAGAAGACTGGACAAGTGGTACACATGCTGTATATTTGCAATTCCTTTTCTATGGCCTTTAATTATTTAGTCCCAAGGTGAAAAGTGAAATAGGCACTCATTTACTATTAGTTCCTCATTCAAGATATACTTTGAAAACTATGATAGGTTCCTAATAGCCAATATAGAGATTTATTTTTTCTTTTTAATTTTTTATTGGAGTATAGTTGTTACAATGCTGTGTGAGTTTCTGCTGTACAGCAAGATGAATCAGCCATACATATACCTATGCATGTGTACAATGTGTACATCGCAAGTTGCTTCAGTCACGTCCGACTCTTGGCGACCCTATGGACTGTAGTCCACCAGGCTCCTCTGTCCGTGGGATACTCCAGGCAAGAAGACTGCAGTGGGTTGCCTTGCCCTCCTCCAGGGGATCTTCTCTACCCAAGGGATTGAGCTGGTTGTCTCTTAGCTCTCCTGTACTGGCAGGTGGGTTCTCTACCCGTAGCACCACCAAGAATCCACTCCCTTCTGGACATCCCTCGCATTCAGGTCACCACGGTGCATTAAGTAGAGTTCCCTGTGCTATATAGTATGTTCTCATTAGCCATCTATTTTATACATAGTATCGACTGCTGCTGCTGCTGCTAAGTCGCTTCAGTCGTGTCCGACTCTGTGCGACCCCACAGATGGCAGCCCACTGGGCTCCCTGTCCCTGGGATTCTCTAGGCAAGAATATTGGAGTGGGTTGCCATTTCCTTCTCCAATGCATGAAAGTGAAAAGTGAAAGTGAAGTCGCTCCAGTTGTGTCCGACTCTTAGCGACCCCATGGACTGCAGCCTACCAGGCTCCTCTGTCCATAGGATTTTCCAGGCATGATTACTGGAGTGGGGTGCCATTGCCTTCTCCAACAGTATCGACACAATTAGCAAATGCTCTAGACCATTTCCTCACAGGGCCTTATGGACAAGATATTCTTGTTATGGTTTGTCCCATTATTTTAACAATGCTGATTAATGATGTTTCATAACACTTTGCTTAAAAATAGTACTGTCTTTTAAACATTATGATAGCTCATCCACCTTATGTAACGTTCCTGCTCATTGCAGAGACATGTCCCTATACCCATTTGACAAATAAGAAACTGAGTCATAACAGAGCATAATGTAGCAAACCAGAGAGCTGAATCTGTGTTTCTCTAACCATTGAATATGAGATAAGAAAAATGATGTCCTGATAATTATTCTAGTATCTTCTTAAATAATGTTCTGTCTTTGTGACTTCCAAAGAGAAGTCCTTTTCATGAACTTTTTGCTTACTCACTGCATGCTTATACCTTGCTTAGTATAAAAAGTCTAACATTCAAACACAGGCAGGGAGTAAATGCAAATAAAGTTGGGACTAGACTTGTAATTGTCTTCCAGAAATACAAAGCTTAAGTAGTTGTATTTTCTTCTTTCCTTCTCTTCAAGCTGAGTTTACTTTTTGATACAGGTGTCCAACCAGCATACACACCTGTTTCTCACACTTCATCGTATATCAGTAAGATAGTGTACGTTACAAGTAAAGAGAGAAAGAAAACTTATAGAGAAATCACACAAGAAGGTAGCTTGGTGTTGCTGTTCTCTCTCTCTTTTTCCTTTTTTTTTTTTTTTGGTGGCATGGCAGCCACAGGCACTAGGAATGTCTTGAAAGAAAAGTTTGTGGTTCCCTGTGGCCCGCAGTCAGAAGGTACATTGTGTAGATGGATGAAACCCTAAGATTTGGGTCATTTATTTTGAAAACCTGGTACATTTTACCAGCTGAGCATTGGTTATTGCTCCCTAAAACCAAATACATTTTCATTTTCTAATTCTACTTTCCATGCAACTTTCCATCAGAAGAAATAACAAGAAACTCTATTTTCTGGAGCCACATCAAGCTCTCAGGAGTGACTGCCTAGCTAGGTAAAGGCTAGTCCTACATCCTTAAGATCAAATGACACCTCTAATCTAAATCAAGACCAATTTTGACTTGTGAATTGCAGGGTTCTAAATATTATGCGATTCATGGGGTCGCAAAGAGTCGGACATGACTGAGCGACTGAACTGAACTGAACTGAAATATTATTTTAGGTCCTGTCTTCAGATTCATTCCTTTGGATTAAATGTCTTTTCCCCAACATTGAGATTTTAAAAATATCACCCAATTATTTCCTAGTAAAGCACGTTCTCCTGTTTCTTAAAGAAATTGTTAACTCTTGAAATTGTCACTCCACCAAACATTTGTGAGTGTGATTAATTCATTTTCTTGGTTTCATAGGTGTGATATCACATGTACAAATTATAATCTATAGATCTACTTCCTGGCAGGGAACACCACATGTTCAGCACAGCGATCTATTATACCACACACACATCATTCGTTAGCACTAATGGACGCTGTGTACACAGACCCCACTCATTAACTGGAAGAGTAAACCCCCTTGTGCATAAATAAATCACACTTCCAGGTACAGAAAGGCATTATTTCTATCTTTATATTTGCATTTCAGTGCTTGTCAGATAAATGCAATTGGACTGTTCTATAATATCTTTTAATGTAGCAAAGACTTGGCCTTGCTGGAACAAATTCCACGTGCTGAAGTCTGTCCATTTCAATCCTAAAAGCATTAGAAGCATCACTATCCTTTATTCGGTCACTAATACTTCATGTCAAAAGACGCACAATCAAAGTGGAAGACTGTTTTGTAGGCTGATATTATAAGCTTCCCTGGTGGCTCAGTGGTAAAGAATCCACCTGCCAATGCAGGAGATGTGGGTTCAATATCCAGGTCGGAAAGACCCTCTGGAGAAGGAAATGGTAACCCACTCCAGTATTCTCAGCTGGGAAATCTCATGGACAGAGGAGCCTGGTGGGCTACAGTCCATGAGGTCACAAAGAGACACATTTTAGCAACTAAACAACAGCTACGATAAGGTACATAGGTCTGACAAGCAGGGAAAACTTCTGGCTGAGTTTCAGGCAGAGAGGCCTCTTGAATTCTGGATGGCACCCCTACCTGTTTCTGTCTGTCTGTCTGAAATGGGCATACATGATCATATCATCAGTATCTGTGTTCTGACTTCCTCAGTTGTAAAATGAGATAATAATATTAGGGCTGAGCTTGTCAAGCTGTTGGGAGAATTAAATGAAATAACAGACATGAAGCATTTGTCACAAGACCTGACACAACAGAACATAAATTAGGGGTAGGGGGGAGCCGAGATGATCCACCAATTAATTGGAGCCACTTGAATCTTGATAACAAGGTCCTACTGTGTGGCAGTCACTTTAAGGGATGTTTGTCTTACCTTATCACAAGAATTCCTCACTATTTGGACAGACAGTTATTATGTCCATTGCACACATAAACAGTTCTGCAGTTTATAGGAACCTGGATCAGAGAGGTTCAGCCATTCTCTCCAGGTTGCACAGATTCTGGCACAAGGACTCTGGGATTCAGGTTAATGCTCACTCTCTGATTAAAAAGAAAAAGTGAAGGATAAATGCAGGAGAAACTTTTTGTTCTAAAATGATATATGTGAGTGTGCATGCTAAGTCACTTCAGTCATGTCCGACTCTTTGCAACCCTATGGATTGTAGCCCACCAGGCACATCTGTCTACAGGATTCTCCAGATAAGACTATTGGTGTGGGTAGCCACGTCCTCCTCCGGGGCTGCCAACAATTAGAGGTCTAATTGTTTCTTCTCAGAGAATTTTTATAGAAAATAGTTTACTAAAACGGAAAAATGTTTTTAACAACATCATCAAGTATGGAGAGATTCACTTATAGAAACTAGGCATCTTTAGCATCAAATAAATGAGTTTCAGAGTAACTTTGTTACCTTGCAAGCCATCTCAGCTCAAACTTCTCCTAAATCACACATGGTGGGGGAAATGGGGCAAGGCGGGGTATGGGAGGGAGAAGAGGAAGATATCTAGTCAAATTTTTCTATTTGTCAAAATTCCCTGGTAAAACTGCCAGAATTCCTGACTTAGTTTAAAAAAAGAGAGAGAGAGAGAGAAAGAAAAGGGTTGGTCTGGAATACAAACTACAAAAGAACAAGGATGCTTTTATCCACATTTATACAGAGATTTTTTTTAATGTTTACTCGTAATGATTAGTGTTTGAAAAGATTTATCTAGTATAAAAATAGTTTTAAAGTTGTAAAAAATGTTTTAAATAAATAAGAGGCTCTGAGAACCATCTAGCGTTTACAACATTGTTAAGTACTGATTGAAGTGTCATCTTAGCAAAGCTTCTAAAATTTCTTGCATAAACTAGCGCCTTATATGTCTACATAAACAGTTTCTCCATTGCAAATAGTCTGTAGTTCTGGCTCTCAACAAAGACAGATACCTCGAGCAAGGATTTAGTATTAGCATTTCTTCACGAAATGGTGAAATTTTATTATGACCTTTTCTCCTAATATAGCTTGGTATAATCTACATTACATTTAGATCCAAAAACTAGCGTAAAAATCTCCATGTTAAAAAAAAAGTGGCATTTTGTTGTAAATCAAAGAGATTTTTCTATATAGGCATGGCTACCCTTCCTGCATGTATAAATAGAAGATTTTTAAAAACTCAGTTTAAAAAATAAATATACATATACATCTAAAACATATAAAAATACCGAGAGGACATTAATAACATTCTGCGTTCTCTTCTCAAACTCAATCCAGTCCTATTCTTTGAGTTGTGTTTTGTATCTGTCACCACTCAGAATACTTAGGATTCTAAAATGCTGGATTCTGAAACATAACCATTAGAATAGTTGTTACATATTTAATTTCATGCTCCACTCAGCATAAAGCAGTTGTGAGACTATAGACCAAGGCAAATTAAGTGGTTCCTTAGATAATTTCCTGCTTAATTGAAAGCAGGTAGCTTTTTAAAAGTAATAATTGGCTTTGTTTCAAATGATTGTAAGGTTCTTTCTTTTTTTTTTTTTTAATACGTGGTCATAGGGTAACATTCTACTTAGTCCAAACACAAAGGGCTAGAAGTCTCCCACTGAGAACCAAGGGATAAGATGTGACCCAGTGCTGGTAACAAATGAATGGAACACTCCATAGAGGTGTGTAGATATGGGGGCATGGGGCAAAGTGGAGGGAAAAAAAAAGAAAACACACACACACATGTATATGAACATATAGATATATCCTTTTTCATTAACATGTACAATAAATTAGATATCCTTTCTACCACTCTGCTTTACTCTTAGCATTGGTTTAATGTTAGCAAGTCGTCAGTTATGGAATTGGCAGCCCCAGTTCATATCTGACAGACAGGGATTCCTTATTGTAGTATAAAACTAACCATCAGCTATAAAAGACTTCCCTGGTGGTCCAGTGGCTAAAGCTTTGTGTTCCAATGCAGAGGGCACGGCTTCCATCCCTGGTCAGGAAACTAAGATCCCACATGCCATGTGGTATGGCTAAAAACAAACAAAAGACTAACTTTAGCTGTGATATACTCTGTCTTACTTTAGGAGATGGAGTACAAAGAGTGACTGAGTGTAAGCATACCCACAAGGAAGACACAAAGGAATAAGGTTTGGCACAAATACCTCTGTAATTAGTGGACTACAGAGTTCTGTTTTGCCAGGAGTCGGTATTCAGATCTTTTCAAATAAATTAGACCTGCTAAAAACCTTTTAAATTACAGAAAAGATAGAATGCTTTCTTGTTGCCTGGATTTAAGAGAAAAACAGAGACAGAATGAGGCAGAGAGAGAGGAACAGATGTTCTTCAGAACCAAAAACTTTAAAACATAACAAGGGAAGTGTTGCTGTTTTAGTTACTCAGTCATGTCTGACTCTCTGTGACCCCATGGACTGTAGCCCGCCAAACTCTGTCCATGGAATTTCCCAGGCAAGAACACTGGAGTGGGTTGACATTTCCTTCTGCAGGGCATCTTCTCAGTCCGGGGATTGAACCCACATCTTCTGAACTGACAGTCCACTTCTTTGCCACTGAGCCTACCAGGGAAGTCCACAAGGGAAATACATATATTGAATTTTTACATTCAACTGCCAAGATAATTCATGCAACTGATAACAGTGAACATCAGTACCCTACAGCTATGGGACAATGCTAGAGATGGGTTTTGGCATTTACTAAAAATCTAACTTGCCTGCCGAGAAGGCAATGGCACCCACTCCAGTACTCTTGCCTCGAAAATCCCATGGATGGAGGAGCCTGGTGGGCTGCGGTCCATTGGGTTGCAAAGAGTCAGACACGACTGAGCGACTTCACTTTCACTTTTCACTTTCATGCACTGGAGAAGGAAATGGCAACCCACTCCAGTGTTCTTGCCTGGAGAATCCCAGGAATGAGGGAGCTTGGTGGGCTGCCGTCTGTGGGGTTGCACAGAGTCGGACACAACTGAAGTGACTTAGCAGCAGTAACTTGTCTGAGTCTTTTTTATTGAAGAAGAGTGGATTTACAATATTTTGTTAGTTTCAGGTGTACAGCATGATAGTGACTGGTTTTTGTTTTGCATCTGGATCTAAACTTTACACCCTATATAATAATGAACTTTAAATGAATTATACACTTAAATGTAAAATGTGAAAGTATAAGACTTTTTAAGGAAAACATAAAAGAAAATCTTCAAGATCCAGGATGTGGTGGAAATTTCTTAGACACAACACCAAAAGCATGATACCTTTTAAAAAATCAAAATATTGGTCTTCCTCAAAATTAAAAACTTTGTTCTCCAACAGAACCTTTTAAGAGTATAAAAAGACTGGGACAAAGTACTTGCAAATCCCATGTCTGATAAAGGATCTGTATCTAGAATCTATGAACAACTCTCAAAACTCCAAAGAAACAAAACAATCTAATACAAAAATGGGCCAAAAAAAAAAAATAGGAAGAGAAATTTCACTGAAGAGGATATGTGGATGGCAAATAAAGACACTAAAAGATGTTCAACATTACTAGTCATTAGGAAACTGCAAATTAATAATATCATAGTGAGATATCACTAGACACATATTGGAACACTTAAAATAAAAAATGCTGGCAGGGATAGGAGAAACTGGCTTTCTTGTGCATGAGTGTTGGAAAAGTAAAATAGTACAGCATTTCTGGAAAATAGTTTGGCAGTTTCTTAAAAAACTAAACATATACTTACCATATGAGCCAGCAATCACACTCCTGGGCATTTATCCCAGAGAAATGACAATTTACGTCCACAGAAGAACCTTTAAGTGAATGTTCATAGCAGTTTTATCTGGAACAGCCGCCAAGAAAGGAAACAACCACAGTGTCCTACAATAGGTGAATAATTAAACGGTGGTACAGCCATATGATGAAATACCTCTCAGTAACAGAAAGGAACAAACTGCTGTTGCCTGCAACACCTTGTATGGATCTGAAGAGCATCGTGCTGAGTGAAAAAAGCTCATCTCCGAAGGTCACAAGCTTGTAAGAATCAATTTATATAATCTTTCTCAAAGGGCAAAATAATAGAGATGAAGACTAGGCAAACAGCTGCCAACCGTAGGGAATGGTGGGGCTGGGTTACTACAAAGTATGACACCAGGAAGATTCTAGTTGTGTTAGAATAGTTCCAGGCCTTGACTGTGCTACTGGCTACAACAATCTGCAAATGATGAGATGACACAGAATTACAGGAACACTTTATACCAATGTCAGTTTCCTGATTTTACAGCTGTTTTATAGTTATGTAAACATAAACCAAGATGGAAACGAAGTAAAGGATATATTGAACCTTGCTGTACTATATTAGTAACTTTCTGTGAATTGATAAGGGGAAATTAACTTTAAAAAAAGATGTCCCAGGCCATACCCCAGACCAAGTAAACAAAAATTTCTGGGGAAGGAACCTAGCCAAGCATATTTTTAAAAGTTCCTAGGGTAACACCCAAGTGTGGCTAGGGTTGGAACCACTGCCAGCTAATGCTGTTACTGAAATTACAGGTAAGTGAAATACCTGTGATTAAGTCTAGCTGAAGACAGAAAGGAAGGGGAAAAAATAAATATGCAGATCTATTTTAAATAGTGCCCCCCATGTTGAAACCAGGCACTTAAATGAATCCAAATAACGTGGCTGGGATAATCAGTCATCCGTTAAGTTATAGACCATTTTATACAAAAAAAATGTCAACCCTAATAGATTGTTCTTTGGATTCTAAAGCACTTGGTATGGATGTTATAATTTTAAAATGCTTAGGAGTAATTACAATCACACTTAAATATGCAGCAATTTTAGAAATTAATGTTTCACTGAGTCCTCATTTTTGATGGGTAACAAAATGAGTTCGTGGGTTTAAAGAAAAAAAAATTAACAAACTGATGACTGCCACCAGCAGTTTTCTGGGAAACATGAAAAGTAAATACTGCAATCTTGATTGTGAATTCTAATATATTAGTTATATTAATGATCATCAACTACTACGTCGTAGTCTCTTTACAAATAACTGTGCCTAATGTGCTTAGTAATCACTCCTTAGCACCATCATCCAAAGATACTCACTGTGCATCATCTATTCAACTGAGTCGGGAGATGTAAAGTTTAGGAGAGTCCTTCTCTGCCTTCTAAGTGTTTAAAATCCATTTGGAGACTGAACTAAACATATAAACAACAAATAAAGTAAAGAAGTATATGCTGAAATCTGGGCTAATGAAACGTAGAAAGGGGCCAAAGGGCTTGTTTTTACTGGAGGCATTTTTGCAAGCGCTGGAAAGGGAATTTGCCTCCTCCCGGCTCAAGAATCCCGCAGACCAACAGCTTCGGCAATGCAAATTTATGCTATCCGTGGGAGGGTTTCGCTTAGTTCTGTTATGGACTTACTTCTAAAAATGCAGATGTTCTGAAGCAAGAGTTTTGTCAAAAAAATAAAAGTGAAATAAAGCATAAAGTATTACCTCCCTACCCAACCCTGGTCAATAACTAAGTCTTCCTCACTCCCTTCAGCTCCCCAATTCGCCCACCTTCAGGGCTTAAAGAGTTTTGGATGGAGGTGGGCTGGGGTGAGGGTGGAAATGGGTTGCATACTGAACTATTTGCCAGCAACCTCTTCCATCTCTCCTTCTTTCTCTCTCCTTCCCTCCCTCTCCTTACAAATACTCTCCATTCTTATTTACACCACTACAACTTCCCAGATTTGTTTTCTCTCCTGGGATGATTCATCGTTTTGGAAGCGTCCAGTCCCTAACTTCAAGTTCCTAAAAGTCTTGAAGTCTGCTTTAAAAGCAAAATAAGAACCGCCGCGTTTTAAGAGGGGATAGCGCGAAACTCTTTTAAAGAAAGTTGTTCTGCGATCGTGGGAGGCAATCAGCACCTACTCCGACGTTCTTCTCTAGGACAGCCGAGGTTTATCATTTTCGCTATTATGGCAATAAATTTTCCTCCTTTTGCCTTACGCTTTTGGCAGGAGCCTAGACTCTGCAGGTGTGAGCGCTTCCAAGGTCTGAACCCAACCGCCAGTAGGTCTGCCGAGCCTAGCATGGGATGCTGCCCAGCAAAACACAGAGCCCAGGGAGACCGCGACGGAGGAAGGGAGGCCGCAAGCACGCTTCAGGAGAGACTGGGATTAGAGCCCTAGAAAACTACAGGGAGAGCATTTCCGGGCAGGAGGAACCCGCAGGAGCCTGGAGAAAAACAGAAAGAGAGAAAGAAAAGAAACCCACCCCCGCGCCCGTAGGCTCAGCGATAGCGCGAGAGCGCGCGGGCTGCTCGGGATGCTCCAGCTGGAAGTCATTGTGCCGGCTGGCGTCGGCGTTGTCAAGGCGACCGCCCGGCCGGCGCCAGCGGAGGGGGGAGGCGGGCTCGGTGAATGGGTGACGTCACGCGGCCGGCGCCAGGCAGTCTGGGCGGCCGAGCCAATGAATCAGCTGTCGGGGGAGCGAGCGCGGCGCGCGGGAGGAGGGTGCTGGAATGCGCCGGGAGCCGCGCGCCCAGGCCGGGGAGGCGCTGCGCCCGGCCCCCCCCGCCCCGCCCCGCCGGTCCCAAGGCGGCCGGCGCGTTCCTGGCGAGGCTGCGCTGGCGCTCCTGGCTCCTCGCGCCTGGGATGCGACTGGGCGCCGCGGCCCGCTAGTTCTCTGCGGATTCCCCCACCGGCGCGAGCTCTGCAGCAAGGCTCGCGTGCTGCGCCCGGTTCGATGAGAGGGGACCTATGGTGACTGTGACGTTTAGTCATGAAAAAGGGAAAACAAAATGAAACTTGCCCTTGTAGATAAACTGGGCTTTGAAAGTATTGATTTGTTTCACTGCGGCCTCACTTTGTTCTGCATTCTGCTGGAATCACACACGCACACACAGAATCAGAGGGCTCAGAAGAGTTTAAGATTGTAAGGGGAAGAAAGAAATGTATCAGACTTAGAGCCGACTGCATTTTTCTTCCATTAATCCTCGGTGCTGCACTGTACAGTGTCTGGAAGGGTCTAGGTGAAGGGCCCCCGTTTTTCAGTGTCTTCATGTTTTGTTTTTCCTCTGCCCTGACTTTCTGCATTAGACAGTGACCTTCAGAAAGCCAAGTTATTTCAGTTATTTCATGGTTATTTCAGTATCCTCGGCCTTTAGCACTCTCAGACACATGATAAGCACTCTGAATTATGATGCAGCGTCTACAACGCAAAAGCATATAATCTTTGAGTAAACGTTTGAGTTAAATGAATCCCCCTGAATTGCTGAGCATCTGTTTGGGGTGATTACTTGTTACTTTGGCGGTGTCAAGGTTGGTGATGCTGAAACTGGAAAAGTAAGAGTATGATCTGAGCATTATAGAAGGTGTTAAACCAGCCCTTCCAGCTGCAGTCATTCCCCTCTCTGGGCCTCCAGTGTTTCTTCATCTGTAAAAGTAGATTTCCTGAGAGGTTTTCTCAAGATCGCTAAAGTTCTGCAAGCCCATCACAGTATTTATCAACGATTAAAACAAAATTCTGAGTTGACTCTTCCCATAATTGTATTTGATCAACAGGAAGAGCATACATTCATTCAACAAATAGTTCAGGGTGCTGCTATTCTAGTTCACATTGCTATTCTAGTTTTGATTGAATTTTTTTTTAAGTTAGGAAGTAGGATCTCTGAACTGAAAACCTCTAAAGATATCCAAGTAAGAAATAAACTAGAAACGCAAAGAACATGCTTTGTTGTTGAGTCGCTAAGCCGTTTCCAACTCTTCTGTGACCCCATGAACTGTGGCCAGGCTCCTCTATCCATGGGATTTCCCAGGCAAGAATACTGGAGCGGATTGTCATTTCCTTCTCCAGAAGTTCTTCCCCACCCAGGGATCTAACTGGAGTCTCTTGCGATGGCAGGATTCTTTATCACTGAGCCATCACTGAAACCTTAAAGAAGCTACTAAACTCTTGTACAACAGTGCATCTCAAAGTTTGATGTGCATTGAAGTACCTAGTCTTGTTGACATGCAGACTTAGGAGCAGGATGGGATTCTGCATGTATAATAGGTGTCCAAGAGTTTCTGGCTCATGGACCACACTTTGAGTGAAGAAGGTCTACACTACAAAGTACTCATCATATCTTAGAGTAAGAATATGATGCGTGGAAGGTGATACCATTTCCTGAAAGCCTCTGGAGGAGGTGAACTTGAGCCAGGTAACTGAGGATGTGATCAGCTGAGGGGAAATGAAAACACCTCAGGAGAAGAAACAGCATAAATAATGATGACACTGGAGGGAAAAGAGCAAGAAATAAGTAGGGCAGTAGAGAGGATTTTGATGGACTTAATTTAGAAATATTTGGGAAAACTAAAAAGATGAGTATGTGCAAAGATCAGTATGAGTATGTGTATCTGACTCTTTGTGACCCCATGGACTGCAGCCCTCCAGGCTCCTCTGTCTGTGGGATTTCCAGGCAAGAATATTGGAGTGGGTTGCTATTTCCTCCTCCAAGGGATCTTCCCAACCCAAGGATCAACATACATCTCTTATGTCTCCTGCGTTGGCAGGTGATTCTTTACCACTGTGCCAAATGGATATTTACTGGTGGGATAGGTAATGAAATAGAGAATTTACTACTGTAGAGCTGAAAAGATTCTTAGAAGTTATCAGCTCTTGACTATTTTGGTGCAAATGAGGAAACTGAGCAGAAAAGTAATTCCGTTAGGTGATGATAGAGCTTGCAGCGGAAGCCAAGCTGAAAATATAGACTGCATACCTTCTGTACAAAGCACTTCAGTTCTGTTCAGTCGCTCAGTCGTGTCCGACTCTTTGTGACCCCACGCCAGGCTTCCCTGTCCATCACCAACTCCCAGAGCTTGCTCAAACTCATGTCCAACAAGTCGGTGATGCCATCCAACCATCTCATCCTCTGTCATTCCCTTCTCCTCCTGCCTTCAATCTTTCCCAGCATCAGGGTTGTTTCAAATGAGTCGGTTCTTCACATCAGGTGGCCACAGTATTGGAGTTTCAGCTTCAGCATCAGTCCTTCCAATGAATATTCAGGACTGATTTCCTTTAGGATGGACTGGTTGGATCTCCTTGCAGTCCAAGGGACTCTCCAAGAGTCTTCTCCAACACCACAGTTCAGAAGCATCAATTCTTTGGTGCTCAGCTTTCTTTATAGTCCAACTCTCACATCCATATATGACTACTGGAAAAACCATAGCTTTGACTAGATGGACCTTTGTTGGCAAAGTAACGTCTCTGGTTTTTAATATGCTGTCTAGGTTGGTAATAGCTTTTCTCCCAAGGAGCAAACATCTATTAATTTCATGGCTGCAGTCACCATCTGCTGTGATTTTGGAGACCCCCAAATAAAGTCTGACACTGTTTCTACTGTTTGCCCGTCTATTTCCCATGAAGTGATGGGACCAGATGCCACAGTCTTAGTTTTCTGAATGTTGAGTTTTAAGCCAACTTTTTCATTCTCCTCTTTCACTTTCATCAAGAGGTTCTTTAGTTCTTTGCTTTCTGCCATAAGGATTGGTGTCATCTGCGTATCTGAAGTTATTGATATTTCTCCCGGAAATCTTGATTCCAGCATGTGCTTCATCCAGTCTGGCATTTTGCATGATGTACTCTGCTGTTGCTGCTGCTGCTGCTGCTAAATCATTTCAGTGGTGTCCGACTCTGTGCGACCCCATAGATGGCAGCCCATGAGGCTCCCCCATCCCTGGGATTCTCCAGGCAAGAACACTGGAGTGGGTTGCCATTTTCTTCTCCAATGCATGAAAGTGAAAAGTGAAAGTGAAGTCGCTCAGTCGTGTCCGACTCTTAGCGACCCCATGGACTGCGGCCCACCAGGCTCCTCCGTCCATGGGATTGATTTTCCAGGCAAGGGTGCTGGAGTGGGGTGCCATTGCCTTCTCTGATGTACTCTGCATATAAGTTAAATAGGCAGGGTGGCAATATACAGCCTTGACGTACTCCTTTCCCAATTTGGAACCAGTGTATTGTTCCATGTCCAGTTCTAACTGTTGCTTTTGACCTGTGTACAGATTTCTCAGGGGGCAGGTAAACTAGTCTGGTATTCCTATCTCTTGAAGAATTTTTCACAGTTTGTTGTGATCCACACAGTCAAAGGCTTTGGCGTAGTCAATAAAGCAGAAGTGGATGTTTTTCTGGAACTCTCTTGCTGTTTCAGTGAGTCAACAGATGTTGGCAATTTGATCTCTGGTTCCTCTAGTACATAGCAGAGTTCTTGATACAAGGAAAACCAT
Organism: Nanger dama; assembly: GCA_917880005.1. Taxonomy (NCBI): domain Eukaryota; kingdom Metazoa; phylum Chordata; class Mammalia; order Artiodactyla; family Bovidae; genus Nanger; species Nanger dama. The sequence goes on along the minus strand of CAKJTW010000032.1, from coordinate 11,714,044 downwards.
TTGTTATGGTTGTGCAAGCTGGAAATATGAAGGAAGAATGAAAGCAGGAGAGACAGACCTGTAGGAAATAACCTGAAGTCCAAGCATGGAATTTTGTTTAAGATCTGGGAGATGAGGAAATAAAGGGAAAGATTTAATCTGAAAATTTTGGATTTTTATATAAGTTATAATGGCCAGAACCAGCTGATTAAGTCATCTTTTTTCCTGTAAAAGAATTACCTTCATCCTTCTCAGATTCTAATGCAGTATTTCCCAAACTGGATTTCACATCAGCATCACCTCAGGAACTTTAAAAAAAAAAAAAAGGAATGCCTGGGTTCCACCCTGCATGAGTTTAATCAGACTCAGACTCTCTGGGAGTGAAGTTCTGGCATCAGAATTTTTAAACCTCCCCAGGTGATTATAATGTGCAGCCAGTGTTGAGAATCACTAATCCTAATATACAGTCACTAGCCGATTTCATAGACTTCATTTTGCCCCTGAACATTACCCCTAGTGCTAACTATTATATGAGCACTACATCATTTTTAATACTTGGTGTATTTTGTGGTGGATTTTGATGGTTTATAGCACATTCTCTGAGCTCAATGTCATTTATCCCTCATTAACTGTCATAGCTTAGTTGTGAACATATCCTGATATTTCTCATTGGCAAGAAAAGAAAAAGTGATTTGGCACATTATTGGATGGAAGTGATAAACCTGGTCTATGAAACTATATGGTACCATAGTGTGGCAATGTGTTGACTTACAGATATTTTACTTGATTTTATCTTAGCTTTAACAATCTACATTAACAGCCTCTCTAGGATTACAGCTGATGAAAGAGGTAAGTACTTAAAATACCTACTTAGAACTCTTATTTTCAGCTTCTCTCAAAAAATAATTTAGTTTTTGCTGAAAAAGTAATCCTGAAAGTAAGAAGTCCTTATGGCTTTCTCTTGGGTGACTAATTTTTAAACCTGCATGGATTCATTCATTCATTCATTTCCCCCAAATAATTGAGTACCGACTATGTGCAGGGGCTTTTTCACATATGAGCATGCCAAGAGAAGAAAAAGCAATTTTTCTGTCTTCAAAGAGGAAAGGAGGGACTTTCCTGGTGGTTCAGTAGCTAAGATTCTGTGCTGCCAATACAGGGGGCCTGGGTTCAATCCCTGGTCAGGGAACTAGATCCCACATGCTGCAACTAAGAGTTCTTTTCCATGTTGAAACTAAGACCCAGTGTATATTAAATTAAAAAAAAAAATTTTTTAAAGAGCACAGGATAAGAACAATTAATGTGAGGTATTATATTTATTCAGTCTGTACCTTTAAAATGTACCTGACTTTTCCACACTCTCTTACAGCCGCATTCTGTATTTTTAAAATTTTACTCCCTTCTGTTAAAAACCAGAACCTAATGCATCTATGTGTTCATAAACCAGTGGAGACGCAAACACGGAGCACAGACTTGTGGACACGGTGGGGGAAGGAGAAGGTGGAAGAGTTGGGAGAACAGTATGGATCACATTGCCCCATGTGAAATAGGTAGCAAGTGGGGATTTCCTGTGTGACACAAGGAGCTCGACCCCATGCTTGGTGAGAACCTAGAGAGGTGGGATGGGGTGGGCAGTGAGCGGGAGGGGACGGACGTATACCCGTGGCTGATTCATGTTGATATATGGCAGAGGCCAGCACAACATTATAAAGCAATTTTCCCCCAATTAAAAAAAAAGAGTTTTTAAAAATCAAATTTAAAAAATCAAATCATTATTAAAAAATAAATGAAAGAGCATTTTTCCCCTTCATTTTCATCCCATATCTGCCCAGTGTCCCATTCACTTCCCCGCAGAAGTCTCTATTGTTATTAATGATGGCTTATGTACCCATCCAGAGTATTTTTATCAGTATACAAGCAAATAGAAATAGATTCTTATTTTCCACATTTTTACATTGTTTTGTACCTTTAATTTAAAAATATTGCTAAATTTTTTCCTATATCAGACTTTTTTTCATTTTATTATAACTCCATAATATTCTATTGTCTGGAAGTACCATAAAGTTCTTTATCTTATTCCTATTGATGGTGACCTAGGTTATTTACAATCTTTTATTACAAAGCTGCATACGCAACCGCATATCTGTGACATTTGACACACACTGAATTTATCTGCAGGATAAACTCCTGCATCTATTCTGAAGTAACAGTGTCTTTAGAGGGTGTATGTTAACATTCGTGACTCTTTCCTTCAGCTAAATTCCTAGGAATGGGACTGCTGAGTTGAAAGTCATAAGCATTTTTAAGGTTTCGATATTTACTGACAAATTACCATCTGAAAAATTTGTGTTGACTCATATTCCCCCTTGCATAGTGAGTACCTATTTCTCTGAAACCTTGCCAGCACTAGAAGTGAATTTTTTTTTATAAACCTTTGTTCGTATGGTAGGTAAAGAATGATTTGTGGTTGTATATATGTATTTGTATATTTATATATATATTAACATGCATTTCTATAACACTGAGATAGTTAAAATTTGATTCCATTTGCCACTGCATAATAGGGAGTTGTTTGTTCCTTTCATTTGTCCAATTTTGAAGTTTTTAATTTTCTTATTGATTTTTAAGAAATGGCTCATATTTATTAATATAACTAATAATAATAATATGGCTCCCCTTTCCCTGTTCCAGGTTTTTGCTGTGCATTTTTAATTGGTCCTGTATACTGTAAATACTTTACCTGAGTTTGGCATGTGCCTAATGTTTATTCAAACAGTATTTCCATTTAAAAGGGCTCCCTTGATAGCTCAGTTGGTAAAGAATCCGCCTGCAACTCAGGAGACCTAGGTTCGATCCCTGGGTTGGGAAGAACCCCTAGTAGAAGGAAAAGGCTACCCATTCCAGTATTCTGGCCTAGAGAATTCCATGGACTATACCACTTAAAAACTTACAGAGGCTTTAAAAATTATGTGATAAATTAATACTTGCTTTTTTTTTTTTGCTTTAACATATAAAATATCTATGCCATTCAAAAATCAGATTAGCATTCATCTTTATTTTTCAAGTTCCTGAGTTTGAATAATTTTTAAGCCCAAATCACTCATATATACACACATAAATATGAGTATTTTCAAATAGTTATATACCTACAGTGTAACTGTCTTTTCTATTTCAAGAAAACATTTATATCCTTTAAAAAAATTTTTTTTTCAAAAAACACAGATAACTAAAAAGAAGGTGGGACTCAGATTATCCATAATCTCACCAACCTAAACTAATCCTTACTAACAGAGCAAATCCAGATAGTTTTGTATTCACCAAATTCATGTATAAAAAATAAAAAAGAACTGATACAGATGAACTTACAAAACAGAAAGAGACTCACAGCCTTGCTGCTGCTGCTAAGTCACTTCAGTCGTGTCCGACTCTGTATGACCCCGTAGATGGCAGCCCACCAGGCTCGTCCATCCCTGGGATTCTCCAGGCAAGAACACTGGAGTGGGTTGCCATTTCCTTCTCCAATGCATGAAAGTGAAAAGTGAAAGGAAAGTCCTTCAGTTGTGTCCGACTTTTAGCGACCCCATGGACTGCGGCCCACCAGGCTCCTCCGTCCATGGGATATTCCAGGCAAGAGTACTGGAGTGGGGTGCCATCACCTTCTCCAAAAACATAATTATGGTTGCAGGGGGTGCGGAAGAAGGATAATTAGGGAGTTTGGGACGGACATGTTGGGACACGCTATATTTAAGATGGATAACCAACAAGGAGCTTTGTGTAGCACATGGAACTCTGCTCAGTGTTATGTGGCAGCCTGGATGGGAGGGGGGGTTTGGGGGCAGAATGGATACATGTCTATGTATGGCTGAGTCCCTTAGCTGTTCACCTGAAACTATCACAACATTGTTAAAATGTGCTATACCCCAATACAAAATACAAAATTAAAAAAAAAAAAATATTTATGTATAAATATGCTGTACTAAGTAACTTCAGTCCTGTCTGACTCTGTGCAACCCTATGGACAGTAGCTTGCCAGGCTCCTCTGTCTGTGGGGATTCTCCAGACAAGAATACCGGAATGGGTTGTCATGCCCTCCTGCAGGGAATCTTCCTGAACCAGAGATTGAACCCGTGTCTCTTAAGTCTCCAGCACTGGCAGGCAGGTTCTTTACCACTGGTGCCATCTGGGAAGCCCATAGGTATAAACACGTGTATATAAATAAATGTACATAAATATATTTTACAAAAACGGCATTACACTGTGCATATCTTTTGTAACTCACTTCCCCTAGCCACTCCCTTAGCTGCACAGGTGAGTATCATTCTGTGTCAATAGCTTTACATCTCATCATTAGTCATCAGTGGAGGAGAATTCTCTGATGAGATCATGTCACTTCAAGGAAGGAAACCTGGGCAGAAGCATTGCAGGAAGAATCTTACCTGCCTGCTTGATGTTCATCTGACCAGAATTTCCTAAAGCAATTTAATCCTCTTGTTTCTCAAAGACTTGCAGTTTCGATGCGGCCTAAATGCCTGCAAAAAGTGGCTAACACAGTGGCCAATCACTAACGTACCCTAGTAAGACAGACAGCTCAGAAGAAAACAAAAATTGCTTTCTTAGCAAGGCATAGCTCAAGATACTCCTCTAGACTGGTTGCCTTCAGTTTGCTTTCTCTCCTCTTTCCCACACCTCCTTCTCTTTCCCCTACCCACTCTACACACGTCTCCTTTTAGATAGTTTTAAACTTATGCTTCTTGTTCATTTCTTAAGAAAAGTAATGACAAGGTTTGCTCTCCCAGAGACCTGACCTTGAGTTTGCCCTAACCGCAGCAGTCGCATAGACCCTTCCATCAAATATGAATGAGCTGGTTTGTGCAGAGGCTGTGCCAGGCCAGTGGTACTGTTACCTTATTCTGAAGACTTTCCCTTATAAATAAATAATGAAATGTTTTGGTGAAGTGCCTTTAGCAAAGGCAGGAGAAAATGTTACTTCTCAAAAGGCTAAACACTTTAAAGATTAAAAACTTTCAAAAAGCCAGCATTCCTAGAGGGCTTCCCTGGTGGCTCAGATGGTGAAGAATCCACCTGCAATGCGGGAGACCTAGGTTCGATCCCTGGATTGGGAAGAACCCCTGGAGGAGGGCATGGCAACCTACTCCAGTATTCTTGTCTGGAGAATCCCCATGGATGGAGGAGCCTGGTGGGCTACTGTTCTTAGGGTCACAAACAGTCGGTCACGACTGAGCAACTAAGCATAGCACAGCAGGAGGATAGAAACCATTTATATGAAAAGAGAGGAAGAAAAAGAAAGACATGAACTGGACACTTTATAAAGTTAAACTGATGGTCAGAGTTCCCTTGAGGGCAAGTGTAGTAGTCTCTAGTGAACAATCTGGAATTCCTTGGCAGGCCAGTGGTTGGAACTCAGAGCTCTCATTGCTGGGGGCCCTGGGTTGGATCCCTGGCCAAGGACCTAAGATCCCACAAGCTGTGTGGCACAGCCAAAAAAAAAAAAGTATAAGCGAACAACCAGAGAACCTAACATAGATTCTTGGATATGCAATGACACTTATCTCTATACCTCCAAATATCTTCCTAGGTTGTACATTTAAAAGAAGTAAATCTATGCACTTAAAAACCTTCATTGCTGTCTATTAAACATAATATTAAAACTTTGCAATAAGTAATTTCAATGACAATGTTATTACCTAGTGGTATGTATAATAGGTTTTTATTATGAAATTTTTTTGTTTGTTTCAACTAATTCATATTAGGCTTGTGTATTACGCTAGCTATTCAACTCTAGGTAGTAATTCAAGTAGCTTCATGGAGTACAATGAGCATTAGCTGCCTAGATCGTCTGTTCTGTACTGTGTATTCCAGTCATTTTCTAGCAAGGTAGAAAATACTTGATGGTTGCCACTAGAGGGCAAATAGCCTCTGGACTCCTCTTGGACCAAAGAGCATCTCAATCCCAGACAGTCGAAGTTTTCAGTTTCTCATATAACCTAGTCTTAAGCCTTACACTGCCAACTCTTAGTCAATCCACAGGCTCAGCAAGCTAAGACCTCTAAAAGTCAAGATTTAAAAATGCTATTTTTACCATTTTACCAAATGGTCCCTTTTGGGATTATACATCTTTTCCTTGAGTGCCCTGACTCCTGTCTTTCTTACCCTAACCCTTTCTGATCTCAGTCTTAAACCACACTACTCTGCCAGCAAGGTAACCTAACCTCACAACATTCAACAGCAATCTTAGACCTTCGAGGGGCAGAAAAGCACTCTCAATCTGATTGATTTTTGGTTGCCTTTCCAATCTCATATCCTACCACTCCCACTTGCACCAGTTCAGAATTACTCACAGTTCCTTAACCCGCCCTTGTTCATGCCCTTGTGTCTTTGCTTAGGCTTCTAAATGCCAGCTCTGCCCATCACATATTATGAAGACTCAGCTCAGATATTACTGATGAGATGCTTTATAGTCCTGCTCACCCTTATTCCTTTTACTTAGCGACAGATTTCATTTCTCCCTCCTGTTTGCTCCTCCAGCATCTAGTAGACACCTCTGTAAACAATGCTAACTCTGCTACTGTGATTATGTCTAGCAGAATATATGCATGTTCATTCTGTTCTGAAATGTAAACTCAGCTGTTTTGTCTTCTTTTCTGCATTAGAAGTTGTTAGGGGTTCTAAAAGAAGGATGAATGCAAATAACTCCCCTCCTCTCCAGGAAGCAGAGACCAGGCAATTGTGGGTTTTAAAGACTGAGTTCTCTCTGCCCTTGAGTAAGGAGGTACAAGATTTCTGCTGATGAAAATTTGGACTTCGTTGCTAGTTTTAAAAAGCAATTAGGACTTTTTGGCATAAAGAAATATTTGGAATTCTGGAGAGGCTGAGGTAGACCGAAAATGGTCCCGGGAGGCCAAACATCATTGCCCAGAGCCGGGAAAGTGATTTGAAATGCAGCTGCTGCCTGGAGGTGCCCCATGTGTGGGCTTAGAAGAGCTGCTGATGATGGGCAGTGATGATGTACTCGGGAACAGTGCTGAATAAACCCTGCACAGCCCTCACCAAAGGACTGTCTAGTTGAATGTGCACTCTGCCTCAACTAGAAGAATAATTGCAAGATGTGATCCTCAGCCTATGATCAAGTCTTTTTATTTTTTAGGCAAACACAGACTATTCCTAAAAACAAAGATCACGTGTCGTGGTGATCATTTTGGAATGTGTAAGAGTATCAAGTCACTATGTTGTACACCTGAAACCAATAATATTGTAAGTCAATTATATTTCAATAAAGAAAAACACCCAAAAAACAATCATTGACAATCACTGAAAACAAGGAGTGTCTAAGAAATCAGTCAAGAGGAATCTTAAGGAGACATGACAGCTCAGTATAAAGTGGTGTTCTGGATCAGATCCTGGAACAGAAAAAGACTTAAATGAAAACTAAAGAAGTGTAATAAAGGCTTCCCTCATAGCTCAGTCGGTAAAAAATTCTGCCTGCAATGCAGGAGTCCTGGGTTCGATTCCTGGGTCGGGAAGAGCCCCCTGGAGAAAGCAATGGCAGCCCACTCCAGTGTTCTTGCCTAGATAATTCCATGGACAGAGGAGCCTGGCAGGCTACAGTCCATGGGGTCATAAGAGTCGGACATAACTAAGTGACTAAACCACCACCACCAAAGAAATGTGGTAAAATGTAAACTTTAGTTAATCACAACGTACCAGGATTGATTTGTGAATTAAATTTATATATGATACCAAGGTTAGATGTTAATAATAGGGAAGCTAGTGTGGAGTATATGCAATCTCCATTCTATCTTTCTAATGACTGTAAATCTAAAACTGTTCTAAAAGCTAACATTTATTTTTAAAAAAGAAGGAAAGGAATGAGGAGGGGAGGAGAGAAAGAAAAATACAAACTAACCTGTGAGAATGTCTCCTTCAAAACCTTTAGGAAACTGGACACACCCTGGGCACCGGGACCCGTGAGTGCCTTGATTGTGGACACTGGTCAGATTATGCTGATTGACATCCCCAAACCCTGGTTTTAATGCATAATTATTAAATTAATATTTCTTTCCAGTAAGAGAGTAGCAAGAGGTAGTGAAGAGAATGTTTTTTGTATGTGATAAATAAAACTGCAAAATGTATTTTGTTTACTTAAGCTGATAAAAAAAATGTGTAGGACTATCCAGTTCAACTGTGTTTGCCCCGACTCTTGGAGTTTTATATGAATAACTAGTAATAGCATCTTAGTGCAGAAAATAAATTCCATTCTTGAAGAATATTGTCATTTTCTGATGTTAACTTAGAGGAAAACCATCCTTATCATAGTGAGATGTTAAAGTTGAGGTAGAAAATACATAGAGATCAGATACAAAACATCTAAATAGCTTTAATAAAAAGCAAAGTTTCAGTTTTTTTCCATGTAAAAGGAAGCAAATGTGTTACAGTTCTCTTAAGCACTAATATTGGAAGTACATAGATTGAAAATGGAATGTACTTATATAATGTGTTTTTGACATAAAATTGTTCTCTGTTTTTTTAGTTTAGTGAAGACCTCTTGGAAAATGACACTCAAAAAGCATTTTATCCATGATATATATTTCAATATAATTTGTAATAGAGACTTTTCTCAAAAATTTGCATGTCTCATGATATTTGTCAGTATCAATATGGTATGGTTTAATAGAAATGTACACTTAAAAGAAGAGAGTGTGGAAGGAAGAAAAAGATGGCCTCAAAATTAAGGTTTTAGATCATTATCTATTCAAAAGCTTTTCCTCTGCCAGCATTCTGTGCATTGACTGAAGCAGCTGGGGGTCTTGCTGATGACTCAGGACCCCGCTAAGCTGTCTTGCTTATCACAAGGGAGGCTATCTAACACACAAATATAAAGCTGTAACCCTTTCTCCTTGGCAAGGAAGTAAAAAAAAACTTAATAGATTTTTAGTTTGAACAGGTAACTCCTACTGATATTTTATTCTGGACATATTGTGAGAAAAGTAAAAGGTCATTTTTTGGCAATTGCAGAATAAATTTAAATCACTGATGTTTTAAAATAGACTCACTTTCAGATAGATATTAACATATATTCAAGAAAATGTATTAATTCTAGATGATGATAATTAATGATATGAAGCTGACTCTGTTTCTCTCCAAAAATAAAATAAGAGGAATGAAGAAAAGGAGAGAATGCAGAAATGCACATGGTGGGAGGAAATAGGGTGGAAGGGGTTCTAGGTGGGTTAGAGAAGAAAGAAGAGAGGGTAAAAACATCTCTGTGCCAATAACTCTATGGTTCTGTGGTGCTTGAGAAATTCATATGCATTTTCTAATTTTCTTCACAATATCAACAAATCAATTCTTATCCATGTTTTAGAAATGGGACATTCAGAGAATTTAGTAACTGGTCCAGGGTCAGATTCAGATATCAAACCTAGATTTCTTTGATCCTATAGACTATGGAACCCAGTATGCCATCTCTCAGCATTTCCATATCAAAACTTTTCAGGTATGATTTTTAGGTTGGAGGCTTTGTTAGGTTAATTCCTATATGTAAGAGCGCTGGGAGATCCAAGTCATTGATGAAAGCTAACAGAACCTCATCAATTCTCTCAGCGTTGTTTGATGACTGTAATCTTTGCTATCCTTTGTGGCCCATAAAGAAACATTTCATTACTTCTGCCAAACACTGTATGCTATCTATAAACCAGGACAATCTTCAGTTGGCCATATTCTTAAAGAATGGAATTTGTTTTATTTTCTGCACTGGTGCCATTTTTGCTTCATCTGCACTCACAGTGTTTAGGGCAGTGCTCAAAAATCTAATATCCTGGTTATGTTTTTATGGCTCAGAGAGTCAATAAATTTTCAATTCTGTAAAAATAATTTATTTTGGTTCGTTACTATTGTTTCTAGTTCTCTGTAGACACTTTTCATCTTGTCTTTTACTTCCTTAAAATACGAATGGTGATTGTGTCTGAAAACTCCAGCGTCTGGATCCCATGTGGGTCTGTTTGTCTTGTCCATTTTTCTTTTGGATTTTGGTCATAACCTGTCTCTCTCTTTAGCTGATTATTATTGATCACCAGACATTGTATGTTATAATTGTCAAGAGATTTTGTATGATGCTATAAGACTCCAGAGAGAAGGTTCAATGCTTTAGACAGGCAGCTAGGTTGGGGGCACCGCTGCTGCTGCTGCTAAGTCGCTTCAATAGTGTCTGACTCTGTGCGACCCCAGAGACGGCAGCCCACCAGGCTCCCCGTCCCTGGGATTCTCCAGGCAAGAACACTGGAGTGGGTTGCCATTTCCTTCTTCAATGCATGAAAGTGAAAAGTGAAAGTGAAGTATCTCAGTCGTGTCCGACCCTCAGTGACCCCATGGACTGCAGCCTACCAGGCTCCTCTGTCCATGGGATTTCCCAGGCAAGAGTACTGGAGTGGGGTGCCATTGCCTTCTCCAGTTAGGGGGCACTAATAACCCCTAAACTCCTTAATCTAATCAGCAAATGGAGCTCATCTGAAGTTGGGTTTTTTAAATTCCTGTGAGAATTGGTCTATTTCTAGTTCACTATTATTCTCGGGTATAGCCCTTTTGAGTCCAAACTGACTGCTTGAGACGTTGACCAAGATCTCTACTCCTTGGCAAGCACTACCTCCATGAGTCCATCCAAAGCTCTCAGTTCTCATCCTCTTAGCCCCAGCTTTTAAAATCAGCAATCACTTTAAGGAGAAAAGTGGACCCAAATACCAGGTTCATCTCTATGAACTTTCATCATCTTCTCAATCTTGACTTCACAATTCTTCACAGTCTTGCTGGCTTTGCACTGATTTTACATCTTTTTTTTTTTTTTTTTTAGTCTAGCTTCTCTAGCTGCTCTCAGTGGAAGAGAATTCACTTATACCATATCAATCATTTTAAAACTTACTGTTAGTATAAAAATACAGTTTCTATTTTTAAAAGTTTAGATAGTTGGCTTCTTGTAAAAAGAAAAAAACAAACAGAAATTACAGCAAACTGACCCTATGTTCCTGTATGTCAGCTGTCCCTTGAATTAGAGTAACTGCTGTCACTTTGAGATGGGTCAGGCATGATCCTCGTTCACAAGTCTTTCCATAGCCTAGTTTATTGCACAGTTGCCTTTGTTCCTTTCTGCTACTGACCTGGCCCCGTTAGGCATTTTGTGACCCCTGCCCCAAGTTTAAGGGACTATTTATAAATCAGACATCATGGATTTCAATAGGCTAACTCAAGTTCTATTTTTAGAAAATTAGTTACCACCCAGCAGCAACAGAGACTTTGCTTACCTGCATTGGTGGTGTTGGTTTAGTTTCTAAGTCGTGCCCAACTAACTCTTGCAACCCCATGGAGTGTAGTCTGCCAGGCTCCTCTGTCCATGAGGATTCTCTAGGCAAGACTGGAGTGGGTTGCCATTTCCTTTTCCAGGGGATCTTCCTGACCCAGGAATCAAACCCAAGTCTCCTGCATTGCATGTAGATTCTTTACCAATTGAGTTACAAGGGAATTGATATACCTGTATTGATAACTCTCAAACTAAAGAAATTTCTATCCATATAAGACAGTTGAGGTAAATCACACATCATTTTTATAAAATATTTTGCAATGAGTTTCCATCCATAAACATTTCTCTTTTTTTCCTTGCTAACTCACGAATTTTGATTATCTAATTGTGGCCATGCAGTTCTAATCTGTAACAATTGCTTAAAGACTTACAATTTCTTCTTTGAGTCTTATTTCCTTATTTCCTCAATTGAACTAATTAAACGATCTGCATGGAATTTTGCGGAAGTTAATCTGAGGATTAGCGAATGTTCAGTTGGGAGGGAAAGATCGACTGTCCCGTGCATTCTATCCATGACCGGCAAATATTCATTCTGTCTCTCACTCATCAAATATTTGAGCAGTCTGTGCCAGGCACTATCCTAAATGCTAAAGACTATAAGATGAGTAAGACAGAGGCCCTGACCTAGAGAAGCCTGCTGTAGTAGGAAGACAGACACAGCAAACAATTCATACAATACTTGGTGATAAGTACTATAAACGAGTTAAGAGCAAAGAGCTATGGGAGGGGAGTGACTAGGTATGTCTGAGGAGTAGGGAAAAAGGTTTCTCGTGGGAAGGAGAATTTCAGCCTACTCTTACGTGGATGATTTAGGCATTGGTGAAGAGGAGAAGCTCAGTGGTACAGAATCTGCCTGGGGGATGCGGGTTCAATCCCTGGTTTGGGAAGATCCTCTGGTGGAGGTAGGGGCATCCCACTCCATTATCCTTGCCTGGAAAATCCCATGGATACAGGAGCCTGGCAGGCTGTAGTCCATGGGGTCACAAAGAGTCAGACATTACTGAGAGACTGAGCAGCCAGGCACAAGCACTCTAGGAATACCCACTGTTCAGTAAAGCGTGGCTAGCCTGTCTGGGTTTACTCGAAAGACTAATGGGTCCACAGAGCTCAGCACAGTACTTAGCACAAAGTGGTTCTCAATACTTGTTTTGGGTGAATGAGCAAACTAAAGAAACATGGTGATGTTTACTATAGCTACAGGTCAAGGGATAAGGGATAAACTGGAAGGAGATAAGATACATAAGATAGTAACAGCGTATGAAGATAACTGTATCTCCGAACATTACATACACGTTTTCATCTAGATGCTGCTGCTAAATCTCTGAGATACTGCCCTTTGCTTAAGTCCAGGAGTATAGCACAGTGAATAGGGTTTTCAATATTATGACTTAAAAGAGCCCGTATTAAATTTTGACAATAAAGGAGAATACCAAAAGACCTGACAGTAGCATCAGATATATAAATTGCTTGAAGTAAAACAATGATAGTACATCTTTGAAGTTAAGGTTTTTCCCATCTGTTATTTCTATTAACTCTTCCTGCTTCCAAACCTCAGTAGCTATCCATTTTGTCTGAGGTCTTTATTGTTCTCTCAGTCCTAATTTTCCCCAAAAGTTGGAGATGCAATATAGTATCCTGGATTGGATCCTCAAAAAGGATAGTAGTTGAAAAAAACTGGGTTAAATTCAAATTGTCTGTAATTTAGTTAATAGCTGTATAACAAGGTTAAGTTCTTAATCATCACAAATGTATCATAATCATGAAAGATGTTAACATCTGGGGAAACTGAGGAAATGGTACACAGGAACTCTTCATTCTAGTTCTGCAACTTTTCTGTACATCCAAAATTATTCCAAGTGAAAAGGCTACTTTTTTGAAGTTAGAATGGTAAGGATTATATTCACAACATACATATCACCATACTGGATGAGCTGCTATTCCCCTGTCCAGGGGATATTCCCCAACCCAGAGATCGATCCCAGGTCTCCAGCATTGCAGGCAGATTCTTTACCATCTGAGCCACCTGAGAATCCTCTATTACCTGCAGAGAAATCAAATTCACTTAAAGACTGATCCGTGATGTAGTACTTTCCCCTGGAATGAGTTAGGCACCCCCAAATTCAGGGTGTTTATGGCCTCCTTTGTAAGTATCCTTTTGTGCTGCTTTTTGCCTTCCAGACTGACTGGGCTTTATATTTGTATTCTAAGGAAAGGCATATGTATCTTGTTTTTATGCTTATTGTCTTCACCCAGAACTGATATTCCCAGGCTCCCTCATTAAGCTAGAAAAGTCACGGGAAGGAAGCCATACTCCTTAATAATAACACTAAATAAAGAACAGCAAAAATATAAAAAATCACAGTAGAAATTCTTTGCTGGTGTAGTTCTTCTTTTTATTCTTTCTACAATAATTCACATCTGTTGTGGAACATTTAGGAAGTAAATACAGAAAATAATTTTGTTTTTATTGGTATAAATTGATACTTCATTGCAATAAATTAGAGGGAAAGAAAACACCCAGTGAGCGTACTGTCTTTAGGTGGCATTTAAGGTGATTGTGGAAACAGAATAAAATGCTAAATTATGTTATGACAAGCAGATGCTTCAGGTAATGTCAGGTAAACAATGCACAGCTTAACATAGCAGGCAGCATGTTTTACTGGGTTACTCTCAAGGTGTGCACATATACAGATAGGATCAGCATAATTGAAGACCAGATTCTTTAAGCATCCATTGACTTACACTGTAGAGAATGTAAGTTTAATAACGATATGGTTGAGTCACTCTTCTCCAAGATCACAGGCAGTAAAAGGACCCCAAAACCACTAAGAGCATTCTCTCTGAGCATATGAGAAAATAGCATCCTCATAAATGTTATTCTGAAATCCACAGGCAAAAAGGATCAAATAAAACAGGGACTTCAAAGGTGACTCAGTGGTAAAGACTCTGCCTGCCAAGCAAAAGATATGGGTTCAATACCTGGATCAGGAAGATCCCCTAGAGATCCCCTGGCAACCAGCTACAGTATTCTTGTCTGGAAAATGCCATGGACACAGGAGCCTGGTGGGCTGCTGTCCACTGGGTCACAAAGAGTCGGACACGACTTAGCAATTACACAACAATAACAAAGCGGAGGGGCCAGGGGGATGATGTAAGCGGGAAGAATTTTCTTTGATTCCTACAAAGCAACCGGACAAGTGAGATTAGACTCATACCCAGAGTTTCTGGTTAGCTGTCAGAGTTGCTTCCTGCCCACAGTTGAAGTGAAAAAAATATAGGTGATTTCACAGACCACCTGGCAAACACCTGGTCTGGAATAGTCAGAGCTGAAAGGATGGGAGCAGATAAGAGGTGTTGTAAATGACAGATCTTAGTATCAAAGGTGCTGGCTGGAGGGACTGCTCAGAGAGCTATGGGCAAAGCGCTGTGAGAAACTGAGCCTAGAATGTATGTGTCCCTTAATCACAAGACTGATTGGAAGGACTGATCCTGAAGCTGAAGCACCAATACTTTGGCTGCCTGATGCGAAGAACAGACTCATTGGAAAAGACCCTGATGCTGGGAAAGATTGAAGGTGGGAGAAGGGGATGACAGAAGATGAAATGGTTGGATGGCATCACTGACTCAATGAAGGTGAGTTTGAGTAAGCTGTGGGAGTTGGTGCTGGACAGGGAAGCCTGGTATGCTGTAGTCCATGGGGTTGCAAAGAGTTGGACACAACTGACTGATTGAACTGAACTGAATCAAGACATTATGTTAGAGCTCATGCATTCATTTCACGTGTCCTATTTATAAGAGAAGTCCAGCAATACATTCACATGATGAGTACAAAAAGAAGAGGGGAAAAATGCTTAGAGATTTTTTTTTTAATCCTTTTACAGTGCTTTCCTCCAGTTGGAAAATAGGCTCTTTGGATAGCTGGCATCAACTGCATCATCAGGTCACTGAAAACACAGAAAGATAAAATTTCTACTTTGAAGAAATTACTACATGGCACCCTAGCAGACTGAATTTAGAAGCAGGTGATATTTTCTTAGGTAGACGGATAGTTTCCTATCTGTATCTGTCACCTATTTGAATACATCTAATTAAAAGTCTTCCTTCTTTCCTATGGTTGCTGTCCCAAAGTACAAAGCAGTAGCTGGAAGATGAGACAGATAAAGTAGATCCCACTGATACTGGATTTTTCCCTGGTAGATGAGGTTTCTTACTGCCTGTATTTGTAAGAGCATTTGACCCAAGGCACTCCCTAGTGCCTCTATGGTGGCTAAGACAGTAAAGAATCTGCCTGCAATGCAGGAGACCCAGGTTCAGTCCCTGGGTCTGGAAGATCCCTTGGAGAAGGGACTGGCTACCCACTCCAGTATTCTTGCCTGGACAATTCCATGGACAGAGGAGCCTGGCGCTATGGCTACACATTCTATGGGATCCCAAAGAGTCAGAACATGACTGAGCGACAAACATACAACACAATATACAAGGCACTCCCTGCTCTTTGAAACTATTTCTTTCCATTTTCACTGGTCTCTCCTCTCCTCTCACATTCTTTTCTGCTTCTTCCTCATCTTTCCAACTTCTGAACATTGGTGTGATATAGAACTTGATCCTTGGACTCCCTTTTTTAGCTACCCTCTCTCCCTAGACTGCATTATCCAGTCTTGTGGAGACAATACCATTCACGTGGGGATGATCACTCCTAAATTTACGTCTTGAGCACAAACATCGCCCCTGAACTCTAGATTCAGATATCCAATTTAGGTACAATTTGGATCCTTAGTAGGCATTTCAGTTTAATCAGGCAGAACTAAACTGTCATTCCCCTATCCCCGCCCCTCACATAGGATTTTCTATCAATAAATGCCAACTCTGTCCTTTCAGTTGTTTAAGACCAAAAACTATAGAAAATTTTGACTCCTCTTTTCCCTAACAACCCACAGGCCGTAAATCCAAAATATACCCAATACTTCTCACCACTTTTGCTAAATCAGCCGATCAAAGCTTGGATCATTGCGGTACCATTCTGCCTACCTCTGTCCACGTATTCTGTAGAATGGTGTCAACACAGCAGCCTTAGGCTCCCCATCATGTCTCTCAATATCCTATGGACGCTTACTTAAAATAGCTTGAGGCCATTGCTATTATTCTTGAAGAAGGAAAATCATATAGTCTTGCAAAAGTCTTTTTGAAAACAAACGAACTAAAGTATAGACTATTGGAGTTGGGCAGAACCCTGTAGACTAAGCAGTTCTAGCCTCTCCTTGCACTGGTCGATGGGGAAGCTGAAGGGGAAAACATTACATGAATCTCAGGCAGTCAGTAGTACAGTTAGGACTGCGGTCAGATTACGCTGCAGGTCTGATCATGTCTCCAAGGCTGGAATCCATGAGTTTTTCAGAATATCTTTCGGATTATAAATCATATTTACCCCCAAATCAGCTGATCTTTTTCTGTAAATATTTGATATCTACGACACCACCCTTATAGCAGAAAGGGAAGAGGAACTAAAAGCTTCTTGATGAAAGTAAAGAGGAGAGTGAAAAAGTTAGCTTAAAGCTCAACATTCAGAAAACGAAGATCATGGCTTCTGGTCCCATCACTCCATGGGAAATAGATGGGGAAACAGTGGAAACAGTGTCAGACTTTATTTTGGGGGCTCCAAAATCACTGCAGATGGTGACTGCAGCCATGAAATTAAAAGACGCTTACTCCTTGGAAGAAAAGTTATGACCAACCTAGATAGCATATTCAAAAGCAGAGACATTTCTTTGCCGACTGAGGTCCGTCTAGTCAAGGCCATGGGGGAGCGGCGGCCCTGCGGCGGCGGAGGGCGCACGTGGCGGAGCTGCCGCGGACGCCAGCGATGCTGCCGGGTCGCCCTGACAGCTGGGGGGCGGCGCGGAGGTGGCCGGTGTTTGCATAGAGAAGGGGAAGGGGTCCACGCTCCTCGCGCCAGTCGCGAGATCACGCTCCGCGGGCGTAGTTAGGGAAGTGTGGTTCTGAAGCAAGCGCTCGCCGCCGGAGGCTTCGACCTCGAAGATCAGCTCCCCAGTCCTGAAGTGCTGTTGATGTGCCTGAGAAGTTTAGCTGTTGCGCAGGCCGCTGGCACCTGTATCGGGAAACAGCATACAAGCACGACGCTTACAGCCTCAGCGGCGAAAAATTTTTCATGTCAGAGACCGAGGACTCTTGCAGTCGTTTATATCATCCCTTCTTCTCCAGACAGAGGATACCAAAACTTGCAATCAAAGATCCCTTCATCTTATTGATAAAGTCACTAATAATGTCTGTCAACGTCAACCGCAGCGTGTCAGACCAGTTCTATCGCTACAAGATGCCCCGTCTGATTGCCAAGGTTGAGGGCAAAAGAAATGGAATCAAGACAGTTACAGTCAACATGGTTGACGTAGCGACAGCGCTTAATCGGCCTCAACGTCCCCCACCAAGTATTTTGGTTGTGAGCTGGGGAGCACAGACCCAGTTTCATGTTAAGAATGACCGTTACATTGTCAGTGGATCTCATGAGGCGAGTAAGCTGCAAGACATATTGGATGGATTCATTAAAAAATTTGTTCTCTGTCCTGAGTGTGAGAATCCTGAAACAGATCTGCATGTCAATCCGAAGAAGCAAACAATAGGTAATTCTTGTAAAGCCTGTGGCTCTCGAGGCATGCTTGACACACATCATAAACTCTGCACGTTCATTCTCAAAAACCCACCTGAGAATAGTGACAGTACAGGAAAAAAAGAAAAGGAAAAGAAAAATAGAAAGGGCAAAGACAAGGAAAATGGCTCTGTTTCCACCAGTGAGATACCACCAC
This sequence comes from Nanger dama, assembly GCA_917880005.1. Lineage (NCBI taxonomy): Eukaryota > Metazoa > Chordata > Mammalia > Artiodactyla > Bovidae > Nanger > Nanger dama. The sequence continues at coordinate 11,695,879 of CAKJTW010000032.1, read as the reverse complement.
CACCGCCACCACCACCAAAATGAAATCAGTCCTCCTCCACATGCTGTTGAAGAAGAAGAGGATGAGGACCGGGGGGAGGATACAACAGAGGAAGCTCAAAGGCGTAGAATGGATGAAATCAGTGACCATGCAGAAGTTTTAACCCTCAGTGATGGTTTGGAAAGGACTATTGAAGAGCGAGTCAATATCCTGTTTGATTTTGTTAAGAAAAAGAAAGAAGGAGGTATTATTGACTCATCTGACAAAGAGATTGTAGCTGAAGCAGAAAGACTGGATATAAAAGCCATGGGCCCTCTTGTTTTGACTGAAGTTCTTTTTAATGAGAAGATTGGGGAACAAATTAAGAAATACAGGCGCCATTTCTTACGATTTTGTCACAACGACAAAAAGCTCAGCGGTACCACCTTCTTGGTTTGGAGTGTGTGGTAGCAATGTATCAACCTCAGCTCATTTCCAAGATTCCACATATCTTGAAGGAGATGTATGATGCAGACCTTTTGGAGGAAGAGGTCATCATTAGCTGGTCGGAAAAGACCTCTAAGAAATATGTCCCAAAGGAACTTGCCAAAGAGATTCGTGTTAAAGCAGAACCTTTTATAAAATGGTTGAAGGAAGCAGAGGAAGAATCTTCTGGTGGTGAAGATGATGATGACGATGAGAATACTGAGGTGGTGTATTCAAAGACTGCCAAGTGTACCGAAAGTTGAAGCTGTAAAGTCTGACAACAAAGATGATGGCGTTGATATTGATGCCATTTAGAGGGGTGGGTGCAGCCCAGCTTAACAGTGTAATGCTGAGAATCTTCTTGCATCATTGGCCAGAAGTGCAACATGAATGTGCAGGAGCTAAACTGGCTCAACATCATGCTACACTTTTCTACTAAAAATGTATTGCTGTGAGTGGTCTGTATTTAAACCCAATAAGACATCTAGGGAGTCCATACACATATCCGTGAGCAGGTGGAGTTTGCTTATTTATAGCATGTTTCTTTTTGAAAAATTAGTGGTGGACACATTTGGATCACATTTATACAGTTCTAAAAAATAAAGATTTGATTTTGGTCATTCTCCAAAAAAAAAAAAAAAAAAAGGGCTATGGTTTTTCCTGTGGTCATGTATGGATGTGAGAGTTGGACTGTGAAGAAGGCTGAGCGCCGAAGAATTGATGCTTTTGAACTGTGGTATTGGAGAGGACTCTTGAGAGTCCCTTGGACTACAAGGAGATCCAACCAGTCCATTCTGAAGGAGATCAGCCCTGGGATTTCTTTGGAAGGAATGATGCTAAAGCTTGGCCACCTCATGCGAAGAGTTGACTAATTGGAAAAGACTCTGATGCTGGGAGGGATTGGGGGCAGGAGGAGAAGGGGATGACCGAGGATGAGATGGCTGGATGGCATCACTGACTCAATGGACATGAGTCTGAGTGAACTCTGGGAGTTGGTGATGGATAGGGAGGCCTGGTGTGCTGCGATTCATGGGGTCGCAAACAGTCAGACATGACTGAACGACTGAACTGAACTGAACAACTTAATGAGTTTGGTGATGAGGCTATGTCCATGAACCCATTACTACAATCTATTCTATAAACATATCCATAGCTTTCAAAAGTTTTATCCTGCTTTCTTTCTTCTTCTTCTTATTGCTGCTATTCTTGTGTGTGCTATTAGAGCATACAATACAGTATTAACTATAAACACTATGCTGTATTCTATCTGTAAATCTCTAGCATTTATTCATCTTGCATAGCTGAAGCTGTACCCTTTGATTTATCTTCAGATAATTCAGTAATCACAGAAGTTACATAGTTCAGCTTCACGAAAAGATACATTATATGTAACTTCAGTCAAAGTACTACAGCTAAGAATACATTTTTCATGACTTATAATTCTGTTGAATTTTGAGATCTTTAGGGAGTAAGCTCATGTTGTTCTCACCGAACTCTGTGAAGAGTTTTCATTGTCAGAAAAGGGCTCCACCCTCCCCTTTGCTGGCTATGATAAACAGCCCTGCCAAAACTGCCCTGGTGGTTACACTGTATTGGGAGTTATCCTCCAAAGTGAAACTTGGCTGGGCAAGCACCACTCCTCCTATCACTCCTAAGAGTCTATATTTGGAAAACCAGTTTACCCTGCCCTGATTTTTTTTTGTATTTGTTTTTTGACAGTTTCTTCCCTTAATCATCCCTGGCTTCATTCTAAGCTTAAAAATAGAGCATGCATATGAATGATTAGTGATCAGGCTTCTGAAAGTGAGTATATATATTCACTTATAGATTATGTGTATACACGCTGTCATGTCTCTTTGCAACTCCATGGACTGTATAGCCTACCAAGCTTCTTTGTCCACGGAATTTTCCAAGCAAGAATACTGGAGTGGGTTGCCATATCCCGCTCCAGGGGATCTTCCCAAGCCAGGGATCAAACTGTATCTCTTTCTCCTGCATTGGCAGGCAAATTCTTCACCAGAGTCACTTGGGAAACCCCCTACTTATTAATATATAGATATAGATTATCTAGTTGCCTCTGACTGAAGTTTTACTCGTTTGATTTTCTTAATCTACATTTATTCTGTTGACTGTAACTGCTAAATAATTTCACTCAGTCCTTCATTTTGAGGTGCTACCTTTGAGGATCATGAAAATTAAATGACTTATCTATACGTGGCACTTATCTATACGTGGTAAAGAACTTGCCTGCCAACGCATGGGACAAGAGACTTGGGTTCAATCCCTGGGTTGGGAAGATCCCCTGGAGAAGGAAATGGCAACCCACTTCAGTATTCTTGCCTGGAGAATCCCATGGACAAAGGAACCTGTGGGGTTACCTGTCCATAACGTCACCAAGAGTCAGACATGACTGAAGTGACTTAGCACGCACATATCTATACGTGAAACCATTTCATAGTGCCCAGAATATAGTCACAGTTTCTTTACATGCTGTCATATCATCACCACCAACATGCGTCTCCACTTTATCCCCTCCCTAGTTCATTCCCGTTCATACTGTGTGATGTCTACACAAACAACTCTCGAAAAATTATGACTGGAATTGTCTACCTTTACCTATAGGCTTGATAAAATCTCATATGTACATTGTTTTTTAAATTTGTTATTACATTTACTGTTGATGACATTAGTACTTTTCAAAATGTGGTCCTTGAATCACTGCTTTTGAATTATGGAAAGCAGAAAAACTAGGGGTGGTCCCCAGATATCTGTATTTTAGGCAAATACACAGGAGATTGGGTTATGCACACCACCATTTGGCAACATGTGCTAGTCTACTTTTGATCCCTACCATTTTTGCCATCATTTTGCTGTTGATTTTTAAGATGGTAAAGAGATTTATCTTACCACAGCCTTAAAGTAACCCATATTTACAGAGTATAATTCTTTAGATCATAATTAAAATATATAACTATACTACTACTACTATATAAAGGTAAAAATCTCTAGGGGAAATAGAAGGACCAAGTACAAATTGCTAGATAATGGATGAATGATAATACAATGATTCAAACTTTGTCAGGGTTTAGGTACCTTCCTAAACTCCTGTGCGTCCCCTAAACTATAAGCTCCAAGTAACATAGTTAGAAGGGAACTGGCTATTTCCTGCTTTCATTAGAAGACTGAATTTGATGATGCACTATTGTATATGCTGTAAATCCTTTTTAGAACTATATAAACTCTACTTCCTAGAAAATAAGTCAATAACAACGTGGAAGATAGCCAGAATTCATCTTTGCGATAGGACTATGGAGTAATGAGACTAGTTTTCTTGGATGACTTACAGAAATCAAAATTGATAACATAAAGCCATACTTTGTATTTCAAAAACACAACTGCTACATGACTATAAATATCTTCTGAGTTGTAGATGAGATTCTTGAGCTAGATGGTAGTGTTCAACGCATATGCACAAAGCAAACAGGATGCTTTAAAATAAGTGCTGAATCTCTTGCAAGATGAAATATTAGTACTATTGACATAGGCCAAGTACCTTTATCACCAAGGTGTCTGTTTATCTCTTTGTTTTCTTTAGTAAAGTAGCATTAGGCATTTAGAAGTGAAGACCAGTGAAGCATTTTACTAAAACTATAATTGCAAAGCTAATTGGAGATTGCAAATTAAGTGGGAATAGTGTACAGAGTGATGTAAGGATGCCATCAAATCATAGAAATTACATTTGGAAAGGCTCTAGATAATTTCCAGTCCAACCTCCCACCCAGATCTTCACTTCTGCTTTGAATATGTGAATACAGGGAAATCCTATGTCTTTATCCAGTAAATATTTATATCATGCTCCAGCAACTGTCATTAAAATAATAATTGGTTCAAAGTACCTTCTCTCACATTTTTCCCCTCCTTGTATTTACCTTCCTAGACGTCAGACCTGGATTCCTGACCCCAAACCCTTGTATTTTTCTCTGTTATCTCTGAAACACTGGTTCAGAGATATTTGTTATTTTAGTACCCAGAGACTTCCCAATTACTAATCCAAATTCTTCTGCTGGTTACAAGACAGCCTTTATTCAGCATGTATTACAACCACGGTAGGATTATAAAAATTAACCGGCCAAGAAGAGAAGCCATAATGTTCTAGACACCTGATTTTTACTCATGACAAGGTAACAAGAACTAACACTGAGATCTTTGGCCAATTTCCCTCCTCTGCCATGGACCATCCCACTAGCAAGGTGATGGACTATTGAGAAATGGTCTTTGAAGTTGGTTATCCCCCGGCTGCACCTGTCTACTCACTCCTAAAACCTGGTACCCTCTAGAAATACAGTAACTAGCACAGAGATAGAACTCTGACTGCTACGTCTTCCCCTTTTGAAACAATTCTAAATTTTGTAAGGCATAAGGCAGATAATGTTTTTTTAGGTTACTCCAAGTCTGAAGGAAGGAGAAAGTCCCTTATAATACCTGCCATAAAGATCTTGAGGAGGGCATGGCAATCCATTCCAGTATTCCTGCCTGGAGAAGCACCAGGGACAGAAGTATCTAGTAGGCTACAGTTCATGGGGTTGCAAAGAGTCAGACACGACTGAGGGACTGAGCACATAAAGACCTTAGAACCACCATTTCAATAAAACGCTAACCACTCTTTTGCATTTCAGCAGGACAGATATAGAAAGATGCCCCAGGAGCCTGATGGCTCAACAAACGTGCTATGGCAGGGTGAAGGAAGAATGCTCTCCTATTGTTATTTCCTGTCCCTTCAGAAATGAAATAATGGACTTCAGACCTTCTGAATTACAGAAGCACTGTCTTCATGATCAGCAAGTTAGAATACTGATCATATTCCAACTGAGAACATGAAGAATCATTTTCATACTAAGGACATTTGATTTCCAAAATGAATTTTGCAAAAATAGGTAAGTTTTATTGGTAACACCCTTTCTAAACTCCTGGAGTTAAGTGAAACCTTGTACCCACTTAAGTGACATAGTTCTATGTTTGGTTGTTTAATAAAGTGAATCAGCACCTAAGTGTCCAAAAAGAACTTCATTTTAAAAATGCCTTTCAGTTGAACAGCAGCAGCCAGGGTTCTGCGCTCCCCTGTGGCCGTGGGCCTCCACAGGGCCACAAGGCAACTAAGAACATGAGAGAGTTGAGGCATAGCCACCGCCGTGGGTACGTCACCAAATACACACCAAGTTCCTGAAGGACACGATCCGGGAGGTGTGCGGCTTCGCCCCTTATGAGCAGCAGGCCATGGAGCTGCTCACGGTCTCCAAGGACAGTGGGCCCTCAAGTTCATCAAGAAAAGGGTAGGCACACACATCCACACCAAGAGGGAAGAGAGAGGAGCTGAGCAACGTCCTGGCCATCATGAGGAGAGAGGCAGCCAAGGACTGAACCCTTCCCCCTCTGTGCACAGTAAACCTTTTCAGGAAAAAAAAAAAAAAAAAAGAAGGCCTTTTCTGTTTACTTATTCCTGATTTAAATTTTTATCTATAGAACAGGTGGTTTACCTTTTGCCATTGGAGTACATTATGGTGGTCACTACTGAAGGCTGGTAGTATAGACATGGAGGAATAAAAAGGTTTGGGTCAACGTGGGTGAATATAGTGATTCATTGGTGTATATCAGGGACATAAACTTCATTGTCAAATTTGTTTGCAACTGCATATAGATTCTGATTGTAGGAGATGCTTGATCAAGAAAATAAAGAGTTGAAGAAATGAGAGGTATTTCTAGCCCTCTGATCTCTCTTTCCTATTACATCTCTCCCTTGAGAAATCTCCAGCAAACGCATACTTTAAAGTTTTATCAGCCTACCTAAGACTTTTTGCTAAGTAGACAAGAACCTTTCTGGGATGTCAGCTGATCTGGTGGATCCACCACTACTCTGCCCCAGCCCTTCCCCATTCTCATTTCAAGTCAGCCACACTCTAAGTCTGTGCAAAATCTGCCAGTCACCTCTGACCCACTCTTCACTAGGGTGTAATCCTAGTAGATTCTGCCAACCCCCTGAACAGCCTGATGAATTCTTAGTATACGGATAATTCTCTTTACTGCCTATGATAAGTAGCAAAAGATAAGGAAGAACTGGCCTTGCCGATAAGATGTTTTTGACAGTTGCAAATTCAAAACAAACAATTCTGGAAATTCCCTGGCAGTCCAGGAGTGAGGATGCAAGGCTCTTGCTACCAGGGCCCTGGGTTCGATCCCTACCCGGAACTAAGATCCCACAAGTTGTGTGGTGTGGTAAAAATAAATAAATAAACACATAATCCTGACACAGCTTAAGGAGAATTATATAGTAGCACGAAAGCTAATGCAACTGTCATGTAACATTGATGATGTGATAAGAGAACACAGGAAAAACTACAAATAATGAAATATGTATGTGTGTATTCTTAGTCTCACAGTCATGTCTGACTCTCTGCGACCTCATGGACCATAGCCCACCGTGCTCCTATGTCCGTGGAATTCTCTGAGCAAGAATACTGGAGTGGGTTGCCATTTCCTCCTCCAGAAGATCTTCCCAACCCGGGGTCAAACCCAAACCACATCTCTTGTGTCTCCTACATTGGCAAGCAGATTCTTTACCACTGCGCCACCTGGGAAAGCCCCTCTTATTGATAAGAGGACATACCAAAACAATGGAAAAAATAAAATATCTATAATAAATCATGGCATGACTGTATAATAGAATACTGCTGCTGCTGCTGCTTAGTCGCTTCAGTCGTATCCGACTCTGTGCGACCCCAGAGACAGCAGCCCACCAGGCTCCACCATCCCTGGGATTCTCCAGGCAAGAACACTGGAGTGGGTTGCCATTTCCTTCTCCAATAATAGAATACTAGGCAACCATAAAAATTATGAGAAAGCCAAGTTATTATTGATCTGGAACTATACCCATATTATATGAAGTGAAAAATTAGATTTTTCTGGAAAGTGTGCATTGCACACTAAGATCTTTGTTCAAGAAATAATATTTTTATTCATGGGAAATATACACAATAATATATTAACAGTGGTTTGTGCATGACCTTTATTTTTCATCTTTGTGTTTGGAATTTCTTTCCGATTTGTATATGCATTTATTGTAAAATGGAAAATGAATAAAGCTACTCTAAAAATTATAGTGTTTAGATGGCTTCCCAGATGAAGAAACCACATTGATCTAAGTCCTACAATGGTTTTTTAAAAAGCTGGTGTCTCTGGATTGGAAGAAAGAGGAGTGAAACATTGTTTAGATGGGATGAAAATTATGAGATGAGGAAAAGTACTAGTTGACAGTAGGGAAATTAAAGTTGAGGGTTTGGACTGAAGCAGAGAGAAGGAGGGATACCCTTAAAGCTTCAGTCCTCCAAGCCTCTGCACATTGTGTTCCCACTACCAGAAAAGTCTTTTTCCGCTGATGAAATCATTTTCAAGACCCAGCTGGAATTACTCTTCCTCTTTGATGTTTCCTTTTGGACTCAGGTATTGGTTTTTGCTTCCACTGTGGCCCATCCATGCCTGTACTATTGCACAGAATGCACTTGTATTGCATTGATTACTTGTTACCTTGTTTAAACCATTTTGTAAACAGCAAGCTCCAGGAGGGGCTTATTTTTCTTGAACACAGTTCTGTCATATAATAGCTATACAAGATATGTGTGCGCAGGTTTGACTCAAATTGAACTGAACTGAATTGAAACAGTTTTGGAGAATGATTAGTTAACAGAGAGTCTTAAAAGTAAGGCTGAAGAGTTGGGTTTGATTTAATCTATAATATAGAGGTTTAAGCATATATCCCTTTGGTATATGAGGAAACTTCTAGAAGATGGATAAAAGAAAGCACTACCATTCTTTCAACTCAGTTCACCAGAGATTGGAGTTGGCAGCTCTGGAAAGGCTACTGATGGTCAGTATTGGAAGGTGCTGAACATTGCCCATTTAACAACCTCCCAGAAGGCAAAAATCATTTTATGTAGTACAGGCTGTAGATTCCTGATTAAGACAGACCAATGGGTGAATGACCCATGTTAAAATATTTTCAATAAGCTTCTTTGATCTCATAAAACTCCAATCTTAAGCCTAGAAGCTTCAATGACAATATATGTACCATTGTTTTACAACACTATCACAGCGATTATCTTCTTTTTCCCAATAATGTGTTTTATTCATTTTTAGAACATAATGTAAACAAAGAGAATCATACTTTGATGATGACCTAATGAACAAGATGTTTTTAAAGTGGTAGATCTGGTTGCATTAGACCAAGTATTACCTACCACACACAGCATAAGTGTTAGTCGCTCAGCTGTGTCCAACTCTTTGTAGCCCATGGACTGTAGCTCTCCAGGCTTCACTGCCCACAGAATTCTCCAGGCAAGGAGAATTCTCCAGGCAAGGAGAATTCTCCAGGCAAGAATCCTGGAGTGGGTCACCGTTCCCTTCAGGGGATCTTCCCAATCAAGGGATCAAACCCAGGTCTCCTGCACTGCAGGCAGATTCTTTACCATCTGAGCCACCAGAGAATTAAGACTTTAACAAATTTTTAGATTATCCAGTCAAACAGTTGTCTTTTAAGAAAAAAATATTTTACGAAAGATTATTATATCATTTAATTCAAGAGAAAATTGTTTACCTGTATTCACGCCCCAAGGGGTGGTTTTTTCAAACTGAACTATTTTTATATACAATTACTAATGTTGATAAAGTTCAAAGCTAACTTAGTCTCTTTTCCTTTAATTCTGTGTCTTTAATTCCTTTAGTGCTTTGTTGCATATGTTTTGCTAGTAGAAAAGTGTGCTAGTTTAATTATTCTACATACAAGTGAGCTTTCATGCTGTTTGTCTCCTTCCACACACTTATTTTCCACCGCAGGTACACAGCTCACTGACATCATGAACCATCCAACAACCAATGACAACTGTGTGAGTTCTACAAAAATGTCTCCAAAATTCCTCCTCAGGGGCAAAATAATGCAACTGTTTCTTGAACACTGTATCTGTTCTTAGGAACCATGACCTAGATATAAAAAGATGGGAAAGCTATTTTTCTCAGCAAAGGCAGATTTGCTGTTTTGAATTCCTACTCAACATTCAGTTCCAAGATGTGAAGCCAACTACTGTTTACTTGGTGTCTCTCCTCTAAGTAGTTAAAATACATTTAATTGAGCCTTTCTGTAGTATTCTGGGATTATTTTGTGTTCACTTTAAAAAGAAAGGGAGAGGGCTTCCCTGGTGGTCCAGTGTCTAAGATTCAGTACTTACAATGTAGGAAGCCCCGGGTTCGATCCCTGGTCAGGAAACCAGATCCCACATGCTACAACTAAGAGTTGGCATACCACAACTAAAGATCCTGCATGATGCAATGAAGACCCAGCACAGTCAAATAAATAAATAAAAATAAATATTTTAAAATAATAAAAGAAAAGAAAGGGAAATACTAAAATCCCTCCACCAGTGAGGTCTAGCCATAACTTATGCCACGAACAGAACAGACTGTTAGCAAAGTCTCGCATTATTACCTGCTCCAAGAAAGAATGCGGCAGAGGGATATATATCAATATTTATTGGGGCAAATTTTTTAAATAGTAAATAAACGAATAAAATTCTGTTTCAAATTTCTCTATAAAGGATAATGATGAGCTAAAGCGAGAATCTGGTCTCTCTGGCCTCTTCCTAATCATTTTATCTATTACAAGCTCATTTCAATAATGGCACAGACACTGATGGACACTGGTGTCTATTATGCACAAGCGTACTGCCCCCTATTGTTTAATTACTGCTTTTCTCCTGGGATTTTCAAAGCAGCGAATCCTCATTCCATCCCTTTAAGTATCTCCTCTTGGCCAGTGGAGAAGCTGAGGCTACTGACTGAGCCATAGGATTTTAAGAGCAAAATCATGGTGCCTGCTGGGAATTTGTGCTCCCTGCTCTGGAAGGGAATGCATCTAATCCTGTTACATTGTGTATTTTCTTGGGAAGGAAACAATGAAGAGGAAAAAATGCTAGGCCATCCTGAAAGCAGAGTTATGAAGCATCTTATCTTCTCCACCCAGTGTGCATTTGCCCCAAGGCAGCGGCTAATCTGGGATCACTGAGACACAAGAGGTCACAACTGAGGTGAAACCGAGATGAGAAACCAGAACATAGCTTTAGTTTTTGCAAAAGAGAAAAGTATTTCAAATAATCAGGCTGAGTCTCCTCCTCAGAGCCTCAAAAACCCACGTCACAACAGAACAGGTCATGAACCAGCAAGGAGTGGATGTGGTTTTGGCAGAGTCCACTTCCAGTAAGTGGCTGAATATGTTAATGCATTATTACTATGACAGCTGATACATTAAAGCAATATATGTCTCACGACTGCTTTGGACAGTATCTCACCAGCATTCCGTTAATGCTATGATCCCTGCCTGAGCGCAGTTTGATACAGAGTTTAAAGGAAAGACAGAGAAAGAGAGAGACCATAAAATGCCCACTTGTAGAAGTTAGAAAACAAACCCTGGTGGATCCATAGAAGGAACTCTTCTGAGATTTGAAAGTGAATTTTTAAAATTAATACTTTTAACAGCTCTATGGAGATATAACTGGCATTCAATAGATACAGATATGTCGTACAACTTAATAAGTTTCAAGATACATCTGTGAAACTATTACCACCGTTAAGATAATAAACATATCTATCACTCTCATGCCCCTTCATGGCCCCTGGATATACGATTTTATCTATCTTGGATAGGTGCCTAACAGGGGAATGGCTGGGTCAAATGGCATGTGTACAGTTTACTTTGTAAGAACTTACTAAATTGTTTTCTGAAGTGATTTTTCTCCTTCTACATTCCCATCAGTAGTACAGAGAGTTACGGTTGTTCCACAACCTCACCCATATTCAGCATGTTCAATCTTTTTAATTTTAGCAGTTATGACAAGTGTGTAGCAGTATCTCCTTATAGTTTTGAAGCACAGCCCAAGTGATCAGTGACTTTGAGCATCTTCTCGTGTGCTCATTCATCATTTGTGTATTTTACTTAGTGGGTACCCTTGCCTGGAAAATCCCATGGACAGAGGAGCCTAATATGCTACAGTCCATAGGGTCGCAACGAGTCAGACACGACTGAACGACTTCACTCACTCACTAGTCTTATGGAGCCTTGTGTCAATTTTTTAACTGGGTTGTTTGTTTTCTTATTCATGAGTTTTGAGAGTCCTTTATATAATCTGGGTACACGTTCTTTATGTATTTTGGATACAAGTCCTCTCAAAAAATTCACAGATTCTTAACTTTCATATGGAAACGCAAGAACTCCAGAATAGCCAAAGAACTCTAAAAAAGAAGAGCAAAGCTGAAGGATCCGCCCATCGGCATGACCCAATTTCAAGACTTATAAAGCTGTATAATCAAGACAGTGTGGTCACAGTGTAAAAACAGACAAATAGACCAGTAGATCAGGATTCAGAGGCCAGAAATAGACCCATCATACACGCAACCAACTTTTGACAAAGGTGCAAAGGCAATCCAATGGAAAGAGGATAGCCTTTTCAATAAAGAGTGCTAGAAGAACTGGATATGCTGAGGCAAAAATATTAAGTTCAATCCATATCTTAAGCAACATACAAAAAGAACCTGAAAACAGATCACAGACCTAAAGATAAAACATAAAACCAGCCCTGAGTGGGCCCAAAGCAAAATGAAAACACAGACCCTGTTCAGAAATTATTGAGAATTTCAAAACAGCAATGGCAGAATTAGCTCCAAGCATAGGGCCCTTCCTAAATGCAGGACCCTGTGTTACTAAACAGGTTGCAGGCCTGTGAAACCAACCCTACCTAAAAATTATCAAACTTCTAGAATAAAACATAGGAGAAAACCTATGTTACCTTGGGTTATGCAAAGATTCCTTATATAGGCACAATACCAAAAGGACGATCCCTAAAAGAAGAAATTGATAAACTGAACATCATCAATATTAAAAACTTTTGTTCTCAAAAGATTAAGTGAACGAAAGATAAGCCACAAACTAGGAGGAACTATTTATCAAAAATAATAAATTTGAACATTGTACACATCATGTGCCAGTGTTCTAAAAACTTTAAATAAATTCACATATATATATATATAGTAAATACCTTATAAAGTAGATACAGTTTTAGCTTCATCTCATATAAAAAAGATATAAGAATTTAAGAATCTGGCTTAATGATATAAGACTAGTAAATCAAGGAGCTAAAGTACTGGAGTCCAGGCTGTCTGATTTTGAGGCCACGTTCTTGATGTCTCCTACAGTAAAAACAAATGACATTTCTGTCTTCTCATTTTCTGTGCTTAATTTATCTGAGGGGAGATTTTTTTAAAAATCACCTACAACTTATTTCAACAGACTACCTTAAAAAATTCCCGAAGTGGGCATTGTTGATGGCCACGACTGCCCAACTATGTTCAGTATACAAAGTCCTCTTCCTATAAGCCTTTTCCAAGGCCAGGTAAACCCAGCGGTTATCAGTGTTTCCGGGACCGGTATCAGCAGTCCAAGGGTAGCACAAGTAAGTTTATAAAGCTTAGTGCCAGATAAAGCAGCCTTGATTTGAACTGCCACATTGCCCGATTTTCTCTTTTGCAGGAAGGGACATTCCTGCAGCAAAGTACAGCATGGTTTCCTATGCCCAGAAAGAATGCATGGGCCTCATTTAGTGACCACTTACATCCAGAGAGGGACCAAAGCATGGGAACGCTCATGTTTATCTATGTGCCTGAGCCCACCCACTGCTTCACTGCAGGCCACGGAGAAAGAAGCATCAAGTCCTAAAAAGGCACTGGGGCTGAATAGCACAATATGCTTGGATACCCATGCTTCATGTAAACACAGGGCAATTGTGAGTTCTGAGAGGCTGGGTGTTGCAGTTCACTGAGGGTCTGATTAGCATCTAGACAGCAACCCCAGAAAGGGCTGCAGACCCCTTTGTCTGGAGGAAGGGGTGTGCACATCATTCTGGTCAACAGGACTCACAAGCAACTCTCCTCTGAATATTTCACCCCCGATTCCCATTGAAGTATGTTTTGGGAGTCTCCAGCATTTTCACAGCAAAGGGCTTTTGGCTTGTCTGCCTTACTTTTTATAAGCGCGAGGGTAGCAGTTTGAAGTAAAAGGAAAGAGTCATGGGAAACTGAACTTCCGGCAGAAATAATATAGCTCGTGAGGTTGCTACAGTTCAGTTCAGTTCAGTCGCTCAGTCATGCCCGACTCTCTGCGACCCCATGGATCGCAGCACACCAGGCCTCCCTGTCCATGAAGCTGGCAATTGCTGAGTAAACTCTGTTTTGAACTAGCAGTGTCCGAGTCTTTTGAGACTTTAGTTTTAACGTCACGTAAGTTATTGTGTCTAAAAATCGAAAATAGACACTGCGTGACTCCTAGTACTCTCTGGTTTCCTGGGTCAAAAGGCTCAGGATGCATCTCTCCCTCCTTTCCACAGGATAATGTTTTAGGTAAAACTGTGATTTTTTTTTTTTTTTTTACTATCTTGCTTTTCCACCTTCACAAAGAAGAATACAATGACTATTTCTGGCCCCTCTGTGGTAAGAGCTGGAGATAACATTTTTCCTGAGAGTTCTCGATCCTGTGGCCAGAGTACATTCCTTTAACTTACCCGTTAGAGTCCAACAGTCACTCCGCCTCTCTGACTTTAAGACAGTCACACAAGACCAACCCCAACAAAACCTGAAACTTCAGTATTTGGCACCTGCCACACTCAGGGCATGGCTTTCAGGAGATTTCACCAGGTTCAAAAAAGATGGATATGATTGTCCCTTAGTGTTACCTGTTTGAAACTTAAATTTTAATTCTAATCAATCTAGGATATGAAAAGTTGTGACATGTGAGGGTACCCTGGGCGTATCAGCACACAAATTTTGTCAAACAGAAAAATCATAGGTTCTTAATTCAGGAGCAGTTTTTAAACTCTCGTAAAGAGAGAAAAAATCAGTGGAACAAAACATTTGTACGTAGATCCTTTTATTATTATTATCTGCTGATGTGATTGGTTCCAAGGGAATCACTTGCACCCAGGAGGGTTCCCTTACCCAGCTTTCTATCTAAAATGGCAATATTCACTCTGTTTATTTATATCAATTTAATCAGTTATACCTTCCTGATGGCTCGGATGGTAAAGAATCTGCCTGCAATGCAAGAGACCTCGGGTTGAATCCCCAGGTTAGGAAGATCCCCTGGAGGAGAGCATGGCAACCCACTCCAGTATTCTGCCTGGGAAATCCCATGGACAGGAGTCTGGAGGGCTACAGTCCCTGGGGTCGAAGAGTCAGACACCATTGAGCAACACTTTCAAGGATTTATAAAACTATGCCTGTATTTTTGAAGCGAATCTTCTTTTGGGCTTTCTAATTCTGCTTTTCTGGACAACTGTATGCTGACCATCTAGGTGTGTACATTAAGAATCAATAAGTGAGAATGTCACTCACTTCCAAACAAACATCAGAGATGTTAACATATAAGGATTTAGGGGCAAGGAGGGCTGCTGCCTCTCCCTGTGAAACCTGCATTAAACAGTCACTCCTCACTTCATCAGGAAAAGGAATGTACTCTGGAGAAACAGCAATGTCATAGTCATAAAGTACCCACGTGGCTGAACAAAATTCCCGCCCAATTCAGGTATTTCAGTTCTGGGAAGGAAGGGAGGGTTTCCTTACAGAGGGTAGACAGGAAGAAATGAGGTCCATGTCCCTTTCTTTCAATTATCTATAAAAATGAAGGCGCTTATTTATATAAGGTATATAAATTAAGAAAATTCTAGAGCTAATTCATCTCCTAGCTTGTCTAAAGGTGGGAGGTTTGCAGGCTAAAGGCACACAGAATTCATGTCCCCACTGACAGGGTTTTCACGCTCATTTCTTATCTGAAGGGCTCAAGTTTTTCTTGCAGAGTACACACAAGGCCCTATCAAAGTTCACTGTGCAGTTTTGTTTGGAGCCGCTGAAGGATAGCTTTCCCATTAGAAATCTAACACAGGAACGTCTTTAATTAGCAGACTTTTCTGCAGGATGGGGCCCAAGCAGGACTACCGGGACTGAAGTGTGAATTTCAATACTTCCTTGCAAAAGGAGGAGACTGGACATTCTCAGTATCTTACTTGAAGCAGGGTACGATGACTCATACGTGAAGCAGTGCATTAATGGCTTACATTATGTTACAGGTATGAATTTTACATAAAACGGATTAATATTATATGTCATGGTGGAATTTTAAATACTCCGTGCCCATGCATTTTTAATATTTACGTGCTCTAATTTAATGTTCAAGGCAATTGCATTTCTTGAGCCCACTTTTGCATCTAGAGGGGTAAAAGAAAACCCTACGAAGTCTCGGTTTTATTTATACGTCCCTTCACCAAAAATGTGCATTCGGCCTTCTTTTCCATTTCCCCCCCCACCCGCCACCCCTCACCCCCAAAGCTATAACGTTTTAAAAACAGGCACGGAAAGGCAACGCATTCCATTCCATCATTATGGTTTCAGCAGTTCGGAAAAGCTGAGTGGGGAGTGGGGAAACAGGAGAACGAACGTGCCTTCTAGAACAGTGTCCTTCTTAAGGCGCTGAAATCCAGGGATGGAGGGATGGCTTGGTGGACGGTCCTCGGGCGCCAGGCTGTTAGCAGTGGCAGGAGAGCCTCGAGCAGGGCCCGGGCGCTCCTTCCACCGCCTAAGCCGGGGGGAGTGAATTCCAGCCGCACATTCCCGCAGCTCTTCGCAATTAACTTCTCCCTCTCTTTTCGCCTCCCTAGGGCACACACCAGCCTAGCCTGACTCCCACCCAGCTCTCGGTTCTCAAAGCCCCCACCCACGGCGTTGACGGAATGGAGTGCCCTTCCCATTGGCCCGAGCGTCATTCCCTGAGGTGGCACCGTCCGCCTGATTGGCTGGGCACTCCCGACCCTCCGCCCACCCCCTCCACTCGGGTTGCCCGGCTCCCGCCCCCCGGCATCGCCCGGAGCCCCCGCCCTCCGCCTCCTCCCTCCGCGCACCCGCCCCCGGAGCCCAGCCCGGACTCCGCTTTCGCTCGCGCGGCGACCCGGCCGGCCCGCTGGCCCCGCCCCCGGAGCGCGCGGCTTATAAATACAGCTGCGCGGCGGGCCGGGCCGGAGCGGAGAGGAGGTGCGGTTGTGAGTCTGAGATAGGAGTGGGGGACACCTCGGGTCCGGGGGAGCGCGGCCGCGGCGGCGGGCCGGCTGTAGTCAGAGGTCCGAAGGGCGCCCGGTGGGCTGCTTTCTTTCCGGTGCCTTTGATTTTTTTTTTCCTTGCCTTTTGGTCCCGGCCGAGTGTCGCCCAGAGCGATTCTCCGGTCAATTTGGGGCGCGCGATCGCCCGGAGCTTTCCGGTGCCCCGAGCGCAGAGCAGGCGCGCGGGGCGCGAAGGAGAGGGGAGCGGAGCCGGCTGCGGACGAGGGGAGGGGGCCGGAGCTTGCCTGCCTCGCTCGCTCGCCCAAGCGGGTCCGCTCGCGCAGGGCGCAGGGCGCGCGCGATGAAGGCGGTGAGCCCGGTGCGCCCCTCGGGCCGCAAGGCGCCGTCGGGCTGCGGCGGCGGCGGCGGCGAGCTGGCGCTGCGCTGCCTGGCCGAGCACGGCCACAGCCTGGGCGGTTCGGCGGCCGCGGCGGCGGCGGCGGCGGCCGCGCGCTGCAAGGCGGCCGAGGCGGCGGCCGACGAGCCGGCGCTGTGCCTGCAGTGCGATATGAACGACTGCTACAGCCGCCTGCGGAGGCTGGTGCCCACCATCCCGCCCAACAAGAAAGTCAGCAAAGTAGAGCTCCTGCAGCACGTTATCGACTACATCCTGGATCTGCAGCTGGCGCTGGAGACGCACCCGGCTCTGCTGAGGCAGCCGCCGCCGCCCGCGCCGCCGCACCTCCCGGCCGGGACCTGCCCGGCCGCGCCGCCGAGGACCCCGCTCACCGCGCTCAACACCGATCCGGTGAGAGGCCCCGGGGCAGATGCCGCGGGGGTCCGCGGGGAGGGCAACGGCCGAGTGGAGGCACGCGGGCGCTCCCCTTACCCCGGGGCAGGGGCGGCGGAGTGACAGTTTGTCCTGCCGCTCCTCCCGGTGGCTGGGTGCAGCGAGCTGGGGGGCCGGCCGGGTGGGTGCGCGGGGCGGGGACCAGGGGGCTGGGCGCCTCCAGGGCTGTCAAGTCCAGGGTGCCCCCTGGGAAGGGGGCGTCTCCCCTGGGGCTACAGGCTGGGGTGGGGGCATGCGTCGGCGGGCCAGCCTGGGTTCCGGGAATCGATGAGGAAGACCGGGAGGAGCGCGGTGGGGGCGCCCGCTAACCTTTCCTCGGTGTCGGTTGCTCTTCCAGGCCGGCGCGGTGAACAAGCAGGGCGACAGCATTCTCTGCCGCTGAGCCGCGCGTCCCAGGTGAGCGCGCGTTTCCCTTCTCGGGTGGCTGGTCACCAGAGACACCCCGTCCCCGGGGCCTTCCGGTGTCAGGCACAGGGGTGTTCTTTGCCATCCCCCCACCCCCACTCCACGCCCCAGCATTTCTGAGGGCAGATTCCCAAGGAAGATCCACCTCTCTCTGCCACCCATTTAGTAAGTGAACCCGTACTTAGTTTCGAGAACTGGGGGACGGATCAGCTCGTATCCCCGCCGCCCCCCAGTGATCGGCCGGTCTCCCCGCCGAAGTGAGGGTACCCTCGTGGGCATGGGGCCCGATGTCGCCCCCCGCCCCTCCCCACGCCCCGTGCAGTCTGACACCCACGAAAGAGGACGCAGGCAAGGTCCCCGGAGTGGGTGCCCTGCGCAGGCTTCCCGGGGCTCGCGACTGCTTGCTCGGCGCCGGGCCGGGCGGCGGACTGCGGGTGTAGTCTGACCCGGTGGTTTGTTTTGGGTTGTTGATCAAGCATGTCTTGAGTTTGGTCGGTGGCGCCAGTTAGTCTACAGCGGGAAGGTTCACACACCCCCTCTATTCATTCCTCTTCCACAGGTGTGCGGCCGCCTGAGCCCGAGCCAGGAGCCCTAGAGAGGGAGGGGGAGAGAGCAGAAGTTAGAGAAAAAGCCAACCGGAGGAAGGAAAAATAAAAGATCAGCAAATCTTAGAAACGTTTCATTCGTCATTCCAAGAGAGAGGGAAGAAAAATAAAACTTTTCATCTTTGTTAAATTTTTTTGCACGTTCATAAACATTCTACATACGTATTCTCTTTTGTCCCATTTATAACCGCTGTGAATTGTACATTTTTGTGTTTTTGGAGGTGCAGTTAAACTTTTAAGCTTAAGTGTGACAGGACTGATAAATAGAAGAATCAAGAGTAAATCCGACTGTTAGAAGCCGACTTTGTGACCAAGGAGCTCAATTTTTGTTTTGAAGCTTTACTAATATACCAGAGCATTGTAGATATTTTTCTTTCTTTTTTTTTTTTTGACATCTATTGTTTAAAATAGATGTTTATACGGGGGCAGGGAACTTTGTGTTCCCTGCAAGAATGTTACATATTGTATAGATAACTGAGTGACATTTCATACCATGTATATATAGAGATGCTCTATAAGTGTGAGAAAGTATATGCTTTAATAGACTACTGTAATTATAAGATATTTTTAATTAAATATTTTTTGTAAATATTATGTGTGTGTTTTTTTTAATCTGTGGGAATATTTCTTTTGGAAAATTATTTTTCAGCTCAGTTGAAGAGCTCTTGATAATCTTGAATGTCTTTTCTGTTTGGTCTGGCTCTTAATTTGTTTTTGTTTTGCCTGGTGGTCGGTAGACTCGGAAGTAACAGTTATAGCTAGTGACCCTGCATGACTGCATGAGATGTTTAATCACAAAATAAACTTGTTCTGAGTCCATTCAAATGTGTTTTCTTTAACCTAGATCGAAATCTTTGTATTTGAAGCCTACGTGTGGAAAATGCGCTTTATCAGTTTTTAAGTACAGGGTTTGATAGTGTAATATATAAAGAGTAAGTGTTTGTTTTTCCTTTTTAACCGAGGTCAAGATGGATTCGGAATGATTTTGCTTATGGGATGGGGAAATGCTTGGATCCTGATGAGTTTATGAAATCTGCTGTTTTATCAAAGTGGAAAAATGCTTATCATTCTTCATTTTACACTAAAGCTTAATGTCACTGAGTTTCATGTCTGTATAGATTATTTAAATCATAGAAATGAAAAATGTTCTCTGCTTGCTACCAAAGGACAAACTCTTGGCAATGAACACTTTTCTGCTTTCCTTCCTCCAAAGAATACTAATAGGCAACAGTGGGAGAAAAAAAAATTTAAGGCATAATGGCAAATCCTTCAAGCAGGGATAAAAGTCGATCTTCAAACATTAACTTAAGTAGACCAAAAATTCTGATGACCGCATCTAGATTATTTTTTATAAAAATGATTTTCACTATAGCTATGTTAGTTAACCGCTACACTACTGTCCAATCTCTTGTGATGTGTAACTTTTACATGTGACTATTAAAGTAGATTTATCTGTCTTGTACCGTGATTTCTGGTCTCATTTCTTCAAAACCTTAACACTTATATTTAAGACTTTCTTTTCTCTTGAAGGAAGATAGTATATTCTGCGTTAGATAGGACTGTCAGGGCTTGTGAACATTATGCATTTAACGTGATCAGTGCTCTACACATCAGTTAGATGGAATTTTTAGAGTGAGAATTAAGTAGGATTTAATTGGGTGCTTTGTAAATAGTTAGTCAACTGTGTGTGTAACATGGTCTGTTTGATTTTTAAAAGGAAAGGATTTGTTTCAGCTTATACAAGAATAAAAGTATTACAAACCCAAGGGACTTTTTATGAGGTCAAAGTCAAATATTTATATGAATATGAAATATGGCCTCTAGTAGTCAGTTGAAATGGCAATATCTCAACAGAAATGAACAAAGTTAATGCTGACAAATTCTAAAAAATGTAAGATTTTTAAAAATCTGTCCCCTATCTCCCTCATGTTACCCCCTCAGCTTTGACATTTCACTGGTCTTAGGTATTTTTAGAATTTGATGTATTTGATGTTGAGACTTAGAAAGTCAAAGGACCACTTGTTTAGATGAGGTTTATTTTTATTTTTGATGTTATTCATTCTTGTCACACATTGAGGAAAACACAAGAACACTGCTGGAATTCCAAGTCTGAAGAATTCGAACGATTGCATTCTTTGTTACTAAGAAAGGGGTCAATCCCTCCTTTTTATTTCCTTAATTTCAGTAGGAAGCAAGTCACACGTGCTCTGTTGGTTGGAGTTAGGCATTTGTCAGGCCTAACTACCACATCCTACCTAAGTTTTTAAGCAGAGCTTAAACTTATGCTGGGAGATTGTACATCTCAAAATGAATATTTTTGATTTTTGAAGATAAGTCTTGCTCCTTAATTTCATATTTGGGGCATGAAGAATCACTAAAAGGGAAAAAAGTATTATGGATGTTACATTTGAGAGACTTGACATTTTCCCCTCAGCCTCTCACACAGCACTGAATGTCTCTAAAGAAGCTAAGTCACTGTTCACTAAATTTATATGCAATTGTATAAGATAATACATTTTATTAAATGTTGGCTGTGTCCTAACCAAGTGACCAAATAAAAACATTTTTCATTTATCTATGTAGTTGTAATGATTCAAATAATTGGTTTCACAGAAAAATATTATCTGACTTCTCTCATTTAGTTTGTCTGCCTTTAATGTATAGGCACAACCAAAGAGTAAGAATTGTTTACACCTACAAAGGGGAAAAAATCCTATGATGAGATGTTTCTCATTGTGGTTTTAAAATCCTGAACATCTCAAGACATTTCATGTTGAAGGAGAAAAACTTTATTTCAAAGAACTAAAATACTTTGACATTGTATAAATCTTAAGTCTATTGTCAAGCTTTAACTGAATTTTTAGAACTTTTAAAATTTTTCACCCCATAATCTTGTATTAAATGCCTTCTATAATAATAAATCTTCACTGAGCAAAGGGTTCTGAAGTTTGTGGTTTTTAATTGACTTCTACTGAGTTATGCAATTTTTCATTATCAAGAATGGGTCTCTTGATGGATCACCTCAATTATTTACAGTGTTCCTTACCAGGTGATGAAAAATGTGGCTTGAAAATGGTGATACGAACGAAAAGGAAATCTAGTTTGAATGCTAGAGAAATCTTGTCTACTCTTTGGTATCTGCTAGGAGAGGGAGCAAGAATTCCAAAAGGCAACAGAATGATCCTCAGGGAAACTAGACCCCCTCCTCTCTCTCTCTCTCTCTCTCTCTCTCTCTCCTCACACACACACACACACACACACACCCATAATGTTGACAGAAATTATTTCATAGTGCAGAACCCAATAAAACTGGCTCTGCCTTTCTAGCTTTTGCACTTTAATTATATATATGTTAATCAGCCCAGATAGCCCTTGGGTCTCTACTGGTCCAAGGACCAACCCCTCCAGGTTTCTGAAGAGGGAAAAGCTTCCCCTTGCTGCTTTGCAAGTCCAGGAAATTAATTTACTCACCTCAGAATTAATCTTAATAGGGTTGCCCTCAGTAGGTACTCTTCAGACCCAGATGGTTTCTTTCAATTACAACCCATGACATTTTGCTAAAATATTAATTATATTAATTAGAACCATTGCCCAAAAGGTTTTAAAATTGTAATTTTACTTCCGAGTTCTACCTTGAGCAATGATAACAATAGATACTTGAAAAGATAAAACTCTTACAAAAGGGAACTCATTTGTTCCAGAGAGGTGAACTGCAGTCGTAGAAACTTAATTGAAAGTGCTTTTCAAATTTTTGATGAATTTTTTAAAGTGTGTTTTTGTGTTCAAGTGCCTCCTTCATGATGATTTATATCCTGGCTATTATAAAAAAATTTGCTTAGGCGCTAAACTCTGGTCTGAACACATTGCCGAAGTTTTTTTATACTCACCCAAGCAAAGCAATTCAGTAGTCAGCTGCTGAAATTGACTCCGTCATTCATAAGTCTCCACGATAAATTCACACAAGGGATATGAAAAAGGGGCCATAAAAATTGAAGTTAATTTGAAAAGCCCCTTTGAGTCCTTAAAAGAGTAAACACATCAGTTTCTCGGGAAGAAGAACAAAATATGTTACCTGTATTCCACTGGCTAAATGTGATTGAAAAGGACTTAAAATATTTAAATAAAGAGACCAAAGACAAATTTTCCATATGAATTCGCTGAATCTGAATGTTTTTCCAATAGGAAATCTCATACTTTAGAAAGAGATTTCCTAAAATATTACCAAGGTATTGGCAAAATATGCAAATTCCTGTTGAAACAGGATACCATTATTTGCTTTAAATGACTGTTTCTCAATTCATGATGATAAAAAGTGCATATTAGCACTTTTAGCATGCATATTAAATTCACATTCTAAAATCTCATCTTTTATTCCAATGTTTAATTTCCAAAAGAAGGTACTACAGTCCTACAGTTGTTCTTCGTGCAAATTCATGTATTTTAGAATGTTCCTTAAATATTTTCTTAAATATTTTAAGCATTTTAAAATATCTACTGCCCATTTCATAAACTTTAGCAGTCAACGGACAGACTGTAACTGTGTGTGTATGTGTGTGTGTTTATCTAAAAATAGTTAACCAACATACAGAAAAATAGGTTTGAAAAAGAAGTTTAACTCTAAAAAATAAATAAATTGTTTTAACCTTCCTCCATTCTCTCTCCACTTTAATTCCTAAGATTGGCGATTTCCATAAAGATGTACCCTTCATTGTTTGGACTGCTGTGAGTTAGTCACGTCATGTTTAAGCATAAAGAATGATAGAAAATAAAGAGCAAGTAAATCAATTCTCATGTTTATCATCTCCTAGAATTTGGGTTAATCTCATAAGAAATCTGAAGAAAGAAAAGCAGGAGGGGAGGAGAGGGGCAGGAACTAACTTACATGGAAAACCTCAGAGAAAGCCAGAGAAAGAGATCTAAATTTGTAGACATAATTTTACACCTTACTTCAGCAATAAATCTTCGAAATACTTTTTGCACATGTTAAACCTGAGTTCGAGGCCACAATTAAAGTAGGCTCCTTAAAGGGCTTCCTTGGTGGCTGAGAGGTAAAGAATCTGCCTTCCAATGCATAAGACACAAGAGATGCTGGTTGGATCCCTGCGTCAGGAAGATCCTCTGAAGTAGGAAATCCAAACTTGCTCCAGTATTCTGGCCTAGAAGAATTCCATGGACAGAGGAACTACAGTCCATGGGATAGCAAAGAGTCTGACACAACTGAGCACACACACACAGGCTCCTTAAAACATTAGGCTATATGTGATTCTTCTTTGCATGTCCCACAGTGCTTTACCAGGGCCTGGTATAGTATTCGTTGAACTGAATTAAAGTTTTATTCGCTCAGCTGTGTCCAATTCTGTGCAAAACTACGGACTATAGCCAGGCTCCTCTGTCCACGGGATTCTCTAGGCAAGAATACTGGAGGGGTTGCTGTGCCCTTCTCCAGGGATCCTTCCAACCCCTGGCCTCCTGCATTGCAGGCAGATTCTTTACCATCTGAGCCCCCAGGGAAGCCCATTAACAGAGGATCTGTCTTCCCAATGCTCTCAGTTACTCCTTTGCTGCTTCATCTACAGTAATTCACAGTTGAACTTGAGACCAGTATATCTACCTGCCTTCTGGTCCTCTCTGCCACTGAAGTGCAGTAGAATTGAAACAGCATTTAAGGTTTCTGCAAACTTGTCCCTCTTTCTGGATTTCCTATTGGCTTGGTCAATTTGGGCTGCCATAAGAAAGTACCATTGACTGGATGGATTAAACAACAAAGGTCTATTTCTCCCTGGTCTGGAGGCTGGGAAGTCCAAGATCAGGGAGCCAGCCAGTTCTGTTCCTAAAAGTCACTGCTGTTGCAGGATGAGCATAGCAATCCTCCTACTTCCTTCAAATCCCCGTAGTCACACAGGGTGCTTGGCTTCCTTCTTGGAGCCGGACCATAAGATAGAAACAGAGCCCAGGGCTAAGCAAGGTCCTCTTTCTGCCCCTGTGACCTGGATGGAAGGATCTTTCAACTCGCATTTCCATCAGTCCTTTCTCTCCTTTACTTCTGGCTGCCTTTAAGCATAGTCTGTGTTTCAGCTATGGGCTTCTCTGGTGGCTCAGATGGTAAAGAATCCGCCTGCAATGCAGGAGACCCGGGTTGAATCCCTGGGTTGGGGAGATCCCCTGGAGAAGGGGATGGCTACCCACTCCAGTATTCTTGCCTGGAGAATTCCATGGACTACAGTCCATGGGGTCGCAAAGTATCTCAGACATGACTGAGCAGCTAACACTTTTGCATGCTTCAGCTGCACCGAAGTACTCGTCTCGTGGACACTAGCCAGTAGAGCAGGCTTCTCTCTCTAGTCTTGACAGAGTATGATTGATTTCCGAGAGTTAACAAAAGAGCAGGCTCAAGGACATATATGCAACATGGAGGGTGGGAGTGGGAGGGGGGACCTGCCCTGCTAGCCAAACCAGCTAAGTCCGCTTGCCCATCAGTGGGTAGGACTGAACTAGCTACATCCAAAATGGTGCCCTTTTTGTGCTTTCTTTCACTGCAAGCGGTGTCACCCCCGTCTGGATCCCATCACCCACACTCCCAGTCTAGGCTGCTGCTGACCTCCTTCCCATTCTGTATAATACCCAACCATCACCTCTTCTGCAAGAATTATAAGATGCCTCTCCCTTTCATCCCCCAAAGAGCCAACACACCCCATGCTATAGTATAATTATTTTCACATGTCTGTGTTTCCTGTAGCTTCCTGACCCTCTGGGGATTCCAGACCACAAAGTACTAGAAGAACATTCCTGTAACTCTCCATGCCAGCAAATCTAGCAAATTCCTTACAACTCAACAGTGCAGTTGAGAGATTTTCATTATCTCTGAAAGCCTTTGGCTGCCTTAAAGGTGGAAAATAGATAAGCTGTGTGCTCTTGAGAGTGAGGGAGTGTGTGGTCAGCCTCTGGCAGAGAGAATCAGAAGGAAGGGCTGAAGAGAGGAGAGGCTGAACAGATCTCCAAGAAACAAGGGACATTTCTGACCCAAGTTGGGATAAATAAACAAAGACACCTCAGTGCCAGGTGTGAAAACATGGGGCAATGACCACACACAGGTGTGGGATGTGATGGGTCTGGGGTGTAAGAAGGAAGATGGTGCAATGAGGTTTCTAAGTGTGTCATAGGCTACTCTGTTTTCCAGGACGTGGGGTACATCAGCCACATGAAATGCAGTGAGTCCCCATGAGTTAGTTCTGAAAGAACACGCTTGGTGCCTGAATAAAAATCCCTTTTCCAGATGGAAGCTTCATTACCTCTACTATGACCCAGGACCCCAGAAGCGAATCGGATAATTAGTAACCTGCCATATGTCTTATATGGAGAAAGCAATGGCAACCCACTCCAGTACTCTTGCCTGGAAAATCCCATGGATGGAGGAGCCTGGTAGGCTGCAGTCCATGGGGTCGCTGAGGGTCGGACACAACTGAGTGACTTCACTTTCACTTTTCACTTTCCTGCATTGGAGAATGAAATGGCAATCGACTCCAGTGTTCTTGCCTGGAGAATCCCAGGGATGGCGGAGCCTGGTGGGCTGCCGTCTGTGAGGTCCCACAGAGTTGGACACGACTGAAGCGACTTAGCACCAGCAGCAGCATTTATCTTATAATACTCCTCCCATTTTCCAGTGAAGGAGACAGAAGAAGACCCAGAGGTGAATGGTGGAGTCAGATCTAGAACCTGGTTTTTTCCATCTCTAATCCAGGGCCACGAACCTCAGTATGGGTGGATTCTTGTCCCAGTATACTCTTAGGGGTTTCTTTCAGTTCATATTCTCATCTACAAATTGCCCCATGTTGTCTCCTAAAAAGATGGAGTCCAAATCCTAAGCAGGTAGTCATTAAATGCAGGACTGATCTGGTTGCCTTGTATTTCTTTCATGGTTGGTGGTTTAGATGCTAAGTTGTATCCAACTCTTGAGACCCTGTGGACTGTGGCCCGGCAGGCTCCTCTGTCCAGGGAATTCTCCACGCAAGAATACTGGAGTGGGTAGCCATTCCCTTCTCCAGAGATCTTTCAATTGTTGTATTCTGGCTGCCCTTTAAAAAGGAGAACAGAGGTAAAGTACTTTTGTAAAAGAATCAAAGCTCTTTGACAAAGGAGCAAAGGCAATTCTGTGAAGCAGGGATAGTCTTTTCCATGAGTGATGCTGGGACAACTGGATGTCCACGTGCCAAAAAAATGAACTTAGTTTCAGAGCTTACACTTTTCACAAAGAATAACTCATAATGGGTCATAGACCTAAATGTAACGTGGAAAACTAGAAACCTTCTGGAAGGAAACATAGGAAGAAATCTATGTGACTTTCGGTTTAGTGATGAATTTTAGATCCAACACAGAAAGCATGAAACTTGAACCCTAGATTGTGGTCATTCAGTCGCTAAGTCATATCCAACTCTTTGTGACCCCATGGACTGTAGGCTGCTAGGCTCCTCTGTTCATAGAATTCTCCAGGCAGAAAATACTGGAGTGGGTTGCCATTTCCTTCTCCAGGGGATCTGCTTCTTCCCAACCCAGGGATGAAACCTGGCTCTCCTACCCTTTACCATTGAGCCACCAGGAAGCCCAAATCCTGTGTTATCCTCCAACATTTTATCCCTTGCATCCATTCAACAGAAGTAGCATGGTGTGGGAGGGGTCATGGACTATGTGGTCAAGGCAAAAGAAGTGGATGCTACTCAGAGCTCTGCAACTAATTAGCTGTGTCCCCTCAGACAAGTAACTTTTCCATGTTCCAATAGCCTCATCTATAAAATGAGAATTACCTATTGTTGCATAGACGTTTCTTGAAAGGTACAAAGAAAGTAACATATGTGAAAATTTTATAAGACAATGGTTATAATTTTGCTATATAAAAAAAAAAATCTGAGGGACTTTCCCTGGTGGTCCAGTGCTGAAGAATCCATTTTCCAATGCTGAGGATGTGGGTTGCATCCATGGACAGGTAACTAAGATTCCCACATGCTGGCAGGGCAACTAAGCCTGCGTGCCACACACTACACCTGAGAGAAGCCTGAGAGCAAGTGTGAAGATTCCACACGCCACCACTAAGACCTGGCGCAGCCAAAAAATAAAAATACATCTGGAGAGAGTTTTCAGTTTTAGATTCCTGAGTTCCACCCCTTCGTCCCTCCCCCTCCACCGAGACTGACTCATCAGGTATAGTGTCAGAACCAGGAACTGCATGCCAGTGTTCACCCAAGAATCTAAGGCAAGTCTCCCAGGAACCCCACTTCAAGAAATAGAACTCTAAGCCATAAAATGCCATATAGGTTTAGGCTGTTGTTGCTATGCCACATGAGGTGGGTTTCTCCTTCTTTTTATAGCACTTTCCAATTTTTCCTTCCATGGTGGCTTAGATGATAAAGAATCTGCCTGCAATGCGGGAGACCCGGGTTTGATCCCTGGGTGGGGAAGATCCCCTGGGGAAGGGAATGGCAACCCACTCCAGTATTCTTGTCTAGAGAATTCCATGGACAGAGGAGCCTGGTGGGCTATAGTCCACAGGGTCGAAAAGAGTCAGACATGATTGAGCAACTAACACTCTCACTTTCCAGGTGAAGTAAAAAGCAGAGATTAATACAATATCAATATACTTTGTTTTACCCATCCCACTGAATCTTAAATTTTCTAAGGAAAGATACAAAAGAAAGAGATCAATTTTTACCCCCTTATACATCATTCCAAAATTTAGGTTCTCTTACCACATGTATGTATTGACCTAAAAATGTCTGGAGAAGATGAGCCTGCACAGGCAACAGTGAGCAGTATTTCTTTAATGGTAAAGAGATTCTTCTGGATAAACAGATTTAGGAAAAAATGTTTCATTTCTCCTGGTACATTATATATCATTCTAAGAGACTAACTTTAACATGATGTAACAAAAATACTGTCTAACTGGTCTTGCTCCAATCTGTTGTGTTAGACTTGGAACTGTCCTAATTCATGGCTAGCAAATGTTAAAATACCATATGCATGTAAAATTGGGATACGATATAATTGTACCTTCATTTCACATAATAGATTTCTTCTTGCTAAAATTATATGATTTTTATGAATCAAAAAAGCAGTGGAGACAATGGCTTCCATTCTTCTAAAGCTGTGAATAAGAACTTTAAAAAAGGAAGCATTAGGAAGTCTGTGGAATTAGGTTGTGCACTCTGCTACTTACCGTGTGGCGCTGGGCAAGGTACTTAACCTCTCTGAGCCGTATTAAAACTTTTTTTTTATAATGGGATTACAATAGTTATCAGTAAGAGTCTTTATGACTCTTTATGAGGATCATGTGTGCAAAGCCCCTAACTTAGTGCCAGCCACATGAACTATTCAATACAAGCTAGTTCCTTTCTTCTAATCATTCCCACCTCTATTCATATTCTAAGACCTGAGAATGTGCTTGCCCTCCTCCCACATGAAAATGGGATTAACAAGCATGGAGGAGCAAGGGATGTGTGTGTATCTGGGTCCTCAGGATGCAGGGCAAGGATTTCAACAACGCATCAACCTTTCTGAGAGATCAAGATTTTAAACCTTCTAAATGCACAAACTATTTTCTGTGCCATTTCTTTTTCTCCAGAATAACCCGAAGGTACCTACATACAAAGATATAAATGACCTACATGTTGATGGACAAAGAAGGATTTGAGGAAAGGTGGGAGTCTGAAGAGCCAGAAAGAACTGCCGTGGTAAGAAAGCAGAGAAAAACAGATGAAGGCTTACAGGAAATTAAAACGGTGGCCTAATAGCTGTTGATCTTGCTGTTAACATGATCAGCCAGAAGGCTTGTTTGCTTTGTGATCTACTTTCTGATATTAGTAGATAGCTAAGGGCTACTGGACTGAGGCAGATGCTAAGGATGGGCCAGAGCGAGCAACTCCCTACATAAACTCCCAGATTTAGGGCTGAGTAATCTGGCACCCAAAAATATTTTCCTGGTAGTGACACAATTTTGAAAGCCAAACACATACCACTGGAGTGGTACTCAAGAGTCCAGGTGGTATTTAAGAGAGAAACGAAAATTAAAAACAGCATTAAAAATTGTGTATCTCTTCATGGCTTAGAAGAGTGTACCTTTACAATGCATGTTTAACATAATTTCTGATAGCTATGCTTTATCATAAACTAAGTTTATCACTATGCAGTTACAGGAGAAGGCAATGGCAACCCACTCCAGTACTCTTGCCTGGAAAATCCCATGGATGGAGGAGCCTGGTAGGCTGCAGTCCACGGGGTCGCACAGAGTTGGACACGCCTGAAGCGACTTAGCAGTAGCAGCAAAGCCAAGATTAATTCAATAAGGTAAAGAAATCAAGGTCAATTGCCATACTTCACTGAATCATAAAATAAGAATTTTGAAGTAAATTCAAATGTCCTTACTTTACCGAGAAGAAAACTGAGACTCTAAAATGTAAAAATGAGCCTTTGGTAAGATGACTTAATGGAGGGGCAGAGCTGCCAGCAAAATTCAGGACTTCCAACCTGCAGTCTCCTTAACTTTATTAAGTTCAACGGATTTATGGTTATTTATCTCATTGGGTTCTTATTTGTTGCATGTATATTTCTTTTTTTCTTATGGATCACTTTCCTCTCAAAAAAATTGTGTAAATACAGCCATTTCTCTTTTCTTTTTCTTTCTTGCTTTTTTTCTTCACTTCTAATTTGAGGATTGACTGGGGTCGTTCCTGACAGAGCTATGTTCAGGAGAACAATTTTTTTTTTTTTTTTTAAATTCTGGAGATGACTGCTCTGGAAAAGAGACATGTATCATTTTGCCTAGAATTATTTTGGGATGAAAGATCTCAGGATTACTCTGGATTCTGTTATTCTACAAGTGGATTCCATGGGTGCATGCTAAGTCGCTTCAGTTGTGTCCAACTCTTTGTTACCCTGTGGGCCATAGCCCACCAGGCTCCTCTGTCCATGGGATTCTCCAGGCAAGAATATTGGAGAGGATTGCTGTGCCCTTCTCCAGGGGATCTTCCCAACCCAGGGATGGAACCTGAGTCTCTTGCATTGACAGGCAGGTTCTTCACCACTAGCGCAACCTGGGTAGCCTACAAATAGACTACAGGACACTTAAAGCTCCAGACTTCCTTTATGATTCTATGGAGTAATAGGGACCCTGTTAATTTGTTTATCAATTTGCAGCTTTAATTTCATGACATTTGAAACACTAGTAAAAAGAAATAATCTCCTTAATCTCCTGCCTCAATATTTTGGAGAATACAGAGAAATACACTATCACTGTAGACCAGTTAGCTCTTGCCAAGTCTGGTTTTTAATATGATACATATGAAGAGAATCCTCTATTTGCCAACATCTATCAAGGGATTGATTTCCTCAGCTCCATGGTAATTGTTTAATACTAAACCAGTCCAAAATTTCAGGGCATGTTTCTCAGAAACCCTTTGTCTAGTGTCAGTTGTGGACCTAGACAATACAGCAGCTGTTAATTCTAGGTTACAGAAACAAAAATAAAATAAAAAGATAACGTGCAGATTCCTAGGTTGGGAAGTTCCCCTGGAGAAGGGATAGGGTACCCACTCCAGTATTCTTGGGCTTCCGTGCTGGCACAGATGATAAAGAATCTGCCTGCAATGTGGGAGACTTGGGTTCAATCCCTAGGTTGGGAAGATCCCCTGGAGGAGGGCATGGCGACCCATCCCAGTATTCTTGCCTGGAGAATCCCCATGGACAGAGGAGCCTGGTGGGCTACAGTTTACAGGGTCAGAAAGAGCAACTAAGTGCAGAAGGGAAATTCTTCAATGGAATCGAACTTGTTGAAGAAGTAAAAAAATAAATAAACTTCAGTTCTTTTTAAAAATCAGAAATATGCTCAAAATCAATGGAGTTCAACTTTTAAAAGGCAGTATCTTCTAGATTCTTTCAGTATTTGAGGTCTTCCAGGTAACTTGACAAGATTTTAAAATGCTTTTAATACAAAAGGAACTAGAGTGAAAATAATTACTTAAAACCAGGTCAGATATTTTTAAAAGATCATTATGAGCTTTGCAATACCATTTCAGGGTTGATTTTAACAATACAATTCCTTTCTGTTCATGGTTTTTCCCTGCCAAATGACATAGAAGAACTTTTCTGGGAGGCTGTATTCGTAATCAGCACCTGATTATCAGTCTTTTTAAGAAACAGGATCACAGAGATGAACCCTGGGATGAAATCCTAAACTCTGCAAGACTGGGCTGAGGACTCTGCTTTGCTTTCTGCCCAAATGCTTCATGCCTCTTCCTCTCCAGCAGTGTTTTTCCTCCTCCACCCTACCTGCCCCCAGACTCCCTGAAACTCCAGTCTCCCAGGAGCTGGGGCATGTCCTTCCCACCACAAGCTTTCTTCTGCAAGCACTGGAAAATCTCAAAGAGAGTAAGAGAATCCTTTGCTCCCACAGCCTGTGATTCTCAATCCCTGTGCAATTTACCAGGTAGGGAGAGACTGCACCCTCTTTGTGGGGAGAGTCCTGCTTATTTCAGAATATCAGCCAACTTTCTTACAAGGCTGCCTGCCAAAGCACGCAGGCAGTCTCTCCACACCACCCTGCACGGCCATTGCTCCTGCGTCTCGGCCATGACTCTGCTGACATCAGCATCGCAGGTTTTCAATCCCTAAATCACGTGGCATGAGGCCCTCACTTACCCTCCATATAACCAAAGCTCATTAGATCCCATGAATCAAATATCTACTTTGACAGATATTAAACACGCAGTTCTGGAAGCACACACTTCTGGCTCAGCTAACCCTTGCAGGATGTGAGTTTTGATAAACCTGCAGATTTTCCTGTTGACATTCCTCAGGTTACTGGCTTTCCTGGTCCGACAGGCAGTGTCAGCTATCTGCTGCCCTCTTTTTGAGTCTTAGGGCACACTGCAATCACAAACAGAGCCCATTTCCTGCAGGAGCCTCTTCTGCCTGTCAGGGTCAGGGTGGGTGGGATGGACAGGTTCAAGCTTCTAGCTTAGTTTTCTGATGACCAGCAAGGGCTATTCCAGTGGTGTTATAATGGTGCTTTAACCACCCTGACGGTTTTCTTCTATGTCAACAGCAAAAACCATTTTCTACAACAACAAAGCAGCAGATGAATTATAAGACAGGCTATTGTTCTGTTTTGTTTTCTTTTATCTTATCCCAATTTGTCACCTGGACCAGTGCCCCTCAGGGCTGATCTATTTATTCCCCTGAAGTGCTCACATACGTTTCTGGCTCTAAGGATATTGAAAGGAAGGTGATGCCTGAATACATTCTCAATGCCTGTCCAGCTGAACACATCTGCCCTTCTAGGACAATGATCTGGTTGAGGTCCTCACAGAGGAGACAGTAGTAGTGGTAGGGTTAGTCACTCAGTTGTGTCCAACTTTTTGTGACCCTATGGACTGTAGTGCATCAGGCTCCTCTGTCCATGGGATTCTCAGTGGTTTGCCAGTCCCTTCTCCCTTGCCGACACGGGATTGAACCTGGGCCTCCTGCATTGCAGGTGGATTCTTAACCATCTGAGCTACAGGGAAGCCTCAGAGGGGACAGAGTCACAGACAGATCAGAAGGTCTTGCAGGAAGTTAGACCATCTGGGCTGGGTACAACCCATTAATACACCTTCGCCCCACCCCCCCACCTACCTGTCTACCAGCTCCTCTGGCTATGGTTGCATCATTCCCACAGACCATCTGTATAATGGTTTCTTCCCCCAGTCCTCCCTGTTAGCATCTCACCGCTCTGTTCCCATGGCTGCTGGTCATCTCTCCTGTTTCCTTGTAGCAAACTAAAATAGGAAGAAGATGCTCACTGAAAGTAAAACAAAGAAACAATTGTCATCTTTCCCTCAAAATCACGGGAGGTCTTTGGAGAATGAGAAGATGGCAACAACGTAGTGCTCAGAAAAACCATGAGAAACCATAGCTCAGGATGCCGGTCTATCAGAAAGTTGATATCTGTCTACTCTTTTATGGCAATCTCTCTGTGTGTCTCTCTCATGCTTCTTTGAGCTCCACCCGACCCCGACGGCAGTCTCTTATTGAGAGTGCTACTGCTGCTGCTAAGTCGCTTCAGTCGTGTCCGATTCTGTGCGACTCCATAGAGAGTAGCCCACCAGGCTCTGCAGTCGCTGGGATTCTCCAGGCAAGAATACTGGAGTGGGTTGCCATTTCCTTCTCCACTTATTGAGAATGGCTGCCCTCAAACCACGGAGACGGAAAAATGATCCCACTGTAGCTCCAGGTGGGGAAAAGAATGGATGGTACTGTCTTCCCCCAGCTGAAAGAAATCCTTAATTTGTCTGATGGCCCAGTCAGGCCCCGAGAAGATTAAAGTGCAGCGAACATTCAGAACCCCTCACGAGCCATCGTGCAAATGTCTCTCTGCACCAGGGCTGGCTTCCTGGGTGTGTAGCCTGTGGGGTTGTTTACAATCCTGCCCTTAGAAGAGCCCACACTTAGTTGAATGCTTTGCTGTCATTGTCTTGAAATTCTTCAGACTTTTTGAGCATGGGGCCCACATTTTCTCTTGGCACTGGGCCCTACAAATTGTCAATCTGTTCCTCTGCAGCCTAGTTCTGAAGTATCCTATTGTGCCTGAAATGGTGGGCTGAGAAACATTTACTTACTTGGCAGGGGGTGGGGGTGGGGGTGGAGGGTGGGGGGTGGAGGGTGGGTGGCGGAATGATGTGATCTTCACCTTCTACCTGCGTTGGTTCTCTTAGCTGAAACGCCTGCCTGTGAGGGTAATGCTACATGCCTGACTCTTCTATTCCCAGGGCCGGCAGGCTTGGTCAGTTACGGAAAGAGAAAGTTTCCATGGAGAACTGTGTGATGTGCCTGGAAGGAATCATCGTAGCATGAAGAAAGATACTGAGAAATTCTGCTCCAGGGAGATAGTTCAGTAAAAGAGAGGTTCACAAACAACTCCCAGGGGTCATCCTGTTGTGTCTAGAAGAAAGAGACAAGAAAAACCGTTTCTTCCAGATTCTTCCTTTTCAACTGAAGCCACGAGGCCCCTGGCACACACTCAGCCGATGTTTTTATGTCTCCTGCTGTTTACTCTGAATCCTTCTCGAGCTGTTGCAGAGAGGCACTACATCAACACAATTTATTTCATTACGATGCCATGTCATATCATATATCTTCTGTTCACAGTAGGTTGACAAGGCATTGCGTTTGTGTACGAGCATATATGGATACATATTACCACAATTGCGGGAAATAGTATTTATTGAGTGCCCACTACCTTATTAGATGCTACAGACAGAACTGTGAGGGCACATATAACAATTTAATAACAGGGCGGCGGGGGGGGGGAGATACTCTTTCTATTTAATTCGGCTTGCAGAAAAACAAAACCAAACCAAAAAAAAAAAGACTACTTGATATTTTCTCTCTGTGCCTGCTGGATGGTGGCAAGAAAGACCTCTAAAGCACATAGAGCTCTTATCTTTGTTCATTCCCCAAAGAATAATAGATCAGTCAGAGCTCTGATGCTGTTTTAATAATGTACAATTTACAATTCATTGGTTACCAAGCACTCACGGTATAATTAATTTTACAGACCTGTTCAGCAAATCCACATGGTTTTGCACAATATGGGGAGGGGGGAGGGGGGAGAAGTATTACCAGGAGGAGGTGGAGGCTGGGGGAGAGTGAAGGAAAAAAGCCATCTTTCCTCCTTTTTCAAAGTAATCGAGTCCTTCACCAGCTGCACAGATTGGCAGGCAACTGTAGGCTGTAGGAGAGATTGAGTTTGATGCACAAGAATCTCCCCACCAAAAGCTCTGGACCAGCAAAATGACAATGCTCATGGGTACTATATTCAGTCTCCTGGGAAGTGCTCACTGAGGAAGCATGGGAACTAACCACAGAGCAACATCAAGCCATCACTCTTAGAAGCAAGCTGCCTACTTCCTAACTACACTCTTGCATGAATAAAATCTAAAGGTGCATGTGATCACTCCCTCCCTTTCAAAAACGTGTAGCAAAAACAAGAGTACCAGCTGGGGATGGAGGGGCTGGGAGAGGAGGGACAAAGATTCCCTGACTGTTTTCATGACCCTCCAGAGGGCCATCATTTACTTGAAGGGGCCCTGGAAATTCACAGATAATTCTCAAAGCCAAAGAAAATTCACAGGAAACCTGTCTAAGTGTATTTCTGATCAATGACCTGCTTTGTTTTTAAATCTTTGCTCTGAACTTTTGGGTTTCCCCAAAATATACATAATGTTTTAGCTTAAAAGTCAGTCTGTCCAAAAAGGAAAATCTGCTCAATTATGTATCACTGTCCTTAAAAACAAGAACATTAAAATTTTTTAAAAAGTGCAGAGGCGCTCAACATACTTCTGTTTATTTCTAAAGTCTGTTTCTCTCTTTATTGTGGATTCTAAGGCACCCAGAATGGGCCATGAACACATGCAGGGCAGAAATTCTGCACCAATACCAAGTGATAATCACTTAGGTGCTCATGTCTGCGCAGTAAGGAGGCCAAGAACAGCACAAATGGAGACTCAGACCCAGCTTTGTCCCTTTGTCCCTTGCTAGGTGCTTGCATGCTAAGTCGCTTAAGAAGTGTCCGACTCTTTGCAATCCCATGGACTATAGCCTGCCAGGCTCTCCTGTCCATGAACTTCTCCAGGCAAGAATATTGGAGTGAGTTGCTGTGCCCTTCTTTTGAGTATTTCCCGACCCAGGGATCGAACCCACGTCTCCTGTGGCTCTTGCATCGCAGTCAGATTCTGTGCTGCTGAGCAACCAGGGAAGCTCCTAAGGTATTTTGTTGGAAAGGTCATTTAACCTTTTGAGGGCTTAGTTTTCCCATCAATAAAAATAAAGTTGAAACATTGACTTGTTCACAGACTTGTTGAAGGGCTAAGGGAGATCATGTGTATATATCCGTCAGCATAATACCTTATTTTTGGTGGGTGTCAATAGTAAACAGTCATTGTGTTGACGTTATTCAATCATGGTTAGTTATTTTGCTATGCTTAATGACTTTTTTTTTTTTTTTTTTTGCTCTTTTTGCAGCCCGGATAATGACCAGAGGAGACATCGACCAACATTGACTCCATCTGAGCTGGGATGCTGACACAGTGCCGATGCTTTCTAGTCTCCCACCAGGTAAAATGGGTGGGTGGGGGTGGGGGGCGGTGGTGAAGGTCTATGATTATTTCGAATAACCAAGCCTAAAGTAGTCCTGTTCAGAGTAGCTTGAACTTCCCTTCATTGGAATTCCAAATGAGTTGCTTAACAAAGGTGGGATATCGTCTCCATTCGCATATTAAAGTGCTTTCCAGAGCTGAGACCCCACACAAAACAAGTTCAGCAAGGGAATGAGGAAGTAGGCGGCATACTGCAGGGGTCGGTCAAAGACATTATAGTGCCCACCCTCTGGAGTCCATCTCCAACAAGGCTCCTTCTGCCTGGTGCGGCTGGAGCCAATAGGAGGCCGAGTTGGTTTAGAAGCGCCTGGTGCGGCTGGAGCCAATAGGAGGCCGAGTTGGTTTAGAAGCGCCTGGTGCTGCTGGAGCCAATAGGAAGCCGAGTTGGTTTAGAAGCGCCTGGTGCTGCTGGAGCCAATAGGAGGCCGAGTTGGTTTAGAAGCAAAGTGTCATTCTTTACTGGAAGAATGAAGCGGTATGAGCTCATGATCGAGAGCAGGAGTGAGCTGAGTAATAACATTAGAAATAAAAGTGCACAATAAATGCAGTACGCTTGAATCAGTCTGAAACACCATCCCCCACCCCGAGTTCGTGGAAAAGTCCCTCAGAAAACCGGTCGCTGATGCCAAAAAGGTCAGGGGCCACTGATCTAGAGCGCCCGCCGGTCAAGGGCCGAGCTGCGGAGCCGCAGTCTCTGCACCCGGCCCGCCGCCTCACCTGGGACTTCCCGGTTTCCGGGCAGCGAGTCTGCGCACGGCCCGCTGAGGGGAGGTGTGCGGAGCAGCCGTTTTACACCGGGAACGCGGGTCTGAGGCGCCCGCTGCCGGGCCTCTGCACTCGGCTCCCTGTCAGCAAGTGAAACCTGCAGGACAAAGGAAAAGAGGAAAGCAGGTTAGACTTTATTATCCAGATTCTGTTTTTATTCCCTGAGGGGATTGTTCGACGATCATGCCAGCTGTAAAGGGGCCGCTTCACCTTTAATGGACATCCAGGATAAGGCGGGGGCGAGGCGGGGCACAGCGGTAAAGAACCCGGTGCAGGAGAGGAGGGTTTGATCCCTGTGTCTGGAAGATCGCCAGGAGGAGGACATGGCAACCCACTCCAGTATTCTTGCCTGGAGAATCCGGTGGACAGAGAAGCCTGACAGGCTAGCATCCATGGGGTCCCAGTGAGTCAGACACCACTGCGCCGCAAAACAAGGGGAGTTTATGGCAAGAAGGGAAGTCCTCCGAGAGCATAAGGGAATGGAGAACACCATTGCTTGTGTTCAGTTCAGTTCAGTCGCTCAGTCGTGTCCCACTCTTTGCAACCCCATGAACCGCAGCACGCCAGGCCTCCCTGTACCAACTCCCGGAGTTCACTCAAACCCATGTCCATCCAGTCGGTGTTGGACACAGAGTTTAATATTTCCTGGATGCTCTCCTAAATGCTTTGCATGTGTCAGTTCATTTAATTTCTCATAATTACGGTTACAGTCCCCATTTTACAAATAAGAAACATGAGGCACAGACAGGGTAAGTCCAAGGGGACAGATTCTTTTTCCTGTCAACCTAAGTAGCAGCTCTGCAGCTACTAAGATCATCAAGGTAGGTGTTCTACTCGGGACTGGGGCTGAAATGAGCAATGGCTTAAAATATTGTTGTGAGATTACAAATTATAGCCACTTCTAGGTGGAAGCTTGGAGAAAGCTGGTGGAACATTCCCAAGCCAGGAGGATTTGGAGGGTGTGGGGGAGGGGCGGAGGTGGGGAGGAGAGGGGGAGGGTCTGAAGTAGAGAACACCTGTCCTGTCCTCTGGTGACTCCTTAAGGGTGTTGACAAGGGGCGGTTCCCATGTGCCTGTTGCCTGCTGCTGCTAAGTCGCTTCAGTCGCGTCCAACTCGGTGCGACCCCACAGACGGCAGCCCACCAGGCTCCCCCATCCTTGGGATTCTCCAGGCAAGAACACTGGAGTGGGTTGCCATTTCCTCCTCCAATGCATGAAAGTGAAAAGTGAAAGTGAAGTCACTCAGTCGTGTCCGACTCTTGGCGACCCCATGGACTGCAGCCTTCCAGGCTCCTCTGTCCATGGGATTTTCCAGGCAAGAGTACTGGAGTGGGGCACCATCGCCTTCTCCATGCCTGTTGCCTAGTAGCTCTTTTTCCCACTGAAGACTACAAACTGTGCTGTGCCCTTCTGTTTTAGTTGGGTACTTGTGGGTAGGGCAACAGAGACTGATTCAGAGTACAAGGAAAGGGGACAGTGCTGTTGGGAGGATGCCCACAGGTTGGAACTGGACCATGAACTGCAAAACTCTAGAAATCCATGAGGCTGCAGCGGTCAGCTCCTCTTCCTTTCAAAGGCAGTATCATCTCTTTCTGTCCACGTCTCTTGTCATTTCTCCACATCTCTCTGCCAGATCTCTTGCTCTTTCCTATTATTGGCTGCCTTTGCTTCATGAAGGTTTCCAGTCCCCTTAAACACTACCCACCATGGCCTCTCCTGCCCCAACTCGACGCCAAGTAGTCCCCCTTCCCACCATTTGAACATATTTGTTACAGTGTCTTTGTATTTCCAGGAGGGAAAATCTGATTGGGTTTGAATTTTTTTTCTGAACAGAGGTATAGGCGCTGTCCAACCTGAGAGTTTTCTGCTCTGCAGTAGGACACTCACACCTGTCCCAGTTAGCTGTGAGACAGTGGGGATCACATGGTACAGAACATGGGCCTGAGGGCTGCTGCTTCTGCGTGTGTGCTGGGTGTGTGCTAAGTCGCTTCAGTTGGGTCTGATTCTTTGCGACCCCATGGACTGTAGCCCACCAGGCTCCTCTGTCCATGGGATTCTCCAGGCAAGAATACTGGAGTGGGTAGCCATTCCCTTCTCTAGGGGATCTTCCCAACCCAGGGATGGAACCCATGTCTCTTATGTCTCCGTCATTGGCAAGAGGGTGCTTTTCCACTCAAGGCCACCCAAACAAGGCAACTTATATTATTCAAAGAGACTCCATCCAAGGCCACTGTTGCCAGCCAGCCTGGTGCCCCTCTAGACCCACATCTGGATCTGGCAGTAGGACCGTGCTCTCAGAGGAGGCTCACCGGGACTGGAAGGAGGCTCTGATTCAGCAGAAAGCTGCCCAGCAACTTCCTCTGGACTTTTAGCATACATTTCCAATTTTTTCTTGTTTGGCCTGCTCTTCACCTCCTGCTGGCCCTCCACCTGGAATCATCCTCAACATACATACACACTTGCAGTCACATTGGTGTGCTCATCAGTCATGTTCGACTCTTTTCGACCCTATTGCCTGCAGCCCGGTAGGCTCCTCTGTCCACGGGATTTCCCAGTCAAGAATACTTAGAGTGGGTTGCCAGTTCCTACTCCAGAGGATCTTCCTGACCCTGGGATCGAACCTGCCTTTCTTGCGTCTTCTGCATTGGCAGGTCGGTCCTTTGCCACTGTGCCGCCAGGGAAGTGAGCCTCTCCTATTGTCTGTTGGATCTGCTCACTCTTCTTCTTAGAGGACTTTGGTGCATGCCCTGGGTTTTCCCCCGCATCTGACCTCAACCCAAACTGTTGTTAGCTTAGCTTCTCTCTCGTCAGGGCTTCCCAGGTGCCTCAGATGACAAGGAATCTGCCTGCAATAACGGAGACCTGGGTTTGACCCCTGGGTCAGGAAGATCCCTTGAGAGGGGAATGGCAACCCACTCCAGTATTCTTGGCTTGGAGAATTCCATGGGCAGAAGAGCCTGGCAGGCTACAGTCCATGGGGTTGCAAATAGTTGGACACAACCGAGCAACAAACACTTTCACATTTCACTCTCTTGTCAGGGCCAGTGCCTCGAAGGAATTTCCATTTTCTGAACCACACAGTCTATGATGGATGGACAAATGCGTTTTGCTGTAAGGGCACATTGGGTCATGAATGATGCAGAGCCGATGTCTATCAACTGTCTAGAGTCAGTTTGCTCAACAGCATATGCGAGTGTGAGTTCAGCCAGTTTTGTGACTAGTCACTCCTAGTTGCTGCTTGTCACTCACACACATCAAATCCTCAGGGTTTGTTTTGGTTTGTGGCAAAAATGAAGAAGTGAAACAAAGTTGCTCAGTCATGTTTGACTCTTTGTGACCCCATGGACTGTAGCCTACCCGGCTCCTCCATCCATGGAATTTTCCAGGCAAGAATACTGGAGTGGGTTGCCATTTCCTGCACAAATAAAACAATAAAACAAAAATATCTCCCACCAAGCTAACCTTCATGTGCGTTCAATGAATGCTTCTTAGTATTTTCATTCCCATCTGACTCTAAATTGGTGTGTGTGTGTGTGTGTGTGTGTGTCCAGCCTCTTCCTAGCTTTGATCATCTAGATGTCCTGATAGTCATTTATTCCACAGCTACTCCTTCATCTACCCATCTGGCCCAGCAGGATGTAGTTTATTTTATTTTTTTTTTTTTTTAATTGCCTTCAATACTGTACAGTCACATCTGATTTTTTTCCCAAGGCAACTGTCAGGGACATCCTAAGTGTTCCCTGAACATACGACCTTGATTGGGACCTCGCTGGTGGTCCAGTGGTTAAGACTCCATGCTTTCAGTGTAGAGAGTATGGGTTCAATCCCTGGTCTGGGAACTAAGATCTCACATGATGTGGGGCATGGTCAAAAAAAAAAAGGACCCTGATTTACACTGGGTAGCAGACAAATTTGAATCTCTATGGGATCTTTTCCTCAGAAACCAAATATCTTGTATAG
This sequence comes from Nanger dama, assembly GCA_917880005.1. Classification (NCBI taxonomy): domain Eukaryota; kingdom Metazoa; phylum Chordata; class Mammalia; order Artiodactyla; family Bovidae; genus Nanger; species Nanger dama. Next base: position 11,654,502 of record CAKJTW010000032.1, on the reverse strand, counting down.
CTTTATATATGGGCATGTAAGGACTCTGGTGTGGTTTCTATAAGTGCTAGGATGACCCATTGCTCATCAAAAGACCCTTTTGCATATTTTCTGACTCAGTGATTATCTCACAGGGAGATTTAAAAACTGTGGATGCCAGACCCCCACCAAGACCAGGTAAGTCAGAACCTCTGGCATTGGAGTCCAGGCATAAGCACTTTTTTTTTCTTTTAATTCCCTAGTGGTTCTCATGTGCAATCTTAGTTTAGAATACCTTCCTTAGTTCAATAGTTTATAAACTTGGCTGTACCTTGGAGTCACTAGAGAACGTGAAACAATACCGATGCCTGGGTTTCATCTGTGAAACCCATTCATAAATTATTTAGGGTTTTAGCCTGAGTTTTTAAAAACTCCCCAGGTGACTACAATACGCAACCAAAATTGAAAATCAGTACCCTAATGGATGCTTAAAATTTCAATATTAGGCTATTTACTTATCATTTAAGTTTCTGACTGACACCAAAAAAGACTTGTCGTTGGGTGAAAGATGATGCTTTTCTTAATTACTTATATCTTAGTGTGAATGTGGTGCAGATTGAATACAAGGTAGTTTAGTCGCTAAGTGGTGGCCGACTCTTGTGATCCCATGGACGGTAGCCCACCAGGCTCCTCTGTACCTGGGATTTTCCAGGCAAGAGTGAGTTGCCATTTCCATCTCCAGGGTATCTTCCTGACTCAGGGACTGAACCCAGGTCTCCTGCACTGTAGGCAGATTCTTTACTGACTGAGCTATGACAGCTCTTGAATACAAGCCTCCTGGCTAAATTTGAGTTTCAGATAAGCAGATAATTTTTAGAATAAGTATATTCCATGTAATATATGGGTATATTCATGCTAAAAAAATTATGACTTATCTGAAATTCAAATACCAGGGCATCCAGTATTTTTATTTGCTAAATGTGGTCAGTCCTATCCAGAAAGCTTTCCAAGGGCAGGTTGTCAGAGTGGGGCATGGAAAAAGCACAGCGAGAAACATGGAGACCCTGAGGGGGAGGGCACAAGGAATAGTGCAGAAAGACTGCAAAGCAAAGAAGGACTATGCAAAGCCCCAAATCACTTGCCTTGTCCAACTCACTCGAGTACACATCTTTGTAAAAATCAACATAATCTTCCCTATCTCACCAGCTTAGGTGGCAGAGTGTACATTATCCCTCAAGACTGGACTGCGACCATGCACAGCAGCAGACGTCTTGCGTCTAGAATCCCTCTCCTGCTCATGTAAGACCAAGATACTGGGCTGGCCAAAAGTTTCTTTTGTGTTTTTCATAGCATTCTATGGAAAACCCAAACAAACTTTATGGCCAATGCAATAGACATGTAATCCATCGCTAATATATTCACTGATGTTCTAAATTTTTAATTTAGAATTCACTATATTTAGAATTATACATTTATGAAAATTCTAAATATAGAATTTAATTAAGAATGTAATTAAATCTCAGTATAAAATTTAATTATACTCAAAGCTTTCCAAATGTCTGGCTTTGACTTATGATAATTGTAACCTGCTTTCAGAAAGTTAAAAAGAAAAAAATGCCTTCAGAATTAGAGAAAGAAAGTAGATGTGTAAATAAATATGATAAAGGCTTCCTAAATTAAATTCCCAGTAAACCTATTATAAGGTCATGTATTCTATGTACTCTAATCCCAGCCTCCACATAAATTCACTCGTTATTTTTTTCAAGGACAGTTTTTATTTTGCTTTTCTTTTGAACTCTTCCCTTTACATTTGTAGGTACCTAGGGGTTTTCCGGAGAAGGCAATGGCACCCCATTCCAGTACTCTTGCCTGGAAAATCCCATGGACAGAGGAGCCTGGTAGGCTGCAGTCCGTGGGGTCGCTAAGAGTCTGACACGACTGAGTGACTTCCCTTTCACTTTTCACTTACATGCATTGGAGAAGGAAATGGCAACCCACTCCAGTATTCTTGCTTGGAGAATCCCGGGACGGGGAGCCTGGTGGGCTGCCGTCTCTGGGGTTGCACAGAGTTGGACACGACTGAAGCGACTTAGCAGCAGCAGCAGCAGGGGGTTTTCCTCTCACTGGCTTCCAGGTTATCCAAACAGAGTATCCTTACATATGGTAACATGAAATGTTGGTGCACCTAGGAGAACTGGATCTACATCCAGAAATCCTTCCTTAGATTCCTGAGATTCAGCATATTTTATCCTACTATGTTACCAGGATTTAGACAGACTTAGACAGACAAACTTATTTATCTATAAACATTTTTTCATTTCCTCGGTTACATCTGACCGAGCATGAAGTCAATATCCCAGAAGAAAATGGAGAACATTCCTTTGTCTCAAGCAAATTCCACAGGATACCTGGGTATAAAATGAGTTCTTAGTACATCAACAGTCCATAACCTTATTGCCACCAGGGTCTAGATTCATGGAAGACAATTTTTCCATGAACAGGGTGGTGAGGGAGATGGTTTTGGGATGATTCAAGTGCATTACATTTACTGTGCACTTTGTTTCTATTATTATTGCATCAGTTCCACCTCAGATTATCGGACATTAGATCCTGGAGGTTGGGGAGCCCTTAGTATATCCTTCCACTCCCTCCAATCCCCTCCTCTTCCTACCCCCAATGACCCCTTCCCACTGTTTATGTTCCTTGCTCTCTCGTACCGTTATCTCATCGTCTTATCTGACAGCTTCATGGAATGACACTTTTCAGGTATCTTTGAGGTCAGTTAACCCTCCTTGATTGGCCGCCTGAGACGCAAATGGCCTTGTGACCTTTCCATAACCTTGTCTTAAAAAGAAATGGTTATTGCCTTTTCAGAGATTAGCCAAATAAGGATGTCAGGAAAACGCCCTTTGCTTTCCTGCAAAACTAAAAAGTTTTGTAGTAGGGCAATGCAAATTATGTTTCCCTGGTGGCTCAGTCAATAAAGAATCCACCTGAAATGTGGGAGACCTGGGTTCAAACCCTGAGTTGGGAAGATCCCCTGGAGGAGGGCATGGCAACCCACTTCAGTATTCTTGCCTGGAGAATCCCCATGGACAGAGGAGCCTGGTGGGCTGAAGTCCATGGGGTGGCAAAGAGTTGGATACAACTGAGGACTAGAAGAAACACAAGTTGGAATCAAGATTGCCAGGAGAAATATCAGTAACCTCAGATATGCAGATGATACCACCCTTATGGCAGAAAGTGAAGAAGAACTAAAGAGCCTCTTGATGAAAGTGAAAGAGGAAAGCGAAAAAGTTGGTTTAAAGCTCAGCATTCAGAAAACAAAGATCATGGCATCTGGTCCCATCACTTCATGGGAAATAGATGGAGAAACAGTGGAAACAGTGTCAGACTTTATTTTGGGGGCTCCAAAATCACTGCAGATGGTGACTGCAGCCATGAAATTAAAAGACTCTTAGTCCTTGGAAGAAAAGTTATGACCAACCTAGATAGAATATTCAAAAGCAGAGACATTACTTTGCCAACTAAGGTCCATCTAGTCAAGGCTATGGTTTTTCCTGTGGTCACGTATGGATGTGAGAGTTGGACTGTGAAGAAGGCTGAGCGCAGAAGAATTGATGCTTTTGAACTGTGGTGCTGGAGAAGACTCTTGAGAGTCCCTTGGACTACAAGGAGATCCAACCAGTCCATTCTGAAGGAGAGCAGCCCTGGGATTTCTTTGGAAGGAATGATGCTAAAGCTGAAACTCCAGTACTTTGGCCACCTCATGCGAAGAGTTGACTCATTAGAAAAGACTCTGATGCTGGGAAGGATTGGGGGCAGGAGGAGAAGGGGAGGACAGAGGATGAGATGGCTGGATGGCATCACTGACTCGATGAACGTGAGTCTGAGTGAACTCCGGGAGATGGTGATGGACAGGGAGGCCTGGCGTGCTGCAGTTCATGGGGACACGAAGAGTCGGACATGACTGACCGACTGAACTGAACTGAGTGACTAAGCACAGCACGCAGCAATGCAAATTAAGTGTTTAAAACAAGGGACATTCTTCTTTTCTTTTGCAGTGGGCATACCAAACCTCCCACTAACATGGCCCCTTCCTAAGGGTATTGCTGAGTAGACAGGAGTTGTTGGTTTGCAGTGGGAACACCAGGTATTATAACATTGCTGTCCAGCTTACTGATACCTCCCAAATCAACTTCTTATAGGATCTCTTCCCATCTCTCCCTCTTCAGCAGATTTAACATCAGAGGTGCTGAGCTAGAAGCTAAGCTAACCACCAGGAAGGGTGCCTCTGGTCAAGTAAGGAGCTAGCAATCATTCTAAGACCTGTTGGGCAAGCTTATCAGGTTCCCCATTTCTCCAGAAATGCCTGGCGGTTTCAAGGATTGAGATAAGCACAGCTGTAATCTACCATGATCCAGAGCTTATTCACAGATCACAGCTGTGTAATTTCAGGTAACATGCTTCCCTTGTTTGGATTTGTTTAACATTGTTAAATATATAGTCAGACCATCTGCACAGTATTTTTTTTAAATTGGAAATTACAACCATAACTTCCTTTTATATATCAATAAACTAAACAGCAAAATTTCAAAGGGATCCTTCTGCACCAAGCACGGAAGCAGAATGCCTGTCCCACGCCACACCACTGCCTAATTGCACACTAATTGGACAAACGTGATTAAATATTTCAAGATCTTTACTAATTGCCTCTATTTTAGCTTTAAAATTTGCTTGCCACCAACAAATTTAATGACACTGGTGTCTAGTCATCAGCAAAAAGCCCAAGAGTTGCTCTTTAAAATGTACCTAGTCAGAGTATTTACTGATTGTGCATTGTCTCCAATGTAGCTTAATTAGAAATCCAATCAGTTCGCTAAGTCTAATTATACTTGATTTGTAGATTCAGACTATGATACATAATGAAGCCAGGCAGCTAACAGTAAACGTGCCTGAAATGTAACAATAAGAGAAATATATATTTTTTAATGTATGTCTTGTCACTTTAGAAAATCAAGTAATACACACGATCTCTCATGACAGGGATTGGGGAGGTTTGAGCTTCTCAGTGTTTCCTTGAACTGGATTCCAGTTCTATTGGTGAAAATCTGCTTTGAAAGATGACGATCAGAAAATATTTCTATGTCTCCATACTAAAGATTAAAAAGAAAATAGAGACAATTGCTTCCGTCTCTGTGAGGAACTTCTGGGGAATTATTTCATAGAAGTTGTTCCTTGATGAAACTTATATGGTTAAAATGGACACATTCACGTAATTCTTAATTTTTTAAAATTTGCCTTCCAGAAACTTGTTTTAACTATCTCAGAAAATGCCTCATCCGGTATCTAAAAACAACAGTGTTGATATAAGCATATATTCAAATATGTGAGGATATAATTTTGTATGTACACACAATTTTACTAGGAGGAAATACTTCTAAATGTATTATTGCATATCTGCAATAATTTGCAACCAATTGTTGGTCTGTGGAAACAGGTTATGTGAAGTAGAGAAAAGAAGCTTAAAAAAATTAATGTAGATTAAGATGCCAGTTACCACTGCCTCAATCATCCAAGCAACTTGAGGCAGTGGTAGTTGGAGGGTTTTGAATACTTAGCGCTCTACATTCCAGAATCCACTCATTTCTGTTGGCACATAGGATGCAGACATGGTGCATCCTAGGCACATCCTAGCACCACAGGCGTGGTGCTGAGATCTAGCCATCTCACCTCACAACCGTCGCCTGCAAACGATGGCAGTGCTTTGGAACGGTAAGGACAGCAGTGTGATGCTGGTTCAAACACGCCTCAGGAGTCACGGGCATTTCACTTTCACTTTGAACACAGTGGGAGAAATCAATAAGGTGAACCAGAATGAAGGGAAATGGATAGGAAAGAAATGTGATTTTTCAGCTTTGGGGATATTATAAACATAATGAAGGATGATTCAAAACATCCTGAAACTCTAAATTAATTACCGTGGACTGTTCAATAATAGACTATTACTTTAGCACAGTTATTTTTCCTTTAATGTAAAGCTTATCTTTTATAACATGGATGCATGCTAAATCACTTCCGTCATATCCGACTCTCAGCGACTCCATGGACTATGGCCTGCCAGGCTTCTCTGTCCATGGGGATTCTCCAGGTAAGAATACTGGAGTGGATTGCCATGCCCTCCTCCAAGGATCTTCCCTACTCAGGAATCGAACCCATGGCTCTTACGTAACCCACATTAGGAGCTGGGTCCTTTACCATTAGTGCCACCTAGGAATCCCATATCTTTTATAAGAATGTAGCCTAAAAGAAACATTGACATATGCTAGGATGAAAGGCTCCACAGAACTGCAATGTGTAAGTGGTTTTAATTTTTGCATTAAAAATTGATCATTTATATTTATTCTGGTATTGCTTTTAAAAAGCTGTGCAATAAAATTGCTCCATGTAAGTGTGTGTACATGAATGTTTGTGAACGTGTATGATTTTAAAGACTGACAAGTACATAACTTTTTTCTTTCTCCCTTTTTCAAAAGCATCTTGTAGCGTGTACTGAACCTGGAGGGTTTTCCTGTGCTTGCAGTTCTTTGCCTTTGGACGCAATTCCTAATCAACATGGCCTCTAGCCAAGACCCTTAGTTTTACTGTTTTGTTATAGCTCTTATCTTCCCTGTACTCTGGTGTCAGCCTTTATTGATAATTTCTCAAACTTTAAGCATAATGCCAATTAAGGAGTTGTTTTTCTCCAATCAGAATTCATCACACTGACCTTTGGGTTAATAGAGACAATCCTCATTGGATGAGACACCAAAGGTTCTTCTTTACCTTCCTTTCCTAGGAAGATTGCTCTTCTAATAATGCCACTGAGATATTCAAACACAGTGAGGTGTGGAAGCTGGGAGGAGACAGAGATGCTCTTATTGCTGAAGTCTGAGGCAGGTTATTTCCTTATCTTCTTTAAATGATTGCGGTCAGAGAAAGTGGAGCTGTAAATACATGACCTGAACCTGACTCCAGAATGGCTAATTGAAAGCATAAGTTGACAGCCATCTCACTTGTTTAAAATAACATGGTTTCTGTTATGTATTTGACATTGACTGAGACAGAATAATGTTTTTTACATGTGGCAAAAAAAAAAAAATAAATACAGAGCAATACAGATCTTCACAAATGTCTAGAAAATCAGGAAGGAAAAGAATCACCCAGTGCAGTCCAGTTACTTTTTAAATGCTGGCGAATTTTTAAAGGAGAATTTTGTTCCTTTTTTCCTCTTAGCTTAGCTTTATCTTTTCCTCTTATTAATAAGGCCTGGCCCCTCGTTAACATGCAGGCAGAGCCTAATGAGCCTTGCAGACTCCTGTAATTTCTTCACTGTTGAAAATGCCTGACACTAATCTATGCCATTTATACTAATAAGAGGTGGATCAGCTGATATTTGGTGCAATGAAATATGCTAAATATACTTTATTGAATTGCACGTAGTTAGTTCTTCCCAGTTCGCTGTATTACAGCAACAGATGCACAATCATTACCTCTGCGCTCTGTGTGGATCCCAACCTTTGGTTTGAATAAATGAGAAAAGTAAGACATTTCATATGTTCACTTTCTTTTAAAAAATGCTGATGATACTGACTTTCAAACTCCTACCTCGAGAAAAATCATCTTTTCTGTGATTTTCAAAGCACAGATACAATGCTTCCCATTGAATAGCAATGAAATGAAGATCTGACCTAAAATATAACATTTTATATTAAGTGGACTCTGTGTGTGTGTGTGTGTGTGTGTGTGTGTGTGTGTGTCGCGTGTTAAGTCGTCGTCTGACTCTGTCCGCAACCCTTCGGACTATAGCCCGCCAGGCTCCTCTATCCATGAGATTTTCCAGATAAGAATACTAGAGTAGGTTGCCATTTCCTTCTCCAAAGTGGGCTTTAAGGAAGGCTAAATTTGAATGGACTTTGCGTAGAGCTTATTAATCACATCCATAAGCTCTTTTCCCAAAGAGCGCATGGTGATTAACAACTTTCTCATGAATACTGAAGAAATTTGTACCAATCTTAATATATGTTGAACATTGTGTTATTATTTCATTAGGCAAAAGCAAACTTTTCCATTTTTGCATTACCAGTCTTTTTTTTTTTTTTTTTGATGACTCTGTTATATCTATGTTTCTTTTCTTACTTGCCAAGAGACACAGGGCCGAGGAGACCGACTGCAGGTGTTAGTAAACGTTTCCAACACTTGTGTCAATACCTGTTTTTGGCTCAGGCTTCACAAACCTGAGAGTGCTTTTAAAAACCTTGTTTAAAATCTACATATTTATTCAAAACAGTCAGCTATGACTACATCCTCTGAGATGTGCTGTAAATAAGGTGGAGACTTTAGGGACCTGAGCTAAACATTTATACCTGTGGACCCCCCTCCACCACCACCACCCCCCGCCCCACCTCAGTGTATGATCACCTAAAGTCCTCCAGTGAATGATTTCAGCAGGAGAAGCTCAGTCTTTAGAGGAAGGTTGATTACAGTATTGAAGTTTCTCAGTAGCTTTGACCAGAGGTTTACAAACAGAATAGCAAACTGGTTAGGAAGGCAGAGATGAAGTGAAAATGTTTAATATCATTCGGAAGTTCAGTTCCTCCAGCCTACCCAGTTATTTTTCTCCTAGCAGGACACACATTTGACAATACGTCCAAACCACTCAGTGATGCAAAGAGAGGAAAGCAATATGTAATGCTGCCTAAACACACTTCACATGCATGTGACTCCCTCCCATCAGTTAGCAAGCACTCTTGACTGTCTCCTGACCGATATTTCCTTGGAACACATTTTGTGTTTGCTTAGAAGGTATATCTCACACTTATCTAGGAGCATATTTTTCAGATTTCGAAATGTCTGTCAATTTATCCCCTAAGAGAATTATGAGTCTGTTCTACTGTTCTTCCTTTCCGTGGACAACTGCTCTATCTGTGCCTTCTAGAATCTCTCGCCTCTTAACCTCTGCCAGCACAGGTGCAGTAACTCCCCAAAGATTAACAGTCTGGTTGTAGGTGTGATTGAAATTAGCTTGGCTTGCCTTCAGAATCCAGTGCCCTAGCCTACTAAATCATCCCCTATAATCTTGTGCACTTAGGCAAAGCAAACAAAATAATCTGCCAGGAAATACTAATGGGGCAGTGTCAACAACGACATCGTTTGTATTAACTGTCCCATTCTTATTACCCTGCTCCTTAAATCCAATCACACTTCACTTCCGACTCTGCAGGGGTTGGGTGTTAATTAGAAAGGATGCGTGTTTGTATGTACCTGGCTGTACACACGCATGACCCTTCACACACCCATATACCCTCATGCATGCCTGCGTGTGCCCATGCAGACACAGGTCCCACGACTAATTAATTTAAATTGCAAGTGCAAGCCGTGTTTCCGGTTTGCTGTTCCAACTGAGGAAAGCATACATTTCGCGTGCATGTCTTCTGCCCTGGTGTCGACATTTTCCAACAGATGTTAGCTAATGTGGTTGTAGGAGGTTCACAGTGGAGGCTGCAAGCCCAATAAATCTTCCTCTTAAATGCAGGCACTCCACCATCGCAGCATCTTATACCTATAATACGTTTTAATTACTCAGCTATTGAAACGATACTAAATTAGATTTGCACAGAAGAGCACCACGGATTTCTCCATTCATGTTTAAAGCCACCACAAACAGCATAAAACCGGCAAGCACGCTTTTAGTGGAACTTGCCGGAGCCACTGAAGTCTGATACCTTTAAAATTACTAAGTGACAAAGATGACTAGCACTCTGGTTCTACTTTGCTTCCCCATTAGCCATTTAGGTGACAGCTGCTGTATCACACATGAAGATGAACCATTCCTTGCGGGGTGATAGTGGCTCCGCTGTGACACCGCTGGCGTGAAGCATTATCAGACCATGGCTGCGCTCGGAGCCATCACAGTCTCCTAGGCACCTATCAGTATCCTCATTATCTGCATCACGGAGTGCCGGGGACGAACACTGCCAGGCCTCACAGCTTCGCAGCTCATTTGAGAAGCGGAAATTAAACGTCCCAGGAGAGAAAACAGGCACACCGTAACAGCACCGGCGCTCTACACCAATAACACGGCGACTGCTGTAGCGCGGACTTCTGTCTCATTAATTTAATAGGCTCCTGGAATGAGGATGGGAAGGTGCAGAGGCAGACTTGACGAGGAGATGACTGAGCGGGGCTGGCATTGTGTGTCCTGCGAGCCTATAACAGAACGAGGGCTTGCTGTGGGTACCGCAGCTCTTCAGATGTTTGTTGGGGCTTTTAGAAGCCCTGAACGGCGAGAGGAAATGAAGGGAGGGAGAGAGAGAGAGAGGGAAGGAGGGAGATCACTGAACAAGGGCAAAATGAACTGATCATAAACATGATCTACGTTTATATTATGCAGCATTTCTACGTGAGGTGAAGGGAGCTTTAAAGGCTATAGATAAAGGTATTCTTTCCACATAGCAAAAGAATCCCTAATTGTGTGTGTGTGTTTGAGAAGCCTATTTAATAGACACCCTTCTCTGCTGAAAATGATTTTTCATAGCACTCTTTCCATAAAATTTTAAATGATTTTTCTGCAAAAATACCAACTCCTTTATAATCAGAATGGCATCAAGCAAAACAAAGCTGGGAGGCAGGGGATTATCCAGATAAGTCAGACCAAAGAAACCTCTTAAGAAAAACAAGATGCCTGAAGTCTCCAGGTAATAGAGGCAATAGTGGGTTTTTTTCACTTTGAGTAATCTGATTAACGGCCCTAATTCTTGGCTGGGTAGACCTGCCTGTTTGGAACCCTACAAGCCCCAAGAGATTCAAGACAGTCCATCTCTGAGATTATCAACACAGGTTTTTGTACACTGAATTTTAACTTTCAGTGACTGTTCTCCATTGTTGTTATTTGTTTAAAGGCCTCAGGAGAAACAATGATCAATAAATCTAGTCCCCTGCACTTTTGATTTTGCTGACACTGTCTCTTCTTGACCTCAGTTTCTATATTAGTTAAATGTGTCTGCATTGGATGATGCAGAGACTTATGTGGCTGTGAAGAATTATCATTGGAGTATAGCAGACCTTGGTAAATCTTTGATCACGGTGATCTTTGTCTTCATGCTACATCCTGGCAGGATTATGGGATAGTTGGAAAGATGACTTGCTCTTCCCAGGATCAGAGGAAAGATTTTGTGTCTCAGCGCAACATTTACTTGCTGTGTGTCTTTAGACAAGTCACTTTACCTCTCTGAACCTCAGATTCTTTGTCAGCAAAAACAGAAGGAAAACTTCTAATTCTTAGAGTAGTTGTGAGAATTAAGATATTGTAACTGAAAGTCATTGGTATGGTATGCTAGTGTTCAAAGTTATTTGGATGGAATCAGTCCCTGTATTACTGATTTATACTCCTCTGTGTTCTAAAATGGATTTTTAAGAGAATATTCACTGTAAAGGGGCTTTCAGAAAGGGAGGAAATGAGGAAAAGAAGGGGTGAAATGAATAGAGAGGTCTTTCTCTGTCACATGTCAGTCTCCCAAGATCCTCTCACAGCACAGCTATTTTTGAGCTACGCGGGTCACAGATTCGTTGGAAAGCTGAACAAAGCTGAGAACCTTTTTAAGAAGAAAGAATTTACTAGAGCTTAAAGTTTCAGAGTCACGGATTCCCCCAAACCCAGCCATGGAAATCAGGTCAAGCATACTTATTTCAGAGAATGGATATATTATGAGACTTTTTGTGGTACCAGAGAAGAAATCACTTGTTCTTATTTCACACACACACACACACACACACACACACACACACACACACACACACACACACACACACACGATAACCCAAGCTCTCTTATTAAGGATACAGATGATTGAGAAAGCAGAGTTCTAAGCATCACAAGTGGAGAAGGCAATGGCAGTCCACTCCAGTATTCTTGCCTGGAAAATCCCATGGACGGAGGAGCCTGGTAGGCTGCAGTCCATGGGGTCACTAAGAGTCTCGGACATGACTGAGCGATTTCACTTTCCCTTTTCACTTTCATGCACTGGAGAAGGAAATGGCAACCCATTCCAGTGTTCTTTCCTGGAGAATCCCAGGACAGGAGCCTGGTGGGCTGCTATCTCTGAGGTCGCACAGAGTCGGACACGACTGAAGCGACACAGCAGCAGCAGCAAGCATCACAAGGCATCAGCATTCTTTCTCTTTCCTATTTTGTTCAATACTACTTCCCTCTTCTACATTTAGGATGAGGATACACTTGGCTGCGGGCCTCCCCGGAAGGCTTGGGGCCAGCCCTGCTCCTGGACCACTGGAATGCTGGGAGCAGAGGCCAGAAGCTGAGCTTAGCTTAGCATCAGTCAGTCTGAACTTTATACCTAGTGAGCAGTGCAGAAGCAGCAGAGGTGTTTACCTCTGATCAGAGTGTCCCTGTCCTTATGGAGGAGCTGGGGTCTTGGCCAGTTGGGGACTGGCGCCCATCACTGGGCTCTGCATTACTCTTCTCAGTGTCTGTATGGATAAGTCACCTAGGACCCCAGTTCTTTCAGGAGAGTTTCCTGTCAGGTCCATTTTTCACAGGAGACTAGATTCCTGACCCCAGTTCAGGCTGGAGGACTGAAGCTGGGACTTCTGCCCATCTCCAGTTGCCAGCCTCCTCTGCGCACCCCACCTGCCTCTCCTGGACTCAAGCCTCCCTCTCCTGTTGTTGCTACCTGCCCAGGTTTGCTTGTACCACCTGGTGGCCTGAGGGCAGCAAGGAGTCTCTTGGTACTGGCAGTTCTTGGTCTGACAGGCTCTGCACATAATAAATACATAATAATTATCTCTTGAATAAATACTGTGACAATATATAAAGAAAAAGGACAGGGAATGAGAAGAAAAAAGGAATAAAAATGTGGACAGAGGTCTTTAGGAGATGGAATGAGGGGAAATGTGTCATCATAGTTACTATCTGCTATGAATGAGAATTTTAATTGAAAATTCTCCCCCGCATCTTAAAACATCATGCTACTTTTTCATACTCCACCTCAAAGACAGGTTTCTCGCATATGTTGTGTGCTCAGTTGCTCAATCATGTCTGATTCTTTGTTACCTCATGGACTATAGCCTGCCAGGTTCCTCTGTTCATGGAATTTTCGAGGCAAGAATACTGGAGTGAGTTACCATTTCCTATTCCAGGGAATCTTCCCAACCCAAGTATCAAGCCCATGTTTCGTGCATCTCCTGCTTTGACAGGTGGATTCTTTACCACTATGCCACCTGGGAAGCCCACATATGATGGAATAAAAGAAAACAAGAGGAGATACCTTGCAAGAGAAAAACCTACGGAAGGTCACTGGCATGCTTCCACCCCCTTTTAATGTCCATCCTGTGCCCCTGCAGAAGAGAGTCTGTCCATTGTGCTGAGGTTGAAAAAGCCTCTTCTGGATGCACTACACTGTCTAACTTTTAATGTTTCCAGTACCTTTCTACCCCTCCTCTCTTCACTCTGGCCTCTCTTATCATTAACTATATTGCTTCAGCCAAGCTACATACCTACAGTTGGTCCCTGCATAAAATTGTTTCTTTTTTGGCTATATCACAGTAATTCTTTGAAGTAAAGAAACTTAGAAAATAAACGCTCTCTGGGAAGGAAAGCATAGTAATCCATTCTCAGGCATTCACAATGAAGGTTAGCTTTAAAGTCTAGAAGTCAAGAGATACCTGGCTGATGATTTGTGATAAATGGCCAGAGGTCAGGGAAGTCCATGAACAAGGCTAGGTAACATCCCACAGGGCATGGTCCTCAATAGCTGGGAGGTGACATGAGGGATCTTCAAGCTAAGGGAAGAGAAAAAAGCCAAACCAGGAGGGATTAGGAAGAGTACTTAAAGGAAAGGAGAAAACAGATTACACTGAACTTTTCACAATACTGTCTATGTGTTATGGGCCCAAGCCTCTATGTTCTCTTGCTTCAGAAACAACTTTCCATCCTCCAAAGTGTTGTTGCTGTTCAGTTGCTAAGTTGTGTCCAACTTTTGCAACCCCATGGACTGCAGCATGCCAGGCTTCCCTGTCCTTCGCTATCTCCCAGAGTTTGCTCAAACTCATGTCCATTGAGTCACTGATGCTATCCAACGTCTCATCCTCTGTCACTCCCTTCTCCTCCTCCAATGTAATCCTCCCCAAACCTGAAGCACATTCCTCTTTTCTCTTTCCCAGTCTCACCTCCAGGAAGTCGTCTTTGACTTATTCTACCTTTCATCTCATGTCCGTGACATTTACTCAGTTGGTTTGGTATCATTTCCACTTATTGAAAAGGTTTTCTTTTCAGCATATTTTTAAAATGAAAATTTTGTGTATATTCAGTCTGTCTTGGGCTTCCCAAGTAGCTCAGATGGTAAAGTGTCTGCCAGCAAGGAGGGAGATCCAGGTTCAATCCCTGCGTCAGGAAGATCCCCCTGGAGAAGGAAATGGCAACCCACTCCAGTACTCTTGCCTGGAAAATTCCACGGACAGAGGACCCTGGTAGGCTACAGTCCATGGGGTCGTGAAAAGTCGGACACGACTGAGTGAATTCACTTTCACTTTCAGTCTGTCCCTTCAAGGACTGAATTTATTTGTTTTGATCTTTCTTCCTAGAGTTAAAATATTCTTCTATAAAAATTGTTATTTGGGCTTAGTTTCATGATATGAAAAACAGTACCCTGCCTGATGAGTATGTGTTAAGTCCCTCAGTCGTGTCTGACTCTTTGCAGTCCCATGGACTGTAGCCTGCCAGGCTCCTCTGTTCACAGAATTCTCCAGGCAAGAACACTGGAGTGGGTGGCCATTCCCTTCTCTAGGGGACCTTTTGACCTAGGGATTGATCCCAGGTCTCCTGCACTGCAAGTGGATTCTTTACCGTTTAAGCCATCAGCTAAGACCTTGCCAAATAGTGACCGTTTAAGATAGGAATTACAAAAAAAATAAGGAAAGCATTATTTATTCAGTGCCTACTATGTGCCAAGCACTGTGCATTTTATATACTTATCTCATTTGATTCACTTAAAAATCCTGTAAAGTAGGTTATGGTATCCCAGTTTTTAAGAGGCAGGAATTGAAGTTAGGGAAAGAGAATATGAATTTTGAAGATTTTATAGTTGATAAATGATGGAAGGGGTTGATTTCACTCTGACAAACACCCCAAGGATAAAAGAGTCCTGTAATGTCACAACATGAATCTATTATTTATTAACCTAACAAATACTGCTAGAATCTATTTATATATTTTTAAATAAACTTTTTATTGTGGAATAATTTTAGATTTATGGAAAAGTTATAAAGATAGCACAGAGTTTTCCTGTATAACTCATCCAGGAATTGTATAAAAATTTTCATGTCTTACCTGAAGTATGTTTGTTAAAACTAATAAATTAACATTGCCCCAAGACTACTGGGGCTTCCCTCATAGATCAGATCAGCCTTCAATGCAGGAGACCCAGGTTTGATTCCTGGGTCAGGAAGATCCCCTGGAAAAGGAAAGGGCAACCCACTCCAGTATTTTTGACTGGAGAATCCCATGGACGGAGGAGCCTGGCAGGCTGCAGTCTATGCGGTCACAAGAGTCAGACACGACGGAGAGACTAAGCACACAGCACATGCGCAAGCTCAGTCGCTCAGTCGTGTCTGACTCTTTGTGACCCATGAACCGCAGCACACCAGGCCTCCTGTCCATCACCAACTCCTGGAGTCCACCCAAACCCATGTCCATTTTGTCGGTGATGCCATTCAATCATCTCTTCCTCTGTCATCCCCTTCTCCTCCTGCCCTCAATCTTTCCCAGCATCAAGGTCTTTTCAAATGAGTCAGCTCTCTGCATCACGTGTCCAAAGTATTGGAGTTTCAGCTTCAACATCAGTCCCTCCAATGAACACTCAGGACTGATATCCTTTAGGATGGACTGGTTGGATCTCCTTGCAGTTCAAGGGACTCTCAAGAGTCTTCTCCAACACCACAGTTCAAAACCATCAACTCTTCGGTGCTCAGCTTTCTTTATAGTTCAACTCGCACATCCATACATGTCTACTGGAAAAACCATAGCCTTGACTAGATGGACCTTTGTTGGCAAAGTAATGTCTCTGCTTTTTAATATGCTGTCTAGGTTGGTCATAACTTTCCTTCCAAGGAGCAAACATCTTTTAATTTCATGGTTGCAATCACCATCCACAGTGATTTTGGAGCCCAGAAAAATAAAGTCAGCCACTGTTTCCACTGTTTCCCCATCTCTTTGCCATGAAGTGATGGGACCAGATGCCATGATCTTAGTTTTCTGAATGTTGAGTTTTAAGCCAACTTTTTCACTCTCCTCTTTCACCTTCATCAAGAGGCTCTTTAGTTCTTCACTTTGTGCCATAAGGGTGGTGTCATCTGCATATCTGAGGTTATTGATATTTCTCCTGGCAATCTTGATTCCAGCTTGTGCTTCCTCCAGCCCAGCATTTCTCATGAGGTACTCTGCATATAAGTTAAATAAGCACACTGACAATATACAGCCTTGATGTACTTCATTCCCAATTTGGAACCAGTCTGTTGTTCCATGTCCAGTTCTAACTGTTGCTTCCTGACCTGTATTCATGTCTCTCAGGAGGCAGGTCAGGTGGTCTGGTATTCCCATCCCTTTCAGAATTTTCCACAGTTTACTGTGATCCACACAGTCAAAGGCTTTGACATAGTCAATAAAGCAGAAATAGATGTTTTTCTAGAACTCTCTTGCTTTTTCCATGATCCAGCAGATGTGGGCAATTTGATCTCTGGTTCCTCTGCCTTTTCTCAAACCAGCTTGAACATCTGGAAGTTCACGGTTCACATATTGCTGAAGCTTGGCTTGGAGAATTTTGAGCATTACTTTACTAGTTCATTGAGAGATGAAGTCCCCAGGTCAGTAGGTGCCCAATATGCTACTGGAGATCAGTGGAGAAATAACTCCAGAAAGAATGAAAGGATGGAGCCAATGCAAAAACAACACCCAGTTGTGGATGGGACTGGTGATAGAAGGAAGATTCAGTGCTGTAAAGAGCAATATTGCATAGGAACCTGGAATGTTAGGTCCATGAATCAAGGCAAATTGGAAGTGGTTAAACAGGAGATGGCAAGAGTGAACATTGACATTCTAGGAATCAGTGAACTAAGATGGACTGGAATGGATGCATTTAACTCAGATGACCATTATATCTACTACTGTGGGCAGGAATCCCTTAGAAGAAATGGAGTAGCCATCATGGTCAACAAAAGAGCCCAAAATGCAGTACTTGGATGCAGTCTCAAAAATGATAGAATGATCTCTGTTTGTTTCCAAGGCAAACCATTCAGTATCATGGTAATCCAAGTTTATGCCCTGACCAGTAATACTGAAGAAGCTGAAGTTGAATGGTTCTATGAAGACCTACAAGTCCTGCTAGAACTAACAAAAAGAGGTCCTTTTCATTATATGGGACTGGAATGCAAAAGTAGGAAGGCACCTGGAGTAAGAGGCAAATTTGGCCTTGGAGTACAGAATGAAACAGGGCAAAGGCTAACAGAGTTCTGCCAAGAGAATGCACTGGTCATAGCAAACAGCCTCTTCCAACAACACAGGAGAAGACTCTACACATGGACATCACCAGATGGTCAACACTGAAATCAGATTGATTATATCCTTTGCAGCCAAAGATGGAGAAGCTCTATACAGTCAGCAAAAACAAGACCAGGAGCGTACTGTAGGTCAGATCATGAACTCCTTATTGCCAAATTCAGACTTAAATTGAAGAAAGTAGGGAAAACCACTAGACCATTCAGGTATGACCTAGGTCAAATCCCTTATGATTATACAGTGGAAGTGAGAAATAGACTTAAGGGACTAGATCTGATAGAGTGCCTGATGAACTATGGATGGAGGTTCATGACATTGTACAAGAGACAGGGATCAAGACCATCCCCAAGAAAAAGAAATGCAAAAAAGCAAAATGGCTGTCTGAGGAGGCCTTACAAATAGCTGTGAAGAGAAGAGAAGTGAAAAGCAAAGGAGAAAAGGAAAGATATACCCATTTGAATGCAGAGTTCCAAAGAATAGCAAGGAGAGATAAGAAAGCCTTCCTCAGTGATCAATGCAAAGAAATAGAGGAAAACAACAGAATGGGAAAGACTAGAGATCTCTTCAAGAAAATTAGAGATACCAAGGGAATATTTCATGCAAATATAGGCTCAACAAAGGACAGAAATGGTATGGACCTAACAGAAGCAGAAGATATTAAGAAGAGGTGGCAAGAATACACGGAAGAACTGTACAAAAAGATCTTCACTACCCAGAGAATCATGAAGGTGTGATCACTCACACTCACCTAGAGCCAGACATCCTGGAATGTGAAGTCAGGTGGGCCTTAGGAAGCATCACTACAAACAAAGCTAATGGAGGCAATGGAATTCCAGTTGAGCTATTTCAAATCCTGAAAGATGATACTGTGAAAGTGCTGCACTCAATATGTCAGCAAATTTGGAAAACTCAGCAGTGGCCACAGGACTGGAAAAGGTCAGTTTTCATTCCAGTCCCAAAGAAAGGCAATGCCAAAGACTGCTCAAACTATCACATAATTGCACTCATCTCACACACAGAAGACTATTATCTAAATCCTTGACTTCACTTGGATTTCACCAGTTTTTCTATTAGTGCCTTCTTCTGTTCCCAGGACCCCATTGCACTGAGTTGTCACGTCATCTTAAACTCCTCTGGTCTGTGAATTTCTGAGACTTGCCTTGTTTTCCATGGTTTAAGCAGTTTTGAAGACTACTGGTCAGGTATTTTGTAGAATGACCCTCAGTTTGAGTTTGTTAGATATTTCTCTCATGATTAGCCTAGAGATGTGAGCTTTTGGATAGAAAAACCAAAGGCTAATGTGCCCATTTCTTCACACGACATTAGGGGTACATGATGTCGACATGGCTTATCATTGCTGATGCCGACCTTGATCACTTAAATGCTGTGTCTGCCACGTTTCTTCACCATAAAGTTTCTCTTTTTCACTCCCCATTGTTTGGCCATAAGTCACCAAATCCATGCCATACTTCAGAGGAAGGAGAATTAAGCTCCCTTTTCTGGAGGGAAAGTATTACATAGTATTTGGAATTCTTCTGTGAGGAAGATTTGTCTCTTTTCTTCTATTTATTTATCTAGTCCATCATTTGTTGTTATCATTATACACTCATGGATATTCATTTTATTTATTTATTTATTTGGATTGTAATCCCATACTGTGTTATTTATGTTGTGCTATTTATATTTTCAGCATGCACAATTTTTTGAAAAATTAAGATTTAGGATTTTCTTTTTATTTAGTTTCTTTTACATTTACATTTTTCCAGCTTCAATGGTTGCCCCATAGTCCTCAGATTCTGAAATTTGCCACACAAATGTGTGTCACCTCCAGGGACACCACACTGCAGAGCCCTAGGGGGTACTGAACACTCTACAGTTGATGCATGGTTCCCCTGGAGGTATACAACATGAAAAGGCAGGCCAGTTCTGTTTTTCACGATTTTTATAGTTTAACCAAATCCTCTCCTCATTTGTTTAAAATGCTTCAGATGACGAACAATCTGAATTTCCTTTTACTCTATTACAGTATCATAATAGATAAGGTGTATTTGTGCGTACTCAGTTGCTTCAGTTCTTTCTAACTCTTTGTGAGCCCAGGGACTGTAGCTCTCCAGGCTCCTCTGTCTGTGAAATTCTCCAGGCAAGAATACTGGAGTGGGTTGCTGTACACTCCAGGGGATATTCCTGACCTAGGGATTAAACCCAGGTCTTCTGCATTGCAGACAGATACTTTACTGCTGAGCCACCAGGGAAGCCCAAAGTATATTTATGAGACATAAATCCTAAGACCTGAACATTCAGGTTTTAGCCTCCCTTCACTACATAGATCAATAGCAGTCTTGCTACTAAAGCATCTTTCAAGGATGTCTTCTCCCAGAGCGTTGCATAAACAAAATTGCCTCTTGCTGGTTTTTATCCATCAGTAATTGAAACAGCAGCAGCAGTTGGTGACTGGGTTGGGGATGGAAGAAAGTAGTTGGCCAGATATCAAGAGATGTATTCATGAAATTGATTCGTACATTGAAATACACAGTGTCCCCATGTGGAACTTAATCCCTTTTGTTATTTGAATTACTCTTCTCCAAAACATCTCCAACTTTTCTTTATCTTTCTTGAACCAATGAGAATTGCACACAGGGGACAGAGAGGTACTGTCTGGTCTGCTTTCTGATCCACTGCGTGCATACAGTGTCACCAGAGACTCTGTTCTGATGTTTTGAAAGAACAGTCTACAATTACTCTTGTGCAAACGTCCATGGCAGGTGCCATCGCCCCCAAGAGGCCTCTCAAGACCTCTCTCCTGGCTTAGTTCAGGTCCCCAGGAACTCTCACAACACCTGCCTTGTAATAGCACATCATGCTCTATTACTATTATCGATCTGCTTATGCACATAGCTGGTGAATTTCCTATCTAATTTCTCTTCCAGATATTTTAAAATTACATTAAACAATTATAAAACAAGCAAAAGTCTAGGGATTCTGTAACCAGTTTACACAAAGAAGTGTTGATTTACCCCAGTCTTCTGTTTGCTGCTCTGAAAAATGAGTATTAATAAATAACTCAATGGTAAAATGGTTTTTATTTTAAAAGATGTTTATTCACTTGTCAAAGGCCAGCCCTTCATAAAGAGGAAGGAATTGGCTTTAAGATCTCCTTGCTAGTTTCCTTTCCTCTTCACTCTTCACACAACTTTGTACTGCATGGCCTAAGTGTCTGAGAGATTAAAGATAAAAAGATGGGCTCTTGTTCAAAAGGAAATTTGGTATATATGTGTATGATTTTTTTAAAATAGACTTTATAGATATAGTCTTTCTTTTGGTTGTGCCATGTGGTGTGCGGGATCTTAGTTTCCTGACCAGGATTGAACCTGTGCCTCTGCACTGGAAGGCAGAGTCTTAACCAGAGCACTACCAAGGAAGCCACTAGATTTTATATTTGGAGCATTTTCAGGTTCATAGCAAACAATTTCGCTGCCTCATCACACACAGAACTTCCCCATATCAACATCTCCCACCAGAGTGGTACTTATATTAGTAGATGAACCTACATTGATACATCATTATCACTCAAAGTCCCTAGTTGGCCTGAGGGTTCACTCTTGGTGAGTTAGAGTATATCAGTTCAACGCACAATGACATATATTCACATACAGAAGACTTTCACTATTTAAAACCCTCTGTGTCCACCTAGTCATCCCTGCCTGCCTCCTAACTTCTGGTAACAACTGTCCTTCTTATGTCTTCTCCACAATTTTTTTTTTTTTTTTCCCTTAGGATGCCGTATAGGTAGAATCATACAATATTTAGCCTTTTCCATTTGGCCTCTTTCACTTTATAATATGTATTTATGTTTCCTCCATGTCTTTTCCTGGTTTGATAGCTTACATCTTTTGTGTGCTCAGTCGTATCCAACTCTTTGCAGTCTCATGGATTATAGCCTGCCAGACTCCTCTGTCCATGGAATTTCCCAGGCAAGAACACTGGAGTGGGTTGCCATGCCTTTCTCCAGGGAATCTTCCCGACCCAGGGCTTAGACCTGTGTCTCTTGCATCTCCTGCTTTGGCAGGCAGGCTCTTTTATCACTGAACCACCTGGAGCCCAATTAGTGCTGAGTAATATTCCATTGTTTGGATATACCACAAAAAGTAAACTTTTTAATAAACATGGTATAGAATAAAGAACACAAATCATTAATGCACAGCTTGATGAATTTTCATAAAATAAACACACCTGTGTAGCAAGTACCCAGATCCAGAAACAAACCATTTCAGCACAGAAGACCTCTAGTATCCAGTTCAAGTCAATGGGCCCCTAAAGGCTAACCTCTATCTTGACCTCTAATACCCTGTATTAGTTTTGCCTGTTTAGACTAGTTTGGATATAGACCTTGGAAACATTTCTTTCAATCGGTAACCTAGAAGGCAAGTAGTGATTTCCTCGTACAATCTGGCATAAAGCTAGTTTAATTTTTTGAAAGAAAGTGTTAGTCACTCAGTCATGTTTGACTCTTTGGAACCCCATGGTCTGTAGCCTGCTGGGGTCCTCTGTCCATGGGATTTCCCAGGCAAGATTACTAGAGTGGGTAGCCATTCCCTTCTCCAGGGGATCTTTCCAGGTTTAATCCCTGAGTCTCCTGCGTTGCAGCAGATTCTTTACTGTCTGAGCCACCAGGGAATCCCTAGTTTTAACAACTATATTATGGTTATAAAAGGTGATAACTTTGAGAGAAATTGAAACTGGGAGTTATTGATAGCTTAGTGAAAAATTGTATGGACCAAACAAAGCATAAGAAAAAAATAACATAGATGAGAAACATGACTCATGCTAGGTTGGTTCAAAATGAGGATTTGTTTCAGGCATTATAGATGTACCCCTGAGGAATGAACAGAGAAGCCCTTGTCACCTGAGACTTTCATGAAGATTTAAGAATGCTTAACAATTTAACACTGTTTAAATTGTTCATCAATTTAGGGCAACCTACTGACCTGTTGAAATTTTTTTTTTCAGTTAGGCAAGGAAATGAGCAGTGTCTGTAAAAACATATGATCTCATATCGATGCTCAGTGCCAAGAACATTTCTCATTCACTTTACTGAGTCACAGTAAAAACTTCAAGTGTTTCTGGATGAAATCTTCAATCTGGGGATGGCATGCATGACTAAAAATGGCTTTTCAAGTTAGCATCTTTTGTCCGTCCTTACAAAACAAGCTCACTTCAGTGTTCCAAGTGTAGGTCAAAGAAAACACAGTAATTCTAATCTGAAGCTGAGGGATATACACTCTAGGGGGTGAGTTGGGCAATTTCTATGCTCTAAATCTCCTGGTTATATGCTTATCTGGCATATTTGTTGAAAATGTGTTTAACTTTGTTAATAAAGTCTTGATGGATTAGATGAAAAACCTTCGTGAGTATTTTCCCAACTCAGTCTAATGGCAGAGAACATTAGATAACCAACAGTTTCCCTACTACTTCATAGACCTTAGTAGATAATCTGATATCTTCCAAAAGAATAGATGCTGGAGATCACCTTGTATTCAACACAAACAATAGTGTTGCAATAGCTCCTTGAAGCAAAACTCAGCTGGAGACATGTGATTAGTGCTGCAAACATTTGTCATTTTTGGCTGTCAACATTTTTGAGGTCTTTTCACATTTTGTTAATTTTCTACATAAGTGGAAACTCTGTAGACTTCACATCCCCAGACTGCTTTGTGGTGAGGGTAAAATGATTGATCTGACTTCAGCCAATTAGAACATCTATGAGAGACCTGGGTTCAGGAGTAAGAATCATGAAGAAGTGGCTGGGTAGAAGTATTAATCTTTTGTACAACTCAGGGGCAAGGAATGTTGTTGCTTCTGAAGCATCAGTGCCCAGTACTAAAAGTCATGTTTGCTCAGCAGCAATGGTCTTTTTTACAAAAGATGCCTCAGTGTGGTTGGGTATTTATTCACAACTATATAGCCCTAAAGTCTGGGCTTTCTGGCCCTAATGAACCATCTATGAGTTACTCAAAACCCTTTCATAAATTCCTTGCCTACTTTGAGTAGCCACAGTGAATTCTGTTGTTTGCAGCTAACAACCTGTACCATTTACATCAATTAAATATTTTCTTTTTTTTTTTTTTTTGGTATACACAAGGGAGCTGGGATGTGCTTAACATAAAACTAAAGTCTAGAATTACCTTACTCATCTCATCTGCACCTTCGTGACATATGGAGCCCAATATCCCTTATTGGTGGTTAATAGAAACAAGTTTATACTTTCCAGGAGTAGCTTGTTACATATTTTTAAAGATCCATTTAGTATAGCTTATATTTTGTTTTTATTTTTTAGTTGGTAAATGTAACAACATGATGTTTTTTAATGAAATTTATTTTAATTAATATTTTTTCTTGGGAAAAATAATAAATGTAATAGGATATGTGATATATGAAAAAAATCATGAAGGTGATACACAAAGGACAGAAGTAGAGACAGGAGTTCTGAAATCTCTCTAAAGTAGTCAGGGAAGGGATCACTGAGAAGGGAGCACAAGACAGCTACTGAAGCAGGAGATTTTAGGCAAAGAGGAAAGAGGAAACTCCCGGCAGAGGGACAGGCAAGTGAGAAAACAAGAGGGCAGGCACAATGTGGTCCATTTAGGAAAATTCTTATAGTGCAAAATGACTGGCGAATACAGTATTAGACCAAAGGAACGGTCTGGCAAGAAAAGATAAAGACTCAAGTCATGGTCTCTGATCACAAAGAGCCTCACATCCTTTGTATAAGATTTTTAGATGCTGTGAAGATTGGGGAGCAAATGAAGAGTTTGAAGTGCTAGAACATATCATCAGGTTCACTTCTTAGAAATATAATATTTAAAGAGATATCCTAATTTCAATAGAGACCAAAACCTTATTAAAAATAGAGAGAGAGAGAAAGAGATAGTGCTCTAATGGTAGACTCTCAGGCATCATTCAGAAATGAGAAGACTGTTCCCAGCCTAACATTATGCTTTGTATTCTGCTTACCTATAAGTCTGGCTATGTCGGAAAAGAAAACAGAATGTTTTTATAGTTCACTATACTGCAAAAGTAGCTTCAGTGATGAATACAGTCCCCTGAATTTTATTAGAGCTCATATTAGAACACTGGTGAATCGCTTCTTGGCCTTATGGCTAAGATCAAGTGTAAAACACTGGCTAAATTGTCATTATTGAAAAATGCCATCTCCCTACTGACATGGGCGCTAAGTCATGAGTGAGGGACCATGGGTGACTTAGTGTTCTCTCTTTTGCCCATACCAGTTTCCTTCTGAGATCCCTGCTGTGATCTTAGGACAAGCCATCTTTCACAAAGAATTCTTTTTTTTTTTTCCAAATCCCATACTCAATACTTATATTGATATCTTGGTTCTAGACATTAACTGGCAGTTTATTGCATTTTTAGCTATGTTGTCTTTCAAGATTGAGAAGCAAGCTGTCAATTTGATCTCAAATTTTCATGCAAATTTTTAGGATTCTTCGTTAAGGTGTGATCACGATGCTTTCACTAGTATGTGGACAAGGACCTGAGTGTGACCAGAAGAAGCCAGATTGCAGGAGAAGCAGAACTCTTTCACAGCCATTCTGTGTCCGTGATACTTTCCTCTGGGAGCCTCGTGTTCGTGGGATCTGTAGTCTGGTTTTACTTTACATGGCCACACTGGACAATCTTCATAGGATTGGTTCAACTTAATACTTCCCTTTCTGCAATTATTTTTTTATCTAAAGCTGAATGGGACTGCTAGATTTATCAAGACA
Organism: Nanger dama; assembly: GCA_917880005.1. Taxonomy (NCBI): domain Eukaryota; kingdom Metazoa; phylum Chordata; class Mammalia; order Artiodactyla; family Bovidae; genus Nanger; species Nanger dama. The sequence continues at coordinate 11,629,158 of CAKJTW010000032.1, read as the reverse complement.
TCTTGGACTGCTTGATAAGCAGGTAATTCTGACTGTCTATATTTATATCTTTCTGTTTTTCTACCTCTCTCGTATCTTCATCTGCTGGTTGAACAGTGAAATATTCAGTTAATCATTTGTTTTGTTCACAAGTTACTAACCAACCAGTGAGAAAAATATTCTTATCTACTAAATTGACATTAGTATTTGTGTGTAGATATAGAGGTATGTAGAGAGAGACATGCATATACATATGGATAGCTAGAGATACTTGGGAATTAGTGAACTAGCAGTTTTAGCACTCCACTGATAGGTTACTAATGCTGAACATGTGATGGTAACAACTCCCCCGCCAGGCTTTTCATTCTGCCTTTGTCTAATTAATATTGAAGCAAATCCAAGTGACCGAGTGATTTGCTGTTCTACTCATTTTCCCATTATATTTGAAACCTTCATACTAAATATATATACCAATCTACATTTGAAAGCTTCTAAGCTGGGTGTTCCTAGCCTTTCTTGTTTAGTTTCTGTGGGCCTAAGATGTTTAACTAAGATCCCAAATTTTACAAAGTGCCAAGAAGAAGAGCCCTGCTAAGGGGAGAAGCATGTAGTTGCCGCATGATAACCACACATCAATTGCTGTGGGTCTTCTGCCACGTATTCAGCTGGTCTTCACTACTTAGATAAGTATTCTGGGCTTTGGCCCTGTCCCAGGGAGGAACAGAATCATTGATCTTTGATCTGCGTGTCTCACTTCTGATGTTTAACGTCACAATTGTCAGTGCAGCGCTGCGCTGTCAGTCTGGATTACACACAAATTCCAGCAATCCATTGTCAGCAGTCTTTCTCAGAGGTCCATTTGCAACTGGACTGTATTACTGTCCTATTTGATTGTCTTGCCAACGTTGCTCTTCCTCACTGAAATGATTGCTGAGTAAATGTCTTTGTAGACACAGGGATGTATTTAAAATCAACTGAGACTAAGCTGGTAGTCCCATGGTTGAGATTTTACCTTCCAATGCAGGGGGTGCAGGTTTGATCCTTGGTTGAGGAGCAAAGATCCCACATGCCTCATGGCCAAAAACCCAAAACCAGAAAGACAGGAACAATATTGTAACAAATTCGATAAGAATATTTAAAATGGTTCACATCAAAAAAATCCTGAAAAAAAAAAACAACTGGACTGACAATGAACAGATACAATGTATAGTGACAGAAAGAAAACTTTAGGTGAAATTGGTGTAAGTTTAAACCATAAAAAATGAAAATAAACCTCCATATCTCATGATGAATTTCCTAGAAATAAAAAGAAACTATTTTTATTAATCTGAATTCAAATATACAATGTATAAATTAAATAAATCATTTATAATTATCTAAAATGTTTTAAATATTTTATTTTTAACATTTTTATTTAATTTTCACTAACTCTGGTTTCTTTTAGAAATTTTTAAATTAAAAAACTATCATAGTTTTAAAAGATTATGAGGGCTTCTTTTTTAAAAGTCAAGAAACACTGAAGTATAAGAAGTATAGTAAATAACAAACGACTTCAAACACCCAGAAATAGCTGACCAACATTTCATGCCTGTCATTCCAGACATCTGTATGAAATGTAACATACAAATGGTCCTCATGAACAGAAATAATTTCAAAACATTTGGGGCATATTATGCTTGTTATTTATTTGTTTTATTTTTCTGCTACAGGATAGCTGAATATCTTCATGTTGGATCCTTTTGGTTCTTCATGTCAATCAATCATTATCTAATACTTCTAAAGAATTTTTATTTATTTACATTCTTCTGGTTCTATTAGGATGTAATTGTGGTACAGCAAGTTTAAGACACATAGCATAATGACGTGACTTACATATATCATGAGATGATTTCCACAATAAGTTTAGTAACCATCATCTCCTATAGAAACAAAAAACAGATGAATGGATAAAGAAGACGTGGGGCACAGTAATACAATGGAATATTACTGAATCATGAAAAGGAACAAAACTGGGCTATCTGAGGTGGCGTGGATGAAGCTAGAGTTTGTCTGTCATACAGAGTGAAGTAAGTCAGAAAGAGAAGAACAAATATCGTATATTCACTCATATAGATGGAATCTAGAAAAATAGTACAGATGAACCCATTTGTAGGGTGGGGATAGAGATGTGCAGATGTGGAGAGTGGACAGATCGACATGGGGTGGAGGGAGGAGAGAGGGAGGATGGGGTGAAATGGGAGAGTAGCTCTGAACATATACACTGCCGTGTGTGAAGCAGACAGCTGTGGGACGCTGCTGTGTAGCACAGGGAGCTCAGCTCAGAGCTCTGCCATGACCTAGACGGGTGGGATGGGGGTGGCTGGGAGGGAGGTCCAAGCAGGAAGGGATATAGGTATGCATTTAGCTGATTCATGTTGTTGTACAGCAAAAACTAATACATTGAATTATACTCCAATAAAAAAGAAGAAATGAAAAAGAAACAAAAGAAAAAAATATTTTTCCTTGTGATGACAACTCTTAGAATCACTCTCTTAACTTTCAGAAGTAACATACAGTAATGTTAATTGCATCAATCATGTTATATGTTACATCCCTAGTACTTACTTATCTTGCAACTGGAAGTTTATATCTTTTGACCACCTTTGTGACCATGCAGAGATACTACATTATTATAGACAATATCCCCCACACTGTGCATATCAGCCCCATGACTCATCTATGTTGTAACTAGATGGTTGTACTTCTGAATCTCCCTCACCTCTTTTACTCATTCCCCCACCACCTCCATCCCAGCAACCATCTCTTTGTTCTATCTATGACTGTTGGATTCGTTATATTTTTTCATTTGTTTTGTATTTTAGATTCCACATATAAGTGAAATCATACAGTATTTGTCTTTGCCTTATTTCACTCAGCATAATACCCTCTTGGTCCATCAGTATTGTTATGGATGACAATATTTCATTCTCATCTATGGCTGAGTAATATTCCATTGTACACCTTCCTTATCCTTTCATTTTTTTTTGATGGGCACTTCCATATCTTGGCAGTCGTAAATGATGCTACAATGAACACAGGGGTACCTATATCTTTTCAAATTAATGTTTTTGTTTTCTTTGAAAAAATATCCAGAAGTGGGATTGCTCGATCATATGGTAGTTCTGTTTTTAATATGCTGGCTTCACAGAATAAGCTGAAAAGTAGTCCTTTCTCCCCAACTTTCTATAATACTTTTGTGAAATTGGTGATATTCCTTCCTTAAATGTTTGGTAAATTCACCAGTGTAGTCACAGTGATGGTAATTTCTTTGAAAGTTGGTTTTTACTACAAATTCTATGTATTTAATACATATAGGGTTAGTCGAGTTACCTGTTCTTTTTCTTGAATGAGCCTTGGTAGTTTGTGTCTTAAAAGAAAACTGTTCATTATACCTAAGTTGTTAAATGTATTGGCACAGAGTAGTTTATTTCCTTGTTATCCTTGTAATACTTGTAGATTCTGTATAGATGTCAACTCTTTCAATTCCTGTTATTGATGATTTGTCTCATTGCTCTTTTTTCCCCCAATATATCTGGCTAGAACTTTCTCAATTTTAAAAATTCATTCAAAGATCTAGTTTGTGGGTTAATTAATTTTTTCTGTATTTTTCTATTTCTTTGTTTCTGTTTTGATCTTTATTATTTCCTTTTTTCTACATTGGGTTTCCTGTGCTCTTCTCTTTCTATTTTATAAAGATAGAAACTGAGATCATTCATTTGAAGATCTTTCTTCATTGTCTGACACAGGCATTTAGTGTTATAAATCTCCCCTTAATTACTCCTTTAGTTACATCTCACAAATTTTGATATGTTGTTTATTTGCTTTCTATGGATCAAAATGATAACTACTTTTCCTTCTGATTTATCCTTTGACCCATTAGATTATTTAGAGATATGTTACTTGATTTCCAAATATTTGGGGAGTTTCTAGAGATCTTTCTGTTTAATGATTTCTGATTTAATTCCATTGTGATTAGAAACTACACATAGTTTGACTTGAATTCTTTTATATTTACTGAGACTTATCTTATGGCCCAGAGTATAGTCCATTATGGTAAATGTTGCATGTGTGACTGAAAAGAATGTTTATTCTACTTTTGTTGAAAATTTTCTATAAATGTCAACTAGATCAAATCTGTTCAAAGTATTGTTCAAATGTTTAATATCTTTACTATTTTTTAATTTTATCAATTATGGAGAGACATACATTGACATCCCTGACTGTTTCAAAATAAACCCAGCCAAAGACATGTAGAGGCAAATCAAGTAACAAAATCAAAGAAGAAGACCCCATAATTATATTTTTAAAGAGAGAAGTTTGAAGGTGGGACATCAGTTAACACAAAGGAATGAATCGCTAGGTATAGAATTGAAGGCATGGGAGGAGATCTGAGTCTTCAAGCATGCTTAATAAGGTAACCAGCGATTCTACTTCTGAATAAAGACTGGACCCTTCTATTTGTGCCAGTGATGAATTTTCTAATGAAACAAGTTGAGAATGTACATGAAACTAACCAACGTGTAAAAAGACTTTGTCCAGTCATGACAGTCTTTAGGGACAACCTTAGCTGCAATCACAAGCAGCAATATGTAACTGTCATTAACCTTATTCCTCTCACTCTGCAAAAGGTCACTTTGTTCGTGAATTGTGCATCCACACACTCACACAGATAAGAAGCCATTTACAAAGCACGGGGCTGGCGGCCCCACCAACTCTATCTAACCTGGTTAGCACATTTCCTAACATCCTGTCATGAAGTCATTGGCAGTGTCGGTGTTCGAAAACTGCATGGCTCAGATGTTCCTAAACCCTTTTAATCCAGGACAAAGGCCTCCCTTTATTGTCGTTTTGTTTTCCTTTGCTGCCCTACAGCATGGCAGCCAGTGTGCGCTCCTGATAAGCAGTGAGCCATGCAGACGAGGTTCAGTTTCCCTGTGCACACCACCATGCAACCTGCCAAGGCCCCAGTGTGGGAGGCAGCATGGTTTCCCTCCCCACACCCGGAGCCAATGCCAATGGCACGCCATACAGTGGTTAGCAGGCCAGATAGCTTCAGAAGAAGATGAAATTAATGTTTTGTGTCACAAATGACATTTACCATTGCCTAATTTGGAGGCTATAGCGTTGCTAGTGTAAATAAATTCATTCTAATCCAGGTGAGGTAGCAGCAACTTCAAAGTTAGAGCAAAAAAGGAAAAGAAACTGCTACAATGATAATGGATTTTTTGAAAGGTTTTTTTTCCTCTTTTTCTTTCTGGGTTTGCATGGTAGGAATAAAGAGAGGACTATACTGGTTCAAGACACAATGCTGATATTTGCTACTGTTAACAAGAGAGGCCCCTGGGTATCCGGGGAGTGCAACAGTGGAAACAAGAGTAGACGCTATAAATGGTGAAAGCATGAGTAACTGGGTGGAGGAAGAGATGTGTGAAGGAATTGACAACCTTTGTCAATTCCTTTGTGAATTGGAGCTTACTTTGTAAATTGGATGACTATCTTGACTGCCCAGTTGGGAGGAAGCACCAAATCAGGGGTCACATGGGGTGATTCTGTGGGAGAGCTCTGAGCTGCTGGTAGCTGAATGCTGGGCTGGGGGAAACTAATGTTCCAGGTAAACTAGAAAGTAGTTGAGACAGAGGAACCAATGTAGAGGTCAATTCAGAATCCAACAGAGAAGACCAGGTGCCAGGAGAGTATTGAGGATCAACAGGATTAAGAGATGGGGATCTATTGCAGGGATAAGAAGTTAATAGCAAAGTCTTGTTTGAAGATGAGAATCAGCAGCATGGAGACCTACTTCTTAAAAACCCACCCTTCTGTGAACATGTATGTTTTAATTGTAATGATAAGTCCCTACTGCCACCCCTAGTTCCTAAAGGAGCCTACAAGGTTTTGAAAGCAACCTCAGGTTCTGTGTACACTGCAGATCAGTATGTTTGAGGAGACTGTGACAAGAGCTGTGGGTCTAAACTCTCAAAGCTTTTCCCATTCTTTTAGTCAGTTTTCAAATGATCAAGAGCTTGTTTTCTCTAGGAACATATGCTGAAAGCCAGGGAGCTAAAGAGAAGAGAATGATTATATCATAGAGATTTTATTTTCCTGAGAATATCTTTTTAGCATAGCCCCGATTTCCCCTTCTCCAGCTTCCTACCACCTTTTTACCTTTTAGCCTCATCCATGCCACACCTTCCTTGGTGCTTGCTACCCTCCACAGAAGAAAGACAGAAATAGCCATCCCAGCATTTTAACAAAATGCAGTCTCCTCTTATTTGCAGAGGTGAGAGCTCATTTTCCACCAAATCTGTAGTTGAGGGCTCTGTGAGTTTCTATCCATCTGTCAATCAGCTTTGTAATATGGTTTTAGACAAATAACTGAGAGACACCTCCAATCCTCTTGGGATTCAGCAGTCACCCACTGTGTCCTTCCTTCAATTTGTTTCAGATTGCTTTCTAATCTACCTGCCTCCTCATCTCAGACTGGTCCCTACAATTTCACACAAGTCCTGAGTTGTCTTTCTCCAAAGTCCTCTACCCTGCCATTTCCCCAGATCACTGCCTGTAACATCTCTTCTGAACTTGGGGTAACACCCAGTGAATATGCTGAGGCAATAGCACCCCACTCCAGTACTCTTGCCTGGAAAATCCCACAGATAGAGGAGCCTGGTGGGCTGCAGTCCATGGGGTCGCTAAGAGTCAGACACGACTGAGCGACTTCACTTTCACTTTTCACTTTCATGCACTGGAGGAGGAAATGGCAACCCACTCCAGCGTTCTTGCCTGGAGAATCCCAGGGATGGGGGAGCCTGGTGGGCTGCTGTCTATGGGGTCGCACAGAGTCAGACACGACTGAAGCGACTCAGCAGCAGCAGCAGCAGCAGCAGCAGCAGCACAACGGACTGTTCAGTGTTCAGAGGTTCTGATTAGAAAATCTGCATGTTCTCCTACCAGCCATGAAACCACACCTCTGACATCTTTTAAGATATAAGTCAAGTCACATCTCTTAGTTTGCCCTGATTGTGCGAGTCAGCTTAACTCTAAGCTTAACTCTCAGCTCCTTCCTTCCTTCCTCTTCTTTCCTTTCTTCCTCCTTTCCTTTTCAGCAAATATTTAATGAGTTCTTAGTGTGCACCGGGCACTCATTCTTTAAGGAACTGGGTTACAGGAGTAAATAAAACATATAAGGTCTTGATTCTTATGGAGTTTACACTCAGAAGGTAGAGACAACAATCAACTGTTAAACAAGAAAATGATCATTCAAGATGTGCAGTAGTGAACTGTGGGTAATGAATGTGATAAAGAGTGCTCATGGGTACTTTAAATGAGTGGTAGAGAAGACCTCTTTGAGGAGATAACATTTAATCTGTGATCTAAGTACTGAAAGAAGGATTCTATGCTCTGAGCTTCTATAGAGAAAATAGCATTCCAATGAGTAGAAATTTCCAATGCAAAAGCCCTAAGATAAAAGATAAATTGGAAAAGTGCCATCTTGTCCTCTGTTGCTTTTATAGGCTTCCCTGGTGGCTCAGATGGTAAAGAATCTGCCTGCAATGCAGGAGACCCTAGTTCAGTCCCTGAGTTGGGAAGATCCCCCAGAGGAGGGCATGGCAACCGACTCCAGTATTCTTACCTGGAGAGTTCCCTGGACAGAGCAACGTGGTGGGCTACAGTACCCTGGAGACCCCCTGGAGAAGGGAATGGTACGCCATAACTATACATGAAATATGTAATGTACATATATAAAGAATATGCAAAAACTTTAATACTGTGAGGAATATCTGCCCTGATTATATGTTCATATATTTTTTTCTTTTCCAGTGGAGTCTCTCCAAAGCATTATCCAACCTAGTAAACTCTCAGTCTACATTTGAGGATACTGATTAGAAGGTAGATACATATTCAGGAGGAAAAGTGGCAAATTTTGGGGTAATAGGAAGTGAATTTATTCTCCAGCTGTTTTCTAGACTGAATGATGCTTAAACTCAAGAGAGAAATTAATATACGGTTCATCAAGATTCACACTTAGGCGTGTACCTACCTCTTGACTTTTTTCTTTAACATTTATGGTGCAAAGTTCTTTTTGCTTCCCGCTTTCACAGAGTGACCCTGTGCTCCGCATCGTCCACTAACCAGCTTACCCTGGCTCAACTGAGCACATTGTAAAGTTACTTTCAGTATGAGTGAGAACCCACCATCATATTTTATGACTGGCACAATAAAGAACAAGAAAATGCAGTTTTTAAATTATAATATGCATAGTGTGGAGCTTTTAACTCACTGGGACTTACAGGGAATGGTGTCATTAACAGAAAGAAGAGAAAGAAGAAGAAAAGGAAAAGGCATTATTGTGCACTTAATGTGCCACTGGTTGTGTTTGGGTCCACAGTGCAAAGGGTGGAGCAGAACCTCCTAAAACAAGGACTGTGCATGTATCATCACTTTGCTCCTTGAACTCTATAACGTTTTCTGAATTGAAAAATAATGTAACAGCACAACTTCCATCAGTGAACAGAGGTGTGTGAACCTGCTTGTCTTGGTTTTCCAGCAGCGGAAGTACAGAAAATGCAACAAGAAGACTCAGATTTCAGTAAGGCTGGGTCGCCAAGCAGCCGCTTGGGATGGATGGAGTCCAAGGCGGGACCTAGCAGCCCCCAAACAGGTGTGATTTGTGAAGAAGGCTGCAGAGAGCGGATCAGCTGTTTCACAGTCTGGTTCAGGTTTCATACAGAAAGAGGAAAGCGATGATAAATTTGCAAGTACACAGGCACAAAAGGTTCCCCACCACAGCTGGTACATCTCGTTCCACTCTTCACAAAATCAAGGACAACCAGCACTGGCTGTTAAAAGCCTCATGATTTTCAACTACTGAGAAGAGCTAAGAGTAAGCAATATACAGACAAATTGTGGATTTGTTACCAGTTCTCCATGACAAACATTGAACTACTGATAATATGGGAAGTAATCTTCATTTCTGTTCTTTCTGGTAATAAATGTTCAGGACCCAAAATGCCTGGGGGCAAATCCTGCCTCTAGAATTTACAAATGTTAAACAACTTCAGTGAAGTTACTTAAACGTGCTGCTTCTCAGTTTTCTCATCTGTAAAGTGGAAATATTATTGGCATTTAACATACAGAATTGTTATGAGGATAAGTGAGGTGGTTAAAGTCCTTAGAGCTCATATTAAGAATTCAGAAATTCTCCGCTAGCGTCCTAACAGGAAACCATGGCTGCACAGAACACCAAGACACTAACAGAACTCTAGTCCCTGGGAACCAGTTTATTTTATAGGAAGAAAATCACACACACACATATGCACACTTAACAAAATTTAGTGGTTATACCTGCTCTTTGGGAAGAAACAGATTTAGAATCAGAATATGACTTAGTTATCCTATGAGAAATACCTGGGGAAAGCCACACGACTCACAGATCTTTAATATGTTAAAATTTGGATCAGAAAGCCCTGTGCAGCCCTTCATCCAGTAAAGTGACTCCTTTGACCCCTATAGATACTGCTTCTCAAATGTTGACTCAGGCATTGACTGCATAACTGCTTCTTCACGTGGTCTTTAAATAGCCTTGCAGACATGACACATGGAGGCCTGGTAATCATCAATGGAGGGCTCCAGGTAAGCAGGCACCTTCAGAGCTGTGCCCACAGCAGCATCACCTGGGGAGCTTTAAATATCCAAAGCCAGGGCCCCACATGAGATGACATGTCAGACTGGGTGGATGGGGCCCAGGCACTTGTGTGTGAGGCTCAGTGACTTGGCTACCACTGAGGTGACAACTGCTCTTATTCTATGAACAGGGACATCCAGGACATTAAAGTAATGTACTCACGGCCACCAAGGCTCATGAGAGGCAGAGTCAGGATTAGTCTAAGGCATTTTTTTTTTCTAAGATGTTTTTAATTCAAACAAAATGCCGGCGGTTCTCAGGTGGAGGGGGGATTGCAGGAGAAGAATTGCATATCCGAATCACATGGAATTCTTTTGGAAGAATCACCATCATCACCTCTACCACCACCTCTGCCCTCTTTCTTGTCCCACTCGTCATGTTGTCCAGGGACCTGGTATGAGGCTAATGCATACTTGCTCAGGAAATGTTCCCAAACCTCCAGACCTGAGAAGTGCGGATCCTATCCCATCAGGAATCTGTAACCCAGAATCTAAGCTTTTAAAAAGCTCCTCAGCTGATTCATACATGAATCTAGGTTTGAGAAATACTAGATACTCAGATGGTCAGCTTTTGAGGCAGTAGCATATCATGCATCATTAATAAGACTTGGGTTAAGGATGGGCAATAATAGGCTGCCTTGAAAGGTGGCACTGAAACGAGGATACCAGAGCCCAGGAGGCACAGGTCTGTCACAGACTTCCCAGATCTGCCCCGCAGGCGTGGCCAGGACTTAGTATGACCTCCTATAATTCCTTGTTATTCCAGATAATTCAGTTGGCATTAAGACACCTTTGTTTTCTCTTATTTGCTCTGTCTATGAAATCTTGGTGTTTATCTCCTTTGTGTTTACACTGGACATGGAGGGTAGACATGGATATTTTTGAAACAGCCCCTGCTGCCAAAGCTTTGGAGAAATCCTGACACATACGGGCTTTTCATGAACTTGCTGATACTGTATTACATATCATATCAGGGTTCATAAGAGAGAAAAACAAATACTGGCTGAGACCCTAAGAGCAACACCACCAGCATGCCCTTCCTTTGTTTCTTACCAGTAATCAGATGAGATCGGTGTGTTCAGGGTGATTTGGCCATAGACACTTACTAATAATCAATTCTGCTAGTTATGGGAATTTGGATTGTTGGGGTGATGATATATTTGGCCGAGAGTGCTACTAAGCTTGGGGACATTGTGAATGATTTTGTAATTTGGAAGGAATTCGGCATATATATGCTGATGAATTGGGCTTAAGTCTTTTTAAAGCCCGCTCCCACAGGTAACCTCACAATCAATGCTTCCTAGGATTCTTTCAGCCAGACTGTTGCGATATTTATCTTCCTAACAGCCCAGTGAATATGGTAAAATCTATTTCACCAGTGGGGGCATCTTTCTAGAACCACTGAATGGACCGGTGCGGCCACAACTCGCCACCCTGCACAGGGACCTTCTGTTTGTGCTGGGGTCTGCGGGAGACAGCGGCCTAGATGGGGCTTCTCCCCAGGAGGCACAGATTCATGCTTCTCAGGGCAGCAGCCTTATGGTCCAAGTGTGCTACAATATAAAAAGAATCGGGGCTTTTGCTGAAAGCCTTCCTTTGTCTGCTTGCTAGCCTAGTTTGCCATCCAAAAGATTCCACAGAGTTGATGTTTCCGTTCCTTTAATTCAGTGTTTGGGATGACACAGCCGCAGCCCAGCTGTCTCCCAAGTGAAGGGGTGTGTGTGTAAATGTTACCCAGTGTTTTCTCGGCCTCTTTTCTTTCTTTGGGTCGGAAGCAAGGCTGTCACGCTGTATGTTGTTATTTAAGGGGTATGCTGAGATGTTTCCTTTCTGCGATGGAAAAGATCTTTTCAAGGGAGCCTCTTTATTCCTCTGACATTTCCACTCTTGAAAAGCTGACCCAGTTCCCGCAGAATGACAAAAAGAAGCACACAGAGAAAACAGATTCCCCTGGGGGACTGATAAACCCAGGTGAACTCTGGCCAACTGGGTTTCCCTTAGAGCACCAGGCAGACTGCCAGAAAGCTGAGGAAGAGTCACATCTCAAAGATATGTGGACAAAGTAGGATCTGCTCAGTTTCGAGCTGCCTTTCAGAATTTGTCTTTTTTATTAGAATCCATGGGAAAATTCATTCAATCCCACACTCAGTCTGTGTGCACTGATGTCTGGACATCTGGTCTATCATTTGTCTTCCTTTGGGTCTAGAGGGTCCTATCTGGGGTCTACGGACTCACCTTTAAGCCAGGGTTTCTGAGTCAGTGTGAATGAACCACAGAGGTTTTCAAGACTCCAGAGACTTGAGTCAGCTCACATTCACTACAGGTACTGGCCTCTCCAGAAACTAGCACTACTATTGAGATGTAGAATCTGGGAAAAGGAAGGAGATAAATGGATATAGTACTAGGTCCTGTATACCTCACACAGCTTTAAACATTACAGTTGTTTGTCTAATCATTGCTCAGAAAATTCTGAATAGAAGTTGATCCTTTTGTATAACTTAGTTGCAACTCTTCCCAGATCCTCTGTATTTACCAACATTTCAGCCTTTTTTCTTCCCTGATAACTAGAGGAGAGGCTCAAAGTTTAATTTCCCTCTACTCTGTTTCCTCTTATTAGGGTGAGTCTGAATTATAAAACCATGACTGCTTTTGTGACTGGCCTATAACTTGGCGTTTTATGTACAAAGTAAAGAGGAATTCTTTAGGATACATGTTCTTTTCATCAGATTCTGTGACCAAAGAACATCAATAGATGTAACCACTTGGCTTGTCTCATTCCATATGTTTTCTTAGATCATATTCCCTATCCTTTACATTTTCAATTGAATTTCATTGACTCCTTTCAATTATCTTTTTTCCATTTAGTCATTCAACCAACAATTTATGTAAGTACTTATAGGTATTGCCCTAGAGAATGGAACAAAGAGACTCCTTGCCCTCTAAGAGATGATGGTAAGTAGGAGAAATCAACATAAGAGCATCACAGTATCATCAGTAACAGAACCAAGAATTGATGCTAGAAGAGAGGCAGATACAGAGTGCCTTGGGAGCAGAAGAAATAAGAATCCCTTATTCTACCAGGGAAGATTGCCAGTCAAGATTGCTGAGAGAAATAGCAATAACCTCAGATATGCAGATAACATTACCCTTATGGCAGAGTGAAGAGGAACTGAAGAGCCTCTTGATGAAAGTGAAAGAGGAGAGTGAATAAGTTGGCTTAAAACTCAACATTCAGAAAACTAAGATCATGACATCTGGTCCCATCACTTCATGGCAAATAGATGGGGAAACAATGGAAACAGTGACAGACTTTATTTTCTTGGGTTCCAAAACAACTGCAGATGGTAACTGCAGCCATGAAATTAAAAGACACTTGCTCCTTGGAAGAAAAGCTATGATTAACCTAGACAGAATATTAAAAAACAGAGACATTACTTTGCCAACAAAGGTCCATCTAGTCAAAGCTATGGTTTTTCCAGTAGTCATGTATGGATATGAGAGTTGGACTATAAAGAAAGCTGAGTGCTGAAGAATTGATGCTTTTGAACTATGGTGTTGGAGAAGACTCCTGAGAGTCCCTTGGACTGCAAGGAGATCCAACCAGTCCATCCAAAGGAAATCAGTCCTGAATATTCATTGGGAGGACCATTGTTGAAGCTGAAACTCCAATACTTTGGCCACCTGATGAGAAGAAGTGACTCCTTGGAAAAGACCCTGATGCTGGGCAAGATTGAAGGCAGGAGGAGAAGGGGATGACAGAGGATAAGATGATTGGATGGCATCGCAGACTCGATGGACATGAGTTTGAGCAAGCTCTGGGAGTAGGTGATGGATGGGGAAGCCCGGCATGCTACAGTCTATGGGGTTGCAAAGAATCAGACATGACTGAACAACTGAACTGAACCAGGGAAGAACTGGAAATGTTTCACAAATGAGTTGTAGGAGATAACAGTACAGCAGTGAGCAAACAGGGGGTTAACTTGTCCTGTCTACTTATTCATAGTCCCTAGCTGAAGGTGTGGAGAAGGAAATGGCAACCCACTGGAGAATCCCAGGGACAGGGGAGCCTGGGGGGCTGCCGTCTATGGGGTCGCACAGAGTCAGACACGACTGAAGCGACTTAGCAGCAGCAGCTGGAGGTAAAAATGAAATCAGGATTTTCCTCTGTGTGAACTTAAATCAATTTTTGAAAATTTTACAGAATTAATGTTTAGCAAAAGGTAATAGTGAGTCATCAAAAAGGAAGAGAGTTCCAGAAAAACATCTATTTCTGCTTTATTGACTATGCCAAAGCCTTTGACTGTGTGGATCACAATAAACTGTGGAAAATTCTGAAAGAGATGGGAATACCAAACCACCCGACCTGCCTCTTGAGAAACCGATATGCAAGTCAGGAAGAAATAGTTAGAACTAGACATGGAACAACAGACTAGTTCCTATTTGGAACCAGGAAAAGGAGTACATCAAGGCTGTATATTGTCACCCTGCTTGTTTAACTTATATGCAGAGTACCTCATGAGAAACGATGGCCTGGAAGAAGCACAAGCTGGAATCAAGATTGCCAAGAGAAATATCAATAACCTCAGATATGCAGATGACACCACCTTTATGGCAGAAAGTGAAGAAGAACTAAAAGCTTCTTGATGAAAGTGAAAGAGGAGAGTGAAAAAGTTGGCTTAAACCTCAACATTCAGAAAACTAAGATCATGGCATCTGGTCCCATCACTTCATGGCAAATAGATGGGGAAACAGTGGAAACAGTGTCAGACTTTTTTTTTTTTTTTGGCTCCAAAATCACTGCAGATGGTGATTGCAGCCATGAAATTAAAAGATGCTTACTCCTTGGAAGGAAAGTTATGACCAACCTAGACAGCATATTCAAAAGCAGAGACATTACTTCGTCAACAAATGTCCGTCTAGTCAAGGCTATGGTTTTCCAGTGGTCATGTATGGATGGGAGAGTTGGACTGTGAAGAAAGCTGAGCACCAAGGAATTGATGCCTTTGAACTGTGGTGTTGGAGAAGACTCTTGAGAGTCCCTTGGACTGCAAGAAGATCCAACCAGTCCATGCTAAAGGAGATCAGTCCTTGGTGTTCATTGGAAGGACTGATGCTGAAGCTGAAACTCCAATACTTTGGCCACCTGGATGACTCATTGGAAAATACCCTGATGTTGGGAGGGATTGGGGGCAGGAAGAAAAGGGGACGACAGAGGATGAGATGGCTGGATGGCATCACCAACTCAATAGACATGAGTTTGAGTGAACTCCGGGAGTTGGTGATGGACAGGGAGGCCTGGCATGGTGCAATTCATGGGGTCGCAAAGAGTTGGACACAACTGAGTGACTGAACTGAACTGAACTGAACTGAATAATGAGTCAGTGGCGTTGAATCTATCAAATATTCTCAATGAGGGGATCTTGGCTATAATGATGAAAAACTGTTTCACATACAGTCACACACACTTACATGTGCACAAGCATGAATTTAGTTACACATCCAAGTAGCTCAGATGGTAAAGAATCTGCCCACAATGCAGGAGACCTGAGTTTGATCACTGGGTTGGGGAGATGCCTTGGAGAAGGGAATGGCTACCCACTACAGTGTTCCTGTCTGGAGAATTCTATGGACAGAGAACCTTGGTGGCCTTAGACTACAGTCCATGGGGCTGCAAAGAGTTAGACACAATTGAGGGACCAATGCTTTCACTTTCACATATCCATTCTACCCTGGTGGCAGATTTGTGAGTGGCAGAGACAGGTGTGGAGTGATGGCTATATAGTCATGGTACCTCATCAAATCCCTCCTGAAAAGGCCATAGGCCCTCTAACCTGTCTGTGTGCACACCCCAGTCCCTTGTCCCAAGTGTTAGGAAGGCCATCTCCATGGCCATGCCAGCTCCACAGGAACCAAGATCATCACACCATCTCTGTCTCTGTGCCAGTGTATTTATCACTCAGTCAGTTTTCTGAGTGTCTAAGTGTGTTCAACCCTAAAGAAGAGAAAAAGTATTTGTTGTCACTGTTTAGTGGCAAGGCGTGTCCCACTCTTTGCAACCCCATGGACTGCAGCCAGCCAGGTTTCCCTGTCCTTCATTATCTCTCAGAGTTTATTCAAACTCATGCCCATTGAGTCGGTGATGCCATCCAACCATCTCATCCTCTGTCACCCCTTTTCCCCCTGCCCTCAATCTTTCCAGCATCAGGGTCTTTTCCAGTAAATTGGCTCTTTGCATCAGGTGGCCAAAGTATTGCAGCTTCAGCTTCAGCATCAGTCCTTCTAATGAGTATTCAGAGTTGACTCCCTTTAAAATTGACTGGTTTGATCTCCTTGCTATCCAACAATATATATTTTATTTAATGCCTTCTGTGTGCCAAGATCATGTTTCTACCTTCATGTATTGTCATCTCACTTAAACCTCATAATAATCCTGTGATACAGACATTGCCATTTCTAAATTTCTTTCCAGTAAAGCAAGTCTCAGAGGAGTTAAAATGCCTGGCTAACATCACATAGTTTTTAAGTGATCCTCCTTTGTCATAAAAGGTATGTGGATCAGGAGCTAAACTATGTGTATTGGCATTCATTCTTACATCTGTGTCCTAGCTCTGAGACAGATATATAATACTGGGTCATCTTGGAAAAATTTCTTCCTCTTCCTTAGCCTCAGTTTACCTGAAGAAAGATAATACTAATTGCAGAGATTGATAAGGATTAAATGAGACAGTGCTTATAATGTGATTAACCCTTTGTCTGGTACACAGCAAGCACCTAATATATAACAGCTGTCCTAAAAATGGTTAAATAGGGAGTTCAGGTCTTTTTCCATTACATCACTTCCATAGGAAACTTTGGTGAATTTCCGTTTTCCATTTTTTCCAGCTCCACCCTTAATGTCAAAGAGATGTCACCGGTTCAAGGCCAGAGCCTAATGGACCGTGAACAAGCAGCTTTCAGGTATGAGCCACCAGCTGGGACCCTTGTTACTCATCGTCCAATCCTCTCTCCTTCTGCAGCTTAGTCCCTAGTGGCCCCTTAGGATAAAAAGAGCAGTTATTCCGGGGCACACATGGCATGTGAGGATGTTTTCTTTTACTGAGTGGCTCAGGCAGTAATCCAATTCCGAATAATACATAAAGCTAAATGATGGAGTTAGCCGAGTATACCTGAAAGGGCCAACATTCAGCTCGTGATTATTAAATGCCTACCTAGGCTAGACACTAGTCATACAAATAATTCACAGCCCTGTCTACCATGGGCTCAGGGTCAAGCCAGGAAGACCAACAAGAGAACAAGGTCCATTTAGGGCACAGGGCACTACCAGCCTTGCACAGAGGGTTGCAAGCTAACACCTCAGCATCCAGGTTGGCACGTGGACAGCATGTGAGTGGTACGGATGACACCTGCTCAAGCCTGTCGTCCAAGCCATCCTGTGACTGAGCTCCATTCATGTTAAAGGCTGACTGTTTCCCCAAATTTCCTTGACCATTTGTCTTGATCTGTTCGTACAATTTCTTCCCGTGTAAGTACTTAAGTTTTAAATGTAAAATAAATGCTGTTGGTCATTCCGCACAAAGTTTCAAAATATGAACTCCTTAACTGGATTATGAGACTTTCTCTATTTTTTCTGGTGGAGGATCAAAGGTGAGGACCTGATAAAGAGGCACAAGGGGGAATGCAGGGCCAGAATCTGCTAACATTGCCAAAAACATGAATCCACTTCACCTGGCTTTGGGAGTGGCTGAAGGAAGAAGATGCATTCCAGGACAGAAAGGCACATCTGAGGTTTACAGTGGGCATTAGAAAAACTTGCATCAGCATTATTTAGATTTCTTAAAATATCTCCTTATAAAGCTTTGGTCATATCTAAAGAAGTTTAGTTAAGTGTGTGAATGTGTGTGTTTTTCTTTTGAGAATTGTGAAATACCAAGATGCTTGATATGACGAAGGCAATGGCACCCCACTCCAGTACTCTTGCCTGGAAAATCCCATGGATGGAGGAGCCTGGAGGGCTGCAGTCCATGGGGTCACTGAGGGTCGGACACGACTGAGCGACTTCACTTTCACTTTTCACTTTCATGCATTGGAGAAGGAAATGGCAACCCACTCCAGTGTTCTTGCCTGGAGAATTCCAGGGACGGGGGAGCCTGGTGGGCTGCCGTCTATAGGGTCGCACAGAGTTGGACACGACTGAAGTGACCTAGCAGCAGCTGGATGCTTGATAATAGAATACATCAAGACCCTTGGGTAGTGGTACTTGGCTGCTATGTTTTAGACTTTGCAAATACAATGACTGTTTTGGAGATAGTCTCTTAGCACCAGGTTCTGTGCCTGGCTTTGTGCTGGATATTGCAGGGCTGTGGAAGATGAGATGTGTCTTCTGGGCAGCTTCTGTTCAGACGCTGACACAGAGATCTCACCTACAACTGAAAAAACTTTGAGCAGGTATATAAATCAAATGATGAAAAAGAATAACACTCCGAACCAGCATGGGGTAAATGCTGCATATAAATCTTTGCATTACTGCAAACCTCGAAGGTACTGCAGCTACCCTCAGGTGCTTTGGAACCGTTCCAAAATGCACAGTTTAGTTAAAGGCGCATATCCAGATGTTGAGATAAAATTAAGATCTTTCTTGGACTCCATACCCGAGAACTCCATCACATCTCTACATGACTAAGTCACTTCCTAAAGTGTTTAGTGTGATGTGAAGTGCCTGGAGTAGAATTTCAGAGGAGCTGGAAATGGCAAAAAGTTAGAAAAGAAGTGTTATAAGAAAAACCCCCACAAAACTAGATAAGACCATTCTACTTATAGAAGAGAGCTAAGTGAAAATAAAATCTCCTCCCAGGTGGAGCTAAACGAAAACTTCCCCAAGCCCCTTAGAAGCCAGAGGAAAGTGGGTGAAGGAATAAGTAACTTAAAGTGAGCTAGTGGGAAGGGCCGAGCATGAATCCAATTTTGTGCTTAATCTCCTGGCAAATTGGAATGGATCCTCAAATCCGTGGTACTTTTCTCCAGAAATCTGGGGAATTTGATTAATATTTGCTCCACTTTGCCATGGTACAATGCCATCAGGCAGATAAGATATGGGGTATCTTACTGGGTTCAAGTTCTCTGGGATGCAAGTAACAAATATGACTAACAAAACCTGAAAGGGAACTTACTTGAAGGGCTGGGGTAACTTACTGAATGCAAAAGAAAGCTGAAGTTACCAAACCGTGTAAAACAATTTGGGGGAAGGACAAAGCCCATAAGCCTTCTCTCCCTTTGATATCAAGATGACTCAAGTCTTCTGTTCTAAGGCATGTCTCTCTGGCCCCAGGGAGAGAAAAGTCTGTTGGGTCTACCAGCAGCCCTGACTGATTTTGAGGCCAGGAGCAGGAATAGGGACAGAATATAGACATGGCACCTGGGCATCAACTCCTATATTTTAGGAGTAGTTGCCAGAGGAGAGGAGACCCCTGTAAGCCATTCCAAGAGAGGTCTACAGCTCCCCAAAAGGAGCTGTTTGTTACAACAGTGCACGGTGAAGTTGCTTCTAAACACCATGGGTTGAGGGTAGGGAGACAAGGAGAAAGAGAAAAGAAGGGTATACATCAGAGGAAGAAGCATTTACATTTGCTCTTACAGAGAATATTGTGACGAAGAATGTGGTTAAATATGGAATGTATGCATACGTGCTTGCTAAGTCACTTCAATCATGTCCAGTTCTTTGAGACTCCATGGATTGTAGTCCGCCAGGCTTCTCTGTCCATGGGATTCTCCAAGCAAGAATACTGGAGTGGATTGATATTCCGTCCTCCAAGGAGTCTTCCCCACCCAGGGATCGAACCCGTGGTTCTTAAGTCTCCATCACTGGTAGGCAGGTTCTTTATGACTAGCCTGGGAAGCCTTATGAAATGTCTTCTCCTAAAAAAATGAACTGTAAAAATAGAAAACGATCATGCTTGGAAATAGGATATATTCTCCTTTGCTGACAATGGCTAGGTTGTAATTCTGTTAAAAAGACAAGATGATCTCCTGAGGCTCCTCTCACTAAGATTTTGTGATTTCTGTGGTAAAATGTTCCCCTACTACAGATCAGCATTTATTAAAATGTGTCCATTAGATGTTAATCATTACATGTTCTATTAATTACAGAATTCCAATTTCATCAGGTTTGAGAACTACTAAAGTTCATGCTTGCTGCTGTTGTTTGTTTTTCTTGTTTTGTTGTAGAATTTCTCCCAGTATTAACATATACCATGATTCTTTAAAAGGTGAATAAGATTATAAATGTGTAGATAAGAAAGATGCCTAGTGGGGTTTGGGGAGTTGTTAGGCAGTCAGTCCACCATACTGCTTTAAAACCCTGATCTAGTCTGGAGGTTATGGTTGTCTTTGCCAAGACTTGAGTTCAGCTCACATGGGAAGAATGTGGGGGAATCTGAGATAGGTAGGTGAAGGGAGAAAGGACTGGAGGAAAAAACATTTCATGTGCTGGAGATAGCCTGTCAGAAGGTCCCAGGGCAGGATAGAACTTCATCCATTAAAGTTACTAAAAGAAGCCTGGTGTAGGCAGTGTATCAAGGGAGGGAGACAGGGGTCAAAATGGACATTGGGAACAGATTAAGTAGTTTGAATTGCTCCCTAAAATTAGTGGGAAACTGTTAGTGGATTCTAACCATGAGCATGACCCAGGTCCTCAGAGTCTTATTCTATTGGTCTTTCCACTCTTCCTCATAGGTTTTGTAATGTTATGGTATCAATAATCTTTAAATTCATTGCTAGACTCTTTTCAGAGAAAGTGAGTTATTCTAAAATTTAGTTCAACCAACTATCTTAGAGAGCTGCATGCTGAGGGGAATCTAGTGACTGATTTCCACATCTGGCAGTTTAATATCCCAGCTATGATACTCAATGGTGAAAAGTTGAAAGTCTTTCCTCTAAAATTAGAAACAAGGTAAGGAGTAAGATGTTAGCTGGGTGTTTGTCATAAATGGCTTTTATTATGTTGAGATATGTTCCCTCTATACCAACTTTTGATGAGCATTTTTAATCATCAACAGGTGTTGAATTTTGTCAAATGCATTCTCTGTATCTATTGAGATAATAATGTGATTTTTATCCTTCCTTTTGTTAATGTGGTATATCACATTAATTGATGCATCAATATTGAACCATCCTTGCTTCCCTGGAATAAGTCCCACTTGGTCATGCTTTATGATCCCTTTTATATATTGTTGAATTCAGTTGCAAAAATCTTGTTAAGAATTTTTGCATCTATATTCATAAGATGTATTGACCTGTAATTTTCTCTTTTTGTAGTTTCTTTTCCTGGTTTTGGAATCATGGTAATGTTAGGTTACAAATATTAGAAAGCTAAAAAAAAAAAACAACCTATACTTTCTAAGCTCTTGCAACAAGAGCTGGACACGATCTGTGTTCTGCCAAGTAGAGGCATCAGCAACAGACTTGGCAGAAGAAATGAGCCATGAAAAGCAATGCTGGTAGGGGGCTAGGGAAGGGCGGATGAAGGGCACTGGGCTTCTGAGCTCTTCTGGCAAGCACAACTGCAGAGACACTGGGTCCTTTTGTGGCTAAAGTTCCGTCAGGGTTTGAGTTTCTCTAACATCATAGGAATCCTGTGATGAGTAACAAAAGGAGGCAGCAGGGAGATTTCTGCTAGAGCCATCTAGAGGAGTTTGGGTGGTTCTTCTGGCTGCTCTAACTCCTGACGGTTCTATCCTAGCTTGTTTACTTATCCCTTCTGAAGTTTCTGTAAACTTCTAACTATCCTCTAAAAATTCTTTCCTTCTTAACCTAGGTAGAGGATATCGTGTTTTTGCAATTAACTGAGTATTACAGGTCTCCTGTTCTATACCCTTATTGTTCACTATACTTTTCCTTCATAGTATATGTCACAACTGCAATTAAATAATTGTTTAGTTTTAGTGTGTATCCGTCATCTCCACTGGGTGACAAACTCCCTGCGGGCCAGAACTGGGTTGTGTCAGCACCTAACATCATACCTGGCATATAATAGGTGCTCAATAAGTATCAATGAACACATGGCACTTTGCCCCAGCTCTACCACGTCTTAGTAATTTTACCTTGAGCAGCTCAGTTCTCCCACCTGGAGCTTCAGGAGTCTGTGAAGATAGTGCTCTGATTCAATGGGATTCATTCAAATGGGAGAAGATATTTGGAAATACTTTATGAACATTTCATTCAGACAAAGGTTATTAATCTGGGCTAACAAGAAACAAAGAGTAAAGAAGACAAACATAGTCTAATCATTTTTTTGAGCCCAACTGTAATAGATCTTTTATTTTCTTAATACTGCAAGTCAATACAAGTCCACATATATGGGACTACTGTTCAAATTCCAGAGTCATCCTAAGCACTCCTGGATGTCCAGAACTCGTAACACAAACATTAGAGAGTGATATTAATTTATAGCATGAACATGGCGCTGCTCTTAATAACAACCCAAGGTCAAATAAACATATACTGGAACACAGGGAGATTCTTCTCTTGGGAGATTTCAAAAGGGTTTGAGGACATAAATGTTTATACAAAACAGAATAAGGACTCAATATATATAAGCAGAATTATATTACTACTTTGGAAGTTACAACTTTTCATAACTCAAATGATAGCTTATCTTGAAGTAAGTGCAACAAAAACTCTCCCATTCCTTTGCCTGTTGTGTGCACCAAGTTGAATTATGTAGGGCAACGTCCAAGTAGGCATCAAGCCATGTTTCTGGGGGACAGAGCTGAACTTATTGATTTTTCTCTCATATTTTTTCCCACAAAAAATAATTTCAGGATCAGCTTTGACCCAAATCCCCTGTTGACCTGCTTTGAGGGCTAGGTGAGAGAACTGAGGACTGAGGATTCATGAAGGCAAAGCATCTCCTTTTGTAAGAGGGAAAGAGAAAAAAGAGTAGCAAAGGAAAATTGAACAGGCTTTAAGGTAATTAGCAATTTTCAAATGCAGCAATGGGCAAAGGAAACAAAACGTAGAACATGTATTAAAAGTCAAGCGGATGGTTTAGAAAATACAGCTGTAGGATCACACAGATTTTGACCATCCAAACCAAATTCAATTATCATGTCTGTGCTGCTTTTCTATTTCCGCCACTGAAAGGCTATTATTAGGTGCTCTCTCTCTTTTCTACATCTCCAAGTATTGCCTTCGTGAAACATTCCAAAAGTAAACATTAGCTTTAGGCCATTTGATTACTGGTTTCCCAGAACGCTATGTTCTGTCCTGTTTCTCTCCATATTCCTTTAATATTAAAAATAGGAAGTGACTGAAGGCTGTTGAATGGCTCTGCCTTAGAGGCTGTCCCCCCAGCCAGCCTCTCAAGCATTGTTGGGTCCTTACCCTCTAAAATCCATTTCGTCCTTATTACATAGACAGTCCTCTGCCAAGCAGAAAAAAAATAAAATAGAAACTGAACATTTTTTTCCTCTCTACCAATTACTGTTTTTTCAAAGTGCTTTTTGCTTTGTTTAACAAGCCTCCTTAGCTGTGGTTCATTTTAAGTAAGGCTCATTTTCTTTTTCGTGCTGGATTAGCATCTGAATGGGAAGGAGAGCTGGCTCTGGCAGTGTCTTTGAACAGGTGATATAAACAGAGCCTGGGATAAGGAGAAAGCACGGACATGGCCCCTGCGGGCGGCACCCAGGAAGTGATCTGGGCTGATAGAGGTGTTAGCTGTGTTTACCGCAGACGGCACTCTTATTCACACACTACTTCCTTCCAGCTCTGAGCTGACCCAAGGAAATGGTGTGTGACCTGCCTCGTGTAGGGACCATTCCTGGGAATCTCACAGGGCAGAGAAACAGCTAGGAGAACGAGACCGTGTATTTCTTTGACAGTGAAGATAGATATGACATGAACATAGGAACCTGTGTTGCACATAGGAATTCCTCCTACACTCCTCTAAAGCAACATGGAGTAGAGTTTGTCCCAGTTAGTTTATTTTTCCTCATCACACACCTCTAAAGCAAAATGAAAACATACACACACACACACACACACATACACACAGAAAACAATCATGCAGTTAAGCCAAGGAAGAACTTAATCCTGAAACCAAAATCATTTTAACATAGATTTAAATAACATTTTGGGGACTTATCTGGTGGCCCAGTGGCTAAGACTCTGAGCTCCCAATGCAGGGGCCCAGGTTCTATTCCTGGTCAGGGAACTAAATCCCATGTGCCCCAACTAAGAGTTCATATGCTACATGAACCAACCAAGACTGAAGATCCCGCATGCTGCAACCAAGATCCAGCAGAGCCAAATACCTGCCTTGGCAGGCGGGTTCTTTACCACTAGCACCACTTGGGAAGCCCAGTAAATAAATAAATAAATATGTTTAAAAAATAACATTTCAGAAAACCCTAAATCATACATCACTTTGCATTCTTTTGGGGGCTTCAGTAACATTAAAAAATACATTTGTACACAGTTATAATTGTTGGACAGACAACTTTGACTTTTTCTTCCAAAATTTAACACTAGTTCACACATTTTCATGAACTATGTATCAACATTACCCATGAACTTATTTGTAATACTGATATAGAACACATTCTTTCATTTACTTAATCACTCGTCAAATATTTATGAGTGCTCCTAGATACTGGAGACCTATCTATAACCACAAAGGAGATTCTGAAAGATATCTCACGAGGGTTGCTTTTCAGTAGATTCTAAAGCCAATCTCTTTATATTTTATTTTGCAAAGTTAGATTTCCACATCATTACATCGAGATAGTTTTTTCCCTAAAGAAAAAGTGAGCATAGAATACAAAATCTCATCTCATTTGTCTGGGCCTTCACTTCTATGCAGAATGAAGTGGGGGTACATTTAATATCTAAGCTCCCTCCTTTTTTCCCCTGGAATTGTTTGGTCTGGGTTTAAGGATATAGCAGGAAGATAACATGCATAGTGTCATCAAACATCTTATAAATGCCCTTAGGAGTCATAATGCTTTTTCTAATTCATCAGCAACAATTAAGCAAGAACGTAGATTTTTATTTCTTAGAGCCCTGCTAAGTATTTAGTTTAAAATAGGCATATTCGGAAATGGAGACCAGGAATTTAGGAACTAGAGACAGAGGGGCTGATATAAGGAATACAGTTTACTTGTGTTTCTTTCACTATGATGGGAAAAGACCAAGCAAGACTTGAGAAGAGTAGAACAATCCCATTATGGTATCTAAAGAGAAGAATGAAACACATTTCCTCCTTAATAAGTGTGATTTTATGTTCATTCCAGCCACCTATTAATCCAAATTTTAAAAAAATGTTCTTGGCATTCCAGTCTGAGCCCATGAGATCTGTAAGTAATCAAGAGCTCATAATAATAATAATAATAATAATGATTCCAAATAGTGTTTATAAGACCACTTCCTTCCATAACTTGTAAGCTGTTCTTTGGTGAAGACAGATGGATAAAGTCTGTAGGACCCTGTCTTTGAAAACTGTCTTTGAGAACTTTTGACAACCAGTGGGGATGCACGTCTGTCTCTATTTAAATGAGTTCATTATAGTAAATATTTTTGTGACTTTCAATCATTTCTCAAGTGTTATATGTTTTAGTCAAAAGGGAAATAGTTAATGGCACAAATACTGTTAAAAATCCCAAGTTTGACTATATTATTTTTGGGAAAAAATCTTCCAGAGCAAGATACTTTTTAAAAAAGCACGGAGGGGCACAGTTCTTATGCTTTTTGTTTGCTGAAGTCGATGTAAATGGAATAATAAACAGGCCCAAGTTACCTTAAGAATGAAACATTGCCCCTTGTTACTTTCACAGATCTCTTTCTTTAGTAACCCATTTTCTGGTCTGGCTTAGAGGATTTTATTTTATTGGCTACTAGTTTAAAAGACATAGCAAATATAGTACATTTGACATTTTATTGACCAAAATTATCTAGTAAATGGCACTTCAGAGTTTACTAGCAAAATGATAGTTGTAACTTACACGGATGATAGAGAACAGTGGGCCATAAGTCAAAAAGTCAGATGGAAACTAAAGTGGTCCTCGGGGCAGGAAACATTAGAAAGTGTCACTCATCGAAGAGAAGAAAAAACCCTCTTTACTGTAGGATTTCAAGGTGTGATTCTGCGGTATTTCTAATACTGGAATTAAGAAGCCCCTTTTGATGTGATTAGAAAGTGAAAATTTAGTCAGTGTACAGTTGAAATGATAACCTATTTGAGACATTCATGATAAGGAATTGCCATGGCAAACAGATCAGAGAGGCACGGCCCTAAACAGAATCTAGGAATGTAGAGTTGAGGGTGTAGGAAATTTTCGACCGCTTGTTTCCAGTGCAAAGATAAAGCTCATTGGAATGCTGAAAGTACTGTGATGTGGACCAAGCACACGCAGGTAATTCAGCAATTTGCCACCACGCCATGAAAATGACCTAGAGGTCTCTCAACTCCCTGTGTTCCATAAACCTGCCATAGAATCTTCTTTTTTTTTTTTTTTACTTAAAATTTATTTATTTATATTTTTGGCTGTGCTGGGTCTGCGTTGCTGTGCTAGCTTTTCTCAAGCTGCAGAGATCAGGGGCTACTCTCTAGTTGCGATGCTCGGACTTCTCACTGTGGAGGCTTCTCTCGTTGTGGAGCACGGGCTTTAGGGTGCAGGGGCTTAAGGAATCAGGCTCGACACTTGTGGTACACGGGTTTAGTTGTTCTGCCACATGTGTATCCTCCCAGACCAAGGATCGAACCCGTGTCTCCTGCATTGGCAGGCAGATTCTTTACCACTGAGGCACCAGGGACAGCAACAGAATCTTAATTTGGCTTCTTAATAAAGAAAGGGAATACATTGATTGAGCCAAGCAAATTGGTCATTCGATTTGGTGGTAAATTATGACTCATTTTAAATTAGTGAATTGACATTCAGGTACAGATTCATGTCGAGCTGAATGCTGGAGGGACTTAGAGTCCTGATTCCCATCATGCAGTGAAGTCCAGTGTAAATCAGTGTTGATTCTAGAATTCCCACGTTACCACCAAAGTGTTGCAAGGCTCTGCATGCATTTTCCAAGAAACATTAAATCGCATTAAATGGATATTATGTTATATTTGTAATTCCCTGAAAATCATGATTTAGATAATAACAATAATACCTGATAGTTATTAAGTCAGTTATCACTCTAGTTATTGATTCATGTCATGTACTCATTTAAGATTTTTATGTGTTATTTTTTTAAAATCCTCATCACATGCCTCATCCCCATTTTACAGATCAGACACTGGAGGCAGAGAGAGGTTTAATAAATTGCCCAGGATCACACAGCTAGCAAAAGGCATGGTCAAGATTTGAGCATTGGCCCTTAAGATCTTCAGTCCATCCTCTCAATCACTAGACAAAAGCTCTTTATTAAATAAATATTTCATTGAGTAGCCTGTGCCATTCTCCAATCAAGCAAGAAAAAAGTTTTACTAAGTGAAGGAAGACTTCTCCATTTGCAGTAGCCTTCCCTACCATTTTGTCACCCTGTTTTGACTTTGGTATTCAGGAATATATCTTTTCTTCATGCCTCCAATGTGTCTGAGGTCACAGTTTTGATATGTGATACATTCTTTGCCAGATCAACGCCTTGACTTCCAACCACAAGTTTACTGTGAGTAATTAAATACCCTGCAATGCAAAGATTATGGTTGGGTCAGAGAAAGGCAGAAAAGGGCAGGACCTGGCTGCCATTCTTGTTTGTTTTTCAGTGTGGATACACCGCCAGCCACTTTCAGCTCATATCATTTTTTTTCCTTTGCCAATTATTGACCCTGGGAGTGTTAAACAAAAACTTCTCTCCCTTGCTGTTCTCAAAGCAAACACACAATTAAAATACAGGTGTGTTTGTCTCACTGGAATCTTTGCCATGGAAATTCTTTAAGATATCACCCAGGGAGAATAAGGTAACCTCACTGTGTCACTCAACAAGAGAGATGGGGCGCTCTAAAGAGACACACTGATCTCAGAGCGTGACCTTGACAATGCATTCTGTATGGCTTGCCAGGGGCTCCTGCACAGCAAAGTGCATAAAACAGGTGCTCCAACCACAGGTATTGCCTAAGGGGGTAGGCATGTCCTGTGGAGAGGACGGAGGTCATCAGGCCAAGCCAAGACAGCAGAGAACCCAGTTTGATTCTGTTAAGACCCTGATTCTGGGAAAGATTGAAGGCAGGAGGAGAAGGGGATGACAGGGGATGAGATGGCTGGGGCATCACCAAGTCAATGGACATGAGCTTGAGCAGATTCTGGGAGGTAGCGAAGGACAGGGAAGCCTGACATGCTGCAGTGCATGGATTTGGTCGCAAAAAGTTGTAAATCGAGCGACTGAACAACAATAACAAAAGTAACTCGAGGATTTAGGCAGTAGTAACACCAGGTTGGTGAGAAAGGGATCATAGCAGAAGACCCCCTAGCCTGAAGGGGTTGTTAACCTTCCACAGTGAACTCTTCATTCAGTCTCTTATTTATTCATAAAAACATGTTATTATTGAAGGCCAACTGTGTTCCAAGTGCTGAAAAACACAGGAGCTGTCTCCTGCCCTCAGCAAAAGTGTAGCCTAGCTCAGAAACTTGGCTTGACCAGAAATCAACTTCAGAAATCAACTTCCAAGCAGCAGGTCCACCAGAGAAGTGGGAAGAGAGTGACAGCGAAATGGACAAGGTGGACAGGGTGGGGGTGGAAAGAGGGCAGAGTATGTCCAACCTAGAACCTGTGTTTGTGGGAATGTCTGCAAAGACTAGAAGACTACTGGCAAGGCTCAGAGTCTGTGAGGGCAAAGACAGTTAGGTATAAAATAGCTAGTCTGCTACCTAACAGCAGAGGCTGGTCTTAGAATGTCAGGCTGTGTACTATCAGCCCAGACTCAGTTCCCACTGTGGGGCAATCAAGGCTCCATGGACCTTGAGCCCAGATTAAAGATGGACCCACACTTGCAAGTAAACTGCCTACTACTGATCCAGGTAAAATCCACCTCAGAAGCAAGTAGAGGACTTTGCTTAACCCCGGGTCCTTTTTGCATCTGTGGTGCAGCTCTAAGGATGAGGCCAGGTGCCAGGTGTGACTTGGGGATCTGCAGAAATCTTGTGGCAATGGCAGTGAATTCTAGGACTGACGATACATACTCAGGCAAATGGTTTTAAACTGAGCACTTGAATCACCCAGATACAAGAGACGGTGCAGGAGGATCTTATGTCCCATTATAGGTGCTTCTTGGATTTCCACCCTCACCTTAGCTGAACTGTATGGAAAACTACTTGATACCTGTGAGAGGAAGGTCAGCTAGGTAAAGAGCTCAGGTGCAAATAAGAATCTCAGCCCCGGTATTGAGCAAGGAGGCCAACATAGATGCATGAACCCCGGATTTGGGTTCTTATGTCAGAATTCTTTCCCCCCAGGGTTTGTCAATTACTCCTTCTTCCTGGCTTTAGCCGCCTGTGAAATGACAATCAGTAGTTACCTCACAGCTGCTCAGGTTAGCTATCCATCCACCTAAGTTGGAATGTTGTGTGCATGCTCCTTATTCTTCCTCGCAAAGTACAAACTCGCTGCCCTCTGTTGCAGGCTCTTTATTTCCTCCCATTGTGCTCATCAGAAATGCTTAGCTGCTTTCCTGCTCAGACGCTGAATTAATAAATTACAAATGCCTGTTATCAAAGATTTGGAGGTTTTGACAAGTGATTTAGTTGATCACAAATGCAAGGTTGTGTTAGGGAGAACCTTTGTTTTCAGCCTATAGAAGGTAGATGAGCCTTGAATCTGAAAAATAAACAGGCAGGTTTGATGAACTGAAATTCATGGCAGGGCTTCTTAATATTTCCTGAGGTTCTAATCAAAGGAGCATCTTAACTGGCCCCAGAGGGAAACGGAAGATGAAAGGCACTGACATTGATGCCCACTGTACCTTGCCTCATCATAACTATTTTTTTTTCCTCCTTCCTTTTGCCTGTTTCTAAAAATATCTGGGCAGGTAAGAATTAGCGTTAGGATGATATTTAGTCAAAAACAAAAATCCACTGCATAAGGCACCATATCTTTAAAATTTTTAACATCTATGAAATTAAAATCAAGGAAATTGACATAGATAGGATGAAAGAAGACACAGCACCTCTAGCTTATGCCAACTAAAAATAAGAATTATTAATGAAGCTCGGCTTTCTTCTGCTGTGCGCATTAATTATTTATGATAATAATACTCCGCACTGCCATATTAAAGAATTTTCTTCACCCAGCTTCCCAGAAAACTCTATCTTCTTGGGGGAAAAAAACGGAACCTCAACATGTTAAGCCCACAAAAGAATACATTCCTCTCAGTGTATTTATTATACAGGAAGATGAATATAGTCTTGGGTTATTAAACTGGAATGAAAAACACATCTTATTAGAACTTACATGGTGATTTTTATTCTCACTAGTTTCATATAAACTTAATGATGCAGACTGCATTTTTATGCTCATCTATTTTAAAATGGTGCCTGGAGCAAAAAAATCTTCCATTAATGCCAGTTTGGTATTTCAAATACAATTTGATGTAATTTACTTCAAATATATGTGAACAGAAAAGGATAATGCCAAGTGCATTTTCTAGATTCGGATGTGGGTTAGCTCATGGCAATGATTTGTAACCCTAAGATTTCTGTAAAAAAAAAAAGGAGAGTATTTCTTTGGGTTATAAAATACAAAAAAGAAAGAAAAAGAATATATTTCTACTAGGGTTAGAGGAGGGGGAAGAAAAATGCTGGGTTTTATGATAAAAGACTAGCTTTAACTATATTTTAGTTTTCAATATTTATTAACTATAAATCAATTATAATGCATTTCCCTCTGGTGATAAGCTTAACCATCAAAACCCATTGTTTTCTTACATTCACACTTTATAGCATTATATTCATGAGCATGTCGACATCAAATCACACAGTTTCAAGGGGTTTGGTATACTTTAAGCTTGGCAGATAGCTATTAAATACTTAGATTTCCCAATGTTTACATTTTTCTCTAAATTATTTCTGGAATTATATTTTTACAAATGAAAAAAATAGTTTAATTATTATTGTCCTGACAGTTAATTCTAGAAATAAGTCAAGACTGATTTTCTTGTTGAATCTCAAGAGTGGAGTTTGCATCACCTTCTCCTTTTTTCCTGTGATCCACTTCTGCTCTCTGCTGCTCTGTGTTGATGCTGGGTCAGCCTCCACATGAGGGATGGCTGGTGTGTCTGTTGGAGATGCCAAGGCGTCTTCACACTCTGTGGTTGTCCAGGGTTCCTTCTCGACAGTGGCACTGTTTGGTGAGATGACAGTGTGTGTTCTTAGTATCTCAGTCGTGTCCAACTCTGTGAGACCCCTGGGACTGTGATCCACCAGGCTCCTCTGCCCATGGGGATTCTCCAGGCAAGAATACTGGAGTGGGTTGCCATGCTCTCCTCCAGGGGATCTACCCAACCCAGGGATCGAACCCAGCTTTCCCGAATTGCAGGCAGACTCTTTACTGTCTGTGCCACCAGGGAAGCCCAGCAAGATGGCAGTGCCTTCGCTGATTTGCGTGGTGGCACTTCAAAAACAATGAGTCTAGCCTCCCCATCTTTATTCTACTTCCTGTTTGAAATTGGTTTTTAAAGGGCCAACCAGTCAATACTTGTGAGCCCTAAAATATCCTTTTTACTGAAACACGGTATGCTGAAAGGAGTGGGTCCTGGTATTAGAATCTCTTAATTTTCAGCCCAATGGCACATCCCTGTGACACAGAACGGTCTCTTGAAACTTGGGCTGCATTTTCACTTTCCTATTGCTTGGGGCATGATTGGGGCACAGTGAACAGGGCCAGGCAAGAGGCCTGAGTGGGCAGGAGACGTGGACAGCTGCCCTCACTCTTCCCTTCCTGATTTTTTCCCAGTGGCTGGGAAGGCTTGGGGGAAGAGAAAACATACCCTGTTTCTTGCCAGGGTGTTGAGGAAATGACAGGAGGAGAGGGACCTGCTAGGGGTGAAACGGCCGGGAAATTCTGGCGGCTTCTCTCTCAGAACCTTTGAAACACTGCCCCTGCAGGGGAGGGCATTTCTCAGACCCACCACCTAGAGAATAAAGTCCATCACCATCAATGATGAGGCTTCCCAGGGGGCGGTAATGGTAAAGAACCCAGGTGCCAATGCAAGAGATGTAAAATATGCGGGTTCAGTCCCTGGGTTGGGAAGATCCCCTGAAGGAGGGCATGATAACCCACTCCAGTATTCTTGCCTGGAGAATCCCATGGACAGCGGAGGCTGGCGAGCTCCAGTCCATGGGGTCGCAAAGAGTCAGGTACAACTGCAGTGACTTACTTAGCATGTGCACCTCAGTGATGAGGCTCTGAGAGCAGGGCTATATTTGAGCAGAAAACTGGGAGGAAGATATCAATCAGAAAAGTGTTTGTCCCTGGCTTCACGATGCCTGGATTTAACCCAGTAAGTGGCCTGGAATCTCCAGCATCAGCTTGCTTGTCCCCAGGCTAGAGTTGGGGCTGGGAGAGGAGAACAGATGAGAAGTCCCAATGGAGAAAAAGAAGGGAGATGAGTTGGCCTTTATGTTTCATCAGTGTGTCAGTAACCAGTAACTAGGCCTGTTTTGCTGCCGCTAATAAGGGCAGTTCTTAAACAAGCCTCTATTTAGGAAGACCCACACATTTCCAGGAGTCCTGCTTGTGTGTGTCTATGCCAGAGCTCAGCCCCCACCCCCATCCCCAAATAATGCAATGGTCAGTGGTTTCTTAAAGTTCTGCAAGAACCTGAAAAGTTATTTAATGGGTTTTAAAGCTACCTGGTTTTCACCTTCAAACTATAAGCTAGAGGTGATCAGCAACGACGTATTTGTGTCCAAAATCAGGGTCTTAGTGTGAGCCCAGTGAGAAACCAGCAAGAGGTAAAAACCCAGTAAGAAACTGACCTAGAAAGATTCAGAGAGATGCAAGTGTGTTCCCATAGTCCTGTCCACCTTCCCTTCTCCTCATTAGCCAAAAGATGAGGAAGCTGAGCCTCAGGCGGTCAAAGAAGTGTCTTTAAAAATCTAAGACACTTTTCATGTTGCAGCTCAGGACACACAACAGAAACAGGTGAACCTTAACACAATACTTATCCCTCCTATAGAAGGGAATATGCTGGTATTTTCTATTTCATTCTATCCCAATTTGAAGAACTAAGATGAAGAACTGAATGACTGCTCATCCCACTTCTGGGTTATATGGTGATGGGGCTGGTTTAGTCTCTAATTTGTATCTGAGTCTTTGCAATCCCATGTCTTTAAGATTCCTCTGTTCATGGAATTCTCCAGGCAAGAATACTGAAGTGGGTTGCCATTTCCTTCTCCACAGAATCTTCCCAACCCAGGAATCAAAACCCAATTTCCTGTATTTCAGACTGATTCTTTACCAACTGAACCATCTTCGTAGTCCACTGGGTTATACACCCAGTGCATAACTGTGAAAACCGTGGGATCAAAAGACCAGCCCCAAGCCCTGTAATGCTTTAGGATTTTCCAGAATCTGATTTCTGTGTTCCGTTTCCTTATAATTAGAAGTTGAATGTTTGTCAAAGATACCTCTGAGAGAGCACATTGTCTTTCTTTCACTACATTTTTACAGGGAAGGAAAAAGCTAACATTGAAAGAGATAGAAATAAAAAGTCAGCTCACCATTTTGGATGAGGGATGGTCAGGAATTGGGTTAGGAGAGATGGAAACACGAGACTAATAACTTGTCAGGAGACTAGAGCCTGAGGAGAAAGGCGTCTGAAGGACCTTTTATTTTATTTTATTTGTCTGTATATTCACACATTTAATTTTTTTTTTTGCAATATTATATTGGTTTTGCCATACATCAGCATGAATCCAGCACAGGTATACACATGTTCCCCATCCTGAACCCCCCTCTCTCCTCCCTCAGAACAGGAACGTTCAGTGTGTTTTACACTGTTCCCCTTATTCCAGAGTAATCTTTTCCATATTCTTGAATGGTAGTAAAGTCTGACACATTCAAATAGCCATATGCTGGGTGGGAAATAAAGGACCCCATTTGCTAAATGGAGCTCAGACTCTCCCACACCCATCCTCTGCTGACTCTAGGGTGTGGAAGCAGAAGCTTACTAAGGGGTCAACATCAAGTCCTTCCAGAAACTGACCAACCTAAGGAGCTAGTGGTGCCCAGGAAGGGCAGAACAGGGGGAATGACACCCCGACTGTGATGTGTTCTTGGTAAGGAGGCTAATTTTCATAAAGAGAACTCTGGGACACATCTGTTTAAACAATTAAGGGTTTACATGTTTTATTTCTTCTCTTGTGGTTACCACAGATCATAAATCAAAAACTCTTGTCAAAATCCAGCTGAAGCATCTATTATTTCAACAGAGGCCTCTTTTTGTTTTTGCATTTTGGTATCAAGTAAGTTATTTTTTTATTTCTTTTATTCATTGAGATTTAATTGACATATAACATTGTGTACATTTAAGGTGTACAATGTGATGATTTGATACATGGATATATTGTGAACTGATTACACAATAGGCTAGTTCACCCATCCATCACCTCACATAGTTATGGTTTTATATGTGTGCGGTGAGAATACTCAAGATTTCGTCTCTTAGCAAGATTTACATATACACCACAATATTGTTAACAATGTCACCATACTGTATGTGGTATCTCCGTAACTTTTCCATCATATAGCTGGAAGTTGGTAGCTCTTGACCACATTTACCCATTTCTCTCATTCTCCACCACCCACCTCCTACCCCTGCTGCTGCTGCTGCTGCTGCTAAGTCGCTTCAGTCATGTCTGACTCTGTGCGACCCCATAGACGGCAGCCCACCAGGATCCCCGTCCCTGGGATTCTCCAGGCAAGAACACTAGAGTGGGTTGCCACTTCCTTCTCTAATGCATGAAAGTGAAGAGTGAAAGCGAAGTCGCTCATTCCTGTTCGACTCCTTGAGACCCCATGGACAGCAGCCCACCAGGCTCCTCCGTCCATGGGATTTTCCAGGCAAGAGTACCTGAGTGGGGTGCCATTGCCTTCTCCAACCTACCCCCTGGCAACCACCAATCTAGTCTCTGTTTCTCTGTTTCTATGAGTTCGGTTGTTTTAGATTTTACATATAAGTGAGATCATACAGTATTTGTTATTCTCTGTCTGACTTATTTCACTTAGCATAATACATCAAGTTTTACCCATGCTATTGCCGATGGCAAGGTTTCCTTCCTTTGTAATGGTTGGCTAATACTTACCTGTGTATTATAATACTCCATTGTGTACACATATAGATACATCACATTTTCTTTAAGCATTTATTTGTCAGGGGACACTTAAGCTGTTTCCATGTCTTGGCTAGTGTAAATAATGCTTCAGGAAGCATGATGGTGCAGATATTGCTTCAAGATACTAATTTCATTTTCCTTCAAAAGTAAGACGGCTGGTAGTTCTGTTTTTAATTTTTTTCAGGAATCTTCATACTGTTTTCCATAGTGGCTGAATCAATTTACATTCTCACCAGCAGTGTGCAAGGATTTTTTTTCTCCACATCTTCTCCAGCACTTTTTATTATGTATCTTCTTTATAATAGCCATTCTACAAGGAATGAGGTTTTGATTTGCATTTCCTTGATGATTAGTGATACTGAGCAACTTTTTCGTGTGCCTCTTGCCCATTTGGATGTCTTCTTTGAAAAAATATCTGTTCACATCCTTTACCCATTTTTTAATTGGATTACTTGTTATTTAGCTATTGAATTATATGATATTCTTATTTTTAATATTAACCCCTTCTCAGATATAAGCTTTTTATCCCATTCCATAGGTTGACTTTTTATTTTGTTGATCATCTCTTTTGCTATCCAAAAGCTTTTCACTTTGATATAGTCCCACTTGCTTATTTTTCCTTTGGTGCCTTTGCTTTTTCAACAAATATGTACTGAGCTTGTCTTAGCTATTGGGCAGCAGAGATAAACAAGGTCAAGTCTCTACACTTAATGATGACTGTATTCAGCAAAAAGATATGTTTAAATGTCCAAAATACTAAAAAGTAATAATTGCCATAAACAATACACTGTAAGTTTCAAAAAGTAGGTCATTTTTCAACTTTGAGACTGGGAAAGAGTTCATTAGGGACTGGAGAGATTATGATTGGAAGGTATTTGATAGTCAAAGAGTGAGGTAAGAGAGCAAAGGAATTAGAGCAAAAACATGGAATTAGTGTGATGAGATGTAAAATTGCTTCTTCAACTTTGTGACCCCAATGCCTGGCAAACAATAGGCACTCAGTAAATTATTTTTTAATGAAATAATGAATACAAATTTGGAACCTGACCTGAGGGCATAATTCATAGTAGGCTTAGGTGCTCAGACTTTATCCTGCACGTTTTTGGTACAGCAGCAGGATCAGAGTCATGCTTTAAGACGATGAATTACGCATCCTTGAGAAAGAAAGAGAGAGAATTAGGAAGTTGAAGGCTAGTGTAATAGTTCATTAGGTTTTTAGCAAGACAATAAAACATAAGGGTAAAAGATGGATTACAAAATACATTTTGGAGATAAAATTATCAGACATTGTAAATATTTAGATGTGAGCAGCAAGCAAAAGAAAGAAGTCTTGGACTTTAAGTGGCTGTTTATGAAGGGAAAGTGTCCATTGGAGAATTAACTTAATAAATTTAGATATTATATATGGAATATGGTTGTGCATATACATAGCAACACAGAATGGTGAAGTCCTACAGCACTGTGATTCTCTATATATTCCTCTTTCTGTATTAACTCTGATTAACTGTCTGTGGAAAAAAACATCTTTGAACTGTTCTTCCAGGAGAAAGCCACAGGTTTATATTGATTTATCCAGTTCAGTTCAGTCGCTCAGTTGTGTCCAACTCTTTGCAATGCCAGGCCTCCCTGTCCATCACCAACTCCTGGAGTATACTCAAACTCATGTCCACTGGGTTGGTGATATCATCCAACCATCTCATCCTCTGTCATCCCCTTCTCCTCCTGCCTTCAATCTTTCCCAGCATCAGGGTCTTTTCAAATGAGTCAGTTCTTCGCATCGGGTGGCCAGAGTATTTGAGTTTCAGCTTCAACATCAGTCCCTCCAATGAACACCCAAGACTGATCTCCTTTAGGATGGACTTATTGGATCTCCTTGCAGTCCAAGGGACTCTCAAGAGTCTTCTCCAACATCACAGTTCAAAAGCATCAATTCTTCGGCACTCAGCTTTCTTTATAGTCCAGCTCTCACATCCATACATGACTATTGGAAAAACCATAGTTTGACTGATGGACCTTTGTTGGCAAAGTAATGTCTCTCTTTTAATATGCTGTCTAGGTTGGTCATAACTTTCCTTCCAAGGAGCAAGCGTCTTTTAATTTCATGGCTGCAGTCACTTTTTGCAGTGATTTTGGAGGCCCCCAAAAAATAAAGTCTTTAACTATTTCCATTGTTTCCCCATCTATTTGCCATGAAGTGATGGGGCTAGATGCCATGATCTTAGTTTTATGAATGTTAAGCTTTAAGCCAACTTTTTCACTCTCCTCTTTGATTTTCCTCAAGAGGTTCTTTAGTTCTTCTTCACTTTCTGCCATAAGGGTGGTGTCATCTGCATATCTGAGGTTCTTGATATTTCTCCTGGCAATCTTGATTCCCCCTTGTTTTTCCAGTAATTCCTATATACTTACCTATTCAAATAGCTAGAATTAGGGGTGTAGTCTGAACCTATCAAAAGCAGAGTTAATTAGCCACATAGAGAAAGAATTCTAAACGCTTAACTTTTGGTCCCCAAATAGACAAGCTATAGTCTAGTGTTAAGGTTTCAAAAACAAATGAAAGAAAAGTGAAAAAGTTACTGAAACTTATTGAGTCAAATCTAAGTTGTTAAGTAATTATTTCACTTAGTTTGATAGGTTTTTTTTTTTTTTTTTTTTCTGATGATTTGGCTGCCCTAATCGGATTTCTTGTCAGAGTTATCTGGAAAGATTTTTAGAACTACAGATTCCCTGGCACCACTCGGGAATTCCAATTCAGTGGGCACATGGTAGAGTCCAGGAATTTGATGTTGTTCAGTCACTGAGTCGTGTCTGACTCTTTGCTGCCCCATGGACTACAGCATGCCAGGTTCCTTCACTATCTCCAGGAGTTTGCTCAAACTCATGTCCATTGAGTCAGTGATGCCATCCAACCATATCATCCTCTGTCACCTTCTTCTCCTCCTACCCTCAATTTTTACCAGCATCATGGTTTTTTCTAGTGAGTCAGCTCTTTGCATCAGGTGGGCAAAGTATTGGGAGCTTCAGCTTCATCATCAGTCCTTCCAATTAATATTCAGGGTTGATTTCCTTTAGGACTGACTGGTTTGATCTCCTTGATTTCCAAGGGGAATCTAATAGAAGAGACAATTTCTTTGACAGCCCTTCATTCAACAGAGTATAACATGAGTTCAGTTCAGTTCAGTTCAGTTGCTCAGTCATGTCTGACTCTTTGTGACCCCATGAATTGTAGCACGCCAGGCCTCTCTGTCCATCACCAACTCCCAGAGTTCACTCAAACTCACGTCCATCGAGTTGGTGATGCTATCCAGTCATCTCATCCTCTGTCGTCCCCTTTTCCTCCTGCCCCCAATCCTTCCCAGCATTAGAGTCTTTTCCAATGAGTCAACTCTTCACATGAGATGGCCAAAGTATTGGAGTTTCAGCTTTAGCATCATTCCTTCCAAAGAACACCCAGGACTGATTTCCTTTAGAATGGACTTGTTGGATCTCCTTGCCCTCCAAGGGACTCTCAGGAGTCTTCTCCAACACCATAGTTCAAAAGCATCAATTCTTCGGCGCTCAGCTTTCTTTATAGTCCAATTCTCACATCCATACATGACTACTGGAAAACCATAGCCTTGACTAGACAGACCTTTGTTGGCAAAGTAATGTCTCTGCTTTTCAATATGCTATCTAGGTTGGTCATAACTTTCCTTCCAAGGAGTAAGTGTCTTTTAATTTCATGGGTGCAATCACCATCTGCCCTGATTTTGGAGCCCCAGAAAATAAAGTCTGACACTGTTTCCACTCTTTCCCCATCTATTTGCCACAAAGTGATGAACCAGATGCCATGATCTTAGTTTTCTGAACATGAGTTAACTTTCCATAAATATTCAACTTTGCAGTAATTCTTTATTAAATATACTTTTATTTACTTTTTGTTGTATTCATGGTCTTAATATGCTCTGAATGGAACAGAGTAAAATTTAATACTATAAGCAAACTTGTTTAGGTAACTGAATTTTGAATGTGATCACAGATAATGTTAATTACCCTGTGAGCCCACTGAAACTACTGAAAACTGAAATCAAGTTTTCATTTTTGCTTTTCCTAAGGACTTTCTCACCCAGGACTTGCATAATTAGTTATTTTTGTTGTTGTTACAGTTGTTGTTATTCTAATTCAAATAACAAATTGTACATTTACTGCAGCTAAATTGTATTGTGTTGGATTTAACTCACGGTAAATTGTAGAGTTAGTAAATTGTAGTGGCTTAGTTGATTCTCCCCACTATCCATTGAATTTGTGGAGCTTGCCAGGCTTTTCATCATCTGCAGAATTGATAAGAATACCTTCTTTGTCCT
The DNA here is from genome assembly GCA_917880005.1 of Nanger dama. NCBI lineage: Eukaryota > Metazoa > Chordata > Mammalia > Artiodactyla > Bovidae > Nanger > Nanger dama. The sequence continues at coordinate 11,589,809 of CAKJTW010000032.1, read as the reverse complement.
CATGCAAGTTTTTAATTTAAAAATGTAGATGAGAACAAGGTGAAACAGCATCCAATGGGCATGTCTCAAGGCCATATAAAGAGACACAAATATATAGAACAGTATTTTGGACTCTGTGGGAGAAGGCGAGGGTGGGATGATTTGAGAGAATAGCATTGAAATGTGTATATTATCATATGTGAAACAGATTGCCAGTCCAGGTTTGATGCATAAGACAGGATGCTCAGGGCTGGTGCACCGGGATGACTCTGAGGGATGGGATGGGGAAGTAGGTGGGAGGCGGGGTTTAGGATGGGGAACACATGTACACCCATGGCTGATTCATGTCAATGTATGGCAAAAACCACTACAATATTGTAAAGTAATTAGCTTCCAATTAAAATAATTAATTAATTTTAAAGATAAAATATACAGTAACTTACAAACAAACAAAAAAACCTTTAGCCAGCACTCCTTGAAATCTAACATTCTACTAGATAATCTACTTTCTATCTAGTAGATAACTCCCACTTGAAGAACTCTTGCTCCATCTTGCTAGTAATTACGTTCACAAATAATTGTCTTAATAATCAAGTCTAGAATCTGATTAAGATTTCAGTCAGAAAGAGCATGCTTTTGTCAGGGTTGGTGCTAATTGTTGTTAGTTCAACCATATTTTCATAGATAGTCCATCCGGCTTTTAGACAGTTGACTTGAGTAAAGATGCAGATTATGGCTATACAACAGTGCTTCTCCTTTGTGTGAAACTATCACACCTATCCAGAGATCAGACCCCAAACCTTGACCTGGGCAGTGTCGCCCTCCATCATTTGAACTGGAATTCATCCCTAGAAACAAAAGACTCACGGAACCTGTGTGTCTTGGATCCACTGCCAATCTCAGTCAATGAAAAGATGCTTAGAAAGTATTCCAGGTTTATTCAAGTTTACCTCTCAATAGACTCTCATCTTTCCACCCATTTTTGTTGATTATTGCTAAACATTTCTATCACACAAATACACAATATTTGCAGACTTTTCATTATTCTCAATAAAAACTCAATAATGTATGACAGGAAATTAAGATATGCAGAAGCTATTGATTTGCTAATGACAGAAACACATATTTTTTCAAGCCTGTGATTTAGACCAGGCATTTGGATTGCTAGCCAGATTTGGCCCACAGTCATTTTTGTAAGTTTCGTAAACTAAGAATAGCTTTCAGATAGTTGTTATATGGGGCTTTCCAGGTGGTGCAGTGATAAAAACCTGCCTGCCAATGCAGGAGACCCAAGAGACCCAGGTTCTATCCCTGGGTTGGGAAGATCCCCTAGAGTAGGAAATGGCAACTCTCTCCAGTATTCTTGCTTAGAAAATCCCATAGGCAGAGGAGCCTGGAGCGCTCCTAGAGGCAGAGGAGCTCATAGTCCATGGGGTCACAAAGAGTCAGACATGACTGAGCAATTAACACATACACAGTTGTTTTATTTGAAAACTATAATAATTCAGATAATCTGGTTTTTATTTGATTTTTTTTTCTTAGCCTACAAAGCCTAAGTAGTTATTATTTAGTTAATAATTCTGAGGGTTTCTTTCTTACACAATAATTCTGATTTTTTTTTCCCTTTAAACTGTGAAGTCTAAATATTTACTATTTGGCCTTTTGCAGAAAAAAATTCCCTGTTCCTGATTCAGAATAGCCAAACTTATCATGAAACCATCACAAATTTACTGAAATTTATTGATAATTTATATTTTACCTTAAAAAATTATTGAATTAGCACTTCTCATTTCCTTGCCACTAAGCAACATGTTGAAAGCGACCCAATATATTCAGGGCTTGTTTTGGGGGCAGAAAAAGACTCGAAACCATAGGGCATCAGGAACCCGAGGTCTCTGCCTCCTGGTTCTGTGAACCCTCCTAGTGGGCATTCATTTGATGTGAATTAGTCAACACAGCAGAAGAGAGAGATTTCACCACTAAAACAGCATCCTTTCTCCATGGTTACCAAGAGAAAGTCTCCAAAGAGGCTAATCAGCCATATTAAAATGAAGATGGCACAAATCACTGATGTAAATAAGCAAAATGAAAGAAGCAGGATTCCTTTTAAAAAGCTTTCTCTTTCCCGATGATAATTCAAAGGACCCTCCCAAACTTCTTAACCCTAGAAATTGTAACCTGAGGGAAAACATGGAAGCTATAACATAGGAGATCATATGAATAAAAATAAAAGATGTTCTCCTAATCTCACATTTCCTACATGTTTGCTACCTTTCTGTGATATTTGAAGCCCAAGTTGCTGTCAGATCCTTAAGTAAAGGTTAAGGGTGAAAAGCGCACATGTTACCTTCCACAATACTGTTGTGGAGTTAATGTTAAGACTAGTTGCTGTCAGATTCACTGATTTGGGACTCATCTTCCGACAAAGTATATATGCTGATGAAAAGCTGCTTTCGTTGCAGAGAGACTGCTAATTGTTTGATTATACAGGTCTTCGCATTAATGAAGCACTATTCCATGGGTTTGCAGCATGGCGTGCAACCAAATTACCACCCCAGCCCTCTCGCTGTGAAATCTGATTATTCATTAGCCAGTCAGTGAGTGGTACCAACATCTTTTCTTTTTCAGACCATCAAATGAGAATGACTGCTGTTCACCACTGCCCCCTCCCCCCAACTTTAAGAATATGAGGATTTAAATTTGCTGCATACTGGGAAGAGGCGCTGCAGAGAGACATGGGGTTTTCCATAAAAGTTGGTTCCACATGTTTTATACAGTGTATATTATGACAAACAAGGAGCTATATGGATTGGCACTTCCTGCAGAAAATGGATCCTCATTCCCATCATCTGGCTTCACATACTCTCAGTCCTGGGTCTCCTTGAAAGAAGGTTTCAACCATCCAAATGTGGTTGCTTGAATGATCTGGAATTCTACCATCTCAGCACTGTCTGATGAAAATCACTATAACGCAAGTGTTCAAAGTAAAAAAGGGGAAGGGGAGGTCTTTTGTACATGTGTTTGTACGTGTGTCTGTGTGTGTTCTATGTGTGTGTGTTTTGTATATGTTTTTGTTTTTTTGTTTGCTTATTATAAGTACTTTTATCCCCATAAAGAAAAGCAGAACAGTCAAAAGAAGACATAATTACTAGATTAATTTATTAAGAAAGTGAAAGTGTTAAGTCACTCAGTTGTGTCTGTTTGTGACCCCATGGACTGTAGCCCGCCAGGTTCCTCTGTCCATGGGATTCTCCAGGCAAGAATACTGGAGTGGGCTGCCATTTCCTCCTCCAGAGGCTCTTCACAACCCAGGGATCGAACCCGCATCTCCTGCAAGAATCTCCTGCGTTGGCAGCTGGTTTCTCTACCACTAGCGCCAACCACCTGCTAGCGCCTTTGCCGCTGGTGCCACTAGCCTAATCTACTAACATCCCTTAGACTTTTCATAAGTGAACAAAATGCTTTCCTCATTTAACTCCCAACAAAACTATTTTTTTTTATTATGCCCTTTATGTCTAAAGCCAAGACTGATAGAAATTTAGTGTGACAGGTTTAAAGAATCCGCCTCATGTATTTCAGCGCCAATATCAAAAGTCAGAGGAAGCGTTCAGCCATGATCACTCTATTTTTAACTCGAGCTGGATTGGGTTTCCAAACAAATGGTAGGAATCCCTTCCTCAGGACCAAGGAAAGATACTGACACTTTGGCAAATGGGATTATCTTTAATGAGATTACACTCAGAGTGATTAAGATGTGAATTGACACTCCCGTGAGAGGCAATGAGGTTGCTAAAGAAGCAGAAACAGAAGTGAGTGAAGCATAAGAGGAAGAGCTGTTCCCAAGGAAGAAAAAAATACTCTTTTTCAAAGACCCAAAAAGAACTAGGAACCAACCTTGTTTTCTAAAACTGCCCCCAAGAAAAGCTTGTGATCATCAATAAGAGGGTCTCAGAATTGAATGAAAACTGCTATAAAACCTGTTCTAGACCATTTTAAAATTTTTATTTATCTGTTTATTTTTGGTTGCACTGGGCCTGCACAGCTGCACTCAGGCTTTCTCTAGCTGTGTGTGGTGAGTGGGCTTCTCATTGCAATGGCTTCCGTTGTTGTGGGGCACAGGCTCTAGGCATGAAGGCTTCAGTATTTGCTGCACACGGGCTCAGCAGTTGCAGCTCGCAGGCTTAGTCCCGCCACGGCATGTGGGATCTTCCCCGACCAGGCACTGAACTGGTGTTGCCGGCGTGGCTAGATGGATTCTTATCCACCAGGGTAGCCCTAGACCATTTTTTATAATAGAACATTTTGAGTCTTCTCTTCCATGTTGGTGAAGCATCTCTCCCGTAACTTTCGGCCTCGTTATTCCTCCAGTGTGAACACCGCCCCGAAGAACTATGCTCCAGGTGTTTCCCTAGATTGAACCAGGTTCTTTCATTGTTAAAGGAAATGCAGAGATGCTGAAGCCAGTGTGCCCATTAATAGATAAAGAAAGGAGCTTCAGGGGGCTGAGGGACGTGCCTGGGGTCCCACAGTTCATTTGAGGCATTGACAGCTAAGACTAGAGCACAGGTGCTGGGGAAAGGCTGGAGAGGTAATACACGAAACAGGGACCGAAGAGTGAAAAGCATGTCAGACCCACAAAGAAGACAGAGAGGGGGAGCGAATGGCACCGGGAATACCATCTGCTGCGAAATTCTTTTGAAATAAAAACAAACAGTAGTCCATCATGTAGCTCCGGCAACTCCTTTGAGGCCACCGTAGAATTCTGTTTCTGTGTTACCTTGAACATTCCATCTTCATGAGAGTCCGTAGATCAGTCCTATAAGAGAGAGACTCTATACCCCTACAGGCATGAGATGAACTGGAGTTGCAGGGAGTGGGGGTGGGTTCCAAGAATTACTTTAGTTTCTATTCTTATCTTGCTATACTGCCTTTAGAAACTCTTTTATCTACAGGTATAATGAAGTGAAGTGAAGCATTAGTCGCTCAGTCCTGTCTGACTCTTTGTGATCCCGTGGACTGTAGCTTGTTAGGCTCCTCTGTCCATGGGGTTTTCCATACAAGAATATTTTACTGGGTTTTTGTTGTTTGTTGGTTAATTGCTAAGTCCTGTCTGACTCCTTGAGACCCCATGGACTGTAGTGCACCAGGCTTTCCTGTCTATCACTAACTCCTGGAGCTTACTCAAACTCATGTTCATTGAGTTGGTTATGCCATCTAACTAACTCATTCTCTGCAAACCCTTCTCCCCTTGTGCTCGGTTTTTCCAAGCATCAGGGTCTTTTCCAATGAGCAGGCTCTTCGCATCACATGGCCGAAGTATTGGAGTGGAGTGGGTAGCCATTCCCTCCTCCAGGGGATCATCGCAACCCAGGGATTGAACCTGAGTCTCCTGCATTGCAGGCAGATTTTTACCATCTGAGCCACCAGGGAAGCCCCCAAAATATAATATAGGAGTAATAATACTACCTATCTCACTGGGGTGCTGTGAAATGTCACTGACTAATGTTTATAAAGCACCAAGAGACTTTCTAATGAAAAATTCCACATACAATAATTATGAGTATTAGCATTGTTATTAACTTGCAACATTCATTACCAGCTTCATTATCATTCAAGCTCTAGGTTTTTTGTTTCGTGTGTGTGTGTGTGTGTGCTAAGAAAGACACTCCTGACATTTCTTATATCTGCTCTTTTCTTCTTCTACAATTGGTCCTCACAAGGATTTTTAGGCACACCAGCACATGAGTGAAGAAACCATACAATAAGACACTTGTTACAATTTCACATGGGTTTTTTCCTAATTAAATTATTTCAAAGAAATCCTCAAATCATCTACATTATAGGTAAGCGTAACATAGTGGTTCAAGAACTTTTTGGATCACAATTCCCTCTGATTATCTAATAAAAGCTAAGTTACACTGCTTCCTGGAAAATTTCATACATGTATCTTGCAATCAATTTCAAGGTGTTTATGGACCTCTAAATGAAGGAACTGTTTCTTTATCACCTGCTACAGGCTAGACACTACCCTAGGCACTTAGGAAGCATCAATGAATAAAATACACAAAGATTTCTACCCTACTTGATCTTACATGGGTGAGATAAAACAGATAATAAAAATAAAAGTAATCAATAATGAAAGTTTATTATGTTAGAAGGAGGTAGGTTTCATGCAATAAAGAAAAAAATAGAGCAGGCTAAGAGGAACAGAGAGAACTTGGCAGGGATTCTCTTTACAGCTTTAAATAGAGTAGTCCAGATAGGTGTCATTGAAAAAGTGAGTTTTGAACAAAGATTTGAAGGAAGTGAATGAAGTAGGCAAGTGTATGACTGCTGGAAAAATATTCTGTGAAGAGGAAAAAGCCCAGTGTGGAAGCTCTAAATCGGGTCAGTGTGCTAGAGCGAGTGAGCAAGGGGAAGGACCGCAGGAAATGGCGCCATTATTGCAATGATGGTTGCAACCAGGATGGTAGCAATAGGGGCAGGGGTGGCCGAGTGGTCAGACTCTGGTTAGATTTGAGGAGTCAACAGGATTTTCTGATCGTTTGAAGGCAGAGCATGAGAGAAGGAGTGATGAACTGATCAAAGCTGATTCTGAAGATTTTGGTCTGAACAACTGGAAAATGGAGCAAGTTTGGGGGTAATCCTACTCAAGGACCACTGTACCACCTTTACCCTCCAACGTTAAGAACACTGGATCAAGAGCCTTTCCTTTCTAAGAGAAGGAGTTTCTCTCTCTCTTCTTTTTTGGTTCTTAATTGACGTATAGTTGAGTCTTCGCAGGTGGTGCTATTCTTAAAGAACCCACCTGCCAGTGCAAGAGACAGAAGAGACATGGACCTCCCCCAGGTCAGGGAGACCTCCTGGAGGAGGGCATGGCAACCCACTCCAGTGTTCTTGCCTGGAGAAGCCCATGACAGAGGAGCCTGGTGGGCTACAATCCTCTCACACAACTGAAGTGACTTAGCATTCATGCTAAGTTAGTTGATTTATAATATTTTATTACTTTCAGGTATACAACAGAGTGATTCAATTTCTTATAGACTATACTTCATTTAAAGTTATTACAAAATAATGACTATATTTCCCTGTGCTATACAGTACGTCACTGTCACTTATCTGTTTTATACTTAGTAGTTGGTATCTCTTAATCACCTACCCCTTCCCTCTTCCCGCTCTCCACTGGTAACCACTAGTTTATTTTCTGTATGTGTAAGTCTGTTTCTGTTTGGTTATTTACACTTGCTTAGTTTTTAGATTCCACATATAAGTATTAACAGAGTATTTGTCTTTCTCTGTCTTATTTCACTAAGCATAATACTCCCTAGGTCTATCCATGTTGCTGGAAATGACTAAATATTATTCACTTTTATGGGTGAATAGTATTCCATCATATATGTATGTACCACATCTTCTTTATCCATTCATTTCTTTAGTTCAGTTCAGTTGCTCAGTCGTGTCTGACTCTTTTCGACCCCATGGACTGCAGCATGCCAGGCTTCCCTATCCATCACCAACTCCCCAGGGCTTGCTCAGACTCACGTCTATCAAGTCAAAGATGCCATCCGACCATCTTGTCCTTTATTGTCCCCCTTCTCCTTCTGCCTTCAATCTTTCCCAGCTTTAGGGTCTTTTCCAATGAGTCAGGTGGCCAAAGTATTGCAGCTTCAGCATCAGTCCTTCCAACGAGTATTCAGGACTGATTTCCTTTAGGATTGACTGGTTTGATCTCCTTGCAGTCCAAGGGACTCTCAGGAGTCTTTTCCAACACCACAGTTCAAAAGCATCAATTCATCAATTCATCTCTTGACGGACACTAAAATTGCTTCCGTATCTTGGCTATTGTAAATAATGTTGCTATGGTCATTGGGTTCCATGTGTCTTTCTGAATTAGTGTTTTTGTTTCCTTCAGAAATATATCCAGGAGTGAAATTTCTAGATTATATGGTAGTTCTATGTTTAGTTTTATGAGGAATCTCCATTCTGCTTTCCATAGTCTGTACCAATTTATACTCCCTAGCTGAGTGGTTGGGTAAGATTCTCGTCCCATTAACAGATTCTGTTGTAACTTCCTGCTAAATCTGGAGAAGGCAATGGCACCCTACTCCAGTACTCTTGCTTGGAAAATCCCATGGACGGAGGAGCCTCGTAGGAGGGCCCCATGCAGTCCATGGGGTCGCTAAGATTCAGACCCTACTGAAGCAACTTAGCAGCAGCAGCAGCCTGCTAAATCACACCCACAGAACTCAAAATGTCCATTGAGTTTGAAATTGACACAAAAGGTCAGGCTAAGGAGCTGAAATGTCAGACCATGAAACTGTATCATCTATTATAATGGAATCAGTGAAAAGTGAGAAAGCTGAGGTCAGGGAAACGAACTTACTTATGCTGAACTTGCTCAAACCACATGGTCAGGTGAAAGCACAGCTGGATCCCATGTTCCCAGAGAGATCTCTTCCCACCATAGATGTGGACTCAAGCCCTTCTTACTGACAATCCAGACTTATGTGAACAGGCAGCCCACTTTGCTTTCTGATTAAGCCACACTGCTGGTAACAATTACTTCAAAGGTTTAGGCAGAGAGATGAATATCTGCTAAGGAAAAGTGCTTTCTCCTTTTAATATTTGTAGAATTGCTAGGAGCAAGGGGTTATAAATCTGGTTCTGCTGTTGGCTGGCTGGGAAATCCTAGAGAGCCTGGGTAATCCTAGAGAGACTTGGTGCCTCAAGTTCCTCTTACACAAAAGAAAAGCATTGTAATCCACTCACTCAAAGGCAGGTTTGCAGGTTTAAGACTCCATGAGTCAACCAACAATCTCAACTTTGAAAGAGTAATGTCTTTGCTTATTTGAAGACTTACAGCAATTTATTGCTTTTCTTCTCTCCACAAAAATACCATAACATTAGGAATACAGATCTGTACATTTTGATATGGAATATAAAATAGACAATAATTTAAAAATGATCCTTGTGAAGAGTTCATAGTAATGCTGCTAATGTTTTTGTTATGGTGCTAACTGAAGAAATCAGAACGAGATTCTGTTTATGACATTATATCACTTATAGGTGTTTTCTAACTTGCAAAACAGCGAAATGTTGCTTGCCTCTGACAGGTGGAAGCATAGTGGATAGTTGGTTTTTCGTTTTCTTCTTTGAAAGTTTCTCTATTTTTCATGAAAAATAAAGCACTTTATTTTCAAGGGAAATAAATAAGCTTTGTTTCTTAAAAAGATTTATGACCCTGGCATTTTGCAAGCACCTGAAAATTTATGCAGTTAGCAAACCTAAGCCACTAGACTCTGCTAAGAATATGAATGAGCCCTGATAGGATAGAATGTATCTCATGCTTCTTTCAAATTCCGGCAGCTACTTAACAAATATTTTTGCCCTTGACTCTGGTGCTAGAAAAATCTTATCGTAAGAATATGAGGTTAGAGCTAAGAAGTAGGATCTTTTGCAAGAGTCAAGAACCATATGATTCTCAGAAACCAGTTTGAATCCCTATGTAGTATAAGACAAACGTTAGACAATAAATAAAACCAGATTAATTGACTGACTTAAGGCCCAAAAGCATCTGGCCTCAGCTTCCCCTTGTGCCATTTGTCAAGCCTGCCTCAGCTCTGGACCCTTGTCCAGGCCAAGTGATACTGAACCAGTCTATGGGCTCCTAATTGGGGATGCAAGTTTGAAAAATGCAAATCAGAATACCTAGTCAATAGACAGCAAATACATTTGTAGTTCATGAACCACCTACTACTACTTCCATTCCCCTAGCAAGTATTGCTGATGAATAAAGATTTGCACCCTTTATTCTTGGAAATAAACTTAGAGACTCAGAAACAACACTAGCCGTCACTTGAGCTTCTCTGGTGGTTCAGACAGTAAAGGATCTGCCGCAGTGCAGGAGGCCTGGGTTCTGACCCCTGGGTGAGGAAGAGCCTCTGGAAAAGAAAATGGCAACCCACTCCAGTATTCTTGCCTAGGAAATCCCACGGACAGAGGAGCCTGGCAGGCTGCAGTCCAGGGGTCGCAAAGAGTTGGACTCGACTTAGCTACAGACTCACTTTCCAACCAGTGGGAGCTGAAGTGTAAGAAGAATCCAAATAGCCATCTCTTCTGGGGTGAGGTCTTAAGAAATAAATGAAGAGTATTGGATAGATGTGAACTGGATGTGAATCTTGTAGTAAAAATGTTTTGACAGCTCTAACTTTTAGGCCTGCAAATCTTGACTGAGGATGGAGGGAGATCCATTTCAAGACGGCTTATTCACATACTTGCCAACTTCTGTCCTGGTTGGTTGAAGATAGCTGCTTATACATCCTTACAACATGGCTGTTGGCTTTTCCTGAGCCTGTGATCCAGGTGAGAACAAGGCAGAAGCCATAATGATTTTTATGGCCTGGCCTCAGAAATTCTACCCTGTCCTTTCCGCAGTATCCTATTGGTTGTATAGGTCAAGCCTATTCATGATGGGAGAGTATTACTCAGAAGGATGAGTACAGGATGTAGAGAACATTGGGAGCCATCTTGGAGCTACCATTCATATGCGAAAAAGCCCATCCTTGCTTTTAGTGCCATAGTGTAGTTAAAGGGACTTCATATATGCCAAAAAAAAAAAGTTAATTAAGTAGAGAACAAAAACAAAAACTATAACAGGCTAATAGGACTCAACCAAAATGTATATTCTCTGCTTCTTGTTGGATGTACTACTACAATCCATTTCCTATCCTTCTCGGATTTTGGTATGACTATGTAACTAATTCTTAGCAATAAAATGTAAGAGGAGGTAATATATGTCGCCTCTAGGCTTAGGCAGTAAAGAGCAGCTTTGTTATCTCCATGTTTTTCTCCTTTATTTGGTGGTACTAGGACATAGAACAGGGCTTCTCAAGTGGTGCTAATGGTAAAGAACCTGCCTGCTAATGCAGGAAGCATAAGAGACGTGGGTTCAGTCCCTGGATCCAGAAGATCCCCTGGAGGAGGGCATGGTAACCCACTCCAGTATTCTTGCTTGGAGAATCCCATGGACAGAGGAGCCTGGAGGGTTACAGTCCATAGAGCTGCAAAGAACCGGACATGACTGAAAAGACTTGGCATGCAAGCATGCATAGGACATAGAACAGTGGCTTAAGATAGGAGTCCAAATTCATTCTTTTGTATGTGAATATCCAATTTTCCTAACACAATCCATTGAAGAAAGTATTCTTCCCCCATTGGATAGTCTCGGCTCCCCTGTCAAATACTAGTTGGCCATATGTGAGTGAGTTTACTTCTGGATTCCCAGTTCCGCTGCATTGGTCTATATGTCTGTTTTTATGCAAGTACCATACTGCTTTGATTATTATTAGTTTGAGATCGGGAAGTGTGATTCTCCAACTGTGTTCTTTCTCAAGATTTCTTTGGCTATCCTGGGTCTTTTGTGACCTCTAAAACATACAAATTTTAGAATTGTTTGTCCTATTTCTGTAAAACTTTCCGTTAGAATTTTGATACATATTGCTTTGAATCTATAGGTGGCTTCAGGTAGCATGAACACTTTAACTATACAATTCTTCCAATTCATGAACATGGATATCTTTCCATTTATCTGCGTCTTCATCAGTTTCTTTAATCAATGTCTTATAGTTAAACTATGCAGGCCTTTAGTTTCCTTGGGTAAATTTATTCCTGGTTATTTTATTCTTTATGCTATTGTGAATGGTACTGTTTTCTTTATTTCTCTTTTGGATAGCTCACTGTTAGTATATAGAAATACAATTCCATTTCTTTAGGCTCACTTATTGGAACTTTATTAGTTTCCTTTGGTAGTATCATGTTTATCTGTCTCTTTTTTAACATAAAATTCATAGTCACATGCTTGGGGTTATATACTAAATTGAATGCAATCTTAGAATCTTTCTTGACTGTAAATTTTTCCAAGGAAAGGCTGTGCCCTTCTCTGTTCATCATCTATATTAGATCAAATGTCACCTTTCAGATGCCTTTATAGACTATTTGGTCTAAATGAGTGCTCTCCTCGCTGCTGCTGCTAAGTAGCTTCAGTCGTGTCTGATTCTGTGTGATTCCAGAGACAGGAGCCCACCAGGATCCCCCATCCCTAGGATTCTCCAGGCAAGAACACTGGAGTGGGTTGCCATTTCCTTCTCCAGTGCATGAAAATGAAAAGTGAAAGTGAAGTTGCTCAGTAGTGTCCAAACAGTTACTTAAAAAAATATTATTCTGTTGAATTTTCTTTATAACACTTGTTACTGGATGATTATTTTTATTTGCTTATTTACTTGTTTATCATCTGCCTTTTCCCAGTGGAGCAGCAGCTTCTTGAGATCAGGAGTTTTGTGTTTCTTGTCCGCAGTATCTCAAACAGTGTTTGACACACAGCTGGTACTCAGTAAACGTTTATCAGGTAAATTAATGAATCTTCACATTTCCCACTATGTCTAATGACTGGTCTTGAGAGATCAATAACTATTTACTAAATGAATGAAATGTCTAACTCCCCCAATACATGTTGATATGGTTAAAGTACAGTTTTATTTGTAAAATTCTGATTTATAAAAATCTTTTTTCAGGACATCATTGATATTACAAATCAAAATAGCAAATACGGAGTGTTTCTTCCCTATCAAGTAGCTGACTTAGCTTTCTAATTATGTTTTCTTCCTATTAACACTGGAAAAAGTCAATGCTCTCTCAGCCCACATCATCTGGTTATACGATGGAGAAGAGTGGAAACAGAGGGAATTGTCTCAGGTGCTGAGGGGATCTGGCTCATGCTTAATTAACAAAGCAGCCACTGAAATGCGCCTGGGTGGTTAGATAATATAAAGACTGGCATAGGATGAATCAAGAAAGAAGGAAGAGAGAGCTGGCCAGCAAAGCCAACTACCTAAATTTGAGTTCCATATGGAAGAATCATTAAGAAAGAAATGAGAATCTGAGAAACAAACAGCAATCCTTTTCCTGCACTAAAGAGGTGATGGAAATTTTGGCTTTTTTCCTAGGTTGTTTGCTAAAAATTATCAACGGCTGACATTTAAGAGAAATGAAATCTGATGAGGCAGAGTAAATGCAGTGTGAATGATTTGCTTTTCCCCATAACTGAGTGTATAAACACGATTATTTACCTAATAAAGATTTCTTTGATGTTCCCAAAACAATCCTATTAGTTTAATAAATGGTTGAAAAATTATGATTTATACAAGCTTGGTTAATAAATATACTGTGCAATCTCTGCCCATTTATCATTGATTTCCATATGTTTGTACAGACAGCTGAGTTCTTTCTTTTCCTCTGAATGCTGCATTTGCAGAAAAATCAGGATTGAATTTAAAACATGAAATAATCTTTATAAACCTTCTAGGTAAATAGTACTAACTCGTTACTCATATGCTGAAGAATCAGGGCCAGCATCCAGTAATGAGAATTTTCCTGCTTTCTCGTTTCGTGGAAGTGAAGACTGTCCCACAGTATACATACCATCAACCTCTGGTGGCTCAGATGGTAAAGAATCCACCCGCAGTGCCCAAGTGAAAGTGAAGTCACTCAGTCATGTCCGACTCTTTGTGACCCCATGGACTGTAGCCACCAGGCTCCTCCATCCATGGGATTTTCCAGGCAAGAGTACTGGAGTGGGTTGCCATTTCCTTCTCCAGGGGATCTTCCTGGCCCAGGGATTGAAGCTAGGTCTCCTGTATTGCAGGCAGACGCTTTACCGACTGAGCCGCCAGGGAAGCAATGCACGAGACCCGGGCTCAGTCCCTGGGTTGGGAAGATTCCCTGGAGAAGGGAACAGCTACTCACTCCAATATTCTTGCCTGGAGAATTCCATGGACAGAGGAGCCTGACAGAGGTCCATGGGGTTGCACACGACTGAGCGACTTTCACTTTTCATACCATCAGTGCTAGAGTTGAGGAAGACAGGAGAAAGAATCTTCACTTCATGATCATTTCTTGGCAAAAGTACCAAGGCATCGGAGATGAGCTCCCTAAAGGGATAAAGAATAAAAGTATTCCTAAAGAGTAAAAATCTCTGATCTCAAATACAAAAAGCAGTTCTGAGTCATTTTATAAGTTGTGCTCTTGACTCAGTTGTGCCCCTTCTAAAATTGATGTTAAAATCCTAACCCTCAGTGTGACAGAATTAGGAGATAGGGGCCTTTGAGAGGTAGTTGTTTATGAGGTCATAAAGTGGGACCCACCCTCATGATGGAATTAGTACCTTTATAAGAACAGACACTGAACAATTCTCTCTCCCTGCCAAGTGAGCCCTCATCAGAAACTGAATCCTGCTGGCCTTCGATCTTAGACTTCCCAGTCTCCCAGGCTCCCAGTGAGAAAATAAATTTCTGCTGATTAAACCACTTATTCTATATTATACCGATCCAGGTTGCCACAGTGTATTCATGTATCATAAGCTTGCTCTAGGTCAGGTTTCTAAAATAAAGAATTGTGTTCTTCTAGTAGAACCCTTTAATACCTTTACATGGCAGGAAGGTAGTGATCCAGTTTCAGCAGAAGTTTGCAAGCAGATGCTGAGAAATGCTGTGAGAAATGCTTTGAAAGAACAAATAGAGCAGATGGAATACTGACTGGTCAATCAGGTGGATGCTAGTAAATATTGAGAACATGCAATAAAAACAGTTAATTGAACTGTTAGTTCACTCATTCATGTCTGATTCTTTGAGACCCTTTTGACTGTAGTCGGCCAGGCTCCTCTGTTCATGGCATTCTCCAGGCAAGAAGACTGGAGTGGGTTGCCATTCCCTTCTCCAAATTAAATGAAATTAACTCATAAATTAGGTGAAAGCATCTGGATATTTAGTGGGAAGGTGAGGGAAGAGGGCATGAACTGTAATTGGGAAGCAATCTCTTCCACATGCTGAGAAGGTAGGGAAAATATTCTTACCGGAATGACAGATTAATATTTCAGGAGTTTTTGAAGGAAAGGTGGGACTGGGCTGTCAGTGTTCCAACCACAGCCACCTAGGTCTTATCATGGCAACGTAAAAAGCAGAGACATCACTTTGCTGACACAGGTACATATAGCCGAAGCTAGGTTTTTGCAGTAGTCATGTGCAAATGTGAGAGTTGGACCATAAAGAAGACTGAGTACTGACGAATTGATGCTTTTGAACTATAGTGTTGGAGAAGACTCTTGAGAGTCCCTTGGACTGCATGGAGATCAAACCAGTCAGTCCTAAAGGAAATCAACCCTGAATATTCATTGGAGGACTGATGTTGAAGCTGAAGCTCCAGTACTTTGGCCACCTGATACAAAGTGCTGACTCATTGGAAAAGACCCTAATGCTGGGAAAGATTGAAGGCAGGAGGAGAAGGGAATGCCGGAAGATGAGATGGTTAGATGGCGTCACCAACTCAATAGACAGGAGTTTAAGCAAGCTCTGGGAGATAGTGAAGGACAGGGAAGCTTGATGTGCTGCAATCCATGGGCTTGCAAAGATCAATCGGACACAACTGAGTGACTAAACAACAATGCTTATTTTGCTCTTTTTTCCTATTGAGTTTTTTGTATATTTATTATTGATTTCTAGCCACTTTTACATATTCTAATACTAATCTTGACTGATAGAGAAGAAGCAGAAATTTTGTATGATCTGACCTAATAATAAGCTTTGATAACCATTAAGTATGATATTTGGTAAAAGCCCTCCATCAGGAAAGAATATATCTTTCTATCTCTAGTCATCTAGAGTACATTTAAATGTGTGTTGAATTTTACCAGTTGCTTTTACCACGCATTTACCACGAGGTATTTTAGTCTTACATTTTTTTAATGGAATGAATAGCAAATTACATTTTTAAAAAACATTAACCCATTCTTTAATGTCTCAGATAAATCAAATAGTTGAATACACTGATGGATTTTTAGTACTTTGTTGGAAATTTCAGGATCTATGTCCTTAAGCAAGACAAGCCTATAATATTCTATTATTACATTGTCATTTAAGTGAGCTTAGTTTTCAAATGAATTTTGGGATTTTCCTTCTTCTCTTATTCTATAGGATCTGAATCTTGGATCATGAGATGTGTTTTAGAACTTTGCTGTTAAATATTTTTGTGTAAAGTTTAGAGAAAGTATATTTATAACTCCCAGTTCAATTTCTTTACTGGTTACAAATCCTTCCAGAGTTTCCATCTTTTCTTAAGTCAGGTTTGGTATTCAGATTTTTCTAAGATATTGTCTACTTTGAATGTGTTTTTTTTTAGCCTAAAGTTATTAATTCAACATCCTTGTTTTTATTATCTCTACATCTACCCTTTTCATTTTTAATACTGGATATGTGTATCATTTTTTCTTTTTCTTTTCAGAAATTAATTTTGTTTAGTTTCTTAGAAAACCAGTTTGGGGCCTTTTGATATTCCCTCTCATATCTTTGTTTATTATTTATTAATTTCTTCTGTTTATCATTTCTTTAAATTTACTTTGGGTTTTCTTAAGTTGAATGTGTAGCATGTCATTTCAATCATTCTTTTTTTTTAAGCCACCTTACTAAACCATGTTGTGTAGGGCCACCCAAGACAGGCGGGTCATGGTGGAAAGGTCTGACAAAGTGTGGTCCACTGGAGAAGGGAATGGCAAACCACTTCAGTATTCTTATCTTGAGAACCCCATGAACAGTATGAAAAGGCAAAAAGATCAACACTGAAAGATGAACTCCCCAGGTCGGTAGGTAGGTGCCCAATATGCTACTGGAAAACAGTGGAGAAATAACTCCAGAAAGAATGAAGAGACGGAGGCAAAGCAAAAACACCCATTTGTGGATGTGACTGGTGATAAAAGCAAGGTCCAATGCTGTAAAGAGAAATATTGCATAGGCACCTGGAATGTTAGGTCCATGAATCAAGGCAAATTGGAAGTGGTCAAACAGCAGATGGCAACAGTGAACGTCGACATTCTAGGAATCAGCAAACTAAAACGGACTGGGATGGGTGAATTTAACTCAGATGACCATTATATCTACTACTGTGGGAAGAGTCCCTTAGAAGAAATGGAGCAGCTATCATAGTCAGCAAAAGAGTCCGAAATGCAGTAACTGGATGCAATCTCAAAACGACAGAACGATCTCTTTTCGTTTCCAAGGCAAACCATTCAGTATCACGGTATTCCAAGTCTATGCCTCGATCAATAATGCTGAAGAAGCCAAAGTTGAATGGTCCTATGAAGACCTACTAGACTTTTTAGAACTCATACCCAAAAAAGATGTCCTTTTCATTATAGGGGACTGGAATGCAAAAGTAGGAAGTCAAGAAACACCTGGAGTAACAGGCAAATTTGGCCTTGAATGCAGAATGAAGCAGGGCAAAGGCTGATAGAGTTTTGCCAAGAGGACACACAGGTCATAGCAAACACCCTCTTCCAACAACACAAGAGAAGACTCTACACATGGACATCACCAGATGGCCAGCACCAAAATCAGATTGATTATATTCTTTGCAGCCAAAGATGGAGAAGCCCTATACAGTCAGCAAAAACAAGACTGGGACTGTACTGTAGGTCAGATCATGAACTCCTTATTGCCAAATTCAGACTTAAATTGAAGAAGGTAGGGAAAACCACTAGACCAGGTATGACCTAGATCAAATCCCTTATGATTATACAGTGGGAGTGAGAAATAGATTTAAGGGACTAGATCTGATAGACAGAATGCCTGATGAACTATGGACAGAGATTCGTGACGTTGTACAGGAGACAGAGAGCGAGACTATCCCCAAGAAAAAGAAATGCAAAAAGGCAAAATGGCTGTCTGAGGAGGGCTTACAAATAGCTGTGAAAAGAAGAGAAGCAAAAGCAAAGGAGAAAAGGAAAGATATACCCATTTGAATGCAGAGTTCCAAAGAATAGCAAGGAGAAATAAGAAAGTCTTCCTCAGTGATCAATGCAAAGAAATAGAGGCAAACAATAGAATGGGAAAGACTAGAAATCTCTTTAAGAAAGTTAGAGATACCAAGGAAACATTTCATGCAAAGATGGGCTCAATAAAGGACAGAAATGGTATGGACCAAACAGAAGCAGAAGATATTAAGGAGAGATGGCAGGAATACTCAGAACTGTGCAAAAAAGATCTTTATGACCCAGATAATCATGATGGTGTGATCACTCACCTAGAGCCAGACATCCTGGAATGTGAAGTCAAGTGGGCCTTAGGAAGCATCACTATGAACAAAGCTAGTGGAGGTGATGGAATTCCAGTTGAGCTATTTCAAATCCTGAAAGATGATGCTGTGAAAGTGTTGCACTCAATATGCCAGCAAATTTGGAAAACTCAGCAGTGGCTACAGGACTGGAAAAGGTCAGATTTCTTTCCTATCCCAAAGAAAGTCAATGCCAAAGAATGCTCAAACTACCACACAATTGCACTCATCTCACATGCTAGTAAAGTGATGCTCAAAATTATCCAAGCCAGGCTTCAGCAATACGTGAACCGTGAACTTCCAGATGTTCAAGCTGGTTTTAACAAAGGCAGAGGAACCAGAGATCAAATTGCCCACATCTGGTGGATCATCGAAAAAGCAAGAGAATTCCAGAAAAACATCTATTTCTGCTTTATTGACTATGCCAAAGCCTTTGACTGTGTGGATCACAATAAACTGTGGAAAATTCTGAAAGAGATGGGAATACCAGACCACCTGACCTGCCTCCTGAGAAATCTGTATGCAGGTCAGGAAGCAACAGTTAGAACTGGACATGGAACAACAGACTGACTCCACATAGGAAAAGGAGTATGTTAAGGCAGTATATTGTCACCTGGCTTATTTAACTTATATGCAGTGTACATCATGAGAAATGCTGGGCTGGATGAAGAACAGGCTGGAATCAAGACTGCCAAGAGAAATATCAGTACCTCAGATATGGGGATGATACCACCCTTATGGCAGAAAGTGAAGAAGACCTAAAGAGCCTCTTGATGAAAGTGAAAGAGGAGAGTGAAAAAGCTGGCTTAAAACTCAACGTTCAAAAAACTAAGCGCATGGCATCCGGTCCCATCACTTTATGGCAAATAGATGGGGAAAAATGGAAACAGTGACAGATTTTATTTTCTTGGGCTCCAAAATCACTGTGGACGGTGACTGCAGCCATAAAATTAAAAGCCTCCTCCCCTGCCCCAGAAGAAAAGCTATGACAAACCTAGTTGCTACTGCTTCTGCTAAGTCGCTTTGGTTGTGTCTGACTCTATGCAACCCTATAGACGGCAGTCCACCAGGCTTCGCCATCCCCAGGATTCTCCAGGCAAGAACTCTGGAGTGGGTTGCCATTTCCTTCTCCAATGCATAAAAGTGAAAATGAAAGTGAAGTCACTCAATCGTATCCGACTCTTTGCGACCCCATGGACTGCAGCCTACCAGGCTCCTCCATCCATGGGATTTTCCAGGCAAGAGTACTGGAGTGGGGTGCCATTGCCTTCTCCAATGACAAACCTAGATAGCATATTAAAAAGCAGAGACATTACCTTGCCAGCAAAGCTCTGATTTTTGCAAAGGTACTGTTTTTGCAGTAGTCACATACAGATGGGAGAGTTGGATCATGAAGAAGACTCAGCACCAAAGAATTGATGCTTTTGAACTGTGGTGTTGGATAAGACAGTGACTGAACAACAAAACGTGCCATTCATACACCATTTTATCAATTGTCTTTTCCCAATTTTGGTCTTATTATTGAGTTGTAAAAGTAATTTGCATAGTCTAGATACAAAGCCATTTATTATATATATTGATTGATATATATTTATATTCTGCATCATTATATTTAAAATTATATATATGTTCATTTTCATGAAACTAAGTTACCACAAAGTGAGGCTAAAGTGAGTTCAGCTTCACCATGGAGACCCATCCAGTTCTATATGGTAAAGATAGATTTTTGTTTTAAAGTGTGAACTCAAGCCAGACTGCCTGTACTCAGACCCTACCTCTGCTACTTCCTGGCTTCATGAACCCAAGTTGTTGCCTAACTTTTCTGTGCCTTAGTGTCCTCATCTGGGAAATGGGGGAAATAGTATAGTACCTGCCTGCTAGAGTTGTCAAAGGATCAAGCATTTTCAGCAGTCCCTAGGACATACTACCTGTTACGTATTGCACTCAGATTGTTTTCTGTTGTTACTTTGGCTTCCATACTCTCACACAACCAGCTGCACGCGTGCGTGAGTGCTCAGACACTTCAGTCATATCCGATTCTTTGAGACCCCATGGACTGTAGCCTGACAGGTCCTTTGTCCATGAGATTCTCCAAGCAAGCATACTGGAGTGGATTGCCCTGCCCTCTTCCTGGGACATAACCAGCTACACCTAATCAAAGTAGAGCGTCCTGAACTGTGCAAATATTTTTGACACAAAGATTGATATAGCTGATGTTAGCTCTGACCTCTGACCCAATAAATGAAGTAATCTCAGCTACAGCTGAGTTAGTTGCTTGCTAAATGCATTGGAAACTCATAAAGAATGCAAAGAAGCAAAGAGAGTAACTAGTAAGTCACTAACTTTTTCATTTGTCCTAGTGAAAATTATTAGATAATGGAGTTGTTTAGCAATAATTAGGTAATAGCCTGGGGGTTGTGGACACCTCAGTTGATTCATAATGAGAGAGGGCAATATGGTCAAAGCTAATGAGAATTCTCTAAGTTTAACTGGCCGTCCAAGACACTTAGCTGAGATATTCATAATTATTTCATTGTGGAAGGTTTCTGGGCGACATTGGCACTTAAAGATAGCTGAGGCCCCATGTTGCAAGTTTCCAGGGTGGAATCTGCCACAGCAAAACCACAGAGGATGGTTAGGAAGTCCCAGTCATCTCTGCTTGAGTACCAAAAGGCAGTGCCCACTGGTTGCCACTCTGGGTTCATAACCCTGGTACTGGGGTAGGTTCAGAGCTCTGGGAGATTCTTCCAGAGCTTTCAAAGGTGGTCTAGGATAAAGGAGAGCTTCCAGATGACCCAAGTCTCTACAATAATCCCTGTTAGGTAAACATGAGGGCTGAGGGGGGAGAGGTGGGTCATTTCTGTAGTCTATGCCTTCCAGCAAATCTAAGCTACTTTAGCTGTGAGGACCCATTCTCAAGGTCTCCAAAGTACTATTATGAAGAAATATAAAAAGAAGTGTCTCGAAGCTATAAAGAACTTGGTGCAGACACTCCAGCCCCCAAAGAACTTGCTGGCCTCAGGATGTGCTTATAGGGGACATCAAAAATGGTAGACCAAAGTTACACATATAAGTGCCTACAGAGCCAAGTAGGTAATATAGACACTAAGGAGAGATTAGATCAGTGGGAAACTGGAAAAAATGTCTATCTCAAGGGGCTGTAGTTGATCAACTCCAGAAGACTTGTACACACAGAGACCCAAAGCTAATCTACTTCTTCAAGAGAAGCCAGCAGTCAAGTTGTTCCTTGAAATCTTTCCATTTGTAAATGTTGGTAACTAATTTAAAAAAAAAAAAAGAACCCAAAACTCATAGCTACCGGTTGCCTTTGGCTTGTGGCTGCCAATTTCCACTTGTTTTAAAACATGGATCTGTGACCCTTTGTAATCCATCATGGCACCACAGTCTGGGGCAAGGCCACAGTGCCTGTGACCAGCGGGCAGTTACTACAACAATAAGCTGAAGGAAACAGACAAACGTAGTTAATGTGACATATGTATTGTTAAGGTTGTAGACAGTCAATATAAAACACCCCTTTCTCTACAGAGTTTGGATACACTTGAAATGTAAGATACAGAGACAGATAAAATGATTAAAAAGAATCAACTTTCTTAATGATAGTGTGATAGAGCTCCATGGCTAGACATGCTCCTCGTATCTCCAAGAGTTGGATTTACCCTGAATGAATGACACAAGCGGACAGCTATGGACTGCTCCAGTGGGGTAAAGCCCACCCTGCTGAGTTCACCCACAGAGCACACCCTCTCACAACAGGAAGATAAGGGCGAAAAGCTCATCTCTGTGGCTTAAATAAGCTCAGATCCTGCTCCCAAACTCACCTATCAGAAGAGGAGTGACTCACAGGATGAGGAAAAACAGATGTCCCCATTTTAAAGCAAAGAAAAGTGCTCTCCTAGCACAGATCTGGGGCGAAAGAGATATTTCAACTTGGAATGGATTGGGGAACACTTCAAAACACAAGTAGAATGTGAGCTGCCTCTAAAGGAATCAGTAGATTTTTCTTAAACTGTGTTCAGTTCAGTTGCTCAGCCATGTCCGACCCTGCGACCCCATGGAGTATAGCACACCAGGCCTCCCTGTCCATCACCAATTCCCGGAGTTTACTCAAACTCATGTCCATTGAGTCGGTGATGCTGTCCAATCATCTCATCCTCTGTCATCCCCTTCTCCTCCCACCTTCAATCTTTCCCAGCATCAGGGTCTTTTCAAATGAGTCAGTTCTTTGCATCAGGTGGCCAAAGTATTAGAGTTTCAGCTTCAGCATCAGACCTTCCAATGAATGCTCAGGACTGATTTCCTTTAGGATGGGCTGGATAAATTGTGTTAAAATACACATAACATGAAATTTACCGTTTTTAGGCATGCGGCTCGGCGGCATTGAGCACATTCACGTAGTTGCGCTACCATCACCATCATCCGTCTCCAGGGCTGTTTTCGTCTTGCAAAACTGAACTCCATACCTGAAACTCGTGCTGTTGAACAATGACTCCCCTGTCTCCCCTCCCCCAGTCAGTTCTGGCAATCGCAATTCCGTTTTCTGTCTCCATGACGTAGAGTACTCTGGGGACCGCATGTAGGTGGAATTACACAGAATTTGTCCTTGTGTGACTGGTTCATTTCATTTAGCATCATGTCCTCCAGGTTCATCAGCGTTGTCACACATGTCAGAATTTCCCCTCTTCTTAAGGGTGAATAATATTCCTCTGTGAGTATATCCCATGTTTTGTTTATCCACTTATCTATGGAAGAACACGAGGCTTGCTTGCACCTTTTGGCTATTATAAAGAGAGCTGCTATGAATATGAATGTACAAGTTTCTCTTGAAGTACCTGCCTTCAATTCTTTAGGGTGTATACTCAGAATTTCTAGATCATGTGATAATTTTATTTTTAATTTTTGAGGAACTGCCATACTATTTTCCATGACAGCTGCACCATTTATCCCATCAACAGCACACAAGGGTTCCAGTTCTTCCACATCCTTACCAACACTTGTTACTTTCTGGGGTTTTGTGTGTGTGTTTGCTTATTTGTTTTTCTGTTTTTAATAGTAGCCATTTTAATGGATTTGAGGTAGAGGAATGGATAGTTTCTTAACATGAATGTATAAGGCATTTTAAGGAGAAAAAGAATATGTGTAAAGATGCAGAAGTCAGGATCCCAAGGACTATGAAGGGAATAATTTAGCTGGGTCTTGATAGAAAACACTGGAAAGATTGTGAAGAGATTTGGATGCCAAGCTAAGGCATTTCAAAATCGTTCTATTAATCAGTGACAGGTCCTGGTTATTTTTAAAGGAAAATGACAATATGAGAACAATATTAGAGAAAAACTGGAGAACACCATTTCAGAATCTGCCCTAGCTCAGGAGGGGTGGGGCAGGGCAGTAGCAACGGAGATGTGGAAGCAGAGAAAGAAAAATTGAAAAAGAACTTTGTAGAAAGAACTGTCAGGTCATATTCATTGGTTAACTATGAGAAATAAGAGAGAAAGAGGAGTGCAAAAGAATAATTATGTTATTTCTCCTCCCCTCTGCACACATTATTTCCTGCTTCTTGTTACTTATGATTTTTCCTAAATTCTCTTAGAAAAAAATTCCTCTTATTTCTATGTCGCTATAATTTTATTTATTATAATTAAATTTCTGTGCACATGTCTCCTACAGAAGAGCCGCTTGAAGATTTTAGATTGCTGGTACCTTGTCTCCTGTCAAGGCGGCAGGCTAAGGGTGGCAGAATACTGAGAGAGAAGTAGCGAAATTCTCAGTTAAATATTCAGCCACCATCACAGTCTTCCACTGTCAAACCTCTGAATCTGCTCCAGGTAGGAGAATGAACCCTGTGTGATCAAGACATCGGTTTCGGTACACATAATCACACTTATTTTGGTACAAACCTCTCTCTCAGTCATGTAGCCTGCTTATTCTTTATTATTAGAAAAATAAAGCCTTCTAATTCATCTTATAAAATAGAGACTTTTGGATGTTGTGTATTTTTTACATAGAAAAAATCAGGGAGTCAGCAAGGGCCAGCCATATGCTCCGACTCTGTGTGTGTGTGTGTGTGCTGTGTGTGTCTGTGTGTGTCTGTGTGTGTGTGTGTGTGTGTGTGTGTGCACGCACGCACGCCCGCTCCGTTGCTCAGTCTCTGCCTCTAGACTAGCAAATTGACTGATTGCTTTCTTCAGTCATTTGGGGAAAAAGCTCCAAATTTAGAAGACTTAACTGAAGTGGGTAGTAATGAAAATGCTATTTCCTGAGGATTTGGAAGCATCCTAAACATTCTGTTATCAGCTCTCAGAGAGTCTACAGAGTGGACCAGAAGTTAAGTTGATACTTGCTGCCCTTCTACCATAACCTTCAAGTTCCCTTCTTGAGATGTCTAAGTTTATAACTGTTAACATGTTTCACTAAACGTAAAAAGGATAATTCAGAACTGCTTTTTATTACTTACCCAATAACTATATCCCAAACCCTATCTATTCTTTTCTTTCTGCCCTAGAACACAGTTTTCCTGAGGTAAACATGCCCATAATATTAAAAATGACTAGGAGATTTAACATGAGCACAGAGACAAAGACTTTAGTAATTATGCCAGAAGTGGGAATTGGGTCAGAAAGGTGATTCTGTAGTAGCCACCAGCATTTATTCTCAACCAGTCAAATTAGAGATATAAGATTGTTAAAAAAAAAAAAAAAAAAAAGCATCCAAGGCAAACAATAAAGCAAGCAGTACAACCAATTTCAAAAGACAGGAATGGAATCACAGGTGAAAATTAAAACTTCCATCATTTTAGTTGATCACATTCAGTGGTCTAAGAATTGTTATAATGAGCTCGGCACTGCAGTCATCTGAAGTTAATGGTTCACATGGATGGTTTTATGCTATAAAAACACACAGACTTTTCACAGAAACGCCCTGTTGAAAATATTAAAGTGTGTGTCCTGTTTCCCTCATCCCTTGCCCCCTGCGATGTGAGTCCGGGAGCTTCTAGATAAAATGCCCATGCTGAAGTTTTCAGATCCATTTAATGAGGCATCACGACTCAACTTGGCAAGGCTTTTTTTTCCCCTTTGCTTCTATTCCACCTCAAACTGTTTTGATTCATTTGTGAGAAATTTACTTTTGCCAATTGAAAAACCCTTTTGTGGCTGCCAGTCACTAATCTCCCCTCTGACACATTCATTCAACCAGACTAAATCCAATATTGACATTTGTATCTGGGGAAAAGAGGTTAAGCACTGGGAGGAAAAGCAACTCCTGTGCCCTGCCAAACGCAGTGCGGCATCTAAATGAGCTACGATGGGTTCAATTCATGGGGAACCCCCGAGAACGGAGGGGGGGCTTTGATCACATCCAGGGGCCGTCATCTGCTACCCAGGCAGCCAAATGGAAGTTGTTTGATGCTATCTATAGGTACCTACAGCAGCCTAATTTAAATTCTACCTCACTCTACCAGAAATCATTTTAATACCATCATCTCAAGGGAGTTATCTTGAACGTTTTTACTAGACTTTGCTTTCTCTGGCATTAAAAATTCCACCACTGTAGTCCCTTGAACATTCTGCCCACTTCTAGAACATTCCCTTTCTTAGACTCTTGCCTTAAGGTAACAGGGAGGCAATAGTGGTTTTTCCTACCAAAGAAAGCTGTGTGAGGTGGTCTGTCTGGTTAGGACCCTCTCATACTTCCTCACCCCCCACCCAGTGCATATAACTCTGTCTTCAAGGCAGAGTGACACGCAGGGACAGCTGCTTATATAGGCATTACTAGAAAAGTATTTTTCTTTTAGTAAGAAATAAACAATACAGATTGGATTGAAATATATGAAAATAAACATATGCCATATAAATCAAAAGTACAAGTGCAAACTTAAAAGTGACTGAGAAGTCTAATGAAAACAGAGGTGAGAAAAATCGAAGTACAATTTGCAAGCAAGGGGATGCCAGCCAGTGTTATTTAATCCAGTTTCTCTAATATCTCCTCTCATCATTTACCCTGCCTCATCACTGAGGCATTACTTGCCTTTCTTCATGTTTCTTACCAAATTAAACAGAAAGAAAAATATTATACAGAGAAGGTGCAATCCTTGTAGCCTGCTAGTGTTTACTGAGTGTCAGGTTTTTTTTTTTCCTTCTTAAGAATGTGCTGTGCTCAGTCAAGTCTGACTCTGTGACCTATGGACTGTAGCCTGCCAGGCTCCTCTGTCCCTGGGATTCTCCAGGCAAGAATACTGGAGTGGGTTGCCACGCCCTCCTCCAGGGGAATCTTCCCAGTCCAGGAATCGAACCTGTATCTTCAGCGTCTCCCGTATTGCAGACAGGTTCTTTACCCACCAAGCAACCTAGGAAGCCCTTTCTTAAGAATATTCTCTGGTAAATATTATCAGAGAGCAGTTACCACCGTAGACTCTGTGCCGCCTTAATAGCGAATTGCTACATTCTGTTGCTTTAGGAATGTGCTCCTTTTGTCTGAGTGGCTGATGGGGTGCAAGTTTGTTCACAGAATTCTAATACAATACCCTTTTATGTCTTTCTGCAGTTATTGACATATCTAAGTTCTTACCATTTTAAAAATGCCACACTTTAAACTGGGGGAACAGGTAACATACATCTTTTAAATTGTTTCTATATGACAATTTATATTTCATCTCCAATTACTTTTCAAAAGAAGGTCAGCAGTAGTGAATTCCCCTCTTTATTTCTAAACCAAGAGTATTTAATCTTTTTTCCCAACAGTTTACGATGGTGGACCACCTTGCATCTCTCACACTGTAAGCCGGTTTCATTACCTATTAACAGTCACAGCGTCCCTTTGCTCCTCGAATTCAAGCCAGACGTGCCAACTCCCTAGTTCCCAGCCTGCTAGATTCTCTTTCTTACCTACCTTTCAGTTGTGCTGATTGTCAAGCTCCATTAAGTAAGTTATTATTATGTAAATGTTATAGGGTGCCAGATCAGCTATTCATCACAATTGCCAACAATTCCATAGATCAGTCAGAAAAATGGTGACATAGAAAATTAATCGTGTTTTCCGCAGAATAAAACTGAAACTTCAACATGTAGAAAGAAAATTCAGTCTATACTATATTTCCCTGAGAGAGTACTATTGGTCTGGGAGTACAGATCAGAGGGAGAGATCATTATAGACTGTTGGAGGACTAGTGAATATCTTCTAATACACAGTTTCCCACTGGGCCACCTAATGTAGTTTAGCAGACAAATTCACTGTCAAAGTATAATTGTCAGAAAGTTAAAACCATGGCTCTCATACAAATGCAACATGGATCGGTGTTAAAATGTATCCAGCTGATTGAGTTTAACCATTAAAGTAGTAAAACTGATCAAAATGGAAAAAGAAAATAGATATATTACTAGGAAAAACTTTAAACAAGTTTGCTGAAATAGAGGGAAAAACTGGCTAATGTTCTATAGAGTTATAAGTATTTACTCACCTGTGCCAGGCTTTAGTTGTTTTCATTGCTGCATGTGGGGTCTTTAACTGCAGTATTTGAACTCTTAGTTGCAGCAGGTGGGATCTAGTTCCGTGACCAGGGATCAGACCTCAGCCCCCTGCATTGGGAGTGCAGGGTCTTAGCCTCTGGGCCACCAGGGAAGTCCCCCATGGAGTTATAAAATCAAAACCTTTGGAATTATCTTTTCTACTGGGCAACAGTTAACTTGCATTTGTCTCTGAATAGCTTTACAAGCTATCATATGCTGCCCAGTGTCTGAACCTTTAATAGCAGCAAAGTCAAACATAGGTATACACATTAGATAATTAAGTAATGTTAGGGTGAACATATTTTTTAAAGCCTCAGTTTTAACATTAAAAGAACATGTCTCCTAACTTTTTGCTTTATTTCCAAGCTTTAAATAACAAAAACAATAAATTTCTAGTTTATTCAGCTGAATAATGTTCTGCCCCATCAAAGACTATTGTTTAATCACTCAGTCATGTCTGACTCTTTAGCACCCCATAGACTGTAACCCAGCAGGCTCCTCTGCCCATGATTTCCCAGGGAAGAATACTAGAGTGGGTTGCCATTTCCCTTCTCCAGATGCTCTTCCCAGACCAGGGATTGAACCTGTGTCTCCCTGCGTTGGCAGGCAGATTCTTTACCACTAAACCACCAGAGAAACCCCCACAAAAGAGGCATATGCCCTATTCCCAAGAACCTGTAAATATGTTCATCTTACAGGGCAAAAGGGGCCTGGCAGTGTGATTAAGTTAAGGACTTTGAGATGGAAGATAATTGTGGATTATCTGGGCAGGCCCGATTTAATCACAAAGATCTTTATAAAAGGAATGCAAGAGGGTCAAAGGCAGAAAAAGATGTGAACACAGAGGCCACGGCTGGAGTACTGAGCTCTGCAGATGGGAGCCAAGGGATGCAGGCAGTACCTAGTAGCTGGCAAAGGCAAGGTACTGGCTTCCTCCCCAGAACCTTCAGAAGCAACATAGCCCTACCAACCCACTTTGAACCTCTGACCTCCAGAACATCATATGTTTGGATTGTTTCAAGCCTTTAGGCTTTGATAATTTGCAGTCTGAGAAAACTAATGCAGGGCTCAAAAGGAGAGCTCACATAGCATCTGACATATGAGACTTGGTAGAAAAAGGGCAGAATCTAGAAGTCCAACTCTTTTGTAGTTTGCTCACCTACAAATAAACAGATCCACAATAGAGAAAAGGCTTCCCTGGTGGCTCAGAGGTTAAAGCATCTGCCTCCAATGCGGGAGACCTGGGTTCGATCCCTGGGTCGGGAAGATCCCCTGAGAAGGAAATGGCAATCCACTCCAGTGTTCTTGCCTGGAGAATCCCATGGACGGAGGAGCCTAGTAGGTTACAGTCCATGGGGTCGCAGAGAGTCAGACACAACTGAGCAACTTCACCTTCACCTTCAAGGTCAAGAAACTATTGTAATGAGTTAAAAACAATCTGGGGAACTTCCCTAGTGGTCCAGTGGCTAAGACTCTGCACTCCCCAATGGAGGGAGCCTGGGTTTGGTCCCTAGTTGGTGAACTGGATCCCACATGTCACAACTAAATATCCCACATGCCTTAATGACAACTGAAGATCCCATGTCATGGCTAAAACCTGCTGCCATCAAATAGATAAATTAATTAAACATTTAAAAAATCTGGCTGATCAAAACTAAGCAAATCAACATACTGAAAATCCCACCTTGTTGTGTTTGCAAGTTTAAACAAGAAAACCAAAACATGTCTCATTATGCCCATCAATGTTATGATTGCATGCAGTGATGATTAATGCAGTGACTCATAGACTCAGTAAATGTGGCTGAAGTTTTTACCTCTTTTAACTGGCTCCCTAAACTTTGTGTTACACTACTATTCTCTATTCTCTATTAATATAGCCATAATTCAGACTTTGTTGCTTGAAACCCTCTTTGATATGGATTTCTAATAGTGACTAAACTTAATTTTCAAGTCTTACCAAAGTGTCTCCTTTGTTTTGATTTTTATTAGAGGTACAGTTGCCTTACAATGTTGTGTCACTTCCTGCTGTAACAACGAAGCAAATCAGCTGTAGGTACACATCTACCCCCTTCCTCCTGAACCTCCTTTCCCCATCGCCCCATCCCGCCCCATCTAGGTCATCACAGAGCTCTGGGTTGAGCTCGCTGTGCTACTGAGCAGCTTCCTGCTAGTTACCTGTTTCACACATGGCAGTACACGTACATCAGTCCCAGTATCCCAGTTCATGAATCCAGATTCCCCACTTCTCTGAACTATGCAGCTGATCAGCAAGGTTTGGGAATGAGTGGTCTGTACTTGTCACTGCCCTCTATAGCACCCTTCAGAGTGTTCCCATTGCTAAGTACTCACATAAAGCTGTCCACAACAGGGCAAGATACTGAAGCAAGTGTTTAGAACCTGATGAAGGGCGAACTGGGAGACTCTGAAAAATCCCACGGACAGAGGAGCCTGACAGGCTACAGTCTGTGGGTTCACAAAAGAGTCAGACACAGCACCTAAAACAACAGCCTTTATGTGGAGTGTGTAAATGTCTTCTTTCTAATGATTAGAGAAGTTCTTGCCTGGCTTTGGCGCTAGTGTTAAAGAACTTGCCTGCCAATGCAGGAGACTTTTAAGAGTTGTGGGTTCCATCCCTGGGTCAGGAAGATCCCCTGGAGGAGGGCATAACAAACCGCTCCAGTATTCTTGCCTGGAGAATCCCCATAGACAGAGGAGCCTGGCGGGCTATGGTCCATGGGATCCCAAGGAGTCAGTCACAACTGAGCACACAGGCAGCAGAATTAGGTACTTAAAAGGAATGTGACTGCCTCTTCAAGTTAAATCTTGATGATATTACTATAGTAAAGAATGAACACCCCTCCGATAAATGCTGCATCATCAACGTTCTTAATGGTACAGGGAATGAAAGTAATGGGAGAAAGCACAAAAGAAAAGATTTGGAATAGACCGGATTCTGTGCCATTCAGAGAACTGCCAAGAATCAGATTTCCCTATTGGTGAGTCAAATAAAAAGACTTCAAAAGGACTACTTAAAAAAATGTGGTCCCACCAAGAAGCCATTGCTACTCCTAAGACTGGAGGAAATAAGGGAAAGTGAAAGTCATTCAGTTGTGTCCAACTCTTTAGGACCCCATGGACTATACAGTCCATGAAATTCTCCAGGCCAGAATACTGGAGTGGGTAACCATTTCCTTCTCCAGGGTATCTTCCCCAGCTCAGGGATCGAACCCATGTCTCCCACATTGCAGGTGGATTCTTTACCAGCTGAGCCACAAAGGAAACCCAGGAATACTGGAATGGGTAGCCTATCCCTTCTCCAGCAGATCTTCATGACCCAGGAATCAAACCCGGGTCTCCTGCATTGCAGGGGGATTCTTCACCAGCTGAGCCGCAAAGGAAGCCCTAGAGGAAATAAGGGAAGGAAACCTTAGTAAGAAACTCAGTGAGAACTGGAGATGTAGTCCTGGAGGGTCACAGCTATGAACAAAGACACTGCCACAGCTGGAAGAAATGCCCCAGCCTCCCTTTCCTCGTGTCCTCTGGGCTCCAGATGGTGCCTTTCATTGGCTGGAACCAACCAGCATCCAGTTGGCACTAAGCTTGGAAGATCCAGTCCACAAGGGTCAGCCACACACGACACAGAGCCAGGAAGGAAAAAGCAAACAGATCTGGAGGGCCAAACAGAGAATGTGAAGGAGTGTTAGAATACTTGACAAATTTATTTCCCTGACATTTTCCTTTACAAGTATCTAAGCACTGAAGTCATAATGACAAACACGAAAGTCTAAATATGTATAAAAGAGCTGCTGCAAGAAGTACAAAACAAAAATTCTAAATAACAAAAACATGGTGTCAGTTTAACTGGAAGCCTTTTTACTTTCCTCATAGTTTATAAAACTATCATTGTTGTGCTCAGTGGCTAAGTTGTGTCTGACTCTTTGCAACCCCATGGACGGCAGCATTTCAGGCCCCCTTGTCCTTCACATTGCTGCTTTAAAAAAAAAATAGAGAGTTCAGTAAGTTAAGACACTTTCCACATCAAGTAAATCCATACCTAGGTGGGCTTCAGAGCTGAGTTGATCTGTAGCCCAGGGATATTGTCAAGGACATGATCTCTTTCCGGCTCTCTGCTGCATTTTCCAGTGTATCGTATTCACCCTGGATCTGGCTCCCTTCTTGTGGCTGAAATAAGGCAGCAAGCAACTCCTTGAATTATCTCGCTCAATATGCATGCCAAGAAAGAGCTGTTTTGCCAAGAAAAGGACAAATGGATACTTGGGAGATAAGTACTGCCTCTGCAATACTACTTAAAAACTGTGTGCCATTACTCTTAATTGTGTTAGAAAGCATGTAACACCTGTGCCATGGTTAAGATTCTTAACAGCAAACAAACACAAAATCCATTCTGGGTAATGGGAAAAGAAAGGGCTTTTATTAAAGAGTGTTAAGTAACTCCTAGGATCTTTCTAAAGGGTCAGAGATCTGACCAGAGAGCTGTGCAACCACGCAGGTTCTTCACTATGGAAACACCTGGTAAATACCACTTGGCACTGTGGCATTCAGAGCTGGGTACCAGAAACTTTGCCAGCACCGACACCTAGAAACAGAACACCTTTGCCACCACGCTTGCTGAGAGGATTATCTTCAGTGATGCCAGTGATGCCTTGATGTGCACTTACATGTGGAAATCTGATGGGCAGAGCCCAGACCATGTGCCAGAACCCTAGCTTCTGAGGGAGTATGGTGATGGTGCGTCTAGTAGGATTCCACGTCGGGAGAGCTGAAGATAAGAGTGTTCAGGAAGATTGTGTACCACCACAAGAGGTAGTGCAGCATGCAGCCCTACTCCCTGTTTGTAGAGGCCCAGGAGAATCTGCACGCATGTGTGCCAAGTTGCATCAGTCACGCCCAACTCTTTGCAACCCTATGGATGATGGGTTGCAAACCAGGCCCCCTCTGTCCATGGGATTCTCTAGGCAAGAATACTGGAGTGGGTTGCCATGCCCTCCTCTAGGGGAGCTTCCCAAGCCAGGGATCAAACCCACACCTCTTACATCTCCTATGCTGGCAGGTAGGTTCTTTACCACTAGCGCCACCTGGGACAATGTACTTTAAGGCAAATCAGTCCCAGCCCAGAGAAAGAAGGATGTGTTCATTAAATGTCTCACAAAATGCTTTGCACAACAATAAGGTGGAGTTATGAACAGAGTGCTGGGAAAGAAAGGCTTCCTAAAAATTTTAACCTATATTGCCATCAAGCTCAAAATATAGAGGACCAACAGTGATACCTGACATGACATAAACGCTCTATTTTAACAAATTCCCATGTATTTTCTCTGCATCATTTAGTTTCTCAATTCCTTCCGACAAAATCCTTATCTTTCATAATATACTGAGATATGAAAACCTACTAAGAACAGCAAGATACATTTAGGAGTCATATCTCTTGTCTGGCATGGCATATTCACTATTAAGATTCCCTAAAGTGGACGACCACATGGACAGGCTAACTGTGATTGCTCTTGTGGTTTAGTCATTAAGTTGTGTCCAGTTCTTTTGTGACCCCCATGGACTGTAGCCCAGCAGGCTTCTCTGTCTGTGGGGTTTCCTAGGCAGAAATACTGGAGTGGGTTGTCATTTCTTTCTCCAGGGGATCTTCCTCACCCAGGGACTGAACCCGCATCTCGTGTCTCCTGCATTGCTGGCAGATTCTTTACTACTGAGCCACCAGGGAAGCCCTTACTGGTCTTTTTGTAAGAATGACCTAATCACTTATAAAAGATTACAATTATGTTATCATATAATTGACACCAACCACGTGCACCTGTGTCAGCCATTCTACAAACACTATCTCGTTCAATCTTCCCAGCGAAAAGAAGGTAAGTAGTATTATCCCCACTTACCCGAGAGGAAACTGAGGCTCAGAAACATTATCTATCTTCCCCTTTGTCACACCATCAGCCTCCTAGCATCATCCAGTTTCAAAATGCTGTCACATGGAGACACAGGGATGGCCCGCCTCAGAGTTGAGAGGAGGATTCTTATATTTCCCAGAACTTTTCTGATGTGTGCCTTCAACAATTGTCTCTCGTCCTGAGATACCATGTCTGGTTTTAGCCTGCGTCTCCGATGACAGTCTCACCAACCCATCTGGCCTTGGTTTCTTCCAGCCTTCATTAACTCTAATTTCATTATCACCTGTTCTGGTATGACCCTGAGTTCCCCTGCACTTCTCTCCTTTCTCTTGGGAAATGAATTTCTGTCTCAGCATCAGCTCACTGTCCAACCGTGTGAGCCCCGAGGCGAAGCACTCATTTGTATGTGAGTGCTGTCCATCTCTCCCCTTCGTTGCCAGTCACCTCTGAAGGCTCTGACTTTTCGGTCATCTCTGGCTGCAGATGAGGCCAGCATGATTTTGTGTTTGTGTGTGCGTGGATGCACAATATCTCTCAGATAATTTTTATTTCATGTATGACTTGTCTTTCTACATTTTATTTAAATCTACTTTCACCCTTTTAATTTCATTTCATGAGTTCTCATCTAATATATCTCATATACCCTTTGGGAGAAATAATAAATAATTTTCTAGTTTGGTAACAAATTAGGTGTCATTTGGTAGCATTATTTGATTTGTTTAGAAAGGTCAAATTTCTCAAAGCAGTACGTAAGGGGGAGGCTATTTTAGAAATACCAGTGAGAGTCTGCAGCAAAAAGCTCAGAAGTCATACCAAATACCAAAGACAAGAAAAGGGCGGCGGAGGGGGGGGCGGAATCCCTGCTTCTCCTTTCTCCTTCTTCCCCACCTAACCCTCCCGCCTCCCCCCTCTCCCCCTGCCTCCCTCCCCCACCCCCGCAGGAGCCCTCTGCAGCAGGAATGTTCTCTGATTAGAGGCCAGATAAAATAGCAGAGCAGTAACGTTTTATTTCTGTTCTGTTGCCAGTGAGCGTGTGCTACGTCCCTCTTATCTCCTCTCTTCACATAAACATCTCAAGCCCAGATAGGGCAGTGGGATTAGAGTGTGTGAAGTCGGGGTAAACACACACACGTATATGTATATATACAGATACCGTCCCTCTCATTTCCACTCTTACAAGTGCAAGGCAGTTCTTTTTATGCTCTAATACTTTTAAAAATAATCCTGAATAAGATAAACTACTAACTAAACAGTAGGTGACATTATTACATGTTACATGGAGTCTCCTTTAAGCTTTTTAGGTTTTGTTGTTTTTTTTCCCCAAGGAAATAACTGTTGTCATTATGGTCGTGGGCTCTTTTAGCTTTAGCGGGCATTATGAAGGCCAACCATGAAAAGTAGGATAAATATCTATTGATTTCAAGACATAAACAGGACATTGTGCTACTCTGATCAAGACAGAAAACGAAAACAATTGCAATATGTCAAAAGAAAGAAGTCATAGCTATTTGGCAAAGGGAATGGCTAAGACAAAGTTGAATCTCTCCAAGAAGAGTTATGTTTGATTAAACTTTTTCCTCCGATTCATCCTAAGAAGCTATTTTTCCCCAAGGCCTGGAGTGGACTTCTGAAGGACATATGTCTGTTATTGATATTGAATTCAGCTTTAGTGTGCTATTTTTAAAGCAGTCACAGTCGTAGCTGTATGCCAGTGTGTGTATAGCCTTCAGATAAGCAATTGACCGTGAAATAATAGTACATGGCTTTTAATATATACCCTCTGGTTATGGGTGTGCATACTAAACATACAGTATTTTTAAATATATGCCTATATGTATAAACACACAAACCCTGTAAGTTAAAGCTCTCTATATCTAAATGGACTGGCAGCTGCTTGAAATTTCCCCCTCTACTCTCCCGAAGGTCTCAGGTGTAGGATTCATGAGCCAATGTCTCAGCTAGAACAGGTGTCTATCGCTGGGTAAATAGCAATTAGGCCCAAATTTCAGACTTTTTTTTTTTCAAATCCCTTTCGGAGGAAAAGCCCAGGAATAAATAGTTGCTGTAACGGCCAGGGGTATTGTGTAGCATTATAGCCTCCAGCTGGTCTATTACATACTATAGACAGGCAAAGAATACAGCACCTGACAGATGTGTTCTGTTAGCTTCATTAGGGAAGAAACAAAGAAACTCCTCAATTAATAGCAGCGGAGCCAAATGGGGGTGGGGGGAGCTTGAGGGGAGAGGAATCATAGCCTGTTATTTAAACAGAGTCAGGGAGCCTTTCTCTAGTGGCTTAATATGATTCATTAATAAAAACAGCTTTTTGAATGCCCAGTTTAAGTCAAAAGAAATCACCAGCATTTTTTTTTTTGTTTCCCTAGCAAAGGAAGGGCAAAATGACAAATTGCTGCTGTTAAATTCATTTCATGTGGGGATGGCCTTTCTCAAAGATCTCTTAAACTGCAAGGCTGGATGTTTGTCACATTAAGTGGCAGAGCAGTTCTCAAAAATCGACTGTGGCACACCAGGGACTCAGATGGATGGCCAGAAGTGGCCATCCAATAA
Organism: Nanger dama; assembly: GCA_917880005.1. Taxonomy (NCBI): domain Eukaryota; kingdom Metazoa; phylum Chordata; class Mammalia; order Artiodactyla; family Bovidae; genus Nanger; species Nanger dama. Next base: position 11,553,673 of record CAKJTW010000032.1, on the reverse strand, counting down.
TTTTATATATCCAGACCAGGAAGCATTTAGTGTTGCTTAAATGAACGAGGATTTTTAAAGTAATGAAATGCGGCTCTTATCCTAATGAAAGGAAAATGTGTCCATAGACTCGCTTTTTCCCTCTTCTTGGAATGGTGTGAAATGCAGGGGAAAAAAGCCCTGTGACAGTGGGTATCACTCTTTGCGAGCAGAAATCAGGTGGTTTCTCCTTTTATATCTCCTTTCCTGAAGATGAACGGTGAACTCACCTATCACATCATATATAATTGTGAAAGGGTGAGCTGTACATTGTGTTTGTAATATATGAGTTCTGAATGAAAACGGTTCTTTTTCCGTGGAAGTTAGAATCTGCTGTAACAACTCAGCTTTTATAATAATAATTCTCCAGTGATGACTTGGTGTGATTTTTTTTTTTTTTAAGAGAACACAGTTTGCTACCAGGAGGTTACAATAGACAGTCTGACCCAGTTACCAGTCTTCAGGAGAGAAAAATGAATCCTCTACTTTTTCCTCTTTGTACCCAGGTCACCACCACTCAATTTACACAGCATGGAGTGAAAAATCCTCAGAGGCAAGAACCTAGAGAATTCAGGGAAACAGGCTTCCCTGGTGGCTCAGGCAGTAAAAGAATTCAGGCATGATCAAGGTCAAATGACCACTAGTATATTAACCATCACAATTTTCTTATATGCTAAGAATTGGTGGATAGCAGGATTATAACCATCAAGGCACAATTGGGGGAGAATAGCCATTGCAGCCCTGGAGTAACCTAGGCCAGCAAGGATGGGCTCCAAATTCGAACTGAACGCTCATCTGTCTAATTGGGGTGTTGTCCCGCCAAAGAAATAGGAATCAAAACATAAATGGTCATGGCCAAAGATGATGGGCCAGGGTCTTTGTGATGGAAATGTAATTGTAAATCTTTATGGCCAACTCAGGCTGTGATGTCTTGATGCTCTTCAATTTTTAAATATACTCTTGGCTTCTATTTGTATTTTCCCCCTCAAATAAAAGCTGCAGAACAAGAAGGGCTAATATCTGCTCCCAAATGAACAGGAATAAAAAGGAAAAACAGCAAGCTTTCCTGAAAGCAAAGGCATTTTTCACCCCCTAGTCTCTTTGTACACAGCTGATATTTCACATTTGACACAGAGTTGAAAGCATGAAGGAAAAAGTTCAGAATGTGAAACGGTTCTGTTTAGACTTTATGTCTTGTGGATCTTAATCTTTAGAGACTAGTAATAGTTGTAGAGTTTCTTTTCAGAGGCAATTTATAGAAACCTTCGTTACCAAAGGTTGGCAGAGCTTTATTAAATGCACTCCTTCCATTCTAAAATCAGATTTCAAAAGGGTGCAGGAAATCCACTAACCCCCTCATGACCACCACCAAAGGATGAGGTCAAAACTCAAGATCATGTAGACAATCAACTTAGGACAAGCTGACAAATTATCATCCCACCTGTGTATCTGAATCATAAAATACAGTGTACATCAGCTCATTTAGAAAAATGTGCTTTGGATTTTTACTATTTTCCTTTCTCACTTCAATACCAAGTGCCATTTTCCTCTTTCAGTGTTTTAAACAACTCAGAAGCATTGATGTCCACTCGGTCTCTTGTACTGTAAGCACCTGGCAGCCAGGTATGATGTCTGTGTAATTTCCTTTGCTCATTTGCATGCCAAATCCATGACTGCATTTGATTATCATTTGGTAACTGAAAAGTATAGGGTTTCTGGTTTTATTTCTCTTTCACTAGAACTAATGTTTGAAAAGAAAACTTGAAAATAGAGAAACTTTCAAACAGAAAAATGTCTTGCTTATTGAAATGTGTACACGTAGCCAACTATGTTTGTTGGGGTTTACGGAATTTGCTACAAAATCTGTTGAGCTATCTTAATTGGGACCGTAATCTGAGAAAGACTTTTCATTCTGTGTTCCTGTGAGCTGAGGAAGAATCACATTCTTGGAGATGCTTTTCCATGGGGAAACTACTCATTTCCCTTTAGCTGTTGGCAGAATCCTGGGGCCAGATTCAGTTCGATATGTCACAGACAGGCTCAGACAAATGCAAATGGGAAATGTGTTTTCGAGTAGCTAAGTCTGGGTAGATTCTGCCACTTTCCATACTGTCTCTTGTCTCGGATAGCGCTTCATCTGTCGAGCCTGCTGGTTTTAACCTTCCATTTTGTTGTCAGCAGCTCATGCTATGCTCTCCAACCCTTGAAACCACACAATGGAATTTCATTTGCACTTGGATTTAGGAAAAAACTTACAAATCTGTTCTACCATGTTTGAAGTTCCTCTTGCAATCTTTTCTCCCATTCTCTGCCCTTAGTTCCTTTAACTGGCATCACCAAAAAAAAAAAAAAAAGAGAGAGAGAGAGAGAAAAGAGAAAGAATGGACTTCTTGGGACAGCATAGAAACCCTTGGGTCAGCAGAATTTTTAAAAGAAAATTAAATGATAACCCCAAGACCGTCTCTTAGAGGATTAACCTTAAGAGAAAAGAGACATTCATGAGAAAAGAATAAATGCAACTTTAAAAACTTAAAGGAAATTCCATACATATAAAACAAGGTAAGAGATAAGGTAGAGAAGTATCATCAGCAAGTGTGACCAAGTGTTCAACTTCCCTATAGAGAAAGTGCACTTAAATGGATGGGAAAATCTGGGGGTCCCAGTAGTCAAATGGCACAGGGTGTGAGGAGACAATTCAGAAGAGCAAAGCATTCAAACACAATAATAAAGAAATGCTAACTAATAGGGCAAAATACCTTTCTTCACTTTTGCAAAAATTTTGAATACTACTAGTCAGTAAAGTTAAGGGGGAATTGAGATTCTCACATTCCTGATGGTATATAAATTGATCCAGTTTATAGGAAATTAGTTGGTCAATGTTCCAAAACTCCTAAAAATAATCATATTTATTTATCCTGAAATTCCTTTATGGAAAATATCTGGAAATTATTTAAATTCTTAAAAATATAAATGTATTTATCTCAATGTGAATTTCTATAACAAAACATTGAAAATATCATGTTTGTGATACACGTGTACATAAATGGAATATACAACCAGTAAAAATTACATATGCCAAAAGTTTTTTTCCCTAATATAAGGAATGCTAATGGCACTATATTCTGAGAAAGAAAAATAGAATATAGTATTGTAAATATTTTACTCTCATTTGGATGATTTTAGGAAAGATGCTCTCCCACTTTAATCATATGTATATATAATATCTAATGTAAAAATACCTTTAAAAGGCTATCATAAATGCAGTGAATTGTTAACAGACAAATACTGAGTCGTAAGATCATAACAATAACCTTTTTACTGTTTTGTATTTTAATTCTTTATAAGAATATGTGTTACTTTCACAATTGAGGGAAAATATGGGTTTAAAAGACTGGAATTTTTTACTTTTCTACTTTAAATCTTCTGTGATAAATGAAATTTTCTAAATATTAATCCTTAGAAGGGAAATTATTGTAACCCATATGTGTCAAGAACTATGCTAAGCAATTGGACATATCTCATTTAATCTTTATGGTAACCCTGAAAGTAGATATTCATCCCTTTTTTATGTAAGAAGAACCCCTGACACTCAAAAAAATGTGAAGTATCTTGCCCAACATTCTAAGTACTAGAGCTAGTCTTTGAATGCTGTATTATTTCCACGTTATTACCAATGCTAGACACACCTGAAGTGACCTCCCTTCCGGGGTAAGTCATTTATTAAGAAAAATAATTACAAATTTAATTATTTAAGGAATGAGATTAAAATGTGCTTTTAATTTGAGCTTTTGCTTTGCCTTGGTTTATTTTGTTTAGAGATTTAATGAGCAGGAAAAGACTTCAAGAAGTGTCTTTTCTAAAATCAGGCAGTGTTGTTTTAGCTTTTCAAATGAGAGCAAAACAGCTACCACTCTATAGACACCCTTGTTTTCTTTCTACATGCCTCATCTGTCAATACCACCTCTGGATGGAAAATATACCCTTTACTAGTAAAACAGTAAGGGCACACAGAATCTTTCCCACAGTCCTTTTCTGTGATACTCTGTGATTGGTCTAAAAAAAGATTGGGTAAGAGACTGCCTTCAAGTCTGTGTTAAGTGACTAGGTTCCTCTTTCTTAAGCTTCTTGCACATCTGTGCATCAGAAACAACTAATGGATGTAGGTTCACTTGGGAAGCCTGAGATGGCTTTGCTCCTGTGTTCTTATTCCTTTGGCTCCTTTGTTATGTAATTTATACCTGTGAGAGTGCGTGCCCATTCGCTTCAGTTGTGTCCGACTCTGAGACCCCATGGACTCTAGCCCACCAGGCTCCTCTGTCCATGAATTTTTCCCAGCAAGAATACTGGAGTAGGCTGGCATGCCCTCCTCCAGGGGATTTTCCTGACCCAGGGATCAAAGTCAAGTCTCCTACATTACAGATGAGAAACCAGGGAAGCCTCAGTTTATACCTGACTGCTAAATGCCATTTTAAGAACCTTCCTCACCCGAGGGCAAAGCTCACAGGTTACTAAAATCACTTGAAATCTCTATAAGCCAAGATGTGTCAGGTTTGTTTCTAGGTATGTCACATGCTTGAGCCAGAAGCCAGAATATCATTCATACCCACCCCCCCAAAAAAGATTCTTTCTCTTGATGTTCTCAAAAATTAGAGGAACACAGATTATTCCTCTTGACTCACATATCTTCCCTTAACACTGGGAACAAAGAGATTATAGCTGATATCCTTGTTACATTTATGGAATTTATGGATAACTTCTTATAATCAAGGAGTGAATGCGACCAGAAAAGTCTGTTTTAATCTGCATGAGTGTATTTTGTTTTATTTTTAAAATTTTCCTCTTTCCGCTTTGCTTCACACACCACCACAAATTATGCTGGTTCTGGTTCTCCAGTGCATTCAGCCAGCGTGTTGCTGTGTCCCAGCTCTCCATGTGGGTTCCGGCATCAAAGCCTTAGGCCAATTTTATTTCATTTGTATTTGCTGTCAGAACAATGTCTTTATTCTAAAATGCCCTTCTCAAATCACCTCTCAGGTGGTTTGATAGAAGCAGCATGCAGCAGAAAAATAATATCTTTTTAAAACCCATGTTATTTCTTTTATGTTTTACCCTGTGAATACTGAATGCACCGCACACTTAGTTAAACAGTATCCTGAATTCCATTTTTAAGATGAAAAGTACCTTTCATTTTAAATCTCCCGGAGACAACTGATCTGCTTTCCTTCTATGTGAGGGATTTGGGGAGGTGGGGAGGGGAGGTGGTATTCAAATCGCTGCTCGGCAGTAAACATTTTTACAATATCATTTGTTTTAGGCTGCCAGATGACACCTAGATTGATTCAAAATTTCTGACAAAATAAAGATTGAAGTACAAGCAGGTCGGTGACAAGGCTGTAGGATTCCATCGTGTCAAATTAGCATGAAAAGGAAAATGAGGGCGAGGGTGGACTCAACACCATACCATCTTGCCTAGCCACAATGAAATTGTGGGGTGCTTGTGGGGCAATGCCTCTCCTTCAGCACGCGCATTGTAGGCTGTGAAAGGGAGGGAGAGGAAGAGATTTAAGGAGAAATTGCAGTGAGCTGGCAGGTAGTGGGCAGGGGATCAATCCAGTTTGTCACATTAAGGATTGTAAAGAATCCATCTCAGAATGACATTGATGATTCAGGGTATTAAGTTCAGTTCAGAATAAGACAAACCGTGGCAGTAAGCCGAGAAGTAAACAGGGGATTCCGGCCCAGAGCATGTGGCGAGAAGGCGACCAGGCACCGCACCGTGGCCAGTTCTGAAAGGCTGTGTTTGCAGAAGAGTTAAGGCTCTTCCCTTCCCCTCACTGTTTCTTTCTGACCATTTCGTTGGCCACCCTCAATTATATTTAAACCGTCAGTAGCTGGCCTTTGCAGATGGCAGTCTCCTGGATGCTAAGGAGAGTAAACTGTTGTACATACTTGTGTCTCTGTCGGGCTATGGGGAGGAAAATACATACAACGCACAGCCCATGTGTATTCCTGAAGCAGTCTCGGTTGTGAGCCCAGCGAATGCAAACACCCCACATCTGCCATCCCTTCCTGCTTCTTCAGAAACAATTGCTCATTAACCCCCGTCAGCCCCACAGAGGGGTGTATACTCAGACATTCACCAATTACTTTGACCTTCTCTGTCTATCCATCTAGGTGACAATTCCTCTTTTTCCGTCATTGCACTTATCCTAATTAGCAGGTATATATTTATTTGTGTGCATGTTCAGTTTCTGCCTTACGTCCTAGGGTGCAAGCCCCACGAGGCATCTCATTACCACTGTATCCCAACTGCCATGCATAGCACCTGGCACACAGTAGGCCTTTGGTAGCTATATGTGAAATAATGAATGAATGGTTGGATAGATGAGTACGTGAATTAAAAAAATAGATTTCTAGGAAATGGAATGTAGCACAAAGTTTAGTCACTCAGTCGAGTTCGACTCTTTGTGGCCCCATGGACTGTAGTCTACCAGGCTCCTCCTTCCATGGGATTTTCCAGGCAAGAGTACTGGAGCAGGTTACAGAGTTGCTATCTTATAGACCTGGTTAGGTCACAAAAGCATTTTGTCATGGAACTTCAGTTCTGAAGTTTTCTCATATTTTAACGTCTCTCAGATGGAATGGATGTTTATGGATCCTTAAAATTTTAATCTGAAGAGTTTCCTTTCTGAATAATGCATAATATAAAGGTGCATTGTACAATCACTGCTATCTTAGAAGAGTTATAATCACAAACTATAGCCAAATAAAGCAAATAAGAACACCTGTATGGATGCTGTCCCTTATACGTTTTCCAGGGTTCCTGTAGACCCAGGTCTATCAAACTTTACATCAGAATCGCTTTGTCAAAGACACACATTTCTGGGATTGACCCAGAGATTCTAATTCACTAAGTCTAAGGCAAGGGCCAGAAATCTGCAATTTTAAAGCCTCCCAATATTTGGGGTCCAAGTAATCCTCTGCCCCATGTGATAAAATGTTTTAAAATGCTTCTCCATTCCTAGAAAGGCAACTGAAAAGTTTTCTATAATTCTTACAAATCACTGAAGATCTAGTCTTCAAAAAAGGACTAACCAGTGTTGCACTTTATTATTTATGTCCTCCTGCCCAAAGTCGTTCCCTCCTGTTCCTATGGAAAGACACATTTAGTAATTAGTGAACACGTCAACTAACTATGGGACAACTAGAAAAGCAGCTGTATTCCAGGTTGGACATTGTCCTACAACCAATTCATGTTAGAAAGTATAGTTGCTTCCCTGGTGGTCAGATGGTAAAGAACCCACATGCCATGCAGGAGACCTGAGTCTGACCCCTGGATCAGGAAGATCCCCTAGAAAAGGAAATGGCAACCTGCTCCAGTATTCTTGCCTGGAGAATCCCATGGACAGAGGAGCCTGGCAGGTCATAGTCTATGGGTCACGAAGAATCAGCCTCTACTGCGCAACTCACACACATAGTATCTGAACCACCGTAACATATCCAGGAAGTCATATTTAAGTGCTTTTGCAGGAGATTACTTAGCAGTTCTCAGGTGAACAGGGCTGGGATGGAGTGTTCTCTAAACAGGAGGACTTGCATATGCAAAGTAGGTGAATGTGGATGCCACTGCAGATCTTCTTTGGAAGCAGAGTCAATCAGTAATTCCAAATTAAAATACTGATGCCACTTTCTCTTTGCAAAATCTTTTGATTTATTAAAAGGTATGCAATGAATCTCTTGTCCTTTCTTTGTAACAACTCATAAAAATGAGAATGCTATGTGTGATAGGAGCCTCTGGAGCCGCCAGTGACCCTCATCATGCCTGTGTGATCTGTGCCCCTTGAGTGTGGGCTGGACTTGGTGGCTTGCTTCTAATGAAGAGAGGACAGCAAAAGCAATGGGATGTTACTTCCAAGATCAGGTCACAGAAAGACCTGCTTCCATCCTGCTCCTGCTCACCTGCTCTCTCGCCCCCTTGCTCTGATGAAGCCAGCTGCCACACTGTGAGCAGTTCTAAAGAGAGGTCCACGTGCAACTGAGAGGGGCCCCTGGTGAACAGACTGCAAGGAACTGAATCCTAAAAACAATCACATGAACGAGCTCGGAAAAGACCTCACCCCACAGCTCCCAAGCCTTCAAATGAGACTAGAGCTCTGGCTGATGGACTGACAACAAGCTTATGAGAGATGCCGAGCCCAGAGGCATCCAGCTGAGCTGGGCTCAGATTCTGGATCCAAGGAACCTATGGGATAATAGATGTTGTTTAAGATGTGCAGTTTGGGGTGACTTGTTACACAGCAATAATAAATAATACAAAACTCTTTTTTGTACTTTTGCCTAGAAACACATAATATCCTTAAGAGATAAATAGAGCAGGTGTTTTTAAGCCCATTTTACAGATGGGAAACTGAGTTCAAGGACTTTGTTACCCAAAAAGGTCATTTAGCCCAAGTAGTTACTCCTGAGACTCAAACCTATACTCCAAGCTCATTCCTTTCGATTACATTTTCAAGAGTATTAGATTAAGAATCTGAGAATGGAATTCTGATCCTAGCTATCTGGCCACCTAGTAGCTCAATTAACAGATCTGGATATTAGATTCTTTGTGAATATAATGAGGTTGTCGGGAGTTGGGAGTTGCTAAAGTCTCTCTTAGCTCAAAATTTCTCCATTTTATAAAAGGAAGACAAACTAGGTAACTTAAGTTTCTATAATTAGGGGCAAATAAAGAAAAAACCTTTTTGTCTCTCAGTTCTGAGCTCTGTCCTGTATTAAGCATGCTGTGTTGCTCTGATTCCCAGCACTGCCAACCCCAGGAGGTGTGTGGACCTTCATCATCCTACCTTTGAACTTCCTCTTCAGGGACAGTCTCCTGACATGACCTTCATAGATCCGGCGATGCCCAGCTGTGGGGCCTATAAATACCAGGTGACATTTAAAAGGCTGATTTTTATTAGTAGGTTCTACTCACCAAAGTATTGAGTTGCCCATGCTCAGAAAAGCATAATCTCATTTTTGTAACTTCCGTCTTTTAGTTAATACCTAATGATTTGAGGAGTCAGAGGCATCACCAAAAGAAAATGAATACGTAATATATCGCTCGAGTATTCTTTGAAAGAACTTCCCATTACATGATGAGTTAACAGTGCGTTATTGGAAATGTGACTACCTTTATTGTAAATGATTTTTTAAAAATCTACACACAAGAGGAGTGGAAGAGTAAATGTACTGTGCCATTATGAACCTGTCAGTCACATACGGATGAGACATCAGCTCCATCTAGAACAAAATTTCCTGCCACTCAGAAATCATGTTTCCCTTTAATCTGTTATTCTGATCTGTACTAACTAGATTTTTGATGGACAGATGAACTTAGGAAATTTTTAATATAGCCATTTTCTAAAAAGCTAAAACTTAAAAACCAGATTTACTCTCTGGTAAGAATTAACCTTCATTATCCAATGTCCATTTCCATAGTTTGTTCTACTCTTACCCATCTTACCATGACTAAGTAGCTAGTGAGACTGCAGAGACATTCAGAGTACAGACAATCTGCTTAAGATTGTGGCCAAATAATTGCTGGTGGCAAAATTAAGAGTGAGAAAGTACACTCTGGCACTACAGCAAATAAATACTAAATTTATCTACTCACAGATGCAGACAGCAATGCATTTTAAATACTTGTTTTCCCTCAGGCAGAATAAAGATGGATAAATAAATAAAAATCAGCAATACTGTGTCCAGGGCACAGAATTTTTTAAAACTGTTTTTTGTGGGATGGCATCCTAAATTAAAATAAACAGCAAAGATTTAAAACACAAATGGCAGACCAAAATGAACTGATGAGCAAACAGAAAAAAAGAAGTAAAATAAAAGACATTTTTAAAAATTATAGAAAATATTATAATTCACCTAAACTAGGAACATCATCTGAAATAGCAATAGCCCTAGATGTTTCCTTACCATTTACACTTTCTTTTGTAGACCCTTCCCCCACCCCCCACCCCTATTGAACTGCAAGTTCAGTTCAGTTCAGTCGCTCAGTTGTGTCCAACTCTTTGCAACCCCATGAATCATAGCACACTAGGCCTCCCTGCCCATCACCAACTCCTGGAGTCTACCCAAACCAATGTCCATCGAGTCAGTGATGCCATCCAGCCATCTCATCCTCTGTCGTCCCCTTCTCCTCCTGCCTCCAATCCTTCCCAGCATTAGGGTCTCTTCCAGTGAGTCAACTCTTCGCATGAGGTGGCCAAAGTATTGGAGTCTCAGCTTCAACATCAGTCCTTCCAATGAACACCCAGGACTGATCTTCTTTAGGATGCACTGGTTGGATCTTCTTGCAGTCCAAGGGACTCTCAAAAGCCTTCTCCAACATCACAGTTCAAAAGCATCAATTCTTTGGTACTCAGCCTTCTTCACAGTCCAACTCTCCCATCCATACATGACTAGTGGAAAAACCATAGCCTTGATTAGACGGACCTTTGTTGGCAAAGTAATGTTCCTGCTTTTCAATATGCTATCTAGGTTGGTCATAACTTTTCTTCCAAGGAGTAAGCGTCTTTTAATTTCATGGCTGCAGTCCCCATCTGCAGTGATTTTGGAGCCCCTCAAAATAAGGGCTAGTACAATTTGATGAATGCTACCTTCAATACTTAGAACTCAAAAGTAACCTCTCTGGCAAAGGTTATACACAATTTGAGGCTGTCCAGGTGGCTCAGTGGTAAAGAACCCACCCACCAATGCAGAAGACTCAGGCTTGATCCCTGAGTTAAGAAGATCCCCTGGAGGAGGAAAATGGAAACCCACTCCAGTATTCTTGCCTGGAGAATCCCATGGACAGAGGAACCTGGAGGGCTACAGTCCAAGGGGTCAAAAAGAGTCAGACATGACTGAGCACGCATATACTATTTGTTCTCCCAAATCAGTAGGGGTCACCCACAAGAAAAGAACACCTTTTTAAAGCAAAGCAACTACTTAACATCTCATAATATTTGCATATTTCAGGAAGTTTTAGCAGTCTATCTCAGAGTGGGGCATACTTATGATTTTAAACCACCTTTGTTACTTACCTGAAATTGAAATTTAACTGAACATTTTTACTTTCCAAATCTGACAACACTATCATGAAGTCCTGAGAGGAAGCAGAGCAATTAGCCAGGTAATTGATGCAGAGCTGAGATCAGAACTCAAATCTCTAGACACTTAACCATGAGCACCTTCCAAAGAGGAGTTAACTTAGGAGGAAAGTTTCAGCTAAGCCAATCTGAGATGCAATTCATTAACCCCCAAAATTAGTGAGTCAGGAGGAGAAGGAGAAATATACCTTCCCAACTAGCCAAGGGGAAAAATTGCAAGGCAGCTGCAACTGTGTGAAAATTATTTTAAAACAACAAATATCTCATTTTCTGAAAATGTCTCTCCAAAACTCAGTTTCTGAAACCCAGATTTGATTCTCTTTACAAAACCTTTGACCTTCACCTCTATGAATTCCTAGGAGAGGTTAGATCACTCATAAGTCACCAGAATCCAAAGGTTGCTGCTGCTGCTGCTGCTGCTGCTGCTAAGTTGCTTCAGTCGTGTCCGAGTAAGACCTAGAAATATGAGCTAACGTAAGATAAATATTCAGCACCATGGACAGTGGTTATTATTGTCACAGAGGAGGCATTCTCCTTTTCACTGTTCTTGATATTGTGATTTTTCAAAAATTAGCTTTTCCTTCTGTGAACCAGCTTCATGTTCTAATTTCCAATCAGTACAATGGGTTGGCTCACCACTGTGGCATATAATGTTTTCAAAGAGATATTGGCACCAACACCCAAGGTACCTTCTATCACAACTACAGGCCCTCCTTTTGGTCTCTCTTTGCCCCCTCCAGACCCTTTTCTCATTTTTAAAATTCTCTTTCACTTTATTTATTTTTAATAAATAAGTCTTTTGCTTTCTTATTTTTTCCCCATCCTTTTTTCCTTTTTAAAAATTCTTTTTTTTTCAGTTTTTCTTTTAATACTTTATTCTACATTACAATACTGTATTTGTTTTGCTATCCCTTGTCATGTACCTTGGGCAGTCCTAATGAGGACCCTCAACACTAAAATAATATTTTCCTTAAGTAATCAAGGTGGTATAGAAGAAATAAAGTCAAGACCATAGAAACACACAGTGGATCAGTTGTTGCCAGGGGCTGAGGGTGAAGGGGAGAGTTAGCAACAAACGAAGGAAGGTGATGAAACTCTACTATATCTTGATTGTGGTGGTGGTTACACAGTGGTACACATTCATCAAAAGTCATAGGACTGTATATTATAATTATACTGCATGTAAATTACTCATCAGTAAACCAGATGATTAAAAAAATGACATCAGAGAAAAGAGTGATATATGTTTGATAACTTCAGGGCAGATCCTGCCCACTTGCATTAAGGCATCAGCTGAATTGAATTAATTATGTTTGCTCTGGAAATTTCATTTAGAGAGGGACACTCACAAACTAAAAACAATAGTCACCAGTAGCTGCTGGTGTTGGTGACTATGCATAAAGGGATAGACCTTTCTGTGTATCTCCAGAAGGCAGAACTCATACCAGTGAGTGGAACTGAAAAGAATATGGAATTGAATTATCCAAGAATAAAATGGGTTGCCTTTCTACAGATAAGGGGGAAGTTATTCAAGTAGTAGCTGTATAACAATCCATCAGAGATTTTACCAAAGAGATTTGGAGTTATATGGGAGGTTAGACTAGATGTCAGCTAACATTCCTACAATGCTCAACTCTGAAATTTACCTGAAGTCCCATTTATTTGTCCTACTTCATTCTTATTATTTCTTCACAATGGATTGCTTTACACAAAGCAGTTGAAGGCACAGTTTCTGGTAAGCAATCATGGCTTTTCACCTTAGAAGACAAAAATACATATATTTATTATTCTAAATTAATTCTTCATTACTTCAATAATTGTTGCCTTTAAGTAAAAGAAGCAATATTTGCATTAACTTTATTAAAAGTACAGAACAAATTTTTTTGTGAAATGATCTATTAATGACTTAATTTGAAATTAAGGACTTGATTTGAAATCTTAATAATGATATCCCACTAGCCACTAGGTTTTTTTTCCCTTTATACTTATGTGGAAAATGGAGTCATTAACCTTCTATTCTCTAGAATTCCAAAATAAAGATTTTGAATGTTTAACATGTCCCAATGGATCTGAGGTCCTTTGATGCAATCTTTAAACTCTCATAAAATTGTCAGTGGTAGGGACATTAAACTGTTACCCTTCTAAGATTAGTATCAAAAATAGGATAGACTTTTCCTTAAGTTACCCACTCATTTTAAGTAAATAACTGGTAATTGCTTTAATATTAAAAGTACTTGAATGACAAACAACATATACAAGTCTTGGGATAGTCATGTGTTTAGATTTTCACAGTACTACATTCTAAAAAAATCACTGCAAGAAAATCTAAGGGCTCTGAAGAAGTCAAGATTCTCTAAAGAAACCACGTATGTCATTTAACCTTTGTTCTGGATATTTTCCTGTAAACTAAGTATATGAATATTGGCTAAAGTAACTTGTTATTTTTAGCAGTATATATGTTACATAAAAACCAAGTCTGGATTTCTTCCCTAATTGTTCTATATTGTATATAGCACATTCATTATGAAATCTAGGCAAAATTTTATTACAAAACATTTTTGCTGTGTCTTTAAAAGTTTTAAAGTCCTATTAAAGATTCAAACCAGAATAGAAACTTTCTGGAAGGAGATAAGAAAGATGCAGCATTTGTTAAAAATTCCAGACACCATGCAGGGAAAAATCTAATTGTTACTTATAATTGAGTTAAGAAAAATACAAAAATAAATGTAAAAACAAGAAAAAGAAACAAAATCAATTAAAGCTCTTTAAATTATAAGCTGCATGGCAGCAAATTTCAGGTTTGTTAGTTCTTTTTCCTGGAGTGGAATTTCATATACAGAATGTAGGAATCATTGAATATTGTTTGAGAGGTGTAGGCTTTCTTTCCTCTGTTATATAAACATATAATGTAAAACTCTATTAAGCAATGGCATGAGCAATATAAGAAGCAAAAGACAAGCTCAGTATTCACTCTAAAGCCATGGTTTTCAAACATGAGTGTACATCCAGATTACCTAGAGAATTTGTCAAAGCACAGATAGTTAAACATCACCCCCCAGAGTTTCTGATTCAGTCAGGCTGGGTGGGGTTAGAATTTCCCAGGTGATGTTGATGCTGCTAGTTGGGTTCATATTGAAGAACCACTGCCCTACAGAGAAGATAAGGGTTACCCCAGTAACAGGAAGGGCACTGGTGTGAGAATCATGAAATGCCAATGCCAAAGGCAAGATTAAGTGTGGGATATTGGGAGAAAAGACACCTATCTGAATCCCAACTTCTAAGCATTGTTTTTTTTCATCTATAAAATGAGGATAATGATAACTCCAATGTCATTAAATTAGATCAATAATTTCAATTACTTGGCACAATGCCAGGATTTTCTCAAGAATCATTAGCTAGAATTATTAACTGTTATTTTAGGAATGACACATATAAGTTACAGTTTCAATAGAAATAGAATGTTATATTAAACAATGTTTAAGAACTTATTACTCTAAAACTCTGATTCTAAATATATTTTCCACTTTCCTTATTTAAGACAATTTAATATTAATAAAATTTAAGATGATTTGGAGACACAAAATTAAGGGTAACACAAGATCCCTGCTCGTGACCTTGAGAGGCTTCCAATCAGGTTGAAGAGAAAGACCACATATACATGAAACAGTTAAATAATAATTACGATAGTATATGATGAGGTAACATAGTTAGTGGTTCAGACAGTTCATAAAAATATCTGGGCTCTCCAAACTTAAAAGGAACTTGAGCCTTAAGCTTCATACTGAAGGATATGCACGATGACAATAATGAATAATAATTGTTTAGTTCTTTTTAGCGTCTTCACTTTCACTTTTCACTTTCATGCATTGGAGAAGGAAATGGCAACCCACTCCAGTGTTCTTGCCTGGAGAATCCCAGGGATGGGGGAGCCTGGTGGACTGCCGTCTATGGGGTCGCACAGAGTCGGACACGACTGAAGTGACTTAGCAGCAGTTCTTTTTATAGTTGTAACAATATAATAACAATATAGTAATATAATATTAATCATTTTGCACAGCTTTCAGGAAAATCTATATAGATTATTTCAGATATTATCTCATCTCATAAATGAGAGAAAAAACAAGGCTCAGAGATGTTAAATCATTTGACCACAGTTACACAGATAATATGGTGGGAAGTAAGAATCATTCTCAGCTCTTCAGTCATCATATACTCTCCACTATACCATGGAATAGATGGCAATTTAATGAAAGAAAAGAAAGAAAGTAGTTCAGTTGCGTCCAACTCTTTACGACCCCTTGGACTGTAGCCTAACAGGCTCTTCTGTCCATGGGATTTTGCAGGCAAGAATATTGGAGTGGGTTGTCATTTCCTTCTCCAGGGGATCTTCCAGACCCAGGAATTGAACCCGGGTCTCCTGCATTGTAGCAGACTCTTTACTATCGGAGCCACCAGGGAAGTCCACCAATTCAATGAAGGGCATGGAAAAAAAGTGAGCATATAATATTCAAGGAATGAGTTGATAGATCTTGACCAGGAGATTTGATTTAGTAATCAATAGCCCCCAAGTTAAGTTAGAGCTAGAGTTGGGTAAGGCAGATGGTAATTATGGGAACCCTTAAAATTCATCTTGAGGGTTTACATTTTGGTTTGAGGTCAGTGAGTTAGTACTGAAAACTCACTGGGCACAAACTGGGTTTAAGGAAAAGCAAGTTAATCTCTTTCATTCATCCGCTCTACTCAGCAATAATTTATTGGGCATTAAGTGCCACGTTTTGTGCCAGGTCCTAGGACTACAAAGATGAATAAGCTATGGTCCTGTCTTCAAAGAGATCTTTGTCTAGGGGTGGGGAGAGAAATGTACATTAAAGATTACAATGCCATGTGACAGATGTAATAGTAAAAGGAGAAATCAGTCGAATGCAAACCTACATTTGCCTGCCAAAAGTTTTATTCATAGTGTGTTGTCCATCTAAGTAGATTTAGCATTAAATTGAAGAGAAGGCAATGGCACCCCACTCCAGTACTCTTGCCTGGCAAATCCCATGGATGGAGGAGCCTGGTAGGCTACAGTCCATGGGGTCACTAAGAGTCAGACACGACTGAGCGACTTCACTTTCACTTTTCACTTTCATGCATTGGAGAAGGAAATGGCAACCCACTCCAGCATTCTTGCCTGGAAAATCCCAGGGACAGAGGAGCCTATTGGGTGCCGTCTATGGGGTCACACAGAGTCGGACACGACTGACGCAACTTAGCAGCATTAAATCAGTTACCAATGAGTGTCTCTAACTCATGTGAAAAACTCCCAGTTACATTTTGGTATGACTCCTAGGACAGCAGATAAATTTCTACTTGAGGAGGAATGAAATTTCTCCAACAGGGCAAGGGAAGGAGCAAGAAGGACTCGTATAATGTGGGATACTTAAGCTGGTTCTTAGAAGATGAGCAGAAATACATCTAACAGACTAAGAGAAAATGCATCCCAGGCATTGCAAAGGCCTGGGGCCCTGAAATAGCCCATCCTATTAGGAGATTTGCAAGAAAATTGCTTTTGCTGGTGCCTGGACTCTGGTGATTGCAATAAAAATAGATAGTAAATAAGTATACTTCTTAGAAAACTTAAATGCAATTATCTATATCAAACACCTAACAATCTCCCTGGCACATCCTAGACCTTCAATACATGTTAGTTCTTTCCCTCTGTCTTCACTTAACACCTATTTCTGTTTTAAAGATACACATAGGTTTGAATCTAAACACTTACCTTTTTATTTACTGGTGTCTTAACTCAGAAATGGCAGATGTGATTGTGACCAGATACTTAAAAACGTCTACCAGTATCTAAACTTTAGAAGTCTCTCCCTGAAGGGTGATTCTTGGAAGCCCCAAAATGCAGATTCCTAAACCATACCCGCAGAATCAGAATCTTTGGTGATAAGTCAGTCCCAGGCATCCTGAAGAATGCAAGCTCCACAGAGAAGTCTAATGCGCAGCCAGGTTTGGGAATCACAACCAGAGCTCCAGGAATTCATAAAAGATCCTCCAGTTGTGGGACATTACAGTCACATTCACTCTGTTGTTTAGTCAGTCAGTCATGTCTGACTCTTTGCAACCCCATGGATTGTAGCCCACCAGGCTCCTCTGTCCATGAGATTTTCCAGGCAAGAATACTGGAATGGGTTGCCTTTTCCTTCTCCAGGGGATCTCCTTGACCCAGGGGTCAAACCCTGGTCTCCATGTCTCCTGCACTGCAGATGGATTCTTTACCAGTGAACCACTTGGGAAGCTCATAAAACCTGATATTTACTTATAAAAATTAGTTGCATTCATGGAAAAATATTCAAATATATATATGTACAGATACATACATATATGTACACATATATACACATATATATATATTTGTAGTCCACTTTAAATTTTGAGAGAAAATTTGTATTCCATGAAATGTGAAAATCTGAAGTTTTATGTCCAAGTTTTGATGACTTTTGGCAGATACAAATTCCACATCACCCACACGCCATTAAGATATGTAACAGTTCCATCACCCTAGAAAGTTCCTTCATGCTGCTTCTTAGTTGATCCCTACTCTCTGCTACCCAGAGACAAGTCTCTTCTGATTTTGATCATTAATGATTAGTTTTTCCTGTTTTAGAACTTAGCATGAATCCTTGGCTTTTTCATACAACATAATCTCTATAAGAGTTATCAATGTTCTTTAGTATATCTATAGCTCATTCCTTTTTATTGTTGAGTAGTATTCCATTACACAAATATATCATAATTTATTTATCCATTCTCTTCTTGATGGACATATGGACATTTCCAGCTTTATGAGAAAATTCTATTATGGACATTCTTGTAAAAATGTCTTTATGAACATACTTTTTTGTTTATCTTGAGTAAATACTTTTGAATCATAGCATAGATATAGGTCTAATTTCATAAGAAACTACCCAGCTTCCTGCTATTGAGTTTTGAGTTGTTCTGTGGCCCTTACAACTTTTCTCTTGACCAAAGATTGCATTACTATTACAACCTCCCAGTCAGGAAGCTAAACAAGAATCGGGACCTTCCCACGCAGAGCCGTGAGACTATGGTTTGCTGATCATGGCATTTACACATGAGATTTTTCAAGCTCCTTCCTGACAGCTGCAGCACCCCATGATTCATGAGTTAGGTTTCAGTTCAGTTGCTCAGTCGTGTCCGACTCTTTGCAAACCCATAGACTGCAGCAACCCGGGCTTCCCTGTCCGTCACCACCTCCCAGAGCTTACTCAGACTCATGCCCATCAGGTGAGGTTTACTTGATCATAAGGAGAAAACTTAGCCAAAAAAAAAAAAATCTGAAACCGTAATGCTGTAAATTCAGCCTTTGCACTGTCAATGGATGAATGACTTACTGTAACAGAGGGCAGTGCCCTTATGAAGTGAAACTTTTGGAACTCAAAGAATTGAACTGGAACAAGTGATATGTATTAGCTGCCGGAGAAAGTAACTTTTTAAAAAGATAACAAAAGGTCCAGCCTAATTTCATTATTTTATCAGCTTCAGTTTCCACTCCCCAAGCACAGTTTGTTTGTTTATTTTTAGACTTGTTCCAGAAATATATTTTATTATATGATATGTTAGGGTGGGGGAGAGAGGAGCAAGAAGAAAACAGCTGTGGTAATGACAAAAACTTCCTTCCGAGACATGCCAGTTCAGTAACAGACAGAATTCCAGCACTTTATCATAATTCCCCCTTCCCGGAGAGTGGACATCACCTGAGCTTCATTTCCCCAAAGTGCACTCCTCAGCGCTTCAATACTGTGCCGAAAGCATACTTATTACACTATTCATTTGAGCACACTCAGATGAGCCAAAAAGAAAACAAATGGTCTAGCCCATCTGTCAGAGTTGGAAGAGAAGGCAGAATATAGGAAGAATTTGTGCATACCTGTCAAAGAGAAAATAAAAGGAGAATGTTCTGGAAATATTAAATGATCTTATAATCACAAGATGTTAATGATGTATATGAAGCAGAGCCTGCATCCTCCATGGTGCCGGGGTGGGGGGTGGTTAGAGGGGTGGGTAGGGGAACTGGGAGAGGGGGAGTGGATAAGCTGGAGTAAAACAGAAACGAAAACATGAACGTCCAAGGAAAATCTATAGTCGCACCATATACGGTAATGGCCTCACTTTATAGGTCTATGTTTTAAGGTAGCTTTTTTGCAGTTCAGTTTCCTGCCCTCTTCCCTAGGTGATAAGTCTCAGCTTCTCCCAGTTAGGACAGAAAGGAAAAATGATTTACAGCTACCTTCTGGACAGCAATACAGAAAGCCCACTCAGCTGGTGCCCTTGCTCAAGGTATGAATTGCAGAGCGGAAAGGGCAGATCTCAGAACTAAAATAGCCATGAGCAGCTTCCTTCCTGGAAGCAGAGAGATAGTCAGGTAAGAAGAGTATATATAATAAAATAATATGTATATATATGAAATAACATATATAATATATATATTTAAGTAATGTATACATTGCCAATTACATGGTACATCTCACATAATACATCAAATACCAAGATGAGGGCACACAGCGCTAAGGGAAGTGCAATTCCAGTCTCAGCTCTGCTATGAGCTTTGCGGTTTTAATTCAGTACAAGGAAAAACAACAGTAAACTGAAGTGCTCTTTCCATCCTTTCAAAGCACAGTTTTCAGGAACAGAGAGAGGAGTTGCCAGGTGGGAGGAAAGAACTGACCGGGAGAAACATTACAGCCAATCCAGAAATGATTGTCCCTGGTGTGTCATGTTTGATTCAGGGAAGGGAAAGAAAGCTGACCCTGGATTAGTTCTGTCCTTGGATTGTCCTACCACCAAGTTTTCCCAGCGCTCAGGGCAGCCTCTCCTGGATCTAACCTGGCTTGTCGGAAACCAGCAGCCCCTCCCCTCCACCGCACCCCACATCAGGTCTGGCTGTTCTACTGTCTACCAGTTCTGGAGAACAGCATCAAGTTCTCAGTAGTCTTGGTAACTCCTGCTCTAGATGTCCATCCTCCTGGTGCAGGAGCCAAACCAACCTGCTATCTGTTGCCACTGTGAGAACTGAGTGAGGGCTTTGAACATAGCTGGGGAGGCAAGCGGTGGGGGGTGGACAGAGCTGTCTTCCCTTCTGTCTCCATCCATCACTGCCTCCCCCAGGCCCCACCACACTGCCACCAAAGAGCGGGGGGGAAAAAATCAGGGTGTGTTTCACTGCCTATTGTTTCATGTTGTAGTGAACAGTCTGCAATGATCAAAAGAAGAAAAATAAAAGAGGCCCCCCTATCAGAACCACGGGGCCCTCTGGGGTTCAACAGCATCATTCCTGGCACCCAGATCACTCCCTACATTTCGTAGTTTTTTGATCTGGTCTGGCCTCCTTGCCCAGCCTGGGCAGCAGAGCAGGGGCAGCAGGCCGAGGGGGCGGGATGATGAATTCAGAAACACAGGATCAGTGGGGGAGATTAGGCTGTCAGCCTCGAAGCACTTTCCTGCTGAAGAGGAGATAAGCAGGAAAAGGTGAATGAGAACACTAGTCACGACAGATGGCTCGGGAGATTTGGAAAAGAGAGAGGGGAAAGGGGAAAGGTGTGGGGTGTGGGAGACAGACAGGGTTTAGGAGAAGGGCTGGTGGGGAGAGAAAATGGTCAGCAAGCAGTCTCTGGATGGAGCCTCTGACCTTGAGACCACCCTCCTAGCCATTAGGATGGCTACTATAAAAAAATTTTTTTAAGGAGAAAAGGAAAAAGGGTGTTGGTAGAGATGAAGACAAAGTGGAACCCTGATGCACTATTGATGAGGATGTAAAATGGTGCACCCACTATGGAAAACAGTATGGTGGTTTTTCAGAACTCAAGAATAAAATTATCATATGATCCAGCAATTCCACTTCTGAGCATATACCCAAAAGAATGAAACTAGGGACTCAGGAAATATTTGCACACCCATGTTCACAGCAGCATTGTTCACAATAGCCAAAAGATGGAAGAAACCCAAGTCCATTGACAGAAGAATGGATAACAAAATGGAATATATATACAAACCATGGAAACACTACTTAGCATTAAAAATGGAGGAAATATTGTCATATGCTACAATAAGGATAAACCTTGAGGACATTATACTAAGTGAAGTGAGCCAATCACAAAAATACTGTATGATTTTATTGATATGTGATACTTCACAGTAGTCAAATTCATGGAGACAGAAAGTACAGACATGGTTTCTTGGGCTGGAGAAAAAGAGAAAGGAGAGTTATTGTTTAACAGGTTCAGAGTTTCAGTGTTGCAAGATAAAATGAGTTCTTGAGATGAATGATAGTCATGGCTGCACAACAATGAAAGTACTTAATCTACTTGAAAATGAAAAGGGCAGCCTAGGGTACTCAGTCTAGAGTCTCCTGTAAGCTACC
Source organism: Nanger dama (assembly GCA_917880005.1). NCBI lineage: Eukaryota > Metazoa > Chordata > Mammalia > Artiodactyla > Bovidae > Nanger > Nanger dama. The sequence goes on along the minus strand of CAKJTW010000032.1, from coordinate 11,532,085 downwards.
CGCTGGGCCAGCTAGTGTTACTCGCTCGGTCGTGTCTGACTCTTTGCGACCCCAGTGGATTGTAGCCCACAAAGCTCCTCTGTCCATGGGATTCTCCAGGCGAGAATACTAGAGTGGTTTTCCGTTTCCTTCTCCAGGGGATCTTCCCAACCTAGGGATCGAACCCGGATTTCACACATCGTGGGCAGATTCTTTACCATCTGAGCCAGCAGGGACACCCAGAACTCCTTCCAAAGCCTAGCATGTCAATATGCTTTATGAAGACCACTATATCACAGCTTAATATTTTATCATTGCAACAACGATACCAGTTTTAGGTGAAGGTGAAGTTGCTCAGTCGTGTCCGACTCTTTGCGACCCCCGTGGACTGAAACCTACTAGGTTTCTCTGTCCATGGGATTCTCCAGGCAAGAATACTGGAGTGGATTGCCATTTCCTTCTCCAGGGGATCTTCCCGACCCAGGGATCAAACCCAGGTCTCCCGCATTGGAGGCAGACACTTTAACCTCTGAGCCACCAGGGAAGCCCTTAAAATATGCAGAGCAGGGTTTTTCCCTTTCAGTGTTTTCCTCTCTTTAAATTGTTTCTTCCAGTTAGTAAAAAATTGTTGATACCGCCCCCTCCCCATGATTAAAATGGTAAATTTTATATGATATGTATTTCACCACAATTGAATTTTTTTTAAGTGGGTGCATGAAAAGTAGGGAAATATCTGAATACCTTGGGATCAGGGCTGTGTTTGCTATTTGTACTATGAGGCTGTTTTTCATGGTTACAGTCTCCAACCAGAGAAACCATATAAGAAATTCATTCACTACCCCCCACATTCTCATCACATCCTTCCTCAAACTTGATGTCTCAGAAGACTGAATTTGAATCTGTTTTTCAGATTTCATTGCTGACACAATTGCCCGTATGTGGACAGAATTTCAAGCCTTCTCATTTTAGCTTTATTCTAGCTTTCTGTTCCTGCTTTGGCAAGCCTATTCAAGCAAGTACACAGGACCATGCAGACAGGTACCGCTTTAACCTAAGAATCTCCTTGTGCCTGTCTTCCCTTGAGTGGTACAAATATGCTCTCTTCTCAGAAATATCGATCAGGCATTTCTGCTCAATCAGCCTGAGCCGAAGACTTAAGTGCGAGGATTCCAGCTCTGCTGGTATTATGCATTCTATTAACATTATGTTAATTAACTGAAAAGCCACACATTGATTTTCCTTGAGAGGTTCCAAGGATCAAATATCAGTGAATGGACCCAGCTAAGCCTAATTTGCTAATGGATTTTTAACCTATGTGGAGAGAAAAGCTTCAAGGGAAAAGTAATTTTTCCATCTGCCAGAAGAAATGAAGAACTTAACTTTTCCAACTGATTTAGCGACTTTCCACATTCTAAGAAATCCAAAATAATTTCTACACATAAGCCTTATGTTTTCTTTAATTGTTGTAAAAAGGTCAGACGGAAAGAAGAAAAGGTCAGACGGAAAGAATCTCAAAGCAAGACCCCTAGTTCAATAAATTATGGAATATCCAGGAATTGTGGATCAAAATAAACATATTTGTTGAACCTGGGCATTAGTGTCTTATTCTGACAAGGCTCTTAACAGTACTACATATCAAAAAATGTTTAATGCTTGTATTTAGGAGAGTAAAAGAAAAATTCTAACAATCCAGTATAGCACCCAGCTCATCACTGGGACCCCAAAGTAAATGAAACATGTTTTCTCCTAAGAGGGAACAGTCTAGTGAATCAGGGGTTGAGGATCCCCTCAGTAAATGGCAGTAGGTAGAACTGAGTGATGTGACTTTTCAAACGTCTCCCTAAAAACCTCTTTCTACTCAGTGCTGACTGCATTATTATCATCATCCCTTAGACTGATTTCCAAGCAGGTTTCCTTAAATCATAGTGAAACGGGAGGTACAAAGAGTAAAACTACTAGTAACAAAATGATCGTTTCTGTGAACACCCATAGTGCAACAGCACATCTCTGGTCCCACAGTGCCACAGCCCCGGACACTCTCCCTGGTTCAAGAGGATGCTGGACGGGCTGGGGGCAGAGTAAAGGAAGAAAATAGAGCTTATGTATCTTACATTGAAAACTGGGCAGCGTATGTAATAGAAGAAGCAAAGACTTCACAATTATGTAAATACATTTGTAGAAAAACTCCATTACTTCCATCCTAAGGGGCAAAGAAAAAAAAAAGAGAGAGAGAGAGGATATTGGGCATTTCCATAAGCTCCTGGGGGCTTCCCAAGTGGCACTAGTGGTAAAGAATCTGCCTGCTAATGCAGGAGACACAGATTGGATTCCTGGGTCGGGAACATCCTTGGAGAAGGAAATGGCAACCCGCTCCAGTGTTCTTGCCTGGAGAATCCCCTGGACAGAGGAGCCTGGCTGGCTACAGTCCATGGGGCTGCACAGTCAGACACGGCTAAAGTGAGCGCACACAGAAGCTCCTGCTGCCTCTCAGCGCCTCCTGTGGCTTCAGCAGAGCGGTCTTGCCGTACGTGTGTCACTCCAATCCCAACTGAGGGCATGTCCTGTCTCTTCTCATGTCAGAGACTACTGTGAATTACCAAAATGTGTTTCCTCTTTCCCCAGGCACAGGTATATACTACATTTCCCAGCCTCCTTTTGGGTGCATGGCCCTGGGATTGAGTTCCAGCCAGCAGACTATGAGAAGAAGTGAAGTACCATGTCCTGGCCTGGCTGGTAAAACCTCCCTCGTGACCTCTGGCTCTCGCGCTCTCTCTCCCCTCTGTCTGGCAGCTAGTTTTTTGGTGTCCACAGAACTTGCTGAAGATGCCAGAGCCTCTGTTGGCCTGGATCACTGAATGACTGCCCCAAGCAAGGTCTTCCCTACCTCTTGCCTCCACGCACCACTCCAGATTCACTACCACTGCCTACCAGCTGCTCTTTACATCAATAAAACATGAATTATTACATGAAGCCATTAAATTCAGAGTTTTTCTATTTCAGCCAGGGGTATATTTCATGAAGAGGTAATGAAAGCTTAAGTCTGGGGACCCCTCACGTTCATGGCCCCCTTCAAAGAACCAAGAAAGGTCCCTGGCAATGATTTCATGTGGTTATTTTTTTTTCCTAAAATTTGCAAAAGTCAAATGTTTTAGTTACAAGTGGAAAAGCCCACATTCTTTTTCCTCTTTAATTTCCTCTCCATTATATGTCACTTGTCTCCAATGGCATTGGAGTGTCCAGGGGGCATTTTTGGAATCTGGCTAAAAGAAGTTTATTTTGGATTTCATGGGATCTTTTATCTGGTTCAAAGTCACTTCCAGGTATATAAAAGTTATTGCTGGCTGAACCAGTATAGAAATGGTTTTCCAGGAATTCTCCTAGACGCCTCTGTGCCAACCTACCTGGTGTCCAAACATAAAAGAGCAAGACCAGAGGCTCTAACGCAGCAGGTACAGGTCCTGTGACTCCTGGCATCAGAGCCACGGGGAATAGAGCACAAAGTTTGAAATATGCCCTGTCAGAAGCTTCTCTGTGGGAATTCCTTCTAATCCTTAGGCATGTAAATGTGTAAGCAGACAATTTGGTTCTCAACAACAACCTAGTCAAAACAGAGATTGTCTTTGGTGAGTGTATGCAATTATAAATATGCCATACATTTCCTCCCCCTTTTCTTATAGAAATCACTCAAAATAAAATCTTTCCGAATTCTTGTTTGTTGAGCACAAGCTGGTAGGAATATTACAGAGTGTATCATTTGCATTGTCTTCATTCTTTTATTCACCCTAACAATCAATAATTGAGAATTAATTCTGATTAACCATTCTAGAAAAAAGGACCAAATTCTGTTTTCATTCTCTCTGCAGAAAGTGATATTACGAAATCATCATCAGATGAAGAAGTGATCAAAAGTATGCCACCCAAGAGAGTAAGGAAAAAAGTCTTAGAGATGTGTCAGGCAATTAGTAACAATATATTGTTACATTTCTGGGCTTGGTACTGCTTATCAGCTTTTTAAAAACTTTTATTCTTTGGAGTATAGTTGATTTAGTGTTGGTTTCTGCTGTACAACAAAGTGAATCATTTATACATATATACGTATCTACCAGTTTTAGATTCTTTTCCCATATAGGTCACTACAGAGTACTGAGTAGAGTTCCCTGTGCTATACAATAGGTCCTTATTAGTTATCTATTTTATATATTTGTTGTTTTAGTCACTAGGTGATGTCTGACTCTTTGCAACCACGTGGACTGTAGCCCACCAGGCTCCTCTGTCCATGGGATTTTACAGGCAAGAATACTGGAGTGGGTTGCCATTTCCTTCTCCAGGGTATCTTCCCGACCCAGGGATCAAACCCACATCTCTTGTGTCTCCTGCATTGGCAGGTGAATTCTTTACCACCGAGCCATCTGGGAAGCCCCGTTTTATATATACTGGTACATGTATTAACATGTCAGTCCCAATCTCCCAGTTTATCCCCCCTTTCCCCTTTGGTAACCAGAAGTTTGTTTTCAACATCTGTAACTCTACTTCTGTTTTGGAAATAAGCTTTTTAAAAGTTTAAGTTATTGGAATTGACCTAATTATTCTAAAAAAATAGTCCCTTGTGTGCCAAGTTTTATATTTGTAACTGTGTATTCTTCTCTTAAAGAGCCCCCAACATTTTATAACCTTCAGGCCCCACTAAGTCCAGCCGGGACACACCATCTAGCACTGTTCCACCGATGTGCCACCTCCAGTGCCAGCCGGGCACCACCTTCAGTGCCAGCCGAGCCACTGTGTCTCGGGGGAGGGGGGGTGTGCTGACGACCTCAGTAGCCTAGGGCATCTCCAGGGAGGAACCTGTTTCTCTTGGCCCACTCTCACCCCAGTTCCCTCTCTCGGATGATAGCAGGCAGGTTCTCTGAGGCTGCACAGAAAGCCAGCGCAGAGGCTTCTTTTCATCTGAGCTCACAGCCATCAGTCCCTCCCTTCTAACCGCCATTCCTGGATCAACACGAGCACCCGTGTTCTAGCTCCCCATCTGACATGGTGCCAGGTGATGCTCTCGGGGGCCAATTGTCAGATTTAATAAAAACCAGTCACCGTGGCTCCCCTGAGCGGTCAGGCAAGCCCAGACCTGGCCAACATACCAGTGAACCTTCCAGACTTGCCCAAACATGTCTGGTCACAGCCACAGTACCCAGCTCGGATACTTGGCTTTCCAGTCTTTCTAGCCAGGACGCACTTCTAAGTAATAAAATCTCTTTCAGTCTTGTGAGTTTATGAGTGGGAGTCTTCCCTGTGCTACAGACAAGGGAAATAGATTCAGAAATCTTCAGCGACTTTCCCACGATCTCAGAATCTACAAGTCATGGACTGAGTGCCGAAACTCAAACCTTCTGCCTCCTGAACCTACGCTCTGCGCCCCTTCAATCCATTGAGATTAAAAGCACTGGTTACAGAAGGATTGGTCAAGGTGAAGATGCTGGAACATGAGCATGGTGGCTGAGAGTTTTCAGGGGTTTCAGGGCTATTGTTTTGCTTTTATAAGCAGACAGAGAAAAAAAAGAGGTGGCACCTTGCACCAATAGTAACTATGAAATGGGCTATTTCTTCCTTGATCCACTTAATTCTTGATGAGGAGGGAGTTAAATAGATGGCCCCATAATGCTTTTCCGTTTGAAATAATCATCGGTACTCCATAACCAGGACAACAAGTTGTGTCTTCTTTTCTCTTACCGTTGATATTCATGGTACACAAAAGCACCAAAATGGGTTCAAAGTGGTTATAGTATCAATTTTGTTACACTACAGAAGGAAGAGTGATTCCTAAAGCCATTGTAGAGAGTTTGTAAGAGGAGAAATGGGAAAAAAAAAAAGATGAGGATCTGACCTTAAAGAGACTGAACTGCTCTCACACGCTAGAGGCGTAATTCATAGCAGAGGAGATGACTGTGTCAGAAATATTTCCTGATGAGTCTTTGGTTGAGGAAAGTGAACCCCACCCCCACCTGCTGCTCCCAGGGGCCAACTAAAAGAAAAGATGAAACTGGAAAAGAGCTTCATTTCTTGGTAAGAAAATAACTGAATTAGGAGCTGTTCATTGATGAGTTGATAGAAACTGGGGTGAGGTAGATGTGGGAACCAGGAAGGAGGAAGGAGGTGAAATAGAAGGAAGATCTTGAGGAAAAGAAAGGGGTTTGAGTGGCACCCATAAGCTGAAGTCAAAATCGGAGATGCTGGCCCAGTAAGAAATACCCTGAATTAAGAAAAGACCACGGAACCTTAAGTAAGGGAGGTCTACCATGCACTTTAAAGATTTTTACTTGCAGTGCCTTCTAATGTTATCATCCACCCCATCCCTTCCCTTTTCCCTAAAACCTTGGGTCAGAATCTGCTCCACCATCCTTGCTGGGACACTTTGGAGAGAAGGGACTGAGGTTGAGTCCTGCATTAGCAAGCTGATCCAAGAAGAGAGAGGTGTCAGAGCCAAAACCAATGATCAGTTGCAGCCCTGGGAGCCCTAGAGAGTGAAGCCCCTCAGAAAAGGCAGGCCCATCAGAGAATCCTTCTGCAACCTGTGAGATACTCGAACTATCTTATCTGCATAGTAAAGAATGAGCACAGAATTTTTCAGAAATGAGAGATGTCAGGAATGCATAAACATAATATAAAATAGCTCGCTAATAAGGATGATATTGGTCTTTGAGTCTTAGCATGAAGTGAAAGACATTATCCAGGAACAGAAACCCCGAGGCCTTGGACTAAAAGCAAGGAACAGGGCTAGAAACAAGGCTGAGATTAACTCAGTGATCTGCTTCTCTGGTCACGGCCTTCCCCAGAGCACCGTCTGTTATGGGCTGAATTGCGTCCTCCCAAATTTTATATATGGAAGTCCTAACCCCCAGTACTGCAGAATGGAACTGTATTTGAAGATAGGGTCTTTAAAACAGGTAATTAAAGTAAAATGAGGTTATTAGAGTGGACCCTGATCCAGTGACTCCTGCCCATGCTAAGCTGCTTCAGTCTTGTCTGTGGACTGTGCAACCTGCCAGCCTCCTCTGTCCATGGAATTTTCCAGGCAAGAACACTGGAGTGGGTTACCCTGCCCTCCTCCAGGGGATCTTCCCGACCCGGGGACTGAATCCACATCTCCTGTGTCTCCTGCGTTGCAGGCAGATTCTTTCCCTGCTGAGCCACTGGGGAAGCCCTAATCCAGTGACTAGTGTTCTTAGAAGAAGAAGCGATCGATGGGGACACAGAAACACACAGAGGGAGGGCGCTGCGAGGCACGGGCAGAAAGCCATCAACAAGTCAGAGAGGCTTCAGGAGGAAACCCGCACCTCAATCTCAGACTTCCAGCTTCCAGCACTGTGAAATAAATTCTACTTGAACCAGCCAGTCTGTTTCACAGAGCAGCCGTAACATGCTAATACAGCGCCCCCTCCCCTGTTCACTGTTAACTGAGACCAGGTGAGTCCCATCCCTACATCCCGAGGTGGTCTCAACAGCCAAAAACCCTCCAAAACACGAACAAAAATTCCAAGATAGTTTTCACTTTGTGTTTTGAATAATTTGATCCAAACTAAATTTACTCTACATATACAAGGTAATTTTGCACATAAATGTGTGGTTTCAACAAATGAAACCCTGTTGTGGACCAAGACCAACAAAAGCAATCCATGCTCTCTTTTACTCTGATCTCCAGGAAAGCAAAGTATTTGCATTATGTAGGAATAAAAATATTTCTAAATTGCTTTGTATTAATCATACAAAAATATTTTGCATTTCATTCAATATTTGATTCTATATTTCTAGGGATTTTTACATGGCATCTGATGATGTGAAACCTGGCAGCCTGGTGCCATTGTGGAATAGTTGGCAGGACATTCTTTGGTCATGTTGCTTTTAAGGTATTTGTAAGTTTACAGTCAGTATAAATGATTTCTATACTTTAGAGTTTACCTAGTGAATTATTATGATCTTCAGTCTTTGTCAGTATCAAAAACACTATGAAAACAAGAGGATACCTTCAAAACTCTATACATACACAACCCTGATAGTGTAGGTTTGGTCACAAGTCGTGTGCAACTCTTGCAACCTCATGAACTGTAGCCCATGAGGCTCCTCTGTCCATGGGATTTCCAAGGCAAGAATACTGGAGTGGGTTGCCATTTCCTCCTCCGGAGGATCTTCCTGACCCAGGGATCGAACCCACATCTTATGCATTGCAGGCAGATTCTTTACAGCTGAGCCACCGGGGAAACCTCATGTACAACTCTAATTGTATCCAAAAGGCAACATAATACACGACTTGGAAAAGGTATCAGTTGTCACTTCTGTCTGAAAAACTGTGGTTCCACTTATAGGAGTGTATACAGCTGACCCTTGAACAACACCAGTTTGAACCACAGCAGGTCTACGTATATGTGGATTTATTTTTTCACTAAATACATACCACAGGACTACATGATCTGGGGTTGGTTTAATCCATACATGTGGAACCTTGGATAGGGAGGAACCAGATCCAGAGGGCTGACTATGAAGTTATACCCAGATTTTCAAATGTATGGGGTGGAGGTCATCAGTGCATCCAACCTCCAAGTTGCTCAATAGTCAACTACACTCAAAAGTTTTGCCACCCCCAAGTGATAGGCATCCCAAACAAGTTATCTTTCCTCTCTCTTCTGATTGCTCCTTCAGAATGAATGCATATGGCAGACCCATGTTTTAGAGTTTCCTATTTGATTTCCTGGGTACTCAAAGTGAAGATTTCAACTTTTTCAGACTCATTTTCTCCTCCTCTACACCGACTCTGGCAGTGTTGAACAAAACGGCAATCACATCCAAAGAAATGCAAAACTAAATGGTGCTACAGAAAAAGCAAAACAGAATATATCTTTATCTCACAAACAAAATTATTTTCTAGACCAGTGCTTCTTAAACTTTAATGTTCATAGGAAGGTGTTGTAAATTGCTGTTGGAGGATGCAAAAGTGCTTACCAAACTGAGAACTTATCTTGAGACCAAAAAAAGAGGGAGGCAGTTCCATATAATCAATGGATCCATTTTTTGTAGAGCAACTCACTCACAGGGTAGGACTGGGAGGGCAACGATTCAGAAGCATCCACAGCTGCACCCCGCACCAACAAGTGTCCACAGGAACAACTTTATAATTAACCTAGGGTATAAGGTATGTGCTTGAAACAGTATGTGCATTCCTAAGTCAAGATTTATGAATGGGTAACTAGTCTCGTGGGTGCTGCGAATACCTCAGCAAAGGTCTTCATCATTGTTTGGGGACTAACAGAGCGTTGAGGCCACCTGGCCCTAACAATCATTAAATAATATCTATTAACTACAAAGCCCTTCAGGACAGAGAAGTGATTTGCTACACAATATAGTCCCGGGTCAGGTGAGTGGAATGACAGAAGGGACTGCGCTGGCCCAAGATGCCAGTAGTTATGTTAAGAGCCATACAGTTGCAGACCCGAGGGCTCTGGAATGGGTCCTGAGATTCTGCATTCTGTATGAAAAGCTCTAAGGTAATGCTGATGCTGCTGATTTATGAAACACTTTAAGTAGCAAGATTCTAGATCTATATTTCTAGATCTATAAAAATGTAACTACACAAAGTATTAGAACAATGTAAGAGAATATTTTTTTAATTGGAAGGTCAGAGTTTCTTTCCATAGTAGGTTTAAAGCAAAAGGCAGTTATGTTTAATGCATAAAAATTTAAACTTCTATACAATGAATACTTCTGTATGATGAAGCGAAGGACAGTAAAGAAACTGATAGCATATTTTCAACATATATAACAAAACTTCCTATTCAGAATAAATGAAGGACTCCTTGACATCATAAGAAAAAATTGAAATCACAGAAGAGTTACAATTTAGCAATAAACATGTGAAGTTGCATCAACCTTTTAGTAAGGAAGGAAATGCAGACTGAAACCACATGAGATATTTTCTATTCACCCAGTTGTCAGAAATTTAAAACAATGCTTTTTGGCATTTTATAAGCTATCATTGTTCACTTTAAGGCAATACAGCTCCAAAAATAGGTATATTCTTTATCATAGATTCCAATTTAAAGATGAGGAAACAGATGCCCAGAAACATGAAACAATTTGCCCAAAATTACTTACTGTAGTAACTGTTTGGAACAGTGGCCTCCTAGCTGGCAGTTTAGCTTTGGAAATCAGAGATGTTAGAGTTTAAAATTTCAATGGCATGCTGCAATCATCCTTAACAGAAAGACTTACCATTCTATCCCATTTATCATTGTTGGAAATGGCATCAGTGCTTTATTTTCTATAATAGATGATGAAAATGTAGAATTCAATTTTGTTTTGCTCATATCTTTCTTTGTATATTCATGGTATGATATATGTACATATATAAACAACTGAGATCATATCATGAAATAACTGTATAAAACATTACATAAAAAATATGTATTAACATTATGTAAAAATACTTTCAGGGAATTCTGCGGTGGTCTGGTGATTAGGATTCTGAGTTTTCACTGCCAAGGGCCTGGGTTCAATTGCTGGTTGGGGAACTAACATCCCACAAGCATTGTGGCCAAAAAAATTTTTTTCACTAGTAAGAAAATACAATTTTAATAATTCCTTAATGGGTCATCATATGGTGGAATATGTTGTAATTTATTCAACATGTCCCCAGAATTGAACGATTGGTCATTTCCTCCTCTTCCTTGCTTGCTGCTGCTGCTGCTGCTAAGTCGCTTCAGTCGTGTCTGACTCTGTGCGATCCCATGGACTGCAGCCTACCAGGCTCCTCCGTCCATGGGATTTTCCAGGCTTATGCTAGTCTAAAAACCATCTTGACAAACAAGTAAATCTGTTAATAATTTGGTCATTATTTCCTTGGGAGAGTTACTGAAAAGTAAAATGTGAATCAAAGGGCTGAAATAGTTTTAAATCTTTTGATACATGTCAGCGAGTTCCTATCCAGAAAGATTATGCCAGTTAAGGCAAAACACTGCTATTGTTATCAATATTGTGTTTTTAAATGAATAATGTGATTACTAAAAAAAAAAAATCACTGTTTAAATGTTTAGTTTGTTAACCATGAGTGAAGCTAAACATTTTTTCAGGTTTATTAATAGATCTATATTCTGTCTATGAAAAATTTTCGTCCACTTCCTCAGCCCTTATGGGGGTTGGGTCTCAGCGTCTTCTTTTGCCTGTATCAGTTCAGTTCAGTCGCTCAGTCGTGTCTTGATTCTTTGAGACCCCATGGACTGCAGCACACCAGGCCTCCCTATCCATCACCAACTCCTGAAGCTTGCTCAAACTCATGTCCATCTAGTCAGTGATGCCATCCAACCATCTCATCCTCTGTCATCCCCTTCTCCTCCTGCCTTCAATCTTTCCCAGCATCAGAGTCTTTTCAAATGAGTCAGTTCTTTGCATCACGTGGCCAAAGTATTGGAGTTTCAGCTTCAGCATCAGTCCTTCCAATGAATATTCAGGACTGATTTCCTTTAGGATTGACTGGTTGAATCTCTTTGCAGTCCAAGGGACTCTCAAGAGTCTTCTCCAACATCACAGTTCAAAAGCATCAATTCTTAAGCACTTAGCTTTCTTTGTAGTCCTACTCTCACATCTGTACATGACTACTAGAAAAACCATAGGTTTGACTAGATGGACCTTTGTTGGCAAAGTAATGTCTCTGCTTTTTAATATGCTGTGTAGGTTGGTCATAGCTTTTCTTCCAAGGAGAAGTGTCTTTTAATTTCATGGCTACAGTCACCATTTGCAGTGATTTTTGAACCCCTCAAAATAAAGTCTGACACTGTTTCCATTGTTTCCCCATCTATGTCCCATGAAGTGATGGGACCAGATGCCATGATCTTAGTTTTCTGAATGTTGAGTTTTAAGCCAACTTTTTCACTCTCCTCTTTCACTTTCATCAAGAGGCTCATTAGTTCTTCTTCACTTTCTGCCATAAGGGTGGTGTCATCTGCATATCTGAGATTATTGATATTTCTCCTGGCAATCTTGATTCCAGCTTGTGCTTCATCCAGCCCAGCATTTTGCATGATATACTCTGCATATAAGTTAAATAAGCAGGGGGACAATACACAGGCTTGACGGACTTTTTTTCCCTGTTTGGAACCAGTCTGTTTTTCTACGTTCGTTTCTAAGTGTTACTTCTTGACCTGCATACAGATTTCTCAGGAGGCAGGTTAGGTGGTCTGGTACTCCCATCTCTTTCAGAATTTTCTACAGTTTGTTGTGATCCACACAGTCAAAGGCTTTGGCATATTCAGTAAAACAGAAATAGATTTTTCTGGAACTCTTGCTTTTTTGATGATCCAGAGGATATTGGCAATTTGATCTCTGATTCCTCTGCCTTTTCTAAATCCATCTTGAACATCTGGAAGTTGGTTCACGTACTGCTGAAGCCTGGGTTGGAGAATTTTGAGCGTTACTTTACTAGTATGTGAGATAAGGGCAATTGTGTGGTAGTTTGAACATTCTTTGGAATTGCCTTTCATTGAGATTGGAATGAAAACTGACCTTTTCCAGTCCTGTGGCCACTGCTGAGTTTTCCAAATTTACTAGCATATTGAGTGCAGCACTTTCATAGCATCATCTTCTGGGATTTGAAACAGCTCCACTGGAATTCCATCACCTCCATTAGCTTTGTTAGTGGTGAAGCTTCCTAAGGCCTACTTGGCTTCACTTTCCAGGATGTCTGGCTCTAGGTGAGCGATCATTAAAATCTTATTATTAAAATCTTCTTTGTATTGTTCTGTGTATTCCTGCCACCTCTTCTTAATATCTTCTGTTTCTATTAAGTTCATACCATTTTTGTCCTTTATTATGTCCATCTTTCCATGAAATGTTCCCTTAGTCTCACTAATTTTCTTGAAGAGATCTCTAATCTTTCCCATTCTGTTGTTTTCCTCTATTTCTTTGCACTGATCACTGAGGAAGGTTTTCTTATCTCTCCTGCTATTCTTTGGAACTCTGCATTCAAATGGATGTATCTGTCCTTTTCTCCTTTGCTTTTCACTTCTCTTCTTTTCTCAGCTATTTGTAAGGCCTCCTGAGACAACCATTTTGCCTTTTTGCATTTCTTTCTCTTGGGGATAGTCTTGATCACTGCCTCCTGTACAATATCATGAACCTCCGTCCATAGTTCTTCAGGCACTCTGTCTATCAGATCTAATCCCTTGAATTTATTTGTCACTTATATTTAGAATATTCATTTTGGTCCATCATATTTATGGCAAGTATTTCCTCCATATTTTGCCTGTTTTTTCTTTCTCACTGAGGAGCTTTTCTGCAAGGCCAGTAATTCTATACTTTTTGATTTGTAACAAATTCTTCTCCAGTCCCAGCACTATCGTGGCAGGTCCAGGCTCTCATGATCTTAATATTAAATAGCAAGAGTCTTATAACGACCTCCTGTTCCACACTTTTCCTCCCAAACCCATCCTGCTGGAGAGCACCAGGTTTCTCATCCCAAAACCGCTTCTGAATCATTATACATGTGAAAGGAAACAGCTTGCTTGCACACAGTGTAAATGAGTTCATCCTGATGAGCCTGCATTTGCCTAGAGAGAGAATCAATACCTTCCCTAGCCTTATCCAGATCAGAAAAAGATAATTCCTTAATTTCTTCTGGATACCTCTGTAAGGACTCACAGCCAGGCTATTCTCCTCCCAAGTTTATTTTAAGTAGGTTTTTTTAAAAATCTGTCTTTATTTCCAAATCCACTTATTGTCTGGTCCAAAGTTACCAGTTCCTATCAAGTCAAATTTGCTCCTGACTTAAAACCTTTTGGGCTTCCCCAGTGGCTCAGCAGTAAAGAATCTGCCTGCAATGCGGGAGAAGCAGAGGTGCAGGTTTGATCCCTGGGTCAGGAAGATCCCCTGGAGAAGGAAATGGCAACCCAAACCAGCATTCTTGCCTGGAGAATGCCATGGACAGAGCAGCCTGGCAGGCTACAGTCCTTGGGATCGTAGAATCGAATGTGACTGAGCACATAAAACCTTTGTTTGCTGATCACTTCCCCTCAGCATGGGAGCCTTGCTCTGCTCTGAGCTACTCTTTTCTCAAATCAGTGTTTTAGCTCAACTCCTGAATAGCTAGACAGAGGCACCTATGTGTCCGTGTTCCCCCCTCATCCCTCCTCGATACTCTTGAGAACAGACCACAGTTATCTGTTTCACCAAACACCAGAGACTCACTGTCTCCTTCAGAGGGTCATCTCTAGGTCATTCTCAGGAAAGGAGGGGCTTAAGTTGAAGTGAATGTGACAGCCTGAGGGCTGGTCGTGAAATGAGATGTGAGTCCCTGGGGTCAACTCACCAGGGTGCCTGCAAGTGTCTAGAGAAGCAAGAAGAAAGTCTCTTCAAGGACAGAGGTAGAGTCAGCTGCCCGCGTCCCTCAGACTGAGGGCCTCCTCCTCTGCAGCCTGTGAACTTTGCTTCTCTGGAGACAGTGTCTGAAGGGGTCGTAACCCATTCTCTCACCACGAAAGACACAGACTTTTTCCAGCTCCCAGAAGAATGTGGGGCAGGGGTGTGAGTCTTCTTTGAGTTCGTTGCCCTGTGTCTTCTCTCTCTCTGGCCCCTCACAATTTGGTGAGGGCAGGGGGGTATCTGACTAACGGATCTGAGTCCTATAACCTTCTGAAAATGCTAATGCATAAGAGAAGGGCCCCAGGAAGCATCAAAAACTGACATGACTAGGGATGCGTCTGAACCTGTGCAGAGGGATGCGGCATATTTATCAGGCAATTTTCCAAGCATGCTGGGTCTCCTTGAAGATGCCACAGGCTCAGGAGCTCCTGGATGTCACGAATCTTGCATTTAATGGCAAGATTATTTTCAGTTTAAGTCTCTTTTGCTTCACTGTCTTCTGCTACAGGTTGTCAAAACAGGCACAAATCTGCTTTTTCTTTGGAGGTTGTTTCTGGAGGAAGAAGTAGGAATGGGGCAAGAAAGGCAATAACTACCTTCTTTAGCTCCTCCTTGCTTTACATATTTTACTCGTTTTCTACCTTTGCTCTTTCCTTGATTTAACCATTTCCTACTATCTCACAATAACTCACAGAATGAAAATTCAGAAGAACCTTGGAAACCGTAAGACCTGACCCCCTCATTTTTCAGATAAGAAAACTGAAGTCCAATGAGGAGAAACGAGTTGCCTAAGGTCACACCTGTACAGGGTGGAGATCCCCCCAGACAGAACGCTCTTACCCCACCCAGGTTACCTAGTGACCAGCACCCCCCCTGCCCCATGCTTTCTGCTGTTCTCCTTCCCTTAGCACTTGGAGGTCCAGATGGCCCAGACGTCCCTACAGCACCTGCGATGTGATGGCAGTCCTTCTCTGGCTGTTCCACAAATACGATCATAAACAAACTCGCATCTTCGAGATTGTTCAGAAATTCTCCCACCCTGCCCTCTCAGGTTCCTAGCTTGTATTGGGTCCCAAGAATTACACGTGGTCCTCGGGAAGGGCAGTGCTTGTGCACACAGGTCTTCTTTCCCCAGTTAGGCCACAAGAAATGGAAGCACTCTTCCTTCCCTCCTCTTCAAGCAGACTTCAGTTTGATGACTGAATTGAAATCTGCAATGAAAAGAATCCAAGCAAATGAACCCAGACCACTGCACAGAGGAGGGCGACCGGGAGGGGGATGATGAGAAGGGGGGGTGGATCTCTGTAGGGACTGAGAAGCAGGAGGGTGTGGCTCCAGCTTTGCTAACATAGGCGCAGATTCTCCTTACAGTGTTGCTATCCTCACAGAGATGGTTTTTGCTTCACCTGACAGACGTTTTTCTCAGCCTTCCACCTCCATCCTGGGACTGAATCCGACAAAGCACATGAAAGGCATACCAGCATACCAGGACTCGAGGATTCCCTACCCTGGAAACAAATCCAAGGCTGTTGCATCCTGTGGCCAACGCACAGCCTGAAAAAATGCCTCCTGATCACCCCATCTCATTCTGTTCAGGCCGCTGGACAGAGCACTTGCCAGCTCCAAACTCACTTTTTGTGCAAAGACTCAATACACCTATTGAGATCATGTCCAGGAATGGCCTTTGCTGCTGCGGCCTCCAGGCAGAAAGCCCAGCAGACTCTGTTTTGTGAGCTGAGCCCCAGACAGAGAGAACCAGGACACAGGGAGAGGGCCCCTCCGCCCCCCATGTGCATTCATCTCTCTTGCTTTGCATCCTTGTCCTCTGCCACAGTAGTGTCCCATTTATAGAGATCCACCTGGGCACAGCACTTTGCTGAGTCCTGAGAGAAACAGGATAAAGAGAATGGGCACTTTGAAGTCATGGTAGGATTTCCAAGGAGCAATGTCCAGAAATCCTGTGTAAACGAAAGTATCTAATCACCAGGTACCACTAACAGGCATCTTTCTGAAGGGGGTCTTCTGCCTTCAGCCTGCATGGAAACTGTTTTTACTACCTAATCGCTCCAGTTAAGAACTGCCTGGAGTCTACTTGGTATTTATTTGGTTGTTGGAATTTTGGTGAATTCCCTGTTTGTATTGATTTATATTCCTTCTCACCTCCTTCTTCTCTCTAGCATCACTGCCTCCCAGTTTTCAGCATTAAAGACACATCTTTATTCATAGTCATATGAACACATACAAATGTTTATAAGTATACATAAGAATTTTCCTTTTTGTATTTTTTTTTACAAAAATGAATTCATACTAGGTTCGTTTCCTTGCTATGCTTAGCAAGGCATGATGCATATCCCCCTGGTGAATGGATATAGTTCTCATTCTCTTCGATAGACACATTGTATTCCATGGTTATGTGCTCATCAATTCATTCAATCATTTCTCTACTAATGATAACTGAGGTTACTTGCACTATAAAAGGGCTTCCAAAAACTCAGCAGTAAAGAATCCGTCTGCAATGCAGGAGACAAAGGACACAGGTTCAATCCCTGGATCTAGAAGATCCCCTGGAGGAGGGGTGTGGCAACCCACTCCTGAATTCTTGCCTGGAAAATTGCATGGACAGAGGAGACTGGCATGTTACAGTCCATGGGGTCACAAAGAGCCAGACACAACTAAAGCGACTGAGCATGCGTGCAGGCACTACAAAAAAATACCACTATAAACAGTGTTGCTGAAAAATCTTTGTTTCCGTGTCCTTAAAAGTCGAATTTTGTTTCTATAGAATAGCTTCCAAAGAATGGCATTCCTAGGCCAATTACATGTATTTTAAAGTAAAAGTGATTAGTGGGTATATTTAAAATGATGTATTTTTAAATGCATGTAATTGTAATCGAAATAAATGTTGTTAGATTGTTTTCCAAAAGGCTATGGTGTTTCCACTCCTACCAGCAATAAATGGAGTGCCCCTTTTCCCATTTTCAGCACTGAGTTTTAGTGCCATTTCTTAACTTCTGGCAAATAGTTGAGTGAAAAAAGTTTTAATTACACTGGCATATCAATTTGCATTTTCCTGATTACTAAGAAGATGGCTCATCTTTTCACAAATTTATTGGCCACTTGGACATTTTCCCTATAAATTGTCCACTCATGCATGCCCTTTGTCCATTTTTCTATTGAGATATTAAATTTGTTTTACAAGTGAGTACGAGCACTTATATATTTTGGATGTTAACCCTATGTTATGTTTTTCACAGCATGTAATCTATCATTTGCCTTTCTTTTGTCTTATAAGTAAAGGTAATCTAATATATGCTCATCTTTTCTTTCAAAGCACTTAGTTCCAGGTACTATTTTAAATACACAAAAACCCAGGAGATGG
The DNA here is from genome assembly GCA_917880005.1 of Nanger dama. Classification (NCBI taxonomy): domain Eukaryota; kingdom Metazoa; phylum Chordata; class Mammalia; order Artiodactyla; family Bovidae; genus Nanger; species Nanger dama. The sequence continues at coordinate 11,514,336 of CAKJTW010000032.1, read as the reverse complement.
GTAATCTTTAATTTTCACAACAGTTCAGTGAGGTAGATAGAATTGCAGTACAGAGAGGCGAAGTGACTTGTCCCAGCCATACATCTGTTAAATAATAGAACAGAGACTTGAACTCAGGCGGTAGTGTTCCAGAATCTTCATTTCTCTGTCATCCTGCCTCTTGCGCAGTTTTTACTTGGAATCAACCGTTTTCTTCATTTCCATCTGACCCATTTCTGGATACCCTGCCTTTCCATTTATCCCCAGGGGCTGCTACTGGCACTGAGACGGGGGAGCCTGGTGGGCTGCCATCTATGGGGTCGCACGGAGTCAGACACGACTGACGCGACTTAGCCGCAGCAGCAGCAGCTCCTGGCGTTGTTGTTTGTGCAGTTCTTCCTGTAGGTGTCCTACATGTGTCAAGAGTTGCTTTTTGCTATTTGCTAAGAACCTACCACGTGCCTTGGATCAGTCAGTGCTCTACGTGTACTGTCTCATTTTTTCTCACAACATCCGTATTCTGTAGGCACTAGTGTTAATCTCCATCTTTCAGCTAAGAAACCCAAGGCACAGATACAGTGTCGGGGCACACAGGTAATAAGTGGCAGGGAAAAAAAATTCAAACCTAAGTCAGCCTGATTCCAAAAACCGCTCTGAGCCTGGCCTCTGCACTCTCCCAACTTGCAAAGCTAAAGAATGCTCTGATTACCATCTGAAAGAAACTTGGCAAAGGCAGACCTGAGCCTCTCTTGTCAACCAGCTTCCTGGCCCAAGGGAGCAGCCTTGCACCCTCCTGTGCCACCCAAGCAAGAGGCCTGGGGTGACTCCAGGATTGCTCACCGCCTCCTGTCTCCAAGTGCACCGCTCATGTGCCACGAAACCCCTCTGCTGTTTCTTCCTCTCCTCTCACAGAGCTCAAGTCTTGGTTCCAGAGCCTGGTGCATCTGCCCTACATGGTCAAGAGCTACCTCTCCGTGCAGTTACCTAAGAAATGTTTTTGTTCATGATGGTGCTGTATGTCCAAGTAATATTTATTTATTTCCCTAGTGGCCGCTTAGGCAAAAGTATTCTACTATCTTGTCACTGGCATGATTTCCCAGGAAACATTTTATTTCACAAGTAGAAAAACTGGAGGATAAAGTCTCACCTGGATGAGACATTAATCCATAATCTGGATTTCTTTAGTACTTAGCTAGTTAAGATAATTTTGTAAAAATTACTGAGTCTTTCAAGAAGTTACCCTTCTCACATAGCAAGTATTGCAGAGTTAATTCTATAAATGTGTGCAATCAGGACGCACTCATTTTTTAAAAAATCTCATAAGCACAAATAGAATAGTTTTCACATCTCTTTATCACTAGATGTCCTTTTTTCTTTCTACTTATCTAGAGTCTTACACAAAAATTCATAAACAAATATTTGAAAATTCCCAGTGGAAGCACATTAAATGGTTTTACACTGAGAACTTGAACAAACTGGAATTTACACCCATATTTTCACATCCAAAAGTTCAGTTGTTCTGAACAGATTCCAACAATTGTAAGAACTTTGGAATGAAAGGAGTCAAAACTGAAACCTTGGACTTACATCGTCTGCATTCAATACAGATTCCTTTAGACTTGGGAAAAAAAAAAAAAACCCTCTATGCATAACGGCCTCATGGCTTTTTATCTGATGCTAATGAGCGGGGACATGCCTGGCAAGTCCACGAGTATGACCCTCACACCTCAAGGACAGGTCCAGTGGCTTCCAGGCCTTCTCTAGGCAACTGGCACAAACATTCAAAAGAATGTTCTTTTCTGGACCTATTTTTCTCATGTATAGTTTTACTTATGTATTTACTTTTGGCTATGCTGGGTCGTCCTCGCTGCACGGGCTTTGCTCTAGGTGGGGAGCGCATAAGCTGCCCTCTAGGTATAGTGCCCTGGCTTCTCACTGCGGTGGCTTCTCTCGTTTTAGAACCCAGGCTCTGGGGCTCGAGGGCTCCAGCAGTCATGGCACGTGGGCTCCGCAGCGGCCATTTCCAGACTCTAATGCACAGGCCCAGTGGACGTGGTGCACATGCTTAGCTGTGGGGTCTTTCTGGATCAGGGACTGAACCTGTGTATTCTGCACCAGCAGGCGGGCTCTTTACCACTGAGCCACCAGGGAAGCTCTAGACCTATTTTTTTTTTTTTAATGGTTTGGTTTTTTTTTTTTAAATTAATTTAATTGGAGGCTAATTGCTTTACAATATTGTGGTGGTTTTGCCATACATTGACATGAATCAGCCAGGGGTGTACACGTGTCCCCCATCCTGAACCCTCCTCCCACCTCCCTCCCCATCCTTTTTTGGATGAGAAAGCTGTGGTACATATACACAATGAAATATTACTCAGCTGTTAAATAGACCTATTATATTTGATTTGTATTAAGGCTAAATATACACGCTGCTGCTGCTAAGTCACTTCAGTCGTGTCCGACTCTGCGATCCCATAGACAGCAGCCCACCAGGCTCCCCCATCCCTGGGATTCTCCAGGTAAGAGTACTGGAGTGGGGTGCCATTGCCTTCTCCAATGCGTGAAGGTGAAAGTGAAAGTGAGGTTGACTAGTGAACCTTAAAAGTAACAAAAAAACGACTTGAATGATAATAATAAGCAATAACCAAACCAATAAAATTGCTAGTTTATTCTCACTCACAGGCCTTTAGAAAATGACATTGTTGTTTACATTTCAGTTTTGAATGTCAAGTGTTATATTTCATAGAAGAAGCTGAAATGAATGAATGACTGCTTTCGTGATAGAATCCACTCTGCATTCTCCCTTCTGATCCTGAAATCCCCTCTATAGCTCTTTGAAGAGGTGGTCTCTTCTTCAGGTGGGCTTGAATTCTTCTAGTGACAGAGAATTTATTACCTCATTATTTGCCACAGTTTAGTGAGTTACTATTTACCTTCTTGTTCTCCTGCTGTTGCTTAGTCACTAACTTGGGTCCAACTCTTTGAGACCCCATGGACTGTAGCCCACCAGGTTCCTCTGTCCTTGGGATTGCCCAGGCAAGAATACTGGAGTGGGTTGCCATTTCTTTCTCCAGGGGATCTTTCTGCCCCAGAGATCGAATCTGCGTCTCCCACATTGCAGAAGTATTTACTGCTGAGCCACTTTAGGGTAAAAAATAGGCATAGTCTTTCTTCCACATGAGAGCCGGCCTGTGCCGGTGTGTTGAGTTGTGTCTGACTCTTTGTGACCCCCTGGACTGTAGCCCACTGTAGTCCCTGGGGTTCTCCAGGCAAGAATACTGGAGTGTGTTGCCATGCCCTCCGCCAGGGGACCTTCCCAACCTAGGGACTGAACCTGCATCACCTGCCATCTCCTGCATTGCAGGCGTGTTCTTTATCCACTGAGCCACCGGGGAAGCCCAAGAGCCTGTATAACTGGTACCGAAAGAGAATAGCAGCATTTATACCTAATGATGAAAAAACTTAATGGGCTTGTTTAAAGTTATTTCATGAAAAACTTAATGGGCTTGTTTAAAGTTATTTCATGGTAATGTCTTAGAAAAACAGATTATGAGGCCAGTAGTCCACAAAGATGAACAGAAAGTTCACAAAGGTCCCCAAAGGTCCACAAAGACCCATGAAAGCTTTATTTGTCTTAGGATGTGGCTCTGCTGGTGTGTTTTGCTCTGTGATGGATATAGATGCAGCCTCTAATGTCTTCTCTGCGGCTCGGACTTTCTCTTCCTGTCTCTCTTGCTTTTCCTGAGACACTCTTTCTCTACTCCATTTTCTTCCTTTCTCTTTCCTCAATTTTGAACCTTTAGGAAAACTGAAATTTAACATAAACTTTTAATTAATTGCGCTTAGTGACTAAAATTTACATAGTCTGATCTTAATGTATGAGTGATTTTCTTCTTTAACAAGTTAAATTTTTAAAGGGTGAAAAATAAAGTCACAGATTTGTTTTTCTTTGTAATTGCACAAAGAAACTCTATAAATACACCTTAAAAATTAATCTAGAAATTCAACTACAGTGGACAAGATGGAAAACTAAGCAGATGTGGGGAGAGAAATGGGCGGAAGAGTGTCCACTGAAAAATTTATTTATTTTTTGGCTGTGCTGGGTCTTTGTTGCTGGGCTGGCTTTTCTCTATTGCGGAGAGTGGGAGCTCCTCTCTAGTAGCTGCGGTGGCTTCTCCTGTCGCAGAGCACAGGCTCCAGGCACCCAGGCTTAGCTGCTTCCCTGCATGTGGGATCTTTTCAGACCAGGGATCGAACTCATGTCTCCTGTACTGGCAGGCAGATTCTTATCCACTGTACCACCAGGGAAGTTTTGCTAAATTCTTTAAAATATTTAATTATCAAACTATATAAATGTATTCAAAAAGGAAATAGAAATGTCAAACTAAGTAACTACACTTTTTCCTCTTGTCATTATGAACACCCTAAATAAATAATTCCCTACTTCTTGCATACAGTCTGATTTTACATAGCATGTCTTTTTAGAATCAAAATTGAAACAGAAGAGAAATCTATTATTTCCCTGATATCAAAATTTGCCAGTCTTATTTTTGCTAGAATATTTGCCTAGGTAAAATATATTGCAGCTAGATAAATATTTCCTCAATGAAAGCAATATTTTCAAGGTTGCCTAGAAAATAATGTCAGTGCCTATTAAACTATAGTTAAATCAAGTGCGATGATTTCATTTTATGTGATGATTTAATTTTCTGTGTCAATTTGTCTGGACCACAGTGCTTAGACATTTGGTCATTGTTCTGGATGTTTCTATAAGAGGTTTTTTTTTTTTTTTTTTCCTGTCCCAAGTCTTAGCTGTGGCTCTTGGATCTCTGTCACAGCGCGTGGGATCTAGTTCCCTGAGCAGGGATTGAACCTAGGCCCCCTGCACTGGGAGTGTGGATTCTTAACCAGTGGGCCACCAGGAAAGTCCCTACAAGGGTGTTTTTGAATAAGATTTACATTTAAACCAGTGGATTTTGAGTAAATCACGTTGTCCTCCATAATGAGGATGGGTATCCTGAACAGAACAAAGACTAGCCTCCCCAAGCTAAAAGTGTTCTGCCAGCCAACTGCCTTTGGATATGAAATGCAAGTCTTTCCTGAGTCTCTAGCCTGCCGGTCTCTTCCATCAGATTTTGCACTTGCTATGCCTCACAATCCCAGGAGCCAATTCCAAACCCCACCCCCCGCACTCTCCCCTGTTGGCTGTTTCCCTGGAGAAGCCTAACACTTTAGGCAACTAAATGCATTTATTCAACGTCTGTGATTTGTGTGCCAGGTGTTGGGCTAGGGCTGGGCCAGAAAGACGACTAAGAGAACCCCTGCCGTCAGGGAGCCCATGAGTCAAGTGAGGGAACAGGTAAGAAATTGATAGGATGTTGCAGGTGCTACCCCTGTAGTAACAGGGACTCCAGGAAGGAGCGGTTGGTTTGGGGGCTGGGGTTAAAGGAATGCCTGGAGAAAAGGACACTGAATTGACCTCCTTTTGCCCCTTTTTGGTGCAAGGAATGAGCAGTAATGATCTGCAAGGTCCAGAACCCCAGCCTGCTGACCTGGATTCAACTGCCTGCTTCATCCCTGTGCCTAACAGCCACTCAGGAGCACCATGAGGATAACTAGGGACCCACCTGCTAGGCTTTGAGTTTATCAGATGGAGAATTCCTATAAATACCAAGTAGAAGTAGAATGAATAAATCACACTCCATGCCTGTTTTTCTATTTTCTGCAAAGTTAGTGAAAATGTTTTGCTAACTATCTTGTCCTTTATATTTCTGGAAATCCAGCCCATAGTATATCAGTGCAATATTTATAAAGTTCATTTATCAGATATATACATTTAGAAATAGTCACTAAAACAATTCATTAATTTTTAAGCAGAGACAAATGGTACTTATTCATTATTCATTTACTTATTTACTTTATTAAAATTTTAAAATAATAAAAAAAACTACCATTTTTTCTTTGCCATAATGCTCTCATAAATCTAGATGCCGTAGAGGATGTAAAATATAGACAGGGTGTGTATTTTCATAGATTATTAGTTGAGACATCTTATATCTTTATAAGAAATTCATGAGAATGTACAGAGATCTTTACCACTCATGAGACAATTCTGGCCTAAATCTGTTTTCAGTACCCAAGACTAAAATATTTCCCCAAATCAAGATTCAGTTTGTGAAGGGAGATCTGGAATTCAAAGCAGAGTAAGAAAATGGAAATATGTAAAATGAGTCGAGGCTAAAAGTCATTAAAATGGAGGGATTTTGACAACGACAACAACAAAAAGATGTGGAAAACAGAAAGCATAAGCTGTTTGCTAGCAGGCTTTGATGCTGAATTTATAGGATGTAAACTGCCCGGCACATAAAGTTAATGAGAATAAAATATTCCCTAAGCCACCCTCCTAGAGTCATAGGTGAAACAGGACTGGGAGAAAGCATAGCAGCACCAAACCCGCCTTCCAGGAAGTACGGAACAAGTCAGAGATGAAATGAAATACCTGTTTTCCAGCTGTCTGCTTCCTGGCTCCAGCAAGAGAAACAACTCTTTTTACCTCAAAAGGCCCAGCCGGCTGCAGGATGAGCGATGCCCAGCCTCTTTCAAGCTGGAGCATCCTTCAGACTGCCTTGACCCTCTCCTTCCAGTTAGAACTGGAAATGCACCGGGCATTTGCTTTGCTGATACACACTGCTTGGTGGGGCGTCCAGACCCTGAGATGGAACCAGGCAGGCGATGGATAAACTGTCATTGGCTGCAGGTAGGCGCATCTTTTTATCACAGTGAGTTGTAAGAAGTGTTCCGTTGCGGGGAGGGGGCGGTGTGTTGGTGTGTGTATTTAATGGTTTAACTATACTAAAACTAAGTATTTCCCACAAATCTCCAGAATGAAATCCCACTCATTAAAATAGTAAAAACAAGAGATAAGAACATTCTACAACCCTTCAGTCAGTCCAAAAGGATATTAACACTGAATATGTCTATATATACACATGTATATATACATATATACACCTATGTATGTATACACCATGTTCAGATTTACAGCTTTTTAACAAAGTAGATACTTTGATAAATTTTCATTTTACAGAGCTTACGGTTGGTTTGACTTTAAAACAGGGTGACATCCAATTTTAGAAGCATGTGTGAAGCAGCTTCTTTAGACCGGGTATGTGCTCACTGGTATCCTCTCTGCACTTCATGCTCCACGAAGCTGGGGGCTAACCTTGCAGATCCAACCCCTGGTGGGATGCTTAAAGAACCAGTCACTCCACTAGGAGGTCAGTAATCATTTATCTCACTTCATACGCATAAAGCTTTAAGTAGGTAGTTTTTAATCTCCCTTTTATAGATAAGCAAGTTCAAAACAGTCAAATGTAATTAGTCACACAGCCAGTCAGTAACGAGTGACACGGACTCCCCTGGCACTACCGAGAGTGAGAATCCAGCTGCTAATGCAGGGGAAACGGGTTCAGTCCCTGGTTCAGGAAGATCTCACCTGCCTCGGGGCAGCTTAGCCCATGAGCCATACCTACTGATCCCATGTGCTACAGCTACTGAAACGCATGTACCTAGAGCCTGCGCTCTGCAACAAGAGAAGCCACAGCAATGAGAAGCCCGTGCAACCCTATAAAGAGTAGCCCCTGCTCACCGCCACTGGAGAAAGCCCATTCACAACAGCCATTAAAAAAGAGCAGCCAGAACTGCAGTTCATGACACACGTGACCATCTTTCTTCAAAATGCCAAACCCCAGGTGAGCGTCCTCACCGTCACACGATCCTTGCCTTGGTGGGAGTTAATATCAGATCTTCACCTCGGGTGTGCTTAGTCGCTCAGCCGCGTCTGACTCTGCATTAGCCCCATCGACTGTAGCCCACCAGGCTCCTCTGTCCATGGAATTTCCCAGGCAGGAATACTGGAGCAGGTTGCCATTTCCTCCTCCAGGGGATCTTCCTGACCCAGAGATTGAACCCAGGTCTCCTGCAGCTTCTGCGTTGGCAGGGCGGTTCTTTGCCACTAGCACCACCTGGGAAGCCCCTCACCTCGAGTGATGGGCACCGTTACAGGAGCTGTGGATGTTCCGTGAATATTCTTAGAAGGAGAGATGCTGATGGCCTCACCAGCATCCTTGCTGCTCTGAAACCACTGTGCTTTCAGGGTATTTACCTTCCTGAGCCTCTGAGGCCTTGTTAGTATTATGATCAAGTCCAAATTGAGCGAAATCCCTGCTGGAGATGTTTCTGATTGCTTTCACACTTCTAAGATTATTTGGGAGGAAATTAGGAGGCAGTAAGGAAAACGATGGTTTTGAACTGCGGTGTTGGAGAAGACTCTTGAGGGTCCCTTGGACTGCGAGGAGATCCAACCAGTCCATCCTAAAGGAAATCGGTCCTGAATATTCATTGGAAGGGCTGATGCCGAAGCTGAAATCCCAATACTTTGGCCACCTGATGTGAAGAACTGATTCCTTGGAAAAGACCCTGATGCTGGGAAAGATGGAAGGCAGGAGGAGAAGGGGAAGACAGAGGTTGAGATGGCTGGATGACATCACTGACTCGATGGACATGAGTGTGAGCAAGACCTGGGAGTTGGTGGTGGACAGGGAAGCCTGGCATACTGCAGTCCATGGTGTTGCAAAGAGTCAGACACTTCTAAGCAACTGAACTGAACTGAAGAAAAAGGACCTAGAAAAAAAATACAAATGGGAAAGGGCCAGCCCACACATGGCAGCCAAATACCTAAAGACTATCATCTGCCAGAAGATTTACATGAATCAACAGAGCTTTCCTGACATTGATTACAGAGGTGAAAACTGGACCTCGGAGGAAAGATTAAGTGGATTATTGTATCTAGGAAAGAAATGGTGAGGAAATGGAATAATAATAGTCTTCAGTTACCCAAGGAGATAAGTCTTCATTTCCACCAACCACAGAAAAGATAGAAAATAAAAAGGTGAAATAAATCTATGCTGAAGCAGGAGGCATTGAGATTGCCAATAAGAAAACCTAATTTCATCCATACCCTGGTGATTCTCAACCTGTTTGGGCTTGTCATTCCTTGTTTTTGTTTGTTTTTGCAGCAGAGTTTTGAAAATCACCCAAGGGGAGAAAAGACTGGGTGACATATGTACACACACATTAAAATTAATGGGAATTGAAATTAATTTTGTTGCTAGTGACCCAGCCAGGGTTTTACCGCCACAATCTGGCCGATGGGGCAGGCAGGCAGGCTTGGTGGGGGAAGGACATTTGAGATAAGGATGTCCTACCATGTTCTTGTGCGTAAGCTGAAACATTCAGACTGGGGCTTTGGGGACAGAAATTCCCAGATTTCCCTTTGCTTAAGAGTGAGTGGAGGCAGCAGGGTGTTCACGAAAGAGCCCTGACGAGAGTTGGGCAGACCCAGCTTCAGACCCCTGCTCTTTCTCTTTGCTATAAGACCTTGAGCAAATTATGTTGCTTCTCCGTGCCTCAGTCTTCTCAACTATAAAATGGAAAGATAGCCCCGGCCTTGTTGAGATGTGAGAATTGCATGAGGCCGAGCACAGAAAAAGCTAGGTACGCAAAGGACACTCAATTATTAGCTACCTTCCTTGCCTCTCCCCAGTCGCTACTAAATTACCCCTGGGGTGACTATGCTCTGGCGACTGCCTGAGCAGAAGGCAGGATCCTCAGGACCCCAGGATCTTCATTTGTCTCTTGAAAATAGGAGTGAAATATCTGGGTTCTGCTTTGCCAACCAAGAAGGTAAAAAAAAAAGAATCAGTCTTTCTTACAAAAGGCAATGTCTTAATGCAAAATACACGTGGTTGGAGGGCTGGTAATAAAAAGCCTTCTCTGATTGAGGTTGGGAACCCACTAGTACCACAGACTACTCACCACCCCACCCAAAGGAGGAGGAAGACAACCCAAATCTTAAGCTTCCCCACTAGGGTACTGGAGGTGTTTTGGCAGAAAATGAATCTGGAATTTGACTTCAACCTATCTCTGGGAGTACTTGTGAGGTTACCCAATTTCCTCCTCACCGCCAACTCCGCACACATATGGATGTGAGTTTTCACATGTGCATTAAGATGAGGACTTAATCATGGATGAAGGCACTTTCATCACACAGCTTCCATAGGTAAATCTTAGCAATGATTGAGTTGCATAAGCATCTCTCTCCCCAGATCCCTACAAATGATGCTGTTTCATCTACTGCTACCTACCATGGCTGTACCCCAAATCAGTTTGCTGGTCCCTGAGACCAGCATCCCTGACCTCTTGTGAGGATAAGTAATTTGATTACTCACCAGATATTTGTCAAATACAGATATACCAATTCCTTCAACAGGCAAGGGCTTCATATGCTTTCTGATCATGAGCGTGTGTGCCTGTTCAGTCGTGTCTGACTCTCTGACACCCCATGGACAGTAGCCTCCCAGGCTTCTCAGTCCGTGGGACTGACCAGGCAAGAAATACTGGAGCAGGTTGCCATTTCCTCCTCCAGGGATCTTCCCGACCCAGGAATTGAACCCACGTCTCTGTGTCTCCTGCATTGGCGGCACGTTCTTTACCACTGAGCCACTTGGGAAGCACTCTGATCATGAGGTCTCCTTCTAAGTGTCAACAGTTTTTAAGGATCACCTCCAGGAAAGCAGTTATACTTTTGTTCTTTACTGAGTAGGAGTAAAAAGGACAAAGTATAATCAATTTACATAATCACAAAAGCACCTACCTCACGGAACCAGTCTTTAAGGACACTGTGCTGGGTCCACGGGGAATGGTGATGCTGCCTCCCTTACTGTGCAAAGCAAGTAACACGAGCCTTCGTGACTAATGGACATGGCGAGCATTTTTAAAAATTAAATGTGAAAAATTACCAGTTGATTCACAATGATGTGAACCTGACACGAACTCAGCATCTCAACTTTGGTTTCAATTTGGCTCTTATTATCAGTGTTTCTAGGCAGGCTGATTGAGTTTAGATATTTATTTTTAATTTGGTTCTATAGAGCACTGTGGGATGAACATATTTCCCAAAAGGCAACAAATAATGTTAATTCCAAGGGACTTCACACTCAATAGCAAAGCATTCTCTAAAATAGAAGATGATAAAGGATACTGAAAACTTGCGTTCCTTTTTCCTGTCGCTCTGTAAAAGCTCACAGTGAGATGTGCTTCAGGCTCTTTCTGGACTCACAAAGCCCTGGGGGTCTGGCCTCTGCGGGTCGTTGCCCTGCGTTTCCCTGTTTATTTATGCTGTTGTGCCCTTTACTCTCGCCACACCAGTTTTCTCATCCCCTCATGTATACAGAGTGTCCCTCCTACCTTAGGCCCTTTCCGTATGCTCTTCACTTTACCTGGAATGCCCTTCCTTCCCCCATTTCACCCCGTTAAATCCCCTAAGAACTCAACTCAAAACCTGGTCTCCAAGAAGATTTCTCTGATATCCCTGATGTGAAAGTGTACGTGTGTGTGTGTGTGTGTGTGCGCGTGTGTGTGTGTGTGCGTGTGTACTTCTGTAGGGTTTGTGGATGGAAAGAGTAGGGAAAGAATAGTTTCTCCTAACATCTGTATCTCTCATTTTCTTTGCACTTTTCACAATATCTACATTTGTTTCATAGCTGTTCTATTTTTACGTCTCTGCCACTAAACTCTAAGACCAGCACTGATGGAAATCATGTCTGTATTTGTCCACTAGTTTCTCTAATACTCGAAATCCTGCCCAGAGCATAGGAGAACCTCAGTAACATGAGACACCTCATTTGTTGAATGAATGAGTGAATATATTAAATATAATTATTCTCTGTATTTTAAAAATCATAATTGATAAAGGGAAAGGGAGAAAGGCACACTGAGATATCCTGGTTTAACTAAAGGCAAATAGATTAAAAAGCAGGAAAATGACTCGGGCATTTTCCAGCTATGTGATCTTGAGCAAACTATTTAATCTCTCTGAGCCTCAGTTTCTTCAACCGTAAAATTGTAATAATGTCAACCTCAAAATGTTGCTATAAAGACTAAATAAGTTGCCTATGAAATAAAAACGGATTGGCTCCCATTCCTTTTATTATCTTCTTATATTTGGCTTTGCAAAGACCAAGAGTTAAACTCAGCACCATGATATGCTCAAGGGGACCCGTTCAACTGGGCAGTGTTTAGAGAGCTCCCGTTGTATTCTGCTTCTCTTCACAGCCCAGTGGGCAGATTTTCAACAGAGCAGGACACAGAACAGAGTTGCTAAAGCCAAACCAGCCTTAGGAGTCAGAGACCCATGGTGGACTACTGTCTCCAGTTAAAGATACTTTGAAACCAGAGCTCTTTGTATAGATAACCCTTGTGGATTTCAATAGCACGTCTCATTTACCCCTGGTTTCCCTCTTTCCAAGTTAGTGTGTCCTTTTGGGAAAAGCTTCAAAACAGCTTTCAAAACAAATTTAAAATAGCATCCAGCGATATCATTTATTTTAAGTACACAAACAGGCAAAACCAGGCCGTCAGAAATGAGGGCAGTGGTAACCTTTGGGGAGGGGGGTGTTGACTAAAAGGGAGTGTGAAGGGTGTTGGAAGGTTCTCCGTCCATGGAATTTTCCAGGCAAGAGTACTGGAGTGGGGTGCCCTTGCCTTCTCTGCCTGTCACCCTACCTCACTCAAACACACACACACACTCCATTCACACACAGAACACAGCTGAACAGTTCCAAGCGTCAAGTCACTCCACTATGGACCGAATGTCTGTGTCCCCCGCTAAACTCATGAGTTGAAGCCCTAACCCCTGACATGATGCTCTTCGGAGGTAGGGCTCTCAGGTGGTAATTATACATAGATGAGATCAGTGTCCTTATAAGAGCAAAAGAGACCAGAGCTCTCTCCCTGTGACGCGAGGACAAGACAAGAAGGCAGCCGTCCACACGCCAGGCAGAGGGTCTTCACCAGAACCCAAAGGTTGGCACCCTGATCTCAGGTTTCCAGCCCCCAGAACTGTGAGAAATAAATTTCTATTCCTCTAGAATCACTCTTGGTACCAAAAGATGCCCCCCCACCAACTTCAATGACATTCCACTTTTCTTAGAATAAAATTCAAATCCCTGGCCGCGTCCCACAGCTGGGACCTGGCCCTGTTCCCCTGGGTCATCCTCCAGTCCGGCACAGACACTGTAGCCCTCCTCCCCCGCCAGTGTCCTTGCTATTTCTCACTGGCCTCTGGGCCTTGGCCTGTTTCTTCTGCCTGGACTCGAATCTCCATACACACGGCCAGATCCCATCCTTGCAGGGGCAACACCAAGGGTCCTTTTGCTAGGCCTTGCTTACCCATCCCTGATGGCCACGTTCACCATTCAGGGTTCATTTTCTAACTGTGCTCACCACTATCTGGTATTTTTCTGTGTTTCAGCTTTATTGGGGTGCAATTAACAAATAGAAGTTGTATGTATTTTAGGTGTAGAATGTGATGTTTTGATTTGGCTGATATTTTCTCAGTCATTGATTTGTCTACCATATGCCTCCTTTTGCTAGAATGTGGGGGTCCCATGAAGTTGGGGATCTTTCTTGTCGTATCAGCCCTCCCCACTACCTTCCCTCTGGCCTGGCAGTGTGTCTGGCACACACCAGGTACACAACTCACATTTATGGAATGAGGGAATGACTGGATAAACATCAAACCCTGTTTTATTCTTGCCTCTGCTTTTTCTCCGTAATCAAGTCCCCACCCTGTAAGCCGGCTCATTGTCTGGCACCCCCACGTCTGGGTCTCTGCCCTGAAGACCTACCCTGTTCTCTCCAGCCTGGTCCTCGCCTCATGCCTGCCGGGCCCACCCATCAGCCCTCCCCTGGACTGGCAGCCAGTCCAGGGAGATGCCTCTCGCCTGCTCCTCGCTTCCTGTGCTTCACCCCACCCACGCCAGCCCTGCCCCTTCCCAACGCCCACCACCTGCTCTGCTTCCACATGCCACCTGCCTCTGGATTCCTGCACAGCCAACCCCACCCGCCAGCCTGCACGCTCCCTGCAGCCTGGCACTGTTGGGAGTGGCCGGTAGTCTGGCCAGAGGTATCCTCATCCTGCAATTCAAAGGACTTAGGGCTCCAGGTCAGACCACTTCCACTTGCTGGACGTCGTTCCACCGGCTTCCTCATCTCCCATGGCCACTCGCTTTGTTGAAACCTCATCGTTCCTCCAGGACTGTGGCAGTCACCTCCTCACCAACCTGACTTGTCCCATACCCACTCTTTCTCGCCTGCTCATTGGATAGCTTTCATAATTAGAAAAGCCAGCCATGAAAACATGGATTGAGCGTGTATATTGTGTCATGTATGATCAGACACTAGAAACTGGGCAAGATGGTGCAAGAGATGGCTCTGTGCACTGAGGGCTTCGTGGCCTCGTGGGGCTGATGAACCAAGTGTACATGGAGTGTGCAAGTGAAATGTGGTGAGTGCCATGAGGAGGGAAGCAAGCAACACCTGCAAACAGAAGATTCAAAAACAAATAAACTGGAGACTGGACGAGTCTCAGAGACCAGAGAGGATGAGCCCTGGACTGAGAGCCCAGCATGCCGAGCCCTGGGTCCTCCATATGCTCCCCAGCGGCTCTGCGACCCAAGCAGATTTTCTCGCCCAAAGTAGATGCTCAGTTAATTTTAATGCACGCGGAATGAGTAAGTGACTCTAGAGATGCTTAGTGCTCACTCGCTCAGTCATATCTGACTCTGCGACCCCATGAACTTTAACCTGCCAGGCTCCTCTGTCCATGGGGGTTATCCCGGCAAGACTACTGGAGTGGCTAACCATTGCCTTCTCCAGGGGATCTTCCCAAGCCAGGGACTGAACCTGTGTCCCCTGCATCTCCTACAGGCTGGCAGATTCTTTACCACTGTGCCATCAGGAAAGCCCAAGTGACTCTAGCACAACCCACTTGTCTTATATAAGAGGAAACTGAGGTCCCCAGGAATTAAAGGGGTTGTTAAAAAGTCGTAGAACTGATTAGCATTTGACCAAAGCCCAGCCTTTGGTGAGCCCGCCCTCCCCCAACCCCACCCTGCCAGAGCTCTTTGGTCTGCACTTGGCCTTTTCTTCTCTGAGCTAATACGGCCAATTATTTTATATTTTCTTTTAGAGTCATTTTTATATCCTCTTAAACATCTTCTGTAAGAGAAGAGTAGGTAATTCTTGACATTCAAAATAAACTTTTCCCGTGTTTGAAAAATTGATCATAAGAACATCATGCTTTACTTAGCATGTTGTTGGTGTGTTTGATTATTAAATATGAAATAAATAGAACTGCATATGATGTCACCTTGCTGGAAAGAACACACACACATTGATGCTCTCCTTTTGCCTTTTATCCTGTTGGCAGGGTGTCATGAACTAAAGTACAGCATTTCTCCAGAAGAATTCTGTATCTCTAAAATACTACATAAGCTGCATCTTGTACGCTTTCAGAGAACACACATATGGGTATGTGGTGTTTATTTTTATTGTGGTAAAATATACATAAAAATAAAATGTACCATTTTAAAATGTACAGTTCAGAGGCACTTAAATACATCGACAAGACAACGGTGTACAACCATCACCACCACCCATCTCCAGAACTTTTTCATTTTCCCCAGATAGAAACTCTGTATCCGTTCAACAGTAACTCTCCATCTCTCCTCTCCTCATCCCTGGCTACCACCATTCTACCTCCTGTCTCTATCAGTCTTAACTATTCTAGGGACTTCCTAGAATATTTGTCCTTCCTGTATGGCTTATTTAACATAATGTCCTCAAGGTTCAACCATGTTGTAGCTCATGTCAGAATTGTGTTCCTTTTTAAAGCTTGAATAATATTCCATTGTATGTACAGACCACATTTTGTTTATCCATACATCTGTGGATGGACTCTTGGGTTGCTTCTACCTTTGGGCTATTGTGAATAATGCTATGACTATTGAAGTCCAAGTATCTGTTTGAGTCTGTGCTTTCAGTTCATTTGGGTGTACACCCAAAAGTGGAAACTGCTGGCCAAATGGTAATTCCAAGTTTAACTTCCCAAGGAAACTCCATACTACTTTCCACAGCAGCTGTACCATTTCACATTCCCACCAAGATTCAAAGGTTCTACTTTCTCCATATCCTCACCAACACTTGGCATATTCCATTCTGTTTTGGATTTGGGGGTGGGGTGCTTTTGTTTTTAATAATTATCATCTTAATGGCTGCCAAGTGGTATCTATCTCTCTACAAGGTTTTGATTGCCTCTGTGTGTGTGTGACTTGCTAAAGATGGAAAGAGAGTAGCTTCCTCTCTTGGGGCCGGAAAAGACCTTTGTCATTAGATTCTGAGCCTCATTGCTCTCAGTAAGGCCAAGACCGCAGTCCCCAGAGAAAGGACATAGCTCTTGATCTCAGCCCAGAGCTCTGTGAGCAAGTTCACAAGCATGTTAGGCTGAGGAGCTGGCATCTTTCCATATCTTTTCAAACTCACTTCCTAAAGATTCTTCAGAAACTTGGAGAGAGAGGGGAGTGGGGGTGTGTAGGGAAGAGGAGACAGAGCAAGATCATACATCAGGAGCCCGGTGTGGCCCAGCAGAGGGACACACAGGCCTACGAGAGTCTTTACTAGAACACCGGATTGGGTCCTCTCACTGAGCTGCTGGAGCTGATTGTAGAACAGGCAGGGTCCAGCTCGAACTCCAAGATAGAATCAAATACTAACAGAGGAGAAATCAAGAATCTGGGTAAGGTTACCGGAGAGGCCAAAACCTCAGAGATTAGGAACTGGATTAAAGTAGAGGCAAAATAACAGGAAACAAGGTCAAAAAACCAGAAGGTCCAATTTGAGCTTCTAAATTGGGATCAGTTACACAGGAAATTAGAGGCAGAAAAAAAAAAATGAGGAGGTAGTAGGGTTCAAGGTCACTGACAAAGACCTGTTAAGCACAGAGAAGCAGATTTCCAACATGGCTTTGAGGTCCCCCAACTCCCTGGCTGTGCCTGGTGGCATGTCTTTTTCCACCCAGTTGACAGCTATTCTCACTAGCTCATCTTCTGTCCCTGTGCTCAGCAGCTCAGTCATGCCTGACTCTATGCGACCCCATGGATCGTAGCCTGCCTGGCTCCTCTCTCCATGGGATTTCCCGGGCAAGAATATTGCAGCAGGTTGCCATTTCCTATTGCAAGGGATCTTCCTCACCCAGGGATCAAACTCACGCCTCTTGCGTGGGTCAGTTGGTTCTTTACCACTGTGCCACCTCAGAAGCCCCTACTCACTGGAGGGAGATCACACCCTTGCAGTTATTCCAAAAGCTATTAAGCAAACCATTACATATATTTCTTATGTCTTCAGTGGAGTGAAGAGAGCACACAAAAAGAGTTCTCCCCCTGGTCAAACTGGGTCTGCCCCTACCACCAAACATACTGGAGAAAGATGCTAAACCTGGTTATGGGGGTAAAGTGTCCTAGAGAAAAGCCAGCAGAGAATCTGGAGACTTGGGTGGTAGGTGGGATTCTAAGATGCCCATCTCCTGACATGCATATATAAACCTCTCCCCTTGAGCAGGGGTGGGACCACGGAACATGGCAGGCTGTTACCCTAATATAAAAGGGGGATGTCTGGGATGGGCTTGACCTAATCAGAGGAGCCTTTAAAAGAAGAGGAAGCATCACAGAGGTCTTCTTGCCATGGCCTGGAGGGAGGTGAACACCTTGTTGTAAACCGCCTTGGGGAGGGCCACACAGGCAGGCACTAAGGCTGTCCCTGGGCACCGAGAGCCAACAAGACGGGAGCCTCAGTGTTACATCCCAAGGGAGTGAATGCTGCCAACAACCCAGACAAGCTTGGAGGACGACTGAGCCTCAGATGAGATCACAGTCCTGGCTGACACCTTGTTTTTCACCCGGACCAGAGGACCCAGCTAACCCATGCCTGGGCTTCTGACCCTGAGAAACCATGGTCAGGATGTGCAGCAGTAAAACCTGAATGCACCTTGCCTGCTGGATGGAGGACATAAATAGTAGGTGTAACCAGGACCTTGAGAGTCTTTGATTCGCTCCTTGTAATGCACAGCAACAGATCAGTACTCACTTCATAGCCTCAGCCACACAGAACATCATTTCTGGCCCTCAGAGAGGCTTAGGTGACTTGCTCAAGGACACTCTGCAAGTTAGTGGCAACTGCAGTGGCCGAATTTCAACACGCCCTTACCTGGAAAGATCTGCTGCCAAATGGGTCAAGGTCAAGAATGCAGAGTATTAGAAATGGCAAGAGTCTTCAACATCATCCGGGTGAAGCCCCCTGCATTTGAGACAGGAGGAAACTGAGGCCTGGAGAGATTAGGGGATTTGCAACATTCTTTCCAGTTCAGGAAGCCGTGACAAACTACAGGTTCTGCCACCTACCAACTAATGGCACGTGTACCACTGCCCTTCCAGACAGAAGTCCATGGTGTGTGCCAGCAACTGACCCCCAAATTAATGAACAGCAACTAAGATGCAAAAGAGATACTCCACCTCCTCTGACAGCCAAGTTGCTCCAGCTCATACACAGGACATCATTAAACGGTCACTAAAATGTCCAGGGCTTTATCCTTTCCAGGAAGCCTCAACTGCATTGAAAGAGAAAGTGGGGAAAAACAAGGACGGGCTTGTTAGGCTTTTTAATTTTTTTTTAGAAGCTTAGAAACAAAAGTATTGCTGCTCTGCCAGTCAAGGACCTTTTGTGGAGGCTGATGTACGTCAGTCAGATTTGGGTGCGTGTGTGTGTGTATGCGTGTGTGTGTGTGTGTAACCCAATAGCCTGTCACAGCCTCATTTTCCACGAGGCAAGTCTCCTCTAACTGATAACACTCTAAATAACAGGTGAGTGACTCCTGGCTGGAAGGAGATTGTCTGACCTCATTGTTTGCCTTTCCCCCCCTCTTTGTTCTTCACAAATAAAGGTTTTTAATAAACTGAAAGGTCCTCCGCTCTTGCCTGATGATAAAATGAAAGGAACCAGTGAGGTATGGTACAACGTGGCAGCAAAAAGGAGAAGCTCATCAGAAAATAACAAAGGTGCAAGTTAAAGATAAGGCAGCTGTCAGAGATTAATCCTGCCCGCCTGATTGTTTTCTTTAATACCAAAGCCTGCAATAGCAAGCGATAAGTTTGCTGAGTAATTTGGTTTTGGTGAGGAAATAAAATTCAGGTAGGCCCCATAATTGATTTCCCTTTCTTTAGTTTTCTAAACATTAAACAACAACAACGAGCCTGACTTGGCTACACTTTCTTTCTTCCAGCTGTACTGGCAACGCCACCCTCCAGGATCGGGCCCACCTTCTTCAGCCCGAAAGCTTCCACAAAGAGGGCAGGAGTGAGCAGGAGACATTCCCTTGCCCCGCAACACGAGGTGCCATCTCCATGAATCCTCACGCTCAGTGTCCGTCAGGGTCTGAACTGTGCCATTCCTCTCAGAAGAGATGCTGGAGTCCTTACCCTCAGAATGTGACCTTATATGGAAAGAGCATCTTTGCAGAGGTTATCAAGGTAAAATGAGGTCGTTGGGGTGCACCCTAACCCAGTCTGCCTGCTAGCCTTATAAAAAGGGAACGTTAGACCCAGACACAGGTCCAAGGGGAAATGCCACCTGGAGATGAAGGCATAGATCTGTGTGCTCATCCAGATGCCTGGAAACTCCATGGTAATGGACAAACTGCAGCAGCCAGGAGAGAGGCAGGGGGCAGCTCCTCCCTCAGGCTCCAGAGAGACCTAACCCTGCGAACAGCTTGATCTCAGACTTCTGGTCTCCAGGACTGTGAGAGAATACATTTCCGTTGTTTAAGCCACCCCATCAGTGGTGCTTTGTTAGGATAGTCCTAGCAAACGAACCCAGCGTCTACCTCCAACACACCCAGGCATCAAGGAACCCTCACTTCTACCCCGAATGTCTCCTTAATCCAATTCCCCACAATGTCTTCACATCTCCACTCCCCCACCACCACCCTGCCCCGCTCCCTGCGGTTTCTCATCGCTTTAGGTGAAACTGTAAAGAAGGCAAAGGAGGGAAAGAAAACCCTGAAGGCCCAGCTCTATCCCGCTTCTGAGGGTATGAGAGGATTGGAGCCCTCCCACCTAGCACCCCGGGCGTTTATGGGTACCGGGTGCCTAGACCAGGCGCCCTTGAACGCGTGCACACATGCAGCCGCTTCCCCTCTGTGGTCCCTGGTTGGTGCGAGCACAGAGCAGCCACCCAGGGCCCATCCTCGAAAGGGACCCAGGGAGGGAATGCTGCTTGGAAGCCCTGAACAATCAGGCAGGATGCTGTATCTCCAGGTCCTCAGCTCCGGGATTTGCACTTGCGCACTTTCAGATCCGTGACCTTCCAACTTGAACGTGCGTAGGAGTGACTCGCCCGGGGATCCTGTTGAAATGACGACTCTGACTCAGTTAAGTATAGGGTGGGGCCCGCTCAAAGCTGCTTCACCAACGAGCACCCAGATGATGCCCACGCTGCTGGCGCGTGGACCACGCCTGGGGTGCAGGGTTTGGGCGCTCACAAGGTGGAGGTGTGGGAAGGGGCCTTAGAACAGGGGTGGTCCTTCTTGGTGGCCCAGAGGCAAAGCTTTCAGTGGCCACAAATCTCCGCAGATTCCAATGTCCCTGGGCTGGAAAAACCTTCAGTAGGGTCAGAGGGGAAACACAAAAGGAAGCATCCGAGGGGCTGCAGCTGGGGGAGGGGGACCCCCAAACGAGAAATGTGATGCGTTCCGTGCTCCCAGACGCACGCTCACAGGCAGCGCCCGCAGCAGCAGTCTTCTTTATGGTGATAAAATGAACAGCCCCCTGGTTGCTTGTCCTGCAGCTAATTTCTCATCTTATCTAATATGTGAATGAGATGAGAAAACAGTTTCCTGTTTCTCACGGATATCACTGACAGGAGAGAGACTGAGCGAATTCCCTGGAAAAGCCTGCAGTCCCATCCCTCCGCGAGCCCGCTCAGTTCACGAGGAGAAATCCATGTGCTGTCTGGGCTAGCTCTCAGACGGAGAAACCCATCATCGCAGATGTTCCTCACCTCCCCGTGTGAATATCACCTTGGAAAAGGGCTGAGGGGCCCCCAGGTCTTTTTCAGTCGTATTTCATAGCAGATACTCCCCGAGGCCCAAATGACAGGCCTGGGAGTGGCTGTGTGCTGGGCCAAGGATCTCCGTCAGCCCATAGCCACCTCCTGTTCCTCTCACCTGCCTTCCCACCCTCGCAGGGAGCCCTCACACCGAGCCCTCACACCCAGTCACCAAGACCCACCGACCACAGATCTTCCCCCTGAGATGAAGGACAACCCTGTCCTAGTACAACTGTCTTGCCAGCTACTCAGTCGTGTCCGACTCTTGGTGACTCTATGGTCTGTAGCCTTGCCAGGCTCCTCTGCCCATGAAATTGTCCAGGCAAGAATACTGGAGTGAGTAGCCATTCCCTTCTCCAGGGGATCAGGGATAGAACTGGGGTCCCCTGCACTGCAGACAGATGCATTGCAGGCAGATTCTTGACCGTCTGAACCACCAGGGAAGCCTGCAATGACAGAATCTGCCTGCAGTGCAGGAGACATGGGTTCGATCCCTGGGTCAGGAAGATCCCCTGGAGAAGGGAATAGCTACCCACACCAGAATTCTGTCCTGGAGAATCCCATGGACAGAGGAACCTAGCTGGCTATAGCCCATGCGGTTGTGAAAGGTCAGACAGGACTGAGCCACTAACACTTTCACTTTCAAGCTTCTTGGGGAATCACAAATTTTCATGCACATTTGGCTCAATTCTCTCTTATTATCAGTGAAGAAACTGAGGATCAGAGTGGTAGACAGATTTGGCCAGCATCACCCAGCAGGGATATAGCAGAGCCTTTTGGGTCCGTGGTGTGGCCAAGGTATGGCAGAAGGGAAATCTGAGACAGCAGTGTCAGTGGAGCAGAGCCCATGAGATGCCCAGAAAAATCCTCCTAACTCAGGTTGTTCCAAGTTTTGACCTGGAAACACTACACATCTGAGAACAAGTTCTGACTGGGAGAGAGAGCAGGCCCCACACAGGAGGGACCCAACTTGGGCTGCTCATTATAGTCATTTGAGGGGTTTTAAAATGCTAATGACTGGGCCACACCTCTGACAACCTGAATCCAAATCTCTCAGGCCTTTCAGTCCCTGTGAGCTTGTTAGAAATGCAGACTCTCAGCCAGCCCCCCACCCCCACCCTGCCATCCAATGGCATCAGAATCTGGGTGATTCCTGTGCATGCCAAGACTTTAAGAAGCATACTTGGGCTAACAGGCCACAGTCCAGGCCAAAGTAGTTATAGTCTCTGAGGGTCAAGGCCTGCCATGAGTGGTTTTTTAGAGAGGCGAGGACCTCAGAGAGGACTTGCAGGGCACACACCACAAGTTCAAGGGCCTCAGAGACATGTTCATGTGTATTCCAATTTGCAGAGGCCCAGGTGTCTTCAGGAGAAGGCAGTGTAGGCGAGGAAGTGGAGCCCAGAGAGGTGGTCCAGCTCAGCTCAACTTTGTGTTGCTGTTCAGTCCTCAGTTGTGTCCGACTCCTTGTGACCCCATGGACTGCAGCACACCAGGCTCCTCTATCCTCCACTGTCTCCCGAAGTTTGCTCAAACTCAGGTCCCTTGAGTCAGTGATGCCATCCAGTCATCTCATCCTTTGGCAACTTTATGACCTGGAGCCAGTCACAGCAGACTCCTGTGATCTCAGCAGGAAGGGTGATGATTCTGGATTCACTTTGACACAGGGCAAGAGTGGCAAGATGGCTCTGAAGTCTCCACGCACCACCCTGGGTACATAAGGGAGGGGAGGGAGGGAGGCAGGATGGAATAGCTGCTAGAGTCAGAACTATCTCTGCGGCAGCTCTGTGACCTTGGGCAAATTATTTAACCTCCATGCCTCAGTTTGATCATCTATAAAATGGAGAAGATAGCAATTCATTCATGGAGCCATTGTGACCTGTCAGGAGCTAAATAAGGCTGTTGACAGTTTGGGGTACTCAGGTGCAAATACAGCAGCTGTCATTAGTGGTAGTTCAATTTCAGCTCCACGGTCATTTTGAGGAAGATTTTTATAAGTGAAAGTGAAGTCTCTCAGTCGTGTCTGACTCTGAGACCCCATGGACTATAGCCTACCAGGCTCCTCAGTTCATGGAATTTTCCAGGCAAGAGTACTGGAGTGGGTTACCATTCAGCTGGTAAAGAATCCGCCTGCAATGTGGGAGACCTGGGTTCAGTCCCTCGGTTGGGAACATCTCCTGGAGAAGGGAAAAGTAACCCACTCCAGCATTCTGGCCTAGAGAATTCCATGGACTGTACCCTGTGGGGTCAAAAAGAGTCAGACACGACTGAGTAGCTTTCACCTCACTTTTCTAGGAACATTAACTATAACAAAACTGTTTTTAAGTTAAAGACAGATCAAATGTGAACAATAATCCTCTCCTTACAGAATGAAAAACTAACGTTGCGGTTTATAAGTAACTCCCCTGGCTATAAAAGACTACTATCTCTGTCTCTTCCAAGCAAGCCTAGTTAAATGCACCTCTGTGGTTTCCTACAAATGCAAAAAGCAGCACAATGACAAAGAATATATAAGAGCACATGGGGAGGCATGGAAATCAAAAGACATCAACTGATAGGGAAAAGGGAGCAAGGAACTAGGTTAAAATTATGCGGAAGACCCTCTAGATAAATAGCAGAGTGAAAAGGCAGCTAATTGAAGAATGAGGGAGTTTTCTTAACCAGTGCTAGCTGAGTAAAAATATAATTAGCTTTGATTCATGAAGATTGCTACAATATGACTCATTTACCAAAACAGTTACTAGCAGAATTACATTTGTTACTGTGAGAAGACCACGTGGGAGCAAGGGCTGTAGTAAATACCAAGTAATGTTTCTACTTTCAGCAGTGGCACCTTGGAAAAGAGTTCTGTTTGCTCATCAGCGGTTTTCTGTGATGCTGCCGCTCTGAGTGGCACCTTTGGCGACCAGCAGGAACACAGAGACCTTCTACAGAGGTTGCCAGCATCACTGCTCCCAACCAGGGCCTCAGAAAGGTCTCACTTTCCCAGCCTGCATTCAGCACCGTCTGGGTCTCAGATGTCTTTCCGGCAAGTGACGTCACAACTCCTCCGCAGCCATTGCCCTTGGTGTTCATGCCTTTGGTGCTGAGGTCTCTCTCCTTCGAGATTCCTCGCAAACCTCAAAATCAGAAGCCCTTCCTTCTGGGTGATTGGTTGTCTGATGGCTTTGAGAAGGGAAAGCCAGTGTTTTTTCCATTTCGATATTTTCTGTTTATTCACTATGTTTGGCTTGAGTGCTCCTCCCCATAGCACACAGTCCTTGAAAGATTCAAACCCTTATAATCAACTGCTTCAGTCAGAAAAAGAAGAAAAAAACAGGTTTCCTTTGCTGACCCTGGAGACATACCACCCAGTCTCTGGGTTTGGAGCCCTGGGCCCAGTTACACCTGAGGCCCTGAGCACCCACAATTCTGGTGTCCCAGTTCCTGTCACAGGATACTTACCAGTAAATCCTTGATTAACTATGTATGTCCCCCCCGCCCCCGGCCGCCCCCCCTCCCCCCGCCTGCTTCCATCTACCTCCTCCTTCCCCTGTCCTCACTGGCCCCCACCTGCAAATTCAGACCTTCAGTGATCTGTGTAGGAGAAGGCAATGGCACCCCCACTCCAGTACTCTTGCCTGGAAAATCCTATGGACGGAGGAGCCTGGTGGGCTGCAGTCCATGGGGTCACTAGGAGTCGGACACGACTGAGCGACTTCACTTTCACTTTTTACTTTTATGCATTGGAGAAGGCAATGGCAACCCCACTCCAGTACTCTTGCCTGGAGAATCCCAGGGACGGGGAAGCCTGGTGGGCTGCCATCTATGGGGTTACACAGAGTCAGACACGACTGAAGCGACTTAGCAGCAGCAGCAGCAGTGATCTGTATGCGCAATTCAAGGAAGATGCCAGCTAGGTCAGGGCACTGAAACAGGTGGGAAGACAGATGCTGGGTAGAGGGACTCTCAGGGTCACAGAGATCTTAGATCTTAGAGAAGTCTTGGCCCAGCCTCTCCAAGGATGATGTGGACCCAGGGAATATGTGTGTAAGCGATGAGAAGAGCCATGTGATTTCTAAAAACAGAACGCGTGGCACAGGAAGAAATAAGATGCATTTCTCACACGGAGAATGAGCACTGCCGGGAGAAATGTCCAGAAGGCAGCGGCAAACCGGTCTGCAAGTACAAGGCTAATGAAAATAAATACAGCTTACAAGCCTAATGAAGAACATCTCAGAGCAGGTTGAGCCCCTAACTGATACAAATGAGGACATTATCTTGCCTGGACTCTCCTGTTCAGTGTAGGACAAGAATCGTGCAAATAGAAGGAGATGACCAGGCCTGTAATGGTAGAATTATAACCCCACACCAGACCAGGGCCTCTTAATAAGAAGAGCCATTTTCATCCAGACCTAGATCCACTTGAGGGCCTGAAGACCATCACTGTAAATGATGCTTAGCCGTCCTCACTGTAGGTAATTAGCATTTGAAGAGTCACTCACATCTCTTTCCTCCAAATGCATGTCAGTGTGTCAGTACTTCCCTAAAGCCCAGAAGCTAAAAATGATTCCAGAGGTGATTCTCAGCCTGAGACCCACCACCACACTCTTTAGTAAGTGCCACTGTTTTCTAGGCATGGGCTAAGTACGTCACACATTGTTTCGTTAATCTCATCCACAGCCTGGGAGGTGGGTATTATAAAATACCCTTCATTATTTCAATTGAAGTACAGTTGATTTACAATGTTGTGTTAGTTTCTGGTGTACAGCAAAATGATTCATATATATACATATTGTGTATATATATTCTTTTTCATTATGGTTTATTATAAAATATTGAATATAGTTCCCTGTGCTATACCGTAGTACCTTGTTTACTTATAGTGGTTTCTATCTGCTAATCCCAAATTCCTAATTTATTCCTTCCCCACCCCCTTTCCCCTTTGGTAACCATAAATTTGTCTGTTTCTGTCTCACAAATAAGCTCATTTGGGTCATATTATAGATTCCACATATTAGTGATATCGTGATATTTGTCTTTCTCTTCCTGACTTAACTCCACTTAGTATAATAATCCCTCGATGCATCCAGGTTGTGGCAAGTGGCATTATTTCATTCATTTTTATGGCTGATTAGTATTCCAGTGTGTATGTATGTGTGTGTGTGTGTCACACACATACACACCACATCTTCTTTATCCATTTGTCTGTCAATGGACATTTAGGCTGTTTCCACGTCTTAACTGTTGTAAGTCGCCCTACTATGAATGTTGGGGTATATGTATCTTTTCTAATTAGAGTTTTCTCAGGATATATGCACAAAAGTGGGATTGCTGGATCATATGGTAACTCTGCTTTTAGATTTTTGAGGAATCTCCATACTGTTTTCTGTAGTGGGTATACCAATATACCTTCTTACCAGCAGTGTAGGGGTTCCTTTTCTCCATACCATCTCCAATATTTGTTATTTGTAGACTTAAATGATGTCCTTTCTGACCAGTGTGAAGGGGTACCTCATTATCATTTGATTTGCATTTCTCTCATAATTAGTGGTGTTGAGCATCTTTTCATGTGCTGATTGGTCATCTGTATTTCTTCTTTGCAGAAATGTCTATTTATGTCTTCTGCTTATTTTTCAATTGCATTGTTTGCTTTTTTGTTATTGAGTTGTATGAGCTGATTCTATATTTTGGAAATAAGCACTTGTTGGCCTTGTCATTTACAAATATTTTCTCCCAGCCCACAAGTGGTCTTTGTGTTTTGTTTATGGTTTCCTTTGCTGTGCAAAAGCATATAAGTTTCACTGGCTTCCATCTGTTTATTTTTGCTTTTATTTCAGTTGCCTTGGAAGACTGACCTGAGAAACACTGGTAGAATTTATGCTGGAGAAAGTTTTGCCTATGTTCTCTTCTAGGTTTATCCTATATTTAAGTCTTTAAGGTAGTTTGAGTATCAATGTTCTCAATTTTAAGAAACGGATAACTGAAACTCAAGAGAGGTTGAGTAATCTGCCAAGGTCAAACAGTAAGTGATAAGTCAGAGATCGGAACAGAAAACCAGCTTTGATAGGTTATTTTACGGTCAGCCTCTGTGGGGAACTGAGAGATGAAACAGGAAAGGAAAGTATATGCCCTGGATGGACATGTCACCTCAGCTTCACATACCCTTGGCCTAAAATGAGGAGCCCAGGCAGCAGAGGCCAGCGTGGTGCTCTTTACAGCACGGTGCAGAGCAGGGCCCCTCTTGCCCAGGTCTGTGGGTAGAAGAGCCTGACAGCCTCCATTTTCTTGGTGAAACATGAAAAAAGCCAAAGTTATTTGCTCACACAAGTTGGTTGGAAATCCACTTAGAGGAATCAATGCCACCTGGACTGTTTCTTTCTTTTAACTCCTGGGAAACATAGTATCTAAGCAGTTTGCCAGGAGAGTTTGTTTCCTAGCTTGAGGAAGAACCATGCTTTAGGCAATCAAATATTGATTACAGTTCCTAAGCTGCTACAGTTTATAGGCATTCACTTGATAGGTTTTTTTCTTCCTACCAGCCGACCTCTATCAGCCCATAAAGTTTGCTTTGTGAAAAAGTATGAACTAGAAGGGGGAAAGAAAAGTACACCACACCCCCTACTTCAAGGCCAGAGAGCTATTAAACCTGACTTTGGCTCAGGAGTCCTCTGCCATGTTGCAGGCAGGTCACCTTGAAAACAATCTGTTCATCACAAAGACTAGTGGGCTTCGTTTCAGGTGGGTCTTCTCCTCCTGCCTTAAAGGCAACTCTGAGTTCAGATGACATCAATGGTCAACAGAGACGGGGGCAGCTGAAGGTGGGATGTCCAGAGACCATTTTTTATAGTCTTAAAATCATATGATCTTTCAAAGAAAATGAAATGCTTGAAAAAGGAAGAAGACAGTGTGAATTAGATAACACAGCAATGATTAAACACTAGTCACCTACTTCTTAAAATATCTTTATATGTTTGTGAAATGTTCATATTGTTGCTTTGAAGGAACTTGACATTCTCTCCCTATATATTATGCCTGGTCATTGGCCAAATGGTGCTTTTTTTTTTTTTTTAATTATAAATACTAGGATTTCAAAGACCTTTCTACTGTTAATTTCCTATAATGGCTGCTAACATCTTATTATCTGCATTTTATTGCTAGGAAAACTAAAATAGAGAGCAGTTAAGTGACTACCCAGTGAACAAGGGGCAGAACTGGAAATAGCACCAGTAATTCATCGTACCTGTGAAAACATACTTCCTGCTAACCTAGAGGTGCCTGTTTGCACGCTGATCTGCTTCTGACTCATGGCTGGTGACATCCTGTATGCCGACCTTTTAGGACTCTGTAGTCGGTCAGCACCTAGCTGTGTTATTAGGTTAAATAATTTCATTATAAAAATAAGGGGGGATCAGACTTGAAACTTTGTCTTTGAGGACAACATAACTTATGACCTGTCATCCAATGGACCACAAGCCAATAAAAGGAAAGTCTGGCTTTGAAGGGGGTGGAAAGGAAAATGTCCAAGGATTTAGATTAAATTTATGCACAATGTATCCATAATTTATGGCCTTATATTAAAAATCTTGGTTGAACATCCCTCCCCCACTTTAATTTATCTTTTCTCATAGCAATTATAATTGACTACTTTACATTTAGGTCCGTGATACCCTGGAGGAGGAAATAGCAACCCACTCCAGTATTCTTGCTGGAAAAAAATCCCATGGACAGAGGAGCCTGGCAGGCTACAGTCCATGGCGGTCACAAAGAGTTGGATGCAACTGAACACGTACAAACATGCACGTTGTATTTTCCCTTCTAAATTCTAAAGGCAGTGATTGTGTCTCATATGTTGTTTATCTTCCATGGTACATAACAATGCCTTGCTCATGCTAGCTGCTCATAAGATGATGCTAAATTAAAAGAAAGAAAAGAAAAGAATACTTTGGATTACATCAGTAACCTAAGATTTACATCCTGTAGAACTAGTGAAAGTGAAAGTCTTTCCGCCATATGCAGCTCTTTGCAACCCCATGGACTATACAGTTCATGGAATTCTCCAGGCCAGAATACTGGAGTGGGTAGCCATTCCCTTTTCCAGAGGATCTTCCCAACCCAGGGATCAAACCCAGGTTTCCCACATTGCAGGTGGATTCTTTACCAGCTGAGCTGCCAGGTAAGCCCAAGAATACTGGAATGGGTAGCCTATCCCTTCTCTAGCGGATCTTTCTGACCCAGGAATCAAACAGGGAACTCCTGCATTGCAGGCAGATTCTTCACCAGTTGAGCTGCCAGGAAGCCCGTAGAATCAGACCTGCTGCTGCTGCTGCTAAGTCACTTCAGTCGTGTCCTACTCTGTGCGACCCCAGAGACGGCAGCCCACCAGGCTCCGCCGTCCCTGGGACTCTCCAGGCAAGAGTACTGGAGTGGGTTGCCATTGCCTTCTCCAGTGCATGAAAGTGAAAAGTGAAAGTCAAGTCGCTCAGTTGTGTCTGACTCCCTGCGACCCCCATGGACTGCAGCCTACTAGGCTCCCCCGTCCATGGGATTCTCCAGGCAAGAGCACTGGAGTGGGTTGCCATTGCCTTCTCCGAGGACCAGACCTACCCATAAACTAAATCCTAGGTCAGAGCCATGGGTGGGAGGAATTGCAGGTGGAAACCAGGCACAGTTCTCACCCTTCACAATTGCAGGCCAAATGAGGGATTGTACATGAGAGGAAAACTGCTGTTGGAACTTAAAAAGAAAATAGATACAAATTCTTCAGTTAGTTTCTATTCTGTCTGCAAGGAAGAGGACCCATGTATTTCTCATCAAGCCCAGAAGACTACCTAGGTAAGAAATAGAAATCTTAAGGGACGAATGTCCATTACAACTATATGGGGAACTCCTGGATGGCGAACTTGTACTCAGGGAAAATCTGTTTATTGTGAAATAAATGGAACGTCCCAAATAATGAGGAAGCATCCCGCACAGGGGAAGAGAGAAAGTCAATAACAGTATTCCAATGTGTGTTGTATCTAAACTAAACTACAAAAGTAGCTTTTTACCATCGCATGCAAATGATGTCTGGAAACTAGCCTAGTTTACATAATTGCACAGCTGTGGGCAGTCTGGCTTCCAAAATTCAGGATGCATCTTGATAGCATGTGTCAGACCCATAAAAGGGTTAATTTTGAAAACAGCCACTTTCCTATACAGATGGAGACAGAGTGCCATCATCAATGTTTAATCAATCAATAGGCATTTATTCCTGTGATATAAAGTTTACATTATCCTCCGTCTGGAGCAAGTAGAGGAATAAGGAAGGGAATCTGTCAAAAGCAAAATTACTTCTTGTTAGCTTTGCCCCTGTAATTTCAGTTCAGCTCAGTACATGTTAATCTTTTTTATGACTTAAATAAAGCAATGAAAGTGATTATACTTTAACCCTCTTGTGCATTTCTTAAACAGTTTAATCTAAACCCAACAGTTTAGACCAGGCTCGGGATGAGCTGTCAGATCTCTGTCTAAAACATGATCAGATAATTGGCCAGTTACTCTGTAGTTTCCATTTCCTTCCCAATTCTGTTCAACCCTGTAGTTCCAGATTTCTTCTCAACCCTTCTCTTTCTGCGCAGCTCTGCTCTCTGTTGTAATTTCCGAGTTTACATGAGAGTGGACTTTCTGTTCAAATAGACACACATTTGAATTCTGGTTCCATGGAATTGCCTGTATGAGTCCCTAGTTCAGTTCAGTTCAGTCGCTCAATTGTGTCCGACTCTTTGCGACCCCCATGAATTGCAGCACACCAAGCCTCTCTGTCCATCACCATCTCCCAGAGTTCACTCAGACTCACATCCATCGAGTTCGTGATGCCATCCAGCCATCTCATCTTCTGTCGTCCCCTTCTCCTCCTGCCCCCAATCCTTCCCAGCACCAGAGTCTTTTCCAATGAGTCAACTCTTCGCATGAGGTGGCCAAAGTACTGGAGTTTCAGCTTTAGCATCATTCCTTCCAAAGAAATCCCAGGGCTGATCTTCTTCAGAATGGACTGGTTGGATCTCCTCGCAGTCCAAGGGACTCTCAATTGTCTTCTCCAATACCACAGTTCAAAAGCATCAATTCTTCGGTGCTCAGCCTTCTTCACAGTCCAACTCTCACATCAGCCCAAGACTGGCAGGTCATGGTGGAGAGGTCTGACAGAATGTGGTCCACTGGAGAAGGGAATGGCAAACCACTTCAGTATTCTTGCCTTGAGAACCCCATGAACAGTATGAACAGTATGAGTCCCTAAGCAATATGTTAATCCCCTTAAGACTCGGTTTCTCTATCTGTAAAATGGTACACTAATGCCTGTCTTGTAAAGTTGTGTGCACACATGCTCAGTCACTTCAGTCGTTTCTGACTCTGCAGTCCTGTGGACTGTAGCCCACCAGGCTCCTCTGTCCATGGGATTCTCTAGACAAGAATACTAGAGTGGGTTGCCATGCCCTGCCCCAGAGGATCTTCCTGACCCAGGGATGGAACCCACATCTCTCATGCCTCCTGCATTGGTGGCTGGGTTCTTTACCACTAGCACCACCTGGGAAACCCTCTTGTAAAATTGGGGTGAACTGTAAATGACATAGCATGTATGAAATGCCTGGTACAGGAAGACCACTTAATTCGTGACTATGATGTTTCCTTGCTCTCAGATGGGATCACTTGTTTCCTCTGCCTTGAGAACAGTGTTTTGTGAGTGTTGTTTGTTTGTTTCATTTACCAGACTGTGGCTCATTAATTCACGTGGTCAAAGCACGGTACAGAAGCAGCAAATTTATGTCTTTCATTTCTGCAAAGGCTAATTAGTAAAGGGGTGGGAGATCAAGCATGCAAGTGTGCTTAGTTGATCACCAGAAAGGAAGATTATTTGTATATTTTTATTGTTATGTGCGTGGTAATTATTACTGGGATGGGTGGTGGTCAATGAAAGTCTATACCCTCCTAACAGGACGAATAATACAGAGGAAGGCATAGGGCCTAAATGCATGTATTACAGCACATGTATGCTATTCTCCATCATATCTGATCTCCTAAATTTTCTTACTAAAGAAAGAAATGGATGGGGATTAATAAATTCCCTCTGTGCTACTAGGATTTCCTCATTCGTGCCTATCTATTAGAAACTCCTAAGGGAAGCGTCTCCAGGCAATAATCATCTGTTATGTACAGAAAATAGAGGTAGAAAATAGAGGTAGAAAATAGAGACCTGCCATCACTATGTGGATGCTCTCAGATCAGCGTTGGCGTTTAAGGTAACACAGAGTTCTCATCGTGGCAGCTCCGTATATTCTGTCCAGGGTGACGTGGGCAGCCTTTGGAATGCAGCATAAAATTAGTGAGTACTAATGAATAATGAATAAAGGTTTACTCCCAAACCAGGCCGTCAGATGGAAGGAAAGTCTAACTTGGTTTCACAATCCAAACCATTGTTCACCCACTTGTTCTGCTTCTCACCATCTGTCCTACTTTTCTGTTCACAAGCTGCTAAACCATTAAGCAAACCTATCACACATAACAAGTTCAACCTGCTTCTTCGTCTTCTAACCTAGTCTTAGAAATTGTTCAGTAGTAAGAATATAGAGCCCAGATCCTGAATATTGGGTAATTCTTAAGTTGTCAGGTTCCCACAAGTCTGTCCATTGAAGATGCTCACAGCATGAAATCAAGGGGTGAAATTCAGCATGAAATTCACCTGTCAAGGTGAAAAAGCAGTGGTTTCATTTCTGATCAGCCTTCCTGGGGAGGGGGTGGGGTGGGGGAGATTGGATAGAATGTAGCCAATGACAGAGAGTGCAAGGAATCCTGCATTTCCTCCTTTCCCTTTAAATCAACCCAAATCAGATTCTAAAGTTCCAGACTCAGGAATAGAAAAGTCAAATTCAGTCACTATGAGAGTGTCCCAGCTTCAGGCCACACAGGCGGTGGCCTGAAGTCTGTGGACATTGCCTGTGTGCTTAGTCACCCAGTCGTGTCTGACTCTTTGAGACCCCGTGGACTGTAGACCACCAGGCTCCTCTGTCCATGGAATTCTGCAGACAAGAATACTAATACTGGAGTGGGTTGCCATTTCCTACTCCAGAGGGTCTTCCCAACCCAGGGATTGAACCCACATCTCTTGCATCTCCTGTACTGGCAGGTGGATTCTTTACCAGTGTGCCACCTGGGAAACCCCAGTGGATCTTAAGCAAAGATGGGAATAAAGATGGGAGTAAAGGCCCCACTGGCTTTGAGATGTTGAGGGACACAGAATACCAGTGGGGACTCCATGGTCCTAGCCCCTCGGGATATAGCTGCTCAGTTGCTTCTGGTCCACTCATGGGGCTGAGAAAATCTTTGATGACCTGGAGCGAGCACTCCACCCCGAGTCCCACCGTGTGCACTGGCAGACAGCCTTCTGACAGCACTTCTTGCTTAAGCAGCTGCCACTGGGGTCCATGCTCCCCGTTACCACTAAACTCACTAGCCTCCAGCCTCCACGCAGTCCATGTGAACCATCTCCTGCCTTCCCTGCCAGTGCTGCTAGAGGCCCTGCCAGATCACCCCATCTTTTCTGGGGACACCTATTTCACCTGAGATTAGGTTTCCACACAAAAAAAGGAAGAGCTGCTACTGCTGAGGAAAGAGAATGACAAACTTCAGGTTTCTGTTCAAAACAGGAAGGGCAGGAGTGACTTGGAAAGAGCAAAACCGAAACCTCAGAAAATTATCCTATCCTGTAAGCCTCATAGTCAAGCAGCAGACAAGAGTTACCCTTGACTGCTTGGCCTAGGAACTCGGTGGACCGAATGTTCCTGATAGAAAAGTAATTGGAGTCGCAATTATATGCACCAGCTCCAGGGACACTGGCTGAGGGTGAGAACTGAGAAATACCCACGGGTGTCTCAGGGCAGCACCCTGGGCACTTCCATCCTATCCCAGTGTTTCTGGGCAGAGGTTCACACGTGTTAGGAGTAGGAGTGGACTCAGCAGAAGCGGGAAGATTCAATGAAGGAGTCCTAATACCAAAAGCGTGGCAGGTGTCTGCAAACACAAGACCCTCCTACCTTTGAACCTAAAACCCAAGTGGATATTTGGAAAGGGGTCACTGCATCAATGGCCAAAGGAATGACCACATCCAGGCCAAGAGGGGTGCCCAGGAGGAGGAACCTTGGGCTCAGAATTACCCAGAGCTCAGTCACTGCCCAGAGCCAGCTTGTAGGGGCCCTGAGACGCAGCAGGACAGAAGAAATCAGGTTTCTCCCGGGCTACCTAGAGACCTGTGGGAGACACACAGACAGCAGGGCAGTGGGACAGGAGGAAAGCCAGGCAATCACACCTAAAACTCAGAGACTCTGCCAGCAAACTGGGGCCCCCATCCAGGGACCCCACTGCTGGAGGTTCTAGAAAAGTCCATGTCTACTGCATTGGCCCCTGGGAACAGAGTCCTCTCTGACTGGGCCCTCGGAGTCTGATGCTGCCAAGAAAACTCCAGGCGCACTTTCAAACACAAGTAAAAACCTCTGCATACTCTAAAATAAAAGCCAGATAATCTTCTTAAATGACCAGGTATCTGGATCTGGTGCCTCTGTGATTTACTGAGATTGAACTTAAGCAAATATTTATGGGAACAGGAGGCTCCGATGAACAAATTCATTAATTCAGTGACGGCACAGGGTAGTTCCTCAATAAATGGTGGTGGTTGCTGCTGCCGATGATAATTAAAACCCTGTTTATAGATGGGTTGTGATGTATAATCATTTCATAACTATCTAAGTCCTTATGCCTTGATGAGAACTATCATTATGTGTAAATATTGACTAAGGCTGAGCCTTGAGCATGCCGTGGAAATTCAAGTTTATCATCTCCCACTAACCAACAGTAATGAACTAAACTGGGATCTCTCAGTCCAAACAAACAACTGGTTGCGTTGAAGGGGGGAGTGCAGGCATGAGCCTAGGTCAATACATCTTGCAGTCACGTTTTTCTACATTTTACACACAATCTGGGCATTTTGCATGAGACTTTTGGTATTTCCTCATCATTTGGGGACTTTTAGGACTTCTAGCGGGGAAAGTCCTCTCTCTGATTCAGCCTTACAAAGTACCAGGAGGAGGTTGGGAGGCTAGGAGTTCCTGGAAGTTTCCATGGACCTGTGATATACCCAATTTCACTCCTGGGCATTTCCCTAGAGATAAAGAGGAGTAGTAGCTTTTTCTTTAGGAGACTCTCTTGTCCCTGCTGCTGCTGCTGCTAAGTCGCTTCAGTCGTGTCCGACTCTGTGTGACCCCATAGATGGCAGCCCACCAGGCTCCTCCATCCCTGGGATTCTCCAGGCAAGAATACTGGAGTGGGTTGCAATCATTTCCTTCTCCAATGCATGCAAGTGAAAAGTGAAAGTGAAGCCACTCAGTCATGTCTGACTCTTAGCGACCCCATGGACTGTAGCCTACCAGTCTAAGAGTGGCTGGCCTTTGCTGTTCCTGGTTTGATGACCAGTGAGTCGTGGCTGGTTGCAGCCAGCTCGGGGCAGGGGGGCTGATGTGCTAGTATCTACCATAGGTTTGGGCCATTTGGTGCTTTCTTAAGGCCCCTCTGTCCATGGGATTCTCCAGGCAAGAGTCCTGGAGTGGGTTACCATTTCCTTCTCCACTCTTGTCCCTGAATGACCAAAATTTTATCTATCTAGATGTCATCCAAAACTGGTAAGAACTGAAGTGCTAAACTGAATTTGGTTCCAGTCCAAACATGTTCTTCATGTTCAGTAGGAAATCAAAGACTGAATGAATGTACAAATGGGACTCCTCAAGATGCTTTGCCACACCCAACACCCCCCACCACACACACAGACTCACACACACACACACACACATAAACTACTTCATAATTTACCAGATGGAAACAATTTACAGGATATTCTTTGTGAGGGAATTAGAGTAAGTCAGGCAGCAACTTTAAAAATCAATAAAAGCAAGCTCACATTTTGTCATGTTACCCTTCATCACCATCCACCCAGACAAATCAGCTAAGATATTGCAGACAGGACTACTAGAAAGTAGCATTTCCTCTGCATGGAGCTTGGGGAGCACGTGAGGAGGAAATGGTCTCCTTTGTAGGCATGAGTGAGATTAGTATGAAGGGGCCTATAAATATTAATGCGCTTTTCTCTTCTGCATTTCTGTATACATACTTTCATTTGGAAGTTTCTACTGAAGGGTAGGGGTAGGATAGAAACATTAAGTTTATTCAAGCAGAAATTCAAAGAGAAAGTGTATTTACCCTTCGGCATTCAAAACTGAGAAACACAATAGAGTGAAAATGGACTTGGTAGAGAAGAGGGAGAGAGAAAGCAAATTTTCTAAATTGTTTTAGTATACTAGGAACCAAGCCCAGGGGCTTAGATCTTGTGTTTTTTCTCATAACATAGATAAGATTCC
Organism: Nanger dama; assembly: GCA_917880005.1. Lineage (NCBI taxonomy): Eukaryota > Metazoa > Chordata > Mammalia > Artiodactyla > Bovidae > Nanger > Nanger dama. The sequence continues at coordinate 11,477,887 of CAKJTW010000032.1, read as the reverse complement.
CCCTCCGCTATGATCATCGGGCCATTACATTTGTTGCCCTAAAGTAAAAAGGAGGGTATGCCATAGTGGGAAACGTGTAGATGGAAGATTCTGAGCTTTTAAGAAAAGGTTGGATTTTGGAGGTTGGATTTTCTCAGAGGGACTCATGGGAATTTTTGAGAGACCCCAAGAAAGCAAGTTTCAACATCAAGATCCCACTCGTTATCCTTGCTGCTGCTGCTGCTAAGTTGCTTCAGTCGTGTCTGACTCTGTGACCCCAGAGACAGCAGCCCGCCAGGCTCCCTGTGGGAGAGCTCCAGGCAAGAACACTGGAGTGGGTTGCCATTGCCTTCTCCAACTCGTTATCCTTAGGATGTGGGAAATCTCTTGAAATGAGAAAGGTGTGGGAAATCCAGCCGACTCTGGGCTAGTGGTCAGTTTCCAGGGTATAGCAGGGAGCACTGTCCCCCCCTCACCCCAGGGGACGGGACAGTGTCATCAATGGAAAGGGCAGGACAGGTCTTCCAACATGCCCCTGCCCCGGGGGGTGTAAATGGGGATTCCAGAAGAACTTGGTGCATGTGTAAAGATGCAGAGGGGACCAGCACAGGCTCTCGGGGGGCCTTAAGAAAGGGCCAAATGGCCCAAACCTGTAGCAGATACTAGCACATCAGCCCCCTGCCCCGAGCTGGCTGCAACCAGCCATGACTCACTGGTCATCAAACCAGCAGCAGCAAAGGCCAGCCACTGTCTGGGCTACAGAGGACCTCACTTCCAGGAGGGCACATGCTATCTGGCAGAGGAGCTGAGTCAGGGACGGGAAATCTGACAGACCCAAAGAGGCAGTGGTCAACCTAAACATCAAACTGTTCAGAGACTCTTACAAAAAGAAGTCCCCCGCTCTCCCTGCCTGCACCACCCAGCAGATAGGGGCTCGAGACACAATAAGGACCATAGAGAGGCCACCTTTCCCTTGTGTAGCAGGAGCTCACAATTTGACATTCGGTTCCACTGGCTTCAAGAAAAGTCAAAGTCAGCTACATGTATAAATGGGAGTTTCTGAGCTTTGGGAAAAGTCGACATCCCTGATTTCAAGAGCATAACGTTCATTCTTTAACGATATTTCTTTGTATTGTGGAATTAGTTTTATACTGTTACATGTTCATGTATAATCTAGACATCTTTTACAAAATTTTCAAATTGACAAGCACATGTGGCAGGACGTTTTGTCTCCTCCTTCTTCCTGCCGTGTCTAGGTCGTCCAGACATGTACCAGCCCTGGGGCAGGTCAGAGGAGCGCTCCTTGGCTACCCAGGAAGAGGCAGGAATCGAACCACTGGAGATGGGGTAAGAGAGGGCCACAGAGAGAAGGGGGCACTCAGACCTGCGGGCGAGGGAGGAGAAGGAGCCTGTTCAGGACGAAGACTCTTCTCCTGAGGTCCGGAAGGGAAGCAGCCATGCAGGTGGCCGCAGGAAGAAAGAGTGAAGGTGCCTGTGTGCGTGGGGAGCAGGAGAAGCCATCTGAATACTCTAGAAGCCTCTGCCTAGTCCCTGACAAAGGGGAATTATGGATTGCATGAGCCTATAGTGTACAGCCTACCAGATACTCTGTGTGTGTGTGTGTGTGTGTGTGTGTGTGGGAGAGAGAGAGAGAGAGAGAAACAAACAGTAAGATCGTCTAGTCAGGTATTTCCTGGGAAAGGACATACTGTCCCTCTTCCCAACGTGAAAGGCAAGGTCACAAGTTTACACCACACAAAGAATCCTTGCAAATACATTTTATAATGTTAATCTTTTATTATAACTTGGAGCAATTTCCACAGCTAAGTAATATTTAACTCTCGCTTTCTTTTCTAATAGCAAAACAAAGTGTATGCCACAAAGACACTGCCAGTGAGAATCAGAAATAGTGACAATTTTCAAAGTTATTTTAGACCAGAGCCATTTGCTCGTATGGATGTGTGTGTGTTTACAACAGCCATGCTCCCCCACAAAGTAAAATACACTGGAAATGGGGGAGTATGGAGTAGGGTGGGGTGAAGAAGGACGTGGCAGTATTTTCAGTTCTGAGTAACAGTCCCCGACTCGCCAGTGAGACACTGGACCACAGGCAGGATGAATGTTTGGGTCTGAACAACCCACTCCATTGGTTCATTTTGCTACCTTGGCCCAAACAAGTGTGTCCACTACTTTCTTCTTGCTCCTGAATCTCAGCGCAATCAAGTATCAAGAGACAAGCAAGCAGCCAAATGGAGCTAAGAGAAGGGTGATCATTGCAAAGAATTCCTGTGGGGTTCACTGGGGTTTTCAGAAAGTAAGGCATGCCCATCATGCCCATGGTTGTGAGTGGACATCTGATTTACCTGCTGTAGGTGAAGGTGGTTCTTCCTACAGAATGCTCTCTCCAGAATGACATCCCCTCTCTGGGACATGAGATGGAGTGGAAGGACTAACCATCTAAAATTGTCAGCTATGTAATTTCTTTTTCAGCATTAACTCATTTCAGCCTGAAAATCTTGACAATGCAAATTTGTTCTCCAGCGGGGGAGAGAGAATGGGAGAAAGAAACAATATTCCTCCCTTTAATCTGGTGAAAATAATCAGGAAGGATGGGTGAGAGGGACCACACGTTCTGTGCTGTGCTTTTGAAAAGAGAACAAAACACAATGTCCAGAGATAAATGGTCATCGCCTGAAGCTCTAGTTTTCTTACAAATTCTTAAGGAAATGTTGCCCCCTTCTGGACAAAAAGTATAATAGGCAGTCACCACAGCCTTGCCATCCAACCTGTCTATAAACCGATCTACCTGGGTTAGCAGGATGGGTTTTGCTCTGGTGTCTTTTCTGTCACTATGCCTCTACAACACTAATTCACTTTTAAAAAGTCACTATGCAAGCACGAATCATATGTATCAGAGATCAGAAAGCCCATTTTACCAATTAGGCAGATTCTTCAAAACAGGAATAATCAACCACACTGACAAAGTTTACCAGATTTTTTTCAGTCTCATTCACAGCCTCCTTACCTCCTATAGGACTTGAGGAGAGGTGGATAGTTTTCATTTATCTCTCATTGTTTATTTTATTATTTAGTTTTAAATTAATACTCTCTTTCAAAAATGGGCTCAAATTAGGCATTTGGGATTAACATAGACACACTAACTATATATATAACAGATAGCCAACAAAGACCTACTGTGTAGCACAGAGAACTCTGCTCAGTATTTTATAGTAACCTATAAGGGAAAAGAATCTGAAAAAGAATAGACATATATATGTATGGATAACTAAGTCACTTTGCAGTTACTCCTGAAATTAATATGACATTGAAAGCAACTATACTTCAATTTAACAAGATAGAAACAAATGGGTTCAAGTTTGCCTAGCTAAAAACCTTGAATTTTATTTTTTCAATAGATTTTATTATTTTAAAGTCATATACTTGGAGCATTAAAAACTGAAATGCCAAAGCTGATATCCTGACCCGAGTTATAAGATGTCCATGCTTTACCTTTATAGCGTGCCCCTCCTAGTAGTCACTGCTCACTAGCAAATGTGTTGTCAATACACAAGGCAATTGAATGCACATGTTTTTCTATTTGACCGCCTATGTGTTTGCTCCTCTAAAGAAAAATCAAAATCGAAGAAGGAACCAGCCCCCTGCCCAGGACACGCCACCACCCCAAAAGGAGAAAGTCGTCTTTCTGCTGTTGAAGTCACTAACGTGAAGAAGCCTACAAGCCCAGAAAGCTTATTTCTCAGCTGAGTGACCACAGCAGAAGGACCCATGTTCTTGCCTAAGCCCTGTAACTGCAGGCTTCTACCGTAAGGCCAATATCTGCCTTCGTGCAGAGCTGCCAGAGGGGTTAGGGAAACGAGATACCATTTCTCTGAGAAACTCTGCTCATTTCTGTGAGCCCATGATTGATGGTGATTGATAACTCTGCACACCTGCAATCAAAGATGCCGTATTTATCCCGGGGCAACACCTGTGGGGAGGCTGGCTCTCACTCCCTGAGCGCGTCCCACAGGCGACTGGCAGAGCGTCTCCTGGTCCACTCTTCCCTAAAGCTCCGGGAAGGTGGCCAGGAGCCCGGGTCAACTCACCCCTGCGCGGCAGTCCTGTCTATGCGAGCATGTCTCTTCTGCGCTCACCCTCTGGCCAGAGGCAACAGCGGGGTCCTCTTTGTGAAGGAGGTAAGTGCAAGGGGAGGAGAGAAAGTGAATTGCTGCGACCCCCGGGCAGGCGCTTCTGTTTGTCGCCCACCAGACCCTGCCTGGGGTAACTATAGTAAATATCACCTGCAAGGCCAATGGCCAGGGTGTGTCATGATAGGCCCACTAGGGATGCTAAGACGGGCGCAGAGAGGCGGCCCCGACGTCTGCCTCGTGTAAATCTCAAATTACTAGCTGCACTGGTGACTTTAAAACCACTGTCTCAGAGGGCGACTTGCAGCCTTTCAGTGGCGGCAGCTCTCGCGGGGGCCTCGAGTGACTCTTTGGAAAAGCACAAAGGGAACGAACGGGGGTGGGATGGTGTTCTTAGAAATCCTGTTTTGAATTGGGAAGTTCCTGGTGCAGAAATGTCTTTGGTGCGGGAGATATTCCGGGCCTGCAGGCGCTAAATTGATTCACTGTCCTGCAGGCACCCAGGGGCTGAGTATCAGGGAACAAATGCATTCATCATGGCAGGGCCCGTGTGCCAAGGCACAAATAAAGACCGTGCTCCCCGCGGCGGGGAGCGTGGGGACCTCGCTGCAGACCACACGCGCCGGAGTTGCTCTCTGAAGTCTCATTACTAAATATGTGTGTATGTAGCGGGGGGTGATGGAGGGGGTTCCATCTGACTTTCTCTGAAAACATGCATTTAGAAATAAATGTATTTACACTTCACTTTATGTTTTCAAAAAGGAGGAGGGTGGAATCTTTGGACCAGAGTCGTTACAGATTAAAAACACACACACAGGCACCCGGACACAGACACGCACACACACACATGCACGCACGCACAAAAGCTTTCGGGGAGAAACAGAAAATAATGTTTAGCAATTACGGTCCACAGCTGCTGCGGTTCCAATGTGCGCGTACTACACAGGTGCGGCCATTATAACAATGAATAGCGCGCATTAAAGGTGCCATCCATAGGGGTAATAATACTGGGGTTGAAAAGGTATTTTCATTTGCGGCCTGATGTTAGGCAGAAAATAAAATAAGGCGTTTCACAGCCAGCCTGATGGCTCAGCTGCCACACGGGAGGCCCGAGCCTGAGATTAATCTAGGACTCTTATGTGAGCAGCTGACGGTGGGAACCTGGCAATGGGTACCCGGAGGGACCACCAGCTCGCTCCCGATTCTTCAGAAAGCCTGCTGATTGGGGAAACTGAGGCACCCCGCAGTTTACAATGTGAGCGGCATCAGCCGGTGTGAGATCCAGCCCTCCCTACCACCTACTATTCTCTGGATGCTGGAAATGTTGTTGGGGAAAATATTACAGGGAGAGCGGCCGAATGGATGGAGGGGAGGAGAATGAATCCCGCAGGGGGGCGGGGAGGGTTCTCTCCCTCGGGCTTCCTCGTCTCTGGCTGCTGTCTCCGTACCCCGGAAACGCCCTTCCCAGGGTCCGGCTGCCAAGGCTTGGGCAGCCTGCATTTCTCACTTCTCCGTTTGAACGCCCAGCCGCTATTGGGTACCATATTCGACTGTGTTCATTTGCCAGAACTTCTCAAATTGCTAAACTTGTCCGCCTGGGTGGGAAAAAAAAAAAAAAAAGGTCTTTAGGCAAATCCTGCAGATTGATAGCTGGAAAGCTGAAGAAGGGGTGCAGGGGACTGGGTTGGGGGAAGGGTGGTGATGAGAGAGCGAGGTCTAGAATGGGAGGGTGGGGGGAGGCCAGACCTCAGTGCCATCACATGGGAGCTCCATGACCGTGGGCACCCTGTGTCAACCCCTGAACTGCTGCAGAATGGGGGTTTTAGGATCTACCACAGAGGACGGTAAGAAGTTCCAGCGAGACCAAGGATATGAAGACTACACCAAGCCCAGCTGGTGAGTAGCTGTCATTTCTCCATGTTGGTTTTCCTGAATGAGTCTGTGGATAACTTGAGTGATTTTTGGTAAGAAATGGAAATCTACCTCAAGCAGAAACAAAGACATTAATAGCAGTGTGCATATTACTCAGTACCGTAATCCACTTCAGAGCAAACACGGTAGGCTGCCTGGCGGTGGTGGGTTTTCAAGTTTAAAGCTCAGTGAAATCATTGTTTTCATCTTGTCTACTTTCAACAGGGGGTAAAGACAAACAATAAAATAGTGCATGTTGTGGGGTGAATTTAAAGACGAAATGCTCAGCTTCCATCAGATCCAGGTGTGCACTGGCCCGGCTACCATGAACAGGGTTGGCTTTTCCAGGGCCCAAGTGAAGAGTGGCCTGGAAGCCCCCAGCCTGGTGTGGCCGAGCAGACCCCAGGCTGAGCGCTGTCCTAGGGAGCAGGAAGGGCCCTGGTTCACCAAGGAAGGCAGGAACACAGCCCTTTTTAGAGGCCTTAAAAGTGAGAACAGGATGAAAATTAATTTGAAACTTCCCAGGAAGCCTGCATAATGAAAGCAAAGCTCGATTGCCGTGCTGGCAGGCGCTCTCTGGATCTGGAAGAGCTCACACAGTAGAGCTCTAAACAGCTCGCTGAAGCCAGCTTGGGGGCTCAGCACCAGTTACAGTGGTGGTGAGGATGGTGGAGAAGAGAGTCTTAGTCAAGCTCTCATGGACCGCAGTTCCCTGAGGCTCATTCGCAGTGTGCTCATTTATTCATTCAGCTCAAGTTGAGGACCACGTAGTGTGAACTGGCACCATCCGAAGTCCATAATAAGACATCAGACCCCCTGTTGATGAAGCTGCCTGTCTGAAAGCAGAGACGGGACTATCAACACATAATTATTAGGTAGTTTGTGAAAGTATTCAGCAGAGGAAGAAAGGGGTGCTGGGTGCTTAATCCAGACAGGGGGTTTAGGAGAGGCTTTTAAGAGGAGCTGATATCCAGATGAAAACTAGACAGGGAAAGAGGGAGGTCTGGATGCAGGATGCACAAAAGCTTAAGGGTGAAAGTACGAGCCATTCTGCAAACTCACAACTGAAGGTTGGATGGTGAAGGGGGAAGAAGAGAGGCTGTGATGGCAGGAGCTCGTGCAGCCCTGTGTTCTGCGTGGACTAAGGAAGGCTGAGGCTGTGGGGAGACCTTTGAGCCAGAGTTATTACAGATGAGCTACACACATACAATGGTAGCTAGACTTCAGGGTGGGAGGTTCCCACCTCCCGGGATTCATACTTCGGGGTAATCACTTGAGACACTGCCGGAATGGGTCTGTGTGATCAGTGGATTGTGACAAAGCAATGGTATGTCATTTCTGAGGTTAAGTTATAAAAGACATTGCAGCTTCACTTCTCAGATCCCTACCCTAGGGTAAGTCAGCTGCCAGGCCTTAGAGCCGTCCCGTGAAGATCCCCATGTCACAACATTCTGAGGCCTTGCAAGTGAGCTTGGGAGGAAATGCTTCAGCCCTGGTCAGTCTCAAACAATTGTAGCCCTGGTTAACATCTTGACTGCAGCCTCATGAAAAACCATGAACCAGAACCCCCAGTGAAGGTGTTTTTCTGACTCTCAAAAACTGTGCAATACCAAATACTTGTTGTTTGAAGCTGCTAAGTTTTGGGCTAATTTATGACACAGCAACAGATGGCTAATATATCTGATAACATGGGGAAAAATATATGTACATTACTATGTGAAAGAGCAAGTTATAAAGAAAACAAGTTTAATATCCTGCTTTTTATACACTACACATTTGTATGTTATATTAATAATGGTGTTTCTGTTTAAAATTTTTGTTGGTTTACAATGTTAGTTTCTGGTGTACAATTTAAATCTACATGTATGTTTTCAGATTCTTTTCTATTATGTTTATTTCAGATATTGAATATAGTTCCCTGTGCTGTATAGTAGGATGTTGCTCATCTATTTTAATAGGTAGTAGTTTGTATCTGCTAATCCCAAACTCCAAATTTATCCCTCCCCTACCTCCTTTACCCTTTGGTAACAGTAAATTTTGTCCTATGTCTGTGAGTCTCTTTCTGCTTTGTAAATAAGCTCATTTTTATCATTTTTTTTAGATTCCACATATAAGTGACATTATATACTTGTTCTCTAAGTTTCTTTTTTATTATTATAAAAATGAACCACAAAAGCAATCTTGTCTAAGGCTTCATGATAACGTCAATTAAGGCTCATAAGCAGAGCACCAGAGGCGTTTTGAAATCACAGGCTAACTCTGGAGTGTGGTTAAGCCATAGAGAAGTCCTGCCCACTTTCTGCACAGCACCGCATCAGCAGGTGTAAGGTGGGGCGTGGGGTGGGGAACAGAAAGGAGTCACCTTTTCACCAGGGGGCGAAGATGTTAACCAGAAGAGTAGGGTTTAAAAAAAAAAAGGAAAGGCCAGCCAGATCATTTCCAAGGCAGTTTTGGGAAGCTGCAGGGCAAGATAGATACCCAGAAAGGCTCCAGGTTATCCATAGAAGAAGGTGAGAAGGGGCTGAGTTGACGAAAGAGGAAAAACGTACCAGCTAAAGGATTCTGAAGCTGGGAGAAAGGCAGCCCTCACCGGCTGGCCTCAGCAAGACCAACCAGAAGTCCCAGCAAGTAGAAAAAAATTTTCTCATGTAAATCATCCTGAGGACACACCTCAAGGGTGGGTCTGAAGGTGGTCCAGCATGCCAGCCTCTGGGATGTTACTCAGAAGCTGCTTGCCTTTTGCTTGCCTAAACAAGCTTAGCCTGATTGCCTTTTCCACCATGTTGGGCATGACAGTTATCAGTGAATTGATTAAAATTACATTAAATAGTTGTTTTCTTGCAACATTAACATCTTTTCTCCTTAATATTTTTGTCATATATCAAGGAGTTTAGAAAGTGGTATTTAAGGCCATACCAAGTTTTTCTTTCTTTTTTTTTTCTTGGATGGGCATGGAATCAGGAGGTTCTTAATGTGTATTAGTCACAGATGTTTGAGGAACTGCCCCCAGCAATGCCTCTGAGTGAAAAGGGACTGGTCTCAGGGCATTAGGATAACAAATTGTCATCAAGTTTTCAGTGCAGAGTGAAACCAACTGTTCTCAGTGGACAGGAGGCTGCCACATTGTGGGAGAGGGGCGAGGAGACTGCCATCCCACACCCTGCCCGAGCAAAGACATGGAAAAGTGAGGCCCCATTCTGATCTCTTCCCTGAAAAAAGCCCACTCACCTGTGGACCCCCAAGGTCTTTGGGGGTTTGAGTGTGGTTCTCAATGATGATGTCCACAAAAAAGAAAAGATGAAGGCATTAGTTAGACAAGCATTGAAGTCATGGAAATACATGCCTGGAGATTTTATTAAATTTCTTTCTAGTTAACAGTGATTAGAACAAAGCCACATTTATCAAATTAACTGAATCAGTGCTTGACTTCAGTAAGCATTTGCTCTAAAGACCAGGCACCCAGTTCAGCGTGTTTAGACTTAGAAATTTCACCTGCCTGATTATTTCCCGCTAAATAGAACCCCACTTGTTAGATATAAAGATGGCATTTGTCTTTACATGTGATAAAGCTGTTATTACTCTCGGATGGTGTCATGCTGACTTTTCCAGGGTACTGGGGAAGCCCTTGATCCCTGTAGTCTCAAGTATGTGCCACCAAATTGCCGTTCTCCTTTTATGCAAAGGTGTTCCTTTTAGATTTTTCCCTACATGGAAGAGGTCCTTTCGTCCCGATACCCTCCATAAAATAGCACGCCTACAGTAAAACGCAGTTAAACCACATAAAACTTCAGCAACTACCAAACTACGCCTGTCAACAGATGAACCACTAAGAGAAAGGAGGTCCTTGGCAGTGTTGGCTATGGAGTTAATAACCACTTGAGTGAAAAAACTTTTCTTCATTATATATACTATTGCTTATAATTTTTCTTTGACATAGACACCATCACTCACATATTCAGCCTTTATCATGTCACTCAAAATTGACACGAGATCAACAGTACTTTTTTTTCCCGTGTGTGGATAGGCTTCCAGATGTTTTTACTCTTTAGAAATGCCTAAAAGATACTGATAACTTTATTTTTAAGTGAAGGATAATTGCATTACAATATTCTGTTGGTTTCTGCCATACATCAACATGAATCAGCCATAAGTATACTTCTGGAACCTCGCTCCCACCTCCCACCCCATCCCACCCTTCTAGGCCATTACAGAGTCGCGGTTTGAGTTCCCTGAGTCGTACAGCCAGTTCCCACCAGCTATCCATTTTGCATGTGGTACTGTATATGATTCCCTGCTAGTCTCTCCATCCGTCCCACCCTCTCCGTCCCCCACCAATATCCACAAGCCTGTTCTCTATGCCTGCATCGCCCTTGCTGCCCTGCAAAGAGGTTCATCAGTACCATCTTTTATAAATTCCATATAAAGAGAGTTAATATGACATTCGTTTTTCTCAAAAAGATGCTGATATATCTTGGAATTATTCTGATAAAAAGCTTAAAGCAAAGGAGACATTTTGCTTGATTCCAGAAACAGGTTAGTGGTAGAAACTGATGTCTGTCAAATGGCTTTGTCATCATTTGGTGGGTCATGACCTCAGTAGGAAGAGGTTTGGTCTTGTGTTTTTAACCAGGCTTTTTGACTTTCAAACCTGAAATGATGAACATTCAGCATGCTGATGTATATCACCACATCTCTCCGTCTCATGCCTACTCCTTTGTTTTCTTTGATTACTATACGGTTCTCTATTATTGGCAAGGATGTTTGAGATAAACCATAAAACCTGCAGACTTTGTTAATCTGATGTGACATAGCAACTACTAGAATTCCTTAAAAAAAAATAAAACAAGCCTACCGTTAGTATGCTTGAAATAGATTCAGCTCAGCTGGTAGTGAATAATGTTGGAGTCTGAAGGACGTGGCTGGAATGAGCTAAGTCTCTGCTTCACCAATGCTGGCTGTTTCTGGGAAGGGGTGCTTACTGACTTCAGGGCTGCTGCCTTCTGACTCTGGTTGTAGATGCTTCCTGAGGCTTCTTTCTTGTGCTGCAACTTTTGCAGATGACCCATTTAACCAGATTCTCAGGGCATCTAGGACTCACTGCCTCCTTGTTATAAGGTCCATTGTAGGTTATTAAATTTTGGTGTAAGCAGTTTATCAAAATCCTTTCTATAAAACAGGTTTAGCAACAGGCTGACCTTTTCCCCTAGCAGAACCCACTAGAAAGGTGTCACTTCTTGGTCATTGGGATAAACTTTGTGGGAAACTGCTTGCTGCTTAGCATTGGTTTGATTTATGCCTTGCTTTGATAAGCTTGTGTGTGTGTGGTTTCATTTAAAGATATTGAGACTTAATTCACATTTATTCTAAGAGGGGGTTGGGATGCTTATACTTCTATACTTTTGTTTGAATAGGGGTATACCCAATTAACAATGTTGTGATAGTTTCAGGTGGACAGCAAAGGGACTCAGCCACACATACACAGGTATCCATTCTCCCCCAAACTCCCCTCCCATCCAGGCTGCCACATAACACTGAGCAGAGTTCCATGTGCATTAAATCTGGGAAAGTCCTTACTACAGAAACCAAATGCTGGGTAATCTTTTGTTCAGTGAATTTTGAGTGTCAACTGTGTTATTAGCAGAGTGCTTTCTCTTGATGAGAGACAATATACAATGTAAGAAACAATCCTGTCCATCAAACAATTTATAATATATGGGCAATGAGTACACACAGAAACCCATTAACAGTAGATGCAAACTCTGACTTAGTGGCCGAATGAGTGACAAAGATGAGTGATGGAAAGGTCCAGTACAGAAGTGCATTAGTAAGGAAGGCATCCTAAAAAAGACAGTACTTGAAAAGGATGAAAGGTGAGGAAGAAAGAGGGGGAAGATGTCATAACTCAAAATAACTGAAGCCAACACAGGAATACATCTTCACTCAGCTCTTCCAGGCAGCTCTCCCTGGCTTCCAGGTCTACCTGCTGTGCACCTGTAGCAAAGTCTTTCAACCCATCATGTTTTTAATGATCTGTCTTTATATCTAGAAGCCTCTCAGAGTCAGGGGCCAAGTATTTTTCACCACTGCATCCTTTGGGGAACATTTCAGATGATAAAAATGTAAGTAATACCTGTGGGCTTCCCTGGTGGCTGAGTGGTAAAGAATCTGCCTGCCAATGCCGAAGATGTGGGTTCAATCCCAGAATCGGCAGAATCCTCTGGAGAAAGAAGTGGCAACCCGCTCCAGTTTTCTTGCCTTGGAAATCCCATGGACAGAGGAGCCTTGACGGGCTACAGTCTGAAGGGTCGCAAAGAGCTGGACACAACTTAGCAACTAAACAAGTAATACCTAGCACTGTAATACCTGACATGCAGTAGAGACTCAGTCAGTGTTTGTTGAATCTCAGTGTTAGATTTGAGAAGGAGAGAGGAATTTGAGAGCCTTTGTCACCAGTATCTAGAATCATTATGTCACTGTTACTTCATTAAGCTATAACTGAAGTCTGGAGCTGGAGAGTTCCAGATACTGCATCAGGATTTTATCATTTCAGTCAATTGGCAAAATTCCACATCATTGCTTACCATTCTTGCAACATCTTTTTCCTCTCCCCTGTCCCACAAATGCAAACACTTCAAGTGTCTCCATAGACCGCTGGACAAATGAAATGCCCTGTGATATGAAAATTAATTACCACAATAGTCCCTGTCTTTCCAAATGCAGGCAAGAGCCTTTGACTTTTTTCTTGTTCTCATCATTCCTATGAAATCCTAGACCATTATTGCTGACTTTTTAAAATTAACTTTTATTGGAATATAGTTGCTTTACAATGCTGTGTTTCTGCTTTACAGCAAAATGAATCAGCCACGCATACACCTGTATCCCCTTTCTTTTGAACCTCCTTCCCTTTCAGGTCACCACAGGGCATTAGAGTTTCCTGTGATATACAGTATGTTCCCAGTAGTTATCCATCTTATACGCAGTATCAATAGCGTATATGTGTTAATCCCAACCTCCCAGTTCCTCCCACCTCACCCCCACTCTCCTCTTTGGTATCCATATATTTGTTCTCTATGGCTGTGTCTCTTTCTGCTTTGCAAATAAAATCATCTAAAATAAAAAGAAACAAAATTGGGTCATGTGTAGAGGCATGGGTGGACCCAAGGAGTATCATACAGAGAGAAGCAAGTCAGAAATACTGTATACTAACGCACATATGTAAAAATCTAGAAAAATGGTACAGATGGTCTCATTTGCTGACTTTTTTTTTTAATAGGGCACCCAGATTGAGAATTCATAAACCACAACATTTTAGAAATTCACTGGAACCTGGGAGCTTCCCATTCAGCCTTCGTTCTTAATACTGCTTCTGCCTTAAGTTCATTGAGAGCTGCTTTAAGACAGTGCGCATCTTACCTTTTCACTTCAATACAGTCTGGCAAATGCTTTGGCGGTTTCAGCGTCCCGTTTTCTGGGTTTGGTGGTGATGGTTGTGTTGTGAGCTTTGGCAGTGTTGGCACTGGCAGCTGAGAGCCCTTGATTCACAGTCCTGTGCTTTATTTGCCAAGTGTAGACATAACCCGAAGCTAGAAGAGCCCACAGGAGGAGGGGGGGGATGCTGGTAACCACCCCCCACTGAACACTGTGTGCTTTGCAGAGAGGAAATGAGTACCCATGAGGCTGGCTTGTTCCCCTCACCCTATCTCCTCAGTGCAGTTTTTCCAATAATTTAATAACATTCACAGGGATATTAGATTAATTGGATTTTAATTCCGAGTGACTGTGAAAGCAGAGAAATGAGTCACCAGCTCATACTAATGAGAAGATCTATTAAAGGGCTCTTCTCTGATAGACACATACAGCAGGGTTATAAATATTTCATATCCAATTAATTGAATTTTGGCCCCTATATATGACACTGCCCTGAAACATCAATCAAACGGGACCAGAGAAAGAACAGAGGGACAGAAGAAACACGAAGTGCTTCTTTGGAATAGCAACTATTTCTTGGGTCCTCGCCCACCCCTCCCAGACCCGTGACGTGCTCCCCCTCAACCCAGAGAACCCCTGCCATTCGCCCAGGGCCTGCAGAGAGGAGCTGGAAGCATTCACACCAACTGCAGCTGCTTCCATACGGCGGGGAAATTAATGTTAATTAATCAGACAGCAGTTTTATACAGGGCTGTGTGCAGAAGGTTATTCGAGTCCTGCTGCAAATAGATTTATAGGTGTAATTGCCATGTTGAATGACCCTCTGTAAATAGGCTCATTAAACTGGCCATCAGTCAAAACGTCTAATTGAAGCCATGCAGTGGCCTGCAATCGGGAGCAAGCGGCTCCTGATAAACAGAGCTGGCCCACAGCAGCCCGTGCTCTGCACCGCGCAGATAGAGCTGCTGGCCAGCCTTCAGGTGCTCCGGCTTCTCCTGCCGCCACTGGCTCATTATCTCGGCAGGAAGGCTCCTTCCTACCCTGCTTTACCCTCTTGCCCTCTCTTGGTCCCAGGAGAGCCCTGTGAGTCTGCGATGGCAAGCACAGGGTGGAAAGTGTGAGCATTTCAGGAGCCATTACCACCCTGTGGTCCATTATCTCTCCCACGTGGTCACGACTGGGAAGGGACAAGCAACTGGGCCCACACAGGGCCCATCCCTGGGCATCCCCTGGCCATCTACGAGCTCCTTGTTGAACTCCTATTGTCCTTTTTTTCTTCCCATACCCCCATGTAAAAAGAATTAATATGAATTATTTTTCTTTAGTTAGGGGGTGAACTGCACACTTAAACTCTCCTTGTTTATCACAGCATTTATTATAAGAGTAAAAATTAGAAACAACCTAAATAGCTGTCAACAGGAGTCTGAGTATTTTGATTGTGATCTTTTTAGACAATAAAATACTAAGCAAATATTAAATACGACTTTTAGAGAGATCCAGATTTATTAATCCAGAAAGCTGTCCAGGATGTATGTTTATACAGAAGAAACAGATTACACAATAGTAAAAACAGTGTGATCTGGCATGGTATGTCATTATCTGTGGCTGAATACGCAGAGAAAATGTGATTTTTATTTTCCCTTGGAGTTCATCTATTCCTTCTCATACTCTCCCATTTAGTAGCTAGTGGAATAAAAAGAAAAAAAAATCATTAAGTCTCTATCTTAGTTAAATTTAGTCCAGTCTGATCATGTAAACAGTCCTTTCAGCTCAGTTGAGTTCAGTTCAGTCGCTCAGTCGTGTCCGACTGTTTGCGACCCCATGAATCGCAGCACGCCAGGCCTTGCTGTTCATCACCATCTCTCGGAGTTCACTCAGACTCACATCCATCGAGTCCATGATGCCATCCAGCCATCTCATCCTTGGTCGTCCCCTTCTCCTCCTGCCCCCAATTCCTCCCAGCATCAGTCTTTTCCAATGAGTCAACTCTTCGCATGAGGTGGCCAAAGTACTGAAGTTTCAGCTTTAACATCATTCCTTCCAAAGAAATCCCAGGGTTGATCTCCTTCAGAATGGACTGGTTGGATCTCCTTGGAGTCCAAGGGACTCTCAAGAGTCTTCTCCAACACCACAGTTCAAAAGCATCAATTTGTTTCTAGAAGGCTCCCTGTGATAATTTCATGTCAACTTGATGGGGCCACAGGGGCCCAGATATTTGACCAAATGTTATTGTGGGTGTGTCTGTGAGGATGTTTCTAGATTAGGTTAACATCTTACACGGTAGACTGAGCGAAGTAGGTTGCTCTTCCCAGTGGGTGGGCTTCATCCAATCTGATGAAGGCCAGACAAGGACATAAAGGCTAAATAACAAAATTCACTCTATCTCTCTGCTGTCTTTGAGCAGAGCATCAGTCTGCATCTGCTTTCAGACTAGAATTATACCAGGGTCTCTCTTGGGTCTTCAGTTTGCCAGCTATAGACCTTGGGACTTCTCAGCCTCCATAATCATGGGAGCAAATTCCGTGGGTAGGTGGGTGGGAGGATGGATGGGTGTAGAAATATCTCTTATCAGTTCTGCTTCTCTGGGGAATCCTTACTAGTAAACTTCCTTTGCCCACTTCTCTTCCCCAGGTGATACCCAGGTGTGTGATCTGAGGACTGTGTGTGATGGTACAGGGAAGAGTCAGGTCTTCTGAGGATGGGGCCCTATCCCCTTTTCCTGCCAGTTCTTGAGCCAGCTTCATGGGCTGCTGATTTCTTTCTCAGCTTTCCCAGAACCAGAGCTCCTTCCTGCCCAAATTGGATTCACGTAAAATTTCATGGGCCTCAGACCCCAGGTCTCTGCCAAGGTCTCCATCCAGTTCTGCAGGCCTGATGGCCCGCCCTAGCCTCTGCAGCTGAGTCATTGGACCCGTCCTGGGGAAACTCCCAAAGCAGGCTCACTGGAGCTCCATCCAGTGTCCATCCCATGTAGAAACTCGGAGATCAGGAAACAAACTTCAGGCCTCCCTTGGTCTGACCATACCCACTTTTGTGATGCTGCAGATGTATCCTGGCTAGGTCAGGGCTAACTGAGAGGAGATCCCTTCCCAGAGCCCTGAACCAGGAGTCAGGACAAGGATCTGTTTCTGCCTTTTACCCTTAGTAATAAAACACATCTCTCCATTCCAGGGCCCTGATCCACGGACATCAGGACAAAGTGGTCAGAGTCTTAATTGCCTCCTTTTATCACCCTTAAGTTTCCTTCCCACCATCATCCAGGGCTGGAAAAAATTGTCTTCCTTCTACTTTCCCTGCAGCTTCCTTCTTTTGCTTACAAGTTCCAGTATTGGGATGGCCAGGCCCTTTGATATATGGGAGGGAAGGAATCAAGTTACCTAGAAAGCTGAGAACAATAAGCTGTTTACTCTCCTACTCTGTAATCTATTTCTTTATGTCAGAAGCTGGAAATTCATTTGCTCTTTCCATTGTATACCTTCTTTACTTTATCTTTTAATTAACATATAATTGACATGTAATATATTAGTTTCAGATGTACAACATAGTGATTCAATATGTTACAAAATGATTACAGTAAGTTAACATCATCACATATAGTTAGAAATTTTTATTCTTGCGATAAGAACTTGGGGCGTCTACACTCTTGCAACTTTCAGATACACAATATGGTATATTTAACTGTAGTCACCATGCTGTATATGATATTTCCATAACTTTTTTCTTTTATAACTGGAAGTTTGCACCTACAGATCTCCTTCACCCACTTCCCCAAGCCCATACAACCTACCTCTAGGCAAACAGCCAATCTGCTCTATATATTTGAGTTCATGGGTTTTTTTAAATTCTGATTTTTTTTTCTTTTTAGATTCATATACAGGTGAGATCATATGGTATTTGTCTTTCTCTGATCTATTTCACTTAGCATAATACCCTCACAGTCCATCCATGTTGATACAAATGGCAGGATTATCTTCTTTTTGTGGCTGAATAAGATTCATTGTACATATATACCACATTTTCTTTATCCATGCCTCTGTTGATGGACACAGATTATTTCTATGTTGTGGTTATTATGAATAAGGCTGCTATGAACGTGAGAATGCAAGACAGAGAGGGAAAAAAGATGGCGGAGGAATAGGATGAGGAGAACACTTTCTCCCTCTCTGCCTCATCAAAAGAACATTTCAACGCTGAGCAAAGTCCACAAAATAACTTCTGACTGCTGGCAGAGGACATCAGGCATCCAGCAAAGCAGATCATGGGCTTCAAAACCAGGTAGGAATTATTTTAAAGAACGAAGATAGAGACAAAGGAGGTAGGGAGGGAACCCCGTCCCGGGAAGAGACTCTTAAGAGAGAGGTTCCCTAAAATTGGGGAACATTCTCACAGCTGTGCATGGGGCGAGCCCTGGAAGCACAGAGGGCAACATAACAGGAAGGAAGAATAAATAAATAATTAAAACCAACAGATTACGAATTCAACAGTATAACCCCCAGCGGATAAGCAGCGCAAACGCCTGCGTCCGGCAGCAGTGGGGGGCTGGGCAGGGAGGAGCGCGCCCGTGACAGTGCTTTCTAAGAACTGGGCCGCGGGAGACACAGGCTGCAGGGCTTTTCTCGAGAATCGGGGCGTAACGGGGCCAGAATCGGGTCCGCACATGGATAGAACGAATTATCCCGGACTAGCAAACCAGACTGTGGGATAACTAACACGCGAAACGCCCGAACATAAGACACTGACAGGCCCGCGCACAGAACAAAGGACGGATCGGAAATAGCCGGCTGCAGACCATCCCCCACCAGCGACAGGCAGCCAGAGCCTTAAGCACTGGAAGAGGGCAGTCACAGCTCAAGAGAGACATTACCTACCAAATTGCAAGCAAGCTTCCTTATTGAGACTTCTGGGGTCTCTGATCAGTCATCATCTGCCTGAGAAAGAGCCCCAGCGGAGATCCCAGAAAACTGAGTGACCCGGCAAGCCCAGAAGACGCAACAATAGTGCACGCCAAACTCCCTAGCCACTCGGACTTGGAACCAAACCCCGGCACCCAGAGGGGACTTCCTGAGCGCCAATCCTGAGCGGCTTAAACTGGGGAATTGCATGAAGCATAGGTCAGGCCCCACACGGTTATCCCACGGATTGGGAAGGGGCAAGCCCAGTGCAGAGCTCACCACCACCCTCCCTGTGGCAAGACAGAAATCAGACACGGAAGAGACCAGCAAACAGAGGAAGGCAAACAGAGGGAACTGCCTTGGTAGCGACCCCACACAGTCCTCAACGACAGAAAGCGCCAGATACACTGTTACTACTTTTATGATCAAAAAAATTTTGGAGGGGGGATGATGTGGAAGCATGATTTTTTTTTAAGAATTTTTTTCTTTCTTTAAAAATTATTTTTTTTCCTTTTTAAATTTGTTTATTCTTTTCTTTTTCATCTTTTTTCCCCTAAACTTGCTTAAAATTTTAACTCTTCTATATTTCTATTTATTATTTTTATAACCTAATATTACTTTTCAAAAAAAAAAAAAAAACCCTATCGTTTAAGCAAACGCCGTATATAGTCTTATTGGTGGAGGAAGTTGTCTTTTAATAATTCTGGAGTCTTTTATTATATTTTACTTTTTTTTCTTTTTTCTCTATTTTTTTAAATTTCTCTCACCTTCTTCTCTTCAATAATCTATCTTTGAAAATCCAATCTATACTCCAGATTTTTAATCTTGGCATTTTGGTATTTGCTGCCAATTTTGTACTTTTAAAAACCTAATCCTCAGTACCCAGTTTTACATGAGTGCAAGACTACTGGCTTGACCACTCTCTCCACCTTTGGAATCTCTCTCTTCTCCACCAGGTGGTTTTTGTCTCCTCCCCTCCCCCCCTCCACCCAACGCTATGAATCTCTGTGTGTTCCAAAAGGAGGAGAACTCTAAGGGAACTGGTCATTGACCGGATCTGTATCCCTCCTTCCCATCTCCCTCTTTTATCCTCCTGACCACCTCTATCTACTTCCTTCCTCTCCTCTTCCATGTATAACTCTGTGACCACCTCTGAGCGGTCCAGACTTCGGAGCGCACACAAGAAAGTGGTTATGGGCTAACTTGCTTTTCCCTCTTTTGATTCCACCTCATCCCATTCCACTCACCTCTAACTACTCCCTCCCTCTTCTCTCCTCCAAGTAACTCACCGATCCTTTAGGGACGACCCTCAAGGTGGAGAAACCTATCATCATTAACCTAGATGTTTTAACATTAGTGCTGAATAGATGGAGAAATCATGAGGCTATTGTAAAAATAAATCTGAAAACCAGAATCAAGAGGCGTAATTCCAAATCCTGAGATCATCAAAGAATTCCTGAATACAGGGAACATTATCCAATTAGAGCTCATCAAACGCCTTCATACCTATACTGAAACTGAGCACTGCCCAAGGGCCAACAGCTCCAGAGCAAGACATACCACGCAAATTCTCCAGCAACACAAGAACAAGCCCCTGAGCTTCAATACACAGGCAACTCAAAATACTCCAAAACCATTGACCTCTCATAACCCATTACTTCACACGTCACAGCACTCCAGAGAGAGGAAATCCAGATCCACCCACCAGAACTCCAACACAAGCCTCCCTAATCAAGAAACTTTGACAAGCCACTGATATAACCCCAAACACAGAGAGGAAGCTCTATAATAAAGAGAACTCCACAAATTCCCAGAATATAGAAAAGCCACCACAAACGCAGCAATATAACCAGGATGAAGAGACAGAGGAATACCCAGCAGGTAAAGGAACAGGAGACATGCCCACCAAACCAAACAAAAGAGGAAGAGATAGGGAATCTACCTGAGAAAGAATTCCGAATACTGATAGTGAAAATGATCCAAAATCTTGAAATCAAAATGGAATCACAGATAAATAGCCTGGGGTCAAGGATTGAGAAGATGCAAAAGGTTTAACAAGGACCTAGAAGAAATAAAAAGAGTCAACATATAATGAATAATGCAATAAATGAGATCAGAAACACTCTGGAGGCTACAAATAGTAGAATATCGGAGGCAGAAGATAGGATTCGTGAAATAGAAGATAGAATGGTAGAAATAAATGAATCAGCGAGGGAAAAAGAAAGACGAATTAAAAGAAATGAGGACAACCTCAGAGACCTCCAAGACAATATGAAACGCTCCAACATTCAAATTATAGGAGTCCCAGAAGAAGAAGACAAAAAGAAAGACCATGAGAGAATACTTGAGATAATAGTTGAAAACTTCCCTAAAATGGGGAAGGAAATAATCACCCAAGTCCAAGAAACCCAGAGAGTGCCAAACAGGATAAACCCAAGGCGAAACACCCCAAGACATATTTTAATCAAACTAACAAAGACCAAACACAAAGAACAAATATTAAAAGCAGCAAGGGAAAAACAACAAATAACACACAAGGGGATCCCCATAAGAATAACTGCAGATCTTTCAATAGAAACTCTTCAGGCCAGAAGGGAATGGCAAGACATACTTAAAGTGATGAAAGATAATAACCTTCAGCCAAGACTACTGTACCCAGCAAGGATCTCACTCAAATATGAAGGAGAAGTCAAAAGCTTTACAGACAAGCAAAAGCTGAGAGAATTCAGCACCACCAAACCAGCTCTCCAACAAATACTTAAGGATAGACTTTAGACAGGAAACACAAAAGGACATATAAACCCGAACACAAAACAATAAAGTAAATGGCAACGGGAGCATACTTATCAATAATTACCTTAAATGTAAATGGGCTGAATGCCCCAACCAAAAGACAAAGACTGGCTGAATGGATACAAAAGCAAGATCCCTATATATGCTGCCTACAAGAGACCCACCTCAAAACAACGGACACATACAGACTAAAAGTGAAGGGCTGGAAAAAGATATTCCATGCAAATAAAGACCAAAAGAAAGCAGGAGTAGCAATACTCATATCCGATAAAATAGACTATAAAACAAAGGCTGTGAAAAGGGACAAAGAAGGCCACTACATAATGATTAAAGGATCAATCCAAGAAGAAGATATAACAATTATAAATATATATGCACCCAACATAGGAGCACCGCAATATGTAAGACAATTGCTAACAAGCATGAAAGGGGAAATTAATAATAACACAGTAATAGTGGGAGACTTTAATACCCCACTCACACCTATGGACAGATCAACTAAGCAGAAAATTAACAAAGAAACGCAAACGTTAAACGATACAATTGACCAGTTAGACCTAATTGATATCTATAGGACATTTCACCCCCAAAACAATGAATTTCACCTTTTACTCAAGTGCACACGGAACCTTTTCCAGGATAGATCACATTCTGGGTCATAAATCTAACCTTGAAAATTCAAAAAAATCGAAATTATTCCAAGCATCTTCTCTGACCATAATGCACTAAGGTTAGATCTCAATTATAGGAGAAAAACTATTAAAAATTCCAGCATTTGGAGGCTGAACAACACCCTTCTGAATAATCAACAAATCACAGAAGAAATCAAAAAGAAATCAAAATATGCATCGAAACGAATGAAAATGAAAACACAACTACACAGAACCTGTGGGACACTATAAAAGCAGTCCTAAGAGGAAAGTTCATAGCAATACAGGCATACCTCAAGAAACAAGAAAAAAGTCAAATAAATAACCTAACTCTACACCTAAAGCAACTAGAAAAGGAAGAAATAGAGAACCCCAGAGTTAGTAGAAGGAAAGAAATCCTAAAAATTAGGGCAGAAATAAATGCAAAAGAAACAAAAGAGACCATAGCAAAAATCAACAATGCAAAAAGCTGGTTCTTTGAAAGGATAAATAAAATTGACAAACCATTAGCCAGACTCATCAAGAAACAAAGAGAAAAAAATCAACAAAATTAGAAATGAAAATGGAGAGATCACGACAGACAACTCAGAAATACAAAGAATCATAAGAGACTACTATCAGCAATTATATGCCAATAAAATGGACAACTTGGAAGAAATGGACAAATTCTTAGAAAAGTACAATTTTCCAAAACTGAACCAGGAAGAAATAGAAAATCTTAACAGACCCATCACAAGCACGGAAATTGAAACTGTAATCAGAAATCTCCCAGCAAACAAAAGCCCAGGTCCAGACGGCTTCACAGCTGAATTCTACCAAAAATTCCGAGAAGAGCTAACACCTATCTTACTGAAGCTATTCCAGAAAATTGTAGAGGAAGGTAAACTTCCAAACTCATTCTGTGAGGCCACCATCACCCTAATACCAAAACCTGACAAAGACACCACAAAAAAGAAAACTACAGGCCAGTATCACTGATGAACATAGATGCAAAAATCCTCAACAAAATCCTAGCAATCAGAATCCAGCAACACATTAAAAAGATCATACACCATGACCAAGTGGGCTTTATCCCAGGGATGCAAGGATTCTTCAATATCTGCAAGTCAATCAATGTAATTCATCACATTAACAAACTGAGAAATAAAAATCATATGATTATCTCAATAGATGCAGAAAAAGCCTTTGACAAAATTCAACATCCATTTATGATAAAAACTCTCCAGAAAGCAGGAATAGAAGGAACATACCTCAACATAATAAAAGCTATATATGACAAACCCACAGCTAACATTATCCTCAATGGTGAAAAATTGAAACCATTTCCCCTAAAGTCAGGAACAAGACAAGGGTGTCCACTTTCACCACTACTCTTCAACATCGTACTGGAAGTTTTGGCCACAGCAATCAGAGCAGAAAAAGAAATACAAGGAATCCAAATTGGAAAAGAAGAAGTAAAACTCTCACTGTTTGCAGATGACATGATCCTCTACATAGAAAATCCTAAAGACTCGACCAGAAAACTACTAGAGCTAATCAGTGAATATAGTAAAGTTGCAGGATATAAAATCAACACTCAGAAATCCCTTGCATTCCTATACACTAATAATGAGAAAGTAGAAAAAGAAGTTAAGGAAACAATTCCATTCACCATTGCAAAGAAAAGAATAAAATACTTAGGAATATTCCTACCTAAAGAAACTAAAGACCTATATATCAAAAACTATAAAACACTGATGAAAGAAATCAAAGAGGACACTAATAGATGGAGAAATATACCATGCTTATGGGTCGGAAGAGTCAATATAGTGAAAATGAGTATACTACCTAAAGCAATCTACAGATTCAATGCAATTCCCATCAAGCTACCAGCAGTATTTTTCACAGAACTAGATCAAATAATCTCAAGATTTGTATGGAAATACAAAAAACCTCGAATAGCCAAAGCAATCTTGAGAAAGAAGAATGGAACTGGAGGAATCAACTTGCCTGACTCAGGCTCTACTACAAAGCCACAGTCATTAAGACAGTATGGTACTGGCACAAAGACAGAAATATAGATCAATGGAACAAAATAGAAAGCCCTGAGATAAACCCACACACCTATGGACACCTTATCTTCGACAAAGGAGGCAAGAAGATACAATGGAGTAAAGACAGTCTCTTTAACAGATGGTGTTGGGAAAACTGGTCAACCACTTGTAAAAGAATGAAACTAGACCCCTTTCTAACACCATACACAAAAATAAACTCAAAATGGATTAAAGATCTAAATGTAAGACCAGAAACTATAAAACTCCTAGAGGAGAACATAGGCAAAACACTCTCCGACATAAATCACAGCAGGATCCTCTATGATCCAACTCCCAGTATACTGGAAATAAAAGCCAAGATAAACAAATGGGATCTAATTAAAATTAAAAGCTTCTGCACAACAAAGGAAACTATAAGCAAGGTGAAAAGACAGCCTTCTGAATGGGAGAAAACAATAGCAAATGAAACAACTGACAAACAACTAATCTCAAAGATATACAAGCAACTTATGCAGCTCAACTCCAGAAAAATAAATGATCCAATAAAAAAATGGGCCAAAGAACTAAATAGGCATTTCTCCAAAGAAGACATACGAATGGCTAACAAACACATGAAAAGATGTTCAACATCACTCATTATCAGAGAAATGCAAATCAAGACCACACCAGTCAGAATGGCTACAATCCAAAAGTCTACAAGCAATAAATGCTGGAGAGGATGTGGAGAAAAGGGAACCCTCTTACACTGCTGGTGGGAATGCAAACTAGTACAGCCATTATGGAAAACAGTGTGGAGATTCCTTAAAAATTGCAAATAGAACTGCCTTATGACCCAGCAATCCCACTGCTGGGCATACACACCGAGGAAACCAGAATTGAAAGAGACACATGTACCCCAATGTTCATTGCAGCACTGTTTATAATAGCCAGGACATGGAAACAACCTAGATGTCCATCAGCAGATGAATGGATAAGAAAGCTGTGGTACATATACACAATGGAGTACTACTCAGCCCTTAAAAAGAATAAATTTGACTCAGTTCTAATGAGATGGATGAAATTGGAACCGATTATACAGAGTGAAGTAAGCCAGAAAGAAAAACACCAATACAGTATACTGACACATATATATGGAATTTAGAAGACAGTAATGATGACCCTATATGTGAGACAACAAAGAGACACAGAGGTATAGAGTGGAATTTTGGACTCTGAGGGAGAGGGAAAGGGTGGGATGGTTTGGGAGAATGGCAATGAAACATGTATATTTTCTTGTAAGAAACGAAGCGCCAATCTATGTTCAATGTAGGATGCAGGATGCATGGGGCTGATGCACAGGATGATTCAAGTAGAGGATGTGGGGTGGGAGGTGGGAGGGGGCTTCGGCATTGGGAGATTGTGTTCACCTATGGCTGATTCGTGTCAATGTATGGCAAAACAAATACAGTATTGTAATTTTAAAAATAAATAAATTTAATAATTAAAAAAAAAAAAGAGAGATGCAAGACAGTGATTTTGTTTCCTTCAGATAAATACCCAGAAGTGGAGTTGCTAGATCCCATGCTATTAATAGTTCGATTTTTCTTTTTTTTTTTTGAGGAAACTTCATATTGTTTTTCATAGTGGCTTCACCAATTTACATTCCCAAAAAGCATGCACAAGGGTTCTCTTTTTCCACATCTTAGCCAACACTTATTTCTTGTCTTTTTAAATGAGAGCCATTCTAACAGGTATGAAGTGATATCTCAGTATGGTTTTGACTTGCATTTCCTGTTGGTTAGTGATTTTGCACCTTTTGTTACAACCGTTGGTCATTTCTATGTCTTTGGGGAAATGTCTGTTCAGATCCACTGCCCATTTTTAATTGGACTTTTCCCCTAAGTGATGTAAGTTTTTAAAAATATTTAGGTATTAACGTTTTATCAGATATGGTTTGTAAATGTCTTCCCATTCCATGGGTTGAGTTTTTCCTTTTTGGAGAGTTTCCTTTGCTGTACAGAAGTTTTCTAGCTTGATGGAGTCCCACCTGTTTATTTTGCTTATGCTTACCTGTTCTTTTCATGTCAAATCCAAAATACCATGCAAGACAATACGATGTCAAGTTCACCCCCATGTTTTCTTCTGGGAGTTTTATGGTTTCAGGTCTAACATTCAAGTCTTCATCCATTTTGAGTTGATTTTTGTGTAGGGTGTAAGATAGTGGTCCAGATTCATTCTTTTGCATGTAGCTGTCCAGTTTTCCCAATACAGGTTAACTATCTTTTGTATATTCTTTGTATATTCCCCATTGTATATCCTTGTCTCATTTGCTGTAAACTAATTGATCATATATGCATGGGTTTATTTCTCAGTTCTCTGTTCTGTTCCATTGTTCTACGTGCATACTTTCACACCAATACTCTATTGTCTTAAAAAGCACAGCTTTGGGATATAGTGTGAAATCGGGCCTCCCAAGTAGCTCAGATGCTAAAGAATCTGTCTGCAATGCAGGAGACCTGGGTTTGATCCCTGGGTCAGGAAGATTCCCGTCGAGAAGGGAATGGCAACCCACTCCAATATTCTTGCCTGAAGAATTCCATGGACAGAGGAGTCTGGTGGACAACAGTCCATGGGGTCACAAAGAGTCAGACGTGACTAAGCAACTAACATACAGAGTGTGAAATCAGAAGGTGTGGGTTCGTCTTTCTCAAGATTTCTTTGGTTGCCTGGAGTCTTTTGTGACTCCATACAAATTTGGGGGTTGTTTGTTCTGTTTCTGTGAAAAATGCTACTGGAATTTTCACATGGATTGCATTACAACAACATAGTATAGTTTGAAGTCAGGAAGCATGACATTTCCAGTTTTGATCTTTCTCAGAATTGTTTTGGCTATTTGGGGTCTTTTGTGGTTCCATGCAAATTTTAAGATTATTCTAGTTTCGTGAAAAAACGCTATTGGTATTTTGATAGGAGCTGCATTGAATTTATATAATGCTTTGAATAGTATGGCTTTTAACAATGTTAATTCTTCCAATGCCTGAGCATGATGTATCTTTCCAATGTTTATGTCGTCTTTATCTTCAATGATTAACATCTTATTGTTTTCAGAGTACATGTCTATCACCTCCTTGGTAAATTTATTCTTAGGTATTTTTGCTTTTTAATGCAATTATAAGTACAATTGTTTTCTTAATTTTCTTCTTAAGTTTTCTTTCTACATTTTCTTCTAGAAGAAAATATAAATGTGATACATAAATGTGGTATATAAGTATATATAAATGTGTCAGTTTCTGTGTATGTATTTTGTATCTTGCAACTCTACTGAATTCATTTATTCTAATAGTGTTTTGGTGGAGTTGTTAGGGTTTCCTATACATGTGATATGTGGCATCATGTCATCTGCAAATAGTGACAGTTTACTTCTTTCTTTCCAATTTTTTGCCTTTTATTTCTTTTTCCTTGTAACTGATACAACTGGGACTCGAAATACTCTGTTTAATAAAAGCAACAAAAGTGGGCACCCTTGTTTTGTTTCTGACCTTAGAAAGCTTTCACCTTTTGTTATTGAGTATGATGTTAGGCGAGTGTGATGTTATGAAGTGGGTTTGTCATATATGGCCTTTATTGACTTCTATCATCATGCCATTGTGATCAGAAAAGATGCTTAATATGATTTCAGCATTCTTAAATGTATTGAGACTTGTTTTGTGGCTTAATGTGTGATCTATTCTGAAGAATGTTCCATGTATATTTTGTAGGGGAGAGAACATTTTTCTCTACCCTTCTAGTTGTTTTGGCTGTTTTAATGAAAATTAACATAAAACATATTATGTTATTAAATTTTAAAAAATTAATTTCATACTTATGGAGGTTCTATAGATATGGAACCAAAAAGTAACTGAAGCAGGATGTTTATACACCATTTTAGACAAAGAACCAATTATTTGTAAAGTTTTGACAAAACAAAGGGGTTATTGTTTGGAATAACAAGCCAATGCAGAAGTAGCCAAGTTTGTTTCTTTAACCTTCTCAATTTCTCTATCTCTGGGGACTAGGATGCCCTCCATCCCCCTGGCATAGGGAGGAAAAACTTCCCATGGGAGTTTGCTATTTTCAGAGGAGCAAAGGAGAGTCGGGTGTTCTTTTTGTACTGGTTGTTTCTCAAATAACTTTTATTCAAAACAATATGCTACTTTGGCATATTTGGAGAAACTCATCCTTGAACCCCATCAGTTCTCTCCTCTGGGAGCTTCACATGTTAGAAGCTGAGGTAGTATATTGCTGAGTTATTTCATTTAATTAATTTCTTCACCTTAAAAATAGGTCCATTCAGTTAAACAGGAATGTCTCATTCCATGAGGTAATGATGCAGCTGGGCATCATTACCAAAGTTAGGCCTGTATTGTGCAAGAAATCAGGTATCAGGACTTCCCCTGGTGGCCCAGTGGCTGAGACTTCATCTTGGAATGCAGGGGATGTAGGTTTGATCTCTGGTTGGGGAGCTAAGATCCACAGCCAAAAAACAAAACATAAAACAGAAACAATTTTGTAACAAATCAAATAAAGACTTTAAAAATGGTCTGCATCCAAAAAAAAATCTTAAGAATCAGGTATTTAATGAGGTGTGCGTGCTGCGTGCTCAGTAGCTTCAGTCGTGTCCAGTTCTTTGCGACCCTGTGGAACTGTAGCCCACCAGGATCCTCTGTCCATGGGACTCTCCAGGCGAGAATACTGGAGTGGGCTGCCATGCCCTTCTCCAGGGGAGCTTCCAGACCCAGGGATGGAACCTGCGTCCCTTGTGCCTCCTGCACGGGCTGGTGGGCTCTTTACCACTAGCGCCACCTGGGCACTTAGGTGGGAACGGCAGAAGAGCAATGGTTAATGATTACAGCAAACTGTAAACCAGTTTCTGAGATCCAGGGGTTGGACAGTAGAGAAAATTCCCAGATATTGGACTCAAAGCATTCCCCAGAGTGAGGACAGGCAGTGAGGACTTGATAGCTTTTCCTGGTTTGCAGTTGAATGCCTTTCAGTTGGTCTTCTGAATAGCCCACACAGCAACCCGTATGAAGTTGTATGTGAGTTGTATGTGAGTTGTGGTGATTTCTCTGAAGTTTCTATCAAGTTGTCCAACTTTAGTTTGCATAGCTTTAGAAAAAGGGCAGTTTTAGTTCTTAATGATTTCAAATGTCGCCAAATTTCAAGGAAACTAGCAGAATTCAGGTTCTAGCCCAGTTTATAGGCAGAAAACAAAACCTCAAAGATAATTAATAGAAGGTGAAAATGTTAGTTGCTCAGTCGTATTTGAATCTTTGAGACCCCACAGACTGTAGCCTGCCAGAATCTTTTTCTTCATGGAATTCTCCAGGCAAGAATACTGGAGTGGGTAGCCATTCCCTTCTCCAGGAGATCTTCCCTACCCAGGGATTGAAACTGGGTCCTCCCACATTGCGGGCAGATTCTTTACCATCTGAACCACCAGGGAACTAGAATTCAATATCCATAAAGGTATATTACTGAAACATCATTTTTCTCTACAGTCTCTCCCATTTCTATCAAAGATAAACCACAGTAAGATTAATTTGCTTGCAAATTCAATTGACTTTTTATTCAATCAAGTTTTATTAAACTTGGCTTGATTATTTACATAAGCACATCAAATATAGCAGCTGACCATATTTTAATTTGCTTTCCTGGAACTTCTCATAAGGAATTGCAGATTGAACTTGTAAAAGCCTCTTGTGGGTAAAAGACTTCCCCTGCAATATCTACCTTTATGAGTGAGTCTCTCTTCTCAAAGCCTTCCAAATATCCTGAGGTTTTTGTACCTAACAAAAAGTAACCTTCCTTACATGGCAAGACTCTTAGAAACCCTGTAAGCAACACACCAGGCTTTTTTTCCCAAGGGCTTTATTGGCTCATAAACTCAATTTTAGTTCCTAAAAGCTGTCTAGTCACATTTAAGTCAATGCAGAATCTTAAGTATGACATTTCAGTCAAAACCTTGGTAACATGACCAACATTTTCCATTGTGTCCTGTTACAAGGAGTTGTTCAGTCACTCAGTCTTGTCCGACTGTTTGTGACCTCATGGACTGCGGCATGTCAGGCTTTCCCTGTCCTTCACTGAAGTGAAGTCACTCATTCATGTCCGACTGTTTGCCACCCCATGGACTGTAGCCTACCAGGCTCCTCTGTCCATGGGATTTTCCAGGAAAGAGTACTGGAATGGGTTGCCATTTCCTTCTCCAGAGGATCTTCCCAACCCAGGGATTGAACCTGGGTCTGCCACATTGGAGGCAGACGCTTCACCGTCTGAGCCACCAGGGAAGTCCATGTCCTTCACTGTCTCCCGGAAATTGCTCAAGCTCATGTCCACTGAGTGGTGGATGGTAATGCCATCCATCCATCTCATCCTCTGTTATCCCCTTCTCCTCCTGCCTTCAATCTTTCCCAGCATCAGGGTCTTTTTCATCAGGTGGCCATAGTATTGGAGCTTCAGCTTCAACATCAGTCCTTCAATGAATATTCAGGACTGATTTCCTTTAGGATTGACTGGTTGGATCTCCTTGAAGTTCAAGGGACTCTCAAGGCTCTTCTGGAGCACCACAGCTCAAAAGCATCAATTCTTCAGTGCTCAGCCTTCTTTATCGTCCAACTCTCAAATCTGTACATGACTACTGGAAAAACCATAGCTTTGACTATAGGGGCCTTTGTCAGCAAAATGATGTCTCTGCTTTTTAATATGCTGTCTAGGCTTGTCATAGCTTTTCTTCCAAGGAGCGAGCATCTTATAAGAAGAACAGATTCTTATTGAACTCATGCAGACAATTGTATTGCCATGAAAATAATATTCACTGAGAGTTTCTGAACGCTGGAGGGATTAGGCAGAAAGAAAAGTAAATGTTTCATCTTTGTTTACAAAGTTACATTTCATCAAATTGCTATAAATCATATCACTTAAGAAAAAGTTTTCTTAAATCTGGAAAACATAAACATGTTTATAAAACAGTAGTACTTTAAGTTAAAAAGAATAGAAAGTCGTAATAAATTATAATCATCTTTCTCAGTTCATTTAGTCCCATGTAATTAATGTTTGTTAGTCTTGATTTTTTGCTAGAAGTTTTACAAAGCCATCAGTCTCTCCATTAGGATTCGGTAAATTGTTATTTAGTTCAGTGGTAATGTCTGAAAAGCTATCAGAAACCTGTATTGTAGAGTACTTGTTAGACTCCTCCATGAATACCTAAAGATCGAGCACTTTTGTAGGGACACTTGTAAAATTGTTAGAGTAAAATATTAACTGTAAATGACAAGACTTTAAAGTGGCCATAGTCAAAAATCTAATGAGGGTTGCAATTAATAAAGAATTTGATTATTTCTGTGCCACATAATATTTCAAGATAATAACAATAATTACAAACGAGAACGTATCAGGACATATCAGATTTCTAGGAATTCCATACAATTTCTGGAATACTTATAATGAAAACATAATCTTCATAAGTATAATCTAAGAAAAGTTTTGCATTACGTATTTGATAATGCTCCCTACATGATTTAACATATCAAATAAGCTCTACTTTAGGGCAACATCGTTTCAGAAGGAGAGAGAACAAAGCTTTTGAAATGTTCCAAGGACCCTCTGAAAATTCCTAAAATTAATTTGAGGTCAAAAAGACTGTGTAGAATTGGATTGTGGGGGCGGCGGTGAGAAGTTTGTCAAAAATATCAAAAGAGTTCAAAATATTTGGTCATATAGGATCACAGGGCACTGTGAAACAGTGGTAACGAAACAGTTAACTGGCTAACCAAAGGGACAGTCCCAGGCCTCACAGGGTGGGCAGTGCCAGCTCTGGTGTCGTCTGTGGGGAGGTGCTGCGTGTGACACCTGAGACCAGGGACACAGCAGAAACCGGGGGCGCCCCAGGGTGGATCTCATCTCAGCAGCAGCTGCAGGGAGCTGGTGCAGAAGGAGGCGCTCTGTGGCTGCGGAATCAGCCGGGGTCAGTGTCAGCGAGGATGGTGGGAGACTCCTGCAGCAAAGGCTGCAGACCCCACGTGGTGGGGCTTGCTGGGGTTCCTCTGCTCTCCTCCTCTGTGGTGAACTTCCCCAAGGGGTCCCTCCTGGTGCTGAGCTGCTCTAGACTAGGCTAGGGGATGACACAAGCCAAGTATGTTCTGTACTTTTCTATGCTGCCGTCCTTGGTTTTGGATCCACAGGGAATGTGCTGGTTGGTTGTCCAGAGATTTCCCTGTTTACTTCCGTTTGCAGTTGCTTATAAACTGTTCCTGTTTTGTGTATGTATGTTAGATGGGGAGACCGGTATTGGGAGCTCCTTGCCTTCCATCTTGCTGATGTCTCTCTCATCCCCTTTAAAAGAGTTTTTAAAACTTTTGTGAATCTACTCTAGGTTTTTGCTTTGTGGTTGCCATGAGGCTTACTTAGAATATCTCATAAATGATGCAGTCTATTTTAAGCGGATAGAAACCTAATTTTTATTGCCTACCCACATTTCACGTTTTTATTCCTCAGCTTTTATCTGATGTCATTCTTTACTGCTGTTTATACTGTATATTCATTAACAAATTTAGTAGTTATAGCTATTTTTA
Organism: Nanger dama; assembly: GCA_917880005.1. NCBI lineage: Eukaryota > Metazoa > Chordata > Mammalia > Artiodactyla > Bovidae > Nanger > Nanger dama. The sequence continues at coordinate 11,445,462 of CAKJTW010000032.1, read as the reverse complement.
ACACTCTGCTCCTGGAATCTTTGTACTACGGATAAGTGGTTAACACACCATCTTGTTATAGAATTAGAGTTTTCTAAGTCTGTGTATTTACCTTTACAAGTGTGTTGTCTACTGCCATCTTTTTCATGTCACTAATTAGCTTCTTTTCATTTCAGTCTGAAATATTTTTGCAAGGCAGGTCTAGTGATGACAGGCTCCCTCAGCTTTGAGAGAGTTTCTGTTTCTCCTTCATATCTGGAAGATAATTTAGCCAGGCAGAGAATTCTTGACTCGAAGTTTTTTTCCTTCAACACTTTGAATGTGTCATTTGACCCTTTCCTGTCCTGTAAGGTTTAGCCTAATGGGGCTACTCTGTACATTATAACCTTTTTTTTTCCCCCTAACTGCTTTTAAAATTCTCACTTTCTTTGATTTTTGACAGTTTCACCATAAAAAGTTTCTTGGAGAAACTCTTTTTGCATGGAGATAATAAGGTGAACCACTAACTTCGTAAACTTGGATGTCCAAGTCTTTCCCCATGTTTAGGAAGTTCTGAGCTGTTATTTCTGAGCTTTAAATAAAGTTTCTGCCCCTCTCTCTTGCTCCTCTCCTTGTGGAAGCCCTATTACTCTAATATTTACGGGGTTTTGATGGAGTCTTTTAGATCATGTATGCTTTTAGCACTTTCTCATTTTTTTTCTTTGTTCTAACTGGGTTATTTTAAAATCTCTTTTCTTTAGTTCACTTATTCTATCTTCCATTTGCACCACTCCACTGCAGGTTTTCTCTACTGCCTTTTTCATTCAGTTCATTGAATTCCTCAGCTTTAGAATCTCTGTTGTTATGATTCCCATGTCTTTGGTAAATATCTCATTTTGTTCATGTACGTTTTTCCTGATTTCATTGAATTATCTTTCTGAATTTTCTTGTAGTTCATTGAGTTTCTTCCAAGCCATCATTTTGAATTCTTTATCAGTTAGATCACAAAATCCCACAACTCTGAACTTAGGTTTTGGATAATTATTGCTATTTTTGGATGATAACATTTTATTAATTTTTCTGTGAATTACTTTTAATTAAATTTTTTCATACAGTGTTTAAAGGTTCAGTTCAGTTCAGTCGCTCAGTCATGTCCGACTCTTTGCAACCCCACAGCACTCCAGGCCTCCCTGTCCATCACCAACTGCCGGAGATCACTCAGACTCACGTCCATCGAGTCGGTGATGCCATCCAGCCATCTCATCCTCTGTCATCCCCTTCTCCTCCTGCCCCCAATCCTTCCCAGCATCAGAGTCTTTTCCAGTGAGTCAACTCTTCACATGAGGTGGCCAAAGTACTGGAGTTTCAGCTTTAGCATCATTCCTTCTAAAGAAATCCCAGGGCTAATCTCCTTCAGAATGGACTGGTTGGATCTCCTTGCACTCCAAGGGACTCTCAAGAGTCTTCTCCAACACTACAGATCAAAAGCATCAATTCTTTGGAGCTCAGCCTTCTTCACAGTCCAACTCTCACATCCATACCTGACCACAGGAAAAACCATAGCCTTGACTAGATGGACCTTAGTCGGCAAAGTAACGTCTCTGCTTTTGAATATGCTATCTAGGTTGGTCATAACTTTTCTTCCAAGGAGTAAGCGTCTTTTAATGTCATGGCTGCAGTCACCATCTGCAGTGATTTTGGAGCCCCCAAAAATAAAGTCTGACACTGTTTCCCCATCTATTTCCCATGAAGTGATGGGACTGGATGCCATGATCTTCGTTTTCTGAATGTTGAGCTTTAAGCCAACTTGTTCACTCTCCTCTTTCACTTTCATCAAGAGGCTTTTTAGTTCCTCTTCACTTTCTGCCATAAAGGTGGTGTCATCTGCATATCTGAGGTTAATGATATTTCTCCCAGCAATCTTGATTCCAGCTTGTGCTTCTTCCAGCCCAGCGTTTCTCATGATGTACTCTGCATAGAAGTTAAATAAGCAGGGTGACAGTATACAGCCTTGACATAGTCCTTTTCCTATTTGGAACCAGTCTGTTGTTCCATGTCCAGTTCTAACTGTTGCTTCCTGATCTGCATAGAGGTTTCTCAAGAGGCAGGTGAGGTGGTCTGGTATTCCCGTCTCTTTCAGAATTTTCCACAGTTTGCTGTGATCCACACAGTCAAAGGCTTTGGCATAGTCAATAAAGCAGAAATAGATGTTTTTCTGGAACTCTTGCTTTTTCCATGATCCAGCGGATGTTGGCAATTTTATCTCTGATTCCTCTGCCTTTTTAAAGCCAGCTTGAACATCAGGAAGTTCACGGGTCTCGTATTGCTGAAGCCTGTCTTGGAGAATTTTGAGCATTACTTTACTAGCGTGTGAGATGAGTGCAATTGTGCAGTAGTTTGAGCATTCTTTGGCATTGCCTTTCTTTGGGATTGGAATGAAAACTGACCTTTTCCAGTCCTGTGGCCACTGCTGAGTTTTCCAACTTTGCTGGCATATTGAGTGCAGCACTTTCACAGCATCATTTATACTCATTATAAAACATTGGCTGTATTTCCTGTATTGTGCAATAATTTCCTTGAGCCTGTCTTACACCCAACAGTGTGTGCCGTGCACTCTCCCGCCCCTATAGTGCCCCTCCTCCTCACTGGTGGCCTCTAGTTTGTCCTCGTATCTGTCTCTGCTTCCTTCTTATTATAGTCACTAGTTTGTTGTTTTTTTCAGATTCCACATATAAGTGATCCCATACAGTATTTATCTTTCTCTTCTGATTTATTTCACTTAGTATTATGTCCTCCAAGTCCATATGTTGCTGCAAATGAAAAAATTTTGTTCTTTTTATGACTGGGTAGTATTGCATTGTGTGTGTGTGTGTGTGTGTGTGTGTGTACATACACAATGTTGTTGGTGTATACTTTTATCGTAGCCTCATATGATCCTTTGTATTTCTGTGGCATCTGTATAATGTCTCCTTTTTCATTTCTGGCATTGTTTATTTGGATCCTCCCTCCTTTCCCCCTTTGATTAGTCTAGCTAAAAATGTCAAAATTTTTGTTAGGTCTCAAAAACCAACTCTTGGTTTGGTTAATTTTTGTTTTTCTGTTCTCTGTATCCTTTATTTCTGTTCTAATATTATTTCCTTGAGCTAAGTTTGGGCTGAATTTGTTCTTTCTCTCATTCTTTAAGGCATTGAATTAAGTTATTTATTTGGGGTCTTTGATTCTTTTTATTTTAATTTTTTTTATTGGAGGATGGTTGCTTTATAGTATTGAGCTGGTTTCTGCCCTACATCGACGTGAGTAAGCCACAGGTATACATATGTCCCCTCTCTCTTGAACCTCCCTCCCACCCCCCCGCCCCTCTGGGCTGTCGCAGAGCCCTGGGCTGAGCTCCCTGTGTCACACAGCAAATTCCCACTGGTCTGTGTTTCACATGCAGGCATGTTTCCGTGCTTCCTTCTCAGTCCGTCCCACCCTCTCCTTCCCGCACTGTGTCCAGAAGTCTGTTCTCTGTGTCTGCACCTCCACTAATGCCTTGCAAATAGGTTCATCAGCACCTATGCCTATTTTTCGATTCCATACACATGCATCAATATAGGCATTTATTTCTATAAACTTCCCTCTTAGACATGTGTTTGCATCCCATAAATTTTGGTATATTGAGTTTCTATTTTCATTTGTCTGAAGATACTGTTTTACTTTGCCTTGAATGTTTTTTCTTTCAATATTTTGATATATGACCCCATTCTCTCCTGAATGTTTATGTCGACAAATCCTCTAATGGTTGGTATGGTGGTTCCCTTGTATGTAACTTCTCTATTTTCTCTTGTTTCTTTCAAAATTCTTTGACTTTTGACTATTTACAATGTGTCTCGATATAGCCTTTTTCTGGTGCAACCTAGGTGGGGTCCTTTGGGCCTCTTGGATCTAGATGTTTGTTTCTCTTCTCATGTCTGTGAAGTTTCCAGCCTTTACTGCTTTAAATATACTTTCTGTCCCTTTCTATTCTCCTTCGGGAACTTCCATAATGCAAACATCATTTCTTTTAATTCTGTCCACGCAAGTACTGTAGGCTTTCTCCACTTTTTCTTTCTGTTTAGCTTTTGTTCCTCTGTCTGAATAATTTCAAGTGCTATACATTGCAAAATCCCTGCAGATGGTGACTGCAGCCATGAAAATAAAAGACGCTTACTCCTTGGAATAAAAGTTATGACCAACCTAGACAGCATATTCAAAAGCAGAGACGTCACTTTGCCGACTAAGGTCCGTCTAGTCAAGGCTATGGTTTTTCCAGTGGTCATGTATGGATGTGAGAGTTGGACTATAAAGAAAGCTGAGCACCGAAGAATTGATACTTTTGAACTGTGGTTTTGGAGAAGACTCTTGAGAGTCCCTTGGACTGCAAGGAGATCCAACCAGTCCATCCTAAAGGAGATCAGTCCTCGGTGTTCATTGGAAGGACTGATGCTGAGGCTGAATCTCCAATACTTTGGCCACCTGATGCAAAAAGCTGACTCATTGGAAAAGACGCTGATGCTGGGAAAGATCAAGGGCAGGAGTAGAAGGGGACTACAGAGGATGAGATGGCTGGATGGCATCACCAACTCGATGGACATGGGTTTGGGTGGACTCCAGGAGTTGGTGATGGACAGGGAGGTCTGGCGTGCTGCAGTTCATGGGGTCGCAAAGAGACGGACACGACTGAGTGACTGAACTGAGCATATTGTTTTGATGAGTATGATGAAGTGTGCTGCCTCCAGCTTTGTTCTTTTTCTCAAGAATGCTTTGGCCCTTGGGGTCTTTTGTGATTCCATACAAATTTTAGGACCATTTGTTCTGTTTCTATGAAAAATGCCATTGGAATTTGCATTGAATCTGCATATTGCTTTGGGTAGGATAGCCATTTTAGCAGTGCTAAACTTTTCAATCTTTGAGTATGGAATATCTTTCCATTTATTTGTGTCTTCTTCAGTTTCTTTCATTAATATCTTACAATTTTCAGTGTACAGGTCTTTCGTCTCCTTGGTTAAATGTATTCTTATATTTTCTTCTTTTGACACAGTTGTAAATGGGGGTGTTTTCTTAATTTCCTTATCTGATAGTTCATTATTAGTGTATAGAAACACAACTTTTTTTGTACATTGGTTTTGTATCTTTCAACTTTATTGAATTTGTTTATTCTAAGAGCTTTTTGGTGGAGTCTTTAGAGTTTTCTGTGTATAATATGTTATCTGCAATTAGTGACAATTTCACTTCTGCGTTTCTAATGTCGATGATTTTATTTTCCTTGCCTAATTGCTCTGGCTAGAACTTCTAATACAATGTTTAATAAAAGTGGGGAGTGGGCATCTTTGTCTTATTCCTGATGTTAGAAGAAAGCTTTCGGCTTTGCACAATTAAGTATGATGTTAGCTGTGGGCTTATCATATATGGCTTTTATCATGTGGAGGTACGTTCCCTCTATAACTCTGTTTGTTGAAAGTTTTTATCATAAATGCATGTTAAATTTTGTCAAATGCTTTTTCTGCACCTGCTGAAATGATCATGGCTTTTATCCTTCATTGTGTTAACATGGTATTTCACACTGACTAATTTACAGGTGCTGAGCCTGCCTTGAAGCCCTGGGATAAATCCCATTTGATCATGATGTCTAATTCTTTTAATGTATTATTGAATTAGGTTTGCTAATGTTTTTTGTGGCTTTTTGCACCCATGTTCATCGGGGATATTAGCCTGTAATTTTTCTTGTCAGCCTCCCTTCTGGTTTTGGTATCAGGATAATGCTGGTCTTCTATATTTGGGAGTGTCCCCTCCTTTTCCATTTTCTGGAAGATTTGGGGAAGGATTGGTATTAATTCTTCTTTAAGTGTTAGGTAGATTTTGCCAGCAAAGCCATCAGGACCTAGACTTTTGTTTGTTGAAAGGTTTTGATTACTAGTAAGGAGATTTAATTAGTAATCAGTTTGTTCAGATTCTCTGTTTCTTCCTGATTGAGTCTTGGTAGGCTGTATGTTTCTAGGAATGTATCCATTTCTTCTAGATTGTCCAATTTGTTGGCGTACACTTTTCATAGCAGTCTCTAATGATCCTTTGTACTTGTGTGGCATTGTAAGGCTTTTTAAGTCCTGAGTAGATATGGAATGTTTCCAGTTGCTTTTTATGCATCTGTTAAAATGATCAGTATTTTTTTTCTCCTTTATTCTGTAAGCATGTTAATCACATTGATTAGTTATTGAATACTGGATCAAATCAATATTCTCAAATATAACAATATGAGCAAGATTTATTATCTTTTTATATATTGTTCAATGCACTCTATTAATATTTTGTTAAGGATTTTTGAGTGGATTCAACTATAGTTTTTCCTATAATGTTTATGTTTTGGTATCAAGATTATTTAGGCATTGGAAATTACCTTTTTGTCATTTCCTAACCTCTGAAAGAGTTTTAAAGTTTATCACTAACTCCTTTTTAAATGTTTGGTAAAATTAAGCAATGAGAATTCTGAGCATCAGTTTTCTTTATGGGAAGCTTGTTAATTATATGGGCTTTCCTTGTGGCTCAGCTGGTAAAGAATCCACCTGCAATGTGGGAGACCTGGGTTTTATCCCTGGATTGGGAAGATCTGCTGGAGAAGGGGTAGGCTACCCACTCCAGTATTCTGGCCTGGAGAATTCCATGGATGTATAGTCCATGGGGTTGCAAAGAGTTGGACAAATAGTTACAGCATTGCTCTGATATTTCTGTTTCTTCTTGGGGCCAGTTTAGTCAGTCACCACTAATAACGTATTGAGGAAAGTCACCACTAGTAATTAGGAAGGTGTCCGTCTTATCTAACTTACCTGACTTTAATAGATACCTTTAAAGCTGTTCATAACACACATAAAGCCTTACAACAGGGTCTATAGTGTTGTTTCCTTTTGATTCCTCGTATTAGTTGCATTTTCTGCCTGTTCTTTTAACCAGTCTATGGTAGAGTGTATGAATTGGTATCAGTCCTTTCCTAGAACTGACTTTTAGCTTTACGGACCTTTTTTACATAATGCGGACATTTAAACATTTGTTGTGTATTTGGTTTTGGTTGTGCTGGGTCTTTCTTGCTGTGCGGGCCGCTCTCTATCTGCTGCAAGTGGGGGCCACTCTCTAGTTGCCCTGAGTCGGGCCACTCTCCAGTTGCCGTGCACGGGCTTCTCTTGCCGCAGAGCACAGGCTCTTGAGCGTTCAGGCTTCAGTAGCTGCAGCACGCAGGCTCCGGAGTTGGGGCTCCCAGGCTCCAGAGCACAGTCGCAGCAGTGATGGCCCATGGGCTTAGGTGGCCCATGGCGTGTGGGATCTTCATGGACCAGGGATGGAACTCATGTCTCCTACATTGGCAAGTGAATTTTCTCTGCTGAGAAACCAGGGAAGCCCTGATCTTTTTTTGATTGTTTTCTGTTTCATCTTTTTTCTTTCATTTCCTTCCTCCTACTTTTTTTGGGGGAGGGGGCTGCTATTTAAACTTTTAAATTCTGACTTGAGATGAATTCTTAGGTCATTTAGATCTTGTTCTTTTCATTTAAAACTACAGACTTGAGGCATGGTTTTCACTGCGTTCCCCTCGTCTGTTGTAGCAACAGTGCCTATGTAGCTCTATACGCATAAGCCTGTATTTCATCACTTATTTTTAAAGTATTGGAACTACTTTTATTTACATTGCATCACGTCTCTAAACGATTTCTTTCCTTTTAAGCTATATCCATATAGTCATTTAATAAAAACGGGGTGAGAGGCTTTCAACTTCCTGTTATCTAGAGGACAGAGGAGAAATAGGTGCACACCTGCCTGTGCTTTCCCTTTGATCACACCTTCAGTCTCACTCTTCTACCCAAATCCAAGCCCTTGGAGTTATTTTCCAGCAGGATTTTCCAATCTCTCCTTTCTCTGAATTCTTACAGTATTCGATCTCCATTTACTCATTTTGACACTTGCTAATAAGTACACGACTGAGCGACTGAACTGAATAAGTATCTTCCAGTGTTGTTTCAAGTGTGTGTTTTAAATTAGTCTGTTGTGATAAGTAGAGATTCTAGATCTTTAAATGTATTTTGTGTTTCCCTTACCACATTGCATGGTGCCAAACATGCGACTCACAGTCCTGTCACCAGATACAGGAAGAGCTGGTGAAACTGACAGGGGTATGGCCGATGCCCACCCACGTGCTCTCAGACTCACCTTGCCTGGGAGTGCAGCAGCTGCTTGTTGCAATCCCCCTACATCTCTGCTGGGGACCCTCTCTCCCTGCTGAGCATGTCTGGCCAGTCTGCAGGCCCTCCATGCTGCTGGGGAGTGGCCCCAGTGACAAACGAGAGTTAGTCCATCAGTACTTCCAGTCTCCTTGTTCTTGGATAGGAGAACTCTGGGGTGTATTGTCCACTGTCTCCAGGGTCCCCAGCAGACTGAGCTCCAGGTGCCCACAGTGCTCGTCCATTAATGAGTGCACCTGATATTGGATTCCATCCCTCCCCTCTCTCACTTCCCCATTCCAAATCCTTCCTGGTATCACTTCCCAAACAAACTACTGTTGCTCAGCGTGACATCCCCGGCTCAAGGAAGGTCTGCTTCTGGGTAGACTCGCCCCAAGGCCATCTGTGGCCTTTCTGCCTTTCTAAAGGGATCATCCTCATTTGGAAATTAGCAAGGTTTCAAAAACAAATTCTAGCGACAGTTAATTCAAGCTAATAGCACAAGAAGAGTTTTTGAGACAATTTGTGAAATGAACCGACACAGTTTGGTGACTCCAGACCTAAGCCCAGGAGGACGGCGCAGGGTTCCAGTGTCAACCCCATCACTCACTGAATGTTTGCCCACAGGAATGTCACTCAGTTTTTCCAGATCTCATGTTCCTAACTTAAAAATGGGTAGTAACAACTCATTCCAGTAACCTCACATTCTTGGTTTGGGGAAGCAGAGGAGAGAGAATGTATGGGAATGGGTTTTTATGAACTGTCAATTACAAATAATACATGAAGTAAAATGGAATTGTCTCTTCTCATGAGGGACTGAAAGTATTCTAGTAATGTTTAGAAAGCTAATTGCAAGAAAGAAAAAGTGGGAAAGAGGTGGGGCAAGGAAAGAACAAATTTGCCCAAATTTTATGTTGCTTCCAAGTGCCTTGTAATGTTGAGAAACAAATGAGGAGGGAAGGGAGACCTAGAAAGAAAGATCCATGTGCTGCATTGCTCGTCCTGGTAATCCTGAGCCAGAGGGGCAGGTGCCCCTGACTTACCTGTGGGAACATGTCTATCGGACACACAGAGGAGATTTAAATGCTTGCCAAAATATTTACCTGTTTCTTTCTAAATTAAGAAACTTGCCTGACTGCCCTCACGATAATACTGGAATATCAGTGATGAGAGGGAATGCATAAAATGCTTCTATTAATATTTTCCTTTCAAAACTGGCTACCTAGCACTTATTATCCAGGGAACAAAACATTTCCAAGTTATAGGCCAAAAATAAGTTAGGCCAGACCAGCACAACCACAGGCTGAAGAGCTTAATCCTTGAAACAGGGACTCAGGGTGTAAAGGAAAATACCAAATTGTAGACCGTTAGAAGCAATCTTCCTAATCAGTTTGTTTAACACTCATCTTGTACAGATGAGAAAATTGACATCCAAAGAGCTTAGATAGCCCTATGTCCCAATAACTTATTTCCACTATATCATCATTTCAGAAATCAGCTAGCTTAATAATTCACATTATGACTGAACTCATGTTTAACCTCCACAGTCTGACTGGTACTCTACGTAAGAGGAAAAGTCCTGAGTTGGCCCACTCATTCCACGTTCGCACAGCAAATAAAAAGCAAAATCATGTCTTGAAGCTATTTTCCCACAACATCTAAGCTTCTTTGAGTCCATACATCCTCTTGTTTTTGTTTAAGACAAGCAGAAGTCAGGGTAGTATTTGACCCTACTGGAAGAGTCATTAAAAATCTGACCTTTATTCTGAAAGATTGCCATTTACTATTTAAAAGGAACATCAGCGGCTAAAGTGGAAATTGCTATGTATTCACACAGTGAGTGAAAGAATGTATGAATGAACCTTAAAGAACTGAAGAACAGATAAACGAATGCTTGAATTTTTAGTTGTCTGAGTTGCTTCCAATTACCTTAACTGTCCACAAGATGTCACTACTTCACCTCACTTCAGAAAAGCCATCCACATTCAAGAATTTTTGATCTTTTGGACACAGATGATTTCTCTCTTGTAATTGAAAGAAGCTCCGTCATTTTTAATACCTTTGGCTGCTTCCTTGTTTTCTCTTAAATCTACTGTGAAAGAGTCTGAAAAAATGTAGATGTTAATTAACGTCTGAGACTGAATGGGCTAATGCTGGGAATCTTTAACCAAGAAGTCATCCTCTCGGGAGGTTCCAGGCTGCTCCAGGGCTGGGGACCTTGCACCAAGCCCTTCCTCTGCTCAGCTGCAAGGCTCTCATCAGCACTTCTTTGTAATTCTACCAGCCTCAGTCCTTTGGACTCGCGGAAACAGTGATTTAGCAACACCCAAAAGATGGCACCTGGGGTTTTAAATTGTGCTACCTTCTTGAAATATTCCCTCTACTTTCCCTTACTGGGACTGAAGTTCCAGTACTAGTGAGTCTGTGTGTCAGCTATTCATACAGCATACTCATAATTCAGATCAGACTTGTCCTGTTCGCACTGGGTTCCCCCCCCCCTATATAATTAGAATCCAGTTTGCAAATCATTATTTCAAGTTTTAAAAAGACCACAAATATGTTAACCAGGCTCACAGTTTCCACTTCAGCTATACTGAGCATTGACAAGCCTTAAGTTTATTTTAAATACTTTATTATTCCTATGAAATTTATTGGTGCAAAAAGTGCTTGCAGATTTTTTAAAGGTCCCATCATGTTTCAGAGTTTGTGTACATTATTAGTGCTCACTACTGAGACTCTTTCTCCTAATCTCTCTCTCTTTTAAAGCTGAAATTGAGATGAATAATCGTCACTAATGGGGGGCTTCCCTGGTGGCTCAGCAGTAAAGAATCTGCCTGCCAAGGCAGGGGACACAGGTTAGATCCCTGGGTTGGGAAGATCCCCTGGAGACAGGAATGGCAAGCCACTCCAGTGTTCTTGCCTGGAAAATCCTGTGGACAGAAGAGCCTAGCAGGGTACAGTCCATGGGGTCGCAAAGAGTTGGACACGACTTAGTGGCTTAACAGTAACAAATCTTCACTAATAGCAGTTCATGTCTGGCCACCCTGAGAAGGCAGGAAACTCATTTCATTAAAAAAAAAAAAATCCTTTCTGGTTGGTAGTGTTCAGAAGAGGGTTCCACTTTATAGAGCAAGAAAGCTGTTTTGCTTTAAAGGCCCATATTTCCTCCACAAACACATCCTTCTTACTGAGGAGCTCAGTGGAGGTCACTTGGCAGGCGGTGGGTTAAAAGTCTCAGAGAAGTTGGCCTCAGCCTCTGTGGGCTGATGAGCTGTGGGGTAAGACAAAGTAATTTCAGACTAATAATAATTAAGAGTTCAGTTAGTAATTAATTTACCTTCTAGAAAATGATGAGCCAAGTTCAAGCCCACCCCCCATTGTGGCCTCACTGGTTTTCATTCCTTAAAGTGTTTACTGGAGCAGAGGAGGAAGGCATGGAGGATTTAGCAGCTTGTAGACCTGTTCACATTGTAAAGTTAAATAATACACAGAATTCCAAGCTCCATAAGAAGTCTTAGGCTTTTGTACAAATCAGTGCCTATAAGAAGAAGAAGAAGAAGAAGAAGAAAAGCATTTTATAACTATAGAAGAAAATAGGAGTATAATAAAATGTCAGCAGGTACTGGGATTTATGGCTGCTTTATTCATTTTATGAATTTTAAAAATTCTGGGAGGAGTATTTTTAACAAAGCAACAACCAATGGTGAACAATTGGGCTGTTTTTCAAAACTATGATACATTCACCCACAGAAGAGTATGCAGCCATTTAAAACAACTTTTAAGAAGTTTCTATAATAATATGGAGATATGTGAGATATGTTCAGATGTTTCTGAAAAGTCAGATGTTCCTCTGTGTACAGAAGATAATAGTGGCCGCCTCCAGGGACTGGAACAGGAGTGCGGAGGACAGACCGAGCAGGGAGAATATTTTTTTCACAATGATCAGATTGCCACAAAACAAAAGTCTGATAACACCAAGTCTGATGAGAATGTGGATAAAGAACTGTCAGACCCTGCAGTTCACTTCAGTGGCCTCCCCAAATTCTTAAGTAAAGTCTAACCCCAGTACCTCAAAATGTAACTTAGTGTATTTGGAAGTAGGGTCCTTCAGTTCAGTTCAGTCACTCAGTTGTGTCCGACTCTTTGTGACCCCATGAATCCCAGCACGCCAGGCCTCCCTGTCCATCACCAACTCCTGGAGTTCACTCAGACTCACGTCCATTGAGCCAGTGATGCCATCCAGCCATCTCATCCTCTGTTGTCCCCTTCTCCTCCTGCCCCCAACCCCTCCCAGCATCAGAGTCTTTTCCAATGAATAAACTCTTCACATGAGGTGGCCAAAGTACTGGAGTTTCAGCTTTAGCATCATTCCTTCCAAAGAAATCCCAGGGCTGATCTCCTTCAGAATGGACTGGTTGGATCTCCTTGCAGTCCAAGGGACTCTCAAGAGTCTTCTCCAACACCACAGTTCAAAAGCATCAATTCTTTGGTGCTCAGCCTTCTTCAGACTCCAACTCTCATATCCATACATGACCACAGAAAAAACCATAGCCTTGATTAGATGGACCTTAGTTGGAAAAGTAATGTCTTTGCTTTTGAATATGCTATCTAGGTTGATCATAAGTTTTCTTCCAAGGAGTAAGCGTCTTTTAATTCATGGCTGCAGTCACCATTAGCAGTGATTTTGGAGCCCCCAAAATAAAGTCTGACACTATTTCTACTGTTTCCCCATCTATTTCCCATGAAGTGATGGGACCAGATGCCATGATCTTCGTCTTCTGAATATTGAGCTTTAAGCCAACTTTTTCACTCTCCTCTTTCACTTTCATAGGGTCCTTAAAGACGTATTAGTAGTTAAGTTGAAGTTATTGTGGCTGGGCTCTAATCCAATATGATTGTTGTCCTTTACGAGGAGATTAGAACACAGACTGATGCTGAAGTGGAAGCTCCAATATTTTGGCCACCTGATTGTAATGAGCCAACTCACTGGGAAAAAACCTGGATGCTGGGGGAGATTGAGGGCAAGAGGAGAAGGGAGTGACAGAGAATGAGATGCTTGGATGGCATCACCGACTCAATGGGTGTGAGTTTGAGCAAACTCCGGCAGTTGATGAAGTACAGGGAAGCCTGGCATGCTGTAGTCCCCAGGGTTGCAAAGAGACGGACACAACTGAGTGGCTGAACAACAGCAACAGAACACAGACGCACAGAGAAGCCCCGTGAAGATGGAGGGGAGACGGCTGTCTCCTGGAAGGGCGGGAGACCTCAGGAGGTTCACTCTGCCGACACCTTGATCTCAGACTTCTGACCCCCAGACTGTGAGACACACACTTTCTGTTGTTTAAGCCACCGAGACAGTGAGACTCTGATGGCAGCCCAAGCAGCTGAAGACAAAGCCCTCAGCAAGGGATAGATACGTGAAGACTTGGTTATGCAGAAAACAAAAATACTAACCACTCAAACAGTTGACTCATTGGAAAAGACCCTGATGCTGGGAGGGATTGGGGGCAGGAGGTGAAGGGGACGACAGAGGATGAGATGGAAGGCATCACTGACTCGATGGACGTGAGTCTGAGTGAACTCCAGGAGTTGGTGATGGGCAGGGAGGCCTGGCGTGCTGCGATGCATGGGGTCTCAAAGAGTCAGACATGACTGAGCATCTGAACTGAACCACTCAAATTGTAAAAGATCAAGATCCCAGCAACATGGAGCCCAGTGAGTGAACAGCCCCCAGGGGCTTTGTTCCAGCAATGGTAACCTTACCCCCACAGGAACCCCAGAGGCCAGGAAAGCTTGGTCCAGCACCCTATTCAAGAGGAAGCCTGGGCACTCAAAGAAAAGGGAACTTGTTGCCTTTGGTTGTGACTAGTGCTGTTTATCGGAGAAAGCAATGGCACCCCACTCCAGTACTCTTGCCTGGCAAATCCCATGGACGGAGGAGCCTGGTGGGCTGCAATCCATGGGGTCGCTAAGAGTCGGGCACGACTGAGCGACTTCACTTTCACTTTTCTCTTTCATCCATTGGAGAAGGAAATGGCAACCCACTCCAATGTTCTTGCCTGGAGAATCCCAGGGACAGGGGAGACTGATGGGCTGCCGTCTATGGGGTCGCACAGAGTCAGGCATGACTGAAGTGACTTAGCAATAGCAGTGTTGTTTATAGGAAAGTGAAAAGTGAAAGTATTTATTACTCATGTCTGACTCTTTGCCACCCCATGGACTGTAGCCCACCAGGCTCCTCTGTCCATGGAATTCTCCAGGGAGGAATACTGGAGTGGGTTGCCATCCCCTTCTCCAGGGGATCTTCCCGATCCAGGTATCGAGCCTGATCTCCAAGGGGCCATTTCTAGGGCTGGTCTGTAAATGAAGGGCCCAGAGCCCCAAACCCAACCCACCTACCCCAGGCAGCCCCCTCACCCTAGGGAATCAATCCTGCCAGAGGGGATGGAGTCCATTCCTTCCCTCGTTAGTTCAATGAACCATTGACTCCAGACTCTGTGAGTCAGCGTCTTGCTAGGTAGGAAGACAGAATCACAACATGGAGTTGTCAGGCAGCAGGCAGTCAGGTTGGGGAACAGACAAAGGAAACCAGAGTCACAGAGTGTCATTGGGTGTCTCTGAGAAGAATCCAGAGGCCCGTGGAGGGTGACGGCCAGTGAAAGCAGCAAGCAGCATCTGTTTTCTTGGCTGGAAAGGACTGTCTTGTCTTTGCTTTGGGAAGTGCCCACTCGGGCGGTGACAGTAGAAGATACAGATCAGATCGCTGGGGAAGGGATGAGTTTTCTGCTGTCCACGGTAGGAGACGACAGTTTGCTGCAGAGAACGGGCCTGATGGTCCATCCAGGAAGTTTCTCTGGGAGCGGCTTGGAGAAGGATGGGAGGGAGAAGGAGGCTGGTGACCCAGCAGGAAAGTCCTCCCAGCTTTTGAATTTTTCTGGGCCAGTGCACCCCCAGACAGTTGCACCCTGGGACTGCAGCTGGAAATGCTGAAAGGTCATTTTGCCTGTGAAACACAAGACAATGGACAGAAAGGAGGCGTGCAATGAACGGATGATTGTAGCTGGCAACTGCTTAGAGCGTGTATATTTGAATGTCAGAAGTGCTTACTCCGGATGAATTTGCTTTGGGAACAAAAGAGGCCATTTGATCCATTGGGCTATGTGGATATAGAAAGGCACAGAAAAATAAAAGGCGGTGTACTGTCCAGAAAAGTGCTCCCCGTCTGCCTCCACTGGTTGGGTCAGCAGTTCTGGAAAGACTGTTAGGTGGCTCAGAAGCTGACGTTAGGGCACAGCATGCGGAGGGGCCCCTGGTACCCAGAAGATGCAGATGTTCAGGTCCGCGGAAGCAGGACCAGCGCTCACCTGCACTGTCTTAGGCCTTACAGGGGCATGTTCATTCGAGGAATGGTCACAGAAAACTAAGATAGCTCCTCCAAGCCCTATTTGTCCATGCAGTGCGCAGACCTGGGTGTCTGTCAGGGAGGAAGTGTGTACTTGTGGGACTTACAAGCTCTGCTGGAACAAGAGAACTTGCTTCTACCCTCAGATCTGCTACAGAAGAGCTTCATGATGCCTCAGGCAGGTCATGAAACTCCCTGGGAGCTACCTCGGATGTAATAGTCATAATAAACCAGTAACTCCAACCCAGGAGTACTGTGCCCTGAGCACACCTCCAAACCAGCTGGACCAAAAGATCTGGGGGCTCCTCCTGGAGTCTGTTTGTAGCCAACTGTCTGTTAAGGTGTCTGTTCCCTGCATATGCCTGAGGACCTCTCACTTTATAAGAAGCAAGTTTCTAAGTATAAGGGTAACAGGAAGCACCCCTGCCCCCCAGTAATTTAGGAGTTCTCATGGACTTAGGTCGCTTCTGGGCTTTTCTTGCTCCAAGCTCTAGTGTCTATTGCATTTTCTCTCTCAGTCCTCTTCTCTCCTCCCAACGCCAGCCCCAAGTGAAGCACGAGGATTCCCCCTTTCTTTAAACTGGAAAGTGTCCCTAGCTATGGCAGTAAGAGAGGAACCTTCCAGAACAGCCCAACAATTCTGCTCTGTTCTTAAATGTCACCCTGATCAGTCAACCCTCTGGGAATTCTTCTCAGGTCCCAAATGTCTGCTTCCTCATTTTTCTGCTCCCAAGTAGGGACGGCTGATCCCCCAAAGTTCTATTCATTTCTCCAACAAAGTAGTTTTTTTTCCCCACAATGTACATCAGGCCCCAAAGGTCTAGGCCAACCTTTGCATATTTCGTGTTAAACAAAATGTCTTGCAGCACAAGCACAGACAGAAGCTTCAAAATGCCTTCTCTCTCTCTTTTTAAATATTTATTTGACTGTGCCAGATCATTTTTTTCAGGGTAAAATCTCCTTATTATAATATTGCAAATATTTTTAAATCCATAAATTATTTTAATAAAGAAACATGTCACTAATACTAGTCAGTAATTTTTACTAAGTACTTACTAAACACTAGCCACTATTCAGAGCATTTTATGTATTCTCTTATTTTATTTCATGGTAACCTAGTTGCTGTTCAGTCGCTAAATTGTATCTGACTCCTTGAGACCCCGTGGACTGAAGCACGCCAGGCTTCCCAGTCCTTCACTATGTTCTGGAGTTTACTCAAACTCATGTCCATTGAGTTGGTGATGCCATCCAGTCATCTCATCCTCTCTTGCCCCCTTCTCCTGCCCTCAATCTTTCCCAGAAAGAGGGTATTTTTTAATGAGTCAGCTATTTGCATCAGGTGGCCAAAGTATTGGAGCTTCAGCCTCAGTCCTTCCAATGAGTATTCGGGGTTGATTTCTCTTAGAATTGACTGGTTTGATCTCCTTGCAGTCCAAGAGACTCTCAAGAGTCTTCTCCAGCACCACAGTTCCAAAGCGTGATGACCTAGTAAGGAGCTCCAGTTGTTATTCCCATCTGATAGATGAGTAACCTGAAGCCCAGAGAGGTGAAGCAGCTTGCCGAGAGAGAGGCGTGCAGTCAGTATAGAGTTGTGCCAGATCTTAGTTGCAGGATGTGGGATCTTCAGTCTTCAGTATTGTGCAGCATGTGGAATCTGGTTCCCTGGCCAGGGATCGAACTCAGGCCCCCTGCACGGGAAGGATGAGTCTTAGCTACTGGACCACCAGGGAAGTCCCTCAGTGTACCTTCTCTTGGCCAGAGTCCAGTGATTGGGTGTGGTTCCCACCCTACCAGTTTATTCCTTTCCTTCTAACCCACAGGGGCTTCCCTTGTGGCTCAGCTGGTAAAGAATCCGCCTGCAATGCGGGAGACCTGGGTTTGATCCCTGGGTTGAGAAGATCCCCTGGAGAAGGGAAAGGCTATCCACTCCAGTATTCTGGCCTGGCGAATTTCACGGACTGTAGAGTCCATGGGGGTCACAAAGAATCAGCATGGGGGTCACAGAGCCAGACAGGACTGAGCGACTCTCACTTTTCTAACCCACAGAGCCTGAGAGCAGAGCAAGGTTTCCACTAGCCTCCACTGATAGGATTTCTGCTTCTCCCTTACATGGTGGCAGTCAGTGTTTTTCTGTCAACAGCAGATCCATCCTTCCCATCTGCCTCTTTAGCAGGATCTCCAAGAGACGGGGCCAGCCTATGTGCATTCAGAAACCACTGGACCAGGCGACTTGTAGAGTTACTTTCAGCAATAAATTATTTTGTTAAAGGGCTTGTTCACAAGGAGGCAAGATGACTTCAGAGTTACCTGGACCAGGATCCAAGCCCCAGCTCACCCACTTGAACAAGCTGGGTGACCTGGGGCAAGTTACTTAGTCTCTGAGCCCTGGCTTCCACATTTGCTATGGATATTGATGGCAAGTTTCCAGGCTGTATTTAAGTAATGAATATGAAAGGAATTGCCAGTAACTGCTAGTTTTCTTCCTCTCAGCATATGGGAGGTAGCCTCACATACGTTTTGGATTTTTTTAATGCTTTTTTTTTAATTGAAGTACACTTGATTTATAATGTCATCTTAATTTCTGTGCAGCAAATTGATTTTTACATATTTAAACATTCTTTTTTGATATTGTTTCCCATTATGGTTTATCAAAGGATATTGAATATAGTTTTCTGCTATACAGTAGGACCTTGTTTATCCATTCTGTATATTACAGCTCACATCTGCTAATCCTAGCCTCCCACTCCACCCCTGCGCAACCCCCTCTCCTGTAGCAACCACAGATCTCTCCTCTATGTTGAGTCTGTTGCTGTTTTGTAGATAGCTTCATGTGTGTCGTATTTTAGATTCCAAGTATAAGTGATGTGGTACGGTGCTTGCCTTTCTCTTTCTGACTTCAGTTCCTATGATATCTCTAGCTGCATCCATGTTGCTGGAGATGCCGTTATCTCACTCTTTTTTATGGTTGAGAAGTATTCTGTTGTGTATACACGCCACATCTTCTTTATCCATTCCTCTGTCAGTGGCCATTGAGGTTGCTTCCATGTCTTGGTTATTGTGAATTGTGCTGCTGCGCATACAGGATGCACGTTATGTTTCTGAATCAGAGGTTTGTCTGGATATACGCTCAGAAGTGGGATTGCTGGATCCTATGGTAGCTCTGTTTTCAGTTTTCTGATGAGCCTCCATACCATTTTCCATAGTGGCTGTACCAACTAAAATTCTTACCAACAGAGTAGGAGGTCCCCTTTTCTCCACATCCTCTCCAGTATTTGTTATTTGTAGTTTTTTGGTTTAGGGGTCAGACAGTAAAGCATCTGTCTATCAATGTGGGAGACCTGGGTTCGATTTCCTGGGTCGGTAAGATTCCCTGGAGAAGGAAATGGCAACCCACTCTAGTACTCTTGCCTAGAAAATCCTATGGACGGAGGAGCCTGGTGCAGGCTACTGTCCATGGGGTTGCAAAGAGTCAGACACGACTGAGCGATTTCACTTCACTTCACTTACATTTATTTATTTTTGACTGAACCATACAGCATGTGGGATCTTAGTTCCCTAACCAGGGATCAAACCAGTGCCCCTTGCATTGGGAGCATGGAGTCTTAACCACTGGACCACCGGGGAAGTCTCTGTAGAGTTTTTAATGATGACCAGTTTGACTGGTATGAGTGGTACCTTACAGTTTTGTCTGCATTTCTCCAGTAATTAGAGACGTTGAGCATCTTTTCATGTGCCTATTGGCCGTATGCATTTCTCCTTTGGGTAAATGTCTGTCTAGGTCTTCTGAACCCTTTTTTAATGGTTATTTTGTTGCTGTTGTTGAATTGTGTGAACTGTTTGTGTATTTGGAAATTAAGCCTTTGTCAGTTGCATCATTTGCAAATATTGTGTCCCATTCTGTAGGTTGTCTTTTGTTTTGCTCATGGTTTCCTTTGCTGTGCAAGAGCTTATAAGTTTGGTTAGATCTCATTTGTTTGTCTCTATTGCCTTTGGAGACTGACCTAAGAAAACATCGTATGATTTATGTGAGAAAATGTCTTGCCTACGATATCTTCCAGGAGTTTTACAGTGTCATGTCTAATGTTTAAGTCTTTCAGCCATCTTGAGTTTATTTTTGTATCTGGTGAGACTGTTCTAATGTCACTGATTTACATGTGGCTGTTCAACTTTCTCAACACTACTAGATGAAGAGATTGTCTTTTCCCATCATGTGGCCTTGCCTTTGCTGAAGAGTGGCTGTGGGTATGTGGGTCTATTTCTGGGCTTTCTATTCTGTTCTCTTGGTCAGTATATCTGGTTTTGTATCAATATTATGCTGTTTTGGTTACTGTGGCTTTGAGGTTTCTGAACCACAGTAGTTTTGTAGTTTCTGAAGTCTGGGAGGTTATGCCTCCGTTTTATTCTTTTTCTTTAGGATTGCTTTAGCGATTCTGTGTCTTTTACAGTTTCATATAAATTTTAGGATTATTTGTTCTAGTTCTTTGAAAAATGTCATGGTTAACTTGATAGGGCTCACATTAAATCCGCAGATTGCTTGGGCAGTATGGTCATTTTAACAATACTAATTCTTCTAATCCAAGAGCATGAGATCTCTTTCCATTTCTTTGAATCATCTTAAGTTTCCTTTATTCATGTTTCATAGTTTTCAACATGTACGTCTTTCACCTCCTTTGTCAGGTTTATTCCTAAGTAGTTTACTTTTGTGGGGGTGTGATTTTAAAAGTTGTTTTTTTTTAACATTATCTTTCCGATATTTCATTGTTAAAGAAATCCAACTGATTTCCATATGTTAATCTTGTATCCTGCTACCTTGCTGAATTCATTTCAGTTCTAGTAGTTTTTATGTGGCGCCTTTAGGGTTTTCTCTATATTGTATCATGTCATCTGCATATAATGACAATTTTACCTCTCCCTTCCAATTTGGATCTTTTATTTCTTTTTCCTGATAGCTGTGGCCAAGACTAGTGGAAAGACTTCCAGCTTTTCACTGTTGAATATTGTATTGGTTGTGTATTTGTCATAAATAGCTTTTATTATATTGAGATATGTTCCATCTGTATCCACTTTGATAAGAATTTTATCATTAATTGTTGCTGAATTTTGTCAGGTGCTGTTTATGCATCTGTTGAGATGATCATGTAGGTTTTGTCTTTTCTCTATGGTGTAGCACATTGATTTGTGTATGCTGAAGCAAACTTGTGAACTTGGGTTGAATTCCACTTGATCGTGGTGTATGATCTTTTTATGTGTTATTGGATTCAGTTTGATAATATTTTGTTGAGAATTTTTCAGTCTATATTCATCAAAGATATCGACCTGAAATTTTCTGTTTTGGTTCTCTTCGTCTGGTATTGGTATCAGGGTGATGGTGGCTTCTAGAGTGTCTTTGGGAGTTTTCCCTCTTCAATTTTTTGCAAGGATTTGAGAAGGTTCAGTATAGTTTCTTCTTTGTGTGTTTGGTAGACTTCATCTGTGAAGCCATCTGCTCCCAGACTTTTGTTTGTAGGGAGTTTTAAAAGTACAGATTCTATTTCACTTCATGATTGGTCTGTTCAAATTATCTGTTTCTTCTTGATTCAGTTTTGGTGGGCTGTAGAAACTTCTCCATTTCTTCTAGGCTGTCCAATTTGTGAGCATATTATTGTTAAATAGTTATTCTTAGCATTCCCTTATGGCTCTTTGTATATCTGTGGTATTGGTTGTTTATGTCCTCTTTTCATTTCTTATTTTGTTTATTTGGGCTCTCATTTTTTCTCAGCAAATGTGGTGAGAGGTTTGTCAATCTTATTTACCCTTTCAAAGAACTAGATCTTGGATGTATTGATTTTTAAATTTTTTTCCTATTGCTTTTAAAGTCTCTATTTCCTCTCTGATCTGTATTATTTCCTTTCTTCTGCTGACTTTAGGTTTTGTTTGTTCATTCTCTAATTCTTTTAGGTGGTAGGTTAGGTTGCTTGAGATTTTTGTTTTTTGAGGAAAGCCTGCCTCACTGTGAACTTCCCTCTAAAAATCGCTTTTACTGCAACTCATAAATTTTGTGCGGCTGTGTTTTCATTGTCACTTGTTTCAAGGTATTTTTAAATTTCCTCTTTGATTTCATCACTGACCACTGATATTGTAGTGACATAAATTATTAGTCTCCATGTACTCACTATTTTCTCATTTCTTTTCCTGTGGTTAGTTTTTAGTTTCATGTCATTGTTAGAAAAGATGCTTGAGATAATTTCTATAATTTTAAATTTGTTGAGGCTTGTTTTCTGCCCTAATACGTGGTTAATGCTAGAGAATGTCCCATGTGCACTGTAATATGTATTCTGGGGTTTTTTTTGGATGTGATATCCTGAATATATCATTTAAGTCTAACTGTTCTATTGTATCATTTGGGATCTGTTACACTGCTGATTTTCAGTCTAGAAGATCTGCCCATTGATGTGAATGGGGGTAAAAATCTCCTACTGTTATAGGAGTCCTGTCTATTTCTCCTTTTATGTCTGCTCGTATTTGTTTTACGTAATTGAGTGCTTCTATATTGCGTACATATATGTTGATAAGTGTTAAATCCTCTTCTTGCATCGGCCCTTTTATCACTCTATAGTGCCCTTTATCTTTAGGATCTTTGTTTTAAAGTCTGTTTTGTTTAAGTATCAATCACGACCCCTGCTTTCTTGTCATTTCTGTTTGCATGAAATATCTTTTTCCATTCCCTCACTTTCAATCTATGTGAGCCCTCTGCCCTAAAGTGAGTCTTGTTGGCTGTTTCTCTTTTATCCAGTCTACCACTCATGTCTTTTGATTGGACCATTTAGTCCATTGACATATAAGGTAACTATTGATAGATATGTATTTATTGCAATTTTAAACCTTGTTTTCCCCTTGATTTTGTATTTCTTTTTTGTCCCTTTATTTTTCCTTTTGTGGCTTGATGATTTTCTTTTGTATTATACTTATGTTCTCTTCTTTCGGGGTATTTTCTGAATCTATTGTATGTTTTTGATTTGTGGTTACTTTGTTTTTCAGGCATATGAACCACTTCCTGTATCTACTTGGTAGTCACATAGGCTCAAACACATTCTAGGAAGTGAAAAAAATCTACATTTCCTTACTCTCTTCTCCTGCACTTGATGATTTTGATGTCCTGTTTTACATCTTCACATTCATCTTTTTGCTGTTCATTGTGGTTATCATCACTTTCACACAATTTTTTTAAAATCTGTGTACTGGCTTATTTGGGCTTCCCAGATGGCACTAGTGGTAAAGAACCCACCTGCCAATGCAGGAGACATAAAAGATGCGAGTTCAGTCCCTGGGTGGGAAGATGCCCTGGAGGGGAGGGCATGGCAGCCCACTTCAGTACTCTTGCCTGGAGAACTGCATGGACAGGGGAGCCTGGTGGGCACTGCTGAAGCAACTTAGCACACTCTGGGTTCCTCAGGTGACTTGATTTCCAATTGTGATTTTCTCTTCCTAATAGACGCTTGCTTCTTTTCTATTTAGAGAAACACTTGCAATATTTCTTTTAGGATAGGTTTAGTATTGCTGTTCATGGCAAATAGATGGGGAAACAATGGAAACAGTGAGAGGCTTTATTTTGGGGGGCTCCAAAATCACTGCAAATAGTGACTGCAGCCATGAAATGAAAAGGCGCTTGTTTCTTGGAAGAAAAGCTATTACCAACCTAAGCAACATATTAAAAAACAGAGACATTACTTTGCCAACAAAGGTCTGTCTAGTCAAGGCTATAGTTTTTCCAGTAGTCATGTGTGGATGTGAGAATTGGACTATAAAGAAAGTTGAGCACTGAAGAATTGATGCTTTTGAACTGTGACGTTGGAGAAGACTCTTGAGAGTCCCTTGGACTGCAAGGAGATCCCAACAGTCCATCCTAAAGGAAACCAGTCCTGAATATTCATTGGAATGACTGATGCTAAAGCTGAAACTCCAATACTTTGGCCACCTGATGGGAAGGACTGACTCATTGGAAAAGACCCTGATGCTGGGAAAGATTGAAGATGGCAGGAGAAGGGGACAGCAGAGGATGAGATGGTTAGATGGCATCACCAACGCAATGGACATGAGTTTGAGTGGGCTCTGGGAGTTGGTGATGGACAGAGAGGCCTGGCGTGCTGCAGTCCATGGGGTCACAAAGAGTCAGACACGACTGAGCCACTGAAGTATTGCTGTATTCTTTTAGTTTTTGCTTATCCGAGAAATTCTCTCTCTCCTTCTATTCTAAATTATAGTCTTGCTAGGTAGAGTATCTTAGGCTGTAGATTTTTCCCTTTCAGGGCTTTGAATATATCTTGCCACTCCCTTTCTGGCCTGCAAATGTTTCTGTAGAGAAACCAGCTTGACAGCCTTATAAGGGGGTTCCCTTGTAATTAACTTTTTCTCTTCTGCCTTTAGCATCCTCTCTTTAACATTTGCCATTTTTATTATAATGTCTTGGTGTAGGTCTGTTTTGGCTTATCTTGTTTGGGACCTTCTGTCTTCTTGTGTCTGGATATGTTTTCTTTAGGTTTGGGAAGTTTTTAGCCATAATTTCTTCAAATACATTTTCAATACCCGTTTCTCTTTCTTCACCTACTGGAATGCCTCTTATGTATAGCTTTATCCCATAGGTGTCTTATGTTGCTTTCATTTAAAAAAATATTTTATATTGGAGTATCATTGCTTAACAATGTTGTGTTTCAGGAGTACAGCAAAGTGATTCAATTATACATACACAAGTACCTATTATTTTTCAAATTCTTCTCCCATTTAGGTTATTACAGAATATTGAGCAGAGTTCCCTGTGCTATACAGTAGGTCCTTGTTGGTTATCTATTTTAAATATAGCAGTGTGTACATGTCAATCTCAAACTCCCAGTACCTCTCTTTCCTTCACCTTTCCATCTGGTAACCATAACTTGTTCTCTAAGTCTGTAAGTCTGTTTTGTAAGTAAGTTAATTTATATGGGTGACTTCCAGTATTCTATCTTCCAGGTCACTTATTTGTTCTTCTGCATTAATCATCCTGCTATTCATTGCCTTTAGCTCAGCTTTCATCTTGGCAAATGAATTTTCTAATTTTCCTTGGTTTTAGTTTTCCAGTTTCATTTTACAGTTCCTCTGCATTTCTGTCAATCATCTTTCTTAACTCCTTCAGTATCTTCATTATCTCCTTTTCAAAACTGGTGTCTATTAGTCTGAAGAGGTCTGTTCATTGTTCTTTCAGGGGAATTCTCTTGGTCTTTCAACTGGGGGTGGCTCTTCTGTTTCTTCATTTTGCTTGGCTATTCATATGTGGGAATGCCCCTATGTAGCTGGCGAGGGTTTAGTATATTTGGTGTGAGGGCTTGTCTCTTTTCTTGGCATGTGCTGGCCATCTTCCCCTTGAGAGGGGGTATGCAGATGAGGCAACTGGTCCCCTGTCCTGGGCTTCTTGGAGGCAGAGGTAGCTCACGCATGCCCGCAGAGCACGTGATGGGGTCAGCAGTAGCTCCTCTCCTGGAGCCTGAGGGGTGGCAGGGACAGCAGCTTGCAATCATTCCTGGAGCTCCTAGCCTAACATAAGTTTAGGGATTAGACAAAAGCTCAGGTTGGCTGAGCCTTCTCTCAGCAAACACCCTTCCTCCTGGGCCTCATCACGTCACTCACTGAGCCTGGAACTTTCCCTAAAGATCTTTCAGGGCTGGGGGCTGGATCAGCCACCCCAATACCTCTATGGGCAATGGGTAACGCACAGTCTGCTCCTTCGGGCCGTCACTGCAATAACTGGTACTGGTGGCTCTTCTGTTTCTTCATTTTGCTTGTATTTCTCTTCCTCTGTGAGTTTAGGAGAAACAATTATCTCTGGTTTGTTGCAAAGGCAGCATCCAGTTTTAGAACAAGGGCAGGCTTCACTTTACCCAGACAAGAGGCTGCTGAGTGGTGCTGTTGCTCTCCTGGGTAACCTTCAGGCACCAAGAGATGAGGTGGCTCCGAACTTATAGGAAAACAAGGACACAGCAACCAGTCACTGTGCCATTCAGAATGCTGGGATCCCTCCAACCTGCACCACATGCTCTGGATCTTGTCTTTCTGGTCCCACTGTGAGCTCTTCGAGGGCAGAGAATGGGTCTTCAGCATCTTTTACCTGCATCCTTTATGTGGCCAGACCTGACGTTTGACAAATAAGGGACTGCATTAGTTAATGGATGGTGGTGGGTGGTGGTGGTGGTGTGTTCAGACTATGTATACTGCCTACCTGAGTGATTATTTCACATAATGCGCTTTCAGAATTCCCTGAAAACACATGCCCTTATTTCAAAAACTAATTCTGAAAAGTAGAAAAGATGTTTCCCAGCACAAAAGTGACTCCATCAAAACGGTCAACCCCAGCGATGCATTGAATTCATTCAATCCTTCATTCATTCAACAAACACTGAATCTTCATTACATGCCAGGCACTATGCCAAGGGCTGGAGACAAGATGAGAAATAAGATACAGTCTCTGACAAACCTGGGCATCAATCTCTTCTTTATAAACTTCCTATTGTGGTTGTAACGTGTGGCCAGTGTGGAGAAGGGCTGTACAGAATGGGCCTCTGCTCACTGCCTTGAGCCTACACAGTCCAGGGGGCACACCCACAACCTGTTCTGGGACCACCCACCAATCCCTCTTTTCTCCTCCCAACTTCTGCCTTTTTCTCTCTTAGCCTGTCAAAATCTCCAGCTGAAATACTTATTGAGTCTTTGCAACTAGTGAATAATGTTTCTTCTCTGTATGGCAACCTTAAAACTAAAATAGAATTAACTAAAAGATTCTTTAAAGTTTTATAATTTTCAAAAGTTTCGCACACATGACTTCATATAATCTCATAATAACCCCTTTCCCACCCTATTCCTGTGTTGACACTCCCTTCCCTCTCCCCACTGGTAATCACTAGTCTGTTCTCTGTATCTATGAGTTGGCTGCTTTTCTGTTTTATTCACTAGCTTGTTGTATTTTTTAGGTTCCACGTATAAGGGATATCATTCAGTATTTATCTTCCTCTGACTTATTTCACTTCACATAATGCCAAGTCCCTCCACGGTAGTACAAATGGCAAAATTTTCGTTCTTTTTATGGCTGAGTGTATGCATATTCTTTATGTATGTGTGTGTACACTGTCTTCTTTATCCATTCATCTGATAATGGACACTTAGGTTGCTACCATACCTTAGCAATTATAAGTAAGGTTGCTAGGAACAAAGGGTTGCATATTTCTTTTCAAATTAGTGTTTTGGGGTTGTTTTGAATATATATCCAGGAGTGGAATTATTAGATCATATGATAGTTCTACTTTTAGTTTTTAGAGGACTCTTCTTACTGTTTTCCACAGAAGGTTCTCCAATTTATGTTCCTACCAACAGTAGATGAGAGCTCCCTTATCTTCACATTCTTACCAATATTTGTTATTCATGTTCTTTTGATGACAGCCATTCTGACTAGCGTGGGGTTGATTACCTCACTGTGGTTTTGATTCTCATTTCACTGATGACTAGATCCGGCCTTAAAAAAAAAAACCTAAAATGTATTTCTTTTAAACCTAAAGCTCATCAACTCCACACATATTTATTAAGTATATAATACATTTAGGATAACTCGAAACTGTGAAGTTGCTCAGTCATGCTTGACTCTGTGACCCCAAGGACTGCAGCACACCAGGCTTCCTTGTCTTTTGCTGTCTCCTGGAGTTTGCTCAAACTCATGTTCATTGAGTCAGTGATGCTATCCAACTATCTCATTCTCTGTAACCCCCTCCTCCTCCTGCCCTCAATCTTCCCCAGCATCAAGGTCTTTTCTAATGAGCTGGCTCTTTGAGTCAGGTGACCAAAGTGTCAGAGCTTCACCATTGATCCTTCCAATGAATATTCAGAGTTGATCTCCTTCAGAATGGACTGGCTGGATCTCCTTGCAGTCCAAGGGACTCTCAAGAGTCTTCTCCAGCACCACAGTTCAAAAGCATCAATTCTTCCGGTGCTCAGCTTCTTTACGGTCCAACTCTCACATCCATACATGACTACTGGAAAAACCATAGCTTTGACTACATGAACCTTTGTTGGCAAAAGTGATGTCTCTGCTTTTTAATACACTGCTTTGGTTTGTCATACCTTTTCTTCCAAGGAGCAAGTGTCTTTTAATTTCGTATTCAGTTACCTTCTGCAGTGATTTTGGAGCCCAAGAAAATAAGTCTCTCACTGTTTCCATTGCTTCCCCATTCATTTGCCATGAAGTGATGGGACCAGATGTCACGATCATTTTTATGAATGTTGAATTTTTTATTCAGGCAAGAAAAAGAAATTTGTTAGAGGGTAAACGAGAGGGTGACTGGCTGGCCCTTAAGGAGAAGAATGTTGAGTTTTAAGCCCACTTTCACTCTCTTTTACTTTCATCAAGAGGCTCTTTAGTTCCTCTTTGCTTTCTGCCGTAAGGGTGGTGTCATCTGCATACTGAGGTTATTGATATTTCTCCTGGCAATCTTGATTCCAGATTGAATTTTATCCAGCCCAGCACTTCACGTGATGTACTCTGCATATAAGTTAAATAAGCAGGGTGACAATATACAGCCTTGACATTCTCTTTTCTCAATTTGGAACCAGTCTGTTGTTCCATGTCTGCTTCTAACTTGCTTCTTGACCTTCATACAGGTTTCTCAGAAGGAAGGTAAGGTAGTCTGGTATTCCCATCTGTTTAAAAATTTTCCATAGTCTGTTGTGATGCATATAGTCAAGGCTTTTGCATACACCTTCTCACAGTAAACAAAGCAGAAGTAAATGTTTTTCTATTATGCTCTTGCTTTTTCTATGATCCAACAGATGTTGGCAATTTGATCTCTGGTTTTTGTCTTTTCTAAATTCAATCTGTAAGTCTGGAAGCCCTCTGTTCATGTACTAATGAAGCCTAGCTTGAAGGATTTTGAGCATTATCTTGCTAGCATGTGAAATGAGCATAATTGTGCGGTAGTTTGAACATTCTTTGGCATTGCTCTTCTTTGGGATTGGAATGAAAAATGGCCTTTTCTAGTCCTGTGACCACTGCTGAGTTTCCCAAATTTGCTGGCATATTGAGTGCAGCACTTTCACAGCATCATCTTTTAGGATTTGAAATAACTTAGCAGGAATTCCATCACCTCCACTAATTTTGTTCATAGTGATGCTTCCTAAGGTCCACTTGACTTCACATTCTCGGTGAGTTGTCACAGCACTGTAGTTATCTGGGTCATGAGGATCCTTTTGTACAGTTCTTCTGTGTATTCTTGCCACCTCTTCTTAATATCTTCTGCTTGTGTTAGGTCCATACCATTTCTGTCCTTTATTGTGTCCATCTTTGCAGGAAATGTTTCTTTGGTGTCTCTGATTTTCTTGAAGAGATCTCTAGTCTTTCCAATTCTGTTGCATTGTTCATTTAAGAAGGCTTTTTTATCTGTCCTTTGCCTTTCGCTTATCTTCTTTTCTCAACTATTTGTCAGGCCTCCTCAGACAACCATTTTGCCTTGTTGCACTTTTTTTCTTGAAGATGGTTGTGGTCACCGCCTCCTGTACAATGTTACGAACCTTTATCCATAGTTCTTCAGGCACTTGATCAGATCTAAGCCCTTGAGTCTATTTGTCACTTCCACTGTATAATCACAAAGGATTTGATTTAGGTCATACCTAAAAACTAGGAACTCTACTGCGATAGAAATAGTCCCCATCTTCTATTTAAATATGGGTCCTAAATTGAAATTTTTTTCTGTGGGTAAATGTTCTCAGGGGGGAAAAGGTATGAATCGCTCTTCAATGAGTTATCCTTTTATTACTGAGTAAAGCCTCATAGTATCAAAAATGTGTCCCAGGTCCTAGCACTGTCTGACACAGACAATCTATAAGCCCAGTTTCCATAGTCTTGACTTTATTCCATAATCAATAGATGATTCTGGGTGGTCAGTTAGGGTACCAGTGGTCCCCACTTGCCCAGGACTCAGGGGTTGGCAGAGTCCCTGCAAAGCAGAGGGATGATAAACTCTCCTCTCGCCACCAAAATTCTTCTCTCAGAAATTAAGACACTTAAAATACAGTGAAACCCAGACATAAATCATGTTGCAAGTTCAAGGATTTCATTGTAAAATGGATTATTCCACACACTCCATGCCAATGGTGATATATACCATTTTTGCTAGTGTACAAGATTATGCATTTTGGTCTTGTACCTCAAAATATTCCTGTTGGAGGCAGACTCTGACAGATGTTAGGCACCTACCTTTCTTCCATGCATCCACTAAGAAGGGTTGCTAGAAGACTGAAAGAAGTGTTAGTCACTCAGTCATGTCTGACTCTTTGTGACCCCATGGACTGTAGCCCACCAGGCTCCTCTGTGCATGGGATTCTCCAGGCAAGAATACTGGAGTGGGTTGCCATTCCCTTTGCCAGGGGATCTTCCTGATCCAGGGATCAAACCCAGATCTCCTGCATTGCAGGCAGATTCTTTATCATCTGAGCCACAGGGAAGTCCCAGAAGGTTACCTGGTTAAATTGGGGTGAACCTCCTACCCTGGCCCAAATGTGCTACTACTTAACTTCCACTGTCTCACATCAGGACTAGAGCTTAGGTTTTGAGCAGCATGGGGAAACCCTGGACTCTTTAAGGGACAAGAACATCATTTCACATTTCATTGTCCAAAGAGAAGTACCAGCATGGAAAGATCCCATGGCCAGCAGCCTTCCTGGGACCACCGTGAATGCCAATCTTCGCTCAACCATGAAGTCTGTGACTATGGGGCAGCTAGCAACCATCTTCCTGACTGTTTCCTCATCTATAAAAGGAAGTTAATCCTATCTGCACTCAGGGGGATGAAGATCAGAAATCCAACCAAAAACCAAAAACATCCAAGCACTTGACATAAAGGATAGATGGAGCACATTTGTACACATTTGTCAACACACACACACACACAATGCACACACATGCTTCAGAATGGCAAGATGCTACTGATACAATACACAATCCTTTTCAGAAATATTTCTTTTATATAGAAACACAATATTCATTTAGTAAGAAACTGTTTACCATCTTATTTGAACAAATTCTCTCCTCCCAGGGTTTTTGATTGAAAATACAACATGATAGCATGTTTTATTATTACTGTTATTTTCCATAACATTTAATACCACATTTTCTTCTCCCACGTAGAATATCACCTAGTAGAAGTTTCCCAAAGGAGCCACAGCACATTCATGACAAAGACAGAAAAGAAAACCATTTTTAATTTCTGCTTTCAGGCAGGAATGATTCAACTCAAACAATATCAAATTTAATCAGCTATGAAACTGAAAAATGGAAACCAGCCCAAGTGAACACACCATGGCTATGATCATGAACACTCCCAAGATGTGAGGGAAGAGAAGAGAAATGTCTGCCTTTTCTTCCCAAACTTCAACATAACTTTATTTTAAAATTATAAAAGGTATCCTCCTGCCTTCATAGTGTGAAATTTGGGTGTTTTCTCAGGACCACGTGTGGGCAAGTGGAAGGCATGTACTTGTGCAGTGGGGAACCGTAACCCCTCTGAGACCTCTTTGTACCTGGACAGCAGACTTTCTGATTTTCAATCTTGGCTCATTGCAGAAGAAAGAAGGGTTACATCCCTCGGGGCGGGGGAAGAAACACACAGCCGCCTTCAGGGCACATGCGTGACTTCAGCTCCATACAGGTGTCCGTTCACGTTGGTGATCTTGGCTCATTGAGTTTTCAGTATTCTGCAGACCTCCCTTCACACGGTCCCTCCCGGAAGTCTTCTGAGTGTAGTTAATGTGTTTGAGAACAGTAATGTCACAAGTCAAAGGATTGGGGGCTTCTTGGGTGTATTCTGGAAGACAAGTCATCTCAGCTTCCCCATCTCACCTCGGGAGCAGACACTCAGGTTCCCAATATTCAGATTTCAGGGGCTGGATATCATGCCAGAAAAACAAAGACCCAGATGCCCATAATGCACTGTCTCTGCAAGTTCTGGCACTTTCTCCACATACCTCCATGCCACTCAAATGTCCTATAAAATAGTAAATCAACTGGGCATGGCTGATTTAATCGTACAAAAAAGGCTTTATAAAAATAGTCCCTGCACTTAAAAAACAAAAACAAGAAAAAATGCATGTAAACATCGCCTCTAAGTCACTGGAGAACTCTGGAGTCTTTGTCTGTCCAATGATTTGCAGTCTTAAGTGTTCAGCTTTTTTTTTTTTTTGGTGGAGGTATCAATCCATTTTTTTTCTTATTAA
This sequence comes from Nanger dama, assembly GCA_917880005.1. NCBI lineage: Eukaryota > Metazoa > Chordata > Mammalia > Artiodactyla > Bovidae > Nanger > Nanger dama. The sequence continues at coordinate 11,413,626 of CAKJTW010000032.1, read as the reverse complement.
CAGAGTTCAGAGTCTGAGGCCACCTTTGATTATGAGCTTGTGGTTTGATTGGCAGGAATAGAATGATCAGGAGACTGATGATGTGTAAGTAAAAGTACATAGACCTAGAAAGAAACATACACACTGTATTTCAAATGAGGATATACAAGGGAAATGTCACATGAAGCAATTACATCATCCTTTGGCACTGGCGGACCTAACTGCCCTCAGGCTTGCCTTGATCTGCTCCAAAGGTGACTCCCTACAGTGGCCGAGCGGGCTAAGAATGGACCAAAACCTCAGAGCTGGGCAGAGCAAACCAACTAGCCCATCTGCAGACAAACACGAGGTAATATCCCACTGATGTTATAAGCAGATCAAGAGCATTAACCCCACAGCTAGAAACTCACCATATTAAAAATATAAGGATACATGGAATGCAAATTCAAGCCCTACCCTATGTTCCCCAACTGACACTTTACCCAGTGTGCTCCACTAAGTGTCAGGGGTTCTTGTATACATTATAAGCCCAAAGAGTCCAGATTTCAAAGCCTACCCCATGACTCAATAATTTTCATCCAAACTAGAACATGTTTTGCCTTTGAGGTCTGTGGACTTACAGCCTAAGTGTGGTACTGGGCACAGTGTAGATGTTCAGTAAATCTGTGCACATCAATGAATGAAATGATTAGGAATAGCTTTTATATGAAAGTTATATATATCCATTTGGAAAAACTGAACTTACAGTTTTTCCCACACTGTTTGAAGAGCAGAGGAAAATAATGTTAAGGGGCATTTACGTCTCATCCTCCAGCTTCTGTGATCATATGATCAAGTCTACAGAATAGTCGAGAGCTCCAGCATACGCAAGCATACCTTTTCTTCTTTCAATAAGTATGTACTGTGTGCGCGCGCTCCGCTGCTCGGTCATCTTTGCGACCCCATGGACTGTAGCCCACCAGGCTCCTCTGTCCATGGAATTTTTCAGGCAAGAATACTGGAGTAGGTTGCCATTTCCTCCTCCAGGGGATCTTCCCGACCCAGGGATCAAACCGGCATCTCCTGCATCACAGGGGATTCTTTACCACTGATCTACCTGGGAAGCCCACCTAGAATGCAGGAAGGATTAAACTGGGATCTATAAAAAGACAAAGACTCCACTCCTTCTTCTGGGAATGGAAAAGACCGGTACAGACAGAATAGTAGCAATTTAGCCAGCAGAGGGGTGAACAGCCACAGGTGAGTGGTCATCTGACTTGCTATTTAAACCAGGACATTACTGAGAGTGGAAAACAGTTCAACAGGGAACACACTGGCTCTGCAAGTATAAACTGGGATTCTCATAGGCACATCTGAGGCAGAGGCAATTCCAGCTTTCAGAGTCTGCTCTCTGAAAACAGACTTTGTTTTTGCCTTTTGCCTGAATCATTTACATATGGTCAAATCTACCCTGGAACAGTTATGTTAGATTACGATTGAATAGTCTGGAAGTCAAGGGGTTAAAATTTCCTTTTCAACCTCCCAGGAAGGTTTAGTAACCTATTCTGACATTCCATACTCCTCTCCAGTGTTAAAGAACCCTTCATCTCTTTTTTTGGAAGAACTCAGTTAACATTTATATAGTGTTCTAGCACTAAACTAGATGTCCAGATATACAGATGAATAGGGCACAGCGATCTACAAGAACTCCTACAAAAATTCTAACATTCTTATACACCGAATTTACTAAGCGTTTTATCTAGTTAAAGACAACTCAGGAGATTTTGCTTTTGAAAATGAAGGGTTCCGCTCTAAATATTTCTGTTCTCCTTGAATATATATGTTGAAACCCTGACTTCCAATGTGATGGTATTGGAAGTAGCCGCCTTAGGGAGGTGATTTGGTTTTAGAAGAGGCCGTGAGGGTGGGGTACCCATGACGGTATTAGTGTGTTTATTAGAAAATAATGGGAAAGCAGAGTGTGAGCTGTCTCTGTGTCCTTCTCACTGTCCCTCAACCCATCTTTTTTGCTGTCCCTGTCTCCATGAGTCTCTCCCTCTCTGCTAGGTAAGAACACAGCGAGAAGGCAGACTTCTACAAGCCAGAAAGAGCTCTCATTGGAAACCGAATCTGCTGGCACATTGACCTTGACCTTCCCAACTTCCGCCACCTATCTATAGTATTTAGTCATAGAAGCCTGAACTAAGACAACTTCATTCTTTTTCTTTCTTTTATTGAATAATAGTTGATTTACAATGTGTTAGTTTCAAATGTGTGAAAAAGTGATTCAGTTATACATACATGCATTCTTATTCTGTCCTTATATAGATTATCACAGAATATTGAGTAGACTTCCTTGTGCCATACAGAAGGTCCTTGTTGGTTACCTATCTTATATATAGTAATATGTGTTAACCCCAAGCCCCTGACTTATCCTCCATACCCCCACATTTCCCCTTTGGTAACCATAAGTTTGTTTTCAATATCTGTAAGTCTGTTTCGACTTCATAATAAGTTCATTTGTATCATTTAAAAAAAATCAGATTCCACATGTGGGTGATAAGGTATTTGCCTTTGTCTGGCTCATTTCACTTAGTTGACCATTTCCAGGTCCATCCATGTTGCTGCAAATGGCATTATTCCATTCTTTTTATGGTTGAGTAATGTGCTAAGTTGCTCATCATGTCTGACTCTTTGCAACCCCATGGACTACAGTCCACCACGCTCCTCTGTCCATGGGGATTCTGCAGGCACGAACACTGGAGTGGGTTGCCATGCCTTCCTCCAGGGCATCCACTGTGTGTGTGTGTGTGTGTGTGTGTGTGTGTGTGTGTGTGTGTGTGTGTGTGTGTGTGTGTGTGTGTGTGTGTGTGTGTGTGTGTGTGTGTGTGTGTGTGTGTGTGTGTGTGTGTGTGTATATATATATATATATATATATGGACCACATCTTCTTTATCCATTCATCTGTCAAGGGACGTTTATGTTGCTTCCATACCTTGGCTATTGTAAACAGTGCAGCAATACACATTAGGGTTCCTTCCTCTGCAACTTTTTGGGAAGAGTTTCAGAAGAATTGCTGTTAACTCCTCTCTAAATGTTTGACAGAATTTGCCTGTGAAGTCATCTGGTCCTGAACTTTTATTTGTTGGAAGGTTTTTAGTCACTGTTTGAATTTCAAAACAGTCACTGTTTTGAATTGAACAGGTCTGTTCTCTTTCTTCCGGTTCAGTCTTGGAAGGTTGTACCTTTCTAAGAATTTAGCCATTTCTTCTAGGTTGTCCACTTTATGCACACATAGTTGTTTGTAGTAGTCTTTAAGATCCTTTATATTTCTGTGGTGTCAGTTTAACTTCTCCTTTTTCATTCCTGATTTTATTGATTTGAGTTCTCTCCCTTTTATTCTTGATGAGTCTGGCTAATCATTCTTGTTTACATTCTTAAAGAAAAAGCTTTTAGTTTTTTTCCATTATTCATCTCTATTTCTGCTCTGATATTCTTTCTTTCCTTCTACTAACTTTGAATTTTGTCTGTCATCTTTCTTTCCTTTGCTTCAGGCCTGAGGATCATAGCTTCTCTTCTCATGTCTGCCCTCTAGTGGCTGACATTGGTCCCGACGTTTGCGCAGGTTTCCTTGTGGATGGAGCTGGGTCTTGTCATTCAGGGGGTCAGAATCTTGTCAGTTCAGTTATGTTCGACTCTTTGTGACCCCATGGACTGCAGCACACCAGGCTTCCATGTCCATCACCAACTCTCAAGGCTTGCTCAAACTCATGTCCATCGAGTCACTGATACCATTCAGCTCATCATTGGATGGCATCCTCTGTCGTCCCCCTTCTCCTCCTGCCTTCAATCTTTCCCAGCATCAGGGTCTTTCCCAGTGAGTCAGTTCTTCGCATCAGGTAGCCAAAGTACTGGAGCTTCAGCTTCAACAACATTCCTTTCAAAGAACACCCAGGGCTGATCTCCTTTAGAATGGACTGGTTGGATCTCCTTGCAGTCCAAGGGACTCTCAAGAGTCTTCTCCAACACCACAGTTCAAAAGCGTCAATTCTTCAGTGCTCAGTTGTCTTTATAGTCCAACTCTCACATCCATACATGACCACTGGAAAAACCATAGCTTTGACTACATGGACCTTTGTTGGCAAAGTGATGTCTCTGCTTTTTAATATGCCGTCTAGGTTAGGCTCTTTTCTTCCAAAGAGCAAGTATCTTCTAATTTCATGGCTGCAGTCACCATCTGCAGTGATTTGGGAGCCAAAGAAATAAAGTCTGTCACTGTTTCCATTGTTTCCCCATCTATTTCCCATGAAGTAATGGGACCAGATGCCATGATCTTCATTTTCTGAATGTTGAGTTTTAAGCCAGCTTTTCCACTCTCCTCTTTCACTTTCATCAAGAGGCTCTGTAGTTCTTCTTCACTTTCTGCCATAAGGGTGGTGTCATCTGCATATCTGAAGTTATTGATCAATCTAGATTCCAGCTTGTGGTTCATCCAGCCTGGAATTTTGCATGATGTACTCTGCATATAAGTTAAATAAGCAGGGTGACAATAGACAGTCTTGACATGCTCCTTTCCCAGTTGGGAACCAGACCATTGTTCCATGTTTGGTTCTAACCGTTGCTTCTTGACCTGCATACAGGTTTCTCAGGAGGCAGGTCAAGTGGTCTAGCATTGGTTAGGACTGTGTTGAGGGGTGTGTTTAGAGGTGGCTGTGTGGCTGAGACTTCCCTGGTGGCTCAGACAGTAAAGAATCGGCCTGCAGTTCAGGAGACTGGGGTTCCATCCCTGGGTCGTGAAGATCCCTGGAGAAGGGAATGGCAACCCACTCCAGTCTTCTTGCCTGGAGAATCCCACGGACAGAGGAGCAAAGAGTCGGACAACTGAGAAACTAACATAAGGACAAGGTGAGCTTAGTGTGGCTGCTGGCGGGTGGGGCAGTGTTCCTAGCCTGCTGATTGTTCTGTCTGGGGCATTCCAGCACTGGAGCCGTAGGTCATTGCTTAGAGCCAGGTCTTGAAGCCAAAATGGAGGCCTCTGGGAGAGGTCAGTATTCTCTGGGGGGCCTCTGCCGCCACTGTCCTTACCCTTCCCCCGGCCCAGTGAGCCACAACCAACCCCTGTCACCACAGGGAGAGCCTCTAGGGCCCACAGGAGGTCCAGTCCCAGCTCCTATGGAGTTCACTACCTGGGCTGGTTCCCAGTGTGCACAAAACTTTGTCTGTGCCCTCCAAGAGTGGACTCTGTCCCGTGGAGCTCAGGCCTGTGCTCAGTCCCCACTGAGCTTCAAGGCCAAGTGCTCTGGGGTCCCTCCTCGCAGGGCTGGACCTTTACGCTGGGGAGTGTGACGTGGGCTCAGCACTCGAGCTTGTGAGGGACTCTGATATATTTTCTAGCCTATGGGCTGCCCACTTGGTGGACACAGGACTTGGCTGTGTTGTGAAAGCATCGCTCCTACCGTCTCATGTGGCTGCTTCTTTGTCTTTGAATATATCATTTGGGGTAGATCCCAGTCTGTTCGGTCGACGGCTGTTCAGCACTTAGTGGTGATTTTGGTGATCTCCTGAGGGAAAGTGAGCTCAAACCCTTCTACTCTGCCATGTTTGTGGAAACACAAGTTCTTTCTAATACAGTCAAATGTTCACTTGGGGCTCACTTACAACTACAAGGGAAAAAAATTAGACTAAAGCGGGATTTTTAGTCACTACAGATTGAAAAGTGACGAGACAGGAAAAAAAGCCTGTCTGACACTTAAATGTCAATCAAGGAAGGGTATCCTGAGAAATGGATTTGCATACGACTGCCAATCATCTCCAGTTACTGAAATTACCCCCTAGAGAGGAACAGATCTGGCCAGATTCAGAGAGTCTCCTACCAGTTTCTGAAAAAGAATGGTTTTAAAAAGATTCTGAAAACACTTTTGAGAGGCAATCTGTAATAGCCATTGGCAATAGCTATGCAGCTGTTAATCTAATTTTAATTAATTTGAATTTTAAGTTGAAGACTGTTTCTCAGTCACACTAGACACATTTCAAAAGCTCGGTGGCCACCCTACTGGATGGCCTTTCAGTCGCTGTAGGAACTTCTACTAGACAGAGCTGACCTAGGTAGGGAATTTAAATGGTGTACATAAGAAAAGAGGAAAACAACATACCACTGAGGCTGAATTACTTGAAACGGACAAAAGTGACAGAAATGTCAATTTCACTCTAAACAAAGGTTTGTGTGCATTTTAAGTAAAGTAGGTTGTTTTTAAAAAAGAAATGGAAATCTCCTGAGTGTGATCTGGACTGATAATGATTTCTTTCCCTAAAGCTCCTGCCTACATATAGAATTTGGCATGCTTAGTTGGTTAAATACATGTGATCACAAACAAATCACCACTTGTGTGTGACTCCCGAGAGAGAGCATTCTTCCAAAGTATTTCTCCTACAGAAATTTTTAGTGACTGCACTCCTCCTCTTGCTGTTTAAAAACAAAAACGTTGCAAGGGAAACTTGGGTTTTGCTGTGTGACATCTGTTAAATTACTCACCCTCTCTGAGCCTCCATGGCCATAAATAACAACAGGGATAGTGATACCTACCATTCTCTCCTCGGCTCACTGCTCTGCCTTGGATTAGTTCTACACTCTTCCCACACTCGTGTTTCTCAGGGCTTCTTCCGGTTACAATGGAGCTTCTCTGCTGCTCCCAGGGTCTGCTGCACAACCCACAGTGCTCCAGCCGCCCCTCAGGACCCCCACACACTCTATACCTGCTTCACACTCCCATGGTGCAGCCTCCAGGAAAGGAAGCTCAGTGCTGCTTTCTCTCAAGAGTCAGATTCTTGTTACATGCACCATGTTCATGTTACATGGTACAAAAATCTTTGGACCAAATTCACTCAAGGGTCTGATCCTCTTGGGTATTCATAAATCTGTGCGTTATTTCCTATCACTTCTATCAAGCTATCTCCTCCACGGAAGTAGGAATGAGTTCTGTCTTTTGTTCACCATCCCAGTCCCGGCCTCTAGAGCAGTGCCTAGGCACGCCGTGCTAGGCTAAGTCGCTTCATTTGTGTCTCTGCAACGCTATGGACTGCAGCCTGCCAGGCTCTTCGGTCCATGGGGTTCTCCAGGCAAAAATACTGAAGTGAGTTGCCATGCCCTTCTCCAGAGCATCTTTCCAACCCAGGGACTGATTAAATGATACTGAGTTAAATACAGGCACTTCTGCTATAATATGACACACATATTCCTGGAAAAAAAAATATTGCATCTAGCAACATCATGTGCTTAAAATATCAGGGCTGGGGTGGGTATGTTTCACCTCTCCCCAGTTCCCGTTTCTTTATCTGCATAGTGACTTAGATTTTCCAAACACTGGGGAACCCTCAGCCTCAGCCATCTGACTTAGGAATGCAAATCAATGTGTCTCAACACCTAAAAAAAAAAAAAAAAAAGAAAAACTGTTTAACATAATTCCTTGTTTATTTCACGGTTCCACTTTATAAAAAGTCATCTCCTCACTAGCAGCTCTCCTCTTTCTTCTCTCCAAAGAAAAGGGGAAAAGGACCCAGGGTTACCAGTTAGAAGCAGACACCTCAAAACCTATGAGACTTTTTGTAACCTGAGCACTAACAAAGACAAGTAGCACCCAAGCCCAAAACTTGGACAGCCCAGGAGGATAGCTGGACTGAGCTTAAAGGCTGCTTCAGAGAGTGTTAAAATGCAGAAGATAATAAAGGGCAAATGCTGGCTGGAGGGCACTTAGATAAAGTGAAAGTGAAGTCGCACGGTCGTGTCCGACTCTTTGCAACCCCGTGGATTGTAGCCCACCAGGCTCCTCCATCTATGAGATTCTCCAGGCAAGAGTACTGGAGTGGGTTGCCATTTCCTTCTCCAGGGGATCTTCCCGACCCAGGGATTGAACCCAGGTCTCCCACATTGCAGGCAGACACCCACCAGCGAAGCACTAGATAAGGGAAAGGAAAACAGAGCAGTGAGCAAGTGGGGCTGCTCGGAGGGAAGGGGACATAGGAGGTAAAACCAAGATGGTGCAGGCTTGGCGGGGTGCCTCCGGAAAGAGGGAGCCTAGTACACGTACCGCTGTAGCAGCTGAACTGAGGGTTTTTGGCTGAAGATTATAATTCTTTTCCCACTATTCCTGCATCCCTTGTCTAGAAAAATCTTTATATAAACCAGTTCAACTTCCATCTGGTCATAACTCCTACGACCTAACTGGAGTTACAGAAACAGACTTCAACCTGGAAAAAAAGAAAAATCCTACATCTAGACATGGATACCTGTACTGAGCAGTGAGTGTTTCTTTGGTCATTCCTAACCAGTGTGTCCAGTCTGATGTACAGTAAGGCATGTCTGTTTCCAAGCCACTTTTCTGACTGTAGCTATGACCCAAACTTAAGTCCCTGCAAATCAGTAAACGACGCAAGTCACTGTTTATCGAGTACAGACTACCACCACAGACGGCTGAGCCCTTGCACATCTGCCTCATTCAATCCTGACAAAGGTGTTTTGAGATGAATTCTATTCTTACCTTCATTTTACAGTTGAGAACACACAGGTAAAAGACGTTAATAACTTGCCAGAGGTCACATAACCATTTGTCTGAGAGGAGAAAACTATGGCTAATTCAACAGAGTGAAACAATAAAAGTAATCAAGAAGAGGTTTGCGGTTCAGCAGGAGGGCTGGTGTCTAAATACAAGGGCCTGACATCCTTTCCCTAAAAGCCTCGTCTGTGGGGTGAATCCAGCTGCTGCCTGCTTCTGTCCCTCCTGGGGTGCCCCACAGCCTCCAAAAGAGGCCAACCCCAGGAAAAGCAGGTAAGGGCACTGAGCTCACCCTCTGAGCTTGTAATCCAGACCCATGCCTTCGGAATTCACTACCGTAAGCATCCCTCACTTAATCAGGAATGGCTCAAGAGCCGCTCTGCCCCATCTGCGTTACTGTTGTCTGTTGCCATCTCCAGGACAGACACTTCCTCCTAAAGCCTTCTCTAGACATTTTCCCATCGAAACCGCACACAGAAACTGTCAGTACTGGCTGATCCAGCTCACCAGCTCCTAAGTCAAACACAGAGGTTACCAGACAAGTTTTCAACAAAGCAGTTGTGAACAAGCGACACTTACTTGTATAAACTGATAGTGGGTCCCACCGCCAACATAACGAAGGGGGCCACCGTGTAAGAGACGGCCAGCTGAGTGGCAGCCCAGGTGGCTATGTCATAAACAACCTTGAGGGCTTTTGAAGAAAGGAAGTAATGTCTGTAGTTCTTCCTCACCTGCTCGCCAAGGAAGGTGGGGGGCGGGGTGCAAAAAATAAAAACTTTTATTCCATGCACGCATGTAGTATACTTCAGGAACACAGGAGATAAAAACTACCAACCATCTGAGTTCTATTTTCAACCAAAAATACCATTATAGTTTTGTTATTTTAGAAAAGTACACATCCATTCACTGTAGAAAAATGTTTAAAGAACTAAGCAGAGTCAGATTTTTTTAACATCTCCCAGAAAAGCATTGTTGAAAAACCCTTTCAAGTCTCTTTTCTATTCATACATATTCATGTTTACATTTCCAAATGGCATCATAGATGGTTGGCCTGTTTTTTTCACTTAGCAACATAGCATGAACTTTTTTCTATGTCAGTAAATATTAATCTGACACAGTTTTAATTATGGGGAACTAAACAATTCTGTGATGTATACCCTTGTGGAAAAGTCTCTGCACTGTGTCATTTCCTTTGAATAGTGGTGAAATATAATAGCGTAATAATGAGAGCTACCATTTATTGCGTGCTTACGGTATGCCAAGCCTGTGCAAATTTTTATGGGTATCATCTCTGAGTCTCCCCACAAGCCTATCATGTAAGCATCATTATGCCCATTTTAGAGACAAGGAAACAGAACTCTTTGAGATGAAAAATGTTGAGTGTGAAAGGATTTGTAGGTCTTTGGACACAGAGTTGGTTCCAGAAAGACACCCCGATTTCCAGATGCCAGAACCAAAGACAGCATTGAAACAATGGCTGGTTTAAAGGCAGGTCAGCCCCAAAGCAGGAACTCCACCCCAGCGCTGCCTAGGAGGGTAAGGACTCTTACTTGGCCCTAAGGTCCTCTAGACAGAGGCTGGAGGTCCATCCGTGGGCAGTACTGAGAAGCACGTACGAGATTTTATTACGTAACTAACTTCCTGGGCCTGAGACACTTCAAGACTGTTTGAGTTCATTCTCCCTTGAGAGAGAATGGGGGGTGCAGCGGGAGGGAATGGAAACACTGTTCTGTCAACCCTCTCTCCATCTCTTATCTGACTCATTTGTGGAAAATGCTCCAAGGTCACCCAATAGGCTTTATATACTGGGTTGGCCCAAAAGTTCATTTGGGCTTTTCCAAAAGATGTTACAGAAAAACTCAAACAAATTTTTGGCCCAACCCAATAAATCAATGTTTTTATACCAATTAAGATCAACTGAATGAAAGACATTTTAAGAAATAATACTCTGAATGTACTAACAAAATTCTAGCCTTTGTCTTTCCATCTGTTTTTAGTTTTATGACCCAAGTTGGTATATGAATGGGAAAAAGAAAGCTTGCTTTCACTGCACAAGTATGTACAATATATACTTTTATTGTTCTTGTCCAGTCACTAAGTCATGTCCAACTTTTTGCAACCCTCATGGACTATAGCTAAACCAGGCTCTTCTGTCCATGGGATTTCCCAAGCAACAATACTGAACTGGGTTGCTATGAAACTTTAAACTGTGCTAATCAGAATAATCAATTATCCATCTTGTTCACACAACAAACATTTATATAAATAAAATATTGCATCAGCTAAAAAGTTGCATACAAATTTTTCTACAAGTGCTTAAGGAGAAACACGAATGAACTTTTGGCCAACCTAATAACTCCACGGGTGAACAGTTTTGTTCTCACTGCAGTAGCCCAGCACCTACTAACATATAAAAGGGCTCCTGAAATATTCATGATGAATTCAAGAATGAGTCAACAGCTAAAAGAAATGTGAAAGAAATCCTACCCTACCCGCTTTCTCCACTGACCAAACAGGAAGATGTTATCCGTTTATACAAGATGTTTCCCGTTTACACTAGATGTTGTCTCTATTCCCAGCAGTAGACAGGAGGAGGGACCACATCCCTTCTGTTCTCCATTTTTACCTCCAGTACCCATCACAGCGCTTGGCATGCAGGAGGCACTCCATAAACATTTTTTTTTTTTAGTAAAAGAATGAGTGAATAGTTTTGTTGGGGCTCCTGAACCCACGTCTAAAATACCAGCTCAACAAATCGCATTAAAAGCTCTTGGCACCTGAGTCACTATCAAATACTGAAATGAAATAAAATTCAAAGCTCTGTATCTGACAGAATATACTGACTTGTAATTACTCTGGTACATGTTCACCTCATTTTTGAGGACTTTTTTTTTCAAATTCTGTCATTATTCCTGCTCTGCAGCCAGCAAATCACAGGAACAGTCTAGGACAAACTGAAGGCTACTCCTAAAACCTACAGAACTAAATTTATAAAATTCACAAAGGACTTTACACAAACTTAATTTAATTGGATCAAACATGAGAGGTTAGAGAACTCTTTAAGAGAATAGTTCCTGTGGCTGCAATTTTTACAGTTATTCAAAGGTCAAGTTATTTTTAGGTACAGGATTATGAAAAGAGACGTTATGTATAGTATAAGAAAAATGAAGTTTTATGGAATCTCCATGGATGAATAACGATAGTCACCTATAATTAGTAGCCTTTAATGAGTAAAAATATTTTCATCTCTTAAGGTACTAAACATTGTTCCTAAAAGTCCTTTTGTTTTGCAAACACTCCCTATAAGTAATATGAAAATGAAATAGTTAACCATTTTATGACCGTAAGTTCCTATATACTGAAATATTTCTCCAGTGAGAAGACTTCTGTTGATGTCTCAAAACATCACTCCCACCACGGTCCCCAACCTGCTGGGACCTAAAAGACAACACACACACAGGCATCTGATTACTAAGGAATAACCACAGGAAGCTTACCGTTCTGGCTGCTAGGGTGACCAGGATTCCAGTTAAGAAGGTGAAGTAGTACCCAGGGTAGACACCGTGCCATAAGGCAGACAGGATGAAGGTCAGCATGGTGGGGTACCAGGGAACCCGCTCGTAGCACACACTGAAGACAGGAAGGTACAACGAGCCACAGGTCAAACAGATCAGGAATTTTTACCGACACCTGCATCTTTTGGATCTAATCCTGCAGAAATCACTAGATGATCCACTGAGGGCACGCCTGCCCAACCCTCATCAGGGACTTGCAGTGTAGCCCAAGCAGCCTTGAACTCTAGTTTTCTTAAACACTAAGAGTCCTGTCTGACTCTCTTGTGACTCCCAAGGACTATTGCCCGCCAAGCTCCTTTATCCTTGGCATTTCCCAGGAAAGAATACTGGAGTGGGTTGCCATTTCCTTCTCTTAGGGGATCTTCCAGACTGGAAAAGTGCCCTTGACTCTAAAACATTTAGAACCAGATAAGGGTCCTCATTTAGTGGAATTAATTTACTTTCCACACTGGCCCCAGTGCCACCTTAAACAAAACAAAACCACCACAGCCTTCTCATCTCTCCTGGGCATGACTCCAGCACTAAACCAACACGTCAGTTACAGGGCCTCTTCAGTTCTCAGGGTCCACTGGATTCCAATCCATGGATTCGCCTTCAAGAGTGAGGGTGTTATGAGAATCCAGGAACTGCCAGTAAATACCCTGGAGATCTCTGGCTTCTTGGTTGTTTATTAAAACGAAGTGACAGGGGACTTCCTCCCAAACCCAGTCTACAGACTGACAGTGGTACCCTGGGGAGCAACTACTTGGCTTCCTAAATGAGACAGCCCAGATGAAAAATAAATCCCAACTGCCAAAAGTAACCAAGCTAAAACCAAACTAAGGATCACGGCTGTCTCTTAATGGGAAGAAAGGGAATGCATTCAAGGAAAGAAACAAGGGTGGAATTCCATGTGAACTATTTCTTCTTGAAATGAGAGGTACTTTGCATGGGTGTTTGTTTCTTACCTCCCTATACCTTCTTGAATAAATGAAATATTCCATTTTCTAAAATGATTTAAAAATATTTCATTTTTAATATATATGTTCACATAAAAATATTTATGAACAAGCTCTTAGTGGAGACTATAGGATTCTCAATACATTGGGGTCATTCAACACACAGAAATAGAGGTTTATGCTAAACTGATTCACAAAATTAATAGCAATAATTTAAGGGCAAATTTTCAAAACGTGCACGTTCAGATTAATTGCATGAGTATACTTTAGTAGAACTGTTACACTTTGTCTCTTCTTTGACCCCAGTGTTTTAACAAGATGAAAAAATGCTACTTATCAAAAACAGTAGAACTGACAATTTAATATTTTTATACTCTCTCTGCACTCATGTAATAGGAATATTCATGAGCTAAAGCCTGCTGCTTCGAGGATAGCATGTCATTAGTTCCATAAGAAGTGATATTTCTAATTTTGGAATGTGTAGAAAAACAAAAGGACAGAGAAATACCAAAAATACAAAGTTAAAAAGCATCAACATGTGGGGGGGTACCATAAAGTTTTCAATGCTACAGATAAACAGCAGTCTTCCATGACGTGATGCTGACACTGACCGTCCTTGACACCTGAGCAATAGGCTGTCCTCTAGACAAGCAGTAGCACATCACAGAGGCTACGATCCTGGCTCTGGAGACGCACTGGACTCCTTACTCCTTAGCTGTGTGACTTTGGGCAAGTTACACAGCCCCTGTGCCTCACTTTCCTCATCTGTAAAATGGAGATAGTAAGTACCAACACTTCATGGGATTGCTATGGGGATTGCTATGAGGATTTCCGGTACACAGGAACAGCCTAAGCAAGTATTTGGTACAGTGAAATAAATATACTACATTGTGAGCTTCTCAAATTATTCCTACTTTTTCGTTGACACAGCATAGATGTTAATATCAAACCAAAGTGCCAGCTGACATGACCCAGAGACTACGGCTGTTCATCTAACGCTGCCCATCCAAACATATCCCAGCGCCAGGAGTAACAAGGTCGTTTTTGTTTTCCTTACCGCTTTAGCCAAGTAGCTGTCTGAATATTCCAGTTTTCTACATACATTTTGAAACTTGTGGCAGTCTAGAAAGGAGAAAATAACACCTATCATTAGCTTTAAATATCCCCAGAAACGGAAAGTCCTCCCCAGAATTTCCCTGGCAGTAGACTAGACGTACTATTTCCACGGTGATGACTGACTCAGGGGCAGCTCAGCTGCTCCACTGTACACAGTCAGACTTTATGGGCTTCACAAGATTTCCTTTGCAACTAAAACCTGGCTCGCAATTTCTCTCAAAATCTATTTTCAAATTATAGGATGACCAAAAGAATGTTTTGTGGGTTTTCCTTCCATTCTGGTTAAACACAAAACCCGAGTCATCTGAATTTTAAAACTAAACTCTCTAAAATGGGATTTGCCACAGGAAAAGCTTCATCCTGTGACTTTAGAGCCCTTCCGGAGACACCTTGAATTCAATTGCCATCGTTTCACTCTGGGGCCAGCTATAAACTAGGTCAGTCTGGTGCAGTTATTCTGCAAGTAGCTACACAGGTTCAGATGCTTCCAATTGTATCTAGAATAGTAAGGAGATTTCACACATGAAGGAGTCACAATACAGAAAAGAAAAGGAAACATCACCCCGCCAGCATGATGCAGGTAGATCAACCATGCAGAAAGATTCCAAAATAAGTCATCAACTGGGTTTTCTAATTTTAAAAATTAATAAAGGCTGGTTGTAGAAAGCACGTAGCAAACATTTAAGAACTAGAATTCCTAATGAAGTTGGAAAATGTAGATGTCCCTGTTTCCTGTTTCAACCATAAGAAAATCTTAGGCTACACGTTGGCCTAATGTAATATGTTTGGAAGGAATGGAGGAAGAGGGAAAAAGCATCAATGATGGACAGACAGGTTTCTGTACTATGAACTTTTAGTTTCAACACCCTAAGGCAGGGGTCTCCAACCTCCAGGATCTAATGCCGGATGACCTGAGGTGGAGCTGATGTAATAAACAATAGATATGAAGCGCACAGTAGATGTAACGAGCTTGAATCACCCTAGAACCACTCTCCACCCCTGGTCCGGGAAAAACTGATCTTCCACAAAACTGGTCCCTGGTGCCAAAAGGTTGGGGACCGCTGTCCTAAGGAGTTTTATTTATCCATTCAGCCGTCTTCCATGGCTAAAACAATGCTATCCTCACAGATCCAAGACTGCCTAAATTAAATCAGGCTTCTTCGGTGGTTCTCCTTAGCTCCTGGCTCTATATCAGCTTCACTGGAAATAACAAACTTTCTTCTCCTGGTGTTCTTTCATAATAAATACATGACTTAGCATCACCCAGAACACACGCCCACAGCGAGAGGTCTCTGTCTTCAGGGCCACGGTGGAGGGGTTGGTGGGCAGCTGGAGGTCCAGCAGACCCACTCTGAAAGCCCATTTACCCTCAGCATGCCAAAGTAGCCAGCCGGGGGTCTGGCAGTTTTGAGGATGAGAATTTCAGTGGGCAAAGGGAGGAAAGGTCCTAACCTATTGCTCTCTGACATCATCTAGATAGAAAAACAAAAGAGAGGGGTTGTTCTGGAGGCTGGATTGTGTCCATTCAAATGAAGAGAAGCCCCAGGTGTCAAGAAGGTGGAGGCTGTCCCCTGGGCCTCCCTGTGGGTGGGGGACGCCCACCAAATGTGGGCAGCAAGGGGTCAGTCTCCACCTCCCAGGCTTCCTGCCCTCCACAGACCTCCTCTTTCTGCCTTGACTTTCCAGTGGCGTAGCCGACAGCAACCATGAGTCTCTCGGCTGGTAGAACCAGCACTTCTGTACCTTGAGAATCGTGCCCTCCGGCTGCAAGGAGGAAAAAGGGCCAGAGGCTCGGCATTGCTTTCAGCTCTGATGGATGACAACACGGAGGAGATCAAGAAGGATGTGGCCCCACAGAGATCACCTCTAGAGATGGAAATGATAATACCGAGAACTGTGGTCTAAGAACAAAGCCAGCGAAAGAGAAACCACCACTCTAATTCTAGAGGCCTAAAAGCTGTACACTGTTGGAATTCTTAAAAGCAGATGCATCGTTCCAAAAGGAACCACAGAGAACACTGGCAATACAATGGCAATACAACCGCTCGTCTGTATCTTTGCAGAAAGGAGAATGTCCCCAAGAGAAAATGACATCTGTACTTTCTAGTTGGTACAACAGGGGTGTAAACAACCAAAAGATTTTCCTGGCTTTTGGCAGGCTTTCTGTGTATCATTATTACTACTAGAACCATTAATACCGCCAAGAAAGTAGGTATCTTAAAAATATATAAAAGAAAAAAAGTTCTGAGATACAGAATGTTTCAGAGACTGCTGGAGCCAGCATTCCCTGACAGTGGCTTTTTCTTGGACACTAACGAGGACCTCCCATGTATACCACACTCACAGCACACCACTTGCTTTATTCACAACGGCAGCGTCATTCACAAGCATGATACACTCACCTCAATTTTCCAGATGTTTAGGTTAGAAAGCAGATCCCAAGAGAAGTTTCCATGCTCATCCACTCTGCTGAGCCCAAAGCCAGCTGCATTATGCACTGCATCAGCTACGGTTTTTAAAACAACACATTAGGGTGTGGGACAAAAGTCACATCGCTGCTTTCAAAGATAGCTAAATGTCTGTCTAGCTTTAAGAGGAACAGAGATGGCTGCAGTTTCCTTGAGAAAGAAACCAAAATAAATTTGCAGGATCTCCTGGTACCACTAAGAGTCAGAGTTTTGGCGCTTGGGTGACGTCAACTTTTATTCATTTGTATTTATTCACTAGCATTGCGTGAGCACCTGCTAACTAAGAAGGAAGATGCTCACAGAATATGCAGAATGAGAAACAGAGAGATGAGGAAACAAAACAGAAATAGGAAGATTTAGAGAGCAACTAGATATAAGGCGGGAAAGGCAAAAAGGTGGAAATATTTACATATAAGCTCAGAAGACAGAAGGACCTCCATCCAAGAGCTGTCATTAACGATGGCAGGGCACAGGCTGACAGCATCGCATCTGGAAGAGAAACTGAAGCTCGTTCCGGACGTGTTAAGCGGGACGTGTTAGCGGGACGTGTCAGTAGGGCTAGCGGTTGGGACGGCCAGGATACAGTTAGAACAACTTAGAACTTACGAGAAAGAAGAGTTCCAGAGCTGCGAATCTGGAGGCAGCCGCCATGGAGGCCACATGCTTATAGGCTAAGTCGCTTCAGCCAGTGTCTGGCTCTTTGCGACCCCTTGGACTGTAGCCCACCAGGCTCCTCTGTCCGTGGGATTCTCCAGGAAAGAATACTGGAGTGGGCTGCCACTGCCCCTCCTCCAGGGGATCTTCCCGACCCAGGGATCAAACCCACATCTCTCATGTCTCCCGCATCGGTAGGCGGGTTCTTAACCACTAGCGCCACCTGGGAAGCCCGCCAAAGAGGCCACACGTGGGCACAATAACCAATGTCACCCTACGGACAAAGTCAGTCTAAAAGCTCCTGTGTCCACCTTTATTTCACTCCCCAGGAACCCTGTGAAACCATCCCCCTGCTGTATTTCATTTCTAATCAGTTCCTTAATGATTTTTACACTCAAAGAGAGACCTGATGAAATCAACACACTTGTATTATGATGGCTAAGATTGTTTTCTTTCAAGTTCACTGTTAGAATATTTCCTTAAAAATAATCAAATGAGCTTTTTAACCGACTAAAAGGAAAAATATGGTCATATTAACAGATACAGAGATGACATTCCATAGAATTCATCTTTTCCCAATTAAACATCCCTCACCAAAACCCCTAAATCTTTGCAAACAAAGAAGCGAACTTGTTAAATAAAGCAATCTACAGAGGACAAATAAATAAAAAAGCAGCAAATGTACTTACTTGATGCTTGCTTCCAACTTTGATAGTTATGAGTAAAGCTGCTATCAACATAAAAAAACCAAACTAATGAAGTTGTAGAGCCTGAGATCTGGGGAGATCTCAGAGAAACCCTTCCCATAGCTCTGTTCATTCCGTTTCTAGGGGAGTTGAGGTCTAGTTCACGCTAGACTTCTGAAGGGCTAGTGGGAAGAAAAACCACCCCCTCAAAGTTTGCCTGCTTTCCTTTTGGCACCGTTGATGTCTTAAAACTGCTTATCTTACGCTTAGCTTTACTGTAAAATGATATGGTTCCTTTCAGAGAAGGGAGGAAAGAAATGAGTCCTGCGATCTCTTCCTCCCATGCCGACTGGAGGGAAACTCAGTGGGAAAGAAGGAGGACACAGCCAGGGTGCAGCAGCTAAGAGACCAAGAATTTACACTGTGTGGGCACAGATGGCGAAGGGCAGAATTAAACAAAACCAGGAGAGGACGTGCTCTTGAGGGCCGGGCTGATGGTGCTGGGACCAGCACAGCAATCCAGGCATGCCCTGTCCCATCTCCAGCCTCAAATCTAAAACAAACAGAAGAATTACAACTTTTTCTTTTTTTTTTGGTCCTTAAATATTTTCCCAGGATTCTGTAAAGGATTCCACAGACATTTCTCATTTAGTGCTCACAATGAAGATGATGGTTCACACTACCATTGTCGTGGAATGGTGATCTCCTGGGTTCCTTTCTCCACTTGGGAGTGGGGTCAATTCATGGCCTTGGGAGTGCTGTCTAACTTCTAGGAACCTGTTCTCATGACTGGATGTCATAACAGTACCTATTTCAAAGGGATGCTGAAAGGATTAACCCAAATTGAATATATGTAGAATGCATAATCGGAGAAGGCAATGGCACCCCCACTCCAGTGCTCTTGCCTGGAAAATCCCATGGATGGAGGAGCCTGGTAGGCTGCGGTCCATGGGGTTGCTAAGAGTCAGACACGACTGAGTGACTTCACTTTCACTTTTCACTTTCATGCATTGGAGAAGGAAATGGCAACCCACTCCAGTGTTCTTGCCTGGAGATCCCCAGGGACCAGGGGAGCCTGGTGGGCTGCCGTCTATGGGGTCGCACAGAGTCGGACACGACTGAAGTGACTTAGCAGCAGCAGAGCGCATGATACAGTGCCTGGCCCAAGTCAGCATTCAAGAATGGTTAGCCGCCACCAGCATTATTATTACTGGCACCCCCATCTTGCTAGTAAGAGGTCTAAAGCTCAGTGATGTTAACACTGAGACCACTCAGTCCCGCCAGGTGTGCAGGTCTTCCCTGGTGGGCCAGTGGTTAAGACTTCACCTTCTAATGCAGGTTCAATTCCCTGGGTGGGGAGCCAAGACCCCACATGCCTTCGGGTCAAAAACCAAAAGATAAAACAGATGTGATACTGTAACAAACTCAACAAAAACTATAAAAATGGTCCACACTAAAAATTATATAGCTCAGGCTCAGGTGGTAAACAGTGCCAGATTCGGAACACTAGGACCCTGGTTCCACCAGCCTGATTGGCTAGGAGCCATCTAAAAGATAAATGTAAGAACCAGAAGAGGTGGCTCTCAGAACTGCCGCCTTTAGACGCGGGTCGAATTCCCTGCTCCCTTTAGTGCATCCTGCCAAATTCTATCCAAGACTGTTCTTGCCTTAGAGCAGTTAGAATCTCTAAGTTCTCCAATCCAAAACTGGCTTCCCTTGCATTGCACACGGCTCTAACGTATAACAGAAGATAAATTCATTGGACACCCCTATTTGGGCATCTGTGATCTTCAGAACACAGCCTGGGCTATAATTGAGCCTCACTAATTGGTACTAATTAGTAGGAGAAAAACCACTTGCCTCATATGTTAAGTCCAAAGAAAATAGCTCTATTCTTTCAATAGAAACGGTAACTAGAACTAGACGTACACAGTGCAAGTCAGCTGAGATTCATCAAGAGGCCAGCTTTAAGGATTAAATTTATAATTGCATATAATTAGTACATCAATTATATGTAAATGATGTCTGAAGGAGCTGGATAAAACAATTATTCGGTTAAGCAGTTTAAATATTCCCTGTTACACTATTCATTGCATCTTTACTTATAAATAATACAAAGGTTAATTTCAGACCAGCCCATGCAATCTAAACTAAATACAAACTTCAAATTGAGGCCATGCAAATTAATGAAGCATTTCTACTGAAGCTACCAAAAACAATGAAGAAAGGCTGGTGAGGAAGAAAAGACAGAGGTAAGTCCACAGAGAAAGCAATCCATGGGAAGGGTTATTTCTCTGCTCTGAATATCTGGGGTCACTCCACAAAGGACAGAGTGAGGCCGGGCACCCCTGTGTCCTGTAACCGCCTCCCCGCCGAGATTCCCGCCAGTACAACCCACCTCGTGTTAGATTTTCCCTACGAGGCCACAGAATGGCCTTTCTTTCCTCCTTAAATCAGGAGCCGATTTAGTCCAGAAGCCAGCCCATAAACCCTGGGGTACAGAATATGGGAGCAGGAATGGGAGGGAGAAGGGGAAAAGAAAGGGAGGAAAAGCGAAGAAGTAGAAATTAGGAAAGGAGTGAAAGATTCTATCACACACCCTCTCCAGGTTGGAGGAAAGTGAAAAGTCCACTTCAGTAGAAAAACACACCCAGTGTTCCGAGTAGCGCTCCATCCAGAGGAGGCGTAATGCCTACCTACTAAGGAAATACTCTTCAGTAATAAAGCATCTGCAGGAAAGGCAATCGGATACAAGGAGACTCTGGGAGCCTCGCCCAAGGACCAGTCCATACACGTCATCTCCTCTGTCATCCTGTCAGGGCACAGCTCTGGGTATGCACTGCCTGGTGGGTATACGTATCTGTGGCCCCACTGAGTGCAATGACCATGAGGGCTGAGATGTCCTATCTTTGAGTTCCTCATAGCACAGAGCCTGGTACTCAATGAAAACTCCTTGCGTTAAACTGAATGGGACCGGGAACAAACTTTCCCACACAGCAAACTTTGGAAAAGCTCTTACATCTCTCTCTGGTCAAGTGTGGCGTAAATTCTGCACTGGAGTGCACTTGTCTCTGAACACTGTGACCTTTAAAAAAATCATCTGGACCAGGAGCAGGGAAGCAAGAGGAATGGGGGATCACTGCTCTGTTGAAAGGACAGCGTTTCTGTTTCAGGTGATGGAGAAAGTTCTGGAGATGGATGGTGGTGATGGTTCCATTGTTGTGAGCAAACTTAATGCCGTTAAGTTGTATAGGGAATAAAATGGCAAATTCTATGTTATGTATATTTTACCACAATAAAAAATGATAAATGAATAAATCAGTAGTTATAAACATGAATTGGGTGCTAAAAACTTAAGAGTATGAAATGAGAGAACTCAGTTAAGCACCACACCCTTATGGAATATGGTCTACTGGGAACCAAGTTTAATAATCTACTTGATTTCATAAATCAAGTCACTGTTCCCTGACATCAGGCCCCCAAAGGTGTTAAACTTCCCATCCTCAAAGTCTTCCAAATGCGAAAGAGATATTCCCTGTGGTTACCATGCCTTATCAAAATACTTTACCATTCTTGGTATGTAAATAGAAGGTTTATTGCTCACCTTAGCAAAGGTTTAAACTTTTCTAGTGTAAAACTCTTTAAAAGGAGAGATAGAAAAGCTTAATATTGACTAAAGTTACCTCACAGGGGAAAAAGAAAAGTGTGATAATACCCAGTTAAGTTGAACTTCTACCTTAAAAAAAATCACTTGAAATCAGCTTCTAAGGCATAAACCTTAACCAATCATTTCTTTAAAAGTTCACCCTAAATGAGCACATGTATGGGTAAAATTCAGCGTGTATCCTATATTACAGACAACCCAGAAAAATTACAAGAAAGCCAGATCACTCTGGAATTTTTCCCTAACTTTCCATTGCCCTAAATAGCCAAGTTTGATGGGTAGATGCAGCAGCTTCCGAGGTTTGACATCTGTTAATAACACTGGGTTTAAACAATAGCCAGGACTTCTTTTTCCCTTATCACAGATAATCGAGAGGAGGGTTACCCTGGAAAGTACAGAGTCACGCTGGCTCAACCGCCTTCCATTACACACCGGACTTTTTTTTTTTTTCATTAAGTGATCCAAATGTTGCTCCGGCCAAGCCCTCCAAGGAGTAGCATTTTTTCCTCATGCACTCAGTACCCTCCAGCAAACTCACCTAACGTCCAGGCAAAGTAATACTTGGGCTTGGAGGCTTGCATGACAACGTATAAGTAGCAGAGTCGGGTCAGAAAGTTTGCTTCATGAACAAACCAGTCGTCAACCAGGGAGGTGACAGGGAAGGTCTTTGTCAGCGTCAGAAACAAAAGGAGAGATACCAAGGTCATGCACAGTTTGTGCATCACGGCTCCCTGGAAATGGGGGAGAAGAATGAAGTAACTATTCAGAAGACACTGGTGCGTGGAAAACAATTTCAGCAAAGGCACGCTAAGAATAAAGCTACCCCCATGGCTGCTGTGGAAATAGTCTCTAGAAGGAGAGGCAAAGGGCATTATTCCTCAGGGCACAGTTTCAGATGATGGGCATACATGCTGTATTTAGACGCAGGATACGCCTCTGACACCCCAGGAAGGGATGGATCTTAAAAAAAAAACTCTTACCAGCACATTCTACCGTCAAAGGTCAGATGGTATTATTACCCAAGTGAGAGACCAAAGAGTTGGGTCCGACTCTTTGCAAGCCCATGGACTGTATAGCCCACCAGGCTCCTCTGTCCATGGGGTTCTCCAGGCAAGAATACTGGAGTAGGTTGCCATTTCCTTCTCCAGGGGATCTTTCTGACCTAGGGATCGAACCTGGGTCTCCTGTGTTGCACACAGATTCTCTACCATCTGAGTCAGTAGGGAAGCCCCCAAACTTTTGCAAAATCAGTAACACTACAGGGTGGCAATCTCCCATCAGAAAGAAAGAGCCGCTGGCCGCCTGGTCCTGCAGCCAGCAAAGCCAAGGAAATGGGTCTGAGTCGCCAGCAAGGAGCCAGAGGCTTACTGAGGAAGGATTCTGGGCATGGGATTACATGTCTGAGCCAGGACGCGGGCAGGTAGCTTTACAAACCCTTTCCGGATAGTCTCCATGCAGTCTGCTCTGGAGTTGAGATGTACTGAGGTTTTCAGTTCCCCTGGGTGGAGTCATTTTGCCCAGATCCCCTGACAGCCAGGAGATGTCAGCTAACACCCAAAGAATTATAGTCCCCAACTTTATAAAAGAGACTACTTTTATTTGTAACAGCGCCTGCCTCACAGGGTGGCTTGGGGTTTCAGTGCAGGAGTGTTTACAAGGGACTGAGAACAGTGCCAGATTTCCGGCATCTCACAGTAGAGCACATCATGCTTTTCTAACTATTCACCACTAGTGCGCGCCAGCCCCTCACATCCACGTGTCTTTGGCTAAAATGCAACTTCCAGAGCTTCATGTTCTCTGCACAAAAATGCAAGAGTCTCCTTGGAGGGTGACATGAAGACTCTCTGATAATATTATTTTCCCGAATAATGTGACACAGAACTCCTGTGATAGACCCTGCATATAAGCACCTGTGGTTACTCAGATGATGCCCAGCCAGTGACCTCCCTCCTAGATTCTGTCCATAAAGGTCTCCGATTCGCCATAAACTGCAGAGGACCTGACTGTGTCAAAACTCTCAGAAAAACATATGCTTAATCATTTAAATTTTCAAATACTTAGTGTTGCCTGACAGTGGCATTTAAAAAGGATTTAAATTATCCTCAATTTCTCCCTTTCTAATGTTTCTCATCCCTTCCATTAATTACAAATTTTCCTTAAATATAGGATATCTGATCTGGATACATTCAGCAGATTTGCAAAGTTCAATGAGTTATCCTCATGTTGATTAATTTGAGATTAATACATTGCAAATTAAACCATTATTTCAAAAAACACCTTCAACTCTCTACAAGTCAATAAGATGAAACTTACTGACTATAAGGCATGCCAGTATAAAGCTGGTTTCCCTTGCCATAGTAAGGCTCTGCAATAAAAAGCACTTTTATTTTGGTTCCCACTCTTTCCCCCTTCACCATTTATGACATAGTATCCTTTGGCTGTCTATGAATTTCTATTCATAAAGACACATTTGATGGTGTTAAGTAGCACAATTGTAGGTATATCATAGGCAGTAAATACTGGCTGGTTGGCAAGTAGATTAATTGCTGTACTATTTCTAGCCAATGAGCTTCTCTGTGAAATAAACTCCTGTTGCTCCAACACGGAGAACTCCTGCAAATAAATACCAATGTTGATATTTTAAACAGGGGGAAAAAGTTATGGGCCAAGCTTTCTGGTTAACTGTTTGGCTTTTTAATTAGAACAATTAAAAGTGACAGTCAGCCCTGGCAGCGAAGCTCTGTTTCCTATACCTCTAGATAAATACTTGGCACTGAAAAACCACTCACAGTAGGAGAAGGTTCTGGCAGGCTGTGGAAGCCTTTTTCCTTCCAGTTCACCTCCAGCAGCTTCAGGTGTGTGTGTCTCCCCTCGATGAAGGCTATATAATCCTTGAAATTGTTACAAGGGCCTGCTATGACGCTCATGAAGTTGAGAAGGTAGCTCACATATTCCAAAAGGAGGGTTTTGCTCTGCGAAAATAAAGTGAAAAGTTGAAGAGTCTTCAGTCTTTGATTTTTCTTTCATATCTGCAGATATGCCCGTTGTAAAGACAGGTGTTGTCTCTGTCGCTTGTTAAATGCTACACGCTCTTTCTTTGTTCTGTTTCTTTAAAAACCCACCTAAGAGAAATGTAGTTGAAAGGAAGTTAAGGAGGTGAGCGGCTCAGAGACTGCACGGCACTCTACGGCGCCCTCTGCTGGCCAACCGCAGCTCTACATGCGGAGGGCCAGACCAGGACAAAGGGAGCCTTGAGGCTGGGGAACAAACATTCTTTCTGGGCAACCTCAGCTGTCTGTCCACCCGAGAAAATGAAGGTAATAAACACCAGGCAGGGTGGGAGCCCGGCCTAATGCGACTTGGTCGAGATGGTGTGAGATGGGAAAACTCCCTCCCAACTGCCAAAATAAATACAAAACAAAGGATGGGTGGAACTGGTTTCCACTTGAAGAGGCCACCCAAAACTACTGCTGTACAGTCTCCTGTCTGCTTTGGCCTCCAGGCATGACGTTCTGGCCAACAGACAAGGGTAGTGGCAGGAGAACACTCTGCGGAGACCAACTGTGTCTAGTGTGTTAATGGCATTTTAAAGGGCAGGCTCAGGACCCCTTGGGTGGTCCAGTGGTTAAGACTCCGCCCTTCCAATGCAGGGGGTGCATGTCTGATCCCTGCTCCAGGAGCCAGCATCCCATATGTCTCGCAACCAAAAATAAATGAAGTGCTGTGATATTATCGTCTGAGTAGAGTTTCATTAAAAATCGTAACGTCGGAAAGCAAACATAAGTACCAAAGGGCGTGCTCTTCTAATGACAGAGTTGTGAGGAAAGGATTCTTCACAGGGTTAGCCCTCCAGCGTTTACACCTCTATGATGCTCAGCAAAGAAGTTGGTTCATGAGACTCTTGCGGTGGTCCTTTCTCCACCGCTTTCCGGTCCAGATTCCTTAATGAAGGAATGAAGTTGGGACCCTGTCTCATACATCCCAGTTATCTCCTCCTGCTCTCTGGTATTCTGGTATTCACTGGAAGGGCTGATGATGAGGCTGAAACTCTGACACTTTGGCCACCTGATGCGAAGAACTGACTCAGTGGAAAAGACCCTGATGCTGGGAAAGACTGAAGGGAGGAGGAGAAGGGGACGACAGAGGATGAGATGGTTGGATGGCATCACCGACTTGATGGACGTGGAGTTTGAGCAAGCTCTGGGAGTTGGTGATGGGCAGGGAGGCCTGGTGTGCTGCAGTCCATGGGGTCACAAAGAGTCAGACACAACTGAGCGACTGAACTGAACTCTGGTAGGAACTCTCCACCATGGCTGTACCACCCTCCCCCACATGCCGTTTTACAGCCTTATCAGTGCCATTCTCCTCTTTACACAGCCCCCTTCCTCTCTGATGCCCACCCCCTCTCTATGTCACATAACATTGGCCAAAATCCACCTTCAAATTTTAGCTTCCTCCTTCCTTCTCTTGCCCAGAGCATATTTCTCTCTCCAACCCTCTATCCTATCTTCCTTCATGCCAGCATAATCATACTGATGGGCACAGAGAAGTGACTGTTTCTTGAGGATGCCCCCAATTCCAGATACATGCCCGATAAAAATAATTCTGGAGTAATCATTACAACCACAGTGCAGGAGGATCCTGGGAAACTAAGAAAATTACAGAGCCACTGACCCTTTAATCGAGGGAACCTATCCCACTACTACACCCAAATCCATTTAAAATGACCTATGAACAAGGTTATCATAGCTTACCATTTATAAAAGCCAAAGACAACCCAGCCTACTGATTGTCCATCAACAGTAGCTTCATTCCATAAACAATATTACATCCACATAAACAAGGAAGAGCTCTGAATACTGATGCCCAAAGGGCTCAAGAATATATCATCAAACTTACTTTACAGCAAGTCGATGTTGCTCGCTGGAAAGATCTTCAGCCCTTCGACCTAGTCCTATGAAAAGAAACATTTAGAAATAAGAGGTTTTGAGTGAAGTAGATCACTACATCCTAAGAGGCTGATAAAAACTCCTGTGAAAGAAATGAAATAAAAATGAATCATCAGTCATAAAGAGTCTCTGTTTTCCTTTTATAAGTGCCCTGGATCAAAGAGCCGCCAATAAGTACATGAGTGAGGAAGAAAGTCTTTATAGGTTCTTAGGAAGAGGGGAGGATTTAATTCACCAGTATGAACAGGGACCTACACTGCATATGTTCCTTACCACGCTGTATATGTTTTCATTGCTACATGAGACACACAAGCCTGCCTCACTGCCTGCACTTGCCTGCCAGCCAAATTATGCTGGGTACACACACCTGGTACACGCTGGAATGGAATGGAATGGGAAAAGAAGAGGGGACTTTCCTCTTCCAAAGGGGGGAAAAAAACAACAACAGGAAATGTAACCGTGAATACAGGGAAAACACCAAAGAATTATCAAGAGTTTTTTTCTTCTTTAAGACGCACCCATGCCAGAACTCCCAACCAAATCACACTTGTGCCTCCTAATGCGTATGTTAACTTACAGTCAAGGAAACCAAACTGTCATCTTAAAAGCAAAAGACTTCAACTTTAAAACTGTATACTTAGCTAAGACAGATTATGGTCAACAACCACCAACACAACTCAAAAACATGCCTAAGAGAAGGCAGAGTGTTTCTGGAATTTACTTGTTCCTCCTACACACCAGAAAGAAAAAAAAGGCAAATAAACATTTTGCTGCATGTAAGGGATATTCTAAAAACAAAAAACAGGGTAAACTGAGAACGCTTTAAAAAGTAAATTTAGGCAAAAGCCTATGTATTAAAAACAAAAACAAGAAGAAATGTTGATTAAACAAAATTACACTCACTTTTTTTCTAAGATCTCATCAAATAGTCCAGCTCTGGCAATCTCAGGAGGGCTTCCCTGATAGTTCAGTTGATAAAGAATTCGCCTGCAATGCAGGAGACCCGGGTTCGATTCCTGGGTCGGGAGATCTGCTGGAGAAGGCATAGGCTACCCACTCCAGCAATCTCAGGAATTAAATTGATTTTAGCTTATTGACTTACGGTGCTAGTATGAGTCTATAACCACAATCAAATGGTTTTCAGGTACAAAATATTGACCAACTCACTCCATTTTTGCCCAGGACTTTGCCAGCTGGGGCACTAGATATCTCCTGTTCTGGGAAACCTCTGGGTTCTGAGCAAACCCGGATAGCTGGTCAGTGCAGAAAGACTCCATCCTCAGAATAATATTACTCAGTTCTCTAGAGACTAACTAATCACCAAGTATGAACTGGGAATAAACAGGGTCAAAATGAAATCAAACAGTTCTCAAGCTTTAAGTAAAAACAAGACGACTTGCTAGTGGGAACTAAATCTTCCCAATCTGTCAACACATAAAGAAGTTTCAGCAATCGGAAAGCATTTGTTAGAGCCCTACAGACCCAAAGAAGACATCCTTACTAATCACACCTGCTTCTGTTATGCCCATATTGAAACCTTCCTCTTGCGTGGAAATGCCACCCTCCTTTCCTGGAACCCGGTAGTAATGCTGGAAATAATCACACATTCTGGCCATTATCAGGAAGGGTCCAAGTGAAAAATATGTTCAGTTTTTAGACAACCAGAAGATTCTTCCTCTTGCCAGCTTTTTATAGGTTCGGGCCAATCTCATTATATAATTTTCCAAGCCAAAAATAAAGGTAACTTAACTAGCCAATGCTGTTTCATCTTTCACTACCTTCTGAGCTTCTCAGAGATGAACCCAAAGGAAAAAGGATGCCATTTCTTCTTGACAGATTTGGAAATCAAGGGCAGAGAGTACCACAAAATTAACTGAAATTTAAAACATCATACAGCTAAACCAAAAACCCACTGTTCCTGATGCAAATGTTTCAGCAAAGGCTACAGATTCAGCAATGGAATGGTAGGTAATGGCTGGGAAAGTAAAAAGCTATGATTAATCTGAGTTGCAAAAAAAAAAAAATTTTTTTTTTTACAAGATATAACAAGATCTGCCAGCCCTTGTCTAAACTTTAGTCTGTGTATACAGTGGAAAAGAAGAACTCTGAAGGTCAGGCTCACTCTTAGACCCAAAAGGAGGGCTGCTGTTCTCACCGTCATGAACTTGGAATGCCAAGGTTGTGATCTTCTGAGTAACAATCATCAGAGGCCTAAAAGGAAGATAGAAAATAATGAAGACTGGCCACATCGCCACAGGAGAAAATGTTTATTCCATCTCTGGCCCTGGTAGTTTCTCATCTTGACGGTTATTAAGTAAAATACAAAAACCATGGAATTCAAAACAATTTTCCCCTTCCAAATCACCTTGAATAAGTAGAACAAGGGAACAGCAAGATCACTCGGAAAGGTCTCTCTTGCATTTTTGCTCGAAGCTAAGTTCCAGAAACAACATTGCCAGCATCTCCTGGAGCTTGTCTGAAACACTGAAGCTTATGCTCCATCCCCGACCAAAAAATGAGAACCTGAATTTTAACAAGATCTCCATGGAATTCAAATGCACATTTAAGCGTAAGCAGCGCTAGTCTGGGAAACCCCCAATCCAGTGCCCTGGTTCCACCTGGATGGGTGTATATTTTGACTTCTTCATCCTAATATGGTCTAACATGGTTTGTTCTATTTAAAGGCAATTCTTCCATGCACACGTAGCAAAGAAAAAGAAACACATTTGTAAAATGAGGCTTCCTGTAAATAAAGCATTTAGTGACCTAAAATAGCAACAATCTTAATTTGAGGGGGAAAAAGCTTAAGAAGTGACACCCATGTTAACAAGGATACCAAGATAGTTCAATGGAGGCAAGAATAGTCTTTTCAACAAATAGTGATGGGACAACTAGACAGCCACATAAAAAGCATAGTGAAAGTAACTAAAAATGGTTCAAAGGCTTAAATGTAAGAGCTAAAACTACAAAACTCTTACAAGAAAACACAGGCATAAATCTTCATGACCTTCAATGTGGCAACAGCCTCTTAGATATAACACCAAAAGTGCAAGCAACCAAAGGGAAAGAAAACTGATTAAATGGATGTCATTAAAACTTAAATTTTTTGTGCTTCAAAGGACACACGCCATCAAAAAGAAAATGAAAAGACATTTCACAGAATGTACAAACATATGTGAAAATCATATATCTGCTAAGGAACCTGTACTAGACTACACACAGGACTCTTCTGAACTAAAAATAAAAAGACAAAATAACCAGTTTAAATGGCCAAAGGCTCTGAATGGACATTGATCTTAAAGAAGAGATACCCAAGTGGTGAGTAAGCACATGAAAAGATGTTCCGCTGTCATCAGCCACCAGAGAAACGCAAATCAAAACTGTGAAACACCACTTGGCAAGCACCAGGATGACCAGAATCAAAACGACAGGTTGTTTTGGCCGCGAGGCAGAGAACTGGAAGCTTCCTACATTACTGGTGGGAATATTAAATGGTGCAGCTGCTTGAAAAGCAGTCTGGAAGTTTCTCAAAAGGTTAGACATAGATACCATATGAGCAAGCAATTCTACTCCTAGGTGTATACCCATGATGTGTCTACACATAAACTTGTACGTTCATGTTCAAAGCAACATTATTTATAACAGCCCCAAATAACCCAAATGTTATATAAATGCATTTTATTTATCCATTCATCAGTTGATGGGTGTTTGGATTATTCCTTTCAGGCTGTTATGAATGGTGTTGCTCTGAACATGTATGTACAAGTCTCTGTGTAGACTTATTTTTCCTTCTCATCAACTGATGGGCAAATAAAACATGATATGCCCATCCAGGGCTTCCCCAGTAGGCTCAGCAGTAAAGAATCTGCTTGCAATGCAGGAGATGAGGGTTTGATCCCTGGGCCAGGAAAATCCCTGGAGGAGGGAAATAGCAACCCAAGCCAGTATTCTTGCCTGTAAAATTCCCTGGACAGAGGAGCCTGGCGGGCTACAGTCCATGGGGTCACAAAGAGTGGGACATGGCTGAGCGCAGCACACACACTCACACACACACACACACACACACGTGTCCATCCAACAGAATATTCAATAATTCAGTAAAAGCAATGAAGCACTGCTACCTGGTACAGTACGGAGAGACCTTGAAAACATTATGCCAAGTGAAAGAAGCCAGACCCGATGGCCACATATTGTACGATTCCATTTATATAAAATGCCTGCTGCTGCTGCTAAGTTGCTTCAGTCATGTCCGACTCTGTGCGACCCCATAGACGGGGGCTCACTGTCTCTGGGATTCTCTAGGCAAGAACACTGGAGTGGGTTGCCATTTCCTTCTCCAATGCATGAAAGTGAAAAGCAAAACTGAAGTCGCTCAGTTGTGCCCGACTCTTAGCAACCCCATGGACCGCAGCCTACCAGGATCCTCTGTCCATGGGATTTTCCAGGCAAGAGTACTGGAGTGGGGTGCCATTGTCTTCTCCATAAAATGTCTAGAATAGGCAAATCCATAGAGAAATGAAATAGATTGCTGGTTGCCTAAGACTGGAGTAAAGGGAGGAAATGAGGAGTGATAGTTAATACATACAAGTTTCTTTGGGTAGGAGGGTGATGAAAATGTAAAATTAACCACTCTAAATGGTTACACTCTGTAAATTCACTCTGCATATAGGCCAAAACCTGCTGAATTGTGTCCTTTAAATGGGTGAATTGTATGGTACCTGAATTATATCTCAATAAAGCTGCAGTTTGGTTTTTCTAATCATCTGGTCTAGCTCAGTGCTTTTAATAGCTCTATTCTTGCCCCATAAGACAGGATAAAAATCTCTTCACCCTCCTCTAAACCTTCTAAATTTAGCCTGGTTTTCTAATCTCCATCCTCATGGCTTCTTACTGAATTTGCCATCTCTAACCCGTAAGTTCTGAGGGCTCATTTACATGCAAAGCTGAGGTTTGGGCAGTGTCCTGTGACTGCATCCTTGAGATAACCTAGGGTGCAGCCCAGCCTCTGGGCCCTGAGCTCTGGCCACGCCAGGTGTGGGAGGATGGGACTAGACACAAAGCATCCTTAGGCCAAAGCTGATGTGTCCACTGTACTCAGCCACCTCTCTCTGAGGTCATTTTCCTCTTTAATTGCTCTCGTTCCCATTTCCATTTTCCATCTCTTTAAAAGAATAAGCATGTAATATTTTAAACTACCAGTATAAACTAAGAAGATACACTATTTTAAAGAGCATGTCAACAAAGGCCCTTTGAATCTTAACACCTACACCCAACTTGATATCTTATTTGCAAAAGCCCCACTGCCAACATTTGAAACAAGAGTCCTCACTCTGAAAGGTGAAGAGCAGGGGAAGTGAGTGGTCTGCCTGTGGAAGGGAGGGGCGGCTTGCTCTCCGGGACTGGGGCGAAATGGGAGTGGTGGACAGGGGACCCCAGGGTGGTCACTCTAGGATAGCAAGACAGCTCACAGCTGACACTGATTTTGATTACACTCTTATATAGTGAAAAAAAAAAAAAAAAACCTACTTCCAGAACACAGAGGTTTGGGTCCTAAAATAAGATACATCAAAACTTTCTATAAGAGCAATTTGGCCTTATAGACCAATATAACCTCACAGCTCATCTTCTTAATATTCTACCAGACTTCTAACCCAGAATGTATAACAGATGCAGAGAGCTATTTATCTTGAAAGGGACTCACTCTAAGCATCACATTCCAAGTAGTTGCCAAATATGACCGTTTTTTTCCCAAAGCCTTTTGTCCTATAAGATTTTAAGTTTGAGGAATCAGTAATAGGACCTAAGCTCCCAGCATTCTTTACACAAAGCCCACCACAAATTTTTTTGTATTCTGAGACACACGTTCTGATGACCATGCACTTTGCAAACTTAATTTCTACATTTGATTTAATTTATAACTTCAATGGGCTTCCCTGGTGGCTCAGATGATAAAGTGTCTGCCTGCAATGCAGGAGACCCAGGTTCTATTCCTGGGTCGGGAAGATCCCCCTGGAGAAGGAAATGGCAATCCACTCCAGCACTCTTGCCTGGAAAATCCCATGGACGGAGGAGCCTGATAGGCTACAGTCCACGGGGTCACAAAGAGTCAGACATGACTGAGCGACTTCACTTTCACTTTCATAACATTGATATAGCCATAAAGAAAATGTGTCACAGAATTAGCTTGCTCTTCTCTCTCTACAGAAGACAGATGGATGGATAAAGAACATACGGTATGTGTGTGTGTGTGTGTGTGTGCGCACACACACACACACACACACACACACACACACACACACCTGGAATATTACTCAGCCATTAAAAAGAATGAAATAATGCCATATGCAGCAACATGGATGGACATGGACATACTAAGTGAAGTAAGTCAGAGAAACACAAATATATCACTTATACATAGAATCTTAAAAACTGATACAAATGAACTTATTTACAAAACAGAGTCACAGACTTAGAAAATGAATATGGTTACCAGTGGGGAAAAATGAGATGTAGGGGGTAGGATAGATTGGAAGTTTGGGATGGACATGTACACAATGCTATAATTAAAATAGATAACCAACAAGGACCTACTGTATAGCACAGGGAACTATTTTGTAATAACCTAAATGGGAAAAGAATTTGAAAAACTGATACATAGTTATAATTGAATCACTTAGCTATACACCTGAAGCTAACATTCTCATCAACCATATTCTAATATAAAATAAAAAAATTTTTTTAAGAAATGTAACATTTGTTTTCCTTTACCAGGGGTTAAATTTAACATATTCCACAATTAGGCACACGTTCAGGAAAGCATTTAGTATCTATTCACAGAAACAATGGGCATGAGAAAGCAGCTCTCTGATTGGCTGCCGGGGATGTGTAATTGACTGGCTCCAGCTGCATCCTCTGGTTCCATTGCCTTGGTGCTGAGCCCACAGCTCCTGAGGCTGTGTCCAGTCAATGACTGAGCACAGCTGGGTACCCAGCAGGGCCCTCCAGGCCAGGTATGGTGCTCCTCAGCTGGGGATCCGAGCTCAAGGACTTATCACTGAACTCGATGAAATATTATGAGAACTGCGCTGCAGTCCAAGACCGCAGTCCCCCTCCTTTCCTCTCCATCTCAGGGGTCAGACGTGGATTTCCGTCTGATGGCTCTCCCAGATGGAAGAGCCTCCCTGGTTAGTTGTCTCCATGTTTTCCCTCACAGGTATTTCACCCAACAAATCTCATACTTCTGTTCCCACCTTGGCATCCGCTTCTCACAGAACCCAGACTAATAAAATGCATAATACTAAATATCTGGATCCATGTAAATGAGTAACAGTTATTCCATATGAAATCTGTACCTTTAGGTCTATATAAGAATCATATTGTTATCATTCTTGATGAAAAAAAAATCTCCCTTCTAGGGGGGCAAAAGAAAGAAGCTATGGGTCAAATACTGTTACTCATCACCCAGACTATACTTTCAATAATATAGTGTTTCTGTTTGAAATATAAGAAGAAAGTTCTAGCAACTTAAATAAGAAACAACTCACATGTGGGATCATGGGCTTATAAAACACACATTGGCAACCTGTAGGAAAGGAAATGGGGTTAGACTCCTCCTACATTCTTACTTTCCTGTGGGGGTAAGGAACAGTGCCATACGCTCCTGCTCAGAGGATATCCATTCTGAACACCTTTTCATTCATCAGTTTATTTAAGCCAGTGGGTAGATCAGATGCCAAACTCAGACAGCACAGCTTACTGAGACGTCAGAGTTACTGACTTAGGATAAAACTCAAATACCATAGTACCATCCATGTTGCATTTCAATCAAAAAGTAATATAATCTAAGACACAGACCCCACCTATTTGCACATACTGGGCTGATCAGTTCAGTGACTGGGATTATAATAAACCAACAGAGGAAAACATCTCCCACGGAACAACAGGGCAAATGAGCTCTCCTACCCCAAGGGGAGTGAGTGAGCAGTATTTCTAGAATGCCCAACAGGATAACCAGGAACACAAATGGCTATTGTTCCACTGGGGTAGGCTGCAGTTCACCATGATAAGCATGCACAGTATGCATTCAACTGTATTATATTTAAATGACATTTAGAACTTATTACATAAAATTTAAAAAAAATATTGAAATCACCAATAAAGACGGCTCCCCAACCCTAGACAGAATCACTGTCTTAGCATTGATTTCTCTCCACTCTTTTCCCCACACATGTCCACATTCATGAAAACGGAATCTCAATACATGTATTTGTGTGTGTGTGGTTTTGATTTTCCATTATATTGTAAGCATTTCCAGTGTTATTAGATATTCTTTGAAGACATCATTTAATGGATGCATATTAGTACCAGAATTTATTTTTAATTTTTCTGGCTGTACCATGTGGCTTGTGGGATCTTAGTTCCCCAACCAGGGATTGAATCTATGACCTTAGCAGTAAGAGCATGGAGTCTGAACCACTGGACAACCAAGGAATTCCCGTTTAGTATCCTAATTTAACCATTCACCTCTTTTGGACCGTTTTGGATGTTTCCAATTTTGCACTATGATTGACAAGTTGAACTATTCATAAGTTGAACACACGTATCACATATGAATAAGTTTGATTTCCTTCAGGTAATTCAGTTCCTAGGAATTTAATATGATATAAACTTTTAAAAATTTCTTGCTTAAAATTTGTGGCTAAGCTGCCTTCCAGAACAGTTGTACCAATTTATATTCCCACTAGCAGCATATAAAAGTTCTCATTTCATGATGTTTTCAAAAAAACATGAGCAACTCAAACTGCCATCCTGATGACAGAGCAATTATCTGGCTGAATCTGGCCCCTGTCTGCAAAAGGATTAAGGTTCCTTCTTGCTGTTTTCCTCAGAAGAAAACTCGATTTGCACCCTTCTGTGAGCAAAAACAATCAGTTCACTATCACAGACTTAAAAGGAATCAAGTATCAGCTTTATTACAAGCAATTGTTGAGCTTCCCCAGGGAGAACAGTTAACTCTTCCCATCTTTTTAATAACCTGCATTCACAGAGAAGACATGGAGGGCACTGGCCCCCGTGTGTACTGACACAATGACATTAGCGTCACTAATCAAAGTGAATCTTGTGTGTCACACTCACCATTCACACCAGCTTTGATTACTTTCAGAATGATAAAATTTCAAGCCCCAGAATAATCTGAAGTAGATGTTTATGTGCTCCCCCAAATTAGAAACACATATACATCGTTGTTGGAGAAGGGAATGGCAATCCACTCCAGTATTCTTGCCTGGAGAATTCCATGGACAGAGGAGCCTGGCAGGCTACAGTCCGTGGGGTTGCAAAGAGTCGGACACAACGGAGCAACTAACACACACATTATTGTAACAACACGAACATAATCCAATCTTGGTCAACTCCTGTCCACGCTCTTGCCCTGAACAACAGTGTTAAGCACATAGGTTTGCACACACGCTCAGAAGAGAACAGCTATCACAACAGGCTGCTGCCTTAAACACCAAGTGTAACTTCAAATCACGGCTTGACTCAACAAAATCCTAAACAAGATTCTTCAGTTCAGTTGCTCAATCATGTTCGACTCTCTGCAAGCCCATGAATCGCAGCATGCCAGGCCTCCCTGTCCATCAACAACTCCCAGAGTTCAGTGAAATTCATGTCCATTTAGTAGGTGATGCCATCCAGCCATCTCATCCTGTCATCCCCTTCTCCTCCTGCCCCCAATCCCTCCCAGCATCACAGTCTTTTCCAATGAGTCAACTCTTCACATGAAGTGGCCAAAATACTGGAGTTTCAGCTTCAGCATCAGTCCCTCCAATGAACACCCAGGACTGATCTCCTTTAGGATGGACTCGTTGGATATCCTTGCAGTCCAAGGGACTCTCAAGAGTCTTCTCCAACATCACAGTTCAAAACCATCATTCTTTGGCGCTCAGCTTTCTTCACAGTCCAACTCTCACATCCATATATGACCACTGGAAAAACCATAGCCTTGACTAGACAGACCTTTGTTGGCAAAGTAATGTCTCTGCTTTTCAATATGCTATCTAGGTTGGTCATAACTTTCCTTCCAAGGAGTAAGCGCCTTTTAATCTTAAGATTCTTAGACCAACATAAACAGCAGTGTTAAACAAATTCCATTCTGAAAGAGAACTGCTGGTTGCTTGTATGTTCATAACGAGAATTGTTCCCTATTGGGGCTTCCCTGGTGGCTCAGACAGTAAAGAATCTGATGCACATTTGATTTCTGGGTTGGGAAGATTCCCTGGAGAAGTGAATGGCAACCCACTCCGATATTCTTGCCTGGAAAATTCCATGGACAGAGGAGCCTGGTGGGCTACAGTCCATGAAGTCACAGAGAGTTGGACATGACTGAGCAACTAACACAATGAGAACAGACAATAAGAATCTCTCCTATTGACCATGTGTGATGTAAAACACTTTGTCAATTTCCAGTTAGTTTGTACCTCTCCATTTACGTTTCTGACATTACCCAAGAAGATGGATTTATATCAGTGACACTGTGCATTCAGGGTGACAGGGAAAAAAAAAATGCTGCTGCCTAAGAATGCCCTATAATTTAAAAAAAAAAAAAAAAAGACACATATCTTCCAAGAACTGAATAAAATATGGTCACTTGCCAATTAGGGCTCTACATCACCTTCAATGTACAGGAGCAGACACATTTTCTTGTCTCCTTCCCGTAACAGAAGTGTCCTTTCTCATTCAAACCGTCTGCACTTTTATATGTAAAAAGAGATTTCTTAATACAAGCAGACCCCAAAAATGCCAGAGGATAAACACCACCTAAGGAAATGTGGCACAATTTTGCCTACGCCGCTGACAGCGGAGTCGACAGGAACTTCTATCCTCCCCTGCTGTCAAACCCCAAATCCACCCTGTTTCAAAAACACAGGACCGTCTTCCCATAATTTGCCCTCTATCCTTCCCCTTTTGGTAACTTTCCACAATCGCAATGATACTAAAAATGACGTAACAACCGTTTGAGAGTTTTACAGACAAAACCACTGGAGGCGATGTCACGAGGGCAGGGAGGAATGTGGAGGAGGCACTGTGTCCTGTGTGACCAGGAGCCGGGACCGCAGTCAGCAGATATATATACGAAATCAGAACAATGGATATTCATCTCCTAGAGCAATAATACAAATGGGTGCCTTAAAACCAAAAACAAACTTACTGTCTCACGGTTCTGGAGGTCAGAAAGGCCACAAGCAAGGTACTGGCAGAGCTGGGTTTTTCTGAAAGATCTGACGGAGAATGTTCCATGCTTCTCCCTAGCTCCTCGGGGCAGACGGCAACCCCTGGAGTTCCTTGGCTTGTGGCTGCATCACTCTTATCTCTGCCTCTGTCTTCATGTGGCCGACCCTCCCCCTGTGTATCTCTCTCTCTCTCTCTCTCGTGGACGTCTTATAAGGACACCCACCATGTGAATTTGGGGCCCATCCTAATCTGGTATGCCCTCACACTAACTAGTTACACCTGCAAGGGTCCTGTTTCTAAATAAGAACATATTCTGAGGCTCCAAGTAGACACGAGTTAGGGGAACACTCATCAAACCAGCTCATGGTGACGCACTCACATGCGACCTCCCTATACAAACCTGAAATGGGTAAGTGCACATGCATTCTTCCTCAGTCTTTCTTCACTCCTGTCTCCTATAACTGTGCCTGCCACCTACACGTTCTCAGTCAGGTCTGCTGAATGATGAGCGAAGGTACCTTCCAAGGCAGAACCCAAGCCACTCCTTGGAGGGTGGATCTCATCGATGACGGCTTTGCTCTTACACAATCCCCATCCACTATCTCCGGAGTGGTTTTCTCCAACACGGATTGAGAAGGTAAGGGGAAGATGCTTGCAAAGCAATCTTAATGCAAGATTTTCATTTTTATAATCCTGCCTCACACCCTTTTGGCTTTCTCAAATACTAGAGTATTTAACTCATTCATTTATGATGTGACAGGTGTTGTTCCCTGGTGGCTCAGATGGTAAAGCGTCTGCCTCCAATGTGGGAGACCCTGGTTCAATCCCTGGGTCGAGATCTCCTGGAGAAGGGAATGGCAACCCACTCCAGTACTCTTGCCTGGAAATCCCATGGATGGAGAAACCTGGTAGGCCACAGTCCATGGGGTCACAAAGAGTCAGACACGACTGAACGACTTCACTTTCACTATGACGTGCCAGAAGCTCTTCTAAGTATGGGGAGTTGGGGACGCAGTTCTGGGGTTAAACCAAAAACCTGAAGTTTGTTGATTAAACTCTACGGAGAGTTATGGAGACCATTTTGAAATCACTTTTAATGCTGTGACTTTGCAACTATGTTGCTAATCTTTGTTGCTCCTACATTTTCCATATTTTGCTACCCATACACATCATTGAAAAAAAACAGAAAGAAGTTTGTGAATTTGTTTCAGGAAAACTGAAAAATAGTGGTCCACAATCTGGGAGGAAAGGAATAAAGAAAGGATGCAACTCAGAGAGAAAAAGGCAAAACCCAGAGGACTGAGGGTAAGAGGAACTCATGCCCAGAAAGCCAGTCCGAGACCAAACTAGGGTTGCGGAAATTTCAAGGCAACAGCTTTTGTGTTCCAAGCAACATTTCGCCTCCTGAAGCCTCGTCACAGTGGGAGAGTTTAGTTGCACAACCTGGGAAGTTCATATAAATGAGTGGTAAGTTGCAGCCCTTATTTCATGGATTACTCTCTACCAACTCAGCCCATGAAAGGCAGGTCAACCTGAGAGGAGAACCCAGGCTCTCCCTGACCTCAGGCTGCTTGCATAGAAGAGAAGTGAAACTCTAAGGAAGTGAAGTGGAGAATACATGACGGGTAAGGAGGAGGATCTCTCCTTTGGTGCCTGTTCCTCGAGGTTCGCAAAAAGCTGTTCCGGAAGGAGCATCAACAGAGCACAAATTTTTCACTGATCCACCGTCACCTTCACCAGGCGACCCACTAGGAGAGGAGGTGGCCCCCCGGGTGAAGGCCACAGTGACAGACAAAATTTTACTAGGATGGAGACTCCTGCTATGCCAGACATTACCCTTCTGGTTGCCAGAAGCCTGGGGGAGCTGGAGAGGGGACCTGGGAAGAAGGCCAGAGCAGCCAGGGGGCCACTTAATGGGGCTCATGGAGCAGCTGTTGGATTGGCCAAAAAGTTCATCTGGCTTTTCTGTAACAGCGCATGAAAAAAATCCAAACGAACTTTTTGGCCAACCCAATGTTTATCAGCTC
This sequence comes from Nanger dama, assembly GCA_917880005.1. Taxonomy (NCBI): domain Eukaryota; kingdom Metazoa; phylum Chordata; class Mammalia; order Artiodactyla; family Bovidae; genus Nanger; species Nanger dama. Next base: position 11,373,810 of record CAKJTW010000032.1, on the reverse strand, counting down.
CTATCGAAGAATTTTGTGTTATTAACTGTAAAAGATAAAACATCATCTCTGTATTGGGACCTTAGAATAGGGGTTGGCAGACTTTTCTGTACAGAGCATGATAGAAAATAGTCTGGCTTCTGTAAGGTCATATGGTTTCTGTCATAACTACTCAGCACTACCACCGTAGTGCAAAAAGCAGCCGCAGGTAACAAATACATGAGTACGTGCCTGGGCATGTTCCAGTGTAAATACAGAAACAACTGGCAGCCCAGACAGAGCCCACGGCACGTGGCTGGCGACCCTACTTTACGACAACGGCAGAGCTCACCATCCTATGGAGCAATCAAATCACTGCCCTCAACCTCACGTGCACCGTCTTACCAAATGATTTAACCAAGTCACTGATGACTCACACTTGTGTTCTTCATCTTTCCAGACCCCAGGGGACTGAGTCAAAGTCAGCCACCCAACCACCCCAACGCAAATGAAGATACTCACCCAGAAAAATCTGTAGTGAGAATTCCATAGTGGAAGATGTAGATTCGACTGATGTGGCAGATTGTAAGGTAGCCCATTGCTACAAAAAAGGAGTATCTGGAACCAAAAAAAAAAAAAAACCACCGAGGATCAGATCATTGTGCATGCAGTCAATCGACTTTCTCTCCCTCACCCCCGACATGCAATTAGCCACAAAGTCCTATCTAGTCCACCTCCCTCCTCCCAGCACAGCCCTGCTGCTCACTTGGACACCCACGGCTCTCAGCCCTTCATCTTTCCTCATCTGGACCACTGCAGTGGTTCTCAACTCGGGCAGCATGATGGAATCAGCTGGTGAGTAACTGGCCCCACCCCCGGATATTCTAATTTCATTGATAAGAGACACACATAGCAGGTGTCACTCCAACATGCAGCCAGAGCTGGGAACCGCGGACCCATAAGGTCCTGCACTCAGATCCTCCTCTTCACAAACCATCCTGTTTACATGGTGATCTTCCTAAAATATAAATCATCCTATTGCCAACCACTCCCTTCCTGAAACACTTTGTTCCCTTGGCTTCCATTCTCCTTGTTTCCTTCCCAGCTCTCTGGTCAGTTCTTCCAAGGCTCTTGCTCAGCCTATCTTCCTCCCTCTACTCCTTAGGCATCAGCAGTCTCAGTGCTCTGCTCAGGATCCTCCCTGCTGATGCCCGAGGCTTCAATTTCTACCTTCTCCAGCTCACTCCCTGGCCTCCTTCAGAGGATCATCCTACAGTATAAACCAGCAATGTACACACACACACATGCATGCACGCCATTAAGAACATTCATCAACTTGTACATATAAAGGTATGTGATCATCTGATTAACCACTGTCTCCCTTACAAGCCGGAAAGCCCCATGAAAGTAAGGATGGTCATGTGTGTTTCATTCACCACTAGCTGTGACTGTCGCCAGTGTTGAATGAACACACAATAAATGAATGTTTCTTAACTTAAAAGCCACAGCGTTCAGTCTCTGGTTCGGGAAGATCCCACCTTCCCTGGGGCAACTAAGCCCAAAGCTACTGAAGCCCACGTGCCCTAGAGCCTGTACTACACAAGAGAGGCTGCGGCAATGGGAACTCCATGCACCCCAACTAGAGAGCAACCCCCACTGTCTGCAATGAGAGAAAGCCTGTGCATGGCAACAAAGACCCAGCACAGCCAAAGATAAAGAAATAAAGCCGTTTAAAAAAAGAGTCTTGCTCCTCCACTTCATGCCTACTCCCCACTGTCTAATCATATCAAGACTCCTGAATACAGCCTTCCAGGTGCCGCACATGCTAAGCTCTACCTTAACAGTTCCTTTTGGATCATCTCCAGCCATGTTCCATGTCCATCATGGGCTAACCCACACCAGACTGCTCCCTTCCCACAATTAAATCCTGAATTTTCAGGCCGGATTTCTTTCTCCTTCCTCTGCCTGCAAGTCTTTGCTCCCTCCTAGGGTCTATCTGGACACAAATTATCTGACATGGCTGAGCTCTAATGTCACCTAGCATAATCTTGCTCCATTCACCCCACCCCAACTCCCAACACAATTCACTGCTCAACTGCCTGTGTTCTCCAGTGCTCTATGCTAACATGTCATCATGACATTAAAATTACATGTATCTGTTTCTCCAATTCATTGTAACCTCGTGCACCCAAACTCTTGGCCACCAAGAGGTTCACTTAACTGTTAGTTGAAATGAACTAAACTGAGAACATTAAACACCTTGGAAGAAAAGCTATGACCAACCCAGATAGCATATTAAAAAACAGACACATTACTTTGCCAACAAAGGTCTGTCTAGTCAAAGCTATGGTTTTTCCAGTAGTCATGTACGGATGTGAGAGTTGGACCATAAAGAAAGCTGAGCACTGAAGAATTGATGCTTTCAAACTGTGGTTGTGGTGTTGGAGAAGACTCTTGAGAGTCCCTTGGACTGCAAGGAGATCCAACCAGTCCATCCTAAAGGAAATCAGTCCTGAATATTCATTGGAAGGACTAATGCTAAAGCAGGAAACTCCAGTACTTTGGCCACCTGATGAGAAGAACTGACTCATTGAAAAAGACCCTGGTGCTAGGAAGGATTGAAGGCAGGAGGAGAAGGGGACAACAGAGGGTGAGATGGTTGGATGGCATCATCAACTCAGTGGACATGAGTCTGAGCAAGCTCCAGGAGTTGGTGATGGACAGGGAAGCCCGGCATGCTGTAGTCCATGGGTCACGAAGAGTCAGACACAACTGAGCGACTGAACAGAACTGAACTGAATGGTTCAGGAGCCCATCAAAACCAGACATAAATTCACAAGGATGATTTTCAAGCAAGTGTAATAAAACTGGGAAGATGTATATTCTGATACTGAATGATGTTGAAATTCACAAATTCACATTAAAATAACTCATGAAGACTAGATCAACCTCAGGAATATTAAGAAGGGGTAATAAACATTCATCTGGTAGCAAGGGAAATAAGGATGCTGAGCCAGATACAGTAAAGCATTCCACAACTTTAGTTCTCTTCATTATTTGCAAGCAAAGATCTTACCACACAGAAATGATTTTTCCATCCCTAGGTTCAACCATAACCCTTTCCAGACCAAGAAGATGGTGCACAAAGCAAATGTTTAAGAAAAGACTCCCTTATGAGCTGAAGTACTAGAATGGAGTTAGACCTTTTCCCTCTATTATCTGTTCCCCTTCCCAAGCCAGTTCACAAGGGTCAAGGCAGAGGCACAAAGAAGATTCGAGAGACTTTTTCCAGAATCCTTTTGAATCAAAAGGAGCTACATCCAGGCCTTCCTGGGACCCTTCACCCAGAGAGAAAAGCAAGTTCAATTATTATAAAACGACCCACCAACAAAGGGTGGGGGCCAAGTACTGAGCCCCCAAACAACAGAGAAATACATTCATTTCCCCTGAAAAGCTGAATCCAGGAGCAGCAGAAAGAGCGTGTTTTCTGGGCATAGACCAACATGAGTTCAAATCCAAGCACTGGCCAAACTCATCTGCAGGTGTGAGAAGTCAGGCTAGTAGTTATTTTAGGAAGGAAGGGTGTGGTAGAGATTGGAACATGAATGACGGTAACACAATCCTCACTGACCTTCGTGGCAGTTGCAGGGATGCGTTCACTTTGTGAAAACTCACTGAACTGCAGAGCCATTTGTATACCCAGGGCTCTCCAGGTGGCACCAGTGGTAAAGATCCGCCTGCCAATGCAGGAGACACAAGCGATATGGGTTCGATCCCTGGGTTGGAAAGATACCCTGGAGTAGGAAACGGCAACTCGCTCCAATAGTCTTGCCTGGGAAATTTCATGGACAGAGGAGTCTGGAGGGCTACAAAGGAGCCGGACACGACTGAATGGCTGAGCACGTACACCCGTTCAGCTCTCTGAACTTTCATCAGTTTCCATCTCAGGAAAAAAAAATCTATATCCTATAGAGTTCTCCCAGAAAGAATATATTTGCCATAATGATAGGAAACAGTAAATGTAATTGTATACTGATATACTCAATAAGAGTTTATATATCAAAACAATGAAACATATTTAAGAGCGCTTGGCCTCAAAAAGTTGGTAACTGCATCACCAAGTTCCCACACGAGGCCTTCTATCCCAGGAGGTACTGTATTCTGTTCCAGTGGGTTCATATAAGGTAAGTGAAAACCCGTGATTTTTGCCCAACAGAAGGGCCTGGGAAGGAAACATAATCGGTACCCCATGAACTCTCTAGATAAATCCTGAATAACAGGCAGCTCTGCAGTGGGTTAGGTCCACACGGCAGCAAGTGCCAGTCTTCCCCTCCTATTCCCAGCTATGCATAGGACATAACTCATAACTCAGGGAAAGGCAGAGGGAAACAGTTCACAAAGAACCCAGCAATCTTGGAGTGAACTTAAGCTCAAACCATCCCCTGGTGGTTCAGTGGTAAAGAATCCACTTGCCAATGCAGGAGATGCGGGTTCAATCCCTGGATCAGGAAAATCCCCTGAGTAGGAAATGGCAACCCACTGCAGTGTTCTTGCCTAGGTAATCCCATGGACAGAGGGGCCTAGCAGTCTACAGTCCATGAGGTCGCAGAGAATCAGACAAGACTCAGCAACTAAACAAACACGACAAACCCCACATCGCACAGGTGGGAAGCCCGACACGCAAAGAAGCCGCCTGGCTTTTCCAAGCTCATGCTGCTGGAAACAGCCAGGTTTCCTGACCCCTGCCTGGCGATCTTTCCCAGCAGCAAGAGGAAACAACTTCCCTCCACTGGGAAATATGAACCACTCCTGACTTCGGTAGTCCTGGCAACCACACAAGCACAGAAAGAGGAGAAGAAACTTGTTCTGGCATTTTTTTCTTTCCAGTCTTAGGACACGGCCCTCTGCTACTACAGTGTTATCATGAAGAAACAGTTGGAGCCTGCCCGTGAAGGGCTCTCCCTATCAAGGTCGGAGGATTCCACTCCTGGCTGGAGACTAACACAGCAAGCCTGGAAATACAGCTGGACCCTCTGAAAAATGGACCCCACCTCACCTCACCAGCATCACACAGATGCAGGGAGAGCTGACAAATTACAGTTTGTAAAGTAGCTGGAAACCTGCTTTAGAGATGCGACATTTTTATTCATCATTTAATTGCTTCCAGTGTCAACTGGAGGAAAAGCCACACATTTTTGCCTCCTACTGAAAAAAAAAAAAGCATTTTGTCATAACATGAAGCATTTCCCAAATCCATTCTTAACAAACTGTAGAAACACAGATTTCCTATTTCCCTTCTGAAGGAATGACTCTTTAAGGAAGAGTCCCCTTTAAGGAAGGGGACTTAAATGTCCCCTTTAAGGAAGGCATTTAGAAGAGAGATGATTCAGTTCAGTTAGTCGTGTCCGACTCTTTGCGACCCTATGAATCGCAGCACGCCAGGCCTCCCTGTCCATCACCAACTCCCGGAGTTCACTCAAACTCACGTCCATTGAGTCGGTGATGCCATCCAGCCATCTCATCCTCTGTCATCCCCTTCTCCTCCTGGCCCCAATCCCTCCCAGCATCAGAGTCTTTTCCAAGGAGTCAACTCTTGAGAGAGATGATTAGAATTCAAATTCCCCAAGTTCATTTGAATAGGAAGTTCAATGAGTATCCAAGTTAAAAGCAGGCAAAAATATTTTCCCTTGCAAACCAAAAATTTATTGGAAGTAATTACAAGATGACACACTAAAAAATTAAATTCCAATGCTTTTAAGACGGAAAACTATTGTGCTAATAGTCTTATTAATCAGAGTTTTCCGAGGTTGAAATAAGGCATTTGCTTTTCCAGAGAAGTTATCAAAAAGGAAGCCATCCAAGCGTGAATGTCCTTTCAAGTATATTCAGTCCTTCATTCCATAAATATTTACTGAGTCTTTACTTGTGCCAGGTATTGTTCTAGGCTCTGAGGCTACACCAGTGGAGAGAAAAGTCTTTGTTTTCACAGAGCTCACATTCCAGTGTTACTGAGAGGCTGAATTAATTCTGAGGTTTCAGAAAGACCACAGGAATCAGAGACAGTGCAAGACAGCCACTCCAGGTATTTTCCTGGATCGTCCAAGCATGCAGCCTTCAAGGTAGAATTAAATTACTTCTGCACTTTGAAGTCAAAATATCATAGAAAGAATATTTCTTCCTTTTTAACACTTCTTTGGGCATATTTAAAGTATCCAAAGTTTTGACAGGTCATACTCAGAAAATCAGAGCCAAGTTCAAGATAACAGACATATCCATCACCCCCTCCCCCAGGCTGATTCACGGCTCTCGTGATCCCTTTCACATCTCCCTGAGCCATCTTGCTACCAGTTACCCCAATCTGATTTCTGTCACTACAGCTTAGTTTGCTTTTTTGAGAACAGAACTCGTGGGATCTCCTTCATCCAGCACATTGACGTTGAGACTCCTCCGTGGCATTGTGTGTCGCAATCATTCATTCTTTTCCATGGCTGAGTAGTATTCCATAAGGTAACCACTTTCCAGGTTGGTGCCATGACAAATAAGGCTGCCTAATTCTGATAAACTCTCTTTCCCCTGAGTCCCAGTTCGCATCACACTTTTTTTTTTTTTCCAAACAGCTTTCTCTGAAGACCTCCAGAATTTAAGGTTTTCCATCCCTCCCTTCAGGTATCTTAGGATATAGGACATGTGGCTAAAAGAGAAGGCATCCCTTCATCCTGGAAACAGATTTCAAAGATCATGAAAAACCTCACCTTGCATCGTTCATCCCCAGGGTCTTACCTGTGAATATTGGATATGCTTGCAGTGACCATGATTCCATAGCACATTAATACCAGCACAAATAGATGCACAGAATACCTGCAGGACATCATGGGGAGAAAGGGAGGACACCGAATGTATCTCACATTAACATACCTCTTGGCTGTCTCCACCTCCACTCCCACCAAAAAGCAAGTGATCAGTCAACTCAGTTTATTTAAGAGAAAATAAATCAAGTATTTTCATTCCATGCAAGTAAGATACCTTGAAATGACACTAAGAAGTCATGACATAGATCTCCAGGTGCAGAGAAGAGAGTTCTTTCTAACTTTAAAGTATCAAGACCAAAACTGAGCTGCCCCAGATAACAAAACTTTGACCTGGGGGTGATTCAAAATACTCATCATCCTTTCTCAAATTTTCATTGGAGGAGGAGGAGAAGCCATAAGCTACTACTCTGAACAAATTCCCTCACGTTGAACTTCTAGAAATGTTCATTTCTAGAACTTCTTCCCCACGAAGTATCCCTCCCAGGAGATCTGCCCAGCTTACCTAGTAGAGAAAAGGCTTTCCCTGCTAAAGGACACATTCCCGAAGACTGGCCCTAAAACTATTCTACTCTAAGTGCAGGATTAATGCCACAATCTCTAGCAGTGATGCAAGAAAAACACCAATAGCTCTAACAGTTAGGAAAAGTTCCTTGCTGGGAAAATTTAACCTTAGAGCATTCCATTTACATGACCCTGGGTGAGATCAGCAGAAGTCTAATTTTAAGAAAAATTCACTGAATTAACTTCTATTAGAGTCAATTTATTGGTTTCAATTTCTGGAGACTCCTGCAATATCCCCATTATTTTACAATAAGAGTAAATGTCATATTCTTTCTTCCTTAGTGTCTGGGAAATGCCAAGAATATCTGCACAAAAACACTCAAATGATAAACATTGAGAATGTAGGAGGTTCATACTCACCAGCCGAAACAAAAGATGACAAAATAGATGCCAAAAATGGTGGCAAATGCATGCCGGACATCAGGGCTGGCTTTCCCGGGACTCAAGTAGAGGCGGAACCAGAAAGCTGCGCACAAAGCGAAGAGCTGGCAGGCCACAAAATTCACCTGGACGGGGAAGGGAGAATCAGAACCTCTGCGCTTTGGCCTGTGTGTGGATTTCCTTTCCTCCTTCTTGCAGATTCTACATCAAGATGCCTCTCAAACATGGATGTTTTGCTTGGTAGAGCACTTGTTTGAAGGAGGTTAAAAGATAACCATACCCTCATCCGATAGAAAAGTGACCAACCCAAAAGTTGCTTCTCCAATCCTTTGAGATGAGGCAAAGTTGCTTTCTGGAGAAACTGGAGACTTTTTATTGGAAAGAGCCTTAGTTGACTGTGAGGTCACTTTGCTGAGCATCTTCCCTACCCCCAGCCCTTAGCTTTATCCTAAGATAAAGAACGTATTCTTTTGAGATGCAGATGAATCAAATCCTTGAGGCTTCCCTCACAGTGAAGTGAAGTAAAAGTTGCTCAGTTGTGTCCAACTCTTTGCAACCCCATGGACTACACAGGCCATGGAATTCTCCAGGCCAGAATACTGGAGCCTCTCCCTTCCCCAGGGGATCTTCCCAACCCAGGGATTGAACCCAGGTATCCCACATTGCAGGCTGATTCTTCACCAGCTGAGCCGTAAGAGAAGCCCAACAATACTGGAGTGGGTAGCCTATCCCTTCTCCAGGGGATCTTCCTGACCCAGGAATCAAACTGGGGTCTCCTACATTGCAGGCAGATTCTTTACCAACTGAGCTATCAAGGGAAGCCCTTTCCCTCACTGGTACCTAAGAAAGCAAATGCTTCTCCAAAACAATCATCAGCTGGTTTGGGGGGCTTTTTTTTTTTTTAAATATGGACCATTTTTTTAAAGTCTTTATTGAACTTGTTATAATATTGCTTCTGCTTTATGTTTTGGTTTTTTGGCCCTGAGGTATATGGGATCTTAGCTCCCCGACCAGGGATCAAACGATCAAACCTGCAACCTGCGGCAGGGAGTGAAGTCTTAACCAGAGAAGTCCCTCATCAGCTCTTTTCTGACTCTAATTTTTCTCATTGTAAATTAACACCAAATAAGAGATTGCCCAAATCCAAGGAGGTACTCCAAAGATGCTCAGAAAAAGAGACAGCCCTGTATTAAACTTTAAATATCAAGACTATCTAGTTATGTAAAATAGGCACTATATTTCCTTAGAAAAATCTCAATGACCTCTCTCTCAAAAATATTTTACCTAAAAGAAACTATAAAATATTTATAATTTCCTGATACCCTTAGGTAATCAGAGTACATCATGAGAAACGCTGGGCTGGAAGAAGCACAAGCTGGAATCAAGATTGCTGGGAAAAATATCAATAACCTCAGATATGCAGATGACACCACCCTTATTGCAGAAAGTGAAGCAGGACTAAAAGCCTCTTGATGAAAGTGAAAGAAGAGAGTGAACAAGTTGGCTTAAAGCTCAACATTCAGAAAACGAAGATTACGGCATCCGGTCCCATCACTTCATGGCAAATAGATGGGGAAACAGTGGAAACAGTGAGACTTTATTTTGGGAGGCTCCAAAATCACTGTAGATGGTGACTGCAGCCATGAAACTAAAATACACTTGCTCCTTGGAAGAAAAGTTATGACCAACCTAGACAGAATATTAAAAATAAAAAGCAGGTATTACTTTGTCAACAAAGGTCTGTCTAGTCAGAGCGATGATTCTTCCAGTAGTCATGTATGGATATGAGAATTGGACTATAAAGAAAGCTGAGTGCCAAAGAATTGATGTTTTTGAAGTGTGGTGTTGGAGAAGACTCTTGAGAGTCCCTTGGACTGCAAGGAGATCCAACCAGTCCATCCTAAAGGAAATCAGTCCTGAATATTCATTGGAAGGACTGATGCTGAAACTCCAATATTTTGACCACCTGATGCGAAGAACTGACTCATTGGAAAAGACCCTGATGCTGGGAAAGATTGAAGGTAGGAGGAGAAGGGGAAGACAGAGGATGAGATGGTTGGATGGCATCACCATCTCAGTGGACACAGGTTTGAGTAAATTCCAGGAGTTGGTGATGGACAGGGAGGCCTGGCGTGCTGGTGCATGGGGTCGCAAAGAGTCGGACACAACTGAGCAACAAAACTAAACTGAACTGATACCCTTAGGAAAGAGCAAGGGACTTAACACAAAATATATTGAAAGGGTTAAGCATTAAATTAACCCTAGGAAAGTACTTTAGACTTTTCAGAGTATTCAGAATGAAAACTTCAGCATCAGTTTTGCTTTTAGAAGGGATCAAGGATATAGAATCTGAATAAATCATCAACTTCAGCCTTAACAGTTTTTCACACTACAAAAAAACTGTGGCTGTTAGTGAAACTCATCAGGATTATTATGCTCCATGGTAGGGCTGGAGGTAGGCGACATCAGCTCCATTCCAGCTTAACTGTTTTCGCAGTAAAAGAAAACAAGAATAATCCTTATAATTCATAGGAAATACTTTCAGAGAATTTTATTTTGAAGAATTGACTGTGCTGAGTTTCTGCTCTATTTGGAGATCATTCTCCACCACTTTCCAAAAACATGTTCCCACCTCCCTCTCTACCTTGAAAGACAGAGAGGAGGTGAAGTTTGATCCTCTCTGTGTGTTATGGTCGTATCTCTTTATAGACTAAATGTACAGCCAACAACTCACACATAGGGACTTCCTAGCAGTCCAGTGGTTAAGATTTCACCTTCCAATGAAGGGGGGTGCCGGTTTGATCCCTGGTCAGAGAGCTAAGATCCCACATGTCTCAGGGCCAAGAAACCAAACATAAAACAGAAGCAATATTAAAACAAATTCAATAACAACTTTAAAAAATGGTCCACATCAAAAAAAAAAAATTCTTTAAAGAAGAAAAACCTCCTGCACACACAAACAGAAAAGACCTGTCTAAGTGAGGTTCTGAATGTAAAGGAACTAGCAACGAGAAAGTCAGAGTTACGATCGTCTGTAGGTGATCAATCACACGTTCCTTCATTCTCTCAGCCCAGGGACCAGCCCAGTGGAACACAGTGACTCAGAAGCGCAAACAAGGAGAAATCTGCTCCATTTTTCCTGGCTGGCCAGTAATCACTGAGCATCCCTGGCCACGAGGACTGATTCAGAAAGGCTACCCACTCCAGTATTTTGGCCCAGAGAATTCCACAGGCTGTATAGTCCATGGGGTCACAGAGAGTCGGGACACGACTGGAGTGACTTTCACTCACACTCAGGGGCTAGAACGGCAGTTCTCAGAGGTATGGCCCCAGCCCAGCAGCCTCACCTGCAAACCCGTTAGAAGCACACACTCTCAGGTCCCATCCCTGACCCAGGGGATATTAGATATTTCCAGGGTGGGCCCAGCAATCTGCATTTATCACAACCCCCAAGAGACTGTGATGCACACTCAAGCTTGAGAGCCACTGGGCTGGAGGAGAAAGAAGGCATCATCTCTGCCTGCAGGAGCTTATAGTCTACCTGGCAACAGAACAGATAACCCACAAATAATTATAAAATGACATTAACACTGTGTGCCCTTTACACCCAAAGTAAATGACAAGTTCACGGTTAAGGTGGGATGCGATTCAGATGGACAATCATGAAATAAATGAAAATTGAGAAATGTTACAAACATTTAAAAATACTGTTGCCCAGGCCCTATCCTCAAGCATTCTGATGTAGATGGCCTGACGACAGGACTTTTCAAAGCGTTCAGGTGATTCTTCTATGCAGGCAGGATGGATTCAACTTGGTTTACAAGAATAGAGTCCTACAGAGGCACCCATTACAAGCTGGACTTTTCCAGAATGAAAAACACAAAACACAGGACGGGGAGGTTGGACTGTGCGAGTTAGGGGCAAGGATGAAGTGAAATAGATTTAACAGTGATCAAAGCCTGGCATCCATCACTTAGCCAACTTCAAGTCTCCTGAGCTGGGCTACTTGTCTTCAAGACCCCTCTAAACCTATCTCCAAGGAAGAGAGGGCCTCACTGTGGAAAAATCACATCTGATTGAAAAAGAGAAGACGACGACTCACTGGGCCATGGGAGCAATCTGCTATTTTTTATAATAGTCAATGTAATATCACGTGTAACCAACTATTCAGTTGGCCCTAGTTCTGCCACTAAAAGGTCAACGGGGTGGCCTTAGGTAATTCATGGGTTAATTGCACAAACATTTACTGGGTGACTCTATCCATGGGATACTGGGGACAGTGAGCAAGGCATTGTCACGACCCTCAAGTCAAGAAGCAGAGACTTACATGCTCTGGATTTCAGTTCCTTTTGAAGCGGTCTTTCATGCCTCTTCCGGCCCTGATGGTCTCTGATTCCACATCTGACCAGACTCTTTTCCCCTGAACTCTTGGTGCCCCAATGCAACACTTCAGTATGGATTAAAAGTTCCCCCCTATACACAAGCACAACCCACCCCTCCGCCTTCTTCCCAGCAATGAGTCTCTAGCCAATCCTCAGGTGGCTAGCGGAGGGTTCCAGAGCAAACTATTCTGAGACGAAATGAAAACACACAATGGCAGCACTTGGCTCTAGCAGGAAGGTTCTAGCAGAATTACTTTCCAATTACTAGAGGTACATCCGAAAGGTACACGCTGAACCACGGTTAGATACCACTTCACACCCATTAGGATGGAAATTATTTTAAAAAACAAAACAATGCGCATTGGCAAGGATTTAGAGAAATTAGAATCCTTGTACACTGCTCGTGGGAATCGAAAATGTTACAGCTGCTATGGAAAACGGTACGGTGGTTCCTCAAAACACTATAATACAGCAATTCCACTTTTGGGCGTGTACCCCAAAGCACTGGAAAGCAGGGTCCTGAAGAGATGTCTGCCCACCAGGTTTAGAGCAGCGTTGTTCACAACATTCAACCCAAATGTCTATCCACAGATGAATGGATAAGCAAAATGTGGTATGAATACAAACAATGGAAGATTGTTCAACCTTAAAATGGGGGAAATTCTGACACCTGCTACAACACAGATAAACCTGGAAGATATTATCCTAAGTGAAATAATCCAGACACAGAAGGACAAATATCTGATTCCACTTATATGAGGTAGCAGGCTTCCCTCATAGCTCAGCTGGTAAAGAATCCGCCTGCAATGCAGGAGACCTAGGTTTGATCCCTGGGTTGGGAAGATCCCCTGGAGAAGGGAAAGGCTACCCACTCCAGTATTCTGGCCTGAGAATGCTATGGACTGTATAGTCCATGGGGTTGCAAAGAGTCGTACATGACTGAGTGACTTTCACTTCACTTCATAGGAGGTACCTAGAAAAATAAAATTTATCAAGACTGAAAGCAGAATGGTGCTTGCCAGGAACTGAGGGGTGGAGAGAATAGGATTATTACTGAATGGGTATGGAGTTTCAGTTTTACAAGATGAGGAGAGTTCTGGAGATGGATGATTTGGTAATAGTTTCATGACAGAGTGAGTGTACTTACTACCACTGAATTGTACTACATGCTTTAAAATGGGAAACTCTGTATCATGTATACATCGCTACAGTTTTAAAAATATACACAGGCTGGAGCACAATATCCATTTCTTTGTGTTTCCTAGTTCATATCAATACTAGTAGCTGGTGGCTACCTGACAACGATTCATATACGAACAAATCATATTCGATCTTATTAGATCTATTAGATCATATTAGATCTTTGCTCCTTTCTTCCCTCATGGCTCAGAGGTTAAAGCGCCTGCCTGCAATGCAGGAGACCTGGGTTCAATCCCTGGGTCGGGAAGATCCCCTGGAGAAGGAAATGGCAACCTACTCCAGTATTCTTGCCTGGAGAATCCCATGGACGGAGGAGCCTGGTGGGCTACAGTCCATGGGGTCACAAAGAGTCGGACGTGACTGAGCAACTTCACTTTCTTTCACTTTCTCTGAAGGGTTAACAAAATTGGATGTTATATTTTATATATAATGTTACATTTCAGAAATAAATCCACAAATGGGTTTGATTCAATCTATGAGATCTACTTCCAAATAACCTTACAAGGAGGGAGAGTGGAGTGAGTATAAGTCAGTGGACCTCAACTCGGGAGGCTGTGCTCCCCAGGGAACACTTCCGGTTGTCATAACCAGGAAGCGGGGAGGGTAGTGCTACCTGCATCTAGTAGGTAGAGGCTAGGGATCCTGCTAAATATCCTACAAGGCCCAGGACAGCCTCCCATCCAAAGACTTCTCCAGTCTAAAATGTCAATAGTGCCAAGGTGAAGAACCGTGGTATAGATGAAACAAGGCTGGCCGTGAGTTTAAAAACTGTTGAGGCTGCGTGTTGGGCATGTGAAAAGTTTGCTCTACTGATATCTCCACGTTCACCTTTATGTTTAACCTTTTGCATAATAAATAGGTTTTTAAAAATGACACAGCTCCAGGACTTCCCTGGAGGTCCAGTGGCTAACACTCTGTGCTCCCAGGGCAGGGGGCCTGGGTTTGATCCCCTGGTCAGGGAGCTAAACCCCATATCCCACAGTGAAGACCCCGTGTATCACAACTAAGACCCGTTGCAGCCAAATAAATTTTAAAGCATTCAAAAAAAAAAATACAACCCTGGAGAACAAGTCACTGACCTGAGATAATACAGATTTTAAACCCGAGTGATTCCAAGTAGTTGAAATGCAGATTTCTTTATCCTCATCAGAGAAACAGCTAAGTTAGTGAGGAAATACATATTAATATACGAACAAACCAAAACAGTAGAGAGATGAAGCCTTCCTAAACAGGAAAAGAACCACCTTTTATGAAATGATCAAACTCCTCAAAGAAGAAAGCCAAAAGTGTCACAAATACAAGAGAAAAGGACTTCCCTTCAATAATAATCAAAGTAAGTACTTGTCACCTCCCAGTCTTTTACCAGAAATAGAACCAGGGCTTTCCTGATGGCTCAGTGGTAAAGAATCCACCTGCCAACGGAGGATGATCCTTGGGTTGGAAAGATCTCCTGGAGTAGGAAATGGCAACCCCACTCCAGTATTCTTGCCCGGAGAATTCCATGGACAGAGGAGCCTGGTGGGCTTGTGGGCTACAGTCCATGGGGTCACAAGAGTCAAACACAACTTAGAGACTCAATAACAGTCTTACTGGGTTGCAAGACCCAGCTTTACCACTTACAGGTTGAAGAGTTGCAAAGCTCATTTCATCTTGGCTCCTCGTGCATGTGGTGGAGATAATAACAGTAGTACTAGGGACTTCCCAATTGGTCCAGTGGTTAAAAATCCAAGCTCCCAATGCGGGGTTCAATCCCTGGTCAGGGAACTAAGATCCATCATGCCACGTGGTATGGACCAAAAAAAAAAAAAATAGTAGTTGTCCTTCTCAAGTTGTTTTGAGGACTAAAGAAGTTAATGTAGATCACTCAAACAGTCCTGGCACTGACAAGTACTTGCTATTAATATTATTCTATATCCACTAAATTAACACAGGAGGAGGAGGAGGCAACAGAGGATGAGATGGTTGGATGGCATTAGTGACTCAATGGACATGAGTTTGAGCCAACTCTGGGAGACAGTGAAGGACAAGGAAGCCTGGTACCCTGCAGTCCACGGTATCACAAAGAGATGGACACAACTCAGCAACTGAACAACACCACACAGACTGTGCATTTGATAAACATAACATGCAGTTCCCAGTTAAATCACAGCACTAAACTGCTGTGTTGTTAAGAATTGGCTTCCCCAGTCTCACTGTTGCTCTTGGACTGATTCCCTTTCCCACCCATCATTCAAGCAGCTGCCCAAGCCCTCCACATTCCTTTCTTCCCCAGGGACAGGCCATGCAGCCTAGGCTGAGAGAGGCAATCCCTGGGTTTTCCAGTTCCTGAGTAGTGTTTTCTAAACCTAGAGCAGAGATAAATCTGAAAGTCAAAACAGTCTCCAGAAACTTAGGAAAGTTTTTCTTTTTCCTTTTAATTCTGAAAGCTTATCTTCATAGTTGAAGAGCAAAACTGAAGAATTTAAAGCATGGAGTTTTACCATAATCCCAGAGGGGAGAAAAGCTCTTAATGATATAAGAGCTATTTTTTGGCACAAAAGTTGATAAAAGTGTTTGGCCAGCAGACTGAAGGAGAGATTCCATGGGGTTGAGCTAGCACTCGGGGCTTCCCCAGTGGCTCAGCAGTAAAGAATCTGCCTGTAATGCAGGAGCTGCAGGTTCAATCCCTGGGTCAAGAAGATCCCATGGAGGAGGGCACAGCAACCAGCTCCAGTATTCTTGCCTGAAGAATCCCATGGGCAGAGAAGCCTGGTAGGCTACAGTCCACAGAGTCACAAAGAGCTGAACACGACTGAAGCAACTTAGCACAGAACCACACAGGACCAGCACTTAGACACCAGGACAAAAGGGTAAAAGGAAAGATGCTCAGACCATTAAGTGGATGGGATTCCTAGAAAAACCTAGAGGAAGCATGCAGGTATCACAGTAGAAGAGATGGTTGTCTGGCTTCTCAGAATGCAGCCAGGGAAGATGGCCAACAGTATAGAGAAGCACTCTGGAAAAGGGAAAGTCGCTCAGTCGTGTCTGACTCTTTGCGACCCCATGGACTGCAGCCTACCAGGCTTCTCAGTCCATGGGATTTTCCAGGCAAGAGTACTGGAGTGGGGTGCCATTTCCTTCTCCAGGGGATCTTCCCAACCCAGGGATCGAACCCAGGTCTCCCACATTGTAGGCAGACGCTTTACCCACTGAGCCACCAGGGAAGCCCAGAGAAGCACTCTAGAGGAACACAAAGAAGGAGCAGAGGCCAGCAAAGTCCCAATGGCACAGGGACCCGATGCCCGCCAAGAGCACAAAAGCCTGCAACTCATTCCCAGGTGTAGAGGGAGACAGACCTTCACAGCCTTAAACAGGAAGTGGCTTACTAAAACTGGCAATTCAGCTTGAAAACTAAATTAAGTTTAGTAGGGAAAAATGTTTAAAGTTTTATTTTTTGTATCATCTGTCTGTGGTTGTAAATCTTATTTTTTAAAATATTTTGCTTTATATTGGAATACAGATGATTAACAATGTTTCGATAATTTCAGGTAAACAGCAAAGAGACTCAACTATACATCATAAACATGTATCCATTCTCCCCCAAACTCCCCTCCTATCTAGTCTGTGTGACTGTAAATTTTAAAACCACAATTATCTATTACAAATGTGCACCAAATTTTTAATACACACACACACAAAAAGACACCTCAATATTATTTCTAGTGGCAAAAGAAGCAAACTAAAAGTTCAACAATTAGTAAAGACACTGGTTATCATGTGAAAAAAAGGATGCATCTGGCACTATAATCCTTTCAAAAGGAATATGGTCATGTCAATGTATGACAAAATCAATACAATATTGTATAGTAATTAGCCTCCAAAAAAATAAAGTGAAAAAAATTTTTTTAAAAAGGGGTAATATGGTAGATAGTATTTACTACAAGTAACACTTTTGACCAACTCCTGGAAATTTATTCATTGGAATGATAAAAAGCTTAATGCCGAACAAAAGTCAAGATATTATTTACAAGACAAAATGAAGCAAAATCTACCTATATGTAGGATAATAGAGAGATAGTAATTAATGGTAAACCTGTTCAGTATAACAGTATTAAAAATGGGCCTTACAAAGCACCTATAATAAAATGAAAAACATTTGCTATAACTAATAAAAAGCAGAAGATAAAACTGTATAGATATGTACAACTATATTTTTAAAAATAGTAGCATGTGAAAAGGCATAGACATGTAAAACTGAATATGGCTGTTTTATCAGAATGGCAGGAATCTTGGCAAATTCTTTGTAAATTTTTTTCCAATTTATAATTACAATTTCCATATGGAATTTCTCATACACACACACCACACACAATCAGGGCACTTAAACTCATAACAATTCTTATTTAATTCTACTTACTCTATCCTCAGGGCTGCATTTATTAGCACTTACTATATATATCAAGTTTAGGGAGGAATTAGGCATAAACAGAAGTTAACTTGAAAAAAGCTTCATCTTAAAGAAAAACGTGCTTTTTACAAGCAGCAAAATGTCAGGAGTTAACCATGTAGATGGGCAAAGAAGATGAAAATAGATAGCTTTACTTTTAATAAACCCTTTCCTGATGGTTTCAGATACTAAAGAATCTGCCTGCAATGCAGGAGACACAGGTTTGATTCCTGAGTCAGGAAGATCCCCTGGAGAAGGGGATGGCAACCCACTCCAGTATTCTTGCCTGGGAAATCCCATGGACAGAGGAGCCTGGTGGGTTACAGTCCATGTGGTAGCAAAGAGTCGGACACAACTGAGCAACTAACACTTTCACACGTTCATATTTAGAAGGAAGGTGTGCCAAGTTTTTATTTTTCTACTGATGCCCTCCCTCTAGAGCAGGAAAGCAAGCTGCATTTCCATTCATGATGTCCAACAACATGCCCTGCACAATGAAAGGATTGCCCAGGCCCTTCGGCAGAAGGAAATGGTACAGCGCAGCTGTTTTGATCAAACACAACCTGGATTCAGCCAGAGCTCAATTTCCACCACTCTTGCAAGATTTCAAAGTCACGGCAAGGAAATAGAACATGTGCCCTGGGAGGTGGGAGAGAGTTCAACAGACATGAGTTCAACATACCTATGGCTGAGTCACGTATGGCAGAAATTAACACAATATTGTAAAGCAATTATCCTCCCATTAAAAAGGAAAAAAAAACACGCCCATGGGTTTGATTTATTTCACCAAAGGTCCATCACTTAGTGCTTAGTCGCTCAGTTGTGTTAGACTCTTCCGACCCCCGTGGACTGTAGCCCGCTAGGCTCCTCTGTCCATGGGGATTCTCCAGGCAAGAATACTGGAGCGGACTGCACACCTTCCTCCAGGGGATCTTCCCAGCTCAAGGATGGAACCAGTCTCCTGCATTGCAGGCGGATTCTTTACCAGCTGAGCCACAGGGAAGCCCAATCACAATGAGCTGAAATCTTCCAATGGAAGTTTTCCATCTTTCTTCTCTCATGTGCTGCTTGAAAGGCATTTCTTGGGGATTTATGTTCCCAAAAACCCCCAAAACTTTGCCAGGAATGCAAAATACTGCCTTCCTCCTAATGAAGAGATGCAAGCTGGCTATTTTTAACAAACAGCAAATATTAACAATCCAAAATTATTTCCCTACCACAGTGATTTACCGGCGGCTCACCAATGAGACAAAGGCAGCTGTTCAGGCCTGGAATGTTTTTCTCAGCAGCACTGCCTTATATGCCCCAAGATGAAACCAACCTAATTAAACAATTCCTTATTTAAAGGCAAGCCGTCTCTCTCTCACAAACAGTGCTCTTTTGCATTGCCTCCTACAAATGAATGTGGCTGGGGAAGAGAACAAAAATGCAATGCCTTTCTGTATCACAAAACAAAAAGTGGCTGTACCATGCTCTTTAGCTCCTTTGCACTTTCAAAGACATCCTTGTCATACTTTAATTCCAAGCTCCTTGGGAGGTCAGCAAGAAATGCCTTCAAATCTGTGATAAGCTATTTTCCAAGCTTGCAGGTAAGCAAGTAGTACTTAAAAGTGATAATCAATGTGCAAATTTATAACCAAACTCCTGACATTCCGTCTCATTGTAACAATCAACACTATTTTTCTGAGTGCTTACAGTCAGGCACAGTAATAAACTTTATCCAGATGAAGTCCTTTCAGCTTCACAACTTTATGAAGTAGCTTACTCCCACTTTACACAGGAGGAAAAGAGAAAACAAAGGCTGAATTCACAAAGCCAGTGAGCAACAGAGCCAGAATTTAAAACCTGGCCTAAGTCCCCACTGAAGATACTGTATCACTTCCTTCACTTCAAACAGTCTGCCCAGAAATACTATCACTCGGAGGAGAATTCAGTAGCTACCTGTACTAGTCTGCTAAGGCTGCCATGTCAAAGTATCACAGACTGGAGGGCTTCAGCAACAGAACTTGTCGCCTCACAATTCTGGAAGCCCTGAATTCAAGATGGCGGCAGGGTTGGTTTCTTCTGAGGCCTCTCTCCTTGGGTTGCAGATGGCCAACGTCTCCCTCCCAGAGGGTCTCCCCAAATTTCCTCCTTTTTATAAGGACATTGTCATTGGATTAGGACCCAAAAGAAAGACCTCACTTAACTCAGTGACCTCTTGAAAGATATCATCTCCAAATACAGTCACGTTCTAAGATACTGGAGGTTGCTGTTTGTTGTTCAGTCACTCAGTCGTGTCTGAATCTTTGCGACCCCACAGACTGCAACACGCCAGATTTCTCTGTCCTTCACCATCTCCCGGAGTTTGCTCAAACTTACCTCCACTGAGTCAGTGATGCCATCCAACCATCTGGGAGTTAGGACTTCAGAACTGGGTTTTTGCAGGAACATACTTTGGCCTGTAACACTTCCCAGTAAAAACCCTCGACTCAAAGACAAGGAATGAAACAGACCTCATTTTCCTTGCTCCTGCAGTTGGGGAAGTTGGCAGCACCCAAACCAAACTGTGAGGGATGCCGTGAGGCTCAAGCTGGGGGCCCGCCTGGAGGTACCTCTCAACCCACTGTGAAGAGCTACTGAGAGGGCTTCCCAGCAGTGCCCCGGCCCCCTGCTCCTACTTAGGTCAAAAGCTCATTAGTCCACAAAGGGTTTACACTTGTTGAGAAAGTTCACGATCCCTCAGCCTTTTGTTTCAAACACACATGTGTAAGTAATACCAATTGGCACTGATTGAGCATGTATCTGTACTGAGCATCACAAACACTGGCTACTTTCCTAAATGTACATGCTCAGTCGCCTCCAACTCTTTCGCATCCTCATGGACCGTAGCCTGCCAGGCTCCTCTGTCCATGGAATTTCCCCAGGCGAGAACACTGGAGCAGGTTGCCACTTCCTCTTCCAGGGGAATCTTCCTGATTCAGGGATCAAACCCTCATCTCCTGCATCGGCAAGGAGATTCTTTACCACTTCACATCTATCATCTCACTGAATCTTCCCAACAACCCTCAAGGACTACTGAGGAAACTAAGACATAAAGTGAATGGCCCCAAAACACTCAGCTCCAGGGCAGCTCCAGGACTTAAAGCGAGATGCTTAGTCATTGCCTATGGTTGTTTCCTAAGACCTCAGGCTTGTCCAGGGGAGGCTTTAATTAAGCTGCTCAAGGTCATTTCCAACAGCTTTTCAACTTGTGCAAACTTTCTCTCTGAGCTTTAAAAAAAAAAATTTAATATGGACTATTTTTAAGGTTTTTATTGAATTTGTTATAATATTGCTTCTATTTTACGTTTTGGTTTTTTGGCCCTAAGGCATGTGGGATCTCAGCTCCCCAGCCAGGGATTAAACCCACACCCTCTGCATCGGAAGGCAAAGTCTTAACCACTGCACCACCAGGGAAGTCCTGCTCCCCAACTTTTTATACTCAGTTAACAAGCCTCTTTCCACTACTCCAGAGTAAGTCATCCAGTCCTTCTGGAATGAGATAACCCTCCCTGGTGGCTCAGCAGTAAAGAATCCCCCTGCAATGTAAGAGATGCAGGTTTGATCCCTGATCCAGAAAGATCCTCTGGAGAAAGAAATGGCAACCCACTCCAGTATAGTTCCCCAGGAAATCCCATCAACAGAAGAGCTGGACAGGATACAGTCCATGGGGTTCGCAGAAGAGTCGGACACAATACAGCAACTAAACACCTTCTCAGAACAGTATCCTATATACTTGTTTAGAGTTTAAATTGTACAAGACTCATAGCTGACCTTATTCTGTAAATATCATACCATGTATTTATTATAATTTACAATGAAAACCCTTTAGAAACTGACTCCAGTGTATACAAAGGGGAAAACACTTAAGACACCTCTAGCCATGGCAAAGAAAAACTTTAATATAGGTGGGTAGTATCTTTTAAGGATATCCCTCTAGCTTGTCTCCCACCCCATAAACCATATCCTTATACTCCCTGGCCAAGTAGACCCAGAAGACTGGATAGAATTCAGGATTATTTGAGGAATCCTGGAAAACCTTGTCCATAAGCATGCTGGCACCCACCTCCCTGGAGATACCATTTCCCCATTAGAATTAACTTCATTGTTAGTCAGTTAAAGATAGCTAGTATTTAGTCTGCCCTGGCAGCTCAGATGGTAGAGAATCCGCCTGCAGTGTGGGAGACCTGGGTTCAATCCCAGGGTCGGGAAGATCCCCTGGAGAAGGGAAAAGCAACCCACTCTGGTATTCTGGCCTGGAGAATTCCACAGAGAAGCCTGTTGGGCTACAGTCCATGGGATCACAAAGAGTTGGAGACGACTGAGTGACTAACACTATCAGTATGTAGAGTGCTAACTATTGGGATAGCCAAAAGCTTCATTGGGGTTTTTCCATCACATCTTACAAAAAACCCAGATGAACTTTTGACCAACCCCATATATTCCAGCACTGCTCTAAGTCCTTCTGGCTGTAAGTCACAGACAGGTTACAAAATTTTCCTAAATATCACACAACTAATCAGTGGCAATATGGGGATTTAAACTTGGGGATACAGGGTTCAGAGTCCATCTTCTCCAGCGTCCCCAGAATGATTCATTTAGTTCAATCTTCTCATGTAATTCCAACATCTCATTTTTTCAGATAAGAAAAGCGGAGCCCAGAGATGGCCAATCACTCAGCTGGGTTCATAGTCACCAAGCAACAAACTGGCCTGACTCCAGTCCAGCGCACCCTCCCAAACTCTCCATCAGCCTTGGGTGTGGGGGCTTCCTGGTGGCCTGAATCAGTTCTAAGGAGGTGGATGAAACTGGAGCCTATTATACAGAGTGAAGTAAGCCAGAAAGAAAAACACCAATACAGTATGCTAACACATATATATGGAATTTAGAAAGATGGTAATGATAACCCTGTATGCGAGATAGCAAAAGAAAAGAGATGTATAAAACAGTCTTCTGGACTCTGTGGGAGAGGGCGAGGATGGGATGATTGGGAGAATGGCATTGAAACATGTATATTATCATATGTGAAATGAATCGCCAGTCCAGGTTTGACACATGATACCAGGGTGCTTGGGGCTGGTGCACTGGGATGACCCAGAGGGATGAGATGGGGAGGGAGGTGGGAGGGGAGTTCAGGATGGGGAAAACACATACACCTGTGGCGGAGTCATGTCAATGTATGGCAAAACCACTACAATATTGTAAAGGAATTAGCCTCCAATTAAAATGAAGAAATTTATATTAAAAAAAAAAAAGAATCCACTTGCAACACAAAAGATGAAGGAGATGCACATTCTATCTCTAGGTCAGGAATATGTCCTGGAGGAGGACATGGCAATCCACTCCAGCATTCCTGCCTGGAGAATCCCATGGACAGAGGAGCTTGCTGGGCTAGAGTCCAAGTCCACAGGAGCACAAACAGTTGGACACAAATGAAGCGGCTGAGCACACACATGCACACTTGGGTGTGGAGTGGAAACAGAACAAGGAGCAGGGGATCCGATAGGCCCATCTAGAAATAAGCTCTCAGTGAAGACTCCTGAGCTGCCAGGGAGAGGGGACACCAGCTGCTGAAGGCAACACCACTGGACACACAATGCAATATTTGCAGACTTTCAGTTCAGTTCAGTCGCTCAGTCGTGTCCGACTCTTTGCGACCCTATGAATCACAGCACGCCAGGCCTCCCTGTCCATCACCAACTCCCAGAGTTCACCCAAACTCATGTCCATTGAGTCCGTGATGCCATCCAGCCATCTCATCCTCTGTCATCCCCTTCTCCTCCTGCCCCCAATCCCTCCCAGCATCAGAGTCTTTTCCAATGAGTCAACTCTTCGCATGAGGTGGCCAAAGTATTGGAGTTTCAGCTTCAGTATCAGTCCTTCCAAAGAAATCCCAGGGCTGATCTCCTTCAGACTGGACTTGTTGGATCTCCTTGCAGTCCAAGGGACTCTCAAGAGTCTTCTCCAACACCACACTTCAAAAGCATCAATTCTTCGGCACTCAGCTTTCTTCACAGTGCAACTCTCACATCCATACATGACCACAGGAAAAACCATAGCCTTGACTAGACGGACCTTTGTTGGCAAAGTAATGTCTCTGCTTTTCAATATGCTATCTAGGTTGGTCATAACTTTTCTTCCAAGGAGTAAGCATCTTTTAATTTCATGACTTTAGGATATTTTAATTGAGATACAATAGACATATAACATTACATTAGTTTCAGGTGTACAACATGTGTCGGTAGCTCTGCCGTGTCCAACTCTTTGTGACCCCATGGGCTTCAGCCCACCAGGTTCCTCTGTCCATGGGCTTCTCCAGGGAAGAATATTGAAGTAGGCTGCCATTTCCGTCTGCAGGGGATCTTCCTGACCCAGGGATCAAACCTGCATCTCTTGCATCTCCTGCACTGGCAGGCGGGCTCTTTATCAGCTAAGCCACTAAGACTCCCTTACAAGTGTACAATGCAATGATTCAGTATTTGCATATACTGTAAAATGATCAACAGAGTAAGTCTAGTTGATATCCATCACCACATAAAGTTACAACTTTTTTTTCCTTGTAATCAGAAATTTCAAGATCTATCCTGTAGTTACTGTATAAACACGGGGAACAATATTCAACACCCTGTAATAACCTATAATGGAAAAGTAATCTGAAAATATGTATATATACATACATATATATGTGTGTGTATGTGTGTATATATATATATATATCATGAAGTGAAGTATGAAGTATTAGTCGCTCACTCATGTCTGACTCCTTTGTGACCCCATGGACTGGTGCCTGCCAGGCTCCTCTGTCTATGGAATTCTCCAGACAAGAATATTGGAGTGGGTTGTTATTCCCTTCTCCAGAGGATCTTCCTGACCCAGGGATCTAACCAGGGTCTCTCGCTGCAGGCAGATTCTTTACCATCTGAACAACCAGGGAAGCCCGTATGTATCTCATAGCAACTCTCAACTAAACATTTTCTGATATAATTAATAAACACTCATTTGAACAACTGAACAATACAGAGAAATGCAAGGAAAAAGCTCAGTTTCCCCATCACCAAAACCTTCCACACACCATTCTTCTTAACAGCTACAATATGTGTTTAAATACTTTTTCTATATTTACAAAAATATACCCATATACATGGTTTCTTCTTTTAATATAATCATGGTATAAAAATCACCTATAGCTCAATTTTTCACTTAAAATATGACAGACATCTTCCCAAGTCTGCTCAACTGAGCTAAGTTACACTGTTTAACACTGCATGATATTCCAAAACACTGTGTTAGAGGAGAGGGGAACACTTCCCACTTCGTAGATTTCCATAAGGAAGAATCACCTCCACTCCTTTCCCTAGGAGGGAAAATACAAAAGGAGAATTTCCACCTTCTCTCCCCTGTGACTCCGCACTTCCTCCTCTCCAGGGAGGGAGGAAATGACTAGCCCAGCTGGTGAATCTGCGAGGAGACACTGGGCATGCTGGACTCACTCAGGGACTTCCGTCTTTGGTGGCCAGTCTGCATTCAGACAAGGACATTCTCTGATCTGTGCTCCCTCCCCTGCTGCCCTTCCCCCATCACTACCAGCAGCTGCGGGCATAAGTCCATCTTATTCAAGAGTAAAGAAATAAGAAACATAGTCAATCAGCTTTATCACTAATAAAGACAATATTTTGATCTCCCTCTGTCCCTTGGGTCTTATTTCCTAACTGGTTCCATAACTAGGAGGAGAGGGCTTCCCAGGTGGCTCAGTGGTTTAAAAAAAAAAAAAAAAAAAACCTGCCTGCAATGCAGGAGATGCAAGAGACTCAGGTTGGATCCCTGGGTCGGGAAGATCCTCTGGAGGAGGAAACACAACCCACTCCAGTATTCATGCCTGGAGAATCCCATGGACAGAGGAGCCTGGCGGGCTACAGTGCACAGAGTCACAAAGAATCAGACACAGCTGAAAAACTGAGCATGAGAATGCATGCGTGCTAGCTAGGAGAGGAATTGTAGATTAGTTTCCCCAAACTCCAATATTAGGAATGCAGCATAATTTATGCCAGCATTTTCCAACTGCCAAGTGGTTTCCAGTTTAGGGTCATTACAAATAGCATGATAAAAAAAAAAAAATCCGTGTACATGCATCCTTATGTACTGGTGATTTTATGTCTACAAGATAAATTCCTAGGAGTTCAGTCAAATGAAATGTTCATTTAAAATTTTAAATAAAAATTAGAAGCGACTTTTTACTCCCACCCTCCCACCAGTTACATATGAGTATGTGTCCTTACCCATCACACTTGGATGCTATGAGTCTGTTCAGTTTTTCCAATCAGGTAAAGAACTAGTGGTATATTCATTTCAATTTGCATTTTCCTGACTACTGGTTGAGCATCTTTTCATTTATCATTGGCCTTTGGCCAATGAATTTATTAGCCACAAGACTCATTTTCATTACTGTAAAAACAGCATAATGCTGATGAGTTAAAGCATTCAGATTTGATCAATAAGACAGTGTCCCTCAGAATCTATGGAGATTGCTTCTAGGACCCCAACAGATACCAAAATCTGTGGATGCTCAAGTCTCTTATAGAAAATAGCCAAGTACTGCCAGCCCTCCTTATTCTCAGTTTCTGTCCGTGGATTCAACAAACAGCAGATCTGTAGACAATGCAGCAGACTGTAATGAAAGCTAGCAGTGTAAAGAGTTAAGACCACAGGCTCTGGAGCCAGACTGCTGAGACTTAAATACTACCCTAACTCACTCCATAGCTGTACAACTTTGGCTAGTTATCTAACCCCTACCCCCAATTCTTCTGTAAAATGGGGATAATAATATAGCTACCCTCATAGAATACTTAATATTAATTGAGTCATAGACTTAATGACTTAATACTTGTAAAGTGATTAGCATGGTGCCTGTCCAGCATGAAATACTGAGTGTGCGCTAAATGGCACCTCTCTTATTTTCCATCAGGCTGTCTGCCCAATACAGCAACAAAGAGAAAAGCTCAAATATATTCATTAGAGTTGATCAACTTCTCTGCATATCCTTCAGTAAAAACATATAAATGATGACCACCACCCCTCCATCTCTGAGGACTTTCCAAGTGGCGCTCGTGGTAAAGAACCCACCTGCCAATGCAGGAGATATAAGAGACAGGTTGGCCTGGAAGTGGCTTTTCCTCCTTTCTCCTCTGTCCTGGAATGGAGAGGTTGATAGAGAACTAAGTCAATCAAAGTCCTGCCAGAAGACTCACCAGGGCAGCCACTGACTTCCTCCTGGATTGGGAAAATCCCCCTGAAGGAAGGCATGGTAACCCACTCCCGTATTCTTGCCTGGAGAATCCCACGGACAGAGAAGCCTGGCAGGCTATGGTCAATAGGATCGCAGAGTCAGACACAATTGAAGTGACTCTGCATACTGATGGTCTACCAAATGCATAAGTTCCTATATAGTCAGCAAGCGTGTTAGTTGTTCAGTTGTATCCAACTCTTTGAGACCCCATGGACTGCAACATGCCAGGCTCCTCCATCCATGGGATTTTCTAGGCAAGAATACTGGAGTGGGTTGCCATTTCCTTCTCCAGAGGATCTTCTGGATCCAGGAATCAAACCTGGGTCTCCTGCACTGCAGGCAGATTCTTTACCCACTGAGGTACCAGGAAAGCCCATGGGCATATTCAGCACATGTCCTAAATGTAAAAATGAAATTAGTCCATCTTCACCCAAATGAGATTCAACTGAGTTGATGATGGTGCTTTAAAGAGGCCACATTCATTATCCTAACATTTTTTTTAAATCTCATTATTTAAAATTCTTAGACATTACACACTTGAAATAGTACAATCAATCAAGAAATATGAACCAAATCAGCATGGAGCATGAATTCTATGATCCTATAGTGTCATTTTATTTAAAAAAAAAGTAACTAACACACACAGACACACATACATGCACACACTATGTTTGGTTGCTTCATGTCACTAGGGAGGCAGTAAGTACAAATATCGTCAGTGGTTTCCCAGCGGGTAGAATGGAGAGGTTAAATAAGGTGAATTTAATGAGAGAGAGGAAAACAGACTTCCAAGTCACCTCTATCCCCAATAACCTATTGCTGCCTCCTAAACAAAAAAGCCTGCCTTGAACAACTTCTCTCGTAGTCGGCTGTGAACCCCTTCACCATGCCAAAGAAAGTGCGCTCTAGAGGTAGATCTGCTTTCCCATCACCCATAAAACTATTTATTATTTAAGACATTACTGTGAATGAGATCTTTAGGGAAAATGAAAATGCAGAACTCAGAGCTATATTTTCTTATGCAATTTCCCTAGGGTGTGACCAATTATCTCACACAGTTATGAAATTCTCAAATGTCTCGAAACAGATTAATTTTCACTTCAAGTTGAAAATAAAACATACCACCATTTAGCTTTCATAAAATAGAGCTCTTGTGGGGACAGGTGGGATATAACACAAATATCACAATTCCCAGAATAGAGAGACCCAAGCCCTAGTGGCCACTATACAACCAGGGAACATCAAAATGGAAATACTTGTGATTCCATCTGGTCACTAAGTCCTAAGCTATTTACAATTCCTATTAGGTAATCACCTTCTCTAAAATATGTGTTAATGATCAAAGGAGACTCCAATTTGGAGTAAGAGTCAAAGGAACTGTGCATACCTTATTTTAAAAGAAAAGAAAATGCCTTAGCTTATAGCAAACAAGACAATGGTTTTCAAAAGCAGAAAACAAATTCCAAATAACTACAGGTTTAAAAAAAAATTCCAAGTAGTAAGTAAGCTTTTCTTTGGTGCTCATTAAATTCTCCCACCTATAGGTCACAGGGAGGGACCTAGTGAAGGGGTTTGTACTTTTAAAAATTAATTACGGGGCTTCCCTGGTGGTGCCATGATTAAGAATCCGCCTGCCAATACATGGGACACAGGTTCGATCCCTGGTCTGGGAAGATCCCACACGCCACAGAGCAGCTAAGCCCGTGCACTGCAGTTTCTGAGCCTGAGCTCCTATAGCCCGCCTCTGCAACAAGAGAAGCCACTGCACGGAGAAGCCGGAGCACCTCAATGAAGACTAGCCCCTGCTCACAACCAGAGAAAGCCTGCACACAGCCGGGAAGCCCCATCACAGCCAAAAAGAAATAAATCTTTTAAAATTTTAATTACAAAGAATCCCTAAAATCCTACGGTATTGCTTAACCTCCACTACATGCCATAAGGCCTTCCCTGATAGCTCAGTTAGTAAAGAATCCGCCTGCAATGCAGGAGACCCCAGTTTAATTCCCCGGGTCCGGAAGATCCCCTGGAGAAGGATAGGCTACCCACTCCAGTATTCTTGGGCTTCCCTGGTGGCTCAGCTGGTAAAGAATCCACCTATAATGCAGGAGACCCCGGTTTGATTCCTGGGTTGGGAAAATCCCCTGGAGAAAGGATAGACTACCCACTCCAGTATTCTTGGGCTTCCTGGTGGCTCAGCTGGTAAAGAATCTGCCTGCAATGAGGGAGACCTGGGTTCAATCCCTGGGTTGGGAAGATCCCCTGGAGAAGGGAAAGGCTACTCACTCCAGTATTCTGGCCTGGAGAATTCCATGGGTCCATGGGGTCGCAAAGGTCAGACATGACTGAGCGACTTTCACGTGCCATAAATTACAACACTCTAACACTCTAACACAATGCTGTGACCAAGTCACCAACAAAGCCGGTGAGCAGGACCCAGGAGCTGCCACAAGCTTTCAGCAACGTTTGACGCAGAGCATTATTCTCCGGTCTTTCTGCTTGACTCCCTGACATTCCTAGCTGGTCTTCACCTTTGAGAGCTGCTCTCCTGCCACTCTGCTTGAGACGGTGCCCTCTGGGGGGCCATCCCAGGCCACCTTTGACTCCCAAACCAAGTTATACAGCACAGGATCTCTCGCACTCCCATGCTTCCAATGACCAGCAGACGACTTCCAGATCTCCTTTCTTCAAGCCCAGATGTCCCTCCTGAATCCCTAGGCATACACCGTGGTGCCTACTGGAATCCTCACTTGGATAAACCATAGACACCTAAATTTCATGAGGTCCATAAGAGCTTATCACTATCCCCTTCACCTCAGCCTCCTCTCTTAGGGTGGGCCCTTCAACCACCCACCTGGTTAGGCCAGAAACCAGAGAACCTGTCCTCCCTTGAATCCCATAAATGGAATCAACCTTGTTACTCTATTCATTCTGCCTCAGTCTCTTAAATCCATCTGCTTCCCTCAAGACTTCTACCTTAATTCAGGTCACCCTTCATTTCACCTGGACAATTTCAACAAGCCACCATGCCCACTTCCTTCTCCCCTCTTCCTCCAACCTTTTAATCACGGCTTAGAAGTCACCTCCTCCAGGAAGGCTTCCCTTTTGACATTCCTGCAGTATCCTAAGCTTCTGCAGTCACAGCACTTCTTGAACTGGGTTGACCTCATTAACTGGGCAAACAGGTTCAAGAAGGCAAAGGTCGTGTCTTCACTTTCGATCAAAGTATCCATTTTATTGTTATTCAGTCCCTCAGTCGTGTCCAACTCTTTGTGACACCACGGACTGAAGCATGCCAGGCTTCCCTGACCTTCACTGTCTCCCAGCATGTGCTCAAACTATGTTCACTGAGTCACTGATGCAATCCAACCATCTCATCCTCTGTTGTCCCCTTCTCCTCCTGCCTTCAATCTTTCCCAGCATCAGGGTCTTTTCCAATGAGTCAGCTCTTCATATCAGGTGACCAAAGTATTGCAACTTTAGCTTCAGCATCAGTCCTTCCAATGAATATTCAATGCATCCATGGTGCCTGCTATATATTGGGTTCTCAGTATTGGAATGAATGAATGAACAAATGGTAGGCTCAGGAGCAAGGGAGGTTACCCAGCATGTTAAGGGGATAAGAAAAGACAGATAAAGGAAAAGGAAAGCAGAAAACAAGTAATAAAGGAAGCTGGAGCTCATGCTTCCTCTTTATTCTGTAAAGAATATAGTTCCAGACCTCTACCAGGTATTCAGAAACTGTTTGCTAAAAGGCTGATGTATAACAAAGAACTGTTTTGGGGCTATGGATGACTCTGCCAGAAGTATTCTTTGAGTTACAGGTGTCACTTTTTAAAATGACCAATGTTACTTCTTATTCAGCTATTTATATGTAATTAATACAAAACAAACCTGATAATCTCTTTCCAATCTAATACTTCCTTTCAACTTCAACAGAAAACATCAGTTAACCCCATCAATAAAAAACTGTGGAAAATTCTTAAAGAGATGGGAATATCAGAGCATCTTACCTGTCTCTTGAGAAACCTGTATGCAGGTCAAGAAACAACAGTTAGAACCAACATGGAACAATGGAATGGTTCCAAATTGGGAAAGGAGTACATTAAGGTTGTATATTGTCACCTTGCTTATTTAACTTATATGCAGAGCACATCATGCTAAATGCTGGGCTGGACAAAGCTCAAGCTGGAATTAAGACTGCTGGGAGAAATATCAAAAACCTCAGATATGCAGATGACACCACTCTTATGGCAGAAAGTGAAGAGGAACTAAAGAGTCTCTTGATGAAAGTGAAAGAGGAGAGTGAAAAAGTTGGCTTAAAACTAAAAAACAACAAAAAAATGAAGTTCATGGCATCCAGTCCCATCACTTGATGGCAAATAGATGGGGAAACAATGGAAACAGTAACAGACTTTATTTTCTTGGATTCCAAAATCACTGCAGATGGTGGCTGAAGCCATGAAATTAAAAGACACTTGCTCCTTGGAAGAAAAGCTATGACCAACCTAGACAGCATATTAAAAAGCAGAAACATTACTTTGCTGACAAAGGTCCATCTAGCCAATGCGATGGTTTTTCCAATTGTCGTGTACAGATGTGAGAGCTGGACCATAAAGAAGGCTGAGCACTGAAGAACTGATACTTTCAAACTGTGGTGCTGGAGAAAACTCTTGAGAGACCCTTGGACAGCAAGGAGATCAAACCTGTCAATCTTAAAGGAAATCAACTCTGAATATTCATTGGGAAGACTGATGTTGAAGCTCAAACTCCAATACTTTGGCCACCTGATGCGAAGAGGCGACTCACTGGAAAAGCCCTGATGCTGGGAAAGATTGAACGCAGGAGGAGGAGACGACAGAGGATGGGATGGTTGGATGGCATCATCAATTCAATGGACATAAGTTTGAGCACACTCCGGGAGATAGTAAAGGACTGGGAAGCCTGGCATGCTGCAGTCCATGGGGTTGCTAAGAGTTGGACACGACTGAGTGCCTGAACAACAGCTAATTCCATCGATACAATCCCCAGAAGCACTGCTGACAGCAGGGAATTCTTTACATTCTTGAACTGAAGGAAAACAAAAAAGAAGGCAATAAAGATGCTGTGGTATAAACTGCTATGAAAAATTGATTCCTAGTGATGCCTCAATTTTCTGACACTATACGTGCAGAATCAAAGGAGGATCTGCTGCCTTGCTTTCTCAACTCTTGCTCTTAAAATCAAAAAGGAGGTGAAATTGGCTCTTTTGACTTTCCGAACCTTTTGCCTTTCCAAATCTTAGCAAATGCCTTGTTTTCTTGTTCCAAGAAAAGTTCGTTCCCAGGAGAGCTATAGTGAGAAGTTCTGCAAACACATAAGTGAAAAATACGTGTGTGTGTGGATGTATAAAATCTTGATGCACATCTATAATCATATACTTAATAAACATTTCAATATGATAGGACGCACAAAAACATATGGAACAAAAGGCTAAAAGTGTAGAAACATATAAATATGTTTTGGTTTCCTAGATGGACTCTAT
The DNA here is from genome assembly GCA_917880005.1 of Nanger dama. Lineage (NCBI taxonomy): Eukaryota > Metazoa > Chordata > Mammalia > Artiodactyla > Bovidae > Nanger > Nanger dama. The sequence continues at coordinate 11,341,268 of CAKJTW010000032.1, read as the reverse complement.
GAAGAAAAGGTAAGTTCTCCATGTCACACAAAATTAGAATTTTGTGGTCTCTGAGTAGTAGAAACTGGTCTTTTCTAGATCTCTGTTCCCGTACAAGAAAAATGTCTTCTGAAAGTTATCCAGGATTTGAATCTTTAATTCTATAAAATAATCGTAGAGATTCAAACTAGTGGGTTTTTTTAATTAATTTTACTTTACAATATTGTATTGGTTTTGCCATATATTGACTTGAATCCGCCATGAGTATACCTGTGTTCCTCATCCTGAACCTCCCTCCCACCTCCCTCCCCATCCCATCCCTCTGGGTCAGCCCAGTGCACCAGCCCCGAGCACCCTGTATGATGCATCAAACCTGGACTAGCAATTCATTTCACATATGATATTTCACATGTTTCAATGCCATTCTCCCATTATCATCCCACCCTTTCCCTCTCCTACAGAGTCCAAAAGACCATTCTATACATCTGTGTCTCTTTTGCTGCCTCGCATACAGGGTAATCGTTACCTTCTTTCTAAATTCCATATATATGCATCAGTATACTGTATTGGTATTTTTCTTTCTGGGTTACTTCACTCTGTATAATAGGCCCCAGTTTCATCCACCTCATTAGAACTGATTCAAATGTATTCTTTTTAATGGCTGAGTAATATTCCATTGTGTATATGTATCACAGCTTTCTTATCCATTATCTGCTGATGGACATCTAGGTTGCTTCCATGTCCTGGCTATTATAAATAGTGCTGCGATGAACATTGGGGTACATGTGTCTCTTTCGATTCTGGTTTCCTCAGTGTGTATGCCCAGCAGTGGGATCACTGGGTCATAGGCAGTTTTATTTCCAGTTTTTTAAGGAATCTCTACACTGTTCTCCATAGTAGCTGTACTAGTTTGATTTCCCACCAACAGTGTAAGAGGGTTCCCTTTTCTCCACACCCTCTCCAGCATTTATTGCTTGTAGACTTTTGGATAGCAGCAATTCTGACTGGCATGAAATGGTATCTCATTGTGGTCTTGATTTGCATTTCTCTGATAATGAGTGATGTTGAGCATCTTTTCATGTGTTTGTTAGCCATCTGTATGTCTTCTTTGGAGAAATGTCTGTTTAGTTCTTTGGCCCACTTTTTGACTGGGTCTTTTATTTTTCTGGAATTGAGCTGCAGGAGTTGCTTGTATATTTGTGAGATTAATTCTTTGTCCATTGCTTCATTTGCTATTATTTTGTCCCATTCAGAAGGCTGTATTTTCACCTTGCTTATAGTCTCCTTTGTTGTATAGAAGCCTTTAATTTTAATTAGGTCCCATTTGTTTATTTTTCCTTTTATTTCCAATATTCTGGGAGGTGAGTCATAGAGGATCCTGCTGTGGTTTATGTCAGAGAGTGTTTTGCCTAAGTTTTCCTCTAGGAGCTTAATAGTTTCTGGTCTTACATTTAAATCTTTAATCCATTTTGAGTTTATTTTTGTGTATGGTGTTAGAAAGTGTTCTAGTTTCATTCCTTTACAAGTGGTTGACCAGTTTTTCCAGCACCACTTGTTAAAGAGATCGTCTTTTCTCCATTGTATATTCTTGCCTCCTTTGTCAAAGATAAGGTGTCTATAGATGCGTAAATTTATCTCTGGGCTATTTTGTTCCATTGATCTATATTTCTGTCTTTGTGCCAGTACCATACTGTCTTGATGACTGTGGCTTTGTAGTAGAGACTGAAGTCAGATAGGTTGATTCCTCCAGTTCTGTTCTTCTTTCTCAGGATTGCTTTGGATATTCAAGGTTTTTCATATTTTCATAAAAGTTGTGAAATTATTTGTTCTAGTTCTCTGAAAAATACTGTTGGTAGCTTGATAGGGATTGCACTGAATCTGTAGATTGCTTTGGGTAGCATACTCATTTTCACTATATTGATTCTTCCAATCCATGAACATGGTATATTTTTCCATCTATTAGTGTCCTCTTTGATTTCTTTCACCAGTGTTTTATCGTTCTCTGTATATAGGTCTTTTGTTTCTTTAGGTAGATATATTCCTAAGTATTTTATTATTTTCATTGCAATGGTGAATGGAATTGTTTTCTTAATTTCTCTTTTTTCTCATTGTTAGTGTATAGGAATGCAAGGGATTTTTGTGTGTTAATTTTATATCCTGCAACTTTACTATATTCATTGATTAGCTCTAATAATTTTCTTTATGGTTTTCTATGTAGAGGATCATGTCATCTGCAAACAGTGAGAGTTTTACTTCTTCTTTTCCAAGCTGGAGTCCTTTTATTTCTTTTTCTGCTCTGATTGCTGCAGCCAAAACTTCCAAAACTATGTTGAACAGTAGTGGTGAGAGTAGGAACCCTTGTCTTGTTCCTGACTTTAGGGCAAATGCTTTCAATTTTTCACCATTGAGGATAATGTTTGTTGTGGGTTTGTCATATATAGCTTTTATTATTTTGAGGTATGTTCCTTCTATTCCTGCTTTCTAGAGGATTTTTTTTTTAATCATAAATCAATGTTGAATTTTGTTAAAGGCTTTCTCTGCATCTATTGAGATAATTATATGGTTTTTATTTTTCCATTTGTTAATGTGGTCTATTACACTGATTGATTTGCAGATACTGAAGAATTCTTGCATCCCTGGGATAAAGCCCACTTGGTCATGATGTATGATCTTTTTAATATGTAGTTGGATTCTGTTTGCTAGAATTTTGTTAATGATTTTTGCATCTATGTTCATCAGTGATATCAGCCTGTAGTTTTCTTTTTTGTGGCATCTTTGTCAGGTTTTGGTATTAGGGTGATGGTGGCCTCATAGCATGAGTTTGGAAGTTTACCTTCCTCTGCAATTTTCTAGAAGAGTTTGAGTAGGATAGGTATTCAGTTCAGTTGCTCAGTCATGTCTCTTTGTGACCCCATGAATCACAGCACATCAGGCCTCCCTGTCCATCACCACCTCCCAGAGTTCACTCAAACTCACATCCATCGAGTCGGTGATGCCATCCAGCCATCTCATCCTCTGTCATCCCCTTCTCCTCCTGCCCCCAATCCTTCTCAGCATCACAGTCTTTTCTAGTGAGTCAACTCTTTGCATGAGGTGGCCAGAGTACTGGAGTTTCAGCTTTAGCATCATTCCTTCCAAAGAACACCCAGGACCAATCTCCTTTAGAATGGACTGGCTGGATCTCCTTGCAGTCCAAGGGACTCTCAAGAGTCTTCTCCAACATCACAGTTCAAAATCATCAATTCTTCGGCACTCAGCTTTCTTCACAATCCAACTCTCACATTCATACATGACCACTGGGAAAACCATAGCCTTGACTAGATGGACCTTTGTGTGTGTTAGATCTTCTCTAAATTTTTGGCAGAATTCAGCCGTGAAGCCGTCTGGTCCTGGGCTTTTGTTTGTTGGAAGATTTCTGATTACAGTTTCAATTTCCGTGTTTGTCATGGGTCTGTTAAGATTTTCTATTTCTTCCTGGTTCAATTTTGGAAAGTTGTAATTTTCTAAGAATTTGTCCACTTCTTCCAAGTTGTCCATTTTACTTGCATATAGTTGCTGATAATAGTCTCTTATGATCCTTTGTATTTCTGTGTTGTCTGCTGTGATCTCTCCATTTTCATTTCTAATTTGGTTGATCCGATTTTTCTCCCTTTGTTTCTTGATAAGTCTGGCTAATGGTTTGTTAGTTGTATTTATCTTCTCAAAGAACCAGCTTTTGGTTTTGTTTTTGCTATGGTCTCTTTTGTTTCTTTTGCATTTATTTCTGCCCTAACTTTTAAGATTTCTTTCCTTCTACTAACCTTGGGGTTGATAATTTCTTCAAGTTGCTGTAGGTGTATAGTTAGGTTATTTATTTGACTTTTTTCTTGTTTCTTGAGGTAAGCCTGTATTGCTATGAACCTTCCCCTTAGTACTACTTTTACAGTGTCTCATAGATTTTGGGTTGTTGTGTTTTAATTTTCATTTGTTTCTATGCATATTTCTATTTCTTTTTCGATTTCTTCTGTGATTTGTTGGTTATTCAGCAGCGTGTTGTTCAGCCTCCATATGTTGGGGTTTTGAAGTTTTTCTCCTGTAATTGACATCTAATCTTACTGCACTGTGGTCAAAGATGCCTGGAATGATTTCAATTTTTTTGAATTTACCAAGGCTAGATTTATGGCCCAGGATGTGATCTATCCTGGAGAAGGCTCCGTGTGTGCTTGAGAAAAAGGTGAAGTTCATTGTTTTGGGGTGAAACATCCTATAGATATCAATTAGGTCTAACTGGTCTATTATATCATTTAAAGTTTGTGTTTCCTTGTTAATTTTCTGTTTAGTTGATCTGTCCATAGGTGTGAGTGGGGTATTAAAGTCTCCCACTATTACTGTGTTATTGTTAATTTCCCCTTTCATTCAAACTGGTTTTTAGAAGACACCACAACTGAGTGGAAACATTTCATCAAAAATGACTAATGACTCATTTTGGAAAATCCCTGAAATAGAGTCAAAATATATTTGGCTGTTCATAAGTAGGAGAACACAAAGGAGATTAAAAAATTTTGTTTGACTTAGGAAGAGACAGACCAGAAACTGGGCAAATCGTTAAATCTGAGTACTTCATGAAGAACTAGGCAGTGCCAGTAAATATTTAGGAATAGAGGGTTTAAAAACAGAGAAAGGAGGAAGACAAAAATGTTGCAGTAGGGAAATAAATAAATGACAAAGAGAACATGGTTTAACTACCCCTTCTTACAACAGGGGTCCCTAACCTCTGGGATCTAATGCCTGATGATGTGAGGTGTAGCTGATGTAGTAAGAAATACTACAGAAATAAAGTGCACAATAAATGTAATGCACTTGAATCATCTCAAAACCACCATCCCCATCCATGGAAAACTTGTCTTCCAAGAAATGGGTTCTTGGTGCCAAAAGGTTGGGGACCACTGTCTTACAAGATGATTCTAAAACTCAGATGAGGTCCTAGAATTGGCAGAATAAACAATTCAAATGCTAGACAGTCTACTTCCCCAGTAGAATGTGAGGGTCTCATGGACAGAAACTTAATGACATTACTCTTTGGACCCCTGGCACCTAGCACAGTCCCTGGCATGCGGTAAGTATTTAATCTCTGTACAACAGATGAATAAATGAGAAAAGGCCCATAAAAGAAAGCTAAAGAAAATCTAGGAGAGAAAGGAAAAACACTAAGACGGCTGCAAAGGTATCAGTCAGTGGTGCCCACAACCAGTGGTTCCAAAGAGTGACTCTAGTTTCTCTTCTTGGCTTTACAGTAGATCACAGCTAAGTGAGTAAAAGGAAAATTAAATCCAGGCTTTGCTAATTAGAAGACTGCTTGATTTCTTTTTTCTCTTGAGTTGAAAAGCAAAGGCCAATCTACCCTGATGTTCTCACCTTCCACCCACCTCTTCTCAGTGCCCAAGGAACCTGTCCTACACATCGATATATGCCAGGCCAAGTGGGGAGGAAGTGAGGATGCTGAAGCTGAAACTCGAATACTTTGGCCACCTGATGCAAAGAACTGATTCACTGGAAAAGACCCTGATGCTGGGAAAGACTGAAGGCCAGGAGGAGAAAGTGATAACAGAGGATGAGATGGTTGGATGGCATCACCAACTCGATGGACATGAGTTTGAGCAAGCTCCAGGAGTTGGTGATGGACACGGAAGCCTGGCATGCTGCAGTCCGTGGGGTCACAAAGAGTCGGATACAACTGAGTGACTGAACTGAACTGAGTAGGGGGAGTGGGGGAGCAGCTCTCTCTCCATCCTGCAAACCATGCTCCACGGGCTACCTGGTTGGTCCCAATAACCTGGGGCCACTCTCTTACTCAAATGAAAAATGGGATTAATAATATCTGTCAGGACTTCTGCAGAGATTTGCATGTTTATCAAAGAGCAAAGGGTTTGAATGAAATCTTAGAAATGATAGCATGCTAACTAAACAAATCTATGATGATACAAGTTGAAATACAGATGGTGCCCTCCAGATCCATTGTGGTCCAAGAAAGATACAGACATATACACACAGACATCTACATATACTTATATATATATATATATATATATACACACACACACATATACACACACACATACACACACACATATGTATACACACATATGTATTTCTTATATACATCATTTCTATAGATGTATACACACATATGCACACACTACTTCCAGGTGGTGAAGAATCCACCTGCCAGTGCAGCAGACTTAAGAGACCTGGGTTTGATCCCTGGGTTGGGTCGAGCCTCTGGAGCAGGAAACGGCAACCCACCCCACTATTCTTGCGTGGGAAATCGCATGGACAGAGGAGCCTGGTGGTCTACAGTCCGTGGGGTCACAAAGAGCCAGACACAACTGAGCACTAGCACCAGAGCACGTGTGCACACACACACACTGTACACAGATGTCAGTGGACCACCTCCTCCAGGCGGTAAGGACATATTTGTTCTTAAGATTAAAAACTGAGCCTCAGAATATGGTTCCTGCTGTTTAGTATGCTTGAAAGAGGAAAATTAAGATATCTGAGAGAGAAATGGGGGAAAAAAGTATCAGAAGTCCAGGAACCCAAGCCACCAATCTATAAAAGGGTGTGCTGCCCAGCTTCACCGGTCACCTCCAGACGCCACCCCTAATGCCACTCATAGAACCAGGTCCCCTGCTGTATGCAACACTGGAGGCTGACTCAGGGCTCAAGAAGAAAGAGTTGCTTCTTGCGAGTATCTTGAGGAAATCAAGAGTACTTGAAAAGAGTTCCAGTCACAGGATCCATGCTGAATAAAAATAATACCAAGTAGCCAGTGATGGAGGGGTTCCCAAGTGGTCCAGTGGCAAAGAACTTGCCTGCCAGTGCAGGAGAAGTGGGTTCCATCCCTGATCTGGGAAGGTCTGCTGGAGGAGGAAATGGCAACCCATTCCAGTACTCTTGCCTGGAGAATTCCATGGACAGGAGCCTGGCAGGCTACAGCCCATGGGATTTCACAGAGTCGGACATGACTGTGCGACGAACTTTCACTTTTCACACATTTAGAAACACTGAAAATTTTGACAGTCTAGCCTATCATCAAGAATGACTTGCCCTTAGTCACTACCCAGATGAAAACACTAATAAAGACCCTACTTGTTGGTATTTTGACAATTAACAATAGGCTGGCGCTTGGTCGCCTTTTGCCAGTGAGTTGGCCTGTGATCGTCAGGCAGTTACCTTCTCTCTTTCTTCATGAGCTTATTAAGCAGCAAACGTAAGAGTTCAGAACTGCCTTGGGGACATTATAATAACAAGAATGCCTATTAAAAAATCAAAGATATGTTGATATGGACAATACACCAAAGCATAACATTGGGCTTTCTCATGAAACTTGGCAAATGTTTCTGAGACATCATCCTAAAATGTCAGCTTTCTCTAAAACTTTCTGTTTATCTTCTCACTTGTTCCCCCCCGCCCAAAGCTTCAGCCTATATCTGTTGCCACCGCTGCGACCTGGCTTTCCTCCTTCCCTTTACTCTGATGCCAGCTTCCTAAGTCCCTGGCAGCAGGTTCAATGGCAACAGGGCAGATTAGCGGGCATCATGTGTCACTCACAAGACTCACGTCCTGCAGTTGTCTAAAAGATTCTAAAGGTACAGCTGAGCATTAAAGCTACTTTCTCTCAGTGTGGAGGGGAAAGTCCTTTGGGTTTTTACATGTAATCCGTTCATCCTCTAGAGGAGGGGTTCCCAATCTCCTGGATCCAATGCCTGATGATCTCAGGTGAAGCTGATGTAATAACAGAAACAAAGTGCACATTAAGTATCAGTCAGTTCAATTCAATCCTATCCAACTCTGTGACCCCATGGACTGCAGCACGCCAGGCTTCCCTGTCCATCACCAACTCTCAGAGCTCACTCAGATTCATGTCCATCGTGTCAGTGATGTCATCCAACCATCTCATCCTCTGTCATCCCCTTCTCTTGCCTTCAATCTTTCCCAGCATCAGGGTCTTTTCCAATGAGTCAGTTCTTCCCATTAGGTGGCCAAAGTACTGCAATTTCAGCTTCAGCATCAGTCCTTTCAATGAATATTCAGGACTGATTTCCTTTAGGATGGACTGGTTGGATCTCCCTGCAGTCCAAGGAACTCTCAAGAGTCTTCTCCAGCACCACAGTTCAAAAGCATCAGTTCTTTGGCACTCAGCTTTCTTTATGGTCTAACTCTCATATCCATACATGACTATTGGAGAAACCATAGCTTTGACTAGACAGAACTTTGTCAGCAAAGTAATGTCTTTGCATTTTAATATGCTGTCTAAGTTGGTCATAGTTTTCTTCCAAGGAGTGTCTTTTAATTTCATGGCTGCAAACACTATCTGCAGTGATTCTGGAGCCCAAGAAAATAAACACTCTCACTGTTTCTATTGTTTCCCCATCTATTTGCCAGGAAGTGAAGTGACAGGATCAGATGCCACAATCTTAGTTTTTGAATGCAGAGTTTTAAACCAACTTTTCACTCTCTTCTTTCACCTTCATTAAGAGGCTCTTCAGTTCCTTTTCGCTTTCTGCCATAACGGTGGTGTCATCTGCATATCTGAGGTTATTGATATTTCTCCTGGCAATCTTGATTCCCATATGTACTTCATACAGTCTTGCATTTGGCATGGTATACTCTGCATACAAGTTAATAAGCAGGGTAACAATATACAGCCTTGACATACCCCTTTCTCAATTTGGAACCAGTCTGTTGTTCCATGTCTGATTCTAATTGTTGCTTCCTGACCTGCCTACAGATTTCTTAGAAGGCAAGTAAGGTGGTCTGGTATTCCCATCTCTTTCAGAATCTTCCACAATTTGTTTTGATCCATACAGTCAAAGGCTTTAGCATAGTCAATGAAGCAGAAGTAGATGCTTTTCTGGAACTCTCTTGCTTTTTCTATGCACAATAAGTGTAAAGTGCTTGAACCATCTTGAAACCATTCCCACCTGCCCCCTACCTCAGTCTGTGGAAAAATTGTCTTCCATGAAATTGGTCCCTGGTGCCAAAAAGGTTGGGGACCGCTGCTCTAGAGTCTATAATTTTTTCAGTGGTATGAACATAAAAAAAATTACTCACCTCAAAAGCCTATTAAGCCAAGATGCAACTTCCTGTCTCCTATTGTGGTTTTTCTATTTGTTTGACATTTAAGCCAGACAATTCCAGGGTACAAGGCAGAAGTTCCTGCCTCTTGCTACTGGTTTTCCAGGGACGTAAATTCTATGGGGAAGAGGAGAAAGCAGGCAAGGGCACCATCACAGAAGGACCAGGAAAGTCCCTCCAGTGTGTAGGTAATGTACACACAGTGGTTATTGTGTATTCAACGAATGGACTTCTAAGGCCACCCCCACATGACACCATTTTTCTTTAGAGCAAAAGCTGAGCCTACCATGGCTACCTACTCTTAACACTATGAAGATTCCACAGTTGCAATACTTGGCCACGAAAACACGCCAGTGTTAGAACAGGACCACAGGATTCCGGGAAATATTTAAAAAGTAGTTGTTGCTGTTCTTCTAAACGTGATGTCCCTGCCAAGCACACCTGGTGTCAGAGTGTGGATACCCATTGCCCAATCCTGGACCAGACACCGACTAGGTCTGAGATGGGCTCATCGTGGGCTAAAGTCATGACTGAACATTAGACAGTCATTAGCCCCTGAGGTCCTAAGCTTTCCAACTGGAAAAATCAGGAGATCATATTAATGATCCATAATATCCTTTCTAACTTGAAAATACTCATAAATGCTTTCTGTGCTTTGGCTGGATAACGTGACTCAGCCTAAGGCTGACTGACATCTGACAGGGGATGACGAACTGATCCACTTCATGTTAAGACTACACCAGCAGTACAGGAAATAAATTCACTGTACTGACATCAAAACCGTGAGTGGAGCAAGGTCACCCCAGCTGAACGGCCAGTCTTCTTAAAAGTGTAGCTCACCAAATCTACAGTGGGTGCCTGGTTTCCGTCAGGGATTTGCTATGAGTTCGAGTTTACTTTTTTTTTTTGGCCACAGCGCATAGCATGTGTGATCCTAGCTCCGCAACCAGGGACTGGGGCACAGCTTCCTAACCACTGGACTGCCAGCGAAGCCCCAAGAGTTAGATTTTTTTAAAAAAGAAAAAGCCAATAGCTTCCTTCACCAAATCAGAGAGCCAAGCACTGTGTCTCTCTCCCTCCCTCTGGCAGCCTCTGCAGTTGCATCATGCCAGCACACTGCACCCATCACATCCTGTCTGTGTTCGTGCCACCTCCACTCTAGACTGTTTCTTCCTTGAAGAGTGGATCCTTATCTGCATAGTTGTGTCACTGCTCACAAAAGCAGACACTTCTCAGGTTCTTTTCAATAAAACTCTGATGTAGTTTAACATCACTGAGCCTGCTTTAATTTCCCTCTCATTCCTTTTTCCAATCACTTCCGATCCTTCCACACTCTCACTACTGGCCATCTTCCTATGTTACCCGATTCTCCTGTCTTTCCCCATGAAAATATCCTGCCATTTTCCACCATTTTCCCCTTCCTGTCATCTCTCCAGAGCCTCCCAGGGTGGACAGTCAGGCCTCACGGGCAGCTAACTAACCCCTTGCTTGTTCCCATAACCACCAGTGGTCCTGGATCTCCTACACCCCACATTCTGCTCCCCACCCCCCACAGAATCAGCTGCTCTGATATTTTGCTAATTAAATTTAAAAATCATCTGTACTTGATGAATCTGCCCACAAAGTTCCACTCTGAGCTCCACTAAATGTTATTTAAATTTCTAATCTTTAAATAGGACACCAACGCTTCTTTCTACCACTCAACAAACACCAATTACTTGTTAATGTTCATCTTCTAACTTAAAACCTACAGTGTATCCACAGACAAGTGAATTTAATGAAAGCTTATATTTAATAAATGGCATCGCTTATGTAAACTTGTGTTTTCCAACTGGACGTTTAGGAAGACTTCAACAGAACTTAAAATTTAAGAATGAAAGAAACTGAAATGATCAGAAACCACTCTGATGTCACCCAAACTGAGCCTGTGCTTGTGCCTGCTAAGTCGATTCAGTCATGTCCGAGTCTCGGCAACCCCATGGACTGTAGCCCACCAGGCTCCTCTGGCCATGGGATACTCCAGGCAAGAATACTGGAGTGAACTGCTGTGCCCTCCTTCAGGGAATCTTCCCAACCCAGGGATCGAACCCTTGTCTCTTATGTCTCCTGCATACCACTAGCACCACCCGAGAAGCCGTGAGCCTAAGGAGACATATAAAACAGAAATAGTAGCAAATGATTGCCTTGAAATGATCAGTTTTAGGCAGTGTTAACGGCAGGCTGAAAATAGAAACCAGATAATCTAATCTTGTCTACTTCACAGCTGCCAAAGGACTGGCCCGTTGAGGCTGTTTCCCATTTTGGTGGCTGCAGCAGAGAGGTTTGAATTAGGGGTAACACTCTGGTCACTGCTGTGGTGACCCTCCTCGTTAAGGACCCCCCAACAACACAAGAGTGATCAGAGCCACTCAAAGGGGGCAAGACCATCTCAGTGCAGGAGGAAGCGCAGGTCTCAGCCCTGTGTCATCTCTTTCTTTTGTAAACATTTCTTTATTATCAGGTTCCCTCTGTCTTCCTTCTTCCTGCTTTGACTTTATTCTTTGGGTTGGGGGGCACACTGCATGGTTCAGGGGACTCTAGTTCCCTGACCAGGGATGGAACCCATAAGCCCTGCACTGAAAGCACATGGAGCCTTAAGCACGGGCCCACCAGGGAAATCCCTGCTCCCGTTTTATTCTGTTTTCAACCGCTGGCCTTTTCTCTCCATCTTATTCTCTTCTCTCTTGAAGTCTAAAGTGGATGAAAAGTCATCACTTAAATGTATTCAACTAAATAACTAGTCCCAGAGTTCAGGATGGTGCCATGTTAGAAAAAGGGCAGGAGCCCTGGTTCCCACCTCCTAGATAAAGGGGTAAAGCAAGTATCAGTACAACAGACCAAAAGCACACATTCATGCATGCATGCTAAGTCGCGTCAGTCCTATCTGACTCTCTGCGACCCCCTGGACTGTAACCCACCAGGCTCCTCAGCCCATGGAATTTCCCAGGCAAGAATGCTGGCGTAGGTTGCCATTTCCTTCTCCAGAGAAATCTTCATGACCCAGGGATCGAATCCATGTCTCTTACGTCTCCTGCATTGGCAGGTGGGTTCTTTACCACCAGCGGCACCCAGGAAGCCACTAAAGCATAAGGCATTATCTTGTCCTCACACACAGGAGACAGGAAGCCCACGGGCATCCAGAAGAGAGAGCTCACGTCTCCACGGGGACCAGGTGATGAAGGAGGGGCCATCCAAAGTGAAGACTATGCTTGCAGCACAGAGCGTGACTCAAGGGCACAGGTGTATACGTTTACAGTGCCTCAGACCACTGAGAAACTACGTTACACCTACACAAATTGAAGGAAGGGACTAACGACATACACATCTATCATCAGGATAAATCAGCTCAGTTCAGGTTGCAAGAGCTCTCACATTTATGGTCCCCAACTCTGTTTGAGCTCTCTCACTATCAAAGACATTATCAAGCACCCTAGCTGACACCTGCGCACAAGTCTCAACTGATTCACAACCCACTGGAAGGGGCAAAAATGAAACTCTCAAACCCCAATATTTATTATGGAAAATGACGGAGAATTCCTCATTGGTGGAGAAAAATTCAGGTTGGTATTATATTTATAAAAAAAAACAAGTTGACACACAGAGCTCTCCAGACACGGAAACCGCCCTCCCCCCGCACCCCCCCCCCCCCGGCCTTATCTCCCACCCCTCTGCAAAGAGCCAAGGTTACAACTGCAGCCAGAGAGAAATCCCTGTCCTCTGGACCTCTCTGTCACTCTCCCTCTCCCTCACTCAAGGGGCCTGCCAGGTGGTCCTATCCTCCAGGCTGGAATGTAACTAAAATAAACTGTAATCTAGTCCACAGCTTGGCTTCCCTTGTGGCTCAGCTGGTAAAAAAAAATCTGCCTGCAATACGGGAGACCTGGGTTCAATCCCTGGGTTGGGAAGATTCCCTAGAGAAGGAAAAAGGCTACCCGCTCAAGTACTCTGACCTGGAGAATTCCATGGACTGTATAGTCCATGGGGTCGCCAAGAGTTGGACATGACTGAGCAGCTTTCACTATAGTCCACGGTACTATGATCTAGACAGTGTGTTTACAGAAAGGAGAAGTCTGCCAGGATTTTATTAAACAAAGGGAAAAAAAAACAAAATAGTTGACTACATGAGCACCAAATAGGTAAAGAGGTACTACAACCAGCCCATCCAGGGACAGACAAAGAATGCAACTGGGTCTATCTGGTCAGCCTGGCTCAATCATCGTGACCACGATGTCCACGGACTCCGTCTATTTCTGATTCAATTCTGGATTTGCAGAGAAAGTCTCCTATGTGGGAGATGACTACCCAATATCAGAATTCTGTTCTGCTCACCAGTTACATTCTGTGTGTGTGATCAGTCGCTCAGTCCTGTCTGACTCTGTGACCCCTTGGACTATAGCCCGCAAGGCTCCTCTGTCCAAGGAATTCTCCAGGGAAGAGTACTGGAGTGGATACCCATTCCCTTTTCCAGGGGACCATCTCAACCCAGAGATCGAACCTGTGCTTCCCATATTGCAGGCAGATTCTTTACTGTCTGAGCCACCAGGAAAGCCCCTATATTTTAACATAATGGCAATTTGTGTGTGAATCTATATTCTAGCTATGTTTGAGTTCTCTGTAGTCAAGGAACAAGTTTTACTCATCTCTGTAAGCCCAGCACCTAGGTGAGAGCCAAGCACACGATAATTAAAATTAAACTCTCTATAGTCTTAGCATTTCCCCTATTTTTTCATTTCATTCCCTTAACAAAACTATGAGGCAGGTCCATTATCATTTTCATTCAACAGATGAAAAGTCTTAAAAGGCAGGGAGGTCAGATGGCCAAGAGGCACATGATTCAACATTGCTAATTATTAGAGAAATACTAGAATACAAAACCACGATAAGGTATCACCTTGCACCAGTCAGAATGGCCATCATCAAAAAGTCTACAAACAATAAATGCTGGAGAGGGTGTGGAGAAAAGGGAACACCTCTATACTGTTGGTGGGAATATAAATTGGTACAGACATACCAGAAAAGAATATGGAGGTTCCTTTAAAAACTAAAAGTGGAGCTACCATATAAGCCCACAGTCCCACTCCTGGGCATATATCCTGAGAAAAACATGGTTCAAAAGGATACATGCACCCCAATTTCATCGCAGTTCTGTTTACAATAGCCAAGATACGGAAGCAGCCTAAATGCACATCGACAAATGCATGGATAAAGATGTGGGACGTATGTACAATGGACTATTATTCAGCCATTAACAAGAATGAAATTACTCCATTTGCAGCAGCATGGATGGACCTGGAGATGATCACACTAAACGAAGTCGGCAAAAAGGCAGATATCACATGGTATCACTTATATGCAGAATCTTAAAAAAAAAAAAAAAATGATACAAATGAACTTTTTTACGAAACAGAGATAGACTCCAGACTTAGAGAATGAACTTATGGTTACCAGGAGGTGGGATGGAGAGGGTGGAGGATAGACTGGGAGTTTGGGATTAACATGTGCACACTGCTAATATTTAAAACAGATACCCAACAAGGATAAGGACCTACTGTATAGCACAAAGGAACTCTACTCAGTATTCTGTAATAATCTACTCAGTATTCTGTAGTAACCTAAATGGGAAAGGAATTTAAAAAATAATAGATACATGAATAACTGAGTCAGTTTGTTGTATCCCTGAAACTAACACAACATTGTTATTTTTCAGATGCAGTACTCCAATATAAACACTGAGCTCAGCTGGTAAAGAATCCGCCTGCAATATAGGAGACCTGGGTTCGATCCCTGGGTTGGGAAGATCCCCTGGAGGAGGGAAAGGCTACCCACTCCAGTATTCTGGCCTGGAGAATTCCTTGGACTGCATAGTCCGTGGAATCTCAAAGAGTCGGACGAGACCGGGTGACTTTCACTTTTTCACTTTCACTTATAAAAACTGAAAAAAACGGGGTTAACACCAGTTCTGACTCCCTGTCTTTGTACTGTGTCGCGTCCATAAATGATTGAGAGGAAGGAAAATGGTGGGGTGGGAAAGTGAGAGGCCTGGAGTTTGCTGGAAGCTTCTGCTCTGTCTTCATCTGTAGGTAGTCTATCTCCTCCCTCCCCCAGGCTCACTGGCCCAGGGAACAAGAGTCCACGACTTTTCAATATCAGTTCAGTTCAGTGGCTCAGTCGTGTCCGACTCTTTGCGACCCCATGAATCGCAGCACGCCAGGCCTCCCTGTTCATTACCATCTCTTGGAGTTCACTCAGACTCACGTCCATCGAGTCCATGATGCCATCCAGCCATCTCATCCTCTGTCGTCCCCTTCTCCTCCTGCCCCCAATCCCTCCCAGCATCAGAGTCTTTTCCAATGGGTCAGCTCTTCACATGAGGTGGCCAAAGTACTGGAGTTTCAGCCTTAGCATCATTCCTTCCAAAGAAATCCCAGGGTTGATCTCCTTCAGAATGGACTGGTATTTCGACATGGAGCCAGCTCTTCTAGATTCCACACATAAGTGAGATCATAGTTTTTGTCTGTCTGTATCTGATTGACTCATCCCATTTCGCATTATGCCCTCATGACAAACGCAAGACTTCCTTTTTCTTGGTGGAGGGGGTGGGAGGAGGGGCTGAACAGGAGGATGTGAATGCAGATATTTCTTTGATAGTGATCTCATTTCCTTTGTAAATACACCGAGAAGTGGGATTGGTCAATTATACAGTAATTCTATTTTTAGTTTTCTGAGGAATCTCCACATTGTTTTCCATAGTGGCTGTACCAATAAGTCTTCCATCTCCAATGATGCTTCCAACATACCTCTTCCTGCTGCCTACATTCTCCAGGTCCAGGCAACTACAAATCCATGTGTCCTGAGTGTTACCACCCTTCCTGCAGCTCGGAGTAAGAGAATGAGAAACAGAAGGAGAAGCAATACTGTGACCCTGTGGGGAAGGATAAGCACCTGCTTCTTGGAAGCAAGTTTACCGGGCACGTTCTTCCCTGGTTGTTTGCTGGATCTGAATCTGGAGGGCGAATAAGGTCAGCCCGAAACATCATCAATTTGAAGTAGAGCCCTCATGAAATCTTTGAAGAAGTAGCACAAATTAGAATATTCTATCAAAGTACACCTTGAACAATGTAAAGGAGTTTAAACTCCGAGTAGGGGACTTAAGAAAGCCACAAGAGAAAGCAAGCAGTTACTTCCAAAAGTAAATAAACTAACCAGAAAGTCAGGAGAAAAAACCATAGTGCCTTGAGTAATTCCCCGATTAACTTACTTTCCAGGTAATCAAACAAGCTCTACACTCCAACAAATGGAAAGCAGAGCATAAGCCATTCAGTTTTAAGCAAAACCTGCAACCTGTAAATATGGTTATGAAACCTATTTACCAAGTTGGTTGGAAACATTTATTTCAAACTTAAACATCTTCAAGATAAAAATAACTTCCTATGTTTATCCTGCTAAGACATCTTTGAACATCACAACTTGCTCATTCAGATGTGAATATAAAGTCCTTCCCAGGACTTTAAGAGAGGATTCTCAAGATTCCTGGAATATTTAAACACAGATCAACAGCAACTCTGGGCTTCCCTGGTAGCTCAGATGGTAAAGAATTCATCTGCAATGTAGGAGACCTGGCTTCAATCTCTGGATCAGGAAGATCCCCTGGAGAAGGGAGTGGCAACCCACTCCAGTATTCTTGCCTGGAGAATCCCATGGACAGAGGAGCCTGGCGGGCTACACTCCATGGGGTCGAAAAGAGTTAGACACAATTGAGTGACTAAGCTCAACAATGGCAACTCTGTGTGCAATAACCATGTAATCCAGGGATCTAGCCTTTTCACCACGGTCATGTTTTACTAATTCTGACGATACGAGCAAAACAGTCAACACGTCATATAGGAAAGAGCATGGACTTTGGAGTCTGACAGCCAGTTCTGCCATGAGTTACCTAGGGTGTCCTTGGACTACTGCTATAATCTCGAGGAACCTAGCCCTTCCTGTCTATAAAATGAGGAAGTGGGAAAGATAACTGTTAGGATAATTGTGAAATTTCCAAAACAAAATATATGCATACATCTAGCACAAGCATCTAAAGGGCTCTCCCACAACTTATGGGGAGTGTTCTCCAGGGCCAATTTTACTGCGGTTCTATAGAGCTCACTTTCTTCTCCCTACTTCCCCTATAAAAACAGTTCCAACTTCTTATTTTACAAATTTAAAACAATATAAAAAGCCAGGAGGAGTGAACAATCTCTGTCTTCAGCAAAGGAGAGAAGGAATAAAAGGATCATGACACGAAGAGTTAGGCTCCTGGATTAATTAATATGAAAGAATACGGAAAAAAAAAAGAATTTCCATTAGTCAGGTCAAGAAACAAAGAAACTTGGCACACTGGTTTCCTACCAAGTTTAAGAGTGAAATGGGCACACTATACAGGCATACCTCTTGACTGCACTTCACGTCTCTGTGCTTCACAGGTAATGTTTTTTTTACGAATTGAAGGTTTGTGGCAACCCTGTGTAGTCAGATGATGGTTGGCAATTTTTAGCAATAAGGTATTCTTTAACTGAGGTGTGCACATTGGTTTTTTAGACACAATGCGATTGCACATTTAACAGACTACAGTTTAGTGTAAACGTAACTTTTGTATGCACTGGGAAATCAAAAGGCAACACTTGCTTTATTGCAGTGGTCTGGAATTGAACCCCCAATACCTCCAAGGTCTGCCTGTGTGGGGCGTAAGAGGCAACCCTGTGAACTGGAAGAGTACCTGGAGAAAATGACTCAAGGGTGCTCAGAGAGGCTTCGGAATCTTTGTGGGAACAGACACAGCAGACTAAGAACAGTAAACAACACAACAGATATCCACACCTACAAATGCTCAGCCTTAGAAATAGCAAGGTGTCTGATCACCATGGGAGACCCAACATCCCCAAGTGAGCAAAATTTAGAACAAGTCCCCAAAGGAGTAAATGCTCAGACAAACCTATAGATAACACACAGAGTATTTTTCTGCCCCAGAAAGGCATTCTTCTTCTTTAGGACTTCCAGCATCCCAGGAAGCTCCTGGGGGTATGTTGAGTCCTTATTTTTTCTCCTTCCAATTCTATTGAGATGTTATTGACACAGCACTGTGTAAGTTTCAGGTGTACAGCGTAATGATATGACTGACAAACATCACGAAACAGTTATCACAGTACATTTGGTGAATATCCATCTCCTCTTAGAGATATATAATGAAATAAACAGGAGAAAAAAAACAACTTTTTTCCTTGTGATGAATCCTACACTCTTAGGATTTACTCAGCGAACAACTTTCATATATAACATACAGCAGTGTTGATTATATTTAGCATGGTGTACATTTCATCCCTAGTATTTATCTGCCTTACAACTGCTAGTGTGTACCCTTTGACTACCTTCATCTCTGGTAACAATTCTGATCTCTTTTTCTATAAGACTGTTTGCTTGTTTTTGAAGCATAAATGACCTACAACACTACATAAGTTTCATTTATACCATAATAATTCCATATTTCTATATATTTCAAAACAATCACAATGAGTCTAGTTACATCACCATACATCAGTGTTACATAGCTATTGACTATATTCCCCACTCTGTACATTTTATACCTGTACTCACTTATTTTAGAACCGGAAGTTTGTATTTCTAAATTTCCCTCACCTATTACTTTCCCTTCTCCCCACTGGCAACCACCACCTGTTTGTTCTCTGTATCTGTAACTCTGTTCTGTCTTCTGTTTTAGATTGCACATATAAGTGACATCAAATAGTATTTGTCTTTCTCTGATTTACTTCACTTAGCATAACACCCTCTAGGTCCACCCATGTCATCAGAAATGGCAAGATTTCATGCTTTTTATGGCTGAAAACTATTCCATTGGATTTATATACTATATCTTCTTGATCCATTCATCTATTGACGGGCACATAGGTTGCTTCTCTATCTTGGCTACTGTAAACAATGCTTCAAAGAACATCAAGGTACGTATATCTTTTTTCTAATTAGTGTTTTTGTTTTCTTGAGTAAATATCCAGGAGAAAAACTGCTGAATTACATGACAGTTCTATTTTTTCCATTCTTTGAGGAATCCCCCGTACTGTTTCCCACAGTGGTTGCACCAGTTTATACTCCCATCAACAGCACATAAGGGTTCCCTTTTCTCTACATCCTTGTCAACACTTGTTATCCTTTTGAAATAGCCATTCTGGCAGGTGTGAGGCGGTGTCTCACGGTGGCTTTGATTTGCATTCCCCTGGTGATTAGTGATGCTGAACGTCTTGTCGTGTATCAGCTGGCCATCGGTATGTCTTCTTTGGGACAATGTGCATGCCGATTGCCGGCTCCTCTTCTTTGGCACCCAGACAGGGACATGAACATCTTCACAGGTCGCTGCGATGGCTAGTGACATGGCGGTGACTATCATTCCAAAACCAGAGAGATGAATAGATGGAAGAGATGGCATTTTTATTTTTAATCAGGACATGAGATCATAGTACACAGACTATTCTACAACTTGCTCTTTTCACTCAATATGATGACTATCTTTCAACCTGACCTCATTTTCTCTAATACATGCATCTAATTTCATAGTGTGAGTACACTGTAATTGAATCTAACTATTCTACTGTTGCTTATCATATAGGGATCTTTCTATCTTTAAAAAGTCCATTGAGAAAAGGCGCTCCTTAAACCACTGACTTGTTTGTCAGCTGATAATAAAACTAGAACCGCTGTGGACTGACAGCTGGATAAACAAAGAACTCAGAGCAAGCAGGGAGGGCTATCAGGAAGGAAGGGAGTAGCTCTTGATGGCAGGAGTATTGTCACCACACAGCCTCTGCTTAAACACTTAAAAACTGCCAGGGACGGGGCACTCATGAACTCCAATGATGACCAATTCTTTTATCGAAATCTCATCAATAGGAAATTTTGTGACAAACTGACCTAAATGTGACCCTAAATTTTCCATCTCTTGAGTTCAATTCTGCCAGGGACGGGGCACTCATGAACTCCAATGATGACCAATTCTTTTATCGAAATCTCATCAATAGGAAATTTTGTGACAAACTGACCTAAATGTGACCCTAAATTTTCCATCTCTTGAGTTCAATTCTGCTGAGGACACAGCATAATTACATGCATCAAATATCTGAACACTACTATGGGATCTTATCTAAGGCTCTTCTCTAAGTTAAACACCTCTTCTTCCTTCAATAATCCTCTTCCCAGGAACTAGGTTCCAGGGCTCTCACCTTCCTTCAGCTCTTCCTGTTTTCCAAGGTCTCTCTTTTATAAGTCTTTATTGCACTTGGTACAATGTTGCTTCTGTTTTATGTTTCGCTTTTTTTGACCACAAGGCACGTGGGATCTTGGCTCCCCAACCAAGGATCAAATCTTCATCCCCTGCACTGGAAGGCAAAGTCTTAACCACTGGACCACCAGGGAGGTCCCCCAATGTCACTCTCAAAAGCTAACACATAGCACTGAACACCTGAGGGGCTTGTGACGCAACCAGCACAGAGTGAACTGCTCTGACCATCCATCCCTCCACAGCATCACCGGCTATGGACAGGAGAGCATAACACATCCCCTGGGTCATTTTACCAGAAGCCACAAGCCAAGGAGTTCAGTTCAGCTGAGTCGCTCAGTCGTGTCCAAGTCTTCGCAACCCCATGGACTGCAGCACTCCAGCTTCCCTGTCCATCACCAACTCTCAGAGCTTACTCAGATTCGTGTCCATCACCAACTCTCAGAGCTTACTCAGATTCATGTCCATCGCGTTGGTGATGTCATCCAACCATCTCATCCTCTGTTGTCCCCTTCTCCTCCTGCCTTCAATCTTTCCCAGCATCAGGGTCTTTTCCAGTGAGTCAGTTCTTCGCATCAGGTGGCCAAAGTCAAAGAGGACAGCTACAAAACTTGCTGTGTATTCTAACTCATTCCTAGACCTACCAAATACTCTTTTGAATATTCTCTAATCAGCCCTGCTTTGAGGCTGCATGTGATGCCCTTAGGCATAAAACACAAGAGTGGATAAGAACCCAAAGTTCCTGAGTCCCAATCCTGGCTCTACTGTAGGCCAGCCATAGGACCTAAAACAAGTCACTTACCACATAGGGAGGTTATGTGGCTTAGATAATTCATATAGAGTGTTAAGCACAGTATGTAGGAAGCAATCATTACAAAAAGCTTAAGAATTCCATGGACAGAGGAGCCTGACAGGCTACAGTCCATAGGGTCACAGAGAGTTGGACATGACTGCAGCAACTTAGCACACATGCATAGCTTGGTTAGCACAGAGACCAGAAGTTGAAAGCAGAATTCTTGCCATATGACAGAATAAATATACATGTGGCCCATACCTCCTGAGGAATTAAGCTGTATTTTCCTCTTCTTTGAAGAGACAGAAGTCTTGTCTTTTATATATCCAAGTGGCTAATAAATAAGTAAATACCTCAGCTTCGGTGTCTGTTTCAGAAGACAGTTGATTTTTCCTAATATCCCACAGGTACAGCCCACTGCTGGCTGTGAACATACCCAAACTAACTAACCCCGCCTCTTCGTTGATAAGAAGTAATGTTTATCTGATAAAGAGTGGTTCCTATGAGAGGTTCTTTCTCATTTCCTGGGTACACTAAATTTACTTATATTTCAGCTTGGATCTACTCTTTCCCATCTCACTACAGTAAAAAAAAAAAAAAAAGTTTGTTTTTTTCTTCCCCTTAGCGGTCACCCTTATCTTTACTCACTGCCTTCTTCTGCCCCATCTTTTCTGTCTTGAAGTACTAAATTTCTTCATCCCTAGAATCCTCAAAATTGAGTCTTTTATCACCAGATACTAACTGAAAACTCAACTTCCCCTCCAAACAGCACCTACACCC
This sequence comes from Nanger dama, assembly GCA_917880005.1. NCBI lineage: Eukaryota > Metazoa > Chordata > Mammalia > Artiodactyla > Bovidae > Nanger > Nanger dama. The sequence continues at coordinate 11,319,240 of CAKJTW010000032.1, read as the reverse complement.
ACCTCAATCTCAGTCCTGGGACACGAGCACTGAGCATGTATTGTTCCCGCTGAGCTTCAAAAATGTGATAGAAGTGGTGACAGGGATGTGACAGCAAACAGCATGCACATCATTAATGAACAGTTTACTGAAATCTTCTCTATGGATCACCTGCCTCATTTGAAATTCAAACCACTCCTAATGTACCTGTAATAGCTCGTTTTACAAATAAGGGATCAGGCTCAGAAAGCTTAAATAGGTTGGCCAAGGTCATGTGCTCCGTCAAGTCCAACCCTTTGCAACTGCCAGGCTCCTCTCTCGATGGAATTTTCCAGGCAAGAATACGTAAGTGGTTTGCCATTCTCTTCTCCAGGGGATCAAAGCCGCGTCCCTTATGTTGGCAGGTGGATTCTTTACCACTAGTGCCCCCTGGGAAGCCCCAGAAGGTTACACATCTACAAAAGACCGGCTCTAAGTCTAAAGCCTAGCTCTTCAGAGTCTACTGCAGCACTGTTACTACAGCTGAGCAAGGGTGAGTTCACAGGACAGAAGTCAGAAGGAAACAGAAATATCAGTTACACAGCCTGGGTCTAAAATGTGGTCGACTTTTACAGCTTGCCCTCCATAATTCCTTGAGAAGAGTTTTTCGCATGAATTCTTTTGGCTTAAGCAATAGACACTTAGAATGGTCCTGCTGAATGGACAGCTGAGATGCAAAATAGCATTTCCAAGGTCTAAACTTAATGAGGAAATACCCACAATGAGCAATGGCTAATGCCTGGAGAGTTTCGTTTGGAGGTAGAGGCAGGGGTTGGGGAGGGGGTTCTGCTGTTTTATGTCACAAGAAGAGAAATACTTATCTTACTAAACAATTATTTGTTCATGAAAATCACCTGATGAGCTGGAGGATTCAGGATAAACCAAAGTTCTTTGTGTCTTTACTGAAAGTGACTTAGATGCATGCAATGATTTTAATAAATCTGACTTTAAAGCAAAAGTGAATGTAAAGCACAAACACATACCAGGGTAACCGTGTGTTTCCTTTTCATTCTTCTGGCTAGAAAATTCTCTAAAACCACACTGGTCCCAGTGTTCACAGACACGGCACAAGTAATGATCCTTGATTAAAAACAAGAAGGCAGGGACTTCCCTGGTGGTCGAGTGGGTAAGATTCCACAGTCCTCATACAGGAGGTGTGAGTTCTACCCCTGGTCACAAAACTAGATCCCACGTGCACGTCCCAACTAAGAAGTCTACATGCTGCAACTAGAGAGCCCATTAACACCTGGCACAGCTGAAAATAAATATTTTTTAATTAAAAAAAATTTTTAATTAAATAGCATTATGTTTTAAGTAAAAATTATTTTTCAGAAGAGCTTTAAGGAAAAATCGCAAAGATAGTACATAGATTTCTCATATAGCCTAACCCTATTTCCTTTATTATTAGCATCTCACATACAAAGGTTTCATGTGCCACAGTTAATGAACCAATATCCATACATTAGTATTAACTGAAGCCTGTTGTTTATTCAGATTTCCTTAGACTTGCCTAATGCTCTTTGTCTGCCCCAGGAGTCAACATATATTAGTTGTTCTGTCTCCTGAGACGCATCCTGGTTATTAAAATGGTCACACAGCCTTGTGAAGATACTAAAAACATTGAACTGAACACCTGAAATGGGTGAATTGTAAGATACAGAATCCCAGATTAGAAAGAGGACATTAGTTGAAAACCTGGTGGAATTCAAAAGTCTGGAATGCATTTAACAGTTATCAGTGTTGATCTTTTACTTTTGACAAGGGTACCTAACAAGGAAAATTGGGGAAGGCATATACAAAAACTCTTTGTACTATCATTACAAATTTTCTGTACATTTAAAATTATTCCAAAATAAATTTGGGATTTTTTTAATTACCATAGAATGTGATCTATTATTACAAAGCAAAGAGCAAACCTTAGACGGTAATACCAGTTGCTTCTTGAAATATTGGTGAGACTCTTAGTATTTTCACTCGAGCTAAAGAGAGAATACCTGTATAATGACATGACAAAGGAGTTCTCTGAGGCCATCAAGTTCAAGGCCTTCTTCAGGAAATGACATGCATCAGTGGCATACCCCGCCTACGGTTACCAAACCAGCATTTTATGGTCCTCCTTGATCACCGTTCCACAGTCTGCAGCTTTGGCCACCTTTAGTCAACTCTACTCAAGTTCACTTTCTCTTGTTTAGGAACCTTCAGTTCAGTTGTCCTTAGAACCGTTTTTCCTGCTTTCTAACTGCACCACATCCTCTAGAAACTTTGCAATAGAGAACCAATCTCGATACATATGACTCTAATGTATAAAAAAGTGGTCAATTTCTAAATCAATTTAACAGCTTACTATTGTCCTTCAGAGTCTCTCAAAGTTTCAAATAGCTAAGGGACCCAGTAATAATTCATTATTGCTCAAGACAGTGAAATTGGGCCCCACCTTGTACTCTGATGAAAAGATTACTTTTAGTTTATAGCCTCCTTTCAGCCTTCTTTTAAATTAAGATCACAAACTAGCCATCAAGATAACAAACTAGCCATCAGATAAAGGTATCTATAAAGACACTCTAAGTACCCCTATAGAAAGATAAAAGATTTGCAACTAGGTCAAGCTCAGCCCCACTCCAGTACTCTTGCCTGGAAACTCCCATGGACGGAGGAGTCTGGTAGGCTGCAGTCAATGGAGTCCCTAAGACTTGAACACAACTAATCGACTTCTCTCTCACTTTTCACTTTCATGCATTGGAGAAGGAAATGGCAACTCACTCCAGCATTCTTGCCTGGAGAATCTCAGGGACGGGGGAGCCTGGTGGGCTGCTGTCTATGGGTTCGCACAGAGTCAGACACGACTGAAGTGACTTAGCAGCAAGCTCACTATGAAACTGAGGTAAATAAATAACTTGATAAAGCTGAGACTACAAAACAGCCTTTCATTATACCCTTTTGTAAACTCCACCCCCAGAACCCAGTCATTAAAAAAAAAACCAATTTCTTTTTTTTGTTCTTCACTCCACAGGGTAGAGAAAGTGGACCTCTGAATACAATTTCAAATCCAGTTTGATTTGCTTCCTTTTGAATCTGCAGGCAAGTTAACATTTACTGTTTGGAGATGAATGGGCAATTTTCTTTTGGGATAGAGAAGGGAGCAGAATCAGCTCAACATCCCTAGTAAACAAGAAACAGAAGCTCTTTTCACACACTATTACACCAGTATGTGTTCGTGCTTTAGATTCACTTTTAAAGTCAGATTTATTAAAATCATCGCACGCATCTAAGTCACTTTCAGGACTTCCCTAGTGGCTCAGATGGTAAAGCGTCTGTCTACAATGCGGGAGACCCGGGTTCAATACCTGGGTCGGGAAGATCCCCTGGAGAAGGAAATGGCAATCCACTCCAGTACTGCTGCCTGGAAAATCCCACGGACAGAGGAGCCTGGTAGGCTACAGTCCATGGGGTCACAAAGAGTCGGACACGACTGAGCGACTTCACTTCACTTCAAGTCACTTTCAGTAAAGATACAAAGGACTTTCAGTTCATCCTGAATCCTCAGGCTCCTCATCAGGTGATTTTCATGAACATTATCTTAGTAAGATAAACATGTCTCTCCTCAAACATATGAACAAGAAATAGAAGCTCTTTTCAAATAAATTACTATTTCCAGAGCAAAGCACACAAATTTCTAAGGCATTCTGACCGGACTCTAACAAGGAGGTGGAAGCAAAGCAATTCCAGAGCCCTGAAGTTCTATTCGCTTCAGCCAACACGCGTGGAAATGCGCACATTTCATTAAGAAATAAGAAAGGAACATATACAGGTGCAATCCTTTGAGCTACATCCCCTGAAAAGGAAAAAGAAAAGGGGTCTTCACCCTCAAGAACAGTTCCTTTACAATCTGAAACCAAGCCTTCCCTCTACTGTTGAAGATCTTGGAATCACAGAATTTGCGAGCTGCACTGGGCTTCAGGAGTTATCGTTTCTGGCAGATGGAGAGAGCAGAAATTCTGGAGACGGGCCACAGACATCATGTCTGTGAGAGGCAGAGCCATCTGAATCCCCGGTCCACAAGGGACAGAGGATCTTCAACGTCCTCAAGCCTAAGTCCAGAGTGCATCTCCCTCCTCCCCCGCGGAGACTGGAGGCAAACCCCATCCTGCCCCCTCTCCCGAGCTCCGTGCTCACCCCCAACCTGTCCCACTGGAGCAGTCCTCACGCTCTCCACATTCCTGGGGACCATGCCAAAGTGGAGGACCCCAATTCCATCACCCACCCCCAGCAGCGTTTTTCAGCCTTGGCTAAAGGAGGGCACTCCTGGAAGCACAGAAACAGAACTCTCAGAAAAGGCAGAAAGGAAGTCGGCATTGCAAGAGCTCTGTAGACACAGATATGAATCAATTCCTAGGAGACACTGGTTTTGGTTTTTGTCTTTTAAAGGAGAAGAGTGGAGGAACCATACACTCTCGTTTATATCCAGAAAAGACAAAAAGATTCCATAGACATGGATGTCTCCCCTACCGCTCAAAGGATGCCACTGGCTGCCAGTGGGGAGGCAATCTGAGCAGCTTCAAACTAGGGGAATGGGGCATAAGGGAGTTGGAGGGGAACACCACTGGGACTGACCTTTCATCCTACCCCCTTTTCTGCCTTGTGATTTTGACACTAAATACTTAAGCTGCCTAGTCAGAAAACTCATTTCTTAAAACCTGTATTTACACAAAGTCAAAGCCCCCAAAATGAGAAAATCAAACACAAATCATGTTTCATTAAAACAGATAAATATTTAAAATAAGTGAAATTAAATTTTTAGAAAGACAGAGGAACAAATAACGCAGGGGGTGAGGATGGGTGGGGAGGTCTTCGGAGGACAGACGTCTCAACCCGATGACACTCACAGTTAAACCACTTCGTGACATTTCACAAGATGACTTTTGAATTTAGCAACTTCCTCTAGGCCTTAGCAACTTTGTTGTGTGTACCTCTGCTGACTCTGTTTCAGATAAGAAGCGCAGAATGAGGAATGAGACAAAAGCGAGGAGGGACAAACCACAGGACTTTTTAGTTACTTGTTTGAAATATGAATTTAGAACTGAAGAAAACTTTTCCAGTATAACCCTGCTCTTTTTTTTCAAATGAGACAAGAACCCAAGCTTTGTGTTGTTGTTTTGGTAAATAAGCTGGAGGATGGAATATTTTTAATAATAGGACGGTTGGGAAACCCTCAGCACCAACCCCCTTTCCCACCCTCTAGAAATCCTAGTTCAACACTTAGAGATGCTTTAATGCCGTGTGGACTTTCAAAACCATGCTTCAAAGAAGATTAACCACTGACAACAGTTACAAGCAGAGCCCTTCTATTATAAGGAAGTTGGTAAATGATTCACCAAGTACATATTTTTTGGCCAAGTAAAAACCCATTACAAATGGGTTAATGAGTTCATCTTGCAGCACATGGTCATGTAACAGCCCTAAGGGATAGTGGTCTTTTAATAAAGCCTATTTTTAACCAGTATAAACTATGTGAAGGTACTTTTCCCATTGATTATTTTTATCCTTTTGCTTTTCTGGCAAAACTACTAGAAACTGTCATTAATAAGTCTGCAGCAAGTTTTTCCTTTGTCTTATTTACTGAAAGGGATGACTTACTTAACATAGAAAGCTTCTGAAAAGCACACAACCAAATACCGCGATTAAATTACACAGACTGAATTCTTAATTTTTTTTAAGTTGCTGCCACAAAAGATATTTCCAGATTGTATCTGCTTTGATATAATCTTTTCATGAAATTTTTCTTTATGAATGTAATTCAGAGGCCATGCTTCAAAAATACTTGAGAGTACTACAGTATACTGTACTTTTTGTATAAGTGACTTGACTTCAGACTGGGAAAGGAATTTTTACATATTGTCCATACAAACATGAGACATTCTGACCCCCCAAAAGATAATGATAATATCTGCATTTATGATATGACTATATCATATAGTAATAGATCTATCTATTACTATAGATCTGTCTAAGGGAATAGATCTATCAACTTCACACAATGAAAACAGGAATGGAGAATGTTAAACAATCCAAGATTCACATTTCACTACCAGCAACTGGGCCATTAATTAACTTTCAATCAGAAATTAGGCCTATTCGATCTGAAATGCAGGGTCCAAATAAGAAATAGGTAGGCCTAACCCAGAACTGGCCCCTAAGTTTCTCATCACTTAGTCATCCATTCCAACACAAAATGTAAATAAAATTCCACTACAATGGAATCCAGTTTATTTAGTTTTTACTTCATACTCCTATGCATACCAAGATGACCACAATTCAGCCTTAGTCACTGCCCACGGAGAAAGTTCACCTTTTCTCAGTACCTTTGCTCAAACAGTTTCCTCTTCCTGGTATATTCTGCCTGTCCCCGACCCGGCCTCATCCCTGCACTTTCTCTCCTGCTTCTAAAGCAGAAACTCCCAGGAAGAACACTCCCCACACATAATTTCCCAGAAGAGGCCCAGGGGTGCTGAGGCCTGGGTGCATATATTTTCTGGAATAATTAAGCATACTGCATTGTAAGAGTTTACACATGCTTATAGGTTTGTCTGCTAGAAGGCACAGGCCCTAGCTCATCTCTGTATCCCCTTCCAGCCCAATATTTGATAGGCAATGTTCAATAAGCAACTATAGAAAGAAGCCTCTCAGAGTGAGGCAGGTCAGAAAGACCAATAAATATCTGAGACACAAGGTAAGAGACACCATGTGATAAAGAAAGAATGAAATATTGCCATTTGCAGCCACTTGGATGGACCTAGAGTATATCCTACTAAGTGAAGTCAAAAAATACTATATAATATCATTTATATGTGGAGTCTTTTCAGATTTTTAGATTGGTATTGATATTTTTTAATAATACCAATGAATTTATATGCAAAAAACAGAAACAGACTCATAGACATAGAAAACATTTATGGTTACCAATGGGGAAAGGGTGGGGAGGGAAAAATTATGAGTATGTGATTAACAGATACAAACAACTATACATAAAATAGATAAGAAATAAGGATGTACTGTACAATACAGGGAACTATATTCAGTATCTTATAATAACCTATAATGGAATAGAATTTGAAATATATATATAACTGAGTCACTTTGCTGTACAGCTGAAACTAATATTGTAAATCAACTATGAATTTTCTATTTAAAAAGACAGACACACAGAACCAATATCCAGACAAGTAGATACACATATTGTTGTTCAGTTGTTTAATCACGTCCCACTCTTTGCGACCCCATGGACTGCAGCATGCCAGGCTTCTTTGTCTTTCATTATCTCCTGGAGTTTGCTCAAACTCATGTCCATTGAGTTGATGATGCCATCCAGCCATTTCATCCTCTGTTGCCTCCTTCTCCTGCCCTCAATTTTTTCCAGCATCAGGGTCTCTTCCAATGAATTGGCTCTCAGCACCAGGTGGTCAAAGTATTGGAGCTTCACGTTAGCATCAGTCCTCCAAATGAACATTCAGGGTTGATTTCCTTTAGATATGTATACACAAAGTCAATAAACATAACCCTTTGGATTACGGGCATAATCCTTCCCCACAAAAGAGGTACAGGTGATATGGAGAGAGTGCTGTGGAGAAACAAAATAAAAGGGGGTCATTTGGCCCTGGGGGAGGGGGAGTCTATAAGGGAAAAGGGGAGAGCAAGGCCAGGGTCACAGAGAGCAGACAGGAGGGGGTGAAATAGGAAATGAGGATCCTGATGAGGGCTACTGCCTGGGACAGGGGAAAAGTGTGAACAGAAGCTGGAAGGTATAAAGACACAGGGGATCTGAGCCACAGGAAAGCACTGTCTGCTGTGCTGTCTGTACAGAACCCAGGAAAGCATGCTGGGATGCAAGGCAGTGACTAGAGCAAAGCCTGCAGAGTCCCAGGTTCAAGTCCTGCCTCTGCCCTCGCCCAGCCCTAGGGCTGCAGGCAAGTTACTGAACACCTGTGTGTGCTTAGTCGCTTCAGTTGTGTCTGATTCTCTGCAGCACTATGAACTGTAGCCCGCCAGGCTCCTCTGTCCATGGGATTCTCCAGGCAAGAATACTGGAGTGGGGTGCCATTTCTTTCTCCAGGGGATCTTCCTGACCTAGGGATCGAACCTGCGTCTCCCGCATTACAGGCGGATTCTTTGCCGCTGAGCCTCTGGCTATTTTAAAGCCGCCTTCCATCTCCCAAAAGCAGTTTCTTCAGAACCACGAAGGATCTTTCCACTCTGCAAGGCTCAGGGTCAGTTGCTGGCCATGGCCTCACCAGGCCCCTGGGCCCCCAGGGGGCACTTTCCCTGCCCTGTTGAGCACCCCACCTCTCATCCCCAGCCTCCTGTTGAGCACCCTGCCTCTCATCCCCAGCCTCCTGTTGAGCACCCTGCCTCTCATCCCCAGCCTCCTGTTGAGCACCCTGCCTCTCATCCCCAGCCTCCTGTTGAGCACCCTGCCTCTCATCCCCAGCCTCCTGTCGGGCGTGCACACTTGCAGCTATGGACCTCTTCCTCCGCTTCCATGATTCATGTTCCCACCACCGACCTCCCTCCCACTTTTGACCTCTGCTCTGCTCCGGAAACCTCAGAGTCTTCCCAGCTCCCTCCCTCAGCTCTCAGCCTGGTGGGAGAGCTGTCTGGCCCCAGTGTCTGCTTTCCCGTTTTACCACCACATGGGCGAGGAGAGAGAAGAAAAGTCACTGCTTGTCCAGACTTCCCCAGGGCTGCTCTGGACCATTTTTCTTCCACCATCCCTGTCATTTAGTAATACACTTGCAGACTAAAAGCTCTAAGTGTGTGTAAAATCAGCCAATCATGTGAAAGTAGCACCTCTGCCCTTATTTATTTATTAGCCTGAATAGAAAGACCTCTAAAATGGACGTTTTCTTAGAAAGCATTTGAATGCATTTTGTTTGGTCTTGTATTCATGAAGTGTTCTGTTGTTCAGTCACTAAGTCGTGTCCCGACTCCTCGTGAGCCCATGGACTGCAGCACGCCAGGCTTCCCTGTCCCTCACTATCTCCCAGAGTTTGCCCAAGTTCATGTCCATTGAATCGGTGATGCCACCCAACCATCTCACCCTCTGTCATCTCCTTCTCCTCCTGTCCAATCTTTCCCAGAATCAGGGTTTTTTCCAGAGAGTCAGCTCTTCATATCAGGGGGCCAAAGTATGAGAGCTACAGCATCAGTCCATCCAATGAGTATTCAGGGTTGATATTTCTTAGGATTGACTGGTTTGATCTCCTTGCTGTTCAAGGAACTCTGAAGAGTGTTCTCCAGCATCACAGTTTGAAAGCATCAATTCTTAAAGTGTTTAATTAGCACCAGTTATGAACTGGGCTCCTAAAATGGGGCTGTTGGAGGGAACGGGGTGGCAGGCATCAAAAGAACACAGCAGGCGTGTTCTGCTCCCCTCATCCAGGCTCAGCTGCTGCCTCCTTCTATAAAGGGGGTAGGAGAGCTCCTAACACCCTTTGAGAGAGGCACCATCCTTCCAGCCAAGAAGTACCTCCCCTCCAGACCCAAGTCTGTCTCCTCCTAACCCTGGATACAGAGAAGGCAATGGCACCCTACTCCAGTACTCTTGCCTGGAAAATCCCATGGGCGGAGGAGCCTGGAAGGCTGCAGTCCATGGGGTTGCGAGGAGTCAGACATGACTGAGCAACTTCACTTTCACTTTTCACTTTCCTGCATTGGAGAAGGAAATGGCAACCCACTCCAGTGTTCTTGCCTGGAGAATCCCAGGGACAGGGGAGCCTGGTGGGCTGCCGTCTCTGGGGTCGCACAGAGTCGGACACCACTGAAGCGACTTAGCAGCAGTAGCAGCAGCAACCCTGGATAGGATACACTCTGCAGAGCAGCTAACCGAGAGCCTGAGAGCAGAGCCGGTCATGCCCTCTCTGGTCCCTCCTAGTTGTCAGCATCCACCAACCTCCACATTGCTGGAGAGCTTAGGTACCACACCTCACATCCCTGGGCACTTGGGGAGCTTCAGGACAATCTCTCAAACCCCCTAGGTTCCTGGGCTTGCTAAACTGAATCAACTTCCATCCCTTCTCCCAGGGTAGCTTTGCTAGGGATCTTCAACTTGAATACCCCGGCGCCTAGCTCTCTCACTTCCCCAGCACCTGCTCTTCAAAGTCCCTCCAAACTCCTCATGTTTCCCTTCTCACTGTCACCACCTCTAACTACTTGTCAGCATCTCTCAACACCCTTACTTCTTAACGTCTCAACAACTTTCCCTTCCAACTGTCTATTTCACTTTTGCTCTGAGAAGGCGCTGCTGAAAGAGAAAAATCACAGACTGGCACAAATCCTGACACTTTTGATTTTCAGTGGGTTGATTATACCCAGCAACCCATTCAACCGACCCCAGGCAGCTCCTTCTCTGCTCCCCCATAAAGATCACCTAAAACATCTGCTCATCCTCAAAACTCCGGTTTCACGTCCATCCCTTCATCCTTCGGGCCATGACCTCCCACCGCACTTCACAAGATGAAAATCCTTTCACATTAAACCCGTCAGTGCTTTCCCTTTGACGTGACCAGTGCCTCTAAACTTCTGTTCTCAGGAGAATCACCTGGGCAGCCCCTTCACTCGGACAGGTATTTGGACTCCCTAGGCCTGAATCGAATCCCAGAAGCATACAGTGGATTCTGATGCTGGTCCATCCACCAGATTGGAGGAAAATCAGTCTAGGACATGGATCTCAAACTCCAGCTCTCGGGCCAAATCCAGCCCCTGTCTGTTTTTGTGTGGCCTGCACGTTAACTATGTGTTTTTACATTTTTTTAAGGGTTGGGAAAAAAAAAAAATAGAGAATTTTGGACTTTCCCTTGTAGCACAGCAGATAAGAATCCACCTGTCAATGCAGGGGATGCAGGTTTGATTCCCTGGTCAGGGAAGATTCCACGTCCTGCGGAACAACTGCTGCTGCTGCTGCTGCTAAGTCGCTTCAGTTGTGTCCGACTCTGTGCGACCCCAGAGACGGCAGCCCACCAGGCTCCCCGTCCCTGGGATTCTCCAGGCAAGAACCCTGGAGTGGGTTGCCATTTCCTTCTCCAATGCATGAAAGTGAAAAGGGAAAGTGAAGTCACTCAGTCGTGTCCGACCCTCAGCGACCCCATGGACTGCAGCCCTCCAGGCTCCTCCGTCCATGGGAGTTTCCAGGCAAGAGTGCTGGAGTGGGTGCCATTGCCTTCTCCCATGGAACAACTACACCCGTGCAATTCAACTACTGCACCTGTGCTCAGGAGTCCTGGACCACAACCACTGAGCCTGTGGGCTGCAACTGAAGGCCACATGCCCTCGAGCCCGGCTCCACGGGAGAAGTCACGCCAGTGAGAAGCCCCCAGCTAGAGCAAAGCATACTCGAAGCAACGAACACTCAGCACAGCCAAAAATAAGGTTTAAAAAAAAAAAAAACGAGAATGTAATCCATGTAAATTACATAAAATTCAAATTCCAGTGTCCATAAATAAAGCTTCAGGAGGACACAGCCAGGCCCAATGATTTACATACTGTCTACGGCTGCTCTGAAGTGACAAAGGCCCAGTGACGTGGATGCAATGAAGACTGCCGCAAAGCTGAAAATATCTGCTGTCCGGTCCTTTATATAAAAAGCTTGCCGCCCCCTGGTCCACAGGATGAAGTGCAGACACCTCACCAGAGCCTTCCAGCTTCTCTGTGACACAGACCCTGCCTCCCTCCCCAACCCACGGTCCCAGTCTCACAAGCACAGCCCCACCGGCCACCTCAGTGGGCTCAGCACCTCAAACGAAGCTCAGCTTCACACTTTCCCACTTCTGCACGTGCTGCTCTTTCTACCAACTTGCCACACAAACACTTCTTCGTCCTTCCAAGACCCAATCATGTTCCTCCCCACCCGTGAGATGCTCTCTGACAACCAAACCTTACCCGACCCCCCCACTGCACTAAACTCATTGTATCCCAATTATCTGTATACAGCAGTGATTCTAAACTTCTTGCTCCCCGCACCACCAGGAGGGTTCATGAGACCACCCTCTGGCTGGGTCTGCCCTGCAGAGCGGCGGACGGGGTGCCAAGCAGAGAGAATGGACGTTTCAAGGCTGATGCTGCTGGCCCAGGCACTGCCCAGAAGCAACACTGGTTGACTTCTGTGTCCCTCGCCCCAATCACCAGTGAATTTCTTGAGGAAGGGCCCAATTTTATTCATGTTTGAATCATCCCAGCCTCACTTGGTTCCAAGAATTCCTGGAATACAGCAGAAACTCAGGATTTGCTATCTGTGGTCTAACCGCACGAGCTTCCTCCTGGGAGTCAATGATTTTCACTCTCGGACAGTGAAAGGAAATTGAGTGGGGAGAGGAGATCTGGCCTTGCTGGTTCCTGGTTCCAAAGAAATAAATGGAAGTGGCTCTCTGCAGGACTGACATTTTCTGGTCTGCCAAATGCATCCTGAGCTGGGGTCAACTGGAAAGCCCTAGGGTGGAGAGCAGATGGTTCAAATCAGAAACCCGAGGGTACAGCCTAGAGGCAGCACCAGCGGGGGATGTTCAGTGGCAGGCCCCTTCCCCACAAAGGCCCATCCACTGTCCACTTGAAAAACAAGATTCTCTATATCAACATCTGATCACATACATCATTAGCATGGGCCAAGAGCTACCCCACGTCCAAGGTCAGGGGCAGCGGCCTACAGTGCCAGGCTGCAACGGCACAGGAACAGCTGAGAGAGCCACCTCACGTCCAAGGTCAGGGGCGACGGCTGGGAGGATATACCCCGCATCTGAGGCCAGGGGCGGCGCCCAAGGCCAGGGGCGGCAGCCAGAAGGAGCAACCACACGCCCTAGGAGTGGTGGCTGAGCCTGCACAGGAGGGCCTAGAGGAGCCATCCCACATTGAAGGTTAGGGAAGGGCGGCAGGGAGGAGATATCCCTCATCCAAGGTAAGGAGCAACGGCTTTGCTTTGCTGGAGTAGCCATGAAGAGATATCCCACGCCCAAGGTAAGAGAAAACCAAGTAAGATGGTAGGTGTTGCAAGAGGGGCATCAGCGGGCAGACACACTGAAACCATACTCACAGAAAACTAGTCAATCTAATCACACTAGGACCACAACTCAATGAAACCAAGACATGCCTGCAGGGCAACCCAAGACGGGCGGGCCATGGTGGAGAGGTCTGACAGAATGTGGTCCACTGGAGAAGAGAATGGCAAACCACTTCAGTATTCTTGCCTTGAGAACCCCATGAACAGTATGAAAAGGCAAAATGATAGGATACTGAAACAGGTACTCCCCAGGTCAGTAGGTGCCCAATATGCTACTGGAGGTCAGTGGAGAAATAACTCCAGAATGAAGGGATGGAGCCAAAGCAAAAACAATACCCAGCTGTGGATGTGACTGGTGATAGAAGCAAACTCTGATGCTGTAAAGAGCAATATTGTATAGGAACCTGAAATGTCAGGTCCATGAATCAAGGCAAATTGGAAGCGGTCCAACAGGAGATGGCAAGAGTGAATGTCGACATTCTAGGAATCAGCGAACTAAAATGGACTGGAATGGGTGAATTTAACTCAGATGACCATTATATCTACTACTGCGGGCAGGAATCCCTCAGAAGAAATGGAGTAGCCATCATGGTCAACAAAAGAGTCCGAAATGCAGTACTTGGATGCAATCTCAAAAATGACAGAATGATCTCTGTTTGTTTCCAAGGCAAACCATTCAATATCACACTAATCCAAGTCTATGCCCCAGCCAGTAACGCTGAAGAAGCTGAAGTTGAATGGTTCTATGAAGACCTACAGGACCTTTTAGAACACCCCCAAAAAAATGTCCTTTTCATTATAGGGATTGGAATGCAAAAGTAGGGAGTCAAGAAACACCTGGAGTAACAGGCAAATTTGGCCTTGGAATGCGGAATGAACCAGGGCAAAGGCTAATAGAGTTTTGCCAAGAAAATGCACTGGTCATAACAAACACCCTCTTCCAACAACACAAGACAAGACTCATGTGTAGAGTCAACACCGAAATCAGATTGATTATATTCTCTGCAGCAAAAGATGGAGAAGCTCTATACAGTCAACAAAAACAAGACCAGGGGCTGACTGTGGCTCAGATCATGAACTCCTTATTACCAAATTCAGACTGAAATTGAAGAAAGCAGGGAAAACCACTAGACCATTCGGTATGACCTAAATCAAATCCCTTATGATTATACAGTGGAAGTAAGAAATAGATTTAAGGGCTTAGATCTGATAAGTGCCTGATGAACTATGGAATGAGGTTCGTGACACTGTACGGGAGACAGGGATCAAGACCATCCCCATGGAAAAGAAATGCAAAAAGCAAAATGGCTGTCTGGGGAACCCTTACAAATAGCTGTGAAAAGAAGAGAAGCGAAAAGCCAAGGAGAAAAGAAAAGATATAAGCATCTGAATGCAGAGTTCCAAAGAAGAGCAAGAAGAGCAAGAAAAGATAAGAAAGCCTTCTTCAGAGATCAGTGCAAAGAAATAGAGGAAAAGAACAGAATGGTAAAGACTAGAGATGTCTTCAAGAAAATTAGAGATATCAAGGGAACATTTCATGCAAAGATGGGCTAGATAAAGGACAGAAATGGTATGGACCTAACAGAAGCAGAAGATATTAAGAAGAGGTGGCAAGAATACACAGAAGAACTGTACAAAAGATCTTCATGACCTGGATAATCACGATGGTGTGATCACTCATCTAGAGCCAAACATCCTGGAATGTGAAGTCAAGTGGGCCTTAGAAAGTATCACTATGAACAAAGCTAGTGGAGGTGATGGAATTCCAGTGGAGCTGTTTCAAATTCTGAAAGATGATGCTGTGAAAGTGCTGCACGCAATACGCCAGCAAATTTGGAAAACTCAGCAGTGGCCACAGGACTGGAAAGGTCAGTTTTCATTCCAATCCCAAAGAAAGGCAATGCCAAAGAACGCTCAAACTACCGCACAATTGCACTCATCTCACATACTAGTAAAGTAATGCTCCAAATTCTCCAAGCCAGGCTTCAGCAATACGTGAACCATGAACTTCCAAATGTTCAAGCTGGTTTTAGAAAAGGCAGAAGAACCAGAGACCAAATTGCCAACATCTGCTGGATCATGGAAAATGCAAGAGAGTTCCAGAAAAACATCTATTTCTGCTTTATTGACTATTCGAAGCCTTTGACTATGTGGATCACAATAAACTGTGGAAAATTCTGAAAGAGATGGGAATACCAGACCACCTGACCTGCCTCTTGAGAAATCTGTATGCAGGCCAGGAAGCAACAGTTAGAACTGGACATGGAACAACAGACTGGTTCCAAATAGGAAAAGGACTATGTCAAGGCTGTATATTGTCACCCTGCTTATTTAACTTATATGCAGAGTACATCATGAGAAATGCTGGACTGGAAGAAACACGAGCTGGAATCAAGATTACCAGGAGAAATATCAATAACCTCAGATATGCAGATAATACCACCCTTATGGCAGAAAGTGAAGAAGAACTAAAAGCCTCTTGATGAAAGTGAAAGAGGAGAGTGAAAAAGTTGGCTTAAAGCTCAACATTCAGAAAACGAAGATCATGGCACCGGTCCCATCACTCCATGGGAAATAGATGGGGAAACAGTGGAAACAGTGTCAGACTTTTTGGGGGCTCCAAAATCACTGCAGATGGTGACTGCCGCCATGAAATTAAAAGACGCTTACTCCTTGGAATAAAAGTTATCACCAACCTAGATAGTATATTCAAAAGCAGAAACATTATTTTGCCGACTAAGGTCCGTCTAGTCAAGGCTATGGTTTTTCCAGTGGTCATGTATGGATGTGAGAGTTGGCCTGTGAAGAAGGCTGAGCACCAAAGAATTGATGCTTTTGAACTGTGGTGTTGGAGAAGACTCTTGAGAGTCCCTTGGACTACAAGGAGATCCAACCACTCCATTCTGAAGGAGATCAGCCCTGGGATTTCTTTGGAAGGAATAATGCTAAGGCAGAAACTCCAGTACTTTGGCCACCTCATGCAAAGTATTGACTCATTGGAAAAGACTTTGATCCTGGGAGGGATTGGGGGCAGGAGAAGAAGGGGACGACAGAGGATGAGATAGCTGGATGGCATCAAGGACTCGATGGATGCGGGTCTGAGTGAACTCTGAGAGTTGGTAATGGACAGGGAGGCCTGGCGTGCTGCGATTCATGGGGTTGCAATGGACACAACTGAGTGACTAAACTGAACTGAGCTGATACTATTACTAATGATAAACACTTATCGGGAAATAAAACCTGACCCTCAAGAAAACTTTAGTTTGAAACTCAGCATACAAATGTAGAAGGACAGCTAACAAAATAAGGTAACATTTACTAAGTGTCAAATACAAATGCTGTCAAAGTAAACAGTAAATTCTACATGAGTCCAAGGTTTCCTGTGGCTTTTCCATCTCCATTCCACAAAGCCACCATGTGTAAACCTCAATCCTAAAGGAAATCAACCCTGAATATGCATTGAAAGGACTGATGCTGAAGCTCCAGTACTTGGCCACCTGATGCAAAGAGCTGACTCACTGGAAAAGATCCTGATGCTGGAAAGATTGAGGGCAGGAGGAAAGGGCAACAGAGGATGAGATGGTTGGATCTCACCAACTCAGTGGACATGAGTTTGAGCAAACTCTAGGAGATAGTGAAGGCCAGGGAAGCCTGGCGTGCTGCAGTCCATGGGATCGCAAAGAGTCGAACGTAACTGAGTGACTGAACAACAGCAAACCTCTATTAGCACCTACAACAGCTCATCAGGACATAGTACTTGTATATTAATATTTACGTGGGTCTTTGCTTCCCTGGTGGCTCAGACGGTAAAGTGTCTGCCTGCAATGTGGGAGACCCGGGTTCGATTCCTGGGTCAGGAAGATCCCCTGGAGAAGGAAATGGCAATCCACTCCAGCACTCTTGCCTGGAAAATTCCATGGACAGAGGAGCCAGATAGGCTACAGTCCATGGGGTCGCAAAGAGTTGGACATGACTGAGCGACTTTACTTTCACTTTTCACTTTTGTCTCCTTTATAGGTGTATAAACTCTTCTAGGACAGAAACCTTGATTTTTTTAAAAAAATCCTTATATTTCTACTACCTGACCAAGTCCCTGACATTACAAGTGTGAAACAAATATTTAATAATGACTGTGGAATGTGAGTTAAGCTTTAACCAAGGGCAAGGTTTAGATAAGACAAGAATTGAGGGTTGGGCCTTCCACAGACAGACAAGGGAACCAACCAGGTGACTGCAAACTCCAGCCAGGTGGAGAAAGTTTCTGGCCAGAGGCTTCAGTAGTATCAGACTCTTTGCAACCCCATGACTGTAACCCGCCAGGCTCCTCTGTCCATGGAATTTCCCAGGCAAGAATACTGAGTGGGTAGTCATTCCCTTCTGCAGGGGATCTTCCCAACCCAGGGATTGAACCTGGGTCTTCTGCCCTGCAGGCAGATTCTTTACCATCTGAGCCACCAGAGGCGGGGGTAGTTGAGAAGGCCACGAGTTGAGAAGGCCAGGCCTTGAGAGCTAGTCTTCACTCATCTAGTCTTTAAACAGTAATACAAGCCTACAGGAAGAGACCTAAACCTTGATTGCTTTAACCTCGGAAATCACTTCCTAGATTCTTATCTCCTGGTCTATTTCTCCTTTGCCCCTTTTTTCTGCTGATGCCACATTAGGGGGAAAAACTGAAATTCAGACAAAGAATCCTAATTTAATACTGAATTGATACTTTATGCAAATACAGACAAATTTGGGGGTTTCAGTTGGTTAAAAAAAAGTCTTGGCACTCAGTTCCCCAGATTGCAAAGTCCTTAAAGCCAGGAATTCCTCCTCTTGCACAGCTCCTCGGATATGATCAAGTGACACACACATTAGGAATGTCAGCATTCTTAGTTGAGTCCTAGTCCATTCGAAGGCTGGGACAGTTTAAAGATGAATCTTGTCATAGCCCACAACCTAAACAGAGTGGAGAGGGTATGAACAGATGATTTAAACAGAATAGCAAATCAGTTATCCTCCGCTCCCTGCCCAAGCTCCACATCTGCTCAACAGAAAGGAACTCATTCTAGAAACACAGTTTTCAACAAACTCATCTGTGAGACACCTGTGAAGGCCCCTACATCCTCCATCCTATACTCTGGATCTGAACTGCTGGGCTCCAAGTCTCTAATTAAATAAGATGATTTTGCATTTAACCTCTTTGAGAGGAGTCCAAGCTAGTCAAAGTCCCTGGAAACTAAAACCAGAGACTTTTCCTGAGTATAGTCACAATGTACATGGGCTTCCCCAAGGAGCTAACAGAACAGATAAATGGAAGAATTGGATGAAAAACAGAGCTCTTCACTCACGTAGCAAAATGCTCAGCAGATATTTCAGGTGCTGCAAATAATAAACGACTTGACCCAGGGAGACCTAGAAGCCAAAGACATTCTCACAAGTGCAATCAATTCAAAAATTACAAACACACACGTGAAACGCTAAAACATTAAGGAGAGGATTCACTGTTGTTTTTAAGTGGTATATAAGGCACTACTTGGGCAACTTGAGATATGTTTTATCATTCTTGGCAAACTGCAGGCCAATAAGGCGGCATTCTTTAATGGGCCAGGAGCATATGTGTATCAAGGGCTGGGCTCTTAGCCTAGGTCTGTCCTCCAGAGCTGGCTCCACATTTCTCGTCCCCCTTCTGTGGCCCAGGAGAAGCTCCTCAGACCACTTCACCCAGGCGCTCTAGACCAGCCACCCACCAGGGGCCACGGCAAGAGACACAAAGGTCAGGGATGAGGAGCAGAAGGGCCAAGTTCTCTCTTAAGTAATTCAGGGAAGTTTCTTCATTATAAGCCATTGAGTTTAATTGTTTCCTGCCAGGCCCCTGTCTGATACAAGGACCGTACGGCACTTTACATCTATGTAAAATGTCTCAACTCCCAAAGGTAGGTCCTTTGCCATCTTCCACGTTACACGTGAGGACCCTGAGGCTCCAAGTTTGTAGAATACCAGCTGACGGTCACAAAGAAAGTTTCCTGGCTGACCAGGAATTACCCGCAAGTCAGTCTAACATCTAATAGGCCCTTAAAAGTGTGAGGGAGAAAAACACATCAAGCTTCCAAACCCTCAAGCCACAGTTTCGCCTCAAACCACATTGTTTATGGTTTGGGATTCTCCCTCAACCTAAATAAGCCAGCTGGGGTATTGCCCTTTACGGGTGTCTTCCACCAAGAATCACTGTGATTGGACCCAGCTGAAGGGCAGCAGGGCTCCCTAAGATCTAAGATCACAGGTGTGCCTTCCTTGTCTAGAGCCCACATTTTTCCTTCAGTGTACCCCCAAACCCCTCCCCTCTGTTTTTGTTCTTTCTTATAAAACCAGGATTCCTTTGCCAGAAATCCAGGAGACTCGAGATGATGGTGGAGGCAGTTACAAGGCACTTAATAACATCCAACCTAGATGCCTCTTAGCCATCAATCTCTAGGATCTATTAACAATCTATCTCTTTCCATACCAAAAAAAAAAAAAACAACAAACAACCCTGGATTGTGGTGTACTGCTGCAAACGAAAAGTGCAATTAAAATAAATTGTGATGGGAGGGGAGAGGGGTTAAGTATGAAACAAACTCCCCAGAAAGGAAATTCGGCTCTGAGTTAGATTTCATTTCAGGGCTAGAGAATTTGATATTATTGCGGCCTTTGCAGGTCCCTGGAAGTCACTACATCCTCCCTACAAGAAAAGGCACTGGCAGCTGAAAAACACCCCTCCTGACCTTGAGGATTTCACAACTGATGAGAAGGGAAGTGTCGGATCAGGTGGAGTTCTGAATCAAAGCCTCAAAGGGGGCCAGGTAGAGGGTGGCTCAGAAAATAGCATCTGAGTAAAGCAAATATCCAGCTCTCACTTCCTCATTGCTGAAGGAATGGGAGTGGAAAGTGCAACAGGTATGCTCTTGTGTGAAGGAAAGAATTTTTAAAGTTCATTAGGGAACAGACAGAGGAAGAAAACTGGATGAAACCTTAGCAGGAAACAGGAGTATGCGGGCCCTCCTCCAGAACGCCTTACCCAATTCTATTTAAATATCATTCAGCTGTCCCTTCAACCACACAGGTGTTCATCTGCCTATAATTTACAGACAGCCCCTTGTATCCTCCGTTCCTAGACTCTGCAGATTTAAGCAGCTTCAGTACTGGTACAGTGCTGTAGTACTTACTATTGAAAAATATCCACATATTAGTGAATCCATGCAATTCAAACTTGTCTTATTCAAGGGTCAACTGCGTATTTACTGGCTCACTACTAAACACAAGGCAGATCTAGCCTGTAGCATCTAGAGAGACCAAAAAAATGGGTTAAGAGGCTCAACGCTTAGAAAGATTTCTTACCTGGAATTACTGTTTGTTGCTATTTTCAGTTTCAGTCCAAACACCTGCAGCAGCCTCTCTCTTCTTCCAATAACCTGTCCTAGTAGGGAGCCTGGACCCTCGAGGACGGACTGACTGAATAAACCACGGCCCTCAGAAAACCACAGCATCCTGTGTCCCTCCTCCTTGCGGATGAAGATCGCACAGGGCACAAAGTAACTGTCAACCCGATTTTCCAAGCCTTGCTGCCCGAAATACCCGGGTCTCTCATCCCCAAACGGTACGCTACTGCTTAGACATCACTCAGGCTTACTTTCTAAGTAGGCTCAACTAACTTAAAAATAGTGAAGACTTGAGTGCACTGACAGAAGGAACACGATTTCATTTATCAGAAGACTTTAGAACTGGCTTACAGGAAAGGAGGCAACCCAAACTTCAAACAAGACCAAAAAAAGTTTACTCGAATCTGCTGTGCAAGGTATACCCTTTTTTCCCCCAACTTACAGGAGAAAAACATCAACTCAAACGAAACTCCACCTGTCTAGTCTGAAGCAGGGAAATCTGCAAGAGGGCGGGGACGGAGGTAGATAACATCCCCCCTCCCTGCCTCCCCCGGCTTCCCCTCCCGCTCCGGCTCGGGGAGGGTGCCTGCGCTCACGCCCCAGCCGCGGCCTGGCCGCCCGCCCGCAGTTACCTGGTCCAGCGGGATGCCCAGGAGCTCGCTGAGCGGGTGCAGACAGGTGGAGCCCGTGGTGCGGTAGGACAGGCTGGACCGCGGCTCCGCTGCCATCCTGCATCTTCGGGAGGAGCCGCCCCCAGCCCCGGCCCCCCGGCTCGGCGTCCTCCCGCCCGAGTGCGCGCGGCCGCCGGGCTCCCGGGGACCGAGCTGCGAGCCAGAGGAGGAGACGCGGCGCAAAGTCTCGGGGCGCAAAATCTTGGCGTTCGGCGCTGCGGCTACGGGCGCGGTAGGAGGGCCGCGGCCCAGCGCGCTCGGCTTCCCGCTCCCCTCCTCTCGCCGCTCATTGGCCCGGCTGCCCGGCCGGGAGGCGGAGG
Source organism: Nanger dama (assembly GCA_917880005.1). NCBI lineage: Eukaryota > Metazoa > Chordata > Mammalia > Artiodactyla > Bovidae > Nanger > Nanger dama. The sequence goes on along the minus strand of CAKJTW010000032.1, from coordinate 11,297,792 downwards.
GAGGGAGGGTTGAGTGGGGACCAGAGCCCGGCCCCCGAGCGCCACCCGGCCCGCCCTGCCCCGGCCGCGCGGGGCGGGAGAGCGCCGCTGCGGGCGCCGCCGCCTTGCACGGCGCCCGGCGTTGCGCAGCCCCGGGCGGGGGTGGGGCGGGAGGAGCCAATGCTCTTCCTTCTCCGGAGCTCTCGTCCTCTCCCCGCCACCCGAAAACGACCTCCTCCCGGGTCACCAAGGCGGGCGCCTGGCACTCGGGAGCACCCTGGCCACACCCTGTTTTGGTTCCGCCGCAGTCTCAGCACCCCCACTCTCCCGGTTCCCGCTCGGGTGAAGGTTTCCTGCGCTTTCCCCGAGGCCAAGAGTTCATCTGCCTGGGGGCTGGAAACCCAAGGACACCTCGATGCTCCCAGCCAGCGCCCCATCACCCACCCCCTTCTCTCTCTCTCCATACATTCCTGCAGGCACGCATAGCTTCCTACACCCTGGGTTTGTGTCGCAGAAGCTCAGACACTAGAACTGCTCGCTTCTGACCTTGGATGTCCGGGCCCCCGCGGACTGTAAATTCTTTTCACTCCTGTAAGAAATGATGCTACTGCGATACTGGGTGCTTCCTGATCACTTTCTTGCCAGCACCAGTTCTAAAAATGGATTACCTGGCCCCTTCACTTCTTTGTCCCCAGAAGTGTATCACTGGTCTTTGGGAAACTTTTTCAGTTGATACAGAGATTTTTGAGAATCATAAAAATCTTGCTCTTTCCAGGAACTGCTGTAATGCTTGCTAATGAAGACGACTTTCAGGAAAGCAGTGTTGAAATCAAATGGGTAGAAAAAAAAAAAAAAAAGAGTTGGTGTCAATCCCCAGGCTTCACCAGGTAACCAAGCTCAATACTTTGCATTAGAAGTTTACCTGGGAACGGGCACTGAGCCACCCAGCCAAGAATTAGTTGGTGGAGATACCAACCAAACAGGGGGCAGTCCCTCTATAGCAGAACTAATTGTCCTCAATGTGACCTTCAGCTTCAAATCCAACTGAAGGCTTGTCAGACACTCCTAACACCTTTTCCTCCAAGGCTCAGCCTCACCCTGGCCTTCTAGAAGAGTTTTATCACCAAAAAGCTGCACAGAATTTTAGATGGTCAGGCCAGAGTTTCTCAACTTTTGTCCTCTATTGAGGAGCAAAAAAAAGATCCCGACCACCACTCCTGGTCCCCATGAAGATTTTATAGGAGGCCACTATCACCACTCTCCTTTACACACAGGCATATGCTTGAAGATCAATGAGGCTGTGTGTATGCGTGTTATAATTGCTGTCCTGTCCGACTCTTTGCAGCCCTATAGACTGTAGCCCACCAGCCTCCTCTGTCCTTGGGATTCTCCAGGCAAAGAATACTGGAGTGGGTTGCCATGCCCTCCTCCAGGGGATCTTCCCAGCCCAGGGACTGAACTGGAGCCTCCTGCATTGCAGGTGGATTCTTTACCATTAATGCCACCTGGGAAACCCCAATGATGCAAGACAGGCTTATTAAATATCACACAGTTCTAGAAACTGACCAGAATTGAAACAATGTTCCTTTTATCTTCAGCAAGATGACAGCTTACATGAGGTATTTGAGGACAGAAAGAGCCTGAAACCTCAAAAAAAAAAAAAAAAAAAAACCTCTTAAATGTGAACTGCTAGAAAGCAAACATAGGCCAGTTTGGGTAGTGTTTATGAAGAAAACCCTCAGACCACTCATAGTTCTCCACAAAGCTATATTCTTCAGACTTCAAAAAATAGTCCTCACATTGGCAAAGGTCTAAAAATAGAGATTAGCCCTACCTGGATTTTCTTCTCAACAAAACACAGATTATCATCTAGTCTAAAATTTACACTTAAAAAGGCAGGAACTATGCTTCAGATCTTGAAAACAAAACATCACAGAACTTAAATCTTAATAATTCTGATAGGAGAAGGCAATGGCACCCCACTCCAGTACTCTTGCCTGGAAAATCCCATAGACGGAGGAGCCTGGTAGGCTGCAGTCTATGGGATCTCGAAGAGTCACACATGACTGAGCGATTTCACTTTCACTTTCACGCAATTAATCCTCAAAGAACTCGTAGGAGATGCAGCATCAAGAGAAGGGATCGGTTACACTGTTGGTGGTGGTGGTCACTCAGCCACGTCCAACTCTTTGCGACCCCATGGACTGTAGCCCGCCAGGCTCTTCTGTCTGTGGGATTCTCCAGGCCAGAATACTAGAGTGAGTTGCCATGCCCTTCTCCAAGGGATCTTCCTGACCCAGGATTGAACCCACATCCCCTGCATTGCAGGCAGATTCTTTACCTTCTGAGGCACCAGGGAAGCCCCAGTTATACTACAGGTTAATTCAGTTGGGTTCTGGAGGATGGGCTATGATTCTAAGATGCACCATGGACTTATCACTCTTGTTTCCTTCCCCTTTGTTTCCATCCTCTGTGAATCATACATTCATCATAATAATTATTATATGTTAGTTATATCTCTACAAAAGCTCTCTCATTTACCACTGACAATAGCCCATGTGGTAGTTATTATAATCTCTATGTTACAAATGAGAAAACTGAAGTTTGAGGAGCTTAAGTGTCTTGATTGTGTTAAGGGAGGTTGAATAAAACATGTCTGTCTGATTCCAGAGCCTGGGCTCTCAGTCATTTGCCATTTGCCTCTTAAAACATTTCTCTATCAGGAGGCCTACTCACATACCCGCAGGCTTGTCATTCCTATGGACAAAACACTGCGTTTACTGTTCAAAAATGAGGTGGCTGGGGTGATGCTACAGGCTCTTTGTCTCACCTGTCTTCTATCTGCAGTAAAATGAGGCTTTATATCACGGTCAAGTTTTTAATCTCCTTTATGAAGCTATACTCAGAATGTGAAGTCATCCAGAAGAGCCAGCACTTATCCTGATGACTGGTCTAAAATTAAAGGCCAGACAAAAAAGACCTGAAAAAGAATCTGGCATGTTTCAGGAAGGCAGCTTGATGCTATTGACTGATGAAAATCCAACACCAGTCTCATGCCAACACAGACCCAGCCAAACATAAACAACAAAATTAAAATCATCCTCAAAATTTATGAAGGTATAACTCCCCCAAGAAGATAGACTCTTATGATTCCATAAAAAATAATTATCACAAAAACTAAACCATCTAAAATGACATAACCCACATAAAAATAAATTGCCATGCTAATAATATCACATATTTGTGTATATTCTGTATTCACAGAGAACATTCATTTATATCATCCCCTTTGATCCTCCCACCAACTCTAGGAGGTTGAAAAGGCAGGTGTTACCACTTTTATTATGTCATCATCATCTCCATTTTTGTTCATGAAAATATGAAGTTTCTGGTTACTTGTAGCTAGCTTTTCCACCTAGAAACCTGCAAAAGTAGGATTCAAACTTAGCTATTCCATTGTTCTTTTTAATCACACAAAAATCTTTTATTATACTAGGAGTCCACCTTCAGGAAAATAGCAGAAATTGTTGCCTGCCAAGGGCATTAAACTCCGTGCCTTAATATTTGAGATCGGATCGAGAGAATGGTCTAAAGTGACCCACGATGGGTACCACTCTTGCTTTTTAAGGTGTTTCCTTAAGCATCATCCACACGAAATTGTAGGGAATTTATATTTTGCAATCAGTGCTTCCCTTCTTCATGTTTTTAGCTCAACCATTCTCCACTGGCTTGGAGCATCTATTGCCACCTACCTCCCTAACTTATTTTCTGAATTGCAATCACAGTTAAACATTATTTTCATATTTGTACATGTTCAGAAAATTAAGAAGTTAATATAACTGAACATACAGCAGATTTTTCTCTTACTATTTCATAACATAACATTTCCCCCTGCAAATAGTAGTATCATTTAGTCATTCAAAATAAATCAACACAAATCCTCTCAGCCTGCTAATCTCTGTATTTACATCAGGGAGATGCTGTAAAGACAAAAGAATCCAAAATAATATGCCAGCCTCTGAGAGAAACCAGTTATGAGAAATACAAAGCAGAAGTTAGTCACTGATAAGCAAATGCAGAAATAAAACCTGCTACAAAATGCCATTAACTAAAAGTACACAGAGCAATAAATATGATTTTGTACAGTTCCTGAGTAGGCAGGACTGGAGCCTAAAACACAGAAAAGGAACAGGGAATGAAAGTCGAAAGAACCCAGCCTTTAGAGCAAAACAAAACTGGACATGAAAACCAGAAATGCTTTTTATTGGTTTTGTGACTGAGCAGGTTAGTTATCATCATGTCTCAGCTTCCTGCTCTACAACATGAAAATAAGAATTACCGTCTCTTGTCACTGATATAAGGACTGAAGGAAAGATTATATGCGAACTAAACTGTTACCGAGTAATTGTTAAAAATGCTAAAATTGCTCAGTAGAAGCATACCTTCTACAAGCTAACATTTTAGTTTTAACTCTAGTCTTTTGGGAAGAAGAGGTTTCTAAAATGGATTGCGTGTGTTCCTGCTTACTTGAATGGAGTTAGTGATCATAGCTAAATTTTTACTGATGAATCAAAAACTCCCTCCTGCAATATAGTGATGACATCTTAGAGTCCACTGACTTGTCCAAAGTTTTTCCAGGCACTAAATTTCACCCAAAGAGAGAAACTTTTTCAGTTACTGTGTCTAACTTCCTAGTTTTTCAACCTCCTCTCATAGTTCAGCTGTTGCTTCCTTGACATCTGTTTTGGTTCTACTGTGAGTTAGGGGCTGGAGAAGGAAAGGGCAACCCACTCCAGTATTCTTGCCTGGAGAATCCTATGGACAGAGGAGCCTGGTGGGCTACAATCCACGGGGTTGCAAAGAGTTGGACACGGCTGAGTGACTAGGCACTTCACTCCTCGTTCTATTGCCTGATTCCTGGGCCCAGTGATAATACCAAGCACAACAGTGCTTTCAAATGATGAGATGGCTGGTTTCCTGGCCATCTGTGCAGCCAACGGTACTCATGACTTCTCACTTAAATCCCTCTGACCTAGCTTGTTCAAAGCCTGTGTGGCCATCAGCGTCAGCACGTCAGGCTGGCCAGCCCTAAATGCTGACTGCACAGTGTAGCCTCTTCTTTATAGAACTAAAGTAGGTATTTGTCTCTATTCCCTAAGCCTGCCCTACACTCCAATTGTGCCATTTCTGCAACTTCCATTCTCTTCAAAACAATTTCCATCACTACTGGTCAATTACTTCAGAGTGTCTATCCCCACCACATACTCACAGGTGCCCATGTCGGTGATCTCCAAGAAAGGAACATCAGGATCCATAGGACATTTTCTGTGTTCACAGCGCATCCTTCAGAACTAGCTTTCCCAGACTCACTTGGGGAAACAGTGCTTTGCTTGTGAAGACTGAGTCGACGTTCAGTTCAGTTCAGTCGCTCAGTCGTTTCCGACTCTCTGCGACCCCCATGAATCGCAGCACGCCAGGCCTCCCTGTCCATCACCAACTCCCGGAGTTCACTCAGACTTCCCTGGTGGCTCAGAGGTTAAAGCGTCTGCCTCCAATGCAGGAGACCTGGGTTTGATCCCTGGGTCGGAAAGATCCCCTGGAGAAGGAAATGGCAACCCACTCCAGTATTCTTGCCTGGAGAATCCCATGGACAGAGAAGCCTAGTAGGTTACAGTCCACAGGGTCACAAAGAGTCGGACACGACTGAGCGACTTCACCTTCACCTTCACATCCATCGAGTCAGTGATGCCATCCAGCCATCTCATCCTCGGTCGTCCCCTTCTCCTCCTGCCTCCAACCCCTTCCAGCATGAGTCTTTTCCAATAAGTCAACTCTTCGCATGAGGTGGCCAAAGTACTGGAGTTTCTGCTTTAGCATCATTCCTTCCAAGGAACACCCAGGGCTGATCTCCTTCAGAATGGACTGGTTGATCTCCTTGCAGTCCAAGGGACTCTCAAGCGTCTTCTCCAACACCACAGTTCAAAAGCATCAGTTCTTCGGTGCTCAGCTTTCTTCACAGTCCAACTCTTGCATCCATATATGACCACTGGAAAAACCATAGCCTTGACTAGATGGACCTTAGTCAGCAAAGTAATGTCTCTGCTTTTGAATATGCTATCTAGGTTGGTCATAACTTTTCTTTCAAGGAGTAAGTGTCTTTTAATTTCATGGCTGCAGTCACCATCTGCAGTGATTTTGGACCCCCAAAATAAAAAGTCTGACACTGTTTCCATTGTTTCCCCATCTATTTCCCATGAAGTGATGGGACCAGATGCCATGATCTTCGTTTTCTGAATGTTGAGCTTTAAGCCAACTTTTTCACTCTTCTCTTTCACTTTCATCAAGAGGCTTTTGAGTTCCTCTTCACTTTCTGCCATAAGGGTGGTGTCATCTGCATATCTGAAGTTATTGATATTTCTCCTGGTAATCTTGATTCCAGCTTGTGCTTCTTCCAGTCCAGTGTTTCTCATGATGTACTCTGCATAGAAGTTAAATAAGCAGGGTGACAATATACAGCCTTGACATACTCCTTTTCCTGTTTGGAACTAGTCTGTTGTTCCATGTCCAGTTCTAACTGTTGCTTCCTGACCTGCATATAGGTTTCTCAAGAGGCAGGTCAGGTGGTCTGGTATTCCCATCTCTCTCAGGATTTTCCACAGTTTATTGTGATCCACACAGTCAAAGGCTTTGGCATAGTCAGACTCAGCACATGTTTATTGTTTATAATAAACTACTGTTATTTAACAAAGCACCATTCTAGGTGCTTGGGATACACATCAACTATAAACAGACAAAAATCCCTCCCCTAATGGAGCTTATACTCTAAAAGGTGAAGACATAACAAAAACATTCAAGACCCCACTTTCCATCTGTTAGACATGCACTCAGACATGGGATTGCTGGATCATGCTTGTGTGTGTGTTCGTCACTCAGTCGTGCCTCACCCTTTGCAGTTCCATGCAGTGCAGCCTACCAGGTTCCTCTGTCCATGGGATTCACTAGGCAAGAATACTGGAATGGGTTGCCATTGCCTTCTCCAGGGTTGATGGATGATATGGCAATTCTATTTTTAATTTTTGAAAAACCATCATACTATTTTCCATAGCAGCTCTGCCACTTTACAACCCCACCCACACTGTGCAAGGCTTCCAATTTTTCTCCATTCTTGCCAACTCTTTTTATCTTCTATTTTGTTTTTATTCAATAGTAGCCATCCAAATGGGTGTGAAAAAATCTTATTGTGGTTTGGACTCGCATTTCTCTGATAGTAACGTTGAGCATCTTTTCATATGCTTGTTAGCCATTTTACATCATCATTAGAGAGATGTCTGTTCAAGTCCTTTACCCATGTTTTGGTGAGGTTATTGATTTTTTTCATTGTTGAGATGTAAGAGTTCTTTATTTATTCCGGATATTAACCCCCTTATCAGATATGTGACTTGCAAATATTTTCTCCCATCCACTCCATTGTCTTTTCATTCTGTTGATTGTGTCCTCTGACTCATGAAAGTTTTGAAGGCTGATGTAGTCCCATTTCTCTCTTTTTAATTTCATTGCTTCCGCTTTTTTGTTGTTTCTAAAAAATCATTGCCACATCCAATGTCATAAAGTTTTCTCCCTATGTTTTCCTCTAGTTCTCTATAATAGTTTTAGGTCTTCTGCTTATGTTTTTATTCATTTTGAGTTACTTTGTGAATATAATATAAGATAAAAGTCTAACTTCAGTTTTTTGGCATATGGATTTCCAGCTTGTCAACAGTCTTATATTGTCCTTTTCCTACTGAGTGGTCTTGACATCCATGTCAAAGATCATTTGACCATATCTGTGAGAGTTTATCCGAGTTCCCTCATTTTTAATGTAAAACAATGGAACTATATCTTTAGTTATCATCCTCTTTAAAAGCCACCCTAGAAAGACATTTTTCCCCCGAAAGAGATTCTCCTACCAGTTGTTGAAAATTTTAGATTTTCCCTCAACTCTCACACCTACAAACCCAGTCTTCCTCGGCTACAGTTTCCATGTATATGTTTGAGAAATAAAACTGCCCTGCAAACATTATAGATTTTTAAAACTCTATTTATTGAGAGATACACCATATGTGTAAGTAGAATAATATATTGTTATTATTATGTATATGTATGTATATACAGTGGGTTGGCCAAAAAGTTTGGGTTTTTGAATAAGATCTTATAGGAAGCACCAAATGAACTTTCTGGCCAACCCAATATATATCTATACAAATATAAACTAAAAACAGACCAATAAAAGATAAATGCATGTTGTCACAACTCTTATAAGAAATAGAAATCAGAAACATCATCAGCAGTGCTCTCCAAACCAAGGCTTGCATGCCTCTCACCTTCCCACTCCTACTCAGGTACATAAGGACTTTTGTGAGTACCTAACCATCTACCACGGAGAAGGCAATGGCACCCCACTCCAGTACTCTTGCCTGGAAACTCCCATGGATGGAGGAGCCTGGTGGGCTGCAGTCCATGGGGTCGCTAAGAGTCGGGCACGGCTGAGTGACTTCACTTTCACTTTTCACTCTCATGCATTGGAGAAGGAAATGGCAACCCACTCCAGTGTTCTTGCCTGGAGAATCCCAGGGATGGGGGAGCCTGGTGGGCTACCATCTATGGGGTCGCACAGAGTCAGACACGACTGAAGCGACTTAGCAGCAGCAGCAGCAACAGCAGCAACCATCTACCAGTTAATGTAAATTATTTCTAGATACCCAAATTTCATGTATACTCTTGCCAAACCAAATTTCCCTGAGAAGTCTCAAGTTCACAACAGTCCTTCTCCCACTTGATCAAAGCATCCACTGCAAATCTCATAGTGTACCAGGGTCCTGAATGTGAACCCTTCTCATTTCCAAATGGGCCAGGTCTCCTGAGGATTAAGCAAGGCTCCATTAACCCACAGGGCTTTCTTGGTTCCTGTTTTATGCATATTTCTGTTAGTGGCAGAGCATGAATTTTAGAGTTAACCATGTCAAGATGTTCTGACATCAGATCTATGGTAGTGATGAGAATGAAGGTGGCAATGATAATTTTCCACATCTTTCTTCCCCAGCTCATTTTCCAAGAATGAGGAAGAGTCCTGGGAGAGAAAAAGAAAGAAAGGATGGGTAAGAAATACTCAACACTAGGGCTTCTCTGCGGAGAAGGCAATGGCAGCCCACTCCAGTACTCTTGCCTGGAAAATCCCGTGGACGGAGGAGCCTGGAAGGCTGCAGTCCATGGAGTCGCTGAGGGTCGGACATGACTGAGCGACTTCACTTTCACGCATTGAGAAGGAAATGGCAACCCACTCCAGTGTTCTTGCCTGGAGAATCCCAGGGATGGGGAGCCTGGTAGGTTGCCGTCTATGTGGCTGCACAGAGTTGGACACAACTGAAGTGACTTAGCAGTGACTTAGCAGGGCTTCCCTGCAGATCCAGTGGTTTAGACTCTGTGCTTCCACTGTCTGGGGGCATGGATTTGATTCCTGGTTGGGGAACTAAGACCCCACATGGTGCAAGGGATGCCCAAAGAAAGAAGGAAAGAAAGGAGGGAGGGAAGGAGGGGGAGGGAGAGAGAGAGAAAAAGAAAGACTCAACAGTGAAAACTTGAGGTTTTTTTCATGTGTTTAAAAACAAGAATTTCTTTTCAGCTATTTTTGATACTCTTTCCTAGGGTGTGTCATTTGCTGGAAATAAAAACATGTTGATCAGCTGAAGAAGCAGAATGACTGTGATTCTTTTCAATGTTACTGGAATGTTTCCTGGGACTGCCAAAATTTTCAGGATAACTTTGGGTAAGATCCAAAAATAAAACTTTTTTTTCCCATTTTTGTATGTAGTACTCAGTGTGGTAATTAAAACCTATTTTATCAATTATATTATTAATTGTTTGTAATTACAGTGATTCTTATTACTTTATTCTTTGAAATGTTTGTTATTTTCTATCTCCTATCAATAAAAACAATATAGAAAATAACTGCTAGTCCCACCAGTTCTCACCAGTATAAACTATTCTCTTTACTAAAAGCATAGAAAAAGAGCATGATTCTTCTTATAAAATTATTTATTTCTAAAATCAGCTATACTTCAAATTTAAATGAAAAGCAAAAAAGGATTTATTTCCAATAAATTTTACTTTTTATATTTAACAATATCAACATTTATAAATATATTTAAGAAAGGCTTCCCTGGTGACTCAGTGGTAAAGAATCCACTTGCGATGCAGGAGATGGGGATTCAATCCCTGGGTTGGGAAGATCCCCTGGAGAAGGAAGTGGCAACCCACTCCAGTATTCTTGCCAGGAAAATCCTGTGGACAGAGGAGCCTGACTGGCTACATTCCATGGATCACAAAGAGTTGGACAGGCCTGAAGCAACCGAGCACAATAATAATTACAAAGTTAACTCAATCTAGAAGAATTATTTTTAGAAGAATTAGTCTTCGAGCCTTATACCAGAAAATGAGATAAATATTAAGATTACATTTATATGCATATTTTTGAATAAGTATGATAGGATAATTAATAGAAGACTTGCAATCATGTTAGGACAAAAACTTGTGCAGGAAGTAGAATAGAAATATTTTTCGAAGAGTCTACTACTGAGGCACCAGGGAAGCCACCCTCACAATTGTTTATCCATTCAATTACTGAAGGATATCTTGGTGGATTTTTAAAAAAATTTTACTTTATACTTAACTCTGTCTCATCTAGAATTAATTCCTGGATATGATGTGAGATCGAATGTGAGGTTTCATTTTTTTTTTCCGTATGGATTATTAGATGTTTCAGAGCCTTTTATCAACCTGTTCCCCTTTTTCTGCTGATCAAGCTCTGTCATATATCAAGTTATCATTTTGTGTTGATCTGTTTCAAGCTCACTATTTCATTCCACTGTTCTATGTGTCTACTGTGGACCAATACCACAATGTCATGATTACAATCAATGTGTTAAAGTCTTGGAACCTGGAATGAGATGTTCCATCATATTATTCTTCAGGAGCATCTGGACAATCTGGGACTTTCTTCCATGTAAATTTTAGAGCCAGTTTGTTAGTTTCATGAAAAACTCCATTGGGTTTTGATTAGAATTGTGTTGAGTCACTTTCTCAAGTTGTAGAGAAATTTTCAGTCTGCAGAGAACCGAAATCTTTATGATATGTAGAGTTTTTGTTCCATGAGTACAGTATTTCTCTCTGCTTACTCAGACCTTGAAGTTTCTGATTAAATTTTTATTACTATCTATATAAATGCCTCGATCATTTTGATTAGATTTATTCCAGGTACTTTATATTTTCTTTTGCACTAGTAAATGTTCTCTCTTTTGTTTTATTCATTACATATTCTGTTTGTTGCAATTTACTTTTGAAATTGATCTATCATCTTATACGTACATAACACCCTTTTAAAATATTTATGAATTTTACTTATTTGTATATAGATACAAATTTTCTAAGTAGAAAATCATATCATCTTCTTTACAAAGTTACAGTTTTTTCCCTCCTCTCTAATCCTTGTATTTCTATTTCTTTTTCTTATTCTACTGAGCTGGCTAAAACCTCCAGGACGTTCATATGGAATTTGATAAGACACAGTCCTTCTCCTTGAAGGACTTCAATATGATACGTCATGACAGGACATAGGAATAGGTTGTATAGAGTATATGGAAATTGAGTAAGGCTACATTTAATCCCTTCGTAGAAGACAGAGACCAATCCTACACTAATCACTGTAGCTTAAACATATACATTAATGTTTTGCTAACTGAAATCAAATATATAATTATTCACAAAGACTTCAGACATGTAGAACATTGTTTTTGAAGTGAGAAGATATATTTTAAAAATAATAACTTTGTTCATACATATATTGATTATATATTTATAATGCTTTTACCCAACATTGTCCCAGACCATTCAGCACACTGATGTACAGACAAACACAGTCTGCTCTTAGTTATTAACTGGGATAAGGGGAGGGACTCTGTTTAAACAGTGAAACATTTTTGTGTCAATTGGTTCTTCCAAGAAAATAACAAACATATGGGGCTCATATGTAACCCATGACAGACACTGTGGAAATAGCATATTGGTTAAAAATTTCGATCATATTGCATTAAAACCTGCTGTCCTGAAACTCTTAACCACTCTTCCTAGTTCTGCCAAATAAAATAATGTTTTCTTCCATTTGACAGCAGTTAAAGACTGAAAAGAGTCTCTTTTCCTCTCCTCTTATAAGCCTTCATTTCCATAGCTAAACTATTTCTTCAATAATGTTGTAATTTTAAGAATTCATACTATTCTAATTACCCCGTTCCTGAGATTCTGTTGTTTGTCCCTGTCTCTCTTAAAAACCATTACACAAAACTGAAAACAGTCTTCCAAGCAAGAGATAACCAGTGCAGTATAGATGGAAACTATTATCAGCTGTTTCTAGAAGTTAAAAATATCCCTGCCCATGGCTTCCCCAGTGGTTCAGTGGTTGAAAATCTGCCTTGCAATGCAGGGACACCGGTTTGATCCTTAGTCCAGGAAGACCCCACATGCCATGGTGCAACTAAGCCCATTCGCCACAGTTACTGAGCCTGCACTCGAGCCCCTGAGCCACAGCTACTGAAGCCTGAGCACTCTAGAGCCTGTGCTCTGCAACGAGAAGCCACTGCAATGAGAGGCCCACACGCCACAATTAGAGAATAGTCTCCACTCTCTGCAGTTCGAGAAAGGACGCACATAGAAACGAAAACCCAGTGCAGCCAAGCAAAAAAATCTCTGCCATACTTCAGTAAATTTACATTATTTCTTTTCATTTTTCAGTATAGTACCCAGACTTATTGTCATACATTCAAGAAATCAGATTTTAAATTAATATGAATAAGAATTTCTCTAGATGACCAACGAGAAACTATACTCAATAGTCTATAATAACCTATAAGGGAAAAGAATCTGAAAAATATAGACATATATGTATGTAAAACTGAATCACTTTGCTATACACCTTAAACTAACACAGCATTGCGAACCAACTATACTTCAACTAAAAAAATTCTCCAAAGAGCCTCTTTCACACAGATAATTGTTAGGCCATGTCTTCCCAATCCTATCCTTGTCAATTAACTTTTTGATCATATTTTCATTATTTTAGGTTTTTTTTTAGTTGCAAATGATAGACATGTCATTTCAAGCATCCTTGCTGCTGCTGCTGCTAAGTCGCTTCAGTCGTGTCCAACTCTTCGTGACTCCATGGACTGCAGCCCACCAGGCCCCTCCATCCATGGAATTTTCCAGGAAAGAGTACTGGAGTGGGGTGCCATTGCCTTAGGCAATTTAAAAAACAAACAAGGTGGTGATTTATTGGTTATCAAATTAATTAGTCAAATAATTGAAAAGTCCAAGAGTATTTGCACTTCAGATACATCTAGATCCAGGATCTCAAGGTTTTCAGGACTGGCCTTTTAGTATCTCTTGTTTTTGTTTTCCTCTATGATGTTCCAAATTTGGAAAACTCAGCAGTGGCCACAGGACTGGAAAAGGTGAGTTTTCATTCCAATTCCAAAGAAAGGCAATGCCAAAGAATGCTCAAACTACCGCACAATTGCACTCATCTCACACGCTAGTAAAGTAATGCTCCAAATTCTCCAAGCCAGGCTTCAGCAATACGTGAACCGTGAACTCCCTGATGTTCAAGCTGGTTTTAGAAAAGGCAGAGGAACCAGAGATCAAATTGCCAACATCTGCTTGATCATGGAAAAAGCAAGAGAGTTCCAGAAAAACATCTATTTCTGCTTTATTGACTATGCCAAAGCCTTTGACTGTGTGGATCACAATAAACTGTGGAAAATTCTGAAAGAGATGGGAATGCCAGACCACCTGACCTGCCTCTTGAGACATCTGTATGCAGGCCAGGAAGCAACAGTTAGATCTGGACATGGAACAACAGACTGGCTCCAAATAGGAAAAGGAGTGCGTCAAGGCTGTATATTGTCACCCTGCTTATTTAACTTCTATGCAGAGTACATCAAGAGAAATGCTGGGCTGGAAGAAACACAAGCTGGAATCAAGATTGCCAGGAGAAATATCAATAACCTCAGATATGCAGATAACATCACCTTTATGGCAGAAAGTGAAGAGGGACTAAAAAGCCTCTTGATGAAAGTGAAAGAGGAGAGTGAAAAAGTTGGCTTAAAGCTCAACATTCAGAAAACGAAAATCATGGCATCTGGTCTCATCACTTCATGGGAAATAGATGGGGAAACAGTGGAAACAGTGTCAGACTTTTTGGGGGGCTCCAAAATCACTTCAGATGGTGACTGCCGCCATGAAATTAGAAGACGCTTACTCCTTGGAATAAAAGTTATGACCAACCTAGACAGTACATTCAAAAGCAGAGACATTACTTTGCTGACTAAGATCCTTCTAGTCAAGGCTATGGTTTTTCCTGTGGTCATGTACGGATATGAGAGTTGGCCTGTGAAGAAGGCTGAGTGCCGAAGAATTCATGCTTTTGAGCTGTGGTGTTGGAGAAGACTCCAACTCCCTTGGGCTGCAAGGAGATCCAACCAGTCCATTCTGAAGGAGATCAACCCTGGGATTTCTTTGGAAGGAATGATGCTAAAGCTGAAACTCCAGTACTTTGGCCACCTCATGTGAAGAGTTGACTCATTGGAAAAGACCCTGATGCTGGAAGGGAATAGGGGCAGGAAAAGAAGGGGACGACAGAGGATGAGATGGCTGGATGGCATCACGGACTCGATGGACGTGAGTCTGAGTGAACTCCGGGAGTTGGTGATGGACAGGGGAGGCCTGGCGTGCTGCGATTCATGGGGTCGCAAAGAGTCAGACACAACTGAGCGACTGAACTGAACTGAGCAACTGAACTGAACTGATGACGTTTCATCCCCTTAGGATGGCAAGATGGCTGCCTGCAGCTCCAGGCTAGTTTCCTGTCCTTTCAGTAATGGGAGCATGCAGTCCTCCCAGCAGGAATCCCAGGATTGAATCTCATTGGCCCTAAATGTGTCACATGCCCATCTCTGAACCAAATAAAGAATGTACCACTCTGACTGGCCAGATTATTATCATATGCCCATCTATGGAATTGGAGGCTGAATTTGCATAACACAACCTCTTACGTGAAAGTGGAGAAGAATTTTCTAAGAAAAAAACAGGGTTCTGTTATCAAAACAAGGGAAAATGAATTTTAGGTTTTCAAAAAACTAAATGTCCACTTTAACTCTAAAGCTCAGATATATTTATCTCTATTAAACTGAACCTATATTTCTATATTCTGATGTGGGTGCCTTCACTAACTAGCTGCATTGTTTTGGTTTAATCACTTAACCCTTGGAGTACTCATTGTAAAATGGAAAAGGAAAGGTGGTGAAATAATTGCTAAAGCTATTTCCACTTCTAATTCCCTCATTCCATGATATGTATGTTGAGTGCAGGAAACAGGACTTTAAAAGTATTCTCAAATGTGAAAGTCTGCTATTTGTAGCAATGTAGATGGGGACGGGGGAGTCTGATGGGCTGCAGTCTATGGGGGTCACACAGAGTCGGACACGTCTAGAGAATATTAATGCTCAGTGAAAAAAGCCAGACAGAGAAAAACAAATACTATATGTTATTTACTTATATGTAAAACCTAAAAAATAATACAAATGATTGCATATAGCAAAACAGAAAGAGACTCACAGATATAAAAGAAAAACTAGTGGTTACCAATGAGGAGAGAGGGAAGGGGGGTGGGGCAAGTTAGGGGTATGGGATTAAGAGATACAAACTACTATGTATGAAACAGATAAGCAGCAGAGATACCATTTGCAGGGCAAGGAATTATAGCCATTATCTTGTAATAATTTTTAATGGAGTATAATCTATAAAAATACTAAATCATTATGCTGTACATCTGAAGTGAATATATAATAATATTGTAAGTCAAGTATACTTCAATGTTAAAAAAGACAAAAAATTAAAAATTAAAAATGTCCTCTCAAATGTAAGCAATGATAGAATTAAAATTCCTGTGGCTATAAGGTTTATCAAGTATGCAAGCTCCATGGGAATCCTTAAATTAAATTCTAAAACCTTCATTGAGTGCCTACCATCAATTAATCAGCAAGTGCTCCTCTAAATGAAAAAGACTCTTGGGAAGTATTCAAGAGAGGAATTTGGATTTCATAATTGCAAATGTTCACCAAAGTGGGTAGGGGAGGTGGGTATCTTTAAAAATAGTTACAATTGCAGGCTCTATTTAAGTCAGATTTTTAAAATGATATTTGGGAAGGGTGGGCAGAGGGAGACAACCAAACATAAGCAAACTATGATATTGACCTACAAGAAATAACAGGAAGTCCAAAATCCAGAACTATCTGAGGCATGCTTTCTGAGATGTGGCATGCTGTAAGGAAAGAAACCAGGGACCTTGAACTCAGACAGAACTGAAAATAAAGGCCACTTCTGTACTTGCTATTTACTGCCTTTGGGAATTTTAGCAATTTACTATCCCATCTATTCCCTTATCTGTAAAATGGATATAATGACTTTTCCTCAAGAGAATCCTTGGGTAGGGAAGATCCTCTGGAGGAGGGCATGGCAGCTCACTCCAGTATCCCTACTGGAAAATCCCATGGACCGGCTATAGTCTGTGGGGATGCAAAGAGTTGGACACGACACAAGCGACTGAGCTCAGGAGAATGAGATTATGCAAATAAATTTCAGTCACCAAAGAGTCATTCAAAACACACTCTTCAGTTGTGTCCAACTCACTCAACTGGTGGACTGTAGTCCACCAGTCTCCTCTGTCCATGGGATTCTCCAGGCAAGAATACTGGAGTGGGTTGCCATGTCCTCTTCCAGGGGATCTTCCTGACCCAGGAACCCAACCCATGTCTCATACATCTCCTGCACTGCAGGCAGGTTCTTTACCACTAGTGCCACCTGGAAGACACGGAAATTATATTAAATGAAAGTCAAGATTCAAAAAGATTTCACACTACCTTGCTATGTGATCTTTCAGTTAGTCAGTTCAGTTGCTCAGTCATGTCTGACTCTTTGCAACCCCATGGACTGCAGCAAGCCAGGCTTCCCTGTCCATCACCAACTCCCAGAGCCTGTTCAAACTCACGTCCATCGAGTCGGTGATGCCATCCAACCATCTCCTCCTCTGTCGTCCTCTTCTCCTCCTGCCTTCAGTCTTTCCCAGCATCAGGGTCTTTTCCAATGAGTCAGTTTTTCACATCTGGTGGCCAAAGTATTGGAGCTTCAGCTTCAGCATCAGTCCTTCCAAGGAATAGTCAGGACTGATTTCCTTTAGGATGGGCTGGTTTGATCTCCTTGCAGTCCAAGGGACTCTCAAGAGTCTTCTCCAACACTGCAGTTCAAAAGCATTAATTCTTTGGTACTTAACTTTCTTTATAGTCCAAGTCTCAGATCCACACATGACTACTGGAAAAACCATATCTTTGACTAGATGGACCTTTGTCAGCTTTGTGTTCTTGGTAAATGTGATCTTTTGCATGTATTAAACAATTGGAACCTCAGTTGCTTCATCTGTACAATTAAGAAAATTATTTTTACCAATTTTACAGGTAATGTCTTTGGGTGATCATGATTCTACCCACACAGATTCCAAAGCCTATTCTCTTTTCTTACATCATACTCTCTTCTCTCTTTCTGTCCAACGTCCTTTCCAGTTCTCAATGAAGCTTATGGAAAACATGAGGGACAAAGAAGACATGGTCACTGCAGTTAAGGAGCTTCCAGGGAGTTGGGGTGGAAGAAGAAATGTCAATTGTTGCGCTCAATTTGGGTTTGCAAGTAACAAAGCCCATTATAGACACTGTGGTTATACTTCAGTTTACAAATTCTCTGGCTGTGGAAGCCTACTGCTAACATTTAGTCATGGGAATAACTTTCTAATTTCCTGCACATAAGAGGGGCGGGCAAGGAACTGTTTGGGGTGCTGGATACCACGGAAAAGTGATGTCTCCATAGCAGAGAAAGCAGTGGCATGTGCTGGGGTGCAGTCACAATGGCAGTGAAGACCCAGGGAGGGCAGGTTGATTAAAGGAGAGGCCCTGTGGACGGAGTGCAGGAGGCAGCAGGAGGGGCTGGGTCATGAGGAATTACTGTAAGGACAGGCGTCTCATGAGCTGGCCAGAGCCTCGACGCTACCTCTTGAGCCTTCGCACTGGAAGCGCCCCCAGAATGCCTCTGCTTCATTCGTTGTGATGAGAGCAAGTCTAGAGAAGGAGGAGAGCCACAGGGACTGAAATAGTCAAATTCTCAGTGAAGTGGTGAGAACTGAAACAGGATTGTTACTGTGGTCGCTGAGAGGGAGCAGTTCAGGGCAGAAGCAACTTCAGAGAAAAGGGTCTGGAGAGGCAGGTGGGCACTCAGGAGGGCCCCTCACAGAGGGTTCCTCCAGCATTGAAGGAGCCACCTTCATGATGAAGGCCACCACTGCATCCCCGAGCCAGGTGTGCTTGAAAAGCATCTTTATCACAACCAGCCCTCTGCGACTCCAAACCCCGAAGCAGACCAAGACCCTGCCAGTTTCAGAACCTTCAAAGGTACTTGTCAAAAGTGATGACTTGAGGGCTTTGTGACAGACCTTCCAGAGCAGAATGGCTAGCGCTGGAGGACCAGGAACCAGGGATCTTCCTTTTGAACAAAATTCCCCAAGGAGATGAAGTTGAAAGCCAGGGAGGCAGGTGACCCAACCCCTTCCCTGCTAGTGAGATCACTGAAAGCAGATTAACGCCTCACCCTCAGGTGAAGGTCAATGAACTGGGCCAACAGGAAGACGACGGAGAGAAAAGCTTTCTGTTTCCTGGTACTGTGGTCACTGCAGAAAGCAGCCTTGAGAAACCCAGATGGGATGGCTAAGAGACATTCAGCCTCCTTAGGTATCTCTTCTCAGACCCAAATCTCTGTGGTGCCAACTACTTGGTAATTTTAAAAGTAGAAAAAGAACTGTATTTTGCTCTGGAACGGTTTTACTTCAATCATTCTGTCTTTTCTATAACTATGGGGGAAATCTGTATTAATTGCAGTTAGGGGAAGACTATCTGTCAACAGTATTTAAAAGGAGGGAGATCCCCTCAAGCATATCATCATTTATTCACCAACAGCAACTATAAATCACAGGCACATTGTCAGAAAAGTAATAACATCGATGCCCACTGGATACAACTAAAAATTCTTTCAGTTAAAAGATAAGGAGAAGGACAACAAATGGATGACTATGTCTGCCATTTTTAAAATTTCAGTCCAGATGAGCTTTTGAATGTGGCCCAAGAATCTGACTGCAATGCAGGAGACACAGGTTCTCTCCCTGGGTTGGGAAGATACCCTGGAGAAGGAAATGGCAATCCACTCCAGTATTCTTGCCTGGGAAATCCCATGGACAGAGGAGCCTGGCGGGCTACAGTCCATGGGGTTGCAAAGAGCTGGACATAAGTTAGTTACTGAGCATGTGCACAAACAGGATTCAAAAGACCTCTGAATCCTTTAAAGTTTCAACACTTCTTTGTAGCACCATCCACACAGAAGAAAAATGCTTTCACATTACTAACTTGTACTACACCTATCTGTAGAGTATTTTGCCTCTAACAGGTGTGGTCTTGGCCACAGTCTTTTTGTGTTCAAGCCAAGTGAGAATAGTGTGGCTGGAGACCAGCCATTTCCATCTCTGGAGCTCCATCAAGATTTGAGCTACTTCTTCAAACCTAGGCTTCCTCCTATTCAGATGGGCATATAATGGAGACAACGTGCAGGGCTGCAAAGAAATTTCTATTTCTTTCTCCTCCTTTCACTTCTTTAAATTTCATTTCATAGTCTCTTTCTCAGAAGATCCCACCTGTTCTTCAAACTTGCAAGCCAAGACTTGAATCATCTGCTCTCTAAGGGCAATTTTTCTTTAGGTGTGTTTAGCTTTAAACCAAAGTTCACAACCTTGGCTATACATCAGAATCCCCTGGGGGTGGGAGTATAAATTACTGATGCCAGGGCTGTATTCCAGGACAATTAAGGTGAAGTGATTCCCAGTAAGACATAGACAAACGTGTTCTAAAATTGATATGGAAAGGCAAAGGACTTAGAATAACTAAGATCATTTTGAAAAAGAGGTATAAAATGGAAAGAATCACTACCGATATTAAGGCTTATATAACCACAGTGATCAGCATAGTGTGGTACAAGGGAAAAACAGATATTGATACATAGATCAATGGAGCAGAAAAGAAGACCTATGCATAGATCCACATAAATATGCCCAGCTTACTTTTGGACAAAGATGGAAGAGTAATTCTAGTGAGGAAGAATAACCTTTTCGAGAGATGATGCTGAAACAATTGGATATGCATAGGCCAAAAATGACTTTCAGAGTAAACTTCATGTCTTCTACAAAAATTAACTCAAAATGGGTCACAGACTTAAATGTAAGCTATAAAACTACAAACCTTTTAGAAAAGACCTAAGAGAAAATCTTCAGGACCAAGGGTTAGATGAAGAAATCTTAGGCTTGAGGCCAAGAGCATGATCCATTAAAAGAACTGAAAAAAAAAATGGATCTCATTGAAATTAAATTTCTTTACTTTGTGAAAGACCCTTCTAAGTAAATAAAAAGACACTACAGAGTGAGAGAACATACATATAAACCCTATATCCTACAAAAGAGTTATTTCTAGAAAAATATAAAGACTCATGGTTAAAAGCCAACAACCCAATTTTTAAATGGGTAAAAGTCTTGAAGGGGCATTTCACCTAAGAGGATATATAGACAGTGAACAGAACACATGAAAAGATGTTCAACGTCATTAGCAATTGGTGAACAGTAAGTCAAAATCATGAAATATCACTACATCCTTACTAGAATGGCTACTTAAAAAAAAAAAGTATCACCATCAAATACTGCTAAGAATGGAGAGAAACTGGATCACTCATATACTCGTGGTAGGTATGCAAAATGGTACAGCTACTCTGGAAAATAGTTTGTTGACAGTTTCTTATAAAACTAAGCATGTAGTTCCATTGTTGTTCAGTTGCTAAGTCGTGTCTGACTCTTTGCAACCCCATGGACTACAGCACGCCAGCCTTCCCTGTCCTTCACTATCTCCTGGAACTTGTTCAAACTCATGTCCATTGGGTCAGGGACACTATCAAAACTTTTCATCCTCTATTGCCCCCTTCTCCTCCTGCTCTCAGTCTTTCTGGGCATCAGGGTCTTTTCTAATGAGTCAGCTCTTCACATCAGGTGACCAAAGTATTGGAGCTTCAGCATCAGTCCTTCCAATAAATATCCAGGGTTGATTTCCTTTAGGATTGACTGGTTTGATCTCCTTGTAGTCCACAAGACTCTCAAGAGTCTTCTCCAGCACCACAATTCAAATGCATCAGCTCTCTGGGACTCAGCCATCTTTATGGTCCAAGTCTCACATCCATACATGACTACTAGAAAAAACCATAGCTTTGAATATGCAGACCATATGACCCATCAGTTCCACACTTTGCCATTTATTCAGAGAAGTAAAAACTTGGGTTCACACCAAAACCTCTACATGATTGTTTATAGCAGCTTTATTCATAACAGTCCCAAACTGAAAACAACTCAAACATCTTTCAGTGGGTGAACAGTAAAATAGACTGAAACACGCATTCCATATCAGATGAAATGTTAGTCACTCACTCATGTCCAACTCTTTGCAACCCCGTGGACTGTAGCCCTGTCTGTGGAATTCTCCAGCCAAGAACACTGGAGTGGGTAGCCACTTTCTTCTCCAGGGGATCTTCCCACTCCAGGGACTGAACCTGGGTCTCTTGCTTTTCAGGTAGATTCTTTACTATCATCTGAGCCTCCAGGGAAGCCCTCCATGGATACTACACAACAATAAAAGGCAACCAACTGTTGATACATCAACGACTTAAAAGGGTCTCAAGGGAATTAAGCTGAAGAAAAGTCCACCCCAAAACATCACATACTCCATTGTCCCATTGACATAGCATTCTTGAAATACCAAATTAAACTGTCAGGATGGAGATCAGATAAGTTGCCAGGAGTGAGAGGTGGGAGAGCATGAGGGAACCTTGTGGTAATGGCACAATTCTCTATGTTGATTGTGGTGGTGGTTACACAATTCTACAAGTGTGCTAAAATTGCATAGAAACACACACCCATGCACACAAACATATTAACACTGGTGATATCTGAATAAACTCTTGAAGAGTGTACCAACGTTGTTTTCCTGGAGTTGATATTCCACTATACTTAATGCAAGATTATCACTGGGGGAATGGAATGAAGAGCACACAGACTCTCCCTGTACATTTCTTCCAATTTCCTGTGAATTTAAATTATTTCAAAGTAAAACTTTTAAGCCAAAAAAATACATTAACAAAATGCTGATGTTTGGGCCCTATTCCAGACAAATTAGGTGAAAATTTCCTGGGGTAAGACAGACCATTAATACTTTTTAAACTCTCTCCAGATTATTCCAAGGTGCATTCAGGGTTGAATCACTGCTTTAGCCAAGTATGGATTTCCAAAATATGCAAATTACAAAAATGATAACTTGCTTTATTAAAAATCTTTGCTCTGCAATACTAAATTGATCATAAGCAATATTTCAAGAAGTGAGCTCTCTAAATCACTTAAGAAATCTAATTTACATGTTATCTTTTAGGAACACATATATATATAATGTTCATGCTGAAACATGTGGGCAGTCATAGGGGCTATTGCTAAAGAGAGAAAAACCACAAATTGAAAAGAAACATGCACCCCTCTGTTCATAGCAGCACTATTTACAACAGCCAAGACATGGAAGCAACCTAGATATTCATGGACAGATGAATGAAGGATGAATGAAGACAGAAGATGTGGTATTTAAGCAATGGAGTATTACTTGGCCATGAAAAAGAATGAAATAATGCCATTTGCAACAACAAGGGTAGACCTAGAGATTATCATACTACACGAAGTAAGTCAGACAGACAAAGACAAATATCATATGACATCACTTATATGTGCAATCTAAAAAAAATTATAGAAACCAACTTATACACAAAACAGAAATAGACCTACAGACATAGGAAACAAACTTAGGGTTACCATGAGGGAAAGGGGGAAAGGATAGATTAGGAGGTTGGGATTAACAGACAAACACTACTACTATGCAAAACATAAATAACCAAGAAGGACCCACTATATAGCACAGGGAACTATGTTCAATATCCCATAGTAATCGACAATGGAAAAGAATCTGAAAAAGTCCATGTGGTGTGCAGCCAAAAACAAACAAACAAACAAAAAACAGAACCAAAAACAAACAAAACCCAGGAGTTTTCTGAGCCTCCTCTAGGTTTTGCAGGGTGGTACACCTGAAATTAACGCAACATTGTAAATCAACTATACTTCAATATTTTAAAAATCCACTGCCTTCAACTCTCTGAGAACATGTGTTTAGCTAGTTTATTAATTTATCTTAATGTCCACTGCTTGTAACCACCGGGCTTTCCAAAGCAGTCTCAACCAAGTCTGACTTTACAATAGTCAGACATTTGCCTTATGTTTCAAGAATCTCAACAGAGATTAAGAAGCAGCTCCTGGGGCCTCAACAATTTCATAGAGGGCAGATGTCTTAAAGATATGAGTTTTACTGGACCAGCACTAGACCCTGAGTATAGAGACCCCATGGATTTTTACTTGTTAGTACATTAGTGACATACACAGGGCCCTCTCAGTCATGGGCCTGATATCTGGGCTCCTCTTACCCAGACTAAGGTCATTTTGGCACACATCCTATAAAATGTCTCATTTGATTGTTTGTATCTCAGTCGTGCATGTGACCCACTTGATAACCAACTTCATTTACCATCTTAGGATCAAGGTAACTTTTACTCTAAATGATGGTCTTTTATCTTCTTAAGATCTCCAGAGGATATGCCAGAGACTCAAAAGAGGAATCCAGAATAGTTAGAATAGTGGCAACATCCCTGGAATATCTGTGTAGATTCTCACAGTAAAGCGCTACCAAATCAAAACACTGATTTGTTTGTTCCATGTCATGTCATTTTTAAATCATATATTGAAAGCTCAGGAGCACCTGGCAAAACCCAGGTGAGGCTCAGAAAGCTCTTGTGTTCCCTTGTCTGGTCTTCTGTTTGTTTTTAGTTCTGTTTTACGTTTGTTTGGGGGTGGGGTTTTTTGGGTTTTGGGGGCTACACCACATTATGGGATCTTAGCTCCCCCACCAGGGATCAAACCTAATGCCCTCTGAATTGGGAGCACAGAATGTAAACGACTGGACCACCAGGCTGTAGATTCGGAAAGACCAAAACACTTCACCGCTGCTGCCATCCTCCCTTCTGCATTCTATCATTTTTTGCTAAACACTATTTCACATAATTATGGTCAAAATATATATACCTAAAAATTGTATATTTTAACCACCAGCACAGTGAAAAGAACATCTACAGAAAGGGAAGAATGTTTGCAAATCATGTACCTAATAAGAGCTTAATATCCAAAATGTATAAAGAATTCATCCAACTCAATAGCAAAAGCCAAATAACTCAACTGAAAAATAGGCGAAGGACCTGAATAGACATTTCTTCAAAGGAGATACACAAACATAGCATCACTAGCCTTTAGGAGCATGCAAGTTAAAAGAGATATCACCTCACACCTATTTAAATGGCCACCGATAAGAGACAAGAGACAACAAATGCTGGCATGGATGTGAAGAAAAGGGAACCCTTGTCCACTGGTGGGTAAATTGTAAATTGGTACAGCCACTGTGCCAAACAGTATGGAAGTTTTTGTCCTTAAAAAACTGAAGGTAGAGCTACCTTACCAGAAATTCCACTTTGGGGAATGTATCCAAAGATAACGAAAACACTAACTTGAAAAGATATATGTACCCCCATGTATTGTATTCCACTGTGTGTGTGTGTGTGTATAATATTTACTGATATATATATATATATATATATATATATATATATATATATATATAAGTATATACCACAACTTCTTTATCCACTAATTCTTTTTTGGACACACACACACACACACAATGGAATACAATATAGCCATTTAAAAAACAAGGAAATTCTACCACTTATGACAACAGGATGAACCTTGAAGTCATGTCCTACAACAGCTCATAGAAAAAGAGATTAGACTTACGGGAGAGGGAACTGGAAGAAGGTGGTCAAAAAGTACAAAGTTTTAAGATAAACAAGTATTAGGGATGTAACAGGGCCTTCCCTGGTGACTCAGTAAGTAAAGAATCTGCTTGCAATGCAGGAGACCCAGGTTCAATCCCTGGGTTGGGAAGATTCCCTGGAGAAGGAAAAGGCAATCCACTCCAGTATTCTGGCCTGGAGAATTCCATGGGCAGAGGAGTCTGGCAATCTACAGTCCATTGTATTCCAAGGAGTCGGACACAACAGAGCAACTAACACTTTCACTTTCAGGGATGTAAAGTGCAACATGAAGACTATAGTTAACACAGCCGTTTGCTACATAAGAAAATTGTTAAGAGAGGAAATCCTAAGAGTTTGCATCACAAGGAGAAAAAAAATTTTTTTTTCCTCAATAAAACTGGGAGGAAAAAACCTGTGATGCTGTTAGACCACTCCCCAAAGAAAACAAACAGGACTGGCCAAATTCCTTGAGTACATAAAGGTTTCTTGCCACTGAAAATGTCCTGGCCCAAGACCATAAGGTATCTTGATTCCCTCATTTTATTTTTAACATAACCACTGATGCTAACTGGGTACTCTTTCAAGCTGCCAGAATAAGATCCTGAGATTCCAAACTGCTGTCAGCCTCCTCATCTTTAGCCCTGAAGTGCTCCTCTACGAGGAACTTCTCACACTTGACATATCCTTGCTCTCTGCAAATTATTTTCAATGATTTCTCAATTCAAAGAACTGTCTCTCCCATGGCTAATGAAGCACGCGGGAGCTGCAGAGCCAGCAGGAGACAGTGATGGTTCTGGTTCCCCTTTTTCCTCTCTAACCCCTGCTTCTAACTGAAGTACTTGTGTCTACCTTTTAGCCAACACTGTGTCTTTTACAATAAAATGTCAATTCTTTATCTCTGGGTTGTGGTTTTTATAGGCATCAGAAAATGCAACTCTAGCTATCCTTATTTTAATGTTTTTCTCTCTCTACCAGTAACTTCTGAAAACATAGACAAGAGGTTATTTCTTGCAGGAAGAATTATCTACATAATTTTTCTCTAACCCGGTAGAGATTGCTGTATGTTTTGCAAAGTTATTGAGCAGTCAGACATCGGGAAGACTTCCAGTGAGAACTCAGTAAGAAACCGTGGCCAAATTCAAAACAAATCCTTTTTCCTACAGTGGCTAGGAAAATACATTACTGTACCTACCTCTATTAAGAATTTGCTTATCTATACCTCAATCAAAAAATGCTAAATTTTAAAAAGAAACATTTGTAAAATAAATGAGTGAATAATGAAATTACCATCCAAGTTAACTTTTTAATTTTGTTCAAATTTTTGTACAAAACTTTTGATTAATAAATTTCTTAAATTAAAAAATATTGTTACATTCTTATTTTCTACTGAAGTTCTTTCTGGCTTTGCTCTGCTCACAGCATTTTACTTGTGGGAACAATACTTTGTGGGCTACCGATATACTCAATTATTTTTCTGAGAATTTTTTCAGGTATCTACAAGGAAAAAAGAAGAGAAATGATACATATATAATTAAAATTGAGATCTTTACACTGAAAATCACAAAGCACATAAAAACAGAGAAAAATTAAAGGAGGTCAAAACAAAAGGAATTGGTGGTGCTGGAGAAGACTCTTGAGAGTCCCTTGGACAGCAAAGAGATCAAACTAGTTGATCTTAAAGGAAATCAACCCTGAATATTCATTGGAAGGACTGATGCTAAAGCTCCGATACTTTGGCCACCTGATGCAAAGAGCCAACTTATTGGAAAAGAGCCTGATGCTGAGAAAGATTAAAGCAAAGGTTGGGGGGTGCAGTAGAGGATGAGATTGTTAGACAGCATCACCAATTCAAAGGACATGAATCTGAGCAAACTCCAGGAGATAGTGAAGGACAGGGGGCCTGGTGTGCTGCAGTCCGTGGGGTCACAAAGAGTCCAAGATGACTTAGCAACTGAACAACAACAACAAAATGGAGAGATTATACCTCATTCATCCAAGATTATCCTCTGGATTAGAAGACTCAATATTTGCTAGCATGACACTTCTTCCCAAATCAATCTATGTCTCTGCTAAGTGCCCGGTTCCTGAATGGCCAATGACAGGGGCCTTGCTCATGTCAACTGGCTAGATGCATCTCCCATGACCCATACTTTCTGATGGGTATAGTGGTACAAATATGTTCCCATTTTGTACCCATTTTCATACGCCCAACCATAAGCCTCTGATCCAGACCTGTTTGTCACCAAACTTCCAGTCCCCTCCCTTCCAAGCTCCTGACCACACTTCCTGGATTTTTCATTTATTTGACTGCACTGAGTCTTAGCTGCAGCATGTGGGATCTAACCCTGACCAGGGATGGAACCGGGGTCCCCTGCATTGGGAGCGCAGTGTCTTAGCCACTGGACCACCAGGGAAGTCCCCTTCTTCGAGTCTTATTTAATTAGTTTGAATGATATTTATTCTTCTGTGCACATCACATCACCGGCCAGAGAATTCTGCCTGCGTGATGTGGAAGGGGCCCGCCCACTAGCCGAGAACTTCCCGCCCGGAGGTTTATCTACTGTGTGAGAACAGAGGTCAGTTTTCCAGCAGTAGTAGTGACATGCTCTAATACATGATCTGAATAGATCAATCAAAGGAAAACATAAGCTTTAAAGTGAAAATAGCTTTAGGGAACACTGGATTAAATCAGGCTTCTAAAATCTCTCTTTTTTAAGCCAGATGTCGCAATGCTTTTAATGTGGTAAATTACACTGTGAATCTCCGGTAAAGAACTAAAATAGTCACCACATCCAAAATTTTTTTGACCACAGACCCTCTTGCTTTTCTTTGTGAACAGCTCTCCCAATTAATGTTTTGTGGAATTCACTTTAGGACATGGCGTTCAATAGTTATATGATGAAAACAGTACAAGCAGATTTTTGTTTCGCAGAACAGCTTCTGCCTTTTGCTCTGCTGAAGCAAATTGCAATTACCGTTTATTGTGAAATCTGTATCTCTTTTCAGTCTTTTTCATCACTGGTCCATGTGTAGTATCACCCTCTACATCTCTACTCTGCATCAGGAGTGTACCTTCATTTTAAATTTCAAATGTTTCTGCACTTATAGATCTACCTCTTAAGAGTTTCAGTGTTTAACAGAAGATATAAGACTTACAAATAACTATGACAGATAACTAGAAAATGACTCAGAGATATTATAGTAAAAATTAAAATGATCATATTTAAATGTATTTCTCAATTATAATTCAATAGGTATGAGTTTAATTTGTGCTCTCTGCCGAAAATATTCAAATAAACACTTTACAATGTCACACTGATATACATGAAAAAAAAAAGAATTCACACTGAGTATTGACCAATTAAATAGGTGATGTGTCTATAAGTAATACTAGATGACACACACTCTACACGTGTACTACATTACTATGTGACTCATGGCTGAAGTGAAATAAAGCTCTACCAGAATGGTAGAGTTGTGTTTAATGGGAAAGTGTTTCACACTGCTTTATGTTTCTAAGTTAAAATGAAAATTACTTAAAATGAAATAAAATGTAAAATATAGTTCCTCAATTACTCTGGCCATATTTCAAGTACTCACCCACCACATGTGACTAATAGTTACCATATTGGCAATAGTGAAAGGAAAGGCAGGGTCATGGGAGAGCGTCTCAAAAGACAAGAGAGACTTGCACACGTTGTACATGGAAGGGATGCGGCTGACTGGAGAGGGAGAGTGGGTACCTCACAGTGATGGACAGGATCCCCAAGGAGATATGAGGACGCAGGATCCAGAGAGACCAGAATGGAAGAGGAGGAACATATTCCTCCAGCTCTGAAACTACGTCTAGACCCTTATACTCCATCTCCATGTACCCCATGCCTACTCCTCTAAGAACAGTACACAAAGGAAGTTGAGAGCCTCTGAAGAAGATTGTAAAGGAAGGGGTTTTAAAAAGAACATAATCTATGGCATCAAACAGACCTGGGTTCAAATTCTGGCTCTATCATTTACTAAGTGACTTTTGTCAAGTCATTTAAACTTCTGAGACAGTTTTCTTCTTTTTTTAAATTGAAGTATAGTTGACTTACAATATTTTATTAGTTTTAGGGGTACAGCAAAGTGTTTCTGTTATATATATAGTTGTCAGATTATATTCCATTACAGGTTGTTACAAGATGTTGAATATCATTCAGTGTTATATATAAATCCTTGCAGCATATCTGTTTTAAATACAGTAGTGTGTGTCTGTTCATTCCAAAGTCCTAATCTATCCCTCCCTCAAACATTCCTCTTTGATAACCATAGGTTTGTTTTCTATGTCTGTGAGTCTGCTTCTGTTTTGTATATAGATTCATTTGCATTTGTATTATTTTTCAGATTCCACATTTAAGTAATATCATATAATGTTTGCTTTATCTCTGTCTGACTTATTTCACTTAGTATTATATTCTCTAGGTGTATCTATGCTGCTGCAAATGGCAATATCGCATTCTTTTATGGTTGAATAGTATTCCATTGTGTGTGTGTGTGTGTGTGTGTGTGTGTGTGTGTGTGTGTGTGTGTATACACATCTTCATCTTCTTAAGTTAGTCATCTGTTGATGTGAGTTCGGGTTGTTTCCATGTCTTGACTATTATAAATAGTGCTGCTACGAACACTAGGATGCATCTTTTCAAATTAGAGTTTTCATCTTTTTGATATATGCCCAGGAGTGAGATTGCTGGATCATATGGTAGCTCTAGTCTTAGTTTTGTAAGAAACTTCCATACTCTTCTCCATAGTGCTGCGCCTGTTTTCTTATAATTAAGGTAGGGACACTTCCTGTCTTCAAGAATGGTGTGAGACGCAAACAAGGTAATGCACACAAAGAAATGTTTCATGTAGCAGCCACCTCATTAGAAGCACTCAGTCCTTCACATCAGGCAGTAAGAACACCTTTCACCTATTTCTGCCTGAGACTGTATCTGATAGCTGTGGGGAGCCCCAGGGGTAAGTGACTGACAGGGCAAATCAAAGAATAGTAGTGAGAAACATGGACATCTTCTAAAGCATTTTCCCATAAACACCATCCTTTTCCGTGAGGCCTTCTGCAGCTACACCTCCTGCCCTCTCATTCAAAGCATACTATGAGACAGAGGAAGACAGCTAGTCGTAAAGATGACCTCATTGATACCTTGGTGATACCTAGTTGGATATCATACACTTGGCCCTTCTTCCCTGTATCTCTGACAACCTAAATGTAACATGACATTTCACAAAATATTTGAGAGGTTTCCCCCAGTTTTGTGGGTAGAAAACCTTTCCTAGACCCTTGAAAAGACAGTCTTTAGTCCTCCAGTAGCCAGATAATCTCAGAAGGAACCTAAGCAAAGCCTACTGCCGAGGGAAGGGGACTCAGAGAGAACTCCTCCCCGTAGATTCCTCCCCGCCCTGCCTTCACCGTGCACAACGACATCAACAAGCTTTGGTGATGCTGCCAAGTTGCATCAGTCATGTCCGACTCTGTGTGACCTCATAGACGACACCCAACAGGCTCCTCTGTCCCTGGGATCCTCCAGGCAAGAACAGTGGAGTGGGTTGCCATTGCCTTCTCCATTGGTGATGCTAAAAATAGACAAGTTCTTAAAGAACTGTACAAAAAAAAAAAAAAAGATCTTCAGGATCCAGATAATCACAATGCTGTGATCACTCACCTAGAGCCAAACATCCTAGAATGTGAAGTCTAGTGGGCCTTAGGAAGAATCACTACGAACAAAGCTAGTGGAGGTGATGGGATTCCAGTGGAGCTATTTCAAATCCTAAAAGATGATGCTGTGGAAGTGCTGCACTCAAAATGTCAGCAAATTTGGAAAACTCAGCAGCAGCCACCAGACTGGAAAGGGTCAGTTTTCATTCCAATCCCTAGGAAAGGCAGTGCCAAAGAATGCTCAAACTACCACACAATTGCACTCATCTCACACACTAACAAAGTAACGCTCAAAATTCTCCAAGCCAGACTTCAGCAATACATGAACCATGAACTTCCAGATGTTCAAGCTGGTTTTAGAAAAGGCAGAAGAACCAAAGACCAAATTGCCAACATCTGCTGGATGGTCAAAAAAGCAAGAGAGTTCCAGAAAAACATCTATTTCTGCTTTATTGACTATGTGTGGATAACAATAAACTGTGGAAATTCTGAAAAAGATGGGAATACCAGACCACCTGACCTGCCTCTTGAGACATCTGTATGCAGGTCAGGAAGCAACAGTTAAAACTGGACATGGAACAACAGACTGGTTCCAAATAGGAAAAGAAGTACGTCAGGCTGTATGTTTATGGTCACCCTGATTATTTAACCTATATGCAGAGTACATCATGAGAAATGCTCAGCTGGAAGAAGCACAAGCTGGAATCAAGATTGCCAGGAGAAATATCAGTAACCTCAGATATGCAGATGACACCACCCTTATGGCAGAAAGTGAAGAAGAACTAAAAAGCCTCTTGATGAAAGTGAAAGAGGAGAGTGAAAAAGCTGGCTTAAAGCTCAACATTCAGAAAACTAAGATCATGACATCCGGTCTCATCACTTCATGGGAAATAGATGGGGAAACAGTAGAAACAGTGGCTGAGTTTACTTTGAGGGGCTCCAAAATCATTGCAGAAGGTGATTGCAGCTATGAAATTAAAAGATGTTTACTCCTTGGAAGGAAAGTTATGACCAACCTAGATAGCATATTAAAAAGCAGAGACATTACTTTGTCAAAAAGGTCCATCTAGTCAAGGCTATGGTTTTTCCAGTAGTCATGGATGGATGTGAGAGTTGGACTGTAAAGAAAGCTGAGCGCTGAAGAATTGATGCTTTTGAACTGTGGTGGTGGAGAAGACTCTTGAGAGTCCCTTGGACTGCAAGGAGATCCAACCAGTCCATCCTAAAGGAGATCAGTCCTGGGTGTTCATTGGAAGGACTGATGTTGAAGCTGAAACTCCAATACTTTGGCCACCTGATGTGAAGGGCTGACTCATTTGAAAAGACCCTGATGCTGGAAAAGATTGAAGGTGCGAGATGAAGGGGACAAGAGAGGATGAGATGATTGGATGGCATCACTGACTCAATGGACATGGGTTTGGGTGAACTCCGGGAGATGGTGATGGACATGGAGGCCTGGCGTGCTGTGGTTCATGGGGTCTCAACGAGTCACACACGACTGAGTGACTTAGCTGAACTGAACTGCCCCTCCAAATCCCCACCCCTCTTCCAGTCACTTTCCCTACCTCCACTAATTGGTTGGAAGTTCTCATCCCTCTAGCCTGTCATTCTGGTGGTATAATTTCCCCAGTGGTAAATCAAAACACTGATTAAAAGAGTGGGTGTACAGAATAATTTGATGACTTTAAAAGTGATCATGGCTTCAGAAAGGCTGTGTACAGGTGTTTTATTATGAGGTGTTTCAAACAGAAAATAAACCAGGGAGAACAAAATAATAGGCTCTTAGTCACCACCATCCAGATTGTTCTCATTTTCCCATGTTTACTTCAGATGTTTCTGAGGAAATAAAATATCAGAGATGCAGTTGAAGTCTTCTTTATACCTCTTTTGGAAGTTGCAGTTATTATTATGCTTCAAACTTTATAAACACTAGGTTGTGAGCATGGTAGTAATAAATCTGAAAATAACATTCAAAGGCAAAGTGAAATTTTTCTTCTCCTGTTACTATGGGCTTTAATTTAACAAGTCTTAGGGCACGTGTTCCTTCTCATTTATAGGCCTTTTTTCATTCTTTTCCAAATAATCTCATACCCAGAATTAGGATTCATTGTGCTATTAAGCTGTAAACAAAAAACAGATTTGAATGTGCTTTGAAATTTTTCTCTGCCTTCAATCTAAGTTATTAAAGTTTAAGATACCCAAAGATATCATTAAAACCTTGTATAATTTCACAAGTTAAGATATTTGATTTTTATTTTATTTCCCTATAGAGTAGCCATTTAGAATTACAGAATTTCCTGCAAAAATAACTGATTGCGCTCTTGCCCAAATGAATCTCTTCCTATTCAACTTTTTACTTGTTTCCATCAAAGTCTGAATGGTTACTTATCCATCAATTACATAACTCAGGGTGAGAGCCCAGCAAATGTAATAAATATGTATTTTTAGTTATTAATTAAATTTTAGTTAATATTGAAATTTTTACATTCTAGAAGACGGGACTATCTAGAAATTTAGAAGCTTTTTTGGGTTATCTTCTAAGGACCCATTTGGAAAACCCAAACTTCCTTATCTTCCCCTCAAGTTCATTCATTCAAATTATTTTTCCTATGAAACTTTGTGCCCATTCTCCTGGAAGGAAATCTCCATACACATGTACTCCCTCTCTTTTGCCACCTAGAGGTCAAAGAGTAAAACAACTCATAGTCTTCCCAAGATATTTCCACCCCAAAGTTCTTAAACCTTCTTAACTGTACAAAATTATCTTACTTTCCTCCACCACTGGAATTCCTGTAACACCTTCTACTTTTAATTTGTTCCTACATTTTACCCTATACAGTAGTTTTTCTTGAACAACTCTTACGTCCCCTTACAGACACCGAATATCTTAAGGGGCAGATATGTATGTTACCCATTCTTCTTATCTTGCATAACACCTAGCTGTGCTTTACAGAGAGAATAATGAATAAAAACAATGAATGACCCCATAAACAAACATATCAATTTTGGGACAGAATCTCATTCAGCCCCATTCTGTCTTGGGTATATAAGAAAAGATGACAACCATAAGAAGACGCTTTCTGGAAGCATGGTGTTGAAATATGGAAAAATATGACCTTGGGAATCAGATTCTTGCCTTCTCCAGTTCTAGCTCTGTCCCTAGCCAATCAGGAAATTGTTGGTTAAATGATATTTAGGCTTAGACTTACTTTCTCTTTCTCTAAAGTAAAGAGAATAATACCTATTTTGTAATGATGTATGAATACTCAGTAATACAGTGTAAGAGAAAGTGCCTTGCTCTCATAATAAATAAACAATAATTATACATGATTGTTCCTGGAGAGGGAGCTTACTCATAGAAAGATAGATGATGTTTCCCGCCCAGCTCTGACACAGGCTGACCAGCTGTGCAACCCTGAGGAAGTCATCACCCTCTCTGGGATTCCCTTTTCTCATTTGCGAAATTGAAAAGTACGTATAATCCCTGAGGTGTCTCCCAGCCTATGACTTAGAAAATAAGTGTTTAATGTATCAACTCCTTATCACAGTATGTCTGGGTTGAGGAACTCCATAATTCTCTTTTTAAAACAACACAGTTGACAAATTTATAGTAACCACCACTTCTAAATTTTGTTCCCCTCATGAGAAGAGTTAAGAATCCAACTTAAAAAAAAAACAAACCTATGCATCTTTCAGAAAAGAACATTTAATTGGCTTTACATATGACACCATCCATTGAGCATATTTTTGCTTCAACATAGTTTTG
Source organism: Nanger dama (assembly GCA_917880005.1). NCBI lineage: Eukaryota > Metazoa > Chordata > Mammalia > Artiodactyla > Bovidae > Nanger > Nanger dama. The sequence goes on along the minus strand of CAKJTW010000032.1, from coordinate 11,263,146 downwards.
CTGAATGAAGGAATGAATAATACTTTAGTGGGTGTTTGCCAAAAGTTCCAAGAATAATAATTCACATTCCCAACTAGGCTTGATTCTTTATAAACAGCCAGCTTAACTTTTTTTTCTCCCACACTGGCTTTGAGTCACTGATATGATTCACAACATTAAAAAAAAAAAAAAAAAAAGGTTGAACCTGAAATTGCCCTGGCAGGCAGGAAATGAGCTTAAAGAACACAGTCCAGGTGAAAGAGAGATGCCACCCACCCCCAACCAGTAAAAACGATGCATTCTTTTTTATTTTCTAGTTCCCAAAATGAGATGACGAAATGTCAACATGTAGCCTGATTCTCATCTCTCTGATCACACTGGTTGAAATAGTGAAATCCAATATGAAATACAGAGCAATTAAATGTCTAGGCACTTTTTTTTTTTTTTCAGATGCAGTTGGTCTTCCCACTCCTCCCCCAAATGAGTCACGCAACAGGAGGTAAGCAGAGGAAGGTGAATCAACGCTTATGCCAGAGAAAAGGCACATAACCAGGTCAGGTCTTGACATACACAGAAACCACTGATGTCACACAGGAAGACACAGGTGGCAAGAGCTAAGAGATGAGTACCAGAGAGAGATGACGATGGTTGAGCACAGGTCGCCTGCTGACATCCTTGGAAAGGGAAGAGAGAGAGCCAGCAACACAGGGGCCACTGGGAAGGGGGTCTGCCTGACCGAAGGAGTCCAGGCGCTTGCTTGTTTCAGGAAGTCTGCCATGTTTGAAGGAGGATCCTCAAAGATGAAAGGGCGGTTTCAGTTCCATTTTCTACATCCTCTCTGCAGCTCAAACTTCCGGTAATATCTGGACGTTCCTTTGCCTTCTCCTGGCCTATATATTCTCATGAATAATGGCATATCTTCATGGTTTTCCAAAAGCTTATAAAAGCAATTATCTTAGGAAAATAAACAAGATGGACTGGAGAGTATGTATTTTAGTAACACTGTTAAATAGGAGCGGGGTGGCTTAAGCCCTTAGGCAAGTACCGAAAGTTACCTGGTGCCCACCCTATGATGTGGACAAGAAAGCTTCCTGCCCTGGACTCTGTGCATAGAGAGCTCCCTCTGGCTCTTCTCCACCCATCGCCCCTACCTTCATGGGCAAAGGACACACCAACTTGGAGCTCGTGACCTCTCTCTGAAGACCTTGGAGTTCCCTTCCCAAACAACCCTGACTTCTGTTCTAGGGCTTGCCCTGGTCTCTTCTCTGGGTCTGGTGCAAGAGCAGGCAGAACAGCTAGGATACCCACTCCCAGCCCATGAGACAGCTGTTATGGAGGTGGCAGAATGTGGACAGAGATTCTGTGCAAGACTAGGGTGCCCACATGTGCCAAATGCCACAAGGAACCCACAGTACCGGATGGAGCTGGTGATGGGAAGACAAGAGGGGAGGCCAGAGGCTGTGGACATTCAACATTAAGTGGTCTAAGAATTCTAAATCTGACCTTGACTTCCAATCATGAAAGTACATCAGTCGATATAGGAGGGTAGAACATATTTTGTTTAGCAAGTCACTAGTTTGGTTTAACCTTTCTAGGGATCCCCAACCTCTGAGATCCAATGCCTGATGATCTGGAGGTATAACTGATGTAATAATACTAGAAATAAAGTGAACAATAAATATAATGTGATTGAATCATCCAGAAACCATCCCTGCCACCCATCCATGGAAAAAGTGTCTTCCAATAAAGTGGTCCCTTGACCAAAAATGTCGGGGACCACTGGTTAAAGCTATTCCATGTGGGTTTCTATTGTTGCTTTTCCCTGGGCCATGCAAGTGTTGGACGTGGGTGAGTATACCATGCACTTCAATCCAAGGTTGGTCATTTATTGCTTTCATGATGACAAGGATTTGAATTTGGTCAGTAGCAAATGGCTGTTTCTTTGATATGTGTCAATTCTCATTCTGTTAAGGAGATTGGTATGCTCTATACCCTAGAGCAGTTTGTAACTTTTGTCAATAATTCATGACAATACCAGAAGAGGGGCTATGGTTTTTAATGTAAAGGAAAATGAAGGTGTCAGTTTGGATTATGGTTTCAAGACATTTCTAGTGACAGCTGTTCAATTTATTTAAATTTCTAGACACTTTCTTCCTAGATGTCTTTACGAAAGGACTTTTCAAGTCTGAGTATTTAATAAATTAATGAATTTTCTGTGTTTTAGTTTATTTTAGAGAGAGCACTATCAAAATATTTAAACATCTTTAATTCTAAAAAGTGTTTAGTAGCTCTCAGAATTTGCACTGGTTATTACTATGGTAACTAGGTTGGGGGTCGGGATCACTGCCTTGCTGCTCCACTCATAAAAATACCAAATAGACACCAAAGTCTTGTTAAATGCATCCTGACAAAGTACAGAATCCTGCTTTACAGTCTGTCTCTAACACTGTTTAAGGGACTAAGTTGCCAGGGAACCTCATTATCAGGGGATGGTATCTGTGCCCTGGCCCTAACAGCCATCTCAGGCAACATCATGGTTGTAAACTGTCAATTACATGAATACAGAAGTTTTCAAAGTCTTTGTGAAAAGGGGACAGGATTTTTTTTTTTTTTTTTACTTTACTTAGCTCCCTTGCCATATTATTAGGCTTTGGGTATTTAATTAAAGATTTGATATAAGTATTAAATTCTATCCTCTTATTGGTTTGGCCACATAACATACAGTGGTAAAAGAATGTCCTGAAGAGAATGGACTCAGTTGGCCAAAAGTTCACTCAAGTTTTTCTGCAACATGTGGGAAACCCAAATGAACGTTCTGGTCAACCCAGGAAGTTCACTCACCATCCAGATGAAACTGAATCCTGTAAGGATGGTTCCTTTTCAAGTAACAAATGCCCATAACTCAATCAGAAGTCTTCAGGAAAAGGGGTCAGACTCTCTCTTGTGTCTCCCCTTCCAGAGGAATGCATGGACCCCAGGTAAATCCTTTCGCCAACCCCAGGCATTATTGTTCAGGTTGCTCTTCCTTGTCCTCGAATGCCATGTTGCTTCCACTCTCTCTGCGGGCTCTCTTGGCTGCCAGTCACCTTGCCCTGTCAGCTACCAAGCTGGTACTGACTTCCTGACCACTGGAACCCAGGCATGGCTGTGACAGCTAGCCTCCCAGACATCCACCTGCAAGTGACATTCCTCACTCTGTCCTCGGCCAGCCATCACTGACTCCGTCATCACTGGCTCTGTTGACTCTCATATTAGTTCCTTGAGAAGCTGAGAAAAGAAGGGACATCTAGGCTGTAGACATTCTGTTGCCCAGTGCAGATCCTCAACATCGCTCTTTCTCTGAAGAGGTATGAGTCAGGCCAACTACCTATTCTTTCACACAGATAGATTAGACAGTTCCATTCATGTTCTTTGATTAGCAGGTGTATAACACCGACTAAGGTCCGTCTAGTCAAGTCTATGGTTTTTCCTGTGGTCATGTATGGATGTGAGAGTTGGACTGTGAAGAAGGCTGAGCGCTGAAGAATAGATGCTTTTGAACTGTGGTGTTGGAGAAGACTCTTGAGAGTCCCTTGGAATGCAAGGAGATCCAACCAGTCCATTCTGAAGGAGATCAGCCCTGGGATTTCTTTGGAAGGAATGATGCTAAAGCAGAAACTCCAGTACTTTGGCCACCTCACGTGCAAAGTTGACTCATTGGAAAAGACTCTGATGCTGGGAGGGGGTTGGGGGCAGGAGGAGAAGGGGATGACAGAGGATGAGATGGCTGGATGGCATCACTGACTCGGTGGCCGTGAGTCTGAGTGAACTCTGGGAGATGGTGATGGACAGGGAGGCCTGGTGTGCTGCGATTCATGGGGTCACAAAGAGTCAGACATGACTGAGTGACTGAACTGAACTGAACTGAATATCCTCTCCTTCAGGCTGGTCTTTTACCCTCTGTACGTCCCTTATCACAACACTTGTCTGAATCTCTTTGCATTCACTTGTCCATCAGTGTTCTATGGGCAGGATTGCATCTACCTTGCCAACTGTTACATCTCTCTAGCACCTGGTCCTCCCACACCCCATAAATCTTCCTTAAACTGAACTGAACCTCAAAAATTAGGGTAAAAACTGCATGGGCATCTTTCAACATGACAATGTGTACCTCCAGAACTTCTCCAGCCATCACCCCCCTTCCCAGCTCAACAATCAAACATTTTGATCAAAGAGGAACCCCCCTTCTCTGCGGGGTCTTATCTGTCTTGGAGGGGGGGGGGTCCCACTGAGGGCATATGGTGGGCTACATTATTCTAAAGGGTTGGGGTGAAGTTTTGTCTCAGTGACTGAGGTTTCCAAACACCTCCTCAAAATTAGGGGTGTGACTAGGAGAGGAGGGGAAAGCACTTTTCTGTTTGGATCTGCAAAGGACACTGCATAATCTCCCTGCTGGGGAAGCCAGACTCTCTGCTGAAAGTGATTCAGCCTCCGAACCACAGCCCCACCAGGTCTGCCCACCTGTTGGTTGGTGAAACGGGATCAGGAGAGATAGGCATATAGAAATGGAATAGAAGAATATGATACAGAAAAGGTATGCTTCCATCTTCATTCTTAGCCCAATAAAGTCACAACTAAATTGTAACTTCATTTTCCTCTAACAAGAGATAATTCTTTAAAAATTTTTTATTTTGTCTAAAGTTGCACAATTGGTGTATAGCAATTACAGCAAGTTTATTCAGTAAATGTTATGATAGAGTTATATTTGGGCTTGTTTATTTAGTTGCTAAGCTGTGTCTGACTCTTTACGACCTCATGGACTGTAGTCTGCCAGGCTCCTCTGTCCAACGGATTTCTCAGGCAAGAATATTGGAGTGGGTTGCCATTTTCTTCTCAAGAGGATCTTCCCCATCCAGGGATCAAAGCTGTGTCTCTTGCACTGTCAGGCGGGTTCTTTACCACTGAGCCACCAGGGAAGCCCATTCCTAGTACGCCTGATTGTAAAACAGGCAGGGCTTTGCTGGCTGCATAGAGCCCATTTTCTCTGTACCATCTCTCAAGGGTAGACAGTGATCACAGCAGTGGGGTTCCTTGTGGGGATTAGGCATGCCCAAGTTAAAGGGCTAGTTCACTGGTTCATCAACAGGTGGGGAAGGGGAAGAGGGCTGGGGAGAGACAGGGGCTGATTTTGTCCTCAGGGAACATTGGACAATGTCCAGAGGCAATTTTGCTTCTCATAACTGGAAGACATCTAGTGAGCATAGGCCAGTGACCCTGCCCAACACCCCATAGGGCACAGGACCGCCTGCCTACCACAAAGAGGTGTCTGGCCAAAATGTCAATGGTGCTCAATCTCTGCTCCAATTTTGAACCTCCAAAGGCCTTCTCTGTTCTACTCACCTCCAGATTGGATGTCTAAGAAACTTCACTGATATTCTCTTACGACCCTCACCATCTTTTAGGTCATTTTAGTTATTGAATAACTTGTTTCATCTTCCCTGTCTCCTGACTAGTATTTGGAATACAAACTCCGCCCCTCAAAAAAAAACAGGACTTCCAATCTGACAGGGGGAAGTGGTATTAAGAGATGCTTCCAAGGTTGATGTTTAAGATGAGTCTTGAAGGCTAAGTATGACATGGAGAAAGTGAGGAGGGAGGAAAGAGCAGGAGCATTCTGGGGAGAGGGCTTAGTACATGCAACGGCATAGAGGTACCACATCTTGGGATGTCCTGGGAACCATAAATATGGCTAGAGATAAAGGTGGGTTGCAGGATGTGGGAAGTGGTACTACCTAAGTCACGCGGAGCCAGATCATGCTGTAGCTACTGTGCTAAGCTCAGTTTAGCGGACCACAGACTGGCTTAGGTTGTTTCCTGTACTGTCAATGCTACTAAGGGCAGAGAACAGATCTTCCTTGTACATTTCTGTATCCTCGGTGCCTAGAACGGGATAGACTCTCCAATAGATGTGTGTTGGACAATTAGATTAATTTATTAATTAAACCCTGTCACTGGAAGGAGAAGAGTTTTTAAATCAATTACAGGAAAGGACAACTTTTTTTTATATTAGCATATAGTTACTGTAAAAATTTTCAAAATTTAAAATACGAAAAATACTTTCAGTTAACGGTAAATAATTTTTATTGTTTTTGAAAGATAAAATTGGCAATAAGCTAGACTCACCAAGAAAAACAGAGAATTCAAAAAATAAAATCAGAAACGGAAGAGGAGACACTATAACCAATACCACAAAAGTACAAAGATCATAGGAGACTACTATGAATAACTAGATACCAGCAAATTGGACAACCTAGAAGAAATGGGTAAATTCCTGGAAATATACAACCTACCAAACTGAATTATGAGGAAACAGAAATATCTGAACAGAGAATTATCAGTTAGAAGATTGGCTAGGTAATCAAAACCTTCCCCAAGGCCTTCCCTGGTGGCTCAGTGGTAAAGAATGCACCTGCCAACGCAGGAGACATGGGTTTGATCCTTGATCTGGGAAGATCCCACACACCTCAGAGCAACTAAGCCGATGCACCACAACTATTGAGCCTGCACTCTAGAGCCCAAGAGCCACAACTGCTGATGCCTGGGCACCCTAGAGCCCGTGCTCCTCAATAAGAGAAGCCACTGCAATGAGAAGGCCATGCACCACAACCAGAGAGTAGCCCTTGCTCTCCTCACACAACCAGAGAAAAGACCACGCAGCAGCGAAAACCCAGCACAGCCAAAAATAAAATTATTTTTTTAAAAAAACCTCCCCCAAACAAAAGTCTAAGAGCTGAAGTCTTCACTGTGGAATTCCATCCAATAACTGTGAGTGTGTGCTCAGGTGCTCAGTCATGTCTAGCTCTTTGCAAACCCATAGACTGTAGTCCACCAGGCTCCTCTGTCCATGGAATTTTCCAAGCAAGAATATGGGAGTGGGTTGCCACAGCTTCCTCCAGGGGATGTTCCCAACCCAGGGATCAAACCCACATCTCCTACACTGGCAGGCAGATTCTTTACCACTAACACCACCTGAGAAGCCATCAAGCATTTAAAGAAAAATTAATGCCAATCTTTCTCAAAAATTTGAAGAGGAGGGGATACTTTCTGAACTCATTTTACAAGGCCAATTACCAAAACCAGACAAGGACTCCACAAGAAAAGAAAATTATACACCAATATCCCTGATGACCATAGATTCAAAAATTATCAACAAAATCTTGGTAAGTCAAAAATCAACAATACAGTAAAAGGATTATACACCATGATCAAGTGGGATATTACCCAGGGATGCAAGGATGGTTTGATATCCACAAATCAATCAATGTGATAGACTATATTAACAAAATGAAGGATAAAAATATGATCATCTCAATGGATGCTGAAAAACATTTTACAAATTCAACATGTGTTTATGATAAAAAATTTCAACACAATGGGTTGTTCTTAAGTGAATAGACATTTTCCCAAAGTAGACGGGTAGATGACCAACAGATATATGAAAAGATGCTCAAAATCACAAATCATCAGAGAAGTGCAAACAAAACTCACAATGAGATAACTTTGCACCTGTTAGATGTAATCAAACACACACACACACACAGAAACGTTGCTAAGAATGTAGAGAAAAGGGAAACTTTGTGCACTGTTGGTGGGAATTAAATTGGTGCAGCCATGATGGAAAGTATGGAGGTGCCACACAAAATTAAAAATAGAATTACCATATGATCCAGCAGTCCCATTTAAGGGTGTTTAGCCAAAGGAAACAGACAAGGCAATGGCACCCCACTCCAGTACTCTTGCCTGCAAATCCCATGGACGGAGGAACCTGTAGGCTGCAGTCCACGGGAGTCGCTAGCAGTCGGACACGACTGAGCGACTTCACTGTCACTTTTCACGTTCATGCATTAGAGAAGGAAATGGCAAGTCAGCCACTCCAGTGGTTTTGCCTGGAGAATCCCAGGGATGGGGGAGCCTGGTGGGCTGCTGTCTATGGGGTTGCGCAGAGTTGGACACGACTGAAGTGACTTAGCAGCAGCAGCAGCCAAAGGAAAAAACACTAACTTGAAAAGATTCTGGCACCTCCATGTTTGCTGTGGCATCACAGTTGACCCTTGAGCTACTTTAGCGTTGGGACACTGGCCTCTGCTCAGTCAAAGCTTTACATTATAACTTTGAAGTTAACCCTCCACATCCAAGCTGCTACAGATTCAACAAGCTGATGATCTTGTAGTACTATAGTACATATTTGTTGAAAAGAAATCCAGTACAAGTGGATCCATGAAGTTCAAACTCATGCTGTTCAAGGGTCAACAAGGGTCAACATCTTGGCATTTACAACAGCCAAGAAACGAAAGCAATTTCAGTGTTCACTAATGGATGAATGGATGAAGAAAAGACATATATACACAATGGAGTATTATTTAGCCACAAAAAGAAGGATTATCTTGCCATCTGCAATAACACCGAAGGACCTTGAGGACATTATACTAAGTTAAATAAGCCAGACAGGGAACCATAAGTCCCACACAATCTTGCATGTGTGTAGAATCAAAAACCAAACTCACTGATACAGAGAAATTGGGGAGGGAGGCAGAAGTGAGTGAAGGTGATCAAAGGTACAGACTTTCAGTTATAAAATAAACATCATGGGGATGTAACATGGTGTATGGTGACTGTAGTTAATAATACTGTATTGCATGTTTGAAAGCTGCTAAAAGAGTAGACTTTAAAGTTCTTATTACACACACAAAAAAGACAACAAACATACAGGACCTACCACAATTAATATAAAAGAGATTTAGATTCCACCAAACAGATCTCTTAAGCATGCATGGAGTTCTGGGGAGTGGGATCCTTTTTCATGTCTCATTAGAAATACAGTAGAAAGTATCTTTGACGTTTACAGTGCTGGATAAGCGTCCCCCAGGATTTTAATTTCACATACTATGTCCCCTGCAGTATCCTTTAATTCCTTGTTTATCTAAAATTCAACTTTAAACTGACTGTTCAGAATTTCATGTATCAGATCTATACTACGGCCTTATAAAATACTGATTTAAGTTGAACAAATATTTTTAAATGCTAATCTTCACAGAGCCACTAAATAGATTCTGGTAAACAATGTTTCTCTGAGAGGGAACTGAATGTGCAGTTTTTTCAAACTTAACAGAAATTCATGTTTTAAGTGAACATCCCCAAGCTAGTCTGGAGGGCAAGTATTCAACTATCTCTGGAGGTTTGTTACCTTATTCACTGTTTCTATCATTTCTTATTGCATTCTGATGAAATCATTTCCCCATTTAATATTAGTAAATCATTCCTTCCAAGAGAAAGTCTGAAATCCTCAGCTTGAAATGCAGGGTCTTCCCCAATCTGTTACTCTTCTTTCCAGCTTCTCTCCTAGGCTTTCCTCAAACACACCCTCCCTGAAGGTCTCACTGAGCTCCCCTCCACCCTCTGAACATCCCATTTTCTTTCAGACCACTGTGGTCTTAGCACAGGTTTCCAGAAATGCCCTTCTCTAGGCCACTCTCTTCTCAGTGAACCATTAATCTTATAAATGAATGAAGATGTTCTTGACTCCTCACTGAACAGTTAATCATTCATTCCTTCTTTCTCTCACAGCACTTGGTACATTTGTCTATTAGTACTAACCTTCCTGTGTATCATTTATTTATAGGTCTGGATCCCCCTCCCTCACCCTCACCAGTAGAGAATCAACTTTTCCAAGAGTATCACTTTAAGCCATTATTTTCCATTTATTTTATTTTACTTTTTGGCCATGCCATGGAGCATGTGGGATCTTAGTTCCCCAACCAGGGATCAAACCCACACCCCCAGCAGCGGAAACATGGAGTCTCAACCACTGGACCGCCGGGAAAGTCCTTGTGCCATTCATTTTCAAGTCAGGGATTTGACACATATATGCTGGAAAACGATTTGGGAATTAATGAATAAATAATAAATCTGATTTTTAAAAGAGAAGATTCAGGTTGTGGCATGCCTCTGTGCTCAGTTGCTTCAGTTGTGTCCGACTCTTTTCGACCCCATGGACTGCAGCCCACCAGGCTCCTCTTCTGTGGGATTCGCCGGGCGAGAATACTGGAGTGGGTTGCCATGCCCTCCTCCAGGGGGTCATCCCCACCCAGGGAGGGAACTCATGTGTCTTGCGTCTCCTGTATTGACAGCTGTGTTACACTTCGTGCTGCCTGGAAAGCCTCCAGGTTATGGGCCTTTTCCCTTTTCCTCATTCCTCTCTTCTGAGTCTGCAGAAGACCTAGAATGTCTTCCAAGAAAATAACTACTTCACAAATAGGTACCATTTTATAGAAATCAACTCAGAATTCTAATGCTCCCTCTGAAAAGAATAAGATGCAATGAAACTAGGTAAATGTCTCCAAAAATAGTACCTACCTCTCTATGGATCCTTGCCTTCCCATGGATTATGATTATATGATTAAATTATTTAAAACCTGTTTTTCTCTAATTACATAGTTACATATTCAAGGAGTTTTACTGACATTCAATTAACCTGTTATCTTCTACCTGTTCCATATGTGAGGTATTATTATTTTCACTTTAAGAGGCATGAAAGTGTAAGAAGCCACACCCGCATGAGAGGAAATCCTCTTCAGGCATTCGTCTAAAGATCCTGACTGACTTAACCACCTTCAACAACTAATTAGGGGCTTCCCTCGTAGCTAAGATGGTAAAGAATCTGCCTGCAATGCAGGAGACCCCAGTTTGATTCCCAGGTCAGGAAGATCCCCTGGAGAAGGGATAGGCTATCCACTCCACTATTCTTGGGCTTCCCTCTTGGCTCAGATGGTAAAGAATCCACCTGCAATGCGGGAGACCTGGGGTCAATCCCTGGATCGGGAAGATCCCTGGAGGAGGACACGGCAACCCACTACAGTATTCTTCCCTGGAGAATCCCCGTGGACAGAGGAGCCTGTGGGTTGCAGTCCATGGGGTTGCAAAGAGTTGGACACGACTGAGCAACTAAGCACACACACACACACACACACACACCCCAGCCAATTAGAGACCATAAGTGTTATTCAATCTGTCTGATTCAGGTACCTCTCTTAAGAGTATATGAAGAGCAACTTCAAAACTCAGGAATATATAAATTCAACAAAAAGATTAACTAAGACTAATGGACCCCTTATATGGAATGAACAACATGCAATTTACTAACCACAGATATGTATTATAGATAAAAGAGCCAAGTGTTTGTAATCTTTTCCCAATTGGAATTTACTCTCACATCAAGTCCTGAAATGTGAAGATTTATTTTCCAATATATTTTCAACAAAAAGAGAGTTTGACTCCACATACTTAAAAATGTGTATTAAAAGTTGTGATTCCCTCTATGAAGGAAATTGAAACAGAGAATTAAAGGCAGAAAAAAGGAAGTAAAATGAGTGATACAAGCATGGCTGCATGCATGCGAAGTCACTTCAGTTGTGTCCGACTCTGGGCAATCCTATGGATTGTAGCCTACCAGGCTCCTCTGTCCATGGAGTTTTCCAGGCAAGGATACTGGAGTGGTTTGCCATGACCTCCTCCAGGGGATTTTCCCAGCCCAGGGCTTGAACCTATGTCTTACATCTCCTGCATTGGCAGGCAAGCTCTTTACCACCAGCACCACCTGGGAAGCCCACAGGCATGATTATTGGTATATAATATTTGCTGACTTGAGTTGGATCAAGATAAGGACATGGAGGCTTATGTAATAAAGTGAAGAGAAAGATATATATATTTTTAAAAGGCTGAGGGAAAGTAAATGCAGGCTTTAGAAACACACTACTAGGAATGAGAAGCCTACGATGGGTAAAGGAGGATCTCATGGCAAAATTGATTGACACAAAGCCACCAAGGGCTGGAGGAAGCCTGGCTGCAGAGTCAGGGAGGCTGCTGAGAAACACGAGCCTGATGGGGTCAAGGGAGCTGAGCAAGGCTGATACAGCTCTGCTCACTGCCAGCTTTCCGTGATTATCTCAGAGGCCTCATAGGGACCCTACAATAAAAGTTTATTTATTTGAGAAGTAAACTGTCTGGGATCATAAAATAAGAAAGACATTCGCTCTGGGATGGAGGCCCAGAAAGACACAGAGCAGCCTCAGAGCCCCACTGAGCATCTGGCAGGACAGCTCTCACAGCTGCTGGTGAGCAAATGAGGATGAATGGAAAGTGACTCTGTGGACCTCACGGTCTGCAAAGGGCATGGACGAGATCCTGAAAAGTGTCCTTATTTAGTCCATTGTCTTTCTGGCTTTATCTTTAGGAAGACTGACAACTCAGCTTTCATACTCCAGGCTTGTTCAAGGGGTTTTACATAGAAGTCATTTAATCCTATTAACAACCCCATGGAGTTTGTACTGTTATGATTTTCATTTTATAAACAAAGAAACTGATACATAGACAGATCTCTTGGCAAGTAAGTGATGGAGGGAGTAGCCACTGGAATCTAGTCAGTCTGACTGCACCGGTGTGCACGTGTACCCCCAGGGTGGAGGTTTCATAGTAGCTATCCAGCCAGCCTCCTCCAAGTTGTGCTGGGAATGACCGGGGTGGTGACTGTCAGGGTGCACTGTAGAGGCCATCCCACACAAACAAATGCACCAGTGGTCGTGTCCGTGCTGAGCCAACACCCGATACATAAGCTGCTCACTCCAACCCCGAGAAGGGTTTGTGACCCCCTCTAGGTCAACAGAGGTGGCTCAGATGGTAAAGCGCCTGTCTACAATATGGGAGACCCGGGTTCGATACCTGGGTCGGGAAGATCCCCTGGAGAAGGAAATGGCAATCCACTCCAGTACTATTGCCTGGAAAATCCCATGGACAGAGGAGCCTGGTAGGCTACAGTCCATGGGGTCGCAAAGAGTCAGACACGACTCAGCAACTTCACTTTCACTTTTACTAGGTCAACAGACAGCGCACCCCTTGGCTGTTAGTCCAGTAGTCTGAGCGGTGGGCATCAGAATCCCACATGAACCATCTAAATCCTTCCACAGGGTCTTTGCAACTGAAATTCAAAGATGAAGAGACATCTCTAGCTGCAGATCTTTCAGGATGTGACTTTGACAGTTGCTGAAGGCCATTTTTCCTACTGGGCAGAGAATGTCCATCTCTATTAACAGAGAAGGAAGCTTAAGTGGAACAGATGAGAGAGAGACAGAGAACCAGAGAGCGAACATTTGGGTTCTAGTCCGTGACACTCCAGAATGGCTCCAGGTCCTGTGACGGTCCTTTGACCTACGTCTATGCTCTCCCGATAAATTGTTCGTTGTGTTTAGCCTAGCTTAGATTGGTTTTCTGTCCCTTGCTATTCAAAGTGTTCTCGCTGAAGACTCTTCTCTCATTTTGCATCTCCATCATCACATCCTGTTTCTTCATCAGCTGAGGTGCTTCTCTCGTGGACCACATCCCATGGCGGTCCACCTCCTATGCTGATTCTCATCTGTCCACACCCTCTGCGATCTGATCCGTGGGCTGCAGAGGAGATCTCAGTCATTTATACCTACAGTTCTTAAAGTTTAGCTTCCAGACACATATGTATAATATTCATATTGTCGTCTCTAGATATCCCCATTTTAACTGCTATTACACAAATTAAGTGGAGGTTATTACACTGATGTCATCTTAACTAAGTACATATGCAAAGACTATTTCCAAATAGGGTCACAGTCTAAGGCTCCAGGTAGAGGTGAAGTGGAAGGAGATACTGTTTAACCCACTCCAGGAAATGACTGCTAACAGGTATAGGGTTTCTTTTTCAAGTCATGAAAATGTCCTAAAATTGACTATGGTGATGACTGCACTAGTCTACAAATGTATTAAAAATCACTTAACCACATACATTAAACGAAAGAACTGCACGGGATGTGAATTACAGCTCAGAAATAAAAGCTATCTTAAGAAGCAAAAAGAATTAAGATTCAACCAGCTCCCAGTAGTGGAACCTCTAAAAGATGTATAGTGCGAAGAAGAAAAATGATCCCAGGAAAAAGACAAGAAGTGTAGGAAAGTTGGTTGTTAAGTCCCTGAAGGTCAGAGACTTTGTTTTGTTTACTTGCTGAGTCCCTAGGTTTATAGTTGATGTTCAAAAATTACACATTGAGGAACTTCTTTAGTGGTCCAGTGGCTAAGACTCCGTGCTCCCAATGCAGGGGAGATCCAGACAATTCCTGATCAGGGAAGTAGATGCCGCTGCTACCAAGAGTTCACATGTTGCAACTAAAAATCCCACATGCTATAACTAAAGATCCTGCATACTGCAACAAAGATTGAAGGTCTCACATGCTATAACTAAGACCCACTGCAGCCAAATAATTCAATACATAAATATTTTTTAAAAATTGCATATTGGAGAAATGGCTGATGAGCAAACAAATTGGTAAATGGGAACATAAATCTAAATAATCATTTTCATTAAACAATAAATTCTAACTTTTATGGTTAAACCAAAATAAGAAGATAAAAATAGTGGCCAATAGCACGTAAGCTGGGAGAATGTGATCAATTAGAGCAATGAAATGCCTTGGCATCTTTGAGGCATGGGTTAAAGCGACTGATGGATGACAGACTTTGTAAATTAAATACTCATGAAAATATTTCAAAAGGAACCATTACAAGAATAAAGAGGGTATAACTTCCTAGCTAATTGAGCAAAAACTTAAAAAAAAGAGAAAGGAAGCTCAGTTAATCCAGTGGAATGTTGGAAAGGAGGAAAGAACAGATAATGTGGGACAATTAGAAAGCAAAAAGACAGAGGGCAGAAAAAACGCATATCCATCAGAAATGGATGTAAGTGGACTAAGCCTTCCATTTAAAAGACATATTGTTATAGTAGATTTAAAGTAAATCCAGCTATGTGTATTTCTTTCATAAATTTTATAAATATTATTTTGTATCTGCTTAACATATCATGAAAATATTCTTAAAAATTAAATCTAGCTAAATGTCACCTAAACATACATTTCTAAAACAAGAACATGGGGAAAAATACACGTACAAAATATATATTTTATATATTTATAGATGCAACTATATAAAATACATCCTATATAATTTATAAATATTCTTAATTTATATTGTATTTGTTATATAACATATAATGTGTATTACATATTTTATATATTATATAGTTTTATATGTTATAAATATTTTGTATCATATAATAAAAATGTATGCACACACACATCTTTGATCCAAACCCTAGAACAAAATGTTTCTGAATTCATATTAATTTTAATTTATTAATAAATTAATAGAGGTATACGTTATAGCTACATAACACCCCCAGTGGAGTTCAATACAGCACCTGTTAATCAAGCACAATAATATTTCTGAAAGAAACATTACTATTCACTCTAAGTGGAATAAAGACTAAAGAGCTTCACATCAGCACAGATCAGGTTTTGCTGCCAAATGAATCATGGAAAGAAACCTTTTTCCAGAGCTTTTGGTCTTCAGAACTGCAGATAGGGATATTACAGACTTGAGGCAGGCAAGCATTAGGCAAAAGAGCTGGGATGCCTGCAGTAATAGCGAACCAAAGACATTCTAAGGCAAATGACTTGATTAGGGCTTACCAAATAATATTTCTAGAAGCTTCTGTTCACTAGGAGGGTTACTAAATAATATTTCTAGAAGCTTCTGTTCACTAGGAGGGTATATTTCTAAATGTCTATATTCTTATTGAGAGAGCCTCCAAACACAAAGAAAAACTAACAGGACAAAAAGAAAAATCTGGTGAACACATGAAATCATTTCAACATATGATAGATTCTGTTCAGTATTTCAATGTGTGTATTGTCACCCCAACTAGATTGCAATAAATCAGCGGTGAGTGGGTGTTTTCCTTCCCAGTGAAAGGCCCTTTGTACTCTCGACCTCCTTTGAACTTCATGCCCCTATGCGGTAGGAATGGTGCGGCCTTGCTGCAACAGAAGAGATAAAGTAATCTGTCCAAAATCGCACTGCTAAGTATCAGAGTTTGGATTTAAATTTAGTTCTGTTTGATTCCAAAGAGCCGAGACCTTTACAGTGAATCCTGAAAGAAGCATAAGACATCATTTCCTTTGCATGCATGCCCATGCCTGCTCAGTCATATCCAGCTCTGTGTAACCCCACAGACCATAGCCCCCAGGCTCCTCTGTCCATGGGATTCTCCAGGCAAGAATACTGGAGTGGGTTGCCATTTCCCTCTCTAGGGGATCTTCCCAACCCAGAGATTGAGTCTGCTTCTCTTGGGTCCCCTGCATTAACAGGTGGGATTCTTTACCACGTGTACCACCTGGGTTACCATCCCCTGAGTTAGCAAAACTGAAATGGCCTCATCGTATAGAAGAATTTCAATTGACACTAGCAACCTATACATAACATCTGTCATTTTTCCAAGAGGCATATTATCAAGAGTCCACACACAGGAGACACCTTCTAAAGTCTTGTACAATCATCATCCTCCTACAGCTCCCCAAATTTTGTCATTTTCTTCCTGACCTTCAGATAGCTTTGAAATGAGCTGAACTCAAAATCCCAAGACATTCTGAGATTTCTCAGCCTTAAAATCACATTATCCCTGTAACACAAAAATGCAGAGTTGTATGGATTAGGAATGAATTCATAGTTTAAAATGTAAAGCCTTTTAAAACCTGTTTAAAATGGATTTTCTGCTTTCATTCAGCAATTATCCTCCATCAAACAGAGAAAATGAAAACTAAAACCAGTGACAGTAACAGCAGTTGGCAGAAAAAAGAAACAGAGAAAAATAAAAACTAGAAATAAAAACAACACATTTGTCCTTATGTTTCAAGAACCAGAGACCTCTCAAGACACGGCCTGCTTCTCTTCACCAGGGATAGCAGAGGATGCTCAAGACAAACCACGGCTTATCTCAGGTCACAAAGAACCCCGGAGCAAGATGGAGACGTGCATACTGACAGTCCACCACAAGAGGGCGCTCATCAAAAGGGAGTGAAAGGTCATCCTGCCCTAAATATGCACCGGAAGAGTAAATCCCTGTCTGAAAAGCCTGAGAATATTTTTATCATCAGGCCGAGGCTGCTAGATGGTTTGGTAAAACAATGATCCAAATTAAGATTTTTTTTTCCCTCCAATACCATTTTTGTGTCGTTAATCCCATTTCTTAATGAATTCTAAGAGACATTCTATAAAGAATGAAAATAGTTTCCTGTCTGTATGGCAAAACAGAAATCAAATAAACTGCTCACACAAAATAATTACAGTAAGAGTCAGCGTTAAGTGAATTTTATTTTAGGTAGACTTAGTAAAAAAAAACTGGGAGAATAAAAGGGATTCAGCCTGCATTTCCCTTTTAGAAAGGGAGGGAGGAGAGATGTGAATTTAAATTTCAATTTCTTATAAACTAATGAAGAGTGAAAAACTTGAGTTCACATTCCAGTTTTATCTTCCAAAAATGTTGTTAGCAGCTGTCTCAGCCTCACTAATCTCTGTATCATTGGTACAGGGTTTGTCTTGGATGACTCTCCTTCATATGACTTCCACTTATAAAGCCATTGTTGTTGTTCAGTCACTCAGGACTTTTTGAGACCCCATGGACTGTAGCCCATCAGGTTCCTCTGCCCATGGGATTTCCCAGGCAGTATTACTGCAGTGGGTTGCCATTTCCTTCTCCAGGGGATCTTCTTGACCCAGGAATCGAACCGGCTTCTCTTGCTTGGCAGGCAGGTTCTCTACCACTGAGCCACCTGGGAAGCTCGACAAATCCATCCTATAGATCTAATCTGTTAACCAAGAATCTGTTAGGTTTCCAAGTGCCCAGCAGGCAAGAAGTGGTGTGTGCCCTGCAGGCCAGACAAGCTCTTTGCTCGGGCGTTTCTGTGTTTGAATGCTGGCTCCGCTTCTTACTAGATATATGTAACTTTGGGTTAGTCTTTCAGTATGCCTCAACCTGATTCCTTATCTGTAAAATGCAAATAATAATAGAGCATAGATAAGGATTGGGAATTAGAGGTCTAAACTACTACGTGTAAAATAAATAAGCTTAAGGATATATTGTACAACACAGGGAATATAGTCAACCATTTACGATAACTATACATGGAGTATAACTTTAAAAATTGTGAATCACTATGTTGTACACCTGAAACTTAGTTCAGTTCAGTTCAGTCGCTCAGTTGTGTCTGACTCTTTGTGACCCCATGGACTGCAGCACAGAAACTTATATAATATTCATCAACTATACCTCAATTTAAAAAGAGTATGGATCAATTGTAAGGACTCGATGAGATTAAACAATAAAAGAATATAGTAAAGTGCTTTGTCCAAAAATGTGCTTGATAAATGTTAATTATTAGATGTCATTTACTCACAAATATTTATTGATTGCCTTTGCTGTGCCAGGTATATTCTGAGTACTTGGGATACATCCATGAACAAAAATACAAATGACCCCTGCCATTGGGAGTTAGTATTCTATCAAATGAAGGCAGACAGTCAACAACAGCCATTATAAGTAAGTAACATATGCTAGAAGGGAAGAAGGTAACCAGAGCTATGGAAAAGAAAACTTGCGGCCAAGTAGTGCTAATGTTAAAGAACCCGCCAGCCAATACAGGAGACTTAAGAGACGCTTGTTCGATCCCTGAGTCGGGAAGATCCCCTGGAGGAGCGAATGACAACCCACTCCAGTATCCTTGCCTGGAGAATCCCTTGGACATGGGAATCTGGTGGGCTACAGTCCATAGGGTCTCACAGAGTTGGACACGAATGAAGCAACTTAGCATGCACACAGGCAAAATTTTCTCTGCATGGTATACAATTCTCTGAGCTTTGACAAATGCAGATGGTTACGTAGCCACGGTCATCATCAAGATACAGAACAGTGAGGGCACTCTACTGAACAGTCCGTGTGTCCCTGTGTAGTCGGCCCCTCTCTCTCCGCCCCCGGCAATCATTGATCTGTCTCCTGTTCCTATAGGTTTTGCTTTTCTAGCATGTCATATAAATGAAATCATCCTCTATGTGATCTTTTGAGCCTGGCTTCTTTCACTTAGCATAACGTATTTGGGATTCATCCATTTTGTTGCGTATAGTAGAAGTCTGTTCCTTTTTCTGTTTTATGGGAGAACCAGCAGTGTGTAGAACATTTAAACTGTTCTCAGTTTCGGGCAATTATGAACAAAGCCATCAAAATCAGTCATCTACAGGTTTCTGTGTGAACATTATGTATTCATTTTTCTTGGATAAACATACAGAAATGAAATTATTGGAGCAGGTAGTGTATTTAACTTTTAAGGAAATGCCAAACTGTTTTCCAAAGGGACTGTCACCATTTTATATCCCTGCCAACAATATAGGATAGTTGTTCTAGATCCTCAACAGCACTTGGTATTATCAGGTTTTTCTTTATTATTGTTATTTTCCCAATTCCAGTAGGTTTATTTCATTGTGGTTTTAATATATATTTCCCTGGTGACAATGTTGAGCATCTTTTCACATGCTTACTTGCCATCCATATAAGTTCCTCAGTGAAATGTCTATTCAAATCTTTTGTTATTTTTAATTGCTTTGCTTGTTTTATTATTGGGCTTCCCTGGTAGCTCATATGGTTTTAAAAAAATTCTACCTGCAAGGAAGTAGACACAGGTTTGATTCCTAGGTCAGGAAGATCCCCTGGAGAAGGGCATGGCAACCCACTCCAGTATTCTTGCCGAGAGAATCCCATGGACAGAGGAGCCTGGTGGGCTATAGTTCATGGGATTGCAAAAGAGTCAGACACAACTTAGCCACTAAGCAACAACTATTACAACATATACAGCAAAACAACTAAAACCTAGACCAGACAGAATGTTCAGAAGCCATATTAAGGAAGAAGCAAGGAAAACATTCAGCTGCAAACTTGCAATGAGATGCTTATTTGTTCTCTGAGCTTCCTATATTATCTTCCAGGGCAAAAAAAAAAAAAAAATTCTTTTGGTTGTTAATTGGAGAAAAATAATTTTTTTCATCAGAGGAATTCACTAATTCTCAGACAAATTTGTCACATAATTTCTTATATAAAAGATCCGTAAGAAATATTGACTGGCATCATGAAAACCACAGTTTTGCAGGAGATGCAAAAATTTCTTCGTAGGAAATTGCATTGCATTTCACTTTCCAAATAATCTGTTAGAACACAGCGTGTAGGAAAAGTCAATGTATTCATATCCGGTCTCTCAAACATGGTCACTGGTACACGTGGGTCAAAATCACCGGGTGTTGTGTGTGTGTGTGTGAGTGTTAGTCACTCAGTTGTGTCTGACTCTTTTCCACCCCACAGACTCTAGCCTCCCATGCTCCTCTGACTATAGAATTCTCCAGGCAAGAAAACTGGAGTGGGTTGCCATTCCCTTCTCCAGGGGATCAAACCCAGGTCTCCTGCATTGCAGGCAGATTCTTTACCATCTGAACCACTGGGGAAGCTGGTGTTAGTTGATACACATACAAATTCCTAAACCCTATCGTAGAAAAACTCATTCAAAATTTGAGTAGACAGGGCCCAGGAACCTGGTACATTAAAGTCTGAAAAACCACCCCGATTGAAAAATATGGCTACTTTTAGGTCCCATAGCATTCAGAAACAGAAATGGAAGGATTTGGGAAAATGAATAATTAAATAACATGCCCTTTAAACTATCTCTCAATATTAATTGCTTCCACTGTGCTTTTGGCAGCCAATTAAGTGTTGAGTTCTTTGGTAAGTGCCTGGGGTGCAAACCTTCAATATTATTGACTGAACCTTGGCAATTTAAATACTTTGAAGTGAGTAAGTCTACCAAAGAAGCTGTACTATAGATCATCTCTTGAAAAAATGTCTCGATAAACACTTGAATTTAAAAAAAATGAGGTTGATCATATTTTCACTTCTATTTGCCCAAACTATCAGCTGTAAGCATGTTAGCACACTGCACCACCCATCACAAATGGGACATAAATATTTTTGTGAAAGTGAAAGTTGCTCAGTCATGTCCGACTCTCTGCAACCCCATGAACTATACACTCTACGGATTTCTCCAAGCCAGAATACTGGAGTGGGTCGCTGTTCCCTTCTCCAGGGGGTCTTCCTAACCCAGGAATCAAACCCAGGTCTCCCCCATTGCAGGCAGATTCTTTACCAGCTGAGCCACCAGGGGCTTTTTAAATTTTACATATTGTTTTTTTTGCTGTGCTAGGTTGCTTGGGTTTTTCTCTAGTTGCAGCAAGCAGAGGCTACGCTTCTTTGTGGCAAGCACTGGCTTCACATGGCAGTGGCTTATCCTGTTGTGGAGCACAGGCTCTAGGATGCTCGGGCTTCAGTAGTTGCGGCTCCTGGGCTGTAGAGCACAGACTCGATAGCCAAGGCGCACGGGCTTCGGTGCCCCGAGGCATGTGGGATCTTCCCAGGTCAGGGATCGAACTTGTGTCTCCTGCATTGGCAGGCCAATTCTTTACCACCGAGCCACCAGGGAAGCCCACAGATGGGACATAAACACAGAGCAGGGGGCCCTTAACTTGGAAACACCTTGCCTGAAGCTTTAGTTCACGTATGAGCCAGAAAGTCACAAACCATAGTTCTTTAAAACTATTCTTAAGTTTAGATTGCACTCCCACACTTCGCTGAGGTTATTGAAGTGTTACAGTCTATGTTTTGTGACTCTTCTCGTTCTTACTTCGTGAAACCACTTGGAGGAATAGTTAATTTTCTCGTTAAAAACAGGATAAACAGAAGAGGCAAACCAGTGAGAAATAGAAATTTCAAGTCTAGAAAACATATTGCATTTATTTTATAATCTCATTTATATTTAGATCTGACGCATGCCCAGAAGACCTTGATATACATTTATTTCCTTGGGAGGAGATGCCAGCCTGTATAACAATATCTGCAGTCATTATCTCTGTCTGGTAGCAGATCACATTTGTTAAGCCCTTGTGGGCATGTGTGAATGCTGGATGAGTTATAATTTCTCTATAAGTGTTTACATTCTAAGGGTTAAAAGAAAAACAAAACCCTCCATGTTAACACTGAATGTTGGAATAACTTGGATTCCTAAAACCCAGTAGAAAACTAAGAAGACAACTCCCACTGAAAATAATATGCTTTTGAACTTTAAATCCATGCAATTAAACATACCACTCTTCCTATCAGAATATGCAAAGAAAACCAATAGCCACCACTCATTGTTTGCTTTGGAACGATTAGAAAAACAAAATATGTGAACATTATATTTGACTTATGATTAGATTTAACTTTCTTTGCTATTTAACCCAATCCTTTTCACCTCATGAGCTGAAAAATTCTGGTTCTCATTCAATACAGACCATCCTTTCTTCTCCCCACCCCCCAACTTGAGCTCTCCAGGAATGTATTTCCTAGAGGAATTTTCTGCTCGGTGTTCTCATTCCTACACTGCACACTGTTATGCATACACACAAGTATATACTTTGTGCTGTTTACCCTTAAAGGACTGATGTGGATGGTTACCCTAACAGTTGATTCCTTTTCAATCATGCAGTTGATAATAGCTGGAAGTTCCCTTAGAGTTTCCCAATTTTTAAACATTAAGTCTTTTAGACTCATTCCAGGCCATTTCCTTTTCTAGTCTTTGACTCTTTCTTGAAATGACCCCTTTTAGTTCAGCCAAATGTAAACAGAACTGAATTTTAGCGCTGCTCTAACAGTGCTGGGTTTAGATTGTGATTCACTTCAGGCCAATGCTTTCCAAAGGAGGAGATTTTGATCTCTGGGAATCCTTGAAGGTGAATAATGACAAGGATCGGGAAGGCAAAATTAAAATTATATATATATGTATTTGTTCATCATTCTTATGTTAGAGGGGGAAAAACAAGGTTTAGATGCAAGTAAAAAGCATCTAAGCATGAACAGACACTGTCATAATTCAAAAACACAGAACTGTTAACCATTAAAATAACTGTTTACTTATGCCTCCATATTTTTTCAAAATGGATTTTATTATGGCGCTCAGTCACTCAGTCATGTCCGACTCTTGTGACACAGCGGTCTGTGGCCCACCAGGCTCCTCTGTTCATGGGATTTCCAGGCAAGAATACTGGAGTAGGTTGCCATGCTTTCCTCCAAGGGATCTTCCCGACCTGGGGATCGAACCTGAGCCTCCTTTGTCTCCTGAATTGTAGGTGGATTTTTATCATGGAGCCACCAGCAAAGCCCTTAATTTTATTATATGATTCCATTTATATGAAATATCCACGATAAGCATATTTGTAGTCAGAAAGGAGACTGGCAGTTGCCTAGGTCTGGAGGGTGGAGATGGGGAGAAATGGGGAGAGGCTGCTCGGGGCGCAAGGCTTCTTCTGGAGATGATGAAAATGTTCTGAAACCAGACAGTGGCGATGGTTGCCCAACTCTGTGCATAGACTGAAAACCACTGCATTGTACACTCTGAAAGGGGGGAATGCTACGGCTTTGTGCATCAGATCCCAATAAAGCTGTTATTTTTTAAATGTACATGGTTCCCATCCGACCATAAGAAGATAATAAATAACCCAAAAGAAAATACACAAAGGATATGTATTGGGAGCTCTCAGAAGAGGAACCAGAATTAGATGAATAAGAGGTTTCCCCCACAAAGGGTTGGGAGAAACGCAGAGGGCAGACAACAAGGAGACAGGTAAGCCTACTATATCGGCAAAAATGGTAACAATTCCAAATGATATCAGGATGTGAAAGTGAAATTCTCACTTTCCCACACAGCTGATGGGAATGTAAATTGGTACAAGAGCTTCAGAGGGCGATTTGGCAACATCTCAAAGTTAAAGATACACATACCCTCCCACCTGGCACTTCCGTTTCATTTCTCAGCACACTCTCGCACAGCAGCGTGAAGATATATGGACAGACATCCGTTAGCATCGTTTGTAATAGGGGAAAAGGGAACAACTGAAGGATCTATCAATAATGGGATGGGGAATTAAATTGTAGTCCATGTTTACAACAGAATACCGTAATACTAAAAGTAAATTAGATTCACTAGGGGAACCTTTAGCAGCCAATGTAAAAGAAGGAAATTTGAGCAGTCACAGAATCAGACCGCGATGGAAAAACACACAACTCTTCCTGACACTAAGATCCAAGGGAACCTTCCCCCAGGGCTTTCAGAAAGTGACAACAAGGAGGGTCGTGGAGTAATTAACATCCTCGCTGTCATTCT
The DNA here is from genome assembly GCA_917880005.1 of Nanger dama. Classification (NCBI taxonomy): domain Eukaryota; kingdom Metazoa; phylum Chordata; class Mammalia; order Artiodactyla; family Bovidae; genus Nanger; species Nanger dama. Next base: position 11,238,991 of record CAKJTW010000032.1, on the reverse strand, counting down.
CTCATTCATAAGAGACCCTCATTTCCGCAAAGACACATCCCTGTGTCTCATTCATAAGAGACCCTCATTTCCACAAAGACACATCCCTGTGCCTCAGTCTCCAAGTGTCTGGCTTTGTCAGTAGATTCATTTTTGAGAGCAGAAGTTAGAAACTGGGTGCCAAAGTACTTTGCTTGGCCAGCATGGTGTTTAAGATTTTGTAATTTGAATGGCTTCAGGTGGAACATGTACTCCTTGGAGGAGCCTTGGTAAAAACTTCCTGCAGTGATGAACATGCTCTGTTATCCACAGTGTCCAGTGTGGTTGTGGTGGGTGACAGTCGATGCAGCAACCTACTAGTATGTGAAACGTGGCTGGTTTAGTAGAAGAACAGAATTTAAATTTAATTTTATTTTAATGTAAATAGTCATATGTGTCTCGTGGTGGCCCTACTGGGCAGTACAGCTCTAGAAGACTGCAGGTCCCACCATTTTCTGCTTTATTAAACCTCCCATGCTCAACATCATACATTTAGGTTGTCTGGCCCCTAGAGGTATTTTTGTGTGTCACTCATGTTCTAAAGTACCATGTTTTGAAGAAGAACAGATCGTCATTTTATTGTATATCCTCTTTTGTTCATTGATTCAATACTCCTTCTACATATATCAGTCTGGGGCAACCAGCACTTACCATCTCAGGGGCAGCACAGGCAAATCAGTCTATGATAGCCCTGCAAGGATGGGTGATGTGTGTGACGGGGGGGAAGCAAGGTCCATGGGGGCCACACAGGACGGAGATGCTCTGTAAGGGAGAACTAGGAATAAGCATAAATCAGCTGTGGAGAGGAGCAGTTTTCAGAAGAGGAAACAGCATGGCCTCCTCTACAGGTTCAAAGAAATTCACTAGAATTTAGAATGTGGGGGTAGAGGATTGTGAAAGATTGTCAAAGGGTGAGATCATGCAGGATGTTTGACCTGACTTTGGACTTTGTCCTGAAGGCAGCAGAAAACCACTGAAATATTTTACACAGAGAAGTAGATTCTTATGATCTCTACATTCAAAGAAACCCACAAGAATTACCATGTGATCCATTAATTCCACTTCTGTAGATACCAAAAAAAAAAAAAAAAGAAAGCAAGGTCTTGAATATGTATTTGTATGCCCATGTTCATAGCACTATTCACAATAGCCAAAAGATGGAAACAACTCAAGTGTCCATCAACAGATGAGTGGATAAATAAAACATAGTCTATACATACAGTGGAATATTATTTGGTCTTAAAAAGAAGGAAATTCTGACACATGCTACTATATGGATGAATCTTAAAGACATTATACTAAGTGAACAGGTTAGAGACAAAAACAGAGATAGTATATGATTCCATTTATATGAGGTAGCCAGAACAGTCAGATTTCATAGAGACAGAAAGTAAAATAGTGGTTACCAGGGACTGGGAGGAGGAGGGAATGGGAAGCTACTGTTTAATGGATACAGAGTTTCAGTTTGGGAAGATGCAAACTGTTTCAGAGATGGATGGTGGTAGTGGTTGCATAACAATATGAACATATTTAATGCCAGTGAACTGTATATTTAGAAGTGGTTAAAATGGTAAATTGTCTGCTATGCATATTTTATCCTAATAAAGAATAAATGAATAAAATTTAATAAACTCTTCATTATTTCTTGCACAAACTCTGCAAAACCCTCCTTACTGATCTCTTTCAGACCATTCTTGATCCCTTATACAAGGTTTATTTTCTACTCAATAGAGCAAGTGATGGATGAAACATGAGTCAGGTCACCTCCTCTCTGGCTAAACAGTTTTCAGCGGCTGGACAGCCTCTAGATATCTGGTCCCTCATCACCTCCGTGGCCTCCTTTCCTCTACTTACCAAAAGCTGACTCCACTCCAACCTCACTGGTCTCTTTGAGCTTACCAAGAAAGCTCTTTACTTTGGGTCTTCCTCATTCTGGAACATCCTTTCCTCTGATGTTCACCTAGTTTTCTTTCTTACTTCATTCTGAAGGTAATATTACCCTTGAAACACCTTCCTTGACCTCCTTTCCTAAAAATATGGTTACCTTGCTTTCCTTCATAGCACTCAACCCACCCATCATTTTAGTATATATCCATTTGTTAATTTCTTGTCTGTCTCTCTTGCAATGTTAAGTTCCATGAAGACTAGGACTTAGTTTTGGGTGCTACTGAATCCCAGTCATTGGAACAGAGGCAGTCATGCAGGAAACGTTCAAGAAATATGTGGTGAATGAAAGAATAATGATAGTTCTGTTTCAGCAAGATTGTGAGAATGGATTGCAATGGGGACTAGAATGGGAGAAACCAGGTTGGATGGCTGCTTCTTAATCACACAAGTGGTTAAAACAGCCAGGATGGATGGATGATGGTGGGGGTGGTGCACAAGAAGATTTGGGGAGACAGATATTGAGAAGAGGAAATCAAGAAGCGGGATGGTAGGTTCTTTCAATGAAGTAGAAGAGTCAGAAAGAGGCGCAGGTTTGCAGGGAGAAGTCAACTCCATCTGAAACTCAGAGTGGACTTCCTTCATAGAAATATTCAGTGGGCAGTTCAATTTCTTCAACAGAGAAATCTGGGTTAGAAATGCAGATTTGGCAGTTCATAAATATAATCTCAGTAGAAATTTTGATAAGTGTTGAGCAGCAGCTAGTTGGAGGTTATACTGTTTGAATTAGTATTTAAATGTACATATTCACTGCTGCCAATTAAACAGACTCATGTGCTCTCACAGTCAGCCAAGCTGGTCATATTTTTTTAAACTGTAAGGAATGCAGGAAATGAAACTTCTATTTTAAAAAAAAAATTGAGGTAATGCTACTCTTTTTTTTTTAATTGCAACTGGGTCAGTTTTAATGGATGATATCCAATCTTAAACCATATATTCTATAATCCACCTAATTAAAAATACAGATTAATGTTTGGCTTTTATAGGAACATCATTATCCTTTATATTTAAAAAATTATCTCCTAATCCAACTCATCATTTCACTTATGTGGAAATAATGTCCTCTGGATGTTAGTGACCCACCCATCTGAAAGTGAAAGTGTTAGTTGCTCAGTCATATCCAACTCTGTGACCCTAGAGACTGTAGCCCACCAGGCTCCTCTGTCCATAGGATTTCCCAGGCAAGAATAGAGAAGTGGGTTGCCACTGCCTCCTTCTTTGACCCAGGGATCGAACCAGCATCTCCTGCATTGCAGGCAGATTCTTTGCCACTGAGCCATCAGGGAAGACCAACTCACACAGTTGGATATAACAAAATAGAACTGGAATCCAGAGCTCATACTGTTTCTCAGTAGTTCATAATTGTGAGCACACTGTTTTGATTTCTGTTTCCGTGTATCCTTGGAGGATTTCTTCAAAACTGCTCATCACAACTGTGTGTGGTTTACCAAGGCCAAAGCTACCCAGAGATCCTATGGTTACTGCTGTCCCACCCAGGGAAGCATTGTTAGACACCAAGTCTTCACTCTTCATTAGTTTTCTGCAAAGGTGAATATGTACAAGAACTGCTTGAAAATAGAGATATGGCCTCCAAGACATGCTCAGGATTTCACATTACTAAAAAGGACAAGGCATTTCTGCCTTCTTGATTTAAAGTCTGGACTTTGCAACCATTCCAGGCCTCTTCTCCAGCGTATTTCTTACTTCATGGAAATACACTTTTAGATGACGTAAGTTCAGTGCCCACATCTAGCAATGAAACCTTACCTTAGAAGCAAAATAAAGAGCCATCTCAATTGTGAGGGTCACTCAGTCAGAGTTGGTCATTTTCTGACCATAGTGGAAACTAATTATGGCAGACTCTTTTTATCACATGTGTAATTACAAAGGCAATCAACTTTATTTTTTTAACTTTTTGTTTTGTATCAGGGTGTAACTGATTAACAGTGTTGTGACAGTTTCAGGAGAAGAGCAAAGAGACTCAGCCACGCATGTACATGCATCCATTCCCCCAAACTCTCCTCCCACCCAGGCTGTAACTGCAGCGAACTCTTGAGATGGCCACCCCAAGCCCCCCCACTTCTCCTTAGACCTTCCTACTACAGATTCCTCACTGAAGTGCAGATACCCAAGGGACTCAGTTCAGATCCATGAGACATAAGCAGGAGTCTTCCCAGGCAGACGCTGGCAGTTGGCATGATCCTATTCCCATTTCCCTTTTCCTCCTTATGGATGTAATGGCTTGAGCTACAGCAGCTTTCTTGTGTTTATGAAGGAAAGGGCCAAGCAAATCACACAATAGGGGCCCTCCCATTGTCTCACTGCTGAACCAAAAACCACCAATGCCAGATCTCTCAAGCGAGAAAAGTTATTTTCTTTTTGTTTAAGACACTGAAGATGAATTTTCTGTTTCCCACACCTAAATGCAATTATATTAGATTATTATTATGGAGAGGTGGTGGTGAAGCAGTAGAAGAAATGGGAGAATTGAGTTCTTTTAGTTTAAATAAGTTTTATTATTTTAATTTTTAAAATAAATAAATTATAAATAAATATGATTATAGCCAAAACACTAATGAAACAACTCAAGTTGAAAGGGTTGGGGATGAAGGTGGGATCTATCAGAATATTTGTAGTTGGAAACTAGTGTGTATATGAGTACACACATTATAACTATGTGTGTGTGTACATGCATGTGTGTGTGTGTGTATGTGTGTGTATAGCCCATAACACCTTCTCTCCCAATTGGGAATTATTTGTGCATAAGGTTTTCTTATGAAGTCCAGTTTTATCCCTTTATACCACCATAATCAAGCATCAAAATAAAATTTAAAAAAATTTTAAAAATGACCTAGAAAGTCAATATCTGAAGACAACTTTCATATACAGAGAAACTTTCCTAATTCGTTAAAGAATGAAAATTGCCCCTAAAATTTCAGAAAATATCCTAGGAGCATGAAATTGTACAAACCATTAGAGATCCTTTTAGGCCATTTGTGAAGCTCTCTAGGGCTGCACCCGCAGGACCATGTGCTGAGGAGATTAGGGAAAATCTGCTTTGCTCAGCCTGGGACTCAGGCTCCACACGTGTCCTGACACGACCCTGTGACAGCCCACTCCCTCGTCTGTGCAGTAGGCAGGGCCTCCGCTGACTGAGGAACTGCGGGCCCCTGGGCTCTGTTGCTATCAACGCCTTGGCCACAGCATTGCCAACCATCTGCTGGTTTTTCTTGCCTCCATCACTCTGCGAAGATCACAGTTCAATCTGTTCTTTCACACTGGGGCCAAAGCTTCCTGATTGACAGTGCTAGTCAACCCAGAAGTCAAGATCTTGCCAACAGTGGATTTTTTCTTAGGTCCTTGGTGGTTTTCCACCCAGTTCTACAAATAACTAGGGTAGGAGGCCTTTGAAATCCAGAGGCATTTTCTTGGTTCTCTGACTTTGCAGGTAACCGCTGAGCAAGTGTCTCAGCATTATGTTTTCATCCTTGATTTGACTACCAGGCAAGGAAACAGCAAAATGGGTGAAGTCAGCCCACCCCAGCTCTGTTAGGACACCTGCTGGCACCCTCAGAGCTTCTTCTTCTCCCAGGTGCCACCTGATGACTCTCTGCCCACCCAGAATCCTCCCCTGGAAACTACACACAGGTGTCCCCAGCCAATCACTTGCCACACCGGGGAGAGAGGCTCTTCATGAATAACTTAGCCTAGACTTAAGGTTGTATGCCTTGTGGGCACTGGCTCTTTAACAACCACCCCAAATCCAAAGGCATGAATCGGGTGGTACTATTTCAGGCACCAGTTGACAGACTGCTGGGAGACATTCTTCAGCAGCAACAACCCCAAGCATGTCGAGATCCAGCCTGCCTTCATTAGAAGCCCCTGCATTCTCACTTTTGTGAAGCATTTTGATTACTCTAGCACTGACAAATAGCAAAATAAAAATAAATACAATCTGCACACGTTTTATGTGTCCTCTTTCTACTATCAGCTATTTTTTAAATCATCGTTTTTACTATTCATAGGAGTTGTAAAACAGTGTCAATGTTTGCTGGAAATCCTAGAAGCTCACCAACTAGCCTAGAAGCTCATCAACTAGGTACACCACACTGTTGTAACCACACACAGGCAAAATTTGTCCAAACAAGGCAGAAAAACAGCCCATTGGGTCACTTTCCTTCACATTGATGGCATTTTCCAGTGGCCACTAAGAGTCATCCAGTCAGCCTCTCTAATCACGAATGTTCCCTATTGTGACGTTGTTGTTGTTCAGTCGCTCAGTTGTATCTGACTCTTTGTGACCCCATGGACTGTAGCATACCAGGCTTCCCTGTTATTCACTATCTCCCAGTTTGCTCAAATTCATGTCCATTGAGTCAATAATGCCATCCAACCATCTCATCTTCTGTCGTCCCTTTCTCCTCCTGCCCCATTCTTTCCCAACATCAGGGTCTTTTCCAATGAGTCAGCTCTTCACATCAGTTGGCCAAAGTATTAGACTTTCAGCTTCAGCATCAGTACTTCTAATGAATATTCAAGGTTGATTTCATAGTCTATATTTTTGTTTCATGAATTAATTTCTTTGTTTTTCTAGTTAATACAAATGAAACATCATCTGATATTTCTCTCATTCAATGCAGCATAGACTCCCCCACTAGCTCTGCAAATTATTTTTTTAGTGGTGTGTGGAAGCTGGCAGAATAAGCGATCTGTTATTCGTCCTGTTGCAGTGGCTTATGAAGAAAAAAGCATGACAATTACAAGAGCAATGTTTTGAGTACTTAAGATTGATGTAACTAATTTCAAAAGTCCTTCTGATCATTGTAAGCTCCTCCCCTACCTTCTGCCAGATCCTTTAGGTCCTGTTAAAATAGCCTCTAAAATCATGGGAATTGTGTTCAAAGTAATTTAAGAAAACAAACTTTACACCTTTGCAAAAATAGTCCACTGGGAATTATTGGTGTCAGTTTTCAACCCCCCCCCCACTGCCTGGTGTGAATTTCACCTGCCATTTGTTAAGGATCCCAAGGCTTGATTCAAGGCAGCCGGGGGAGTCAACAGGCAACTCCTCATAACATAATTAGAAGGGAACTCATTGTCCCAGGAGTATTTTTCTCTTTATTTCCTGCCCTCTGCAGTATGGGCTCCAGATCTAAAAATGCTACTTCTTAGAAGAAGCATAACAAGCAACAGGCAAACGCATTCTTGTCTGTGATGGAAAGCAAGCCCACATGGCTCATTCTTACTGGAATAAAAACAAAAACCAACACGGAGACAAAAATGCATTACGAGGTGTATGAGCCCATGGGTGGAAGATTTCGCCTCAGAGGCTGTTTCTGTCATGTGATGGGCAGGTGCTCAAAGGCACCAGTTCTGTTAACCGATCCTGCTGTGTGCCCTTCTCTCTCCCTACTTCCCTGAGTGAGACATCACACGAAGCCTCTGTTCTCCCAGGTGTGAAACAAGCACAATGATAACCTCACACATAGTACCTCTGTGAGGCCTGGGCTCACAGTCATGCCTCTGTCTACGTCTGTGTCACTTTCCTTGCCTACACCTGCAAAACCCCTGTGAAAATCTGCAAGGGGAATTTCTGTTTCTCTGTCTTTATCACAGCCTCTTTTTCTATTCCCACTGTTGACACAGTCTCTCTAGTTCTACTCACTTCCATCTGGCTGCCAATTCATTCCCACAAAGCCAGATGGAATTACAACCCAACACTCCACCGTTCAAATGTGGATTTCCTCCTTGTCCCATACATCCTAGCTGTACTTTGATAAAATGAGACTCTTTGGACATCATAAAGTGATGATTACTTTGTAGTGTCACATGTTTGAAGGTCAAAATACAGTTTCTTTTTTTTTTTTTTTTTAATTTTTTCTTTTTGACCACACTGCACAGGATTTTTAGTTCCCTGACCAGAGATGAAACCCATGCTCCTTGCACTGGAAGCACAAAGTCCTAACCACTGGACCACCAAGCAAGTCCCCAATATCCTTTTTAAACTGTATGCTTCCAATGAATCTGATGGGATTACATAGTGAATTTGTGTAAGAAGTAATTTTGCATCTATTGCCTGCTAATCTGCAAAAAAAATAGGGGGAAGAATAGGACTTTGTGCAATGAATTAGCTCAGGTTTAACAAGTTTTGTTAGGTAAATGATATCCTCAAATGGCTTATGGATTAGAAAATCCCAGCATTGGAGGTACAAAAACATATCTGTAAAACAAGGCCAACCCCATCAGCTGTTTTCCTTACCTTTGCATCTGAAGGGAATGGAATTCAGTATTAATTTCATGACATTTTTTTTCTAAAGCTAGGATCAAATCATGACTCTTCAAAAACTTTGAGAAGGAATACATTTTTAGAGGTAGGGTTGTGAAAGTCCCAGAGTTATGTCCGACTCTTTGTGACTCCATGGATTGTAGTCTTCCAGGCTCCTGTGTCCATAGAATTCTCCAGGCAAGAGGCAGGGTTACCTGGAAGTATGTAGAGGCTGAGAAATGACACTTTAGACTAATGTAGGTTCAAATTCCCCTCTTCTACTCATCAGCTACATAACTTGGACAGATTACAAAGCTTTGGTTTACTCATCTCAAAAAGAGAAATGAGAGCATTTTTTGTAAGATTTGTGGCATTGCGTATATAAAAGAGGCTGAGCGCAAATAGTGGAGTTTTCGATGGGATTGGATCCTGGCATTGTTATGTGACCTTGACCTTGCTATGTATTCCAGCACCATTATAGCTTAAATGGAACCATGATACATGTCTTACAAGATTGCTGTAGAATTAAATGAGACTCAAGTACAGGGGTCAGTAAACTTTTTGTAACAGGGTAAGATAATAAATATTTTAGACGTTGCAGGCCTTGAGGTCTTTGTCACAACTATTCAGTTCTGTCCTGGTCACAAAAAAGCAGCCATAGATACTGAATGGGCGTGGCTGTGTTCCCACAAAAGTTTACTCGTGAAAACAAGTCATGAGCCAGATTTTGTTTATAGGCTATACTTTGCCAATTCCTGCTCCAGAGATGATTAATAAAAGATAAAAACTGTAGTAAGGAACACAATCTTTTAAATTCACATAATGGATAATAGATGAGAGAGAAAGAGAAAAAACTGAAGATTCAGTCTTTCCTTAGATACCAATATGCTTTTACATAATTATTCCATGTTATGGTAGCTCAGTTGGTAAAGAATCTACCGGCAATGCAGGAGACCCCGGATGAATTCCTGGGTCGGGAAGATCCCCTGGAGATAGGCTACCCACTCCAGTATTCATGGGCTTCCCTGGTGGCTCAGACAGAAAAGAATCTGCCTGCAATGCAGGAGACCTGGGTTCAATCCCTGAGTTGGGGAAGATTCCCTGGAGGAGGGCAAGGCAACCCACTCCAGTATTCTTGCCTGGAGAATCCCCATGGACAGAGTTGCCTGGTGGGCTACAATCCAAGGGGTGGCAAAGAGTCAGACACGACTGAGCAACTAAGCACAGCACAGCCTGTATCCTTATGAATTCTGTGAACAATAATAGTGCATATGTTGTTGTATAGCAGAAATGAACACATTACAGACTAATTATATTCCAACTTAAGACAGTTTTAAAGTAGTGCAATAAACAATAAATAAAAATACATGTACTCCAGTATTCTTAGCAGCACTGTTTATAATAGCCAAGACCTGGAAGCAACCTAAATGTCTTGCTGACAGATGAATGGATAAAGATGTGAAGATATGGGGTGTGTGTGTGTGTGTGTGTGTGTGTGTGTGTGTGTGTGTATATATATATAAAATGGACTATTATATATATAATGAACATTATATATATATATATATAATGGACTATTATTCAGCCATAGAAAAGAAAGAAATAATGCTATTTACAGCAATCTGGATGGACCTAGAGATTATCACACTAACTGAAATAAGTCAGACAAATATCATTGTGTGTGTGTATATATATATATATATATAGAAACTTATATGCAGACTCTAAAAAATGATACAAATGAACTTATCTGTTTTGTAAAACAGAAACAGACTGACAGATATAGAAAACAAATTTATGGCTATCAAAGGGGAAACATGGACAGAGTGTTAAGACAGGAGTTTGGGATTAATAGAAACATACCAGTATACAAAACATAAAATAAACAAGGTCTCACTGTATAGCATGGGGAACTATATTCAATATCTTATAATAACCTATAATGGAAAAGAATCTGAAAAGAAATATATGTATATCTGTATATCACTGAATCACTTTGCTGTATATCAGAAACTAACAGAACATTATAAATAAACTTCACTTTAAAATGATTTTTAAAGTATTTTCACAGGCTGAGTCCAAATAAAGCAAAGTCATGTGGGTCACGATATATATTTTAGACTTCATCCTTCAAACTTTTGTGGGAAGCCGTCTATGGGGTCGCACAGAATCAGACACAACTGAAGCAACTTAGCAGCAGCAGCAGCAGCAGAGAAGACATTTGACAATCTCATATCAGAGTCTGAAGCATCTCCTTCCATTGATTGGATGGTATTCATTGCTCTGGAACGTCCCCACAATAATGGTTAGTTATATGGTTCATCTCATATCTGTTGATTAAAAGTGGTCTCCAGTGGCTTCTTTCTCAGGAGACAGCAAGAAGATCACTGAAATATGAGTTCTAACTTCTTCAACCCCTACTATGGGGTTTTAAGCAGGACAGTAGCAGAAGTCAGATTTGTGTTTCAGAAGACACGGTGGCTATAGTGTAGAGAATGGACCCATTAGGAATCTATTGCATAGTCCAGTCATGATGTAATGGTAGCCGGGACAGGATTGGTAGAAATGGTGAAGAGAAATATTTAAACGGTACAACTGACAAAATGTTAGATTGGTTTCTGAGAATCAGAAGGAATGGGAAAGACTACAGTGAAAAGAGGGTAACAGTCTGGGAAAAGACAAGGAGTGGATAGATGGTCAGGTTATCTAGTGAGCTGCTGTTGCTGCTGCTGCTGCTAAGTCGCTTCAGTCGTGTCCGACTCTGTGCGACCCCATAGACGGCAGCCCACCAGGCTCCCCCATCCCTGGGATTCTCTAGGCAAGAACATTGGAGTGGGTTGCCATTTCCTTCTCCAAAGCATGAAAGTGAAAAAGTCAAAGTGAAGTCGCTAATGTCGTGTCTGGACTCTTAGCGACCCCATGGACTGTAGCCTACTAGGCTCCTCCGTCCATGGGATTTTCCAGGCAAGAGTACCAGAGTGGGGTACCATTGCCTTCTCCATCTAGTGAGCTAGGGAAGAAGAATAGGCTGATTTAGGGACAAGATGCTTTCGTTTTGCACTTGTGTTTGATGGGGCCATGAGATGCCCAGTTGGACAAAGCTTTTACCACACCTTCTTGGCTGCCCACCTCCCACCATGTGCCTCTGACCTGCTTCCTTACTCTTCCTTGTTCGCTTTCTCTCCTGAGTTTAAGGCCTCCCAACCTCACGTCTTTGAATTCCCATCAGAGGAAACAAAAATAAAAACATATTTATGAGAAGGACTCATAATTAATTCTCCTTAGAGAAGACATTTGGAGAAGGCAATGGCACCCCACTCTAGTACTCTTGCCTGGAAAATCCCATGGATGGAGGAGCCTGGTGGGCTGTAGTCCATGGGGTTGCTAAGAGTCAGACATGACTGAGCGACTTCACTTTCACTTTTCACTTTCATGCATTGGAGAAGGAAATGGCAACCCACTCCAGTGTTCTTGCCTGGAGAATCCCAGGGACGGGGGAGCCTGGTGGGAAGCCGTCTATGGGGTCGCACAGAATCAGACACAACTGAAGTGACGCAGCAGCAGCAGCAGCAGCAGCAGCAGCAGAAGACATTTGACAATCTCATATCAGAGTCTGAAACATCTCCTTCCGTTGGTTGGATGGTATTCATTGGTCTGGAACGTCCCCACAATAATGGTTAGTTATATGGTTCATCTCATATCTGTTGATTAAAAGTGGTCTCCAATGGCTTCTTTCTCAGGATACAGCAAGAAGATCACTGAAATATGAGTTCTAACTTCTTTCCTAGAACAACCTGGGATTCCACCTACCCTGGTAGATGTCTCACAACATATTTATATTAGAGCTATGATTTTTACCCAATATCTAGTTGTGGAACCCTTTTGTCTAAAGAAAGTTTCCCTAGAATAGAAGTTCCCTAGCATAGAAGCTGAGATGGAGATTCTCGCACAAGTGATTTATGGAGGAAATGCTCTTGGAGAGGAGGAATAAGAGAAGAAGGATAGGGAAGGATGAAAAAACTAAACAAGGACAAGGGTGCTGTCTCAGCTGGACCCTAGCTTCAGTCTGATCCCCAGGGAACTTGGGGGCCTATCTACACCAGAGTCAATTACGCATTAGGCAAGGGGTCAGCTTTTTGTACCCCACCAGTTGGTCATTGACTGGGCGTGGCTGAGAGGGGTATAATCTCCAGGCAACTCCATGCCGAGGGCAATTCTTTGGACCAGGGGGCAGCAGTGGGTCATAAACAGTTAATGTTCCCTGCAGTGAGGGGATGGGTGCACCCATCCCCCTAGATTACCTGGGAAAGGTAACCCAGACAGAGAATTCATGGCTTTCTTCAAACAAGATCTTATCAGGAAGCCCAATGTATGTAAAAGAAAACACATCCTCACGTACACTGCTGATGCATGGCACCTTCACCGAAAACTTTCTGACTCCTCATCACCCCCAGAAAAAGAGAAGGCTCACCAGTTTGTATGAGAAGCCTACATAAGTAAATTTAAATATTGTGTTTAAATACTTAATGTTTAAAAATGTGAGAAAAGTAACCAAATTAGATAAGATGATCATCATCTCAAGATATAATAAGCTTAAAGCACATTCTAAAAACCCGATGAATGAAGTAAGAAAGAATAGCAAAAATAAAGATAATTTTACAAGGAGATGCAAGAAAGTGTATGACTAGTTGGAGAAGGAAATGGCAACCCACTCCAGTGTTCTTGCCTGGAGAATCCCAGGGACGGGGGGTAACCCCAGTGGGCTGCCATCTATGGGGTCGCACAGAGTCAGACACAACTGAAGCGACTTAGCAGCAGCAGCAGCAGCGGTTTGATTATTGAACCCAATCCACACTAGGTACTTATTAAAGATTTGCTGAATTGAATGGTTGAATTGAGTATCTCCCCCAAAACATCATCCTCTGAATGTTTAATGTTTTAAATTCATTCACTGAAGTCTTAACCCCCAGTATCTCAGAATGTGACCTTATCAGGAGACAGATCTCCACAGAGATAATTAAGTTAAAATGAGATCATTAGGGCGGGCGCTGATCCCGTACTGTTGGTGACCCTATAAAGGGGGAAATGAGGTCATAGACATGTAGAAGTAAGACAGTATGAAGAGAGATTGGGAGAAGACGCATGTCTGCAAGCCAAGGAGACAAGCCCGGAACCACTCCTTCCCTCACAGCTCTTAGCAGCCACCGAGTCTGCCAACACTGTGATCTTGGACTGAGCCTGGAGAACTGTGACTCAACAAACCTTTGTTGTGTAAACTGCCTGGTCTGTGACCCTTTGTTAAGGTAGTCACAGGAAACCAAATCATGAGCCAAGGGACATGTTTGAAGAAAACACTGAGGGAGGGGTTGACAAGGCTTTGGCTGTTTTATTATAAGAAAACCAAGAGTTGTGGGACTTCCCCGGTGGTCTAATGGTTAAGGCCTCAGCTCCAATGCAGTGGGTGCAGTTCCAGGGAGTTAAGAGTCCCACAGACCTCATAGACAAAAATTTGAAACATAAAACAGAAGCAATAATGCAACAAATTCAACAGACTTTTTTAATGGTTCCTGTCAAAAAGAAGAAAGGAAACTAAGAGTTTCTATCTCACTGCTTGATTTCAAAGTGAAATAAAGTCATTAAAGAATAATCAAAGTTATAGTAAACAGCAAAAAGTCTAAGAATACCAGCATACCATGCAGGGAAAATATAGACAGAAATAGAATTGTGCTTTGAAATGATGGTATTCCACACGACAAACCGGAAGGATCGAGACTGAACAAAGAAAGTGTGGGATTGATTATTATAATAAATTAGGTACAATTAACAGACGTAGAATCACAGAAGTAAAACTTTGTTTTAGTACAATGGGTCATCAAAAATATCAATCAAAAAAAGCACATAAAATTTTCTTCACTTGAATAACAACAAAAAAAGAGATTCTACATACCACATTCCCAAAGTAAAAAATAGTGCAACTTGAAAGAATAAACAATAGTAGAATTGATTAAAATTTTAAATAATAACCTACATCAGAGAGGAAATCCACTATATAATTCAGTATGTGTGTGACCTTTTCAGTAAGTATGTGACATACATACTCATAATTCAGTATATGTTTTAAACAACACATCCATTTGGTCTAATACCCACATGTGGTCGATAAAGCTTATACATGACTGTCACAAAATTTTGCAAATGCAAGTAAATGCATCAAAATAAACATAGCTGTCTTTGGGTTGTCAGACTCAGCCCTAATTTTCCTTATTTAATGAATTTTCTAAATTATCTGTTTTCTAAAAATAAAGAAAATCATTAAGAAAAACTAGGAAAAGGAGAATTAATAAACTAAGCCTAAATAAAGAAGCAAAAGCTATAGAATGAGTAACAGGAGGTTCTTTGACAATTTTTTAAAAGTGTTAATCAATGAAATAAAAAGAAAATCCAGATTAATAATATTCAGTCCAAAAAAAATAGCTATCACAATTCAAACCCAAATTTATTTCACTAAAATGGAGGACTATTATTTTCAACTGTATGTTAAAATATTTGAAAGTGAAGTCACTCAGTCGTGTCCAACTCTTTGCAAGCCCATGGACTGTAGCCCACCAGGTTCCTCTGACCATGGGATTCTCCAGGCAAGAATATTGGAGTGGGTTGCCATTTCCTTCTCCAGGGGAATCTTCCTGACCCAGGGATCGAACCCAGGTCTCCCGCATTGCAGGCAGCTGCTTTAACCTCTGAGCCACCAGGGAAGTCCTAAACCAAAACAAAACAGATGAGTTTTCAAAAATATAAAAGCTAACAAAACTTGCAGAAATAAAACGTCTCATTTTAATTAGTGTACTGTCCTAAGAATACCTCATGAGGTTTTCTGAGAATGTCTTTAAAAATCAATCTCCAAGCACCAAGTACCTTTGTTACTCCACCTTAGAGTGAAAAATTAACAGGAGATGATTTATTATAACACAGTTACTATATTGAGTTGGCCAAAACTTTCATTCAACTTTTCTATAAGATGTTACAGAAAAACCAAGGCAAACTCTTTGGCTAGACCAATAGCAGAGAAAAAAACGCCCCAACAGAATTAAATAGAAGGGGGAAAATAGGAAAAGCTTTTACAATAAAATGAAAAAAAAAAAAAAGAAAAAAAGGTAACTGACCCTGCTAAATTTGCAGATCTTTCCAATAATAAATAATTCTGTCACATATTGTTTCAAAATGGAAAAAAACATGTTTCTGACCTGACTTTATAAGTTAAACATGAAATTATGGCCCAAACCTAAGGCCAGTAACAAAAAAGAAAACTATAATTATCAGCATAGATGCAAAGGAAGAAAGGGCAAAAGGAAGGAAGGGGAAAGGTGAAGAAGGGAGGTAGTAGGAAGGAGGAGAATGAGATTGTTCCAAACATCTAAACACATAATCACTGATGACTGAGTTAGGTTTATTTCAGGAATGCAAGGTTAATACAACAAAACATGAGCAAGACAATCATTATACCAACAGGAAAGAATAAAGATCATATAATTACATGAATAGGTACAAAGGAAGTATTTCATTAAATACAAAATATTTTCTTGATTAAAACTCTAGGAATTTTTCTTTCTTAATTTGATAAAGAGTGCATACTTAAAACTGATAGTAACTATCACACATGGAATAGGACTTAGCATTAGAAATGTTCAACTTCAAAATAGGAAGATGACAAATTTCCCTTTGTCATTAATCCTCCTTAATATTGTACTAGAAAAGCTGTCCATTGTATTCTAAATAAAAGAGATGCAAATATAGACAAAGGGAAAAATAATCTATGACTTTTTACAAAATGTTATACATGAATTTCATGAAGAAGCAGGTTATAAGGAAGATCCATGCATCTTAATTGGATTGTCATAAATTAGTGACATGCCTTAAAAAAACAGTCAATGAAGTAGTGGTACTAGATGTTTCTTCCAGAAACCAGGAAACAATGATTAACCAAAAAGAACAGAAATCAGGAAAAGAGTCACTCATTAATGAGTATCATTAGGATTACTAGATATCCATATCAAAAATTATGTGGATGACTACATTATGTCATACAATGAAATAAAGCTTATTTAAAAAATAGGAAGCTATTTGGAGAAGGCAATGGCACCCCACTCCAGTACTCTTGCCTGGAAAATCCCATGGATGAAGGAACCTGGTAGGCTGCAGTCCGTGGGGTCACACAGAGTTGGACACGACTGAGCGACTTCACTTTCACTTTTCACTTTCCTGCATTGGAGAAGGAAATGGCAACCCACTCCAGTGTTCTTGCCTGGAGAATCCCAGGGGCGGTGGAGCCTGGTGGGCTGCAGTCTGTGGAGTCACACAGAGTCGGACATGACTGAAGCGACTTAGCGTAAAAGTATTGCAGCTATGGATGGCTGGTTATCACTGTTGTCAATCAAAGATAAGATTTCAAAAGAGATGAACAGGTAGGATGAGGAAACACAACAAAACAAGGCATACAAAATTCACAGGCTTACCATTCATTATGAAAATCAAAATTTAATAACTCTAGGATCCACCTTTTATATCACCTAAAATTGATTTATATAGCAAAAATCCAATACATTGGGACTGCATGCAGAAGGGCATACTAACAGCTACGTCGGGGCATGCCTTTCCAGAAAGCAATCTGACAATATTTAAAAACATCATTAAACTCTTCTGCACGTTGACAAATCTATTCTTATTCTCCTCCAAACTCCAAATTTTAGGAATAATAGTTTACATAAGAATGTTCATGGCAGCCGTTTAATAGCAAGCTATTATAAACAGCCTAAATGCCCAACCAGGAGTAGATGTTAAGCAGATGAAGGCGAGCGCTGTGTGAAGTGCTCGCTTTTCTCCTTCACCCCCTCTCTCAGTGAATGACAGCACCGCCCACACAGGAACCCAACAGAGAAACCTAAGACTTCTTTCTTTCCCATATTCCAGCCCTCCCCCCATCTGCTAGCTTCCTGACTGGTCCGGGCCTCCAATCTCAGACTCCTCCAGGTCATTTTCCGCAACAGTGCCAGAGTGCTAATTCTGAAACTCGAGTCTACTTGAAAGTCCTATTGCGCCCATCCCCCTCTCCCCAATCGCCCATAAAATTAAAATCCAAACAGCATGGCATCCAAAGTTCTCCCAGACCTGACCCTACCTACCTGGTTTATTTCTTCACACCACTCCCCATCCCCCACTCCCTACACGCACACGCACGCACACACGTACGCGCGCACACACACACACACACACGCATACACCCTGTTCCTAACCATCTGGACCATTTTCAGTTCAGCAAGTTCATCACGCTGTTGACAATTTACAATGCTGTTTCCTTTGCCCGGAATGCTCTCCCTCCCCTCTTGTCCTCCTGACAAACACGCCTCACCTTTTAACCTTCACTCAAGCTTTACTTCCTTATAAGTCCTCAGTCACATAGCTGGGGTAAAATGTGTGCATTTTTGTCTCAGATAGGCAAAAACGCATTCCTACGTTGATTTCCCCTCGGTTGTATTACTCCTGCCAGTGATAAGGGCAGTACCAAAATGTATGGATAGTTCCGGCTCTTGGGGTTTTAAACTTAACTTTCAGGAAGATGGGGAAGGTTCCAACACCTCATGAGTCAATTTCTTCTTTTTCAAAGAGACTCACGCGCCCCCACCACCCCCACCCAACACTGCCTGCAGGGATATCCCATATCTTTACCACAGTGCGGTGTGTCTGAAGATAGGAGTCTAAAGATACCAATCTTCTTGGCTTTGCTGAGAAGGCACCTGCCTTGTCAAGTCTCTGAACATAATGAGCTAGTAGTTGCTGAGATACGGTGTCGACCTGGTCTGAGGAGATTGTAATAATAAGAAATCCACGATCTTTGGCATCATGCCTATATTCTAAAGCCTCAGTCTGAGCCCAGAAGTCTTTCCAGTCTCCTGGCTGAATGAACAGTCCTGCTCTGATGTGTGTGTGGAGCTTCTGGAACCCTCATGCCACGTACAGGCTTCGGGCACCACGTACTCTGCAATCAGGCTCATCCATGGTCCATCCTCTGCCAATGCCATCCTATCGTTCTTGAGAGATACAGGGTGGGATGATGTGACGAACTGACCCCAAATAATACCAAAGGAAACAAGGGATCTGCCCCAGTATAATGCCAGACTGTTTCTGCATCTTTTCCCAACCCTGAAGATGAAGTTCCAGTTATAACTCAACCTTTGCCCTTCACCTCCTCTCTCCTGAGTGCCTTCTCTTAGTGCTGGAATGGGTTTCTGATGGCCCTTCCCAACTTAACAGGAATTACTTACATCAGTGCTTCTCAAACATTGATGTGAATATAAATCCCCTGGGGATGCTGTTAAAATGCAGATTTCTAATTCAGTAGTTCTAGAGTAGGACCTGAGGAGTTTCCAGGTGACACCAAGCAGGCTGGTCAACCACCACTTTTTCAGGAACCAGGCTGATCCATCCTCGTTCACTGGATTGTATTTGTTTTGCCCACTCCACTTCCCTGGGACAAATTAATAGCAGAGATGGCTCAGGGAAAGAAAATAGGCGCTCGATGGGGAAATGTCTCAGAGAGTGTTCCACTGGAATCCTCCTGCTTCTTATCTGCTGTACAAATTTTAGCCACTGCTCCTGTATTTGATTCTTTGCGTTTCTCTAAGTTTCTTGAAAGTACAGAACAGAATTCCAAACTGGTGGCAAAGGGCTGCATATGGTCCCACAGATGTTTTGTTTTACCATCACTGTTTTTAAAATATATGAACGGGTTGCCAAAGGCAAAGCACTGATTCTCAACCCCAACTGCATATTAAAATCACCCGGAAAACTTTCAAAACGTGTCAGTGTCTGAATGCTACCCTCCGAGCAATTCCACCTTAGTTTAGTGCAAACACATCAGTGCTCATTTTTAATAAACTTTTTTTTCCTTGTCATGCCACGTGGCATGCAAGATCTTAGTTTCCTGACCGAGGATCAAAACCCTTGTCCCCTGCATTGGGACTGTGGAGTCTTAACCACTGGACCGCCAGGTAAGTCCCTTTAATACACTGTTCATTCTAGAACAAAGTGAAATGAGGAGAATTATTGCAGATGTGGTGGTTTAGTCGCTAAGTCGTGTCCGACTTTTGTAACCCCATGGACTATAGCCCACCAGGCTCTTCTGTCCACAGCATTTTCTATAATAACGGGCAATAATTTTTATTCTAGTTACATTTCCTAGACTCCCACACAGCAACTCAGGGGAGAGTGGTCCTGACAAACTTACTTTGCCCAACTTGGAAGGAGGCATGAGGCCACATAAGGAAAAAGCTGGGCATAGGGAGAGTGGTTTTTCTGGCCAGCACAGTAATGGAAAAACATTTGGTTATTCAGAGACCGACAGACCTGATTGGGGCCTGGAAGCAGCAGCCAACGGAGCAGGCCAGTCCTCAGTGTGGTTCTGGGAGCTGTTCCCCCAAACACAGCCTCCTCAGTCTATTCTTACATCTTCCCAACAATTTCTCCCTAAATTTACAGCCTGGATCCTGTCATCTTCATTTATTCCTCTTGAGTGATAGAATAATTGGTCCGAAACTGCAAATTGCCTACCCTGTATCTATTCTCTTCTTCACTAACTTCTATATTTGGGAGGTGTAAATATGTCCTGCTTTAAAAACATATGCTCCATCTCCATATCCCTTTGCAGAATGAATGGCCAAGCAGATGAAATGGAAGAGTTTGAACAGCACTTCTGGGAAAGAGCTACAGGCAAGACCTCAGAGATACGGCAGGGTCAGTCCAGACCACCCCGTAATGAAGCATATAGCACAATAAAGCCAGTCACACCAATTTTGAGGTTTCCCAGTGCATCTAAAATTATGTTTACACTTCACTGTAGTCTCTGAAGTGTAGTCTATTAAGTGTGTAGTCTGTTACGTCTATACTGTAGTCTGCTAAGTAGCACCATGTCTTAAAAAACATACAGATCTTAATTTTAAAATACTTTGTTGCTTAAAAACATGAGTTAACCATCATCAGCTCATCCTGCTGAGCCTTAAGCAAGTCATAATCTTTTCACAACAGTCATATCAGAGATCGCTGATCACAAATCACCATCACCCATATAGTCATCTTGGACAAGCCTGAAATCCTGCACAGAGGTACGAAGTGAGCAAATGCTCTTGGGAAAATGGCACCGACAGACTTGCCACAAACCTGCAATTTGTTTAAAAAAAAAAAAAGTCCAGTATCTGTGAAGGACAATGAAGAGAATCGCCACAAAACAAAGGGTGCCTGTACTCGCTGGCAAGCACTCATTTGTCCAGACCATCTTCCAACTTGGGCGAGATGTATTTAACACCAGCTCTTGTGAAGATGGAAGCCATGTGCTAGGAATGGCAAAGAAAGCCAGGAGGAGGAGGCTGGATGCTGATGCCACAGCGGTGCTATCTCACCAGCCCTGACTGCCTGCCTCCAGCCTTCCTGTTATGTCAGCAACAAACTGATCTTGTTTAAGCTACTATTATGGGGACAGGATGGGAGGGGGTTCTCCTTTCTCAAGCATTTAGAGCAGTTCCTTCCTAATAGCAACGTAATGCAACAAAATATCCAGCTGGAAATGAAACTTTTTAAGTGATTTTTGCTCTGGGAAAATGGGAGCTAGAAAGTCAGCTTGGTCTTTTCACCTGCCCAGTCTAATCTTCAAGCAGTCAAAAGGGTCTCCTTCCATCTTTAGAGCCAGTTTAAGGTCTGGATGTTCACCCAGGTGGTCAAAGCTGAGATGATGAAAGATTGCCCTATTATCTGGCAAGGGAATTCTTTCATTTTAAAAATAAAATTTATTTGTGTGTGTGTGTGTGTGTGTGTAACTTTTTTCTAGTATACTATAGTATAGCCGATTAACAAGGTTGTGATAGTTTCAGGTGGACAGTCAAGGGACTCAGCCGTACATACACCTGTATCCTTTCTCCCTCAAACTCCTCTCCCATCCAGGCTGCCACGTAACACTGAGCAGAGTTCCCTGTGCTATACAGTAAGTCCTCGTTGGTTATCCATTTTAAATAGAGCAGTGTGTATCTGACTATTCCAAACTCCCAGACTATCCCTTCCCTCCATCCTTCCTGCAAGGGGACTCCCTCTCATCAGCCCTTTATCCAGACAAAGCCCTGTGGAGAGCCTGACTTTGGATTCATTTGTTTATTGAGGGCTTCCTAACTATTCGTTGTGTGTCACACACAAACACTGTGTATGCCAGACACGGTCTGGGTAGTAAGTGGCAACAAGGAATGAAAGATCAGGGTCTACCCTCAAGGAGCGGGCACTCTGGTGGGGCTCCTGCTGGGAAGCTGGGCTGAGTTACAGAATCAGCCAAGAGAAGGTGACTGCGTGGGTGAAAATAGAGAAGAAATCTCTGCCCATGACGGCTCCACAGCCTGGGACAGAGCCCCCTCGCCCTTTAAGGGAGGGTTTCTCTCTCTTGGGCCCGCTGACACTCTCTAATCTGCCCTCCCCACCGTGATCCCAGCTGGACTCACGGCTCACCAGCTTCCCTGTTCCTTTGTAAATTATGGATAGGAACTCTAGCCCTTGTGTTCTGGGAACAGGAGAGTAAGCTGGGGTACAGTGAGCTTAGAGGAGGGGAGCAGAGGTCTGGTTAGGTAGTTCTTAAATCTTGGTTTTTAAAGACAGGTTTCTAATAGAATATATGCACTAATTATAACCATTTATTTTATAATGAATACAGACCGTGGCCTGCCATGTGCAAGGCACTTGATCTCACTCAGTCGTCACAGAAACCCAGAGAGTAATACACTATTATCTTCATTTTACAAATGAGATCAGTGCTCAGAGAAGTTCATTATCTTGATTGGGTGCAGTAAGAAATCAAAATTGATCCATCAGGCTCTAAGGTCACGTTCTTTCCACTTCACTGTTCTGCCTCCTCCATGCCAGCCTACAATTAAAGACCTTGGATCCTGGAGAATACGGCCAGTTTAAGTTTTGCCAGGGAACTCATACAAATTGAAAACACAGCCACAACAATCACCCATAAGAACTGATGCTGAAGCTTCAAGTGGGCTGCCCAGCTTGGAGGAGAGCACTGGAACCATATGTATCCAGGAATTCAATGTTTTTCAATAATTATCTTTCTCAAGAGTATATCCAGCCATAAGAAATATTTGACAGAACAATAAATCACTGCCTTTTTAAAATTCTTTTTATATGACCTATTCTTTCTGTGGATGTAGGCTTAATGCCAGTTACTGCTGCCCAAAAGACAGAAAAATGTTTTTTTCCTCACCATTTCACCTGCTCATTCTTTGATTAACGCTGTAGGGTCTTCAGAAATACCCACCAGTTAATGAAAATGCACAGACAAGGGGAAATTGGAGAAGAAAAGGAGTTACCAGAAACTTTTTTTCCAGACCACTGGCTCCTCCTAGAACTAATTAGCTAGAGGCATGTAGGAAGAGAGATTATATGTCTCATGGTCAGTAGGAGTGTTGGTTAGTCACCGACTGTTACCCTCTCCAGGCTGAGGAAATTTACTCCCCCAGACAGAGGCAGGGGCTCTGCTTCCATCCCAGGAGGAAGGTACGTCTAAATTTGTACCTACCACATAGCTGCCACCTCAGTACCAGGAATGACGCCTTGTCATCTATGCCTCTGGATCAAAACTCTGAGTTGGTGGCAAAAGACAAAAGTTAACTCAAACTGGCATAAGCTAAGAGGAAGTGTGGCGTTTTATTTTTGTTTTTTTAAAGGAAATCTATTGGCTCATGAAACTGAAAAGTTCAAGGTTAGTACCAGACTGATAAAGCTTGGACTCAGAGGCTCAAATAGTTATCTTCAGAAGTCCATTTTTCTCCATCTCAGCTCGCTTTCCATGGTGTGGTTTAAACACTATGTGCTGACTGCTGGCAAGGTCAGGTTCACCTCATTCTTACTATTATCAACCCGAGAAGATATTACTGTAGTGCCAGCGCTTCTCTCTGGCGAAGGCGATGGCACCCCACTCCAGTGCTCTTGCCTGGAAAATTCCACTGGACAGAGGAGTCTGGGGGCTGCAGTCCATGGGGTCGCTATGAGTTGGACATGACTGAACGACTTCACTTTCACTTTTCATTTCCCTGCATTGGAGAAGGAAATGGCAACCCACTCCCGTGTTCTTGCTTGGAGAATCCCAGGGACGGGGAGCCTGGTGGGCTGCCGTCCATGGAGTCGCACACAGTCAGACACGACTGAAGCGACTTAGCAGCAGCAGCAGCAGCAGCGCTTCCCGCTTAAGTTCTGGGTTCAATCTGATTGGAGAAACCTGAGTGACTCAGCCATTTCTGAACCAATCACAAGCTAGGAGAATTCAGTGCTGCTATTGGTCAGCCTTGAGGCACAAGCTTCATCCCTGAAGTCGGGGGGTGGAGACTCTAAATCGGTAGTGGAGACTCTAAACCACTGGGACTGAGCAAGGTTGGATGGAAGTAGTTCCCTAAAAGAAACCCATGGAGCTTTTTCTGGAAGAAAAGGTAGAACAGATAGTAAGTGATCAGACTCTTTGTGACCCCATGGACTGCAGCCCACCAGGTTCCTCTGTCCATGGAATTTTCCAGGCAAGAATACTGGAGTAGGGTGCCACTTCCTTCTCCACCGATGGAACCTGGGTCTCCTGCATTGGCAGGTGGATTCTTTACCATTGCTCCCCCTGGGAAACCTGACACAACACATATTCGTACAGTATTCCCACTGCCTAACGCAGTGTTTGGCACATAGTAGGAGCTCATAAGTCTTTATTCAATTTCTT
Organism: Nanger dama; assembly: GCA_917880005.1. NCBI lineage: Eukaryota > Metazoa > Chordata > Mammalia > Artiodactyla > Bovidae > Nanger > Nanger dama. Next base: position 11,214,974 of record CAKJTW010000032.1, on the reverse strand, counting down.
ATTGCAGTAAGAGGTCTTCCTGGTGCAGATCTGTGCTTGGAGGAGTGCCTTGACTCCAGCGCCCAGTGGTGTGGGTAAGAGATGCCCCTCTTGGTTTTCTTTACTCTCAGCGCCTCTCCTCAGTTCTGACTTGATCCTGCGTAATCGGCTCTGCTTCACAGCATGCCTTCCATTTCCTAGTCATAACCAGTCAACCCTCTTTCCCCGAGGTCGAGCTCTTTAGAAGGCAAAGTCCAAGTTGCCTCCCTCCCTGGTCTTCAGAACTCAACTGGACCTGAGCTGTGCTGGGTGAGACACAAATTAGGACAAGTGCATTGCTACACGGGGATGAAGGACAAGGAGTAAAAGATCCCAGAACGGGAGTTCTGTTCTCTAGCACCTTCATTGCATCCTCTTTCCGAGCCACCCAGGTCCTCCTTTCCACAGTTTATCTGGTTGGTATCCTGAGAATATGTATGATGATCTTTCAAGATGGCAGCAGTTAGTGTCTAAGCAGGATAACTACACTGGTAAATTTCCACCTCAGAGTGTTTTACTAGTTGGCCAGAAAATATTGTGCCCTTGAAATAGTCAATAGCTAAACCCTGTCTAGCATCTGTAAGAAGATACACTCATTTCCTGGCTACTGTCATTTTAGAGGTAATCCCCAAAGAACTTAAAGTTGACTGAATCATCTTGAATTATAACTCTTACATGCTAAGTTAGCCTAACAGGATGTTAGTAATATTCTTTTTGTTCCCACAATAATAATTTTTTTTTCTCCTAAACATCTTCCTAATTAATCAGTTCAGTTCAGTCACTCAGTTGTGTCTGACTCTTTGTGACCGCATTGACTGTGGCATGCCAGACTTCTCTGTCCATCACCAACACCTGGAGTTTACACAAACTCATGTCCATAGAGTCCGTGATGCCAAATTGATGCATTCATTTAAAAATTTACATGGTATAGAACAGCTATTGACCTTTATCATGAAAATTGTGCTCCAGAAGGTAAAATATCCAATTTCCTATTTTCACCACCCATGTTATTTTTAAAGAAGCCTGACATTTAAGACATTAATTATAGACATGCATTCTAGTTCAGGCATCATAGAAGAATGTGGAGTAACAAATAAACTTTTCATTTCTTATGCATTCCAAATAAGAACTTGAAAAGGAGAATGGGGAAGCAGTTACCCAGAACAGTGGATTTTAATGAGTGCTTGAGGATTTGTCTTCAAGTATTACTTTACAGTCAGAGGAAACCGAAAGTGAAATATAGCATAGCTTATGATAAGAGACCTAGTCTATATCTGTACCATGCATTTCTTCACGGAATGTTGTAATCCTTATCTCACTGATCTTTATAACCACAAGGGGAGCTGAGTAGGCGGTCAATGATTCCATTTTATAGATAAAGAAATTGAGGTACAAAATAATTGAGTTTCTCAAAGTCACATACATTAGAGATAACACTGGGAATAAAATCCACTCTTAATTATCAGCCAGTCTAGAAACTACTCATATTTTTCAAAGCAAAAACCCACCCAGCTTCATTATGAACCTTTATTCTGCACACTGCCGTTCTTCTGTCTCCCTTGATTTTCTTCTCAGATATCAATTCTCTTCCTGACATCAGAATCTTTTTTTTTCCCCTAATCCTTGGTTGTCTCTGAGTATGAATTGATTTCCTGTGTTACTAAAGCTCACGAGTGCATTTATTTTTACCAGCTAAAAGCCATGAACCAAAATCCTTGTGACATACATTGAAATGCAGCTGAGTTGTTAAGTGGAGCACAAAATGTTGTACAATCAAAATACAACGGTTTGTGGGTGCAGAAAGTACGGGTCTTATGCTATTCAGCCTTCATTTCCAGGAGGCATGTGTCTGCCCTTTGCTGATGGAGGGCTAAATTTGACAAATTGATTTTTTTCCAACCAGGGTTAAATAACAATTAATTTCCCAAGGGGTATAACTTTCCTTAGGGGTTGTAGTCAAATGTCCTTGTCATTTCCATGGTTAGGTTACAGAAAAGTTGAATCTTCGGTTTTTAAATAGGCATTTGACAGCAAACGTTCAGAAAGCTTCCAAGGGCTTACACTAAACACCAAACTCTTCCTGGATCACATCACTTATTCTTAAACATATTGCAGATTCCAGGAGGGGGAAGCATTTATTTAACATGAATCGCCTTCATGCTAAATAAGGTGTCAGGGTCTTCTAGACACTGTTTCCCTAATCGAAAATGTATCATTGAAAATTAAGTAGAGAGAATAAAGAATCAATATTCGAGTAGGCTTTTAATAGAAGGATAGAGTGTGTTGATTAACAGCAAAGGGCCGCAGAGAGCTGTGGACTCAGAGCTTAGCTCTCTGCTGCCTCGGGATAGTCAGTTATTTCCTGTGCCTATCTCCTCACTTATAAAACGATGTTGATGGTACCTAGTTCCTAGCATCCAAATGGAGCGGAAATGAGCATGTAAAGCATCCTTGTAATACTCAATGAATAGCAACTGTTTGAGAGTATGCTTAAACATTTTCAAAGGCTGTTAATTGCACTAGTGTGTATGAGAATATTCAAGGCAATTTGTCCTTGATGATTGGTGATAACCTGAACTTTGCATCCTGTTCTGTTCATCTTGTATACTGTTGTATGTCTCAGATACAAGGTAGCAAAGTCACTATGTGTCCATTTATAATTTGAATGAGTGCAGATGGTCCGGTTGTCTCATGGGCAAGTGGTAGAGCTTTCAGTTTCTGTAAGAAATGAGAGCATTGATTTCCAATCTTTTCTAAGAGGAGGGAGACAGAGTTCCTCCCACTTCCCTAGGGTCACAGAAAGGTAGTGGTGTATCCTTGAAGATTAGAGAACCCAGCTGGTTATCCTTTTGTAAGTAGAAAATCTTTGTAGATGTGATGGAATTGAATTTTATTTTTGCAGATGATCTAATTTGAAGCTCTGGGGTTAAGAGGGGAAAAATCTCTTATTTACTAAGAACTAAATTAGAATTGGAGCTTATGATGTATCCTTTGACACCCCCTGTGGCCATAAGGCAGCTGAGCCATGAGGACCTGGATGTAACCCAAACTCAGTTTCTCTTCCATCTCTCACTCTGTTGGGTGTATTCTGTAAATGCTTAGGAGAATGCCTTGGCCCCCTTCACCTTTTACAACCAACGTGGCAACTGGCATTACCAGCAGCTGCCACTAGCAGAACTTTATGCAGGCGTTTCCAGGTCTTTGCTTTCGGTTCACTCTGATACAGGTGTGTAAAGCCCTGCAGAATCCCTGCTGATCAGATCACTGGTCATGGCATGCATGGAGCTCATTAGCACTTTTTCTGTGTGAATCGGACCATTGCCTTGGTGTTCGATTGGTGGGATTCAGTTAGCCACAGTCAGGCCAATTACCACCTATAAAGTCACTCTCTCTCTCTCTCACACACACACACACACACCCACCACCAGCTGCCTGACCTGTGGATAAACAGCCACATCACATCCCCATCACAAGGTCAACACCACCACTAACTAGGAAGAAGGACCACAGGACTCCTTCATGTTGGGGAGAGTGGACAGTCCTACCTGAGGACAATCCTCATACCATCATTACTGGGAACAGCAATGTGAAGTGTATTTTAGCAACAAGGTAGGAAGAGTAAGGATGTGGAATGATTCAGGAAGCAGGGATAGAGATAAGCATGAGGTCATGTTGGTTAGCTATTATTGGCACTTAAAAAAAAAAACAGACCCACAAAATGTACTTGGGTGTACAGGAAGGCCCCCAAAAATCAACTAATATCCATTAAGCAACAAAGTTGATCACAATATTGAGTTGGATGTGGTTGGAAGCACATTAGAAGTATCTAAATTCCACCCATCTTTTAAGGCCTAACTTAAGTACCACAGCTTCTAAAAAACCTACCAAGAAGAATCCTCTGACCTTCTATTTCTTGTTTGCCAGAAGTTTTCAAACTTTATTTTTACCTTGTTTTTTTTTCCCCTGTGCTATACAGTAGGTTCTCATTAGGCAGCTATTTTATATACAGTAGTGTGTGTGTGTGTGTGTGTGTGTGTGTGTGTGTGTGTATAAATTCTAATCTCCCAATTTATCCCCCACCCTTGCTTTCCACCCTTAGTGTCTATACATTTGTTCTCTATGTCTGAGTCTCTATTTCTGCTTTGAAAATAGGTTCATCTGTACTATTTTTTTCTAGATTCCACATATATGCATTAATATGCAATATTTGTTTTTCTGACTTACTTCACTCTGTATGATACTCTTTAGGTTTATCCATGTTTCGGTAAATGGCATACATTCATTCCTTTTTTATAGTTGAGTAATATTCCATTCCAGCACTTCATGGCAAATAGATGGGGAAAAAGTGGAAACACTGGCAGATTTTATTTTCTTGGGCTGCAAAATCACTGTGAATGTTGACTACAGCCGTAAAATTAAAAGACACTTTCTCCTTGGAAGAAAAGCTATGAAAAAACTAGAGAGTGTATTAAAAAGCAGAAATACCATTTTGTTGACAAAGGTCCATCTAGTCAAACCTATGGTTTTTCCAGTTGTCATGTATGGATGTGAGAATTGGACTATAAAGAAGGCTGAGCACCAAAGAATTGATGCTTTTGAATTGTGGTGTGAATTGTGATGCTTTCGAATTGTCCAAGACTCTTGAGAGCTCCTTGGACTGCAAGGAGATCCAACCAGTCCATCCTAAAGGAAATCAGCCTTGAATATTCATTGGCAGGACTGATACTGAAGCCCCAATAGTGTGGCCTCCTGATGCAAAGAGCCGACTCACTGGAAAAAAATCTGATGCTGGGAAAGACTGAGGGCAGGAGGAGAAGGGGGCAACCTAGGATGAGATGGTTGGATGGCATCACGACTCAGTTAACATGAGTTTGAGCAAATTCCAGGAGAAAGTGAAGGACAGAGAAGCCTGGCATGCTGCAATCAATGGGGTTGCAACAGAGCAGGACAAGACTTAGTGACTGGACAACAACAACGATATTCCATTGTATATATGTACCACATTTTTCTTTCTCCAGTCCTCCATCAATGAACATTTAGATTGCTTCCATGGCCCACCTACTGTAAATAGTGCATAAATATGTAAACATCTTTATTGAAGACAAGAATTCTGCAGAGGCCAATATGAACACCAAATATAAGCAGAGGGGCTCTGTGAGAAGTGGGGATGTGCTTGTCTGGGCATCTCTCCACTGAAAACCTGAGGAAACCTACGGTACCCTGGAACACTATTTGAAGAATGCTTGCCTTTAAGGTCCGTCTAGTCGAGGCTATGGTTTTTCCAATAGTCACGTATGGATGTGAGAGTTGGACTATAAAAAACCCTGAGTGCCAAAGAATTGATGCTTTTGAACTCTGGTGTTGGAGAAGTCTCTTGAGAGTCCCTTGGACTGCAAGGAGATCCAACCAGTCCATCCTAAAGGAGATCAGTCCTGGGTGTTCATTGGAAGGACTGATGTTGACACTGGTACTCCGGTATTTTGGCCACCTGATGCAAAGGGCTGACTCATTTGGAAAGACCCTGATAGTGGGAAAGATTGAGGGCAGGAGGAGAAGGGGACAACAGAAGATGAGATGGTTGGATGGCATCGCCAACTCAATGGACATGAGTTTGAGTAAACTCCGGGAGTTGGTGATGGATGGGGAGGCCTGGCGTGCTGCAGTTCATGGGGTCGCAAAGAGTCGGACACGACTGAGCGACTGAACTGAACTGATCATTTACTTGGCAGTTAATTGGCATACACTGTCTTATGCTTCCCCCTGATTCTTGTAGGTTTGCCAACTTGATTACAAGTTTCTAAAGGGCGAAGATTCAAATGACAACAACAGAAACAGCAAGGGCTAGGAGCCAGAAGATGGAAGTTCTGGGCCTGGCACTGCCAGGCATCAGGCCTTGCATATGCGCCCACTCAGTGTGCTGGGCTTTTGAAGACCAAACTGGATAGCACATAAGAAATTCCCAGCATCCCATGATAGTCTTGGTTTCCGGGTGATGTAGATCAATGACTTAATTATTTCTAGGGCTCCTTTCTGAGAGTGAAAGGAGCCCCCAAATGTCCTATGGACAGAGGAGACTTGCAGGCTACATTCCATAGGGTTGCAAAGAATTGGACATGACTGAAGCGACTTAACACTCACTCTCAGAAGTCTCCCGATTTGGGATGATAATCATATGACTTCTCTAAGGCTTATTTTTATTTTAAAAAAATATTTATTTATTTTGTTTTAATTTTTTTGGCTGTGCCATGTCTTATTGTGGCATGCAGTATCTTTGGTTGCAGTATGTGAACCCTTACTTAGTTGCAGCACATGGGATCCAGTTCCTTTGGCCAGGGATTAAACCTAGGACCCCTGCATTAGGAGCATGTATCACCAGGGAAGTCCCATGGCCTCTATTTGATTCACGATGCTGTGCTGGTCCTACAGTCTTCCCTGGTGGCTCAGGCCAGAGACCCAGGTTCAATCTCTGGGTCAGGAAGATCCCCGGAAGAAGAGAATAGCAATCCACTCTAGTATTCTTGCCTGGAGAATTTCATGGACAGAAGAGCCTGGCAGGCTACAGTCCATGGGGTGGCAAAGAGTCAGACACAACTGAGCAACTAACACTTGCTTGCCGGTGCTTCATCTACACATTCACACACCCTAACACATACACATGCACACCCTAGGATCCAGCATTGGGCTTAGGATGTAATAAGGACTCAATGTATATTAAATTAATTCATGGTAAGACATAATTATTAACCTAAAGGGACTCAAAACCTAGCTAAGGAGATGACTTACATGTATGAAGTCTCTGGAAATCAGTACAAACCAGTGTCCAAGGAGGGCTGGTAAATTGCAAGACACATGCAAAGGCCTGCAGGCAGATCCCATGTGCTCTGTACCGCAGGTGGTCCTTCCCATCACAGCAAGTGAGATTCTGAACATCAGAGCCAGTGAGAGAAGCCAGCTGAGCAACGGCCAGGACCCAGACACAGCAGACCACCAAGTGGGAAGCGTGACTAGGGCCACAGGGATTTCAAGGTAGTGAGTATCAGGGAGGCACAGTGTGGGCCTGGTTAGCTGGCTGGCTGGCAGCACTCCACAGAGTGAGACCATTGACAGCGATCCAGGCAGGCAGCGGTGTCAGTCAGGTTCTTGTGCAAATAGGCCAACAGCAGTGGGGTTAACGTGCTATGGGCAAGCCAGGCACTGGGTCCAGGCAACTCCATGCAGCTGCCAAACCCTGGAGAAGAACAAGGCATAGTGGTTTAGGCAGGAACTTTCTGAATGTTGGGGGAAAGTGGATGCTCTAATTTGGGCTGATTTGGCCAAGGGACGTGCTGGGATCTCAATGGTGGGTGAGAACTGAAAGAATGAGCTGAAAGTTGGCGGAGACCGAGAAGTGGGATTCATGTGGTTTTAGGCATGGCCCCAGGGAGAGAAGCGGATGTCCAAACCACAGACTAGGGTCTGACTTGGGTTAGTACCAGTGCTCAAATCTGGCAGCAGAAGCCCAGTCCCTGCCTCCTGTTAGAACCAGGCAAAACCACTGGGGCTAATCCCACCAGATATGATGGGTCCCTGGGCATAACACGACTTTCCCAGGGCGAGGTTGCAGTGGGCGAGGCTGAAGGGAGAGACTTCTTTTTTAATATAAATTTTAATATTTACACTGGATGTATCTTAAGATTGACTTTGTATTCGACTTCATGTTTTATACCAAAAAAAATTTCACAGGAATTAGATATAATAAAATATTAGGTGGCCAGTAGAAATGTGCTCCTAGACTCTAATAATCCTATAAAGAAGTATTTTCACTCTTGTGCACCTACAACAATTCAATCTCTGTGGCACAAATAGCTTCCTAAGACGAATGAATAATATCTGTTGATATAATCTCTTCAGCTCTATTAGGAAAGAGTAACTCAGGACTCTTGGTAAAGACAAATCTTTATAATGTTCACAGCAGCACTGCTTACAACAGCCAAGATATGGAAACAATCTAAGTGTCCCTCCACAGATGAAAGGCTAGAGAAATTGTGGTACATACACACAGGATGGAATACTACCCAGTCTAAGAAGAATGAAAAATTTTCCATTTCCAACAACATGGATGGACCTGGAGGGTACTACGCTAGGTGAAATAAGTCAGACAAAGAAAGCAAATACTGCATGTACTATCACTTATTTGTAGAATCTAAAAAATAAAACAAATGAATATAGTGAAACAGAAATAGACTTACAGGTATATAGATCAAACTAGTGGCTACCAGCGGGGAGAGGGATCACTATATTATACACCCAAAACTAATACTGTAAATTAACTATACCTCAATTAAAAAGTAAAAAAATAATAACAAATTTCAACACACAAAATACTTAGACGGCAAATCTAAAACTAGGTCATACTCAGTCAATGAAAAGCCATGAACTTCTTGTTTACTATCAATATAACCCTCCTGACTTCCTCTTCTGCTCCATAAAAGCATCCTCTTTCTCTTGCTGTAGGGAGACTTAACATGGCTCACCATGGTTGCAAACCCCAGATTGCAATTCTCTGCTGATTCCTAGTAAACCCATTCTGCTGGGAAAAAATAAATAAAACTAAGTCATACAGCAAGGGTTTGATTGAGAATGGTTTTTGAGTTAAAGAGCCCACTGGGAGATCAGGAAACTAGAGGAAAGGGGTGAAGAGCACGGGGCACCCAGGACAGCTTCCGGGGCAATTTCATGACAAAATGTGAGCCCCTAGAGTGGCCTTTATGTGTAACGGTCCCAAGAGGACTGACATAGATGCGCTTGAGCCCCTGAGAGGAGCCGATGGTACCCGGCAACAACCATCTGCAGATAAAGGTCGGGCAAGTGGTCAAGCAGGAGGGAGGCTCCTGGTTCAATGAGAGCCTGGTCACTTGAGCACAAGATCGTGCCAGGCAGCTGGAGGGAACAGCTGCAGAAGAGGAGGTAGGGAAGGCCTGAGGCAGGATGCGAGGGCTTCAGCAAAGCAGACTGGGAGTCAGGCTGGAGCTCCGGTCTAGGAGGAAACGTCAGAATCGAGGACAGAAGCACGTACGCACGGACGAGGCACAGGCAGTGAGGAGAGAGGTGAGGCCGGACACCCACCCAAGTCCACAGATCCTGGCCGTGGGCAGCAGGACTGCATGGGGGTGGAACCTGGCATCCGCTCTGGACTCAGCCTAATTGGGGTTTTTGTCTTGATTCTACCACAAGCTGGCTGTGAGACTGTCGACAGGTTAATTAACGTCTCTGAGTTGCGGTTGTCTTATCCTGAAGATGAGGATAACAACATGGACTTGGCACACAGTGGCTGTGAAGATTATGTGACGGGGCGTCTATGAAGCACTAAGCCTGGTGCCTGGCGCCGTGCTGGATGCTCTGTAAACAGAGCTATTACTATCATTAAGACGAAATCCAAACCACACCTCCAGTGAAGAAGGCGGATGGAGCCTTTAATACGCTGCCAGGTTGGTCCAGATCAACAAAGGAAATGGATGATGCCTAGCCTGGAGGCTCGGAGAAGGCAATGGCACCCCACTCCAGTACTCTTGCCTGGAAAATCCCATGGATGCAGGAGCCTGGTAGGCTGCAGTCCATGGGGTCGCTGAGTCGGACTTGACTGAGCAACTTCACTTTCACTTTTCACTTTCCTGCATTGGAGAAGGAAATGGCAACCCACTCCAGTGTTATTGCCTGGAGAATCCCAGGGATGGGGGAGCCTGGTGGGCTGCCGTCTATGGGGTCGCACAGAGTCAGACACGACTGAAGTGACTTAGCAGCTTAGAAGCAGCCTGGAGGCTGGATGGTGCTGAGACAGAGGGACCAGGAGTGGGCTTGGTCCTATGGAGAAAGCAAGGGCTGTGTTTCTTAAAATAGGAGTTCAGATTCAGAGAAGAACCAGCCTTGCAGTGCCAACTCACTGGCCTCTGTTTGCAGCTTAAGGAGCGCCAAGCCTATAAGCAAGGTCCAGACAACCCTTGCAGAAACAGGGAAGGGATGTGGGATTCAGCAAATAAACAGCTCATCACCTTGAGAGCCAGTGGACCCTGTCATCCAAAAAATACCCCCTCTCCTTAATTCAGGACCATTGGTACCTAAAATTCCATCATCACCTGTTCATTTCTTTGAGTTAAATATTATTCTCCCTGGGCATAACTGTTCAAAAACGTAGGCCTTGGAAGATGTGGAATACACTGAGTCACTCAATATTCGTGTAATGAGACCTCGATCTGCTGGGATGCCTGCAACCCTCCCAGAGGATTCACGTGGGCACCGACCTTCCCAGACCTGGGGCAACCAGCACCAGAGAAGATGAGGAAGCATCTTTAGGAAGACTTGGGAAGAAAGTGAGAAAAGATGGAAGTTCACACAGCATTTGTTCTCTTCTTCCTGCTCACATCGGGGTTTCATGGGGTCTAGTTTTTAGATTCAGTTCTCAGCATGAGGACTACAGGCATCTGGTCATAGGAAGATGGTCTGGAAAGGTAAGTAGAGGAACATTGTCTCCACCATTTCCTTTTCTTGGTGTCTAAAACCCTGACGAGACCTTCTTCATTTGTTCTCCAGACTTCCCCCAACGAAGCTAATACTTGGACACAGTCTGGCTGAGGGAGCTTTGAATTTAGGTCCGAAAGCTACATGAGAAACGTATGTGTGGTTGGCTTGCAAAGGTAACTTTTTGACCTGTAGCCCAAACCATGTTTGGCTCCTGAGCCCTTGAAATGTGGCTAGTTCAAACAGAGATGTGCTATAAATATAAAATACACACCAGATTTCAAAGACTTATTACAAAAAGAATGTAAAATGCCTCTTTAATAATTTTATATACTGATTACATGTGGAAATGAGAAGATTTGGAATATGCTGGACTAAATAAAATATATTAATGAAATTTAATTCCACTTTTCTTCAGTTCAGTCGCGAAGTCGTGTCCGACTCTTTGCAACCCCATGAATCGCAGCACGCCAGGCCTCCCTGTTCATCACCATCTCTCGGAGTTCACTCAGACTCATGTCTATCAAGTCCGTGATGCCATCTAGCCATCTCATCCTCGGTCGTCCCCTTCTCCTCCTGCCCCCAGTCCCTCCCAGCATCAGAGTCTTTTCCAATGAGTCAACTCTTCACATGAGGTGGCCAAAGTACTGGAGTTTCAGCTTCAGCATCTGTCCTTCCAGTGAACACCCAGAACTGATTACCTTTAGGATGGACTGGTTGGATCTCCTTGCAGTCCAAGGGACTCTCAAGAGTCTTCTCCAACACCACAGTGCAAAAGCATCGATTCTTCAACACTCAGCCTTCTTCACAGTCCAACTCTCATATCCATACATGACCACTGAAAAAACCATAGCCTTGACTAGACAGACCTTAGTCGGCAAAGTAATGTCTCTGCTTTTGAATATGCTATCTAGGTTGGTCATAACTTTTCTTCCAAGGAGTAAGCGTCTTTTAATTTCAAAAATAAAGTCTGACACTGTTTCCACTATTTCCCCATCTATTTCTCATGAAGTGATAGAACCAGATGCCATGATCTTAGTTTTCTGAATGTTGAGCTTTAAGCCAACTTTTTCACTCTTCTCTTTCACTTTCATCAAGAGGATCTTTAGTTCTTCTTCACTCTCTGCCATAAGGGTGGTGTCATCTGCATATCTGAGGTTATTGATATTTCTCCTGGCAATCTTGATTCCAGCTTGTGCTTCTTCCAGCCCAGAGTTTCTCATGATGTACTCTGCATAGAAGTTAAATAAGCAGGGTGACAATATACAGCCTTGATGTACTCCTTTTCCTATTTGGAACCAGTCTGTTGTTCCATGTCTAGTTCTAACTGTTGCTTCCTGACCTGAATATAGGTTTCTCAAGAGGCAGGTCAGGTGGTCTGGTGTTCCCATCTCTTTCAGAATTTCAAGTTTATTGTGGTCCACATAGTCAAAGGCTTTGGCATAGTCAATAAAACAGAAATAGATGTTTTTCTGGAACTATCTTGCCACTTTTCTTAGGTTTTTTTTTTAATGTGACTACTAAATTTTTTCAGTTCCACACGTGGCTTGCTGCTGCTGCTGCTAAGTTGCTTCAGTCGTGTCCGACTCTGTGCAACCCCATAGACGGCAGCCCACCAGGCTCCCTGGTCCCTGGGATTCTCCAGGCAAGGACACTGGAGTGGGTTGCCACTTCCTTCTCCAATTCAGGAAAGTGAAAAGTGAAAGTGAAGTCGCTCAGTCGTGTCCGACTCAGCGACCCCATGGACTGCAGCCTGCCAGGCTCCTCCGTCCATTAGATTTTCCAGGCAAGAGTATTGCAGTGGGTTGCCATTGCCTTTTCCTCATGTGGCTTGCATTATGTTCCTATTGGACAGTACTGTTTTAGACAAATTGATGACTTAGTTTTGTCCAAAGAGCCCTAGCCCCCAAAGGTCTGGCCACCCCCACAGTGACTGATCAATTGGGTGGATACCTGACCTCTGGCCAATCACAGAGGGGAAGCTCCTCTGGTGAGAGGGAGGTGGTGGTTCCCGGTAGGCAAAGATAACTGACCATTCCGTACAATATAGGATGCCATCAACAAAATGAAAAGAACCTGGATGGGAGAAAATACTTGTAAATGATATAACTAATAAGGAGTTAATATTCAAAATATATAAACAGCTCATACAACTCTGTATCAAAAGGACAAACAATCCCATTAAAAAAATGAGAAGACTGGAGTAGACATTTTTCCAAAGAAGACAAACAGATGGCCAACAGAATGTGGAAAGATGCTCAAGATCATTAACCATGATAGAAATGCAAACCAAAAGCGCAATGAGCTATCACCTTACACCTGCTGGAAGACTTTAATCAAAAAGAAATAAGTGTTGGTAAGAATGTGGAGAAAAGGGAAACTGTGTGCACTGTTGGTGGGAATTAAATTTATACAGCCACCATGAAAAGCAGTATGGAGTTTCCTCACAAAATTAAAAATAGAACTACCATGTGACCCAGTAATTCCACTTCTGGATATATATTTAGAGAAAATGAAAACATTAATTTGAAAAGGTAGATGCACATCAATGGTCACAGCAGCATTATTTACAGTAGCCAAGATACGGAAGCAAACTAAATGTCCATCAACAGATGAACGGGGAATTCTCTAACTTAGGGGCCTAGGACTCTGCACTTTCACTGCCGAGGGCCTGGGTTCAATCCCTGGTCAAGGATCTAAGATTCCACAAGCTGCATGGCACAGCCAAAAACAAAACGAAACAAAACAAACAAAAAAAAAGGTGAATGGATTAAGAAGGTGAGGTGTCTACACACACACACACACACACACACACACACACACTAGAAGACACATACACACAATAGAATGCTACTCAGCCATGAAAAAGAATGAAGTCTTGCCATTTGTAACCACACGGATGGACCTATGGAGTATTAGGCTAAGTGAAATAAATCGGACAGAGAACGGGTGAACTCCATCTGAGCTCACTTATATGTGGAATGTGAAAAACAAAACAAACAAAAACAGACTCACAAATACAGAGAACAAACAAGTGGAGAAAAGGAAGGTGGGAGGAGCAACATGGGCTAGGGGATTAAGCATACTATGTATAAAATATGTGTACATAAGCTACAAGGATATAGCGTATAGCACAGGGAACATAGTCAATATTTTATAACTACTAATTGAGTTCAGTTCAGTTCAGTCGCTCAGTCGTGTCCTCCTCTTTGCGACCCCATGAATTGCAGGCTTCCCTGTCCATCACCATCTCCCAGAGTTCACTCAAACTCACATCCATCGAGTCAGTGATGCCATCCAGCCATCTCATCCTCGGTCGTCCCCTTCTCCTCCTGCCCCCAGTCCTTCCCAGCATTAGAGTCTTTTCCAATGAGTCAACTCTTTGCAGAGGTGGCCAAAGTACTGGAGTTTCAGTTTTAGCATCATTCCTTCCAAAGAAATCCCAGGGCTGATCTCCTTCAGAATGGACTGGTTGGATCTCCTTGCAGTCCAAGGGACTCTCAAGCATCTTCTCCAACACCACAGTTCAAAAGCATCAATTCTTTGGCACTCAGCCTTCTTCACAGTCCAACTCTCACATCCATACATGACCATAGGAAAAACCATAGTCTTGACTAGACGGAGTATAACCTTTAAAAATTATGAGTCAGTATGTTGACACTATGTTGAATACACATATATATAAGCTTATAGAAACTCATATAATATTAATCAACCATATCTAAAAAAAAATAGATTTTAAAAAAATAATGTGGGAGATCGTGAACACCTGTGGCTGATTCATGTCAATGTATGGTAAAACAAATACAGTATTGTAATGTAGAATAAAGTATTTTAAAAAAATGAAAAAAAAACTGATTAAGAGTCAAAAATAAAAAATAAAAAATAATGGACATTCCTTTTATCCCTGCTGCTGGGATCTGTTAAGGTAGTGCTGTCTTGCTTCTTGTCAGACATAAAGGACACTCAGGCAGCAGGAGAACCACTCCCACCCTTTCTCCACCATCAGCACCTTATAGTTCCTGCCTGTGCCTGTAGAAACAGAAATTGTTAACTCTCTATTTTTTTCACCAGCTGGTACCTTGGAGGACAGAACCTGCATTAAAATATCTTGTAGGGCTCTTGACTCTGCTAGTACCCTCTCACCTAGATCCAAAAACATGCTCTAGCTCCACCTCTGAAACAAGAAAAATTACTCCTTGATTAGATTACTAAGGTCACAGACCTTACCTCATTTCTTTATTCATTCAACAAATATTTGTGCAATGTCTATTCTATGCCGAGCATTGAATAGAAGAGCTATCAAAACAGACATCTGGCTCTACCAGCAGAATTTGATGAGTCCACCTTGAAATTTCCTTCCTGAAAAACTTGCTGCTTGTCACTCCTAGACATCCCGTTTTCTTAGTTTTCCCTTCTTAATTGTCCAATCCTCCATCTTAACTAGGTCCCAACTGCCCCAATCTTTTAATCCTGGAGCTCCCTCAGTCTTCATACCTCATTTTTACTATCACAAACTCCCCAAGTTATAACATCTTCCAATGGCTGCAAATTCAATCTTTGCTGCAGCAACATCTCATCTTCTCCATGACCAAATGCTGGTCCCACCTCCCCCTTAGGCCCCAGACTCATATATCCAGCTCCCTTTTCAACATTTCCACTTGGATGTGCAGTAACCATCTCAAATGGAACACATCTAAAGCTAACTTCTACTTTCTCCTCTAAAATCTGCTCCAATTTGCTATCTTGAAAACCCATTCTTCCAGCTGTTTAGGTTTGAAAACAACTCGCTCAGTGTTATGTGGCAGCCGGGATGGGAGAGTAGTTTGGAGGAGGATGGAGAGATATATATGTATGGCTGAGTCCCTTTGTTCTGCACCTGAAACTATCACAACATTGTTAATTAGCCATACTCAGATATGAAATAAAAATTTAAAAAAGACATGCAGCAGTCCTCTTGCCTAGAATGAAAAGTTAAATAAAAAATAAATAGGGAAAAAAAACTTGGCATTGTCCTGACTCCTCCTTCTCTCACATCCCATTTCAAATCTGTCAGCAAATCCTATCTGCTCTATTTCAAAATATATCCATTTTCTGACCATTCTCTCCTCTGACCTCTACTCCCTTGGGTCAGGCCACAGTCATCTCCTATGGGGGAATAGGGAGGAATATTACAGTTGTTTCCTAATCAGTCTTCCTGCTAGTATCCTTGCCTTCCTATATGGTCTATTATTAAGTCAAAGACCAGAGGGAGCTTCAAAAATGTAAGCTATAGCATTATCATTCTCAGAACACTCCAGCCACTTCCATCTCTCTCTAAGTGAAATCCAGTGTTTACTATATCAACCAGGCCTACCATAGTCCCCCTGTTCTCTCCAATCCAGCCACCCTGGTCCCTGGTGTCCTTGCTTTCTTCACACATACCAGCCAAGATGCACACACTTCAGAGACTTTCAATTTGCTATTGCCTCTCCCTAGAAAACTTAGACATGTGCATGGCTTGCTTCCTTCCTTCCTTCCAGTCTCTACTCAGACAACTTTTTCCAAGAGGCCTTCCCAAACCACCTCTTATAAAGTAGCACTCTATTCCTTGCTCTCCCCTTCTTCTGTTTGATTTTTTTTTCCCTGATGCTCATCAGTACCTGTTGTATAATCACTTCCATGTTTTTTGTGTTTTGGTTTTTGGCTATACCATGCAGCATGTTGGATCCCTGACCAGGGATCGAACCCACACCCCTTGCATTGGAAGAGCAGAATCTTAACCACTGGACCAGCAGGGAAGTCCCTCACTTTTGTGTTTATTGCCTGCCTCCTATTAGGATGTGAATTCTCTGACAATAGGGAGTATATGTTTTTGTTCATTACTATCTCCCAGTATCAGGTATAACACCTGAAAGTGAAAGTGAAAGTGAAAGTGGAGTCGCTCAGTTGCGTCTGACTCTGCGACCCTATGGACTGTAGCCTACCAGGCTTCTCCAATCATGGGATTTTCCAGGCAAGAGTACCGGAGTGGGTTGCCTTCTTCTTCTCCAGGGGATCTTCCTGACCCGGGGATCAAACCCCCATCTCCTGCATTGCAGGCAGATGCTCTACCTCTGAGCTACCAGAGAAGCATGGTGAAGCATTGTTGTAAATGCTTGTTCAATATTTGTTGAATCCACAGGGGCAAAGAAATGGTTTCCTTCATGAAGATAATCATTGTAAGAGGCAGACAATAAACCAGAAAAGAATAAACATATATAATTATAAGTTGTGATGAGTGCTGTGAGGAAGCTAACAGGTACAGGGATGGAGAAATCACTTTAAATACGTGGTCAAAAGGGATCTTGGGAAAGAAACAATGTTTGGGATTAGAAGAATGAGATAGGGCCAGCCCTGCCAAGAGGGGGAGAAGACCATTCCGGAAGGGGAAAAAAAAAAAAAACACATTTAAAGACCTTGAAGCGGAAATGAGTTTGACATCTTCAAAGTATTGAAAGGGGACCCAGAGTAAAGGAAAAATGACAAGAGATGATGTTGAAGAGGACCTGATAGACTGTGGTAAAGTTTAGATTCTATTCACCTTTCTAAGGCAAGATTTGTTAGTAGCAAGTTGAGAGGCACAGGTGTCCAGAGAGGGAGCATGGATTTCTGGCCCATTTCTTCAAGTTTCTTATTTAGGAGTGAGGTGGCCTTCACAAGGAGAGTGCAGACTGGTCCGCCTACAACAGAAGTGCCAAGATGCTGTTTCCCATGCAGGCAGCAGCAGCAGCATCCTCTATGGGAACCGGTCCCCGGCTGCTCCAGCTGTTCTCTTCTTTGGGCCCTCGGTGATTATGGAGGCAGTTTTTTTTCCCACCGCAGCAATATATCACATGACATTTTCAGTTCAGGTGGCCTGGTCCCGACTATCTCGTCTACATCCTCTTGGCTGACCCCTAGGCCATTGCTTATGCCGTTTCCCTGCAAAGAAATACCCTTGCCTTGCCCACATCTTCAAAACCCAACTCTAATCCTGAGACAACCAGGAGATCTGACTTATAGGCCTGGCTCGTGATTTCACATTTAATCTACTAGTGCAGAAGCCTGAATAAATGCCCCCCTCCTACTGCCGTCTCCCCAGATACCTAATCTCTCTCCAAAGATTAGACATCCTAATCTCTGGAGCCTGTCAATGTTATTTCCTGTGGCTAAAACAGGACTTTGCAGATGGGTCTAAATGCAAGATCTTGGCATGGGGAGAGTATAGTCCACTGTCTGGGCCCATCCTAAATGCCATCACAGGGATTTTTATAAAAGAACAGTAGAGGGGAAAAAAACAGAGACCAAAAGGGGGAAGGCAGTGTAACCATGGAAACAAAGATGAGAATGATGCAGCCACAAGCCCAGGGATGCCAGCTGCCGCCTGAAGCTGGAAGAGGCAAGAAATGGATCCTCCCTAAGAACCTCTGGAGAGGGTGGCCATGTGACATCTGGTTTCAGCCTAGTAATTCTGACTTCAGATATCTGGGCCTCCAGAACTGAGAGAATAAAATTCTGTTGCTCAAAGCCACCAAGTTTATGGTAATTTGTTACAACAGCCACAGGAAACTAACAATTATTCTGCTCTTTCTCTTGGCATCTTGTCCCTTTGGGAGGTCACAGCACCCAGCTGTCGGCTTTCCTGGTGAATTGCTAGATAATTCCTATTCTTACCCTTGATGCGATGCCCACTCACATTTCTTGCATCCTAATTTCACAGTTTTATGTGTGGATGTTCTCTCTCTTGCAGTCTTCATCTGAAAGCCCCATGTCCTAGCTAGTCAGACTCCAGGTAAATATCTTTATGATGTGGGTGGCAGAATCTAGGATAGATTGTGCTCAGCAGGTCTAGAGGCTAGTTCAGTCATCCATAGGGTGTGGACTAGTAGGTGGTTTGAGCTAGCTGGGTTTTTTTTTTTAAATTTTGATAATACTGGGCGCCTAGAATTGTGATGACTAGAGGCAGATAACAAAGCCTTCAGGCTTTATTGTACCCAGGGACTTGATGACCTGAAAGGAAAGGGAAGAACTAGCAAAACATAATAACTGAATGGCTCCAGGGGGTAAATAAAATAGAAACACAAGGTTTTAAACCTGAATCACTGTGAAGATAAATAGTAGTACTATTTACAGAAAGGGAAATATCAGGATGCAATGAGTTGGGGAGAGAAAATTATAAATTTTTAATTTGAAATGTTGAGTCTTAGGTAAGTGGGAATGGCGACTTGAAAGGTCATCTCCTGTGAGAGGGTTCCTCCTCGCCTTGGTACTTTCAGAATCCTCTGGTTATGCCTTAATTGTAGCCCTGATGACCCTAAAGCATGATTACTGGCTTTTCTGTCTCTATAATGGGCTTCCCAGGTGGCTAAGTGGTAAAGAATCCGCCCACCAATGCAGGAGACATAAGTTTGATCCCTGGGTCAGGAAGATCCTCTGAAGATAGAGATGGCAACCCACTCCAGTATTTTTGCTGGGAAACTCCATGGACAGAAGAGCCAGGTGGATGCTACAGTCTGTGGGTTCGCAAAAGAGTTGGACACAACTTAGCAACTCAGCAACAACTGTCTCCCTAACAGCCTGTGAATTCCTCAGGTGAAGAATCGTGTCTTCTTTTATCTCCAGCACCAAATACACTATCCAGCACCTAATAAAGTTTCAATGAATTAACGCATAAATAAATTTTCAACGAATTAACGAATGAGATGACCCCCAGACAAGATGTTCAGGCTTCAGCCAAAGTCTTAGAGTTTATAGCCCACTTTCATTGGTAAGCAGTGAAACCATGAAAAATAGCACAGTTCAAACAGATGACAGCTTGTCATCAGTTGGGTTCTGTAACAACAGGAGGTAGTTCTAGCTGAGTAGATTTGTAAACTTTGACCCGATATTCAGGTGTCAGGGATCACAATAATCAAATAAGGAAGAAGACAGGAGTCTGAGACATTATCATCCATCCAGAGCTTTCATGAAACTAAAAGTAATTTTTCACTAGCCAGGCAGGTCAAGGTTCAGTCACCCTTATCCCTGTTGTCATGCAATCTTCTAATAAGCTGCCGTCAGAGGCATAAAGATATTCTTTATGTGATATGCCTGACTTCTGGAGACTGGTAATTATATTTTATGCCATATCAAAGATCTAGTCAGGGCAGGAAGATCTACAGGCAGTATAATTTCTTTATTGGATATTTCTGTTCCTAAAAAGCCACCAAAGGTATGGAGTATTCTCTAAAATGCATTTCAGGCACTACTAGAAAATGCTCTTCCTTAAATTCCCAGCCAGATCCTTTTTGTACCTCCTGTAGATATCTGGATATGGAGGTCATCTTCTGAATATCAAAAGATTCAAGTAATAATCCTGGCTGTTTTAGATACTGCTCTTGCCTTCATAGCCTGGATCTATCATTGAATTTCCCTGGGCATTTTATGATATACTGATTGAACCTAATTAGGTCAAGAAGTTGCTTACTATTACCTGCCTTCACAGCTTCTGCACAGAGCTATTCAATTCAAACAACATTTACTAAGCTACTAATAAGTATAAAGCTCTGAGCTGGACACAAAGATAAATAAGACACTGACCCTCTTGTCTGGCAGACCATGGTCTCAGAACAGTTAGGGTTTGTGTGCATATACACTAACTCAGGAAAATTAAGATAAATACTGCAGTTCAGTTCAGTTCAGTCGCTCAGTCATGTCCGACTCTTTGCGACCCCATGAACTGCAGCACGCCAGGCCTCCCTGTCCATCACCATCTCTCAGAGTTCACTCAGACTCACGTCCATCGAGTCTGTGATGCCATCCAACCATCTAATCCTCGGTCGTCCCCTTCTCCTCATGCCCCCAATCCGTCCCAGCATCAGAGTCTTTTCCAATGAGTCAACTCTTCGCATGAGGTGGCCAAATTACTGAAGTTTCAGCTTTAGCATCATTCCTTCCAAAGAAATCCCAGGGTTGATCTCCTTCAGAATGGACTGGTTGGATCTCCTTGCAGTCCAAGGGACTCTCAAGAGTCTTTTCCAACACCACAGTTCAAAAGCATCAATTCTTCAGTGCTCAGCCTTCTTCACAGTCCAACTCTCACATCCATACATGACCACTGAAAAAACCATAGCCTTGACTAGACAAACCTTAGTAAGCAAAGTAATGTCTCTGCTTTTGAATATGCTATCTAGGTTGGTCATAACTTTTCTTCCAAGGAGTAAGTGTCTTTTAATTTCATGGCTGCAGTCACCATCTGCAGTGATTTTGGAGCCCCCAAAATAAAGTCTGACACTGTTTCCACTGTTTCCCCATCCATTTCCCATGAAGTGATGGGACTGGATGCCATGATCTTAGTTTTCTGAATGTTGAGCTTTAAGCCAACTTTTTCACTCTCCTCTTTCACCTTCATCAAGAGGCCCTTTAGCTCCTCTTCACTTTCTGTCATAAGGGTGGTGTCATCTGCATATCTGAGGTTATTGATATTTCTCCTGGCAATCTTGATTCCAGCTTGTGTTTCTTCCAGTCCAGCGTTTCTCATGATGTACTCTGCATAGAAGTTAAATAAGCAGGGTGACAATATACAGCCTTGAGGTACTCCTTTTCCTATTTGGACCCAGTCTGTTGTTCCATGTCCAGTTCTAACTGTTGTTTCTTGACCTGCATATAGATTTCTCAAGCGGCAGGTCAGGTGGTCTGGTATTCCCATCTCTTTCAGAATTTTCCACAGTTTATTGTGATCCACACAGTCAAAGGCTTTGGCATAGTCAATAAAGCAGAAATAGATGTTTTTCTGGAACTCTGTTGCTTTTTCCATGCTCCAGCAGATGTTGGCAATTTGATCTCTGGTTCCTCTGCCTTTTCTAAAACCAGCTTGAACATCAGGGAGTTCACGGTTCACGTATTGCTGAAGCCTGGCTTGGAGAATTTTGAGCATTACTTTACTAGCATTTGAGATGAATGCAATTGTGCGGTAGTTTGAGCATTCTTTGGCATTGCCTTTCTTTGGAATTGGAATGAAAACTGACTTTTTCCAGTCCTCTGGCCACTGCTGAGTTTTCCAGACTTGGAGGCATATTGAGTGCAGCACTTTCACAGCATCATCTTTCAGGATTTGAAACAGCTCCACTGGAATTCCATCACCTCCACTAGCTTTGTTCATAGTGATGCTTCCTAAGGCCTACTTAACTTCACATTCCAAGATCCACATTCTGGCTCTAGATGAGTGATCACATCATCATGATTATCTGGGTCTTGAAGATCTTTTTGTACAGTTCTTCCATGTATTCTTGCCACCTCTTCTTAATATCTTCTGCTTCTGTTAGGTCCAGACCATTTCTGTCCTTTATTGAGCCCATCTTTGCATGAAATGTTCCTTGATGTCTCTAATTTTCTTGACGAGATCTCTACTCTTTCCCATTCTGTTCTTTTCCTCTGTTTCTTTGCACTGATCGCTGAAGAAGGCTTTCTTATCTCTTCTTGCTCTTCTTTGGAACTCTGCATTCAGATGCTTATATCTTTCCTTTTCTCCTTTGCTTTTCACCTCTCTTCTTTTCAGTTATTTGTAAGGCCTCCCCAGACAGCCATTTTGCTTTTTGCATTTCTTTTCCATGGGGATGGTCTTGATCCCTGTCTCCCGTACAGTGTCATGAACCTCATTCCATAGTTCATCAGTCACTCTATCAGATCTGAGCCCTTAAATCTATTTCTCACTTCCACTGTATAATCATAAGGGATTTGATTTAGGTCATACCTGAATGGTTTAGCGGTTTTCCCTACGTTTTTCAATTTCAGTCTGAATTTGGCAATAAAGAGTTCATGATCTGAACCACAGTCAGCTCCAGTGTAAAGAGGGATCGACCTTTTTCACAAACTTCACCTTCAGTTCCTGGGTTGAAATGGTAATGATCTGAATTATTTGTTGGAAATAATAATGACCCTGCCCACAGATTTGTATGCACTTATTCCTGAAACAGAGGATAAGGAATACTGACTCACGTGGTATTATATACATCAATCACTTTCTTCATGATTAACCCAGACACATTCTTCTGGTAACCACCTCCATTGCTCCTCTGGTTCCAGAGCCCATGTTTAGACAGACACAAAAAGATGTGGGATTATGTCCTAGGAAAATGTAGGAACATTTTTAGGATGACCTTGGAGAGCTTTGCTTCTTTATTTTTTTAAATAATTTTATTTATTTGTTTTTCTTTGGGTGTGTTGGCAAAATGAATGTTTGAGGAGGCCTTACAAATAGCTAAGAAAAGAAGAGAAGCTAAAGGCCAATGAGAAAAGGAAAGATACACCCACCTGAATGCAGAGTTCCAAAGAATAGCAAGGAGAGATAAGAAAGCCTTCCTCAGTGATCAATGCAAAGAAATAGAGGAAAACAATAGAATGGGAAAGACAAGAGAACTCTTCAAGAAAATTAGAGATGCCAAGGGAATATTTCATGCAAAGATAGGCTCAATAAAGAATAGAAATGGTATGGACCTAACAGAAGCAAAAATATTAAGAAGAGGTGGCAAGAATACACAGAAGAACTGTACAAAAAGATCTTCATGACCCAGATAACCACGATGATGTGGTCATTCACCTAAAGCCAGATATCCTTGAATGTGAAGTCAAGTGGGCCTTAGGAAGCATCACTATGAACAAAGCTAGTAGAGGTGATGGAATTTCAGCTGAGTTTTTTCAAATCGTAAAATATGATGCTGTGAAAGTGCTGCACTCAATATGCCAGCAAATTTGGAAAACTCAGCAGTGGCCACGAGACTGGAAAAGGTTAGTTTACATTCCAATCCCAAAAAGGAAATGCCAAAGAATGTTTAAACTATCACACAATTGCACTCATCTCACATGCTAGCAAAGTAATGCTCAAAATTCTCCAAGCAAGGCTTCAACAGTATGTGAACTGAGAACTTCTAAATGTTCAAGCTGGATTTAGAAAAGGCAGGGGAACCAGAGATCAAATCGCCAATGTTCACTGGATCCTCAAAAAAGCAAGAGAGTTCCAGAAAAACATCTATTTCTGCTTTATTGACTATGCCAAAGCCTTTGACTGTGTGGATCACAACAAACTGTGGAAAATTCTTCAAGAGATGGGAATACCAGACCACCTTACCTGCCTCTTGAGAAATCTGTATGGAGGTCAAGAAGCAACAGTTAGAACCACACATGGAACAATGGACTGGTTCCAAATTGGGAATGGAGCATGTCAATGCTGTATATTGTCACCTTACTTTTAAACTTATATGCATAATATATCATGTGAAATGCTGGGCTGGATGAAGCACAAGCTGGAATCAAGATTGCCAGGAGAAATATCAGTAAACTCAGATATGCAGATGACACCACCCTTATAATAGAAAGAGAAGAGGAACTGAAGAGCCTCTTGATGAAAGTGAAAGAGGAGTGAAAAGGCTAAGATTATGGCATCCGGTCCCATCACTTCATGGCAAATAGATGGGAAAACAATGGAAACAGTGACAGACTTTATTTTGGGGGCTCTAAAACCACTGTGGACAGTGATTGTAGCCATGAAATTAAAAGACACTTGCTCCTTGGAAGAAAAGTCATGACCAACCTAGATAGCATATTAAAAAGCAGAGATATTACTTTGCTGACAAAGGTCTGTCTAGTCAAAGCTATGGTTTTTCCAGTGGTCATGTATGGATGTGAGAGTTGGACTATAAAGAAAGCTGAGGGCTGAAGAATTGATGCTTTTGAACTGTGGTGTTGGAGAAGACTCCTGAGAGTCCCTTGGACTGCAAGGAGAGCCAACCAGTCCATCCTAAAGGAAATCAGTCCTGAATATTCATTGGAAGGACTGATGCTGAAGCTCCAATTTCTTTGACCACCTGATGCCAAGAATTGACTCATTGGAAAAGACCCTGATGCTGGCAAAGATTCAGGGCAGGAAGAGAAGGGGATGACAGAGGATGAAATAGTTGGATGGCATCACCAACTCAATGGACATGAGTTTGAGTGAACTCTGGGAGCTGGTGATGGACAGGGAGGCCTGGCGTGCTGCAATCCATGGGGTCACAAAGAGTCAGGCGCGACTGAGCCACTGAACTGACTGTGCTGGATCTTCTTCATTGCTGCACAGGCTCTTCTTCAGTTGCAGTGGGCGGGGACTTCTCTATAGTTACCACGTTCGGGTTTCTCTTGGGTGGCTTCTCTTGTTGCAAAGGGTGGGCTCTAGTCTCGCTGGCTTCAGTAGCTGTGGATCCCAGGCTCTGGGGCACAGGCTGAATAGCTGTGGCATCAGGCTTAGTCGCTCCGCAGCATATGGGTTCTTCCCAGATCACGGATCGAACCCGCATCCCCTGCATTGGCAGGCAGATTTTTTACCACTAAGCCACTGAGGAAGCCCTGTTTCTTTATTGTTATTTATTTTTTTGCAGATTATCATATACCCATGAAATCAATTTTAAATCTCTGAGGGGAAATGGATATTTTTGTTTTGCTCTTGACATCTTAAAACTATTCCTAGCTTTTTAAAGTTATTACTTATTTCTAAATTTTTCTCAAATTGGAGTATCTTTGTTTTACAATGTTGCGTTGGTTTCTGCTGTACATCAGTGTGAATCTGCTATGTGTATACATGTATCCCCTCCCTCCTGAGCTTGCTTTCCTTAGTTGCAGAATCCTTTTATCACATTCTCATTACTTGATTCCCAGTTCTGGTGGCTCAGCACCATGGTACCCAGAAACATTTGAGAGCTAAGTTTCAACAGTTGTGTGTGGACTCTCCTCTCTGTGGGACTCTCCCTGGTATCTTAGCAAAGGCTACTGATGCTGAGATAACATCCTTCACAATTCTTTCCCACTCCTTCCTTCTGAGAGCAGCTAACATTCTGACATGTCTCCACCACTGCCAACACTCCAAGACAGGCACTCAAGAAGTGGATGAATCCAAATCTTCAAGCAGACAATGCTGTACCCTAAATTCTGATAGAAAATAATGTTTGTGGAAAACCATAGCTATTTCTCTGGAATATTATTTTACATAAAACTTCAAGGTAAGTGGTGCTTGCTTGTGTGTGTGTGTGTGTGTCCATGTAGATAGATAATCTGGGTGTCAACTTCCTAGTTACTTTCAAAAACTATAATTAGAGCAATTTATGACTAGGCAGTAAGTGAACTGATTGCATCTCACAGACTTCTAGACTTCAAGTGTAAGGGTAGTTAATTTAGGAAGAAATTACCATGCTTTTCCTATACATATTAGCTTTAACAAGTCACTTAACCTAAATCTTAGTCATCTTTTTACAAAATGAGATGATATCTGACCTTCTGAACTTTCAAAGTGGTCATGAGGAACAGATAGAACCATCGTGGTAAGACCACCTTATATAAAGCAAAGGGATTGTGACGAGAATGATTCAAAAGTGTCTTCGAGACCTTTGGGTTCTTTGCTCTCTGTAGACCGCTTGGCAACCTAGGTATTGTGGGCATTAAAGGTGGACTTCTTTCCATTAAAATTATTTATAATCTTGAATCCCAAACATCTAAGACTAGAAGGTATTCGACTCAGAAAATCCAGAATCTTGTGTGCTGTGCTTAGTTGCTCAGTTATGTCTGATTGTGACCTCATGGACTGCAGCCCACCAGGCTCCTCTGTCCGTGGCATTCTCCAGGCAAGAATACTGGAGTGGGTTGCCATGCCCTCCTCCAGGGGATCTTCCCAACCCAGGGATCGAACCCAGGTTTCCTGCATTGCAAGTGAATTCTTTACCAACTGAGCCACCCTGTCAATTGTTCAGTATTGTGTGTTATTAAATGTTCCTCTGTGCCAGACACAGCAATAGACCTTGGAGATGCTAAGACAAAGAATTCTGAATTCCTGCCTATAAAGGGCTTGGAATATAAATGAAAGAAACAAATAAATGCAATAAAATTTTATGGGTGGTATATAGAAGCTTGTATGGAAAAGAAATAGCACTCAGGAGGGAGTGGTTGAGTCTAGCATTGGTTGAGGGTGGGAGGGAGACAAACTTTGCTGACTGCCTAGCTAACAATCACCCTTTCCCCTTCCCCCAGCTCTGCTACCCACTGGACAGACTTCCAGGTCAAATATCCCCTTTCTCACCCTCCCAAAGCAACTAAGCATGCATGTGACACAGACGTGTTCAGTGAGCTACAAGAATAAATTTACTAGATACAAGAATAAATTTGCTTTCTTAATAAAAGCGTTCATGGAAGACTGTATTTTTCAAAGATGGCCAAAACAAATGGTATCGATGAACTCATTTACAAAGCACAAATAGAGATACAGATGTAGAGGACAAATATATGGACATCCATGGTGGAAAGGGGTTGGGATTAATTAGGAGATTGGGATTGGCATAAATACACTGCTGCTGCTAAGCCACTTCAGTCGTGTCCGACTCTGTGCGACCCCATAGATGGCAGCCACCAGACTCTCCCATCCCTGGGATTCTCCAGGCAAGAACACTGGAGTGGGTTGCCATTTCCTTCTCCAATGCATGAAAGTGAAAAGTGAAAGTGAAGTCATTCAGTCGTGTCCGACTCCTAGCGACCCCATGGACTGCAGCCCACCAGGCTCCTCTGTCCATGGGATTTTCCCAGGCAGGAGTACTGGAGTGGGGTGCCATTTCCTTCTCCAATGCAGGAAAGTGAAAAGTGAAAGTGAAGTCATTCATTCGTGTCTGACTCCTAGCGACCCCATGGACTGCAGCCTACCAGGCTCCTCTGTTCATGGGATTTTTCAGGCAAGGGTACTGGAGCGGGGTGCCATTGAGAACCTACTGTAGAGCACAGGGAACTCTAGTCAATGCCCTCTGGGTGACCAAAATGGGAAGGAAATCCAAGAAAGAGGGGATATATGTACACATGTGGCTGATTCACTTTACAGCTGAAACTAACACAACATTGTACAGCAATTATAATAAAAAAAAATAAAAACAATCAATAAAGGTGGCCACAACAATGGCTTTCAGCCCTATGCTCTTCTTACAATGTGATCTTAAAGTGTCTCCCATTACGAGATAGGGTCAAGGTCCCGTTCCCTTGATCCTGGAGTGAGCATTGACTCTTAGACAACAGAGTGCAGAAGTGGCATTGTGACATTTGAGGCCAGATCATAAAATTGCCACGTGTTTCCATCTTGCTCTGTTGGGATATTTGCTTCTGGAAGCCAGCCACCATGTGGCAAGGAAGCCCAAAGTGTGCCGGGTGACCACAGAGAGAGACCATGTTGCGATGTTCTGGACAATATAGCAGAGGTCTACCAACTACCAACCTGTAGTTGGTACCAACTACAAGATGGGGGGGACACCCAGTGACTGTAGCCCCTCCGGGAATGGCCGGTAGTTGGATACCAACTACCAACCTGTAGTTGGTACCAACTACAAGATGTGTGAGTGAGGACATCTCTCAGTGACTGTAGCCCCTTCCGGGGAATTGTGCCTGGCCTTCATCTTAGCTGAGACCCAAGACATGGTGGGACAGAAACCATCTTTCCCTACTGTGCTCTGTACAAATTCCTATAGAATCGACAAGCAAAATAAAATGGTTCTTCAGGGATAACTAGGTAACTAATGAGAACCAGCTGTATATCACAGGGAACTCTACGCAGTGCTCTGTAGTGACTTAAACGGGAGGGAAACCCCAGAAAGAAGGGATGTATGTATAAACATACACTGTTTCACTTCGCTAGACAGCAAAAACTAATGCGACGTGGTAAAGCAACTATCCTCCAATAAAACATTGTTTTTAAATAAAGTAATTCCTTTTATGTTACTTAGCTTTGGGGTGATTTGTTCACCTCTGGAGAGTGGATATAGCTGGCCTGACCCTTTCTTTCTTCTTCCAACCTTGATTCTAGGAGCTGAGCAGAGTGGGAGCGGCAGAAATCTCACAGCCATGTGGTGAAAGCACGATCTTGGCCTTGACACTGTTGAGCTGCTGAACCAACACCCACAACTATCTAGCTCCACACCTCTTGAAATGGGGGAAAAATTAACACACTCTTGTTTGTTTATGCTGCTATATGCCAGATTATTTGTTACTTACAGTTAGCCTGGTAAGGTCTGGTGGATTTGGGGGATAAAATTTGATTTTAAAATACCAGTGACTGTCTAATCAGAAAGTGGAGGCATCAATTGTAATCTACTCTTCTTAGAAATCTGACTTGAAAAAAAATAAGAACATAAAGTGGCAGCTGGGCTGGGGATGGGGAATCCTACGGGGAAATTTCATAATCCATGAGGCACTATCTAACAAAGCCTGAGAGATTAAAGACTGGAAAGAGGATGACCTCAGCAATTCTTGGCACAGCTCACTCTTCCTTTGGTTCTCACTGTCTTCAGCAAGCCTACCATCTAAGTACTAACCAGGACCTACCCTGCTTAGCTTCTAGCATCAGACAAGATCGGGCACATTCAGGGTGGTGTGGCCATGGACCAGCCAGTCTCAGAGACTCCCTTGGAATTGTTAAAAACAGGGCCAGGACTTCCCTGGTGGTACAGTAGATAAGAATCTGCCTGCCAATGCAGGAGACACGGGTTTGATCCCTGGTCCAGGAAGATCCCATGTGCCACAGAGCAGCTAAGCCCATGTGCCCCAACTACGGAGGCCCACACACCCCAAAGCCTGTGCTCCACAACCAGAGAAACTACCGCAATGAGAAGCCCGCACACCACAACTAGAAAGTAGCCATGTTCGCCACAGGCAGAGAGAGCCCACACAAAGGAACGAAAAGCACAAGGCTTGGCACAGCCAAAAATAAATAAATAAATAAAATTATTTTTTTAAAAAAGAACAGGGCCAGCTTCCAGGGCATGCAACCTATACAGCTGCCCAGAGTTTTGTGCTGAGAAGGACCTCTCGTGTGATGTAACGCTCTACTCTCTCTGTTTTGAATGTCTCGATTTATGAATAAGGGCCCCATGTTTTCATTTTGCAGAGTCCTGCAAACCACACAGACAGTCCTGCCTAAAAGTTTCTTGCTCAACTACCCACATATGTGAGGTGCTAAGAAACAACTTGGACTTTTAATACTAATGGATTTTTGTCTTAAGGGAACTATATTCCTCTAGTTTTAAATAATGTGGCACAGGGTGGCATATAGACAGATCCCCAGATGGCCATCAAGAAAGTAGCCTCTAAAAAAAAAAGTGGCCTTTTCCATCTGGGAAATTTTCCAGTTCCCACGAGTCCTGGGCCAGATGACCACAGAGAAGTGAGACTCTTGTACCTCCATTCAGACCATTCATTCGAGCCCAAGGGTCTCCTGCCGAACACCTGCATCACAGTGTCAAACGTACAAGCAGACCTGTAGATTAACTCCTCAAGAACTACACCCCACTATTCCCAGACAATGGGGCAGTTGAGTGGCCCATGGCTGACTAATACCTTCTATGTGACCAGCTGAAATATTCCTCCACAGTAATTATGGATTCTCTGGTCCATCCAGCCCATGACTACAACTGCGCCCACAGTTGCTCCTGGTCAGTCTCTGGGACACACTTCATGGGGCAAAGGCATGGTATGAAGTCCTTGAAAAAGAATGCAACTGATTAAAGGGGATTCTATATGGAGGCAATGACCTTGGCTGCCATACTCATTATATTTTATCTCTCTAGCTGTTCAGAAGACCTCAGGATGTCTCTCTGAGGATGTGGAGAGCTAAAAATAGTTAAGCAAGTGATCTGATCCATCCACTCTTACTGATGTAGATGAACAAAACACTGTTCTCTTTTTCCTTTCTATGTTTAAGATTACCAGAAGCTAGGACTGAGTCACCCATTGCTCCCCAGACACACCCCAAAGGTGGGGCAAAGGAGACAACAGAGTGTTTTGCAAAGCTGTCATTTATGAGCTGTCAGGTGTGTTAAAAAGCAGAGACATCATTTTGCCAACAAAGGTCCATATGGGCAAAGCTATGGTTTTTCCAGTAGTCATATACAGATTTGAGAGTTGGACCATAAAGAATGCTGAGTGCCAAACAAGCGATGCTTTCAAACTGTGGTGCTGGAGATGACTCTTGAGAGTCCCTTGGACAGTAAAGAGATCAAACCAGTCAATCCTAAAAGAAACAACCTGAATATTCATTGGAAGGTATGATGCTGAAGCTCAAGGTCTAATACTCTGGGCCAAGAGTGCAAAGAGCTGACTCATTGGAAAAGATCCTGATGCTGGGAAAGATTGAGGACAAGAGGAGAAGGGGACAATGATGGGTGGATGGCATTACTGATTCAAAGGACATGAGTTTGAACAAACTCCAGGAGATAGTAAAGGACAAGGAAGCCTGGCGTGCTACTGTCCATGGGGTTGCAAAGAGTCAGACATGACTGAGTGACTAAACAACAAGGCATGTGGCTTGACTGTGGATCAGGAATCCCAGATGCAGAGCTCATTCCTATTCTAGATAAAGGCACGGTGATCAGGTCTCCAGCCAGCTGGGCTGAGCTTTAGTCATAGCGAGAATGGAAACCAAGCAAGGGGGTGGGAGGTCTGCTGGGGTGGTGGCCCACAGATGGTAAGGGTTTGATTAGAACCAGGGCCTGCATGTCCATGAGGGTGTCTATGGCCCCATTTTCCAGAAAGAAAGCAGCAGACTCTTCCCAAGCTCCCTCGTCCTCCCCACCAGTGGGCAGAGAGCTGCTGACATACACCACCTGCCCTGACTCTGGCTCAGGGAAGCAGATGGTCATTTCTAGCAGATGGGGGTGAGTGTGCCTGTGAGCTGAGGGCGGTGAAAGCAGGAACTTCCCTCCTCTCCCCTTCCTTCTCCCTGTGCTAAGGGAAAAGGCTGAGATGAATTTATGCCTCCACAGCCCCTTGTGCCGGAGAAGGCAATGGCAACCCACTCCAGTACTCTTGCCTGGAAAATCCCATGGACGGAGGAACCTGCGAGACTGCAGTCCATGGGGCCGCTAGGAGTCAGACACAACTGAGCGACTTCACTTTCACTTTTCACTTTCATGCATTGGAGAAGGAAATGGTAACCCACTCCAGTATTCTTTCCTGGAGAATCCCATGGTCAGGGAGCCCGGTGGGCTGCCGTCTATGGGGTCGCACAGAGTTGAACAGAACTGAAGTGACTTAGTAGCAGCAGCAGCATCCCCTTATGCAGGGCTCAGCAACCATTTTAAAAAAATAAATTTTAACCCTTGTTTTTAATAACAAACACTGGCAACAAGGCAGAAAACAAAATGCTACTCACTTAGAGGTGCTGTGTTTAGTCACTCAATTGTGTCCGACTCTTTGAGACCCCCACAGACTATAGTCTGACAGGCTCCTCTGTCCATGGGATTTCCCAAGCAAGAATATTGGGGTGGGTTGCCATTCCTTTCTCCAGGGGATCTTCCCCACCCAGGAGTCAAAGCTGAGTCTTCTGCATTGCATGCAGATTCTTTACCATCTAAGCCACTAGGGAAGAGGAAAAGATGGTAAAAACCGTGGGTGGTTGATAAATGTCTTTAAGACTCATTTCTGTGCCCACAATAGAGAGCCCCGTGGTCCAATGCTTGCATATCATAGCAGCCTGAAATTACTTCACCCCGAATATCTTGACAAGGCATATGACATCCTTTTTAAAATGTTTTTCTTCTCTCACCCACTGTCCCACACTCAACAGCTCACTTCTCAATTCTCAAAACCCTTCAGAAAATATCCTCCTCGCCCTAGCCAATATGCCTTTCCTCTTAATACTCATCACAAAAGCCAAAAGGAATTTATCTGGCAAGACAGGCCCTTCCATAGAGTTTAAGGAAGAGAAAAGAAACCTCTCAGGCAGTTAGAATTCTTCGTTGCAAGTGGAGAGAGGGGAAAGTCAAGCTCATGCTCTGGTAATCATTGTCTTATATGTGCATTTTTTAAAAAAGAATGCTTTTCTACATCAATAAATATTCTATGTTGTAATTTTGACTGGCTTCATTGTATTCCATTGTACAGAGAAACTATAATTTCTTTAACTAAGCCATTATTTAATTTGTTTGCAACTTTCACATAAGGTCTATAATAAACTTCATTGGTTTTTAAATCTTTGCATATATCCCCAATTACTGACTTAGGGTAAATATCCAAAAGTAGGAATTCAGAGGCATTACTTAGGATATTTTGGGCCACATGTGTGACATAATAGTAGCTTAAGTAACATGAGTGTATTTATATCTGGGATAAAATCAGAGTTGGGATGGTGATTCTGCATCGTGACATCCAAGATCCAGGTTCTTTCCATCTTGTGGCTCTGCCATCTTTAGACATTGATCTTAGCCATGTGAGTGAAAGACACACGTGAATGCCAGGCAAGGAAAGGGGGAACAAGACACTGCACCCCTACACTCCTGCCCTTTTAGGGCTCAATCCTGAGGTTACACACACGTCACTTCTGCTCTCATCCCATTGACCAGAACTTACTCATGTACCCATTCATTGCTGCAGGAGAAGCTGGGAATGTGATCTTTATCCTGGGTAACCTGGCTAAAAATTCCATTACCACAGAAGAAGGGGTTAACAAGCATACATATTTTTAAGGTGTTTGATATAAACTACTTTATTGGTCTGCAGAAAGACTGTAGCTATTTATATTTTCCTCTCTTGTGCCAACACAGAACATTTCAAATACCCTGCCAAATTAATAACTCAAGAGAAAGATCATCATGCTATTTCATTTTGCGTTTTCCTAATTTCTGATGATTTTCTAACATCTATGTTTCTGGTGAAATAACATCTTAGAAGTGTCTTTTGAGATTCTAAATGCAGAGGGCAAGTGGGAAACCCAGATTTCAGGATTATGGACACTCAGCAGGGCGTGCCAGCTTGCCTAGCATCTTCCAGGGCTGTTTTGTTGCAGATAGTTATAGTCCTGGTTCTCAGGAGTGGCCCTTTTTCCACCAGGTATGGATCTACCGTTACCGAGTAGGTACCCATGGGTTTTACTATTTCAAAGACTTCATGACATGGTGAGGCAGCCCCTTTGAGGCTAGGGCTGAATTCCTTAGAACTTAAAAGGTCTGTTCCTCCCAGGAATTCCAGGTAAACTAAATTCAGTGTTATCTTTGTTCCTTTAACGTTACTGGTCACCCAGGACTCCCAGTCCTAACTGAGAGCCTGATCCAGGACCACAAAAACTCCTGCCAGGTCTGGGAGATGTTCACAGTATCTGTTATGCTGAGGTAACAAACCCTTCCAAATTTCAGTGGCTTAAAACAACAGAGCTTTTTCACGCTTGCAGCACTATCTGTCTTGGGACTGTTAAGGAGTAGCGGGCTCTACTCCACGCCACTCTTAGCATGAGACCCCATCCTAATAGAGCCTCACCATGTGGAAGATGGCCAGCCCCTAACACAGCAAATCATGACCATGGTCACAAAAGCTTTTTCTCAGAAGTGACATGTGGGGACTTCCCTGGTGGCACAGTGGATAAGAATCCGCCTGCCAAGGTAGGGGACACAGGTTTGATCCCTGGTCTGGGAGGACTCCACATGCCTCAGAGCAACTAAACCTGGGCACCACATAATTACTGAGCCTGTGCTCTAGAGCCCTCGAGCCACTACTACTGAAACCCATGCACTTGAAAGCCCAGGCTCCACAAAGAAACAAGCTACCATCATGCAGGGCAAACTCCGCTCGCCTCAACTGGAGAAAGCCCAATCAAAGCAACTCAGGACAGCCAAAAATAAATTAAATAATATATTAAAAAGTGACATGTGACTGCCACTCAGATCATATTGACTAAAGCAAGTCATACGGCTAGACTTCATTTCAAGGGGGAGTAGAACTGAAATTCTACCAGGATCCATGGAGGAGGCGGACCAGAAACACTGGGGAATAGCACCGATGACGATCAGACTCATTCCCCGGGACGGAGGGGATGGGGAATGCACTTCAGGTTTTAGGAAACTTCAGAGTCATCTTGGTTGGTTTTCTAAGGGTCTTCAGGTTTGTTTTCCATTGTCCTTATGAATCTGCAGTCTCTTTAAGATACAATCTCATTTCATTTGCTTTCGATCCCCAACACCTGGCACATCTCCTGGCAATTACTCAGCAAATATTAATTGAATGAGGGATGAGAGAGGGAATTGCTCTTATAGAAAAAGTACTGGAGGATGGAGAGCACAGGAACAGAATGCTAAGAAGGGTGACTGCCTGCTTGGGGCATTTCAATTCACCGCATGAAAGGAGCCAGAAATAACAAGTTTATATAACTAGGAGGCATGAGTGAAATGGTGGACAGCTAGCCAGGACGGAAGGATATTGACCCACTGTTCTCATCATCACACGCTCAGACTCATATCGCCCCGACTCACACACACACGCTCAGTGGGTCTGAGTTCACACGTGTATCAGTTTAAATTCCAATTACCTCATAATGCTACAGGGACACATAAACACGCACATACACACACCCAGCACTAGCTGATTGTAAATGTCTTGTTCTTTTTTTTTTAAAGCCTTGGTAATAATTACCATCACCTTGAAAAAGAGTTTTAAAAGCCCAAAACGTTTCCATGATTTAATTTTTCATAGGCAAGAGGACACGATTGATTTATTCTTTATGTTCCATCTCACTAATCTTTTAAACTAGACAAGCAATACATGTTGTGTCAGTAAAGTGATACTTTTGTTGCAAACTGCCAAATCAATTTAGGGAAACTGAAAAACCAAAGACAAAACAAATAGAAGAAGCTGGGTAATCCTAAAATCAAAGAAATTCCTAAATCCTCGAGAAAGATGGAAACCAAGGAAATTTCAGGTCTCTCTTTTAACACGGCCAACAGGAAATTCGACTCTAAAACCCATCTTTTCCTATATTATCTGTATTAAGATTTAGATTCCAGGAAAGTATCAGATTGGCTAACTCTAGGTGATATCTATCTGCTTTTCTGTTGGTGGGATACAAGGTGGTAAACAGAATCGCAAGGACAGAAAGCAGGGTAGTTACTCAATAGAATAAACACCAATTAGGACAGAAGTAATAGCTGTTTATGACATGTGTTTATACTTCTAGAATAAAAATAAATATACATAAAGAAAATTCCAATCACCTATATTCCCAAGAAGTTTATATTCTGGTATATAGCCTTTCAGACACTTCTCTAGTCATATATTTATTTTTCTTGCAAAATTTGAGTATTACTGTATATCCTACATTATAATTTGCCCTTTTTCACTTAAAATATTGAGTTGGCCAAAAAGTTCCTTTGAGTTTTCTATAACATGTCATGAAAAAACCCAAAGGAACTTTTTGACCAACCTAATACCTTGTGAAAACTCTATATAAATAGCAACAAGATTGAAATATAGTCAGAGTAAGGACAATCAAGTGAATTGTAATCAGAGATAGTGACCACTAGATAGACTAATCAATGTTAGAGTAAAAATTTAGTTATGCTTTCCAGACCTATATTCCTACCCATGAACGACTACTCCCAGTACATCTGAATTTCCACCTCTTTGTCTATGTATCTTTCTACCTACATGCATACCTATTCACCATCTGGCTAGCAACCTACTATACCAGTCATGATAGACTAAGTTATGCTCCAGTAACAAACACCCATGAAATTTCTGTGGCTTAATAGATGTATTTGTTCATCCTACCACATGTCCAGTCTTGGCTGGGGAGATTCTGTTCACCTAGGTACCTGGGAACCAGGCTAATAAAATTTCCATTCAACCCAGCAGGGACACCGAATAAGACAAAGCACACCCTAGTTCTCAAAGCCTCACCCAGAAGTGATACATCTTTCTACTTCCGATCATAACTCATTCATCAAAGCAAGTCTCATAGCCAAGTTAACAACTCTAAGGTAGCAGTTCTGCCATGTGACCCTGACATGTCCTCAGAAGAATGAAAATATTTGTGAGTGGCAAGTGGCAGAGATGACATTTTGTTTTTTTGGAGTTTATAAACAATTTAGTAGTTGAAATTAGGTTTGGAATGGAGAATAAAATCTTTCCCAATTTGCAAATCCTCTAAGAGGATCAAATGATTTAACCGTATTAGTCAGAGTGTGCATCATAAATCATTTCCATTTCTATCTCAAACTGTATTTTTCCCTTGCCCTAATTCCTCTGTTCCTCTATTACCAAATGAACAAGAAAGTAAGGATGTGGACAGCTGGTGTCAGTAGCTCACACAGAAGATGACTTTGTGATATGCTATTAAATAAAAAGCCCAGAGTTATTCATTCTAGGTGATCTAAAACAAATTCTGAATAGTTTTGATTATTTAAACTGCTTTAAAAACTATCCCAAGGAATAGAATATTAATGTTAGAGCACTATCATCAGTGATTCAGACCAGGAAACTATTATGAAAATACCACCTATAATAGTAGGTAGCTCAGGGACCAGTTTGCTTCAAAGGTTGCCTACCAAATATATTAACTGATTAATGTTTAAAGTGTTTTTTAAAGAAGTGATATATTATATGGCTTTCCTGGTGGCTCAGTGGTAAAGAACCCACCTGCCAATGCAGGAGACATGGGTTTGATTCCTGGGTTAGGACAATCCCCTGGAGAAGGAAATGGCAATCCATTGCAGTATTCTTGCCTGGGAAATCCAATGGACATAGGAGCCGGGTGGGCTACAGTCCACGTAGTCTGAAAGAGTCAGACACGACTGAGTGCACATACAGATATATTAAATGGAATATGGGAAAGCGACATCTTTAGCCATTGTACAATGCAACTAAGATATATCAAACTGTTACATATATTGGTAGATCCTGAAGGGCATGGTCTTGGGGAAGAGAAAGATGGACAAGGTCATCTTAAGAGGGAATCTGGAGTCTAGGACAAGCTGGGTACCTCTGAGTTAGGTGGCAGCAGAGATGGAGGCAAAGGCAGCTGATTGAGTCATACTAGAAACTATGGATTTGAGGCAGACAGGTTCCAGGGATGACCTCTGATGAGACTAGACACAAATGCTCGTTTATAACCAATCTCGTCAACTCACTGGTAAAGAGTGGAAAAAGGGGAGATGATGGGATGACACTTTGCAGCCCTTGGAAACAGGAACTGAGCCAGCAGCGGGCACACAGAGGACTCCTTGAGGCCCAGGGCAAGTCTTACTGGGATGCGGGCAGAAAAGGACTTCTGCAGCTGGGGCAGCAGAGGAGGATGCTTCCTAGAAAAATTCATGAAGACACTGAAGAACCAAAGCTTGCTGCAGAGGGAAATTCCAAGCTGGCGGCTGAGGGCTTGGCTTTCACTTCCTGGCCCCTGAGCAGTTTAGGGAGGTTGAAACTGGCCTCTGTCACACACACACTTCTTGTCAGACCTCAGCTACTCTGAGCAGAGAAGTGAGGGTCTCCTAGTCCTAAAAATGGAGGGGACAGGCTGAGGGAAGAGGGATAGATGAGGCGAAACTGGATTCAGAAAAATGCTGCCAATCCTGCTATGGCCCAGTTAGTCCACCCTTCTTTTAGAGACCAGAAGGTGTATATTTGGTGATATACATGCATGTTTCAATCAAGCCAGCAAGCGTTTTTTTCAGTACAATATAGAAAGCAAAATGGTTGAGCTATTTTTTTAGTGCATCAAATATACTGGAATTTAAAAAAATTTGTAATTATATATAAAATTAATATCTAAAAATTTCAAATATTTTTAGAAAAGCATAAAACTATAAAGAAAAAAATTTAAAGCAATCATAAGCTCACTGCCAGGAGATGGCTATTGTTAATGTTTAAAATAGTTTCTTTTCATCTTTCTCTTTGCAATTTTTAACAATCTAGACTTGCAAAAACATTTAAAATTATATAGCTTGGACACTATATTTGTCAATTTTAGATAAAATATGAATGTCTTTCTATATATGGGAAATTCTAACACTCTTTTAATGGTTTTACATCATCTTAGTGGTTCACTAGCACTTATTCATTTTCCTATTGTTAGTACAACGTTTCATTATTATAAGCTACACTGAAAGGCACTCATAAATGCATTTCAGTATAATTAAAAAACATAAATATGTATTAAATATAAGTATATTATATATATATGAGCATATAACTTTGTCCACATTTTGAATTGTTTCGTTAAGATAAATTCCGAGAAGTAAAATCCAAGAGTCAGAAGACAAACACTGAAGTAGTTTTGAAACATGACCCTGAAATTCTCTGACACTTTCTAGGGAGGGCTGAGGGTCTATATCCCTTCTTCTTGAATCTCGGCAGGTTTGGGACAACTTCAGCCAACAGAGTAAGCAGAACTGACGCTGTGTGGTCTCTGAAATTTGATGGCTGGAGCACTCACACTTGAATCTCTGAGCTGTCATATACACAACATGACTACCCTATGGCTACCATGCGGGGAGGAAGCCAAGGGAGGACTTCCGGAGACGGTGCTGGCCTATGCACCACTAGTTGAGAAACCAGACTTGCGAGTGAGCAAACCTTCTGAAATTTCCAGCCCCTGGCCACTGAGTCAGCCCCAGCCTTCAGGTCTTACCAGCTGAAATCCCCACATGTCATAGAGCAGACAAGCCATCTGCTTGAATGACAAACCCACTATTCGAATTCCTGATTCCCAGAATCTAGGAACTTAATAAAATGATGTTTTAAGCCAAGTTTTTTGGTAATTTTTCAGGTAGCAATAGTAACTGGGTCAAGCATTTTCAGGGTCCTTGATTTATCCTGTCAATTTGTTTTCTAGGCAGCTTATGGCAATTTGGCCTCGCACCTAGAGTACACGAAACCTCCTATTGCACTGCACTGATCCACACTGACATATTACAGACTTCATCTCTTGTTTAATCCTTAAAATTTTAACTCTGGAAAATGAACATTCACAAAAATGAGGAACCAATGTATGAATGACCATGTACCTATCAGCTAGCACCAATAATTCCCACTCTTACATCATCTCTGCCCCTTCCTACTCCCATTTCTTCTACCAGCAGAGCTGTTATATTTATACATTATTCTTCTTAAATAAAGATATATTTGCTCCTGTAGTCAATGAAGACCAAGAGTTGCCAGAAATAGCTTCATTAAACAATAAACAATGGAGTAAGAAGTTTGCTAAATACATATTAAATACTACATATTAAATAGTCACAACAAGCAAAGAGCTATTATAACACATGTAACTTTATTTATGCCTCTTAGGAATTCTAAGAGATAGGTCAAATTAATTATAATCAGCCCATTTTACAGGTGAGGACACAGGAAACTAACCTGTTCCAGTTTGCATAGCTAACTAGGAAGTGGTAGAGACAGAAATGGAACCCAAGCAATTTGGCTCCGAAGCCCAGGCTGATAATCACTCTACTACTTCCCTGCTCTAGGGGAAGCCTAAATTTTGAAGTTGCTCAGTCGTGTCCAACTCTCTGCAACCCCGTGGACTGTAGCCTGCCAGGTTCCTCAGTCCATGGGATTCTCCAGGCAAGAATACTGGAGTGGGTTACCATTTCCTTCTCCAGGGGGATCTTCCCGACCCAGGGATCGAACCCGGGTCTCCCACATTGGAGGCAGACGCTTTAACCTCTGAGTCACCAGGTTGGTTATAGCAAATTAGCTTGTATGGCACACTGCACTGATCCTCTAATCCACCATCATCCCAGTTACTAGGAAGGTATTTGAAGGGTGAAGATAGATATGGTGCCATTTGATGAGGGAGCTCAAGCAGAAGTATTTCTGGTTTGTGTGGAGCCTTACAAAGAAAAAAGCCAGGCTAGAAAAAAAGACAACTGTGTTATAGGCTCATGAAGTCAGGATTTCTACTACATATGAAATAGGTTGTTTTTATACTAAAAGGAAAAAATACAAATTCTGGATTGATATGGTGGATATGGTGCCATTTGATAAGATGGCTCAAGTAGAAGTATTCTGGTTTGTGTGAAGCCTTGTAAAGAAAACAGCCAGGCTAGAAAAAAAAGACAACTGTGTTATAGGCTCATGAAGTCAGGGTTTCTACTGCATATGAATTAGGTCTTTTTATGCTAAAAGGAAAAAATACAACTTCTGGATTAATATGGTAGAATGAAGCTGAATCTTTTTGCATTCCTAAGGAAATAATGGGAAAAAGTAGAAGCAAGTCCTGCAAAAATTCATCAGCAGCAATTGGTGAGGAAAGGAGCCTATTCCACGGCCATAAACCTTGAAACGATGGTCCAGAAAGAACACAGGCTCAGGGTCAAGCAGGGCTGCCAACCCCAGTTCTGTGGGTCCCAAGCTACCAAACCCTAAACCTTCTCATCAAAACTTCATATCTGCAAATCTATGTGATTACCCTTATTTTTTTCTGCTTTCTGGATTGCAGGGAATGGAAATGGCTGCTGGGGTAAATTGGGGAAATAGTCAATTGGAATAACCTCAACCCCAGAGGATGAGGGGTCCCCAACCTCTGGGGTCTAATGCCTGATGGTCTGAGGTGGAGCTGATGTAATAACAATGGAAATAAAGTGCACAATAAATATAATGCTCTTGAGTACTTCCCTGATGGCAGAGTGATAAAGAATCAGCCTGCCAATGCATGGGACATGGATTCGATCCCTGGCTCGGGGAAGATTCCACACGCCGTTCCGCAACTACTGAGCCCATGCCCTATAGCCTAAGGTCCACAACAAGAGAAGCCATCACAATGAGAAGCCTGTGCACTGAAAAGGAAGAGTAGCCCCTACTCCATGCAACGATAAAAAGCCTGAGCACAGCAACGAAGGTCCAGAGCAATCCAAACAAACAAACAAACAAATAAATAAATGTAATGCACTTGCCCCAAACCATCACACATCCACTACCATCCACGGAAAAACTGTCTTCCACAACACTGGTCCCTAGTGCCAGAAAATTGGGGACCAGTGCTCCAAACTGGAGAAGGGATCCAAACCCCGTAGAAATGCAAAATGAGGAATGAACTCCGAGAGAAGCACATAGCCCAGGTTTTCTAAGAGGGCTCCAGCCTCAGCGGAGCCCCCTACCATGGCCAGAGGGTGCAGAAAAACAGGAAATGCGTCCGAGCCCTCCAATTACCGCACCACACCGAAAACAAACTGGTTTCAGATTAAGGTGGGAAGACAGTCACGGAGTCACCCACACATCATCAGAGCAAACTGGGGGGTTGACAGAGCTACCTGAACTTGAGCAAGATGAAAAGCCTCAGCACTGGTGAGGATGCACCGTGCTGTGGGGCTGAGGGCGGAGTGGGGGTGGAAGGAACCAAGTGGAGCAAAAGACAAACACACTGCAGCTGGCATGAAGATGTAACTCCAGGAAAAGGAAGATCTGACCTTACCAGCATCTAGGCCAAGGCAGACCCAGGCAAGCGGGACCTTTGAGAGAGGAGAAAATGGAGGAGAACCAGCCAGAATGTGTCCACCTGAGACAGTGCTGAAGACCTTATTCCTTCATGAAATTCAAGGAAGTGAGCCAGCTCCAGCTTTGGGACTAATACTGAACCCTTCAATGGCTTCCCAGGTGGTGCAGTGGTAAAGAATATGCCTGCAATCACAGCAGACGCAGGAGACTCGGGTTCCATCCCTGGGTCAGGAAGGCGACCTAGGGGAGGAAATGGCAGGCCACTCCACTATTCTTGCCTGGAAAATCCCATGGACAGAAGACTCTGGTGGGCTACAGTCTATGGGGTCACAAAGAGTTGGACACAACTAAGCATGCATGCACACACACACACACACACACACACACACACACACATACTGAACCCTGCAGAAAGAAGACAGTTATTTGAGTACCTTGATGTATTAGGTACTAAGCTCTTTTCCTGCATTAAACCATTGAATCCTTACAGTAACCCTACGAGATTATACTCTTATCATCCCATTTACCCAGGGGCTGGAGAGGTGGTCTGCATTCAGAATCTACCGTCTTATCCATTATACTCCCCGAGTCCCCTTTACTAAAAAAAAAAAGAATCTTCCTCTAGAGCTAGAGGAACCCATTAGAACTACTGGACAGACAGAACTAACCACAGCCTGCCTATCCTGAGAGAAGTTAAGAGTTTTCTTTGTTGTTGTGTTTTTTTTTTTCCTTCCCACTCCTATCCTCAGAACAGGTAAAGAAGGAAAGCATCAGCCACCCACTTGGTTACACTTTTGCTAACAAACCTTATTGTCCATGTAAAAAAATCAGGTGAAATTAATGTGATCTCTGTTAAGTGTTAAGAGCTTTCTCTTGGGTAAATGAAAATCCCTCCACCAACAGGTTTGGCTTCCCAGGCTGCAGACTACACCCATACATAAAACACCCACACAGGCACACACAGCTCGCAGCAGTGTTTTAACACAGACATAATTATGACTCACAGATAACCATGGCTGGAGCATAAAGCACTCAACCAGAAGTTACATAAGCATGGATGACATCCATTTTCTACTAGAGCAGTCCTAACACGATGCATCGTGGGTTGGAGATTCAGTTAACAGAAGGCAGAATAGGCCATTTATTGTAATGAACTCTTGAAACGGGGTTGGGGAGGGGGAACTGTCTTATAATCACTAGTCCACTGCGGGGACCGTAATATTTCAGCAATTAACAATAAACTCACTGATAAGCCCAAATGTTTCTTCCAGAGAGGAATTTGGTCTCCAAACCACTGACTCTGACTCAATATTTCGTGTTCTAGGGTTGATTACCCTTAAATAACTCCCACATGTGAATGATGGTGTTTTCTTTTTATATCTCCCGGAAAGTACCTAAATTATATCAAACGTCTCAAATCAAGAATAGGAGAGAAGGACAAAGCCAGGGTTCTCAGCTCAGAAGCATGAGGGATACAGGAAATACCTATAGCCTGTGGGGCCGCAAAAGCATTCGACCCAAATGCTGTACCCTCCTCTCTGTTTTGTTTGTTCCTTGATCCTTCTCTAAAGTTTTTGGTGTATGAGTGTATGGAAAACTTGTGAGAATAGGAAGGGTAGAAGGAGCTAGTTATTGGAGACCTGATTACAAGAAGTTGACTGTAAAAAATAGATCGTTGGGGACGTCCCTGATGGTCCAGTGATTAAGAATACACACGTCCACTGCAAGGTGGTGCAGGTTCGATTCCTAGTCAGGGAATTAAGATCCCTGCATGCTGCCTGGCGCACCAAAAAAAAAAAAAAAATCGTATGGCGGCCCTATCCTCTGTGACCTATTCTCTATAAAATATCATTAGTATTCCTGTCTCTATAGTACACTCAACCGTTGGCACATGTAAAGGTGTTGGGAAGATAAGCAGGAAGAGAGATCAGGTGACGTCAAAAGGAGGATAGTGGCTGAAAATGGTGATGGCACCAGTAAAACTACCCCCTGCAGCAATGAGGGTGTGCTATAGGCCATGATCTCACATCTAGGGAGACTTTGGGGCCCTCCCTGGAGCAACCAGGAGTGTTTAGACTCTAAGTGAGAACAAGTCAGCAAGAACTATTACTATTTACAATCATCAAGGATATTAAGTACTTGCTCTGGTATGAGTGCAGGGGACAGGACAAAGTGTATCAGCGAAAGAATCAGGAAGAGTGAGAAGAGGGGAAAAAAGGGGACCAGTGAAAAGCAATTACAGGGAAGCCAAGAAGGTAGGG
Organism: Nanger dama; assembly: GCA_917880005.1. NCBI lineage: Eukaryota > Metazoa > Chordata > Mammalia > Artiodactyla > Bovidae > Nanger > Nanger dama. Next base: position 11,170,980 of record CAKJTW010000032.1, on the reverse strand, counting down.
AGTTTCAAGAAGAGAGAAGTGTCCAAATAGTAGACGTCTTGAAACGTTTACTCCTTGAAAAAAAAAAGTCCTTTCTGAATCCTACACATCTCCCTTGTGCTCTCTCCCAGCTACTGTCCAACCGCGCTCTTCCTTCAGAGAAGTCCACTGTCCTTTGTCACTCTCCACCCTGCCTCTGAGTAATTCCATCCACTCTTGTACCTCCTTGCTCAAATGCCCAGGTCACAGGATCTGACGCATGTTTTCTGAGTTCATTTATAGATGTGAAAACCCTAACCAAATGGAAGAAATTAACTACTTGATAATCATGAGCAGGTAGCCCCCATGCCTACTGAAGCCTAAGGTGATCAGGTTAAGACCTGTGACATCTGTTACCTCACCACGAACCAATCAGAGGATTGGGCATGAGCTGTACCCTAGGATGCATCCCTCCCACCCCCGCCCCACTTACCTGGCCTTTAAAAATGCGTTGCTGAAAACTTTGGAGGAGTTTGAACTTTTTGAGCACTCGCTGTCCTGGATCCCTTGCTTGGTGCCCTGCAGGAAACACTGTATTTTGCTTCACCACAACCAGACTGACTTTACTGTGCGTGGGTGAGCAAATCCAAGCTTAGTTTGGTAACACTTCCCTTATCTTAGCCACCTCTCATCTACATGCTCAGAGTCCCAGATCAACCCTACCTCTCTCGCCCTCTCTCCCTCAAGTTTAGGCATTTTGTTTTTCTTTTTCAACTACTTGCTAAACAATTTCACCTGGATGCCCTACTGACCCAAGTAAACAATTCTCCCTGTCTATAACTTTCAGCTAGACGCACTACTTTCTGAGCATTACCGAAGCTGGAAACCCAAAAGGCATCTTTTATAATTCCTTACCGCCAACCCTCCTTTCTGGTACCTGAGACTTGCCTCTCTTGAATTCTAAACATTTCTCAGATTCATCCTCCCCTCTCCAGCCTGAGCACTTCCCGCCACTTCATCTCTCCTCTACCACCACTGCACGTATGCGCGTGCACGCTCAGTCAAGTCCGATTCTTTGCAACCGCATGGACTGCAGCCTGCCAGGCTCCTCTGTCCATGGATTTCCCAGGCAAGAATACTGGAGTGGGTTGCATTTCCTTCTCCAGGGGATCTTCCCTACCCAGGGATTGAACCCACGTTTCCTGCATTGGCAAGCAGACTCTACCACTGAGCTACCTGGGAAAATAACCACCATGATGATCTCCTATTATCGGTCTCCTCTTCTCTGGTCTTGCCTCCCTCAAAGCCATCCTCCCCACATTCTCAGGGTCAGCTGATGGCAAAGCTCACCATTTCACTCTCCTCTTTCAAACTTCTCTGGGACTTCCGTGGTGGTCCAGTGGTTAAGAATCTGCCGTCCAATACAGGGGATGCGGGCTCTCCCTGGTGGGAGAACCAAGACCCCACATGCTGTGGTGCTACTGAACCTGCGTGCGTGAAGCCCACACAGCACAACTGAAGAGGCACACACAGGGTAACAAAAGATCTCGCATGCTGCACTGAAGATCCCCTGTGTGGCTCTGAAGAACCGATGCAGCCAAATAAACAAATACCAAAAAACCCCTCTCTTCAGTTGCTTCCATCCATGGACAGTATGTAAACAACTTGTGTCCATCGATGGATGAATGGATAAAGGAAATGTGGTATCAACATACAATGGAAAATCATTCAGCCATAAAAGAGAAATGCTGTCATTTGCAACAAAATAGATGAATCTTGAGGGCATTATGCTAAGCGAAGTAAGTCCGAGAAAGAAATATCATGTGACCTTTCTCATTTGTGTCTCCTTGGACAATTCATCTCCGAGTGTTAGACAAGAGCCCAGTTTCGGGCCCTGGAAGGGGTCCCTCTTCCTGCAACAAATGGTGACTCTGGCGGGGACTCTTCTTCACTGAGACTGACATCCTGACCACTCAGGGTACGCAGGGGCCAGCTTACCTGCCAATGGACCAGACCCAGTGGCCGCAACTGGGACCCTTTTGTCCCTGGTCTCCTCCTGACACGGACGACTGGCCAGAGTGCCCCGACCGGTAAGGAACAAGAGACGTTATTGACCTCTCTTCCCTTCCCTCTCTCTTTCCTCTCCTTAACCCTTCCTATACTTCCCTGTTTTTCTAGTCCCCCAGTCCTGGACGCAGGAATGTGGTCGAAGGGCCCTCAGCCTGAGCTGAGGATTGGAGACTGATCACCTCCTCTTGGCAGAGAACTCGAATTCTGGTTCTGGTCTGGTCTGATTTCTGTAGGGCCGAGTTCCAGTCCTCCCTTCTCTGGAGGCCCAGGGAAAAGTCCCATAACGCCTGGGTATCTGTAGGTGGCAGGAGACGTCTGTAAGGCCACCCCTTTCGCCCCCCTCTCCCCGCCTCCTCCCCCCTTCTTCTTTCAACCTGGCTTCCTTTCCTCCCTTGAAATCTTACTTGGATCTGAAGTTCCGTGTCTCTATAGGAGGTTTTCTGAGAGACTGTATTCTTGTATTTAAGGGCCTCCCTGGTGATGCAGAGGTTAAAGTGTCTGCCTGCAATGTGGGAGACCTGGGTTCAATCCCTGGGTCGGGAAGATCCCCTGGAGAAGGAAATTGCAACCCACTCCGCTATTCTTGCCTGGAGAACTCCATGGACGGAGGAGCTTGGTGGGCTACAGTCCATGGGTCGCTAAGAGTCGGACATGACTGAGCAACTTCACTTTCACTTTCTCTTATGTGTGGAATCTTAAAAAAAATAACAACAATCCCTCATCAGTAAAGAGAACATATCGGTGCTTGTCAGAAGCAAGAGGTGGGTGTGGGTGAAATGGGTGAAGGCATCAAAAGGTACAAATTCCAGTTATTTAAAAAATAAGTCATGGAATGTAATGTACAGCGTGGAAACTATAGTTAATACTGCGTGTGTGTTAGTCACTCAGTCTCATTTGACTCTTTGTGACCCTGTGGACTATAGCCCGCCAGGCTCCTCTGTCTGTGGGATTCCCCAGGCAAGACTACTGGAGTGGGTTGCCATTCCCTTCTCCAGGGGATCTTCCCAATCCAGGGATCAAACCTGGGTCTCCTGCATTGCAGGCAGACGCTCTACCATCTGAACCTCAGGGAAGCCCATAGTTAATAATACTGTGTTACATGTTGGAAACTTGCTAAGAAGGTAGATCTTAAAAGTTATCATCACTGGAAAATATTTGCTATGTATGACGACAGATGTCAACCAGACTTACTGTGGTGATCAATATATGCAACTATCAAATCATCACACTGTATACCTGAAACTGACATAATATTATATGTCTATTATATCTCAGTTGAGAAAGAAACTTCACTTGCTGCCCATCATGCATTGGATAAAATTTCCATGTCCCTCCATCATCTAGCCCCTGCCTCCCTCTTCTGTCTCCTCCCAATGCTCTCTTCCCCAAACTCCAATAACAATGAAATTTATGAGGTTCTAATTACACAAGATGCTACTTATTCCTCTATTTCTCTGCTCAGGCCTCTTCCCTGAACTCAGCTCAGCCTAACCATCTCATATTTTAAGACTCAACTTTCTCCAAAAGCTTATCTGGTCCTTCCAGACTACTTTTCCTCCTAGTACCTCGGTACATTTTTTAGTTCATGCAATAAAACACTCAAAATTGTACCCAACAAGCAGCCTAGAGTTAATAACTCCAGTACACTACTGCTGCTGCTGCTAAGTCACTTCAGTCGTGTCCGATTCTGTGTGACCCCGTAGAGCGGCAGCCCATCAGGCTCTCCCCGTCCCTGGGATTCTCCAGGCAAGAACACTGGAGTGGGTTGCCATTTCCTTCTCCAATGGATGAAAGTGAAAAGTGAAAGTGAAGTCGCTCAGTCATGTCCGACTCTTAGCGACCCCATGGACTGCAGCCTACCAGGCTCCTCCATCCAGGGGATTTTCCAGGCAAGAGTACTGGAGTGAGGTGCCATTGCCTTCTCCGCCAGTACACTACACAGCTACTCTATTGCATCCCACATCATATTTATAGTACCTATTCTTATTTGTCTTAGATACTGAGCTACTTGAGGACTTGCAGGATACCTTTCATCTGGGCATCCAGATCCACTCCACCCTACGCCTTCTTGTTCTCCTTGAGGAGGCTGATGTACAGAAGCATCAACTGTTTTCCTCCTTCACTGGCTTCCAATCGGTTTGGAAGGGACCCATCAGGGTGAGGAGGAGAAGGCAATGGCAACCCACTCCAGTACTCTTGCCTGGAAAATCCCATGGACGGAGGAGCCTGGTAGGCTGCAGTCCATGGGGTCGCAAGGAGTCGGACACAACTGAGCAATTTCACTTTATTTTCACTTTCATTTACTGGAGAAGGAAATGGCAAACCACTCCAGTGTTCTTGCCTAGAGAATCCCAGGGACAGGGGAGCCCAGTGAGCTGCTGTCTATGGGGTCGCAGAGTCAGACACAACTGATGTGACTTAGCAGCAGCAGCAGCAGCAGGGTGAGGAGGTCAGGGTATTTAATCCCCAGCTCCCTGCTTGTTAGTTTGTCCTTGGCTGAATGGCGCCCTTGGCTGACAACCACACCTGGACAGGAGCATCTCTGCTTACCTTGCTGGTCCTTCTTCTCCTTCACCTCCCATGTCCCAGCAGCTCTGCTCCCCATCTCCCCAGTTTCATGACAAAGGATGGTAAGGGATTTGTGCCATTACTGGTCTTAGAAAACTACACTATCCCATGTGTTTTCCTACACTCTGTCTACATTCTCTTCATTTTTAAACTTTTTTAAACCATCTCTTTTTTTTAGATTAGTTTTTATTGGAATATAGTTGCTTTATGATGTCATGTTAGTTTCAACTGTATAGATACATGAATCAGCCGTACATATACATATATCCCCCCTTTGGGGGATTTTCTTCCCATATCAGGTAACCATGGTATATTAGAGTTCCCTGTTGGGGAAGGCAATGGCACCCCACCCCGGTACTCTTGCCTGGAAAATCCAATGGACGGAGGAGCCTGGTAGGCTGCAGTCCATGGGGTCGCGAAGAGTTGGACACGACTGAGCGACTTCACTTTCACTTTTCACTTTCATCCATTGGAGAAGGAAACGGCAACCCACTCCAGTATTCTTGCCTGGAGCATCCCAGGGATGGGGGAGCCTGGTGGGCTGTCGTCTATGGGGTCGCACAGAGTCGGACACAACTGAAGCAACTTAGCAGCAGCAGTGCTATATGGTACATTCTCATTAGTTGTCCATTTTACACACAGTATCATAGTGTACATATGTCAATTTCAATTGCCCAATTCCTCCCACCCACCCCCCACACTCCATTTTCTCTTCAACTTACCCAGCTTTAAATACCATACATTTTCTGCTAGAATCCTAACTGGTACAGGATAGTTATCTCTGGATATTCCCATCTAGCAGAGTGCTTGGCAGACAGTAGGTGCTCAATAATGACTGCATGAATAAATGTGTCATCCTGCTGCAGTTCATCAAGTCACACCCAACTATGTCTAAGACAAGAGTGATAATTAACAAAGTAAATAAACTGGTTCAAGAGGAAACAGAAATACTATCAAAAGCCAAGGAAGGGGAGTGGTCCCAACAGAGGGACTCATAGTCTGTTAGCATTAGAGAAAGCAGGGATGGTCTTGATCTTCCTGGTAAATTTAGGAGAAAGGAAGTTCACCTGTGGAATGTAAAGAAGGTTGGAATAACTAATGTGAAGAAGGAGATATGGAAGATTTAGAAAAAGAACTATCAATTATCAGGGAAAGCTGAGTTGGCATTAGTAATTGTTTTATTTGCACATTTCTATAGTATGCTGGGGTAATGACTCTCTGATGTGAACAGAGAGACAATACAAATAAACTCTGTGTTGAGTACTCCCATGGGCCAGGCATTAGGGTATAATCTGGAGACATAACAATGAATGAGACATGATTTCTATATTCAGATAAAAAGAATAGTAGAGAAGACAAATACAAAAACAGATCATTTCAGGGCCACTTGGTAAAGACTATGGTCTGTGGGGAGTGCCAATAGACACAGGAAGTGTTATCAAGCCAGCTTGGAAGAGAGAATGGGAAAGAAATCCAGGAAGACTTTCTGAGGCAGTGTCCTTGAAGAGTCGGCCAGGTGAAGACGGGCAGCCCAGACTTGCAGTAAATACAGTGAGCAGGGGAGAAAGTCAATGGGGTAGAAACCCAGGACTCATACACTCAACTCCAGACTGAAGATCCAAATTCTAGGGGCTGCTTGGAAAAATGTGTTGTCTATGATTAGCTTTAATTACAAAAGGTATCATTAAAATATGTCTGTAAATAATTCAAAGAAGCCAAAAGAGGATTTACAAAGTAAAAACATAAAATCTGCTCTCTCCTCACTTTCAGTTCCCCTTCCCTCCTTAGTGATAACCCCCACTAATAACTGGAGAGTTTCCCCAGATTTTCTTCTGTGTGGTGAAATAATATGTTGATATATTAACTGAGGTGATTTTGTCTTTGGTATTTGTTTTCCTTTCTTTTTTTTTTGTAATTCTTCTTTATGTGATAACTCATTTAGTCATACGTAGGTCTCTACAAACCCTGTACACTCAGATACACACACACACCATGAAAGCAGGACTGTAAGGCCAGGGCAGCATAGGAATCAAGGTGATTCATGGCCAAGGTTTTCAATTCCAGTGATCTGATATAAAGGTATTCTCAGTTTCCAAATCTTGATGGTACATATCAAAAGCAAAACCCTAAAATGCTGTGCTGTGTTTAGTCATTCAGTCGTGTCCAAATCTTTGCAATTCATGGACTGTAGCCTGCCAGGTTCCTCTGTCCATGGAGATTCTCCAGGCAAGAATATTGGAGTAGGTTGCCATGCCCTCCTCCAGGGGATCTTCCCAACCCAGGGATCAAACCCAGGTCTCTCACATTGCAAGCAGATTCTTTACCATCTGAGCCACCAGAACCCATTTTTTAATATTTTTGTGACTAAATGAAAAGTCCTGAAGTTCTTGCAGATAGCATAAGGGTATTGGTGAAGGATCTGAGTCAGAGACAACAGAATCACTCTAGCTAGCCATGACACAAATGGATTTATCACTGCTATCTAAGCTTAAAGAATTTCCAAAAGGGCCAGGACCAGGTTTGGCAGCCACAGGGCCAGGAACAATGCCTTCAGGATAAACACCCAACCACACCAGGACCCACTCAGCTGCTGCTAGGACCACGGGGCACCAGACAGCTGTGCCACCATCAAGTGGCCCTGGAGGATCATAGTCTCCACCACAGAATTCTCTCCCGCATGGGCTGCCAGCTCATATCATTTGCTCCATCTTCTGAGTTTTTGGCAGAAGCTACTTACAAATGAGTTTGCAAAGTGGATTTTAAGCTTTCTGGTCTCCGAAGTCAATTGGCACCCTACTCCAGTACTCTTGCCTGGAAAATCCCATGGACAGAGGAGCCTGGTGGGCTGCAGTCCATGGGGTCACTAAGAGTCAGACACGACTGAGCAACTTCACTTTCATTTTGCACTTTCCTGCATTGGAGAAGGAAATGGCAACCCACTCCAGTGTTCTTGCCTGGAGAATCCCAGGGACGGGGAGCCTGTTGGGCTGCTGTTGTGGGGTCCCACAGAGTTGGACACAACTGAAGCAACTTAGCAGCAGCAGCAGTCTCCGAAGTACAATCCAGAAGGGTTTGGAGTGAGTTCTATGCAATCGACAGATTTCACTACAAGGAAACATACATTTTCTCCTAAAGATTCAATAAGGTTTTGTTTTCTGTGAATGAGGGGATGAAAAGGGATATGATTTAGAAATATCTTTGTTTTTCCTGAATTGGCTCTCTCACAATGTGTCCTATACATCAGTGCAGGGCTGTGAGAGAGAATTAGTGGCTCCAGCTATAAGAACAAGGTGAGGGGACTTCCCTGGTGGTCTGGTGGTTAGGAATCCACCTTGCAATGCAGGTGATGTGGTTTTGATCCATGGTGGGAACTCAGATCCCACATGCTGTGGGGCAACTAAGCCCAAGGACTGCAACTCCTGAGCCCTTGGGCCTCAACTAGAGAGTCTGTGCCACAGCTAAGACCCAACGCAGCCAAAAAGAAATAAATAAATAAAAGAACAAGGTGGGAACTGGAAACTGGTGAAGAGTCAACATTTCCAAACCAGGATAACCAGTCACCTGTTAATACAGATATGACAGTAATGGACATCCATGGCACTGTCCTCGCCAGCACTGACCTCTCTGCTCCTGAGAAGTGCCCTCCCCCCCCTATTCCCATCTGTTCAATACATGGCTACTTCAGAACTTCCCTTGTTCATCTATGCTCTTTATCATTCTTGCATGACTACATCTCCCAGCCAAATGTGGCTGAGCAAAGGGGTGGCAACTGGAGCCAAACCAAAATAATGCCTACCTTTACTGCTGCTGCTGCTGCTAAGTTGCTTCAGTCGTGTCCGACTCTGTGCTTGTGGTTTTGAATTTGTGACTTGGTGGTGGAACCCATAAGATCTGTCCCTAGAGAGCTATTCGTAGCCCTGTCTCTTACTAGTCTGCAATGAAAGAAATAAAGCTAACCCAAATGAGGGAAGCTATGGCTATAGGCAGAGTTCCAGTACTACCTGAGCTACTGGTTCAAGTCATCCCCAGGATGTACCTGCATTACAGCCCTCTGTGATTTACCATCCCTGATGAAGTTTCAGACACCATCATACAAAAGATGCACCACATGTTATATATGCATTTTATGTAAATATACTTGTAAAAACAGTAATGTTCCATCAATTGTCAGACTCATTTCAGAGCTATTTAAAAAATCGTAATGCAAATTTTAGAATCAATGAGATAGAGTAGTTATTCAACTCTTCCTTGGCATCTAAGCAAATTCAAGTTGGCTTGCCATGAATTACAATGACAAGAATAACTAATATATTATGGACTTACATATGTGAATATGATGCAGGAAAAAGTTCCGACCTGGGAGTAGGATAATGTGAAAAACACACGGCAGTAAGTATTTCTTAAGGGAAAAATTATTTCATGCAAGAATTATAAACAGCATAAGTTACCCTGAAAGTAAGCGTGAGTGCCAGTGTCCTCATTTGCCCCAGTATTACTTGGAAGCACTCTGGTGCCCCATCTTGAGGTGAAAAACTAACGACAGTAACAACAGTTTCACGCAAGTCAATTAAGCCGTTTTCTTATAATTATCAAACAAACACAATTTTGGATATTGGCTCATATACATAATCATCTTCTCAAGAGTGAGAAAGTCCTCAGAATCCAGCCTCTTCATATAGTTAAATCATATTCTAACAATTAGTGATGAGAGAATAATTTGAACTAAAGAAAGCTTTGTTGTTGTTCAGTCGCTAAGTCGTGTCCAGCTATTGGCGACCCAATGGACTGTAGCATGCCAGGCTTCTCTGTCTTCCACCATCTCCTGCAGTTTGCTCAAGTTCATGTCTGTTGAGGTGATGATGTCATCCAACCATCGCATCCTCTGCTGCCCTCTTCTCTTGCCCTCAGTCTTTCCCAGCATCAGGGGCTGTTCCAGTGAGTTGACTCTTCGCATCAGATGGCCAAACCATTGGAACTTCAGCTTTAGCATCAGTCCTTCCAGTGAATATTCAGGATTGATTTCTTTCAGGATTGACTGGTTTGATAACAAGTAAAAATTACCCTTTTAAAGAAAGCTTTAAAACTTTACAAATAAGCAAACTTTTCTTTGGGAACAAAGCCATTGATAAACTCAGATTTACCTTTGTCAGCACAGGCAAAGGGGACCAGTGGGAAGACTACAGAGATTTGCCAACTTTTAAAGGTGACAGTCCTACCAGAAAGAATTTACGGAGCAAAACAAGAACTCCTTCTTACAAGTTCAAGTGTCCCGTAGCTCACTTTCATTTTAAATTTGACTCGTGGTCTTGCTTCTGCCATAGCATGAGCTGCAAACTCACACACTCTGCCAGATGGCTGCGGGAAGCCCATTAGTTATGCATCACACATCCTGATCAAAACTGAAAGAAATTATGCTCAGATTGAGGAGAGATGCTCGAGAGTAAGGCAATGATTAGAATTTTCTGTATTTCTACAGAAGATTTCACATCATCATTGTCCATAAATAAACTCATTCTTATGATCTGCAGACCCAAATTCTGGGATTGCTGCCAAAGGAACTCCTCTCACGGTTTGGGTCAAAACATGCACGTCCCTGTGATATTCATTAGAGAATGCCATGGAGTTGATGCCTTTTCAAGGTTATCTCAAAAAGTCTGAGAATTAGACTGCAAGATAATACATTAAACATTGTGCCTTTCAGAGGATGTCTGTTTTTTAATGCATACTGGAGAGGAAGAAGAGGAATTCAGTTACAAAGGAAGCTTATTAGAAACTTCAAGAGAACAAACTTGAAAATTAATGGGAAACGCAATGTATAAATATTGGTGATGAGAAAGATATTGAGCAGTACTTTGAAAGAACTGAGGGACCCAAAGTGCATACAACAATATCAACTAATTGCAAAATATATAATCTTTGAAATAGAATATAAGATTGTATTTGTTGCTCAACAAAACCATCAGATTGTATTATAATCATATGTTGCTAGTTTTCTGCTAAGTAGAAGACATTCATATAAGGGCTTATTCTAATGTAGTCTCTCAAGAAAAGTTCTTTTTGTTAGTGCTTAAGGAAAACCAGTTACTGTACATATGTCCATGGAAGCCAATCCCAGCTCCACTTGGTATTCTTCTTTTGGCAAAGAGTGAAATGAATAACTGTTCTAGTCCTTGGTTTCCTCACCTAGGAAATAAGAATTAAAATACCTATCTTTGGGGATTTCCCTGGTGGTCCAGTGGTTAAGACTCCATGCTCCCAATGCAGGGAGCCTGGGTTGGATCCCTGGTTAGGGAACTATACATACCCACATGCCACAGCTAAAGATCCCACCTACTGCAACTAAGACCCAGCCAGCCAAAACGAAAACAAAAACCTGTCTTTCCCCACCCACTGGGATGCTGTGAGGAAAAATGACAGAGAGAGACATTTCAAAGAGGGGAAAGCTCTGTCTCAGATGAAGAGGAAAATATCTGTCTGTCCTAGTCCCAAATTTTCTGAAAAAGCTAGACAAATGAACACTCACTGAACATCTACGATGACTCCAAATCAGCTCCAAGGGAAGCTTAGAAGACCACAAACAGGCAACTGCAGAAACAGAAGTAGAGAAAAGAGCACAGTGGTCCAGGGTGAAGATGGCCCTCCAGTTGTGGGAGATACAACCTATATATTCCCTGCTCCTATGGAGCATCCAGCCTAGTGTCCAGGGGAAACCTGGAGAGGCAGTGTCTAAGCCTGGAGTGTCTCCATTACATTTACCTGGGAAGCTTCCTATGAACACAATCCCTGGGTGCCTCTCCCCATATCCAGTGAACTGGAGCATCAGGAATGAAGAGGGATGTAACAGGTAGAGAGGTAATTAGATGACGACCTGGACTTCTCATCCAAACTAGCATCACTGAGGCTTTGCCCTTATTATATTCAGCAAGATCCTGGTTGAACAGAGAATTCATCATCTAAAATAAAAGTAACCTTTGATTTTGAAACACCGTAGGTCTGATGGGCATCCTCCTGAACAGAAAATTATTTCTAGAGATTCATTCATTCACTCATCCTTCATTCCTTCAACAAATATTTCTTGTATGTCTCTTGTAGCGCTAGAGTCTCAGCAGTGAAAAGGACAAAGTCCCAGATCTGAGAAAGCTCTCACCAACATAAACTGGGCATCCAGGCCCCCAGCTTTTGTTTTCTCAGGTTTGATTCTTTAACTGAACCAGATGTTCTTCTCATAATTCCAAACATTCCTTCTCACCCTACCCCCTTTCTGCCACCCTTTCTTCCCTCCAGAAAGTCATTTCTATTTATTCATCGCAAACACAGGTTTTAACGTTTGCTCATCTGAAGTCTATTAGTCTCTGCATATTTCTGCCCTTGATTCTGTACTAGGCAGTGCAGTAAAACAAGTGCGTCTGGGTAACACGTGCTTGCTCCTTGCTTCATTTTCTTCTGTTCTATATTCAGGATGACATATGGAAAAGACGTCTTGGAGCAGGATGTTTACATGTACAGAGCTTGTGTAGATACAATTTGATGGGCAATGTAGACATAATCAACCGACAAAGACTTATGAGACATTCCTGAACATACGAAACAGTATTCTCATTCTCAAGAAGTGTACCAAGCTTCCTGTGATAGACAACACAGTCAAGGTAACAGAGACCTACCCTCTCCCTTCAGTAGCATGGGCAGAGGAGAGGAGGGATTTTAAAGGTGGCAGGCAAATTACCTCCTATTGAATTAACAGTCCAAAGTCAAAATAATAATTGCCTTGTATTGAACAGTTTCATGTTAGGTACTATTTATGTGTGTGTGTGGGAGAGAGAGAGAGAGACAGTGAGTGAGAGATGCAAAAATGGGAATAGTGGGTACCTAAAGGGACGAGCTTTTCACTGAATATCTCACCAGCTTTGGGCAGGATGAAAATAAGGTCACTTCTTGATAAAAACCAACAAAAAGGAAGATGGGAAGGTGACCCTCGGAGCATCCTCTGCTCCAGTTTGTTCTTCCTGCTCCCCCTCAAGTGGGCTTTCTCATCACCATCACCTCATCAGCATCCCTCCCATCTTTCTGCTCCCACACATTGCTACCCAAGGTCCTACAGTTTGTCTTGCCTCCTCACTAGGGTATGAGGATACAGCATTCTATCCCGGCCCCTCCTTCATTCATCAACAGAGTAGGTCCAACTGTTCTGGTGGATGGACCTCCCTTCCTCCCTGCTTGAGAGCACCGCGCCCCCCTTAAAGCTGCCTGGCCAAAGGGGAGGACTACCTTCCTAGACAGAAAAGGCTGTTGTCCACATAATATAAAGAGCCTACTGGTCTCTCCAACAGTCGTCCAAGCTCAAGTTATTGTGCTTTCTCCACTACCAAATTTAGCCTCTCTGATCCAGATTCTTTGACATTGCTAGTAAACTTTAACAGATCAAGTAAATTATTCCAGGCTAATCAGCTCATGGGAGAAGAGCCATGGATAGCCTAAACACTTATCTGTTACCTCTCTCAGATGTCATCTGTGAATTATTACAATCTCTCAAAACAATGATGTCCCGGCCTTTGTTCACTTAACCCAAAGAAATGACTCTGTAAGAGAAGGAATTTTAGGCTAGGGTAGAAAGGGAAGAGGGAGGTATATTAGTACCGGAGGGTCCTTCACCTCATACTAATACCTATAGGTCATCCCCAACAAAACTAGTTCAACAAAGAAAATTCAGTAACCTTCTTGCAAATTACTTTTTTCATGAAGGGAAAAACATTAATATATACTTCAAATGGTAGCCACGCTTATATATACTTTCTGCCATAGTTCAAAATGTTTTCACACAAACCATAATGTGTAAATATCTTTCTATACATTACCCCCCACCCCGCCCCAAAAATAACCTGAGAGTTTAAAAAGAAATCTGTTTTTGTAATAAATGTTGGGGGAAAATAATCATAGGGATTAAATATCAACTACTTGCTCTTAAACCAAGAACACATCATTTCTCTTTGAACTCTGAAACCATCATTGAGTAACTGAAAGATAAAAATCATAGTTTCTGGCTTTTTATGAGTGCTTTTGTTTTGTGTTGAGAAAAGTAACATATAAACAGAAAATACTATCCTGGAGAAAAGAATGTTTCTTTTTTTTTCCTTTGGAAAATAAGACGTTAGCAAAGACATTTACCTTTGTAGAATTTATTAGAAACAAATTTACCTGCTGTGTTAGTATCCTAGGTTGCTGTCATGTAGGGCTGTAAAACCAATGAAATTTATTGTCTCATAGTCCTGGGGGCTAGAAGTCTGAAATCATGGTGTCAGCAGGACCATACTCCATCTGAAAGCTGTAGAAGAATCCTTCCTTGCCTCTTCCAGTCCCTGGTAGTTTTCTGGCAATTGTGGGCATTCCTCAGCTTGCAGCTACACCCCCAATCTCTGCCTTCATCATCACATGGCGTTTTCCCTGCCTGCGTCTTCACATGACCATCTTTTTATGCAAACACCAGTCTTACTGGATTAAGAGCCCACACTATTCCAGTATGACCTTGTTTAACTTAACTATGACTCTATTTCCAAATAATAAGACATTGTGCAGTACTGGGGGTTGTTGTTATTCAGTTGTTAAGTTGTGTCTGACTCTTTGTGACCCCACGGACTGCAGCATACCAGGATTCCCCATCTTCACCATCTCCTGGAGCTTGCTCAAACTTAAGTCCATTGAGTCAGTGACGCCATCCAACCATCTCATCCTCTGTCGTCCTCTTCTCCTCCTAAGGGCTAGGACCTCACTATATTTTTTGAGGGGGACATGACTCAAGCCATAACATCCAGAATCTGCAATTTTGTTTGAGAATCACTTGGAAACCAGGTATGGTCCTCTGGAGGAGCTGGGTACTCGGTCAAGACCAGTGATCCATTTTCAGAGCTCTGTTATATATAGGGCACTGGGCTCCCATTTAGGTGGTATGAGTTGTAGAAGTGTCACTGAATCAAGAGTAGGAACATCGGAGTTTAAAATTCAGCTCTGCCAGTGGAGTTTGGAGGAGAATGGCTACATGTACATGTATGGATGAGTCCCTTTGCTGTCCACCTGAAACTATCACAATGCTGTTAATCAGCTACACTCCAATATAAAACAAAAAGTTTTTAAATTTTTAAACAGAACTTAAAAAAAAAAGAAATTTAGCTCTGCCATCTAGCAAGTGTATGATTTTGGGCTATGCATTTGATATCTGTAATCCCTTGTGTTAGGGTAAAAATACCTAGGTTTTTCAGAAGGTTAGAAACACCTAAGTATCTCAAGAGGCAAAATCACCTAGCCAAGTGGGTTATTGTGAATATTTTAAATTGTTCAAAACAAGACTGTATTCATAGATTACTTGTAAAATCAAAATACTTTCATTTAAAAGCTTAAGGCTTTATAATCTGTAAAGCACTCCCAAATTAAGGTATTATTACACTTAATAAATCATCAGTCGGTTCAATTCAGTTGCTCAGGCATGTCTGACTCTTTGCAACCCCAAAGACTGCAGCATATCAGGCCTCCCTGTCCATCACCAAGTCCCAGAGTTTATTCAAACTCATGTCCATTGAGTTGGTGATGCCATCCAACCATCTCATCCTTTCCTTCTCCTCCAACCTTCACTCTTTCTCAGCATCAGGGACTTTTCAAGTGCGTCAGTTCTTTGCATCAGGTGGCCAAAGTATTGGAGTTTCAGCTCCAGCATCAGTCCTTCCAATGAATATTTAGGACTGATTTCCTTTAGGATGGACTGGCTGGATCTCCTTGCAGTCCAAGCGACTCTCAAGAGTCTTCTCCAACACCACAGTTCAAAAGCATCAATTCTTTGGTGTTCATCATACCCAAGGTCTTAAAAATATTAATATTCTTTCCAAAGCACCTACCATTTATCTTAGACATCACTCGTGCAAGTAAATGGCATTTGACGCAATTTGTCCACAGCACTCCTACAGTTCCACCTCTGACTTTTTCTTCTTCTTGACTTTCACCTTTCCCATTTGTTCTTCTGCTTTTTCTCTGTTGCTTCTTTCAGGGTTGCTTCTTCACTCGAGGGCATTCCTAAGAGCACACAGGATTAACAGAAGCAGCTGATCACTAACAGAGAATGAGTAACAGTGTGGCCTGTCAACTCAGTGCACTCCATTATACTTACTGCTCACCTGTGACTGCAGAGTAGCTGTGCTGGAGAGTTCCCCAAGGCTGCTGCACCTCACGTGTAAGCCCAGCACCTCCCTACAGTTCTGCTTGATGTTTTCTCCCAAGGTGAGGAAGCCTACTCACCTGGGTGCACCAGCAGCTCTAAATTCTGATACATGAGGGAGCAGAGATGCTAGGTAGATGCCTGCGTCTCCCTTCCTTGGGAGGGACGAGTCTGAGACGGTCTACCCAGAGGGTCCCCAGGTCATCTTTATTGGATTTTGCCCTTTCACTCTCACTGCTTCTTCACCCTTGCTTTCTTCACCCAAATAAGCCACCCATACCCTAATACTTATCTCTGGCTAAGGAGCTCAAACTAAGACAACATGTGATATTAAAAAAAAAAATAGACAACATCTCATAGATTTCAACTCCGTAAGTCTTTAGATATGAATTGTTCCATTTGCAATAACAGAAACCCAATTCAGACTAGATTAAGCAAAGAGGATCCAACTCATATAACTGAAAGTACACCTAGGCCTAGGGACTCTAATTGTATTCTTAGTACTTGAATTCTCTCCATTTTTTTCACTTGCATTCTCAGGCAGTCTTTCTCTAAATGGTGGTCTCTAGATGATTTAGACTTATACCTTCCCAGCTTAGAATACAGTAGAAAAAATTCCTCTTTTCCAATAGATATAGAAAAAAAAATCCTGAGTGGAGTTTCACTGGCTTGGTTTAAGCCATATACCCACCGATGACATTCAGTTCTACCTCATCTTACCTTAAGAAGAGAAACAAAAGGCAAAAGGAGAAAAGGAAAGATATATCCATCTGAATACAGAGTTCCAAAGAATAGCAAGGAATGATAAGAAAGGCTTCCTAAGTGAACAATGCAAAGAAATAGAGGAAAACAATAGAATGGGAAAGACTAGAGATCTCTTCTAGAAAATTAGTGATACCAAGGGAACACTTTATGAAAAGATGGGCACAATAAAGGACAGAAACAGTATGGACCTAATGGAAGCAGAAGATATTAAGAAGAGGTGGCAAAAATACACAAAAGAACTATACAAAAAGATTTTAATGTCCCAGATAACCACGATGGTGTGATCATTCACCTGGAGCCAGACAGAATGTGAAGTCAAGTGGATCTTAGGAAGCATCACTAAGAACAAAGCCAGTAGATGTGATGGAATTCCAGCTGAGCTATTTCAAATCCTAAAAGATGATGCTATGAAAGCGCCACATCCAATATGCCAGCAAATTTGGAAAACTCACCAGTGGCCAAAAGACAGGAAAAGGTGAGTTCATTTCAATCCCAAAGAGAGGCAATGCCAAAAAATGTTCAAACTACTGCACAGTTGCATTCATCTCACACGCTAGCAAAGTAATGCTCAACATTCTCCAGGCTAGGCTTCAACAGTACATGAATGGAGAACTTCCAGACATTCAAGCTGGATTTGGAAAAAGCAGAGGAACCAGAGATCAAATTCCCAACACCCACTGAATCATAGAAAAAGCAAAAGAATTCAGAAAAACATCTACTTCTGCTTCATTGACTATGCTAAAATCTTTGACTGCATGGATCACAACAAACTGTGGAAAATTCTTAAAGAGATGGGAATACCAGACCACCTTACCTGCCTCCTAAGAACCCTGTATGCAGATCAAGAAGCAACAGTTAGAACCAGACATGGAACAATGGACTGGTTCCAAATTGGGAAAGCAGAACATCAAGGCTGTATACTGTCACCCTACTTATTTAACTTATGTGTAGAGTATCTCATGTGAAATGCTGGGCTGGATGAGGCTCAAGCTGGAATCAAGACTGCCGGGAGAAATATCAATAACCTCAGATATGCAGATGACACCACCCTAATGGCAGAAAGCAAAGAGGAACTAAATAGCCTCTTGATGAAGGTGAAAGAGGAGAGTGAAAAAGCTGGCTTGAAACTCAACATTCAAAAAACTAAGATCCATGGCATCCAGTCCCATCATTTCACGTCAAATAGATGGGGAAACAATGGAAACAATGACAGACTTTATATTTTGGGGCTCCTAAATTACTGCAGATGGTGACTGCAGCCACAAAATTAAAAGACATTTACTCCTTGGAAGAAAAGCTATGACAAAACTAGACTTGTATTAAAAAGCAGAGAAACCACTCTGCTGACAGATGTCCTTCTTGTCAAAGCTATGGTTTTCAAGTAGTCATGTATGGATATGAGAGTTAGACCATAAAGAAAGTTGAACACTGAAGAACTGATGCTTTTGAACTGTGGTGCTGGAGAAGACTTTTGAGTGTCCCCTGGACTGCAAGGAGATCAAACTAGTCAATCCTAAAGGAAATCAACCCTGAATATTCACTGGAAGGACTAACGCTAGAGCTGAAACTCCAATACTTTGTTCACCTGATGCGAAGGACTGACTCACTGAAAAAGACCCAGATGCTGGGAAAGATTGAAGGCAGGAGAAGGGGATGAAAGAGGACAAGATGGTTGGATGTCATCACCAGCTCAATGGACATAAATTTGAGCAAGATCCAGGAGATGGTGAAGGACACGGAAGCCTGGTGTGCTACAGTCCATGGGGTTGCTAAGAGTCAGACATGACTGAGCGACTGAACTGATCTTATCTATCTTATTATTTTTGGTGTCACACAAGCTCAGGACAAGTGAGTCCTGTTTCTATCCCTAGAAGGATAAATCTTTCAATTTTACTCATGGATAGCTCAGCAGTTTTGGGTAGAATTAAAGTAAGGTCAACTCTAGGCAAAATCGACAGAAGGGAAAGTGGACCTCTGAGCTCTAAAGCAGGAACATCTAAGGCTTAGGAAAGACTTAATGGCCAGGACCAGGCCACATTTTAATTTTATTTAATTTTTCACATCGTGGGATATATTCTTCTTTTGATTTTCTTTCAGCCATTCAAAAGAATAAAAAGTCTAAAAATGGCTCTAGATTGCAGGTTGTACAAAAACACACAATGGCCAGATTTGGTCCAGAAGCTAGATTGCCCATCTCTGATCTGGTCTCATCACTTCATGAGAAATAGATGGGGAAACAGTGGAAACAATGTCAGACTTTATTTTTCTGGGCTCCAGAATCACTGCTGATGGTGATTACAGCCATGAAATTAAAAGACACTTACTCCTTGGAAGAAAAGTTATGACCAACCTAGATAGCATATTCAAAAGCAGAGACATTACTTTGCCAACAAAGGTCCATCTAGTCAAGGCTATGGTTTTTCCATTGGTCGTGTATGGATGTGAGAGTTGGACTGTAAAGAAAGCTGAGTGCCGAAGAATTGAGGCTTTTGAACTGTGGTGTTGGAGAAGACGCTTGAGAGTCCCTTTGGAATGCAAGGAGATCCAACCAATCCATTCTGAAGGAGATCAGCCCTGGGATTTCTTTGGAAGGAATGATGCTAAAGCTGAAACTCCAGTACTTTGGCCACCTCATGCAAAGAGTCGACTCATTGGGAAAGACTCTGATGCTGGGACGGATTGGGGGCAGGAAGAGAAGGGGACGACAGAGGATGAGATGGCTGGATGGCATCACTGACTCGATGAATGTGAGTCTGAGTGAACTCCGGGAGATGGTGATGGACAGGGAGGCCTGGCATGCTGCGATTCATGGGGTGGCAAAGAGTAGGACACGACTGAGCGACTGAACTGACTGACTGACTGACCTAGATCATTGCCACAGTCCTGGCCCCTCCAATACATTCCCCATCTTGTCACCAGAGGAATCCTTCTAAGACCAAGTCTTATCATGTCACATATCTGTCTCAGTGACCTTTCATTGCCTTCAGAATAAACTCCACATATCTTATTAATGGTAAGTTTCTTCACAATTTCTTGCTGAAATGCTTTCATTTCCTCCAAGTCATGCGTCCCATATTCCCTGCTTCCACTCCACAATACTAAAATAATCCCTACTCATTCTGCTACCTACTTTTTTCTTCCAGGAAACCTTCCTTAAATTCTTCCCCCAGCCTGGGTTAGGTGTCCTTAGTGTTTTGATAGCACTGTGTGTTGCCTTACCTCATAGCACCTATTAAATACGGTATCATTAATATCATAATATGTAATTACAATGACCATGTTATTATCATTTCCTGTTTGCCAGCCTGTATCTTCAAGCTGGATGAAGACATCTTTAAGTCTATCCATTTCTCACTTACATCGAAGTTCCTGAATTGGGGTCTGGCACAAAGTTGGTGTTCAACAAGCTTTTATCTGATAAATAAATAATATGAGGAGGGCTATCTTAGGAGGCTTTGCAGAGGAGATGTCACCTGGGCAAAGTCTTAATAGACAAGTAAGAGTTGATCAATTTGACAAGGTGACTTCCCTGGTGGTCCAGTTGCTAAGATTCTGCACCCCCAGAGCAGGGGGCTGGGGCTCGATCCCTGGTCAGGGAATAGGATCCCATGTGCTGCAATTAAAGATCCCTCATGTTGTGACAAAGAGCAAAGATTCTGCATGCCAGAGCTAAGACCTGGCACAGCCAAATAAATAAATAGTTTTAAAAATGTGACAAGGAGCAGTAGGCATTTTTTAAGCAGAGTGACAACTATATTAGACATGGAAGTGGGGGAGACCATTTGAGATACTCCAGACAGTGTGAGTACAGCTTGGAGTTCATGCTGCCTACTGGACAATGATGGGAAGTGAGGCTAGAGAGATAACTGGAGAACTTGTAGATGAAGATAATGAATTTAGTCTTAAATCTTCAGGTAATGAAGAGCCTCAGAAGGACAGTTTGTTGGATTTACATTTTAGAAATTTGACTTAGATTTCATTGCACATGGAGATAGTCTAGATACAACGAAAGTGCCTAGGATAAAGCAGACACGATCATTCTGGCAGTAGAGGTAACTGGACTTTGATGCCAACTTTCTTAGGAAATAATGGAGTCTGCAGTGACAATGCATGTAAGAAATAAAGGCCATGTGATTTAAGGAAATGTCAGTGGAAAGTTAGTGAAAGTGTGTATTTAAAACAGGAAAAATGGCCAGATTGGAAAGAAAGAATTAGAAGAAGTCACAGCCTGTCAATATACAATGTCTGATTTACTAACCCACATGCAGCTATTTAAATTTGAATTTAAGTTGATTAAAATTATATAAGGGGCTTTGCTAGCGGTTCAAGATGGTAAGGAATCTGCCTGCATTGCAGGAGACCTGGGTTTGACCCCTGGATTGGGAAGATTCCCCTGGAGAAGGAAATGACAACTTAGAATTCTTGCCTGGAAAATCCCATGGACAGAGGACAAAAACTCAGTTCATTTGTCAAACTATCTATATTTCATGTGATCATTAGCCATGTGTGGTTAATGGCTATTGTACTGGACAGTGCAGAATTATAGAACATTTCAATTATTGTAGAAAGTTCTATGGGACAAAGCTACATAAACGGTTGTTGACATTGTAGCTTATGTCAAGATTGTCCCAGGAATGCCTCAAAAGTTAAATATAAAACTACCATATGACCCAGAAATTCCACTGCTGGGTATACAAGCATACTTCATGTTATTATTATGCTTTGCTTTACTGTATTTTGCAGATATTGTATTTTTTTTTTTTTTTTACAAATTGAAGTTGTATGGCAATACTGCATCAACCAAGTCTATCAGCACAATTTTTGCAGCAGCATTTATTCATTTCATGGCTCTGTGTCACATTTTGGTAATTCCTTCAATATTTCAAGCCTTCCACCAACAAAAATATTATGACTCACTTAAGGATCAGATGACAGTTAGCAGTTTTTATCAATGAAACATTTTAAAAGTACGTATATTGTTGCTTTAGTATAATGCTATTGCACATTTAATAAGCTACAGGACAGTATAAACATATTCTATTTGAACTGGGAAAACAGAAAACGTGTGTGGCTCACTTCACTGTGATATTCATTTTATTGTGTGGTCTGGAATCAAAGCCTCAAATACCTATATATAGGTATATATAAGGTATACCTATATATCCAAAAGAATTGAAAGCAGGTACTTGAACAGATATTTGCTTATTAATATTCATAGCAACATTATTCACAAGGGCCAAAGGTGGAAGCAACCCGAGTCTACCAACAGATGAATGGACAAACACAATATGTATACATATAATAGAATATTATTCATCCTTAAAAAGGACATTCCGACCTACTACCACGCAGATGAACCCCAAAGATACTATGTTAATTAATCCACACACAAAAGGACAAATTACATGATTCTACTTATATGAGCTACCTAGAGTAGTCAAATTCATAAAGACAAAAAGTAGAACAGTGATTACTAAGAACTGAGGGAAGAAGAGGATGGGGAGATAGTTTAGTAGATACAGAGTTTTTGTTGGGGATGAAAAAAATAGTTTGTTGTATAGATAGAGGCAATGGTTATACAACATTTATTTAATATCACTGAATTTTACCCTCACAAATGGTTAAAATGATATCTACTACGTTATACAGATTTTATAATAATAATAATAATAATATAAAGATTACCCAGAGAGAATGAAGAGAGCAGGAAGAGGAGAAAGATTTGTAAGGAAATAAAGAAGAAAATGAAGCCATCAAGGAGATCCAGAAGGTCAGAGGGCTAGAAAGAGAAACCAGAGGCAGTGCTGTCAAGGAAACCAAGGTGGAGAAGAAAAAGTACTTTTCTGCCCACAGGTCCATTTGTGACCTGCTGCCCACCATGTTCCCTATTTAAAACCCACAAGAAAGAAGTACATCCAGATTATCAAGGCTGAAAAGGTAGCTTGCATCCTTCTGCTTCCTCCCATCCCAGATCTCATTCTAGCCATTATCTAAGGGGGACCACTTTTCTTCACTTTTTCAAGTTCTCTCTGAGAAACTGAAAACAGTTCATCACTTTACATGCTGCTGCTAAGTCTCTTCAGTCATGTCTGACTCTGTGCAACCCCATAGACAGCAGCCCACCAGGCTCCCCCGTCCCTGGGATTCTCCAGGCAAGAACACTGGAGTGGGTTGCCATTTCCTTCTCCAATGCATGAAAGTGAAAAGGGAAAGTGAAGTTGCTCAGTCGTGTCTAACTCTTAGCGACCCCATGGACTGCAGCCTACCAGGCTCCTCTGTCCATGGGATTTTCCAGGCAAGAGTACTGGAGTGGGTTGCCATTGCATTCTCCAATCACCTCACATATATATGCATATATATATATGTATACACAAACACACACACACACTTTTTGACTGTGCAAGTCTTCCAGGATCTTTAGTTGCAGCATGTGGGATCTAGTTTAATGACTGGGATCAAACCTGGGCCCAGAGAGCAGAACCTTAACTTCTGGACCATCAGGGAAGTCCCTCCCTTAACATTTGTTGGAAACAGTTTTGGCTTATGTGTCATTGTTTCAGTGACACTTCCAATCTGGTAGTCTCAAAACAAACATCTTTTTAAAACAAGAAAAGGTAAATCTGAACAAGAGGATGAAGCGGCATCATTTTTCCATCTCTCCTTACTCCCACATGAGAACAGAGAGACATCTAGATAGGAAAACCGAAACCCATGGGCTACAAGACTTGGTGGCAGTGTTACCCCCGGGAATCCCAAAATACAAATGAATGTGAACCAACCACCAGCTGCCATAAGAGCTGTGTGGTCTCAGCCTGTCTATCAGGGAGAAGGAAAGAATTGCATGGTACTTGGTGCCTGCTGGACCTAAGAACAGGAGAACAGTACCCCCTCCAAGAGATCCAGATTTTCACTGGGATGTGAGTGGACTGATGGGGTAATGGCTGGGACAGAGAGCGGTTTTGCTCCCCAGGAGCAGGTGAGAGCAAGGGGCTGTAGTAGGAAGGTCTAGAAGGACCAGAGCAGTCTCACCCAACTCCCCTCAAAACCGACCCTCAGGGCTCCCTTTTAAGACAGAGACAAAGACCAAGGAGGAACTGCTGGGAGTGGAATCAAAACTGACCAGGACAGTATGGAATCAACGTAAATGTACACCGACAGATGAATGGACAAAGATGTGGGGGTGTGTGTGTGTGTGTGTGTGTGTGTGTGAGAGAGAGAGAGAGAGAGAGAGAGAGAGAGAGAGAGAGAGGTGGAATACTACTTAATCATGAAAAGGAATGAAATAATGCCATTCACAGCAACATGGATGGACCTAGAGATTATCATTCTAAGTAAGTCAAGTAGAGAAAGAGAAATATCATATGATATTACTTATATGTTGAATCTAAAATCTAAAATGATTCAAATGAACTTATTTACAAAACAGAAATAGACTTGTAGACAGAGAAAACAAATTTCTGGTTAACAAAGGGGAAGAAAGATAAATTATGAGTTTGGGATTAACAGATACACACTAGTATACAGATGATAGATAACCAGCAAGGGCCTACTGTACAGCACAGAGAACCACATTCAGATTCTTGTAATGGAAGAGAATAGAAGAAAAATTTATACATATATATAACTGAATCTCTTTGCTGTATATCTGAAACTGATACATTATAAATCAACTATATTTCAATAAATTAAAAAAAAACTTTATATCAGGGGTCCCCAGGTGACACTCATGGTAAAGAATTCAGTTGCCAATGCAGGAGACTCAAGAGATGCAGCTTTGGTCCTTGGGTTGGGAAGATCCCCTGGAGAAGGAAATGGCAACCCACTCCAGAATTCTTGCCTGGGAAATCCCATGGACAAGGAGCCTGGTGGGCTACAGTCTGTGGGGCTGCAAAGAGTTAGATGTGACTGAGCACACAGAAAGGCATATCAACATTTTTTTAATGGGCGTGACTAAATAATATTTCCTGGTGATGCATATTTGGGTGACAAATTTTTTAAAAAACAAAGAAGTGAAGACCTAAAACTATCAGGCTAATGGTACTTTTATTGGGGAGGGAAGGGGCTGTGATCAGAATTGTGGGGAATGAAAAGGACTTCAGGGGTGCCGATCAAGTTCTACTTTTTGACTTGAATGGTGCTTACAATTTTTCACAGATTAATAATTCACTAATCTGTGATTTGTTTTGTTTAGTTTTCTGTATTTTTTGTTTCAATAAAAGCCTGTAACTATTGTGTGATCTGTAAGATTCTTCTAAGAAATTTTGCTTTTTGAAGATTAAAAATACCACACTGAGAGGGATGGCTTACTTATATCCCACACTAGTGGGTGGTCACTCTATTTATAGGATCTTTAAAGTAAGTACATTTTCAGTGAGCTAAGGTGAATAAGGAGACAACTAAAAGTTGTCAAAAAATTTTAAAAGATTTAAATCTGCTTCGAAACAGCAAGGAAACACACACCTTTGAGATAATACCATTTTTTCCCCCATCCAGGATAGTGTATCTAAGTAGTATTGTTAACTGAGCAGGAAAAGCTTTAGTAGAAGAGGCCATCTGCAATCAGGGTACAGTCTAAATAAACAGTTACGCTAACAATGGTAACATTAGTTGCTCAAAGATTCTATATGCAAGAGAATAATCCATGTCATCATTGCCTAGGAAGCCAGTGCATAGAGCAGAGACTGCTGGGGCATGCATGCCTGTGTGGCAGTGTTTCCCAAAGTGTATTCTGTGGACCACCTGCATCACAATTATCCTATTTATGATGTGGATTCCTGGAGTCCAACTAGAAATTCAGATTCAGTAGATGATATGGAGACTAATGCTCTAATGCAGGAAGTTCATCTGAGATTTATTTAAAAACACAAAAGCTCTATCTAAACAGTACCTTCCTGGACTGGTCAAAGAACTGAAGATAAGAAACTCTATACCAGCACCTAAACCATCTATAATACCATAATGGTCAATTTTCAAGGATAAGCACCTAGAAATTTTGTTACTAGTGTTTGCTATGGTAATGGCTTAAGGACATGCCCCTTTTCCTCCTAACCAGGAAGATAAAAACACAGAATGTTATTTCCATGTGGGCAACCAACTGAATTGCAATAGAAAACCCTTAGATTCAGATCTTTAGATTCAAAACTCTATACTCTCAATCCAATGCAGCAACCAGATTTGGCTAAACTAAATTAGAGACACAATTTAAACTTTAGATGTTCCAAAGACTATCTGGGTTTGTGAGCAGTTTCCTTAATCTTGGAAACTCATAATTTTGCCATCTGAAGATTTAACATTTAATTCCAAGACAACCATTTAATATTGAATAGTATTATTTTGGGGGAGTTATTTATATAGATCTTATTATTGGCCAAATTGTATTTGACACTAAAAAATGAAGGCTTTTAGAGAAAACTGTAATGTCAAACTTGATACCAATAGTGTGCATAATGTGTGTATATATACACATATGCATACTACATTGCTTCAGTCATGCCCCACTCTTTTCAACCCTATGGACTGGGGATTCTTCAGGCAAGAATACTGGAGTGGGTTGCCATGCCTTCTCCAGGGGATCTTCCTGACCCAGGGATCAAACCCTTGTCTGCCCTGGCAGGCGGGTTCTTTACCACTAGTGCCACCTGCTGCTCCTACTGCTAAGTCGCTTTAGTCGTGTCTGACTCTGTGCGACGCCATAGACGGCAGCCCATGGGATTCTCCAAGCAAGAACACGGGAGTGGGTTGCCATTTCCTTCTCCAATGCAGGAAAGTAAAAAGGGAAAGTGAAGTTGCTCAGTCATATCCGACTCTTAGCGACCCCATGGACCGCAGCCTACCAGGCTCCTCCATCCATGGGATTTTCCAGGCAAGAGTAGTGGAGTGGGGTGCCATTGCCTTCTCCATCTGATAAGCCTATAAATGTGTGTGTGTGTGTGTGTGTGTGTGTGTGTGTGTGTCTCTGTATGTGTGTGTGAATAAAGAACTTGTTAGAATAAATGGCAAGATAAGAAGGTGCAGTAGGAGATTGGAAGCACCCATTAGGGTATTAGACGTTGGGGTGGCAAGGCTGGCTGTGGCAATGGGAAATAATGGGCAGACTATTTGACCCTCAACTCTAGAGCATAAAGGACTTACCTGGAGGGACTGGTTAAATGAGTCTCAGGCCCTGTCTCAGGGATTCTGACTGGCTGGGGTGGAGCTCAGGAATCTGCACTTAATGGCACCCCACTCCAGTGCTCTTGCCTGGAGAATCCCATGGATGGAGGAGCCTGGGGGCTGCAGTCCATGGGGTCGCTAAGAGTAGGACATGACTGAGTGACTTCACTTTCCCTTTTCACTTTCCTGCATTGGAGAAGGAAATGGCAACCCACTCCAGTATTCTTGCCTGGAGAATCCCAGGGACGGGGGAGCCTGGTGGGCTGCCGTCTATGGGGTCGCACAGAGTCGGGAAGCGACTTAGCAGTAGCAGCAGCAGGGTAAGTCTACACCAGGTGGCCAGCAAGTCATACTTTGAAGAATCTTCAACAGGAGCTATCACCCAGGCTGGCAATGAGTATCATCCATGTATAGTAAAGAATGGTATCTTGGCAACAATTCAAAACAGGGTAAGTAGCAGCTAAGAGGTCTGAGGCTCAGGTAGGCAGGCTAACAGACCCAGGATTGCCATAATAAATCACCATAAACTGGGGAACTGAAAACAACAGAAACTTACTCTATTGCAGGTCTAGAAGCCAGAAGTCCAAAATCAAAGTGTTGGCTCTGCTCCCTCCAGAGGCTCTAGAGGAGATTCTGGTCCTTGCCTCCTCCAGCTTCGGGTGGCTGCCGGCATTCTTCAAATTCTGCTCCTCATTCCAACCTCTGCTGCTGTCTTCACACAGCCATCTCGCCCTCTCTACACGTTTCTCTTCTGGGTGTCTAAGAATACTTGTCATTGGATTTAGGGCCCATTCAGATAATCCAGAATGATCTTGTTTCAAGATTCTTAGCTTAATTATATCTGCAAAGACCCTTCTTCCAAATAAGGTCACAATCACAGGTTCTAGACATTAGTATGAAGATGTGTTTTGGGAGCACTGACACCATTCAAACAGAATCAGGGACCAATTCTGGGACAGTTAGTTGCCTTGGGTCACTGTCAGAGCAAGGGAGAGTGTGGGGGTGATTGGCAAAAACAGTCTGGCTCCAGTGCTAGAGCAGTCTGACCTTTGAGGGAAGATCTTGGGGCTCGGATTTAGGGACCAGTCAGAAGCTGGCCACCAACAGATGAGCAAGTTGGAGTAGGACCTGCAAAGTTGACCTTGTTACCTTGAACTTCTGAGTCAGGATTCTATAATCCCCCTAACCAGGACTTGACTGTGCTCCTGCCCTGGAACAAAGCTAAGCTGCCACGGCAAGTGGACATCCGGCAGCAGTGGGAAGATTAGAAGCTTGAGTCAGAACTGGACCAAAAAAAGCTACAGCACAATTGCACAAATAAGTAGATTCATAAATTGTTTGTTGTTTAGTCACCAATTTACATCCAGATCTTCTTATGTGACCCTATGCAGTGTAGCCAGGCTTATGGTCTGTGGGATTTCCCAGGTAAGCACACTAGAGTGGGTTGCCATTTCCTTCTTCAAGGGATCTTCCTGACCCAGGGATTGAAACCCACTGTCCAGCACAGGCAGGCAAATTCTTTACTGCTGAGCCACCGGAGAAGCCCAGAATCATAAATACCTATTAATTAAGGTGCTATTATTGCTCCTTTTCATCATAATCTTGTGATATCAGTATTAACAATATGGGATCTCATTTAACATGCAAGAAAACAAGCTTTTAAAGATGAAAGTTAGATAGCCAGTAAGTAGAAGAGGTAGAATTTAAACCCAGATCACTCTGGCCCCAAATCCCCTTTTCTTTCTATTAAAAACATTCTGCTGCTGCTGCTGCTGCTAAGTCGCTTCAGTTGTGTCCGACTCTGTGCAACGGCAGCCCATCAGGCTCCCCCGTCCTGGGATTCTCCAGGCAAGAACACTGGAGTGGGTTGCCATTTCCTTCTCCAATAAAACATTCTACCTCTCCACAAATTAACTTCCAGCATTTCCTCTTCTCTCTTTGAACCCTCCCACCCCATCCTGGGGTTCACTAAGCATAACATGTCAAAACATGTCTTTCTCCAGCAAATACCTTACATTAAAAAGTGTAACTTGGCTAAGGTAGAATGGTAAATATTTCAAAGCTTTCTAAACTAGAACCACAGCGGTGGGTCTAGGTGGTGAATACTAGCTACCTGTGACCATGTCCTATCCATCTTACCATGAGCAGTAAGGAGGAGCATGAGGAGTTCAGGCAGAGATCCTGTGCACAGTTCCAAGTACTAGGCTTGTCTCTCATCTTAAAATGCAGGTCTATAACGAGAGTGCCTGTTGTACCATCACTCCTTCCACAACCCCCACTATATTCACCCAATTCATGTTGCCAGTGACGTTCTGTTATTGCTGTTCAGTCACGTCCAATTCTTGCAATCCCATGGACTGTAGCCTTGCCAGGTTCCTCTGGCCATGGAATTTTCCAGCCAAGAATACTGGAGTGGGTTGCCATTTCCTACTCAAGGGTTCTTCCTGATTCAGGTATCAAACCTGTCTCCTACAATGGAGGATTCTTCACTGCTGAGTCAACGGTAAAGCCCAGTGACATTCTACAGCTGGTGATATCCAAGTAGTTACTAGTTTCTTCCACAGTGATCCATAGTGGAAAGTAACATTGATGATCAAGACCAAGGAAGTTGCTAATACCTTATGCCTCTTGCCCAATGAGGCATTGATGCCCTATGAATACCACCTAATCTGTCTTAAAGATAGTGTCAGTTTGATGACATGTTATCATTTATGTTAATAAAGGTTTGGGTACTGGGCCTTGGATCCTCAATTAGCTTGAATGCAAAAACCAAAATTTTCCTGAGCCTGGTGCAAGTTTTAACAATACTTTGAGCTCACCCTATTTCAGGTAATAAGACTGATATGTCTTGTCAGGCTTTTCATAGGACTGAGTATATGAGTTCTGGAAATTAATAATGCTCATCACCCAGTGAACACCAGATCAGCAGTTATTTTGTACAATTCTCAGTGACTGGAACTGTAAATGATGACCTGACCTATGTACACCTTTTCACTTAACCCGCTCGGGGTCCTTTTCCTGCTCAGTCTCAAAGGCACAATCTTCAATTTTAAAATCCATGAATACTTGCAGCAGTACAAAAGTCAGTTTGACAATAATTTAATATTTTTCTGGTGGCAATGTCTAGTTTACTTTAAAAAATTCTTTGAAAATATTTTGGAATAAGTTTGGGGCGACCTGTCAGAGAACTTGCTAGGAAACCAAAATTGTAAAGTGCTGGTGCCAGGCGTGCAGCGTTTGTTTGGAGCAAGACGTCATCGTGGGAAGCATGTACTTCTTCGGATTACCGTTCGGCGGATTAGAAACCCGCCGATCAGTCCTAGGTTAGCCCAGATTAACTGCCCTGGGTGCTTCTGGGCCAGAGGGTGAGGGATTGGAGGTGTCTGCAGAACTCAAAATTCGTTATATGATTTCACTTGGCAAAATATTCGGAGTTAATTTTTACTTAAATCCCATCAGGCTAATAATGAAACTACCAGAAATGATCTGGAATGGTTACTAAATGGTGCCCGCAACCACGTCAGTCGAACCTTCTGCCCCCACGATTCTGTCTGCCCACATGCTTCTGTCTGTCAGCCTCGGCCTCGGGATCAGCTCTTGCCGCATTGGTTGGATTTCAGGAAGGGGGAAACCCACGATTTAAAGGGCTCAGTTTCCACCTGCCAGGCGTCATTTGCAAGGTCCAACTTGCATTTGGCACACACTTGGGAGAATCTCTCGCTGTCGTTCACCTATTACGGTTACTGGTCAAACGAAAGCGAGTCCCCGAAAAAGTGTCCCCTTGGTCACCTTGACAATTTCCAAAAGCGAAACTTGCGCTCTAGGTTAAATCCACACTGAGTCTGCGGGGCGCGGAGTCCCTGCCCAGGTCAGCAGCGCCCGCCCGGCTGGAGGGCGGGGACGAGGGAGGAGTCTGCACAAGGCGTGGTCTTCCGTGGGAGAGAAGGCAGACTTTACCCCCACCTCCTAAAACCCACACTCCGCCCCAGCCAATCAAGGAAGCCTATGCAAATAGGGGCCCTGTCGCCCCGACAACCATGCTGCGCGGCAGCCAATTGAAACCGGCAAGTCGCGGCCCTGCTCCACGATTGGGACGAAAGGAATGAGGCAGAGGCCCAATGGGCTGTGGGAACGGTCCTCGGCGGGTTGAGGGGCGGGGATATGCAAATATGGTTTGAAAAGCCGGCGGGAAATCTGAGTTTCGCGGGAGGACCTTGGCGCGTAAACCGTATCCCTTCATTCATTGTCAGCAGCAGCTTCCTGGAGCCATTTTTCAGCTGCCGGCCGCAGCACTCGGGCAGCCGCCGCCGCCTCGCAATCCATTGCATCGGCCGCCCCCGACGCCTCCATCCCCCCTCGGGGCCCGATATCCGTGCGGCCGGGACCCTCCTCTCTCCAGGGCCCCGATTATTTTTGGCCCCCGGGGCCCGTGCGGTGCGGAAAAATAAAAAGAAAAGAGAGAGAAGGGGCTCGGAAGCGCCGGGCGGGGAGGAGAGAAGGAGAGACTTGGAAACTCCGACTGCAAATAATAAAAGAAATTGCAAACAATACGTTAAATTACCATAGCAATAAAAAGAGCAGGAGCGAGAGATGAGAAAGGGGATCCAGCCCGCCCTGGAGCAGTACCTGGTGACCGCCGGGGGTGGGGAGGGGGCGGCTGTCGTCGCCGCGGCCGCTGCAGCCTCCATGGACAAAAGGGCACTGCTAGCCAGCCCCGGCTTCCCCCGCCGCCGCCGCCGCCGCCCCGAGCGCGTACATCCAGATCCTCACCACGAACACTTCCACCACCTCCTGTTCCTCCTCCCTCCAAAGCGGCGCCGTCGCCGCCGGCCCCCTCCTCCCCAGTGCCCCCGGCGTGGAGCAGACCGCTGGCAGCCTCATCTACACCACGCCGCACGGACCCTCCGGCAGAGCCGGGCTGCTGCAGCAGCCACCAGCGCTGGGACGCGGCGGCAGCGGCGGCGGCGGCCCTCCGGTAAATGCCCTCCCGTCCCCACCGTCCCCAGCCCGGGCGGGAGGTGGGCTCGCATTGCGCGGGGTGGTGGGCGCGCTGCGGGCCGCCCTTGGTGGGGAATGCGGGGCCGAGCGTCTCGGGCCTCGGCGGCTGCCCCTCCAGCGAGGGTGTATTGTTAAAGACTCGTGTGTTTCCCCCGCCAGCGCCCGGAGGGTCGGGGGGGCTCCGCCGCGAGCGCGAGGCGGCGGGGATCGCCTTGGCGCGAACCACATCAAACACTCCGAAACTTTTCGCGGCCCCCCCACTCTTCTTTTCCTGCACTTTTCCCTACCCCCACTCTCCCCCTCCCCTCCAACTCGAAGCTTCCTCTTTCTCGGGCGTAGGAAGGGGTCACGCCCCGGATGGAGAAGGGGGTGGAGGAGGGAGTAGGGAACTGGGGAGTGGGAGACTCCGGGGGGTGGAAACTGGGGTGGGGGCCCTGGGGGTGATGGCCTCCCCCTTCCGGCCTCCGAGGCCCGTTGGCAGCCGGGGGTCCCTAAGGCGTGCTCGGAGTGCAGGGGCTCTGCCAGGTTGCGCTTGACACATTTAGGGATCTGTTAACTCCCGGCAACAAAGGGGCTGGGGGAGTGGAGGCAGGCGGTGGAGCAGGGAGCTGGGTGCGGGCGTGGGCTGTCTAGGGGGTGAGGGGCTCGCGGGCTGGCGGCCCCGGCCTGGGCGCATCCCGGCGGTGGCCGCGGCGGCGCCCGCGTGGCCCGAGCGCCCGGGCCTTCCTCGCCGGGCCCCGGGCCTGCCCTTGACCCGCCTCTCCCCTTGCCCCTTCCTTCCCCCCGCCCTGTCCCCCTCTCCGCCCCCCGGCGACGGAGGGCGGGGGCAGCCGTGTTCCCGTCCCGCCGCCTGGGTCTGTCCCTCTCCCCGGGACCCGCCGGTGACGTTTCGCACACGTGCGCGGAGGACGCGCCTGTGACTGGGGAGGAGGCGGCGGCGGCGGGAGGGGGGCGCTGGAGGGGAGAGGGGGCACCCACTTCCTCCTGCTCGCCGGCTCCCTGGCCTGGGACCGTCCCGGCGCCCTCGCACCCCGCCCCCGGCGCGGCCACCCTCCCTCTCCTCTCCCCGGCACCCCCCCTCCACGGGCGCCCGCCCTCGCCCGGCGCCGCCGGTCCGCTCGGCCCTCCGGGCCCCCTCTCCAGCCGGCACCCCCACCTCCCCCGGAGACAGGCTGGTTTCGGAAATGCCCTTACAGCAGCAGGTTAGTGACCGGGACAGCTCGGGGGCCGCCGCCGCCGGGGGCACAGGATTCTGTTGGGGGGCTGGAGCCGTGAGGGTAGGCGGTTGAGCGGGGTTTTGGAGTGGGAACGGGGGGTTGGGTGCTCGAGGGAAATGAGTAAGCAAGAAAAATGTAACTAAGTAAATGCCCCGGCCTCCGGTTCTAGGAACCCAGGGGGCAGGAGTGTCCCGCCCCAGGGGGTGGGTATGGCGTTTACGTGGATTTTTTCCTAGGGGGGCCGAGGGATGGGCGATCGGAGAGGGGCTTCTCGCCGATGGCCGAGTTGAGCTCTGTTTTCTGTCTTCCTTCCCTTGTGCTGGAGGGGGAGGGGGCGGGTCAGAGGGTAGGGTGTCTGTAGGATTCCCAGGCCACCCGCCACCCCCTCCCTTTGTCCCTGTAATTTATAAAGCGCCTTTGAGAGATGATTTAGGTCAGTATGCGGCTTCTTTTTTTGTTGATACTAGAAAGAAGTGTGGCCGGGAGGTCTTCCCCCTTTCTCCTTTTCTCTCCTGCATTCCCTTCCTCCATGCCTCCAGTCTTCTCCCTCGTGGTGAGGCTTGGCCCCCACGAGGGTAGAAACGAACCAGACCCGGTTTAGATAAATGGTGGTTTGGTCGTACCCGTCGTTGACCTCACCTTGTCTCGGCTCCAAATGGGCAGAAATTTGGGGAGACTGAAGATTCTGCAGAGGTCTTTAAGAGCGGCAGCACCCAGGCAGCACTTCGGGGGCAAGAGATGGGTCTGGGAAGAATGAAATATTTTATTTCCTGACTTTTCTCAATTTCTCCTCGAGTTGGGTCTTTAGTGCTTTCAGCCCCGGAGATACTTGCTAGGGATGTGTGTGATACCTTCTCAGTCAAAGGAGCTCTCATCGCGTTTAGTGACTAGGGTCTGCCAGCAGGGGGGAAAAGAGTATAGGACCTGCTCACACATACAGTATCCACTGTGCCGGATTCTCAGTCACAGAAATATGCCACGCTTTTACTGACATTAAATACTATTACTGACTTTACCTAAATACGCTTGGATATATTTCAAACATATATGCCCCCTACTCAGTTCTGCCCCTATATCATAAACCTAATCTGAAACAACCAGCTATTGACATACTTCTAGGATTGGATTCAAATTTACGGGAGGGTAGTTTTGATCATGAGAAATTGCAAGACCACCGGGTTTTTTTTTTTTTGTTTGTTTGTTTTAACTTTTGAATTTTAGCCCACTTGGGCCGAGTCTTTGAAACTGTGTAGCCAAACTTCTCTGTAGTTCATTGTATTTAAATATAGAAAACTACCCTCACCACCTTCCAAGCTATTTCAAAACTTTATCCTCCTTTTCATGAGATGATTATTCTAAAGACACGAAAACTGTGTATAAAGTTTGGTTTTTTTTCTTATCAAAATTGTATTAGCCCTCTATTTAAGTCTTGAACTTTTGTTGATATTCTTTCCCTAAGCAGGATAGACAGCACGGGGAGCGCTAAGTGATTGGCTGAGCAAAGAGATCATTTAAACACTTTCCATCCAAAACAGGTTGAGAAATCCTGTTGAGGTTGCCAGAGTTGCAGACCTACCTGGTTCTGATTTCCATGTTCTGTCTTTGGAATTTAAGAGCATATTCTTCACTTGTTTTTAATGTGGGAAAAATCCATATATGTGTGTGTATCTATTATTTGTGTATATATGTACATATATATACACATTTAGTACTGCCTTACTAGCTGCAATTGCCTGTGTCATTTACAAGTCATCAGATCTTAGGCAAATAACCATATCTCTCACCAACAGCACTGTAAAAATGGGCAATAAGAAACATGAAAGTTTTTTTTAGGGTTAAATATGACAGTGCAAGTAAAACACTTAGCACTGAACCAGGCAAATAGTAGATGCCTAAGAAAATGGATATCCAGAAATGTTATTTTTTTTTTAACTTAGAGAAATAATATAAGAACATGTGCACAGTGCCCCTTTGTTGACATGCATGAGTAAAATGGCTAAAACTCTTTCTGAAGTGATACATAACTATACCTAATTGAGTTTTTAAATCCATATGTCACAGCGATCTTCAAGAACGGATAAAATAGGGATACGTCACTAGGACAGGCCTATGTTAGAGATGGCAGTGATGTGCTACCCCAGCATGAGCCTGTGACTTGAGACAAATCTAGATCAACTCACCCTCACTTTCTGGCCTTGCTCTTCCCTGATCCCAGGGACCTACCATCCTTGGGTGCAGCCTGAGCTCTGTAGCTTTTGTAGAACTGGGCTCTTCATCATTCGCATGGCAGAGACACACACCAGGTAAACGCAGTTTCAAATGATGAGCTGTTGGACACTGAAGGGATCTAGGGAAACCGCAGTCAACAAGAGCTGTTTTCTAGAACAGAAGGGGCTTCATTTTCTGTCTCTACTAAAAAGCAGCTGAATGATTTCATCCCACTTCTAAAAAGTTTGGGATCTATTAATGCAAGAGACAATGACCTGTCACATCTGATTTAATTTGATCCAGTCACAGCAGCCCGCTGATTAGACTTTGGGAAGGAACCCACAATGCTTGAAATTTCCATGTAAGAATGGAGAAACCATAGGTGTTACAGCTGAGTCTTTTTTTTCTTTTTTTTTCCTGTATGAGTATAAAAGAAGAAAAAATGCTGGGTTCCTGTGGTTCTGTACTCAATAATCTTGCTTCTGCTGAGATAGATAGTTAGTGCCAAGTTTAAGCTAGGAGAGAATTTTTAGTCACTACATACCCCAAAATGGAAGTTTTAATATAATGCGGTGCCCAGACTTGGGCAGTACAAATAGCTCTACTATAATCAGTACCCATGGTGCAACTCTAATCATCCTCTGAAACAAAGCACCCTTAAATGTGGCTCTGTGAGCTAAAGAACCCAAGCTTGCGAACAGGAAAGGATTTTTTTTTTTCTGTTTTTCTATAAATCGTCACCTTGTGTAATACTTGGGAGAGTAGATTCTGAGATTAATGTTGTGTTGTGTAAAAGCTAACTTGAAAACAGAAAATAATACTCTAAGCTTAGACATGAATAAATAACAGCACTTGGAGATTGAAAGGTTGTAGAGAAAAGTGGCTTTTATTCTCATTTCTTACAGGTATAATGCATAGTTGTCTTATTGCCACTCCCAGCGACACACCATCCATACCTTTAGCCTCTTTCCAAAGGACCTAAACCCATTTGGCAGGGCTTCAAATATTCATAGTTGATTTTCTGGCTGCTTTTCTAATTTGACATGAGTTACATATATTCCATTTGTATGTCCAGTTTTCATCCACTTTCCTAGGCTGACCAATTCCCAATTCTTTTTAACCATCTGCTTTCTACTAACATTTTAAACTAGGATGAGTGAAAAATCAACCACTGCCTGTGCTCACTAAATCATGTCCCTCCTAGATGCACATGAAACCACCGCAAATAGTGCGTGGCAAAGAAGGTAGATTGCAATTCTTATCAGATGCTCTGTTTCATTTTAGTTTTTAAATAGAGGAACTTCTCTGAATTCTTTGAGGTACTAAGCATGTGGTTTAATGCATATTTTTCATGCTTGTTAGCAGTTTAAAAATAGTGTTTCAAGTACTGTATTAACAATGGCTAAGAAGCTTTTTTTTTTTTTTTACTAATAATTTTTCAGGGGACTAAGAAGGCCAGCTAACTGGGAAAGCAGTGAGTATAGGAAACCACCAATGGTATCTTCTTCCTCCTACCCTGACCCCCCTCTTTGGCTTCCAAGAGTGACTTGGAAAATGTATCTTACACAAGGACAAGTTGTACAGCAGAAGAGACAAAAAAGCAGCAACTGGGATGGGGTCAAGGAATTCACAAAGGTGATGGTGGGGTAATATAGAGGGGTCATACATACAGCTTCTGCATCAGTAAAAAGAAAATTGGTTTGTTTTCTGTTGTCACTTTTGCTTCAAACACTCTTCCGCCAAAGCAATGCATTTTTAGAACGCAAAGAATGTGTGGGTTACAAGGATGTATTCTCAGGTTGCCTCCAACCTTAACTGGGGATCAGGCTTGTGGCTGTGGCGGCTACGGTCATCTACAGTAGGGGTGCCCAAGCTCCTGGATCAAAGAGGTAAACCCCCTGGTCACCAGATTATAATCACAAAGCCTGTGTACCTTGCTTTGCTGGAGAACCTGGGTGAAACAGACCACTGCTTAGGTTTACATCAGCAGAGGTTACAGTGAGAACAGACAGCTGATGGAATAGAGAGGACTTTGGAGGAGGTAGGAAGAATAAAAGTAATTGACTTCAATCTGCTTTCTATTACAAGGCCCAACTGTCTGGGGCCATTTCTAGTGTCCGGCAACATTCTTATAACAATTCTTACAATTAGCACAGGCAATAGTTGATATTCTTGATGGTCTTTGAATCATGACATGTGAGAATCATCATGTGACCCAATGCCCTTGATTTCACAGGTGAGGAAATTAAGACTCAGTGCAGTTGAGTTACTTACCCAAGGTCACAAGCTAACTAGCGACAAAGCCAGAACTGAAACCGGAGACTTGAATTCTTAGAAGCCTCATTCGCCAAGAGAAAGTTAACTGTGTCCCATGTGCCCTGTATGGGAAAATTGGGATGAGTAGAATATATTTTAGATTGCCTTCAGGAATGGTTACAGTTTTTGAAAATAGACACATACAAAAGTGTCCTTTGAACAGTTGGCTTTAGAGTAACAGCTCATTCTCAAAGATACAAAATAAGCGAAGCTCCTTTAGATGTTCAGTGAAAGGGAATTAAAAAAAAAAAAAACAGAAGGAATGACTGACTCATAGAAACGTGATAGTAGCATGTTTAAAGCTTTATGTGTTATTTGCAGACTTCTGTGGATATGACACTTCCGGTGCTCAGAAAGTGAAACACACACTTCACTGAGAATAGAACCTGGAAGGATTTTGCCATCGTCTTTGGGAGAGGGGTGCGCCGTAGCCCTGCTGTGGGAGGTCTGTCTGGGCCATCCACATCCTGAGTGACTGCTGTGCTTTTTAGAGGTCAGGGGCCCTTGCCTAGTGACCTTAGACCAGGTGCCCTGCCGTCTTTGAAGACTGCTGGCTAAACAGAATGGCCAGTCAGTTTAACTCTTTCAGAGGAAGTCTTCATCCCCTAAAAGCCAGCACTAATTTCCTTAAAACGTCTTCTTTTACTCCTGAAATTGAGAAAGCTTAAAAATAGAATCACTTCAAGCCCTGAAGCCCAAAAGTGAAACATAATCCAGTGTGGCGGTAGTCCACTGACTAGTTAGGGGCGGGGATATATAGCTGGTCTATAATCCACAGACCGGAAAGGTGTCTCCTGCAGGTACAGTCTCAATCAGGGCAGCTGTTGGTGAGACCTGTGGTCAGCAGTGAAGCGGATTTCCCCTGGAGGACTCTATGGAGGATGGAGTCCATCTCAGGAAGCGGGAGAGCTAACCACCCTTGGTGTTCCCAGCCAGCTCATGCCTGGCTACCCAGGAGGTCCCGCTGGCTCCTCCAGCCTGACTGCTGAGAAAGGCTTCTCCGAACTCTGGAGATGATCCTGAATGTTGCAGCTCTGGACACTGGGGGTCACGGGAGGTCCACTCAGAGCCTGTAGGCTTCACCCCTCCCTGGCCCCTTCTCTGTGTCTGATGCTTTGAGGCTCCAGAAATAGAACCGGAACAGCCGCCCTGTGGCCCCATCCCTTCTGAGCCTTTCTGGGTTTGGCGGCCCTTAGGAGAGGTGAAAGCTTCTATGTACCGAACCCATGCCCTCTACCTAAAGGGCAAACTAAATGGCAGCCAAGTGGACTATTCAAATGATGGAGCATGAAGTCAGTGTCTGGGTTCTTATTCTCTCACCAACTGTGTCACTGGGCAAATTTGCTTAACCTCTGCATCTTCATTTCCTCCCCTGTAAAATGGGAGCATCACTGTACCTACCTCATGGGATCGGGAAGATTAAATGAATTCATGTCGTAAGGTGTCTAGACCAGTGCCTGGCCCATGGGAAGGATGTGGTGGATCCCTGATGGAATTGCTTTTTCTGATTAGGGCTGTCTCTCAGGCCCTTCCTCCGCGTTTATTTTCAGAACCAGCCCCAGTGTTCATCCAAACCCAGTGATGCCTCTAAAAATGACGGTGATGGGGAGGAACAGTGAACTGCGAGGCGGGTTCTCCTAAACATATTCTTCAGGATTTGTGTATGTCTTTATAAATTGTGCATGGACTTGGGAGAAAGAGGGGAAAAAGAAGCTCTTTATTATAATAGCCCTCTCAGTAGTTATAGTTTCATGACTAGAATTTTTATTTCTGTGATGATCTGTGCTACAGAAGTTGCAACTATTAACGTGACGTCACTTCTGTACAGTAAACGAGGGCTTAAGACAGAATGGTGGAGATCAGGATGTCCGTGGTCTCTGGGCCCTGGCAGGATGGGGGAGGTCCCGCGTCGGTGTTGGGGAGGGGGCTCTGCCTCTGGGCCCCGCTCTCCCTTTCTCTCTGCGCCCGGTGGTTTAGTGTGTTTGTTTGCCTGTGCCTCCCACTTACCCCTCACCTCTCCCTCTGCCTGGCGTTTATAGAAGGATGCTAGAGTGACTTATCAAATTAATTACAACCTCCTCCCTACCGTTTGAGGTCCCGGGAAATCTCGCCCTTCCCGTTCTTCTTCCCCGCTGGGATGCTGGCGGGCGCAGTGTTTAAGGTGCTGCTGCTCTCCTTTGTTGTTTGTCGCTTATTCATGTCCAACTCTGTGGCCCCATGGACTGCAGCTCGCCAGGAGCTTTCTCTCTAAGGCATGTATTTGCTCGCTCCTCTCGGCCCTTCCCGGCGGCCTATCAAGGACACGTCCTGCACAGGGCCTCCCCTGATTCCCGGGGCCTCGGGTCCCCTCCCCTTCCTCGAGTTCCTGCTTCCTTCCTTCCTGTAGCACATTTTAGTTCACCTTCCATCCCCATCAGCAGTGCCCTTGACTCGCTCTTCCTCCAAACCCACAAGCTTCAAGAAAAACGAGCCTGTGGTTTGTCTTCATGTTGCCCTTGCCATGGCTTCTTCCTCGTGGATGCTCAGTTATTTGAGAAGAGGCCTTTTCATCAGCAGCCATAGTGTGCTTGGCACCCCAGTCTTCCTGTTGAGGACGCAAAGAAGTATGAGGTGTGCGATCCACCCACTCTTTGAGTTTACAGTCTGTTTGGGGGAGTCAGGCTTTAAACACAAGCTGAGTCTCAGGCAAGACTAAACAGGAGTCGGGAGGAAAACACGACTCATCTCATCCTCGGATGTACAGTGTCGACAGGACGTGCCCGCCGGGCTGGCAGAATGGGGAGGCCGTGGCTCCCGTGGTCACCAACCTTAGATAGAGCATGTGCAGGTGTACTTCTGGATCACCCGAGCACTTTGGAGAAATACTCCCATCTAGACATGAGATTTTGAAAGTGTCCCACCCAGGTTATTTTAATGTGCATTCAGTTGGAACCTCTGGACTAGGTAGACAGGGAGGGCTGGGGAGGCTGATCATGGCTGGGGAGACATCTCGAAGCCAAATGGGGAGGTAGCAAGTAGGCATAAAGAGATCAGCTAGACTGGCATCCATAACAGAAATATTCACACCTAACGCTGGGTACATTGGGATGACTGGTCTAGAATAGAGATTACCTTCCCGCAAGGGCCAGGGGTATGGGAAAGTGAATGTGTTAATCCCTCAGTAGTGTCTGACTCTTTGCGACCTCACAGACTCCACTGTCCATGGGATTCTCCAGGCAGGAATACTGGAGTGGGTAGCTATTCACTTCTTCAGGGGATCTTCCTGACCCAGGGATGAAACTCAGGGCTCCTGCATTGCAGGCAGATTCTTTACTGTCTGAGCCACCAGGGGGTAATGGGAAGGTGAGAATAAGTGGCATGGGGGTTGGTCTTGAACAGAGAAGAAATGCCCTTTCTGAAGAGTGCAAAGGGACCCCACCCCAGGTGATGGTTGCCAGAGGGGAAAGCAGACCACGTTTGTTGCCAGGTCTTCAAGTGTCTTAAGATGGCCAGGAATCTACCAGTTTTTAAATGTTGGCTCAATTAAAAGGAAAATGTGCAAGCCAAACAAAATAGGTCTCTAGGCCAGATCTGGCTTTAGCGCTGCCTCTCAGCAGTCTCTGGTCTATGGGATAATAATAGCTAATGTTTATCAAGTGCCCGCGTGTGGAGGGCCCTAAACTAAGTGCTCTACGTGCATTAGCGCATTATCCATATAACCTGTGGAGTGGGTGTCATTATCATGCTTATTCTTCACAGGAAGGAGCAGACAGTGAGGGGTGAAGAGGCTAGCTCTGGGCTCCACTGAGGAGTGAGGCAGGTGAAATTGAACCCAAGGAACCTGGCTCCAAGGTCTCTGCTTGTTCCTGGTCTTTATCCTCTATGGTCTCTGTTATGGTATAAATTCTATAGTACAGACCCCAGATACCTGTCAAAAAGAAGGGATCCAGTGTTTTTTTCCAAGCTGCTCGAGAATAAGAATTGCCTGCAGTATGTGTTCCAGATGGAGGTTTCCAGGCACTTTCTCTACCCTCAGTCAGAGAAGTGCACTGGCCTTCTGGAACATTTGGGAAACACTGTTGCAGGTGGTTGAGCACAAGCAAAGGTTCTTGCAGCTGGAATGACCTGCAGAATCAGGAGCTGCCTGCAGAATCAGCGCACATTCCATTCATCCCAAGTCCTTCCTCGCAGACCCCAGAAACGTGGGCCAGGTGCACTGGTATCCCATACCTACCCTTTTCTCCACTTCTGGATTTCTAGCTCATTGCCAAAGGCAAACCATCCAAAGAAATGTGACCCAAAACCCAAAGGAGGTAAAACAAGGACTTCCTGAAAGGCTGAGAATCTTGGGGTCCAAGGGAGCACTGCTGCCTGGCACAGCACCACTGGGAACGATGGCAATTTACTGGACAGCCTGCCCTTGAGGGATTTGCTTTCCATTCTGTTGGGTCTGGGTCTGCCTGGAACAGGTTACCACGTGGGCAAAAAGCCAGACCTCCCCCTGTAAAGAGAAGTGAGGCATACCATTTAGAGCATGGGTGTTACAGTGTCGATGAATCTAGAAGCAGGACAGCAACCGGATAGTTGAAAGGCAAGATGGAAGAGAGAGGAAATATATGGCCTTGGCTCCCCACATGGTTAGCTTATGGGGCTGAAAGAATGGACTGAATTTTTCCTCCATCAGGGTTTGTACCACGTGGAGGGAATGATGAGTTTGGAATGTGTTGGCTGTGAGAGATGCCAGGGGCCACCCAGCTCTCTAAGAGGCTGGGACCCAGCACTAGAAATATGGCTTTGGCACAGAGGTTAGAGGGGAAGGGTTGATGAACAACAGCCAGCCAAGAACTGATCTCCCTAGCTTTAAAAAAAAAAAAAGTGCCACAAAAAACCTTTCATTTTCACTTCTCCCTTTATAATATGAAAACGAGACAGATTCATCAGGTTGATTTGGGCGAGGGGGGAGGATCAATACTGTCAGGGCTCCCAGAGACGAGCCATCAGTTGTTATTTATGACGTGCTTTCCCAGGTCTGGGCCTGGCTCCTGGCTGCTTTGAGAAAGCCCACAGTTTACAGCCTCTCAAAGCAAAGAGGAGCCAGCTGGAGAGAGCTGTGCATAGAGAAAGGTCACATAATTATGTCTTGAACTAAGATGGCTTTTTTGACCATGATTTCCTAGGCTCTCTGATTTTACAGGTTAAAAAAAAAAGTCTTGGATTTATTTTCTTAAGCCCTAGCATATTAAAGTTTAGAAATGGAAGTTATTGATATTTAAATAGGTAACTTGTGTTTAAGCCTATTTGCAGTAGGCTTGAATTGACCAACTTTCGTTGGTGTGGTGGATACCCAAACTTCTGATGATTCCACTAATAATGTGGTAAAGTTTTCAACCTTTTCTATTCCTGTTTTCCTGGCCAGCATCTCAGACACTCTAATCCTGGGACTGGTCTTTAGGAGGGAGGTTTTCAACTCTGGTAACCCACGGCATTGGTTGTGGGCTACGGAAGGAGCAGAGGGCTTGGCGATCTGGCTCCAGAAATGGGCCCTGTCACTTACCAGCCTGTGACCCTTCACAGATTCCATCTATGAGCTGTAACTACCGAAAATAGTGCTCCTGTCTCCTTCAGTAATTGAAAGGGTTCAATGAGCTGTGTTTATAGGAAGTGTACTGTGCATTACTAACTTAGTGTATACACCCCACCGCCCCCTCCTCCATGGTAGAAGCTATTGAGAATTGATCACATCTGAGTTCTCAGTGTTTTTAACCATTGAAGGAAAACAAACTACAGGACAGATACTGAGCACTGAGCTGACTGGGTTCCTAGTATTCTGGGTGCTCCAGTGACTAAGATACTCTTGCCCTCAAGTTCATAAGGAGATCAGTTCAGTTCAGTTGTTCAGTCGTGTCTGACTCTTTGCTACCCCATGAACCACAGCACACCAGGCCTCCCTGTCCATCACCAACTCCCGGAGTCCACCCAAACCCATGTCCATTGAGTCGGTGACGCCCACCAACCATCTCATCCTCTGTCATCCCCTTCTCCTCCTGCCCTCAATCTTTCCCAGCATCAGGGTCTTTTCAAATGAGTCAACTCTTTGCATCACGTGGCCCAAGTATTGGAGTTTCAGCTTCAAAATCTGTCCTACCAGTGAACACCCAAGACTGATCTCCTTTAAGATGGACTGGCTGGGTCTCCCTGCAGTCTAAGGGACTGTCAGGAGTCTTCTCCAACACCACAGTTCAAAAAGCATCAATTCTTAGGCGCTCAGCTTTCTTTATAGTCCAACTGTCACATCCGTATATGACCACTGGACAAACCATAGCCTTGACTAGACAGACCTTTGTTGACAAAGTAATGTCTCTTTTTAATATGCTGTCTAGGTTGGTCATAACTTTCCTTCCAAGGAGCAGGCATCTTTTAATTTCATGGCTGCAGTCTCCACCTGCAGTGATTTTGGAGCCCAGAAAAATAAAGTCAGCCACTGTTTCCACTGTTTTCCCATTTATTTGCCATGAAGTGATAGGACCAGATGCCATGGTCTTAGTTTTCTGAATGTTGAGCTTTAAGCCAATTTTTCACTCTCCTCTTTTCACTTTCATCAAGAGGCTTTTGAGTTCTTCTTCACTTTCTGCCGTAAGGGTGGTGTCATCTGCATATCTGAGGTTATTGATATTTCTCCTGGCAATCTTGATTCCAGCTTGTGCTTCCTCCAGCCCAGCATTTGTCATGATGTACTCTGCATATAAGTTAAATAAGCAGGGTAAAAATATACAGCCTTGATGTACTCCTTTTTGTATTTGAAACCAATCTTTTGTTCTATGTCTAGTTCTAACAGTTGCTTCCTGACCTGCATACAGATTTCTCAAGAGGCAGGTCAGGTGGTCTGGTATTCCCGTCTCTTTCAGAATTTTCCACAGTTTATTGTGATCCACACAGTCAAAGGCTTTGGCATAGTCAATAAAGCAGAAGTAGATGTTTTTCTGGAACTGTCTTGCTTTTTGATGATCCAGCAGATGTTGGCAATTTGATCTAGGGGAGATGAAACAGGTTTTTCAGTAACTAAGATGAGATAAAAGATGGTGAGGGCCCTAAGAGAGTATGGATGAAGTTTCTTAGGCATCCAACCTGGGGGCGAGAACGGATAAGGATTTTGGAGGTTCAAAACTGGAGCAGCATTTCGGTACCGTTGGCACTTTGG
Source organism: Nanger dama (assembly GCA_917880005.1). Taxonomy (NCBI): domain Eukaryota; kingdom Metazoa; phylum Chordata; class Mammalia; order Artiodactyla; family Bovidae; genus Nanger; species Nanger dama. The sequence continues at coordinate 11,126,354 of CAKJTW010000032.1, read as the reverse complement.
CCAGACTCCTCCTCGTGGTGGGCAGGTCCCGTGCACCATGGGGTGTTGAGCAGTGCCACTGGCCTCCGCCCGCTAGATGCCTGTAGCACCTTTCAGTTACGAGAAGCAAAATATCTGTGGACATTGTCCAGTGTCCCCTGAGGGCAAAACCGGCCCACACCTCTCCCTGGACCGCTCCCTGGGCCTGTTGATGAACCACTAAACTAGCTCTTTAACTTGGGCATGCCCCACATGGAACCCCCAGCGCTGGGATCACTGTCCACCACTCAGATGATACAGAGGAAACAGGCTCTGTGTAGCCAGCAAAGCCCTGCCTGTTTTACGATCAGGCAGGCGCACTAGGAATGGGCCACTCGAAGCCCCTCCCTAAGCTGGAGAAGAAGGGATCAAAGTCTGCAGTTCCAAGAAGGCCAAAGAAGTTTTGCATTTATCATTGACTCAACCGGGTAATTAAGAAAAGACTTTCTGAAAAAACAGGGACCTTCCGCTCGGGACCACCTTCTCCATTGATAAGACTAAGGACTTGGTCATATGACTTACTTTCCAACCTGTTTCCTCACCTGTTAAATGAGAAGCACCAGGCTTCCCAATCTCAGAGGTAATTGTACAAACTGAACGCCCTAGCGCATGTTAAGTGCTGGCTCCAGCGCTGGCCGCGTGCACTCCGACCTGTGTGTTGTCATCACGCGAATCGTTATTGCTGTTGTTGCAATCATTGCTGTCAAGCTGAGTTTCCCTCTCAGGGCAGCTCAGCTGTTAAAAACCATTCCCTTCCTTGCTGGTGTTTCCATGAGCACTTTCCTCGCACCTCCATCTCCCACCACGGGTCAAACTGATCCATGTGACTTACTTAGCAGGTGTGTTTGGGGCACCGAGTATATATGTCAGCCCCTGTTCTAAGTCCCGGGATGCAGCAGTATAGGCACAAAAATCCCCTGCCTTCATGTGGCTTGGATCACGATTGATGAAAATTTTGCCACATTTTGGCAAAATAGCCACCTCCTCCCAACCTCCTCCTGTTCCTGCCTTTTTTTTTTAATTTTATTTATTTTAATTGGAGGATAATTACAGTATTGTGGTGGTTTTTGCCATACATCAGCATGATGTATGGAACCACTGGTGCAAATGTGTGCCCCCACCTCCAGCCTGACACCCCTCCTTCCACCTCTCTCCCTACCCCATCCCTCTGGGTTGTCCCAGAGCACCCGTTCCTGTGTTAGATGGATCTTATTTTGTTTTGTTTTGTTTTTACAATGTTGTTTCTTAAATCTGTGGTTTCTTAAATCAGCAGCAGCATTCAGCCTGTTAGAAATGCAAATTTTGGATTTATACCCTAGACCTGCTGACTCAAAAATTCTGGGTGTGGCCAGCAGCTTGGGGTTTCACAGATACCTCCAGCCCAAGTTGAGAGGCACAGTTTGGGGAAAGATGCCTCTCAACGAAAAGGACTAGGGGAAAAACCAAGGTCTGGGTTGGGCTGTGTTACGTGCTGCCATCAGAGAGGAAGTTGCCCATATAGTGTATGTGTGCATCGTTTGGTCATGTCCGACTCTCCGCAACACCATGGACTGTAGCCCACCAGGCTCCTCTTTCTATATAATTCTCCAGGCAAGAACACTGGAGTGGGTTACCATTCCCTTCTCCAGGGGGCTTTCCTGACCCAGGGACCATACCTGGGTCTCCCGCATTAGAGGCAGATTCTTTACTGTCGGAGCGGAAGCCCTGCCACGTATAGTACATTTCCAAAAACAGCAGAGCTTACGAAAGACAGTCTTAGATGTATTGAGACAGTTCAAAACTGGCAGTGTGCTTTGATCTCTTCCAGGCCTGGCCTCCCTCCTTGAAACAGTAGGATCTTGCAAGCCACAGCGCAGAACTCAGTCACAGACATTCTTAGCCTTCTTTGGGTTTTTCAGCATCCTGAGAAGGAGAAAACTGCTTCCTTCCCTTTTCTCCAGAGGCTTGTGATGTCTGTGTTTGACAGTTATGCTCCTTCTTTTAATGTCTTCTCTTTCAATCATCCTCTTATCTATCTGAAAGTGAAAGTGAAAATGAAGTCGCTCAGCCGTGTCTTGACTCTTTGCGACCCTCTGGCCTGTGGCCCACCAGGTTCCTCCATACACGGGGTTTTCCAGGAAAGAATACTGGAGTGGGTTGTACTTTCCTTCCCGACCCAGGGATCGAACCCAGGTCTCCTGTACTGCAGGTATCTACCACCCTGAGCCACCAGGGAATCCCATTCTTTTCTATCTAGCACCAGTAAAAAAATCCTCACATCATAAGCCAGTTAGATGGACCAGGCTTCCCTGAAGATGAAATGGTAGCTGTCCGTACATGTCGGGTAATTTGGGTATTTAAAGATACTGTGAGGAGTAAATGAAATGAGAGACCCTGGGCCAGTGTCCAGCCTGGAGCTGGGCACAGAGTGTCCAGCCACTTGATAAATTCCCGCCCCTGTTCCCAACTCATTATGAAAACCAATAAAGGCGTTAAATAGATAACCACAGTTATTTATATGAAAAGCTTTTGACTATAGACAGTTTGAATGAGTATGAATAACCATTGTATAAATTATAACCAAAATCATGGAATCAGAAGTTTTGATCTGTTAAAACTTGTATTAAATATGTATGTAATCAAATAAACTTTAGAGACTTAAAAGTAGTATATGTTACCTGATTTCTCTCTTTTTTTTTTTCATGAAAATGGATTTTTTTTTTTCTTTGTCTGAAAGACATGTAGGATCTTAGTTCCCTGACCAGGATTTGAACATGCACCCCCTTCATTGTAAGCATGGCATCTTAACCACTGTACTGCTAAGGAGTCCCAAAGATAGATTTTTGTTTTTTTAAAGCCCTAATCAGATTAACAGAAATTCTTTTCTTCTGCACTAACCCAAACCTGGTTCTGCTTATATGGAATCTGTTAATGTAAGAGCCATCTTCAGTTTGCAAATGCTAATTCATTACTACTATGTTGATTATGTTAAAAGGTGTGTTTGAGGTGGACTGACGGTTCCTTTTATTAACGGGTTATGTCTTCAAAATGCATGTGGAAGCTTGGTCCTGCTGCTATCCTCTTCTACAGGTGTCTCTCTGGCCATCGGTGGGCCTTTCCTCCCCCAACTTCCGTCTGCCCACCTTCAGCCAAAACAACTTCTGGTTACAGTGATGGTTTTTGGTTTGCCATTTGTGGTTGATTGTATTATAGAGGTTGGGAAAGTAAGGTGAGCTGTACTCATTTCTTGCTTCCTGCCTCGCTTGAGAATAAGGATCAGCTTTTCTCAGTCCTTGACTTTCAACGTTCGCTCCTGTGTATGGTAAGGGTGGCCAAGGTGTGGCCCTGCAGTGGCGCCCCTCTGAAGGTCTGTTATTACGCGGTGCCCACCACCCTTTCCAAACCTAGGTCTGGGGACCAGGGTGTGGGCCTCCCCTGTGCTGCGCGGAGTAAAAGTATCTAGACTAGAAGTAAAAGATTAGAATCTAGTATCTAGTAAAAGACTAGAGCCATGCTGGCTGCATAGTTGAGTTTCATAAATATTTTTAGATGGATCTAAACAAGCGTCATCCCATTTGACAGTAACAGGTTACTGAGCCCTGGAGTTTTGCTGTATAGAAGTTACAGTGGTCAGCTTGCGGGCTGCCCCTTTCAAGTCAGCTAATCTCCAGCTCTTTGCACCTTGGAGAAGTGCACTCAATCAGACAAGACATAGACCCCAACTTGGCACGATTAAGGACTTTATTTATTTGTTGCTCTCAGGACTACTTGGTGTAAATCAGAGTTCTGGAGGTTGATGAACTGGAATGCAAAGAACTGGAATGCAAACTTAACTAATTTGCTCTGAGAAACATAACTGCCAAGTGGACAGTTGCAGAAATGGGTATTGTCTTGGGTTTGTGATCAGAAGGTTATTAGCTGAGTCAGAATACAGGGGTCTGAGTCATCCTGTTAGCATCTTCCCACTGTGTGGCTCTCCTCTGGAGCTCACCTGCAGGGTCGGGAGTCCTGCCTTCTGCTGGAAGAACATAATGGACACTGTCATTTACTGGGGCGTCCAGTGGTGTCTGTAAGGATAACACTGACTCTGCTGCCTTTTTTTTTTTTTTAAGGGAAAATACTTGGTTTTAGTCCAGGTTTATTATTTAAAGAAATCAAAGAAGGTCTAAGTCAGTGAAGTAAAATTTGAAATACCCTCTCCACTCCCTCCTAGTCCTGCTTCACTCTCCAGAGGTGACTACCACAGCTTGGTTTGTCCCTTTCATATCCACTTGCAAATATATATCTTACATGCAGATGCAAATTGCAGCTTGCAGTTTGTACTTAACAGGTATTAGATGTATTTCCATCTTAATGTCCATTACACCTTGTATGTGATAGTTACTCAGTCATGTCCGACTCTGCAACACCATGGACTATACAGTCCTTGGAATTCTCCTGGCCAAAATACTGGAGTGGGTAGCCGTTTCCTCCTCCAGGGGATCTTCCCAACCCAGGGACTGAACCCAGGTCTCTCACATTGTAGGCAGATTCTTTACCAGCTGAGCCAGCAGGGAACTGCTGCCCGTTATATGGGATATGCCAGAATGTAATTAACTCTTCCTATTTGATTGTTATCCCTAATTTTATAAACAGTTCTACACTGAATGTCCTTGTACATATGTTTTTGTGCAGACGTGTATTTCTGAAGGCTAGATTTCTTTAAAAATTTTTTTAATTCAGGTATAGTTGATTTACAATACTATATTAGTTTCAGGTGTACAACATAGTGATTCAAATTTTTATAGCTTCCACTCCACTCAAAGTTCTTATATGTAGACTTCTATATATATATTGAATTTGTAGATTGTATTGTATATATTCTATTGAATATGTAGATGCATTCATATCTATGAATACATATTCATATATTGTATTGAATATGTAGATTTCTATACATATATTGAATTTCTGTCACAGGGCACATATAGTAAAATGCTGGATTGTTGTTGTTTAGTCACTAAGCCACGTCTGGCTCTTTTGCAACCTCATGGACTATAGCCTGCCGGGCTCCTCTGTCCATGAGAGTTTTCTAGGGAAGAATACTGGAATGGGTTGCCATTTCCTTCTCCAGGGATCTTCTTGACCCAGGGATTGACTTATGTCTCCTGCATTGGCAGGTGGATTCTTTCCCCTGAGCTACCTGGAAACCCCAAATGCTGGATAGATAGGGCCAAATTGTCCCCCACTAAAAGCCAAAGCAGTTCTTCTTCCTCTCACCAGTATGGAGAATGCTTCTTTTCTCATACTCTTTACAGTGAGATCACGTCAGTTGTTGCGCAGTTTCGCTCCTGGTGATTTTGCTAGAAACGCGCAATACTATCGTCTCCTGATTCGTGTTTGTGTTTCTTTAATTATGCGACTGTCACCACCACCACTGCTGCTGGTTGATCGTATTTGTTGGATGTTTTATGTGCCAGGATTGTTTTAAGCACTTTAAATGAAATTTACTAATTTAAAGTTCAAATCCCTGTGAATTTGGTATGATTATCGTTGTGATTTTACAGATGAGGAAAGAGAGAGAAATTAGTCAATTTAAGCATTTCTGCCCAATGTATTTCGGTGAGTTGCTTCTTTGAATCCTTTATCATTTGTGTTTATACAGCTATTTATAGTTTTCTTACTGATTTTCTGGAGCTTGTCAGATACTGCACTTTCTCTGTATGTTTGTGTGTGCACACATGTGTGTACTAAATACTTTTTTGCCAGCTTGTCATTTTTCTTTTATCTATGAGATGTGTTTCTCTGTCCAGAAAATTTGCTCATTTCTTAATATATCAAATTATAGTCTTTACTTTTGTCAGTTTGGCGGCCCTTCCTAATCCCCAAATTATAAACTATTCTCTGTTTTCTTCTTCTGATCTTAGAATTTTATTATATTGATGCTGAACCTCTTTGGAAGGGGTTATGTGTAGGTGTTAAAGATCTGACCCTGTATTTTTCCCAAATGGATAGCTAGTTACACTAGTGCCATTTATTGAGTGGTTCAGCCTTTACCCATGAATATGAAATGCCACTTTTGTTGTGTGTGTGTACACGTGCAGCCTCATGCACTGATCTGTGTTGATCAGTACCTGGACCTTCTACTCTGCCCTGCTGATATCTTTGTCTCTTTCTAAGGAAATACTATCCCTATAAATACAGTAATTTTATGCTATGTTTTGCTATAAATTGGAAAAATCCCATCCCCTTTCATCTTATATTTGTTTTTTTTTTCATTAAAATTGCTTTCATCTTGTAAAGCAGCCCTCCCTCATCTGTAAAGGGGGAAGGTGAGGCTCAGTGGTTAAGCTGTTTGTCCCCAGCTACACTTCCAGACGAAAGGATTTCAAACCTCTTTCTTAACTCTGATGCTCCCCACCCACCCCGAGACACATGGAGTCTCTTCATGGGATACTTACAGGCCTTTTTTCTGGGGTGGGTTATCAAGTGTTTCCGTGTTCTGCAGGGCAGCTGATGGCACCTTAAGCAGTCTTTATCGTGTGAAGAAGACCTAACAAGATCTCTCCTAAGGACTCATACACTGGGGCAGCCAGAGTTGAAAGACCTGGCTTTGCCAAGAGTAGTTTTTCCAATTTAGGATGAGTCAAGGTGGGGCCACAGTGTAAAATATAGAAAGTGAGAGGAGAGAAATCACTTAGCAAATGCTTCTTAGGCTGGATACTGGTTTAACTCATCCCCGGCTCTGAGAGCATCTTCGGGTCAGGGCATGGATTGTACAGAGGTGAGGTATACACAGCCCTGGATGTTAAAGGAGGGGCATTTTGATGGAAGAGCCCACAGACAGGACTCTGGGAGCGTCTACATTTTCAGAGAAAGGGCAGCACATGTTGGAGGAACAAAGGCCTGCAGAGGTCCTAAGAGGAGGGTTTAAACAGGGATGCTTTCTCTCTGTGTCTAAATCCATCTACCTATCAGTCTATGGGGCTTCCCACGTGGCGAGGTGGTAAAGAATTCACCTGCCATTGCAGGAGACACAAGAGACGCGGGTTCAATCCCTGGATTGGGACGATCCCATGGAGTAGGCAATGACAACCCAGTTCAGTATTCTTGCCTGGAAAATTCCCTGGACAGAGGAGCTGGCGGGCTACAGTCCACAGGGCCGCAGAGAGTCGGTCACAACTGAGCAACTGAACACCAGTCTAAGACTTCTCGTCCCACTGCTGGTTGCCTCTGGATTCAATTTCTCTCAGGTGCCTTCTGTGGGTTTTTAAGGGTGAACATCAGGAAAGTAATTTTCTTCGGAGAACTTTGAAACTGCCTCCGAAACAAGTCCAGCTGAGCTCCCACCAGGAGCCATGGAAAAGTAATCCTATTTATTAGTAGTAGTATATTGATTTTGTGTGTAAAATGGACCCAGAGGCCTGTGACAATGAGTCCATTTGAAATTATAATTTAAAATACCTAACAAAATAGCCGGGCAGAACTGCTACCCCCGAATGTAAATTATTAGATGCTTAGTGAGTTTCTCATGTGCAGTAAATTGGCAATCAGCAGGTCAAATTTTGTTTTTTAATATCCTAAATTCTTTCATTTTTTGCTTTTTGTCAGCAGTCACAGGTGTAAGGATAGAGGCGTAGCTATTAAATCTTAGGGACCTATATAAAAGTAATAATATATAGTTGTGCTTTGTTGTTCACTCACTTGTTTAATCAGTCCACTTTACCATAAAACACAAGGCACTTTATCAAAGAATTCTTTTGCTGCATGACTGCACTCTTAATTTTGTGAAAACTTGCAAGGTTTCCTTCCAGACTGAAAGGTAAATGTATGATTACTTTATTACCTATTTAGCACTGGCTGCCCGGCCTTGATTTTAAGTCTGCAGTTATGGCTGATACATCCGTTTCAGTCCCACCTGCCCATTGGGCAGATCTTTCCAATCACCACCTAGTGTCCGGGGACCATGACCCCAGGTGGGCCGCGGGGCTGCTCTGCTGGTGACCACGTGGTGTGGGGAACTCTGACGCCCTGACTTCACCCCCGCTGACCTGAGCTTTCCCTTGCTCCTGGGGCTGAAGTTTTAACTCTGCCCACTCTATTAGCCATTCTTCTCCATCTTTCTTTTTAAAATATACTTTCACTTTTTCCTTCCCATCCACGCCCCCCCACCCGCAATACAACTGCCCCGGCATCCTGGCTTTTTCCATTCTTGACAAGTGATCTCTCCACTGTAACCGTAGCTCCGTTGTGCTGATATCTGTTGAAATTAGACCTAGAATCTAAATGCGGCTTCATGGAAGGATGGGTGAGAGAGACATTTTTCTCTTCGAACAGCCTGTGATCTACTGCTACTCCAAACCACCTGTCTGTACCTTTCCCACTATGATAACTGGGGAGGTGGGGGGAGATGGGGAAAGGGACTTAGAATTAAAAGTTCTGTATAAGGTACTGCATTAGCTGGTTTTGCCTCCATAATAAAGGAGCAGGGTGTTGCCCACCATTGCTAACTGCTCCCTCCCCTCAAGCATATTGAATGGACTTCAACCTCATTGCATTTCTTATCCTGTGATAGGACTCGAGACCCTTCCCTGTATTCACACCCATAGCTGCTTCTCACCCTAGTGTGGCTTTGTAACCCAAAGATGAAACGTTTCCCTTGTGCTTTAGGGAATGTGCTGCCTAAATGGCGTTTTCCTTTAGAAGTTCAAAATAATAATTGGGTCCCGAAACTACTCCTGCAAAGATAGGTGTGTGGCAAATATGACTGTGCTGGAGGCGGGCCAGCCTGCGCGGTGATTTCTCAGGCGCCTGCTTAGGAAAGAAGGATGGACCAGGGGCCCAGCCGGCAGAGGGCTTTGCTGGGCGGTCAGGCTTCTCGTGGCAACCTGGGGCCTGGTGGGGCTCACAGCCTGGAAAGGCCAGATCAGTTCTTTCACACCTTGGCTCATTTCTGATGTCAGATGTGAGCCATCTTTATGGCCTCCTTCCGCTCAGACCCCCTGTGACTTTGTCCACTAAGCTACAGGGGTACTTGGGGACTCAGGGTAGCCGCTCAGCTGCACCCATGCATTGGGTGTTCCACTGGAGGTGACTGGGACCCTAGCAAGGAGGGGAAACCACTGAGGGCGGGGTCCTCCCATCAGTCACCACACCCTTTCCCAGCCAGACTTGATGTCGCTGCTTCTGCTCTTTTCAAGTCCTAAGGGTTAATTATGTTGTTTACTGTTTACATTTGCATTCCTGATAGTGCTCTTTCACAGTGAGTTGGCTCCTTTTCTAGTCTAAGTAGATCTCAGAAGCAGGGTGAGGTTCTTCTGGCCTTTGAGATGGGCACAGTTCAAGTGCAGCAGGCCTAGAGAATGCCACAGTCATTCAGAAATCACTGAAGATCGCCGCCTGCCCACGGCCAGGACTTTGGTCCCTGCCATCTAACGACTTACTGAACTGAAATTTAAGTTCCTGTAGCGATTCTGAGAAATACTGAGAAATGTTATTTCTGGGTTGCAGGTGAGGAAGCGGAATGAAGGTCAGAGACATTTAGTGACTTGTTTTCCCCCTATGTTGAGGTTAAGAGGTTAGAACTTTGCAGTTAGTTTTAAAATCTCTCGAACTGTAGGGGCTCAGTAAAGTTACTTTGCTTTTCTAGACCTCAGTTTACTCATCCATAAGGTGGGTCAATTCATGGCCTGCATCTCCAGGTTGATGGATGGATAGACGAGAAGGCACATCATAGAAAGTGACCAGAAGGTTAGGTCTTCTAGACGTGGTGAGCAAGTAGGAGAGATGGGAACTGAAAACATAGTGCTCCAGTTCCTCATACAAAGAGGATTAGAGGCATCTTTAGATAAATAGACCTGTTGCATTTAAATATACTACAGATATGTTTAGATCAATTTTAATGATCATGGATTTGGTGTGAATTTTATTGTAACTTTTTCCCCCTTCTCTCTGTCGTTCTAAGCTGCACTGCAATGATACTTTAAAAAATTGCCAGGAGCTCAGGACTGGAGAATCAAGACACTAAAGGTTCTCCTAGGCCAGTGATTCTCAACTGGAGCAATTCTGCCCTCCTGGGGAGGGATATTTGACAGTGTCTGGAGACACTTTGGGTTGTCATCACTGCAGGTAGGAGGCTGCTACTGGCATCTGGTGGGCAGAGGCCAGGGATGTTAAGCACCCTAAAATGCACAGGGGCGGCCTTCCTTGCAGCAAAGAACTGCTGTTGTTTGTTTAGTCACTAAGTTGTGTCTGACGCTTTTATGACCCCATGGACTGTAGCCCGCCAGGCTTCTCTGTCCAGGGGATTTCCCAGGTAAGAATATTGGGGTGGGTTGCCATTTCCTTCTCCAGGATATCTTCCTGGCCCAAGGATTGAACCCATGTCTCTTGCATCTCCCATCTGGGAAGTCCATTATCAGGCCCCCAATGTCAGCAGTGCTGAGGTTGAGAGGTCATGCTCTCAGGTAATCCTCTTTCTACTGCAGTCAAGACTTTCTTCTGTTATTGCAGAATCATTTAAATCTTTTCAAACAAGGTGTACTCATTTCCTAAGGTATACTGTTTTCCATGTGAGCTGTCTTCTAAGTCCTGAAAACCTTGGACCATGTCTCGGACTATAATGGGAGGAAGAGATAGGAGAAGAAATTGTTCAGCTCTTCCTCATGGTGTATAAAGCATTCAAATCCAATCAATTTTTCTCAACAACTTTCTTTTTTGTGTGTTTCTTTCTCCCCCAGGGTCATATAGCCTACATTAGTTTTTGTAAGCACTAGGTAAACAGTAAGCTATTCAAATAAAATGGGTTCTTAATACATTTTAATCGCTCTTTTTTGTACAGATAGTTTATGGCTTTTTGTTCCTACACATGAATTTCAGGGGAATTTTAATATTTATTCTTAAACTTTTAATTTCTTTCAAATTGAATGACCATAATTGTTAGAATGAACCATCAGTTCTAATGGGAATCCTGTCTGTTAGAATAGCAGCTTATTTGAACTAGTCATGCTTTGAGCGTGTGGTTTATTGAAATTAAAATAGGAAGTTTAAATTCTAAAAAGAAATCTTACTTTTAAATCCTAATTTTGATAATTTTCCATTCCAGGATATTAAGGTAGGTAGGATTTGCCATATAAAATAAAAGATACCACCAGATTTAAACAAATACTTTAAGTATGTCCCATGCAATATTTAGGATATACTTACAGTAAATTATTTGCTGTTTGTGTGAAACTAATTCAGCTGAGTGTTCTGCATTTTTATTTGCTAAATCTGGCAACTCTAGTGATAGAACTCAAGAGTATTGGAAAATACCAGGAAATACCACTCATGTCTGGCATCTCCCTGCATAACTTCATCTTGGATGCTGTACTTTACAAAACTGTTAAATAATACGTTTCAGACAATTATTTGCCAAAAAGATGGAAATAATTTTCTGAAGGAAATTTAGAAAATTTGTTTTGTGATCCTATTCATCTGTCTCTAAGGATAGCTTGAATGAACTAGAAGTAATCTCATCTGAAGTTCAGAAGTGCCATATATCTGACCTTAAAACTCAGCTTCAGAGATGAAACCTGGATGGGAGAGAATCCTTTCTATGGTATGACTTCCAGGGATTACCAGAATTTAAATGAGGACTTAATAATCTCTAAACTCTTTCTGCTTCTCATAAAGCGGTAGAATTCCTTTCAGTGATGAAGGGCCAGTTACATCAAATGGAACAGGTAGATTGTAAAACACTTTAGATTGGCTTTCAGTTCAGTTCAGTCACTCAGTCATGTCCGACTCTTTGCAACCCCATGAATCGCAGCACACCAGGCCTCCCTGTTCATCACCATCTCTCGGAGTTCACTCCAGACTCAACGTCCATCGAGTCCGTGATGCCATCCAGCCATCTCATCCTCCGTCGTCCCCTTCTCCTCTTGCTCCCAATCCCTCCCAGCATCAGAGTCTTTTCCAATGAGTCAGCTCTTCACATGAGGTGGCCAAAGTACTGGAGTTTCAGCTTTAGCATCATTCCTTCCAAAGAAATCCCAGGGTTGATCTCCTTCAGAATGGACTGGTTGGATCTCCTTGCAGTCCAAGGGACTCTCAAGAGTCTTCTCCAACACCACAGTTCTAAAGCATCAATTCTTCAGTGCTTAGCCTTCTTCATAGTCCAACTCTCACATCCATACATGACCACAGGAAAAACCATAGCCTTGACTAGACTGTCCTTAGTTGGCAAAGTAATGTCTCTGCTTTTGAATATACTATCTAGGTTGGTCATAACTTTTCTTCCAAAGAGTAAGTGTCTTCTAATTTCATGGCTGCAGTGACCATCTGCAGTGATTTTGCAGCCCCCCAAAATAAAGTCTGACACTGTATCCACTCTTTCCCCATCTATTTCCCATGAAATGATGGGACTGGATGCCGTGATCTTCGTTTTCTGAATGTTGAGCTTTAAGCCAACTTTTTCACTCTCCACTTTCACTTTCATCAAGAGGCTCTTTAGCTCCTCTTCACTTTCTGCCATAAGGGTGGTGTCATCTGCATATCTGAGGTTATTGGTATTTCTCCCAGCAATTTTGATTCCAGCTTGTGTTTCTTCCAGTCCAGCGTTTCTCATGATGTACTCTGCATAGAAGTTAAATAAGCAGGGTGACAATATACAGCCTCGACGTACTCCTTTTCCTATTTGGAACCAGTCTGTTGTTCCATGTCCAGTTCTAACTGTTGCTTCCTGACCTGCATACAGATTTCTCAAGAGGAAGGTTAGGTGGTCTGGTATTCCCATCTCTTTCAGAATTTTCCACAGTTTATTGTGATCCACACAGTCAAAGGCTTTGGCATAGTCAATAAAGCAGAAATAGATGTTTTCCTGGAACTCTCTTGCTTTTTCCATGATCCAACGGATGTTGTCAATTTGATCTCTGGTTCCTCTGCCTTTTCCAAAACCAGCCTGAACATCTGGAAGTTCACGGTTCACGTATTGCTGAAGCCTGGCTTGGAGAATTTGGAGCATTACTTTACTAGCATGTGAGAGGAGTGCAATTGTGTGGTAGTTTGAGCGTTCTTTGGCATTACCTTTCTTTGGGATTGGAATGAAAACTGACCTTTTCCAGTCCTGTGGCCACTGCTGAGTTTTCCAAATTGGCTGGCATATTGAGTGCAGCACTTTCATAGCATCATCTTTCAGGATTTGAAATAGCTCAACTGGAATTCCATCATCTCCACTAGCTTTATTCGTAGTGATGCTTTCTAAGGCCCACTTGACTTCACATTCCAAGATGTCTGGCTCTAGATGAGTGATCACATCATCATGATTATCTGGGTCGTGAAGATCTTTTTTGTACAGTTCTTCTGTGTATTCTTGCCACCTCTTCTTAATATCTTCTGCTTCTGTTAGGTCCAGACCATTTCTGTCCTTTATCGAGCCCATCTTTGCATGAAATGTTCCCTTGGTATCTCTAATTTTCTTGAAGAAATCTCTAGTCTTTCCCATTCTGTTGTTTTCCTCTATTTCTTTGCATTGATCGCTGAAGAGGCTTTCTTATCTCTTCTTGCTATTTGGAACTCTGCATTCAGATGCTTATATCTTTCCTTTTCTCCTTGGCTTTTCGCCTCTCTTCTTTTCACAGCTATTTGTAAGACCTCCCCAGACAGCCATTTTGCTTTTTTGCATTTCTTTTCCATGGGCTTTGGAAAATAGCAAAAAAAAAAAAAAAAAAACCAGCCAAATATTCTCTGAAGGACAGAATTTTTGTGGGACTTCCCTGGTGGTCTAGTGTTTGAGACTTTTCACCTTCCAATGCAGGGGCTGCAGATTTGATCCCTGGTTAGGCAGCTGAGAAGCTAAGGTTGATCCCACATGCCTCGTGGCCAACCAACCAAAAACATAAAACAGAAGTAATATTTTAACACTCAATTAAGACTTTTAAAATGGTTCACATTAAAAAAGAATCTTAAACAATAAAAGAATTCGCAAGAGTCTACTGAAAGCCTGCATGCCCAAGTGAGTCTTCTGTAACCCTCCTCTCAATTATCTACTGATACCCATATTTACCCTTTGGGAGGAAAGCAGCTGTCATGGATGCCAACATCTTTTATGTCTTTGTGGCCTGGAAATGGGTCCATCGCAGAATGTTGCTGTCTTAAGGATGTTTTTGCCTCTGGAGGAAGAGCCAGCTGTGTCAGCTGTCGTCACCTAACTGCACGTTCCCTTGGGTCCCATATCTTCTTCCTGCGGTTCACCCTGTTTTCAGCCATCTCCGGTGCCAGCAGAACTGCTTTTTGCTTTCTCCCGAGGAGCTCTCTAGTGCCACACGCACTGCAGCCTACAAGTCAAGGGAGCTAACGCCCCTAGAGGCAACCCTCCACTCCTGGGAAAGGAAGGAAGCCATCAGTTAAATGGCCCTGCCTCCCAGAACAGTTTTAGGGTGCATTCTGTTACCCATGGCCGTGAACTGGTCCACACTCTGTTAAACAATCATCTGCCTCCTGCCCCTTGCTGCCCACTTCTTCTCCCTGGGAGCACTTCCAAATAAACTGCACCCAAATCCCTGTCTCGGTTTTTGTTTTTGGAAATGTCTAACGTTAAAACACCTGTTGCATTAGTTGCTAGGGTCGTCATAACGAAGTAACCACTGGCTGGGTCGCTTCAGCAATAGAAATTTATTTTTCAGAGTTCTGGAGGCTGGCAAGTCCAGGATCAAGGTTAGGTTCAGTTCAGGCCAGCAAGGCTGGTTACTCCTGAGGCCCCGCTCATCTTGGCTTGCAGATGGCCACCCTCTTGCTGCCTCTTCTCATGGACCCTGGGCATGTGGATCCCTGTGTCTCTCTGTGTGTCCAGATCTCTTCTTCTAATAGGGATACCAGTCATTGTGCTAAGGCTTACATTAACGGCCTCTTTTTCACTTAGTCATCTCTTGAAAGACTCACTCTGAGGTACTAGGGGCTAGGGCTTCAACCTATGAATTCTGAGGTGGATGTTCTTCAGCCCAGAACACCTGTGAAGAAGAAAAGGTTGATGTAGAAAACGAACTGTTGTGAAAGTTAGTCACTCAGTCATGTCCGACTCCTTGCAACCCCATGGACTATCGCCCACCAGGATCCTCTGTCCATGAGGTTCTCCAGGCAGGAATACTGGAGTGGGTAGCCATTCTCTTCTCCAGGGGATCTTCCCAACCCAAGGATCAAATGCAGGTCTCTGGAGTTGCAGGCAGATTCTTTACCGTCTGAGCCACTGGAGAAGCCCGCCCCACTATAATTATTTGGTCCCAAGTTTGTGGCTGATTCCACAAAAATTTTCCATCTTGTCTATCCTAGGACCTTGAAGAGATAGGTCTAGGAACTTGGAGTGGATAAAAACCACAGTAGTTGGCTATCTTGCTTTAAGTTTAGTGAGCAGCCTACATTCTGGAGCAGTCATGCCAGGCAAGGCTGCCTCTTAGCCTGAAGGAGCTTAATGTCTTAAAGAAGAAAAAGAGAGTATTAGACATACATTAGCAGAAAACTGTTTGAGATAAGAACTGACTATATGGTACAGTTCATGAACTTAGAAGTTTGGGGGAGATGGGCTGCTTCAGTGGGGTTGAATTTCTTATCCCTGAAAGGATGATCAGATTATGACAGGTCACGGCTGAATTAGGTGATTTGTGAAACTCCTACCCTGAGATTCCCTGACTGAGAGATCAGTGTGGCCTGGAGCGTGTGAACTCGTGTGATAGTCGGAGGGAAGAAGGGAAGGTTACAGCAGAGATGAACAGAACCTGTTTTGGGATCTTGGAAGATAACTCTTTTGGGATCTTGGAAGAGATCCTCAGCATCTTAGTACTTTTTTTTTTTTTAAGGTCATATTTACTTTTTAAGGTCTGTGAGAGGAAATGCTGACAGGTCATGGTGCAGTCAAGTGTGTGGAAGGAGAGGGACCTTTTTATGTGTTTTCTCAAGGGTCCCACAGAACAAAGGAAGCTGCTCTAGGTGGTGTTTTGTGGGAGGGATGGGGGGTCTAGGGAGTCGAGCAGCTTTTTAGAGGGAAATAAGTTAGGAAGTAAGAAAGGCCTGACCCAAACTTCTTCCTACCTCAGAGCCTTGGTACTTGCTGTTCCCTCTTCCTGGAATTGCCTGGCTTATGTCTTCCCACGTGGACGTGGTTCCTGGTCGGGACTGACTCAGCCAACACTTCAGAAAGTCAGTCTAAAACGCCCCTCTCCCACCAGCCACTCTCTCCTCTTCTTTCATTTTATTTGCGTCACACTAACCTCCACCTGGACCTGGGCTCTTCACCCAGTACCTAGATGTTGCCCGCCACTTACCAGGTGCCTGGTGAATATTTGCTAAATGAAAGAACTCAACTGGGCTCCGGGGCCCGGACTGTCCGGTTGACCAGCTCTCCTCGTGGACTTGGCTTCCGCATCCCGTCCACCAAGTTGCAAGTCTATTGCAGTGGATTAAGGATGTTTCTTTTCAGTTGCTGGCAGTGGGTGGACTAGCTGAGATTTGGGAGGTTGAAGGTCACTAAGAGTTTTCTCAGCATCTTTTTTTTTTTTTTAAGGTCATATTTGCTTAGTCCAGTTCAAATACTGAGTGCCTGTCTTGTTGCTGTGTGTTGCTGTGCTGTGCTTAGTTGCTCAATTGTGTTGGAGCCCACCAGGCTCCTCTGTTCATGGGATTCTCCAGGCAAGGATGCTAGAGTGGGTTGCCATGCCCTCCTCCAGGCTGTGCATTAAACTTACTGTTAAATAGGTCTCAGGAATCACAGAGCAAATAAGACCTCAAGGAGATCACAGGTCAGCTTATGGTCCTTTTTTTTTTTTTTTTTTTGGAGTTTGCAGTAACTTTTTCTTTCAACAATTTTATGTATTTATTTTTGGCTGTGCTGGGTCTTCGTTGCCACGCGGGCTTTTCTCTAGTAGCGGAGAGCAGGGGCTACTCTCTAGTTGAGGTTCACGGGCTTCTCATCGTGGTAGTTTCTCTTGTTGCAGAGCACAGGCTCTGGGGTGCTTGAGCGTCAGTAGTGGGCTCAGTAATTGCAGTTTCTGGGCTCCAGGGCACCAGTTCAGTAATTGTGGCCCACCGGCTCCCTGGCTCCGTGGCATATGGGGTCTTCCCGGGTCAGGGGTTGAATCCATGTCTCCTGCATTGGCAGGTGGATTCTTTACCACTGAGCCACCAGGGAAGGCCCCAGTGTATATGGTTCTTGATGCGTTCCCAAACAGAATTCTAGATTTTCCTTCTTTATTTTTACTAACCTCTAACTGAAATTTGGGGCTTCCCAGATGGCTCAGTGATAAAGAATCTGCCTGACAATGCAGGAGATGCAGGTTGCATCCCTGGGTCGGGAAGATCCCCTGGAGAAGGAAATGGCAACCCACTCCAGTAATCTTGCCTGGGGAGTCCCACGGACAGAGGAGACTGGCGACCTATGGGGTTGCAAAAGAGTGACACATGACTTAGCAACTAAACTGCAATAGCAATGACTGAAATTTAGCATTCCTTTCATTATGAATGTAGGCAATAAATCAGAGCAGTCCTGACAGTACCTGTGACTTCATCACCTATAGAAATCACAGATATTTTCATATCATGTTACACTTGTTGGCAGATATCTTGAAATGCTCATCACAGCTTCAAAATGACAGTGATTTTTGGACCTGCTACTGGATATTTTTATTGACCGCTTAGTAAAACACACAGATTACTGTATCATAAATGTCTTTTTAATATTTTGACTAGCTGTATCTATCTCAGTACAAGTGTTTCCTTTATGATCCTGTGTATTTTATCTTCAGTTCAGTTCAGTCGCTCAGTCGTGTCCCCCATGAACAGTATGAAAAAGCAAAATGATAGGATACTGAAAGAGAAACTCCCCAGGTCAATAGGTGCCCAATATGCTACTGGAGATCAGTGGAGAAATAACTCCAGAAAGAATGAAGGGATGAAGCCAAAGCAAAAACAATACCCAGCTGTAGATGTGACTGGTGATAGAAGCAAGGTCCGATGCTGTATTTTATCTTGGGCATATAAAAACATTAGTCTGAGCAAGCGTACATGGGCTTCCCCAGAAGACCAAAGGAGCCCCTGGCACAAAAGAAGTTAAGAGCCTTAGTGGAATTATGTAAAACAAAACAAACAAAAAAAAAACACGGGTCCTATCACTTTATCTTAAATTAGGATAGTTAGTAATTCCTGTGAAAAATGGTCCCCTGCTCTGGGCTTACTGATTCTTCTTGAGTCTTCTTCCAGCCCCCAAGATCTTTTGTAATTTTGAGATGGACCTTGTGTGAAAGATTCTTTTTTCTCATAGTTTGATTGGAAGATATACTCACCTTAACAGGACTGTAAGAGGATATTGCAAGCTTTGATGATAGAGCAGAAAAATCTTAGGACAGCTGGTCAAAACAAGCTTGTCCTGCCTTGTGGGAGGGACAGGGCTTTCAAATGATCTTTTGGTTTAAGACCTTAATTAAAAACAGCCTAAATTCACTTGTGGCAAGAATTTATTAAAGGAAAATAACCATGACTAAGTCTCTGTTGTGGTCTAAATAAAGGAGCATGCCAGCAAGGGTCGGGAGGCTTGAATCCTGGTGAACTTGGTGCAGAGTGCCCAAGAAACCTCGGACTGGTCACTTAACAGTTAGTGATCCATATAATTAGGAGGTGGTTTGGTCACTAAGATCTGGGAGTCTCTGAACCCGAAGACACAATAATCTGTGACATATTTACATATAGTTTAAACTGTGATGTCAAGGTGTTAGAAGAACAGATTACCAGTGATACATCTCAGTTTCACTTCTCATGCAAGAAGCCTCTTAGACCCACAAAAAGCACCTCAATGCATCAGTGGATTCTTCAGTGTTAACAAAAGTGTTCTGCTTGTTCTTTCTCTAGACAATACATAGAGCAATGCAGGTTTCTTCCAAAATGCCCTTTTATTCAGCTTAACTGTCATACCTTGGAAACTTCACTTCTTAGTCTCATTTAGGATCCGAAAGGGGCCAGGTAGCTGAATATCCTTTCCCTACCTGGAAACCCCATTCACTGCTGCAAACTTTTTAATGCCTCTGGGCATCCTTGGAATGACAGCACTGGGGACCAGTCTCGCGCCACACTGAGCAGAGCGAGTGGCTTCTACCCTTCAAAATCAGCAGAGGCACATGCACACAGTCAGAACCTGGCAGACGGAGAGGAGGTGGGGAACCTAGAGAGCGACCAGTTCCAGGCGTACTCCATGGAGAAAGCCCTGGAGTATGGCGCCAGAGCCAGGACAGCTGGCATCTGCCCCCAGCCCTCGGTACAGCACTGATGTGCTAGTGGGCATCGCCGTGGATGAGTGAGGTCCCACTGGATTATTTCAGAATATTTCATGATGGTTTTTATGTGTTCTTCCCAGCAACAGCTCTTTGAAGTAGTTTACTAGTGGATCCATTTTACAGAGGAAGAACTTGAGACCTAGGTTGGTTATAACTTGCCCAAAGTCATGTAAAAAA
This sequence comes from Nanger dama, assembly GCA_917880005.1. Lineage (NCBI taxonomy): Eukaryota > Metazoa > Chordata > Mammalia > Artiodactyla > Bovidae > Nanger > Nanger dama. Next base: position 11,106,909 of record CAKJTW010000032.1, on the reverse strand, counting down.
TTAATAGTGCTCCCTGAATATGTGGCGACTTGAATATTGCTTGGACTTTTGACTTGATAACAAGAGCAGACTTTTTAGCATACTAAAAGTTTACTAAGTCTGTTTGTTAACTTTTAAAAAAATAAAAAGAAGGAACAATATGTGTTACTAAAATTCATTGCACTGGCTGAATACCGTAATTAATGGGATACCAGGCCCAGGGACGGCAGAACCGGTGGGCTGCCGTCTATGGGTTCGCACAGAGTTGGACACGACTGAAGTGACAGCAGCCCCAGAGGTAAGAAGAATGAGCTCCTTTTGTTATTCTAGAATAATAAAAGTGTTGTTAGTCCCTCAGTCATGTCCAACTCTGAGACCCCATGGACTATAGCCCGCAAGTCTCCTCTGTCCATTGAATTCTCCAGGCAAGAATGCTAGAATACTGGAGTGGGTTGCCATTCCCTTCTCCAGGGGATCTTCCCAACCCAGGGATTGAACTCGGGTCTCAGCAATTGTTATTACAGCTCCTTCTTTCCTTGCTTTCTTGTTCCTCTCAACCTCCCCTGGGGAAAAGATAACTTTATCAAAACTAAGATCATACACCAAAGAAGTGCCTTTGTGAAAAAGGAATATTTGCGTTTTCTCTTAGAACATTTACAGTAGAATGGAAATTCTAAATTTTCTTCCTCTCTCTGTGCATTAGGAGCTTTCTCTCATTAGCAGCCCTTTCCCCCTCCCTTAAACAAAAGGACCAGGCAGGAGTAGGGGAAGCATGCAGGTAAAGAGATCACAGTGACTGTAATTCAAGCCCTTGAATTCCAGTAAAGTTCTAATATGGACTTACGTAAAATTGTAGCCATTAAGTCCATTTAGGGAGCAGGGAAATCTTTCATACCTTTTAAAATATCAAAAATCAACACTCCCAGGTGGGATGTACTACCGAGAAAATGAAGTCTCTTGGTTGGACCTAACTGATACGGAAAGTGAAAGAAACATCAGTCATTGCCAACTACAGGTGACCGGTCATTTTGAATAGCATTTATCAGCCTTTGAAATGGCATCAATTTTAAAGGAACAGTTCTCTCTAGGGCAAGACTGTTCTTATTCTGGCTTCTGATAGCCTTGATCTATCAGAAGAGTATAAATATTGGCTGATGCAAATCCAACTTGGAAAAGAAACAGCATTCTAATCTACAGAAAACATTAGATGATTCTCAAAATGTTGGTTCTTCAGTGTTCATATATTACTTTACTTAGGTTGGGCAAAAGTTGGCAAAATGCATTTCATAACCCAGTTTCTGTTTTGATCCCTGGGTTGGGAAGATCCCCTGGAGAAGGAAATAGCAACGCACTTCAGTGTTCTTGCCTGGAAAACCCATGGACCGAGGAGTATGGTGGGCTATATTCATGGGGTCCCAAAGAGTCGGACATGACTTAGCAACTGAACAACAACAACATTCTATTTAGTTGGGGAGAATGGAGAGTGATTGACTAATATCCAGAAGGGAAAGAAATTCAACACGGAATTTTGAGTAGGCATGAACAGAAAAAGTGAAGCCACTCAGTTGGGAACCAACTTGCTATTGAAAGGACTTTGGAGATTCTCTACTTAGTACTTTGGTTTTACTGCTTAAGAACTGAGTCAGAGAAATTGATTGCCCAGGGTCAGACAAAGCCAGTGGGAATGGTGCTTTTTCATTACCACCTTCCCGTGGCGTCTGTATTCCCGGCCATGCTTGGTTATAAGATTTATTTAACGACATGTGTTGACCTAGGATTATTTGTGATGGTGAATACCACAGATTTGACTGGGTAATGTGATCCTTTTTATTTGCTTTAAGTTAACTTTAGCCCTTAGCATGGTGTGTTGGAAAGGGCACTAAACTTGGATCCAGAAGACTTGAGTTCAAGTTTCAGCTTCGACCTTAGCTTCTCTTCAGCAAATCTGAGAGCCCTGTATTCTTAATCCATAAAATGGGGATAATAATACCCAATTTACCCTCCGTAGTGTGAGGATTAGTTGTGAAAAGCTTTGTAAAGTGTAAAGTGCTAAATAAGCATAAGGGTATTCATGTTTTCAAATTTCACCCTAATTTGCATAATCAATACAAATGCTTTTTCTCTGTTTTTACTCTAAGTATCTTTTCCCATTAGATTTCTAGATGCTGGTAATGATAGCATCTCTCTTGATCTGGCCTTTGTCTCAAGGTGTATGCACTCAAAGTAGTGCATACAACTTGGTGCAACTTGTCAGTCTTTCCATCTGTCTTAAATTTTTGTTTCATTTGATGTGAAGCAAATGTTCAAACTTATATTGTGAAAATCCTAGCTTGCTCTCCACTGGGGAAGTGGAGAACTGAGTATGGTTTGTGATAAGAGCATCACTTTAAAACAGCCCACCTAGGCAACACAGATTGGAAGGAAATCTGGTAATCGCACTCTTTTGTTCTTCTATGAATATAACCAATCTGGGCAATTTGGGCTCCAGAGTGAATTTTTAGGCATGAGTTATCCAGTTAAGTTAGCCAGATAATTGCCAGCTGTCTCCTCTGCTCTCTGTTCTGTAGACCCCAGCCTGAGCAATTGTCTTGTTTACTCATGCAAGCAAGTTGCTGGTTTCCATTTTCAGACAAAACCAAACTACATATTAGAATGGTATTTTAATTGAGCTATTTTTGCCACTGATTCAAAGGTCCCCCATCTCTTGCCAAAGGAGTTGCCCAGATGAGAACCCATGAATTTAGTTGATTTGGGGGTTCCCTTGTTGGCTCTGGGAAAGACTTACACACAATAAAAGAGATTTGGAAGTTGATGAGATTTTGTGAAATATTCAAAACTTATCTCACATTCTGACCAAATATTTTTCTACTAATTTTCCTAACTAAATGGAAACTCCAGCTGTATAAATAATGATTTTTGTTTGAAAATATTTCTTCCCTTGTTTTTAGAACCATCAGGGGAATTAAATTATAAATAAGTAGCAGCAAAGAGCTGCTTTGTCAATGTGAAAACAAATGTAAAATGGCTGAAATTTTGAACTGAATTCTAGAATGTAGGCACCACCCTTCCACATGGGTTGACAGAGCAAGCTGCCCTCAAGAGGGAGGAAGATGCTTACTCACATGTTTCATTTTGTTTGTGTGTATGTTTATTCTTAATTTATTTGCCCATTTCTCTGTTGGATCTGATTTGAATCCTGAAGTTCTTTCCACATACTTTTAACTGATTACCAATGTAGTGACGTGTCCATCTGTACCCATCTTTTTTTCCTCCTTTTTTTTTCTTAAAAAAAAAAAAAAAAAAAGAGGGACTACCCTGGTAGCCCAGTGGTTAAGACTTCTCCTTCCAGTCTGGAGGGGTGCAGGTTTGACCCCTGGTCAGAGAACTAAGACCCCGCATGCCTCAGGACCAAAACACTCAAACCAAGGCAAAACAAAAAACAGAAGCAATATGGTAACAACTTCAATAAAAACTTTTAAAATGGTCCACTTCCCAAAAAAATCTTTAAAAAATTCACCTTTCATTGACCTCACAAACCTCATCCTGCTTAAGCATATGTAATGAAAATACTTTATGACCCGTGCTTTCTGTATATTTGTATTTTGTTTATAAACTCCAGTGGAGAAAGCAGTGAGTCATACGCCTAGCCAGGGTGATCTCTGCCCAATACTTCACCTGTTGGCTGTGAAATCCCCTTATCAAAACATTATGAATGGGGACTTCTGTAGGGGTCCAATGGCTGAGACTCCAAGCTCCCATTGCAGGGGCCTGGGTTTGATCCTCGATCAGGGAACTAGATCCCATACACTGCAACTAAAAATCCCACATGCCCCAATGAAGACTGAAGATCCTGCATGCTATAACTGAGACCTGGTGCAGGCAAATAAACAGAATGAAACTCAATTATAATGATAAGATAAGCAGAATAAATATAAAGAAGTAAAATTAAAAACAGAAACACGTTTTGTGCTATCAGGACCCTTCATCGCACTTTCTGAACTCCTGTCGCTGTACATCAAGGATGTAGTCACATTATTGAACTATAGGCTTCAGAGATTTTGAACTCATCTTTCATTGGAGGGAGTTGTATTCATCATTCCACAAACACTTAACTAATGAGTATTTTGTGGCAGAGATATTACTATCTAAGAAATGGTAATAATGAATTATTTTTATTTAATTATAATAACCTAGGTTAATAGCGTCACTATTATCTTACATTGAACTTTCCTGTAGAATTATTCAGTAGAAACAAGTGGTTGCTGTGTGTGTGTGTGTGTGTGTGTGTGTTTGTTTGTTTGTTTGCTGAGTTTTTACCTTAGCCCTAGCTTCCTTCCTATCATGAGAGTTATATGTCCATATGTCCAAAAAAGAGAAGGAAAAATTCAGCCCCCTCCCCTGCCCATCAGGAAAGCAAAAACCATCTACACACCTCGAGGCTTCGCCTCTGTCTCTCCAGCTTCTTGGTAGGAAGTCAGTAACACCAGTGCAAAAGGCCGTTTCTCTTCCTTGGGATTTGGTCTGCTCTCTGGAAACCAGTGGAGACACGGAAGTTTTCTTTCCATAATGATCTTAAGTGTTGGTAGTTACCGTCTCTGTGAAAGCTCGTTAGGAATGAGTTCTTTTCCTCTGGACTGGGAAGTCACACGCTGGAGCTCACAGTGGAACAACAGGCCGGAGGATCACAAAGCTGCTTTAACTCAAATTTATTTCCGCCTACTTCTGCCAGGAGTAATTTCAGTGGATATCTCACTGTGCACAGATGGTCAAGGAGAGGGAAAGTGGTCAGGGGTAGGGGTGGGGAGACCCAGCAATCCAGTGAAGCCCACACCAGGCAGGGACCTGCAGGGGTGAGCAATCCTTTAGGAATCTTTAGTTAGTTAGTTTGTTTTATTGTGGTAAGATATATATCACATAACATTTGTCATTTTTAGGTGTATAATTCAGTGACTTTAAGTACATTTATAATGTTGTACAACCATCACCACTGTTTCCAGGATTTTTTCTCCATCTCTAATAGAAATTGCTACGTGCCACACAGTAACTCCTCACACCCCCCACCCCCTCGTCCCTTGTAACCACTGTTGTACTTACTGTCTTTGAACTTGACTACTGTGAGTGCCTCATACAAGTGGAATGATAGACTATTTGTCCGTCTGTGTCTGCCTTATTTCACTTTGCCTAGTGTCTTTGAGGTACATCCATGTTGTAACATGTATCAAGATTTCACTCCTTTTATGGCTGAGTAATATTCCATGGTGTACATAATACACCCATTGTTTAATCTGTTCATCTTTCAATGGACTGTTGTTTCCATCTTTGAGCTATTGTGAATAATCCTGCTGTGAACACTGGTGTAGAAATATCTTAGTTGCTGCTTTCAATTCCTTTGGGTGTAGATCCAGCAGTGGGATTGCTGGATCATACGGCATTTCCATGTTTAACTTTTAGAGGAACCGCTGAGCTGTTTTCCAGAGAGGTTGTTTTCCACATTCCCACCAGCCTTGCACAAGCCTTTGCTCACCAGGCCTCATTCCTCACTGGGTTTCCCATGAGTAACTGTTTCTACTATCTGGTGAGCTGGCTGTGATTGGGGAAAGGAGGATTTTTGTCGTGTTGTTACCTGGTTGGACACGGAGGCCTGTTTGTGAGGTGTAGGAAGGGTTCCTGGGGCCTTGGCTGTGGGTGCTGTGGTCTGTGTTCTCCACTGTAAAGGGAGCCGCATGGCAAAGGCTCACCCTCCCTCCAGAAGCAGCCTACTTTCCACTCTTTTCATTCTCTCGGTATCCATCTTAATAGCTGCTGGGTCGTCTAAATGAAAAATTTATCTTGTGCTGCTTACCCAAAGGATAGGCTCCTCACATGTCAGATATTATTTTACCAATTATCTTGGTAACTTCTGTACTTTTCATTTCTTCAAGCAAAGGTTAGGATTATCTGAGTCTCCATAACCTTCAACTTTTTACACCTTTTATAATTAGTAACAGTAAACTAAGCAAACTTTAGAATTATTTGAAATGCTATGACACTTTCAACTGCATTTGTGTTTGTGTATGTGTGTGTGTGTGGACTTATATTTGGACATGATTCTTTTCCTTCATCAATGCAGATAAAGCCTTTCATGTAGGTTTGCCAAATAATCATTTTATGGAAAGCTGAGATTTCTTAAAATTAAATTTTAAATTAGTCAATTTAATTAAAATTTACATTAATTTTTAAAATTAATTTATTTAATTGGAGGCTAGTTACTTTACAATATTGTGGAGGTTTTTGCCATACATCAACGTGAATCAGCCATGGGTCTACATGTGTCCCCCGGTCCCAAACGCCCCTCCCACCTCCCTCTCTACCCCATCCCTCTGGGTTATCTCAGAGCACTAGCTCTGGGTGCCCTGCTTCCTGCATTGAATTTGCACTGGTCATCTGTTTTACATTTGGTAATGTACATGTCTCAATGCTGTTCTCTCAAATCATCCCACCCTCATCTTTTCCCACATAGTCCAAAAGTCAGTTCTTCTCATCTATGTCTCATGCTGTCTTGCATATAGGGTCATCATTTCTTTCTAAATTGCATATATGCATATATATGTGTTAATATACTGTATTGGTGTTTCTGTTTCTGACTGACTTCACTCTGTATAATAGGCTCCAGCGTCATCCACCTCATTAGAACTGATTCAAATGAGTTCTTTTTCATAGCTGGGTAATATTCCATTGTGTGTATGTAATACAACTTCCTTATCCATTCATCTGCTGTTGGACATCTAGGTTGCTTCCATGTCTAGCTATTGTAAACCTATGAAACCTTTTGTATTGTAACCTTTGACACATTTGCGTGAAGTAGGTAGCTTGAGCACCATTTTTTTTTTTTGGCAGATGAAGAAATGAGCATGTCTATCAATGAAGAAAGCTGGACCTGCCCACATTCCCTTGGGGGTATGATGTGGGAAAGGCCAGTGTAGACTGGGTACCACCATCTGTGGTGGGAGCTGTGTAGGCACAAGCCAGGGCAGAGACATCTGCTTTCATTTCTGTCTCTCTTTGTAGCCTTATCCTTTTTGAGTCCTCACTCTTTTTCTCTTCCTGGATTACTATGCTGGATATGGACATAACCGTCCCACATCACAACTTGTTGTTTCCCCATACCCTCACACTTTACAAATACACACTTTCTTCATCTGGAATCCCCAGTATAGGGATAATCCCCATTTTCCCCAGGGATTTGGGATAATGTTTTTTGAAAACTGTAGTGCTTCAGATGCTGTCTCAGCCTGTGTGAATTCCCATGGCTTTATTGCCTATGGAAATTATTTGACTGTGTGTGTACTAATATAGGCGCTTCCCTGATAGCTCAGTTGATAAAGAATCTGCCTGCAGTACAGGACACCCTGGTTTGATTCCCGGGCCAGGAAGATCCACTGGAGAAGGGATAGACTATCCACTCCAATATTCGGGCTTCCCTGATGGCTCAGCTGGTATAGAATCTGCCTGCAATGTGGGAGACCTGGGTTCAATCCCTGAGTTGGGAAGATCCCCTGAAGAAGGGAAAAGCTACCCACTCCGGTATTCTGGCCTGGAGAATTCGAAGGACTGTATAGCCCATGGGGTTGCAAAGAGTTGGACACAACTGAGCTATGATATGGGCTTGCCTGGTAGCTCAGACAATAAAGAATCCACCTGCAATGCAGGAGACCTGGATTTAATCCCTGGGTTGGCAAGAACCCCTGGAGAAGGGAATGGCAACCCACTGTAGTATTCTTGCCTGGAAAAATCCCAGGGACAGAGGAGTCTAGTGGACTACAGTGTACTAATATTGCATGTCTTCCGTAAGTTAAAAGTTAGTGGTTATTTTATTTATTTCTGTTTAATTTCCTATCAACTATTTGATCATTGTTTAGCTTGTAAGTTTTGTTGAGATAAAAGTTCCATATTAGTGCCTTGTACCTTTGAAGATATATTAATGTCTTCCCTATGGTTTCCTGTACCACACATTTATGATTTGATACGGTACTTTTGAGCAAAGAGGTATTTTGTGGTAGGGGATGAGGGGTAGGTGCTGCAGCATGCAGGATCTTAGTTCCCAGGTCAGGGATTGAACTGGTGGCCCCCTGTACTGGGAGTGTGGAGTCCTAACCACTAAACCACCAGGGAAGTCTCGCAAAGAGATTTTTAATATTAGATACTCATGCTTCATCACAAGTTCAGCCTCTGTGAAATAAGCTTCATTAAGACCTTTGAAATGTCCAGTGTGTTTTGCAGAAGAGTTGCGTAGTTGACACCTTGAACAGATTAAGCCAGCCAGTACGTGCTCAGTTGTGTCAACCTCTCTGTGACCCCACAGACTGTAGCCTCCACCAGACTCCCTTGGATTTTTCAGGCAAGCATACTGGAGTGGATTGCCATTTCCTACTTCAGGGGATCTTCCGAAGCCAGGGATCGAACCTGTGTCTCCTGCATGAACAGGCAGATTCTTTACCAGCTGCACCACCTGAACAGTTTAAAGGTTTATCCATCTCTTAGTTCATCCCTTCACAAAACAAGAACATCTAGTTTCTAGTATGATCCCTAGTAGCCCTCAAAAAATGTTAGTTTCCATCTCCACCTGTCCAAGTCATGGGTCTGTTTCTCTTTATCCCATTGTATGTCAGTTCCTTACTGTGACTGATTCCAGAAGAAAAGGCAGGAAAGCAGAGTGGGTGCCATCCTGGCAGTTCTGCCCACGTTGTTCACATCCTCATCCAGTAGCAGCAAGACCCTTGGAAATGAAATGTTATATCAAAAGACAAAACAAAAGAACAGAGAAAACACATTTTCTTTCTTAACTGTTCAATTCAGGGCTTTCTACTAAGTCTGAGGAAATGTTGCAGAGTCCATCTAAAGGCCTTGGAAAGTCACCCAGAGTCATGAATGGGTGTAGTTTATGGCCGGGACGTAGCATCAGGACCTATGAGCTTTCATTTTGATGCCAAGTTCCCCGGAGGCAGGTATCACACGGGACCCAGGTCTAGCCTAGTTTCTGCCACATAATAGGTGTGTGTTTTTTTGGAGCTGAATTGCCTTGGTCCTGCCACTCCTTGAACCCTTGGTCAAATCACAGCCTTTTGAACCTCAGGTTCCTCCTCATTCAGGGCAGGAAGTGGGGAACAGGTCATCATGAGTGGTCGCTTTAGTGTAAGAATCAGTGTATTTTCTCCATTTTCCAAGACATGACATTTTTTGGCAGATGTTATCTGCCTCTTACCATTGATCTTTCTGTTCATTTATGAAATGATGGTACATCTTGCAATCTAGGCTTCTCAGAGCCAAGGACTTTTGTTTTCTCATCCACTCTTGGTGGGAAATTGGGTATTAGAAAGACAGGTTCTGGGACTTAAAAGACGGTTTCAGGTGGCTGCTCGCTTTGCCATTGTTTGCTCATCTGTGCCATAGGAGTTCAGGAAAGATGAAATAATAATTTTGAGCACCCCAATCCAACTTTCAGCAGAGGCTCGGTGCATGTTAACTATCATTATTTCACCAAAAGTTTAGGGACTTACTCCTGAAAGTTCAAGGAACGCTCCCTTGACACACATATAGGAGTTGGGTAATACCATGGGCAGTGCTTAAGCTGGACACATTACTGACCCCTGATGTAAAATACCTGTTTCTGGATTAGGTAACAAAAAATGAGATTTGTAACCTTCTCTTTGTCTTATTTTTGACAGGATGGACAGCTCTCTCTCTCTTTCTGTCTGTCTGTCTGTCTCTCTCTATATCTATCTATCTATCTATCTATCTATCTATCTATAAAACCTAGAAAGTTTAAGAACAAATAAACCTTCATGCCAAAAAGCAGCTTTATAAAATGTCACTGGTTTACTGCATCGTTATAAAGAAACGTGGCCACCTTGGACCCAGAAGACATTAGTTTTTAAAAGTGTCTTCCTTGGCTAATACCGGGATGTAGTGTGATAAGTTAGATTAATGTATTGTATTAGCTGTGGCTCCAGAGAAAACAGGGAGGTCAGTCAGAGCACAGAGGAGAGAGGACCCTCCACGCCGTCTTGAATGCCATTGGAAGGCGAATAGGACCAGCCACTGCCTTGGTGTTCTGCAGCTTTTGACAAATTTGGGGGTAGGGCCCAGGCTCTCTTGTGAGGTTTTTTGCCCATGGGACAAATGAGCTAAGCAGTACTGCATTATTGGTTGTGTGTGTGTGTGAGAGAGAGAAAGGACCTCACAGTAGCAGAGCTGAATAGGTCCTGCCATTTTGCTTTACATCTGATCAGCCAAGCCACTGCCTTCTCTGCTTGGCCCTCTCAAGGAGGCAGTTCCTCCACTGCCCCCGACAGAGACCCATGGCAATCTTCTGGGATACCTTTTCCTGAGTGTCAGTGATTTGTACTGATCCAACCTCCAAGGGGAAGGGACAGGATGAAATAGAGAATTTATTTTTTTATTATGTCATCTCATGCAGAGAGTGCTACATAATCGGGAGTCAGAAATCGAAAGGATTAGGCCGGGAAGTCACTCTGCCCATGAGCTGGGTTACAACACGCTCATTCATTGCAAAGCAACAGAAGCCCCTGTCATCACCGTAATTTATTTGTGACAGAGTAAGCTCATGGAATTGAGCAACTTGGAGTTCCCGTCTCTGCTGGAGAATGCTGGGGAAGACCTCTCTGAGACCTCAAGTACCACTACCACCTTCTGGAGATGAGCACATAAAGGCCCAGAAAGGAGTGGTGACTTGCCCGGGTCACACAGCAATTTAGGGCCATATCGAGGGTTAGGAAATGGGTAGTTCTTGATAGTGTCCTTGGGTCTTTCTAATCCATTTCCTGATGACACAGTGGATAGGATTTTCCTCAGATTTCTGTCTTTAGGGTTGAAGTGAAAGGTCTTTCACTTGTCCAACCCCATTCTGTTTTTCCAAGTAGATTACAGGTAATAATTCCAAGTAGATTACAGGTAACAATTGTAGAAATTGAGCAAGAGATGCTGGAAAGCTAGTTTGTGGAGTAGGTGCTTTGTTGTTTTTTTTTTTTTTTTTTGGTTTGGTTGTCAGGAGAACTCTGTGCACAGCCTAGAAACTCCTCCCGGGAAAGGATCATTGATTCTCCAGGGAGTGTTGTGCAGTGGCCAGGTCTGTGCTTGCTGATAAAGGCCCTTTTGTAGGTTCCTGCCGCTGAGAGCCCATGCAGGAAAGGTCAGCTGACTTGTTTTCTTTCACTGATATGTGACACAGAGTCAGAACTGTAACTCTAGTGCCTTGACATGTGGCCAGAGTAATAAATGGGTTTGTTTTTATTTTTAAAAAATTTCTACATTTCTATATATAAGGTTTATATTAACTTTAGTTTTTGTTTTTCTTCAAATTTTATAGAAATGTTATTGACATGCAGCACCATGTAAGTTTAAGGTGTACAGTATAGTGATTTGACTTACTTACGTCAGCAAATGATTACCACAAGTTTAGTGAGCGTCTGGCATCTCGTATATGTGCAAAAAAAGAAGAAAAGAAAAAAGTGTTTGTGGAGCTCCTGGTAAAGAACTTGCCTGCCAATGCAGGAGACAAGGAGACATGGGTTTGATCCCTGGGTCAGGAAGATCTGCTGGAGAAGGAAATGGCAACCCACTCTGGTATTCTTGTCTGGAGAACCCCATGGACAGTGGCAGGCTATGGTCCATAGGGTTGCAAAGAGTAGGCCACAACTGAAGCAACTTAGCACACTTGGCAAATGAGGGGCACTCAGGATGTACATTCTTAACTTTCAGATTTAACATGCAGCAGTGTTAATTATATTTCTCTTACTGTACATTATATCCTTAAGGACTTCTCTGGTGGCTCAGATGGTAAAGCGTCTGTCTACAATGTGGGAGACCTGGGTTCGATCCCTGGGTCAGGAAGATCCCTTGGAGAAGAAAATGGCAATCCACTCCAGTACTATTGCCTGGAAAATCCCATGAACAGAGGACCTGATAGGCTACAGTCCATGGGGTCGCAAAGAGTCGGGCACAACTGAGCGACTTCACTTTCCCTAGTATTTATTTATACCTGGAAGTTTATACCTTTTGACTGCCTTCATCCAATTCCTCCTCCCCCCTCCCCTCATCTCTGGTAACTACAAATTGAAGTTTATATTTACTTTATAAATTTTATGCAACAACAGTCTGAATATAGAGATGATTTTAAAATCAGATACTTCAGGGAGTATGTAAAAACTGGCATCTCTTCAGGGAGGCATGGAGGTATTAAAAATTTGGTTACTCTGACTTATTTGTATATTCTATATGTTGTACTTTGTACAGTATCAAAAGATGTTTCCTGGTTTTGAATTAGAGAAAAGACAGGTCTGAGAGGTAGGGGAGAGGGAGGGTGTCATTCTTGGTCTGATCTAGGGAATTTTATGTTCCTGAAGTCTATAATTAGGTGCTTCTGTTGATTGTTTATTTATTAAAACAAAAGTGGGGGAAGAGTGCCATGGAGTGAAAAACACTGGATGGTAAACATCCTGAGTGTGGCTTAAAAGCATGGGCTGCAAAGAAATGGAAATTCATTGACTTAATTAGAAGAGAATATTTATAGAAACTGAATGATCCAGTAAAATTAAAAGCCTGGCTTCTTTCATCTTCAGAGACCTGTTGTAGTAAATGCTCTTCTGAAAAGCCCTTGCCTGCAGAGTGGACTTTGCCACCTAATGTCTGGCCTCCTAGAGGTCAGTGGTTTTGGCCCAACCCTATCACTTGACTTGTATTTGCTAAGCCCTGTTTTTGAATGGGGGCAGGGTACAGGACTTTGAAAGGTGCTGAAAACATGTAAAGGAAAAGTACTCACAGACACCAAAGTTTTCTCATGTTTTGAATAGTACTGCACTTTGACCGGGGCTTCCCTGCTAATAACTCAGATGGTAAAGAAACTGCCTGCAGTGCAGGAGACCTACGCAACGCAGGTTTGATCCTTGGGTCAGGAAGATCCCCTAGAGGAAGGCAAGGCAACCCACTCCACTGTTCTTACCTGGAGAATCCCACGGACAGTGGAGCCTGGCAGGCTACAGTCCATGGGGCCGCAGAGAGTCGGACATGACTGAGACAACTTAGCACAGCACACTTTGATTTCAATCACTATTATAGAGGTTCTTTGATGAGATGTATCTGAAAATCGTAATTCCAGGCCTGTTCCCATCCACCACCCCACCCTCCTGTTTCCATTATTGTCTTGTGAATTCTTCCACTGTTTGTGCAAACTCAAAAAATTAAATATTTTTATTTTCCTCCTTTTCTTACAAAAGATGACAGCTGTTGTTATTCTACAATTTGTATTTACATTTAACGAAATACTTAAAAAAAATTTCTGTTGGCGTATAGTTGATTTTTAATGCTGTTTCAGGTGTACAGCAAAGTGACTCAGTTATACGTGTACGTGTATCCAGTCTTTGTTACTGTAGATTCTTTTCTCATATACTCAGAGTAGTGACTAGAGCTCCCTGTGCGATACAGTAGGTCCCTCAGTGAAATACTTTAATGAGCCTTCCATGTCATAACATACAGAGCTGCATCATGATTTTTGGAGGTAAATAAGCCTTTGACTGTGTGGATCACAATAAACTGGAAAATTCTGAAAGAGATGGAAATACCAGACCACCTAACCTGCCTCTTGAGAAACCTCTATGCAGGTCAGGAAGCAGCAGTTAGAACTGGACATGGAACAACAGACTGGTTCCAAATAGGAAAAGGAGTACGTCAAGGCTGTATATTGTCACCCTGCTTATTTAACTTCTATGCAGAGTACATCATGAGAAATGCTGGGCTGGAAGAAGCACAGGCTGGAATCAAGATTGCCGGGAGAAATATCAATAACCTCAGATATGCAGATGACACCACCCTTATGGCAGAAAGTGAAGAGGAGCTAAAGAGCCTCTTGATGAAAGTGAAAGAGGAGAGTGAAAAAGTTGGCTTAAAGCTCAACATTCAGAAAACAAAGATCATGGCACCTGGTCCCATCACTTCATGGGAAATAGATGGGGAAACAGTATCAGACTTTTTTATGGGGGCTCCAAAATCACTGGAGATGGTGATTGCAGCCATGAAATTAAAAGGCGCTTACTCCTTGGAAGGAAAGTTATGACCAACCTAAACAGCATATTCAAAAGCAGAGACATTACTTTGCCAACAGAGGTCCATCTAGTCGAGGCTATGGTTTTCCAGTGGTCATGTATGGATGTGAGAGTTGGATTATAAAGAAAGCTGAGTGCCGAAGAATTGATGCTTTTGAACTGTGGTGTTGGAGAAGACTCTTGAGAATCCCTTGGACTGCAAGAAGATCCAGCCAGTCCATCCTAAAGGAGATCAGTCCTGGCTGTTCATTGGTAGGGCTGATGCTAAAGCTGAAACTCCAATACTTTGGCCACCTGATGGGAAGAGTTGAGTCATTGGAAAAGACCCTGATGCTGGGAGGGATTGGGGCCGGGAGGAGAAGGGGAAGACAGAGGATGAGATGGCTGGATGGCATCATTGACTCGATGGACATGAGTTTGGGTAAACTCCGAGAGGTTGGTGATGGACAAGGAGGCCTGGTGTGCAGCGATTCATGGGGTTGCAAAGAGCTGGACACGACTGAGTGACTGAACTGAACTGAATATTCCACTGCATGGAAGTGTCAGTTACTAAACCAAGCTTCTATGAATAGTCTCAGATTCTGTCAGTCTTCTTTTACTACAAAGTTGCAGATGTATCAGCTTCACTTACTTGCAACTATAACTGCAGAGCAATTTCCTGAAAGATGGGTCAAAATTTTGATCAGAGAATATGTTCACACATACTTGATATTGTTGATTGCCCTTCCTAGGAGTTGTTTTATTTTGCTCTCTATCCAACAGTATATGAGAGTTTTACCAACAGAGTGAGTTTTCACACTGTTGAAATTTTACCAGTCTGATATGCAAACCATATCTCAATATATATTTTACATTTGCATGCCTTTTTAAAAGAGTGTGAGATGAGACATCTTATCCATTTAAAGGCCATTTGTATTTCTTTGTTTGCAAACTGTATCTTCCTGTACTTAACTTACTTTTCTACCGAGTTGCTGGTCTTTGTGTTATTAATTTATAGAGCACTTTATCTAATAGAGAGATTAATTAGCTCTGAGACCATGATATGATCTCCAAATATTTTTCTCAGTTTATCATTTTCTTTAATCTCTAAGGTTTTAGTTTGCCACACTTGGAAGTCAATGTTTAGAAAGCATATTTTTTTCCATTCTTTCTTTGTTGACTTCCAGATTTTGAGTCACAGAAAGCATCCTCCACTATCCCCCTTCCACACACACATACAAAATTGGGCCTTTTTTTTTTTGCAGAATTATGTAGGTTTTTTTTTAATATTTCAATATTTGCTTCATTTGAGGTTTTTCCTGCTCTTTTATAAAGTACAGACTCAACTTTGTTGTTTTTTCCCCACATATTACTCAATGGCCCTGACCACTTAGTTAAAAAGCCCACATTTATAGCCAATTAAATGCTTCCCAGGTGGCACTAGTGGTAAAGATGCAGGAGATGTGGATTCGATCCCTGGGTTGGGAAGATCCCCTGGAGGAGGGCGTGGCAAACCACTCCAGTATTCCTGCCTGGAGAAGCCCATGAATACAGGAGCCTGGCTGGCTACGGTCCATAGGATTGCAAAGAGTTGGACACAGCTGCAAAGAGTTGGACACACAGCACAGATGCCACATTATGAAATAAGCATTTTGTAAATGAAAAATAGCCACTATTTTTTTCTAAAACAAGAAACCATGAAAAAAAAATCATGAGCTGATGTTTTTTGAGTTTAAATATTTTAAGGTCTTCCTCTTTTAATTTGAAGCATCTCTTTCATTTTCTCCTCTGAGGGTAACATTTACTCACAAGTGAATGGATGAAGTTAACCCCTCTGTCCCTTTCTAGGGGATAATACAAATTTGCCTCTTGACATAAATCTCAAGATTTATCTTAATATCTCTTTTCAGTCAAAGTGAATTTTCTCTTTATCACAAAGCCTGAAGCAAGACGGAAACATTTCTTGTTACTTCAGAGCATGGCATTTGTGAGCGCTGGGGACAGAGGTCCTCAACCTAGGGTCCCCACACCAGCAGCATCTGTGGCACCTGGGAACTTGGAAATGCAGCTTCGCAACCTCAGCCTCTGGAATCACAGATCTGTGCTCAGGGTCCAACAGTCTGCATTTAACAAGCCCTGTGGGTGATTCTCAGCGTGCTTAAGTTTGGGACCCATGGCCTTAGAAATTATATTTAATCTATGAATGGAAAATTGCAACCTTAGAGCACTGCCTTTAGGGTGGATAGGTTTGATCCTTATCTTCTTGCCATGGGAAAATTAAAGACTGGTAAGAAATGACAATATCTGCACTTTAACAGTAGTATTCTTAGAATAGACATCGTCTCTGGATTCTCCCAGTGCTTTGGTCTAGTACATCTTCCATCCAGAATTCAGCTGATTGGGTCAGTGCTTCCCTTTGTCATATAATAAGAAACAGCAAAACTGGTTTCTATCATACGCTAGGAAGTTTTGTAGCATTGAAGACCTGCCTTATTCCTACAAAGCATCATTGTTCCTTCTGTCTCTTGCCCTTCTGCCTTTAAAAATAATTTGGTATCAGAACAGAATACATATTTCCCTCGATAAGTGTTCGCTACACAAAATTGTGCTTCTGTTTGGCAGGTTAAGGCAGACTTCCCATAAACAGCAGTACCTTCTGAGCCTAATTGCCAACCAGGGTTTACCTTAGAGCTGTAGTTCTGAAACTTTGCTAGGCGTGAGACTCAGTTGCAAGGCTTTAAAAACTCTTGCCACCCATGTAGCCACATGGATGGACCTCGAGATTATCATATTAAGTGAAATAAGTCAGACAGAGAAAGACAAATAAAATATGATATCATATATATGTAGAATCTAGAAAATGATGCAAATAAGTTTATTTACAAGACAGAAATAGACTCAGACATAGAAAACAAGCTTATAGTTACCAAAGGGGATGGTAAGGTGGGGATAAATTAGGAGTTGGGAATTACTGTAAACACACTACTATATATAAAACATAAACAACAAGCACCTACTGTATAGCACAGGGAACTATATTCAATATCTTGTAATAACCTATCATGAAAAAGAATCTGAAAAAATATATATTTCTTTTCAGAATATATATATTCATATATATATATATTGTACACCTGAAACTAACACAGCATTGTAAATTAACTATGTTGTTGTTGTTTAGTCACTAAGTCACGTCTGACTCTTTTGCAGCCCCATAAACTGTAGCCCACCAGGCTCCTCTGTCCATGGGATTTTCCAGGCAAGAATACTGGAGTGGGTTGTCATTTCTTCCTCCAGGGGAACTCCTGACCCAGGGAACAAACTTGGATCTCCTTCATTAACAGGAGGATTCTTTACCATTAAGCCACCAAGGAAACCTAAATTAACTATACTTCATTTTAAAAGGCTTAAATAAATGAATATGAAAAACAATTTTGCCACCCAAACCACAAACCATATACCTAATCAGTATCTCAGGGGTGGGACCCAGACATCGGAAATATTTAAATGTCCCAGTTGATTCCAATATATGTCCAAGTTTGGGAACCAGGACTTGGGTGTTTATTTTACTGTCATCCTGGATATCACAACAAAGACTCTTAACAGTGACCAGAAATCACATGCAAAGAAAATGGTCCTGAAAATGCCAAATATAATCAGAACAAGAAACTTGTAGTTGAAACAGCAACTGGCTTGAAACTTAAATCACTTGCTTTGGGGATAACTTTCTCATCTTTTGAAGATTCTGGGTGGTAGCATGTGTTTCTCTCCAAACCCCCTGTTATTTCGTGGTAACAGTCTCGCTGATTTGGTTGGCTGCAGAGAAAGTGACAAAGTGCCCAGGTGGGTCATTATTGGACTTTCCCATTGGCTCTGCTTTCGTGCATTTAGTGGATTGATTTCAACCCTCTTTGGAAACTTTGACCTCCTGAAGGTTCTGCTATCTGAGCGCCTCTGGGAAAGCCGTGGTCCTTTTCAGATCTTTTCCTGCCTTTTGCCCATCAGATACCGCTTTCTCTACAGCAGGAGTTGATAATCACGCCTAGAAGTCTGTGACTTTATTAACTGACTCTGCCATATAATTTTCTCTGTAGAGAATCATAGTTGGCCAAAAGGGAAGATGAAGATTGAGTACAAACTTTTTGAACCTTCTGCATTCCCTGAAGACAGGGGACTGTTCATAATAAAGCAAACATTCTTTTGTACAAGCCCTGAGGCAAGGGAGTCCCAGATGCTTTGACAAGGGTGCCATTTGGTCATAAACAGTATGATAACAGGGTGGAGACAGAAAAGAAACTCTCTCATCCCTTTTACATCTCCAGACAAGTCTAGAACCAAACCCTGAGGAACCCAGGAAAAGAGCTTGGGAAATGATCCAGAGGTTGCTTACACATTCACATACACACCCTGGCCACTCAAGTTTAACGGCGGAAGGAGCTGGGGAGAGGGCAAAACTGTGTTTGGCTATGAACTAAGTCACAAATCAAGCGACTTTTGCTCTTCTTAAATTTCTGCTTCAGGTTCTATGACAGCTTTTGAAGTGTCTTTATTTTCATAACTAATCTAGTAAAAATTTCTGGTGAATTTAACACTTCCCAGGGTCTGGTTAGAACCCTCTTATGGAAGGGATCTTGCTCAGAAATGTAAATACAAGTGAACTTTATTAGTAGATGAGGTTTCAGAGATGTTCACAGGCATCAAGGCTCTGGAATGTATTCTAGGGATCTTTCTAGTCCTCTCTTCACTGTGTACAAACAAGGAAACTGAGGCCCAGAAAGCTCTGCAGCTTGGCCAACATTTCTTGCCCTTCACAGTCTCACTGTTAAAAGAAAAATCTTTTTTTTTAAGTTATATTTTGTGAACTGACAAAAAGAATGATATACTACTGTGGTAGAAATAACAGTAATGTATATGTTCCTGTAGCTTCTTATTTTATTCCCCTTTATAAACCACTCTGAGAATATCAAAATAAAGAGCGTTCTCCAAAATTGGAATGTGACTCAAATAGCCCTCTTTTCCTCTCTGCTTTTTATGAAGTGTCTGCCTACACTGCACATGTCTTTCAGTGAGCAAATGCAATTGTGAGTACAAATAAAGATCTTTGTGAAAAATCAATGTCAGTCCACGAGTTGAAAAAAGTACCAAAGTAATTACAAGATTCATTAATATGTTTAATAAAAACTATCCAGTTTTTTTTTTTTTTTTTGATTGGTTCCATTTATTCTATAAAAATCTTAACATCCTCAGGTTGGTAAGCATAGTGCTTTGCAGAGATCAGGGTTTGACTTATCACAGATTTGTTATTTTTGATAACCAGGTACTTATTTCACATTTATATAACTATTGTGGAAAAGTTATACTTCACATTTATAATAACTGTTGTGGAAAAGTTTAACACAAGTTATAGGAATCGCTAGATGAACGCTCAGGTGAGACCGCCGGTCATTCTTTAACGTTCGCCAGGGGTCCTAGGTCAAGAAAAGCTATGCATTTCCGGTTTGTGACCTCACGTTGCTAACCGCGAGATTTCCTGGCGAGATTTCCTGGCCCCGAAGCCGCGGGAGGAGGCTTCACCGCACCCAGAAGGAGCGGTGTTTGGTCGCGATGCAGGTACCACTTCAGAGATGAAGAGAGTGCTTGTGCTTCGTGCCTCCACCATGCTGGCATCTGGAAGTAAGTTCCGTCGTTCTTCGGTTTCCCCGGGAGATTTGGGTCCAGGACCATTGCGTATACCAAAATCCCAGGATGCGGAACCCACTGACCCAGAGGGCAGACATACAGACAGGGGAGAAATTGGTCTCTGAGTTGTCAGGTTCAACTTGACTCATTTTCATGATCTCTCTTTTGTCTCCCAATTAACATAATATCTATCGAGATAAAATACAGTGCTCCGAATAAGGTACATAGGCTAGAGATAGTAAAAAGATAAAAGGGGTTAGAAAAAGAAAAAAAAAAAAAACTCACTTGTAAAAAGGAGACAAGCTCCATTGGCCCCTTAAAAGAACCTGATTTGTTCCACGACTGAGCTTAAGCGCTGTTCAGATAAATCGCTGCTTTTCCTGTAATTACCAAGCTTCTGAATAGAGCTAGGTCCTTGATAAGCTTTATAGCTTGTTATTGATTTTCATCATTACTAAAGGTTAACATTTATCATCATCTCCTATACAACCCAGTAGCTTTTTTTTTTAACTCGCGATAAAAAACATTTTTGCCTACATGCTCTATGAATTCACTATTATCAAGTTTGTACATTTTTAGAGCTATTGTAGCACCAGTGTTCAGTCCCACGTTTTTCATAGCATTTATTCCTGTTTGCAAGATCTTTTTATGTGCGTTTGGGAAATGAACCGATTTCATATGTATTCATTAGCCATCACTGCCATAGGCCTTTCTGTTTGATTTTCTTCTGGACCTCAAAGGTAGTGGCTCATTATGAAGTAGAAAAGCAAAGACCTTGTTCTGAACCTTTCCTGGGTAAGTGAAAGGATTCTGAATGATAATCTCTATCAGAATGTTTGCTCACGTTAATATAACAGGGAATTAAAGTCCATTTCGTGTGTCAGAACCTGAGAAGTCAAAACTGCAGAAGTTTTGACTCCTTTCAAAGGGTTATATTTTTTTCTGTCTTGATGGCTGTATTGTTTTGCCCTGCAAATCTAAAAGAGAGGATCCATGCTTTGTGTTCTCCAGACTCAGGGGTCTTTAAAACCTAGGTCAGGCAGTATGTACGATTCAGAAATTGCTCTGCAACTAAATCAGGGCCCCTACTCAAACAGACGACCCTTCTCCTCCCCTGCCTCAGACCATTTCTCCATTTCTTCAGCCTTAGAAAACTCACTAGCTGTCCTACTTGGTGAGAAATTTCTATTCTTTATTGTTTGAAGAATAAAAATGTAATGTTTAAAGAATAGAAATTTAATGTTGGAAATTCAACATTTTAAGAGTATTGAATTCTCATCTTCGAGCCAATACATGTCTTAGGGGTATTATTTTATTCACTTTCTAATGAATCCATTCTATCTTTTAAACTCTGGGAAGTTTCTCAAGGATAGGTAGGCCTGTTGGTAAAATGCTATCATTATAAAGCAGGTAAACGTACATTGTTTTGCAAGTGGGTAGTTCATTTAAAATAATCTGTTCCCCAGAAAGAGGAGGCTTCTGTAAAAGTTATTGAGGAGAAAACAATTAGAATAATGAGGGTCTTCTATCATGCGCTCCCTGTCTGGGTGTTTTAGGGTGAGTCTCCCATCTCAAAAATTGTTTAATCCCATATTTACTTTGTTGGGGATCATATGAATTAGGATCTGTGTTAAATTTTCCATAAGTGTTTGCTCTTCAGTGATCTTGCCACGAAGAACACCAGTGGGTGGAATGGATTTACAGGAACTATGTGAAGAGACTCATTAATCCCAGGATAACCTATAAAAACCAAGACTCCCTTATTACCTTCATATGGAGAGACTACAGTCAGCCCTTCCTATCCACAGGTTTTGCATTTACAGATTTAACCAACCTCAGATTATTCTGGGGGAAAAATTCCAGAAAGTTCCAAAAAGCAAAACTTGAATTTGACTTGCACACTAGCAACTATTTACGTAGCATTTACATTGTATTTACAAAGCATATCAGATATTACAAGTGATCTAGAGATGATTTGAAGTATATGGGAGGAATGTATGTAGATTACATGCAAATACTATGACATTTTATACAAAAAAATTGAGTCCTTTGATTTTGGTATCCTGGTTGAGGGGCAGTGGGGTGGGGAGGCAGTCCTGGAACAAATCCCCTGTGGACACTGAAGGACAAAGGAATTCTGAAATTTTCCAGTTACCACTGTATTGTGTTTAATATTGTGCTTCTAAATAGTCACTGTATCTGAGAATTGACCTCACTATGGTTACATTGTTGTTGTTTTTTTTAATAAGAAGAAATTTTCATCTTAAGTGAAAAATTTGTCAGAGGACCCACCTTTCCTTAATTGAAATAATCTATATGAAAGTACACAGTAGGCATTGGATAATCAATTTCCTTTCTGAAAATTTGAAAGTTACCTAATTATAGGGAAGCAAAGAAGTAATATTATAGAAATGGTCAATAATCCTAAAACCTGAAGGCTCTCATCCCCTTCTTTCTTCCTTTCTCCCTCTTATCCTTCCATCCTTTTCATAGACTTGATTCTTTGTCAGTCTTCACGGAGCTTCCGCCCACCCTACCTTCCAGAAGCCCAGCCATCCAAAACCTCATCATCTTGAGGGCCAGGGCTGACTGGTCCTCACACTTCTCGTCTTTAATTTATAGTTCCTCACATTTGTCATTTACAAACTCCTGGTCCCTAGGCATTTTTGTTTTTAATGTTTCCTCTATTAATATTCTTTTTTAATCAGTTTTTGAAGTGAATCACAAGGTAGTGTATTATGATACACCTTCTAGCAGAAGTCTATAAAACGTACTGCCTTCCTTCATCTCTCACCTCATTGATGGACTTCCACTTAGGCCTTTTCTGTATGTTTTCAATGGTAGTTGTTTTTGCTTTTACTTAGGATACCATGGGACAAATACTGTTCTGACTTGCTTTTTCTTTTTCTCTAACTAGATAAAGCCAAAGATGGATCTCACCATAAAATACTGCAGCTATATAACGTGGGTGTATAATGTAATGTTTTACTTAACCATTCCTCAGTTAATGGGCAACAGACATTTAGGGTTTGTTGTTTTTTTTTAGCCCTCCCCCCTCCCCAACTCTGTTAAATACAATACTGTATTTAAATCCTTGTACTTACGTATCTGTGCATATGTTTTTAGTATATCTTTAGGATAAATTGGTTCTCAGAGTGCAATTGTAGGGTCAAAATGATGTGCTCATTTAAAATGTTGATCACACTGCCAGATTACCCTCCAAATTGTTGTGCATGTACCTACTCTTTTACTAGCCAACTCCTGTTTATTGTGTAATTTTTTAAAATTTACTATAAAATGTTTCAGGTACAAAGGGTATAAAAAAATAGCCACATATAATAACATGAACATTTCAAGAGTGCTGAATTCTCATCTTAGGGGCAATATGTGTCTTATCAGTATTATTTTATTCACTTTCCAGTGAATCCATTCTATCTTTTACACTCTGGGAAGTTTCTCAAGAATAGGTAGGCCTGTTGGTAAAATTCTGTCATTATAAAGCAGGTAAACTTACTTTTTTTTTGCAAATGGGTAGTACATTTAAAATAATGTTTCCCAGAAACAGGAAGCCTCCATGGAAGTTATTGAGGAAAAACCAATTAGAATAATGAAGGGTCTTCTAATGCCAAAGAAGCTGAAGTTGAATGGTGCTGTGATAACCTACAAGACCTTCTAGAACTAACACCAAAATAAGATGTCCTTTTCATCATAGGGGACTGGAATGCAAAAGTAGGAAGTCAAGAGATACCTGAGTAACAGGCAGGTTTGGCCTTGGAGTACAAAATGAAGCAGGGCAAAGGCTAACAGAATTTTGCCAAGAGAACACACTGGTCATAGCAAACACCCTCTTCCAACAACAAAAGAGAAGACTCTATAATGGACATCATTAGATGATCAATACCAAAATCAGATTGATGATATTCTTTGCAGCCAAAGATGAGGACACTCTGTACAGTCAGCAAAAACAAGACCAGGAGCAGACTGTGGCTTAGATCATGAACTCCTTGTTTCCAAATTCAGACTTAAATTGAAGAAAGTAGGAAAAACCACTAGGCCAATCAGGTATGACCTAAATCAAATCCCTTACGATTATACAGTGGAAGTGACAAATAGATTCAAGGGATTAGATCTGATAGTGTGCCTGAAGAACTGTGAACAGAGGTTCATGACATTGTGCAGGAGGCAGTGATTAAGACCATCCCCAAGAAAAAGAACTGCGAAAAGGCCTGTCTGAGGAGGTCTTACAAATAGCTGAGAAAAGGAGAGAAGCTAAAGGCAAAGAAGAAAAGGAAAGATATATCCATCTGAATGCAGAGTTCCAAAGAATACCAAGGAGAGATGAGAAAGCCTTCCTAAGTGATCAATGCAAAGAAACAGAGGAAAACAATAGAATGGGAAAGAGTAGAGATCTTTTCAAGAAAATTTGAGATACCAAGGGAATATTTCTTGCAAAGTGGAAGTTGCTCAGTCATGTCTGACTCTCTGCTACCCCGTGGACTATACAGACCTTGGAATTCTCCAGGCCAGAATACTGGAGTGGGTATTCCAGTATTTACCTTCTCCAGGGGATCTTCCCAACCCAAGGACTGAACCTAGGTCTTCGATATTGCAGGTGGCTTCTTAACCACCTGAGCCACAAAGGAAGCCCGATACTGGAGTGGGTAGCCTATCCTTTCTCCAGCAGATCTTCCCAACCCAGGAATCGAACTGTGGTCTCCTGCATTGCAGGCAGATTCTTTACCAACAGAGCTGTCAGGTATTCCCATTTCATGCAAAGATGGGCATGATACAGACCTTAACAGACTTGGAAGATAAAAGAAGAGGTGGCAAGAATACACAGAAGAACTATACAAAGAAGGTCTCAATGACTCAAATAACCCGAATGGTGTTATCACTCACCTAGAGCCAGACATTCTAGAGTGTGAAGCCAAGTGGGCCTTAGAAAGCATCACTATGAACAAAGCTAGTGGAGGTGATGGAATTCCAGTTGAACTTTTTCAAATCCTAAAAGATGATGCTATGAAAGTGTTGCATTCAATATGCCAGCAAATTTGGAAAACTCAGCAGTGGTCATAAGACTGGAAAAGGTCAGTTTTCATTCCAGGCCCAAAGAAGGGCAATGCCAAAGAATGTTCAAACTATCGCACAGTTGCGCTCATCTCACATGCTAGCAAAATGATGTTCAAAATTCTCCAAATGAGTCTTCAGCAGTACATGAACTGAGAACTTCCAAATGTTCAAGCTGGATTTAGAAAAGGCAGAGGAACCAGAGATCAAACTGCCAGCGTCCATTGGATCAAAAAAAAAGCAAGAGAATTCCAGAAAAACATATTCTTTATTGACTATGCTAAAATCTTTGACTGTGTGGATCACAACAAACTGGAAAATTGTTCAAGACATGAAAATACCATACCACCTTACCTGCCTCCTGAGAAACCTTTATGCAGGTCAAGAAGCAACAGTTAGAACCAGACATGAAACAATGGACTGGTTCCAAGTTGGGAAAGGAGTATGTCAAGACTGTATGTATATTGTCACCTGCTTGTTTAACTTATATGCAAAGTACATCATGCAAAATGCTGGGCTCGATGAAGCACAAGCTGGAATCAAGATTGCCGGGAGAAATATCAACAACCTCAGATATACAGATGATACCACTCTAATGCCAGAAAGCAAAGATGAACGTAAAGGGCCTCTTGATGAAAGTGAAAGAGGAGAGTGAAAAAGCTGGCTTAAAACTCAACATTCTGAAAACAAAGATCATGGAATCTGATCCCATCACTTCATGGCAAATAGATGTGGAGACAATGGAAACAGTGACAGACTATTTTCTTATGCTCCAAAATCACTGCAGACAGTGGCTGCAACCATGAAATTAAAACATACTTGCTCCTTGGAAGAAAAGATATGACCAACCTAGGCAAGGTATTAAAAAGCTTTACTTTGCCAACAAAGGTCCATATAGTCAAAGCTATGGTTTTTCTAGTTGTCACGTATGGATGTGAAAGTTCAACCATAAAGAAGGCTGAGTGCTAAAGAATTGATACTTTTGAACTATGGTGTTGGAGAAGACTCTTGACTCCCTTGGGTAGCAGAGATCAAAGCAGTCAATCCTAAAGGAAATCAATCCTGAATATTCATTGGAAGGATTTATGCTGAAGCTGAAACTCCAATACTTTGGCCATATGATGCAAAGAGCTAACTCATTTGAAAAGACCCCAATGCTAGGAAAGCTTGAAGGCATGAAGAGAAGGGTATGACAGAGGACGAGATGGTTGGATGGTATCACCAACGCAATAGATGTGAGTTTGCACAAGCTCTGGGAGATGGTGAAGGACAGGGAAGCCTGGCATGCTGCAGTCCATGGAGTTGCACCAAGAGTCTGTCTTGACTGAGCTGCTGAACAACAAATACTTCCATCTGGCATAATTTCTTTTTGCTCAGAGGACTTCGTTTAATATTTCTTTTAGTGCACATACACTGGTTAAAGTTTTTTTCAGCTTTTGTGTCTCAGAAAAAAATCTCTGTTTTGCCTTTTGGGTTTTGAAAGATATTTTTGCTTGGTATGAAATTATGGTTGGACAGTTTCTTTTCTGTCAATGCTTTCAAAGATGTTGCTCCACTATCTTCTGACTACATAGTTAGAAATGGGAAAGTTCCCATCATTTTTATTTCCTTTTTAACTGTCCTTTTTTTTTTAAATCCCTCTGGCTGCTTTTGG
This sequence comes from Nanger dama, assembly GCA_917880005.1. Classification (NCBI taxonomy): domain Eukaryota; kingdom Metazoa; phylum Chordata; class Mammalia; order Artiodactyla; family Bovidae; genus Nanger; species Nanger dama. The sequence continues at coordinate 11,080,455 of CAKJTW010000032.1, read as the reverse complement.
ATTTTCTTGCTTTGTCATTGATTTTTGAGCAATTTGATTGTGATATGCCTTGATACAGTTTTCTTTATGTTTCTTGTGTTTGAGATGAACTTCTTGAAAAAAAAAAACACTGTACGTTTATGTCATTCATGTCTCTCCTTAGCTTTTTGAACATATGCAATATAGTTACATCAACTTTTATATATGTCTTTGTCTACTATTTCTAACATTTGTGTTGGTTTTAGGTTCATTTCTATTAATTGATTGAATTTTTTTTTCCTCCTAAATATAGGTGGGATTTTCATGCTTCCTTGGAAGCCTGGTAATCTCTGGTTGGGTGACAGTCATTATTGGGTGCTAGACATTTTCGTATTTCTGTAAATATTCTTGAGTTTTGTTTTGAAATACAGTTTCATTTCTTAGAAACAGTTTGATCTTTCAGGCCTTGCTTTTTTGGGTGGGACAAGAGCATGTTTATTCAAGGGCTACTTTTGCCTCAGCAATGAGACAACACTCTTCTGAGTTTTCAACCCTATACCTCATGAATTATGGGTAGGTTTCCCCCCCAGCCTGAGAACAATTGTAGGAACAATGTGCCTGTGGTTTCAGGCCCTGTGGGAACTCTCAACAGTGTTTTCCATCCCCTCTGGGTGTTTGTTTTTCCTAGACTTGATTCTGTTTTCACATACATCACCCAGTCAGGGGTCTGCTGAATTCAAGGGACCTTCTGCAGATTTCTAAGATTCTCTCTTTAAATAGGTCTTTTCCTTTTGGTCCTTTGTCCAAATTGTAGCTATTTTGAACTCCCAGACTCTAAGCAACATCTTCTCAACTCAGCCTTCACCTGGGTTCCTTCTGCTGTACTATTGCAGCCTAGAAACTCCCAGCCCTCAAATAGAGAAATTGAATTTGCCACAAAATGAAAGTGGAGTGAGCAGGAAAGCAACACTTTTTGGCCATCAAGTCAGTTGTACAAGTATTGAATATTGCTGACGTGATTTGACACTAGCAGATGTCAGCTTTATGTTCTTTGTATTTCTTAAACTAACACTTTACTACTTTAAGAAGGAGTTCTTCAATTAGTTCTTAGGGTCATAAGTCTTCCAAAACCATTCTTACTTCTTGAAGTCCATTTATTAATATCTTGCTTCTGTACCAGGAGATAGTTTGTGAATCTATGTCCTCCAGAGCAAAGTGCCCTGTCCCTTGAACCCTGGGTGATAATTAAACACATGCTGTTTTTCTGAGATTTAAGGTACCAGCACTGTGCTGCAAGCTATTTTAGCAACTATGTTCTGAAGCAGGCTTCTGTGAACTCACCAGTCTAGATTCAGAACAATTACCCTCATGTGTTAACAGTAACTCAATGGGAGAAAGATTGCTGATATTTTTTGGTGCTAGTAATGAATTACTACTCTCTAAAACTGATATGTCAAACCCATGATAAGAATTTGTTTATATCTGTTTATTGGATCTATAAACTTTCTTTTTTAGAGGTGAATGGTTGAGGACATAAAAAGAAGTACCTTTGTGTGTTTAATTATCATTGTTTTCCATGGATGGGATGAGGTCCAACTATTCAAATGGATAGCTCAGATTTGCTTTTATTTTTAGTACTTGTTCTGAGTCCTCACAGATAAACATTAAGCATGACAGAGATGTAATTTCATTAGCCCAAAAGATGATTGGCTTTGTCATTTCATAAAATTTTAGTGTTTTATATGAGCAACATAGATGTCCTTTGATAAAACATAATGAACATTTATAAGATGGTAATGATTTATCCTGTGAGTCCATAGACTGTGGCCCAAGGCCGTATCTGTTCCACTGCCTGTTTTTAAATAAAGTTTTGTTGGAATAGAGTCAAGCCTGTGTATGTATGTGCTCTGGTTGCTTTCTTGTTACAACAGCAGATTTGAGCACTTACAACAGAGCTGTGTCCCACAAGGCCTAAAATATTTACTGCCTGGTCTTCCTGGTTTATTCCACTGCTGGTGAAAGGAGGTAAAATCTTAAGAAAAAAAAAAAGAATTGGAAAGGGAAGTAGAGATTAAATAGTACTCCAGTGGGAGCAGCAGAATGAGAGCCTAAGTTTCCTAACTGCCCGTCACTGAATATATTTTAAATACTTTTGCCAACCTCCAAATTGGAAATTCAGATGTCTGAAGAGAAGAATTCTTGAATTCCATTTTATGGGCAATAACTACATATTCAAGGCTAGCAATCATTTAAATTAAAGAAGAACACATTATGAATTTGGTAATATGAATAAATGTAAAGCTGTCTTTTAAGTTAGCAATTTAATTGCACAATTTTCCCTGTCATTTATTTTTCTGTAAAAGCATAGAAAATTCAGACTTTGAAGGGAGCAATAAAGCATAAGCATTGCAGAGGGGATAAAAATCTTTTGCCCACTCTGATTTAGAGACCTCTGTGACTCATGGATAAAAAGGATGATCATAGTATTTCTTATTATTAAAAGTATTACTCATTTTTTCTTATTTCATCTGAGTAGCATTAGGTCTATATAACTTATTAATCATTACTTTATCTTAAGCTTCTTACCCATTTACTCTTAGTTTGAGATACATAGCCAGACAGACAGATTGACATAATTATCTGTTAAAGGTTTTCAGGAGGTCTTCACTTTTTAAGACCAGCATATTATTAGGGATAGAAAGACATTAGAGCTTCAGCTCCTATTTGCAAAAGAAACAATTGCCTTTATTATGTGGTTTCATTTACTGATATAAAGTGCCAGGCACAGTGCCTTATACTTAGAGACCCAATAGTGTATATGTGTCAATCCCAATCTCCCAATTTATTCCATTCCCCAATTCCCTGTGGCGCTCCCCCCACCCCACCCCCTCCACTGCCCAGCTTGGTGTCCATATGTTCTCTACATCTGTGTCTCTATTTCTCCTTTGCAAATAGGTTCATCTGTACCATTTTCTAGATTACACATACATGCACTAGTGAATGTACTTAATGCCACTGAACTATAGTGTTAAATATGGTTAAAATAGTATGTTTTCTGTTGTGTGACTTTCACAATTTAAAAAAAAAATAATAATAGTTAGTGGTATTAGAGAGGCTTTGCTATTCAGAAAACAAGAACAACATACTATGAAAATAGGTTGAGGGAGCAAAACAAATATTCTTGGAAATTAAAAATCTAGTTGCCCTTTTTTTAAGTCAAGTAAAAGCTAAATTTGGTGTAAGCAAGTAAGTAAATTTGTTATAGGTGAGTAGAACAACAACAAAAAAAGACATGGAAAATAGAAGATAAAAGCTTTAGAGGATCAATCCAAGAGGAATAGGAATTCCAGAAAGATTAGACCATGACAATGAGAGGGAATGGCTTACAGCATAAATATTCCTCACAGCTGAAGGCCGAGCATGTAGTTTCTAAAAGCCCACAGTGAGTGAAAAAAGATGCACACCTGGCTATGTGTTGTGAAATTTTACAATAAATGTGAGACAGGCCTGGAAGCTTTGAGGGAAGTTAAAAATCGAAGAGCTTCAAAGGAATGAGAATCTGTGACCGCAGGTTTCTCATCATCCACCCTGGATATCAAAACCCTGGGAGCAGTGACTTCAGAGTCCTGAGGGCTGCTGATGGTCAACCTTTAATTCTTAGTTTAGACAGACTATCAAGTGCGAGGGTGGAACACACATTTCAGGCATGTAAGGGCTCAGACTTTCTCTTCCATACTACTGTTGGAAGGCGTTCCAGGAAAACAACGAATTAACAGCGGGATCCGGAAACTGACTCTGTTGCAAGCAGTAGTACCCAACTCTGGCCAGCTTAAGCAGAAAAGATGTTTATTGAAAGGATATTGGATAACTCCACTAAATTGTCAGGAAGATTAGAGAACCAGGCTTGGCAAACAGGCAGAAACAAGGAAGGATCTGTAGCCAGAACCACGGCTAAAACATTTCACCGCAGCTATCAGCACCGATCTGCTCTTAGGCCGGAGCAACTCCAAATTCCAGATCTAGGGAAGGTGTATCTGCCTGTCCCAGCCCAGGGAACCCTAGCCCAGGTTCTAGGGAAATTGGGAGAGAGGACTGGGAGTCTTCAGTTTCTGTGGTTGATTCCAGAGGGGGAATTTCTCCCCTAACCCTCTTGAGTTCCTTTGGCTCATGTAATGATTTAATTGACACAAAACCGATTAACAGAGGAGGGGGGGAAAAAGAAAAAGCAATTCATATGCATGAGGTCTCAGAGGACTAAGATCCCCAAAGTGACCAGGCCATTTATCATTTTAGATGAAGAACCAGTTACTTGTGAAAATTTAACCACAAAGGGGCTTGTGCTTGGGGTAACACACTGATGAAGAAGTAACAAAGTTTGTTTATATGGCTTCCTTACCCTTGAATTCCCTAATTCTGGTGATAAGGTGGCTTTCTATACCTTCATATGAGAGTGTTATTTCCCATTTTCATGGGGAATGGGGTGGGGGTGGGAGGATGGACAGAGTCGTTTTTTTTAATATTTTTTCCCATCTATTTCCTCAAGTAACTTTTTTTTAACTTAAATTTATTTTTAATTGAGGAGTAACTGCTTTACAATATTGTGTTGGTTTCTGCCGTTTACCACCTCAATCAGCCATAAGTACCCACCTCAATCAGCTATAAGTGTGCGTATGTCCCCTCCCTCTTGAGACTCCCGCCCACCTCCCACCTCATCCCACCTCTCTAGGTTGTCACAGTCAAGTAACTTTTAATTCAGAGTTTTTAAATATAGAAAGGAAGGCAGTCACCAGTTCATAAGTAATTGACTTCTGTTCCAAAAGTTGTACGTCAATTTAAGATTTCTTTTCCTTTAGAAGCATTCTTGTATACCTGGTTAGATTCCCAAACTAGTCCACGAATACAAGTTAAAGTGAAGTTAAAATGCCTAGATCTGTTGTTTACAAATCAAAAGAAGCAACAGGGTCAATTTTGGAGTCCATTCTAGTAGTCCAGGGAGAAATGATGGGAAGGATTTGGCTGGGGCCATGAAGCAGGCGTGGAGGGGGACACCTGAAAGAGAAAAGAGACTGTTCTGCCCACCAGATGCTCGTGGCTGGAATGTGGGACCTCAGGCGGCATCTCCAACAAAAATGCACACCAGCTACTGCCGGTGCCAAGTGCTCCTGTCTGTGCTTCTCGGGTGCTGTTCAGTTCATCAGTCTTCTGAGATACTGGTTTCTGAGTAGGCTTCTCACCTAACAGCTTCTCTTGATAGATTCTAAACTTAACCTATTGCTGGAAAAAACTGGGAAGACCAGAGCTCTAACTCTTAGGTAACCTCATGTTCAGTGAAAGACTGATGCTGGCAGTGTGGTTATTAGTCTGGTATTTCAGGGACGATGATCTGGCCCTTCTTTCATCCTCTGCACCCAAGCTCCCCTCCTTACCGACTAGCCCCTCCAAACCAGGGCCCTTGCAAGTCGCTGTGCTTCCAGTCGTGCTTGGACTGCCTGCTTAAGGCCCCCAGCTCCCACTCCCTTTTTAAATGGTTAACCAGATTGAGTTAATATATAGTCACAGCTGGAAACTAGGTATTCTTTTCTTAAAATCCCTGTGCTCTGACCCACTGACCTGGTGGCCACAATCCAAGTGAGTTTCAAGTGTGGTCTGGTCTCAAGCTGGAGATCGCCTCCTTTGGGTTATTTTACTGTTGTATTGAATCTGGTCCTCATGCTATTTGTTTAAAGTCTGTTTTCCTCTATTTCCCTCCCTCTGTTCAGAATGCCCTATCTTGCCCTTGACTTTGAGACAAAATATCTCTAAATTCTTTCCTTTGCTCAGATCTGTTAACCAGGGTAAAGGGAGTTTATTTTAATGTTCACAGAATGATTTTTTTCTTGATTTATCTTTTTTCCTATGACTCAGTTGAATGCTACGTAAGAACACCACTTCCCTTCCCACAATGAAAATGGGATGCTGTTCTGGTAGCATACCCCCATTTTTGTTTTGAACCGGTACCTGTACACATTGAGTGAGTATAAACCACTAGACTTTTTTTTGTTGAACTCCAAATGAAAATGATTTTTATTATTTTTCTTTTTATGTGAGAAGCCCACACTCACTTTAAAGTGACTTAGTAATATTAAAAGTTAAGAAGAGGACTCCCGTGGGCGTCTAGTGGTTAAGACTGCTTCCACTGCAGGAGGCATGAGCTCTGCCCCTGGCCAGGGACAGTGAGGCCAATAAATAAAGCATTAAAAAAAAAAGTAAGAAAGAAAAAGTTAAGAAAATAAAATCACTGTAATCCTACCACCCAAAGATTAATACTGTTAAACTGTTTATTATTATGTATACTTAATAGACTTAGATACTTTCTTTCTATGCATATAGTTTTCCCACAGAAGTAGTAAATCTTACTGTTTACTGCAAAAACTTACATACATAAATGTACATCATTATTAATTGTATAACATTACATTATATAAATGTAGAATAACTTCCAGAATTTTTCTTATGAGATTGGGCATTTATGTTAGACATATGTGGAAAAGCATAAATATTCAAGAAACTGAGTGTGCTGTTTTTAATAGACAAACCGTAGAAACAACATAAACGTTCTCAGAATATACTCCAAAAAATGGAAGTGTTAGTTTGAAAGATATAAATTTAATGTGTATACAGACTCCTCACTTTGTGAAATCCAACCAAATATTCCAGAACTATAAACATGAAATCATTACCTCATATTTAATTTTACTTCTTAGACATAATCTCCATTAACATTGGATGCGGATCTTTTCAGACTTCTCTCCTCTGTGGATACATGGGAAATTTCATATTGAGGTCTATAGTTTTATAGTTTTTTACCCCCATGAGATAATACTATACATATCCTTGTGCAACCTTAATATTTCCCCTTTATAAATATGTCTTAAAAAATACTTCCAAACATGTAGATGTGTGTGTGTGTGTGTGTGTGTGTGTGTGTGTGTATGTTTATCCCTTTTATAGGTTGGTAATGTTGGAGCTTTGTGATTTACCTGCCAAAAAACTTTGAGAATTTATTCCTTGATTCATTGAAAATAAATACGTCAGTTTGATTGAGTGCATACCATATGCAGGGCTTTGGGGAAACTAAGCTACTTAAGATCTGAGCTCATGGTCCAGTGTGGAAACCTGGAGAGTGTATGTGTTATGATAGTGAAATCATGCCCCAACAGCTCAGAAGCCATTATGGCAGCAAAGGAAGGACATGCCAGTCAGTCCAGGAAGTCATGGCCACTGACAAGCTATTTGAACGGACCCAAGTTCAATCCTGGTTTCTGTGATTTATTAACTGAGATTTTAGGTAAATCCTTAACTTCTTTGCCTCAGTGCAAGATGGGTTTAGGAATGCCTAGCCTACGATGCTGTCATGAATATTTATTGGGGAAGTGGTTATAGCAGAGGGGTGTTGAATGCCCATTAGTAGGTGTCTGTCTAGGTAAACAAACCATGATATATTAATGGATACACTATTGTGCAGCTCTAAAAATAGTCATTCTATGTATACTGATAGGGACCAAACTCCAAGACATATTATTAACAGTGTGTGGTTTGCTACCATTTGTGTAAAAAAAAAAATATTTATAAGGTGTGATGGTTTAAAACTATATATACTTATTTACACAGCCTGTCTAAAAGGATATCTAAGTAACTTGGTAGTGCTCGCCTTTGAGGAAGGGAATTGGGGATTGAGAGTGGGAGAAAGACACAACATTGAAAATCAACTATCCTCAATAAAAATTTTAAAAGGAACAGAAAAGAATGGGAGACAGAGTAGCTGTCCAGGTATATCCATTTGTGCTGCTTAAATTATTTTCTGCATTTATTATGTAAAGAAAAGGTTTTTTTAATTATGAATAAAATAAAACAAGCTTACCATAAAGTAAGATGGTATCAGTTTAATATAACTTCAAATATTTTTATATGTTAATCTTTCACTATCATTTTATGGAATGGTTATAGACACAGAGTACATATTTACTGGCTGTGGGGATATTGGAAAAGTTACTTAAGAAATCTAAATGTCCACTTTCTCCTGTAAAGTAGGAAATTATATTAACCACTTTATGGAGTTGTTGTAAAAATAAGATATATAGTCAAGTGGAAAGCGATTAACCTGTTATATGATATATTGTAAGCACTCAGATGTTGCGTGTGCTATCAGTTGAGTTCAGTCACTCAGTCGTGTCCGACTCTTTGCGACCCCATGAATCGCAGCACGCCAGGCCTCCTGTCCATCACCAACTCCCAGAGTTTACTCAGACTCATGTCCATCAAGTCAGTGATGCCATCCAGCCATCTCATCCTCTGTCGTCTCCTTCTTCTGCTCCCAATCCCTCCCAGCATCAGAGTCTTTTCCAATGAGTCAACTCTTCGCATGAGGTGGCCAAAGTACTGGAGTTTCAGCTTTAGCATCATTCCTTCCAAAGAAATCCCAGGGCTGATCTCCTTCAGAATGGATTGGTTGGATCTCCTTGCAGTCCAAGGGACTATAGTTAATACTAAAAGGCTGTATCTAGGACTCTTTGTTGCAAGTGCTAGTAATGTAACTTGTCACATACCAAAAGGGACATTTGTCAGCTCACACAAATGAAAAGTCCACAGTAGCTCTGTTTTGGGAACTGGTGACATCTATCAACCCCTTTGAAGGGACTCAGTCTCCCTTCAACTCTTAACTCTGCTTTCTTCTCTGTTGCTTCATCTCTTAGAGAGCTCCAGGCTCACGTTCTACTAGCCTAATAACTCTCAGTGAAAAGAACCCAGTACTATCCAACAGAAATCCCGTTATTGACTGATTCATCCTACTTGGTCATGGGCCCATCTGTCAACCAGTCAGGTTAGCCAGCCGACTGGACCATGCTGATGGGTGGGCCCAGATTAAGGCACCCACCTCTGCCACTTTAAAGGGAAGGGCCAGCCTAAGATGCTGAACAGTGTCAGACATTTTGTTCTCAAGCTTGGAGACAAACCACCTAAACTAAGAACTGTGCAGAAGTTCCCCGGATGAAGAAAATAGAAGCAAGAAATAACAAGGTAGACAGAAGCCATGTGTGTTCCCCTCAGCCCACTGCTTGGCTGCCTGACAGTTAATTCCTGCTATTTTCATGTGTATATTTTCTAAAACGCTTAATGGTGCAACTCTTCCATACAGAGTCATGTCATCATAGTTGGGGCTGAGGTCCTAAAGTTAGCACATACTTCCTTTCCAGTAAAGCCACCCTTGATAACGACAGCTCAGGAAGAGGCTGCATGGCTCGTGGTCAGCATTCACTCCTCCTCAGGACTGAACGGCTGGGCCTTCTGTCAAGTACCAAGTACCAGGTGTATTCGTTGCTTTACTGGTAGGGGCGTGTAGCATGAAGATCCCTTTATAAACAGGGTAGCTCTCCGTTCAGCAAGACTTTCACACTAAGAGCAAACAAACAGTGAGATAACCAAGCAGAGATTTTCCTCTGTGCTGCTGCTCTGCCCAGGGCAAGGGGCTGTGTAGCTGGAGACGACCTGCCCTGTTTACGTCCTCCCATCTGGCTGCTTGCTTGTTTCAGCAAGCATGTGTGCTTGAACTTGCTAAGGTAACCATTTAAAGCAATGCTGTTTCCTCACGTATCAAAATGTGGAGCCCTTCCCCCAGAAGAGAGTCCCGTTACTGTTGCTGTCTTCAGATCTAGGACCTGCACAAGTTCTGTGTGGTTCAGTTTAGCCCCTGTTCACTACCCAGTGGAAGAAGGGTACCAGGATAACCCGAAACTTCCATTTGAAAAGGGAGATCACACAACGGAGCTCGCCTCCCAAAGCGCATCGTGTCCTCGCCGCAGCAGAAGGCTTCCTGGAGATGTGACCTGCTTGTGGGGCCAAGATGGCCACTCTGATTTCTATCCTTTGGGAGGATTTTTCTGAGGATGCCCTTCTTTCATTTCCTTTGGGTATAAATTCACAGGCTTAGTGACTGATTCCCTTAGAGACGGAGGTCTCATGGGCCGTCGCTTTCTCGGGTGCCTTTCCGATTGTGTCGATCTTCTGTCTAGTGTTGAGATTTGGTCCACTCTGGTTTGGTGCTAGGTTACCAGAGTCACACAGCCTGACTAGTTCTGGTCCTTGAAGTTGAATCTGAATTTCTTAGCAACAGATCTCAGAATTTCCCCCAGCCCGCAGCCTACTGCTTCCACGGACCTTAGCCTCAGAGCAGTTGGAAAAAACAGCCTAGGATGGGGAAGCAAAAACGAGTATGTCCCCAGGCTGCTGGCCAACAGATGGTTCTTTATTGAGGGGTCAAGGAGGATGCAGCCTGTAGGATGCACGAGTTTAGGATCCCAAGCTCTTTTCCCATTTTACTTTCCTTCTGTGGGTGCTAGCTGGGGCAGAGAATACAGCTCTCTTAAGTTCTTGGGTTCCTTTTACAGAGAGAAAGCATCTCTAGAGCAGAGCTGTAGAGCTTTTCTCCTTCTCTACTTTTAGGTAAGCCTCAAATGAAGCTTGTCTCTCCCAGTAATAATTTCCTGAAGACCACAAGAAGTGGCCACCACACCCTGCCCCTCTCTAGTGAGGCACGCCAGCTCCACATTGCACTGGAGCCCGTCGTGACTCAGCCATTTCCACAGGCTCTTACTCTGCCTACCTCACCTTCCTTCAGGAGGTCCTCACCACACCTTCAGGAGCCCAACTCAAAGTGCTCTGAGGGAAAAAAAGAGGCTTTATTGGCTAGTGTAACTGATAAGTCTGGGGAAGACCAACTTCATGACCTGACCCAGAGTTCTGAAGGATGGCCTCAGACTCCCATCTCTCCTTTTCCTCACTCCACTTTCCCCTGGGGAGGCCTCATTTTCAGGCCATTTCTGGCTAACGACTTAACCTTACTAACAAGCCACACCCCTTCCTAGCAGTAGTTCCAGAAAACTTCCTTGGGTTGCCTTGTTCACCCAGCTTTGGTCCTAGGTCATCTGATTCGATCACTGTAGGGGAGGGTGAGGATGGAAAGAAAAACAAGCCTAGTTAGGGTCACTTGTGTGCACGGATACACCTGTCTGTGGGAAGAGATGCTCCCCAAAGAACAATCAGGGAACTTGCCTGATGAAGAAGGAATGTTCGCTGGGCCAGCCAAAGCAACAGGCCCATACAAGGATTTGACAGACTGTTTGGGAGCAGATGATGACCTGCTTCCCAGGTGGGGCAAGTGGTAGTAAAGAACCCGCCTGCCAATGCAGGAGACATGAGACGGGGAGGGTCAGTCCCTGAGTCGGGAAGATCCCCCTGCAGGAGGTCATGGCAATCCACTCCAGTATTCTTGCCTGGAGAATCCCATGGACAGAGGAGCCTGGCGGGCTTTGCTAGTCCCTAGGGTCATACAGAGTCAGATACGACTGAAGCTGCTTAGCACACACACACAGTTAATTTGCTAATTGTCATTTCTGGGCCTTTGAAGGGGACAATGTTTAGCTTAGCACTGCTCAGTGGAAAGTTAATGTGTGCCACAAATGCAGGCCACACAATGAAAAGATACATATGTGTGTATGTGTATAGATGTGGAAACAGATAAAATGATCACTTTAATAGTATCTTATTTAATAAAGCCAAAACAGCACCATTTTAACATGTAGTTAATATTAAAAAAAAAATTATTCATGAGCTCTTTCACCCTTAGTTTTTGAAATCCAGCGTGTGTCTTACGTAGACAGCACATGTCCGTTCACGTGAGCCTCCTGTGGCTCATGGCCACTGTAATGAACAGAGTGAATTTAGCGGATAACTTTTCCATAGAGAAGCTGGATATGTGTCATCAGCTGATAAGTTGTTACTTCAGTGTCTACGTCATGGGGAGTTATTTTGAAATTGTGAATCTCCTCATTAGAAGAATCCGCCCTGAAATGAGCCTAAATGCACATTGCCATGTGGGTGTCTAGCTGGTACCACCCCTGTCTGAACACCCTTCACACCCATGCAGTCAGCAGTTACTTAATTACCTGGCCTCTCTCCTGGTCTCTACAGAGTAGGAACCAAGGGACTCTTTTATCTGTCTTGCTTAGCTCTGTTCCCTAAGCCCAGAGCCCAGTATACAGAAGACACAAAGTGGATATTTGTAAAGTGAAAATCAGATGAAAAAACTGGGTGAGAACTTCAGGTTTGCCCAGGTTGATAACAAAATGCAGAAAGTAATCCTAGTGGAAGCCCAAGATTGAGTGTTTGTGGTATTTTTTTTATTCTGATGAATGACCGTTTGTAGTCCGTGACTAGTTGTGTTCCTGTTCAATCACTCTTTCTTTCATTGAGTATATCAATATATGTATATATATAGAGAGAGACTGTGTGTGTGATTGAATACCTACAGAAACCCAGGCTCTGTGCCAAGCCCTAGGTATGCAAAGATAAATGGGAAACAGTCCCTGATTTAAAGGAAATGAGAAACAGATAAGTAAAATAACTCTTATATCCAGCAAGTGTTATGATACCAACAAACACAGAGTGTTTGGGGGAACACATGGAAGGGAGTTCAGTCCAGGTCAGAAATGAAGGTAGCAGCCAAGGTTTGCTGGGGGAAAGTGAATTAAAGTTCCACAGTGCCTGTGGTGTTCTTAGTCTCCAGCCCCATGCCTGGCACGTGTGTTGAATCCATGAGTAAATGAACAAAGTGGCTGCAGAGCCTAAGCCTGAAGGATCACTGGATTTGTCCATCTGTGCACAGGAGGTGAGAGCCCCACCTTGGAGGGTTCCAGGGAGCCCAGGCTGGAGGGAACTGAGACCCAGAGTAGGCCGAGGGGCCAGGGTAGGGCTGAGGCAAGCCTGCTGCGTTTGGCAGAAGCCAGGCCGCAGCCTCACTTGTGATCGTCCACATGACCTGTGACCAACAACTGTACTCTCTTATTCTAGGCAAAGCGCAGGCTGGAGCTAGGAGAAAGCGGCCAGCAGTACCTCTCAGATGGTTTAAAAACCCCCAAGGGCAAAGGAAGAGCTGCACTCCGGAGTCCAGACAGCCCAAAAAGTAAGGATTCTGTCGTCTCTCCCTCCCCCAGGTGTGAGCTTCCCAACTTTCAGAGCTCGTGGCTGAAGGGACGCCGAGGTGTGGACAATTTTGGCATGTTTGGTTCTTTTTCATTTCTGTCTTTGCCTGTCCAAAAATAAATATATCTGCAGACACCCAGTGAAAGGTTTACAGAGGCCTCTGTTGATGTGTGCAGTTTCATTTTTCAACTCAGAATGTAAATTCTTTGGTACCATTCCGTAGTCAAATCTAACTTTAACTTGCCTTCATGGACCTTACTAGAGGGACCAAGGCTAGCTGGGCATTAGGTGTTACTTCCATTGGCCTAAATCTCTAGCTCAGCATATGGCAGCATAAGAATTGATGGAGACCAATGAACTGCAGCTAGTGTGCATTTCCATCAACATGATCATTGTTTCTTTGAGAGAAAAGGAGGTTGTAAATAGCTAAATTGTCCTTTATGTCTCTGGCATTTAATGTGGAGGTTAAATTAATTTAGACTTCATCCTCTCCTAACCTGTAGTGTATGAATTAGGGAGTCCACAAATTGTGTGTCATATTCAGTTAAACCCTTGACCTATATACCTATAAGAGAATAAATACAATATTAAATGGGGATATTTCATACCAGAGGGATGGGGAGATGGGATTGAAAGACTTTCCTAGGCATTCTTCATCTACATTATTTGAAAAGTTGGTGAACAAGTTATATGCAAACAGATAAAGGAGTCTGAAAAGCCAGTTAGAATGGGTCTATCATCAAAAGCTGAGAGGTTCACAGTCTGAACCCATTGAGTTAGGCTCCATGTGTGCTGATTCCTTGAGGCTACAGCACTTTTCATTCATTCAACAGATAGTTTTGAACACCTACCATCTGTGAGATACTTCACTAGTCCCAGAGAGTAAGATAAGTCAAAATAGAAACTATTGAGAAATTCACAGTGAAACACTTTCATCAAACAGGAATTTTTATTCCATCCCTCCCTTTTCTAATTAAGCAGTTCATAGCTTTCTATGACTCACCAAAAACATCAGCAACAACAGCTTTGCTTCTGACGCTAATACCTGGGCTGCTGGGGGAGAGGGGGCTTGCTTGACTGCAAAGAAACCCTTCATTTCTTTACCTTTCCCCCTATCCCCCTACCCGCTTGGTTTTTGTTTTTCTTTAAGCTCCAAAATCTCCCTCAGAAAAAACACGGTATGATACATCCCTTGGTCTGCTCACCAAGAAGTTCATTCAGCTACTGAGCCAATCACCTGATGGAGTCTTGGATTTGAACAAGGCAGCAGAGGTGCTGAAGGTGCAAAAGAGAAGGATTTATGACATCACCAATGTCCTGGAAGGCATCCTCCTCATTAAGAAGAAGTCTAAAAACAACGTGCAGTGGATGTGAGTATGGGTCACCCCCACCACCCCCAGTTCGCTGGCTCTGGGCTGGGTTGGGGGTGGGGTTCCTTGCAAACTGCAGTGGGGTTTCTCCCAGCCCCAGCTTTCATACTCATGCCCACACTTCATTCCTTTTTTTTCTCCTACTCTCTTCTCTCGCCTCAGTTCCTTAGCCAGAAGTTTAAAGTCTCTGTACAGAGAGACCTTCTGTTGAGATGGTATCACAGATAAAAGGATTTATATTCAATCAGCCTCAAGCAAGGGGATCCTGGGATTAAATAGGGCCCTGCAGATGTACAGTAACTTGCTGTCCGACTGTCACCCTCATATCAGCATGTGTGCTCCCATGTAATCTAATAGATGCTTACACAAGCCTCTGGCTTGTCTCTAATAGGAATTTAGAAACTGTCTATGGCTGTGTATGAACACATACGTGTATATACACAGTATCTTTATCCATGGTTCTCACTGCAGATTAACTCACTTTCTGTGTAAATTAAGACAAATGCCTTGGTTCCTTCTGGAAAGCCGAGATGATGATAATTGTCACCTACACACCCACATGCATGATTAAATGTGTGATCACATCATTTGTGAATTACGGACAGAGAATCTGAACACCCAGTATTTGAGAAGCAACTTCCAAAGCCTTATTTGAGGGAATAAGTCTGTTATGGGTTGACTTTGAAAAAATATTGCTTCAAACATAATAAACAGGTAGTTTTGGAACTTTTTGGAATTTTGTGACGATTCAGTAACCCATTTTAGCTAGTGGTTGAGACAGACCTGTTGGGGATTGGTCTTTGTTCTTGCATCCAGCACATCTGTGTTTCCTTAACCTCCTTTTCCTTTTTAGTTGTTGGTATAACACCCTCAGAAATTACCTAGGTTTTTCATGCTTTTTGGGGATGATGTTTGGTTGAATTTTTGAACGATTCCATTTTTTCCTTCCAGTCTTTCTACCTTACTGTTTCTTTCCTTCCCCCCGCACCCCCTCCCCATTTCTTTTTCCCTGCTGGGAGGCACATGGCAGGAAGAAGAGCTGTCTCCTTCTGCCCTTTGAATTTGAGTCTTCTAAAGAAACAGGCCTCCTATGGAGGAAAGAAACCTGAAAATAGCAGTGTTTCTTCACTTAATTTCTGTGGTGTGAAAAGTGAAGGACTGTATGTATTAAAAAATATGTATAAACGTTCTAATTTTAACACTTGGCTAACAAGCAGTGCGGCCTCCTGCATCAAGAGGGGACATTTACCCGAAGGACCATTTCTCCCAGCCCTCCCTTTCACTGCCCCACTCCTACCCCCAACCACCACCCTTTTGGCCTGTTGAACAGCCAGGCAGAGTCTGTGTTTGGATTTCCAGGGGCTGCAGTCTATCTGAGGACGGGGGCATGCTGGCCCAGTGTCAAGGCCTGTCAAAAGAAGTGACCGAGCTCAGTCAGGAAGAAAAGAAATTAGATGAACTGATCCAAAGCTGCACCCTGGACCTCAAACTGTTAACCGAGAATTCAGAGAATCAAAGATATCCTTTGTGCCACCTGTTCAGTGGGGGTCAGTGCTTTCTAGACT
Organism: Nanger dama; assembly: GCA_917880005.1. Lineage (NCBI taxonomy): Eukaryota > Metazoa > Chordata > Mammalia > Artiodactyla > Bovidae > Nanger > Nanger dama. Next base: position 11,064,545 of record CAKJTW010000032.1, on the reverse strand, counting down.
GTTTCCAGAGTTGACCATCTGACTTTTATGTGCAAGGTAGAATTTTACACTAGTTTCATCCAAATAAGTGGTGGGGGCCATGTATGTATATTCAATATGTATGGAATGGATAGTTATTAGACTGCATCCAATCATCCCTCTTCTGATAATCAGATGGGAACTATTTTTTAAAGCGTTTTATTCACGTGTTTTGGGACATATGGGTACATTCATAGCATAGGGCAACAGTATTAATGAGACCCATAAGGTGTCAATATTCATATTAATGATAACATTCAGCAGATTTCTTAGGCTCCCCCGGATTTTGGATGGTTGTTAGCTGTCATTGTTGGGGTTCTTATATTCTATTTTCATTTCATCAGATATTGGAAGCAGTTGGAATTTATTGACTCTGTGTGACTGAACTATAGTTGAAGGACTTGAATGAGTGTAAGAAGAATTGTTCTATAATTTTTAAAGCACCTTATGGTGGCTCAGTGGTAAAGATTCTGCCTGCCAATGCAGGAGAGGCGGATCGGATTCCTGGGTGGGGAAGGTCCCCTGGAGAAAGAAATGGCAACCCGCTTTAGTCTTCTTGCCTGGAGAATGCCATGGACAGATGAGCCTTGTGGGCCTACGGTGCATGGGGTCACAGAATCAGACATGACTGATTGACTAAACAGCAACAACAGTGCTGAATCACAGCACTGAAAACTGATTTCAGAAGCACCTGAAGGCTTAAGAAATCTCAGTGTATCCATTCATTCATACATCCATCCTTGAAAGTAAAAGTATTAAAAGGCCAACTCTTGTTCTTAACTGGCTGGCAGTCTGTTGACTACCTGAAGGGAACTTAACTGGTCATCACGTCACGTCAGACCATAGAGGAGGGTGATTACTTCATTGTGTTGACGAGAAGATTTTGCAATCTTCTCAGTTATTAGTAGAAAACAAAACCAGTATTTTAAATAATCCTGTCTCTAATTTTAGCTCCACATTTATCTTTGTTAGACAAAAATAAAATGTAACCTGCCCAGTTTCTGGTAGTGTCTCATCTAAAGTAACCTTTCCCTTAAAGTTATGGAGACATTTGTTTTCCAATTCAAGCAGTTTTTAAAAACTCAATTGTTCATTTCCTGTTGGCCAACGGATTAACCTTGTCAGCTGATGGTTAGTGAGCTGGAGAAGAGGTGTGATGATTTGGCATCCACCCCACCTCCCTCGAGGGTGGTTTTGCAGGGGAAGAAATAAGAATAGCTGGGCTGTTTCCTACATTGTGTAGTCAGGAGCCCCTTAGAGGAGGAGATGTGGTTTTTACACATGATTGGCAACTTGTAGCCTTATCACCTACAGTAGCTTTCTCTGGGGCCTTTGTGGCAGGAGGTGAAAGCTTCCTTACAGGGGGCTGCTATCCTAAGAAACAAATTCAGGAGGGAGCCACAGTGGAAGCACTTTCAAGTTTGTAAGGTTAGAGAATATGTTTGCACAATTTATTTCAATTTGCCATCCAGTTCCGAATGTGGTACAGCTTGTTCACATATGTGTTGAAATTTTCCTTCCTGTAGCATGTTGGGTAATTGTAGATGAGCTTTTATTTTAATAAGTTGTCAGATAGCTTTCTGACAGTGGGCTGTGAGGCAGGTACCCAGTTATCAGTTTACCCACTGTTCTCAGTAAAAATTCACAGCTGTCAAGTCTTCCACAAAGATAGCAATTGGCTTCCTTGATGAGACAGATGACCAAAAACCTAGAATCCTGCATGAGCTGTTCTGTCAAGCTCAGCAGTAAATTAACTGTTGTCTGAACTACTGAGACTTAACGTGCTAGTCTGAGATATGCTGGAAGCTCAGTCGCTTCAGTCGTGTCCCAGCTCTTTGTGACCCCGTGGACTGTAGCCCACCAGGCTCCTCTGTTTAAGTGATTCACCAGGCAAGAAGCCTGGAGTGGGTTGCCATTTTTTCCTCCAATAGTCTGTGAGAGATGCCCCTAAATGTGCGTGCAGGGACTTCCCCGGGGATCCAGTGGCTAAGACTCTATACTTCCGCTGCAGGGGGCAGGTTTGATTGCTCGTCAGGGAACTAAGATCCCACATTCCACTCAGTGCAGCCCCCAAAAATGTTTTTAATGTGCATGCAGATTATGGGTGAAGGTGTTTTTTTCTGGACAGTAGGTTCATAGCTTCCTTTAATTTCTAATAAAAAGCTACTCATCTAAGGGACATCATTTCCTCTAGGCTAAGTCCTATGACTGTATTGAACATATTAGATCACAGACTCCTTTCACTATGTTATCTTCGGAAATGCCTTCATTGGCTTGTGATTTGCTGTTTCATTCTAGGCATTTTTGGTAAGTTAATATAAAAAAACAACTAGCTAAAGCCATTATAGATTAATTATGTTATTCCATGTCCCTTATAAAAGAAAGCTATGTGACCTCTTCTCTAGTAGCACCAAGTCAAAGCCTGTCTCTCTAAGCAAGCTTGCACAAATACTTTTATCATATAATAAATACCATATTCTTTCGTAATATCCTCTTAGGTTTGACTGTCAGTCAGGGCACTTTAAAGAATTGTTCAGTGCCCAGAAGTAGCTACCGAGAGTACTAAATATGATTTTACTCTCTTTTCCTTAATCATTTAGTTTGCAGGGCATCTGGAAGCTGCTTTCCTCCTTGTGAGCACCAAAATATTGTAGTTAATAATATTATAGAAAGGACAGTTTTCCTAACAGAGAAATAATGACACTCTTATCAGCAAGCAGTCTGTAACACAACCAGCCCAGGTGCACTTAAGAAAACAAGCTGTCTGCCTGAGTGGGGCTTGGAGTTCTTCCACGGATAAATGTAGTTGCTACTCATTCATTCATTTTGGGTGGCTGCTGACACTTTTGAATAGTAGAGTAGCAAATAGAACTTACTGCGGTTTCAACAAAATTATGGCTAATAGAGCTCAGATTTTTTCTGTAAGTTGGGATTCTGCTGTCATTCAACTTGAGTGACAGAACACTCAGAATCCGGTTTGAAAAGCCCTGACCAAACTGAGTTTTAGTTTTCTTTTGAGAGTTTAACTATTCTGTTTCTGTTTTTTTGTTAATATCTTAAGTAGCCATGGACTTTTTAGAAATGGGCAGGAAAAAAAAGCTATATATTTGATTTGTTGTTTGGAAGATCTATAAGGAGATAATAAGACATAAAATACTTTAAACTTTTTCCATGCATCTGTTTGGTTCTGTTCATTGTAATTAGTTGGAAGAGTTCCTTAACGCTCATTACGTTAGCTTACGTTACATATCAAGATATTCGAAAAATTAGTGGCCTTAAAGACCAAACTGTTATAGTTGTGAAAGCCCCTCCAGAAACAAGACTTGAAGTGCCTGACCCAATAGAGGTAAGGAGATAACATCTCTGATCATCTGCAGAGATCTTTTTGGAATGCCTGGTGTTTTTTTCGTTTTCTCCTTATAAACTTTATTTTGTATTGGAGTATAGCTGATTATGTCGTGATAGTTTCAGGTGAACAGTGAAGGGACTCAGCCATACATAGAACATATATCCGTCCTCCCCCAAACTCCCCTCCCATCCAGGCTGCCACGTAACACTGAGCAGAGTTGCATGTGCTATATGGTAGGTCCTTGTCGGTTATCCATTTTAAATATAGCAGTGTGTACCTGACCATTCCAAACTCCCAGCTGTTCCCCCACCCCCACAACCATAAGCTCATTTTCTAAGTCTGTGAGTCTATGTTTTGTAAGTTGTACCATTTCCTTTTAGATTCCCCACATAAGGGATGTCATACAATATTTTTCCTTCTCCATCTGACTTACTTCACTCAGTATGACACTCTCGGGGTCCATCCGTGTTGCTGCAAATTGGAATGCCTAGTGTTTAAAGAACCATTGACGTTAGTTAAAATCCATATTTTCCTGAAAGCTTGGGAGTTCTTCCCCATCTGTTTTACTTAATCCTAACCTTAAAAACACATGAACAGTTTGCTATGTATTGAATGTCCATAAAGTCTAATTTTAACATAGCAGGGCATTCAACTCAAAGTGGTTGATAGTTTACAAAGTGGTATATGGGGCCCTGTCCCTCTTGTGGTTTACTCTTTTTCATAATTTGTTATCTGGTGGTTCTGGTTGATTTGAACCAGTGGGGACTTTATGTTGATTACCCTGGATATGGTCCCCACCGTGAATAGAGATACAGATGTTTTAAAGTAGCTCCCTACCTTATCTTAGCACATTTAAATAATTTATTCATTTGTAACACATTTTTACACAATAAAATGAGACCTTGGGTTTGCTGATAGATGAGAATATTATAAGGAGCATATTTTTGTGATTGCTTTCAGATATACTTTGATAATATAAGCTTAAACTATAAGATAAAGAAATGTAGTAGAAGAATGCACACAAAATAAAAAGAATGAAACACAAACTCCCATCTAGTATAGAGTTCTCATCTTAAATGATCATAATAGGTTTGGTTTATGACATAGATGAAGAATTTTAAATATAAGTGTGCTGTTTTCTTTTATTAAACTCAGTTCCTAGCACTTAAGACTACTTACTATTCATGCAGTGGCGATTAAAGTTCAATATAAAAAAACCTACTCTTCAGGAATGAGTAACATGGAAATATGGTATTTGGAACATTTAAAAGACCTTTTAATAGTTTGCATAAAAGAAGTAATCTTTTAAAAAAGATTCACCTCCTCTTGGCAGGGATCAGCAAAGTTTTTCTTTATAAAGAGCCAGAAAGTAAATATTGTTGGCTGTGTGAGCCCTATAGTCTGTTGGGACTTCTCAACTGCACAACCCTACTGTTACAGCATTTAAAAAAAAAAGAAGAAGAAGCCAGAGGCAACATAAAAACAATGAGAATAGGTGTAACTTTTCCCAATAAAACTTTATTTACAAAGCCAGTTGGTGGACAGGATTTACCTTTGGGCTGTAGTTTGCTGACCCCTGCTCTAGAGGTTGACAGTCATTGACTGAGATAGCCTACCAGTGGAGAAGCAAAAGCAACAATGAAAATTACCCTTACTTTCCATTTTTCCATGAACATTACAAAACAGCTTCCAGTTTGAACTTTTCTCACTTCTATTCATAGAGCCTGCAGATACATTTGGCAAGTACCCAAGGACCCATTGAGGTTTATTTGTGTCCAGAAGAGACTGAAACACACAGTCCAATGAAAACAAACAACCAAGACCACAATGGGAATATCCCTAAACCCACTTCCAAAGGTAAAAATTCCACTTTTGTCATTTGGAAACTATGTTAAAAATGAAGGTAACTAGAAGGATCCTGTATCAGAATCACAAGTCTTGGCAAGAAACAAAAATTTTTATCATTAATGTTACATTTAAAAAAAAAAGAATAGTTTACAGAAGAAAAGAATGATCTTGGGCAAACGGCTCCTCCACCCACTTAATGGAGTCCCCTCAGGCTTTTGCTATTGGTAGAAACGGTTTCTTTGCAGTGTTTTGGAAAACCAGCGAAAGTGGAGAGTGAAGGTGTGAGCTGTCCAGCTGAACCACCAGCTATGCTTGGCCACATACCTCTGAGTGATATCACAGATCATTGGAGAGGGAACTGAAAACAAGTTGGGAGAAGGAAGCCTTTTGCCCAAGAAGTTTTATCTTAGTTTTCCCCCAGTGTGATGGGGAGAGAATAAGAGAAGAGAAGAAAAAATAAATCTAATTCCTCCCTTCATTGTCTCCACAGCAAAGGAAGCTCTTTGTAGTCTTTTTGTTGTCTCAGATCAGAGATATGTACTTAATTTTTCTTCCTCCCAAGATAGCAGCAAGAAGTGATTTAAATTTAATCAGATCTGACTTAGTATTGACCAAAAAAAGGGGGGCACCTCAAATGGTAAAACCAAAGACCACTTTTTTCCCCCACCCTAGAACTTCAAAGTGGATATGTCCTTTTATTTGTATTTTTAGAATTATCTTTAATAAGCTAGTTGTTCAAAAAAGGACTAAGTTAAAATCAGTGATCTCTACGGGGAGCCAACTTTTCAGTCTACATGTTTTGTTTTGTTTTTCCTAAAGGAGGACTAACTGGTATCACACATTTGTTTTTGAACTTGTTAGTCTCTAATCTTTGAAGCTACCTGTATTCTTGTTTGCTAACACTTAATATTTTAAAAGATGAGTGAGTAGATAAGAACAACAAAAAAAGGTGACCAAAGTCTCTACTTAACAATGCACATTAGTATAAGAGGTGATCTGTACCATAATGTCAGGTTTCCCTAGTGGCTCAGTGGTAAAGAATCTTCCTGCCAATACAGGAGACATGGGTTCCATCCCTGGCTTGTGAAGTTCCCCTGGAGAAGGAAGTGGCAGCCCACTCCAGTATTCTTGTCTGAGAAATCCCATAGACAGGAGCCTGGCAGGCTACGGTCCATGGAGACAAAAGAGTCGGACATGACTTATAGACTAAACAACAACAATGTCGTAATGTCATCTAATTGTCCTTAGTGAAAGAGTGCATGCTTCTGTAACAGCAACATGTATATGCTTCCTCCAGATTAGATTTTTGCCTGACTTATTTTCTTGTTTCCACCACCTTTTTCTTTCATCTCAGACTTGGCTTCAACCAACTCAGGACATAGTGATTGCGCGATTTCTATGGCAAACCTTTCTCCTCTGGCCTCCCGGCCAACCTTTACAGCAGACTGAGGACCAAATTCCTTCCAACCTAGAAGGACCATTTGTGAACTTACTGCCTCCCCTGCTCCAAGAAGACTATCTCCTAAGCCTCGGGAGGAAGAAGGCATCAGCGATCTCTTTGATGCTTACGATTTGGAAAAGCTCCCACTGGTGGAAGACTTTATGTGTAGTTGATTATGCTTTGTGTGAACTCCCTTACAAACCAATATTTTTTTATTATGGAACCAGAACATGTGTCATGCAGTGTTGTCCCTTCCTCCCTTCTTCCTCCAAGATAGTATCATGAAGTAAACTACAGACTTCAGAACAAAGCTGACATTTTAATGAATTAAAAAAACAAAACTGTCTATCAACGCACAGTTGCAGGCTCCCTTGGGAAAGCCCTGCCTTGCCCCAGGCTCCAACATCTCCTGGATGAGTCAGCAAGTGAGAAAATGTGCAATCAGGTGTCTCTCACCCGTCCTCTTCCTCCCTCCCTCCCTCCCTCACGGATTGGCTTGCTGTGCCTGATGGATGGGCTGTAGAATGGGGTCTGGCCACCTGGCCCACTCGAGAACAGCAATCTTCCTTAATAGCATTTCAAGCCGTGCCTTCTCCGCAGAATGCATGTCTTTGGGGTCTGCTAATTTGGGATGGAAACTGCAGGAACTGTAAACTTGAAGTCATGCAAAAGTATGAAATGGATTTCTTCAGCTCTTCTTAGGAATATTTAAATTACTCTCATAATTCAGTTTAAGCTATGGACCTCGTGTCCCACTCGGAGGCCAAGAGATCTTCCACAGCCTTTCGGATGAAGAAACTGTTCTCCAATATTCATTGCAGATACAGAAGAACAGTCGAGTTCTGCCCCTCTAAGCTGTTGTGGATTTTCCTGTCTCCATAAACCACTCCCACTCTTTTGCCCCCAACGTATTTGTAAGTTTGAAGTTTATAGCAAATGCCTATGTAGGAGTTCTTTGTGGATTGTTTTTTTTCTTTTTCTTTTTTTTTTTAGCTGCCATTTAAGCATTCCTGTGGCACCCATCAACCATTTCAATTTAAATGTTTACTTTGAAGCGGTTTTTGCTAATTCAAATTATTTTAAGCAGAGGTAGAGAACCTCTACCGATCAGAGCATGTGTGATCTAAGGCTTAATAGCCTCGGCGAGAAGCTTTGCCCCATCTCGCATCCTTCCCCAGGAGGGGGCGCTCGGAGCGAGTGGAGCTCACTGACAGGGGGTGGCCCATTGGAGAGAACCAGGTCAGACCCCAAGGAGCAGCAGGTATGGATGGATCCCTCCGTCCCTTGGGCTTCCCAGGCCCCCTGTGACTGGGGAAAGGGCTCTTACACTGCACTCAGGGAGACCACTTCTCAGGATGGGGTCGGATGGAGAGGCCTCTGGGGAGAAGGACATCCCCTGTCGTGAGTAGCATGCTATCAGTAGCACTTCACTTCAGCTGTTGAGAGCAGGGAGCTCCCACTGTGTCGGGGGCTACAGGAGTCCTGGCCAGAACCCCCGTTCCCCCTTCCGATGTGAAGGAGCAGGTTGGACCAAGGAAAGCTGGAGCTGTAGAAAAAGGCAGGGCAGGATGCCAGGGCATCTTCCGCTTAACTCTTTAGGAATGGTGTCCCAAGTCGGAGGCTTCCTGACAGCGGCAAAATCCTACCAGTTGAGTCCAAGAATGGCTTTCCCGTTGGCCACGGGGTAGATGGCCATCTCCCACTGGGAATGTGGCAGAGTACCTCACATCCATTCCTTGGATGCTAACGACTGGGAATGAGGGAGTCATCTAATAAATAAGTTAAACCTCAACACCAAGAATGGTTGAGTTGAATTGCTGTTCTGCCCGACACAGTGGGAAGCACGCATGGCAGGCACTCAATTCAACAGGATGGGAAAAAAGAAATACTGGGTTGGCCAAAAGTTCATTTGGTCTTTTCCATACTATCTTATGGAATATTCCTTACTTATATCCCTTAGGAAAAGTACAAAACAAAACCCATGAAAGCCCCAGCCAATTTACTCTAGGTAGATTTCCACAATATGCAAAGTGGTGGTGGGGTCAACACGAGTGACACCAGCACTTTAAACTATTTGTGTAGGTATGCATGGGTGTATGTTTGAGAAGAAAAACAAAGGTGCAGTTTATCCTCCTTTTTCTTCGGCCTCCATCCCTACCCTCCTCCCCTGGACACACACTGGACCTGGTCCGAGATGAAGCATTGGGTGGGGGAGGGAGGGGGAGCTTTGTGTCAAGTGCCTACTGGAAATGCACTGTGGGGTTTTTTCCTGTATGGGAAACCATTTATGCCAAGCTTTTCCCTATTTCCCATATTTATCTCATCTGGTTAGCTGCCTCTGCTTCCAGCTTTGTGTAATTCTCTTTGCCAGCTGCACAAAGCTGATTTTTTCCCAAAGTCTAAAGACTGAGCTCACCTGGCTAGGTGGTTGTGTGTTTGGTTGAATTTCTCGTTAAACCTTTTGTCTAACGTGATGCCGTATTTATTGTTTTAAAAAATGAAAGGAATCCTAATAAGTCTTAAAAGTTCCTTCATGCATAAGGTTTTCCCAGTTAATGGGCTTAACTGGTGTACAGTAAGTAGACGTCCATACTGTATTCTGTTTGCATTAGTCATTTTCTTTTTGACATAAGTTTCTGGCACACGAAGTGGGTTAGTACTACAGTATTTGTGTTACTTTAAGTACTGAGTATGCAGGTTTCCTGGTACCATTGAGTTGCTGCTATTAAAGCTCACACATGAAATGGCTAAAAGTTACAAGTATGCGAATTATGACTGCGTGAGCCTTAGAGAGTAAATTGTATAAAGAGCAACACATGAGCTGTCAAACAGTGTTAGGTGTGTGTTTCTATGTACAGATTTGTGCGTAGTAATCATTTTATTTAAGTTGATACGCAGTCTCCTCATATTTTCATTATCTAGCAATTTTGTATAAAAATAGCAATTAATTTGTAAACACTGCCAGAATATTTTCTAGCTGGTTTGTAATTTTTAAAGAGTGTTGTTTTGTTTTGTTTTGTTTTTCTTGTTGTTGTTGTGGTGGTTCTTGTGTTCATTTTTGTTGTAAGTGTAGATCTGTAAATACAATTGCAGTATTTAAAGCTTTAGCTTTCAGGAAAAAGAAGTAAGAACTCAGTGTGTGCATGACAACTCGTGTGTACGAAATGAGGGATTTGAAGGAAGATGCCTTGCAGCGTGAGTCGGGTGGCAACTGTCCGATTGTGGGAATTTCTTTTCCTGTGGGGTACGAGATTTTGTCAAAAGGAAGTATTTCTCCCAGAATTGGGAGTATGCAAACTACTAATCAGTTTAGCTTTGTGTTGTATGCTAGTTTAAAAAGAAAATATGTAATATAATGTAAAAAAAAAAAGCTTTTATGATGGATTTTGTAAATAGATTTGTTACAGGGTAACCTGTTCTCTAGCTGTGATCTTACCACTTCAAATGGGTGTAATTTGAATAAATTTTGTATGGTAAAGGATCAATAAAATGATTTTTTTTTAAGAGTTCAGCTTTGTGGATGGTTTCTTACTATTGTCTTATGCTCCTATATTATATTTCTAAAGACGTGCTTAAGTTAAGGGGAAAATTTGAACAAAAACTCAAAACATCATATGCCTTCCTGTTTATTTGGGATCTGGGGAACATTAAGCAAAAGGTTTTTTGACCACTTGTGAGTGTTTGCCACTTTAGGAAGCAAAAGAACTTGCCATATCTCTGATCACCTGCAGAAGCCACCCCAGGTATGCAAGAAGGATTTGTACACCGAGAAAACACCAAGTCAAGTTTTCTCCCTCACAAGGAGCTGGAAGGCAGTAAATTATTTCTCAATACAGGTAATTGCCTCCCTTGTTCTAGATTCACTCCATGTTCATTAAGTGAAGTAGTTGTTCATTTATTCATTCAGTCACTCTTTGAATGAGCATGAAGTGATTACTATATGCCAGATATGGTTGTAACTGCTGGAGTCCAAATAGAAAAAGACATAGATCCTTATCAGCATGAAGAAGCTTACAGTCTAGTAGGGAGAGAAATAAGTTTTAATTAGGAGAATTAAATTCTGAGGACAGGCTCTTAAGTGATTTTTTTCTTCTGTAGCATATTTGGAAGACTTAAGGATAGATGCTTTGAGGCAAAAATGGAAATGAAGGGGAGATAAAGCCTTGCCATACAAGGAGGAGAGATTCTGATCCAGAGAGCTTTAGGGCCTTTGCATCTGGATGCAGGAAGATTTGCAGAAGACTGCCTGGGTAGGCATAACTCAAATAGCCGATGGATTCATCTTCTAGGATCTAGGAAGCTGGGGAGCACTTGAATCCAATCTAGACTACAATCCAAATATCATAAAAGAAAATGGAAAGATTAAATGGTAGGTCATGCCTTGGGATATGAATGAGAATCCCTGTCCTGCCTACTTAGAATTAATCACCCAGGAGTCAGTCAGAAGTTAACAGAAATACAATTAAGCAGGAAGTTGCAGTGATCCACAGAATGCAAAGAGCAGGCTTTCTGTTGTACCCTTAAATCTGGGACTTAAAGACCGAAAGACACATAGAACAATTTCTTAAAATACTCTGCAATGTTTATAACAATAGGAATTACTATTATACTTTGTTGTGCAAAGAGTACTGTCAAAAAGTTCTGGAATTCCTTATGCTGGAGTATCTGAAAAGTATTGGAAACAGAAGAGACAAAGTCCCACATTATCACGTGCCTTAGAAACAAAACTGGAAATTCTGGCATGTTGGGCTTCTGTTGGACTGTTTTAGGACTTGAGTATATACAACAGAAAAGACAGTTCCTAAGGAAAAGGGAGAATATGTGTGTGTGTTCTCTTTCCTGAATCAATTTCAGTAGCTGCCTGTACACATCAGGAATACAGAAACAAGGGAATCAGAACCATGTTTTAATTTATGCAAAGAATTCAGATAAACCTAAAACATTAATTAAGGCCTACTTTTTCAACTTGAGCAAAACCTTGTCAACTAATAATGACCAGAGAGTGAGAGGATTTGAACTAGAAAGCAACCTGATCCTGAACAAGGAGCTGGTTTCCTCATGTGACAATTCAGCCATCACTTTTTTTTCACCAAGAAAACCATCTCCAGAATCCTAATCCAGTGCTTTTTCTGTGATATTTTAAGGTCTCCTAGTTCCTCCTCCTCAGACTTATATCAGAAGCCTGCCTCTTCCCAGTTTTACTCTTGGAACCACAGCCTGGCTGACATGGTTAATTCATCCTTCTGAGTTAACATCACCTTCTGGAAGATCTGTGACCATCCTGTCCACTGGCACTAATTTCTTGTACTCTTCCCCATCATGTTTGATGGATACGATCACTATCTTCTGTGCCTCTGCACAGTTACAAACTGACAGAGATGGAAACCATTGGAGTCTTAAGTTGAAGGACTCCTCAGGGGTTCTTTTGTCCTCAGTCTTTGATAAAAATGGATTTGCTGTATTTAAACAGAGGAAGAATTGAATCCACAACAGCTTCTAAATAGGATATTCCATTTCCCCCTTGAAAGACTCAAACTTCTCTTCCTGTACAGACTACTTTTCAGCTCTAGAAGCCTTTAAGACTTTTTTTCTGTATAATCAAATTCAGGAACAGTTGCCTCAGCTAAAACCTAAATTATACTGTGTCTCTCAGCCTTGAACATCCCTTAGCACTGTACAGGGCTTTACAGTTTACAATGCATTTTCATCTGCCTTATCTCTGCATGTAAAGCCATTTGTAACTGATGGCATTAGCTGCAGAAGTAACCCATCAGTCTAAAAACGACAGAACAGTATGTGGGCAGTGGTATGAAGAAAGGAGGAAAAGCACTTAGCTTTAAGCCATACTCTGGAGACCCAAGGAACAAGAAAGAACACTGTGATTCCACAGGAGAGATCTGAAATAAAGACATCAGTAAGTAAAAATTAAACCATGTCAACAAAGAGCATGTTTCAATAGGTTAGGGACGGGAAGAGAGGTTGTATGTGCTTAGAAATGGGAGGAAGCAGAACGAGACCCAAGATGCTTGAAAAGAGCCATAGCCAAATCCTACCCTTGGCAAGAAACCAAAGTACAGCTGTTCCTTAGTTAAAGAGAAGGTACCATCACTATTGACTCAAAGTTTGGTTATCTACCAAAGGAATAAAGTGAGTACTAAAGACAGGGACAGCCATAGGGGTGCAGCAAAGAAAAGGAGACAATAGAAAGTGTAGAAATGATTCCCTTACCTGGTACTGAGAAGGAGCTAAACGAGCAACAGGGGGGCAAAGTTATTTCTAAGTGAAGAATAAAGAATTGGATAGGACTCCTGCTCTGGCCGTATGGCAGATTAAACGGCCAGGAAACCCTCCTGTTACAAAACATCTAGACTGCACAGAAAAAAAAAATTTATTATACTGCTGAGATTACAAGGAATTCCCATGGGCCAGAAGAGTAAAAAGAACTGAGCTAAAAAAGTTGAAGCGCATGTAAACAGAAAAGACAGATAAGCCTAAGACTGGCCACCAGTTGCATTTCTAATACTGTTGCTGGAATTGAGAAAAAATGTCTCAGGTCAACAAAGAAAGCCTGAAGAACTAGACCTGAGATTCAGATTAAACCAGATAAACTGGAAGAAGGCTCTAGTGCTCCAGCTCAGAGTCATCTCTGGCTTTCAGCAGAGCAAACTCATCCATATTCTGAACAAGACCACATAGGATCACAGACTGTATCTCCCAAATAGAGTGCTAGTCAGTCATGTCCAATTCTTTGTGACCCCATTGACTGTAGCCCACCCACCCCCCCCCGGCCCCGGCTTCTCTTTCCATGGAATTCTCTAGGCAAGAATACTGAAATGGGATGCCGTTCCCTTCTCCAGGGGATCTTCCCAACCCAGAAATCGAACCTAGGTCTCCTGCGTTGCAGGCAGAGTCTTTACCATCTGAGCACCCTAATATAAGATCACAGTGAAAGGTCAACAAATACAAAAGGAAACAAACCAGCATTGATAACAGAAGCAGAAAACATCAGATTTAGAGCTCAAAGAATTCAAATAATGGAATTACCAGATAAAGTATATAAGATGAATATGTATGAAGTGTTCAAGAAACGGTACTACAAAAATGAGTGACCAAGAAGAAATGATCAAAACCTGCCCCAGAGACTTGGAAAAGAATAAAAGGTTAGGAATTAAAAATACAACTGTTGAAGAACAGAAATGATGGCTAAACCAGCAGTTTAGATACAGCTAAAGAGATTGAAATGAATTGGTATGACAAAATTACCCAGAGTGTAGCACAGAGAGAAAAGGAGATGGAAAATATAAATACATTTTGAGAGATCCAGATAATAAATATTTTAGGCATTGTGGGCCATAAGGTCCCTGTCAAAACTACTTAACTCTGTAGCGTGAAAGCAGCCATAAACAGTCAGTAAATAAATGAGCATGGCTGTGCTCCAATAAAAATTAGGGATGCTAAAATTTGATTTTCATGTATTTCTCACTTGTCATGAAATAATATTCTTCTTTTGACTTCTCTCAACCATTTTAAGAATGTAAAAACTGTTTTTAGCTCACAGGTTGTACAAAACGAGGTGGTGGATGGTTTCTGGTCCAACATGTAGAGTGTGGAAGCTGTCATGGCTTCCAAAAACTGAACAATGTGAAAATCAACTACCGTCAGAGAATTACTAACTCGAGGAGGGCTCAGACCAAGGGACACCTCCCAGGACTGCTGCTGCCGGTGCCCCTGCCCCCATGGTGAGCCACTGCGACCCACGTCTTCACAGGAAACCCTCCAACACTAGCAGATCTCTGCTATTTCCCAATGGACCACAGAATGTGTCACATAGGAGCACCTCCATAAATGCTGACTGCTTTACCTAGTTTCTTTCTGCCCCCAATTTAACAATAAAGAAACTGAGACTCCAAGAGCTAAGGTGATTTGCTCAAATTCACAGGGTTGATAAGTGGCAAACTGGGGATTTGAACCCAAGGACACTTGACGCCAATGTTTTTCACTCTGCCACACCACCTCCAGAAGCAACTAGAACAAGTGGGCAAAATACATCATTCTAGCCTTATCTGGAGATGCTGACACTACACGGGGAGGTGCAGAGTTCTGTAACACATTTTTTTAACAAAAAGATGACTTCAATATAAAGACCAAGCCCTTGCTGACCTCACTTACTTCAAGAATATTCTCACACATGTGTGCAGCCCTTTGTGACACAGACACATATCACAACCTGTACTTCCCTGCTCCCTGGCCACACAGCTGGACTGCACTTCCCTGCTGCCCTTGCAGTGAGGCACAGCACGTGGCTGCCTTCTATGCAATGGAATGAATGAAAGCACTGGCCATCACCTCCAAATCTGGCCTTTAAAACACCAAAAAAAAAAAAAAAGTACGGCAGCCAACTATACGTTATTTATAAGATATCTACTTTAAATGCAAAGACAGCTAAATTAAATGTAAAAGAATGGAGAAAGATATACCATGAAAATACTAACCAAAGCCAAGTGGATTCCCTATATTAATTTCAGATAGAGCAACATCATTTGAATTAGTGCCCCCAGAAGCAGACACTTAGGCATAAACCTAATAAAATATGTATGAGATCTACATGAGGAGAACTGTGAGGCTGATGAAAGAAGAACTGATGAAAGAAGTCAAAGATCTATATAGATAGAAAGGTATTCCGTGTCCATGAATAAGAAGACAAAAAATTGTTAAGGGATCAGTTGTCTCCAATTTGACCCATAGATTCAATCCCAAATTAAAATTTCAGCAAGTTATTTTGTGGATATCAACAAAGAGATTATAAATTTTATATGGAAAGAGAAGATCCCCAGCATAGCCAACCCAAAACTGGAGAACACAGTTGGAAGACTGATACTACCCAACTTGAAGAACTACTATAAAGCCATAGTGATTAAGTCAGTATGACACCAGTAAAAAAATAGACAAACTCATCTGTGAAACAGAAAAGAGAGTCCAGAAGTAGAACCACAAAAATGTAGTCAAGTTATCACTGAGAAAGTAACAAAGGCAATTCAATGGATAAAGGACAGTCTTTTCAACAAATGGCGCTACAACAATTGGACATCTACATGCAAAAAAAAAAAAAAAAAAAACCTAGACAGTTTTTACCCTTTTCACAAAGATTAACTCCAAATTAATCATAGGCCTAATAGATTGAATTATCTTTTTTTTTTTCTGTGCTGCACACTACAATAAAGCCTTCTGATAGATAAAAATAGGGAATTGGGTAGAATTAAGAGAAAGGCAAAGCTTTACAATTCATTATTTTTTAAAGCCAAGAATTAAATCAGAAACAGAATGCTTAGGAGAGAAACAAGTAGGCAGAAAAAAATTAGTTTCACCTCAGCAGGACGATGGCATGCTCTGCCTAGCGCTTCTTTGAAGTGCTGATGTATGCAGACAGAGTTCCACGAACTGCCCTCGATTAAAACTGCTTTTCCTCCAGGCCCCTTGTCCAGCTGGGTTCAGTTACCTTTTCAAAGGCTCCAGGCACAACCTGCTTGTGGATGGGTGCCAACAGGGTAGAGGTCGGTGAGAGCAGGAACCACCACTGATACTGAAATGTGTGCCTTGCCCCTTTTGTAGTAATTTCATGAAAATACTCAGCAAAAACTGGAATAAGAAAGGATTTTTAAAGCCATTCTTGCTGATTTATTCTCTCTTGCCTGTCTCACCTCCAAATTTCACAGCCCATATCATATCATCTTTGCCTTATCTTACTTCTTTCTTCCTTCAGGCCTGCTCTTTGTCAGAAGATCACAACCAGTGTGAACTTGATTCAGATGCCTACTGAGCCAGCACTGACCTCCCAACCCTGAGCTCAAATACCCCCTTACCACCCAGTTAGTATTTCGCACCTTAGACCTTAATATTCCAATTCTGACTCTCACAGTATGCACTAATGAAAGAGCAGAGACAATCAAACAATATTGCATTAACTATCCTCTGGAAAGAGCCATTCAACTCATTTTACAACCTTCTTTGGTTCTCTGATTCCCACCCCCACCCCCACTTATTGTACTTTGAGGGAAAATTCTATATAATCTATGTACTTTTATCCTTTAATTGTTTAGTTTCTTCCTCTTCTTTGCTTTCAAAATAGATTTTTAGGTATTATCAACATTTGGCTTAACACATGAAAGTCTAGAAGCATCTAAAATTTATTTCTGACACTTTTTCATTTCACTGCTTATGTTTCAAAAATCAGAAACCCTACAGTTGAGTAAAGCTGCAGTGGTGTGGATTTCGTCACTGAAGTCTCACGTTTCCTCCCAAGCAGTCAACCAACATTCATCATCAAGCCCCAATTCTCCACCACCTACAAGTTCAATGTGGCCTCTTCTTTAGTCCAGTGCAAACTACCTACACATACACACACATTAAGAGTCTCCAAGTCACCCACAACACACAACAGTCTCTCAACACTCATCTGGTTGCTAATTACCAGTCATTCTTCCTGACACTGCCTACTAGCTCTTTTTCCATTTCTCCCACAATACTCAGAACAACAAAAGAGACAAGTTCCTCTTCCCTGGAAGAGCTAGAAACAAAATAGCTCTTTACCCTTTTTTTATACCCCCTTATTCTGTATCCTACCTTTGTTATTTAGAAGGTACAAGGTCTCCCTCACCTCTGCTACAGGAATCAGCACCAGTTGCTGGCGGATCCAGGACAGACTAGCATCAAAGTCCTACCCCAGCCATATTCAGTCACCTCATCCACCAGAGGCAGCTGCAGAGCCTAGGCCATCCTGGCTCCTTCCTTCTGTGATTCTCCCCAAGGAGGGCAAGACTAGAAAATTCCAAATCAGTATCTCCCACCTAGTACCGGCCAGCCACGCCTAAGTCCAACCGACACTGCCTGCACCCCTTGGCTCCTGGCTCTTGGCTGCACTGACCTTAAAAATTTCTCTCCCCAGTTCTCTACAGCTGTGCAAGGTCCCTTTGGCTTAAGTCTTCCTGATCATCCGGAAGCACCCTGGACTCCCCGCTTCCCCCTCGCTGGCTCTCCCCTTAAGCTTGTGCTTCCCAAACAGACCAGCGACAGTGACCCGCCTGCCACCTACCCTGTCCTCTCAGGCGACTTTCGCACCTTTTCTTGCCCCCTTAAGTCTGGAAGCCCTCTCCCTCCTGGGATCTTCTCTCTCACTTCCAGCCATACCTAGCTTCTGGCCATCCCAAGATCTTTTCCAGTCACCCTTTCTCAACCCAGGACCCTTAGAACCAAATCCAAGGTTCTGCTGAGCTGACTCCCTGCCCTGTGCAGCCCCGTGTGCCTGGAAACAGATGGAGAAAACCCAGCTCCAGCTTGAAACCAGATTAGCCAGGTTCCTCCACTGCCCCAACTATCTAGCTTCTGAAAATCACAGAGGTATCTTGTTTCTGGTGAAATCACAATTTTGTCTTTATATATATGATTATTTGACATAACTGAACTAGATAGTACTAATGCTATGTCATTTATGAAAACTTTTGTTTTAGGATGACTATTTTTCTTTCTAGGGTAAAAAATTGATATGATAATAGAAAAAGAAATGGGAGCTACCTCCCTGGGAGTGGTTAAGACTTTGCCTTCCAATGCAGGGGCTGCAGGTTCGATCCTTGGTCAGGGAGCTAAGATCCCACATGTCTTAGAGCCAAAAAACCAAAATATAAAACAGAAGCAATATTGTAACAAATTCAATAAAGATTAAAAAACAAAAAGGAAATGGGGATCATTCTCTGGCCTTTCCTCATTTTGTTATGTACCACTTAGAGCTGCTACTCTGGAGATGCCGGGGAGATGTTGAACGAACATCACATAGAAAGCCTCAACTCTTAGTGTTACATACATAATAAAGTTCCTATTGCTTCAGTTATCAAAAATATAGTGGTTTCAATGTAACCTCCTAAACTTAATTATATAGCTGTGTAATTAAGGAGATTTTCCAGATGGTTCAGAAAAATTCGAATGCCATCCATTTTTATTGAATAGATTCAGTTATAATTACAAAGACTCTTTTCTCAGTTCTCATCTTGATCTCAGCAACTCTTTCTTACTTTAACTTACTTTTTAGCCCTGCCACCGCCATACAAGGCTTCCCTGATGGCTCAGACAGTAAAGAATCTGCCTCCAATGCAGGAAACCCAGGTTTGATCACTGGGTTGGGAAGATCCCCTGGAGAGGGGAATGCAATCTACTCCAGTATTCTTGCCTGGAGAATTCCATGGACAGAGGAGCCTGGCGGGCTAGAGTCCATGGGGTTGCAGACAGTCAGACACAACTGAGTGACTAACACACTATACACTATACCCCCAAACAAAGAGCTTCTTCTAGAATCATTATGTTTGTAGATCTGAGGAAAACAGCATAGTTTTCGGAGGTCGGGGGAGCAGGGGCACTGCACCAGGTCTTCATTGCTGTGTATGAGCTTTTTCTGGTTGTGGCGACCTGGGGCTACTCTCTAGTTGTGGTTCATGGACTTCTCATTGCAGTGACTTCTCTTGTTGCAAAGCAGTAGAGCACTCAGGCTTCAATAGCTGTGGTACTTGGGCTTAGCTGCTCTTCAGGATGTAGGATCTTCCTGGACCAGGGATCAAACCCATGTACCCTGCATTGGTAGGCAGATTCTTAACCATCTGGTTTTATGGAGAACAGTTTAAGCCGGTTAAAAAAAAAAAAAGCCTGTTTATATCCTTATGTGTGTTAAGTTGTTTCAGATGTATCTGATTGTGTGTGACCCTATGTACTGTAGCCTGCCAAGCTTCTCTGTCCATGGGATTCTCCAGGCAAGAATATTGGAGTGGGCTGCCATACCCTCTTCCAGGGAATCTTTCTGACCCAGGGATCAAACTCTTCTCTCTTAAGTCTCCTGCATTAGCAGGTGGATTCTTTGTCACTAGCGCCACCTTGGAAGCTCCTATATACATATACATCTTTATCCATCTATCTGTCAATGACTATTTACAATGGACATTTAGGTTGCTTCTATGTCTGGGCTATTGTAAATAGTGCTGCAATGAGCATGAAAGTGCCTGTATCTTTGTGAACTGTGGTCTTCTCCAGCTGAAAGGTACACCATATTTAAATCAACTGTACTTCAATTTTAAAAAATGCCTGGAGCTGTTTTGACAACACATTGCATCACTGAGCGCTTGGCTTTCATTGTGCTTTGAACGGTGAGAGATTGGTGATATGTGCTGTTTCTTTCGAAACTCTTAACAGGAAGGCTGGAATGGGACGAATGTGCCAATGGAATCATATGATTGCAGCAGTGGCTCCCCAGCCCAAACCCGAGGTGTGATGATCACTTCCCTCTTTCCTCCCTGGACTGGCTAGTGCTCTCTGTTGAGGCAGGGGCTGATCCATCGCACCTCTCTGAGCCCAGTTGCGCCTAACCCATTAGGCCGCTGCTCCCACTACCCACAGCTGTACAAACTGGCACACGGGCGCTTCACTCTGGAGGTGCCAGCTCCCAGGCCGCCTTGTTGGTCGCGAGGTGACTGGTGGGGCCAGGAGAAAGGCTGAGCCCACGGTTTCCGCCGCCTCAGGCAGTGATCCTGGTTAACGGGTGTGTCAACTGCCTCTGCGTGGCCTTCAGGATCTCTGCCGCCTGCGAGCCTCACGCCACGGGGCACGGAGGATGACGTTGCTGGAGCGGCGGTTTCTTCTTCAGACCTGGCAGCTTTCTGGAGTCACACCTTTCAGCTCAGGGTACTGTGGTGGCGAGGTGGGCCCCGGTTGTGACGGGTACGAGTCATAAGCGGCCGTGGTTGGTGCTCACATCGGCCCCTCCCCCAAGCAAGCGACCAATAGCGAGCAACTGTCAACTAGCGACCGTTAGTGCTCCTGCTCCCCCATTGGTCGGTGCCACAAGGGCCCCTCCCCTCTCGTATATAAAAGGACCCTGAATTCTGACTGAGATGTTGGTTATTTGAGAGGCTAGTCTGCCAACTTCTCAGTCTGCTAGCTTTCTGATTAAAATCATTATTTCTTGTTCTAAGAACTCATCTCCCAACTTATTGGCCTGTTGTGAGGTAAGCAGAACAATCTTGGGCTCAGTAACAGGATGACTTTTTAAAAAAGGCTGGTCTGTTATATAGATATCCTATGGGTTCTGTTTTCTAGAGAACTTGACTAATGTAGCATCTACAGAGTAGAAAATTGTGTCTGCACCTCCTCCAAAATCAAGCCATTGAGTCAACACTGGTGGGCCCTCTGAATAATATTACATGACCCTCATTTCCTAGACTCAGCTGATTGAACGAAGTCTCTTCTCTAGGAATTGGAATTAAAGTTGAGAGAAATTCATGTCTATTTCTTGAACAGAGGAGATAAAACGATTCAGGAAGGTTGTGTAGCCACTTTTCACATGAAGTGAGTTGCAGAGGAAGCCATGGCAATTAAAGAAAAAGGAACTGCAGAGATAAGAGAAACTGGAGTAAGAGAGCAGTGAGTTCCACATGCTTCCTGAGGCCAGTGGCCCTCCAGCCCTGAAATTCTTCTTATAATAAATCCTTCACTGCTTACTTGGGCTTAAGTTTTTGTATTACTTGCAACCAAAACCTCTTAACTAATTTAATAACCTAGTGTGTCAGTTTATCAGCCAGTAGGGATATGGAGATTTAAAAAAAAGATATAGTTCTTATCCCACCAGCCCACAACTCTCCACCAAAAAAAAAAAAAAAGACATGGTCCTGCAGGGAACTTCCAGTACCCAAGGGAGAGGTACACACTTAAGCAGATAAAGTCTATACAGTATACTAAGTGAGGAGATACACTGTGTTGCCAAATTTAGAAAACAAAAACAAAAGCAGGATGCCTGGTGAAATTTGAATTTCAGATAAACGATGAACACATTTTAGTATAAGTGATTCCCAAATATTTTATCTGGCAACCCCAATGAAAGGATAAACCACAGACAGATGTTAGAGAAGTGTGTGTGTGTGTGTGTGTGTGTGTGTGTGTGTGTGTGTGCACGTGCACTTGCTCAGGCATGTCTGACTCTTGGCAACCCCATGGACTGTAGCCCACGAGGCTTCTCTGTCCATGGAATTTTCCAGGCAAGAATATTGGAGTGGGTTGTCCTCCTCCAGGGGATCTTCCAGACTGAAGGACCAAACCCGTATCTCTTCTGTCTTCTGAATTGGCTGGCAGATTCTTTACCAACTGTGCCACCTGGGAAGCACTGTTAGAGAAGAGGGGTACTTAATTCAAACTATGTTGTCAGAGAAATCTTATTTATTTTATATATCTGCTTGGTTAGTTCTTTTCTGGAAAAGATCACTTGGATTAAGTTTTAAAGGACAAGTGTGTGAGTTCACCAGGGGAAGAAAGGCAGGAAGTGTATGTGAGTAAGAGAGAGAAAATAACAGGACTAAAGGCATAGAAGCACGACATGGCAGTATGTGAGAGGGGAACTCAAGCATTTTGGTATCACCAGAGCTCACCAGTGCAGGCAAGGAGATTTAAAATGTCAGTAAATGTTCAAGGATTCAGATAATACAATAAACATGATGATTTTCTGTCTGTGCATGTGCCTATTGGAATATCAGGAAAGATATTTTAAAAAATGTAATTCATAATGACACTAGAAATGTAGAAGGGCTATAGGCAGCAGATAAAAGAGTTGAGGGATTCATGGAAAGTGATGCCAAAGCCTTTGACTGTGTGGATCACAATAAACCGGGGAAAATTCTGAAAGAGATGGGAATACCAGACCACCTGACCTGCCTCTTGAGAAATCTGTACGCAGGTCAGGAAGCAACAGTTAGAACTGGACATGGAACAACAGACTGGGTCCAAATAGGAAAAGGAGTACGTCAAGGCTGTATATTGTCACCCTGCTTATTTAACTTCTATGCAGAGTACATCATGAGAAATGCTGGACTGGAAGAAACACAAGAATCAAGATTGCCGGGAGAAATATCAATAACCTCAGATATGCGGATGACACCACCCTTATGGCAGAAAGTGAAGAGGAGCTAAAGGGCCTCTTGATGAAGGTGAAAGAGGAGAGTGAAAAAGTTGGCTTAAAGCTTAACATTCAGAAAATGAAGATCATGGCATCCAGTCCCATCACTTCATGGGAAATAGATGGGGAAACAGTGGAAACAGTGTCAGACTTTGTTTTTTTGGGCTCCAAAATCACTGCAGATGGTGACTGCAGCCATGAAATTAAAAGACGCTCACTCCTTGGAAGAAAAGTTACGACCAACCTAGATAGCATATTCAAAAGCAGAGACATTACTTTGCCAACTAAGGTCTGTCTAGTCAAGGCTATGGTTCTTCCTGTGGTCATGTATGGATGTGAGAGTTGGACTGTGAAGAAGGCTGAGTGCTGAAGAATTGATGCTTTAGAACTGTGGTGTTGGAGAAGACTCTTGAGAGTCCCTTGGACTGCAAGGAGATCCAACCAGTCCATTCTGAAGGAGATCCACCCTGGGATTTCTTTGGAAGGAATGATGCTAAAGCTGAAACTTCAGTACTTTGGCCACCTCATGTGAAGAGTTGACTCACTGGAAAAGACTCTGATGCTGGGAGGGATTGGGGGCAGGAGGAGAAGGGGACGACCGAGGATGAGATGGCTGGATGGCATCACGGACTCGATGGACGTGAGTCTGAGTGAACTCCAGGAGATGGTGATGAACAGGGAGGCCTGGCGTGCTGCGATTCATGGGGTCGCAAAGAGTCGGATGTGACTGAGCAACTGAACTGACTGACTGACTGAGAACATTTATAGCATGACAGTAGCAAAGCAACAAAATGGAGAAACTGTAGGCAAAACACAAATAGGGGAAAGTCACTTCAGTAATATTTCAAGAATAAGAATGAATTTTTCTAAGGAAACCCCAAGTTTGGTTGCCCATACATAGAAAAAAAAAAAAGAGCCTAGATACATCAAAATGGAATTACTGAAAGGTCTGACTTGGGACAGCAGTATCTTCTGGATCTCTCCCCCTCCCTATGTGTTAGCCAACAGTTTGCTCCCAGAATAAAGGCTTGGGAATGTTTTTTCTAAGTGTGGCAAGGAATGGTTAGGGTTAGAATTATCATGGATATTTGGATCAGAGAGCAAAGCAGGGAGGCACCAGAGGTAACTCTAGACTTTGGCCAAGACTATAGAGGGTGATGGCACCCCACTCCAGTACTCTTGCCTGGAAAATCCCATGGATAGAGGAGCCCGGTGGGCTACAGTCCATGGGGTTGCTAAGAGTCAGACACGACTGAGCGACTTCACTTGCACTTTTCACTTTCATGCATTGGAGAAGGAAATGGCAACCCACTCCAGTGTTCTTGCCTAGAGAATCCCACGGACAGGGGAGCCTGGTGGGCTGCCGTCTATAGGGCTGCACAGAGTCAGACACAACTGAAGCGATTTAGTAGCAGCAGCAGCAGCATAGAGGGTGAAAGATTCCAAATTAAAGTCAGGAGCACTGCTCTGTAAAGAGAATTGTATTTCAAAAGATAGGTAGAGGCTCCAGGGTAGAGGAAGGTGCTTCCAAAAATCATCCTCAATCTTTCTCGATCTCTCTTTCTGTATATAAACAAGTACATACATACACGCATGTATATTATGTATATATTGTCTTTCTACTTTGACAAATACTCCTTCATAACAAAAATTTTTTTAGTATTGTATTCAAAGCCATGGTTTGCAAAATGTTCAAGATGTCTGACTTTAAAAGAATTGCATCTGTCTGGATGGTCAGTTTAGTGACCAATAATGCTTAAATGTGCAAAAAAAAATCTGTAATTAGTAAATGATTATGTATTTAATCCATAGCATTTCTTTTTCTTGACCATATCAGCAAATTATTATTATATTTTCACATAATTGTTGCTCTATTGGCAGTTATTATCTGAGGGATTAAAAATGTAAATATCTTTAAAATGTATAAAATTTCAATTATTTTAATGAAAATGTGTATGAAAATTACTTCTTACATAAGGTTTCAAATGTTACATTTTCTAAAGTTTTAAATCATTAAAATGACAAACTATGAATTTAAATTAATGAATATTGAATTTTCAAATCAAATTACTTTTAAAACTGAAATTTAATCTTATTTTTAACAATTTATTTAAATGTTTTTAATTTTAAAATAAAATACATTAAAAGCTAGTCACATATTTAGTTTTTATTATCCATCTGGTTGTCAGTAGAATCAGCATCATGTGACCTGCCTATTATGTCTAAACATGTACATATATATGCAAATTTAAGAGTAATATGAATGATAATATTGGAAAATTTTATTCAGCTGTACAGTTGTTACAAATGTTGAGCTAATGTAAAAGAATCTTCAGATTCACAAAGGCGGGCAAGAAAAATGGATGCTGAACCCACTTAGAGAATAATCCTTCATTATGCAAGAATCTACTGCATTCACCTTGAGAGGAAGGATTTGTCACAAGAATTATTTTGTATTTTCTCTCTCTTTAGTGTTTCTGCTTCTTGAAACCTCCCTGCTGAAACAATACCCATTTCTGAAATTGACAGAACACAGCTAACAAACGTTCAGGGCCTTTGGACAGGATTGCTTTTTTTCCATTTCAAGGTCATGGAGTTGAGGGAAGGTACTGGCATGACAGCAGATGTTTAGGGATGTAGATCTCAGTGTGCCGGGACTGAGTTCCTGTCCTGAGTAGAAAAGGCACCTGTGTTCTCTTTAATAATTTATTTCTGTGCAGAGTCCTTTATGCCCAAGTGTCAGAGTGTGAATGCTCCTGTTGCCACATGACCCAGCTCACTTGCCATCATCAGAAATAGTTTTCCATGATCAAAACTTAAGCCCACTGGACTCCCCTGGTGGTCCAGTGGTTAAGAATCCGCCTGCCAGTGCAGAGGACATGGGTTTGATCCCTGAGCTTGAAGATTTCACATTCTGCGAGGCAGCTAAGCCCATGCACCACAATTACTGACTCTGCTTGCTGCATCCAGAGAAAACCAACATGCAGCAACAAAGACCCAGTGCAGCCAAACCTAAGTTAAAAAAAAAAAAAAAAAGCAGGACCTTCTGTTTAAAAAAACAAACAAACAAACTTGAATCCACTGATAGGTAACCAGAGAGCCTGATTTGAGGGCTTCCCAGGTGGTACTAGTGGTAAAGACCACTCTGTCAATGCAGGAGACATAAGAGATGTGGGTTCAATCCTGGGGTTGGGAAAATCTCCTGGAGGAGGGCATGGCAATCCACTCCAGTATTCTTGCCTGGAGAATCCCATGGACAGAGGGGCCTGATGGGCTACAGTGCATAGGGTTGCAAAGAGTCAGGCACGATGGGTGACAGCACACATGCACGCTCATTGGAGTGTAGAAATAAGATACTTAATTTAGGTCCACACAGCAAACATTAACAAGAAAGAAAAAAAAAAATGAAACAAAGCAAGATCCACCAAGCGTCTGGGGAAGAGCAACCTTTGGAAAGAGCAGCATCAAGTGCAGCAAGTAAGAGAATTAACTCTTGGCTACACTGTGTTCCTTAGAGGAGAGACAAACAACAGCCAGGTCCTGACAGGCCTTTCTGGTCATGCTAAGGAGACTGGATGCTGTACAGCTGTCAGAAGGCCAGGAAAGGTTTCATCAGGGAATGCCTTTATCATATTTGTGTTGTAGACAGGTCACAGGCTGCAGTGTGAAAAACAAGTTCCAGGGGAATAAGATTAGAGGCAGGAAATAGTTTAGGAAACTATGTAACAGTCTAGAAGGGAGTTGATGGATGGAGGCTGAACTAGGCAATGAGAGTCGGAATAAAGAAAATTATCTGAAAGTACTTATAGATATTATTATTAGAGCATAATGACTGATTAGATGTAAAGAGGAAGAATAAAAGCATAATATAATATCAAGGATAATATCCAGTTTTCTGATATTTTAACTGTCTGGATCATTGTCTTCCTGATTTAAAAAAACAACAGAGGAGGAGAAACAGATTTGGTTAAAAGTAAAAGTAAGAAAATAGTCACAACAATAACTGCAATAATAATAATATAGATGACATCTCATGAGTTTCCACTGTGTGTGTAGTCAGGCAATCATGTCTGACTCTTTGCTACCCTTTGGACTGTAGCCTGCCAACTCCTTTGTCCATGGGATTCTCCAGGCAAGAATACTGGAGTGAGTTGAAGCTTCTACTATGTCTATATAATTCCATTTTATTCTTTGAAATAGCTGCATCTATTATTATAGTTGATGTTACAGACATTCTGAAAAATGGGTACTATTTTAGCAACACTTTATTAGGGTTGTTTCATGTATGCTTTAATCTATCACTGCATAGCAAAATACCAGAACCTATTGGCTCAAGACAACAATAAACATTTATTATCTCATACAGTTTCCATGGGTCAGGAAATGGGGAGCAGCCTTATTAGGTGGTTCTGGCTTGAAGGGTCTCATGAAGCTCCAGTCATCAGCCAGGGAAGCAGTCTTCTGAACTGGACTGAGACTGGAGTATCCACTTCATGTTGGTTCACTCGTGGTCAGTATGTTGGTGCTGGCTTTTGGCAGGAGGCCTCAGTCCATCCCATGTAGACCCCCCATAGGTCTACTTGAGTGTCCTAATTGCTTGGCCACTGGCTTTCCCAGGATGAATGATCTGAAAAAGAAAAAGATGGAAGCTACACTGTTTTTTATGTCCTAGCCTTCCAAATCACACAGTCATTTCCTCAATATCCTAGTGGTTCTCCAAGTCAGCCAGATTCATTGTGAAAGAGGAATATATAAAGTTGAGCCTCTTGGGATCCTCTTGAACATTGGCTGCCATACGTCCTCTAACTTCACTTTGTGGCATGGAGTCATAAAACCTTTCAACAGTGTAATCTAGCTCTCAGCTCATCTGACTTAATCCACATGTGAGTGTGTGCTAAATTGCCTCAGTCATGTCCGACTCTTTGCGATCTTATGGACTGTAGCCCACCAGACTTCTCTGTCCACAGGATTCTCCGGGCAAGAATACTGGGTTGCCATGCCCTTCTCCAGGGATCTTTCTGACCCGGGGATCAAACCTGTGACTCTTAAGTCTCCTGCATTGGCAGGCAGGAGACAAGCATGCACTCCATACCCATAAGGCAATCTTTTACTAATGTTGAACCTGTCAACTGAGCTGTAGTCAATGTTGAGTATCAGAAAATTTGACGCAGTAATCACTGACAGGTTCCTTGAGGCCAATGTAGCTTTCTTGGTGACTAACAGTATAGAAGGACTAGCATAGTGGTCTCTGTCTCACTCCTGTCAGGCCACTCTCTTCCCATTCATATATTTCAGAGTCACTGGCCCTTTTTCCACTTTGGAGCCTTTGAATCTGCAGTCCCTCTGCCTAGAATTTTTTTCCTTGCTTCCTCACATATTCTCTCTTCTCTGGCTTCTTATTCTAGGCTTCAGTTTACATATCACTACTTCAGAGAGTCCTTTTCTCTTCATATGAGAGTCAAATGGAGTTGTGGCCTCTCATCACTGGGTGGCCCTGAAACTGACATCTTGCCATGAAGCAGGTGAAAAGAATTCTGCTCCAATTGAGGAGGGCAGCTCCATGAACACCCACGTGGGGAAGAAATGGCCACATTTTTACAGTTATTACGAAGGATGATAAAGACAATTACTGCTATTTGTCAGCACTTAGAGAGCAGTTGCACCCTTGTCCTCAGCTCTTTTAAGAATTCATAAAAGCAAGAGTGAATAAAAGGGATTTTACTAAAGATGTCATGGGAAGAATGAGAAGAAAATAATCTGCAAATATATCTCTTATATACCTCCGTTTCTAAGCAACTTTCTTTGCTGCTTTGGTATATTTTATCCAGTGTTTACTGGGGACAGGGAGGCCTGGAAGGCTGCAATTCATGGGGTCGCAAAGAGTCGGACACAACCAAGCAACTGAACTGAACTGAACTGATCCAGTGTTAAATGTTTACCAACCAGCTCTTTCAGGGGTAGAAAGGACTTATTTGTAGAAGGAGTTATGAAGAAATGCCAACCATCAGCCCTTGGGAGCCAAGAGGAGCCAATGAGAGCACCTACCACCCCCTTAGCACCAACCACATTGATTCTTTTCTTCTTCCTCACAGATTTAACTTCTCTCTCTGCTCCTGACTATCAAACATCCCACATCCAAACCCTGCTCAGAAAAACAAAGGGCCTCAGTCAACAAGATTCAACCTTCCTAGAAGGCAGAATATATATATTTTTGTTTGATCAAAGTTATTGAGCACCAACTATGTGCCCAACCCCTGGAATACAGCAGTGAACAAGAAGGACAGCTCTCTGTCCTCATGAGCTTATAATCTAGCAGCCAGCCAGCCAACTACATCCATAATTTTAACATTACTATTATAATAAATGCCCTGAAATATGCCTGGTACTAAGAGAAGTTTAACAGTACGTTTTGACCTCCATCGAGAAATCAGACAGTCTCTGTGAGGAAGAAACACTTAGGATTAGCAAGGTGGGAAATGGAAGAGTGTTGCAAGCAGAGGGAACAGCCTGTGTACCGGCTCTGAGGCAGGAAGACAGTGAACAGAAGGCTAGCCAGTGTGACTGGAACATAGGAAACAAAGTGTGGGTGATGCCAGGCAGAGGCTGATTTATGCAAGGTCTTTGGATGTAGGACTTTATTCCAAAAGAAGCTGGAAGCTACTGAAGAATCGTCAGGAGGAAACTTAGATGCTTAGGGTTGTTTCCTAGACCTCACTCTGCCATGTGTGGAGGTTGTTGTTGTTTAGTTGTGAAGCCGTGTCCAACTCTTTTGAAATCCCAAAGACTGTAGCCCACTAGGTTTCTTTGTCCTTGAGATTTTCCAGGCAAGAATACTGGAGAGAGTTGCTATTTCTTTCTCGTTAGATCAGTTCAGTTCAGTTGCTCAGTCGTGGCCGACTCTGCAACCCCGTGAATCGCAGCACACCAGGCTTCCCTGTCCATCACCATCTCCCAGAGTTCACCCAAACTCATGTCCTTCGACTTGATGATGCCATCCAGCCATCTCATCCTCTGTCATCCCCTTCTCCTCCTCGCCCCCAATCCCTCCCAGCATCAGGGTCTTTTCCAGTGAGTCAACTCTTCGCATGAGGTGGCCAAAGTACTGGAGTTTCAGCTTCAGCATCAGTCCTTCCAATGAACACCCAGGACTGATCTCCTTTAGGATGGACTGGTTGGATCTCCTTGCAGTCCAAGGGACTCTCAAGAGTCTTCTCCAACACCACAGTGCAAGAGCATCAATTCTTCAACACTCAGCTTTCTTCACAGTCCAACTCTCACATCCATACATGACCACTGGAAAAACCATAGCCTTGACTAGATGGACCTTTGCTGGCAATGTCTCTGCTTTTGAATATGCTATCTAGGTTGGTCATAACTTTCCTTCCAAGGAGTAAGTGTCTTTTAATTTCATGGCTGCAATCACCATCTGCAGTGATTTTGGAGCCCCCAAAATAAAGTCTGACACTGTTTCCATTGTTTCCCCACCTATTTCCCATAAAGTGATGGGACTAGATGCCATGATCTTGTTTTCTGAATGTTGAACTTTAAGCCAACTTTTTCTCTCTCCTCTTTCACTTTCATCAGAGGCTTTTTAGCTCCTCTTCACTTTCTGCCATAAGGGTGGTGTCATCTGCATATCTGAGGTTATTGATATTTGTCCCGGCAATTTTGATTCCAGCTTTTATTTCTTACAGCCCAGCATTTCTCTTGATGTACTCTGCAGATAAGTTTGGCAGTATATTTTGTTGGCATAGCTTGACTCTTGGGATCTTCGTCATCAAAGTATTTCTTCTAAACTCAAATGTGCTATATCATAAGAGGAATTCAAGAGAATGTTATCTCCTCTCTCTTTATTCATAGGTCATCTCTTATACAATCCCTATGGCTGTCATTTGGGATATTATTATCTCAGTTTACCAATTAGGAAATTGAAGTTCAATGAGTTTAAGCCATTTTCTCAAACTCATTGAGATAGGAAGTGGAATAACAAGGATTTGAAGCCAGGCTATCTGGTTCCATTTCTAGGCTTTTTATTTTATCTTACATTAAGTACACCTGTGAACCATGCTGTGTCACTGAGCTTTGGCTGAGAAGCACTGATAGAGCCATTTCTCAATCAGCTCCACAGCCTTTTCAGGATGTTGCTGGAGAACTACAGAATTAATACTATGACTCAAACTGTTTTAAATATACATTTAGAAAACTTTTCTTTTATGTCAATTTTGTGCAAATCACAAAGGAAGATAGAGTTGTGAATATAAACTGGAACCAAGACCTTTTCAACATCTGTAGAAAAACAGTGATTAAAGTATTTTAGGCCAAGTTTCACAGGGTGCTGCATCTTGGAGGCAACCCAGAGGATCATTGTGAACTGGACAAAGGGTCAACATATCAGGGGAGAGTCTTAGAAAATCAGTTCATTCTTCCTAAACTCAGTTTCTGATGGATAGCATCCATTCACCCTTCTTTTAAAAAGAATGCTCATTTTATCCTGTGAAACCTTGCTTCCCCAACCTTCAGTCCAGGTGCTGAGGTGGCATGCATTCCATGTCCCACTTTCAGAGATTGGTGTGGGATAAACTTTATGGCTTGTGAAGTTTATCTCAATAGAGCTGTTATTTTAAAAGTAGAATTCATGCAACTTAGACTGGCTAATTAGAATATTACATTTTCCTGGCCACAGTAAATTTGTTCAGGGACAGTTATGCAACTTAATCAAGCTAATAAAAATAAATGAGACTTTTGCTGGGATTGTTGAATGGCTCACCTTTAAAAATTTTTTAAAATTGAATTGAATTTAGGAAGATGTTTCTACAGGCAGCCATCTCATTACCTCATGAAGCCAGAGAATAAGCCCAGGCTTCTCAAGACAAGAAATTGAAATGGTGTATCCTGATGACACTTTGTTTCTCCTTTCTCCCAATCCAGCCTTGATTGAAGTGGGATCTTAATCAAGACTTCACTAACAAGCCGATAACCTATCTTTATTTAATCCAATTTGGATTATAGTTTCTGTTATTTGCAATGACAAAGATGTTCTAAATGATGAAGAAATGCATAATAGAAGGACACTAAACTGTAGAAAAATCTAGGGTAGGGTAGGGTATTTTCAAGAAGAGTGAAGAATCCTTTCTCCTGGACTGGAAAGTTGGTAACTCTTAACCTTTCATGTAAAGTAGTAAGTAACTGATCAAATGACTATCATGTATTTTATCTTGGGACTCAGACTGTTTATTGACAAAGGATGGAACATCAGAGGATGGAGTAGAATGATGTCAGAATTTTAGAGTATGCTGGCTATTTCTTGTGTTCCAAAAAGGAGGGCTTAGGTTGCAAGTGATTCATTATGAAATCTAAGAGCCAGCATCAACATTTTAAAAATACTCCTAACCCCACAGATTCAATCTAACTACCTTGCAAAAAGTACTTCTGCCTGAGAAACTGAGCAAGTACTGTTTACAAAAGAGTGGATGGAATATAAGCCTGGAGCAGAATAACCTCACCTACGTACCCCAGCAGATCATTTTGAACTTTTCAAGACAGATGTGGAAAGAAAGGTCACTAAATTAAGGGTTATAGAAGAACAACAGAGCACTGAAACCTGCTGGTAAGAAACAGAAGTCCATAGATCCTGGTCTAGACTCAACTAGTTGTCCGGCTTTGGCTGTTAGCCCAGAGAATTGCAAAGAAGCAAGAGATAATAAACTCCAAGTCTGGCAAACAAAGACTAGTGATTATCTCACATCTGAATCTCTTGCCACACTATTAGTAGCTAAAGAGATGTGAAAGGAAATCCTCCCCAATGTCCACCTTGAAAATGGCCATGGAGAACAGGGACCATTTTGACCAGTTAAGAAACTGACTCCAGGATCCTCTGTGATCTACCTCCCAGAATACTGGAAATAAAAGCAAAAATAAACAAATGGGATCTAATTAAAATTAAAAGCTTCTGCACAACAAAGGAAACTATAAGCAAGGTGAAAAGACAGCCTTCTGAATGGGAGAAAATAATAGCAAATGAAGCAACTGAAAAACAACTAATCTCAAAGATATACAAGCAACTTATGCAGCTCAATTCCAGAAAAATAAACGATCCAGTCGAAAAATGGGCCAAAGAACTAAATAGACATTTCTCCAAAGAAGACATACAGATGGTTAACAAACACATGATAAGACGCTCAACATCACTCATTATCAGAGAAATGCAAATCAAAACACAATGAGGTACCATCTCACACCAGTCAGAATGGCTGCGATCCAAAAGTCTACAAGCAATAAGTGCTGGAGAAGGTGTGGAGAAAAGGGAACCCTCTTACACTGCTGGTGGGAATGCAAACTAGTACAGCCACTATGGAGAACAGTGTGGAGATTCCTTAAAAATTGCAAATAGAACTGCCATACGACCTAGCAATCCCACTGCTGGGCATACACACTGAGGAAACCAGAATTGAAAGAGACAAGTGTACCCTAATGTTCATCTACCCTAATGTTCATTGCAACACTGTTTATAATAGCCAGGACATGGAAACAGCCTAGATGTTCATCAACAGATGAATAGATAAGAAAGCTGTGGTACATATACACAATGGAGTATTACACAGCCATTAAAAAGAATACATTTGTATCAGTTCTAATGAGGTGGATGAAACTGGAGCCTATTATACAGAGTGAAGTAAGCCAGAAATAAAAACACCAATATAGTATACTAACACATATATATGGAATTTAGAAAGATGGTAATGATAACCCTGTATGCGTGACAGCAAAAGAGACACAGATGTATAGAATGGACCTTTGGACTCTGTGGGAGAGGGAGAGGGTGGGATGACTTGGGACAATGGCATTGAAACATGTATACTATCATGTAAGAAACGAATTGCCAGCCTATATTCGATACAGGATACAGAATGCTTGGGGCTGGTGCATGGGGATGATCCAGAGAGATGATACGGGATGGGGTGTGGGAGGGGGTTCAGGATTGGGAACTCATGTACACTTGTGGCTGATTCATGTTGATGTGTGGCAAAACCAATACAGTATTGTAAAGCAAAATAAAGTAAAAATAAAAATTTTAAATAAAATAAAAAGAAACTGACTCCACTGCCATGATTGGGGACCTTGCTATTCCTATTTAGCAGTGTATGATCTATATGAACTGGGGACCACTGTGTGTTTTTTCATACTTTTTCCTTTTTCAAAAAAGGGTTGATGGAAGCTTGGTAACAAAGACAGATCATGACTTCACTTTTATTTTTGATTCTCTTCCCCAGATAACTTGAAACTCGGTATAGAGTGTAGTGTTGGTTTTAGCCTATCAGGAAGCAAATGATGATGAAGTCAGAAATGCAAAAAGGTGTATTGGCCAAGAGTTGGGGGTGGGAGGGATAGGGGGTGGAGACAACGTTATACTATGTTAAAAAATTTTATTGGGAGTAATGTCTTCCCTGGTAGCTCAGTGGTAAAGAATCCACCTGCCAATAAGGAGACACAGGTTTGATGAAGAACCCCTGGAGAATGAAATGCAACCCAACCCAGGCTCCACTGGAGCCTGGCGGGCTACTGTCCATGAGGTCACAAAGAGCTGGACATGACTTAGATACTAAACAACAAATGTATGTAAAAGATACAGGGGGAGCAAGTTGGGTAGGGAAAACCTTCAGTTGACAACAGCGATCACATGAAGTCTAGGTCAGTGCCGTGGACAGTTTTGTAGCAAAAACTGCAGTCAGAGTAATGGCTACATGTGAATAAGTCTATCAAGTTTCATCATTACCTGAGGGCATTTGACCAGGAAGAGCACGGCCATAGCTGAGAAGCTGGGGTGGATCCTGAAGCGCTGCTGCTGAAGCGGGTAGCTAATTGCACTCTTCAGAGCTGAGCAGCTTGTGCTTTCTTGAGAGCAACCCTGCTGGTTGCACTTCCATGGCTGCTGCTGGGTGGTAACCAGTTGATCTGACTATCTGAGCAGCTTGTGTCTCTCATTACCATTAATACACATTGCATTTGTTGGTGTGTGTGTGTGTGTGTGCGCTTGCATGCACATGTACAAGAGTTATCTTTATCATTTAATTTGGACTTTGCTAGATTATATGGAATCACTTAGAGAACTTAGACATGTATTTCAGCGGAGCAACTAGACAGGTCTTTGAGTTGTCTTATTTTAAGAATGGAGTGGTTGTGTTTTGGTTGCATATGGTATTTCTGTACAGAAGTGTAGGCATATTTTCAGGTGTGCATATGGAAAGAAGGGTGTATTGGAATGTTGAGCTGCTGAAAGGAATGAAATGACTAGTGAAAATCCATTTTTCTACCTAGTACTTGGTCATCATTCCAGTTTTCCTTTATGGGGGCACCCCTGTCCCACACCAGTGCAGGTGGTTTAGAGCGAGCTTGTTCCACACTTGCATCCAGGGGTGAGTGCCACTCAGCCATTGTACTGCAGCCCCTGTGCCATAGCAACTCTTTAAGGAGAGGCACAGTGCCCAGTCAGAGCCAACGGTCTGCAATGAGACTTTTGTTTTTCGATTATTGAGTGAAAACTAATTTTTTATTCTTTTCTTCTGGATTTGAATCTGGAAATTGACCTGGAAACTAATGACAGAGTCTGAGAATGAAAATGAAGTTAAAATGAATGACAGAGTCAAGACATGGAGGGAGAAATTGGTTGTGGGTGAAATTATTTGAGGCTCTAAATCCATTTTTTGCCTGAAGCATGAACCATCCAAAGATTTAAACATCCTGTTTTACTTAAGAAAATCTGGTTTATGTGTATTCACACACACATCATTCCCCACGGACCTAAAATATATGTATACATATATATACACATGCTGTTCTGTTTATATTTTCTTCTATATCTACTTCTATATTAAAAATGAGTTCACACTGACATCTCTAATTTAAATCCAGTACCACAGGATTCCTCCTTATTTTGTCTGTTTTCGTATTTCTCATTCTCTTGTTAGTGAGAAACTTGGCTCCCATTATCCCCAGTACATTATTTGCTTGATCCTCTTATATGTAACTAATCTCCCATCACGGCCACCATGCCTCTTCCCCTGTCATAGACAACCCCTCACCCTTGGAATCTGATACCCCACCCTCACCCTTGGCAGACACTCTTCTTACTCAGTCTGAGTTCTGATACTTTGTCCCAGGTTGGTACAGGTGCTGTCCCATACAGATATCCTGGGTCATCCCTGGCAGGTAGTATGCATAGTATGGAGATACCATTGTTCATGGAACCATTTACCTGTGAAGGATGTGTTAGTTATTTCCAGTAATAGTGTGCAGTATTACAATAAAGCTGCTGTGGACAGCAGCATGTTTCTGTGTTAACATGGGTCTTCATTTCTCAGGAATCAATGTCCAGAAATGTTATTTATAGATCATCTGATGTTTAGTTTTTTTTTTAAAAAACCACCAAGTTCTTTTCCAGAATGGTTCTACCCCATTACATTCTCCTGGTCTAATGACTTTTTCACTGAATCGTTCAGGCAGGGCAGAGCAAAGGAGGGAAAACAAGGGAAGGGAAGGAAAAGAGGAAAAGAAATAGATGGTTGTAAACTATCACCTATAGTTAAGTCAATATTTATGTCTGGTTTATTTGGGCTTCCCAGGGGGCTCAGTGCTAAAGAATTTGCCTGCCAAGCAGGAGACAAGCTTTTGATCTTTGGGTCAGGAAGACCCCCTGGAGAAGGAAATGGCAACCCACTCCCAGTACTCTTGCCTGGAGAATCCTGTGATAGAGGAGCATGGTGGGCTGTAGTCCAAATGGTTGCAAAGAGTCAGACCTGGCTTAGAGATTCAACAACAAAATCACAGCTGCTTTCTTTAATTTTTTTCTTTTGCTCTAGATTTCTGTTTTCATGCTACTAGCATATCATTTTAATTTTGGTCTATAGAATATTCTTTTATAAGAGCATTGTTTTGCGTGTGCATGCCATGCTGTGGCTTCAGTCATTCCGACTCTTTGTAACCATATGGACTATAGCTCGTCAAGCTCCTCTGTCCATGGTATTCTCCAGGCAAGAATACTGAAGTGGGTTGCCATGCTCTCTTCAGGGGATGTTCCCCACCCAGGGCACTCTTATGTCTCCTGCATTGACAGGGAGGTCTTTTATCACTAGCACCCCTGGGAAGCCCAAGAGTACTTTTTATTTGTTCTTTTCAGAATTATTCTTCAATATTTTGTCCATTAAAATTTTTTAAAATCCAGTTTTCAGTTCAGTTCAGTTCAGACACTCAGTCGTGTCTGACTCTTTGTGACCCCATGAACCGCAGCACGCGAGGCCTCCCTGTCTATCACCAACTGCAGGAGTCCACCCAAACCCGTGTCCATTGAGTTGGTGATGCCATCCAACCATCGCATCCTCTGTCGTCCCCTTCTCCTCCTGCCCTCAATCTTTCCCAGCATCAGGGTAATCCAGTTTTACTGAGGTATAATA
The DNA here is from genome assembly GCA_917880005.1 of Nanger dama. Taxonomy (NCBI): domain Eukaryota; kingdom Metazoa; phylum Chordata; class Mammalia; order Artiodactyla; family Bovidae; genus Nanger; species Nanger dama. The sequence goes on along the minus strand of CAKJTW010000032.1, from coordinate 11,027,466 downwards.
TGCATACAATAAAATTCAACATTTTTGGTGTGCAATTCTAAGAATTTTGACAAATGCACAGAACTGTGTAACAACCGTTATTGAGACACTGAACATTTTCTAACACCTTAATGTGCTCTCTCACTGTCTCCAGTCACCCTTTCCTTTATTCCCAATTCCTGTCAGTCATGTTTTCTGTTTCTATAGTTTAACCTCCAGAATGTTATACAAATAGAAGCATGTAGAATGTAACCATTTATGCCTTTTTCATGCAGAATATTTATATGTGTTAAGGAATTCATTTCTCTTCCTGAATAATATTCCATTAAATGTTTGTACTAAAGTTCAGTTATTTACTAGTTGAAAGACATTGGGTTGCTTTCAGGTTTTTCTGGTATTTGAAAAAATGAAGTTTATGAACATTTCCTCATTTCTACAAAAATTCTTTTGATACTAACTATTTTCATGTGTAGTTTTATATTATTTTTTATTTGCTTGCCATGTCTATGTTCTAGCTTCTAATTATTGTTTTTTTCTCTTTACTGTGTTATATCTGTCACTTGTTATAGTAGTCTCTTTTAGAAAAATCAGCTGTTGATTTTGTCATGTGTTTTTAATTTCTAATTTATTTTATTATGCTTTTAATATTTTTTTCACCCAAGGTTTAAAAATTTTCTTATCTAAGATCTTAATTTAATGTTTATTTAATTATTAGTAACCAAATAATTTAGAGGAATATCTTTTCTTATTTATTTATTTATTTATTTTTTTGGTGCTATTGCATGGCTTGTGGGATTTTAGTTCTCCAATCAAATCTGAGTCCCCCACTTTTTCCCCACTCCCCGCCCCCACAGTGGAGGCATGGAATCCTAATCACTGCACTGCCAGGAATTCCCAGCATATTGAATTTGCTTGCCTTTTACAGTTTTTGAGAAACATTTTATTTTATTTTTTAAATTTTTTATGTTTCAGGAAATTAAATTTATTCAAATGATTAGTAAACTGTACACAGCTTCATTAGTCATCAGAGGCATGCAAATTAATACCATAGGGTATTACCACTGCTTTCCCAACCATGTTACTAAAAACTGAAAATGACAATTACAAATGTTGGTGAAGACGTAGAACCACCAAAAGTCTTACTATAATAAGGGCATAAATTAGTTCAACCACTCTGATAAGCTATTTAGGAATATAGACCAAAACTGATGTATCTATACTTTAATAACCTAGCATTTTCACTCCTAGATATATACCCATCAGAAATTCCTCAACATATGTCCACCAAAAAACATGCACAAGAATGCTTTTAGCAGAATTATACTAGTCCTATATTGGAAATAATCCAAATGTGCAATAGCTTAGAATGGCATAAATGTAGTATATTCATGCAGTGGAGTGCTATTAGCTTGGTGCAAAAGTAATTGCCATTTTGCATTGTTGAACTTTGCTGTTTGATATTGAAATATATTCTTAAATAAATTTGGTTATGTTATATATCATTTTACTGTGCATTTCTTGCTTTTTGTTTTGTTTTGTTTGCTAATGACATTACTTGCTGTTTATTTTATTTATTTTATATATATATATTTATTTTTTAATACTTATATTCTGTTACAACTGTATTTGTTTTGCCATACATTGACATGAATCAGCCACAGGTGAACACGATCTCCCAATGTCGAAGCCCCCTCCCACCTCCCACCCCATATCATCTCCCTGGATCATCCCGTGCACCAGCCCCAAGCATCCTGTATCCTGTATTGAACACAGACTGGCACTTCGTTTCTAATATGATAGTATACCTATTTCAATGCCATTCTCCCAAATCATCCCACCCTCTCCCTCTCCCAGAGTCCAAAAGTCCGTTCTATACCTCTGTGTCTCTTTTGTTGTCTCACATACAGGGTCATCTTTTCTATCTTTCTAAATTCTATATATATGTGTCAGTATACTGTATTGGTGTTTTTCTTTCTGGCTTCCTTCACTCTGTATAATCGGCTCCAATTTCATCCATCTCATTAGAACTGAGTCAAATTTATTCTTTTTAAGGGCTGAGTAATACTCCATTGTGTATATGTACCACGGTTTTCTTATCCATTCATCTGCTGATGGACGTCTAGGTTGTTTCCATGTCCTGGGAATAAAACAATGCTGCAATGAACATTGGGGTACATGTGTCTCTTTCAATTCTGGTTTCCTCGGTGTTTATGCCCAGCAGTGGGATTGCTGGGTCATAAGGCAGTTCTATTTGCAATTTTTTAAGGAATCTCCACACTGTTTTCCATAATGGCTGTACTAGTTTGCATTCCCACCAACAGTGTAAGAGGGTTCCCTTTTCTGCACATCCTCTCCAGCATTTATTGCTTGTAGACTTTTGGATCGCAGCCATTCTGACTGGTGTGAAATGGTACCTCATTGTGGTCTTGATTTGCATTTCTCTGATAATGAGTGATGGTGAGCATCTTTTCATGTGTTTGTTAGCCATCCATATGTCTTCTTTGGAGAAATGCCTCTTTAGTTCTTTGGCCCATTTTTTGATTGGATCGTTTATTTTTCTGGAGTTGAGCTGCATAAGCTGCTTGTATATCTTTGAGATTAGTTGTTTTTCAGTTGCTTCATTTGCTATTATTTTCTCCCATTCAGAAGGCTGTCTTTTCACCTTGCTTATAGTTTCCTTTGTTGTGCAGAAGCTTTTAATTTTAATTAGATCCCATTTGTTTATTTTTGCTTTTATTTCCAGTATACTGGGAGGTGGATCATAGAGGATCCTGCTGTGATTTATGTTGGAGAGTGTTTTGCCTATGTTCTCCTCTAGGAGTTTTATAGTTTCTGGTCTTACATTTAGATCTTTCATCCATTTTGAGTTTATTTTTGTGTGTGGTGTTAGAAAGAGATCTAGTTTCATTCTTTTACAAGTGGTTGACCAGTTTTCCCAGCACCACCTGTTAAAGAGACTGTCTTTACTCCATTGTATATTCTTGCCTCCTTTGTCGAAGATAAGGTGTCCATAGGTATGTGGATTTATCTCAGGGCTTTCTATTTTGTTCCATTGGTCTATATTTCTGTCTTTGTGCCAGTACCATACTGTCTTAATGACTGTGGCTTTGTAGTAGAGCCCCCACAGTGTAGTAGAGCCCCCACAGTGGAGGCATGGAATCCTAATCACTGCACTGCCAGGGAATTCCCAGCATATTGAATTTGCTTGCCTTTTACAGTTTTTGAGAAACATTTTATTTTTTAAAATAAGTTTTTATTGTGTTCTTTTGCTTGATAAGTCTACTATTTAGGAGAATTAAATTTTGGGGGTATGTAATTAGGCTTTTCTGGTTTAATATTTTTGTTATTAATTTCTGTTTTATCACAATTGATGGCCTGAAGAACATTATGTATGCACTATAAATAGAATTCTTGTACCTCATTTAATTTATTACAAACATCAATTAATTCTGTATTTGAAGATGTCAAGACCTTTTTATACAATACTTCATTCACTCAATCTCTCATATTGACAATGGAGAATTAAAATCTCCAGCATAATTTTGAGTCTGTCAATTGCCTGTACTTCTAACAAACACATATACACCCAGGGTTTTGACACTTGGGTCACATTCTCTACCTAATTTCTGCAACTTCTGCACGTAAATTACACACATTACATACCATTTCTTACTGTCAATGTTTCTTAGTCTCTACTCCAACTCTCACTTCCTTTCAACAGCTCACTCTCCTCATCATATCCTGGACCTTATTACAGTTTGAGGCGCCTCCACCTATGACATTGCTCTATCAGACCACATCTTTCTTCTTGATTCCTGACTCCCACAAAGCAACAAATTCATCTAACCATGTCCTGTACCCTTTCTGCTCTTTTCCTTCTTCCAGTTGGATTTATCCCATTTGGGATTCTCACTCCAATTTGACTCTCATTTTCAACCCCTGCAGCTTCGTTCTCACTGGTAGCTTTAATTTCCTTTTCTTCTTGGTCCTTCTACTCTATCTATCCTACAGATCCCCATCATTGGGTCAGTACATTCATCTGCCTTCTCTGTCAATACACTCATTCAACTGCATTCAGGGGCTTCAGAATCAGTGAGGATTCTTTACTGACAATGAGAAATCAACTGGAGCTAGCTTCAAAGGAAATTATCATGAAGGTTCATATTTGTATCTGGGCAGGACTTCTCTCTTCATTTTTATCTCTGTTTCTATCTGCCTGATATGCTTCTTTCTTCTCTCATTTTCTCTCTTTGGATCAGCTTTCTCATCTCCCATAGTCACATGGATTCTCCTTTACAAACAACTCTTCTGTTAGATGTCAAAACTGATATTGGACTCTTAGTCTCAATTTTGACTTCATAGGGGAACACCTCTGATTGGGCCAATTTTGGTCAGAGGTCAACTCTAGATTAATCTATTAGGGCCAGAAGGGCATGGTCATGTTTTATAAAAATGGCCGAGGACTCTTGTTACCAGGGACTCATCCATGAATTTATGGCCAGGGAGGATAAGATATTCTGATGGGGCTTGCCCAGTTATATGTAAAATCCAGTACTGTGGTTGGAGGAATCCTATGTTCTGATTGAACTGGTCTTAGTCACTTTCCCACTAATAGAGGCTGAAAGTAGTCCATGGCAGCCTGAACCACACAGAATTAGAGTAGGTTCTTCTGGACAGAGAAAACAATGACTGTCTGATGTAGTTGCTAAATGATAGATAATGAAGCTGAGAAACTTTCTGGTACATCTGTTTATTGGAAATTTTTTCATATGCAGAGCTAAGCTATGATCTAAGTTTTCACTCAGTTTTTGTTGCTTTATTTGACGTTTTTAAAAAGATCTTAGCATGTTAAAAATATCCACACTCATTGCCAAATATCAAACACTTTTTTCAAAGTCAAATATAAATAACCTTAGATTATTTTGGATTAACCACATCATTGTTTTGCTCTATTAGCCAAGATAATCAACAATCAACTAAATAAACTTATATGTCATTTGTCTAATAATACATCATAATTTTGTCAAAACAAGTCAACTTCAGGGAATACAGTTTTGTTTTGAGCAAATTCATTTAGGATATTAATTTTGCCCATATTTAAACATAACATAAATATATCCTTTGAAAATAAATGCTTTAATTATTCAGTGAGTGCCTTTTTGCTAAACAGCCCTTTTGGCTCCTTACAAATAATTTATTGAGAAATTAAAGTGGGTAAATATAAGAATACAACAAAAAGAAGACAAAATGTCCCGTTTCCTTTATTTTCCTTGCTTTTTCTTTTGATCTTTGTTCTTACTTTCCAGTTGAATGGACACAAACTCAAGGGGGTCTTTGAGAAATTTAGAATAATCAGATTAACCATAACTGGACACACCCTCTACTTTCTCCCCTCCTAACTATTGCAGCTTATTTACTTATTTTATTTATTTGGCTGCACTGGGTCTTAGTTGCAGCATGTGGGATCTAGGTCCCTGACCAGGGATCCAACCTGGGCCCCCTGCATTGGGAGTACAGAGACTTAGCCACTAGACCATCAGGAAAGTCCCTGCTGTTGCAGTTTAAATCTGACTTCTCTGTAACTTCAGGGAATAAATTCTCATTATATCAGCTATGTGTTGATAGAGTTGGGTTGTAAGAGTTGTTCTGTTCTCTGGCAGAGAGTTTCTGACTCGTATTGTCCTCCACGGCCTTTATCATTCTCACCACTCACTCTCAAAGAGATTTTCTCTCAGTGGAACTGCAAATCTCTGAATTTCCCCTACAGATTTATCACTTGTAAGAAAGTACTTGGAAAGAAGCCAGTGAGAGATATGACTAATAGAGAGCACTTAATGAATGCATCAAACATACACACACACACACACACACACACACCACAACAAGCCATCTATGGTTAAGGAGAAAAAAAGAAAAAGGAAAAAAGGATTTTATGTTTCTACATTTTCCTGGCAATGATCACATTCTTCTACTTTCCAGTGAAATACATCTCCAGTATAATATATTAGTTGACTCTTGATGATCACTGCTAAGGTCTTATTATTTCACAGAAAGTTCTAGTTATTAAAAAGTCACATTTCTTTAAATACGCTTTTAAAATAACATCAGCCAAATGTACTTGAGTTTTTAAAACTAGGTGAACAACCTTTATTTAGTCTCCGAATATTTATGTCTCAGGTACTATGATATAATGCTTAGAAAATCATCACCGTCCTTTCTCAGAAGTATGACTTCAGTAGTTTTTCCTCTCTGTACAGTACCATGAATTTTCCCATCTCCAAAGGATTATTCTCATTTTACACATAATAATTCTCTTGTTTTTCTGTCTTAACAAAATTTCCTTCCTTTTGAACCCACTTTCTCCACTTTTATAGTCCTGTATCTTTGCTCTTCTTTTTAAAAATTTATTTTTAACATTTATTTATTATAATTAAAAGATAATTGCTTTACAGTATTGGTTTGATTTTTGCCATACATCAACATGAATTAGCCATAGGTGTACATATGTCCCCTCCTTCCTGAGTCTCCCTCCCACCTTACCTGCCCCTGCCCAGTAGGTCTTCACCGAGTACCCAGGTGATCTTTGCTCCTCTTTGCGGTAAAACTTCAAAGTTGTCTCAAAGTCCTACCTCCAATTATCTTCCCCCTTGAATCCACTTCATTCAACTTTTACCCATTCCTATCCACCAAAACTACCCTTTCAAGTTGCTCAATTCAGTAACTTTTTCTCAGGCTTCATCTTACTTGACCTGTCCACATAATTGGACACAGCTGATCATTCCCTCCTCCATAATATACTGTTATCATTCGACTTCTGGGATACAACCCTCCTAATTTTCTTCCTACCTCACTGGTTACTCCTTATCAGTTTTCTTTGCTGGTTCTTCTTTCCTCTTATCTTAGTATTGGAGTGCCTCAGGTCTCTCAGTCTTTGATCCTCTTCACTTCTTATGTCAATTCTAATCTCATTTAATATTTTGACTTAAATATCATCTAAATTTCTCACCCAAACCTCAGAATCATAATTCTAACTGCCAAGTTAACAATCCAGTTGGATGTCTAGTAGGCCTCATAAGCTAAATAGGTTTAAATTCCGAGCTCCAGAAGCAATGCCACTCGATAGCAATGAGCGCACCCATTAGCAGTGAGCTCATGTCTAGTTTCCAAATATCATTTCCCACTAAAAGGAACCACAACTCCTTGGAGAACTGGCTGGTTCTAGGCATAGGACAGAGCAAGTGCAAGATGAGCCTAGGGCATCTTGTGCTGCCAGAAAATGAGGTGCGGAAAAAAAAAAAAGGAGTAATTCTCTGGCAGTCAAGTGGTTAGGACTCTGTGCTCTCACTGTCAAGGGCAGGGGTTCAATTCCTGGTCAGGGAACAAAGATCCCACAGGCTGCTCAACACGTCCATGAAAGGAAAAACAAAAATGCAGATGTGTCAAAAGAGCACAGAAGCTAACCTGAAGGCCAATGGCCAAACCTGGAATAACATGAGCATCAAATTAATTTTGGTAGAGGATTATAAACCAGAGAATAAAGTAAGTATCTGTGAATCCATACTAATATAAAAAATTGAATAGAGAAATGAGAAGGGACAGGTCATTTAATAGTAAAAATAGAAGGAATAATGGAAATGGAAAATGACCTTTGTCAAACAGCATAATAATAGCTGTTGTCTACATCCCTAGATCATTAAGGGATACTATAAGGGAGGCAAATACATGATGGGAAACAGAATACTTATATATTCTCAAAGTATCTTCCCACAAGACACTTACTAATAACAATGGGAAATATAGTAAACTTACATTGCAGAAGCCGTGTTCAAAGTACATCACTGGTAAGTGAGACCTATCGATATCAAGTACCTCCCTTAATATGATGGACCGAGAAGGGCACAGCATCACTGCTGGAGAGTGTTGCCAAAAATTTGTAACCTGAATTTGGTCATCAGCAAACATCAGACCAGCTCATATGGAGGGACATTTTACAAAACAACTGATTCATATTTTTCAAAAGTGTCAAAGTCACAAAAGACAAAGGAAGAATGAAGAACTGCCCTAGGCTGGATATCATATCAATGTTAATAGTATTGTATCAATGTTAATTTCCTGGTGTTGATAATTATATTTTGTGTGGGTATGTGTTAGTTGCTCAGTTGTGTCCAACACTTTGTGATCCCATGGACTATGACTTGTCAGGCTTCTCTGTTCATGGAATTCTCCAGGCAAGAATACTGGAGTGGGTTGCCATTCCCTTCTCCAGGGGATCTTCTCAGCCCAGGAATCAAACTAGGGTCTCCTGCATTGCAGGCAGATTGCTTATAACCTGAGCCACCAGGGATTGTACTTTGGTTATATAAAATGCTATCCTCTGGGGAAGCTAGGTGAAGGTTATACATGAAATAATTATAATAATTTAACAACTTAAAAAAATCTAAAATTAAAAAAAGATTAAACAGATTCAAAAATACCCTAAGTTCCTGATCTCCCCCTCAGCAGTCTGTTCCATTTCAATTGATAGCAATTTCATTGTTCTTGTAGTCTAGGCCCCAAACTTGGAAGTCATCATCCTTTATTTCTTTTTTCTCCTGATAGCCTAAATCAATCCACAGGAAATTCTAAGGACTCTGTCCTCAAATATGTCCAGAATCTAACCACTTTTTATCACCCCCTACTCATGGCCCCTTAGTCTAGGTTTCCATCAGTGACTGCATGGGTTATTTCAACAGCTTTCTAACCAAACTTCTTCATCTGCCCCTCCTCTTGGAACTCTAAAGTCTCTCATTTCTTGAAAAGTCAAGGTCTGAAGACACTTGTAGTTTGGTTTTGTTCAGTCTCTGACATCTTATTACTTACTCTGTTCCAACCACACTTACCTTCCTTCTTTTTTCAAAAAATTGTTAACTTATTTTTATTGAAGTATAGTTGACTTACAGTACTATGTAAGATACAAGTATACAACACAGAAAAATTTCAATTCACAGTCTTTCAAGGTTATACTGTTTATAGTTATTATAAAATATTGGCTATATTCCTTGTGTTGTACAATACATCTTTGAAGCTTATTTATTTTATACATAAGTTTATATCTCTTAATCCCCTACTCCTGTCTTGTCCCACCGCTTCCCTCTCCCATTGGTAACCACTAGTTCTCTGTATCTGTGTCTGTTTCTTTATATTTGCTTGTTTGTTTTATTTTGTAGATTTCATATATAAGTGATAACATACAGTATTTATCTTTCTCCATCTGACCTATTTCACCAAGTATAATACTCTTCAAGTTTATCCATGTTGTTGGAAATGGTAAAACTTCATTCTTTTTATGCCTGAGTGGGTATCACATTCTCTTTATCCATTCATCTGTTGATGGACCCTGCTATCTTTTGAACATGGCAGGTGTGCGCTTTCCTTAGAGACTTTCCCCTGGCTGGTACCTTTTATTTGAATGCTTTTTCACACACATTTTTTTTGCTAACCTCCTTATCTTTTTGAAGTCTTTGCCTAAAGGTCTTTTTCTCAACAACCCAACCAATGTAGACTTAAAAACTGCAAGTCCATCTTTAAAAATTGCAGTGCTCACTCTTGATTCTCCTTAATCTGCAGCAATTTTGAGGTTATTTTATCACCTCTGAACATACTATATAATTTTAATTTATATCATATTTATTATGTATTGTCTGTCTCTAATTGCTGTCATATAGACTCTGAAGAGGGATGAGATATTGGTCTGTACTTTTCCTCCTGAGTGTTAAAACAGTTATTGGTATACTGTATATACTCAATAAATATATTATTATATAACTCAATAAATTTGTTATTTGAGTCATATATTACTGAAGGATAGAGAAAGGATAGAGAAAATATCATGTCTCTTCTCCCATCAGGGAGTTAGACAACCAATATCAGTTGTTTAAAAGCTAAGGGAATATGTAAAAATAAGATTATGAAAGGGTTAGTCTCTCAGTCATGTCTGACTCTCTGCAACCCCAAGGACTGTCCAGGCTCCTCTGTCCATGGGATTTTCCAGGCAAGAATACTGGAGTGAGTTACCATTCCCTTCTCGGGGATCTTCCTGACCCAGGGATCGAACCCAGGTATCCTGGGTTGCAGGCAGATTCTTTAGCATCTAAGCCACCAGGGAAGCCGGGGGTGGCGGGGGGGTGGAGAGGGTGGAGATTAGCCAGGACTCTTTTGGTTGCAATTGAAAGACTTCTGCTCAAAGTAGTTTTAGGGATGAAAAGGGAATTTACTTGTCCACAAAACTGAAGAGCTCAGAAGTAAATCTAGCTCCAGGCATGTGGAAGTAGGGGGCTTACAGCTGTCTTTAGAACTTCTTGTCTCCCTACATCACTCAGCTCTACTTTCTTCTGAAATAGCCCATGTCTCAGGCAGGTGGTGTCCATGTGCTGGCCCTGGAAGTTCTAGCCGTAGATTCTCCCACTGACTGAGAGCCCAGAATCCTCTCTGGCTTGGCATGGGTTACCTGCCCTGGGGCAAGGCAATGTGGTGATCTCATCACTCTGGCCTGGGGCACAAGAACAGCCCCCAACCACCCACAGTGAGCGTGGGAGAAGGGAAAGATAAGATTAATTATAAAATTGAGCCAAACCAATTTGTGTAAATTGATAGAACGGGATAGCTGATACTAGAAGTATAGCACTCTGACCCCTAGTGGTTAGATTACACCGAGAAAATTCATCATTAGCCCAAAGAAAATAGCAGGTTAATTTATTTCACATCATGTTTTTAACATGAGGTGGCTCAGATGGTAAAGAATCTGTCTGCCATGTAGGAGACCTGGGTTCGATCCCTGGGTTGGGAAGATTCCCTGGAGAAGGGAACGGCTGCCCACTTCAGTATTCTGGCCTGGAGAATTCCCTGGATAGAGGAGCCTGGCAGGCTACAGTCCATGTGGTCGCAGAATCAGACACGACTGAGCAACTTTCACTCACTCACTTTTTCAGTTTATTTAAGGACACCATGTCCTTTTTTATCCTCTACATTGAAGCATTCACCCATTTGGAATGAATGTTCTTTGACTATTCTTGTATCCTTTTAAAATTCTGTTTCTACTATCATCATCTTGGTTTCATATTTAGACTATTGTGATAATATCCTTATTTTCTTATTTTTTATCCTTTATAAAAACAAACACCTGAAAACTCTTACTAAAACATTGCTTTAGTTGTATGGCATTCAGCTGGGAAATTTACCTGACAATTTATCAGACCCAATCAAAATCCCTGGGTCTAGAATTAATTTCATGTGTCCCCTTATTCTTTTTTAGTTAAGAAATCACAATTAGCTTTCTACCACATGTGGTTGGAAGGTAGCATATGTAATAATATATTTGCATAATACATATTGACCTGCTGAACTTTAAAAATTGGGAACATATATATAAATAGATTAATTTTAAATTTCATTCTACTAAACTTATCTAATATTCTACACAGAAAATTTCATATATATTATCATTTTTCAAGAGTGAATTAAATGCATGATTCATTTATCGTAAAGAGATACTGATTGGAGCAAGTTTATAAGTATGCCAGCTAATTGCTCAAATCATAAACTAAATGTAAAATACGGCTCCTAAATTTTTATAACTTTCATATTTTATTCTTTCTTTATTCATTAGTGGCTGAGATAGTAAGAATTCTCTAACTTCATTATTGCCCACATTTTCTCTTCAATTTTCACTGTGAAGAATAACATTAAAAGATTGAGTTAATCACTCTGAAGGTTTATAATTTTATTCCATATTTCTCTTTTCATTCTTTTCTTTTTTTCTCCAGTGATTTTCTTTATTTGAAATTATGCATTTTAAATGAAAGCATACAGCTTCTTTTTTCTGAGTTATTTATATAGAGTTGAAACAAGCACAAAACCTAAAGTCAGACTGCCTAACCTTCAGTTTTCTCTGTAAAAAGGGGATAATGAGACTAATACTAGTACTCCTAATTTATAGGATTACTTATGGAGTCATTGTAAAGAATACATTTGATAATTCACATAAAGGACTTAGGGTGGTTACTGGCACGTGTAAACTCTCAAAACATGTTCAGTTCAGTCGCTAAGTCGTGTCCAACTCTTTGCGACCCCATGAATCGCAGCACGCCAGGCCTCCCTGTTCATCACCAACTCCTGGAGTTCACTCAGACTCACATCCATCGAGTCAGTGATGCCATCCAGCCATCTCATCCTCGGTCATCCCTTTCTCCTCTTGCCCCCAATCCCTCCCAGCATCAGAGTCTTTTCCAATGAGTCAACTCTTAGCTTTTACAATTATTTTATAGGCTCAGTTTCATTTTTAATGTATCTTTTTATACACCAACTGGTTTGTCTACCATCAATCATTTATAAAGCATTAAAAATATAATATTTTAATATTATATTGTTGGCTGGAAAAACAATAACAATATGGAGTGTCTATTCTTAGAAAGTTTAAAAGCTAACTTGAGAAACAAAGCATGAATATTTAAATTTATAAACAAAATGTGCTATATACATAAACAGAATATTATTTACCCTTAAAATGAAAGAACATTCTGATATGCTGCCACATGGATGAACCTTGAAGACATTATACTAAGTGAAATAAGCCAGTTACAAAGGACAAATATTGCATGGTTCCACTATAGTAGTCAGATCCATACAAACAAATTCTGTAGGATGGTTGTCATCAGGGTTTGGGAAAAATGGGGATAAAGGAGTTATTGTTTAATAGGTAGAGAGTTTCAGTATGGGAAGATGAAGAAGTTCCGGAGATAGATGGTTGTCTAAAAATGTGAAGGTACTGAATGCTGCTTACTGAGCTGTATAGTTAAAAATGGTTAAAATGGTAAATTTTATGTTACGTACATCTTAACATAATAAAAAGATTTGAAATTTAAATGTTCATAAGAAAAAAATACAATGGAAGCAGATAAACCAATAAATAATAAATTATCAAATGTCATTTTAATTTTATTTATAAAATGCATCCATTTACTTTTCAAATAAATAATACATCTGCACGGCCCCAAAATGAAAGGTACAAAATGACATACAGGGAAAAGCAAATCTTCCTTTAATCACTCAGTATCTTTTCCTAGAGGCATGGTTCTATTACCAATTATTTATACATCCTACCAGAGATTTTATACACGTATAAAAGTGTAGTTATAGCTATAGTCACACACTCTTTTTCCACTTAAGAATAGATAGTGCTTAAAGAAATTATCCTTCAATTAAAAATAAATTTAAAAAACAATAGATAGTGGATTAAAAATAACCTTGTTCTTTTTCAAGAGCTATATAGATACCATAAAGATATTTAACCTCTTCCCTACTGAGAAGCCAGAGAGTTTTCAGTCTTTTGCTTTTGAAAGCAATCTTTCAAAGACTAATCTGGCACATATATCATTTTGTGTAACCACGAGCATTTCCATAAGGGAAATTCCTAGATGTAGTGTCACCGGCTTTTCAAATGATTCAGATTGAGTGCCTTCAAGAGACAGATTTCACCAAAGGAGTGCTAGTGTCAGCCGCTTTATTCCCAAACTTGGAAACATCCTTGTATCCTCTCTTTTACCTATCAGTCTCTAAGTCTTGCTCATTTCACCTTCTCAATATCTCTTCTGTATTCTCGTTTCATTTTCCCATTGCTCACAGCCAACAGTTTCATTTAGGCTTTTCACTGTTTCTTCATGTTTGAAATGTCCTCAAACCCAGCCTCCTGCTCAGGTACTTTCATGCTACCCAATACAACCAGGAGTAAGTCTAATGTCTTAATTTGAGCAACAAAGCTCACCTTAATCTGGTCCCTGTCCTTTCCTTTTCAGCCTTTTCTGCTATCGCCCAACTTTACTATTTTTGCTTTTATAATATATAACAGTTTGTGGTTTCAGGCCACCATGTATTTGCCCTCACTGTCTTCCGAGTTTGGAATACTCTCATGGCATCACAGAGGCAAGTACTGATTTCCTCATGTAAGAGATGGAACCTCCCTGTTGTGTCCACAAGCCCCTTGCATCCATCTTTGATAGGGATTGCTCTTCTCTACTGACACTATATCCTTGTAGTAGCCTCAAAGAGTGGTAGGGAGTTGTCTTTTTTCCTTTCTAACCCTAGCATCCAGCTTCATCTTGCTTGAGGTCACATGGCATGCACTCAATACACTTTCTTTGATTGAACTTAAATCAATCAAAGAAGGGGTGCACTCATTCCTTCACCCCACATATGTTTATTGAGAGGCTATTAAGTGCAAGGTTATGTATTAGGCAGTGGGATTACCACCAAGAAGAAGATGAGCCAAGGCCTACTTTTGGTCTAGAGAAAGAGGTGGGGCAACATAACACACAACTCTAATTCATTTGGGTAAAGATTGCCATGAATGTCACGTCACAATTTAGAATTTTTTTTAATAGATAAGGATGAACCAAGTGTGGTATTTTAACTGGAGGGAGTTGCACTAGGAAAGGTATTTACAAAACAAGGCAATGACTCCAAATCACTGTGAAACCCAGAGTCAGGCATAATTCTGAATTCCTGTTCGTGTCCTATTGTCTTCTATAGTGGAGATGCTTTTCTGGTAAACAAGGTCAAATACGATGTCTAGGGTAAAGAATAAGGTGAGACAATTCATGGAAAAAGTAACCACGTCAGAATCTTACATACCCCTTATGAAAATTCTCTTTTTATGCCAGACTTCTAAACTGTTTTCTGACCATTAAAAAACAAAACCAAAAAACAACAAAAACCCTTGCTCGGTGTTAAATGATCTATATTAAGTTTAATGCAGCTGTTCTTTCTTTACCCTTTTCCATTTTCGTTAACACGATCTCTTTTCAGAAAACGCTGAGAAGTGGGGAAAATGTAATGAAAAGAGCAGGTTCTTTGGAGTCCGGCAGAGTTGGATCGAGTATGGAGGACAGTCGCTGCTAGCACAGTTATTTCGGACAAGTAATTAAACTCTTAGCTTCCTCTTCTGTAAAATAAGAATAAATGGGAGATACTGTTTCCATAAAGCGTTGAACAGTGTCCCACAGTAGTAAGAGCTCAGGCATGCATGCTCAGGGGCTCAGTAGTGTCCCACTTTGCAACCCCACAGTCTGTATGTAGCCCGCCAGGCTTCTCTATCCA
Source organism: Nanger dama (assembly GCA_917880005.1). Lineage (NCBI taxonomy): Eukaryota > Metazoa > Chordata > Mammalia > Artiodactyla > Bovidae > Nanger > Nanger dama. Next base: position 11,012,358 of record CAKJTW010000032.1, on the reverse strand, counting down.
TGGAATTCCCCAGGCAAGAATATTGGAATGGGCTGCCATTTCCCTCTGCAGGGAGGAGCTCGGGGAGGTTAGCTATTAAACGATTCTAAGAACTCGATGTCTTGGAGGTCTTCTCCCTCCTGCCGTCAAAGGAATGGTTCAATGTAATCGGTTAAACCTGAACGCGCACGTTCGGCGCCGATGTAGTTTGACCTCTCCGGGCCGCCGTCTGCGAGCATGCGTACATAAATGTGGCGGCGCGTACGTGTCATGGCGAGCTCCAGCTGAAGTCGCTGCAGTTTCCGGACAGTGGCGTGCAGGTTCTGTTCCTTTTGGTTGGCTTGTTATTTCCCGACTGCTGGGTAAGGGTGGTGGGTGGATCAGTGTGGGGCAGAGGTTGACCAGAGCTGCTTTTACGGCAGAGCCTTGTTCCCCCAGTTTCAGTCCTTCTCGTGGCCGTTCGCTGGTTTGTTTCGAAATTGAAAGAAAACTCACCAGCTGGGTTGGGAGCGTTGGGAAGCAGATAGCGTTGCCTGAAGTGAGGACCGGGACTGTTAGGAGTACTTAAGAGATCTCGTTGCTTACTGTAAATTTCATTCACTCCGTTCTCCCACTTTCTGCGTTAGTTCGTGGGACGGGATAAGGCTTTTACAGTAACCATGCTTTCACAAGGCTGCATCTCAATAAAAATTTAAACTGAAGTTGGTCTGAAGAGCAGGTGTCTTGATTTTTCACTTTTCTTTCTCGTTTACTGTTGAAACCTGTCTCTGAATCTCGGGACTACACGTGTCTTTCGGGTGTCAGGTGATATGGATACCTACTTGTTTGCTCTGTTTTGTAGTATTCTTACTGCTGGATCACGCTGACGTATTGTAGTGCCGGATAGAATTTATTACCAGGGCCATAAGCTGGATCTCAGTCATAGCAAATGTGGCAGATGTCAACATACCTGTCTTAATCAGTTAGAAATTGGGAGTAGTACGGAACACCGTTAACCTTGCTCAATAAAACAGCCTTTTATAGAGTGTAATCCCTTTTAGGTAGTTTGAGGCCTTTCTGTGGTTTTGTAAACTTGTTGCGAACTTTGTTTTCTAAATAGTTTTTATTTTCCAGACTCATCTTTCAAGACGATTTGAGACTAATTGCAAATAATCAAGGTACTCGTTTATTTTAAAACTTTTATATTGGGAGTGATATTTACCCAATGTAATATGCAAAGAGGTAGCCTAATTTTAATTTGTTAGTGATTTTGTCGCCATCATTATATGGAAACGCCAAGATCTCCATATCACTAAATCCAATAAACATTTTCACTCATTTTACTCAAGCTTTCATCACTTGCCTTAAGCAGCACTGACCACGTCCACCTGTTTGACATTTGAAAATGTCTTCATTTTCCTTCTGTGACCCACTGATTTTTCTCATTTGGTGACTGCTTCTTGATCTCCATTATAGGCGGTTTCTCTTCTGTTTGGTAGGTAAATTTGGAGTTCCTTAAGGCTTGGCCCATCACCTTTTCCAATTAGAAGAAATTCTGTTCTTTTTCTCTCTGGTTGATCTAATCTACTTCTTCAGCAACACCATTCTTTTTTTTATTTTAGCCATCTTAGTGTGTGAGAGGGCTTCCCTGGTGGCTCAGATGGTAAAGCGTCTGCCTGCCATGCGGGGAGACCTGGGTGGGATCCCTGGGTTGGGAAGATCCCCTGGAGAAGGATATGGCCACCCACTCCAGTACTCTTGCCTGGAAAATTCCCTGGACAGAGGAGCCTCATAGGCTACAGTCGATGGGGTCACAGAGAGACGACTGAGCAACTTTACTTTTAAGTCTTCACTTTAAGTGTGAGAAGTGTCTTGTGGTTTTGATTTGTATTTCCTTGATAGCTAATGATGTTAACATCTCATGTTACTGGCCCTTTGTATATCTTCTTTGGAGAAGATACATATTTGCAAATATGTATCTTCTTGATGGAGTTCTTTGAAGCATGAAAGTTTTAAGTCCAGTCTCTTTTCCTTTGTTTCTTGTTCTTTTGGTGTCATAAGAAAGATGTCATAAACACATACACCTATGATTTCTTGTAAGAGTTTTACAGTATTTCTTAAATTTAGGTCTGTAATCAATTTAATTTTTGTTTATGACGTGAAGTTGGAATCCAGCTTTATTATTTGCATGTAGCCATCAAGTTATTCCAACACTATTTTTTGAAAGCATACTCTTCCTCATTGAATATTCTTGACATCCTTTTAGAAAATCAGCTGACTAGGTGATGTGTTTTTGACAGGCATTCTAGATTTTTATGAAAAGAAACAAAAAAACAACTCCAGGACATTGATTTTCAAACTGTAGCGCATGTCGAAATTACCTGGAAGGATGGTTAAAGATTGCTGAGCTTTACTCCAAGGATCTGATTCAGTTGGTTTGGAGGGGGACCCAAGACTTCATTTCTAGGAAGTTCTCTAGTGACACTTAATTGTGCTGGTGTAGGAACCATACTATAAAAACCTCAGGTGTAGGACTTTTGTTCCCAACTGTGGCAGCACATGAGACTTACTGGAAAGTTTTAAAAATATTGATGGCTAGGCTGAGTTCTAGAGATTGATTCAACTAGAGCAAGGCGCTAGTTGATAATTTTGTTGTTGATAATTTTCTATAGCTCCCCAGGTGACTATAATGAACATCAACTGAGAACCTTCGTAGGAGAACAGTGGTTCTCAGTGGGATGTATAGTGTAATCACCTGGACAGGTTTTACATAGCCACCCTTAAATTCCACTTTGGAGATTCTAATTCAAAATGGGGCTTGGGTGTTTGCTGTTATAAAAGCTCTCCTAATAAATCACCTCTGTAAATAGCCAGTACTATGTACTATCTATTCGTCATCATTTTCCATGTCTCCTTTTTCACTTTGTTTTTATTTCCTTTATCAAACTTGATTTTCTCTACCTTTGAGAAAGAAGTTTTATAAATCCATTCTGTAGCACTTAACTACTATCTTGCTTTCCTTCTATTCTCACACTTTCATTATTATTCACTTATTTAATATTTTCTGGAGGCTAACAATTCACTTTACCGGTTTGCTGGAAGTAAAAGCTTGTTCATAGTGATAGGTGAGTTTATTCAGGTGTTTATGATATGCAGCCAGGTATAGGAACCTCTGCGTTTTATATTTGTCTCTTTCGTCTCCCTAGAGTGAATTTCTAGAAATGGAATTGCTGGGCTAAAGGATAGATATGTGTTAAAGTTTGATTTGTATTGTGTGTGTGTGTGTGTTTTTTTTTTTATTTGTATTGTTAGATTGCCCTTCAGAAAGGGTATGGCAGTTCTACCATGCTTTTAGCTAACAGTTGGTTTTTTGTCAGTCTTTGTTATCAGTGGAGTAGATGGAAAATAATTTCTTGTTTAAGCTCATGCGTTTGAGCATTCTTTCCTATGCTTAATGGCTATTTGACTTAAGTGTGTTGCCAGTTTTTCCTTTGCCCATTTTTTTTTTCTGGAATGATTTTCTTTCTTAGGCTCATCTCAGACTCTTGCATTTTTTGTGCTTTGCCAATGAAACAGAGTCATCTGGGGAGAGCTTGGTGTTGAGAGAGGGTCCAATTCTAGCTCTGTCAGTGGACAAATCTAACTCCTCTGGACTTCTCCCATCTAGTGTAAGAATTTCCTTCTGTGTTATAGAAAGACTAGCTAAATTCAGCTTAAACAAGGATTTATTCATCCTTTCAGCAAATATTCTGCACTTGCTGTGTGCTAGGCATTGTTACAAGTGTTGTAGATACAGTGGTGGAAAAGACAGGGTGCCTCTGTTCCGAAGCTTACACTGCAGTGAGAAAGACACAAGCAGTTACATATATGGAGTCAGGTAAGTGTGATGAAGGGAAATGAAGCATAAAGCGGAGTTAGAGGCTGGTGAAAGTGTGTGGGATGCCTGATCAGTGTGTGGTTATTTTAGATAAGGTCGTTAGGAAAAGTGCTTTCCAAGGAGGTGTTATTTGAGTAAAGGAGTAGGCAGCAAGCCATCCAAATATCTGGGGATGATATTCCAGACAGAGGAAGAGCAAGTGTGAAGGCCCTGAGTCAGAAACTAGCTTGATCTGCTTGGAGAATGTCGGAAAGGTTATTACAGTTGGGGCAGAGTGGGAGGTGGCAAAGGGACCATATTTTGTAGACTGGGTTGTGGACAGTTAAAAAAATTTTTTTTGAGAAGCTGCTGTGCACTAGGTAGTTTAGGCACCACCTGGGATAAAGCAGTGAACACTCAAAACCTCCCCACCCCCAGAGTATATATCCTAGTAGAAAGAGAGAGTAATAAGATGATGAAGATACTGTCGCGGAGGAAGAAATTTTCCTCTACAGTTCTCAAACAAAAGTGTAGTAGCATGTGGCATGTATATATGAGCTTCCCTAGTGACTCGTGGGGTAAACGATCTGCCTACAATGTGGGAGACCTGGGTTTGATCCCTGGGTTGGGAAGATTCCTTAGAGAAGAGAATGGCTACCCATTCCAGTATTCTGGCTAAGAGAAGAATGAGTGGATAACTACTCCTCTCCTCCATGGACAGAGGAGCCTAGCAGGCTATAGTCCATGGGATTGCAAAGAGTAGAACATGACTGAGCAACTAATACTTTCACATCCGTGGGACAGACCCAGGAAACTGAGTAACTTGCCAAAATGGCTGAAACTTACCTTAAATATTGTCTTCAGCTAAAGACAAAAGATCTTGTGGGTAGTGGTTTGGGACCTCAAAGGGGAGGAAGGCAGTTGCCATGAGATGGAAAAGCAAATGTTTGGTAACAGTTTTAACAGATAGACTTTGCCTGGTTCCTCCCCATCTGTGCACATAGTTCATACTATAGTTATCCATGGGGATCGCCTCCCTTCCTGAAACATGTCTTCTCTTTACATTCTTTTTGCAGTTAGAAGGAAGGTCAAGTTTCTTCTTGGCTTTGATTTGTCTTCAGCGCAAAATAAACCACGTGGCAAAGAGACATTTTCGGGTGGCAGGTTTGCTCCTCTGTAGTATGTAAGCATTTGAGGAAGTGCTGTGGCACGAAAGTGAGGCTGAGGGGAGGGAGACAGGTGTGTGTACATGGCGAAATGGGAGTTGTTTAGAAAGACTTCACTGGTGACATTTGGACAGAGTTCCAAAGGGCTTGAAGGCATTCCAGGCATGACCAAGACCTTGAGATGAGAGTGTACCTGGTGGGTATGAACTAGCCAGGAAGCTCATGTGTCTGAGTGGAGCTGAAACTGTGCACCTCAGATGGGACTTGAATCCACAGGCTGGGACCCAAACCTTGCCAGAACCCACGCTGGGACTTGAACCCACAGTCTTTTAATCGAGATCACATATGTGGTCTCAGGGCTTCCCCAGTGGCTCAGACAGTAAAGAATCTGTCTGCAATGCAGGAGATCTGGGTTCAATCCCTGGATTGGAAAGATCCCCTGGAGAAGGGAATGGCAACCCACTCCAGTAGTCTGGCCTGGAGAACATGGACAGAGGAGCCTGGTGGGCTACAGTCCATGGAGTTGCAAAGAGTCGGACACAACCAAGCGACTAGCACGTAACACATACCTGGTCTCAGGACTTAATGAAGCTCATGTTCTTCTTATGAAAAGAATTCAATGAGAGACAAAGTGATAGGTAAGAAGTGGGTTTATTTAGAGAGAAACACACTCCACAGAATGTGGGCCTTATCAGAAGGTAAGAGGCCCCCAAATATGGCGTGTTTAGTGTTTATGTCTCGGTAATTTCATAGGCTAATTTCATGGGCTTCCCTTGTAGCTCAGTTAGTTAAGAATCTGCCTGTAATGCAGGAGATCTGTGTTTGATTGCTCAGTTGGGAAGATCCCCTGGAGAAGGAGATGGCAACCTACTCCGGTATTCTTGTCCTTGCACAGAGGAACCTGGCAGGCTACAGTCCATGGAGTCGCAAGAGTTGGACACAACTTAGCGACTAAACCACCAGCCTCTAATTTCATAGGCTGCTGAGCAAGAGGATTATTCCACTTACTTTGGGGAAGGGGTGGCGATTCTCAGGAACTGGGCTGCTCTTCAGCCTTTCACAGTTAGCTCTCAGCTGCCGTGCGGTGGCTGTGCCACTTAGTGTGCTGATGTAGTACAGTGACCCTATGAGGCTCAGGGCCCACTGGAAGTTGAGTCTTCTGCTACCTTGGGCCTAGTTGGTTCTTACCAGTGTGTCATGTCCTGTGGTTAAGACTTGTAGAATCTTCCTGGACAAGGGATCGAACCCGTGTCTCCTGTATCGGCAGGTGGCTTCTGGATTCTTTACCACTGAACCACCAGTGAAGCCCCTGTCCTTGTAAAACTTAGCGATTTTAACTCTGGGCTTTTACTCTGAGATAGAATACCAATGGAAGGTTTTGATCAGAAGCCTGAGATGAACTCAGGTTTTAGCGGGACCCCTGGCTTATTGTGCAGCAAGGGTCCTTTGGGGATTGAGGGTAGAAGCAAGTTACTATGGCAGTAATCCAGGCAAGAGTTAATGTTGGGACCAAGAATGTAACGGGGTATGGTCAGAAATGGTTAGATTCTGAATATAATTGGAAGCTCAAGCCAATGGGATTTTGCTGATGTACTGGACTTAGAGTGAAGGAAAGAGGAGTCAGGGATGATTCCAGGATATTTGGCCTGAGAGGTTAGAAGGTTGGTATTGCCTTTCAGTGAGATGGAGAAAGTCGTGGGGGATCTGTGATCCTCCTGGCTGCAGGGGGTCAGGTGGGGAGAGAATCAGGAGTTCTGTTCTTGATTTTAAGTTTGAAGTAACTCTTAGCCATTCAAGCAGGGTGTTGAGTAGGCTGTTGGATGGACATCTGAGTCTGAAGTTCAAGGGAGGCCTGGGGCTGGTTATATAAGCATATATAGTTAGTATTTCAAGGCCACAAGGCTGAATGAGATCACCTAGGGTGCGCCTGTAACTAAAGAAGAGAAGACGTCCTGTAACGGAGCCTTGGGGGTGTTCTGACCTTGAGAAGTTGGAGAGATGAGGAACGGGCAATGGAAACTTAGGGAGTGGCTAATGCGGGAGGAGGAGAACTCGGCGTGTGGGATCCCAAAAGCCAGGGAAGAAGATGCCGTGAGGGAATGAAGGGTCAGTAGTGTCAAGTGCCACCGGTAGGATCACATGAGGTGGCTGAGAGTTGACTGCTCCGTAGATTGCTGGAGTCACTGAAATCAGGTCGGCAATTTTGGGATGGTGGGGGTAAAAGCCTGGCATGTGAGAGACTGGGAGGGGGAAACTGGAGACAGTTCTTGCAAGGAGTTTTAAAGGATAGAAATGTGATGGAGACAGTAGGTAGAGGAAGTGAGGCCACGATAAGGTTTTTGTTTTTAAATGGGAGAAATAACAGTACCTGTATACAGTTAGTGATGAGGTAGGGAGGAGCATGGCTAGAATTCTGTGCTCAAGCAGGTTAGATTAGAGGGGCTGTAGTAGCTGGAGGGGCGGGTAGTTCCTAGTAACACGGTTGGTATGTGGGCAAAGAGCCATTTCCTATTAAGAGGATGCAGTCTTCTGTCTGCAAAATGTGGGAGGGATCTGAGGGTGGGCTTCTTTCAGGCCTCCTGTTTTCAGTACCATCTGTAGCCTCATGAAGAGGCAATCCATGAGAAATTTCAGAAAGTTTCTAAGATCAACGAGTTTGTTTCTTTACTGTAGTTCTTCCCAGTCCTTGCTCTCGTAGTATACACATACATGCATGCACACACATACTGGGAGTCTGTGAGAGGCAGAATTTTCCAAATTTATTTGACCACAGAACTAGTTTTTCACTGATAGTTCATAGAACCAGTTTGGGAGAAACTTAGTTCATTTCACCTTCCCTGGTGTGCTGAGTCAGCCAGGGCTCTTACTGGCAAGAGCAGAAAGCCCAGCTCATGTGAATTTAAGCCTCGGAATTCCTGAGCTCACATGAATGGGCAGAGCAGGGCTGTGTCTGGCTTCAGGCATTGGTTGGATCCAGCTCTTATAAGACTTCCTGCCTTGGGTAGTCTTCTGCTTTGTGGCAAGCAGGATGGCCCCCAGTAGCCTCAAGTTGACATCCTCCTACTGAGCCACTTCAGTGAAAGAGAAGTTAGCTCTGGCATGGAAGTCCTTGTGGTGATTGTGACTGACTGGTCTTGTTAGGTCCAACCCTGAGCCGGTCTTTATGGCTCAGGGTGAATTACTCTGGCAGGCATGGGTCACGTGCGCCATTGCTGTGCCTGGGGAGGGAGGAGGTTGTAATTGACAGGTGGTATGCATGCTGCGATTCATGGGGTCGCAGAGAGTCAGACACGACTGAGTGACTGAACTGATGCATGCTGTGGTGTGTTATAGATTTGTAGTGATATCTCATTGTGGTTTAGTTTGTATTTCTCTGATTGCTGGTAACGTTAAATCTCTTTTCATGTACTTATATCCCACTCAGTAAGGGTTGTCTGATTTCTCCGATGTTTCTTATTTTTCAATATCTCTTGTATTTTCTGTAAAGTTGAAGGTAAAATCTAAAGGCTTTATTAGGTTCAAGTTTGGCAAGAATATTTCGTAGGTGATATGTTAAACAGATGTTCTGAGGACTCATGCCTCTGTCATTTATAACTTGTTTATACAATAGAGAAGATGCCTTCTGCATCCTGTGACACATTCCTGGATGACATAGAAGATATTGTGTCACAAGAAGATTCAAAGCCACAAGATAGGCATTTTTCGAGAAAGCACGTTGTTCCAAAGGTGCGAAGGCGAAATACCCAAAAATATTTGCAAGAGGAAACCAGTCCACCAAGCGATAGGTAAGCTTTTTTGAAATTATATTTAGTATCGTACCATGGGAGAGGTTGACACTACTGTATGTAATATACACAATGTATCTTTTAAAAGAATCTTTGAAGTTTTGAAAGGAAATATGTAGGTTTTTTTAAATTTGAATGGTTATATTTAGCAAAATCATTAAAGATGTCAAATTGCATATTGGCCTAGGGCAGTATTTGGCACAAAGATAGATCGCCCTGCCTCCTGCCCTCCTTCAACCAGATCTCTTTGATATCATTGTGGTTGGTATGTTCTTGTTACTTTCACATTACAATTTTTATTGGAATTTATGATTCTTAGGAGAGAGTGGTGGTTTGGGCATGTGGTTTTTCTTAGCAAATTTAAAGTACGATTCACTTTGAATTAAAATATATATATATTGCAAAAAAAAAAAAAGTATGAATCAACTAAAGGCTTTTGACACATTCTTGTGCTGTTGGTACTATTGGGTGTCTAGTGAAATTCTAATACAGCCTAGCCAGAAAGGATTATGCACTTATATAGTTTTGATATGCTTATATTTGTATAGTAAACTTGAAAACTTTGATGCATTTGATTATTTGGAACAGAGTCATAAAGTCTATGAATTTAAATTTGCTTAATACTTGAAATGTATTAACTTTTTTCTTGACCATATCATTAAAGGTAATGTCTACTTAGTTGTTAATTATTTAGGGCAATCCAAGTTGAAAGTCCTTTTATTCCCTTTCTAAAAATTACATTTTTTAGAACTCTTTTTATGTGTGGAATACTTTTATTATTAACAGTGCTGTAGGGTGATAGATTTTCATGTTGATTCAGTTCTTTCTAAGTTATGAAGATGTGCTTAGTATAGAGTGGTCTTCAGACGTGTTTAGGTTTTCTTTATTTGCTTTTGCTGCTGGAACCATTTTCTGTGCTGTTGTTATTTGTACCTTTCCAGGAATTGAACTTAGTGGTAGTATTTAGTAGTATTGAACTTAAAATACAACTTGGAGAAAAGAGATTCTTTACATAGAAAGATAGTCTCAGAATGTTATACTGTTATTTTATCTTGATTTTAGACTTTTGGTGTAACAGCAGATTATGTGTTAAGTTGGTACATTTAGTGAACAGCATATGAATAGAATGCGGTGAGTGTTTTTGCATATATGCTCAGAAATTAACTTGTGCTTTTTATTTAAAAAAATCCCTTAATGAGGCTTATTTTTTAAAATTGATTAACAGCACTATTCCAGGCATACAGAAAATTTGGATACGAACTTGGGGTTGTTCTCATAATAATTCAGATGGAGAATACATGGCTGGACAACTGGCTGCTTATGGATATAAAATTACAGGTAATGAGATGTAATGTGTTTTATTGATTAGATTTTTTTAAAGGCAAGGTTTTTAGAGATATAAGTTCTAGCTTCAACAACTAAAGGCTATTTTAGTGTGACTTAATGATTTTAAGAGAAAATAAAATGCTAATATGTTGTCTAGACTCTTGAGCAACGTGGCATTGAGCTGTGGGCTACACTCATCTGGGGGCAGATGCTAGTGGACTGACAGTCTGGGTCTGGTTGAGTCCTGGGATGTGGAGCTCTCTAATGGGAGAGCCAGGTGTGGCACTTGGGGATATGTGGATTGTGATATCGGCCGCAGGTCTGGGAACCAGTCCCCTGCAAGTGCTGAGGGATGACTATATATCTCATTTTAAAAAAGAAAGATAAAACCCCCTCATTTTGAAATAAGTTTGAACTGACAGAAAAGTGGCAAAATTACGTTTCTGTATGCCTTTTATATCTTACATAGTTATGGTATAATTCACTGGGAAGTGAGCAATCTGTGCCAGTTTCTCAATTTTTTTCTAATTTTTTATGACCTTGACACTTCTGAAAGAGAATCATTTAGTAGAATGCCCATCACCTTAGGTTTCTCTGATAGTTTCTCATGGTTAGAATAAGGTAATTAATGCATTTCTGGCAAGAGGCGCATAGAACTGTTGTATCCTTCTCAGCGCATGGCGTCAGGGGCTTCATGAAGTTAGTACACTAACCCTTATCTGCCAGATTTCACTTCTGAGTTATTTTTCTCACTGTAACCAATAAGTATCCTGTGTTTCCTCAACCATTTGCATACTGATTTTAGTATTCAATAATTTTAGTATCTGTTGGTGGATCTCGTCTGCAACAGTTGGTACTGTGATAGTTGCGTAGTGGTGGTTTGCTGTTTTCTTTCCTCCCACATTTAATAGTTTGGATTTTTCTGATCCTCTGGAGAAGGAAATGGCAACCCACTCCAGTATTCTTGCCTGGAGAATCCCATGGAAGGGGGAGCCTGGTGGGCCACAGTCCAGGAGGTCCACGGGGTCACAAAGAGTTGGACACAACTGGGCGGCTGAGCATGCGCACCTCCTTCTGTAAGGAAGCGCTGTCCTTTTGCCACCGTGCTACTTGTCTGTATCACTGTGGGCTCATGGATATTTATTCTGCAGGTTACAGTTCACTGCTGTCATTATGTCGTTGCTTGTATTGTTCCAGCCTTGGCTACAGGACCTCATCTGGCTGGCACCTGTGTCTTTCAGACATGGTTCCCCCCCCCCCCCCCACCCCGCCCTGCTTTCTGATCACGTCCTTATGTTCTGGCACCACAGGAGGTTCTAGTCTTGTATCTTCCCTTTCCCAGCCTCAGGAGCAACCGCTTTTTGAGGAATCTTGACCCTTTTCATTAGGAGACTAGTGTTTAGAACCGGACCAAAGACCTGGCCCTGGGTGTGCTCATTGCCGCCATGAAGTATTGGTGCTTCTAGGTCCTCTCTGCAGACAGTTAGGAAGCGTGTAGGTATACTAGCTGGCGCACACACCTCTCTACTTCTGTCCTAAGTGTATTAGATGGGAACGTAGTTTGAGTGCTTTGTGACAGGCGATGGCCCAATGCTTTCTTTGTGTTATCTTGCTTGTGCTCTGCTCAGTCATGTCCAACTCTTTGGGACCCCATGTACTGTAGCCCTCCAGGCTCCTCTGTCCATGGGCATGGACAGAGACAAGAATACTGGAGTGGGTTGCCATTCCTTCTCCAGGAGACCTGCCTGGCTCAGGAATCAACCTGAATCTCCTACATTACTCCAAAACACTGCTTTTGACCGCTGGTCTGTATCGCATAGCAACTTGCTTTTGCATGTGTAATTGGCTGGTCCCAGGTTAAACGCAGATGTTAGGGGTAGGGAAGACTGGAAAGTTAACTCCTTTCATAGCTTTGTTTCCTTCAATAAGTAAATGCTCAAATGTCATTAAATTTTTTTTTGATACCATTGTTTAGAGAATGAAATCAGTCTTAGGTAAAATAATCCACTCAAAATCTGCTTTTAGAATCACTTCTCTTTGTTCATTAGTAATTTTTATGTAATTTAGCCTAGACTTGCCTAATACATTCTGATGGTGCATTTGAAAATGAAGGAAATCACTTTAAAGGTAATTTCCTGAAACATTAAAAAAATGCAAAGTTTGATTTATCCTGTGTGTATGTGTTACTTGCTCAGTCGTGTCTGATTCTGTGACTCTGTGGACTGTAGCCCACCAGCTCCTCTGTCCATGAGATTCTCCAGGCAAGAATACTAGAGTGGGTTGCCATTATTCTATATGATATTAAATATCTAACGTATTTTAATGTTTTTGTCTATTAGTATTAAAAAAATCTTATAACAGTACTCTTCTATGTAAAGTAACAGTCTTAATGTGTTTACACAGGAATGTTAAGCTTTGTTATGCACACCTAATTTTGGTTTCTCATTTGGGAATACTAAAAAGGGAACATCAAGGAACCAATCACTTGAATATGAAATTTATTTTTCTTAATGTGGTTTATTTTGTATGCCTGTGTAACTGATACATATTTGTATTAATTTTATATGTTGTTGATTTTACTCACTTCAGAAATTTGTAATTGGTTTCAGTTTAGTCTAGCTTGCATGCAGTAGACACTAGGACCACTTTTCATGCTTGTCTAGACCCTGTAGGCCCAGAAAATATAAGCATTATCTTCAGTAGGACATTTAATAAGGAAATCTCTACAGGAAATCTCTCATTTAAGTTAGATATATGAATGATTTCTGGATGCCTATGCCGGTGGTCTCTTGTTATTGTGAAATAATGGGAGTTTATAAAAATATTATTTCTTAATAGCTTATAATTAATCAAATGTAGACCTAAAATGGGCTTCCCTGGTAGCTCAGCTGGTAAAAATCCACCTGCAATGCAGGAGACTGTGTTTTGATTCCTGTGTTGGGAAGATCCCCTGGAGAAGGGCATAACAGTGGGTACTCCAGTATTCTTGCCTGGAGAAGCCCATTGACTGAGGAGCCTGGCGGGCTAAAGTCCATGGGGTCACAAAGAGTTGGACATGACTGAGCATCTAAGCACAGCACATACCTAAAATATTTTCATTTAACTCTGTAATTGATAAGAATGATGTATAAAATAGTTTATAATGTTCACAGAGGTAATTGAAAACAGGATACAGAGAAATTCAGAAATTCAGAATTCAGTTACCAGTGATGGATATTTTTACTATTTGGGGAAAGAAGAGAGATTATGTCAGTAAATACTTGAAATTGCTGCTTTTGTGTAAATCTAGGAATATAATTTGGAGAAGGCAGTGGCACCCCACTCCAGTCCTCTTGCCTGGAAAATCCCATGGACAGAGGAGCCTGGTAGGCTTTAGTCCATGGGGTCGCTAAGAGTTGGACACGACTGAGCGACTTCACTTTCACTTTTCACTTTCATGCACTGGAGAAGACATGGCAACCCACTCCTGTGTTCTTGCCTGGAGAATCCCAGTGACGGGGGAGCCTGGTGGTCTGCCGTCTCTGGGGTCGCACAGAGTCGGACATGAGTGAAGCGACTTAGCAGCAGTAGCACCAGGAATATAATTACTCCACTGTAACACTGCAAAGAGGCTTGCTCAGAGTAGTAAGTGCTTGTTTGGTGACTCTTTCAAACCCTTTTTATTTTGAGGACAAGGTGATTTAAACCTTAGAAAATAATTCCTGCTTGCCTTTCATTTCATTTTCTGCCCTGCGGAGGGAAAAATGATGTCATCCCCCAAAACTTGGACACCTGTTTGCATGATATAATTAAATTAGTATCATGGAAAGCAGTCAAACTATCCTGGTAGGTACAGTGGCTTTTAAAAGAAGTATGATTTGAACACATAACACATACATTTCATGAGTGTGTTCTTCAAGTGAGCGATTTCTTATAGACTAAGTAGAAATGCACTCCCCCCTCACCATAATGCTTCCTTTGGTTATTGGTTTTGGATTATTTCTTTTGGAAAGTTGGTAAATTATTTTCAGTTCCTCTTGGTTCAGTTCAGCTCAGTCGCTCGGTCGTGTCAGACTCTTTGTGACCCCATGGACTGCAGCACTCCAGGCCTCCCTGTCCATCACCAACTCCTGGAGTTTACCCAAACTCATATTCATTGAGTCAGTGATGCCATCCAACCATCTCATCCTCTGTTTTCCCTTCTCCTCCTGCCTTCAATCTTTCTCAGCATCAGGGTCTTTTCCAGTGAGTCAGCTCTTTGCATCAGGTGGCCAAAGTATTGGAGTTTCAGCTTTAACATCAGTCCTTCCAATGAATATTCAGGACTGGTCTCCTTCAGAATGGACTGGTTGGATCTCCTTGCAGTCCAAGGGACTCTCAAGAGTCTTCTCCAACACCACAGTTCAAAAGCATCAATTCTTCTGCGCTCAACTTTCTTTATAGTCCAACTCTCACATCCATACATGACGACTGGAAAAACCATAGCCTTGACTAGACGGACCTTTGTTGGCAAGGTAATATCTCTACTTTTTAATATACTGTGTAGGTTGGTCATAAGTTTCCTTCCAAGGAGTAAGCGTCTTTTAATTTTATCACATTTTAAGGGCGGTCTAGTATGGACATTTAATCATATTAATGGCTTTAATGATTAGAGTAGTTGCTCTTTGCTGTCCTTCATTTTGAAATTTCTTCTCTTGTATGTAGTAGTCTCTTCTGTGTGATCCTTATTAGAAGCCATTTTTCTCCTGGAGTGGTGGGTGAGAGGGATTATACCATTGGACTCCATGCTGCAGGAACGTGCACAGCTTATTGACTTCTGTTCTGAGTGAGAAGTTGGGAGTCGCTGTTTAGTGATAGACAGCAGTGTCGGCTGAGAGCTTTCTGGTCCATCCCTACCTCCTTAATTATAAAGTCGTCTCCCATCTTCTTGACTTTTCCAGTGCAGTTTCTAGTGCGATGCAGTGAAAGAACCGTCAGCCATCTTAGTGCAGAACTTTTAGCTTGCCTTCCAGGGACCTCTGTAATTTAGCCTTCTTGCCCCTTCACCATCGCCACAACTGTTTACGTGTGGGTAGTGTCTTACAGTTTGTAAAATGCATTCATATCGAATTGTTAGTTTTATGTAGCTTTGAGATAAAGACAGAACAAAGATTTTGTTGACCTAGGCTTTGAAAAAGATATTTAAAAATATCCTGACATATAGGTTGCTGACTTAAATTATATATATTAGTCATTAATGTTTACAATGAAGGTTTTTAGTTATGTGCTGAGTAGAACATTTTTTTAATGTAATACAGAATTTCCTTGCAGAAACTCTTTATTGTGTAGCCAGAGATGGCACTTTTATCTGAAGATTTTAAAGTCTGTCTGGAATTACAGTGAAAGTAAATTTTACTGTGATCATTTGCAGAGTGCTTGTAATGCAGAGAGGACTGCAGCTTATAGATTGTTGAATCTTAGCGTTATTTTAAAGCCCAGAAGTTAAACATAGAAAGGATTATATAAAGGGAAACAAAGCCTTTCCTTCACTAAAATAGAAGCTATATGTGATCTGTAAAACGTCCTCATGTGGGCATTTCAGGCTAATTGTATAAGCTTTTACTTTTTATATATATCATATGTTCTAGAAAACTATACTCCTACTTAAAAGTACTTTCTTTTAAGTAAGAAAGTACTTTAAAGAAAATACTTTTTACTACTCAGTAATTTACTTTCATTTTCTCTCCCTGGTTATTGTGGAAATACTATATTAGGTGCTTTTCATGTAATCTTGTAAGAATATTCTTCATAAGTCATAATATTTTTATGGTTACTTTTTGCCAGTATTAAATCACCTAGAAAATTGAGAATTTTATTAAAAGCTGGTCTTGTATGAAGAACTGATGGTGCAGGGGTAAAAGAGTAAACCTTTTTTTCAGGGTTTGTCTTCCAGCAAAATAAGAGGGATGAACCAGTTGTGGCAGGGATGACAGTTGGTATTGGATCACTGAGCTCTGTTTTTTCTGTGGAGTCTCTCTCCAACAGATTCAGCTTTTAAGGATAGAGGTCTTAAAGACCCTTTTATCTGCCCAGACAGAAGAAAAACCAAAACAACTCACAATGTTAGGATTTGTAGACAGAAAGTAATTAGATGATATCTAAATCTTAAATCTAAATATATATTATTTACTTTTATTTATTGGGATTGAAACAGTCAAACCAGACAGTTTCTTTTGATCAGACCTCCTGTGCTGGGTAGGGTTTCCCTGGTAAAGAATCCGCCTGCAATGAGGAGACCCTGGTTAGATCCCTGGATCGGGAAGATCCCCTGGAGGAGGGAATGGCTACCCACTCCAGTATTCTGGCCTGGAGAATTCCATGGACTGTGTAGTCCATGGGGTTGCAAAGAGTCAGACACGATTTCCTGTCCTGGGTGGGTGAGACTTTGGAATCCTGTACTTGGAGTTCTGGAATGGCTTACCTGAAACAAGAACATTCTTTGTGATCTCAGAAGGAATTGAGTCAAGACTTAGTCTTCAGTCACATCCCCCTTTGTTGAAGAAAGTTGACAAGGAATGTTAACAAAGTAAAAGATGCAATGGTTGAAGTGTGAAAGATGAGCAGCTATTTCAGGGGGCTAAAGTATGATTTTTAAAGTGGAAATTGCAGGCTACAGATTTGATTTCCTAAATAAAACCAAAGACTGAAATGAAAGTCATTAGAGGAGAATTAATTAGCTGAGTGTGTGCATGTGTATTAATGAAAGACTCGGACATTTGGAAGAATGTGGACAAGCGTAACTGAGAAGTCATTTTTATAGTCGAGTCTTAAAGTGCTTCCATTTGGGAGGCCACTGATACATATAATCAATTGCCATACGTTGTGTGTCACTTTCTGGAAAACTATCAACTGTTGCCTTTGTGAGCTCAGGGAGTAAGTAGACTTTATAGAAGTGTTATAGCATTGTTAGGTTACCTGAAAATGGAGCTGAATATGTACATTTCGTACGTGTTATAATAAAGATATTGCATATCTTAGTTGGCATATTGTGATGAATGGTTTTCCTGTAAGTTTCTTTTCTTCTTCTTTTTTTTTTTTTACTTTAAAGCAACCTTGTTGAGGTATGACTTAGATTATATTTACCCTTTAAATTTACCTGTTTTCCCTATAAGGTCTCCCTATAAGGAAGTTGTCTTTATTTTAAAATCAGCCTAAGATGACTGAGAAAATAGAAAATTGTTTTTTGTTACATAAGGAATAATAGTATGCTTTATATTATAAAAAGTGAATGGCTTTCTCTATTTAAGTTCCTAAAATTTAAATTCTGTATACTAAAAATTGACTTAAATCCTACAGTGCTTTAAGTGGAATGAAACATCTCAAAGAGGTGTGTTGGGACTGTTACTATGGTAGAGATCAGGATACATACTGGGTTTCTTTTTGATCTTTTCATTCTAGTTTTTCCTTCTTTAAATAGAGCATGGGAATATTTCGTGTGTTATTTCTCCTCTTTTTGTCTGAACAGGAATGTCCTCTTATCATAAGAAGAAGCACAAAGCTACATGTGTTTCAAACAGCGGCCAGCTGGGTGGCCCGAGCTCTGACTGTGCTCTTAGCCACGCAGACTAAGTAGCCTCAGCTTTGTTACTGCTTTCATCCTGAGCAGTGTCTCCCTTGTATTTGAGAGTGAACCCGCATGGTTGATGAGAATCTTCACCTTTTTCAGAGATACAGAGGAAATCTAGTTTACTCTTTGGATTCTAAAATACTTTGGCTCCAAGTTGTGAATGCCCAGTAGTAGTTAATAATGTTCATGGTAATCAAATTATTTGGATAAAAGTTCTGTGTTCTCACTAATAAATGTGGGGAAGCTTCACCGTTTTTTTCTTGATCATCTTTCTTTGAGACCGTGAAGATCACTCTTCATCCTGTTCCACTTTTGGCCTGACCTCTTCAAGTCACTTAAACTTCTTGTTTGCATTTTTAAAAATTAATTAATTTTGATTGGAGGCTGATTACTTTACAATATTGTGGTGGTTTTTGCCATGTAGCACGTAAGTGGTAGTACTTCAACTCACACATAGTTGCATTAATTTTTGTGAAGAAACTGGTGTGGAGTGTGAGTTGTATTAAGATGACATCTTTTTTAGAATTGCTGGCATTCTGGTACTGAAGAACTGAAAATAGTTTCTAGGTTGAGTATTTTAGAATTTTTATGAGTGACAAACTGATGTAGACTGATAGATTTTCAGAAACTTTCGCTTAATTGCTTAATGATTCATATTACCCTTTGAGATTTTATAAAACTTCTTTTTGATAGTTTAGAAATAGCCTGTTTTAAAATTTTATTTTTTAAGAAAATGGGCAGATGAGTAATTATCACCAAGGTTTCACTTGAAAATCTTTCTAGGCATTGTTTTCTCTGATTTTGGGGAAGAAACGTTTTTGAGATATTGACACCAGAACATGTAAAATAATGTTGGCTTTTCTTGGCCTTTAAATTTTAGTGGGTTTGGGTTAGATATGTATTTTTAGCTCTTGGACAATAGATGGCAGTATTACATTACATGATCACTGCAGCTGTGTCATTACTAGGAAAAGTGAATTTCATGTTACAAATAGTCTTTAATAAAATTATTAGAAGTCATTAAGTTTGTTAACTCTATTTTATTCTGACTTACCGCTTTTTAAACTTTTTAGTAGGACTTGTGTAAGAATTGGACAAGTTGACCTTTCCGGAGGCAGCATGATTCAGCTTGGGTACAGCCCACCATATGCTGGACACTGCATGTGAAATTATTCATTCATTGCGCACTACTTGACATCCTGTTGCTCTGTTGCCCTGACCTGACTGTGGTTCTTCTAGAATGTGGTGATTGTCCTTTTGCCGTGCTAAAGTGGGAGATTTTGAATCTGAGGACAAACATTTGATTCCTTTTGTCACTATATTGCTTTCATGCTTACTAAAAACTAACCTTTGTGTAAGGAACATCTTGAGTATTTCATTACTCCCCAAATCTGTTAACAAATATTGAGGTTAAAGAGGTTCCATATTAAAGGAGAATAGAGTGAATTATAGCACTTTAAAATTTCCCCCTCGTTGCCACTTTACCAACATGTGTTTGGTTAATTCAAGATAGTTTGAATGTCCAGGCATTCATTTCCAGAGACTTTCCGTTTGGTTGTTTCTTCACTGTAGCATGATGATTCTCAAATTGAAGAGTGTCTACGAATTTTTGTGTCGTGTTGTATACACATATTCATGTATATGGGTGATTTAAGGGCTGTGTGTGTGTGTGGTGTGGTTACTCTTTTGATCACCTGATCTGATCATTTTAGAACCATTTAACTCCTTTTACAGCTGTGTCTCCACTTGCTCTGCTTACTTATAATTACTTTATAATTCACCGTTCAGCTTACTTCCCTTGACTTAGAGTGGTAACTCAGCTACTTCCTGTCTTTGGATGATTTATCGTGGTTTTTTTGTTGTTGTTTTTTTACCTTTCTCTCCCATGGTGTGTGAGTTCCTTCTGTCTTAATCATCTTTGCCTTTGTTTGGCATCTCAGAGACACTGTAGCTTAGTGATTAAGAGCAGACTGTAGCCAGCTATTAATAATTGAGCCAGACTGTGAAACCAGCTACCACAGTGTATTAGTTTTATGACTTTGGGCAAAGGACAGTACCTCTATGCTTCAGTATTTTTATTTATCTAATGAAGCTGACAATAGCAATCCTTTCTAAACCTTAAATATTTGTACATACAGAAGTGTTCAGTGTGTGGTTTCATCATCATCAAATTCAGTACCTGGCACACAGTAGGAATTCAAGTGTTTTTTGGTGTGTGTGTTAGTGAACAAATAAACTATTTTTTTGACTAATGAAGTTAACTTTATTCTTTATGCTGTAGAGAATATTTGTAAAATATACAAATTAAAGTATATTCTAAAGGTTCAATAAATGTGTGTGGTGTGTGTGCTTGAGTCCCTAAATAGGAGTTTTTCAGTAAACTCCTGTTTAGTGGCTGTTAAGTCCAGACTGCATGGTCCTGACATGTCTTGGTAAGATCCTCATATTATCACTTTGCCTGACATGGACACTAAATTATATTGAATCAGCAATCTAATTTAATCCATTCTTATAAATTGGAAGTAATTGCTTTCAATTTAGTAGGATTGAATTCAATATTAGAAATTTTGATGTTCCTTCAAATGCAGTAAAATGTAGTTATATATATTTTCATATATCTATGTGTATGCCTGTACATTTGCAGAGAGAAGTGAACTTGGAGCATTGCTTGTAGTCAAATGAGTTATTTGCAGGAATTGGTAAGGGGACATATAGTACAGGGTGTCAACGAAAGTGACATTTTCTCCTTTTTCCCCTTCTACGTAGGGCGAAAGCAAAAGAAATAAAACTAAGGGCCTTCAAAATGGGATTTTCATTCATTCAGAAATAGTGGAGGGAAATTAAGAGTATCTAGAGAAGATTTCTTAGAGAAGGAAATGGCAACCCACTCCAGTATTTTTGCCTAGAGAATCCCAGGGACAGAGGAGCCTAGTGGGCTGCTGTCTATGGGGTTGCACAGAGTTGGACACGACTGAAGCGACTTAGCAGCAGCAGCAGAGAAGATTTCTATGTTATTTACTCTTGGTGGGGGCAGCGGGGGCCGGTGCATTCAGCCCTCTCAATGAAGAAAAAGAACTTTGAGGGTGAAATGGAATCCTTCAAAAATGTATTTAGTATGTTTATATTCAGTCTTTCCCACTAAGTTATTTTTAGAAATGGCTAGCTTTACCAGCTTTTATGTCTCACACTGTGCTTATTCTTTTTTTTTTTGGTATTTTATTTTATTATTTTTTAAAATACTTTATTCTACATTACAGTACTGTATTTGTTTTGCCATACATTGACATGAATCAGCCCCAGGTGTACACTATCTCCCAATGCTGAAGCCCCCTCCCACCTCCCACCCCATATCATCTCCCTGGATCATCCCGTGCACCAGCCCCAAGCATCCTGTATCCTGTATTGAACATAGACTGGCACTTCGTTTCTTACATGATAGTATACATGTTTCAATGCCATTCTCCCAAATCATCCCACCCTCTCCCTCTCCCTCAGAGTCCAAAAGTCCATTCTATACCTCTGTGTCTCTTTTGTTGTCTCACATAGAGGGTCATCGTTACTATCTTTCTAAATTCCATATATATGAGATGGATGAAACGAGCCGATTATACAGAGTGAAGTAAACCAGAAAGAAAAACAGCAATACAGTATACTGTGCTTATTATTGAATATATTAGGAACAAGAAGTGAGGCTACTTAACGAACATTTCTAGTTAATGTCTGATAATTGTATTGATTGTGGAGTTCAGTTTCTCAGAAGATGTACTTCTGACTCTTCCCTCTGGCTTGCTCTTTGCTTTTACTCTTTCAGTATTTTCAGGAACCATTTTAGTTACCATCTTACCAGCTCTTCTTTCTTTTGAATTGAGTGGCGGTATACAGTAATTTAAGAAGGACTCATTACATGTATTAACTGTTTCTGTATTTTCCATAAATTACTATCAATGACTGCACTTTGAGTAAAATTCATAGTAACAAATGAATCAAACATAAGACTGTTGAATATTTTCTTTTTCCATGTGAGAGCTGAATTCTTAGTGAGCTTACAAAAATCAAGGAGTTGTGAGGGTGTCTTAGAATAAATATATTGCAGTCTCATAAAAATTATTCAGGAAATCAATGAAAGAGATTAAAAATAGAAGATGTTGAAAATGCTTTACAGACATCTAAATATGAGCGATCAAATTAAGACAGAGAAGCTTTAGGGAGAATATTTGAAGCTTATCATTTCCATCTCATCTGTAAGCAGCTTTTTATCTTGTGTCTTACCTAAGTTGCAAATCACGTGCAAGCCATAACAAGGGCTTTTTTACCCTGAGGGAAAAAAAATGAGAAAGTTTTTTAGTTTTCAGTGAAGGTTTTCTCTGTTAGCATAGAGGCAGGAAGAATACTGTGTTAGATGAAGAGTTTTTGTGTTTGTAAAATGTAAACAGCGGTGTGGATATAGTCAGTGCGTGTTCTTCATGTAATAATTTAAACATAAATATCTTTTCTTTGCAAGTGTATACAAAACACATTGTACAAACAGCACAGTTATTCTGCAGAATCTTATGTGGCGTGGAAATGTGTGCAGTGTTGGTCAGTTCAGTACCGTGCATTATTGTGACGTACAGGGTTTGACGGAGGAATTAATGTTGAAATTTAAAAACTAGCAGTTTCAAGATATTGAGGACTCAGCCATTTTTAACTTAGGAATTATTTGGGTCAGGCATTAACATTTTCTGAACCTCATTTTCTTTGAAATGACATGGTGGTCCGCCAACCTCATGAAAATGAAATGGAAGCATATACACGTGAGATAATACTTCAGTTTTTGAAAATATTTATAAGTTTTAAAACAAACAGCTAATTTATTACACTTTAATGTTAGTAAATTGTAAACTGGTGATTTTTAAATTTCTCTTTCATCTGTTACATTTAAAGGTATTAACAATTTAGAAGCTCAGTTCCTAAATATTCCAAAAGGTGGCACTGTTTACATATATATATATATATATATATATATATATACACACACTCTGCTTTTGATGAAAAAAATGTTGCATGTTTTATCTGCAAATGTATTAAATTGAGGTTATATTTTTTAGGTTTAATTTTCTGTTTTGTAAATGGATTTTTAATTCATGTGAAGTTTCCTAGGACCAGGTTTCATTTTTATTTGGAAATGGTTTGGAAATTCAGATATTTAGCAATCATCTTGTAGATATAAACTCCTGTATAATCCAGTATAATTAATGATAAAACCTTGTATTAATGTGACAGCCTAATGTTTCATGGAAAACATAGTTGCTCTTGTATAGCAAAAACCATTAATTTTTTTAAAGCCTCTAAAAACTATCCAGTGATTAAAACATAACAGCTATAAATAAATGATTTGTGTGGCTTTTAGGTCATACCACATAGGTTATCCATTCTGCACTGTTATTTTATGGTAAAAATACCTTTGAAAATTTACCAAGATCTTCCATTGCTTGAATTTCCTACTGGCAGTAGTGTGATGAAAGGAGACTCTAGATTCTATGAATAGCTTCTCTAGGTGAAGAATGCAAAAATTAAATAAAATGAATTTGACTCGGAGTGAGGATTATTTATATAATAGGGTGTGGTGAATACATTTCCCATGTTATTACGTGAAAACCTGATTTTTTTAATTCATGGAGCATATTACATCCAATGTAGTTTATGACCTAAGAAGATAATACAACTATTAATATTACATTTTTAATGTCCAATCAAAGCTATCTGTACTTTTTTTTTTTAATATAAATAGAATTTGCCAGTGATTTTTGCTGGATATAGACTAGCACAGAATATTTCTGTGACTAGTAGTGTAAAATGCTTGACTTTTGTTTGGGGGTAAATTAAGAAATATAAGACAACTTCAAGTGTGGTTCCACTGTTTCCTTTTCTTAAAAATAGAAAATGTTTCCAGCCAACATAGCTTGTACATTTCAGTTTTTGTTATTTTCTTAAATATCTTTTTAAGGTATTAATCCTTAGAAATAGTTAACATCTTGCTCCATTAAAAACTCATCTTTATAGCTCTGACGTGATTGTCTCAGTTACTAAATGTGTGTAGCTTGGGGGAGGTGAAGACATACTTGGCAGTGAGAGGGTTCATTATGTTTATGAGAGTGTATGTGCTTATATCTAAATGTTCCCTCTTATTGCTGCTTTTGCTGGTGTTACTAATATGATACATGTGTGATTTGTCTGAATTATTTAAAACATGGATAATTAAAGGAGGATTTGACCATTCAGCAACTGTTTCAGTAGCTAAAAACTATCATTTAAACATTTTCTTCCAGTGGTTGACAATTTTTTGGTGAGCTACGGAATAGTATGAAAAATTGAAGCAAAGTATTGTGACACTTTAATACTTCAGAGCCCATACTCTTAGGAAATTCTTATTGTAGAGATTAATAATGTCTTAATTATTCAGCAAGAGACAGATCTGTTTTTTAACCTAGTCCTTTAATATATGTAAAACTTGTGGGTTTGGTAAATAACAAGATTATTTTCCTATTGTAAGTTAGAGCAGAAATGCACTTATAATAACTTAAAAAAATTGTTTCTGTGCATGAAACTGAGAGACAGCTAAGTGTCCCCAAAATGCTTTCCACAGGTTCCCACCTACCAGCCCTTCCCCATGTTCCCCATAGCTTCAGATGTGCTTCCCAGGATAAGAGCTGAAGTAATAAAATGTGATATTACACAAGCAGTTTCCCCCTGCCCCCTAAATAATGCTTGTGATGAAAAGAAATCCAGTCAATCAGCATTATATATTTGTATGAAAAAAAAGATCCATCATACAAATTTTGTTTGGCTCCTTTAGATGCCTTCATAATGTGCTAATTTATGCTGCTGGTCTAACGGTATGACCCTTCCCTGTGGCCTAGATATGTAAATCTGTTATAGCTTTTTAATTTCAGTCATCTGTGTTGGTTGAATATACTTGTTAGTCCACCGTACCACTCACCAGTCTATGTCAGGGACTGGAAAAGAACAAGAAAAATGAATCTCAGAATCAGTTTCTTTAAGCATGCATTAGTAATGAAGGAAATTACAAAATAGACATACTTTTAATAAGACTGTTACATCTGAACATTCATTGAAAATAGTAAGTACTCCAAGTACTGTCAGCTTTTAATTAGGAAAGGGAATTGGATCATTGGTTTTATTAAGCAAAGGCTTATCAACATCTTTTTATTTTTTAATTTTAAAAATGTCAATGAGAAAATATCTCAAGAGTAAGAAACAGACATCATAGGCAGTTTCGAAGAAGTCAACCATTTTATTATGCTTCTTTCCTATTCTGTGAACTTTGAGGGTCATGTATTCCCAAACCTCAATAGTAGAAAAATGCTACCCGTGGTTGAAAATTACAAGACCTTATGATGATTATGCAGTGAGGATGACCAAGGCTTAAAATGTGGGTGAACTAAAATATTTAAAAAAACGTGTTAAAATAAAAATATCATAGCAAACAATGTATATGACTTAAACATAAGTAATTCAGCTTACCTGTTCTTCTTCATCCAATGAGAATTACAAGATGTTTTTATTCTTTCTATTCTTTCTGTGAAAAGTATTCTAGGCGAGATTACTTTTCCTTCTATTATTTAGCCCTTTATCTGAAAGTGTAACGCCCCTGTAGCTTTGCCTTGGAATTTTTGTCCCCCAGTTTTGGTTCTTGTCCTAATCTGAAAGACACTGATCAACTCAGATGCTTGAACAACATGGAGTAATTTTTAAATAGACATACTCAGCATCACCGAGTAAGTATTTCTCATACCTCTCTGAGCTTGTGACTCCTTGTCTCTAAAATGGGTTCTGGGGTTGTTGTGAAAATTAATAAATGGTTGATAAAATGTTAGCTTTTATTATATTAAGTATTTAATAAAGAAAATTCACCATTATGTTTTAAATTTACGTCTCTGCAATGGACTGGTAACTTAATGAAATTTAATTTAAACGTGTTTAATTTACTGTAATCTATTTAAATATCTTTTTAAGTATTTCTCTTGCACATCTTTTTCTTATGATGAGTGTTAATTAGGACATGAGGCTAGTATATTGAAGTAATGTATGATAAATGGCTTCTTCAGGGAACCAGCGAGGCAGAGTGGGATGATTTCATAGAAGGAATAAGAGATTAGAAGTTGGGAGATTGGAGGTCTTGCTTCTAAGATGACATGGATTATCAGGGAACTTATTTATCTTTTCTTTGGCTTTCCCCCATTATTTAAAAATTTTTTTTTTTTTACTTTGGGCTGTGTTTTTGATGTTCAGTTGCTCAGTAGTATCTGACTCTGCAACCCCAGGGACTGCAGCTTGCCGGGCTTCCCTGTCCTTTACTAGCTCCTGGAGTTTGTTCAAACTCATGTCCATTGAATTGTTGATGCCATCCAACCATCCCATCCTCTGTCATCCCCTTTTCCTGCCTTCAGTCTTTCCCAGCATCAGGATGTTTTCCAGTGAATCTGCTCATCATATCAGGTAGCCAAAGAATTAGAGCTTCAAGCATCAGCATTAGTCCTTCCAATGAATATTCAGGGTTGATTTCCTTTAGGATTGACTGGTTTGATTTCTTTGCTGTCATTGGACTGTAGTTGATAGTGTATACATACATAGGCTTTCCAGATGGTGCTGCTGCTAAGTCGCTTCAGTCGTGTCTGACTCTGTGCGACCCCATAGACGGCAGCTCACCAGGCTCCCCCGTCCCTGGGATTCTCCAGGCAAGAACATTGGAGTGGGTTGCCATTGCCTTCTAGTGGTAAAGAACTCTCTTGCCAGTGCGGGAGATGTAAGAGACGCGTCTTCGATTATTGGGTCCTATCCGTGGGTCAGGAAGATCCCCTGGAGGAGGGCATGGGAACCCACTCCAGTGTTCTTGCCTGGAGATTTCTACGGATGGCGGAGCCTGGTGGGCCACAGTCCACAGGCTTGCAAAGAGTTGGACACGACTGAAGCAACTGAACACACGTGCATAGTGTTAGTTTCATTACACATATATGTGTGTCTTTTTTGACTTTTTAATTCTCATTTGTGAAATAACACATTTTGACACACAAATGTGAGGGGCCAGTGGACAGATCATATTTTTCACTTACTTTGTCTCACTTTGAAAGAGGTAAAGCTCCAGGTTAAGTACCAGGTGTGAAATCCTTTTAATTCCATTCCTCCTTATCCCTTCTCCCTCACCACACCTCCCAAATCAGGCTTTTTCCTTAACACACTATTATCACCAAGATCATCTTTATCTCTGCTTATAGCACTCATTAGACTCTAGAGTTACTTGTTTACATATATCTTTCTCTTATAAAACTGAACTTGAGTACAGAGATAGCCCTTGTTTCTTGTATTCTTGGTTCAGTTCAGTTGCTCAGTCGCGTCCGACTCTTTGCGACCCCATGAGTCGCAGCACGCCAGGCCTCCCTGTCCATCACCATCTCCCGTAGTTCACTCAAACTCACGTCCATCCAGTC
This sequence comes from Nanger dama, assembly GCA_917880005.1. NCBI lineage: Eukaryota > Metazoa > Chordata > Mammalia > Artiodactyla > Bovidae > Nanger > Nanger dama. The sequence continues at coordinate 10,985,194 of CAKJTW010000032.1, read as the reverse complement.
GGTGATGCCATCCAGCCATCTCATCCTCTGTCATCCCCTCTTCCTCCTTCCCCCAATCCCTCCCAGCATCAGAGTCTTTTTCAATGAGTCAGCTCTTCGCATGAGGTGGCCAAAGTATTGGAGTTTCAGCTTCAGCATCATTCCTTCCAAAGGAATCCCAGGGTTTATCTCCTTTAGAATGGACTGGTTGGATCTCCTTGCAGTTTAAGGGACTCTCAAGAGTCTTCTCCAACACCACAGTTCAAAACCATCAATTCTTCAGCGCTCAGCCTTCTTCACAGTCCAACTCTCACATCCATACATGACCACTGGAAATTGACTAGACAGACCTTAGTTGGCAAAGTAGTGTCTCAGCTTTTGAATATGCTATCTAGGTTGGTCATAACTTTTCTTATAAGGAGTATTCTTGGTACCCATTACCATATTTAGCCTATAATAAACACTCAGTTCATGTTTGTTGAATAAATTTATATCAATATTCATGTCATTCATGAGAAATGGGTCAAATTTACCGAGTGATACCATGTAAGTACAGAGGTGGTTTCTCATTTTCATTGCCCTTTCTTTTACTATTAGATGTAAACCACCGATGGTTTCTTAACCACCTGAAAGCATTATATTTAGCAGTTTTTTTAGGTCAAGTCTTAAGTGTTTGAGACCATTTAATGAGCCTGACCATAGTAAGGGGCCTTCTTGGTGCATTACAAATGCTGTGATTCATGGGCACCTTAAGTATAGATTTCCTGCCTGAAATGACTGAACAGAATAGACACATTGTTCTTTGTTAGTTTCCTCAATTGGTTCTTTTAATTTTCCTGTTCCTACTGGTGATACCTTAAGGCATCTGGCCAGTGCTGAGTGTTTCTTCCTGACTCATCATTTCTTCTGCCACCTGCCAAAGACATGCTTTTACTTTGGTCAAGAACATCTGGGGCGAGTTAGATTTCATTATGGTGTAGGTAGATTTCATTATGGTGTAGGTTATGGAGCACCTGAGAAATCTAAGCATGTTGTGCCAATTAGCATTGACTGGCAGCCACTAGAATGCTTAATTCTGGTGGTTTGCTTTTTAAACCTAAAGGTGTTACAGAGGATGGAAAAATCCTTTATGGGAGTATGAAACTAGCTACTAAGTTTGAATGCTTTCCCCTACTCCCAGTATGGTTTTTACATTGTGTGATGTTCCTATAGATTATACTTACTTTTTAAATAATCCTTCAGGATCGTTAGAATTTGTTTCCTCAGGTATATTTAAATCACCCCTTTTAAAGATAATTTAGAAAAGAGGACACTGAGGGTTAGTGATTAAAAAAAGAAAAATGGCTCCTAGATCGTTTGTAGAGACTTAACCTTTCACCCTGGAAGAGAGAGATACTTTGGGGGCCCTAGTGCTTATCATCTTTTAGCTAAGAGATGGGAGGAAGCTGAGATATGTGCTGGAGGGGTCCCTGGGACCCCTCCCTGCAAATGAGAATCTGTTGGAATTCCCAGAAAGAATCTATTGGACTTGTAAATGTTTGGATACATCTTGAGTATGCATTTTATCTGCTGCAAGTCAAAAGAAGTTTACTCATATTTGAATTAAACTATAGAAAGGAAATCCTGAATTTTCTCGGAAGCAGGGGAGGTTAGAGAACCTGAAAAGTGCAGTCTTTGTCATTACGAACTAAAAGTAAAATGTCACTGTTCTTTTCTTTTAGTGTGGTATCTTCATTAGATTGTAGTAAATTTTACAGATATTGATAGGGGCTTCTGTGGGTTCTTTTTCTACCTTTGGTCTCCCTGTCCTGTCTTCCAGTTAGATCTTAAATTCCTTCCAAATTTATTATTCTCCTGCTATGGGAATCTTTAGAAACATTAGCCCCCTGATTGAGGAGGGTCTACATTGCATCTGTGTTTCTTAATTTCTAGAAAGATTTATGTTGAGCTTAAAGAATAAGTATTAAAGGCGGGAGAGCAAGAAAAAACTCGATGTAAAAGCAGCATCTAGTGTGTTAAACTCTGCAAGGCTGACCAACTTGCCTTGTGATCTTAGCCAAGCCATTTAATCTTTTTGGGTTTCAGTATACTTATATCTAAAATGAGTGAGTTGAACTCCAGTGTTCTCTGGCTCTTTATAAATTCATTTATTCATTAGATATTCATCATGTGCCTATGGTGCTGTGTATTTATCAGTGAACAAGGCAGATACAGTCTCTTCCTTGTAAGAAGGCTTCTATTTCTTCTGTCTCTGCTGACCTGTCTTTCTCCCAGTTCTTCGCTTATCTAGTTTATTGGGTGGATAATGAAGAAATGAAGCAATGTGAGGTGATTAGTTACGAATTTGGAGACCCTGCTTATTTATGTATAGAACGGATCAGTGTTTTTTTTGGTGGGAGAATACCTTGTAAAGAACATAGTTTGTGTATATTTAAAAGGTTATTAAAATGAAGTGAGTTATCTGCTAGTGGAAATGATGGGTTAACTTAGGAGTGAGAGAACTGAAAGACTGCTAGAGAATGATCTTGTTTGAGTTTTGCTGTGCCAGTTATAAATGGAATAGATTTATCCCTGGTGTTGAAAAGTAGTTTAAGAAGTGAGTTTTTGGTATATTTTATTATGCCTAAGGTCAGATGTAGTTTTTGGGGTAGCAGAGGGGTGGGAGGATCTCCTTGGTTTGAATCAGCTCTAATATCTTGAGCTCTATGCCTTTAGTCAGAGAACTGAATTTATCTCAGAAAAGGGGGAAACAATTTGAATAGAGTTAATTGAAGTGAATGGAGTAAATTTTTACTTAAGAAATACACTGAGGCATCCAAAATGAAGGAAACTCCTGTATTTGGCTTCTGCATCTGAAGTGATCCTCTGGTCTGTGTATATTGGTTCAAGAGCATTTTACTGTCTTGGAGGCAACCAGGTTAGCTTCACAGAATTTAAAACTCTGGCTTTTCCTGAGATACTGATGAAAGCTGCTAAATTTATTGGTTATTAGGGAGAGAGAGTAAGTTCAATTTTCTCCAGACTTGTGACAATTAGAGGTTGGTTCTAGCATATCTAATGCTTCAGTTTCAAGGCTCCCTCTATTTGAGAGCTGTTTTGGGGAGATAACCCTGTAACACATACATTTTAATGAGTACATTACTTTTACCACCTGCTGAAGTCGACTTGGAGTGACTACTGACCTGAAGTGAATGCCTGTGTTCAATATTAATATGGCCTGTCTGGATCCAGACAGCAATCTTTCATTTTGACATGCACATAGTCAAAGTAAATTAATGTTTAAAATGTGAACACTTTAAGTTCAGCCAGTGTGTGCATTCCATAATAATCCTTCAGGAGCAGTTTACATAGAAATGCTGAGTGCTTTCTTATACTTTATTTATCATATGTATGGGTCCACACTGCAGTATTTGTAACAAGATTTATCCAGTGCTATTTTTTGTGACTCGTCTTGAGGTGGCTAAAGAAATTAATTACTTTAGGATTTAGTCTTTGCATGTTTTAAATAAAATTACACTATTTTTAAAAGATATTCCTGGGAAGACAAGTAGTCTAATTTCAGTTATATTAATTTCAGTTTTTTTTTAAACTAAACTAGTTACTTCCTTTATTTCTGCTCAACTCACACATTTTTGAAAGTATAGTAATTTCTAACAAACTAGGCCTGGAAATAATGCCTATTTGTGACTATTTATGTAATAAGGATGTTGCTGGAGGATTTTTCTCTTCTTCCTTACTTACCATTTTCTAACCTTGCTTGTATTGGTTAAAAGAACATTCATGGCAGATGTAGTAATGGGAAAATTATATTAACATTTAAGTATTAAATTAGCCTGTAGCCAGTCTCCTACTAATATGATGACATTTAGTGAGTTCAGGATTTTAAGGACCACGTTGTGCAACTCATTGTTACACATTTCCTGTTTGCCTTTTTAAAAAGTATGTTAGATCTGCCTTTTCAGATGGAAACTTTCCATTGTGGAAAGTATTCTTATTTTACCTTGCTTGTCACTGTTTGCTCCTTATGTATTAAGAATATGTGTACACATATTTACACACAAGTAACAAACGTGTGTGTATATACATATGTGACCATATATACACATTTACTATACACGCATTCTTAATATATAAGTAACGAACACTGACAAGCAAGGTGAAATAAGATGGAGAAGCACACGTAGTGACCGTAATGGGGATAGTGTGTGGCTGGCGCCGTCTGCAAACAAGACAGTTGTCATAACACTTTACAGTTTAATTTCAGAGAAGAATCTCAAGTTATATTTATTAGCAAACATATTTCAGTTAGCAAGTTTTTCATCCTTTAGAAAGATGGCAGATGGAAGTGAACCTAATATGTGTTTAAAGAAAATACGCTGCATTTGTTTTAAATTCTATTTCTTAGAATCAGCCTCATGCTTTTATTTTGTCTTAGAGTTGTAATAAATGGCATACTTTTGCTGCAAATATGAAAATTAGGTTTCTGCTCTGTATTACAGAATTTTCTGTTCAGAAATAAATCATTTAGTTTAGGATATAGACCATCAAATAACAGCTGTTAGACTACACTTTTTTAGTACACTTTGAGTGCCCTGGATCTTGGATATTCCACCATCAGAAAATTATGTACTTTTACCCATGATCCAGTGGGTTTAGATTGGATTTGGAATTATTACACACAGAACACCTATTGTTTCCTGTGACTTTGTGACCCACTGCTCTTCCAGTGATCATGGATCTGCCCTGATTCAAGCACAGTCTTTCATTGGGTCATGTTTTCCAGTTCTCACGTGTGACGGCTGGCTGGCAGAATTAAACACCTGCTTTGTGGCTGTGGAAGGCAATGTGACTAGCTGGCTTATGCTGGGTTCAGAGTATTATGCTCTCACTACCTGAGTTAAAACTAGCTGTGGATAAATTGTCCTATACCATATGAACATGCTCATATCTTTCTGTTGTGCTGCATGGAGAGTTTTTGTCCCTCTGTAAGGCTTTGTAAGAGGTTTTGTGTCTGAGTTTCGATTCATTGAGAAGTCAGTATTTTAGCACTGCCTCTTTCCCAGTCAGAGACTTTGTGAGTGACTTCTACAAAAAGAGACCGTATAAGATTAGATGATCAGGCCTATTATTCCTGATCTGACTTTTTATTTGCTTATTTTATAATTTTCTAAAAAAAAAACCCCAAAATCTCAGCCATATTCTACCTCTAGAAAGGATGAGTTTAGCTGGAATATATGTACATGTATGTTTCTATGGAGGGTTAGACTGAAGCGACTTAGCAGCAGCAGCAGCAGCAGTCGACATCTGTACAAATACATTATAGAGGAAGTGCATTTTGTTGAAGTAGTAAGATCTCTCAGAAGTAAGAGGTATGAAGGCCACAGAAGTCTTGGACTATTTTGTTGGAAGCTACCTTATGCCTCCGTTGACAGATGATGAGGCAGGTATTTTCTTTGGTGAAAAGTAGTTCACAACAAACTCCTATATCCACCTCTTGGAGCTTTATGGACTTACTTCAGAGGGCTGGTTACTGAGAGCAAAGTATGTGCATGATTACATATAATCAAGGTTAATTTTTATCAAGGGTCACCATGTTTTCGCCATGGTCTGACAGTCATGACCTACATTACAAGAGCCCTGTGGGTCTGTCTGGTGTATTTTTGCTTGATGTCTGGGTAGTTTATTTCAGATGCTTGTCAGTTTCATTATATATTATTGTTTGTAGCTCTTGCTAGATTTTCAGGTATACCATAAAAACAGTGCTCTTTGCAATTAGATTATCATGAGGGAGCTTCTGTTTTATGGTATGTAAACACTCTTTAATCTTGAAGGATGAGTAATTTGGAGGACGTTTTTCATTTGGTTTTGTGTTATATTCACTAGGTAGATTGTTTTGAAATAGAATAGACTTTAGTTCTATAACCAAGATTCCAGAATTGATTCAGTTCATTCATTCTTAATTCTTCTTGGGGAAAACATTTTGGAGTTTTCAATTCAAATGCATTTTCCTTGCTTAAGAAAAATCCAGATGAGTAGTTTATTTCACAACTAGCAACTAAGTTGAATTTATAAGTCAGAAACTTACAAAAGGAATGGTAAATAGTGTTTTTAAAAATGTGATTTAGGGCATTTTGGCGACTCAAAAGACAAGACTTAATGGCTGTTAAAACTGGGTATTTGCTTTTGTAGTTTGAAATCATATTTAATTTTGGCCATATCTATCTTAGAAATTTAAAGGATAAACAGTTCAAACAGTAAGAAAAAAGCAGTTTGTGTTTTGTCAGTTTTCAACTTTAGATATCAGTAAATCATTGCTGTAGCCTTCTTTATCTTTTGTTTGCACAAAAAACCTGTTAGAATTATGTCTGAGGGGACCATCTGCTGTGGTTCCCAGTCTTGTCAGTGTGATAAGGGATAAGCTGTATAAACAGGGGCAGCAAAAAAAAAAAAAAAAAAAAAAAAAAAAAAAAGCAGACTGCTTTTAGGAAGGGAAAAGTATGGTGTGGGTTTAATTTTATAATGTATCCACAGAAAGTCATAGGATTTTGCTCATAGTTTATCGGGATTGAGGGTGTAATGTATTTATTTAGAAATCATGGGTCCATGTTATTTGAATGGCTTATCTTCATGTTAATATTATATCTTCCTTTTTGATTACAGGGTTCCTGTTTTGGAGGTCAGGCTTGTATAAGTTCTTTGAAAATATTTCACTATAACTCTTGACATTGCAGTATTTTCCACGTTGTCTGTTCAGTTTTTGGGTTTTTATTCCCCCTAGCTGTTAACTTTTCTCTGAGTTGAATCTTCAGAAATCATCCTATTCCTTTCTCATTTGCCATGAAGTCATGGTGCTTCATAAGGAATAAGCCAGTCATTTCCATGGCAACACACTATCAAAACATCGCAAATCTGTCTTGTCCCTTACCTTTAAACTCTCAAGTGCAGGAAGAAGGAGGTGAGTGAGCAGTGGCATTTTTCTTAGAGCATATTGGATTACAGAATGGTTGGAGGAAGGAGAGGAAAGTCAATTAAAAAAATTAACCTCAAAAGTACTTTAAATTTACTTTGTTATACATGCGTCGTATGTGTGTGTGTGTGTGGTTGACTTTATTTTGAATCAAACTTTTTTTTTTTTTTAGAATGGAAAAATGAAGTTTCTAAAAAACTAACTTGAGGCTGGTCATTTAGTGTCTATGAGAACAGCAAAAGAAGAAAAAGTAACTGAGTTGTATTATCCATGTAAACACATTAGTCACTCCAGTCAAGAAAAGTCTACCTTTGCTTAAAGGCTCAATCTAGCACATTCTCATCCGTCATTTTGGCTTAAGGCAGTATTGTTTCAGCATGAGAGTAGCACCTTGAACTTCACGGTGAGTTCCAGAATTTTGTCAGTTTTTTTTTTCCCCCCTGTTGGGAGGAGCTAGTGAGATGATGTGATTACCACTTGTTTATGGAATAGGAGGATAATGAGTGTTGAATCATTACTGAATCATTACGCACCCCCTGTTGCAGACTTGTGCTGTGCCTTCTCCAGTCCTTACTGTAGAGTCTACCCTCTGTATTCCTGCAGTTGGCACCCCTGCCTATCCCTCCTGTTGCATGGTAGGCACTTAGGAGGCAGGAGTTTGTTTTTCTCTGGGTGAATGTTAGCAAGTGTTCAGTAAACATTGCTTAGAGAATAGAGATCACAATGAATGGAGTTAGTTGTTTATGATAAACTATTTTTTTCCTGTGGCAAAGGTATATATACTCCCTTTTTTTTTTTCCTGTGAATATATAAAATGAAGTTGGAATATGTCCTACACCCCAGGCCTAACACACAGCCATCACTAGAGAAATCTTAGCCTGTCTCCTCTGCCATTCACTTCCACGTCTGACTAGCTAACCCTGGCATCTCTAAATTGTCTGTCGTGGGATAAGCAGCTGCTGGTGGGGAACGTTTTCAAAGTCTACAGGCACTACTTGGTGGATTGCATTAAATTTTTTTCATTACAAAATACTCGACAGAGAAAAGAGTTAAAAGAATAAGGCACAGAACAGCCATGTACTGCCAACCCAGATTTGAAACAAATGCTTTCGGTATAGGGTGGAGATTAGGAGGGAGTCTATTTTTCATTCTCTCTTTCTGCCTATTTTCTCCAGAAAAGCTCCAGCCTTCAAAGGAAATCTTCCCCCCTCCTCTGTGCTTTCAGAGTACTATACTCCAGGCCTCTGAACCCAATATATTATGACCATCTGTTCAGATGTCTGTCAGCTCTGCTAGACTGGGCCTCACCTTTGTATTCCCAGCACCGCACACAATGACCGGGATGGGATAGGTGCTCAGCGCGTGCTTGTTCAGTGAACGAATGAATGAATAGGTGCAATTCTTTCCTAACAAACACCATTTTAATGTAGGATTCTGTTCTGTTCTGCAAACTATTTCCTTGTCTAGGCCATAGTTATAGGGCTTTGCTGCTCTGATTTGAACAAATTGAATTAAACATAAAATCCTGTAGAACAGATGCATTTACAAGTCTCTGCTCACACAGCTGCTCGCCTATTTAATAAAAACGTTGCTGTTTTGATTGAGTATTCATAGTCTTTCTTTCTGTTAACTCTGTTAGCATCGTGGTGTAAGCAGAGACAGCAACCTCTCCGTTGAGTGGAAGAATGAGCCAGTGATCAGAACTGAGAGAGACAATAGGAGATGGATGAGGTGGATATAAATAGGAGGTGTTCTGTTACTAGAAAGCACAGATGCATATATCTGTTTTCTGTGGACCATAACTTGTTAAGTTTTGACCCTAAATTTCACAGTTCTTCAGTCTTCGTTCTCCTAAATCACCTATATAATATCCCTAACTCTCAATTACAAAGAGGTATTTGCTTTTTTAGAAAAAAATTCAGGTATCATTTATATCCAATAAAATATACAGATCTTAAGTGTTCAGTTTGATGAATATTTCCCATTTTGTGTATCCATGGTCCAGCCACCCAAAGAAAACGGAGACCATTTCCATCATCCCAGAAAATTCTGTTGTGCTTCTTTCCCATCCATCCTCCCTTTGCCTTCCCTACTGTAGCAGCCAGTTTCTGATACTATCTCTGTTTGTTCTTGGGAGATACATAAACAAAATCATGGTATGTACCCTTTTGTGTGTGGCTTCTTTTACTCAATGTTTCTGAAATTTGTATTGTTGCATATACAAATTCCATTTGCTTCTGATAATAAAATGTGTACGCTCACAACCAAATAAAAATTTATTTTTACCTAAAGCCGAGAGATTGAGCAATGCTTTTTCAGGAGCATTGTTAATAGAATTAATGACTACAACTCACATTGATGGAGTGCCAGCCCTTATGCTAAGATCTTTGCACACATTATCTTATTCCGTTGAGTTCCGTGGTTATGTGTGTATTTAGTCCTCTGTGGCAGACCTATTTGGTGAAAGTCTTGACATCTGATGAAGGGCTGTCTTGTGTTGTAAAATTCTAATTGTTTTCCTCAGAGGCAGGCAATGTTTATGGCAGGTGTTGATGACCTAAAACATGAACCAAGAGCAGGAGCTTAGAAGGACAGTGGAAGAGTGGCACTGTGTAGGAAAGAAAGCCGTGCGGTAGCTTGGTTTAGATTCCCGACATGGCTGCAAGGAAATAGCCTTTGTATATATGAAAAGTTGTTGTGTTATGACTTTTTAAAGATGCTTGTAATAATACAGTGCCCTTCTTTTTGTTGAGGATTTTTAGTCCAGCTTTGAGTTTCCATGTCGGTTTTGTTTTGCTTGCACTTATGTAATGCCTGCCGTGTGCCAGACACTGACCTAACTGCTTTACATGTATTCTCACAAATTTGCGAAGTAGGAACTTTTTCTTCTTAATTCCTGTTTTGCATGTGAGGCTGCTGAATCACTGAGAGGCTAAAAGCCCGGACCAAAGTCACGTGAGTCATAAAGGTGAGCCGGGATTCTTACCCTGGCCGGCTGGTTTTAGAACCCACACTGCTTTTAGTCACTAACAGTATAAGCCACAGTTCCCCAACCAACTTCTTCCTTTTGCTTGACCTTGGTAGTGATACTGGCTGAGTATTGGGTTATTTGGAGGATTGATAATATCTATACAGAGGTAGTGATTGGAACTTAAATTAAGACTTGTGTAGTCCATGAAATAGTGCCTCTTCAAGCCTTTATGCACAGAGGATTGATACTTCTCAGCTAGTTGTCTGTACCCACTGTGGGTGAGAGATTTAGAAGATTCATTGTAGGCAAGGTCTCTGAATATGTGTGTGTGTGTGTGTGTGTGTGTGTTTTCTCAGTCATTGGCAGTTGAAAGTAGTATATCACCACATGGTTTCTGGTGCTCTGCAGGATTGGACACATTTGCACCAGGTCCTTGACATTTGTGAACTTAGCATTCAGGGTTTCAGTTATTTTCAAGCACCCAGAAAGTCTATGACATTTGGTAGTTTGTTATGAGAATACTATCAGTTTTGTAGTTGTAGGAATTAGCTGTCAGGAGGTGGGATTACAATTTCTAGTCCTTTTGTTAGACAGTGACCCCGGCAGAGGTTCCCACCTGTCTTTTGATGTTTGTGAGTTTGGGAGGATCTCAGAATTCATCCATTTGCCGTGTCAAGGAGGCACTGTTGTTTGTCACTTGGGTCCAGACCAGCACACATTTCTTCCCTGGACTTAGGCCCCCTTGTCACTTATGGAGCAGTTACTTTTTACTCCTGTTTGGTCTTTAAAGCTGAAATCCCTGTATTATTTACTGTCTGTCTCCCCTCTCCAGGTTGTAACAGAGACTGTTCATGGCTGTCACCTTTCTTAGCTGTGGGCTCACGCATTCTGGATAGTATTTTCCCTTTTACACTCTGCTATAACTCTTGTATCTCTCCTGCAACTCATGGCTCGGTTGGCTTCACTGATGTTTTTTTCTCTGATTTTTTTAATCTTAAAATACGTTATTAATTTTTGCAAGAGAAGCCCAGATGTTTTTTCAGCACAGCCTTCAGAACCTTAGTAGCACCCTGATGCCTACTAACTTGGATCTTCGGACCTTGTGGAAACCTGGAATGGGGTTATTATAATACACATTTTCATTTTTCAGAGTCATACTTTTCATTGTACTGTGATTTGGGGATAAAAGATTATGTCATATTTAAATCTTAACACAGATACCATATATCCTTTCTGGTAGAGATTATTTTAAATTCAGAATTCTTTTGTAAAAGAATATTTTATCCATATACTGACTCATGAGATATACTGCCTGTGTTTGGCTTGGTAAACAGGCCAACTTCTTGAAATTCTTAGGAGTTGTTTTCATTGCAGCTGTGCAGTGTGTACTTAACTGTGTAAAAGATACTGAGCTTTGTGTTGTGGGGGACTTGGAGATGAAACCTTGTCTTCCATTCTTATAAAACATTCCTCCTTTTTTAAAAGTTGAAAGGTGTTAATGTTTTGGGCAAACCAAATATAAATTCCTTTTGTTAGAGTATGGGTAAAATTTTGAAGAACAATTCTATGCATATATATTAATTTATCACAAATTTCATAAACTCTCATTTTTAATGCTATTCCTTATTCCTTTAATGCTGTTCCTGCATTAATGAAATGTAAGTATTAAAGTGACCCATGTAGTGTGACAGTCAGTAATGGCGGCTGCTGTAGCGCCTGCAGAGCTGAGCAGATCGGCAGCCATTGCTAAGTGCCTGCACTGGTCCTGAAGTACAGTCTCCAGTGTGGGTATTATTTTACTTATGATTTATACTAAACATGGAAAAAGGCAGGCTTTGCTTTTTTCAGTAAAGTACAAGTCAGTAAACAACCTTTAACACCCTAGTTTTGGTTTAGCTATTCATGGTAATATCAAAAAACGTACTTAGCTTTTACTGTATGCTAGACATTACTCTGAATTTTAATGCATGGTTTTCCAAAAGTAATACTAAATCTTTCTGGGGAAATAGAACAAAGCTGTCTTGCAGAACCTGGGTTTGAAAAGCCTAGCACTGTATCCCCAAATCGTTTTTAGGAAAAAAAATGTGCTTACAGATGTATAACTTGTATAAATATATTTTCAAACGTAGACACACTGCAATTTTCTAATTCATGTATCTAATACATAAAATGCTATTTCTTTCACAAGACATTTTATATCAACCTTTTCATTTATGTGAAGTCAGTTTTAACATGTTGCTTAGCTATTGAGCGAATTTGTGAGATACACTGCTGCGAGTTGAGGGAAATGACTTTAAAAATGAAAAGATTTGGTTTTGTCCTTATTTTTTTCATTTATTGCAGGTGGCAAATACGTATGATTCTGATGTAAAGCGATGCCCTAGTTTTCCCAGTGAGTAGGTTAAGTAAAGTGTTTTGACTAACTGGAATATATAAAGTTTAGGAATGCAGGTGAAGTTGTCATATATCCTTAACATAAGTTAAGGATGTGTGCTTTAAAGTTACATCATATGAAGTTATGAAGTTGTTCTTAAATGTTGCTTTCCTCCCCTGGCTTTTCGTGAAGAAACTTAAACACTTCCAGGGCATCATGAACATAAGGGTTTTTTCTCCCTCCTTAAATCACTTTGAATTGTCTGACAGTTTGACTTTACTTCCATTTGACTTGTTTGAAATCCAACATATTTTGAGTCTTTGTGGTCCCTGGAGATTTTCTCCGTGGTTTTGGTTCTGTCTTTCCTCTTGGAGAAACATACATGTTGATCTCTAAAGTGTAACCACTTATTATAATGCTTTGTAAAAATTGGTCTTTGAAGGACTTGTTTACAGTGAAATCAAATACTTGCCAGTGTCAGGTTATATCCTTAGGAGTTAAATCAGGCTTAAATCCTTTACAGCCCTTCTGACCGGTTCAGTTGACTGGTTCAGGCGACTTCGCTAGGCTTCCAGGGATCCTGTTACTTGGGGTAATGTCTACTTGAAGTGATACTGTAACTCACAATAAGGGAATGGAGAGAGTAAGAGCTGTGGTAAAAAGAAAGACTTGATATGGACTTAATAGGAGTATGAAGCAATTTTCTCTTCTGAGGGATAATTGTTCTAGGAAAACTAAACCGTACCTTTGCATTTGGGCATTTTTTTTTAATAGCCATCTAACGCCCAGTGGAGAGAGTGGAGGGTTGTATTTTCGCCCACTTTTTCTTACTGTACTGTCACCATTGCGTGCTTGCTTTTCCTTGCCATGAATTTAGTGCTTTTTACCTGATCTTTATTTTTATGTTTTTGGTTTCATGTTATCTTGTTAGATTTTTTTCCCTTGTCAGGTGAAGAACCATTTATCACTACTGATGTCTTCAGGATCATAAATATCTGTAACTCTTATTTGGGACATTAGAATAATGTTCTATTGGCTAAGATTTTACCAACTTGACCTCTAGTACATGTTGATATAGTTCTGGAATGAATGTTCCTGTGGTCCATCCTTGCACATCAGAACTTTAATATTTGAATTCAGACCTGTGCAGTGCAAAAGGACAAAATACGCTTTTAAAATATTTGCATGATAATCTAAAGAACAAAAACATTTAGTGGGAGTGGTGGTAGAATGTTTCCAGGATCAACACTTGAGTGTTGTAGGAGAAAAAGAAAATTATTTTAATGGATGGCAGGTGGTAGAGTTGAAAAACAGGTTTTTATAATGGAAATGCTAAGAGTCTTAGCTACAGTGAATGGTATTGTTACACTAGATATAATAGATGTATTGCATTATCTTATCTAATCAGACACTTTTGTTAGTCAAAGCGTCCTCCCCATTAGTTTCAGCATGCTTATTGCAGAGAATGATTCCTCTCAACAATTTGAACTACTTACACAATTTTTGAAAGACTGAGGATATTATTTTATCTTTGTCAAATTTTAACAGATTTAATAGGCCTAAATTTATTTGGTTAGAAAAATACTGCATTATGCTAGGAAAGCAAGCATAGGAAGTGAGCTAGATGTAGTCCAGATTAGAGGGGATACGACTTTGCCCCTTGAGTGAACGTCAGTAATGTTGACTGCTTTTTTTTTTTTTTTTTGTTACTACTCCTGTTTAACATTTGATTTGTTTTCAGTGCCCTTACTCTTAGAAAAGGGCTCAGGAAATTGAATTACATTTTATATAGTTAATTTCTAATATTGTTCAAGTTTTGCATAATTTCTGAAAGCTCATTGTAAACAGGGGTCTGTAGTGTTTGCAAGTTTGGGAGGCTAGGAAGGGAAAGACCACACAGGAGCTGGGTTTGATCACAGTGAGAAAGGCACTATATATGATATGCTTAAAGGCAAAGAGACTCAGTTATAGTCTAAGAAAATAGAACCACTTGGTCTGTCCTGAGTAAACAGACCACTGTCTGAAGAGGGAAGTCAGTCAAAATAAAAGTAGATAGTTGCCATTTGGGGATTACAGGCAGGAGACACTTTCTGCACATGGAAGCTGGATATGTGTATAATCCGCCCCCACCCCCCAATCCTGTAGTAGCAGTGCTGTGTGGGGAGGGCAAGGCGGCGAGCTGTGGTTGGTGATGACTGACACCTTTTCTTCTGTGTAATGCTGAGTGTTCTCTGCACAGAATGGATTGGTAAGTCCTGCACAAGTCAGGGCTTAAGCTGAGGTCCCTGTGTAGTCAGATAGTTCTAAGAATATGTTTGTTGGATAGAACTCTTGAATAATTTAATGCGTGCCAGCTTGCTAGTGTTTGGAATACAATGATAACTAAAACAGAGTTCATTCCTTTAAAAAGCAGTGTCTAACGGGGCACATAAATGTTTAGAACCATCAGAAGAGAATAGTCACATGTTCCCAATACCAAATCCTCCTGTCTTCATGAATTTATTTCACCAACCTACCCTCGTCCCTCCATGGCCCTTGATGAATGGTCTATGCACCCTTCTGATGAGATGGTTGGATGGCATTACCGACTCAATGGACATGAGTTTGAGTAAGCTCCAGGAGTTGGTGATGGACAGGGAAACCTGGCATACTGCAGTCCATGGGGATGCAAAGAGTCGGACACGACTGAGCGACTGAACTAAACTGAACTGAGGCCAGCTTTATCATTGTGAATTCACCTCCTCTCATCTGCTCAAGGATGTTCCTGCTGTTTTCTCCTTCCTCTATTGAACCATTTCCCCTCTTTATTGGATTATTCCTGTCATCAAACATGTCATTTAAAAATAATCTCCTTCCTTGGCACTATATTTTTCTCCAGCTGTTCCATGTCTTTTTGTAGGTGGCAAAAACTCCTTGTAAGCAGTTGCTTATACCTACTGCTTCCCCTTCTACTTCCAGCTTACTCCAGTCGTACCCCTTTACTAAAATGCTCTTGTCAAGTTCACCAGTGACCAAATGCAGTCAGTACATCTTTGTCCTCTTAGTCTTTATCTGTTTGCATTTGTCATAGCTCTTTCCTTCTCGAAATACACTCACTGGTCTTCCTGGACACCACTCCCTCTGGGTTACTGGTTTCCTTTCCATTTCACTGGCTGCTCCTTTAGTCATATTTGTTGATTCCTCCTCATTATTGTGATATGATATCTAAATGTTGGAGAGTCTCCAAGGTACTTCTTTGTTTATTTTCTTACCTGTACTCACTGATTTGGAATTTTATAGAGTTCCACAGCTTTTAAATAATCTCTATATGCTGCTGCTGCTAAGTCAGTGCTAAGTCACTTCAGTTGTGTCCGACTGTGTGACCCCATAGATGGCAGCCCACCAGGCTCTCCCGTCCCTGGGATTCTCCAGGCAAGAACTCTGGAGTGGGTTGCTATTTCCTTCTCCAGTGCACGAGAGTGAAAAGTGCTGGCACTTCTCAAATATATATTTCTCAATTTAATCTCTCCTTTGGGTCCTAAACTCTCTAGTTATGTATTATTTGATTATGGATCTTTAATAGGCCTGTCTATTTAACATGTCTAAAACTCCTGATTTCTTCGACAGATCTCTTCCTCCATTGTCTTCTTATCTCAGTAAGAGGAGTCCACCTTCCAGTTGCATGTGCGCAAAATTTTGGAGTCAAGGAGAACGCATCTGTTTTTCACACCTCACATTGAATCTGTCATCAGATGCTGGTGGCTCTGTCTTGACATCCAGAGTCCTGCTAGTTCTCTCAGCCATACTGAGGCTACCATCGTACACTGAGTCAGCAGCATCTTGTTGCCTAGATTATAATAGTTGCCTGACTTATTTCCTTGTTTTCACTCCTACAGTCTGTTTTCCACCCAGCAGTCAGAGATTCTTTGAATACCATCTTTTGCTGTTCAGCTCAAAAATCACAGCACTGTCCAATAAAACTTTCTAAGTGATGGAAATGTTCTGTTTTACATTGTCTAATGTGGTACCTGGGGCCTCCCAGATGGCTCAATGGTAAAGAATCTGCCTGCCAGTACAAGAGACGTGGGTTCGATCCCTGGGTTGGGAAGATCCCCTGGAGGAAGAAATGGCCACCCACTCCAGGATTCTTGCTGGGATAATCCCATGGACAGAGGAGCCTGGCAGGCTACAGTCCATAGGGTCACAAAGAGTCAGACACAACTGAGCATACATGCACGCAATATAGTACCCATTGACCATAGGTGGCTGTTCAGCACATGAAAATTGGCTGCTGCTGCTGCTAAGTCGCTTCAGTGTTATCTGACTCTGTGTGACCCATAGATGGCCCACCAGGCTCCGCCATCCCTGTTATTCTCCAGGCAAGAACACTGGAATGGGTTGCCATTTCCTTCTCCAATGTGTGAAAGTGAAGTCGCTCAGTGTCTGACTCTTTGCGACCCTATGGGTTGCAGCCTACCAGGCTCCTCCATCCATGGGATTTTCCAGGCAAGAGTACTGGAGTGGGGTGCCATCGTCTTTTCCGAGAAAATTGGCTAGTGTAACCAGAAACCTGAATTTTAAGTTTTATTTAATTTTAATGAATTTAAGTATAAATAGGCATGTGGGTAAAAGCGGGGTTTTTATCATGACTTGGGAGGTGTTAGGTGAACACCCTTTTCATTTCTCTGACTTCATCCGCCACCACTGTCACCTTCGTGTTCTTGCTGTTCCTTGAACACAGGGAGTATGTGCGCATGCTTACTGTTCCCTTCGCCTGGACTGTTTTCCCTCCAGGTATCTCCTTGTTCTGGTCTCACATTTCAGACTTTGTTCAAATGTTACCTTACCAGAGAGTCTTTCCATGACTCCCCTATATAAAACAGCATCTTTCCCTTCTATCTCTGATTTTCTGTATTTCCTTTGAGTAATGATCACCAGCTCATAGACTTATTTGTTTGTGATCTGTGTCTTCCTCACTAAAATGTAAGTGCTGTGAGAGCAAGGGCCTTATGTCGCAAGACTGTTCGTAGCTCCAGAGCCTAGAGCAGTTGTTGGCAGTCTGGAACTAGTTAATGAGTAAGTGGTTAGAGTCAAGGTGATGATATACTCTTATTGACTGATGAATGAAGGCTTCTTGTCATTACAGAGGAGTTAGTAATGACTTCAGATTCAGGACTAGAACTGTCTTCATAGAACACTGAAACTTGAATTAGGCATTAATAGAAAATTATTTTAGGAGCAATAAAATTAATGTGACTTAATTTATATTTTGTTTTTACCTCGTTTTCAACAATGGTGACATTTAGGCAACTCAAATCAATACACAAGTTCTGTTGTGTGGTGGACTCTGTGCCGGGTCCTAGTGAGAAAAAGAAGATAAATATGATGTTCTTGCTTCCTTCCAGGAACTCATTCTATGTGATATAGTGATATTCACTGTTTGGAAATAAAGTAATAGAAAAGCTCTTTCTATTAGCATTTAAATGCTATATGGATTATTTAATAATTAAGAGATTGACATATTAAAAATATATTGAGAAATGTCTGTTTGATTCCATCAGTACTGATAATGACCATTCTTCCTCGTGGTTGATTTGCTCCAAGCTGTTGTTGATGGGGACCATTTTTTTTCCCCTACCTCCCTCCTCTTTTCATTATGGGATTGGGTTCTGTAGAAATCTAACCAGGCCAATAAAACTCATTAGTTGTCTATGAACTTTCAAAAATTACAAATCTGAATTGTTAAGATTTTCATTGTAAAAGAGGAGTAGTAACTAGGTTAATATGATAATCTTGGATTGCTGCAGAGTAGATCTATGTGAATACTTGATAAATTTAGTGCTTTTTAAAATTGAGTAAATATAAACTGAGACAGTGTCTTAGTATCCATTTCCCAGTGTGCTGTGGTTCATTTAGATGACCTGGGTGAAAAATGAGCTTTTCAAAACGACTTCCTTTTGTTCAACCCAAAGAGTATATTCTTCAAAGTCACCTTCAACATCCCTCCCTCACCCAAGAAAACTCATCTTTCCTCCTACCTGCCTATGTTCCTCTTAATTCTTTGAGCCCACCTTTGAATTTTGGACTTGTAAAATTATAAACATTTATAAATGTTTGATCTCTAAGTCCATGGAACAGCTTTAAAAATCTTCTTTAATCTCTGAGATGAGGCAGTCAAGAGTCAGGCATCTTCGATTATGGAATCTCTTTGAAGTTTTCTTTCTTTCTCAGTTTTCCCTCTAGCACTCCTACGTTCAGTGGCTCAGAGGTGGGTTTTTTCATTAAAACATTTTTTTCCCCTTTCACTTAGGTCTCTTTGGCAGTCTTTCAGAAGTTCAGAGGCAAAATTAGTAAAATTAGGCTTTGAACTTTGTTTATTGTTTTCAGACTCCACCTCACTACCAAGATTATTGCTCGAGTTAGAAAGATCTCCTTTTAAAGTGTGTTTTTTTAAAAAAATCTATTTTACATGTTATTGCTGCTTCTCTTGTAGGTATAATAGTCCAAAAAACAAGCTGTTGTTTTCCTTGTCTAGACTAGAAAATTCAATTAATCAAGATGGTTTTAGTGTAGTCTAGCTACTATCCATTTCTGTTTAATAGAATTACACACATATTTTGAAATGAAAAATCTGAAAACTTACAATGTGAGATTTTATTTTGTGGTTTTACATGAATCCGAGTCTTGGGCCAGGGAATAATATGAAAACTCTACTACAAAAAAGAAGGTATCTTGTTGTTTTTTCATTCAGGTAGCCCTACATGAGATTATTGGTAGTTGTTTTTTTTTTTTTTTTTAATCTCATATCTACTCTCCTACATTGAGAAATGTGCTTTGCTTTTTTGTTATCAGATTCACATGTTATGAATGTTCAGGGTAAATAGCATTAGTCAGAGCTGTTATACTACGTGTATCATAATATCTTGCATATTTATGTTGGGCTTTTACTTTGGTGATGGGTTTGCCTCTGCTTTCTCCTTTATACTTCATACACACACATACACACACCCCTTCTAGTTTCAGATCACTTGCAGCTTGATTTTAGATGTCATTGATACTCTTACTGAAAGTCAATGAAATTGAAAGGCTTAACTTCGTAAGAGAGCTTTTGGTTCTTTAATTCTATACTTAATAATTATTGTTTCTCAAGTTTCCTTTGGCAGGTATTCACATGGAACATTCCAGGATCCTATAATACTTCTTATTTGATTAGAAAATTATTTATTACCTGTCTCTCAGTTCTTTAGGAAAGTAGAGAGCCTCCCTCTTCACATCGGTGAGACTGAAATTCAGATAAAGAATATATTGCACAGAAAAATTATTTTGTTAGGTGAGTTTTATTTCGGTGAAATTTTATGAAGCTCAAATTTACATTTCCGAGATTTACAGGGTGACTTATTGGCTGTAGAGCCGCATTCTGTTATTTTAGATCTTAGTGGGATGGCATAGGAAAGCAGGAAGCAGGCTGCCTCAGTCCAGGAGCCACCTCGTTACTTACTTTCTTTGTCACCTTGAATAAGCTGTTTAACCTCTCTGTACAGTTTTTTCTCATCTGCAAGGAGGGTGATAGTACCTATTCTGTATGGTTGTTATGAATAATAAATGAACTTAGATTAAAATATTTAAGACACTTAGAAATGCATTAAAGTGTATTGAGAAGAAACAGTCCGATAGTAATGCAGCTGCTACTCACTACTATTATTCTTGTCCTTATTAGTATTAACAGTTCTGTGCCTGTCTTCTTGCTTTGTCATTGAATATTGAATATGCGACTCTCCCAGCTTACTTTACTTCATGTCTAAGTTTTCATCTTTAAAATGAAGATTATATTATGTTGTACCTAATAAAACTCATCAGGAGGCATAGACGCATATCCAAATGATCTACTACACTGATTTCCAAGCGGAGTAGGGCATCATAACTTTATTATTAGCAGTTGTATTATTAGTATTTTTTTTTCTCTTGAAAATCCTACCTGATACCCATTTTCCTTTTTCTTTAACCTGTTGTAATGTTTCATTATATCCTGCTAAATGAACATCTAGAGAGTTTCCAAAAAGAGGAACGCTTTTGGAATTCAGGACTTTGGACGGAATTGAAATAAATATTGCTTAATTGCTGACTGTAGGAGAAACATGGTGGGGACCATTCTGGTTTCCGCACTGCGCGTGAGGATGCGAGTGCTGGGCCAACATTTTCCCGCTCCTTTATCTCCTGTCTGTCTGCAGATAGCCCCTTCTTTCTGTTCAGTATTGTTTCTGTTGTGAGGTTGTTACCGTGCCTGGAGTTACAGTGCAGACCCTGTGATATGAATCACAGTCCTTTTAGAGTGTCGGCATGGGGCCACATAAAACTGTAAAGGCATTAAAGGATTAAATGAGTTTCAGAGGCACTGTTAGAAAGATGAAGTTGCATTTCCTTAAATTCTTACATTTGTCATGGTTACAGTTACCGAAAGCACGGGAATAATCTGGAACCTAGGGAAGGCTGTGGCAGGGGCTAGTTTTGTGTCAGAATTTGCTTTTGCTCATGTCACATAGTGATTTTCTTTTCTCCGGAAGGCAACATTGTTTCTAAACTGAAACCTCAGCTTACTGAGCTTAATATTGATTTTGAGGGGTGTACAGTGATGACTGAAAGATAGATTACAGCCATTTTTGAAGTGAGAATGTGTCTGAACTTCTGCACTAAAAATGGCACGTGCTGTGTGTCTGACACGTCTTGCTGAAGCAAGTCGGTAATGGCATGACCTCCCGTCATGAGCACAGACACATGTTTTAAATTCATAAATGGTGGCCCACTGAGAAATGTCTACTGTGTTCATTAAAGTATACATATGAAGCTGGAATCAAACATTTCAAACAGCTCATTTTATCAACTCTTGATAATTAGTTTTTCGAACTAAGAATAAAGGTAATTAAAATAGATTTACTCCATGCTATAAGATTTCTGCCTCAGGAAGATGAAATAAGACATTTATTTTTCATACACTTAAACATTGGCATTTCTGCTTTTATTCTCTGGGGCCTTTATATATAACAAAAGAACTTACTGAGTTTTCTAAATTATAAAACTATAATTATAAAATATATTTAATGCTTTTTTAGTCTATCTAAGTTCAATTACAGTCTTTTGAAATGTTAAAATTCCTTCTTTAACTTCTGCAGTTAATGAAAGGGTATTTTCTGCTACTGTGGTGTATTGTCAAATCATTTTATTTACATTTTTCTTAGTCTCTAGTGTGGTTTATGTCTTCACATGGTTTAAAATACCCAAGACATAAAAAGATTCATAGACCAAGGTATGTTCCTGTCTGAACTCTGTTCTCATATCCTCTCCTTGTGAAAACATTGATTAGTTTCTGTGTATCCTTCCATAGTTTAAAAAATGCAAACATACACTGTCACATTAAAAAAAAAAAAAAGGTAGTGATCCAGGCATATAAGGTAATAGGTAGCAAATGTTAGATAATGCCTTGGAAAGAACAAAGTCAAAGTATTGTTATTCTTGGAAATCATTCAGCTGTGTGTATCACCCGCCTCCCCTATTCTTTCAGGTTGAGTGTACGTGTTTGCTTCATCTTCAGAATAGAAAGTTCTGGTGAAGATCTACCCTATCTGGAACTGTTTCTGTTGGACCCATCCTATGCAAACTTACTCAGTCATGCAAACTGAGTGCTTTATACAAATATTACCACCTGTATTTTTTATTTGTGTTTCTCAAAGGAGTTTTCGGTAAAATTTGCATAGAGATTCAGCTCATTTAGTTTTGTATATTGTTAGGAGTTCAAATGCTGTGGATATGAAACATTATAGTGTGTACCAAACAGAAAAGTTCTATGACAGGCAACGTTCTCAGGATAACTCTGTCTCAGATATTCAAATTCTGATTTGCATGTTGAATCTAGACCTATGATTATTAACCCAACTTCATTTACAGTCGATGAAGATTTGCATAAAATTGGTCTGCTTGATAGCTTATGGTATAGTGAGCAAAATGTTAACTCCTTATTTATGTAGCATGTGCAGGTCTGACTGACTGTCATGATGAAAAGCACATTTAGTTCACTGATAATTTTTTTCTGGAAATTAGCTGTGGTATCATGTCACAGTGTCAGACACATGTCTGACAGGTTTGCCTTTTCACACAGGAGATGGTGGATGGCATGTTTCAAGTCCTAGAAGCTGTGCTGTGTTAAGTCCTCTGGACGTGGCTCTTTCGGGAGAAGGGTGTGCTTTATAATTTTGAAGGAATTGCGCTAGTTTTGTTTCCTTCGTGTTGGCTTGTTTCATTGTAGGCTTTATTTCTGGTGTTAACCGATAACTTCCCAGTCAGCTCATCTTTTTGTCATTGTTTTTAGAAGCGGATTCTTTTTTTTATTAAATACTGTGTGAGTGTATGTATGTGTGATGATCTACTGGAGACAGTGAGTGATAGTTGCTCAGTCGTGTCGACTCTTTGTGACTCCAGGGGCTGTAGCCCACCAGGCTCCTCCATCCATAGGATTTTCCAGGCAAGAATACTGGAGTGGGTTGCCATTCCTTCTCCAGGGGATCTTCCCAACCCAGAAATCGAACCTGGGTCTCTCACGTTGTAGGCAGACTCTTTACTGTCTGAGCTACTAGGGAAGCCTTCACTGGAGGCAGTGAGCTTATATAAATCTTTTCAGATAAAGTTCCTGGTTATTTACAAAGGTTGATTACTTTTGAGAACGGTGATTGCCTGAGATTTGCAAAGGCAGAGGAAAATCACACTTCTTGCTTTACCTTTCTCCATCTGTTAAATCTACTGTAAATATATTGGTAAGGGTGTTAGGCCATTGACTAGGCGGCTGTATTTGAACAGTTTGATTCTATCAATTCCATTGAAGTCGTTATTCTCTGTAGGACCTCAGGTTGATATCAGGTTCGAGTTAGTGGCTGAACAAACATCAGTCCTTAAGTAGAAAAATTTCAATTAAATTTCCCCTTTTGTTATGAATAGTCTCTATGCCTTTTAAAATAAGTTTTTAATAAGATGGTAATTGAGTAATACTCAAGGTATTTGTAAAGTTTTGCCTGTCTTGAACAAATCTAATGATGTCCCCATAAGCCTTGAATTATAGATATATAAATATAAAATATTGTAGCATTATTTATAAGTTATTTCTGGCTAATGTGCTCTCCTTAGTGTATTTAAAATATTAGATTTGTAAAATTCATTTTATATACAATATTAGTTTAGGACGTGTGTTATGTAAAGCAAGGCAAATGCCTCTATGAAACCTGGCATGTTTTTTGTTCCCAAATTCTGTGTTGTGTGTACTGAGTGATAAACAGTCATGTTCTTAGTCAGGTTGATCCTGGATCCCCTGAGGGAACTGGTAATTTCCCTTGAATGGCATTTCTAAATTTCCAGTTTCTTCCTGACTTGCTCTCCGTGTGGCTCACACTGAGGTCAGATTTCTGAGAAATTCAGTGTTACTGATGAATGCTTTGTACACGATTATAGAAGGCTCAGGACCTCTGAGAAAGAGGAAAGATGTAATTAAATGCAAATGGTAGTAACTTGTTTAATTTTGAGTTAATGTAGGTTAATCTCACGTCATTGACCACTTGGGGATATGGGGGTCAGTCTAATAAATACAATGATCTTAGTTTTCCTTTTAGATAAATTAATGTTTGAGTATAGCAAACTTTTATTAAGCTTGAACAAACTTTTTCTGGGAGAAGGGTAAGTAGTAATTAAAGTTTTGAGTTTAATAAGTGGAAGGAAAAGAAAAACCCTGAGAAATGATTTAAATTTGTCCTTGGAGGAATGGGAGTACTCAGGGCACCCCTGGTAGTGAGCTGGTGTGTGATGGTGATGAAGGTGATGATATGAGTAAAAATCCAGGAGGATCAAGGACGGGTATACTAATACAGAACTTAAGAGTTTGCTTTTTGATTATTGATTATAGAATTGTAGTGGAGGAAGAAACTCTTTCCAGCACTTGACTCACACATGTATTGTATTAATAGGAAAACTGAGGCCCATAAAGAATGGGGAGCTTGTGCCAAGTTATTGAACTAAGTGACAGCTTGGATTCCAGGTCTTTTTGTTTAGCCCAGCACCTTTTCCTTTGCTACTATCCTTACTTGTTTACTGGTTATATGGAATTATTATTGGGCTAGAACTGTGGTTTTGGAAAAGATGCTTGAGAGTCCCTTGGACTGCAAGGAGATTCAACCAGTCCATCCTAAAGGAGATCAGTCATGGGTGTTCTTTGGAAGGACTGATGCTAAAGCTGAAACTCCAATACTTTGGCCACCTCATGCGAAGAGTTGACTCATTGGAAAAGACTCTGATGCCGAGAGGGATTGGGGGCAGGAGGAGAAGGGGACGACAGAGGATGAGATGGCTGGATGGCATCACCGACTCGATGCACATGAGTTTAAGTGAACTCCAGGAGATGGTGATGGACAGGGAGGCCTGATGTGCTGCGATATTCATGGGGTCACAAAGAGTTGGACATGACTGAGCAACTCAACTGAACTGACCAGATGGTTAGGTGTGATTGAGAAAGGAGGTAGGAAGACCTCCCTATTTCACAGTTGTACTGAGGACCAGGGTGGCTGACAGTCATAGGAGCCAGTGTAGCATCGAGGGCTTGCTGGGTAAGAGGCGTGGTGCAGAGAGCTTTCCATGTACTTGCCTGTAGTCCTCAAAAGAGATCTGGGAACTAGAGAACATTGTTATTCTATTTTGTAGATGCAAAAGGTAAGTCTTAAAGAGATGAAGTAATCTGCTAAAGATAAGTATCTGCTGAGTGTAGGAGCACAGATCTGAACTCCCATTCTGCTTCCCATTGTATGTCTATCAACATCTAAGGGAAGGCCTTTGAAAAAACCTGAAGCCCTTTCTAGCTCTTAAATTCTAGTGACCGCTGAATTTTAGTATCTTTTCTTTTGCTTTTCAATTACAATGGGAAAGTTAGCTTATTGGAATTCACTCTAACTTCTAAGTGAGTAGACTCCTTCCTGTGATAGAGCTCATGCTGGATGGTCTGATAACCCTTAGAAAGGGAACAGTTTGGTTAGGTTGATCACACATATGCAAATAGATATGAAATTTTAGTCCTCAAGATTTCAGGCTTCCCTGACTGGTTAGTGATTCCTTTCTAAAGTGGTTAGAAACCATCTTTAAAATGATTTATTTACAGTCCTCTGAGGATTAATGGCAAATGGACAAGTTGCCCAAGGTACTTGATCTTTGAAAATTGGAATATTTACCTACCTTTTTGTCTTCCCATGTTTCTTTATTTCTCCAAAACTTCAGAGATTAGTGATGGATTGGGCAGTCTCACCTGCTTGTTCTCTCATTACCTGAGATATCAATCACCTGGGCTGGATTTAGAACAGCGAGACACTTTATTCCTCATCTTGGCCACTGTTTCCTTTTTCTCACATTCATTGTTTTCTTCCCTGATCTGAAGAAAAAGGGTCACATCCAGTTTCTCAAGGCAACAAAGAAAAACTCAGTAATCTTCTTTTCTCTGGGTCTCTTTTCTTGCTTGGGACTGTAGTCCTGGTATGCTGATGAAATCTCAAGGGGATAGATTTAGGAAGCAACATTCACTTGTTCCCTTTTGGGAGCAAAAGTTGTATTCTGTGATTTTCTCCCTCTCCTACTTTTTCCTTTTTCTTGTGATTATTTGCCTCTGGCAAACACCGGTAAGAATCACAGTGCAGATGTCAAGGATTTAGAGGCAAATCTATGGACTCTTCTGCAGATAATGATTCTTTTGAGAAATAGCTGCTGGCCTATATTGGGCCTTACTGGAGACTGAATATGCAATCATGAGATACCAGGTGACCATGTGACCTGAGCTCCCTGAGCATTGGGTGTTGTCTAACCCATTTGGCCAGAGATTGGGAGTGAAGAGCAGCAATCTGTTATCAGATGGGAATGGTATATGAGATCACATTTGGGCAGGTGTGGAATGTGTAAGTTGGTTGTATGAGTAGGGAGGTCCAACACCTTCAATGCCAACTTTTGTTGCATTGCTTCTTCTTTTTCAATCTGTGTCTCTGGCCTCTTTGGAGTTCCTTGTGATCAGCTGAGCAAAGAAGAAAACGACTTGAGCCTGGTTTACAGATGAGTCTGCATGATATGTTGGTTATCACTTAAAAGCACAGACGCTATAGCACTAAAACCCTACTCAAGACTAACCACACATGACAATGGTGAAGGGGAATCCCTACAGCGGGCAAACTTTGAGCAGTATATTTTGTTGCCTGCTATCCTTGGAGTGGGAGATGACCGGTGAGAAAGACCTAGATTGATTAATGGGCAATTGCAGATGTTTTGTGTAGAAGGAACAGTCTGAAGATTGGTGACAAGGAAGTCTAGGGAAGAGATGTGTGGATGGACCACTCTGAATATTCAGTCTGTGAAGATTGTTTGCCTTGTGAACGGCCACCAAAGGGCATTGCTGCAAATGAGTTAGACAAAGTGATATACTCTGTGGATGCCAGTTAGCTTCTTGCTCCAGCTTCCCTGGTTCTTGCTCAATTGGCTTATGGAAAAGTGACTGTGTTGGCAGGGCTGGAGGGGTGCTCATGGTTCAACAGTGTGGACTTTGTCTGACAAGACTGACCAGACTTAGGCTGTTGCCGAGTCCCTCATCTGCCAGCAGCAGGTTCAACATTGAGTCCCTGACAGGACTCTGTTTACTCAGGGAGCCAGTCATCTGTCTGCCAGTAGTTGATTATATTGGACCGCTTCTATCATGGAGTGAACAGAGGTTTAAATCTTCACTGGAATAGTCACATACTCTGCATATGAATTTGCATTCTCACCTCTAATGCTTCTGCCAGCAGCATCATCTGGGTTCACAGAATATTTCATCCACTGTCGTGGCATCTTGTGGGCTTCCCTGGTGGCTAACCTGTGAAGAATCTGCCTGCCAGTGCAGGAGATGCAGGTTTGATCCCTGGGTCAGAAAGATCCCCTGGAGAAGGGAAATGGCAACCCACTCCAGTATTCTTGCCTGGGCAGTCCCATGGACAAAGGAGCCTGGCGGCCTACAGTCCATTGTGTTGCAAAGAGTTGAACACAACTTAGCAGCTAGATAGCAACAACATGGCAGTCTGTATTGTCTTGCTTCTGGTCAGGGCATTCATTTCATGGCAGCAAAGGTGTAAAATAGGCTCCTGTCCTTGGAATTAGCTGGTCTTGCTACGTACCCTGTTACTGAAAGTTGCTTGCCTAACTGAAAAGTGGAGTGGCTTACTGAATACTCCATTACAGTAGCATCCTTTCAATACCGTGAAAGGATGGAGTTCTGCATTATAGGATGCAGTCTAGACTTTGAATTATACGGTTCCTCTCTCTTCCATAGTTAGAGTTCATGGCTCTGGGAATTAAGGATTGAAGTGAGAGTGGCATTTCTCACTGTTATACCAAATAATCCACTTGTAGAACTTTTGCTACCTGTCTTGGGAATACCAAGCTCTGCGGTTTTGGAGATCTTAGTCTCCAAGGGAGAATGTTTCCACTAGGGGAATGACTGACGGTGGCTCTGCTGAATTGGAAGATGAAGATACCATTTGGCTATTTTAGAGACTTTGTGCCATTGAACCAACACGTGGTGAAAAATGAGGCTAACTTATGCACTGGAGTGATTGATGTTGATTACTAAGGGGAATTTGGGTTACTGTTATTTTATGGAGTCAAGGAGACAAAATCTGGAACCCAAAGGGTTTTGGGGCATTCCACTTAGTATTTTTATTCATAGTAATAAAGGTCACTGGAAAACTGTATCAGTCAAAAAGGACAGTGATTAATGACTCATCTTTTAAAAATGAAGGTTTGGATTCACTCTGCCACATGAGGAACCCAGAGCCGCTGAGATAGTTTAATCTCTAGAGATTCAATTTGTTTCTGTTTTTTTTCTTTCTTTCTTTTTTTTTTTAGTTTTTCGGGTCTATGCTTAATTTCTTGAACATATGTAGATAGTTATAATAACTTTTTAATGTTTTTGCTGGCAAGTTCTAATGTCTGTGTTAATTCTGGGTCAGTTTTGATTTACTGACTTTTCTTCTCATTATGAGATTTTATTTCCCTTCATTTTTGCATTGCATTTTTGATTAGATGCTAGACATTGCAGACTTTACCTTGTTGGATGTGTATTTTTATATTCCTGTAAATATTCTTAAACTTTTTTCTGGGATCCAGCTACGTTACTTGGAAGCAGTTTGGTGCTCTGGAGCATGACCAGAGCCGTGCTTGATCAAGGGCTGCTACTGAGGCAAGACCTTTCTGTGTACTCTACACAGTGTCCCATGAATCATAAGGTTTTTTCCATCTGGCTGGAGAGAACAGGCATTATTCCCAACCTCAAGTGAGCTTTGGGCACTGTCACCTCCATTCTTTTGAGGTCACTCTTTTTCTGACCTTGGCTTGTTTCCTCAAATGTTTGCACTGATTAATACTCAGCTGAATATTTGAAGAGTCTCTTCTACAGATCTCTGGATTTCTCTTGTTTCCCGTACTCTGACCTGCAAACCGTAGGAAACCTTGGTTTCCCCAGACCCTTAACTCTTCTCAATTTAGATTCCTCTAGACTGTCTTGGTCAAATACATCTAGACTGGAAACTGTGAAGGCAGTAAGCTGGGGGCAGTTGAGAGCCCACCTCCTTTGTATTCCATCTTGCAGGGCTCATTGTCCTTCACAGTGTAATAATGTTCAGTATCTTAAACTGTTTTATATATTTTGTATGTCTTTTTGGGTGGTTTCAGGTGGGAGCTTGTAGTGTAGTGTTTGAGGCCACATATTCATGTAACATTTAAAAGGCTAAGATTAAAGAGAACAAAACATGTTATTTCAAAAGTCAAAAGAAAACCTTTCTGCATCATGGGAACCTGTTTTTAGCCATTTATATCCACTTCTTAATCATGAGGAGATGTATTTTTATTGAAGATTTGTATGTCCCCAGAGTTTTTCTTCATAAATTCTATCAGTAGAACACAGAGAAGAGAGATTGCAGATAAGATTGACCTGATTGCCTCTGTAGGTTTGTGTTTGCAGAGCAGCTGAATGTGTAGAATTTCAAGGTGATAGAGTGTCGAGAGGAGAGTTTATCTGAGCACCAAAGAATCATTTGTAAATAAATGTGGGATGAAAATGAAGAATCAAAAGAGAAGCTTTTAATGCCCAGTATTCCTAAGGTCTTGTCTTCAGTATATGTTTCTGTGTTTGTTGTTTATTGATTTGAGATTGGCTTTGCATATCTTTGGGCTTCCCTAGTGGTGCTGAGGCTAAAGCGTCTGCCTGCAATATGGGAGACCTGGGTTCGATCCCTGGGTCAGGAAGATCCTCTGGAGAAGGAAATTGCAACCCACTCCACTATTCTTGCCTGGAGAATCCCATGGACGGAGGAGCTTGGTGGGCTAGAGTCCACAGGTCGCAAAGAGTCAAACATGACTGAGCGACTTCACTTTTGCATACAGTGGAGAATTTATCAGGCTGAAGGAGTTGATCCAGACATGAGGCAGAAAAGTTGGATAAGAAATGAGAGAGCAAAGAGCTAACTTTGCAACTTTTCATAAAATTGATCTCAGTTAAGGGAGGAAATGGCAAAACCTTGTGGCTCCCACTGCGGTTTTAAAGGCTATTCTGGTTATTGGTTTGCGTCTTCATGAAGTGAGGTTTTTATTTCTTTAACTTCTTTTTGCCTTACTCTATGTTGAGTGCTTTCCCTGGAGAAGGGAATGGCTACCCACTCCAGTGCTCTTGCCTGGAGAACTCCATGTACAGAGGAGCCTGGTGGGCTCTAGTCCATGGAGTCACCAAGAGCTGGGCACAACTGAACAGCTACCTTTTTCATTTCATGCCAGATGCTTTACATATATTATTTCATCTTTTTTTTTTTTTCCTTGACAAATCCTGTGAAGTATTTGGTGTTAATCTCATTTTTAAAATGGAGATTTTTTGAGTCTTATAAGGGTTTTAGGTAGTTCATTTAAGGTCACGGCTGGTTAGTGAGCAAAGATTGTGCTGGGGTTTTGACTCATAGACAACTATTTTTTATACTTCATCACATACATGGGTTGTGTGTTTATACCTTCCTTCTGAAGGTAATAGATAAAGATTTCTTTCTGTGGGTAAAGAGCAGAAACTGAAGAACTGAAAGTAGTTCTCAGGTTATCTCAGTTTATTCTGGTCACCAAATTAACAGGAAAAGGGAAGTATAGACTGAGTAGCCTGTCTAAAACCCAAGTTTTGTGTTTTCTTTGTTCTGACTTAACGTACATTTTGTTGAAATGTCCACAGCCACTGTGTTGAAATGGCCATATATGTTTCTAAATAAAATAGTTACATATTTTTAAATGCATTTTTAAAACTAGCTAATCATGCATTCTTGTAAATGATCCAAGGGTTAAAGTAAGTTTTTGTATCAGATAGCTCTTGGAGTCATAATTTTAGTATCTCAGGAAGATTCGGAGTCTATTTCCCAATCATCTGATCCCCAAGCACAATTAAATAATACTATAAAAGCAGAGGTGTTATGACCGGGGGGGCGGTGGCTGTACCTTTTTCTTGAAGGCACTGTAAGAAGAGAGTTGAACACATTCAATGCCAGCATGTATTCTTTTGTTAAAGCCTGTTGCATTATTAAGAATGTTAAACAGTGGTATACTTAGCTCATATTACTTTAAGTCTGAGTATGTTCTGTAGTTCCTAAAATAACATATGAGTAGTAGATTCTGAGATACCACCATGTGGACAGATGGAAGTTTACTGAGGAAAGCAGTTTAGTGCTCATCATATAAAAGATATTACTGCTTTTGGTAATGTGTAAAGCCTGTGGCCAAAGTTGAGAAGATTCTTGAACTAATAAAAATAATCCTCATTGTGTGATTGTGACAGTGAAATTGGCACTTTATGTGCTTTTGTTTTCTTTGGTATACTTCTGTACGTGTGTGTGTGCTCTGTTATGTCTGACTCTTTGCAACCCCATAGGACTGTAGCCGACCAGGCTCGTCTATCTATGGAGTTTTCCAGGCAAGAATACTGGAGTGGGTTGCTATTTTCTACTCCAGGGATCTTCCCGACCCAGGGATCGAACCAATGTCTCTTGCATCTCATGCACTGGCAGGCAGATTCTTTACCTCTACACCACTCTGGAAGCTCATATACTTGATATTTGAGGAATTGAAAAATTTAAGAAATTGAAGATCTTTTTAGTACTTTTTAGGTTCCTGGTTCCAAATTGGTTATCAGTTTTTATAACTGCATTGTACTATGTTTTACTCTAGCTAAAACCCAAAAGTAAATAAAATTCAATTTTATATTCTTGACAAGAACACTATTTTGTTGCTGGCATATGGTTAGCCATTAGTTGTATTCAGTACCATACCTTCCTCATTTAATGGTACCATCTGTTAAAACTATGACTGATACCAGTAGGAAGGAAGCCAATTATTTATTTAGTTTGTAAGCGTGGAGTAAACGAGATATGTATGAAGTTGCCTGCAGTCAAGTACTTTACAATGGGTTTAGTCAAAACAGTTGGTGCTAGTGCTACCTTGGGAAACCAGATCAGGAAAGAACATGATTTAGCATCTTTATTTACTCTTGGCAAAAGGATAATGTGTTATAAAAGGTAAATAACACTTAAGTTATTTTAAAAGATTTGCATGATATGCCTTGTTTTTCAAGGAACTTCCTTGGTGAATCAGATGGTAAAGCATCTGCCTATAATGTGGGAGACACTGGTTCGATCCCTGGGTTGGGAAGATCCTCTGGAGAAAGAAATGGCAACTCACTCCAGTACTCTTGCCTGGAAAATCCCATGGACGCAGGAGCATGGTAGGGTACAGTCTATGGAGTTGCAAAGAGTCGGACACGATGGAGCGACTTCACTTCATTTCCTTGTTTTTAATACTCTCGAAATACAGGTGTTTGTGGTTTGTGATTGCAGCTAACATCCTGAGGGTTCAAAAAGGTGTTCAGATAATGAGGCAGAAACTTTTACAAGAATGATTTTTATAGACTGGATTTAGGACAAGTTTATACAGTAAAATAAATCTTAAGAAAATTGTTCAGTTCAGTTGCTCAGTGGTGTCTGACTTTTGCAACTCTATGAATCTAACACGCCAGGCCTCTCTGTCTATCACCAACTCCCAGAGTTTACTCAAACTCATATCTGTCGAGTTGGTGATGCCATCCAGCCATCTCATCCTCTGTCATCTCCTTCTCCTCCTGCCCCCAGTCCCTCCCAGCATCAGAGTCTTTTCCAGTGAGTCAACTCTTCACATGAGATGGCCGAAGTATTGGAGTTTCAGCTTCAGCATCAGTCCTTCCAAAGAACATCCAGGACTGATCTCCTTCAGAATGGACTGGTTGGATCTCCTTGCAGTCCAAGGGACTCTCAAGAGTCTTCTCCAACACCACAGTTCAAAAGCATCAATTCTTCGGCACTCAGCCTTCTTCACAGTCCAACTCTCACATCCATACATGACCATGGGAAAAACCATAGCCTTGACTAGATGGACCTTTGTTGACAAAGTAATGTCTCTGCTTTTGAATATGCTATCTAGGTTGGTCATAACTTTCCTTCCAAGGAGTAAGCATTTTTAATTTCATGGCTGCAGTCACCATCTGCAGTGATTTTGGAGCTCAAAAAAATACAGTCTGACACTGTTTCCACTGTTTCCCCATCTATTTCCCATGAAGTGATGGGACTAGATGTGATGATCTTCGTTTTCTGAATGTTGAGCTTTAAGCCAACTTTTTCACTCTCCTCTTTCACTTTCATCAAGAGGCTTTTAGCTCCTCTTCACTTTCTGCCATAAGGGTGGTGTCATCTGCATATCTGAGGTTATTGATATTTCTCCCGGCAATCTTGTGCTTCTTCCAGCCCAGTGTTCCTCATGATGTACTCTGCATATAAGTTAAATAAGCAGGTGACAGAATATAGCCTTGACATACTCCTTTTCCTATTTGGAACCAGTCTGTTGTTCCATGTCCAGTTCTAACTGCTGCTTCCTGACCTGCATATAGGTTTCTCAAGAGGCAGGTCAGGTGGTCTGGTATTCCCATATCTTTGAGGATTTTCCACAGTTTATTGTGATCCACACAGTCAAAGGCTTTGGCATAGTCAGTAAAGCAGAAATAGATGTTTTTCTGGAACTCTCTTGCTTTTTCCATGATCCAGCAGATGTTGGCAATTTGATCTCTGGTTCCTCTGCCTTTTCTAAACCCAGCTTGAAGATCTGGAAGTTCATAGTTCACATATTGCTGAAGCCTGGCTTGGAGAATTTTGAGCATTACTTTACTAGCGTGTGAGATGAGTGCAATTGTGCGATAGTGTGAGCATTCTTTGGCATTGTCTTTCTTTGGGATTGGAATGAAAACTGACCTTTTCCAGTCCTATGGCCACTGCTGAGTTTTCCAAATTTGCTGGCTTATTGAGTGCAGCACTTAATTATTAGACATTTAGAATGTTCTCCTTTTCATGGCTTTGACTCTGTTGTGAAATAAAGTTTTGCATTGCCTGTATGGGGCAATAGCACAATTAGAGGCCTTGTTTGAGGGTAGGAGTATACACATTGTTGGGGTTCCTTACAGCCCTCCGTGGTTGTGTTGTGACGGTAGTAAACGTGCGTGCTGTCAGTCTTTTCACCTCTCCATCTGGGCTCTTGGAACAGTTTTATTTTTTTTTTTAATAGTTTTGACTTTGAAATTACGTATGGTTGTGCTTCTGTCTGGTGTCTTCTTGACTCACCCTTCCTGCCCAAATTCTTTAAAGGACCAATAACCAATATCAGGTTAAGATTTTCCTTCCCTCCTCTCCCCTTCCTTTCCTCCTTTCTCCCTTCCATGAGTAAATCTTATCCAGGTGATAAAACCAAAAATGAACAAAATATAAAAAGGTAGGGAGATACGGCAACAAAATTCACCCTTGACTTAGAATCTGTCCTGAGTCACTGTGTCTGAAGAGGTCTGCGGTAGTACACTGTCTGCTCCTCCTTGACCAAACATGATTCATACTTGTTGGAATGGACATAGTTTTCTAGACCAAAAATGATTTTCCCTCAGATCTTTGAGGCATTCTTTCCTTTTAGAATTCAGTCTAATAGATTGGAAATCTGATGGCAATCTGGCTTTCTATCTGTAGGTATCTTATCTTTTCTTATCTTTCCTTTTTTAAATTTTTTTTAATCTTTCCTTTTTAGAGAACTTTTAGGACTTTATCTTCAGAAAGCCTCAGTCTGAAATAGCAAAAGGATATTTCCAGGTGTGGATGATCTTTCCGTTACCATACTTAGCACTCTATTATCAGTCAGAAGGTTCCAGTATCTTATCTCTAGGAAAGTTTTCAATTTTATTCTTTATTTCCATACCTTTATTTCCTTTGTCTTATTATATTTGTCGTGGACCGAACTTCTTTGCCTTTTAACTTATTTTCTGTTTGTCTTTTGGCTGTACTTTCTGGAATTTCCTTTACAGTGGTACACTAAAAAATAAGTGGTAGCAGTTAATTTTAGTGCATATTTAAAAATCTGTATGTGCATTAACTATATCTAAAGAAATGTTTTCCATATTCCACATTTTCATGCAGATTATTAATGTATTCTCAAATTTATATATACATATAGAGTGTTAATTTTGTGTGCTAGGGTGACCACCTCTTTATCAGCGGTGACTTCTGGGCTCATCTTTCATGCCTCTCTGGAATTTTCTCTCAGCTCTATGCTGTAGGTTCCTTTCTTTTAACTACTTAACCATCTTTTGCTTTTGCTGCCCCTTTCTAGCCTGAGAAAGTGTGCCAGTGCCCATCTGCCCACCCCAGAATAATGTTCTTCTAGTTGTGACCATTTCATCATCTTACTTCTTTAGTGTAGACACAGATGGCAGGCAAACCAGACATTGTGCCTTGATGATAGAATAGTAATTATAACAAGCAGTTGGTTGTGCCTGGTACTTCTGTGGATGTAGGTGTAATTCTAATAGTCTGATTGAGAACAAATTAGAGATTATTTTTAAGTGATAGTATCATTGTCAGGCGTCTTAACATTTTTATCAGCATATTTTGAGTAGGGAAGACTTTTTGTGACTCAGGACCAAAGCATTTGTTACATCTTTCAGTTCAGTTCAGCTCAGTTGCTCAGTCATGTCCGACTCTTTGTGACCCCATGAACCACAGCACACCAGACCTCCCTGTCCATCACCAACTCCCGGAGTCCACCCGAACCCATGTCCATTGAGTCGGTGTTGCCATTCAACCATCTCATCCTCTGTCGTCTCCTTCTCCTCCTGCCCCCAATCTTTCCCAGCATCAGGGTCTTTTCCAATGAGTCAGCTCTTCTCATCAGGTGGCCAAAGTATTGGAGTTTCAACTTCAACATCAGTCCTTCCAGTGAACACCCAGGACTGATCTCCTTTAGGATGGACTGGTTGGATCTCCTTGCAGTCCAAGGGACTCTCAAGAGTCTTCTCCAACACCATAGTTCAAAAGCATCAATTCTTTGGCGCTCAGCTTTCTTTATAGTCCACCTCTCACATCCATACATGACCACTGGAAAAACCATAGCCTTGACTAGACTGACCTTTGTTGACAAAGTAATGTCTCTGCTTTTTAATATGCTGTCTAGGTTGGTCATAACTTTCCTTCTAAGGAGTCAGCATCTTTTAATTTCATGGCTGCAATGATTTTGGAGCCCAGAAAAATAGTCAGCCACTGTTTCCACAGTTAAGTCTTTCAGTTTTACATTAATAGTGTGTGTAACCAAGACTCTGGTGTTTACTGTTCCCATCATGCTTTTGAATCAGATGGAGAATATTAAAAAGAAAAAAAGTTTTTGAATGAATAATTTATTCACATGGCACAAAATTCAAAAGAAATGAAAGGGTGTACAGTAATGTCTCCATCCGCTTTAGTTACTAAATTTTCCTGAAGAATCTGGTTTTAAAATTTCTCTCTTTATAAAGAAGGACTTGGAATTATAAGGATAAATGTGCATACATAATCACACTCACATGTACAAACAAAAAAATTTTTTTTGCTTGCTTTTACCTTTATAAATGTAGGATCGTTTTTTTTTTTTTTTTTTAACTGGGCTGTTTATTCTAGACATTCACACTGCTTCTGTTGTCACTGTTACCAAGAGCACTGCAGGGATACGCACGTCTTTGTGTTTGTGTGTTATTTTGCCCTATATCTGTTTGAATAAATATCTGGAAGTGTTATTATTGGGTCAAACAGTGTATGCATTTATAATTTTGGTTGCTGCCAAACTGCTTTTTTTCGCTAATGTGATGAATGAAACATGGTATTTCCATGTCTTTTAATTTGCATTTCTCAGAAGAGCTATTTTTATCTCTTGTGACCTGTCCATATCCCTTTATCCTTTTTCCATTGGGTGATGCTTACTAATTGGTAGGCCATCGCTGTTTGGGAAAGTGTTCCTTTGTGATATGATTTCCAGATTGTCCCTTCTTTATTGTGCTTGTTGTTTATGGTTGCTTTTGCCATAAAGAAAGTAATTGTTTTTTATACAGTTGACCTTATCAGTGTTTACTTTTATACCAAGATGATGATCATAATTCTCTCATCCCTTCTGCTGTGACTTTAATGGTTTCACTTTCCTACATTTAAATCTTTGAGCTGCTTGGAATTCATTTTGATTTATGTGTGACATGTGGATCCAACCCTCCCCCTCGTTCCAGATGACTAACCAGTTCTCCTGACACTATTCACTGAGTCATTTATCTTTTCTCCTTTAATTTGAAATGGTACCCTTTACCATACATTAATTTTGTATATGCATTTGTATTTTTTTCCATATTTAGGTGTTAGGTTTATTGTGAAAGTGCAAACATCCACCCAAGTAGAGGGGATAGTTGAGTGAGCCCTCTACAGCTATCAACAGGTTCAGTAATTAAGATTTATCTTTCTTTCATTATTTGTTTCTGCTGAGGAATTTTAAAGCAGTCCCAGATACATTATTTGACTCTTATATAACTTTTGCCTGCAACTCTATAAAAATACACATTTTAAAAGATAAATTAAATATTTGACTTTTTAATTTCAAATTCAAGAGAAAAAGCATTTGAGGCTAACATTTGGTGTCTCTGTGCTTTTCTTAGTCATCTGTTGCTTCAGAGGGTGATGTCATATTAGCCCTTCGGTTGTTTAGTGTTGAATCATCATGAAGTTCTCATCCTGGACTGTTTTTTTTTTTTTTTAAAGAGCCTAGTTCTGTGTACCATGGGTATTGAGATATTTTTGTTAGTGTAGAGGTGTTCCGATGATTTCACTAGTGGGCTGCATAATGACCAGTTTGTGTGTAGGGTATGTGAATAATAAAATTGTAAATGACAGTTAAATATAGCCAAATGTATGGATGAGAGCAAGGGAGTGATACATAAGCAGTTAAGCTACATCTTAATCTGTTTCTGACACTGTATGCTGCTGCTGCTAGAAATCGTACTTGAGAATCAGGGCCTCAGATTGTGTGGCCCATTTGACTCTGGAGTTCTGTCTCTAGCGTTAGTGCTGTTTCAGGTGTGTCAGTTTCGTATGAGAAAGTACACCTCCACAGTGCCAGATGGGTACACATGTTTTACCTAACTATAAATTTCAGTTTAACTTATATTTGTCAGATATCATGGCTAGAATGTGTCCTTTCAGTTTAACTTTAAAACTGAACTAACTTCATAAAGCTTGTTCTTAATAATTCAATTATATCCTCAGATTTACTTCTAAAAGCAGTTTCAGAAACTTAAAACATTATCTCTCAGTATAAAACTTTTGGAAATGATAAGCCATTTTCATCAAATAGCCCTGATATTCACTATGATTCACCAAATATCTTACTGTGATGTAAAATGAGTTTGGAATTTAGTTAGCATTTGCACATTTCACATATCCAATTTGACTAGGAATTCTTCCCTTTTTTTTTAAGATTTTTACCCTTCCTTGATTTTCTTTAGTCTCACTGTGTGTTATACGCCTTGTTAAAATCTGTTACTGTCTAGTGAGTCTCATAGGTATTTGACTAGTGAGGTCTTCCAGAGTCCTACAGCTCCCGGAAATGATCTAAGGAGGCACTTTTTCATTTATGTCATTGATTTTTACTCTCTAGTCATTTGATTGAATTAAAATAAACTCTCCATATTCTTAAGTTTTTAAATATCCCCTTAACTTCTGTATGTGTTCAGCTGACTTGGAAAGGTTATAGCACAATCTCTTAATGAATAATTTACTGGAAGCCTAATTACCAGCTCTCTTACTTGACTTGAATAAACTGAAATCTTCTTTTCACCCTATGGCAAATTATCTATGGCAAATGTACTCCATTTTTCCATGTTAGATAGAATTTCTTGTTTTCTTCTGGTAGGTTTTTGTCTCTTATTACATATGTGCTGGCTAAATAAAACAGAATATGGGCTGAAAACCTTACTTTTCTACATATAAAAAAACCATACTTTGTATTTGAAGACAAAACAAACACAAAACCTCAATCTGTTTGAGGGAAATAGTAAAAATCTCAAAATAGTATCTAGGCACTGTGTATTTAACAAGATAGCTTTTCAGTTTTCATAAATACTAACCTTTCAGAACTACTAAATTCAGAATTATTGAAAATAATTATTAGTCCAGATCCTTAAAGAATTTAAATGTTTGTACCATCTCTTAAGCTTCAACAGTTTGCTTCACAGTTTGCTCTGTCTTATCCTAGTAACAACCAGCATATCCGCCATTTTCTTGACGCATTTGAAGACCCTGAGCTGGGGAGCAGGAGGGGGGACGGGGAGATGATCGGATGCCCACCAACTCAATGGACATGAGTTTGGAACTCTGGAGTTGGCGATGGACAAGCATTTTAATTTTGACAACAAACTGAATATTATCCCCATTAGATGAAGAAACTGAAGCTCTAGAGGTTTGTCATGGCCATTCACAAAGCAGTGAAGATTCAAAGCTACATTTCTGAATGCAAAGTTCTTAACTTTTCAACAGATACAGATAGAAATATTTATAAATATGTACAGACACATGGGTTAGAGTACCTATATATATTTCTTGATCTGCCATCAGAGATGGTCTAAAGGAAATGACAAGCACTGGCAACCAGTATACCCAGCACCCCAATCTTGGTTTCAAACACCTCTCTCCAGTAAAAGGAACCAGGGCTCCCTGGAGAAATGGCTGCTTCTGGGGATGAACAAAGAGGAACAACGGGTGTTGCCCACCACCCAGTTCCACAACCGTGAAGTGGGAAGCCACTGCAGCTGCTGACTGACAGTGCACCCTAGAGTGATTCAGGATGAAAAGAAAAAAAGAGGATAAGCACTCTCTGTTTTGGATGAACTAGCTCCTTAGATAGTTGAAGGTGCTCAGCCTTCTTTATCTCAAGTTAATGATTTTAGTCTTTTTCTGTGTATGGGTAGATGCAGGAATCTGGGGTCAATGTATCGAATTCATGAAGATGACAAAACTGTCGCTAGCACTCTGACATTTATTGTACTTTTATTCTCTGTCTATCTAAGGGGTAGATTGGAGAACTTTAAACTTTGAAATAGTGAATATTTTTTCTTAATAGGCTTTTTTTGGTGAACAGTTTTGGACTTAAAGGTTAAACATATGATACAGAGTTCATATATATGCCCCCATTCCCCCATACATTCTTATTATTAACATATTAATATGGTATATTTATTACAATCAGATAGCCAATATTGATGCATTTTTGACTAAATCCAGATGTAGGTTGCCAGCCTCCTCCTCTAGACCAAGAGGCCACCACTCATCTCTGAGGAAACTGCTCTGAAGAGGTAGAGCAGAAACCAGTCTATATCTGATTTTTGGCTAGGAAATATATGCAGTCAACATTCATGTTGGTAAGAGATTACTGCTAGCCACAAAAAATGAATATCTCAGTTTGGTCACTCAGTCATGTCCGACTCTTTGTGACCCCATGGACCACAGCATGCCAGGCCTGCTTGTCCATCACCAACTCCCAGAGTTTACTCAAACTCATGTCCATTGAGTTGGTGGTGCCATCCAATCATCTCATCCTCTGTTGTCCCCTTCCCCTCCTGCCTTCAATCTTTCCCAGCATCAGGGTCTTTTCAAATGAGTCAGTTCTTTGCATCAGGTGGCCAAAGTATTGGAGTTTCAGCTTCGGCATCAGTCCTTCCAATGAATATTCAGGACTGATCTCCTTTAGGATGGACTGGTTGGATCTCCTTGCAGTCCAAGGGACTCTCAAGAGTCTTCTTCAACACCACAGTTCAAAAGCATCAGTTCTTTGGCGCTCAGCCTTCTTTATCTCAAGTTAATGATTTTAGTCTTTTTCTGTGCATGGGTAGATGCAGGAATCTGGGGTCAATGAAATTCTTCCCGAGGTAGGCTTCCAACTATCTAAGGAGCTAGTTCATCCAAAACAGAGAGTGCTTATCCTCTTTTTTTCTTTTCATCCTGAATCACTCTAGGGTGCACTGTCAGTCAGCAGCTGCAGTGGCTTCCCACTTCACGGTTGTGGAACTGGGTGGTGGGCAACACCCGTTGTTCCTCTTTGTTCATCCCCAGAAGCAGCCATTTCTCCAGGGAGCCCTGGTTCCTTTTACTGGAGAGAGGTGTTTGAAACCAAGATTGGGGTGCTGGGTATACTGGTTGCCAGTGCTTGTCATTTCCTTTAGACCATCTCTGATGGCAGATCAAGGAAATATATATAGGTACTCTAACCCATGTGTCTGTACATATTTATAAATATTTCTATCTGTATCTGTGTTAAACATGAGTTCTTATGTCTCCAACTCCAGTTCAATATAACTAATTTTTTAAGTAATTAAATTTTTTTCTTTTACAAATTTATGGCAATTTTATCCTGTCCCATAAGAGATACCCTCTTCTGTTATTCAGCTTTGTTTGTTTAGCTATATTAGGTGGATTCATTGTTCACTCCCAGTTGTTTCCTGTAAGGACTTCTCCATTCCTGTGTCATTTTCATTCTTCTATGGACTGTATAGCTTTTTAAACTCAAGTTGCTGCCTCCTCCTTCCCCAGTGTTTATGGATAGCTATATTTCCTAAGCTCTTACTCATATATGTTTGAAATTGTATTTTAAATAAAAATTAAGTTCTATCAGTGAGATATTTGAAAATTTTATCCATTCACCTTTCATCCTCATAATATTTCTTTTATTTCTATATTTATTTATTTATTTTTTGGCCATGAGACATGAGAGATCTTAGTTTCCTGACTAGGGGTCGAATCCACACCCCTTGGAGTGGAAGTGTGGAGTCTTATAACCATTGGACCATCAGGGAGTTCCCTCATAGTTTCTGATTTTGAGTAGATAATGGGGGCAAAAGAGTGAAGGATAACTCTGAGATGATGATTAAAATATTTTGTTTTCAGTTTTATATGTTTACTCTGCTTCCAAATGACATTAAAAAAAATTTATAGATTAAGTTTGGCCCTTCTCAGATTAGAATGCCGGTGGTAATTTTTTTTTTTCTTTGTTAATTTTCTGTTTAGTTCCTTGGGGTTTGAAAAAGGTTCAGTGATTTTGTGTTAATCTGCCATCTTTTTCCTTGACCAGCACATTTTTTCTTGAAAGGCTTCCTACTCTGGTTTACTGCTTCCTCAAATTTACTATTTGCATTTCAGTACTATTGTCCCATCTAATTATTAATCTTAGCTGTTATCTAGTACAACTCTCAATTTTTTAAGAACTTAATCAGCTGTCATTTTCATGAGAAACTGACAAATTGATTTTATACTAATCTGAAATAGAAAGGAGACCACTTGGATTTGCCAGGCTTTTTCAATGAAATGTTTTTGTTCCTAAGCATCTTTGTGGGGATTAATTGTATTGTTTTTATATGGCTTTTTGGTGAAGAAAAATCTGTATTAAAGTTGCTTTGTTGGTTAGTGAGAGGTGAAATGTAAATCAATCTGTATATTTCCAGAGCAAAGCTAACTTCTCTTCAAATAAACAGTTATAGACAAGTTTTGTTGTTGCTGAAATCCCATTCATTTTTTAGTAACAAAGAATTTTAACATTCCAGTGAAGTATATACCCTGACTTTAGTGGAATAAGTTTTGAAAGATCTGAAGATAATCAGTATATAAACTAACTTTTAAGCCAAGAAAGCAAAGAAGTTTACGTAGTGATCCATTTGGACTGTGGACAGTGGGGAGATGATACAATACTATAACAGCCTGCCAGCTCACTTATTTTGTAACACTTAAGTTATTTACTATATTAAAGGTTTTAAAATGAGATCCTTTACAATATACTTTCCCAAAAGGGAAATTGCTACGTTGTGTTCAGGTCTTGTTAAAATGAAGTCTTATTACTGTAATTTACAGAAAGAGAGGTATACTGATTCAGAAATTGTTTTATCAAGTGCAAGATGCTTACTGTATGTGTTTTTACAATGTAAATCAAGATGGAAGTTAGTAATTAATAGGGAGGTTTTGCTGATTTCTAAGTCGTGGTGCCTGATAAAAAGAAAAATAGTGCTATGTAATGATGCTTAAGCTGAAACTCCAGTACTTTGGTTATGTCACGCGAAGAGTTGACTCCTTGGAAAAGACTCTGATGCTGGGAGGGATTGGGGGCAGGAGGAGAAGGGGACGACCGAGGATGAGATGGCTGGATGGCATCACGGACTCGATGGACGTGAGTCTGAGTGAACTCCAGGACTTGGTGGTGGACAGGGAGGCCTGGCGTGCTGCAATTCATGGGGTCGCAAAGAGTCAGACATGACTGAGCGACTGAACTGAACTGAAGAGACCCTTATTTTATTCCTGATATATTTTGAAGTGCTTTTACATAAATTTGACAGAAGGGCTGTCATTTCAGATGAGAACCGAGGGCCAGACTTAATTTAAAAGCATCCATTTCCACAAACGAAGGGAATAGTAGGGGAAAAAAGAGACACAAAAATCTGAAAAGTATTTCAAATTATGTTTAAAATGCTGTGTAGTGTAATATTTTTCCATAGGTGATGGAAGCCAATTTTTGTTTGTTTTTAGTTTACTTTGTTTTATTCACACCAACAACTGGTATTAGAGTAGGCTGTAGAAGAGAAAGTTTCTTTGTAACAATGATTTTATTGAAACAAAATTCTGTCTCTAATGCTTATATGCTTTTTGCGTAGATCCTACTATTATGGTTTGTAAAAATATTCTCACCTTCTTCATCTGTTTTCTGAGTAGTAGCATGATTTCCCAGAATACTTAGCACACTTAATTCAAAAAGACAATATTTGTCTTTGCTGTGGTTGCAGTGACATAAAACACTGACGCATTCTGGATAAAGATATTATGGACAGTTAATTCCTAGAAAAAATTATTTTATTTCTTTTAAAGCTTTTTCTAAGAATAAAGTCATAGATATGATTGGTGTCTGTTGTAATAACTGTAATCTAGAAATAGTTCCATATTCTATTCCACTTTGGCAAACTTCTTTTAAATATGTTGTAAAACTTTTATTTACATAAGTTCTCTTATCTATCAAAAGTAAGAATGGCTGTTAGAGAAAATTTTATTGGTTAATTAATTTAGCGTGTAGTCAGTATGCATTCATTTTACTTTTTCTGCATTGGTTAGTTAGACAAGAAT
This sequence comes from Nanger dama, assembly GCA_917880005.1. Classification (NCBI taxonomy): domain Eukaryota; kingdom Metazoa; phylum Chordata; class Mammalia; order Artiodactyla; family Bovidae; genus Nanger; species Nanger dama. The sequence continues at coordinate 10,941,314 of CAKJTW010000032.1, read as the reverse complement.
TCCAGGGTGTCTGTATTAGTCTAGAATGTTACCCACAGTTTCTCACCAGGGAAATGTGTGAATTTCACTCAATTAATGAAAAGTTTTTAATGTCTTTGTGACTCAAAAAATTGCTGAAAATTGAGGCTTTCTAATGAGTCAAGTTATACAGGTAGTGCCTAAGAAGTCAATATACTGCTGTAAGGTACATTTTAATAAGCGTTTGACTTAAATGCACTCTGTGTATTTTAACTCTCTTAAGTGATTTGTAATATTTGGATCTATTTGCCCCATGAGATTAAGTAGAAGTAACGTGTTTAACAATCAATGAATTGCTTCTGGGTAGAGCAGAACAGATTTGGCTGTAGTGAAGATTATAAAATATCATCATAGAAGAAAATGTTGACTAGTAAGTTAAAAAAAAAATGTGAGATTTGATAAAATGGAAATGGGGAGACTCTACCCTCATTTGACAAATCCTGCTTTCTTTTTTTTTTGGTTTAGGCTTAAAGCCGTAGCACTGCCTCCCAGGCCTATGTTCATCTCGTTTCCTGTGTTACCCAACTGTTACAGTCCGATTTAGGATCGGGTTTCTTTACTGCAGTTGTTTTGCACAGAGTGGGGTTGAGAATGTGGATTGAGTCCTTTTTTTTTTCCTGTTTCTTTTATTTTGTAATTATTTAACTTCTAACTTCATAGTTACTACCTTTTTTCTCCTCGTAGACTCACTGAGTTGGAGTAGTCTCTTTCAGAAGCCCCCTCTTATTGTTTTTTTTTCCTGATGCCTGTGTTAGATGCTGAACCTAGCTTCATTGCTTTGTAACTGTGGGTTTTGGGAGATACCATTTTCCATGTGTCTCATTTTACAAATCAGTCCTGCTAGAATGTAAGCTGGCTAGAAACAGGCTTTGACAAAATTTTGATCATTTTGTTTTCCCAGCACCTGGTAGAGTGCTTAACACGTAGTAGGCTCCTCAGGGGAGAAGGAAATGGCACCCTGTTCCAGTACTCTTGCCTGGAATATCCCATGAATGGAGGAGCCTGGTGGGCTGCAGTCCAGGGGGTCGCTAAGAGTCAGACACGACTGAGCGACTTCACTTTCACTTTTATGCATTGGAGAAGGGAATGGGAACCCACTCCAGTATTCTTGCCTGGAGAATCCCAGGGAAGCCTGGTGGGCTGCGGTCTATGGGGTTGCACAGAGTTGGACACGACGGAAACAACTCGCAGCAGCAGCAGCCAACTCCTCAGGATACCTGTTGAATGAAAGATAGGAAATGAGATCCCAGAGAGGCTAAGTGAATATATGTGGAGAGTATATATTATAACACATACTGTCAAATTAATATCCTTTATAAAAGTGCTCCAGAAGGCTTTAGAAAGATGAGTTATTATGTGTGATATTCATGCAGTAGTAAATCATTATTCATATTTTAGAATCTATTACTAGACAACATACCTTGTTTCTAGGTAGGGCTGTTTATCGTATATAACAAAACACCTAATCAGCAGTGGCTTAAACCAATGAGCATTTATTTTTCTTACATGAGGAGAAGTTTGGAGGCAGGTATCTTGCTGACATTGGCTGAGCTGCTCAACAATGTCAGGTCTGTTCTTTAATTTTCTTGGCCTTTCCTTCATGGATACAAGATGGTTGCTTCTGCTCTAATATCACCTTTCTGTATGGGGTGCCAAGAAAAGGGTGTGGATTGACAGAAGTATCTGTCAGGAAGCCAAAAGCCTTTGTGAGACATCTCTCTTCATTTCACCAGGAAACCAGAAGCTGTCTTGGAAACCTTGTAGCACAGCTGACTTTGCCCTAAGTGTTATGGCCAGAACTGTTTCAAGTGGCCTCTCCTAACCGAAAGGAAGCCTGAAAAAGCTTTCCCAGCCTTTGGTAAAGAGGGAGGAGGGGAGAAAGTTTGGAAATAGGTATTGAGTTTGTTAACTGTTGTTTTGCTTAGTCCCTAAGTCATGTCTGACTCTTCCGTGATTCTTTGGACTGTAGCCCTCCAGGCTCCTCTGTCCATGGGATTTCCCTGGCAAGAATACTGGCATGGGTTGTCATTTCCTTCTCCAAGGGATCTTCCCAACCCAGGGATTGAACCCACATCTATTGTACTGGCAGGCAGATTCTTTACCACTGAGCCACCAGGAAGCCCCTTATTAACCATCAATTCACTTCTGTCACTCAGTCATGTCCAACTCTTTGTGATCCCATGGACTGAAGCATGCCAGGCTTCCCTGTCCATCACCAACTCCTGGAGCTTGCTCAAACTCATGCCCATTGAACTGGTGATACCATCCAACCATCTCATCCCCTTCTCCTCCTCCTTCTTTCCCAGTATCAGGGTCTTTTCCAGTGAGTCAGTTCTTTACATCAGGTGGCCAACTTCAGCATCAGTCCTTCCAATGAATATTCAGGACTGGTTGGATCTCCTTGCAGTCCACGGGATTATCAAGAGTCTTCTCCAACACCACAGTTCAAAAGCATCAATTCTTCGGTGCTCAGCTTTCTTTATGGCCCAACTCTCACATCTATACATGACTGCTGGAAAAATCATAGCCTTGACGGACCTTTGTTGACAAAGTAATGTCTCTGCTTTTTAATATGCTGTCTAGGTTGGTCATAGCTTTTCTTCCAAGGAGCAAGCGTCTTTTTAATTTCATGGCTGCAGTCACCATCTGCAGTGATTTTGAGCCCCCAAATAAACTCTGTCACTGTTTCCACTGTGTCCCCATCTATTTGCCATGAAGTGATAGGACCAGATGCCATGATCTTAGTTTTCTGAATGTTGAGTTTTAAACCAACTTTTTCACCCTCTTGCACTTTCAAGAGGCTCTTTATTCTTTGCCTTCTGCCATAAGGATGGTGTCATTTGTGTATCTGAGGTTATTGATATTTCTCCCGGCAGTCTTGATTCCAGGTTGTGCTTCATCCATAGTATTTGCAAAGTGTATCACTTTGGCTAGCGAAAAATCAAAATGCAGCCTTCTTATGACTGCAGTTACCTCCTCTCTGGGGAGATGACATACATCTACGTTATGGATCAGGATGTGTGCTTGACATGTAGTTTTCTTCATCGGCTCTGGTTGTAGTCTGTTGTCTTCTGGTGGCCTGAAGCTAAGAGAAAATCTGCATCCTAGTACACTACAGTGGATTAAGGAATAAGATAACAAATCCTCCCGCTTAGGAAAGTGGGGAATTAGAAACTCACTGGTCCACAAACACAGCATACTCTGGAGGATATGAATATCAAAGGGTTCTGTTCTGGCAGTGAATTTAACTTCCTGAATTAATCTATCTGCTGCCGCATTTTATGTTTCCTGGGAGGATCTCCTCAGTCTTAAAGGTCTTGTTTCCTGTAGCTATCAGGAAGACTGACTCCTCCCACTCTCCTCTTCCTTTGCAGAATTGTTTGCGCTATTTTAGGGACTTTCTTTTTTCACTTAAATTTTGGATTAAGTTTATTTCTACTAAAAATCTTACTGGAGTTTGATGGGAATTGCATTAAGCTTATAGATCAGTTTGGGGAGTATTGACATCTTTACTATGTTGAAGCTTCTAATCCATGAACATGGTAAGTCTCTCCAATGATTTTGTCTATTTTAATTTATTTCAACAAAACTTTGTAATTTTCAGCGTACAGATGTGGTACATATTTCTCTTTTCTTAGATTTATGCCTATTTCATTTTTGTTGAAACACTTGTAAGTGTTATTCTTTTGATTTTTTTCACTTGTTAGTTGCTAGAATATGCACGTGCACTTGCTTTTTGTTTGTTGATTTTATATTCTGTGACCTTACAAAACTCGAGTACTAGCCGTTTCTTTTGTAAATTTCTTGGGATATTCTATATAGATAATCGTATTATCTGCAAAATGAGAAGGCTTTCTTTCTGATTTGTTTGCATTTCACTTTTTTTCCTTCACTGTGCTATCTGGACCACATTGTACTTTGTTGGATTTGAGGACTGAGATGGGGCAGTTGCCTGGATTTTTGATCTTTGGGGGAAAGAACTGTCTTGCACCATTAAGTGATGAGAGCTGTAGGAGTTTTGGTAGATATTCATTATCTATTTGAGGAAAATACTTTTTCTTTCTAGTTTTCTGAGTGTTTTTATCAGGAAAGGGTGTGGGTGACTTATAGATATTTAAAAATGCTGTGAGGGGAAACTGAATTATTTTTTTACTTGGAAATATGTTAGTGCATGAATAGCAGAATGATAAAGTCTCTTACCTAATACATATGGTACTTAACACACCAAAGACATAAGTACCTGGCTCTGAATCAGCTTCACTTATTTCTCCATATTTACGGAAAGATTTATGAATATAATTACATGTGAATATTTTTCTCTTTAGCTTTTAAAATAGATATTCCCTTAGTAAAGAGATTTACAAGAAACCTACTTTGTCAGTATATTTGTTGGTCCTGCCAGACATTGTTCCCATAAAAATGATGCGTATTTTCCTGTCAGAGAAATAATGCTTCTTTTGGATAGCCGTGTTCCATATTTTTTAGTGCCTCTTATTCTCTTGCAATTTTTTCCGTGGCAGTCTTGTGTTCTTATGTTGTGGAACAGCCTTGTTTTCTCTAGTTACTTCCTTTCAAAAATAAAAATAATGTTTGTAGAAAAGTTGTAGGAGCACTATAGAAAACCCTTTTCTTTTCCGTTCACTTGATGTCTTGTCACCCCCAAATACTTAGTGTCTGTTTCCTGTAAAGTTACTGTCCAACAAAAGCCAGAACACCACGATCAAACACAGGGGACTGGCCCTTAGGCTTCCTCACCACCTCCTCCTTGGCCTCACACGGGTTATCCCCATCATGCCCTTTTATAGCAGGAGGCTCTGCTTTGAAATTTTGTTTGCTTGTTTGTTTTATTTTTAAAAATCTATTGTTAAGTGGAGGATAATTGCTTTACAATACTGTGTCGGCTTCTGCCATGCACCAGTGTGAATCAGTCGTAAGCATACATGTGTCCCCTCCTTCTTGAGCCTCCCCCCCCCACCCCATCCCACCCTCCTAGGTTGTCGCAGAGCACCCCGTTGAACTCCCAGCAGCTTCTCGTTGGCTGCTTTACATCCAGCTCTTTCGGCGCTGCTCGCTCACTTCCTCCCACCATCTCCTTCCCCCACTCTGTCCAGAGTCTCTTCTCTGTCTGTGCCTCTGTCCCTGCCCTGCAGTTAGGGTCATCAGTACCGTTTTTCTGGATTCCATATATGCATCTGTTAATATATTTGTTTTTGTGTTTCTGACTTACTTCACTCTCTATAACAGGCTTTAGGTTTATTCACTTCATTGGAACTGACTCAAATTCATTCCTTTTTATGGCTGAGTTATATTCTATTGTATGTATGTATCACAGCTTCTTTGTCCATTCATCTGTTTGTGGACATCTGGATTGCTTCCTTGTCCTAGCTATTGTAAACAGTGCTTGTGTGATCATTGGGGTACATGTGTCTTTTTCAGTTATGATTTTCTCTCAGCATATGCCCAGTAGTGGGATTGCTGGGTCTTACAGTAGTTTTAGTCCTCGTTTTTTAAGGAATTTCCAAACTGTTCTCCTTAGTGGTTGTATCAATTTACATTCCCACCAACAGTACAGGAGAGTTCCCTTTTCTCTCCACCCTTTCCAGCATATATTATTTGTAGAGTTTTTGATGGCCGTTCTGAGCAGTATGAGGTGATATCTCATTATAGTTTTGATTTGCGTTTCTCTAATAATGAGCGATACTGAGCATGTTTTCATGTGTTTGTTGGCCATCTGTATGTCTTCTTTGGAGAAATATCTGTAAGTCGTCTGCCCACTTTTTGATTTTTTTTTTTTTTCCTTTTGGTATTGAGCTCCATGAGCTGCTTGTATATTTTGGATATTAATCCTTTGTTAGTTTCATTTGAATCATTTTCTCCCATTCTGAATGTTGTCTTTTCATCTTGTTTATAGTTTCATTTGCTGTGCAAAAGCTTTTAAGTTTAATTAGGTCCCACTTATTTAATTTTGTTTCCACTACTCTTAAGAGGTTGTGTCAAAGAGGATATTGCTGTGATTTATGTCAAAGAGTGTTTGCCTATGTTTTCCTGTAAGAGTTTTATAGTTTCTAGCCTTACATTTAGGTTGTTAATCCATTTTGAGTTTGTGTATGTTAAGAAGTGTTCTAATTTTGTTCTTTTACATGTAGCTGTCCAGTTGTATTCCTATAGACTAACGGTGAAAAATCAGAAAGAGAAATTAAGGAACTAATCCCATTCACCATTGCAAAAAGAAGAATAAAATACCTGGGAATAAACCTAAGGAGACAAAAGACCTGTTTACAGAAAACACTGATGAAAGAAATCAAAAACACAAACAGATGGAGAGATATTCCATGCTGCTAGTTTGGAAGAACCTGTACTACCCAAAGCAATCTGCAGATTTAGCAAAGAAGAAACTATACTACCCGAAGTGATATGCAGATGCAGTCCCTGTGACTAATGGGGAAAAATGACTAATGACATTTTTCACAGAGTTAGAACAAACAATTTCACAATTTGTATGGAAACACAAAAGATCCCAAATAGCCAAAGCAATCTTAAGAATAATGGAGCTGGAGGCATCAACCTTCCTGACTTCAGACTGTACTACAAAGCTACAGTAACCAAGACTCTATGGTACTGGCACAGAAACGAAATCTAGATCAATAGGACAAGATAGAAAGCCCAGGGATAAACCCACACATCTATGGGCACCTTACCTTTGACAGAAGAGGCAAGAACATAGCACAGAAAAGTTGGCCTTTTCAGTAAGTGGTGCTGGGAAAAGTGGAATCACATTTTGTGTTGAGGGTGTCACATCTCCTTAAGACTCTCTTAATCTGGACCAGTTTCTCTTTCCTTGCCCTTTTACTTTTGTCATTTTTGAGGGAGTACAGGCAGTTATTTGAATGATCAACCTGTGGCTTCTGTTTGTCTGACGGTGCTCATGAGTAGGTTCACGTTAGCTGTCTTTGGAAGGACTGTCTTTAGAATCAATCCTCTTAGTGTATCCTGTCAGGTGATACCTGCCTTGGATTTGTCTCATTATTGATGATGGATGACGTTAACTTTGATCAGTTTGTTAAGGTGATGTAGGGCTGTTTTTTTCCTGTTATAGTTAATAATGTATTTTGTGAGAAGGTTCTTTGAGCTATGTGAATTTCTTCTTAAAGCTTTTCACCTCTCTTGAACTCCTGTACTCTGCACCTTGCTCGTCCTCCAGGGCTGGCCTCCACAGCCCTCTTGTAGCCTGGAGCCCTGTGAGCACGCCCTCCTAACAGCTCACAGGCTGTCCTCCCCGTGTGGCCACCTCACGCTGTTTATGCTCTGACCGCAGACACCTGCCTCGTGTGGCACCCTCCTCACCTCCCATGGGCTTGGGCACCGCAGACCAGGCTGCCCTCTGTGCACGTGCTCCTCTTCCTGTGCTCCAGCTCTGGCACCCCACTGGGCTGCCCCCCATGCCCCACCTCAGGATGCCCCTCTTCCTGGGCCCTGAGACCCTGGGCTGGGCTGCCCCCCACCCCAGGATGCCCCTCTTCCTGGGCCCTGAGACCCTGGGCTGGGCTGCCCCCCCACCCCCCACCCCAGGATGCCCCTCCTCCTGGGCCCTGAGACCCTGGGCTGGGCTGCCCCCCACCCCCGCCCAGGATGCCCCCTCCCTCCTGGGCCCTGAGACCCTGGGCTGGGCTGCCCCGGCCCCCACCCCAGGATGCCCCTCTTCTTGGGCCCTGAGACCCTGGGCTGGGCTGCTCCCCACCCCCCACCCCAGGATGCCCCCTCCTCCTGGGCCCTGAGACCCTGGGCTGGGCTGCCCCAAGCCCCCCACCCCAGGATGCCCCCTCCTCCTGGGCCCTGAGACCCTGGGCTGGGCTGCCCCTAGCATGCCCTTCTTCCTGAGCCCTGAGACCCTGGGCTGGGCTGTCCGCCTTAGTGGGTGTTACCACTTTGCTCAGACTCTGCCACTTGGTGTCAGGCCGCCCTCCTCCATTTCTTGGCCATTGATACCCCATGCCAGTCACTCTCACCCTCCTGCTGGTGCTCTGACACTCCCCCTCTCCCGACCCCTGCCCGCTCGGTTGGGCTCTGATACCACTTCATGGCCACCACCCACCTTCCCCAGTGCCCCCTTTGTTCAGTGCTCCTCATCGCCCTGTAGGAAATTGTGTGGAAGGGCGGGGAGGGTGAGGGGCGCTCAGGTTTCCTCTTGTTACTTTCTTATCCAGCCCCCACATTGTTGCTTCCTCATCTCCTCTCTCTACTTCATAGCTCTTTTTATGAGGAGTAGTTAGAGATAATTTATAACATTGAAAGTGCTAAATTTACTTTCTTTGGAGAAAAATAGATGACTATAATCTGTGATTCAGTGTGCAAATCTTAGCTGTTTCAAGTATCATGAAAGAAATGATCTCCCTACATGGGCATTAAGGCAACATCACCATTTCCCTCAAAAGGAAAAGTGATAGTTCAGATCACAAGTGCTTCAGTTCACCTGTTAGAGACACACATCCATCCTGGCCCTGCCTCCTGGCTTTCAGCTTAAGACTCCAGTCTGTAAGTCATGGCATCTTTCTATCCCTGTTTCCTCATCCACAACCTGGGGATCATAAATACTTACCTGAGCTCTTGGAGCTCAGATGAGATAATGTACTTGAAAGTGCTATGCAGAGGGTAAAATGCCATGCAGATGTGGTTCCAAAGTTCTAATTTATTGCAGAGTCAAATGGGAATCTACAGGAAATTAAGTCAAGCATTTAAACTGCACTTGTGATTTCTAGGCAAATTCCCTCTGATTCGTGAGGCAAGGAAGAGGTCAGCATAGATTTTGCATTTCACTACCACTTTAAATCTATTGTTCTGTCAGTATTACTCAATCAGGCAAACACTCCTCTTTTGAAGTCCTGCCCACCCATTCTGCCTCTGTGACACATTTCCACCTCCTTGATGATTTTTACCCCTGGTGTGCAGTAGGTACACCACGGTGCCTGCTGTCTGTCACCCGTGGTGACCCCTGCACCATTGACCTCATATGAGTTCTGCGTTTGGCCTCCTGTGAGTTGTTTGTGGTGCAGTTGTGCTCTCACAGACCCCTGGAGAGGATCTTTAAGTGAATGAGCCTGTGCTGCAGTCACACGCTTTTCCTATGACCTGCTCGTCCCTACCACTTCCATTTATGTTACTAGCGTCACGCTCTGCGTGCTCCTTCTAGGTTAGAAACCTTAAACCCTCGTCGTTTGCTGCTATCTAATTGATCTCGGGTGGCCTGGGCCTGCAGTGGCTTGAAGCAGGGCTTTCGTTTCCTGCTGGAGATTGAGAGCACCAAATCCTAGCCACTAGACCAGTGTTCAGTGACAAGGCCTTGGCCCTTCAGCTTTGCAGAAAAATAACTCCTGAAAGACAGAAAGTAGTGAAATAAGTAAAGTATTTATCAGGAGGAAAAAGAGTACAGTAAGTGTGGATAGAAACACAAGCAGACTCAGAGTTGCTGAGTTGTGCCATTGTGGTAGTTTGATTTACTTTTATGGGGCATTTCTTGCAGGTTTCCTATGGCCAGTCATTTTGATTGCCTGGTTCACAGTCCACATTTGATGTCTTAAGATACCTCCCATGAGTGTACATGCATCTCTTAGCCAAGATCGATTCCATACCAAAGAGGCTTATGGGTAGAACATCAGTTAGCATCACTTTCGTTTTGACTTCCAATGACCGTTTCTGTGCTTGTGTGGTCAGGGAGGTCTCTTGACTTCAAGGATGAGGAATATGTGGTCTCTTATCTCCCATCTTGTATTTAAGGGCTTCCCTGGTGGAGCTGAGGTTAAATTCTCCCTGCAATGTGGGACACCTGGGTTTGATCCTTGGGTCGAAAAGATCTCCTGGAGAAGGAAATGGCAACCCACTCCAGTATTCTTGCCTAGAGAATCCCATGGACGGAGAGGCTTGGTGGGGTACAGTCCATGGGTCGCAAACAGTTGGACATGACTGAATGACTTCACTTTCACTCACTTCCACTTATCTCCCATCTGGGCAGGACCCAGCTTCCTCCCTTAGTTGTCCTCCCATTCTCAGATCCACAGGGAAAGACTCTCCAGTTGCTTTAGTCTGGTGGCACCCATCTACCTCTTATCACATCATCATTCACTAAATTCTGTTTTTGCAGAAACCTCTTTCTCACTTGAGCCTTCCTTTTCCTGTAATTAATAGCCTATCTCTGGCCCTTATTACCTAATCTCTGAGCTATCAAAGTAGCCTTCTTCAAGGCCAGTGTCAGAACCTTGATTTGCCAGGTACTAGCCTGGGCCTCTGTTGAATAACTGGATGAAGAGGAACCACGAGGCCAAAGCCAAGTTGCAGAGGGGCCAGCCCTTGCAGATGAGTCAGTAGGATGGTATAGAATACATCTCCAGAGACCTTAGTTGAGATCAGGCTTGGGGAAGAAGCTCTGCCTTGTCAGACTCAGACTCCTATCTGAAAACCTCTAGAATTTAGGAAGACCTCATCTTGAGAACATGAGTGTCATTATCTAAATGTAGCTCCAGTTAACACTTTGGCATCTTTCCTTCTAATCTATTTTTAATGCATAGTTGTTTTTTTTTTTTTTTTACTTTTTCTATAATTGTATGTATAAATTGCATAATGTCTATTAAATGGAAAACATTTCCCTTGGTATTTTTGCAAGTGCAGCTGAGAAAAAAATGATCCGTGCATAGTGTTCTACAGAATGAAAAGTTGCTGCTGTCTTTCTTCCTGTTAGAACAAGAAGATCCCTGGAAGAAATACTGGATTGTCTGTCAGAGCCTGACCCCAGCTTCTATTGAAAGCAGTATTTCTCTAGATGTAACTTTTGATTGCTGACAAAAACGACTCTCTTTGCTTCCAAAGTTTGGTCTTGATGTAAATTCATTTACTGTCCTGATCTTTGCTACTTAGCTTATTTGTTCATCCACGTGCCTCCCCTTACCCCTCCTTTTTTTTTTCTTCTCTCCCGGCCCCACCTCACCTCTTTGCCTCTCACTCCCTCCTTCCTCTACCACTCCCTTCCTCTCCTCCCTTCTTTCCATCCCATCCATGGTAAAAGCATGTTCTCTTCTAAGTCCCTGGCTTGGCTCTGGGGATTTAAAGATGAAGAGACAATTGAGGGACTTCTACTAAGGGAGAGAGATGCTTATGACTCTTTGCCAGGTTGTGTCCCAAGCTCATTTGGGTGCACATCGGGGGCAGTGCCTTACTCTTTCTGAAGAGGGTAGAGAAGGCTTCCTGGGGCGGTGACTTGTACCTGAACTGTGAAAGGTATCACCTGGTGGATATTTGGGTTTTTCCTACTTTTTGTCTATTATAGATAATGCTGCTATGGACATTGATGTACATGATTTTGTGTGGACATATATTTTTATTTCTCTGAGATCTACACCCAAGAAAGGAATTTCTGGATCATATAACTCGATACTTAACAATTTGAGGAATTTCCAGACTGTTTTCAAATTTGCTGTATAGTTTTCCATTCTGATCAGCAGTATATCATGGTTCTAATTTCTCTATATCCTCATGAAGGCTTGTACTTATTTTTATTATAGTCATCCTAGTAGATGAGAAGTAACTCCTCATAATTTTGATTTGCATTTTCCTGATGACTGTTGATGGTGACTGCAGCCATGAAATTAAAAGACACTTACTCCTTAGAAGAAAAGTTATGACCAGCCTAGATAGCATATTGAAAAGCAGAGACATTACTTTGCCAACAAAGGTCCATCTAGTCAAGGCTGTGGTTTTTCCAGTGGTCATGTATGGATGTGAGAGTTGGATTGTGAAGAAAGCTGAGTGCCGAAGAATTGATGCTTTTGAACTGTGGTGTTGGAGAAGACTCTTGAGAGTCCCTTGGACTGCAAGGAGATCCAACCAGTCCATTCTGAAGGAGATCAGCCCTGGGATTTCTTTGGAAGGAATGATGCTAAAGCTGAAACTCCAATACTTTGGCCACCTCATGCGAAGAGTTGACTCATTGGAAAAGACTCTGATGCTGGGAGGGATTGGGGGCATGAGAAGAAGGGGACAACAGAGGATGAGATGGCTGGATGGCATCACTGACTCGACGGACGTGAGTCTGAGTGAACTCCGGAGTTGGTGGGACAGGGAGGCCTGCCGTGCTGCAATTCATGGGGTCGCAAAGAGTCGGACACGACTGAGCAACTGAACTGATGATTGTTGATGTTGAGCATCTTTTCATGTGATGAGTTATTTGTATATCTTTGGATAAATGTCTTATTCAGAGCTTTTGCCTATTTTAAAATCAGATTATTTGCCTTTTATCATTGAATTATAATGATACTTTATTGTCTCTAGTGTTTTGAAGTAAAACTAATACCACTTTGCTTTTGACTTTTAAGTAGAAAATGACTCAATCGAAATTTTGAACCACCTAAAAAAAAAAAATTTAAATCTGAAAAATATATTGGGAGATGGGTATGAATACTAATTTCCAAAAATAACATTCATAGGTTCCACAAGTTGAATGCTATTAAGTGGTCATACTTGTCTTTAACAAGCTTCTTATGCCTATTTATGTGCACTGCCTTGTCAGCTCAGCTGCTCAGTTTTGTCTGACTCTTTGCAGCTCCATGGACTGTAGCCCATTAGGCTCCCCTGTCCATGGGACTCCCCAGGCAAGAATACTGGAGTGGGTTGCCATGCCCTCCTCCAGGGGATCTTCCTGACCCAGGGATCGAACCTGCATCCTCCTGCATTGCTTCTTTACTACTGCACCACCTGGGAAGCCCCACTGATGTGCACTGGTGTCAGAGAATTAAAGACTTCTCTCAGAAAGTCCCCAGCTGCTGTGACAAATGGGCAACATTTTCTAATAGTTCTTCTTACCCAAATAGTCCTTTAAGGCAATTGTTTTTCTCCTCTTTATCTCAGATTGGTCAAACATATTTGTAACTTCAGAAAGTGATACTGTGATTTGGGAATATTATTTATGCGTATCTGTCAGTCAGTTGAACAGCAATTATTGGATGCCTGCTTAGGTATATGGTTGACTCACTTTGTTTCACTTCAGGGGTCATACTCAAAAATATCTAACATTGGTGTGGTGTGGGCCTTAGCAAATCAAAATGGAGACTGACTCTAAAGTACTTCACTCACAGTTTCATTATTTCAGTCATAGATCCTTTATATTATTATTCTTTGTATTTTGAAATCTAGTGAACCTATGCCTGGTCCATAGCTTTCTTTCTTTCTTTCTTTTTTTTGATATGGATCTTTCCTCCTTTAGTAGTTTCATGTATTTCTCTTTTGATTGCTAAGTTGATAACTGTTTTGGCCAGTAAGTTTGCTGGGTGTTAAAATCAGAGGTAACTTTTGTATTCGAGATAATAATATTCAGCAGATATTATAAACTTCCCTTCAAGGAGATACTTCAGCATTCTAAAATTGATCATGGAAGTGTATGATTCCAAGCAGAGTTATCAGTTGCTAACCAGTTGAGGATTGTATATAAGTTGAGTGGAAACCAAGTGTTTTGCAAATTTGCTCGTGAGTGGTTTCTCTAGGTCATTAAGATTTATTCCTCAGCTGAATAGAACTCTTTTCAGTATACCATTTTAAAAATATTTGAATCAAGAAGAAAAATTTTCATGGAATACATGACTGCTCTAAAAAGCCATCTTTTCATTGTCCCTGCGCCCAGCTCCCTGCACCCCACAGCTGTAGGTGGGTACACCTCCTCATCAGATGTGGACTCAGGTGATTGTGCTGCCAGAGTCCATGAACTGGGCTTTCTCTTTAGTCTGGTGCACTGGATATCCTGTGTGCCCCAGCACGTCAGACGCCGCTGTGGACACCAGCTCTGAGATCACCACCAAGGACTTAGAAGAAGAAGGTTGTGGGGGAGATGAAAAGTGGGAGAGGTGTACCCACAGTGGGAAGGCTAGTGAGGAAAGTAGGGGCAGGAGGCTGCCAGTGAGGCAGAAGAAGGCCTAGAGGAAGGAGGTGTTGGTGAGGAAGACGGTGAAATGAAGATGAGGAAACTGAAGCAGCTGTGGGCAAAAGGGCAGCTGAAGGGAAGTGGGATGATGATACTGACATGAGAAGAGGACAGATGAGGATAACTAGACAACAAAAAAAAAAAAAAAAAAGAGCAAAAAGGCCACCCTGAGCTATTCATTTCCACTTCCTTTCTTAGAATCTCAGCAACATGATTACCTGGGGGTGGGGGGGCAAGGCTGTCGCCTCGTGGGCAGAGGCTGCCTACTGTGGGCAGAGCCACTCGAAGGTGATGCGTGCTCTCTCCACCATCCAACAAACCCAAAACACAAATCTGCAATAAGAGAAGGAAAAAACCCCAAGCTTTCCAGGCAAGTCCTGCTTCTTAAAAGTGACATAGAAGACAAGCTTGTGGTTACCAAGGAGGGAAACCAGGGTGGGAGGGGTACATTAGGAACTGGAGATTAATGTGTACACACTATTATATGCACAATAGATAATCAGCAAGGGCCTACTGTATAGCACAAGGAGCTCTATGCAGCATCTCGTAATAACCTATAGTGGAAAAGAATCTGAAAAAGAATAGGTTTATATTTATTTCAACCCTGAATATTCATTGAAAGGACTGATGCTGAAGGTGAAGTTCCAATAGTTAGGCCACCGGATGTGAAGAGCCAACTCATTGGAAAAGACCCTGATGCTGGGAAAGACTGAGGGCAGGAAGAGAAGGAAGTGACGGAGGATGAGATGGTTGGATGGCATCACTGACTCAATAGACATGACTTTGAGCAAACTCCAGGAGATAGTGAAGGATAGGGAAGCCTGGCATGCTGCAGTTCATGCGGTCTCAAAAGAGTCAGACAAGACTTAGAAAGTGAACAATATATATGTTTGTGTAACTGAGTCATTTTGATGTATACCTGAAACTAACACAGTGTTGTAAATCAGCTATACGCCGATTTAAAAAAAGTGCTTTTAAAAGGAAGATTTTTTTGTATTTTTAATTTGGATTTTTATCTTTAAACATACTGTTAGAGTTTAGCCATTTTTAATGATTGTGGGTGACCAGACCAACCTTTGGAGTGTTCTCCTTCCTATTTTTGACTTGACTTGTTGAATGACCATATTCATTATAATTTCAAAGGAGAAAAAAAAACAACTTGGTTTTAAAAAACCCGCAAAAACAACAAGAAAAGCATTCTTATTCCCAGGATGCTGGTAAACTTTTCTGTGTATGTATGTAACTGTACTCTAAGTAGTTTTATGAGATGATTATAAAGGTCAAAGATAAAAAGTTTATTTTTTCTACTTTTTTTGTCTATGAAGTTGTTTATTTTTTTGCCTGTTTGTGTGAAACATTGTTCTTCAAAAATAAACTGGAATTGTATTTTACCGAGTCATTTTTTAAAAAAGATACAGTTGTATATATTTTTTAACAACTCTATTTTCTGGTTTGCAGCAAATTTTCAATAATGACTTGTTCACCAAGTTTTCACTGTCCACATACATAGATTATCCATGATAATCTAGTGAAGACAAAATCAGCTCTTCCTTCCCTTTGGTTCATTGCTAGTTTTCATAGTTACCTTAATGGCAGCCATAGGGAGGGACAAGCCTGTGCTGTGGTCCAGGTGACTTAAACAAGAGTGCTGGCTGTGGAGATAAAGAGCAGACACCTGCACATTGTTCTAGAGGTAAAATCCTTTGGAAGTTGTTGGATTTGCTGTGGGAGAAGACGAGGTGAAAGAAGCATCAGTGATGATTCCCAGGTTTCTGGTTTCAGCATCTGAGTACATAAGCCATGAAATTGAAAGACTCTTGCTTCTTGGAAGAAAAGTTATGACCAACCTAGACAGCATATTAAAAGCACAAACATCACTTTTCTGACAAATGTCTGTATAGTCAAAGTTATGGTTTTTCTGGTATTCATTTATGAATGCGAGAATTGGACTGTAAAGAAGGCTGAGCACTGAAGAACTGATCTTTCAAACTGTGATGCTGGAGAGGACTCTTGAGAGTCCCCTGGACTCCAAGGAGATCAAGTTAGTCAATCTTAAAGGAAATCAACCCTGAATATTCATTGGAAGGACTGATGCTGAAGCTGAAGCTCTGGTACTTTGGCTGTCTAACGCAAAGAGCTAGCTTGTTGGAAAAGACCCTGATGCTGACAAAGACTGAAGGCAGGAGGAGAAGGGGTCAACAGAGAATGAGATGGTTGGATGGTATCACTGACTCAATTAACATGAGTTTGAGCAAACTCCGAGAGACAGTGAAGGGCAGGGAAGCCTGGCCTGCTGCAGTCCATGGGATTGCAGATAGTTGGATATAACTTAGCAGCTGAACAACAACATGTGTCATTTATAGAGATGGGGAATTCTGGAAGAGGGTAGAGTCAGTCATTTGCCTGTTTGCTCTAAGGTTCAGTTTCCTGACTTCTGTCCTCTGTATTGCAGGGAACTGCAATGGCACCCCACTCCAGTACTCTTTGTCTGGAAAATCCCTTGGACGGAGGAGCCTGGTGGGTTGCAGTCCATGGGGTTGCTAAGAGTCAGACACGACTGAGCGACTTCACTTTCACTTTTCACTTTCATGCATTGGAGAAGGACATGGCAACCCAATCCAGTGTTCTTGCCTGGAGAATCCCAGGGATGGGGAACCTGGTGGGCTGCTGTCTATGGGGTTGCACAGAGTTGGACACGACTGAAGCGACTTAGTAGCAGCAGCAGCAGCAGCAGCAGCAGCAGCAGCAGCATTTCAGTCTCCTTGCCTTTTGGTGTTTGTGGTTCGATTTGGCACATAATGGGCACTGATGTAAGCCTAGCAGATGGGAGCAGGGATGAGATAGGCTTGTTCCTCTCTCTTTTCACTCTGGGTCAAGTCCCAGGAAGTAGGGGTTTCATTCCTGTGGCTTCAGTCCCTATCAGGGCTCTTCCTTTGCTTGTGGTCCTAGTTCCGATGGGCAGCTCCTGTTGTTGCTCTTGCTGCTGCCAGTAGTGAGATGCAGCTTCTGGGCTCCTGCAGAGGGTCCCTCTCGCCCTTGGGCTGGTAACAGTTTCCTAATGTTACTCAGCTCCTGGTTACTTCACCCTCCCCATTTGGTGACTTGGCTTCTCCATTGCCTATGTAACCACACTTCTGTATTAATTATTCTTTATCTTAATGCCTAGAGTGGTTTCTGTTTTCCTAACTAGAACTGTGTTCGATGCAGGATGCAGGACGCTTGGGACTGGAGCACGGGGATGATCCAGAGAGATGATATGGGGTGGGAGGTGGGAGGGGCTTTCAGGTTTGGGAACTCATGTACACCTGTGGCTGATTCATGTCAATGTATGGCAAAACCAATACAGTACTGTAACATAGAATAAAGTTAAAAAAAAGAATACAAGGATGAAAATTTGAGAGTTCAATTTTGGAAATGGTCGGTGTTGAATTTAATATTTTTTTGGTAGGTTCCAGTGGAGATGTTGCTAGATAAGTTGGATGATGAGTTCAGGTGGCTGTTTCAACTGGAAATGTAAGTGTGGGTGCCACTCTTGGTGCGCTGGCGGTGTTTAACACTGTGAGAAATACAGCTGGAAGCATCCAGTGAGCAGATGACAAGCGAACCAAAATATAGGCTTTAAGTCTACTTCGTGGAGGACAGATAGGGAGGGATAAAGTAAAGTAGCTGAGGAGGTAAGAGGGAAACAGGAGAGGGATGCTCTTGACAATGGAAGGGAGTGTTTGATGGCATGGTGTGTGGTCTTGTTGTGTTTGGTTATCCATTTCCTTGATGAAAGAAGTTTGCAGGAAATTGAGAGTGGCTGAAACTCTTCATCAAAATGGAGTGGTGGAAGAGTGACTGGGAGGTAACAGAGTATAGCTGGTGCACAGAGACAGTTCTTTCCAGGTATTTGACTGTGGGAGGGAGTGTAAGAACGGGAAGATAATGGGATGATTAAGACAAACTACATTTTGTAAAATTGCTCTTTTTTTTTCTTTGAAAATACTGAAGTTTTGAATAAGTTCAGAAATTTTAAAAAGTTATACAAGGAAAATATCTTCCTCTTGTCTCCCATCAATCCTGTTCCAGTCCCAGCCATTGCTATTCATCTTTTATACACATGCCCCAAATTTCTGATGCAAATACAAGCAAGTGTGAATATATATTCTTGATTTCCAGTGGTGGCATAGTATCTTTATTATTTAGTTTCTTATTTTCTTTGAACCATATGTTCTGGACATTTTTATTTTAGGACTTTGAAGTTATTCTTTTTTCCTCCTTTTTAAAAGTATCTTATAGTAGTTTCAATTCTGAATATACTAATATGTCTTTAGCTGGTCATCTTTTGCTGTTACAAATAATGCGGCAAGGAATGGCTTTACACCTGTGCAAATATGTTTGTCATAGGCAAAATTCATGGAACTTCTCAGTCCCAGGATATGCATTTGCTATTTCCAGAGATAATGTCAAGTTGCCTCCATGGATGATGGTCTAGTTCGTAACCTCTACTATGCATGAGAGTTCCTGTCTCCTTATAGTTACACCAGCTCAGTGTTCTATCAAGTTTTGGGGCTTTTGACAATCTAGGAAGTGAAGAAAAATGGTACAGGTATAGTTTTGTTTTGTTTTTTGGTGCAGTTTTACTTTTCATTGATTAAGAATGAGGTTGAACATCTTTGTTCAAGATGTTTCTTCTTTCATAAACTCTGTTCATATTCTATGCCCTTTTTTATCCAATTAGATTTTGGTTGTCTCAGCATTTGAATTTTACTTACTAGGCCTGAGAGCCTAAAAGCTCAGTGGCAGGAACAGAGCATATAAGGTGGGCTTTGGACAGAGGGATGGGGACCCGATCATGCAATGCCCCGTAAAGTCCATTTGGTGTGTATATTGCTGCTTAGTTTAGAAGCCTGTTTAACACATTTGAAATAGGGATTCTTTGGACACAGTTACTTCTGAAATAATTATGCGTCAGGATCAGCAGAACAGTTTACCCTGGAAAGAGGATGGAGGAATATTAGCAGTGTTCTGTAAAAGGTCTGTCTAGCATTGTGGTTCATACAGGTTTATTTACCTATATAATTAATTTTCAATGGTTATTGGTAGAGTTTTGCCAACTCTTATTTCTCATTTAGAAGAGAAAAAAAATATTCTTTTCCCCTTCATACAGTAAACAGGGTTCAAGCTGACCCTTGGCTTCCTCATCTTATTTCTGCAAAATGCTCAGTAGGAGTATTTTAAAAGAACAAACTCATTATGCATGTAACCTCCAAGCATAAGTGCTTCCCGGGACATGCTGTATTCTGCTTCACTCAGAAACATGCCGAACAGTCACCAACGCTGTCTATGAGGGAGGGGTCAGTTCTGGCTCCAAGTGTTTCAACCTGGGAGCTGGAGGTACTTCCCGTCAGTCTGTCCCTCTTTCTCCCCATTATTTCTTCTCTTCATCTTTCCTACTCCTTTTTCTCCCTTGTCTTCTCCCCAGCCTCCCAGCCCTCCAAGCCCAGCTGGTTAAAGGGAATGTACTTTGTCAGGATCACTTTGCTTTTATAAAATAGATCTTGAAAGCATGATTATTCTATGCTTTTGCACATTTATACATTCCCTATAAAGAACAATAAAATGTGGAAGGAAAATATGAATGCATTGACAAGGATTTTTATTTTTGCCTTTCATTGGTTTGAAGATACTGTTTTTCAACATGTTCCTTAAAGGTGCTTTAAAATTTTCTTATTAAAGCATGCTCCATTCTCCGAGTTTTTCGTAGGCGTCCAGTGGTTTGTCTTACATAAAGAAATTTCCCCAGCTGGATTAAATGTAATGGATATTAAACTGTTGGGACATGATTTGTCTTCCAGAGTTCTGGGGTAAAGAAACTGCCCCAAGATGCTGCTGGGTCTACAACAGTCAAGACCATTTGTCCCCCTTTGTTTTGTTCTTAATGGATTTCTATTTGTATCAATTACATCTACGGATTTAAGTCTTTTAAGGCTCCTTGCACTGTTTGCGGCTGTTCCTGTGCGCAGTTGACTGGAGCAGTTCTCTAAGGCGCGTGTCTCAGTGTGAGTAGTTGGTGTGAGCCACGCCCATCTCTTCTGTAACGTCACCTTTATGCAGAAGGCTGCACGGGGATGGGAAGACGGGCTGCTTTGAGAGTCAGCCTGTGCTTTCCAGTGGTGCTCTTGTACTCAGTAGTAAGCTTTTCTTCACTTGCCAGTTTCCCACTGATTATGGAAGGCCAAGAGCTGATGTGTTCATGGTCTTGGAAACTTTGGAAATAGCTTAACAGCTCCTTTTGAAGCCTGGTTATTTGCCTTCTTAGAAAGAGTGTCATGAGGCAGTCTCACCTTCGTGGAATGCTACTTTATTTTGTTTTTGGGTATTGGCTGTTATTGTTGATCAGGAGGCAAAGAACCACTAGTGAGGCATTCTGATTTCCTTAAGTTTACAGTTTTGGAGTCAGTTTGTCTGGATTTCTAATTCTGCCCCCACTGTCTTATTCTGACTTTAGGCAAGTTACTTTTCCTTTCTATCTTTTAGCGTCCTCCTCTGTAAAACCAGAGTAAAAGGTAAACCCACCTCAATTTGGAGGATTAGATGGATAAAAGAAAAGGAATATGACATGCTTGGCTCATTGCTGGGTGCATAATATGTGCTCAGTAGTGTTAGCTATTGTCATTATTGCTAATCAGATTTTTATTACTTTAGATTTGGAAGTGGTTTATCTTGTGTACATAAATAGTTTGGAAACTAAATGCATTTCTATTAAAATAAATAATAGTTTGTTTCTCTGTCTTCATACTCAGAGTGGGTGGTGTGTCAATGGCCATCATTTTCTTGGTTCAGTGAGTACAAAAGCTTTTAGCAGTGGGGAGAAAAGTCCCAGAAAACGTTTATCAGGTCACTTTTTCCATGATGGATCACAGCAGGAGCACAGTTTATGTTCTACCTTAAAAATGAAAGAATGCTATTGATTCTGAGCTCTACAAAAAAGGAAATTAAAAATGATTTTTAAAGGCTTGATTAGTATTTTTAGTTTAAATGCTTTTAGAAATTCAAACAATGCAGATGGATATAAATTAAATATTAACATGTCCCTTCTCAGGGTTAAACGTCCTGAAATTATAAAAGTAATATCCATGCAAGTTTAAACAAAGGAGAGGGAGAGACTATAAAAGGTGCACATTAGACCATATTGGAGGCCAGCTGAGCCTTCATCTTATTTCCAAGGGTAAACACCTCAAACACTTTCATATTTATGCTTTAAGAAATTTTGTTTTTACTTAGAATTTCCTCTTTTCTCCTTTTCCTTTTAAAAACACAGGGGGAAGTACAAGACCTACTCTTTACCTTGCTTTCATTGATGATATAACAAAGATTATTATAAATAAGCACTTATAGACATATCTTGCTTTTTTAACAGCTAAATGGTTTTGTAGCTGCAGTCTCATTATTTATTTAATGTCTCCTTATAACAAAGATGTAAGCTTTCTGAGTTCTTTGTTTTTTCAATCTGCCATGTGAACTAAAGTTTTGGTGTATGTACATATATAAACATACATGTATATGTATGTGTTTGTATATAAATATGTGTGTGCTGCAAGTATCCTACAAGCATGTGTAGGAGAGTTTCTAGGGCAAGTTTAACTATCTGATAGCTATTCCTATGTTGTATTCCAGAGAGCTTCATCAGTAGAGGCTCCATCGATTAGTGTAGAGCTTGACACTTCCTCATTCCTTTGCTATCACTAGGTAGTTCCATACTTTTTAATATTTTTCAATTTGGTATGAGAACAAAAGATCTTAATTTTGTTTTGCATGAAAAAAAGTCAGTGAGAACAGTGTACATTGGGATACAGTTTAAATAGAGCCAAAATCTAAATGTAAAACCCTGAGCGTATTAAAATATAAGAATTCCTTAGTAATCTGGGAGTAGAGGAAGCTTTCTAATTATGACTCAAAATCTGGAAGCAATAAGAGAAATATTTGATAGATTAGCCAACACAAGCTGTTATATGTAGGATAGATAAACAACAAAGTCCTACTGTGTAGCTCGGGGAACTATATTTAATATCCTGTGATAAGCCATAATAAAAATATGAAAAACAATATATATATGCATAACTGAGTCATTTTGCTTTATAGTAGAAATTAACACTGTAAATCAACTACAATAAAATTAAAAGAAGAGTTTGATAAATTTGATATCCTGAAAATTAGAAAGCATGAGGAAACTATAAAAAGTGAAATAACAAGCTAGGAGAAAATATTGTAACTTCTATCACGGACAAAAGATTAACATCCTCTATGTGTGTGTATTTGTATGTATGAGTAAATTAAAACGTGAGATTAAAATGACTATTTAACCTAGTAGAAAAAAGGGCAAAAGATCTGAACAGACAGAAAATGAGGGTGAGGGTGGGGAATGACTCTGCAACTGATCCTTAAACACGTGAGATGATGCTCAACTCATTCTTCATAAGAGAAGTGCACATACTCAAATCCCACTGGCTTCCTGTTTCTCATTGCATTGGCAAAAGTACAGAGATTTGATAGCACACTCCATGGGCGATGCTGTGGATAAGTAGGTAATCTCATGCATTGCTCATGGGAGTGCGAAGCTGTGTACCTCTTACAGACGGGAATTTATCCTTTGATTGAGCAGCCCCAGTTTCCTGGACTTCATTCCAAAGGTAATATGGGAAAAATACAAAATGATACATGCACAGTGCTATTCATTACAAACCATTTGTAATGAGGGGCTGTGAATAATCAAGTCTTGGTCTCCAGATTCCATCTGGCCAGCCTCAAGCAGGTAGCTTTTCACACCCATGCTGATATCCCACCTCTGGCATTGGCAAATATGATTTTCAGCTGCAGATCAGGGGTTAACAAGTGTTAGAGAACCACTTGAGGGTAGGTAGAATTCAGTCCTTTGGCTTCTCAAAGTCTGTGCCTCCCGACTTGGTGCTTCTCCCTGCTTTTCCCTTTCTTGGTCCGTTCTTGCTCTAATTCTGCTTCTTTTGGGACTGGAGAATCTGCCATGGATTAAGAATACCATGAGGTGTTAACCTTTTCTTGAAGTGAAGTGAAGTCGCTCAGTCATGTCCAACTCTGCGACCCCATGGACTGTAGCCCACCAGGCTCCTTGGTCCATGGGATTCCCCAGGCAAGAATACTGGAGTGGGTTGCCATTTCCTTCTCCAGGGGCTCTTCCCACCGAGGGACTGAACCCGGATCCCATGCATTGTAGGCAGACGCCCTACTGTCTGAGCTACCAGGGAAGCCCCAGTAGGATGATAATAAAAAGAATGGAAAGGCAGGACAAATATAAATGACACTGCTGCCGCTGCTGCTAAGTCACTTCAGTCGTGTCTGACTCTGTGCGACCCCACAGACGGCAGCCCACCAGGCTCCCCCGTCCCTGGGATTCTCCAGGCAAGAACACTGGAGTGGGTTGCCATTTCCTTCTCCAAGGCATGAAAGTGAAAAGTGAAAGTGAAGTCGCTCAGTTGTGCCCGATTCTTAGCGACCCCATGGACTGCAGCCCACCAGACTTCTCCATCCATGGGATTTTCCAGGAAAGAGCACTGGAGTGGAGTGCCATTGCCTTTTCTGTAAATGACACTAGGAGATAATAACTTAAAAGTCATTGGTGTCAAGAGGTTTTGGGTTTGAACTCCAGGTCTAAAAAGACATTAATCCAATAACCAAATTACCTACTAGCAGTAGGATGTTTGACCATTTGTTTTGTTTTGCATGATGAGGTTCTAGACACGGCAGGTGTTCTGTTATTTCCTGATTGTTCTAGATGGTGCTGCTCTAAGGTAGATGTACCAAATACTAGCTTATTTCTTCCATTTTAAGTGCATGTCACCCTGCCTCCTATAGTAATATTTGAAGTTGGGATGTATCTTAAAACTTAAATGAACTGAATATAGTATTCAGTGTAATAGCTCTTGAAGAGCTATTACAAAGTTAACTGTGTTTCTTATGGTTGATGGCATCTTAAAACCCAGAAAATGGGTTCATAAAGGGACAAACATGTGGAATCAACATTTCTTAATGGCAAATAGCCATATATAATTTTTCTCCTCACTCCCCTTTTGTAATGAATTTTTCTGTTATTTAAAAACCTTAGAAAAAGGCCTTTGCTGAGTGTGTGTGTGGGTTGGCACAGAGCAAGTAAATACTCAAAATTGAGAAAGGAAAATGATAAAGGGTGGAGGATCATCTTAACTTTTAGTAACTATGCAGATATCTTTCTTTGAACTCTTAGCATTTAGTACAGTGGGTCACTCCTTTTAAAAATACTCTCTTCGTGGATTTCTGTGACGCCCACGGGCCCTCGTTTCTATCCTCTTATCTTCCCGGCTATTTCTTTTCGATGGCCTTTCTCATCTCCGCTCCTCTGTGAGACCCTGGAGCACCAGTGTTCTGTCTTCGGCCTTTCTCTCCTTTTTCCCCTCTGTATGCTCTCCTTAGATGAGTGCATCCATTCCTATGAATTCAGTTACTTTTTTGGGTTTCTGAGTCTCCCATTTGTGTCTCCAGCCTAGAAGACTCCTGAGATCAAACGACTGATCAGTATTTCTAGTTAAATGTTTAACTGGGATCTTGAATATAACATGGCCACAACAAAACTTTGGATTCTCTGTTCCCCAAATCATGTCTTTCTAAACCTTCCTCATTTCAGTAAATGGCACCACAGGCAACTGATACTCAGGCCAGAATCTTTGCCATGTGCCTAGGGATCCTGTTTGATTCCTTCTTGCACAACATATACCTACTCTATCAGGGTTTTTTGATTCTACTTCTGAAACATGCCTCTCTTCACTTCTCTGATTCATGTCATTGCTCTGACCCCAGTCCAGGTTACATCGCTCTTTCACCTACTCTTAGACCATTGCTTTGCCTCAGCTTCCAACTGGTTTTCTTGCCTTTACTTTTTTCTCCCACTTGTTTTTACTTTTACCCTGTCTACAGACTTTTCTTCACAGTGATTGCAGAATGCGATTTCTGAGGTAGAAATTAGTTTATATGTTTGAAATTCAATGGTTACTTCCCCTTACTCTTAGAATAAATGTAAAGCTCTTACATATTAAAAAGAGGCATTACTTTGCTGACAGAGGTCTGTCTAGTCAAAGCTATGTTTTTTCCAGTAGTCATGTATGGATGTGAGAGTTGGACTATAAAGAAAGCTGAGTGCTGAAGAATTTATGCTCTTGAACTGTGGTGTTGGAGAAGATTCTCCAGAGTCCCTTGGACTGCAAGGAGATCCAACCAGTGCATCCTAAGGGAAATCAGTCCTGAATATTCATTGGCAGGACTGATGCTGAAGTTGAAACTCCAGTACTTTGACCACCTGTTGTGAAGAACTGACTCATTTCAAAAGACCCTGATACTGGGAAAGATTGAAGGCAGGAGGAGAAGGGGATGACAGAGGATGAGATGGTTGAATGGCATCACTGATTCGATAGACGTTGAGCAAGCTCTGGGAGTTGGTGATGGACAGGGAAGCCTGGTGTGCTGGTCTATGTGGTCGCAAAGAGTCGTTGGACACGACAGAGCAACTGAACTGAACTGAAAGCTCTTAACTTGCCAACATCATCTGATTCCTACCTGCTTCTCAGACCTTTCTCTCCCTATGTCCAGTCACGCTGATCATCTCTGTTACTGGAACATGACAAGCTTGGGCCTTTTTCATGGCCTTTGCACTTGTGGTATTTTCCTCTTGGAGTGCTCTCTCTCCTGATCTTTGCTTGGCAGATTCCTTCCCATTGTGTCAGTCTCAACTCAGATTTAAACTTCTGAGGGACACTTACTTTGACCAGCAAACCCATAGTTATTCTCTGTTCATTACCCTCTTTAATCATCTTAGTATCATTGACCAGTGCCTGAAATTACCTTGCTCATTTCTGTTCTTTTGTTTTGATCAGATTTCCTCTTTAAGATTGTAAACTCCTCGAGGTTGGAATCTCTTTTACAGCCACATCCCCAGCACTTAGGGCAGAGCCTGACACACAGTACAGCCTCATTGCACTTTGATTGTTGGTTGATTTACACTTCTGAGTAGAACAGTCTTTTTGACTTCTAAGTAGAATTATCTTTTGACAATATTAAATATATTAGCTCAAAACTAAGTTCAAAGATAACTGGATAAGAAACTCATGTGTTCATTGGAGGAAGAACATGGTCTTTTGGAGGTAGTTACCAAAAAGTTCATCCTTTGGTGGCTCAGATGGTAAAGAATCTGCCTGCAATGCAGGAGATCCAGGTTCTATCCTTGGGTCAGGAAGAACCCCTGGAGAAGGGCATGGCAACCCACTCTAGTATTCTTGCCTGGAGAATTCCATGAATAGAGGAGCCTGGTGGGCTACAGTCCATGGAGTCAAAAAGAGTTGGACACAACTGAGTAACACACACACACCAAAAAAAAGTTAGATAACATTGTGGGCATATTGGTATATTCACAGGATTCCTGTTGATCACGAGTACTGGATCACCAAGCATAGTATTCACTTTATTTTGAAAGGCAATACATTTCAATATTGGCAAAATTCCAGACAAAGTAGAATAATGTGCCTTATTTATTAATGGTGTTCTCCTTGAGAAAGCTTTTGTTGAAGTATGGGGAAAGTGGTCTGACAACTTGAAGGTGACCGAAGAAAAGAATGTGCCAGGATATAGAGTTGTTTTCTGCCACATATGGTTCTGTCTTCTGACTTTTGTTTGTTTGAAGTAAGCCCATAGTCTCTACATCCTTCATCATTAGCTAACAGACACCCGTGACTTTTTCTTATGTGCATAATACGTAGCTCATAGTATTGCTTTGTCTTTCAAGAATCAACATTTGTTCAGTAAATAGTAGATACTCACTGAGTACCTATGAACGAGGCATTATAATAAGTACTGGGGATCTGGCTGTGAACAAGGTAAAATCTCGGTCCTAAATATTTGTTAAATAAATTGGTGAGCTTCTTGAAGCTTATTTCGGAGGATTGGTATGGCCTTCAGAGCTTTAGGAAATTGGTAGAAGGCATCTAACAAGCCATATGCATGTGGTCTCACACATTCTCTCTCTAGCATCTTTTTTCTTGTTCCTGCTTGTGCCCTGTTTTGTTTTTCATGGTTATTTGAATGTCTGTTCTGTACCCATCACTGTGTTAGGCCCTGGACTTTCGGATAACAGCAGAAAAAAATGTTGTCTTCAGTATCTCTTTAATAGTAATATAGACAGACTGGAAAAATGTATTATTTTAATGCAGAATTGTAAAGTACAAGGATAGTCTCAACACAGTCTACTATGGGAATGCAGAGAGGAGGTGTCAAACCAACATCAAGGGGGAACTGAAGGGCGCATAGGATTTAGCCAGTGAGTCGTTTTCGTGAAGTCGCTCAGTCGTGTCCGACTCTTTGCGACCCCTTGTAGGAGCCCTACCAGGCTCCTCTGTCCATGGATTTTCCAGGCATTAGTCCTGGAGTGGATTGCCATTTCCTTCTCCAGGGGATCTTCCCAACCCAGGGATCGAACCCAGGTCTCCCGCATTGTAGATAGACGCTTTACTGTCTGAGCCACCGGGGTAGACAGATGAAAGGGGCATGAGCTGTTTCTGTGAAGCAAATCAAGTGTGCTCCTCAGATGGACTAGTGCAAACTTGAGGAATTTACTTTGGTGTAGCTGGAAGGATAAAGAATATAGGAAGAAATGAATATTGAAGTTAAGGAGGTGGAGATTTTTGAATACCAACAGGAATTCCCTGGAAGATTGAAAAGGTAATCTGATCAGATTGCTACAAGAAGATTGTCTTTTAGGTAGCATCTCTGGGGATAATTTGGGAGGAACTAGAAAAGGTAGGTGAATACTCGTCATCTCTGAGTTTGAGCAGGCAGCCAGGTCGATGTTTTATGGACAGCCCCTCTGGGTTCTGGGTGGGAAGATAGACTCGGGGTGCGGGGGAGGCACGTGAATGGAAGGAGTAAGACAAGTTAGAGGGATCTTAGTATTCAGCTGATGTATAGTAATGAGGAGCTTTTCTTTTCAGATAGTTGTGTATCTTCCCTCTTTGTAAAAAGAAATTTACCATTTTTATAGAAGATGCTGGGGAAGAAGGTTTTGCTAAGTTTTACTGGAAGCTTGGACATGCTCACCCTCCCTTTCATGTTATGTTCTCACTGGAAGTTCTGTTCCCAGGCAGAGAATGTACACACAGACATCAAGTGTCCTTGATTCTTCATGTCTTTTGACCTTTGCTTCTGTTCTTAATGAAATACTAGTGAAGGTGCTGCAGTTTTCAATTTTGGTTTTCCTTTCATCGTGGTAATCCTATTTTACTGCTTAAGTCCTTTTAGGCAGTAAGGTTGTTGGAATAGCATCAAGCACTTCAGGCATTTATAAATTCATTTCAGTAAACATGAGTTTAGGTGATTTGTTGCATAGCTAGTGAGTTTATTATTGTATATAACAGTATCTAATCGAATTAGTGAGAGGAATAAAAGGCTCACTTTGATGTAAATCATTAACTTTTTCAAAGAGGACAAACCATATTTTTAGTAACATTTCAAGCTGAAGAATATTCAGTGTATAATGCATGTGCTTGAGTAATGTTAACACACAGTCCCCAGAGAGGCAATTAATTTCATATTCAGAGGTAAGATTAGGCCAGTTTCACTTTATCTTTTGAAAGTTATTAAATACTTGCAGGTATTGACAATGTAGGAAGACAGTGCTTATCCTCTTTATATTTTAAATGAGAAAATAAGAGCACAGGTTATATATTTTTAATATTTATTTCTCACCAATGTTTCCATATTGAAGCAGCTGCATATTGTATTGTAATGGCCCATTGGTTTGCCTCATCCTCTAGCTCTTCCCCCAACCCCCACCCTGCCACAGTCCCAGTGCCATTTGAGTGAGCACTTGGATGTTTTTGGCTGATTAAATGTGATACTTACTTACTTTCCTGTTTCATATTTCTGTTTTTAATAGAAAATGCATCAGATGCAGACTTATGGCTCCTGAATAGTTGTACTGTAAAAATCCGGCTGAAGACCACTTTAGAAACTCAATTAAGTAAGTGAAAGCTGATTTTTTTCTTTCTTCCTTTTTCTAAGTGTTGTAAGAATTTTGGGAAAATAGCTTTTAAAAGATTCCTAACATTACAGATACTTAGGATGTTATCAATAAAAGTATGAGTTGGACTTTTATAATTATACTTTATCTGATAAGGAGCAAAACTTGAATGCAGACTTTTCTAATAGATGTTTGAATATTTATAAAGTTTGCTAATAGGTGTTTTGAGTATCTGTTAAGTATTAATAACATAGTTTTCTCAGGGAATCCAGTCCCTAGTTTTTGAAACTGCCAAAAGCAGTCCTTGCCTCTTCTCTCTTCCCTGCCTGCTAGTGCTGTTCTAGGTGCTAATAATGCCTGACTATCAAGGAAATTGCAGTTTGCTTGGGGAGTGGGCATGTAATCCATGGTCATTGAATTGTTCTTCAACTTAACAGTGAAAGAAGTATTCTTTTTTCACATCTCTGAATCTTATTCCACCCACCTTCTTGGAACCTTCATTCTATAAATTTATATTCTCTTTCACCTCTATTTTCAACCTTTCCAACCCCATTGGTGCCCTTTCATTGACCTAAAAACACACTCAGATCTACTTAGCCCCATGCACCCCTTTTAGCTATCATCCTATTTTTCTTCTTGCCTTTCCTGAGAAACTCATTATGAGTCTTCATTTCCTGACTTCACTCTCAAATTCAATCCCCACCACATTGGTTTTATTGTGAAACATGTCATACATGAATGAGTTTATGAAACATGTACAGTTCAAATAAGGATAACAAATGTAACACTTATGCATCCACCATCCAGCATAAGAACCATCCAGCATAAGAAATAAGGCATTACCAAGATGGGAAGATCCCCTGGAGAAGGAAATGGCAATCCACTCCAGTATTCTTGCCTGGGAGAATCCCATGGACCGAGAAGCCTAGTAGGTTACACTTCACAGGGTCGCAGAGAGTCGGACACGACTGAGCGACGTCACCTTCACCAAGACCTTAGGTAACTGCCCCGTGTCCCTCTTTCAGTCATATCCTCAAGATGTAATCTTTATGCTGACTTGTGTGAGTCATTCCCTTTCTTTTATTTATCATCTGCTAAATATATCTGTAAATAATGTGTTTAATTAGTTTTGCCCTGTTTTAAGCTTTATTTATTGGACTTACACTGTTTATGTTCTGAATTTGCTTCTTTTTTCTACCATTTTGCTTTTAGATTTATCCACGTTGATGGATGTAAAATAACTCTGGTCGTTTGTAGTATCTTACTGAATGAATTTGTCATAATTTATTCATTTTATCATTGAAAGAGTTTTGAGTTTTCCCTATGTTTTGCTTTTATGAGCATTGGTGCTCTGAATATTTTGAACATTTTCCAGTGCAGCTGTGCAAAAGTTATTTTAGGATATGTACCTGGGAGTTGAATTATTGGGTCACAGGTGTGTGCATATTCAAACTTTTAGGTGATGCTGAACTTTTTCCCTGACGGATATACTGAACCTCATTCCCACCAGTCATGGATGTGTGTGGTTGTTCTCCATTCTAGCCAGTACTTAATGTGGTCAGGGTTGTAAATTTCTGCCAATCTGGTGGCAGAGATGGTATTTCAGTGTGGTCTTAATTTGTTTCTATGATTACTAGTGACGTTGAGGATCTTTTTGTATGTTTGCCATTTGAATTTTGTGTGTGTGTATGTGAAATGTTTTTAAAGTATTTTTTCTGATACTTGTCTTTTTATTTGTGGGAATACATTCAGTGCATTCTGTGTACTAACCCTTGCATATTACATTTGTTGCAGCTATCAGCTGTGGCTTATCTTTCACTTTCTCTAATGGTATCTCAGACTGAAGAGAAATTCTGGCTTAAAATTTTCAATCTTTGCCTTTGGGTCTGTGCTTGTATTCTTTAAGATGTCTTTCCTTACTCTAAAGATATTCTGTGTATTTTCTTCTAAAAATTTTGTGGTTTTTAATTCTTACATTCATATTTATAATTCATCTGGAATTGATTTTTTTCTCTTGGTGTGGTACCAGGAAGGGGGTCCCATTTTATTTTTTTGCATAAACACCAACTTTTCCAGTATCATTTACTATTTTTTTTTAAAAGCTTGCCCTTTCTCCTTTTCTTTCTGTATTACCCACTTTGTCATAGGCTCATTGTCCATAGATATTTGGGTCTGTCCCTTGGCACAGTGTTCAGTTTCATGGATCTGTTTCTTGGTGCTTATTCTACGTAGTCATAATTAGTGTAGATTTATATTAGGCCTCAACGTTTGATAGCGCTAGTGCATTTTGTTCTTCAGTTTGAAGGAAGACATGTTTAAGTTTTGAAAATGTGACATTACAGCTAAATATTATAAAGTAATGGGTAATATTTGATCTTTATCAAGTGTCTTCTGTATGGCAGGCACTGCTCAAGGTGCTTTACATCACTTGGATATTATCTAATTTAATTCTTGCACTCTTCCAATGAATTATAGTTTTCACTTTTATTTCTGTTTTACAGAGGAAAAACCATCTGTTTTTCAGATGAAGTTCCCTAAAGCCCTTGAGTTCATAAATGGTGGAGGTGGGATATTAACGTAGGTAGTCTCACTACAGACTGTGTGTTGTTAAATTTAATACTATGCTTTCCAGGTAAGCAGTTGTAGATTTGGGGCAGATTATCAGACAACACTTGAAATACAGCTTTTGTATTTCCATAGAAGTGACCTTTGAATGTGATGGTATTCTCAACTCACTAACTATGGAAGGAGCAGAGAAGACTTGCTACCTGAATGATGGTGGGAGGCTTAGGAGGGTGGTGGTGATGTAGGAGGAAACTAGGGAATTAGAGCTGTGGTTAGGACCAGAAGAAGGGAGAGTTAAAACAAGAGCAGAGCATGAAATTTGCCAGGTGCTGCTTATTTTCAAAGAATGCTTGTTATTTTGTGAGACGTCTGTCATGTTCCACATTATCTAGTTTTCTCCACACTGGAAAGGCGTAAGATACAAAGATATTTTAGTGCTACTGATAGCCTCTAAACTCAAAACCCAGAGAACTTCATTTCTGTGATTATCAATGTTATAATGTAATTAATGGATACACTTCTAGACTGTTTCTACAAGTTTACTTAAAAAGTCAAATATAACTTGTGTCAGTGGGTTTTCTTATATAAACTGTTGTGAAAGTGGTTTAAGATAATGATGCGGTGTTTGATTAAGTGAGGTAATCACTTAAGATGTGTTTGTCATTTTAATACTACAAAGCTAGTGGTAGCAAGTGCAGGTTCCTTTAATGCGCTCTTCTGCTTGATTGAGAGAAAATTTAAAAACAGTACTATAGGTGATTAAGTATTTCTGTTTTAAATGGCTTTGAAGGCTTTTGATAATCATAACTAGCTGTTGTTAATCTAACACCTAAGCTAACGTTGGATTTGTTTCCAGAATAAATATAATCCTGTAGAAGGCGCATTAACAATTAACATTGAGAAAACATCCAATTCGAGTGACATTTATATATGTAAAGACTTTCAGTGAAAGATTACCTATTCTTGTCAAGCATTTCACTTTATTTAAATGTTTTCCCCTCTTTCATCACTGTCTCCTAACAAAGCAAAACAAAGATGAGTAGTTCATACACTTTATTACACCTTCAGTCATGCGACATGGTGTCTTCTGTCTACCTCTGGCTCCCTCCTTTCTCTTCAGCCTGCTCACTAGATGCATTTTTCGAGGCAACATTTAAATGCAAGGATAGCACCATCGGGCTTCCCTGGTGGCTCAGACGGTAAAAAGTCCACCTGCAATGTGGGAGGCCTGAGTGTTGTCCCTGGGTGGGGAAGATTCCCCGGGAGAGGGAATGGTTACCCACTCCAGTGCTCTTGCCCGGAGATGCCCATGGAGAGAGGAGCCTGGGGGCTACAGTCCATGGGGTCGCAAAGGGTCAGTCACTACTGAGGGACTCTGCAGCACAGCGCCTGTAGGATGTCGCATTTCTCTTTGTTCAGCTGTACCTAATCCCTTATGCTCAAACTCACCCTTATTGAATGGGCTGGGGGCTATATTTTTGTCCTCTGAAAGCCCTACGAACGATGATTGCTTCATTTTGCCGCTTATGTCTGAGTGTTTGTCATCATTTCTGATCATCTGCTTTTATTTCTCTCCCAATGTAATCTTGATATTTAAGAGTAGTTTGTCTTTTATCAAATCATTTTATCTCTTGAGCTACCCAGGACCCTCCTGTATTCACAGGAGAAAAGAAAGAAAACTGTGAGAGCTTTATTATCTTTCATGTGATTAATGCAGCCTTGATTAAGATCTCAGAACGGTAAATCTGTGACAAGGCAGCCATGGCCTTTTCTTTTCTTTTGGTGGTGATGGTCAAAAGTATTAGGTTTGCAGCATCACAAAATAAAAAATATTGGGAGTATTATTTAACCTTTGTTGCAGAGCATATTGGCATAAAATTATTTGGAAATTTTCATTTTATACACTTGTGCTGATAATAAATCATTATGTCCTTAAGTAATTTCTTAACTTAGTCAAAATAACATAGTTGGGATAAAAATGCATGTCTGTTCATCTGTAGGCTCTACTGCTCAATACTTTCTACTAGTTGATCTAATCACTAAGGTTTTACAGTGTTTATATTATTGATACTCAGATTGATAAAAGAGTAGGAGTTTTAAGTAGTAAAAAGGGAGTTAAGAATGATTTTTTTGTCTGCCTTTGAACTCTGAAATTTTAAATGCTATTATTGCCTTTACTAATTTTGAAAAAATCGCTAATGAGCCCCACGTTTTGTGATGGTAGGCTGTTGCGTGCATACTCTTTCCTCTTGAGCCCTTGCCAGTTGCCCTGTCCTTGTTTTTATCCAGTATACCAATTTGATTTAGACAATATGGCCTTGAACTTGAGGGGCTCTTGAGTAAACGAAAAAGATCAAAAGTTAAAAAAAAAAGAATTTCCTCTTAATGAGAGTATCAAATAAGAAAACTGCTTTGGTTCATGCTTTATAGAAATGTGGGATCTTTTCCATGCCACCTAAAGGAGGTCATTCAGAGGCTGGTGAAAATAAACACGTCTTGTGTGTTCTATATAAATGACAGAAAGAATAGCCAGCTTGCTTTGATCATGGACTGTCAACCTCTGTTTGACCTTGTGCGTTATTAACCCAAATGGGCACTGTGGTTTAGCCATACTGATAGTAGATAGACAAGTCACGAGTTCTTTGAACCACCTTTGCCTGAAGAAATAAATGGTAATGTTAAAGGGATGGTTTAGATATCTAAGTGAAATTACTGGAAAGAACCATGGAAATATAAGGAGAAATGGACCAAAATGAAAGTGTGTGTTGAGACAGAGGGTAATGTGCTTTGTATGATATCTTCAGTTTAAAGGAGAGCTCTTTTTAGAAACAGCATCTTGTTGATCAAACAAATTATTGGAACTTCATTCCTATTATGAAAATATTTTTGGCTTTATGTGGATTTAGTGAACTTCCTCATCATAAGTTAAAGTTGGGGGACACATCAGAATATTATTTCAACTTGAATTTGTAAAATAAATTGCCTTCAAAAAACTGACTTATTAAGAACAGAAATGCTTTCGTTTTCAGTTAGTGCTTACACCATTTAAAGAAAGAAAGAAAAAAACTCAACTGGTTCTGTTTTAACTAGATTTGTTAGTAACCAGGCAGTCTTTTTTAATTAAAAATTGGTATTGGGAGATAAAAATACTAGCTTTTAGTTTGGCTTTTCGCAAGAAACAGGTTAGATAACACAGTTTGTTTTGTTAAACTTTTTTTTTTAATACTGTAGGCTGTGGATTTTTTCTTTACACTGAGATATTTTAATTTTGGCTTTTCTGATTGTATGAAGTGACTTTAGTTCAGTATCAGTTTTATGTTATTGTTTGAAGCATCAGCCACAGAAAGTGAATCATTGTTTGCTTGTACCAGTCACAGTCTCATGGTTCCCGCTCTCCTTTCCCACCTTAAAGATTTCCCTCAACATGGAGTGTTAGTTCAAAATATTGTACTGTTTGACCTAATACATATTGTTGCTCAAGTTTTGTTTAATGTGACTGTTTTTCTCAAAGCAGTGCTATTTTTAACATGAGCTTACACTTCCTCCTACGGTTTCTCATCTACTTCTACTGTTGAGATAATATCTGTGTGCTGATGATTCCCGAATTTCTGTTCCTGACCCTGGTCTCCCCTTCCAAGAACCAAGCTTGGACATCTAGCTCCTTTCTGGACTTCTTCATTTAGATGCCCCGTTGACACCTTAAATCACTGTGTCAGAACCTCTCCATTATCTGCCTCCACCTTTTCTCCAGCAACGTTCGTATAACCTGTATTTGTTGGGTTACAAGTCACCCATCAGAGAGTCTGAGAGTTTTCTTTGACTCCCTCTTTCCCTTACCAATTTTGCCTATCCTTTAGGGTTGATTCTCCTTCTGAAATGCCCTTTTCTTCCTCCCTTCAACTTCTTTCTTCTCCTTGCTTTTGCCCAGTGCTGTTAGTGTTTATTGCTTCTTGGAATTTGCAGTGAACCAGTATGTTCTCATGTTTCATGAAATTGCCACTAACTGGACACCTTAAATTTAATCTTTTCTCTCCATCTCTGTTGCTAATGTCTTAGTTAACGGTCCTCCGTGTTCCTTGCACTTAATATTACAGCAGAAGTTGAGCCTGTTCTCAGCTTCTTTTCTGTTCCAGCTCATGCTTTTCTGTCCTTCACACTCTGTAATGGTTCCTTCTCAGATACAGAATAAAGACAGAATTTCTTAGTTTAACAAGGTATTTAAAAATAATCTGTGTGGAGAAAAGGGAACCCTCTTACATTGTAGGTGGAAATGCAAACTAGTACAGCTACTATGGAGAACAGTATGGAGATTCCTTAAAAAACTGCAAATAGAACTGCCTTATGACCCAGTGATCCCACTGCTGGGCATACACACTCAGGAAACCAGAACTGAAAGAGACACGTGTACCGCAATGTTCATCGCAGCACTGTTTATAATAGCCAGGACATGGAAGCAACCTAGATGCCCATCAGCAGATGAATGGATAAGAAAGCTGTGGTACATATACACAATGGAGTATTACTCAGCCATTAAAAAGAATGCATTTGAATCAGTTCTCATTAGGTGGATGAAACTGGAGCCGATTATACAGAGTGAAGTAAGCCAGAAAGAAAAACACTAATACAGTATATTATCGCATATATATGGAATTTAGAAAGATGGTAATGATAACCTGTATGCGAGACAGCAAAAGAGACACAGATATATTGAACAGTCTTTTGGACTCTGTGGGAGAGGGCGAGGGTGGGATGGTTTGGGAGAATGGCATTGAAACATGTATATTATCATATGTGAAACAGATCGCCAGTCCAGGTTCAATGCATGATACAGGGTGCTTGGGGCTGGTGCACTGGGATGACCCAGAGGGATGGTACAGGGAGGGAGGTGGGAGGGGGTTCAGGATGGGGAACACGTGTACACCCGTGGTGGTTTTCATGTCAATGTATGGCAAAACCAATACAACATTGTAAAGTAA
The DNA here is from genome assembly GCA_917880005.1 of Nanger dama. Classification (NCBI taxonomy): domain Eukaryota; kingdom Metazoa; phylum Chordata; class Mammalia; order Artiodactyla; family Bovidae; genus Nanger; species Nanger dama. Next base: position 10,904,743 of record CAKJTW010000032.1, on the reverse strand, counting down.
TTAGCCTCCAAAAAGAAAAAAATCTGTTCCTTGCCTGCCTCCATTGCCTCTTTTCTCTCTGCTCCTCCATAGAATTTTACTTCCTGCCAAACTTCTATGATTTTCCAGACACATAATGTGTTTGCATATGTTTTTCCTCTTCTTTGGAGTGTGCTCTTCTTCCCCACACAATGCATGCATGTGAATACTCTCTCTTCTCTTATCTCTCTTATGCATCCCATGCAATCCTAGTTGGCAACCCAGTCATCTTGTGGCGTTCCTATCAGAGGTAGTTTGGTGAATGGTTATCTTCCTGCTACCACCCACCCTTCACCTCTAGCATCCACAGAGGTAATCGCCTTCTCCTCTGCGCTGCTGCTGCATCCCAGACAAACATCTATTGTTGCATATTACATTTTATTAATTGTTTACATATTTGGCTCTCTACTAGATTTTGGTCTTTAAGTCAGGTTATTGACCTCAGGAAAATCCTTTTTATGAAGTTGTTGACCCTCTGACTCCACCATATAATGATTTTCTTTTCTTGGGAAACAGATACCATCAATAGAGTAAGACTTGCTTGTCAGCTCTTTGGAGACTCCTAAGACCACTGTGACTCCCTTGTAGACACAGGCTTTTATTTGCTACAAGGGGAAAGAACTTTCTGAGTTGCAAGACTGTATGAAAGGGCTCTCTTTTAAGGAATCATGGCATTTTGCTTTTTATGTTTTGCTTATAAACTAGGTAGAAACCTGCTCCCTTGTCCTAAATGAGAAAAGAAGCATGATTGTCGCAGTGAGTCCACAATTCTTCCCAGAGGGAGGTAGTGAAAGGAGTGAGAATTCTTCCTTCTTGAAGTTTCACTTGGTCATGTTGGCAGAAGCTCAGCTCTAAGTGGCAGGACCCTGTTTTTCCTGCCACATGAAGCAAGCTGGGCCTGCTTCAGAATCTTGGCCATTGGTTTAACTGAAGCTTCTCTTCTCAAGTCAGAGGGGGTGGGAAAGGGTAGATAAAAACAGGTAGTATTTGACCTTGTTGTAGACACATAGTTGTACTCAACATGTATTTGTACAATTAGGTTAAATCAATTGATTCTTCCTTTTGGGAAAGAGTACTTGTCATTATTCTGCTGTCAGGGCATCAACAAGTCATTGCTAATATATTATTTTGTGTTACTACTACTACTAAGTCGCTTCAGTCGTGTCTGACTCTCTGCGACCCCATAGGCGGCAGCCCACCAGGCTTCCCCGTCCCTGGGATTCTCCAGGCAAGAACACTGGAGTGGGTTGCCATTTCCTTCTCCAATGCATGAAAGTGAAAAGTCAAAGTGAAGTCACTCAGTCGTGTCCAACTCTTAGTGACCTCATGGACTGCAGCCCACCAGGCTCCTCCGTCCATGGGATTTTCCAGGCAAGAGTACTGGAGTGGGGTGCCATTGCCTTCTCCTATTTTTTTTTTTTTGGTTATGTTATTATGTTAAGTATATTATTAATTATATAACTTTATATTTGAGTATCAAGTTGTCCAGTTTCAATGAATGAACAAAATATTAAAAACCCCAAAGAGGGAGAAAAAAAAATCAACATGACTGTTATGGGGGAAGAAGTAGATGTTTTGGAGAGGTTGACTTGATACAGGATCTTTGTAAAGGAGTGGAACAGTAAGATATATGCGGACAGGGATGTTGTCTTGTTTACTGAGGGACCTTTAGTTTCTAGAATGGTGCCTGGTAAGTATTTGGCACTGAGTTTTTCGTCGAATTGAAAGCTGGTTTGATGCAGGCCAAATTTCTCTGGATGAGTTGCTGTTTCTGTGTTAGATCTTCTTACTGTCTGCCATATGTGAATTCATATTATTCAAGTCTTAAGTCATGGGACTGTTTAGTCTACTTTCTGTTGTTGCTAGGACTTTGTATTGTTTTTCTCCCCCATCAGCTAGTCTGGGGTTAATGATGGTATTGGATGAACATGCTTTCTGGAAACATAAATGAAGAGCTCTCTTGTTGATTCCTAAAGTGAAGGGTGAGACTTAAATAATTCAGGGCAGATTTTGACCCATTTCCTGTTTCCAGGCTTTAGTTGCGTGTCCCGGATCCATGGAAAAGCATGGAGATGAATGGAGTACAGGGAGATTGGTATGTGACAAATCCCAGTGAGAAATTTGATGGGTCATAAAGGAGAAAGTATATTTTAAGATTGAAGTCTTGCTTAACTTCAAACAAACAAAAAGGAATAGTTAAATTTACAGTTGAAAGATTAGTTACTTAATTTGCAAATCAGGAACAGAAAAAGCAGTTTAGATGTAGTAAATCATTTTAAAATGCAAAGCTGAGTTTCATAGCTACCTAACATGTTTTTGGAGACTAGTATTTTGCATATTTCATGATTACTGTTACAGCAACAGTTACTTTGGGTTTGCCGTTTTAAATAGGAGAGTAAGTGAAAGAGGTCAGTGTATTATGTACTGGCAACAGCTGGCTGATAGCATTGAATACTTACGTAATTAAATATGTGTTGGCTGTTGTCCTAACATCTCTGTAGGTGGAGGCCCAGAAAGCATGCAGAAACTTGCTTCAGCAGGATTAAAGATGAAATCAACATGATCTAAGCCTGTGCTTTCAGCCAAGAGTGATTTCCTATTGTTTTGGTTTGAAAGACATTCTACTTATTCTTGGTGTGTGTGTGTTTATGCAACAGGAGAGAAAAAAGATGCTTATTTTTTTCCTCCCCTTCTTGTATGCTCTCAGTGTGAAAAACACAATCTTTCTGAAGTTTTGGTCACTTAGTAGCATTGTTTATTAGCTGATAATAAATGAAAAGTATGACTTTTAAACCCATAGGACAAGATACTAAAATATTAAATATTAACTGTTTCTGTCCCTTACTTGTGGTTACAATTAGGTTTAGGTGTCCTCTGGGTCATATTAAAATAGTTACTTTGAATTTTCGACTACATGAAGACTTGGTTGTCGGTGACCATGGAAAACTGGATGAGGTGCAGTGAAGGATACATAAAATCGTCCGGGAAAGTGCAGCTTTGCCTTTAGTGAGTGGTCTTATCTGTGGATGCACATTCTATCCAAAGTGCCCTATGTTTAGCTTCTCTATTGCTGTTTTTATAGCCCAGGGGCTGAGGGTAGTCCTTAAGGCACACCTTTGAGCACAGACTTTGACTGGATGGTACCATTGAGGGTATTAGGAAAAGATACCAGTTTTTGTAGACACAATCTGACACAGCTGTGTGTGGCTGCCCCCTATAAATAACCTTGAATTTTAATCATATCTTTATCTGTAACCTATTTTGAACTTCCTTAAGGACAGCCACTGTCTTTTATCTGTGTCCCAGCGCCTCATACACTGGTTGACAGTAATAGCTGAACAAATGAGTGAATCAACCCACGCGCTTGCTTTCTTGGTGTGTTGGCTTTTTTTTCCTTTTTCTCCTGACCTACTCCACTCCCTGCCTCTGTCAGAACAAATGTCTTCCTTTGCAGCTTTCCTAGAACTTTTTCTGTCTCTCTTTCCTATTAGATGGTATTACTTGGAAATTAAGCTCAGGTGCATGTCATAGAAAACCCTAAAAATGGAAGCTTAAGTCAGACTGGGGGTTTATTTTTCTTTATGTAATACAAAGTCCATAGTTAGGAAGTTGCTGGCTTTAGTTTACCAACTCAAGGGTGTTGAGATCTGAGTCTCTAAAGTTCTCTTGATCTTTCCATTTATGATGTAAAATGGTTGCTACTCTTCAGGCATTGTATGTACTTTACAAAGAGGAGGAACTACAAAAAGGGACAATGCCAGCTGAGTTTGTCCCTTTTTAGAAGAAGCTTCATAGGAAGTCTCATACAAAACCTTGTGTTTGCACCTGTTGGCTGGAGCCATATCACATGACCACCTCTGTAAGGGAGGCTAGGAAATGCAGTGTATTTTCATTTGATTAAGACTAGTTCTTGCCTGGAGAATTTCATGGACAGAGGAGCCTGGTGAACTACAGTCCATGGGGTTGCCAAATGTCAGACACGACTGTGTGGTTAAAACTTTTACTACATTTCAGTCTTGATTTTGCTCCCAGCTAGAACTGCGGTTCTGTTAGTACTAAAGAAAGGGAGAATACTTAATGTGTCTTGATACCTCTGCCACAGGTTGTAATCTTTGAGGCAAGATACGTGTTTTATTTATCTTCCTCATTTATCACATCTGGAATATTGGGTGACATTCTTAGCACATTTGTGAACCAATGGACCCTCTCGCTCCTGTTTATTCAGAATATTTAAGAAACAACATAGTTGATGTTTGAGAACTTTTCTTCTTTTTGGTTACCCTGTGGTATTTCAGAAATAATAACAATAGCAAAATGGGAATTTTCACATACTTTCTTAAGAACTGTGGTGACCATATTTGAAGTGGAATTTATAAGGAAAGTATATATCTCATTGCTTCTGATACTTTGTTTTGTGATAACAAGTAAACCTGGTTTAGAAAAGTTTTAGAACAGTTTAGAAGGAAAACAAAAACAGTTTAAAATTTATCACAGAAGGTCTTAAACAATTGGAAGACAGGTTGAGATTTAAATCCATTATATAATTAACTGCTTGAAAACAGTAGTTTTATATAATTCTGAAAGTTTGTTTCATCTGAGAACCATGCTTCTTGTTCTCAGATGAAAGTTTAGTGCTTTGCATTTAGTTTGAAAATGGAGAATTAGATACAACCAGTGAAAATCTAACGAAAGAGGAGTTCTATAATACTTGTTGGATTTCTGTAGGTGCCACTGGATATTATTAGAGGAAAGTTGAATATCCAATTCCCATTCCAGATTGTGACTTGAACATTCTGCAACAGTGTCTTTGTGTCCCTGCAGAGATTCATAGACTACTTCTTTGTGCTCTCGTTCATTTATGGATTCGTAAATGTTCTATTTTATATACATGAAATATTATTTACTCATCTATTGATGGACATTTATTTTTTTCCCTAATAACTGGCTATTATAAATATTGTTTATAAACATGCTTTGATTGGAATTTTATAGAGTATTAAACTTTTGTATTAATTTGCATCTTGAAATACTATAATACTGAAAAGTTGCATAACAGGGCAGAGATTTCCTATGGACCTTTCACCTCAGCTTCCTGTAATGTTTAAATATCTTACATTACCATAATGCAGCGATCAAACCAGGAAATTAATATTATTAATTTATTCATAATTGACAATAAATTATAATAAATTTATTATTATAAATAATAATAATAAATAAAATAAATTTATTATTATAAATAAAAACTTTTGTTCAGACTTCATTCAAAATTTTGTGCTTTTCAGTTTCTGGATTCAGTTTAAGATCCTACATTGTCCGATATAGGACAGTTCTTCTATCTTTTATGACATTGACACTTTTGAAGAATACTGGTGACCTTTGTTGTGGAATATTGCCTAATTTGAGCTTTTCTAGTATTTCCTCATGATTGGATTCAGATGTTACGCATTTTATCGAGAATACAGAAAGTTATAGGTATGTGTCCTTCTCAGTGTGTCATACTAAGAAGATTCAGGGTATTGTTAAATCTTTTTATTGTGGTTGTTAACTTTGACATACAGTAGCTGGATATTAAATTTATCTGCTTAAGGTGGTGGCTTTCAGCTTTCTGCACTAGTTACTATCTTTACCTTTGGAATGAATGAGTATTTTGTGATAATTATGCATTTATCCTGTTTCTCATGTTTTCATTAATTTTTGCTCTCATTGATTATTTTTGCATATAACAATTAATACTGTGTTACTTTTCAAGTGATGATTTTTGTGTTGCCATCATGCATTCTTTGGTAATTAATTGGAATCTTGCTGTAAGAAACAGCTGACTCTTTCCTTCTTCCATCTGTCTATCGATGGCTCAAGGAGTAAAGAATCCACCTTCAATGCATGAGACACAGGAGATGCATGTTCAATCCCTGGATCAGGAACATCCTTTGGAGGAGGAAATGGCAACCCACTCCAGTATTCTTGCCTGGAAAAATCTCATGGACAGAGGAGTCTGGTGGGCTACAGTCCATGGGTCACAAAGAGTTGGACATGATTGAGCACGTACACAGAGTCAAGGTTATTAATTTTAATCTTAGACACAATTCCTTGCTATCATTATTTTGCTGCTCAAATTGTCTGAATTTGGCCAATGGACACTTCTCTGATTTGGCTACTTCCCAAAGCCATGAAAGTCCAGGCTTCTCTTGTGCTTTCCTTGCTTTGGTCTTGATTTGAGCCATTTCTCCAAGGTGGTCTGGTTTCTTTCATTGGTGAAGGATACAAAGAAACCTCTGAGAAATAGGTACGCTCCTTGTTACTGGGATATCATTGCAATTCAGTTCAGTTCAGTTCCTCAGTTGTGGCTGACTCTTTGCAACCCCATGAATCGCAGCACGCCAGGCCTCCCTGTCCATCACTAACTCCCAGAGTTCACTCAGACTCACATCCATCGAGTCAGTGATGCCATCCAGCCATCTCATCCTCGGTCGTCCCCTTCTCCTCCTGCCCCCAATCCCTCCCAGCATCAGAGTCTTTTCCAATGAGTCAACTCTTCGCACGAGGTGGCTGTTAATTGTGGACAGGGCTAGGAAATGTATATTTGTACACACATATTTATATCTGTGTATATGTCAGTTCAGTTCAGTCACTCAGTTGTGTCCAACTCTTTGAGACTCCATGGACTGCAGCTCTCATCCTCTGTCATCCCCTTATCCTTCTGCCTTCAATATTTCCCAGCATCGGGGTCTTTTCAAATGAGTCAGCTCTTCACATCAGGTGGCCAAAGTGTTGGAGTTTTAGCTTCAGCATCAGTCCTTCTAATGAATATTCAGGTCTGATCTTCTTTAAGATGGAGTGATTTGATCTTCTTGCAGTCTAAGGTAACTCTCAAGAGTCTTCTGCAACACCACCGTTCAAAAGCATCAATTCTTTGACGCTCAACTTTCTTTATAGTCCAGCTCTCACATCCATACATGACTACTGGAGAAACCAAAGCTTTTACTAGATGGGTCTTTGTTGGTAAAATAATGTCTCTGCTTTTCAATATGCTGTCTAGGTCGGTCACAACTTTCCTTCCAAGGAGTAAGCGTCTTTTAATTTCATGGCTGCAGTCACCATCTGCTGTGATTTTGGAGCCCCACAAAATAAAGTCTGTCACTGTTTCCACTCTTTCCCCATGTATTTCCCATGAAGTGATGGGACCAGATGCCATGATCTTAGTTTTCTGACTGTTGAGTTTTAAGTCAACTTTTTCACTCTCCTCTTTCACTTTCATCAAGAGGCTCTTTAGTTATTCTTCGTTTTCTGCCACAAGGGTTATGTCATTTGCATATCTGAGGTTACTGATATTTCTCCCAGCAATCTTGATTCCAGCTTGTGCTTCTTCCAGCCCAGCATTTCTCATGATGTACTCTGCACATAAGTTAAATAAGCAGGGTGACAGTGAACAGCCTTGATGTACTCTTTTCCCGATTTGGAACCAGTCTGTTGTTCCATGTCCAGTTCTAACTGTTGCTTCCTGACCTGCATACAAATTTCTCAAGAGACAGGTCAGGTGGTCTGGTATTCCCATCTCTTTCAGAATTGTCCACAGTTTGTTGTGATCCACACAGTCAAAGGCTTTGGCATAGTCAAGAAAGCAGAAATAGATGTTTTTCTAGAACTCTCTTGATTTTTCGATGATCCAGTGGATGTTGGCAATTTGATCTCTGGTTTTTCTGCTTTTTCTATATCCAGTATCTGTATGCGTGTTAAAAAGTATAAGGTTTACTCAGAAGTATCACTGGCAACTTATGCTGTTTATCATCCCCATTCTTCTCTTCTTTCCATCCTGTTCCCACCTGTCTCCACTAGCTTCTGGTTTCTTCTTCTTCTTCTTCTTTTTTGTACATAAAAGCACAAGTCAAGTCTTGATTTTTCTATTTCCACCATGTCTTTTACATTTATTAATTGGACTTTTACTATGAGGGTAATAGTTCTATTTAATCATTTGTTTATATCAGTTTTGACTCATGGTTATTTACTCTGTGGGTCATTATTCCACAGAATAAATATACAGAATTCTGTATGCGGAATCCATGCAAGTTTTAGAAATCTCCCTCTAATTTAAATGATAGCATATTCTAGAGGTTTCTTTATTCTTTACCCTTTTTCGGTAATAGAGGCTGGAAACTCTGCTTGAGTTAATAGAGATCATCCTTTCTCATGGCTGAGTTGCACTTTGAGTTGCTGTTTTTTCAGCCACTTTCAGAAATGTGCACATTTACGTTGTTTCTAATATTTTGTAGCTCCAAATAGTGCTGTCGTGACTAAACTTTTGCATATATATTTTTATATTATTGGAAGTGTATCTTCAGGATTAATTTCTCAAGTAGACATGGCTGGGTTGAAAGATAAGTGCATACATAGATGTTAGTTACCAAAGTACTCTCCAAAAAAAAAAACCAACCAGTCTCTTTGTTTTTAAGGTTCTTTCTTCTGATGGCACATTTGTGAGATTCTCCATTTCATATCCTCTAGTTCCACTGAGATTAAAATCCTTTCAGACTCAACCTCTTTATTTTATAAGTGTGGTTCCAGCACTGTTTGATCCATGAATATTTCTAAGTCTTATAATTCTGTTGTCAGTTGTGGCTTTAGAATTAAAGTGTTCTTTTCGTATTTAACCCTTGTGGCTTGAATTCTACTTCGCTCTTTTTTGTACTCTTTTTATACCTTTGCCTGTCCCTTTAATTTAACCATTTTGAATTACTTTGCTTTACTTTGTCTCTTGTGTATAGAACATTTATAAGCCAAATTTAAAATCTTTTTCTTTTAATAAAGCCACGCTCTTTTTATTTGTTGATATGACTGATATCTTTGTGTCTCATCTCCGTGGTGATATTTTGTGATTCTCTTTATATATTATTTTATATTTGTTATATTTCTCTATGAGATATACTTTTTCCTTAGATTATCTAAATGGTAATTTGGAACATTTGTAGTTTTATTTTAGTTGTTACGTTTGTCTTTGTCCTGTTTGAATAACTGTATTCCTCTTTTACCTATTTAATCATTTACCATCTATTCAGTGCTAGAGTTTAACTTCTGGCATTTTCCCAACCACTGGACTTAGTTTACTTTGTCACTTCCTCTCCCTTTTCTTCAGATTTTTTTTTTTTTTGGCACCGTTTGTACTTTGTTACAACTTACAATGTTTGTACATTAATCTTCAGCTTTCAAAGATTAGTGTTCTTACTTTTATTTTAGTCTCAGATTTACAGTTATTTGTATGAATGGACTTACCACTCTGTTTCCTGAAATTTCCCTAGTCATTGGTTGGTTGCATAAATAAGCTTATTTTGTAGTAGATTGTTCAAGAAAGGATTATGAATTCCTAATACGTTTAAGACTTTTTATATAGCGTTGATCTTTGAAGGACAGCTTGACTGGATGTAAAATCCATTATTCATACTTTCTTTCATTGAATTTCTATAAAAACAAAAACAAAAAGCTGCTCTACTGTTGCCATGCATCATGTTTTAGAAACTCTGATGTCAGTCAGATTTGCTTGCCTTTGTTCATTGTTTTTTTTTTTTTTGCCTGTAGGCCTTGAGTATCTTTATTTTAAAGCCTAAGAGTTTACTAAGGTTTATCCAGGGGATTCTTTCACGGTAACTCTCCTAGGTATTGGAAGAATTTCAGTATGTAGACTCAGATCTTCATTTATTTCTGGAAGGTTTTCTTGGGTTCTAATTTTAAATATTGGCTCTATCCTTTTTTTTTTTTTTTTAATCTTTCAGAATCCAGTTTTATGAATGTTAATCGCATTTCCTGTTCTCTAATTCCACTACTTTCTCTTCGAATTGCTTTTTTTTTTTTTTTAGCTTCTTTATCTCATTTTTTTGGGTGCTGATTGATTTACTGCATTTCTTAATTATTCCCTATTGTATTTTTATTAGTTTTAGAATGGGTCTTTATAGTTAGGTGTGATCATATTGTGGTGAACTAGTTGGTAAGGCTTTTGAAAGAGTAACTTTTAGTCTAGATCTCAAATGAATTCTAGAATATTTATTCATAGTAAGAGAAAAATATTTCAAACAGCAGAAAAACACTTAAAAAAACAAACAAACCTGTGTGTTAAATTGCCATTGCCATTCCTATTTCTGCCATTCCATTTCCAGCCCTCCTTAGGCGAGACCTAGATTATTACTAAGAATGGAAATTATATGTAGATAGTATTTTGTTCTGCTTGGAACCAGCTGACAAAGGGTTCATTATGACGAGTAGCAGTGAATAAGAATAAATTGAATTATTTTTTAATTAGTAATAGTGACTATGAGATAAAATGAGTGGCATTGTTATCCACAACCTGGGCCAGCTTGTGTGTTAGACATCTATGTGGAGAGACCCTTTAGCTATTTCTCCAGCAAATGTCATCCTTTATGTCTTACACATTGGACAGTGTTCTGGAAACTGGAACATGGACCCTGTCCTCAGCTATACATAAGCATCTTTAGGGGAGAGCTTTGAGTCTAGGTCTGTTTTGTGTTGAATGGTTTTAGAGGGAGGTTCTGGCATAATTGTATAGTTTCTGAAAGATGAATGAATGTTCCTTCTGAAATTTATTGGAAGAACATCTTAGGATACAAGGACATTATCAATTTTGTTGCTATTTTAAGAAGAACTTTATTTTGTAATGATTGTAGACTCCCATGTGTTAGTAGTTTTAAAAGCTATAACATTATATTTGAAGTTAGTTTTGTTATAAATATGTGCCAAATTAAGGAAAACTGAGAGTGAATTTTCTGACAGTCCTGTTAGCAGTGTTTGATTTTTTTTTTTATCTTTATTGCTCAAAGCACTACTATTCTAGGACTAGTCTTTTTTTTTTTTTATAAGATGGTTAAGACTAGACAAGTTGTCACTTGCCTCGAATTGTTCTGTCAGTAAGCAAGACTTCATTAAGACTGAATGTTGTCTGTCACTGTCTACATCTGCAATTTTCTTTATTCTGATTGAAAGAAAATGTTTACTTTTTCATATTTCTTTCTGTGGGGCTTCCAGGTGGCTCAATGTTTAGTTCCACCTGCTAATGCAGGAGATGCAGAAGACTCAGGTTTGATCCTTGGGTTGCAAAGATCCCCTGGAGGAGGAAATAGCTACCCACTTCAGTATTCTTGCCTGGAAAATCCCATAGACAAAAGAGCCTGGCAGACTGCAGTCCCTGGGGTTACAAAGAGTCAAACATGACAGAGCAACCAAGCACATACTTGTATAGCTTTATGTAGAAATATCTGGCTGGACAGGGCAGTTTTGGATCAAATCTTGAGCCTTCAGCAACCTTGAAAAAGACAACTTAATGATGGTTCTGTTCAGCAAGGTGAGGTTTTTGATAATAGGGCAAAACTTAAACCCATATTTCTTATTTGCTAGCTTGTAAAGAGGTATTTTGTTTTATCATCTAAGTTTTCTGACATCAGGATGTGATTTTAAGATGAAAAAGTTTTGGATATCAATGATATCCAAAGTTTTTAATATCTGAGATGAACTATGAAAACTTAGATAAAGGTTGGAAAGGATCCATGACTTCAGTTTTGTTTGTTGCGTCACTTTAGGTGGGGATCTTTAGATTAGGCCTCGTTCCTGTTGGCCCGCTTTACCTCAATTGTTCAGTGTTGTCCTGAATGCATTTACAGTTCTTTTGCAGGGTGGCCTCTCTCTTGTAGATGAATCCCTATAAGGAACATAGGAAGTTGTTACTGTAACTCCTAAGTGTGACCTGGAGTCAGAAATGTTTCCAGGCAGCCACAGTCCTGTGCTCCCTGGAATCGGGAAATCAGTGCTTTCCTGCTGCTAAGTTGTGCATTGTTCCCGGCCTTTGACTGGACAGACTTGAACCAAGTACTTGCCTGGGTCTAAATTCTGTTTTCTTTCCATGTCTTAAATTCCTACTTTATACCAGGCATTGTATTAGGGGCCAGGGACCCAAAAATGAATAAGGGAGAGTCCAGTCTTTATTTGATAGGAGAGATGGTGTGCCAGCTCTCAGTTTACCGTCTCTTAGCCCCTAGTCCAGCCTTCTCTGCCTTGCTTTGTGGAACTGGAACTGGACCCGGTAATAATAGTTCTCGTGTTAGCTGCTGCAGTCAGTAGAGGGCACTGGTGGGAAATTGCAGGGCTCTAGGAGGAGGAAAGCACTTCTCTGGATTCTAGGCCTCCTTCCTTTCTCCAGGCGGGGTGCTTGGAGGCCTGGCGAGGATGGAGTGGACAGCACGGAGCCTTTCCAGCAATGATGACGCTGCAGGCCGCATCCCTCAGGCAGCTCTGGTCCTGGCTGTTCCATACCATCTGCACCTTTACGATCTTCCAGTATCACTGGTTGTTGATCCATAGACTTTTCAGACTATTTTTCTTCCTGATTATTTAAAAAATAAAGTTAGCAGCAGATTGTAGAATGTTTGGAAAATGCAATTTCAGAGTTGCTTGTGTTCCTTTGTGCACTTAGCATGCTACTCTGTGACTTTCCAGTCTTTATCTGCATGGGTTCCTCTTTCATGCAGGTGAAGTTGTTTGGTGCTATTTTTGTGTCGTACTTAAAACACTCAAGTTTATTACTTGATAGATATTAATTTTCAATGGCTGTGTAATATTTCATGTTGCTGCTGCTGCTGAGTCGCTTCAGTCATGTCCGACTCTGTGCAACCCCATAGACGGCAGCCCACTAGGCTTCCCCGTCCCTGGGATTCTCCAGGCAAGAACACTGGAGTGGGTTGCCATTTCCTTCTCCAATGCACGAAAGTGAAAAGTGAAAGTGAAGTCACTCACTTGTGTCTGACTCTTAGCGACCCCATGGACTGCAGCCCCCCAGGCTCCTCTGTTCATGGGATTCTCCAGGCAGAAGTACTGGACAGGGGTGCCATTGCCTTCTCCAATATTTCATGCTATGGATATATTATAGTTTATGTACATTTCTTTTATGCTTAAATTTCATCCAATTTGTCCAGTACATCCAATACATGTATTATGAACATGAAAGAAATGAACATTTCAGGTATAAGTCTTTGAGTTCATTGCTGGCTGGCTATTGTATATATTTTTAATATAGCTTATATTTGCAAAGGTATAATTTTGGGTGAAAACAGTATTTCAAAAACTCCAGGTACATGTTGTCACGTTGTTCTCTGGAAAAAGGGTATGAATCAGCTTCCTGTCCAGCAGTGAAAGAGACACATTTCTCCCTCATGTTCTTTTAGAATTACACCTTTTGACTTTGCTGTTTAATGGGGATTCGAATGATAGTTCCTTGTTTTAATGTGCATTTCATTGATTATGAGTGGAATCAACTATTTTTAATGTATTTGGATTAGTTACTGTTTACTTTGTCTTTAATTACAGACTTTGTTTTTCAAGTATGCTCATGTGAGCTTCTTTGTATATTGAGAATCAGCTCTAGGAGAACTTTTAAAATCAGAGTTGCTTTACTGTGCTCTTAAAGACAGTGAAAGTGAAAGTGTTACTTGCTCAGTCATATCTCTTTGTGATCTCATGGACTGTAACCCATCAGGTTCCTCTGTCCATAGAATTCTCCAGGCAAGAATATTGGAGTGGGTTGCCATTTCCTCCTCCAGGGGATCTTCCTGACTCAAGGAGTGAACCTGGGTCTCTTGAATTGCAGGCAGATTCTTTACCATCTGAGCTACCAAGGGAGCCCATTTAGACAGTAATCAAGACAGTGAATTTAACATTCAAAATTTGGGAGAAGGTTTTGTAGATCATTTTTTGCTGTTTTTCCTGTGTATCCACCATGGTCTGTTTGAGTACTTTCATCAGTGTACAAAAACAGGAAATAGAGATTATGATATGTTACATTAATAACCATTTTGCTCATACATAATGATAAATATATTTTTCAAATAAGATGAAATATTTACTTCATGGAGTGGGCAATACTGCTTAAAAAAGATGTTTAGGGACTGTGGGTAGGTAAAATGCTGTATGACCCAGCTCCCAAGAGGTTTTGTAGCTCTCATTTGTAAGCTGCCATTCATTATTCTGTCTCTTGTCTTTCGCTGTCTGCAGCTTTCTTCCTTCATCTTTGGACTTGTTTCTGTGGAAAATGTGAGTTCACAGTGGTGCCTCTCCGGGCCAGGGCATCTCTGGGCCAGCAGGCCCCGAGCAGCCAGTGCTGCTGAGAGCAGGTGCGTGTGCAGATGGTGTGGGGGACCGGCCTGCCTTCTGCTGGTGGTGCTGGAGGTGATTGATCACACTGCTTGCCCTGCATGATGGTCTGAAGCAAGGGCAGCAAGTGTACCAGGCTAGGTGAAAGTCAGCAGTGGCAGGGCAAGCATGCACATTTAATTTAATCTGAGTTTTATTAGACTTCCTCATTAGTGCTCTTAAGCAGTGGCCTCTGCACATGCTGTTTTGCCTCCTTGTCCGTCTCTTGCCCTGTATCTTCTGATGGAGGTGATACTAAAGGTTTCAGAAAGGGCAGAAAGCAAGCATCTTGAGTTGGAGAAGATACTCAGTCATCTATGCTCTCATAATTTGAATGGACTCCAAGGCAGTGTAAAGGCAGCTCGTTACCTGCCTCAGTCTGGTTTCTGTCTTTTCTGGTAGGTATTTCCAAAATAGAGTACACATACCCATAGGGTAGATAAAACAGTGCACTGGGAGTTGGGTGGGAAGAAAATAGTAAAAGCTTCATTTTTATCTCATTCTTTACATTTTCTGTTTCTGTATATTTTTATGAAGTACACCATTTTCACAGTGAGTTGTGTGTGTGCATGCTAAGTCACTTCAGTTGTGTCTGACTCTTTGTGACCCCATGGACTGTAGCCCGCCAGGCTCCTCTGTCCATGGGATTCTCCAGGCAAGAATACTGGAGTGGGTAGCCATGTCCTCCTCCAGGGAATCTTCCCGACAAGGAGTCAAACCCATTTCTCTTATGTCTCCTGGATTGGCATGCAGGTTTTTTTTTTTTTTTTTAACCATTAGTGCCTCCCGAGGAAGTATATAATTTACAAATAAACATGTATAAATTGGGGTGGTATGCTTAGAAGCCTTTTAGTCTTGACTTTGTTTTCACAGCATGCAGCTTTTAAATTTTATAGGAGTTTGTCTTATGGGATTTGTTGTATAGGTCTGGTAACTTTTGCATATTAATAGTAGGACGTTGGTGAAACTATAGTCCTTCTTGGATGGGACTTGAATCCGTGATCCCTGATGGTCCCTGGCAGTGGGACTCAAACCCCTGTCTTTTTTTTATTATTATTATTATTTCTTTATTTTAAACTTTTATTTTATATTGAAGTATAGCTGATTAATGATGTTGTGATGATTTCAAGTGAACAATGAAGGGACTCAGCCCTATATATACATGTACTCATTCTCCCCTAAACTCCTGTCCCATCTCGGCTGCCACACAGCATTGAGCAGAGTTTCCTTGCTATGCAGTAGGTCCTTGTTGGTTATCCATTTTAGACATAGCATTGTGTATATAACCGTCCCAAACTGGAACTGTCATGGTGCTGCGTAAGTCATATGCATATTAGAAGGAGTGCTAGCATATACTGAAATACAGTAATTCATCTCAGGCTTCGGTATAATGTCCCCTTTCACCTAGTTTTCCCCCCCTTCACCTATATCCCTGTCTTGGGCAAAAGCAGAAACGCAACTCTTCAAGGACTGTTAACGGCCTGTTGTCATGTAACAAGATCCAGACCCCAAATCTACCGTCTAGTGTTTCAGCTTTCAGGACTTGTGGCTTGGGTGTGCCACAAGCTCCAATGTGCCTGCTCTTCCTTCAAGGTAGTGTAGATTGTTGCTGGGTTACTGGATTCTTGTCTTGAGTGCTCATTAGCTTAGGATGGTCTCCCAAGCTCCCTTAAAATTCCCTTTCTGTCTTTAATCCTTTAGTGGGACTTTTAAAGTAACTATTTCATTTTCCTCCTCTATCCCTATCATTGGGACATTTACATAAGATTACTGTCTACCTATTAAGAGTTTTTTTGTTCTGCCTTTTTTTCCCCCTCAGAGTAAATCAGAGTACATATGTACTTAACAGAGTACATATGAAGGCCATGAGGTCCAGGACAGTTCTCACTGTTTCTTTGCCAGGATTACATTCTGAATTTAAAAATGTCAAAAAGAGGAGAGACTTTAGAGATGGCTAGTGTGGATGTATTCTCGGTTTGTTGTTTAACCTCAGAGTTCACCTGGAGTTTTACAACTGTTTTAGGCAGCTTTCTGTTTGGAGCCCCAACCATCATGAGCTCTTGTGAATTCTGTCTACAGCTAATAAATAGGCCTAATGATGGTAATTTGTCTCTGGTTTTCTTCATCTTTACTTCTTTTAAGTGTTTGTTTATGATGTTGAAACTATTCTGGCCTTTTAATTTTGTGTATTGCACAGAATTTCTGTATGAGTCACTGAGGGTTTAGTTATTTTTGGGAACTCTAATATTTTATTATTCTTGTGGTTTGAAAATCATGAAACCTACAGTGAAACCATTGTAGAAAGCTTATTGATGGGGAATATCAGCTGTGAGAATTTACAGTAATTCTCATTTTTGCATTTTTTCCCCTTAGAATAAATAATTTACTAGGGCTTAATTTTTAGTTTTAGTTGTCGTTTTTCTGCAGCCCCAAACATGAGAAAGAATAATCAAACCACTTGGATAAATTTGGAAAACCCATATTTTGAGGAGTCACAGTTAAGAGAAAATAGGAGCTGCCAACAGTGGCAAGAAGTTAAGAAGGAGCCAGAACTTGGAAGGGATCAGATCTCAGCTGGTCTTTTGAGGGAGTGGGCCTTCCAATTCTAAGGGAGACTCACTTTTCTTCCTACATTCTCATTTCCTTGACGTATGTTTTAAATGTGCAAATACTTACTGGCTTTTCTTGTTAGTCAGAAATACCATTTGTGATAATTTACCTAACTGAAAGAATTCTTGTAACTTATTTGCACATCACTGAAATTCCTTTGAAACTAAAACTTGTAGAATTATCAGCTATTAGAACTTTTTTTTTTTAAATCGGAGGAAGAAGAGCAGTCATTTTCTTGTTTTCCAGAAACCCAGGAGTGAAGAACAGGACAGATGACTATACTGTCTTTCCAGATAGATGTGTTTTTCCAGGGATGAATATTCTGTTCTCAGTTTTGTTTTTGTTTTTTTTTAATTTGATAGACTTCCTATTAATGTACACCTAGCACTACACACAACAGCAGCCTTTCTTTCTTGCCTGTGGCTTCCCATAAGGTCAAGACCACAGAAATACTTCTGCCTTCTCTTGTCATGCCTCATCCATTTAATGTGGATGATTGAAGTCTAATAGTAAAAGCTTTCCTAAGACCTAGTTATACTTGAACTTGAGGTTACTTGACTTAGAAAAATTTTGGTTTAATTAACTTGGAGTTCAGAACCTACAAGCTAAATTTGTAGGAGTCAGTTTTTGCTCTTGATATAGGAGGAACCGCTTTCCTTCCACAGAAGGAGAAGAAAGGACATATGTACCTGTGCATCAGGGTGTCATTCTCTGAGGTGTGCAGAGTGCTCTCTGCCCCCATCTTTCCATATTTTCCATGTTAATTTGTTACGAGGCATCCACTCAGCAGAGGTAACAGGAACCACAGCTACACTGATGCCAGGGCTAAAGAAGCCCTTTCTGTCTTTTCCTGTACAACCCAAGAAGGTAATGAAACATGTCATCACTCATGTACTGAAATACATAAAAACATACTGAAGACCTCTGTCACTCCATTTCACCTCTAGAGAAGAAGTAGAAATGTTTTCAGTCCCTGTATAATGCATAGCTGCCTCTCCACCAGCTTGTAAATTTGAAAGTAGGTACAGGACTGTTTTTTAGGATGTTGTCTTCCTGGGAGATACTGAGTTGTTTAGCACTTTCAGAACTCGATGTTCTCATACTTCTAAATGAAACTTGATCCTGATAGGTTGGTCCAGAATTGTATCTAAAAGGGTATCTAGGACATTTGGCCCACCATCCAATAATCCTTTATCTCTCGGATGGAGGGCTTGTTGTAAAGCCCTCATCCCCTAGGGCTGTTCAGGTTGTAAGTCTATCCAGATGTTCATAAACACACATGGTTTTCTCTTTCAGAACTGAGCCCAGATGTCAGGTTATCCTTGGAGGAAGTGGTATTTCTATACCACGAGGGAGCTTTGGGTCTTCATATCTGCTGATTCAGTTGCCACCTGGCTTCCTGATACCTGTTCCCGGCTACTTCCACTATTCTTTTGTTCACATATTCTCTGGCCGTGCAGGTACACCCTTGATTGCCACTCATTCTGCAAGATGCTGTGTGCAGCCAGTCTGGGTTTCACTGATTTTATTTTTTATCATGATAAAATGTACATAACATTAAAATTTACCATTTTAAACCCTTAAATATACAGTTCAGGTGGCACTAAGTACATTCAGATTGCTATGTAATGCTCACCACTGTCCCCTCCAGAATTTTTTCATCTTCCCAAATTGACACTGTACCCATTACACAATAACTTCTTTCTTCCTTCCCCTCAGTCCCTAGTAAACCCCATTCTACTCTCTGTATTCATGAATTTGTTCCAGGTACTTCATATAAGTGGAGTCACTGAAATGTAGAACATAGATCTGAAAAGATCACTGATGTTTCTTGAATGCATGGCTTAAATCACCAGTTAAATTTACATTTCATCTTCTCTTAGCCTGTGGCCCCAAAAGGCATTCTGCAGTGACTGGCTAGCTAGAAGCAAGAGAGGAAGACATGGAGGAAGACTCTTGAGATAATGGGCCTTCTTCCTTTTAATAAAAACTAATCCTGCTGCTGCTGCCGCCTCTGCTACGTTGCCTCAGTTGTGTCCGACTCTGTGCGGCCCCAGAGACGGTAGCCCACCAGGCTCCCCGTCCCTGGGATTCTCCAGGCAAGAACACTGGAGTGGGTTGCCATTTCCTTCTCCAGTGTGTGAAAGTGAAAAGTGAAAGTGAAGTTGCTCAGTCGTGTCCAACTCTTCGCAACCCCATGGACTGCAGCCTACCAGGCTCCTCCGTCCATGGGATTTTCCAGGCAAGAGTACTGGAGTGGGGTGCCATCGCCTTCTCCGAACTAATCCTGAGAAGTTATCTAAAAGTGAAAGAGTTCTTCCCCATGTTTTTATACCCCTCTGTGACAGCGATGTTATAGTTCCACAAAACAGAAAAACTTGCAAGTTACTCAGGCTTTACTTAGTCTCCAAAGATTTTTAAGGTTAAACTGGGAATTCTTTAAGAAATTGGGCAACTAAAGACATCTCAAATTAGTGAATGAAATAAAGTCCATTCTTAGAAAACAAAAATTAGAATTTCGCCTAGCAATTCAACAAGGACATTTTCCTTTGGCTGGCTTTTTTTTCTCTAACACTAGCATATGGACATTTAAATTTGGAACTCCTTTTTATCTCTAGCTCTTATTTCATGCTTGGATTATATAAATCTGTTTTTATTTTTTATAATTTTTTAAAGTAAATATTTTGACACAAGTGTATTTTAACCAAATATCTCTGAAGTTATTTTTAATATAGAATGTATGAAATTGAAATATGCTATGATGGAAGAAGTATCACAGCTGATGGTTATATAGCATTTGAGTCCATGCTGTTTTATGCTTTTGTTAACTTTATGGAAGTAAGTCCATGACTGTGTCTGCTGCTCATTTTCCTTCCAGCTTTCTCCAGGTAGGGTTTGATCCAAAATAGGACATGCTGAAAGATATTTGTGTGATGTTGGTACTGCACTCACTTTTCATAATGTTCATTTGTAATAAATTTTAGCATTTCCCCACATTTGCTCATGAGGATTGAAAAAAAAATCTTGTATATTGCTTTATCAGACACTTGACTGCTTAGATGATGATCTGATGTTTAGCTGCATTTCTGGTGACTACATAGAAAGCTATTTTTCTGTATCAGTTCATTCAGGATGAAAAAGATGAGAGAGGTGTAACTGGTATAAAAACATAGTTAAAATAAACTGATTTTGTTTAAAATGAACAACAAAAAAACCCACAACAAACTAAACGCAACTGAGCTGTGCAGATCATTCACACCTTTGGATAAAATGATTTGAAATCCAAAATGCGTAATTGATTGAAAAACAATGACTTCTTGAAAGTTTTGATTTCTGCTTAGGGTGAGATGTTTGGGATATCAAGTGAATTGTATTTCCTAATAGTTAAGACTTTATCTGTTTTTGGAGGGGATGGAGTAATCATGTAGATCAAATGAGAAGGCCCATTTATTTTGGGGAAAATGTAAATTGTGTAATTTTATAGAAGACTGATTTTAATGGAAAAAAACAGTAGTTGTTGGTGACTGATTAGGTGATATGATTTGGTAATATGATTTCTGAGTCATAAATCATTTTAATAATCTGGTAAAAGCTAAGGACATTCTTTCCCTATCGAAAAGAAGCACATTCACAAACATGTGAGAGGTGTTCATACAATTTCAGTTGGATTTCTGGAAGGCCATCCATGGGGATGAAGTTAGAACATACACAGATGCCAAGTCTTTCTCTAGAGACTGTAGTGAATTGACATAAGTTGAGTTTGTCCTTCATGACACTTAGTTTTTGTCAAATAAGTTTGAGGCAGGGGGACTCCTTCCCTACTAGTCTCATACCACATTAATACACAGTATGTATTGATCAGTCATTAGGGAAACAGGCTCAGAACAGTTAGTGCAGCTTGCTCCATAAGCTTGACTGAAGGTTCAGATCTCTGTTCTCTTTGGTGCCTCAGCTGGCACTTTGTCTGGAAGGTTCATCCAGGCAGATGCAGTGACATTTTAGAAGTAGGATTCAGTTACTTCCTCCTACACCCAAAACTGGACACAGGACCTTCTGGAGATGAAACCTTGGGAGCTGTCTCTAAGAGTAAGAGCTACGGACCTCACCAACTCGTCTGCCCTGTCAGCTTAAAGTGTATCATATCCCTAAATTGTTCAGTCAGTTCACGTGTCTTGCATCCTGTTACTTTCAGTAAGGGAAACCCATTTCTGGCAAGAATTCTGCACAGAAACAAGCTACTGTTTAAAAAAAAAACAACACCCTAATTTCTGATATTTAATGTACCAATTAGCAAACACTAAGTTGTTACTTGAGATATTGATAATAGAAATAGCTATACTCGTTGTGTCTGGAATTAGGATTCTGGTTACAGCACCCTGAATGTCCCTAGACTCTAGGTTTGAACTACAGAAACTTCCTTCTTTATGCTCAAATATTTAAATTAGCTGACAGACATTTTAACAACAGATAATTGTATGTTTTCTCTCACTGAGACCCTTGTTTCGTATCCACCTGCTTGTAATCATTTTCCTGTTGGGGTTGATTTCAGTCCCGCATTTGAAGTGTTCCAGCATGTGTTCACATGGTCCCTGTCTTGTGGTGTGCTCTCCAGTACGTTTCCTTGTGTGTGGCTATAATCCAGTGGCTGCTGAATGAGTTTTGATTGAATGAATAATGGACAGTCAAAATGCCCGCTGAATAGAACATCAGACGGCATTTTAAACTTGGAAGAATGTGAGAATTACACAAAAGTTGCGAAGATAATGTAGAGTTCCTGTATACCCTTCACCCAGTATTGCTGTGAAGTCATGTTTTCACCCGTTCCTCACTGTTGACCTCTTCCATCACTGTAGTGCTTTTGTTAAACTGAGAAGCTCACCTTGGTACATTAAGTCCACACCGTGATTTATCCAGAGTTCACGAGTTTCCTTTTCTCTGTTCCAGGATTTCATCCCGGATTGCATATGATGGTCATGTCTTCTTAGTCTCTAGTCAGTGACAGTTCCTCAGACTGTCCTTGTTTTTGACAGTTGTGAGGAATACTGTCTTGAAGAATGTCAGCTGTTCTGTAGAATGTCCTTAAGTTTGCATTTGTCTGTTATTTTCCCTCATATTTAGAGTGGGGTTATGCTTTGAGGGAGGAAGATCAGAGATGAAGTGCCACTTATGAGAAGTACATACTAAACAAATTTTTAATGTTTCAGTGTCAGAGTGGAGAGGTGGAGAGAGCAAGAAGGTGGAATTTTAAATCAATTTTGCTATGCTAAAAATTGTGGTAAAGGATAAGGCAAGGACTCTGAAGCTTAAAGAACGTAAACTTATCTGGGGGAGTTCAGTCCTAAATACTCACGTTGTGCATTGTGCTGTATGTGGGAGAGTTGATAGTATTCACTTTATTTAAATGCTTGAGTGATACAAATCAGTGATACAAATCAATGAAAGGCCAGTGGCATAATAGGTGGACATCAAGGTAGTACTGCAGTGATCTTTTAAAAGTCTCTCAAATAACCAATTTTTGAAGTCGGAAACATTCTTAATGGTATTTTTTTTCCTTTGTGGCTCTGTGTTTTGCTTTCCCTGTGTTCTTCTGCATTAGGGTTGATATTTTTCAGGCCGAGTTAATGATATTGAGAAACATTTCAAAGCATTTGACACCAGAGTAGTTTATCCCTTAATTAATGGTGAGGTGGTTTTGCAGACGGATGACACACTTTAATCTGTTGCAGAGACTAGTCTTGTTAGTTATTGATTAGTGATGAATAAATTACTGCCATTTTTAATCAGAAGAAAATTTCTTTTGAGGATAATTAATCAGATTCATATATTTCCCAACCAGTGTTGGGTTGTCATCTTTTTAGCGGCAAGAGTGAACCTGCCTGCTTCTGCCCTGGATAAATTCAGGATGGAGCAGACAGGCTTCCAGGTTTGTATTTTGATCTTTACTTTCATTTAGGCCGACGAGAAGTGTACTTACTTAAAAATTACTTCAAACCGCCTTTCCTGTTGAGTAGCTTTTGAACTACCTGCCTGACAGATGGTGTTGGGAAGTAATTACTGAAATCATGTGTTTACCTGTACGTGGACATGTGTGCACCAGATGCACTCTGTTTACCCAGCGCTGCTGATTTCTTAAAGGAGTAGACACCTTCTGGATAGAGTTGCATAACTTAGGAGAAGGAGTAAAGCTCTGCCAGCCAGAGCGCTCCAGCCCTCAGTTGCAAACTCAGCTGTACTGAGACGGACATTGATTTCTGTGTCTTCATGAGTGGTCACATTAGTTGAAAGAACCACTTTCAGTTATTATTTACCTTTCCTTCTTTAGACTTAGTATTTTTATTTTACCTGCCTACTAATTAAGCAAATAACCCCTGCCCCTAACTGTATACTCAGCAGTAGTTAAGTGTGATCAAACTTTTAATATGATGATTATGGTTTATTATATTATTTATACTCAATATTTTAAAAACCATGTTTTCTAGGCCACATGGGAAAGATATATCTACTTTCTCTATTTCTACATTCTGATTTGGAGATCTGGCCTTGGATTAAGCATTTTTAAAAAACAATTTGTGGGTAATTACCTTATTCATTGAAGTTGGAGAATACCTACTTTTAATGTTTTATTTATTAACCATCAAATCTGAGTTTGTTTTCCCCCTCATTTCTATTTTACTCCTGTTTAAATAAAAATTTAAAAACTTAAATGATAATGACCACCTTTTCACATATGTGCCTGAAGTGTTCAGGTTTGAAACTCAGTACATTTAGCTGTCTATAAATCCTGAGAAACAAGGGAAGTCATTGTTTCAAGATTTTGACAGGTGCAAAACTGTAAATAATTACAGGCCTGGGCAGAAACTAGAACAGAAGTTGCAGAGCAGCTGGCAGGCCTGACCTGTGACAGGTCTGACCTGAGTTAAGTAGCCTAGATTTCATGGCAAGCTCAGATTTGTTTTATAGCACAAAATTCACCTTCTGCTATAAGACTTCAGTGATTGAGACTAGATACCAGCTGCAAAGGGAGAAACCTATACAGAATATTGAGAAAGGAAACTGTCCATTGAGCCACCTTTTGTGTGACTTCACAACCAGATGGAATTTTTATAGATGAGTTTTAAATTGATTTATGTGTTGACTGAAATAAATCACTCAACACCCAAGGAGGAGGGTGGTCTGGCCTTTTTTTCTTAAAAAGTAATTTTTATATTACCTGTTTCTAAAACACCTTGATTTTCAGTCTTAGGAGCATAGCTGACTCTTTTTAAAGAATAAAGCAATTTTAGTTATACTTGGGAATACCTGAGTTGTCCTTTTCTTGGTTTTCTTAGAAAATAATGCAAATTTTTAATGCAGTAGGGTTTTATTACCTTCAGGTTCCATTGGGTAATTCCCCAGTTTAAAATTGCCAGCTTTGTTGTTTCCCCCTCCATGCAACATGTTGTTATTGCCAGGGAAGATTATAATAATAATTAACAGGAAAACATGGAATAATATAGTTAGTAAAATCATATTAGTAAAAATTAGTGAAATAAAATTTCTGTTATATTTTGGACTACAACTCTTTTGGAGGGAAGAATATAATGGCAGTAAGTATGTAAGCATGACATTATGTAACCAGTTTTACAGGTAATATATTTTCAGGAATATATTTAATGCTTAAATGTGCACATGTGGTTCATTGTGGTATTAATTTAAACTTTGAAAACTGTTAAAAGTTTTAGTTATTGGGGAAATAGTGAAGTTTAATTTATGATCAATTTAAACGTGAATTAAAGATCTTTATTGTTAATTGTTCATTGTTTATTTTGAGAACATTTGAAAGTAACAGGCCTGTATTGTGAGGTTCAGTTAGCATGATGTTCAAGGTGTCTCAGGAATTAAGTACTGTTCTAGGCACTTAGCTTACACGGGCACAGAGAGAAATAAATATGCATTGATAAGTTATTTATTGAGGTATACCAAATACTCTTAAGTCCTGAGGACATAGTAGTGATTAAAGCAGATCTTTTATGCAGTCTTTTATGTGTCTTGAGAAACCTATATGCAGGTCAGGAAGCAACAGTTAGAACTGGACATGGAACAACAGACTGCTCCCAAATAGGAAAAGGAGTACATCAAGGCTGTATATTGTCACCCTGCTTTTTTAACTTCTATGCAGAGTACATCATGAGAAACACTGGGCTGGAAGAAGCACAAGCTGGAATCAAGATTGCCGGGAGAAATATCAATAACCTTAGATATGCAGATGACACCACCCTTATGGCAGAAAGTGAAGAGCAACTAAAAAGCCTCTTGATGAAAGTGAAAGAGGAGAGTGAACAAGTTGGCTTAAAGCTCAACATTCAGAAAACAAAGATCATGGCATATGGTCCCATCACTTCATGGGAAATGGATGGGGAAACAGTGGAAACAGTGTCAGACTGTATTTTTGGGGCTCCAAAATCACTGGAGATGGTGATTGCAGCCATGAAATTAAAAGACGCTTACTCCTTGGAAGGAAAGTTATGACCAATCTAGATAGCATATTCAAAAGCAGAGATATTACTTTTCCAACAAAGGTCCATCTAGTCAAGGCTATCGTTTTTCCAGTAGTCATGTATGGATGTGAGAGTTGGACTGTGAAGAAAGCTGAGTGCCGAAGAATTGATGCTTTTGAACTGTGGTGTTGGAGAAGACTCCTGAGAATCTCTTGGACTGCAAGGAGATCCAACCAGTCCATTCTGAAGGAGATCAGTCCTGGGATTTCTTTGGAAGGAATGATGCTAAAGTTGAAACTCCAGTACTTTGGCCACCTCATGCGAAGAGTTGACTCACTGGAAAAGACTCTAATGCTGAGAGGGATTGGGGGCAGGAGAGAAAAGGGGATGACAGAGGATGAGATGGCTGGATGGCATCACGGACTCGATGGACGTGAGTCTGAGTGAACTCCGGGAGATGGTGATGGACAGGGAGGCCTGGCATGCTGCGATTCATGGGGTCACAAGGAGTCGGACACGACTGAGCGACTGAACTGAACTGATTTGTCTTTCATATAGTTTACATCGTAGTTGGAGGAGAGAGGTAATGGGTAATTCTGGTGACAAATATGAAGAAAATGAAAGCAAAGTTTTGGGAGAGATTGGGGATTCTAGTTTGGATAGAATGGTTGAGAAAGATTAAGATATCTCTGGTCAGGTGACATTTGATCTGAGACCTGAATGAAATACGTTGCTAACAGTGGAGATATTTGAGGAAAGACCATTCCCAGCGAATGGAATAGTGGTGAGAAAGTGCTGGGATAGGAATGTGCTAGGTGGTTCAGTGACCAGCTAGGACAGACCAGTGTGGTGGTGGACAAGGAGCCAGTGGAAGAATGGCAGGAGATGAGTTCATTTTCTGCTTAATGAATGGCTCTGCTTGTATATCAGGAGTTAAGTCACATGGGGCCAAGCTCAATTCTATATGAAGTGACAGTGGTATAAAACAAGAGAATAAGGATCTGTGGAAGATGTCCCTAGACCAGACCAGGAAATATAGTCAATTTGCTCATTGTTCCTGAAATTAAATCTCACTTCTGTGACTCTCTTGGCGATTTACTGTTTCAAAGTGGAATTCTACGTGGTATAGTCCATGCTCTGAGGTCTGTATAAATTGTTGAATTTATGGTGTGCCAATACCCATTACAGTGTGGCCATCCGGTTAATTGCAACAAAGAATATGAGGTTTGGAATAAATGGGTCAGAAAGCCTGACTAAAATGAGAGTAACAATTCACATTTAATTAAAATGTGCACAGCCTGCAATAATTTTTCATTGTAGTAGGGTTAAGGGAGACCAGAAGTAGAATGATAATTAATAGTTGTAAATTTAAAAGTCAGCTTTATTCCAAGTGTTAATTTTTCCTGGAAGTGTTGTGCAAAACGGTCAAGTTCCAGAAATTGTAGGAACACAGATCATAGTGTTTGTAATTGACAGGCATGCTAGGTAGCTGACCTCAAGTGTGAACTAATTAACTCAGGGCTTCTGTAATATGTTTTAGTAAAAGCAGATATTTAAAAATAATTGCTTGTTTTTTTCATTTTACCAAAGAAAATATTTATGGAGTTTTAATTTATTGTAATATCACTGAGCACTTTTTTTTTTTTTTTTTTTTGGTGATGTTCAATTTTGACACAGGTATCAATAAATGAAATTTTGTTTCAGGCATAATATTATTCAGTTTATTCACAAAATATTTATAAAGAACATAACTATTATAAAGCTACCATATTTAAAACAGTGCAGGTTTTTGAAACTCAGTAACAATTATTGAAATGCCATACAAAGGTAAGACTAGTTAAATCTGTACCATTCAGAGAAGTATTTCACCAAGAAGGCTTCTACATGTAAACAGATTGTGTTTAAAAAAGTTCTTTTGCAAAAACTTGGCAGAATTCAGGATTCGTTTTTACTCAGGAGTAATAATATATATGGTATTTGATTTTCAGCTAAGCTCAAAATGTATTAGGAACCTATTTAAATGGTTTTTAGAGACCAGTCTAGTGCAGTTTTGAGCAGATCTAATTTCCGGTGAAAACCTGTAGCTCTTCTTTCCCTGGTGCACGTGCTTCAGCAGCACACTCGTCCTCGGGGTTGTTCAGAGTTGCTTGCCTGCTGCTTGGGTCGCTTTGTCCCCTGTGGTGGGTAAGAAAGTCTGTGTTCATAGGATTGCTTCATGTATTGGGTCTATAGGTAAGGCTGTTATTGATGTCACCAAACAGTTAACCTGTCACTAGCTCTTCCCCGGGTCAGCAGTTCTTACCCATGGGTCGCCATCCCTTGATTCTCAGCCACAAGAAAGCTGAGGTGATGGGCAGGGCAGCCCCTGACCCCACCATGTGCTTCTCACCTTGTCTCGCAGTAGGAGGTGGTGAATGCTGAGTACCTTGCCTTCTTTCTAGTTAGTGGCCCAAGCTACTTCCTGTGAAGATTTCATTGACTTGACTAATGAGGGGATACCCACCCCTTTCACTAACTTTGCCTGATGCAGGGGTGCAGGGTTGTTTGTAGTTGGGCATTGGCTGGAGGGTGAATTGTGTGGTGGGGGAAAATAGATAGGGAGGAAAGAAGAAAAATCACTCAGCCTAATTCCTTTTACTTTACATTAGGCTTTCCTGATCCATTTGGGCAAATTTGAAGTAGTAATCAGATGCCTGTAGGCTGACCCATCCAGCTTTTGCCTACTTTCCACTCTTAAATTTCTATTAAAAGTATCCTGCAAGTCAGATTCAAGGAAGCTGGCCATACGTTTCTTCTTGCTCTTGACTTTATTTCAGATTTTTAACATCTCACCTTTATTTACTGAAACAGGTGTGTTCGTTTAATTGAGCCCCCTAATTTTACAACAGAGGAAGCAGAATACCATCAAATATATAACCGTATTTAAGTACAGAGGCATATTTAAGTACATAACTGTGTATCTGTGTTTATGTGTATCATTTGTACGTCTGTTATACAGAGTAATAAATAATCCAGGAGCACAGCATCTGTCTCTCACCTGCTGCTTTCTTTATGATGTGAAAGGATGAGTCACATGAGTAATTGTATAACTTGTACAAAGTACTCGGAAGACAGTTTCACTTGCCTAAGTCCTTTGCTCCCTGTCATAAAGATGAAAAGTTTGAGCCATCTGTTACTTAGAAAAAAATTTTTTTTTTACCCTAGTGTACCACCTGGTGTTTAACTAGGCCCTGGGATTTGTTCCAGATACAGCACTGCTTCATTGAACAAATATTGGGGTGAGGGGTGGGTAGGGTTTGGTGATTACTTCTGCAACTTGGGAGGGGCCCTTTTCACTGAGTCCTGAACAGTGTTATTTAGATCATTGTTATCTCCTATTGTGGTTTGCCCATCGTTAAAACTGATTTTGTCTTAATTTTGAAAATTGGATATGAGGAGTAACATGACACACAAACAACATCATACAATGCTGGAGATAATGTTCTGTGCAGCATGATTTAATTTGGAGCAGAGGATGGCCACCTGCTAGGCCTTTGTTCTTGTGGCAGTCTGGCAAGTGGCCCCAGTGTTTTGGGTCTTTCGTTGGTCACGTGGCTGTGGAGCTCTGCTGGGTTTAGTTGCAAACCATTAATCTGGTAGCACCGTATGATGGAATATTTGACTACTGGGTGTTTGAATTAAGAAAACAAATCCCTTTTAAAGTTGTTATTCAGCAATCATAGAATGCTTTTATCTTGTTGATATAACATCTGAGTCCTTACATTTTATCTGAGGTTGGGTTATTCTTATCTACAACATAGTAAGAAAAATCTAATAGTAGTATTTGGCATTATGGTAACTAGCTACCATATAGCACCTGTCTACTCACTGTGGTAGAGTAAGCCTGTAATTCAGTGGCCAACCTGGGACCCTCTGAGAGCGACAGAGAGCCACTAAAAATGATACTGGGCTTAGAGGCATACATGAGGACATATGAGTACTGTATGTATAAAACATGGGCATTTTTATCATCCCCTGTGATCAGGAATAACCAAATATTCCATATGCATTTAAGGATTTCTTTATTTAAATTGCATTAATTGTGGCTGGTATAGAGTAGGCATTCAGTATTTGCAATTGAATAAATGTTTATATTTTTAAAATGTTTAAAGCTTCCTGCTATTTAAAAATATTTGTCTTTAAAAATGTACATTTATAAGCAACTTTGGGTTAAAAATCCTCTGCGTATTTTCCCTGCTATTTGGGCACAGTCTCAGGCTGCCCCATAGTGATAGTTCCCATTGGCTTATGGTTTGAACTCTGAAACCATTTCATTATGTGGTATACTATAAAGGAAGCGATAGCACTTGAAAAATTGCCATTGCCTGTGATTCTGTCTAAAATAATTTAAAATACACATTAAAAGAGGGAGCCGTTTAGTCAAGTGCTTATGACTTAGCCTAGTAACTTACTTTACCTTGTTACTTGAAGTTGTTAAACAATTCATTGGTTACTTAATGATTCCTTAATTTCTTCTGACAAAATCAGGATACCAGGTTATTCAGTTTAATTATCTGATAGAACCCAGTCAGAGAGATTCATAATGTGGGAGCACTGAAATTCTGGACAGTTTTTATGCAGAGCTTTAAGTTTGTGTTTATCACTTTAAACTTTTTCTTTGATTTAAGTTTTCTCTATTAGCCTTTATATTTTACATATGAGACATAGAAGACGGTGCAGGAATTTCTCTCTTTTTCTACATGAGAAAATCAAATGGTGTCTCTTGCTCATGTGGCCATCTCATGAGGTGGATTTTGAACCCTGGAATGTGGGTTACAATGTGGTGGGTTTTGAAAAGTCAGTTGTGGTTTAGAGGTAGTCTGTGATGTGGGCTGGGAACTTTAGTGTTTTCTGCTGATCTGAGATAGGTTTTTAAAAAATTTTTAAAGAGAGGTGTTAGAAGATCTGGGGTTCTAGACCTTGTTAATTGGTCTGACATGCCATTTGTCCTAGTCTCTTTCTTTCTAATTGAAAATTGAAATATATGTTAAATTCCCATTTCTTTATTTGTTGTGTCTGTGTCTTGATGATTTCATAGTCTTGAAATAACCTTTCTCCATCTTTCCCTTCTTTTTAACAACTCTGATCTGACTTTTTTTTTCTCTTTCAGTTTTTTTCTACTGTTCTCAGGTCATGTTTCTCTGACTTTTTCTTCATGTTAGTAAGAGTTCATGCAGTCTTCTTGTTTATTTCTACTCTCAGATCAGTTCTGTTCAGCTGCTCAGTCATGTCCGACTCTTTGCAACCCCATAAATTGCAGCATGCCAGGCTTCCCTGTCCATCACCAATTCCTGGAGTTTACTCAAACTCATGTCCATCGAGTTGGTGATGCCATCCAGCCATCTCATCCTTTGTCATCCCCTTCTCCTCGTGCCTTAAATCTTGCCCAGCATTAGGGTCTTTCCCAATGAGTCAGTTCTTTGCATCAGGTGGCCAAGTATTGGAGCTTCAGCTTCAGCATCAGTCCTTCCAATGAACACCCAGGACTGAGCTGCTTTAGGATGGACTGGTTGGATCTCCTTGCAGTCCAATGGTTCATAATTTTCAGATACTGATCATGATAGAACTTGGCTCAGTGCTTCCTGATTTTTATACAGTAGAACTAAATCCATGAGGAAGATTTTTATTTACTTGCTAATTATCTTTCCCTCTTTGCAGTGGAAGCTTCCAGGGCATTCTGCCTTGTTTATAGCTGTATTCCCAGAGCCTAGAAGTATGCTCCATGGCTAATAACGATGTGAAAAATGAATAGAAATGCTTTAGTTTCCTGATAGTTTATTAAGTCAAGATATTAATTAGGGTCTTGGAGTTCCCTTGCTCTAGAGAAAACCTGAGTCTTGGCTGGTATTTGAACCATCTCTTGAGGGGGAAGTTCTTTGTAGTGATTCTTGTTGTAATAATATAGGCTTACAGCCTCTTCTCTTTCTAGTGCTTTTTGTCCATAGACTTGATTTTACTATTTCATCAGTTAAGATCTTTTTTGCTGCAAGTAATAGAAATCTCAGCTGAATTTCACTTACACAATAAGGAGGTGGACCATTCTCAAAACAGGAAGCCTTGGGAAACTTCAGGGTGGGTTATAAGAGGTCTTCCTTTATATTCTTACCTTCGTCCTTAAACCTGGTCCTTTTTGTGGTTACAAGGATAGGAGAAACAGCTGAGTCCCTATTTTACTAAAAAGTGGGGAAGAGACTGGTTTTTCCTTCTTTGAAGACCTAAGCAAGACTTTCTGCTGTATCATTGGTCCAGAATGATGTCAGACTACGTTCTGAGCACTGGCAGAGAAGACGAAAGTATAGCAATTGACTTGGCCACCTCATCTCTGGTGAAATAGATATTGGAATGAGATACAACACTAAGATCTCATATAAATTAACCTTTTAAAATAAATTTTTAAAGACTGTTGATTTCCTGAGTTCCAGGTTAGTACTTCCCAAAGGAATTAGGTTCATAACCAAGAGGATGCTGAGTGAAGTCAACGTTATCATGATAATTGCTTCATTAGGGAAATTATAGTGTTTAAAAAAATGTGACAATTTTGGTCTCTCTTGCCAAAGTCTAATAAATATATGCTGCAGTGTTATTATAAAGTAGAAAGTAGATGTGTTAAAGGCAGAACCATCATTCCCCCTTAAGTGTATTTACACTGATAACAATTGGTTTGTTTAAATTATTTAAATAAAACTAAGTCTTGTTGACTTGAAAAGTGGAAAAGATAAATAGGACATAGTGAAGCTTACTTAAAAAAAAAAAAAAGTCAATATACAAGGCAACGTGCATCTGTCACCTAAACTTACTAAAAGGTTTTTGATTTACTTGAACATACAGTAATGGATTATTTTTGTTTGGCCAAGAATTATCAGTAAATATTTAATGCACAACTTGGAAGCACTATGATATTGTAGAGAAAGCACTGAATTAGGAATTTGAATTCAGATTTCTAGTTCTGATTCTGGCCCTGACAGTCTGATTTCTAGTGAAACAGTCAGCCTCTGTGAGCCCTCCTTTCTTTATCTATAAAAGAGTTCCCCTTTAGTTTCCTAAAATGTTCTGCACTTCATTGGTTGAAACCATTCCTTTCCTGGGAATTTAGTGACATCTTTTTCCTTTAGAGATGTGGTTTTTAGTGTAGTTAGCATTATATGTACTTTAAGTTTATTTGAACTAGGAGGGACAGGTAAAAAAGTGAGTCCTGGTTGTGAGATAGATAGGTGTCTGGTGTTTAGTGCATATCGTACTTATAGAAAAGAGTTTTTCTGTTCTGAAACATACGTATTAACTCATCAGAAAGGCAAGTATTTTGTAGGTATAAGTGTCTTACATTTTCCCAACACTTCTTGTACCTCATTTGCCAAAATGAGCTTCTGATGATGTCTAGCATCTGGAATAATGTTAGGCTAGGAGAAGGCAATGGCACCCCACTCTAGTACTCTTGCCTGGAAAATCCCATGGACAGAGGAGCCTGGTGGGCTGCAGTCCATGGGCTCACTAAGAGTCGGACACGACTGAGCAACTTCACTTTCACTTTTCACTTTCATGCATTGGAGAAGGAAATGGCAACCCACTCCAGTGTTCTTGCCTGGAGAATCTCAGGGACGGGGGAGCCTGGTGGGCTGCCGTCTCTGGGGTCGCACAGAGTCGGACACGACTGAAGCGACTTAGCAGCAGCGGCAGCAGCAGTAAGTTTGTAAATAAAGTGCAGATGCTTAGATTTCCTAGATCAACTGTGATTCAGTAAAAAGAGGTCTGGATTTGGAGTCGTAAGAGCTGATTGAAATAAACAGTAGCCATTCAGCCTATGAAAGGGTGAAGCGGCGCCGTTGAGGGTGACTCTGTTGGTTGTTAGGCAGGAGCATCTTGTAGTCACTGTCACTGTCCTGTCTGGTTGTGGCAAGCAAGGAGGCAAGGCCTGCACTAAGGCAAAAAAAAAAAAAAAGTTGGTTCAAATTCTGGCTTAGCCAGTTAAGAAGAAAGCCTGGTAGTACAGTAGAATAATATGGACACCGGGATTTGTTTGGCTTTACTGCTACATTAATATATGGTGATGAACCAAGACATTTCAGCTTGGGTACCTTTGGCTGAAAGCAGCAAAAGACTCAACCAAAAGTAGCCTGAACTGTGAGGGTTTTATCATCTCACATAGTAAGAAGCCTGGAGATCACAGTTCTGGTTTGATTAATTTCGTGGCAGCAGTGTCTGCTATGATACATGGTCCTTTGATGCTGCTCTTCTTTCTTTGTGGCGATATTGCTATCGTAGCAATAGTTTCAGTATTATGTGCACTTAGGGTGCACAGCCAGTGAAGAGAGAGATTACCCTCATCATTCTCTTTTTAGTAGAGAGGAGAATCATTCCTCAGAACTCCAACTGCATACCTCTGGCTAGAATTGGATCCCAAAGTCAGGCCTAAAAGTTACTTACTAGCAAGGAGAATGGAGACACCTTCACTGACTTCTTTAGACTGCCTTTTTTTTTTTTAAACCTGACCTGGGATTTGGGGAGACATTCCCAAGCACAATGCCTCAAAGGACTGACAACAAATGAAAGTTTCTGTTAGTAAGAAAAAAGGTATGCATTGGGAGAAGGAATATAAGTTGGCAAGCAATAGTGAGCACTCCAACTTTCTCGGAGTCTAATAGGAGGTGCACAAAAACCAAGAGACTGTGGTAATGGTAATAGAATATGATACAGTCTATGCTAGGAAATGTATCAGGCTCTACAGAAGAATACGCAAAAAAACTTAAGACCTAAAGTTGCAGTGGTTAGAAAAGACTTTTCTGGAGGAAATGACATCTAAGTTGTTATTTGAAGAATGAGTGGAAATCAGGCAATTATTAGTCATGGGGCCGCTTTCTTTTCCCCACATTTGTAAGAGGTCAGAACCTAGTCATGATGGTATATCTGAGACTATTTTAAGAAAAGTTTTAGGGCAAAAGTTTTGGATTCAATACCCAACAGATTTAAGCCCCATTGCCTATAGCTATAACAATTAATGTTCAGAATGTTTCTTATTCTTCAAGTAAAAGTTAGATAATAACTTTCCAAGGGCCATATATTTTTAGTATGAAACTCATATAAGAGTTAAGAATCAGAGAACTGTAATTGCGACATTCTTAACTCTTGTATGAAGCAGCTATTACTTACCTGATGCCTTGTAGTGAGAAAAGTGTTGAGTAGAACAAAACCTAGGATGACGTTCATTATTCAGGAAGCACAGATTAGAGACCTTTCCTTCTGATTAGGATGCAAAGCATGTGCAGTTGGCCCTTTTGAAAGAAAAGAGATGGATTTCCCCACTTGTTTCACAGAAGGGAGATCAGGAATTCTGACTGGAACATGCTTCATTTGAGATAGTTACTAGACAGCTATCTATATAGATGAGGTTGAGATTTAAGAGAAGTATTTGGGAATCCTCATTCTGGTATATAAAACCGTGAGCCTGAAGAAGGTTGCTTAGGGAATTGGAGTAGACAGAGGGAGGAGAAGACCAAGGACTAGCAGAGGGGGCTCATTCCAGGTGGAAGAAACCAGGAG
Organism: Nanger dama; assembly: GCA_917880005.1. Taxonomy (NCBI): domain Eukaryota; kingdom Metazoa; phylum Chordata; class Mammalia; order Artiodactyla; family Bovidae; genus Nanger; species Nanger dama. The sequence goes on along the minus strand of CAKJTW010000032.1, from coordinate 10,869,884 downwards.
TGTTTTGTCTCAGAAGCCAAGTGAAGGATACGTCTCAAGGAGAGAGAGCGGTCAGCTGTTTAAGTGCTGCCGAGAGACTGAGTCAGTTGCAGACCGAGAATTGATCTGCTGAGTTTGTCAACTGGGAGTGAGCTGGTGGTGGTTCTTGCTGAGTAGTTGCAGTGGAGAGGTGGGGATGGATATAGGACTGATGTGAGTGAATTTAAAACAGAATGAGAGAGTAAGACAGGGTACAGATTGCAACTTAAAGGAGGTTTGGTATATAAAGTGAAGCAGAAATGGAGCTAGAGCTGAGTGGGGAAAAATTGAGAGTCAAAGAGAGTTTTGTTTTGTATTTTTATTTTTAAAAAGAAAAAAAAGCAATTTATTTGGCTGCACCAGGTCCTAGATGTGGCATGCAGGATCTTAAGTTTCAGCACACAGGATAGCTCTCAGCTGGTAAGGAATCCGCTTGCAATGCAGGAGACCCCACTTCAATTCCTGGCTTAGGAAGATCCCCTGGAGAAGGTATAGGCTATCCACTCAGTATTCATGGGCTCCCCTGGTGGCTCAGATGGTAAAGAATCTGCCTGCAGTGTGGGAGATGTGGGTTTGATCCCTGGATTGGGAAGATCCCCAGGAGGAGGGCATGGCAACCCACTCCAGTATTCTTGCCTGGAAGATTTCCATGGGCAAAGGATCCTGGGGGGCTACAGTCAATGGGGTCACAAAGAGTTGGACATGACTGAACAACTAAGCACACATGTGGCAGCAGAGTGTGCCACGAGCAACTGGGACCCCGCATACAAGCAGAAGTATTGGGCTTACATGGCAGTAAGGACAATTGATTTATTTTAACAGATGTGGACACAGAGCAAGTAGTCTGATAGATACAATGGCGGGAAGGAAACAGCAATTCTCTTCTGATTGCTTCTGATTTTCAGTGAAATAAGATGTAAGATCATCTGCTGAGAACCTTAAAGGAGAGAGGGCATGTCAGAGCAGTAAAAAATGTTTTATTTTCTAAATACTATTTTAGAAATGTATTTTTCCCTTAGCTGTTGGGTTTTGTTGTTGCTATGGTGGTTAGCAGTCTATGCCCAAATACATTTTATTTAAACATTGAGAGTTGAATTTCATTAGGGCTCGTACATCATATATCAAACTCAACCTTCTCTCCTCCTACCACCTTTAGAGTATGGGGATTTGAAATTCTGTAACCATAGGAAAGGTTTTCTCTGTGTCCTAGTTCTATAATTTTGCAGTGGTAGAGAGGGAAGATGGATTCACCGAGTTCAGTTACTTTCTTCAGCATCCACTGCTTACAAGACTTGCGAGTAGTTGAAAACACATTCCTTCTACAGTGAAGTGTCCCAACTTCTGAAGCTCTAGTAGCCTCCCTACCCCTCCAGTGAGGGTGACCCAGAGTACAGAGATGCTTTTGTCCAGGTTTTAAGTGAAGTCTCATCTTTCTTCTTCAGCAGGTAGCAATCTCTTCCATACATTTTTTTTTTCTGAGTATTTGATGTATCCCTTTTGTTTTAACTTCTAGAGCCTAATGTTAATTTCCTCTCTTATTCTTATATTCCATTTTTTTTTAGCTTGCTTCTCTAACCCTTCATTTTCCTTATTTGCAAAGTACTAATCCCTCCTTTAACTCACAGGTTCTTCATGAAGCTTGCATGAGGCTGTGAAAATCGTTCTGAAAAAGCCTAACGTGATGTAAAAAGGAAAATTCTGTGGTCATGATGATCATTTTGTTGTCTTCTAGGAGACATAGACCATCCTTTAGATTCTTGGGTTTCACCTTTCAGGGATGTTCATTTCTTGTGTTTTTATTTCTTTTCTGTTTGGCGCTTAATGTAGTGACTTGAATGTTACTTGGAATTTTGATGGGTGGAGTTTAAATTTGAACACTATAAACTGGAGGTGAGAAAAAGGAAATAGAATTTTTTACCTGTTTTCATTATTGTCACTTTTTAAAGCCACAGTAATTTCTGTCACAGTTTTACAAATGGATTTGTGAAACCATAAACCAGAATTTAAAATATTCAAAATGAAATTTCTTCTTCTGTTTTCATTTGCTGATTTTCAACTCTACTGGTGCTCAGTGGGGTGTAAAAAGACTGAGCATCCATCACAGCTTTTTGGGGAAAATTTTCAAAGAAATCTTATTTTTTGTAGTTAAATAAAACTTTCTAAATGGGAAAGAAAAAATGTCTAATGATCTTTGCCACTGTGGTATTATTTGCTTAATCTTGGTGGATTCTTGTGGCAAATATCTTATACCTTTTGGGGGCAAATATTTCTCAACTAAGATTTTTAGTGCTGGAATAACTGTCTGTGTTCATCTTGTTTAACCATTTTCATGTGTATGTGAGAAAAACGAAGATTCAGGGATGAAGGCAGTTTGTCTTGCTGATGGTTCATGACACAGCCAGAAGCCAAATGGACAGCTTAGGATCTTCGTTCCTGAACCGCCTGCCTCCTAAAGCTCACAGTTATGTTCTCAGAAAGAATGAGTGACGTTCCCTGTCCTCAGTACAGAAGAGCAGACAGAGTGCAGTTCTGTTCACTCTTCATGCTTTTTCATTTTCCTGTCCTTTCGGTGGTGTAAACAGTAACCAGTTGCTACAAAATATAGAAAACAAGCAGGTTTTTTTGTGATGTTCTCTTGGAATCTCTTTAGTAATATATTCTGACTTGCTTGGTCTCTTTCAGTGTCATTCCAGTTACCTCCTCCAAAAATGATCAGAGGTCAGAATACAGTTTTCTTTCTACAAGCATGCACTGGGGTCCTTCCAGCTAACTGTGACATCCTGTTTACGTACCATGGGTTCAAACCGCTTTCGTGTGGGTTCTGAGATATAAAGGGAGGTTGGAAAGACTTTAGAGACAGCTACTGCACTTTTACTTCTCTTCCCTTTTGTTTACTGGGAAATCTGTGGTTATTTAGTTCTAGAGTATTTTTGTTGTTGTTGTTGTTGTTAGACATTTATTTTAACTCTATAATAATAAATTTTAAAATTTATTGTAATTTTATAATATATAAAAATTATATGCCGAACAGTGTATGCTGCTGCTAAGTTGCTTCAGTCGTGTTCGACTCTGTGCGACCCCATAGATAGCAGCCCACTAGGCTCCTCTGTCCCTGGGATTCTCCAGGCAAGAATACTGGAGTGGGTTGCCATTTCCTTCTCCAGAACAGTGTATAGGTTAGGGAATTACTTTAAAGCAAACACCTCTCTGTCACTATCCCCTCAGTTCAAGAAATGACCCACTTAGGAGGAAAAACCTGAAGTGTATTTTAAAATCTCTTAATCAGTAGGTTCCCCTTCTGTCTCTTTCCTTGTCTGTTGAAAATTTACCTGTTGAAGAACCTGGGCCTTTGAACCTGCGAATTCTTCAGAGTCCAGATTTTGCTGAACTGTATATTCCAGGGCAGTTCAGTATGTTCCCCCTGTCTTGTTTTTTGCTGCAAATTGGCAGCTTGCTGCAGGGCCTTGATGGGATTTTTAGGTTGAATTGTATTCTCATCAGGAGGCTTGTAACATGTGATGGTTTGTCTGTTTGCAGTGTTAGCAGCTTTTGATGCATAATGCCCAGAGTCTTTGGAGTTTGGAAAATGGTGACTTTCTACTGTCAGAAATTAGCTGTAATGATGTTATAAGGACATGTTCCCCCTCATCTGCTATTTACTTGTTGGTAGAGTTTATAGAGAAAAGCAGATTAAATTCTAGATTCTTTTATTTACCTGATTTCCTAGATAATAAGTTGGTTTTCTGTCATTCTCACAAGGTGACTGGTAATCCATTTTTAAAAAAACCATAGTTAGAAATTCATGAATTGAAACATTTGGGCTTTAGTCAATTGCGATTCTTGCCCAAGTTCAAACTGTCCTGTCGTTGGCCGCTGTGATGCCCTTCAGGTTGGTTTCTGAGACCCTTTGACATGACTCTGGAACTCTCTGATAGCTTCCTTGCTCTCAGGTGGTTTGATAAGATGTTCCAAGCTCATCGTGTACATTTCTTGTCCCAGATGTACAATCAACCATTTCTCTGCAAAGCCTTGGTTATTTTAATGGGAAATGGAGTTTCATCACCACATCTGGAGGTTTGCTTCTGTGTTGGTTATTATTTCTAGTCCATTTCATTCTTTTCAGTGGATGCACACACACACAAACTCAACTTTTCAGATAAAATAGCTCACGAGTTCATATTGACATTTCCGGTTTACACTTAAGTTTGTAGGGTTTTCACCTTAGGATCTCCTATATTACATATCTATTTCCTTCACCAAGAATCCTAGTTCTCAAGTACACTGAGGATGATAGAATTAGAATTATTCCATATTTCTCATTGGGGTTCCTGGTGGCTCAGATGGTAAAGAGCCTGCCTGTAATGCAGGGGACCTGAGTTTGATCTCTGGGTCTGGAAGATCCCTGGAGAAGGAAATGGCAACCCATTCCAGTATTCTGGGCTGGAAAATCCAGTGCATGGAGGGAGCCCGGTGGGCTACAGTCCGTGGGGTCTCAAAGAGTCGGACATGACTGAGTGACTTCACTTTCACTTTCAAGTTGTCATTAGCTTTTCCCACTTTCTACATATGGTGAAAGTGTTAGATTTAGATGCTCAGTTGTGTCTGACTCTTAGTGACCCCATGGACTATAGCCTACCAGGCTTTTCTGTCCATGGAATTCTCCAGGCAAGACTACTGGAGTGGCAAGCCATTCCCTTCTCCCCGGGATCTTCCTGACCCAGTGACTAAACCTGGGTCTCTTGTATTGACAGGTAGATTCTTTACTGGCTGAGCCACCAGAGAAGCCCATATGGTAGTTTCAGGATAACAATACTTGTACATCACCAATTATAATTACTGAAAATGTTAAAAAGATTTTTTTTTTTTGCTAATACTGGATTCCATTCTCCTCCCAAATATTTTCAATGGGAATTCTTTATCATCATGTAGTCATTACATAATCTCTCATTTCAACCCTTATTTTGCATTCATTCCACAAATGACTGTGTGTTTAATGCCTGCCACAAGATCCCATGTAAATATCCTTCTAGTTATTTTTGGTGGTTTGAAGTGCATTTGAGTAGGTTTCTTAGAAAGGATTCCTGGAAACAGCAGCCTCTTGGTCACGGTATGTCGATAATAGTGCTCTTTATACTTGATAATCAGTTTTGCAAGATGTAGAGTTCTGGGTCACATGTTCTTTCTGGCGTAGAGCGCTGCTTTCAAAGTCTGGTGACAGGGTAAGTTTCCCCCTTTTTAAAAATCATGTGTTGTCTTTGCCTAGAAGCTCAAAGGAATTTTTTTCCTTAGAGTCCAGTAATCTTATTATTGAGTGTGTCTTGGTGTTGGTTGTTTTGTTGTTCTGGGGTGATGTTCTCAGGTATATAGTATAACCTTCCAATATATAGACAAATCATTTAAAATGTATTTATGTAACTTTTCTTGAATTATAATTTTTCGTACACTGCTCCATTGACTTCAGGTTTTTTTCTCTTTTAGGAACTCCTTTTATTCATATGATAGCTTGTCTCTGCCTGTCTATTAATTGCTACTTTCTCTGGAATCCCATGGTCTTGCTCAACTAACTTGTCAGTTCTGGTAGCTTTTTATTCCTTTAGAACTTTATATGTACTCAATTATTTCATTTGTGAAGAAACCTTTTTAATTCCTTTCCCCTGTGGTCATATGCCTTTTCTTTCCCTTATAGCTAGGCCCTCTATTATGATACTGAATAAGAGCGATAAGAATGGGCATCCTTTTTCTCATCCTAGAGAGAAAACATGTTACTGTTAATTACAGATAATATGAAGTATCTTGTTTATTAGTTCTGAGATAAAAATGAAGGAATATCAGTCTAATACTGTTGGTTCTCTCTTTTTTCATGTATATAGATATGTCTGTGTTACTTCTGTGCATTAGTAAAATATAGTTACTTATAGGACCAATTAATTGATCAATTTCAGTAGAATTCAGAGAAAAGTCTCCAGAGGAAAATGGAAACTTTAAGTTACCCATGGATGGCAGCTAGCCTTAATAATTAAAAGAAGAAAATCACAAGAATGACATGCTTTGTTTGTACAGATAAAGGAAATGGATAATTAGTAAGGTCATACAGTTAAACTAAACCAAATCTTTCCCTTCATTCTTAACATAAGTAGTTTTTGACTCAAGATATTGCATGCTTGCTATATAGCAATTGTTCAATAAACATTTGTTGATTAAGTAAAAATTTTTAATTGCTCCAGTCCTATATGTTCTTTGTGTGTATGTATATATATACACACACACATATATATGTGTATGTATATACACGCATATATATGTGTGTGTGTATACACACACACACGCACACATGTTGTTTTACATGTCTCAGTGGGAGCCTGTAGTCCCTTTCTATATGATTCTGCTGATAATGATGAAATCATAATGAAAAAATCTTCTCTTTAGTTTATTATGGTATAGTTTAGTTTGAATCGTGTTGCTAAATGGTGAATGTCATTTGCTTGGTTATTTCAGTTGATAATCTGCATTGGTGTCAAGGTGATGAAGTTTGCCCTGGTGTTGCAAACAGGAAAACCTTGACAGACTCCCCCACCCCAAAGTGGATTTTGGTAACGGGCATTTTCACATAGAAGGCAGTGTTTGTTTTGCTGAAATTGCTTTGCTTTCTAGGAGTAGCATTGAGTAGTGGCTCCAAGGTTTGTCTGTGAGGTTAAAAAAAAAATGTTTGTGATCAATACCTTTCTCATCTGAGGTCAGAGTAATTATAACTAAGAGCTATATTACTTTTCTGAAGATAAAATAAAAATTTAAAGAAAGAGTAATGGAGGGGACAAAGGAGAGAGTTGAAAGGAAAATGGTGGTGTTTAAACCCTATGAAAATAGTTCTGAATATGATAGTCATTCTTATAAGCTGTTTATTTGATTTCTGAAAGTCAGAGACCTTTAAGACTTAATTCAGAGGACATAAATGGTGTTGATGCTAATCGAAGGTAGTTCCTGTGACTGGATTGTCTATATTCCTGGTGATGAAAAATATGGATTCCTGCTTAGTGCTGGCTTTATTAAATTTTTTTTTTTTTAATTAAATTTATTTATTTTTAAAATTACAATACTGTATTTGTTTTGCCATACATTGACACGAAGCAGCCATAGGTGAACACAATCTCCCAATGCCGATTTTAAGGGATATATGCATATGCATGGCTCTTAATCACAACTTGAGTGAATAATTGATTCTAGTGTTATTTCCTGCTAATTGCTTTTTCATTGGTTTATTATATTGCAAGAAGTTTCTTGAAAATGTACTCTGAGGTGTGTAAAGAGAATCGTCTAGGTATTACCCTCAGGGAACTTACAGCCTTGTAGGGCAGAGATGTCTACTGAAAAACAGAGTACTACATAGATCAGTGCCGAAGATTGGAAATCATTTGCTTTAACAGTATTGATCATTTAAGACAATGACTTCTTCTGAATTAGCTAGTTCAACTAGAGTATGTTAAAAAATGAATTTTGTAATAGCACCCTAGGGAATTCTCCCAGAGAAGGCAATGGCAACCCAATCCAGTGTTCTTGCCTAGAGAATCCCAGGGATGGTGGAACCTCGTGGGCTGCCATCTATGGGATCGCCCAGAGTTGGACACGACTGACGCGACCTAGCAGCAGTGGGGACTTACCTGGTGGTCCAGTGGCTAGGACTGTACTTCCAATGCAGGGGGCCCGGGTTCGATCCCTGGTTGGGGAACTAGATCCCACTTGCCACAACGAAGGCCCAGTACAGCCAAATAAGTAAATAAATATTTAGAAAACTAGCACCGCAAAATGCTGATATTTTCTGTCTCTTCCCTTCTAATCAAACCTCTTGATCATGCAGGAGTTAGAGCTGCCTGAAGCCCAGTTGGGGCAGTTTCACTGAATCTCTTCCGTTGCCTCACTCCTGTGGGTTGAGGATTCCGACTGTGTAGATTAGCCAAAGAGATGACAACTGCTGGTCTTCACCTTTCCCAGGGCAAAGTATTTCCTGCTTGGCCAGTTTAAACAAAGGACGTTTCTGGTACTGCTATCAGAGGATCAGTTTTCCATTAAACTAATGCCTCTTTGGAAATGTGAAAAAGATGTAAAAAACTGAAAATTTTGTTTAGGAACCTTTTATAAGCTTTTATAACAGCTTTTATTCAGACTGTATAAACCAATTGTAAATTCTAATTTTGCCTAGGTCTTCCACCAGAAATCAGGTTGGGACCTAATAGTACTCTAGCTCAAATTGTACTCAGGTTGGAACTCTAAATATGGGTGAAAACCACCAACTATGTGTTTTCCTTCAGAACTTATCCCTGTAATACCATGTTTAGTTGGAACAAGAACTGTGAATTTTCTTTATTCCTTTCTCAAAACATAGCTTCCTATCGTAAATTAATTTTGGTCTTTCTTGGTGTATGCGATAATTAGAGTAAATTATAATTAAATGTGCAAATTGGATGGCGAATTGAATAAATGTAACAGCTGATCAGGACACTTCTTTTCAATGTCACCTTATTAAGGTCTTCCTATATACTAATATATTTTGAGTTTTTTTTTCCTTTAAAACAACTTTTCTTTTTCCTTTCTTTGTTCCTTTTCTCTGTTGAAGGATATTCTCAAGTGTTTGCTATGACTGGAGTATCAGTGTATTGATCGTAGGGAGGTGAACTAGTTACAAATTTGCTTTCCATTTTATGGAAATATTAAGTGCTATGCAAGTTCTAAATGCAGTTAAAAATATTTTTAGAAGTCTATTTATAGTGAGGTATCATATATACAGTGATCTGGTGATGATTAGCTTCATTCATCTTATTTTGCCTTGAATTTTGAAGTTACATAAATTCACTGAATCTTAAACGTCATGATGTAGGAATGGAGGGGGAACCTTTTTGTATGTACCCTCTTAGGTTTAGCAACTGGGGCCTGTAAATTAAAGTCATAAAAGACAAACTAATCAGAAAAACAAAACATATAATTATGTTAGTATGCAGGAGTTAGAATTTGGAGATTATTACCCCCTTAATAAAGGGGGTAAAGAATTGAGACGAATTTAGGGATTCGAGGTTTATTGGGGAGGTATAGATTATGAGAAGGTGATTAGGATGTGTACAGTAAGAAAGGCTTTTGAGTAAGGCTTATTATGCAGATAAGAGTCTGGTGATAAGAGCTGTCTCTGGAGTAGTTCTCTTCCTGGGACTACAGAGGGAGACACCTTTACAAATGGAAATTTATATCTTGCTTTTACAGATAAAAAGGGTTTTTCCTGAGTCTGCTGTTTCTTAATTGCCTTCAGTAATAGTTCATATGCCAAATTGGCATATTCTGGGTTGGCATATTCTAACCCTTCAATGAGAAAAGCTTCTAGGTGACTGATAACATTACACCAGACTTGATGAGGCCTTGTTTGTTGTTTAGTTGCTAAGTCGTGTCTGACTCCTCTGCGACTCCGTAGATTCTAGCCTGCCAGGCTTCTCTGTCTATGAGATTTCCCAGGCAAGAATACTGGAGTAGGTTGCCATTTCCTTCTCCAGGAAATCTTCCCAATCCAGGGATCAAAATCACGTCTCCTGCATTGGCAGGCGGACTCTTACCACTGAGCCATCACTTTTTTTTTTTTTAACTGGCATGTCCCTGGATAAAAAGTTTGGTTGCTACTTGTCCATAAACTTACTTGTATTTACTCAAGTTCTAAAGACCCTAATGCTGGGAGAGATTGAGGGCAGGAGGAGAAGGGGATGGCAGAGGATGAGATGGTTGGATGGCATCCCCGACTCAATGGACATGAGTTTGAGTGAACTCCGGGAGTTGGTGATGGACAGGAAGCCTGGCGTGCTGCGGTTCATGGGGTAGCAAAGAGTCGGACACGACTGAGCGACTGAACTGTAAATATATTGCTTTTATATTTCTGTTCAGTTTGCATATTTCATGCTTTTGTCTTGATCTTTTTAACTCGTGTGTATTCCTGGAGGTGCAATTTCCTTTTGGTATCTGACAGACCTCTAAGCATATATTGTATAGATAATAAACAAATTCGTTAATGAATTTGTGAAAATAATTAAAAATGAAGTTTTTGATTATTTCAAAATTTCTCCAGAAATTTTTGTAGATTCATTGCATGGCAGTTAGAAATGGTGGTAGATTTGGATAGAAAAGTTAGAAGTATCTTGAAGTAATAGCGGACACACAGGAAAAAGAAGATTACTGAGATTGTTTATCATGGAGCCACCTAACCTTATGGATCTTGTTACTCCCTGGTTAGGACATCATTATATCAAAGCAAAGGGTAGTGATGCGTGACCACTAGTACTGCCTTTTCTCTGATCTTGGGTAATCTATTTAATCTTTGTGGTCCTCTGTTTCCTTCTTTAAAAGTGAAATGACAGGGTTGGAAAGTTTTAGATGTCTCTTACAGATGTGAAAGTCTATCTACAGTGATTATCTAAGGCAGTCAAATACAGGTTCAATTAGGTTCGCGGTACCTTATGTAATAAGAAGTGTAGGCATGCCACATATTTTGGAAATATTTCCTTGAAATGGTTACCCATGTTTTGCCTGGGGTGTAGGCCAGTGTGTAGAGGATAAAGCTTTGGGAGGTGAAAGAAGGCAAATGAGAATGACTAACTGGAAGCTGTATAGAGTTAGAGTTTAATAATATAAACATATGGACAAAAACAGGTATGCAGTGACTAAACAGGAAATTGTGAAGTAGTAAACTTGATTCGTTTGAGGAAGTAAAGCCAAAGCCACAGCTCTACTTACAAGGGATATTGTAGAAAATATTAACCATTTGAGTAAAATCTGGACAACTTTCTTATCCAAGAGAAGGTCTGGGAGTGTGGGGACCACTTTAAGGTTACCTAAGTAAGTCAGGATTTTGGCCACCTCATGCGAAGAGTTGACTCATTGGAAAAGACTCTGATGCTGGGAAGGATTGGGGGCAGGAGGAGAAGGGGACGACAGAGGATGAGATGGCTGGATGGCATCACTGACTCGATGAACGTGAGTCTGAGTGAACTCCGGGAGATGGTGATGGACAGGGAGGCCTGGCGTGCTGCGATTCATGGGGTCGCGAAGATTCGGTACACGACTGAGCCACTGAACTGAACTGAAGTAAGTTAGGGAAGTAGATAGGGAGGAGTATGGCACATCATCCTCTTAGGTTGGTCTTTATTCCAGCGTGATGTCTCCAAGAAGCTGGTCGGCCTGCCTTACCGCACACACTGGAGAATCGTTCCTTGCCCTGTTTGGGTGTCAGGTTTTACAAACAGTGTCCTCTTTATTTTTCTTAATTCCTTATCCAATAGAGATGACTATTATTTACAATTTGGGATATTTTCTTTCAGAATCCCTAGTGGGATTCAGAGAGAAACATCTTCCCATAAGCCTGAGGAATCGTTCTCCTTCTCTGCTCTTGGCTCCCTTTGGGGCATGAGGTCAGTTAGGCCCGCCCCGGTGCTCTGTAACCACATTTCTTACCTTCTACCCACCGTTCAAGCACCATTCACCCATTTTCTGATTCGTGCAGGAGGTCCTTCCTCCTCCTTCTTCCCAAACTTCCTGTCTTTGGTCTCTTCCCTGTCCCCCATCACTTTTCTCCCCATTGCTTTTTAAAAAAAAACTTAAAATTTTTTTTTATTTTTGAAGGTTCATATGTAGGGTATTTCCTCTGAGTCTCTACTTACATGACAACAGACAATGACCCACCAAACCCCTGCATGTCACAGAAGAAATCCTAGTTCCTGATCCGTTACAAGAGCTCCTCTAACCCTAACAACACCTGGCCTCATAGGATTTCAGTTCAATACTAAAATTATCATTAAGTCCACTGATACTCTCACACTATATGGATAATGATGAGACATCATCAGAGAAAGTCCCTGCCAAGGCCATCCTACACCAACTGTTCAAAAGGACTTTGATTAGAACTAACTCTTTCCATGCTTTCAGAAGTCCTGTTTTTTTCTTTCTTTCTTTCTTCTTCTTATGTATTTATTTTTTTTAGCACATCTCACCCTCTTTCCCTCTCCTCATGTCCATAAGTCTATTCTCTATGTCTGTTTCTCCATTCCTGCTCTGTAAATAAATACTCCAGTACCATTTTTCTATATTCTGTATATATGCATTCAGTTCAGTTCAGTTGCTCAGTCATGTCTGACTCTTTGCGACCCCATGAACTGCAGCACGCCAGGTCTCCCTGTCCATCACTAACTCCCGTAGTTCACTCAGACTCATGTCCATCCAGTCAGTGATGCCATCCAGCCATCTCATCCTCTGTCGTCCCTTCTCCTCCTGCCCCGAATCCCTCCCAGCATCAGAGTCTTTTCCAATGAGTCAACTCTTCGCATGAGGTGGCCAAAGTACTGCAGTTTCAGCCTCAGCATCATTCCTTCCAAAGAAATCCCAGGGTTGATCTCCTTCAGAATGGACTGGTTGGATCTCCTTGCAGTCCAAGGGATTCTCAAGAGTCTTCTCCAACACCACAGTTCAAAAGCATCAATTCCTTCCTGAGCAAGCACTCAGCTTTCTTCAAGTCTAACTCTCACATCCATACATGACCACTGGAAAAACCATAGCCTTGACTAGATGGACCTTTGTTGGCAAAGTAATGTCTCTGCTTTTGGATATGCTATCTAGGTTGGTTATAACTTTTCTTCCAAGGAGTAAGTGTCTTTTAATTTCATGGCTGCAATCACCATCTCCAGTGATTTTGGAGCTCCAAAAATAAAGTCTGACACTGTCTCCACTGTTTCCCCATCTATTTCCCATGAAGTGATGGGACCGGAGGCCATGATCTTCGTTTTCTGAATGTTGAGCTTTAAGCCAACTTTTTGCTCTCCTCTTTTACTTTCATCAAGAGGCTTTTAGTTCCTCTTCACTTTCTGCCATAAGGGTGATGTCATCTGCATATCTGAGGTTATTGATATTTCTCCCGGCAATCTTGATTCCAGCTTGTGCTTCTTCCAGCCCAGCATTTCTCATGATGTACTCTGCATAGAAGTTTTAAAGCAGGAAGACAACATTGGAACCAGTCTGTTGTTCCATGTCCAGTTCTAACTGTTGCTTCCTGACCTGCATACAGGTTTCTCAAGAGGCAGGTCAGGTGGTCTGGAATTCCCATCTCTTTCAGAAGTTTCCACAGTTTATTGTGATCCACACAGTCAGAGGCTTTGGCATAGTCAATAAAGCAGAAATAGATGTTTTTCTGGAACTCTCTTGCTTTTTCCATGATCCAGCAGATGTTGGAAATTTGATCTCTGATTCTTCTGCCTTTTCTAAAACCAGCTTGAACATCTGGAAGTTCACAGTTCACTATTGCTGAAGCCTGGCTTGGAGAATTTTCAGCTTTACTAGCGTGTGAGATGAGTGCAGTTGTGCAGTAGTTGAGCATTCTTTGGCATTGCCTTGGGATTGGAATGAAAACTGACCTTTTCCAGTCCTGTGGCCACTGCTGAGTTTTCCAAATTTGCTGACATATTGAGTGCAGCACTTTCACAGCATCATCTTTCAGGATTTGAAATAGCTCCACTGGAATTCCATCACCTCCACTAGCTTTGTTCGTGGTGATGCTTTCTAAGTCCACTTGACTTCACATTCCAGGATGTCTGGCTCTAGGGGAGTGATCACACCATAGTGATTACCTTGGTTGTGAAGATCTTTTGTACAGTTCTTCTGTGTATTCTTGCCACCTCTTCTTAATATCTTCTGCTTCTGTTAGGTCCATATGATTTCTGTCCTTTATTGAGCCCATCTTTGCATGAAGTGTTCCCTTGGTATCTCTAATTTTCTTGAAGAGATCTCTAGTCTTTCCCATTCTGTTGTTTTCCTCTATTTCTTTGCATTGATCACTGAGGAAGGCTTTCTTATCTCTTCTTGCTGTTCTTTGAAAGTCTGCATTCAAATGCTTATATCTTTCTGTTTCTCCTTTGCTTTTTGCTAATATTTATCTTTCTTTTTTTGACTTACTTCACTCTGTATAATAGGTTCTAGGTTCATCTACCTCGTTAGAACTGACTCAAAGGCATTCACTTTTATGATTGAGTAATATTACATTGTGCATATGTACCACAACTTCTTTATCCATTCATCTGTCGATGGACATCTAGGTTGCTTTCATGTTCTAACTATTCTTAATAGTGCTGCAGTGAACAATGGGATACATGTGTCTTGTTAAGTTTCGGTTTCCTCAGGGTGTATGCCTAGGAGTGGGATTGCTGGAGCATATGGTGCTTTTATTCCTAATTTTTAAGGAATCTCCATACCATTTGCCATATTTGTCTTTATCAATTTACATTCCCACCAACAGACTTTTTGATGATGGCCATTTTGACCGGTATGAGATGATATTTCACTGTAGTTTTGATTTGCATTTCTCTAACAATGAGCCATGTTGAGCAGCTTTTCATGTGTTTGTTTGCCATCTGTATGACTTCTTTGGAGAAATGTCTGTTTAGATCTTTTGCCCTCTTTTTATTGGGTTGTTTGTTTTTCTGGTATTGAGTTGTATGAGCTGCTTGTATATTTTGGAAATTAATCCTTTGTCAGTTATTTCATTTGCTATTATTTTCTCCCATTCTGAGGGTTGTCTTTTCACCTTGCTTATAGTTTCCTTTGCTGTGCGAAAGGTTTTAAGTTTAGTCAGGTCCCACTTGTTTACTTTTGTTTTTATTTCCGTTACTCTAGGAGGTGGGTCATAGAGGATCTTGCTTTGATTTGTCATCGAGTGTTCTGCCTATGTTTTCCTCTAAGCGTTTTATAGTTTCTGGTCTTCCATTTAGGTCTTTAGTCCGTTTTGAGTTTCTCTTTGTGTATGGTGTTAGAAAGTGTTCTAACTTTATTCTTATCCATGTATCTGTCCAGTTTTCCCAGCACCATTTACTGAAGAGGCTGTCTTTGCCCCTTTGTATATTCTTGCCTCCTTTGTCAAAAATAAGGTGCCCGTAGATGCATGGGCTTACTTCTGGGCTTTCTCTCTTGTCCCATTGGTCTGTGTTTCTGTTTTTGTGTCAGTACCAGTCTTGATGACTGCAGCTTCTTCCCAAACTTTCTGTCTTTGGTTTCTTCCCTGTCCCCATCACTTTTCCCCTGTAGTTTTTTTGAAAACAAAACAAAACTTTTTATACTTCTCATTGAAATCCCCTTTCCTATAATGAACCAACCTTCCTTACCGTGTTATCCTCTCCACAGCAGTCTATTGTCCTTGTCAATTACACCTCAGTGATGCTGGGAAGAAAAAAAAGTCCATGCTCTATCCTCACGGTCTTTCTTAAAGTCACAGAATCCTTTGGTCAAACAAAATGTTTCATAGATTCTTGGTACGTAGAGCAGATGAAAGCACAGTAACAGGCTGCAGGAGGAAGAGGAAGACTCTGGCTGTCAGAGAACCCACCTCTCCTTCATAACCGGATTCCCTTGGGTCTCTGTCCACGGGCACGTGCTGCTTCTCCCACAGAGATGTTCGCAGCTCTCCTTGCGATCTTGACATCTCTGTTCTCCTGTTTTATCTGGAAACCTGGGTTCTAAGGCCTGTTTCTTCCTTCTCTCACTAGATTGTAAACATCTTGAAGAGTAGAGACTATCCTCTTATTTTTTCATTTTCCTGCGTTTAGCATGTGGTGACTGACTCGTGGCAGAATGGAAACATGAAATGCTGAATTAATGACTTTTCAATAAATAATAGTTCTTAGAGGTGAACCCAGGAACCTTGTATTGGCAATAAGCACAATAAAGGAAACCTATTGAACCTGAAATTAAGTACAGATTACCTGACTGGATTTATATGGCCAGTTCGTCAGGGGAATGGTAGCTTGTTATATCCAGATACACCCTGAAGAAATGCCTGCTGTGTCTAAAAGGATTAACCACTGTGGTGATATGTCTCAGGTGCCTACTGTGTTTCCCACTGTTATAAGTGTTGAGAAGCTTTAACCCTTCAGACTCCTCTTTTCTGGTGCAGTGAAGACTGCTCACCTTATGGTAACATTCTTTATTCTCATGGATTGTACAGTGTGCAACTATGTTTTTAGCTTTGTTGTTTAAAATCATATTCAGTCTTGTGATCCTGAGATTAATACTCCAGTTACTTTGGATTTGAATGTCTCCAGATACCCCCTGTTACATATTTGAATATATCTGGATTATTTTTTAGGTTGATAAATCCTATCAAGATTTAGAGTAACTTTATTTTCAACGTTTGGCGGCTCCTAGCCTAACTCTCGGAGAAGGCAAAGGCACTCCACTCCAGTACTCTTGCCTGGAAAATCCATGGACGGAGGAGCCTGGTGGGCTGCAGTCCATGGGGTTGCGTTGGACACGACTGAGTGACTTCATTTTCACTTTTCACTTTCACGCACTGGAGAAGGAAATGGCAACCCACTCCAGTGTTCTTGCCTGGAGAATCCCAGGGACGGGGGAGCCTGGTGGGCTGCCTTCTCTGGGGTTGCGCAGAGTCGGACACGACTGAAGTGACTTGGCAGCGGCGGCGGCAGCAGCAGCCTAACTCTGCAAGTCTGAACAACAGTCATGTCTGGAGACAGTGGCACTGTTGCTACAAACTTTCCTCTTTGACTGGTTGTTCCAAAACTTAGGAAGGACATTGAGGTTATTGACTCAGATCATAAACTTAGATCCTTATTTGTTTTGTCTTAGATTATTTGCTGAGATATTTTTTATGAGTTTCAGAGGGCTCTATAGGCCTGCATGTAAATACTTAAAATAGTATCCTCTCACTTGAGTATTTGAATGGAGACAATACTCACGTGCAGAGTAGTTCAGACTGCTTGCTTTGCATAGAAGCAGCTGGTTTTGACTCTCCATTACTGTTGTGAATAAGAGTTTTTAGGAGTGTTATCAGTAGACATTTAGAAATAAAAAACTCAGATGTAGATTTGAGAATACTTTCTCATGAACGAGAATTTTGATTGAAGGCTTAGATATTCTATGTCTATTTTTATATAGATTAAGTGTCAATTTGCAGAAAGCATATAAGGAATAACAGAAATGAACATGGAGAAGAAGCAACATTTCCTCCTTATCTGCTACTTTTAGAGAACTGTGCTTTTCTTGATAGATCCATGAATTTATTACTCTTCTGTTAGACTCTGATTTTGTTCATGAGACTCAGGAAAATAAGAACTGTGAAGTATTAAATAGTGTTTCTACTTTGAAGACATTCAGCATAATATAATCTTTGTCTTTCTGTGTTGTTTTAATCAAGAAACTTTTGCTCCAGTGTTTATTCAGTTCAGTTCAGTCGCTCAATCGTGTCCGACTCTTTGTGACCCCATGAATCGCAACACGCCAGGCCTCCCTGTCCATCACCAACTCCCGGAGTTCACTCAGACTCACGTCCATCGAGTCAGTGATGCCATCCAGCCATCTCATCCTCTGTCATCCCCTTCTCCTCCTGCCCCCAATCCCTCCCAGCATCAGAGTCTTTCCCAATGAGTCAGCAGTTCGCATGAGGTGGCCAAAGTACTGGAGCTTCAGCTTTAGTATCATTCCTTCCAAAGAAATCCCAGGGTGGATCTCCTTCAGAATGGACTGGTTGGATCTCCTTGCAGTCCAAGGGACTCTCAAGAGTCTTCTCCAACACCACAGTTCAAAAGCATCAATTCTTCGGCACTCAGCCTTCTTCACAGTCCAACTCTTACATCCATACATGACTACTGGAAAAACCATAGCCTTGACCTTAGTCGGCAAAGTAATGTCTCTGCTTTTGACTATGCTATCTAGGTTGGTTATAACTTTTCTTCCAAGGAGTAAGTGTCTTTTAATTTCATGGTTGCAATCACCATCTGCAGTGATTTTGGAGCCCCCCAAAATAAAGTCTGACACTGTTTCCACTGTTTCTCATACAGTCATAACTCAAGTTTGATTTATGTTCTGAAATGTAAGACTCAAGGACCTCGGATATCCTGGGCGCTCATCCCAGCTCCAGCACTACCTCCATAAAGTGTGGAACTCTGGGCCTTGACCATTGCGTCTTCTTAAGTCTCATTTGTGAAATAATGATATTATGTCATCTTTATCTCCTGTTGTTTTTGTTCAGTCACTAAGTCTTGTCTGACTCTTTGCTACCCCCATGGACTGCAGCACACCAGGCTTCCCTGTCCTTCGCTGTCTCTTAGAGTTTGCTCAAACTCATGTCCATTGAGTCAGTGATGCCATCCAACCATCTCATCCTCTCTCACTCCCTTTTTCTCCTGCCCTCGGGCTTTCCCAGCATCAGAGTCTTTCCCAGTGAGTCAGCTCTTTGCATCAGATCATCTCTTTGGTCTCCTGTATTGGTAGGAGGATTCTTTTCCTCTCACCACCTGGGAGGCCCCTTATTTTCTATGATGCTATGAATTGTAAGATTCTGTACGAATTACGTCTTTTGATGCATGGTAGAAAAGAAGAAAAGATTTCTTTGTGTTCTGTATTATTCAGATTAATGCTTTAGACAAGGATATATCTCTATTTCAGTTTAGAAGTAGGCTTCAGAAATGTGAATGATTATATTGAATTAACTTTTCAATTTTCATTTTAATTGACATTTCAAGGCTATCTAAAGTTTATAGTATTTTAGAACTTCTTAAAGTATTATTCTTGTCAGCATTCATATTTTGAAGGATAAGGCTTTAAAAAATATGTCTGTGCTAGGTACATTTCTAAATAAAGAAATTTCAGGCTTATTAGCCTGAATAAAGTTCACTAAGCAAAAGAACAGGATGTAAGAAAGGAATATTTAGAACAAGAACACTCTTTGAGAAATTGCATTAAAACTTTTGGTCACAGAGTGTAGCATCAATATTCCATAGCTGAGGTATGATTCTTGGCTTATAGTTCTGGTCTGCCCTAGCATTTTAAAGCCAAATTCAACAAAAAGCATGAAATAATATTTTAAATAAATTATTTCAGCATCTCTATTTTGAACTTTTCCTCCTAATTTTCTGGTGTTCTGCTTACGCCCTAAAATCACCCTTGAACTGTTGTTTCTTGACCTGGTCTAGTGTTGAGAATGTCAGCAGAACACTTTACCTGGGTTGTTGTATATTGGTTGTACTGTTTTCAAAAGTACATAATGAAGACCTTGAGGAAATACGTATAAATGCTAACCATGATTATTACTGTTATAGAATCGTTGGTAGTGATTTTATCTTTTTTGTTTTTCACACTAATATGTTTTAGCCTATGGGAATGTTTATGCATTGCTAAAGAACCTTACAGTTTTGTACTCCACAGATTCTCTCCAGATCTTTAGAGACTGTCGCATCCATTATCATCAGCCATCACTTTGGAATGCATTTCTACAACCTACCCACAACTTGATTGCCAGCCAGCCAGCCGAGTTGCATTTCCAGAGGCTTGCTGGGCATTCCTGTCCTATTTGAATTTCCTTCTGTCCTTACTGGGGCTTCCCAGTTGGCTCAAGTGGTAAAGAGTCTGCCTGCAGTGCAGGAGACCCAGGTTTGATCCCTTGATCAGGAAGCTCCCCAGGAGAAGGAAATGGCACCCCACTCCAGTATTCTTGCCTGGAAAATCCCATGGACTGAGGAGCCTGGCGGGCTGCAGTCAAAGACGCCGACATGGCTGAGAGACCAACACTTTTGCTTTCTTTTCTTACAGCTCAGCTTCTGCTGATAGCTGGTGGCACCAGTGTTCTTTTGTATTTTCTTAGAGTAGGGATTTGAAGTCTCTGGCCTTTGGGCCAAATCTCACCTGCTGCTTGTTTCTAATGTGTTATTGAAATAAACGCACCCATTTAAGTACCGCGTCTATCTGCTTTTACTCTGAGATGACAGAGCTAAGCAGTTGCATCGGAAACCTGTGGCCTGAATTAATTCACTGTCTGGCTGTTTTTTTTTAGAAAATGTTAATCCTTGACTTAGTCTCAAAACTTTGGCACCACCTTTAATCCATCCTTAAGCTTTCCCAAGTATATTCTAGCAAGAGAGCTCGTCTCCTTTTAACTTATTTTCTTTTCGTTTTTTTTTGGGATCCTCCACGTGTGTTCAGGTCCTCACAACCTTTTGCCTGGGATATTAAATGAATTTCACCACCCCTTGGCTTCTTTTCCCCATGCAGTTCATTTTGCACCTTGCCACCATGGTCCTTTACTCAGTTTGGCTCCACTTGGTGTCCACTCTGCCACCAAAACTTAAAAATTTCCCCACTGCCTACTACATTGGAGCCTGCCCAGCCTTTTTTTGTTTGGCTCCTTCCACAATATAAGCCCTATTCATCTCCCTTATACAGAAATTTTCTCTGTAATGAAATGCTTTCCCCCAGCTTTCTCTCTTCTTGCCTTTGTCCATGCTGTAACAACTGCCTGAAGCTTTTTCTGCCTCCATTGCACCCTGTCCACTCCTGTGAGTGCATGCTTAGTTGTGTCTGACTCTTGGCGACTCTGTGGACTGTAGCCCACCAGGCTCCTCTGTCCCTGGGATTCTCCAGGCAGCAATACTGGAGTGGGTTGCCATTTCCTTCTCTAGAGGATCTTCCTGACCCAGGGATTGAACCCAGTTCTCTTGCATCTCTTAACATCAGCAGGCAGACTCTTTACCATCACGCCACCTGGCACGCCCTCTCCACTCTTATTTTGTTTTAAAATCCTCTCAGATTTTTTTCATAAGGCTTTTAACTGTCTTTTCCTGTGTGCATATTCTTTTTCCCTCCATCATATGTTGCTTGTATATCTTTCTGTTGCTTAATGCTGTGATGTTGTTGTTCTTTTGCATTTTACCTGTTATAAACCAGAATGGTGTCAAGTACAAAATACATGTCTTCCTATTACTGTGGTCCCTTAAATACTTACTGTCATGTCTTGTGTGGATACTTGCTCAATCATGTCTGACTTTTGCTACCCTATGAACTGTAGCCTGCCGAGCTCTTCTGTTCATGGAATTTTCTAGGCAAGAATACTGGAGTAGGTTGCCATTTTCTTCTCCATCATGTCTTCAGTTCAGTTCAGTCACTCAGTCGTGTCTGACTGTTTGCGACCCCATGAATCGCAGCACGCCAGGCCTCCCCTGTCCGTCACCAACTCCCAGAGTTCACTCACACTCACGTCTATTGAGTCAGTGATGCCATCCAGCCATCTCATCCTCTGTCGTCCCCTTTTCCTCCTGCCTTAATCCCTCCCAGCATCAGTCTTTTCTATTGAGTCAACTCTTCACATGATGTGGCCAAAGTATTGGAGTTTCAGCTTTAGTATCAGTCCTTCCAATGAATACCTAGGACTGATCTCCTTTAGAATGGACTGGTTGGATCTCCTTGCAGTCCAAGGGATTCTCAAGAGTGTTCTCCAACATCACAATTCAGGAGCATCAATTCTTTGGCGCTCAGCTTGCTTCACAGTCCAACTCTCAAATCCATACATGACCACTGGAAAACCATAGCCTTGACTAGACGAACCTTTGTTGGCAAAGTAATGTCTCTGCTTTCTAATATGCTATCTAGGTTGGTCATAACTTTCTTAGATGTATTTAATAAGTAATTGAATCACATTATTGGAAGCCAACTTTTTTTGAGGGGGTTTGCTTTTTGATGACCTATCAGACCCTTGAACATTTTGCAGTGAATCTAGGTGCATAGCTGCAATTTTTGAAGAAACCAGATATTATTCCATTGTATGTATTATTAATGTAAAGAATTTTGTTAAAATGGATTGATATTTTTGTTTGGTAAGGTATTTCATATTTCACATTTACTGCAAGAAAGCTATTTGTGTGCAATGATGTGCTTGGTACTGATTTTTTTTTTTTTTAAAGTAAAACTAAGTGGCAGAGTTAGGCAGTAATTCTCTTGGTTATGTTAAGCAATTTACCACAGTCACATTTCCTTGATTCCGTTAGCAAGTTTTTCATGATTCCAAGTGGATAAGTTATACCAGAGTATTTTAAGAAGTTATGGAAGTGAAATGCTTATAGGTGCTGATAAACTAGTATTTTGTCCTCTGCCTGTTCATTCAGTTAATCATTCTCTGCATTCTTAGCAGGTTTTGGTGTTGGCTGTTGGTCACACATAGCTGGCTCTGTTAATCCACTGCCCACCCCCCTTACCCCACCCTCAAGTTTTTAGGGCTTTCAGTTCTGAATTTGTACACTTGAGAAAGTTGGCAGAAACAAGGTGTGCCAGGTATAGCGACTTTTCATTTCTTAGTGTGTAGCCTAAAGTTCCATGTCTGGAAATGGGGCTGCTGATTCCCTTAGCTTTCCGGTTGATTTCAGAACCCTAGGCATTGCCTGGAGAGGGCAGTCAGAAGCACATTTGGGTGTATAAATCACCCTTAACCGGGCAACCTATGAAAAAAATCTACAGAGTATCACAGGTCCAAAAACCACATACTCGAAAAAGAACTGAAGATTTAAAATTTTAATGTAAAATAAGCAAAGAATATGGATAGTTTCCAGGAGTTGTTGTTAGCTCTGCTTGGTATTTCACCATCTTCTAGCAGAGCATCAATGTTTGCTGAATGCATGCATGCCCAGACAAATGATTGACACCCTAACCCTCACCCACATCAAATATGTCCCAACTTCCTCCTAAATAAAGAAATGCCTAATACAATAACCAGACATATATACCTTTGAAACAGCATTTCTGCTTCTTAGAATTTATGTTAGGGAAATAGAGAACTTGGCATAGCTTTCACACCTAGGTTTTTATAATCCAGGAATACTTTGTCAAATATTCAAAGATTATCTTATCTATCCATTCACATGTGTTTGTGCATGTATATGTGTACACATATCTACATGCATGTTTATTGTAAAATAATTTGTAATAGTAAAAAATTGGAAATACCCTAAATGCCTCTCAGAACAAGATTAGTTAAACTATAGTATACCTACACTGTTATGTTTAAAAAGGATGAGATTCAACTCCTGGCGGTATATTATGTAAATACTAATTCAAAAAAATACATGCATCCCCAATGTTCTTAGCAGCATTATTTACAATTGTGAAGATTAGGAAGCAAGCTAAGTGTCCATCAACAGATAAATGGATGGAGAAGATGTGGTATATATTCACTATACACACAGTGGAATATTATTCAGCCATAAAAAGAATAGAATCTGCCATTTGCAACAACAGGAATGGATTTGGAGGGCATTGTGCTTGATGAAATGAGACAGAGGAAGACAAGTACTATATGATACCACTTATATGTGGAAGCTAAAATATAAAAACTAGTGAGGTTAACAAAAATTAGATTCACAGTGCAAACAAACTAGTGGTTACGAGTGGGAAGAAGGAAGATCAGGGTAAGGGATTAAGAGGTACAAATTTAGGTATAAAATAAGTAAGTTTTGAAGATATACAACATGAGGAATATCGCCAATATTTTATAATACCTGTAAGTGGAGTATAACCTTTAAAAACTGAATCACTATGTTGTGTACCTATAACTTATATAATATTGTACTGTACTATCAACTGTAATATCAAATGTACTTCTGATAAAAAAAGTAGAATACAAAAAGGGATGAGGCTAATCTTTAGGTAAAGACACAAATGATAAGGTATATTGGATGGAAGTTATAAAATAAAGTGTTGAAGTATTGTTTCGTCTTTGTATATTTATAGTGAACACAGGTCTATTTACACATCATACCTGCATTGAGAGGGATTGTCTAGACATAAGCATAAATAATCCATAACTTGTAGACATCTCTGAGGAACAGAAGTGAGGAGCTGTGTGAATTCTCTGAAGAGAGGGGGATATTATACCTTCTGTTTCTTTCCTGTTCAACTTTTTAAATGTATATTTTATTTTTAAACTAGACAAAAAGACTCGGAAATCATATAGTATGTTTTAGGAACATTGTCATTAATATTTAAAATAAATATAACTTATTTGAATGGCTAATGTCTGTCTGGAAAATGTGGCTTTCAAGAATGATTTATATCCTTGAGAATTCTATATAAGTAAAATTTTTTTGTTTTAGAATGAGGTGGTAATGAATGACCTTATCAGACTGAACTGCCGTGGTGTCCTTTATGGTGTGATAAATAGACGCCTAGTTCAGAAGTCATATTATAATGTACTCTTGAAGCAGCTGTAAGAATATCCTATTTTGTGCTAGATGGGCTTGTTGAGTTCTGGGGAACTTATGTGCACTAACATCGGTTTCCCAGGGTACACTTGTGAGGAAAAGAATTAACACTGCTTTCTCTTCTGTCTTTTAGAAAAGCTCAAGAGGAGAACAAGAAAATAGTGCTTGCTGGCTGTGTTCCTCAAGCCCAGCCTCGTCAGGATTACCTCAAAGGGCTGAGCATCATTGGGGTAAGCTTGTGCCTGATGGGAATATAGTCCCACACTGTTAAAACTTGTCATGGCCCCTTATTTTCTGTTTCCAGGTCATTTACAAGCTTGGTTACACTTCTGGATGTCCTTCACACACTTTCCCTATTGCTGTGAAAATTTTTTATGTCTTTGTAACATTTGAATCTAACATGGAAACATGTTCTAGGTTCTCTCATTAAAAAAACAAAACAAAACAAAAAACACAATAAAAATCATGGTATGGAATTTAACTTCATTAATTATAACCTGGTCTGTGTCTGCCTTCTAGCACTGTCTCTCTCTGTATCATGGTAAATAGATGTGTCTTTTGGAATGTCCCACTTCCCGCGTAGTTGTGCCCCCGAATCTTGGCTTCACCATTACGCTGTCTCAGTCTGTGCATACTGCTCTGTGCCAGCCTTGACAGTCCTGTCTCTCGGTTTCCCTTTACTTATTTATTATTCAGTTACCTTTCATTTACTCTCTCAGCATTTCACAGAGTTGTAAGTTTGGAGTTAACTTGAATGATGTTTTGAATATAGCCCACCTCTCTTTTTGAATTATTAGCTCCATGCCAACAGCGTTTCTATCTTTCTTTAAAACTCTGACTGTATTTCTCCAGCCTTTCCCATGGTGCCAGAGATACAGTAGGCAGTGTTTGGTGACTGAATAAAAGAAGTTTTCCTGCTGTACTTTTATTGTTGGTGTGTTCCTTTCCCTGTTGGGCAGTAAGCTCTTTCGAGTCAGGAGACGATGGCCTGCTATCTTTG
This sequence comes from Nanger dama, assembly GCA_917880005.1. Taxonomy (NCBI): domain Eukaryota; kingdom Metazoa; phylum Chordata; class Mammalia; order Artiodactyla; family Bovidae; genus Nanger; species Nanger dama. The sequence goes on along the minus strand of CAKJTW010000032.1, from coordinate 10,844,828 downwards.
TGGTCATCACTGTTCACACATGCCCAGAGGTAGCATTCAAACGGTATTTGTTGACCAAATGTTGGTGCTTCGTCCTTTCCACCATTCTCCTACAGCTGTACTCACTGTACTCACTGATGATCTTCTTTTAAAGAGGTTTCATAGATTTAAAAATATATAAAAATATTACATGCTCATAGGAAAGACTGTATATAAAATTGCCATCTGGATTGGACTCATTGGATTTTTTTTTCTTCTTTCATATGATGTTGATAGGTTCTTAAACTGTTGATAGGTTCTTATATTGTATTTTCAGTGTAATTAACTTGTTTTCCGCTGTGAAGTCCTTACCCCACTGGCAAATTTAATAATCTTTGAACAAACATTCTCCTGTTAAACAAACAGAACCTGAATGTTTGGGAACTTTAGTTTGTTTTTATCACTTGTCTGTTTACATTTTGATTTCTCTTGGATTAAGGAATGAACTGAATATGGACTCCTGAGTTATCTTTTCATGTCAAAGTAACTTACTCCATAAACATGATCCTGCTGTGTTAGGAAAATAGAAAACTAGTTAGAATGCTGTTTTAGAGACAAAGTGTGGTAAAAGCTTGGAATTCATTTTTAGTTTATCTCAAGGAATTAAGTTCCCAGAATAATAGAATTTCTGTAGTATGGCAGAAGCCTCCTCCCTGTGTGCGTTATAGAAACATTTCCCAGAACTCTACTGTGTGTTGTGAAGAGTTCAGTGTATGTGAGGATCTTGGGGAGATTCTCAAGATGTTGTAAGAGAGGATGCCAGTGCTGGTGATGCGGGAGATGATTTTCAGAGATGATGTAACTCAAGGACATGGCAGTAAAAATTTTTCCCCGTTTAACCTAGCATACTTTGTGTTCTGTCTCCTTGTCTCATTTTATTACCATTTAAATTCTTTAGATTTAATTTCTTTACAATTGGAGAAATAATACATTTGAAGAAAGTTAATAGAAAGAAAATTCATGATCCTGTCACCCTAACACAATACTTATAACTTTGCTTATTCTCTTCAGGGGCTTTCCTAATGGCTCAGAAGGTAAAGAATAGGTCTGCAGTGTGGGAGACCTGGGTTCAATCTCTGGATCGGGAAGATGCCCCAGAGAAGGGAATGACTACTCTCTCTAGTATTCTTGCCTAGAGAATTCCATGGATAGACGAACCTGGTGGGCTACAGTCTATAGGATTGCATAGAGTCAGACATGACTGAGCCGACTAACACTTTCACTTTCATCCTCTTCAGACTTTTCTTAACCTCTGCTTAGTTTACTTAATTGCAATGTCAAAACTATTTCGTGTCCCTGTTTTTCCATGAGATTTTATTCCATGAACGCTAACCATTTTAAGTCCTGTGTTAATATTCTACTGAAGGATATACCACAAGTTACTTAACTGTTTTTAATTGTTGGATATAAGTTGTTTTGTAATTTTTAGGAAATATACATAATGCAATAATGTTCATCAAGGGCTTTCTTGACGAAATGTTCATCAAGATCAGCATATTGTGAAAAGCTTCCAAAAGTAGAATTGCTTTATCAATAACAACATTTTAGCATTGTAATATAATTCTATCTTTAGTAATATTACTAAAGTATAAGATTGTTCTCTGTCAACATCCTTTTATACAGCATTTGTATATGTGGCAGCTATATGTCATCTGTCATAACTGACTATGTATAAAAGCTGTGTCCAGGAGAACTGAAATCTTAAAAAAAAACTGGCGAAGGAAACCAGTATCATTTATAATTGGCATTTGGAGAGATCCGTTTCTGAATAGGGCTTCCCTGATGGCTCAGTGGTAAAGAATCCGCCTACCAAGCAGGAGATGCTGGTTTGATCCCTGGATGAGGAAGATTCCTGGAAACGGAGATAGCAACCTGCTCCATATTCTTGCCTAGAAAATCCCATGGACAGAGGAGCCTGGCAGGCTACAGTCCATGGGGTCACATAGAGTCAGAAACAGCTTAGTGACTAAGCAGCAACAACAACGGTAGTTTCTGAATAGAATTGTTGAACTGCTACAAAATCAAAAACCCCTTCTGAAATATAGTGAGTTATAGGAAAGTAAAGAAACAAATTATATTGGTTTACACAAAAGAATTCTGAAATGTAAAACAATATGAAGATGTTTAAATTCAGTTATTTGGGAAAGTATTGTTAGGAGGATATTTAGAATTGTATTAAACAGCTGATTTACAGACTGTGAAAACTGTTATTCCATCTCAGTATTTCCCTCATAGTGTTTCTATGATGGAGGCATTAATAGAGATGGAAGGAAGACCAGCTGTAACCATGTCCTGTGCTTCCACCTCCTGCTAAGATTTGTCTTTGTTGCCCCTCAGTACAGGGAGGGTGGTCTGCTCTGTTGACCAAGGGATTGAAATAAAAAGCTTTAGATCGTGAGCAAGGAACTTATTGCAACCCTGGGGTTAAAAAGACATACTGTCCCATGTTTGCAAGTGCTCCGGGAGTAAGCATTTAAGAAGATGCTTACTAAGGAAGAGTGATATTTATTACTGTTTTGACATGCTAACTTCCACCCATATCAGCCTTTAGAAATGGGACATTTAATTTGTTTCCATAATCAGAGATAGCAGTGTGGTAGGGGCACGTGATAATTGGTGATTTGACACCTGGGCTTTATAATATCATCTCTTAATGCCTTCTGAATCCAGTTGTGATTAATATTATCTGTGTGGTGGGATAGAGAAAGAGGGTAACAATATCAAAACCAGAGGTAATACCTATCAACCCTCTGGGTCCAGAAGTACTGGCTTCGTGGCAGTAATCTTTAGATTTCTCTCATCCTGGTTTTTTCCTTATACTAGAATAGAAAGAACAGATTTGAAAATATATATATGTTGGATAAAACGACCTTTTTTTTTTTAACCAAAACTCTTTCCCTGATGTGATTAAATGAAGTTTATTTGTGGAATATAAATTTATAAAAATAATTTATAGGTAATCAGTGCAGAATCAAGATCTTTTCCCTTTTAAGGGATCTTGAAACATTTTACCTTACCGTGAAAACTGTAATTTCTCTTTGACAAATACTTAGAATTAATTATTCACCTTGCAATTAGTTTTCATGCAGTGCTACCTTTTTTTTTTTTTTCCCCCAATCCCTACTTTTAATTGTTTACATTGGTTACTCTGTGGCTAGCTGTAGGTACTTCCAGGATTGTGTGACTGCTCTATTGAATGCTGTTTTTCTTCACTTTGTTCATTTGTTTGGCAGGAAAGTTGCTTTTAAATTAGCCAGAAAGGATGTTCTCTAATTTTAAAGTTTGGTAGCAGGAAAGAATAGCAGACATCAGAGATCAGAAAGCCAGACTTTAAATCCCAGGGTTGCCACATCATTCTTTCTCTTATTCAGCTAGTACTTACTGAATGCCTACTAAGTGCTAGCTACTGTTTCAGGTGTGAGGGATGCAGTGGTTTATGAAAAAAAATCCTTGTCCCCATAGAGCTTACATCCCAGTTCTTGGGGAGAGTTTGAGCCCAGGACACCTTCAGCCTCCTGGAGCATTTGGTGGGATGGGTCCCTAGGCAACAGTGAGATTGATGAGGTGGGAATTTCTTTAAAAGGGTCAGATGCAAATACACTTTGTGTCCATCAACTGGGAGTTCTGTTAGAATAGACAGCTGAAATAGTATTATTTACTTGAGCTCTTCCTGAGGTGGTGTTATTCCTCAGTTCTTAGAGTACTCATTAGTGATAGCCATGATGTTTATTAAGAAGGTTGGTTTTTATTCTGTTACATGAAAGCAGGCTTACAGAACTATACATTTTGTGTGGTTTTTTTGTTCTAGTAAACAAAGACTTGCATCTGAACTTGGCTTGGTGTTGACTCATTAGCCTTGTCTTTGTGTTAATACCTCTAGAAATACTAAATAACTGAATCAATAAACCGGTTGTAACATTTTAAAACATGCAGTTCAAAGCGGAATATACAGTTGGATGTTCAAAATCTGTGAGTGATAGAACTTCCTGATGTGCCAGCTGTGAGCCCTGCAGGCAGGTGCATATTTTCTTTGGAGAAATGAACAAAAATGGGCTTTAACACAGGTGTCCACTTATCCCAGGGACTGTTACCAGGTTGATTTGCAGTGGTTTAAACATTTTTTCAGGCAGGCTGCTCTAATCCCGAAGAGTCAGACAGCATGGTGACTGTTTCATATATGAATGTTAATTTTGAAAATTATGTGTGTAAATAAAGGAACATTTAAAAAGAGGATACATTTTAGAATATTTCTATGATATACTGTATTCCAAAAGGTGAATTCATGAAATGAAACAGTGTCCCAGTAACAGTGGCATCGATATTGAGGGCAAAACTTGAGAACTATTCTATTTTTTTCTGCTTCATGTCATTTAATACTTCTTCTTGTCATATTCTTTTTTTAACCTTTAATTATAAAAATGACAGCATTGGCACAGAATAACAGGTAGATTTAAAAGCCCATTCATTTTTGTGCCTTCCTAGATCTATTGTCTTTACTTTTTGGGGGCCTCTATCTATATGTGTACATATTTTTCACCTACTGAAGTATATAAAAGGAAGTCTAGCATACTATGATTCAGGTTCATGTCCCTGGCCCACCGCTTGTTAGCTGTGTGACCTTGTTCAAGTTACTCAACCTTTCTGTGCCTCAATTTCTTCGTCTGTCATGTGAAGAATAATAATAGAACCGAACTCTGAATTTTGTAAGGGTTAAAGTATTTAATAAATGTAATGTGCTTAGCATGGTCCCTGGCACATCATTAGCGCTCTGTATTAGCTTTTTAAAATTATTTAATTCTTTTACTAGTAGGATTAACACTGAGAACAGCTGTGTGCCTGGAATGAGGCTATCTGCTAGAGATACAGAGCTGAATAAAATTTTCCCTAAAGACAGTGATATCTGAAGAGAGCTGCAAGTAATCATGATAAATACACCTAAGGTACAGTCTGGTGGGCACACAGAGGTTAAAGTCGTTCTTGACTTGGGTTTCAAAGGTCAAGTAGTGGTTTGATGCATGGAGGAAGGGGGAGAGGGCTTCTGAGCAGAAGGCTCATATCTAAGGAAAAGCACGTGTGCTTAAGGGTGCCGTGGAGGTAGAAGGAATATCAAGAAGTGTGTCCTGATTTGAGTATAACTTGGAGGCACTGGCTTTAAGAGGTGTGGTTTGAAGTATTGCAAACTAGTGATAAATTGAGTAGAAAGGAGGAGTCAGAATCAGCATGACTGGGTTAAAGATGGGGGTAGGAATAAGATAGTATGAAGAAGTGTTTCAAGCAGTATAATCTGGTGGTTATTTCTATATACCCTTTGTTCATTATTTTAAACTATTCTTGTATGTTATTGGGACTAACTTTTCTCTTTTAAGTAAGATTTATTGAGATATAATTAACATGAAATGAAATCACCATTGAGTTTTATGTGGAACATTTCCATTGCACTGGAAAGTTCTCTTATATCCTCCATCCCCCACCCTCAACAAATGTAAACAAGGTCCCTGGAAATCATATTTCTGATTTCTGTTCCTACAGTTTTGCCTTTTTCAGATGTCGCATAAATAAAATTATAAGCATACCTCAGAGATAGATAGTGGGTTTGATTCTAGACCACTCCAATAAGGCAAACATCACAATAAAGCAAGTCACATGATTTCTTTTTGCTTTTCAAATGCATATAAATGTTATGTTTACACCATATTATAGTCCCTTGTGAAGTGAAGTCGCTCAGTTGTGTTCGACTCTTTGTGACCCCGTGGACTGTAGCCCACTAGGTTCCTTCTGTCCGTGGGATTCTCCAGGCAAGAATACTGGAGTGGGTTGCCATTTCCTTCTCCAGGGGAATCTTCATGACCCAGGATTGAACCCAGGTCTCCTGCATTGCAGGCAGATGCTTTAACCTCTGAAGAATCTGCCTGCAATGCAGGAGACCTGGTTTCGATTCCTGGGTTGGGAAGATTCCCTGGAGAAGGAAATGGCAACCCACTCCAGTATTCTTGCCTGGAGAATCCCATGGACAGAGAAACCTGGCTGGCTCTAGTCTATGGGGTTATAAGAGTCGGACATGACTTAGTGACTAAACCACCACCACCATAGTCTCTTAAGTGTGCGATAGCACTGTGTCTAAAAATATATTCATACCTTAATTTTAAATGCTTTATTGCTAAAAATGCTGTAATCTGAGTCTTCAGTGAGTCATTATCTTTATGGGAGTGGAGGGTCTTAACCTCGGTGTAGATGGCTGCTGACTATTCAGGGTGGTGGTGGCTGAAGGTTAGGATGGCTGTGGCAATTTCTTAAAAGACAGCAGTGAAGTTTGCCTCATTGATTGACTCTCCTTTCCGTGAATGATTTCTCTGTAGCCTGCGATGCTATTTGATAGCATTTTTCCTACAAGAACTCTCAAAATGAGTCAGTCCTGTCAGATCCTGCTGCTGCTTTATCAACTAAGTTTATATAATATTCTAAAGCCTTTTTTGTCGTTTCAGTAGTCAATTAAGTTTACTGTCTTATGTGGGCACAGTTCATGGTGCCCAAAATAATTACAGGAGTGACGTTAAAGGTCACTTATCTCGGATCACCATAACAAATATAATAATGAAAAAGTTGAAAATGTGGTGAGGATTACCAAAATGTGACAGAGATAGGAAGTGAGCAAATGCTGGAGGAAAAATAGTTCCAGTAAACTTTTTAAATAGCATTTCCATAAATCTCTCTATATATAAAACCCTCAGTATTTGTAAAATGTGGGAGTACAAGCTTTACCTCTGTACATGTTACTTTGTTTTTTCACTTAGTATAATTCATTCAGTATTCATACATGTTGTGGCTAATAGTTTTTTACTTTTTATTGTATGGAGTTATTTCACTATATGGATGGACCACAGTTTGTCCGTTCAGCTAGTTGATGGAAAAGTTGTGTTGTTTGCAGTTTGGGGCTATGAAGAATAAAGGTCCTGTACACATGTGTTCGCAGTCTTTGTGTGTCTGCATTCTGTTGGGTGAATACCTTGGAATGATACTGGTTGGTCCTGTAGTTAGCATTTGCTCAGCCTTTTAAAAACTGCCAATTGTTTTCCAAAACAGCTGTACTGTTTTGCATTTCTACCTGCAGTTCGGTTGCTTCACCTCTTGACCAGAGCTTGGTCCTGCCAGTTTAATTTTAGCAGTTGTAGTAGTAGATTAGTATTAATAGTATCTCGTTGTGGTTTTAATTTAGTTTTCTCTGTTGGCTAGTGATGCTGACCATACTTTTTGTGATTATTTGCTATCCATATATCTTTAATAGAGCATTTGAATTTTTTTTTAAATCATCTTCTCTTTTGGTGACCTTGAGTTAGGAAAGTGTTTCTTAGATAGGACACAGACACACACACAGAGCACTGTTTTTAGGACAGGAAGGAAAAGAAATGAATAAATCGGATTTTTCAAAGATACTGTTAAGATGAAAAGATAAGCCATGAACTGGAGAAAATATTTCCAAAACATTTATCTCCTAAAGGGTTTATATCCAGAATATATGAAGGACTCCTACAACTCAACAGCAGGGAATCAACCTATTTTAACATGGGGGAAAATGTGTGTGTGTCTTTTAATCACTATTTTTTATTGCCTTTTAAAATATTGATATCGTGGAAGCTTGGAATTTGAGGGAGAAGGGAATGAGTGGGTAATATCTCCTGTGGTTTCAAAACTTAAAATTTATGTTTTCAGGATCTAGGAACAGGTCTGATAAAAATATATATATTTTCTCTTTTAACCTCCCCCTACCCTTTTTTTTTTTTTTTTTTAAGAACGGAAGGAATTTGTTCAATTTTTCAGTCTGTTTGCAGTTTACCATGGTGAACACTTACAAGCTCCAAAAAGCCAGGGATTTTTTTTTGGCTCTTATTTTACAGCTCTACATACTTTACATTATTTTCTGTACTTAGTACAGTGCCTGGCTCAGTAAATATTTGTTGAGTGGATATTTGTTAAATATCAAGTATGCATTTATGTTTTTCCATATTGTTCAGTTTTACCAGCAGCATTTAATTTTGAAATGTCTTTTCCTTCTTTGATGCTGACTCTTATGTTTGTTTCTTAATGTTTGAGTTTTGTATGTTGATTAACAAATTACCATAAACATGGTTGCTTAAAATAACAGGTTTATTATCTTCTGCTTCTGGAGATGAGCTGGACTTGGGTTTTGCTGGGCTAAACTCAAGGTGTCGATAGGGTTGCATTCTTTCCTGGAGTCTCTGGCAGGGGCGCAGGGGGTGGGTGGCGGGGAAGGGGTGGTGGGGGTGGGCGGGATCTTCTTCCTTGGTCTCTCCAACTTCTAGAGGCACCACATTCCTTGACCTGTGGTCCCTTCTTCCATCATTATGGCCAGCAATGCTATCTTTGCTCTGCACCTTCCTCTAGCATCGCCTCTCATCTCCTGAGATGGGAAAGATTCTTAGCTTTTAAGGACTAACAGGACTAGATTGGGCCCCTTTGCCTAATCCAGGTTAATCTCATCATATCAAGGTCTTTAATCATGCCTGCAAAGTCCCTTTGCCTTGGAAGGTAATTTACTCTCCAGTGCTATGGATCATGACTGGAACATGTTTGAGAGGCTATTCTGTCCACTACATGCAAATTATTTATTGATGGTTTACATCCCTAATATATATGTTTCTTTTAATTCTAATAGTATTATTTTTTTCAACTTAATATTACTTGAAACATAATTTTTTACTTTATAACATGTCCTATTATTTAAGATGGCCATAACATTCTAATGTCCCAAGGAATGTTTCCTTATATAATTGAGTTTAGTATGTTGATTAGCTGCTTAAGGTTTCTCCCTCTCCCCCAGAAAGTTTTATAGGTATTTTAATTAGATTTAAGAGGGAAAAGTTCCTGGTACTGATCCCCATTTTGCTGGCATCCATCTAGCCTGGCTTCATCTTTCACTTAGTAATTTTTATCTCTTACTCAGTGTTCATCACTCACTGGTACCATTCAGGTAGAAAGTATGCTTTCAATAGTGTGTGGAATGTGTTGTCACATAACTTTTGATGAAAGGGCCATTTCTACCACTGGGGAAGAATTTTTCTCAATGAAGAGATGAAAGGGGATCATGTACTGGCAGATGAGAGAGTTTTTTTGTTTTTTTGAAAAGTTACACCACATGTAGTGTCAAATGCTCTTTTGTGTAATTCATGAGTAAACTTGTTCAGGGGCTTGTGAATTCAAGAAATTTTACTCCAGTAGAGTTAACTAGTGACTACTCTGGACTTCCCCAAATTTAAGAGATTTGGAAATTGAGTTCTCTTCCGATAGCATTTAGAGAGACAGGGACTTTCCTTAACAGCTTAAAGAAAAATTTTTTTAGAGAGAAAAATTTTTATTTTTAACCATGAAGTCAGTATTGAATTTTAATCTGTCAAATGCTGATGATTGGATCAAATTCCCATTATGGTAAGAGTGAAAAATCTGAATATATACTTAATGGAAAAGGCTTTTATAGTGTAGTTCTTCACAGAAAAAGAAAAGTTTTTTTTTTTTTTCCCCCCTTTCAAAGGTTGATAGAATTTTTAGGTGGTTTTAAAGTTTTGGTCTGATATTGCTTAATTCGAGTGAAATGACAGATTGTCCCAGTTTATTTATGTACAGGCAGGGTTATGAGTGCTAATGAGAGAGAGCCTCTGTATCTATGTTGATGATAGTGTATAACCTTTGTTACTCCTGAAGGGATCGGAAGTGTCTTGGGATAAAACCAAGAGGTAGTGAAACCCCAGCCAGATTCATGCAGGTATAAAAAGACACACACCAAGTAAGAGAGGAATATGGATGAAGAGTAGTTTTTGCACATTTTCAATAGTATTAGCTTGAGCAATGCTGTTGAGATTGTTCTGTTAATCCTTCAGTGACTTCCTTCAGCGGTACAATAAAATCTGATCGGCCCAGCATGAGCTGCAAGGTCTCCCATAAGCTCCCTCCTCTGATTATCTCACCTCATTACCTACCACGGCGCCCCTCATTCACCATGGCTTCCCTCTTTCTTCCTCTGTGTGTGATCGTTCCCTGGAGGTTCACGCTGGTGTTTCTGGCGTATGGCTCAGGTCCCCAGCATTGATACTGCCTGTCCAGAGGTTGGCCTGGACCACTGTTAAAAACTGCCCTCTCCTCCTCCAGTCACTCCCACATTTTGCTTTCTTCATAGAGTCTGTCATGATAGGAAATGAACACATTCCATTGTTTAGCTGTTTATCTCCCCCAACCAGAAGCAGGGACTTGGTGTTTTTCGCCATTAGTTCCCAGGTTCCTAGAACAGTCACAGTGCTTGGTTGGTGCTTAATAGATAACGTGTCTAGTGATTTGTGGATGAGCATTTGGGGGATAGTTGTTGCCTGGGTTCACTTGAAAGTCCAAGTTCAGTTGGATAGCATTTTGTGATTATTTAGTAATGACGTCTGCATATAAAGGAAAAGGAAAATTCAAGAAACCTGCCCCCTCGGTGCCGTTTCTAGATAAAGATTTACCGAGACTCAGTTCAGTTCAGTCGCTCAGTTGTGTCCGACTCTGCGACCCCATGGACTGTAGCACACCAGGCTTCCCTGTCCATCACCCGCTCCTGGAGCTTGCTCAGACTCATGTCCATCAAGTCGGTGATGCCATCCAACCACCTCATCCTCTGTCATCCCCTTCTACTCCTGCCTTCAGTCTTTCCCAGCATCAGCGTCTTTTCAAGACTACTTGGTTAAGAATTTAGCAGGATACCGTCATGCCTGTGTTCCCTCAGCCTAGGAAATAGCAGTAAGAATCTACTGCCGAGGGATGTTGTGAGGGTTAAAAGTGACGGTGCATGTGGCGTGTTAGTACAGAGCCTGCGGCAAGGTAATTGCTCATTATTACTAGTCATTAACTTATCCAGTTGCTGGTTGTTGAGAAAAAAGGATACTTCATGCACATACTAAAGCTGTATCTCTGACTGCAGGACAGTTTCAACTTCTTCCTGGTCTGTGCTTTTATTTTAGCCTGGTGGCAAAATTGTGTTTGAGGTGTGTGTTAGTTTCCTGGGGCTGCCTGTATCAAGGCAAACCAGGTGGCTGTCTTAGCCAGACTCCCAGTTGCCAGTAACCACAGTTGTGTGTATGAATTAATTACAGTAAGAATTCAGTTCCTCAATCACAGTTAGCCATGTTTCAAGCAGGCAGTAACTACATGTGACCAGTGGCTCCATGTTGGACAGCCCCACGTGTAAACGTTTCTCGTTGTAGAAAGGTCTGTTGGAGAGCACTGCTCGAAAGAATTAGGAAGCAGACTAGCTCTTTTATTTGCTTTGAGTAACTTTGTATAGGTTTATTTCTTGAATATATGTTGTGTTATAAATTTGGAGTAGTTCTTAATAGCTGAAAAAATATTTTTATGGGTTTCTTTTAAAAGTTCTGGAGCAGAATGACTCATGAATGTTATTTATGAATTGTTTATTCACCAACTCTTTTCTTCATTGTCAAGAACATATGGAGTCAGTAATAGAACATACTGCATGTCTTTTTTCCCCCTGTATATTTATAATGAAGTGCCTGAAGGACACAAGATTCTGTTTTATTTATTTTATTTGAATTATATGCCTGAGACTAAGCTCTTGTGTATTCGGGGCTACAATTTATAGTATTAATTAAGAACAGCTTTCTTTTTCTCCCCAGAATGAATTCAGTATATTCTTCATTATTATATGTGAATCTTGAGTTTGTTTTCATTCATGATTGTTTTTCTTCTCTCCCTGCCTCCCACCCTGTGCTTTTGCCTCCTGACCTTTCCTTCTTCCATTTAATTCCCCCTCCCTTGATGCTTCTCTTTCTTCACTGACTCCTCTTTTTTTTTTTCTCCCACTGCTTCCTCCAGTAACCTCCTTACTAGAAATGGAAATGACATGATATTCTCTTTAAAGCATTTAATGAACTTCTCCCCTGCTTTTTGTAACCAAATGCTCCCCCCCTCCCCTGCCTTTTCCTTAAAGATACATACAACAGTTTTTTAAAGATACAATTCAAAAGTATTTTCAGAGTTATGTGACCATCACCACAATCAGTCTTTAAAATATTTTCATCACTTCAAAAGAAACACAATACTCCTTAGCAGTGCCTCTGCTGTTTTTTTTGCCACCCATCTGTAGGCAAGCACTCATCTACTTTGGCTCTCAAGGTGGCCCTGTTATGGTTATTTCGTTTGGATGGAATCAGACAATATCCCCCCCAGCCTCTTTCCTTTAGCATAATGTTTTTAACATTATTAATACTTCATTCCCCTTAATGGTTTAATGATACTTTGTTGTATGCATAATACCAGATTTTGTTTATCTGTTCATCAGAAACTGGGAGTTGGGTTGTTTCTACCTTTTGCATATTATGAATAATGCCATGACTGTGTACAAGTTTTTGGGTGGACATGTGTTTTCATTTCTGTTGGGTATCCACCTGGGATTGGAATTGCTAGATCATATTCTTGAGTGGTTTGAGGATCTGCTAGACTGGTTTCCAAAGCAGCAACATGATTTTATTACGTTCCCACTAGCAGCATGTGATGAGGGTTCCAATTTCTCCATATCCTTGCCCACATTTCTTACTCTCTGTCTTTTTATTATAGCCATCCTAATGAGTATGAAGTAGTATTTCGTTATGATAGAATATATATGACATAAAATTTACTGTCTTAACCAATTTTAAGTGTGTAGTAGAGTGGTGTTAAGTGCGTTCACTCTTCTGTGTAACCATCACCACTATTTCATCTGTTTCCAAACTGAAAATCCGTGCCCATTAAACAATAACTTTCCACTTCCTCCATTGTGGTTTTGACTTGCATTCTTTGGTTGGCTAATGATGTTGAACATCTTTTTATGTGCTTATTGGCCATGTGTATATCTTCTTGGAGAAGTGTCTGTTCAGATCTTTTGCCCATTTTTAAGTGACTTATTTATCATTTTACTGTGTTGGAATAGTGCTTTATATAGTCTAGATTCAAGTCTCTTCTCAGGTATATTATTTACAAAATTTTCTTCCACTTTCTATGTTGTTTTGTTATTTTCTGGATAGTGTCTTTTGAGGCACCAAGAGATTTTAGTTTTCATGTTCACTGTGCCTTTTTCATCGGTCATACTTTTGATGTGATAGTAAGAAACCATTGTCTTATACACAGTTCATTTAGCTTTATGGCTGTGTTTTCTTCTAAATTTTACAGTTTTAGCTTACCTCCAACTTTTCAGCTGTTCCTTCCACATGCTATTCTGACTCTTCTCTAGAGATCCTGCTTCTTACTCAGTCCATGAGCTGTGAAATTGGGTGCAGTACCTCGTTTGAACTGCTGTGTCTCCAAGTGCATAAGAAAGCATTTTTTGTTTTGGTTCCATCATTGAATTATTTCATATTGTACTTCTTTATTCTGCCTTCATCCTTAACTGATGTGTCAGTTGTTCACCTACACTGGCTGGGAAATTTGACCAACTCTTCCTTCCTTGTCCTACTGGTGTTTCTAATATTGTGGGCAATCTGAATGTCCATGTGGAATGTCTTATCAACATTCTAACCTTCCTCACTTTTCAACTCCAGTGGTTATCACTTTTATCCTTTTTCAGCAAATTGTTCTCATGGCAAGATCTTGTTGCCATTCTTCAAAAATGTTAAATGCTTATACCTGTCCTCTATTATCACCTCCTGTTCTCTTTTTTCTTCTCTCTCTCTCTCTCTCTTACCCATCCTCCCCTTCTCTCTTTGCTTTCCCCGATGCCCAGCCACTTTGTTTCTCCTTCCTGGCTGTGGTCTCCAACCTGTACTTGAAGTATCATCTTATCCAACATGCATAGTTAATTTCCTTTCTCTGTATCCTTCATGTCCATCCTATAAATCTCTCCATGCCATTTCCTCAGCCTTTTGAACCTTCCTCACATATGTTGTTGTTCAGTCACTAAGTTGTCTGCAACCCCATGAACCGCAGCAAGCCAGGCTTCCCTCTCCTTCACTGAGTTTGCTCAGACTCATTGTTCATCACATGTTAGATGTTCAATAAATGATGAGTGAATGAATGAATGATAGAATGAGCAAACCTTGGATCGATTTATTTAACTGTTCAGTTCCAGGGCCCTGAGAAAAATGACACCTATACAAGGAGTCACTGTTAAAAGTTCATAATATCTCAGTACTTAGGCAATATTTATGTATTTCTATTCTTTTAAAAGGTACTAAACCTTTTAACACATATTTTAAACATCCACTATGTTCTTATTTACCAATATTCTTTCTCATAGCAGATGTACTTCTATTTCATGTAGGAAATCAAGGCCAACAGCTGGGAATCTTGCTTAGTATTCTCTGGCTTCTACAAGAATAATAGCATCTGTTTTCATGCTTCCCTCCTAACCCCCCTATTTCAGAAGAGGATGACTTGGCCCCTCTCCCATTCTGTCTCTACTGATGTTTTGGATCTTTCTCTGCCTCCTGAAGGACCTAGCTCTATTAATTATTTCTTCTGTCTCCAGTTCTATTTTCTCTATGGCCCTTCTCTACTTAGCATGTATACTTTAAAAAAGGAAGGAAAGAAGGAAAGAAAGAATTAATACACTAACACATGTATACTCAGTTTTTTTTTTTTTTTTTTTAGCTACAGGAGTCCTCTTTCTCTTTTTACCTACTTTGCTTTTAGTAAGCATCGTTGAGATTAGCTGTCACCATTTTCTTATGACTCGTGATTAACGAACTGTTTCTCCTGAGTTAATTGATCCCCTTACTGTTAAATCAGTTTAGTCTTTATGTTACTAGTTATCTCTGAAGCATTTGACACTGTTGGCTACTTCTTCCTTTTTGAACTCTATGCTATCTTAGCTTTGATCACATTCTATTAATATAAGGAAGCCATGTGGATTTCTTTTATAACCAAGCTTAATGGTTCCAGTGGTTCTAGGTGGACATATCCATCTCCAGTTAGGTAGGTTTGTTGAGGAGTGAAGATCTGACTTTGAGATTTACTTTGCCTTTGACAATTTCTGAGCAATTATTGTTACCACCGCCATCTTGCTGGGCTGAGTGATCACAGGTGGAGCTGGATTCAGTGTGTTCTCACACGTCTTCCCATATTTCCTATAAGGCACTGAGGCCAAAAGAATGTTTCTAAGAGATTTAATAAAGTGTTTTTAAAAGGTTCTTCTTGTTTCAATTGAGTTTATTATGACGTTTTTGTATAATAACGAAAGATTAAGAATAACAGAAATGTTCATCAGTAGACGAATGTGTGGATTGTTGCTGTTGTTCAGTTGCTAAACCATGTCTGACTCTTTGCGACTCCATGGGTGGCAGCACGCCACACTTCCTTGTCCTTCACTGTCTCCCTGAGTTTGCTCAAGCTCATGTCCATTGAGTCACTGATGCCATCCAATCATCTCATCCTCCGTTGTCTCCTTTGTCTTCTTACCCTTTATCTTGCCCAGCATCAAGATTTTTTCCAATGAGTCGACTCCACATCAGGTGGCCAAAGTGTTCGGAGCCTCAGCTTCAGCATCAGCCCTTCCAATGAACATTTTGGGTTGTTTGCCTTTAGGAATCACTGGTTTTATCTTTTTGCTCTCCAAGGGACTCTGAAGACTATTCTCCAGCACCACAGTTCAAAAGCATCAGTTCTTCAGCACTGAGCCTTCTTTATGGTCCAACTCTTACATCTGTACATGATTACTGCAAAACCATAGCTTTGACTATTCAGCCCTTCGTCAGATAAGTGACGTCTCTGGTTTTTAGTACGCTGTCTAGGTTTGTCATAACTTTTCTTCCAAGGAGCAAGCATCTTTTAATTTCATGGCTATAGTCACTGTCTGCAGTGATTTTGGAGCCCATGGGAATGAAATCTGTTACTGTTTCCACTTTTCCATCATCTATTGGCTACAAAGTGATGAGACCAGATGCCATAATCTTCGTTTTTGATTGTTGACTTTAAGCCAGCTTTTTCACTCTCCTCTTTCACCCTCATCAAGAGGCTCTAGTTCCTCTTCGCTTTCTGCATTATGTTATATCCATACATAGGATAATAGGCACTAGTAAAATGAATGAAGTAGATCTAGGTGTATTGATGATGTCTAGAGAAAAAATCAAGGAACGGTTCTATTACTTTATCTGTCATCTATCTCATAATTTGTAAGGGGAAAAAACACTAGGAACAGAACTGTGTATAAATGTTTAAATTGGTATCTACTCATCAAACCATTATGAGTGAGTTCATCTGAGGAGTGGAAATGGAGGGTGTTATGAATTACTTTATCTTTAATATTTCTGTTTTGTAATAGAACAATAATGATTTTGAGAATTTTAAATGTAGAAAAAATATCAGCTTATGACGTATTCTTACTTGTCTTGCTCTCCTTCCTCTAGCTTCTTGGGCTACGATCTTTGCTTGTTTTCAATTTCCTTCCAAACTCTAGCCAGTCTTCTGAATCCCCTTAGTGGGCATCTCCTATCTTAATCCTGTTTGCCCCTCAAGAGTCACCTTTGGTTCCCACTAAGCATTGCTGGATTACTCAGACATATTTTATTATTAATGTTTTCCCTCTGTGTTCCCATGGCACCCTGGGAAATCTTTAGTCACTGGTGTCTGGAGCAGGAGCCTTTATTTGATTTTGTATTCCATGGACCTGAGCGGAGTACTCAGCACATGGTAGAAATTCATTAAAAGGGGTTTCAGTGTTAAAATAATAAAGCATCAAATTTGGAGTAGATCTTCTTAATACCAGCAAGTCCTTTTTGTAGGTTGTCGTATTATGCTATTTTCCTTGAAGCTCTGTGTGAAGATACATGTTTTAATTAAACTGCAGTTTATATCTCAGGATGTGCTGAGTTTATATTCGATAGGCTATTCTAATTGAACTCCAGGCAGTTTATTTAAATGTAATATGATTTCTTTAATTATAATTGTAGGATGGAGAGTGATAATTTCATACTTCATTGTAACACAAAACAATATGGAGTATTTTTATACTATCTTCAAATGCTTTAATTAAAGAAGACCTGCATTTGTGTGTTTCAAAATGTGTTCTCTTGACCCAAGCAGAAGGATAAACAAAAATTAATGTTTCTTTTGCATATAAACTGCTTGCCTGACAGTTTGTTTTCTTTTAGGTTCAACAGATAGATCGTGTAGTAGAAGTTGTGGAGGAAACAATTAAAGGTAAATGCTGAAAGTGAGATAATATGTATGTTGTTTGAACTGTATCATAGATGAAGTAGGATCTAAGTGTATTGATGATGTATAGGGAAAAATCAGGGGACAGGTCTGTTACTTTATCTGTCACCTCTCTCATAGTTTGTAAGTGGGAAAAACACTACGGAACAACTATGCATAAATATTTAACACTTAGTATCTACTCATCAAACCATAAAATGATTTCACCTGAGGAGTGGTATTAGGGGTGCTATGAGTGAGATAATGTATATGCTTGAAATATATCATGAAGGTACTATGCTTAACATTTGTTAAGCGTTGTTATGAAAGTTATTGTTGGACAAAAATCATAAAATTTTGTCCTTGCCTGCTTCATGCATTGCGTTGACCAGTCCAGTATGGGAGGCATATGTTTGTTTGGCTTTTTATTTTAGTGTAAAATAGACTTAATTTGAATCTGGGATCAGGAAGATAGGATTTAATCTTAAAATAAGGAAACGGCTTTATTTTTTGTATCACATAATTAGTTGTAGTTATTCCTTCTGGTAGTGCCGTTAAAAGTAGTACTCAGTTTTGATTTCTTTTCTATATGTAATTTTTGTACTTACACCAGAAAATAGAATTACGCTTTGTTTTATTAGCCAATTCTTTGAAATAGATTCTTATTGAAGCCACTGAGGAATAAACCATTCTTAATTCTGTGGATTAATTTGTAAATATTTATAGTCTACTTCTGTTAGATTAGCACGAATGAAAACTGATAATATGATATTAAAATATTAAGTGAATTGAGGTTCTCACTTAAAATTTTAACCATTTTTTTAATAAACACTTTTTTTTTTTTTTTAAAGTCTACTTCCACAAAGTTGATATTTTTAACCACATACTTTTCCTGCTGGATTGTATTTACTACCCTCTACATGCTGTTATTCATTAATTTTGAATCTTTAATTTACTGTTGTTGAGTTGCTAAGTTGTGTGTGACTCTTTGTGACCCCATTGACTGCAGCACTCCAGGCTCCTCTATCCTCCACTGTCTCCCAGAGTTTGCTCAAATTCATCTCCATTGAGTCAGTGATGTTATTTAACCATCTCATCCTCTGCTGCTCTCTTCTTTTACCCTCAGTCTTTCTCAGCATCAGGGTCTTTTCCATTAAGTTGCCTGTCTGCAGCAGGTGGCCAAAGTATTGAAGCTTTAGCAACAGTCCTTCCAATGAATATCCAGGGTTGTTTGCCTTTAGGATTTACTGGTTTAATCTCCATGCTATCCAAGGAACTCACAAGACTCTTCTCCAACACCACAATTCAAAGGCATCAGTTCTTGGACACTCAGCCTTCTTTATGGTCCAGATTTATTTAATTTATTAAATGATCACAGAATATGAGAATTTTAGACTTACAAATTAGTCTTCCTTGAAATTTTGAGATAAAATGAAATATCAGGATTAAAACTTTGTAGCATTGGTAAGTTTGAAACTTTTTTCAAACCATACCTCAGCCCTATCATATGAGGTCTAGAAGTACTAGCATTTATTTTGCACTTACAGAGTGACAGGCACTATACTAAGCATGGGGAAGTCATTTCAACATTTTACAACAGTGCTGTGAAGTGAGTACGTCTGTTTTCCTGATTTTTCAGAAGAGGAAGTTTGGATATAGGGGTATACAGGTAGTAAATGGCAGAGCTGGAATCTGAATCTAAGCATTATGACTCTGATGCCCCTGCTCTTAAATTTGCCACTCCATTCACACTCTGCAATGACTGCTCTGCTCTCTCCTGGTTCAGAATCACTACCTTAACAGTTGTTCAACTGAGCTTCTTAAGGTAGTGTTTCAGGAGGCTTGAGGATTCTATTGCTTGACTTGAGTACCTGGCACATACTGTTGTTGTTGTTTAGTCACTCAGTTGTGTCTGACTCTTTGTGACCCTGTGGACTGTAACCCACCAAGATCCTCTGTCCATGGGATTTCACAGGCAAGAACACTGGACTGGGTTGCCATTTCTTTCTCCAGGGAATATTCAGGAATATTCCCAACCCAGGGCTCAAACCTACTTCTCCTGTGTTGGCAGGCAGGTTCTTTACCGCTGAACTCTCTCGTAAGCCCACCAGGCATATAAGTTCAGTTCAGTTCAGTCGCTCAGTCGTGTCCGATTCTTCGTGACCCATGAATCGCAGCACGCCAGGCCTCACTGTTCATCACCATCTCCCGGAGTTCACTCAGACTCATGTCCATCGAGTCCGTCATGCCATCCAGCCATCCCATCCTCGGTCGTCCCCTTCTCCTCCTGCCCCCAATCCCTCCCAGCATCAGAGTCTTTTCCAATGAGTCAACTCTTTGCACGGGTGTCCAAAGTACTGGAGTTTCAGCTTTAACATCATTCCTTCCAAAGAAATCCCAGGGTTGATCTCCTTCAGAATGGTTGGGTCTCCTTGCAGTCCAAGGGACTCTCAAGAGTCTTCTCCAACACCACAGTTCAAAAGCATCAGTTCTTTGGCGCTCAGCCTTCTTCACAGTACAACTCTCACATCCATATATGACCACAGGAAAAACCATAGCCTTGACTAGACAGACCTTAGTTGGCAAAGTAATGTCTCTGCTTTTGAATATACTATTTAGGTTGGTCATACCTTTCCTTCCAAGGAGTAAGTGTCTTTTAATTTCATGGCTGCAGTCACCATCTGCAGTGATTTTGGAGCCCAAAGAAACAAAGTCTGCCACTGTTTCCACTGTTTCCCCATCTATTTCCCATGAAGTGATGGGACTGGATACCATGATCTTTGTTTTCTGAATGTTGAGCTCTAAGCCAACTTTTTCACTCTCCTCTTTCACTTTCCTCAAGAGGCTTTTTAGTTCCTCTTCACTTTCTGCCATAAGGGTGTTGTCATCTGCATATCTGAGGTTATTGATATTTCTCCCGGCAATCTTGATTCCAGCTTGTGTTTCTTCCAGCCCAGCGTTTCTCATGATGTACTCTGCATAGAAGTTAAATAAGCAGGATGACAATATACAGCCTTGACGTCCTCCTTTTCCTATTCAGAACCAGTCTGTTGTTCCATATCCAGTTCTAACTGTTGCTTCCTGACCTGCATATGGGGTTTTCAAGAGGCAGGTTAGGTGGTCTGGTATTCCCATCTCTTTCAGAATTTTCCCAGTTTATTGTGATACATACAGTCAAAGGCTTTGATAAAGTCAATAAAGCAGAAATAGATGTTTTTCTGGTACTCTCTTGCTTTTTCCATAATCCAGTGGATGTTGGCAATTTGATCTCTGGTTCCTCTGCCTTTTCTAAAACCAGCTTCAACATCAGGGAGTTCACGGTTCATGTATTGCTGAAGCCTGGCTTGGAGAATTTTGAGCATGACTTTACTAGCCTGTGAGATGAGTGCAATTGTGTGGTAATTTGAGCATTCTTTGGCATTGCCTTTTTTTGGAATTGGGATGAAAACTGACCTTTTCCAGTCCTGTGGCCACTGCTGAGTTTCCCAGACTTGCAGGCATATTGAGTGCAGCACTTTCACAGCATCATCTTTCAGAATTTGAAACAGATCCATTGGAATCCCATCACCTCCACTAGCTTTGTTCATAGTGATGCTTTCTAAGGCCCACTTGACTTCACATTCCAAGAAGTCTGGCTCTAGATGAGTGATCACATCATCATGATTATCTGGGTCATGAAGTTCTTTTTCATACAGTTCTTCCATGTATTCTTGCCACCTCTTCTTGATATCTTCTGCTTCTGTTAAGTCCATACCATTTCTGTCCTTTATTGAGCCCATCTTTGCATGAAATATTCCCTTGATGTCTCTAATTTTCTTGAAGAGATCTCTAGTCTTTCCCATTCTGTTGTTTTCCTCTATTTCTTTGCATTGATCGTTGAAGAAGGCTTTCTTATCTCTCCTTGCTATTCTTTGGAACTCTGCATTCAAACACTTATATCTTTTCTTTTCTCCTTTGCTTTTCGCCTCTCTTCTTTTCACAGCTATTTTAAGGCCTCCTCAGACATCCATTTTGCTTTTTGCATTTCTTTTCCATGGGGATGGTCTTGATCCCTGTCTCTTGTACAATGTCACGAACCTGATTCCATAGTTCATCAGGCACTCTGTCTATCAGATCTAGGCCCTTAAATCTATTTCTCACTTCCACTGTATAATCATAAGGGATTTGATTCTGGTTATACCTGAATGGTCTAGTGGTTTTCCCTACTTTCTTCAATTTAAATCTGAGTTTGGTAATAAGTAGTTCATGATCTGAGCCTCAGTCAGTTCCTGGTCTTGTTTTTGCTGACTCTATAGAGCTTCTCCATCTTTGGCTGCATAGAATATAATCAGTCTGATTTCAGTGTTGACCATCTGTTGATGTCCATGTGTAGAGTCTTGTCTTGTGTTGTTGGAAGAGGGTGTTTGCTATGACCAGTGCGTTCTCTTAGAAAAACTCTTTTAGTCTTTGCCCTGCTTCATTCCACATTCCAAGACCAAATTTGCCTGTTACTCCAGGTGTTTCTTGGCTTCCTACTTTTACATTCTAATCCCCTATAATGAAAAGGACATGTTTTTTGTGTGTTAGTTCTAGAAGGTCTTGTAGGTCTTCATAGAACCGTTCAACTTCAGCTTCTTCAGTGTTACTGGTTCGGGCATAGACTTGGATTACCATGATATTGAATACCTTGGAGACGAACAGAAATCATTGTGTCGTTTTTGAGATTGTATCCAAATACTGCATTTCAGAGTCTTTTGTTGACCATGATGTCTATTGCATTTCTTCTGAGGGATTCCTGCCCGCAGTAGTAGATATAATGGTCATCTGAGTTAAATTCACCCATTCCAGTCCATTTTAGTTTGCTGATTCCTAGAATGTCAATGTTCACCCTTGCCATCTCTTATTTGACCACTTCCAATTTGCCTTGATTCATGGACCTGACATTCCAGGTTCCATTGTAATATTGCTCTTTACAGCATCAGATCTTGCGTCTATCACCCGTCACATCCACAACTGGGTATTATTTTTGCTTTGGTTCCATCCCTTCATTCTTTCTGGAGTTATTTCTCCACTGATCTCCAGCAGCATATTGGGCACCTGTTGACCTGGGGAGTTCCTCTGTTGGTATCCTATCATTTTGCCTTTTCATACTGTTCATGGGGTTCTCAAGGCAAGAATACTGAAGTGGTTTGCCATTCCCCTCTCAGTGAATCACATTCTGTCAGACCTCTCCACCATGACCCGCCCATCTTGGGTTGCCTCGCAGGCATGGCTTGGTTTCATTGAGTTAGACAAGGCTGTGGTCCTAGTGTGATTAGATTGGCTAGTTTTCTGTGATTATTGTTTCAGTGTGTCTGCCCTCTGATGCCCTCTCGCAACAGGTACCATCTTACTTGGGTTTCTCTTACCTTGGGTGTGGGGTATCTCTTCATGGCTGCTCCAACAAAGCACAGCCACTGCTCCTTACCTTGGGCGAGGGCTATCTCTTTACCACCACCGTTCCTGACTTTCAACTTGGGATAACTCCTCTAGGCCCTCTGCGCAGCCACAGCTCCTCGGGTTGCTCCTCTGGTTGTCGGCCCTGGCCTCAGGCTTGGGTGCTTCCTCCAGCTGCCGCCCCTGGCCTCTGGCTTGGGGTGGCTCCTCAGGTCACTGCCCCTGGCCTTGGTTGTGAGGTGGCTTCTCCCGGCCACCCCTGACCTCAGATTCAGGGTGTCTCCTCCTGGCCACCCCTGACCTCGGATTCGGGATGTCTCTTACTGCCACCACTGGCCTGGGATGCGGGATAGCTCCTCCCAGCTGCTGCCCTCAGATGCGGGGGTGTCTCTTTCCAGCCATCACTGACCTTGGACGTGTCGTAGCTCCTCCTGGCCGCCGCCCCTGTCCTCGGACATGGGGTAGCTCCTCCCGGCCGCCACTGACCTCGGATGCAGGGTAGCTCCTATCAGCCGTTCCTGCGCCATCGAAGCCTGGCACTCTAGGCCTCTGCCCCTTACCTAGGATGTGGGGCAGCTGCCTGCGCTTAGTGTGCCGGCTCTCGCAGCCACTCTGCGCTTATACTAGTTCCTAAATTATATTATAAAAAAACTAAATGACAGTGAAGACAGGAGAAAAATCTAGCAGACTGTGGGTGTGGCTATGACTTTTTAGATGATATACCAAAGAGGGACTGGATAATTGATGAGTTGAACCTTGATAAAATTAAGAACTTCTGCTCTGTAAAAGATAGCATTGAAAGAATGGGAAGATGATCCATATACTTTTGCAAAAACATACCTCATTAACTATAATCTAAAGTACACAAACTGAGAAGGCAATTGCACCCCACTCCAGTACTCTTGCCTGGAAAATCCTATGGACAGAGGAGCCTGGAAGGCTCCAGTCCATGGGGTCGCTGAGGGTTGGACATGATTGAGTGGCTTCACTTTCACTTTTCACTTTCATGCATTGGAGAAGGAAATGGCAACTCACTCCAGCGTCCTTGCCTGGAGAATCCTAGGGACAGTGGAGCCTGGTGGCTGCTGTCTCTGGGGTGGCACAGAGTTGGACACGACTGAAGTGACTTAGCAGCAGCAAAGTACACAAAATACCTCTTAAAACCCAACAGTTGGAAAATAAACAACCTGATGAAGAAATGAGCCAGTGACTGTGTCAGAAACGTCCCCAAAGACACACAGGTGGAAAATAACCACATGAAAAGATGCTTCACATCATATGTCATCAGGGATGATACCAACCAGCCTCTTTGCTCCAGGAGTTAACTCATTAGTACAGATTCAGATTTGCTTGAAAGGAGCTTATTATGAATAACTAAAGATGCCCCTCCCCCTGCTGTCAGGAAATAATAAGCGTTCTAGGAAATCAGTACCAGGAATGAGGGGTGGTTATGTATTTCTGTATCACAGTATCACAGAAGGTGTATCACTTCCAGGTTGGTTTAATTAGGGGTTTCCTCTCACTGAAGAGTTTTGCTTAACTAGATTTATTGGAGAGATTGTAGTTGAGTTTTTGATAGTCTACAAAAGAGTTGAGTTGAAGATGAAGTTGATGTGGAGTTGATGTGGGTGTTCACTGGAAGGTTGGTTTGAGATAGTAAGGAAGGTTGAGGATTTAAATCTTAGTAATACAAATCGAGAAAGGAGTATGTCAAGGCTGTATATTGTCACCCTGCTTGTTCAGTTCAGTTGCTCAGTCATGTCCGACTCTTTGCCACCCCATGAATTGCAGTACACCAGGCCTCCCTGTTCATCACCATCTCCCGGAGTTCACTAGACTCATGTCCATCGAGTCCGTCATGCCATCCAGCCATCTCATCCTTGGTTGTCCCCTTCTCCTCCTGCCCCTAATCCCTCCCAGCATCAGAGTCTTTTCCAATGAGTCAACTGTTCGCATGAGGTGGCCAAAGTACTGGAGTTTCAGCTTTAGCATCATTCCTTCCAAAGAAATCCCAGGGTTGATCTCCTTCAGAATGGACTGGTTGGGTCTCCTTGCAGTCCAAGGGACTCTCAGGAGTCTTCTCCCACACCACAGTTCAAAAGCATCAGTTCTTCGGCGCTCAGCCTTCTTCACAGTACAACTCTCACATCCATACATGACCACAGGAAAAACCATAGTCTTGACTAGACGGACCTTAGTCGGCAAAGTAATGTCTCTGCTTTTGAATATACTATTTAGGTTGGTCATACCTTTCCTTCCAAGGAGTAAGTGTCTTTTAATTTCATGGCTGCAGTCACCATCTGCAGTGATTTTGGAGCCCAAAGAAACAAAGTCTGCCACTGTTTCCACTGTTTCCCCATCTATTTCCCATGAAGTGATGGGACTGGATGCCATGATCTTCGTTTTCTGAATGTTGAGTTCTAAGCCAACTTTTTCACTCTCCTCTTTCACTTTCCTCAGGAGGGTTTTAGTTGCTCTTCACTTTCTGCCATAAGGGTGTTGTCATCTGCATATCTGAGGTTATTGATATGTCTCCTGGCAATCTTGATTCCAGCTGCAGAGTACATCATGCGAAATGCTGGATTGGATGAAGCACAAGCTGGAATCAAGATTGCTGGGAGACATATCAATAACCTCAGATACGCAGATGATACCACCCTTATGGCAGAAAGTGAAGAAGATCTAAAGAGCCTCTTGATGAAAGTGAAAGAGGAGAGTGAAAAAGTTGGCTTAAAACTCAACATTCAGAAAACTAAGATCATGGCTTCTGGTCCCATCACTTTATGGCAAATAAATGGGGAAACAGTGGAAACAGTGACAGGTGTTAGTTTTGGGGGCTCCAAAATCACAGAAGATTATTGCAGCCATGAAATTAAAAGACACTTGTTCCTTGGAAGAAAAGCTATGACCACCCTAGACAGCTTATTAAAAAACTGAGGCATTACTTTGCCAACAAAGGTCCGTCTAGTCAAACTTTGGTTTTTCTAGTAGTTGTATATGGATGTGAGAGTTGGACTATAAAGAAAGGTGAGCACCGAAGAATTGATGCTTTTGAACTGTGGTGTTGGAGAAGACTCTTGAGAGTCCCTTGGACTGCAGAGGAGATCCAGCCAGTCCATCCTAAAGGAAATCAGTGGTGAATATTCATTAGAAGGACTGATGCTGAAGCTTAAACTCCAGTACTTTGGCTACCTGATGTGAAGAACTGACTCACTGGAAAAGACCCTGATGCTGGGAAAGACTGAAGGCAGGAGGAGAAGGGGATGACAGAGGATGAGATGGTTGGATGGAATCACCGACTCAATGGACTTGAGTTTGAGTAAACTCTGGGACTGGTGATAGCCCAGGAGGCCTGGTGTGCTACAGTCCATGGGGTCACAAAGAATTAGACACGACTGAGCAACTGAACTGAACTGAATACAAGAGAATTTTAGAGACAGTAGAAATAATTTTGATAGGTGTCCTTAGCTTGCAGATCAGGAAGCTGATCCAGGCAGGACTTATGTGACTCATCTGAGATCTTCTGGTTAATGGAAATTTGGGACTGATTTTTCCATTCTTCGCTTTCTATTTCTTCTGCCAATCCTTACTTTCAGTAAGACAGCACAAGGTAGTGAAATAATGTGGTCCTTGTAACAGTTAACTACTTTCTGTTTTCTTTCAGTAAGCTATTTCTCTGAGGCTCAGTTTAAAATGGAGAGGATTAAACGGGTAAGACTTTTGCAATACCTGGGATATACTAGGGGAAAATTCTTGTGTATTTATTTCTACCTCTTTAATCCTTAGGCTGTTGGAATAATCTAACTCACCTTCAATAGTAGAGATGCTCCTTTCAGTTGGACTGTATATATGGCCCTCATGTTCTGGAAATGTTTTCCTCCCCTGCATGTGTACCTTCAATGGTTGCCTGTTACCTACCAAGTTAACTGGTGACTTCTGCCTCATTCTGCCATTTCCACAATTTCCTCCATCACTTCCATACTAAGCCTTTTGCTCCAACCAACTGGACTGTTTGATGTGTCTTGTATATTATTTGCAATTTGCTCTACACCTGTTTTAGGAACTTATACATAAGCAGAGAAGTTCTGTTTGCCCGGCAGACCCATTACTTGCCCTTCCCCACCTCGACGTGCGTCCATGGAGGCAGACCTATGTGGACTACATTGGTAGGATCCTTGTTACCTGGTGTCTAGTTGCATTTCTCCAGTTAGAGGTGTGATTAGAGTATGAAATGGGAAGATTCATTCCCTTCTCTCAGTTCTTTCTTTACTGCTCATTCTAACCTGAAGGTCATAACTCCTATCAGGTGGCCCTCTCTAGTCATCTGTTGTTCTCCTGGTTCTTGTAACTCTTCTTTTCCTTTGCTTTTTCAGGCCCAAGGCTGGAAACAGCATCCTGTTCTTGCTTGCCTGAGACTCTTCCATTGTCTCTTGTTAGTCTTCCTAACCTTGCCAGACTTCAGTAATTAGTGCCTTTATTAAAATCTCTTCCGTTATGCAGTGTGCCATCTGCTTTGCTGGGACCCTGGTTGATACATGCTCGGTGGACATGACGGCTCTGCCCAGAAGGGCCAGATGGAATACAGGCTGACTTGGGGATTCTGCTGTAACTGTTTTCTTTCCACATTTGATTCCTGTTGGGCTCCCTTCATATGTCTTCCGTGATGGGGATTTGGACACATAGCCTCTAAAACAGCCTGTTTGCATTGTTTTTACATTATATGAAGTCATTTTTTTAAAAAACATATTAATAAGATACATTGGTGACAAAATATTTAAATTTATTGTATTGGTTGGCCAAAACTTTCATTCAGGATTTTCTGTAAGGTGTTATCGAAAAACCCAAATGAATGTATTGGCCAACCAAGATAATTATAGTAAAACTGTATAAAGCATATTCTTTTTATGTCTCTATTGATTGGAGGAAAATGGAGAATTTAACACTTAAAGACTTCTCAATGTTTAACACTAGTGGCCTGAAAATACCATCCATATATATTATTTGCTTTAGGAAAGAGTAAAGTATAATGATTTTAGGATTTTCTTCTGTGTCATTTTCACAGTTAAACAAGATATGTAGCTGAAGCTAATGGAAGGAGTAGAGTATTTAGAGGATATCAGTTCAGTTCACTCGCTCAGTCGTGTCCAACTCTTTGCGACCCCATGAATCATAGCACACCAGGCCTCCCTGTCCATCACCAACTCTCGGAGTTCACTCAAACTCATGTCCTTCGAGTCAGTAATGCTATCCAGCAATCTCATCCTCTGTCGTCCCCTTCTCCTCATGCGCTCAATCACTCCCAGCATCAGGGTCTTTTCGAATGAGTCAACTCTTCGCATGAGGTGGCCAAAGTACTGAAGTTTCAGCTTTAGTATCATCCAAAGAACACCCAGGACTGTTTTCCTTCAGAATGGACTGGTTGGATCTCCTTGCAGTCTGAGGACTCTCAAGAGTCTTCTCCAACACCACAGTTTAAAAGCATCAATTCTTCGGCACTCAGCTTTTTTCACAGTCCAACTCTCACATCCATACATGACCACTGGAAAAACCATAGCCTTGACAAGATGGACCTTTGTTGGCAAAGTAATGTCTCTGTTTTTGAATATGGTATCTAGGTTGGTGATAACTTTCCTTCCAAGGAGAAAGCGTCTTTTAATTTCATGGCTGCAGTCTCAATGTGCAGTGATTTTGGAGCCCAGAAAAACGTCTGACACTGTTTCCACTGTTCTCCATCTATTTGGCATGAAGTGATGGGACCAGATGCCATGATCTTAGTTTTCTGAATGTTGAGCTTTAAGCCAACTTTTTCACTCTCCACTTTCACTTTCATCAAGAGGATCTTTAGTTCTTCTTCACTTTCTGCCATAAGGCTTGTGTCATCTGCATATATGAAGTTATTACTATTTCTCCCAGCAATCTTGATTCCAGCTTGTGCTTATTCTAGCCCAGCGTTTTTCATGATGTAGTCTAGATATAAGTTTAATAAGCAGGGTGACAATATACAGCCTTAACATCCTTTTTCATTTGGAACCAGTCTGGTAACTGTTGCTTCCTGACCTGCATATGGGTTTCTCAAGAGGCAGGTCAGGTGGTCTGGTATTCGTTTCTCTTTCAGAATTTTCCCCAGTTTATTGTGATACACACAGTCAAAAGCTTTTGCATAGTCAAAAAGCAAAAATAGATGTTTTTCTGGAACTCTCTTGCTTTTTCAATGATCCAGCGGATGTTGACAGTTTGATCTCTGGTTCCTTTGCATTTTCTAAAACGAGCTTGAACATCTGCAAGTTCATGATTCACGTATTGCTGAAGCCTGGCTTGGAGAATTTTGAGCATTACTTTATAGCCTGTGAGATGAGTGCAATTGTGCGGTATTTGAGCATTCTTAGTCATTGCCTTTCTTTGGGATTGGAATGAAAACTGACCTTTTCCAGTCCTGTGGCCACTGCTGAGTTTTCCATAGTTGCAGGCATATTGAGTGCAGCACTTTCACAGCATCATCTTTCAGGATTTGAAATCACTCAACTGGTATTCCATCACCTCCACTACCTTTGTTTGTAGTGATGCTTTCTAAGGCCCACTTCACATTCCAAGCTGTCTTGCTCTAGGTGAGTGATCACACCATTGTGATTATCTGGGTTGGGAAGATGTTTTTGTACAGTTCTTCTGTGTATTCTTGCTACTTCCTCTTATTATCTTCTGCTTCTGTTACGTCCGTAACATTTCTGTCCTGTATCGATCCCATCTTTGCATGAAATGTTGCCCTGGTATCTCTAATTTTCTTGAAGAGATCTCTAGTCTTTCCCATTCTGTTGTTTTCCTCTATTTCTTTGCATTGATTGCTGAGGAAGCCTTTCTTATCTCTCCTTGCTATTCTTTGGAACTCTGCATTCAGATGCTTATATCTTTTCTTTTCGCCTTAGCTTTTTGCTTCTCTTCTTTTAATAGCTATTTTAAGGCCTCCCTAGACATCCATTTTGCTTTTTTGCATTTCTTTTCCATGAGAATGGTCTTGATCCCTGTCTCTTGTACAATGTCACGAACCTCCATCCATAGTTCATCAGGCACTCTGTCTATCAGATCTAGGCCCTTAAATCTATTTCTCACTTCCACTGTATAATCATAAGGGATTTGATTCTGGTTATACCTGAATGGTCTAGTGGTTTTCCCTACTTTCTTCAATTTAAGTCTGAATTTGTCAATAAGACGTTCATGATCTGAGCCACAGTCAGCTCCTGGTCTTGTTTTTGTTGACTGTATAGAGCTTCTCTATCTTTGGCTGCAAAGAATATAATCAATCTGATTTCATTGTTGACCATCTGTTGATGTCCGTGTGTAGAGTCTTGTCTTGTGTTGTTGGAAGAGGCTGTTTGCTATGACCAGTGCATTTTCTTGGCAAAACTCTATTAGTCTTTGCCCTGCTTCATTCCACATTCCAAGACCAAATTTGCCTGTTACTCCAGGCGTTTCTTGGCTTCCTACTTTTACATTCTAATCCCCTATAATGAAAAGGACATATTTTTAGGGTGTTAGTTCTAGAAGGTCTTGTAGGTCTTCATAGAACCGTTCAACTTCAGTTTCTTCAGCATTATTGTTTGGGGCATAGGCTTGGATTACCGTGATATTGAGTGTTTTGCCTTGGAAACGAACAGATCATTCTGTCGTTTTTGAGATTGCATCCAAGTACTACATTTTGGACTCTTTTGTTGACCATGATGTCTATTGCATTTCTTCTGAGGGATTCCTGCCCACAGTAGTAGATATAATGGTCATCTGAATTAAATTTACCCATTCCAATCCATTTTAGTTTGCTGATTCCTAGAATGTTAACGTTCGCTTTTGCCATCTCCTGTTTGACCACTTCGAATTTACCTTGAATTATGGACCTAGCAGTCTCGGTTCCTATGCAATATTGCTCTTTACAGCATCAGATCTTGCTTCTATCACCAGTCACATCCACAACTGGGTATTGTTTTTGTTTTGGCCCCATCCCTTCACTCTTTCTGGAGTTATTTCTCCACTGATCTCTAATAGCATATTGGGCACCTATTGACCTGGGGAGGTCCTCTTTCAATATCCTATCGTTTTGCTTTTTCATACTGTTCATGGGGTTCTCAAGGCAAGAATACTGAAGTGGTTTGCCATTCCCTTCTTCAGTGGACCACATTCTCTCAGACCTCTCCACCATGACCCGACCATCTTGGGTGGCCCCACACGGCATGGCTTGGTTTCATTGAGTTAGACAAGGCTGTGGTCCATGCAGTCAGATTGGCTAGTTTTCTGTGATTATTGTTTCAGTGTGTCTGCCCTCTGATGCCCTCTCGCAACAGGTACCATCTTACTTGGGTTTCTCTTACCTTGGGTGTGGGGTTTATCTTCATGGCTGCTCCAGCAAAGCGCAGCCGCTGCTCCTTACCTTGGATGAGGGGTATCTCCTCACGGCCGCCCCTCCTGACTTTGAATGTGGAGTAGCTCCTCTAAGCCCTCCTGTGCCTGCAGTCGCTGCTCCTTGCACTTTTGGTTGTAAAGGATTTACATTTCTTTAAAAAATAATCATGAGCAGCTTAGTCATGTTTCATATGATCATTAAAGCCCCCACTCCCATTTTGGTACAAAAGCTTTGAAGGAAATACAAATCTTAAGCATTTTTTTCTGATCTATGACATCCTCGAAACAAAAATAATATTTAAAAAATGTTTTCATCTGTGTAAAAGATAGCCTAACCATGCAACTTAAAATAAATGTTTGTAAATAAATATTGCATATTGAAAATAGAAAAAATGTTTTTACTGTTATGTCATATTTCTTCCCTCATCAGTCTCTAGTAAAGGAGACCTCTGTTATTTTATCTGTTTTGCTGGCATTTCATTAAGTCTAATTCCAGATGGCTCCAGTGTTGGTAATTCAAAGGTTTCCAATATGGTACAATCTGCAAGTTTAATGGATTTTCCGTTTCTCTGACTTCCTGGTAATTGATATGGTCTTGGATTAGACTGACCTGAATTCCTAGGGTACTTCACTGAACAGTTCTTTCTTATGTAACACATTGCTATTAATCTTTTCAGTTCAGTTCAGTCACTCAGTTGTGTCCGACTCTTTGGGACCCCATGAATCACAGCACACCAGGCCTCCCTGTCCATCACCATCTCCCGGAGTTCACTCAGACTCATGTCCATCAAGTCTGTCATGCCATCCAGCCATCTCATCCTCTGTCATGCCCTTCTCTGCCTGCCTCCAATCCTTCCCAGCATCAGAGTGTTTTCCAATGAGTCAACTCTTCGCATGAGGTGGCCAAAGTACTGCAGTTTCAGTTTTAGCATTATTCCTTCCAAAGAAATCCCAGGGTTGATCTCCTTCAGAATGAACTGGTTGGATCTCCTTGCAGTCCAAGGCACTCTCAAGAGTCTTCTCCAAAACCACAGTTCAAAAGCATCAATTCTTTGGTGCTCAGCCTTCTTCACAGTACAACTCTCACATCCATACATGATTACTGGCAAAACCATAGTCTTGACTAGATGGACCCTAGTCGGCAAAGTAATGTCTGCTTTTGAATATGTTATTTAGGTTGGTCATACCTTTTCTTCCAAGGAGTAAGCGTCTTTTAATTTCATGGCTGCAGTCACCATCTGCAGTGATTTTGGAGCCCCCCAAAATAAAGTCTGACTCTTTCCACTGTTTCCTCATCCATTTCCCATGAAATGATGGGACCGGACACCATGATCTTCATTTTCTGAATGTTGAGCTTTAAGCCAACTTTTTCGCTTTCCTCCTTCACTTTCTTCAAGAGACTTTTTAGTTCCTGTTCACTTTCTGCCATAAGGGTGGTATCATCTGCATATCTGAGGTTATTGATATTTCTCCGGGCAATCTTGATTCCAGCTTGTGTTTCTTCCAGCCCAGCGTTTCTCATGATGTACTCTGCATAGAAGTTAAATAAGCAGGGTGACAATATACAGCCTTGACGTACTCCTTTTCCTATCTGGAACCAGTCTGTTGTTCCATGTCCAGTTCTAACTGTTGCTTCCTGACCTGCATACAGATTTCTCAAGAGGCAGGTTAGGTGGTATGGTATTCCCATCTCTTTCAGAATTTTCCCTAAGTTTATTGTGATCCACACAGTCAAAGGCTTTGGCATAGTCAATAAAGCAAAAATAGATGTTTTTCTAAAACTCTCTTGCTTTTTCAGTGATCCAGCGGATGTTGGCAATTTGATCTCTGGTTCCTCTGCCTTTTCTAAAAGCAGCTTCAATATCAGGGAGTTCACGGTTCACGTATTGCTGAAGCCTGACTTGGAGAATTTTGAACAGTACTTTACTAGCATGTGAGATCTGTTCGAATTGTATGTTGCATTTTTTGTAAAGTGAGACTGCAAGGCAGAACTGTCTCAAGTATAGTTTTATCATTGTTAATGACTGAGGAACCTGCCTACAAAGTCCAATGGAAATTTTTGTGAAGCTATTTCAAACTTAATGAGCAAGTTCCTGAGCTTGGATAAGTAGTGTAGTACACCTGGGATAGTATTGGATCATAGATAGAATTGGATCACATCTGCTTTTCAGTAGTTGCTTTTCAGTAAAATAGCTTTCTTGATTTTCAAAATATGCTTTGAAAGGGCACTGCTACCCAGCCTCTCATTATGTGTATTCTCTGATGTAGTTACTATAGTTTGAATATAGTGGAATAAGGTGGATGTTGGTTCTACATGTTGTGAGCACTTTGCAGTGTCCCTGGTGCAGTTAGATAGGTGATAACTTCTGCCTTCTGATAACTAAAGGAGCCAGAATTCATTGCAGTCTTTTTTTTTCACGAGCCTGCTTGTTTCACCTGTATGTTCTGCATTACCTGTGGTTACAGGTTGTTAAGCATGCCATTTTTGCCTCCTTCGATGTGCCAGTTGATGTTCTTTCCATCCTCTTTCCTTTCTGTCCTCTCCTTTAGTTTCCCCCAATAGCCATAGTCCTGTACCTTTACTTATTTGTCCTCTATATTTCTTGTCTGTTCTAGAATGAACTTTTTATTCATCATATCTCTTTTAGATAGCATTTTTTCAAATCATAATAGCTTTAGAAATAAGACCAACCAAATTTCTTTATGGCCCCAAACTGCAAAGCTCTCCCATAAGACTGTAAGTTGATTGATTCACATCATTTTATTCTGTAATAGATGGTTTGGAAAAATGATTGGATAGGACTGTTCTTTAGAGGAGACGACTATGTCTTGTCTGGATATCTATAACTTTATAAATTATCAATCCTGTTTCTAGCCACAGAAATAAAAAGCAGTCCTAGCATTATTTATCTGTTTCAAAAATAGCTGAGAGATGCTCTCCCAAGAGTCTTCTTTAAACATGGTAAATAGTTGCATGTGTTTTATTTTTGAAAATAAAAGTAGTTAAAAAATTTAAGTTGGTCAAATACTTTTCTGCCATTAAAGCTTTTAAAACTCAAAAGCATAAGTATGTTTCCCAGGTGAATTCTGCTATGCTAACTTCAGTGTTTTATGTGTTTTTGTTGTGTTAATTTAATTACACTGCTTTTGTGTGTTCAGGTGAATTCAGCTATGCTAACTTCACTGTTTTATATGTTTTGGTTGTGTTACTTTAATTACACTCCTTTTGTGTGTTCATCACTTATATCTTCTATTCAGAGATACATGATCTTATAGTTTTCAGCTACCTTTACTGATAATGGGATTTATTGATATGAAGACTTGGGTGTTTCATTAACTTCGATTTCTTTATTCCAGAGTGGGAGTGGGGTGGGTGCATAGTGTTGATTAGTTCATTAGGTTGATGATTGTAACATAGTTTTCCCATAACTATTATAACGGTTCACTGGATTTGATTGTTCAAAATAAGGAAAGGAAATTACTTTAAGTTTGAACTTCCCAGGCTTCCCATGACCCAACCCATGTGTTTGTGGTCTCAGTGATCTGTCTGGTAAAGCAGCTTCATCCTTCCTTGTTTAAATATTAACAAAGACTTGCCTGCTATGAAAATAGGGCTTACATGTTAACTCTTTGCAAAGTTTGATACTGCCTTGGCAGATTGCAGATTGTTGAATTCTCTAAAAATGCATTATAGTATTCTAAACTTTTGTGATTGCTGTTCGTGTTAAAACAGTTTATAAAGTTTGAACGTCAGTCACATTAATCATGTCTGTAATAATTTTCTTTTCAAGGATTTGGTATTCTCAGATATAAAGATTTTTGAGTCCTGTAGTTCCAATTTCTGTTTACTCTACTTTATGGAGAAAGAAATGGCCACCCCCTCCAGTACTCTTACCTGGAAAATCTCATGGATGGAGGAGCCTGGTAGACTACAGTCCATGGGGGTCGCAAAGAGTTAGACACGACTAAGCGACTTCACTTCACTTACCTACTTTCTTTAGTAATGCCAAGTAGATCAATTAATCCTATTTTGAGGCTCTCATAGAAGTCCTTAAAATTAATGTAATTAAAACTTCAGTGTACCTAAGTTCTTTTATTGTAACTATCTTTTTAGAGAATTAGCGTGTGGTACACTGCTTTTATATTCTGCTTGTGTCTATGTACTTTCTTACTATTTGGAAAATTTTGTCTTCATTTAAAGACTCTACTATTTTTGTTTAGTAAAATGTGGCAAGAATAGTTGAGACTGTAAACTTAGGGAAAATAATCCTAGCAGCTTTATTACATTTTTTGAATAGAGAGTAAAATTGTGGGTTGATTGTAGTGTTGTCTGTTTCAATATGACTGTCAACAAAATAGTAAATTGTATTGGTAATTCTTCTTTAGTACTTTATAGCTGAATTCTATAAAAATAGTAATACAAAGTGAAAAACCATGTTAGGTCATGTTAGAGGAAGTAAGCCAGAAAGAAAAACACCAATACAGTATACTAACACATATATATGGAATTTAGAAAGATGTGAGACTGTATGTGAGACAGTTAAAGAGATACAGATGTATAGAACAGACTTTTGGACTCTGTGGGAGAGAGAGGGGGTGGGATGATTTGAGAGAATGGCATTGAAACATGTATACTATCATGTAAGAAACGAATCGCCAGTCTAGGTTTGATACAAAATACAGGATGCTTGGGGCTGATGCACTGGGATGACCCAGAGAGATGATATGGGGAGAGAGGTGGGAGGGGGTTCAGGATTGGGAACTCACATACACCTGTGGCTGATTCAGTCAATGTATGGCAAAACCAATACAGTATTGTAAAGTAAAATAAAAAATAAAAATTAAAAAAAAACCCAGGAGCAAAAAAATACATAAAATTTTGACATCTTTGAAATATTTCTTTAAAATATTTTATAGCCAGTAAAATCATGTATCACAGACAAGTGAGAAAACTGGCAACATAGAGTAATTTGATGGCTCAGATGTTACTGGACAGGAAATTGAAATCTGATCCTCTCTTTTTCTTGAACATTTTGACAAAAGAATTTACTTAATGAGACAAGTTGTAGGTTGTCTTCTATTAGGTGATGTCATTGGACCTTCCTTAGAAAATCTAATCTTGCTAGGAACTGATGTTTAGAAAGAATGCTCAGTTAATATTAAAGTTTTGTATCTAATGTTTGAAGATGCACATATTTTCTTTGAAAACTTCATCTCATAACCCTCTACAAAGCATACAGCATACATGCAGCCATTACTTCGGAGACTGCAAGAATAAACACCAATTTCGCTTACTTACTGGTTTGAGGATGGAAAAATTCATTTGCAGAATCTCCAGTTAGGAGATCAACTATGGATGGATTTTTAAGTAAAAACTCAATCAGTACTACTGTTGTATAACAAAGCATATGCTGTATTGAGTAAAGATAGTAATTGAAATGTCTTCATAAAAGATGCCTTCCAACACATGAAATCTATATTGTAACTGTGAAAATACAAGTGCACCATTTCTTTAAGCTGCCCTGAAGTCTGGTGCTGTAATGGGTGAGAATCATTGATTGAGACTATGCAGGGCTGTGCTGAAATACTTGGCTCTGATGCTCACAGTGTCGTGTTTAACAACCCACACAAGCTCCTTGGTTCTCCATTTCCTGGGCCATAAATTGTAGGATATGGTAGGTCCCTTCAACTCGGAAATTTTAGGAGTGTTGGGAGTCTACAATATAAAACTGAGCTTCTGAGCTTGTCATTAGAAGGAAATGGTGACATTTTGGACAGTTACCTCTAGCAAAAGTTACTGTAATGTCAGTAGCTTTTTCTTGCAGCGTAATCTCCACATGCCAGATTTTCCTTTTTTCCCCTATGTTGTCTTACTTACAAAACGAATCTGAAGGCATTTGTGGCAGACACACTGTGCATTTTTCTTCTCTGTGTCTTCATATTCTCCAGTGAAGGGGGTCTTGAATAAAGATAGTTCCCTCAGTCCTTTGCCCTTATTCCATTCCCTGGTATCACCCTCCTAGGTGGTGGCAGGCTGTGTACTTCCCAGTGTTGCTTAAGAGTTTCGTGCTTCTCTAAAGCAACTTTCAGTTCTTCCCTGGGGTGTGTTTATTTTGGGGCTTTAAGACAGGTATTTTGCATCTTGGTGGCTGGGATTGCTGGAGGAGAAAAGTAATTTGAGAGGATTTAATGTAAGACATGAACTTCACTTACAGCAGTGATTCTCTAGAGTGTTTGATGGGAGGGGGACCCTTTGCCAGAGTGGCAAGACAGTAGGGTCTTTTATTTGAACCTGGGGAAGCCAGAGGGGCTGGAGACTCTGCCACATGGCCTCTCACCTGGATTCATTGCCTTGTGAGTCACTGGTATGATGCTAAGGATCCTGTCACTCAGGTGTCCTGGGGTGGGAAGATAGCCATGACTGTCCGGGCACCTACGCTTAAACTTACCCAGGCTCAGGTGCAGTTCCTGGTGCCCTACTGCTGCCTTCTTTCTCTTTCTTCATATCCAAGAAATTGTATCAGAGTGCCAGTGAGTGATCTGAGAAGGATGACCTTGAATCTACTTTGATTTATACATTAAAAAAAAAAAAACATTTGAAAACCTGATTATCATTATCAATGCAATTATTTGTGACCTATTTCCTAGCCCTCCAGAGGTTTAAAGATAAATGGAATCTGACTTTAACATACAGAGCTTTAAAGTTGTAAAAATCTCCCTGCTTTCTTCCTTTTGAGAAGCGTCATTTGCATTATAGGTCTTGATAGGATTACAATTGCATTAATTACAGTAGCGACTGTAATTAACTTCTTTCTGGCTCTTTGTAGCTTACCCTTTCGTATACGTTAATTCATTTGTACTCCACAGGAACCTGGCATTGCTGATTATACCGTAATTATGGTACATTGCAGTGCACCATAATTTGAAACCTAGTCCTCTAATCTCCAGTTCTGTTAAGCTGCTTACCTTGAATGGAGGGAAGTGAGAAAGTGACACCTATTTATTATCTTCATTCCTCCTGACTATTGACTAAGGTCCTGGCTCACCTATTTCTAGTTCCCTGTCATATTCTTCACGTATTTTTGTTCCTTTACGTGATTTCTTTTTCTCTCTCCTTGTCAGTTTCGCATGCTATTTTATTTTGTGCCATCATAAAAAACTTTTTTGTAAGGAGTTGATAAAGATTTGCTGGTGGCTTAGCAGGTAAAGGGTCCATGTGGGAGACCTGGATTCAATCCATGGGTTGGGAAGATCCCCTGGAGAAGGGAATACCCACTCCAGTATTCCAGCCTGGAGAATTCCATGGACCGTATACTCCATGGAGTCGCAGAGTCAGACATGACTGAGCGACTTTCACTTCACTTCAATAAAGATTTGCTATATCTTCTAAAAAAAAATCTGAAACGCATATTTTAGTCTTAATCTTGTTGTAAAGGTATTTAATTTAGGAAATGAGTAAGTACACATATTCATTAACTGTAAGCAACCAATAAGAAGTTAATCTAATTAAAAAAAAAGCTAAGAGATTCTGCAGAGCATTCTCTTGGGTGTTTTTTAAAGGTAATTTTTGAGGGTTTTAAAGTAAAACACAGTTTGTACAGTTTTTACTGTCAAATGATTAGGTCAAGAAAATCCTCCTGTGTTTTTTAAGGATATAGTCTGTGTTCTAAATTCTAGTTTTGTGTTTAGGCCAGGTAAGTACTGAAGCTGTAACTAGAGGATTTTGATGTGGATAGCTTTCAGCCTTTAATATTTCATAATCATATTAATTATAATTTCTTGAATTAAGATTGTTTTTCTTTTCCCTCCAGTATTCAACACTTAAGGTTTGAATTAAGCTTTAAAAATAATGTTTGACCAGTCTTCTGATTAGAACTAAGAATTCATCTCAAACCCACATAATTTCTACCTCGTAAACTATGTTTAGACACATTTAATTTTTGAAGGTGTGGTTTTTCACAGTGGAGCTCCTTTATGCCAAGTCTTAATAAGTCTTTTCAGTGAATTCTGATTTTAGTGATAGGCTGGTTTTAAGAAGTGGAAAATGAACAAGCAGGAATTGTGGCGAAGATCTGTGCTCGCTGTGTTAGTAGTATGGTGTCCCAATGTGCTGGGAAATGTATGTAGAGGTCATAAATGTAAGTTGGCACCTCTCTTGCTTGGCCTCCCACACTACCGTGTCATTTCTCCTTGAAGCCTTTCCTGATCTTTTTCCTTTTTTAAGGAAAGCTGACCACTCGCTCATAGTGAACCACTGTACTTAAAGACGTTGATCGCCTCTGGCACTTCATCCCAGTTATTTGTTTACAAGTTGTTTTCCTCAAGACCTTAAATCCCTTTAGGGCGGAAGTCACTTGGTGACTCAGGACAGGATGGTTTTCTGGGGGGTCGGGGTGTTTGTATTTGGGGACTCTTTATGTTGTTCCTGAATAAGAAATACAATATTTCAAACATGCTTCATTTTTTCCCTCATCGGTGGCACTTTGGAGCTTTCTGTTCCAGCTATGCGTGTGCATTAGTGTATTGCGTTGTGATATAAAATGTGCTTCCTCTTTGTTTTCCTTACGTTTTCACACTTGTTTCACTGTCCACATTTCTGCAGAAAGGCAGTGATGATGCCTGTCACAAGGGGGCTGAGGACCCTGAGTGTGGATTTAAAGCCAGTAAGCAAGTGCCAGAGGCCCCCTTCCCTCCCTTCCTTCCTTCGAGGCTGCTTTTATACTGTTCCTGCCTCTCCTCTGTCATATTTTATAATGACTTGAATAATAGCAGGAGGAACTTGACACGTTCATTTGTGATTGGACTTGGGGATTGGAGCTTCAGTTTTTGAAAGTTAAATATGGCTTGCAGGTTTTCAATTCTTGTATAATATCATTCTCTCTTTCTTTTAAGGACCCTTGAATGCCATCTGTTATTAGGTCTGTTATCTCTGCTTTCCATTCCTGGTACAGTAATTTGGGAATATGGGTTTGAGCATGAGCAATGATTAAGTTTTTGGATTACTGCCATGGGTGCTTTACTTGCTGAAACTGAAGTGTTGAGTAGCTTTAACTGCTGTAAACATTAAAGTCTTGGGGCTACTTAACTTTAGAATTCAGGAGAGCCTACTGTAGCCAGTGACCTGAGTTTAAGAGTCAGTACTAAGGTAGCGTTACTGACATGGAACTGCTTGGACATTTGAGTATTTTGATGTACACTTGGTTTAGATTGTGAAAAATAAGTTGGCACCATATGAGTCTCTTCTCATTGTCATAAAAGATATATCCACTTGGAAAAGAGGTAATTAAAACATACAGTTAAGTGCTTTTGGTAGTTTGCCTCCAGAGGGTATCTCCATTAATGAAGATATCTTGCTTATGCAGATTTTTTAATATAAGTATTCTTTGTCCAGTGTGATGACTTTAAAATAGTTGCTATTAGTTATACCAATAATGCTGTGCAAATAAATGGAAAAAAATTCCATTCCAACATGTTTTCCTCTTTACATCTTCCATAGTTCCAGCTGCTGCTTCTGCTGCTAAGTCACTTCAGTCGTGTTCGACTCTGTGTGACCCCATGGACTGCAGCCTACCAGGCTCCTCCATCCATGGGATTTTCAGGCAAGAGTACTGGAGTGGGTTGCCATTGCCTTTTCCCCCATAGTTCCAGATCATACATTAATTTCACATCATTATAATTACAATATAAATACATTTTTGTGCAACAAGAGTTTTGATACTAAAATAACACTCAAACTTTTAGTGGGGGGTTAGGCTTTGTATTCTGTTCTTGTCTTGTCTTCCTCTCCAACCCCAAACTCCGAAAATGCATGCTGGTGACATCAGAACTTTAGTAGGCTTTCTTCACTTTTACTTTGATTCATGCTTTGAATTCTGTCTTTTTGGACAATTGATTCTTCTTCTTCTTCTTCTTCTTTTTTTTTTTTTTACTTTATTTTACTTTACAATAGCATATTGGTTTTGCCATACGTTGACATGAATCCGCCACGGGTGTATACGAGATTCTTACTATTCTTCTCTTATTATCTTTTTCTAAGTGTCATTGTTGCAGTTAACATTAAAAATTTTCATGACTGCTGAAATCTTAGTAGTTAAAATTGGCACTCAAATTGTATTGATCTTGAGTTTTTGCATCAATTCTGGAATTTCAGGTAAAATTTTCCAGCTTAAATTAACTGCTTCTCTCACTTAACCCAACTTCTTTGTTTTACATTGCTCTCTTCTTTTAAGATGACAGTATTTCAAGAGAGTTACTAAGTGTGACTGTTGGAGAATGCTGGCTTTCTTGGGAGGAGCCTACATCTAAAGAATGACATTGGTTGGAGTAGAGACAAACTCTTGGCCAAATTTTTGTTTTTCTGTGTAATTAAGTAGTTAAAAAGCCTTTGGAGGCTATGCCAAGAAACAGTGCCAAGCATTTTGTAGAAAAATGGAGCAAATTGAACATTGGCTTTCTAATATTCTTAAACCATATTCAAATTGATGGGATTGTATTTACTTAGCTGAGAGTTGTGTTTGTAGTGCATTTACTTGTTTTTAGAAATTGTTGCTTGAGTATATATCTGTCTTCTTTTACCCTCTGTCCCCAGCATCGTGTTGGATTGCTTTATTAGGAAGTTTTCCAGCGGGCTGACCCAGAGCTTAGGGTTCAGATAGGTCTTTGGAATGTCTATTAATAGGACTGAATTTGTGTGGAAGTGAGAGCAGTTAGTAAGGGATGAAAAAATTAGGCATGAGGCCTCTCTGGTGGTGGTGAAGGTGGGTGGTCACATATTAAGGAAACAGGGAATGACCTTTAAAATTAGGTGGAATGGATGAAATATTAAAGGAAAGTCTGGCTGTTTATAGAGCCGTTAGAAGAAAAAAGAAATTAAAAGGAAAAGAAATAAACAATTGAAATACAAGCTGCCAGATTACCAGTGCTTCTCTAATGTGTAATGATATTCTAAGGGTTTTGTATAACGCACTTTAGTTTGAAGAATCGGAGGGGAGGTTTGATTTTTATATGGAAACATAGGTTCATTAATAAATATGTATTTTGTAGGTAGTCCTATTTCTATCACTCTGTGTGTGTGTCTATTTATATATACACTTATATTCCAGGGGTTGGTATGTTTCTGCTTGTAAATGACCATTATAATTGGATTCCTGATATGTCGACAGATTGGGTTTTCTAGTATGTATGAGTGGGATGTTTTTCCTCAGGTCTAATAACATTCAATGCAGTTAGCCCTGTGAGATTTGGAAAAGATTATTTGCTTCTGAAGAATCCAAAAGAACATTGAATGTTAATTCAACAAGTATAGCAATTATTGTTCAAAACATGCCTTTTTCATATAGGTTTATCAGTATCATGAATTCACAAGTATGCATAAACAGTGAATTATATAAAGCAACTAGCTTTAGGTTCCATACTTTGTAATGTGTAATAATTTTAGCTAATAAAATGGTTTAGTAACATTCTTTACTGAATTAGATCAAATGTAAAAACCAGCACAGAATCAGGGTTTTGTAGCTGATTTATAAATAACTGCTGAAAGCCTCAGGCTTAAAATTAAATTTGGTTTAACAGGACGAGTTTTATGTGACACTTGTAACAACTTAGAGAGATGTTTATTAAAGGTAGTTAATAAGCCCACTGAGACATATTTGACCATTATTTAAAGGAGATGAGATGTGAATTTACATTGAAAATTGGAAAGATAAAAGACCTCTGGAAATAGAACATTTGAGTGTGTCCCATTCTACGTATAAGGCAATCTTCTTTTTTCATCCTTACAGTAAAACCATACATTTCTGTTTTAATCACTTACATCTATATTTCTGTCTCCTCAGAGGTCTCATGTTATTATCAGTTGACCTGGCCATCCTGAGCATAATTGTTTCCAACTGTTCCTATTAATACTTCCTCCTCTTATTATGTGTGATTGAAAAAGTTAAAGTTACTCAGTTGTGTCCGACTCTTTGACCCCAAGGAATTCTTCAGGCCAGAATATTGGAGTGGGTAGCTGTTCCTTTCTCCAGGGAATCTTTCCAACCCAGGGCTCGAACTCAGGTCTCCCACATTGCAGGTGGATTCTTTACCAGCTAAGCCACAAGAGAAGCCCAACAGTACTGGAGTGGGTAGCCTATTCCTTCCCCAGGGGATCTTCCCTATCCAGGACTTGAACTGCTGTCTCTTGCATCACAGGCAGATTCTTTACCACCTGAGCTATCAGGGAGGCCCGTTGAAATGATGTAAAAATTAATATTTTCACTCGGCCTTTTCTTTCAAATTCCATTGTCCTATTTTCTTTTCTCCCTCTCCTTCACTTTAGCCACAAAGGGTGATGAAATTCACAGTAGTCACAAAATAAATCAGTCTTCATTGAACAGCGTTCTCTTTCCGTTACAGTGCTAGGCATCAGAGACCGTCCAGAAGGAACTGAACAGAGAAGCCATGTGTGCGTGTCTGATGATGGTCCATGTGGCTTGGTCCCTTCAGAAGTATAGCATGTTCATTTTCAATATAAATTTGCTCTCAGAGTTTCCTTTTTGCCTTCTAGATTTTTATTCCTTGAGCATGTCTTCCTTTCCTGAGTCCTTTTTTCCTATCTTTCTGTCCCACAGATAAACCTTTTTAAGACATCTTCAGTTTTATTCTTTATTTTGCCAAGTTTCAGTTTGTTTTAGAGGGTAATACTGATACCTACTCATATAATGGGTAGTGATTTGTATTAATATTAAGAGCATATGTTTTTATTCTGTGGTCTGTAGATATAAGGAGTTAATTTGATACAGCAATTCTGTTTGCAAAAAGATTTTTAAAAGAGATATATAATAGGTATAAAAGTTTTATGCTGCTAGCCTGTTTTTATTTTTATTTTTAATAATCATTATGTGATTGAATTTCCTTTCTTTCATCTTTGGCCACATATAATGAAGGGCTTTTTAAATATTTTCTACTTTATTTTAAGTGTAGTATATTTTTTCAATAAAAAAAAACCAGACTATTGTTAGGTCTGCCACTCTTTAATGAATCATTGGATTGGAAAATAACTCATTATATCATCAGGCAGAGATATGTTCCTTTATTTGCATGTAGATAGTGGAGATGAATAATTTATCAAATGTTATTAGTACGGGCTCATATTGCTGAAGTCTCAGCAGGATATAATGAAATGTGTCTCATGCTAGTATGAAAATAGCATGCCTTTGCATAGTCATTATTGAACTTTTGGCATCTCTCAGAACTATTATGTTATCATGCCAATCTTGCTCACCTCTTTATTAACTGGACTTGTGATGGAAGAGTTGAACTTATCTTGGAAATCTGTGAAATCTGGTATGCCAAATGCTTGCCTGAGTCGAGCTATGTTTCTCCATCAGAGCAAGAATTTTCCAGAGTAAATGAAGTAC
This sequence comes from Nanger dama, assembly GCA_917880005.1. Taxonomy (NCBI): domain Eukaryota; kingdom Metazoa; phylum Chordata; class Mammalia; order Artiodactyla; family Bovidae; genus Nanger; species Nanger dama. The sequence goes on along the minus strand of CAKJTW010000032.1, from coordinate 10,800,453 downwards.
TTAATGTTTCTTATTAAAGTGATTAGTACAAAAGGCTATGACTAATGGTTTTATTACTTCTAGTCCTAAAAGCTATCTGTACAGGAGATGTTTAAGCAATATATCTTTGTGAATTGAGGGATGATGAAACATACATATAATTGCTTATATGAGTCTTATATCTGTGCTAATTATGTATTTGAAGTTATTTTAAATAATTGCTTTAAAAATTTTGGCTTTGATTAGCTTGTGGCATGACTGTATGTGAAGGTCAACAAATCTTCCCACAAGCAGCAGTAAAACTGGACAAATGGTCAAAAACAAACCATTCTGGCACTGTGAAAATTGACCAATAGCAGTCAGCAAACTGAGAAGTGTTTCTTTCTGCGAACAACTGAACTTTGGGTAAAAACAGTGTGAGTCTAAGGTATCTTTTCTTTTGGTTAAGAACAGTGTGAGTCTAAGGTGGTAAGGTTATTTTCTTTCCTCAGCTCCATAGGCAAAGTTGTTCACCTAGGGCAGGCTGTGAAAACCAGCAGCTTCACTGCTGCACCAAGATGCCTCAGTTGACTTGAAGAACTATGTAGACTTTAATGGCATGTGGCTAGGGGTGAGTAGGTTTGGGGTGGGTTGGGGGAGGGCAGTGGTAGGTAGAGGATGGAGTGTCTCTGACTCTATATATCTGAAGTTGTAGCTTGTTTGGCAGAAGTAGTAGACAGACAGACTAGCCACAGCTTTAGCAGAGACTTCTGGGAAGTGAGACAGAGAGAGGATGCTTGATAACTCTTCACAGACTGAAAGTTGATTAGAGGGTACGTATGCCCAGCAGGGACCAGAGCAGGCCCAAGCCACTTAAACTTACCTGTCTGCTGGAGCTTTCATGCACACCCTGAGAAGATGGGAGAGGACCCAAAAAGTGCAGGAAAAGTAAAAGGTGGGGCAGACTTGAAAATGGCCCTAACATTGAATGCTCTCAGCTCACACACAGATTAGTCAACAACATGTAGTTAGGAATTTTACTGGCTTAAGGTGTTTGAGCATATGTTGACTAGTCCTTCACTTAACTTTGCTATGCAGATACAGAATTGATTGCTAGAAAGTTATGTCTGGGGACATAAAAGCCAAAAAACCAAGGAGATCAATGGCCATTCATTGTGGAGACATAGAATTCATAGATTTAGTCCAGGTGAATTACTAAACAAAGACAGCAGCAACCTTTAGGGGATAAATCTGAATTGAGAATTGTGGCAATATATTACCTAAAATTTCTAATATTTAATAAAATATTATAATAGATACAAAGAAACCAAATATACATGTAAGTGAGCCACTTTGCTATGCAGCAGACATTAAACACAACTTTGTAAATCAACTATGCTTCAATGAAAGGAAAACAAAACCAAGTATAACCATAATCAAGGTGGGACAGAGCAGTAAGTATCAATTGTCTTTGGCCAGAAATGTTGGATTTAGAAGACAGAGACTTGATAGAACTAAGTGAGGTGATGTTAAAAGTCTTAAGAAAAGGATGATGACAATGACTTGAATAAAGAATCACAAAATAATGGAAATTATATGAGAACCAGTAGGAAATCTGGAGTTGAAAAGTACAGAAGCTGAAGTGAAACGTGCATTAGCAAGGCTCAACTGCAGATCTGAGATGGCAGAAGAAGAACATTTGTGGATAGACTAAGAGAAAGACCTGACTTGGGTAGAAGAGCAGATGAAAAATGAGAAAGGCCTCAGAGACCAGCGGGATATCTGGCACACCAACAGATGTATTATCATGGGAGTCACAAAAGAATCCAGTAAAAAAGCAATAACAACAACAACAACATTTTTTAACAGTACTGGGTGAAAACTTCCCAAAGTTGATGAAAACTGTTACTTAGCTTTTGGATCTAAAAGTGAGTTCCATGTGGAAAAATCCCAGAGATCTGCACCTGTGCACATCATAGTCATTGTTGAAAGAGAGGGAAAATCTTTATTGCATAAGACAAATGACATATTAATACTATGTGTAGGAGAACAACAAGATTAATGGTTGACTTCTCATCAGAAACAACAGAGGTCAAAGACAGTGGAGTGATGCATTTGGTACTCAGAGAACAAAACTGTCAACTAAGATTTCTATATCTAGCAAAAGTATCCTTCACAAATAACAGCAAACCAAAGACATTTCCCAATAACATTTTTTCTTGGTTTACAAGAAATATTAAAGATAATTTTTCAGGCAGAAAGTGGTGCCAAATGGAAATTCCCAGGAGGAAATAAAGAGTGCTAGAAGTGGTGATTCTGTGGGTAAATATGTTGTACTCTGTACATAGATATTTTTAACATTAAAAAACATGCAATTGTATAAAACAACAATTCTAACATATTTTGGGTTTATACAACTATTTGAGGGCTTCCCTGGTGCCTCAGATGATAAAGAATCTGCCTGTAATGCAAGGGACCCAGCTTTGATCCCTGGGTTGGGAAGATCCCTTAGAGAAGGGAATGACTGGCCACTCTCTTCAGTATTCTTGCCTGGAGAATTCCATGGACAGAGGAACTTGGTGGGCTACAGTCCATGGGGTCGCAAAGAGTCGGACATGACTGAGCAACTAACACTTTCACAGCAGTGTATGTTAATATATGTGATGACAATAGCACAAAGGAGGAAGAAGGAAAAGAAGCTGGGACAGTTAAATATCTTTGTGCAAAAATAAAGTTAGACCTTTATTTAAAAAGTAACACAGTGGGCCCTAGACCCAATTGTTAGAGTGGAAATGATAAAACTTGTAGAAGAAAATGTAGGAGAAATCTTTGGGCTCTTAGTCTAGTCAAAGAGTTCTTAGATATGATACCCAAAGCATGAGCTATAAAATAAAATATAGTAAGTTGAGCTTCATTAAATTTAAAAAAGCTTCAGTTTTCAAAATATGCTATCATGAAAGTGAAACTGTAACCCACAGACTGAGAAAATATTTACAAATCATATATGTCATAAAGGTCATATAACCAGAATATATAAAGAATTCTTGTAATTCAATAATAAGACAAACACTACAACTAAAATATTGGCAAAATACTAGAGTAGACATATGCACTGGTGAGGGTTCCCCAGAGAGAGAGAGCCCAGTAGGGTGTATGTGTGTCTGTGTAAAGGCATGTCTTATTATGTTACTTGCTCCCCATCAAGGGGGCTGAGAATTCCCAATAGTCAACAAGGTGAAGACTTCAGAGACCTGATGTGTAGTTCTGGTCCAAGCCCAAAGGCCAGAGAATCAGGAGAGTTGATGGTGTAAGTTGTGGTAAGCAATTGGGAAGGTATGAGACCCCAGAAGATCTAATATTTCATTCTGAGTCTGAAGGCTGGCAAAGACTGATCAGTCAGCTCAGTAGTCAGGTGGGGGAGTTCCCTCTTACTCAGACTTTTTATTCTATTCAGGTCTTTGATTAATTGCATTATGCCTACCAGTGTTAGGCTAAGCAATCTGCTTTACTCAAGTCTACTAATTCAATATCAATCTCATGCAGAAACACTCCCACAGACACACCCAAAATAGTGTTTGGCTAAATGTCTGGGCACCCTGTGGCCCAGTCAACTTGACGTATAAAATTAACCATCACAACATATTACCAATTGGGAATACAGTTGTCTAATCACATGCAAAGGTGCTCAGTATCCTTATCATTGGAATGCATAGTCCCTCAAAGCACAATAATATACCACAACATGCCCACTAGAATAGCTGTTCTCAGAAGTTACAGTATGAGGTCTTGGTGATGTGGAGAAACTCAAACCCTCATACATTGCTGGTGGGATATAAAATGGTAGCACTTCTTTCCAAAAACGGTTTTTTTCTTATAAAATTTAAATTTACAGCATAACCCACAATTTTCCTAGATATCTTTCCAGGAGAAATGAACACATGTATCTGCCTGAAGATCTGTATTCAGATATAGAAGCTTTATTATAAAAGGTGTTAATTGGAAACAGTCCACATGTTCATCAGCTGGTTGATAGATTAACAAAATGTATCTTTGGTTTGGGAGCAGGGATAGACTATAAATAAGCTTGAGGAAATTTTGGAAGTGATGTTCTAAATGTTCTAACAATGGGTCATGATGACTGTACAGCTGTATAAGTTCATTTAAAATTGTTGAATTGTGTATGTACAATGGGTGAGTTATATAGGATGTACCTCAGTGATACTATTAAAAAATTATGTGTGTATATAAATAAAATGGCAAAATAATAATTAGGAAATATCAAGCAGATGGAAATTCTTTGTTCAGTCCTTCCAGCTTGTCTGTAAGTCTGCAGTTAATTCAGAATATTAATGGGTCTTAGTGTTCTGATTCTTTTGTAATGGTTTTGGAAAACTGTTTAAAAACGTTTTTTTCCGTAAAATCCAACCCTCATGTGTCATTTTATCTCAGCTTTTTATTTTTTACTTCTTTGATTGACAGTTTGCCTTGAGCAGATGATCTGCTTTTGCACTTGGCCTCCAGGACCAGTGCCCAAGTAAACCCTTCCTACTTTCTGTACATGTCTGCGTAAGAGACTACTCAGACCTGTGGAATGACATTCTGAAGATATTCCTATTTCTCTCATCTGTGCAGTATAAATGTGCAAATATTCTAAGCAAGGTGCTTATGACTGGAGGACTTGGCCACAGCTGTCTTTCCCTTTGGTAGTATTACTTAGGGTCAATGATCATATCTTCTCTGGGTCATTTTTGTTTGTTTTCATAAAAGAAAAAGTTAAATGCAAATATCAACACATTTGTTGAAAGCAGTAAATTAAAGTGATGTTGTATGACTCATGCTCACATATATTTCTGTGCTTTATTTGAAGGTCACTCTGTGAGACTGTTGGGTCAGAAAAAGGATAATGGAAAACGTTTGGGGGAGCACGACTGGATTTACCAAAGATTAGGAAGAATCCACTGATAGAAATCATTTCCATCAATACTGGGTAAGCTTCTCTTGCACTTACTCATTAAACATTCAGTGTACTCTAGTTTTTGTTTGTTTGTTTTCCTAGCTATATGATATAGGAAAGTACTTGAACATTTCCATGGGAAAGAAAAATAAAAATGAATTTTTTAAAGAATCATACCTGAATATCATTCCCTCTAAGATGTTCCCTGTACACAGTTACACTTATATTTGCAGCAAGGGTTTTTGTCTTTATGAAGATAAAAAATAAAATTAACATTATTCTAACTTCTCCTTTTTGGTTATAAACACGGATTTTATTTTTCAGCTCTGCCCTTGGATAAAATCTTTTTAAGAAAAGTATTACATTCTGTAAAATGGTTACCACACCCATCATCTTTGACTATTTTTTGAGTGGGTTTTATAGTAAATATTGCCCAAGATCCTAACCATATTCTGATTCTTAACTGTCTGAAATGAAGGTTTTTCAGTATTACTTTTATGAGCCTTAAACTGCAAATAAATACATGTTGTGACTGCATATCAAGTACTCTGAGTTCCATGTTGATCTGAAGTTCTGCCTGACTCTTAACTCCTGGGATAACCAGTCATACTTGGTTTTATTTCCTTTTGTTTTAAATTATGACTGCATCTGATAAAGTTACTTATTTCCTACTTTGATCTACATTATCATAGGCTGATAATAAATTTAAACATCAAGGAGTCCCTCCATTTTTGCATCTGCTTCACATTTCCCACAGATTTAAGCCTTCCTGCTCCTTTAAAATTTTATCTTCCTTCCCTCTTTTAAAAATTTGTTCTTTACCTGCCCTTTGCTTTCTGCATGCTCTTTCCCATTGAGAACAGATGAACTCACCTTTCTTGCTTTCGCGTCTTCCCGCCTCTTTCCCGGCCCAGGCCATCCTTTACCCCTGCACCATGGCAGTGTCTCATCACTGGTCGTCTTTGCTCTTGTCTCATCACCTTCTGGCTCATCCCACCACTGCGGCCAAAGACCAGGGAATGTTGATTTTTCCCCTAAAAGCCCCGGGACTTTCGGCTGACTTTGTGAACTTGTCCAGGACTAACTCTGGCTCTCTGTGTGGAAGATTCAGAACCCCACCCCCACCCCCCACCCCGCCCCAAGCAAGTCTCATTACTTCTCCACTCACTTGGGGCAATCCTGCTGACACTCTTGTGTGCCCCTTTCTGTGGGTGGCTGCTTGTTCCTCCCTCGTGACCAGACTGAGTACCTTCCTCTACACCTACAGCATTCCCTGTTTGCCTTGATTGTGGCACTTTTCAGAATGTATAATTTATATTTTCTGCAGCATCATGAGCATCGTGAGTTTAGAAAATATTTCAGTTGTCACTGTTACTACCTCTGACTTCAGTGTCTAGTACAAAGTGCTGCTGCTGCTGCTGCTAAGTCGCTTCAGTCGTGTCTGACTCTGTGCGACCCCAGAGACAGCAGCCACCAGGCTCCCCGTCCCTGGGATTCTCCAGTTGAATTAATGTTGTATTTTTAAATTATTTCTGATTTATTTGGCTATACATTTTCAAAATTTCCCCTAGGTAGCCATTGTAAATGCATTAAGTTAAATTTCTTCCTCTATATTATAATTTAACATTTTCTTCTCTTGGACTTAGTGTTTCTTAAAAGAAGGCTGTGGACTTTTTAAAGCTTGCTGGATATTTCCTTTCACTCTCTCATCCTCTTACATCTCTCATATTACTGTATAGGATTGCCCCTTAGTAAGTAAATTAGCAAACATTCTTCCACTATTAAAAGGATTCAGTTCAAACTGTCACTCCTTAGGTAAGAGTTTCTAAACTTTTCTGACTGCTAATTATTCTTCGGAGTCAATTGGAGCCTTATCACTTTTTCCCAGATGAAAGTATCTCTGTGAGTGTTTGTCAACGATATCACTCTTAACATCTCTGCCTTGATTTTTTTTTTTAACCTCTGATAGAGCTCATAGCTTTTTTTTTAAAATTTATATTTAAATATTTTAAGAGTTCTATGGGTAATTATTTCTTTCAAGTGAAAATGATCACCTCTATCACAATCTTAGCGTTTCAAAGTATTATGGCTTTCAAATTAAATATGAATATACAAGTTTCATTTAAATGTTGTATTTATCAGTTAGGGAAAGGATTCATTTGTAACAAACTTCATTCCATGTATTGGTAAATTATCAAAGTTACTGTTAAACTCTACAGTTTTACAGTTCTAAATTAAAATGTAAAAGGGGTATATTAGTTGCTTTAGCCAAGGAAAAAATTGAAACTCTCAGATCATGCTAGATTGTGGATGAGCTGAGATGACTATTTATTTGATCATATTGTGTATAATATGAGTACCTTTATTTCTTAAATAACACTTATCTTTTCCTTCTATACTATCCCAATTTTATGTTCAATTATTCATCCTTGAGGTATTGCATATATGAATTTGGTCCACTCTGTTCCTTGTCCCAATTTACAATGTTCTTTTTTTTTTTTTTTTGAGATGAACCTTTTGAGGTTAGCTGCCCCTTGTCCAATGTCATTCTTATTTCTAGACTGTCCCTTATGGGGTAAGGACTCCTTGTAGACAAAAATAGGCACATGTTGTCTAATAGGATGATAAAACTATATGGATGTGACTAAATACAAGTGAGAATAAAATTAATCATTGCTAATGTGTATATCAATGCCAAAGAATATTCAAACTACCATACAATTGTGCTCATTTCACATGCTAGCAAGGCAATGCTCAAAAATCCCTTTAAGCTGAACTTCAGCATTACATGAACTGAGAACTTCTAGATGTACAAGCTGGATTTAGAAAAGGCAGAGGAACCAGACATCAAATTGCCAACATTCACTGGATCATAGAGAAAGCAAGGGATTTTCAGAAAAATATCTGTTTCATTGACTACACGAAAGCCTTTGACTGTGTGGATCACAACAAACTGTGGAAAATTCTTAAAGAATTGGGGATACCAGACCAACTTATCTGTATCCTGAGAAACCTGTGTTCTGTATGAGGGTCAAGAAGTAATGGTTAGAACTGGACATGGAACAGCAGACTGGCTCCAAATTGGGAAAAGAGTATGACTGAACAATAACAACAACAATGTATGTTAAGTGCTTAATATGTGCCAGACACAATTCTATGAAATGCATATTTTCTCCTGTATTTAATCCTCAGAACAGCCCAGGAGATTTTTTTTAGTAGATGAGGATACAAGGTTACAGACAGTTTGGTGACTTCACATTGTCCTGCAGCTAGTAGGTGGCTGAGACTGACTTATCCACTGTTCCCATCAGATACTTTTGTGGGTTCATAGGAACAAGGGGTCATATCAAGTGAGGGGACAGAATAATGTTTGCATTATAATAACATTCGAAGTGCTATAGACACACACTCTCTCTCTCTCTCTCTCTCTCTCTCTCTCCCCCCTCCCTCCTCTCCCCCCCTCCCTCCCTCTCTCCTCCCTCTCCCTCCCTCTCTCTCTCTCCCCCTCTCTCCCTCTCCCCCTCTCTCCCTGTCTCCCTCTCTCCCTCTCTCCCCCTCTCCCCTCTCTCTCTCTCTCCCCCTCTCTCCCTTTCTCTCCTCTCTCTCCCTCTCTCTCCCTCTCCCTCTCCCTCCCCTCTCTCCCCCTCTCCCTCCCTCTCTCTCTCTCCCCCTCTCTCTCCCCGTCTCTCCCTCTCTCCCCCTCTCTCCCTGTCTCCCTCTCTCCCTCTCCCTCTCCCTCCCTCTCTCCCCCTCTCCCCCCCTCCCTCTCCCTCTCTCTCCCCCTCTCTCCCTTTCTCTCCCTTTCTCTCCCTCTCTCTCCCTCTCTCTCCCTCTCTCCCTCTCTCCCTCCCTCTCTCCCTCTCTCCCTGTCTCCCTGTCTCCCTGTCTCCGTCTCTCCCTCTCTCCCCCTCTTCCCCTCTCCCTCTCCCCCTCTCTCCCCCTCTCTCCCTTTCTCTCCCTCTCTCTCCCTCTCTCTCCCTCCCTCTCTCTCCCTCTCTCCCTCCCTCCCTCCCTCTCCCCCTCTCTCCCCTCTCTCCCTCTCCCCCTCCCTCCCTCCCTCCCTCTCCCCCTCTCTCCCCCTCTCTCCCCCTCTCTCCCCCCTCTCTCCCCCCTCTCTCCCCCTCCCCTCTCTCCCCTCTCTCCCCCTCTCTCCCCCCTCTCTCCCTCTCTCCCCCTCTCTCCCCCTCTCCCTCTCTCCCTCTCTCTCCTCTCCCCCCCGCCACACACACATCAGTATCTATGGGCCACCCATGTTTCTTGCTTGTGGTTCTGATAGCAGCCCAGCCAGAAAGGAACAAGTGCCTGGGTGCTAGTTTCGAGAATGAAGAGCTAGGGTGGCAGAACTGTGAAATGGTTAAGAAGATGGGCTTTGGCATTCTTCAGTGGGTTTGTTACCATGGAGCTGGAAGTTCCAAAGAGCGGTTGGAGATAGAAGTACAAGGCTGAAAAGAAGCCTTAGTTGGAGGGGTGAGAATTGAGGTCCTTGAAGGTGAATGGTCCGTGCCCGTGTGCAGAAAATAAAAGAAGACAGAGGAATTATTTATGAAGTAGAACTAGTCAGAGGTGAAGGTTTTATGAATGTGTAATGTCTGGACTATTACTTCGATTCCTTAAGGAGAAGTAATACTGGGATTGTTGTTGCTCTTCAGTTGCTAAGTCCTGTCCAACTCTTTGCAAACCTGTGAACTGCAGCGCACCAGGCTCCCCTGTCCTTCACTATCTCCTGGATTTCCCAAACTCATGTCCATTGAGTCAGTGAAGCAGTCCAACCATCTCATCTTCTGTTGCCCCCTTCTCTTCCTGCCCTCAGTCTTCCCCAGCATCAGGGTCTTTTTCAATGAATTAGCTCTTCACATCAGGTGAATAAAGTATTGGAGCTTCAGCATCAGTCCTTTCAATGAATATTTAGGGTGAATTTCCTTTAGGATTGACTGGTTTGATCTCTTTGCTCTCCAAGCATCTCTTAAGAATCTTCTCCATCACCACAGTTCAAAGACATCAGTTCATTAATGCTCAGCCTTTTTATGGTCCAGCTCTCTTATCTGTACATGACTACTGGAAAAACCATAGTTTTGACTGCGCAGACCTTTGTCAGCAGAGTAAGGTCTTTGCTTTTTAATATGCTGTCTAGGTTTGTCACAGCTTTCCTTCCAAGGGGCTAGTGTCTTAATTTCATAGGTGAACCACTTTGAAAGAGTGGGAAAATTAGAAATCTTGTTAGAAATTAGTAGACTTTGCTAAATGATGATTACTCTTTGGAGGAGTTTAACTATAAAGTGAGAGAGATGGTCTTTAGAAAGATTTTTCTGAGCTTTTTATAGAGGCGGAGAGGTAAGGATTAGAAATATATTGACAGGAGAAACTGAACAGGAACAGTTGTGAACATAGGTAGATAGATAAGTGCTGGGAGAAAGATGCTTTCATAATTCCTTAGAGATAGGATTTAAGGATATAAGTTTAATTGTAGAACTTATCACTTCATTTTTCTTAAAATTTTTCACTGATTTAGAGAAAGATGTTCAGTCCCTCCATACCGTCAGGCAGGATGGAGGGTGGCGGTTCTGTGTCACATTGCTTTATGCTTTGGTTGATAGATTAATGCCGTGGTCTCTTTTTGATGCTACTGACTTCAGATACAGGCAGTGCTTGATCAGAATAACCCTCACCTTCAAAGATTTATCATTTTTCTTCTCCTCTTTTCTGCCTTTAATGGTAATGTTCAGCTGATATTCTACCCTTGGCATTTTCTATGAACTGGAAACCATATGCAATCTGAGATTTTAATTAAATATTTGACCAGAAATAATCTTGTTTCTGAGGATATATTTAATGAAATTTGAAGATTCATCCAGAGTGTTTTTTTGTTTCTAATTTTTTTCCCTTCATTAAATTCATGGAGTGAGGTCATGGTTTTGTGACACACACGAGAGTAGGAAATCTGTGAGTATTATGTAGAAGCGTATCAAGCAAGTGTTCTGGTCAGTATAATGGGGAGTCAGCATGTGCATAAAAGGAAGAAGTATGCTGAGGTTGAAAAGCTCAGTGTTTTGTCCAGGGACCCATTTGTGTGATTGCTCTATTTATTTATTTTTTTAGTAGTGAGAATGGAGTGTGGAGATAGAAGGTACTGCTGGGGACAAAAGTTAAAAATCAGAAATTGGGCCATAAAGAAAATCTCTGGTTCATTTTGCCTTCTCTGTCACTATTAAAGTCATCAATTTTGACAGTCCCTTGGCAATTTTTGTTCTTCCGAAGCCAGGAGATGGATGCTGCTCAGCGGTTCTGATATGAGGTATGTCATTTTTTAGACACTACTATCAGATTATCCCCAGTTTGAAGGGATAATCCTCTACAGGGCTAAACACATCTTAGAAAATACCCTCTGACCCTGTAATACTTTACTGATACTTTCTTTTTAAAATTTGTCTTGTCTTTCTTGTTATTTGCCATCTGCCAGACATAAAATGATGGTATATGGGAACTTTTAAGGGGAATCTAATTTTTTTGAGATCACATACTTGAATTTATTTTCATTTTTAAAGTATCTGTTACTTCACCTCCCTGTCCCATGACACTTTAGCTTTGGGAAAATAAACTAATTCAGATATTTTAACTTTTTTCTGTAATCTCCAGAATTTATAAGTCCCTATTCCAGAGCTAGATAGGTAGGTGACTGAATGAATGAGAGAGTAAAAATGCAAATTTCTCTCATATAAGTGATGTTATTTTTGGAGAAACAGAATTACTAATAACATTTGGTTATCTTTCTGGTTCTAATGGTAAAACATGAAGTAGTTATTAACTTGATATAATCACAATGCATTTGAAAATACAATGATTATTGCTTACCACATTACCAGGTATTGTGTTAGATATTATAACATATACAAAGATAAACATTTCCGAAGTCAACAGGTGACCAGTACTGACTGAAATAATCTAAAACATGTGGCTGTAAATGCAGAGTAGATAGCCGCTCCTTTGTGGGGAGCTTATTCTGTTCCATGTTCTGGGGAGTGAATACTCGTAGGTTCCAGCATGACCCTCGTCTAGGGGTGTGGGTACACAGCAGTGACTCCTGAGACCTCTGGAGGTAAGAGATGTGAGACACTCAGTTATCCTCTTACTGCCTTTCTATGAGATGTGACAGCCACACAGAAAAATTGTCTTTTCCTTGACCTTTGTCATCAAACAAGACTACTGCCCTTATCAGTACATACGTGGAAAATGTAAACCTCAAATGCTGTTTTTTAATGTTACTTTTAAATTATAGCTTTCAGAAAATAATGTTCTGTTAAAAAAATTTTTTTGGAGCTATTTAATTGTAAGTGTTCTTATAAAGCTTGAATTAAGGTTCCAAAGAGATCCTTGGAGATTGAATATAAGCAGTATCATACTTGTGTTAGGCTGACTCTTTCTAATATTTTGTAAGTTGTTAATACCTTAGCATGGTGTTGATAAATAAGATGTTCTTTTTGCTCAGTTATACTGTACTGTTCTGTTCATATGTCTTGATTATATTAACCATGGCACTATTCTGAATCTGCTCTCCTGAGAAAAGTTCCCTAAGCCTGGTGCCATCCTCAGAGACATTCAGGTCCTGACACCTTTCTCTAGGAGACTATCTCAAGATAAAACATGTTCCAAAAAGAATTCAGCAGACTTAATAGTCACTCATTTACTTAAAATTTATGGGTCAGTATCATTTTTTTTACATTTAGACCACTGATTGACTATAAATTAATGTAAGTCAATTTTGTCATGTGTAACTCTAGAGGTCTTTTGATGGACAGTAGTAGCTACCAGTGAGGATTAGTTTGCTTTCTACAACCCAGCTGTCAGGTTATAATGAAAGCAAGTCCCAGCGCAAAATCTGCAATGAGAGTTTAAGTAAGCTGGCACCTTCCACCTGTTCTGGGTGATTAAATCAGACCTTGCAGGAAAGGGTCACTTGAGTCACATGAGACAGTATGATTAGCCTCAGGCAGCTGGAATCCTCTACCCAGTGTCTAGAGCGAGTGTAAAGGAGGGACCAAGACAGAATAGTGTCCTTAAGGGTCAAACTGTTTCCATTGTTTCCCCATCTATTTGCCATGAAGTGATGGGACCGGATGCCATGATCTTTGTTTTCTGAATGTTGAGATTTAAGCCAACTTTTTCACTCTCCTCTTTCACCTTCATCAGGAGGCCCTTTAGCTCCTCTTCACTTTCTGCCATAAGGGTGGTGTCATCTGCATATCTGAGGTTATTGATATTTCTCCCAGCAATCTTGGTTCCAGCTTGTATTTCTTCCAGTCCAGCGTTTCTCATGATGTACTCTGCATAAGAGTTAAATAAGCAGGGTGACAATATACAGCCTTGACGTCCTCCTTTTCCTATCTGGAACCAGTCTGTTGTTCCATGTCCAGTTCTAACTGTTGCTTCCTGACCTGCATACAGATTTCTCAAGAGGCAGGTCAGGTGGTCTGGTATTCCCATCTCTTTCAGAATTTTCCACAGTTTATTGAGATCCACACAGTCAAAGGCTTTGGCATAGTCAATAAAGCAGAAATAGATGTTTTTCTGGAACTCTCTTGCTTTTTCCATGATCCAGCTGATGTTGGCAATTTGATCTCTGGTTCCTCTGCCTTTTCTAAAACCAGTTTGAACATCAAGGAGTAGACTTGGATTAATGTGATATTGAATGGTTTGCCTTGGAAACAGAGCATTCTGTTGTTTTTGAGATTGCATCCAAGTACTGCATTTCGACTCTTGTTGACTGTGAGGGCTACTCCATTTCTTCTAAGGGATTCTTGCCCACAATAGTAGATATAATGGTCATCTGAACTAAATTCGCCTGTTCCAGTCTGTTTTCGTTCATTGATTCCTAAGATGTTGATGTTCACTCTTGCCATCTCCTGTTTGACCACTTCCAATTTACCTTGATTCATGGACCTAACATTCCCGGTTCCTATGCAGTATTGTTCTTTATAGCATCACATTGTACTTCCATCACCAGTGGCATCCACAACTTTGCACTGTTTTTACTTTGGTTCATCTCTTCATTCTTTCTGGAGTGACTTCTGTATTCTTCTCCAGTGGCATATTGGGCCCCTACCAACCTGGAGAGTTCATCTTTTGGTGTCATATCTTTTTGCCTATTTGTACTGTTTATGGGGTTCTCAAGGCAAGAATGCTGAAGTGGTTTGCCATTCCCCTGTCTTGTGGACCATGTTTCGTCAGAACTCTCCACCGTGACTTGTCCATCTTGCGTGGCCCTACATGACATGGATCATAGTTTCATTGAGTTAGACAAGGCTGTGCTCTGTGTGATCAGTTTGATTAGTTTTCTGTGATTGTGGTTTTCATTCTTTCTGCCCTCTGAGGGATAAGGATAAGAGGCTTATGGAAACTTCCTGATGAGAGAGACTGACTGAGGGGGAAATGGGGTCTTGTTCGATGAGTGGGGCTGTTCTCAGTAAATCATTAATCCAATTTTCTGTTTATGGGCAGGACTGTGTTCCCTCCCCATTGCTTGACCTGAGACCAAACTAGGGTGAAGGTAATGAAGATAATGGTGACCTCCTTTAAAAGGTATTGCTGCAGCTGGTGACAGCAGCCATGAAATTAAAAGATGCTTACTCCTGAAGAAAAGCTACGACCAACCTAGACAGCATATTAAAAAGCAGAGACATTACTCTGCTAATACAGGTCCATCTAGTCAAAGCTGTGGTTTTTCCAGTAGTCATGTTATGGATGTGAGGGTTGGACTATAAAGAAAGCTGAGCATCGAAGAATTGTTGCTTTTGAACTATGGTATTGGAGAAGACTCTTGAGAGTCCCTTGGACTTTAAGGAGATCCAACCAGTCCATCTTAAAGATCAGTCCTGAATATTCATTGGAAGGACTGATGCTGAAGCTGAAACTCCAATACTTTGGTCACCTGATGGGGGAACTGACTCATTTGAAAAGACCTTGATGCTGGGAAAGATTGAGGGCAGGAGGAGAAGGGGATGACAGAAGATGAGGTGGTTGGATGGCATCACTGACTCAATGGACATGAGTTTGAGCAAGCTCCAGGAGTTCATGATGGACAGGAAAGCGTGGCATGCTTCAATCCAAGGGGTTGCAAAGAGTTGGATGTAAGTGAGCGAGTGAGCTGAACAGGACTGGACTGAACTGAATGATCCATGACAGTGCTACCTGAAGTGTGATCTGAGGACTAGTGCTGGCTTATTAACAACTGTGGATAGCTTGTCTGTGACAATTAATAGAACTTGAGAGCAGGCACTTTAGAAACTTTTAAGATTGTTTAACATTGCTGTGATGTCTTATAATTCCTTTCCATTGTATTTTACAAAAATACTGGTTTATAGGAGGTTGGAAACAAAAATCCTGGTCTGTCACTACAATTTGATAAATATCAATCTCAGCTAGGGTGTTGCAAGATTCTTTACCCTCTTTCGGCAAAATGTTTCAGCCAGTCGGCTCATCTTGAGAGTCTCTGATTTCAGTAATGTGATCCCATTTCTACTATCTTTTATGCTGATCAGTAAGCACTTGTGTTTAGTAGTTAGCCATTACTTTCAGAAATGAAAATTTATTTTTGTCATTTATTATGCTAATTTGCAAAGCCTGTACTGTTGACCAAAGATAAAAGACAGCTAAAATGTATCAATTATCTCTGGAAGGTAATCTTTCTAATTAAGTACTAGCAAAAGGAGTGTGTTCTCAGTTGTAGCTTAAAATAACTCATACAGTTTTATGTTACACCCTTGACATTAGGGTTTTTGAAAGTAACTTATAGAAGTCCTAGCAGGGCCGCATGAATCTTGAAACTGAAGGTTATAACTATTCTTTTGGCACATCCCTAAGGTCAGTAGATAACTGTTATTATTCTTGCGCTTCTGCAAGCTTATGGAGGCCAGGAAATATCTTTTAGTAATGAGCCTGGAATGTGGCTCCAGTGTATTCCCGGAGAAGATAGAGTTTATGGTTCATCGAAGGGACCTCTGTGCTTGGGGTTTAGAGTTGTAGACACTGTTATTTTCTAGCTCCATAACTCAGATATGTTGGGTAGCTTCTAAGAGCAGATCTCTTTTGTAAGCTAGACACATACTACGTGCTGTAGACATAGCCTGACACATTATGGGCATTTCAATAAGTGTTTTCCATAGTATTATGATCTTGCTGTATCCTGTTCTCTATCAGCATTCTCCAAGCCACCCCCGCCATCCTTTCTGTTCACCCTTTGTGCTTTTTTGGCTGAAAAGGTGCTGGTACTAGAATTTAAGGTTAGGAGTTTATCTGAGAATCATCAGCTCCTCAACTTCCCATTTCACTTTTTGAGTTCTAAGTGAATGTTTGATAAATAAATGGAAAAAAGTTAGTCTTGTCTCACCCATAGCTTGTATAGCAGTGTTACTCAAAATATTCACTTCATAAGCATTTTAATATTTTAGTGACAGCAGGATTACTTAAATGCAGGAAGTTCTCTGGCTGAGCTGGAATATAATTCTAATTACTTCTCTCTGGCTATAGATGATTGTTTTGTAGAGGAAAAAAATGTTCATTTGGACCATGAATGAAGTGAAACTTATCTCAAAAAATTAAATATGTGAAATTGAAGCATTCATGTCAGTTTTGAACTTGTTACATTTTTGCTTTTATCCCAGTAGTAGTTGTCCTGAAATTTGCAGCTTTTTTCATATGTTCAATGAAATCCCTAGATACCTTATTCTACTTAACTATTGTGCAAATAAAATTTTAAAGTAATCTTATTTTTAGTGCATCATAAAAACTTATTTGGGCAAGATCATTTATAGGAACAGTGGATGGCACTATTGGCTCATATCTGTGAAATAATTATCATTAAGTTGCAGAATTTTGAAATGCAAGGTTTAATAAATGGCTTTAAGTGGCTCAGTTAAAAATTTGAGGCAGTGTTAGGGTGGAGATTTATTCTTAAATTTTGTAACTTCTTTTTATGTATCATTATTTTACATAAACTTTGAAATGAATATATAACTTTTTAGTAATTATATATAGTGGCTGATTTTTAAAAGCCATTTCAAGTTCTAGCATGTTATAGTCTATAACATCATTGTAACTAAAAAGTGAATCTTCCTTACTATATTTCTCTGATCAACAAAATTGTTTAGTTTGATGAAGCTAGAAGAACTCTGAATTTGGATAAAAAAGCAAAATTTCAAAGTACTCAAATTTTAGCAAGGAGATTAAACCCCAAGGAGATCAAGACATAAAGGAAATCAACCGTGGATATTCATTGTAAGGACTGATGCTGAAGCTCCAATACTTTGACCACCTGACACAAACAGCTGGCTCATTGGAAAAGACCTTGATGCTGGGAAAGACTGAAGACAGGAGGAATAGAGGACGACAGAGGATGGGATGGTTGGATGGCATCACTGACTCAATGGACGTGGATTTGAGCAAACTCTGGGAGATAGTGAAGAACAGGAAAGCCTGGTGTGCTGCAGTCCATGGGGTCACAAAGAGTCAGACATGACTGAGCAACTGAAGAGCAACAGATTTCAATACATCGCTAAAGAAACCTTAAAGTCAATTGAATAGAATGATTCACAATTTTTTTCTGGTTTGGAGATTGTATAGTGAGGATATACGTTAGTTATAGATACTTACACATGCTTTTATAGCTTAGAAGGTTTATTATTTTATTTCATATATAGAAGTCTTTTATATTATTTCTTTAAGAAAACTGAAGAACCCTGTTTTTGGACATTGATTTATTCAACAAACATGGCTGAACATTTATTAAGTGCAGAGAGTTGAAAAGTGTGTTAGTTTGGTGTCTGCCCTCAAGAATTCCAAGGGAGAGAGAGTGAAACACGCACAAAACATTTAAATGGTAATGTGTTGTAAGTATAGCAGTACAGGAGTGAGCAGTTGTTTACGAGCATGATGGATTGTTTGAATGAGTTAGAAGGTGCTTCCCTGAAAAGTGGATCCTGTCTCTCAAATTATATCTCATAGGTGGGTTCAAAAGCAGTTTAAGCAGGCACCCCCTCCTACTACCATGAACAGTGGTATTGACTTGTGAAAGGCAGTGTCTCATACAGAGAATGATGAGTGGATCAGTGTGGTGGTATTTTGAGTAAGGGAATGGTAGGAGAAAGGCTAAGAAGAGAGAGCTTGAGATTTCTTGGGTTCAAATACGGCCTCATCATTTTATCATTTGCTTTGTGATATTGTATGTTATTCAGCCCCTCTATAGATCTCAATTTTCTCATCTATCAGTTTAGTTCAGTTGCTCAGTCATGTCCAACTCTATGAGACCCCATGGACTGCAGCATGCAGTCCATAGGCTTACCTATAAAAGGGGGTAGTAATTGTGTTGTGAGAATTTAAAGTGATCATATGTTTAAAGTAGTTAATACAATGCATAGCATGTAGTATCTGTTCATGCAGTGATAATTGTTTATTGCTATCCGAAGAATTGATGCTTCTGAACTGTGGTTCTAGAGAAGACTCTTGAAAGTCTCTTGGACTGCAAGGAGATCAAACCAGTTGACCCTCAAGGAAATCAACCCTGAATATTCATTGAAAGGACTGATGCTGAAGCTCTAATACTTTGGCTACCTGAGGGGAACAGCTGACTTATTAGAAAAGATCCTGATGCTGGGAAAGATTAAAGGCAAGAGGAGAAGGGGGCGACAGAGGATGAGATGGTTGGATGGCATCACCAACTTAGTGGACATGAGTTTAAGCAAACTCAGGAAGATAGTGAAGGACAGGGAAGCCTAGCGTACTGCCGTCCATGGTCGCAAAGAGTTGGATCTGACTTGGTGAGTGAACAGCAACAACAATCACAACTACACAGAAGCTAGATCTCAGGCTTCACTAGATTGCAGTTTCCTTAAGACCATGGAGGAGTAAGTGACTGAGTTGTAACTTAAACCACATCATCTAACCAGTTCTTTTCCCAGTAAACCACAGGCTCACTGGCTTCTAGCGTAGTTTTCTGTTTTTCCTTGCATTGGAACCATAGTTGTTTAGTTAGCAGAAAGTGAAGCCAGTCTACAGGATAGTCAACTAAACTCAAAAAGATGCTCTGGGCCCCGTGATTTTATGAGGAGAATGGAAAACATGGGCTGTCAAGTGAAGATGGGCTGGGAGAATTTCTGCTGTTGGGTTTACTGTGTCAGATACCTCTTAAGACACATTAAGTTTATCCAGTGGGACAGAATCTGAGACTCCTATTCTGATGTGTAAAGGCTAGGACCGCTCAGTCATACAGATTTAAAGATGGGTGATAAGTATGCATTCCTCTCTGGTTGGTTGTTTGGTTTGTTTTTAAATCAGTGCTTGAGTTAGGGTGCACTTTGTTGCTGTTTAGTTGCTAAGCTGTGCCCGACTCTTTGCAACCCCATGGATCATAGCCCACTAAGATCCTCTGTCCATAGCATTTCCCAGGTAAGAATACTGGAGTCTGTTGCCATTTCCTTTTCCAAGGGATCTTCCCAACACAGGGCTTGAACCTGCTTCTCCTGCATTGGCAGGCATATTTGTTATCACCGAGTCACTTGGAAAGTCCAGGCTGCATGTGAAAGGGCACAATAGGAGTGGATGAATGGATGTTCCCAAAGCACTGCCATTTATCAGTTTTCCTGTTGCTTCAGGAAAACCTGTTTTCCAGTCTTGTCAGGAAGGGGAGAATAACCCCAATACTTGGGTTGCTCAACTTTAATTAAGTATAATTGAACACACATGTAATAAAAGCCTGTCAGTTTTTTAATACAAAAATAATATATATTTTATATTTATTTCTGAAACTGCTTTATTTTTATTCTGCTATACCTCAGCAGGGTAGCACACCAGTTGTTTTTATTTTTGCTAACCCTAACAAAGCAGAATGTTTTGTTTGGCTTTTTAAAAGCAGTAGTGCATGTAGTTAAGACCTTTACTTTATCTGATGAAGTCATCTCTGAGGAATGTCTATTTTTCTGTAAATCCACTAAGGAAATGGGATTTAAGGTGAGGTCATCTTTTAAAATCCTGGTTTTCTATTTTGAAACAATGTATATAAGTCTGTGATTTGTAATGTGTATTTTGTGATTCTTTTTAGGTTGTCCTTAAATTTTAATGGTGAGAGACAATACAGATTTCGGAACATCTTTGTACCTTGCAGAGTACCTATTATATGTTGTTCCATTATTGCTCTTGAGGAAAACAAACTTGTGAAATGAGATTTTTAGCCTGTTCTCTTCCTTCCCCACTTCCTTTGCCCCATCTGTTTCTCTCCTCTACCCCTTCTATAAATTTTTGGGAACAAGATATGTATGGATGGATCAATTTATTTCGGACTGATAACCCTTCTGACTGAACAATATCCCTAGTCATTACTGATGATCATATACTTTATTCATTGGTTTGTTCATATATTCGTTTGTTTATTCTTCAGTTCAGTTATTCAGTAAACATCTACAGGTGTCTGTATGTATCAAATCCTCTACTAAATGCAGTGAAAGAAACAAGGTTTACTATTTTATCACTGCCCCACGGGTCTCTTATTACTAATGTAGTTTAGCTAACTGGTAAGTAATCCTGTTTTAATTTTCATTGAATATAATAATCATCAGATTTTCTTTTAATGTGTGAGACATAGAGCTGTGTGCCTAGAAATGGCTGCAAAAATAAAGAATGAATAGAGCAGAACGTGTCTCATATATGATGGCTGAAAACGGACTTGTACAACAGTAAATATCACTTTTGTAACAAGTCAACTGGGTAGGCCTCTTTGGTAAATTGGTTACTGTTGAGAATTGCGTCATCTGGTGCCACGTACTGTTTTCACTCTGGAATTCAGAAAACCCGTGATCTTTTGAATGTTAATCCTTTGTCTACTCTGTGAAACACCTGGTTTCATTTCTAAAGAATGAAACTGTTAAGACCTCTTTTGCTTCCTCCAACTTCTCTCTCATTCTTATTTCTATTATTATGTTTATTTTTCCATTTTACTACCGCAGTTGTAAGAAGCAAAACAATAACAATAAAAGCAAACAAAATTTTGAAAAATTTTTACGTATTTTTCTTTTGGTGTATCTCATGGCTTGTAGGATCTTAGTTCCCTGACCAGGGATTGAACCTGAGCCCTGACAATGAAAGCGCCAAGGCCTAACCATTAGGCCACAAGGGAATTCCCCATAGTTTTTCATGTTTAAAAAAAAAAATCACTGTGTCCAATGCCTATGAGAAGAGAGTGAGAATGAGGTTCTATTGGTGCTGAAAGCAATTTTAGTAATATTTAGTGACACCTGATGGTTGCTACATGGTGATTGGCATACTGCAAGTCTTATGTGTAACTGAGTTGACTTAAACTTACATTTTGCTTTTTACACTAATATTTTGAATAATAACTCTTCTTAATTTTATTGTGACTTTGGTGTTAAATTTTCTATTTGCAATATGACTAATACAATTTAATACTCCACTAACTTTAAATTCAGTGATAGATTTTCAAAGGTGAATGATAAAAATAAGAATAATACAGATATTTCAGGATTTATTCTTTTTATAAAGTTTAAATTGGGTTATCTTATTTTTGTATATCCTAATTCAAAATCCAAATGTGGGTAAAATTCATATGTAGAGTACTTTTCTGATGTATTTTAAAAATGCTTATTTGAAGCAGCATCACTGTGACTTGCCTAATTTTTTAATTTCATTATCTTTTTGCTTGTATCTTAAAGATATATCCTAGACAACTTTAATTAATCCTGTCATGTCTGTATTTTCTGATTTGTCTTATAGTCTCTTTATTTTCTTTAAATTATTTCTTTGTTCCCTTCCCATTCTTCCACCTTTTATGTCTCCTGTCTTTTCATGTGAGGTATCATTATCATGAAGGTGCTTTGATTATTAGAATAGTTTGGTCCCAAGAAATCACTAATGTACTGTTTTCTTCTCTACATCTGATATGGAATTATTAGTATTTTATTTGTTTGTTTGTTTGTTTTTCTGAAGAGTGGACCTTGGCAGAACTTTTCTCCTGAATTGAGATAGATATAGTGACATCAGCCAGAAAGTTGGTTTTATGATCTAGGCTCGATTCTCTCTTCTTTTTAGAACATAGCACTTTATAAATTTATCCTTGTTCTTTTACTCTGATGGGCTTCCCAGGTGGCTTGGAGTGGGGGCGGGGGCGGTGGGGGGCAGTAAAGAATCCACCTGCAATGCAGGGGATGCAGGAGACCTGGGTCGGGGAGATCTGCTGGAGGAGGGCAAGGCAACTCACTCCAGCATTCTTACCTAGAGAATCCCGTGGACAGAGGAGACTGGCAGGCTACAGTCCATGGGGTCACAAAGAGTCAGACATGACTGGAGTGACTGAGCACACTGTTGGTCTTAAGTGCAGTTAGCTTTGACATGTCTAACTTGTACTATTAGGTATTAAAGAGCATAGATTTTCAAATACATTCATAAATTCATTAGGGTGAATTTACAGAAGTGGAATTGTTATGTCAAGGTTAAGAACCTTTTTATGGATCTTGGAATATAAACTCAAATTGCTTTCCAAAATATTGTCATTTGCAATGCTAACAAGAGGTACACGTTTTACTTCCTGTTTTAGAGAAACTGAGGTTGGAGAGATGAAATAATGTGCCCAGAACTACCACCTTAGTATAGATATAGCTAAAATTTGCAGCCTCATTTTATTAAAGAGCCCTGTTAGGCCTAGTGTTAGGATTATAATTCTGGAGCCAAACTTCTTGGGTCTAAATCTCGGCTTCAGTGCTTGACTATGTAATTCTGGTCAGGTTTCATTGTTGGTTTTCTCATCTCTAAAGTAGGAATAATAATGAAAATAATATGTTTCATAGGATTGTTGTGAGGATTAAGTGTATCTCTGCATATATATAGCTTAGACAAGCATCTGGTAAATATAATTGCTGTATAAGAGATTGTTACCATTATCACCATTATTCTTTCTAAAACGACATAGGCATTTTGGGTAATCGGATTACTGAACCATTCAAACCATTTTGTGTGGATGAAAGAAAGCCAGCCAGTTAGCCAACCAGACTAGAACCCACATCTTTGGCTTTTATATAATTATGATGTTTTACTAATAGCCTCCTTATTTTGATATACTAGATGAGAAAGAACTAGTCTAACTTAAATGTGTCTATTGTAAACATATGGATTTGTCCTTTGTAACATTTCCTTGCCAAATGTTTGGATGGGTCATAGAGTAACATGATAGTTTGCATTTTGAACAGCAGTTTCATTTAAGCTATTTAGTAATGGGTTATACTGCCTAAGATCTTTTGCCAATTAATGAGAATGGTCTGAGGCCTCTTTTTAAATAAGGGATGGAAAAAATAAAACCTTTTAATTAGGGATAGACTCTGCAAACTATTTAAAATTTTCTTTATTATTTGTAGCCCCATGGCCAAATACCAACTGCCCACACACCTTCTTAATACGAATCTATTCTTGGATAATTAAAAATCCTTTTGGCAGATTTATATATTCAGAGACTGTTGGAGCCAGAAAAGATTTTAGAGATTCAAAATCTTTTTTTCACAGGTGATGAAGCTGAGGCCCACAGGACACTCAATAGCCTGAGGTCTGGTGGCTTGCCTGTCACACTCACTTTTGGAGAATTTGGCTCATGATAAACAGAAGCCACTTTGACAGGTGGTAGATCTTCACCTTTAGGATTTTGAAGGTTGGTGGGAGGATTAGAAGCATTTGTAGTCTGCAAGACATCATAAAGATGATATTTTATTTTAGCTTGTGTTGAGCTAAATATAGATCAAAACACCAGAAAGTGGTATCGCTTTGGCCATTCATGTTTGGCTAATAAACAATGGAAAACAGCGGCTCTATGAAGTGAATTGGATTGCATGGATTAACAAGGCTACTGAGACCTAAGATTTTCGTTTGATGAGTGAGAACCTTCACAGCAGCTCCAGACCTCACATATCCTTGTGTTCCTCTTTTATTGACTCATCATTTGCCTTTTCTGTCAATATTTCTCGTTCTAATATGTACGTTACACTTATTCCTGTTGGTTTATGCATTTGTATACTTAGTGCCTGTATGCTAATAGCAACTAGCATGCAGATGTTCTCAAAAAGATTTTAAGACCCAGTAATGGTGTATTTTCATTTTCAAGTGTCACTGTTTCCTGACTTGGCCATGTATTCCAGCCTTTCTCAGTTTGTGCTGAGAGAATTAAGCCTAAACTTATAACCCAAATGTTGTTTGCATTCGCTGTGGTTCATGGATTATCTTCTCTCCTGAGCATCTGGATTGGTAAATAGCCATGTATGAGTCTTGGGAGAAGTGAGAAAGTGATCACTTAGATTATTTTTTCTACTACTTAGTTATCTTGGCACACTGGTTGAGAAAGTCTGGTTTATTCACTTTATCCGAACCTCTAATACCCTTCTTAAAACTTACTTTTCTAAGAAGTGTCATCATTGATTGACTTCATTGGGTTACCAGTAAAGTTTTTTTTTTTTTTTTTTTTTACTCCACATTCCCTTAGGTTGTGTAGACTTAAATTTTTACTAAGGGTGATTGCTAAGTTTGCTTTTTTGCTGAATAAGTTACAGAAAATTGGCTTATTCTTTTCAACGAACCAGCAGTAAGTGTGTGATGGAGTTCTCATGTTTCTGTATTTTTCTCCTGGAAAGCCTTTACTACTTGAATGTCAGACTGGTCGCTCCTTGGGTGGGCTTGCATGTCATGGTCAATGCCAAAACATCATCCATGTGTGTTGTCCGTGTCACTGCTGGAGAAAGGAGTATACTTTCTGTACGGCCCTTCCTGAGAGAGAAAACAGGAGGCCTGCTGTATGATGCCTCCAGTCTTCACTTAGGTTGTTTCTCTCTTGCCGATTGCTAGAATCAGCTATGGCCCTGAGTGCAGCAGTCTCTCTGATAGTGACTCACCACGTCTGAGTGTGGTCTTGGGTCTCCTAAAGCAGGAGCTTACTGTGGGATATTGCACTGATGATCAGTGTGTTACAATTTACAGTTATGACTAATTCAGCCGTGTTTTTGAGATGTGTGTTGCTGTTGTTATTTTATTTTTGATATTTTTGATGATCAGAGCACAGCCCTCATCCCAAACAAAAGAAAGGTATACTTTGAATGTCTTACTTTTAGAGATATAGTGTAGTGAGGATAATTTTGTTACCAGATTAGGTGGCAGAGCATTGTGTTTATTATCCCCTGGCACTGTGCCGAAGGAATACAACATGCCTGGGCGTAACCAAAGGGAGCACTCATCACAGGTTTCCCAATCCACAGGAAAGCAGCAATCAGAAAAATTGGCAATTTAACATAAAATATCTATTCACAGCAGAATTTCTTTAGAGAAGTGAAAAAATGAAAGGCTGCAAGCAAATTAAGTTTCTGATGAGCACTGTTGTTAGCCAAATAAGAAAAGCTTCTCATCAATAGTGACTTAATTAAATCATGTTTGATTGTAGCGCTAAGGAAGTGTATCCAGTGAAAATAAACTTGTTAAATGTTAGGTGAGAACAGTTGCTCAAAGAGTTGAGGATGTGGGATGCTACATCAAGAGTTAATTAAAAAGCAAGACAAATGATTTTGTGTGGTTTTCTCTGGGTCTTTATTAGTCAACAGATGTTGCTAATGCTGCTTCGTTATGGTTTATTAGTGGAGTCACTGATGAATTTGTGATGATGGAAGGATGAGCCTCTTTGAATAGACTGTGTGGAATGATCTACAGGTGAGAATGTTTTTTTACAGAGAAAGTAAGAAAGCATTAATTCAGTACGAGCTGAAATGGAATCTGTGAAGATGTGTTCAAATCTTTGATGAAGTTACAAAGGGAAATTGTAAGATGAGTAAAGCATATCATTATTGTTTATTCATCAGCAGAAAGATTTAAAGAAAATAATCTGAACCTTGGCATGTATTATTGCACCAGTGATGTCATTGGTGAACTTCATTTTTGTCTCACAAACTGAGCCTTTCTCATTTCCATGAATTTTTGTCAGAAACGAAAGCTAGATATAGTGACTTGCCTTACTGCATAGCAGTTGGCTCCTTAGCAGTGGCAAAGTTGTACTGTGACCTTTTTTTTTTTTTTTTTTTGAGATGGGGGCTGGAATTGAAATCTTTTGAATGGGGAGAACCACTCCTAACTACTATTGCTGAACATTAAATGACTTTGGGGATAACAAATCTTTGCAAAAGATTCGATACTATTTCTTAAAATGAAAAGGTAAAATGGAACTTACATGTGAAGCTTACACTATAGTAAATTCATTGTTTGCAACTAATGTTCACATCACAAGTAATCTCCACCTACTCTCTGCTTCATGTGCCATCAGAACTTAAACCAGGAAGCGCACTCTCCATTCCCCACAGGTTTTGTAGCAGATATATCTTTTGATCTCCAGCCACCATCCTAGCAGCATTTCTTTGGACCACAGTGTCAGAGCAAAGGAAATTTCCATACTTCAAAATCCATTTGAATGTGCAGTAAGGAGCTCCCATCTGATCTTCATTGAGAAGGATTGATCTGTCTTGTAAATGACAAACTAAAAGGCAAATATCAAGAATAGAATTCTGTAGATGCCTTCCAAGAGATGAGTATGCTCAATTAAAATCATCCTTATGTGTGGTTCTTGGTATTTGCCATTACCTATCTATGTGAAAAGATGTTTTCAAAGGTAAAATAAAGTCTCTTCACATGTCAGTCTTAACAAATGAACATTTGTAGTTGATTTTGATGATAAGGGGACATTAACTTTGAAATTAAGTAAAATGTTCTCTCTCATAAGGAAAGAATGTCACTCTTCTCATTAATATACTTTTATTACATTAATACATTAATGTGTTGATTAGTTCTGTTATTTTATTAACAGAATTAATTTTTTTATATAAGTACTTACATATTGACCTCAATATTGCCTTTTGGCCTGGAAAGCCTGGCCTAAAAGTATTTGCTCTCTGGCCCTTTATTTTTAAAAAGTGTTCCATGCCTTTATTAGTTGATTCAGTGTGGAGAGGGAATATTGGTATCAGGATACATGATGCTACCCATGGTAGCTGGAGTAGCCCATGGTTTCTGGTGGGACATTGCTATGATGTTCTTGCAGAGAGGTCAAGAGAAGAGGTTTGGTGGTGAGACAAAGATGAGCAGTTGAGTTTTGGCTCTGTGTTTGGGGTACCTGGGGGAGATTTTCAGGAGCCAGGTGAAAATTTGGGTCTGGGTTTCAGGAGAGAAACCAGGACTAAATATGCTGTTACTTGCATAAGATGATGATAGAAACCAACGATATTGTTTTAAAGGTATTCCATAATCCTTTAGGAAATAAGTATGTTTTTCTGCTATGTTTTCTGTTTTGAAACAATGCTTATTTTTCATGGAGTTCCTAAAACACAGACTCTTGTCACTAAGTAACTACTGGTCTTTGATTTTATACTAAGAGGAATATTTCACATTATTTTCTTGACTACATGATAGAATTCTCTTTCACTACCCACACCTTTAATTCTCAGCTACAGTACTTGAAGTAGCATCTAGAAGATCTTTTTGAAGGCAAAAGGCATACATGCATTTTGGCGTCACCAATGTTGCTTGCAGAAACCACAGTTTTTTATCGGGGGAAAGCAAAAACTTGTTTATAGTGGAAAGCATAACAAAATCTGTGATCTTTTTTGCCCGAGGACTCTTTCCAAAACAACTTACTGTAACAGACATCTAAGGTCAGTATTTCCTAATTAAGACTATTCAGCTAGTGCTGGGGCTCCCAGTCCCAGCCATCACCCATAGGGCCATTCCTTACACAGTCCCCACACACACTCTCCACACATACACACATTCCTTCCATAATACAGTGTGTATTTCAAGCTATTAGTCTGCATCTGGTAGCTGTGCTTTTTTAGCTTAAAATAAAATGTTACAAAAGTTGTTTTACTTCATATCACAAGTGATTTTTAACTTTTATTTTTGCCCTTTTGAAAAAGTAAATTAGAAATTCAGTGTGCTGAGTAGTAATATCTCTTCAATAGCCAACTGTGAGAAGAGAATTTAATGTATTGATATTTTTGCATCTGGAGTATGTGAGATGAAGCACTGGCCCGAGGAGACAACACACTTCTTTTGTTCTTGTCTGCTCTCATCACAATGCCTTGTTCTAGTGAATACTCAGTAAATACTTGTTCAGTTGAACTCAGTAAAATCAGCGAAATAGATGATTAACAATTGAAGAATAAATACATTTTAGAAAGGGAGAAAGGAAACACTTGTAGATGAGTTGCTCTGGTTCTTAAAGAGTGACAGAAATTTGGGGACTGGTTTGACTTATCACTTTTAGCTAATTTTTTTTTCTTTTAAGAGTGTAACTCCCTGAAGAGAGGTAATTTTATTTTTGAGACCTTATGAAATTACTCAACAATATTAACTACATTTAGTATTCCAGTCTTGTTATATGAAAAAAGAATTAACAAATTAAAAAGAAAGGGAATGCAGCAAGTTGGTTTAAAGGTGATTCTAACTTCCAGGGCTTCCCTGGTGGCTCAGAGGTAAAGAATCGGCTGGCAAGCAGGAGATGCACGTTCCATCCCTGGGTCTGCAATGTCCCTGGGAAGGAAATGCCTACCTACTCCAGTATTCTGGCCTGGAAAATTCCATGGACAGAGGAATGTGGCAGGCTCCAGGCCATGGGTCACAAAAGAGTCAGACATGACTTAGCAACTAAACAACAACAAACTTACTTATAGGTAGACATCCCTATAGGCTGGTAGTTATCCTTTATTTTGTGTCCCATTTTTCTACCTGTACTCTTCCACATTTCCTTTATTTATTTCTTTTTCATTATGGAAAGTTTTAAGCATATAGAAAAAAAAAAGGTAATATAATGAACCCTCAAGCATTCACCAGGATGCAATGATTACCAACTAATGGGCAACCTGTATTATTTCATGTGCCTCCCACCACCCCCTCACCCCTTGTCTGCTCTAGCTCAACTTGATTATTTTGGAGCAAATTTCAAACATTGTCTCAATTAACTGGTAAGTATATCAGTTATATATCTCTGAAGAAAAGATCTTGTTCATTCTTTTTCCTTATGTGGAGGGGAAGGGAAAGAGAGACCAATCTAATATCATTGTTACACCTAAAATAAAATTAATAAATTTCCTTGCTATCAACAAATACATAGTCAGTCTCCAAAACTTTCTGCTGACGCCCTTGCTCATTCTTTTTCCTCCTCTTCGCCAACCATCTTTACAGTTGGTTCTTTTGAATCAGGACCTGAAGGAGATTCTCAAATGCTTTTAGTTGAAATATCTAACATCACAGCACTGGTGTTACGTGTCCAAGTTGGCTATCAGATTCATAAGACTCAAGTGAGTTTAATTTAATATGGCTTTTATTTCAGTTCATAGAAGGACCAAGGCCAGGAGACAGAACACGTACAGCCTTTTCATCTCAGGAGGAAGCCTGGGCTACCTACTCCGTTTACAGCTTATTTTAGCCTTCACCTGTGTTGAGCATTTCACCGCCATAGTCAAGACTGTGGATGCCACATTGACACGGTGAAGCCTCACACTCAGTTTTTTACTAAATTTTTAAACCATTCAATTAAGTAGGCCCCACACTACATACTGATTTGCTGAATACAAGGGGCAGTTCCATACTGCAGAGGAAGAAGGCATAACATTTTGATTTTATAACCCTAACATTTCCAAGTGGGAGAAGAAGGACACTGACATCATTCCCAGGATGTCAGCCCAGGCCATTCAGTTCAGTTCAGTCACTCAGTCGTGTCCTACTCTCTGCGACTGCATGAATCACAGCACGCCAGGCCTCCCTGTCCATCACCAACTCCCAGAGTTCACTCAAACTCACGTCCGTCGAGTCAGTGATGCCATCCAGCCATCTCATCCTCTGTCGCCCCCCTTCTCCTCCCACCCCCCAATCCCTCCCAGCATCAGAGTCTTTTCCAATGAGTCAACTCTTCACATGAGGTGGCCAAAGTACTGGAGTTTCAGCTTTAGCATTATTCCTTCCAAGGAACACCCAGGGCTGACCTCCTTTAGAAGAGATACCCAGGGAACATTTCATGCAAAGATGGGCTCAATAAAGGACAGAAATGGTATGGACCTAACAGAAGCAGAAGATATTAAGAAGATATGGCAAGAATACACAGAAGAACTGTGCAAAAAGATCTTCACGACCAACATAATCACAATGGTGTGATCACTCACCTAGAGCCAGACATCCTGGAATGTGAAGTCCAGTAGGCCTTAGAAAGCATCACTATGAACAAAACTAGTGGAGATGGTGGAATTCCAGTGGAGCTATTTCAAATCCTGGAAGATGATGCTGTGCAAGTGCTGCACTCAGTATGCCAGCAAGTCTGGAAAAGTCAGCCGTGGCCACACTGGAAAAGGTCAGTTTTCATTCCAATCACAAAGAAAGGCAATGCCAAAGAATGCTCACACTACCGCACAAGTGCACTCATCTCACATGCTAGTAAAGTAATGCTCAAGATTCTCCAAGCCAGGCTTCAGTAATACGTGAACCGTGAACTTCCTGATGTTCAAGCTGGTTTTAGAAAAGGCAGAGGAACCAGAGATCAAATTTCCATCATCTGCTGGATCATGGAAAAAGCAAGAGAGTTCCAGAAAAACATCTATTTTTGCTTTATTGACTATGCCAAAGTCTTTGACTGTGTGGATCACAATAAACTGTGGAATTTTCTGAGAGAGATGGGAATACCAGACCACCTGACCTGCCTCTTGAGAAAACTATATGCAGTTCAGGAAGCAACAGTTAGAACTGGACATGGAACAACAGACTGGTTCCAAATGGAAAAGGAGGACGTCAAGGCTGTATATTGTCACCCTGCTTATTTAACTTCTATGCAGAGTACATCATGAGAAATCCTGAGCTGGAAGAAGCACTAGGTGGAATCAAGATTATCAGGAGAAATATCAATAACCTCAGATATGCAGATGACACCACCCTTATGGCAGAAAGTGAAGAGGAACTAAAAAGCCTCTTGATGAAAGTGAAAGTGGACAGTGAAAAAGTTGGATTAAAGGTCAACATTCAGAAAACAAAGATCATGGCATCTGGTCCAATCACTTCATGGCAAATAGATGGGGAAACAGTGGAAACAGTGTCAGACTTTATTTTGGGGGCTCCAAAATCACTGCAGATGGTGATTGCAACCATGAAATTAAAAGATGCTTACTCCTTGGAAGGAAAGTTATGACCAACCTAGATAGCATATTAAAAAGCAGAGATATTACTTTGCCAACAAAAGTCCGTCTAGTCAAGGCTATGGTTTTTCCAGTAGTCATGTATGGATGTGAGAGTTGGACTGTGAAGAAAGTTGAGCGCCAAAGAATTGATGCTTTTGAACTGTGGTGTTGGAGAAGACTCCTGAGAATCCCTTGTACTGCAAGGAGACCCAACCAGTCCTTTCTAAAGGAGATCAACCCTGGGTGTTCTTTGGAAGGACTGATGCTAAAACTGAAACTCCAGTACTTTGGCCAACTCATGTGAAGAGTTGACTCATTGGAAAAGACCCAGATGCTCGGAAGGATTGGGGGCTGCAGAAGAAAGGGATAACAGAGGACAAGATGGCTGGATGGCATCACCGACTCGATGGACTTGAGTTTGGATGAACTCCAGGAGTTGGTGATGGACAAGGAGGCCTGGTGTGCTGTAATTCATGGGGTCGCAAAGAGTCGGACATGACTGAGGGACTGAACTGAACTGAAGAACTTTATAGCAGTATATTATTGCATTTTCTTTTCTTCCTTTATTCAGTTGTCCTCCATTTTGCTTTTTTATATATTCTAAACCACATAATAAATATGATTTTGTATTACTTCATCTTGGCCAGAAGCTAACGTCTTTTTGCCAGTGTTTTATTTAGCATTTTTGCTCCAATATTCTTGGGAATGGTTGCAGTTTTGGTTTAATTGTCAGATTTCCGAATTATTGTCATGTTTGTTTAAGAAGAAAAGTACTGGATAATTTACTTGCTTTTCTGTGTTGAGGAATAGTTTATGTAGCACTTGTATCATCTGCCCTCTCAAGACGCAGTGGTGGGTGGAATGCTTTTGGTTGTCTGCTCTGATATTGGGTCTTTTGTCTTCATGTCTTCTCTGGGGTCAGTTTTGCTGATTTGTACTTTTCTAGAAGTTAATTCGTTTTACTTAAAGTTTTAAAATCATTTACATAAGTTTCTGCAAAGTTGTTTCTTATTTTTAAAATTTGCCTATTTTGATGAGTATTTCTTTCTTGGCCTTTCTGCTTTTGCGTGTTTTTTCCTTTATTCCTTGCTTCCTGATTAGGTTAGTGTTTTTATACTTTTTTATGGAGTTATCCTTTATTGGATTTTATTCTGATTTAAAGATGTAAACATGTTTATTGAAAAGTGCTTCACAAAATTTGGAAGGAGCACAGCTAACAAGATAAAAATCAGCGAGTCTACCACTCAGAGATAACCTTTGTTAACAGTTTGGCAACATTTCATATGTTGCTATGTGTGTTATTAATTGCATGTTAATTTAACACAATTGAGATCAGTTTTCTGTGCACATATTTGTATTAATCTCCTAGGGCAACCATAAAAAAGTAAACTGGGTACCTTAAAATATCAAATTTTTTCTTTCTTGGTTTCAGAGGCCAGAAATCCAAAATCAAGGAGTAGGCATGGCCATGCCCCTTCCAAACAGAACTCTAATCTCTGTTCATCTTCATGTGACTTTCTTTCTTGTGTGATTATACTTCCCTGTTGTTTTAAGGACTGTTCATTGAATTAGGGTCATCTGAATCCAGTTTTTTAGGTCATCGTAATTAATGTCTGCTAAGACTATATTTCAAATAAGGTCAAAGATTTTGGGTGGACATGGGGGTATACCACTCACCCAGGGCTTCCCTTGTGGCTCAGCTGGTAAAGAATCCGCCTGCAATGCGGGAGACCTTGGAACTCCATGGGTTGGGAAGATCCCTTGGAGAAGGGAAAGGCTACCCACTCTAGTATTCTGGCCTAGAGAATTCCATGGGCTATACAGTCCATGGGCTTGCCAAGACTGGGACACGACTGAGCGACTTTCATCATTCACCCAAATACTATATTGTGTTACTTCCTTTTCTATTTATTACAAGGCCTTCTTTGTACTTTTGTTTTTATAGGTGAATTTTAGGATCTGCTGCTTCCACTGTCAGTGCTAGATTAATGAGCATTGTGATGAGCTAGCAGCAAACTATAAAGTTTACCCACAAGCACAAATTGCTGTCTTTACCTAACAAAGCATCTTCATAGAAAAGAGGAGCATGGCTCGTTACATTTCCTTAGAGCTTATATTCTGGTTCATTTTAGAGGTTGAGAATGTTCTTTCTCATGTTATTCTTGAAAATAATTTAAATGTATCATATATAAGTGAATAGACTGAATGTGATATTTTGAAACCCAAGTTAAGTATTATAAAAATCAAATAGATTTAATCAAATTGTATCATTGGAAAACTAAAAAAAAAAAGGGTGGCTTGAGTGTTTTTTTTGGTTGTTGGTGGTGCTTTTCCTGGACCTTTATCATGATACCCATCCTGGTCCTCATGTACCCTATAACATTCTCTAGTTATTTCTTTAACAAATGTTGGTCTCGTTCCATTCCTGTTTTTGTAAAACAAAACTCAATGGCTTTTTCTTATTGTGATGAGTTAATAAATAAGTTCTTACTGATGTGGCTGTTTAACATTTTAAGTTTTAATTAGTCTCGATTCAGGATTCTAGACGCCAGGTTATGGGCAAGGACACAAACATTCTTTGTGGATATTGCATGTAATGTACTGTGTGCTATTCAGATGTTTTTGCTTGTTTCTTTAAACTGACTGAAAGGTAAGTATTACACCACACAAGAGAAGACTCTACAAATGGACATCACCAGATGGTCAATACCGAAAGCAGATTGATTATATTCTTTGCCGTCAAAGATGGAGACACTCTATACAGTCAGCAAAAACAAGACCAGGAGCTGACTGTATCTCAGATCATAAATTCCTTATTGCCAGATTCAGACTTAAAGTGAAGAAAGTAGGGAAAACCACTAGACCATTCAGATATGACCTAAATCAAATTCCTTACGATTATACAGTGGAATTGTGAATTAGATTCAAGCGATTAGATCCGATAGACAGAGTGCCCAAAGAACTATGGACGGAGGTTCATGACAGTGTACAGGAGGCAGTGATCAAGACCATCCCCAAGAAATAGAAATGCAAAAAGGTAAAATGGCTGTCTGAGGAGGCCTTACAAATAGCTGAGAAAAGAAAAGAAGCTAAAGACAAAGGAAAAGAGGAAAGATATACCCATCTGAATGGAGAGTTCCAAAGAGTAGCTAGGATAGATAAGAAAGCCTTCCTCAGCGATCAGTGCACAGAAATAAGAGGAAAACAACAGAATGGGAAAGACTAGAGATCTCTTCAAGAAAATTAGAGATACCAAAGGAACATTTCATGCAAAGATGAGCACAATAAAGGACAGAAACAGTATGGACCTAACAGAAGCAGAAGATATTAAGAAGAGGTGGCAAGAATACACAGAACTATACAAAAAGATCTTCATGACCCAGATAACCAGGATGGTGTGATCATTCACCTAGAGCCAGACATCCTGGAATGTAAACTCAAGTGGGCCTTCGGAAGCATCACTATGAACAAAGCTAGTGGAGGTGATGGAATTCCAGTTGAGCTAGTTCAAATTCTAAACAATAATCCTGTGAAAATGCTGCACTCAATATGCCAGCAAATCTGGAAAACTCAGCAATAGCCACAGGACTGGAAAAGGTCAGTTTTCATTCCAGTCCCCCAAAAAGCAATGCCAAAGAATGTTCACACTACCACACAATTGCACTCATCTCACATGATAGCAAAGTAATGCTCAAAATTCCCCTAAGCCAGCTTCAACAGTACATGAACTGTGAACTTCCAAATGTTCAAGCTGGATTTAAAAAAGGCAGAGGAACCAGAGATCAAATTGCCAACATGCGTTGGATCATCAAAAAAGGAAGAGATTTCCAGAGAAACATCTACTTTTGCTTTATTGACTGTACCAAAGCCTTTGACCTTGTGGATCATAACAAACTGTGGAAAATTCTTCAAGAAATGGAAATACCAGACCGTCTGACCTGCCTCCTGAGTAATCTGTATGCAGCTCTAGAAGCAACAGTTAGAATTGGACATGGAACAACAGACTGGTTCTGTATTGGGAAATGAGTATGTTAAGGCTGTATATTGTCACCCTGCTTATTTAACTTATTTGCATTGTACATCATGCGAAATACTGGACTAGATGAAGCACAAGCTGGAATGAAGATTGCCTGGAGAAATATCAGTAACCTCAGATGTGCAGATGACACCACCCTTATGGCAGAAAGTGAAGAGGAACTAAAAAGCCTCTTGATGAAAGTGAAAGAGGAGAGTGAAAAAGCTGGCTTAAAAGTCAACATTCATAAAACAAAGATCATGGCATCTGGTCCCATCACTTCATGGGAAATAGGGAAACAGTGGAAATGGTGAGAGACTTATTTTGGGGGACTCCAAAATCACTGCAGATGATGATTGCAGTCATGAAACTAAAAGACACTTGCTCCTTGGAAAAAACACTATGACAAACCTGGATAGCATATTAAAAAAAAGAGGTGTTACTTTGCCGACAAAGGTCCGTCTAGTCAAAGCTATGGTTTTTCCAGTAGTCATGTAAGTATGTGAGAGTTGGACTGTAGAGAAAGCTGAGTGCTGAAGAATTAATGTTTTTGAACTGTGGTGTTGGAGAAGACTCTTGAGAGTCCCTTGGACTGCAAGGAGATCCAACCAGTCCATCCTAGAGAAAATCAGTCCTGAATATTCTTGGAAGGACTGACACTGAGGTTGAAATTCCAATCCTTTGGCCAGCTGATGCAAAGAACCAACTCACTGGAAAAAGACCCTGATGCTGGAAAAGATTGATGGCAGGAGGAGAAGGGGATGACAGCGGATGAGATGGTTGGATGGCATCACCAACTCAATGGATATGAATTTGAGTAAACTCCCAGAGTTGGTGATGGACAGGGACGCCTGGTGTGCTATAGTCCATGGGATCGCAAAGAGCAGGGCATGACTGAGCAATTGCACTGAACACCACTTTCAGTATGAGGAACATGAAGACAAAATTCTATCAGTAGTTACTGGAACAATTGGAGCTATAATTTAGGCCTTAATAGTCAAAATTTTGCTTATAGCACTGCAGACAGGATTTTTAACTTTAGATTATTGTGAAAGTGATATGCATTCAGCAGACTTCCATAAAACTTTTCATTTTGATCTTTTCCCAGGCTAGTGGTAGGGGGTGCAGTGCTTTTCCTTCATGCTGGGCAGCAGTGGTGAGCAGCCCGCCACCTGCCAGGCCACCAAGAAGGGAAATACCTGTACATTACAGACATTCCTGACCCAAACAGCCATTGTTTTTCATTTTCAGTACAGAATTCTGTACATTAGAGCTCTAATAGTTCATAGTAGAATAGGCTTTATGTTAAATTAGGTGGGCTAATGTAAACATGTGTAAGGAGAGGTAGGCTAAACTAGGAGATTTGGAAGCTTACTGTATTAAATGCAGTTTAGATTTAGCCATATTCTCAACTTCAAAAGGGTTTCTTAATACCTAACCTCATTGTAAGTTGAGGAAGGTATGTAGTTCATATTAGGAAATGTACACACAGGCCGCGGTGTAGAGACAGGAGATGTGTGTCTGTGTGTGTGTGTGTTGCTGCTGCTGCTAAGTTGCTTCAGTCGTGTCCGACTCTGTGCGACCCCATAGACGGCAGCCCACCAGGTTCCTCCGTCCATGGCATTTTCCAGGCAAGAGTACTGGAGTGGGTTGCCATTGCCTTCTCCGTGTGTGTGTATGTAAGCATCCTCTATAAAGTCTTCTGTAAGGAAACCCATTTTTAAGAGCTGAAGTGGAATTTTCCTTAATTAGTTTTTTATTTAAATCATTTAAATTCTCAGCCATACACTATCTCTTCATCATCATTATAGGTTTAAAATAAGTTATTTGTCAAAAGGTTGGAGAAAGTCATTGTCAGACTGCCTTTATTTTATGCTACTGACTTGTTTTATGTTGTTGAATTAAATAAAAGGAGACTTTTTAGGTGTTTTAAAAACCTGCCTTAAAAAAAAAACCTGTCTAACAAGAATTTACTAATTTTTTTTGAAGGGTAATAATGATATAAAGTTGCTCTCAATCTCCAGCAAGCACACAAATGCACCATTGCCTAATCAGCTTGGTGTGACCTGAGAAAG
This sequence comes from Nanger dama, assembly GCA_917880005.1. Classification (NCBI taxonomy): domain Eukaryota; kingdom Metazoa; phylum Chordata; class Mammalia; order Artiodactyla; family Bovidae; genus Nanger; species Nanger dama. The sequence goes on along the minus strand of CAKJTW010000032.1, from coordinate 10,763,229 downwards.
CCGACTTACTACATTATACTGAAAGTTTTTATGGTTTACGTCAACAAAGAACTTTAACATAAGATTTTTGTGGTGAAAAAAAATGGCTTGATTTTACAGAATGCTTTACAGAAATAATGGCATACTGGATGAACATGAGTATAACCTAACGTGCCTGGCTCTCAAAGAAACTTCCTATTCCTTTAAAAAAAAAGGTCTTTTTACTCTTTCCAAGCCTTGTGCTCCCATTCCCAGCCCCATCCCCGTCACTACTTACCAAGTGGTCAGTACATTATGGTTCATACTATGGTGTCAACTTGTTCCAAAGGTGCTCCCCTCAAACTAGTGAGTCATTTGTATGATGATGGCTTATTTCAGAGCTTTCACAGTCTCTTATTTGGTCTTGTGGAACCAAATGTTACACTATCACAATCAAGGGTTAGATTACGGTCTTTGATAACATGTCTCAGAGTTGGAGTAAGCACTGTTTCTTCACCTGAGGTTTGTTTCTGTATTGAATCCTGTAAACTGTTCTCTGATAGTAATGCCATGTGTCTCAGATTAGTACCTCAGTCATTACTCACATGAAAAGTGAAAGTGAAGTCGCTCAGTCGTGTCTGACTCTTCGCGCCCCGTGGACTGTAGCCTAACAGGCTTCTTTGTCCGTGGGATTCTCTAGGCAAGAATACTGGAGTGAGTTACCATACTATGAAGCAATAAAATCAAATTATTATACAACATTATTGGGTTGTCAGTATTATAAATAGCAAACCAGTATCAACTAATTATCTTTTTTGTCTGAGTGTTTTGTATTTAAGAAAAGTGATAAGGTTCTTCTTATTAAAATCGAGCCAGTGTTACTTTTCTACCTCCTCTAAATACTTCAAAGAATTGTAGATCTGTATTAACCACAGAAAATAGAGAAGAGTAACTACATAATTGCCCATTCTGGGCTTCTCCTTAATAAAGCTTCATTCAGAATCAAAGAATAAGGTTTGTTAGAACAGATGTGTTCAAATTACATAAACATTTAAGAATTCATAGTAAAATTCATATCAGTGAATTATGCTGTACCATTATGGTAGATGTATTTAAAAAGTGTTCCTTGTCAAGTCACAGTGAGATGCTGAGGTACCCTGGGGAGTAAGGAGAGTGGCTCAGTGTTCATCCTCTGTGACACATCTTATAGAATGTTTTAAAGATCTCTTCATCCTCTATGTGTTATTAACTGATGGCAGGAGTATGTGTTTCTCCAGTTCATAGGTGATGCAAGGGCTTGATATATGTTTTCTGTTAAAACAATCATTTGGCTTAATTGCGTTTGCAAGTTACTCAGTTGATCTGACGGTTGAACAGTTTCCCACAGTGCCATTTTCAGTGGTGTTTTCTATATTTTTGGCCCTCGTGTGGTCAGCGTATCTTGTTGCAAAACTGATTTATCTGTTTGCTGTTTTATTTCCCCATGTTTTGTATGCTCAACTGTTTATCTCGATTATCTATTTTTTTTACCTATATTGATGGATTGTTTGGCAAAGATGGCAGTCTGCTGGGCTGTCCAAAACGTTTCAGGTGGGTTATAAGCAAACATCTTTTTAATTTGCTTGGGAAAAGATTTAGAGTATAGAGATTCCCTGGTAGCTCATCTGGTAAAGAAGTCACCTTCAATGCAAGAGACCCAGGTTCGATTCCCAGGTTGGGAAGATGCACTGGAGAAGGGATAGACCACCCACTTCAGTATTCTTGGGTTTCCTGGTGGCTCAGCTGGCAAAAAATCTGCATATATTTTTCTTACCTATGTTGATGGATCGTTTGGCAAAGATGACAGTCTGCTGGGCTGTCCAGAACGTTTCATGTGGGTTATAAGCAAATATCTTTTTAATTTGCTTGGGAAAAGAATGAGAATGTGATAGGCGTGCCTGGTAGATTTCTTCTGACTCCAGGCCTCTATAGATACAATGATTTGGAGGTTTTTTTGAAGAAGTGGCAGAATATTTCATTGTTGCTGGCAAATGTATTTCTTTTGGGTTCATTTAGAACTCTATCTTGAGATGGCTGGACGGCATCACCGACTCAATGGACATGGGTTTAGGTGGACTCTGGGAGTTGGTGATGGACAGGGAGGCCTGGTGTGCTGTGTTTCATGGGGTCACAAAGAGTAGGACACGACTAAGTGACTGAACTGAGAACTCTGTCTCCTATATTCCTGATGGTCAAACTGATACCTGAACTCTGCTTCATCCCTTTGATGACAGAAAATACCAACTAACTAGATACTGTCCTGTGGTGACAGATGATCTAAGTATTCATCTTCTGACGCATTGAAATCTCTGATCACTAAGCACATGAGACTTTCCTATACTTGAAAACAATGCTAAGTCGAAAGATTCATTTATGGTGTATGAATATTTTTCTTAAATTCTGCATTACAAATGGACTTTTATTACAGAGATAGGAAGAGAGCAGTAAATCTCATGTCAGAAAATGTTAGCTTTCATTCAGTGTTCTGAGTGAAAATTTTAGAGAATTGCTCAAGAACCTGGCTCGCTCCTGCCTTTGACGCTGTGAGCTGATGCAGAGGCTGCACAGTACCCGTGGCTGCCCCGGCTTCCTCTGCTCCGAGAACACCAAAGGGCTGAAGTCCAGGGTGCGGCCTGCCCTGGGCGCCAGTGGATTCCCTCCAAGAAGTCTGTGCTTGCTTTCTGCTGGTGCTCCTCGGAAAGCCCGAAAGTAAGCGGAGGTGCTTAGGCCTGAAATGTGTCGACGGTGTTGCCACTGCTCACAGCTCCTCAGAAACGAGGATTGTAATGGTGCGGGCGGAAGAGAGTGGGCTTCTGGCTCTCATCAGCTCCTTTTGTGCCTGTGGCTACACCAGCGTTCTTAGTCTTGCTGGAGTCAAGTTTCCGTGTCTGGAAGCCAGTCTGTTCTTTCATGGTGCTGATGGTGGTGGCCACGCCGGAGGCGGAGGGGGGAGCCCTTGTGCTCTGTTTGTTGCTGAGAGCGTGAATTGGTAGCCTCTCTGGAAAACAGTGTGGCGCTCTAGCTCTATGTGCTTAGATGCCCCAAATATGAACCTTGTAAAGAATGTGTTACTGGTGTAGGATAAGGTCCATACAGAAGGAAAGAGTCAGTGTTGAGAAATTTTGCATCAGGTTTTAAAGTTTGTTTTGCTTTTGGTCATTGTGGATATAAGTGATATTTCATCGGGTCACACCCTGTGCTTTCATGCAGCTCTTGTCGACTTTCAGAGGAGGACGTGATTCTTCTTGGCAGTGCCTGTGACCTGAGGCATATCCCTTAGTGACACGCTGTATTCAGTGTAAAGACTTTTAAGAACTTTTGCTGATAATATAAGTCTAATAAGTGAATTTTTAAGTGATCCCAGTTTACAGATACTGACCCAAGTTGGTTATTTGTAAATGCCTTAATGAAGGTATTGCCAGATTCCAAATATGGATAGGCTCCATAGGCCTCTAAACCTCCTGTGGTCTGTTATTTCTTTTGGATTTATATCTCCTCTCCATTCTTTTTTTTTTTTAATAAAATTTGAGAGATTACTATGTTACATTATATTTGAGGGAAAAATTAATTTCTTTTTATTCACAGAGTAAATTTGGTCCTGGAAGAGAGGTTCTTGCAACATGTAATTATTTAAGTCCCTTCATATAGGGTCCACATTTAAGTAGATGTAACAACTTACAGTCTGTCTGCAGCCTTTCTCTTTTGAGATAGAAGTAGAGTTTTGAGTGAAAATTGCTCTCAGCGGAAGCCAGTCCCCCATCCTGGTGGACTCAGCCTATTGGCTTGAGGAGACAGTGGTTGTCCTCATGGACTTCATGTAAATGCAGGAAGGAGGGGGATCTGCTGAATTAAGTCCTTAAGACAAAAAGCTGTGACTATTTTCTCTCTAAATATAATAATTTCTTACTGTGACATATTTCATCCTCTGATTTATAGTGTTTCTTTTTTCTCTCTTGCTTCTTTGGTGAAACTTGCTATTTTCAGGTGTTTTGATTTGGAGGGAAGTTATAAATGGAATTGTGTATTTTGGAGAAGGTCATCAGTCATCACATGCCTATCTCCCTTTTTTATTTTTAAACAGCACACGAGTGTCTGACTCGCACGTGGTGTTTCTTGCTTGCCGGCTGGTGCCAGACGCTGTGCCTTTTGTTTTTAAGAGATAAACGTCTGGTGGTTTTGTTTTTCTGTGAGACACATGTGAGTCATACTTATCATGAACTGTGTCCTTCTTCCAAACCTCTAATTATTTTGAACAACTTACTTACCTAAGCATTTATAAGCCAATAGGTTAAAATTTTCAACTGTATGTCTGTTTATAAAGGATAGCTGAGTGATTTATACTTTTATTCCTTCATAGGTTACTGCAGTTTTGTCTTGGTTGAGTATCTGCCAGTCCTGTTGGCACCAACTTTGTTAAAAAAAAGTATCACTCAGTCTTAGTGACTTACATCCTTCTTAGTCATGTGCAGTACCAAAAATCTAGACTTCACTTGTGTGTTGAATTCTGTGAGTTACACTCTCTAGTTGAGTGGCTCATAGTTTTAAAAAGCAAGCAATACTAATAATCAGAGACAACTGAAATACCTCATATATTATTGAAAAACCTGTTCAGCATGATCAAGATCACCTTTATTTCCCAAATATTGTATGTGTAATGGTTAAGAGAATGGATGTGGAACCTGCCCTGTCTGGTCTTATATACTAGCTCTACCACTTAACTGGTTCTGTGATGTTTGTGATATTTGTCAAATCACTTTGTCTCTATGTGCCTCAGAAAAATAGGGAACAATAATAGTACCTACCTCAGAAGGTTGTTTTCAGGATTAACTTAATATATATAAAGGTAGGTTTATGTAAGTCTTAGCTATCATTAATCATCTTTGTGATTGTCTAGTGTTACTAACAAGCAGAACTGTTAATAACAAGAATTTATTCTATATTAAATGTTCTAGGATTTATAGTTTTTAAAGCTAAAAATTTCCTGTAGAAACCATTTTTTAATCCATAACTCTTTAAGAAGTGAACAATTGAAGCAAAACACTTTTCACTACCAAAGACAATTGCAAAATAGTGTTTTTTGTTTTACTTTATTTTACTTTACAGTACTGTATTGGTTTTGCCATACATCAACATGAATCCTCCACGGGTGTACATGAGCTCCCCATCCTGAACCCTCTCCCTCCTCCCTCCCCATACCATCTCTCTGGGTCATCCCAGTGCACCAGCCCCAAGCATCCTGTATCCTGCATCGAACCAAGACTGGCAATTCGTTTCTTATATGATATTATACATGTTTCAGTGCCATTCTCCCAAATCATCCCACCCTCTCCCTTTCCCACAGAGAAGTGTTTTAAACATTAAAAAATAAATATATATATATACCTGGAGTTGCATGAAAGACCAAGGAATGTGGTTCTACCATTTTTAGTATTGTTTGTTCTTTTAAGATTTACTTAAGTTCCTAGTTCAAGACATAAGACATCTGATTTTCCACAGAAAGTAGATACCAAATCTTCTATGTCTTCTATCTAAAACTTAAGTTTTCATTGAGCTGCCACTTAAGTTTTCTTGACTGTTGATACACTTCTACATTATTGTTTTAAATAGTCTTTTTTTTTAAATTGAGAACATTTCCTTGAACATTCACTTAAAGTATCAAAAGAAGTTTTTGTTTGTGGTTGGAAAAAATGTCCTTAACCTGCCAAGAGAACTTAAAATTGCATAAGAAAATGGGTGTTGATGCTGAGAAATGGTGTGTAGGCTGCAGATCTCTTGTTCTGTCTGAAAACAGTGATGAAACACAAACAACAAATGTGAAATTGCTGGTGCTCTATTTTTGTGTGGGAAAGACAACTTCAGAGGAGGAGAAAACTTTCAGCTGTTTTAATAAATTTTTATTATATTTAGGCATGGGCTTTTCTTGGCAATTATTATAGGGATCATGAAAAGCTAATTTCTGTAAAAAGTTCTATGGTGCCCATTTCATTATATTTGTGTTGAAAGTTAGCAAGAGTTTATAACTTGGGATTCCTTGTGGATCTTTAGGTGATCTGTGAACTCTGGAAATTATCTATAGAGTTTACTTTGTTTTTGCAGATATTATGGTATTTGTTTTCACTAATTAATTTTTACTTTTTTTTAACATAGTAGTGAGATATATATAACAAAATTAACCATTTTAACCATTTTAAGTGTACAGTTAGTTCATTGGTATTAAACACATTCATATTTTTATGTAATCATCAGCATTGTTCATCTCTTAGAACTTTTCGTTGTCCCAAGCCGAAACTCTGTGCTCATTAATCAGTGACTCTCCATCCTCTGCCCCACCCCAGGCCCCTGGCAACCACCATTCAAATTTCTGTCTTTAGGAATTTGACTACTCTGCTGCTGCTGCTGCTGCTAAGTCGCTTCAGTCGTGTCCAACTCTGTGCGACCCCATAGACGAGAGCCCACCAGGCTCCCCCATCCCTGGGATTCTCCAGGCAAGAACACTGGAGTGGGTTGCCATTTCCTTCTCCAGTGCATGAAAGTGAAAAGTGAAAGTGAAGTTGCTCAGTTGTGCCTGACTCTTTGCGGACCCCATGGACTGCAGCCCCCCAGGCTCCTCCGTCCATGGGATTTTCCAGGCAAGAGTACTGGAGTGGGGTGCCATTGCCTTGACTACTCTAGATACCTCAAATAAGTAGAATTATACATTTGTCCTCCTGGCTAATCCACATTGCAACATGGGTCAGAGTTTTATTTTTTTAAGGCTGAATAACATTCTGTTTTATGTATAGGCCACATTTTATTTACAGATTAAACTGTTGACACACATTTGGGTTGTTATGTGTTTTGACTATTGTGAATAATTCTGCCATACACACTGATGTGCTGTTTAAGTTTCTGCTTTCAGTTCTTTTGTGTGTCTACCTAGAAGTGGAATTGCTGGATCATATTGTGATTCTGTGTTTCAGTTTTTCAGGAACCAGCTTACTGTTAGCCACAGGGGCTACATTCTACTGTCTGTAGAATTCTGTGTTGTGTACATTTTTCTTGGGCATCAATTATGAGATTTGGTCAAAGTCTCAAAGTGAGCCATTGTTCTTGTATTTAGTCCTTTTCAGATTCATTTTAATTCCTACATTCCTAATACAGTGAATACTGTATTCTAGACATTAGTTTCATTAAGCCACCCACTTATTTCCTTGTTCTACCAAAACTTTCCTGGGAAGGTGAAGTGCACAGCATTACCTTTCAGCTTTAGTCTTATGACTTAACATCAAAATGGGTAGCTGTAGGATTAAGTAGAATCTTGTGTTCAAGTCATCCTGAAAAACAATTTTTTTTTCAAGCTTACCAAAGACTGAGATGACAAAACACAAAAAGTAGCTTCAGGTATTTTATCTCAGGTCCTTCTGTCCTGATAGTATGACAGTGATCTAACATTTATAGTTTTGATTTCTCAGAATCACAGAAGAGACTGTATCGTGTACCTCTTACTACTTGGGTTAGCTTTTTCTTAAGTATTTTAACAGTAGGTTTTTTATTCTCTAAGCTTTAAAAGAAGCAGGTGATGCTGTCTCACTCCACCTCTTCTCTCCTCTTTTGTCAAGGATCCCTCTTTCTGATGGGACAGGGGCCTATCTCAGCATCATCTTTGGTCAGGAGAAAAGGTGGACAACAAGCAGTACCATTAAACTGCATTTTACAAAACACACTTTTTCTTTTCTTCTTCAAATTAATTAGGTGAATCACTGGGTCTCCATTTCTTATTGGTAAAATGAGAGGATTGAACTAGAAGGATGTACTTTCTGATGTTTTTTCTAACTCTGGTTTTCTTCTTTGTGTGTGTGTATTTGTGTGGGAAAGGAGTATGATACCGGACTCTTAGAAACACCCTAAATTCTGAAACCTATAGCATATTACCCGAATAAACTTTATGGAGTCTTGATAATATGTCTATGCTATAATTCTTTTCTAATTTGAAGGATCTTTCTATCTTGTAAACCTCATATCTCCCAATATAAGGCATTTTTCAAAGTTGGCACCTAGAAAGAATGCAGGTGCAAAGAACTTTGTTCAGTTTAAAGTGTGTCCGACTCTGTGACCCCATGGACTGTAGCCTGCCAAGCTCCTCTGTCCATGAGATTTTCCAGGCAAGAATACTGGAGTGGGTTGCCATGCCATCCTCTAGGGAATCTTCCAGACTCAGGGAAGGAACCCGTGTTTCCCACATTGCAGGCAAATTCTTTACCATCTGAGCCACCAGGGAAGCCCCGTTCAAGTTAAGGAAGGTGTGAAATTATTGTGGTAGACTGTATTTAATTGGTTCTTAGACGTTCTTAATGGATTTACTGCATATATTGGTTGTTAGCATTCACATATTTCAACTACAGATCATCAGTAACCTAATGATAATGAAATATAATGATTTATATAATGCTAAGAGATACACCTTACTTCAGTGGCTTTGTTCGCATTTTTCTGTGATATTTTATGGCAGCCTTCTTCTGACTTTCAGAACATCAAATGGTCTTGAGTGCAAACCTGTACTTCATAATCTCTAAAGGAAAGGGACTATATTTTAAGAGCAAAACATTTCCTCCAAGGTCTCAGTGCATTTTGTTGATAAGAATTTTATTCTTGCATACTTCTAAACCAATTCCAGTTTCCATAAGAATGCCATGTGCTGATTGGCTTAGTTCTGAGTTCCTGAAATAATTTATTGAAAAGGAAACGGAATTTCTCTGTAATCATGCCCTACTCTAGAACTGGTGCTGGAGCCGGTTTTTCATGAGCTTTATGGGTGACATGAGGGAGGAATCAATTCCTGAACAAAGCCAATATTCTTTTAGGAAAGGGAATGGGACTAAGTCCAGGGCAGGAACCTAACAACATGCCTTATAGTTCACTTTTCACTCCCGGACTCTGCTCATACATGTTCTTAACTAAAATTTGCTCTTCAACAAAACACCCTCACCACCTCCCCAAATGGGGACATTTCAATGTCTCATTCAGTTCCAAGACTAGGTCATCTTTCTCTGGTCTGATGGAACCCCTCTCAGTCTTGCAGCCTAAGGCTGGAGAATCACTTCTTTGTGTCTGCTCATAATGCTGGAGCAAGAGCAGGATGATGGCGATAAAAATTCCCACTTTTAAAGGAGAATAATGGGAAACTACCCACATTGGCCACTCTTTCATGGTCCAGGAATGATGAGTACTCCCTCTACCAGCAGGAAGTTAATTTCTTAGTCAGTGTACTTGACAGCAAGCGAGTTTTACCTCTGAAAATGTTTCCTTTTTCTTGTCTTCCATGGCACATCTGGGGTGGCCTTTGGTAAGGACTGTCCATTGGGAACTGCAGCTTCTAGTAACTCTCCCACAGTGGATGGGAGGCTGCCTCAGAGGAGTGGTTTTCAGTGTGGTCTCTGGACCAGCAGCACAAGTATGACCTAGACAGCAAGTTCTTAGGTGTCACCCCAGACCTACTGAGTCAGCATAGGGCCACCAGCAACCTGTCTGTTGATAGCACTTTCTAGGGCTCTAGACCTGCTCTCGAGTTTCCGAGCCGTTGACTTAGACCTTTAGCAGGTTTTGTGGTTTCTTTGGCAGATTAGCTCCCTTAAAACCCAAGTAGACTACTGGTCGATTTGTGGTCATTTCCCATTCTAGGTACCCAGACTTGTTCTTCTTGAGCCTGTTAGAACGTGAAGCCTCCACCCAGGCCCTGGGACCTTAATTTAAAGGCCCTATCTTGGCCTCTGCTTGCTCCTTACCCTTAGGCTGCATTTCAAATCCATTTTCACAATGAAGTGTATTGTCTTCTTTGTTAGGTTAGGGTAAGGCCTATTTTAGCTGGAGGTGCTCTGGAAAGGGCAGCTGTGGGGGGCGGGAGTTTAGGTGTCTTCTAGGCTGCAGTCTCCTGTCCTGTGGAAACTTAACTTCCCAGACTGTTTCACAAACCTTAGTTTGGCTTTCACAACTTAGCTTTTTGTTTGCTTGGTTTTTGTTTTAACCCTGCTGGAGTCCACATAAGGCCATACTTTTAGGTTATTTGGGTTATAGAGGCAGAGAGAGTCTCTTGTAGCAAAGATCTGTTTTCTCTCCTCTCTGCTTTCAGCCTCAGTTTATCTTAGGTAGGCAACACATTTCATCATTCTTCATCATTTTTTTTTATCACTCATCATCATTTCATCATTTTGGGGATGTATCCCCAAAAAGGCTGAGAGAGAGAATGCTTGTGTCCTTCAGATTAACCCTCTTCCTCTCCCTCCTTCCTTCCTTCTGAGCATTGGAAGGATAGCCCATGGGTTCCAGCTTTGACCTCCTTTTCCTCCTGTGTAATGGAAAGGTAGTGCCCACACATGCACTATTGAGTTGTGAATTGTCTGAGTACCTGTGTCGTTTGTTTGGAGATGCCCTCAAGAAATGGCGGTGGGAAAAGAAAAGGCTTGAAGTGAATCAAACTGATGATTGTGTTTCATTTCAATTCGGTGACTCATTCATGTCTGACTCTTTGCAATCCTATGGACTGCAGGCCTTCTTTCATCCAGGCCTCCCTGTCCATCACCTACTCCCGGAGTTTACTCAACTCACGTCCATTGAGTTGGTGATGCCATCCAACCATCTCATCCTCTGTTATACCGTTCTCCTCCTGCTTTTAATCTTTCCCAGCATCAGGGTCTTTTCAAATGAGTCAGTTCTTCACATCAGGTGGCCAAACCATTGGAGTTTCAACTTTAGCATCAGTCCTTCCAATGGATATTCAGGACTGATTTCCTTTAGGATGGACTGGTTGGATCTCCTTTCAGTCCAAGGGACTCTCAAGAGTCTTCTCCAACACCACAGTTCAAAAGCATCAATTCTTCAGTGCTCAGCTTTCTTTATAATCCACTCTCACATCCATACATGACTACTGGAAAAACCATAGCTTTGACTAGACAGACCTTTGTTGGCAAAGTAATGTCTGTTGTGTTTCAAAGTTTGTTTAATTTGCTGAAATTTGCTTGTTAGCTCACTGTACATGTAATTAATTTGCATGTTATGAAAATATTTTCTCTTAGAAATAAAAAGGCAGCACCACCAAGGCAACCATAGAGAGAAACTCAGCTTAAACTTAACTTCTGTGGCGAATTGAAAGACTTTACAGTAAGAAAGAAATAGATACTCCTGGTCCTGTAGCACATTGCAGTGGGGGATGCCTGGCAGGTTAAGGAGTAGTGAGTTTGCAGGGTCTGCAGCTGTTCTAGGTTAACATTAGTGTAGCTTACAAGCTACTTTTCCTGAAATTTAAATACCTTAGGATATGATATTTGGTCATGGATATCAGACCATCAGTGGAATCTTGTCTGTTAATCTACCTAATTTTGACTTTGTATCTTGAAATCAGATGACCTAGGGCTTCTAAAATTCAAATCCCAGCCTCACCACTCATTGCTGCTGCTGCTGCTGCTAAGTCGCTTCAGTCGTGTCCGACTCTGTGCGACCCTATAGACAGCCTCCTACCAGGCTCCTCTGTCCCTGGGATTCTCCAGGCAAGAACACTGGAGTGGGTTGCCATGTCCTTCTCCAATGCATGAAAGTGAAAAGTGAAAGTGAAGTCTCTCAGTTGTGTTCTACTCTTAGCAACCCCATGGACTGCAGCCTACCAGGCTCCTCCGTCCATGGGATTTTCCAGGCAAGGGTACTGGAGTGGGGTGCCATTGCCTTCTCCCACCACTCATTAGTAGCCTTAAAAAAAAAAAAAGAACTCACTCAACTATAGTTGCTTTATAATGTTAGTTTCTGCTGTATGTATGGCAAAGTGAGTCAGCTGTATGTATACATGTGTATCCCTTCTCTTTTGGATTTCCTTCCCATCTGGGTCCCCACAGAACACTGAGTAGCATTCCCTGTACTTGATTCTCATTAGCTATCCATTTTATACATACTTAGGCTCATTCAACCTGTTTTTCATGTGTGAAAGAAGGTCGATAAAAACATGAACCTCGCTAGGTTGCTGTAAGGACTGAAAGTGATTTGTTGTTGTTGTTTAGTCACTAAGTTTTGTCTGAGCCCATGGACTGTAGCCCACCAGGCTCCTCTATCCATGGGATTTCCCAGGCAAGAATGGGTTGCCATTTCCTTCTCCAGGGAATCTTCCCAGACTAGGGGTCAAACCCACATCTCTTGCATTGGCAGGCAGATTCTTTAACACTGAGCCACCAGGAAAGACCACAGAAGTGATTTAATACATGGAAAGTGCTTAAGATAGTACCTCACATACTTTACACATTGTGCCACTATTAGCTACTGCTTACTGTTATGCTGGCAGCAGTGTCTTGTTTTTAAGAATCTGTAGTGGAAAGATTATTTCTTTATAAACTGTATACAAATCGTACAGTTTTAAAATGCAATAAAATATGTATTAGGTTGGAAATCAAGATATTGGGGAATGTTGTGAGTCTTTTAACACATATTAGCAGATTTGTCTTTGGAAAAGTTAGACCAATTTGCACCCTTATCAGCAACCTTTTGAAAACCCTGGAAATGGAATTACCAAGATAAATTAGCATGGTTTTATCTTGAGAAATCTGAAAATGAACCGATTTCTCCTATTTTATCTAGAAGAAAAGTTAAATAGAATAGGAGATACTGGAAATTTCCAGTAGGATCTGTTGAAAGTGAAAGTGGACTCTGTTGAAAGCCCCCCACAAAAAGGTAAGACATCTACTCTGGAAGAGACTAATAAATAGCATTTCATATAATTTATTTTATATTTTTTGAGAGTTGTGGGCACTCAGCTACCTGGTCTGATCTCCAAAATTTGGGAAATGCTTTTACGCAAGCATGATTCTTTAGAAAGGATTAAATTCTGTATTTAATTGGGATAGCTTTTATCACTCCTCTCCCTGTTCCCCCAAAAAAGGGAAGAAAAAGAGCTTTTGGGGGATCAATAGGGGTTCTTGAAATTGTTCAAGGAAATAGGTGTAATATGTATGAAGGAGGAGAATACTGTACACAAAACAAACCTTTGTGCAGCTGAGACTTGAGTGCAGACAATGTTTTGGAGGTTTTGGTGGCTTGCTTAATGGGTAGCGACCTTACATTAGGGACCTACTGGTCCCCTCATTTTATCGTTGATATGTGGTATTTTGTCTTGGCCCTGCTTTAGGTATAATTGCCAAACGGAAGAAATAGGTAGATGAGTTTTACTTATTCAGTGATTTTAATTCTAATTAGAATTGTACTTCTCAAATTTGGAGGTTTTGTTGAAGTTAAAATGGTGGGTAATTGCATAAATGCTTAGGTGTTACTTTTGCATTTCAATTTAAAACACCCTCTCTCTATTCATTATGTAATTGCACTATTACTTGGCCCAAACTATTTTCCTACACAGGATAGAAAATTATCTGAGTTTAGCTTTCTAGTTTTAACACAGTTGGAGTATAAGATATATATTTTTTCTTTCCCCAGGATGTTTTGACCCATGGTTGGAGCAATACCTTTTATCCTAGGCACCAAAATATGGTACCTGTTATATGTTATAGAATTCATTCCTGCTAGTATTTTCTGTGAGATTTCACCCCGGCAGACGTCTGCCTCCAGAGCCACTGAGGAAGCAAAAATAACAGCTCTTCGCTGATACTCCTTTACTTTGAGTTTGGGGTCGACTATTCAGGTTTTTATTCTCTTGGCGTAATTAATGTGTGTTTTGTCAAACTTAGAGGAGATTAACCCTTAGATAAGTGTTGCTGGAGATTACTTCTCATACATTATCCATTAGAATACTTGGAAGTGAAGCTTCAGTTTTCCTTAATAGCAGATAACATTAGCAATATGTTAACTATTAAGCCACAGGAAGTAAATTGTTATTTCTAATATCCAAGTAAATTTGGCCTCAGTTCAGGCATATAAGAATAGTACCACTTTTACAAATGCATATGCCTTGGTTCCATTCTTGTAGATTCTGATACAGTATGCTTGGAAAAGGGACCAGTTGTCTGTATCTAAAAAAAAAAAATCAAAACACAAACTCAGACATGCAGTGAGTATTTAGGAGTGAAAGTGGCAGAATTCTCTGTGTGTATGTCTGTATACTTGCACATCTGTGCTTTACATACAGCTGTATATCTACGTGATTACATTACCTTAAAAGAGTATTCATTTTTGACCTTATCATATATATATGATTTACACACACTTTGTAAGTAAAGTGCCTTATTACTCTGTTAGCAGATAAATAGTTGCCATCAGAGCCCCTGTTTCTTTTCAGCTTGGACATATATAAGTTAATTCACCTCTGCTGCACAGTCACTTTGGCCAATCATTTGCTTTTGCTTCACTAGTCAGTATTACTTGATGACTACAGCTATCTCCACAGAGAGAGAGAGAGAGAGAGAGAGAGAGAGAGAGAGAGAGAATAGCTTAACCTTAGTTGTTTGTACTATTGTCATTGTTTTATAAAATTAAAAATAACAATGTAGATGGAATAAAAGAAAATTTTGGAAAAGTATGTGCTTTATGATTGTCAAGATTTCCTCATCTTTCACCATATGTTTTGGTAAACACATTCAGAAAACAGTTGTTGCTGTTATGGGTGTGGAAGTGTATCCCCCAAGGAGTAAGCCACTAGCTATAAATAGAACACATTTGGAAATCCAACTGGTGATTTTTATTGTTGCTTATTAATTATATTCTATGTTTGTATCAGTTGGCATGTTACTTGATTTAGGCTAATATTCAGTAAAAATCTTTTTTTTTCCCCTGCTTTTTTCATTTATCCAGCTTCAGTTCTAAAGGTTATCATTGACCAAAGAAGGCATGCAAATGGCTAAAAAGCACATGAAAAGATGCTCAGCATCACTAATTATCAGAGAATTGTGAGTCAAAACTATAATGCGGTATCACCTAACACCAATCAGAATGGCCATCATCAAAAAGCCTACAGTCAGTGCTGGAGAGGGTGTGGAGAAAAGGGAACCCTCCTGTACTGTTGTTGGGAATGTAAATTGTTAAATCTGCTATGGAGAAAAGTATCCATGTTCCTCAAAAAACTGAAAATAGAACTACCAATTCTTTCCAATATAGTTCTCGAAGTGGAGTTGCTGGATCATATGGTAATTCTACTTTTACTTTTCTGAGGAAGCACCATACTGTTCTCCACAGTGGCTGTACCATTTTACATTTCCACCAGTGCCCAAGGATCCTGGTTTCTCCACCTCTACTTCAACACTTACTTTTGGTTTTGTTTTGTTATTTTGGTAATAGCCATCCTAATTGGTGTGAGTTAGTATTTCATTGGAGTTTTGACTTTTAGCTCTCTCGTGGTTTGAATATCTTGTCATGCCCTTCTTTTGGTCATTTGCAGGGCTTCCCTGGTAGCTCAGCTGGTAAAGAATCCGCCTGCAATGCAGGAGACCCTGGTTTGATTCCTGTATTGGGGAGTTCCCCTGGAGAAGGGATAGGCTACCCACTGTGGTGTTCTTGGTGGCTCAGGCGGTAAAGAATCCACCTGCAATGCAAGAGAGCTGGGTTTCAGTCCCTCAGTTGGGAAGATCCCCTGGGGCAGAGCATGGTGGTCCACTTCAGAATTCTTGCCTGGAGAATCCCCTGGCAGGCTACAGTCCATGGGGTTGCAAAGAGTTGAACACAGCTCAGTGACTAAGCACAGACATTAGTCATTCATATATCTTCTTTGGAGAAATGTCTGTTCAAGTCCTTTGCATATTTTTGGATTGGGTTGTTGTTACTGAGATTTTGAAGTCCTCTATATTCTGGACATTATCTTTTATCAGGTATTTAGTTGGCAGATATTATCTCCAATTTTGTGGGTTGCTCTTTTACTCTGTTCACAATGTCTTTTGATGCAAAAAATTAAGAACTTTTCCTGAAGTCCTTTGTCTGTTTTCTTATATTGTCTGTGTCTTTGATCTCACATCCAAGAAATTATTGCCAAATCCAGTGTTGTGAAGCTTTTGTCCTTTGTTTTTTTTCTAAGAAATTTATTGTTTTAGGTCTTGCATATAGGTCCTTGATCCACTTGAGTTAAGTTTTGTATATCATTTCAGGT
Organism: Nanger dama; assembly: GCA_917880005.1. Lineage (NCBI taxonomy): Eukaryota > Metazoa > Chordata > Mammalia > Artiodactyla > Bovidae > Nanger > Nanger dama. The sequence goes on along the minus strand of CAKJTW010000032.1, from coordinate 10,747,196 downwards.
AAGGGTCCAACTTCACTTTTGTGTATGGATATCTAATTTTCCCAGCATCATTTGTTGAAAAAGTGATCTTTACTCTTTTGTCAAAATCCTTTGACCGAATGCATAAGGGTCTATTTTGGGGCTCTCTATTTTATTCCACTAGTTGACATGTCTGTGTTTATGTCAGTACCACACTGTTTTACTGTAGCTTTATAGAAAGTTTTGAAATCAGGAACTGTGAATCCTTTAGTCTTTCTGTGTTGTTCAAGATTGTTTTGGCTCTTTGGGCTACCTTGATATTTTATATAAATTTTGGGATAGGTTTTTCTATTCCTACAAAAATGTCGTGGGAGTCCTTTTTTTTTTTTTAACTGGATTGCATTGAATCTTTAGATCATTATGGATAATATTGACATTTTAATGATATTAGGTTTTCTAATCTAATATGAGGTCTATTCACATTTATTTATGTTCTATTTATTATCTATGGGTAACATTGGCATTTTAATGATACTAAGTTTTCTAATCTAAGTTGATGTGTATTTGTATTTTTGTGTCTTCAGTTTCTTAGAGCAGTGTTGTCGTTTTCAATGCAAAAGACTTTACAGCACTTTGGTTCAGTTAATTTGTAGGTATTTTATTCTTTTTGATGTTTTTGTAAATGGAATCATGCAGAGATCATTTTACCTCTTTTTCCTAATTTCGATGTCCCTTCTTTCTTTTAGTTGCCTAATTGATCAGGCTAAAACTTTAAGTATTATGTTGATTTGAAGTGGTGAAAGTAGGCATCCATGCCTTGTTGCTCATCTTAGAGGAAAACTTTCAGTTTAATCACTGCACATGATGTTCTTTGTGAGTTTTTCATATAAGGGTTTTTTTTTTTTTATTGAGCAAGGTTCTGTTTCTAATGTGTTGATTGTTTTTATAGTGAAAAGATGTTCAGTTCTGTCAAATGCTTTCTCTTCAACTGACATGGTTTTTTTTTCCTCTTTCATTCTGTTGATATAGCATATTATGTTGATCAATTCACATTGTTGAAACATCCTTGCATTTCAGCAGCAAATCCCAGTTGGTTGTACTATATAATTCTTGTAATGTGCTGCTGAGTTCTGTTTGCTAGCATCTTGTTTTGGAGAAGGACAGGACAGCCCACTCCAGTGTTCTTGCCTGGAAAATCCCAGGGACAGGGGAACCTGGTGGGTTGCCATCTATGGGATCGCACAGAGTCGGACACGACTAAAGCGACTTAGCAGCAGCAGCATCTTGTTTATTGAGGATGTTCACAAGGGATTTCCTTCTCCTTTTCTGTGATTTCCTTCTCTTTCAGTGGTTTTGTATGACTTGAGTGTTAGGGTAACTTTTTCTCAGAGAGAATGAGTTGGAAGATATTCCCTTTTCTTCAGTTTTCAAAAAAGCCAGAGAGGAATAGTTATTAGTTCTACTCTTAATGTTTGATAGAATTCACCAGCGAAGTAATCAGCTTCAAAGCTTTTATGTGTTGAGAGATTTTTGATTACTGATTCAAGCTCTGGACTAGTTACAGGTATATTCACATTTTCAATTTCTTCCTGATTTAGTCTGGATATGTATGTGCTTAGTCGCTTAGTCATGTCTGACTTTTGCACCCCGCAGACTGTAACCTGCCAGGCTCCTCTGTCTGTGGGATTCTCCAGGCAAGAATCCTGGAGTGGTTTGCCATATCCTCCACCAGGGATCTTCCCAACCCAGGGATCGAACCCAGGTTTCCTGCGTTGTAGGCAGATCTTCACTGTTTGAGCCACCAGGGAAGCCTATTTAGTCTGAATAGTTTTTTTAATTTTCAGATATCTGTTCATATCAACTGGGTAATTCAATTTGTTGGTATACAATAGTTCATGTCACTCTTACAATCCTTTTAATATCTTTAGAGTTAGTAATAATGGCCCACTGTCACTTCTGATTATACTAATTAGTCTCCTTTTTTTTCTTTATCTAGCTAAAGGTTTGTCATTTTTATTAATCTTTTGAGGAATCAACCTTTGATTTTGTTGATTTTCTCTTTTGTTTCTCTATTCTCTATCTTTTCTCAAATCTTTATTTCCTTCCTTCTACTAGTCTTGATTTTAGTTTATTCTTCTTTTTCTGTTTACTTACATTGTAAAGTTGAGCATCAATATGAGTTTTCTTTTTTGAAGTGTTTTTAGCTAGCTATGAAATTTCCCCATAGTACTTCCTTTATCTGCACCCCATAACTTTATCTGGTGTGCAGTGCTTGTTCTTGTCATATCTAATTGTTTTCTAATTTATCTTTTGTGTTTTCTTTTTTGATTCATAAGTTATTTACAAATGTGTTATTTGATTTCCACAATATTGTGAATTTTCCTCTCCTTTTTGTTACTTACTTCTGACTTCATTCTCTTATGGTCTGAGAATAAACTTTGTGTGATATCTATCTTTTAAAATATTTGGAGTCTTAAATTGCAGTCTAATATCTGGTCTGTCCTGGAGAATGTCCCATGTTTATTCTGTTGTTGGCCAGTTTGCATTCAGATCTTCCGCTGGAAGTTGCTAGCCTTCAGCAGACTCCAGAATTCCAAAACAGTAACACCAGATAGATTCTGCCAGTGCAGTTGTTGTCTAGGTGGGGAGACAGATTCCTAGAGCTTCCCACTCTGCCATCTCATCTTAATCCTCTCCAACAATCATGTATTCTTACCTAGAGTAATTTATTTTATGTCATGAGAAGTGGAGTACAATCCACGATACAGGAATTTACGATAAAATCAATTGTATCTTCTACTTGGCCATCTATGCAAATTTGGACAAAGTTTTTAATCCTTTTCAACCTCAGTTTCCTGTATGAAAGTTAGGAATAATGATACTTATACCAAGATTGTTGCAAGGATAAATGAAACAATTAATATAAAATTATTGTATGCTTGAGTGCCTGCGAAGCATTCCACAACCATCTTTTACTCTTACTAGTACTTCCCCACTCCAGATGATTTTAAAGCTGTGTTGACTTTTATGGAGATTGATTGATGATGATGATAAAGATATCTTTCAGATAAATTAAATCAGAAATAAGGGTACAGAGTTTAAATACATTGACACAACTCCTTGAAGCAAAAGATGTAGCACAGCAGCTAATGGGAGTAGGATAAGGAAAAAATGTAGTCACAGTTTTTTAATCTAGTACAAATAGTAGAAAGGTTAGCAGCTGTGCTCCCAGACCCTTCTATCCCAACCCCTGCAATTGCAAAGGGTACAATTACAGTTAAAGACAGAAGCAGCAGTTATTACAATGAAATTTTGGAGTAGGACGTTGAGACTGGATATGGAGGCAGGAACTCAAGTGGAGAGGTTTGTTCCATAGGAGGAGCCCTGGCCATCAATCGCTCAGTCGTGTCCAAATCTTTGCGACCCCATGGACTGCAGGCCTCCTTTCATCCAGACCTCCCTGTCCATCACCAACTCTGGAACCTACTCAGACTTCATGTCCATTGTGTCGGTCATGCCATCCAACCATCTCATCCCCTGTCATCCCCTTCTCCTCCCTCTTTCACTCTTTTCCAGCATCAGGGTCTTTTCCAATGAGTCGGTTCTTTGCATCAGGTGGCCAAAGTAAAGTATTGGAGTTTCAGCTTCAGCATCAGTCCTTCCAAGGAATATTCAGGATTGATTTTCTTCAGGATTGAATGGTTTGGTCTCCTTGCAGTCCAAGGGACTCTCAGGAGTCTTCTCCAACACCATAGTTCAAAAGCATCAATTCTTCAGCACTCAGCTTTCTTTATAGTCCAACTTTCACATCCATACCTGACTGCTGTAAAAGCATAGCTTTGACTAGATGGACCTTTGTTGGTAAAGTAGTGTCTCTGCTTTTTAATATGCTGTATAGGTTGGTCATAGCTTTTCCAAGGAGCAAGTGTCTTTTAATTTCATGGCTGCAGTCACCATCTGCAGTGATTTTGGAGGGCCAGAATTACGTCTCTCTCTGTTTCCAATTTTTCCCCATCTGTTTTCCATGAAATGATGGTGATGCCATGATGCCATGGGATGCCATGATCTCAGTTTTCTGAATGTGGAGTTTTAAGCCAGCTTTTTCACTCTCCTCTTTTACTTTCATCAAGAGGCTCTTTAGTTCTTCACCTTCTGTCATAAGGGTGGTGTCATCTGTGTATCTGAGGTTATTGATATTTCTCCTGGCAATCTTGATTCCAGCTTGTGCTTCATCCAGCCCAGCGTTTCTCATGATGTGCTCTGCATAGAAGTTAAATAAGCAGGGTGACAATATACAGCCTTGATGTACTCCTTTCCCAGTTTGGAACCAGTCTGTTGTTCCATGTCCATAGGAAGCTTAAAGAATTTAGGATATATTCTAGTTTTTCAGGTATGTTATTTTTCCTTTGCTTATTCAGGATTTTGTTCTTAGCAAACAGGAATTATCATTTGACACTCCAATCAGATTTTGCTGCTAAAGAGTATCTTTGGATTTGTTTAAGAGATCAAAAAGTTTGTAATTTTCCAGGAAGTACTCTTGAATACTTTAAAAACCATGATGAGGGTTCACAATAGACTATATTTAACAGTCAAGTCTGGCACAGCCTGCAGTGTGTGAATCTTTTTGTTTCTTGAGTTTTTGTTTTTTCTTTGCTTCATGAGGGTTCCATATGGAAAGGCACAACGTGATTTTTTTCCAAGGTTTTGGTTTACAAAGGACTTATTTTGTAAAATTTGAAGCTTTGAGAAAGATGATGCTCTGTCAACTGATTAAAAATAAGTAAGAGTTAAATATGTGAATGACACAGAATGTTAGTTTGAAGTGTTAATGTTATTGTTAAAAACAAAAGTATTTGCATATTTAAAATCATCTTTGTCCCAAAGCAGAAACAGAATCCTAAGTCACATAATTTTTCCTCCCTTAAAAAAAGAGATATCAGTATAGGTGAATTTTTAAAAATATAACTCTGATGTTTAAGTCATTCTAAAGCTTGTGATATCAGAAGATGCTCTTTAAAAGAAAAAGCCTAATGTATTAAAACTTTTAATTTTCATTCACTGTATGTGGTTTAGATATCAAATTACCATGTTATGCATTTGAACCCTTTGAAATTTTGTTTTTGGATAATTTTAAAATTTTAATTGTGGAAATTCATTATTTTATTGTTTCATTTCTATGATGTAAAACTATTCTACCACAGATGTTTTTCAAGACTTGAGTTATACTGCTAAATTAAATGCCTGGTCTGCCTCTGCTTTTGAGGTTTTCAGTTATTTCTTGGCATGTAGCCACCTAACAACCTGTACAAAGATGGGTGGATGGAGTGTGCTAGCTTTACCCTTCTGTGACAACAGGGTATGTCTGTTCAGGATTTTGCTTCTTCCTTACAGTTCAACAGCCATCTCTTTTGGTTTTGGCTTTCAACAGTCAACCCTCAAAGATCGTTTGTTTTCTGACAGTTAAAGAAACAGGCTCAGTGTTCTTACTCTTAAACAATTACTTAATTGTTTACAGATAACTGAAACTACGAAAGGTTTCTGTGATGAATCTATTTTGATGGAGGTTTGTCGTGTGGAAATGATCGGTCATCATAATTCATGGTGATTGAGAAGAATTGTTTTTAAACCAAAGAGCATCAAAAAGCTCACTGTTTTCTGATTTTGCATTGGCTATTTTTCCTGTATATTGTAACAAACCTCTCTCCTTTTTAAATGCTAGACCTAGCAGACTTAGTGCTTGATTAGTGCTGTTTTAACATGCTTAAGAAGTACTCTCCATAGAAATTTTCACTTTATTTAAATAATAATAGGTATTCTTGTGGTAACTGCAGCTAGGGATGAACCTATCTTATACAATGGAGAGTTTAGAACTTCAAAAATACATCACATCATCAACTCTGATTAACCTGGAGGGAGCAGTTTAGTAAAGCATGTTTTGAATTCTTAATGTAACATTTATACTTTCTGCCTTGTTTTGATGATTATGTTTCCTAGTATCAGTCACCTTGTTTTATTTAACTGTTTTAGTCCATTTTCCTAATGGGTTTTCCATGGGGAGTACATTCCCACCTTTATTAAGTGAGCCAGTAGGAAAACATGATTTGGTTTTCACGTCAACCTATCAGCAACGCATCAGTTCCAGAAGGTCAGGTATTCCTGGAACATGATGGTGCATAATGATTTCCTTACAGAATTGTTGAGGATGGTCACAGTGAGCAACCACTGACCAGTACTTACTGATCACTTAACTAGGTACCAGCAGTACTGCAGCCATGAAATTAAAAGACGCTCGCTCCTTGGAAGGAAAGTTATGACCAGCCTAGACAGAATGCCAAAAAGCAGAGACATTACTTTGTCAACAAAGGTCCATCTAGTCAAGGCTATGGTTTTTCCACTAGTCATGTATGGATGTGGGAGTTGGCCTACAAAGAAAGCTGAGTGCCAAAGAATTGATGCTTTTGAACTGTGGTGTTGGAGAAGACTCTTGAGAGTCCCTTGTACTGCGAAGAGATCCAACCAGTCCATCCTAAAGGAGATCATTCTTGAGTGTTCATTGGAAGGACTGATGCTGAAGCTGAGACTCCAATACTTTAGCCACCTGATGCAAAGAGCTGACCCATTGGAAACGACCCTGATGTTGGGAAAGATCGAGGGCAGGAGGAGAAGGGGATGACAGAGGATGAGTTGGTTGAATGGCATCACTGACTCATAGGACATGAGTTTGGGTAAACTCCGGGAGTTGGTGATGGACAGGAAGTCCTGGTGTGCTGCAGTCCATGGGGTCGCAAAGAGTCTGACATGACTGAGCGACTAAACGGAATGGAAATATGGAATAATAATCATATATTACAAATCAGAAATTCAGTCATATATTTTGAATCAGATATGTGGTTTACAAATATTTTCTTTCATTCTGTTGTTTGCCGTTTCATTTCATTGATTGTTTTCCTTTGCTGTGCAGAAGCTTTTTAGTTTGATGTAGGCCAGCTTGTTTATTTTTGCTTCTGTTATTTGTGCTTTGGGTGTCATATCCAGAAATAAAATAATTACTAAGAACAGTGTCAAGGAACTTTTTCCCTGTGTTTTCTTCTGGGAGTTTCTGGTTTTACATTTAATTGTAATTGTAATTTACATGGTTTATGGTTTTACATCTAAGTCTATAATTCATTTTCTATTAATTCTTCTCAGTGATACAAGTAAGGGCTTTTGCAAGTTAATATTTAATTTTCCCAGCACCATTTGTTGAATTGACTGTCTTTTCTGTATTGAGTATTCTTGGCTCTTTTGTCAAATGTTAGTTGACTGTAATCCATGTGTTTATTCCTAGACTCTCAGTTCTTTTCAGTTCAGTTCAGTCACTCAGTTGTGTCCGACTCTTTGCGACCCCATGAATCGCAGCACGCCAGGCCTCCCTGTCCATCACCATCTCCCGGAGTTCACTCAGACTCAGGTCCATCAAGTCCATGATGCCATCCAGCCATCTCATCCTCGGTCGTCCCCTTCTCCTCCTGCCCCCAGTCCCTCCCACCATCAGAGTCTTTTCCAATGAGTCAACTCTTCACATGAGGTGGCCAAAGTACTGGAGTTTCAGCTTTAGCATCATTCCCTCCGAAGAAACCCCAGGGCCAATCTCCTTCAGAATGGACTGGTTGGATCTCCTTGCAGTCCAAGGGACTCTCAAGAGTCTTCTCCAACACCACAGTTCAAAAGCATCAATTCTTTGGCGCTCAGCTTTATTCACAGTCCAACTCTCACATCCATACATGATCACTGGAAAAACCATAGCCTTGACTAGACGGACCTTTGTTGGCAAAGTAATGTCTCACAAGTTTATTCCTGGACTCTCAGTTCTTTTACATGAGCCTATATGCCTGTTTTTTCACTAGCACCTACTATTTTGATTACGGTGGCTTAGTAATATCGTTTGAAATTAGGAATTGAGCTGCCTTTGGCTTTGCTCTTTTAAAAAATTTTTGTTTCATCAATGTGTTAAACTTTTCATTCTATAGATCTTTAACCTTCTTGGTTAAATTTATTCCTAGGCATTTCATTGTTTTTGATGCTGTTGTAAATGGAATCATGATTTAGTCTTGGTGGGCTATTTCTCAAGGTTTTATTTATTGTAGGTTTTCTAGTTGGTGTGTAGTTGTTGCCACAGTAGTATCTTACACTGCTTTGTATTTCTGTGAAATCAACTGTATTATCTAACTTTATCGAAGCATTTGTAAGATGGAGACAGTAACACCCAATTTGAGAAGAGTTAAATGGGATAATGTATTTACAACGTCTAGAAAAATGCCTGGTACTCAGTCTGGGCTAAGCAAAATGAAGTTAGTCTTCTACAGTGTGAAAGTGAAAGTCGCTCAGTCGTTTCTGACTCTTTGCAACTCCATGGTCTATATAGTCCATGGAATTCTCCAGGCCAGAATACTGGAGTGGGTAGCCTTTCCCTTCTCCAGGGGATCTTCCCAATCCAGGGTTTGAACCCAGGTCTCCCACATTGCAGGTGGATTCTTCACCAGCTGAGCCACAAGGGAAACCCTAGTCTTCCAAGGAGAAGTTTAAAAAAAAAGGTTACTTTTTTTCCTTATTATGGAACAGATAAAAGTTCAAAAGAGAAGATATGTAACAGTTGGGGGACCAGAACTTCTATTCATATGAGAGACCACAATGTGTGTGTGTGTGTGTGTGTGTGTGTGTGTGTGTGTGGTAAATGGCTTAGAAAGAAAGGGATGTTAGTTTTTAAGAGTATGTGGTCTGTTAAAGAGTTAAAAATCCTTGCCAAAACAAATGTTGTTTTACTCAAGAGTTCCATGCAAAAATAATTATAAATTAAGCATTACATTGTTGCCTCCTGATTTATATGTATTTTTAAATTATATATTAACAGAATGACACATTGGCTACTTGTAATTATTGGAAGTTTACTTTTTCTCAGTTTGAAATTTTAAAACATCGCTTAGTGATGGTCTTAAAAAACCTTGCTATTTATTATAGCAGTTGAATCTTTGAAGAGATGTTATTCTTTGTTCCGTTCAGTGTTGCCGAGACTTATCTTTTTTGGCAAAAGTATATTTTATTATGTGTAATGGTTTTTTAAATTTTATAATAAACTGTATTTAAACTATTTTTAAATTATAAGACTAGAACCAACATTTTCATTATTAAAAGACAGTTCTTTATCATCTCAAGTTTTCTGGGAGATAATTCTGTTTTTTAATTTTTTGAAACTAATGTTGTCATTCTTTTCTTTGATGAATATAATCCCAAAGACCATTCATTGGACCTGTTTGAATATTTCTTTCTGATTTCGAAGAGTTAAAGATATTATCTGAAGATTATTAAGAACGTATTTGCTTATGAGAATTCTATGTTGCTGATTTATTCTTATGTCATTAGTTAAAAGTTAAAATTTTTTCATTTACGAATAATGCAGTGTATAATAAGTGATATTAAAATTTTACTTTTATAATAGCCAAATAAATTCCATTGGTTTAAGAATTATGAATGTTTTTTCTTTCGATTAACCATTTTAAGCACTTATAAACTTTGTTCCATATTAATGTGTGCATTTGAAATTAGTATTATGTGGTTTGTACAGCCATTCTTGAATAGTTGAAACTTTTAAAAGAATTACAAATTGCAGATTTCTGTGCCTAGTGGAAATAAATATGAAGCTTGGTAGATACTCATTTTCCATATCTTTTATATAAACTGACAAATGATACTAAAACAGCACTTTGGGGTATATTTTGTATATTTTCTCCCTGTGTTAAGTGTCTTTAAGAGTTTTAACTGTATTTATCACTATCATTTGAATAGGTGTCTCAATGCTTGTACCTACTGCAAAACTAAACATGCCAGAGGAAATTTGGCCAGTTATCCAATTGATGAATTAGTAGATAGAGCCAAACAGTCTTTTCAAGGTAAGAGTTTCTAGAATTCTGTGTGATTTCAGTCTCTGTAATAAATTTTAATAGTCTTCTAAGTAAAACTTCACTTTCTATGTATGCTTGTTTAGCTTTCTGAAGTGTTTGCAAATGTTTCAGCTTATCTAATAGAAGATGTTATCAGATTCAGGTTATGCTATTTGCATAACTTTTCTTTCACCACTCTCCTGTTTTCTTATGACTCTAAGGTAAGTGAGATGCTTTGAAATTGATCACCTGTCTTTACATTTCATGGAAAAGACGAAAAATAAAAATGAAAGCCATGACCTTCTGGTGTGTGTTAATTAGACTTTTGTGGACTGAATGAAATATTTTTTTAAAAGATTTCTGACTCTTTCTTTGTTAATTCCTGGGCCATTTGGAAAACATAAGGAAAGAGAAAGAGAAGGTAGATTTTACTTTGAGCAAGTAAAGATAACCGCACTCATCCATAGGACTGTTGGAGCTGTGAAGATTGGTAATGGTATAGAGTCCTAAAGAGAGTAATTCTTTGTGTGGGTGGCCAGCTACTTCTGATTCATCACTTGCTGGAAAATGTGATTGCCTCGATATCTCTCAGCATATAGTCAGACATTTGTAACATGAATCACAATTGTGTTGACTCTTAACCATAGATTTCCTCTTTTGTCTTTGTTTATAGTTTGTGTATATAACATTGGTGTGTTTTTATAACCAACATGAGATAATCTATTGTCTCATAATCTTGCGGGTTAATACTTATTGGCAATGTGCTTTTCCTTTTAGCAAGTAACTTAGAGTGCTACTCCCAGTGCTTCACACCCTGAATCTCAGAAAGTATGTTTTACAAACACATGTATTTAGTGAAAAGCTTTTATCAACATGAATTTCAACTGCTCTTTAAAACGAAGAGAAAAATACTCTTGATTAATTCAGTACTTCTGGACAATTTTTTTCTAACTTTATATTCTTAGCACAGTCCCCTCTTCTGTTCACATTCAACTTGTACTGAAAGGAATAAATAGAAACTCATTGACTCCTGTAGTTGTTCCGTTTCAGAACCAGGTGAATTGGCTAATCAGAGGAGAAGTCTGATTGGTTATCTTTTCTGCAATATGGTTACTTTAAGAATTCCTTAGAAAGGGAGTGAATTTGTACAGAAGCCTGCTTTCTTTAAAAAATGATCCTTTGCTGGCATTCTTACTTGGTGTTTGTTTTCCCCTGTATCTATTGGATAACAGAGATGTTAGAACTGTATGATCGATTCACTAACTCTGATTTAAAAGGCATACAAATTACAAGTGAGTTTGCTGATTAAAATAAGGGACTTAAAGAATATATCAGAGGTTAACAGTCACTTGGCTATTTCTAGACAAAGTATTAAGAGATTTATTTAATATTATTTTCATCATCATCAATAGATACATATGTGCTTGGTTAGTCCCCCACCATGAAATATGTGCAGTGCAATGTTTTTCTATTGTCTTGTTGATTAAAGGCTAATTTTTGGACTGATGGGCTCATTGGGTTGATAGGTGGAACTGTTACTAAAATACTGAGGTCTTAACTTTCTAGGTAAGCCAGTGTATTTAGGGAATTTTAAGTTGTGAGTATCTGATGCTCTTTGCCATAGGAGAATTTGAATTCACAACAGTGCTCTGCTGGGTTCCAGCCACATGATCTGACAAAGGTACTTGATGCATACAAGTCATGGTTTTCTTATTACTATGGCACGTAGTGTTGCTTGTTGTTTGAATTTGAGATGACTTACATGAAGTCATTGGTTGTGCCCTTATCATAAAGAAGGCGTGTAACTTAAACTGGAGGAATTTAAAATAAATCGAAGAAGAGAAGTCTAATTCTTTTGAGAAGTCCAGTTTTGAGTGAGAATATTGTAATATCTGTAACATTAATGATTAGAACCATGAGACATTTTCTTTTACTTCTAAAATATATTTTATGAAGAATGTCTACAGATAGGAACTATTGAGTATGACAGTCACCTTTTGTTTTCTCAGTTTGACAAATGCAAAATCATGTTAAGGCCTTATTTCACAATAGGAAATAGCAATGTATAAACTCACATTTTAAAGACATGGAGTTACCAGCATTGTCTTTTGTTCTGCAGCAAACCTTAGTATCATAATGGTTGTGTAGAGTTCCTATGAGTTTTAAAATTGCTATGAGTTTTTAAATTGCAAAGAATAATTTATGAAGTTAAATGTAATAGTAGAAATAGCCTGTTTTTCTTCTTTGGTGACTCTTGTGTATCATTCTTTAATAATTAAGAAATTAGGAATATTTAGAGGGTCAGAGCCCCTTAAATTCTATATTATACCATTATTAAATTTTCCCATAATCAGTAATAAACATGGTTCTTTGAGAATTTAAGAAGAAAAGTCTAAATATGCTGTCGCTAAATTTTAGTGTTTAAAGCTGTTATGTCAGTGCAAGTTAAATTTCCCAACTGAAAATTGCATTTCTTTTCTTACTTTTTCTTAAATTTTTAAATGACTATGTGTCACAAATACAAAATGGTTTTAAAAAATCTCTATACCAATTGTAGGATAGGGATTATATCCCTGGTTGCCTGTCATGTGATAGATTATACAATAAGGTAACAGTTTCTTTCTGAATAGCATATTCATGGAGCATTTTATATTCATAAACATTTATTTCTTAGACATCTAATGAGTGAAGAGACTAGTGCTAGCCCATAGGCAAGGGAGCATTCAGAAGAGATTCTGAAATAATCATGAAATCATTCTGAATATAAAGTGGCTTCCTAAAGTACTAAAAATATACTGACTATACATTCAGCTGCCAAGAATGAGAAAAGGAGCCCATTAACTTTTGAATGGATATCATTAAACAAACTTTATATTTTTTAATAGAAACTGTAGTTTACCTTTTATGAAAAATATATATAGTTTATATTTTGTTGGTTTCCTAGCTTTTTCTTTTTTTTTTTTAATTTTCATTGACTATTTTAACCTTCTTATGTGTTTTTCATTTTCTTGGCAGTTCTGCATATGAGTGTGATATTTACCAGCTTAATTTCTGGGTATCATCTCTTTGTTCTTAACAGACCTTTGGGAAACCTCCCACCCTCACTTCACCTGTGCTGAGCTTTAGGTTTTAAAAATTCCTAGCCATGACAGTCTTTGGGGACTGGGGTTTGACATGGTTGCATTTTAGATATCTAGAAAAACATGTCAAGCAATGACCAGGACTTTGTTGAGGCCAGAATGAATTTACAAGCTAGTGTTTTCTAGGATATTTGTATTGATTTTTCTCCAGCAGCTAATCAATCAGTTTCAGTTGTATAAGTGATGGAGCAAACCTTTTTAAGTGTGCTGGGTGAATGGTGTGGAAACAGCACCTTTCTCTGCTGTCTCTGGAATCAAAATGTAGAGATGATGGATGGGCTGTTTTCATAGCTCTCGTGTGTTTTTCTAGATCTCATTTCTGTGTTGTTACTTTTTTTTTTTCTTCCTCATAAATCTGAACACCCCCCACAAGATAAGTGGCATAAACCGGTTATGGAAAGGTGAATAAATTAAGATGAAATATTCAGAGCAAGGAGAAAATTTCTTGATGCTTAGTGATTTATGTTGGGATTTGATGAATTCAGTTTTATTTCAAGACTTGCAAAGACACTGTCTAGTGTGTATGAGATTAATTATGCAATGCAGCTAATGCAGCTGGAAAACATTACTTCCCTGCCCTTTTGGATAAGAGAGGATATGAGCAATATTTGATTTTCTGGAATAGAAACTTGAAATTGTTGAGTTGTATGGTTTACATGAAGTCGCATTTGACTTACAACCTTTAGCAATTAATAGTGTATATTGATTTTCATCTAAGATGAAAAAGAGACCAATAGTTGCATCCTATTAATTTATATGGCAGTTGTTTAAATGTCTCTTTTATTCTTTTATCTTTTCATTTGTGCTGTGTTCAAACCGAGAAATCTATTTCTTCCGTAGGATTAATAACATTAATATATATATTTCTTACACATTGTCAACTTCCACCAAAGGATTTTAGGCAGCTTACATTAAAGGATTATATGTAATAGACCATAACAAAATAAAGGTTATATGAAATACTATATTGTGTTTCAAAAGAGGAAAGTAATTTTACCAACTCGTGAATCTTGGCTCTCCCAAAGAATAGGGAATTAGGGTGATTTATATAATTTGATAATTAGTTTTTAATGACAAATCCACATGTCTCTAGACTGTAAATACTGAGTTATTTGCTTACATCCTTTTCTAAGAGACATTGACAAATATAATAGAAATGCCTTTAGCCTGTCATGTATGGAGAAGGAAATGGCAGCCCACTCTAGTATTCTTGCCTGGTGAATCCCTTGTACAGAAGAGCCTATTGGGCTACAGTCCATGGGGTCACAAAGAGTCAGACATGACTGAGTGATTTAGCATGGTGATGTATAGAATTTCAAGGTAGTCTCTCCACGGCCTTTTCTTCTGTTGACTGTTACAAACCCCCAATATAACACTAAACCGTAACTTTTAAAAGAAATGTTAATGGCAGAGCTAAATAAATTTACATAATATGTATAACTTGATAGGATCTGATACCTAAATAGCTGTTTGTCAGATATTCGGTTTAAATAAGCTGAGATTAATTACTTTGATGTCAGAGAATGTTAGTAAAGGTTATCTACAGCAGACCGGAGTATAAGTGACTTGGTTCTTGCCTCTTCAGACCTTCCAGTTTCTAAGTCAGTGGTGTTCTTAGCGATAAAGTTTTCTTAGCAATAAAGCAACTCTTCCCAGCTCCAGGCATCCTTCACTAATCAGCCAAGCTTTCCCCTCAGAATCTCTCTCTATACTGAGTGCTATTTGCCACCTCTTAGTATTCCAGATGAACTCTACTTGCCATTCTGAATCTTAAAGTTTGTGTTATGATGGAGGTAGACGGAAGAAACGACTGTAACTATTGGAACTGTATGGTTGTTTTGACATTCATTCAATGAATATTTATTGAACATTGCTTAGAAACAGTTCCTAGTTCTATTGATAGGTATGTGCTTTAGAAATGTGATAACAATACATTATTATAATCAGCCTTTGATTACTTCTGCCAGTAAGATAGGGAGACCAGTGGTGAGGTTTGCTTATCCCTGCTGTGGGAAAGAAAGATGCAGTCCCAGAGCTGTTTTACAAAATGGCATCTGTTTATAATTCTGTAAGCTTTCATAGATCAGAGTACATATAACACTAAAGTGCAGAAAATTTGGAGCTTCTGGGAACATCGTTTTAAGTCGGTCCCTAGGAAAACTAGAGTGTAATCAATCCCCCACTATTACTGGTGAGTTTTACCTTTTTCACTCTGTTTTGTTCTATAAAACAACCTGCAAGTATGCAATTAGTTATGAAAAAATATATATAATATGATAAGACCTTTGCAAAACAGATGGGAAAAGTTAAGACTTGGTGTGGAATTGGAACTTGGGAAAGTAGGCCATAGTTACATATGCTGTTTCAACTCTGAACTTGTCTTAAAGCTTATTTTCTGTAAGAATAAAAAAGCCAGCTTGGCATTAGATTTGAGAGAAAATTTTCACTTGTGATCTCTTGTAGGGAATGGGAAAGATGTATTAGGTCTCAACAGCATCCCCTTAACACTCAGATCCACATACCGAGTTTCTTACAGTTGTATGTTTTGGCATTCCTTGTTAGAACTTGCAGCCATGCCCTGTAAAGCGTAACACTGACAGGATTCTCTGGGAGCCTAAGAGAATACGTTCCAAGTGTTTGGGACTTGCTAGTGATCTGGCTTCACTTCCATGTAGTACTCCTTGGGTACTACAAGGGAATCCTGCTGTAGAGGCTAATAGCTTAGGGTTTGCACCCCGAGGTTGTTCTGTGAGATGATACATCAGAGTGCAGGAAGAAGATACAAGGATTTGTATTGATTTGTATTTTCTCTACCTTAAAAGTTTTTGGTATATGTTTTATATTGTATATAATAGCACAGTCGTGCTTGAGTATAATTAGTAAATACATCTACACTGGGATTCATTAAACCTTTTTTTTTTTTTGAGAAGGAAATGGCAACCCACTCCAGTATTCTTGCCTGGAGAATCCCAGGGACGGGGGAGCCTAGTAGGCTGCCATTTATGGGATCGCACAGAGTCGGACACGACCCGAGCGACTTAGCAGCAAACCTTTTAAAAATTCATTCAGGAGAGTGATTTTCTAAAATATGGAGACCACTGATTCAGAGGAACAAATAGCCTGCCCGTTTACCACTAGAAACCCAATTCTTTCCACCAGGCATCTGGTTTGAGTAGGGTTTGCTCTCTGTCAGGGTCCTAAGGTGCCCATATTCTGTTTTGATTGAGGGCAAATCCATCTGCTTTTGAGATCAAATAAGCAAAGAATAAAGTTGATGACCTTTGGAGGAAACCTGTAGTACTTAATGAAGACTCTTGCTGAGCATCTGCTCAGAGGCAGGCTCTTAGGCCTCGGCAACACGTGTTTCTACTCTGCTTCCATCTGGGTTTCAGATCTCTGGAAGACGGAGCCAGGTGGATGTCGGGTCGGGCCTGGGGGACAGTCCATATTTGGGTTTAGTAGGTGCTCAGTAAATGTTGAATCGGTGGCTGATCCTGAATTGATTATGCTCGCAATTCCATATGCGACTTGGAACCTGCAATGAAAATACAGCCTGGAAAAGCTATATTTCTAAAGTGGGTAAGGGATATTGCTTAGTTTCAGCCGCTCTTCCTTCACAATTGAGTATTGTGTCTCATAACACAGGCTTGATTTTATGACACCAGACATTTGGTGGCAGTGGCTTTCTAAGATTTGCAGAAGAGAATTAATTTACTTTTGGAAAGTATCTCCTGGTACCTGTCATTTTACCAAATGAGTATATCCATGTAGGTCCCATGTTTCTAATTATAAATAAACATTTGCTTTGACATTTCTCTTCTGTGAAACAAAATGCAGCAAACAATTTGTGGTGACAAGGGGACCATAGTTAACTGAAGCTTTGCTTTCGGAAGTTCGAACTGAAGGTAATCTGTCTCTGGGATCATTTTGGTGAACTTTAAAGGCCGCAAGTTAGTTTTGGAAGGTTGTTTAATGGAATGTTAATAGCCTTAGAAAGATGTGAAAGTGATACTGCTACCTGGTGGTTTGTAAACCTGACCTTTGTGAGAAGTTTTCTGGGCAAAAGTACTATTTTGTGATGCCAGCAGCTTTTACTGATTCTGCAGAGTCTGCAGTTTTCTAACACTGGCTGTCAATTCATTCCAGCTGAAAAATTATTAAATTTCTCCTCCTGCTTGTGTGGATATTAAATTGCAGTAAACATACTTGCACAGTGTCAGGTACAGCAAGCACAATTTTCTGTGTGAAAAAAAGGTTTGTTAGTGGGACCTTGGCGGTTCAGCAGAGGTTATAAATTTCTGTATTTCTTCTTATTTATTGCTCTCAGTTATGGTTTTCATTTCTCTTGGTAAGTTTCTTGTTATTTGTAATATAAGAAAGAAAAGTTTGATTTAGACTGCTGACTTTAAAAACTATGCCCTTTAGTTCATTTCTGATCTTGTCAAAAGAAAAAGATGGCAGTAAGAGGATTTAACCAGTAAAAATATAACTGGAACAGAATGAGAAAGATCTGATAAAAGAATGAATTGAATGAAAAAGGGAAGGGATAAATAAAATAATTCGATGATCATCAATTCAGTTCAGTTGCTCAGTCTTGTCCGACTCTTTGCAACCCCATGAACCACAGCAGGCCAGGCCTCCCTGTCCATCACCAACTCAGGAGTTCACCCAAACTCATGTTCATTGAGTCTGTGATGTGATCCAACTGTCTCATCCTCTGTCGTCCCCTTCTCTTCTTGCCATCAATCTTTCCCAGCATTAGGATCTTTTCCAGTGAGTCAGCTCTTCACATTCGGTGGCCAAAGTATTGGAGTTTCAGCTTCAACATCAGTCCTTCCAATGAACACCCAGGAATGATCTCCCTTTGGGTGGACTGGTTGGATCTCCTTGCAGTCCAAGGGACTCTCAAGAGTCTTCTCGAACACCACAGTTCAAAAGCATCAGATTTTCGGTGCTCAGCTTTCTTTATAATCCAAATCTCACATCCATACATTACCACTGGAAAAACCATAGCCTTGACTGGATGGACCTTTGGTGACAAAGTAATGTCTCTTCTTTTTAATATGCTGTCTAGGTTGGTTACAACTTATCTTCCAAGGAGTAAGTGTCTTAATTTCATGGTTGCAGTCACCTTCTGCAGTCATTTTGGAGCCCCCAAATAAAGTCAGCCACTGTTTCCACTGTTTCCCCATCCATTTGCCATTAAGTGATGGAACCGGATGCCATGATCTTACTTTTCTGAGTGTTCAGCTTTAAGCCAACTTTTTCACTCTCCTCTTTCACTTTCATCAAGAGGCTTTTTAGTTCCTCTTCACTTTCTGCCATAAGGGTGGTGTCATCTGCATATCTGAGGTTATTGATATTTCTTCTGACAATCTAGATTCCAGCTTGTGCTTCTTCCAGCCCAGCGTTTCTCATAAGGTACTCTGCATATAAGTTAAATAAGCAGGGTGACAGTATACAGCCTTGTTGTACTCCTTTTCCTATTTGGAACCAGTCTGTTGTTCCATGTCACGTTGTAACTGTGCTTCCTAACCTGCATATGGGTTTCTCAAGAGGCAGGTCAGGTGGTCTGGTATTCCCATCTCTTTCAGAAGTTTCCACAGTTTATTGTGATCCACACAGTCAAAGGCTTTGGCATAGTTAATGAAGCTGAAGTAGATGTTTTTCTGGAACTCTCTTGCTTTTTCGATGATCTAGCAGATGTCGGCAATTTGCTCTCTGGTTCCTCTGCCTTTTCTAAAATGAGCTTGAACATCTGGAAGTTCATGGTTCAGGTATTTCTGAAGCATGGCTTTGAGAATTTTGAGCATTACTTTACTAGCGTGTGAGATGAGTGCAATTGTGCAGTAGTTTGAGCATTCTTTGGCATTGCCTTTGTTTGGGATTGAAATGAAAACTGACCTTTTCCAGTGAAAACTGGAAACTGACCTTTTCACAGCATCATCTTTTAGGATTTGAAATAGCTCAACTGGAATTCTATCACCTCCACTAGCTTTGTTCATAGTGATTCTTCCTAAGGCCCACTTGACTTCACATTCCAGGATGTCTGGCTCTAGGTGACTGATCACACCATCGATGATCATACATAACACATAGATCCCTTTGGATTGCAGAATTCTGGTTAAGGAAGGTGAATGATGGTGAGATAGTGAAGTGGTTTTTAAACTTTCCTGTCTCGGAGACTAACTTGTGGATGTTGGAGGTCTATGTTTAAAATGTAAGTATCAGGTCAGATACCACCCTTATGGCAGAAAGTGAAGAAGAACTAAAGAGCCTCTTGATTAAAGTGAAAGAGGCAAGTGAAAAGGCTAGCTTAAAACTCAGCATTCAAAAAATGAAGATCATGGCATCTGGTCCCATCACTTCATGGCAGATAGATAGGGGAAAAATGGAAACATTGAGAGGTTTTTCTCTTGGGCTCCAAAATGACTGCAGATGGTGATTGCAGCCATGAAATTAAAAGACACTTGCTCCTTGGAAGAAAAGCTATGACCAACCTTGACAGCATATTAAAAAGCAGAGACATTACTTTGCCAAGAAAGGTCTGTGTAGTCAAAGCTATGGTTTTTCCAGTAGTTATGTATGGATGTGAGAGTTGGACTACAAAAAAGCTGAGTGCTAAAGAATTGATGTTTTTGAACTGTGGTGTTGGAGAAGACTCTTGAGAGTCCCTTGGACTGCACAGAGATCCAACCAGTCAATCCTAAAGGAAATCAGTCCTGAATATTCCTTGGAAGAACTGATGCTGAAGCTGACACTCTAATACTTTGGCCACCTGATGTGAAGAACCTACTTATTGGAAAAGACCCTGATGCTGGGAAAGATTGAAAGCGGGAGGAGAAGGGGATGACAGAAGACGAGATGGTTGGATGGCATCACCAACTTGATGGGCGTGAGTTTGAACAAGCTTGAACATACCTGGCCATATTGGCGATTCAGTAGGTGTGCCGTAGGCCCAGGAATGTACATTTTCAAATAAATCGCTCCTAATGACTCCAGATGTAGGTGTTATGGGAAACACCTCCAGAAACTTGTCTAGAGAATTTTCTTGATTAAATACACCAAGTCATTTGATCAGAATATTGAAGGGACAAAGTAATGTACTATTTATGTCAAGAATATCAGCATAAACAACATAAGCTACACAAATGGTCTTCTACATGTTCATCTTACTGGGAAATAGGTCTTTCATTTCTCTAAATACCTTTGTCAATGGATGTGAAGTGACAGGCTTCAGTGGTGAGTGTGGGAGCGTAGCAGTGTTTCATGAGTCAGGCTGATACAGAATGTGTGTGTGCACCTGTGCACATTTGATGTGGCAATGATTCAGTTCAGTTCAGTCGCTCAGTTGTGTCCGACTCTTTGTGACCCCGTGAATCGTAGCATGCCAGGCCTCCCTGTCCATCAACAACTCCTGAAGTTCACTCAGACTCACATCCATCTAATCAGTGATGCCATCCAGCCATCTCATCCTCTGTTGCCCCCTTCTTCTCCTGCCCCCAATCCCTCCCAGCATCAGAGTCTTTGCAATGAGTCAACTCTTCGCATGAGGTGGCCAAAGTACTGGAGTTTCAGCTTTAGCATCATTCCTTCCAAAGAGATCCCAGGGCTGATCTCCTTTAGCATGGACTGGTTGGATCTCCTTGCAGTCCAAGGGACTCTCAAGAGTCTTCTCCAACACCACAGTTCAAAAGCATCAGTTCTTCGGCGCTCAGCCTTCTTCACAGTCCAGCTCTCACATCCATATATTACCACAGGAAAAACCATAGCCTTGACTAGATGGACCTTAGTCGGCAAAGTAATGTCTCTGCTTTTGAATATGCTATGTAGGTTGGTCATAACTTTCCTTCCGAGGAGTAAGCATCTTTTAATTTCATGGCTGCAGTCACCATCTGCAGTGATTTTGGAGCCCCCAAAATAAAGTCTGACACTGTTTCCACTGTTTCCCTATCTATTTGCTGTGAAGTTGTGAGGCTGGATGCCATGATCTTCATTTTCTAAATGTTGAGCTTTAAGCCAACTTTTTCACTCTCCTCTTTCCCTTTCATCAAGAGGCTTTCTAGTTCCTCTTCACTTTCTGCCATAAGGGTGGTGTCATCTGCATATCTGAGGTTATTGATGTTTCTCCCGGCAATCGTGATTCCAACTTGTGTTTCTTCCAGCCCAGCGTTTCTCATGATGTACTCTGCATAGAAGTTAAATAAGCAGGGTGACAATATACAGCCTTGACGTACTCCTTTTCCTATTTGGAACCAGTCTGTTGTTCCATGTCCAGTTCTTACTGTTGCTTCCTGACCTGCATATAGTTTTCTCAAGAGGCATGTCAGGTGGTCTGGTATTCCCATCTCTTGAAGAATTTTCCACAGTTTATTGAGATCCACACAGTCAAAGGCTTTGACATAGTCAATAAAGCAGAAATAGATGTTTTTCTGGAACTCTCTTGCTTTTTCCATGATCCAGCGGATGTTGGCAATTTGATCTCTGGTTTCTCTGCCTTTTCTAAAACCAGCTTGAACATTAGGAATTTTAGAGCCCAGAAATATGGTCGAACTCAAAAAGTAGCCTGGAAAGGCATCAAAACAGAGATCTGAATAGTGATTAAAACTAGAGTCTGAAACCAAAAAGATAGAAAATAAAATCCAAGTGCCTGGAGAATAAATAGGTGAAAGTCCTAACTAATTAATTAGAATGGGCCATATTGCTTGCTTGCCACTTGCAGAGTGATAAATTAATTCAGGAGTTAAAGGAAATGTTTGCAATGGGCAAAACCCACTTTTGGCATTATAAACTGTTGAAATATTTAAGCTTAGGCTTTTTATTTATTTATTTTTTTTGTTTTGGCCTGTGTGGTCTTAGTTCTCTCACTAGGGAACCAACCTGTGCTCCCTGCAGTGAACACATGGAGTCCTAACCACTGGACCACCAAAGAAGTTCCATAAGCTTAGTTGAATTTATGTTTCATAATTAATTACATATTTTATAAATGCATTTTGATATCTAAGATTTAACACACCCAGCAAATCATAATCCCTCTTTTCTTGTCTCTAAATATCATGTGGATGAACAGTGAAAAATCTGTTACTCAGTGGCCAACATTGACTCACTCCGCTGGTAGTCATGCTCTGGGTAGACAGGGCCCTTCTACATTGGCCGTCTGCTTGGCATGTGTCTTGCTTTGGCCATTGGAGCATGAGAAAGCCTGATGCAAGTAGTTTTATAAACACTTGTATACTGGGACTTGTTCTTATGGAATGTTGCTTGGATCCCTGAGTCTCCTTGAAAGTGTTCCAACTAACCTACTTCAGTTATTGCACGGACATAGTCAGCCCACAGATGTACCAGCTGAGACTCGAGATATGAATGAGGAAGCCATCTTTAATGCTCCTACTATCACACTGATCAAAAAAGCAAAACCCAATCCACATTGCAGAACTATGAGCAATAATAAATTATTGTTTTATGCCACTAAGTTTTGTGTAGTTGTTTTGCAGCATTAAGTATATTGTGTTAGCTATTTAGAAAAAAATTTTTAATTGAAATGTCATAATGCTATCATTATATTTACAGTACCTGTTCAGTTTAGCCAAATGGATTCAGGATTGCATTTTGGTTATGAACAGAAAGGGTTAGATTCTGTGACCGGAAGAAAGCTGTTTGTTCTCTCTCAGGTTCAGTTTTTTCATCTGAACAGTAGAAATAAAGCATACTCATTAGATAATCAGCATGGATTTTAAGCCAGATGCTGTAATACTAAATCTATGATACTTTGAGAATACTTAAAAACTGTTGTTTTTGTTCAGTCACTAAAGTCATGTCCGACTCCTTGTGACACCATGGATGGCAGCACGCCAGGCTTCCTTGTCCATCACCAACTCCCAGAGCTTGCTCAAACTCATGTCCATTGAGTCGGTGATGCCATCCAACCATCTCATCCTTTGTCGTCCCTTTCTCCTTCTGATTTCAGTCTTTCCTAGCATCAGGGTTTTTCCAATGAGTCAGCTCTTCGCTCAAGTGACCAAAGTACTGGAACTTCAACTTCAGCATCAGTCCCTTTGAGTGAATACTCAGGGTTGATTTCCTTTGGGATTGACTGGTTTGAGCTTCTTGTTGTCCAAGGGACTTTTGAGTCTTCTCCAGCACAATTCGGAAGTATCAATTCTTCGATGCTCAGCCTTCTTTATGGTCCAGCTCTCACATCTATACATGACTACTGGAAAAACCATAACTTTGACCTCATGGACTTTTGTAGGCAAAATGATGTCTTTGCTGCTTAATATGCTCTCTATGTTTGTCATTCCCTTCCTTCCAAAGAAGTCTCTTAACCTCATGGCTACAGTCACTGTCTGCAGTGATTTTGGAATCCGAGAAAATAAAATCTGTCACTGCTTCCACTTTTTTCCCTTCTAATAAATGGTTGCTTACTATTATTGTGTTTGTTCTTAATGATTTAGAAAAAGGACAAGGAGGAAGAAGGGGAACAGAAAAGAGAAAACATTGTTACCATTTTATTTTTCTTTCCAAATCTGTTCTGTGTGTATTAGTGCATATAGGGACATGCCCTAGCCTGGCTATTTTTTGAGCTTCCCTGGTAGCTCAGGCAGTAAAGCATCTGCCTACAAAGCAGGAGACCCAGGTTTAATCCCTGGGTTGGGAAGATCCGCTGGAGAAGGAAATGGCAACCCATTCCAGTATTCATGCCTGCAAAATCCCAGGGACCGAGGAGCCTGGTAGGCTACAGTAAGAGGAAACACTGGCTGGTAGGTGTGCTTCTCACACTTTAAAGGGCAGACAGATCATCTGGAGATTTTGTTAGCATGTGAATTCTGTTTCCGATGGGTCTTGAGTGGGGCCTGAGAATTTGCATTTTAAGTTCTCTATTGATACTGATACTGCTGGTTCTCATGACCTTTCATATTTTAGTTCTGAATCCCCTCTTCAGCCATCATCTTTCATCATTCATAATTTGTTCTTCGCTCACTCAGAATTTTTTCTTCATATGTCTGTGATAGCGCTTGCCAGGTGTAGTTAAAGTGATCTGTTTAAATATTTATATTTTTCTACTTTACCTCCTCTGTGATCTCTCTGATAGCTGCTTGCGTCTCACTTTTTTGATATCACAATTAATGTTCAATAACTGTCTTTTGGTGCATGCCCTTATGATTCTCATAACTGAACTGGGAACTTCATCTTCCATTTTACTAATTGGAAATAGTAAATGTTCAGAGAATAAACCTTCTCAGTATCTGGCTGTGAACCCTGGAGTTTGAAGGAATAGTCAGCTAGTGTCCTTGCTTGAGAGTGAGAGAAGAATGGATTGTTCACAGATGTGAATAATTTGGGGAGGATAATGGAGATTGGACACAGTTCAGACTGTTTCTTTTTGTGAATATTAATGTACACCCATACTATATCATATAAACAAATAGTAGAAAATTAGACTATTTGAAGCAGATTTAATGTTCTAGGTAGGAAATGTTGAGGAAAGCTTGTATTTAAGAAGATAATATCTGTTTTCTTTGAAAAATTGGGTTACTACATATTACGTAGAAGTGAATTCATTTCTGCTTTTGTATCTATATTTGTTCACTCTGGCTACATCTGTGCTTTATTTTTTAAACTAGAAATAATTTATATGCAATGGTCTGACCTTAATTTACAGTTGTGCTGGCTTTCAGATATAATTCACTGTGGAATTAGTTTTAGTGAAAAAAAAAATAATAAGGGGAGGTGAGTAGGAGGAGCCTGGGACTATGTTCAATGGAGACTCATTGAATAAAGCTTTTAAAAATAATTTCTCTAACTGTATTAGCCCTGTATTTGAATATTTCCAGCAGGATTATTTCTGCACCTAAATGTTCAAATAGTATGTGCTTTTATAAATTCATAAATATTATAATCACATGAAAATATACCTCTCCCTGTGAATTTTGGCGATTGTGTTCACCTATGGCTGATTCGTGTCAGTGTATGGCAAAACAAATACAGTATTGTAATTTAAAAAATAAATAAATTTAATTATAAGAAAAAAAAAGAAAACAACAAAAAAAAGAAAATCTGTAAAAATTTTTGCTCTGATTGACTGTCATTTTGCTGAATAGTTCTTGATTTGAAATGAGAACATACAGGAAAATGTATGTTTCATTTTTTAAGCACCTTTGCCAAGATTAGTGTTGGATTTGATCTTAATTGTTATTATTTGTTTATTTGACAAACATGTGTCAGGTACCTAGTAAGTGGGGATATGTGATAGTGAAATCCTGCTTACATTCTACGTTTTCTGTAGTGAATCTTGGGACATCTAGAAGAAACAGTTTGTGATTTTTAAGTATGACTTGATAGCAGGTTATGAAACAAATATATATTTTCCTTCACTAAAATACAGCATTTGATAAAATAAAAGTTGCTACTTAAAAATGACTGACTTGTTCAGAATAATTCATATCAGAGGAAAGTAAGTGGAAACTTGGATCAGTGTATTTTAGGTAAGACAGGATATTTCTCAAGTTGGGTTTCAGCTAACTCTTGACATCTAATCACATATTCAGCCCCTACATCACTAATTACTTTTAAACTTGGACTTCCGGAAGCCGAATTGCCATCCCTAAGCAGAGAAAAATTATTTTGTATGCTGCATAGCATTTATTGTATTCTACCAGCAACACAGAATTTTTGCACATCACTGATTTTCTTCCTTGCTTTATTTTATTCATATTAGTGACACTGATTTTTTGTGTGTGATGAATATAGGTATGATTGTAAATCTAGTTCAGACAATGAATAAAACTGTGTAAGAAGTGGGTGCCAAGTAATGTTCTTTGTACTATTACATCTAGTGTTTCACTTCAGCCTTACGTTCGTTGAGTGAATTATAGCTGCTGGTGCTTGTTGTCCCTGTTTTACTGCTGCACAGGTTCCTCTGAAGGTCTGAAGAAGAATGTGAAGATGGAGATTTCCTGATGGATGAGCCAGTGTGCTTTGCACTGTAGCACACTGCTCCTTAGGGAGAATATTGCAGATGCATTGGTTGCTATAGTGCAGTTTAGTCTGTTATGATAGTTGGGGTCATTTCATGAGTTGGGATTGTTTTGAGAGACGCCCTCGTGGAATTGCAATCATCATGCTCTTGAATGGTGGCACTGAGGCATTTCACAGGTTTTCAGCTTCTTCGGTCACAACTCTTTCAAAAGATTAGGTACCTAGAAAAATAACAGAATGCTGAAAAACCAGGCCCACACAGAAATTTTAGGTTCTAGATACCTTAATACACCAGAAGAAAGTATTTTCATTTGTGTGTCAGTGAATAGACTACATTTAAGTCCATTCATTAAGTCAGTTCATTAAGGTACATTTAAAACTCTGCCTTATTGTAAAATTACCTGTTCTTTTCAAGTTTGGAGATTTAAGAACTATTTAAAAGTATATTTTACTGTACATGAAATGAATATAGAAATGATGTTAATGATGCAGAAAGATTAGTTCTATATGTAACTATTAACTTGAGACTTTGGATCTGTGAAGATCTTTAGTTTCTAGTGTACCCATCAGAGTTGCTTGATTGCCTAAAATCTATGTCCTCCTCATGCCACAGACTTGCACTAAATGAACTGTGAATTTTAATTTGAAATGTATTTGGAAACCAATTTCTATTAAAAAATGGATTTATAGTTTGAAAACTGGGTACCTCAGAAATGCCAAGTAAATCCAGTTCATCTTCAGTTGCCAGTTGTGTCTGTTTTTAATTTTAGGCAATTGCATTTGTGACCCACTCTTGTTTGGCTTTACTTTTTGAGAACCAGTGCTCCAAAGAAAGAAAAAATAAACCCACTTTTGTTCCTAGTTTATTTGCAAACCAGGTCAGACGCCCTTGATTAGCTCTCAGTTGGAGGATAATTTGAACCTTGACAGATTGAACCCAAACAGCAGGGTTTCTCTAGTCTGGCCAACAGATAGAAAAAATAAAATAAAAGCTAATTCTAGTTCATAAGCCATACAACAGGACTGAATAAACGTGCAACTGTTAATGAATAGCCATTTCAAATATTTACAAAAGGCCCAAGAAAAAGAAAAGATTAGCATCTTAGGCAGCTGTTCTAAGGGAACCCTATTAAAAATAAACATGATAAATGATGCTTGAGAGCTTATATATCTGTCAAATATCAAATACATTCAAACAAAAAAAACACTATTTCAGAAAAACAAAAAACTATTAAGACTCTTTGGAGCATGGCTATCCTGCTTTGTGGTTTACAGTGGAATTTTATTTTTCTTTTTAAAATGTATCTTTTCTAACCCCTCAAATATTCTTAGAGATGCTATTTTATAGAGTGTAAGGTTATGGGTAAGTGAATGAAATCATTTGAATGGTATCCATTGTGATTAAATTGGTTAGGAACTTTAAAATTCAGCTGTCTGTCATTTGAATGAAGACATACTGTTAATTTTTATTTTATGAGATTGCAGATGACAAAATGGTTTGAATATGACTGTAATAACATTTTAGCATTGTGGCAGTTGTGCTAGAAAATGCTACGTAGAGATGGAAATTATTACTGACGCAGTAAGGTGTTGGTTGGTTCCCCACAACTGATTACAAGTACAGTTATTATTGTCTCTGTGTGCTTTGAGCAGTGTTTCTACAAATCCACCCGAGTCTATGTAAAATACCCTTTGTGTGCTTAGCTAAAATAAAAGAAACTATACCTGCCATACGTTAATGACTTACATAGCATATCTTTGGATTTCAAGACTTACCATTCATGTTTCTAACTATTTTTGATTCTTTGAAAGTGTGGAGAGGAGCAGTTTGAATTTGAATTTGTATTTGAGTAGGTGTGTTCTGAGGCTAAAGTGGAAGATCAAGTCATTTGTCTGATGAGTGAGTTTAGATAGCAGCTCAGCGTTTGTCTCGTGATATAGAGTAAGTCTCTTGTAATTTTTGGTTGTAAATGACTAAATCCTTGTTTCTGTGCCCAAGATGTCACCTAAAGGAAAGCCAGTACTAGTGGCGTGACCTTTGTGGATCTGGAGGTCTCTAGATGATAATGAGCTACTGTATTAATAATTGAATATTTGAAAAGTTTAAAAACCTTGCTTATTTTGATTTGAGGTCATTTCTGATTTTGTAAAAGTGTGATTCTTTATCAGGAGTACAGATCATTTTGTGAAAGTTCAAAAAAACATGTCAGTGGTTAAAGTGTAGCCTGCATGGGTGTAAAGTCTGTGATATAAATATGGAGCACTGATGGATTCTTAGGCCCACTGTTTGTTTTCAGGCCAGTGTCAGAACCAGTGCAAAGGATCATGAGATGTTGTGATCTGGCCCTAGACTTCCCTGACTTCACGTTCCATTCCTCTCCAGTGGTATTTTTATGGATCCATTTCCCCTATCCCCATCTAAACTGGCGCAACTGAATGCTCCATAATACCCTATCACCTGAAATAGCATCACCATTAATTCATTTTTGCCCTCTAATGTAAGGGTTAGAAAGAGGGAGGGAAATGACTAAAGAACCTAAAACTGATGTATAAAGGGGGCGTGAGTATGTAATAAGAGGATAAGGAAGAAAGGCAAGTCAGTCGTTTTCAGTTACAGGTTGCTTCTGTGTAATAAACACTGTTATTATTAAATTACTGTTTCTTTGAAATATACGCACTGCATACACGCACACCTGAGGGGAATTATATTATGACTTATGCATGTAAGGAAACCAGTATCACAGTTTGATATTTTTAATAGTAACTTTTCTGTTTCTGCTCTTTTGAAGGGTACTCAATATCACTCCCTTTCTGAAAGTGGTTTTAGTGAAATCCAAAAGAGTCTGTTCTGTCGAAAATACTTGGGTTCAGACTCCATTGATCACTACATTTTCATGCTGTTGTGCAGTTAGAGTAGACCCTTAAACTTAGAGACTCTCTTTGTGCTTCATCATTGTAATTTACACACTGGGCTGGTACATTCTCTTCACGACAGTTTGTCTTGTGCCTCCAGCTGCTCCCCAATAGCCATTGTGCTGAATAAGCACTTATTTCAGTATGTCCTTGATACAATTAATGCAGGCATCTGCAGAAGCGGCGGCGGCGGCGGCAGCTGCAGTGCCTTATGGAAGCCAACTTCTGCTTAGCATTGTGATAAAAGAAATAGTTTTGAGCTGGAAGCTAATGTTGGCTTATTTTTAGCATAAAAAGAGTTGCACCTGCCAGGGCTAGTGGAGGACTGAGGTTTGTTGATTACACGTTCTTGTTAGTGCTATTGTTATTGGTAAAATGGGGATGATGTCATCCTTATCAGACTGAATTGGCACCCTGTAGAGTGACAAATAATTTACCCTCTGCGGTTTTATCAGCATGGGCCGCATGTTAGAAGCAGCCAGAGTGCTAGGTTTTCACAGTTGAATGCTATGGAACTGCAGAGGTGTATGAAAATGAAAGGGATTGATACTTGTAATCAGTGCACATAGTCACGGCCAAGGTGTAATGAAACATAAGTGCACATTTAGGGTAATTATGCTGCTACCAGGTGGGGCCCTGGGGCTTTGCATGTATAGACGCTGCTTGAGGTGGCGGATGTGCAGCGAGGGGCCCTGCAGCAACCATCTGGTAGATTCTCATTTTCTCATTAATTCTTCTGTCCCCTAAGTCTGGGCTACATTGACTTGGAACAGCGCTTCATCTGTTCAGTATCTCATCTCATCTTAGTTGGGACTTGCTTTCAGCGGTGGTATTGATATGATGTAATTCACAGTCTCAGCTATGTGAAATATATTAGAGCAAATCATCGAGGTGATTTTTTTTGTTTTGTTTTGTTTTTGTAGTAAAGCTGTCTTTGGTAACATCCACATGGCTAATTATAAACAATTCACCACTTTTGTAGTTATTTTTTAATAACATAAGTAGAATAGCTGTTCACATTGGCTAAATGTACATGGTTCTCCGAAACGTTTTATAAAACACAAGATTATTTTATTTATAAAAATTACAAAAGTGCATTTTCTTTGGTAATTATAAAAATTATGTGTCTTATTTCTACAGGGTGATATAATTTTTGTCTCAGATAACAAAAACTTACTTTACAGCCAACCTTAGGGATAAATTATTTGCACAACAATATAAATATACTTAATGTCCCTGAGCTGTACATTTAAGAATGATTAAAATGGTTCTTAAAAAAGAATAAGAAAGTGATATTTGAAGTTATGTAGGGAAGTAAAATGCTTGAAATTTGCTAAATGAATTTTATAAATATTTTCACATAGTAAGAAAAATAAATTTAAGCATCTAGCATAGCATTTGTAGGTAGTTCTCATGACTGCTTTATTTATTAATATAAATATTAATATCTGAAAACATATTAGTGAAATCTGTAGTATACATTCATATAAATACAAAAATAGCAAAGTAACATATACTGGGTGACTTTTTTATACCATATATTTTATATCAGAGTTCGATATATCAGAATGTGGACAATATTCTGGAGTCTGTGGTTGCATTTAACTGACATGAGATTAGTGATTTCACAATCTTTAATAAATATAATATTTGTATGCTGCGTGGTTCTCTAAGAACTTTTTATAAATAATAAAAATACCCCTATTGAAATTTTCCACCAAAGAAATCCCCATGCATTTTGTCATTCCATTTCCATGAATTTTCCTAAAATGGAAAATGAAAGAAAGATATATCAGCTTCTTCTAAAAACTATAGGAACAGCCCCAGCGATGCCCCTGAGGCCTGTCAGTGGGCTTGCACGGAGGCTTGCTGGACATTCCTAGTCGCAGCAATGCTGCCATCTGAGCATCACGTCATTGGCTCCAGCCTGCTACCCAGATACCCTCATCTGCATGGAAGGGGAGAGTTAAAAGCAATTTACTGCTTTAAAATGCCCAACTATTTTTTTTTTTCATATTTGTCTTGAATAAGGCTCCTAAAACATTAAAATGTATCTCATTTCCCCTCCTTTCTATTTATATAAATTCATTTAAGGCAGCAGATGAGAAGAGGTTGAAAACTCCTTGTAAGTTATCTCTTGGGAAATTATTTGATTATTACTTACTAAGTAGTGTGATGGTATACAGAAAACATGTCAGCAGTACTTTATTCTCTCAAAGTTTACTCATTTGTGTTCAGAGCATTTAAATAGGATTTTTTTCCCCCACATACATTCATTGGATATTAGCTAAATCACCTATTTACTAGGCTGTGAGCTTAGCTCAAGTCTGGGCAAGAGGTCAAATCATTTAAATCCTGACTTGGCCACTGACCAGGTATGTGACTTTGAGCTAGTGATTTCACCTTCCCAAGCCTCAGTCTTCTCATCTAAAACCTGGAAGTAAGAATCCTTTACACAAATCATGAGAATTCTTGATGATGTATTCCTAGCAGAGGACCTGTGAATGGGTACTCAGTGGATGGTTGCTGCTGTTAAAGTTTTTTTACTAACAAGTGTGATTAAGAACCTGTACTCCAACGTTTAGATTATCTTCAAAGAAACCATTACACAGGAAAATACAAGAATAACTCATCCTATACTGACTAGCGCCCACATTTCTCAAAGGCAGAGGTGGACATTTAACTACATAGATATTTAATAGATTAGAAATGCCAGCTGGTGTGTATTGATCAATGAGGAGAAATACATGTACATCCCTTCTCATTGTGGTATTATGTAGGTATGTATGTATTATTTTTAAATACATAAAATACATAAGAATTAAAGGAAACAAATTATATTGAAATACCATCAATGTGCAGAAAGGACATTTTTGTGGTACATGTTTTTGTGAATATATTAAATAGAAAGATGCAGCTATATATCTAATAATTTTAATAATTTCCTAATAGTGATATATCAAAATATCTGGAATAACTATAATATATAAAACTATATACAAAAATTACAGGTATTGTAAGTACCGGTAACTTGGTACTATAATTCTAGAAATGCAAAAATTTGGCAAAAGCTTAGTGAAAGCAGAATTGTGATTTTTTTTTCCCTCTCATTCAAGTTCAGGCATTCTTTCCTGCACCCCTCAAGTCTGTCATACCTTCAGATTTTTGTCCCCCAGGTGGAGTATAGGTAACTTTCAACTAGCTTTCTTAGTGAAGGAAGAGATGTATACAACAATGACAGAAGCTAATACACACACTTATCAACATCAACATAACAATCTCAAAATGATTCAGATCAGCTGGTTTTCTGCTGTATTAGCCCTTGACCAAGATCCCTGATGAATGGACTCTTCAATACTCCCCTCTGTCCATCCCCTCACAGTTTTATACTCAATAGTTCCTTGTTATTTGATTATGTTTGCAAATACACTTAACTATTTTATTTGAACTAGAATACAAACTTTCCATGAAACTGATAAAACTTGTTAGATCTGTGTCATAAGTCTAAAACATTCACTTAGTTTACAAGAAAATATCTATCCCTTTACCTGTGAGCAAGATTATTTAGGAACACAGTAGACTTGGAATTCCCAAACCGTGGGACCTTAGCTTGAGTAGATACCTAAATTGAAATCTTCAGATTATTTTGTCCAAACATGGAGCAACAAGAAAGATTCAAGCATATTTCTTAGAAATTGTAGTTGTGTAGTTTTGTGTATCTTTAATTATAGAAGATTGTAGCCACAAAAGTATGCCATGTTTTTAAAAACGTATTCAGCAACTTATATTATTGAAAACATTTTAAAGTACATTCTTTAAAGCAGCAATACTTCCTTTTTTTTTTTTTTTAACTCTAAAAAGCTTACTTTTCCTAATATGGGCTTTTTTGATTAGAGTTTTGATGATCAAAATTGCACTCCGAGCTAAGTAAAAGTAATTTAATGAGAGTCATCAGAGTGCAGAGAAAGATGAATTTTGGCTTTCAAGATGGATGCAGGATTATCTAGGAGGTAACTGTAAACTGAGTTTCAAAGGACATGTAGGATTTGATAGATGGTCATCAGGGACTTCCCTGGTGGCTCAGATGGTAAAGCCTCTGCCTACAATGCGGGAGACTGGGGTTCAATCCCTGGGTTGGCAAGATCTCCTGCAGAAGGAAATAGCAACCCACTCCAGTATTCTTGCCTGGGAAATCGCATGGATGGAGGAGCCTGGTAGACTACAGTCCATGGGGTCGCAGAGAGTCAGACAGGATTGAAGGAGTTCGCTTTCACTTTCACTTTCATGTGGTAAAGGACCTTTCTAGGCTGGAGGAAGTAATGAAGAGTAAAAGTGAAAGTGTTAGTTATTGGACTGTAGCCTGCCAGGCCCCTCTGTCCATGGGCTTCTCCAGGCAAGAATACTGGTCTGAGTAGCCATTCCCTTCTCCAGGGGATCTTCCCGACCAAGTGATTGATCCCTAGCCCCCTGCACTGCAGGCAGATTTTTTTACTGTCTGAATCACCAGGGAAGACATTGCTAGGCTGGAGAAAGAATATGATCAAATACTGAAGAAGAGTGATTTACATATTTTCCTTAGGAGCAGTCCGAATATGGACTCTCTAGAAGCCCAGTGATTGAATATTTATATCTATAGCTAAGAAGCTTAACCATTATTTTGTAATTATTGGAAGGAAATAAACTTTTCTTTTAAAATAAAAAACATAAGAACAAATCTACATTTAGGGAAATAATTCAGGTTGTATTATGAAGGATGATGAGAAAATGGAAAACATTGATTGGAGAATGAGATTGTCAAAGGCTGTTTGAATGTTTGAGGTGAGAGACTTGAACTTAGCATTGGGAATGCATTAGAACCAAGGGATACTTTAGAATACAGATTTTAAAAAATTAGAGGATGGGGAAAAACACACACAATCTCAAATACCTGACATTTTAGCCTGCGTGATTGGAAAAGGAATTGGAAATCAAAAAAGGAGGAGCTTGTTTTAGAGGAAAAGGCAATTTTAGGCTTAGGCTCAGTGTAGTGTTGGAAGCTTTTCTTCATAGAAAAATATAGCTGCCTATTCTAAATTCTCATCTGACGCTCTCCTAAGAAGTTCAAGTTTAAAGAGAGTCAGACTTTGAAGGAGAAAGCTGAAGAGGTGCAGTCTGTTTTGCAGAGGTTAACTAGGATGAGATTTAAGAAAATATCATTGATGTGAAAATTAGAAACTCATTGATTGCCTGAAGAGAACAATTCTATTATAGTAGCTGGCCCCAGACTTTTGAATGGCCATAGAAAGCTTGTCTAAAATGTAGGTTTATTAAATTGTTATCACTGGTCTCTTGGACTAGGGCAGGGCCTAGAAGTCTGCTTTGAAAATCACTCAGATGATGATGATGACAGTGATGATGGTGATGATTATGAGTAGCTTTTACACACACACACACACACACACAAACACATATGTATATGATTTAGAGAAGGCGATGGCACCCCACTCTAGTACTCTTGCCTGGAAAATCCCATGGACAGAGGAGCCTGGTAGGCTGCAGTCCATGGGGTCGCACAGAGTCGGACACGACTGAAGCGACTTCACTTTCACTTTTCACTTTCATGCATTGGAGAAGGAAATGGCAACCCACTCCAATGTTCTTGCCTGGAGAATCCCAGGGACGGGGGAGCCTGGTGGGCTGTCGTCTATGCGGTCGCACAGAGTCAGACACGACTGAAGCAACTTAGCAGCATATACCAGACACTGTTTTAAGTTGATTATAAGCATAGTCTCCTAAGAACTCTATGAGGTATGTACCATAATTGCTCTATTTTACAAATGAGAAAACTGAATCACAAAGAGATTAAATAACTTGCCCCAATTTACATGGCCGAGAAGTGATGAGTCCACAGCCCGTGATCTTGACCACAGCACTGCTTCCAGCGAGTGCTGAGAATCAGTAACTTAGCACACCGGGCATCAAAGGCAGCTAAAGGGAGACCATTGACTCAACCTTTCATCTTCCAAGGCCCTTAGTCGTCGTATTTATTTATTTCTGTGGGTGTCTTAAAAAGCATTGCTTTGTTTCCTGCTACAATTCTTGTAACCCTGTTTTGACCTTGCTTAATTTTTGTTATTATTTGAGCCTTAAACAATGTAAGTGACTAGGTTTCTGTTCACTTTCCAGAGGCCCTGGGCAAGTGATTGCAGAGGGAGTTGGATTGCAGTGCAGTTAGCAGCTGAGGGGAGGCAGAGAAATCAAAAGCAGCAGGGGTTGGGGGTTAAGGAGTAGCTCCTGGCCTAGAAGTCTGTGTGGAAGGGACTTAGGAGGCCGTCCGAGGTGGGGAAGCTGTGGCTTTAAAGCAAACACGCGGAGTCCACTTCGAGTTACGTTAACTTGTACTACTTGGTTAGGGCATTGGGCCAGGGATACAGAAGGAAATAATTGAGGTTGGGAGTTGGGGTCAGGGGGAGATTGCTAAAGCCCCATTGAAAACTACCCTTCAGTGTCCTCAGCTCTGGGCAGAAGAACAGAAACGATGTGGTAGATGATGAAATTGTATGGAGGGACCACTATTTTTACATTAGGGGCTATTTATGAATGTGTCGGTATGACAAGGAAAAAGAAAGTAGAGATAAAGTTTTTGGTCTTACCGGAGAGACAAATCTTGCATAATGGGAGAGCAATTTCAAATGGAACGGGAAAGGATAGCAAGGTTAGACAAGCAGGAAACTAGGAACACTGGTTACTGTGACACAAAAAGGGAAAAGGAGAGTTCATGTCAAAAAAGAGAGAAATTTTGAAGTGATGGAAGGAAGGTTAGAGACTTTCAAAATGAATGTTCTCCATTTTTTTTTAAGAAGTGGGTGGCAAGGTCATTGGCTCCCAGGACTCACTGGGGATGAGGAGAATGGTTGTATATCATCTGATAATTGTGTGTTTCTGTAGACCTTTAAGATGAGTAAGAGAGAAAAGTCATAGAAGCTCTTAGATGTGTCAGTGTTTACTGTTGTTTCTGAGATGTGTTGGGGGGTTGGAAGACTGATTCCAGGAGGGGGCAGCAGCGCTATAAGCATTTAATTTGGGTGCATATTTCTTTCTTCTGTTCACTTGGCTTTTAAAAATTAAGTAATAATGTGTTTTCTGTCCCTATTACCTTAACTAATGAAAAAAATAGAGTCTATAAAGGCACTTGATTGTTTTACAATTGTTTAATTTGTCTCGCACTACTAAGCATAGCAATTGTGGAAAGCACTAAGAATTATCCTTATATGTAATAGTTTGATTTGAAAAATTTTGATTTGAGATTGGCCTAATTTTTGCCTCATCTCTATGTGCAGTTTGTATAATAAGAAATTTAAAAAAAAAAAAAGCTCACCAGCTTAAATGGCTTTTAAAATGTAAACTGTGGGAATATAGGACTAATTGTGCTTGTTGAAAGAGATTTTAACATATAAACATTAATTTTTATTGAGCACAGACTGAATTGAAAAAGGCTAAACTTCCATGTTAAAATAATTTGGCAATCTAAGTGCAGATTCAAAATTTCTGAAAATATAAATAAATTAAAATGTTAGGCAGTGTTTTGCCATCTGTAATGAATTAGCATTCCATTTTACCAGCTGCTGCTGGGGTTTGGAAGCTAACTCAGGATCTGAACACACTGGTGGTTTGGTTGCTACTGATAGATATAAGAACCTGTAGTTTAGACTGAGGGAGGGCTGGACCAGTGATTAGAGAAGTCACTGCAGTTTTAAGCATTGGAGATTCTTCCATTTGAGGCAGGAGATAGGGGTACACTTTGTATGTAGATGTTAAGTACAAAGGAGGAAGATGGGTCTCATTACCTGCTACTAAGTGGTCAGAACATTCAGGATGTTGTTCTGACTACTCAGCGGTAGTGTTTGAGCAAGGAGCTGTCCTTGCAGGAGGAAAAAAAAATGGCACCCATCTTTTATCTCAGTTCAGTCACTCAGTCGTGTCTGACTCCTTGCGACCCCATGGACTGCAGCATGCCAGACTTCCCTGACCATCACCAACTCCTGAAGCTATCTCAACCTCATATCCATCGAGTTGGTGATGCCATCCAACTATCTCATCCTCTGTTGTCCACTTTTCCTCCTGCCTTCAATCTTTTCCAGTATCAGGGTCTTTTCCAGTGAGTCAGTTCTTTGCATCAGGTGGCCAAAGTACTGGAGCTTCAGCCCTTATAGTAGGTACATTTTAGGCTAAAATGGCAGTATTGGTATATTGCCATGAAATTTCATACTCCAAATTCTCAATTTTTTTTCCTTCTTACATTTTATTTCCAAAGCTTTTATTCTGAGCTTAGAAGAGAGAATGATTTCTTGGAAAGAATTTGAACTTTGAAGTAGACATACCTAGAAGTAAATTCAGATTCTGTCATTTCTTAGGTGTGTGATCTTGTCAAAGAAATTGCTTAAACCTTCTGTGCCTCAGTTTCCCCATCTATAAAAGAATGATGATATCTATCTGGTGAAATTGTCAGGACAGTTCTGACACCTTGGAAAGCCACCTCACTCTGATGACTGTTTCTGTAGCCCTGAACGTATGTAAATCGAGGGAGAAAAACAACAATGGCTTGTGTTTGGTCATTACGCCTTTCTGAGAGATAAGGCCCAGCTCAGTCATCTGTTGATTTCCTCCACCATGTTAAGATCTGTGATACTATGAGTAGTAACTGAGACACAGATGTGAAGGTTCACCAAATAATAATGTGCCAAAACCATACTATATTCATTTCACAGATAGGAGATTACATTGGTACCTCAGCTGGGAAAGAGTCTACCTGCGATGCAGGAGACCCTGGTTTGATTCTTCGATTCCTGGGTGTATGTAGACTTATCAGAAGGACAGATGCTTACTAAGAGTTTGTTTCAAAATTGAAACATCAGTGTCCTACATCCTTACGTTGGCAGTATCGTGCAAACTCAATTCATTCTGCTTCTAGAACAGATTTCGAATTCAGTGTGTGATCATGAAACATTTTGTTGTCTTTTCTCGTTTTGAAGAGTACAGTCACTTTTAAGTGTTCCACTTTTAGCACTTTCATGTAATGAAAACAGTTATGTAATAGATTGACCAGTTCCTAGT
The DNA here is from genome assembly GCA_917880005.1 of Nanger dama. NCBI lineage: Eukaryota > Metazoa > Chordata > Mammalia > Artiodactyla > Bovidae > Nanger > Nanger dama. The sequence goes on along the minus strand of CAKJTW010000032.1, from coordinate 10,709,197 downwards.
GTGATACACATACACACACATCGTTCCCTCTTAGCTCTTGACTGTCTATCTTCTTACCAGTCAGCCTTCTAGATATTGTAAGAAGTCTTCTAGATATTATAAGATACTGTAAGTCTTCTAGAATTTACATGCTAGCCAGAAACAGCTCAAAGTCAATATTTATTCAGTCAACACACAATATTTTTAGTGTAGTGTGTGTGCTAGGTATGGGAAGACCTAGCTGTGACTGTTACAGTCCTGGCCTCACATAGCTGACATTCTAATGGGAGTGGAGGGGGTGATGGTTTGGACGGCTGCAAATGTCTGAGAAAAGATGACCATATGTATTGTGATCTGGCGAGTGCTGTGATGGGGAAGACTAGTGTGGTGAGGGGAGCTTTCCTGTAGCCAGTGGTACAAAATCTGCAACACTTTACCTAAAAATGTATGTAATAGCAATTAGGACTCAGGGATGTGGAAATGCCTCTGTTGTTCGATAAACACAGTGTCTGACTCTGACAGATTTGTGCAGGCCATATACAAACCTGTGTGGTCTAAGACTTGACCACAATTTAGAGAATTTTTAGGTAAATACAGTGAAAGTATCCTGGGAGTTTCCAGGTCTTTCTTTGTCTAAAATTTCTGTTCTGTTCCCACCATCACAGAACCTTTAGGTGTCTTCCCAGCCTGACCAATGCTGAGAGTGCCCATCAGGCCATTATTCAGGCCTGCCTGAGCTCACTGCGCACTGGCCCTGACTGCCTCCTCAGCGGGAGTTCAGTGTGAACTCAGAACCTCTCTGTGACCCTAAATTAGTTCTGTGTGCATTTCTCACCGTTACTCATCCGTGCATGACTCACGGCTCGGCTCTCATTTTAAACGTGTGCACTGGGGTCACTCTTAATTGAGGCTTCCTTCTCTTAGAAGCAGAATCTCATACTTACCCTGTGTTGACTCAGCCCTTGAATGTTTGAAGTGTCTGTTTGGCTTTGTATGGTTATAATCCTAGCTTCGTAGCCTGGAAATTCAGGCCACTTGTGGTCTCTATTTCCAGCTGGTGGCCTAACCACCCCACTTCCTGCTGCTCCTGTCAAGCTCACCTACTTAGACTTTTCCACATGTGTTTCAAGCTTTGCCACCAAGATGATGGATCTTGGCCGACCTGGTTTCATTCCTTCAAGTCAAGCTCAAAGTTGCCACATTGGTTTTGAAATTTGAGGTGATTTCTCCTACCGGAAATAATTTCTCCCTATTCGAAAGTGTCTTGTATTTAGTGATACTAGTAATACTTTGCTTTTTATACTTTGCATCGTAGTTTAGATGTACTATGCCTTGTCCCCTCTACTAGAGTATAAGATGTTTTTGTCCATGTCCCATGGAGAAGGAAATAGCAACCCACTACGGTATTCTTCCCTGGAGAATTGCGTGAATAAAGAGGAGTCTGGTGGGCTAGAGTCCGTGGGATCACAGAGTTGGATGTGGTTGAGTGACTGAGTACACATGTCCTGTCTCCTTCAAATAGGTTTTAAGTAAAATTTTGCTTAAGTTGAAGAAAGTGGGGAAAACCACAAGACCATTCAGGTATGACCTAAATCAAATCCCTTATGATTATACAGTGGAAGTGAGAAATAGATTTAAGGGCCTAGATCTGATAGAGTGCCTGATTAACTATGGATGGAGGTTTGTGACATTGTACAGGAGACAGGGATCAAGACCATCCACTCCACACCCCCCCGCCAAATCCAAATGCCAAAACGCAAAATGGTCGTCTGAGGAGGCCTTACAAATACCTGTGAAAAGAAGACATGTGAAAAGCAAAGGAAAAAGGAAAGATAAACCCATTTGAATGCAGAGTTTCAAATAATAGCAAGGACAGACAAGAAAACCTTCCTCAGCAATCAGTTGAAAGAAATAGAGGGAAACAATAGAATGGGAAAGACTAGAGATCTCTTCAAGAAAATTAGAGATACCAGAGGAACATTTCATGCAAAGATGGGCACAATAAAGGACAGTAATGGCATGGACCTAACAGAGACAGAAGATGTTAAGAAGAGTTGGCAAGAATACACAGAAGAGCTATACCAAAAAGATGTTCACGACCCAGATAATCATGATAGTGTGATCACTCACCTAGAGCCAGACATCCTGGAATGTGAAGTCAAGGGCCTTAGGAAGCATCACTATGAACAAAGCTAGTGGAGGTGATGGGATTCCAGTTGAGCTATTCCAAATCCTAAAAGATGATGCTGTGAAAGTGCTGCACTCAATATGTCAGCAAATCTGGAACACTCAGCAGTGGCCACAGGACTGGAAAAGGTCAGTTTTCACTCTAATGCCAAAGAATGTTCAGACTACCACCCAATTGCACTCATCTCACAAGCTATTAATGTTCAAAATTCTCCAAGCCAGGCTTCAGCAATATGTGAACCGTGAACTTCCAGCTGTTCAAGCTGGTTTTAGAAAAGGCAGAGGAACCAGAGATCAAGTTGCAATTATCCGCTGGATCATTGAAAAAGCAAGAGAGTTCCAGAAAAACATCTATTTCTGCTTTATTGACTATGCAAAAGCCTTTGACTGTATGGATCACAATAAACTGTGGAAACTTCTGAAAGAGATGGGAATACCAGACCACCTGACCTGCCTCTTAAGAAACCTGTACACAGATCAGGAAGCAACAGTTAGAACTGGACATGGAAGAACAGACTGGTTCCAAATAGGAAAAGGAGCACATCAAGGGTGTATATTGTCACTGTGCTTATTTAACTTATATGCAGAGTACATCATGAGAAACACTGGGCTGGAAGAAGCACAAGCTGGAATCAAGATCACAGGAAGAAATATCAATAACCTTAGATATGCAGATGACACCACCCTTATGACAGAAAGTGAACAAGAACTAAAGAGCCTTTTGATGAAAGTCCTATCACTTCATGGAAAATAGATGGGGAAACATTGGAGACAATGGCTGACTTTATTTTGTGGGGCTCCAAAATCACTGCAGATTGTGATTGCAGCCATGAAATTCAAAGACCCTGCTCCTTGGAAGGATAGTTATGACCAACCTAGACAGCATATTAAAAACCAGAGACGTTACTTTGTCACCAAAGTTCCATTTAGTCAAGGCTGTGGCTTTTCCTGTAGTCATGTATGGATGTGAGCGTTGGACTATAAATAAAGCTGAGTCCTGAAGATTTGATGCTTTCGAATTGTGCTGTTGGAGAAGACTGTTGAGAGTCCCTTCGACTGCAAGGAGATCCAACCAGTCCCTTCTAAAGGAGATCAGTCCTAGGTGTTCATTGGAAGGTCTGATACTGAAGCGGAAACTCCAATACTTTGGCCACCTGATGTGAGAAGCTGACCTATTTGAAAAGACCCTGATGCTGGGAAAGATTGAGGGCAGGAGGAGAAGGGGATGACAGAGGATGAGACAGTTGGATGGCATCACTGACTCAATGGACATGAGTTTGAGTAGGCTCTGGGAGTTGGTGATGGACAGGGAGGCCTGGTGTGCTGCAATTCATGGGGTCACAAATAGTTGGACACGACTGAGCAACTGAACTGAACTCTCCATCTTAATATTCTTATCCATTTCAAAGTAAAATGCAGACATCAGTCAATTCATTCTAAATACTTCAGCAAGCACATATGGCTATTTATTAACATTCAATTCAGTTCAGTTGCTTTGTTGTGTCCGACTCTTTGTGACCCCATGAATCGCAGCACGCCAGGCCTCCCTGTCCATCACCAACTCCCGGAGTTCACTCAGATTCACGTCCATCGAGTCAGTGATGCCATCCAGCCATCTCATCCTCTGTTGTCCCCTTCTCCTCCTTCCCCCAATCCCTCCCAGCATCAAAGTATTTTCCAATGAGTCAGATCTTACAAATACAAACATTCAATTGCTGAGTTGTATTAGCCACATTTCAGTGTTAAATTGCCACTGTGCCTAGTGGCTACAAAAGCCCTGGAGCAATACCCCATCATGCTCATAGATTTCACCCACATTCAAAGGGAGGGAGTTATGTAAGGCATGTACAGCACAGGGTGAGAGTCTTAGGGACCATATTTCAGTTCTGCTTACCACATGTGGGGGAAGTGGCAGCTGCCTGGAATTAGACTTCCTGATCTTGACGACAGTGCAACAACTGGGAAAACAAAGCATGCCAGAGAAGGTAAGAGGAGCTCAAGTTCAGTTCCTCATACTCTGTTTCCCATCCAGTCAGCTATTAAGAATTGGGTTTTATTATGCTTCAGTATAGGTCTGAGAAGCTCCTGTTGAAAGAATAATTGGGGCCCTAGGCCAATCTATAACAGAACTCATGGTAATACTTAGAGTATCCAATTTTATCTGTGACTCACAAATGTCTTTAGACTGCTCTCTTACAAAGAATAAATTAAAAAAACCAGTGAACAAAAATTTCAGCAGAAAAACAGAAAATAAAAAAAAATCAAGTACTAAAGACAGACAAGTTTCTATCAGTACAAAATGTAAATATACGAAGTTTTCTTTCAGTTTTGAAAGCTTGTTCTTAACACACTAAAGGACACTGAATCCAGAAATAAGAGGAAGCCACTGTGAGAAGAGAAGACATCACAGTAAGGAAAGACTACATGAAAAAGAAAAACTGGTGAGGACAGTCAGAAATTATCTAGGATGTTATTTCACAAAAATCTGTACATGAATTTTTATAGTGGCTTTACTGGTAATTGCCAAAATTTTGAAACAGTGCAAAGGTACTCCAGTTGGTGAACTGATAAATAAATTAAAGAATGTTCATACAATGGAATACTGCTCAGCAATGAAAAGGAATAAATATGAAACAATACGTATGAATCTTAATACACTATACTAAGTGAAAGAAGCCAGTCTGAAAAGTCTACATACCATACATACTATATGATTCTATTCACAGGACATTCTGGAAAAGGCAAAACTACTGGGACAAAAAACAAATCTGTGGTTTCCAGGGCTTGCAGTGAGAAGAGGGTTGGATAGCAAAGGAACAAAGGACATTTTTCATGGGTGGTCCTGCTGTTTAATGGGTTTACCAGGTGGCTCAGTGATGAAAAATCCACCTGCCAGTGCAGAAGATGCAGGTTCAATCTCTGGGTTGGGAAGATCCCCTGGTAAAGGAAACGCCAACTTGCTCTAGTATTCTTGTATGGAAAATTCCATGGACAGACAAGCCTAGTGGGCTCTAGTCCATAGGGTCCCCCAAATCTGACGTGACTAAGTGACTGAGCATGCGCATCTGTTCAATATCTTTATTGTAATGACAGTTGCAATTTCCAAACAGAATGAATTTTAAATTATGTAAAATTTAAAAAAATTTAATTTGAAGGCGGAAATAGGAGATTTGAGATTGCGTAAAAATAAATAAGGACAGACTTAAAAAAAATAAAACCTTAACAAACAGATTACAGCAACATGCTAGCAGATAGGAAAAGCATTTTGCAGAGAGCCATTTCTGTAATAAGCAGAGTTCAAAGAGGAAAACAGAGATAATATAGGTGTTTACCTAGAAAGCCCAAAAGAAGCAACTAAAAATCTACAGGATTAATAATTAATAAGAAAGCTCAATCAAATGTCTGGATAAACATAGCAAAATCAATAGCTTACCCATCTGTAGGTTGATAAAGTCAGAAGACATAACCAAATAAGAAAATCCATTCACAAGAATAAGCTAAAAATAAAATCATAACAAATAAAAAAATAAGATTTTTAGAGTTACATATCAAATATACAAAATATATGTTTATAAATATTTAAAGAAGGGGCTTCCCAGGTGGTGCTAGTGGTAAAGAATCCCTGCTAATGCAGCAACTCAGGAAACCTGGATTCAATCCCTGGGTCAGGAAGATCTCCTGGAGAAGGAAATGCAACCCACTCCCGTATTCTTACCTGGAAAATCCCATGGATAGAGAAGCCTGGTGGGCTACAGACCATGGGGTTGCAAAGAGTCAGACATACTGAGCACTTGAAGTCAGCATAGTGAAGAAGGAATAAAACAATGGAGAAAGGAAGGTCTGTTTACAGTGATTCCTGAAGTACAGTCCCAGACCACCAGCAGCAGCATCATCTTCAACCTTGAAAGAAATGTAAGTACTCATGCTGTACTCTAGATCCACTGAAGCATAGACTCTGGGGATGAGCCCCAGAGATCTGTATTTTTCATAAGGCTTCCAGGTGACTGTGATGTTCCTCAAAATTTGAGAACCAAGATGCTGATGTTGGTTTTAGGATCATACTCGGAAAACTGGTAGTTTACTTAAGGAATAGTGATGAGATAAATACTTAGCAGATATCCGGAAGGACATCCCATTAATTGCTCATTATATATATACAATTTATACTTAAGGGTACCAAGTGGGGCAGTGGTAAAGAATCCACTGCCAATGCAGGAGATGCAAGAGACGTGGATTCGATTACTGGGTCGGGAAGATCCCTTGGAGGAGGAAATGGCAACCTGCTTCAGTATTCTTGCCTGGAAAATTCCATGGATAGAGGAACCTCATTCAGGAGCTACAGTTCAAGGGGTCACAAAGATTCAGACATGACTGAGCACACACACACACACACACACACATGTTCATATATATATTAACAGATTTTATCCTGCATAAGCTCTAGATGGAAAAAGGTAGCTAAGGGTGATGCCTGGGTAACTCCACATCATCAGAGAGCTGGTGACCTCTTGCCAAGGAGACACCCAAACCCATCCAGCCAAGTCACCTGTGGATGTTCTTCCACCTGCCGAGCTGCTTGGGTGTCATAAGAACCAGTAATAACAAATTTCATAATCTTATGGGAACTTAATTTGCAAACTTCTGCCCTTTATAACATTTAACTCAATATATATAGTTATATAACATATAACTCAAATTTCTAGATAGTCAACCTTCCAATGTATTTTCAGATCTACGCTATAAATTCAGGAGGCTTTCTCTAGATCATATAAGATATATAGGTCATAGTGAAGTGAAGCAGTCCTTAGTGGCGTCCAACTCTTTGTGACCCTATGGACTGTAGCTGACCAGGCTCCTCTGTCCATGGAATTTTCCAGCCAGAATACTGGAATGGGTTGCCATTTCTTTCTCCAGGGGATCTTCCCAGCCCAGGGATTGAACCTAGGTCTCCCGCATTGCAGGTAGATGGAGAAGGTGATGGCACCCCACTCCAGTACTCTTGCCTGGAAAATCCCATGGATGGAGGAGCCTGGTGGGCTGCAGTGCATGGGGTCGCGAAGAGTCGGACATGACTGAGCGACTTCACTTTCACTTTTCACTTTCATGCATTGGAGAAGGAAATGGCAACTCACTCCAGTATTCTTGCCTGGAGAATCCCAGGGATGGGGGAGCCTGGCGGGCTGCCGTCTGTGGGGTCGCACAGAGTTGGACATGACTGAAGCGACGCAGCAGCAGCAGCTTTACCATCTGAGCCACCAGGGAACTATATAAATAACAGAAATACCTATTGTGACATAGCATCTTTTACATTAAAGATGTAATGTAAATGTCAATTTACATATTTTACATTAAAATACTGTAAAAACTGAAAGAATTTCATTTCTCTGATTGGGAGTGGGGGGGGGTGGGAAGCCCATAACATATGTAGAGCTTCTTTTCCTTACCTCACGTTCCCATTTTAAATATTCTGGAACCCTTGGCAAAACTTCTTCGCATTCATGCATAAGGAAATTACTTACAACAATTCCAATATAATAAAATATTCCTGAGTGCTTCTCTGCCTGTTATGTTGAAGACATGGAATTTATTTATTAAAAAAAATAATAATTGAACTATTAGAAGTCACAGAGAAGTCTGAGAAAATTTAAATGACTCTCTTGGTGAAACAAACACTGGAAAAGAATGGCAGGAACATGGCAGACATCCCTGCTCATAACAGCCAAGGAGGCCTGAGATGGAAGAAGAAAGAAGCAAGCAGGTGTAAAACACAGTAAGACAGAAATTGAAAGAAGGCTGGGAATAGCGAGAGGATCAGCACCACAGTTCTGCCTATAATTGAGAAATGGACAGTCGTGGTAAACCTTTTAACTGACAATGAGGAAAAACTCGGTTTCAGAAACATGGTAAACTGCTTGGTTTAAATGGTTTGGATTCTTTCACTAAATATCACTACAGGATGCAAGCAGCTAATAGCAGGGATGGTTGCACAGACAAGGACCCAGAAGTCCAGGAAATAAGGGATCACTTCTAAAATGAGACGTAAGACTACTTAGAGGAGGTCAGGGGCAAAAAGTGTAGAAATTCAGCAAGGATAAAAAGGAATTAGCTGATAGAAAGGAAAATGAAGTTTAATTTCAAAACACCAGGCAGAGCCAGCAGTAAGCCTGACACTGGCACATACATTTTTGCTTCCTGTATCTTGGAATCGCAGGCTTTTCATCTATAAAAGCAGGAATAATAATTACCCAAAAAGTTGTTTTGAAGATTAATGACATAAGACCTGTTCAAAAACCTTGTACATAATGGACAGGAAATACTATTTATTGAGAGCTTTTAAAGCATATATGAGCTGTTTTAAACCAAGAAGTGTATTCTGTTCCTCTTAACCAGGGTGTACCAATACTGTACTTTAAAACTGAATAGAGATTCTTACTGCACTTTCCTCTCACTTCTAAAGTGTTCACTGCCAGTTCAGCTTTGTCAGTGGTACTAATGGGCTTTCTGGGTCCAAAGAAATGGAAAGAAAGCCCAGATGACCATCAGGCTTAACACTGTAAATACTTCTCTGTTCTTGTAGTACTGGAACAGGGATGAGAGGATTTATTTAAAAACATAGGGTTGTTATGGTTGGCTTCAAAGGTTCATTGACTTACTCAACAATTGAATGAGTGCAGGACAACAGTGGAAAGCTGCTGTATGTAGGAACAAGGGCCGCGGAGGTTAGCACAGAAGGGCTACTGGAGATCAACATCTCTGGGGAAACAGGGAGAAGCTCATTAGTAACAGGTAAGAAGGACAGTCAATCTTGCTGCTCTTGGTTCCTAGCTAACATGGGAGCCCACTCTTTTCCACTAGCAAAATTTTCAGTTCAGTTCAGTCACTCAGTCATGGCTGATTCTTTGTGACCCCATGAACTGCAGCATGCCAGGCCTCCCTGCACCAGTGATGCCATCCAGCCATCTCATCTGCAGTGTGCACCACCACTGGTGCACCGTCAGTATAACCAACACTTAAAAGGTTGACAACACTAAATGTTGGCAAGGATGTTGAATGACTGGAATTTCACTCGTTGTTGTTGGGAATTGAAGTTTCTAACCACTTTGGTTTCCAGACCACTAGACAACCTGACCTGCCTCTTGAGAAATCTGTATGCAGGTCAGGAAGCAACAGTTAGAACTGGATATGGAACAACAGACTGGTTAGAACTGGATATGGAACAACAGACTGGTTCCAAATAGGAAAAGGGTCCATCAAGGCTGTATATTGTCAACCTGCTTATATAACTTATATGCAGAGTACATCATGAGAAACACTGGGCTGGAAGAAGCACAAGCTGGAATCAAGATTGCCGAGAGAAATATCAATAACCTCAGATATGCAGATGATACCACCCTTATGGCAGAAAGTGAAGAGGAGCTAAAGAGCCTCTTGATGAAAGTGAAAGAGGAGAGTGAAAAAATTGGCTTAAAGCTCAAAATTCAGAAAACTAAGATCATGGCATCTGGTCCTATCACTTTATGACAAATAGATGTAGAAACAGTGAGAGAGACTTTATTTTTCTGGGCTCCAAAATCACTGCAGATAGTGATTGCAGCCATGAAATTAAAAGATGTTTACTCCTTGGAAGGAAAGTTATGACCAACCTAGACAGCATATTAAAAAGCAGAGGCATTACTTTGCCAACAAAAGTCTGTCTAGTCAAGGCTATGGTTTCTCCAGTAGAAAGCTAAGCACTGAAGAATTGATGCTTTTGAGTTGTGCTGTTGGAGAAGACTCTTGAGAGTCCCTTGGACTGCAAGGAGATCCAACCAGTCCATCTCAAAGGAGATCAGTCCTGGGTGTTCATTGGAAGGTCTGATGTTGAAGCTGAAACTCCGATACTTTGGCCACCTGATGTGAAGAGCTGACTCATCTGAAAAGACCCTGATGCTGGGAAAGATTGAGGGCAGGAAGAGAAGGGAACAACAGAGGATGAGGTAGTTGGATGGCATCACCGACTCAATGGAAATGAGTTTGGGTAGGCTCTGGGAGTTGGTAATGGACAGGGAGGCCTGGCCTGCTGTAATTCATGGGGTCACAAAGAGTCAGACACGACTGAGCTATTGAACTGAACCACTTAGGAAAAGGTCTTATAGTTTCTTAAAAAGTGAAAGTGAAACTTGCTCAGTTGTGTCCAACTCTTTGCAACCTCATAGACTATATAGCCCATTGAATTCTCCAGGCCAGAATACTGGGTACCCTGCCCCTTCTCCAGCGGTCGTCCTGACCCAAGAATCGAACCAGGGTCTCTTGCATTGCCGGTCATTCTTTACCACCTGAGCTATCAGGGTGAATGTGCACTTTTCTAATGATCCAGATGGTCTACTCATTTACTGAAGAGAAAGAAAAGCAAATGGTCAGAAAAGATTTGTACAGGAATGTTCATAGCCATTTTGTTGACAGTAGCCAAAAAAAAAAATTAGAGACATCTCTTGTGTCCATCAGTTGAAAATGGATAAACAAAGGATAGTTTATTCACACAGGAGAGTATTATTTATAGATTAAAAGAAGCCACTGATAGAAGCAAAAGTGGATTTGTCTCAAAATGTGCTAAGTCAAAGAAGCACTACATAAAAAGTACTCGAGGTATGTTTTCCATTTACATGAGTCTGTAGAACAGGCGGAACTAACTTAGGGTGGGAAAACCAGTGTGTTGCTTCCTCTGGGATGTGGCACTGGAGGAGGTAGTGGAGGTGGATTGATCAGGTGTGTGGGGATCACTTTCCAGAGGAGTGCTGATGGCATCTTGAGAGTCATTTAGGTTCCACAAGTGTTAATATTTGTCAAAACTTGCTTAAGAGCTGTGTATTTCCTTTTATGTAAATTTTGCATCAAATGAAAAAAACACTCTAGTTCGTGCTATAAGAGGAAAATAATTCTAAGCTTTGAAGTTAGTCGCTCAGTAGCATAAAACAACTGCATGTCTTAAGGGGGCTGTTACCGCTGGCGATGGGCAGCAAGAGCCTGCTGTTTTACAATGCACTCACCTTACATCTTAGCAACGAACTCTCTAAACTACATTTTGGTGTTTCTGACTGCTTAATTATCAATTTGTAGACTCTGAGCAGGATGCACAAATGCTGTTTATGGAAGCTTTCCTTTCTCAAGAACTTCCTATCTAGTGATAAAGTCATTGGGACCCAGATTTGAAAACTGTGTGCAGTTGTAAAAAAAAAAAAAAAAAGTGCTCAACAATGAAAGTGGAGGAAGTGTACAGTAGATAATTCGATACGTTTTCAAGGATAACTAGAGTATTTATAAAATTGTCTTTTTCTGTTTGTCCCCCTTGTAATTTGTCTGTTGGCAAAGAACCTTCTGGTGTCATCCAGATTTTTCCCTCCTAATTTCTTTGTATGCAGTTGCTCAGTCATGTGCAACTCTTTGCAGCCCCCTGGCCTGTAGCCCACCAGGCTCCTCTTTCCGTGTGATGTTCCAGGCAAGAATACTGGAGTGAGTTGCCATTTCCTTCTCCAAGTGTTTCTTTAACATTGCTTAAAATAAGAATCACCTGGACTGTGGGTTCAAAATACATTTTCTGCACTCCCCTCCTGGACATTCTGCCCTAGCATGTCTGGTTGATACATGTCTTTTGAACAAGTACATAAGGCAGTTCATATCAAATTCTTTGGGAGACACTCCTTTCTGATTGTATGTAAAAACATCAGACATGAAGTACTCTGGTAATTCTTAGTGGTGACCAATAATAGCTGAACTATTCAGTAGGACAGTAATAACAATTATACAATAATATTATTGAATATGGCACTGCTAATGTAATCCAATCACTCTTCTGAAGGCCTTGTTTTTGTTGCCTTGTTTAATCCTTCACACAAGAAGAAGGTGCTATTATTATGTCATATTACAAATGAGGAAATAGGCCCAGAGAGGACAAATATTTAATTTGTCGTTGGTCACGAGGATAGAAGGTGACAAGATCAGGCTTTAAACCTAGATATTCTGGCTGCAGATTCCATCCCTTAACTAGCACTTTGCTTGGTCACAAAAATAGGTTGTGGAAAGAACCTCTTGAAAAAAAAAATTTTTTTACCTTTAAAAATTAAAAAAAAAAAACTTATCTATTTGCCTACCTCGGATCTTAGTTTTGGCACATCGTGGCATCTTCCGTCTTCATTGGGGCTTGCGACCTCCTAGTCTCCACATGTGGGATCTAGTTCCCTGACCAGGGATTGAACCCAGGCTCCTTGCAGTGGGAGCTCAGAGTCTTAGCCACTGGACCACCAGGGAAGTCCTGAGAATATCTTCTTGTGAAGGTTGGAAGGAATTTTTCTCCATGAGTGTGATGAGGTAGAATGATGTTCCAGTGCCTGGATCCTTCCTCTCTTATCTCCTTACTGACTTTCTAGCACTCTTGATTTGAACCACAGAGGGGTTGGAAGGCTTTGGCTTGACCTGTGCAGGATCACTTATTAGCAGCTGGATGGTGGGTGTGTTGCAGTCTGTCCTTACCTTGAGTTCACAGTGCTTCCTGTGGTGGCTGGATCATGGCAGGGGATGCAAGGGGTATGTCACTCATCCTCTACTCCTGTGCCATTTCACCCTTTGCTGACCTTCCTGTTCTTTTATGTATATGGGGCTCATCCACTTTTCTTGATGGTTGCCTGTTTTTCCTTTTAGCTATTACTGTTTAGTCACTGAGTCATGTCCAACTCTTTGTGACCCCATGGATTGTAGCCCACCAGCTCCTCTATCCATGGGATTTTCCAGTCAAGCATACTGGAATGCCCTCCAGGGGATCTTCTTAACCCAGAAGTCAAATCTTAGTCTCTTATATCTCCTGCATTGGCAGGTGGGTTCTTTTGCCTAATTTCCATGGAGTTTTGTCCTCAACTCTTTCTGTTCCTGTAACTTCCTTAGAGCTGCTCTGGTTTTGTATCTCTCCTCTTCTTTAGCATTTTGTGACTTTTGCTTATTGTGTATCTCTATTAAAATAAGTGTTTTCACATCACCCCCCCATGAAGAATAGTACCTAAAAGTTGAACTCAAATTTGATGAAGGCAACGCCAAAGACATGGAGACCTGGGAAACTATACTTGAGTGATGCAGCCTGAGGAAATTTATGGGATCAAAGATACGTGTCTTCATCAAAAAAACAATGATAGAGAGATGGAAGGGGAACCATGTAGATGAAAGGATTTTAAAAGAAAATTGTGGGGTGTGGAGTGCATGTGGATCCTTATTCAAACAAACTTTTAAAAGATGGACACTTATAAAATTGAATACTGATGAGTTAAAAAATATTTTAAAACTTTTTAAATGTGGTGATGAAATATCTGTAGTGAAGTTATATATCTGCAATTTGCCACAAAAATCTCTGGGTGGGGTCAGAAGGGAGGGTATGTATGAATGGGAGGCCTTGGGTCTTTGGGTTCTATTTGAAGCTGCTTGGTAAGTATATGAGGGTTCATTATACTATGCTATCTACTTGTATTTGCGTTTGCAATTTTTCATTATAAATAATTAAAATGAAATATGTGCTTATACTCCTTTATTTGCATCAACCTTCAGAATGAAGCAGTTCTTACTTTAAAATGGATTCTTTATTAGGAGTTTTCATTTACCTTATACTAACTATCCACTTCTACCTTGAATTGCTAAGATTTTGTTCCAGTATTTTCTGACAAGATCTTTCGCGATAAACCAAGCCTTTAGAAAGCAGTTCCCCCAGCATCTGTCAGTAGAGTCTGATCAGATTGGTTAAATTAAATGAATTCAACTGAGGCAAAGTCAAGTGCATAAGAACCTCCTGGTCTCCACTGAACATCTGCTCCTGGTGACGGGCTTGCAAAAGGTCAGGCTACCTGCTTTACCTGTGCTGCATTTGAGGGAGCAGGTGCAGAGTCCTTGGCTGCTTTTGTCCAGCACCTGCCTCACCTCAAGTAAGGAGAAACAGCTGTGGAAAGCAGAATAGTATTACTCTGTAGGTGGTGGGTCTGGAATGATATCAAATAGGCAGCTGTCTTTGCAGCCTCATTTTAATAGCTGATAGCTTTAACTTGGCATCACAGAAGAAACACATTAGGACATCTGAATAAGGTACTAAATTCTTTGGGATTTTGATTGGAGTCAAATAATCATGTCTCATTCCACTACCTGCCCTGAATGCAGTTTAGAGCCTACTTTGATGAGGCATTTGCTGGCCTTTTCCTTGCCCCAGAGCCACAGCATAGTAGGGTTCTGTGCATCTGCCTTCCTGCTATATGGCTTAATGGTTCTTGGCATATTCATTTTAGATCTCAGATCTGTAGCAAATGTTTAATAATTGCAGTAAAGTGCAAGGATGTTTCTAGTGCTAAAGAACCTGCCTGCCAACACAGGAGATGTAAGAGCACAGATTTGATCCCTGGGTCAGGAAGATTCCCCTGGAGGAGGGCATGGCAACCCACTCCAGGATTCTTGCCTGGAAAATCCTATGGACAGAGGAGCCTGGAGGGCTACAGTCCAAGGAGTCATAGAGAGTCAGACACGACTGAAGTGACTTAGCCTGCGTGCATGAAGGCATGTTACATGATGTGTTAAGGCAAGGCTGACTGTTTAAGTGGGGAGGGCCCGACTCAGCAGGGCACTTAACGTAAATTTTAAGGTGTATGTGTCTCATTACATGATATTTATTTGTAAACAGAGTTGCACTTTCTATAGTTTTCAAAGCTTTCTGTCTGGTAGAGTATAGAATGTATGCTGCTGCTGCTGCTAAGTCGCTTCAGTCGTGTCCGACTCTGTGTGACCCCATAGATGGCAGCCCACCAGGCTCCACCATCCCTGGGATTCTCCAGGCAAGAACACCAGAGTGGGTTGCCATTTCCTTCTCCAATGCATGAAAGTGAAAAGTGAAAGGGAAGTCGCTCAGTCATGTCTGACCCTTGGCATGGACTGCAGCCTACCCGGCTCCTCCATCCGTGGGATTTTCCAGGCAAGAGTACTGGAGGAGGGTGCCATTGTAATGGTTAAGTAATTGACTTCCACAGTTAAATGAATCGCTCTTCTCCTATTTGTTGAATCTCTATGACTTTAAATAACTTATTTAACATAATTATCCTCAGTTACTTGTCTATCAATTGAGGAAAATGATAGAACTAACCTCATGAGTTGCAGTGAGAATCAAATGAAAAATGTATGCAGAGGGCTTGGTAGGGATCAGGCTTGAACAGGTGCTTAAGTGATGGTGATGATGGTAACACTCGTGGTGGTGGTGATGGTGAAGTGAATAGGAGCAGAGGTATAGCAGTGTGTGAACAAAGAGATTGGGTATGTAACTTTGAACATTTTTGGAAATTAGCATTATTTTATGCTAACAAAACAGACTTTGCTCAGCATTCAAGTAGTGTGATTATAAATGAAATATAAATACATAAAAAATGTTGCAAGCTTTTTGGCATATAATTGTATACTGAGCCCGTTGTAATCAAGGCAAGAATGGAATTACTGCCAAGGATGCTGGTAGTTCATTTGCTTATTGGCTGCATGCTTAGAATCTAAAAATGTCCTTTTGGGAACTTCCCTGGTGGTCCAGTGGCTAAGACTCTGTGTTCCCAATGCAGGGACCAGGATTGGATCCCTGGTCAGGGAACTAAGATCCCACATGCCACAACTAAGACCTGGCATGGCCAAATAAATACAAATCAATATTAGCAATGTCATTTTGGAGTCGGTCTAATACATGAGTTTTCAATTCAG
This sequence comes from Nanger dama, assembly GCA_917880005.1. Classification (NCBI taxonomy): domain Eukaryota; kingdom Metazoa; phylum Chordata; class Mammalia; order Artiodactyla; family Bovidae; genus Nanger; species Nanger dama. The sequence goes on along the minus strand of CAKJTW010000032.1, from coordinate 10,693,300 downwards.
TGTATTGTTGACCTCAACTATTTGGTTTTTAAAAATTCAGCTTAACTATTTTTTTGAGTCAAACATGGTAAATTTGTGTACATATTCAACAAAAATCCTTTTTTTTTTTTACCATACCATTCAGATGGTCTTAATAAATAGTAATAAATTTACTAGTGTTAGAACTTGGGAGAATTAACCTCTGATTTTGCATTGTGCACTATTTTTGCTGTGGTTTCAATCATATAGGAAATAATTCTTCAAGTGATATAAAGGGAAAAGCACATTAACACCTTAAATTTTTTTAAAATCTTAAATTTAAGCTGTTTTTAAAAATAAATTTGAATGATAATATTGTTTGTAAAGGCTGCTCTTCTAAATAAGAGATTTTCCATTTGGGAAAGTTGGAAGAAGGTCTTTTATTTCATGTTTGAGTGTTTCAGATATAATAATTGACTCTACATTTATAGAGCTGAACCACAGATTTTTAGAGATAACCATTATTTTTATTTTTCACTAAGCTATGTACTTTCTAACTTTAGTTTTGACAAATAAAAATAACACGTAAGATACATTGCTATTATAAGAAAAACTGAATTTTTCAAAGAGAATGAATAGATGTTGGTATTGTCACATGCTCTTTAGTGTTTTTGAGAAATAAAATATAAAGTTGAAATACCCTATCATCTCCCACCAGATTTTATTCTCCTACTTTTTACTAAAACTAACTGCTGCCATGAATTTGGTATTTATCGTGTGTGTATGTTTTGTAAGTTGTAACATTGAAAAATGGTTTCATACTCTAAAATATTTTTTAACTTTTCACTCAACATGTTCTTTTACAGGGCTGTCCATGTTGGTCCATATATTTGTTTTACTCATTTTAACAGCTCTATAGTATTTCATTTTATGAGTTTACAGTTTATTCATTTATTTGGTGATGAACATTTGGATTCTTTCTGGGTCGGGAAGATCCTCTGGAGAAGGAAATGGCAACCAACTCCAGTATTCTTGCCTGGAGAATCCCATGGACAGAGGAGCCTGGCAGGCTATATACAGTCCATGGGGTCGCAAGAGTCGGACGTGACTTAGCAACTAAACCACAGTTATAAATAATGAAATCACAATGAACATCCTTATGCTTATTTCCATGCATACATGTGTGGTAATTGCTTCAGGGTATATTACCTCTAAGTGAAATCTTGGGTTAATGGATGTGTTTATTTTCAGCTTTACTGGATATTACCTCACTGCTCTCATACAATCCTTCCAGAAGCATATAAGTATTTCTGTTTCCCCACATCCATACAATTCATTTTTTAGAATTCAGAATCTAAAATTTCTGTCAAAAAAAATGATGTAAGCTGACAGATACATAGATCAGTGAACAGACAGAGGTGTGTTTGTTCAGTAGGTGTTTACCATCATTGTGTTGATGATTTTCATTAGATGTCAGAATTTGCAGGTTATATCTAACATTGGCTGTTGTGAGAAGGTCAGATAAGTCTCATGTCTCTTTAGCTTCGTTTAACTTCTACTGTTTATAATCATTCCTAGAAAGAATGGGAATGGCTTCCCGTAATAATCTGCCCTAGTGCTGGTACCTCTATGTCCAAACTGTACCCAGGTGTGTGATTACCCAGTAGAAATATGCATGTTTCTTAATCACGCCTTAAAATTGTGTTTCTCAGCTTTCTTTTCCCCCTTTGAAGAAGCTTAAAGTCTGATTTCCCATGCTCCACAGCAGCGTGGCATTCTGGACATAGGTAGGCTAAAAGGGAACCCTGACAGATAAAAATGAAGAGATTGGGATTTGGAAATGGCTTTTTTTCTTTTGAAATCACTCTATGAAATTTAGAAATGAGATTCAGGATGGATAACAAAGTCTTGGTAAAAGCATATTAAGCATATATAAAGACATATATATTATGTCCTCAGTGTATGTATGCTCAGTTGTGTCTGACTCTTTTGTGACATCGTAGACTGTAGCCCATGAGGCTCCTCTGTCCTTATAATTCTTCAAGCAAGAATACTGGAATGGGTTGCTGTTTCCTTCTCCAGGGGATCTTTGCTACCTGGGGATCAAACCCACCTTTCCTGTATCTCCTGCATTGTGAGCAGATTCTTTACTCACTGAGCCACCACCTATGTCCAGTTGATATAAAAATGCATATTTTGAAAATTGCTTATATGAGTGTTTTCTGCTCATGTGAGAATGGAAATAAAAAGGTAAAAAATATTTTAAAACAATACTGAAAGCCAGGATTGGGTTTTGTGGTGTAGGAAATAAGTATGTATAGTTGCATTTAATTTGTGAACTCATCAAATTACTGTGGTTCTTTCATGTTTCAGTTAACATTTCAATGTTGACTAGATGTCGGCTCCCCGCTGTTTGAGACTGAGACTGCTAGGTGCTACAGGTTAGGTGTGGAGTGCAGCAGGGACCTCTTCTCTCCCTGCCTTTCTTAAAATAAATCTGTCTTCTCAAAGAGAGCTGTGGCGTTTGGAACCCTGTAGATCGTAGAACTCAGTTGGGTTAAAATGTTCTTGAGTTCAGAGTATGGTCTCATAAATTATTTTTACTTAGACTTGCTATCTCCAACAGTAAATGAAAAGAACTTGAAACTTCTGTTGGTGAAAGTTAATTTTAAAAAAATTTCACAGTCTTTTTGACTCTGTGGGAGAGGGAGAGTGTGGGATGATTTGGGAGAATGGCATTGAAACATGTATAATATCATATAAGAAACTAATCGCCAGTCCAGGTTCGATGCAGGATACAGGGTGCTTGGGGCTGGTGCACTGGGATGACCCAGGGGAATGGGACGGGGAGGGAGGTGGGGGGGGTTCAGGATGGGGAACATGTGTACACCCGTGGCGGATTCATGTTGATGTATGGCAAAACCAGTACAATATTGTAAAATAATTAGCCTCCAATTAAATAGATTTAAATTAAAAGAAAAAGAATTTCTGTATGAAACTTACATTTAAATGAAGAGCTACCAGGTAGAGTGTTGAGAAATGTGGCAGTCTTGGCTAAATGTGCCTAATAATTTGGAAACTAATTGTTAAGTTTTATTGTTTCCAGGACTCCTATGCTACTAATGGAGATTCAGAATTGTCCTAGACAGTTATCTTAATGTGTTCAATAGCCAGTGTTCTGCTAGAGACGTGGTTATCTTTATGGAAAAGATGACCTTAGAACAAAAACAACTGAAATATAAAGGGTGGATGAGTATTGAAATAAGTAGTTAATCTCTCAGTAATGGAACTTATTTTAACTTTATATTATATAGAATGTTTACAGTGAGTGTGCAAAATCTTTTTCACACAATTAATGTGAATCACACTCCCCATTATAAAGTAATTACAAATACATAGCTAAAGCACTTAATGGTTTTAATACTGCACAGAAAGGAGGAGGATATATGGCAGCTGTGATTTTTGTGTCATTTATTCTTTTTTTTTTTTTTTCAGTTAAATGGCTTCACAACTAACGAATCAATCTGTTTAAGATTGGATTATATGAATGACTCAGTCAAGGTCTGATGAATTGATGAAATCTATAGAAAATCCATGAAAAATGTAGTTACTCTTTAGGGTATAGTCTTGTTAATCAACAGACTTTTACTCATTCACTCCTGGGTGGAGAAGGATATCCCAGTGACTCTTGGGTATATTTCAGTTTGTGGCAGTTTATAACGCTGGGTTCTGTAATGGGGGACTCTTTGGGCTCTTTTTTAATGTTATTGCTGGGTCTGAGTTTTGTTTCATTTGCCTCTGCATATCTCAGCATACACCGTCCTGTCCTGTGTGTCTTTCTCCATACCTCTAGATCTTCTCTTGGTACTTAGAGGTACAGTCTTTCTGCCTCACCCCCTCCTTTTGTCTCTCTTCTTGTTCCTGATCAATTTGTAGCCCTCTCTAGTTGGGACATTCTGATGAGATATTTAAATAGGCTAGACCTTAATGACTAGAGCAGACTCACTCAATGTGACTGTCATCGAAAGAGTGGCTCCATGCTTAGTTTTCTTTAGCTTCTTCTCAGAAGTGAACACATGTTTTTAGGAATGCTATCATTACTCTAAAGTGGCCTACTCTTGACTAATGGCTATTTTTCTTGGCATCTGAAATCTAACAGAAAACCAATTCTGATTTCTAAATACTATGAATTCAGTAGGATTGGGAATACTTATTGAGAGTACTGATAAATGGACCAACATTTAAATACTATCACCATGAAAATTATTGAATAAAATAAGTCATATATATTACCTCATTCTGAAACAGTTAGATTCTGTAATTAATCTTATGATGGAGCTTTTTGCAAAACAGTTCCCTCCTAATATATGTTTGCTCAAACTAGCTTATTGCTAAGATTGATGACTTCCAGAGGTTCCCTCTATATAAAATATTTTATTGCTAATGAGTATTTTGGACATCATGTTACTAAATTCCATATTTTATTTGTATGGAAATTGAGAGCAAAAGGGGCTAAGTGACTTGCCCATGTTATATAATTATCTAACTAGTTCTAGTGAACTCAGCAGCACAAAACATAGTATCCTAGAATCCCTTTTCTTCTATTCCACTCCCAGTTCTGTGGTCTGAGAGTCAATATCATTATTCAGGTATAACATATATATAAAACATTATATGAATCTTAAGTGTATAGTTTGATTTTTGGAAACTGAAACCATAAAATGTAATATCTAATGGCACCCAGACTAAGAACCAGAACATTCCCAGCAACTCAGAAACCAGTTTCTCATCTCCCAATCATCCACCCAGAGTAACTGCTTCCCTGACTTCTAATACATTGATTAGTTTTGCCTTTGTCAGTGGCCAGATTATAGGTTTGAACTGTATTTAAGGACAATGGAAAGAAGTCATAGCAAAAGTTTTGAGGAAGAGAGGTGACATCATCTGATTTGCATTCATAAAAGATCGGGAGCTGCAGTGTAGAGAACAAGTAGTAGAGGCCCAGAATTGAAGTGGAGGGACCAGGCAAGAGGCTGTTTGATGATATCACCTGATGGTTTGACCTAGTGCCCTGGCAGTGCAGATGGAAAGAACTGGACAGATTGAAAACACACACACACACACACACACACACACACACACACCCCTAGGCTGCACAGCTGGCTAGGTCAAGTAAGCAGAATTTAGATGTAAGGTGTGAGGAAGAAGCAAGGGAGGCACTAATATTTCCCAGGCTTATGGTTGTGATATAATGTACTGAATGAGAAGGACCAGAAGAGGCATGAATTTGTCTCAGAAGCTCTGGAGGTCCGTGTGGGGCGTGTTATTTTGAAATAAATGAGCTGTCAAAGGGGGATGATCAAGGAAGTGGTTAAAAATATAGCAGTATGGGAAATTTGAGAAAAAGAATCTGAGCTGGAGATCTAAATTTGAGAATTGCTAAAAGAAATGATTTAAGAAGGCATGGAATAGCATAAAAGGGAGACAGAGAAATGAAGATACGATCCCAAAGGCAATAATTGAAGAATGGCCATTGGTTGTAGATGGCAGCAGGTCATTTAGGCAGGCAATCCTCATGGATGATGAATTAAGAGCCTGTTGAGGTAAAGCCCTCCTGGGAGCCCGGGAAAGTAGTGATATGCTTGGTTGTGACCTTAGGGCTTCTGCCCACGAGTCATCCATCTGTCATACTGCAGCTATCACTGCATTCGATAGGCTAAATAGCACTTAACTTATAAAAGCTAGTCAGTTCAGTCAGTTGTTTCCAATTCTTTGGGACCCCATGGACTGCAGCATGCCAGGCTTCTCTGTTCATCACCAACTCCTGGAGCTTGCTCAACCTCATGTCCATTGAGTCGGTAATGCCATCCAACCATCTCATCCTCTGCCATCCCCTTCTCCTCCTGCCTTCAGTCTTTCCCAGCATCAGGGTCTTTTTCAATGAGTCAGTTCTTCACATCAGGTGGCCAAAGTATTGGAGCTTCAGCATTAGTGTAAGTGGTGATTTTTGAGGGAAAATGGGCAAGTTTGAAGTTGTGGATGGAAAAGCCACACTATTTTTAATGTATATTTGCCAGTCCTACTTACAAAACGTCTATGTCTAATTTCTACATCTGAACAACCAAGCTTAACTGCAGTCTTCCTTTCCCCCCCCCCTTTATACACACGCACACACACACATACCTTTAATGCTGAATATCTTAATTTTGATATCAAAGCTTTCCTGAGGATGTTAGTCTTTGAAACACTAGCTGCTTTAATCTTCCCAAGCATCATTATTTGGAGATGTGTTCTTGAATAAAGTGCTGCTGGAATTAGTAAATGTGTATGTTCATTACTTAACCTAGCCCAAGTTCCTTTGAGACTTTGTAGTTGAGCATTAGTAATATGCATCATTTTAGAAGTCTGCAGAGATCAATGTTGATGTTCCCTCTCTTAGCTTTGCTGCTCTTACATGCCCTTATATGTTTATTGGAAAAGACTAGATGATTTTCTACTCCTGCATGCTTCAATTCGATTGTTCAGTCACAGTTGTCTTTTCTATGGAATGTATATAGTAACGTAGAAGACAAAAGAATTCTGGCAACAAGCATGCTATTTTTAAATAGAAAGTGTTTTATTTGGAGGTGCGTATAACCAACCCTAAGGAGTAAATGGAACTCAAGTCTCTATGCAGTCCTGTCACAGAACAGAGCTGGGCTTGCTTTATTTTGTCATGGTAGACATAAATCCTTTTAGGATTAGAAATTGTAGTCTCAAAACTATGGAGAAAAACTAGTAATTAGGGAAACAAATAACAAACGTTAGCTGATCCTCTCACCACTGTGGTGTAGGAGGTATATGGATCAGTTAGGTTTGTCAGGGGAAGCAGGGCCACTGGGAGTTATGGGATAAAGGATTCCCTATAGGGGGTGGGGGAAGCAACAAATTCTCCAGGTGAGGCTTCAACAGTGCAGGAACGGAGAACTTCAGATGTTCAAGCTGGATTTAGAAAAGGCAGAGGAACCAGAGATCAAATTGCCAACATCCGCTGGATCATTGAAAAAGCAAGAGAGTTCCAGAAAAATATCTGCTTTACTGACTATGCTAAAGCCTTTGACTGTGTAGATCATGACAAACTGTGGAAAATTCTTCAAGACATGGGAATACCAGACCACCTGACCTGCCTCCTGAGAAACATGTATGCAGGTCAAGAAACAACAGTTAGAACTGGACATGGAACAACAGATAGGTTCCACATTGGAAAAGGTCTACGCAAGGCTGTATATTGTCACCCTGCTTATTTAACTTAGTTGTAGAGTACATAATGAGAAACGCCGGGCTGGATGAAGCACAAACTGGAATCAAGATTGCTGGCTGCTGCTGCTGCTAAGTCGCTTCAGTTGTGTCCGACTCTGTGCGACGCCATAGATGGCAGCCCACCAGGCTCTGCCGTCCTTGGGATTCTCTAGGCAAGAACACTGGAGTGGGTTGCCATTTCCTTCTCCAATGCATGAAAGTGAAAAGTGAAAGTGAAGTCACTCAGTCCTATCCGACTGTTTGCGACCCCATGGACTGCAGCCTACCAGGCTCCTCCATCCATGGGATTTTCCAGACAAGAGTACTGGACTGGGTTGCCATTGCCTTCTCCAACAAAGATTGCCGGGAGAACTATCAATAACCTCAGATATGCAGATAACACCACCTTTATGGCAGAAAGTGAAGAGGAACTGAAGAGCCTCTTGATGAAAGTGAAAGAGGAGAGTGAAAAAGCTGGCTTAAAACTCAGCATTCAGAAAATGAAGATCATGACATCCGGTCCCATCACTTCATGGCAAATAGATGGGGAAACAATGAAAACAATGACAGACTTTATTTTCTTGGGCTCCTAAATGACTGCAGATGGTGATTCCAGCCATGAAATTAAAAGACGCTTACTTCTTGGAAGGAAAGTTATGACCAAACTACATAGCATATTAAAAAGTAGAGACATTACTTTGCCAACAAAGGTCCATCTAATCAGAGCTATGGTTTTTCCAGTAGTCATGTATGGATGCGAGAGTTGGACCATAAAGAAGGCTGAGCACCGAAGACTTGATGCTTTTGAACTATGCTGTTGGAGAAGATTCTTGAGAGTCCGTTTTTACTGCAAGGTGGTCAAAACAGTCAATCCTGAAGGAAATCAGTCCTGAATACTCATTGGAAGGAGTGATGCTAAGCTGAAGCTCCAAGAGTTTGGCCACCTGATGCAAAGAACTGACTCATTGGAAAAGACCCTAATGGTGGGGAAGATTGAAGGCAGGAGGGAAAGGGAACGACAGAGGATGAGATGGTTGGATGGCATCAGTGACCCAATGGGCTTGAGTTTGAACAAGCTCCTGGAGTTGGTGATGGATAGGGAAGTCTGCTGTCCATGCTATAGTCCATGGAGTCACAAAGAGTTGGACATAACTGTGTGACTGAACTGAACTGATAGGAGGTTGAGCTTCCACAGTGGGGCAGAAACTGAGGATGCATGTCCAGGCGGGGGATTGGCCGTGGGCCTCAGGCTGCTGCTGATCCACAAGGTCAGCTCAGACACACATGCTGGAAACAAACTGGAGAAGAATGAGAAGTTCGAATCTGCTGGCATTTCTGTGCTGTCAGCACTTCTAGTTACAATGAGTTTCATTCAGAGTTGTGGCTGCTGCCTCACTTCGGCTTCCAAGCCTCATGTGAGGTCCTCCTTGGGCAGCTTACACTCAGGACAGAGCAGAGTAGAAACAAACGGAATTTAAAAAAAAAAAAAGAAACAGACGGCCACAGTGCATTATCTGAGCAACAGTACTCCTGAAAGTTGATGTTTGCTTTCAGCCACTTTAAATACCAGAATTATCAAATGGAGATAAAAGAAATGTTAATGTATTTTTCACTAGAAAATAAAAGTCTTGAATATGTAAAGTCAACTTATTAAAATTACGCACTGCCAATGTTTATCAGATTTAGATGGGCCTAAGTGTAATTGCTTGAAAATATTTAGTATTGATTTAAAAATGATAGGAATTATGAGTTCAGATTTAATTGAGTGAAAACAGTGAATTCCGTCCTAAATCTTCCTTGGTAGGTAAATAAAAAAGACACACTGGGCCAGGCATAACTCTCTCTCGATTTTAATAGTAGCTGTGTTACAAGCCAGCTCTGTGACTTGCCATAAATATTTAATGTTTTTCATCTTTACCTTCTTTATTTATGGAGATTAAAAGAAATAATGTATGTGCAAACTAAGAAGCAGTATAGTCTTCAGATATTACCATGTCTTTAGGGGAAAAGTTCCCTCCAATCAAAAGAGGTTAATTTATAATCATTTTAAGTTGAAGTAACAACCTTTTAATGAATAGACCGTGTGTAATACCTAGTAAGACTGACTCCAGTGAAGTCTCTTTGCAAGCAATTGTAATGTTACAGAATATTTTTATTAAAATTTAAGTATTCATATTCCTTTGTTGTTCTAAGAGGATTCTTCACCTGCATTTTCAGTGAAAGTGCTGGGTTAGCTTTAATAATAAGAAAATTATTCATTTTCATCCTAGAAATTATATCCTTGTTTGCTCTGTTGCTACAGTACATCTGAAGGAGCACTAGGCATTGATCTAGTCTAATGATTTGTCAGATTTTGTGGTTGTTTCCTCTTTGGTGCTGTCTCCTTTCCTCATATACAAAACTATATTCAATAAAAGATCAAGCACTATGTGTTAAAACCCCAAAGCTAAAATAACCAGTAATGTGATAAAACCATGTATGCTTTTCTCTCTGTGATTTGTGTGTATGATGTGATACATACAGTGGTTTTGTTGAATTTATGCCTCTCTAGGACAGAGTTCAAATTACACAGGGCTGAGAAATCTTTCTAAATATCTCATACAAGAAGAAAATTGAGATTAGGTAATCAGAATTGATGAAGGGACCAAAAATGGGTCAGATTTTTCCAAGAATATATCACGGATCAGCACCTCTTATAATTAATCCAACAAGTCTTGACTCATTCACTATAATTTAGTTTTGTAAACCATTGATACTTTGCTTAAAAGGCCACTAGTCACATCTAGACTATTATTGCATGGGCAGTCAATAAGATTTATCTAAATGCTTTAGGTGCTTCATTTAAAATCAACTTAAAGCACAGATTTTATTTTCATGTGTTATTTGCCCTGGTTTGGGTTTGTTTTCCAGTGTTTGAAACATACATTAGTACGTTGTGCTGCACCCAGACTACCCACCGACCAGGTGCAACTCTGCCCTTCTTCTCCATTTACAGGGAGAAAAATGTTGCCCTAGTGAGAAGGAGGCAGAGACTAAGGAGACATGAAGAACAGACTCCTGGGCAGGCCTCAGGCAGAGCAAAGCTTGTGGTGCCCAGAGAGGCAGACAGCAAGTGCTTGTTTTCTACCAGGAGGGGCTCTTGGTGGTGGAGCAGTCTGAGTTTACAACTTGAACCTGGTAGATTGAGCCCAGTGGGGAACAGTGTAACTCACACAGTCATCACACCCACTCCCCTCTCCAGAAGATAAGCATTAATTATTTGTGGTTATCAAGTCCTCTTTCCTCTCTTCTCATGCTTTAAATGAGAAAAGGCTTGTTATTCTCAACTGTTTTATTTCTAGATGTTTTCACTTGATCATTCTTTGTTCTTATTCTAACAGCTGTTCTTTGTCCTCAGCTAGCCCACTGTTTCCCAGATGTCTTTGGTAGGAATCATCTTGGCTACTGGTTAAGCCTCTAGTTTTCTAGCCTTTCCGATGGAGGATCTGCTTCTGTGATTCTGGGTGGAGCTTGGGAATGCACGTGTATAACAAGTACCTCAGGGGGTTCTTAGGGTCTAGGCAGCACTGCCTGACCTTGACCTCAGTGTGGCAGTGCACTGCTGCTGCTGCTAAGTCGCTTCAGTCGTGTCCGACTCTGTGCGACCCCATATACAGCAGCCCACCAGGCTCCGCCGTCCCTGGGATTCTCCAGGCAAGAACACTGGAGTGGATTGCTATTTGCAAATCCATATGTGAGTAGGATGCCAGCTTTAGCAAATTAAAATATTGGAGACTCATGGAACATACTTATGCCCCAAATTATTCATTGTATATCTGAAGTTCAAATTTAACTTGATGTTTCATCTGGTGATCCTACCTTTGGGAAGAAAATAGATCTCTACTTTAGACGCACCTGTTTGAATTTATATAGCCTGGGGCCCAGATAAATTCTAGCCAGAGTTAGAAGTCTCTCGTACAAAAAATGGAGGTGCCTCTTCAAACCCTCAATGTGTCCCCTCCCCCAGGTTCATATGTTGAAGTCGTAAGCCCCAGTACCTCACCTCATTTGGTGATAGTGACGTTACAGAGATAATCAAGTTTAAACGAAGTCATTAAGGTAGGCCTTAGCCCAATATGACCGGTGACCTTAACAAAAGGGGAAATCTTGTTGGCCAGCACTCACATAGGGAGAATGCAATGTGAAGATGAAGGCATCACGAGGGTGATGCCAGGGAACACCAAAGATGGCCAGTGACCACAGGAGGCTAGGAGACAGGGGTCAGATTGAGCCATTGTAAGGAATTAGCTGTTCCAACTCTGTGGTCTTAGACTCTAGCTTCCAGAGTAGGAAATTCTGCTGTTTAAGGCAGTCAGCTTGTGGTGTTCCATGGGGTCTCAAAGAGTTGGACACGACTGAGGGACTTCACTTTGACTTTTCATTTTCATGCATTGGAGAAGGAAATGGCAACCCACTCCAGTATTCTTGTCTAGAGAATCCCAGGGATGGGGGAACCTGGTAGGCAGCTGTCTATGGGGTTGCATGGAGTTGGACACGACTGAAGTGACTTAGCGGGGCAACCCTAGCAAGCTAATAAACACGTGGTACAAAAATTGGGCTGATGAGCTTTGTTTCTCACTTTGGTGTGGAAAACCTGTGGAATGTGGGCTTGACAAGTAGCATGATCTCCATTTTACAAATGTGAGAGCTGAAGCACGAAGTAGTTAAATGACTTACACAAGCTTACACAGCAAGCCACTGATCACCGTGTTTCATATTTACCAACATTTACTAACATATAAACAGGGAATCGTATTTATTGTCAGTAAAGCAAAAGGTAATAACCTTTGTTGAGTGACTGTCTTATGCCAAACACTTGATATACATTATCTATTTAATGTCCAAGATAACCAGTGATTAGGGACTGTTCATTAACTTCATTTTATGGATGAAAATCAAAGCTGAGGAAGATGAAGGGTTTGGGCACAGTCAAGTAGTACTCCTCCAAGAGGAGGAGCCAGGAATCAAGTTCAGATCGTCTGGCTCCAAGCTCTATTCTGTACCACTTCTAGACAAGAAAGATGCTCACCAGCTGTGTAGCTCTGTAAAGGAATAGATGAGAGAAAAATAGGTTATTTATTTAGTTGGATTTTTTGGAGGGGTCCTCTAGAAGTGTGTATTTTGCTTCACATTCTCATTTTGCATGCATGCACATGAATCAGTAATCTTTGATGTAGGCAAGATCACTCACAATGCCTTCATTCATGAGTTTTTACCAAGAATTAGAAGAATGTGATAAAAGTAAAGTTTTCGTATTATTACAGGCACTTTTATTCATGGTGTTTCTGTTTTGCCTTTAAACCAGAATCAGTTCAGTTCAGTTCAGTCGCTCAGTCGTGTTCGACTCTCTGTGACCCCATGAATCGCAGCACGCCAGGCCTCCCTGTCCATCACCAACTCCCGGAGTTTACTCAAACTAACGTCCATCGAGTCGGTAATGCCATCCAGCCATCTTATCCTCTGTCGTCCCCTTCTCCTCCTGCCCCTAATCCTTCCCAGCATCAGAGTCTTTTCCAATGAGTCAACTCTTCGCACCAGGTGGCCAAAGTACTGGAGTTTCAGCTTTAGCATCATTCCTTCCAAAGAACACCCAGGGCTGATCTCCTTCAAAATGGACTGGTTGGATCTCCTTGTAGTCCAAGGAACTCTCAAGAGTCTTTTTCAACACCTAGACAGAATAGATGTCAAATTTAATTTCTGGGTTTAAATTCCTATTAATGCTCAGTAGTTTTCATGTAGGATTGTTGTCAATAAAATCTTTCTCATGAGGGAAATGTTAAGATTTTACTTCTATCTTCGTCTTCCTGTGCCTTTGCCAGCATCTGAGATTTGTGGTGCGGATTTATTCCTTTGAGATTTCACTGCAATGTGTCTAGCCCAGCGTTTTAACAGTTAATGTTTGCCTAGTAACATTGGAAAGGAGGATTTCTCACCAGAGGTGATTTCTGGCATGCAGACTGTGTGGCTTCTGAGATTTATTATTTTTATGGGGTGGAGAAGTTTCTCCAGGCTATTTCTGTGAATGAGAGATCAAAGTCAGATGGATCTGACAACTTTTCCTCTGAGAGGGACCACCCAATAGTTTGATAGTTCTTGTTTTTTATTTTTAACCTCTCGGTGATTGATGTTCCCGTGATCCACTGTCATTTTGTTTGGAGTGAAAGCGTATGAAGAAGTCCCTCTTTCTGCTCTTGATGATTGCCAGGAAACTACTGGGTGCTTTCATTGTTGTTATTATTGTTGCATTCAAATTCATAAAAATTTCCCATGTTCTTTTCCCTCCAACCACCCTCCAGCTTCTCTTTAGCTTCTATTTGTTTGTTTTCCCTTCATCTCAAGTGGAGTTCAGTGAAACGTATTGGACTCCCTGTCTGGGTGGGGAAGCAGCAGACTTTCCTGGATTGGGTTCTGGCATCAACCTGGAGACTAGCTTCACCTTCTCCTGAGGTGAAGTTGGTCTCCTAGATTCTGCTGATGGTTAGTTTTATCAGGGAAGTGGTGTGTTACTTTGGCCTGCAGTTCCTTACCATGGGTAAGGCATTCAGGAGTCTAGATACATAAGGAATGGAAGTGCTCTAATTTAGGAATAGCTGAATGAGGCAGGTAATCAGAAGTGAAATCAGAGGCACCCTATGAAAAACCAGATAGTTCAGCAAGCAGGATTAAATTGGAGGCACACATGGTCAAACAGTTGATCTAAGAATCAACTTTAACTCAGGAAAATTTCTGCGGATCTCACTTTCCACGTTGCCTTGTGTGCGGCTGCTCACTTTAAAAAGTCCATGTTTCACACACAACTTTCTCTGTTAAAAGTATTTTCTAAAAAATACTTTTATGTTTTAATAAAAGTTAAAGTTAACTTTTATTTAAAAGTTATTTTAAAAAAGGAAAATGAAAATCATAATAATCTTGAATTTTGCTAGAAGATAGCATTGTAGGTTAGTTAGATTTGGGAACTATTTACTCAGTAAATGAATCTGCCTGTTTTCCCTAGTGGGAAAATTGTGACACGTGGTCTTTCTTGTACATCAGAGAAAAGCCACAGAGCAGAGTAAGTCATGCTCATTCTATAGTTCTGCCCACATATAAGTACTGTGAAGTTTTGTGCGTGCTTCTAATTATTTTTAAGGCTTACCCAGTCATTCTACTTAACTGCAGGAAGGGATTCCAGGACTGTTGGAGACACAAAAATCTAGATTGCCCAACTCCCTTATATAAATTTGAACAGTACAGTTGGCCTTCCATATCCATGGTTCTACATTCACTGATCCAGCCAACGGTAGGTTGGTTTTGACCATGATTGGTTGAATTCCAGGATGCAGAGTCCACAGATGCAGTGAAGGCCCACTGAAAATGCAGTTTTTGTTTTAGGACTTCAGGCTGGAGCTGATAATCCTCTTACATCTACTTCTCAGTCTATTTACTCACTTATATTCCTATCCCTAAATACAGTTTTTCACATGGGAGGCTCCATAAAGTGATGCTGTCTTATGGAGGATTAAGAAACAGAGATCCACCCACCTTTGTTGTGTTTATCCATGCGTGATGCTGAGGTAAGCAAGAATGCCACCAGCACTTGGCTTTCCTGGATGATCCTACCCTCTAGGATTGCAGTTTTGTACGTATCTTATCCTGAAATCCTTCACTTTTGAGTCAGAACAAAGTGTCCATGTTACAGAGATGGCTCCACGTGAATACGTGTGTTTAATGATGAAAGTGGTTTTTTGTGAGAACTTAGCAAAAACTAGTATGTCAGTAGTCATTGAGTTACTAAAGGTAAAAGGCAAAAGGAAAGAGGAAAAGGAGAATTAAAGGAAACATAATCAGTAAAGGACGTGAAGCATCAGCTGTGCCTGTACGGTTTGAAAAGGGTGAGGGTGACTGATATGTATTGGAAATGTTGGCACCAGACAACTAGAAACACTGCAGATTTTCTTCCTCTCTGTTTATAATGGACTTAAATCATGCTTGAAGATACTACTTGAGCCAGACCATATTTGTTTGCTGTATTTGATATAATTATTTGTTTTAAAACATTCTCTTTTCCACGATGTAGGGAGGAAAGCTATTCACTTTCTTCTTTGTGAGGCTGTTTATTTGGTCTTAGCAATTTATAACTTCATCCTGTTGGCATTAATTGTGTTTGCTGGCCACCCAGTACCTTTTGAACTTTCTTGGGTGTAATCTGGGATGTTTCCAACCTTGGAGAACCACTTCCCCAGGATGTAGCTTAGAAAACCAACCTCTGCCCTAGGGCACTAGAGCATGACCTAGATTCCGCCAAGAAATCTAAATTCGAAGTGAGCAACTTGAGGATAGAGGCTCCCCCTGTAATCCATTTTTGCTAGCCAGAGAGGTGGAGCAGCCGCCTGCTCTTGGGGGTGGCCATGCTTGCAGGCTTGGATTCTTGGTGCAGCGGAAGCCCTGACGTTCTCCTTCAGCCTGTTTTGTATTGTGTCCTATGTTGTTCCTGGAAGCTTAGTACTGAGCCTCATTCTCGGTATCCTGTTCATAAACTCCCTTTTTCTGCGATTATTCAGAAATGAGCTGCTGTTACTTACAACTAAGAACTTGAATAGTATCAATTCTCAATTAACAGTGTGAAGCATCTCATTAGGGTGCCAGACTAAACTTAGCGTGCCTGTATTTCAGTGACAAATAAAGGCAGAAAGCAGGGTCTAGGCTTAGAACTTGAAGAAGGATAACGTTTTAGGACTAGACCTAGAACGATAGGCCTGTCAATGAGAAATGATGCCTGGATTCAAGGTAAAGGTTTGAGTTCACTCTGGGAAAAGACAACTCCAGCATGAGTGGACAGTAGATATCACAGTCAGGAAAGTGAGTGGAATACGGTAGATTCATGCTTGATAGGCATGTTGCTGCTGCTGCTAAGTCGCTTCAGTCGTGTCCAACTCCGTGCGTCCCCATAGACAGCAGCACACCAGGCTCCCCCATCCCTGGGATTCTCCAGGCAAGAACACTGGAGTGGGTTGCCATTTCCTTCTCCAGTGCATGAAAGTGAAAAGTGAAAGTGAAGTTGCTCAGTCGTGTCCAACTCTTTGCGACCCCATGGACTGAAACCCACCAGGCTCCCCGTCCCTGGGATTTTCCAGGCAAGAACACTGGAGTGGGTTGCCATTTCCTTCTCCAGTGCATGAAAATGAAAAGTGAAAGTGAAGTTGCTCAGTCGTGTCCAACTCTTAGCGACCCTATGGACTGCAGCCTACCAGGCTCCTACATCCATGGGATTTTCCAGGCAAGAGTACTGGAGTGGGGCGCCATTGCCTTCTCCATGCTAAGCATTGCTGCTAAGCTGCTGCTAAGTCGCTTCAGTCGTGTCCGACTCTGTGCAACCCCATAGACGGCAGCCCATGAGGCTCCCCCATCCCTGGGATTCTCCAGGCAAGAACACTAGAGTGGGTTGCCATTTCCTTCTCCAGTGCCTGAAAGTGAAAAGTGAAAGTGAAGTTGCTCAGTCGTGTCCAACTCTTTGCGACCCCATGGACTGAAACCCACCAGGCTCCTCCGTCCATGGGATTTTCCAGGCAAGAGTACTGGAGTGGGGTGCCATTGCCTTCTCTGGATAAGCATGTTGAAATACGGGTGATTTTTGTATTGGTTTCAGACAATTTTAGATTTCAGTACCAAATTTTGATTCTGACTTTCCTTTGTCATATTTCCAAGATATTAAGTCTTAAAAAATTTCAAAGAATTGGATTCCTTGTCTACTACATACAGAAGTGACTAAGCCTAAATTATCTTTAGGATTATATCTTATCATCCACACTTCTGTTTAGTTGATTTTCAAATTCTGATGCTAATTTTTCAGTTTTTAGTGAATAGTATGCCCAAGAAAGCACTTACAATGAAAATACACTTCAAAAATTGTGGACCTATGAATTTATTATTTGGATACTCTTAGTTTAGTAGATTTATCCCAATATTGTGAGTTTTACTTAAAATGAATACTAAGTCTTAATTTGGGAATATGACAATCAGAAGGTAATGTTATTTTAATAATACAGACCAAGTGCTAAGTGCTTCTCTTCCTTGAGATTCAGATGATTATCTTAAAGTCCTTCTCATACCTATAGAACTGAAGGTTTCCTTCTTAAATTTTCTTACTGCAAACTAGTACAGCCACTATGGAGAACAGTGTGGAAATTCCTTAAAAAACTGGAAATAGAACTGCCTTATGACCCAGCAATCCCACTGCTGGGCATACACACCGAGGAAACCAGAATTGAAAGAGACACATGTACCCCAATGTTCATCGCAGCATTGTTTATAATAGCCAGGTCATGGAAGCAGCCTAGATGTCCATCAGCAGATGAATGGATAAGAAAGCTGTGGTACATATACACAATGGAGTATTACTCAGCCACTAAAAAGAATACATTTGAATCAGTTCTAATGAGGTGGATGAAACTGGAGCCGATTATACAGAGTGAAGTAAGCCAGAAAGAAAAACACCAATACAGTATACTAATGCCTATATATGGAATTTAGAAAGAAGGTAATGATAACCCTCTATGCGAGACAGCAAAAGAGACACAGATGTATTGAACAGTCTTTTGGACTCTGTGGGAGAGGGCAAGGGCGGGATGATATGGGAGGATGGCATTGAAACATGTAAAATATCATATGTGAAATGACTCGCTGGTCTAGGTTTGATACATGATACAAGGTGCTCGGGGCTGGTGCACTGGGATGACCCAGAGGAATGGGACGGGGAGGGAGGTGGGAGGAGAGTTCAGGATGGGGAGCATGTGTACACTCATGGCAGATTCAAGTCAATGTATGGCAAAACCAATACAATATTGTAAAGTAAAATAAATAATTTTAAAAACATGATAATAATAAAAATAGCCTCCAAAGTGGTGATTGGATCCAGTCTCTGTGTTATATGTTTTACATAAATGATCTCTAATCTAAACAACACCCAGCAAGACAAGTTGTTACCGTATCATATTAATACCAAGAATATAAGGCTCAGAGAGCTTGAGTGACTTGCTCATAGCTCTCCAGGTCTGTTTAAAGTTGATGTTTCAGAGTAATGTTTTGTTTGTTTGTTTTTGCCACGCATGCAGCAGGCAGGATCCTCCCCAACCATGGATGGAACCTGTGCCCCCTGCAGCGAGCGCACGGGGTCTTACCCACTGGACTGCTAGGGAAGTTCGCAGAGCAATTTAAAATTAAACCAAAGGTGACAAAGATGCTTTTCTTAGGAATCTTTACTTGTTGCTTAACCCTGAACCTGATCTCAGAGTTTAAGTATAGTGGCCCTGTAGCCCATCCTAGCTTTTATATTCGGAGAAGAGTTGTCCTTACTCTGTGGACCAGATCTGTGTCTTGATGTCACAAGTTACTATCTTGTAACAACCAGCAGTGACTACTGAGAATGACTTAATTTCACTCCCTGTTGAAATAACTCCTCATAGATTTCAGCTTCACTTTGTCTAGTTTCCATTCTTCACGCATGGCCAAAACAGTAAAAAGCGTTGAGAGAGTGCTGTGTTGAGAATGTAAACCCTCTGACTTGTTTCTCAGCAACTACGGATACCTCCACTATTTTCTTGTTCTAAGAAGGAAAAATAAGTCAAACGTTTCCTCTTATCCTGAGAGATGCCAGGCCTGATTTGCACTTACTTCAGAAGCCTTAATATATTGTTTGTATGCTGTTAACTGTGAATGAAGTACCTCAGATAGATTTTCCAGAGCTGTAGTACCTAAAAGCATAGTATCTTTTGAATAAAATGCAACAGGATATTTGAACAAAATTCAGCTTGGTTTTGCGATAAGGGCATGCATTCTGAGCCAGTGCAGAGAGAAGAATCACATCAAACCTTTGTCAATCCTCCTGTGCTATTTGGAGAACGAACTTTATATTTGAATAGATCATCACCCCATCAACATTCAAAGGGTCTGCTTCATGTTCCATAATGCGTCACGTATTCAAAATACAGACATAAAAGGAAGCACGGTAAATTTTTGGTGTGTTTTCAGCTATAAAGAAATTGGAGCTGATTATACAGAGTGAAGTGAGCCAATTTCTTGACCCTCTTTAGTATTCTTATTTCTGGGATGATTGAGTAGGGATGAAGGAAGAACTTAACAAAGCGATGGTCTCACCTGAGAAATACTGGAGTCAGAGAGAGGAGACAGTATGGAAATGAAGATTTTCAGTCTCACATAATAATCTAGTAACATCTAGTCGTGTGTGTGTATGTACTGTTTTGGGAAGGATGACAGGCAAACTGCTATATTGAAAAAGTGGCGAGGTTAAACTGAGGGTTCCTTCATTTCCCTGTGCATTGCCTTCAATATTATTTTTTAATTGTTTGAGTCAAACAGCTCCAAGCTTTTTCACCCAGAAAAATAGTCTGCAGTCTGCAAGATCTGACTGAAGACTGGGATAAGAATAGAAAAATGGGAGTTGAATTTTATGGCTTGACTTTATTTACCCAATAACTATCCCTTTGGAAGCTTTTGTTCTTTACAAAAATAAGTTATTTCAGTAAGTCTAAATAATGCACTAAGTACTACATTAGTGATATTCTAAGATGTACTTGCTATAGAATACAGTGTTGCAAGAGCAAAAGTCCACAGTACCCTGTTTAGTAAATTTTAGAGTACATTGATTTTTGCTTTGAAGTGAGGATACATTTATATATCATTTTACACCTAAAGGTATATTTTATAAATGAGGAAAAATTGTAATTATTTGGAAACATTTTATGGTAGTTTTTTCCCTGAGAACCATATTTTACAAAGTGTATTTTATTTTTCCCAGCTTTATTGATACACAATTGACATATAACAAAAACAGTGTATTTTATATTGTTGGTGTCTTACATTCCATTATATATAATAATTATCTTTTAAGTGTACATATCAATAAACAAGAATTGTCAAGATACTAGAACCTCAACCAATTTTGAGGTTCTAATGTTAAGCCAGTGTTATGGGTTGGTAAGTACTATGGCATCTTAAAGAATACTTCCAATTAATACTTCCAATGATAGGGATGACCCAGCTGAAAATGTGGGAAGAAATTAATGTTAATTATCCAGGCATCAGTGAAAATTTTGACAAATTCCAGTATATATTTTCCATAAGAATGTTAGGAAGATGAACTCAAACATATTAAAAGATATTCTGCAATACTCTATTAATATTTAGCCTGTGGATGGTTTCCTACAGATAATATCATTAAACTGGAACATTATTGTACTTTATTTAGTAAATAGAATGAAAAGCTTACAGAAGGTATTGATTCATGGCATCAGTATGGAGAAATTGGTGGTGTTAACAGAATGGAAGACTCTGAATTAACTGTAGACGATTTGGTCTGAAACATCAATAAGTGTATTAGTATGTTGAACTTGTATAATTGTTTCTATAAAGAATTG
Organism: Nanger dama; assembly: GCA_917880005.1. NCBI lineage: Eukaryota > Metazoa > Chordata > Mammalia > Artiodactyla > Bovidae > Nanger > Nanger dama. Next base: position 10,672,613 of record CAKJTW010000032.1, on the reverse strand, counting down.
AGGTTTAGCACTCACCCTGCTTGGGGTGCTGGGGGTTCTTGAGGGGTCTGGGTAGCTCATTTAGATTATCTCAAGGATACATTGTTCTTATAAGAGTTAATATTACTTTGGGGTAAACTGTTGATATATAAGTATTGAGAAATAATTCTTCTGTTAGTCTCCGGGGAAATTCAGGGAAAATGGGTTAGAAAAAGATAGCTCTGAGAAAAATTTTTAAAAATTGAAATGGTTTGATTTAGACAGAAGAATCAAGCGATTGAGTTAGAAGAAGAGGTACCAGCTGTCCCCCATTTCTGTGAACAGAGAGTAACAATAAATGAATAGCAGTGAGAGTGGAAGCAGGTTGGTCATTGTATTAGTACCAGAAAGAAAAAGAGGAACCTGTTCTTAGGAATTTTGAATACAGTACATAATTGCACCTGCTAATAACTGTGTACTCATTTCATAAATATTGATTGTCTTCCATAGGAAGGTCTAATGTTAGGTATTGATTCCTGTTTGAAGCCAAAAAGTGAAGGACTAGATATATAGTATCCTATTTCTCTTTCACGAAAGTGGTTAGCAGGCTGAGTGAGACTTCTTGAGAAATGGAAAAACTTGTGTGGTATCTGTTCCATGAGGTGAATATATCAGTGTTACATACAGTCAAGAATAGAATGCTTCTATAGAGTTTGACACTCTTTGATGTCAATTAAACTGACCTTCATATTGAAGTCTCTTTTGCATGTTCCTTAAGAAATGGCAAGAGAAGCAAGAGAAGGTTAGTAATGCGGCTCATATTTTCTTTGCCATTATTTACAGTGTATAATGTACATAGTGTAATCTGTCAGCCAACTTTAATTTCATAAGCTATTCATTGTGTTTAAACAGTGCCTTTCTTATATTAAATATTTATGGCAGTCTTTGAGAAGAATACATTAAAATGGCAGGTGGGGGTTGTTTTAAACATTTCCTTGATTGAAGGCAAGGAACCCCCTTGTGAATTTATAGTTTGCTTTCAAAGAAAAGTTCACAATGTCTGATAATAACCCAAGGAAGCTAGAATTCCGCCAATTCCCAGCACTGTGATTTCAAAAAGCAGTGGCTGCAAACAGTCTTCATGCTTCAGCACCTTCCATTTTGAAATTGTCTGCAAGGGCAGTGAAGAATGATGAACAAAAACATTTACAGTTGTATTGCCCATTAATAATTCAATAGGAGTACACCTATTTTACATTAATATTACTTTTTCATTGATTTTTATCCACAGTAACAATGATAAGTGGAAAATCAAATTTTTGACCTATGTTGGGCAAGAAGATATGTCCTAAACTCTAGAATTCTGCAACTTAAAGGATACTCTGGGAGTCTTGTCCTTGGTTTCCTGAAGGAGGGATGTGCCTTTTGCTTTACTGTTTTCTATTTGTCTTGGTAGCTGATAAGCCTGAATGATGATTATTTATTGGAAACCATCCAATAACACATAACCAGGAATAACACTTTTTTTTTTTTTTTTGCCTTCGAGAATGATGTCTTCTAGGTTAAACTTGGAAGAACTATCTATCTTTAATTACATTGCTGTCTTTAGTAGTCATGATAAAATTTGTTCTCTGTAATAAGAGCTTTGCTGAATATAAAAACAAATTCTGTGAATTTTTATGAAAATCTTTTTTTAAATTAACTATCTCATCTGTCTGTTGATAACTGAGATGCTGTCTCCTTAACCACTCTTACTCTTCTAAGTGAACAGCCTGCTTTTGATGTAAAGAGGTAATGACTGTTTCTGAAAACAAGTTATTTTAGTTCATCTAGCTACTTCATTAATTTTTGGTGAGAGCTTTGACAGTTTCTAGTTGGAGAGAAATTATGACTCTTGTACTACGTAAGTCACTTCCTAATCATTAGTGGCCATCCTTGGTTAATAAAGTGATTATTTACAACTAAAAGAAAGTCTGGATGTGTGTGGGTACCATGGACAGTCTGGTAATTTCAGAGTTCTTTTAAATTTATATCTTTCAAGTAGTTAATTGACAGTTATTTAGTGCGGATGTTAGGCAACTGATTTTCTAGTGGTAAAAATTGTGTATCTTAATTTTTTTAATGGTTTATTATGTGTATGATCTCTAGCATCACATTTTTAATATGTAATTGAAGAATTCTTCCACACATGTGCTTTCAGGCATCTTTGAATCCCCTGAAATAGCAAGCTAAATATTGTGTGTGGCTTTTTTCTGGAAAGGGATCCATAACTTCCACCATGTCAAAAGCAGTCTCTAACCCAGAAGATTTGAACTAAGTAGCCTATTTTAATTTTCTTATTTTCCAGATGAAGAAAGTAAGAGCCATCAAAGTCAAGTGACTTATTTAAAGGTAGACAGTATTGAAAGAGCTTCATTTAAAATCCTTTCTCCCACCTAGCTGTCCCTGAGGTTTCCCTATTTTAAAAGATACATGCAGAAAATCTGGAATTGAAAAAAACTGTGGACCTTTCCCATACAAAAATCTATTCAACCCACAATACATATGAGCTAGAGACCTGGACTTATAATACTTCTATGATCCTGTTTTGAATTGCCTCTGAGCTTGAAGTTATTATTTGCGGAAGACAGCCAGTATTGATTCCATTTTGTACGAGGAAGTAATGCCTCCTCCCCTGCCTAATTTTAACCTTATACAGTGGAAATTTAACTTCTCCTTCTTCTGACATTTATTGAATAAATCTTGCTAGTTCCCAGATAATAAGGAGGATTCCCAGTAGACCCTGGAAAGATCCTCACTTAAAGGCGCCAGCTTAGTGAGATGGTTTTAATACATGCAACCACTCATGTGTTGGGTTTTCTTTGGGGACACTCCTGGTCTTCTTGGGGCGAGGGCACATAGAGATGTTACCCCATTCTTTCCGATGTTAAAGGCTCACTTGAGGGCAAGGATACTAGTTACCACTTCAGCACAGTGTAGGAGAAGGTGGAGGAGAGAGTCCCAAGGAGCAGAGATGGTCTGCATCCAGAGCCGCAGTCGGGAGAGTCAGATACAGTCGCCAAGGAAGCGGATGGGGATGCTCTGACAAGGGCAGCTGCTCGCAAGGAAGGAATGACAGCAGACGGGGTGTTTCCTGTTGAATCTTAATCCTGTTTTTAATAGTCTTTCTGTATATTTTTATGTCAGCAGCAATGATTTTTGCTTTGTATTTGGCCTTTCTTTAACATTCATAATCATCAAAATAGGGTTTTGGGGTTTGATTTGTAGCAGGCAGGGCATGGGCTAGATTTGTTATTTTTAATTTTTGCTGACTCACACCAGCCCTCACTGAAAATCTACCCCTGTCCACCTCAGCAGTTGCTGGCACCTGTGTTCTTCTGCATGGGCAGGTGGGCTGCTGATGGCCCCTTCCCACACATCATTCAAGGGCCAACTCACATCAGTGTCTCCCATCCCATTTGGACCAAAAAATATACAAGGAAAAAGGCTGGAGGTTTAGTGCACTTTTATTTAAAAAAAAAAAAAAAAAAGGTGTCAGCTCCTGGCTTATGATGTAAGTACTTGTTTAAATATTCTAAAACGGTATTTTCTTTTTCTTCTCTAATTTTAACTTGTCTTCATAAAGTTCATTTTCAAAAAAATTTATCAATGTGGTTTGCATTTTCCAGATCAAAAGTGTCAGTAATTTTTGGACTTCTTTCTTGACCAAAAAGTGCCAAGAAAAGCTGCATTAAAACAACAAATCTAATTTTAAGAGGACTTCATGTGTTAAAAAGCAGACTCAAACCAAACTAATGAAAGCTATTTAAGAGAAGTCAGTTGAAGTGGTTCTAAGCACTTATTTCATTGCTTTCTTAACTCCTTGACTGTTAACACTATAAACGTGAATTTGAGAAAAATTAACTTGTTTTTGAACTCTATAAAAAGTATTTTTTCTTTTAATTAACTTTATTGTTTTTAAAGCCCAGCATCAAGCTCTATTTCTGTGCTTGGGTAGTTCCTATTTGCAAATGGGGCCATTGCTGCATATAGGTCTGAACAGACTTGCCACAATTATCCTTTTTATTGTAACTCGACTGTCAAATAAGTAGTTTTCTTCTCCAAATGGAAATTCAGAGTAACTCAAATGCCTTCGTAGAACGTATTGTCATTTCCAGTCTCCAAAGGCAATGGCCCCTGATCCAGCAAACAAAAACCTGCATTGAGACCTGAAATGGACCCAGACTGCCTTGTTACTTTGGTATTTCATATAATAGTAACATTTCTAGTATTTCTTGTCTACTCTGTGGCAGCCAGAGTGGGAATTGCTTTGTATGGATTATTTCATTTATCTTTACATCGCCCCTGTGAGGTGTGGGTATAATTATCTTCAAATCACACCTGAGAAAACGTGGGCTCTGAGTTATGGAGCTGACTTTACCCAAGGCTTTCTTGTTGTTTAGTTGCTTAGTCATATCCAACTCCTTTGTGACCCCATCGACTAGCCCACCAGGCTCCTCCTTGTCCATGGGATTCTCCAGGCATGAATACTGGAGTGGGTTGCCATTTCCTTCTTCAGGGAATCTTCCCAATCCAGGGATTGAACCTGCATCTCCTACCCAGCTGGCAAATGGTAGAGCCAGAATTCTAAACCAGGTTGACTCAAAAGCTCCTGTAACGTGAGCATCTGTGCTGTACCGATACCCAGAGATGTATATTTGTGTGTGTGTTTCTAGTGATAATTCATCTTTGAAGCCTCTTCAGTTTAGAGGAGTAACTATACAAAGTAGTTGGCCTTGTTGGCTTTAGGTCCTGTGCTGAGTTCTTTACTGGAAAATTTGCCATCATTGAATTGTTGCTGCGCCCACTTTACAAACAATACAGAAGATTTTAATGTGGTCATTGACACTGACTAGTAAGAGGCCATCCTAGGACATTAGAACCTGGTCTTTCTTACAAATATCATATGATGTCACTTGTATGTGGAATCTAAAAAAAAAAAAATTTGTAAATAAGTTCGTAGATTTCACATACAGACCTGGGCTTAGAGAACGAACTTATGGTTACCAGGAGGCATAGGGAGAAAGGGGAGGTTGAGAGTTTGGGATTGACATGTATACACTGCTATAATTAAAATTTGTAGTCAGCAAGGACCTGTACTGTATAGCACAGGCAACTCTGCTCAATAATCTGTAATAACCTAAATTGGAAAAGAATTTGAAAATGAATAGATACATGTCTGTGTATAACTGAATCACTTCTGTCTACACCTGAAACTAACACAGCATTGTTAATCAACTATGCTACAATATAAGTAAAAATTAAAAAAGAAAAACAACCTGTTCTTTCTCCAAACAAAACTATTTTCCTATTTCTGGGTTTTCTATTTAGAAAATAGAAGAACTATTTTCTATTTCTGTACTATTGGACAAGCTACACAAAAGGATTAAAGTACAGAGGTAGGGGGTTTTGTTTGCTTGTTTTGTTTTAGTGTGTGGTGGTTATTTGTCTCAGTGGGATCTAAATCATCATCAGAACACTTTCTAAAAAATTGTTTCCTAACTACAGAAATATTGGAAAATTTTGTTATTTAAGAAATGCATCCTTTCCACAAAGGTTAAATATTTGAATCATTTCCCTGCTTTCTGCCCCATTGCTTTTCTTCCTTTAGCAAATATTAGTTACGTAGTTATTATGTGCTATGGTTATTGTATGAAGAGCTGAGAGCACCTAAGTGAATGAAACCACTGTGACCTATAAGAACTTCCAGGTGCTTTTTGAGCAACTACTGTGTACTGCTTACTTTGAGGTTTACAAGTAGAGTAAAGCTCCCTAAGATCTTCAGGGGATTGGTTTTCCAGTATAGGTTATCTTTACATGTTTAGTATGCATCTCAAAACATTGAGATCTTATTCTTCATTTTAGCTCCCACACCTAACCATGAGATCTAGCCATTGTCTTCTCTCTCCCACTCTGTGTTGCTTCTAACTAGTGGGAAACCTGTTCATCAGGGTGACACAGGAACTATTTGCAAACTCTTGTTAAGAATCGAGAGCCTATAATCCTTTTGGGGATCAATAATTGGGAAGTATGAAATCACAGTGTGTTAACTGATTTCAGGGAGGAAATTTTAAAAGTCTTGGAAAGATTGTTTTTAAACAATTTTGATAATATATTTAATTGTTGTTGCTGTATACTTCCATGAAGCCTAACCCTGGGTGTTTCTCTAGGTGTGGTTATCAGTATCAACAGAATACCTAGACTTAGATAGATATCACCCAGATGTACTTCAGTAGAATTTTAGCCCCCCTGCTTGAATGTTTAAGATGCTTTGTAAGTGATTCTTAAGCACAGTAGCACTTGAATTCTCTTTTTCTATTTTGTATGTCTTTAAGCAGAAGCAACTCTAGTTTGAGTAAAACAGAAATCACGGAGGGATACTTAGTGACTTGTGAGCTCTAAAGAAAGCCTTACTAGATGTCCCTATGCCTTCTCTTTAACAGATGGTTGTTTCTTCAAAGGTTCTAAGTAGGGTGAGGCCAGAATTCCGTAACACCAGATTCCAGAGCTTTGAAAACTCCCACTTCTCAAAGAATCTAATTTCCTAACCAACACCAAAAATATTCCCTTAAAAAAATGGAGGGAGAATATTTTTTTTTCCTACTTAGTTCCAAAGAGACCTCTTTTCTGATGAATTCATGTAATCCTCACAGACCCCTCCCAGGAAACAGCGTTAACTTTGTTATATCCTTGCTACAGATGAGACTCTCTACTAGATATTTTTGTGTTATTGAACAGTTAGGTGAGATGGTTATTATTTATTCTTACATCCTAGATAAATAACCAGCCCAAAGATACCAACTTAATCAGCAAAGATTTTAGGAATGAAACCGTGGTTGGCTGAATTGCACAACCCTCTTCCTAAGGCAAGAACAATGGAAGACAGCGCTTCCCCTTCTGAGCCCCACACACAGAAATTCCCATACGATGAAGCCAACATCTTTCCAAGCTTCGCAGCAGATTAGTACTGAGTGAAAGGACTTTCTTCATCTCCCCTGAAAGAGAGTCACCCTCTTTCTGAATTTAAGTATTTACCCTACTCCTGAGACTGTAATGTCATAGTGTCCTCTGCCTCAGGACAGTAAGATAATTGTTTTAGTTTTAGGGGTCTTTCCTTTCGGCTGTTACAGGTTTAGAATACACAGAAGTTCTGTTTTAGTAAACAATATTATACAGCCAAATAGGTGACGCCGTCCTTGTGAAAGTTGGATGAGAGTTGAATCTAAGACAGTGATGAGACATTTTTGAACTAAAACTAGAGACTCAAAATTAAGACTGTCTCTGCAACTGTAACTTTAGCACATTTGACTGAATGTTATAATGTATTCACTGTAAAGTCTAGAAGCCTTATAAATATATGACTGGCAGTTGCCTTAGGCAGAAATCTTTACTGATGCAATGAGATAAAAGTAATTAAGCTACATGTAGACTGATGGGTAATTAAATCCATGTGAAGCATTTTGTAACTAATTGCTATGTTCTAATCACAGATTGCTTTCTATTTGTCAAGGTAAGTGTATATAATTACACAGTCCTTATTTTCTTTAATCTGAAATCATCCCAGTTGGATGAATATTTTTAAGCACTGAATCTTAGACTATATTCAGTACATTTCTTGCATAAAGGTAATTTGCATATTTTGTCATTTGAGGGCCTTTTTATAATAAAATAGCTGTTAGGGTCACTGACGGCAATTCTGTGGTCAATAGAGATTTCCGCAATCTAGGTTCATTGTTCGTTTTTATTTCTTTTAAGAGTAAAGCTGGTTTGTTATTTGCTGAAACTGGTAATGTTCAAAGCATCATGCGCACTATGGTGCTGATCACAATCGTTTGAAAAGACCAAGGGTCAGTACGTGGTGTGAAAGAATTTCAGTCAAAAATGGAACTAGAGGAGGTGAAATGGAAAATCTAAGAAGGATGGAATTTAACTGAGAGAATGATTTCCTGTGAATATCTGATTTACAGAAGACAGAGTCATATCTCCTGTATGTTGTTTGGTCGCTAAGTTCTGTCTGATTCTTTGCGACCCCATGGACTGTAGCTCACTAGGCTTCTCTGTTCATGGGATTCTCCAGGCAGTTATCCTGGAGTGGGTTGGCATTTCCTCCTCTGTGAGATCATCTTGACCCAGGGGTTGAACCCAGGTCTCCTACATTGCAGGCAGATTCTTTACCTGCTGAGCCATCATCGAGGAAAGCCCCTTTTTATTGCTAATGACTGTTAGCAACTCTATTGCTATAGTATGGCTACATACTATAATATGGCTCTTATACATAGCCATATTATACTATAATATGGCTGTCTACAATATGGCTATTAATAACCTTGTCATTTATAATAAATATTCTTTACCTGTGGTCTCCTCTGGTATCCGTTGTGCAAGTCATGGTTTCCAAGATGAAATGGAACATGTTTGATAAAAAGCCAGATGCTTTCCCCCTTGTCCTTCCCACTGTTTCTCCTCCAGTTGTTCAAGTTGCCCTGTGTCCATGTGGAATCCGACTCCTGCTGCTGCACACCAGGCCCTCCCTGGCCCTCTCTATGGAAGAGAGTGTCTGCAGCTTCCTGTGATGGGGTCTGCTCCTTATCAGTCATAAGTGTTATGTCGATTCCTTTACCCCAGTTTCTTGTCCCCTAGATTCTTTGTATTAGTGCTTATATAATAATAAATATAGATGTAATATATTTTATCTTTGTTATGTGCTGTGCTGTGCTTAATTGCTCAGTCATGTCCGACTCTGTGCAACCCCATGGACTGTAGCCTGCCAGGCTCCTCTGCCCATGGGAGTCTCCAGGCAAGAATACTGGAGTGGGTTGCCAGGTCCTCCTCCAGGGGATCTTCCCAACCCAGGGATCGAACCCAGGTACATCTCAGTTTAATACCTCAGAAACATGGGATATTCTTTCCATTGCATGTTGACATCATTTTCACGTCTCCCTGGCCTCCTCCTTAGGATTATTTACAAGATAGATAATATCTTATAAATATGTAATTTAAAAAGATTCTGTGCATTTACTTTTAAATTTTCTTTCATAAGCTTGTCATCCATTTTGTTTATAAGTGCCCTAAGAAACTGGCAAACATCACATAGGACTCGGTGGTGACTTCTTAATAAGTGCTACTCTGTGATGTTAATGGCAATAATAAGACCTGTTTCAAAAACCAGACTTTTCACTTCTAATAGCAAATAAGTATGTAACATTTTTCTTCTTTATGTTATGTGTGAAGCTTTTAATTTGAAGGCAAATTCTTCAAATTTCGTTCATTTGATGGTATTTTTTTTTTTAAATAAGGTAATAATTTTTAGAAGCATCCTGACATTAGCTACTTTAAATCAGGAAGTTGTACTCTTTGCTAAGGGAAATGGGTTCTTGATTTGCATTGTTTTTGTGGGAGAATGGTGTTTAAATCCAAAGTCACTAGTTGTGCTGACTGCTTCTGGCTTATCACCTTTCTGGCTTGATCTTTGACATTTCAGTGCATGGAGTTTTATGGAACCAAATAAAGTGTACTTCTGTATAAAGTGATGTTCTTCAAATGATTCTCTAGTGGAACTCTTTTTTCCCATTAAAATAACGCTGTTTTCTTCATTTCAAAAGGAAAATATTAACTTAATTCATAGAAGTATCTCAATTGTCAGTATTTTTCAGAGAAATTTTTCTCATTGTTTTGATGTCTAGCCTTTACTTGACTGGATGTATGAAACATGACAAATTAATTCCTAAATAGAAAACATGTATTAACTGAAGCTCAAATAATTTATTATGATTATTTTATAGTCTTTGATTTTTTTCTGTTAAATGTATATTTTAAGTATTTTTATATTGTGCAGTTTTCTACTATAATGAGAAAAGCATTGTTTTACATTTTTAAAATGTTTATTGTGCAGTTTTCTACTATAATGAGAAAAGCATTGTTTTACATTTTTAAAATGTTTAATTGGAGGATAATTGCTTCACAGTATTGTGTTGGTTTCTGCCATACAGCATCTCAAATCAATTATAACTATATATAGTCCCTCCTAGAAGCTTCCGCCCAGCCCCTCCCTTATTTATATTTTGTATTCTGTTTGAAATACTGTGACTTCTGTTCCTGCCACTTAAACCTGAGACCTGTATTTGTAGGCTCCTAGTAGTCCCCCACGTTCTCACCCCCAAGTCGTCATCTCCTTCTCTAGCACTTTGTGTGTTCCTTTCTTCCTGTCCTTTTATTTATTGAGTAACTAAATCAACAAATATACATTGGATGCTCATGAAGTCTCAGGCAGTGGTCTATATTACAGGAGATACATTAGTGAAGAAAACAGGTGAAAATCTCAGTCTTACTGTAGTTTTCATCCTAGTTGGTGGTGGGGAAGAGCGAAAATACACTATAAACATAATTAGAAGTAAGCTATTGTGTGTTAGACATTTTTCTCTCCATATTTCCTTCTGCTGGCTTCTCCCTCCTGTGCTATTCTCCGAGTTACCAGGGATACTTTTGGAGATCTTAAGAATAAATAGAGAGTGAAAGAGACCCTCTCTAGGACCTCAGCTTAATCCTCAGCCAGTTGAAGTCACATGAGATAACACAAAAGAACTAAGAAATTTCAGAATACAGAATAAATCCCTCCCCTCCCACACACACAAAGGGTTTTTTATTTTTTAAAGAATATTTAAGTAAACTCATTTGAAATGTGGAGATTGGATTTCCTGGAAGAGATTTTGCAGACTTAATAGAGGTAAATTAAAGCATTTAAAAAATGTAACCAAATTACTTATTTAAAAAAGAATTAACAAAATGACTTAGCTGCAGTTGGCTGAGTTTGGTCTGGTACAGTTACCACAAGTACTCTAATTTCTTTTTAAATCATTTCTGCATAGTTAGAAAATATTATAATAATGTATTGACTGCAGGAATGGAGGAGGAGAAGGTAGAGAGTTCCTTGTAATGGTTTCATGCAGGGGAATTGAGAGAAGGCAAAATTATTATTAAGTTAACATGAATGTTTGATATTTCAAACAAAAATGAATGGATGATATTTCATTTTTTCACAAAGAAGAAAAGTTGTGTATAGCAGCCTCGAAAATTAGGAGCTTTTTAAAGGATTTCTACTCAACTGATATGTTGGTTAATAACAAGTGAGTCACTTACCTCACTCATGTTCTGTGTTTCCTCATTTTTAAATTATGAGATAAATAATGGCTTATAATTAGAGGCAATTGGTAGATCTTTGTATCAAAGTTTGGGAATACTGTTTGTAGTAATACAAAGTATGAGATGAAGTATTCAAGGAATTTTTAAGTATAGTTTTATATAGAAGAATAATCTTGCTTTTTTTAAATTGTGAACTATATGAAATGTGCATGTCAAAGATGACTTAAACATTTTACACAAAATGGTTGTAGTAGAATTGGGAGTTTGCTAATGGCATTTTTACTAACTTTAATATTTTGTGAGATTTTAATACATACAATATAGCAATGTAATCAAATAAAAATAGATATAAGTAAATGAAGTATAAAATGTATAGGGGATAACATCTTCTATCTGTTGTTATTTAACTGAAATTTTTCACTTTCTCTTGATTATTTAGAAGAAAGTGCTTTTATTAATGAATGAAACTTCGTGTTCTTTTAGTTCTGCATTGTATACAATTTTACAGTCTACATAACTGTGCTGTCCAATGCAAGTACAATGTAAACCAAGTATGTGATTTAAAAGTTTCTAGTAGTCACATTAAGAAAAATAAAAGAAAAAAACTACAGGTTAAATTTTATCAAATGTTTTAATTAAACCAATATATCTGGAGTATTTCAACTTATAATCAATATGAAAGTTCTTATTGAGATATTTACAGTCTTTTTTCATACTAAGTCTTCAGAATCTGTGTACTTACTGCATATCTCAATTTGAACTAATCATATTTTAAATATTCAGTATCCAAGCGTGGTTGGTAGCTGTCATATTGAGTGGTGCAGGCTTATACTCTTAATGCATCTAATGGGTTATCTATGCTGTGTTTTGATTTTCTTCAGTCAGTTCGTATTTCTAATGTTACTATAGCTTTCTTTCCTTTGAGTTTTAGTTGATACTTTTCAAGTTTCCTTCCCTACCTGGGGCTCGAGTTCCCGTCTCTCCTCTCCTGCATTCGCAGGCAGGTTGTTTACCATTAGCTCCACCTGGAATGTCCAACTCTCTGCTCCCCCATGGACTGTAGCCTGTCAGGGGGAATCTCCAGGTAAAAATACTGGGTGGGTTGCTTTGCCCTCTTCCAGGAGATCGCCCCAACCCAGGGATTGAACCCAGGTCTTCTGCATTGTAGGCAGATTCTTTACTGTTTGAGCCACCAGGGAAGCCCATGGTTGCTCTAGGCTTTAAATATGCGTAGTATTCTTTACAATGAATTTTCTCAGCTTTGTTTGTCTGAAGTCTTTGTCATTGGAAAAATATTTTTCTGTTTTCTTTGAATACAAAATTCTTGTTCAGTGTGTGAGTATTTTGAGGATGTTTCTCCATTACGTTCTGGATTGCATGGTTCTAACAAGAAGTTTTCTGTGATTTTTATATCTATGCCTGTGTATAATATCATCCTCATCCTCAATTGCTTTTAAAAGTTCCTCTTTCTTTAAAAAAAAAATTAATTTATAATATCCTTTGGTGTGGTTCTTTATTCTACTGAGGCTGATTGAGTTTCTAACATTTTTATAGTTTTTATCAAACTTGGAAAAAAATTCAGCTGTTATTTTAGGGACTCCAACTCTGCAGGTGTCAGTCGGCTTACTGTTGTTCTGTTCATGCTCATACTCAGGGTTCTTTGTGCCTCTTTGCTTCATTTTGGTTAGTGTCTGTTACTAGATCTTTTCTCCGGAAGTTCCAGAACAGTCTTTTAAAAATTTTCTGGTTATTTTCTCATCATGCTCATATTTTTCAAATGTGTGAATGACATCTACAGTAGCTATTTTAATGTTCTTGTCTGCTAACTTTGTCATCTCTGTCATTTGTGACTCTATTTCATTTGATTAATGTTTTTCTCCACATTATAACCATAGTCAGTATTTTGTTAAATGCATGCCTGGTAATTTTTGTTCAGATGACAGGCATTTTGAAAATTATTTTGAATTTTGTTGTGTTCTTTTTGGACTTTGTCCTGTTTTAGAGTTAAATAGTTTGAAATTAGCTTTATTCGTTTTTTGAGGCTTTTTTCAGGTCTATTAGTATAGGTCTAGAGCAGCTATGGGGCTTCCCTGGTGGCTCAGGAAGTAGAGAATATGCCTCCAATGTGGGAGATCTGGGTTTGATCCCTGGGTCAGGAAGATTCCCTGGAAGATTCCCTGGAGAAAGAACTGGCAACCCTCTCCAGTAGTCTCCCCAGAAGAATCCCATGGACAGAGGAGCCTGGTGGGCCATAGCTCATGGGTCTCAGAGTCAGACTCAATGGAGCAACTAACACACATAGAGCAGCTTTTAGTTTAACACAAAATTTTTCCTCTACCCCTAAAGTGGTTATGGAGAAGGCAGTGGCACCCCACTCCAGTACTCTTGCCTGGAAAATCCCATGGGCGGAGGAGCCTGGAAGGCTGCAGTCCATGGGGTTGCGAAGAGTCTGACATGACTGAGTGACTTCACTTCCACTTTTCACTTTCCTGCAGTGGAGAAGGAAATGGCAGCCCACTCCAGTCTTCTTGCCTGGAGAATCCCAGGGACAGAGGAGCCTGATGGGCTGCTCTCTGTGGGGTCGCACAGAGTCGAACACGACTGAAGCGACTTAGCAGCAGCAGCAGCAAGGTGGTTAACGTTGTAAGGACTCTATCCAGTGATTTGTGTATTCTGAAGTCTTTCTTTTGGCTTGTAGAAACAGACTGTTCCTGGTACTTTGTGACTTCAAGGAATTGTTTGTCTTACTGCTTTTCTGTGATTCTTAACCCAACTTTGGGGTTTAGTTTTTCCTCCCATGCATTCTCAGTGAGAAGCTTGAGGGGAGCCATCTGCTATTCTTTGGAACTCTATCTCTGTACATCTTTCTCGTCGATGATATTTGCACCTATAAGGGTAGCTCTCTGAACTCCAGTTTCCATCTCCTCATTTTGGCAGGATCACCAGGCTCTATTTGCTCCTCTTTTTCTGTGCTGTGGACTAGAAAATGCCGCCAGGCAGTAAGATGGACAGTTACAGGACTCACCTTATGTGCTTCTCTCAAAAATCATAGTCCTGGACTGCCTTCTGGTCCTCGTCTGATGATTGTTATTTTATATATTTTGTCAAAATTTCTAGTTGTTTATAGCATTAAGGCAATTCTTGTTATGGTTAATCCTTCATGTGTAGAAATGAAAGTCCTCACAATATTTCTTTTTAATTAAAATTATTTGTTGTCATTAACATGGCCAGAGTCCACAGTTCATACTGGATATTATACGTTCCTCTACAGAAACAGATTGTTGGTGGATATAATTTTGATTAGTCAAGTTCAAGAGCTAGGCTTTGGCATATATGTTATTCTATTATAATATATATTAAAAACTTTTATTAATATCATGTGTGAATGTTTATAGTGCTTTGTTCTTAGAAATTTTAAATTGAAGAGTTGTTGATTATGAAAATCAGACCTTCCTATTCTGATTCATCTTCTTCTCCAGGCCCAACCACCAACTTCTCCATACAGCTTCCAAACATTGAGGTATTTTTTTGTCCTAAAATTGTACTGTAACATTTCATTATATAGAAATAGCACTCACCTCTTCCCCCACCATTTTTTTAGTTTTACTCAGCAGAAAACATAAATATCTTCTGATCTCTGTGATATTACACCTGGAAAGGGCACAAGTAATGCTTCCCGACTATTTTAACTAGCCCATTTTTTTGATCAGTTGCCAGTTATAGTAAAAAAGAGTAAAACTGACCTCAGCTATTCTATTTATCATAGTAGTTACTTGGTGTGTGGGTAATAGATTTTTGAGCACGAGCCTCTTTGTCCTTTCTTTTTCCCTGCCACACAAGGAAGGATTCTATTTTACTTATTCTTATCTGTCCTTCTTCCTGAAGTCATTGTAGTGGTTGAGCACCTTTGAAGACTCTGAGTTTGTGGCAGTTGGTTTGTTGGAGGTTAGCTTAAGTGATGCTCAGTGATGGGGTGATAGCATTATAACCAGTGGTAGTGCTTAGGCTCTGTTGGATGGGAAGAAGAAGAAAAAGGAGCAGATATATAAGGGTGATACCACTTTCTTTTTCTCTTGGTGCTCCCAACTAGAAAGCATAAATGTGTTTCTGGTCTTGGGGTTTTTGCTTGTTTCTATTTAAATACATGAGTTTTGTTTCATACATTTTGGTCAATTGTAATAAATTCCCTTCTTCAGGAAAGAAAGAAAAAAACAGTGAAAGAAAGCAATTTGACAAAGCTTGGACAGTGGCATTTCCTGTTATTTCTTATCCTGGCCCTTCTTATGTGCCAGATCTAGAGATTTGAGAATTCTCAAACTGTTTGGGATATTTTTGATCATAGGTTTGAGAGTATCTTAAAACCTGGAGTTATTGAGAGCTTTCACTAGCAATTATAATATCCAGCTTGCGTATCCATTGCATACAATAGTTAATAGGTTATGGATATGTAATATTTACTTTCTTAGCTCCGCCCAGTGAGCTTGAGCCTCTTGCAGCAACTGTTGTCACCGGTGGCTCCCACTTCGCAATTTTTTTTTTCCCCAGCACACATCCCTTACCCGTTGTGCCCCAACCACACCGACAGCTTTGTGCCCCCTCGGGGACTGCAAAAGTGCTTTTGCGGGGTCTTGGCACTTCTGGTGCATTTGCTGCAAGCACTCTTCCTGCAGATCGCTGGTCTACCAGCCTTGCTACTTGGTTCATTCAGATTTCATGTCATCCTGAGTTGTCCTCACTATTCGCCATCGACAATGACAGCATCCTTTCCCAACCACTGTATCACTTGTTCCTCTATTCCTGCTTTCAGACATTTTATTAGCAGTTATTTTTACTATCTCAGTTTATTGTCTCTCACTTGAATACATTTCTTAAGGGCAGAGACCTATCTCTAGATCTGAAACAGTGTCTGGCACATAGTCGGCACATATTTGCTAGAAGAAGGATGAGTGAAAGAATGATTGAATGAATGAATGATGTATTTGTATTAAGATACCTGCTCGATGCACCTTCAGGCTGAATATAAGAAACTACTAGAAAATAGAAAACTCTGTTTCCTGTTTAAATACTTGAAATATTAATAAGCTTTATATTTAAAGTCAAAGTTCTCTAACTACAGAATTTCTGATCCTGTTTCACTGTATGTTTGATGGAGTTCACTTATGAGAAAGACATTTAGAATCAAAGAATGTTAGTCAAAAAACATTGTTTATGAATATTTTTGTAATGATTATATGTAATAATTACATAAAATTACTCTGTAATAATTTAAGTTCTCTTTGTTCCTCATTCTGTAATTGAGTTCAGTAGCCAAAAATAACACCAGATCATTTAAGTTTCCTTTACCCTCTAAACTCTTCTGTAGCTCTTCTGGTTTGTCTTGGAATCCAGATAAAATTTCTGCCCATCACTGTGATCAGCTCATATTAATCTTCTTTGAAACTAGGTCCTACATTACAGGTGTCT
Source organism: Nanger dama (assembly GCA_917880005.1). NCBI lineage: Eukaryota > Metazoa > Chordata > Mammalia > Artiodactyla > Bovidae > Nanger > Nanger dama. Next base: position 10,656,014 of record CAKJTW010000032.1, on the reverse strand, counting down.
GTTCTTTCCTCCTTCTACTTCCTTTTTATCTATACTATTTGGACTGCTGGGAGTGGAGCCTGCTGTAACTTTAAAAAGAAACAAAAACAAAGTAACATCTCTCCCTACATCCTATTGAAACACCAGAGGCTCCTTCATAGACAGGGCCGTCTGTATTCTCTCTAGGGGTATTTAAACAGCCCCGCGTATGGAGCAGAACACACTAGTATTAAGAGGATAAACTTAATCTGCCTTATTGAGGATTATTGCAGATTTTCAGAGACTGGGGAGTCAGATGCCTTATTTTTAGAAAATGTGTCATCCTTTTGTGGTGTTTAGTTTGGTTTTAGCTTTCCATTATTTCCAAATTCTTATGAAAGTGTGGAAATAAACAATTTTTATATGATTATGACCTTTCAAAAGGAATTAAGTAGGTTTTTTTTTTAATTTAGCAGCAACATTGTCAGTCTATTCCAACAATTCTTTTTTTCTGTGTATGACTGCAGTCAGATGTCAGCGTACTCTGGAAATACTGTCTCTTTGTTAACTCTTACTGTTAAAGCACTTAGAAAGATCATTTTAAAGTTTAGTAAATTTGTGGATAATTGATCCATCTGAATTTACTTGCACACAGGAAGTTTTTCCTCTAAGTAAAAAGATGGTTTGTAGTCACTTGCCATAGTATCCTGTAATCACTATCTGGTAATAAAGAACTCTAAGTAAGGATTGCTTAGAAGTTAAACTATGCAACAAATGTGAAGTATTCAAGTTGCATTTTCATAGTGTCCAAAGAAAAGTGATTTTGATATTTTCTCATTGTCTAGTGCAGAACCTGGTGCATTACTGTGTACACTCTGCGTGTATCCATGTGTATACATATGTTTATATATACCTATGTGGGGACAAGGAAGAGTACTTTCAAATGTTAGCTGAATTCTACTTAATTACTCATTTTTATTGAACACAATCTTATTAATTAAATTGATTGGACCCAGAGTTTATTGAGGGCTTCCTGTGTGCTAAGGCACCATAATAGGTCCTTGGCACAAGTGTATTAGGAAGATTTTGCATATCTCACCAGAAGATTCTTCCATCCTCTCAGGAGAGACAAGCAGTTAAACTTGTAATTATAATGCATTGTGGTATGAAATTTTGTACAAGATGCTGGGAAGCACAGGAGAGGAGCATCTCAATTAGCCTGGTTGGTCAGCAAAGTTTCCTGGAAGAGGTGTTCATTATGCGAGAAGAGTGAGGTGTATTTTAGACAGAGAGAACAGTGTGTGCCAAAGCATTGAGCTCTGACCACAGAGTTTTCCAGTGTTCCTCTTGCCTGGCGTAGTGATTGTATTGTGAGAATGTGAGGGAGAATGTTCTTGATCTTAGAAGCTATATGCTGACATATTTAAAGGTAAAGTACCCTAATGTCTGTAGCTAATTCTCAGACGGTTCAGGAAGAAAAAAATAAAGTTGTATTTGTGGATGTGGAGAAAGTGTTCACAAATGTGACAATATGTCATTTTTGACTCTGGGTGAAAGAGGAACATGCTCTTGAAAATTTTCTTGAAATTCAACACTGTTCAAAATAAAAACAGCAAAAACCTTCAGACCACAAATAAACTGTTTTTTTAGGTTTACAAAAACAGTATAAACATAATTGGAGAATTAGCTCATCAATAACTATCTTCTTTGGTGGCCTGTTTGGGTATTTGTCCATGATAAATCATTGTTCTATAAAAGATAGCCTTGATTGGATCTGCTGTGATACTTCTTTAAAAAAGTGTTACTTCGGGCTTCCCTGGTGGCTCAGAGGATAAAACGTCTGCCTGCAATGCAGGAGACCCGGGTTTGATCCCTGGGTTGGGAAGATCCCCTGGAGAAGGAAATGGCAACCCACTCCAGTATTCTTGCCTGGAGAATCCCATGGACAGAGGAACCTGGTGGGCTACAGTCCACGGGGTCACAAAGAGTCGGGACTGAGCGACTTCACTTTCACTTTCAAGCCCTTTTTATCTCAATGGAAACATAAGATCGCTAAGTGTTTAATAGTAGGATTAGAAAGGACCAAAGGAGTTATATTGTCCAATTCACTCTTAAATGAATTAGCTAAATAGGTAGAAGGCTACCTGTGTATATTATTACTTAGAAATGTTGCCATTGAAGCAATTGTCATATGATTAAACAGAGGGTCATATTCAATTCTGAATTTTCGTTAAGATAATTTTTAAGAAGAAAAAGCCCATAAAAGTCTAGTTCATGTACACTGTGACCCTTAAAAGAGAGAATGGGGAATTAAGAGCAGAGAATGTAATGCAGACTCTTCTGTCTATGGGATTTTTCAGGCAGGAGTGGTAGCATGGACTGTCATTTCCTTCTCCAGGGGATCTTCCCAATCCAGGGATCAAACCCGTGTCTCCTGTGTCTTCTGCATTGCAGGCCGATTCTTTACCAGCTGAGCCATCAGGGAAGCCAAATAAAGATAACAAATAATGTATATTTAATTCATATTCCCCACTGGCCTATATTCCCTATATGGAGGAGAAAATGGAGCATGAAGGCTGGGATGGATGGTGAGAAAGACTGGGGAGTGGAATTGTAGGAGAAAGGGAAGGGCAGTCTGGCAGTGGGGAGCACAAGATGCGGGGGAGACAATGGATCTTCTGAGGAAGGAAGGTGTAGCGGATTGTGAGGTGATTTTTTTCAGTATAAAAGTATAGTTGATTTACAATGTTGTATTAGTTTCTGGTGTACAGCGAAGTGATTCAGTTATACCTCTGTGTGTGTGTGTGTGTGTGTGTGTGTGTGTGTGAGTGTGCGTGTGTGTGTGTGTGGAGTGTGCGTGTGTATTCCTTTTCATATTCTTTTCCATTGTGGTTCATAGCAGTATATTGAATATAGTTGCCTGGGCTATACAGTAAGTCCTTATTGTTTATGTATAGTAGTTTGTATCTGCTAGTCCCAACTTCTGGAGAAGGCAATGGCACCCCACTCTAGTTCTCTTGCCTGGAAAATCCCATGGACAGAGGAGCCTGGTGGGCTGCAGTCCACGGGGTTGCTACTAGTCGGACACGACTGAGTGATGTCGCTTTCACTTTTCACTTTCATGCATTGGAGAAGGAGATGGCAACCCACTCCAGTGTTCTTGCCTGGAGAATCCCAGGGACGGGGGGAGCCTGGTGGGCCGCCGTCTATGGGGTCGCACAGAGTCGGACACGACTGAAGCGACTCAGCAGCAGCAGCAGTCCCAACTTTCTGCTTTATTCCTCCCTCCAGCATCTTTCTCCTTTGGAAACTGTATGTTTGTTTTCTATGTCTGTGAGTCTGTTTTGTAAACAGGTTCATTTGTGTCTTACTTTAGATTCCAGGTATAAATGATATCATATGATATTTGTCTTTCTCTGTCTGACTTACTTCACTTAATATGATCATCTCGAGGTCCATACATGTTACTGCAGATGGCATTTTGTTCTTTTTTATGATTAATATTCCATTGTATATATGTACGCCGTCTTTATCCGTTCACCTGCCGATGAACACACAAAGGTTGCTTCCATGTCTTGGCTGTGAAATGCTGCAGTGACCAGAAGGGTGCATGAATCTTTCAAGTTATAGTTTCTTTCTGGATATATATGCCCAGAAGTGAAACTGCTGGGTCATACGGCAGCTTTGTTTCTGTACCAGTCCACATCCCTACCAACAGTGTAGGAGGACTCTTTTTTCTGCACATGAGGTGGGGTTTTTGATATTATGTTTAGTTGATGTTGATTTTTCTTGCCATATAGTGCTGAGAAAACATCACAATTTGCAGTTTTTATATTGGTATAGTCTCTATTTTTAGAGACTACTCATGGAATAACTGAAACAACTCATGATGGTGGAAACTTTTCCCAGTGATAAAGCATGAGCTACCAGAGAAATATCACTTCTCTGATCAGATGAAATCAATCATCACCCATATTTTAATTTATTACAATGAAGCTCATACACAGGAAAATTTATAGTGAGTCATAGTCTTTTGGAATTAAGTTTTGGCAAAGTTTGTTTTTTTCAGAGAGGATTTTCTTTATTTTAAGACTGTGTTACTGAGAATATTATCTTTCTTTTACTATTAACTTTTATTTCTTCTACTTTTTCCATCCTCAGTCGTCTCAAATTACTGTGGAGCAGAGATCAAAATCCAACTGTTGATGTTGCTCTGTCTTCAGGAGGGAAGAGCATTTCAGCTATAAGCTGATCTGTAATTATTTGGGTAAAATGATAATTCCAGTAACTAAACTTTTTAAAGAATTTTCCTTTATAAGATGCATTTCCTTTCTTCCTGGTATCTGCTTTCTTTAAAACCAAAATTAATACAAACAAAGGATGATAGATAATCTTATGAACCTAGTGTTCATTAGGAAAGTCAGATAGACAGTAAGGAACATGAACAAAAGTCATTTTTAGGAAAAAAGTAAGATATCTCCATGGATGCTTAAAAAGACTCATTCCTGTCTCTTGAGTTTCTACCCACCACTTTCTTTTTATGCATGTATTTATTATTATAAATATGGGAGGATTTATTGGTGATTCACTTCTCTTATCTCAGTTCTTCCTGCCTCCGACTCTTTCATTCCCATGTGTTTGTTTTTCTGACGTGTATTGATATTAGTTAAAATCTGTGTTGCAGTGTAGACTGGCTCTGTGTCACTGGGGTTACCTCATAGGCACTTCAGGCCCCTCAGATTGCCCTTGATTTCCGTTTCTCCAGGCTGTGTTCCGCCAGCATCCACCCCGTCCACCATCACTGATCGGGATGTATATGAAGTTCCCAGGGCGTCTTGTCAGTGCCCCCCTCACCAATGCCTGAGTAATAGCCAGGCTCAGATCACAGAAGTCTAATGATGAATCCATATCTGTCATGAGCTGGAAGAGCTGCAGGGCACATAGTAGGTAAGGGCCTAATAAATGTTTGATGGACGAATAAAGAAATGAATGTGCAGAAGAATAGAGCTCATAACTGAAGTCCTTGAGGAATGAAGCTGTTAGGCAAGCACTTCTGTCCATAAGTATAGCCAATTAAGTGTGCAGCTCGAAGCATGCATGCGTCCCAATATCCATTAGTGATTTCAGACTGCAGCCTTGAGTTTCCCTAGTGAATTCATATGCAAGCTGACCTGACCAGAACCGCTTGCACTATGAATAATCACAAGGCTTCCCCAAGGCAGGGCTTCAGTGGCGGGATTCCGCACCACAGAGCTTCTTCACCTTTGCTATAAAATGGCTCTGTGTGTCCTAATGGTGGGAGGCACTCTCATTAGAATGAATGCTTGAAAGGTCGCCTTCCAAAACCTGCACTTTCTGATATAAAGAGCAAAATCATCTTTGACAAAGTTGGGAATTGAATGAGCAAGGCACAGTTCTCCTCAAGTCCAAGGACTTCATATTTTGTACATGTTTTCTCATTTCATTGTGTTTTACACCAGGTTGCTATTATATCAAGCATTTTAGCAGCCTTGATCTTGGAGGCATGGAGACCATTATTCCTGTTGTTGCTGACTTACTGCTACAGCTGCTTCCTCTTTCTGTGATTTAATTTGAAGCTTCAGCCCACCAGGGGGCTGTTGGTCCCCCACCTATGCAGACTGAAGAACTGGCTGCTGTTTTCCTCATGGCTATTATTTCCACCCTATTCATAGCGATTTTCCCCTTCTATATTCATCTAGCAAACAGCAAGGCACTGTTCCAGGAACTTGCTCTCTCTACATAAGGCATAACATGGAACCATTTGGATGGAAAAATTATAAATTAAAATTATTCTGTTCATTTTAAAATATTCATATTGTGTTGCTCAAATGCCAGTAACTGGAAAATCATGGATAATGTCCTGTTTTTATAACCTCTTTCAGAGTGATTTAAAATCCGTTTATGTTGTTACTTAGCCATCTCTTTTCCTGGAGTGGATTTTGTGATAAGATTTAAAAAAAAAAAAAAAAGGTTGTATGAGTCCAGTGTCGTCTGATGGCATATGTCATGTTAAAATACAGATGATACCACTAATTACAACCAGTTTTTTTCAACAGAAAAACACTCTGTGTACAGAGGATATTTATAAAATTATAGAGCCACAAAGATAGATAGCCTGTGGATATGCCAGATTATTTACTTTGAGGATAAAACTTTTTATTAAATGATTAAAACTAAGCAAATGTTTATTAATTTCTAAAACAACATATTTAAATTAAGAAAAGACATATTCATAACATTACAAATTTTCAAATATGAGGTGTTAGAAATGTTTAAAAAACATCTCTAACTTAAAACTTTTTTTAATGTCTTTAATTTGGGGAAACTAAATTTTATTTCTATCCTTGTATTTTCCATGTTGTCTGGATGTGGGTGAGGATATGCTTGTCTGAGAAAGAGAATCAAGTGAGGAAGAGTTAATATGTTTTTATGTCGGTTGATTAGTTTGTGATAAAGTAAATATCTCTCTTCTTCTAGTGGCAAGAGCTATGAGTGGAGATTGTAACTTCATGTATATTTTCCACCTCTGTGTAACACATTAAAGAGAGTGAGGATCTTTCTTTTTTTCTTCTTTTTACTGTTAAAGTTCACATTCACATAGAAACTGTATGTTTTATTTGTTGTCTCTCTTGGCTGGGAATATTTAAGTGTATTTTTAGATTCTTCTGTCAACCAAAGACAATTTAAAATTTTAATTTTTCAGCCTCTTTCTAGAAACTTCTGCTTTTGGTTCAGGCTGTCGCATTTGTTTGTGTGCCTTGTGTGTGTGTGTCGAATTTCTTCAGAAGCAACAAACCACATTAGCCTGAGCAAGTTTCACAGTCCCTTCTCACTGTCTGTTTCTGCCTTGTGAATCATTTGGCCTTATGAAACAGGCTAATCCTTTCACTGAGTATGTCTTCAGAAACATTCTGTGCACCCTACAAACTTGGGTGGCTCTTGCTGACTCTGCTTTATTTATTTTAAATAATACTAGGTGATCCCAAAGTATTTCCTTTAACTTTTGGAAGACTGTTATTACAAGCGGTAATGTTTGAAGTCAGGATCCTTTATAACAACAGTAGCAAGGAAACGTAGATACAGTTTCCTAAAGTCCAACTGATGGAAAATAGGATGCAATCTGTCCTATTTTTAGTAAACAAGTTTTCCCACACAGTTCCTACAGCGACTCGCTTCTTTGAATGCAGCAATACAAGGCACTCTATTCTTAATTGAATAAAGAAAACAAATTGGCATAGTTACAGCAGGAGAAGTGGGTACCTCATGATGAATAATTTGTGAGTCCAACTTTAACTACACGTGACATTTTTCCTTAGGTCGCTGACAGACTGATTAGTGAGTTAACTGGTGATGGTACCTATTCTGTGGAGGGACTCTTTCAGTTCTGGGGCTTATGCTGTTCAATCAACTAGGTATCCTCTGTGATGGGACTAAAGCCTCAGTCTTGATCAAAGGGCTTTGGAGGAAGCATGGTTGAACTGATTGGCTGTGAATGTTAATCACTCCATAGGACGCACTGATAATTTACAGCATTGTTGTAACTCTCTGGTGTTCATAAAATGAACTTAATAACCCAGTGCCACCATGGGATAAGCTGCTTTTTCTCTGCAATTGAATACCCAGACTTGCCTGCATAATAGTGTTGAAAAAACCTGCATTAAAAAGAGTGAGCAGCTGTATGATGAAGGAAACGGCTCTGCAACAGATTTGTTAATTATCTCCTTTGATTCGCAGAGGGTGTTTGTGAGATATGGTTGACCAGTGAAGACACGGGGGCTTACGGCAGAGATATTGGCTCCAGCCTCCCAGCCCTGCTGTGGAAGCTGGTTGAAGTGATTCCTGAGGGAGCGATGCTGAGGCTGGGCATGACCAATCCGCCCTATATTTTAGAGCACCTGGAGGTAAGGAAAAGCTGCTCATTTCCATGCTGACACAGACCTGAACCAACCCAGACGGGCGTGGCGGCGGCCTCAGGACCATCCCACGAGTTTCCTTTAAGACCACTTTCACATTTCTTTTGTGGTCCCACATTACCAAGAATGAATTGGGAATTTCAAGTCCCCTTTGTCATTCTGCACATCTTGTTTCTGTTTCCTCCCCCTTTGTTAATGTTGCCTAGGTTTTCTAGCATTTGCCATCTTGTCCCAGTTCTTTGTATCTTGCTTACAGCCCTTCAGTTTTCCAGTGTGTTTATTTGCCTCAATCCCTCCATTTTTAACCCTTGTCTATTTAAGGACAGATAATATGGTGCATTGATTTTGCAACCAACTGAACATTGCATTATCTGAACTGCTGTTAGCCCTACCAGTAAGGATACTGTGCTGCAGAATTTAAGAATGTTTTAAACTCCATCCCTTTGACGATAGTCAGGGGTGAAATGAGATCAAAGAGACACAGAGCTTCATGTTCTTCCACTTGGTTCTCTTGTGATCACTGTGAAAAAAGGAGCTATGATAATGCAAGATCCAGAGTCTTATTTTTATAACTTCCATGGATCAGGTTGCTTACCCTCAAGCAGCCTACTGTTAAATTAGGAAAATGGACATTTGTACAAGTAACTATGGTTGTTGTTGTTGTTTAGTCACTCAGTTACCTCCAACTCTTTGGTGACCCAGTGGACTGTTGCCTGCCAGGCTCCTCTGTCCATGGGATTTCCCAAGCAAGAATACTGGAGTGGGTTGCCACTTCCTCCTCCAAACTCTTCCCAACCTGGGGATTGAACCCAGGTCTCCTACATTGCAGGTGGATTCTTTACCACTGAGACTCCAGGGAAGCCCAAGTAACTATTGTACTTGATGACAAATGGTACAATAAGTATGAGCAAAGAATATGGACAAGGGAGAAACCATTTAAATGATAAAGTATGTGCTGAGATCCATGATTTTTATTTGAGAAATAAATTATGCTATTAATCTCATAGTTGAGGACAAGTACTCTTAGAAAATCATGCACAAAGTATAGAAACAAGTCACTTATATTTTTAATCAGTTGTGTTCTTTGCAATAAGTTTGCACAGAAAAATGACATCGCAAAATTTTAAAAGCAAGTATAGTGGCTGAAATTAAATGTGTAAATGCAAATAAATATCCCTGAATTGTTTCTGTTGATTTGGTTTAGAGGCATTAACGATGAGGTTGTTGCTGAAAAGTCACGCTACTATGAACAACCCATTTTAGAAATTCTGAAAACAGTTGATTGCAATCTGGTTGTTAAATATAAATATATAATGAAGAGATTTAGCAACTTTGTTACATTTTCCTAGCAAGATCTTTTTAGTAACTGTGTGTGATTTATATGTTAACTGTGGTACTTTGGGCAGTGTGGGACAATTAAGATTTGCTATTTAAAAATAAGTTGCAGGCATGTCTGTTTTTACTTAACTCTTTGACTTTGAACTTGAAAAAACAAGATGATTCTCTGTAAAAATCAAATCTGCTAAGAGTGGTCCTGCTGTGTTTGCGATAAATGTGAGGCATCATGAAGACCAGGAGATATGTTGGGTCTTTGGTGGGTAGGAAAAGAAGTAAGCCCTGCCAGTATATAGCTGATAACAGGCCAGTTTCTTTGGATTAAAAAAAAAAAAAAACTCATTAAAGATCAAGGGAACATTAGTAACTACAGAGAAGTTCAGGTGGGGAGTAAACACAAGGGGAAAAAAATAATGTATTGGCTCTGAGATGAGTAACCTAATATCTCTTGGAAAAAATTCAATCCTTTAATTAATTGCAAAATTGCAGAAGCTAATATTGCAGTTCTAGCAAACCCTAATGCTCAGCACCTGGCATGTGCTGGAGTTGTTGACCCCTGAATAGGTGCTCCAGAAGAGCTGCTAAATCAATAGGAGATGCCAAATGTGCTTTATACTTTACCTGGAAAAACAATAGGTGTTTAGTTCATAGATTGTAGTTAGAGTGAAAATAACTTCCAATTGTCATAACGTTGTTGTTGTTCAGTCACCCAGTTGTGTCTGACTGCACAGTCTCATGGACTGCAGCACGCCAGGCCTCCCTGTTTCTCACTATCGCCTGGGTTTGCCCAAGTTCACGTCCATTGCATCGGTGATTCCATTCAGCCCTCTCATCCTCTGTCGGCCTCTTCTCCTTCTGCCTTCAATCTTTCCCAGCATCAAGATCTTTTCCAATGAGTCAGCTGTTTGCATCAGGTGACCAAAGTATTGGTCATAACATTACCTTTTAAAAATGCTTGCTTTAAGATATCTATAATGTTGGCCTTCCCTCCTACATTCTCATCTTCACGAGGGCATTGTCATTGTCTGTCTCTCCATACCCCGCCCAGTAGTGATTCAATGAATGAGTGAATCAAAGGATGAATAAAGAAGAGGATAGAAGGAAGCCACTCTTGAATAACTTCTCTGATGCTTTAATACCTTTATGGTGGGCATTCCTGGCAAATTATATTGGGAGGACCCAGCCTTTTTGTGTTTCTGGAAGATGCTTCATGCTGCTGCTGCTGCTGCTAAGTCGCTTCAGTCGTGTCTGACTCTCTGCGACCCCATAGACGGCAGCCCACCAGGCTCCCCCATCCCTGGGATTCTCCAGGCAAGAACACTGGAGTGGGTTGCCATTTCCTTCTTCAGTGCATGAAAGCTACAGACTTTAATTACAGAGCACTTCACTAGGCGGCTTTCCTTCTCTTGGTTCTGTTCACTTCACATTACTTGACTCTTGAGATATTTTCTTAAACTCTTTTAACAGGTTTGTTTTTTTTTTTTTTAATTGAACAGTTTAAAGGAAAAGTCATTTAAAGGAAAATACCAAAGTTTCTATCATTTAAGTGTACAGTGTGGAAAAATGGGTCTGTTGAAAATACATTTTATTAAATCTTCCCAGGAACAGAAGATATCACACTTAGCATAGGATATAGGTTTAAGTTTCTGTTGAGAGTCTAGCATTATGTGTGGCACTTTATATAGCAGATATTGCATGAATGTGTATTGAATAAAAGGAAAGGAGGGAGAATTCTTAAGCCCTAATCGGCAAAGTTGAGTATCTGATTGGAACACCTACAAACTCTTTTTAACTTATCGATTCTGTAAAAAAAAAAAAAAAACCGTAGGGGATTCATTTTAAATGATGACATAACTGGCAAAGATATCTTATTTATACACACACACATATATATGTATATACATCTGTATACACATCTATATATGCATGTGTGTGTGTATAAAATGCTTGGTGGGAAAACATCCTAAAATTGAAGAAACATGATCTATGTAATAATTATTAATTTGAATATGAAATAGAAACTATTGATAAAATAGTAGATTAAAAAGCATTTTACCTCATATTAGATCTGTGATGCATCATTACTCACCATGTAGAGAAGCTCTTTATCATGACCTGTAGGGTCCTGCCAGCAATTTTGGAAAACTCAGCAGTGGCCACAGGACTGGAAAAGGTCAGTTTCCCAAAGAAAAGCAATGCCAAAGAATGTTCAAACTACCACACAATTGCACTCTTCTCACACGCTAGCAAAGTAATGCTCAAAATTCTCCAAGCCAAAATTCTCCAGTTCAACAATATGTGAACCATGAACTTCCAGATGTTCAAGCTGGATTTAGAAAAGGCAGAGGAACCAAAGATCAAATTGCCAACCTTCGTTGGATCATCGAATAAACTAGAGAGATCCAGAAAAAAAAATCTGCTATATTGACTATGCCAAAGCCTTTGACTGTGTGGATCACAACAAACTGGGAAATTCTGAAAGAGATGGGAATACCAGACCACCTGACCTGCCTCCTGAGAAATCTGTATGCAGGTCAAGAAGCAACAGTTAGAACTGGACATGGAACAACAGACTGGTTCCACATCAGGAAAGGAGTATGTCAAGGCTGTATATTGTCGCCCTGCTTATTTAACTTATATGCAAAGTACATTATGAGAAATATCAAGCTGGATGAAGCACAAGATTGCCAGGAGAAATATCAATAACCTCAGATAACACAGATGACACCACCCTTATGGCAGAAAGTGAAGAGGAACTGAAGAACCTCTTGAAAGTGAAAGAGGAGAGTGAAAAAGTTGGCTTAAAACTCAACATTCAGAAAACGAAGATCATGGCATCCGGTCCCATCACTTCATGGCAAATAAATGGGAAAGAATGGAAGCAGTGAGAGACTGTATTTTGGGGGCTCCAAAATCACTGCAGATAGTGTAGCCATGACATTAAAAGATGCTTGCCCCTTGGAAGAAAAGCTATGACCAACCTAGACAGCATATTAAAAAGCAAAGACATTACTTTGCCAACAAAGGTCTGTCTAGTCAAAGCTATGGTTTTTCCAGTAGTCATGTATGGATGTGAGAGTTGAACTATAAAGAAAGATGAGTGCCGACTGAATTGATGCTTTTTGACCGTGGTGTTGGAGAAGACTCTTGAGAGTCCCTTGGATTGCAAGGAGATCCAACCAGTCAATCCTAAGGAAGTCAGTCCTGAATATTCATTGTAAGGACTGATGCTAAACTTGCCACTTGATGTGAAGAACTGACTCATTGGAAAAGACCCTGATGCTGGGAAAGATTGAAGGCAGGATAAGGGGACGACAGAAGATGAGATGGTTGGATGTCATCTCCAACACGATAGACATGAGTTTGAGTAAGCTCTGGGAGTTGGTGATGGACAGGGAAGCCTGGCATGCTGCAGTCCGTGGGGCCGCAAAGAGTTGGACACAGCTGAGCGACTGTATTGACTGACAAGGTCCTTAAGATGCTTCTTTCATGCCATTCCTGTTTGCTCTTCCCTTTGCTACCCTTACGATGCCTCCTGTGTAGCATGAATTTTTTTAACCCATTTTATACTCCTATTTTTACTTTAAATTTTTTTATATTTCATACTTACCATATGATGACTGGGTAGTAATGTTAATCAGAATTACTAATGTTTACTACTGCATATATTGACTAATATATTCCCCTAATATGTGCTCCAGTAGCATCTAGTAAGAGAGATTTTCCCTCTATTTTTGCTTTCCTGTTGATATCGCTAAGATAATGCTGGCATATTCCTCTTCAATGAACTCTGACCTTCTAGATGGAGTGGCTTGTGAATTTGATACTCTTGAAACTACATCGCTTAGTTTTGCCCTCTGGGTTGTGGGTAGCCCACAGGTAAGGTATTACGTTACTTCAGACGGACCAGTTGGTGCTAGAATCTTCGTGCCAGTGCAGGAGATGCAAGAGATGTGGGTTCAATCCCTGAGTTGGGAAGATCCCCAGGAGTAGAAAATGGCACCCTATTCCAGTATTCTTGCCTGTAAAATTCTGTGGGCAAAGGAGGCTGGTGGGCTAGTCCGTGGGGTTGCAAAAGAGTCAGACACAACTGGGCGAGTTAACAACATCTTCATTTTATTGACAGAGAAGCCAAGTCTTAGAAAGCTTTAATACCTGCCTATATTACATAAGTGATCAGCAGCTGTCTGGTCTCTAATCTCCTCTGATGCTAAAATATTTTCTACAGTCCTGCATCTTCCATAAGACCTTTCCCGATAATTTCTAGTTTCTTTCCTTGCTTTGTCAGACTGTCCAACATGTCTGTGTCGGCATTTGTCATGGGGCAACATGATTCCTTATTTACACATAAATCCAACAAAAGTGTTCTCATCTTTAGGGAGAGGCTGTTTATCTTTGCATTTCAGCGCCACGGAAAACACGTACTGGATAAGTGTGTATGGAATGATGTGCTAGCTCTCACTTTACCTGCTGTTTGACTACATGTCTCACACATATTGAGGCTCTTTCATATCAGGGCTGAGCATCTGGTTTTGGAATAGTTTGTGGATGGTTGTCATACATGCTTCTCACTGTGGGTCACCCTAGTGTGAAGAGGCACTAGGTGGTAGGGGGAAACCTTAGTGGTATGCTTTGGTTATTTGCCCTGCTAACGTATCATAGTAACAGATCGTCTATTTTGAACTACTTAGAGCCAATGAGTTCATTATATAATTACTGAACTTGTTGATTATTTAGGTTTTTAGCTTCTTTCTTCTCTTTCCTGCCTCTCAGCTTTCACTGCTTTTTATCACCTCCATCAGAGAAGTCAACAGTGGATGGTCAAGGAGGAGAAATTAAAACCAGGCAGTTTGTCTTGCTCTTTATTTTGTAGGTTGGCTGGTAGGGAAAGGATATGAAAGCTGTTGACCAGTAAGGGATATGAGGATTATCTGTGAATTTGAGTTATCTAACCTATCCTAGTTCTCCTTGTGTTACAAATAATTTAAAATAACTTTTATCTTCCTTGATGCCTGTATGTCTTAAGAGTTCTATCAGAATTTTGGTGTACCACTTACGGCCTGGTCCAGAGAGGCAAGTTGATTAATCTGGAGGACATATGGTTTTTATTAAGGACTTTTCTTATGTTTGGATTATGAATAAAGCAAATTGGTTACTTTTAAATGTATGTCACTCTGCAAAACATTGCTGAAAAGTATTGCCACCCATATTTACATTGATTACATTTTAATCAGCTTGATTTAAAATGTATAGTTTTTTACAAGATTTATATTTAGTATATTTGTTATATATATTATATTATGTAAGTTTAATCATAGTGATATTTTAAGTATTCATCCGTTTTTGATTGAGAAATCTTGTAGTTACTACAAGACAGTTTCCTGCTACTCTTGGTTTTTGTATATTTTATTTACTTCTATTTAAAAGACCTTACATTTTAATCTAATTGTTGATTTAGCAAAGTTAATTTATCTGGTAAAAAAAAACAGTAGATATCTTGTCAAGGACTTTGACTGCATGGTAATTTATAAACATTAACAGTGTGTTTGGCTTGGTCGACTTCTGAAAAATGCCGCATAGTTTCAAAATAATAGCAAACTCAGTACCTGCTGTGCTTATGTTTCATCAAAGCAGTACAGAATTTCCAGATTGAAGTGAACAGTTCACATGTGTCTTTAAACCTTTGGATTTTTCCTTGAGATTTATATTTTGCAGCATAAGAGAAAAATATGCAAACAGATTTTGTGCTGTTGGATGCAAACCATTTCACCCTTTCTGTGAATAGAAGGGCAAGGAAATGAAAAGGAGAAATGTTTTATTTCTGCAGTCCACTATAGCTTTCAAGTCTTGTTAGTGTGGTTTGATGTGACTGTTGGCACCCAGCTCTCTACTAATTAGAATTACCAGCACTTTACTTCATTCTTAACCTGCCATTGATTTGTGACTGGATTTCAAGAGATCAGTGAAACTTCTGAAACTGGAAACCAGAGTTTGTGCCTCTGAAAATTTAGGGGGAAGAGGCCTTCATCAATTATTAAAAGGATTTCTATATCCTTAATAAAGAGCTTGTCAAGCCTGTACTGAGAGCTGGGAGCAGCCCTCCTAATAAACGAGGCTTGTGCCCCAGTCCTGTTTGCTGAATGACTTGAATCCTGGTAAAACCACGAAATAAATTCATTTATTTATGAAGGCACTGCTTGTAATTTTTAAATTAATTTTTACTGGAATATAGCTGCTATACAATATTGTGTTGTTTCTTCTGTACAGCAAAGTCAATCAGTTATCCAAACACCTACTGTTTCTCAGATACTGTTCCCATATAAGTCATT
Organism: Nanger dama; assembly: GCA_917880005.1. Classification (NCBI taxonomy): domain Eukaryota; kingdom Metazoa; phylum Chordata; class Mammalia; order Artiodactyla; family Bovidae; genus Nanger; species Nanger dama. The sequence continues at coordinate 10,640,458 of CAKJTW010000032.1, read as the reverse complement.
ACAGAGTACTGAGTAGAGTTCCCTGTGTTATACAGTAGGCTTGTATTAGTTATCTATTTTGCATATAGTAGTGTTTGAGTGACTAAGTCTCAAAACAGCACGCAGGTCAGAGGACCCAGAAAAGAAACGAGCTCATAAAGAGTTAGACTTGATCTCAACAAAAACTGTTGGTATCCTCACAGCCAAAGACTCATCAGTTTCATCAGAAATTTTATGTTTATCATCTCAGGTATGTTTTTCCCAGGGGGAGAATGAACTATTTTGTGCATGACTGTTTCTCATGTTGAAAATATTATCTCTGTCTTCTTGGGGAGAACAATGGAAAATCCACATTTTAAGATTCTGTTTATGTGACGGTAATTTATACAGCAACTCACCCTGTGGGCCTCCCGGCCGCCCTTAGTTTCTGAATGACCAGATAGCCTGGATTGGAGTGTACACTCAACAAATGAATATAAATAGATTGGTTTTGGTTATCATAATATGGTTCAATCCACTTGGTGATAATATCATCTGAACTTTGCAACCACTGATAACATTTTTCTCTTGCCATTGGCCTAAATTTTTACATATTCCTCATGAAATCTAGTAACTTATTGACAGTCATTCCCCAGAGAGATGATCATTTTCCTGAGAGGAAAACATAGAGATAAAACGTGGGATATATATTTATATATCCTTTAACAAAGCAGAACACTTTAATATGTCAGAATTGTAAATATAATTCTAGGATACCAGAAGCCTGGAAATTTACATATTTTGACTGTGGCATACAAAATATTCCTGTTTCATCTTTTAGTATTCTGGTGTACATCTCAGTTTCTAAATAAGGGCATTAGATATGTATATGCTTTAATTTGCATCTTAAAAGGCATTTCACATTGCCATTTCCCTGAATCCTTAATTTCACAGGAGTAGCTGAGAAGGCTTCCATGTCACCTGTCAAAATTTGTATAGTTCACATCCACAATACACCATCTGTGGGCTTTATCTTCCTCATTAATTTAGGGAAGTCAGTTATGCTCAAACCATTGAGAAAAGCTGCCTCTGACTTTTCCTTCAACAGCACAGAACATGGCTAACACATAAGACAGTTGATGTAATTTTTTCTTTACACCTTTCTTTGAATACTAGGATCATTTCTGTATTGATTTCTTTGCTCTGATAGCCTACGAAAGGCTCCCGTTGCTAATTCAGCACTTAGTAGAATGAAATCTTCATATTTTATATCAGGTGGGTAATGGAATTTTCACGTGATTCATGGTGTAGAACAGAAAGGTTGGTAATGAACTTAATGGTTCATAGAAGAATTGAGAGACATTCTGCATATCTTTCAGAAATAGTTTCTTGGCTTGCTTCTATTTATTTCTAATCTACTAAATTGTTTGTTGTTTTTAGATCCAGTGTGCAGCTGTCCTTTTTCCCATATCTTCCTTTGCCTACCACAAAAATAATCCACATGAAATTGGCTTTCACATTTTAGGTCCAGAATTCTTTAATGTCATTTAACAGTAAATGATGATTGTGTCCTAAATTGGAAACATAAGGGTTCTTAAACTGTTAAGAACGCCTTTATTTGAATGTGTTGAACAGAACTGTCAAGTAGATAATGAGCATGAGTGGTATATGTATCATAAATCATTGTTAGCATTAGTGGGTGCTGCACGTGGGCGAGATAAGTCAAACTGGAGTAATATTGAAAGTTCTCCAGTTGTTCATTAGTTTAAGTGAAAGTGAAAGTGAAGTTGCTCAGTCATGTCCGACTCTTTGCGACCCCATGGACTGTAGCCTACCAGGCTCCTCCCTCCATGGGATTCTCCAGGCAAGAGAACTGGAGTGGGCTGCCATTTCCTTCTCCAGCGGATCTTCCCGACCCAGGGATTGAACCTGGGTGTCCTGCATTCCAGGCAGACGCTTTAACCTCTGAGCCACCAGGTACAGAAATCCGTTCTGTCTCTTTATAGCTTGTATCTTTCTCTGTTTTTCAAATTGCTATGAGAAGTTTGCTCCTCCTAAAGCCTTGATTAGAGAATATATTGTTGATAAATTTATCTCTAATATGTGGCAACAAATAAGTAGTTTTCATAGTTATGTGTTAAAATATGTCTAAAAAGCAAGCTTTACATCAACTTTTTATTATATAGTCACATGAAATAGCAGCCTAAATGCTACCCAGTTGAAATTTGAGACATTCATCTTTTCTTTCATTGTCTGCTCTATATTCATGCTTGTTTTCCCTACCTCAGTAGATCTTGTTGTTTTTTTTGTTCCTCTATTGCTCTATTACTGTCTTTGTTTTAGCTTCCTAAGGTCACTGTAACAAAGTACCACAAATCGGGTGGCTTAAAATAACAGAAATCTCTGCTCACAGTTTGGGAGGCTAGAGGCTCCTGAATCAAAGTGTTGTCAGGGTTAGTTCCTTCTGACCCGTTCTCTCTCCCGGCTTCTGCTGGCTGCTGACAGTCCTTGGCGTGCCTTGGCGGCGGGTGCACATACCACTGCAGTCTCTGTTTCCATTGTAACATGGTGCTCTCCTCTGTGACTAAACCGCCTCTCCTTTATAAGGGCACCAGTCATTGGGTTAGAGCCCGTGCTAACTCACTGTGACTTCATTTAAACTTGATTACATCTGCAAAGACTCTGTTTCCAAAGCTCATTTTCATAGGTTCTGGGGATGATGATGTCAAAAATGTCTTTCTGTGACTCACAATTCAGCCTACAACAGGATTATTCTGTGGTGAATACATATCCTCTATGTGCCATTTGAATTTATATATTATCTTTAAAATTACTTTCTCAGTGCTTACCTTGGTATTTTAATCTATTGTAGTCTAGTTTAGGCTAATATCAACTTTGCAATAGGATGCACAATTTTTGCTTCTATATGTAGCTCAATTCTCTCTCCCCTTCTTTATGCTGGTGTTATCATACACAAGCATATCTTTATAAAATGTACATATATCTACATATTCATATTAATACTTCATGCATTTGTTTACAGAAACGGCAGTGGCACCCCACTCCAGTACGCGTGCCTGGAAAATCCCGTGGGCAGAGGAGCCTGGTGGGCTGCAGTCCATGGGGTCGCGAAGAGTCAGACACGACTGAGCAACTTCACTTTCACTTTTCACTTTCATGCATTGGAGAAGGAAATGGCAACCCACTCCAGTGTTCTGACCTGGAGAATCCCAGGGACAAGGGAGCTTGGTGGGCTGCCATCTCTGGGGTCGCACAGAGTTGGACACGACTGAAGTGACTTAGCAGCAGCAGCAGCAGCAGTTGTTTAAGTTAGAAAGACAAAAGTAAGAGTTACAAACAGAAGCTACATGTATATCATCTTGTGTATTTACCTTTACCCGTGTTCTTTATTTCTTTGTGTGGATTGGAGTTTACTATGTAGTGTCATTTCATTTTGGCTTTGGTGGACTCTATTTAGTATTTCTGAATTGGGGTTCTTAGCAAAGTATTCTCTCAGTTTTTGTTTATCTAGGCATGTGCTAAGTTGGCTCAGTCATGTCCTACTCTTTTCAGCCCTATGGACTGTAGCCCACCAGGCTCCTTTGTCTATAGGATTCTCCAGGGAAGAATACTGGAGTGGGTTGCCATGCACTCCTCTGGGGGATCTTCCTGACCCAGGAATCAAACCCACATCTCTTATGTCTCCTGCCGTGGCAGATGGGTTCTTTACCATTATCGCCACCTGGGATAGCTGAGCTTTTTCTGTATTTTTGAAAGATGGCTTCTCTGGAGAGAGAATTCTTGGTTAGCAGTCTTTCAGCACTTTATATTTGTCTTTCCACTACCTTCTGGCCTCTGATGTTTGATATCAACTGTTAATCTTACTGAGAATCGCTTATTCATGATGAGATATTTGTCTCTTGCTGTTATCAGTTTTCCCTTTTTGTCTTTCAGTGGCTTGTGAGATCACTAGGTATAGATCTCTTTGAGTTTATCCTATTTAGAATTTGTACAGCTTCAAGGTTATGCAGATTAATGGTTTTCCTCAAATTTCTGAGTGTGGGGATATAATTGTTTCAGATATTTTTCTACTTTTTTCCTCCCTTCTAAAATTTATATTATATATATATTCATATGTTTGATGGTATCTCACAGATCTGAGACACTATTAATTTTTATTCATTGTTTTTTCTTTCTGTTCCTCAGACCGAGTAATCTCAATTAACCTGTCTTATAGTTTGCTGATTGTTTCTTATGCCAGCTTAAATCTATTGAGATCCTACAGTGAATTTTTAAATTTCATTTCTTTTACTTTTCATACCAGAATGTCTTCTCATTATTGGTATTCTTTATTCAGTGAGACATCATTCCCATGCTTTTCTTTACTTCTTTAAGCATGATTTTCTTTACTTCTTTGAAAGTCTTAATCAGTCAATCGTGTCTCTCTTTGCGACCCCATGAACTATAGCCCATCAGGCTGCTCTGTCCATGGAATTCTCCAGGCAAGAATACTGGAGTGGGTAGCCATTCCCTTCTCCAGAGATTTGTCCCAACCCAAAGAATGAACCCATGTCTCCTGCACTGTAGGCAGATTCTTTACCACCTGAGCCACCATGTTAAAATAATGATTTAAAGTCATTGTCTAGCAAGTCCATTATGTGGGTGAGTTACTGTTGACTGCTTTTTATGTGTGTGTTTTTCATGCTTTGTAATTTTTTGTTGAAAACTAGACTTTTAAATATAATGTGGCAGCTCTGGAAATCAGATACTCTTTACTCCCCAGGATTTATTGTTGTTGGTGGTGGTTTAGTGACTTTTTAAAATTCAGTCAAGTCAGTACTTTGTTATATGTGGCCAGTGAAATCTCTCAGATTAAAAGCTTAACAGTCAACCAATGATTGGACAGAAATTTCCTTAAATGCCTAGAACCATTAAGTTTCTGTCTTTGCAGAAGAGCCCTTTATGCGTACTGGAGCATCCTTCAGCGCTCAGGTTGCTTACAATTCCTGTTTGTGTAAAATCTCAGACTTAGCCATAAGTGAGAGCAAGGGCCTTCTCATGTCTGCTGAGTAGGTGCATAGCCAGACATGCACATGGCTTTGTGCACGCACACGGCCTTCTAGGAGTCCCAGGAGTATGTCAGTGTGTTTCAAAACCCTTCTGGACATCACATTCCCTAGCTTTTCCTTTTTAAGCTTTTTGATTTGCTTATTATTTGCTCTGTTATTTGCAGCCCCAGGCAGCCATGATGTTAAGCAATTGCAGCTGATTATTTTTGACAAATGCCCCTGGGAAAAAGGCTTTTCTCACTGGGTGAGTGCCAGGTCAGGTTAAATAAGAAATCCATGTGAGTGGAGTCTTCCATGAAACCACGACACAGGTCAAATAGTGACAGTTTTTCTGGGAATGGAGTTTTGAAGGAGCTCCAACCCTCTTCTGCCCCCTCCAGTGGCTGCCACAGCTGCTGGTTTTCACCATGATTAAAGATTCTTGGTTTTTAAGGCCACCACAGAACTGAGGAGTGGGAGGTGAGAAAAGAGCCGGTTTAAAATGCCGCGTAACTCTGTTCTTACCAAGACTGCGCCACTGTTCCTGAATAACCACTCCTCAGGTTGCTGTCAGCCTTTCAGTTAATTTCCAGAGTTCTGGAAAACTTGGATTCTGACCATTTCTGTCACTGTCCTCATTGTTTTTTATGGAGGAGAGGCTTTTCAGGGGTCTTTACTTTGCCATCCCTGCTGATGTCAGTGAATATTGTTTATACCTTAAAATGGGCTGCCTCTGTGTCTGTCAGGCCAGGAGTGTATGGGGTTGGCTCACATTTCTTCCTTAATTTTTGTGTTCCACATTAAAGGTGCCATCAGCCACTTATGGTTCCATCTGTCCTTGTGAAGCTTGTGAGGAGGAACTCATGTTATTAGTAGGTTATTGACTGCAAAAGATCACTATTAATTGAGTCTCTCAGTGGCCTGTAACAAACAACAGCCTCACAGAAGGCATTTTAGCCACTAGAATGCACCCCCTCATTAGATACTCATAGCTGTGGGCATCAAACAGGAAAATGTCGCTTATATCTACGGAGCCTTGCCTAAGACATATGCTTGCTCCCCTGTCTTTTTTATTGATTCTTTTTCTCAAAACCATATGAAATATTACTATTATATATATTCTAATAGATCAGCCTCCGAATCACTTTCCTGTATTGATGAAGCTATTGTAAATCTCTTCTCATGAAAATGCTTTATTTTCTTGATACATGGTATTTCCGTATATGTTGCATCCTCTTGGTCATCTTCCAGAAAGCTTTGTGCATCAGTTGACTAGGTATTTGTTAATTCGAAAGAGGTTTGCTGTTGATCTGCTTTACTAAACTAGGAAGATATCAAACTTAGAATTAAGCTGCATGCTATAGAATTTGCAGTGAAGCACTGGAAAATATTGGTAATTTGCAGATATGTAACTCCTGAAATTAAGAAGTCATTTTGAGATTTGCAGCGCATTGTTTTACTGTCATGAAAGTAAAGATAGGTTTAAATTTTGTTAAAATATCTTTATGATGTTTTTCTTTATTATCCTTCTAGCTGAAAGGGACATGACTGAATTGAAATGTTCACTGAAGTAGGAGACCTGAGTCTGAATCAGTTTGTCATTAATCTGGGAAATTAGTTGAATCTTGATCACTCTATTTACATTTCAGTCTTTTTGAAAAGGGAACATCATTTTGAAGGGATTGAGATGAGTGAGATAGATTGAAATTTTTTCATTTGATCTTTTTAATTCTGAGCCTTCTAAAATCTTGGCAAACTCATTTACTTGATGTGACCTAGAACTTAAAAATATAGCATTTCAGAGAATTGCTGGAATTCCCTGGTGGTCCAGTGGTTAGGACTCTGTGCTTTTATTGCTGAGGGCACAGGTTCAATCCCTGGTCAGAAAACTAAGATCCCACAAGCTGCGTGTTGCAGCAAAAAAAAAAAAAAAAAGAAGGAAGAAAAGAACCCCCCCAAAAAAAAAACCAAACAAAGCCAAAGAAATGATGTGTCATTTCATCATTCCATATTTGGTATGAAATAATCATCCTAATACTTTCTTTGACGGTTGTATTATGTTTATATAAGCCTGTGAATGAGAGGCGAGGCCTGGATCACAAAAGCTTTCTGATTCTGTAGTTAAGTGGGGGAGTCAGTTAATTAGTATCCTCTGTCTAACACCTGAGAAAGAACCATGGAGCTCCTCACTTGGACGTGCTTTTCATGCTGCAAATGATACAATAGAAAAATGGAATCTTTAGAAAACCATATCAAAAGATCTCTCTCTTACTGAAGGAATAATTGTTCCATAGACCATTCTGGTTCCCCACTTAAACCCTGGAGAGGGATTGGGGATCGCTTAGGGGGCTGGCGCCATAAGCCTTTGGGTATACCGCCAGCATTCACTCTCAGTCTTCCTGGGTTTGAGGCACTTGACCCCATGGGCTTTCAGGCCAGAAGACTAGAGTGGGTAGCCTGTCCCTTCTTCAGGAGATCTTCCCAACCCAGGGATTGAATCCAGGTCTCCCGTGTTGCAGACGTATTCTTTACCAGCTGAGCCACCAGGGAAGACCAAGGGGTTGCAAAGAGTTGGACCTGACTGAGGACTTTCACTTTCACTCTCTGTTCTCTTAGTGTTCTTTTACAAGTCTCCCAGGGCACCAGCCACTCTTCTTTTGTATACAGACCTATCTCGGTTAATTGCATTTACCAAATATGGTGCTTTATACAGGTTTAAAGGTTTGCAGCAACCCTGCATTGAGCGCCTATCAGTGCCATTTTTCCAACATCGTTTGGTCACGTCATGTCTGTCACATTGTGGTAATTCTTGCAATATTTAAAGCTTATTCATTATTATATTTATTATGGTGATCTGTGATCTTTGATAAATATATTTCAAAAAGATTATGATTTGCTGTAGGCTCAGATGATTGATTAGCGTTTTTAGCAGTATTTTTACTGCTAGACATCTTGGAATGTGAAGTCAAGTGGGCCTTAGAAAGCATCACTATGAACAAAGCTACTGGAGGTGATGGAATTCCAGTTGAGCTCTTTCAAATCCTGAAAGATGATGCTGTGAAAGTGCTGCACTCAATATGCCAGCAAATTTGGAAAACTCAGCAGTGGCCACAGGACTGGGAAAAGGTCAGTTTTCATTTCAATCCCAAAGAAAGGCAATGCCAAAGAATGCTCAGACTAGCGCACAATTGCACTCATCTCACATGCTAGTAAATTAATGCTCAAAATTCTCCAAGCCAGGCTTCAGCAGTATGTGAACCATGAACTCCCTGACATTCAAGCTGGTTTTAGAAAAGGCAGAGGAACCAGAGATCAAATTGCCAACATCTACTGCATCATGGAAAAAGCAAGAGAGTTCCAGAAAAACATCTATTTCTGCTTTCTTGACTATGCCAAAGCCTTTGACTGTGTGGATCACAATAAACTGTGGAAAATTCTAAAAGAGATGGGAATACCAGACCACCTGAGCTGCCTCTTGAGAAATCTGTATGCAGGTCAGGAAGCAACAGTTAGAACTGGACATGGAACAACAGACTGGTTCCAGATAGGAAAAGGAGTACGTCAAGGCTGTATATTGTCACCCTGCTTATTTAACTTCCATGCAGAGTACATCATGAGAAACGCTGGAATGGAAGAAACACAGCTGGAATCAAGATTGCCAGGAGAAATATCAATAACCTCAGATATGCAGATGACACCACCCTTATGGCAGAAAGTGAAGAGGAACTCAAAAGCCTCTTGATGAAGTGAAAGAGGAGAGTCAAAAAGTTGGCTTAAAGCTCAACATTCAGAAAATGAAGATCATGGCATCCGGTACCATCACTTCATGGGAAATAGATGGGGAAACAGTGGAAACAGTGTGAGACTTTATTTCTGGGGGCTCCAGAATCACTGCAGATGGTGACTGCAGCCATGAAATTAAAAGACTCTTACTCCTTGGAAGAAAAGTTATGACCAACCTAGATAGTATATTCAAAAGCAGAGACATTACTTTGCCGACTAAGGTCCATCTAGTCAAGGCTATGGTTTTTCCTCTGGTCATGTATGGATGTGAGAGTTGGACTGTGAAGAAGGCTGAGCGCCAAAGAATTGATGCTTTTGAACTGTGGTGTTGGAGAAGACTCTTGAGAGTCCCTTGGACTGCAAAGAGATCCAACCAGTCCATTCTGAAGGAGATCAGCCCTAGGATTTCTTTGGAAGGAATGATGCTAAAGCTGAAACTCCAGTACTTTGGCCACCTCATGAGAAGAGTTGACTCATTGGAAAAGACTCTGATGCTGGGAGGGATTGGGGGCAGGAGGAGAAGGGGACGACCAAGGATCAGATGGCTGGATGGCATCACTGACTCGGTGGATGTGAGTCTGAGTGAACTCCGGGGGATGGTGATGGACAGGGAGACCTGGCGTGCTGCGATTCATGGGGTTGCAAAGAGTCCGACACGACTGAGTGACTGAACTGAACTGAGCAGTATTTTCTAACTAAAGTATGTACACTTTTTAGACATAATGCTGCTGCTGCTAAGTTGCTTCAGTGGTGTCCGACTCCGTGTGACCCCATAGACGGCAGCCCACCAGGCTCTGCCGTCCCTGGGATTCTCCAGACAAGAACACTGGAGTGGGTTGCCACTTCCTTCTCCAATGCATGAAAGTGAAAAAGTGAAAGTGAAGTTGCTCAGTCGTGTCCGACTCTTTGCGACCCCATGGACTGCAGCCTACCAGGCTCCTCCGCCCATGGGATTTTCAAGGCAAGAGTACTGGAAGGGGTACCATTGCCTTCTCCCAGACATAATGCTATTGCCCACTTAATATACTACAGTATAACACAAACATAACTTTTCCCACTCTTTTCCCTTTTTTCCCCCAACCTTGATTTATAATTGGCACATAATATTATATAAGTTTAAGGTGTACAATGTGATTTGATCAAATAGTGTTGTGAAATTCACCACAACCAGGTAAATTGTCACATCCTTCACATAACGTAATCACCACTTTGTTGTTCTTCTTGTTATGGTGAGAATATTAAAGCTCTGTTCTCAGAGTAGATTTCGATGATATAATACAGCATTGTTAACTGTAATTGCCATACTGTGCATTAGATTCCTAGAACTTAATTCCTCAGAGTCCTTACTATTTCTGTAAAAAGTTGTCAAAATAGAGCAGGAAAACCAATAACCTACTTGTATTTCTCTGTTCTTCTATACTTCCAGTTCTTTTTTACTGGGCGATGGGAGGCTGTGCTGTGTGGCATGTGGGATCTCAGTTCCCCAACCATGGGGGTCAAAACCTGCACCCCCTCCAGTGGAAATGCTGAGTCTTCCACTGGACCACCAGGGAAGTCCTGAACTTCTATCTTTTATATAATCCTGGATGTGCTGCTGATTTGTGTGGGGCAGTGAAGGAATTTTTCACATTTCTCTGGGGTTTGATGTTTTCATGTATCAGCCGGGGCATAATAGCGGTTACTGTACAAAGAGTATTGAACAGTGTATCACCAGTGCTCTATGGGATGCAATATAAATGTAAAATTTTTGTTTTAGTTGGATTAGAGAACATTGGCAGAACAATGAACTTCTTAGAATAGTATCTAACATACAGAAGTACTTCATAGTTTTTAGCTTTCAACATTACCATTATTATATCAGAGTTTTGAAACTTTACCTTAAACTGATGCATCAGATCAGAAAGTACTTAACTTGTTCTTTTTCTGTATAAAGGTATCTTTTGGATCACACATGTATTTGCTAATCAGAAATCTCACAATTAATAGAATAAGCTAAAGTACAAGGTCCTCATGGGGAAGGAGAAAGGGATCTAGTGAGGGAGTGAAGCGGGATTCATTTGGGAAGTGAGAGACTTTCCAAGGGCTCTGGGGGAGGAGTGGCTTGTAGGTAACTGGTAAGTATGAGCAGAGATGGAGGGATGCCATTGGTCACCTGGGCTCTGCAGCGATGCTGCTATCTGTCATTGCCCTCCAGAATGTCTACAGGAGTCCCCCATGTTATCCTCTATATTGGTAATTTGTTGCTGTTCCATCATGTGACGTGTTCCATAGTGTGAGTATATGATAGTTTGTTCAACCGTTTTCCTGGTGAACACTAGGATAGGTTCCAGATTTCAATTACTGTGAAGAAAGCTTACATGAACATTATCATATGTGTCCTTTACTGAACAATGTATTCATTTCTCTGAGGTATATATCTAGTGGTATTGCTGGGCCATCGGGTAGACAAATGTTTGGCCTTGATAAAATTACCAGCCTTGTGTGAGAGTTGTCACTATTTGCTTAAATAGACTTTTGAATGAGAAGACCCTTTAACAGGTTACCTAGTATAATATTCCCCCTGTAAGGCTAGTAGTTTGGAATTGGTTGTGAGTTGATTTTATGCAATAGGTACTTGATGTAATGCCTATTTAAGAGAATTTTTAAAAATTTTAATGTGCAGGTTTCATTTATGTTAAATATGTTTATATGATAGCAGATTCAACAATTGAACCAAATATTCTATTAGAATGCCTTTTGATATAGTTTAGTTTAAAATTCCTCTCATACAATACAATTTAGATTTATATTTGAGAGGACACTGCTCTGAAAATCTGAAGATCTTAGTTCTAACCCTCATTCTAGCACTATATATCTGTTTGACCTTAGGCAAGTCATGTAACCCCTGTAAATCTTCCTATAGAAGTAGTAGACGTAGAATGGGAGTTTGATTTATATATCAGTTTCCTCATTCTATGATTTGTTTAATATGTCACTTAAAGTTAATATTGTATTCTAATTAATATCTAAATAATAAATTAATGACCTAACAGATTAGTTTTCATTAACTCAAAGAATAAAAGTGGATACAGGCTCAAAGACATGGGAAGTGATTCTCAAATTTTCAACTGCTGAGACTGTAGGATTTAGTAAACCAAAAATGTTAAGTTCTTAAAAATAAAATGCTAGCAACTTTTCTGGCAACTACTTTGGTTTTGTAATATGTCACAGATGTGTCTACTGCGCTACTACATAATCAGAATCCTAAAGGAATTTCCACATATAACATTGCAGAGGTTCAGCTTTGGACTGGGTTTTGTAAAGTCAGCTTTAAACAGATTCAACTCGTCTATGGCCCTTCAGATCCTACCTACACAGATTCCGAGCTTCACATGTTGCTGGTGTTTTTCTTACAGTTACTAGTAAGTGCCATAGTGTAGGGAAAAGGGCAATAGCTGTTCTGATTAAAGGTAGAAATTTCCTTTCACAGTCTTGCCATTTCAGAATTTGATTCTTCTATTACATCCAGATGGGACTAAAGGAAGCCTTATCTTGTACTTTTTCTTACTGAAGAATATATAATTACACTGAGCAATGCAGAATACCTTGTGAAAATATAAACAGGAAACAGATGTTAAGTTAGACGTACAGATAACTATAAAAAGTTGAGCTGTATCTGAAGAGTACCATGTTTTCATATTCTCTTTAATAATTATATTACGGAGTGTTGACATGTTATATATTCTATTTGAAATGGACATGGGAATTTATCACTGCACATTTTAATGTAAAACAATTACAATGTTTAATTATCATTTTGTTATTGGTTGTTATTTGAGAGACATAAACAGTAAAATGGCTAGTGAATATGAAGTTTTTTGTTTTGGGGGATTGTAGTCTGTCTGCTTAGAAAATTTCCTATTTTGAACAGGAAAAATTTAAGATGTGTTTGAGTATTTTAGCATTTGAGCAGTATTGTCTGCTTTTCAACTGATTGGCCTTGTCATGTGACCTCCTTGTATCTTAAAAATGGCTTTAATTTTAGGTTCCTGTAATTTAGTAATATTTATAGTTGGTCTCATGTTTGGAAATGGTGACAAGTTATTTTTCATTAACTTCATTAAGAAATCTACAGTATAAAAAATGTAATACGTCCATTGATGAAATGAATACATAAAGAAAACAAAAACCTGAATGGACCTTGAGGACATTATGTTAAGTGAAATGGGCAAAGAAAGACAGATACTGTGTGATCTCACTTATATGTGAAATTAAAAGAAAAAAAGAGCCCTTATAAAAACAGAACAGATTGGTGGCTGCCAGGGGTAGGAGAGTGGACAAAATGGGTAAAGGTAGTCAAAAGGTACAAACTTTCAGTTATAAAATAAACAAGTCCTGGGAATGTAATGTACGGAATGGTGACTATAGTTGAGAATATTGTATATTAGAAAATTGCTGAGAACATCCATCTTAAAAGTTATCTTCACAAGAAAAAGAAATTTTGTGTCATGAGGGATGTTAACCTGACTTATTGTGATCGTTTTGCTGTGTGTGTGTGTGTGTGTGTGTGTGTGTGTGTGTATGTGTGTGTGAAATCATGAAGTACACCTGAGACTAATATAATGAAAATGAATGCCAATTTTGCTTTTGGTGTACCACTATACAAAGTTACTCAAACTGTACAAAAAGGCAGCACTATAATCTTCAAGATTAAAGTGCGGAAACTTAGGTATACACTACCTATAAAGTTGAGGATTCCCTTGAAGGCACATGCAGAATCATTGAAAAAGCCACAATGAGAATTGTGAATACTGAGTCTGTAATTTGTCTCACTTAAACACATTGACTCATGATGAAATTAACTGCTATTCAACTCAAACCAAAAGATACCAAATATTTTTTTACTTATGATGTGGTGGGGGGGTGTTGTGGTGAGGGGTTATATGAAGTGCTTTAAATGAGAATTGAAAAGAAATGATCCTTTGTGTACCTTGTGAAACACAGGAAGAATTGATATATGAGATGTGGGTAGTTTTTCATAGGCACAAGCAACCTGGAAGTAGGGAGTTGCATTCTAGGCTGAGGCTGACATATGAACAAGGGTGAAAAATCTAGAGCACGTTCCAGGAAAAATGCTATAGATCTTTTCTGAGTGGAAATGGCCTCCCAGGGAGTTGATATATGTTGGAAAGAGAAAAGAAAGCAATCAGGGAAATGAGATTGTAAAGAGAGCAGAATGCCCAACTAAAATGTTGGGACCTGGCTTTGCAAACCCATGCATATTCAGTTACTCAATCTTGTTTGACTCTTTGTGACCCCATGGACTGTAGCCCACCAGACTCCTCTGTCCATGGAAATTCCCAGGCAAGAATACCAGCATGTGTTGCCATTTCCTACTCTAGGGGATCTTCCTGACCCAAGGATTAAACCTGCATCTCTTGCATCTCCTGTGTTGCAGGCAGAGTCTTTACGACTGTGCCACCTGGGAAGTCCATGAGTGATATTGAAACTTTTGCTTGATATTTAGTTCAGTTCATTAGCTCAGCCGTGTCTGACTCTTTGTGACCCATGAACCACAGCACTCCAGGCCTCCCTGTCCATCAAACAACTCCTGGAGTCCACCCAAACCCATGTCCATTGAGTCAGTGATGCCATCCAACCATCTCATCCTCTGTCATCCCCCTCTCCTCCTGCCCTCAATCTTTCCCAGCATCAGGGTCTTTTCCAATGAGTCAGCTCTTCGCATCAGGTGCCCAAAGTATTGGAGTTTCAGCTTCAACATCAGTCCTTCCACTGAACACCCAGGACTGATCTCCTTTAGGATGGACTGGCTGGATCTCCTTGTAGTCCAAGGGACTCTCAAGAATCTTCTCCAACGCCACAATTCAAAAGCATCAATTCTTCAGCACTCAGCTTTCTTCATAGTCCAACTCTCACATTCATACATGACCACTGGAAAAACCATAGCCTTGACTAGATGGAACTCTGTTGGCAAAGTAATGTCTCTGCTTTTTAATATGCTGTCTAGGTTGGTCATAACTTTCCTTGCAAGGAGTAAGCGTCTTTTAATTTCATGGCTGCAATCACCATCTGCAGTGATTTTGGAGCCCCAAAAATAAAGTCAGCCACTATTTCCACTGTTTCCCCATCTATCTGCATGAAGTGATGGGACTGGATGCCACGATCTTAGTTTTCTGAATGTTGAGCTTTAAGCCACCTTTTTCACTGTTCTCTTTCACTTTCATCAAGAGGCTTTTTAGTTCCTCTTCACTTTCTGCCATGAGAGTGGTGTCATCTGCATATCTGAGGTTATTGATATTTCTCCCGGCAATTTTGATTCCAGCTTGTGCTTCTTCCAGCCCAGTGTTTCTCATAATGTACTCTGCATATAAGTTAAATAAGTAGGGTGACAATATACAGCCTTGATGTACTCCTTTTCCTATTTGCTTGTTATTACTCCAAAATAATCGTTAAAAATCATGTGCTACCTCATAGTTTTTTTGATTGATATTGGAAGTTTTTTCATGGTAGGTTTAAATAATTGCAAAAGATGTAATCTTTGCTATATTTTAAATAAGGGATTATAATCAAATAAAATTGTTATCACTCATATGTTTTCAAATAAATATTAAAAATTAGAAAAATTTACATCATCCTTTTTTCCCCTGGATTTGAATCTCCTTTTTCTCTATAGAAGCCTAATATAGTGTATTTTTAAGCCTGAAAGTTATCTATTGATCATTCTATCATCCTTCTCTGTATCAAAATATATAAATATGATATTTCACCTTCTCTGACTTCTCTCAGCATGACAGTCTCTGCGTCCATCCATGTCACTGCAGATGTGATTGTTTCATCCTTTTTAACAGCTGAGTAATAGTCTAGTGTGTGTGTGTACACGAATATATGGGCTTCCCTGGTGGCTCAGACAGTAAAGAATCTGCAAGCAGCGCGGGAGACCTGGGTTCAGTCCCTGGGTTGGGAAGATCTCCTGGAGGAGGGCACGGCAACCCACTGCAGGATTCTTGCTTGGAGAATTCCCATGGACGGAGGGAGCTTGGCAGGCTCCATGGGGTTACAGAGAGGCAAAACTGAGTAACTAAGCCCATATGGGGTTAGCAGTTTACACACCACATTTTATCCATTCCTCTATCAGTGGACATTTAGTTTGCTCCCATGTCTTGACTATTGTGAACAGCGCTGCAGTGAACATTGAGGTGCATATATCCTCTATGACATCCCTTATATGTGGAATTTTAAAGAAACGTTATAAATGAACTTAGTTATGAAACATAAACAGACTCACAGATTTAGAGAATAAATTTGTGGTTGCCAGCGAAGCGAGGAGAAGGTGGGGAAGATAGAGAGTTTGGTATTGACTTGTACACTCTGCTATATTTGAAGCAACTAACCAGTGAGGTCTTCCTGTATAGCACAGGGAACTCTGCTCAGTGTTACGTGGGCAACCTGGATGGGAAGGGAATTGTGGGGAGAATGGACATATGTATATGTATGGTTGAGTCCCTTTGCTGTCCACCTGAAACTATCATTGTTAGTCAGCTATACTCCAATATAATATAAAAAGATTCTTAAAATGTGTATATAAATTAAAAGATTTGCGACCACAACTCTCTGAGTATTTTCTAAAGAACCCTATTTTATTAAATTGTCATTAGTGGTAGTATACAATTCATCAGAAACTAAAAATACTTAGTGAGCATTAATATAGAAATACATTATAAATTCTGCTTTGAATGGACTGGATGTTGAGGGTGGCAGGCATGGTAACTCTTCATGTTGCTTTGAAAAAGGCAGCTTCATAAGTCCCTGCGTGGTAACCTGAAGGTGTTCAGTGAAAGTGAGGGGGAGATGTGACAGGAGAACTCCGAATGAAGCCTTGACCACAGACAAATGGCAAATGGGTTTTATGAAAATGTACAAATGGAAATTAAAGACCTGGACATGGGTTATTTTTTAAATGACCCTCGCCTGCTGGTCTGTTTCACTCTAGGAATACTCTGTGCCCTAGAAGGGCCGTACTTACACTATGCTTTGTAAGAAAGAAGTCTGTGACCTAGACAGTGCAAAGTCATGTTCAGAAGGTGGATTTGGCCAAATATCAGAGATTTCTAAGGGTGCGTGGTAGAAGAAACACACAGTAGATGATGGGGTATAATGGATGAAGGTGAGAAATGCAGAGATTTTGAAACTAATCAGGAAGAGGTTGCAGTTCTTTGGCAAAGATATGCTGAGTTTGTTTTTTAAAACTGAGCTAGTTTTTTAAAACTGACATATTACTTACTAGTGTCAGATGTACAACATAAAAATTTGTTATTTGTATGTATTCTGAAGTGATCACAGTAGATGATAAGGCTGGGCAGCCACCAGTCTGCTCTCCATTTCTTATGAATTCTCTTTCTTTTTTAAATTTCAAATGTAAGTGAGATCATACAGCATTTGTCTTTTCTGTCTGATTTATTTATTTCATGTAGCATAACACCCTCAAGGTCCATCCAAGTTGTCACAAATGACAGGATTTCCTTCTTTTTTGGTCTGAATAACACGTATACTGTTGTATACATACACCCCATTTCCTTTATCCATTCATCCACAGTGAGTTCATTTTTAAATGTCATATATATAATCAGTGCTTGGGAAGGTCTTTCAATGGTTTATTAACGGGAAAATAAACACCCAGATGGGAGTATCCCATTTGTTTTTAATTTTAATGAGTAGTTTTAATGTCTAATCTTTAAACCTCTAAGGGATTGGATTTTCCTGTCTTCATTTCACTCAGCTGAAAACATTTCAGAGTGTTAATTGTTCTCAGGGCAGCCACTTCAGAGAAATTTCTTTATCTGGACTTTGTTCTCCCTACTTCTTGACACCATTTTCTTCAGGGACACTGAGTATTGTCTATTCAGAATAAATTATTCTTATTCAGAATAACCCCAGGTTTTTATAGATTGCCTGTATGAACTGTGCCCTTCTAGGCAGTTCTGTGGAGAGGTTATTTAGAGTCCTGTGAGGATGGGACAAAGGAGAGGATCTGAACACTCTATGGACAACTGTGGATGGCACCGTCACTCTCCATAGGGTTCATTTCAATGTATTACACGTTTTGTTAGCCTCTCTTTGACACTCTGTTTTCCTGTCTTCTAGATTACCAATCTTTAGAAGATTTTGAAATATTAAAAAGACAGAATAATTGACCTGGAAATTCTTTTTTCTCACATAAGACAGGAGGAAATACGTAGCATGTAATATGGTGTCTTACATCTCCTTAATGATTGTTAATCCACATTGTAATCCACATTGCAGGTGGATTCTTTACCAGATAAGCCACCAGAGAAGCCCAGGAATACTGGAATGGGTAGCCTATCCCTTCTCTCGAGAATCTTCCCAGCCCAGGAATCGAACCAGGGTATCCTGTATTGCAGGCAGATTCTTTACCAGCTGAGCTATCAAGGAAGCCCTTAATGACTGTTATTTAGATCTATATTTATCCAGTTTTGAAGCCAAGTGAACATAACATGTGAATAATATACATTTATAACATTTGATCATTGGGAAGATGAAGTTCAAGTCCTACTCTACTATCTTTATTTTCTAAATAGGTAAACCCTCTAAAAATGGCAACATGTAAGATCTGAAAATACTTTTGTATCAAATGATTACTTCTCTTATTAGGCAGATCCTTTCAAAAAGGTGCATCAGTTTTTGTATTTTTAAAGGCCACAGACTTTGACAGAGAGAAGGAAAATAAAAATCTTCATTTTCCCCTCCAATCTTAGGAAATCAATTTTAATTGCTTAGAATTTTAACTTCAATTTGATTTTAAAAACACTTAAAAAAATATGAGGTTGGTGCAAAAGTAATTTCGGTTTGGGACCATGAATTTTAAATCATTATAACTAGGCTCAAACACATCTTTTAAAATCAAAATTGGAACCATTGCAGTCAACATTTATGCCAACAAGTAATAACTTTGGTTATTCCTGTAGCATAAAAATCCAAACTTTCGGATTCAACAAACTCTTGGAAAGCATTTTCTGCCTGCTGTTGATTGTGGAAGGATTTTCCCTGCAAAAAGTTGTCGAGATGGTTGAAGTGGTGGTCCGTTGGCAAGCAATCAGGTGAATATGGCAGATGAGGCAAAACTTTGTAGCCCAATTTGTTCAACTTTTGAAGTATCGGTTGTGTGACATGTGGTTGAGTAGTATTGTGGAGAATTAGGCCCTTTCTGTTGACCGATGCTGGCTGCAGGTGTTGCAGTTTTTGAAGCATCTCATTGATTTGCTGAGCATATTTCTCAGATATAATGATTTGCCAGGATTCAGAAAGCTGTAGTGGATCAGATGGGCAGCAGACCAGCAAACAGGGACCAGGACCTTTCTGGGGTCCTAGTTTGGCTTTGGGAAGTGCTTTGGAGCTTCTTCTCGGTCTCACCACTGAGATGGTTATCGCTGGCTATCATATAAAATCCACTTTTCATTGCACGTAACACCTGATCAAGAAATGATTGTTGCATAGAATAAGAGAAGACGGCCCTTCAGAATGACAACTTGTTTTGTTTTTGGTGAGTTTACGAGGCACCCACTTATGAGCTTTTTCACCTTCCCAGTTTGCTTCAAATGCTGAATTGCTGTAGAATGGTTGATGCTGAATTCTTCAGCCACTTCTTGTGTAGCTGCAAGAGGATCAGTTTCAGTGATTGTTCTCAGTTGGTCGTTGTCAGCTTCCAATGGCCAGCCACTGCACTCTTCATCTTTAAGGCTCTCGTCTTCTTTGCAAAACTTCTTGAACCACCACTGTACTGCACACTGATTAGCAGTTCCTGGGCCAAATGCATTGTTGATGTTGTGAGTTGTTTCTGCTGCTTTATGACCCATTTTGAACTCAAATAAGAAAATCGCTCAAATTTGCTTTTTGTTTAACATCATTTTCCTAGTCTAAAGTAAAGACAAAATAAGCACTAAGTAATAAATTTTAGCAAAAAAACATAAAGGAGACGTGCCTATTCAAATGATGTTTAACATAACCACATTTGTTTATTCCAATATAAAAGGGAAGATTTCAGTAATGCAAAAACCACAATAATGTTTGCACCAACCTAGTAGCTCAAGTCTTAACAGGTAAATTTGGCTCATCAAGTGAAAATTTTCCTGATATTTCTTTACATTCTAGA
Organism: Nanger dama; assembly: GCA_917880005.1. Taxonomy (NCBI): domain Eukaryota; kingdom Metazoa; phylum Chordata; class Mammalia; order Artiodactyla; family Bovidae; genus Nanger; species Nanger dama. The sequence continues at coordinate 10,620,502 of CAKJTW010000032.1, read as the reverse complement.
CAAGCTATCTGATCCTATAACTTTGGAATCACAGTGCTTAAAAAAGCAGCAGATTTACATCCCAAATACTCTGTTAAGGTGTTCTTAGACAAGCTAGCCTGCCATGCAGTAACTGGAAATGCTTTCATTTCAGGTCCAATTAAGGAATTGACATGTGAAGCCAGTTTTACCAAGTGAGAACAATTAAAGTAGAGCAAAAAGGAAATAGGCTCCTCTTTGTTCCTTTATAAAAATCATATACCCATTTATCAGTTTGAACTCAAATTCCATATTATTCAATAGCAAAAAGTAAAAAGAGTCTATTAATTTGTTTTCTTTTAATTTCAAGTACTGTAGTAAGAGCCATGCATTTTGAGACATTTGGGGAAAATTCACATTTTAATCAAATGTAAGGAGAATTTTGCAAACTGAAAATGTTTAGTTGTCTTTGTGTTTTTGGTATTGTTTTGGAGCAAAAACTCTTCACTGTTTATTTGCAGCCCTGCTTCTAGAAATGATTTACTGTTTACACTGATGTGAATTAATTAATGCCGGTCCTCAAAAATTATTCTAAATTTAGTGAGGACACATTTGTGAGACACATTTTGGTGGAGCAGAGTGTGGGAGAGTAAAAATCTTTTCCTCTACCTATCTAAGGCTCTCCAGGTGGCTTCTCTAAGTTAGACTAGGCAAAGAGAGATTAATAAGAGAGAAAAGGTTGTTAGCATGTGCTTCCTCCCTATGTGCATGGAAGCACCCAGTAGTCAGTAACCCTAAAGGGTGTTTAGAACTTGGGTTTACTTACCATCTTATGCTAAAACTAAAGAAAATGTTGCTTCTGGGTGTAGAAAACAAGTTATGGGAAAGTGACTGGGAAATGTATAGTGAACGGGGCTTGTTTAGAAAGGTTTCTTATGCATATTTAAGTCTTGTCTTCACCATTGATTTGTTGTTGTTTTTCATTCACTCAGTCATGTACGACTCTGACCCCATGGACGGCAGCACGCCAGGCTTCCCTTTCCTTCACTATCTCCTAGAATTTGCTCAGATTCATATCTGTTCAGTCAGTGATACTATTGAACCATTTCATCCTCTGCCAGCCCCTTCTTCTTTTGCCTTCTATCTTTCCCAGCGTCAGGGTCTTTTCCAGTGAGTTGGCTCTTTGCATCAGGTGGCCAGAGTGTTGGAGCTTCAGCCAAGGTATTGGAGCTTCAGCCTCAGTATTAGTCCTTCCAATGAATATTCCAGACTGATTTCCTCTAGGATTGACTGGTTTGATCTCCTTGCTGTCAACGGACTCTTGAGAGTCTTCTGTCACCACTGTTGATAGGAATTGTTAAAATTTTGTTCTCAGTGTGGAATTTCCCTGTTTACATCTTTTTTGCCCCAAATTTCTACCTTTAAAAATGGAAATTTTATATGTAGAAATTCCTTTTACCGAAGGAAAACAAAGGCGCCATTTTTTGAGCTTTTTCTGGGTCTGCTGGTTCCCAGTCACCTTCAGCTCAAAATAATGTATATGTGAAAGAGGAATATTTGAGAGTTGGTCTATTGTAGCTTTAGTCATGGTGTTTGTGTTTATACTACAGCTGTACCATTGACCTTGAACAAGGTTTTAACTTCCCTGAATCTTACATTCAGTAAAACTACTTTCTAGGTTTGCACAGAAATTTAAATGAGATAATGAGTGTTGTTATCAGAGTAAACTTGGGTCTGCTTTCCTGACTCACCACAGCCAGTCTGCTGGCACTGAGTTGTATGAACGAAAGTATAGCATTCATTGCAGGGTGCCTTGCAAGGAGAATGGGCTCCTCCTACTCCCAAGACCTGATGACTTTCAGGGAAGGATTTTTAAAGACAGAATTTGGGGTGAGGGTTGCAGCTCATGGACTTCCCTGTGATCTGTTGGTGGTGAGGTAACACGGTGATGTTCTGGAAATCTTAATCACTGTCTTACGGTTCACAGACCTGTGACTGTACCACAGTCAGAAGTCTAGAGCTTGTGGTCAGTATGTAATTGTCATCTTCCACTTGGGTGTGGGTCTTAGTTTCTGTAGAACATCTCAAAGGTGTGTGTCAGATTGTTATATATATCCCTTGAGGAGGAACTTGAACTCTGTTTTCTCCCTAAACTATTGTTTCAGCTTGTAGTACTTTTCTTGCTTCACTACTTTTCCTTTGTGTCTGCATTCTCAAACTTGGATAATTAGACTTGAGTCTGCTCTTTGGAACTTGGAGGAGGCCTAAGGGACTAAGTCTCCCCTGAAAGCCTCTGCCCCCCAGCTCTGCAGGCTTCAGCGTGAATCAGCAGATGGTACCCGCTGGCCCCTAAGGAGGCTGTCTGTCATCATTGTTGTTACTGTGACAGCTACTACTGTCGGCCTTCCTTGGTGGCTCAGATGGTAAAGAATCCGCCTGCGATGCGTGAGACTTGGGTTCAACCCCTGGGTTGCGAAGATCCCCTGGAGAAGGGAAAGGCTACCCACTCCAGGATTCTGGCTGGAGAATTCCATGGACAGAGCAGCCTCTTTGCATGGGGTCAAAAGAGCTGGACGCGACTGAGCAACTTTCACTTTCACTTTCACTACTATTGTACCACTTAATAGTATGTGATTCAGAGACTGCTGAGATCTTTCTCCTTTCCTCTAATAATCATTCCAATTAAATGACTGCTTATGGTCCCTTTTTTAAAAATTTTTTTATTTTTTTAAATTAATTAATTTATTTTTTTAAAATTACAATACTGTATTTGTTTTGCCATACATTGACACGAATCAGCCAGAGGTGAACACAATCTCCCAATGCCGTAAAATTCGCTTGTGCTAATTGGCTTCAGTCTTATCCAGCTCTTTGGGACCCCATGGACTGTAGCCTGCCAGGCTCCTCTGTCAGTGGGATTCTCCAGGCAAGAATTCCCTTGCAGTAATTTTGAGAGTGGGGAAAGATCTGTCCCTCCCTCTTCTCCTTTTACGTTCATTCTCATTTTTGTCTTCTTTTGAACAAAGAAATTTCTTCCATGTCTGTTTTTTTTCTGCTCTCTCATCACAATACCAACACTGCTCTACTGGCAATAACTTCTTCAGGAATAATTCTGAGCTGTTTTGCTGATTCTTATCTCTGATTCTCCTTTGTTTGTTGTTTTCATATTCCAGTTTCTCTCTCCTGTTATGCTAATGTGGGAGTATTAGAAGTCCCTTGAGTATAAGAACCTGGGTGATTTGGACCCTGCTTAGAAGAAAGTTTTGCTTCTTTCATTTCTAAAGAAACAGAGCTCTCACAGAATGAAATATTGTCAAGAAATATTAATATTAAATATAATGTAATATTAAATATATTAAATATAATATATTAAATATTTAATATATTGCATATATTTAATATATTAAATTTATATGACTTATATTATTTATATCATATATTTATATTATTATAATTTATATTATATTTAATATATTTATTTATTTAATATATTAAATATAATATAATATTTGGTCTTTGAAAATCATTTTAGATTTTCTAAGCCCACTAGATCATATCAAGTATAATTTTATAATTGTTTCATGATGATAGTAACAACATTGCTTTAACTGTGATTTGTTTTTCTCTATTTTTTCTGTTTTTCCAAAACCTTATAAATGAGTATCTATTACCTTTGTATAACATAAAGACATTCATTTTTTAAAACAGAATAATGTGTTTTTTTCATTATTTTATGTTCACTAATTACCATGTACCTCTTTATTTTAGAAGTGAGTAACAGGTTTAGCCTGTAAAATCTGTGAGTCCAGCCCTCAAACAATTCTTTAAGGTAATTTGAACAAATAATTTTACAGTTGGTGTATTTGATAAAAGAGTAAATAGGTAGAGAATCATTAAGTGGTCTCCAAGCATGCTTATTACTTTTCCCAAATGTACTTTTAAACATAGAACTTATATTATTAGATTAAAAAAGCAGAACTGATATGACAGGTCACTGGATCACTTTACAAGACATACTGCCTTATATCTTCAGTATTGTTATACCTGTTGACTGTTTCTGAGTGTACAGTTCACTGACATTAAATACATTCACAGTATAATGTACCCATAACCATAGTCCATCTCTGGAACTTTTTCATTTTCCTAAACTGAAGTTCTGTGCCCATTAAACAATACACTCCCTGTGCCTCTACCCCCTTCTCTCTCTCTCGAGTGTACCTATTGTAGGTGCCTCATGTAAGTGAGCTTGTGCAGTATTTTTCCTTTTGGTCTGGCTGATTTCACTAAATGTTATCAAAGTTCATCCCTGTTGCAGCAATACTATGCTATTTTAAATATCTCTTTTGGGGGTAGTTTTATTCTCACCACCAGAGCATTCTGTACAGACTTCATTTAGCTCTTCTGTCCTACAATTTTACCATTCATGCTCATATCCCAAGAGCATACTGTGTTTTTCTGTATCTCCTCATTTCCTTGCTGTCTGCCACTTAAACAATTAATTTATAGTTGAATGAAGGGATGATGGAATGATTCAATAATAATCAACATGGCTATTTTGGAATAAGGCCTACAAAGGTTTCTAGGTAAAGGTAAAATGTCTGATTAGGACAGACATTTGTCTTCACTTATTTTAATGCAAACACTGAAAATGTTAACTCTTTGCAGTTTTGCATTAAAGACAAAGTCAGTGCCTGTGTTCTAAGAGATCCTATTTCTGGAGTCACCTTCAACACTCTTAGAGTCATATAAGTCAAGGTAAAATAAGACCAGAGTTATATTTCATTAATGACACTGTATCAGCCACTAAGTCAGTTCCCTGCATCTAAAGTTATTCTTGGGGCTTCCCTGGTGGCTCAGTGGTAGAGAATCTGCCTACAATGCAGGAGCTTTAAGAGACTCAAGTTCCATCCCTGGGTCGGGAGGATCCCCTGGAGGAGGGCATGGCAACTGACTCCAGTATTCTTATCTGGAGAATCCCATGGACAGAGGGGCCTGGCGGGCTACAATCCATGGAGTCGCAGAGAGTCGGAAACGACTGAGACAACTTAGCACACCCGCATGCAAACTTCTTCTCAGCCATCTAAAGATAAATTACCACTAATAGCATTAGAAAGAAAACTAGGGAACATAAAAAGAGAATATTTCCCATCCTTATATCCCAAATGAAAAGGAGTCGATATTGTAAACAGATTCTAATTTACACTTGATCTATAACTTAATTATAATAGGAAATTCACTTCTAAACTGCACAGAGTTAACATTTTCAGTATTTGCATTAAAATAAGTGAAGACAAAATGTCTATCCTAATTAGCTTTCATAGAAATGTTAAAAGGACTTTAGTGCCCAATTACCATTACCAATTCACCTCAGTGTCATACTCAGCTCTGTGTCAGAGTCAGTAATCAGACTTTACATTATGAAGATAAGAATGTATGTTAATACTAAATGTCAGAATGCTGAGTTGTAATTATAAACACATTTATTTTCAACTGATATTATCAATGGCTTGTTTTATTTTAAAATTATTTTTCTACTCTGCTAAGGCCAAGAAATCCAAAGAGAGCTTTATATCTGGAATGTGATCATTACATAAATCTACACATATATTAAAATTCATGAAACTGAACACATAGAAAAAGAAGTCAGGTTTACTGTACTAATTTTAAAATAAGATAAAACAGAAGAAAACCAACAAAATCTGTTGCGATTCAAATACTATATAACATGAACAACTATATGGTGAAAAACAAGTATATATATATATGTCTGTGTGTGTACATATACTTTTCTCTTAAAAAAGACCATGTCTACCAAACTAAAAGAACGAATCAATACCTGATCAGTTTACTAGGGATAGTATTGATACATTCAGCTTAGTTAGACTGAGCATTCAACTCAGACAATTCAGCTGGCTTCTCTTTAATATGAAGTAAATAAATACTTAGCACTGACTGGTGGGCTCTTTACCACTAGTGCCACCCTGGAAGCCCCAATTAAAGAATCCAATCCGAAGGCAGATGTTCAAGATCTATCTAGAAATATTCAACTCTCCTTTATTTATGATCTGATTATCCCAAATGATGCTAATTTCAGATAACTTTTGTTTCATGTGTCACATGGAATAGAGTGGAAAGTATGTTCTGGTGATTGCTCTGCTCTAGTTACAGATGCTTGGTATATAAAATGACGCAGCAAAACCAGTGTTTATTAACCAGCAAACTGTTGTCTCTGGGATGGGGATGCAAAGAAGGCAGTAACCTCCTTTGCGTTTTCTAAACATGGGAACACAAAACAGCCTCCTTTGATGAAGGAGCGCTCACTTGTGTCAGGCACTCCACTGAGTACTTTATGTATCTCTCATCTGACCCCTCCCTCTTCAGTGTAGGTATTTTTTATTATTTCTCTGGTAGATTGTATCATTGCTTGCCAGGCATTCTGGTTTCCCTCTCTGTGATGGAATCTCTGCCTCTCCCTCCTCCGCATTAGAATCTCTGCCTGTTAAACCTGAGAGTAGCTGTGAGACCTGCAGTGGCCAGTGAAATGCATGCAGAAATGACAGGCACGATTTCTGGGCATATGGTTCACGTTGATGATTCTCTATGTCTCTCTTTGCTTTCCCCTCTTCACATTTTAAGTTTGGAAGTGAAAGTGACTTAAGCAAAGCTTCAACCAATCCATGACATTCCTGTAATATGAGGAAGAGTTACATTATTGTTGTTACAAGCCACCAAGAGTTTTGAGGTCATACACAGTATTACCTGATGCATCCTACTGATACACTGTTATTTTATGAATGAAGAAAACAGTCATTCAGAAACATTTAAATAATGTGACTGCAGTGAAGAACAGTAAATAGAATAACTAGATTTAGAGCCTAAGCCTGTTCAGACTGCTGAGTCCTTTCTTTCAACCAATTTTCAATACATAATGGAATGGAAATGTATATCAGTTACAAAACTAGAGCACGGGACAAAGAAATGTAGTTTTATGGGCCACAGAAAGTTCCACTCCAAATGGAGTTTACTTATTTTTTTAATCGAAGGATAATTGCTTTACAGAATTTTGTTGTTTTCTGTCAAACCTCAACATGAATCAGCTATCAGTCAGTTCAGTTCAGTTGCTCAGTTGTGTCCAACTCTTTGCAACCCCATGAATGGCAGCACGCGAGGCCTTCCTGTCCATCACCAACTCCCCGGAGTTCACTCAGACTCATAGCCATCGAGTCGGTGATGCCATCCAGCCATCTCATCCTCTGTCGTCCCCTTTCCCACTTGCCCCCAATCCCTCCCAGCATCAGAGTCTTTTCCAGTGAGTCAACTCTTTGCATGAGGTGGCTAAAGTCCTGGAGTTTCAACTTTAGCATCATTCCTTCCAAAGAAATCCCAGGGCTGATCTCCTTTAGGGTGGACTGGTTGGATCTCCTTGTAGTCCAAGGGACTCTCAGGAGTCTTCTCCAACACCACAGTTCTCGTGTCAATGTATGGCAAAACAAATACAGTATTGTAATTAAAAAAATAAATAAATTTAATTTAAAAAAAAAAGCATCAATTCTTTGGCGCTCAGCTTTCTTCACAGTCCAACTCTCACATCCATACGTGACCACTGGAAAAACCATAGCCTTGACTAGACAGAACTTTGTTGGCAAACTAATGTCTCAGCTTTTGAATATGCTGTCTAGGTTGGTCATAACTTTTCTTCCAAGGAGTAAACATCTTTTAATTTCATGGCTGCAATCACCATCTGCAGTGATTTTGAAGCTCAAAAAAATAGTCTGACACTGTTTCCACTATTTCCCCATCTATTTCCCATGAAGTGATGGGACCAGATGCCATGATCTTCGTTTTCTGAATGTTGAGCTTTAAGCCAACTTTTTCACTCTTCTCTTTCCCTTTCATCAAGAGGCTTTTAGTTCCTCTTCACTTTCTGCCATAGGGGTGGTGTCATCCTCATATCTGAGGTTATTGATAGTTCTAGCAATCTGGATTCCAGCTTGTGTTTTTTCCATCCCAGCGTTTCTCATGATGTACTCTGCATATAAGTTAAATAAGCAGAGTGACAATATACAGCCTGAGGTATACCTATATCCCCTCCCTCTTGAACCTCCCTCCCATCTCCCTCCCCATCCCACCAGTCTGATACAGAGCCCCTGTTTGAGTTTCCTTAGTCATACAGCAAATTCCCGTTGGCTATCTATTTTACATATGGTAATGTAAGTTTCCACGTTACTCTCTCCATCCATCTCACCCTCTCCTGCCCTCTCCCCATGTCCATAAGTCTGTTCTCTATGTCTGTTTCTCCATTGCTGCCCTGTAAGGAAATTCTTCAGTACCATTTTTCTAGATTCTGTATATATGCATTAGCAAATGATATTTATCTTTCTCTTTCTGACTTACTTCACTGTGTATAATAGGCTCTAGGTTCATTCACCTCATTAGAACTGACTCAAATGTGGTTTTTTTAATGGCTGAGTAATATTCCATTGTGTATATGTACCACAACTTCTTTATCTACTCATCTGTCAATGGGCATCTAGGTTGCTTCCGTTTTCTAGCTATTGTAAATAGTGCTGCAATGAATGATGGGATACATGTGTTGTTTCCAATTATGGTTCCCTCGAGGTGTATATCTAGGAGTGGGATTACTGGGTGGAGTTTACCTTTGAGTGTTAAGAATTTTCCAGGCACTCTGCACCATCCTGTGAATATGCTAAAAAACATTTATTAATAATTTCTTACTTTTTATGAGTGAATGGTATGGTGTGTATTTATATATCAAATAAGCTATTTTTAAATTCCTAAGGGTAAATGACATAGTTTTTTTCTTTTATTTTTTTTTTAAGGTATTCTTAGGTTAGCTTATGTATATTAGGTATGCTTGCTTCTTAGATTAGCTCATGTATCTTAGGTTTGCTAAAAAAAAAAATAGCAGTGTTAAATTTTGCATTGTAAGTATGCATATACTTCCCAACAAAGTTATAATCTGAGAAGGCTTTCACTGTGAATGAATTGCAGGGACATCTGAATGCAAGTATTAATGTATAATATACACTCCCACACACTGAGTGACTTTGTTGGCTCCTAATGTATATATATTCAATAACAGGTAGAAAATGATGACTAATTTGATAATTGCAGGGCAATAAAAGTGAGACTGAATTTTGCTTTTAAAAATATACCATATATAAATTACTTTTCAAAATTAAGCCTGTTTTCATTCATTTTTTTTCTTTGCTTTTTAAGTTCATTAAAAAATCACAAACACTGAGATGATTACCAGCTTGTAATAGGAAAACTCCATATGAAAACAACAGATAGAAATACTATTTTCTTGATCTGTTAGGCATTCTGTGGTCCTTACCTACAAAGTAGTTAGCATTTGTATTTTAAGCAACCTTGATACTGCAACCCTTACATTAAAAATGAACTTGTATTAAAATATTAATAGATACCGTTTCTATGCTAGTTGCTACAAGGGCTCCTCAAAACACACACTTGCCTATTTTGTTGTTGTTCAGTCACCCAGTCATGTCCCACTCTTTGTGATTCCATGGACTGCAGCACGCCAGGCCTCACTGTCCTTCACCATCTCCAGAGTTTGCCCAAATTCATGAGTTGGTGATGCCATTTAACCCATCTCATCCTCTGATGCCCTCTTCTTCCTCTGCCCTCAATCTTTCCCAGCATCAGGGACTTTTCCAATGAGTCATCTGTTTGCATCAGATGACCAGAATACTGGAGCTTCAGCTTCAGCATCAGTCCTTCCAGTGAATATTCAGGGTTGATCTCCCTTAAGATTGACTGATTTGATCTTGCTGTCCAAGGGACTTTGAGAAGTCTTTTCCAGCATCACAGTTTGGAGGCGTTCTGCCTTTACAGTCCAGCTCTCACAACCGTACGTGACCACTGGGGAGACCATAGCCTTGAATGTACAAACCTTTGTCGGCAGAGTGACATCACTTGCTTTCAGTCTCAGAGCTTAGGGTTGCTCTTGACTGCTCTTCTTGAGCACACCATTTGTAAATTACTTCCATAAGAATATACATTGTGATATTAATCCAAGCTCCAGCAGATTTTTAGAGCTATAACCCATGTTGGGGTTACCTAGAAAGTATCTGATCTTGGCTTCTAAAACTGTTTGTTGCTGTTCAGTTGCTAAGTTGTGTCTGACTCTTTGCGACCTATGGACTGTAGCAGGCAGGGACTCCCTGTCCCTCACACTCTCCTCTCATCCTCTGCCGCCCTCTTCTCATTTTGCCTTCAGTCTTTCCCAGCCTCAGGGTCTTTTTCAGTGACTGGACTATTTGTATCAGGTGGCCAAAGTTCTACAATTAAGGCAGGCCAATTATCTGCTTATATACCTGCCAGAATATGTGCTTATCCACCTTCTTTAACCAAGTGGAACCAATGGAAAGTTTGTTTTACTGTCAAATAGCAATTATATTTTAAATCTTTCTCTTTGTATGTGGATGTAGTTTTGACTTAAATCTCTGATTATATGTTTGGTGGTGTATACTTGGCATAGTCCTAGCCATTGTAGAATCCAGAGAATGGAGTAATACATGATTACTGCCCTTGTAGACCTTCTGTTTGGGAGATGCACAGCCACGTTGCCTGGTAGATTTAAGGAAATATATTGGTGATAGCAGGAACAGGTTGCTGAGGCATCACAGAATAAGAAGTCATCCCTTATACCAGAGAATCTGCAGCTCCAAACTAAACCTTAAAAATAGAGAAGAATTTTGAAAGGGGAAGTAGCCCAAAGGTTATTCATTTGTTGTTCAGTCACTCAGTTGTGCCCAATTCTTTGTGACCCCGTGGACTGCAGCACACAAGTCTTTCTTGTCCTTCACTATCTCCTGGAGTTTGCTCAAAATCACGTCCACTGAGTCAATGATGCCATCCAACCATCTCATCCACTGTCATCCCTTCTCCTCCTGCCCTCAGTCGTTCCCAGCATCAGGGTCTTTTCCAATGAGTTGTCTCTTCGCATTAGATGGCCAAAGTATTGGAGGTTATGTGTAACCAACAGTATTAAGTGAGAAGAGGGATAGAAGGAAAAACAATACCAAAAAATCTACTTTGACTCTTTGGGTTATGTGAATATACGTTAAGTTGTGGTTCTTCTAATGAAAGAAGTACAGACTTTATGCAAGGGGTGAGCTTATTTTTGTGTTGTTGCTTTTATGAAGTTGCAAAGTCTGTAGTATGAAGCTGGAGATAATTACTGTTGGGAAATCTTACTTTGAGAGCCAAAGGGGGAAAACCCACCAAATTTATCCTGCTTGTTTTCTATTAACATTTTAATTTGAAAATTGTCATACTATAATAGGGTGATGTTTCATCTAGTGAAATATCCTGTTTATAGTAGAAGGGCCACCCTGAGTGTTTCCAATAGAGACTGCACTCCTTCTGGCCCCCAGGTCATGTTCACTGGGAACCCCTTCCAACTTTATTTTTTGCAAATCAGTACAAGTTATCACTCCTTCACTTACTAGTTAAGGAAGCTACCTTGTTGAAAAGCAATTCTGCCTATTGATGCTTTAATTAACGTGTATGAAAGTGTGTTAGTATGAATTTTAAACATTCTCCAAAGAAGAATGTTAGATAATTTATGTCTTAAATGCTAACACATAAGCACTTTACTGGGTTGTCTTATTCTTACCATAGCCCAGTAACCCTGTGAGGTGGGAATTACCACTGTCTTCATTCTTCAGATAAGAAAACCAACGCAGAGATTGAGAGTAGAACTTTAATTCACAAATTGTGTTTCTGGTAAAGGTGTCATTTTTTTGGCCACAGTATGTATGTTGCAGGTTAGCTAAAGCTGAATCCTGCCCCTTTAGAAAACAGAGATTTTGGTATAATTGTTTTTTTCACACTGTTCAAGAGTGCTGATACTCAGGTGTAAGAAACCTGAAAGACGCAGAGTCATAGGAGGAGGCCAGTGTATTTACTCAGAATTGGTAGTGATGATAAATGTTCAGGCCTGCCTCCCACAGCCTTATACATAGTAGTCTTGAATAAGGAGGTGAAGAGCCTTCTGACTAAACACCCAGCCAAGAAATGTAAGTTTTGTGAAGGAGAACTTCAGGTAATGTGTTAGCCAGTTATTTTGCTGCCAAATAAATTCTTGAACTTCAGTCCCAGTTTAGTAATCTATGCTTAACACAGTGTGTGTGTGTTAGTTGCTCAGTAGTATATCCCAATTAATTCCTGAAAGAGAAGGTCGATAAAGGACATCCATGAGTAATATCATTTGCTTATTTGAATTTCTTAATCAGAAGGATTTTTTTAAACCAACTAAGCTGCTCCTAAGAAAATAAGTAGCTTGAGTTTGTCATTCTTTTCTTCTACTTTGGTCAAAATACTAGTATTCATAATCAGTGGAAAGAAAATGAAGGGGCAAAGGGCATGGATGATACATATACATATCTGAGCCCTGAATAGCAAAGGGGCAGTCACCTCTATGGAATTAGGTGGCTCTTTGAGTCCCACAAGATCCCTCAAAATGCTTTTCTAATGATAAAGTCAGATAGCAGATCTGAGAGTATACTATAGTACTTTGAAAACTAAAATCACTGGACACATGCAAGTTACTAAAGAGCAGTTACTTTCTTGACACTGTTATCTCTTTCAGACCCTTAGTGTCCACTCTCTCTCATCTCCCTCTTTTCCCTGCTTCCCCCTCCACCTCCCCCGCCATTGATGGGCCATAAGTTCGGCACATTTTTCTTATTGCTCACATAAATGGTTTCCTTACCTCAGTTTTCCTTTTACCATTCTTTTTCCCATCCACTGCATATCCTTGGAGGAATTTAGAACAGTCTATGTATTTCCTAATTATTTCACTCAAGCCTGCTCTTTTAACTTTGCTAGAGAGATTCTTCTTCCGCTCTTCCCTTCTTTCTCCTCTTTGAAACTCTGCAGCTCATAGGCAGATACCAGTAGGTGACCAGAGGTGAACTGGTTGGCCTCTGTGATACTGTGCCTTCTGCATGCTCAAAAATAAGTGTTTGCTAACTAGCTGAAAAAGAAACAGGTGAGTCGTAGATTTATTTTTCTGCTTTAGTATTAAAAAAAAAGTATTGACTTGCTGTAAATTTGGTAACTTTATTCAAGTACTCAGGATTCTATAGCTTCAACTGTTTGCCTTAAATATTGCTGTTCCTGCTGCTAATGTAACAGGCCAGAATATAACATTGCCTTGAGGCAAGGGATCAGTGGTGCTTATTTTTGAAGAACTCAGAAATCTTTTTAGTCTCTAGGATTTACATGAGTTTATCTCTGTTTCGTCACCTAAGAGAGGCAATGACCATGAGGAAGTAGCTCTTCTGTTAAATCCTCGGGAAGTCATGTTAAACTCCCAGATGCATCCTAGAGTGCAGTCAGTGGACTTCTCTTGAGGAGCCTAGAGGATTTGTCTCTTTTAGCTATGTTTATTCACTTGCATTTGTGAGAGTCGATCTGAGGGAAACCCTTCTCTGATTTGTTAAAATGATTAATGTTTTCTCCTTCCATCTTTCTCAAGGAAATGGCAAAAATCCTTCATCACCCCCGAGTCTATGCTTTTCTGCACATACCAGTTCAGTCTGCCTCTGACGCTGTGCTCATGGAAATGAAAAGAGAATACTGCGTGGCTGACTTCAAAAGAGTGGTGGATTTTCTGAAAGACAAGTAAGTCTGTTAGCACTTAAGAAAATCACTGTTTCTTTTTTTCTTTTAAAAGCATGTGGCAAAAATGCACGTATGGTAGCCACAATTAAAGGCACCAGAGAGAGGTGAGACTTTTGAAGCTTTCAAAGCCTTTAAGTTTTCCTTAGACACCCTTGATGTGGTTTCTTCTTTCCTCTCGGTTTTATCCACCTTCCATCTGTGCGTCACACACCATTAATTTGTGTAAGATTGCCAGTCTTCCTAAGGTAATGTGCATTGTGATCATTTCTGTACCTGACCTGGTAAATGAAAACTGCTTCAGCTTTACTCTGCTTACATCTCCTTTCATGTGGCTTTTTGAAGTTGTCAACTGTTTCTGACATGGAGATAGGTCAAATCATGTCACTACAAAAGAGATAATTTTCTATGAAATAGCATTTTTGGAAGAGTATCTGGAAACGTCTTTGCTTTTACACACTTAGCCCTGTAGTTTTCTTTGAAGAATGGAGCTTTATAAGAAGGTTCTGAGATTGTGTTTTTTAAAGTTCAAATTGCCATTGACCAAAATTAAGGCATATTTACACAATCTCAGACATGAATGATAATTTTGCTTCCACAGAAAACACTTGCAGCCTATAATTATATTCTTAAAAATCCTACTTCTCATCATCACCAAGGGTTGAATGCCTTCTATGATTATATAAGGCAGGAAATAGTGCCGGCCAAGGTCATTCGGAACGTTCTCAAGTCCAGGGCACTATTCTCCCTTGGGGAATATGTCATTTATCTTGGCATATTTGTGGCATGGGTCTTTCTACTTTCCATAATTTTTTTCCCATAATTTTTTCCTCTGTTGTTTTTCTTAATTAAAATACAACTCTTATTTCCATCTTGTTTATAATTATGTACCTTTGTACCAAGTACTACGTGGATATGATTGCTTTATACAAATTGTAAGCAATTATTTTTTCCACCTTCAATTAGCCACTTATCCTGACTACATACGAATCTTTTCCTTCTGTTTACTTTCTCCTTCCTTCCTCATCTTCACTTTATGTGTCTAATTTTTTTTTTCACCTCTAGGCGTTTCTTGATTATCCTAACCACCAGAAATAAAGACACTTGGTTTGCATTCAAGCAAATCCAGCTAATTGTTCAAATATTCAAATCAGTGAATGGAAAGTATACTTATTCTAGGATTTCATAATTATAATCATTAAGTATATACAACTTTCAAAGTAGAAAACAGAATAATGATGGATCTCTAATACTTCCTGATCTTGAGAATGGAGGGCAAAGCTAAAGAATAAGGATTTTTATGTTAGATGTCTGCTGTTGGCCTGTGTCCCTCCTTTGCATCTGTTCTAGCTTATTCTGTGTAAAGCTGTCTCATGTACAAACAAGTTTGGGCACACCAGTAGGGTGAGTGTCTTGTTTTCTTTCTTTTCTTTTTTTTTTTGGTGCAAATTTAATTTTATTAAACCTTATACTGAATATCATTTTCCATTGTGTGACAATTCTATTGGCAGGCACCAGAATACAGTACTTTTGGAAAAACACACAATGGGAATTGACAAAAGAGTAGGGGAACTAGTTGTTTAGTGATATGGGAGGGGTAACCATGACAACCAATTAAAGTACTACTTTCCTTAGTATCTAACTCTAAAATGGTTAAAGGTCCAAGCAGTGAAACTGCTGTTACAATGCACAAGAATATGGTTATTATTTCATCTAGCACCCACAATTGTGGGAAAATTACAAGGATTATTATACCTGTAAAATTCAACCTAGGGTTTCTGCTGGGCTTATATAATTTTAAAAAGCTACTTTTTCAAATATAACCTAAACAGTTTTCCCAAGTCGCAGTAGATAGGGGTCTTGAAAACTTAAGTTTATCACTTTACAAATGAGCAATCACTTAACTGCAAAATCATCCTGGGCACCAAACTACCTTTTGCTGATGTAGGCTTATGTCCCTGTCCAATTAACAGGAAAGAAGTGTCTTGTTTTCAGAATTACAAATAAATTGTTGTGACATGTGCTGTGCTCAGTTGCTTGGTCATATCTGGGACTCTTTTGAGACCCCAAGGACTGTAGCTCATCAGGCTCCTCTGTCCATGGAATTCTCTAGGCAAGAGTACTAAAGTGGGTTGCCATTTCCTCTTTGAAGGTATCTTCTTGACCTAGGGATTGAACCAGAGTCTGCTGCTTTGGCAGGAGGATTCTTTACCACTGGGCCACCTAGAAAGCCTCAAATAAATTGTTACACCTGTGAAATTTCTTGCCTCTTGCTTACCAGAGCAGTAGCAGGTAATGCAGTAGCAATAGCAGATAAGCACACGGTTCATATGTTTGCAAAAGATTTTGCCGAGAGCAGACGTAGCCTGTTGTGCAAAATAGACAAGAGCGCTTTCCAAATATTTTTGTTAATGTGATTCAATAAGGTAAAGAAATCAACAGCTTCCTTTGCCTCCATTTGGGTAAGTGCTTAACTCAGTTCTTTTGGGAATTACTGTGGCTGCTTAACTGGACAACAGTCTGCTGACAAGTTCTAGCCTTTTATGCTACTCCAGAGATGGACCTCTTAAATCTGTTGCCTCTTGAACACTATCAGCAGCATCCGTGAGCTAAATAGAGGTCAAAAGATGGATCACGTCAAGGAATTAGAAAATAGTACTGAGCTCATTTTTCTTTTTTTGGATTCTGAATTACTCTGAGGCATCCACAGAGCTTTTCTAGAATTACCCAAACTGTCTGGAAGACTCCAGAACCTACCCAGGGATCTCCAGGATTTCCAGTACTAGAAATATCAGAGGTCCCTGCAAGAGGGAATTAGAGATGTCTGGAGAAGATAGCCCATCCCACCCATCCATCCACAGTTTCAGTTTCAGGTGCTGGGAATCACTGGAATTGGAAAATACAAGTCTAGCCAGTTAGGATCTAAAATTTTTTTTTATTAACTCTTGTACTATTTATAGTTTTAGACAGTTCATCAGAACCAAAAAATTGTGTTTTGTCCAGTTTGTCTTCTTTCTTGGACTAGTATAGGCTCACTCTCGTGCAGACTCTAATCTAACTTTAGTAGAAAACTTTTAGTAGAAAACTTTCTACTCTTTAGTAGAAAACTTTTCCTGTCCTCTCAGGGAAGTCCATCTATCCAGTGATAATGGACATAAAGGAATAAATGAAATATTTTAAGCTCTGACGTTTGCTTATTTTTCCCCATAAAAATCTAGTATAACTTCAAGCCAAATAGATTCCTGCTTCTTGGAAACAGCAAAGTTTCATGGATTTCTATAGATGCCAGTCTGGGTAACTGATCCAGCACATAGTTGTTTCATCCAGTGTTTATTAAATTTAATACAGTAGTGTCATTCTTAGAAAGAAGGTCTGATATTACCATGTTGCTACTGTGTTGTTGTTGAGCCTGTAAGTCGTATCTGACTCTTTGCAATCCCATGGACTGGAGCACACTGGGTTCCCCTGTCCTCCACTATCTCCCAGAGTTTGCTCACACTCTTGTCCATTGAGTCAGTGATGCCATCCAACCATCTCATCCTCTGTCACCCCCCTTCTCCTCCCACCTTCAGTCTTTCCCGGCATCAGGGTCTTTTCCAGTAAATCAGCTCTTCACATCCAGTGGCCAAAGCACTGGAGCTTCAGCTTCAGCTTCAGTCCTTCCAATGAATTTTCAGGCTTGATTTCCTTTAGGATTGATTGGCTGGTTTGATTTCCTTGCAGTCCAAGAGACTCTCACGTCTTCTCCAGCACCACAGTTCTAAAGTGTCAATTCTTCAGCGAACGGCCTTCTTTATGATCCACCTCTTACCTCTGTACATGACTACTGGAAAAACCATAGCTTTCACTATATGGCCTTTTGTCAGCAAAGTGAAGTCTTTGCTTTTTAATATGCTGTCCTGATTTGTCATAGCTTTCCTTCCAAGAAGGAAGCATCTTTTAATTTCATGGCTGCAGCCACTGTTTGTAGTGATTTTGGAACCCAAGAGAATACTTCCCTTCTGTTTGCCATGAAGTGATGAGACCGGATCCTATGTTGCCCTATTTTGTGAGTGAGTGAAGTCGCTCAGTCGTGTCCGACTCTTTGCAACCCCATGGACTGTAGGCCACCAGGCTCCTCCGTCCATAGGATTCTCCAGGCAAGAATACTGGAGTGGGTTGCCATTTCCTTCTCCAGGGGATCTTCCCGACCCAGGGATCGAACCCAGGTCTCCTGCATTGCAGGCAGACGCTTTACCCTCTGAGCCACCAGGCAGCCCTACTTTGTGCCTTATACTGAATACTTGACGATGGTGCTCACTTAAGATGGTAGGTCTGGTGCTCGCTTCTTGCTTTTTAGCTTCTGTGTAAGTGTGGCCCTTTTTATTCGCATCTTGTTTCCTCTGAAGCCTTTTCTGTAATGAACCTTTAACAAATAAAGAGTTACGTTAATTCATTTTTTCTCCAGCAATGTGAGGCTTCTCAAGTAATCATGTTATGAATTAGGGATGAGGCATTTCCTAATCTGTTTCTTCAAAAAAATCCAATCTTTAAAACAACCTACTGCATTTAAGAGTGAAATCCACACTGTGGGATTTTACCTGAAGCTGCACGCTTTTAAACTCCTCATTCAGCAGTATTTGTGGTGCCATGTTTCTCAAACAGCAGAGGTGAAATCTTTTTAATTACTTTTCTTTACAGTTGAAATTGGCCCACGTTTTAGCTAGGAGCAGTAGAAGTTTACATATGAGCCAACTTGAAGCTGATTCATTATTCTCTTCAGTTGGTTGAAAGTTGGCCGCTACTATCATAACAGCAGCTGGACTGACGATAACCTAAAAGTGTTGGCACGTGTGGAGGCATATGGGACTTTATTAAATCATGCAACCTTTGCAAAGAAGAGTGTCTGAATTACTTAATGTACTAATTTAAAACAGCTGATCATGAGCAGACACTCATAAGACTGAAATTATTCTATTCAGATTTATTAATCTAGTTGGAAAATTAACCATAGTCCTTTGATGTTTTCATTTAAATGAATAAGATGATTTCTTGAAAGATGTGATGGGATTTATAGCGATAAGGAAGGAAACTATATAGAACAAAGCATGAGATGCAATTTGGATTTTCAAGAGATTTAATAATTTCAAGTGTTTTAATAATTTTTAGTAAATACCTCATAAATTTACTTTCATTCCCTGTCACTTTACTAGTCTGTCTGTTGTCTTTTTAACATAATACTGGGATTTAAGAAAGTAGAATGTTTGAATCATTTACTTTTATTTTATTGTGTAATTTTAAAGAGTTGCCTCCCAATGAGAGAATTTTTCACCATGATATATGAGGAGATTGTAATTAGGGTTCCCAGGACCTTGGGGCCTTAGATATCAACTTTGAGTCCTTCCGCATTTGAGCAGTGTTGAATTTATAGTCACTCCCCAATGAAAACTGTATATTGTCATACATGTTTTAAAAATGATAACATGCAGAGTTCTCCTCTCAATCATGTGTTCTAATGCTAAGTAAAACAACTGCTTAGTCCTCAGATTCACACATAAATGTGTGAACGGAACAAGCAAGAATGTCCTATTGATAGATGCATCTTAAGAAATGAAATAGTTTATGAATTAAGACTTAACTGTTTACACAAATTATTTTGTTAAAAGTCCAGTGGCCTTGTGGTTTATGTTAAGTAGACCTTAAACATGGGAGACAAGATTCATCTTCTAGGCAAGGATGGGATGATTTGAGAGAATAGCCTTGAAATGTGTATTACCATATGTAAAAGAGATGGCCAGTGGAAGTTCGATGCATGAAGCACGGCACCCTAAAGTCAGTACCCTGGGACAACCCAGAGAGATGGGGTAGGGAGGAAGGTGGGAGGGAGTTCAGGACGGGGGAAGCCATGTGTACCTATGGCTGATTCATGTCGATGTATGGCAGAAACCATCACAATATTGTAATTATCCTCCAATTAAATTAATTCATCTAAAAGAAGATGTGATATGACACCCTCCCTGAGAGGATCTTCCCAACTCAGGGATCGAACCCTGGTCTCCCCCATGGCAGGTGGATTCTTTTACCGTCTGAGCCACCAACAAAGTCCTATAGATACACAGTGGACTTAAGAAAAAAAAAATTCATCTCCCTTACTCAGTAAATAAAATTTGAGTGAATGACCAGTTTATTTTTTTCTTGCAAGTTGCATGGGTCTAAAGTAAGTCACACCATATGATAGCATCTTTGTGTTGCCTTGTAATTTTATGATATTTGCTGTCTCGGAATTTACCTTTATCATTTGTCCCTTTCGTCCTGTGACATCCATTCACACACCCTAAGTTTACTATACTCAGATTTCCCAGAGAAATACCAATAACCAATAACTAGTGAGCACTCAGGGGTAAAGAGGAATCTTCTAGTGGCAAAAGCAAAGTAGAGGTGAAGTGGCAGCTTTGCAGGGGAAAGCTCTGACCTCTGATCTCTCCACTCTACACTCAGACAGCAAAGGGTCACAAGGGCACGAAGCCGGGGTCACCTGGGCAGGCTGCTTTCTCTTTAAGTGAGTCATGGAATTACCATGTCCAGTCTGTCCTATGCCCCACTTTATCCATCTATCTGCAAAAAAATAATGCTCTTTTAGCATGCTGAGTTCTTTTCTTCCTTTCATGTGCTCATACTGGAGCACAATCTGATAAAAGGCAAATTATTATTAAACTTGTATTTTATTCCATCCCATCCCACCTCCGTCTTGTTTTATTCCTAGTGGTTTGGCAACTAGCAATATTCGTCACAATAGAAAGAAAGTTGCCCCCTAAAAAAGAAGAATGATTCAAGAAGGATTCGGTAACTAAGTTTCTTCCAGATGCCTTCCCAGATGTGTTTCTGTTCACTGAATACCCACCTCCAAAATAACTTAGGCAAAACACTTTCCTCAAACTGAATACCCACCTCCAAAATAACTTAGGCAAAACACTTTCCTCAAATATATTTTCTGGCTCTTTATCATCATCTTTAATATCTTTAACTCGATTGTTATTTTGAGGAGACCCTAGAGTCTTTCACACTTTTATCTTTTGTCAGATTTTTTTCAGAGGTAGTAAAGTTCTGCTCTTCTCCCTTCTCTCCTTTTAAATTTTTTCAAGAGAATGAATGCATATCATTGGAGCAGTTATTTAGTCAAAAAGCAATTACTTTTTTCTTTTTGAACATGGTATTATATTTATATTTGGAAGATTTTTACATCATATAGTAAATACCATTTTACTTGTGGATTACCCCAAGCTTGATTCATTGGTTTGAAAGTAATTAAATTTTCTATTGATTTAGCTATTTCCCTTCTAGCCCAGTTAAGAGAAAAGTCTCATCACCCCTAACCTCTTTCCACCTTCTTTTATAATATGATTGTAATATAATATTTCTTGTAGAAACTGAGATGTTACCTTCCTTCAATCCTTTGTATGTTTTCTTTACCTAAGTGTTTTCTTTTAAACATTAGAGGCTGTAAAGTCATATACCAATAGTAAGCATTTTTCCTTTCAGGTGCTTCTTTCATTTTGTAAGGCTCACACATTGTCATAATGTTGTTACAGAAACCTAGGCAAGTATGTAGGTTAGGTGTTTTCAATCTGCACTATAGG
Organism: Nanger dama; assembly: GCA_917880005.1. Classification (NCBI taxonomy): domain Eukaryota; kingdom Metazoa; phylum Chordata; class Mammalia; order Artiodactyla; family Bovidae; genus Nanger; species Nanger dama. The sequence goes on along the minus strand of CAKJTW010000032.1, from coordinate 10,599,257 downwards.
ATGAACGTCAAGGTTCACATGGTTAAAAAGACTTGTTGAAATCCCACAGTGACTTAACTCATTATAGGACTAGATCTTCAATTTCTACTGTGTTTCAGTCTTCCATCTGATTCTCACAATGTTAATTAAATGGTTCAGTTTTTTATTTATCTGTTTTGTGCCTAACACTATAATAACTGGAACAAAAACAACACTTACATATGTAAAAGTCATGGTTCAGCTTGTCTGTGAGTGACAGAAAAAAAAATGGCATAAAGAAAGTAGTTTATTTTCCAGTCATGTAAATGAAGTCCAGAGCTAGGAAGTAGGTCTTTATAAGGCTCTGGCATATCAGGGATGCAGGCAGGATAAAGCTTTCATCTCATGGTCCCAGATTGAGCTCCAGCCATCAGATGTGCCTTCTAGTCTGCAGGAATGTGAGGCGCAAAGAAGAGTATGTGTTCCTTCTCTTTAAACGCTTTCTGAAAGTCATACGTGTTACTTTGTTTCTATCCAGTTGGTCAGAACCTAGTCATGTGTCTGCACTTGGCAGAAAGAAAGGCTAAGAAAGGTCACCTTTATTTTGAGTGGCTTTGTCCGCATTTGTAAAATGGAGAGCTCTGTTGGAATTAAGAGTAGGTGAGATAGTGGGGAACAACTAGTAGTCTCTGTCTCAGTCTGTCCCATCTGATCACTCTTCTTGCCTCATACAGAGCTTAGCCTTTATCTGAGAGAGATAACCCAAGCCCCGTCTAGTTACCCTGTCCTACTGTACCGTGACTTAGGGTTCATGCTTAGGTAGAAGGTCCAGTCGTGGCTTTCTGTGGACTGATGCTGTAAACTAAAGAGTGGTGTAAGGTCTTTGTTTAAAATGGTTTAAAAATAAGATGAGTATTATAACTTTTTAAAAATTTAAATTTATTCATTTTAATTGGAGGCTAATTACTTTACAATATTGTATTGGTTCTGCCACACATCACCATGAATCTGCCATGGGCGTACACGTGTTCCCCCATCCTGAAACCCCCTCCCACCTCCCTCCCCCGTACCATCCCTCTGGGTCATCCCAGGGCACCAGTCCCAGGGATCCTGTATCGAACCTGGACTGGAGATTCGTTTCTTACATGATATTAGACATGTTTCCATGACATTCCCCCAAATCATCCCACCCTCTCTCTCTCCCAGAGTCCACAAGACTGTTCTATACATATGTGTCTCTTTTGCTGTCTCGCATACAAGGTTATTGTTACCATCTTTCTAAATTCCATATATATGTGTTAGTATACCATATTGGTGTTTTTCTTTCTGGCTTACTTCACTCTGTGTAATAGGCTCCAGTTTCATCCACCTCATTAGAACTGATTCAAATGTATTCTTTTTAATGGCTGAGTCCCTTGGACTGCAAGGAGATCCAACCAATCCATTCTGAAGGAAATCAGCCCTGGGATTTCTTTGGAAGGAATGATGCTAAAGCTGAAACTCCAGTACTTTGGCCACCTCATGCAAAGAGTTGACTCATTGGAAAAGACTCTGATGCTGGGAAGGATTGGGGACAGGAGGAGAAGGGGACGACAGAGGATGAGATGGCTGGATCCCATCACTGACTCGATGGACGTGAGTCTGAGTGAACTCTGGGAGTTGGTGATGGACAGGGAGGTCTGGCGTGCTGCGATTCATGGGGTCACAAAGAGTCAGACACGACTGAGTGAACTGAATACTCCATTGTGTATATGAACCACAGCTTTCTTATCCATTCATCTGCTGATGGACATCTAGGTTGCTTCCATGTCCTAGCTATTGTAAACAGTGCTGCGATGAACATTGGGGTACACGTGTCTCTTTCAATTCTGGTTTCCTTGGTGTGTATGCCCAGCAGTGGGATTGCTAGGTCATAAGGCAGTTCTATTTCCAGTTTTTTAAGGAATCTCCACACTGTTCTCCATAGTGGCTGTACTAGTTTGCATTCCCACCAACAGTGTTAGAGGGTTCCCTTTTCTCCCCACCCTCTCCAGCATTTATTGCTTATAGACTTTTGAATAGCAGCCATTCTGACTGGTGTCCCATTTGAAGAACGGGAGAATGGGAAACACATTTCATCTACCATTTGGTGGGAATTAACAAACCCTGCTTGGTAAAAATCATGAACATTTTCTGCCCTAGTACTGAAGGACATTCTTTAGTTGTCCTGTCTGATAAGCTCTGATTTCCTTCTGTGAGGGCAGCTCCCCAGTTGACAGGCCTTCATGGCCATATCTGAGAAAGGCAGTAAGCAATGTGATCTTCTGCCTGGGTTCAAACACTCCCATTCCTGCTTCCTTCTGGTGCTGATTAGAGATGTGGAAATTGCTTTAAGAACTGTCTAGTCTGTACATGGCATCCTGGTGTATCTTTAGCAATTCCATCCCCTCAAAAATTTAGTATGCTTTCAGTCTGTTTCTTGTCAGTTCCATGAACAAGTGTAGTCAAAAGTCATGTCTGGACATAGTTTTGAACCTGAAGGCTGTCTTATTTATTGACCTCTGGCCTCTTTATCTCCCTCCTCTGAACTTACTAATGACTCCTTTCAGACCATCTAAAATACTCTTAATCCCATCACTGCTGGTAAACTGGTGCTAGTGTATGATGGGGCTCCAGTTCCATCTTCCATGATATTGTATCCAGAGCCTTCCTTGGCTTTTGCAAACCTGCAAACCTCAAAATCACAGGATTCTCAGTCCAGTTAGGCTGTAATTCACAAAGATTTTCTTAGAAAAGCTCTGTTTTCTTCCATCTCAGCTTGCAGCTGGTCTTGCAAGCTAGCTGGTCTGGCTAGCTTGCAGCTAACCCAAGTCTGTTCCTTGTGGCTAAAAACAGCAAGGAGAAGCCAAATAATATTTAACATTCTGAATCACTTGTAACAATTCTACTGCTGCAGCATTTGTAACAATTCTGCTGCTGCAGACTTAATTTGGTCTGTCTCCCCAAGGTTCAGCAGGTGACAATTTGACCAAGTATTTTGCTAATTTGTAGCATTAATTAGCTTTCCAGCCTGCAGCATGAGCTCTTTCTACCTGCTGCCCAACTAAACTTCTGCCATATTTTTTGATTCTGTTGCATGTAGCACTCCAGTTTAGATGAAGTTCAGTTCAGTCACTCAGTTGTATCCGACTCTTTGAGACCCCATGGACTGCAGCGCACGCGCCAAGCCTCCCTGTCCATCACCAACTCCTGGAGTTTACTCAAACTCATGTCTATTGAGTCGGTGATGCCATCCAACCATCTCATCCTCTGTCGTCCCCTTCTCCTTCTGCCTTCAATCCCCCAAGCATCAGGGTCCTTTCAAATGAGTCAGCTCTTCGCAGCAGGTGGCCAAAGTATTGGAGTTTCAGCTTCAGCATCAGTCCTTCCAATGAATATTCAGGACTGATCTCCTTTAGTATAGACTGGTTGGATCTCCTTGCAGTCCAAGGGACTCTTCAGAGTCTTCTACAATACCACAGTTCAAAAGCATCAGTTCTTCAGTGTTCAGCTTTCTTTATAGTCCAACTCTCACATCATACATGACCACTGGAAAAACGATAGCCATGACTAGATGGACCTTTGTTGGCAAAGTAATGTCTCTGCTTTTGAATATGCAGTCTAGGTTGGTCATAACTTTTCTTTGAAGCAGCAAGCACCTTTTAATTTCATGGCTGCAGTCACCATCTGCAGTGATTATGGAGCCCCCAGAATAAAGACAGCCACTGTTTCCCCATCTATTTGCCATGAAGTGATGGAACCGGATGCCATGATCTTCGTTTTCTGAATGTTGAGCTTTAAGCCAACTTTTTCACTCTCTTCTTTCACTTTCATCAAGAGACTTTTTAGTTATTCTTCACTTTATGCCATGAGGGTGGTGTCATCTGCATATCTATGGTTATTGATATTTTCTCCCGGCAATCTTGATTCCAGCTTGTGCTTCCTCCAGCCCAGCATTTCTCATGATATACTCTGCATATAAGTTAAATAAGCAGGGTGACAATATATTTGGAACCAATCTGTTGTTCCATGTCCAGTTCCAACTGTTGCTTCCTGACCTGCATACAGATTTCTCAAGAGGCAGGTCAGGTGGTCTGGTATTCCCATCTCTCTCAGAATTTTCCACAGTTTATTGTGATCCACACAGTCAAAGGCTTTGGCAACTTTAGATAAGGTTATGAATGGCCAAAAACATAAAATAATATCTGGATGTATATTGCCCTCTCACATTTAAAGAAAAAATTGAGGAGGTAGTGATCTTGAGCTGATGGAATGGTCCCTCGTAGCAAAGATTCAGGATTTGATCTTGTTGCTCAGCTATCCTCAGTGTGAGTTCCTGTGTCACGGTCTGGGATGACTGCTTAAAATCCATCCATCAACTCTGCATTCCAGTAACAAAACGTAGAAAGAACTGAAGAAAAAGCTTCGCGGGTGGCTCAGTGTTAAGGAATTTGCCTTCCAATACAGGAGATACAGGTTCAGTCCCTGGGTGAGGAAGATTCCCTGGGGAAGGAAATGGCAACCCACTCCAGTATTCTTGCCTGAAAAATCCCATGGACAGACCAGCCTGGTGGGCTACAGTCCATGGTTTTGCAAAGAGTTGGACACGACTTAGTGACTGAGCATGCACATACTCCTATTTACCTTAAAAGTTACCTTCTTGGAAGTTGTATATAACACTTTCACTTATATATCATTGATTAGAACATGGCCATCCCTAGCTGCAAGGAAAGACGGAAATAATACTTCCTTCCAGGCATCCATGTGTCTAGCTAATGATCTTTTTCTATAGAAGATGATGCGAGTGAATATGGAGGAGTCACCATCAATCTCCGCTACTACATATACTTTTATAAAAGTTCTCATTTTAAAGTTTGATAACTGCCTCTAAAATGAATTGTATTTGTAATCATAATTCTAAGCATCTAGGTATCTTTTCTCAATATCATACTTCCTTTTACACATAAGCCAATAAATATTCTTTATTTTTTATTACTGCTGGTGGGGATGGTGATTTTATTTTTTAAAATGAACACATACTGAAACCACCTCCCCAAATAAATAATAATTTGGCAAATTATCAGTTGTCTATTTTGAGTGATTGTCGGAAAATGCCATTTAAAACTTGAAGACTTGAAGAAATTTAACATCTATATATGTGTTTTTTGCTCTCATGTCAAATAGAAATCAGTGTTAACTTCAGTTTGCTTATCTTGATGTTCTTTTTGTGTATACTATTAATTGCCTCAGCCTCCTGATGGGTCCCTTTTTGTGGTTCTGTAAATTCTAGGGCATATCTTTCTACCCACTGCTTGTATCTGTCACGCTAGATCAGAAAGTAGATGCTGGTATCTTAATGGTAAAGAATCCACTTGCCAGTACAGGGGACACAAGTTCCATCCCTGGTCCAGGAAGATTCCACATACTACAAAGCAGCCAAGCCCGTGTGCGACAGCTGTTGAAGCCTGCACACAAGAGCCTGTGCTCTGCGACAAGAGAAGCCACCCCCAAAGAGAAGCCCGCACACCACGGAAAGCGACCCCCACTTCGCCACAACTGGAGATGGCATGGCACCAGGCAGTGAAGACCCAGTGCAGCCATATAGAAATTAATTAATTAGTTATAAGAAAGTAGATGCAAAGTCTTAAGTGTATCTCTTCTGCTGCCATCTCCAATTCAAGATGACAGTACTCTGGAGCTGGCAATCTGTCACAATATTGTAACAAATCAAATAAAGACTTTAAAAATGAGTGTGTTGGTCACTCAGTCATGTCTGACTCTTTGCAACCCCATGGACTGTAGCCTGCCAGTCTCCTCTGTCCATGGAATTCTCCAGGGAAGAATACTGGAGTGGGTTGCCATTCCCTTCTCCCAGAGGGTCTTCCCAACCTAGAGATTGATCTCTGGTCTCCCGCATAGCAGGCAGGTTCTTTACCATCTAAGCCACCAGGGAAGCCCAGTATCCTTTAAAGTAAGTAGATTTCTCTTCCCTGAATTATTATTTGGAGTAAAATTGTTCTTAGTCTAAACATGTAAATAAGAACAAGCATTAAATATGTTTAGAAAATACTGTTTTAATTTAACCATCCAATAATGGCTCTTTCACATATATTTTCCCCTAATTTATTGTGATTCAGTGTTTTAATTGTATCATTTGAAAAAATTACTATTCTTTTCAGTTTTTCCTTGAAAAAGTTGCTTCATTGTCTAGTTCTGACTCTTTCAACAGTTATAATTGGGTTTCATTCTTTTTTCTTCCTTTTAAATAATTTGTGCTTTCAAGAATCATGATATAAATTAAATTTTGCAGAGTGTTTTTCTGCTTATAAGAAAGTCAGAATTCATCTTAACTTTTATAGCAGTATAATTCCCTGAATTTTTCTTCTAGTGATAAAAGAGACTAAATTTAATGGGAAACACTTTACAACATTAAGAACCCTGGTACATAGGAAACTTTAAGAAAACTATTAAATTTTAAAACATTTTTGAGTAATATTTTCATGCATAAAAGATGTATGTTTTCCCTTTCTGTAAGCGAAAATAAATCTCTATTTTTCCCCACATAAATAAACAACAGAAATATACAAATGGAAAAACATTTGCATAAAAATATTTACACTTAGTGTCATGACCTTTTGTATATGTATTACTGAATAATTATATTAATAGCTAATACTTATTGAGTACTTAAAAATGTGTCAGTCACTCTTCAGATTGGTTTATATATATGAACTGATTTAATTCTTAAAACAACCTTTTGAAGCAGGTATCTTTGACCATCACATTTTAGAGATGAAAACTGAAGCACAGAAGAGCTTGAGGTCACATGGATAGTAAGTGACAGAGAAAACTTTGAGCCCTAGTTGCTGGGTACCAGAGCTAGATCTTTTAACTATTTATTGTGCTCTACTATTGAACGTGCTATCCTCTGAATAAGTAATGCTCAAAAACTGGCTCATAGACCAGTGCCTCTTTGCAAATTCTTTGTCATCAATGTACAAGATTATTACTGAAACTGAAAGCAAGCACGTAGATTTTCTAGTAATTTAACATTTCCAGGACATCAAATTCATGATATATATTTTTATTAATGCATCTTACTTACATTTTAGAAATGTATGGGTCCATAATGAATTGGAAGGAAAACTGGTTATTCTCCACAAATCGTTCAAGAAGCACTGTTCTGAGTAAAGTGCCTTTTATGGCTGTTAGGTGCTTTTAAATTCATAATCTCATTCAGTTCTCACAATAACCTTGGGAGTTTATGGTGCTATTCACGTATTTTTAGGTTGAAAAACTAAAGATTAGAGCCGATATATATATGTGATAGATCTACAATTCAAAGCCTGTTCTTTATTCTATAAAATGCAGAAACGATATTCTCCTGTCCCTGGTGACATTCATATTGAAACATATAAATTTGTTGAAGCCTTTCAAGATATTTTTTTCTTCTGTTGATTATCTTCATAAACGAGAACTTTGATTGAGGAAGTAAGAATTTTTTAAAAAATGTAAAGATTCTTGAACTCTACAGAGAATAATACAACCTGGTCATTTATTAATTCTTTGGTAAGACATTATTTTTATTTTTTAGAGGCAGTTCTTCAAATGTTTATTGGCAACCCTAGTTCCTTCCACTTACTAGTAAATATTGCTTAGAATGAGGACTTCAGATCTTCTTAAGGTAACAGCAGAGCATAAGGTAGCGTTTCTCAGTTTCCTCATGTATAAAATGAAAAGGATGTGGGCCTTGCCTGGCGGTGTAGTGCCGCTTCTACCGCAGGGGGTGTGGGTTTGATCCCTGGTTGGGGAACTAAGATCCCACATGCTTTTGGGCAGTACTGCCCCCCCAAATTTTTTTTAATTTAACCTTCAAAAGGATGCGCTAAGTTATTTTGAATTCCAGTCTTACTGAAGATTTGTATCATCCCCCCCGCCCCCCCCGCCTTCTTAGCTTTCTTCTGATGAGTGTTGGTCTTCTTTCCAGTTACTCCCATCCTCCAGGAACCCTTCATGGAGCTTGCATTTACCTGTGACTCATTCCTCCTCATGCCCACTTTCTCTTGAAGAGTGGCTGCTTCCACTGCCTGCCTCCACCGTCTCAGCTTTCTGTCCGCTTCTCAACCCTCCAGGGTCTGGTTTCTGCCCACTCTCCTTCCCTCCTGTCAAGTTCCTCATGGCAGACCCTGGACAGGCAGTCTTCTTCCAGCCTTAATTTTCTCTCTTATGTTGGCCAGCTCCCTCCTCTGGGAGTCAGGTTAAGTCTAGTCCACGCTTGTCCCCTCCCTCCCTGGCCCTCACACACGTGCATCCTTCTACAGACTGCTTTTCAGTGAGAGCCTTTGCCTGTCCCTCAGGTGCTCAGTGCTCACCTTCCACGCTTACTCTTCTGCCCTTCTCGTCAGCTTAGGACGAAGCCCCCCATTCATCCATCCAAGTCAGAGCACAGTCTTTTGAACTTCCCTCTCACCTCTTCCCACTCAGTCTCATCTGCCACCAGGTCTCATGCGTTTGCTCTTCCACTCGACTCGCGTCCCCACGCTTTATCCCCGCTGTCACTGCCTTCATCGTGGAGGTTCTTTGAATTGTGTTGCCTCCTAAACCCCTTCCCAAACTCCAGGCTCATTCCCTCCAACCCATTCCTCTCTTTGTTGCCAGATTGCTGTTTCTAAAATATGTCCTGACCTTGTATTTTTAAGTCAAAATTATATTCCAGTAAAAAAAAATCATCCTTAGATCCCCATTTCTGGCCTTCAGTACCAGAAATGGCAACAGTAGCCCTTATACCAACTACTAGTTACTAATGTGTATGCCAGAATTCTGAAAAGGATTTCACCTGCATCATCTCCATTATGGTGCTTCCCACAGGGTTCTGTGCTTGTGTTTCTCTCCACAGACACTTCCCCAACCCTGTATAACTTCATGAGTCTCTTCATGTATTACTCTCCAGCACCTACTGTAGTGCCTGAAACATAAACTCATTGTATTTCTGCTGAATGAAGGATTTCCGTTGTTGTTGACATAGGACTAACTTGTGTTGTGGGATGTGGAAATTTCAGAAACCCGTAGTAGAAAAGCAAAGGCTTTGCTAGTGAGGACGCAATACCTGTCTCAGCTCAGGGAGCCAGAGGCCCTGTAACCCAGCGCCCCTGCCTCTTTCATCATCACCTAGTTGTAGCAGGTCTCAGAAAGGGTGAAAACGATTGTCTTTATGCTTTGATTCATTGCATACAGCCTCTTCCTAGCAGCCTCATGCCAACATGCACCATATTTTAAGGTAAAATAATTGTATTTTCTAGAAAATAGCCTTGGAAATTCAGCTCCCTTCCTCTCTCCAGTTTGCCTCATTCTTCACTGCCGACCCCCTTCACTGAAAGACAGTGATTTCATTATTGCTGCTATAAGAGAGCTGACTCTTCCAAACTGTTTTTTTATTTCCTAAATGATCAACCTTCACACAGCACGGTATTCTCTGGTTAGCAGCAGAAACGGTTCTTTTTAATTTCCTTTCTTGGGTGTTTAATTTAAAATATATAAAGTTTAATTTAATTTTTCCATTTCTGAGGTGTTCAAAGGGTGTAAGCTGAGCTTGCGAACACTTTTAGGTCAGGTTACCGATAGGAATTTGACATTTATATGAATAAGAATAATACCAAGAGTTACAAAAGTTAATAAAGAATTGCAAGGACTCTCAGGCTCTGTGCTTGCGGCCATAAATTGATTGCCAGCAGGGGTCAAACAGGAGTCTCTCCTTGCTCCGCACTCTCCCTTGGGTAAGCCATTGCAGTGCTTGGTGTGCCAGCGGAAAGGGCAGAGTGAATTTATGCCTGCCTTCAAACAAATTGCTAGAATATTCACTGCTTAAGATAGGTGAGGATTAATAGAACTTCTTACTTAGCTAAACGCAGGGCTTAAGATTATTTTTCTAGAAATAATACCAAGCCAAGAGAAATAAATCTAACAATGCAGGCAAGTATATACAGACAGGCTCTGTTTGGTCCATACTGTGTGCTTCAGGACAGGATTTTATATTTCTATTTCTGCTGTAAAAGCAGTTGAGAAAAACTAAGAAAACACTGATTTCAGAGAAACTAATTTGGTGCTAATTCCATAAAAGAAAATGCAGAAGCCAAAGTTGGTCTTTCAAGTAATTAATGTGTATATGTTGCAATTTTTCATTGTGTCTGTTTATTTCATATTGGTTTAATGGAATGTATTCTTATAAAAATGTCATTGAAACATTGGAATAAACTTGTGTCTAAGTAATAGAAGTTATACTTAGATATAAAATGAAGGATTGACTACCCTTTTGCAAATATTATGACTTTGAGTGCTTTTGGTAAAGGTGAACTCTTAAGCAAACTTTTATCATTTGCAGTCACTGCTTTTCATTTCTTACTGTGGTCAGGGTGTCTTTTGTGAAGGTAGGAAGTGAACTCTTTCTAGTCTGCATTCCCTCACATGTTGTTTATCCATATATAAACTAGGTGTGTTTTCTTAGTGGCAAAGGGAGGTTATACCTCACCTACCTTATTTTATTTCTGTTGCTTTGTCATATGTCATATGTCTCATTTGTTAGGTGTTTTCTTGTTTTGGTTTGGTTTTCATTTTTAACTATAATCATTGATTTCCATTGTGTTCATCATGGAGTTATTCCTTTTTCTCTCTCTCTCAGCTTAAAGAGAAACTATTTCTGGGTGCCCGTTATTTGCAATACTGCACATGTCTTATTGTTTTTCTCCTAATTGAGATCCCATGTGTTATTCTCTCTACTGTTGTGTCAGGTGCTGTGTACAGAATTAGAGTTTCTAAAGGAGTTGTTTTTTGCATCTAAAAAAAAAACAGACTGGATTCTAGATGGCATACGTCTTAGTGGTTTGGGATATGAATTGGATATATGAAATGTAAATACTTCCTTTGCCAGAGCCTTAGAAGTCACTCAGCATAGCAGTGAGCAGCCTATGCTTCAGCTGTTACACACAGTGAACTGCTGTCTTGTGTGGCATGCATCTTTTAAAAATTTTTCCTTACTTAGTTGGATGTACATAGGGATCATCATCCATACAGCATTAAGCAAAATATAACCTATTCAAGTCTGTCCTTCAAAATGTTTCATATGCCGGCAGGCCACTAGGAGATGCTAAATAACAATATGGCCATTTAATTTACTTATGTCAGCTAGCATGAAGGAAGGAACCTGAAATGTTGCTTCTGGCTTTATATATATATATATATATATATATATATATATATATAATTTCCCCCCCTCCCTGCCCCGCTTTACCTTTTTCAAATCATTTTATTTATGCAATGGTTATTTTCTCTTTCCTTCTTTACCCCCAAATATTTTATCTCCAAAGTAAAAATGCTTCTTTAACACCAGCATCCTAAATGATAATGTTAAGAAGTTTTAGGAGCTATGGTAGTAACCTCATTAGAAACACATGTTTCTTCCTCTTTTCTTTTATTCTTTACTCCAAAAAAAAAAATATATGTGGTTTTGCCAGTTTAATTAGTATGATCATGAACATAAGGAATGAGAAGGAAGCTTAGAAACATAGTCTGTCTTTCCTTATTTTCAACCAAAGCCTAGAGAAGTTTTGGGGTTTCTTTGTTTTTGTTTTTTTCTGTTTTATATATATTTAACAGGGTTGCGAAAGAGTCGGATATGACTTAGCAGGTAAACTCCAACAAATGGCCAAGTCAGTCTCTGGTTTTCTGTGACACCTCTTAACTCAAGAGCTCATTTCTGAACATAAAAAGGCTCATTTCTGAAAATGTCAGACAGAAATCTGTAAGTTGGTTGTATTGGAGATGGCCCCATATCTTCATTCTGAACAAGAACTTTTTGTGTGAGAATACTTAAAGTCAGAATATTGAAGTACAGGCCAGATAAGCTAGGTTTAAATCCTGACTATCTTTGTAATACTGACCCTGTTGCTTAACCTTTTTGACTTTGGTTTTCTTACCTCTAAAATGAGCGTAGCAATACCCTTTCTTTAAGGTTCTAAGACTTTGGTGAGATAATATGCAGCACGATATACTTAGTACAGTGCTTGGTATGCACTCATTAAATGATTGCTGCTACTTTTTCTTCTATAACACAGAACAGTTGTTAGGTGATAACTAAAAACAAAGGCACAATGCACATGGCCTGTGCAGTCTTAAGATACACACAAAATCAGTATGGAAGAGGAAAAACTCACTGAAAATATTTTTCTATTTTATTTTCTTCTGCAAATTTTTAGAAAATGTCCCACGAGGTTAAAAATGTAGTTTATTTGGCAGAATTCATCCAAAAGATTGAGAAGAAGGTGAAAGTGCAACACCTACTAATTAAAGTCTACCAATGTCTCTATCCTGGATAGCATATTAAAAAGCAGAGACAGTACTTTGCCAACAAAGATCCATCTGGTCAAAGCTATGGTTTTTCCAGTGGTCATGTATGGATGTGAGAGTTGAACTGTGAAGAAAGCTGAGTGCAGAAGAATTGATGCTTTTGAACTGTGATGTTGGAGAAGACTCTTGAGAGTCCCTTGGACTGCAAGGAGATCCAACCAGTCCATTCTGAAGGAGATCAGCCCTGGGTATTCATTGGAAGGACTGATGCTGAAGCTGAAACGCCAATACTTTGGCCACCTGATGCGAAGAGTTGACTCATTGGAAAAGACCCTGATGCTGGGAGGGATTGGGGGCAGGAGGAAAAGGGGATGACAGAGGATGAGATGGTTGGATGGCATCACCGACTCAATGGACATGAGTTTGGTTAAACTCCGGGAGTTGGTGATGGACAGGGAGGCTTGGCGTGCTGCAGTTCATGGGGTCTCAAAGAGTTGGACATGACTGAGCAACTGAACTGAACTGAATGTCTCTAAAGATCATGCTTTGAATTTGGGTCACTTTTTTTAATTTGAGAACTAGAATTTCCATCACCATTTCAAGACCCTTCTCCCTTGTTTACTCCATGGCCTTATTCAACCCCAGTTGTTCCAGTCCTCTGAACCTTTCAGTCTTTCCTCTTCATTGTTGTTGTTCGGTCACTACGTCATGTCTGACCCTTTGTGACCCCATGGACTGCTGCACACCAGGCTCCCCCTGTCCTTACTGGGAACAAAGCTAGTGAAGGTGATGGAATTCCAGCTGAGCTATTTCAAATCCTGAAAGATGATGCTGTTAAAGTGCTGCACTCAATATGTCAGCTAATTTGGAAAACTCAGCAGTGTCCAGAGGACTGGAAAAGGTTAATTTTCATTCCAATCCCAAAGAAAGGCAGTACCAAAGAATGTTCAAAGTACCATACAATTGTGCTCATTTCACATGCTGTAAAGGTAATGCTCAAAATTCTCCAAGCTAGGCTTCAGCAGTACATGAACTAAGAACTTCCAGATATACAGGCTGGGTTTTAGAAAAGGCAGAACCAGAAATCAAATTGCCTCTTCACTGTAAACCTTTGCTTTCCTGGAACACCTCAACATCTTCGTCACTGGCAGTTAATTTTGCATGAAGTTATTCTTGTTGAACTGTCATTGATTGATAATGCCTGAAAAATTCTTTCCTAAATAAAATTTACATTTGGCTGTTGTCTTTATTGACTTAAGGAAAAGAAGAAATAACAGAGAATAGGTTAAGAACTCTGAAGAGCCAATATGCAAGATAATTTTGTCCAGAAAGAAATGTCAGAAGTTGCATGTTTTTGAATGAACCCACCTACCCATTTTAGAAGTGCTACCAGTATGTGGAATAGTACAGGCTGCTAGCACTGCCTTTTCCTCTTATGCCCCCAGGTACAAAGTGTAATTTCATTTAAAAGCAGAATTAGTTCTGTCAGCTCTGGGCGGTGTAAGGCATTACCTTGTTCCACTGTTTAAATACAGAAAAGTATTCTCCTGAATTGTTGCACAGGTTTCTGCCTAGCCCAAGAGTTAATTTTGAGCACTATTGAAAGAGGGTAGATTATCTTCAAAACTCTTATGGCCTGGCTACTGCCCAGAGTCCTGGGAGATGTAATCAGTTTCAGTTAATGCTAAACAATAGATTGTGGCGGGAACTCCAGTAAGTGGCGGGTTGACTGCGCCCAAACTGTTGATTTAAGTTGTCAAGAGAGCTTGACTCATACTTAGACACCAGCTTGGATCAGCTGACTTATCTGTAAACCAGTACCAGTAAAGGAGGCTGCTTTTGTGTGTGAGGAGGGAGGGGATGACCTCTGGTCATGTTACCCCTCCTCCCACTCAGTGGCCCTCACAGCCTAGCCACGAGGCTATTTCAGTGACTTCTCATCTGCCCAGGCTTTGGCTTCTTCACTTGCTCCCGTCGCTGGTTATCCTCTCACAGCCCAGGAGAGATGCCAGTGTGGTGATGGTGTGTAGCCAGTATAAGTCATGTCTGACTCTGCTGTGTTTTAGTCACTAAGTAGCTAAGCCAGTGTACTATGTGCTTTGTCTGATTTCTGTTTATTTCTGTCTTGTTAGTGATGTTTAATAAGTGCATTAGTATTCACTTTATCATGTGCTACATCTATATTGCACTTCATGATTTTCAGAGGGAATCATATCTGTCCAATATATTTTAGGCTAGGGCAGGGCAAGAAGTACATTGCATCAGCATTAATCATCCTTGTTACCTTAGGATTAGATCACTTGGGTTAAATACTGGTTGAAAGAGTGATCTAAAGTTGAAAGCACGAGGATGAATATGGGCAAAACATTAGCAGTTCAGTATGATTGTTTTTAAGCTTGAAAGTAAATGTTTCTCAATTTGTATTCAATTTTTTTCTACCATTAGTCTTTCAAGATAAGTAGTGATTTGAAATTGAGACACACAGACAAATGGAAACTTGTTAGCCCTTTGATATATGTTTAAATTTATTTACTCTGAGGTGTCTGAATGTCCATCTCTAGGTATGTTTGTTTCAGTAGATCCTCTTAAAGGGAACTTTTACTTCATGGGGAGGTTCTGTAAGGGAGTGGACCCCAGAGGGTGAGCCAAGGTGGCTGTGACCTCACACCTTCCTGTTAGTTCCTAACTCTTGAGTCTCAGGAACCCTTGAGGACCGTGCTTTGATATGGATTATCTTCATGTTCTTTCTATAAATTAGATTTTGGTTTGGAAAGCCAAAAAGCTGCAGCTCTTTAAGTACATAGATCAAGTGATTTTCTTCTTCCATTGCCTTATCACACTTTATTCCCTATCTCTTTCCTGTTATAATTTTGGAAGTTTCCAAATCACTTAAAAGATTTGCTTCTCAATCATAAATGATTCCATTTTCTAATGACTAGTATTTTATCTTTTGGAGAATGTGTGTGTGTTAAATTGCTTCAGTCGTGTCTGACTCTTTGTGACCCCATGGATTGTAGCCCTCCAGACTGCTCTGTCCATGGGATTCTCCAGGCAAGCATGCTGGAGTGAGTTGCCATTTCTTCCTCCAGGGGATCTTCCTGACTCAGGGTTGAACCAGCGTCTCTCTCATGCATTAGCAGGCGGCTTCTTTCCCCCTAGTGCCACCTGGGAAGCCCCACTTTTAGAGAATATCTGCTACAAATTTCCCTTGGTTTTTATTTTACTTCGCTGTTTGCTTTTCATTTATCTTAGAACAGAGTGCGAATTTTCATGAGAATAGAAGTAATAGAATGGCATGATATATTTTTATTTACCATTGATCATGGCCATTTCACTTTTCCCTGGCAAAATGGGGACAAATCCATCATGGCTCTTTCATCATTTTCTGCGTCATTCACTTTAATGGGGTACGTTAGTTACTCACATGGTGTGACATGGGAAAGGAAAGTTGGTTTACATAATGTCTTCACATGAGAGGAAACTGTCCTTGAAGAATGTATCATGAATTTTAGTGTGTGGCATTTCCTTTTATATTAATTTGTAAATAAATATAGAGATAGTAAAATAACAAGACATGGCAGTTCCATTTTAGCCAACAAAATAATATGCATATTATGCTTAAATCTGCTACGTTTTACTTTACAGAGATGACTTGATAAAAGCATCAGTATTAGAAGTAAATTTTTAAGGGGACAAGGTATGAAACAGTTTGATACATAACATGAACTTATATAATTTTAACATATATTAACAAAAATTTATTCACTTATACCTACTCTCAGGAATTGAGTAGTTTATAGAGAAATGTGAAATGTATTTTCTTTAATGCAATTGAAGAAATCAAGAAAAAGGAGAAAATTAATGTAGGCAAGACAAGATGATGCCAATGGTCAGGTTATTATTAAAAACATACATCCTCCCATGTCAAGCACTTTTCAAGTTGGTTCTGGTTGATTGTCACTTGTACATTTGTCATCCCATCTTTTTCTTCCCCCAGATTCCTTCTGCTTTGTGAGATTGTTAAGATGAGCTAAGATAGTATTTATCAGTATTTATAAGATAGTATTTATCACTCAGACACACTTTTTCTGATTAAGCATGCTCTGATCTAGTTGCTTTTCATGCTTTCAGTTCGTCGCCTTTTTTTTTTTTTTTTTTTCCCAAAGACTGACTTGTCTGCTCTAGTTTTTTGTCCTGACTTGGTTTTGCTTGTTTATATTTCTTATAAATTTAAGCAAGTTTTAAAGAAACGCAAAGGAGGATGAGTGTTCTTGTCACCCCTCTCCCTCTAGAATTTACAGGCCATTCCTCTGACTTCTTCCTTATTCCATTTGGAGACAGAGATTTGGGTCTGTTAAATGAGCAGTGAAATGGAGATGAATGAAAAGAATTCAAACTATTGTTTTCTCTGGGCCTTGGAAATGAAGCTTTAAGGGGAATCTTTGAATATATATGTGCTGTAGTCATTCTCTTTGAAATAAGTAAATAATAAACTGATTTTTGTGAACCCTTGCTCCTCTTTCTAGCTGCCGAGGAACTTAATATTAAGAGAGAGAAAATTCCATCCGAAACTTGCCTGACAGCTTGCTCGTTCATCTGCTTGCTTCTCATTGGTTTATGTTGTGGACATGGAAGAACTTTATAGAAAAAAAAAATTCAATGTCAGTTAATTCTCAACTATTTATTATTGTTCACTGAATTTACCACTGAATACCTATTAGTTTGTATCCGTTTCTCTCACATCATTCTTTTGAATACACATTTCCATGATTCAGTGTTGTCCATTTTAAGAGGGTATATAACATTTTAAAAAGTTAACATTCACTTATTTCCTTAGTTATTCCTCATTGTTGAACATTTGAATTGTGTCCAACTTCCAACTATCATGTAAAGAGTTGACTAAGAATTCCTTTTCATTTTTTCTGAAGTGGAGACTATAAAAATTCACTGTGTAGTTGTTTCTTGGTGTACCTGGGGAATTGGTTCCCGAGCCCCAGTAGATGTCAGAATCGGTGGGTTTTCTTTTTCAGTCTGCTTTCCATATTCATATTGGCTCAAGTCCCTTACATGAAGTGGCTTAGTACTTTCAGCTCCCATGGGTTCCATATCCTTGGATACAGATGGGTGACTGTATGTACAGCTAATGTATTAATGTTAGATAGTCCAAAATTATGATACTATACAGTTGCATTTTTCATTTCTGTAGATTCACTGTAAGTAGATTATATATCCATATATATTCAAAATAAACAGTATAATTTTGCTCATATTATGGGATTCTTTTGAAATAGGCTGTGAAGACATTTATTTGAAATCAAAAAAATAGCTTTGTTGAATTGGAAAAATTGATTTAATCATTGTAACTTCAATTTGAGTCTCATCTTTTGCATGCAGAGAGTAGATTCAGTATGCTCTGAAGTTCACCTTTGCTCTAAAAAGTCTACCATTCTAAAACTTAAATATAGTTTTGCTGTTTTAAATTGTTATACATGATTATTACTTTATCTTTGCTTTTGATGATATATTCTTGGTCTCATCTCTGATTTACTTACTGTTGAGTCACAACCAGGAGGGCAGCAACCAATATCTCTATTATTCCTTTGAGAAAAGGCAGACTTTCATGATGTTTTTTCCAAGAATTTATTTTGGAGAAAAGTGGAAATTACTCATGTGTGAAAACAAACAAATATGTGGTCTTAACTAAGATGTTGGCAGAACAAAATGGCCTCATTTCTAGACACTGCTTCCTCTCTTATTCGGCATGATTTTGTATATTATATTGTCCATTTACAATAATGAGTGGCTGCAGAGGGTGAACTTCAGCCTCCCTGTGCTTTCTTTCCTGTTCTTCATCCTTGTCATGAACTCTCATCATTTGATCTCTCCTAATTCTCTGATCTCCTGGTTTCCACCTGGCCTGGACCCCATTGTCCTCTCTTAGTGACAGTCTTTGATAACAGCTTTGACATTCCTTTACTTCTAATCCCACCCTACCACTAGCCTTGCCTCTACCACTTGCATTCACTTCTCCCCCGCTCCAGTTTGCTAAATATGCCTATAGAAGTCTGGCTTAAACCTTACTAAAGGAGTCAAATGTTTTAAATCTCAGAATGAACAAGAGAAAAAAATTAGATGAAAGTCAGAGTGGAGATAGTTGGAAGTCAGAGTGATGGAGGTGGTCACGGAGAAGCCTTGTTTTCCTGTAAAATTTCCTAAAAACCTTAGAGCTTCTCTGTAGGATAAATAGATTTTGATATGTGGATTAAGCACTCTTAACTTTAAGGTTTGTATGTTTATATGAGCATCAGCTCAGTTCAGTTCCATCTCTCAGTCGTGTCCGACTCTTTGCAACCCCATGAACTGCAGCACACCAGGCCTCCCTGTCCATCACCAACTTCTAGAGTCCACCCAAACCCATGTCCATTTAGTCAGTGATGCCATCCAACCATCTCATCCTCTGTCGTTCCCTTCTCCTCCTACCTTCAGTCTTTACCAGCATCAGGGTCTTTTCCAATGAGTCAGCTCTTCGCATCAGGTGGCCAAAGTATTGGAGTTTCAGCTTCAGCATCAGTCCTTCCAATGAACACCCAGGACTGATCCCTTTTAGGATGGACTGGTTGGATCTCCTTGCAGTCCAAGGGACTCTCAAGAGTCTTCTCCAACACCACAGTTCAAAAGCATCAATTCTTCTGTGCTCAGCTTTCTTTATAGTCCAACTCTCACATCCATACATGACCACAGGAAAAACCATAGTTTTGACTAGATGGACCTTTGTTGACAAAGTAATGTCTCTGCTTTTGAATATGCTATCTAGGTTGGTCATAACTTTCCTTCCAAGGAGTAAGCATCTTTTAATTTCATGGCTGCAATCACCATCTGCAGTGATTTTGGAGCCCCCAAAATAAAGCCTGACACTGTTTCCACTGTTTCCCCATCTATTTGCCATGAAGTGATGGGACCTGATGCCATGATCTTCGTTTTCTGAATGTTGAGCTTTAAGCCAACTTTTTCACTCTCTCCTTTAACTTACATTAAGAGGCTCTTTAGTTCTTCACTTTCGGCCATAAGGGTGTTGTCATCTGCATATCTGAGGTTATTGATATTTCTCCCGGCAATCTTGATTCCCGCTTGTGCTTCCTCCAGCCCAGTGTTTCTCATAATGTACTCTGCATATAAGCTAAATAAGCAGGGTGACAATATACAGGCTTGATGTACTCCTTTTCCTATTTGGAACCAGTCTGTTGTTCCATGTCCAGTTCTAACTGTTGCTTCCTGACCTGCATACAGATTGCTTTCTTTCTTTCTTATTTTTTTAATCCTTTAAAAGGTATCTATAATTCTAGGTAAATGAATTCAATCCAGCAAATATTTATTTAGTCCCTACTTGCAGTACTGCAATTTAATTCTGATACTGACCATCCAGAGTTAGCATAAAACCCCACAGATTTAAGGACCCAATCCTCCAAAAGATTGCCCTCATTTCAGTTGCCAGCTGCATTTCAAGGGATTCCAGACCATGCACACTTCTGACCAAGTGGCTACAAATTGAGATAGTTCCCACAACTTCCCTCAAGTTTAATAATTTGTTAGACTCATAGAACTCAGAAACATTCTACACTTCGATTTCCAATTTATAATTATTATTATAAGGGAACAAATCAGTTCAGTTTGATTCAGTTCAGTCACTGAGTTGTGTCCAACTCTTTGCGACCCCATGAATCACAGCACGCCAGGCCTCCCCTGTCCATCACCAACTCCTGGAGTTCACTCAAACTCACATCCATCGAGTCGGTGATGCCATCCAGCCATCTCATCCTCTGTTGTCCCCTTTTCCTCCTGCCCCCAATCCCTCCCAGCATCAGAGTCTTTTCCAGTGAGTCAACTCTTCGTATGAGGTGGCCAAAGTACTAGAGTTTCATCTTCAGCATCATTCCTTCAACACCCAGGGCTGATCTCCTTTAGAATGGACTGGTTGTATCTCCTTGCAGTCCAAGGGACTGTCAAGATGGTTTTCATTCCAATCCCAAAGAAAGGGAACAAGTCAAGGCCAGCCAAAGGGAGAGACACACGCAGCAAGATGTAGGAGGGTTCCGAACACAGCTTCTGTGCCTTCTCCCTGAGGATCGGGGTATGGCCCCATCCTGGCACACCCAAGTGTTTACAAACCTGAAAGCTCTGCTGAGCTTGGTGTCCAGAGTTTGTTTTTTTGTTTGTTTGTTTTTTTAATACTTTATTCTACATTACAGTACTTATGATCCAGCAATCCCACTGCTGGGCATACACACCAAGGAAACCAGAATTGAAAGAGACACATGTACCCCAGTGTTCATTGCAGCACTATTTATAATAGCCAGGACATGGAAGCAACCTAGATGTCCATCAGCAGATGAATGGATAAGAAAGCTGTGGTGCATATACACAATGGAGTACTACTCAGCTCTTAAAAAATAAATTCAACTCAATTCTAATGAGATGGATGAAATTGGAGCCGATTATACAGAGTGAAGTAAGCCAGAAAGAAAAACACCAATACAGTATACTGACACATATATATGGAATTTAGAAGGATAGTAATGATGACCCTCTATGTGAGACAACAAAAGAGACTCAGAGGTATAGAACGGACTTTTGGACTCTGGGGGAGAGGGAGAGTGTGGGATGATTTGGGAGAATGGCATTGAAACGTATACTATCTTGTAAGAACGAACGCCAGTCTATGTTCAATACAGGATGCAGGATGCATGGGGCTGGTGCACGGGATGACTCAGGGAGATGATATGGGGTGGGAGGTAGGAGGGGGCTTCGGCACTGGGAGATTGTGGACACCTGTGGCTGATTCATGTCAATGTATGGCAAAACAAACACAGTATTGTAATGTAACATACAGATTTCTCAAGAGGCAGGTCAGGTGGTTTGGCATTCCCATCTCTTTCAGAATTTTCCACAGTTTATTGTGATCCATACATGAACATCCGTTTTCACTAAATCTCATCTTCTGATGCTTTATTGAAATCATCTGCAGATATGTCATGATGAATTTCATTCTTTTTTTTTTTTGTAATAAAAAATTTCAAAAAAGTAGAAAGGGGATGGAGTCAAAAATAAGTATCTCACTCCAGCCAGTCCGTTTCTCTTTTCTGGGGTATTTTTAATTGAAAGGAGTTGATTTAATTACTCTCTTGTTCCATCCTCTCTTTTCATTGAAGCTGACAGGAGTTTTAGTAAAAGTCTAGGACTTGGCCTTAGATCACTCTTTCTGTCTTCATTTCTTATTACTGAGTGATAGATTACGACATCTGAAAGCCCAGTCTCTTTCAGTGTGTTATTTGCATGACCTTTGAATATTATTAGGAAAATGTTTCAATGTCCCAAGGTTCCCCAAAGTGTGGAGTCATCTAGGCCTTTATTCCTGCATTACCTCTGGTGACTTTTTTTCCCTTTGTTTGCCTAAGACCTTCCTGGTTTATGCCTGTTGTCCTGGCATATTTATTAATAACACCATGATTTCACTCCATAGTGCCTGTGCTTGTATGGAGGATAAATAGCTTAGACACATAATCTGTATCATTTAGCTCCCACAAAGTGCATCTTTTTCAGCTTCTTCTTTCTACCATCCTGATACTGTTTTATATACTGACAACCCACTGACCTTAAAGCTCAGCCCGTTACATCATTTGTCATATGCACAATTAAGGAAAGGATTTTGAACAGTGTCAAACACAGTAAGTAGGTCAAGTGGAATCAGGGCAGAAAATAACATCCGTGGATTTGCCCGAGATGAGATCATTTCATCACTGTGCTGGGGCAGGAGCCAGGTTATAGCAGGTTTACCAGGAAGTTAATCATGAGGAAGTAGAAGCAGCAAGGATGGACTGTTCTTCCAGAAGTCTGGAAGGGAAAGGAAGAGGAACTATTTGGAACCAACTAGGGGAAAGGGATGGAAGACCCAGGCAAGATCAGCTGGGTGGATTTTTTATTTAATGTAAGCAAGCCATAGTATGGAGACGAGCTTGATGCTGCTAGAGGAAGGAGCAAGCATTAAGGACAAGAAAGCCCATCAGGGTCTCTAGCAAAATGGAATCCAGAGCACAAAGAAAAAGTAAGTGTGTTTCTAGGAACCTGGAAGGAAGATACAGAAAATGATACCAAACTATCTTGATATATGTGGATGAAGACAAAATGTTGGTCAAACCAGGTGGTCCCCATCTTCTCCCTCAAGCAGCCAGTGTTATTTTCTGTCACCATGTTGGCTTTGCAACTGGTCCTGTTATGAGTTTCCCACTCTTTACCTTTGAGCCACCATTGTCTTATCTCTGGAGATTCTAACATTCTCTGAAGTTTTTTTTAATTAAAAAAAAGTAAAGTAAACAACTGTTTGAAATTACACCTATTTAAGTAAGTGGCCAGTTAAAGCAGCTCATAGATGAGCTGGTCTGATAGGCTTTATGTTACAGAGATGAACGCAGTCTTTTAAAGCACACATGTAGTTTGATCTCAAGGCTGGCCTGTACCTAGTAAAGTTAGTTAAATCACTGAGGAAAACATCTGTTTTGTTATCAGGCCAACACAAACTGCCTACAAGTTCAATGCATAAAAATGTGCTCACGTGAACATAGGGTTAGTTTAATGCAGCTGTTTGTTCATCCAACCAAAAAATGGATAATCTAATCTCAGCAAATTATTTTTGTTATTTTTTAAAGAACCAATTTTGGTTCAAGATAAATATGAAGAAATAAAACATGAGCAATTCATGTATGACATTTTCCCTATGCAAACAAAAAGAGACAAAGGTACAAATTTCCATTTTAAGAATTTTGTTTGTGAGTTGTAAACTCAATTACTTTTGAAATCTTTTAATCTATAAATTTTGCAATGTAGTGGATTTGTCTGCATGGCATGTGTAAAGATACAATGTGTTTTACTGGTGCTCATTTTTACAGGATGCTAAGAACTTTTCATATTGAAATATTTATTCTGTTAATGTTTATGCTTCTTGGTGTTTATGCTTGAGATTCAGTACAAATTTTATTTCAGCATCTTTCTCTCCTTATCAACAGCAGTCTTAGGCAGTCTTAGAAACATATCACAGGAGCATATAAGATTTAATTAACATCAAATATTGCCTGAAGAGTTAAGTTCTCAATAAGCAAGGTTTTGAGACCCTCAATTGGAGACTGGGCTTATTTCAAATCTATTGAAATTCTGTTTGTAGAATTATTCAGACTAAAGTACAGGCAATCTCTGAGACAAGGTACAACTGCCTGGCACCCTCTTGGGAATCTCCTGTGCTTTGGTGCTTATCTTTACTATAAAATGATGTAGCTGCCATAGATTTTGTTTTCGGCATAACATATCTGAGAGGAATGCTTTATTTTTATATATATTTTAAACTATTCAGAGTATTTAGAGAAGCATCTATTACAGGGATCAGCAAGATTTTTTGATAAAGGGCTCGATAGTGTTTTAAGATTTCGTAGATCAAGAAACAAAATCAAGGATGATTTATATACCATTCATCTCTAAAGAAAACCAACCTTCACAAATTGTTATTGTTGCAATTAAAAATATAATAATAATGTACTACAGTATTTAAAATATTGGCCTGCTAGTAAGAAGGATAGGATTAATTTATTTGAATAACATTTCACTTATTGGAGTACAAAAATTAATGTTCCCTGTCATCACTCAGTCGCTAGTATTCATTTGTCAATGCTGATATCTAATGAGATTTTTTTGTATTTCTTTTTTTGAAAATATCTTTTCACACAGATCCATAATGCTGAATATTGGTATCAGTTCATGATATCAGTATTTCATAGTTTTAATTCAAAATTTCTATCACTTGGAATTTATAGAATTCTGTTAGATCCTTTTATATATATATTTTTTTCCTTTTATCAAATCTGTCACTTCCAGTTGAAGGTTGAATGGAAATTCCTATTAATCATACAATTAAATGATTTTTAAATGTGGATGTTTCCCAAGCACCTGTATTAAGATCAGAAAAATGCTGCTTATACTGTACTTTGAACTCAGAAAATAAATCTGCTGGAAATTTGTGTGGGAATGAAGAGCATGCTTTACTTTTGACAGCATAGTAAATATACAAAGCAGATGAGCATTGTGATTTTTTAAAATATAAACTTTTTTATTTTAATTGGAGGTTAATGACTTTACAGTATTGTGATTTAAACAACTTAGTTGTCATCATAAATGACTGTGTGTGTGTGTGTGTGTGTGTGTGTGTGTGTGTGTGTGTGTGTGTTAGTCGCTCGGTCATGTCAGACTCTTTCCGATCCCATGGACTGCAGCCCAGCAGGCCTCAGGCTCCTCTGACCATGGAATTCTCCAGGCAAGAATACTGGAATAAGTTGCCATTCCCTTCTCCAGCGGATCTTCCCAACCCAGGGATCAAACCTGGGTCTCCCACGTTGCAGACAGATTCTTTACCACCTGAGCCTCCAGGGAAGCCCGTAAATGACTTTACTGCAGTATAATAAGTTTTGCATAAAAGCAAAACTTACTGTTTAATAGGTTGATTCATTAAGAAATTGAATAATTGGGTTGAATTCATTAAGAAACATTATCAAATCTATAACAAAATATAATCTTCAAGACCTTTTGGTAATATTGGTTGAAGTTGATTCTTCTTGTCAAGAAAAATTTCAGTTATCAACCTTGATCTCAAGAAAATTACTATATGACTTTACCACTGCTAAACTTTTGAAGTGGTTTGTGGTAGGGTGAGGCCAAATATTCAACTTCTGTCTCTAACAAAAATTCAAAGAATTGATGAAAGTTAAGTCCACAAGAGTGAATGAAATTGTTGGTATTCTTGGCTCAATAACATAAGATTAAAATATTTTCACAGAGTATCATCAGTATCATCGGCTTTCATTCTCACAAACTTGTAAATTTGTTCACCTAAGACTTTCTTTGTGTTTCATTCTTTATTTTTACCTGC
Source organism: Nanger dama (assembly GCA_917880005.1). Taxonomy (NCBI): domain Eukaryota; kingdom Metazoa; phylum Chordata; class Mammalia; order Artiodactyla; family Bovidae; genus Nanger; species Nanger dama. Next base: position 10,573,978 of record CAKJTW010000032.1, on the reverse strand, counting down.
CATCAGTTACGTCATAGCAGATTCCACTCCGGATTGTAATGAATTACTGTTTTCTCAACTCCTTTGAAAATATTCTTGCCTATAGGTGTGCCGTGCAGATTATTCACAGAGGCTAATTTTCAGTTACTTCAATTTTGACATGGACTTCACTCATAAACATGCTTCCGAGGTGGCTCAGTGGTAAAGAATCTGCCTGTCGATGGAGGAGCCACAGGAGACATAATTCAGTCCCTGGGTTGGAAAGAACCCTGGAGAAGGAAATGGCAACCCACTCCAGTATTCTTGCCTGGGAAATCCCATGGACAGAGGAGCCTCGTGGGCTACAGTCCATGGGTTGCAAAGAGTTGAACACACCTGAGCACACACGCATCTTCCACCTAACTCGTAAACAAAAATAACGGCAGTACTTGTAACATCTCTGAATTCATCAGAGCCAAGGATTACATGTCAAAACCACTGGCTTTGTTTTCTAGCTGATTGTTGACATTGGTCCTAAAATCCTCAACTCTGTGTGGACAGACGTTGAAGGAGGTTGTGGGGAGAGATGGGGCCAGAGGAGTTAGGTTGTTACAGGCCTTACCTGCTTGCTCTTTGCAATACTAGAGATGTATCTTACAGGACATTGAAAGTTTTAGGATTTTTTGTTTGTTAGTTTGCTTGGCCTTACAGGCCTTTATTGAAAAGAAGAAAAATATCTCCAGGGTAAACCCAACCTGGAAGAGTTAAATCTGAAATTGTCTTGGTTGAAAAATCAGGAAGTGGGAGACCTAGAGCCCGTGGTCCTTTAAAGTGCCACTCAAGCCCTATTCCCTTAGTCTTTCATGAAGAATAGTTTGAAACCACTGCTTTTAGCTTGACTGAGGAACATGTGATAAAATGGCCTTTGAACAAAGTGCCTTTGCATTACCAGAGCAAGAGGGAAGAAATTTAACCAATCCCTGTTAAGTATTAGACACTGAGCTAGTAACTCTTTTAAAATATCTGAGTCCTCATGGCAATATAATGATATCACCAATTTGTGAAATGAGGAAAAGAAACTTCACATTCGTGGATAGAGGTTTCTTTTTCTAAGTATTGATAGAATCTCAGCTCTCAGAAACAGTGCTGTCAATAGAGCTTTTTGCAATGATAGCTACAAAGGTTCTATATCTGTGCTGTCAAATATAATAGAAAGTAGGTGTATGTGGCTACTGAACCACCTGAAAGGTGGCTGATATAACTGAAGAACTGAATCTTAAGTTTATTTGCTTTTAATTCATTTTCATGTAAATAGGTAGATAGCATCTCCTATATGTGAAAATTCAGCTCTAGGTAACAATCTCATTCAAACTGATTTGTTCTCCAATGATCCTCTTACTTTCATTTCCTTGAAAAGATTATTATGTGATTTATATTTATCTTAGACTGTTATGTGTATCACATAAATATTTAATTTCACTTATTTAAACTAAAATGCTGACAATCATGCCTCAATAAAAAGCATTTATGGGATTTGATTTTTCCTCCTTAAAAGGAGGACTAGGTCTTTAGCTGATTGATTAATGTTTAGTCAGCACCCACTTTGTGCCAGGCACTGAGCTGGACCCTGGGAATGCCATGGTAGCAGGACAGTCAGTGTTGTCAGGAAACTCACCAGTCCCTGTGGAGAAAACGTAGACATAACAAGCAGTTGCATTGGAACCTTAGAAAATATGGAGGACTTGGCCGCTTGGAAAAGGAGTGAATGAGTCAAAGTGCAGGAAAGTTTTCCTAGAGGAAATGCCCATTAGTTAGAGGTCTGAATAATGAGGCAGGGTTAGCTTTTCCAAGAAGACGTGGAGGAGCAGTGAAGAGACTGTTGTTTGTGATGTCTTCAGCTGGAGAGCAGGGACTGCAAAGAAGGGATGGAAGTTCAGTGGGATGGAAGTTCAGTGGGATGGACTGTAACACAGGATACGAAGTTCAAATGATGTATCCTACACAGCTGTTCTCTGGGGGCACGTAGCAGGGCACAGAGGCTAGGAATGGCTGGCAGGGGACAGAATAATTAGCAGAAATTATAAAACCTGAATGGCATTTTGAAGTTTAATAAAAAGCAGGTTTTTTTCATAGTAGTTATTACTGCACTTACTAGTCATGCTTACTTTCATTACCATCCCTTTGTTAATTAATTCTATCTTGAGAGAATTAGGGGATCACTCAGTAAGAAGAACTGTAATTCTCCACTTTTAGAAAGATGATTCTCCTCTTACACCTCAGGAATATCCTTTTTGTACAAATCTGAAATTCTTTTTGAAATGGTCATTTTTCTTAAACTGCCCTAACATAGTACCTTAAAGCCTTGTTCGAAAGATACATGTGTGTGTGCTCAGTCATGTCCAGCTCTTTGCAAGCCCATAGACTCTAGCCCACCAAAATTCTCTGTCCGTGGGATTTTCTGGGCAAGAACATGGGAGTGGATTGCCATTTCCTTCTCCAAGGGATTTCTCTGACCCAGGGATCAAACCTGCATCTCCTGCTTTGGCAGGATTCTTTACCACTGTGCCACTTGAGAAGCTTCACTTGAAAGATGGCCAGTATATAAAGCTTTTCCATTATCAGTTTTTGAATTAATTTTTGATGCAGTATAGTTGATTTACAGTGTCATGTTAGTTTCTCCTGTATAGCAAAGTGAATCGTATACATGTATCCACTCTTTTAAAATTCTGTTCTCATGTAGGTAATCACAGAGTACTGAGTAGAGTTCCCTGTGCTATATAGTAGGTCCTCATTATTCTTATCTATTTTATACATAGTAGTATGTGTATGTCAGTAAATCCCGATCTCCCAATTTATCTCTCCTCCCTCCCGTATCAGTTTTATGCTTAATCTTTACTTTCCTCATCTATGAATAAAGAAAATATTAGTTGCCCAGTGTATTTAGCATTGATGTAGGTAGTAGAACTACCTAAGAATGAAACCTCATACATGAGTAGATTTACTGTCATATTCAATTTCTTCCTTGAGAGCTGAATATATGGGACCTGCTTTTATATATATATATGTCATGTAAAATAGTATACATTAATTCAGTGTCTGATGATGATATTGATAACTAGGAATTTCACTCAGCATACTTGTTTTCTTCTTACACCACTAACCTAATGAGAAGTGGGCACGATTTTCAACAGCTCAGCATTAAGCTTTACACTGATACACGCCTTCTCTAAACATGTGAAAAACCTGTTTAGAAATGAGCACCTTGTAGAATATAGGGACCATTTAATTAGGGTCTCTACTCCAAAATCACTGCAGATGGTGACTGCAGCCATGAAATTAAAAGACGCTTACTCCTTGGAAGAAAAGTTATGACCAACCTAGATAGCATATTGAAAAGCAGAAAAATTACTTTGCCAACAAAGGTCCATCTAGTCAAGGCTATGCTTTTTCCAGTGGTCATGTATGGATGCGAGAGTTGGACTGTGAAGAAGGCTGAGCACCAAAGAATTGATGCTTTTGAACTTTGGTGTTGGAGAAGACTCTTGAGAGTCCCTTGGACTGCAAGGAGATCCAACCAGTCCATTCTAAAGGAGATTTGTTATTATAAATGACAGGGTGTTATTATAAATGAGAGTGCCCTGGGTGTTCTTTGAAAGGAATGACGCTAAAGCTGAAACTCCAGTACTTTGGCCACTTAATGTGAAGAGTTGAATCATTGGAAAAGACTCTGATGCTGAAAGGGATTGGAGGTAGGAGGAAAAAAGGGAAGACAGAGGATGAGATGGCTGGATGGCATCACCAACTCAATGGAGGTGAGTTTGAGTGAACTCCGGGAGTTGGTGATGGACAGGGAGGCCCGGCGTGCTGTGATTCATGGGGTCACAAAGAGTCGGACACGACTGAGTGACTGAACTGAACCTTCATACTTGTATTTTAGTATGTTTAATTTCTTGCTAAATATTGATGAACTTCATAATCTTCATAATTCCAAAAGGATTTAATTAATTTTAACTTTTGGAAGCATGTCTGTAAAAATGAAATCAGAGCAGTATTATGCCTATAGAAATCACTCAGATATTTCCCCTTGAAAAACAGCAAAGTATGGTTGAAATGTAGGGAACTGAGCCATATGAACCAATGTCAGTTAGACTTGTCATATAATTTTCTCTATTTTGATGTCTTCTATTACCTTTTTTTTCTGTTCATGCATGATGGTTTTAATGTTTTACATGGAGGAGTTATATAAAAACTTAGTGTAGTTTCAGTGGCTGATTTTGTGCAACAAACATTAAATCAGTTCCCATGAACAGCCCCTTGGTGCAACCCTTAATAAATGCAAACTTTATTTTTAGTAATGACCTTTCGTAATGTGAGCCTTGATCCATTGAGATGCTCTTCACTTTTGATGCATCTCCAAATCCCTTTTTATGCATTTTAAATCAACACACGCTTGCTCTGAATTTATGCATGTGGATTGACGGAGATGTAATTTAAACACATCTGTTCAAATATGCATTTCAGATCAACTTGGTGCCGGTTCTCATAATACGATGGAGTTCTTGACGGGTATTATATCCCTAAAGTACACAACAGATGGCATTTATTAGAGAATGAATAGAAATGAAGTTTAAGGATGTTGAGCTTTTTGTCTTAAGTCATTCATTTTTTAGTCATAAAACAATAATGGTCTGAAGTCCTGTGCCCCTGTGATAAAGCTTTGTGTGAGCCTGTTCTGTTTTAGATGAATGTCTCTTTGTCAAGTCAAGATTAAAAATATTTTTGTTGAGTGTTCACCATTGCTGAGAAAGTTAGATAAAAAAGGGATAGAGTAAATAGTAGGCTGTTAAAAATTAGATACTAGCTATAATTAATGCTTTATAAGCCATATACATAATGGATTTAAATAGATTGAATAGCTTCTTGGAAAATCTTTATCACTTTAGGCATATGTCAATGAAGAGTTTCAGATTTATTAAAAATATTGTTACATTAATACTTTGGGGTCCTTACTTCAATGCAAAAGTGAGATGTCTGTATTAATCTTCAAAGCCAACCTTTGTAACTTTTAGTTCAACTTGTACTAAAATAAATGACATAGTATAATGTCATTATAATAACAATATTGTTTATTGTTATATTAACAATCTATTATTGTAGATTATTATTATAATCTGTAAAAGGATGATCTAAAATTAATGTAAGTTATTTAACATAATTTAACATAATAATCTATAAAAGAATGATCTAAAATTAAGAAACTCATTGCCTTTCAGATTGACCATTTTCAGTTGTGAAATATGCCTGAACAATTGTCATTTCAACAAATGTAGAAAAATACCACATAAACACACATTGTGCATTCCTTAATTCCTTGCACCCCTCACTCTTTGAAGTGTCGTGCCCCCGCATGTATCTCTATGCCCGCTTCTCTGGATGAGAAGCTGAGAAGACTGCAGTGGCCCATGAGATGATGAACCCTTGAGAACAGTGAGGACTAAAAGGTTTTCAGGGCTATGATAACTAGTTTTTAGAACTTATTTCCTGTTCCAGAATTTATAATGTTGGGAACCAGTTCCAAAGAGCTGAATCAAGGATAAAAACAAAATCTATATATGCATGCCTTTTCCCTGTGTTTGATGGGAAGCTATATTCTCACATCTGTAATCAGATGCAGGTAAACTAGACTGAGATTATTTTTTGAGCTGTTACTGACTTCTACAAATAACACCACAAATAAGTCTCCCCTCTCCCCCGCCAGAGATTTAGACAGAGGGAGTGCAGAAAGAAAGTAATGATTTGTAAGGTAACCAGCAGTTATGTTAGGCAATAATAGAAAACATTTTAAAATATTTGAAATAATATAATTGCTTTGCACTGGGAACACGCACATGAATAAAAGATGTTAGCAGGTGTCCTGCTAGTATGGAATCTCATGCTGTTGTATTTATTGGAAATATGCACACCATCAGCAGATTTAAATTTGTAAAAAGTAATTGGACCAAGTTTGAATAAAAACTCAGGCTTAAAATCATGTAACTCCTTTAAACTGAATTTCCAATTTAATAGAGTTTCTGCATCAAATTACCTTTTATCTTAGATTTTTCACTATTATTCTGAAATTCATATTTCTGGGTATTTCATATTTTCCCCTTGAAAATATTTTAACACACAATATACAATAATTGCCTATCATATGTGATGTGTCCTTTGCATAATATGATAATGGTTTTTATAGAATTTCTAATATTTGACTATTAGGGACTTAATGTTTAATGTCTCTCTTGGTTGTAATTTTTATGGTGAGTAGCATACAGATTTGTAAACATCTCTGTATTATAGTTGATGTACAAAGGTTCATTTTCTTGTTATTTCATGTTCATCAGCACAATTTGTTTTAATACAATAAATTACATGCATAACAGTTTTAGCTTTGTATAAAGGAATAGTCATCTATAATACTAGAGTGCAATTTGCTTTCTGACAAAAGTGGTGTGTGTTTGTTTGTTTGTTTTCCTTTGGCCCTGTTTTTATTCCCTTAATGTTCTGAACTGCATGGGAAATGTAGAGCAAGTCTGAGTCCATTTGGAGAGAGGGCGCCTGCCTTTCCAGCACTTGGTATAGTGCAGTCATTATGCCTTCCTTTCAACTTTACCTTTTAACTTTCCTGCTGTGTACTCTACCCCCACTACCGCCATCCACCCCGTCCCTGCTCCTGTGCTAACAAACACTTTCTAAAATTGACATACGGCATTATATTAGTTTCAGGTGTACAATATAATGATTTGATATTTGCATGTATTATGAAATGATGGCCACAATAGATCTAGTTAACATCTGTCTTCATGCAGAGTTACAAATTTTGTGTGCGTTTCCGATGAGGACTTTTAAAAAGATCTACTCTTTAGATGTGAGGTGATAGCCATTGGTTGTGTTTTACCACCTTGAGTTTCTCCTTTTATTTTTTTGATCAGAAATTGATTTGATAAGCTGTTTGGAAGTATTCTTTATGATTGGCGCTACATACATAGACTGAAGTGGAGTGTAGATTCTAGTGATGTCACACTTTGTTCATTTCAGATTGTACATTAGAAGGTGTCAGTCTGGGGCCCTGTGCCCCCTGTCATGCCATGCTGTTATCATGCCAACAAGCCTCTGCAGTTTTTCCTTGTGTCCTTTCTCTCCCCATCTCCAAACCCGTGTTATTCCTAATTTCGTGTTCTCTGTGATTCATACTCCTGTTTATTTCACCACCTTCTCCCCTGTATGGAATCTGGCCCCATCAGCCACATTACTGTCCACCCCCTGGGTGCACAGCCCTCCAGTGGACTCTGATTCTGTTTGCTCAGTCCTTTGGTTTGTAGGTGAAATTCAGTTATTGGCTTCCCAGGTGTCTCAGCAATAAAAAATCTGCCTGCCAATCAATCCCTAGGTCAGGAAGATCCTCTAGAGGAGGAAATGGCAACCCAGTCCAGTATTCTTGCCTGGAGAGTCCCATGGACAGAGGTACTTGGTGGGCTACAGTCCACAGAGTCACAGAGTTGGACACGGCTGAGCACGCCTGCACCTTTTAGTTGTTGTATGTTGGATTGAATCAAATTGCCTTTAAATCGGGCTTTCATCTGGTAGCTCTTACCACCCCAATGGTTTTCTGATAGAATGCACAACTCTGTTTACATTGGTGCTCACACACAATTTTTGGTGGTCTAACATGACAGTACAGAAACCTTTTAGATGGACTGTGGTTCCTGAGAATTGTTCAGTTCCATAGGTTTGAGAGGTAGTAGTGTTCCTCTGTGCAGAGGCTTTGCCTCTCGGAACCTCTGTAAATCTCACCCCATCCTTCTGAGATGGTTGTTTTGATGTCTGTGAAACAGCACAGAGAAAGCAGTACCAGATTGTGCCACACTGTGGTTCTTTAGGTCTGTTAGTAGTGTCTGAACTGTATGAGAGACAGAGATACTGTGGTGGTTGTACCAGGCTGTGAACTGTCCGGGACTTGGAATCCAGCACCACCATCGTTATCTTCTAACTATTCCTTAGATTATTTCACCAGAAAAGGATACAATCAGGGCTACTTTCTAGACCTCGCATAATCTGGGATGTGCTGTGAAGTGTTCAAAATTAACAAGATTTTTTGTTTTCTCACTGGCTGTCTGAGCCAAGGGCTAGTTCTGTCTGCTAATGTTTCTAATCTCCTGGGAACCTATCTCTCCTTCTCATTTGGGCACTGCTGAAAATGTGTGTGATAAAATCTGAACTTTGGTGAATATCTTTTTGCTAGCTACTGGCACAGATAGGCTATCTGGTGAGGATTTTTTTTTTCTTTCTCTCTTTCTTTTCTTTCTACATTTTTCCTTGGCTGAAAGGTAAGTATCTGAGTAAAGGACTGGGAGTCAGAAACCATAATCCCAGGGCTGCTGTCCTGTCTGTGCGACCATGGACAAGCGACCTTGTCCTCAGGGACCTTGTTTTTAGCATAAAAGTAATACTTGCATAACTGAGGAGAGACTGGGCAGATAATGGTAAGTGGGTATTTTTGTTATTTCATGGTTGTGGTCTCATCAGATGGCACTTGTGTTTCTGGATGAACGTCTCAGTTAAGTCACTCTACAATGACATCCGGTAGTTCGTATTTCTGAAAAGGGAGGTCTTTACTACTGGAGATGCGCTGCCCACCATTGCAGGGAGGCAGTTTGTCATTTAACATCACAGACTGAAACCAGACAGACCCAGGCTGTACTGCTTATTGCTGCATGACATTAGGCAAGAGACTTAATCCCTCTGTGCTTCTGCTGCCACATCTATGAAATGGAGAAAATATTACCTATCTCATTAACTGCTCTGAGGGTTAAATGAGTCAGTATATGAAAAATACTTGAAGAATGCCTGGAATAGGGTAAATGTTCAATAAGGTTCAGAGAGGCTGACCTCAGAAAGCAGCATGCAGTCCACCTGGCGCTGAGCTAATTCAGGTGTGACTAGCTGTGTCTGTCTTCTCTCCTAACAGTGACTTTGGAGTTTGTTACTGTGTCCTGATGTTCCCTTATGCTTTGCTCCTGGCTTTTAGAACGTTTCTTGGTTTAGGATCGGCTTCCACCAGCCTCAGAACAAGGCTGAGCACCCCAGCCCCACTAAACCCAGCGTATGAGGCACAGGCTCCCTGTACACAGCTGCCGTGGTCAGAATGGAACCGCGTTACTCACCGTCGGGGAGAGCCTCAAGCGTCTTAAGGCTTGGAGGAGCGTGTCTCAGGTCATGCTGTGGCGGGCTGGGGGACCCCCCTGCTGACAGACCAGTCTAGCGTGGTGTGAGACAGAGCAGAATTGGCCTTTCAGAGGTAAAGATGTGGACCAAACGGGGGATCCGGAAGGCAGTGTCATAGTGATGGGCCCTTCATGTAAAATCTGTAGTGTTTCATGAACAGGCCCGATTCATGTGATATTTGTATGGAAAGGGCTCTTGGTCCATTGCTGCCTCTCTGCCACAGCAGCCCTTTGAGATGTTCCCTATCCGTCTGCTGAGAGGGGCTTCCCCAGAGGCCTACAGGGTGAAGAATCTGCCTTCAGTGTGTTAGACGCCGGAGATGCGGGTTGGGTTGGGAAGATCCTCTGGAGGAGTGCAAGGCAACCCACTGCAGTATTCTTGCCTGGAGAATCCCATGGACAGAGGAGCCTGCTGGGCTACAGTCCCTGGGGTCTCAAAGAGTTGGATGCAACTGAAGTGACTAAGTGCACTTCACTGAGAACGTACCATCCAGTTAATAAGCAGTTTTTGAATGATGGGGCTTACCATCCTCAAAAACACCAGGAAGCAACTCTAATGCAGAATTAGAATGAAAACCCCTCTCCCAAGTCTCATAAATCTGGCTTCAACTTCAAACATTCTAGCTCAAACCCCATTTCGCCAAATTTTAAACTGAAAGTTACAAATAAACTCAGGTCATTTAAAATAAGCCTTGACCCCTTGTAAATGTTTTACTTATTTCTAGAAGTAAGAATTGAGAGTGAAGCAACTGTTAGTGAACTAGTGCATGTTTCTAAAAGTGCTCACTGGAGACCACTGCCCCCATTGTAAGCAGGACGGATCAACTCTGGCGGCCAGTGTCTGGGCAGCATCCATGAAGCCTTTCCTCCAAAGAGAAGCTTGTCACTTAGAAGCCCTGAAAACCACCCCATTCTCTTCCCTTGCCAGATAGATAAAGGCCAGAAGTGGGCTTCTAGGGCTTTGAAGTAGAATGCTGAGGTTGATATTAGCCAGAACAGAGATTACTCATTAGTGCATATGAATAAGGGGCTTCCCAGGTGGCACGGTGGTAAAGAATTTGTCTGCCAGTGCAGGAGACGCAAGAGACACAGGTTTGATCCCTGGGTTGGAAACATCCCTTGGAGTAGGAAATGGCAACCTGCTCCAGTGTTGTTGCCTGGAATATTCCACTGGACAGAGGGGCCTGGTAGGCTACACCTGTGGGGTTGCAAAGAGTCGAACACAACTGGCTGACTGAGCATGCTCACACACACACGCATATGAATAAAGCCTGTTACTTTATTGAATTTTTTTGTTCATCAGCCCTGTCTTTTTCCCAATTCTCCTTTGCCTATCACCTTTAATTCAATGGGCACCTTTATTGAGCCTCAGCTATCAGTAAAGATGCTGCAGCCTTGCCAAAGAGTATGAGAATGTGACTCTGACTCCATCCTAGTTCCACCAGGTGCTTATGATTTACTAGGACACATAAGAAAACAAATCTGAGAGGTGCCAGGTGCCATCATAATCTGGCCTTCACAGACGTACGAAGTAGGAACCAGGGAGTCGAGACGCTGAGAGAAAATCAGAAAATGTTTTGTCAGAGAGATGTGTCATGAGGGATGAATTGTACAGATAGGTGCTAATAGATTGTGCACTAGGATTCCTCAGGGAGAGAGTATTCTGATTTGAACTGTATCAAGAGGACTTTGGTGATAATGAAAAGATCGACTTGGGCTGCATTTTGCAGGGCATCATATGTCCACTAACACCTATCCCCCTCCCTCGCCAGTTACCCTGGAGTGTCCCTGGGAGTACTTACTAACAATTAGACTCATCAGTTTGTTTGGTTGTTTATGATACATGTAATAAAATTTTGGCTTTGTGATTGCAACCGTCACAGTTGCTCTTTTCTTGTAGCCAAAGCAGCCATAGTTGACATGGAAATGAATGTGTGTGGCCAAGTTCCAATAAAGCTTTATTTATAAAAATAGGCAGTGGCTAATTTTGCCCCACGGGCCATAGTTTGCCAATTCGTGATCTGATTTTGAGAGTAAGCAAAACAAAACAGCAGTTCAACCAGTGAGGGATAAAAAAAAGTGTGAATATTGCTTCTGTGTTTTGGTTTGATGGCTTTGGGCATGCCCCCTCTGTCTGTATATTTCCAGTATTACTTAAGATGCTATACAGGTTGCAATTTAGGATGGCATAGACTTGAACTGTGATGTCTCTGAGTTCTTGATGATAACAACACCTCTATTAAAAGTAGAAATGTGCCTAATTTCTTATTTGTAGTTGACTGGACAACATAGTGATAGCATAGTTATCGCTGTACCATTTTATAAATTATTCTTCCTGAATCCAATGTTTAGTCATGTTCTAGTCATGCTTTCCTATTAGAGAACGCTGTGATCTGGCTCTGAGTCTCTAAAATTTCAATAAGTGATTTTTTTTTCAAAGTTTAATTTAAAAAAAAATTAAGAAACTTGCCCAACTTTGTAGCTTTTGCCCTGTCCTGATATTCATTTAATTGGTTCTGCTAATGTGAAAACCCTTTCAAATATGAAAAAAATAAAGCAAGAGAGAAAAGTTGATTATTTCTGTAATTGGATTTTCTCTTGAATAAAATGATTTTACCCACTTTATCTTTCTGACTTAAGGGATGGGGGTGGGGGGACCAGTTTTCTTTCATATTGTAGTCAGAAGCAGACAGAAGGTTTAGTCTGTTCCAAGGTATCAGAATAGTGTATTGGTTCTGGTTGTAATTAATTACCGATGCTGAATATACCCTGGCCCCTGCTTTCATTCCCAAATCTAAATTTCCACTGTGTGCAAAATAATTCCATCCAGGAAGAATTCTAATTACTTTAGTAATTATCGTCTTATCTCTAAATGGAATTCAGACATTTGCGGCAGTTTATGAATGTTAGAAATGTTTCATTTCCTTTTCACCTTGAGTAACAGAAAAATACACATTACAGAATCTGGCTTCATTGAACCTTATAATTCATGTTACCATAGAAACAGAAAAACTCATATAAGACTTGTGTTAACAGTAGCATAGATAGTAAATACCTTCACTTTAACCAACAATATCATAAAATGATTTTAATAAAAGATGTGTAAAACTTCTGTGAAATTTAATATGGTTCCTTTAACTATTATAACAATATTTTCCAGTTTGCTTACTTTTAATTTTTAAAGCAATATCTTTGGTCTTATGTAGGGCTTTGTGCTCACTCCTACATACTTGCTGTAAAAGCAAACATGGTGTTACAGGATGAAAAACTTACTTAACATAGTATTTATTTAGTTTTTAGTTAACTGTGATGATTCATTTGATTTTTTGCTTGAAGCCAAGCTGTATATTCTGCATTTAAACCAGGTTTAGAAATGTAATGGATGACACTAAAGTCTTTGGTGTTAGGCATATGCACAGCCCCATCTTTTTTTCCCCCACTATTTACCAGCTACTTTTCTCTCTGAGTTTCAGAAACACTTCCGCCCATGAACCTGATTAGTTTTTACACAGACACCCAATAGTCTTTTTTTTTTTTTTTTACCATTTTATTTTGGTTTCTTTTTTCAGTTTTTAATATTTTTAAATTGAAGTATAGTTGATTTACAGTGTTGTTAATTTATACTGTACAGCAAAGTGATTCAGTTATACATATATACTTTCTTTTTATAAATGTTCTTTTCCATTGTGGTTTGTCATAGATTGAATATAGTCTCTGTGCTGTCCAGTAGGACCTTGTTGTTTATCCATTCTCTCTCTTTATATAAAAGCTTACATCTGCTAACCACAACCTCCCATGCCATCCCTCTGGCAACCCATTTCTTTTTAAATCCTGATTTCTTAGAATTTCTAGAAATTTGCAAAGCTTTAACAGATCATCGGTCACTTTATCCATCTTCCTTTGCTTGTCTGATGTATATTACTTTTTACTTCAAAAAGGAAAATTGTACCAAATTTAAACGGTAAACACCTGAATTTTTTAAAGCTTATCAAAAGATTTTATTACTTTCAAAGAGAAGGAATAATTTTAAAAACTAATTACTACTAGCTGCTCTTTCTCAGAGAGAGACCTTGAAAGTCTCTCTGATTATAAATATCACTTAAAATTACTATGTGAATTATATATTAGCATGTAGATTTTGGCTACTATTGAAAGTAATTTCTTCAAACAAGTAGATTAAACTGCTCTCTGAAGGTCAGGAATTTTATATGTTCTGTTTTGAAAAAGATCACAGCTATTTATTTTGTAGGACTACATTTATGTTCTTACTGTATTCAGGTTCTTAAAAAATAGGGTTGAAGTTTTTCTAAACCTGTGTTTTTACCATTTATGTGTAATTTTGTCCTCAGAGAATGTGATCTGTGTAAATGTGATCTCATTAAGGTAGTAGAATATGAAACTTTGATGAATTTGGTTGTTTTGATAAGTGTCCTTTCGTGAGGAAAAATTTTACAAGCTTTTTCTAACAGAGGATATTTAATAAACCCAAACATTTCAGCCTGATCAGTGCTCTTCCCACTGCTCTTCTCTGGTGATTATAGAGGCATTTAAAGCCTAAATGGTTACCTGATAATATATATTTTTTTATCTTTATCATCACTCATCAAGAAATAGGTAGATATTATTATTCCTATTAACAGATGGTTCCGAGAAAGGAAGCAGTAATAATACCCTAGAAAGAAATCAGATTTTAAATGCAAACAGATTTGGGTTTCTAGCCACTCAATCACAGCTTATCTTAGTTTTCTGAGCCTCGGGTCCCTCTTTCATAAAATAGAGATGAGAGCACATTCCTTCGTGGACTGCTGTGACGACCAAGTAAAGTGATGAATATGAAGCATTTATAATAGCAGCTGTTGTATAGTATGCGCTTAATAGATGCCAGCTTGCTTTTGTGTTCCTTAAGAGCCTAACAGAAATGGGGAACAAGACCATGCCAGCTCCCTTGAACGTGGACTCACCTCCTTCTGCTACACTTACGGCCCCTACTTCTGCTCATGTTTCTTCTGTATCTGATAGTGTAGGTAGCGAAAGTGAAAGGAGCTCAGTCGTGTCCGACTCTTTGCGACCCTATAGACTATACAGTCCATGGAGTTCTCCAGGCCAGAATACTGGAATGGATAGCCTTTCCCTTCTCCAGGGGATCTTCCCAACCCAGGAATCGAACTGGAGTCTACTGCATCATTGCAGGTGGATTCTTTATCAACTGAGTTATCAGGATGGTGTGGGTAAGTGTTAGTAAGAAATTATAGCAGTAGTATATGATGAGAATATAAAAGACGCTAAAAGTTGACACGCCGTGATTAGTTTGATACTCTTCATCACACAAAAAATTAGAAGATACTGACATGGTGATGTGATTAAAGTATAAATATGTATGAATATGTGTAAAGTTGGAAGAAAAGTTATGACCAACCTAGACAGCATATTAAAAAACAGAGACATTACTTTGCCAACAAAGTTCCATCTAGTTAAGGCTAGGCTATGGTTTTTCCAGTGGTCATGTATGGATGTGAGAGTTGGATTATAAAGAAAGCTGAGCGCTGAAGAATTGATGCTTTTGAACAGTGGTGTTGGAGAAGACTCTTGAGAGTCCCTTGGACTGCAAGGAGATCCAACCAGTCCATCCTAAAGGAAATCAGTCCTGGGTGTTCATTGGAAGGACTGATGTTGAAGCTGAAACGCCAATACTTTGGCCACCTGATGCCAAGAACTGGCTCATTTGAAAAGACTCTGATGCTGGGAAAGCTTGAAGGTGGGAGGAAGGGGAAGACAGAGGATAAGATGGTTGAATGGCATCACTGATTCAATGGACATGAGCTTGAGTAAACTCTGGGAGTTGATGATGGACAGGAAGGCCTGGCGTGCTGCAGTCTATGGGGTTGCAAAAAGTCAGACACGACTGAGGAAGTGAGCTGATGTGTAAAGTATAAGAAATTCAAAAATACTCTTAATACTAGCAATTTATGGCCTCAGCGCAACCTGACAAAAGTCCAAAAATATCTAACACAGGAATTATAAGAGCACTGAGTTTGTTTCTGTAAGTTAATTATGTTAAAACCTGTTGCACAAATAAAAACTGGTCCATAGAAGTTGATAACTAAAAATAAAATTAAATAAGTAGAGCTTAAAATATCTGAGCCAAGTTTCTACTTAGAATGTAACTTAACCAGCAGTTCTGTACACGATTTTCTGGTTTGGTAAGGTTTGCTCAAATATATACGTAAGTGTGATCAGTACCTACGTGACACAGATAAGTGATAAGACTGACCCTTCCTTTGCCATATAGTGGAGTAGGTAGTTGTTCCCTTCTCATACTGGAGTGGGTAGTTGTTCCCTTCTCCAGGGGATCTTCCCAGCCCAGGGATTGAACCCAGGTCTCCCTCATTGCAGGTGGATTCTTTACCAGCTGAGCTACCAGGGAAGTCCTACCATTTAGTGATTCTGTGACTATTGGCAATTTCTTCTACCTTTCTGAATTTTATTTCGCTAATGTTACTTTCCTTCTCATAGGGACTAAATAGACTCTCCCTTACATGGAGGTTATATTAAACAAGATATTTAAGTTCACATATTGCCTGTAACTTAGTATCCATATGATAAATGATGGTTACTGTTAACATCTCTCTGATAGAATTAGAATAATACTGGTTAAAACATGTCAGGTAGTATGTCGCATGGTACTAGCATGCACCATCCTAAGCAGCTAGTATATGTACTAACTCAATCCTCGTATCTGTGAATACTTTCGCTCTCCTCATTTTATAGAGAAGGAAACTGAAGCATCCTGGTACTAAATAACTAACTTGGCCAAAAGCTTGCAGCTAGTTAGTAGCAGAGCCCCTCAGGGAAGATTTTTCTCCTAGTCACCCATGTTAAAAGATTAGGAATGGATTCCCAAGCCTTCTAGTCTTTCTTTGTCCTAGTGACCCATTTTGGCTTTTCAGCCCTTAGCTAAATATATCAGGGGTTTTTCTGTTTTCAGTCCAGGTCCTTTGAGAACTTTTTGCAAACTTACGAAAATAAATTTAAAGCTGCTGAAAAAAATTTTAACTTTCTTTGAAGATGTCATACTGTTTCTCCCTAAATTTCCTCTTTTAGTTTGAAGAAAATGACTCCTTGTTGACTGACATAAGTCAGTAGTTGGGAAATAAGTAAAAGTTTTCTTCCTTCTAGTCCTTCATGAAAGCAGGTTCTGAACATAACTACCTTTCAACCTTAACTTTACCTTTTATTATCTTTGCCTTTTCTCCCCTATTTGACCGTATTTAACTCTTGGCTAAGGACTTCTTAGAATAAAGTATATTATGGAGAATTCCGTAACTGTCTATCTTCAGACAGACAGTTTTTGTTTGGGTGTTGTTTTTTCACTTTTAAGAGGTTTGTTGTGGGTATAATTCGGACGCCATCCAGTATGCACCCAATATAAGTGTTTGAAGATTTTTAGTAAATGTATACGTTTGTGCAACCGTCATCACAACTCAGTTTTAGAACGCTTTCGTTATGACAAAGATTCTCTTAATGACTGACTACTTGGAGTGAATCCCTGCTCCCCGCCCCAGGCAACCAGTCATCTGTTTTCTGTCTCTATAGTTTTGCTTCTTGTAGAAATTTCACCCAAGTGGAAAATAGTAAGTAATCCTTTGTGTCTCCCTTCTTTTATTTAGGAATGTTTTCAAGGTTCATCCATGTTGGTGCATCTGTCATTAGTTGGTTCTCTTTTATTTGTAAATTTCCATTGTATGGATATCCATTTGTTTATTCATTCACCAGCTGATAGACATTTGGACTGTTTCCAGGTTGGAACCATTATGAAGAAAGCTACTGTAAAAATCTATGTACAAGTCTTTGTGTGGACATGTTTTAATTTCTCTTGGTGCATAACTAGAAATAGACTTTCTCAGTAACACTAAGTGTGTTTTTAACTTTTTAAACAGTTGCCAAACCATTTTCCAAAGTGTGCCATTTTAAATTCCCACCTGCAATGGGATAAGGGTTTCGGTTTCTCAGTATGCTCACTGATGTCTGCTGTTTTCCAGTGTGTTTTCAGTATAGCCATTCTCCTGAGTATGTGGCATCTTACACGGTTTTACCTGGGGTTTTCCAGATTACTAATGATGTTGGACAATTTTTTTGCACTTTTATACTGTATGTCCTCTTCAGGGAAGTGCTAAAAATCCTTTGCCCAGTGTACAATTGTGTTGTCTTTCTGTGCTGATGAGCCAAAAGAGTTCTTAATATATTTGGTGTACAAATTATACAAATCTTTTTATCAGATACATGATTTGTAAAGCTGTTCTCAGTCTGTAGCTTCTCTTTTTGTTTTCTTAACAGTGTGTTTTTCAGTAAGCCCAGTTTATCAGTTTGTCCAACTTTTTCTCGTAGATTGTGCTTTTGGTATTGGTGTTATAGCTAATAGATCTTTGCCTTAGTCAAGTCTCAAAGTTTCTTCTGGAAATTTAGTAATTCTAGCTCTTAGATTTATATCTATGATTCATATAGAAGTACTTTTTATGTATAATACAAGAGAAGGGTCTAATAAGTTCTTTTTTTTCTCTCTTTTTTGGCACATGGTATGTAATTGCTGCAGCACCATTTACTGAAAACACTGTCTCTTGCCCTTGTTGAATTTCCTTGGCAGTTTTGAAAATGAACTATAAATTTATGGGTGCATTTTTGGACTCTCTGTGTTGTTTCTCTCACTGGTCTGTTCTTATACTGCTACCATGCTGTCTTGATTACTGTAGCTTTTGTTGTAAGTCTTTAAGTTGGGTTTCACCTTTATGGCAGAAAGTGAAGAGGAACTAAAAAGCTTCTTGTTGAAAGTGAAAGAGTAGAGTGAAAAAGTTGGCATAAAGCTCAACATTCAGAAAACAAAGATCATGGCATCAGGTCCCATCACTTCATGGCAAATAGATGGGGGAAACAGTGGAAACAGTGTCAGACTTTATTTTGGGGGCTCCAAAATCACTGCAGATGGTGATTGCAGCCATGAAATTAAAAGATGCTTACTCCTTGGAAGGAAAGTTATGACCAACCTAGATAGCATATTGAAAAGCAGAGGCATTACTTTGCCAACAAAGGTCCATCTAGTCAAGGCTATGGTTTTTCCAGTGGTCATGTATGGATGTGAGAATTGGACTGTAAAGAAAGTTGAGTGCAGAAGAATTGATGCTTTTGAACTGTGGTGTTGGAGAAGACTCTTGAGAGCCCCTTGGACTGCAAAGAGATCCAACCAGTCCATTCTAAAGAAGATCAGTCCTGGGTGTTCATTGGAAGGACTGATGCTGAAGCTGAAACTCCAGTACTTTGGCCACCTCATGCAAAGAGTTGACTCATTGGAAAAGACTCTGATGCTGGAAGGGTTTGGGAGCAGGAGGAGAAGGGAACGACAGATGATGAGATGGCTGGATGTCATTACCGACTCAGTGAACATGAGTTTGGGTAGACTCCAGGAGCTGGTGATGGATAGGGAGGCCTGGCGTGCTATGACTCATGGGGTCGCCAAGAGTCGGACACTACTAAGCAACGGAACTGAACTGAAGCTGGGTTTATGCATTCTACTAACTTTGTTCCTTTTCAAAATTGTTTCAGCTATCTTAGGTCCTTTGCATTTTCATATAAATTTTAGAATCAGCTTACTGATGTTTTCTATGGAAAAACATGCTGAAATATTTTGATGGCGGTTGCATTGAATCTTGCATCAATTTGAAGAGACCACCCATCTCAACAATAGTAAAATCTCCAATCCATGAAAATGATATTTTTCAGTTTATTTAGCTATTCTTTAATAATCCAGCAAATTTTAGAAACTCTCTTTAAGTTATCTGTTTTTATGCTCAAATGTTTTCTTAAGTATTTTTATGCTAATGTGAATGCAATTCTTTTCTTGATTTAATTTTCTCATTTTTCATTCAATATATAAAAATATAATTGATTTCTGTATGTTGATCTTTAGCATTAGTGAACTCATTTTTTCTAGTGGATTCTTTTGATTCCTTAAATTTTCTACATATGAAATTGTGTCACTTGCCCCCCCAAAACTTTTTCTTTTCAATCTATATGCTTTTAATTTCTTTATCTTGCTTTCCTGCCCTGAATATATGTTCTGCTCCACTAAAATGCTGAATTGAAGAAAAACAGAATTCTTTGCCTTGTTGCTATTCTTAATGGGACAGAATTTAGTATTCTACCAATAAATATGATCATAGCTCTAGACCTTTTATGAGACTGCAGTAGCTTCCTTCTGTTCTTTCTATGCTGAGAATTTTTATCATGAATCAGGGTTGGCTTTGTAAACTGAATTTCCTGCAAGTACTAAGATCACCATGGGGTTTTTATCCATTTTTCTTTTCATATGGCTTATTTAATTAATATTTGCATGTCATACCGACCCTTACATTTCTGATTAAAAACATAGTCATGATATAGAATGCTTTTAATGTATTTCAGTACCTGGTTTGTTTGTATTTTGTTGAGGATTTTTGTCTCTTGAGTTCATGAGGATTATTGGTCTGAAAATATTAATATTTCCATCTCTCTCTCTCTGTTTTTTCATATAGACCACTTTTGCTGAACTTGTGAAATGAGTTTATTTCTCATCTGTTTTTGAAATCATGTCTAGGAAATCCTGATTATCCAGTGGTTAGAATTCAGTGCTCTCACTGCCACAGTTCCAGGTTTGATCCCTGGTCAGGAAACTAAGATATGGCATGCCAACTGGCAAAAAAAAAAAAAAAGAAATAATCTCTGTAGAATTGGTTGTATTCCCTCTTAAATATAAAGTCATCTAGACGGTTATTTTGTGTTTTTTTCTTTGACAATATTTTAAATTACAAGTTGGATTTTTGTAATAGATAAAAAGCTATCCAGATTTTCCTGTCTTTTTCGGTCCATTTTTATAACTTAACATCTTTCAAAGAATTTGCCCATTTCATCTAAGTGTTTTTAGTTTATTGACACAAAATTGCTTGTAATATTCCCTTAGTATCCTTTGAATATTGATAGCATCTATAGTGCTTCTCCTTCATCATGCCTGAAGTTGGCTATTTGTGTTTTATCTTCTCAGTCTACTACTAGTTTAGTAATTTTATTATTTTTAAAGATACACCCTACTTTTGATGTTTTTCTCTATTTTCTGTTTTTTTGTTTCCTTCTTTTACCTTTATTAGTTTATTTGTCTTATTACTTTGAACTTGATTTGCACCTTTTTAAACCTCATAAGATGGAAGGTTAGATTATTGTTTACCTCTTTCTAACACAGACATTTAAATTTATTAATTCATTTCTAAGCACTCCTTTAGCTGCATCCCATATATTTAGAAAGGTTATATTTTTATTTTCATTCAAGATTTTTTTCTCTTTCTACTAATTTAGCATTTCCTGAAAGTGTGGACTGATCATCCTAAAATTAATCTCCATAAGACTAAAAAATAATTCTTTTAATCATGTATTTTGTTTATGCCTAATAATTTTAATAGGTCTGGTCCTTTTTCTGACCATTTTTACTGCTTTGAGATAGCATGTGTGTTAGTCTTACTTTTTTCACATGTGCAATTTGAAGCTCATAATTTATTGAGACCTAAAGAATGATATAGAATCATCCTTCTTATACTTTTGCCAATAAAACACCAAATTGCAAGGAAAATATTGAAGTGAATTAAAGCACCACATTTTTTGTAGCATTTCAGATATAGTATGGAGTGTATATTTGTACATATTTTTAGTCAGTCTAAATAGTAAGTATTTTGAAATACTTGGAATTTTTTTAAATGCTGGCCTACCTACTACATAGGTAGTATTCTCTTCACATGTCCCCGACTGATTTCTCAGAACTAATCATAAGATCAGAGCAGAGGCATAGTTGGAAATATTCTCATTAATTCCATTCCCAAGTTATTTAATGAACCTTTTTACAAGTAAATAGTATAAGTCGGGAAAAATGCATCAAGATTTCTCTTATTTAAGCTAATTGAACATTTTCATCATTCTTTCAGAATTATACTACTATGAAAATGTAAATACAGAAGGTCTTCTAGATTTTAAAAAGCCTTAACAGCTAGTAATTATATTTATTAGACTCACAGTTTCAATAAATTTGTAGAAATGGTCATTTAAAAATATTAGTATTTTGAAAACTTATGCCATCTCAAAAAGCAGCATTTACTCACAATTAGCATTAAATATTTGCGTTAATATTCTGTTTTATGCCCCTTAAAATTTCCTCACAGACTCTGAAATCATATGCAATTAATTGAGAATTTGGTCCACTTCAAACTTGTTTGATTTTTCTCATGTACTGAAGAGAATTATTTACTAGGCAATTAACAGTGTAAATAAGAGATTTTTTTATCTGGTTCACCTAAGGAGCCCAGTTATTTTGAAGAACCTAAGTAGAATGATTTGCATATACAAAATCAATGTATAGATGAGTTTCAACATTAAGGTGTAGTCTCTAGTTTTAGTAAGTTTGTGTTGTTATATACTTTGAAACCTAAATTGCATTTACTTTTAAATTCTGAGGTCTTTCACTAATTCATAGTGTGCTACCCTCACCCCTGTTATTGGTCAGCTTTTTTGTAGATGATCAAATGTATTTATTCATTGAACACCCTCTTCCTTAACATTTATGATAACTACTATAAAGGTTTGTCTTTTTCTTTTTGCTCTGGACTTGAAGGCCAAAGTAGCAGATATTGCGTCATGCTGAACCCAGTTACATGGGATCAAGAAGGATGCTGGGTGAGGGGGTGGAGCAATAGGTACTTTCCTTTGGGAATTCCCCACAGTCCAGTGCCAAGTTCATTCCAATTCATAGCCTAGTACAGTAGCCAATTGTCTTTGTCACTGCAGTGTTTCACAGGCGATTTCTCAGATTTTTTTCCTCTAATTTCCTAGGGAGATGGACTCGTCTCTGTCATTTCTGCTGTGATCTATTACTTTTATTTTTAGTTGTGGATTTCTTTTGTTCAGAAGCAGTTTTATGTCAACTGTAAAAAAAAAAATTGCTAGTTGAAGTTATTGACATAGTTTTATTTCACATGCTTTAGTAAGTCTAGAAAAGCATCTTTTATTTAAAACTTACTATTAAAGCATATGTTTTTATGATATTTAAAAATAATTTTGATAATTACCTTAAAGAAAAAATATTTTTATATCACAATAAAAATTTAAAAAATTTTTTCCAAATATGCTGTTTCATTCTTCTCTGTGCATTTTGTCTCTTTTTCTGTTTAGCAGCACATAGACAAGTTCCAGACCTTGGAACTTTTACTAATTAAAGTTCAGCCAAATGAATAGCTGGGTGAGACTAAGCAGAAAGCAAGAAACATTTTTAAAAATGAACTGTCATTCTTTCACACAATATGGTAGCATACTTATGGAGAAACTCAATAGCCAAAGAGAAATGACTGCCAAAATGCTAACGTGAAATTTTTAAAACTTTCAAAAAAATTAACACCCTAAAAACTTACAGAAAGTTAGGGGGTACATGTAAAAAGTTTGCATCAGAGTCAGTCTGGAAATCTCATCAGCATCCTTGCCTAGTAAAAATAAAAAGGAACAAGCAACGTTCTGACGGCTAAGACTGTTTATTTCGGAGCACTGTGCATAGCCACACTGTTGGTCAGTTGTGTGGATTAAGATGTTCAGAGATGTTAAGACAATAACAACAAAATTTCCCTGCCACTCTTTTTGATGAAGCTTTTGAAAGAATACTCCAGCAGAATTAAGGAGAACAGAATAGTCAAGACTTAGGATGACATAGGATCCAGGGAAAAAAGGTGATTGAAGTAAAGACCAAGGAACCATATTCAAGAATGAGAGCTGGTCCTTATGAAAGCAACTCATGCTTGAGGAAAGTTAGGAATGTCATTTCCAGAGAGAAAAATGGAACCGGTGAATTATATGGTACTCTGAAAATTTAGAAAATAATATTGGATTTTGACAGAACTGATGGATCTGGAAAACATTTAATTAAGTACATAGAAGAGTAAACATTTTTTTCAAAAATCAAGCAGTTATTAATTCTAAAAAAATTAAATGTGCAAAAGAAACCCTACTGATAGCATACCAGTTGACTAGAGTGAACAATATCTTAGCAATTATGCCAATGGAAATACCATTAATACTGTTAATTTAACTAAAAGTTGAGCGCTGATTATGTTGGGAGGAGAAGGATAAAGTAGTTTAAAGAGCTAAATCCTTGTTGAAGTCGGCAAATGCTGCCTAACAATCAGCAAATCTAGAAATAGCAGAATAAGCATCAGTACTAAAATGTAAAAGAAAAGACAAACTGAATTATTTAAAAAACAGATACTTTTGGGGAATGGTGGGGGAGGGGCATGTTTTTCATAAACTTTAACTATTTAGGGCATTTTAAAACTCTTTGCAAATGTCTCTTTCCTAAAAATAAAATTTAATTTTTAAAGGCATAATGGTGTTTAAAATGTCAAGGAAGTAGAATAATTATGGATTGCAGTTAACTTTGTACATTTTTTGTCTCATTATTTTCTAGAGTTCCAGGAATAACTATTGCTACAGATATTATCTGTGGTTTTCCTGGAGAAACAGACCAAGATTTTCAAGAAACAGTGAAACTTGTTGAAGAGTACAAATTTCCAAGTCTCTTTATTAACCAGTTTTACCCAAGACCAGGAACTCCTGCTGCAAAAATGGAACAAGTTCCAGCACAAGTGGTAAGACACTTTTCTTGTAAGATATTAAATTTAGCCAGTAGCTATAACAATGCAGCTTGTGTGGCCTACCTTCACACAACCAGCTCATGGTATGACCCTTAAGTTACAAATTACGGAGTGTTTGTTCCCAGTTGGGGTCAGGGGCAGGGAGACCTTAGTACACTAAATGACCTTAGGTGACTAAAATGTTACTTTTTTCCCCTCCCCTCTTGGGGAATGAGGATCAGATAACACTGGGAAAATTTTTTTAAACTTATATTTAGTACTAACTGTAGTTACAAGATAAGTCCTTGGATGTTTGAAAATAAGGCAAAATTTAAATATCTGGGCATGAAGGAGGCTTCCCTCCTTCATAAGAGCTGCTTTTCATAATTTGTTGCTTACTGGGGAGTCCCCTGGTTTTCTTCCCTTTCCATGGGATAGATTTGATGCTGTCTATTTCAGATGTGGTATTGCTTTCACAATGAACTTCAATTTCATACTTACATGTTCATTGATGTATTAGAATAAGATGACATGAAATATATGTGAAAGAGTTTGAGATCCAGGAAAGGCAAACTGTTTCCCAGAATGCCCCAGAAATAAATAGCCTCACACAATTTCTCACACAATAGCCAATTTCAGTTAAATTCATTGGCTCAAGATAAAAAAATATTAGTAAGCCTTAAGAGGAAGTAGATTATTTTCAATGAAAATTTCCTGCTTTGTTTCTGATAACTAAAATTGTGTGCTACCATTAATTTTTCATAAACATAAAAAAGTCAATTGAATTCCTTTTTATATGTAAATTACAATTTTTACTGACATATAATATGCATACAACAAAATGACCTCTTTCTAGCATGTGGTTTTTCGAATTTTGATAAATGCATTCACTAGTGTAACTGCACCTACCATCAAAATATGGAACAGTTCCATCAGATCCCCTCAAATTCCCTTTTACTTTTTTGTAGTCATCTACTCTCTCCATCCCCAGCTCCTGGCAACTACTGTTTTATTGTCCTTAAATAGTCTAATTC
Organism: Nanger dama; assembly: GCA_917880005.1. Lineage (NCBI taxonomy): Eukaryota > Metazoa > Chordata > Mammalia > Artiodactyla > Bovidae > Nanger > Nanger dama. The sequence continues at coordinate 10,549,042 of CAKJTW010000032.1, read as the reverse complement.
ATTCTTTTTTAAACTTCTTTAATAAAAAAAACTTTTTTGAGCTATGAAATACATGCAGAAAAGTGTTTCTAGATGTTTTCTCTTCATCTCTTTTCTGGTTTCTTGCTGTTTCCGGTAGCGAGGAGCGAGGTGAACAGCAGCAGTGACATGTTTGGTCCCTACAGAAGGAAAGCTGCTGTCCACCCATGGGGCTGCTGGAAATGCAGGCTCTGAAGCCCCACCTCACCCTAGACCTCCCCATTCAGTCTTCCTCTCCAAGTGATTTGTGTGTACATTAAAATTGTGGTCTTGGAGAAGACTCTTGAGAGTCCCTTGGACTCTTACAAGGAGATCTAACCAGTCCATCCTAAAGGAGATCAGTCCTGGGTGTTCATTGGAAGGACTGATGCTGAAGCTGAAACTCCAGTGATTTGGCCACCTGATGCCAAGAACTGACTCACTGGAAAAGACCCTCATGCTGGGAAAGATTGAGGGTAGAAGGGGGGATGACAGAGGATGAGATAGTTGGATGGCATCACTGATGTGATGGACATGAGTTTGAGTAAACTCCAAAAGTTGGTGATGGACAGGGAAGCCTGGCATGCTGCAGTCCATGGGGTGGCAAAGAGTCAGACACAACTGAACAACTGAACTGAACTGATTCTAGTTTACCATTGCTTTACTCATCTATTTTTAATCTGTCCTCAAATCCACCTAAGGAATTTCTAACTTTAATTAATCTATTTTTTACTTCTAGAGTTACAATATTATTCTTTTATATAGATTCTAGTGTTCTGGTGAAGTTCCCCATACTTTCCTTTGTATTTCTATGTTTAATCAGTTACCTTAAAGCCCATACTGAATTCTCTAATATCTGAATCTAATGTCAGTTTGTTTGTACTGACTTTTTCCCCCTTGATTTTGATGACTTGTTTTCTCTTTCCATATATATGATCATTTTCATTCTATGATTACCTTTGTCTATTAATTAAAAAAAAAAAACAGCTATGGGTTCTAGACTGTAATATATCTTCCTCTGGGAGGACTTTGGTTTTGTTAGATTTTAGGGTAAGGACTAATTATTGCAACTGATCTGAGATTGATTTTTGAAACTATTTTTCAGTCTTTCTGAGGATTGGGTTATTTCTAACTTGCCCTAACTTTTTGAAGGCAGACACTGGCGTGTTGGTATTTAACAGCTGACATTCAGTGGGATGGGTTCTGACTTGGAGCTTTTGCCGATTTCCATAGTGTAAATACTTTCACTGTTGCCAATTTCAAATCACCAGTGTGATATCACTCAACATGAAATTGGAAAGAAAAACACATAATCAACTCTTGTGAACTGGTAAGAAGCCTGAGCAAACCAAAATTCTGTAGTGGTTAGCAGGGCCTTTTCTTTATGGGAGGTTTTCAACTTTTAATTTTTGTCTCTGCAAGCTCATGAAAACCCTTCAGGCTCTGCATAGTCACTCAGTCTCTTAGCTTTTACTTGGCTTCTCAGGCTCCCATCCACTGCTTACAAATTGCTAAATACCCAGAGGGGGAAAGTAGATTCAAATATTGAGCTTTTTCTCTAGGATCTTAATTTCTCAGGTTCTCACTGCCTTGACAGCATTTGGATGTTGAAACAGTACATATTCTAAATTTTATTCACCTTTTCTAACTGTTGTTGCCAAGATCACTGGTCTGATACAAGCTGGTTTGCCTTAGCCAGAAGCAGAACTCTGCATAAAATCAACTTTCAGATGCTTTTTATTTTGTTCTTTCATCTTTTACACATAACCCCTTGGCATCTTCCTTACATTTTTAGACTTCAGTCATCCAGCCATGGCATAGCAGAACCTTTTTTTTTTTTAATGACTTTATATATTTTAGAGCAGTTTTATATTCAAAGCAAAATTGAGTAGAAGGGACATTGAGTTCCCTTATAGTCTGCCACATACACATGCAGCTTCCCCTGATACCAGCATCGCTTGCCAGAGTGGTATATTGATTACATCATTATCACCCAAAGTCAGTAGCTTATATTTCATTTCATTCCACATTCTGTGGGTTTGGGGAAATGTGTAAAGACATGTAACTACCATTATAGCATCGTACAGAATAGTTTGATCTTCTGTACAAATCCTCTGTGCTCTCCGTTTTCATTGTTCCCCTGCCCCTCAGTACTACTGTCTTCATAATTTTGCCTTTTCAACTATGTCATATAGTCGGGTTCCTAGGGTATTGTAGCCTTTTCAGATTGCCTTATTTCACTTAGTAGTATGCAGTTAAAGCTTCTCCATGTCCTTTTATGGCATAATAGCTCATTTCATTTTAAAACAACAGAAATTCATTGTCTGACAGTTCTGGATACTAAAGCCCAGAGGCAGGCCCCTGCTTCTCTGGACCACACAGGAGAACGCTTCCTTGCCTCTTGCTAGCTTTGGGTGGTTTCCTGATTGGCTTGCCTTTGCTTATATCTGCCTCCATGGTTGCGTGATGTCCTCGTGTGTCTCTTGTCTTCATATGGCTATCTTCCTGTAAGGGCTCCAGTCAGAACAGGTTTGGGACCCGCTGCACTTCTTATCTCAACTTCTTACATCTGCAGTAACCCCCTTTTCAAATAAGGTTGTGTTCTGAGTTTTAACGGGTTATGACTTCAACATACAACACAATCTATAGCACTTCTCTAAATTTCTGTAATTATGCTCTAGGTGAAAACTGTAGCCTGAAAGACTTTCATCTTTATAAAATTCAGAATCTTGAATAAAGGGAATTAAGTATTAGTGATGAAACTTTAGAGGCTTTGCATCAAAGAGAGGATGTATCATGTGCCTTGAATCTCACTGGTTTTCTTTTTTTTTTTAATGTTTTAATTAAATTTATTTTTTTAATTACAATACTGTATTTGTTTTGCCATACATTGACACGAATCAGCCATAGGTGAACATAATCTCCCAATGCCGAATCCCCTTCCCACCTCCCACCCCCCATCCTCTACTTGAATCATCCTGTGCATCAGCCCCATGCCTCCTGCATCCTACATTGAACATAGATTAGCGTTTCGTTTCTTACAGGAAAGTATACATGTTTCATTGCCATTCTCCCATACCATCCCACCCTTTCCCTCTCCCTCAGAGTCCAAAAGTCGACTCTATACCTCTGTGTCTCTTGTTGTCTCACATATAGGGTCATATTACTGTCTTCTAAATTCCATATATATGCAGTATCGTATTGGTGTTTTTCCTTCTGGCTTATTTCACTCTGTATAATCGGTTCCAATTCCATCCATCTCATTAGAACTGAGTCAAATTTATTCTTTTTAAGGGCTGAGTAGTATTCCACAGTGTATATGAACCACAGCTTTCTTATCCATTCATCTGCTAATGGACATCTAGGTTGCTTCCATGACCTGGCTATTATAAACAGCGCTGCAATGAACATTGGGGTACATGTGTCTCTTTCAATTCTGGTTTCCTCAGTGTGTATGCCCAGCAGTGGGATTGCTGGGTCATAAGGCAGTTCTATTTGCAATTTTTTAAGGAATCTCCACACTGTTTTCCATAATGGCTGTACTAGTTTGCATTCCCACCAGCAGTGGTTTTCTTAAATTTATCTAAAGTTAACAATTGTCTACTTTAAAGTAGGTTCTTTTGAAACTTCTTAGTAACTAGACTTCACTGAAGTAAAACATGGCTACCAAATACTTAGATAGGAAATTTTTCCCTAATTTGTTTCCCATTTCCTTATCTAAAAATCAGTGATAAAAATAGGCTCTAATCCATACTGAAAGAAAAACAAAATAACAGTTACTTTCAAACAACACTCTTTATCCTGTCTTTAGAATACCTGTTAGTGAAAATATGTTGTTGCCTTGAATATATTGTATTTCCATTAAAATCAAACTTCCCAAATGTTCTTTCCAAAGGTCAAATTCTTAGCTATCATTTCCAGACTTTCTTTTTAAGAAAATGTTGATAAAGAATAAATAATGAAACCCTAATGAAGTCTGTGTTTTAAGAGGCCTATGACTTGAAAAAAAATAATTTTTAGGTGACAAGACTAGCTTTGGAATGTTCATGTTGGTTTAAAACATTACCTTGTAATATTAAATCCACCTGCTTGCTTGTCTTACATCTTGGAACCAGAGATAGAGATAATGTGTTTAGATCTGTGTTAGCATAAGATACTCATAACTCACTCACGTGCACTTTCTAGTACATTTACCCTAGGGATAACACTTCTTCCTCAGCTCTGAAGAGTGTAGCTGCTTGTTCCCGAGACAGCTGCAGGGCCATCCTTGGTGTAGATGAAGGTAGCTTTACTGAAAATGTCCCCAGTGGATTTTGCTAAAGGAGTGAACTTTCGCTGGAGGTATTTCGGATCAGGGCGAGGTGACCACTTGGAATAGATGTCAAATAAGAAATGTTCTTAAATCATATGCAAATTTAAGAACAGTGACATATAACTGCTCTCCCAAGTCTAGCTGCCTATGAATTCTTTAAAAACAGCAGAATGGAGAAATAAAGCAGATAGATAAGAACTTTGTCACTTTCTCTAAATGTTTTTAAAACTTTTTGTTGTTTCTGAGTATGATGTAAAAGTTTAACAGGTCAATATTTTAGAGAATCTCAAGTTGCCTTAATGAAAGGAATTCTGATATTTTTACGTTGCTTGATAGCATAATTACATTATTTACACAGTTTCTGATTTTCAAATCAAACTTTTTTTCTTTGGGAGGAGAGAGAAAAGTATTTTCCAGAGTTTTTATACTCTAGATTGTTCATTGTATTTTATTCTAAACCAATTTCCAATCATACCTCAAGGCAAGCCCTTTTTGTCCTGATCTTTTCATTGATTTATCTTTTCAGAAGGAATATTTTGGGTTTCTTAAGCAGTTAATTGCATTTGGTTCCTCTAGTGGGTCTTTGAAGTTTCTTTTTTCTGGACATGTCATATCTCTTTTTACTTCCATTTTTGATAGCGTTTTTAACCTGACAATAGTTTTGTTTTTATAGATTTCAGCAGATTACTTAGAATCTTTTATGATGACTCTGTAGTAACAGTGAGAAGTATGAGCTGGATTTTCATCCATATAGGTGCTTGGGAATCACCTACCTTGTATGAGTTTTAATACAGATGGTATTCATTTAACAAATGGAGAAGCAACTTGAATAGTCTCTAAGGCCCCTTGAAACTCTTAATTGTCTTTGATTCTCTATCATTTGGTCATAAGGCCACCATTCAAACCAATATTTAGAAATTTTGGGTGCTTTAGTTTCCTAGATCATCCACTTAAATATATTTTCTGCATTTCCCTATTCTTTCACCTTTTCCTTTATTATAAATCTGATGACTTTTTGTTTGTATAATCAGTTAATTAAATGGCTTTTTCTTGACTATAAACTACTAATAGTAAACATAATAATTTGGTTTTTGTGGGGACTTGTAATGGTGGCAGTAAGACCAACTGTGGTAGAGAGAATAATTGACTCCCAAAAATGTCCACAGGCTAATCCTCACACCTGTGAATGTGTTGCCTTACAGAATAAAAGGGCTTTTAAGATGTGAGTAAGTGAAAGCATGTAAAATGGGTGGGCTCAGTGTAATCTGAAGAATTCTTCTAAGAGGAAGGCAAGAAGGTTAAACGTACACAGAGGAGATTTAAGATCAGAAGCAGAGATCAAGTAATATGCTTTGAAGATCAAGGACACGACCATGAGCTAAGGGATGCATGTGGCCTCTATAAACTGGAAAAGGCCAGGAACAGATTCTCCCTTAGATATTCCAGAAGGAACACAGCATTGCCATCACCTTGATTTTAGCCCATGAGACATGGTTGTAGGCTTCTTACCTCTGAAACTAGGAAAGAGGCAACATCAGTAAGACCACTGTTCATCTTTACTGCCATAGGGGGTTTTTGTTTGTTTTTTAAGGTGATTGCTCCTGATTCCTCTCAGCCTGAATCATTCTTCAAAAATCCCAGCCCTCCCTCCATGAATCCTCACTGCCCCTACCTTGATTTCTGCACTCTGAATCTGACCCTTTGCCTGCCTGCCTGCCACAGAGCACTGCCTAACTTTCTATTAAGTCCTGATGTGACAGTAATGAACAAATTCCATTATCATGTAAATCATTTCTCATGTAGTCAAGCCCACAGGACTAGACATATGTAGAATGTAACTCTAGGATGGAGCCATGTTTTACTCAGGATGGTAAAGACAAGAAAAAGCACAGATTTTTGTTGATACCTGAAACCCTTTCATATGACTCTTCTGTTAAATACAAGCCATTGTAAGAAAAAATATTTTAGAACCATGGTTTGCCTTGAAAACCTTAGTATTTCAAGTTTTCTAAGATAACGCAATTTTAGGACAGTGAAAAGTCGGATATGATCTGAGAACCTTGGAGTTCAGTGATAGCAGCCTGAGTTCATACTTTATGGTGACCTCATAGAATGGTGACCTCATAGAAAGGTTTTTTTTTTTTTTTAACCTTAGAAAAAAATTTGCTTGTTTCTTATGATTTTTTTTTAGATTTTTTTTCTTTCATTTTGGCGTTTATTTTTAGCCTGCTTATTTTATGAATTTATAATTACCAAATTAGTGGGAAGGTGTGTGGTTATAAGTTTTCTATCAGATGCTGAATAATTGTGGGTATTCAGGTTGAGAAGGACTGAGTGATTTTGTATTAAATAAAGAGAATATAAACTCTATCCTTTGCAAAGTCATCTTTATTATATTTTAGTCTAACTTTTTTTCAGTGATGATTACATTGTTTGATTCATACAAGTTTCAGAAAAGTTGGAAAGATCTACATAATTCTTTTATTAATGAATTTGATTTATTAAAATCATAATATTCAATTTGAACTCACTTTTATTACCTTAATAACAATTTTAGAACTGAGTAGACTCTTTGGAATAACTTCTAAGGAAAAAGAACCTCCTATTTTTTGATCTTATATTATTTTTTCTGTGATAACTATGGTTGATTAATAACTCCATATTTATGACCTTCCAAGGGATTTATATGTGTAGTTCCAAGTATTAGAGCTAATGTTAAATGTGCATTTAGGCCAACAGAATATATTTGGTAATTTAATATGACACTCTTTTCTAACTTCTGCCTCTTAGGATCATGTTGATTTCATGATTAAAGACTATCTTTATTTTTGCTATTACTAATAAAATACCTTTATCAAAATAGTATGTAAGATTAAAAGATATTTTGGCAGGGAAAAGAACCTTCCATTGTTTGAATGTTAATATGTACCTGAATCGTATAGTCCGTATTTTTCATGTACTTTGTCCTATGTTATTCCTCCAACAAAACTTTTAGGTATTGTTTCATACTTTAGTAGTGAGTTAGGTGAGACTCAGAGAAGTTAAATAAACTCATCCATGGACTTCCCTGATAGCTCAATGGTAAAGAATCCACCTGTCAGGGCAGGAGATGCAGTTTCAATCCCTGGGTCAGGAAGATCCCCTGGAAAAGAAAATGACAACCCACTCCACGATTCTTGCCCTAAATGTGCCATGGACAGAGGAAGCTGGCAGGCTGCAGTCTGCGGGGCTACAAAGAGTACACGACTGAGCATGCACGTACACATCAGTGACATGTCTGAGACCCCATTCTTTTCTGACTCTTGGCTCCATACTCTTACAAACAGTAAAATAAATATTTATCCCACAGAGTCAAAATAAGAATATTTTGACCAAAAAGTGTTGGTTACCAAAGTTGTTTTTCTGTCATAGCAGTGATTTCTAAAAATTTTTATTTCTTAAAAATGATTTTAAACTGATAGAAAAGTTGTATACCTCCAGTATATCCTTTACCCAGACTTACCAATTTTTAACATTTCCCTACATTTGCTTTTTCTCAAGAAACAGACACTTAGACATTGGCTTTTCCCCCTAACCTACAATGGAATATAATCTGAGAAAATGCACACACACACACCACACACACACACACACACACACACTCACACACTCACAAAACTGACCTCATGCTGCTTTGCCCCTTAATATTTAGTGTGCATTTCCTAAAAACAGTTTCTTAATCACAATATTGTTATCAGATTCAGAAAGCTTAACAGTGATACAGTGCGTTCTCTAATCTACAGTTCAGATTCCAATTTTGTCAAGGATCCCAACACTGTCCTTCATAACTGTCATTTTTCTGATATGAGACTCAGTTCAGAATCTTAACATTTAAGCTCTTAACATTTAGTCCTCTTGAATCAAGATAGTTTCTCAGATTTTCTTTATATTTCATGGTGTGTTGACACTTTTTAAGAATAATGGCCAGTTATTTTATGGAATGTCCCTGAATTTGGGTGTGAATTTTCCTCCTGTTTAGATTCATGTCACATATTTGGCCCTGTTTAAGTAAATAAATGATGTTATATCCTTCTCAGCATATCACATCCGGAGACACATAATGCCTTTCTGTCCCTTGCTGGTGATCATGCGGTTAAGGTGGAGTCTGGTTTTCTCCACTGAATACTTATCTATTTTTAGCAAAAGAATATTTAATCTCAAGTATTTAATAGGATCATAGACAGGGATAATAAAAAAAAGGCCTTGAAAACCCAAAAATTTTAGTGGTTTAATTCACACTTTCAATTCTATGGTAGCTTGAACTGCCATAATGATGTAATTGCAACAAATTTTCATTTCTTAGTTTTAATATATTCTAAATCTTCAGATTTTTTTCCATCAGTTTTTAATCCTTAGAGCACAATTGTTTTAAACAAGATACTTTTCCCATCTTTTAATTGAAGCATAGTTGCTTTATAATGTTTTAGGTGTACAGCAGAGTGATTCAGTTTTGTGAATATATATATTTATGTATTTTCTCAGATTATATTCCATTGTAGGTTATTGCAGGAAACTGAATATAGTTATGTGTGCTATGCAGCAAATCCTAGTTGTCCATTTGTTTTTTTATTTAATGTAGTGTATATCTTTTAATCCCAAATTCCTAATTTATCCCTCCCCACCCTTGAACATGACACTTTAAATTGAGTGTGCAGTGACAGAGAGGGGAAACTAAACTTGGAAAGGCAGAAAAATTGTTTCATTGACGAATAAGCTCATGTAGAACTTTCATTCTTAAAAATTGTGCATTTCGAAAACTTGTGTGGGTCAAGAGGAGCTAGGAAAATTCATAGGTCTTTAACATTTGGAGGGAATTCATAGGTCATGAGTGAGATATTTCTCTTGAAATGCTGTTATACTTACCAGCTCTGTTGGAATGTACTCAGTGTCAAAGTCATACTGTTGGAATAAGAAATATTTTCCATGCATCTTTTATTCCTTTACTGTCTTTCCTCTTGAACTTTGTTATCGGTGAAATGAAAAGGTATCCTCTCAAACTACTTTCTGAGTCATTTTAACTTATTATTTTAGGACAAACAAATATAAAAAGGTGGAGGGTGAATTCTGTATGTAAATTCCATGGCGGAATCCAGTTACTATTGGTTCTACTTGGAATCAAGCACAGAAACATGATTGAGATCACTGGGGACATTACAGAGTTAATGGAAAGATTCAGTAATTGATGGATCTCTTCCCAACTAACTTGATATTAAGTCTTAGAGAGCCCAGGAGCTCCAGGACCCCCAGAGAGCAGCTCTCTTTATTCAGATGCTATTAAAATGAAAATCAGAGTGTGCTTCAAGGGTCTAGAAAGGTTATCCAAATGGATAATTTGTCGGGTACCTGAAATCCTATTCCATTAGAGAATTTAAAGACCACTGTGAAGTAGTTTAATTTGATTTCATCTTCTATTAGCGGCCAGAATTATACAGGGACAGATTGGAAGATGGAAAGAGGCTCTCTGCTGGCACCTCGCACCAGTGTGACGCAGCCACAGCAGTCAGCGTGCCCATAACGACCAAAAACATGGAGCTGGGGAGCAATTTAAGTCTCTTGATCCCTTTGGAAATTGGATCTGCTGTTTTAAAAGATACAGTTAAAAGTATAGTTAGGGTCAAAAAGTCAAAGTGTTAGTCTAGGTCTCTAATTCTAGGTCAGTGGGTCTTAACATTTTTTGAGAATTTGATGTTATATATATATATATAAAAATATTTACACCAACCCACTCCAGTGCTCTTGCCTGGAAAATCCCATGGACAGAGGAGCCTGGAGGGCTGCAGTCCATGGGGTTGCTGAGGGTCAGACACGACTGAGTGTCTTCACTTTCACTTTTCACTTTCCTGCATTGGAGAAGGAAATGGCACCCCACTCCAGTGTTCTTGCCTGGAGAATCCGAGGGACGGGGGAGCCTGGTGGGCTGCCATCTATGGCGTCGCATAGAGTCGGACACGACTGAAGCGACTCAGCAGCAGCAGCAGCAGCACACATATATACATGCATATATATCCATACGTGTGCATTCTTTCCAGAAAAAAAGCAAATTTTCCTAAAAATGTTAATGTTTTTAGAGTGCATAGATATCCTTAAGCCACCCATGGTAAGGAACAGTGTGCAGAGTGATTTGTGTCACCTGATTGACCCACTGTTGACTCTGTTGACTTCCTGTCCACAGTTGGACGTTTCCTCAGAGATGGCAGGCGCCAACAGTGAATGCTTGCTAAAGGGAGTAAAAGATTAAGTGTAGACTAACCACATAATTGCTGAAGAAGTCTCATAAAAACACTAACTTTGATAAATAGATTCTTTCATGAGGAAAACATACTTGAACATATGGTTGGTGAATATGCTTCGTATAAACCCAACAGAGAAAACCAAGTCAAGAACAAAGATAGCACAGCACTTCTAGAAATTGGGCTTACAGGGGTCTGAGAGAGAATGAGAAAGAGACCGCTCTAAGAGTCATAAAATATGACCTGAAACTGGGAAAGAATCCACTGAAGCAGTTTATAAATGGCACTTAGGTGTAACTGCAACAACGTGCGTGCTCTGTAGGTTAAATGATTGGTTGGATTTTTTGTTGTTGTTGTTTTGGGTTTAGGGGATGTGGACATTCTATCAGAATGTAACCATTATTTATAATGAAAACAGTGCAGCCTGATTCCAGACAACCAGTTTACTTCATCATCTGCATTTTAGAGGAGACACAGTTCAGTTCATGTACCTTACACTGAGGCAATCAAAGATTACTAAACAGCTGAGGAACGCAACTAACATGAAGAATAGGGCCAAAGCAAACAAAGAGAAGTGGGATGAGAGAAAGGGGGAAAAAACAGACAGGACTATGCAGAAGGAAGAAAGCTTTAAAAAAAAAAAAAGACCTTGATATTCTCAGAAAAATGAGAGAAGGTATTATATTCCTGAAACAAGATCAGACTGCCAAAAGTAAAGATTTAGAGAACAAGAATAATTCTTGGACATTAAAAGCATGGTAACAAAGTGAAAAATTCAGGAGAGTTAGAAAATAAAGTAGAGGAAATCTCCAGAAAGTAGAACAAAGGGAAATGAGATAGCAAATTTACTAGGGAAAGAAAGGAACCTTTTACTAGGGAAAGAACCAATCCAGAACAGGCTAACATTCAAATAATAGGAATTCCAAAATAAGTAAACAGAGAAGGATGAAATTATGAATGAAATAAGTCAGGGATATTTCTTATGACTATAGGACATGAATTGCCAACAGAAAGCCATCACCCTGAGCCCAGCAGTATGTATGAAGACTAGGCCTATACTAAGACAAGAGACACGATCAAAGTCACATTAAAAGGATCTGTAATCAGAATGGCTTCAGACTTTTAATGGCACCCAGAAAATGAATGATGCCATCTCAATTCTAAAGTAAAATGCTTCCCATCCTAGAATTTAATATCTCACCAAAGTATCTATCAGGTTCCAAGATACCTCTTTTTCAGAAAGCTTTTAGAGAATTTCTGGGCATCATCAAAACAAAGGAGTATACTGAGAAAGGATTTAAGATAAAGGAAACAGAAGACTCCACACAGATGAAAGGCAAGAAGAGTCTCCAAGACCATGGTTAAAGAGAGAGCCATGAATCAAAAGAACTTGGAGAACAACCAGACTAAACATTTAGTCTGAGGGAAAGACTTCAAGAAGATTAAAAGGATAGACTACTTCATGTGAATGAATTTCTTGAACAAAGACTTAGATAAGTAGAAGGGAATTGGGGATTGAATTAGCAAATGCATAGATTAAGTAAGTGAGAAAAATGACTTTAACTCCAGGAAAAGAAAATATACATAAAAGGAAATGTAATCATAGTTGTTACACAGCCAAATGCTGAATGGCATGTGTATGATGTCATCATAACAGGAAGTGGAGGTAGGGAACATACAAGTAAACGGAGAAGGAAAGGTGTGAAAGCTCATGTGCTATAGTGAAAGATCAATACATAGTATTTAAGACTAAAAAGTAAGGATAGCAATAAAGACATGTTACTTAACAATATGGTGATAAATAGACTAAATACTACTGAGGAAGCAGAATTGGGAAAGGGCAGCTGGGAAGTATGTTGAGGTTGACTCTTTCAGATTAGATGCAGGTATAAATGATTTTGGAAAACAACTGAAAAGAAAAGCAAATGATGGGGAGATTAGGATTAAAAGAGTTGCTAAAACCAAACAGCACACACAAAAAGAGATTACCCCATCACTACAAACTCTCCAACCTAGGAACTTGTCTCTGAAATAAAAAAAAAATAATGAAGCTTTATTAAAAGCTTAAAAATGGTCATTTGCTGTTGGTAATAGCAGAAACCAGTTTATCCAGTCACTGGATGACGAGACGGGAGGTTGAAAGTTGCTTAATCATGTCTGACTCTTCGTGACCCCATGGACTATATAATCCTTGGAATTCTCCAGGCCAGAATACTGGAGTGGGTAGCTGTTCCCTTCTCCAGGAGATCTTCCCAACCCAGGAATTGAACCCAGGTCTCCCACATTGCAGGGGGATTCTTTACCAGCTGAGGCACCAGGGAAGCCCAATTGCTGATAAAATGCATGGAGCATTCAGTAAATCTTTGAATAAATGGATAAATACTTACCATTGTATAGTTATGAGCACTTTGAAAATATATAAAGCACTGTATAAATGTCAAAAAATAGTGTTTGGACTTTGACATTTATTAAAGTTACTTTAAGCATAACTCTTAAAATCATCATAGTCAAGTAGTTTATCCAGCTTTTTCTAAGGCACTTGTGATTTTTGCATTGTAAACGTGCATGTATGTTTACCTACAGGCCTTTTCTTTCTCTCTCTCTCTCTTTTTTTTTTTTTTTTTCACCTTAGGATCATCTCCCAATGAAAAAGCAGAAAGCACACAATATTCACAACAAGTAGCTATCGGGGTCTTCTCACTTAGCTCTTCCTCTTTGGAGACAAAAAGATAGGTGAGAGATGAGAGATTGAGGGTGTGAGAGCCGTTTGAAGAGGCTGAGGAGGGAGTCCTACCCTGAGCCCCGAGGATATGCCTCAGGCGATGACTCCCTAAGAACCAGGAGCGTGGCTGAAGTGACAACAGTTGTGCAACCTCCAAAGTGAAGTGAAGTTGCTCAGTCATGTCCGACTCTTTGTGACCCCATCCATGGCCTGCAGCCCACCAGGCTTCTCTGTCTGCGGGATTTTCCAGGCAACAATACTGGAGTGGGTTGCCATTTCCTTCTCCAACCTCCAAGGAAGTTTGTAATCCTGAACTTAGTAGAATCATGCCTGTCTTCTCGTTACTTACCTTAGGCCTGTCGTTTGATACAGAAACCTACCCTCTCTGGGCATTTTTTTTTTGTCCTGCTTGTGTGAACATAGGTTAATTTCTCCAAAAGCTATTCTGTAACATGAATTACATTTAGCTGGAGTTGTCTAGTGTTGGAATGGGCACAGGGCAGACCGCAGCCACTTTATGTTCCTCCTGTCTTGCCCTTTGTCTAACTTCCCAGGCCTCAACCACCTACCCACCTCCACCTGCACTGTTCTTGACAGTGGCTGAAAATATTGTTTGCCTTAGAACCAACCTCAGAAATTTCCATCCACTGGCTGGATGCCTAGTAACCTTGTTCTGCATCATGAAAAAGAATTGACTGATTTCTGAAGTGACGAGGACAAGAGAATGGAGAAGATTGAGCTATATATTAAATTGTCTTCTGGTTATTAAATAAAGAGTCCTCTGTCATAAAGACCAAAGATAAAAAGAGAAAATGTGTATGTTTAATACATAGAACAAAAAAAAGTCTATTTTTGATGTAGGACTGGAGGAGAAAATAGGTCAAAAAGCCCAGCCGCCCCCTGAAATGAATTTTAGACTCTTATTATTGATGTGATGGGGCAGAGAGAGATATGGGTGATGGTCGTGTTGCTGATAAAAGTGATTTTTTAACAGTAGGTGGTGAATTAGATGAAGAAAGCAGAAGAGTTATCAAAACTACATTGTCATGTCTGACCTTCCAGGTCCCAGTCGTGGAATCATAATAAAAACGAGTTGTGGGCTTATCTCGAGATGCAGCAATAACTGGTGCAGAACAATTTTCGAGCTTCTCTTTGAATGGAGTGATACCAGGGGTTCTTTGGGGTCATGAAGGAGATACATTGGTTTTGATCAGTTTTTAGAACCGTAGAGCAGCTTATTTGTGGGTCAGAGAAATTTTGTTTCTTTCATTCTTGTGTCATCGTTTTTCCCCTTGGGTGAGAGGTGGGTTAGCCTCTGGAAGCCACATTGAGGCTCTGAGCCTTAATAGAGTTTGTGCAGATCCAGACTCTACAGCCTGTGCATTTCACTATGTTGGGTTCCAAACTCACCAAATGCTAGATACAGTAAAAGCATGTTACTATCTCTCTGTAAAGGATAGAAAGGAAAGTATTTAATAACAATACAGAAAGACATAGGACTCCAGGGTACTAATTAGAAAAAGCCAACCTGCATTTATTTTTATCCACTTGCAAAATAGTATCCTCTCATAGTTACATCTCTGATACAACTTCCTATTTTTACCTTTTTCAGTTATATAATTTGTCCTTACTAAAATAGTTTACAGACATCAGATGTTATTATTAAGCAAGTAGAAAAACCATTTAATAAAATCACTTGTCCCTGCTCTCTCCCTAATTTCAAGCAGGTCATAGCATAGTCAAACTTTGGAGACAAAAATAAAGACCATGAAGTGCATAGATGGCAGCAGATTTGTTGCTTGGTGCTGTTCACTGGGTTGTGATGATGGGCCAGACATCCAGAAGGTTTTAGCACTGTTAACTGGCCATACGGTGAGAGCAGTTGTCACATGTTAAAGGGATTTTTTAAAATTTAAAAGTAACAGTGAAACCTCTTGTATTGGTAATATTTATATATATGAATTGGTCTAGAAATTCTCAAATTGTGTAAAAGCAAATTTTACAGGCATTAGATTAAACCCAGTTTTCTTTCGTTTGCCAAACTACTTAGGTAAAGGGTACCCAAAGGGATGGGGTGGGGGAATGGAAAAACCTCCATGTGGAGGTAATACTTATCTTGCTCAGCAAGTGTTTGCAGTATGTTATAAAAGCTAGTACTGAATATATGGATAGCAAATCAGTTATCTGGCTCTATTCTGAACTGTTATTGGTTACTTTATTTACCTGTTTATTTTAAATGTTAGTAGCTCAGTCGTGTCTCACTCTTTACAACTGCATGGACTGTAGCCCGCCAGGCCCCTCCATGCATGGGATGCTCCAGGCAAGACTGCTGGAGCGGGTTGCCATTTCCTTCTCCATGGGATCTTCCCAACCCAGAGATCGAACCTGAGTCTCTCACACTGCAGACAGACTTTACCATCTGAGCTACTAGGGAAGCCCTGTGGGTAATGCGTGACTTACAGCTGTTGATTTCGTCCTTTCCTAGTATTTTTTCTGCCTGGCGAAAGATACTGGTGCTGTCCTTCCCCATCATGTGTATAACTTGTGAGAGAGAGGAGCAGGCTTTATGAGAGTATAGACATGCTAACAAAAATTTTTGTGTACATATAACTTGACTCAAAAGCAAAGTCCCATGGAAATAAGTTTCAAATTCTGGAGTTTTTATGATTATCATCTTGAAGCA
Source organism: Nanger dama (assembly GCA_917880005.1). NCBI lineage: Eukaryota > Metazoa > Chordata > Mammalia > Artiodactyla > Bovidae > Nanger > Nanger dama. The sequence continues at coordinate 10,533,059 of CAKJTW010000032.1, read as the reverse complement.
GCATTTTATAGCTATAAAAATAACTATCAAGCATAAAATTAATTTGCATCGACTTAGTAATCTGTATACAAACCATAAACAGGTCATTTGTTAGCACAGTCACTTAATAAACAGTGTTAATGCCAAAATGTTAATAGCCAGAATTTTTGCGATTCATTCAGCAAACATTTCCGTACTTGCTGTCTGTGTTCCTGGTTGTGGTTAAATGTGATGATTTCTCCCTGCTAGTTTGTAAGTTCTGTTGAGTCCAGTGGCTTCATCTGACTTGGTTTCCAGCTCAACAGTGATTAGTATGACCCCCTGGGTACACAGTCAATGCATCAATTGAGTGAGTAATCCATTCTATTAATAGCTGAGGGATTTTTTAAATTTCATTTTATTGGAGTATAGTTGATTTACAATGTTGTATTAATTTCTGCTGTACAGACAAGTGATTCAGTTGTATATATACATTGTTTTTCATACTCTTTTCCATTATGATTTACCACAAGACACTGAATATACTTCCCTGTGCTATACAGTTAGGACCTTGTTGTTTAGCCATTCTGTATATCACAGTGTGCATCTGCTAATCTCAAACTCCCACTCCATCCCTCCCCCAGCCCCCAGCCCCCTTGGCAACCATAAGTCTGTGCTCTAGATTTGGGAGTCTGCTTTGTAGATAAATTCGTGTCATATTTTAGATTCCACATATAAGTGGTATGGTATTTGTCGTCTCTTTCTCACTGACTTCACTTAGTATGGTAATTTCTGGGCTCATCCATGTTGCCGCAAATGGCATCTTTTCATTCTTTTTATGGCTGAGCAGTATTCCATTGTGTATATACACCACATCTTCTTTATCCATTTATCTGTCAATGGACATTTAGGCTTCTTCCATGTCTTGGCTTTTGTAAATAATGCTGCTATGCACATAGGGGTTTAGTAACTAAATTTTAACGCTTAGAGTGGGTATTTTAGATACAGAGGAAGAGAGTGAAGACAGAAAAACTGTTGAGGAAGCTCTGAGGAATGACCAAGGAATGCTGCAGTGGCTTTGGTTCAGAGATAGTACCCAAATCACCCAGGGGGCAAGTGATTGGATTAATGTGAGGTGGGGGAGCAGGAGTCATAGGGAAAATGAAGGACAAAGGAATATGCGGAAGCCAAGGTTACCAAGCTGAGTGTGGTGTTCGTGAACCGAGAGCCTGGGGGAAAAGGTGACCTGGGTTAGTCGTTTGAGGCTCAATTTCAAAGGATCAGTGAAAATTAAACCAAAATGATGTGGGATTATGGGGGTGGCAGCATTTGTTGGGCAGATCCCACATGCAAGTCACTTTCTTTAATGAAACATTGTGGACGGAAGTGATGACCAGGACATGGCTTCTGCCCCAAGGAGGCAGTGACACACAGGGAGGGTGGTGAAGAGATCTGCTTAAGCCCATGGTTTAAAAGGTTCTTTCTGTTTGGCTAGGGAGGGGCGGGGATCCAGCATCAATTTAAACTGGGCTTTTCAAATGGATATAATATGTGGAGCTGGTAGGGAAAGCATTCCAGGCAAAGGACATAGCATTAGCAAGATATGGACTCAGGAAAAGGCAGGGTCTACCAGGAACAGGACATTGTCTTTGGTGTTAGTGGGGAAAGTGGGACAAAGCCCTGATGTAATACTTGAAACTTGATTCTCTGAGTGATGGGAGCCCTTGCAGGTTCTGAAAGAGGAGAGTGACAGATGATCATGTCTTAGAAAATTCACTCCAGCCTCAGGACAGACTTGGGTTAAAGCAGTGGTTCTCAACCTTGGCTTCACGTTAGCCTCACCTACAAAGATTTAAAATTCCAAATCCTAAGCTGAACCCCAGATCAGTTAAATCAGCTATGTGTGCTTATTCTCTCAGTCATTTGCAGCCCCATAGACTGCAGCTCGCCAGGCTCCTCTGTCCATGGGATTTTCCCAGGCAAGAATCCTGGAATGGGTTGCCATGTCCTCCTCCAGGGGATCTTCCCAACTCAGGGACCCAACCCAGGTCTCCGCATTGCAGGCAGACCCTTTACTATCTGCGTCACCAGAGTCTAACAGTGGCACCCAGATGTCAGTATTCTTTAAATCCCCTAGCGATTCTAGCATGCAACGAGGACTGCACACCAGTGACTTTGAACAGGTCGTGGCAGACTCTGTCAAAGGCCAGATAGTGTTTTTGGCTTTATAGGCCACAGGGTTTCTGTTGGAGCCATCCCCGGCCACCTTGGTCCACAAAAGCAGCCACACACAATATGTGAATGAATGAGTGTGGCTGTGTCCTAATAAAACTTTATAAATATCTGAATTTCATATAATGTTCACAGGTCACCAGTATTCTTGTTCTCTGGATTTTTTTTTTTTTTCCAAATAGCCATTCCCAAATATAAAAGCACACTGCAGACTGTACAAAACTTGTAGCCAGTCATTATTTGGCCTGCAGAGTCTATTTTGCCAGTTCTTGATTTTAGAGGGTGAAAATTGGCCTCAGGTAGTCCAGGAAAGAAAACATTTCTACAGCAGTTCAGATAAGAGGTAAAGTTAACTCTCTTTTGTGGTTCATTGCAAGGGCAGAGTGAAGATAAGTGATACTGAGTCGATATTTATAGCGACTCGCGTTCTCATGCTCTACTTTCGCACCCAGAGGTTACTGTACAAAGGAGCCTGGAAGGAGGAACCATTGTTGGTGGTGTTTAGAGCTTTAGCTCCCCCTTTGACTTTGTTCTCGTTGCAGGGATTTGTTTTACGTTGAAAGGCTGATTCTTTTCCCACTGCTTGTGATGGCTTTTCATTCAGCAGCACCCATCACCACCAAACAGCCAAGTCTCCTTTCTTTCTTATGTGCCAGCCATGCCTTTGTTTTCAAAGAATGACCTTTCCTTGCAAACAAGTGTTCTCTTTAGAAAGTAAGGTGAGCCTGATATAAGGAGATAGGGCTACTTATATTTTATTTTATCAGATACCGCTGAATCTATGCAAAATTCCCTCTACGGTTTCTTCCAGCATTTGTTGCCTAGTTAAGGACCTGCCAGGGCAAATGGCGCCACTGCTCCTCCACCACCCCGACTGGGAGACCCAGAGGCTGATTGCTGCGCCTTCTTTCCACTATTTTAGGAAATGTAAGACTGGTGAAAGTTTCCCACTGATACCTACTGTGCTTTAAAATCAGTGGTACATTTCCACGATGGCCTGGTTATTTTATTTGAGCACCATTACGTCGAGTGAGCAGATTCACTTATCTGTTTTCTGACTTCCACACCTAGAAGTCTGCTATCTTAGTGTTCTCCGAGAAATGCCTATCCTGACCCCTTTCCTGACTGTGAAGACTGGAGAGACCAAAGAACACACTCACTCTCCTTGGATTTGCTCTTACAGGAGGGAGAGAAGGAGAGTTAAGACTACAGCCAGCAGCATTCATGGTCATTTCCATTTTCTTACAGATCTTACTAGAAAATGACAGGTCAAAAAAATCTGTAAAGTTAGAGCAGTTTTTTTTTTCCTACCATCCTCACAGTAGAGTTGTTTCTCAAAGAACACAGAATTAGTAAACATATCATATAAAGGAAAAACAGATGATATTCTGAAGAATCTGTTTGTTTTCCTGAATGTTTTGGGGGTGTTTTTGATCACCAAACTTACTTCACATCACTAATTTTTTTCCCACCAGTTTCTAAATATGGGGGTCCATTGTTTAAATTCCAGGGACTTGTTTTTCCTTCTTTGCAGTGACCTTGAATGATTATCATAATTTTAGGGACACCAGCCAAAAACATACAACATAAAAGTGAGGTTGTGATTGAACACTGATAATGTCAAGTGCTTTTAATTAAGCTTCTAACGTTTGATACATTGATAACGAAATAAAGGTTCAGGTTTATTAAATTAGCTTTCGATTTGTTTTTTCAAAAACTCTTACCACATAGGGAACTAAATATATAACAGCAGCCTGTTCTCTGCAGTCAAAGCCTCAGTGTGCCTCAGAGGAATTCCTGCATGGAATCCATTTTTAAGGAAAGGAAAAGGTCAGGAAATAAGGCAAAGCCACAGACATAATATAGGGATCAAGAATGGGAATGTCTGGTAGAATTCACAGCCCAGGATGGCAGCAGCTGAAAGACAGTGGGGAACTGAAATAGAGGAACAGAGGTTACCAGTTGGAGGAGACCTTAGCGATCATTTGGGATAGTGGCTCTCAGCTTTGGCTGCTCACTGGAAAACTCAAGAGCGTTTAAGTCACACACTCGCATAGGTTGCACCATGCCAGTGAAATCAGCATCGCCGGGGATGAAGACCAGAGCACAGTGTGCTTGAAAGGCTCCACAGTGGTTCTGACCTGCAAGCAGGGTGGAACCTAACCCGACTCCTTCACTGGACACTGAGGGCCAGAGCAGATGCCCCCCAGCGGTCGGAGAGGTCTTGTCAGGCTAGGCTCCTCATCTCAGCATAGGGCATCCCTCTCCCCACAGCCGTCTGTGCCAGAAATCATGCTGTCTTCCCCTGCCCTCCCCCGTCTCGTCCTCCTGTCTAACCCAAGTGCCCCCTGTCCTGCCTCTGGGCTGCTTCTCACGTTCGTCTCACCTCCTCTCCTTGCCCCTCGCTTCCTGTGGGCGGTGCCACTTTTGCATCCACTGCACCCTCCTCCCTCCGTCTTCAGCCTCTAGCCTTGCTCCCATGCTCCATCTGTAACACCGTAACAAAACTCTCTGAGACACACATCTGATGGTTCCTCACAGTTCTTACACTACATGCTCGAATCATTTAGCCGTTTCTTTGGTTCAACAAAGCATGTCCTTTTCCTCTGTCTCTGCGTGCCTGTGCTCGACCTACTTTCTTATGGTTTATAAACGGCGCAGGCTATCTATAGACTCAATTCTTTTCTTTCTGCTTTTATCAAAAACTGACCTCTCCCAGTAGGCGAGACATTTTCCCTCTTCAACGAAACATTGTCCTATTTCAGCTGAGTTTAATGGGCCGTGCTTTGCCTACACCCTGACCAGAGGAAACTGCCGATGCAGAAAGTGTAGTAGAGAATCCCATGATCAACATCAGACCCGCCTCAGCCCCAGACCACATCCCTGGGAGTCACGGCCTTCGCTGACCTCTGAAGGTGTCCCGGCCACTTCCTTTCTCATCCCTGACTTCAGTGTCTGTAACTACTCTGTGCTTAGTCCTTGTTCTCACTGTGGTTCTCCCAGTGCCTAGTCCTTCACCAACAACCCTTTGGATTCTCAGTCCTTGGTTGTTACCTTGCAGGTCTTGGCTCTCTCCACCCTTTTGTCTCAGAACATGGTTCTCTAGCTCTCCTGTGGAGCACCTGCCGCTTCTCTGTCATGCAGTGACTGAACAGCCCTTGTTCCCTAGCCCTTACTGCCTGGAGTTTTGACTCCAGCCCCGCAGGTTGAATTTAGAGCCACACTCTCCTAATCCCCCGAGAAGGCAGTGGCACCCCACTCCAGTACTCTTGCCTGGAAAATCCCGTGGGCGGAGGAGCCTGGTAGGCTGCAGTCCATGGGCTCGCTAAGAGTCGGACATGACTGAGCAACTTCACTTTCACTTCTCACTTTCATGCATTGGAGAAGAAAATGGCAACCCACTCCAGTGTTCTTGCCTGGAAAATCCCAGGGACGGGGAGCCTGGTGGGCTGCCGTCTATGGCGTTGCACAGAGTTGGACACGACTGAAGCGACTTAGCAGCAGCAGCAGCAGCAGCTCCTAGTCCCCTCAGCACCATCACTGCCCCTGCACAAGCACAGAGGGCAGCTGTTCAGAACCGACTGTCCAGAGGGTAAGTTTGCTCAGCTCCCGTCCTCTTGCTCTGACTTTGCTGCTGCTCCTTGTCAGTTAATCGGCTAACCACTTCTTAGACCACTGCCAGAAAGGAATGAGGAAAATGTAAGTGTGTTGAAACTCTCCTTTCTTAGCATATCAGTTAGAAAAATCAACTAACTTATTTTATTGGTTGCTCTAGAATTTGCAACATCCATTTCTAACTAACCCCCCAAAAAAAAGATCCACTTTCACATAGGATGATAAAACTTCACAGGTAGTGTGAATGCTGCTGCTGCTAAGTTACTTCAGTTGTGTCTGACTCTGCAACCCCTTAGACGGCAGCCCACCAGGCTCCCCATCCCTGAGATTCTCCAAGCAAGACTACTGGAGTGGGTTGCCATTTCCTTCTCCAATGCATGAAGGTGAAAAGTCAAAGTGAAGTTGCTCAGTCATGTCCGACTCTTAGCGACCCCATGGACTGCAGCCCACCAGGCTCCTCCGTCCATGGGATTTTCCATGCAGGAGTACTGGAGTGGGGGTGCCACTGTCTTCTCCAGATAGTGTGAATACTTTGTAATAACAAAACAATCCTCACTCCTTCCTCCCATCCCTTATATGGTGGCCTTACAGGAGGAGTAAGGCCTTATTTCACATATTCATGCGTGTGCATAATCAAATATATTGTTGTTGTTTTATGTATTTTGAACAAATTGTTGCCTATTAGATAAATTAAGAATAAGGCTCACATTTCTGACCTATATTATTTTCCTTTTCTCTAAAGAGTTTCTTTTAACCAATTCCCTCGATTTTTCTTTGAAAGAGTCTCCAGTTCAGTTCAGTCACTCAGTCATGTCTGAGTTTTTGCAACCCCTGTGAACTGCAGCATACCAGGCTTCCCTGTCCATAATCAATTCCCGTAGTTTGCTCAAACTCATGTACATCGAGGAAGTGATGCCATCCAACCATCTCATCCTCTGTCATCTCCTTCTCTTGCCTTCAACCTTTCCCAGCATCAGGGTCTCTTCCAGGGAGTCAGTTTTTCACATCAGGTGGCCAAAGTATTGGAGTTTCAGCTTCAGCATCAGTCCTTCCAATGAATATTCAGGACTGACTTCCTTTCAGATTGACTGGTTTGATCTCCTTGCTGTCCAAAGGACTCTCAAGAGTCTTCTCCAACACCACAGTTCAATAGCATCAATTCTTCAGCACTCAGCTTTCTTTATGGTCCAACTCTCACACGCATATGTGATATGGGTCTTAATTGCTCCTTTATTTTTGAAGGATCATTGTTCAGGGTACGGAATTCTAGGTTGGTGGATTTTTGTCTCTCAGTACTTCAAATATTTGATTTTACTCTCTCCTTGCCTGCAAGGTTCCTGAAGAGAAGTTTAATGTAACTCTTTTGCTCCTCTGCAGGTAATGTGTTTTTTCCTTCTAGCATCTTTCAAGATTTTTCTTTTCTTTGATTTGCTGTAATTTGAAGATGATATGGCAAGGTGTAGTTTTCTTGGCATGTGTCCTGCTTGATGTTCTCTGAGCTTCCTAAATCTGTGGTTTAGTTCCAAAATCTTCCAGAATTTGACCTTAGTTTGGGGAAATTCTTGGTCATTCTTACTTCAAGTTATTTTGTCTTTTCCTCTCTCTTTTTTCCTCCTCCTATAAGTCCAATAGCATATATGTTATACCTTTTATCTCACAATCTTTGGATATTCTCTTTTCTTTCAGTGTTTATTCTCTGCTTTGCAGTTTAGAGGTTTCCATCAAAATACCCCCTAGCTCAGAGATTCTTGCTCAGCTTCTTCACTCTATTAATAAGCCCATAAAGATATTCTTCATTTCTGTTACATTATTTTTTATCTCTAATATTTCTTTTGGTTTTTTTCCTTAGGATTTCTATCTCTCTGCTTCCAATGTCCATTTGTTCTTGCATGTTGTTGCTTTACCCATTAGAGATATTAATGTATTAATCATAATTGCTTTATGACAATTCTAACATCTCTGCCATGTCTGGTTGTGACATTTGCTCTGTCTCTTCAAATTGTGGGTGATTTTTTCCTTTGACATTCCTTGTGATGTTTCTTGATCATCAGATATGATGTCCTGGTTAAAGGGAACTGCCTTTAATAATATGGCAAGATGTGTCTGGGGGAAGTGTTCTGTATTCCTGTGATTGTGTCGCAGTCTCTCAGCCAGTGTAGGCCTCTGCACTGTGATCTTCACAAGTGTTTCTCAGTGTATCTCTCTTTCTTTAGGTGGGATTGGACAGTGAGGTGGGCTGGAGCTGTGTGTTCCCTTCCGAGGTCAGTTAGGTAATACCCTAGCGGGTTAGGCTCTGATTAGCTAGCTTTTCTTAGGGGCAGACCTTGTGAAGAGAAAAATGCACTGGTGTATTCCAAAATGATTCCATTTCCCCCTCCTCCTGCCAGAAGCCCAAGGGGATTTTTCTCTGATTTTTCTGTGGAGCTTCTGCTGGTAAATCTCATAGCCTTGTGGGGGCCCCTACAACTGGATCCCATTGGAGTCCTTAACTCCCAAAGTGTCAGCATTGAGCTTCCAGTAATTATTGTTCGGGTTTCCCTGCCCCAACTCTGGTCCCAACAAGGACCTGCTCTGCTCAGTTGCTTGTTGGTCTCTCCAGTTCAGGGTGGGTGGGTGGGGAACAGTGTTCCATGTGTTCTTTGCTCTCATTTCGGTCCAAGACGAGTTGCTGATTTTTCAGAATAGTAACTTCCAAGTTCCTTATAGACAGAACCAGAAACCAGCAGTCAGTTCACTGAAACTCAAACTTGTTCTTTTGTCTTCTTACCACAGAGTATGATGAAGACCTGCTAAAACACTTGAGTTTTATTAGAACATACATTAAACACATCAAACTCCTTGAAAGCTTGTAGATTTTCTCATTTTGAGAATCCAAATGTAGAGTTATTACAGTTTCACCTTATACTCAGCACTATTTCATTTTAGAAAACATTAATCTGTAAATAGAGAATGGGCCCAGAAAATGTTGAATTCGTTTGGGGAACCAGGAGAAGTAAAATTGGTGGATATTGTTAAAACTCGATTATATTTTGATCTTGTTCAAAATACAGATTCTCCTCACACGTGGAATGCCTTTCAGATCTGAGCTCTGTTGTTATCTTTGATGAAAATTGAAATAATTATATTATCTGCAAACCTGAACTGTTAAAAAAAAAAAATTCTCCCCTAGGACCTTTAATTTTGTTTGGTTTTGTCTGAAAGGGAGTTTAAACATGGACATAAAAGGGGTCATTGGTGTTTTCTGTCCTTGCAGAGTGAGATTCTGACTTCCCCTGGAGGAGGGCATGGTAACCCACTCCAGTATTCTTGCCTGGAGAATCCCACAGACAGAGGAGCCTGGTGGGCTGCAGTCTGCGGGGTCGCACAGAGGCGGACACGACTGAGCCTGCACGCACATCTCTGTGACCTGGGCCTTGAGCTTAGTGATGAGGTGGTCTTGAAGGCACCTTACACAGTTCTCGGGAGGTGTTTGCCGTACTTACTGTACTTTGGCCACCCTCATTCCAGTTCATCACACAACTTGTTTAACATGTTTACTTTTTAAACACTTGGAGAATTAACAGGTGGTTGCATGACTGAGATGTTTGTTTTAACAGGCGAAAAAGTGGGAGGTAATTTAGACACACACTGTGATGCAATAGGAAAATACCTAATTATTCCATTTTTGGCTCAGCTTTTAGTTTCAGTTAAAACTGCTGATAGCAAGGCTCAACAAGTCTTGTAGCTTCGTATTGTTAACATGGTCTGCGTGTGAGAAACTGGCTCACTAGCAACTGGCTTACTTTAGTTACTTGTACACAAAACCTTCTACTTGGCTTTAGCGCTCAGTTCAGTCGCTCAGTCATGTCCGACTCTTTGTGACCCCATGAATTGCAGCACGCTAGGCCTCCCTGTCCATTACCGACTCCCAGAGTTCACTCAGACTCGTGTCCATTGAGTCGGTGATGCCACCCAGCCATCTCATCCTCTGTCGTCCCCTTCTCCTCCTGCCCCCAATCCCTCCCAGCATCAGAGTCTTTTCCAATGAGTCAACTCTTTGCATGAGGTGGCCAAAGTACTGGAGTTTCAGCCATAGCATCATTCCTTCCAAAGAAATCCCAGGGCAGATCTCCTTCAGAATGGCTTTAGTGTTAGAACTTAGTAAAGGGTCTCTTCTCAAAGTTTCTGTCGCCAGCAGTTATAATGTGACTACAGAAAGCTCCAAAAGCCCTCTATCTGTTATAGCATGTCTCAAAAACAGCTGGTAATATTCTCTGTCTGAGTGTAGAATGCTCAGAATGCAAAATCCCGAAAAAACAGCTAACTGATATTTTCCTTGATATGTTCATCCCGATGTGTCAGGATATAGGTTATGATTGATTCTTGAACTGTCTTTGTTGGATGAGCAAAAGGAACAAGGAATTTTGCTGGACAAATAGTTGTTCATTTAGTTTGGGGTCACAGGACTATTGCCAGAAGTGGACATGGTCAAAGATAGAGATTATGTGAATAGATCAGAGACGGCTCTTTCTATAACTTTTTTGTAAAGAGTCAGATAGTAAATACTTTAGCATTTATGAACTATAGAGTCCCTGTTGCAACCACTGAAATTCTGCTGTTATGGCGTGAAGGCAGCCATAGATGATACATAAGCAAGTGAGTGTGACTATTATTTTTCATTAAAATTTTATTTGCAGAAGCAGACAGTAGGCTGAATTGACCCAGGGGCCATCATCTGTCAACCCCTATTCTAGATCCCAGAAGATGTAGCTCTGGGCTCCATGACTCTGACCTCACAGGAAAAACAGCAGTGGTATTCGGTTAACTGGACTCATAATATATAACCTTCCATAGTCACAGCCAAGACTTCACTGTAGTTGTATATAGTAAATTTTTGTCAGACAGAAGGGCATTCTTCACTGTCTTCTTTTTGGGTTTAATGTGAATGGTGTTATTTGCTATTTATTTATACCCTACTTTCTTCCCCAAATAATAGAAGGTATATTTAGGTTTTAGCAATCAAAATAAAGATGTAAAATCCAAACCTACAGAAAAAAGCCACACTAAACTACCTCTGCCTATTCCTTATCCACTTGCTGACTCAAGCTAGTAGCTCTGCCATTTTTGGACTGATCAGTCCTGGGGAGACCTCGTAAGCTGAATACTGATATGCTGCCTATTTTATCTTCTCTAACATAATTTCCTGAAAAAAAATCTTCCCCCAGTGTTTTATATTGTCTCCTACCAAAGGAAGTGTTAATATCCGTCATTTCTCTTCTGATTGAAGTATAAGCCAAGAACTGTTAAACCAGCTAAGTGGGTATATGGAGAGGAAAGAGAAAATTAGAAGCTAATGAAAACTCTGGTGGGCAGGTGACCTGTTCAGAACAGATGCCAGGGCTCAGAGAGACATGAAACTGTTTCCATACAGTTAGACATACATCTCTGCTCTGCAGAGAAATGGAGTTAGGTTACTGGGCAGGTGGTCAGCAACATGGCTCAGAGGTGGACAGGGGAAGTGGGAATTTTGGCTGACCTTCAGGGAGAGATTTCAGCTAGTGGGTTTCAGAATGTGGAAACAGGCCAAGTGTTTTGAAGCACTGCTTACTTGAATTGGGCTCCAAAGACAGTTCCAAGTAGAGAACTAACCTGTAGGAAACCCATGAGTGTGTGCAAATGACTCTAAAACAAGGGCCTCATTGATATTAGCTCTGACTCCTCAACCAGGTAGATGCCAAACGTCATGTAAGACCTATGCTGGAGATCCACGTGGATTTCACGCTGGGGAGGTGCACTGGGTGTGCTCAGGAGGAGACTAGAATTTAAAGGAAGGAAATCCTTCCCTAGGGAACGTGGGTACTGGGCAAGGATCAACATCAGAAAGACCCAGAAGCCAGATGGGGGCAGTCTTAAGGATAGACTGGCCACTCTCATGACAGAGTTTTGAGATGTGGTATGAGATGGCTGGATGGTATCACTGACTCAATGGACATGAGTTTGAACAAGCTCTGAGAGATGGTGATGGACAAGGAAACCTGGCATGCTGCAGTCCATGAGGTCACAGAGTGGGACACGACTGAGCAACTGAACTAAACTGGAGTGGGCTAACTCTGATACACAAAATCTAAATACAAGAAATGCGTTCTATAATCAGCAGCTGGGATAGTGTTTAATACCTGTTTTTTAAAATGTCTTATCTTTTCTCTAAGTTTATAAATGTTCTAACCTTTAAGCGGAAAAGAGAAATTAAGAATTTCCAACCTAAGCCATAATCCCTTTTCTCATTCACTCTTGGTGAGAGGGAAGGTTGGTCTACTCTGGAGGAGGGGGCTGCCTGGCTGTTCCAATCAAGGTAATAAACATGCCTACTCCTTGGTTCTGCAACTGGACTTCCATAATTTATCCTTTTAAAAACACACACTCTCAAGCTGGCCTAGATGTTTGTGCAAAGATTATCATTATATTTATAAATTGAAATGCATTGCAGGAAGAAAGTTCAGATTTCAGGAGTTTTTGGATTTTAGAACTCTTAAGGGATCACAGTGCTGGATATACAGGCACTTAAGTTTTGCAAGGATAAATAGTGAAGTGGAAAAAAAGTAAATTTCAGAAGACTGTATACGGAATGATCCTTTCTTTGAAAGTAAAATTTATCAGTTGTGTGTGAAGATACATGCACAGAAGGTCTGGAACTATCCACAAAATTTTTCACAGTGATCATGGGAAGGTGGACAGATCACAGTGGATTAACATGGTGATTAAACAATTAGTAAACAAAACAATCAGTAAAACAAAAGTAAAGCTGATTCTTACAGTCACCTCTCCTAAGAGAATAGCACCCTTCATTATCACAGATGCTGGGGGTAAAAGAGATGGAGAGGCCTCACTTCTTATAATGAAGAAGACATCATGAGAAGTGAAGGGGGGCTATTTTTCTCGTAACTGTGCATGAGAGTCACGTGTTGTCATACATTTATTTTAATGAAAAATAATAGTCACACTCACTTGCTTATGTATCATCTATGGCTGCCTTCACGCCATAACAGCAGAATTTCAGTGGTTGCAACAGTTAGTTGTATCTAACTCAGGTATATTCATTTATTCATTGAGTGAGTGAGTGAGAGTGAAGTCGCTCAGTCATGTCCGACTCTTTGCGACCCCGTGGACTGTAGCCTACCAGGCTTCTCTGTCCATGGGATTCTCTAGGCAAGAATACTGGAATGAGTTGCTATTCCCTTCTCCAGGGGATCTTCTCGATCCAGGGCTCCAACCTGTGTCTCCTTCAGCTTCCACATTGCAGGTGGATTACCATTTCCTTCTCCAGGGGATCTTCCCGACCCAGGGATCGAACCCGGGTCTTCCACATCGGAGGCAGACGCTTTAACCTCTGAGCCACCAGGGAAGCCCGTTTATTCATTAGTTCAGAAAATATTTATTGAGTGCCTACTGTGTGTGAGACACCATTATATCTATAGCAGTCATATGTATGTATGCATGTGTGCATGCTAAGTCACTTGAGTTGTGTCCAACTCTTTGTGACCCTGTGGGCTCTAGCCAGCCAGGCTTCTTTGTCCATGGTATTCTCCAGGCAAGAATACTGGAATGAGTTGCTATTCCCTTCTCCAGGGGATCTTCTCAATCCAGGGCTCCAACCTGTGTCTCCTTCAGCTTCCACATTGCAGGTGGATTCTTTTACTGCTGAGCCTCCAGGGAAGCCTTGCTCGTGCCCAACTCAGAGTAACAGAAGTTGGTGTTGCTGTGAAACTGAAAATGTTCTAAATGTATTTTCTTTCTTCTCATAGTTTTTGAATATATGCATTTGTAATACATAGAGTTGTAATTATGAAACTTTCCATAAAGAGATTGCCTGGCTGGTGTGTGACAGTGATCCACATGACTATCAAGTGGCCTTGGTTTCTGGTTGTTTCCATTCATCCCAAATTAACCGTGTAGGTCCTCGGCCTGCACAAAGGAAAAATCTCGAAATAATGTCATAAAGTAGATCGTGAGATAGAGCTAGAGATCTTCATTTAGCTGTATACAAAGTGTGTGTATTTTTGCCACCTGTCAACTCAAAGGTTTGTGTTTTCTCCCACAGAAAAAGCAAAGAACAAAAGAGCTTTCCCGGATATTCCATTCGTACAGCCCATATGATCACAAGGTAAGAGCAGTGTGTTCTCAGTGTGGCTGATGATGGAGGCCTCTGAGCGCAGAGCAGTGTTCACCAGTGCACAGCGGTTTTAAAGTCCACATCTACCAATTACATTCATATTTCATTTTTAATTTTTAACTCTTTAACTCTTGTAAAGAAGAGAGAAAATTTGTATTTCTGAACTAAAATATTCTTCTGTCTTCACGTTAAAATCTGGTTACATATTGTCACTGAAGCCTGAAAGACTGCCAAAAGACATATTTGGGGGTGTTTTTCGATTAGTGGGCTTTTTCCTTTCCAAACAGTGTAGTAAATGAACTTGGCTTTTGAACTGATGAAGATAGTTGAAATATTATCTGCCAACTGTCGGTTCACCATTGCTCCTGACAGAAAGTTCTGTTTCTTTAAAACACACACACACACACACACACACACACACACACACACACACACACACACACACACACACACACACACACACACACACACACACACACACACACACACACACACACACACACACACACACACACACACACACACACACACACACACACACACACACGAAAGCTGTGCCTAGAATTATACCTGAAATACTCACTCCCGAGAGTTTTGCTGTACTGAAGACCACATGGTTAATGACCTTGGCCCTCCATCCATCAAATTCATAGATCCACAGCCAGTCTGGTTGCACTTATACCCCACACTCTCCACTCCCTGTCTTTGAAGAATTCTTAAGCCTCTTCTCACTGATAAGTATTTCAATATATATTTGTAAAACATAAATTCTTAAAAAGCCCACTAACTTTTTAAAGAAAATGCGCAATACAACATCTTATGAAAGTATCCTGAGACTTGTTCAGATCTTCTGTATCATGTAAGGTTCTGATAAATCTGTTAATTTGAGGTGATTTCAGAAGCAAACAAAATATTTGCATAGTTGAAATGCTGATGCAAACTTAAATCTATATCTATGAATTTACAAAGAGATATGTGGTAGGGATTTTTTAACTAGCCAAAATAAGGGGTGTGAAAACTACTTTCTTCATTTGAGAATACAGAGATGTCTGGATTCAGGAGGAAAAAAATTGTGCCAGTTGTTCATAGAAGTTGAAAGAATTTAAATAGCTTCTGGTTTTTCTATAGTAACCAGTTGTCTTCAGTGTCAAAAATCTATCAAAAGAGATGTTGTATTCCATGTGACCACAGCAATGTACAAGACTAAACATTTATCATTTCAAGTTAAATTTTTCAAGTGAAATCGATCACTGAAGAATAGCAATTTGTTGGCAAGAGTTTGAGCAAGCCAGGAGTGTCTGACAATGCAGGCGGAAGGTGCAGACTGGTAAATAACAGAACAGCCAGAGGAATGAGATTGGCCAGATTTCCGATGGGAAAGTTGCCCTTTTTTTTTTTTTTTTTAAGGCAGTGTCACTTAATTAACATAAATGCAACAGTGGCTGAAGTTGATATTTAGCAGCAGCAGCAACAATAAGCTGTGGCAAATCAAAGGTTTCGCCTGACTTGTCTAATTTTGCCCACTTCTAACATTTTTGAATTCACTGTTAAGGGAAATTCCATTATTCTTTTATTAGAACTCTTAATGGAGCTTAGCCACTCACAGCTTCTGCTGGCTTCCTCTTCATATCCTTTGTGGCATTGTATCAAAGTCACCTCAGATGATTTTGGCTTCCTCTGTGAAGACTTCATTCCTCTACAAATTAGTCATCAGGCAGTAAGGAATTGAACATAAATGCTAGATGGAGTTCCCTTTGATCTTTGCTTTAAGGTCGGTCATAAATTACTGTTAAGTAGCTGGACAGCTTGATGAGTGATTTTTGAAGCACCCAAGGTTTAGCTTGATGGCATTCTGTTTTATTCTATATATGCAGTAAAAAGGGGGAATTTTCTAGGAAAATTTCTCCTTCCCCTTACTCACCTCTTCATGTTTTTCTAAACTCCTTCCAGGCAAATTTATCCGTTTTAGTTTTAACCATGTCTCTTGAATCATGGGCATTGAGTGAGGTGCACTGTTTTCTCAATATGAGAATGTTCCTTTTTTTCTCCATAAATAAAATAATAGAAGATTGTGATTTGAGTTACCTTGTCATTTTAATTGCCCAATTATATGCAAATTAGTTTTCTAGACAGATAGCTTTTAGTGTAAAATGTTTTTTTGTAAGATGTGGTTAAAATTGGTTTAAACATCTCATGCTCAATGAGCTTTCTGGAGAGATCTTTCAGGTTAAATATATACATATGTCATAAATGAAAGCTTATATAAAATAAAATATAGGCTGTCTGGGATTTGCTTTAAAAAAGAATTAAAAGGGGACATGGGTAGGGCATAGTAAAAAGAAGGTTGGCCTTGTGTTGATGATTATCAAAACTAAATTATTGTTTTGTGGGGGTTCATCCTTCTATTCTGTGTATTTTTTTAATATGATTGAAATTTTCCATAGTAAAAATGACGCCAGAAGTAAAAAAACACTATGGTCTACTCATAGGAGTGAGTGTTATGGTATTCTATTCTTCTCTAGCTAGATTTTTTTAATTGTTCATTTTTCCCTTAATGTAAATTTGAAGAAGGAATACTTAGCATTTCAGAAGGTTCATAATGCTGAGCAAACCCAGAAATGCAAATTCTGTTCTAAAGTTGGCATAATTTTCTGGGGGTTCATCCCAAATTATAGTGGGTCACTTAAATGATAGTCTTTCCTCCAAGAAACTATTAAAACAGTTTAATGAGAAAAAGGAGTCAGCCCCCACCATTTTGCTTTCAGTGAGCCACTTATGTTTGCTCTCCTTTTCTCCGCCAAACCAAGACTGCGCCCGCCTGACCCCAGACACAGGAAAGTCACCAGGTTAAACAAATTTGTTGTTTGAGTGAAGCCAGGTGCATTTCTTAATCAGACTTGAAAGCCATTATTTAGGTTGTAAATGGTCAGTTGGTTTTCTCTAAGTGCTGTTGCAAAAAGCAAATAGAGCTTAGGGCAAAAGGAGCACTCAGGATGAGTCTTGAGGAAAATACTCGATTTGTTTTTTATACTCTAAGTCAAATTTTGCTGGAGCCTGGAAGAATTTCGCTTTGGATTGTTATCTCTAGTGCTGTGTTCATCTTTTTTAAAAATTGTTTTTAGGAATTCTCGTAAACATACACAGAAAGGCTTGACCAAACCCTAAGTCTCATTTCTCTCCCTAATAAAAAGGGAGCATTGGTAAAGGAAATCCAGTAGCCGCAGGTAATCTGATTGTGTTTTGTACATTATATTCTTTCCTCTGTTGTTTTAATAAACACATAATAAACAGAGCTTGGAATTTCTGAAACCACATCACAGCTAACCGTAAGCTTATAGGACCAAAGGTCTCCCAGGCCAAGGACAGCCAACTGGAGTTGCATTTCTCCTTTGGATAAGTCAAGGATGAGTGGACTAGGTTATCATTAGGACGTTGCTATTAAAGCCTGCAGATTGGCATAAGCTTTTTGTCTCCGACCTGGAGAAAATATCGCCATACGTATATGTGGTGTCTCCCTCTTCCCTATTGCCTTCTTTTCTTTCTGGTTACATATTATCAGAATTATGTGTTGGGGGAAATCTAGGTTTATCAGCTAAACACAAATGTTTATAATTTGCTCTCATAAAATGCTACTATAAAATACGAACATACTTGAAAAGGTACACAATTCTGTTTAGGTCTGTAGTGGTGTTTACATCTGCAAAATTCAATGCTTCCTCAACATAGATAATCTGTATGAATTAATATATACTTGACTATTAAAAGTGAGTCTTTTTAACAGGTTGCCATTGTTATAGTTTCAGTATTTTGTGAAGTGGGCTTCTCATTTTCTTTTAGTGACTGTTGTTGTTTGAATAATTTTCGACATAAATCAGTGGACACACATGAGTAGAAACGTATTTGTGTTGGTGAAGTAAACTTTTCTTTGTCTTTTGGTGACCAGTGTTATTTTAATGGTTTTTTCCTACACACATAGACATGTATCGCTTGAACTGTAAACAGACTCATGTGTGTCCAAAAAAACAGTTGCCTGTGAATTAAATACACTTGAGAAGTTAGCATATGAATAGACAGAAAATCACTCAACCGGAGGTCTTTTGTGTAGCGATCTTAGCCGTCAAAAACACAACCCAGAACCTGAAAGTAAGCCAGCCTAGGTCCAGACTGTCACAATCATCTAATTCTCTCCCTCCCTGCCTCATTAGTTCTTCAGTTCTCAATCCACAAACAGTCCACTTAAAAAAAAAATAGTTCTAACAAACATAAATGCGTGGTTTCCCAAACCACAGTCAACTCTAGCAGCAGTTAAAAAGAGGGTGGTTATTGCTTCAAGAAGTCAGAGCTCCATTAAGAAGTGGCAGCATGCAAAATGAGTGCAAGGACAAGGTCGGCCATAAAAGCTCTAAGTCATTAACAGAGGGATTCTAAATGTGCAGCTGCCCAAGGCCACTTAATGTGGATCCAAATATCCCTATAATACATTTTTTGTAGTCCCAGAGTAAAATAATTGGACCTAAATTACCTCAGGAAACAGATGTTTTCTTTAAAAAATAGTAGAGATGTTTATAATCTATTTTTACAAACATTGATCTTTAAGAATAAATCGTCTTTATCCTGAAAACTCTCTTAGGAAGAGCTGGTTGTTAATGGCGCTGGATAAATGAAGTATGTATTACTATAGAGAGTGGTTTAGTAAATGAGAAATAGTCAAAGAGTGGTTGAACACATATTGGTAATTGGGTAAAGAAACTAACCAAGTGGGATAGAAGGTGTATGAGAGCCTAAGAGGTGAGAAGGGTAGAATCTGTCTTCCCCCCAATTATTTATTTATCTATTTAGATATTCTAAAATTATTAAAGCCTTTGAGAATTATATTTTTATCCTAAAGCTTATTCGAGGTATAACTTGATTGAATACTTGTAAGTAGTGAATCAGTACAATGAGTTTTTTAAATTTCTGAATTAATTTTGGCTGCTCTGAGTCTTCATTACTATGCACAGACCTTCTCTAGTTGCAGTGGGCTGGGCTGCTCTCTATTTGTGGTGCATGGGCTTCTCATTGTGGTTTCTTCTCTTGTTGCAGAGCACGGGCTCTAGGCGTGCAGGCACATGGGCATAGTTGCCCTGAGGCATGTGGAATTGAACCCATGTGCCCTGCATGGTAGGCAGATTCTCAACCACTGGGCTACCAGGGAAGTCCAGTACAGTGCATTTTTACCTGCAGTATTAAATATGCGAAAATAATTGACGTGTGTTTTCCTTATCCACACTTCCTAAGATTATCTTAAGAACTGTTGTGGATACAAATACTACTTGGAATTCATACCTACTAGTGTATAGTGAACTATGTAATAGAAAGTGTAAAATTATATTTTCTGCAGCTTCACTTGGACAGAAGCCCAATCTATTTCAGAAGTCTTGGGGAAAAGCAGTCTTTGGTTATATACCGTCCTTTCTTCCCTAAGAGACTAGCAATCTCTATGGCATCAAGTTTCATAAATCTACATAACACAACTTAAGCCAAAGGAACAGTTTCATTTCAGAAAATCATCTACTGATTTACATTTTCCCATTAATTACATCTGTCTAGTAATTTAACATAGAAGTTACTTTATCCAGTTCTTCATGTTTGAAGAGTCACAGACATTTGACTCAGTCCTGAGGCAGCTACAGAACTGTCGAGCCTGCATCACGCCCCTGTGCTTGGAGGGAAGTAGCATCAGAGTGCCTTGTGTTGTACATTTAGAGAAGGAGATGCAGGTTTGGATTATTGCCTGCTGGCCCTATTGGGCTTTGAGCTATCTGCTGTCTGGAAATAGCAACTTCATTTCTTAATGGATCCAGCACTCTTTGATAGCCAGATTTTCATGGCACATGCAGAAGAAGAGACAAGTTATTGATTTGCCATGTTTATGTCATGCTTAAAACGGTTCTCTGCAGCAGATTGGGCAAAACTATTTGTGCACTTAACTCTAGTCCCCACCTTTGGCAAAGGCTAAAAGTTGTTTAAAAAGTAATTTGGGGGATGTTGCTAAATAGCAGGAACAATTGGATAAATGTCTGATTGACTTCCCTTATTGTTACATTTATCACATTCATGCTAAAACCATAGTTTTAGTTTTAGTAAACTAAACAGCATACAGCATACTAAAACCGTGCTCAGGTTATGGCCTTGGAACACAGGGAAGTGAGCACTTCAGTAAATATTAAACTCATTTCGTTGGCCTCAGGAACTCTACACTAAAGTCGTATGAGGAACTCAGTCTCAAAATAATGGACATTCTGAAGAGCTCTTTTGGTGTAAAATCTGTGCTTCCTGCTCAAGGTAACCATATGATTGTTACCACAGAGGCAGATCTGCTATTTCTGGCTTCAAGAATAGGTATCTCTAGACACCCTTTTGCTTCCCGATCCATGCCAAAATGCATTTTCTTTATTTTTAACTTTTCTCAGCTTGTGATTCAAGTTGAATAACAGGTCATGTTTCCTGGAGCCTAACTTTGATATTGTACCATTGTATTTTTCTCTTTTCCTTCTAACAGGGCATTGTTCTAAAAATTAAACTTTTTTTTTTTAACACATTGATTTATTTTGTTACTGTAACTTCAGGGATAGGTTGTATAGAAGTCAGGAAGTCAGTCGCTCAGTCGTGTCCGACTCTTTGCAATCCCATGGACTGTGTCCGTGGGATTCTCCAGGCAAGAGTACTGGAGTGGGTTGCCATTTCCTCCTCCAGGAGATCTTCCCAACCCAGGGATCGAACCTGGGTCTCCCGCATTGCAGGCAGATGCTTTACCATCTGAGCCACCAGGGAAGTTGTATCAAAGTATATGTAAATATCGAAGATTTTAGTGGTATGTTAAAATGATATATCCAGGGACCCATAGATGTCAGAATTCTGCTCTGGCAGTTTCCCTGAGGATTGGCAAGGAGACCGGAATCTGATTGAATCATCATCATCATTACACTACTTAAAAGCACACCATGTAACTGGTACTATTCTCAGAGCTTTGCATATACACTTTTAATTTTCATCCCAACTCTATCAGTACTGTCATTGGATTGGCCAAAAGTTCGTTCAGAGCTCTCTGTACCATCTTACTGAAAACCCAAAGAAGTTTTCTGGCCAACTCAGTATTATCCCTTGTTTTATGAATGATGAAACTGAGACATAGGTTAAGAAACAGCTCCTAGGTTACAGAGTAATTTAGCTCCGGAGGCCATGCTCATCACCCCTGGGCCACAAGTAGCAGCAGATCCGCAGATGAAGAGGCTCTCAGAAAGGTGGACTGATGAGCACAGCTCAAGTTCCAGGTCACAATGGGCCTTCTTACCCTCCACCTGCAAATCTCAATCTAAGTAGACAAACTCCATGTAGACACAGAGGGAGGAGAAGAAAGTAGAGAGAGAGGACAGAAATAGTCCAGGGGAAAAGCATCAAGGATTCCACAGACTGCTTCCCCATAAAGCAGACAGTAGAGCAGCAAGAACCACCACCCTCACCTCCACTCTTCCCCAATCTGACAAATCTACCGTTAGCCTGGGGCAAGGGAAACTTCCTTTAAGCTGGATACCAGGGCTTCCACCATCAGAGACTAACAGATGACTGTTAAGCACTGTTGGGCACTCTGTTTGCAGAGCCTGTTCACCTTGCTCTCCTGTCAGCTTGCATCTGTGAGGGTGGGGATGGGACAAGTTGCAACTAAAGATTGTCGTGTTTAGGGCCAAAACAGCAGGGGATATCCAAGCCAGAGAAACAGGACAAGCCCGCCTATAAGGCTAGAGCCCAGAAAAAGGTTGAGGAGAGAATGAACTGAAGTCACGTGGAGATGGGAAAATGGCACCAGGACAGTCTGGAAACCTGTTCCATTCATCAGGACCCCAGCTAGCATTTCTGACTTCTTTTATAGGCAGCTGGGGTTCTAAATCAGAAGTCAGAGAGTTCCCCAGGTCCTCATTTAAGAATGTTTTATTTAGTAGCATGCTCTCTTACCTCATACCTCTTTGCCCAGCTGCTCCCAGGAAATATCAGGAATAAGGAGAAACAAAGTTCATGATCAAATATTTTGCTAGCATTTAATGTAAAAGTATTGATGAAAATTAATCAAAAGAAAATCTAAAAGGCAAAAGAAGCAAAAATAAACAAGTGGGATACATCAAACTAAAAAGCTTCTGCACAGCAAAGGAAACCATCAGCAAAACGAAAAGGCAGCCTACCAAATGGAAGAAGATATTTGCAAATCTTATACCTCAGGAGAATTAACATCTGAACTATATAAAGAACTCAAACAACTCAGTAGCAGAGTAACTCACAAACAGTTCAGTTAAAAAGTGGGCAGAGAATCTGAATAGACATTTTACAGAAGAAGGTGTACAGATGGCCAACAAGCACCTGCAAAGATGCTCAGCATCACTGACCATTGAAGTCAAAGGAATCAAAGTGAAAGTTCCTCAGTCGTGTCCAGCTCTTTGGGACCCCATGGAGTATACAGTCCATGGAATTCTCTCGGCCAGAATACTGGAGTGGGTATAGACTATCTCTTCTCCAGGGGATCTTCCTGACCCAGGGAGCGAACAGGGGTCTCCCGCGTTGCAGGTGGATTCTTTACCAGCTGAGCCATAAGGGAAGCCCTTGTCACTCACTAATCATCCATCACTAATCATCAGTTCAGTTCAGTCGCTCAGTCGTACCTGACTCTTTGTGACCCCATGAATTGCAGCACGCCAGGCCTCCCTGTCCACCACCAACTCCCGGAGTTCACTCAGACTCACGTCCATCAAGTCGGTGATGCCATCCAGCCGTCTCATCCTCTGTCATCCGCTTCTCCTCCTGCCCCCAATCCCTCCCAGCATCAGAGTCTTTTCCAATGAGTCAACCCTTCGCATGAGGTGGCCAAAGTACTGGAGTTTCAGCTTTAGCATCATTTCTTCCAAAGAAATCCCAGGGCTGATCTCCTTCAGAATGGACTGGTTGGATCTCCTTGCAGTCCAAGGGACTCTCAAGAGTCTTCTCCAACCCCACAGTTCAAAAGCATCAATTCTTCAGTGCTCAGCTTTCTTCACAGTCCAACTCTCACATCCATACACTAATCATCAGGGAAATGCAAATCAAAACCTCAGTGGGATATTAACTCAAACTATTAGAATGGCCATTATCAAAAAGTCAAGAAATAAGTGTTGGTGAGGACACGGGAAAAAAGAATCTTTGCATTCTATTGTCAGTCAGTGCAGCCACTATGTAAAACAGTTTGGTGGTTCCTCAAAAATTAAAAACAGAACTACCAAGTGATCCAACAATTCCACTTTTGGTTATTTATTCAAAGAAAGCAAGAACACTAATTCTACAAGAGATATACACCCCATTGTTCATTGCACCTTATTTACAATAGTCAAGACATGAAAACAACCTGAGCATTCATGGATAGGTGAACAGATAAGGAAAACACATGTGTTTGTACACACAGTGGAATATTATTTAGCCATAAAAGGAAGTCTTGCTAATGGGCCTTGAGGGCATTATGCTAAGTGAAATAAGTCAGGCAGAGAAAGACAAATACTGCATGATCTCACTTAAATGTAAAATCTAAAACAAAGCAAAATAAACTCATAGATTAAAAACAAACAACCAGATTGATGATTTCCGGAGGCAGGTGTTGGTGGTAGGTGGGAGAAATGAATGAAGGGAGTCAAAAGATATGACTTTCGATTATAACATAAATAATCCATGGAGATGCAATGTACAGTATGAAGCTAGAGTTAATAATTTTGTAGTATGTATTTGAAAATTGCTAACAGAGTAAATCTTTAAAGTTCTCATTAAAAGAAAAATATGTTACATGTATGGGGACATATGTTAACGACCCACTCTGATCATTTTGCAGTATATACAAAAATTGAATCATTATGTTGTACGCCTGAACCTAACATAATGTGTTTCAATCATATCTCAAGTAAAAAAATAAAGTCTACATAGAAGTGGCAATTACTATATTCTAAATTATTTATCAAGTCTAAAGGTATCTCATTTTCTACTGTCGTTGTTGTATGAAATTCACTAGCATGAGGAAGAAATCAGCAGAGGAGGGAAGTGGAACTGCATAGTATCAAGAGCCAGAGTGTGTGCCTGTACCACTCAGCCCTGAGCTGCTTACCTCCCTCTGCTCCACCAGTCACCCCCAGGCTGGTCTTCTACCATCAGCCTCTGCATGCATTTAAAATGTATCACCAGCCTCTTTCTGTCTTGATACACACCCTGCCCAACCTTTTTTTCTGTGTCTGACCACCAGTGGGCACTATCGCTTACCAGTCTTCCCCAGCAACATACTTAGCTAGCACACCCTCCACTTGACATATTAGGCCTGTTGCATGTTGGGTTGTCGGTGTTGTTCAGTCTCCCAGTCATGTCTCACCCTTTCCAACCCCGTGGACTGCAGGATGCCAGGCCTCTCCACCACCATCTCTGGAAGTTTGCCCAAGTTCATGTCCATTGCATTGGTGATGCCGTCCAGCCCTCTGATCCTCTAACGCCCTCTTCTCCTGCCCTCAATCTTGCCCAGTATCATGGACTTTTCCAGTGAGTCAGCTGTTTGCATCAAATGACCAAAATACTGGAGTTTCAACTTGCGCATCAATCCTTCCAACATGTCGGGTTGCCAGTTAGCAAATGAAAACAGGACACCAGTTACACTTGAACTTTAGATAAACAACAAGTTGTTGTTGTTTGTTTGTTTCTTTTTCTTTTCTTTTTCTTTTTTTTAGTATAAGTATGTCTCATGCAATATTTGGAGTTTACTTATACTAAAAATGTATTCGTTCATCTGAAATTCACATGTAAGTGATGTTTTGTTTTTATCTGGCAACCCCAGTTGTTTTGGCAAATTGAGATAGAAAGATGAAAGGGAAAAGAATATCCCAGAGAAAATGAAATTAAAAATGAGTTTAAAACCTCCCCTATATATAACATGAAGGATATACACAAGTTTCTTCCTGTTCCTAACCCCATCTTTGTATAATGTGCCTGGCCTTCCTGTCAAAGACTGACACCAATGCCAGATGGTTTTTCAAACATTTACTGTTTTAATGGAGAAGATGAAACAAGTTACTCAATTAACTTTTGTTCTCTAAAATCTTGTGACTGTGTTTTAACCTGGGAAACCTGTTTGGAAAACTGCTTGGAAGACACAGAAGTTGAAATTAAAACGTGCTTGTAGCTTATTTTCAAGGAAGAGTTTTCAGATCTGCCCTCTGAAAAGTACACTTTGTTTCTCTAGCAATATATTTTGTCGTAAAATATGTTAATGGCTTCTCTCCAGCTGCAGTTCTTTTTATTGAGATGTTTTGACACTAAAAGCGTTAATGCCAGTGATGCTTAAAGCAAATAATGCAGGCATCCACTAGAGAAATGAGGATGCGACTCCTGATTTTTTTTTTTTTTTCATCTATAGCTCTGCTGCTAAAGTTTTCAGCTGGTTGAGAATCTTTTCATTGGTGGTGTGAGGGTTGATGCTCTGCAGAGTTTTCTTCCCAGACCTGGCCTCTTATCTTCCTCAGCACATTATTAACAACAGGTACAGACCTCATTCGGTACACCACTCTCCTATGATCACCAACCTTCAATACAGATTGTGACTTCCACATTTTTCAGAATTCTCTTGACAGAGAGTAGTGAAGTGAAAATATTTCCACGGGCCAGTAATTCATTCTCTCTAGGGTTTCTGTGCAAGGTTAAGAAGACATAAGTAGGTTTAGCATCGGTGGCGTTTTTAAAATGTATACATTAACACTCCTCTTGAAATCGTAAATCTAGAGAATTTTAGCATCTGAGAAAAAAATGAGTTAACATCTTCTTCTCATGATTGTTAATACTTTTCTTTATTCAGCGTTCTAGCTTTGGATGCTTTTCAGATTTCCAGAAGTATTTTAAATGCACGTGTATCAAATAAAAATAAAGGAGTTTTGAAAACTCAAGTTTTTTTAACGTAGCTCTGTCATCATACGGCACACATGAGTAAGAAAGGAAACTATTCCCTTTTAATTACTATAAGCTACAATCATCTGACATAGATCTCTAATTCAACTTAGGCTCCCCCACCTTTATTTTTTGAGGGAGTAATTTTAAAGTTGCTTGTTTGTCTATATCCCTTGCTAATTACTTCATATCAACACTTTATTTTTCTAATTTAATTTAAAACTATGATATAGTTAACACTGTTACATTTGCCTCCCCTCCCTCACCTCTAGGGGCTTCCCACGTAGCACAATAGTAAATAATACACCTGCCAGTGCAGGAGACACAAGAGACTTGGGTTTGATCCCTGGGTTGGTTGCCTCCCCTGGAGAGGGAAATGGCAACCCTCTCCATTCTTGCTTGGAAAATCCCATGGACAGAGGAACCTGGCAGGCAACAGTCCACGGGGTGGCGAAGAGTCAGGCACGATTGAGTGGCCAAGCACACACACACACCCTCATCTCTAGGGCCTGGGTGCTTCCTTTGACTATTCTTCAGCTTGTCTCTCTCCCTTTGAGCTAAATATCTTCACTATCCATTGTTTGCACTGTATTGCCTTACTATTACCACTTACTTTTACTTCTCTCCACAGAGTTTCTTAGATGTTTTTGATTTTTACCCACTAATGTGTTTCTCTGCATTCAGATGCATATATCTTTCCTTTTCTCCTTTGTTTTTCACTTCTCTTCTTTTCACAGCTATTTGTAAGGCCTGCCCAGACAGCCATTTTGCTTTTTTGCATTTCTTTTCTATGGGGATGATCTTGATCTCTATCTCCCCTACAGTGTCACGAACCTCATTCCATAGTTCATCAGGCACTCTATCAGATCCAGGCCCTTAAATCTATTTCTCACTTCCACTAGATAATCATAAGGGATTTGATTTAGGTCATACCTAAATGGTCTAGTGGTTTTCCCTACTTTCTTCAATTTAAGTCTGAATTTGGTAATAAGGAGTTCATGATCTGAGCCACAGTCAGCTCCTGGTCTTATTTTTATTGACTGTATAGAGCTTCTCCATCTTTGGCTGCAAAGAATATAATCAGTCTGATTTCAGTGTTGACCATCTGGTGATGTCCACGTGTAGAGTCTTCTCTTGTGTTGTTGGAAGAGGGTATTTGCTATGACCAGTACATTTTCTTGGCAATACTCTATTAGTCTTTGCCCTGCTTCATTCCGCATTCCAAGGCCAGATTTGCCTGTTACTTGGCTTAAAGCTCAACATTCACAAAACGAAGATCATGACATCCGGTCCCATCATTTCATGGGAAATAGATGGGGAAACAGTGGAAACAGTGTCAGACTTTATTTTGGGGGCTCCAAAATCACTGCAGATTGTGATTGCAGCCATGAAATTAAAAGACGCTTACTCCTTGGAAGAAGTTATGACCAACCTAGACAGCATATTCAAAAGCAGAGATATTACTTTGCTGACTAAGGTCCATCTAGTCAAGGCTATGGTTATTCCTGTGGTCATGTATGGATGTGAGAGTTGGACTGTGAAAAGGCTGAGCGCTGAAGAATTGATGCTTTTGAACTGTGGTGTTGGAGAAGACTCTTGAGAGTCCCTTGGACTGCAAGGAGATCCAACCAGTCCATTCTGAAGGAGATCAGCCCTAGGATTTCTTTGGAAGAAATGATGCTAAAGCTGAAACTTCAGTACTTTGGCCACCTCATGCGAAGAGTTGACTCATTGGAAAAGACTCTGATGCTGAGAGGGGATTGGGGGCAGGAGGAGAAGGGGGACGACCGAGGATGAGATGGCTGGATGACATCACTGACTTGATGGACGTGAGTCTGAGTGAACTCTGGGAGTTGTTGATGGACAGGGAGGCCTGGCGTGCTGCGATTCATGGGGTCGCAAAGAGTCAGACACGACTGAGCGATTGAACTGAACCAGGTGTTCCTTGACTTCCTACTTTTGCATTCCAGTCCCCTATAATGAAAAAGACATCTTTTTTGGATGTTAATTCTAAAAGGTCTTATAGGTCTTCATAGAACCATTCAACTTCAGCTTCTTCAGCGTTACTAGTTGGGGCATAGACTTGGATTACTGTGATATTGAATGGTTTGCCTTGGAAACAAACAGAGATCATTCTGTCATTTTTGAGATTGCATCCAAGTACTGCATTTTGGACTCTTTTGTTGACCATGATGGCTACTCCATTTCATCTGAGGGATTCTTGCCCACAGTAGTAGATACAATTGTCATCTGAGTTAAATTCAACCATTCCAGTCCATTTTAGTTTGCTGATTCCTAGAATGTTGATGTTCACCCTTGCCATTTCTTGTTTCACCACTTCCAATTTGCCTTGATTCATGGACCTGACATTCCAGGTTCCTATGCAGTATTGCTCTTCACAGCATCGGACCTTGCTTCTATCACCAGTCACATCCACAGCTGGGAAATGTTTTTGCTTGGGCTCCATCCCTTCATTCTTTCTGGAGTTATTTCTCCACTCATCTCCAGTAGCGTGTTGGGCACCTACTGACCTGGGGAGTTCCTCTTTTAGTATCCTATCATTTTGCCTTTTCATACTGTTCATGAGGTTCTCAATGCAAGAATACTGAAGTGGTTTGCCATTCCCTTCTCCAGTGGACCACATTCTGTCAGACCTCTCCACCATGACCCGCCCGTCTTGGGTTGCCCCCACGGGCATGGCTTAGTATCATTGAGTTAGACAAGGCTGTGGTCCTAGTGTGATTAGATTGACTAGTTTTCTGTGAGTATGGTTTCAGTGTGTCTGCCCTCTGATGCCCTCTCGCAACAGGTACCATCTTACTTGGGTTTCTCTTACCTTGGGCGTGGGGTATCTCTTCACGGCTGCTCCAGCAAATCGTAGCCACTGCTCCTTACCTTGGACGAAGGTTACCTCCTCACCACTGCCCTTCTTGACCTACAATGTGGGATAGCTCCTCTAGGGCCCTCCTGCGCCAGCGCAGCCACCACTCCTTGGACATGGGGTTGCTCCTTCCGGCTGCCACCCCTGGCCTCGGTGCAGGGTGACTCCTCCCAGCTGCCACCCCTGACCTCGGATTCAGGGTGGCTCCTCCTGGCAGTAACCCCTGACCTGGGACGCAGGGTGGCTCTTCCCTCGGACGAGGGGTAGCTCCTCTCTGCCGTTCCTGCGCCCGTCACAGCCTGGCACTCTCAGCCGCTGCCCCTGACCTCGGACGTGGGGTAATTCCTCTTGGCCGCTGCCCTTCGGGCATGGGGTCCTCCAGGCTTCTGCCCATGACCTCGGACATGGGGTAGCTCCTCTCAGCCGGTAGCAGCTGCCCACGCTTAGCATGCTGGTCGCAGCTGCCCTCACTTGTGAAAAGAAGAGAGACAAAAACAAAGGAGAAAAGGAAAGATATAAGCATCTGAATGCAGAGTTCCAAAGAATAGCAAGAAGAGATAAGAAAGCCTTCTTTAGCAATCAATGCAAAGAAATAGAGGGAAACAACAGAATGGGAAAGACTTTAAGAAAATTAGAGATACCAAGGGAACATTTCATGCAAAGATGGGCTCCATAAAGGACAGAAATGGTGTGGACCTAACAGAAGCAGAAGATGTTATGAGAAAATTAGAGATACCAAGGGAACATTTCATGCAAAGATGGGCTCCATAAAGGACAGAAATGGTATGGACCTAACAGAAGCAGAAGATGTTATGAAGAGGTGGCAAGAAAACACAGAACTGTACACGACCTGGATAATCACGATGGTGTGATTACTCATCTAGAGCCAGACATCTTGGAATGTGAAGTCAAGTGGTCCTTAGAAAGCATCACTACGAACAAAGCTAATGGAGGTGATGGAATTCCAGAGCTATTTCAAATCCTGAAAAATGATGCTGTGAAAGTGCTGCATTCAATATGCCAGCAAATTTGGAAAACTCAGCAGTGGCCACAGGATTGGAAAAGGTCAGTTTTCATTCCAATTCCAAAGAAAGGCAATGCCAAAGAATGCTCAGAGTACCACACAATTGCACTCATCTCAAATGCTAGTAAAGTAATGCCCCAAATTCTGCAAGCCAGGCTTCAGCAATACGTGAACCGTGAACTTCCTGATGTGCAAGCTGGTTTTAGAAAAGGCAGAGGAAGCAGAGATCAGATTGCCAACATCCACTGGATCATGGAAAAAGCAAGAGAGTTCCAGAAAAACATCTATTTCTGCTTTATTGACTATGTCAAAGCCTTTGACTGTGTGGATCACAATCAACTGTGGAAAATTCTGAAAGAGATGGGAATACCAGACCACCTGACCTGCCTCTTGAGAAATCTGTATACAGGTCAGGAAGCAACAGTTAGAACTGGACATGGAACAACAGACTGGTTCCAAATAGGAAAAGGAGTATGTCAAGGCTGTATATTGTCACCCTGCTTATTTAACTTCTATGCAGAGTACATCATGAGAAACGCTAGAATGGAAGAAACACAAGCTGGAATCAAGGTTTCTGGGAGAAATATCAATAACCTCAGATATGCAGGTGACACCACCCTTATGGCAGAAAGTGAAGAGGAACTAAAAACCCTCTTGATGAAAGTGAAAGAGGAGAGTGAAAAAGTTGGCTTAAAGCTCAACATTCAGAAAACAAAGATCATGGCATCCGGTCCCATTACTTCATGGGAAATAGATAGGGAAACAGTGAAAACAGTGTCAGACTTTATTTTGGGGGGCTCCAAAATCGCTGTAGATTGTGATTGCAGCCATGAAATTAAAAGACATTTACTCCTTGGAAGGAAAGTTATGACCAACCTACATAGCATATTCAAAAGCAGGGACATTACTTTGCCAACTAAGATCTGTCTAGTCAAGGCTATGATTATTCCTCTGGTCATGTATGGATGTGAGAGTTGGACTATGAAGAAGGCTGAGCACCGAAGAATTGATGCTTTTGAACTGTGGTGTTGGAGAAGACTCCTGAGAGTCCCTTGGACTGCAAGGAGATCCAACCAATCCATTCTGAAGGAGATCAGCCCTAGGATTTCTTTGGAAGAAATGATGCTAAAGCTGAAACTCCAGTACTTTGGCCACCTCATGCGAAGGGTTGACTCCTTGGAAAAGACTCTGATGCTGGGAGGGATTGGGGGCAGGAGGAGAAGGGGACGACCGAGGATGAGATGGCTGGATGGCATCACTGACTTGATGGACATGAGTCTGAGTGAACTCCGAGAGTTGGTGATGGACAGGGAGGCCTGGCGTGCTGCGATTCATGGGGTCACAAAGAGTCAGACACGACTGAGCCACTGAACTGAATTTGTTCCTGCTTGGAGTTGTATGGGATCTTCAAACTGATGATGTATCTGGGACTTGCTTCCCTTCCCTTGGAGATAGAAACACGAAAAATCAATACTCTGACCGTCCTTAAACTAGAGAGCTCCTATAATCCCACCACCCTCCCTGTTCCACTTCTTGTACACATAAAGAAGCCTGTCTGGTCCTGTTGAATTCTTCCTCTTACTTCAAGACTCAGTTTCTTTTTACCGTCTTTGTGTCTTTTCTGATGTACTTGGGAAATTGTCCTCATGCTGCCTCTATGACAAGCGTATGTCTTTATTATTTGAGTTGTCATGCTCTTAGAACTCAGCTCCATTCAACAACCATGAATGGTTGTTTGTTTTTTACGGAACTGGTACAAACCTGGGATAAAATGCTTAGAATCCTGTGGGGCAAGAGGAGGAGGTGGCAACAAATGCTGCATTAGAGTCATTTTGTTCTGTTATGTATTTATTTTTGACATCGCTGTTTCCTCCTATTACACCATGAGTGTCAACAGGACAAAGATCACGTCTTGTCTTTTTCTTTCCCCTCCGGGGAAGACCCTGAATGATGGACTAGGATCGAATATCTTATATGCATGAAGTGTGTTTTGTTCTTCCCTTGCTCTGCATACCATAGCTATCCCAAGCCCTTACCCGTTATCCCACAGCAAGTACAGGGTGAAAATCCAGCCTTCTCATTGCCAGTTTGGTGCTCTGGCCACGTGACTGTGTAGTTGGAATATTCCAGTAGTAATGACCACTGCTGCAGGAGGACGCACTTTGTTTGTTCTTTTTTTTAATCATAAAGTAGGTAATACATGCACTTAATGCCATATTCAAAGAAAGTTTCCCTCCTGACCCAATATTAGAGATACTTGTTCCCCTCCAGAGGCAGCCATTGTTTTAAGTTCTTTGTGTATACCTCAAGTTGCTTTCTGCATATAAAAACACATACCTTTCTATGTGTCTTTATATGCATATATACTCTTTTAAAAATTTTATTTATTTTTAATTAAAGAATAATTGCTTTACAGAATTTTGTTTTCTGTCAAACCTCACCATGAATCAGCCATAGGTATACATATATTCCCCACCCTTTTGAACCTCCTTCCCACCCATCTCAAATGCTCCTCCTTTTCACTTTATAGTATGTCTTGAAGATAATTTCAGTCCGTACATAGAGCTGCCTTTTTCCTTTTTGTAAAACAATGGATGTATATGTGCTGCTCCAGATGTGTACTATATTTATTTAAGTAGACTCGTACTGATAGATCTTCAGATGACTTCTGATCTTTTGATCTTATATTCATTGCTATAGTCTATAATCTCACATGTCATTTCACACATGTATAAATATTAACTGTAGGATAAATTTCTACAAGTGGAATGACAGGATCATAGGTGTGTGCATTTTAAATCACGATAGGAGTTGCAAAATACCCACTAGACAAGATGTTGCAACGTACATGCTCACCAACAAGGTCGTTCCCCCACACCCTCTCTGACATACTTTGTCAGCTGACTAGTAAATTCCTTTTCTGTTAGAGAAAGACATCTTGCAGTTTTCATTTGTATTTGTTTTTGAGTGTAGTGACTCAGCTGTCAGAAATATCCACAAAAAATAGAATAATTGAATTTTTGTTTTTTTAAAAATTTTTAATTAATTTATTTTTTTAATTACAATACTGTATTTGTTTTGCCATACATTGACACGAATCAGCCATAGGTGAACACAATCGCCCAATGTAGCTATCTCCACATTTAAAACTTGAAATTCTGACACATAGATTGGCTTGGCAAAAAAAAAGCTCATTCAGGTTTTTGTGTACCATCTTACAGAAAAACCTGAAAGAATGTTTTGCCCAACCAAATACGTACCAGCTGTGTACCTTTGCCAAGAAACTGAAGCTGTATTTATCTCCATTTTCTCCTATGCAAAGTGAAAATGTATATAACCCTAAGAAAAGGAAAAACTCTTGCTATTATAATAGTGAGACACCATTCATTAGAAGATTCATCTCAAACTGAGAAATGCTAAAATGTAAAGGAGAAATGTGCAGTTAAGAATCAGTGAAATTTGCTCGTACCTGCTTTGTAGGGTTCTGAGGATGAAATGAAAAGCATTTGGAATAGCACCCAGCAGGCACATAATAAGTGCTCAAAAAATGTCTGCTATTGTTCTTGCAGTAAAATCATAGTTAATAGAATATCAGCTCCACCACTAGTACTAAGCATATAGTACATTCTCAATAAGTAACTGCTGCTATAATTATTTTTATTATTAATTCAAAATTTATTGTTAGAATGTAATCAAGGATTTTGTCAGTTTTGTTCAATGCTGTTTCTCCACCACCGGAAACAGTGCTGGCCTATGGCAGGTGCTCTATAAATGCGTGTTGTTTGAAGAAAGTAATCTACTGCCTCCTCCAAAGCTTCAGCAGAATTGTATGTAGAAATCTTCATTTTTTCTGAGTAGCAGGGTTTGGGGATCTTAGGGGTCTGTGGTCTTGGGCTCTTCTCTCCCCACCCCCGCCACCTCCATATTCACCGAAACTTCTAGACCTTATTTAAAAACTCCTGCTTTAGTTCCAGAAATAGCAGAGCCCTATGGAGCTCAGTGTAAACACTTAAGAGCCTATATTTATAAACCTAAAAACTTTTAGTAGAAAGAATTCTTCAGCATACTGTTGGTATAATTTTTTTTCCAAATAATAGACTATTGGTCGGTTGGAAAAAAATAAATAGTTTTATATAATCTGTACATGATTCGAGGACTTCCCAGGTGGCGCTAGTGGTAAAGAACCCGCCTGCCAGTGCAGGAGACAAAAGAGATGTGGTTTCGATCTCTGGGTCAGGAAGATCCCCTGGAGAAGGAAATGGCAACCCACCCCAATATTCTTGCCTGGAGAATCCCATGGACAGAGGAGCCTGATAGGCTATAGTCCATGGGGTCACAAAAGAGTCAAACACAACTGAAGCAACTTAGCACATACATGATTCTAATAAGAACTAATAAGGTTTGTGTAAGTCCTACATTTTTAGAGTTTGCATTGTCAAAGCACAGTATAGTCATACTTCAGTTTCCACAGGGGATGGTTCCAGGACAACCCCCTCACCCAAGGGTACCAAAATTCACAGATATTCAAGTCCTTGAATCAAGATGATAATAGTATTTGTATGTAACCTACACACATCCTCCCACGTACTTTAAATCATCTCTAGGTTGCTTATAATACATTGATGTTCGGTTGCTAAGTCATGTCCAACTCTTTGCTACCCCAAGAACTGCAGCATGCCAGGCTTCCCTGTCCTTCGCCATCTTCTGGAGTTTGCTCAAAGTCAAGTCCATTGAGTCAGTGATGCCATCTAACCATCTCATCCTCTGTTGCCCCCTTTTCCTCTTGCCTTCAATCTTTCCCAGCATCAGGGTCTTTTCCAATGAGCCAGCTCTTCGAAATTAGGTGGCCAAAGTATTGAAGCATCATTTTCTTCCAATGAATATTCAGATTTGATTTCCTTTAGGATTGATTGGTTTGATCTTGCTGGTCAAGGGACTTTCAAGAGTCTTCTTCAGCACCAGAGTTCAAAACTATCAGTTCTTCAGCACTCAGCTTTCTCACTCTAGCTCTCACATCTGTACATGACTACTGGAAAAAACATAGCTTTGACTACATGGACCTTTGTTGGCAAAGTAATGCCTCTGCTTTTTTTGTCTTAGCTTTTTTCCAAGGAACAAGTGTCTTTTAATTTCATGGCTGTAGTCACTGTCTGCAGTGATTCTGGAACCCAAGAAAATAAAATCTGTCACTGTTTCCACTTTTTCCCCATCTATTTGCCCCAAAGTGATGGGACCAGATGCCATGATCTTTGTTTTTTGAATGTTGAGTTTTAAGCCAGCTTTTTCACTCTTCTCTTTCACCTTCATCAAGTGGTTGTTTAGTTCCTCTTCACTTTCTGCCATTGAAGTGATATTATTTGCATATGTGAGATTATTGATATTTCTCCTGCCATCTTAATTCCAGCTTGTGAGTCATGCAGTCTGGCATTTCACATGCTGTACTCTGCATGTAAATTCTATGTAAATAGTTGCTCTGTGTGTGTGTGTGAGTTCAGTTGTGCCCAACTCTTTGCGACCCCATGGACTGTAGCCTGCCAGGCTCCTCCATCCCTGGAATTTTCCAAGCAAGGATACTGGAGCAGATTTCCATTTCCTTCTTCAGCCGTCTTCCTGACCCAGGGATTGAATCCTCATCTTTTTCATCTTTTGCGTTGGCAGGCAGGTTCTTTACCACTAGCACCACCTATGAAATATAGGAGATATGAAATATAAACTTCAAGTATGTGTATATGTCTTATAAGTATTTGTGGGGTATGTGTATTTAAGTGTGTAGAGAGAGGTATATATGTGATATGACTAAATTATAAGCTCTGGCTAATATCAAGATTGGGCTTCCCAGGTGGCGCAATGGTTAAGAATCTGCCTGCCAATGTAGGAGATGCAAAGAGACATGGGTTCAATCCCTGGGTCAGGAAGATCCCAGAGAAGGAAATGGTGGCCCCCTCCAGTGTTCTTGCATAGAAAATCCCATGAACAGAGCAGTCTAGTGGGCTATAATCCATGGGGTCACAAAGTGTCAGATGCAACTGAGCACGCAAGCAATATCAAGGTTAGCCTGAATAAATTCTCTGCAGATAGCCAATTTCTGGGTAGTTGTTCCCACCTTAGAAGTGACCTTAAAATTCTTTGAATGGCTTCGACCATACTCAAAAATTAAGTGTGGATGCGTTTACCTTAAATTTAGCTGAGTGTTTGAGTGACAGTTCATTTGAAAATTCAGCTATCTCTTTAAATCAGCAGAGCCTGGCCCTGCTCTTGGGTCCTTGGTGGAGGAAAGAGGGCCTCTTGCTCTTGTATGAGCATCTCAGTGTAGATGGAGGTCAATCCGTGGGTTATAAAAGTCCCCTTTTATCACAGCCCCATTTGCTGATGGGTTTATCTGACTTTACAGTCACTTACCTTTCACTTACTTGAAGAAGATTAGGTCAAAACCTGAAAGTTCGCTCTGAAAAATTGAGGCAAGCCTGGTCTCTCCTGCTGAAATGTTGTCACAATCTGTAGTGAGGTTAGAACAACAGAAGAGAACTGCCGCTGAGCTGTCACTAAGCTCGCGCCACTGAAGGTCAGCAGGTGCCGGGGCTTTGGGTCGGCCGGTGATGCCTCTCTGCCTGATGGCCGAGTTCACTCTTTCTTTTTGGACTTGGTAGGTGTAAACATCCCCCAGTCTTCACTTCAGTTGTAATGTGCAAATGTACTCATTTTAAAATAAAGACAAATGGTTTTAGTTCAGGGATGAGAAAGCTCTTTCAGATTAAGTATTCATAATGACAAATTCTGAAGATGAAACACATGTGTATTTTAAAACGTCCCTTAAGGATTACAAAACCCTGATCTAAGGAAATAATTTGCTGATTTTCAGGTAACAGGTTCATAGTGTAATACACGCATGTTAGTTTGTTAATCTCTGCCAGGGTTTCCCCTCACCTCCCCGGTCTCCCCTCCGGGCTTCTCTGTGTCTCTGACGAAGGTAGCTCTCGCCTGTTCACAGCAGTGTTTATTCCTCGCGCGCCCGTGGATGCTCCCAGGAACCTGAGCATCCAGGCAGCAGGCTCCAGGGCATCTCCTTTGGAATCATCCCTTAACCTCACCACATCCTGGACTGGATTCACCTCCTCCCTCCGTTCCATGCTCAGCACACCTACTCTGTGTTTACCACCTTGACATATACCAACAGGTCATCCTGGATTCTCAGCCACAGTCCAGGATGGCATCCCTGGCCTCTTCCCTCTCCCTTTACCCACCACCTTTGCCTGGTCAGATTTTTCCAGATCTCCTGTGCTTTGCCTGGTCAGATTTTTTTCAGATCTCCTGTGCTTTATCTAGATCTGACCATGGTCTTCATTACAGACACCCTCATGGGGGCCTCTGACAGTTCTCTCCTGAGTTTCTTCACCTGCCTCAGATTGATTTCCCTGTTTGCATTCTCACTGTGCTCCCAAACTCTAATCTGTTCTCCTACTGCTTTCTTTTTTCACCTGGTTGATTGTGTTTTTTAAAATTTAATAGTAGATTATTTATTTTTTATTATAGTATAGTTGTTTACAGCTGTAGTTGTGTAATTTAGTTGTACAGCTGTATAGTTGTTTTATTAGTTTATGCTGTATACCAAAGTGAAACAGTTATATATATACTCTTTTTTTTTTTTAAGATTCTTTTCCCATATAGGTCATTACAAAGCACTGAGTAGAATTCCCTGTGCTGTACAGTAGGTCCTTATTAGTTATCTATTTTATATATAGTAGTGTATATATGGGGCTTCCCAGGTGGCTCAGTGGTAGAGAATCCGCCTGCCAGTGCAGGAGACATAGGAGATGTGGGTTTGATCCCTGTGTCGGGAAGATCCCCTGGAGAAGGAAATAACAACCCACTCCAGTATTCTTGCCTGGGAAATCCCATGGGCAGAGGAACCTAGTGGGCTACATCCATGGGCTCCCAAAAAGTCAGACACTACTGAGCACACACAGGCACATAGTGTGTGTGTGTGTCATTCCCAGTTTGATGGGGATATTTATAAAATACAATTCAGATTGTATTAATCCCCTGCATGAAATACTTCCACAGCCCTGAGTCACTTACAGAACAAAGCCCCAGAGAGATAGCTGAGGCCCTTTCTGGCTGGTTGCGCCTTCCATTTATCTCATTCTCCAGCCTTCCCAGGTCCAACAGAATTACATGCCTCTCCCAGGTACCCCATGCTCCTTCTGCCCCCCATGTCTCTGTACTCCCTGTTTTCCATTTCTGGGAGCTGCTGCTCTTTCATTTCCCTGTTTCATCTTTCCTCTTCCAAACTCAAATCCAGTCACCTCCTCCAGGAAGCTGTCCTTGTCCTCTTTCCTCTCCACCTGCTCTCCCAGCCTCTTGGTCCTTCTGTCTCCCCTGGATGACTGAAGTTTTTGAGGACAGAGTTTATGTCTGTAAGGTCTGCAGCTCCAAAGGATTAGGGATGGCTGACACACAGAATATGTTTAATAAATGGTAATTTAAAAGATGAACATAATGTTTTTTCTAAGTCTGATTGTCTTATACTCTTGGCTGTGTATCTCTGAAGCATCTGTATCTGTGCACACATGAGAATTATAAGCTTGTACAGACAAGCAGTGATCCCACTGGATTTCTGTATTTCATATTTAAAATTTATCGTTTGTGTTCCCAATTATGTTACCTTTATATAAAATTAAGGAGAATGGTTTGAAAGCAGGGTATGCTTTCTTCTGTGGTTGAGTGGAGTGTCCACATCCAAGGTTTACAAATTTGATGGCAAATTAGAATATTGGGGTGCTTTAAAATGTACTGATGCTTGCATCCCACGTGTCTGCACAATATGTGTGTGTGTGTTACATTGCTTCCAAACGTTCTATATGAGCGTAATCGGCTTCATTATAAAGTTACGCGTTCCCATCTCAGCTGAACCCTCAGTCTTATCCTTTTCTACATTGGCAGTCAGCTCCCTTTCTCATTTCTCTTGGCACTTATCCTAAACCTTTATCACTTTTCTGAGTCCTCCTGTCTCACTGCTACCTGTAGCATGCTCACACGTGCACGTACACACACACACACACACACACACTCCACAGCCCAGTCATGAACTGGTCTTCTGTTAAGTTAATATTGCTCAAACAGAAGACCCAAGTCTACAATTTTGATTTGCTAGTTTTACCCACATTGTACTTAATTTGATAATGTGACATATCCCTAAGGATCCTAATTGACTTATTGGATATT
The DNA here is from genome assembly GCA_917880005.1 of Nanger dama. Taxonomy (NCBI): domain Eukaryota; kingdom Metazoa; phylum Chordata; class Mammalia; order Artiodactyla; family Bovidae; genus Nanger; species Nanger dama. Next base: position 10,494,011 of record CAKJTW010000032.1, on the reverse strand, counting down.
TTATTTAAAGTAATGTTGTGAATAACTCAACTCATGCTGACTTAAACGAAGAGACAATTTATATGTATAATTTATCGGCTTCCTTAATTGAACTGTCAAGGTAGATTTTTGCATTAAGCCAAGTTTGATTCAGAACTCACATGGAGTCACCAGTAGCAATCTCTGCTGTATCACTTGGCAGGGTTTGCTATATCAGCCATCCTCAAGCTCTCCCCACCTTGGAGTGAGCAAAGTGGCTGTGGCAGCCCCTCTCCTCACACCACGAAACATAAAGAAGAGAGAAAGCCACTGTCCTGAAGTATCCAGCGGAAGTTCCACCAAACCTGATCAGTTTGAATTGTATGTACTTCCCTGACTTTGGGATCAGTGTGCTTGTTGACTTAAGCCAGTCGGCATTCGCACCCCAGGAAGCAAGGGGTGTTGTTGACTCACTCAGACCACACTGGCTGCAGCATGAGAGATGAAGGGGCACAGCCCCACAGCCCCTTCACAGCCCCTACGGTGCCGTAATATAGTCTGTCTATAAGGATTTTATCCACATTTGGGCAATGTATATTTAATTTGAAGTGTCATACATGTGGATATAGTAAAATTGCTGGGTCATATTGGACCATTTTGATTTTCTAGTGAAGCAAATGCCAAAGCATAGTTATAATATGTTCTGTTGTTATACACAGTATAGGAAATCACTCTCTGTCATTTGAATTTATGAGTTTAATTTTTTTACAAATAATAAAATAGCTCCACTAAATATTAGAATTACGGTAAAACAGAGTCTGAAGTTGTCATTGTTCAGTCACTCAGTCATGTCTGACTCTTTGCAACCCCATGGACTGCAGCATGCCAGGCTTCCCTGTCCTTCACCATCTCCCGGAGCTTGCTCAAACTCATGTTCATTGAGTTGGTGATGTTATCCAACCATCTCATCCTCTGTCGTTCCCTTCTCCTCCTGCCTTCAATCTGAAGAACCAACTTCAAATCAGTGCTTCATGACTTGATGTTGGATAAATTATTTTGTCTGATCACTAATTTTATTATCTGCTAGATGCAGATGGAGAAGGCAGTGGCATCCCACTCCAGTACTCTTGCCTGGAAAATCCTACAGTCCATGGGGTCGCTGAGGGTCGGGCATGACTGAACGACTTCACTTTCACTTTTCACTTTCGTGCATTGGAGAAGGAAATGGCAACCCATTCCAGTGTTCTTGCCTGGAGAATCCCAGGGATGGCGGAGCCTGGTGAGCTGCCGTCTGTGGGGTCGCACAGAGTCGGACACAGCTGAAGTGACTTAGCAGATGCAGATACTTATTTATCTCACAGAATTATTGTACCAAATGAGGTGATACCTGTTAAAGTATATAATAAAAAACAAAGTTAATTGTTATTTATTTCACTATTTCATCAGGTTGAGTTTACCTGACCAAAGAAAGTATCATTATAATTAAAATATGATTCTCTTTTACTGACACATTGCCTTCATTACTTAAAACCTATTTTGTTTTTATTTTTTGGCTTTATCTAAAGCCTCAGGGTGGCTTATATAAAAAGTACATAATACATTTTAGAATAGAATAAGAAGAGCTGTGTTGTTTACCCATAAAGTCTGAGTCATTATTACAGTTGAGAATAAAAGCCTGGGCTTCTGGGAAGCAAAGGCAAATAGATAAACGGCTAAATGCGCAGCTTTCATTTTGTAATAACGGGAAGTATATCACTCAGGAGGAGTGACAACCTTTTCTTAGGGCAAATCTCTAAATAGAATATACTCCATCAATCTTCCTGCTAAGGGGCATTGAACAGCATAATGGGCTATTGTACCATCAAATTTATAAAACCCAGTAAGCTTTCAAACTATTTTGGACAGTTTTCAAAAGAGAACACTGAAGCCTGGGTTTTAATAGTCCATTTATTAGCTGTGTGACATAAGCAGTTTGCTAAACTTCTCTGAGCCTCAACTTTCTCATCTCTGAAATGGAAATTAAAAATACCTACCCCATGGAGTTATAAGGAGTAAGACAGAGAATATATGTTGAAGAGATTGGTACAGTGCTCTGAATGTTGTGCTTAATAAATGTTAAAAAATAAGTCCACCAGTAAACTTGTATTGCTATAATTAGATATCTGTTAAAGAATATCAACAATGAGGTAATTTTATGGCAGTTAAAGTGTCCATATGATTGGATACTAGAAAGTATCACTAGGGCCCTTCAACTAGATAAAAATCTAACCGGTTTGAAATCTAAAGGAGAGAAGTGAAAATTGTTCAGATTCTCTCTGTGAACTGATTGTTTCTGCTGTATGTATATTTTTGAAGTACGTCATTTTAGTATAGCACTGAGACACTCCAGGATAGCATAACAGTGAAAAGCCTGTGCTATGAAGGGTCAAAAAGCTAACTAATATGTGTGAACCCAAAGCAGACCTCATAATTCACACTTTGACTGACAGTACCTGCCTTAGAATGCTGCTTAGATGTGTGTTGCCATATTAGCATATCACAGCCTGGTTCTTATGGTCCAGCCATTCCTTTGTATAATCAGTATTGTCTTGCAGGATGCTAACTCTAGTTTACCATTTCCCCCACTTCACCCCAAAAAGAACAAGGAGAAAAAAATAAATTGTACTGATAACTGTAGATATAATCCAAAATAAGAATACTTAGATTATTTTACATGCTAATACATTGGCAGTAGATGGTTTTTACCTTTATCCCTTAAATAGTCAAGGTAATAGGGTATATATTTAAAAGCATTAATGTTAGTACTTAGAGGAATTGTTAAGGTCAAGTTAATAAGCAGTTCCTTCTTTTTTCTTTCTTTTTAAATGTATATATGAAAACTATGGCCCACAGGGGTTACATGCCCTGGTAGTTAGCTAATTAATGATAAAACTATATCTTACAGTGAGATTTGCCAACTCCTAGTCCGAGAGGCCTCTCACCTCACCACAAGGTGCTTTGGAGATTGGGGCATTGTTGTATGCTTCTGTTTGTAGCTGTTACTGATTTTCAATATTTGTGTTCTACAGACTAAGAGCTTCTTTATTTCTAACTCCTCTGGAATTCAGACCTTCAGTGAACTCCACATTTTAGCAAACTGGACTTAACAATTTGGGTTTCCCTCATAGCTCAGTCAGTAAAGAATCTGCCTGCAACGCAGGAGACCTGAGTTCAATTCCTGGGTCGAGAAGATCCCCTGAAGGAACTGGCAATCCACTCCAGTATTCTTGCCTGGAAAATCCCATGGACAGAGGAGCCTGGCAGGCTACAGTCCATGGGGTAGCAAGAGTCGGACACGACTTAGCAACTAAACCACTACCACCACCACCAGAGAGACTTGATACTGCATTAGTCATATCCTGAACTAAGAAAGTATAGACACATCTGTTTAACATGTACTCATAACTAATGTTACATTAGTTATTAATTCAGCCTGCAAAATAGTCATAATGTATGCAAGGTCCAAATTAGTGAAAAATATTTATTTTTAAATAAGGGAGTATTTAGTTTATACTAAAATAATAATGGGTAATAAATACATAAACTTGAAAGCTATTACCTTCAAGTAATCTCAACTGATTTCAAAGAATTAGACAAATTTAGTATTCCGAGTATTCATTTTATGAGGAGATAAGTGTGACACATTTTCTAAGACATTGATAAGTCTTTAAAAGGAAACGTGGTTATTTACCCACAGGACAATTCTTAACCTAGCCAGTAATTAAAGTAGTACAAATTTAAATTATAATAAAGTATTATTTTTACCTATAAAATTAAGAAGACTTTTAAATAGAGACTACCAAGTGCTGAATGAGAATATAAATTTTAGAGCCCTAAAATTTTAGAGCAGCAATTCTGCGTCTGAAAATCTATTCCAAGGAAATATTTCATAAGACAGAAACACCACTTTTCACAAAAATGTTCACTGTATTATTAATGATAATAGGAAAGAGAGAGGAAAAAAAACTCAAATGTTTGCCATTAAGGAAATTAATTATATAAGTAAATCATAATATATGAATGCAGTAGAATAATACCCAGCTGATAACTATTATTTATACAGAATTTATAACAATGTAAGAAATGGTCATATTATTAAGGGAAAGATAACAGAATTTTACATAACTTTGCATGTTAGTCCTGGTTTAAAGCAACAAAATATTGAAAATAGAAATATAAATTTAAAAATCTCCTAAGTACTGCAGTTCTATTTCAGGTCTTAATTATGTAAATATGCATAATCACTTCTTTTTCCATTATTGCTATAAAAGTTAAAGTAGGCTGTTCTCTTTACAAATTATTTCACATGTCAAACTATGGAGGTCATAATATAATTTTTTTTAATTTAAATTTATTTATTTTATTAGAGGCTAATTACTTTACAATATTGTATTGCTTTTGCCATACATATTGCCATACATATAATTTTTATCTTTAGATGGAAATATCTTTAGATAACACATTTAAGTTTTCCAAATATTTTTGTTTCCATTAGCCTTTTAAATTTGTGGTTTTCAACATATTTAAATATCTCATTTTGCTGCATAACTCTTCTGGAAGGAGTATACATTTCCTGGAATTTTCTTCTTGCCTGTACATCTGTCTACCTCCTCTAAATTCTAGAAAATTAGAATTCCGAGATGGTATTTCAGTGGCTATTATATATATTTGTTTTAATTTTTTTTTCCTGCAATGCATGGGGATTAGTTAACATTTTCTAAGCACACATGATCCATTTACAAAAACAAAGCACCTTGTGTTTCTGTAGTTATTTTTATGTAAAGCTATTAAAGGAACAGGAAACATCTTTCGGCCACCTTTCTGCTACAACTGCCCCCAAAATAGCCATTAGTATTAAACATAACAGAGACTAAAATTGTTTCCCATAGATCCGTGGAGAAAGGCTGCAAAGTAATACTAAAGCATTTGGGGTTATTTATAATAAAGCCTGTGCGAAAGAAGCAAGACGCCAGCTCACGTGTCAGGCAGACAGTGGCAGCCGCCGTGTTGCTGCGTGGCACTGTCCCATCCCAAATCAAACGGGAAATGGATGCTGTTTGACACATACTGTCATCAGCGCAAACATTATTAATAATAAATAATGAAAAAGCTTCTGAATTTCTTTTTTGTTAACCTGAAGGACAGACTGGTTGGTTGTTGGGGTTTTCCCAGCTCTTAGGCTCAAGGGCTCCAGCGACGGATGCCCGCACCAGATTTTGTATCCCGCCAAGCCTGAGCTGCGACTTTTTATCCCAGTGGGACAGTGCAGCTATGTTCTTGGCATTTTCTGCCTATTACCAGTTAGGGTCTGTGAACAGCATCTCCATTTGTGAGAACCTCATTGTGGAGAGCACGCAGTGGTCTTTTCATTTTGATTGATGGTTCTAGTTCTGCACCATCTGGCTTCTGATAGGCTGCATTAATCATATCCTGAACTAAGAAAGTGTAGACACGTCTGTTTAATATGTACCCATACATAATGTAACATTAGTTATTCATTCAGCTTGCAAAACAGAGTCATAATGTATGCAAGGTCTTTATATAGTAAAGCATAAATATTAATATGTGACCCATTAATGCTGTTTCTACTTGTGCTAACCTCCCACTAGTACATTTGTTTGTGAAGATTGAGGAATTAAGAGAAAGAAGGCCATATGCACATTTACATGAACATACATAGTTTTGCTGATGTCGCCTATGAATTTAGAGCGCTGCATGCTTATAGTACTTATCTTGCCCATATTTACTTTGTATCTCTCTCTAACTGCTTCTTAAAATGCAGGTTAAATGCAGGCTGCAACACAGATTGACTTTTTCTCCTGTGAACTGCTTGCATCCAGTGTCAGGCATCCGCTTACTGGGATCACTGGGGTTGTATGTGGCCCGCTCTTTTGTGCTTCCTCCGGCTGGGCCCACCTTTCACATACTCCGTCTCCTGCTGTGTCATAACACCGAAGGGAAAAAGAGAGAGGAGAGAAATTCTCAAGTCTGAGGACCGTGTTCCAGATTCCAGACTGTCGTACTTCTCAGCAGCTTAAATTTGATTTTAGAAATTTGCTAGGCCCTTTCCAGTGAAGAGAGATTCAGTGTGCATTAATCATAATCGTTTCAGCACCTCGAGGAGGGAGGGTAAAAGAGGATTTAAATTCTCTTGGGAAGTTCCCTTGTACACAATTGCAAGAGCATATTTCTTAAGGTAGTAAATTAAAACCATAACTTCGTAAAACACATTTTGTGTTTTATTAATTACATTTTATCCTAAAAGCACCGTATTCCTCAGTGGTTACATCTTCTTGCAGAATCACTTCAGTCGTGTCTGACTCTGTGCAACCCCATAGACGGCAGCCTACCAGGCTCCCCCATCCCTGGGATTCTCCAGGCAAGAACACTGGAGTGGGTTGCCATTTCCTTCTCCAATGCATGAAAGTGAAAGTGAAGTCTCTCAGTTGTGTCCAACCCTTAGCGACCCCGTGGACTGCAGCCTACCAGGCTCCTCCACCCATGGGATTTTCCAGGCAAGAGTACTGGAGTGGGGTTCCAATGTGTGCCTTAAATTCTAAGGATGTATTTTAATGAATCCTACTCCTGAAGAAAGAGTGAAGGTTAAAGCTTCACTTTAACCTTGCATACAGCTTGGGTTGTATGCAAAATACAAGCCAAACTCTTAACAGGGCTCAGTCATGGAAGAATGCATGGGACACAAGGCTGATACCATGTTTTTTTGTTGAGAAAGACGTGAACTGCAGTTTCTGTTTGAAATGTCATTTCATTGAGGTTTAATGTGTCACATGAGCACTATGAGCAATACCAATAGAAATTGTGTAAAATGTAATCCATGGGTCCAAATGGACATCCGAAGGGTTTATGATATTAAGTGAAGTCACTCAGTCGTGTCCGACTCTTTGTGATCCCATGGACTGTAGCCTAGCAGGCTCCTTCCTCCATGGGATTCTCCAGGCAAGAGTAACATTATCTATAAAGCTAGAAAAAAATAGTTTTTAAGACTTAAAACAGTAACATAAAATATTCATCTGATGTGTTTCTTATTTTAAAGCTATTTTAAGCTATTTCTTCCAGCAATTTACATCCCATTATTACTTCATTCATTCCATTAATTGATTTCAAAAGATACACTCAACTGCCAAGAACACTGCATTGAAAAACTAGAGAGCAGAAAATTTGTGATAAACAGGACTATGACCAAGAGAACACCGATCTAGTTCTAGGAATTTGTGAAAAACTCTGATTTAGCTAAGGGAAGGCAGGGTTCATATCTTGGCAGTGCCACTCAGCTAGCTGAACAGTATTGAAAATGGGTTCAAACTGGCCAGCCTATTTCCAGTAATTTACATCCTATTATTACTTAATTCATTCTATTAATTGATTTTTAAAAATACACTCGACTACTAAGAACACTGCATTGAAAACCTAGAGAGTAGAAAATACATAATCATCCTTCTCATACATAATAGTCTCACTGAGGTTTTTATCTAAAAAGAAATATCTTTAATTCAAACCTGATTTATTGTCTTGAACATGGTTTGTGAGGGTCAAATAGTATAATATGCACGTGTTAACTTTTAAATACATGAGAAATATATGTGTTGTAATTTGTGTCAGTGAAACTTCCCTGGATTTTATCTGTTATATTCATGAGAGTTTGCACAGTGATACATGCCCGTCCTACATCACAGTAAGTTTAAAAACCAGTGAAATGATGATCACATGTGTTTCCTGGTGTCTGGGTTCCTCTTCTTGTATAAAATCCCTTTAGAGTTTACAGCAGAGTTTGAAAACTTTTCTTTTCCTGTAAAGGACCATATGCTAGTGAATTCAAACATAATTTAATTCCTTCTTAAAGCAACATCTAAACTGTTGGACTGTGCTTCTTTAAAATTAAGGACATTCATCCTGAAGCTTGGACAGGACTGAAACGGTAGGGCTTTTGAGCAAAACATTTCATTGGTTCAGGACGGCAGTGCCAGAAAGACACTGACTAAGCCCAGTGCTTCACTTCTCTATCAGAGAACCGGGGCCATGCAGAGAGAGGGCATGAACGGACGCACAAGTTACAAACTAGACAGCTTTCCCCTTCCTCCACGACTCATCGTTAGACTTTGATTCAAAAGGCAATAAAGTCCCAGAGTGCCAAATAAACCTCTTTCAAATAGTAAATACAAGAACACAAGTGACTTTTAAATCTGTAACTTTTTAATGAATCTACACTATTCTGTTTTGGCATTATTGTGAATATATAAACATTTATTTGTTATTAATTTTAGGCACTTTTTCATGTGCCAGCTTTTTGAGGGATGTATATGGTTCCACAAATAAGGAAAAAATAAATTCCATTTAAGGCTTGATTTTTGTGTTTGCTCTGACTTTAGATGAAACCAAGTGCCTCTGTGCACTGAGCCTAGTATCACAGGGCGGATTTTAATATCTGTAAACAGTAAGTCTTGCCCTGATGCCAACTTTGTCTCCATTTAGCTCAAGACTCAGAAATCATTATGTGAAATTTTATAAATTTGTATTTGTTTATTCAGTCGCTGTAAGCAAGGCACTGGAAACAAAGAATCATGTAGGCCAAGGTCTCAACATGTGGTGTGCTGAGGAGGAGAGAGGTGAGCAGCTAATTTTAATTCTAATAGCCACACCAAGTGCCACTCACACCACTGTTATCAGTGACTCTGCTATAGTAATATTGTTCATAGCAAGCAACAGATGCAGTTCAAAGGACCCACACTGTATGAAACTTTGAAAGCACAAGGAATTCTGTACCAGCTTCACACCTGAAGACAGTTGTCGGGACAAGGCTCATTCATTATTTGATTCAGGTCAGTGTATTCCTGGGTGTTCACTGTAAGGGCTGATGCTGAAGCTGAAACTCCAATTCTTTGGTCACTTCATGTGAAGAGTTGACTCATTGGAAAAGACCCTGATGCTGGGAGGGATTGGGGGTAGAAGGAGAAGGGGACGACAGAGGATGAGATGGCTGGATGGCATCACCAACTCGATGGACATGAGTTTGGGTGAACTCGGAGTTGGTGATGGACAGGGAGGCCTGGCGTGCTGTGATTCATGGGGTCGCAAAGAGTCGGACACGACTGAGTGACTGAACTGAACTGAATGTATTCCTCATTCTCCTAAGTCCTAAAATTACCCACATTCCCCACCTAAAACTCCTATTTAGAAGTTTATCTAAAATTGTCATGGCCCTTGTGTTCATTTACCAAGAGGGTAATGGTCCCAGTGTACCTCTTTGGGTTTCTACATCCAGCTTAAATTGTAACCAAAGAACCAGCACGTACCTGTGCAGGAAACTTCCCGGTGCTTTTTCCTTGATGGAGGAAATACTCTCATGTATTATGTCTTTTGACGCTATCTTAAATCATAAAGATAATACTGAGGGATTGTTTCCTAGCTCTCTCTTCTCTACCACAATAGATTATTTGCTCTTGTATCTTCCCCAAGGTCTCCAAGGTTATTGACAGTCCAGACTGGTGTCTACCATTTCCACTCCCTCACCCCCACCCCTGACTAACGTGTGCCCTGCGCCACCTCCATAGATGTGGAGTAAGTGCACTGACTGGAGTAAAAGCTAAAAACTATTGGGAGGAGCTAGAAAATGGGACAGTCATGCATTATGCAGAGTTTGTCAGGATTAATGTGAACAAAAGGTCATCAAGGCTCATTTACAATAGGGAACGAACACTGGCTCCGTAGAATTCTACATGTCATAGTTAACCTAGTTTGCTGTAATTATTTAGTTCCACATTGAAGATACCCATTCTTGCTATTAAAAAAAAAAAAAACTAGCTGTTTTTGATAATAGTTGATCAACCTGTGTATTAGTTATGAGTTATTTCAATTATTTACAACCTGCACTTGACCTTCACTGCCAAAGGTGGATTTATAATATTAAAGAAAGGAACTACTCTTAAGTTACCTTCTTTTTCAATCTGTTGCCTATTTTCAAACTATTTTCAAAAGGTAGTTTAAGCATGAAAAAGTCTTGAAATGGTAAATAGACTGGTCTTCTAAATATATGAGATATTTATCATTTGAAAGCGTCTTCATTTTTATGATGTAGGCTTTAAAAAAGCACACATATAAAAATGTGAATTGGTTTTCTTTTCCTAAGCAATAATTTCACTAGAATTCTTCATTAAAAGAATCTATTCACAGGGCATAATGACAGCATGATGGCTGTTAAAGCTTATTTTTTCAGATGGCAGAAAAGCAAAATACTGAACAGAAAGCTTCTTGCATGGTTAATAGAAAGGTTAGACAAGATAGGAAAATGCTTGTCAGAATCAAATAATATATAGGCCAAGGTGTCCCTATTTTTCCTAAGAGTGGAAAGTCTTAATATCATAGCTCTTCAGCTTTTCATTCCACATCTATTGTTTATAAACATTCCTAGAACAGCTCCGTGTACGTGTGCCCTATTCTCCTCAAAGATCCTCCTCCCTCCTTTCAGCCTCATTTCAGTTTCATTCTTGCTGTTTTTTATTCCTTTTCCCCTCTCTCCCTTTAACATTAGCAGAGCAATTCACTTTCAAATGTGTTACTAGGACCACATTTTTATTTCAAATTATGCTTGGTGCCCTTAACCCCCAGAAGATCTGTGTAGATACTTTATTGCCATCTCAATTTTTTTCATGCAAAAGAAAACAATTTCTCCAAAGTCAGTAGCTCAGCCATAGTAACCAACATTATCAGGGGGTGTGTGAGTTTGGAGGAAACCATTATTTAACATTTCAACCCAGGCAACCACAACCCAAAACTTTTTAAATGTCCATCCTTTAGCGAACATAATTTTTTCCCCCATTTCTGTAATCTAAATTTGGCAAAACATCTGGGCAGCATAGCGAATAGGAGAAAGAGAAAGTAATCTGAAGGTTAGGTGAACCTAGCTTGGGAAGTGCATTTTTCTCCTTTACTAGCTGTGAAACATTGGGCGCAATTCCTAGTCTGTCTGACCTTCTCATTGGTCATCTGTAAAGTAGGGGAGCACAGTGTCTAATTGTTGTGAGAAATGAACCTCTCAAAACAGCTGATTCATCGTACATAAGTGCTCATAAAGTCTCTTACCCATTTCCTTTCCCTTCCTGCTAAACAATTACTATTTAATATGCTCAGGAGTCTAGACACTTAGAAATACTGAATTATTGAATATTTTCATGTTGTATTTCTCACGCCTTTCCATAGCAGTTGAGAAAAACACATCATAATGAAAATATACACACATCATGGCTTGACCCAGTCAAGGCCATTTTTATACATAAATTCAAAGTCCAGCCCAGACCTGGAGAAGGTTGTGAAGTCAAGTTTACCTCTTCTAGCAATTACCTTCCCCCTTTCCTCTCTGCCTGACCTGCTCGTTGCTCCCAAGCTCCTCCACCACTCACAGTCAAGCCACTTGCAGGAAAGAATATGCTAAACATGTCCATTACCAGGTATAAATGATTGAAAAGGGTCAATGTGAGAATCTCCCTGGCTACTTTCATTTTAATAGAAGAGACAAGGACTCCAGCCCAAGTATTCATAACTAATTGTTGACTCACCTGTGTTAATGAACCTTCTTACTTTTTAACAAACTTTCTGGAACTGATCAATTATGCAATCTATGAAAATGATAACTTGAAATTAGCCTTCTCCCCAGTGGGAGGTTACTTTTGATGACTATGATCCCAGCAAAGAGATCCACAAATCACTGGCAGCTATCCCTTTCAGGCAAAGCCCATAACACTTTGTGACCATGTAGTTCAGGAAAATCTAGTGTCATCGAGGAAGAGAACTGGGGTGAAGAGAGGATGGCAGCAGCAGCACAAAGACCAGGAGTTATTTCTGGTTACCGGCGTATCCTAAGAAGGATATAACAGCACTGGAGAAGGCAGGAAAAACAACTTCCACCTTCAGCACAAAATCAGTAGTAGTGTGTCTTGTCTTAAAATCACCACTTATGGAGAATATAGGAAAATCATGTTAATTGTTAGGATATATGACACAGTCAAGAATAACTTTGTTTCCTCTTAGGTAAATGAAAATTGCATCTTCTCCAAAATCCCTACTATTTTAGGAATTTTTAGGGAAGACTGGTAGGGAGTTGTTGGTAATCTCTGCTTTCTGCTGGCTTTCTGTTTCTCTGTTGCACTTCTCTGATAGAGGATGTGGTCAGATATAAAAGATCAAGGAGACGGAGTAAAGAGGAATCCACTTAATTGCTAAATGTTCCCATGAAACATATGAATAATACTCTTGTCAAGCACTGGATTATATACCGCCTTGTGTGTATGCTTAATTATGTCTTGGCAACTAGATTATAAATTTCTCATGGGTAGAGGCCATGTCTTACATTTTCAAATGCTTTAAAGGAAACTAGGCCAGAGGTTGACATTTAATAGGTTCTAAGTAGATACTTGATGAGTGGAATTGGATTTACGGTAAAGTTACTTACGGATTCCCTCCGTGTAGAGGCCAGATGTAAACACTGGAGGAATCTGATGTGATTTTTCTTGGGTAATACCTAGACATGACTGATGTGATTTTCCTTGAACACATGTTTTAGGATCACACTTTTAATTCAGACTGATTGGTTCCACTGCATCTTCTTAACAGACTTAGCCACTTCTTGACCAAATAATGTGTCTACCCAAAGTTCTCAACCAGGGTTGTTGTCATACTATGATGGTGTCCTGGCACAGGGTACCAGGGGTCAGGGATGCTCAGCATCCTGAGTGTTGCTCAGCACAGTCCTGCACAGCATGAACTTGTGGATCATGAGTTTACAGGAAGCACTGCATTCCCTACTTGTCCCTGCCTCCTACTCACACCTCCTGCTCATGCCTTGCCGCTTATCCACTGTGTCTAAGCTTTCCTCCCCTACTTGATTCTCAGTCATGCCATGCTCCGTCTGCTTCGTTATCTCTGCAGGTTCTGTTTCCTCTGTTCTTGTCCTGCATTCTCCTCAGGCGAATGTCTTCTAACCCACTGGGACTCAGCTCAGGCACCAGCTCTTCCAGGAAGCCTTTGCTTATTTCAAACCCAGACTGGCATAAGTGGCACTCTCATGTGTGTTCATCCTTCTGCTATGACGTGTATCCCCATGAAACTCTGGTTATGGGTTTGTTTCCTGTCTCTCTTATTAGACTGAAATCTATTTAAGAACAAGTTGGATGTCCCAGGATCTCACCAAATGCCTGACACATACGGAGCACTTCATAAATAATTTTTTGAGTAAGTGAATCAATCAGTGCAATTTTCACACAGGAATTAATTCATGCAGCAAATATTTATTGTGTACCTTTATAACTAGGAAGTGCCTTTGCCATGAGGCATACAAGGGTATCAGCACCGTTGGCATCGTGGATGGCGAGGGAAGGGATGAGGTCAGGATAAAGGATGGAAAATTATCTTCCAATGGGGCCAGCTCATGTTTGATTTCACTCAGTAGCTCTGAGCCTGTGCGTGGGACCCAAGAGCATAAGAAGCCTAGCCCATGCTGTTCTAAGTGATATCATCAGATCCAGCAGGTCCTCAAACGTTTTGATCTCAGAGGAACTGTGTACCAAGGTGGGAGTAAGCATTTAAGAATTTGACAAAGTAATTTATAAGTCAGTTGGTTCCTGATGCATCTGAAATATGTTTCAGAAAGGAAAGAGGGGAAAAATTTTTAAGCTGCTCTTCACCTCAGATGTTTGAGCATCATTGGTCCAGGCAATCCCAGAATTGTGATGAATTTGTTTCACACAAGACTTCAAGTTGGGTGATGCAAAGCAGGAACTTCCTGCTAATTCTCACCTTCCTTTTCTCCCCTCTTGGCAAGAGACTAGTGAACCTGAGACAGAGCCAAGGGGTTAGAATTAGGGGCCTCTCTGAGCACCTAGGGCTTTCCTCATAGCTTAGTCGGTAAAGAATCTGCCTGCAATTCAGGAGACGCGAGTTCAAGCCCTGGGTCAGGAAGATCCCCTGGAGAAGGCCATGGCAACCTACTCCAGTATTCTTGCCTGGAGAATCCCATGGACAGAGGAGCATGGGGGGCTATAGTTCATGGGGCCATCAAGCAGAAAAGAAAGAAAGAAAAGAATTTGTGTGGATCAAGTCAACCTGTCAGGAGTTTCAGGAGAGCTGAGACTCCACAGAAATTGGGATACTACATTTTCATTTCAAGCAGCAGAGTTTAGCACACCTAATTTCAGCTCCTACCTCCTAGTGAGCTAGTGGCCACCAATGTACCCTCCACCCTGACAATGATTTAGCTCAAGAACTAAGTGAGACTGGCTGGATTCATCAGCTGAGAACTCTCCTTGGCAGCAACCGAGCAGGGTACGGGAGGTGGAAGCTGACCCGCCTAGGATATGAGGAGCACTGTGCCAGGTATTAGAAGATTCAGAGGTGAACAGCTGTGTTGACAATTTGAGCCAAAGCATAGGCCAGAACACAGATAGAATGCTCTCAGAGAAACAGGAAGTGCAGATTGTAGTAAGATATTCATAATGAATAAACGTGAACTAGTTTGTGTACAGATTAAAGCAAGAAAACATTATTTTTTACAAAATTCTTGCAAAAAGTCAGAGACGGAATGGCAGTAGTACATTTATTGACTGTTAAATGAGAAACAGTATGACCCTCATAAAGATTGTTTATGTGTGATGGGGTAGAAGTGCCACATGACAAAACTCGTAAGCTTTACTCACAAGAGTTCTAACTAGTGTAGAAAAAAAAAATTCCTGCCAGACATCATGTCTGCTTTGTTTGGAATAGCAGTGTAAATATCTAATTTGCCTTGTTACCGAGAAGAATGCATGATCCAGCAGCCTGTAGCCAACCAGATAATCATTCCATCAGGCCAGAAATGTCGGGGACATAATTAATTTGCTGATTCTTATTTTCCAATGAAGAAACAATAATCTGTAAGTTCATATTTCATTTAGTCATATTTTATTTTTTAGAAGCTCAAAACAGTTTTGCCAGGACATCAAAAATAAGAGCAACCAGGATAGGTCAGTATACCCTTAGTTGGGGAAGTTAAAAACACACTCAGTAATAAATTTCTAGAAGTTTGTTTTTCTTTGAATATATCTCTGTTTTATAGGCGTTGTTTTTTTGTATTTTCGTGTGTGTCATCAAAGCAAGTGTGTCTGTACGGATGACCCATGTCTCATGAGTGCAAGGCAGGTCCATGTTAGCCTTTAATATTAATGTTTCCTCCCCAAAGCGCTGCTGTTCATTTTTCAGTGACAAAAAAATGAGGGTGACTAACAGCTGACACAAGAGCTTTGTGTTTGTTTTTAAACAAAATTGGCTTGATGTTATTTAAATTAGAAATTGATACTTGGCTTCTTAAATTTGTCAGCCTTTCTTTTTTTTTTTTTTTACAGCCGGTGTCTTGCTAGGTATTTCAGTTTCCTAGTGCAGTTGTAATAAGTGAAAGCAAATACATTTTTATTAAACCATAAAAATGATCAACTATGCACTCTTCTAGAGAAGGCTCATGTTAGCGTAATTGTTTAATAACTGTTTTCTTTCCACACAGAGTCAACCTGAAAGACTATTGATTGTACCAAACCCCGTTTCTTAACGCCGTAATGCTCCAGGCCTGTGTCCCCAGGGACCCTCGTCGGGAGGGTAATTGTGTGTCTTGCTGCTTTCTGTTGAACGCCCAGTGACAGGCCGTCTGGAATAGCTCAGGTCATAGAAGTGTGTGCTCCCCCATGCTGACCGGCCTGCTGTCTACCGGAGGCACACCTCTTCATGAGTGGCTAAGTGAAGAGGGAATTTGAAGGTGGGACACACCAACATTTTAGTAGGCATATTCAGAAAAGAATAGCATACCCTTCTATGTGAAGTGTTGTTTTTTTTTCTATGTGAAGTTTTAATTTTACCTTCATTTATAGAGATGTGCCAAAATCATCCTAGTAATTACTTTCATTTGATGCTGGGAGGGATTGGGGGCAGGAGGAAAAGGGGACGACAGAGGATGAGATGTACTTTACACAAGGCACCACCAAGCCCTGTTCTCTTGAATCAGTTAATTTCACTTCCTTGAGCCTCAGTTTTTGATCCTTGGGGGAAAAAAAGAATGAGCATAAAGTTGTAAATGGTCCTCTTAACCCCACCGAATTGTGAAGGTCAAAGGATGTAGAGTTCGGTCAAGCAAGTGTCAGGTATCTTCTCCTTGGCTTGAGTGAAGTTGCCTACTTTAAGCAACCACCCGCTGGTAGGGTCTGAGCCATGAGCAGAGAGCCCAGTGTCTCACAGGCTCTAGGAATGGATTCTGTGATGGGGTGGGTCACTCTGAATCACCTGTCAGTTCTTCAAAATGAAGGAAACGGGTGCAGGCAAGCTGGGACCCCAGTGAGGAGGCAACCCAGGAGAATGCCTGCCATCACATCACATATCTTCTGAGACTTTTCTATTTCAAGTATTCTTCAGTTCAGTTCAATCGCTCAGTCATATCCGACTCTGCAACCCCATGAATCCCAGCACGCCAGACCTCTCCATCCATCACCAACTCCCAGAGTTTACCCAAACTCATGTACATTGAGTCAGTGATGCCATCTAACCATCTCATCCTCTGTCGTCCCCTTCTCCTCCTGCCCCCAATCCCTCCCAGCATCAGTCTTTTCCAATGAGTCAACTCTTCGCATGAGGTGGCCAAAGAACTGGAGTTTCAGCCTCAGCATCATTCCTTCCAATGAACACCCAGGACTGGTCTCCTTTAGGATGTTTCATGGCTGCAATCACCATCTGCAGTGATTTTGGAGCCCCCAAAATAAAGTATAACTGTTTCCACTGTTTCCCCATCTATTTCCCATGAAGTGATGGGACCAGATGCCATGATCTTCGTTTTCTGAATGTTGAGCTTTAAGCCAACTTTTTCATTCTCTTTCACTTTCATCAAGAGGCTTTTTAGTTCCTCTTTGTTTTCTGCCATAAGGGTGGTGTCATCTGCATATCTGACGTTATTGGTATTTCTCCTGGCAATCTTGATTCCAATCAAGTATTCCTACTTACTCTCAATCAGAGATTCACACACAGTGGCTTCAACCTCATGAAGTGACCAACATTAGTTCTTCACTTTCCCTAGGCTTGAGCACTAGGTGGTCACGTTCCCTTCAGTTGCCTGGAGCCTTGAAGATTTTAAATTCTTCCATGTGTTTCTGTGAGGTCTGCATAGCTGAGTGTGCAGGACTCCTGTACACGTATTGGAGTCACAGCCTCTCTTCCCAAGCAGTTACATTTGCCTTCTCAGAACAATGTCTTGACTGTTAAAAGTGTGCAGACTTTCGTATTTGTTTTTAACAATGAAGAGCAGAAAGTCTGTAAAAATTTTAAAGTAATAATGTCAATGTCTTCATATACTGAACTAAACTTTTCACGTTCAGAATAAATATCTCCTTTGTAGTAACTCCTTAAAAAGAAAAAATATTCTGAAAGCTTGTAACATTATTATGAGAAGAGATTTTTTTTTTTTCCTCCTGTGTTAGTGACATCCCAGAAAACTGGAATTCTCTATTAACCCCTAGGTCAAGCATCCACCTTGACATGCATCTCTCTTATTCTACCTCATTTGTAAAGGAGCATTTTTTTTCTTAACCTGATTCCTCACCTCTTTTTAGGGAGCATTCCAAGTTAATCTCAACAAAGAATAGTAATTCGGATTTGCAGCCTGTGGTATTAAGGAATAGGTGAAATCAAGTAAGTTTAGCATTAGAGGAACTATAGAGATCATCTTATCTAACCACTTCATTTTGCACTGAGGCTGCCACAGCCCAGAGAAGCTGAGTGTCTGTCTAAAATCACATGGCTGGTTTCTGATTCTATAATTTGATACACTAGGCAACATAAAGAGTGATATTTCCTAAAGGTTATGGTGGACTAAAATGTAATGTTTTTTATTAAAATAAATACATGTGAAAACTGGCTTGGAGACTTCGCACTTCCAAACTAGTATTCAATATTACATCTTCCTGCTGTCCTTATTGGGTCTGGACTGCATGCAATATAATTGCCCAGTAAAAGAAAACGTATCCTCAAGTATGGCTCTGGGAGTCAGGGACCAGGCAGCTCCCTGAGTGCCAGCATGTACTTTCTGGGTCTTGGGTTTTTTCCCTGCTCTGAAATTAGAATGATAACGTGGCTGACATGACCAGCTATCAGCTCCACGGCATGCCATTCTTCCTTTAAGATTACCCCAAAATATTGCAGTTGTTGTCCCATAGCCCAGAGGAAGAAATGGTTTTGATTTTGAACCCTAACCTCTCCAATCTATCATACCAATTTGAAGGTAGGTTCAACTCAGTAAATATGGAAAGACTGGACTGGACTCAGTTGCCTCCACTCTTAACCTTATGAGTTTTGAAGTGGGAAGGAAAATATGTGAGTCTTCTAGGAGAGTCTAGCATTGTTCCTGGGAGAGACTGGTCCCACTAAGACATTCTTGAACTCACCTTCCTACCCAGGTGTCCTCAAATCTTTGCTGTTTCCCTCTGATCAAAATAAACCTCCTTTCTCCTGCACTCTCCTAATGCTCTAGATCCATATCTACATTTGGGAGAGTCTGCCCTTGTCCATGCCCATCAGCCATCATGGCTGTGGGTGCCATGACCAAAGGCTCTTCAGCCAGCACAGGCAGAGAGTTGGCTGTCGACACCCTAGAACCTGCCACCCAGCAGACAGGTTTTTACTATGACTGTATCACACGATACAGGTGAGGACCAACTTGGCTTCTTGTTCATACATCAAGTCATTTTTATTGAGATGCTTCTTGACATATAACACAGAGTGACTTCATTTAGTAAAGAGAACTCTCAGCAAGATGAAAGTCTGGAAAGTTTAGGTCCTCAACTTTATGGTGTATTGTTCTTCACTTTAAAAAATGGCTTTCACCTTTAGTCGTCTGGAAAGTAGTACCGTGTGAGTAACTTTCTTTCTGCCAGTAGAGCCAGGTGGGGACTAATGGGACCTGTGGAGTTAGGAGGCCTTTCTGGACTGGTCTGGATCCAGGAAAGGTCAGACCATCACACACAGGCTTCGAGCCTAAACTAGTAGGAATAAGCCTAACCTGCATCTCCGCTCCCCTTGGCAGTTCCAGGAGCCTTGCAAGCTGTCTGAGCCAAGCTCCCTGGTCAGCACCCTGCAACCAGGACCACCCTCTCTCCTTGGTCATGTGGATTCTGACTCTACTTTGACTTGAGAAGAAGTTAATTATGGCTTGATTTTTTTTTTTGAAAGAGTGATTAATAATCACTTCCATTTGGTGGAATGTAATCTGTGGAGGCAGTATTAATGCTTTTACTCCCTTATAAAGCAACGTAAGGAAAAAAAAAGAAACAGGAAGCCTGGTACACTTTTTGCAACAAGCTATAAAATGATATACTTAATCTTGAATAATTAAACAAAAACATTTTTATTCACATAATGTTACAATCATATTGCTAATACCAGCTTAATTCTTACTTTTTAACTAATTCATTTTCTCATTTGTGGCAATCGAGAAAGGTTTATTAAATCTAATGACTGTTTGAGGATTAAGTAGGGGAAAAGCATGTTCTAATTACAGGGATGGATAAAAGCAAACTAATTAACCAAAAACGTGTATTTCCTTCCTGAGAGCTGTCTGGTCAGCCATATCCGAGATGAACTTGGGTTACCTAACTCCTGAGTTTTTTAATCATGTTTTTAGATTGCATTTTGTACACCATCTGTACCATTAACACGACTGTAATTTCTGTCACAGTTGGAAGCCTCAGTTAATAAATGTTTTGTTTTGGAAGGGGATGGGGAGGCAGACAAGAAGATGAGAATGTTTATGAATGAACCAAAGGAAGAGACTGTGTCTTAACTGAGGGGTTATGAAGTTAAATGCTAGACATGTACGACTGAGGTTTTGGTGTTGCCCTTCTGTGCTTCACATTATTGCTAACGTTTACATTGGGAAATAGTCTTAATTCATCCTTCAGAAAAAAATCTGATCTCAGAGATAATCACCATCTAATAACAACAACAATAATAATAATACCCTAGATAACCTCATTCAGAACATATACAGAAGAATAGATCTTTGTTTTATGAAATTCAGAAGCATTGATTTTTCAGTGTTTTGTATATTCTAAGCAAAGCGCAGAATTACAGTGTGATACTTTTGAGCCCCCAATAAATTATTTTATCCTTTTTGAAAAAATTACAGATTTTCTGGACATGATTTCCTGTTTTAGCTAGCAACTACCACAGCAGTCTTTTTTCAAACACTTTGATTATGTTTTCACAGCTACAGAGAATGAGCAGAGGTTTTTAAAGCATCTGATTATAATTTCAGAGAATGGTAGTGTACTGATAAAATGTCCACAGGAACAGAGGATAAAGTTGGAGGGCAGGGGAAGAGACGAGACACAATTGGAGCTGCAGACAATTGTCCAAAACCAAGGCTGCATACATGGCAGATGCAAAAGATGGCCACTCATGACTAAAATCTTACAAGCTATATGAAGACTGAATTTTTAGTTAAGTCTTAGAATACGCGGATGAGATTTTGTATCTGGAAGCAGAAGAGACATTAGCATTCGTTCTGTGCAGGAAACATCAGTGTCTGTCATGTGCCTGGTATCTGCTGTGTGCGTAGAGATACAGGCGATAAAGGTAGCCTCCTTCAAGGAGCTTATGGTGTCAGTCAGCATTTGAGGGACTAGGAGTTAAAGCAAAATAGAAATTGTAGTAATTTACATACAAAAAAACATTCTAAGGAGAATTTATAAAATGATCTTGGTAGTATGCAATGAAAGTACCACTGATCTGGTTACAGTAATTTGTATATACAATGGCCTTTTGGCATTCTGCCAGCTATATATCTTAGAGCCTTTGTGACACTACAGGTTCCCTCACAACCTTACAGCTTACCATTACCACCTTACAGTATGCTAATAAAAGTATTTGAAAATTTATTAAGGCATGGCAGCTTCAGGGCTTTCTGAAATAGACTGTGAGCACTGGCAGTAGAGAAGCATGTAAAGCTGTAAACACTGGAGAGCTGGCTGTCTTCACTCTTTAAGCAAGTCCGTCCCATCCACCAATCTTGAAGTTGGGAATTCGAGATTGTGTGTCACCAATAAAGCCAAGAGACACTTGTCCTGAACATCCCAGTTCAAAGGAACAGTAAGATCTCACACTCGTTTGAAGAGTTCTTGCACTAATTGCACATTTATCAAACAGCACACACTTGGAGGAGCAAGAGAAAATGGTTGTTGGGTATTCATAAACAGGGTACACAGGTATCCCTTATTTGCAGGACTAAAAGTCAAAACGTGCAATGATGCCTTTGAAAGCATCTGGTGGAAGCTTGTTTACATGGCTTTGGTCCAGGACCGTGTTTTCTAGCAATATGTTCTTTTTAACAGAATCCCACCACTGCAGGGAATGGTCAGACAGGAATTTTGTTGTAATGCACATTTCCCTATGTAACCAATCGTCACCCGTAAAACCTAGTGAAGATGATGAGGGCGAGTGTAGTCAAAGCCTCCATAGAGTTTCCTGAAACCGGCTCAAATGTCAGCTATGCATAAAACCAGTAACCTTGGAACTGATCAGATTAAGTACTCCAGCCAACTTAGTATGTAAAACGCTTTCAGATAATTGCCACTGAGCCTTATTAAATACAGCAGCCCGATTTCAAGGTTATCCTGTCAACTTTATCCTGACTGGCTTTCCATATTCCATTGCTGGCTTTCTAACTCACTCTTTACCAGACTGAAATCAGAGTAATGAAAACAGTCACACTGCTCATAAAATGTCACATTACTATGAGAGCACACATTATTTCTACAGATATTTTCTGTCAGTCACTAGATCACTACTCAAATGACAGCGGTGGCAGCCTGAAACAGGCTTTAAAAATGACAGCCCGGTACTGTAAAGACTGCTTCCGCAGTGAAATTTACTGGGTTGTCCCTTTGATCTCAGCCTACAAAAGATACCAAATGTTACTCAGGAATAAATAAAACATTTATAGAAAAGGGGAGAAAAGGTTATAAGCTTCATTTTGCTTATCAATGTCATTTCCAAGCCAACAATTTTATTAGGGGTAGGGGTATGGTGGCATGCTATTTTTAGGTTGTGGGGGAGAAATGTGACATTTAGAACAAATGTCATAGCATTTCTTCAGTAAAAATCCATGCTGTCAGCTGCCTAGCTCTAGAGAATTACAGAAAAGCCGTACTGAACTGAAAGAGGAGTAACAATAACTTGATTTTTACCTTAACCCTCTCAGACTCAGCCTCAGTGTGGACCAACATTAATGACGGTTTTTGTTTGTGGTATAGCTTAGAAACAGGTCTGTATTTGCAGAGAATGTTTCTTAAAAGAATCTGTTCGGTCTCCTTAAGAAATGACCCTGTGTTCAACCAAAGCTTTGTGATTTGTTTTGTTCAGTGAACCTTGAGGAGAAGCAAATTCTTCACAAACTAAAGAATTCAAATACGTACTAAAATAACTACTCCAAGACGAAAGCCAGAAAATGACTGTATTTATTGACTGTAAACAACAAAATGTGCAGCAGCAAAAAGAAAAAAAAAGGGCAGAAGAGATAATTATTAGAATTTAATGTAAAAAGAAATAACATAAATGTAGTTCTTGTTATGGAACCTCTTGCCCTTATCTCTCTCACTTTTTTTTGGCATCTGTTCACATTCTACCATGAAATATCTCTGGATTGTTATTTAACTTCTCAGGGACAAGAGCCGTATCTTACATTTCTTTCAGTTCCCCACAGTGCCTAGCACAGTTCTTGATAAAATTACTGAACAATCATAGCACTGTTTTGGGAAATATGGTCCATATCTAATTTATTCGATGCGCTAGCATGCCGCGCCCTCCCCATACACACAGTGACTTTCAGGCTCCATTTTCAAGGCTCAGATTCTACTCAGTCCACCTTTATTCCTGGTCAGGTAATAATGTCAGCTCTGCTGACCATGACCTCTGCACTTTTAAAATACATATCATTATTTCATTAACTGAGAAGATGGAGACCGCTGTGACTTTCTAAATATTCTCGCCTTTCCCCTCGGAAGTAACCCTGGGCTTCGTTCATGATCTTTCCTTTCCTTCCTGTCCAAATAGGTTCCTCTCTTCCTTCCCCTCGACTCTCAATCAGGTCTCTGCCGGCTTTCCTGGAATTCTCTCACTTGTCCCCAGGAGTCTTTTTGCTTTCTGATAGGCCTAGTAATAATCCTCGGTTTACCTTCCTTCTTTGTGTGCTCAGTCGCTCAGTCATATCTGACTCTTTGTGGCCCCGTGGATGGTAGCCCACCAAACTCCTCTGCCCATGGAATTTTCCAGGCGACAATACTGAAATGGGGTGCCACTTCCTATTCCAAGGGATAATTCTGACCCAGGGATCAAACGTTTGCATCTCCTGCATTGGCACGTGGCTTCTTTACCACTAGCGCCACCTGGGAAGCCCACCTTCTTTAAAGACCATTAAATACTAAACGAACCTCAGTCCATAGTTCATCAGGCACTCTATCTATCAGATGTAGCCCCTTAAATCTATTTCTCGCTTCCACTGTATAATCATAAGGGATTTGATGTAGGTCATACCTGAATGATCTAGTGGCTTTCCCTAACTTTCTTAAATTTAAGTCTGAATTTGGCAATAAGGAGTTCATGATCTGAGCCACAGTCAGCTCCTGGTCTTGTTTTTGCTGACTCTATAGAGCTTCTCCATCTTTGGCTGCAAAGAATATAATCAATATGATTTTGGTGTTGACCGTCTGGTAATGTCCATGTGTAGAGTCTTCTCTTGTGTTGTTGGAAGAGGGTGTTTGCTACTAAAGTAATGCTCAAAATTCTCCAAGCCAGGCTTCAGCAATACATGAACCAGATGTTCAAGCTGGTTTTAGAAAAGGCAGAGGAACCAGAGATCAGATTGCCAACATCTGCTGGATCATCAAAAAAGCAAGAGAGTTCCAGAAAAAATCTATTTCTGCTTTATTGACTATGCCAAAGCCTTTGACTGTGTGGATCACAATCAACTGTGGAAAATTCTGAAAGAGATGGGAAACCAGACCACCTGACATGCCTCTTCAGAAACCTATATGCAGGTCAGGAAGCCACAGTTAGAACTGGACATGGAACAACAGACTGGTTCCAAATAGGAAAAGGAGTACGTCAAGGCTGTATATTGTCACCCTGCTTATTTAACTTCTATGCAGAGTACATCATGAGAAACGCTGGGCTGGAAGAAGCATAAGCTGGAATCAAGATTGCTGGGAGGAATATCAATAACCTCAGATATGCAGATGACACCACTTTTATGGCAGAAAGTGAAGAGGAACAAAAACCCTCTTGAAGAAAGTGAAAGAGGAGAGTGAAAAAGTTGGTTTAAAGCTCAACATTCAGAAAACGAAGATCATGGCATCTGGTCCCATCACTTCATGGGAAATAGATGGGCAAACAGTGGAAACAGTGTCAGACTTTATTTTTTGGGCTCCAAAATTACTGCAGATGGTGATTGCAGCTTTCATGAAATTAAAAGACGCTTACTCCTTGGAAGGAAAGTTATGACCAACACTACATAGCATATTGAAAAGCACAGACATTACTTTGCCAACAAAGGTCCGTCTAGTCAAGGCTATGGTTTTTCCTGTGGTCATGTATGGATGTGAGAGTTGGACTGTGAAGAAAGCTGAGGACCCAAGAATTGATGCTTTTGAACTGTGGTGTTGGAGAAGACTCTCGAGAGTCCCTTGGACTGCAAGGAGATCCAACCAGTCCATTCTGAAGGAGATCAGTCCTGGGTATTCTTTGGAAGGAATGATGCTAAAGCTGAAACTCCAGTACTTTGGCCACCTCATGTGAAGAGTTGACTCATTGGAAAAGACTCTGATGCTGGGAGGGATTGGAGGCAGGAGGAGAAGGGGACAACAGAGGATGAGATGGCTGGATGGCATCACCGACTTGATGGACGTGAGTTTGAGTCAACTCCTCAGTTGATGATGGACAGGGAGGCCTGGCGTGCTGTGATTCATGGGGTCGCAAAGAGTCAGACACAACTAAGCGACTGAACTGAACTGAAATACTAAACATGAATTCATATTCAGTGGGTCCCAGACATTGGGCCAAGTAATCCACGTGGATATGTATATATATACCTTCGAATAAGGTAGAATCTCTTCTTTTCAGTAGCTGACAGCTGTTAAACCAATTCAACAGGTAACCTGTTCGACATATCATCCCCACAAACAGTCATTTAGCAAACATTTCCTGAGTCAAATCCAAGTGACACAGTGATAGCTAATGACACTCCTAGCTCGAGGCTTGCATAGTGTTTGCAATTCCGTGAGCCCATACCAGCCTCACATCTCATTTTGAACTTGCACTTGTTTCCTGTCCCAAATTCTGAAATGTATTTTATATGTATCCAGAGTGCTTCATGTGGTTTTTCTTCAGTTTTGGTAGAAACATTTTGAAGGCAAAGACTGTTTTTCCAAAACTGAATTGCTTTTTATCTTTCATGGTCATTGCCTGACAGGGGACTCTAACCACAGGGCCACCTCCTGCAGCCCCTCAAGCTGTGCTCTGTTCAGCTCCAGGGGGACCAAACACATCTCCATCTAAGTGACTCTTGGTGCTCGAGAAATATTTGTTTGACTTTAGGATGCCAGCAATTTATGAAACATCATTTTGTTTTCAAAAATGTATCCTTAAATCCTTTCTTTCTCCTACTCTCTTCAGTTTCCTCTAGAACATAGAGCCGTGGAAATAATTCATACTCACTGGTTCAGAAGTAGGTGATGTTTTGAAAATTCATTTTCTTATGAATCAGATACATATGATTTAGTAATCTGTGTATGTCTCCAATTATATTCCTAACCTGTTGTTTTCTAATGGTGTTTTGACATGACTTTGTAACACTTGTTATATATATTGACAACCTCATTGGAAGGGTGGAGGTATGTGATTTCTTTTATCATTGAAGGTTGTCGTTTCTAACCATGGATTCTCAAAGAAGAATGATTGCTCTTGTATGGATTTAAGACTTCAATGAATTAACGTAATGTCATTTAAACTTGAGTGGCTTCTGCTTCTGATCTGATGTCAGGAACATATGTCAGATTTCTTCTGTTACGGCAGCGGTATAGCATCAATAGCAATATTTCATATTAATCAAAATATAAGATGTCTCACCTTTATCTTTGTGTGCATATACAGGGCAAAGTGGGGAGGGTATCACTCTCTTAGCTTGGAAAAGAATTTCTCTTAGGAAAGGAGATAGCTTTATCTAGGAAACTATTTTGAGAATCAGTTTTATGGATGAAAAAAGAACCTGAGGCCATGAATTAGAAGGAAACAAGACTGTGAAAGATAGAACTGACTGCTTGGCAGTAGAAAAATAGAAAGAATTTTTCTCTCAGTATAAATGGAAGAAAGAGTGATTAAAGAGAGGAATGAAGGAGGGAAATAATTAATATTCAATTCAATTAAATAATTAATAAGTGATTTGTACTTTTTTCCCTTTGTGCCCTTAATCACAAAACTGAGTCAGAAGACCAGAAATTGAGAATTAAATGTGATCTTGAGAATGCAGGACCCCTAGATGTTGAAAGTCATGTGGAGAAGGAACTGTACTTTTTTTTGATAAGACAAGATTTGGGACATTGGAGCCTAGATCTAAAGGAGCAAAAGACCCCAGATGACATCTGTGTTTCATATATCATCGTGTCTGGCTTTGATTCTCAGCTCTGCCTTTTTTACCAGCTGTGTACCCTTCAGAAGGATACATAATTGCACTGTGTCTTAGTTTCCTCATTCACAAAACAGAAATAATAAAAGTATATGTGTGTGTGTGTATATATATGTATGTGTGTATATGTACGTGCATGCATGCTAAGTCGCTTCAGGTGTATCTGACTCTTTGCAACCCTATGGACCATAGCCCATCAGGCTCCTCTGTCCATGGGGATTCTCCATGCAAGAATACTGGAGTGGATTGCCTTGCCCTCCTCTAGATCTTCCCGACCCAGGGATCAAACCTGCGTCTTCTGTGTCTCCTGTGTCTCCTGCCTTGGTAAGCGGGTTCTTTACTACTGAGTGCCATCTGGGAAGTCCATACATATGTATGTATATGTGTGTGTGTGTGTGTGTGTGTGTGTGTGTGTATTTTTTTTTAAACTGTGTTGTCTTAAAATAAATTAATACATGTGAAGAGGTTAGAAAAATGCTGTACATAGTGAACATTGAATGTTGCCATATACATCATCCATCCATCCACATGCAAGCACACATATGTCAGAACATTTCGGTTTGCTTTCCATGTATATCCTTAAAACTGAGTTCCAAAGAAGTAACCTATAAAAGCCATGCTCATGCTCAGTTGCTCAGTTGTGCCTGACTTTTGGGACCCCTGTGACTGTAGCCCACCAGACTTCTCTGTATGGGATTTTTCAGGCAAGAATACTGGAATGGGTTGCCATTTTCCTCCTCCATGAGATCTTCCTGACCCTGAGATCAAACCTGTGTCTCCTGTATCCCCTACATTGCAGGCAGATTCTTTACCTGCTGTGCCATTGGGGAAGTCTATAAAGCCCATTTTAAGTAGTTAAAATTGATTCAGAATCCATTTTTTCTAACACCCTTATTTCTCTTTTACATATAAAAAGGTATTTTATACTTGAAACAAATGAGTAATTTATTATCTATATATCAATATATGTTGCTATCTATGAATGAATATATATTGATAGCTACAGATATCTATATGTTGATCTATATCTTAAAATATAGATATCAATATATATTATCTATATATTTTGGCTCCATATGTCATCTTGTATTTATTTTTTCATTATATATTTTATAAGACCAAAATCTTATCAAAGTCTTGATATATTTTCCAATCTGCTTATATTTGCTCTTCAGAAGTAGTGCTTTGTTTTTAAAGTAATGGTGTAACTAGGACTCATTATACGTAACTTTAATAGTTTTAATCATTGGGCTCTTGTCTGCATAAAATGGAAAAACAGCTTACTTTGTAGAAGTTATTCACTTCAGCGGTTACTAAATGCTGTCCTGTGTAAAGTATTAAACTACAAGGATGGTGATGTTATTTTGAGAATGTAATTACTGAGTGTTTTGATTGCTTCCTTGTAAACCTTTAGGCCATTTACTACTGACCAATTTTGGTAGCCATTTATGTTCGTAAAAACTGTTTTACCATATTGATTCCAATATATCTAGAAACTTAGCCATGAAAAACTAAAATTTATATCTAAGTAATCTTCTAGAAAACCTTTTCTCCTAAATAACTGTTTGTTTTACCTAATTTTTCTCCAGAAGTCTTCTGCCTTTTAATCATTGTGTAAGTAGGGTGGCAGGGTGTTGTACGGGTGCAACTTTGGAAAGATACACTATGTAATAGTGATTTCTTTTATAGTTGGGAGGGAACTTTTGAAATAAAATATTCTGTTTTAGCTCAGCACAAGTCAGAAATACAAAACACAGGAGAACAAGGGAAATCATGATGGCAGAAAGGATGAGGGACCTGACTTGAGAAGAACATGGAGAAATCCGACCTCATTCAGGACACTGGGCCAATCCCAATACTTCCCCCTTTACCTCCAGACACTTTTCCAGTCTGGTCTTTCTTCTCTGTTCTCATGACCTCCCATTTGTGCACTTTTTACATCTTACTGCTTCCCTCATCCTGTCTTGATACAATGAAAGCTCTAGGAACAAGGACTGAGTCTGCTTGCTGTATCCCCAGTACCTAGGGCGTTTAGAAGGCTAACGAGTATGTGTTGAATGAATTAGTGAATTCACTTATACGTCACTTTGCAAGTTAGTGATTATTCACTGTGTTCAGAAGACCTGTTTCCCACGCCTTAGTACTTAGTCTGGCAAGGAATTCAATTCATAAAATCTGTGAGAAGGATAGCCTGCCAGTACGTATCAAGGCCTTCCAAGTGTATAGAGGAATATGTTAAAAGAAACAGTCGTGAATCTGAGTAAATATAAATCTATGAGAATGTTCGTTACAGAACTGTTTGTAATAATAAAGTGTTTTAAAAAAAAACCCTAAATATCCAATAATAGGTAATGAGTTAATAGATATTCTTCATTCACAGGATAAGGCCATGAGGTCACTGAAAATCATGTTGTAAAGGAATATTGAATGGTGAGGGAATGTTTATTGATGTGTCAAAAATGGAAATAATATCTTTGATATCAACTTTATTAAAATGATGATTACTATACATTTGCTTAGAAAAAAAAAAACTGGTAACACATACCACAACGTTAATAGTAGTTATCTCTAAGTGACAGAATCCTGGGTGGTTTCCATTTTCTCCTTTGGTGGCCTTTCTGAACTTTTTGAAAATTTCTAAAACAAACACATAGCACTTTTGTAGAAGGGTAGAAGAAAGGAAGTTTTTCCAGTGCCACTTTGTGGGATAAATGCATGAGAAAGGAATTAAAAGGGCAGTGGATGGTGAGGAGTGGAGATGGTGTGTGCTCAAGATACAGATGACTCAGTGGTCAAGAGGAGCAGCCACCAAAGAGTTTGTCTGGTGGGGTCAGTAGAGCTCGGATAGCTGGCCTGGTGCAGAGAGATCCCTGGAACCTGAGGAGCAAGATTGGTATGCATCATCTTTGTCATTGCTTTGGCATGGAATCCTCCGAAGAATGTTAAGCCATGAGAAGTAGGTAGAAAACAGAATCCTGGTAAGTTGTGTCTAGAGGGAGGGTCCGTATTCTGCCTGGGTGGCTTTTCAGCATAGGATTAGCCATGTATCCCTTTGCTCTTAGTATATGTTATTGCTTTCTTTTTCTGCACCTTGTTCTTTGTTTCTGCAGTGATACTTTGAGAGACAGTGGGTAGAGTGGAAAGAGATGGGCTTTTGGGCTTGGCTGAATTCAGCAGACAGGAGCTCAAGCTCTGCTTTATCAACTCTGAGCTCTATGACCTTGGACAACTTTGTTTCCATGCCCTGAGCCAAGAGTATTAAAATGAGGCTAATAACAAGTACCTTGCAGGGTTTCAAGCAAGATAGATGTATATAAAGTCACTAGCTCAATGCCTTTCGCAGTCATAGAAAGCTAATAAATGTTAGCTATTGTCCTTAAGACTCTCTTTTCTCATTGCTCTTGCTTACACAAGCACAGTTATCTTATAATTACAAAACCATATGCTTGTGTTGATGTTTTGTCATTTTCAAAAAAATTTTAATGAAAGAAAAACTAGTCAAAATCTTTAAAAAGTTCAAATATTCCCCAGTCAAAGCAAGCTGCTTTGTTGATTCTGAGTGATCCTAACCAAAATCAATAGTGTGGTGATACTTCTGTTTCATTCTGACATCTAGCAGTCACCTAAACTGGCCTTCCCAGAACAAAACAGTCTTTGAGAAATGCAAGCACATCACTCAGCCTTGTTATGGAAAACTGGCAGACACCTGGATGTGCCCACAGGGACTGTGATTCCATTTCTCACTCCATAAGCAACATCCTTCTGTTGTGAATTAAATCTTCACAGTCGAAGTCTGTGTCTGCATGTGCTTGTTTATTTGGAAAAGAAATGTTATTCAGAGACATTTTATTTGTAATAGTTATGGAGCAACATGAGAGTGGGTGAGCTGAATAGTGGTATAGTGCGCTTTCCATGTGAAGATTCCTCATGAGCGTTTGTTTTTCTTTCTGGCTTAATGCTCATTTCCTATTAGGACAAGGAACAAGTTATATTTTATACATAAGCGTGAGTGTGAGGGCTTACATGTGTTGGTAACATGTATGGATATTCTATGTGGTCTGTACGTCAGTTGGTGTATATAAATACCTGAAGCTGTGCATGTTGGTGAACTGATTTCTGTTTGCCCAAGGAGGTTTCTTTTCTCTGGTTTCACCCACCCTTGCTTTATCCAAGAGGGTAAATGCTGTCCTCTTATCTCACAGCCCAAGCCGAGTTCAGCATCTGAAGAAGCTTAAGGTCCCAATGCATCAAATTATCGTGCTCAAACTGTTGTTTATTACAGTCCAGTGTGTCCTGTCATTCCAGTGACAGAATGTCAAAGCTTTTCTTTCCCGTTACCTTCAGCTCTCAGCATCTGCAGGGATCTGATATGCTGTTCCTGCTTTACTCTGGGGGAAACTGAAATGCACGAGATGAAGGCTGCAGGCTCGGGTTAACCCTTTGCTGAAGCTCAGGTTTCCGCCCACTGTTTCCCTCACCAAACTGCGAAAGTGTGGTCCATCTTATGGCTGCCTGGTACTTTCTTACATATTTCCATCACTCTTCTTTTGAGCAGTGAATAACCACATGCAAATCATGTGTGATAGCCTTCATGAAAGTATTGACAGTATAAGTCTAGAAATTCACTGTGCATTTCATCACTAACTACAAGTATACAATCTGTAATCTGAGTGATTTAATTTGGATAAATAAGAACCTCGTATCCTTTAAAACTCAGTCTAGAATAGCTAAATACGCACATGAATTTCCCATTGGATGTTTAAAATCTTCAACTTCTAGACTTTCTTTTTTTATTAGACACATGTGTACATAATTTTGTATTTTTGGTTTTACATGACTGTCATCATACATGTAATTATACATGACTTATCTTTCTGGGATGAAGTTTTGTGCTTCCTAAAGATGCTTTCATTGCTAGGATAGAACACAACTTCTCTTGTTCAGGTAAGAGAAAATCTGCCAGTAGTGAAAAATGCCACCCTGATTCAGGGAAACATTTGTATATTTCTCCTTAAAATCTTCGGCCAGGGCAGCCCTCTTCTCTCAGTAGGCTTCAGCAGTCACCTGCTCACTCATCCCTCCGCATTCATTCTTGTTTCCCTCTCAGCTCTTTTCAATCAAGGGAAACTAGAATGATCTTGCATACCAATAAATTTGATCATATAACTTCTCTGCTTGAAACTTTATGAGGACGTTCCATTCCATGGAAAGCCCTCCTGTACATGAAGCTGAATCTCTCCCCGTGCACCCCCGGCTCTCTGCTCTGAGCACACCTGGCTGCCTTCTGCTCCTTCATGCAAACCTTGTTCCTTCTGTGCTGTTTCTCTGCCCAAAATGCTCTGCTCACCCCCTTTTTTTTTTAACCCCATTAGCTCCTTGTTACCTTGTGATCTCACCCCAGAGCTTCCTTAGAGAACCTTTCCAAGACCCGTCTGCCAAGGCCAGATCACCATCCTTGTTAATAACAGGTGACACGCCTCTTAAACACACAACCGAGTTACCGTTTTATACTTGTGTCATTGTTTGATCTCGGTTCATCTCCCTCACTAGACTGAGTTCCGTAAGGACAGGGATCTTGCCTGGTTTGGCTCACCATGTCAGCAGAGCCCAGCCTAAAGCCTGGCGTATGGTACGTGCTCAGTGGAAGCGTGTAGGAGAATGGATTGAAGACAGCCTTATCTGTAGTATTTTCTGTTTTATGGAATTATATCCTCAGTCACCCTGGTTTATAAGTTTTCACAGATAGCCACTCCTTTTTAATAAATTGAAGTATAGTCAGTTTACAACGTCGTGTTCATTTCTGCGGTACAGCAAAGTGATTCAGTTATACATATGTATCCACTTTGTAATATTCTTTTCCATTATGGCTTCTCACAGGATATATCACCGTTCCCTATATTGTACAGTAAGACCTTGTTGTTTGTCCATTCTGTATATAACAGTTTGCATCTTCTAACCCCAAAGTCCCAACCCATCGGTCCCTGCCTGCCCTCCTCACAGCCACAGACCTGTCCTTTACAGGTAATCACTCTTAACAGTGACACCTAATTCACTTAATTATCACTGTTGAGAACTTGCTTCCCTTATATATTCATTCTGTAATCCGCAATATAGACTAGCCTTTTAAAAATTAAAATCCCTGCTCCAAGCAATGTTTGAAATTCAGAAAGGAAGTGAAAATGAAGTCACTCAGTTATATCTGACTCTTTGCGACCCTATGGACTGTAGCCCATCAGGCTCCTCTGTCCATGGAATTTTCCAGGCAAGAATACTGGAGTGGGTTGCCATTTCCTCCAGGAGATCTTCCCAACCCAGGGATTGAACTCAGGTCACCCTCATTGCAGGCAGACTCTTTACTGTCAGAGCCACCAGGGAATCAAAAATTTCCCTCTAGTGTTAAGCAGCACGGATTGGGTTTGAGGATGTTTCCATAAGAGACAAGAGAGGGAGATTATTGACTTCCTAGCACTTCTTGAAAAAGATCCTTCCAATGAGACCTGATTATTTTCATATCGTGTGTTTTCAGAACAAGAGATGTTGAAAAAGACACCGTGACGTCAGATGTACAGGCTCTGTCCCTATGGTTTTGGATTACCTTTGCTTTTGTCCGTTTGTGGCCATTCTCTTGGGGGTTGCTTTGCCGAGCTGGGCAGAATGTGGCATGTTTGTGGTCTGTAAATAGTTTTGTAGACCCACTTTAAAACCACACTCAGACCCAGGCTTGAGGGTTCCAGGAAAAGATCAGGAAGACTCTTTTGGCTTTAAAATGACATCTGAGTATGCTACCTTTTCATTTTTGTTTCATCTTTTAGTTTCAAGGAGGAAAAAAAATGATTTTTATTCACTATAATTTTGGATACATATATATTTTTACTTAAACAGTGGCTAATTCAGTCAACAAAATAGCTGTTAATTAGAAATTGCAAGTTTAGGAAAAATAGGAATCAATTGTAATACAGGAAGCCTAGGGGATATGGTGAAGTGTTGGGGTCACGGTGGACAGAGAATGACCTTTTGGTGTCACCAGCTCAATTTCCATGTCACAAGTGCAGAATAATGAGTTACCCCACTCCTCTGAGCTGAGAGATTATGGGAAGCTTATATAAATGGGCCCATCTTCCTCCCATACTTGATGAGGCTACATTTTTTCTCCCCTCCAAAGATACTGTATAAGATTGACATTATCAGAATGAAAATAATGTTGCTTGCTATTTTTTTCCTAAACAGCAGTAGATAAGCAGAGGCCATTTTCTAAGTAACAGTGACTTCCTGCTTCATTAAAAGATTATTTATATTCTGTAGAAAAACACGATTGAAATGCTAGTTCCAGCAAGCAAGTTGGACCAATATCACTCTTTCCAATCAGTGCAGAAGATAAACCGTTAGCAATAATAAAGAGATGCCCACCTAACTGAGAATATACTGTTTTGTGATAAAGAACTTTGGGGTGGTTTTAATCACTTTTTGCCTTTCAAAAGAATTTGTCCACTTAATATATTAATAGAAGCAATCTTAGTTTCAGATTTATAATGTTTCTGAATATATGTTTTTCATTGTACACATAAAAATTAAATTTAGAGGAAAAAGTCTCAAAAATCACTCTTCTGTAAAGCTGACTATAAACTCTGCTTCTCCATTGCTGCCATTATGGGATTGGAGTAATTAAGCAGACATAATATAACACATAAAGGAATTTATTAGGCTTTTATTAAGGCTGGATAATTTGAGTTTCAGGTTTTAAATCTCAAAGGGCTCATAATTGTTGTCATTTTCTGCTAAAAGCCGCATTTAGAAAGAAGTTAAACTACGGTGCAAAGGAAAAGATGTGTTTGAATGGAAAGTACATAGTGCCATTTTCATTAATTCAGCACTTGAATGCGAGTGCCTATTGTGCCTAGCATGAGGCTTTTAATAAGTAATAAGACACTGCTTGCCTGAGTTCCCTAATTTATGCTGATATTTTTCTTGAAACAGTGTTAATTGCAGGAAGTTGTCATTGAAGATGGAGATGTGCCTTAGTAGGAAGGGAGAGATTTGTTTCAAATTCCAAAAATGTGAGCAGCTAATTTGCCAGACCAATTTAAAATCTTAGAAAGGTTTTCAATTTGATTATTGACTCAAGAAACACAACTGAAACAGCTCCAGGACTCAGCAGCGTGAATTTGGGAATGGTTTGGAAGAGTGAACAGCCTTCTTCTGGTTAAACAGTGTGTCCTTGCAGCTTCAACCTTTGTTTTTAAAAATTCTGTCTGAAGAGTGTCAGTGAGTGTGGTGTCTTTGATTTTTTTAGGACTTTTTTTTCTTGCATATTAATATATTTGGTACTGAAATTCTCTCTGTGAATATTGTAAGGTATTGAACTTTACTGTCCCCACAAAATTCCTTGAAACTTTGCCTCTCTGATTATGAGCCTTAATGTACAGTTTCTCCCAGAAGTCTGGAGAACATCCACAAGCCTTTCCTAGTGACATGGTTGTCAGGGCAACAGAGAGGTGACACTTCCTGTCCTGGCCTGTCTCCTTGTGTGTGGTCTTGTATGCTCTGCTGCTGCTGCTAAGTCACTTCAGTCTTGTCCAACTCTGTGCAACCCCATGGACAGCAACCAGTCAGGCTCCTCTGTCCATGGGGTTCTCCAGGCAAGAATGCTGGAGTGGGCTGCCATTTCCTTCTCCACATATATGCTCAGTTGTGTCCAACTCTTTGTGACCCCAAGGATTGTAGCCCGCCAGGCTCCTCTGTCCATGGAATTTTCCAGGCAAGCATACTGGAGTGGGTTGCTATTTCCTCTTCCAGGGAATCTTCCCAACCCAGGAATCAAACCTGAGTCTCCTACATTGAATGTAGGCAGACTCTTTACCACTGAGCCACCTGGGACACCCCCATCCTATCTCCTTACAGACTCCTCATTCCCCATAAAGCTGCATCTCTTTGGGGTCATGAAAATAAATATTTCCCCAAGAGAGGCAACATTTTAAAATTTAAGAGACCCTGGAACCAAAAGCTTTCATGGGAAGGGGATAAACGGGACTCAAAACCCTGAAGTTCATTCCACTGTTTTATGTACAGCCAGCCCTGGCCCAGGATTTAAGTTGGATGAATTCTATTTAATGGAGGTTTTGCTCTTATGTTGAAAATAAAAACAAAACTGCAGGGATCAGTCAGGCTGAGCATCACATTTGTAGTTTTCATGCCACCTGTTTGTTCTCATGGACCTGGAATGAGACTGTCAATGTCTCATTTCCTATGTCACACCTGAGCCCATCAGGGTGGACTCACCACACCCACAGAGTGAAGTCAGGGCATCTGTCTCACAAAACACAGAGTTTGGCCTTAAATTCCTGCCTGGTGTAGGGAGCCAGCAAATGGCCCTTTCACCTCCTCTCTACTCCTCACTAGTCGCGCCTTGTGAAAAAGACACTTCTCTCCAGATGGCAGAAGCTGACGTGGTGGTTTCTTGGCCCTGGCTGAGTGGCTCCTCCCTGGAGTTTCTGTAATACCCTGGGCCGCTTCACACCTCTCTCAACACTGCAGAGGCCTCACGTACATTTCTCACTTCTTTTAGCTGCACCCTGGCCTCTTGGCCTTCACAATAACATGAAAGAAACACCAGTGTGGAGCTACAGAGGGAACCCTGTGTGGTTTGGGGACAGAATAGCCCTTGATGTCAAGTCACCACTTTTCGCTCTGTCCTTTCCTGTTTCTCTTCCACCTTAGTCCCTACCATTCTGAACCCTTAATGGTTCTCCATCCAAATGCCAAAATCCTTACTCCATGGAGGCTTATAAACCACAGACATTTGTTAGATGAATATCAGGAAAAGGCATGAGGAATTGAGTTCTCAAGCAAATCTTATCATAAACTTTGTGGCCTTATATTGATTCTGTGGTTTTAATTAGCTGGGCTTGCAGCTCGCAGTCTTGCCTCTGTAGCTCTATCTAAATTATAGTCCTAGGATGGTCGGTCTCTGTGCTCTTAAGCCTTCAGTGCTGGTCCAGGGTGATGTTTTCACCAATCTAACATAAGGACAGTACAGTACAGTAAATTTAAAATCACTGTTGAAGAGATACTTTTAAAAATGCCTTCCTATTTTGAAATGATTATGATCGTAAATATTAAATCTTCACAAAAGTATGTCCCTACTTGTAAAGTTAAAAAAAAAAAAAAAAAAGGTTAACCTTATAAACAAACTGGTTTTCTTTTCGTTTTTTAGAAGCTTCATCTGCCCCCTTCCCCAATTTTCCTAGTATTCCTGCTCTCATACCATATAATACCCATTGGTATCTAAGCTTCACCACAACACAAAGGCCTGAACTGGCCCCCTCTACTTTCCATCATCTCTACCATTTCCTGTCTCAGAACTCAATTGGCTGGATGGCATTCATTTCTAAAAGTACTGGCTGGGGAAAAATACATCAATGATGGTATAATAATAACCAAGAAACTTATATTCATAAGCACAGGGTCAAAAGTTCTCACTCCTGAGACAAGATCAGAATGCCCTTTCCTCTTCTATGGCTTCTTTTCTGCTTGAACCAGCTCTTCTACCTTTGTAAACCTGGTTAATTTGGGAAGGTTTGGTTGTTTTTTTTTTTTTAATTGAATTAGTTTTTCATAGTGGCTACACCAATTTACATTCCCACCAACAGTGTAGGAGGGCTCCTTTTTCTCCACACCCTCTCCAGCGTTTGTTGTTTGTAGACTTTTGATGATGGCCATTCTGACCAGTGTCAGGTGATACCTCGTTGTAGTTTTGATTGGCAGTTCTGTAATCGATGCTTTTGAACTGTGGTGTTGGAGAAGACTCTTGAGAGTCCCTTGGACTACAAGGAGATCCAACCAGTCCACCCTAAAGGCGACCAGTCCTGGGTGTTCATTGGAAGGACTGATGCTGAGGCTGAAACACCAATACTTTGGCCACCTCATGTGAAGAGTTGACTCATTGGAAAAGACTCTGATGCTGGGAGGGATTGGGGGCAGGAGGAGAAGGGGATGACAGAGGATGAGATGGCTGGATGGCATCACTGACTCGATGCACATGAGTTTGGGTGAACTCTAGAAGTTGGTGATGCACAGGGAGGCCTGGCGTGCTGCAGTTCATGGGGTTGCAAAGAGTCAGACACGACTGAGCAACTGAACTGAATAATTAGCAGTGTTGAAATCTAATGAATTTTTATTCATCCTTGACACTTGACTGCCAGCCTTTCCATCAGTGTACCTATCTCTGTGCTCCACACCTGTGCTCACTACTTTCCTCAAGAGCATGGGCACATTATATCAGAAATAATCTTTTTACATCTGTCACCATCACTAAGCTGGAAAGTTCCACAAGGTAAGGAATCTGGCTTCTTCAGCTTTGTGAACTTTGCACACACTTGGAAGATTTTTTTGAACTGAAACGAATGGAACAGACAGCTAAGATGTGGCCACACAGGATGGAAGCACTTTCTTTCTTCCTTCTCCAGGTGACCCTTCAGAGGAGCAAACTTCTCCAGGTGACCCTTCAGAGGAGCAAACTTCCTTCCTGATTAAAACCCTATTGCAAAGCTACGGACTGTAGCTTTGGCAGCAGCAAAGAACACGTCTTACATCCCCTCCCTTCCACTTTCTCTTTCATGAGGGGTGGGACCACCTCGTTCCTATTTAAATCACTCAACTCTTTTAAGAGTGACTGAGCAATCACTCCACTCCTGAAATCAGTTTCTTTGTTGCCCAGCTCACCTAAAATTTGATGCTCAAGTTTTTGTGTGGTGGTAAAGTAAAAAGTCGCAGAGAATCAGACACGACTGAGCGACTGAACTGACCTGAAAATAAAAAAGTATCAATAGTATTGTTTAGCGGTCTAAACAAAAGAGCCAAAAAAATACTTGATTGATAATCAAAATATCAGATTGTTTTTATTTGTTCAGAGTGGTCTGACATGATAAATAAGCTAGTAGGTTTTTATTTTCATATTCATATAAAATTTCTTGATATTACCTTATGGAGAAGGAACTACTAAAACACACTTAGATTTAAGAGCCATCAGAAGAAATTAGATCAATAAATCATTGTATTGATGTATTGTTCTCATTGTTAAGAACAATTTTTTCATTTTATTCAAGCAAAATGCATTTCTTCAGAATGGACTGTGTCCCAGGCTTGTGGCAGATACCAAGAAAAGGGTGAAGAGGACATGGGCCACTGTCCCAGACAGGGAGACTGGTGGGGGTCAGCACTGCGTGTCACAGAACACTTACCGAAGAGTCGGTAGCATGCTGGCAGGGTGATAACTGTGAAGAGTAAGGGCCTCGCTACCTGAGGACTGGGGCAGGCAGGCAACTGAAGGGACGTTTCACAGGGGAAGAGAAACCTGAGCTGAACCTAAAGTCTTTTAGTTCAGAGCTTAGGAGGACATTCTGGAAGCAGACTGCCCAGATTCATATCCTAGTGCTTCCATTTAGCACCTGCGTGACCTTCAGAAAGTAACTTAACCTGCCTTCGCTGATAGCTTTCTCATAAGTAAATGGAGGGTCAGTGTAGCCCTTACCTCTTATAAATTTTTCTAAGTGTTACACTGTTGAAATGACTCATGTTATACTTGCTGAGCGCTTTAGGACAATGCCTGGCACAGAATTAACTTTAACTACTATTAGGAGTTGACCTGACAGTTGAATTAGGGGAAAGAAGTCAGTGTGAGGGTATAAGAAGTGTGAGAGAGGCTCCAAGCTCAGGGAACTTTGTGTAGTTTTTCAGTATGGCCCCCAAAGGAGGTGCTACACATAAGAGTAAAGAGAGGCGAAAACTGTGCGAGCAGAGGGTTTGGACTTTATTCTGGGATAAAGTGGCAGGGCACCCATTAAAAGGCTTCAGGTGACTGGGTTTGGGCTTTGTAAAGAATATCCTCCTGCCAGTTTTAAGGCAGGAAAAGGAGATTGAGGATAATGTTAAAGCAGATAGTATGACATGGCAGACAAGCAGGGGATGGACTCACAGGAGCGGCAGAGGAGAGGGTGCTCCAATCCTCACATGGAAGTTTTGTTAAAGGCTAATTGCTTTCATCCCTTTTGGTGGGCCACGTCCTTTGATACACTAGTCATCAGCCAAATCAAACACTATTACAAGTATATTGTCCTCATTTCGAATTTAACTACTGAAAAATCTTTAGATGGACAAAGGCTTGGCTTTCAATAGACTAATCAAAGAGAGCATAGTCAAAAATTATTATTGGAAAAGAAAAATTTAGACCTACTGTGAACTACTGGGAGTATGGATTTTTAAATAGAGGAATAATTAAATAACCTCAGTGAAGATTGTTGTTGTTGTTGTTGAGTCCTAAGTCATGTCCAACTCTTTGCGACCTCATGGGCTGTGGCATGCCAGGCTTCCTTGTCCTTCACCATCTCCTGGAGTTTTCTCATACTTATGTCCATTGACTCAGTGATAACATCCAACCATCTCATCCTCTGTCGTCCCCTTCTCCTTCCACAGACTATTCTCCAGTGCCACAGTTGGAAGCATCCATTCTTCAGCACTCAGCCTTCATTATGATCCAATTCTCACATCCATTCTTGGCTACTGGGAAAGCCATAGCTTTGACCATACGGACCTTTGTTGGCAAAGCTTTGCTGGACCTTTGTCTTTGCTTTTTAATATGGTGTCTAGAAAAGCTGTCATAGCTTTTCTTCCAAGGAGCAAGTGTCATTTAGTTTCATGCTTACAATCACTATCTACAATGATTTTGAAGCAGAAGCTAATAAATACATGGATACTATACTTTGACAATCTCATATGTTGCTACTAAACATCTATTTCTTGTCTGCATCAGCACCAGTCTATTATGAGGGTGGAATATATAAAACCTGTACAACTGCCTACGCATGTGTGGATGGATGCTCAGTCATCTCTGACTCTTTGCAACCTCATCGACTGTAGTCTGCCAGGTTCCTCTGTCCATGGAATTGTCCAGGAAAGAATATCGGAGTGGGTTGCCACTTGTTTCTCCAAAGAATCTTCTCGACCCAGGGATCGAACCTGTGGCTCCTGCATTTGCAGGCAAATTTTTACTGCTGAGCCATTGGGTAAGCCCTGTGTGACTATGAGCATATATCCCTTAACCTCTGAGAGACTTGGTTTCCTTTTCAGTTCCTGGAGATAATATGGTCATGCCCTGGTATCCTTGGGGATTCCAGAATGCACACTCATGCACGCACATGCAGACACACACACATAATACCCACACCAAAATCTGTGGGTGCTCAAGTCCCTTATTTAAAATGGCATAGTATTTTCATATAAAATACACACATCCTCCCTGTATACTTTAAATGGTCTCCAGATTTTAATAATACCTAATGCAATGTAAGTGCTATGCAAATCATTGTAGATACAATAAAAATGCTATCTAACAGTTTCCAGGCATACATAAAATTCAAGTTTTGCTTTTTTGATCTTTCTGGAATTCTTTTTCCAGACCTGTGGTTGGTTGAATCTGCTAATGCAGAACCCACAGATATAGAAGGCCATCTGAACCTCACATGGTTGTCATGAGAAACAAACGTGATCATGTAGGTGAGAGTCATGTGAAACAAAAATAGCAGAGGTGGTGTGGTTTGTCAAGCCATCCGTCTCCTATGGGCTAGTTTAAGCTGTTTGTCCTCTGGTTCTTATGAATTTGGGTTGAGTTCTTGTGGAGTTTTTGAGCCAGGGTAGGAGTGTGAGTTGTAATGCTGTTTAATTTTAATTTTTGAATTGCTTTTCCAAAATATTTCTTCCAAATGCACTGTCAGAGCTGACAGTTGATTGATTTAATCACTTGTAATGAAAATGCTGCTAAAAGTAACCATAACTAATTCATATGAACCATGGAAGGGCTATTTAATAAATACCAGAAAATATTTAATTAGCTTAGAAACAAAGACAGCAGCTAGTTTATAATAGACATGACGATCTTACCTAGCAGTGGCTACTCAACTTTATCATTCTGCCTAGGTCACGAGAATTATTTAACAATCTTAGGCCTCACTGTGGCCAAGAATATGCACTGCTCACAACAGTTTTATGGTCTCTGTACTCTCTTCTGTGACCTCTCTTTGACGCAATGTGAATGTACCATCTCAGATGACTACTGCAAAGCTTGTAAACTGATTAAAGGACCAAACTCCTGAGTATGTTTACATGGATGGCCAGTTGACAGACCTTATCTAACATGTACTTCTGGGCCATTGAAGTAAATCAGGACTGTTAGAGATTCTATTTGATTTAATTTAATAAACTGTATTTGCCATGAGGCATTACGTGCCTTACTCAGGGAGACACAAGGGCCTGCAAGCTGATGTCACAGTACATGTGTGAGTTCTTCAGGCCTTTTTACATTGCCTTCTACAGATGTCTTCTGAAACTCTCGACTCTGTCTTGTGTGATAGACGCTAGACATAGCCTAGAAGGTGTGCTGGATTATGATTGGCTGTGCACAGTTGGCAGCGCATTTGTGCTTGACAGTAAGCCTGAGGCGTGGTGCAGGTGTTTCTGGGCTGTGTGTGGGGGATGTGTCCACAGACCACCAGGGACCGAAGGAAGCATGCTGACTAGTGGCTTGAAAACAGCAGCAGAAGATGAAATGAAGTCAGTCAGTATATCCAGTCAGTATATCCTTTGAGAAGATAATAGACAGCTTCTCACACCATTGAACTCAACTTTCTGCTCCTAGTGAAGAACCAAACTCCATGAGGGCAACATCTGGGCACTCAAGCTGCTTCATCAGCGATGCTTATGAAGGGCATTTGAGATTAAAGCAAGATGGGGTCGTGATCAGGGTCGTCAAGTGTCAACCAGCCTGGAAGACAGCTCGTCTGAGCAGATGCTCTACAAGCAACACATGGAGGCTACAGAGAGATCTGTTTTGAGTCATTTTGGGAAAGAACCTTTAATGCTTAATTGACAGAGCTACACACGAGGACATTTTTGTAAGTGTGCATTTCCTTGGGCTCAAAGCTGTTGTCTTACAAATCAGAA
Source organism: Nanger dama (assembly GCA_917880005.1). Classification (NCBI taxonomy): domain Eukaryota; kingdom Metazoa; phylum Chordata; class Mammalia; order Artiodactyla; family Bovidae; genus Nanger; species Nanger dama. Next base: position 10,451,278 of record CAKJTW010000032.1, on the reverse strand, counting down.
AGTAATACACCACAGTTGGGAAAAGTTGATAGGAGTAATTTCAAAATAAAATGCATACCATCTGTTTCTGAGGGCTAAAGGGAATATTCTGAAAATCAGGGTGATTTCAAAGAGCTATAGAAACAATTTTTAATGTCTCCATAGCCCAGGTAAATAGCAAGCTTTCTTTTAGGTAATATATTTAACCCCAAACCAACAGCACTTAAACAGTATTTTTCTGTCTCTCTCCATCTCGGTTTCTATTCCTGTTTGTCCCTCTCTCTCTTTCTCTTGTCTTTTTCTCAGAGATTCCTTTTTCCTCTTTACAAATATCCTCCTTCCTCAAAACATAAATATGTAAGTCTATTCTTTCCTACCTGAGACAAGAGCTGATGTGATGTGACTAGATCTCTTGGGCTATGCTATAAGACAAAGTTCCAAATCAGTGAGGACTTGTGAGAAATCCACGTGAGAGCCAATAAATTATTTATTTAGAGAAAGGATGAACCTACACAGGACAGTTTTTATACCAGTGAAAGGAATACAGGAAGAAACAAAATGAGATGGTCTATAAGTTGGACATTAAAAATATATATGAGGTTAGAATGTTTCACAAAGTCCACCCAGTGACAGCAATGTTGATACCAATGTCGTGCACCTGTATCCCCACTGAGACCACGAATCACACCTAGCTTCATCCTACATCCTGGTCAAACCTCCAATTAAAATAAATAAATTTATATTGAAAAAAAGAAAAGAAAATAGAAAAGCCATCAAGTTTTTTGCTGGATGTAGATGAACACATACCTACCAATGAGAGAACAAAAGTAATAATGAGAGTAGCTAATGACCTGTGGAGCATGCAAGTGAAGCTTAGTTTATCTGATAAGGTGCCTAAAAGCATGCCCGATCACCCGAGGTGATCATCAGGACCACACCGCACTGTCACAGAAGATGGGCTGGTTGACCAGGCAGTCGTTTAATATTAGTAAGGCCAGAGTTATGAGGGAAGATTGCAAAGAATGAATAGTTTTATTAGTCATCTTATTTCATACATATTACCTACTTAAGGATTTTTTAGGTTTCCTTCTACTTCTTGAAGGAGCAAAAAAATCATGACCCTGTTTCGAAAATATTTCTGAGGCCATGAATATGTTTCACTGTTTTCACAGGAAACATAGGGAAAACTTCCTGCCATTTGCAGAGACTGGGAAAATATTGATACCATAACCTACCAAAACAGACTATATGGTTTTAGCCAACATTTTTCACTGCTTAGGAGAGTTGTAAGGTAATGGTTTGTTTGCAACTCTTGTCATTCATTGTCAGTATTCTTTAATTCTCATAATATTAAATAGAAAGCTGAAACAATTTTATAAGCAAAAAGTTACAAAATGAGGAGTGGTAGTTCTGATGATCCATTTGTTTGCTCACTTTTGTTAGTAAGATGTATGCATGCTTGTTGCTCAGTCATATCCGATTCTTTTGGGACCCCATGGTCTGTAGCCCACCAGCCTCCTCTGTCCATGGGATTTTCTAGGAAAGAATACTGGAGAGAGTTGCCATGTCCTCCTCCAGGGGATCTTCCCAACCCAGAGATCGAACCTGCTTTTCCTATTCCAGGTGAATCATTGCCACAGAGCCACCTGGGAAGCCCCTATTAGTAAGATATTTTTATTAAATAAGTTTTATATGATTTTTTTAAAATGCCTGTTTTAGAGCATCTGTAAAGGGGGAAGGAAGGGAAGGAAGGAAGAAAATTAATCACTCATAATCCCACTACCCAGAGTTAATCATGAGCCCTTTTTTGTGTATTTACTTCCTTTAACTTATGTTCCTTTATTTTATGATACTGGCATTATACTCTGGGTACAAGTTAATTTTAAAAAAATACATTGTGAACATCATTTGTGTCTTTGAAGTTCATGAAGTCAAGAATGAGTACTTCTAAACCTGGAATGGATGCATCAGCTTGCTAGCTATTCCTCCATTGTTGGCCACTCAGATTGTTTCTCATGTTTGTTATTATAAATTACCCCATAATAAGCATCATATAGCACACACTTTTTGGTCCCAATATCCATTTTCAGTAAATGTATTTCTGGAAGCACAATTATTAGGTTAAAGAGCATAAATATTACTCAGTTAAGGGTTCTTGATAGATATTGTGAAATTGTTTTCTAGCAAAGCTGACCACTGTACATTCTCCCCCCAGTATAGCCTTCAATTTCAAATATTAATTTTGGGGGTACTGATGAATGATTCTTCTAATGTGCTTTTATATTTATCTTGCTTATATTGCATCCAGATTTTCTACATCTGTACTCTAAAGTAAGATTAATGTGTAACAGTGGGTCTTAATTTAGAGGAAGTCATGATTCATTTGAAAATCTCATGAAAAGCATTAACCTTCCTCTCAGAAAAATTGATATACCGACAAAATGCATAATTTTACATATTTTCAAGGGAGGACTGTCCACAGTCATTCCCGTAAAATATTGTGGCTGCCATTATACTAAATGCTTTACGAGGATTATTTTATTTAATCCTCACAGTTTGGGGTGTCACGGAGGAAAATACCTCACTCAAAGTGATATAACTAGCACAGCTGATGCTCAAACAACATGCATCCAAGTTGCACAGGCCCACTTCTATGTGGATTTTTTTTCTTCAGTAAATCCATCCCGCAGTACTGCACAATTCACAACTGGCTGAATCTGCAGACACAGAACCACAGATGTGGAGGAAAGACTAAAGTTACTCAGTGATTTTCAGCTGCACGGAGGGTCGGTACTCCAAATGCCTGTGCTACTCAAGGGTCAACTGTGAGTGGCCGACTGGGATTCCAGCTCCAGAACCTGCCCTTTTAGCCAACATATTATGTTGTATTGAGGTTAAGGTACCTCATCTTTCATCTTCCTTTTTCGTATTATTTTCTCAGGTTTTTCCTAATGATAGTAATGCTGACTTCCTAAAAATCTAATGGGGAGATTTGCCATATTTTTCGATGCTCTGGATCTGCTTCTCTAGCATGAGATTATCTGTTTCTCACAAGGTTGAGTTGACTGCTAAGAAGCTTTCTTGCGTAGAGTCTTTTAAGAGGAAATTGTGTAATAACCTTTTCAGTTGCTTATATGCATATCGGTTTTCATTTTGAGTCAATTTTTGTAATACAGTCCTACAGTCCGTCCAACACTGATTTCCTTTTTCACCTTTCTTTAGCATAGAGTTGTATGTAATGTTCTCTTGCCCTTTTCATTGCTCATTTTTTTTCCCCCATCTTGACTGATTTGCTAACATTTTGTCTGCTTCAGTATTGATTTGTTGCTGTGTTTCATTTTGGTTTTGTGAGCTCCTCCCCCCTCAACATGAACAAAAATATGCTTGAATGATTAATTGTTCCTATTTTTATGTTTTCTATTTCTGGCTTTAATTGTATTCCTTTATTCTGCATTTCATAGGGTGTGGCCATTGTTGGGGTTGTTGTTCTTATTTCTCTGATTGCCAAACTTACATATTTGTTAATTCGTTTTCTTCTTCCTGTCTAGTATGTAGTGGTGTTCTAATCTTATTCTTAAACTGATTTATTTGGAGTTTCTCTTTTCTCTTTGGTCTAGTGACTAGCATAGTGTTTTTAATTTTCGTATGTATTTTAATAGGTTATTAAGTCTTAAGATAGTAGAATCTTACGTTCATTCCATTCAAGAAGTTTGACCGTCATAGAGAGGAATGAACATGAACGGACACTCACACGTGAATTTACATTTTAAATTCTGTTCAGTTCAGCGACTGTTTATTGATTCCCCACTGTGCGCCAAGATCTATGCCAGGCAGTAGGAACATGCCAATGAAAAGACAGACATCATCTCCTTTCTCATGAAAGTTTTATTCTGGTAGAGAATACAGACGAGTATACAAGTACAAGAGAATTAACTATACAAGTACAGGAGAGTTAAATGAAAAACTAAGGGGTATGAGCCAGGTACAAGATTCCATAAAAACTAAAATGAACAGAAAAAGACTTTAAATGAAAGTAATAGAAAAAAATCCCATTAACAATGGAAACTAAGCAATACCTATACTAACATATAAATCCAGTAACAAATGATAAGATCTTTAGGATGAAAGCTGATTTTTAAAAAAATATAGAGTGTATTTAAATTATAAAACATAACACATTCTTTTGTAGACAATTTAATATCATGCTACTGTCAAATTTCCCCATATTATTCTGTATTGTCAATATAATCTTAATCAAAAGGCCAACAAGACTTTTTGATAAATTTTGCTACCAAAGAGTAAGCATTTCTATACAATAAATGATAAAAGATAGGCAAGAAGTCAGGGGAAATATCTTTAATATTTTGTTGCTGTTCAGTCACTAAGTCATATCTAACACTGCGAGCCCATGGACTGTGGCACACCAGGTGTCCCTGTCCTTCACTGTCTCTCAGAGATCACACAAACTCACGTTCATCGAGTCAGTGATGCCCTCCAACCATCTCATCCTTTGTTATCCCCTTCTTCTCCTGCCCTCAATCTTTCCGAACATCAGGTCTTTTCCATGGAGTCAACTCTTTGCATCAGCTGGCCAAAGTATTGAAGCTTCAGCTTCAGCATCAGTCCTTCCAGTGAATATTCAGGGTTGTTCTCCTTTAGGGTTGACTGGTTTCATCTCCTTGCTGTCCAAAAGACTCTTAAGAGTCTTCTCCAGAATTACAGTTCAAAAGCATCAATTCTTCCGTGCTCAGCCTTCTTTTGATCCATCTCTCACATCCATACTTAATCATTGTACTTCAGTAATTGCAGCTTAACAGACAAATGGGCAAATTGCATTCAACAAAGGTATGAGAGATATTCAATCTCACTGGCACCTAGGGAGATGAATATTACACCAAAAATATTTCTTTGCTACAAAGGTGGCACTACTGGTAAAGAACCTGGCTGCCAATGCCAGTGATGAAGACACAGGTTCGATCCCTGGGCTGGGAAGCTCCCTGGAGGACGGCATGGCAACCCACTCCAGTATTCTTGCTTGGAGAATACGATAGACAGAGGAGCCTAGTAGGCTGCAGTCCATAGATCTGCAAAGAGTCAGACACAACTGAAGTGACTTAGCAAGCATGCACACACCATGTTGTTGGGTCTAGGAAAGAAAGCCCTGTATGCAAAATCAGTTCATTCAGTCGCTCAGTCGTGTCTGACTCTTTGCAACCCCATGAATTACAGCACACCAGGCTTCCCTGTCCATCACCAACTCCCAGAGTTTACCCAGACTCATGTCCATTGAATCGGTGATGCCATCCAGCCATCTCATCCTCTGTTATCCCCTTCTCCTCCTGCTCCTTCTCTATGCTAAATGGGAAGGTATAAATTGATAAAGCGATTCTGAAGGACAATTTGGTTGTATATGTGAAAATTATAACTGTAAATATTCTTCCTTCAACCTGGTGATTCCACTCCTAGAGAAATGCTCACCCATGTGTCCAGAAAGGTATGCATTGTTGTTTTTCATAGCCAAAAACTGGAAACAAGCCAAATGTCTATTAATAGGGAAAGTAGTCAAATAAATTATGACATCTTTATTACATGGCCTCCTGTGCACTGATTTAAAAAATAAAATATGGCTTTATGTGATAGCTTTCTCCTGAGAGCACTGGGGACCCATTGTAGGATTTTAATGGAGGTGTATGACATGACCAGACTTGAGTTTTTAAAATCTCTCTTTAGATGGATTATGGGAAATGGATCTGAGAGACAGAAAATAGAGGCTGTTAATCCCTTCGAGTATTAGTGGTGGCTCTGTGGTATGGCAGAGCTTGAAACTGTTGTTACACAGCTAAAAATACTCTTACTAGAAATGTATTTTGTGTACCATTTTAATATGTATTTGTTGTTAATTTTCATTTTATATTGGAGTATAGTTAGTTAACAGTGCTATGTTAGTTTCAGATGTACAGAAAGCAGTGCACTTATATATACCCATGTTCTTTTTCAAATTCTTTGCCCATTTAGGTTATTACAGAATATTGTGCAGAATTCCCTGAACCTTGTTTTTAAAAGTAGATCTCTTGCTTTCTACTGTAGAGGTTTTTGGTCTTTGTTCCTCCGCATTAATACACTGGTTTATTTCCATTTTTAGGATTTTTTTTTATATAGCATGATAATTACTGTTTTGCTAAATCGAACACACATCACACACACACATTCATAAATCCTATTTTGTAGAAAGTATATCTATTATCAAATACAAGGAGGAACTAGTTCTAGTTTCTAATGATTACTTATTTTTATAGATTTGATTTGTTTAATTATGTTTGGAAACCTCATACGATTATTTTTCTTTTTCTTTGATTATTTTTCTTTTTCTTTAATTATTTTTCTACTCTCTTAATTAACTCCTAAACATGAATATATTAAAAAGTAGGTGTTTTGAGCAAAACCAGAGGACTTGATGTATAAAAACAAAGACTTGATTTAAAGCGTGTGATACAATTTTCAGCCCAGCTAGGTATTATTTAAGATTTTCATCTTTTAGTAGCAAGACGATGATGCATTACCTCAAAGATAACTGCTGAATCTACTCAAACGTTTGTTCCCTAAGGAAATTGGAGAATCATCATTTACTGAGATATTTGATGACTTTCCAAAAAGATGATGAAAGCAAACACATAGAGTAATAGTTTATTTTTGATTTAAAAAAGTTTTCTTAGAGCCTAGCAACCTAATGGGAAATGTTGAATAAACCAATATGAAAAGTGTCATTTAAAAATATATTTCATAGTATTTTAGCTGCTATTTTTATGTATGTTTCTTTAATTCTAAGGTAGCTGGATGTAAGCTTTTCCCATTTTATAGGCAGCAGAAGTGAATGGCTTGTCCAAACAAAAGTCATAGTCTCACTTGACCTCAACCTATTTAGTTGCTCCTTGATCTTCTGTCTAGTCTGTCAACTAAGTAAGGAAATGTCACTTACAAGATAGGAGTAGCCAGTGCTGCAAGCACAGAACAGCAGAAAAATGAGAAATGAAGATTCAAGGGGCCATCATGCAGTATCCAAGGTGAGGGCAAGTTATGGAGAGAGTGAGATGAGAGAGAATGGGAAACTGTCATGAAATTACATTCTTATCATCATTCTAAACCATATGACAGGGTTGATATATTCAAAGATTTTTAATAATATAAAATTCTTGCACGAAGCCCGTGCCCATCGTCCTTTATAAATCCTTCACCATCGATGTTGGGATTGCACTGATCGTGGAAAAGATATCAATGTAATAATAATAGAGATGTGCTCTGGGGAGATTCTGAGCTCAAAAAATGAAGGAGAGACTATACCTTTAGCTTAAAAAAAAAAAAAAAAAGCTTGGTTTTAGTGTTAATTTTGGGCTTCCTGATGGCTCAGATGGTAAAGAATCCACCTTCATGGCGGGAGACTGGGGTTCCTTCCCTGCGTTGGGGAGATCTCCTGGAGCAGGAAATGGCAATCCACTCCAGTATTCTCGCCTGAAGAATGCCATGGACAGAAGAGCCTGGTGGGCTACACAGTCCACGGGGCCACAAAGAGCAGACACTATGGAGTGACTAACACGTTCATATTCACTTTTAGCGTTAATTTTAAATTGTATATGTGTGTTCCTGCTCAGTCATGTGGAGAAAGCAATGGCAGCCCACTCCAGTGTTCTTGCCTGGAGAATCCCAGGGACAGAGGAGCCTGGTGGGCTGCCTTCTCTGGAGTCATACAGAGTCAGACACGACAAGCAACTTAGCAGCATCAGCAGCTCAGTCATGTCTGACTCTGCAGTCCCATGGACTATAGCCCACCAGACTCCTTTGTCCATGGAATTTCCCAGACAAGAAATACTGATATGGGTTGCCATTTTCTACTCCAGGGGATCTTCCCGACCCAGAAATTGAACATGCATCTCCTGTGTTGGCAGGCAGATTCTTTATAACTGTGCCTCCTGGGAAGCGCTAAGTTGTATATAAGGCTTTTTAATTGAAAGCAAGGAGGAATCACGTTGTCAAAGATGATCCTGTTAAAAACCATCACAGAAGGAATTGTTTGATTTAAAAAAAATAGTACCCCAAAAGTTTCTAATCCTAGGCATCTTCCAGAAATAACTTCCTCACTTGTACAGTCTCTGGGCCTCTGTAGTTGTAATGGTGATACCAGCATCACTAGCAACTTATTCTCATGGAGCAGTCATCACTTTCTTAAGAAATCACACCTGCTGTCATTTGTTGAGTGAACTGGCAGTACTTGCATCTGACTGAGGCCCATAGAGGAGTTAGCAAAACACAGGGGAGCTCAGCTCTGGTCTCCAGCTGGGTTCCATGTTCTCTCTGCAATGCTTGGGTTCCTTGCAGAGCACACAGCTTAGGGAGTGAGGCCAGCCTGCCACATTTTTCTGAATTTTACACAAACAACATTTAAGCTCAAAAAGTGTGAGAAGATCGCTGTCACAATGAGCTTCACAAGTTTAGAAACTTCCTCGCCAACATTGCTATTATCTTTTAACCTAGGACACGGCAAGTGAGAAACTCATTAGAAGGGAGGTGACTCCCATGGTGTCAAGTATGGCTGCATAGCTCCCCTCACCCCTTCTCACAGTGAGAAAAGGCCCCAGTATCTTTGCCAAGAAGGTCTCGGATTTTCAAAGAGGGAAGAGGAAGTGGGGTGTGTGGGTGGGGGGCATGATGGGCAGGGGAAGAAAGAATGAGAGAGAGAGAGAATGAATGAGACCATAATAGAAACATAACCCAAAATAGACTTATAAACTTAGTTGCCCAACAGTTCTTTATCATGGGTGTGCTTGTTGATAGTCAGATGTTTCCTTCATTTATTAGTCTGTGGCCTTATTTAACCTCAAGACTAATCTCAACAAAGTCACATACTGAACATGGAGCTGCCTAGTTAGAAGCAAGTAGTTTGGGGGAGGGAGGGCATTTCCCCCCACCCTGTTTTCTAGGGTGGGGATATTTCGGTAATTAGCCTTAACTTTTTCCTACTTCTTGCCTACTAGCTTTCTGGCAAGCTGAAGAATTTGGAAGTAATTGTTTATTCATAATAAATTACTTTGTATTTTTAAAAATCAGAAATAAAACTTTTGTGACTGAATATTGTAGCCTGTGAACTATGCCTCCCTAAAAGGAAATTATTCTGCTTCACCATCATACACTATGTGACCTTGACTTTCTTATATACCCCTTATCAAGGGCCTTGTTTCCTGCTCTCTTCCAGACTCAAAATAGAGAAAGATGGTACAAAATAAAGAGAAGGATGCGTTGGAGACTGCAGAAAACACTTGGGCTAGGATGCTTGGTGCCCAGGAGTTATATCTAACTCACTTAGCCTTGAGCTAGTTACTTAACGTTGTGTTTCTTGGTCTCAGACTTAGAAACAACAAAAGTATAGGTGAAAATGAAAAACAGGAAACTGTTGTCATCCTTCACCAGAGTAGTACATTTGTTACAAATTATGAACCTGCGTTGATACATCAATAGAGGCTGTGCCTATATTGGACAAGGAATATTGGGAAGTCTTTGGATCTTCCTCTCTGTTTTTCTATGGACATAAAACCACCCTAAAAAAAAAATAATAATAAGGAGCTCCGTAAGCAAGATTATTGCAGCTGCTATTGGGCTTCCGAGGTGGCATGGTGGTAAAGAATCCACCTGCCAATGCAGGAGACACAAGAGAAACAGGTTTGATCCTTGGGTTGGGAAGATCCTCTGGAGAAGGAAATGGCAACCTGCTCTTGCCTGGAAAATCCCATGGACAGAGGAGCCTGGCAAGCTGTAGTCCATGGGGTCACAAAAGAGTTGAGTCACACACAACAATAGTTTGTTATGAAGGTAGTAACAGAAAAATGTATTTCTTCTATGTTCCTTGGAATAAACTAGAGAATTAAATCCTTTGAGAATAATCTCACTGACAATTTGATTCCAGTTTAGCAAAATTTTTACAAAATATCAGTGCTTGACAGCAAATACAAATATGTACTCTTTAAACCAGTTCAATGTTCATTCAGCCTTTATTAAGCACCTACAGTGAACCAGGCATGATGTTGGCACTAGAGATATAGCTGTAAATAAAAGGAACACAATCCCTGGTCTCATAAAATGTGGAATCTTGTGAGCTTTTATCTAGATTATTTATTTCCCCTAAAAATTTTAAGGTATCAGCTCGCTTACTATAGGTATGATATTTTGCCCTGCTGTAGTGCCATTTGTATGTACTGTTCTTAAACTTCCCACTGCCCTATGCACTGTTTGGTAACAGAATTGTTTATTATTATGATTCTGATATGTTAATGAAGAGGTACTCATTTGCAAATAACTGTTTAATCTGTAATTAAAATCTGGCAGCTCTCTTAAAAATAAAGACAGTTAAAATGCATAGTCACTGGCCTGCTGTATTAAATATGCAGTTGCAAGACATTAAGCAAGGCATATCCTATTTATCACTTTTAATGAATCTTTCACCCTAGTCCCACTATAAGCCCTTGATGGTATTCCTGTTATCCCACCCATATGCTTCTGAAAGCATTAACTGTTCATGGGTCTGTGTGTGCTCCCAGTATAAAATCAAAATCTCTAGGGTGTTTTTGATCACATATAAGCAAGCTTTTAAAAAAAATTATCACTACCATATCCTCATTAAGATGATGGGCCTCTGACCATATCCTGATGTTTGCCTAGCAATCTGAAATTCATGTATGCAGAAAGAATTTTTCTTATCCTTTTGAAAGAAGAATGATAAATATTTATATAGCCTTAACTCTTTCAGACAAGCACAGGATCATGTTTTAGAAATAATGAGAAGCTGCTTGGGGTGTTGTTGTTTTCTTCTTTTTAGCATAATTCATCTGTCCAATAGCTACTGAAAAATAAATTGTAGGTTTATCAACATTGGACAGTTTTCTTCCTTTTTCCCCATTAAATGTGTTCTGTCTTCTCTGAAATCCTTGTGAATCATGGCTTTGAAAAGAAAGTACAGAGCTATCTCTGCTTTGGGGGCAGAATTCCTCAAGAGAGGTGACAACAGGCCCAGCAAGACCAGCAAGGATTCCCTGCAGCCTTCTGTTTCGTTAGCTTGTTTAGCCACCATCTATATACACTAAAGAGTCCTGCATCCATACTGCGCTGCTTTCTAAAAGTTATGCCTATTCTGCAGCAGTAATTGAACAGAGCCCCAAGATGGTTTTCTTCTTAAAATTAAATTTTTCTCCTGACTCCTTCAATCAAGATAACCAGGAGTAAGGTTGAACTCATAAATATGTTTCAGCTAACAGATCTACCTTCTACAGCCAATGAAAGATGCATGAAATCTGGGAACTTACTCCTGGCAGGAACAGGAGTCCCATCAGCTGTAATGCCAATAGTCATCCAACTTTTCCAGCACATAAACTGACTCCCAAAAGTTAGGTCATTAATCTGAAGACAACTCAAGATTCAAGCCAGGTAATTATTGTAATTGTTTCTTTCAGATAGGTAAACCGAATCCCTGAAATGTTACTCCCATTCATTCTCCTGTCCAATCTTGCCTTTGGCAAACGTTGTTAATTCCAGGCTACCTGTCAGCTCTGGAAGTGAAAGGAACAGTGGTGATTAGACTAGTGCTGGGTGTGCGGCAAGGGCCAGCCCGGCTGTGTCCAGAGGATGCTCGAAGCTGCTGTTGCCACCACAACCACAACCACAATTGAAGTGCAGTTTCCACTATGGGCGCGTGAGCCCTCACTGCGGGACACCTTGCTGGCCCTGCCTCCTCCACGGATATGTGAACCAGAAGTAGCCTTTCCATTGACTGGTTTCAAACCCCCTTTAAGATGAGGAAACTGAGGCCCCAACGTGAAATGATTTGTTTGTGGAATCAAACAGCTCGTTAGTAGCAGAGCTCAAACCACAGGCTTCTGGTCAGTTTGATTATTACCTGTCTTGGTGTGTTCCTCTTTGGGTTCATCCTGCTTGGGGCTCTGTATTTCCTGGGCTTGTGTGACTGTTTCCTTTTCCATGTTAGAGAAGTTTTCAGCTATTATCTCAGGCCCTTTCTCTCTCTCTTCTCCTTCTGGGACTCCTATAAATGCAAACCTTGGTGGTTTTGTTGTTGTCCCAGAGGCCTCTTAAACTGTCCTTGTTTCTTTTCATTCTTTATTCTGTTCCATGGCAGCAATTTCCACCACTCTGCCTTCCAACTCACTGATCTGTTCTTCTGCCACATTCATTCTGCTGTTGATTCCTTCTAATGTATTTTTTGGTTCAGTTACTGTATTTTTCAGTTCTGTTTGATTGTTTGTTATGTCTTCTCTTTGCTAAAATACTCTTGTAATTTCTCTCTGTGCATCCTTTCTTTTCCTGAGTTCTTGGATCATCTTTACAATCATTACTCTGAACTCTTTGTTGTATAGATCTCCTGTTTCCACTTCACTTAGTTGGTTTTCTGGGGTTTTATCTTATTCCTTCATCTGGGAAACAAAAGACTTCTTGACTCCCTGTTTAGGAGTCTTCAAGCTTTTCTATTGACCAAGGCTCTGTCTTAAAAGAGAATGAAATTGTACCAATGTATCCAGAAAGCTTTGTAAGATATTAGACCATAGACTCAGATTATGATGGTTTCCAGAGATCTAGTTACTGACTGGGAGTTAAAACACCAAATTGTTGTGCTTTAAAATATAAATCTGGACAGACTTCATAATAACGTGTTATATTTGCATACTCCTGCTGCTGCTGCTACTAAGTTGCTTCAGTCATGTCCGACTCTGTGTGACCCCAGAGACGGCAGCCCCACCAGACTTCCTCGTCCCTGGGATTCTCCAGGCAAGAACACTGGACTGGGTTGCCATTTCCTTCTCCAGTGCATGAAAGTGAAAAGTCAAAGTGAAGTCGCTCGGTCGTGTCTGACTCGGAGCAACCCCATGGACTGCAGCCTACCCGGCTCCCTCCACCCATGGGATTTTCCAGGCAAGAGTACTGGAGTGGGGTGCCATTGCCCTTCTCCAATTTGCATACTACTTTTTGCAAAACTTTAAGGCAGAACTAGACAAGTAGGTGGTTTTCTTTTTCTCTCTTTAAAGGTACAAGGTGATCTATTAAACAGGAAACATTGAGTGGAAGAGAAGATTTTTAAAAACTCACTCTTCCTCACGGGTGGAAGGTGGCAACCAGCTCTTGAATGTGGAGTAGTTCACCAGAAGGAGAAGGGCCTTTACGATTAAAGTGACTTCTCAAGTTTTATTTTAACTGTGTGCTGCCATGTGCGGAGTGCATGTAGCATCAAAATATCTCACTCCATGTCTGCATGCATGATGTGAGTGACCTGAATATTCTCAGGGTCTCTTGGTCCCTGCAAGGCAGTGACTTTGCCACAGTGTGGACAGTCCAGACATACTACACAGGCTGAGGAGGTTCTCCCAGCTGCTTAAGGCATCGGCCCAGTTTCTGTTCTTGAGTCTCTGTAACACTTATAGAGGTTCCTGTCCACCCCTGTGATCAACAGCTTTTCCAGTGTTTGGGTTAAAATAGACTCTATAATACTATATTTAGTGGGAAAGGCCATTAAAAAAAATCAAAGCAGCCCTCATAACTAGATTCCTTTTTGAAAGGTTACTGACCAAAAAAATAAAGTTCAGAATTGGAAATTGTTCAATTTAACTAACTGTATTATTTTCTCTTTCCTACCCTCTCAATCCTCAATCCCTCTGCCAAAGTAGATTTATATGAAAAGTACATAGGATTACTTGGCATTCATCTTCCTTAGTGATCACCCTGGAAGAATATTTTTTTAATCCTTGGTTTAACTAGAATGTTTTATTTTTGGTTTAAATTTATACAAAAACTACCCACATGTTCACCTGCAACCTCAGTTTCCTTGTGTTGAATTTCATATATCTTCTCAGTTGTCTATCAGCAAGAGAAGATGGGGAGAAAGGATAGGTCTGAACCAGACATTTAAATTTCATGGGGTGTGTGTGGGTGTGTGTGTGGGGGTGTGTGTGTGTGTGTGTGTGTGTGTGTGTGTGTGTGTGTGTGTGTGTGCATGCACACATGCTCAGACTAATTACTGGTTGCAATGGGGGGGGGAAATTTGGTCGAATTTCAATTTAGCTTCATTAACTCTGAAACAGGGTAGTGAAATCAAAGAGAGGGGAAAAACAGAATAAGGGAAGAGAAGCAGATCAGTTGTCTTTAAATAAAGATATTTTAGGAGGGCATTAGTATTCATTTTTAGGCCATCATTGCTACTTCTTAATATTATATACCTATAAACAGGCCTATAGTAGGACTTGCCATGTGCTTGAAGAAGCTACATTTTCACAGCCAAAGAGGAAAGCAGAATAAAGCATTGAGATGCAGGTGCCCAGCAATACAAGTGGCCTCTTTGCCTGCAGCCATAATGCCTGGCCGACAAGGCAGAAGCTCTCAAGCCCAGCTCTCAGGGTCTCCCTGAGCTAAAGGGTGGGGCTGGGAGGGAGCAGGAGAGAATAATTGTTATTCAGTCTTCTTTAATGAGATGTATTGCCCACTGCTGAAAGATTGGAGCTGTGCCTTTTGTTATGTTAATTAGACACCATTAGAGCTTGGCTGTCTTTGATTTCTGCTTAATCTTTTCTGTTTCCTCTGCCTCCGTCCTGGATGGCAAATGGTTGAAAGATGGTGGGTGTGCTGCACGTGTTATTTATTGCTCACATCTATGCTGAGTTCTTTGGTAATAGGGTTGCTAACAAAAGATTGATCTTACCAAAGGCGGTAGGTATTTTGGATGTTCATTTTGGCTTTTTAAAAAATGAATTTGAGAATGGTCTATTTCTGCCAAACATCATTGTTTTTTATATGGTTGCTCTTGCAGCCACACAGAAGGGGAAATGACAGATTGGAAATTTTAGAGGGCCTTTCTTTGGTTGCCCAGATTACCTGGAAAAACAACAAGCAAATTGATCATGCCTTAGGCTTTTGGAGAGGCTAGGGTTGACCAGAAAAAAATGGAAACAGATTAATTTAAAGGTCAAAAAGAGAAATTTAGTAGTTTGAAATCTCTGCCTTTAACAATTTATAGATATGTAGGAGAAGGAAATGGCAACCCACTCCAGTGTTCTTGCCTGGAGAATTCCAGGGGCAGGGGAGCCTGGTGGGTTGCTGTCTGTTGGGTCGCACAGAGTCGGACATGACTGAAGCAACTTCAGCAGCAGCAGGTATTCTTTCTTAAAATTAAAGCATTGCGTTTATATAATTAGTCCAAATAAGGGTGTTTGGGGTGAGTTAAAGGGGAAAAAATTAATCAATCTGGTCCTTAAAATAGAGAAAGGGGGAATTTCTGTTAAATTTTTAAAGATCACATAATAATGTTTTAGAACAGCACTATCCAATGGAAATGAATCACAGGTGTTATTTTAAATTCTCTAGTTATTTTAAATTCTTTAGTTACACTAAAAATAAACAGGTGAAATAAATTTTAATATTTTATTTAACTCAGCATATCAGAAACCATTATTTCATTGCCATACAACAAATAAGACTGCCATTTGTTTCTCAATTTAAAAAAAATTTATTACAGATCAACAAAGAATTGCAAGTTTGGTGCCTACCACCTTGGTGCATGTGTGGGTACTTAGTCACTCAGTTGTGTCCAACTCTTTGTGACTGTAGCCCTCCAGGCCCCTCTGTCCATGAGATTTCCAGGGAAGAATACTGGAGTGGGTTGCCGTCTCCTCCTCCAGGAGATCTTCCTGACCCAGGAGATCAAAACCTAGGCCTCCTGTATTGGCAGCTGGATTCTTTACCACTGCACCACCTGGGAAGCCAACATCCATGAAACCACATGCCAGTCTCCACAAAGCAAGGAGAAGAGAACTCTTTGAAAGAAGGAAAAAAGAAGTCAGAAGGGCTACAGGAAGCCACGAGTTCCCTGGAGGAACTGAGTTCAGAGCACTACTGTAACTTTTTTTTTTTTTTTGGCTGAGTTGTTTCAGTCTCACATTGGCTGAGCTCTTGCCAGGAAAGTAGAGGAAGTCGTCTTTACTCTTGGGTGGTACAGTCCTCCTAAAGCACAGAGTTTCCCCTTCTGGCCTCTTGACTAATTTAATTGAGGTTTCTGTTTATTAGTTTTAACAACTTCAACCTATAAACAATGTAAAATTAATAAGTTAGTTTGCACACTCTTTTAGTTACATTAAATTTCTGAGATCTGCTGAGGTTTTTGTCCTGGTGTGTTTTCCAGCATATCTCACTAAGGGTTTCCCACATTCAGGTGCTCCACGGCCACTTGTGGCTGGTGGCCACGGTACTGGGTGGTGCAGTTTCAGATTACTTCTTTAATTTACCACAAGCCTAAAAGCACCTGTCAGGATAAAATCCAATTTTAAAGTTACTGATAAACTTGATGAGTTGTATGTTAACATTAAATCTCTCAAACTCAGCTGTATACCTTCCTTTTTTTTTTGGTAATCTGAATTATTTCTTGTGTTACCAGTGAAGCAAAAATTCTAAAGATGCTTTCCAAGGAGGTAGTCTGTTCAACAGTTCTAAGATATAAGTATGGTCACCTTTGCACTTATGTGAAAAGCTCATCAAAGAACAATGGGCCCAGACATGCTGAGCAATGGTTGATAGGGACCAATGGGAAAAGACTGGGAAGGCAGAAGCAAATAGAGATAATTTGCAACTTAAATCTTAATAAAAAGGGTTCCACATACATATCCCATGTTGGCCCCACTTGGTCATCCCATTAATAAGACCTCATGAATAGATTTTACTGGCAATATCTGGTTTTAGCACTTCTGATAGTTTTTAAATGTAGAGTTTTTAAATTGTAGAGCTTGCCTAGTTTGGGAAAAATACATGTAATGTACTTGTGCCAAATATGTGATAAGGAAAGGCAATTTATTGGGGTTTGTTAAGAGAACAGATCTCATGTTGTATGTTCTTATCATGATTAAAATAATTCCATAAAAGCATTGCAGATAATACCTCAGAATGTTCTAGATTACCAGAAATCTCCAGGCAGATAAATAAAACTTGACTGGTTTTCGAGTTGGAAGTTCAGTCAGCACTGAGGTACAGATTTCTTTTTTTTTTTTTTTTTTTTTAATATTTATTTAATTTTGCACATGCAAAGCACAGTTCTATAATTTTTTTTTTTTTTTTGGCCACACTGGCATGTGGGGTCTTCATTCCCTGACCAGGGACTGAACCAGGAGCCCCTGCATTGGGAAGGTGGTGTCTTAACCACTGAACCAGGGAAGTCCCCTGAGGTACAGATTTCTAATGCAGCCAAGGAACCAGGTCAACATTTGTCATGTAACTATTTGCTGTTGAGAATTACTATATCAATAAAGCACTGATGCTATACTGATTATTGTTGGCTAACACCTGATATGAAGAACTAACTCATTGGAAAAGATCCTGATGCTGGGAAAGATTGAAGGCGAGAGGAAAAGGGGACAACAGAGGATAAGATGGTTGGATGGCATCACCAACACAATGGACATGAGTTTGGGTAAGCTCCAGGAGTTGGTGACGGACAAGCAGGCCTGGTGTGCTGCAGTCCATGGGGTCACAAAGAGTCGGACACGACTGAGCGACTGGACAGAAGTGATCAACCAAAAGAAGAAAAAAAAAGCCTTTGTTAGGAATGAAATTGCCTCCACCTGGGAAGAAACCCCTTTGGTTGCCTTTCTCTCACTGGGATGTGCACACAGCTAAAAGAAAATCAGCCAGCAACTGAAGACAAAAATACAAGGGCCATTGTTAGAAGAAATTTCATTGTCTGATTCGATTTCAGCAGAACCACCTTGGGTCTGGTCTTTGTAACTTTTATCACTGCTTTGGGAGGAAGGGCTTTCAACAAGCCAGATTGTTTTTTGTGTGTGTTTAGGTTATTTATGAAATGTGAGGAAGGAATAATAGAGACACTAAGATAATCGTGGCAATTACTAGATAAATAAACGCTTTAGAGGCATGGATACGCTTAAAGGAGCGTTCTTTCCCTTGGAACACACTTAATTGTAATAATAAGAATAGCTAACTAATATGTGTTTTTTTTTTTCACCCAGAGGATGGTATTAAAAAAAAATCTAACAGAATGTATTTACCATCATTGTTTAAGAGTCAGATCCAAGTCCAGCCCCTTTCACAGTCAACTGTCCTCCATCGTCTCTCGGGAATCCTTAAGTAGACCAGTAAACTGATAGCAGGCATTTTCAATACGCTGGACTTAGAGGCTCATTACTTGTTTTCTGGGCTATCATCATTTTGACACACATTCCTGTGTCACGGCCCTGTTTCATTGTAGAAGGGCGTTGTGGCTAAGGATGATATTAAATGTTAATGTTATTGCTATTATTACTGTTGACTGTTTTTAGCTTAAGTGTGCCTGCTTCTTTAATTCCAGCTTCAGCAGGGCCAGCAAACAGAAGTGTGCATAAACAGTCAGGAAAATTACTGTATACCCTGGAGACCCAGCACCGCATGCTCTGCCTGTTGTGAATGATGAATCAAAATGGAAAGGTTATCATTTTCATTAGCTAGGAAAGAACAAGACCATACTTTTCTCCAAGTGTAATTACAGTGGTTCACTGGCAACATTACACTGCAGTAATTAGTCTAAAGGTGTATGTGAGGGCAAGCTTTTGCACAGACACTAGAAATATTATTTCAGAGTTTAAGGTCACAGCCTTGTGTTTAACATGTTCCAGGCAGCTTAGGGGGAAAAACTAATTTGACTGGAGCTAAAGAAAGACATTTGACATTTCCCAGAGTCATGCTTTCAGAAACCAGTCAGGTAGAAAAATTGTATTTTATTATCTACAATTTAAAAAAAAACAACTTAGCTGCAAAAGTAGCATGTCAAAATATTGTATAGAATAAGCAGAGATAAAATTCAGGTTTATTAGAAATGTGCAGTAAATAATTATGAGACCTTTTGATACGTGTGTTTTAATCTCCATTTCTCCACCTAAGGCAACTAGACAGAAAAATTAATTGCTAGAAACTTTTCAGAGGAAGCAAAATAATTCCTCTACCTTCTTATAACTGTTTTCAAGAAATAAATATTTCTCTTACACAAGTCTAATATACATCTGTCCTTTATGAATGTTTTGGGGTACTCTGAGCAGTTATATTGAATTATTGATAACTCTGTAACCTGACCCTTTAAGAGTAGAAAGTGAATCGCAATTATTTTTCAGAGCCACACGTAAGGTTTTCTGTTTAAGTAAAACAAAAGTGAGAAGGGGAAAAAAAAAGTTGAAAAAAGTAAAATTTGCATAAAGTTTATATTTTAAAGCCACATTATGGGCTCAAAAGAAACTCTGCTTCTTCTAGTTCAGGGAATACTTATACAAGTCACAGTTCTTACTGGGTTAAAGGTAAAAACCCAAGTACTCTTAATGTCTTTGTTAAATTTCAGTATTATCTGCCTGTCTTGAAGCAATTCTTTTAGCGTCTCCCTTTACATCCTGAAAGAGCCGTGCAGAATGTTGTTTGTTTTAGGACCCATGGAGAAATAGAATGTAGTTGAATGAGCATTCATTCAGCAACCCAATTCTGTTGGAAACCACTGCTTTTTTCATGCAAGTGTGTGTTTTCTGTGTGTTATCTGCCCATATGGTTAGAACTGATGTTTCTCACCACTTCAGGCACTTGAGAAATTTGAAGCATAGATGTGACACAAATAACACAGCCAGCTGATTATATAACGGACTGAAAAATCTGCCCCCAAATTGAATTAAAAAAAAAAAAAAAAAGCCACTGCTTTTTGTTTGTCACAGATGTTTCCCTGCTCAAGGAAAAGCCACACACTCCAGAATTAGAGCCATGATGTACGTTTTCTGCAGCTAGGAATTAGATAGGAGACATCAAGTAGCAAGGATGCTTCCAAGACTTCTCTCGGCCATTGAATAGATCAGTGCATTCTGCTGAACCTCAGCCTCCTCTCTGTGAAATCAGAGTTTGCTAAGCCCCTTTCAGGTTCTGAGCGTCTTTGTCTATTCAAGGGAATGCAGTCTTTATTTTCTGCCTTTGTGTTTGGAAAAAAAGCAGAAGCGCTTTTTTTTTTTTTTCTTCCCTCGTCTTTCCAACAAAGCCTGGAAAGTTCTACCCCAACCTGCACCTCCCCTTTCATAGCAGGGACCATGGTTCCCATCAGCTCTGTGAGATTAGCAGTCATGCAGGATCCCATGGGCTTGTTCTGTACCTTCAGTGACCCCATCTGTGAAATGGAGGGATGGTTTCATAGGACTGTTTCTGTTACAACAGGCTCCAGTGAATCCCAGAGACAGGTGCTGAGGCAAGAAAGAAACTTTAATCGGGGAGCTGGCAGACCGACAAGATGGCAGGCTAGCACCTCAAAATAACCATCTTATTGGGGTCTAGATGCCAGATTCTTTAATAGATCAGGGAGAAAGAGGAACTAAAAGGCAGAACAGAGAGGAAGAGACAGTGGGGAAGGCAAGGGAAAGGGTCTTCTGTCTTGCCAAACATCTCCAAGGGAATGGCCAGCCCTTGGAAGGAGTGTGTTAATCTCTTCTGTTCACAGGTGGGAAGGGACAAACTCTCTCTCCATGAGCTGAACAAAAGCACTTTAGTTTACAGTCAAGCAGAGAGGAGTGTCCTCCAGGCAAGCCATGGAGTATCAATAATAATAAGTCATGGAGTATTGATTATAATAATAAAAGCAAAAAAAAAAGCAAGTCAACGAAAGTTTCCAACATGGAGTCAGAATTGGCTTCCTCCCTGCAACATTTCTGCAGTTCATTTCTCATAAAATGTAATTTTGAAGTCAGGTTCACATGGACTGAAAGAAGTTGTGCATGTCATAAGAAAAGCCATTGTCTTCACTGACATCTGATGAATAAATTACAGAGTCCATTTGTCTGCTTACAACAGGTGCCAGGTCTGACAACCACTGTGAAAAGTTCTGACGCATGTCCTGAAGGTCAGACTTTGTAAATGGAAAGTGAAAAGTGTGAGAGACTATATTCCCAACCCAACTTCTTAAACTCTAAAATGGTTTAGAAATTAAAGAAGCATTTTATAAATCAGCTATAGATTATGTACCTGTAAAGCAAATCAAAAGGCAAAGAGATTATTTAAAAAGGACTTTGTTGGGAAGATTTTAACAGGATTCTTCAGGTGTAGGTCACTGGATAGCTTTATGAGAAACTTTGTCAATGTTTCGTTGGTGAGTATTAAAATCAAGTTGTTCCTTTCAGGGCAGCAAGAAAGTGGCTATAGTTTGCAGAGGGCTCTAAGCACACATTGACTGGGAGAAAAGGGACAGCCTGGATTCAGAGTACAAATTTCCTTCATCTGAAACCTTGTCAGCAGATCAAATCTACCATGAATGACGACTTAGAGTTTTGGAACTGAAAGGTCCTCTAAAAATTAGAATCCACTTCCTCTTCAGTCTGCTCGCCTCTCCCCTCCATTGTCACTTCTACAAAACTCTTATTTTTTTTCCTGTGAGGAAATCAAAGGCCCAAAATGCAGCCAAATTTCTTTTATCTTGAAAATATAATCTTCTCAGACCTGTGTCCTCTCGCCCCACTCTCCAGTTCAAACATGTGGCATTTGATGTCTTTGAATAACCCTTCTTCCTCTCCCCAGGGTTCTGCTGGAACTGCGCGTTCCTGCTTCTGACCCTTCTTCTCCCTCCGTCACTTCCCCTTCCATCCTGTCCTTGAAAGTTCCAGTTATCTGGGAGTCGCCCTCTGGATCCTGCTGTGGGTTTACAGTTCTAGTGGAGTCTGAATCGTTCCCGCTGAGTAGCCAAGATGTGCCACCAGTCAAGAGGGTATTGAAACCAGTGTTTTCAACCTCCTTTGTATTCTTTTTCTCTCTCTATGGGCGTGTGTGTGTATACCTGAATATATATTCTGTAAACTCAGGAGTGTGTTCATTTTTAACGTCACACAAGCAGTCATTCTGGTAACTTCCTCCTCGAGGGGCTTGTCTCAAAGCCAGTGAGGCAGCCTTGCATTCCCGTCAGAGATTCCAGTTGCTGAGGAGGCTCTGTCAGCGAGGGCGAGAGGCCTCCTTCTCACAGAATCTCAGAACCTCAGCAGAGAGCAGACGCTGCAGAATCTCAGGGAAGATTCCGTGTACACCTGGCCTTCTGGAAGACAGGCTGATCCCTCTCCTGGGGGATCCCTCTGCCTTTAGTATATTTGAGAGCTGGGTGATGTTAGTCCTAGGGACTTAAGGGGTCTCTATAGCCTTGCCCTTTTGCTCCTGAAGCCCCACTTCTTCCTCTGAGACCAAGACTACCTTGCTGGGCAGTAGAGGCATTCTAAGTCAAATTAGGATGATCACCCTAAATCTAGTACCCTGGTAGCTCAGGCAATAAAGAATCCACCTGCAGTGTAGGAGACCTGGGTTCGATCCCTGGGTTGGGAAGACGCCTGGAGAAGGAAATGGCAACCCACTTCCTTATTCTTGCCTGGGAAATCCCATGGACAGAGGAACTTGCCAGGCCTCAGTCCTTTGGATTGCAAAGAGCTGGACACAATTGAACAACTGACTACACCCTAAATCTTGTTATGTGATCTTTAACCACACAGAGTTGTCACATAGGGTTGGGGAGAAAGTGGTTAGAAAATAGGGAGATGTGTCAAAAAAGATTTGACACTTACACATTTGGCCTGTAAGTTTCCTTATTGTCACCAAGGCAACGTTACCTCTTCCAGAATTGCAGCTCAATCCCCTCTCTACACACTTCCTTAACTTTGTTGTTGTTTTTAAGATTATTTGAAACCGTTGATTCTCTTAAAAGTCATATTTGATGTTCAGTTCATTCTTTAAAAAATACTGCATTAGAGCATTTATTATTTTGTGTGTGTGTGGCATGGAGGGCGGTTTCAAGGGGTGTGGATAGATGGCATCAATTTTTGGTCAAAGTCCTAGGTTGCTCATGCTCATTTTTTTGCTCAGTAGTTTCTGGGGAACTTAAAGAGCCAATGAGACAAAATCGATGGCTGAAGGGAGCAAAAGGGTGACTGGAGAGGTGTTTGCCACTATAAATGACTGCCCATTGCAGTTTTCCTGAATCCCATTGGCAAATAGTTAAATACTCCATACAAATTGTTCTCTAATGGTTGATCAAATGCCCTGCCCTGTGCTGTATAAACATAGCAAGTTTTCCTAACTCTATGTGTGTGAATTACTGTCATGGTTAGTCTTTCCAGATAAAATGGAATAACCCCCAAAGTGATAACTGCAACCATCCACATTAATTCTAACAAGAGGAAAGTCTCAGCATTCATTTTTGGTGGCTCTGCAGTCTCGTATTGTTGTTAATTTCCTGAAAACTTAATGTTAGATGAAGTGTAATTGCAGATTTCCTTAAGAACCATTGACAGATACTTATCCTAAGTCATAAGCAACTCAAACTGTGAAATGTGTGCAAACATTCTGCTTCCTTCCAGAAGAATACACTTCAGTGAAACCCAGTATTCATCAGTTGTTGTTGTTGTTGTTTTTAAATAAACAGGGCCATTAAAGCTCAAAGTAGAAGTTAGGAGAACTTCCTTTTGTTGTAACTTGATTTTTAAAAGAGATTAATGTTGTAGGAACTTTCACTAGTTTTCAAGGAGTGAACTACCTCAGTCTGTGATGTGTCATCTTGAAGACCTTACTAAGTGGCTATATTTGAATGATAGAGTTAAAAAAAAAGAGCAAATTATAGTGTATTTAGGTATTGGCATTGTATAATGGAGAGGAGTTTGGTGTTTTCAGGTTTTTCTTTTTAATTGTTAGGTGGCCTATTTAGTGCAGCTGTGTTTATGTTTCCTAAGTGGTAACTGCCTGAACATGGTGACAAGTCCCTGCATATGAGAAAAGGGATTTTGTTCAAAGAATTCTTGCCAATGTACTTTAACATGGAGGGTTGCATTTATCAAGGAGCAATGGCAAGAATGATTCTAGGCATAATCATCTAATGTAGCTGGTTTGCTACTTCAGCCATTTTGACAACCTTGTTTTAAAAAAACAAATAACTGATACTTTAAATGTTGCATTTCACAATGGAATAAATTTGGAAATGGTAGAATAATTCAGAATGGTCACATTGCTTTAACCAACGTTTTGGCTAATTTAACTTCTTGGTTATTAAAAATTCATGCTTAAATCATAAATACAGATCCTGTAGAGAATAGTCTCTTAAAAAAATGAAATGAACATGCAGTCACAGCTGCAGCAAGAAAAAGAGACAGTTGCCCATGAGAGAGAAAAGGTATATATTAAGCAAATAACTGAATTAATCAATAATTTCAGAATTGCATGCAGCGTATGAAATGTTTAGGTGCAAAGACTTAATGACTAGTTTTTGAGGTGTTTTCTTTTAGTGTTACATCCCTCATAACTCAAATTAATGTTCATTACCAGTCTCTCATATTGCCAAAATATTTTCATGAATTTGGATTAGAAGCAGCTTGTTCTGGCTGGTTTTGCAACTTTGTTTCAACAAACGAAGTGATATTTAGAAGATTTTTCTGTGTCTCAGAAGCCTTAATTATCTAACTTCTGTTGAAGAAAGACATAAGATCAGGTTTTGTTTCATAGTTCTCTAAGACAATAAGATTTTTTCTACCCAAATTTTCTATTACTACATAAATAATAATGCCTTTCTGGAAATTTGAATCCGTGATTCTGTGTTGGCTGCTAAGCAGCTCGCAATCTAGATCGACTTTAAATTCAAGAAGACACAACTTGGAACCTCCCCAGTGGTCCAGTGATTAGGACTTCATCTACCAGTGTACGGGGTATGGGTTCCATCCCTGGTCGAGGAGCTGAGATCCCACATCCCTCACAGCCAGAAAACCAACACATGAAATAGAAGCAATATTGCAATGAATTCAACAAAGACTTTAAAAACGGTCCACATTTTTTAAAAAAAATCTTAAAAAACAATTTAAAAAGACATGACTTGCTGGTCCATAACTCTGGGTTGGCGTTTATTTTGGATTCTCAGACATTTGCCCGATGGCTCCTATTTTTTTCTCCCCTCTTTCCGCAGATTGGTCAGAGACAGCAAGTGTTAGTCACCGAAGAATCTTTTGATTCCAAGTTTTATGTTGCGCACAATCGATTCTACGAGCAGGTAAGAGACACTCCCACACTCTCAGGATTTCTCCAAAATGAGAAAGAGTTCTGAAAGTAAATCAATTTAAGCAAAAGAGACTTAAAGTAGCAGAGATTTGTATTGATAGCATCCTGTGGCAGGAAGGCTATTTTATAGCATCAAGCCAGCCAAGCTAACGTGGGGCTTATCTTTGTGGCTTCATCTACAAAACATTCTATCCAAAGGAGTAAGTCTGTTTTAGTCCTCATTCATCTTTGATGGGAGCAGCCTCTGGCGTTGGGGAGTTTGAAACCGGCAGTTCTGATCACCCCAGCCTCCCACAGCCTGGCACCGTGGAGGGAAAAGTTCTGTCCAGGGGACAGGAAGGATGTCTGCACCGGCGACATCAGCCTGGAAGGGCGGGGACTTCCTCTCCCTGTCTCAGCGCTCTAACAGGCTTTTGGTTGTTTATTGGTTGGCTTTTTAGTTTCAGGGTTTTATTTTTTTGTATTGCCCTTAAAAAAAAAAAACAACAAAAAACTTCCATCATAATGAAAAGCACTAGGGGCAAAAGGAAAAGAGTGTGTTCCTTGGACTCAGCACTCAGCTCACATTGTGTGAACAACTTTGGAGACCAGAGTGGGGATCACACTAGCTTCACTTGGAGAGTTTTCTTTGAGGCGCACCTGAAGGGGCTCCCCAGTCCCTGCCTGTCTAAGGCAGTGTGCTTTGCCGCACCAGCAGCCAGACTTCCAGTTCAGTGTTTGGGTTTGCACTTCTCCAGTGGGTAAAGCAATTCAGAAGTGACTAAAGCAGACAGTGCCTCCTTCAGGGGCCATTGGCAAGGGAGGCTGACCTTCTGTGTTAGAAGCAGGGAAGCAGGAGTGGGAGGGGGCTTGAGCATGGGTGTCCCATGTGGACTCATCTCACGCCGGGCACCAGGTCCTCAGGGAACGGGGAGAGCCTTACAAGGCCCAGGCTGAACATGCCCCGTTTAGGCCCCAGTAGAGACTACAGTCGGAGAAGGCAATGGCACCCCCACTCCAGCACTCTTGCCTGGAAAATCCCATGGACGGAGGAGCCTGGTAGGCTGCAGTCCATGGGGTCGCTAAGAGTCGGGCATGACTGAGCGACTTCACTTTCGCTTTTCACTTTCATGCATTGGAGAAGGAAATGGCAACCTACTCCAGTGTTCTTGCCTGGAGAATCCCAGAGACAGTGGGCCTCCTGCTATGGGGTCGCACAGTCGGACACGACTAAAGTGACTTAGCAGCAGCAGCAGAGACTACACTTGAGGTGGTGGTGGTTGTTTAGTTAGTAAGTTGTGTCTGACTCTTTGCGACTCCATGAACTGTAGCCCATCAGGCTCCTCTGCCCATGGAATTCTCCAGGCAAGAATGCTGGAATGGGTTGCCATTTCTCCTCCAGAGAGCCTTCCCGACCCAGGGATTGAACCTGGGTCTCCTACATTGCAGTCAGATTCTTTACCTTCTGAGCCAGCCAGTTGAGGACTGATCCCAGCCCTCCATGTTTGAGCTGAGCCTTCCCCATTCTCCATCTCCGTAATTGACTCCAGAGAACCCTCTTCCCTTCAGGCCAGCCTTCTGCACAGCTCTCTGGAGGAGCTGGATTATATTTTGGTAGCCTCTTTCCTCTTCTTTCTCTTGCCATCTGGGTTTTGCCTCAGCAGGGAACTTTTTTTTCCCTTCATTTTAAAGGCGATGGCATGCCTCATTAGCTGTTTCCTCCAATTTAAAGCAGTGGAGCTTTTTCCAATTATTAAAACCGGAGGGGCAAAAAACACTGAGCCCTTCATTCAGATCAAGGCATAGATCAAGGAGAGTTATTTTCCCCCAGAATACTACCAGATCTCCCAGGGACAGTTCACTCTAGAGATTTTCTTGTTTTATAAAAACTGATTTAAAAGGGCTTTCATATCCTGACACTAAGGCTCTCTTAGTTCATTTGCTTGCCATGAGTAATCCACCACCCAGGTGACCTTTTTCCCTATACTTTGATGAAGCAGTGTACTCAATGGTCGTAAAAAATCAAACTCAGAAACACCAAGATTCAATTTAGCCTCTAGGAGAAACTGGCTGTGGAATTTCTGGCTCTCATCTGACTTTTTTTTTTTTGGTCTCTACAACCAAGCCTATCGAAGATTTCATAGGAATTATTTTTCTACAAAAGATGACCTCCAGAAGTGAAAATTGTATCTAGATATCAGAGTAGACTGCTGGATCAGAATTAGGCTGTTTATTTTGGATTCTGACTTGAAAAGATTGGCAGGTTGCTCCAATTCTCCCTCTCTATGAGGGAGAACAGAATACATACGGGCTACCCGTAGGTCTCAGAAGAGGAGAAACATTTGCTGGAAGTAAACACGTACCTTGATCTGTAATCTTAGTGGAAAGAGACCATCTGACAGTTTCCTGTGGGCCAGCCAAAGTACCCTGCAGAGGAGCTGGTTCTGTGTGGATGCAGAGCTAGCAAATAACATGCATTTTATAACAGAGTGAAAGAAATGATGGAAACCATCAGTTAAATAAGTCATTTAGCTCCAAACACCAAGGTTTGAACTATGGAAAAGGGGGCTGTGAAATGTTCTTCTTCTTCCCCCAAAACAACAGGCATGTGCACACACACACACACACACACACACACACACACACACACACGCACCCAAATATTCAGGTCTTAATTTAAAATGGCTGCTTAAATCATGACTCTGACAGTCAACTTGCAAGGTTCCAAATGTATGAGGGTTTCATCAGTGTTGTCTCAGTTTTCTTCATTGCCTAGGACAGCCAAGAACAGGATATCAAAGGCCTGTTCAAAAGTTACTGGCTGTGCCTTCCACGTAACTTAGGACCACAGGCGTCCTGCGAGGACTGAGCACTATCTGCGGCCCCACCCCTCCCAGAAACTCCCTCCCTATCTGCTGGATACTCAGATTTTTGAGCATCTGGAAGATAGAGCCCACTTAAGATGGGATCCCCGCAGAGAAAAAGGACATTAAGGGACATGTGAGGAAATTTGAATAAATTACAGACTTTAGTTAATAGTAATACATAAATACTTTGTCCACCTCACGCGAAGAGTCAACTCATTGGAAAAGACCCTGATGCTGGGAAAGATTGAGGGCAGGAGGAGAAGGGGACGACAGAGGATGAGATGGTTGGATGGCATCACCGACTCAATGGACATGCATTTGAGCAAGCTGTGGGACATCGTGAAGGTCAGGGAAGCCTGGCATGCTGCATTCCATGGGTTCACAAAGAGTCAGACACAACTTAGTGACTAAATGATGATGCATCAATATTGGCTTATTAATTGTGACAAATGTATCATACCAACATTAATGAGAGGGAAATTGCACCTGGGGTGTGTGAGCTCTCTGTGCTATGTTAACAATAATTCTGTAAACCTCAAACTGTTCTAAAATAAAATTTTATTTTTAAAAATTAAGTCTTCTGTCATTTTTTTTCAGGTTTTAGTGCCAAAGAACCCCACATTCATGGGGGAAAATGGTCGAAGTGGACATTTATGAATCAGGAAAACATTTTATGAAGGGGCAGCCAGTTTCGGATGCCAAAGTATACACGCCATCCATCAGCAAACCGTTAGCAAGAGGAGAAGTTTCGGGTTTAACAGAGGTGGGTAAAAGCGGCCTTCCTCTCTGCCCAGCTGGTAAAAAAGGCAGCTATGGGAGCTCAGTGATTTCCAACCATGTTTCTGTTATCTTGTACAGTTCCCTTTTTATATATGCATGAGGCTTTAATCCTTTCTGACAGATTGAAATTCGAATTAGAAAGATGCATTTTTGCTGATGCCTGTAGCTTTGCTTCTCTGCCTACGGAGGGAAGAAGCTCTTTCTGCTTCTAGGCTAGAGGCAGAGGGCAGAAGACATTATTTCCAGGTGAAAGATTTAACACCAAAGATGATCTGATCCAGTATGTTTCTGTGTCAGTAGATCCTGAGTGGAAGCAGGTAAGAAAAGGGTCATTTTTGTGCTTTCTGAAGATGGTTATAATACAGTTAAAAAAAAAAAACCTACCTACAGTTAAACAGGCAGTAAACCATGTCAGTGGCTGTGGTTATGGTGCCCTTCTCTAGGGTGTTAGCTGAGTATCTGCTGTAGTCATGTGGAGTGAAAATTAAACATTTTTTCTTCTTTCTATAAAAAAGTAACCTGACCCCTATTTTATACCTTGGTAAATATGGCTGTTTGCCAGGCTGTCTCCTACATTTCATTGAGCTACAGCTGTAAAAGCTGATGGAGTGTGAAATGAAAATGTGTATCACATTTCTAAGCATCATTTGATGTCCTTTCTTCAACACAATTGTTAAGTGCTCCAAAAAAATAAAAGTAGAGCACTGACTTAACATTCAGAAAAATGATGAGTGATGTTTATTTGGCTGTATAACTCCAGATTTGTTTCAGTAGATGTATTGTCTCCCACCCCACCCTCCGCTCCAGGGAAATGGCAAAGGCATGTTAATTAAATGTTAGGAATAGTGACAAAGAGGGTCGTATATCTGTATTCTCACCTATTGTGATGACAGTCTCTGAAATCGGAAAGTGAATGACACGTCTCATGAGCTTGACAAGGACATGTGAAGACTCTGTGGGCATAGCCGTCTGACTGAGATGACCCTGCCAAGTGTCAGCCTACTTGACCAGGAGGGAACTCTCCAACTTGATAACCATATAAGCATAGAAATTAATGTTTTCTGTTGTTCAGAAAGAAAATCATATATCATACTTGGGGGTTTGAATGGATGACTGGGAAGGAGCAATGAAATCCAGCATTTGAATTATATTGCTTTTGATACGTTAGGTAGTACTTCAGAAATTTTTCAAGCAAGTGACTTAAAAAAAAATCTGTTTTTCCTCATGGTATGTTTTACCAGGTTGATTTTAAATTGCCATAGTGAAAAGGATTATATGGCAAATAGCAGCAGTGGATTAACTTATTTCAAAGACCCTGCCTGGTTTAATTCCTTCATGTATGCCTATCAGAACGGCTGGTGTTTTAACACATCACATTATAATTATATACAAATGAGGAAAAGCAGCACCCTTTCATTGGTTTCTTCACTGTAATGTTACTTTCTAAGAGGCAGCCCCATTTAAATTCCACGGGCCAGCCTTTTCTATCCTCCTCTGCCTCTCTCCAGCTGGGAAATGGCGTCATCAGCTCCCCGACCACCCTCCTCTGGGCTGGGTTGACCCTAAAGTCCTAGGTGAGATGTGGATAAAGGTCATTTGACTGCTGGCCCTTCTGCCCCTCTACAAAATATAGGTTGATCTCAGGCATGAGGCCAAAGGGTTCAGAATATTGATTTGTGCATTTACATTAAGGAGAACATCCGGCAGCCCTTTATCACCATTTGTGACTTCATGTAAATTAATGAACAGAGCTTTCCGCTTCATTATTTGTCTGCTTTTAAAGATATGCCAAACGTGGAGTCAAAAAGCCTTCTTCAAAAAGCATTTGTCCTGGTGTTACAAATGTTTTTGCTGATGATATGAACCAAAATAGATTAAACAGGAGAACAGCTTCCATTTTTATAGGATTTAGAGGAAGGCGATAGAGGTTATAATCCTGCCTCAGACATTTTGAGCTCTATGAGCTCTGATAAAGGTGCTGGAACTCTTCAGTGAAAAAAATGAGGTTCACTCTGTGGATAAAATGTGACCCTGGGGTCAGATGGACCCTGACTTTGCATCTCAACTTTTCAATTTACTCCTCTGAGCTTTGGTTTAGTCTGTTAAATGGGGATAATCATTTCTTTCATGGGGTTATTGAAAGGAACGCATTCGATAGTGTGTGTAAACCACCTAAAACCAGGCTTGGGACATAGTAAGTAGTTACCAAGTGGTTATCTCCCCTTTCCCCTAAATCTAGCTGCTTTAGAAACAGCAGATTCTGAAGATGACCTTTGGTTGTTAATTATTTAGCTGTGATTATGCAGTGCACATCGCATGGTGAGGGGGGCGGGTGTTGGTGAATTTCTCTGATAGGGTAATCTATTCAGTGCCAAAGAAACTAATCCCATCAGAATTTCTATCTTCTTAAATTTTCTTGGCTTTTCCTGAGTTTTTCTACAGTAAATGCTTCCTCCTCCACACATTATAAAGAAATCTAGAAAAGCCAAAGCATCTCAAGCAAAATGCTGTTAAAAAAAAAAAGTGTTTTCCATAGTAAATATGTTTCTTTAATTGAGAATATTATGATTATTCTTTAAGTCTTTAGCCCGACGCTACTTTGGACTTATTTTGTCTCACTTTAGGCAAAACCACTGACTTCTGATAAAACTGGGAGAAGCACAACAGACCAGGGGAAGCGCAGGCCGGGCGGGAGTTGTGAGCTCTGGACCATAGGATTCTGGCCTCTGTGGTGATAGGCTCTGTGACCTTCTGTACATCGCTTAGGTTCTCTGGACCTTGGTTGTCTCTAAGACTCTGTGTTTGGAATATTTCATCTGACAAAAACGGGCTGAATGCCTACCCTGTGGCAGGACTTTGAATTCTGTAAATATTAATAGAAATAAGGCCTAGTTATTTTCAAATAATGATAGTTATGTAAATACCCATAGCATGGTGGAAAAGAAAAGCGTCTGTAGAGTCAAACGGTAACTGTCCTCTAACAAATTATATCCTAATAAAAACAGCATGTAGTAACAGTTTTAAATGGTTATTACTATTCCTCTTTTCAGTTTGGTTAGAAGAATAGAGGAAAAAGAGAATAGGATAGAGAGACAAAACTTGTCTGATTATTTTTAGAGAAGATGGGAGCCAAAAATGCCACCTCTGACCAAATAGGGAACATTTTTGAATAAGTATTCTTTAAGGATAATTAATTTCAGAAAAAAAAAAAAGCTATGTAATAGTTATCCTATGGAAAGCACTATAGGGTTCAAAGGGGTAAAAACATCAGGGACAGATCGTGCATTTTTCTGTGGACACTGTCAGGCAGCTTTATTCTTAGGATGAAGAGATGGGAGAAAGCAGAGGACGTGTACATTTTCATAGATGTTCTATGACAGTTGGAGAAGGAAATCCCAACCCACTCCAGTACTCTTGCTGGGAAAATCCCACGGACGGAGAAGCCTGGTAGGCTACAGTTGATGGGGTCGCAAAGAGTCGGACACGACTGAGCAGCTTCAACTTCACTTCTACGATAGTGATTCTCAAGTGTGGTCCCCAGATTGGCAACGTCAGCAGTATATGGGGACTTGTTATAAGGCAAATTCAAGGGCCCCAACCCAAAACTGAATAGAAACTCTGGGAGAGGGACCGAGTCCTCTGTTTCTTCAAAGGCTCTCTAGATGGTAGAGAGGCATACTGAAATTCAAGACCCACTCTTCCAGGAAAATGATGCTCAAGTGGGCGAGGAGTGTTTGATATTTATAAAAGCAGTTTTACTATTTTAATGTAGTAATACCAGATTTTTAATATGCCAGGGTGAGCTTACACTAGGTACAAAAAGAGAGGAAAAAAGGATGAGAAAATGGACAGTGTTAACCGCCTTCCCCTTGTTCTAAGAGGTGTTCGAGCTGCGAGTCTGCCTTAGGGAATCCCAGGGAATAGGAGCACTGCTGCTGCTTGATAAAGACGAACCAGGTTCACTGCTGCTGTTTCTTCTCCTTCTATGGGCCCTGTTATCATACACCATTTGAATCCTCCCATCTCTTAGATCCATACTCAAGAAGTCAGAGCTATTTTGTGCCTTGCAAGAGAGAGAAAAGAAGAAAGTTCTCTCCTAATTCTAAACTTAGAAGTAAGCAGTTTTATTCCAAAGTGTTGCTCTTTTTAGGTTTCTTCATATCTGTAAAGAATCACTTTAAAGAAAGAAGAGGCAGGGTGGCTCTCTGAAAAGAGCTTGAGACTTGGAGCCTGGCAGGTGTGGGTTGAGACCACAGTTCCTACAGTGTTGTACAGCACACCTTCTTCAGTCAAGTCTCTCCATCTAAATGGAGATGAGTGATTTGCAGAAGATTAAATTAGATAATGTGGACAATGTACCCA
The DNA here is from genome assembly GCA_917880005.1 of Nanger dama. Classification (NCBI taxonomy): domain Eukaryota; kingdom Metazoa; phylum Chordata; class Mammalia; order Artiodactyla; family Bovidae; genus Nanger; species Nanger dama. Next base: position 10,418,210 of record CAKJTW010000032.1, on the reverse strand, counting down.
CTGCATAGTATGTATGTTAATATTTGATAAAGGGATGCAGTAAGTATTCCTTTAAAAATCAGTGATTGAATGGCTTTTATTTTAATGTCTTTACTGTTCTAAGCGGTACACTGCTTCCATTGGTCTTCACCATCCAACACAGTATAGCAAATAACATGGATTCTGTATTCTGATCATCTGCATTTGAATCCCTGATTTACCATAAGAAACAGAGCTTGGGACACTTATTCAGCATCTTTCCAACTTAGTTCTTGCCTCTGAAACTGGGGAATAACAGTAGAACCCACTTCATAGGATTTCCGTAGAAATGACTCAGCAATCAGTAAATGTCAGCTCCTGTTAGAGTAAATGTTGGTCACTGATAATTAATAATAATTATCATTATAATTTACAGCACATGCTAGAGCATCATTTTACTTTAGGCAATGAAGGTTAAAATTGCACAGTCATGTATCATGGCAAACGTTGAATGGCTCATCAGCCGTTGATTTCATACAGATCAATTTTAAGGGTTCCTCCACACAGTGAGAAGGCAATGGCACCCCACTCCAGTACTCTTGCCTGGAAAATCCCGTGGACGGAGGAGCCTGGTGGGCTGTAGTCCATGGGGTAGTGAAGAGTCAAACAGGACTGAGCCACTTCACTTTCACTTTTCACTTTCATGCATTGGAGAAGGAAAAGGCAACCCACTCCAGTGTTCTTGCCTAGAGAATCCCAGGGATGGGGGAGCCTGGTGGGCTGCTGTCTATGGGGTCGCACAGAGTCGGACACGACTGAAGCGACTTAGCAGCAGCAGCAGCAGCAGCAGCTGCCACGCAGTGAGAATGACAAATTCACAGAGAGAGACTCATAACAGTTTTATATCACTGACTGTTCTTACTGCCAGGCGTTTCTTTCTCTTATTCCTTACACCGCCTTTTAAAGAAGAATATTCTAGAATAGAAACCAGGACCTGCCCTGTTTCTCACAGGGGAAGGGAAGGCTGCCCCAGGGTTCTGGGCTGTCACCTGTTTCTCATCTACCGGGACTTTGATCCTAATAATGTATTCACTTGAGCGGTCAGATAGCTCAGCACCAACACAGCCGACTGCCCGCGGAGAGGAAGTGGGAGTTTTAAAGGGTGGCGTGGTTTGCCTCATTACCAGACAAAGGGCCAGCAGGATATTCAGGTGTACTGAGGTTTATGTACAAACTATACTATATTTTCAGAGCTTTGACCCTTTAGAAAGGCATCGTTAAAATGCTTTCCTCTCCATCTAACATTCATTTCCAAAACCACTGAAGTAAAAGGGTCTATTAGTTCAGGGCCAGATTTGAAAGTGCATGAAAACTGCATTCATGAGGTTAAGAAATGGCTTAATAATTAAGTTAAAACATTTGAAAGTAGATCTAATTTCAAACAGATCAGCTAACCGTGTTAGAAGCAAATGAGGGTGTGCTCCTTCCTATTTTTCCTTCCACACCTCCCTCCCCCGCCAAGATACGGCTCCAATTCCAAAGAGTTTTTCCTAGTTGGTTTTTTTTTCTTTTTAACTTCATGTAAGATTGAATTCTTCATTGCCCATATGTTAAATCGGTGTCACAGTGAGAACTGTAGCACATTTGATATTTAGTCCATTTCTTCCCTTCTTATGGCTTCTACTTAATTTCATTTGCAGATCTGTTAGGGCGTATTTGGGTTTCACAGTCCAGATATATAGCTTTTATTCCATGCTCTTGAGCTGAATTTACTGAGGATCACAGCCTAACTCATGATCACATCAGTTCAGAAGGCCTTTAGTGTGTCAGCAGTGCCTCCCACTCACCAGTTTGAGTGCCATCCACAATGTGGTCAGAGCAAGCTGATGCTGAACCACTAGCTTTCATTTCACTTGTATCACTAACTGTGCGATCTCTCATGATATTTCCTCTCTTGATTCTCGTGGCCAGGGCATGGTGAGGGGAATTGCGTAGGAACAGTGATGGTAATAGTAGCTGCCATTTACTGAGCCTCTACCAGGTGCTGGGTGTTGAGCCTTCTTACCTGTGTTACCTCCACCTAGGATTCCCTCCTGGATTAGAGCAGCGAGAGCACTCAAAGTGTTCTCTACACACACGGCTGTGCACAGAGGCAGCCTAGGGTGGGACTGGGTCCTCTGCATCCTTTGCCCGCATGCGGGGAAGCAAGTGCAAGGGGCTTGAGGCAAAGGTGGGGGCAGACTCCCAGAGCAAGGAGGGGGGCTCAGGGCGAGAGAAGAGGATCAGACCCCCAAGCCTGAATGACTCACACGCTCAACCCACAGGTAATGCCTGGCCTCTTGGGATATGTCTTAGCACTTATTGGACATACTGTCCCAGCACTGGACTACATGTTGGAGTTAGAAATAGCCTTTCTTTGAGATTTTGGTCTGGATGTTCTTCTGGTAGCACTGCTGTTCTGCTGTGACCCTTGTTGGGAGGGTTGGAGCGAGAGAAAGGGTCCTGTGGGTGTGCACTGGCTACCCAGTGTGACATCATTGCTCTGGTGATGAAAGTTTATAGGTGATTCTCACCAAATCTAAGGCGCCAGGACTGCTCTTTGGTATTCTCATTTGGACTATGTTCCTTTCCTTTCAAAAGTCTTGAGCTTTTTACTCAGGCATCAGTGAGCAGTGCCAAGTATGATCACGTCTCAGTTTGTCTGGGACGGTCCTGGTTTACACCCGCTGTCCTGGTATAATTAATAACAATGCCCTTTTTCATTCTTTGAGGGGTCCTCGTTCAGATCATAAATTACTTAATTTATGGTCCTCCGATCAGTCTGTAAAGTAGGTCCAGCACTATTCCAGTCACTGCTTGGGGTCAGAAGTCTAAGGTGTATCCTTGCCCTCAAGGAGATGGAAGTGTAGTTGGGAAAGGAAGACAGGTGCTTTTTGAAACAAAATCTGTAATGTATAAGGGGATAAATGAGATGACATCAGATCATAAGAAATTGGAAGATTGGAGACCTTTGTAGAGTTGAGGGATCAGCAAATATATGGATCTCTATGGTTCTCTAAAGACGACAGAAAACCGTTAAACAGAAAGGGGTCTAGAAAGGGATACTGAGCAGTTCACAGAATAATTAGAAGGGCTGCAGAGCAGACTATTTGCTAAGTTTTCCAGAAATAAGACCCAAACCACATAGAAGATGCTAGTAAGAGATGTTGCCTCTGCCCCTCTTGCAGCAAGACAGAAGCCCTGAGCTCCTGTCTACTTCCCGACGAAGGTTGCTTCACAGTCTGTGTCTGAGTGTAGAACTAGGGCCTCAGATTTGCACCAGAAGGACAGAGAGGATGGGAAGATGGAACGTGTTTCCTGAAATCTGTATCAGTGAGGTGGAACTAGTGCGATGAGGGTATTCACACAGTTCCCACTGCAGAGGCTGTCCTAGGTCTGATGGGATTAGAACTGGACTGGAAGATACGGACTTCATCAGGCAAGTGAAGGAGAAGATTCTTCTCAATGCCAAAGGAACATAAGTCAGTGACAGAATGAGCAGGAATGAATGTGGCTTTCTTTGGGCATCTATAAGTAGACGTGGGCAGTTGGGTGCAAGTGTATAATAATGTTCATTGTAAAGAATGGGCCTCTGGGCTTTGAAGTGAAGTAGCAGATTATATTGGGTTTACCAGGTGGCTCAGTGGTAAAGAATCCACCTGCCAATGCAGGAGACACAGATTTGATCCCTGGTTTGGGAAGATCCTGCGGAGAAGGAAATGGCAACCCACTGAAGTGTTTTTGCCTGGGAAATCCCATGGATGGAGGAGCCTGGCGGGCTACAGTCCATGGGGTCAAAAAAGAGTCAGACATGACTTACGACCAAACCACAGCAGCAGCAGCATGTTGCACTGGGTTGACTAAACAGCTCATTTGGGTTTTTCATAAGATGTGACAGGAAAACCTGAACAAACTTTCTGGCCAACCCAATACAGTAAAGCACATGTATTAGTCTATGATACTGCAGTACACATGAACCCTGAAATCTCAGGCTTAACACAGGAAAGGTTTATTTCCTGCTCTTCACTGCAACATATCTAGTACCATTTATTGGGTGATCTCGAATCAGGGCTTGTCTCCTCTACACGGGCACTCAGGGACTCAGGTCGGCTGCTTAGAGGGCCAGCTCTTCACTGCCTCAGCACAGGAGGGACATAAGGTATTTCTATTTATGTCCATTGGCCAGAAGTATTCACATGGCCTAGAGTTTAGGAGATACACACTTCTGTATGAATAAGATATGAGGGAGTACTGGAAGTTTCTGCCATGCACGTTGGAAGAGCTCTGAGCACAAGTGTAATGGTGAAAGTTGCCTGTGTGTAAGCCAAGTTCACAGGAGCAGGGCCGCCCGGCTGCTCCGTTTGCCACCAGCTTTGGGTTATAGCACAGCACCTGACTCAGAGCTGGTGCTCTGTACACGTTTGTTGAATGAACTTGACTCTTACTGATGCACACGGTGGGAGGGAGGCTTTCTTGGCCAGAGGCAGGGAGGTTGACAGTGCAGGATAGGCTGATAATCCTCAGTTCCTTCAGCTCAGGACATTAGTATATTCTTCAAAGGCTAAAAAAAAATCACAGTCAAGCCACCCAACCTGCTCTTTGAAGTCATTTGACATCTTGATAAGCAGATTGCAAAAGCCTCTTTTAAATTGATAATAATCTTGCAAGTTTAAATTCTTTTCAGGGAAACTGTAATGATGAATACCTTAGAACCAGGCATGCTCCTAACCATCAATTTTCAGCCTATTTCTCCTGTCGTGTTCAGAGTACTAACTTTGAGTTGTGCCTATGAATACTTTCTGTTTTGTAGCATAGTTTGCCACGTTTTAAATTTAAAGGGCTTCAGAGAAAGAAATTCTCTCCTGTCCCTCAACCTCCCCGATGCCATTGTATAAAACTACTGAGAAACATAAATGTGCAAGCCATGTGTCAAGTCAACAGTTATCTGGTAGGAAGTCACCCTGTAAAAGGAAGATCTGGTAACTTTCAAATTTGCCACCACTTGAGAAAGATGTCCAAAGGACAAAAAAGAAAAGCCAAAAAACACTGGAGATTTACATAATTGAGGTCAGCATTTTCCTTCTGGAGGCCCCTGGCTCCTGGGGATTCTTCCGTGCAGATATCCACACTGAAAGACTAGTATATCCCTCAAACACATAAACTTTGTGATCTTTCTACACAGATTTGGAATTTTGGTTCTGTCCCTGATAACTGTGTGATCATTGGCTGGTTACTTACCATCTCAAGGTGTGTTTCCTCTTCTATAAATTGAGGGTAATAGAGTCTGTTCAATAGAGTAATTCTGGCAATGAAAGATAATGCATGTGAGGCACCCAGTGGTACTGGCACGGAGGAAGTGATCCATGACTATGTGGTACAAAATTGGTGGCGTGCTGATGCTCACTGAAGATTTATTTGGGCCTGGTTGACTGAGATGCTAATATCACATCCATGGTGAGAAGAGGAAGTGGTCATTGGTCTTTTCAGTAATGTTTATAACCGCAACATTGTTTTTTAAAGTATCAGTTCAATTCAGTCGCTCAATCCTGTCCAACTCTTTGCGACACCATGAATCGCAGCACACCAGGCCTCCCTGTCCATCACCATGTCCCAGAGTTCACTCAGACTCACATTCATCAAGTCAGTGATAAATACTTTGTGATCACGTTTCTAAGTTTCCCCTTTTCATTGACTTTGAGTGATGTTTCTTTTCTGCTCTCCTTCAGATGATGTCAGTTCCTCTGAACTTGTCAAAAAGCATCCATGGTGTACTATAGTGTTACTTGCTACAGGCTTAAAAAAAAAAAAAAAAAATTCTTGTAGGAGGTGGTTTTCCATGCTCTGTACTGTATAATCTGATAATAAACACAAACAATCTGCCTAATTGGTCTCCCCTGTTTTTACCCTCTGTAAAAGTCAGATCATGTCTCTCTTGTGCTCAAAATCATCTAGGATTCCATGACCTAACATATGTAACCCAACAGAATTAAAAGCAGGCATTCAAATAGATACTTGTTCTGCTTGTATGCCAGTTGTATTGTATACCAGTGTTCATAGCAGCATTATTCACTATAATCAAAAGCTGAAAACAATCCAGGTGTCCATCAACAAATAAATGGATTAAACAGAATGTGTTTGATATGTTGATATATACATGCAATGGAATTTTGTTCAACCATAAAAAGAAATGAAGTTCTGATACTTGCTACCACAAGGATGAACCTTGAAAACATTATGCTAAGTGACCTGTCAGTTCAGTTCAGTCGCTCACATGTCCGACTCTTTGCGACCCCATGAATCACAGCACGCCAGGCCTCCCTGTCCATCACCAACTCCCGGAGTTCACTGAGAGGTCCATCGAGTCCGTGATGCCATCCAGCCATCTCATCCTCTGTCGTCCCCTTCTCCTCCTGCCCCCAGTCCCTCCCAGCATCAGAGTCTTTTCCAGTGAGTCAACTCTTTGCATGAGATGGCCAAAGTACTGGAGTTTCAGCTTCAGCATCATTCCTTCCAAAGAAATCCCAGGGCTGATCTCCTTCAGAATAGATTGGTTGGATCTCCTTGCAGTCCAAGGGACTCTCAAGAGTCTTCTCAACACCACAGTTCAAAAGCATCAATTCTTTGGCACTCAGCTTTTTTCACAGTCCAACTCTCACATCCATATATGACCACAGGAAAAACCATAGCCTTGACTAGACGGACCTTAGTCGGCAAAATAATGTCTCTGCTTTTGAATATGCTATCTAGGTTGGTCATAACTTTTCTTCCAACGAGTAAGCGTCTTTTAATTTCATTGCTGCAGTCACCATCTGCAGTGATTTTGGAGCCCCCAAAAATAAAGTCTGACACCATTTCCACTGTTTCCCCATCTATTTCCCATGAAATGATGGGACTGGATGCCATGATCTTTGTTTTCTGAATGTTGAGCTTTAAGCCAACTTTTTCACTCTCCTCTTTCACTTTCATCAAGAGGCTTTTTAGTTCCTCTTCACTTTCTGCCATAGGCATACAAAAAAACAAACAGGATTCCACTTATATACAAGATTTAGAATAAGCAGAGCCTCTTTCTGTAGAGCCAGAAAGTAAATTAGAGTTTTCAGAGGTTGTGGGTACAAGAGTTGTTTCTTAATGGTTGTAGGGTTTCTGTTTGGAGTGATGAAAAAGTTTTAGAAAGAGACAGTGGGGATGGTTGTACAACATGGCAATCGTAATTGCCACTGATCTGTACACTTAAAAATGCTTCAAATGATAATTTTTATGTTATATGTATCTCATCACAGTAAAAAAAAATTTTTTTAAGTCTAGGGTTTCCCATGACACTCAGCATCGAAGCCAAGGGCCCTGTAGTGACCTCCAAGGCCTAGTGCCTTGCCCACTCCGCTGGTCTCTCTACCATATCATCAGCCTCTTCCCCATCGAACCCACTGAGCCAGCCACTGGCTCATGCTGCTCCTTGGATGTGAACACACCAAGTTTGCTCCCTCCAGAGGGCCTTCCCGCTTGCTTGTCCCTCCGCGTGGAACATGCTTCTCTTAGATGCCGTGTGACATGTCTGTCATCTCCTCCATTCAGGTCTCTGCTGAAATACCACCTTATTCCTGAGGCTTCCTGAGGAGCCCTCTGTAAGATAGTTACCCCCACATTCGGTCAGACCTAGTACCCGCTGTCCTGATGGTACATCTTACCATCAGACACAGCAAGTATTTATGCGTTTGTCTCCAGCTAATACAACAGCAGTCCCATCCATGAGGGCTGAGCTGTTCTGCTTTGCTGACTCCTTTGGCCTTAATGTCTGAAATAGTGCCTGCTCACTCGGGTGTCTCGTGAATGAATGAATGAGTGAATATATTTGTGCTGTTGGGGTATCCCTTACCTCATTGATTCTGAAGCCATATATCCAGTGGCACTGAGAATAATACTTAGGATGAAAGGGTTGATTGTGACAGCAGGTAACATCACCCATTTTTTTGTTGTTGTTCCTATTGTTTAAAACCCAAATATCTGCCAAAACACTGTCATGGTGACCTATTTGGGCAAAATCGCTAAGGGTAATTATTTTGAGTTGAATTGATTAAAGATTAACTTTAAGGCGCTCAGTTGTTATGTTCATCTACATCCCAGTTCAGTTTCCTCCATATGAGGAGGAGGATGGTTTCGGTTGTGGTTTAAGAGATTATCGAAAGGACTTAATTGTCAATGAAGCATTTTGACCCAATTCATCTCTTCTTTTGCTTTAACTTTACCACACTTGTGGAGCAGCTTGCTTATTTTCAGCCAATAATTTGGAATAGATGAGTTCTGATTTCTGCTAATGTCATGAACATTGTAATCCCAGGCTTTATAGTTGGAAGCAAGCCTCTTGGAGTGTGTGTGGGTGTGGGTGTGTGTACACGTCTGTGGCTGATATTTAGTAAGCAGAAAAGAGAACTGTACTATTAATTTTGAATCTGACTCTCTACCCTACCCTGCTCCTTACTTTGGTAAGTGTAAGAAGTTGAAAATAAAGTGTAGGTTTATTTGAATGGACATTTGGTGCTAAGATTAAGAAGGTCAAATAAGATGAAAGCATTCAGATAGAAGCCCACAGTGGAGGGCTGAGAAGCCAGTGAGACTGAGCAGTCACCTTCGTTCATCGCTTCTTCCCTGGACTCTTTCAGCAGTGACATGAGGGATGCTTGAGTGAAGGTGTGCCTCCCTAAGTTTGTATTTTAGGCATAAAATGCAGTTACGATAGAGGTAGGTTTTTGCTCTGAAGATAATTTTGTATTCTAAGCTCACTTTTCAAAATTAAAAGATCTTGAGTTTCTTTTCCAATAGTGTATTGCACTGCATAATGTATATTTTAAGACTTTCCTTACATTGATCACATATTTGGTTTCGATAGATTTTCTGTGTAGGCCATATGTTCAGGCTCAGTTAAAAAAGATTCTAAACTCTAATTTATCTTGAATTATGAGATATCAAATGATTTTTCCTTCCTCCCTGTTAGCTTCCACTTCAAGCTGTAACAGTGCCTCTGGGCCATGAGAAAATTTACACATAAGAAATATTTTGAATTTGTTAAAAGAAGTTCAGAGCTTAAGAGCTGTTTTCAAATCTCTTGAGTAGGATGAGCTACGATCTTACAGGAAGTAATTAGGTGATGGGCAGATGCCGAGCTTTGGTTTTCGATATGATTATGTATCTCTCTTTCACTTGGCGCAGCTCAAGTCAGAAGATTGGGCACCTAACAAGGGGGGGGGTCACTGAGACCACACAGGGGCACATCAGATCTGTTCCTTTGGTGGACGTCAAGCCAGAATTATTCAGGATGGAATCTGAAATGCATTTGATCCTATGGTAGATAGTTTAATAATTTATGTTTGGCCTTATTAGCAAAGCCATGTGTTTACTCGATCACCAAAATAAGATGAAAAAACTAAGATCATAGTGTGTATGTGGTCCAGTTGAAAACATTTTCTTTGCAGTTTTAATGATCTGATAGCAAGTACACATTTGAGGGGACTGGGAGGGGAAATGACACATGAATAATGGCTGATTTAGAATTGCCCATGCCCCAGAGTGGCACCCAAAGGCTGAGAGTGCTGTGCTGTCATCTTGTAATTGCAACAGAGGTTTTTCAGTGTTGGTTTTCTCCTAGAATAAATGAACAGGTGTAATGGATTCCAAGTTTCATTTGTTGATCCTCTTACATGATGATGTGCCTGTAACACTAATGGACTGTATGTGTAGCATTCTTTCCGGAGACTGCAAGAGCTAGAAAATGCTACCATGTTTGGTTTGGAGATAATGAACACTCTTGGTGATGTGATATTAATATGCTCCCAATTAGAGAAATGTCCCGAAGAATAGTGGAGAGAGGTGCCTTGGCCTCCGTAATCCCACCTGCCCTGGCATCAGATAATGACACAAGCACAGGGACAGGGTTGTCTGTTTGTCCAGGAAGGGAACTGGCACGTGGGATGCCATCACTGGGCCCTGGCAGCACCTGCAGGTGGCAGGGGCTGCGGAATTCGCTTAGAAGCTGCACTGCAAGATGGGGAGACAGGTGGCAGCTAACTTACAGGGATGTCTTTTATTTGAGCAGAACCAGACCAACTGTTCCTCATTAAAAGACATTTTGCAACATGTTCTAATGTGAGCAGATTAGGGATGCGTGCGTGTTGCCCATGCAGAGAAAAACCCAATAACATACCATCCACTGGCCACGTTTACTGAGTCTCATCATGGCTCAGAGCTGCGAGACAGGTTGTGTGAAATCACCTGACCTGAGGCTGGTTTTCCTGGAAGGGCATTCTGTAGGGAAACACAGAACAACACCATTACCTCCCTGTGAAGTGGACAAAGTCAGTTTGGTAGGAATCTTGATACTGGCAATTGTTTTAATAATTAAGCAGTGCCTTGATTTTTCTTATTTGTTCGCATTGCATTAAAAGTATATCTCTGATGTGTAACTACCCAAGCTAGACTTGATATGACTAAAGCCATGCCTCTCCCCTCCTTCCCCCTTACACCTACTCTATAAACTGGACAGGTACTTCAAGTTGGGAGAAACTCACATTAACTTCTTCACTGAGTGGTAGGGAGAATTAAAGGAGAGATGGCATGGGGAATAAAAACATGTGCTGGACACTTTGGGAACGTTCCAAAAACACTGAGTCTTCTCCTTTGTGTTTATGTGCAGAGCTTACCTTCCGCCTGTCTTGCCGGATCCTTATGCCTCTGGCTCTGCAGCCGTGTCTCACTTTATAAATGTTGTTGGTGAAAAGGAGAAGGAAGTTGGAGCTGGCTGTGACTTAGTTCCTTCCTTTTTAGTTTCCTTGAAAATAGCACCACAGCAATGTGAGATATTGGAGGAAAGTGTTATCTGCTTCCTGAGGTTTCTGAACATCAAAATTGGTTTGGTTTCCAGGAATTTTTTTTTTTTTTAGTGTATATTTCATGGTTCTATTCTAATAGATTTATTACTCTAATAGGATTTGATAAGCTACACGTTTGAAAATTCGTAGGATATGTTTAAGAATTTAGATGTAAGTATGTTTAGAACTTAATCAGTGAAACAGTGATATTTACAAGGAGGAAAGATCATGTTAATTAAAGTTAGCACTTTCTCAATATGTCCTTAATCTACTATGACTAGATAAATACATGAATCTTTTTGACTGAGCAAAGGTCATATCCTGCTTTGTTTCTGTTTTCTAAAGGCACTTCTAAATGGAATTTGACTTCTTAAGAATTATAAATCTGAGTGTTGATGTTTGGTCATCAGTTCAGTTCAGTTCAGTCGCTCAGTCATGTCCAACCCTTGGCGACCCCATGAATTGCAGCACGCCAGGCCTCCCTGTCCATCACCATCTCCCGGGGTTCACTCAGACTCACGCCCATCGAGTCAGTGACGCCATCCAGCCATCTCATCCTCTGTCATCCCCTTCTCCTCCTGCCCCCAATCCTTCCCAGCGTCAGAGTCTTTTCCAATGAGTCAGTTCTTTGCATCAGGTGGCCAAAGTACTGGAGTTTCAGCTTTAGCATCATTCCTTCCAAAGAAATACCAGGGCTGATCTCCTTTAGAATGGACTGGTTGGATCTCCTTGCAGTCCAAGGGACTCTCAAGAGTCTTCTCCAACACCACAGTTCAAAAGCATCAATTCTTCGGCACTCAGCCTTCTTCACAGTCCAACTCTCACATCCCTACATGATCACAGGAAAAACCATAGCCTTGATTAGACGGACCTTTGTCGGCAAAGTAATGTCTCTGCTTTTGAATATACTGTCTAGGTTGGTCATAACTTTTCTTCCAAGGAGTAAGCGTCTTTTAATTTCACGGCTGCAGTCACCATTTGCAGTGATTTTGGAACCCAAAAAAATAGTCTGACACTGTTTCCACTGTTTCTCCATCTATTTTCCCATGAAGTGATGGGACTGGATGCCATGATCTTTGTTTTCTGAATGTTGTGCTTTAAACCAACTTTTTCGCTTTCCTCTTTCACTTTCATCAAGAGGCTCTTTAGTTCTTCTTCACTTTCTGCCATAAGGGTGGTATCATCTGCCTATCTGAGGTTATTGATATTTCTCCCGGCAATCTTGATTCCAACTTGTGTTTCTTCCAGTCCAGCATTTCTCATGGCTGCATATAAGTTAAATAAGCAGGGTGACAATATACAGCCTTGACGTACTCCTTTTCCTATTTGGAACCAGTCCGTTGTTCCATGTCCAGTTCTAACTGTGGCTTCCTGACCTGCATACAGATTTCTCAAAAGGCAGGTCAGGTGGTCTGGTATTCCCATCTCTTTCAGAATTTTCCACAGTTCATTGTGATCCACACAGTCAAAGGCTTTGGCATAGTCAATAAAGCAGAAATAGATGTTTTTCTGGAACTCTCTTGCTTTTTCCATGATGCAGCGGATGTTGGCAATTTGATCTCTGGTTCCTCTGCCTTTTCTAAAACCAGCTTGAACATCAGGGAGTTCACGGTTCACGTATTGCTGAAGCCTGGCTTGGAGAATTTTGAGCATTACTTTACTAGCATGTGAGATGAGTGCAATTGTGCGGTATTTTAAGCATTCTTTGGCATTGCCTTTCTTTGGAATTGGAATGAAAACTGACCTTTTCCAGTCCTGTGGCCACTGCTGAGTTTTCCAAATTTGCTGGCATATTGAGTGCAGCACTTTCACAGCATCATCTTTCAGGATTTGAAACAGCTCCACTGGAATTCCATCACCTCCACTAGCTTTGTTTGTAGTGATGCTTTCTAAGGCCCACTTGACTTCACATTCCAAGATGTCTGGCTCTAGATTAGTGATCACATCCTCATGATTATCTGGGTCATGAAGATCTTTTTGTACAGTTCTTCCATGTATTCTTGCCACTTCTTAATATCTTCTGCTTCTGTTAGGTCTTACCATTTCTGTCCTTTATGGAGCCCATCTTTGCATGAAATGTTCCCTTGGTATCTCTAATTTTCTTGAAGAGATCTCTAGTCTTTCTCATTCTGTTCTTTTCCTCTATTTCTTTGCATTGATTGCTGAAGAAGGCTTTCTTATCTCTTCTTGCTATTCTTTGGAACTCTGCATTCAGATGCTTATATCTTTCCTTTTCTCCTTTGCTTTTCTCCTCTCTTCTTTTCACAGCTATTTGTAAGGCCTCCCCAGACAGCCATTTTGCTTTTTTGCATTTCTTTTCCATGGGGATGGTCTTGATCCCTGTCTCCTGTACAGTGTCACGAACCTCTGTCCACAGTTCATCAGGCACTCTATCAGATCTAGGCCCTTAAATCTATTTCTCACTTCCACTGTATAATCATAAGGGATTTGATTTAGGTCATATCTGAATGGTCTAGCGGTTTTCCCTACTTTTTTCAATTTGAGTCTGAATTTGGTAATAAGGAGTTCATGATCTGAGCCACAGTCAGCTCCTGGTCTTGTTTTCGTCCACTGTATTAGAGCTTCTCCATCTTTGGCTGCAAAGAATATAATCATTCTGATTTCGGTGTAGACCATCTGGTGATGTCCATGTGTAGAGTCTTCTCTTGTGTTGTTGGAAGAGGGTGTTTGCTATGACCAGTGCATTTTCTTGGCAAAACTCTATTAGTCTTTGCCCTGCTTCATTCTGCATTCCAAGGCCAAATTTGCCTGTTACTCCAGGTGTTTCTTGACTTCCTACTTTAGCATTCCAGTCTCCTATAATGAAAAGGACATCTTTTGGGGTGTTAGTTTTAAAAGGTTTTGTAGGTCTTCATAAAACCGTTCAAGTTCTTCAGCGTTACTGGTTGGGGCATAGACTTGGATAACTGTGATATTGAATGGTTTGCCTTGGAGACGAACAGAGATCATTCTGTCGTTTTGAGGTTGCATCCAAGGTTATAGTTAATAATAAAATTTCTTGTATTTGTTGTATTATAGCTTGAGAGAGAAAAGTGTGTCGTGAATTTCAAAAGTTAATAACTCTGAAAATGTTTAAGAGGTTTATGGAAGGTTCAAGCCTTCTGTTTACTTTACAGAACTATTGACTATGCCAAGTTTTTCTCCTCTAAAGTCAGTTACGTGCATTATTCTATGCACATGTGTATGTTTAGACTGTATCTTGCTACTGGTTATTTATCATCACTTCACCTATAAGCACTTCTTTCCATTGCAGCATGGAACTACTATCTCCATTCTTTTCTGGCCGTGAGCGCTGCTTCTGACTGGAAACTGCAATAGTTGTGTGTTTGCACTGTAGAGGAACGTGGACTTTCTGAGAAAGTCCTTATATTTCCTTTATTTCCAAATTAATTTCCTTCAGTATCCCAGTGGTAGTTGACAATTGAAATGTACAAACCTACATTGTAGTTGGCTACCAATTACTCTGTCATCTGAGAAACTATTTTTTCAATCATATTTAAAAACACATCATCAGACTCTCTTAATCAAGATCGTGAATTGGCACAGAGTGAAGACCTGGAGTCTCAGATGGTGAAGAATCTGCCTGCAATGCAGGAGATCTGGGTTCGGTCCCTGGGTTGGGAAGATCCCCTGGAGAAGGGAATGGCAACCCACTCCAGTATTCTTGCCTGGAGAATCCCATGGACAGAGAAGCGTGACGGGCTACAGTCCATGGGGTCACCAAGGGTCAGATATGACTGAGCAGAGATAATAACAGAAGCACAGCGTGGTAAAGACAGGCTGCATTTTCTCTCTGCTGCCCTGCTGTCAGGCTCACATTGCTCTCAGGGAGAGTGGCAGGTCAGGGGGCTTCTTGTGGCTGTGGAGGGATGCCACTGCACTTCCATACGCTCATGTGATGCAGCCTATCCCTCCAGGACAGGAGAGTGCTGGCACTAGATGGGTCAGTTATGTTCAAATGTGTTCAATGTTTGTGTGGGAGAGGAAAAAAAAAAATCAGTGCCTGAAGAAGAATGACTAAGGCAAACCCAGCCCCAGATAATCTACAATGGTAGTTTAATAGGTACCATTTATATTTTGAGCAAAATTTTATGGCAAATGAGTTGGAAGGAGCAGAGGAAAAATTTTTATGAAACTCTTGTTAACAGTCAAAGGGATTTTTTTCAGACTCAGAGCGCAAGTACTTTACCTATTCTTGAAGCTTTGTGAAGCGGAAGGTGTTAAAAAGTGAAAGTCGCTCAGTCATGTCTGACTCTTTGTGACCCCATGGACTATACAGTCCATGGAATTCTCCAGGGCCCAGAATACTGGAGTGGGTAGCCATTCCCTTCTCCAGTGGATCTTCATAAAATCAACCAAACAGGTGGCTCAGTGGTAAAGAATCCAGCTGCCAACACAGGAGATATAAGAGACGTGGATTTGACCTTTAGATGGGGACGATCCCCTGGAGAAGGACATGGCAACCCACTCCAGTATTCTTCCCTGGAGAATCCCATGGACAGAGGAGCCTGGTGGGCTACAGTCCATGGGGTCACAAAGAGTTGGGCACAACCGAGCGACTAAGCATACACAAATGATTAAAGCTTGGAGACTCACCTAGTCCTGCCCCCAGGCAGCCTGACCCCCTGGTCCAACACCAGTGATCACCTAGTGGCAGCTTCTGGAACTGCAGGCACAGAACCAAGGTCCAGCCTTCAGAGCTGAGGGTTGGGGTAGATCTTCCCTGAAGCTAGCAGAGCTAAAGACTCAGGAACTCACACTTTGAGGAGGCCATTCCAAGGGCCTGTACCTAATTTTGAATTGACTTTCTTTTTTTTTTTTTTTGAGAGAGAAAGCATCAGGCCCCACAATATGTGGATCAGTGAACTTCCTGAAGTTATCTGCCAGTTGTGAGCCAGGCTGTGTATATATGTGCACAGACGCCTCCACAGCAGTCTGTCGTCCTCACTGACATCTCAGAGCCATCTGTGACTTAAAAAGATCGAAGGACGCAGGCCTAGGAGAAATTCATCAGCCTCTTAGTTCTGGTCTTATAAAGCTAAGCTTAGAAAGTGATGGTTTAATTGCTAGAGGCAGCAACTCATGACTTGTGTACATTTGTGCCCATTGATCACCAGAGACATGGCTGAGCCTGTTTTTGACCAGCTAGATCTCATCTGCAATACATTCTCATACCCATCCATCCATCCATTCATTCCTGAACACTTGCTGCGTACCTGCTCTGTGTTTGCAGCTGTGGAGGTTCCAAGAGCCCAGAGATGAGTTAGGCGACCTCGCTGCTTTTGAGGAACGTGCAGAGCTTCTGTCATTTCAGCTGTAGAAGTACACGTTCTTTCCCAAGGCTGCCATTATCCACATGAGTGCTGTCCTTGACACCTTGGGGCTATTTTAAACGAATCAGAATGAAAGCTTGTCATCATATTCCCCGCTCCAAAATACCATGCAGAACACCCATCTTACAAGAGAGTGATTCCCAGGGTGTGTCAAGGTGCAGGTATCTCTGCTGTGGGGACAGTATCTCCATCTGACCAGCTGTGAGCCTCCTTGTCTGGGCCCCCAGCACAGGGACAGCAGGGGGTCAGCCCAGGTCACCAAGGAGCCTGGAAGGAAATGATGGCGTGACTGCCATTGGAATTGAGAGATGTATCCTTGTGATCCAAAGCTGTTAATTTTGCAATTAGTCTCCTGCAGTCAAAGCAAGAAAATTCTTCCATATCTTTCACATATAAGTCTTTGCTGGTGGAAATTGGGTTGTGAAAGTTCTTCTCATTTCCTCCTTCCTATTCTTTGTCCCTTCATTAACCACTCACCTGAACTCAAGTATTATTGATTCTACATCAGAAGTCTGTCGTTCCCTCCTTTCCATGCCTCCAGCATGGAGGTCCTTGTCCCCTCCACCCCATCTCTCGCCACAACTTGCCCCGGATTCCCTACCCGCGTTCTCTCCCCTCCCCTCACTCCACCCTACTTTCCTGCCAGAGTCACCTCTGGAAAGCACAGTTACAGCACTTCTGCCGTGCACAGTGGGGCTGCGTTCCCCACAGAGGCCGAAGCTGTCACCAGCAGATTGTTCGAAAGTGTGGAAAGAAAGAATAAGTGAAGGGAAGTGGCTGTTCAGGGACCTTTGGTGCTTCTGTGGATTTCCTGTCCTTTTCGCAGTCGTGCCCCTGGGTCGCCCCCTCCTCCCCACCCCTGCTTCATTCCATCCACCCAGTATTCTCCTTCCCCCAGCCCCACCTCTGTCTCTCAGAATATTATTCAGGTTTCAACAGGGGAGGCACTGATTCGAAGGCCTGTGCATCAGGTGGAAATCTTATATCATGGAATCAGAACTACACTTTGAAACCCTAGAACCACCATGAGAGTGGCCAGGGGCCCCTGTCCTCCCCACACCTGCAGAGATGCCTGAAGGAACAGACGCAGCCTCAGAATTCTCAGTCACATCTCCTGGCTCCTCGTGTTACCGCCAAGCTGAGTTTCCCAGTCTTTCTGTGTCTGGTACGCAGAGGGTCACCCAGAGGGCCATATGGCACCCAGGGTCAATGGAAGGGCTGCGTGGGGTGGATCCCTCTGGCCACCAGACCCCTTCAGGTGTTTGCTGAATAAAATTACTTCTGTGGTTTTTCCTTCGTTGTTATTCTTTTCCTGAGTAGATACAGTCATATCCCTGAAAGTTAGGTTCCTTTGTGATGCATCTCCATATCAGTTCTGCCCTGCAAGGAATTCTGCCTTGATTCTCCATAAACACTCTTTATCTCTCCCATATAGTTTGAGTATAACCTGGAAATGTATGAACTTGGTCTGACCCTTAAAGGAAGGGAACTGTCGCTTATACCTGACTTAGCCCACCTGACCTGTGGTGGGTGTTTGACTGCATCTGTGGTGAAGGAGTAAGTAAAGCTGCTTACATCAAACTAGAACGCTTCTGCAGTGCAAAGGAGGCCATCAACAAAAGGAAAAGGCAACCAACCGAATGGGAGAAAATATTTGCAGACTGAGTATTTGATATCTGGTGGGGGATTGATACCTCAAACATATAAAGAATTCATGTAGCTCAATACGAAAAAAGAAAAATGATTTTTAAAATGGGCAGAGAATCTGAATACTGTAGACAGTTTACCAAAGACATACAGATGGCCAATAGGTGTGTGAAAAGATGCTCATCAGCACTAATCATCAGGGAAATGCAAATTAAAACCACAATGAGATACCACCTCATACCTGTTAGAATGGCTATTATCAGAAGAGATTAGAACTAACAAACGCTGGTGAGCATATGGAGAAAGAGGAACCCTTATGCACTGTTGGTGGAAATGTAAATTGGTACAGCCACTCTGGAAAGCAGTATGGAGTTTCCTCAACAAATAAAAATAGGACTATGGTTTAATCCGGCAATTCTACTTTGGAGTGTTAGACCAAAGGAAACAAATACACTAACTCAGATATTTGAGCATTCCCATGTTCATTGCAGTGTTTTTCACAGTAGCCAAGACATGGGCATGGAAGCAACGAGAATGTCCATCAGTGGATGAATGGACAAGGAAGATGGGACATATGTTTGCAGTGAAATATTACTCAGGTATAAAAAGAAGGAAGTCTTGGCATTCACAACAGCATGAATGAACCTTGAGGGCATTATACTGAGTGAAATGCATCAGAGAAAGACATGAAATCTAAAATAACAAAACTGATTGTATAGATGCAGAGAAACCATCAGTGGTTGTCAGACAGGGGCATGGCAGGTGGACGACATGGGTGAAGAGAGTCAAAAGATACAAGCTTACAGTTAGAAATACATCCAGGGGATGTAAGGTACAGCATGGTGTCTGTAGTTAACAATGCTGCATTGTATATTTGGAAGTTCTAGAGAATAGATCTTTAAAAGCAATCTTTACTAGGGAAGAATTTTGTAACTGCTGTAACAAGACCTACTGTGATGCTCATTTCAGTGTATACAAACATTGAATCCTTATGTTGTACACCTGAAACTAATACAGTGTTATATGTCAGTTATATCTCAATAAAAAAATTAGTTCCTTCGAGGAATCTTCTGCTGAATTGATATAATATCAGTGCTTTTTTTCTTTGTTCTTAAAACCTTTTGCTTTCCTCTATGTTTCTCTCTCCATAGGAATTCAGAAATAGGCTTGGGAATCACCTGAACTCAGTATCCCACACCTCAGCTACAAATCAACGAGAGTCGGCCAGCTCCCGAATCGTGCTACGATTGCAAAGACTACACCGGGACTTTGCACTGAAGATGTCTGTGGGCCTGGCTCTGTTTGCTCTTCTTTTTGCGCTTTTGGTCAAGGTCTATAATTAAAACGCAACCAGCTGAAGCATCTGTGAAGAAGAATAAATTTCTAATTCAAATCTTCAAAGTAAAGGAGAGCAACCACATCCGTTCTCAGAGGGCAATGATTTATACTGGCCTCACTAACGGCTCTTCAGCCGCACTCTTTAACGAGGCTTCCCTGTCTCACATTGAGTTGGACCCACTGGTTATTTGACCTAACATCTAATAACGGCTGCTCTAGCATATCTTTTCAATTAAGCGCCCTTGGGTTTATTTTTAGCAAAAAAAAAAATGCAAGTGGTTGCATTTTCTTTAAATCAACAGTCTTCAAGTCAGAACCTGTTTGTATGGTGGGTCTGGTTACCTCTTCCTCATGCAGAAGAATTTTCCATTTTCAATAAACATTTTAAAATCTTATATTTCTCTTTATGCATTGTTTGGGGCCCCAACATTACAAAGCTTTTATTTTCCACAGCAGATGTGTTATGGAAAAGTTTATATGGAAACCTGTGTTTGGAACTTCAATCCTTTCGGAATGCACAGGAAGAGCCTGCCAATTAAAGAATCGTGGCAACATTTTGAAAAATCTGAGGAATCACCCCCTTCTTTAATAACCCACAAACTTTCAAAACTGGATTTGTCTAAAACAAGCTCTGCCTCTTTTCTGGCTTTTTTTTGGTGGTGGGGGGTCTATTTACATCAACTGTTTATTTCTACCTGATGTCATTGGCATTCACTAAATGAAGTGATTTCTGTTAAAATAAAAGCAGTTGGTGTAATGAACAAGTCTCACGACTATCAGAATTCAAATAATTTATTTGGATTGTACAGTCATAGGAGCATCGGGCACCTTCCGGTTACAGGATAGTTTTCATTTTAATTCCTCACCCTCTTCAGCTGATGGTTTTATCCCACAATGTTTCAACCTCTTTAGTGTCTTTAAGAAATCTAAGTTCAAATAATGTCATCAGTCATTGAGTTTAAAAAAAAATCAAAGATTTCAGTACATACCTCCCAAACCTGGTATGTGGTTCTAAGAGATGGCATTTAAAATGCAAAGATCTGCTCTCGACCCTCTGGGAGGCCTGCAGTGACTCAGTCACTTAGGATCTTCCTGATCCATCAGCAGGAAGAGGGAGAAGAGTTCGCAGAGGATGGGAGGGAGCCTGCTGGGTGCTTCCTTTGTGAGATACATGCAATAATTTCTTTATTAATAAACAGTGGGTTCCAGCACAGTACTGATTTGATGAAAACCTTACAGACGTGGAAATACCGCCGAAAGCCTAGAGTCGCACTATACAGGGCAGAAGAAAAGCTTCACCTCTGATGCTGGAGACAGCGGGCTGCCCGTGCGCCTTCCCAGTCCCTAGCTCTGACCCCGAAAGCTTACGGTCCTTATTTCTAACACCATGGATTGGTCTGCATGTTCATGAATTTCATATAAATGGAGTCCCATGGCGTGTGCTGGTTTGCGTGTCTGCCTCCTTTTGCTCGGCATTGCATGTGAGACACATCCAGGTGGTTGTGTGTGGCAGTCACTCATTCACTTCCTTGCCGAATACAACTCCATTGTATGAGTATACTCCGTTGTAATTATCCATCCTGCTTTTGAGTTGTTTCCAATATTTTGGCTGTCGGAATAATGATGCTTTGAACGTGTGTTTGGGTCCACATGTATATGCATTTGTGTGAACTTGCATTGCATTTGTGCATACCGCCAATGGGGTTTTGCAAGGGTTGTACCAACTTCCATTCCCGACAGCAGTCATTGAGAGTTCTGTGTGTGTCCACTTGTTGATGTGTACCCTGCCATTCTCCCCACTGTTTCTGCACCTTTGACTTTCTTCAGCCGATCTCGTCTCTGTTATCTCTCATCATGACTAGCCCTGTTTTGATCATAATGATAATACTGATAATCATGAACTGTCTAGCCTCGCCTTTGAAAGCATCAGACGAAATGATGGGGACTTTACAAGTGTTCCTCCTGAAAACACAGCCCTGAGATAGGTATTGTTATTCTCATTTTGCTGAGGGGGAAAAAAAAACCTAAAGCCCACAAGATTAATTAACTTGCAAGGGACACAGAACCACTAAGTTGTAGAGGCAGGACTTGAACTTAGCTTGACTCCAAAGCCTATGCTCCTGGGCTGTATACTCTTCCTACTCTCTTGGCTCCATCTTCCATGTGAACTTGACCTGAAGCACTAGACGTGTATCTAGGATTGACCCTGTGGGTACCCGGGTTCTGTGCGAGCCCAGCCTTTCCCTCTGTGTTGTCTTGCTCTAAGATGTATCATGAAAGATGTATCATGCAAGTTTATTTTCTCTTCCTTTGTCCTTCCTTCTCCCTCTCTTTTCTTTCAGTCTTGCTTGATGTACCAAATGTGAGACTGTCAATAAGATAATGTAAAAATTCTTTGGTGAAAACTTTGCTTTGTTGCTGGGAAAATGTGTCTAAACATCAGATTTCCATATGTCATTCAGTCAAAACATAGGCTTTTCCATTGACTTCACTCCAGGTTGCATATTTCAGTGTAAAATATAAGATGTCATGGAGAAAGAATTAAGAGTTACAAATGAAGCTTCAAGAGGCTTTAGCATTATAAAATAAGCATAAGGAAAAAATGTAGGAGGGAAGAGAAGGAAGAAAAAGAAGGGATGTAAATGATTTTCTTAAGGCTCGTCTGACCCTAGGCATCCCAAGGTGCTGTAGTGAACTCAAAGGAGGACTATGGGATATTTTAAATTTTGAAGGAAACAGAGTGAATCTGTCAGATACCATGTAGAATAATACCTCAAATAGTTTACAGTTTCAACATGAAAATGCACATTTTTTGATGTTACCATGGGCTCCTCAGATGGCTCAACAGTAA
Source organism: Nanger dama (assembly GCA_917880005.1). Classification (NCBI taxonomy): domain Eukaryota; kingdom Metazoa; phylum Chordata; class Mammalia; order Artiodactyla; family Bovidae; genus Nanger; species Nanger dama. The sequence goes on along the minus strand of CAKJTW010000032.1, from coordinate 10,396,164 downwards.
AGAATCCACCTGCCTAGCAGCAGATGCTGATTTGATCCTTGGATCAAGATTCCCTGGAGAAGAAAATGACAACCCACTCCAGTATTCTTGCCTGGGAAAATCCCAAGGACAGGAGCCTGCTGGGCTACAATAAGAGGTTGTAACAAATCAGACATGACTTAGCAACTAAAGAACAACAACAAAAGTATCTTTCTAAGATTAGGTTTTAGGTGGTTGCTGTGAGAAAAAGCAGGTATGAAGTGAAAAAATCAATCTTTAACAAGAAATGACTGTGATTTTATTTCAGACTTTGAGAAGTTGTGCAGTGCCCAATAGATGCAGTAATTATAATTTTAGAATGAAATACAGATATCTTTATTTCAATATACTCATATTTTTTCAAACACTTTTTGTAATATGGAAGTACTTATTAAGGTGTCAGTCCCTACCTACTAAATGAAAGAGAATGTGTAGCTGTTTCTTTTGGCCTAGGAGTACCTTGAATCAAGAAAGCTTGGGCACCTCTGTTCTATGATGCAGGCTAATCTAGAGCATCCAGGCCACATTTGTATTTAATCTGGTGTCCTAATCACTTCTCAAAGTGCTGTTAAAAGTTAAGTCATCAACAGCACATGTCTAATAAACTTACACTTGCTTTACCATTGAGCTTGGTGTCTACAGTGCTGAAACTGAAGAATTTGAATTAAGGAACCATGGAGGAGTTAAACACCCGCATCAACTGGATTTAGATCTCAGTTGTTTCAGTGCAGATCTGAGAAAGACAGTATAGGGAAAGAGCATGAGATTTTTTACATCAACCAAAGTTTGGTTTACATTTGCAGCTAAACCACTTCTTTCTGAGCCTCATCTAGCAAATAGGAACAAAACTCCATTGCAGGGTCATTGAAAGATGAAATGAGATCACATTTATCATGATTCCTTTAGCAGTTTTAACATGAAAATCGATTTTATAAATAAGGGTAGGTGTTTTAAATTTTGACATTAACACATGGCCACCCAAAACAATTATATATGGAATAAAAAGATCCCTGCCTCAAGGGACTTACAGTCTAATTTTAACGCAAAAGAGGAAGAAAAATTCAAAGAAAATGGGTTGCAGCTGTATGTGAGGAGATGAAATTAATGAATGCTGCACAGATTTGGGTGGCCAATCTAAGATCAAGAAGCAGATTTTTCCATGGCCAAAGATGAAAAGAGCAAAGAGATTAATAGGGAGGTCTAGAAGTCATGCCCTCCTCCACTCTACCTTGGGGATAAAAGGAAATGCAGACACTGTTATTCTTCATTAGTTTTCTGTCAATTATTTCATACCAGTACTGTTTCCTAGAGCTCTAAAGCCAAAATATCCCAGCTGTAGCAGTTGAAGCAAAGTTTCTTTTGGTTTCTTATGGTCTTCTTAATTTATGGGCATCTGAATACACTTATAAGTACTGATGAGGCAAGTGCCTAGAAAAATTCTGGAGGGAAAAAACCCAAAAATCTTGGATCAAGGTAAGGGAAAGCTGGGAGTTCAGAAAAGCCTGAAGAACTAGGAAATTTAATTCTTGGGTTTATCTAATCTGCTTTTAATATGCCTGATTAATCATAATAACTATAGAGTTATCCCAGACCATCCAGTTCTGTGGACAAGCTTTTACCTTTGATTTTTAACTCCCAGTTGCCATAAAGAGCAATATTACACATGTGTTTTTTAAACAGACCTAAAGATTTTCAAATAGATAATAAAGCAAGTTGTGTACTTATGACTTGATATACTTGGACCCAGCCTATGTGACCTGAAGCATACCATTCACATAATGGATACATAAGTAATGAAGTAATGAATCTAATTATACACTACAGCTTACTTTTAAATTGCTATCTCCCTCAAAATGTCACTTTGGAGTTACTCTGATGACACTCAATCCTGAAAGTAGTTCCTCTTGCTATCTTGTGAATCTTTGCCCTTGCAGTAGGAATTTGTATATTTTTCAATCTTGCAGGTGTAATTTATTTTGAAATAACCAGAAGTAATTTAAACAGTGAAGCAAAAGACTGAACTAAGTGGATTCAGCAAAAGAAAGAAAGAAAGTAAAGTTACTCAGTCGTGTCTGACTCTTTGCGACCCCGTGGACTGTAGCCTACCAAGCTTCTCTGTCCATGGGATTCTCCAGGCAAGAATACTGGAGTGGGTTACCATTTCCTTCTCCAGGGGATCTTCCCGACCCAGGGATAGAACCCAGGTCTCCCACATTGGAGGCAGACGTTTTAACCTGTGAGCCACCGGACGAATTGTTTTCTATAAGCACTAGAGCGTCATCCCTGACTAGCATAAACGAAGAAAAGTCCAGGAGCTTTTCACATGGCTTCACAGGTGAATTCTATCAAACATCTAAAGATAATTGACATCAATTCTTCTTAATCTCTTACCCAAAAAAAACAGAAGAGGAAGGAATGCTTCCTAACTCACTCTATGAGGCCAGAATTACCCTGATATTAGAGCCAGATAGACACTATAACAAGACAAGAATGCCCACTTTCACAGCTGCTGTTCACACTGTGCTAGTCATCCTAGTCAGAACTGTTAGCTAAGGAAAAGGAAGAGGAAAACTATATTTGCTGATGACATGATGATGCCATGTATAGAGAATTCTGAGAATCCACAAGAAATCTACTAGAGCTAATAAATTCAGCCAAATTGTAGATGACAAGATCAACACACAAAAATCAGTTCTTTCTGCACAACAGCAGTGAACTAGAAATTCAGAAAGCAATCCCATTTACAACAGCATTTAAAAGAACTAAATACTGAAGAATAAATCTCACAGAGGAGGTAAAAATTTGTGTGCTGAAATCTACCAAACATTGCTGAAAGACATTTTTACACTTCAAAATAAATGGGTGAGTATCCACTGTTCATGGATAGTAAGACTCAACATTGTTTAAATGTCAGTACTGCCTAAAGTAAGCTACAGATTCAACACATTTGCATTTGAAACAGCTTTTTTTTTTTCAGAAGTGGAAGGTAACCTTTATTCTACTTTCTGTCTCCGAGTTTATCTACTCTACACTTATGAATGGTTACAATAATCAATAGTATGTTATACATATTTTACCAAAATAAAAACGGTATTGTAGTCTACAAATGTATGTATGGTGAGTTTGAGAAATAGTGTAACTAGAGTGAAAGATATATAAGAGATGTGCCTGGAAATTACAATCAAAATAAGCTCAGTTGGTGACAAGTTTTTATCCCATTCTAAAGAATTTAGGCTATTTGATAGTCAAAGAAGAGCCACTGTAGGCTTCTAAATGGGCTTCCAAGCTCTGAAGAGATCCCTGATTGGAAAGATTAGCAGTCTGGAAAGTGGTCTGTTCTCCTGTTGATGATCAGACCAATGGGCTCCCCTTACTTCACCCTATTCTGCCACTTTTGAAAACATACATCACTTTTCAGGGACCACAAAGCAAGACTTAGGGGGAGTTATGTCTCTGTCCTCAGTTTTAAATTTTTATCTGCTGCCAAGCTTCAAATTTGTCCATTTTTCAAGAGAACCATTTGCTAAGCCTCCCTTAGCCAGTGGGTGATAGTTCTTCCATATAGCTGACACTGGTATTGGTGATATGGGGCTACGTTTGTTTTACAGTTGTTGCTGTAATATGTAACTAGAGCTGGTTGTGTGGATCCCATCAGTATTTCAATTAAGAGAGTGCCTCAGCAAGAGTCCAGCTCCCGTCTCCATAGTTCAGCGTGTTTGAGCCTTAATCTTTGCTTTGGCACTCCTACGCTGAGGGGCTTCTGGGGACCTAGCAACCCTCTGCTCCTCCAGCACCTGCTACTTAACTCTGCTTATCTACCGTGATTCCCATCAGTGCCTCCAGCTTTCTGGTCTTGATCTCCTGTATCTCAAATTCTCTTAATACACCTGTTCAGTTAAGAATTCACATGCTTTGTTCTCAACACATGGATAAGAATTCTTAACCAAAAAAGCCACCTGGGTTAACTATCTCAGGCCGTGACCTTAGACAGCAGATGCTTCTGGGTTTTTGTTTCTCTGTTTTGGGAGGTTTCCATCAGTATGATTTCTGCAGCCTTTCAGTTCAGTTCAGTCGCTCAGTCGTGTCCGATTCTTTGTGACCCATGAATCGCAGCACGCCAGGCCTCCCCTGTCCATCACCATCTCCTGGAGTTCACTCAGACTCACGTTCATCGAGTCCGTGATGCCATCCAGCCATCTCATCCTCTGTTGTCCCCTTCTTCTCCTGCCCACAGTTCCTCCCAGCATCAGAATCTTTTCCAATGAGTCAACTGTTCACATGAAGTGGCCAAAGTACTGGAGTTTCAGCTTCAGCATCATTCCTTCCAAAGAAATCCCAGGGCTGATCTCCTTCAGAATGGACTGGCTGGATCTCCTTGCAGTCCAAGGGACTCTCAAGAGTCTTCTCCAACACCACAGTTCAAAAGCATCAATTCTTCGGTGTTCAGCCTTCTTCACAGTCCAACTCTCACATCCATACATGACTACTGGAAAAACCATAGCCTTGACTAGACGGACCTCAGTCGGCAAAGTGATGTCTCTGCTTTTGAATATGCTATCTAGTTTGGTCATAACTTTTCTTCCAAGGAGTAAGCATCTTCTAATTTCATGGCTGCAGTCACCGTCTGCAGTGATTCTGGAGCCCAAAAAAATAAAGTCTGACACTGTTTCCCCATCTATTTCCCATGAAGTGATGCAGCCTTACCTAGTGCCATTTGAGAATCAAGGGAGGGGGTTTTGTTGCCACAGAACCTTCATGATCCAGTACCCTCCACTCCAAACTCCACAGAAAACCTCCAGATTTCTAATTATTGGCCCATGAAAGTGTTAGCATTTGTCTTGTCCACAGGACAAGGAAAAACTAGGCTACAATTTGGTCTCAACTCCATGCTTTGGGCCTGAGGAAGGAGACTCGCCTGTAGCACAATCCAGGAATCAATGGAGAATAGTCAATGCCATGTCTTATTTGGTTCCATATTGGATAATAAAATTGGAAGTTAAACAGAAAATAAACCAGGAGATGGAGCTTGTAGAGTCTGAGTCCCCTTGAGAGATAGTAAAGGAGCTTTTGAAATTCAGCTTTAAATGTATTATGTGAAGAGGCCTTCCCGATGGGGTAAGTTTTGTGTCATTGCAAAGGTCTGCTCTAGCTTTTGCCCTTGACCATTTCTCACCTTTCCTGTTTTTATGTCTTTTTGGTTTCTGGTTTTTCAGTAGGTTTGCTTCTTATACATTTCTTTCAAATGTAAGATCTCTAACCCTATTCAGGCAGGATAAGATTCTCAAGCCTCCAATTAAGGTCCATCTTCTTTTTTTCCCCCTTTAACACAACAGCCTCCAAGATTTTTGAGGTTAGAGAGCTTGAAAGTTCCAAAGCAGTCTGACAAAAAGCACAAGTTGGTTGGATCCCAGTCTGAAAAAAATTAATCTTATCAAACCAGTTTGCCTTGGGCGGTCAGAATTATACCAACTACAAGAACATTCACTAGCTAAAAATGTATTTCAGGTTGGAGACTATTTTTAATGCCTTTGGACACAGAAATGGAAAGGAGAGGGGGGTTTGGGGGAGAGCAGTTTAGCACCAGCTTTCCCTCATGCTGCGTGGCAGAGTCAAGCTGTCTATCTGAGTAGCTACAGTAACTCCAATTAATATTTGAAGCAAAACTCGTAGCAGCCCAACACTGAAGTCACAAGTGTAAACCCCTGGAAGGTCACCAGTGGCTGCCTTCTGGTAATCAGTCCCAAACAGGGTCTGTTTCTTTGCATCGTCAGGGGATTTAAACCTTCCTCCAGTCAGAGTGGAAATTTGAATAAGTTTCACAGAAAGACTGTTCTTTCTCATCGCTTGTTAAAAGACTGGGCTTGCTGCACATCTTTCTGCTTCACCCATGATTTGGGCTTGCAGGAGGGGGGGGGGGTCAGCCTAGAAAGGGCAAGAGAGGCTCATGGGGACTGTAAAAGTGGACCCCCTTACAGAGGGCAAAGCTGAGCTTAGGAGGAGTTTGGTGGCTTGTCTAAGGTCCATCCCTCTAGTCTGGAGCATTTCTGAACAGGAATTCCAAGGATTCTCTTTGGTGTTGAGATGCTTTGGGACTTACCTGTGTCTAGACAATGTGTCTCTTGAGGTCCCGCCTCAGGACTAAGAGAATGCTATCCAACCTGATGCCACCGGATCCAGAGGTGTCCCCTGCACCTGTCTCCATGCCCTCAGTTCTTAGTCCCAACCCCAGAGAAGGCAGTGGGGGGCCTTGTGCTGAACCGACCCAGACTGACTTTTATCTCTCCACTGGAATGGGCTCATAAAAAGCTGAGTTATAAGAAGAAACTTGAGTGGAGTTATGTATATTCCTCAAACTCGAGTTTATTTCCTCCCTGCCATTTTTGGTTTTAGAAATGATGCTTAAGGATTGGTTAGATTGGCACAAGAATCAAAGCAAATGGAAGCTCAGCCATACTTCTGATGCATGTAGCAGTAATAGTAAAGAACAGCATCATCATCGTAGCTATCATTAACATATTCAGGCAAGCACTTTGAATACATTAGGTTACTTAATCGTCATAGTCACTCCAAGCAATTATTCTAGATGAGGAAACTGAGACACATTGCCCAAGGTCATTAGCAGGTAAATGGCAGAGCCAAGATTACAGCCCAGGCAATCTGGTACTGCAGCCTGTTCTCAACCAGCTTACTGCTCTCAAGCCAGAGGGTGGGCAGGGCACCCACAGATTCACTGAGACTGAGAACATAGGAGGTGCTCACGTTAACTCGAGGGCACTGGGAGAAAGAGAATCCCTTCTGGATGCATGTTGAAACTCTGTGAAGGAGAAAGACAACTTGGCAGTCATTTGGTGCTAGGTGCCAAGCACTGTGCTTGGCACTGGAACTGCAAAAAGTACAGGACAGATGCCATCCCTTCCTTTGGAAAGCTGGGCGGCAATTGCAATCCAGCCACTCAACAAAGAAAATATAGGGAATCATCAGAGCATGGGAGGGACATCTAACATGGACTGGGGAGGTCCTCAAATGCTTTCTAAACAATGCTAATGGACTTCCCTGGCGGTCCAGTGGTGAAGACCTATGCTTCCAATGCAGGGGACACAGATTCGATCCCTGGTTGGGGAATTAAGATCCCACATGCTGCATGGCCAAAAAATTAAAATTAAAAAAAAAACAATAACTAAGTACAATGAAAGGGCAGATGTCATGAGATCAGGGGGAAAGCAGAGTATAAACCAGGTTGCTAAACAGTGAGGGGATTTAGCCAGGCAGAGAGGTTGGGGGTAGAGTTTGGGGGAGACTGAAGGGTCAGAAGAGAGGCGACTAGGACAGTCAGACCTTTACCAGAAGGTATCCCTGCTGACAGACCTTCTAAGGGCAAGTTTCCTGTAATCGGACGAGTGAAATGTCATCCCTAAAATCTACCCGAAAAATGATCAAATGAGGAAAAGTAAAGCCCATACGTGAATTGTTTCTACCATCTAGAACAGAAAAAGCCACAGATTGTAGCCATTTAACTAAGCAATTTTATTTAGCCCCTTCTCTTTTCTTTCTGATCCTCTGTAGAAAAAAAAATTAATTTTGGAACCACTTAGTACTCGTCAGAACCTCCCCTATCTTCAGAAGGTGGCAGGTGACAAGTCTTTTCCTTTGCTGATAATTTTCTCTCTCTCTCAGTGTTTCATAATCAGATGTGGTAGTTCTAAATTCCCTTTATTCCAAACATAGGCAGGAAGCAATTTCTCAGGCAGTTTAACTTTGATAGCAGGTAATTTTAATCCATTGCAAACATCAACCTGACATGGGCTTGCTGTCTTCATCATTTTAATTACTCCTTTGGGCCACTTTGCCCATGCCACCCCCACCCCCACCCCCAACTCCTTCCTGGAAGAAGTGAATAGAAATTGGCAGCTTTAATCTGTCATGCCAAAGACCAGATAATTTTTGCTGAATAATGATATCATTTAGCTGCGTACCTTAAGTGATGAAATTTGTTTGTGAAACTCTGTATCTTAACCCCCCCAAAAAGAGAAAAAGTTACCTTTTTTGATGGGAGGTCAGTCCCCTCTGTCACACTCCTGTCCGTCCTGTTCTGAACAGCTGACAGTTTCTGTTAATTTACTTTCACTCCCCAGTCCAACTTCGCATATGGAAAGCTGGAGTGATTTTTGAATAACAGCAAGTAATACCTGATGTGGCAGCAACTGGCAACTCTGACATTGAGCTCGGCTGTGGCCATTACCCAGGATTCCTCACTTCTCCTTGAGAAGCAATTGCAATTTCACAGGCTGGAATTAAAATTCCCTGTGGTCTGCAATAGAGCAGCTGATACTGTCAAAGTGATTTCAGGCTGCTAATCTCTTGCTGGGGTATGAGTGCAAAAAAAAAGTTCCTCCTCATGGAAACAGAGGTCTGACAACTTAAAAACTCGGACTCTTTGATATGTTGTAATTCACTCAGAGGTCAGCGGGCGCTGCCTCCTTCCAGAATAACTTGTTATAGCGCTCGATTGCAGAAGACAGGTGCTTTCATAATGCTGGAGCAGAAAGAAGGCTTGCGAGGGGAAGAAGTGTTCAGACTAGGAAGAAAATGAATGGAAACGGGAACCTCCCTAGCAGTCTGGCAGTTAAGACTCTGGGCCTTTGCTGCTGGGGCCGTGGGTTTGATCTCTGGTTGGGGAGATAAAATCCCACATGCTATGTGATGCAGCCAAAAATAAAGAAGAAGAAGAAGGAAAGGGGCCCTGGCTATTGTATAAACTGAATGAGAACATGGGCAACTTCTGAGCCCTAACTTAGGAAAGGACACAGACGCACATGGCCTTTGCCACAGTTCTCTGAAAGGTCTTCATTGTTCTCTTCTGCCCCAGCCCTGCAAGGGAAAAGCAGTAGTGTGTTTTAACAGAAAACTCAGAGATTTGGGCATTAGACCTGAGTTCTAGTCCTGGCTTCTCCTCTTATTGTGCTATCTTTCACAACAAAATTTAAGTTCGAGTCTCAACTTCCTTTTCTGTCAAATGGGCTCGTAACACCAAACTTTTTGCCTTTTCATACTGTTGATGGGGTTCCCATAGCAAGAATACTGCAGTGGTTTGCCATTCCCTCCTCCAGTGGACCATGTTTTGTCAGAACTCTCCACTATGACCTGTCCATCCTGGGTAGCCTGGCCCGACATGGGTTAGCTTCATTGAGTTAGGCAAGCCCCCTCACCACAGCAAGGCTGTGATCCATGAAGGGGGAGTGCAGAGTATGCCATGAGAAACGCTGGGCTGGATGAATCACAAGCTGGAATTAAGGTTGCCGGAGGAAATACCAATGACCTCAGATATGCAGATAATACCATTCTGATGGCAGAAAGTGAAGAGAAACGGAAGAGCCTCTTGATGACAGTGAAAGAGGAAAGTGAAAAAGCTGGCTGAAAACTCAACATTCAAAAAACTAAGATCATGGCATCTGGTCCCATCACTTCATGGCAAATAGAAGAGGGAAAAGTGGAAACGGTGACAGATTTTATTTTCTTGAGCTCCAGAATTACTGTGGACAGTGACTGCAGCCTTGAAATTAAAAGACGCTTGCTCCTTGGAAGGAAAGCTATGACAAACCTAGACAGTGTAATAAAAAGCAGAGACATTACGTTCCCAACTTTTGAATTACAGTGCTGGAGAAGATCCTTGAGAGTCCCTTGGACAGCAAGGAGATCAAACCAGTCAATCCTAAAGAAAATCAACTCTGAATATTTATTGGAAGGACTGTTGCTGAAGCTTAAGCTCCAATACTTTGGCTGCCTGATGCAAAGAGCCAAATCACTGGAAAAGACCCTGATGCTGGGAAAGATTTAGAGTAGGTAAAGGGGGCAACAGAGGATGAACTGGTTGGATGGCATCACCAACTCAATGAACATGAATTTGAGCAAGGTCTGGTATGCTGCAGTCCATCGGGTTGCAATGAGTCAGACACTACTGGGCAACTTGTGAAGGATCGGATGTGAAAAGTGCTCTACACAGTGGCCTATCCATGGCCAATACATGCTGATTAAATATTAGCTTTATGACCAAACATAAAGGCTTTGTTCAGTTATGACGCTTCCCAAACCTCAGGACTTTCGTCACAGCCAAGTACCATCAGCAGAGCTGCTTACTAAATAGTTTGCTTTCAATCAATCACTTTGTAAACTTAAGTTTATCTATTTTAAAAGAAAGCATTTATTACAAATGGGAAACTTACGTCACTTGCCATCCATAGAAGGTTACCATTTAAAAAATGAAAAATAAAAGGTGTTAATAAATTCTGCTTAGCCCTAGTGAAAAGGCTTTGGAATTTTTAACACTAATTGGTTTAAAAAGTAAAATGGAAAAGAGGAGACAAGAGAAATCATAGAGAAGCATCCAGGGCATTCTTGCTCCAGTCTGAGCACCTTCCCTGAACTGATGTCTCAGTCCTCCTTCTCCGTCAGCTACTCACCCCTGCAGGTGTTTGTGGATCTGATCAATTTCCTGTTTGATTTCCTGTAGCCTCCTTCTTGCATTTGAAAATAGACAACCATCTAGCAGAGAAGGGAGTCAGTCCCTCTGAGTCTTTTTTTTTCACTCTGCTCCCCAGACCCGGATGTCAGTTTACAAGTGAAAGCACATGGGTAAAATTCATTTTCTTTCTGATGAAGAAACACGCAGACCTGCCAGTGAGAGTTGGTAGTAACCCAGTAACACCCAGTTTGCTCCGAATTTCTCGTGGTCAGGAGCCTTGATAGAGCAGAGGTAGGAGATGTGTCTCTCAAACCCTGATTTCATTCCCTCCTTGCCGAGTGCCCCACTCAGCAACACAGGCCCGAGGGGACACTTTTTGTTCACTGTTTTCACGTTATCCAATTATACTCTTGGTTCGTTTTGATCTGATCAGTTTTTCAAAGGAAAAATTATGAAGCGGGTCTTTTCTCTACAACTACCAAATCATTTTGATTTTATCATCTTATTTTCCAAGTTTATCTTCTGAAAGAGTTTTTATAAAATTTCCACAACAAACCCATATCCCTTCTGGGAATGATATTAAGACCTGTTTCAGCTACATCTATACATGAAAGTCCATGGCTAGCCTCGGATTGGCCACATCAGTATTCCTGGGACAAAGGGGTCAGATGATGAGAATTGTCAATTTCTAGTGCGACCTTTCTACTTAGCTCCTGTGATCACCCCTCAGGGTGCTCCGATATCTCACGTACCCCAGATAACCAACAAAGACCAATCCCTTGGAAAACTTCACCTGTCCATTCTCAGAAGAACCTAGGGGAAACAATTATGCAAAGGAATAGAAATACTTATGCCATTGAATAAAAATTACATTTTAGAGGAAAAAATATAAAACTGTCCTGAAAGAAGGCATATAAAAACAAGGAAATTACTAAGATTAAGTAATAGATGGAAAGTAATCCTTGGATTCATCTTTTATGTCGAATGATCACTTAGCATCAGGCAGTGTCTGGAGCCAGCGCTTTCCATGAGTACAGAGGGAAGTAGGACACCTGTTTCTCAGCTTTATGGGGATGACTTCCACCTTTTGTTTTTAAATTGCAGTGAAATTCACATAACATAAAACTACTTTAAAAGGAATATATCAGTGATATGTAGTATATTTGCAATGCTGTGCAACCTCCACTTCTGTGTTCAGTTGAACCCCTTCCCCAACTTGGGGTTAGGGCTATCAACCCTCAGCGCAAAAATCCACACACAACTTAGAATTGGCTCCCAGTGCCCAAGGTTGCTCTGTATCTGTAATTTTTCTGCATATCCTCAGTTCAGCCCACCCCAAATCCTGTAGTATTAAAACTATAGGATTTATGGTTGAAAAAAATATTTGCATTTAAGTGGACCTGCATAATTCAAACCCGTGTTGTTTGAGGATCAGCTGTATTTCCAAAACTTTTTCATCACCAGAGACAAACTCTGCGTGGAGTAGGCAGTAACTTCATTTTCCTGTCACTGCTCTCTTTGCAGCCTCTGTTTTATTTTTTGTCTCTATGAATTATGCCCATTGTACCTTCCTCAGTTGAGTGGCATCCTGTAATAATTGTCCTTTCGAGTCTCACTTATGTCACTGCACATAATATTTTTAGTCCGTGTTGGAACATGTAGCAGAACTTCATAATTGTGATGGTTAAATAATATTCAGTGGCATGTATGTACCGTTTTGTTTGTCCACTCACCTGTTGGCAGTTGTTTGGGCTGTTTCCATCTTTTGTCTATTTTGACTGGTGGTGTTATGAATATGTGTTTTAGTCCTTATTTTATTTAGTTCCTAAAATACATGTATTTTAGTTCCTGTTTTCAATTCTTTGGGGGTATATACTTAGGAGTGGAATTGCTGGGTCATATTGTAATTCTATGCTTGACTCTTTGAGGAACTGTCAAACAGTTTTCTTACAAATCTGCTTCTGGTAACTCATTCTATTGGAGTATGCATTCCCATTTCCTTAGATCCTCTTAACAATTTGCTTAAAAATTTCCTAACAAGAAATTTAAAGTGCAACAAGTCCCATGTAGATACAACTTATCTGCAATAGCCGTCAACCTTCTGCTACAGCTGTTTCATTATTTCTCCCCACAGACTACCTCATTTGGGTTTCGTGTATCATGTAATCCCTCCATGCCCCAGCAAAACTTAAGTATACTGCTAAAAATAAAGAGCAGAATCTGTTACCACCATAACAAAATTAACATTAATTCTTCAATACAGTTACAGTTACAGTGAAGTCACTCAGTCGTGTCCGACTCTTTGCGACCCCATGGACTGTAGCCCGCCACGCTTCTCTGTCCATGGGATTCTCCAGGCAAGAAGACTGGAGTGGGTTGCCATTAATAGCCTATATTTACATTTCCCCAATAGTCTTAAAACATTGTGTGGCCTTTGATTTGTTTGAATCAGGATCCAAACAAGATCCATTGTATTTCTTTGTTTTATATCTGAAGTGACCCTGTAAGTTGGTTTTAGCATCTTTCCTTTTTTTTTTTTTTTCTTTTGGCTGCACCTTCAGGCTGTGGGATCTTAGGGCCCAACAGGGATCCAGCCAAGGCCCATGGCAGTTAAAGGGCCAAGTCTTAACCACTGGACAACTAGGGAATTCCCAAATCTTTTTCCCTTTTATCTACGTCGTTGATTTGAGTAAGAAACCAGGTCAGGGTTTCCCTGATGGCTCGGCAGGTAAAGAATCTGCCTGCAATGCAGGAGGTACAGGAGATGTGAATTTGATCCCTGGGTTGGGAAGATTCCCTGGAGGAAGAAATGGCAACCCACTCCAGTATTCTTGCCTGAAAAATCCCATGGACAGAGGGCTATCCCTGGCCAGCTATAGCCCAAAGGGTTGCAAAGAGAAGGACACAATTGAGCAAGTGAGCCGCGTGGGATGTCTTACAGAATGTTCTTATTTTGAATGAACCAGTTTCTTCCTCGTGGTATTGCTGATGTTCTCTGTTAAGGTAAACATATCTTGTTTATAATAGTGATATAGTCAATCCTTACAGTAGTCAATTCTTAAACAGTAGTCAATTCCTACAGAAGTCAGTTATGGAAAGCTTCTCTCAGACTTTAAAAACAACAGTAGGAATCACTTGAGATGCGTTTTTAATGCAGATTCTTGGCTCTTGTGCCCCTCCTTTCATATTCCCCTCTGCTCCCCAGAGTCTGACCAGGAGGTGTGGATTACAAACCAGAAATCTGCATCTTAAGCAAACTTCTCAGGCAATTTGGTTGCAGGTGGTCCGCTACAAGGTAGAAGCCTCACCTTTATGGTTCAGTGTGAATGGGCCTGTGTGTACTTTATGGTCACTTTCTAGTCCACACTTGAACCATACATTTCAGTTACGCTGCTAACTAACCCAGTATAAATAAGAATGTTGCTACTTTAATGCTACCCTAGAAATGACCACCCAACATTCACCGTGCTGATTCAGTGGCATCTTAAGTTACCCACAACTTCATTATCCAACGAAAGGACTAAACTCAGGTCCCCACCTGGGTGGGCCTGAAAAAATGTGAATTTCCTCAGCTGTAAGGTGTCTAGGGGAGGTCTGGTATAGCTGATGGGGTGTCTCAGTATATCCCAAATGCTGTATATTTTATCTATTTTTAAAATATTTGTTTCTATATTTGTCATGTTTGTATTTGTCCTGACCACAGGTAGCAGGTCAGAAAGCACAGGAAAGAGTGCTAGAGCAACATCAGGCCAACCTTATAAACCAATTTTCTCTCTCATTCCATGTTAATAAATGGCAAGCAATAAGTAAATAGATAACGTCAATTGTTGTGGACAACAAATGCCTTATTTTATACATTGGTATATATTCAGTGTTCTATTCTGAGTGTTTGTGACTAGCAGGGATAAATGCTTAGTGGATTTGGGGAATTTAATATCCTTGTGTGCCTGTCTTAATACTGTAAATATTGATATTGTAATGTGTACTTCTATAACAGTATTTGGAATATCTTAAAACTACATTTTATTGTTATAAAACTAGAGTGTTGTCTAGCAACTATTGTTCCTTTCTAAATTTCTTAAATCATTGCCCCATCTAAAATCAGATGGTCAAACAACTTTGTTTAACAATCTTATAAATCATCTTCTGTGTATGAATGCAGGGTTTGAACCGACAGAAAGCTTTTAAATAGCTTTGGGGATAACTTTCAAATTACTGATGGCATTGCTCTAAATTGTGATTCACTTATCTGAGCAGAAGATTTATTTCGATAAGCTCTTAAAATTAACCATATTCTCTAAAGTAAGTTTTCTTAAACACTGGCCTTTGTATTTTATCAAGAATACCGACATTAGCATTTGCTATATTACTGTCCAACTGTGGATTTTTGAGAATAGAATTGTCTGTGAGGTCCTTTATTTAAGACAGATTCTCCCACCTACTTTCTAAAAGTGTCTGAGGTTCTTGGGTCTTTGTATCCTCCTGCAATCACTATTCCTGACATTTACAAAATAATGAATCTACTTTTTCTATTCATTATTAGTTCTTTTTCTTAAGAGGTTTCAATACCAGCACATGTCTGAGGTCATGAGCCACAGAATATTAATTAAGGGGAAAAAAAGGTCACAAGTCCACTGCCCATTCATATGAGGAAAGCACCAGGAGAATGAATCCTTGGCTCTTGGCTCCCCGTCATTCATTCATATCCAGAACTGCCACTCATAGCTGTCAGCCACTTTCTTTCTCCCTGTGCTATGCAGTCATCTTACTGTCAGGAAAGATGAAAGATTAAGAGATAATAAGGGGGAGAAAAATGAAAATATTGGAAAATTAGAAACATTGTTTCAACTTACTATTTATTTTCAAAAAAATGCTTTCGATTTTTCAAAGAGTTTGCAGTAACACACAGCAGGCATAGAAGAGCATCTCTGTAATTCTTGTCACTAGTTAAGAAAAGGGAAAGAAGCCAGCATGTGCTTCTTTCATTTTGCCAGACACACAGTGGAGCACTTTATAGGAGTTGTCTCACTGAACATAATCAATAATATTTAGAGTTCTCAAAATTTAGAAATAGTTTAATCCATACAGCATTGAGACAGGACCCGTTCTTAAAGCAAATACTTACGGATGCTTGATAAAACTCAGGGAAGAAACCTAGAAGTAGAGAGGAGTTGAGCTTTGTAATGAAAAATTACTGTTTTATGAAGACCTGACTTTTAGAATGTTCTCTTAAAATGATTAAATCCTCTTATGTGGGCTCTGAGTAACAACAAAACTGCCTTAAAGCAACCTCCCCACAAGAGGCCAGCATGGGAAATTGTTTACAGACTGTTCCTCATTCGTTTCCAGCTCTCTCAGGAAGGGTCCCTTCTTCCCTTATGACATATACATCCTTCCTCCTTTCTTTTTCCAGACACTTAATGGTATCTATTATGTACTAAGTTCTATTAAGTAATGGGAATATGAAGGTGAAAGAAACACAGTCTCATCCACAAAGAGCTAATAGTGTTTAGCAGGAAAGAAAGCCACATAAAAGATGGCATTTTTGCGGTGTTAAAGAAGTATCTGTGCTTCTGCTCAGAAATCCTAGAAAAATAACAGTTTCATTGTTTTGCATTATATATATATGTGTGTGTGTGTGTGTGATAAAGAAGTGAAAATGTTAGTCACTCACTTATGTCTGACTCTTTATGACCCCATGGACTATAGCCTGCCAGGCTCCTCTGTCCAAAACCCGACACCAGGCAAGAATACTGGAGTGGGTAGCCATTCCCTTCTCCAGGAGATCTTCCCAACCCAGGGATCAAACCCAGGTCTCCTGCGTTGCAGATAGATTCTTTACCATCTCAGCCACCTTATATGAAAAAAATGGTACAGTCTTTAATTCTAGAGCCATGAAAATTGACAAGCAACCAGATCCAAGAAAATTTCAAAGAGTCATGGAACTAATAAGTGATGAGAGGATAGGAAAAAAACCCTGTATTTTCAAAGAAGATTGTCTCTAAAATATAAACGTGCTCTGCTAATGACGCTTCTCTCTCTTCCTGCTTTGCTTTTAGTTCCTGCTTTCCACCCTGACTCCCTTGCTACCTCTGCTGTGGAAATCTTCTCCTCTTAGTTCATCAGGTCCCTTTCTTCTTTGGAGGGTATATTGCACAGTCCAGGAATATGAGGGAGAACAAGCTTAAACAAGTGAGGGGAGAATACTCTCACACACAAGAAGTCTGTGGATTGGCTAGCAAGGTGGCTCCCTCGGGCTTCAGGAGCCCGGATTCTTTCCAGATGTCTGCTGAGACCTTAGCGTGTGGTGGTGATGTCCTCTGTGTGGTGAGATGGGTATCTGTTCCATAGCCTCACGTTTGTGCCTAAGGCAAGAATAAGGAGAACAAATGGATTTGGCTGTTTTTGAAGTTTTCCCAGAATCCTCACTCTGTGACTGCTGCTTACATCTCATTGGTCAAAAACATATTGTATGTCCATCCAGCCATACTTGCAGGAAGCTGGGAAATTAGTGGGGTTTTTTTTAACTTTTTATTTTATATTGGAGTATAGCAAATAGTTTCAAATGGACAGCAAAGAGACTCAGCCATACACATTCGTACATCCATTCTCCTGCAGCCTCCCCTCCCATCCAGACAAAAAGCTAGGAAATAAAGTGTTTAAAAGCTGGGCACATTCTGTGAGCCGTGGGATCAAGCAAGGATGAAGGAGATGGAATTTAAAAATCCCATGCCAAGGGGCCTTCCCTGGTGGTTCGGTGGTTAAGAATCCACCTTTCAATGCAGGGGATGTGGCTTCAGTCTGTAGTCAGGAAATTAAGATTCCCACATGCCTGGGAACAACTGAAGCCTATGCCCCAGACACAACTAGGAAGAAGCCCGCACGTTGCAACTAAGACCATTCACAGCCAAAAATAAATAAATGTATGCATATTTTAAAAATCCTACTGCCAGGTCTCACCTCAGAACACTGACGTCTCACACTGGGTTTTAGCCTTCACTGCACGTTGGAATCACCTGAGAAGTTTTAAGAACTGCTGATAGCCTGGTATCATCTCCAGAGAAAAATAATGTGATCACTCTGGGGTGAACCCTCCCAGGTGATTCTAATACCTGGCAACGTTTGGGAACCACCGTGCTCCCAGCAAGCCCGGCCCTCAGTAGCTGTTCGCGCTCCGCAGGTGACGGCAATGTGCAGCCCACCCGAGAACCACTGCATGAAGACAGCTCCCTTCTCAGCAGAAAACTCATGGTACTGAGTTGGGAGCTGCAGTGAGTCGCCATTCCTGTTCTTAAAAACCGGAATTTCAGAGGCGGTATCGTTTGAGCCTGTAGACAGACCACAGAGAGGCTGCTTTTCAAAGACAATGATTAAGACAAAGGAATAATTCAATCTCTACAGCCTTGTATTATCCATTTCATGTCCAACTCAATGGACATGGATTTGAGCAAACTCCGAGAGATAGTGGAGGACAGAGAAGCCTGGTGGGCTACAGTCCGTGGAGTCACAAAGAGTTGGACACGACTTAGCAACTAAACAACAACAACACGCTTACAAAGCACTGGTTGTCAGCACAGAGATTTGCAAAGGACTTTTCCATCCTTGGATATTTTTATGTCTTCAGTCCCTACTCTGAGAGCCCTCTCAACAGCTGGGTGAGTATTACACCTTTTATTTGTGGACGGTGGGGTTGGAGGGTGCTGTGAGTAGGAGGAGGGTGAAGCTCTTCTGGATATAATGAATTTTCTGCCCGGGGCTGTCCTGTGAGTTGTTCAGACTCTAATTGGGGATTTTATTTTCATTGTGTCCTTGTCTGTGGTCATACTATCCTGCTAATTCTGGAAGAGTGAGAGTGTGTTGTGTTCAAAACCCGACTGCTTTGATTTTGAATGGAAATCAGAACAAACTTGAGATGATTTTTTTTCCCCACTCATAATTAAAAGAAATTGTTTCATGTATCTTTGAGCTGGATTATTTCACCTGTGGCAGGATACATTATTTCAGAGGCCTGATTCATGATTTTAAATGCTTTTAAACCATTTCCAGAGCTTCACCAATGGCCCAAAAGTTTGTTTTAGGGAGAAGGTAAGCTAAAGCCCCTTTTAAGGAACACAGTTCTACAGTAAAGATGAAGGAGATGAGACTGGAATTGTTGTTTAGTTGCTACGTCGTGTCTGACTCTTTGTGACCCAATGAAGTGTAGCCCACCAGCCTCCTCTGTCCACAGGATTCTCCAGGCAAGAATACTGGAGTGGGTTGTGATTTCCTTCTCCAGGGGATCTTCCCAACCCAGGGATCCAACCCGTGTCTCCTCCATTGCAGATGGATTCTTTATCCCTGAGCCACCAGGGAGGCCCCTGAGAATTGGAGTCTTACTGATAATTAGTACAAAAGGAAGTTTTGAAATTGAAAACAGATTTGGCTCTCAGAGTCAAGGTGGAACCAAATAAAGGAGAAGGTTTCTTGGATGATTCCCCATCATGTCACCCTGACACACTGTATGTATATTGGTCTTTCTTAGAATTAATCCAAAGATTTGAGAGATTGGAGGATCAAAATGAGTTTGTTATAATAATAGGTACTGTGTTTTAAGTGCCTGTTTTGTACAGGACGCTTTTCTAGGCCTGTTCTGCATATTATCTAATCTCTACTCTAGCCCTTTTACAAAGGGCTTTCCTGGTGATTCAGATGCTAAAATATATGCCTGCAATGAGGAGACTGGGTTCAACCCCTGGGTCAGAGAAGATGCCCTTGAGAACGAAATAGCTACCCACTCCAGTATTCTTGCCTGGAAAATTCCATGGACAGAGGAGCCTGGCGGGCTACAGTCCATGGGGTCACCAAGAGTCGGACACAACTGAGTGACTAACTCTCCTTTACAGAGAAGCAGTTGAAGCTCAGTGGAGTAGAGTGAGTTGATGGAAGTCAGCTCTGTGGTAGGTGGTAAGCTACAGAGCTGGGACTTGAAACCAGGTCTCCCCTTAGGGCAACACTCCCCAAACTTTTGGCACCAAGAACTGGTCTCGTGGAAGACGATTTTCCCACAGACCAGCAGTGGGGGATGGTTTTGGGAGGTTTCAAGCACATTACATTTATTGTGCACTTTATTTCTATTATAATTACATCAGCTGCACCTGAGATCACCAGGCATTAGATCCCAGAGGTTGGGGACCCATGTCTTAAGGAATTCCTTTAATTACATTTTTACAGAAGAAGGAGGAGGAAAAAGAGAAAAAAAAAATCTGAGAAAGTGTTACAGAAATGCTCAACCATCTGTGGCTAATTTTTCAAAATATTTTTATCTGATGACTCCACCTCCAGATTTATTTCTAGACATAGGATAGTCATTTCATCATCTATGCTAAGAAGCAGGGGAGTCATGACAGGCCCTCTCCAAGTATGAACTGAGTGGGTGAATGTGGTTTCTGCCATCTCCTCACTACAAAGTGAGAGTCAGTGGGACCAGGGCAGAGGTGCTCAGTCCTGTGAGCAGAGTTGTCCTTTTGAGGAAAAGGACTTCTGTTTGTATCATTGTGGAACATCCTATTTGTGGTGGAAATACCAGTGGCAGCTAAGATTTGGAAAAGCAATAACTATGGCCTCGGCATTTCTTTCCACGGTTCCTCCTTTCTGACTCTGGATTCATACTCAGTAGGCATTTATCTTGTGCCTTCTGTTTGTCTAGCATTATCCTGGGTGTTGTGCCCACCTTAGCCATAATTTTCAACCAGAAATTTATCCTAAATTAATTTCTAGTTTTTTAAATCTTAAAACTAAAGCTGGTTTTAGGAATTGCCCTTGGCTGCCAGTTGTTGACCAGATAATATCTGAACACCTTAGCTTGGCTCACCGCATTCTGCCAATTGCCTTGCCATCCTAATCCCTTGCCAGTCATCTTCATGGCAACTCCAGCTCCTCAGAGATTTTCATTGTTTTCTGGGTGGTGCTTGGTCCACTGATGACTCTGTGCCTTTGCACATAGTATGTCTTCTATTTCGAATTCCTTTCCCTCTTAATCTGTAGAGTGTATTCCTGTCCATCCATAAGAGCCTTATTTGCACATCCCCTCTCTGTGAGGCCTTCCTGTTAGGCAGAGTGAGTTGTTCTGTCTTCAGTTTTCATGACTCTGTTCCCAAAGTAAAGTAAATATAAAGTAAAGCCTATAACAATACTTCTTATTGACACTTCCCTCCCAATGGAATTTGAGAGCAACAAGGGCCAGAGCTATGTTTTATTTATCTTTATCTGTGTCATGCCTGCCTGTTGCAGGATTTCAATAGATGTTTGGCTGAATAAGTTGATAAAATGACACAAAATTGAAACTCCATTCAGAGAACCTGACATTTGGAAAGGTTCACAGGGACAGGAGAGATGTTGGGAAAAGCATCATTCCTGATTGTATAACTTTGAACAGATATGGAGTAGAATGATGAATATGTAGGTAATAACCAGGGTATTTAGACATATTAAAACTTAATATATGACATTTATATAACTATAAAGAAATTCAAAGTAAAGATGTAGTGTCTGTGGACTTGAAATTATTCCTAGAGGCTTTGTGAAGGAGGTCGGTTTGAAACCTATGCTTGAAAGATAGGATGGAAGGTTCTCTTTAGTTCATGGGGAAATAGTCTTAGAAAGCCATCTGCATTGAGGAAAAAGAGGCAAGAATCCAAAAACACAGAGTGCCTGGCAAGTCCTCAGTAGCTGAGTGATTTCGCCGGGCGTTTGGAGTATCCCTGTGCCCCTCATCGACTCCAATTTTCAGTTAATTGAGAACAAACACTAGCAGTCAGATGAGCAACAGAGTTAACAGTTTCACTACCCAAAGCACGCCCCTGGGAAGCTGTGGACAACATGCTCCCCAAAACCAAAGCCCCAAACCTAAACCCCCAGATGGTCTTCCTGCTCCTACGTCTGCAAGATGGAGGCTGGTTCCCACCTCTTGATGAGCCAGGGGTGCAACAAAGATATGTAGCCAGCTGAGACAGTCGCAGTCACCTAATGAACCCAGTCAGTGGCACGAGGGAGAAAGATGGAGAGTGAAGGCGAGAACTAGAGGCTGGCTCCTCAGGCAGCTCCTAGAAGGCAGACTCTGCACACTAAGAACCACAGGGACCCTGAAGAGAAGCAGGCTCCCTGCCACCTTCAGGAGTCTGTGGCAAGATTTTAGGGAAAGAGGGGGAGATGGAGACAGCTTCAACGCCTCTGACACTTCGGTGTTCATCTGGGAGTTAAACTAAAGCAGCAGGGTCTCTTTTTTTCTGGGACTGGCATAGACTTTAATAGGGTTGTGCTGTGCTAAGTCCTGTCTGACTCTTTGCGACCCTATGGACTGTAGCCTGACAGGCTTCTCTGTCCATGGGATTCTTTAGGCAAGAATACTGGAGTGGGTTGCCATTTCCTCCTCCAGGGAATCTTCCCAACCCAGGGATCGAACCTGCGTCTCCTTCACTGGCAGGTGAATTATTTACCGCTGAGCCAATAATAGTGTAAGAGAGACATGTTTCTTTGCCCTTGCCCATGTTTAAATTGGGACTCAAATCTGGTTTAAATGAACATCTTTAGGACCCCAAGGGGAGGAAGGAAATCTGTTTCAAGAGACGCTTGGCTGTGGGATTCACAAGGATGTTGTATTTATTTCCCAGGGCTTCTGTAACAGATTACCTCAAATCATGTGGCTTAAAACAACGGAAACATAGTCTCCCCCAGTCCTGGTGGCCAAGAGTCTCAAATGAAGCTGTCGGCAGGGACATGCTCCCTCTGGGGTCTCCAGGGTGCATCTTCCGTGCTTCGTCCAGCTTCCAGTAGCTCCAGGCCTTCTCTGACTTGGGTCTACAGAATCCCATCCCTGTCTCTCTCTCCATGTGGCCTTCTCCCCTGGGCATCTGAGTTTCTCAAACCCTCACTCTGCCTTTTCCTTATAAGAACACTCACAAGTCACTTTATGTAGTACCCACCCAAATCCAGGGTGATCTGATTTTGAGACGCTTAATTAATCTGCAAAGATCTTTCTTCCAAATAAGATCACCTTCATGGATCCTGGTGGTTAGGAATTGGGCTTCTTATTTGGAAAGTTCATATTCAACCCTCTGCTTGTGGGAATGTTTCCACTGAGGTGGTGGCTCATATAAGCTAAAACCTCTTGGGAGCCGTGTCAGCTCAGTCCTGTTCTGACTTCCTCTGTTCTTCAGGGCTTAGGGCTCCCCAGACTGGACCCAGATTTCCAGGAGCCAAATCTCTCTGCCCCTTGTCAATCTCCTACCAACCCCCACCCCAAACCCACCCCCTTATTCTCTCTCCTTGCAGTAGGAAATACCCACTTTAAACACATGGACCTGGAGAAGTGAAGCAATTTGTCAAGGTTATACAACCAGTTAGCAAAGGCAGGACCAGAGTTCTGTGGTCCTAATCTGAAATAGTTATTTTAAAATCATACGGCCGTAGCTAGACAGCATGTGGAGTAGTGCTTTGGAATTAGAACATTCCACTTCCTGCATTCCTGGCAGCCTTTCCAGGCTGTCTCCAGAGAAACTTATCAGCCTGTCAGCCTTCTCACCAGCCCCTCTTACCTTCTCCGTGTCACAGGCACGGCAGAGTGCAGACAAACTCGCTTCACACAACCTCCTCAGCCAAATGCTCCGGAGGCCTCCCATCCAAGGCGAGCGATGGCAGGGACTTCCAGGCAGCCGAGCCACCCACGAGCTCTGTGAACTACGCTGTCAATTTTTATTTGAATCCTCCTTTATTCACAGTGTGATTTCATTTAGGGTTGGCCTCACTTCCTGTTCAAATGCCAGGCCTGTGGCCTCACACTAACTGGCAGAACTATCTTGTCATCACTACAAAGAAAGAACTCTGCCCCTGGACTCTGGAGGAGGAGTGGGGCGTCTACGCGTCTATGCTAACTCCATCTTCCCGGGCAGCTCCCAGTCCTCAGCCAACAGTCGAGAGAGAGCGATGAGGGATTCCATCTTTACTTTCTGTTGCTGGGAACCACCCTGGCTTGAAATTGTTTCTTTTTCTCAGATCAAGTTTGCTTTCTCGTGTTCTCAGGGAGTAGAAACAGGGAGACCAGAGTGTAGATCTCTGAAATGATGGCTCCCATGAAAAAGATCTTCAAAGGGAAATGAATGAAGTGTTCTGAACCTGGCCTTGGAGTGCTTGTGGAGTCAGAAAATGCCTTCTTTGGCAAAGGATTCATCTCAGGACACATGTAAGGGCTAGAAGCTGATCTTTTGGCAAACACTAATAAAAACTGGAGTATAGAAAATAGGGATGGGACAAAAGAAGCTCACTGCCATTACATTTTCAGTTGGACATCTTAGGATGACCAGCGGGAGCCATGCCACAGCCAGGAAGGGCCAGGATGCAGGTCTCTGACCACAGCCTAAGAGAGCATCCCTGAAGATTGCTTCTGATATTTTGTCTGTATTCTCTGACTTGATATAAAGCCACTTTAAGTGTCTGCCTCTTTGTAAAGTCCATTTACGGTTGGTGGTGGTGGTGGTGGTGGTTGTTTAAATCTGGGAAGTTTAAGCCTAAGAAAAGCAGAGGCAACCTGAGATCACATTTGAGCTAACTTGGATGCCCAGGCTTCAGAAAGGGCCAGAGGTTAATTAAGGTGAGTTGGATACACACCAACTAGCACAGGTCACAGACACCAGAGTTGAGATTGGAACTAGATTGAAACTAAGCAAAGTATGAAATGAAGCTGGGAGCAGAGGACAAAAGCACAAATGGTGTTCAGGTCTTTGTCTTTTTCTCAACAAGGGGCCAGAAGTCAAAGTATGCTCTACCCACGTGTATACTCAAATCAAACCACCACATAGGCCCCAGGAAAGGAGGAGAGGTAGATTCCTGAAGTTCCCCACATGCTTTTCAAGCTGAAACACCATCCTCTTCTCCCACTCTTTCTAGGTTTCCCTCACCATTTATTCCAAATCAGCCATTTTTTCTCATCTACAGCCATAAATGGAACTTCATACCTCTCTTGGGGCCTATGGAAATGATGAAACTGAGGCTCAGAAGGGAGGAAACTTGCTAAGCTCACACAGTAGGACTCAAAGCCAGGACTCAGAACATGCGGTTCCAACTCCATGACCAGTGTCTTTTCTCTATTTGGGGCAAGATCAATAAATGTTTTAGGTACATAGAGTTTGGGTTGGCAACATGGCACCCATTTTGGTATATGCAACCAGTTAACAATGGATCATGATCTAGGGAAAAGTCCAGGCTGGAAATGTCAACTTGAAGAGTTATTTGCTTGAGAGCTGGGAGGCTGATGAGAATGTTCAGAAAGAGAATATTGAGGAAATCAAAAAGCCTGATGACAAATCCTAAAGGGATTTCCCAGTTTAAGGAGTGAAGGACAGCATATGAGCAGACAGAGATGCCCTGGTGGCTCAGACAGTAAAGAATCTGCCCCCAGTACAGGAGACCCAGTTTGATCCCTGGGTTGGGAAGATCCCCTGGAGAAGGAAATGGCAACCCACTCCAGTATTCTTGCCTGGGAAATCCCATGGACGGAGGAGCCTGGTAGGCTGCAGTCCATGGGTTCGGGAAGAGTCGGACACGACTGAGCAACTTCACTTTCCCTTTTCACTTTCATGCATTGGAGAAGGCAATGGCAACCCACTCCAGTATTCTTGCCTGGGAATCCCATGGACAAAGGAGCCTGGCAGGCTACAGTCCAAGGGATCACAAAGAGTCGGACACAACTGAGCAACTAACGGAAGACGGAAGAACAGTGAGAGGTGGAAAGAGGAGCAGGACAGGCTAGTGCCAGAGGAACTAAGTTAAGATAGAGTTGTAAGGAGGAGGCAGTGTCTGAAAGTTTTACTTGGAGGTAATGTTTTGCAGCAGACAAGCTCCAAAAAGAGTTTCTTTGAGTTAAAGTTAACAGAGCAGTTGACCTTAGAGGTCTTCAGGCTAGACCTATTTTCTGAGTTCTAGCCTTGTATGTTGAAGTAGTTACTGGACTTTCCCAAAGTACCACAAATCATATATTCAGCTGTCCTGAACTTACATCCTCCTTCCTGCATTCAGCTCCCCAGTTCAAATGCTCTTCTGTGGTTCTTACTTCTGTCATCTATTATATCTTCAAAGGCAGCTCTTGGTAACGTCTTATCCCTCACCTGCTGCTGCTAACTCGCTTCAGTTGTGTCTGACTCTGTGCGACCCCATAGACGGCAGCCCACCAGGCTCCCCCATCCCTGGGATTCTCCAGGCAAGGACACTGGAGTGGGTTGCCATTTCCTTCTCCAATGCAGGAAAGTGAAAAGTGAAAGTCAAGTCGCTCAGTCGTGTCCAACTCTTAGCGACCCCATGGACTGCAGCCCACCAGGCTCCTCTGTCCATGGGATTTTCCAGGCAAGAGTACTGGAATGGGGTGCCATTGCCAAATATAATTCAGCATCTTCCTAGCTGCAAGGGAGGCTGGGAAACTGGGCTGGAGTTGACTTGGACCAGGACTTGGCAAGGGCCAGGCAGTAAATATTTGAGGCTTTGCAGGCCATATGCTCTCTGTTGTAGCTACCCAAATCTGGCCTTGGAGTGTGAAAGCAGCCACAGACAGCAAGTAAATGAGTGGGTGGGTCTGTGTTCCCATAAAATTTTATGGACAAAACCAGGTGGTGGGCTGGATTTGACCCAGGGGTCGTTTGCCAGCCTCTGGCTTAGACAAAGCACAACCTACTTCTAAGCATCGGGGACACTGGAGCTGCAGACAGTCACGATTCTGTAAGCATGAAGTCAGGGGATGCCAGCTATTGGTGGGCCATTAACAGGGCCAGCTATGCCTGGTCAGGGGCATTCTCTTCTTAGGCATGGGAAATACCCCTTCCTGTGACTGAAGGCCACAAACTAGACATTGGCAGTCTTTGTTGAACTGTGGAACCGTACTTTTGGTTTGCAGTAAAAGTGCAGCTGAATGTTTTCTTCCCTGTCTATTGCTCATCAGAAGGGTTAGTCACTGATCAGAGCCTTTGGCAAAGGGACCCACCAAGCCTACAAATCAGCAAATTATAAAAAATTTAAACTGGTGCTCTGGCTCTGGAAACTTGGTGGGAAGGAAAGTCGGATTGAAATAGCTGGAGGGAGCTGTGAGGCCAGGGCACCTGTGCTGGGGCGTATGTTAATTTGTTTGGAAATATTTATCTATGCACACATAGATGGTGCACTTGATGAGTAGCTATATTTGTGCTGTACTTACATGCTTTTTCTCCGCCTTTAATGCAATCAGTGCACATTATAGAGGCATGAATATGCAAATGTTGAATAAAGCTTGAATTTTTTAATTAAAAAAGCTAAATCAGGGGAATTGTAAGTACTCAATTTAACATTTTAAATATGAAATGAAACATTCTCCTTCATTCCCATTCACGGCCGTGGATTTTGTTGATATTCATCATGGAACTTGATTATTTTGTGCCAATCTGTTTTTAAAGGAGCTGGCTTGGGCTTTCGTGAGATCACAAGGACTAGAAGTTGGGGATGTGGACAGGGTAAGACTGGGAGGAAACTGACTGTCTAAAGAACGCCTCTTTTCCTGTCTCGGTTGATGTTATTGGCACGTGAAGCAGTTTACGGTTGTGTACTTGCGAAGACTATCAGCATATAAATACTCAGTTGGGAATTAAATTTCCAAAAGGAAGCATTTCCCCACTCAATTTTCTCTTAATTCAGGAAAAATGCTTTTAATTTGATGTAACACAGCAGCTTATAACAGTTACATTCTTCTCCCCCAGGAATAAAGGCAGGCTTTTCTCTGCTCCCTTTTCCACTTGGTAAACGAAGGCTCTCTCTTCTGGTTTTGCTCTTTCTGAAGAGGAAAGTGAGCCTGACTACTGGCTGGGGACTAAAGAGTTCACATTGTAATGGGTTGTTTATTAAACACTTCCTTACTTGGTTCTCACTACTGTCCATAATTAAGTTACAAAGAGTCCATGCCAGATTCTTTGGAGTTTAGAATCTTCCATGGTCTATGCAGTGGGGTGACCTTAGCCAGCTGGTCGTGATATCAGTAGTAATTATGTGATATCAGTAGTAATTATACTTTATAATCTTGTAGCAATTTATTCAAAGTATTTGTGCCCGTGTGTCCTTGTTTCATTTGAAACTTGCCTATGGGACTCAGGAAGAGAATGAGCCAGGTCATTTGAAGTCTCTTTTGAAGCTACCACTATGAGTTCAATAAGGTGGCTAAGTGAGAAAGAAAAGAAAGGGCTAGCCTAATGATGAGCGCACCCAACTTTAGCCTAATTGACCTGCTAGTGTGAACAGGTAGTAGGAAATCCAGTATACAGTGACTCAGTGATGCTTGGTCCACACTTGCCAATAAACTCTCAGGATTTGGAAGGCTTTTCACTTGAGGTTCCCTGGTTTAGTCATTTTCTAAGGAAAATTCTCCCTGGAGTTTGTCCTACTCCTAGTATTTTATATTATTTTCCACTAATTACTGTCATAGTTCAAGGCATGCAATCTGGAGTTTTCCAAGAATGTGAATTCTTCAAATTCTGAGACCCTTCCCACATTAAGAGAGGGAATACAAAGTGTTCAAGAAGTGACCATGATCTGATGGTGCAAACGTTGCATTCATGGCGATAGCAGAATTAACCTGTCTTTTCTGAAATGAAAGGGCTGACAAAATGTCATCTTGTAATACCCCTGTTTAGTTTAAACTCAATGTTTCTTTCACTTACACCCAAGTGAGGAAAGTATATATTAAAATTTTTTCTTAAATACTTCATTTCTGAATAATTCTAGATTTGCAGAAAAGTTGCAAAGATATTACAGTGTTCCCACACAACCCTCACCGAGTTCTTTCTCCTGTTAGCATCTCATATTACTATGGTACATTTGTCAAACCTAAAAAGCCACTGATAGCCACTATTAATGAAACTCCAGACTTTATTTGGGTTTTACCAGCTTTAGAAAAATATTTTTAAATCTCCAATGTCTGAGTCTGTGTACAGAGGTCAGTTCAGCAGTTTCAAGTTCTGTGAACCCAAGCTGATGATGTTGAATCACAGAATGGTATAGTAGAGAATTTTAAGATCCATATAGTGCTACAATATTTTTAGAAATGAGAGAAATAAAGTCGCTCGGGGAACAAAAATCACTCCAGGGCCAACATCATTTCAGCTGTGTGGTGTTTTCTGCCCAGACACCTCTGACTAGTGGCCACTTAGGTCTTGGCTGCCCTTCCCTTGGTGATAAAAAGTCCTCAGATATACAGACACACCTCAGGACACATCGGTATGAGAAGTCCCTTCCTTTGTAACATGCAGGAAGATCCCAATTCTCCTGGTCCTTCTAATCTGTTCAAGGAGAAATTCTATGGCAGGAGTCCGGGCAGAACAGGTAGGCGGAGCTTCTGAAAAGAGTGTAATTGAGGTCTATTTCCAGTCTTGAACAATACAGCAGAGAAACGGGTCATCCTAAAACTTTTCGGGTTTCCTGGCAGTAGGCACTTCATCTGGGCTGTCTGTGTGGATTGTGGGTTAACTTCAGGTACGTGTAAGGTGGTGTGATCTTGCATGTCAGCACAGCAAGGCGCGCAGGAAACACTCTGTCAACATGCATAACCATTAGTCTATCTACAGCTGATGCCTTTGAGTCATCTCATTGAGGATCAGGGCGAACCGAATACATTTCTTCATAGCAGTACAGATGGATACCAGGAAACCGAGCAGATGCATCGTTGCTAATCAGGCAGAGACACAGCAGGCTAACTAAGAGTGAGGATTCACATGCCTTCGCAAACCTTAATTAAAGAGCTCGGTGCCTCCTTTTGTTTTATCTGTTGCCAGTGTTTGGTCTCCTATTGTGACAGCTTTTTTTTTTTTTTAAGTAGTCAATTCGCTGTGATAATGGAATGGGGAGACAGAAGAGTACTGTGTCTGTGAAACAGCCGTAATGTCTGTCCAATAGTTACGGAGCTGCTGCTTCTGCAGCTGCAAACCAGTGTTAGCAAGAATCAACCGCAAGGGAGTCCAGAGAGAGGACGCAGGGATCCGGATACCTCAGAACCCATCCCACATCGTCTTTCTTCTGTCTTAGGCAACAGCCAACAGAAACCAAATGTCCTGTCTTTAAGGGAGGGAGCACTAAATTATCGAGCAGACTCTCAACAGCAGGCGAGTGGAACAGGCATCTGCAGATTTGTGTTTCACGCCCCAGTAATAAATACAGTGTTGAGAGGCGAAATCTGTCCCAGCAAACGCACAGGGCTTGGGGGCAGACTCTGCTCACAGGCTCTTCCGTCTTGCAGAGATTTGAGGCAAAGGTTGTTGGCTGGGCTCAATATCCCTCCATGTGAGCTAGGGTAAGGGCTGAGGGTGGAAAAAGAGATACCTCAGCTCTTGTATAACAGGGCTTCCTGTCATTGAGGGAGTTCAAGAGAAGGAAGCCAAGGGAAAATTTCACGTGGTGGAGAATATGCATGAAAACATAGCTTCGAGCAGGGTCTGTCTTGCCCCAGGGCAACCTTCTTGAGGTGAGGGACCCTCTCTCATCTGCCATTCTGCTTCTAGTTCTTTGAATACTCTCTGGTCATAGTGCTCTACTCAAGAAATATCTCGTGGGCCTAGTTTTGTAGAAGCCTCTAAATGACACAGTCATATTTGTTGCTGGATGGTAATGGAGAAACACCTTGCATCCTAATAATTTGCAAGTAAAGATAGCTAGGTCCTTATAAAGAGTATCAAATTAGGAATCAGAAGTCCTGGTGATTTAGAGTGTACTTTTAAATTCAGAAGTTCTTTTGCCAAGATATGTAATCTCTCTCCATGCCAGTTTCTCAGGACAATCCTATTTGATGGTGACAAAGGGTGCTAATGGGCTTGTCCCCTGCCCTGGGTGGTGTGTTACCCCTTTACATCTTCATCACCCCTAGATCTAGACAAATTCATATTTTTAAAAGAAGATTGGCTCAGGCCCCTCTTCCGCTACTCCTCCAAAGCAGTGAATTCCAGGTATGAGGATTAGAGAGAGCAGAGATACCTGAATCTGAAGACAGTCAGAAGATTTGGGTGGTGTGCCTCACTAGTGTGAGATCAGCCCTGTTTTAAATCCCTTGATATGGGTTTACTCACCCATATTAAGCACGTGCAGTCACAGTGGCCTGGGCTCAGTGACCTCATTCACTCAGCCTACAGTGCCTGCTTGACCTCAGCTCCCCGCTCCTATGCCCTGGCCTTGGGACCATCTGGCTTCATCTTCTGGGTCGTGATATTGACCTAGGATCTGCCATGTTTGGGTGACCCATCGTACATTTCCCAGCATGCTTCGCTATAGACTACAATAGATCCAAGATGGTGATAGAAATGAGTCTTGACATGTGTGAGTTGATGCCTGGTGTTTAGTCAATTACAATTAGTTAAGTTATTAAGTTAGGCCAGAGACAGGCATGGATTGGCCTCATTGTAATCTTGAGTCTCACAAAGAGGCCAGCTGACAAACCATGTGGAGAATATATGTAGCCCGCATTTGGAGAAGCCCAACATGCTTTCTCTCCTAGTGGGAAAAGAAAGACAGGAGAGGAAACCATTCTGTGACCCTCTTCTCTTCATTGACTAATAGGTTTTTCTTTAAAGCATCTATCTTTCAAAAAGTTAACAATGCTCTATTATTATTTAGTTACATGTGAACTGGCCTAGAGGCCCCTTGGAGCCCAAGATTGGGCTCCAAAATCACTGCAGATAGTGTCTGCAGCCATGAAATTAAAAGACACTTGCTCCTTGAAGAAGAGCTATGACAAACCTAGGCAGCATATTAGAAAGCAGAGTCATTACTTTGCCGACAGGTCCATAATGTCAAACCTATGGTTTTTCCAGTAGTCTTGTAGGAATGTGAGAGTTGGACCATAAAGAAAGCTGAGCACTGAACAAATGATGCCTTTGAACTGTGATGTTGGAGGAGACTCTTGAGAGTCCCTTGTACTACAAGGAGAACAAGCCAATCAATCCTAAAGGATATCAGTCCTGAGTATTCAATGAAAGGATTCGTGCTGAAGCTGAAGCTCCAGTCTTTGGCCACCTGATGTGAAGAACTGATTCATTTGAAAAGACCCTGATGCTGGGAAGGATTGAAGGCAGGAGGAGAAGGGGACAACAGAGGATGAGATGGTTGGATGGTATCACTGATTCGATGGACATGAGGTTGAGCAAGCTCTGGGAGTCGGTGATGGACAGGGAAGTCTGGTGTGCTGCAGTCCATGGGGTCGCAAAGAGTCGGACACGACTGAGTGACTGAACTGAACTGAGAGGCCCCTTGGATTCTGGAAGTCGTCAGCCGATAGCTTGTGTGTTAATTTAGGGTTTTTTTTTTAATCATGCAAATATTTCTGTACTCTCAAAGAACTTCAGATTTGCTAAAAGTGCTTCTGGAATCTGAGGGCAAGTTTGGATCCATGTTTGTTATACCCCCACACACAGTGTCATCTATATATCTCTAAAAGGCTGATGCTGGTTGGTTCTCAGCAGAACATTTGGAGAACTACACCCAAATGCACTCTCATCAGTCCTGTCAAGGTATTTCTAACCTTGATTGGAATTTGTGTTCATCATCTACCAGTGGCTCAGATTTGAGGATAAATGAGCACACCATCCTTATGGCAGAAAGTGAAGAAGAACTAAAAAGCCTCTTGATGAAAGTGAAAGAGGAGAGTGAAAAAGTTGGCTTAAAGCTCAACATTCAGAAAATGAAGATCATGGCATCTGGTCCCATCACTTCATGGGAAATAGATGGGGAAAGAGTGGAAACAGTGTCAGACTTTATTTTTGGGGGCTCCAAAGTCACTGCAGACGGTGATTGCAGCCATGAAATTAAAAGATGCTTACTCCTTGGAAGAAAAGTTACGACCAACCTAGATAGCATATTCAAAAGCAGAGACATTACATTGCCAACAAAGTAAGTACATTACATTGCTGTCTAGTCAAGGCTGCGGTTTTTCTAGTAGTCATGTATGGATGTGAGAGTTGGACTGTAAAGAAAGCTGAGTGCTGAAGAATTGATGCTTTTGAACTGTGATGTTGGAGAAGACTCTTGAGAGTCCCTTGGACTGCAAGGAGATCCAACCAGTCCATTCTAAAGGAGATCAGCCCTGGGTGTTCATTGGAAGGACTGATGCTAAAGCTGAAACTCCAATACTTTGGCCACCTGATGCAAAAAACTGACTCACTAGAAAAGACCCTGATGCTGGCAAAGATTGAAGGTGGAGTGAGATGGGGACAACAGAGGATGAGATGGCTGGATGGCATCACAAACTCGATGGATGTGAGTCTGAGTGTACTCCAGGAGTTGGTGATGGACAGGGAGGCCTGACGTGCTGCAGTCCATGGGGTTGCAAATAGTCGGATACGACTGAGCGACTGAACTGAACTGAGCATATTGAGCAACTGAGCATATTGAATTTGCTCCAGGGCATTTGAAAATGCACTGGAGTTAGGAGTTGGTAGTGCATTTTTGTTTCCCATTCTTCTCCTTCAGCCAAAGACAAACACTGAACTCCTGTTGGGTGGATGCTGACCATCAGCCTGAAGTTGAGGACAGCTACACAGAATGGAGAGGTCATGGTTCATGTTTGAGAAGACTGTAAATGGCAGAGAGAGAAACTAAAAAGGAAAGTGACTGAAACAGGTTAACACTCCCTCAATACAGTCTGACCATTGTATTGATTAGAAATAACCTTTCCAGCAGATTGATTCAGGGGGCATTCTATCTGTTTGGAAAACAAAAGCTTCAATTTTCCTTTGCCACCCATGTTTATCTGAGTCAATTGTCTTGCTAATTCATGAGATGATTTTGTTTAAGTTTATGAGTTAGATTTTAGCCACATGCATTTTGGTAATTCTCACAATATTTCAAACCTTTTCATTATTGTTATACTTTGTTGTGATGATCTGTGAGTCATGATCTTGGATATTACTACTATGAGTCTCTGAAGGCTCAGATGATGGTTAGCAATTTTTGGTAATAGAATATTTTAAAATTAAGGTCTGTGCATCTTTAAAGCATAATGCTACTGTCCATGTATTAGACTACAATATAATGTAAGCATAACTTTTATATGTACTGGGAAACCAAAAAAATTCATGTAACTCACTTTATTGAGACATTCCCCTTATTTCTGTGGTCTGGATCTGAATGCACAATATCTTCACGGTGTGCCTGTATTACTTTGCATGACCATGACTTGTGTTCATACTCTCTGTCTTGCCATCTCCTTTGCTTGCTTGATGAAGCCAGCCACCATATTGCACGCTGCCATGTGAAAAAGCAAGGAATAGAGTAAGGCCTCTGGGCACCAGCTCATGGGGGAACCAAAACTCTCAGTCCAGCAGCCCGGGAGGAAATGCCTCCTGCCATCAACCTCTTGAGTGACCGAGGGCAGTATCTTCCCCAGTCAACTCCTCAGCTGACCATAGCCACTGCCGACAGTGGGACTGCAGCCTGAGAGTCTCTAACAGCAGAAGACTCACAGAAACTGCCCCTGGATCCCTGACCCCTAGAAACTGTGAAATGATGAATGTTGTTTCCAGTCACTGAGTTTGGGAGGGATTTGTTATGTAGCAATAGATAACTAATTTGGCACATTGAGTAGTTGACTTCTGATATCACTTCCAGACCTCTAGGGTTTTTTAAGGGTTAAAAAAAAAAAAAACCCAAAGGTATTGACTATATTGATATCTAAGCTGTGTTTTTCTTTTCTTTCTCTTCTTTTCTTATTAAGCCTAATAAATAGTTGTGCTATCTGTTTGGATTCATTTTTCCTTGTATTCAGGCTTGTCAGCTGGCTGAAACCTTATTAGGCTGGCCAGAAAAAGTGAATTAATTCAGGCAAGAGTCTTTGGAAACGCTAGAAAGTCCAGCAGGAAAAGGAAAATACCATCTGGTTGCTAATGCAGTGTGCCTTGCATTTGAAGTAGGAGCGATCTGAGCTCAAATAGAGAGAGTGCTGAGGTGTCATTGATTGCTCTGGGTCTGAGCAGTGCTTTCTAATCCAATCTATTTTTTTCACCTTTAGCATCAGGGCCCTTTGGCGCCGGGTACTGAATGGTTCCTGAAGTCATCTATTCGAGTTGCTGCCACAATTGCTTTCTGCATAGATACATTTGTGACTTAACTGCTCTTGGTTCAATAAAAGAATTACAGTGCTTTATTGTGACTTGAGGAAGCCCCGGCAAGGTTTTGCCACTGCCGTTCCAAAGATCTATTACTCTGCCAGTCCAGCCTACAGAGTTAATGTTTTATATTAAGATTTCTAGTCTTTATTCCTAGAAACGGAGAGGCAAGTGACATGCTAATGCCTGATGTTGTTGAAAGAAATAGAAGATGTGGTTTGAAATTTAGGTTTTCTTTAAAT
This sequence comes from Nanger dama, assembly GCA_917880005.1. Classification (NCBI taxonomy): domain Eukaryota; kingdom Metazoa; phylum Chordata; class Mammalia; order Artiodactyla; family Bovidae; genus Nanger; species Nanger dama. The sequence goes on along the minus strand of CAKJTW010000032.1, from coordinate 10,361,320 downwards.
AAAAGAAAAATCACGGCACAGTGAACCCACTTGACCCCCTTTCCCCACGGGGCCGGACTTCACAATGCTTGAGCATTGGTGCATTTTAAACCAACAAAATGGTCTAGAAGACAGAGCCTATGGAGCTCAATCGTGTGAAAGAAATCATCCTGTGCTCTCAGCACATCAGGTACTTAGAATCCGTTAGGAGAGGTGCAACTGCCTGTTGATGCTTGGAAAGAGTGTTCTGATTGTGAGTAGCAGTCTGTCTTGGGGGTGGGTGGAGAGAGAATGAGAGTCATTAAGGGGAACGAGCTCAGGAGAGTGCAGCTGTGACCTTTAGTGTTATCCCAGTGGCCTGGCGTCATGGATTTCTTCAGCCGTTGAGTATGTGCTCAGTATGGTGGGTCTTACAGTTCTCATCCAAAAAGTATCAATCTGTAGGGTATCCCTAGTGGACCAGTGGTTAAGCCTCTGTGCTTCCAATGCAGGGGGCACAGGTTCAATCCCTGAACTCAGTCCCAGGGAACTAAGATCCTACATGCTGTGCAGACCAAAAAAAAAAAAAATTTTTTTCACAAGTTTCCATTCACAAAGATTTTCACAAAATAGGTTATATCTCCCATAACATACCAAAGACAATAGATCTAAGGGTATAACTGAGGAAACAGAAACCCAGAGGTTAAATCTTTTTTCTTTTTAACTGGGATAAAATACGTGGAACATGGAACTGGCAGTTTTAGCCGTCTTCAAGTATGCAGTTTAATGGCATTCAGTACACTGACAATGTTGTGCATCTGTTCCCACCATCCGGGTTCAGAACTTTTCATCACCCTATGAGGAAACCCTTATTGCACTAAGCAGACACTCCCCATTCCCTCTCCTTCCAGCTCCTGGCAACCACTAACTAATCTGCTTTCTGTCTCTATGTACTGGCATATTTTGTACATTTCATATAAATGGAATCATATAATATGTGCCCTTTGGGTCTGCCTCTATCAGTATTTCACTCCCTTCTATGGCAGAATAATAGTGTGTGGTATGGATAGACCACATTTAGTTTATCCATTCATCAGATGATGGACACAGGTTAAATGTTTTTGACCCTGATTAACAGCAACATTAACTGAAAGTGTTTTTAAGTACCTACCACCAATTTAATAGATAACTATATTAGTAATAATGACCACTTAGTCCTAAACTCTTGAGAATCCCTTGGACTGCAAGGAGATCCAACCAGTCCATCCTAAAGGAAATCAGTCCTGAATATTTATTGGAAGGACTGATGCTGAAGCTGAGACTCCAATACTTTGGCCACCTGAGGTAAAGAGCTGACACATTTGAAAAGACCCTGATGCTGGGAAAGATTGAGGGCAGGAGGAGAAGGGGACAACAGAGGATGAGATGGTTGGATGGCATCACTGACAATGGACTTGGGTTTGGGTGGACTCCGGGAGTTGGTGATGGACAGGGAGGCCTGGCGTACTGTAGTCCACGGGGTCGCAAAGAGTAGGACACATTGAGCAACTTAACCGAACTGAGTCCTAAACTAGGCAGCACATCATAAGAATGACATCCTTGTTTTGGAAGCAAGATTCTTGATTTGGAATCGTCTTCTAAAATGCTAGGACAGAAAGGTGTTTGAAAGATGTGATTGTCTTGAAAATGGATCTACTGAATGATATAGGATGTTGTTACTGGTTCTGGCATTGGCATTGCCCTGGGGAAAGCTTGGTCCCCAGTAGAATGATTGTGGAGTGCTTTGGGGAAGGTTCTAGGAGGAGGGTCCAGGAAACCATACTCAGGTAACGTATGTGTGTGGAGGTTCTGTTCTACTGCCTTTCTGGTTAGAGCTTTGTCTATGTTCGTGAACAGTTCTGCCTCAGGCATGCAGATGATCTTCCCCTAGCAGAGACATTTGTGTGTGGGGGTTTCTGTTACTCCAAGGTCTCGCCATTACTCCCAGTATGAATGGCACTGTTGAGCTTGGGAAATGGGATGGAATATAGGAAGGGAGAACCCTAGCCGGGAAGCTGGCGGAAGGCCTGAGATGGAGAGGTTGGGCTGGTGTAGATAGAAGCGTCTCTAACCCATGTTTACATGAGGACAAGAGCTATTCCGATGTGTAATCGGAATAAAAAATGAGATGATCTGGGACCTTCTGAGGGTAGATAGACATCACAGGCCAGAGGAGTGGGAGCATATTTTGCTGTAGTTCACACACACGTTGGTCAGTTTTAATCAACTCAGCCTTGTGTATTTAGAGACTCCTATCAGAGTCATCTTCTCAAGACACTTCTCAAACTCCAGCACTTACATCAGAGGAGAAAGAAATAAATGCCAGCTTCTTCTTAAACTGAGAAAGTGAGAACACAGGGGTTAGTTATTGCATGATTCTTTATATCCTCTATAGATTTTATTTTAAAAATCATAGATACCTTCTGATTTTGTAACAAATTTGTAACAAATTCCTAAAGTGTTTGGCACACACCAAGCAGTTACAACTAAAATGGATAGTAATTGCCTTTCCTTTTGGAGAAATAGCCCATGCCCTTAATTAGATTTCTGTGTGCACTACACAGCATCTGTTTGCATGGTGCTTGCTAGAAAGTCTAATACTCAGCGTTGAATACTGTTGTCCTGTGTCCTCCACCACCACACGACCAGATGTCAGCTGCCACTTTCATTCCGGTTTCTAGGATTGGCATTTCTCCCTGGCCCATCCCTGCAGTTCTTAAGATCTCAAACTGGCTCCTGTCTGCAAGTGAACATTGTGTGGATCAAAGTCAAAGTAATTCATAAACTGTGAACATGATTTATCCACCTGTACAGAATGGCTTTTCAAGGAAGCTGCATTCTCTTTCCAGAACGCTTATCAGAGTACCTTGGTCATGACAGTATAACACATCCTAGAAAAAATGCACGCTGTTAACTACGAGTCTCTGTGTACAAGGATACTCACATAGAAAATGGAGCATATTAAGTGCTCAATTCATGAGCCTTCATTTTGCAACCACTGGGAAAAGTCTAAGTTGGGGACCTAGAATATTTTCTGGATGGGAAAGATATAAACAACTAAGGCTTATGCCAGGTCTTTGGAACAACCTGTCAAACATTCGTCAGTTTCTTTGAGATGTGACAAGAAAATTTGAGTCTGATGCCAGGTGGACTCTGCGCACCTCTTGTGGGAGAGCTTCTGAATTCAGTGAGATACTTAAGGTGCTTCTAAAGTCCGTCTCTTTGTATAGAGAACATAAACCCTTTCTGCCTTCTCTCCTGAGTGGGCATCCCATCTGTGCTTGAATGTCATCACTAGCAGGATCTCATAGTCTAATTTCTGAAAATGAAACAGTTGCCCTGTTTGTACTTTATGCCTCTCACAGCTCTAAAGGCTAAGACATCTGAAATCAAGCTCCCAGACTATGAAGACACCAATCATGTCGCCCCATAGCTTCTTACCACCAACTTGGTAGCTTAAGACAACAGAAGTGTGTTCTGTCCCAGTTCCTGGACGGTATGCACAGAATGCCAGGGTCTATAGGAAGAAAAGAATCCTTGCTGTAAAGAGGTGTCCTTGTAAGGGGCCCTGCCTCACCCTTCTCTAAGGAGAAGGAAAGAGAAGAGAAGGAATGGGGGAGGCAGGAAGACTAGGAGAGCTGGCGTATTCTTTTCTCTTCTCCTTTGAAGATTCCATTTAAATCCAGAAGAGAAAGCATTACCCAAACCCTTAGGGATCCTGGAAAACAGAGGAAGTTTGCAGCACCAGGAGGGTTTGCTAGTACTCAGTGTGTTTTCTAGTCTTAGAAAACACACAGGGCAGATGTAGTGGGAAGCCAGGACAGCAGAGGCTGAAGAGCCTTGAGATGGATTCCTCCTCTTTCCAGTATGTTACTTGAGACTGCAACCCAATTTGCTTTCGTGATGAGCAACTGAGAGCCCCACTGATGTTTCTCATCTACTAGAAGAGAAGAGTATGCTAGATAGAACTATGAAATTAGGGTTTATCTGCTGTATTAGAATATAGGAACCAACTTGTCAAATTCTCTGAAAAGTAATGAGAGCAAAATTATCATTATGTGGTCTCTAAATAGAATACACATACATAGTAAAAGAGCAAGAAATGTTTATTGTAAAATAATTATAACATGCAGAAAAGCCCTAAAAAGAAAGTAAAACTGCTTGGAACTCTACCATCCAGTGATAACCCTTGGCATTTTGACATATATTGTTCATAAAGACACACACACTCCCAATTTGGATTATATTATTCATGCTGTTGTGTGTTTTCCCTTAACAATATTGTTAATGTTTTCTTAAGGTGTTAACTTTTCCTCTAAAGATGATTTTAAATGACTGCATAAGATTTCGTTGCATGGTTATGACATAATTTATCTAACTGATCTTCTAATTATTGGACATTTAGCTTGTCTCCAGTTTTTCACGATAAGTGATGGTGCTATAAGCATCCTGTATGCATCTTTCCATGCACATCCTTTCCAGATAATTGCCTTGTTGTGTTCTCTTTCCTATTTTTGCTATTTTCTCGATGTACTTAGTTCAGTTCAGTCACTCAGTCGTATCTGACTCTTTGGGACCCCATGAAGTACAGCAGGCCAGGCCTCCCTGTCCATCACCAACTCCCAGAATTCACCCAAACTCATGTCTGTTTAGTCAGTGATGCCATCCAGCCATCTCTTCCTCTGTCGTCCCCTTCTCCTCCTGCCCTCAATCTTTCCAAGCATCAGGGTCATTTCAAATGAGTCGGCTCTTTGCATCGGTGGCCAAAGTATTGGAGTTTCAGCTTCAACATCAGTCTTTCCAATGAACACTCAGGACTGATCTCCTTTAGGATGGACTGGTTGGATCTCCTTGCAGTCCATGGGACTCTCAAGAGTCTTCTCCAATACCACAGTTCAAAAGCATCAATTCTTTGGCGCTCAGCTTTCTTCACAGTCCAACTCTCACATCCATACATGACCACGGGAAAAACCATAGCCTTGACTAGACAGACCTTTGTTGGCAAAGTAATATCTCTGCTTTTGAATATGCTATCTAAGTTGGTCATAACTTTCCTTCCAAGGAGTAAGCGTCTTTTAATTTCATGGCTGCAGTCACCATCTGCAGTGATTTTGGAGCCCCCAAAAATAAAGTCTGACACTGTCCCATCTATTTCCCATGAAGTGATGGGACCAGATGCCATGATCTTTGTTTTCTGAATATTGAGCTTTAAGCCAACTTTTTAACTCTCCTCTTTCACTTTCGTCAAGAGGCTTTTGAGTTCCTCTTCACTTTGTGCTATAAAGGTGGTGTCATCTGCATATCTGAGGTTTCTCCCAGCAATCTTGATTCCAGCTTGTGCTTCTTCCAGTCCAGCGTTTCTCATGATGTACTCTGCATAAGAGTTAAATAAGCAGGGTGACATACTCCTTTTCCTATTTGGAACCAGTCTGTTGTTCCATGTCCAGTTCTAACTGTTGCTTCCTGACCTGCATATAGGTTTCTCAAGAGGCAGGTCAAGTGGTCTGGTATTCCTATCTCTTTCAGAATGTTCCCTTGGTATCTCTAATTTTCTTGAAGAGATCTCTAGTCTTTCCCATTCTATTGTTTTCCTCTGTTTCTTTGCACTGATCACTGAAGAAGGCTTTCTTATCTCTCCTTGCTATTCTTTGGAACTCTGCACTCAGATGCTTATATCTTTCCTTTTCTCCTTTGCTTTTTGCTTCTCTTTGTTTCACAGCTATTTGATATATTCACTTAGCACTAGCAATTTTAAGCTGTACTTATGTATTATATTAAGGAAGCTCTTGTTTTATTTGCTCTCCATCCATGACACAAGTATATTTTTTTCTTTTAAAAGCACTTCTTAAATAGTTAGACTAAACTTAGAAAACCTTATATTCAACTACAGACACACTAGAGCATTGGACTGTGAGTTAGTCTACCCAGAGTGGCATAATAAAATACCATAAAATGAGTGGCTTAAACAATAGATAAAGAGGCTAGAAGTTTCAGATCAAGGTTCTGGCTGATTCAGATTCTGGTGAGCATCTTCTTGGCTTTGCAGATGGCTACATTCTCCCTAGGTCTTCACATGGCCTTTTCTTGTTAAACACATGTTTATGGCTAGTGCCAATTCTTGCAAGAACACTAATCCTCTTGGATCAGGGCCCTGCTCTCATGACTTAATTTAACTTTATTTCCTTTGGGACCCCATTTCCAAATTCAGCCACACTGAGGGTTAGGGCTTTAACATAGTGAATCTGGGGGAGATGCAAACATTCAGACTATAGTATTGTGCTCCTTGCTCCCCAAATCCATGTCCTTCTCAACGTGCAAAATACAGTCACTCCATCCCAAAGCCCCCAAAGTCTTAACTCATTACTGGATCAACTCTGAAGTCTAAAACCTTAAAAATCTCACCTAAAGATCACCTAAACCAGATATGGGGGAGACTTGAGGTAAGATTCATCCTGAGGCAGAATTTCCAGTTTCTAATTTTGCCAGTAAGAGTGAACTGTCCCAAATTCAAGTGTGAAAGCCCTAAACCCCCAATGTGATTATATTTGGAGATATGGCTCTTAGGAAGTAATTAAGTTTAAATAAGGTCATAAAAGTGAGGCCCTAATCCAGTAGTGTTGGTGGCCTAATAAGAAGAGGAGAGAGAGATTTCTGTTATTTAAGCTGCCCAGTCTATGATGCTTTGTTCTGGCAACTCAAACAGACTAACCCAGTACCGCTGCAGCTCTGCCTCTGCTCCTTTGCATATAACCTTAGTTTTCTCTCCAGAGGTGTTTAGGATCTATTGTTTCTAATGTTCTGAAATATGATAATGCATCTTAATGAGAGTCATTAAAAAATATGAACTTTTCAATTTGGAGATTCAGCTTCATTTATTTCAGTTTTGAAAGTTTTGTCTTGTATTATTATATCTTGATGTGAGTCGTTAAAAAATATGAACTTAGTTCAGTTCAGTCACTCAGTTGTGTCTGACTCTGCGACCCCATGAATCGCAGCACGCCAGGCCTCCCCTGTCCATCACCAACTCCCAGAGTTTACCCAGACTCATGTCCATCGAGTCGGTGATGCCATCCAGCCATCTCATCCTCTGTCGTCCCCTTCTCCTCCTGCCCAATCCCTCCCAGCATCAAGGTCTTTTCCAGTGAGTCAACTCTTCGCATGAGGTGGCCAAAGTATTGGAGCTTCAGCTTCAGTCCTTCCAATGAACATTCAGGACTGATCTCCTTTAGGATGGACTGATTGGATCTTCTTGCAGTCCAAGGGACTCTAGAGAGTCTTATTTTCAATTTGGAGATTCAGCTTCATTTATTTCAGTTTTGGAATTTTTCCCTTGTATTATTATATCTCCCTAATATTTTCTCTGCTTTCTTCTTTTGGAATTTCTATTATTTGGGTATTGAACATTATTGTCCAACCCTTAATTTTCTTGCCTTTTTCTTCCTATTCTCCATCTTTATGCTCATTTTAAATCACTTTCTAAGAAGTCTTCCCTATCTTTTAATTGTGTTATTAAAGTCATGTCTGGCTCTCATATTTTTAGCTTCCAAGGGCTCTTAAATGCTGATTATTAATATGATTATTAAATATATCTTATTGTTTCATGAATGTAATGTCTAATTTTTCTTTGACTTTTTGTGTCACTTTTATTTCCTGAGTTGTTTTGGGTGGAGAGCAGTTATATGTTTATAGTTTTCTCCATTTTGGAAGTTTTCCTCAATAAAGGCTGAGAAGGAGGCAAGAGTCAACTTGTTTCCTATACAGAATTCCAAACAGTGTCCCTGTATTTATCTCATATGTATGTCGTTCAGGCTGAAACTGTCTCCAGTGTGCTTTTCTGGGTTTCTGAGATGCAAAGTAGCTGGTTTCTCAGCATTGCCATCTCTGCCAACTCTTCAATTTGAATCTTCCCTTATCTGCAAAGTATTTACTATTCCTTCCTTTTCTTTCTATCTTTATATGTTGTTGTTTCCATTACAGTTATCTTCTGGTTTCATTAAGTATAAACTTTGTGTTTCTACATCCTTGTTGTTTTGAGGGTGTTTGAGGGGTTCTTTTCGAGAGAAGGGGGCCACAAACATGTTTACCATCTAGATCCAAAAGCACTTCAGACCATTTGAGAATGTTTTTCTAGTTCCCTGGTGGGAGGGCCAGACATTTTGAGCCCCTTGTGAAGATAATGGACTTTAAAGCCAGAAGAGGGCCTTTGTGTGTCCCACAGAGGATCAGTGATGTAGAAGAAAATTGGAAAAATTCAAATCCCATCAAGGATTTTTCTGAAATGCAGAAAATGGATAAATGGTCTATTTGAATTATGGAATTTCCTGTTTGATAATGCCCCTTGCTTGTAACTGATTGGTCAAAATTAGATTTCACAGAAACGTTTTGATTACAATGTTAGAATTCTACAGCAAGACATGCAATGTGATTTGAAGTCCTCAAACTCCCTCACTGTCAAAGTGAATTTTGTAAGCCATACTTGTTCAGCCTTTAGAAAAACAGGAAAACTTAACAATGCTCTTCTGGCCAGAGAAAGCAGAGTAGGAATAACCATGTCATATTTAAAGTGGGGATGGTAAAATACTGCCACTCTTTCAAAATAATCAAGGTGAAGATTAACTTTCCCCAGTGATTGGGGAGAAAGATCTAGGACTTGACTTTGGGCTTCTCCAAGGTACAGAATGGTTTTGTGGTTCCTGCTCTCAAGGATATTGAAGGAATAATATTTTTAAAAAGGCTTAGTCATTCTGTGAGTGTCATTTACCGTCTATATGGTTTCCATTAGCAAGACTTCTGCAAATTGTGTGGAAAGGATTTAAAACAGTTCTCTGGCTTATAAGAGAAATGAGCCCGCAATTCCTGGCTCAGAGTTCCTTGTGGGAGTCCTGGTGTAAAATGATCTTTTACATGCCTGGTTGGAACTATGAGTTTAATGACATCTGCATTTAAAAAAAAAATCATTTTGCATGTTGAACTAAAAATTTCTATTTCAGCCTTTTTTAGTACAAAGTAGATGGATTCATTGTATATACATATTAGTACACAGAGAAGAATTGTCAACAGATTTAGAATACATATTTGAGGAGATCCTGTGGTGATGACTGTGTAACTATTTTGGAGTTGGGGTTCTCCACTTTTTCCCAGTGTTGTGTGTTAAAGGAAAATTCTCCCAGGTTACAGGTCCATATGGCCATAAAGTCAAATTTTGCCTGTAAGCAGGACCCTCTCATGTGATTTTAGGCAGTCAGAAAATGTCCCTACCTCTCCAAACAGCTTATGATACTATTACCCTCTGATAGACTCTCTTGTTCTGCTTCTATAAATCCTGTGTCTATTTCAGCACCTTTGGGAGAAGTAGCACATTTCCAAAGGCACACATGTCCCAGACCAGGTGGTGAATTTGCTTCTCAGCATGGACATGAGAGAGAGGAGGAGCTAGAAATGCCCATAAAATAGAAGGCAAAGAGGGCTTGGTTAAAAGGGAGGATTTTGTAGCGAGACAGACAATGTGATTTGAAAACCACAAACTACTTAGCTGTCAGACTCAATTTTTAGAAGTCAAGCCAGAAAGGTGGCAGAGCCTAATTAAGGCAAGCTTTCCTTACTTTTCAGTTTTGCTGAGGGCGAGCCCTGCAGATGGACCAGGAACCGGAAGCCTCTGTGTCCTGCATGGTGAAAAGGCAGGACGACACAGAGTAGCAGATGGGCCCCGGGGATGTGGTTTCTTGGACCATCAGGTGAACTCTGGGCTGGAGGATGGAACACTTGTTTCTCCACCACCTGCCCGGAACAAGTTCCTAGGCATATCTGGGCCTAATAAACAGTATTCCTCATCTTGACAGCGTATTAGCTCCAGTGGGGAAAAAAGAGAATTTCACTCCTAGAAGTATTTGCTTACAAAGAGTTTCTAACACTTCGCAAAGTATAACTGTTTGGGATGGCCAAAGAGTTCTTTTGGATTTTTTTCCAGCCCATCTTAAAAACCCTTAAAGAACTTTTTGGCTAACTCAGTATCTCTTTGAGAGAGTACAACTGACAGGAAAAAAAAATCCTAGCTTCCTTAAAAGGAAGTGAGGATGGTTGTTACAAGTAATATTTTAGCAGCAGATTCCCAACTTTTTTGTAATACAGGAGAAGACTCTGGGTCATGACCTTCTCCAGGTTAAAAATGTTCTTTGACTCCTCTCTACCCACAGCAGTTATTCTTTACCTCTGTGAGAATTCTTTTAAAAAGCTCTTCCCAGGAAAATGTGTGCACACACGCACTCATGCACACACTTACACTCTTTAATTATAACTCTTAGGCAACTTTAACATTTTCACATGAGAAGCTGCGACCTACAGAAAAAGTCCAGTTTCCAAAGCTGTCCTTTTGTTTATTTATCAGCCTGGTCCTTCCAGTCATCATATCCACGTCGGGCAGAGATATCTTGCCAGCCTGACTCAGTTGCCCTGCCCCTCTGGGTTGCTGGATCCTGTGGCTGCCCATGTCTCCATGTGACTTAGACTCCATGGTCTAAGGCCGACCAGCCCTTCTTAAGGGCATCTAGTCGGCTTGGGTTGCTATAGAAGACACCATAGACTGGGTGGCTTAAGCAACATACATTTATTTCTCACAGTCTGGAGGCTGGAAGTCTGAGAGCCGATTGCCCTCTGGGTTCTGGTGAGAGCTATGGAGTTCTCTTCCTGGCTGGCAGATGGCTACCTTCTCACTCTGTGCTCACATGGTGGAGAGAAAGGAGGCTCTGGTCAAACCTTTTCTTGTAAAGACAGTGCCTCCATCATGGAGGTCCCATACTCACGACTTCCTGAAGGCCTCATTCCCAAATACCATCACACTGGGGGCTGGGCTTCAACAAAGAAACTGTGGGAGGGACACAAGTGTTTATAACTTTTTCTCCTCTTCGACTGTAGTTTGAAAGAGGGTAAGAAGTGACTTCCAAGGAAAAAGACAAGAGTACACCTGAAGCATTATAAATCAGATATATTTTCAATACAATTCTTTAACTCATAAAAAGTAATAAAGTCCATTTTGTTTTAAAAAATGAAAAAGAGAATTGGGGGCAGAGGTGAAAGAGGATTAGAAGTGAGGAACCTGAGGTCTTCAGATTTGCATTCACCTATTATTTCCAGTGTTTGTAACTTGAGCTTTAGAGACCCTTTCCTGATACTTGTCTAAACACTGTGATGAACATTTTAACTTTCACACTGAAACATCTTCTCAATTGAGAGGGGAGGTTTTCTGGGAAAATGTTGGGCTTCATTTTGAAACAAATGGTGTCTATAATTGAAATAGAGATTAAATTATCCTCCTCCAGATTCTATAGACCTTCTTTTTCCTAGAAGGATCACATACAAATTTCATGCATCCCCTGGCAAAATTATGGCTGGAGACAAGAGTCTGCCATTGAGGACAAAAATGTAATCTCTAAAGAGTTCCATCCTTGACCTCAACAGAAATAGAGTGTTTCCATGTGGTCGCCTCTTGGACGAAGGTCAAGATGAGCAGAGACCACCAAGCACATTTCAAGAAGGATATTACATTTCACTGGAGCCAGTAGCTCAGAAGTGAGTTATTAGAGTTTTGTTTACTATACCCTCTGGCTATATCCTTAATTAGGTGGAACTGATAAGCTTGATAAATTTTGAACTATTGCTTTCTGTTTGCCAATAACAAAATATTACTGTGTAGGATGTTGGTTATTTTCCGCATCAAACCCCTTTTATTTTCCTGAAAATATCATTAGTTTCCATTTCAATAGGCCTTTTGTTTAGAGGGAGAAGAATGTCCTTTTTACCTTTTTTAATTAAAGCACCTCAGTGACTAGTATACAGTTTCTTTAGACTTTACCCTGACCCCAATTCTCTACTTCCTTCTCTTCTGGGCTCCAAGGTTCCACTCTCTCAGGTAATAATTAGATCAAAGAAAGGATTCAGGCACAGGTTACTTCTCCCCAGTTCTCACACGTATCTTCACTTATAATTTTTCTTTCTTCTTCCTTTCTCTCCTTCCTTCCCTCCCTTCCTCCCTTCTCCCTCCTCTCTCCTCTCTCTCTTCCTTCCTTCCTTCCTTTCTCCTTCAACTGTGAATTAAGCAGACCCTACTGTATAGGTATAGGAATCTTATACCTATAAACATTATATTTCTATTATAAACTGATAAAAAGATATATAGACAGTATTTTAAGGAACCTCAAACCACTGGGGTAACAGCAAGAACAAGATCAACAACAACAAAACGTAGAAAGCGACTATGTGCTTGTTTATGTATCAATTGCAGACATAAATTTATACATACAGCAAGAACAAGATCAACAACAACAAAACGTAGAAAGCAACTATGTGCTTGTTTATGTATCAATTGCAGACATAAATTTTACACTGATATGACATGTTGGGATATTTCCTTAGTGATGTCTCAAAACTATAATTATAATCTTAATGAAGCATTTCGTCAAGTTTTAACAGGTCCAAGAATAATTATTTTACTGTTCTGTTTGGGATGCAAACTTAGAAGCCTAAGAGTTCAATTAATTATCTTACAGTCAAAAGAGTTTGAAAGTAGAAGGGTTTTTTCCCAGGGTAGTGTTTAATATAGATTTAAGTCTGGGTTCAGTCTCTGCAGGCCAGAAAGATATCCTCTTGCTAACCCTGTCATTCAAATACAACTAGGAAGAATAGTCCAAGTAATCACACCTAGGAAATGAATCAGCTTATTGAGAGGTAAAGGGAAACACCTGGATTTTGGAAAAGAACAGCTAGCTCAGCAAATGAGGTTGCCAAGAATATCTGTGGGAAGGAGTAAATCAGCAAGTATTCAAAGATGAGGTTCATAAGTAGTTGCAAGTTACCCTCAAAACAGAAGAATGTGAAACAATAGGCTAAAATGCTCTTTCATCTTATACAGAAAGATTGCTTCTAGGAAGAGCCTATTTAGGAAGATGGCGCTTGAATCATTTTTGAAAAAGTTTCTTCTTTTCTGACTTATATCAAAAATGAGACTTCTAGACAGCCTTTTGTTTCAGGATGTTTTCTTTAGTTGGTTACTAACATGTTTTTTGTGGCTGGGCAAATTTGAAAGAAGTAAGAGAGAAGGTTGAGGTAGAGAACATATGGGAAGAAAATAAAACTAAGGGTTAGAAGTGGCAAATATATGGGTAAATATAAAAGACTGTGTAAATGTATTTTTTTAATGGCAATCCACTCCAGTATTCTTGCCTGGAGAATCCCATGGATGGAGAAGCCTAGTAGGTTACAGTTCACAGGGTCGCAAAGAGTCGGACACGACTGAGCGACTTCACCACCTTCACCTTCAAAAGACATTTAGAATTGTGTAAAGCAATAATTACAGCACTGTACTGGTGGGTTTATAATATATATACACATGATATGTGTGGCAGTAATAACATACAGAAAGATGAAGGAAATGAAGATATACTGAAGCAAATTTTCTATATTTTACCAGAATTAAACTGAACTATATTGTTATAATTTAAGATGCATAGTGTAATCCCTAGAGCAACTACTATGAAAATAGCTTTAAAAAGAGCTTAAAAAGAGGAATTAATATGGCACACTAGAAAAGATCTATTTAACACAAAATAAAGTAGTAAAAGAGAAATAAACAAAGAAGACTTGAAATATGGAAAACAGCAAAACAACAAATAAAAATCCAACCAGATCGATGATTACATTAAATCTGAGTGAACAAAACATTCCAATTAAAAGGTAGAGATTGCCAGAATGGATTAAAGAACAAAAGCTGACAATATTCTGTTTACAACAAATACATTTTAGAGTCAAAGGCACAAATAGATTGAATGTAAAGTGGCAGAAAAAGATACACTAGGCAAATAATAATCATAAGAGAGTTTGACCATATTACTGTAAGACAAAATAGTCCTTAATAAAAAATTATTATCAGAGACAAAGAGGGACATTTTATAATGATAGAATCAATACATGAAAAAGATATGACGATGTAAGTGTACGCATACGTATATAACAACAGTACTCCAAGATACGTGACCAAAAACTGACAAAAAGATGTCAAATTGAATAATGATAGATTTTAATGCTCTTCTTTCAATAATTAATAGAATAACTAAACAGAGCATGCTCAAAGATATAGAAGATTTGACTAACACTATCAAACTTAAATGACCTAATGACATTTATGGAACACTCCACCCAATGACAGTAATTAATATACATTATTTTCAAATATAAAAGGAATATTTTCCAGGATAGACCATATATTATGTCATAAGAATAAAGGGATTAGAACTATTCAACCCTAATGGAATTAAAGTATAAATCATTAACAGGAAGAAATTTAGCAATTTCCTGTTATTTGGGAATTAACAGAATTACAAATAACACATGGATCTAAGAAGACATCAAAAGGGAAGTATTTTGAACTGAGTGAAAATTAAAACATAACAACCAATAGTTATGAATGCAGCTAGAATAGTACTTGGAAGGAAATTTGCAGATTTAAATACCTATATTAGAAAAGCAGTTCTCAGAATAAATCATCTAAGCTTCTACTATAAACCAGCTAAAGAGGAGCAAATTGAACCCAAAGCAGGCAAAAGGAAAGAAATATAAAGGGTAGAACTCAATGAAATGGAGAGAAAAAACACAATAAAGAAATCCAGAGAAATCGAAGTTGCTTCTTTGAAGAGATGAAGGAAATTGGTAAACTTTTACCTACCCTGACCAGGAATAAAAGAGGAAAAACACAAACCATTAAAACCAGGAATGAAAGAAGGGACATCACTGACCCTACAGAAATGTAAAGAATTATAAATGGAATATTATACAACTTTATGCTAGTAAAGTAGACAGCTTAAAAGATGGACAGATTCCCAGACGGGCATTAATTACCAAAATTAACTCAAGAAGAAAGTAGAGACTCTGAATAGGATAAAAAGTAAGAGGAAACTAAAAATCGTCCTACAAATAAAGTCCCCTCAGTCCCAAGTGATGCATTCTATCATTTATTTAAAGATGAAATAATACCATTTCTAGATGATGCTTTCAGAAAGTAGAAGAAAAGGGAACACTTCCCAGTTCATTCTTTGAAGCCATTATCACCTTGATAGCAAAGCCAATCAAAGACATCATAGATGCAAAAATCTTTTTAAACATGTTAGCAAACTGAATCTAGCAACATCTGAAAAAAATAATGATATGTCATGGCCAGGCAAGATTCATGTCTGAAATGCAAGGTTGGTGTAACATCTGAAAATCAATCAACATGCCATATTAATGGCTTCCCTCATAGCTCAGTTAGTAAAGAATCCGCCTGCAATGCGGGAAACCCAGGTTTGATCCCTAGGTTGGAAATATTCCCCTGGAGAAGGGAAAGGCTACCCACTCCAGTATTCTGGCCTATAGAATTTCATAGACTGTATACTCCATAGGGTCGCAAAGAGTGGGACATGACTGAGCAACTTTCACTTTCACCATATTAATACATAAAGGACCAACTTCCCTACATGATTAATGATAATCACTAAATGCAGAAAAGGTCATTGGCAAATACATCTCCCAATCATTATAAAAACTCAAAAATTAAAAGGAACTTCCTTAACTTAAAAAAGGGTAGGTATGAAAAAGCTATAGTTAATGTAATACTTAGTAGTGAACTGAATGCTTTCACCATGCCTATTCAACACATATCAAAGGTTCTAGCTAGTGAAATAAAGCAATAAAAAAAATCAGTGGCGTCTAAATCAGAAAGAAAGGAGTAAAACTGTCTTTGTGTGCAGAAGCAGAATCCAGTATAAAAAAATCTTAAGGAAATTACACAAGAGCTACTAAAACTAATCAAGAATATTTAGCAGGATTCCAAGATAAAAGAGTCAGACACAACTTAGACACAACTGTTGAACAACAACAAGAAGAAAGATCAGTATACACAAATCAATTGTTTTTTCTATGTATTAAAAATATATAATTAAAAATGAAATTAGGAAACAATTCCATTGATAATAGCTTCCAAAAGAAAAAAATACTTCAGAAAAAATTAGCAAAAGAGCATGTCTCTAAAACTTAAAAATGTAAAACATTGATGTCAGGAATTTAAGATGATCAAAGTAAGTAGGAAGACATCCCATGGTCATGAATCAGAACACTCTATATTGTTAAGATGACAGTTCCCCCAAAGTGATCTATAGATTAAATACTATCTGTATCAAAATCCTATCAGCTTTTTCTTTTTGGGGTAGGAATTGGCAAACTAATCTTTCATGTATATAAAAATGTAAAAGACCTAGAATAGCTAAAACACTTCTGAAAAAGAATAAAGTTGGACAACTTACACTCTCCAATTCTAAAACTCACTGTAGAGGCATAGTAACTAAGACTGTAGCATTGGCATAGGATAAACATAGATCAGTGGAACAAAATTTAGCACCCAGAAATAAACTTTTACAGTCTTTTTTGACGAGAGTGCAAGGCAGATCAGTGGGAGAAAAAACAATCTTTTCAACAGATGGTTTTGGAACAATTAGCAACTTTTTTTCCTTAAGTAAAAAAGGAATTTCCACCTAGACCTTATACTATACACAAAAAATAAACTTAAAATAGATTACAGATTCAGATGTAAGAGCTAATGCTCTAGAGGTAAATTTAGGGAAAAATCTTTGTGATCTTGGGTTAGCCAGTGGTTTCTTAGGCACCAAAGTTACCTTCCATTTAAAAATGTTGATAAATCAGACTTCATCAAAATTAAAAATGTTTGCCCTTCAAAAGACACAAGAAAATAAAAAGCCATGTCACAGACTAAGAGATAATACTTGCAAATCTAATAGAAGACTTCTATCCAGAACACACACACACACACACACACACACACACACACACACACACGATATATATCTTATAGATATCTAATACCTTACGAAATATCTTATATAAATCTGAAATATTTTATAAGTATGTCTTATATATATGTCTCACTGTAAATCATATATGTGTGTGTATAATGGAGGGCATATAGATGGAGTATATTGTTTTAAACTCTTACTATTAAATAATAAGGTGATTCCCAAGTGTCACAGAGATAAAGAATCTGCCTGCCAGTACTGGGGATGCAAGAGATACTGGCTTGATCCCTGAATCAGGAAGATCCCCTGGAGTTGGGAGATGGGGGAAATGGGGTGATGTGGGTCAAAAGGTATGAGCTTCTCATTGAAAGAAGAATAAGTTCTGAGGATCTAATATACAGTATGATGACTATCCTTAATACTGTACTGTATACTTGAAAGTTGCTAAGCGATTGTAGTTACATATGTGTGATGTGATAGAGGGGTTAGCTAATGCTATGGCAAGTGTATCAGCATTTTGTACACCTTGAACTTACAGAGTGTTGTATGCCAGTCATATCTCAATACACCTGGGAAAAGTGTTCAAATCTCCTTTATCTCTTAGTTGCTTTTTAAAACATTTGACATATCTGGAGTTTGTTCTGGCATCAGCCTTTAACACCGCAGTAAGTGGTACAGTTGGCTAAGTTTCCAAAAGTATTGTGTAATTAGGTAATTGGTACCGATGCAGATGACATGTATTTAATTCTAAAAGTAAATTTTTGTGCAGAATATTTATCATCTACCTCCAATATATTATGAATTCCGCTGTGGTTTTTAGAGATAACCTTTGCGATTTTTGTGGGAGAACGTATTTACTGGGCAATAGGAGAATTAACTCTGTAGACTGTAACTGTTATCTCGTCCTTCTCTGAATTGGCTGAAGCTGGTGTGGGCTAGCCAGGAAAAGATGTGTTGTCAGGAACAAGAGTAATTGGCCTTTCTCTCTGACTGCTTAATGGGCTCTTACATTAATGTGTATTAATGTATCCAAATTAGTGTCATTTTTTAAAGCAGTGCGAGTTTAGAAACTGAACCAAAGGAATGCTATTACTTCTTTTGTTTTATAAAAGGAAACTGAACAGAAGGTTGATTATAATGTGGCTGGTTTGCATGTATTTTAATTACATTTTGTGTGGCCCATAACCTCAGGAATAATGAGATTCTAGGAGTATTCCATTAGAATCTTGGTGATGATTTGAATGGATGAAATATATACATAAATTCTCTGCCTTGCCCCTCCATCACCCCAACGCATGCAAACATATCATTTAACAAAAAAGTCATATCTGATTTCTGAAAAATAGACATGCTAGAAATTCTATCCGGTGGCTTCTACCATCTAATCACTCTGAGACTAAAAACTTATTAAAACAATTTTGATCAAATGTTTCTGTTGCTCAAACCAGTTTTGACTTTTTAAAATAAATACAGCTAGAACTTGTCTCAGATTTTTTAAACAGTAAAGTTGACAAACCTTTACCCTAGGAGGGTGGCTTGTTTGAAAACAACTGGGATTCTTTTGGGGTCAAATTTGAGATTAAGATGGTTTATCAGATTGGAAAATATAATTTTTAACTGAAAATAGTATATCCTGATTAAGTATTGAGATGTTTACTTATGTGGTTTATAAGCTCTTTTAAGGAATGGAAGCAGCTGTTGATTTCTTTTATGGAGATGAATTTTCTAGTTATGTGGAATGGAAGAAACCTTTTAGTCCAGCAGTTATCATATAATTCTTGGGAACCATAAAAATCATGGTGTCAAACTGAGTTGAAAGTTAGATACTATGATTATATTTTCAGAATTCTTAAACAGCTCTGGAGGATCACAGCTCAACTATACTGTTGTCGTTCGTCACTAATCATGTCTGTCTCTTTGTGACTCCATGGGCCACAGCATGGAGGCCCATGGACAGGCTTCCCTGTCCTTCACTGTCTCCGGAGTGTGCTCAAGCTCATGTCCACTGGCCACCCAACCTTCTCACCCTCTGTTGCCCCCTTTTCTTCCTGCCCTCAAGCTTTTCCAGCATCAGGTTCTTTTCCAATGAATTGGCTCTTCATATCAGGTGGCCAAAGTATTGGAGCTTCAGCTTCAGTATCAGTCCTTTCAACGAATATTCAGGGTTGATTTCCTTTAGGACTGACTGGTTTGGTCTCCTTGCTATCCAAAGGACTCTCAAGAGTCTTCTCCAACACGACAGCTCAAAAACATCAGTTCTTTGGTGCTCAGCTTTCTTTATAGTCCAGCTCTCACATCCGTATGTGACTATGGGAAAAACCATAGCTTTGACTTGATGAACTTCTTCAACTATACACATAAGGCTAGAGCTCCTCGTCTTTTCCCCCAATCCATCTTCTCTTTGGTATCAAGAGTAATCTTTTTTCAGTATTTATGTATTTGGCTGTGCCAGGTCTTAGTTGCAACACATGGGATTTTTTTTTTTTTTTTTTAAGCTGTAGTATGTAGGATATAGTTCCCTGACCAGGGATTGAACCCAGATCCCCTGCATTGGGAATGTGGAGTCTTAGCCACTGGACCACCAGGGTAGTCAGAGAGTAATCTTTTAAAATGGTAAATTAGTGTCTTCTCACTTTGGAATTTTCAGTAGGAATCAGTGATTAGATGTGAACAGTGGGGGAAAGCAGGGGATCCACAGTGACGTCTAGGTTCTAGTTTGAGCCACTGAATGGACTCTGGTGCCATTTGTTGGGAAGTAGGCAGCCATATGTTCCTGCAGAGTTTCCTGGGGCGGGAATCCCCATTCATGCCCACCCACCCCAGCTCCTGCTCAGACACCCTACTGTTCCTTCTTGATTTGGCCAACTCCTTTTTCTTTAAAACTTCCGCTCAAGAGTAGCCTGTTTACAAGCCTTATCTCCCCTTCTCCCACCCAGAGATACACTGGGTGAGTGCCTCTCCCCTCCTCCTTCCTTAGTGCTCAGAATTTACATTTGAGCACTCACACCAGTGTATTCTCATGGCTGGTTTGCATGTCTTTTCCTCCCTAGACCATGAGAACAGCAAACCCCATGCCTTACCCACCACCCTCTTTCAGAGCCTGGCGCAGTGTCTGCACTTGGTCCACAAAGAATGTTTGTTGAAATCAAATGAAGCTACTCGCCAGGTTTTAGTGGTCACCATTATACCTCCCAGCTGCCACGTGGCAATGGCAAGTTTTGACATTTAGAGACTTTTTCCATGTCTATCTGTGTTATGCCTTTTAAGGTGCTGATGATGTCCATTTAAATGTGTGTTTATTTAAGATGGCAACATCTGGGGTGGGGCTAGGGGAGGTTTGGAATGAGTAGAGTGAACTGTGATTACATCTCTGATCCCAGCTGCTTTCAAGTCTACTCAAGTCCTTCACTGAGCATATTGACTTAGAAACATTTTCAAACAGTTTTCTCAACCTTATTGGGATTTTATAAGTACATTCCTTTCATTTGTTCTCACAGATACGTTCAGTACAACATAAGAAATGCTCATGTGATACCTTTTCAAAAAATGCCTCTCTTAACTCCCCCTGAGTTGTTTCTTACAAGAAAAGTTGTTTCTTACTGTGCTGAAGACCTGCAGGGTCGTGCAGGTAGTGCAGACCCCCTGGAAGAGCGAGCCCTTCTCTTGACCTACAGATTCTGTACATGGAATAGATTGATATGTGCACCAATGTGGAAAGCTGCCCGTACTGAGGCCAAGATGATGAGAGTGAGACTTTAAAGCAGAGAGCCTGTTCTCAGTTACCGGGGAGAAATCAAAACTATCAAAAACACCTCCGATACAGGGTTGGGATACAATGGACTAGGATATACGAGGAAAGCCGCTCCATGTGGGTCTCTCTTTGTGCCTCCTCCTCCTGGCTTCCTCTCCCTTCCACATTTTTTCCTCCTGCACATGCCTTCTCACTTTTTCCTACCTCTTCTTTTTCACTCGCTACCTGTCATCTGCCCCTTTTGGGGGAACAGTTGATGAAGAATTACTGTCCATGTAACACACATCCCATACATATGCATATGTTGTTTGAACCTGTAACAGAATTATATATATTTCTTGAGTGTATGGTGTAAAGCTTCCCATTTCCAGTTTTTAATTTTAAAATGGGTGCGTTAAATAGTTTATATTTCTTTCTGTTTCAAAACAGTTTTTTTTTTTTTTTTTCTTTATCATGTACATTTGAGTCTTTCTTATTAGATTATTTTTCTTTCTCAAGATCAGTTTCCCTGCCGGCCCCACCCCTCCCACATTCTTGCTTTCTGGCTGAGGAAGAAAGGAGGAGAAGAATGGGATGAAATGTGCTGTGGGGGCCAGGGCTGGAGGCAAGGAAACCAGGGCCCAAAGTGTGCCCGTTCCCCTTTGCACTTTTCCCAGCTAGAGCTTTGGACCAAAAGCTTTATTTAAAACAGGAGCTTCACTTTCCTCAACAAAAACAGAAAGCCATCTTTCCCCGTTACAAAGGTGCTTTGCTCTTATTCAGTGTCATTTTTTCAGGGAGCACTTGACTTGCTCGCTCAGTGCCCAGGAAGCCACACTCTCTCTTGTCACCGCAAATGAACCAGAAAATTCTCTGAAGCGACAGGACCCGACAGACTGAGGCTTGATTTCTTTTGTGTGCACATGTGTGTTATGCATAAGAAATCATTATCTTTCCATAGACTGGGGTCATTCTCTTCTTTCTTTTACTACCGACCTATAAATTTAATTATTTGGTCGCTGCAGCTTTAATTAAAAAGTCTTACTTATCTTTAGAGGTTTCCTTTTTAAATTTCTAGAGATTAGGATTATCCACAGCATGTCAGCTTGTTTTATGTCCATATACTATATGGTTTCTATAATGATATAAAAATGAATTACTGAGATCCTATGAAGCTAATCATATTCTGCATTTCCCTCCTAATAATCCCAGATTACATTAATCATAAATGTCAGCAGCGTCTCTAGATGACTTCTTGACTTTTGACAAAAAGCCTTCATCTTGGCCCTTTAAATTCCAAGGTCAAGGAGAATGTAACATTCAGAATAATTATTAGCATTATTTTACGTTGACATTTCCCTCCTGCTTCTAGTTTAACATTCCACCCAGGCAATGAAGACGAATGTCATCTTTCGATTCACTTTAGGAATTGCCCCAATTAAACCTGACTTAAAGGCTATTGGAAATGCTGTATTAATTTGCTGTTCTTCTTTAAAATAGAAAATATTTCATGAAGGAGAAGAATTTTCATTAAAAGCATTAAGGATTTACCATGACATGAACAAGCAATTTTTGAATTGACTTCTTTTCTCCCCAGGCTAGAATAATAAGCACAGCGTACCTTAGCCAGACCAGGGGCTCCCTGTCAGTGGGCATTCCATCCATACAAGCCTCCTCCTTCTTTCAGCTCAAAGGTCATCATTATAGTTTTGTCACATCAAAAATGATTAGAGGTGTCTCTTTCAGAAATCCTGGCCTTTCCGTGTAGCAGGGCCTCCTGCCTGAACTCCCTTTCCCCGACTCCACCCTTCTCTACGTTAAAAATAAAAGGCTAAGGTTATTGGCCAGAAGAAATATCAATAACTTCAGATACGCAGACGACACCACCCTCATGGCAGAAAGTGAAGAACTAAAGAGCTTCTTGATGAAAGTAAGAGGAGAGTGAAAAAGTTGGCTTGAAACTCAACATTCATAAAACTAAGATCATGGCATCCAGTCCCATCACTTCATGGCAAATATGTGGGGAAACAGTGGAAACTGAGAGAGACTTTATTTTTTGGGGGGCTCCAAAATCACTGCAGATGGTGACTACATCCATGAAATTAAAAGACACTTGCTCCTTGGAAGGAAAGCTCTGAGCAACCTAGACAGCATGTTAAAAAGCAGAGACATTACTTTGCCAACAAAGGTCTGTCTAGTCAAAGATATGGTTTTTCCAAGAGTCATGTATGGATATGAGAGTTGGACTATAAAGAAAGCTGAGCACTGAAGAATTGATTCTCTTGAACTGTGATGTTGGAGAAGATTCTTGAGAGTCCTTTGGACTCCAAGGAGATCCAACCAGTCCATCCTAAAGGAAATCAGTCCTGAATATTCATTGGAAGGACTGATGCTGAAGCTGAAGCTCCAATACTTTGGCCACCTGATGTGAAGAACTGACTCATTGGAAAAGACCCTGATGATGGGCAAATTGAAGGCAGGAGAAGGGAACAACAGAGGATGAGATGGTTGGATGGCATCACCGACTTGATGGACATGAATTTGAGCAAGCTTGGGGAGCTGGTGATGGACAGGGAAGCCTGGCGTGCTGCAGTCCATGGGATCTCAAAGAGTCAGACACAACTGAGCGACTGAACTCTGACTGAAGGTTACTGGAGCATGTTCTGAAAAGCATCTAATGCTATGGTTGCTATTTAAGATGGGGGTGGTGAGCTACTTTCTAGAACATAAGAGCCAGGAAGTCAGAGCCCCTCTCTGACTTATTCAATATTGCATCTCCAGCAACTGAACTGGGGTCAGACCAGTATTTCTGATGTAAATGAATGGGGGCCTGAGACTGTGAGTTCTGGAATCCAGACTGTGATTGTATCCCCAGTCTTGCCAACTACTTGAATTTGGGTTGTCTTGTGTCTACTGGCAAGTTGTGACATCCTTCTAAGCCTCAGCTTCTTCATCTGGAAAGTGAGGGTAATAGTACCAACTCCGTGGGGTGGTTGCGAGGATTAAGTGAGATAATGCTTGTAAAGTGTTGAGCTCTGAGAGGCCTGGCAACATTTCAGTCTTTGGAGTGAGGCAGAGATGGGCCAGGGTTAATATCACATCTCCCCTCCCTGCCCCTGCCCCCTTAGATCTGTTGCCTAACTTTTGCCCTAGGGTGTGGGGAAAGCTAAACACCCAGGTAACCAGGTGGTTTGGGGCCACTGCTAAATCTCTGCCATTCACTTTCCAAGCATCTCTTGTGAAACTGTAGGCCTCTAACCCCCGCCCCCCACTAGTATTCTAAGGTAAAATTCCTAATCCAGTCCTGCTTGCCAGGTGCCTGTTCCAGCCACCAGTCTGAGCTTACTGCCTGCAGCAAGTTTGCGTCTTGGATGCTTGTCTTTTGGACTGAATTTCGGGGCCTGGCTCACCTGGATCTCACCTACATCTATGCCACAGCCTCACCTTCCCTGCTGATTGGATAGGGCCCCCGGGTTTTGCACGTGTTAACTTGCCTGATCCCCCATCTCCTGTGACTTGTGGCCTGACATGGGGCATGTCTGTCCCCCTGCAGTCTGGCCTGTCCCTTGGTTTCAATCTCTTGTCCTTTCATAGAGGCACCTGCCACTGAGCAACCCCGTGGTGTCGTCACCTGAACAAAGTTCATGCTGTTGTATATTGGGGCTTGTCCTGATGTCATGTTCACTATAGGGAGAAATTTTGGATTGGCCAAAAGTTCATTCATGGTTTTCTATAAGATGGTACAAAAACCCAAACAAACCTTTCGGCCAGCCCAGTGTTTCTTCCCTCTTGCTACCTTCTCAAATAAACAAACAAGATACTTTGAAATATATCAAACATCCCAACAAAAGAGAGAGAGGAAATGCAGAGATAAAATAATACCCCACCATCAACACTAAACAAACATTAGCATTGAGCTGCGCTGGCTTCAGGCTTTAAAAAGCTGCAGGGTGCAGACAGAGACACGTTCCTTTCCTGAGCCCTTCTCAGCACAGCTTCCTCCCTTGGAGGGAACTGCTATGCCGAAGAGGGTCTTTTCTCTCCCACATGTTTTCATACTTTCACTGTGCATTTGTGTGTCCATGAATTATATCTGCCATGGTTTTTGTTTTACGGTTGTATATAACTTGAAATTTTATGCAGTAGGCTGATGGTATCTGTTACGGGTTGAACTCTGTCTCCCTGAAGTCCTCTGTTAAAGGCCTAACCCCCAGGACCTCAGAAGCTGCCCTTATTTGGAAAAAGTACTTTTGCAGACTAGCTGAGTTATGGTGTGGCCCTACTGAAGCAGGGTGAGTCCCTGTGACTGCTGTCTTTATAAACAGAACATCCTGGGAATAGAAAGCCCTCCAGGGGGAAGATGTGATGTAGACACAGGAGAACATCTTGGATAAGCCAAGGAACACCCGAGGTATGGGAGCAGGTCATCCCAGCTCTCAGAGGGAACCCTGTCACCCCCCTTTTAAAAAACATGCAGCAAAATGTCTATTTTTATTATGAAAACATTGAATGTTGACATGTTGCTTTATTGCTTTTTACAAAACCTACTTTCTGACTTAAACCTATTCAGCAAAAATGCCAATAAATCATATAAACTATAGTTTGGGTCTTTTTAAAACTAGGAACATCTGTTTAATAATAATCAAACAGTAACACTCAACCTGAGTTGTATGAGCCTTTAACTTAGAGTTCATTTCAATACTGAGCTTAAAATAAAAACAAATAAAAACCAAACACGTGATAAACGGCTGCAGAAGTTTCTGAGAAACGCGCTCCTCTGCACTGCCCCAGCATCTTCCGTCTCCTCACCGAGGCACAGATGCAGCCGGATCACGTGTGAAGGCATTCATTCTAGACTGCTGTCCTGCTCATCTTAGGAGTCACACTGGGTGGAGGGCTGATGCTATGTTACCCCCAGACCATACTATCTTGCCTTTGAGTAAATCCATTCCTTTAAAAGGAAATCGTTAGCCAAGAACTTCAGTATCAAATTTAGAAACAATGATTCCAACACATTAAACCAAATGTGTTAGTACTTAAAGTCACAAAGTCTGAAGAGTAAAAATAGCAAATACAGAACTTGTATAAGCAACCAGTGAACTAAGGCAAATAGCACTGCCACCACGTGCCTCAAAATGTTATATTTTTGGTGTCTGTAGCTCTTTGCAAATTATTTTTTGGGACAGTTCAGATGAATTTTAGTAAAAGATGTGTGTTCTGCATAAAGTTAGAGTAATAAGATTATCGACATGGGTGGCATCATTTTTTAAAAATACATTAGTAGTCATATTAGTGCATGTTTTTCACTTGGTTTCTAAATCTTTATTTTCTGCGGAAGCAAACCGAAGTGCTCTCTTAAGACTCCGTCTTCAAAGTTACAAGATAATCTCTATTATTCCTAGAGATTTTAGAGCTAGGTATGGCACTATTCCTTGCAATCATCTTCATTTTCGTCATTCTCACCATCTTGGTCTCCAGATTCATTTCATTCTCTACTTCAGCCTCTTGATCTCAGGTTCCCATGAGTGAATTTATTTCTCAGGTTGAAGCCACCCAGTCTGTGATTCTTTGTTAGGGCAGCCCTTGTTGACTGATAGAGTCTCTTTCCACAGAGTTACTTTCCTTGCCTCGGAGCTATGCTGTCTAAGTTTAGCAATGTCAGAGGTAGCACAGCACCACCCCCTTTGAAATAGCTAATGTGGTAAGGCTAACATCTTGGAAGAGAACATAGCCCCACAACTCATGCACCTCTTCTTTATTCTTTCCAGTAAAAAATGTTCTGAGCACCAACTAAGTGCTAAGCCCTAAGACTTCGGGAGAGCTGATGAGCAAGGGGGAAAGGCATTTAGGAGCGAAGGGAAGTGACCTGGCGCTTTGAGCGTCATGCCAGCAGGGAAGGACAGTGGGGAGGGCGCAGGGTGGCACGAGTGTCTAAGTTGGTGGTGTCGTGGGGAGAAGGGAGCTGCTGTTGGAAGTATCGTCTGCACTGCTGCTGAGATGTGCACCCCTCTGTGCCAGGGCTTCCCACACTTCATCAGAATCCCTTGGAGGGTTTGTTGGAACACAGATTTCTTGGCCCCCACTCCCAAAGTTTCTGATTCTGGTCTAATTGAGGCCCAAGGATCTGCACTTCTAACAAGTTGCTCAGGTAGTACTGATGCTGCTGGTCCAGGGAACACACTTGAGAACCACTGAAAAAGAAGGTGAAAGGGAAAGTTGCTCAGTCGTGCCCAGCTCTTTGCGACCCCATGGACTGTAGTCTGTGGAATTCTCCAGGCCAGAATACTGGAGTGGGTAGCCTTTCCCTTCTCCAGGGAATCTTCCCAACCCAGGGATCAAACCCAGGTCTCCCGCCTTGCAGGCGGATTCTTCACCAGCTGAGCCACAAGGGAAGCGCAATCAGTCTATTCCATTTGATGGTTCTCATTGTAGTTTTCGTGGCCTTTTGCTGTTGTTTAACCAGTTTTTAGAGAATCAAAACATACATGTGTCATATCTTGGGTTGTAAAAAGTCTTGCTCTGATTAGTCTTTTTTTTTTTTTTTAAAGTTTCTGGTAGGGTTTCAGAAATTTCATTTTATATCAGTTTCTTAGTGTACAGTTCTCACAACATCCAGTGAGGATATGTACGTCCACACCTGTACATATTCAGTTCAGTTGCTCAGTCGTGTCCGACTTTTTGCGACCCCATGAATCACAGCACACCAGGCCTCCCTGTCCATCACCATCTCCCGGAGTTCACTCAGACTCACATTCATCGAGTCCGTGATGCCATCCAGCCATCTCATCCTCTGTCGTCCCCTTCTCCTCCTGCCCCCAATCCCTCCCAGCATCAGAGTCTTTTCCAGTGAGTCAACTCTTCGCATGAGGTGGCCAAAGTACTGGAGTTTCAGCTTTAGCATCATTCCTTCCAAAGAAATCCCAGGGTTGATCTCCTTCAGAATGGACTGGTTGGATCTCCTTGCCATTGAAGGGACTCTCAAGAGTCTTCTCCAACACCACCTGTACATATTACAAGGGCTTTTACTCCTCTCTGGTGATCCTCACACCCTCCTCATCCAAAGCCCCTTATAAATGGTGAGAAAGTTTCTTAAACTTTCTTACTGCCTCTATGAGCCTCTGTGTAGGGTTTTTGTCAGCCTCTGTTATGGAGTGAACTGTATCCCCTAAAATTCGTATGGTGCATCCCCTAATCCCTAGTACCTTAGAATGTGAATATATTCGGAGAGGAGATCTTTAAAGAGGAGTTAAGGTTACATGTGGTTATATGGGTGGGACCCTAATCTAACCTGACAAATGTCAGTATAAGAAAGAGAGAGACACTAGGGATGTACAGAGGAAAGACCATGCAAAGGTCACAGGGAGCAGGTGACCATCTCCAAGCCAAGCAGAGAGGGCTCAGGAGAAACCAAATCTGCCAATACCTTAATCTTGCACTTCCGGCCTCCAACAGTGTGTGAAAGCAAATTTCCCGTGAGCTACCCGGTCTGTAGTATTTTGTTACGGTAGCTTGAGCAAAGAGTACAGCTCTTCACTGTGGACTGTATTCTCTCGTTTCCATCTACAGGCAGGGGCTCTACCTCTTACCTCCACGAACACCAGAAACCCATCAGTCTACATCTAGGACCTTGGGAAACCCAGTGAAAACCCAGGGGACTGCTTCTGCATCAGCTTCTGCTCATTTCTCTGACTTTGGCTTCTTTTCTTTCTGGCACTTGGCCATTTCCCCCGTTTCCCTTCAAGCTCAGCTCTCCCTCTGTATCTGTGAGTGTTCTGCTTTATCCAACATTTGAGTATCTTTGTAACTGGAGGGATCGAGGCTACGTCAGGTGCATCTGCCGTGCTGCTGGAAAGTCAGTATTATATCCTGAAATCCATTTAACACATTCTTGCATGCAACTCAAGTCACATTCCTCCCAATGATTTTCATAAGACAGTATTGTCACTCGCAGGTTACAGATGGAAATCTAAAGGTCAGAGAGTTTCAGTGATTTTCCCCATGTTGCAATATTAATTAATTTGGGAACTGGTCCTGAAACCGAACACCAGTGCCCTTTCCCTCCACCCTGGCACTGACTACCGCCTAAGTGTAATGGGAGTGTTTCTATAAGGTACGAGAGGAATATGCTAGTTCTATAGGCCACAGACTTATTTTAAAGCCGTAGAATATGCCCGGAAACTCTCCAAGTTTCAAAAACACTGCTAAAATTCTTCCAAGAGCTGGGAGATGCTGTCAGGAACATCCACATTGGACAGTTTCTCTTCTATAGAGCTAAAAGCATCTTTCTGAGAATCTGAGAAAACTTTCTTTTCCATACCATCCATGCCATCAATCCCATGGGACAGATTTTCATCTCTATTTATGCCTGGATTTAGAAGAAATCCCCTGTTTTTTTTCCTAGTAGATTCTAGTGCCGGCCTCCGAAGGATTTTCCTCAGTAGTATATAATCTCAGAACTTTTGTGTGTTATGAAAGGAATATGGAAATCTAACTTACCTGTTTGGAAATAAATTTTAGACTTAGCTTAGAAGTAGATTTTAAGGTGGATTTCCTTCTTATATCCACTGACTTGGGTGGATAGAGGACCACGTGGATGCAGCAAGCATCTGAGTTAGCTTGCTGTTTGCTGCTCTGGGATCTATGATTGAGTTCTTTTGAACTGTCTTGATCTCTCACTTCCAACCTGGGTCAACCAAATTGCAGATGATACTTCTGCCTTGGGAATTTATTCTCTCCATTTCTGCCCCATTTCCATCCACCTCTGGGTTTTGTTTGTTTGTTTGTTTTGTCTACCTCTCATGTATGTTTCTTGTCAACACCTTTCAGCCCCTGCCTTTCCTCAAACTCATTTCTTGGCTGGTCTCATGAGAGCTGCGCTGGATTTGCTCTTCATTCCCGTGACTGCTCACCTTTCTCTATACATGGTGTCTATATATATTTGCATCCTTTCATTCTGACCATCTGATATTGACATGCAATACCCACCTTTGCTTCTATACCCATAACTTCTTTATGGACGCAGAGTTACGATCACAGTAGAGTCCCCCTCTGTATTCACGAGGGGTTGGTTCCAGGACCACGGTACCAAAACTGGGGGATGGTCAAGTCCCTTATCTAAAATGACGTAGTACAGTTGGCCCTCCATCTGTGATGCCAAATGCATGAGTACGGAGAGCAGACTGTATCTACTTAAGGCAGAAGAGTTCTTCTTGCATTACGGTGCTTGTTTGTTGACCTGTCAGTGCCGCAGAGTAACCCTGTACGGAAAGGGGTAGATGCTCAGAACCTGAAGCCTCCTTTTAGCTCCTTTGTGGCAGGATTATCACACTGCAGCAGTACTGCCTGTCCATATTCTTGGCACATGCTACACTGCAGATAATCACAGAAAAGAAAGTTCTGGAGTCATGTTTTTGGAGTACTGTCCACTAGCTCTGTTTTCTTCTAATTTCTTAAATGTGAAAGAACAAGATCGGGGTCAAAGCCCATGTCGTCGTCTCGGCACAAAAGGCTTCTCACAACAAAAGTGCCAGAAGCCTCCTGCTGACAAGAAGTCTTGGGGATATTATCAAAGCGACTTGGAGATGTGGTCTCTTCTAGGGAAAACGATGCTACCTACACCTGCTGCGCGTCCTCCGATCAGTCCCTCTGGCCGCACTGTGTTGCTTGCATGCTACTCACACACACACAGCGGGCCCTAGTGATGCCGGGAATCTGTTTAATTGTCTAACGTGCTTTCATGCTTCTCAGGGGATTCAGGTGATTCTTTCAAACGGCAGGATTTTTTTTTTTTTAATGGTTGAGGGGATAAACAATAATCAAAAACATAGCGCCGCTTGGATCATCTTTGAAGTGCATCTATTTTTGTTTTCTGAAACCAAAATGCTCTTGGCAAAGTCTGTCCCTGCAAGGATAAATATCTGAAGTCACAGAGTCCAAAAGAAGGCAGGGGGCCCAGTGCGCTAGTAACCAAAGTGGGAAACAGAAATCCAGATTTGAATACGTGACTGTGATTGCCTGGGTGAGTGAAGTGTTGGGTAAAACAGAACTTTCTTTGTGTGGGGGAAAAATAAGATATTTATTGCTACCACTCACTTCACAAGGATGCTTGGCTCCAACAGCAGCTTTGCAAAGCATGAGAAGTTACTGAGATTTCTACATCTGTGAGCTAAATGCTCTTGGAAGTTGTTGTTGGTTTTGTTGTTGTTTTTTTTTTTTTTTTTTTGGTAAACAGAAAACTTCTAAGCAAAAACATCATCTGAATAACTGCTGTGAAGGAATTTCACTTCTTGGTTGGACTTAGAAAGTCTGTTAGCTTACCAGCATCTTCCATTTTTCTATTCCTACTTATGTGTGTTGAGGAGAGACCAGCAGATTAAGCCACCATCTTCATCATGTGCTTTCACGCTTGCGTCTTCTTTCAAACACCTTGAATCTACACTTACGTTAAGGCTCTTACTTTGCATCTTTGGGTCCTGACCCTGCGGCATTCACATCATGTCTCAA
Organism: Nanger dama; assembly: GCA_917880005.1. Classification (NCBI taxonomy): domain Eukaryota; kingdom Metazoa; phylum Chordata; class Mammalia; order Artiodactyla; family Bovidae; genus Nanger; species Nanger dama. The sequence continues at coordinate 10,330,258 of CAKJTW010000032.1, read as the reverse complement.
CCCAGCATTCCTCAAGCCCCAAGACTGGGCCTGGGCTTTGCTCGATGTCCACAGCATGCTTAAAAATAGCTTCCATTCACAAAACTGGAGTCAGCCTGCGTTTTCTGAGAGCAGAGAATGGGGAGATTCATTTGTGTGACTTCTAGTGAGTGTGCTCAACACAGAAAGGGAATTTAGGGTGAAACACACCAGAGAACCAGAGCAGGTCTTTGTGAAATTTAGCTGCTGATTTACTTGTTTGCTTGGGGTGGGGGGTGTTTCTCCTGCTCAGGGGAAACCCTCCGTAGGCCCTTTGGCCAATGGTTTCTTTGTTTTCATGTTGTGCCACTTCTCACCTCTGCCCTCAGGATTGCAGTCTTGATTTCCACTGAGAGAAAAATCTCATTCGATTTCACATGACATGACGGGGAGGAACTGCTTTGAGGGTGTGAGTGGACCTGGTGGGGGTCTCACCTGCGGCGCAGGGCGCCAAGAAAGGAAATGACACTCTCCATCATCCTGCCCGTGCCAACGCTGATTCCATGCCAGTGGCCGGGCACCTCCATCACTGATGCTGCGGCTGGACTGGCTTGTAACTTCTGTTTGCAGTCGGTTCTCTCTGAGCTCCCGACAAAATGATTAATAGCCTCTTAGGTCAACCCTCAAGACTGAGGAGACAAATATACCTCGTTCCTGGGGAAACAAGCCCCAGGACATATATTATCTAGGAAAAATGAGATGGCCAATGAGCTGTTTCATTAGGTATTTATCAGCTTTAGTCTTTATTCTCAGACTTTATTTGGTTTTTATATACATATTTATATATATGTGTATTTTAACTGAATATACATATATATATACTTTATTAAAAACAAGAAAGCACTAGATAATAGAATATTATTTTTGAGTTGCTTTTCCTCCATTTTCCTTATTTCAAAAGATGGAGAAGACTGAGATCAAAATAGGTTTAAGCAAAAAAGAAGCTAAAAATAATCTATAGTTTTAAAATCACACAAATTAACTACTGTTAACAATTGGTATATATCTTTCCAGTTATTTGTCGATGCATTCAAAGCCATTTCTTTTTTAAAATTTTTATTTATTTATTTTTTAATTATAATACTGTATTTGTTTTGCCATACATTGACATGAATCAGCCACAGGTGAACACAATCTCCCAATGCCGAGGCCCCCTCCCACCTCCCACCTCCCACCATCTACCTGAATCATCCTGTGCACCAGCCCCATGCATCCTGCATCCTGCATTGAACACAGACTGGTGCTTCGTTTCTTACAAGATAGTATACATATTTCAATGCCATTCTCCCAAACCATCCCACCCTTTCCCTCTCCCCCAGAGTCCAAAAGTCCGTTCTATACCTCTGTGTCTCTTTTGTTGTCTCACATATAGGGTCATCATTACTGTCTTCTAAATTCCATATATATGTGTCAGTATACTGTATTGGTGTTTTTCTTTCTGGCTTACTTCCATTGAAAGCCATTTCTTTAAACAATGAGAATTATATTGTGCATACAGTGGTATAATTACTTTTTTAATCTCAATATATTGTGAGGATTAAACAGGGTAAATTTTTTTTTTTTAAAGTTTCAATACACAACCTACTCAGTTCAATTCAGTTCAGTTGCTCAGTCGTGTCTGACTCTTTGTGACCCCGTGAATCACAGCACGCCAGGCCTCCCTGGCCATCACCATCTCCCAGAGTTTACCCAAACTCATGTCCATTGAGTCAGTGATGCCATCCAGCCGTCTCATCCTCTGTCATCCCCTTCTCCTCCTGCCGCCAATCCCTCCCAGCATCAGAGTCTTTTCCAGTGAGTCAACTCTGCATCAGATGGCCAAAGTATTGAAGTTTCAGCCTCAGCATCAGTCCTTCCAATGAACACCCAGGACAGGTCTGGTTGGATCTCCTTGCAGTCCAAGGGACTATCAAGAGTCTTCTCCAACACCATAGTTCAAAAGCATCAATTCCTCGGCTCTCAGCTTTCTTCACAGTCCAACTCTCACATCCATACATGACTACTGGAAAAACTATACCCTTGACTAGATGGACCTTTGTTGGCAAAGTAATGTCTCTTCTTTTTAATATGCCATCTAGGTAGGTCATAACTTTCCTTCCAAGGAGTAAGCATCTTTTAATTTCATGGCTGCAGTCACCATCTGCAGTTATTGGAGCCCTCCCCCAAAAAGTCTGACACTGTTTCCAATGTTTCCCCATCTATTTCCCATGAAGAGATGGGACTAGATGCCATGATCTTTGTTTTCTGAATGTTGAGCTTTAAGCCACCTTTTTCACTCTCTTCTTTCACTTCATCAAGAGGCTTTTTAGTTCCTCTTCACTTTCTGCCATAAGGATGGTGTCATCTGCATATCTGAGGTTATTGATATTTCTCCCGGCAGTCTTGATTCCAGCTTGTGCTTCCTCCAGTCCAGCGTTTCTCATGATGTACTCTACATATAAGTTAAATAAGCTAGTGACAATATACAGCCTTGACATACTCCTTTTCCTATTTGGAACCAGTCTGTTGTTCCATGTCCAATTCTAACTGTGGCTTCCTGACCTGCATACAGGTTTCTCAAGAGGCAGGTCAGGTGGTCTGGTATTTTCATCTCTTTCAGAATTTTCCACAGTTTATTGTGATCCACACAGTCAAAGGCTTTGGCATAGTCAATAAAGCAGAAATAGATGTTTTTCTGGAACTCTCTTGCTTTTTCAATGATCCAGTGGATGTTGGCAATTTGATCTCTGGTTCCTCTGCCTTTTCTAAAACCAGCCTGGAAGCCTGGCTTGGAGAATGTTAAGCATCACTTTACTGGCATGTGAGATGAGTGCAACTGAGCGGTAGTTTGAGCAATCTTTGACATTGCCTTTCTTTGGGATTGGAATGAAAACTGACCTTTTTCCGGTCCTATGGTCACTGCTGAGTGTTCTAAATTTGCTGGCGTATTGAGTGCAGCACTTTCACAGCTGATCTTTTAGAATTTGAAATAACTCAACTGGAATTCCGTCACCTCCACTAGCTTTGTTCATAGTGATGTCTCTTAAGGCCCACTTGACTTCACACTCCAGGATGTCTGTCTCTGCGTGAGTGATCACACCATCATGATTATCTGGGTCATGAAGGTCTTTTTGTATGGTTCTTCTGTGTATTCTTGCCACCTCTTCTTAATATCTTCTGCTTCTGTTAGGCCCATACTGTTTCTGTCCTTTATCGAGCCCATCTTTGCATGAAATGTTCCCTTGGTATGTCTAATTTTCTTGAAGCAATCTCTAGTCTTTCCCATTCTGTTCTTTTCCTCTATTTCTTTGCACTGATCGCTGAAGAAGGCTTTCTTATCTCTTCTTGCTATTCTTTGGAACTCTGCATTCAGATGGGAATATCTTTCCTTTTCTTCTTTGCTTTTCACTTCTCTTCTTTTCACAGCTATTTATAAGGCCTCAGACAGCCATTTTGCCTTTTTGCACTTCTTTTCCATGGGGATGGTCTTGATCCCTGTCTCCTGTACAGTGTCCTGTACAATGTCACAACCTACTAGTATCCACTAAATAATTCACTGTTACATTTATTATTTTTGTATCAAATATCATTACCTGTTTTACCTCTCATTATAGATAATCCTCTAATGAAAATTTCATGGACAGATCGTTACAGACAGCTGTTGTTATTTCTTTCATATTGTACTTAGAGAATGACTCGGTTAAGGATATTCACTTATTCATTAAGCAACTCCATATAGAGTGTTTACTATTTGCCAGCAACTGTCTCAGGAACCAGAAATAACCAGAATAATAAGACACATTTGGTGTCTGCTCTGGTGGACCTTGCACTCCAGGGGGAGATGAAAAATAATTAAACAATTACAGAGAAATTGAAGAAGAACAGATTCAAATGGTCAACAAACATAAAAGATACTCAGCCTCCCCCTGTAGCAAGGGAAATGCAAATTAAAATATCAATGAGCTGTCACATTACACCTATTAGAATGACAGAACTAGCCAACAAACACCAAAAGCCAGCCAGGATATGGAAGAGACACGTGCTCGTGGACCCACATTGCTAGCTGAAACATGAATTATTATCACAACTTTTAGGAGAGTAATTCTGGCCACATTTATAAAAAAATAAAATGCACATATACTTTATCTCAACACTCCTATGGAAATAGTACTTAAGAACATACATTTGAAGGGGATCAGTTCATGAAAGAATTTTAATAGAATTTATCAAATTTTTGAATTGAAATATAGTTTTACAATGTTGTGTTAATTTCTGCTGTATAGCAAAGCAATTGATATATATACACACACACGGTTCTTTTTTAATATTCTTTTCTATTATGGTTTACCATAGAATATTGAATACATTAATAGTTCTTTATGCTATACAGTAGAACCTTGTTGTTTATCCATTCAATATACAAAAACTTACATCTGCTAACCCTAACCCCCCATTCCATCCCTTCCCCAAACCCCTTCCTCTTGGCAACCATCAGTCTCTTCTCTACATCTGTGATTCTATTTCTGTTTCATAGACAGGTTTGTTTGTGTTATATTTTAGATTCCACATCTAAGTGTTAACATATGGCATTTGTCTGTCTGTCTGTCTCACTTCATTTAATATGATAATCTCTAGTTGCCTCCATGTTGGTGCAAATGGCCTTATTTCATTCTTTTATATGGCTGAGTAATATTTCACTGTGTATTTGTACCACATCTTCTTTATCTGTTGTCTGTTTTTCTGTGTTTTGGCTATTGTAAATAGTGTTGTTGTGAACATAAAGGGTACGTGTATCTTTTTGAATTATAGTTTTGTCTGGATGTATGCCCAGCAGTGGACCTGCTGGGTCAGGTGGTAGTTCTATCTTAAGTTTTCTGGGAGACTGCCATACGGTTTTCCACAGTGGCTGTACCAGCTTATATTCCTAACAACAGTGTAGGAGGGTTCACTTTTCTTCACACCCTCTCCAACATCAGTTATTTATAGACTTTTTAATGATGGCCATTCTGACCAGCGTGAAGTGGTACCTAACTGTAGTTTTGATTTGCGTTTCTCTAATAATTAGCAGTGTTGAACATCTTTTCAAATGCCTATTAGCCATCTGCATTTGTTCTTTGGACTTCCCTGGCGGTTCAGTGATAAAGAATCCACCTGCCAATGCAGGAGATACGGGTTCAATTCATGGGTCAGTTTCCTGGGATACAGGAAAGATCCCCTGGAGAAGGAAATGGCAACCCACTCCAGTATGCTTGCCTGGGAAATCCCATGGGCAGAGGATCTTGACAGGCTATAGGTCCTGGGGTTGCAAAGAGTCAGACACAACTTCGCAACTAAACAACAATGACAAATTTCTTCTTTAAAGAAACGTCTGTCTTGGTTTCCTCATTTTTAAATTGGGTTGTTTGCTTTTTTGTTGTGAGTTATATGAGCTGTTTGTATATTTTGGAAATTAAGCCCTTATGGGTTGCATCTTTTGCAAATATTTTCTCCAATTCTGTACATTGTCTTTTCATTTTGTTTATAGTTTGCTTTGCTGTGCGAAGCATGTAAGTTTGATTAGGTTCCATTTGTTTTTTTCTTGTCCTTGTTTTTATTTCTGTTGCACTGAGAGACTGACCTAAGAAGACATGGTATGATTTATATCAGAGAACATTTTGCCTATGATCTCTTCTAGGAGTTTTATGGTATCATATCTTATGTTTGTGTCTTTACGCCAGTTTGAGTTTATTTTTGTGCATGCTGTTAGGGTGTGTTCTAACTTTGTTGATTTACATGCAGCTGTCCAACTGCCCCAACACTACTTGCTGAAGAGCCTTTTTTCCCACTGTATATTCTTGCCTCCTTTGTTGAAGATTAATTGACTCTGAGTGTGTGGATTTATTTCTAGGCTCTCTGTTCTGTTCATTGATCCATATGTCTGTTTGGAGCAGAGAATTGAAAGTAAGTTAGCTGTCATGCAGCAGAAAAGTCAGCTTTCAGTCCCGGGGCATTCCTCTCTCTGCTCCTCAAGCATTCCGTCTGTATGATGGGTAACTTCTCTTGACCTTGTAGGATGCGCCGCAGGATACCACGAGGTGAAATAGATGAAAGGCCCAGCACGAACCTGTCATGAAGGAAATCCTCAACAGGTGTTGCTTGATCTGAATCTGCCCACTCAGTCTCACAGTGAAGTGAAGTGAAAGTCGCTCAAATAGTGAGGCAAGAACAGCTGTGAGGGAACTTGGGAAAATGCGAGGCCTGCTGCCCAGGGGAGGTCTTGACAGCAGCCAGGGAATCAGAGCTGGAGCCCGAGGGCTGGGCAGGCACTTAGTTCTCAGCTCCATTCTTTGCATACTTTTCGCTGCAAAAAGTTGAACTAAGTACAAGAAATTGGTGACTGGGCTAACAGCCGGGAGAATGAGGAACTGGATGGGGTGAAGTGCTCCAGAGGAATGTCTGGCACAGAGTTCTTATTTCCAGAACTTTCCAGCATTGGCAGGTGTGAGGTTGTGCGGCCGCCACCAGCCTTGCCAAGGAGATTTAGCACTAACTAGGGAGCACAGAGGGAAAAGTCCCTTGAATGCCAGTCACAGAAGAGGGCACGATGAATATCAGCTCCAAAGATACTCTACAGGAATCGAGGCTTGGCCAGTTAACAGAGCTGCAGTGTGCTGGCCAGCTCTGAAGGATGGGGGAAAAAGTGACCAGACAAAGCCCATCCCCACCATTCTTTTTAGAAGGTTCAGTGTGTACCAAGTGTCTCATACCACAAGGGGAAAATATTTGAAAAGATAAGGAACGGGGGAGAAATCCTGCCTTATATTCATGAAACTGAAGCCTTTGAATGCCATCCCCCTGCCCTGTATGCACCTAAAACATGGTAGGGCTCCCAGCCTTCTTTCAAATCCAGCTTTAATTGTGCTGCGTGATGTTTTTGTTGTGTGCTTTGACCTTGAGGTAGAAATCTGCTGCCAAACCATGCCCAGGCCCAGTTCTCCTGAGAGAAGAAAGGGAGCTAGTCTGATAGCTGGATGCGTCCTCACGTGCCCCAGCTATGAAAGCAGAAGGAGGCAAGGGCAGCCTTGAGTCTGCAGGTAGGCGAAGGTCAGAGGACAAAGGACAAAGGATGAGACTGGGACTAAAACACATACTTTGATTCTGAGTTCTGAGGTAAAAGCCTTTTCCAGATGGGTCTCCTTCCTTCTCCCTCTTTATTCTACACCTTCCTGGCTGATGACCTCATTGTCTCAAGTTAAGTCATGGTGGAAACTCTGTGAAGTCAACTGACCTCACACAAAATCCTCTCCTGTCCTCACATCCTGTGCTCAGCACAGGTCTAGGTAATCATTAGTTAACCTTTTAGTGCTGGCTGTTTCTCTTGGCCACAGACATACAAAGGCTTCAGTATAAAAACAGTGCCATGCAGGAGACCTGCGTTTGATCTCTGGGTCAGGAAGTTTCCCTGGAGAAGAGAATGGCTAACCCACTCCAGTATTCTTGCCTGGAGAATTCCATGGGCAGAGAAGCCTGGTGGGCTACAGTCTATGGGGTCACAAACAGTTGGGCACAACTGAGCAACTAACACACGTTCACACACATAAAAACAGCAGTCGATAATTCCCCATATGTATGTGAAAAAAATATTCAGAAAAATGGAAGGTACTGTAAATTCAGTAGCTTTTTCAGAAAAAAAGAAGAAATCCGTGCCAGAACTGCTGTTGGTAGAACCTCAGGACTTTGGGGGATTCTAGGCCTGGCTCTCCTAGTGTTTATGTGGACAAGTAGCTTTCCTTTTTCTCATACATAAAATGAGGAGGTTGAACTAGAAGATTGCTATGGTTCACCTTCTTCTAAAAAATAAAAAGACATTTTTCCAGGATTCTTCTGCCTCAGGCAACAGTTAGGGATTACCAGATTGAGCAATATTTGGGACACACTTATTCTAAAAGACTTTCCTGGTGGCTCAGACGGTAAAGCATCTGCCTACAATGTGGGAGACCCGGCTTCAATCCCTGGGTCGGGAAGATCCTCTGGAGAAGGAAATGGCAACCCACTCCAGTACTCTTGCCTGGAAAATCCCATGGACGGAGAAGCCTCGTAGGCTACAGTCCATAGAGTCGCAAAGAGTCAGACATGACTGAGAGACTTCACTTTATTCTAAAAAAACATTCGTTGTTTATCTGAAATTCAGATTTCAGCCTGGTGTTCTGTATTATATCTGGCAAGCCTATGGCAGTTACATTTTTCTGGGAGGAGAGTGACTGACCCAGGCTCTGCTCCCTGACCTGGGCTGGGAGGCGGGACCAATGGAAGGTGCCTGCGAGAACGGGCTCTCTCCCGCCCAATTGCACTGGTCACCCCGGCTGCAGAGCAAGAGCAGACCCTGCTGTCCCACTCAACTTTTCTCTCATCAGGGACACAGTGAATTAAAATCTCTCCAGATCGTTTTAGGCAGAAAAGCTCAAAATTATATTTAATTTGGTCACATTTCTTTCTTTTTTTTTTTTGAGTTGCAGAGAACATTTTATTTTTTTAGGTTCATGCAGTGAAACTCATGAGATAGACACCTTTAAAGTAGCACTATTTTGAGGTTTCAATGAGTATATGCTGATTCAATAATGTGTTTTTTTCTTATATTTTCTTATTTTTATTTTTTAATTAATTTATTTTAATTGGAGGATAATTACTTTACAATATTGTGGTAGTTTTTGTAATTTGACCACATTGCTAATCAGCATTAAAAAACAAAAAGTAATAACTCCTTTTCAGTATAAGGAGACAGTTTTTTTCTTTCTCCGTGGAATCAAGTTCTAGCATGTAACCAAGGAGGCAGGTCCTCCTTAACAAAAAAATCTTGGACACAGTATGCATTGGAATAAAATTCATTTGGTGAGGGTGACATACAGAAAAGATCTATACAAAAAGAGCTTCACGACCCAGATAACCATGGTGATGTGCTCACTCACCCAGAGCCAGACATCCTGGAGTGCAAAGTCAAGTGGGCCTTAGGAATCATCACTGCAAACAAAGCTAGTGGAGGTGATGGAATTCCAGTGGAGTTGTTTCAAATCCTGAAAGATGATGCTGTGAAAGTGCTGCACTCAGTATGCCAGCAAATTTGGAACACTCAGCAGTGGCCACAGGACTGGAAGAGGTCAGTTTTCATTCCAATCCCAAAGAAAGGCAATGCCAAAGAAAGCTCAGACTACCGCACAATTGCACTCATCTCACATGCTAGCAAAGTAATGCTCAAAATTCTCCAAGCCAGGCTTAAACAGTACGTGAACCATGAACTTCCAGACGGTCAAGCTGGATTTAGAAAAGGCAGAGGAACCAGAGATCAAATAGCGAACATCCACTGGATCATTGAAAAAGCAAGAGAGTTCCAGAAAAACATCTGCTTTATTGACTATGCCAAAGCCTTTGACTGTTTGGATCACAACAAACTGGAAAATTCTTAAAGAGATGGGAATACCAGACCACCTGACCTGCCTCCTGAAAAACCTGTCTGCAGGTCAGGAAGCAATAGTTAGAAATGGACATGGAACAACAGACTGGTTCCAAATCGGGAAAGGAGCAATTCAAACCTGTATATTGTCACTCTGCTTATTTAACTTCTATGCAGGGTACATCATGTGAAATCCTGGGCTTGATGAAGCACAAGCTGGAATCAAGTTTGCTGGGAGAAATATCAGATATGCAGATGACACCACCCTTATGGCAGAAAATGAATAACTAAAGAACCTCTTGATGAAAGTGAAAGAGGAGAGTGAAAAAGCTGGCTTAAAACTCAACATTCAGAAAACAAAGATTATGGCATCCTGTCCCATCACTTCATGGCAAATAGATGGGGAAACAATGGAAACAGTGAGAGACTTTACCTTCTTGGGCCCCAAAATGACTGCAGATGGTGACTACAGCCAAGAAATTAAAAGATGCTTGCTCCTTGTAAGAAGAACTACGAACAACCTAGATAGCATATTCAAAAGCAGAGATGTTACTTTGCCAACAAAGGTCCATCTAGTCAAAGCTATGGTTTTTCAAGTAGTTATGTATGGATGTGAGAGTTGGACTATAAAGAAAGCTGAATGCTGAAGAATTTATTCTTTTGAACTGTAGTGTCGGAGAAGACTCTTGAGAGTCCCTTGGACTGCAAGGAGATCCAACCAGTCCATTCTGAAGGAGATTAGCCCTGGGATTTCTTTGGAAGGAATGATGCTAAAGCTGAAACTCCAGTACTTTGGCCACCTCATGCGAAGAGTTGACTCACTGGAAAATACCCTGATGCTGGGAGGGATTGGGGGCAGGAGGAGAAGGGGATGACAGAGGATGAGATGGTTGGAGGGCATCACCAACTCGATGGACATGAATTTGAGTGAACTCTGGAAGTTGGTGATGGACAGGGAAGTCTGGTGTGCTGCAGTCCATGGGATCGCAAAGAGTTAGACACGACTGAGCAACTGAACTGAGAGTGACATACCCAGCACCTCAGTGAGAATAAAGGTGCTCTGAATCTAGAAGCAGGAGTCACCTTCAGAAGAAGAGTGGGAAGAGATTTACATTATATAGCATTTTATAGCTTATAAAATTTTTTCTTACATTGTATGAATTAATTTTTTATCCATAACTCAGTGAAAAGTGTAGGTTTTCCTGGTAGCTCAGATGGTAAGGAATCTGCCAGCAATGTGGGAGACCAAGGTTCACCCCTTGGGTCAGAAAGATCCTCTTGGAGAAGGAAATGGTTACCAACTCCAGTATTTTTGCCTGGAGAATTCCATGGACAGAGGTGCCTACAGTCCATGGGATCGCAGAGTCAGATGCAACTGAGTGACTTACGCTTTTCAATGAAAAGGTTATTACATTAGTCTCATTTTACAGGTAAAGAATTTCACTTAAAAATGTTACATTTCTTCCCTAAATCACCCAGCAAGTCAATGGAAGATGGGGCTTGAACCCAGGTTCTTAACCACAGTTCCCTCCTTCTGCCCTGCTGTCTAAGAACTGTTTTTCTGGAAGAGTCACATATTTCTAGGGTCCCTGTGGGATTTGGAAAGAAAGTTTCAGTGCCTTTTTGATGCTTTTGACAGAATGGTAACACACCAATCCTTAAACAGGCCCCTATTCTGGGCCAACCCAGCAAGCCAGGACAGAGGCTCTGAGAGCTGGCTGATCAAAACCAGCTAGGCTGATTAGCATTATTTCCACAGATGAGGAAACTGCAGGTCAGATTGTTGATATCAAAGCAGGCAAGCCACAGCTCGCCTCTCTCCTTCCAGTGATCAGGCCGAGCTCAGTCCAGGCAGCCCGGGAAATCCTCAGAAAAGCTCACATTGTGAACAGAAATGGCTTATGAAAAAAGTACACAGCCCTGTCTCTCATTTCTGTTGCTGATACGGGCTCACACCCTGTGTGTGTTTGGTGCCTTAGTAATAACTCCATTGCCATTGGTCCGATTCACTTCTGCGGTCTCTGCATGGGTGGACTGGGCTGGGTTCCAGGCATTGTTTATGCCAGGAAACTAGAAAATGGACCAGAACTCTCATATAAGCTTCGCCATGCTGCTCTGAAAAAGAGCCGCTAGTGTTAGGGTTTTGAATACTAATGGAATTGTTTTCTCTTACACGAATAGTCTTAAATGTTTTCCTGTTGTATTTGAAAAGTATGTACTACTGATTTTATACAGTAATTAGTTATTTAGCTCTTGAGAGAGAAATCTCTCACATCCCCTTACAATCTGTGGGTATCCCGTTTGTCTTGACTCATTTATATGCTTTACATATTTTTTGATCACCAATGAAGAATAAGAAATTACTGGAGAAGGATAAAAATGACATAGGACAAATGACTTTCAGAGAACAGACACCAGATGAGATTATGGAATGAGTTTTTAGATTCTTCTTTCACTCTCATAGATGTAAAATCCCTTAATCTTTTAAAAATTATAACCAAAGGGAAACCTCCAAGTTGCCCAAGCCTACATCTAAAACCCAATCTCCCCAACTGCCTAACAGTCTCAGTTCTTTCGCTGTTGACAAACAACACATATTAGCATAATGGAGATAATTAAGGGCAGTGCCAGGCACTGTTATGCTACAGGCTTCTGCAGGGCAGGTTTCTGCTCCCTCCTAACAGCCTGAAGGCGTGGAGATTAACACCTACGAAGTGTGGTGGCTTGAATATAGATGAGGGGAGAGAGACCGGCTGCTTCCTTTGATTAAAACATTACAAGAATAATTATTACAATAGTGAAATGACTTCGGCCTTCTGTTAACATTTTTTTTCCTCTCTCCTCTAGTTTATTCTGTATCTCTGGAACTTTTTTTTTTTTTCCCCATTCCTCCATATGGCAAATCACTATCATTGAAAAGTCTTATACTTCAAGTTGAGAACATTTTGTATGGTTTGAATTGGTGGTCCCCAAGACAGGGTAGTTTTCATTGTTGCCAAGGAGAGGAAAATATTACTTCTGGAGAGCCAGCAGGTATTGTATTAAACAGTTGTACCAGCTGGAAACAAATTATTGCTTTTATTCGAAACTACCAATTTGAAGTCGGATGCGTTCATTTTAGTGGGACATGAGTAACAGGACCAGGTAGAGTTCTTGTGTTGACAGGTTCCTCAGCAGGTCAGTCTAGATCCAAATCAGGAGCAACACTCAGGCTACTGGCTGCTGTTTTTAACATCAGAGTTGTGATTGCTTTTAATTTGCAAACTGATTCCACTGTCACTCTTTTCTCTGTCTCAGGCTCTGGAATATTTAAGAAGGTTTAGAGGAAGGGAGAGACACATATTGAGCAGAATCCAAATGCAATATCCTTGTACTGCTATTTCAGTTGTGATTTCTACAAAATTATTGCATATATATTATTGCTGCAGCCTCTGGGTCCCCTCTGTGATATGAGATAAAAGAAGAGTCACCACATTTTTGCAAAGGACAAAGACACTCTGGCTTTATTTCTAAAGATCTTGTGATCCAGAACTTGGTTCTGTTCTTGGAAAACAAATACAGGCTCAGCCAACAGTAGCACGAGCTGTGTTATCAGCTGATGTCTCCATTCTGTATTTTTAGTGGGCAAATAAAATCTATCAGGACAGTGTAATTTAGAAGGGTGGAGAGAGCCGCATAATTTCCAGGGCTGGGAAAAGAGTTCTCTGGAGCATTTTTGGTGGAACTGATCTGTTTTGGCAGTAACCTTCAGCTTCCTTTTTTTTTTTTTCCCTATGTGTGGGTTTTTTTTTTTTTTTTAAATGGAAAAATACAGCACAGGACCCTGAAAGTTGAGAAGCAACTACAGAGAACACTGCCTGTTGCTCTCTTACTAGAATTTGTTTTCTGCTGCCTCCTTGCTAGAGACCTGTTTACTAATAAAGTGCCTTCCTATCCGAAACTTAATTGAATTGAACTTATTCAAATCTTGGGGGAAAAGTGCCTTTTGGTCATTTCATTCTGTCAAAATCTGACATATCTTTTGACCTAATTGATTAAAACCAAAAACTCAGATCATTTTCCCAGGTGAATCATCCTCCTCAATCCTCCCCTGGAGCCCACTCTACTCTTGTAGTTTCTCAAGGGAGATAGAAATCAACTTTGGGTAAACTAACACTTTTTTGAAGATGGTGCAAATGAGACAGAATTAGAATATCATACTGGATTAAATGGGAGCTGGAATAGGGATCTTCAATTCCCGATCCAGGAAGTTAGCCACATAGAATCTTGTGTCCAGAGTTCAGAAACCATCTACCAAAGACATGTGCTCACTGTTTGGAGCAGAGTGAAAAGATGGAGCTGAGTTTGGTAGCATCACATCAATTCTTTCTCTGTGAAACACAAGTGGAGTCCCTGGTGAAAGGTGGTGACCACCTCCAGTTCCATTTGATTTGGCAGGTCGGTTGGTCCTATGAGAGGATGCCCTTCCTCTTCCTCTCCTCCCCAATCAGTGAGACTGAGGGAGATGCTTGTTGCCTCTTCCACATTCGAGAGAGGAGCTGAAATCAGATGCACATGGCAGAAGTTGTATAAGGTCTGAGTACTTGGAGAATTGCAGAAGCTTAATTTGAATATTGGAGAAGGCAATGGTACCCCACTCCAGTACTCTCGCCTGGAAAATCCTATGGACGGAGGAGCCTGGTAGGCTGCAGTCCATGAGATCGCTAAGAGTTGGACACGACTGAGCAACTTCACTTTCATGCATTGGAGAAGGAAATGGCAACCCACTCCAGTGTTCTTGCCTGGAGAATCCCAGGGATGGGGGAGCCTGGTGGGCGGCCATCTATGGGGTCAAGCAGAGTCGGACACAACTGAAGCGACTTAGCAACAGCAAATCTGAATATATGTATCTGTGTGTGTGTGTACATTTGAAATTTAACAAAAAGTACAGTAAGAAATAAATACCTGTGTTTGTTTCCTTTGTTGTAACAAATGTTCATACACTGGCGGCTTAAAACCACAGAAGTATATTCTCACCCTTCTGAGGCTAAGTCCAAAAACAAGGTGTCAGAGGACCGTCTCTCTGAAAGCTCAAGGGGAGGACTTGTTCCTCACCTCTTCCAGCTTCTCGTGACTGTGGGCATTCTTTGGCTTGTAGCTGCATCACTCTAACTTCTGCCTTCATCTTCTCATCACCTTTTCCTCTGTGTGTCTCTGTGAAGGATACTTGTCACTGGATTTAGGATCATAATGATATCCTCATCTCAAGATTCTTAATTACATCTGCAAAGACTCCCCCCAAATACGGTCATAGTCACATATTCTGAGGTTTAGGATGTGGGCATAACTTTTGGGAGGGGCCACCATCTTGGCCACTATAATCCCTCAAACTTGACTATTTGCTCAGAAGAAAATGTTTGGAAGTAGGTGTGATATTGTAAACTGGTTGATTAACTTGCATAAATGTAGGTTTTTTTTCTTTTATATGCTTTAATTTATCCCCCAAACGTTTTAAGGTAGAAGCATAAGATCATGCATTGTTTATGAAGAGATATGATTTTTATTCTAGACTTGTATTATTCTTGCAGATACACACAATGGTCAGTGGAAACATCAAGCCTTTCTCAGGCACCTCCAAGCACAAGGAGCACTCATTTCACAAAAGGAGGAAGCGGATATTTCTCCTACTGTCTTGCCCATGTTCTACCAAGCACTTTGTCATCCCTATTTTTCTGAGTCTCCTGGTAAGCTGCTTCCACAGGTTCTTTCAAAGGCAGTGATTCTCTACTTTTCTGCAACTGCAGACCCTCATGCAGTCATGTTTGTTGCCTCATGCTCCTTAAAGGAAGTTAAGGAGAGAAATGTCCTCAGCATCTCAGAATATTGCCTGGCCAGTTGGCCAAAGATGAAGAGACAGAGGATCTTAACTGACCAGCACACATTTCTTTGGTTTGCCCCATGCCGTGCAGACACAGGCTCGAGGGAGACGTGGCGACCAGGTTATAAAATGATAACCATTCTCCCTTGTTCCATGTGCATCTTGCCCCTGTTCCCTGAAGCCATCACTGCCCATCTTCTCCCACAGAGTGTGGCCATATTAGAAACCTGAATCACAGTCCCTCCTAGGGATCATCATATCTTAAACTCTAGATCCCCACAGATGTGCCCCAGTGTGCTGGTCCCTAGTCTCGGATTTGCTACTAAGTTGGACGTGAAGCTCTTGCTTAGACTGGAGCTTCAGCGGTGGATTTGAGTCCTGGTTTTATCAGAGGAGCCAGCACTGGGGATTGAGGAGCATTTGTGCCATTATTAAGACTCTGCATTTTGATTCTTCTCCTGTGACTGTTCCTTGAGTTCTGCCCTTGCAGAATCCTGGTGGGAGGTGGGGTATTTGTAGTCAGGATGCAGACATTCTTGGGTCTCCAGTCACAGTGCCTTCAAAGTATCACCAAGCCCTCTTGCAGGGGACTCTCACTTCTTTGACTGGCTCAGTGACGTATTATACTGATTATAATTGATATCTGGCATCATAAAAAGGAATATTTCTTCAGAATCTACAGACTACAACAAAACCCCATATAGTATCTTAGCAAGGGCCTCTGCCCTCTACCTGAGAGATCATGAGGGGAAAGAACCCCAACAATCGACCTGAATCATGACTAATCAGATGAGCAGTTCCTACTGAGTGGGAGAAAAAGCAGAAGCAGATATGATATGAGCAGAGCAAATCATTTCCCTTTCCACTTCTTTTCGTCACCTTGTTTATGTTGAACTTGACCGTATGATGGGCCCTAATTCATTGTGTTATCACTCTGCTGGATCAAGGTTTGATCAATTCTGTAGTCCATCTGAGGTGAGCTGCCATGGGTCCTTAGCCTGTTTGATATCCCAGTCTGACATTTCTTCTCTGAAATGTCCTCTTCCTATAGCTTGTATTTATACCTAGTGAAGGATTTCCTAGACTCTGATCCAAGAAGCATGAGTCCTGAGAGCTATTTTGACAAGAAGAATAAAAGGGAATCTAGTGTCATAATATGTTTCAAAATTCAGCATGCTATAATTCGCTACTTGGAGATTCATAACAAGCATTAGAAGTCTCCTTGACCTTGGTTAATGTGGAGTTTCCCAAACATATTTGACTTCAGAACTCCACTTCCAGGTAACACCTATTAATAGAGGCACATTCTGGAAAACACTAGCCTGGTAGGAGATATGTTGGATTTTGAAACAAAACACCTTTGTCCAAGTCGCCTCTGTGATTTTCTGTTGGCATCAGATAAGGTACTGCTGCTGCTACTGCTGCTAAGTCGCTTCAGTCGTGTCTGACTCTGTGTGACCCCATAGACGGCAGCCCATCAGGCTCCCCCGTCCCTGGGATTCTCCAGGCCAAGAACACTGGAGTGGGTTGCCATTTCCTTCTCCAATGCATGAAAGTGAAAAGTGAAAGTGAAGCCACTCAATCATGTCCAACCCTCAGCGACCCCATGGACTGGAGCCTTCCAGGCTCCTCTGTCCATAGGATTTTCCAGGCAAGAGTACTGGAGTGGGGTGCCATTGCCTTCTCCAGATAAGGTACTAGTGACCTCAATTTGCCTTGTATATAAAATGAATGTTTACAACACTGGATTATCTGCCTACCTGGGGGTGAGAAACCAAGGTGTCTGTGAAAGCACCTTTAAAATTATAATGACCGTTCAAAAATAGTTCTGTGTATATAGATCTAGAAGAGCACACTGAATCTGCCCCCATTCCTGATTTTGTAATAGTTTTATTGGCACACAGCCGCGTTCCTTTGCTATGTCTATGGCTGCTGCACCAACAGCGGCAGAATTGAGTCACTGAAACAAAGACCACATGGCTTACAAAGCCCCAGCCTGGAGTCTTGTCTGAGGGTCCCCAGGTGGCTCTGATCCCCTCACCAAGTAGTTGACATGTTAACGTCTCCAGGACTAGGTGGAAGATGGTGAAATAACTGCACGCAGACTTTCTCTAGATAATAACTTGGGTGATGAACATGCCTGGACACTAACAGTAGATTCTAGAAGGTTGCTCAGTCCACCCCAAGTAGAAGGAGGAGCCAAAGAGCTTGCTACTCCAGGCCTGTGGAAGGGGCAGAGGGACATTTGTTACAAATGACTTACTGTCAATTGCAGCCAAGGATGTGATGTCTCTATGAGTTTCTGAAATCCTTAGGAACCAGAAATAGATATCCACTTGCAAGCACCCTTCTTAAAGGATTAGCAGAGCGTTGGAATATTGTGGTCACCCTTCTTAACATTTCATCTTCAGGTCCTCCCTGGTGTGAGAGCTGGTGTTCAGGACCCCCAGTACCCACCTCTCAAACTGGTAGAAACACTCAGATCAGCATTCTGAAAAGCCGCCTCAAGGATTTTTCTGGAACTTGGCACCCTGAACTCAGCCGCTTTATGTTCACAAAACATTCCTGGAAAGAAGAATGCTGTCTACTTAGTTGGTGGGTGAGTAACACGATAAGAGCCTTAAGGCCGGGAACTGGATGCTGGTCGTATCACTCAGACCCCTGTTTCTGGTCTCCGCAGTCAGGAGCTGCTAACAGCATCTGGCGTCCGTAACTCTTGGTGGAGGAATGCTGGCCGGGCTATTTGTGGCGCCTATCTCTGAGAGCACACTTAAGACACCTCATACATCTCCAGCCTTCCTCCCCTGCTCGCGTGGGTGCGTCAGCGGTGATTGCGTTCATGACGGGGAGGGATGACATGTGCCGGAGAGTCACCGTGACCTCTCAGGGCTGTGTTTGTCTTCTGAGAATTGCTCTTGAGAGTGTGTACTTACTTCTAGTCCCTGAAGATCTTAAAAACTCAAACAGACTCGTCAACTGCCCCGAGCAATTTAGAGGCAGATGGACTTTCCTTCTGCTTGGGGTTCACTGCCCTCTTCAGTCTGGGTTTTGTTCCCCAGGACTCCCTGGCCTCCCACAGCGGACAAGTGGGAGCATCCCTCTCCCTTCTCCTTGCCTCACTCAGGCTCTTCTCTTCACCCCTCCAGCCCCATCTTTCCTGACATCTCTCAGCCCTTTTATCTGAACTCCCTCAGAACCTAAGCTCTAGATTGCAGTTTAACATTTAAATAGATCCTATGACTTAGAGTCCACTTGAAATACATATGTATTTTTACTCTCCTCTTTCCAGCAAGAAACATCTGCCTCTTAAAAGCAAAAGCCCATCTACTTCATCTGGGCCTCCCCATCAGTCTAAAAACTACCATATAGTAGTTTGTCAGTAAAAGCTGTTGAAAAAGGAGAATTTTGAAGAGAGGTTTCAGGGTCGCTCTAATGACTACATTTAGGAAAAAAAATGCCAGGTTTCAGAGAGCTGTAGTGGCGGCTTCAGTGTGAGCCGTGTTCATTCTAGGACTCGGATGCATCTGGCGGGCCAGGGTAGGCCACCAAGACCTGTTTGCATTTGACCCAAGGAGTTTCCTGGGAAGGGACTCACCCTCAAGGAAGAGAGAGTAAAGGGCTGTGATATTTGGACAAGGCCTTAAGCCAATGAGGGACAGAAGGGATTTATCAGTTTCCTGGCTCTGCCATAACAAAGTACCACAAACCGAGTGGTGTAATACACAGAAATGTGTTCTCTCACCGTTCTGAAGGCTAGACATCCAAGATCACGATGTTGGCAGAGTGGATTTGGACCTTCCTTGTTGCTTTCAGCTTCTGGTGGCCCAAGCATTCCTTGGCCTGTGGCCATATCACTCCAATATCTGCCTGACCTCATATGGCCATCTTCCTCTGTGTGTCTGTCTTCACATGGGGTCCTCTCTCTTATAAGGACACCAGACATACAGATTAAGGCCCCCCTTCCCCCACCCATGACTTCATCCTAACTTGATTGCATCTGCAAAGACCCTATTTCCAAATAAATCCACCTCCACAGGTACTGGGGGCTAGGAGCTCATCACATCTTTCTGGGGGCATAATTCAGCTTATAATAAGAGACATCTTTAATAGAGTTACCTGTTACTCTTTAATATCTTTCCTTTCAATAAAGCCTGGGAGGAAAGAAGTCAGTAAAAGTAAATCTTTATAAAACATCAAGTTTATATGCTTTTGTTGTATACAGTCAGCCTTCTGTGTCTCTGGGTTCCACATCTATAGCTTCAACCAGCGTAGAACAAAAATGTTTGGTTAAAAATATTCCAGAAACCAGAAATTCCCTGGTGGTCCAGTGGCCAGGTTGCTGCACTTCCACTGCAAGGGATCCATGTTCAATCTTTGGTCAGGGAACTAACATCCCAAAAGGCACACAGCATAGCCAAAAAAATAAAAAAATTTCCAGAAAGGTCCAGAAAGCAAAACTAGAATTTGCCACATGCTGGCAACTATTTAATAGCAGACATTTTATGAAGTATTATAAGTAATCTAGAGATGATTTAAGGTATACAGAAGGATGTGTGTAGGTTATGTGCAAATATTATACCATTTCAAATAAGGAGCTTGAGCAGCTGTGGGTTTGGGGACCTCACGGTTTCTAGAACCGATCCCCCGGATGCTAGAGCGGGCATGCTGGTGAGGTTACAGACATCTCCCCTCGTCTGGAACCTGGTGGAAGCTGAATGCAACTGGGTCTGAGCAGAGGCACCCATGCCTACAGCGGGAGCAGAAAAGCATAGGAGCAGAGGTTTCAGAAGAGGCAAGAGGACTGTGTCTAAGTACGTATTGGAAGGAGTAAGACCTCACCAGAGACTACGGGCAGCCCTCTTCCTTCCTTTCCTGCCTGCATCTAAGCTCCCCTCCCACTGCCACATTTCCTCTATGGGCAGTCTTGTTTCTCCAGCTCTCTCAGTCTCATGCTGTTTGGACTTTACTTCTACCTTTTCTTCCTTATTCCAAGACCCTATCAAGCCATTTTATTCAGAGGGGAAAAAAAATGATTTTCTCCTGTAGAGAGTGTCATCTGTATCATTAAGAGTTCTCTTGGCTCTGTTTTTCATTGTGTCACTTTTAAAGAACGTACCTTTGCCTTGAGAAATGAACGACCCCTGCTTGCACTTGAGAGGCCATCTCGTTGCCCAGGGCTGTGGCCGCAGCTCCTCTCCAGATCTGGAACATCCTCTGACCTGCCCCACCCAGGCAGTGGAGGGGGTCGACAAGCCCCTTGGACCTTTAGGTGAGAGATCAATTTCTAGAAAATGTGAAGCACCCCCCTTCCAACCCACTTCCCTCTGGCTTCCCTGTCTCACTGATCAGCAGAGGGTGGTGATGACCGGACGTTTCCAGGAGTCACGAATGCCCTCTGGTTGTAGCGGCTCTGAAAAAATGAAGTGAAAGTGTTAGTCGCTCAGTCGTGTCTGACTCTTTGTGATCCCATGGACTGTAGGCCACCGGGCTTCTCTATCCATGAAATCCTCCAGGCAATAATACTGGAGTGGGTTGCCATTCCCTTTCCAGGGGATCTTCTCGACCCAGGGATGGAACCCAGGTCTCCCGCATTACAGGATTCTTTACCGTCTGAGCCAGCAGGCAGGCAGCTCTGAACCCCTGCCCAGAACTGTGTGGGTTGGCGCTGTACATACCTGTTGTTGACTGAGCTGGCTTTTACACATCCCCAGTGAGTGTTGTCAGAACCCTTTTTATTTGGTCACAGGCATCCTCTTTTTTGACATAAAACAGAAATTAGACTAATGCCAACCTCTCATTCTGGAGGCTCGCATTCGGTGCCTTGGGGAGAAACCTTTGGTGGAAAGCTGCCCCTACCGACGTGGACCCACGGGGCCCGGGGCGTCTGCCCTGGATGTGATCCCACGCAAGCAGCAGAAGCCAGGCTGTGGCGGCAGCAACCACAGCCCTGGCACGTCCTGTGGAGCTGAGCCTCGGGGAATCTTGTGACCAGCAAGGTGGGCTGCCGCGGCGTTGGGAACGTCACAGCCTCTCCTGAGGGGCGGAGGGGGCAGGGTAGGAATGAGCACCCCCTTCCCCTCCCTACCATGCCTCCAAGCTGTGCCCTTGTTCACCTCCCCTGGTACCCAGGCCCTTTCAGGCTGGCACTGATGGGGTAAGAGGATGCTCTGGTCACAAGTATGCCAGCCAGACCCCACCTGATGCATTTGCCGGGGGTATAATCAGGGCATCAGTGCAAACTCGACAAACCAAAAGAGTCAAAGCAAAGTCCTGAGATTTGGGCAAATATTTAGGAATTGAAAGATCTTTGTTAACATGAGCGCGTCTGCAGATGATATGTTCTTGCATATGTTTGTGCTTACATATTTACTTACAGAGGCTTAATCATTAAATCATGTTATCCCCTAAAGATGTTCTCAGCAGCAACAAATCTCTTGGCATGAGATCTCGTAGCAATAAAAACCCCTCGTGACAGGCAGGATGCTGCTGGAGTACAGAAAATAAATTTGAAAAACTAGGTTAAAACAGTAGGAGGCACGATAGTCTAGCAGAAATAAAAGGACAATCTAAGATTGTCACATCTAGATCTTTTTCTGAATCATCACTGCACTATTTTTAGTTCTGATTGTGTGTCTGTATGTGTGTGTGTGTAAAAATGATGTTAACATTGCCTTTTCTCCCAGTTCTTGCTCAGAGCTCTTCCATCTTCCTTGAGTCTGGAATCAATATAATTTTTATTGAAAGGAAACAATAGGATGCCATTAATTGATAGACTGAGAAATTGATTCAACAAATTGGGTTCAGAATAAATGATAGTAATGAGAGGGAAGGAAAGAGGAAACTTTTAGGACACACAGCACAGTCTTTTCATGTTTTATAAAGAGTTTCTTATTACATGAAGTTGGCTATGATTTTTTAGACTGACTTCAGTTAGTCAAAGATTAATAATAATATTGCCATGTGACAGCCTGATGGAGGCCCTTTTTCATTAATTACTCAATCACACCATCTCCCTGGGGAAGGTGGAACACTCCCTGTTTTATAGATGAGAAAGCAGAGGCTCTAAACCACCAAATGAGTTGCTTATGTAACTTGTTAACCATTGGAGTCTGGCCAAAATACCATGAAATGCACTGGTGGAAATATCATAGGTCTTCGCTGTGGATATACTATGGGCTGTTCATTATCTTCAATCATTTACCCTCCCTTTCCCCAAGAAACTTGCTCTTGCGCTGAGTCCTGTGCTTCTTTGCTTCCAAGGCCTTATCTACTTGCCCAGCTCAGGATAGACTGAGAACAAACACAAACTTGTCCTCCGGGTAAATCTGGAGACCAGGAGATTAGGTCACCGTGGCTGATGGACCAATCACTCAGTGACTCAGAGGCTTTCGTGATCCCTGGCTTTCCCTCCCCATGCAGAGGCAGGCCAAAGAGGAATGAAAGTGATGCTGCCTCAACTGGCAGACCCCGGACAGTGTGTGGACCGGGCTGGTCCCTGGCCTCATTTAGCGTTACATGTTCCAAAAGGCAGCCTGTGAGACACAGATGTTAAGTTTTTGACATTTTCATTTTATATTGGAATATAGTTGATTTACAGTGTTATGTTAGTCTCAGGTGTATAGCAAATGGCTCAGCTATACGTACACATGGGTCTACTCTTTTTAGATTCTTTCCTCTTATAGGTTACTACAGAGTGTTGAATTCCCTCTGCTATACACTAGATCCTTGTTGATTAGGGATGTTGCTTTTTAATTTCTATTCTCAAGAATAGAGATGGGAGAACAGAGGCCTGGCTAGTACGTACGCTGCTCGGGAGCACCTGCCCCCAGGGGTGGTCTGGTACGTGTACAGCCCTCTTTACTTTACAATCCAAGTGTGGCTCCTGGAAAGCTTTACTTCTTGACTGTCTCCAGCAGCAGCAGCACAGGCTTTGTGAGTTAGCACAGGAGATGTTCGGAAACACTTTTTATTGTCAGGACAAGTGGTGTTGAAGATACAGGCACAGGCTGGGACAGTCTCTAGGCCCCTCTGCCCTCAACGGATGAGGCTGACGGCTGCAGTCAGCCTGGCCGCGGGCCTGCTCAGAATGGCATTTTGGTGGTCCTGATGCAGTCACCTGATCTCCACTGGAAAGTAAACAGAAGTTTTCTGTTAGAGTTGAGCAATACACACCTCAAATATTTCAGAAAGTGCTTGTTGGGATGTGTAAACAGACCTGGGGTTTTACTTGCCTTTCAAGAACATGCGCTGTGACTGCATGGGTACCTGTTTGCTGGTCAACATTTGTCAAGGCAATCTGGGACTCAGTTTCATTGTAACATGTCCCTGCTGGTGAGTGTGTATGTGTGTGCGTGTATGCGTGCTTGCATGCTCGCATGCACACCTGTTATCCAATTGGTTGGCTGGGATTGCGTGCATTACTGATGTGGGCTGGAAAGAGGTCATTGTGCAGATCGCTTCTCAACCTTGTGTCACAAAGTAGCTTAAAATTTACCATGAAAATGAGCAAAAAAGCTGGGAACGCTGGTCATTAAACATTCCCTGGGAAAGCTGATCATTAAACATTCCCTGCACACCACTGCCTGTAGCCTCTGGAGGCTAATTGAGAATGGCCAAATTGGTTTAGGAGAGTTTGCAAAATAAATCAATCTGCTTACCTCTATTTTTAATCCATAATGATGCTCAAAGTAAGGTTTTAATTTGTCTTATAAGAACCTTAGAGTTTATATATATATATATATATATATATATATATATATATGGCTTCTCAGGTGGCTCAGTGGTAAAGAATCCACCTGCCAAGCAGGAGATATGGGTTCAATCCCTGGGTTGGAAAGATCCCCTGGAGAAGGAAATGGCAACCCACTCCAGTATTCTTGCCTGAGAAATCCCATGGATAGAGGAGCCTGGTGGGCTGCAGTCCGTGGGGCTGCAAAAGAGTCAGACATGACTTAGCAACTAAACTTAGCAACTAAACTAAACACAACAATACACACACATGTGTATGCACAAACGCATATACACACCAGGTTTAAAAATGCTAAAAGCATCACACTTTATGAAATAGTAGGACAATAGAGAGGAGCCTGGCCAGCTACAGTCCATAGAGTCACAAAGAGTTGGACACGACTGAAGCGACTTAGCATTCACATACACACACACACACACACACACACACACACACACACACCGACATATAAAAAAACTGAAAAAAATGGAAAATATCATCCTTAGTTCTACCACCCAAACATAATCATTTTAAAAAATAGAAATTTACAAAGTTAAGTCATTTGACTAAGCTTTACCTTTAAGAAATCAAGAAGAGGAAGCCCTCTTCTTGATTTTGTTGATCCAGAAGGAAGGCCCACTGGAAAGGTGACTTTTCAGTCTTTCACGATCACTTAATTGAGTCACAATTCCAACAGAAAATCTGCTTTTCCACGAACTTAAAACAAGTTTGAAGTTGGCCCTCCCTTTGTCTTGGATTCCAGAGTCCAAAAAATTACAGGGCTGTCTGACTTCAGTGTGTTAACAGGAGTTTTAGGGGTTATGAAACAGCAAGATAAACCATCCTTCAAATTCTCACAGTCTGCCGCATCTGAGCTCCCTGAGAAACTGTTCTCGGCAAGGAGTTCGGTCTTCAGAATCACTGACAAACGAAGGCTCCTTCCGGTTGCACAACGAGAAGGTCAGCAGTCACTGTGGTGAATTCACGGGCCCACACACGGCAGCCGTCAGGGCCTGGCTGGGTTCAGAAGCCCACAGCAGAGCACATTAGCTGAGACGTGTTTGCTTTGGAACCATGGCTGTTGTAGAAATAAATCAAGGATCCAAATGTAATAAGAGACGCAGGGCCAAGACTCTCTCTTCTTTTTAAACAGTGCTTGCAACTTGTTACCCTGCCTCTGATGCTGTCACCCTGCCACTGAGCTGCACTCACTGCATCTGGCTCTGATTAAGTCACACAAGGAGATCCAACCCACTAGCCTTCCAGGGCACCACCGCTGCCCCTGTCCTGAACACACACGCGTGTGAGCTCACCCCTGATGCCTTGTGTAAAGTCAGGCTTGTGACTCTTCCCAACCTGTAGGATAAGTGTAATTCTTCTATTCTAGAACTTGAAGTCCATAGCAGTAGTTGTACAGAATGTTGATGGCTCGGAACTAAAGTCCCTGCCCTCATGATGGGGGATATCAGGGGAGAAACATCAATTCATAAGGCCCAGCAGAACTCAGATCACAGAGCAAGTGTCATGAACCCCATGGCTAAAAAGGCTTTCACTCACCAAGAGTGAACCTAATGTAAACTAGGGACTCTGGATAATAATGATGTGCTGATATAGGTTCATCAGTTGCAGCAAATGTACCCCACTTATGTGGAATGTTGGCAGAGGGGGAGGCTTTGTGTATGTGGGACAGGGAGTAGATGGGAACTCTCTACTCTCTATTCAATTTTGTTGTGAACTGCTCTTAAAAATAAAGGCTATCTTTTAGAAAAGCTTCCATATTCAGAGGGTGGGAAGAGGCAGTTTCCAGAGTGGTGACATTTCTGGCAACACTCTTGAGTATGTGTTGAGGGGTGCACTGGACCCTCAGTCATTAGAGATGAGTTTCAAAAGAGAAAGAGAAGGAAGGAAGGTCATTTGTAAGC
Source organism: Nanger dama (assembly GCA_917880005.1). Classification (NCBI taxonomy): domain Eukaryota; kingdom Metazoa; phylum Chordata; class Mammalia; order Artiodactyla; family Bovidae; genus Nanger; species Nanger dama. The sequence goes on along the minus strand of CAKJTW010000032.1, from coordinate 10,304,327 downwards.
CTTTGTTTCCAATAAACACATTCACCCACTGATTTGCAAAAGTTTTCAGTTAAAAGTGATGAGAGAGGGAGAGATGATACACGTTCAGTATGGTGCCTTTGACAACATTGTTTGCGGAAGATTTGATTCGTTTCATCGTGATGCAGTAGAGGTAGAACAAGGGAGACTTTCAAAGATCCAGAGATCTGCAGTGTGACTTCCTCCTGCCAATCCACAAATCTCTAGCAAAATCTGTAAAGAAGAAAAATTAATAAAATGCCTGCCTTGGAGTCATCAGAGAACAGGCTGAGTTTTGTGTTCTGAGTGTCTCAGGGTGTCACAGGGACAGCTCCCAAGGGTCTAGGAGAGTGAAAGCAAGAGAAAAGCATGAAAGGGAATATGATTGTCATAGGAAAAATTATTTTATTAGTGCTGGTTTTCTTAACTATGGTAATGGTCAATTTGAGGAATATTGTTACAACCAGAAGGATCCCTCTGGTGGATATATTATACCCAAACCTAGAAATTGCTGACATCAACACCAAAGCCAGATGGTGGTTTCTAAACTGGTTTAATAATAGAATCCAGTGTTATCACACAGAAGACCTACAACTACTAAACCAATTTAATCTGAAATGATGCTCAGAAGGTATAATAGCGAGAGACAGGATAGCTCCAGTCATATGGGAAACTACTCATGATCCATTAATGTTGGAAGATTATTGTAGAAACAGAGACATCACCTGGGGTTTGACTGTTTATTGTTAGGAGATAAATTGAACCACATTGGGAGGAAGTCATGACATCTGCTAAGTATTTTGAACTTGGCCAGAAAACCACATATCTCTTCTTGGTGACTGATGTCTCCAAGGTGGCTTTTGATAAGACTTACTGCTTTTCAGCTCCTTCATAATCAGACAAGTAAGAAGGTGGCAGGATTTTTAGTACAATGCTCAAAGATACTTGTGGGAGAAACATATCATATATGTTGATGTTAGCTTTCTCTTCTGCTAGATGTGGAGCAGATCTGAAACATCTTTGTGTTGGGTGACTGGGAGGGATGATGGGGAATGCGGTTTTTCCAAGTTGTGGATTATTGATCCCGCATACATTTAGGGCCTCTGAAGGGCAGGGCCATTTTGGGGGAAGGGGTGGCGTTTAGTAGGAGATCACAGCACCACCATCCCTATTGATAAGCTTGGCACTGAGGGAGTGGAGCCAACAATAGGACCACTGGACTTTGAAGGGATTATGTGGACCTGAGAAATAGTAGCAATATGACGCCCCTAGACTAAGGACCAGGCCCTCTTCCATTTTCCCAGGCCCAAAGACATGTTTTACAACCAAACTAGTTATAGCTGCCCAAGTATCTATATCAGAATCTACCTTCAACGGCCTCCTGGTGACCTATTCCCAACCTTGCCCAGGGTTAAGCTCTTGTTGTCCATGGCATGTGACTACTACTTGCCCCCACTGGACTCCTTAAGAAGTCTTTAGCTCAGTGTATCTCAATTGTGACTGTAAATTAGAGTCACCTCTAGCCATACTTATGCTCTAAATTTGGACTGGAGAGGGCTTGGTGTGGACAGGGGTTGATTATGGAATTTGGACTAAAGCATAGCTCAGATGGTTTTAATATATAGCCAGGGCTGAGAACCACCCCTTAGCTGAATCTACATCTGGGTTCTGCCCAGGGTTTATCTGATGCTCTTGTTATATTGACTTCTCTTGAGTTGACCTGGTATTGACTCCCCAGTGTGCCTGGGTTCTGATCTTTGATATTTATTTGTCTTGTCTCCTAACCTATTGCCTACTTGTCCTCTGAAACTTGCATTCTTCTTCATAGTCTTCTGGAAAATGGCTTTTCCTGCAGAAAAATCCAATCATGTCAAGAGGCATTTTAGTAGGATCTTTACTTCCAGAGACCAGAACATGATTTTCTGGCTCCATCTACAGTCTCTGGCTGTGAGACATTAAAAAGAGGAATCTGTAGTCCAGGGGTGCCCTGATAGCACAGTCCCAAAGCTGTAACAAAATGTCTCTAGGGGTCTCACTGTCTGCTTGGCTCCCTGAGTTCGAGATCTAAGGTTAGAAGTTGTGTACGTGCAGCTTCCAAGGTTCTCCATCTCAGAGCCAGCACTCCGATTATAGAATTTTATACACCTCAGAACAGGTGGAAAAACAGGGTGATCACAGTTCACACTTTGCCTAAGTAACACGTTCTCCCAAATGTAGGAAATTTTTGCTTCAGAAATGCCCAGCCTCTGCTCTGAGATATTCCTGTGTGGTGTTTAAACGTCATCATTTCTCTGTTGAGACAGAAAGGACAATGGGTAGCTTCTGGAATCTAGATCAAGGTGAAACTCTCATAAACCTTTATTAGACCTCGCTAATCCCTTCCCTGCTTTGTGTCTGTTGTCCTGAGACACAGGCTTTGCTGGGTGACAGTTAAAAAAATAAAAGAATGAGAACTTCCCATGTCTCAGCAACTTTGGTTAAAACCTTCAGGAGTCCTGGTCGCAAGTGAGACATTAAAAAAAAGAAGCTTAGGAGTTGTGAACTCTTCCTTTGAAATTCTCATTTGCTTTTGAACATTCCTCTTCTCATAATGTAGGAGACTCACTTATATTACCCACAGGCTGACTAGGAGAGATTTTCAGTTCTACAAAGCTAGCCTGGTTTTTGTGGGATTATATCTTCTTTCTTAAGTCTTTTTGTGATGTAGAGTAATGGGTTTTCCTGAGTTCAGGTTCTGAGATCTGACACACCACCCTTAGGTTATCAATCTGAAATATAGCTTTAAAAACCTGCATAGATAGGCTGGTATTTGAAAAACCAAAACCAAAAAGCCCAACTCCCATGCGTGAACTTTGTCCTCAAAAGATATTGAATCATATGTTTGCTAAGTTAGAAATATCATTTAAAGAAGCTTTATTTGTTAAATTACTCTCTGTTCATTACGTGAAGGATACATACAATTAAACAGTAATTTTCTAGCCACGATTCCTTTGTCATTACAGGTTCAGTTCAGTTCAGTCGCTCAGTCGTGTCCGACTCTTTGCGACCCCATGAATCGCAGCACAGCAGGCCTCCCTGTTCATCACCATCTCCCAGAGTTCATTCAGACTCACATCTGTAATGCTATCCAGCCATCTCATCCTCGGTCGTCCCCTTCTCCTCCCTCCCCCAATCCCTCTCAGCATCAGAGTCTTTTCCAATGAGTCAACTCTTCACACAAGGTGGCCAAAGTACTAGAGTTTCAGCTTTAGCATCATTCCTTCCAAAGAAATCCCAGGGCTGATCTCCTTCAGAATGGACTGGTTGGATCTCCTTGCAGTCCAAGGGACTCTCAAGAGTCTTCTCCAACACCACAGTTCAAAAGCATCAATTCTTCAGTGCTCAGCCTTCTTCACAGTCCAACTCTCACATCCATACATGACCACAGGAAAAACCATAGCCTTGACTAGATGGACCTTAGTCGGCAAAATAATGTCTCTGCTTTTGAATATACTGTCTAGGTTGGTCATAACTTTTCTCCCAAGGAGTAAGCGTCTTTTAATTTCATGGCTGCAGTCACCATCTGCAGTGATTCTGGAGCCCCCAAAATAAAGTCTGACACTGTTTCCACTGTTTCCCCATCTATTTGCCATGAAGTGATGGGACCAGATGCCATGATCTTCATTTTCTGAATGTTGAGCTTTAGGTCAACTTTTTCACTCTTCTCTTTCACTTTCATCAAGAGGCTTTTTAGCTCCTCTTCACTTTCTGCCATAAGGGTGGTGTCATCTGCATCTCTGAGGTTATTGATATTTCTCCCTGCAATCTTAATTCCAGCTTGTGTTTCTTTCAGTCCAGCATTTCTCATGATGTACTCTGCATAGAAGTTAAATAAGCAGGGTGACAATATACAGCCTTGACGTACTCCTTTTCCTATTTGGAACCAGTCTGTTGTAGTGATGCTAATTTTTCAAGAAACTGGAATGATGATTTTGGGTAAAATACGGGTTTAGGCTGCCTAGTGAAATTCAATGAAATCAATAAGAAGCTCCCGTGCCTGCATCCTGAGCATAGAAACTAAGGAGGTGTCAACACACATACATTTCCCAGTAATGAAGCTTCAAGATGTGCTCCTTAATGGAAGATAATCAACTGCAATGCAAATTTAATGAACTCTTGATTTTGAAATGCAAACCAAATCCAGTATCCCACAGAAGATTAACCTAGTCGATAATCTCATTTGAAGCTTTGAGCTGTGAGAACCATCCAGGGCACTGACCAGATCTGCCTCTCGAGATGCTCGTGAGAGGTAGCCGTCCTTCTCAGGCTTACTGCCAGCTCCTGCGGTCTTCTCTACATATTTCACTATTGGCTAAATGCTACCACTCTGATCCTTAACAGGGGTACTATCAAATTTACAGTAACTACCCATGAAATGTTAGCCTGCATTAGACTGTTTAGAAGAAAAAGAAGAAAAAAAACTTATCTGAACTCATGTTTTTTACAGAAAGAGAAAGAGATGAAAATATTGGCTTTATTACTGGTAAACTGAATTGGAACACTCTGTGGCAGAATAGCTGGAAACTGCAAATGTCTCTTCAGATTCAGAGCTCAGGTCGAAGACTTTTCAGAAAGCAGCATATTTAAATTTTAATGGCAGTCATCTAAAGATAATGTGATGAAATGGAAACAGAGTGTTCCAGTGCAATTTACCAGTATAAAGCCAATATTTTCAATTGTTCCTAAAAAAATAATAATAACCCTTAAAACTGGACCAAGAGTGACCTTAGTTGTAAACTATAGCCTTCAGTTCATAATAATACATCAATATTGGTTCATTGATTGGAATAAATGTACACAGTAAAGTGTTAATGGAGAAGAGAAAAGGAAAAAAGCCTTCTCAGCCAAACCCTGCTCTGGTTTAATGCAGGCATGCACCCCTCCATGGAACAGCTTATTTTTTACCCGTTCCATCCTCCATCAAATCTTGGGGGGCTCTTCTTACTTTCCTTGAACCACAAAGAGTCTCCCTCAGCCCCTCTGTCTCAGAAGACAGGGCCGTTTGCCCTGCATCAACGCTTCAAAGTGGAACTCCCTTCCTTGATCCTATGGCCCTTTATCCTTCAAAGGTCCCCAGAGGAGGCCACCTGCAGAGCACCCTTCTTTCCCGTGTAAAACTGCTTCCCTGCGGCTCAGGTGCCTCGCCTCACACCATGTGTTTTTAGGAGTGGCCGACAATCAGTAGGTCCGGGATGTTTTTCTGGCTCTGTTGTTAAGGCACCCTGGTGCCAGGCCAAGCAGGCAGCGGAATATGTAGGTCTGGAAAGTAGGAGAGAGGTCACAGTCGTCCCCACCTGGAGCTATTCAATGACATTAATAGCGAAGCCAAGATTCTCAGCCAAGGAGACGGAAAATGGAAAGAAAATTCCATAGCACCTTGAGCTCCATGGGGCAGGGGCTTGGTCTCTTCCATGTGAGAGAGAGTGTAGAAAAGAAGAAGAGAGAGACAAGTGTAGCAACTGGAAAGTCACACCATGTAGAGAATTCTCACAGCACAGAAAAAGAATGTGATGTTGTTTTTTGCAGCTTTTCTAAGTCAATGAGGAATACAGGTTTCTAAGCCCTTTGAAGAGTATTTTGGAAGCAAATAACGCCTTCTGTAGAAGTTAATTTCTAAAGATTTATAGACTTGGTACTTAGCAACTGTACTTAGAGTAACTGCATAAGGGAGATGAAGACTTAGCAATAACAGCTTAGAAACAATAAAGGCTGCCGTAGCGCGGTTGGTGTGATTTGTGGTTCACAAACCACGTGTGGCATATACAGTGGGATCAAGACTTGAGATGAGGAGAGACTGTTTCTGAAGCCACATTTGTGTTCAAGGTTATTCCCTCCCCACCCCCCTCACCCCACCCCCCAGTTCCTTAGAGGAGAAAGAATTGGAAGCACGTGTTAGAAACCACTATGTAAACTTTATAGTTCATTTTGTTTAAATAATCACAATGTGCATTGTAAACTGAATCTGGATTGCCAGATTTACCACAAAAAAAGGGGGACACCTAGTTAAATCTGAATTTGAGGTAAACAATGAATAATTGTTTCAGTGTCTGTTCTGTGTTTTATAGGACAACCTTAAAATGAATGAGGTTCTCATTAGAGTATCACATTCAACATTCTCAACAAAACCTACTGTTTTTCGTGAGGCTCCCAGTGAAAGGCCATCTCGGCTTTGCTGTTGGCCTCTGAATGGACTGAGTGTCCTCAGTAGCTCCACCATTTGCTATTTCTCCAATTTTTCTATAAAATCTCCATTCCCTTGTGCTGCTGTTGTTTAGCCACTGAGTCATGTCCGACTCTTTGCGACCCCAGGGACTGCAGCCCACCAGACTCCTCTGCCCCTAGGACTTCCCCAGGCAAGGATACTGGAAGGGGCAGCCACTGAGGAACATTCCAGATTCTTGCTTCCTGAACCTGCTAGATCCTTCCTGTGCTTTTCTATTGCTGACCCTTTTCTTCTAGTTTTCTCTCTTCATTGGTCCACTCCCCCACTTCTTGGCTTTCTAAGATGACCCACCCTCATCTCTTGATGGCCTCTGCTTCACTTCCCCAGCTGGGAGCCAGTCTTGCCCACTTTTAAGTGGGAGCTGCTTTGTGGCCAAGATGGTGCACTGCACCCTACTTACCCCAATTTGCAAGCCCAACAGATCTCATAGATTCCCCTTAACTAGTCAAGCCCAGAATTTCATGCCCACGGAGGCCAAGATGAGGAGGCACAAGTCCCTCTTCCAGAGCACTGTCTCTTTAAGGCTAAGTTCCACAAAGCTTCCACAGAGAAGGCTGCTCAGACAGCCCCAGGGGGCTGATTAGAGGCCAGTTCTCAGAGATCTTAGGTTAAGGCAGGGGCACATCTGAGAGTATTTTTGCACTATTTTATTTTTTTAACACTAGGATCTGGGGGAATGGCATTGCACCATTTTCTTAGGAGCTCCAGACTCCAGCTCAAAGCCTCATTCCAAAGAACCCTTTCATATTTGTTCACCCTGAAATAAAAAGATTTTAATTTGAGCTGACAGTCTTGACATTTCATTAGCACTGAAATCAAGTAAAATCAATTCATGTCACCAGGATTGTTTATTACAGAGAAGGAATAATATATATATAACCGCACAGTGGCATTTTTCCACCCAATGGTTATAGAGAGAAGATGCCTTTCTTTGCAACTGATGTACTCAATTCCATCCAGTCCCCTGAAACTGCTCTCCCTGGTTACCTCTGTGGGGTTATCTCAACATTTCTGTGACCTGGAGCCCTAAGAGTTCTGTTTTGGGTTCTCTGAGGCATGTTTACCCCCTACCCCGGCTGGCAGTGATAAATGCCTTATTTTTTTCAACCAGAGGTTATTTCTACCAGAGTTCTGCTCAACTACTTCTAACAGCTCAGTACCTGGATATAGTTTCTGCAGTGGCCCAGGGTGGGTTAGATCTGGGCAGGATTGGGGCAAGCCCCATGAACCACTCCTAGCTAGTTAAAACATTATTTCCATGTGAGCTAATGCCATTCTGTAAGCTTTTCAGGGAAACAGCTCAGAATTATCTAGCAACATCTGGGATGACTCTCTCTCTTTTCCCTCACAGCGTGAACACTGTCAGAGATTCTTAGTTCATGTGACTATTCGCCCTGTAAATGTGATTATCATAGGAACTGCATTTATCCATGTGGACAAATGAGTTTGAACACGTAAAAATCTTTGGAGCCAAAGCCAAACAAGGCCCCTCTCAGAAATGCAGTCTTTTTGCCACCCTTCATTCCTTCGAGCTCACGGCTATTTTTACAGCAGCTTGAAAGTCTTGAGTTTTGGGAACAAGCCAGATGTTTTGGGGTGTGTCTATGCAGATTCTGAGATCTTTGAGGGAGGTGGGGGAAGGCAGCAAAAGAAAACAGTTTTCCTTCCCTTGGTTTCTAAGCATTTCTGTTCATCTGCATCATGTATGTTATGCTAAGTTGCTTTACATTTGGGAAAATAGACTGTACTTTAATATTCTCTGTAATCTTGGTTTTCATTTCCTCTCAAGTCCTTTATTCTACTGCCAAGTTGCTGACCTGTCTAACCTTTGCTGCAAGGATAAACTCTGACCTTCATGGAAATTCCACCATCTCAGGAAAGGAAAACTTTAGCTCCAGCCAGGCCTAGAATCTTGCAATGAAAGGAAGCTAAAATGAGATTTTTATTGGAATAGACACTGTCCAGTGGTTTGCTCAAAATTTAAAGAGCATTTTTAAAGCATTTAAATTTAAAGCATTTTAAAGAGTTTCTTTTGTTTTAAAGAAGTCTCCAACATTATTGTTTTAAAATATGTAGCTTCAGATGGTGCCTGGATTTAGGCTGTTAAAATAATAATAATAACAAATTCAGTGTTTTCCCAGTGTTCAGATCCTAAGTTCAAATCTTCAAACTTTACCATAATGATGTGTATTTGTATATGTGTGTGCGCTAACTCACTTCAGTTGTATCGAACTCTTTGCAACCCTATGGACTACAGCCCACCAGGCTCCTCTATGCATGGGATTCTCCAGTCAAGAATACTGGGGTGGACTGTCATGTCTGCCTCCAGAGGATCTTCCCAATCCAGGGACTGAACCCATATCTCTTACTTCTCCTGCATTGACAGGCCTTCTCCAGGGGATCTTCCTGACCCAGAGATCAAACCTGCATCTCTTAAGTCTCCTGCATCGACAGGTGGGTTCTTCACCACTAGCACCACCTGGGGAGCCCAACAGTTCTTAGTATCACAAATAGGAAAAGCTGCTTTATGAATTACTTAGTCTTTCTCTTCCATATCTTCCCATTTCCTTTTCCAGTTCAGAAGGGCATTTTTAATCCCTAAATATATTGTAATATTGCTTTTCCAAACTTTTAATTCCATGGGCTATGGAGGGTTTATTAAAATGGGAATGATTCCCAGTACTGTAGAGAAAGTGTTCTTTTTGTGGGGAGGGAGCAGTATCAAGCCATATTATTACCCTTACTTGCCTACTTATTATTTGATTTTCAGAAAGAACTTACAGTTAGTCTGAGGTCAATGAGTCTTTGGGGCTTCTTAGCTGGCACTAGTGGTAAAGAACCCGCCTGTCAATGCAGGAGACTTAAGAGATGCAGGTTTGATCTCTGGGTCAGGAAGATCCCCTGTAGGAGGGCATAGCAACCCACTATAGTATCCTTGCCTGAAGAATCCCATGGACAGGAGCCTGGCAGGCTACAGTCCATGGGGTCACAAAGCACCAGACACAACTGAGCAAGCACATCACATATATGTGATATGCATATAAATATATGCATATATGTAATACTAGCTACATATATTCCCCATCCTTGGAGAAGGAAAGGGCAACTCACTCCAGTATTCTTGCCTGGAAAATCCCATGGATAGAGGAGCGTGGCAGGCTACAGTCCATGGGGTCGCAAAGAGTCAGACATGACTGAGCAACTAAACAAGAATAAATATTTCTTATACTTGGTATACTAAATATGTTTAATTTTATGTACCTTATTTTTAATATTTTAATTATATGTGTATGTAACATGCATAATTAAGGTACATAGATACACACATTTTATTTAAGGCTGGAAAATATTAATAATGTTCCTTAGTAAAAAGAATAATTTTTGTACCATATGAGAATTATATTTGGAAATAACACCCAGCAGGGGGATGTTTTGCAGACTTGTTTGGCTGGATCTGTTGTGGAGGCTTCTTGTGGCAGAAAGTCTCCATGTTGTATGTATATCAGCTACGTATCTAAGGGAGAGGAGAAAGAGCAGTGCTCTGTATGGATTTGACCATTTGCTCCTCCAACTGCATAAAGTACAATTGTTACAACTGAACGTGGGAGGAAGTTAGAACTTGTAAAAGACGGGTGTCACATTCTTGACACTGACAGCTCATTTCAAAAGCTCAGCAGCAGTCCTGTTTTCAGAATTTCTAAACTGGTATAGATGTGAGGTGCCAGCTAGTTAGAGAAGACAGAAATATATTAATAGACTCAGGTGGTGTGACCCGAAGGTGTGACTTTAACATTAGAAATAAAATCCTTGGTTTTCAAAATCCACCATCCCCTAACCCCATCCATCTCCAGTCTTCCACCCCACTACTGATCGTTCATCAATTCCCAAGTTTTCATAATTGACAACAGTGCCTTCTACTAATATATATATATATATATAAAATATATTATATATTATATATAATATATATTATATACTAATATATACTAATATATATATTATATACTAATACATATCTCTCTCTCTCTCTCTCTCTCTCCCCTGAGATATGTTAGCATATGGGCTGAGATGCAAGCTAAGCACAAGGAGCAGACCTCAACCCTTCCTCCCTGATACTCTTATTCAGTAGTCTGCGTATGGCTAGGAATTTGCATTTTAACAAGCACTCCAGGGCTTCCCTGGTGGCTCAGACAAGAATCTCCCTGTAATATGGGAGACCAGGGTTTCATCCCTGGGTTGGGAAGATTCCCTGAAAAGGAAATGGCAACCCACTCCAATATTCTTGCCTGGAGAATCCCATGGACTGGAGCCTGGCAGACACAATAACAAGGGCTCAATGACAGAAGGGATACTTGGAGTATAACTTGAGCCAGTCTGTATTAAAATGTGCATGGCTGAAGGTGGATGCCTCCTCCAGAAGTTGAGGGGAGCCCTGGGCATATGCTTTGTGGGCATCGTAGGGAACAGACAGATTTGGACATACCATCACCTCCTCCATGCTTTCTCAGGACTAGCTCTTGATAATTATCCATATGAGATAGATATTTAGAACATAGAAACAAATGAAAAAGACTAGAAAAAGATCTTTGCCTTCTTAAGAACAGTGTGAGTAAGATCATATGAAGGAACCATTTTTTACTGGAGGGAGGAGGGTTCGAAGCCTTTAACTTTGGAACTCGGTGAATGAGTATCAGCGGTGTTTGATCTGCAGAGCAGACAGGGCGCTGAATGATCTGGAATGGTTCCCCTGGACACCCTCCCGAGATGGACATCTCTGCTTCATGCACACTCGATACTCTGAGGACACAGGCACTTCACTATGAGGAAGGCTGATTGGATTTGTGACCAGGAGTTGGGGCAGTCGGCCAGGGAGACCACTGGCATGGGGTTGAACTTGCTGGGAACGGTGAGGGCCTCGGAAAGACTGAGTGCACAGAAACAGGGATGGGCCTGGGGCAGAGGGACAGGCCTTCCTGGCCAAGGTGGTGGTGCCCTGGAGGACATGAAGCAGACTGATCTTGACTTGTGTTGACAGGAAAGCTGTAACAAAACACAGTAGGGAGGCATCACTTTGGGAAGAAAGTTTTAGGGAGAAACAGCATCAGCCAGAGGGACCTTGAAGAAAGAAAGGCATATAGACATCAGATAGGGGAGCGTGGGAAGGGGCAGGAGCCCAGATGCTAAAGGATGCTCACAATTCCTGTGGTCCAATCCATTGTCCACGATAAGGCTGAAAGGTGGGCTGGGAACAGCCCACCTGCATGTCAGGTTAAAGGGGTGTGTGTGTGTGTGTGTGTGTGTGTGTGTGTGTGTGTGGCAGTGATGTGATGGAACAGGTGAGTACCATGATGAAGCCCAGGTTTTAGGAAGATTGAGTTTAGGAAGCCGCAGATAAGGTGGATTCACACAGGGCAAGAATGAAGGCAGAGACATAAAGGAGATTCTCTCCATAGTCAAGGGAAGCGTTTTATGGAGGCCTAACTTCAATACTTTGGCTACCTGATGAGAAGATCTGACTCATTGGAAAAGACTCTGATGCTGGGAAAGACTGAGGGCAGGAGGAGAAGGGAACAACAGAGGATGAGATGGTTGGATGGCATCACCAACTCAGTAGACATGAGTTTGAGCAAACTCCAGGAGATGGTGAAGGACAGGGAAGCCTGCTGTGCTGCAGCCCACAGGGTCACAGAGTCAGACATAATTGAGTGACTGAACAACAGCAACAAACTAGGGCAGTGGCAATTAGGGCCTTTGGGACACTTGGATTTTGCAGTGGAGCTGGGCCTGGTCAAGGAAAACGACCAGTTTGATTTTGAACGTACTATTACATCTGAGATGCTGACAGGCAGTCCCTGTGGAAATGTCCAGCTGGCAGCTGGGGACCTGGGCCTGATGGTAGAAGCCCTGAGTTAGGGAGCAGAACCTCAGGGGCTGCTTTGGTTAGAGGCAAGAATGGGCGAGGCGGAGAGGGAAGGAGACAGGAAAGGAGGCGTTCTCGAGGGAGGGACCACCGGCACAGCGTGATGGGAGCAAGCGAATCAAAGAACCTCAGGGAGGAAGTGTTAGCCAACAGTGTCAGCCGCTGCAGCAAGGCCAGGGCTGAGGCCCCTGATGACCCAGGGGTCAGGACTGCTGTTGGCATTAGTAATGCAGGCAAAGTCCAGAGTAACTCACACCCTGGATGTTGGCGCCAGGGGCCAGTTTATCCTTACACCAAGTGGGTAGTGTAATCAAGGGAAGGATTTTCAAAATATTCATTCATATTACTGTCAGAAAGACAGAGGTCCTTTTGTCAGGGAGGTATAAGAAAAGAGTGCAGAGGTTGAAGATACAAACAGGCTGTGTCCATGGAAACGGCTCGGAGAGGATGCAATGAAGAAGAGCTGTGAGCACAGGCCTTGGCACAAAAAGGGGCCCCGTTTTCTTCAGGCGCAGGATGGAAATTACTGGTGAAGTTACAGAGAAGGAATGTTAAAAGAGAAAACGGGTACAGAGTTTCAGTTTGGGTTGATGAGAAAGCTCTGGAAATGGAAGGTGAATGTACTTAATACCACTGAGTCATACATTACAGATGGTGAAAGTAGGAACTTTTGGTGTTAAGCTATATTTTATGAGAGAGAGAAAGAAAGGGTGTGGTCAGTCTGGCAGTCAGGTAGCTGGGCAGCCCCCTCGGGCAAGGACAGGGGTGAAAAGCAGTGAGGACCCGTACTAGGCAGCCTAAGAACTGGGTGCCTGAATGGCCCAGGCGCAGGGGTGCAGTGGGAGGTGCTCCTTTTCTTGGTAAATCTTAATCCCGTCACATTCATCCTTTGCCCAAAATTTGTCAGTGGTTTCCCATTTCTCTGAGGACAGAACTCTCAACTCTACCAGGACCTCCCAGGCCTGGCAGGAGCTGACCCCTGCTCGCCTCTCTAACCTGCCCGCCCCCTCCCCCCCACCAACCCTTCCTCTCAGACTCCTCCCTTCAGCCACACAGGCCTCCTCAGGTCCCTGGACGTGAGGACAGACGCCCTCCCAGGGGCTTTTACCTGTGCTCTTCCCCCTGAACAGCCCCTCTTGCGCTTCAGGTTTCAGCCTGGATGCCCCCTCATGCCCAGCCACAACGTCTAGTCACACCCCTCACAGCGCTTGTCACATCGGGGAACAGTGTATGTATTTGTGTGTCAACCTGCTCATTCACGGTCCTCCCACCAGTCTGAGGGCGTGGTAGCACTGAGAACCACCGTGTCTGGCCTGTCTCTTCCCTACAAAGCGCTCTCCACACATAGTAGATGTTTGTTCAGTGAAGATCTGCCATGTGAATGAATGACTGACTAGATCAGCCTCTTGACATTTTGCCACAGTGCCCAGCAGTCTAGGCACAAGAGAAAAGAAAACAGAGAATGGCAATTCCACAGGAGTAGGAGTGACTTTGGGGGAACGTATGTGAGAATCTGGGAACAAGGGGAGCTTACCAGACTCATGAGAAAAGCTTGTATGAAACCACTAGGGTTTTGAATAGACTGACTGAGATGAAAGTACTCAGATAAGGAAGAGCTGGCCATGCTCAGGTTTATTGTGTATGTGTGCGTATTTCTGCTTAACGCACTGAAGGTGGACAGGCCAACAGCCCCAGGAGATTCCCACCCAGATTGCCTGAGCACCTGAGGTGGTCTGAGACATCAGCAGTAGTAAAAGCTACTCTTGGGCACTTGCTCCAAATCAGTGCTTGTACTTGGCGAATTGGCTTGTTTAATCATCACGACAGCCCTCCATGGTGAGTACTTTTATGAAGAGCAAGCCGTCAGCAAGATGGCAGAGTCGCTGACAGAAGGCATATCTTCCAGGTGCACCTGTGAGACAAAGGGTCAGGCCCCCCCACAACCCAACATTGAATAAGCGAATGAATCACTTGCCTTGGGGCCTAAAGTCTTTTCTTCTGCAAAGTATTGTTTAAAAATGCCTTGTCCAGAGCACACCCTTCAGTGATGACTTGATTAGAAAGCCCCCGTGGAAGCACTGCATCTTGAGTCATTAGACTCATTCTTCCTCCTCCTTTTAAGCACCAACTGCCATCTTTGGCACTGTGCAGATTGGACAGAAGGTTTGCCTTCAGGGGCAGAGAGTGAAAGCCATAATTTTCTGCCCCACTTAGCATGATAGCAATTTTCATTTTCTGTTTATAAAAGTGATTAGCACCCATAGTATAGGAGCAACTTTGGGGGTAGAGTTTTGTTGAAATTTCAGCTTGGGAGCTTGGAAGGGAAAATAAGATCAAAGTGGAGTAAGAGGAGGAAATGTAAATATTAGGGAAATGGCCTGGAGAAGAGGGTGAAACGCCAGTCCATCTGACAGCAGGTTTCCACAGAGAAGCGTATTTTCATGACCAGTTCACATGTAAATAGTCCACGGCATGGGTTATTTTGGCAAAAGTGAGTTCAGAAAATCTGCTCAATAATATTCATTCAACTTCCTTCGCCTTCCTGTTGACGTCAGTACTTTCCAGCATGAGCAAGTGCTCAGGAGCCACGTGGAAGGTGTACAGCCCAGGCAGGAAGCCCCACCCCCACCCCCCATCCCCAGCATCAGCCCTCTTTGGGTCATGGTGAGACAGTTCCCTTCAGGATCTGCTAGAATGGTTTTCAGCTTTGGTAATAACGATTGTGTGGACTGGTGCTGAAAGAGACCCCTGCCTCCCTTCCCAACTCCTGCTAAGCCCACAGCAGATGGTCTTGTCAGTAGTAGATGTTCAGGTCGTTAAGGTTTGAACATGGAAGCACCATTGCGAGGCAGAAGAAGTGTTGATGCTGTGGCTCCATGAACTATTTATCCGTATTTTCATTGACCTCTGTACTGCTCCTTGTTAGAGCAGAGTAATGTAAAGGATACAGCTAGGTGGTTTTGTAGGAAACCTAGATTGAAAACTGTTCTAGAGATTACTCTCATCTTCATCACACCGAAGCAGTGTGGGAAGTACGTTAACTCACTGATAACCTGAGGTGGACAAGACTTACTGAGGGAGAATGACTGAAAAAGATTGCATTTTGGTTTCATTCCTAAACAGGGAAGATTTCCATTCATTCCTATGAGACTCTCACACATGACTCTGTCAACACAGAGCTGATGGAGAAACCTGTGGGAAACTGTCTCAAGTTGAAATGGGTGCCCATACTCTTTATGGAGAGATGGCCCTGTTTCCAAATCATGGGTTTTAAAATATTTTTTATTTTGTAGTATCTATTTGTTTACTTGGCTGCACCAGATCTTAGTTCCTACATGTGAGGTCTAGCTCCCTGACCAGGGATTGAGGCCAGGTCCCCTGCTTTGGGAACATGGAGTCTTAGGCTCTGGACCACTAGGGAAGTCCCTCAAATCATGGAGGTTTTAAATACAGCAATGTATTGGTTTTCCAGACCTGCTGTAACAAAGTATGACAAACTGGGTGGCTTAAACAACAGAAACGTATTGTCTCATAATTCTGGAAGCTAGAAAATCCCCAAGATCAAGGTGGCCCCACAGTTGGCTCCTCTTGAGAACCATGAGGGAGACTCTGTCCCAGGCCTGTCTCTTTGATTCTGGTGGTTGCTGGCCATCTTTGGTGCTCCTTGCCTTGTAGAAGCATCATCTTGGTCTCTGCCTCCTCTTCACACCATGTTGTCTTTATGGGCATGTGTCTGCATGCAAATGTCTGCTTTTTTAAATATTTGTTTTTAAAAAATGTTTTTAATTTACTTTTGGCTACACTAGGTCTTTGCTGCTTTACGAGGACTTTCTCTAGTTGCGGTGAGCAGGGGCTACTCTGGGTGGCAGTGTGCAGGCTTCTCATTGTGGTGGCTTCTCTTGTTGTGGAGCTCAGGCTCTGGAGTTGTGACGCATGGGCTTAGCTGCCCCAAGGCATGTGGGATCTTCCCAGACCAGGGATTGAACCCATGTTGCCTGCACTGGCAAAAGGATTCTTTTCCACTACACCACCAGGAAATTCCCAAATGTGTCCTTTTCATAAGAAAGTCGTATCAGATTAAGATTCACCCTATTCCAATATAATCTCATTAACTACATCTGCAATGACCACGTTCTGAGGTCACGTGGGTTAGGACTTTAACATACGAATTTTAGAGAAAATACAATGCAATCCATAACAAAACCATTGTTATGAGCTTATTAATTAGCTGATAGGATATATAGGCTCTTGACTTCCCCTTTTTACTTTTTGTTGTTGTTGTTGCCCAGTTTCTTATAATAAAAGGTTAAGAAGGAAAAAATAAAGTTCAAGCTAATGTACCTCAGTTTGTTGCACGCAGCTTTGGGAATAGGATGAGAGTCAAAATGAGGCTTTTAGTTCGTGGTGTGTGAGAGTGGCTTCCCATCTGGCTGAATTAAGGATAGGTTCCAGATCTAATTAGAATGACAATGATGAAGGAAAGATTACAAACCACCTTAAAGTCAGGAGCCATGATATTAATGTTTTCTGGCAATGATGCCCACTGCCATGTGGTTTATTGTTTGACACCTTCATCCAGTGTGTACAGGTGGCAGGTTCTGATCCAGGTTGACCTCAGAGCCCACTCTCCACAGAGTGAAGCTGGCACATCCCTGCCTGGAGGTCCAGGACAGGGCTTGAAATAGGTTGTGGCTCACTGAACAGACTGGGAAGACTGGTGGGCTTTATACTGACAGACATGCTTGTTTCCAGGTCAAAGGGTGATGCAGCTCTTATTTAAAAAAAAAAAAAAAAGACAAACTTTTTCTTCCTACGTATCACCATCTCATTTTCCTTGTAGCCCATTCTCAAGACCTCAGTCATGTTAGACATGCTACTGTTTCCCATCTTTCCATCTCATAAACTGATTTTAGACCAAATAGTTTTCATAGTTTTCTCCAAGGGAAATTATTCTGAAATTTCCATCAGAGTTTTTTTTTTTTTTCCAGAACATTCTAAAATGTAACCTCTGAAGGTATCAAGGAGATGTTTAGAAAATGAAATTTCATTTTACTAATTGCCATGCTGCATAGCTCTTAGAGGGCTGTGGTTAGGATTACGGGAGGAAGGCACCAGAGTGGATTACAACACAGAGCTGACCTTTTACCACCCGACTGAAGCTCGAAAAACAAAACCAAATCCCATCTTTCTAAACCATACCTGCGTCTTTTCTGGGAAATACCCCCAGAATACTAGTTTGTTTGTTTTGTAACATGGTTTTCCTTGCCTGGGAGAATAGTCCCGAAACTCAAGTCTTACAGTTCTCATGCTACATAAGCATTTTGCCTCCTTGGGTTGGGCTTGAGGCCTTTTGTCCTTTCCTTCTCCAACACACATCAGATGCTTAAGATCACAGTTTTGTCCTGGACAGCTTATGAAATTTTAATCTTATAAATATGAAAATAAAAGGCATAATTAGAGCTAAAGCAGGATGCCTTAATTTTAATCCAAAGGAAGCAAAAACAGCAACAGAGAAGAAAAGAACCTGATTAGGACTCTCTCTGGGGTAAATGTCCACTGGTCCTAGTTTCTTCTACTTTTCTCACTCTTTACCTCATCCCCACCCTCTGTCTCTCGGTCTTCATCTTGTCTGCCTTGGTGACACTCTCGTGTTCCAGTTCTACCCTAGCTTGGGCCACTAAAATAACAAAACTTAAAAAACAGATTTAACCTGATGTCTTCATGACAGTGCACTTTTCACTGTCAGGAATAAAGAGGGCTGGGGCTTCCCTGGTGGCTCAGCAGTAAAGAATCCCCCTACCAGTGCAGGAGATTAGAGTTCAATCCTTGATCTGGGAAGATCTCACAAGCTAAGCCTCTGGGCCACAACTCTAGAGCTTGGAAACCACGACTACTGAGTGTTTTGCACTCAGTAGTGTTTCTAGGGAGAAGGCAATGGCACCGCACTCCAGTACTCTTGCCTGGAAAATCCCATGGACGGAGGAGCCTGGTGGGTTGCAGTCCATGGGGTCGCTAGGAGTCAGACACGACTGAGCGGCTTCACTTTCACTTTTCACTTTCATGCATTGGAGAAGGAAATGGCAACCCACTCCAGTGTTCTTGCTTGGAGAATCCCAGGGACGGGAGAGCCTGGTGGGCTGCCGTCTCTGGGGCCGCACAGAGTCGGACACGACTGAAACAACTTAGCAGCAGCAGAGTTTCTAGAGCTGTGAAACCACAACTACTCTTTCTAGAGCTGGGAACCCGCAACTACTGAGAGTTTGTAGTGTTTTCCGTTCTCCTTTGGTCATGGGGCAGGGCAAATGTGCTTTCCACTGAAGATGAGGCCTGAGAAAATGTTACAACTAAGGTTTAAGTATCAAATGTGTGCTTACAATGGAATATTCAGTTCAGTTCAGTCCAGTTGCTCAGTGTCTGACTCTGCACCCCATGAATCGCAGCACGCCAGGCCTCCCTGTCCATCACCAACTCCCAGAGTTCACTCAAACTCATGTCAGAGTTGCTATTTAATGGATATAAAATTTCAGTCTTGCAGGATGAGTAAGTTCTAGAGACCTGCTGTGTGACATTTGTCTACAGTCAATAATACTCTATATACATTAAATAGTCTAGAGAAGTAGGTCTCATGCTGACTCTTCTTACTACAATAAAAACCACCACAACAAACAACCTCAAGTGTGTAATGGACCCACTCAGCTTTTTTTCAGCAATAGGATGGGGGTTAGGGGGCTGGCAGCGTAGGAGAAAGTCAATGATAGATGGCACTTGAGAGGTGGACTAGAGAGGGGGCAAAGCTTCAGAAGAGGACACAAGAGAATAGAGGGGATGCTGTCAAAGCAGAGACAGAGAGAGTGTGTGTAAACTGGAGGGATCCAGGGTACCACAGAGGTAAATATGGAAACAAAGCCGGTAGCTCGTCCTCATTCCTTCAGCTGTCCCCTGTTGCTAGCTGCCTCCTGGTTGTAGCATAGCTTCTATGCCTCCAGCTAACATGCCTGCTTCCCAGTAGAAGGAAAACAGTGTCAAGGACATCCTTGCCAGCACTGTGCTGGGATTCCATTGGCCAGAATGACTCCTGGACACTCCAGACTAGAAAGGCTGGGAGAACCAGTAAGCCGGCTGGGATTCCATTAAAAACTATAAGGAAGAAAAGAATGGGTGAGCAAGGTATCTGCTTCTGGGATTGCTGTTAGAGCCTTGGTGTAAATAACTGATCAGCTGGCTTTTTTACCTGAAAGCTGTCACGCTATAGGAAAGGAATTTTGGCAGGGAGGACAGAAATAGACCCAAGGTGAGGAAAGGAAGGACAGTTTCTGCTGTATGCTTTAAGAAACCAGGTTTCTGGGAAGTTCAAAGTGCAGATCACTTAATAGGTAGAAAATAGCCAGGCAGTCGAGAGTCCCAAGGTGGGAGCAGGGCTGAGTGATGGGATGGGGTGATGAAAGCAAGAGGTGACGGCAGCAGTGATGAGCCCAACTTAAAATTGAAATTTTCCCGGTACCAACAACTTTTCTGGTGTCGCAGTTGCTCAACAGCTTCTTCAGCACCTGTTTGTTTGGGGTTTCATTTCTGTTTTCATTGCCATGCAAACTAAGACTTCACAGATGCCAGCTGTCAAAAAACACACCCAGGACCCTTTCCAGGCCATTAAGAAAGATGCTAGCAACCTACAACCTATAGCACAGCTCGAGGAAGGAGCAGGAATGCCCTCCTGCCTTTGGGCAGCTGTTGCCTTTGAGAGTCAGCCTGTTCATCACCGAACTATAAGGGCTTAGAGGGGCAAGCCCAGGACAAACCTCTGGATGCTGCCTTCGCTTAGCCACAGACTCTTAAATGGCCAATCTTGAATTAGTTTATCAAGAACAAGGCCAATCATGAATTAACTCAGCAGGAAGAGCCAAAAGGAGGGGAGATCCTGAACTCTCCCATTTAATTTATTTTCTCTCATTTATTCCCAGTTAATTTTAGTTCAGTTTCATCTTAGAAGTTCCTTTGGCTGCAAAGGCGTGGGTTTTCCCTGCAGTGAGGTCACGGCACTGGGCTTGGGGAGGATCATTTACATTTTTGGTCTCCCGAAGGATGCAGCCGCTGGCAGCCCTCAAAGGCAGACAATGACTCTTTGTGGACACAGCAGTGAATGACTTGCCAAAGGTCATCCCTGTAGCTAGGGAGAAACTGCCACCCTCAGGGCTCCCGGTTACCCTTTTAGTATAACTTCTGTTATCTCCAGTTCGAGCATTTGGCCTCAAATTGCTGGAAGATGATTTTTAAAAACTTGTCTTATTTAAAGTGATTTCATCATGCTACAGACCCACCTGCCAGTGCAGGAGATTTAAGATGCGGGTTTGATTCCTGGGTCTGTAAGATCCCCTGGATGAGAGCATGGCAACCCACTCCAGTAATCTCCATGGACCCAGGATCCTGGTGGGCTATAGTCCACAGGGAACCTGAGTCAGACATGATTGAGCAACTTAGGCACCAACATAAAGGAAAAAATATAGGCTCTTCTGAGAGGTAGTTTCCATGCTACTTCAAGTAATATTAATTTTGTGGACTTGAATAGAAAAGTGATGTGAAAATTAACTGTCGTACAGTTTGACTGTTTTGGGTTCATCTCACAGATCTCTGTAGACACCTCCGCTGTATCATGTGCCCCATTGAATTCCAGCTCTCTGTGTACTTGCTTGTCTCTTCTACCAGCCAGTAAGCTACCAGATGATTTTGGATGAATAAATAAACATCTGGGAATGGAAGGCAAGTAAAATCAAACAATGAATAATGAGTTAGAGTGATCCTTTAAAAGGCACCAAGTACTGAACAGAAGTGCACAGGTCAGTTCAGGTGCAGTCTTATTAAGATGCCAGTATAACAACACACAGAAATGTTTGCATCTTATTTCCCCAAATTTAGTTCGAGTCCTTTTGGCAGCAGAGCATAACAAGAGTGGGGATGAAGGTTTCATTTTCCGCCCATCAGTATTGACTTGTCCATTCAGTTCACAGCGATTCCACCTTCACTCACACCCTTACCATTCTCCTGGGGTCTTCCTGCGACAGCCTCTGAGTTTGATCTCCCTGCCCCCTCTTTACAGATAATCTTTGCAAACTATGGCCTGAATGTGTCATTCCTCCTTCCAAAACCACTCAGTGTCTCCTCATCATCTTAAAGGAAAAGAAAGCCGAGCATCTCAGTGTGCCCTGCTGCTGGGCTCCTCCTCACTCACCCCCATCTACCACCAAGCGGACCATGTATGTTAGTTACTGTCAGTTTCGTGCAGCCCTTGAACTCTCCATGTTGTTTCCCACCTCTGGGCTTTTCGCACATACCGTTTGCTCTGCGTGGACTGTCCCTCTGCCCTTTGTCTTTCTATAACCCATCTTCAGTTTCTAAACGCAGCTCAACAGTTGAGTCACTTGAGAGCACGCCCTTCCTTCTCTCTCTTCCTTTGTGACTGAGTTTATCTGCTTCTCTTGTAATATCTCTTAGTCTGTTGTTATCTTATATACGTGGTGATCATCTCCCGTGCACGGGCAGGACATGGGTCTCATTCATCTCTGTCCCTAGGATTCATACATTATCTGATATGTTCCATTTTCCTGATTCATATCCATGAGAATGGCTGAGTGAAGGAATATTTGTGGACTTTGTTGAAGTAGAGCTGTGGGAGATTTTCAGATGGTGAGGATGAAAGGTATAGAAAGGCCTTGTAATTCCAAAGTGTATGTGGGTTTAAGTCCCAAATACTGTATATTAATTATAGGGAAGCCCTCTTTCTAGTCCTAAAGCAATGGTTCTCAAAGTGGGATCCCTGAATCACAGCATCCGTTACCTGAGACCTTGTCAGCCATGCAAATTCTCAGGCCCCATCCCAGACCTGGGGTGAACCCAACAATCTGTATTAACAAGCCCTCCAGGTGATTCTGATTTAAGCACACTTAAATTTGAGAACCACTGCCCCAGGCTTATGCAGTATGCTGGTTTCCTATTTGAAGTTGATGCAGATTAGTGAGTTTGCACAGACCCACTGGTGTGGGGAAGACCACTGGGGACTCTCTTCCATACATAAGTATGTAAGACCTCCATCCTGCTTCATAACTCCTGTCTTTTCTTAGTCTGGCTTTGCCACATCCTTCACTTCCTAATGACAGAGCAGAGTTCTAGAAAATAAGATCTAGAACATTTGATGAACGTGAAAAGATATACAGGGAATGTAAAAGACCTGTTTGTATTGAAACAAGTTCATTAGCCTCACGGTCTGTTGTAGGGAGATGGAAGGACACAGTATCATGTAGTGAGTGGGCAGATTGTGGCTTTGAAGTCAGGGATATGTAGACGAGAATCCTGACCCCCAACACTGGGAAGCTGGCCAGCTCCTTGACTTTCATGGGTCTTAATCCCATCAAATACTAGGTAATAATATATAAGGAAAAGAATCTGAAAAAGAACATATATATGTGTGTGTGTGTGTGTGTGTGTGTGTGTGTGTGTGTGTGTGTGTGTGTGTGTGTAAACTAGCTGAATGGCTGTGCTGTTCACCTGAAACTTACATGATATTGTAAACCAATTATTTTTCAAAGTACAGTTGGTTTACAACATCATGTAAGTTTTTTTGAAAAAGAGTTCAGCTGTATTTTGGGATTCCCTGGTGGCTCAGAGGTTAAAGCGTCTGCCTCCAATGCGGGAGACCCGGGTTCAATCCCTGGGTCAGGAAGATCCCCTGGAGAAGGAAATGGTAGCCCACTCCAGTATTCTTGCCTGGAGAATCCCATGGACGTAGAAGCCTGGTAGGCTATGTCCACGGGTTCACAAAGAGTTGGACACGACTGAGCGACTTCACTTCACATCAGCTATATTTCCAAAAACATTTTTTTTTCTTAATGTGAAAGGGGAACCAGTCCCTACCCTGTAGGTGTGTTGTGAGAATCAGCTGGGACATGAAGGACCTCGGGTACTCAGCAGATGTTCCCCATTTCTGTCCCCCAAGTTCAAGTTCAGTTGCTCAGTCATGTCCGACTCTTTGTGACCCCATGAATCGCAGCACGCCAGGTCTCCCTGTTCATCACCATCTAAGGAGTTCACTCAGACTCAAGTCCATCGAGTCCGTGATGCCATCCAGCCATCTCATCCTCAGTTGTCCCCTTCTCCTCCTGCCCCCAATCCCTCCCAGCATCAGAGTCTTTTCCAATGAGTCAACTCTTTGCATGAGGTGGCCAAAGTACTGGAGTTTCAGCTTCAGCATCATTCCTTCCAAAGAAATCCCAGGGTTGATCTCTTTCAGAATGGACTTGTTGGCTCTCCTTGCAGTCCAAGGGACTCTCAAGAGTCTTCGCCAACACCACAGTTCAAAAGCATCAATTCTTCAGCACTCAGCCTTCTTCACAGTCCAACTCTCACATCCATACATGACCACAGGAAAAACAATAGCCTTAACTAGACGGACCTTCATCGGCAAAGTAATGTCTCTGCTTTTGAATATACTATCTAGATTGGTCATAACTTTTCTCCCAAGGAGTAAGCGTCTTTTATTTTCATGGCTGCAGTCACCATCTGCAGTGATTTTGGAGCCCCCAAAATAAAGTCTGACACTATTTCCACTGTTTCCCCATCTATTTCCCATGAAGTGATGGGACTGGATGCCATGATCTCCGTTTTCTGAATGTTGAGCTTTAAGCCAACTTTTTCACTCTCTTCTTTCACCTTCATCAAGAGGCTCTTTAGCTCCTCTTCACTTTCTACCATAAGGGTGGTTTCATCTGCATATCTGAGGTTATTGAGATTTCTCCCTGCAATCTTGATTCCAGCTTGATTCCAGCCCAGTATTTCTTATGATGTACTCTGTATATAAGTTAAATAAGCAGGGTGACAATATACAGCCTTGACGTACTCCTTTTCCTATTGGGAACCAGTCTGTTGTTCCATGTCCAGTTCTAACTGTTGTTTCCTGACCTGCATACAGATTTCTCAAGAGGCAGGTCAGGTGGTCTGGTATTCCCATTTCTTTCAGAATTTTCCACAGGTTGTTGTGATCCACACAGTCAAAGGCTTTGGCATAGTCAATAAAGCAGAAATAGATGTTTTTCTGGAACTCTCTTGCTTTTTCCATGATCCAGCAGATGTTGGCAATTTGATCTCTGGTTCCTCTGCCTTTTCTAAAACCAGCCTGAACATCAGGAAGTTCATGGTTCACGTATTGCTGAAGCCTGGCTTGGAGAATTTTGAGCATTACTTTACTAGCGTGTGAGATGAGTGCAATTGTGCGGTAGTTTGAGCATTCTTTGGCATTGCCTTTCTTTGGGATTGGAATGAAAACTGACCTTTTCCAGTCCTGTGGCCACTGCTGAGTTTTCCAAATTTGCTGACATATTGAGTGCAGCACTTTCACAGCATCATCTTTCAGGATTTGAAACAGCTCCACTGGAATTCCATCAGCTCCACTAGCTTTGTTCGTAGTGATGCTTTCTAAGGCCCACTTGACTTCACATTCCAAGATGTCTGGCTCTAGATGAGTGATCACATCATCATGATTATCTGGATCTTGAAGCTCTTTTTGTACAGTTCTTCTGTGTATTCTTGCCACCTCTTCTTAATATCTTCTGCTTCTGTTAGGTCCAGACCATTTCTGTCCTTTATCGAGCCCATCTTTGCATGAAATGTTCCCTTGGTATCTCTAATTTTCTTGAAGAGATCTCTAGTCTTTCCCATTCTGTTCTTTTCC
This sequence comes from Nanger dama, assembly GCA_917880005.1. Taxonomy (NCBI): domain Eukaryota; kingdom Metazoa; phylum Chordata; class Mammalia; order Artiodactyla; family Bovidae; genus Nanger; species Nanger dama. The sequence goes on along the minus strand of CAKJTW010000032.1, from coordinate 10,279,433 downwards.
TCTATTTCTTTGCATTGATTGCTGAAGAAGGCTTTCTTATCTCTTCTTGCTATTCTTTTGAACTCTGCATTCAGATGCTTATATCTTTCCTTTTCTCCTTTGCTTTTTGCCTCTCTTCTTTTCACAGCTATTTGTAAGGCCTCCCCAGACAGCCATTTTGCTTTTTTGCATTTCTTTTCCATGGGGATGGTCTTGATCCCTGTCTCTTGTACAGTGTCACGAATCTCATTCCATAGTTCATCAGGCACTCTATCTATCAGATCTAGGCTCTTAAATCTATTTCTCACTTCCACTGTATAATCATAAGGGATTTGATTGAGGTCATACCTGAATGGTCTAGCTGTTTTCCCTACTTTCTTTAATTTCAGTCTGAATTTGGCAATAAGGAGTTCATGATCTGAACCACAGTCAGCTCCTGGTCTTGTTTTTGTTGACTGTATAGAGCTTCTCTATCTTTGGCTGCATAGAATATAATCAATCTGATTTCAGTGTTGACCATCTCGTGATGTCCATGTGTAGAGTCTTCTCTTGTGTTGTTGGAAGAGGGTGTTTGCTATGACCAGTGCATTTTCTTGGCAAAACTCTATTAGTCTTTGCCCTGCTTTATTCTGCATTCCAAGGCCAAATTTGCCTGTTACTCCAGGTGTTTCTTGACTTCCTACTTTAGCATTCCAGTCCCCTATAATGAAAAGGACATTTTTTGGGGGTGTTAGTTCTAAAAGGTCTTGTAGGTCTTCATAAAACCGTTCAACTTCAGCTTCTTCAGTGTTACTGGTTGGGGCATAAACTTGGATTACTGTGATATTGAATGGTTTGCCTTGGAAACAAACAGAGAATATTCTGTCGTTTTGAGATTACATCCAAGTACTGCATTTTGGACTCTTTTGTTGACCATGATGGCTGCTCCATTTCTTCTGAGGGATTCCTGCCCACAGTGGTAAATATAATGGTCATCTGAGTTAAATTCACCCATTCCAGTCCATTTTAGTTCGCTGATTCCTAGAATGTTGACATTCACCCTTGCCATCTCTTGTTTGATGGTAGGTGTTGCAAGAGGGCATCAGAGGGCACACACTGAAACCGTACTCTGTCCCCCACCACCTGGTAAAAGCCCTGTCCTTGGCCAGAGTCACGAGGGAAAGGAAGGATAAGGCTGAATCACTCCATGCTACAACCTGAAGCCAGGTGACCCCATAGCATTCCAACAAGAACTGGTGACAGAGAAACCCTGGCAGGTTGCCCGATAAAATAGGGGGCACCCAGTTAACTGTGAATTTTAGATAAATGACAAATAACTTTTTAGGTAGTACCAGTGCATCTGAAACTCCAATACTTTGGCCACCTCGTGTGAAGAGTTGACTCATTGGAAAAGACTGATGCTGGGAGGGATTGGGGACAGGAGAAGAAGGGGACGACTGAGGATGAGATGGCTGGATGGCATCACTGACTCAATGGATGCAAGTTGGTGATGGACAGGGAGGCCTGGCATGCTGCAATTCATGGGGTTGCAAAGAGTCGGACATGACTGAGCGATTGAACTGAACTGAAGTGCATCCCAGGGCTTCCCTGATAGCTCAGTTGGTAAAGAATCCACCTGCAATGCAGGAGATCCCAATTCGATTCCTTGATGGAGAAGATCCGCTGGAGAAGGGATAGGCTATCCACTCCAGTATTCTGGTCTAGGGAATTCCATGGACTATACAGTCCATGGGGTGGCAAAGAGTTGGACACGACTGAGCAATTTTCAGTGCATCCCATGCTACATTTGGGATACATGCTCAACAATTACTCATCTTTTACGTGAAATTCACATTGAATTGGCTGGCTGTATGTTTCTTTGCTCAACCTGGCAACCCCGACTCACCTTTAAGGCTTTCCTCCGAGCTCCCTAACATTTTAATAAAGGCCATCTCTGAGCAGAACCTTCTGGGCACAACCTGATAAGAAAACTCAGCACTGGGAGATGTAGTGGGTGGTGTGGGAGGAGGGGAGGAGCGGCTGCAGGCGGAGATTCTCCCCTCCATTAGCTTTAACAAAGGAATTGGAAGCCCCCTCTTGCCTTCCCACCCCCTCCCCAACTCCACGCCCCTCAGGAGGTGAAGGTGTGGCCCCTGCCTCTTGTATGTGCACTCACTGTACAACTTTAAGTCACGTGAGGGATTAGAAGCCACAGCCTTCCTTGTTAGGATTTGATGGTGTTGATTTTCCAATTTGGTATTAGAATGGTAAACGGGACTTCAGTCAATCTAACACACGAGTTGGATCTTAAAGCATTTGCTTATTTCCACCCACCTTTGAAAGTGCTTAGCGGTTGAATTATTTAAAGCTGAAAGAGCTGAGGGAGTTAGGAAAGAGGGCTGCCTGCCCCAGGCACAGCCAGGGGAGGGTGCTAAACGCAGTTATCAAGAGATCAAAGACCAAGGAGAGACTCCTTTGATCTGCTGCTTGTCAAAGTTGCAATTAGATCTTTGAGACTCTGCACTTGCCTCCCCCACACACACACACCCTGCCCCCTCCCCACCCTTTCTTGAGATTTCTTCTTTTCCCCCACCCCCCTGCCCCCCACCCCACGTTGGACACCTGGAAGTGGTCAGAGTGAGGCGTGCCCTGGAGAACCAACATCCCGTGGCTGAGTGTGCCCTAGGCCACCAGAGGCATAATCTCTCCAGGAAAACCCCTTTTCGAAATACAGTTGCTTTCATTCATCATTTTTGAGGGGAATAAATGTCCAAGTGAAATCCCCCCGTTAGACCTGCAGATGCACGTCCCAGTGTGTGAGCTGATATGAATCATAACTGTGCTTTCAACGCTTTTCCTTTGATACAAACGGGAAAGGTACCAACTGACTGGGACTCACTTTGAGTTGCCTGGATTTTCCAAAGGTTTGGATGAGAGGGACAGGGCGAGGAACCCGGGGAGGTCTGTCAGATCTGAGCAAAGGCTGCTGCCTATCCAACCCATATTCTCTCTCAGATTTCTGTGACTTTATTTAAAAATTTTTATTTTGTATTGGAGTAGAGTTGATTAACAATGTTGTGACAGTTTCAGGTGGACAGCAAAGGGACTCAGCCATACATATTCTCCCCCAAACTCCCCTCCCATCCAGGCTGCCACATAACACTGAGCAGAGTTCCCTGTCCTCTACAGTGTGACTTTTATTTTCCAGATAACACAACTACATTTAAGAGCCCTGCTCTGCCTTCCCTTTACCCCCGAAAAGCTGCTTATCAGGGTCCTTAAGATCTTATTCATGGCAGTCTTCTCAGCAGCCTCAGTCTCATTCTGAGAAGTTTTTTATACAAGTTGTACGAGTTGGAAAAGTACAAGAATAATGGGTACATTTCTGCGATGAGTCAAACACTTCATCCGTATCAGTCTGTGTGAGGTACAGGATGTCTGTGGTTTTAATGTTTGTGTCCTTAATGGACAAGATTTGATATGTGTGTTTCCTAATCCTGAGCTATTGAAATATTGATTTTCATCCTGACCTGGCCTCCTGGGCACAGAGCCAGTCTATCTGCATCTCTGCCCTCCACATTTAGCCTGTCTTCCTGCTGGCCTAGACTGGGAACACCAGGCTGAGATTAGATTTGTCGGGGGGCAAGGGGAGGAATGTAAAACCAGTGGAATAACTGTCTGGCCTCATTTCTGTTTGACAGAACGGGGCAGCTATTCTCGGCATTCTTGGCTAATGTTATCATGTGTTTACCCTAAGAGCCTTTTGCCTTTTATTTTCCTTTTGATTTTTTAAAATTTTATTTTATTGAAGTAGAGTTGATTGACAATAATGTCTTAATTTCTGCTGTACAGCAAAGGGATTCAGTTATATATATATATGTGTGTATATATATGCTTTTCCATATTATTTTCTATTATGGCTTATTATGCTGACTTCCCTGGTGGCTCAGGTGGTAAAGCGTCTGCCTATAACACAGGAGACCTGGGTTCGATCCCTGGTTTGGGGAAGATCTCCTGGAGAAGGAAATAGCAACCCCCTCCAGTATTCTTGCCTGGAAAATCCCATGGAGAGAGGAACCTGGTAGGCTACAGTCCATGGGGTCACAAAGAGTCGGACACGACTGAGTGACATTTACTTTACTTTACTATAGGATATAGAATATAGTTCCTTCTACCATGTTGTCCTATTTGATTTGAAAATATAGAGGCTATCCAGGAAAATAAAAGAAATCCTAGCTAAAGATCCATTTGAACATCTCAACAGGGTTGTCTAAAATATGTAAAATATTTTACAAGGAATTCCAGAGAAATGAATAATCTATACCACGTCAAAAGTATCTTCTGACATGGAAAATATTAGAAACTTTTCCATTTTTGTGTGCTCTTTGCATATCAGTGGTTTGGAACCAAACTCACAACCTGGTGCTGGGCAGTGTCTGAGGGGCTATCAGTTCAGTTCAGTCGCTCAGTCGTGTCCGACTCTTTTCGACGGCATGAACCGCAGCATGCCAGGCCTCCCTGTCCATCACCAACTCCTGGAGTCCACCCACACCCATGTCCGTTGAGTCAGTGATGCCATCCAACCATCTCATCCTCTGTCATCCCCTTCTGTCCGCAGTCTTTCCCAGGATCACGGTCTTTCCCAATGAATCAGTTCTTCGCATCAGGTGGCCAGAGTATTGGAGTTTCACCTTCAGCATCAGTCCTTCCAATGAATATTCAAGACTGATCTCCTTTAGGATGGACTGATTGGATCTCCTTGCAGTCCAAGGGACTCTCAAGAGTCTTCCCCAACACCACAATTCAAAAGCATCAATTCTTCGGCATTCAGCTTTCTTTATAGTCTACCTCTCACATCCATACATGACCACTGGAAAAACCATAGCCTTGACCAGACGGACCTTTGTTGACAAAGTGATGTCTCTGCTTTTTAATATGCTATCTAGGTTGGTCATAACTTTCCTTCCAAGGAGTAAGTATCTTTTAATTTCATGGCTACAGTCACCGCCTGCAGTGATTTTGGAGCCCCCCAAAATAAAGTCAGCCACTGTTTCCCCATCCATTTCCCATGAAGTGATGGGACTAGATGCCATGATCTTAGTTTTCTGAATGTTGAGCTGTAAGCCAACTTTTTCACTCTCCACTTTCACTTTCATCAAGAGGCTCTTTAGTTCTTCCTATTTGAACATGGCGAGTGGGGAATGTATGTGCCAGGCAACCATTCATCCTCATCAGTTCAACCCCTTTGCACCATGATAACGCCTAGGAAATAGAAATAAAACAAAGGTGAACCCTGAGATGAATAGGCCTTCCCGTAACACGTTTACTGTTTTCTTAAACCTTGTTGACCTCCTTCCTCCATTCCTGTTTCTCACACCATTTCTTCAGTGCACCAACATAGTCCTTCACCTAGACTAGGGTGGTAACTTCCTCCTGTGTGTCCCCTTGCTCAGGCTTCTTCCTTTCAGTATTCACCCTCCATACCATTGCCAGACTGAGGTTTTGAAGATACCCACTCATTTACAGTCCCCTGTGCTGTGCTGTGTTTAGTCACTCGGTCATATCTGACTCTTTGCGACTCCATGGACTGTAGCCCCCAGGCTCCTCTGTCCACTGAGATTCTCCAGGCAAGAATACTGGAGTGGGTTGTCATGCCCTTCTCCAGGGGATCTTCCCAACCTAGGGATCAAACCCAGGTCTTCCGTATTGCAGGTGGATTCTTTACCATCTGAGCCACCAGGAAAACCCACAAATACTGGAGTGGGGTAGCCTATGCCTTCTGCAGGGGATCTTCCCGACCCAGAAATTGAACCGGGGTCTCCTGCATTGCAGGCGGATTCCTTACCAGCTGCACTACCAGGGAAGCCCATGCAATCCCCTAGAAGCCTTTTACTACCCAGAGTCCCATGGCCCTTTATTAGCATAAACAGTCGTCCTTCTCCAGCTGCAAACTTGTCTTCATTCCGGATCCATCTTGAACTTTGCCTTCCAGAAATACTGAGATGCCATGTTTCGTGTTTGCCTTCCCACATGTAGTTCATTTTTCTTGGAGATCCATTCCTTTCTGTTTTCGTTTTGGAGACTTCACTCAAGAACAGCTCCAGGAATGCTTCCATATTTGCCTTCTTTTTCCTCCTTTAACTTCCCTCCTTCGCAGTCTGTCCCTATATTTGCTTCCGTTGCTGTCCTCTCCACATTTACTGGTTTCCTTTGGCCCATTCATCATCTCCTTGACTACACAGTGAACTCTTTGAGAGTAGGAGCAGGCTTTGTTTACCTTTGTATCCATAGTGACTCACTCAGTGGAACAGAGAGAGTGCTCATGAGGGTTTTATACTGAAATTTTAAGAGGATGCTGAGAGTAGAAAAAGGAATAATAAAAGCAAAAGAAAAGGACATTGGTTACGTTTTGATTGCAGTAACAACCCTTTGAGGAAGGATTATTATCTCCATTTTATTGATGAGGAAGCTGAGGGTCATAGAGATTAAGCTTGGCCAAAGGTCCCAGACAGCAAGTAGAGGAGCCATAACCCAAGCATGAACGTCTAGAATAGTTCTAAGAAATGATCAATAAAGATAAATAAATATTTGTTGAACTGAACTGATTGATAAAATATCTACAAGCATCATTCTTGAGTGTGTTCATCATTAAATCATACACAGGAAGAGAAGTTTTAAAGACCATCTGGTTTCTTCTGATAGGATTTTGTCTCAGTACCAATTTGATGTAGTAAAATTAGGTAACACTCTCCGGGATTTAAAGAGTCATTCATTAGTTCCTTCAGCAAGTATTTATCAAATATCTATTATGAGCCGGGCACTGTACTAACACATGGGAGTGTGATTTAGGGAAGAAAACTTGCTCCAGTGATGCTTTTCTGGAAAATCATCTGTCTAAAAAAAAAAAAAAATCCCTGTAATAACGTGGAATGAACTAACCATTGACTCTCCAGTGGCTGAGATATTTTACCAACCAGACTCCTATAAATCATGAATACTAGTAGACTGTGATCGCTGAAGCCAGGAGCACTTAGGAATCACCAAGGACTTCTGGATCTTTGGGGGTTTGTTCATTGGAACAGAAAGGACCATAAGCAGCCAAAGAGTTTATTGAAAAGATTCGTTGGCTCAGAGAACCTGTAGGACAGCTGAAGGACCAGGCTCAGCAACTGGGCAGAATCAGAAGGAGGCAATGCATCAGATTGCTGGCTAACATCCCTCTGCAGAACAGGCCAGTGGGGACTGCTGCCGCCACCAGTCTATGGTCCACATGGCTGCTGGCCCTGAACTCGGGCGGTTCTGATACCACTGCCTCCACTAGAAAAGGGTTACTCTGTGTCCCCACATATTACTATCATCAGTTTCTCTTCCCTATGGGGACTTAGAATTAGTGAGCCCTGTGCACATTTAAGTCTGTGCCTTGGCTGGCAGGGCTGCTGGGATCGTGGTACCCACCTCTGTAGCTACTATAGAGGATCAGGGCTCTGCCTCCCCAAAGGCCTATATGCAGGGGCATTCTCCAAACACAGGCAGGGCATCTAAATAGGAAAGCAGTATCCGCTATGGTCACTAAGGTGGACTTTTTAAAATCTCAGTGATGGCTACATTGTGCAGTATCAGTTCAGTTCAGTACAGTCGCTCAGTTGTGTCCAACTCTTGGCGACCCCATGGACTGCAGCACGCCAGCCCTCCCTGTCCATCACCAGCTCCCGGAGTTTACTCAAACTCATGTCCATTGAGTCGAGGATGCCATCCAGTCATCTCATCCTCTGTCACTCCCTTCTCCTCTCACCCTCAATCTTTCCCAGCATCAGGGTCTTCTCAAATGAGTCAGTTCTTCACAATATTGTGCAGTATGTAAATGAATAAATACATTTGTTAACACTACTAATTAAGTTCCTGCACTATCTCAGATAATTAATTGCAGTGTTTTATAGAAATAATGGTCAAAGTTTTGTCACATGCCTTTCTTTCTGGAAATAATAAAAGTGAAACTGTAACAGTTTGTGACCACATCTATTTTCCCCCCCTCCTCTCCTTCCTTCCCTTTCTCCCTCTCTTACCCTCCTTCTGTAAACATTTATCAAATCTCTACTATATTCCAGGCACCGTGCTTACTGCTAGAAAATCAAAGATAAAAGATAAATAAGACATGCTTTTTACTGTCAAGTTGTCCCTAACATCATGGAGGAGAGACAGACATGGAACAAATTTTGACTCCACCATGTTAAAGGCACCTGGATAGAAATTGAAAAAGGATTCAGGCAGGACATGAAAAGTTGTATGTTCATCTTTACCCCATGGAATTGAAAGCTTGGAGCTTCCCTGGTGGCTCAGCAGTAAAGAATCCTCCTGCAGGCAAGGGATGTGGGTTTGATCCCTGGGTCAGGAAGATCTCCTGGAGGAGGGAATGGCAACCCACGCCACTATTTTTGGAATTCTCTGGAGAATTCCATGGACAGAGGAGCCTGGTGGGCTACAGTCCATAGTGTCACAAAGAGTCAGACATGACTAAAACAACTTAGTGTGCACGCACATCAAGAGGGTAGGGCGAGCTTTGCAGACAAGGTGGTATTCGAATTGAGTCTTCAAGGATGTAAGTGGTCACCCGGAGAAACGACAGACGAACATTTCCAACTGGCAGGGTAGGGGGAACTCATGATGAAAGAAGAAGGCATGAAAAATTGCTGACTAATCAGAGTAACTCTGAGCGCTTGAAACAGCTGGAACGTAGTGTTTGGGGAGATGCCTGATGGACTGTATGATGTAAGACCTGGATGAAATAAAATGATGAAAGCCACTCATTGCATGCAAAGGGGTTTGGAGCTTACCTTGATGACCCATGGAACCACTAAAAGAATAACATAATCCGATTTATATTTTCAAAATATCACTCAGATGACAGTGAGGAAGAAGATCTAGAATAAGATGAAAAACCAAGAGGCCAATTAGGAAATTATTTTAAATTTCCTAGTTAAAAGGAAACAGGTAAAACAGGTAAAAGATGGCAAGATCATATAGTACCGTCATCACGGTTCAGTTCAGTTCAGTTGCTCAGTCGTGTCTGACTCTTTGTGACCCCATGAATCGCAGCATGCCAGGCCTTCCTGTTCATCACCATCTCTCGGAGTTCACTCAGACTCACGTCCATTGAGTCCGTGATGCCATCCAGCCATCTCATCCTCGGTCGTCCCCTTCTCCTCCTGCCCCCAATCCCTCCCAGCATCACAGTCTTTTGCAGTGAGTCAACTCTTCTCATGAGGTGGCCAAAGTACTGGAGTTTCAGCTTTAGCATCATTCCTCCCAAAGAAATCCCAGAGCTGATCTCCTTTGGAATGGACTGGTTGGATCTCCCTTGCAGTCCAAGGGACTCTCAGGAGTCTTCTCCAACACCACAGTTCAAAAGCATCAATTCTTCAGCGCTCAGCCTTCTTCACAGTCCAACTCTCACATCATCACAGTGGAAATGGAAAAAGAGGGTAGAAAATAATTTTTAGGAGCTGGAGTCTGTAGGATTGTATGGCTGAGGAGAAGACTGGGGTGCCCTTCCTCAAATAGAGACCTTGGGAGGAGGAACAGGATTTTGTTTGGGGGCCACCAGGGCTGGTTGGGTGGAGACTGAGATGACTCTCTATGTTGTAACCGTGTTGATCATCTAGATGGAGATGTTGTATTGGTGGCTGCATATAAAGGACAAGAGCTCAGGAGAGATCTGGGATTGGGGTCAAAAATAAGAGTTTTGTCTACATAATTACCTTACTGAGAAATCTCTAGGCTCCCCTAGTTACTAGAGGAAAGCTGATAATGTATATTCCCAAAGCATGAAACTGGGAAATTCAGGCTTAGTAAAAATTCCAAAGTAGGAGCTGAAGTTTGCATCCTCCTAAATCTGAGTATTTAAAGCAAATAATATTGAATTTAGAAATGCGTTTTTGACAACGGAAAAGACACTGGGCTGGCAGTCGCATCTGTGTCTTCTGTAGAAACTCTACCCATTACTTGCTTTGTAAATTACTCTGGACTTGATTACATCTTCTCTGAAAAATGAGAACTGATTGATTTCTAGTCTTTTTTTTTTTTTTTTTTTGTGTTCTTGTTGCTGTTCAGTCGCTAAGTCGTGTCCAACTCGTGGTCCCATGAACCGCAGCACGACAGGCCTCCCCTCTCCCTCACTATCTCCTGGAGTTCACCCAAGCTCATGTCCGTGAATTTGCTTGGTTCTAAATTAGCCAAAATAATTAGAGTCTCACCTTGGATACATATGAAGCCATAACCTTTTGGTTCTTAAGTTAGGTCTAGCTTACGCCTCCAGAGATTGACGGGATATCCAGTGTCTCTAAGTTATCCAGACTCCTGAGTTGTGGGAATAAACACCTCTTGGAGACAGACCTGCCCTGTACACGAGGTGGCCCACCTGTGGCTGCTTTTGCTCCATCACTGCCTTCCTGTGGACCCACATGGCCACAGCTCAGTGCTCCAGCCTCTCCTGTGAGATGCCATTGCTGTCCCAGGTCATGAGAGCATGAATATCACTCTCTCAAGGTCCATAGCTCTTGGTTTACATTTCCTTGCCTGGCTGTTTCCCACCACACCCACATTGTCCCTCCTACACCAGAACCACCTCTCCATCACACTGTTCTTGTGGAGCTGGGCTTATGATTCCAGGCTCGCTCTCTGCCATCATGCTGAGACCCTCTTTGGGGACCCTTGGTGTCTTTTCCCACTAGAAGCCCTTAGTTAGTCTACTCCAATGCACCAGAGACTGGTTTGTTGATACCTATTTACTTTACATTAAAACGGTTCTCCCCAAAGCCAGGGACACCTCCAAGAGGACTTGCCATCTGTAGGACAGAGAAGTGGCTTACAAATTTCAAATAACTGCCTACTGTCATTTTTTTTTAAAAGCAATTCTAATTGACCAGACACCTATTTAAAATTATATATCTCTATAAACAATGAACAACAGTAAGAGAAGAGGAAACACAAAAGGAGGGACCTGGAGAAAACTCTGGGAAGTAAAACTTTGTAGTCAGCATCCCATTAAGCAGATACAGTCCCTGTTTAGAAATCATTTTTGTTAGAATCCAGTTTTTCAGCTGAGGCTATAGGAAATTCTTGTGGCGTGTGGGAAGGAGGGTGTCCATCATCACAATAGAAAGGATAGTTCGTGCACGCCACCCACCCAGCGATCAGCTCTCCGCATACAGTGGCCACATGTTGAGAGCTGCCCTTGCTGCTTCTCCCAGCTTATGAAAGTGAGGGCCAACCACGGACTGCCTGGGGGTGGGGGGCGAGGCTGGGGGTGAAAATGTCCACCCCACAGCATCACAGAAGAGCCAGCAAGTGGGAGGGTCTCTGAGACTGCTGAATAATTTTCAAAGAGAAAGGGCAGTTTTTGCAAGGCAGTGTGGGGAAAGCAAGTTGGACTGATGTGTAGGAGGCAAAACATTCTAGAAAAACATCACCATTTCTTGCACAATCAACCACTGAGTATGTGTCATCAAACACAAGATGATCCTTACCTGGCAATAACGCAGCTAAAATAGAACATTTAAGTAATTTCTCATTGTGACTGAGTTCAACATGGTCTTTAAGCGTCCCGTAACAAGAATACTGACACAGTAGTCTGAAGTACAGCAACATTTTATTTTCTTCATAATCAGATGAAAATGTTGTGGGTACAGAGGCAGAGAAGAAGCTCATACTGGGTTTCCTTTGCCTTAAATTTAAACAGCTTTTATTTTTATTTTTTTTTAACAGTTACTGTCCTAGTAAACTTTTTGAGATGAAATGAAGAATGTGGGTTTCATCAGGAAATCTATAGTCACCTTACAGAGGATACACAATAGCCTCAACTTTGTTGTTTTCTGAAGATGAGTTCTTTGGGAATCAGAATCCTGTTTTTGCTCTGTACTCATTGCGTGTGTCAGGAAAACATGAAAGACAAAGCCCAGCGGGTTGACTTCAGCCACGACCGCCTGATGTACTGAGCATGAAATATGCAATGTGTGTAATTGCTGGACCCTAATCCCATCTAATGAAAACCCAGGACGGTGACTTGCTGATCCTTGGTTTCATAATTAGAAGTTTTGCAGGAACAGACCAAGTCAAGAGAAGAGGTGCACTTCTATAACTAGTGGTTGCTATAATTAAAGTTATTAGTTAAGGAAGGGCTGTTACTCGGGGCAAAACAATCAGAAGGAAGTTTAAGCAATTAAGTCAAATTCACTGTGGTTGTGAGGGTTTGGTTTCTTGTCCCCCTTTCTTTCTGGAAAACAAAACAACCTCAGGCAAGGGTTCTGTACTTCTCAAAGAGCATCTTGACTCTGCAGTGGCTGGAGGGGCAAACAGTGAACAGTGAACTGCGCTGTTGATTCTATCAGCAGGTTAATTAAGAAAGCTGTTAGTGATGATTAAAAAAAAAAAAAAAAAGCCAGCACATTTTCAGTTCTATTGACAAAATCCATGACCTAGGCAGGACCAATACTAGGAAGACATGCTAGAGGCATTTAGAGGAAAGGACTGACACAGAAAGCTGAAGGTCCAGTTTGGGATTCCCCTATTAATAGTGATAGCAGAACTGATCGTTAGAAATTCCACATGCTTTTTCCTCTCATAGAAATTATGTAAGCAGAAGTGTTCAGGCCCTCAGACTCATTCTGAAAAACCCGATTTCACTCACGAGGGAGTCGTCATAAAGAAGCTCTGGTTTGGGATTCTGGGTTCTGGTCCAAGCTCTGAAACTAACGTATTACGAGTTTGGGGACAGTGGGTCTGACTCTGCATTTCCACTTCTAAACTTCAAGACAGTCCAGTCTCAGGAGCGCAGAAAACCCACCTTCCCCACGTAGCATCTTCCACTGGGGGAGTCTGCTCGCAGCTATGGTACAGGCTGGTAGGAATGCATTGCCCATAGGGCAGTGGCACCTCCTCGTGCAGGATGAATCGCTGCATCTGCTGCCTGGGCAGAGACTGATGAGGAATTTGAGAAGAGACGATAGGGGGCTTGTCCTGTGTTTGTAAACCCTGAAGTCAGACCTTGATCAAGAAAAGGCTCCCTGTTCCCTAGTTAAGCGTCTATTTCATTGACCTCAATGTTGGCTATTTGGTTTCTCTTTCCATGACCTGTGTGTGTGTCTGTGTGTCCGTGTGTGTCAGTCCCTGAGTCATGTCCAACTCTTTGCAACTCCATGGACTGTAGGCCACCAGCTCCTCTGTCCATGGGACTTTCCAGGCAAGAATACTGGAGTGGGGTGCCATTTTCTCCTCCAGGGGAATCTTCCCAATCCAGGGATCAAACTCTGGTCTCCTGCATTGCAGGCAGATTCTTTACCATCTAAGCCACAGGGAAGCCCATTCCATGACCATGAGTCATTCCCAGTCCCCCAGAATTTGTCCCCTTGGAAACAGCACAAGCCGTTTCCTCACGTTGCTGACAAGCTTGAGGTGTCTCTGGGATTGCTTAAGGGTCATGGAAAGGAGGTAAAAGGGCTTGTCCTAGACTTGGCATTGACTTTCCCTCCCTGCCCCTTTTCTCCTTTAAAGAGGCTGCCACTGGTGATGGCCAGTTGGCTCAGGGCAAGGAGCTACCACAGAAAAGGTAGGGAGAAGGGACCTCTCTCAGGAGGCTCAGGATGTAAGGGATGTAACTGAGAAACTCTGACTGAAAATAAGAAAGTCAGGTGTGCTCAAAATGTTGTTTTGACACAGTGACTCACTACCTCAGAGATGAGTTCACAGCATCATTCCTTGAAGCCTTTTCTGTCTGTCAACACTTGAGCATCTTTAGAGACTTAAGCTCCACATTTAATCCTGTGACATTCTGCACCCTTTAAAAGTCTGGTGGTAAGAGATACAAATATTGACTCCTCAAAGTGAGTTCAGAGATTTGACTGAGAAATTAAAATACACTTAAATAATCTCACTTGCTCTGGCTTATAGGAGCAAGGATATTGTGTATTTGGACAAAGTTGACTGGATGGCATATTGAAAAACCCAAATGAAAACGTGGACAGAGACCTTATCAGTTACATGGAAGAATCACAGGACATCCCTGGGAAGGTCATAATAGCAAGAGTCTTAAAAGAAATAGCAACAGAAGACCTTAATTAGCAAGCCCTTAACAAGGGGCAATTGGCATTGGAATGAATAGAGTTGGAATAATTGAACTCTGAAAATATACAGGGAGATGGAAACTCAACTCAGGGAACTAAATACACCATAAATTAGATAAATGCAGAATCTCAAAACCAGAATCTATGCCAGAGGCACAGACAGGAATTTTTTTGCTTTTAAAGGGTGACACTTGGAGTAGCATGGGACTTATTGGTTATGTACCTTTGTTCCATCCTATTTGCACCTGCACTTTGCTTCATATGATAGAAAAGCTTAACTTGTAAGGTTGCACTGGCCAAATGCCAGGCAGAAAGACTGAGGAAGGGGTGCCACTAAAGACGGACATTTCACATTGAAATTTGCTAGTGAAAATTTTACTTTTTTTTTTTTTAATAGTTATGGTACTTTCAGGTACACATGCATTTTCTCTACTTTTACAACCTCTTTCTTATCAGTTCAGTTCAGTCGCTCAGTCGGACTCTTTGCGACCCCATGAACCACAGCACACCAGGCCTCCCTGTCCATCACCAGCTCCCAGAGTCCAACCAAACTCATGTCCATTGAGTCGGTGATGCCATCCAACCATCTCATCCTCTCTCTCCGTCCCCTTCTCCTCCTGCCCTCAATCTTTCCCAGTATCAAGGTCTTTTCAAATGAGTCAGCTCTCCACATCAGGTGGCCAAAGTATTGGAGTTGCATCTTCAACATCAGTCCTTCCAATGAACACCTAGGACTGATCTCCTTCAGAATGGACTGGTTGGATCTCCTTGCAGTCCAAGGGACTCTCAAGAGTCTTCTCCAACACCACAGTTCAAAAGCATCAATTCTTCAGCACTCAGCCTTCTTCACAGTCCAACTCTGACATTCATACATGACCACTGGAAAAACCATAGCCTTGACTAGACAGACCTTTGTTGACAAAGTAATGTCTCTGGTTTTTAATATGCTGTCTAGGTTGGTCATGACTTTCCTTCCAAGGAGTAAGCGTCTTTTAATTTCGTGGCTGCAAATAACATCTGCAGTGATTTTGGAGCCCCCAAAATAAAGTCTGACACTGTTTCCAATGTTTCCCCATCTATTTCCCATGAAGTGATGGGACCGGCTGCCATGATCTTAGTTTTCTGAATGTTGAGCTTTAAGCCAACTTTTTCACTCTCCTCTTTCACTTTCATCAAGAGGCTTTTTAGTTCCTCTTCACTTTCTGCCATAAGGGTGGTGTCATCTGCATATCTGAGGTTATTGATATTTCTCCCGGCAATCTTGATTCCAGCTTGTGCTTCTTCTAGCCCAGCATTTCTCATGATGTACTCTGCATAAAAGTTAAATAAGCAGAGTGACAATATACAGCCTTGACGTACTCCTTTTCCTATTTGGAACCAGTCTCTCATTCCATGTCCAGTTCTAACTGTTGCTTCCTGACCTGCATATAGGTTTCTCGAGAGGCAGGTCATGTAGTCTGGTGTTCCCATCTCTTTCAGAATTTTCCACAGTTTATTGTGGTCCACACAGTCAAAGGCTTTGGCATAGTCAAGAAAGCAGAAATAGATGTTTTCTGGAACTCTCTTGCTTTTTCCATGATGCAGCAGATGTTGGCAATTTGATCTCTGGTTCCTCTGCCTTTTCTAAAACCAGCTTGAATGTCAGGGAGTTCACAGTTCACATACTGCTGAAGCCTGGCTTGGAGAATTTTGAGCATTAATTTACTAGCATGTGAGATGAGTGCAATTGTGCGCTAGTCTGAGCGTTCTTTGGCATTGCCTTTCTTTGGGATTGGAATGAAAACTGACCTCTTCCAGTCCTGTGGCCCCTACTGAGTGTCCCAAGTTTGCCGGTATATTGAATGCAGCACTTTAACAGCTGATCTTTTAGAATTTGAAATAACTCAACTGGAATTCCATCACCTCCACTAGCTTTGTTTGTAGTGATGCTTCCTTAGGCCCACTTGACTTCACATTCCAGGATGACTGGCTCTAGGTGAGTGATCACACCATCATGATTATCCAGGTGGGGAAGATCTTTTTGTACAGTTCTTCTGTGTATTCTTGCCACCTCTTCTTAATATCTTCTGCTTCTGTTAGGTCCAGACCACTTCTGTCTTTTATTGAGCCCATCTTTGCATGAAATGTTCCCTTGGTATCTCTAATTTTCTTGAAGAGATCTCTAGTCTTTCCCATTCTATTGTTTTCCTCTATTTCTTTGTGTTGTTCGCTGAGGAAGGCTTTCTTATCTCTCCTTGCTATTCTTTGGAACTCATTCAAATGGGTATATCTTTCCTTTTCTCCTTGCTTTTCTCTTCCCTTCTTTTCACAGCTATTTGTAAGGCCTCCCCAGACAGCCATTTTGCTTTTTTGCATTTCTTTTTTTTTGGGAGGTGGTCTTGATTCCTTTCTCCTGTACAAAGTCACGAACCTCCGTCCATAGGTGATCAGGCACTCTGTCTATCAGGTCTAATCCCTTAAGTCTATTTCTCACTTCCACTGTATAGTCATAAGGGATTTGATTCAGGTCATACCTGAATGGTCTAGCGGTTTTCTCCACTTTGTTCTTTCTTGTAAGTCTCTAAATATCATATGCTGATTATATTATTTCCCTTCTCAACATCTGTAAGTCTCTTCGTGTCTGTGGAATAAAGTCCAGCTCTCTCAGCCCAGCCCTTGTACAAGTTCTTCATTATCCAGATCCATGGGTGTTAACCTACAGTATACAGCAGACCTGCGCTTCTTCATAGCACGATGTGGCAGGTGCTGGTCCCCATAGTGAATGCTAGTGGTTTCCATTTTGCTCACTTCTTTTCCTCCTTCCTTTATCCTGGCAACCCACTCCAGTGTTCTTTCCTGGAGAATCCCATGGACAGAGGAGCCTGGTGGGCTGGAGTCCATAGAGCCGCACACAGTCAGACACGAATGAAGTGACTTTGCAGGCATCCTCAGATAACCCTTATTTTTCTCAGATCTCCATTTATACTCTACTTGGAAATGTGTCTCGGAGTAAAAGGGAGGCTCTGATTGGTCTAACAGTAATCCAAATCTTCTTGTCAATGATTGGTTTAGAAATGTGCTAATTACACAGTTCTGGCCAATGAAATGTGAGAAGTGTGTCAGTGGCCTCTGGAACTTTTCTTGCTCTTGAGAGAGGCTTAGAAAGAAGTGAGGTCTGTCTCTAGATGCTGCGTGTGACTGGGTTTCCTGAAAGTAAGCCGGCCCCAAAGGTGGAAGAGCAGAGAGAATCTAGGTCCTTAATGGCATCCCCAAGCTGCTGAAGCAACTACTAACTTTCCAGTCTGCCCTGCCTCTGGACATCCTGTGATATTGATATGATACTCTTTTGTAGTTTAAATCAGGGTCAGCCTTTCAGCTACTTGCAGCCAAAAACACTGCACCCAATGTTGTTCCCTTTTTATTTACTGCTTCGACCTCATTCCATTCTGAATCTTGACCACTTCAGGGTTCCCAGCCAGATGTATCTGTGCTTCTCTATAAATGGCCCCCCAGACACCCTCCCTCCTTCCCTCTCCCCAGCTTCTGAAATCCTCACCATTAAAAAGCTTTTAAAAACATCCTTACCATTAAGAACACTTTCCTCATAATCCACTCTCTCCTCCCAGGAAGTCTTCCCTCCTTTGAATTCCTAAACCCTTTCCTTACATCTCTTCTGGCATTTTTCCTGTTCAGGCATTATGGTTATTTCTGTGAACATCAGGTCTTTTTCTCATTGCAAAGTCCTGGGCTTTGTCATTTATAGTTTTGTATTCACTCCTACCTACAGTAGAGTCTGTGTTTAATATCAGAAATTACTAGACTGACTTACCACCCAGCCTCTGAGAACTCAGTGGACAGACACTGTTTAGTGTACTAATGAAGTAAGAACACTAATGACGCAGTTGATTCTCTTAAAATGTCACCTCCATGTGAGACATGTATGAAAATGAAATTTTTGAAGAATCTGGCCTCTCTAGTAAATCAAGTTGAGTGAAATTTAGTGGTGACAACTGAATGACATTGTAAACAATAGGATCAATTCACTAAGAAAGCTCTTTACATTTAAAATGCAAGAGTAAATTGCCCAGAGATCTTGGCTCTGGTTTTTCAGTTGAGTGGAACAGTCAGATGCCCAGATTTCAAGAGCAAAATTGGAACAAAACATAGTGCAGAAATTATGCTCCCAATTCATCTGAGGAAATAATTGGCTCGTAGGATTTACAGTACTGTGACAAATCTAACAAATTAGGAAACTGACATCTTGGTTTGAGACGAAGGCTATATATCATACTGTTAAGTGGCAATAGAATATTGACTTCATTCAGAAATCATGGGTCCCATTTATGTTCACCTTGTGATAATTTATTGACACACCACTCATGATTTCTACACTTTTCCGTCAAGGTATTTTGTTTCCATAAATGATGAACATAATATACTGTTCTTTCATGGATACAACATATTTTAAATAGGGATATTAATGTTAATAGTTTTCTAATGTTAATATTTTCTAAAATGTTCTATGCATTTCCTGTTTTTCAGAGAATTTTTGTTCTTATGTTTCGATCAAATCTTCTTCAAATGTCTGGCAACCCTTGGATGTTCACATGCATTCCAGACTATGGCAATAAAAGTATGTTTAGAAGCTCAAAAAGAAGGAAAGAAATCATGGTTCAATAACTTTGCATTTCTTTTTCATAGGATCTTTTAAAACAATGACATTATTTGTTGATTTCTGACCCAAGTCTGACTGTAAAGATACAACTAAGATTGGAGACACATTTTAACTTCATCATAATTTTTAAGTAATTTGAAATATTTTATGCATACAGGAAAACATAGAAGCTAATGTTACAGATACCCCCATACACCCAGCATCCTTATTTAACATGATAATATTAGGCTGCATTTGCAATATTTATTTTATATTTTAGATCTCATCCTTTTGTGTGATGCTCAGGATAAATTTCTACTCAGATTTTGAATTCACAAATCATTATGATTTTCTTGAGTTTTATTTTTAATTTAGGCAAAATTTACAGAGAGTAAAATGCATAGTAAATAAGTGTAAGTCTAGTGATTTTTGACAGACGTACACACCTGTGTAAACAAACATCCCAGTGTAGATGTACATTTTCATCACTCTAGAAACCTCACTTGTGCCATGTTGCAGTCAGTCCCTCTCAAGAAGCAAATCCTGTTCTATCACAGTATATAATTTTTGCCTGTTCTTAAATGCCATGTAAATGAAATCATATGGTATATATATTCTTTTGTGTGTCTGACCTCTTTAGCATGACAAAAAGGGTTTAAGATTTACCCATGTTGTTACAAGTTTTCATTTTCCTCTTTAGATTGGTTAGTAATTTTCAATCATATGAATATACTATAATTTCCTTATCCATTCTCTTCCTAATGGACTTTAGGGTAAGCTTGGGATTATGAATAAAGTTGCAGTGAACATTTTTGTGCATGTCTCTTGGAAGATATGTGTTTTAATTTTCTTGAGTTAAATACTTAGAATGGAATTGCTGAGTCGTGGGGAGGTACATTTTTAATTTTATAAGAAGCCAAGGAACTTTTTGTATAAGGGTTGTACAAGTTTATATACCCAACAATGGTATGAGAGTGCTAATCACTGCACATTCTTGCCAGCATTTGACTGTTGTTAGTCTTTTTAACTATTATTTTTAGTGGAATGAGTGGCTTCTCATTGCATCTCATTTGCATTTCTTCGTTGACTAGGAATATTGAGCACTCCATTTTTCTTTTTATCATACTAATATACTTTCGGTGAAGTATCTATTTAAGCATTTTGCCCATTTGAAAATAAGTTTCCTTTTTAAAAATATTGATTTGTAGTGGATTTATGTATTTTGGATTCAAGTCCCTTGATATATAATTATATATATATATGATTTTTCTCTTGTGACTTCCCTTTGCCTTTTCTTAATGGTATATTTTGATTAGCGGAAATTTTTATTTCTCTTTTCCTACTTTTTGGAGTTAGTAAAATATTTTTTAGTGTTCTGTTTCCTCTATTGACTTTTTAAAAATAGCTTTTTTAAGACATAGTTGACATACAATAAATGGTACATATTTAAAGTGTACAATTTTATAGGTTTTGTCATATGTATACACCTGCAAAACCATTCCCATAACCAAGATAATAAACATATCCATCACTCCTGACATATTTCTTCAGTGCTCCTTCTGTAATCTTTTTCCCATCTCTTCTCCTCCCCATTTTTTTAAATCCCTTTGTAGTAACTACAGATATGCTTTCTGTTACTAAAGATTAGTTTGCATTTTTTAGAACTGTATAAAAATGGAATCATGCTCTGTGCACTCTTTTTTGTCTGGCTTTTCCAGTAGCTTAATGAATTTTGGTTCATCCTTATACTTAAAAGTGAAAATAACTCAGTTGTGTCCAGCTCTTTGGGACCCCATGGACTATACAGTCCGTTGAATTCTCCAGGCCGGAATACTGGAGTGGGTAGCCTTTCCCTTCTCCAGGGGATCTTCCCAACCCAGGGATCAAAGTCAGGTCTCCCACATTACAGGCAGACAATCTTTACCAGCTGAGCCACAAGGGAAGCCCTTCTTATATTTGAGTGTGTCAATGCATTACTTTCTATTACAGGGAAGTATTCTATTTGTATCCATTCATCTATTTATGAACAGTTGGACTGTGTTCACTTTGGGGCTATTAAAGATAAAATTTCTATAATCATTTGCGTGCAAGTCTTAGTTTTGGCACATGCTTTCTGTTCTCTTGAGTTAATCTCTGGTAGGAGAATGGCTGGATCCTATGATAGGTTTATGTTTCACATTTTAAGAAGCTGTCAAGCTGTTTTCCCATGGTTGCATTATTTTATATCCCCATTCTCAGTGTAGGAATGTTCAGGTAGTCCACATATTCATCCACACTGATATAATTTTAGACATTCTAATAGATAGTATGGCATCTCTCTGTGATTTTAATTTGCATTTCCCGAATGACTGAGATTGAACATTTTTTTTAATCTGCTTATTTTCTTTGGCCAAATATGTATTCAAATCTTTTGACCATTAAAAAAAAATTTGGTTGTTGTTTTCTTATTATTGAATTTTGAGAATTCTTTATATTTTCTGGATACAAGTTTTTTTAATCAGAGATTATTTGTACATATTTACCGTCATTTGTATCTGGTATTTTCATCCTCTTCATTTTCTCATCATAAACGGCAGGAGTTTCTATTTCTGATTAAATCTAACTTATCGATTTGTTCTTTTATGGATCTTGCTTTTGTTGTCGTATCTAGCCTTACCCAAGGTCACAGAGACTTTCTCCGATGTATTCTTCTATAAAGTTTAATGTTTGGGTTTTATGTTTAGATCTGTGATCCACTTTAGTTGAGTTTTGTATTGATAGAAGTTTACTTTTTGCATATGGATATCCAATTGTGGGGCTTCCCTGGTGGCTCAGACAGTAAAAGAATCTGCCCACAATGGGGAGACCCAGGTTCACTCCCTGGCTTGGGAAGATGCCCTGGAGAAGGAAATGGCAACCCACTCCGATATTCTTGCCTGGAGAATTGCATGGACAGAGGAACCTGGCAGGCAATAGTCCATGGGTTGCAAAGAGTTGGACATGACTGAGTGACTAATGCACACACATCCGACTGTGATGCAACATTTGTTGAATGTCAGTTGACTTTTAGGTATTCCTCTTTGTATTTTTAAAAAAACTATTGCCCTAGGGAGTTTATTATACCTTCTTAGTTTGTCATAGTCCACTTAAAGTAATATTGTACCACTTCATGTAAAATATGAGAATCTTGCAGTAGTATAATTCCATACGCTACTACTCCATTCTTTATGAATTATCATATATTTTGCTTCTATTTATGTTGTAAAATTCACACCATAATGTTACTATAGTTAATTTAAATGGTCAATTTTGCTTTAAAGAAATTTTAAAAAATAAGAAAGGCAGGTTTTTAAAAGGGTATCCAAATATTTACCAAGAGTGGTATTGATTTCTCTTTGTATAATTAAAATTCCATCTGTTATCATTTCTCTTCAGTCTGAAGAACATCCTTTAGCATTCTTGAGGTGAGGATCTGCTAATAATGCATTCTCTCAGCTCTCTTTTATCCAGAAATTTATTTAAACCTCATTTATTGAAGGATATTTTCACTGGCTGTAGAATTGTAGGTTGACAGTTTTCTCTCTGTGTTTTATACATATCCATATCATTCAATTGTTTTCTGACCTTTGTCGTTTTCTGTAATAGTCATTCATAATTCTTATCTTTGTTCCTTAATATACAATATCTCTTTCTTTTCCTCTAAATGCTTTACAATTTATCTTTGATTTTTACTACTTGGATTGTGATATGCCCACATATGATTTTCTTCATGTCTTCCATCATTTTGGAAAATTCTCATCTCCTAATGCTTCCTTTTTTTCCCTCTCCTCTCTCTCCTCTCCTTCTTCATCTCCACTTAGACTATGCTAGATCACTTTGTATTGTCCCTCAAGTCACTGAGGTTTTATTTGTTTTTATTTCCAATATTTTTTTCTTCATGTTTAGCAATTTGGAAAATTTCCATTGAGCCATCTTCGGGGTCACTGATGTTTTTTTCTATAGTATCCAATTTACTATTAAATTTATCCAAGGAATCTGTATTCCAGATTTTGTATTTTTCAGTTTCATATCCATTGGCTCTGTTTTATTATTTATATTTATTGACTAAGATTCCCCATCTCTTACATCCCATTTATTCATGCTTTATTTCATATCCTTAAGAATATTTATAATAGGTGTTTTAAAATCCTCATGTGCTAAACCTAACATCTGGGTCATTTCAAGGTCTGTTTCTATTTTTTCTCCCTTGATTCTTTGCAGATTTAATAATATTTTATTGCATGCTATACATTGTAAATGATACATTATAGGGAGAATTTGTTGTAGGGAGATGTTGTCTCCCTTTAAAGGGTGATGAGTTTTGTTTTTGGTAGTGGTTACATGATTTGTATTGATGGATCCTGATCTAGTCAGACTTTGTTTTAGAATGTCTTAGAATGGTCAGTTACTATTTTTGCCCTAATTCCTGTGGAATGGCTTTTATTCTAAGATATAAATTTTACTAAGAAATGGCTTTACTAGGGTCTCAGTTGAATATCTTATGTTCTCACTGAGGATGTCGACTCCAGCTGAGCTGCAATCCCAAAGTCTCCAGACTCTGGGTGATCACTAGTACCTCTTCAGCTTTCAGCCTCCAGCAGCAGAATTCAGAGTCAGTCTTGTACATGTGCTTCTCAGTTCTTGGCCCAGGATCTGAGGGATTCTCCACCCAGTTTTCTTAGGCTCCAGCTCTGTATAACTCCCCTTTTTCTGGCCATGCCCCCACACATTCTAGCTGCCTTCAAAACACCTTCTGATAATAGTAGTAATATGGATAACTCTATCTTGTTTCTGATTTTAACAGAACTGTCTTTGTATTTCATTGCTAGTTTCCAATAAGTGCTCTTACTTATAATTTTCTTTTACTTAGAGGTTTCACCATGAATAAATTACTTTTTTACCATATATTGGTGTAGTCCTATAATTTCCCCTGAATTTATTAGTGAAATAAATTATGTTGATAAAAGTTCTAATTCACATTCTTAGATTTCTGTAGTAGATCCATCATTTATACACTGATAGGTATGTTTTTCAATTTTTCACACCCTTAACATTTCAATTAATAAACCAGAATAATAAGTTTTAAAACATAGTGTGCTTTACCAAGAAAAGGAAAAGCACTAAGTTTCAGTCATTTTGTCTTAACTAAACATACCAAGGCAAGTAAATATAGTTAAAAGAAGTTTGTACTTCATCTCTCTACTTATGTTACTAAGAGTTATTCAGCTTTATAGAAGAATAATTAATGACAATTACACATTAAAGACTAAGTTGATATTGTGAAGTGAAAAGAATTTAGATTCCTAGATCTACCTCTTATGAACCAAGTGACATTTTAAGTATTTACCCACTCAGAGCTTCAGTTACCCTCTCTGTAAGATGGGGGTAAACCACACCTATCCTGCAAGGTTAATGTTAGCATCAAATGTGATGATGGATGGGGTATGTTTTAAAAGCTGTAAGTGGCTATTTTCTTTTTTTTCAAAATTTCTCTATTTCTTCTTTTAAGAATTAAGACTTTAGTATTTTTAAAGCAGTTTAAGGTCCACAGCAAATTTGAGAGGAAAGTTTACAGAGCTATCCCATATATACTTCCTGCCCCTACACACGCACGCCCTCCCTCGTTATCTACATCTCCCACCAGAGTGATGCACTTGTTACAGTTGATTCACTTCCACTGGTACATCATGATCCTCCACAGTCCTTGTTTACATTAGGGTTCACTCTTGGTGTTGCACATTCTGTGGGTTTAAACAGAAGTATAATGACATGTATCCACCGTTACAGCATCATGCAAGGTATTTTCACGGCTCTAAAACGCCTCTGTACTCCGTTCAGCTCTCTCTCTCTCCAAACCTCTGATAACCACACTGCTGTTTTTTGTTTTGTGTTTTAAATCTCTATCGTTTTGCCATGGCTATTCTTTGTTACCTGTGGTCCCCAAGGCCTGCACAGCTGACACAGGACGTTCCTTGTTAAGGAAAGGAGTACAGGGAGACTCTCTCTGACCCTTGTTGTCACCTGCCCGCCTCTGAGTTCACCATCCTGGCGGTAGGGCAGGACCCCCTGTTGTTTTTGGACAGGCCAAGAAGGGAAGAAGAAATCCACTCTCATTCCTTGCAAGAGAGGAAAAAGGAAAAGGGAAGAGAATTCATTTGTCTCTGAGGGGAAAAGGAGGAAAGAAACGCAAAAGAAATACACTTCTGTAGGCTGGGACTCTACCAAAAGCAGAATTTTTACCCTGCCTCCAATATCCCTGTGAGAACTAGGTCTTAGTTTTTCTTAAAGAAACAATGGAAAATTATTTTAACACCAGTTCAACTACCTTAACATTTAAACAGATTTTTAGAGGCAGGTTTAGAGACCTAAACACCTAAAGAATTCTGGGAGAATTTTTGTTTGTTTGATCGTTCTTTTTGTGTGTGTGTGTTTTTAATGCATTATATATTAACCAATCATGCAAAAACATAAAACCTTATAAAGCTGTTAAGCTGTTTTGTAACTTACCTCACCTTTCTGTCTTTACCCAGATGCTTCATATACACGTCATCAGCTCAAGCTCAAAATGCCTCAGCACATGACAGCAAGCAATGCTTATGAAGGGTTCTATTGAATGGTTGAAGAAAGGTGATCAGACATCAGAATTTATAGCAGAGAAAGCAGCTGTTCTGTTTTGGAAAGCCATGGAATGGCTTTGGGGTGGTCTTCAAGGAGTAGTCAACAAACCTTCAGGTAAATGTCAGATACTCAGGGCTGCCTGACCCCAGACAATAAGAATAATGGCGAGTTGTGGACAATTTCAGAGTCGAGAGTGTCTCAGAGAAAATTCAGTAAGACTATTCTTGGCAAAGTAGCCAAAGCTTTACGCATATAGAAACATATTAAACAAATGTGCACAGATGCCCTTCAACTTGTGACTCTGGGCAGTAAAACCATTAAGTGGCAATATTAGGCCTTAAGTACATTCACTTGAACTAATTTAACTTATGTTTCAGATAATGAATCAAGTAAGTTCTTAGAATTTCACTCTTCTTATTTTTCTTTCTTCTGAATTTAAATCCTAGTTCACCCCTAGGTTTCAGTATTCTGGGAGATCTGATTTGTATAAAATAGATGTAAAAAGAAGCCCTCCTTATTTATAACCAGACCAGAGAATGGTCAGTGGTGAGAGAACTATCCCCCTGGTTCAGCTCTGTAATCCTGAAGATAGCTAAAGGAGAAGTTGGTTGGTAGGCAGATATCTGTTGATGGCATGATGCACTTAGATCTGCTTTCCATGGGTAATGTTCTGTTTGGGTGGTAGCCTGGTTTGTTGTTTTTCAGGAAAAATACTGCAGACATACACATATACTTCCATGTTGCTGTTCTTCTGGTTTCCACAGTCCAGGATCTAAGCTTGCCCTCTATTTCATTTGTGTCCCTTTAGATACTCAAAATTGATACATGAGGTGGAATTAGCTTGGGCTGATGCAAAGAAAGGTCAGGGACTTTTCAAAAACAGTGATGGAAAAAGGATTAAATAAACCAGACAAACCAAGATGGCAGGAGAAAAGGAAAAAAAAAGGGAAGAACCGAAAATGATGATTGATGTTGATGATGCTGGTTTAACTGAGAAACTTAAAGGCTGCAAAACATTGTGAAATCAAATTAATGACCTGGAAAATAAACTCAGATTAAGAAACGTCAGACTGGAGCATAATCTTGATAGGGTAGAAGTAGAAGAAACAATGACAGTTTTTCCCCCATAGAACATTGCAAAACTGCTTTGGGTGAATAATTTTTAATTCCTTCCACAAGCTGCATCTTAATTCACTAATGCTTGATGCAGTCTGTATTTTATATGTGAAATGAGAAATTCTTAGAGCGAAAAGACAAATATGTTAACTTGCTTTGGCCTCTGATGACTTTCTGTTTCTGTAGAGAAGCTGACAGTTACTGGCTTTGATTGTTTTTGATTATGTAGGATGAAAACCAAAGTTGTTAAGAGTACTAAACATTATGAGTCAAATGCTTATCTGGCTACCTCCAATTATCATACTTAAAACACATACTCCCTCGAACTATTATCTTGATACGTATCTTTTCAAGATTGTGCTGAATCAAAAGAATTTTTGAATAGTAAAAAGGAAAGTATTTTAGAGAGGATGAGAGCAGCAAAGTATTTTCTTTGTTCCTGATCCTAACTTGGAGATTCCCAGAATCAGTCCTGGAGTCACAGTGGGTAAATGGCCTTTTTATTTACGGGATGTGGTATGATGCATCATTATTACACATAGTAGATAACAGTTGTTGAACATTATTCTATGTCTATGCCAGACATCATTCTAAGTGCTTTATATGTAAATTCAGTTGGGTTGCACTATCATCAATGTATGATTGGTATCCTCATTTTAAAGATGAGAAGAATGAGCTGCAGAATTAAATCATGGCCCCAGGTCACACAGCTATTACAAAAGAGGCTGGACTCATATCCAAGTTATTCTGGCTCTAGAGTCCATTCTTTCAACCACAGTACTGTGGTTCTGAGATATTTAAAGACGCTGGGATTTAAAAAATAATCTATTTCTGGCGGTGAGCATAAAAATATATTCATGTATCCCAGGAATAGTTTTGTTAGCAAGAGGAAATCTCTCTCTCTCTCTTTTTTTTTTTGGTTACCCATTCATTTTAAGTCAGTTTAAATACAAAACAAGTCAGAGTTTTCTGCACTGCCAAAAAGAGTACAGTAAGGTGTGGAGCACACAACAGAAATGCATGCTTAAAGGGACTTGGTCTTATCTTCCTGGCCTGAAGGGGATCATATTTTCCTTTTTAAAAAAAATATGGAGCTAAAGTTTAAAAAGAAATTGATTTTTGTTTCAATTCATTTTATTTCCTTTGACATAATGGCCAGTTTATTTGACGGAACCACGAGGCATGTGGGATCTTAGTTTCCTGACCAAGGATGGAACCCATGCCTCCTTGCAGTGGGAGCATGGAGTCTTAGCCACTGAGCCACCAGGGAAGTCCCACAATGGCCTGTGGATATTACACAACAGCAGTGATTTTTAAGAAATGCTTCAATTCAGAGCAGAGAAGAAGGAACATGTTTTGAACCATGGCATGAGAAGGTGTGAGTAACTCCTGGCTTACCAGGAGCAGAGATCAACTCCGAAGAAGGGAACGAGTTGGTTGCTACATCCCTCACTGCATTAGGGAGGACAGTGTCTCTCAACATGATGGATATCTCAGCACCAGAGCTGGAAAGAGGATTTTTTTTTCCACCCAAAGGATAATTTTACACAGTCTCTCAAGATGGTTGAGGTGGCTGTAATCTGGCAAAGTTTCTTGAAGGATGGAGAGTACACGTACAGCAAAATAGAGGAGAGAGGCCGGAGGCAGAGTGGGAGAGATGAGCCCCACTTGCCACCCATCCACTGCTACACCAGCCACTTTTTCTTCCTGCTTTGCAGGGCTCAGTGTTTGCCACCAAAGTGGAAGAAAGGGTCTTTGTGAGCCTGGGAGCTCAAACAGGTGAGAGGAAATGCACCTAAAGAAAGAGTAGTAAGTTTAGAAAAAATGTTAAAAGCTGTGGAATTCCATCAAACCTCAACAGGATGGAATTCCATCAAAACCACGTGTCTTAGATGCCACTGCTGAGAGTCAAAGGAAGACCTAGCTTAGATCTCTACTTTTTACATTATAATTAGGAAAATATATATAGCCTCTTTCTTGTTTACAGTGCTTTCTGGCTAGAGAAAAAAAAATTCTCAAGGTTTTGTATGCAGAAAGATGACAAATAGCTTTAAGAGTTATTTCTTTTGCAAAGAGTATGTGTCCTTGCAATTTTATTAATTAATTTATTTGTGATAGCATAGGTTAAGCCCACATTTGATGAGAATGCTGATGGATGAAGACATACCTGTACTGCAGTTTTTGCACTGGACCATGATTCTAGATTTTGTGCTTGAAGACGCGGACAAAGCAGGTACTAGGTCTCTTGGCAGATATTTTTATCTGTAATTGGGACACTTGCAGTTGCTTCTCAGTGGTGAGGATTAATGCATTGGTGGTGTTGAAGCATGTCACTTGACTTGACAACCTGTGAGTAGAGATTTGAGTGCTGCAACAAGCAAGGTATTAGTATCACTTCTAATTTTCTAAATTGTGGAATTGTGAATAGCAGCTCTGACTGCAGATTGCACATGAAGACTCTCAAAGGCATTTTACTTCATGCTTTCTGACATGGTAAATCATGATAAACTTTATGCAGATCCCCCAAAAAGAGTAGAGTTTGGGTGAGATTTCATATGAGATACAAGAGTTTGGATGACCTTTTTTTTAATATAGCCAATTTACAACTAATGAAGAGTTAAATTCCACTGAAAATTTATCTTCTTACAGGGTAAGTTTTATGTATATTTTCCAAAATTACGTGCTTTATAATTTTGTCATAAAGTTAATGTCCATTCATTAAAATATAGAAAATTAGAAGTAAACATGTCTGAAAGAGTCATGTACTTTAACCAGTTCCACAAGCAGTGAGAGTAGAAACTAAGTTAGGAACCCAGGAAGTCTGATTTCTAAGCCAGTGCTTTCTCTGTGACATCACAGTTTATCATTTAGCTAATTTAATATTCTACTTTTGTGTTGACTTAACATTGTGCCAAAAGTGTATTTGAAGTAAATCTTTCTTACAAAGACATAGATCTAACTGCCAAGTACCCTGCCAGTGCTTTTGAACAGGTAAAAAAAAATCTTATGTCACTGTTCAGGGTAAAGATCAAAATGCTGGAAGGTTTGTACTATGGTGTCTTGACCCTGCTGGAAACACATGGTATTATACAAAGGCTATTGTATCCCTTCTCACCCCTTAGATAATGCCTGGTTGTGGTTTTGCAGGGTCAGTAAGAAGAGCGATGACTACATCTATCTTTATTTCTAGAAGTCAGAGAACAGCTTGGTAAATTTTATCTGAGAAGGAGACAGAATTTTTAAAATATTTAAGTATGTATGTATGCCAGGTCTTAGTTGCAACACTGGGGATCTTTGATCTTCACTGTGGCGTCCGTGATCTTTTTAGCTGGAGGATGTGGGATCTTTAGTTGTGGCATGTGAATCTAGTTCCCCGACTAGGGATCGAACCCATGCCCCCTGCATTGGGAGTTTGAAATGTTAGCCACTGAACCACCAGGAGGTCCCAAGAAGGAGATAAATTTTTGTTTTAATATTTACTTATTTGACTGCATCAGGTCTTAGTTATAGCAAGCAGACTCTACTTTGCATCATGCGGACTCTTTCATTGCGGCATACGGACTCGCTAGCCAGGGCACAGTCTCAGTAGCTGTGGTATGTGGGCTTGGTTGCTGCGTGCCATGTGGGATCTTGGTTCCCTGACCACAGATCAAACTCACATCCCCTGCATTGCAAGGTGAATTCTTAACCACTGGATCACCAGGAAGTCCCGGGAAGGAGGTAGAATTTTTAAGAGAAATATCTAAACCATAAGAGAAAGAAATGGAAATTTGTTTCCTAGGAATTACTGAAGAAAGAAAGGAGAAAAATCTCCTCTAGCTCACATGGTTAAAGTGTGTCTTTGCACGCCAGTGAACGGTATAAGGGTGTCAATTAATTGTTTCTAAGCTTTAGATCTATAAGGAATGAAAAGAAGTCAAAAAGCAAAGCAAAGGATAAAGAGTAATTCAGTGTAATATTCTAAAAAGCCGTAGCTGAGTAGTACTAGCACCCGGCTTATCGCAGGGCGTGGGTTTTCTGATGACAGGGCTGGGAACCCTCCATTCCTCCCTGGGGGCCCCCTGCATCTCCTGGGGGCCTTCCTCCACTGCCACTCTGCTCCCTCCCTAGGCAGCTGTTGGCTGTTCCTTCATCTGCCATTTTCTGGGCTCCCCCGTTTTCCTCCAGGACATCACTGCACTCCAACAAGCATACACGTGCTCCTTGTCACGAATGCATCTCCTATGTAGATGTACTCTGTAGTTGGTGAAGTACCAGACTCATCTTACAGTTTGTAAATTATGCTTGGATGCAAGCTCAACCTCTCTACCAAAGCTTGTGCAGCTAAGAGCTACAGCTCATATCACATGCCCTGAGTAACACCCAAACCCCTGCCCCTGCCCATCACTTGCCAGCAAGATTTGTTTTCTCTGCAGAAAAACATGCATTGCCTCGCGCTGGCAGTCACTTTTTAGCACTAGCTAATCACCAGGACTGTTTGTGTTAAGTGAGATTCATAGATGCTGATTGCATTCATTGCAGAAATTACTTCATTATTAAAATCAGGTCATTTGAGCCCCCAAACCATTAACATGAAGGTTATTAACATAATTTCATAAGCTAATAAATCAAGCACAGGAAAAGAATTAAAGGGTTCTTAGTGATAAGTGTTTCTTCAGAGATTAAGGAACACAATTTTCTTATGCATATATTAACATTTTATGAGTGGGTTCTCACAAGAGCAGTTTTTTTCTCTCTGCATACATGACTCACAGTCCATCTTCTTCATACTCAACCTCTCTGAAACTCATTTTCAAAATTAAGTTTTTTTCCCCCCTCTTTTCAAATAACTATAAAGCAATTTTCAACTGAACCCATTAGCCTTCTGTGATATGCACTGCCTATAAAAATTCTTATCTTTTCACACTTCTTACACTGCAAAAGCTTTGGGATGGAGGGAAGGCAAGGTGGAAATGGAAGGAAAAATACCTTGGATTGGTCTTAGATAATGCCATTTTCATTCCAGGTGAATTTCAAATATATTCCTAGTCTTAAGAGCTCCTAGTGAAGTTCTAATTATCTCTCTAATTACAACACATACTGAGGTTAAGTGTTCTTATCAAATGGTGCATTAAAAATGGGTTTTATTCCCAGGCTGAATCTAATAGGCTCTGATACTGGCCTGAACACACAGAAACTGTTTCCCTCGTTCATTTCGCTCACCAGATTGTGAAAGACTCTGCGGGTCAGAGCCATCATTATCCAGTGCAATGATGTTGCCTAGAAACGAAGAGAAGTTCCAGCGTAAATCTGACTGTAACAACTTTATCCCGTGTGCAATCTGTGTAATGTTTTTAGCAAATAGCAACTGATGGATCATAATTGAAATACGCAGACTGTTGTTAGCAAGCATTACATGTGATTTTACGGGTGAACTGGGGAGATGGGTGGGACCAATGATTCTTTCTAAGAACAAGGGTAGTGAATCACACTATATCTGTCCCTCTGTATCTTCAGTGACTATGAATATTCCCCTGAATAAAGCACAAACTCCCCCCAGACCTATTCCTTCACCCCTCCTTAAAACCTTTCAACAGCATCTCATTGCTCTTTGGTTTAGAAAAAGAAAAGAAGAATTTTCTCAGCATGGCGCACAAGCCTTATGTGGTCTAGACTGTCCTTATTGGTCCAACCTCGTTTCACAGCTGGCTTTGCGATTCTGCTTCCTTCAGTTCTTTATAAGCACTTTTTTTCCTCCCCATCACAGGGCCTTTGTACAGGTTTCCTACCCTAATTATACTATTTTCTGCTCTCTGAGCCATCTGATTTCTATTGATTCTTCTTATCTCAGCTCAAGAACCACCTGGTCCAGGAAGGCTTCCTTGACTTTCATTATTAGGTCAAATCTTTTCTGGTTCTGATAATACCATGAGTTGCTCAATTAGATGTTAGCACAATTGCCATTTAAGTTTTCTAGTGTGTATTTTTCCTAGTATAAACATGCTTACATGGTGAAAAAAATTAACATTAAAAAAAAAAGATGTATATTTAGCTATCTAGCTTTGATTCTTGTTCTCATTTACCCCACAACCTCTCCTTTGAGAGACAAATATTTTATTAGTTTCTTATTTATCTTTCCAGTATTCCTTTTTGCAGGAACACATACAAATACATGTCTTGTTTCTCCCCATTTAACACAAAGATAAGATATTTTATGAGAGGGGAATAATGTTGAAAGGGAAGGAAGTATATAGAGGCTAGAATAGACAGGAACAGAACAGAACTTTTTTGTTTGGTTCGACTTTCAGCTTTTATTTTTATATTGGAGGATAGCCAATTAACAATGCTGCGGTAGTTTCGAGTGGACAGCAAAGGGACTCGGTCATATATATACAGGTATCCATTCTCCCCCAGACTTCCCTTCCGTCCAGGTTGCCACATAACTGAGCAGAGTTCCCTGTAGTATATAGTAGGTCCTTGTTGGTTATCCATTTTAAATATAGTAGTGTGTACATGACCATCCCAAACTCTCTATCCTGAAGAGACTATTTCTTATAGATCCTGTGAGGATGGAAAAGTATACATTTCTGCCCTCAAGGAGGTTATACTCTGGTAGAGAGCTATGCACATTCCTTCAAAGAAAAATGTGCAGTATGACAGAGCCTGTGTCTGATGACTTTTTTTTTAAGTCTTTTTGAATTTGTTGCAATATTGCTTCTGTTTTATATTTTGGGTTTGTTTTTTTTGGCCATGAGGCATATGGGATCTTAGAGCCCCAACTGGGGTTGAATCCGACGCCCTGCACTGGAAGGCATTGTCTTAACCCACTGGACCACCAGGGCCGTCCCTGTGATGCCTTTCTGCTGATGTGCTTCTGGACCCCTGCCCTCGAGGCTTCTTTTACAGGAAAGAAGTAAGACCTTTGTCCTGTGCGGTCTTCATTATTTGCTGTTGGTGTTCGGTCACTAAGTCATGTCTGACTCTTTGTGACCCCATGAACTGTATAGCACACCAGGTTTCCCTGTCCTTCAGTATCTCCCTGGGTTTGTTCAAACTCATGTCCATTGACTCGGTGATGCCATCAAACCATCGCATCCTCTGTCATCCCCTTCTGCTCCTGCCCTCAATCTTGCCCAGCATCAGGGTCTTTTCTAGTGAGTCAGCTCTTTGTATCAAGTGATCAAAGTACTGGAGCTTCAGCATCAGTCCTTCAATGAATATTCAAGGTTGATTTCCTTTAGGGTGGACTGGTTTTGGTCTCTTGGGAATCCAAGGGATTCTCCAGAGTCCTCTCCAGTACCACAGTTCAAAAGCATCAATTCTTCAGTGCTCAGCCTTCTTTATGGTCCAACTCTCACATCCGTAGCTTATTTAGGGTTCCGTTATTCACAGCCCAGACCTAATCCTAACTGAACAGACTCATAGAAAAGACCTGGAAAATTATTAACAGCCCTTAAACAAGACCCACATGCTGTGTCTGGATAATAATAATTAAAAATATATTTAAAAGGGAGAGGAAGATCAAAATTGGATGTCAAAGGACATATTCCCTTTGTATGCCCATAGTGCAGTTCAGTCCTCAGCGATCAGTGCAAAAGTAGAAGGAAAACAACAGAATGGGAAAGACTAGAGATCTCTTCAAGAAAATTAGAGATACCAAGGGAACGTTTCATACAAAGATGGGCTCAATAAAGAAAAGAAAGCAGAAGATATTAAGAAGAGGTGGCAAGAATACACAGAAGAACTGTACAAAAAGATCTTCACGACCAAGGTAATCACTATGGTGTGATCACTCACCTAGAGCCAGACATCCTGGAATGTGAAATTAAGTGGGCCTTAGAAAACATCATTACCCACAAAGCTAGTGGAGGTGATGGTATTCCAGTGGAGCTGTTTCAAATCCTGAAAGATGATGCTGTGAAAGTGCTGCACTCAATATGCCAGCAAATTTGGAACACTCAGCAGTGGCCATAGGACTGGAAAAGGTCAGTTTTCATTCCAATCCCAAAGAAAGGCAATGCCAAAGAATGCTCAAACTACCACACAATTGCACTCATTTCACATGCTAGTAAAGTAATGCTCAAAATTCTCCAAGCCAGGTTTCAGCATTACGTGAATCTTGAAGATCCAGATGTTCAAGCTCGTTTTAGAAAATGCAAAGGAACCAGAGATCAAATTGCCAACGTCTGCTGGATCATGGAAAAAGCAAGAGAGTTCCAGAAAAACATCTATTTCTGCTTTATTGACTATGCCAAAGCCTTTGACTGTGTGGATCACAATCAACTGTGGAAAATTCTCAAAGAGATGGGAATACCAGACCATGTGACCTGCCTTTTGAGAAACCTATATGCAGATCAGGAAGCAGCAGTTAAAACTGGACATGGAACAACAGACTGGTTCCAAATAGGAAAAGGGAGTACGTCAAGGCTGTATATTGTCACCCTGCTTATTTAACTTATATGCACAGTACATCATGAGAAACGCTGGACTGGAGGAAGCACAAGCTGGAATCAAGATTGCTGGGAGAAATATCAATAACTTCAGATATGCAGATGACACCACCCTTATGGCAGAAAGTGAAGAGGAACTCAAAAGCCTCTTGATGAAAGTGAAAGAGGAGAGTGAAGAAGGTGGCTTAAAGCTCAACATTCAGAAAACGAAGATCATGGCATCTAGTCCCATCATTTCATGGGAAATAGATGGGGAACAGTGGAAATAGTGTCAGACTTTATTTTTTGGGCTCCAAAGTCACTGCAGACGGTGATTGCAGCCATGAAATTAAAAGACACTTACTCCTTGGAAGGAAAGTTATGACCAACCTAGATAGCATATTCAAAAGCAGAAACATTACTTTGCCGACTAAGGTCCGTCTAGTCAAGGCTATGGTTTTCCTGTGGTCATGTGTGGATGTGAGAGTTGGACTGTGAAGAAAGCTGAGCTCTGAAGAATTGATGCTTTTGAACTGTGGTGTTGGAGAAGACTCTTGAGAGTCCCTTGGACTGCAAGGAGATCCAACCAGTCCATTCTGAAGGAGATCAGCCCTGGGATTTCTTTGGGAGGAATGATGCTGAAGCTGAAACTCTAGTACTTTGGCCACCTGATGCGAAGAATTGACTCATTGGAAAAGACTCTGATGCTAGGAGGGATTAGGGGCAGGAGGAGAATGGGACGACAGACGATGAGATGGCTGGATGGCATCACTGACTCGATGGCCATGAGTCTGAGTGAACTCCGGAGAGTTGGTGATGAACAGGGAGGCCTGGCATGCTGCAGTTCATGGGGTCTCAAAGAGTCAGACACGACTGAGCAACTGAACTGAAGCTTTTTCAGAATCTATATAAAGTTCATCCTTTAATTACCATTTGTGGCTTTACTAACACAAATTACTCCCATTTCTATGATTTACTTGTATTCATTTCCCTTTTACTACTCTTCTATATCTTCACATATCTTGCAAAGACCCTGATGCTGGGAAAGACTGAAGGCAAGAGAAGGGGACGATAGAGGATGAGACAGCTGACTGACTCAATGGGTGTAGTCCAGGAGATGGTGAAGGACACAGAAGCGTGCTGCAATTTATGGGGCTGCAAAGAGTCAGACACAACTGAGCAATTGAATTGAACTGAACTGAACTGAATGCAGTTCAAAAATTCTGGAAGGGCAGGAAGTCCCAGGGAACTAAGCTATCAGCAAAAGGAAGCCCACACAATTTTAAGGAAGCTGGGATGTGACACACACTGGCATCTAGGGCTCTCAGAAGCTGGGCTCGAAATGTGGAGATGTAGACTTTGGTGGCATGGTCTATCTCAACCATGGTACTGACTTTGCTTTATGGTTCCTGACATATTGAAATCACTTTATATTAATAGTGATGATATTTCTCATCTTGAAGCCACTCTTGGGAATTTGAAAGAAGATAACCAAAAACTCCAGGCCAGTATGCTTCCACAGAACAAACTACTCAAGGAGTTTCTGCTGAAAATGGCAGTGATGTGGGTGTTGCGTACGGTAGACAGAGCTCCGGGGAGGAGGGTGACTCTCCTAGACCACCTAGCCCGTTAGTGAGGCTTTGAACTCTCCTCCCTTGAGGCTCCTAAGCCCGTTCACTGTCCTCAGCACTGGCTTATCTACAAATTTAATCCACTCTCCTTCAGGAAAACTGGTTGTGCCCTGGGAAGGGGGCTGGAGCAGAGGAGAACATTCATCTTAGCCATAAAGTCACGGGCAGTCAAACACTGAGCTTTCATCTACCACCCATAAAAGAGAGTTCAGCTTTCAAAATGTCTGCAGAAAAAGCTCTTTCAAGTTGTGCCTTTCTGACTGTAAGAAATGAGTCCTGTATATGAGTCCTGCATGAGATGGGGCCTGATGAGACACTTGGTGTGGGGTTGAGAGGAAGCAGGGCAAGGCAGTAGTCCCCTGTCTTCCTTGTGGAGTTAGAGATCTCAGGTCCCAAGAATTGACAGAGGACCAGTCACAGCTACAGTTACAAAGTTGTACTTGAGATCATGAAATCATAAATAAAACAAATGTTTTCTTTGATGCTAGATAATAATTTCTCAGTGCACAGAGCCCTTCAAACAACAATATTGCTGTTTTTTAAATGCAAAACCCAATATGCTGTTTCTTTCTACTAAATCTTTCAGCATATACCTGACTCATTGCAAATTTCTAACACCCATCTGTGTACAAAGGTGCTAAATCTGAGTTGGATATAACAAATCCTCATATAATGGGAGTCGTGCTTTTTAAAAGGCTTTCTTCCCCGTCGCTTCAGGAATGTAGCTATCTTCAAATCTCAGGTTTTTAACACTGAAAGAAACCTCTTAGTTCAATATATAAAAGAATCCAATCCCTTCATTTATAAATGAAAAACACTGAGGCCCAAAGAGAAGAGAAGATTGTGCCCAAGGTCATGGAGCCAGTTGGAGTTTTAATAAGTATCTCTTCAATTGCTTTTCTGTCTTTGCAGAACAGATTAAAAAGAAATAGCTTTTCTTCTCCTTCTGTTTTCTCAGCCACCCAGCATTCCAGTTGAGTCTCATGTTTGGAATCAGAAATATAGGACAACAAAGTCTTACAATATACAATTCATCAAATATATGTATATACACATATATATATATATTCTTTTTTTCTTAACTCAGAACAAAATGTATCAAAACAATTCATTCTTTCTCACCTTTGTCATCAGCCTTCTATGCATGAGATGAACTGGCTGTTCTCTGCACTGAGGTGCGTGTGTGGAGATGTCATGTGTTAACAGCTAATTAGGAGCATTTCAGAGCAAAAGCTGGCCTTGCTAACACACGTGAGCTTCTGTGTCATGGTGCTGTTGGATGCAGCTGCAGCTCATAGGTGTCCGCAAAGAAAGCCCAGCACAGTGGAGACAATCAGCCCAGGGTTAGAAGAAGGCTTCTGAGAGCAGCCAGGGTGCTCATGTGGAGCCTGCCAAGTAGCTCTGTCGGCTGTTGGTCTGAGCAAACTGCTAGATGCCCAAAGGCCCTTGGTAACCCACCGTGAGCTCCAGCGCCTTTTCCAGATATTCACAGGGAACAAACTGCAGGCATCCAGATGGAGCAGCAGATACTTGTGGAAAGGGCCGTAGCCCTAAGAGGAGGAGACAGATCATCGGCACCACTCTGCCTCTAAGTGGGTGATGTTTCTGTCTGGTTCACCTGCCCTGTCAAAACATCAACAGCCGCTGGCCAAGCTTTCAGTCCCCCAGACAGAAGTAAAACAATTAATGAAATAGCATGCTTTGGGGAAGGAGGAGAGAGCATGACATATTAAGATAACATTACTAGAGGTGATAAAATCCACACCTTCTATACATGGTTTATCTGATTTACTACCCGACAGTATCACTAGTATGTATCAAAGTTCTATTTGATGCATTCCAGGGAATTCAGTATTTTGCCTGCATTGAAATTGATTAGGGTGTAGTAGTTTTCACTTTTCATTTCAGACATTTAGAATCAAAAGGGCCCTGCTTTTCTAGTTTCAACTCCAGAAAAACAAATAGTGGATTCCTCAGTATTTATTCAGCAACAACTCAGTATTCATGGGCCTGTGCTCAAAGATGTTGGGATTAAAGCTGGACCCACCCAATTCTTGGAGTACTTTTAAGCATCATGTAATTCATATAAATATTGAGCACCTGTTCCGGACCAGGCAAAGAAGACTGTTTAGACATTATTACCTTGAGATGGCTACTAGTGAAGGACAAGGAAGCCTGGCATGCTGCAGTCCATGGTGTTGCAAAGAGTCAGATGCAAGTGAACAACTGAACAACAACTGGGTAACTGGGGCTTCCGAGGTGGCTCGGTGGTAAAGAATCTGACTGCCAGTGCAGGAGATGCAAGAGATTCAGATTCAATCCCTGTGTTGGGAAGATTCCCTGGGGAAGGAAATGGCAACCCACTCCAGTATTTTGCCTGGGAAATCCCATGGACAGAGGAGCCTGGCAGGTTATTGTCCATGGGGGCTGCAGAGAGCCAGACATGACTGAGCACACGCAAATACACTCTTGGTAATTGCCACCTTCACTTCCTTTCTTTTTCCTTCACAGGCAATTCAAAAACTTCTGAACCCTTTCACTAGTGTTTAGTGAAAACTAATAGAAACTGATTGTCATGCAGAACACAAAGAATATAATTGGTTTCACAATTACTTAATTCTCCCCAAAACAAACCATAGGGACTTCTAGCTAAACATAGCAGATAAAACAAACAAACATGATTATACCTCCATTCCCACTGAAAGCCTCAGTAGGATGACAGTAAGAGAATGAAAAACATACATCGGTAAGGGCCATGGGGACAAAAAGAGGAAATAACTTTATTTTGAAAGCCAGAGAGCAGATGGATGGGCAATAACTAACTTACTAGACAGGAGAAAGCTGAATGGCAAGAGCCTCTAAGAAGCAAAGCCAAAAATCAGATTTGATGGAGCCACAGAGGCCTGGAGAGTCTCAGCAGCAGATGCACCAGCTGCCCCCAAAGGGTGTGTGGGCAAGACTGATGCCAGGAGGAGCGACTACAAATCTGTTTAAGGAATAGCTGGACCTAGATTTCCTCTGGTTTCCTGCACTGCCAGCCACTGTCTCCTCCCTACCCAGGACAAGTCTGGAGGTTTATTCTGAAGAGAGGCTAAGAGAGGACATTCTGGATAGAGGAACACTGGACACAGCTGAGGGCCTTGGTGATGGAAACCAGGGAAGCCAAGAGGGGCATCTGCACACAAAGGGTGGCATCAGCAGCACCATCTTTTAAAATCGGGGTACAGTTGCTCTACAGTGGTCTTGGTTTCTGCTGTACAACATGAATCAGCTATATGCATATCTATATCCCCCCCTCTGGAGCCTCCTCGCTGCACCCCCTGCCCCTGCATGCCGCCCTTCTAGGTCATCACAGAGCACTGAGCTGAGCTCCCTATGCTGCACAGCAGCTTCCCATCTGTCACCCACGGTGGTGAATATATCTCAGTGCTACTCTCCCAGCTCACCCCACCCTCCCCTGCCCCCACGTGTCCACACATCTGTTCTCTACGTCTGTGTCTCCATTGCCTTGTAAATAGGTTCATCAATATCATTTTCTCGATTCCACATACTCCATGCATTGATATACAACATTTGTGTTTCTCTTTCTTCCATCACTCTGTATCAACAGATTCTAGGTCTATCCGTGTCTCTACAAAAGACCCAATCTCATTCCTTTTCATGGCTGGGTAATATTCATTGTATATATGCACCATTTCTTCTTTATCCATTCATCTGTTGACAGGATACTTAGGTCGTTTCCATGTCCTGGCTGTTGTAAATAGCAGCACCATTTCACCCTGTTCGCAGAAAGCTGGCAGCCAGGCTGCACATGCACACTGGCAGGAGAAAGGAGCTTGGGGTAAACTGATCAGCCCCAAGGAAAGTATGTGCAGAGCTGAGGTAACTGGTAAGCAGTGTGATGTTCAATCCTAATCCCTGAGACCTGTGACTATGTGAGGTTACGTGGCAGAGGGTAATTCGGGTGGCAGATGGATTAAAGTTGCTAATCAGCTGACAACAATAAGGAGAGGGTCCTGGGTTATTCAGGAGGACCCATGGTCATCACCAAGGTCTTTAAAAGCAGAAGAGAGAAGCAAAAGAGGTCAGACTGATGTCATGTAAAAAGACTTGACCCACTGTTACTGGCTTTGAAGATGGAAGGAGAGGGCTAAAGTTCAAGCAATAGGAGTGGCTTCTAGAACCCAGAAAAAGGAAGGAAATGGATTGTTCCCTGGAGGCTCGGAAAGGAATGCAGCCGTGCCAACAACCTGAAGTGAGACCATATCAGACATCTGACCTCCAGAAGTGAAAGACAGTAAACGTGTGCTGCTTTAGCTGCCAAGGTGGTAATTCACTACTGTGGCGATAGAAAACTAAGATATGAAGAGCTGGGGGAACCCAGCAAAATCCCCATCACCCTCCAGTGAATCTCATTCGTTGCAAATCCCACCCATATACTTTCATTCCTCAGACAGGAACTTTTGAGGACTTCTGCCATAGACTTTTAGGACTTCTCTTGAAAACGGACAGCAAAAGAGTTAACAGATATTTGAAAGAAATATCTAACGTGAAAGGTGAAGTCAAAAATTAATAAATATCACAGAGGAACAGAGCATTCAGGGAGCAGAAGAAAATGTAAATAAAACCCTCAGAGAAATAAGAGACGATGTTGCATCCATAACACAAGAACAGAGCCCTTTTTCTTAATGGATTTTTTGTTTTAACTGGAGGATAACTGCTTTACAGTGCTGTGTTAGTTTCTGACAGAGTGCTCTTAAAAGGAACATTCACAAGACTTAAAGCACTTTTAGAATTTCAAAATAGGTACATGAATACAGTAGTATTTTATAATATTTTAGTGAGATGTGATTAGTTGCTCAGTCACATCTGACTCATTGCAACCCTGTGGGCTGTAGCCCGCCAGGCTCCTCTGTCCATGAGATTTTCCAGGCAAGAATACTGGAGTAGGTTGCCATTCCCTTCTCCAGGGATCTTCCCAACCCAGTGATCAAACCCAGGTATCCTGTATTGCAGGCAGATTCTTTACCAGCTGAGCCACCAGGGAGCCTGATACAATCGAATAAATAAATATTAGATAGAATGGTACAGAAATAGTTTTTAAAACTTCAAAAAAAGGTCCATGGCAAGCCATCAGCATGGATCTCTGTGGTCTTACTTTAAGAGCTACCAAGTGAATTTAGAAGAAACAAGAGGATAAAATTTATTGCTATGCTCAGAAACACTGTGTGAACGAGTCCCTCATAACTCGCTAGAGGATGGAAGATTGCATGGAGAATGGGAGAGGCACTCTAGCTTAGGCCACTCCAGCTAGCCAGCCCCCAGCAACTCCAGTAACCAACTACAGCTGAACATGAGCTCAGTCAAGACCAGGATTGCCCAATCCAGTTCAAATTTCGGATCCACAGACTTGTGAGTACATAAATGGCAGGTGTAAGCCAGTATGTTTTGGGATGATTTGTTACACAGTAAAACTAACTGATACCATGTGTATGTGTGCATGTGTATATACAGGAGTATGCAGTAAAGTGAAGTTTGTGTGTTTTATAATGGGAAATCAATACATCTATCTAAATTTGAAAAAGCAAGCAACACAAGAGAAGCAGGTTACTTGGAAACATGGGGACAAAAACAGTGAATAGATTTTAAACGGATAATCTAGTCAGTAAATGGGTAATCTGAGAAGTATAAATCAGGAGTTGGTAGAGATAGAGGATTTCCTTACAGGCTGGTAGAACTGTTTGCTTTCTAAAAATGAAGTAAACATTTCATTTTGATAAAACTGCAAATTAAATGGAAATTAAAAAGGAAATAGCCCAACTTCCAAGTTGCTGGTAGTCAGCTGGTGTAGAGCGTCGACCATTGCCAGCAGGAGTCATGTGTTCAACACATGCCTGGCAGCTGGAGGAATTTCCTACTAAGGCCTTAAGCCACAACCAACCCAGTTTTCCCTTTTGATTAGTATTCAGTCTTCAGGCCTGCATACTTGTGGTTAGTACACAGTGGGAGAACTGAAAAAAAAAAAAAGAGCATATGGAAAAGTTAGATGCTGAGTCTCAGACACTGCAGGTGTTCTTCAAGTTGGTATTCTCCATCCTCGCAGAGTCAAATAAGGACCGCAAGCATCATGGAAAACCGGCTGCAACCAAAAGCTGGGCATGGAAAAACTGGTCACTAAAAATCGTTCTGTGGTCACACTGTTGAATTGGCAGGGAGAGAAAAATGGATCAAATCACCATGCTCAACTCCATGAAGTAGCACCACGAAAACAACACACACACACCAGCAGTAACAGCATCTGTTGTCAGACTATCACCCTCTTCTCCAATACCACACTCTCTGTGCTTTTAAGTACTTTTT
This sequence comes from Nanger dama, assembly GCA_917880005.1. Classification (NCBI taxonomy): domain Eukaryota; kingdom Metazoa; phylum Chordata; class Mammalia; order Artiodactyla; family Bovidae; genus Nanger; species Nanger dama. Next base: position 10,236,577 of record CAKJTW010000032.1, on the reverse strand, counting down.
TTCTTTGAAATTATTATTTTTTAAGCGTGTTTGTTAAATTTGTTTTCTTGTATTAGGAGAAAGTACATGATATTTTGAAAAGGCATAGAAGGTAAAACTAAGGTACTAGACCTTAAGTGACATATTTATTAGCCAGGATAGGTAGGTGCTGTAGTAATCAAAACCCCCAAATCCCTGGGACTTAACAACACAGGCTACACCTCCAAATTCAGGTCTTCAGAAGGACCCTGGCTATCCAACTCACTCAAGATCTGGGCTGATTAATGCTGCTCTGGGCACTTCCTTTCAAAGGTGACCGGAAGTGACACTCATCACTTTTGCTTGTTTTTGTTATTTGTTTATACCGCTTTTCACATGGCTATGTCTAAATTCAAAAGAGTGAAAAGATGTAATTCTACCAAGTACTTACCCAGAAGGAGAACCAGAGTATTTGTGACATGTGCCAACACACGCTGCTATTTTCCCTGCTGCTGAACATTGTCATACATCACCTGGAATATAAATGACTTATGTGTATTTTTATCCAAAGTATAGGAACTTTTTCCTAGACATGTTTTACTCCGGAAAATTATCATGCTTTAGAGGCAGATGATGAATCTGGCTAAGAGGGGAGGGCCCGGAGGTTACATGAGGTTTGAAAGTTATATAAAGTAATGTGGTTTCCTTTCTGTTTTTATCTTCCTGTGGTTTAATGATGCAGCAAAACATAATGGAAAACGCACCAATCCTGCTCTTCTTCAAGTGGTTTCAATAACAAGACAATTTCCTTTCACCCGATCACTAATCAATTGTTTCTTTTGCTTTCAAGTAGAGCCTTATTTTTGCCTTTTTTCATCTTTAAAATTTTTTTATTTTGTATTGGGGTATATCTGATTAACAATGTTGTGATAGTTTCGGGCGAAGAGCAAAGGGGCTCAGCCCTACATACACATGTACTCATTTTCCCCCAGACTCCCCTCCCATCCAGGCTGCCACATCAGTAGAGTGGAGTCCCCTATGCAGTACAGTAGACTCTTGCTGGTTATCCATTTCAAATATAACAGTGTATGCATGTCCATCCCAAACTCCCTAACTATCCCTTTGCCCCTCTCTCGCTCCCCAACAACCTTAGTTGTTTCTCTAAGTTTATGAGTCTGTTTCTGTTCTATAAGTTCACTTGTATCATTTCTTTTAGATTCCACATATAAGGGATGTCATACAATATTTCTCCTTCTCTGTCTGACTTCCTTCACTTAGTGTGACAATCTCTAGGTCCATCCATGTTGCTGCAAATGGCATTGTTTCATCCTTTTCAATGATTTTTGCCTACATTTCAAAGACTGTGACTACAGGGGCACGCCACTTTCTACCTATTTAAAAAATAATCAGAGGTGGCCTGGATGTAAAAATTCCAGTGCATGAATAAGAAAACTTTATTTAAATCTCAGAGCAACAGCTGAGCTTTGAGAAGGAGCCGTTCAAGTGAGCAGGGCCTGTGGATCTGCAGGATCAAAGAAGGGGAGTTTTCGATGAGACACTGGGGTGGATAGGAGGGGAATAGGTTTCCATCTCTGAGGACAAAAGAAGGAAACTTATTTTCCTGCTCTTATTTGTGAAGAACTTCAGTGATAAACACTGGACTTCTCTCTTGCATCAGGATGGAAATAGATAGAGAAGTAGGGGTTCCAAATATTTAAGCAAAGTACCCAAACCCTTTGATCTTCAAATATGTTATGCATCACAGCCAAGTATGGTTATAGTTCCTTGCTAAAATCCAAACAGAAAGCTGAAATAATCAGAACTCTTTACTGCCTGGGAGTCAGGAAAAAAAAAGGCAAGTAAACTAGTTGAAATCAGGCACACCTTCAAAACAAAAGCAATTTCTGGAATGCTACAGGGTTAGGACTGGTTTCAGCCAAATTTCTTAACTTCTTCGAAACACATGGCACATTCAGGCAGAAATAAACTTCTCTGAGATGAACCATTTACCACACATTGCTCATTTTGAACTCAAAAATCTTGGTTATGGAAGGTTCCATCTAGTCAGAATTATAAACAATAAGTTCTTTACCATGAGACCTAAGGAGATTTGTTGTGAGTATTTGTGTGGATATTCAGACACATAAGTATGTGCCTTAAACTGCAAACCATCTATCCAGGGTTCTGAGAGGATCCTCCAGCTCTTCCAAACATGCTGGTGACATGCGGCCACCAGGGTTCTGAAGGTGTGACGTGGGCGGGTCTGCCTTTCAGTCTCATGGCACACACGTGGCGATGCTTCTGGCCTCAGGCCCTTTATCTTGCAAATAGGGATTTATTGATCATAGATTACTATATCAGACCCCATGGACTATAGCCTGCCAAGCTCCTCTGTCCATGGAATTCTCCAGGCAAGAATGCTGGAGTGGGTTGCCAATCCCTTCTCCAGGGGATCTCCCTGACCCAGGGATTGAACCAGGTCTCCTGCATTGCAAGCGGATTCTTTACCACATGAGCTACCAGGGAAGCCCTACCACATCATAGGTAGTCCATTATATAGATGTAGATTTGTAGGTTTCACAGTGTTCACTTTAAGCTCTTTTTATACCTTATTAATTGAATTCTCTGGATCAGAGTTTCTCAGTTTTGGCACTGTGACATTTGGGATGGGTAATTCTTTGTGATGGGGGAAGACTGTCCTGTGCCTTGTAAAATGTTTCACAGCTTTCTGAGGCCTCTGCCAGCTAGATGTTCATGGTATCTACTCCTTCCAGTTGTCACAAACAAAAGATGTCCCCAGATACTGTCAAATGTCCTTGGGGGCCAAAATTTCCTCCATTTGAGAACTGCAGAGCTAGACCAATACTGTCCTAAAGAAATATGATGCAAGACCTAAGTGGGAGCCTCAGAAGTAATCTTCAGTTTTCTAACAGCTACAAGAAGAAACTACCAAAAAAATCTGTAATATTTTTCACTTAACCCAATATCTTGAGAGTCCGTTGGACTGCAGGGAGATCAAACCAGTTAATCCTAAAGGAAATCAGTCCTGAATAATCATTGGCAGGACTTAAATGCTCTTACTGAAGCTCCAATACTTTGGCCACCTGATGTGAAGAACTGACTCATTGGAAAAGACCCTGATGCTGGGAAAGATTGAAGGCAGGAGAAGGGGACGACAGAGGATGAGATGATTGGATGGCATCACCGACTCAATGGATATGAATTTGAGCAAGCTCCGGGAGTTGGTGATGGACAGGGAAGCCTGGTGTGCTATAGTCCTTGGGGTCACAAAGAGTTAGATGCAACTGAGTGATTGAACTGAATATATCCAAAATATTATCATTTTAAAAGGTAAGAATACAAAATATTATTCATGAGGTACTTGCCAAAGTATTTGTTCCCCATACTAAATTTTTGAAATCTGGTGTATAACTTACACTTTAGGACATCTCCATTTGACTGAGCTTCAAGGGCTTGGTAGCTGTGGCCACTGGGGATCCTGCTGGACAGCCCAGGTCTAGATGGCTGTTAAGAACTTTGTGTTTGTCTCTCCAAAATTCATGTGTTGAAACCTACTCCCCAATGGATGGTACTGGGAGGTGGGTTTGGTTCATATAAGGTCATGAGGATGGAGGCCACCCCCCCAACCCCCATGGTGGGTTAGTATCCTTACAGGAAGAGACTCCAGTTTGTTCCTCAGCCACATGAGGATACAGTGGGAAGACCACTGTTTGCAGACCAGGAAGAGGCCCCCACCAGACACCAGTTTTGCCAAAGTAACCCTTAAATCTTAGATTTCAGGTGGCAGAACTGTGAGAATGAAATGTTGTTTAAGCTACACAGTCTGGTATTCTGTGATAGTAGCCTGAGCAGATGAAATCAGTGACTTTGCTTTTTTCCAGTCTCCTGCAAAATGATGCCTGCTTTGCTTGTTGACGGCCTGATGCCATGGTTCTCTGTCTCTCTAGTTAGAGTGTAAGTACTGGAAAGGCAGGGACCATAACTTATGCTCACAGCAGTAAACCTATTGCCTGACACAGTGCTTGGCACAAAATCAGCACCAGTGGTTGAATGATTATGAGTACACAGCTGCACTCTCTATGAGCTGTGTCTTCTTGCCATGGTGTTGAAAAAGGCAGATAGGACACAGACAATTCTGCTTAGTCACTTCATGCCAATTTTGTGTGGGTATATTTGTACTTGAAGAATTACCCAGTGAGAAGTAAAGACACGAACTTCTTTGATTTATCAAAAACTTATATTCGGGGGTGGGCGGGGGGAGGTGTGAAATGGGTAAAGGAAATCAGCCGTATTGGATGGAAACTAACTTCTTGGGAGTGAGCATGCTGTAGTGATACAGAAGTAGAAATATAATGCTGTACACGTGAGTGTTACACCTATTATAAACCAGTGTTAACTCGGTAAGTTTATTATATTGACAATATGTTTACTCTTAAACACATGCATGAAACAGTAAACATCATTATTACTAATTTATCACAATGTTGGGTTAATTAGAATTCTCTACCACACATTCTGGAGGAATAGTAAATTCTAATTTTGTTGTTTTGATTCACCATAATAGCTTTCTAGGGTTTTGTTGACTTGTTTGTTTTTTGGCTATATAGCATATAGGATCTTAGTTCCCCAACCAGGGATCAAACCAGTACCCCTGCAGTGAGAAGCGCTTAGTTTTAACCACTGGACTGCCAGGGAAGTCGTCATACTAGGTTTTTGGATGAATGCATCCTATTCTAACACTGTGCAACAAAGAGCATGAATGAAACCTCAGTGATGGCCATTCTTTCCTATAAAGACCCTTTTTTTCCATTTGCAATTACCATTTAGAGAATTAAAACTGGTCTCAGAATAACATTTGCATATGAGCTAGCAAGGCTGGGTCTGTTTTTTCCTTGGTAAGAATGTTCTCTTCTTTGTATTTTCCTTTGTGTTGCTTCATCCCTGAGTCTTCTTGCCTGACAACCATCTCCAAAAATACTGATGAAGCAATGATTAAGAAACCCCCAGAGCAAATGATTTTCCTTTAATTCTTTCATTCTGAAGCAGAGAGTTTTAGAAATTTTCTGTCACTGTCTCCTTTCCAAATCTGTAAGATCATCAGAAAAATCCTTTGGGGTGGGCAGCTTTTAAAAAAATGAAAGGGACAGAGAATATATAAAAGGGAAATGATGAAAAAAGAGGGGATGACATTTCCAAACAGGAAATAAAAAGCAGTATGAAAGTGTGTCAGGCAGTTGACTAGTAAACATGTTATTTTTCTTGAAAAAGAAGTCTTAAAGGATTCTACCCTCAGAGATTATATTTCATTGGGTCTGGTGTGGGTCCCGATCATTGCATGTTTTTAAGCCTCATGGGTGATTTTGATAATCAACAGTAGTTAAGAATCAATGGTTTAATTTCCTATATGAATTAAAAGAGAGGGAATATGATAGGAAGATATATTCTAAAATCCTCTGTTTGTCTCTTATGAGCCCATCTCTGGGCTAAGTGAAGTCTTGTCCAGTAGTGAGTCCTAGACATAAGTGAGGATTATTGAGAAATATTTTGAGCTAAAAGTGAAGACAGCTAGGTTTAATTTTGTTTTGACAGTCTGTCTTTAACCAAGTTATTTATTCTTGCAATCAGTTTTTCTACCTGCAAAATGGATTTTATAAGCAATTATTGTACATTTGTTGACAATGTGGTTTGAAATGTATTTAGGCTTCAGAAAGTACCTTAGTCAAAACTATTATGATTATTCATTGGTATATAAAACAAAAGATCCAACTTAACTTCTTAGTATCCACCCACCCCACCCCCAACCCCCCAAAAAAAATAGTTTTCTTGGTACTTTTTCTTTTTTGGTCATGCCTTGTGGCATGGGGGATCTTAGTTCCCCAACCAGGGATCAAACTCATGCCTCCTGCAGTGGAAGCTCAGAGCCTTAACCACTGGGAAGCCAGGGAAGTCCTTCATTCACTGGTAGAAGATCCTTTTATTGTTCCCATGAGAAATCATCCTAAGATTCAGTCTTAGAATGAGATACAAACACAGTAAGATCACAGATACATAAGAGGCACAGATACATATGGTTTCTCTGATCTCAAGTAAAATCTTAACACAAAATTAGTTGCATAAAATTATCTCTTTATTGTTTTATGGTATATTTTCAAATATATGGGTTTTTTACTTATTTGGATAATATTTCATATTTTATGCATAAAAATGTAAAGCATTCTTTGGTTAATATTTTCTAAAGGATAGGGCTAATTTCAATGAGACATAAAAGAAAACTGTGGTTAATAACCAAGTATGAAAACATGGCTAGTTAGAATTAATTTGCATATGTAAACTTAATTAATGTTTATTTTATTCAAACTGAGGTATTTGCATAAAATTTGAAGGGCATTTCTTTTATGGCTTGTTTTCATTTTGTTAAAGCTCTGATACTTTATAAATATCGCAATGGCTCCAAGCAGTTATTATTCGGAGATAACAGGGTGTTATGATGATAGCTCAAAATTTGTGGTGAATTTAATTTTGTGGATAGCCAGTATTATATACCCCATCAAGTGTGTTTAGAATCTATCTTCAGAGAAGATAGAAGCAGCACATACTTACCTATCAATGTAAAATCTCAGTGATCTAGAAAGATGGAAGGTGGTCTCATCCAGCAATGGGCTGCTTTGCCAAGAGGCTATTTCTCTGATTGGTTTATCGCTCATGGGAAGAGGCACACGTGTGGGAACCATCTTAGATGGAAGCCAGCACCATATGCCTCTTGTAAAATACCACCCTCGGAGGCAGAGGAGAAGAGCTCTTTCTTCCCAGCTCCATCCCATTTCCTGCAGCTTCTGTGAAGTCACAGAATTTGGGGAAACAGTGACGCTTCCTGGCCTCCCTCTCTCACCATCTGGGAACCAGAATGAAAGGCCTGGCCTGCCACCACCACTTTCATCTGTCACAGTCTGGGAAGTTCATCACCCATAGGATGATTCTAGCCACTGCAAGTCACCCTCATCCAGGGGAAAGGGAAAGACTAGGATGTGAGTCCTCCCGGAAACCTCCTCCTGGTCACGCCTAAGGGCCACCACATCCTGAGCAGAAAGGCCTTAGGCTGACTCCCAAGGCCACCAGTAACTGGGCCCAGCCCTGCCAGCTTCTCTCCTCAGCCAAATTGGCCTCAGGGATCCCTGAACAGACTCCTCCCCGCCCCGTCTTTGTGGAGATGATTGTTGCTCTTCCCTGTTAGCCTTCCAGGGGGCAGCCCAAGTCCTAAACCTCAGACAAGTCTTCCCCAGTTCCTCCAGCTCACACTACAGCTCCTCCCTTTTAACCTTACAATTTTATCTGTAACAAGTAATTTAGAATCTAATTACATGGTAGGATGTATTGTCCTTTGACTGCTTCATGGTTAATTTTAGTTCCCCCACTTAAATTGTAAGCTCCTTAGGATAACTTTTGTGACTAATGTCCCTTTGCTAAACTTTCACTTTCCTTTCTTCTGGGAACCATCAGAGTGCTAAGTCCATATTAGGTGTTCAATAATTCATAGCATCTTAGACTCGGGACTTTTAAATCCAGATAATAGATGGCAAATAAACTCTGCTATATTAGAGAAATAACCGCTTCAATATACTGTGTTCCTTTCTTTCTTCTTTCCCTTGTTCCCGCCTCCAGTTTTCTTCCTCCCTCTTTCCCTCGCTTCCAGATTTATGCTCAGTTGAAATCTCTCCATTCTTATTAGTTTATTCATTCAACCAAGATTCTTGAGCCCTTTCTGGGAGGTAGGCCTTGCTAGGTTCTGAAGATATAAGGGTGACTATGACTTGGCTCAGTCTTTCAGTTCACTCGCTCAGTCGTGTCCGATTCCTTGCGACCCCATGAATCGCAGCACACCAGGCCTCCCTGTCCATCACCAACTCCCAGAGTTCACTCAGACTCACGTCCATCGAGTCCGTGATGCCATCCAGCCATCTCATCCTCGGTCGTCCCCTTCTCCTCCTGCCCCCAGTCCCTCCCAGCATCAGAGTCTTTTCTAATGAGTCAACTCTTCGCATGAGGTGGCCAAAGGACTGGAGTTTCAGCTTCAGCATCACTCCCTCCAAAGAAATCCCAGGGCTGATCTCCTTCAGAATGGACTGGTTGGATCTCCTTGTAGTCCAAGGGACTCTCAAGAGTCTTCTCCAACACCACAGTTCAAAAGCATCAATTCTTGGTGCTCAGCTTTCTTCACAGTCCAACTCTCACATCCATACATGACCACAGGAAAAACCATAGCCTTGACTAGACGGACCTTAGTCGGCAAAGTAATGTCTCTGCTTTTGAATATGCTATCTAGGTTGGTCATCACTTTCCTTCTAAGGAGTAAGCGTCTTTTAATTTCATGGCTGCAGCCACCATCTGCAGGGATTTTGTGGTGAACACTGTACAATATGAAAAGAATTACGCCTGGGGAGGTTTAAAATTGCTGAGAGCGCACCGGCCTCTCCCCGAGGTCAGTTTTGCAGTCCTGGAAGGTCAAAGCAGATCATTACTAAGGTTAAAATAGCATTGATTCCATTGTGAAGATCTACTACAGATTCTTAGCAGGGAAATGGTTAAGGTAGACTTAAAATCATGCAAAGGACTTTGAAAATTATGTACTGGTTGTGCCCTAACAGTCCACCACTAAGAATATTCTTTGGGACTTTGGAACACCTTTTCTAATTCACATGCAATTTTGCACAGTGATTATGTCCTGGGGCTAACACAGAAAAACCTATCCCCTATATACATAAAAGTTAGCACAGTATAATATTAATATTATAGATTAATACTAATATTATATAATCTAACCATATGTAAATTGATTTTTAAGAAAACAGTAGAGCTCTGACTTTGCACATTGTGACCCTGGCATCCTGCCCCTTCAACTGCTTCAGTTGTGCTCCCCCGACCCTACCATTATCATTCCCTGTTCCCCACCCCCATTTCAAAAACACTGGACTAAGTGGTCATCTAGCCTTTCTCATAGCAGCCCAGGACCAAAGTTTACAGAAGGAGGAGAGAGAACATTTTGTCGTTGTTCAGTTGCCCAGTCGTGACAAACTCTCTGCAGCCCCCTGGACTGCAGCATGCCGGCCTTTTCTGTGCTTCACCATCTCCCAGAGCCTGCTCAGACTCATGTTCATTCAGTTGGTGATGCCGTCCTACACCACCTTGTCTTCTGTCATCCCCTTCTCCTCCTGCCTTCATTCTTTCCCAGCATCAGGTCTTTTCTAATGAGTCAGTTCTTCGCATGAGGTGGCCAAAGTATTGGAGCTTCAGCATCAGTCCTTCCAATGAATATTCATGGTTGATTTTCTTTAGGATGGACTGGTTGGATCTCCTTGCAGTCCAAGGGACTCTCAAGAGTCTTCTCAACATCACAGTTCAAAAGTATCAGTTCTTTGGTGCTCAGTCTTCTTTATGGTCCATCTCTCACACCCATACATGACCACTGGGAAAAACAACAGCTTTGACTATACAAACCTTTGTCAAAATGTGATGTCTCTGCTTTTTAATATGCTGTCTAGGTTGGTCATAGCTTTTCTTACAAGGAGCAAGTGTCTTTTAATTTCATGGCTGCCGTCACTGTCTGCAGTGATTTTTGGAGCCCAAGAAAATAAAGCCCCTCCCTGTTTCCATTGTTTCCCCATCTATTTGCCGTGAAGTAATGGGACAGGATGTCATGATCTTCATTTTTGAATTTTGAGTTTTAAGCCAGCATTTTCACTCTCCTTTTCACCTTCATCAAGAGTCTCTTTAGTTCCTCTTCACTTTCTGCCATAAGAGTGGTGTCATCTGCATATCTGACATTATTGATATTTCTCCCAGCAATCTTGATTCCAGCTTGTGCTTTATCCTGCCCAGCATTTCTCACGATGTACTCTGCATATAAGTTAAATAAGCAGGGTGACAATATACAGCCTTGACATACTCCTTTCCCAATCTGGAACCAGTCTGTTGTTCCATGTCCAGTTCTAACTGTTGCTTCTTGACCTGCATACAGGTTTCTCAGGAGGCAGGTAAGCTCGTCTGGTATTCCCATCTCTTTAATAATTTTCCACAGCTTGTTGTGATCCACATAGTCAAAGGCTTTAGCATAGTCTATGAAGCAGATGTTTTTCTGGAATTTTTGCTTCTGGGAGTTTTGCTTTTTGATGATCTAACAGATGTTGGCAATTTGATCTCTGGTTCCTCTGCTTTTTCTAAATCCAGTTTGTACATCTGGAAGTTGTTGATTCACGTACTGTCGAAGCCTCATTTGGAGGATTTTGTGCATGGCCTTGCTAGCATATGAAGTGAGTACAATTGTACGGTAGTTTGAATATTCTTTGGCATTGCCCTTCTTTGGGACTGGAACGAAAACTGACCTTTTCCAGTCCTATGGTCACTGCTGAGTGTTCCAAATTTGCTGGCATATTGAGTGCAGCACTTTAACAGCTGATCTTTTAGAATTTGAAATCTCTCAACTGGAACTCCATTACCTCCACTAGCTTTTTTCATAGTGATGTTTCTTAAGGCCCACTTGACTTCGCATTCCAGGATGTCTGACGCTACATGAGTGATCACACCATCATGGTTATCTGGGTCATGAAGGTCTTTTTGTATAGTTCTTCTGTATATTCTTGTCACCTCTTCTTAATATCTTCTGCTTCTGTTAGGTCCATACTGTTTCTGTCCTTTATCGAGCCCATCTCTGCATGAAATGTTCCCTTGGTATCTCTAATTTTCTTGAAGAGATCTCTAGTCTTTCCCATTCTATTGTTTGCCTCTATTTCTTTGCATTGTTCACTGAGGAAGGCTTTCTTATTTCACCTTCCTATTCTGTGGAACTCTGCATTCAGATGGGTTTATCTTTCCTTTTCTCCTTTGCCTTTTGCTTCTCTTCTTTTCTCAGCTATTTGTAAGACCACCTCTGACAACCATTTTGCCTTTCTTCTTCTTGGGGATGGTTTTGATCACTGTCTCCTGTACAATGTCACAAACCTCCTTCCATAGTTCTTTAGGCACTCTGTCTATCAGATCTAATCCCTTGAATCTATTTATCACTTCCACTGTATAATCATAAGGGATTTGATTTAGGTCATACCTGAATGAGTATGGTTTTCCCAACTTTCTTCAATTTAAGTCTCAATTTTGCAATAAGAAGTTCATGGTATGAGCCATTGTCAGCTCCCTGTCTTGTTTTTGCTGACTGTATAGAGCTTCTCCATCTTTGGCTGCAAAGAATATAATCAGTCTGATTTTGGTATTGACCATCTGGTGATACCCATGTGTAGAGTTGTCTCTTGTGTTTTTGAAAGAGGATATCTGCTATGACCAGTGTGTTCTCTTGGAAAAACTATTAGCCTTTGCCCTGCTTCATTTTGTACTCCAAGGCCAAACTTGCCTGTTACTCCAGGTATCTCTTGACTTCCTACTTCTGTATTCCAGTCCACAATCCTGTCCAGTCCTACGATGAAAAGGACATCTGTTTTTGAACGTTAGTTCTAGAAGGTCTTGTAGGTCTTCATAGAACTGTTCAGCTTCAGTTTCTCCAGCATTAATGGTTGGGGCATAGCCTTGGATTACTGTGATACTGAATGGTTTGCCTTGGAAACGAACCGAGATCATTCTGTCATTTTTGAGATTGCACCCAAGTACTGCATTTCAGATCCTTTGTTGATTATGAGGGCCACTCCATTTCTTCTAAGAGATTCTTGGCCACAGTAGTGGATATAATGGTCATCTGAATTAAATTTGCCCATTCCTGTCCATTTTAGTTTACTGATTCATAGAATGTCAATGTTCAGTCTTGCCATCTCCTGTTTTACGACTTCCAGTTTACTTTGGTTCGTGGACCTAACATTCCAGGTTCCTATGCTCTTTACAGCATTGGACTTTACTTTCACCACCAGACACATCCACAACTGGGTGTAGTTTCTGCTTTGGCTCAGCCTCTTCATTCCTTCTGGAGCTACTTCTCCACTCTTCTACAGAAGCATATTGGGCACCTACTGACCTGGGAAGTTCATCTTTTGGTGTCATATCTTTTGCCTTTTCGTACTGTTCATGGGGTTCCCAAGGCAAAAATGCTGAAGTGGTTTGCCATTCACTTCTCCAATGGACCACGTTTTGTCAGAACTCTCCACTATGACCCATCTGTCTTGCATGGCCCTGCACAGCATGGCTCATAGTTTCATTGAGTTAGACAAGGCTGTGATCCATGTTATCAGTTTGGTTAGTTTTCTGTGATTGTGGTTCTCATTCTGTCTTCCTCTGATTGAGAAGGATAAAAGGCTTGTGGAAGCTTCCTGATGGGAAGGGACCAGCTGTGAGGAAAACTGGGTCTTGCTCTGGTGTGCAAGGCCATGCTCAGTAAATCTTTAATCCAACTTTCTGCTAATGAGTGGGGCTGTGTACCCTCCCTGTAGTTTGGCCAAACTATGGTAGGGGTAATGGAGAAACCGGCTCCAGAAGGACTTACGCCAGCATGCTGCACCTTCCAAGACAACCCACGCCTCCACCAGAGACTCCTGGACACTTCCAGGCAAGTCTAGCCTCAGTCTCTTGTGGCATCGCTCCTCATTTCTCCTGTGTCCTAGGGCCCACAAGATTTTGTTTGTGCCCTCCATGAGTCTGTTTCCCCAGTCCTGTGGAAGTTCTGTAATCAAATTCCACTGGCCTCCAAAGTCAAATTCCCTGGGGGTTCTCAGCCCCTCTGCCAGATCCCCAGACTGGAAGATCTGTTGTGGGCCCTGGAACTTTGGCAACAATTTGAGAACTTCTTTGGCATAACTGTTCTCCAGTTTGTGGGGCATCTGCTCAGCAGCTCTATAGTGGGGCTGATGGTGACATCCTCCAAGAGGACTTCTACCACACACCATGCCTTCCAGGACTGCTGCTGTCTTAAGAACCCCCCACGGCAGGCCACTGTTGACCCATGCCTCCACAGGAGACCCTCAACCAGTAACCAGCAGGTCTGGCTCAGTCTCTTGTGAGGGTCACTGCTCCTTTCCCTGGGTCTTGGTACATACAAGGTTTTGTTTGTGCCTTCTGAGCGTCTCTCGGTGGTATGAGGTTTGATTTTAAATGCGACTGTGCCCCTCCTTCCATCTTGTTACAGCTTCTCCTTTGTCCTTGGACAGGGGCATCTTTTTGGTGAGATCCAACATTCTCCTGGTGATGGATGTTCAACAGCAATTTGTGATTTTGGTGCTCTTGTAGGAGACAAGTGCAGATCCTTCTACTCCACAATCTTACTTATACATGAGAGAAGACAAAAGAGCTTTGTATGTCATAGCCACATTCTCCCATTTTAAAAAAAATGAGGGTAAGCAGTGTAGCAAAAGATTTTTGCATCCTTTTCTTGACAGTAGTGGCAATCTGGTAAATGTTGTTTTGTCACCAACTTCTAGAATTTTCTAACACATTTTCTCCCTTCCTGGGTTGTCACAAGGATTAGAGGCCATGTATGCAAACTATCTGCCTGTGTAGTAATGACCATTAAGAGTAAAATAAGTTTAGTATTGTTGACAGCTTGCTGCTGCTGCTGCTAAGTCACTACCATTACTATTCTATACTATGAGGTATTAGCAGAGATGGATGCTATTTGAAGCTATTTTTCATATTATCACTTTGAATTTTCCACAGAAGCTCAGTGTCCTACAATTATGGCTAATTTATAAGTGAGAAACTGAGATTCTGAACATTAAGGAGGGTCGTTCAGTCACTATGTGGCAAAACGGGTATTCAAAACTGAGCAGCCCTGGTGCTAGAGCCCAGCCCTCTGGCCTTTGCTACTATTGTGTGTAGGGCCAGAAGACCATTCACAATTGAAACTGTCTTAGAAAATTCAGGACACTTGGTCTTGGTAGTTTCCAGTGGGTGGGCTCAGCAGAGGCCTTCTCTGGTGGCTCAGCTGGTAAAGAATCCACATGCCAATGTAGGAGACGCAAGAGACTCAAGTGTGATCCCTGGGTCAGAAAGATGCCCTGGAGAAGGGCATGACCACCAACTCCAGTGTTCTTGCCTGGGAAATCCCATTGACGGAGGACCCTGGTGGGCTACAGTCCCTGGGGTCACAAAGAGTCAGCGGTGCCTGAGTGCACACACGTGCACAGGGTCCACAGAGGGGACAGTGGGTCATGTGTGAGCATGTCACAGGGGCAGAGCGGGGATGAAGAGGAGAGCCACTGGACTCACACATCTGTCATGAAACCCAGCCATCCTGCTCTCACTCACCCACGGCTACCACCTCACTACCTCACTCACATTCTCCTGGGACCCATTTGAGCTCCTGAGAATGCTTTTACTCTTCCACCACACTGGGCTGTTATCAAATGTCCCAATTTCACTTGCATGACTTTTATTTTAATTTTTTTTTTAATTGGAGGATCATTGCTTACAATTTTGTGTTGGTTTCTGCCATAGAATCAGCCCTAAGTATACATATATATACTTGCATGACTTTTAATTTTTTTTAATTGGAGGATCACTGCTTACAATGTTGTGTTGGTTTCTGCCGTACAATCAGCCATAAGTATACATATATATCCCCTCCCTCATGAGCCTCTCTCTCACCCTCCCATCCCACACCTCTAGGTTGTCACAGATCACCAGGTTGAGCTCCTTGCGTTATACAGCAGCTTCCCACTGGCTATCTGTCTTACATATGGCAGTGTATTTGTACCAATGCTGCTCTCTCAATGTGTCCCACCCTCTCCTTCCCTGGCTGTGTCCACGTGTCTGTTTTCCTTGTCTGTGTCTCTATTCCCGCCGTTGCATGGCTTTTAGAAACCAGGGTTCCTTTCTCGTTTTCTAGTTTTGCCATCTTTACAGCTTTCACATAGCAGGATGGGTCTTTTGCCTTTCCCCTCCACCTTTTCATTTTCAATTTCAACCAGTAACAGAGAGAGATTCATTAGATGATAAAAGCTAGCAGCAGGTTATTCTCAAACACCATTGTTTAAAGTAAAAATCACACTATCCATAGGGGATTGATTCCAGGACTGGGCAGATTCCAAAATCTGAGGATGCTCAATCTCCTTATAGAAAATGGTGTAGTATTTGTGTATAAGTTACACATATCCTCCCTTATTGTGCAGGCTAAGTCACTTCTGCTGCTGCTGCTGCTAAGTCGCTTCAGTCGTGTCCGACTCTGTGCGACCCCCTAGACGGCAGCCCACCAGGCTCCCCCGTCCCTGGGATTCTCCAGGCAAGAATACTGGAGTGGGTTGCCATTTCCTTCTCCAGTGCATGAAAGTGAAAAGTGAAAGTGAAGTTGCTCAGTCGTGTTGACTCTTAGCGACCCCATGGACTGCAGCCCACTAGGCTCCTCTGTCCATGGGATTTTCCAGGCAAGAGTACTGGATTGGGTTGCCATTGCCTTCCTCCGTAAGTCACTTCAGTCGTGCCCAAATCTTTGCAACCCTATGGACTAGTAGCCAGCAGGCTCCTCTGTCCATGGGCTTCTTCAGGCCTGAATACTGGAGTAGGTTGCCATGACCTCCTCCAGGGGACCTTCCTGACCCAAGGATCAAACCCAAATCTCTTAGTCTCCTGCACTGGCTGGCAGGTTCTTTACCAGTAGCACCACCTGGGTACATACCAAATACATGGTAGATGCTATGTAAATAGCTTTTAGCACACTGCAGATTCAAGTTTTGCTGTTTGGGGATCTTTCTGGAATTTTTAATTTTGAACATTTTCTGTCCAAGGTTGGTTGAATATTGGGATGGGGATGCAGAACCCAGGGATACAAGGGAGCAACTGTACTCTTTAGTTTTAGTAAAACCCAGGCTTCAGGGTACCACTGAGGACTTGGTGACCAGACAGAGGAAAAGAAACTCGGGGGCTTCTGGGAGGTAGAGTATAGGGTGAGCAGTTAGGTGAAGCTGAGGAGGCAGGTGGGGTGGAAGAGAAAAGAGCGTTTGGCTTCTCTCTCGCATTTCTCCCTCCGCCCCACACCTTTATCTGTTCTGATGTCATAGACTCTGCCCTTGCCCAGCAGGGTGAGATAAGGACAGCCAGCAACCAGAGGTTGGTGAGCCAGAGGGGCCTGGCAGCTGCTCTGGATCTGCTTTTGTGCAGGAGACAGATAAAAGCTGGCCCAGTGCATTGCGCTTGTCTGCCTTTTTTTTTTTTTTTTTTTTTTTACCACAATTCAAATGTCCCATTTTAACTTATAGAAATTAAGTGCAGAATGACTATAGAGAAATCAGGATACTTTAATCCAGACAGCACTTT
Organism: Nanger dama; assembly: GCA_917880005.1. Taxonomy (NCBI): domain Eukaryota; kingdom Metazoa; phylum Chordata; class Mammalia; order Artiodactyla; family Bovidae; genus Nanger; species Nanger dama. The sequence continues at coordinate 10,220,365 of CAKJTW010000032.1, read as the reverse complement.
TTCTGATCTCTTTTGTTCCATCCAAATAATAGAATCTGTGGTCATCTCAGCTGCCAACTCGTCATTTGTGGTTTTATGCTAACTTCAGATTTGAGGGATAATCTTAGATTTAGATTGCCCTGGGTGCATGAATATAACGGACTCCAGTAACTCCTTTACTCCTAGGCCAGGCCAGAAACAGAAAGTAGAATACAATCTATCAAAATAAAAAAAGCAAGGCAAGACAAATTTTGAGAACCAGCATTTTAATTTTTCCAGCTGACTGTATTCACAGCCCAGTTTCTTTTCTTTTTCTTCTCCCTCCCTCCCTCCCTCCACCCGTTTGCCTTTTTGCCAACCTCCTTGGAGAAGGCAATGGCACCCCACTCCAGTACTCTTGCCTGGAAAATCCCATGGACAGAGGAGCCTGGTAGGCTGCAGTCCTTGGGGTCTCTAAGAGTCAGGCACGACTGAGTGACTTCACTTGCACTTTTCACTTTCATGCACTGCAGAAGGAAATGGCAACCCACTCCAATGTTCTTGCCTGGAGAATCCCAGGGACAGAGGAGCCTGGTGGGCTGCTGTCTATGGAGTCACACAGAGTCGGACACGACTGAAGCAACTTAGCAGCAACAGCAGTAGAGAAATGAGTGGTCTCTGGGAGACTGAATATTATAACTACTAACAGTAAACTCTGAAGGGGGAGTTGGCCCAGAATGTCATACAGCTGAAGAATAACTCCATGGGGGACTAGATAATATGAGGACAGAGGAATCCTGAAGGGGTCATGGGAATAGTGTTCAGGTAACCTTGAATCATAGCAGTTTGCAGAGGGTAACTGAAGTTGCTGACTGCCTTTCACGTGGAGAGAAAGTGAAAAGGTATCCAATGACTCAAAAGGTTCACTCATTCCTTGGCCAGCCATTGGGCAGCATTTTGGGGGACAGGACACCTCGGGACTGAAATTTTGGGGATTCCACATCTCGATTGTGCTAGGTGCCAAAACTAGAGCTTGCCTTCTTTTAAGGAATCATAGCCCCAGCCTCACCCTCTTTCCCAAAGTGCCTTCCGGCTCTTGGTTTGCCAAGTCAGTGTGTAGAACCATGTCCTGTGAATGTGAAGATGGCAAGAGAAATCAACAGGGGACCTGAATTCTAAGCCATAAGCCCAAAGGAAACGGTCTTCCCATAAGTAAACACCATGTTTGTCATCAGAAACAGATCAACCACAAGTCTATACTTTGCTTCCTGACTAATGGCAGGTGACCTTAAAAAAAAAGATAATAATAGAAGCAGAATGAGACAACATTAACAATCATGGAGACCACTTTAAGGGCACTTCCTCTCCTGTCTCCTGTACTTGTGTATTCCATAGCTGCCTTCCCATTGCTCAAAATGTAATTAAGAGGTGATAATGATATATATCCCCCTTATCAAAGTCATTAACACATTGTTATTGTTCTGAGTGGGCCAGCTATTGCGTGGTGGTGGAGATGCTGCTGTAGGAGAAGAGTCTCTATTGCTCTACCAGGGGTTTCTGCTGTGATGAAGAAATTACAATTTGGTGATGAATTAGCAGGTCACATTCTCTGTGAGTTTGAGTGTCTGATTTCTCCAAACCCTGTGGGTTTCTGAGAACCCCGAGAGCCGTTCTTTCAGTTTAACCTAACCGCATTCCTCCTTTCCAAGCTGTTTTCTGCAGCTCAGGGATGGAACTCCCTTCTAGCCATCTAGTACATCTATTGTACTTGTACCTGAAGGGTACATCCTTGTACCCTTCAAGGGGGCTCAGAGCCCCTATCCTTGGTACCTTCTTGGAATCTGGACTCAGATAAGGACTCTATACACATTCTAAGATCAGGTGGTCTCCCTGTTTGGTGCTACCATGTACAGATTCCAGCAGAGTTTTGTAATTATGTAACCTCTTAAACATCTTGGAAAAATGTGTATCTGCTTATGGAACTTTTTCACATTTTAAAGATTTCTACAGATTGGAGAGGAGGAGAAAACTGCACTCAAATTGGTTGCTAAAATCTCCGCCAGCTTTGTTGTATTAGAAAATGGTCCGATTCTTCTCAGATTTGTGTTTAAATGGTATATGATCCCTGAGGGCAGCAGTGTATCTAATTTGTTGGTCATAAGCCTCCTCAGAACCAGAGTTACGGAGCTTAAAAATGACTCCAAATTTATCCAATAAATGTGTATATTTCAAGGGTCAAATATTGCTTAAGAGCTTTAAAAAGACAAAGCCCACAGTTATGCTCCTGCCCCTTTAACACCAGTTCCTGTACACAGCTACTGTAAATTAATTTTAGCCGTTTCTTCGGATATTTACTTACATATTTCTAAATAATATGTGTGTCTCACCAGATCATTATTTAGGGACTATTACATTGGAGAGGACTTAAGTCTCCTATCCTCCAACACTGCTTCCTCTTGTTCCCCTTTTGGCAAAATCAATATTTAGGATTTATATTATTATAACTGTGTAAATAATGTTCTCTACTGAGCTAACACTCCACTATAATTACCTTTCCTTTCTTGTACAACTTTTTGTTTTTCTTGGAGTTAATAATTGGCTTGTTTTTTTCCATCGGCCTGGCTTTGTACGTAACTACCCCCAACTTTCAACAGTGTCCCCAGACGTTCCACGTGGTAATCTGTCAGACGAAGCACCTCCTTTCTGGGACCCTTGACTTCTTTTTCCAACCTGGAGTTTTTCTTCTGGGCCACTAACCACCGTTCTCCCGGGACTCCCCTCTGCTATCATCTTGTGGATTCTCTTCACCTCCTTCCTGTGTTGGAGCCTCTCCTTGGTTCCTCCCTGGTTTTCCTCTTTCTTGCTTTTCTCCCTCATTTTCGTGGCACACCCTTCCTAAGACGGGTGCTTGCGAGGTAAATTTACTGAGAGCCTTCCTGCCTGAAAATATCTTTATCCTACCCTTGTATTTGTTCGGCAGTTTGGCTGAAATTTAAATTCTGGGTTAAAATAATTCTCTCTGAATTTAAAGGCATCACACCATTATCAACCAGCTTCCAGTGTTTCTTTTACCAAGTCTAAAGTCATTCTGATTGCCCATGATCTTTATGTGAGCATTGCGTACTTCTGAAATTCCTAAATGATATACTTTGATTGGGTCTTATTGTGTTCAGCATTTAGTTGTCCTTTAATTCAAAGTTCCATATCCTTTTGGATCTTTAAAGATTCATGTCTTTTGGGTCCATGAAATATTCTTATAGTGTTTCTTCAATAATTTATTGCTACCAGCCCTGTTTCTCTCGCTTACTCCCCAGTCTCCCTGATTTCTCCTGTGGAACTCTTATTGCTCAGTTATTCACCCTTCTGGATTAATACCACATATTTTCTCTCACAAATGCCTGCACTATCTTTTTGTTTTATATTCTGGAAGATTTCACCTAGTTTGTCTCCCAAACTAGCTATTGATTTTTTAAAATATCAAGACCCACATTTCTAATTTCTAGGGAATCTTTCATGTTCTAAGATTGTTCCATTTTTCCAGGACCTAAGCTTGGTGCTACTTTATAGATGTCCTCTGTCTTTTGACCTCTGTGAATAGTCGTCATACTTTATTTGAAGGGTTCTGCTAACCTCCGCATTGTCTTTCTTCCCTCTGGTTATCTTGTTTCCTGTTTGCTTGTTTCATCTTTGTCTTTCCTGTTGGAGGCTGCCCCTCAAATCTTGGGATCCTTGGCTGTGAAGGGTCATGTGTGAACTGAACGTTCTGTGTTATGTAAAACTCACCAACTGAGGGATTCACCATAGAATGATGGGGCAGCAAGCCAACATTTTTATTAGTTTACTCCTGAATTCTACAGATCTCTTCCTTAAACCTTTGATTTCTTGACAACAGGCTTTTCCAAAGCTCTTCCCTGGGATTATAAACTTGGCTGGGGCTTTCTGGGTGGTAGGTAGGAGGAGGCTAGAAGAGTTTGTTGATCAGGCTCTTGCTAACAGCTCTGACTCCCTGGTCCTGGAGCCCATTTGGTTGAGTTTTTGAGAGAATAAGTCACCTGTCTCTGGAGGTGGGAGGCAGGTGGTGACGATGCATGACCGGAAGGAGCTGGCTGCCTTATGTTGATGTTCACTCACCCTTGACCTCATGCCTGTACCTTCTGCAGGCTGCACACCTTCAGCTCTTGAGACTTCTGGAATTCTGAGGGATGGCTGGCTTGTTGCTTATTGGGTTGCCTCTGTGGGCTCACAGAATCCTCAGCTTAACCTGTTGTCACTTCTCCAGTAGATTTCATATAGCAGATATTTGCTGACATCCTTGTCTACTGATGTCCTCTTTTTCTTGTGAGTTTTTACTTTTATATTCCTTTCCTGACACATGAGTGGGGTCCCAGGAGGGAGTGGGATAAATATATATATATGTATGTATGCAGTGTCTCACATTTAAGTAGATATGAATTTTGTATCTGGATTACTTCTGAGTTATAGCTTATATATTGATAAATGAAATTAGAGTGGGAATTTATATATAATATTAACATAGCATTCATTTCAAGGTTGATAGGTGTCAACCCAATCTTCCCTTATAAATTAAACAAATAATATGTGAAAGTGGGATGTACTAAACAGGTTAGACCAGGGTTTGTTTTATTCAGTTTCATGTCAACCATTCTCCTAAGACTTAGCCCACAGACTTGTACAAATAAACTTAAAACAACAAACAGTGAATTAACAGACATGCAGTTTTCTCCTTTTCTTCAGTAAACATTGTAATGATCACCTACTAAGTGCAATACACTTCTGTATGAGCTGGAAATATGATGATGAAGGAAACAGTTCGCATCTTGGAGAGTATCACAGTCTAGTAAAAGAAACTGACAAGAAAACAGACAAACATCAGGCAGTGTATTTCATCTTAGTTTAGAAATAGGTACCCAATAGATGGGGAAACAATGGAATCAGTGAGAGACTTTATTTTGAGGGGCTCCAAAATCACAGCAGATGGTGAGTGCAGCCATGAAATTAAAAGACGCTTGCTCCTTGGAAGAAAAGCTATGACAAACCTAGACAGCATATTAAAAAGCAGAGACATTACTTTGCCAACAAAGCTCCATCTAGTCAAATCTATGTTTTTTCCAGTAGTCATATATGGATGTGAGAGGTGCACTATAAAGAAACCTGAGCACCAAAGAACTGATGCTTTTGAACTGCGGTATTAGAGAAGACTCTTGAGAGTCCCTTGACTGGAAGGAGATCAAACCATCAATCCTAAAGGAAATCAGTCCTGAATATTCATTGGAAGGACTGATGCTGAAGCTGAAACTCCAATGGTTTGGCCACCTGATGCAAAGAACTGACTCATTTGAAAAGACCGTGACGCTGGGAAAGATTGAAGGTGGGAGGAGAAGAGGACGACAGAGGATGAGATGGTTGGATGGCATCACCGACTTGATGGACATGAGTCTGAGCAAGTTCTGGGAGTTGGTGATGGACAGGGAGGCCTGGCGTGCTGCAGTCCATGGGATCGCAGAGTCAGACAGACTGAGTGACTGGAACTGAAGTACCCAATGCAGTGGGAATATCACTCCCCCTGAAGGTGATAAAAATATCTAAGTTGCTTATTCTTGATGCTCTTTATGTAGAATCCAAGGCTCTGGCTAGCGTGAAGGTTGGAAATGAGTCTATATGGCCATAAGTTCTATCCTAGATATATAGCTATATGTGACAGATGATAGATCAGTACAATACACCCATCCATCCTATGGATGGATGTTCTATTTTAGCAAGCCCTGGAGCCTACAGGAGGATTACCAGAGATGGACAGAAGCTGTAAATACATCTTTTGCTCATCAAGGGGAGAGCCCCCCAGGCTATGCCTTCAGAATTGATCCAGTGGTGGAGTGAGTGTGGATTCAAAAATGCTCCTCAGTCCTGAGAAGAGCCCTGGTAATCCTTGAAAAGTGATGTTATTACTACAATAATCGTGTCATTGTTGTTATCTGTAAACATGACTGTGTAATCTTTGAGGGCGGCTGAAGGTCTTATTCTTCTCTTGGGGTCCCATGGTGGAGTGCAAAGAATGCAGCCTTGCGTAGGGAAGCTCGGGTTTGAATTCCACAGAATGGCTGTGTGACTTTGGTCAGTTACTTGTTCTTGCTACACCTACATTTCCTGATATCTCAGACTGACGTAATAATTCCTAAATCCCAAACTTGTCATATTAAATGAACAAAGCCAGATAAAGGGCTATGCACAGTTCTTGATGGAAAGTCGGTACAGAATAAATGGTAGCTATTGGTTTTTCTTCCTTTACCATCAGGCTGTGAACCTGAGAGAGAGAGAGACCATATGCTGTTCTTACATGTAGCCCCACCCTTTGTGCAATACTGGGCATGAATTTGGCACTTTGTGCATATTTAACGAATGAGTGAATAAATCAAAGAATGTTAGGATTGTTCGAGTTGAGGTTATTTTCCTGACATATGAATCATTTGCCACTTTCTTCCTTTAGAATGTATTTCCTTAACAATTTGCTAATACTGATACACTGCTATTGCTTTCTGAGCTCCTGGATTTCTTGTGCCATAGTGCTGCAAATAGAGCTAAAGGACACTAACATTATTTTTAAATGCCCAAATAACATTTCAAATCCAATACCAGAACAAAAGGAGGCAACAGATTGTCTCCATTCTTCATTTAAAAGACTCTTTGGCCATCACTTCCTTTGGTGAGTCTGCAGATAAGACAGTCTTTGGCTGTGAGGCTCTGCAGTGAGAATAAAAGGTGAGAGGAGATGGTGAGATGTAGAGTTCATGTGTCTTTATTTTTTATGTGTCTTTTCGTGCACTGGTAGCTTTCATCCATAGAGCATGATGGGGCATTTCCATCATATCTTTCATCCATTCATGAATGCAGGGACAATGTTGGCTAGACAATCCTTCATCCTTTTCTAGTTGAGCGATGCCATTCTCGTAGGGTCATTATTTTAAAAGTTCTAGCTTCAGTGTTATCCATACAGTAGCAATCTGGGCAGTAGCTGCTTTCGCTCTTTGTGGACCTAAAAGGCTTCTTGGCAGCTGGCATCATGTAATTTAGCTCTTAGTTCTAGTACCACTCTTTGGGTCAGCTTTTTTCCCCCACCTATTATTGGAAGTCCTTTGAGTGCCAAGACCATTCCCTCATCATTTATTTCCCGCTGTGCTAGGCACACGCCTTGCTCCAAAGGGATCTACCATCTAACGGGCTCTTGTCTGTTAGTGTTTCCTAGAACTCTGCAACAGCTGTCTCTTTGAAATACCTTTTTAGGTTAAACTCTCTTAAGAGAACTTCTTTGAGCTTATGCTTTTGATTCAATATTATTGCTGATCGTGTCTTTTTCTTTCCTTTCTCCAGGGGAATCACATCTATTTCCAGGGCTCAAATTATGAATTCTATGCTAATAACAGCTAATCTACATACTCATCTTTACCCTTTAGGAAATTCACAATCAATACACCTAAAAGGAAATGAATTACCTTTTTGCAGAAATCAGTATTCCTCACTCTTGGAATTTTAGTCTACCTTGTATTTTATGTTTCACTTGATTTTAAACTGTCTTTCCATCTATACCTATAAAGATATGTCTCTATGGGTATTTATCTCTGTACCCCTTCCTCACTTGGCCTAAATAGATGTCTAGTAAGTGAGTGATGGTTTATCTTGCTTCATTGTTCTGGCCTTTATATTTATACAAAGTTAGGTCAAAAGGGCAATGCTTTGAGCTGAATATTCTTCCAATCCAACAGGAAGAAACAGATCCAGTGTGTTCTCCAGAAATGATTATAGGGAAAATTAAAGTGATAAGGACATACATATACATTTTTTAAAGTTGATATTTTAAATTGGAATATAATTGTTTTACAATGGTGTATTAGTTTCTGCTGTACAACATCATGAATCAGCCATATGTACATACAGATCCCCTTTCTCCTGAGTCTCCCTCCTACTCTCTCATTCCACCTCTCTAGGTCATCACAGAGCACCCAGCCAAGCTCCCTCCATTATACAGCAGCTCCCCACTAGCTAGCTGCTACTGAACACTTGGTGTCCCCTGGAGGAGGAAATGGCAGCCCACTGCACTGTTTCTGTTGGGAGAGTCCCGTGGGCAGAGGAGCCTGGCAGACTACAGTCCATGGGGTAGAGAGTCAGACGCAACCGGGCACGCACATGTCTGTGTTGGGGCTGCTCTCTCAGTCTGTCCCCCTTCTTCGCCCTCTGTGTCCAACGTCTGTTCTTTGCACCTGCTCCTCTTTTCCTACCCTGAAAATAGTTCATCGGAAGGAAGATTTTTTTCCAGATTTTTTTATGCATTGATGTACAATTTTGTATTACAGAAAATAGTTGATTTTATAAAGGAAATCACTAGGCCATGACAATGTCATGACAATCAGCTGGAGGGTCCAAACTAGCTCAAGGTTGTATTTTTGAGGCAGCTAGGATGGAGATTAGAAGAATTTTGTGCAGTATTATTATAGGTGACATGAGTTAAGTCATCTTTTTCAGCATAGTCTTGGAGAATATGTTTGTTTTTATGATTTCCAAGAGATTTCAGGGATGGCCCTTGAAACACAAGGATTGATAAGGAGGTTGTCCTTTGAGTGCGAGAGCTGTAGAGACTCAAGGTACCTTATCACGAGCACTTGGTGGTGAGACCACAGAACACGTCGCGTCCCATGGGTGCTGTCACTGCCCCACCCAGATGAGATGGGAAAGCCCACCGAACTTGCCAGGCAGGACAGAGCACCAAAGCAGGTCACTGCCGTAGAACCTTCCCAGGGAATCCCTCCTCTCGCCTGCAGTCATCTTTTGTGGTGCTTCAGATTCACCAGTGTCTTATACACTCAAACATCTCAACAGTGTGCAGATTTACAAGTAAGGTATTGGAACCTTCCATTTCCACTCCAGAGTATCTCCTTGGAGCCTCCATTGTGGTCTCTGTTTAGACTGGACCTTAAAACGCTAACTGTGCTTTTTCTCCACTAGAAACTTGGAAAGGGGGCTGTGAAATTTACAGTGCAATTCATATCATGGCAAGAATATTTTAAAACAGTGGTTTATGGTGTTTAAGCAAGCTGATTAGTCAGTGGGGATTTCTGCTGATGGTCCTTGGGATAGCAAATTAAGAATAGCTGGCTGCATGTCTGTGTTTTGGGCTTTGAAATGCTTTGGTTTCTTGGGCCACGCTATCAGAGACTTCACTGCATTTTCAAACAACATAATAAATGACGTCTCCAAGAATCACTGTGAGGCTTACCTGGATCCCTCTCCCCTTGTTTTGCACTCCATCATCTGTTGCTTACATTTAAAAGCCTTCTGGAGACTGTTTTTCATCTAGCTCGCTAGAGAGGAGTAGTTTTTCATGAAGAATTGGGTTGTTGGACTGATTGTAATGCTTCTTCTGACAATCTTGGCACCGGAATCAATTTTAAAATGTATACATTTAGCTGGGTTGCTTTGACTTGCTCTTTGATGGTGGATTTCGGTTGAATTCTCAGGCCTATACATGAACATTGACATGCTGATATAAATTAGAGTTTATATCTGCAAAGTCTCCAGCTAGATGCAATAATATTTAACTTAGTTGGAGAAATAAACAACAAAACCTTACATGTGACACTGAAATCAGAGTATATTAAGATTCCCATCTTCAGGCAGTGCTTCTGCAGGCAGTCCTACATGACAGTAACCATGCCAGATGGTTAAGTTAAAAATGCTGATAGACCTACAGATCTTTTGAGTTCAGTTAGCACACAGTACATTTCTCTGGTTCTCTGAGACTCAGGCTGTCTGTAACCAGACATAATTAAAAGATTAAAGAGACATTTAGAAATGTGAAGCTGGTCACTTTTTAATCAGGGAGATTGATTTTCCAATCCCAATGTGGAGGTGGAATCTTAAATAATTTATAGGGTGGAGATCAGTGGCTTGTCACAACTTGGCAAAGAGAATAAAGGCGAGGGGAAAGAGGGACTTAATTTTTTTCTTCTTCTCTAAGTGCTTTATGGAAAGGAGCACAGAAGGGAGGGAGCCATGATTGGGTGGCTATGGTTGAGATATTTCCCAGCCTCCATATCTCTGCTAGAAGAATGAAGATTAGTTTGGTCCTTCCCACCCTCCTTCCTTTTCTCCCTGTGGCTGGAGGTCTGGACAGATTCTCTCGACTACTCAGCAACATTTCTCTTTATCCTACAGATACCAGTCAGGGTGCAGTCGGGCTAAAACCAGAGTCTCCTAAAGAGGGATCGTGACTGTAATACAATGATGCTTCCATTAGTCATGGGGGGGCATTCCAGGGACACCCGTTATCAGAAACTAAATGATCAGAGTCAGAATATAGGAGCCTTCCTTGAGCAAGGAGTGCTCTGTGGGGCTACATCAGGGCACTTCTGGTATTAAAGAAAAAGTGTCATCTGATTGTAATGTAGGTCCAGTAATATGTGCAAGAAGATATTAAAACTTGATTGGTTGGTTGGTTGATTGACAGAAACCAGAAGAAAGCTTGCAGGGAGCAGACTGCCTGCAGAGGCGATTCTTTTAACGGTATGGAACTTTCCGGAAGGATTGAACGGGATTTCTCCTACACCCAAGCCTAGTTGGCAGGTCTTCCCTGAGTCCGGGGGTGTCAAGTAACAGGCTTACTGCCGGTGGCTTCTGAGCACGTGCCGATTATGACACCTGTCCCCTCTCACCCAAATGAGCTTTCAAAACCAAATCAGACTTATCTTCAGACACAGGAGGCTTAGTGAAAGACCACATTAGGCATGTGCCTGTGGGTTTAAGCCATACTGGAGTCATTCTCTCATAATTGTTACCTACTCTGTTTACACCGGTGTTGCAATACAGTCCTTAACAAGACTTCACACAAAAAAGTTGTACGTTACCACCTTCATTTCACCTCTCTTCCTCTTTGCCTCTTTCTGTAATGACCCTCCGCCCACCTGCTTAACCACCAATTGACTTAAACACGATACCTCTTTGAAAAATGTTTTCCAAAAGGCACTGATTACTGTAAAGAAATGATTCACTCTGGTGGAGTTTCAGGCAGCAGGGCTCAGGTGGCCTGGGAGGGAGTTGGCACCTCTCCCCATTCTTAGATCCCACCAGGCAGTGGCCACCCAGTCCCTCTGTCTGTATGGTTGGCGCTCATGTTATGTGTGGCCTCTGATGGCTGGCAATAGTAGTCGGGTCGTTGCAGCTTTGCAAGGAAACCGATCTGGTTTTACAGCAAAGGATATTGTCTTAAAGGAAATGGAAGCTTTCTGCCCCAGGAAGAGAATAAACGCAATCAATGATTCTTCCAGGGCTCCTGGTCCAAGCAATTTTGGTTAGGTTAAGCACGTCAGCAAACTGAACAAAGTGTTAACCATTGCAGATTATGAAATGGAGAGTCTCATAAGGTTACCGGTAAATGTGGGAATTCTGGGTCAATGATGGCAAGTTCTGGGTGAATGAAAGCCAAAGAGAAAAATTAGGAGGAGAAGTCAACCAACAATCACCTGTACAGTTACCATAAAGAGCTCTTCACTTAACTGAATGAGAACGGGCAGTATAATTTCTGTCTGTGAAACTGAGGGCCATCATCAGTTCAGTCCCTTAAACTAAAGCTTGCTTAATAAATAACATCCTATTACCTGCCTTCACTGACTAATAGTTCTTGCAAACTGCATACCCTGCAAGCTTCATGCAGCTTTCAGTTCAGTCGCTCAGTCATGTCCGACTCTTTGTGACCCCATGAATTGCAGCACGCCAGGCCTCCCCTGTCCATCACCAACTCCCGGAGTTCACTCAGACTCATGTCTATCGAGTCCGTGATGCCATCCAGCCATCTCATCCTCTGTCATCCCCTTCTCCTCCTGCCCCCAATCCCTCCCAGCATCAGAGTCTTTTCCAATGAGTCAACTCTTCTCATGAGGTGGCCAAAGGACTGGAGTTTCAGCTTTAGCATCATTCCTTCCAAAGAAATCCCAGGGCTGATCTCCTTCAGAATGGACTGGTTAACTCCTTTCACTGCCCCCGGTAGATAACACCTGAGACTTCCGGATCACTATGTTTATGGTTGATTAAGTTGTCTTTCAGGAACATAAGAGTTGGTTGCTGTCCAGCTTGGGTCCGAGCTAGTTAAGATGGGCTGGGGCCACCAAACCAACAACTGGGCACACACAAGTGTCTGCTTGGTAACCTTTTACTTCAGAGGCTCAAAAACTCCATCCTCACATCATGCTAACACCACCATTTTCTGAACATATATCCCATGAAAAAGCTCATAACTGAAACTCCTGTGCAGAGCAGACATGACCCTGCCCCTGCCCCTGCCCTGCCTCCATTCACCTTGCCCTGTCCCTCCCACCTCATACTCTCTTCATTCACAGATACCCCAGGCCCCTTGCTTCCGGGAGGCAGATCTGAGACTTGTTCTCACCTCCTAGTTCAGCTGCCTCATGAGTAAAACCCATTCTCTGCTGCAGACCTTGATGCCTCAGCATCTAGCTTGCTGCAAGTCAGGCAAATGAATTTGGTTCAGTAACATCTGCATTAGCACAGGTGCAAATGATGTTTGATCACCAGATGCATGCCAGGGTCTGGGGCAACCCCTGTCCTAAGGGTCGTCTACCACTCAGGCTAGCTAGAGGAGGCAGTGGACACTTGGGGCCACTGATACCTGGCTCTGTCTGATGATGGAGCCTGAGTAACAGCCAGTCCCTCTGAGAGCAAACATTGGTCTATTTTGTACCATTCTGCTGGCTGAAGAAAGTGGAAAAAAAAATGATTTTGTTGGTTAAAATTCTCATGCTATATATTTCAAAAAATTTCTCTGATTACTGGAAACACACGTTTATTCAAAATAGTAAAATGAAACACAAGACTGAATAAACTGCCTCCCATGCTTCTATCTGACTTTCCTGAACTGGGATGCTGGTCTTGGTAGGAACACAATGTTCCTGAAATCTGCAGAGCAAAGGCGGGCGGCAGCGAGCTGTAATCCATGACTGTCAGGTCTCCCCCGTGGAAATCTGCTCCTATCTGTCTCTGGACACATGCCATCTCTCCTGTCTGTACATATATGTTGACTCTTTGCTGAACCCTTTTGAGATATCTGGTGAAAACTGGATCTGGCGTGTAAATGTTTACTGAGCTTCCAAGCTCTGGAACAACTGCTCTCCTCCCCACATAAATGATCTGCTCAGCAGAAGACTCAGGCCTGTTTTTGCCTTGACTTTCAAGCATTGGGTAACTCACTCCCATGTGATCTCATTCAGTTTCAAGGTTTAAATACTATCTGTTTGCTGATGTCTCCCAGTTGGTGACTCAGATGGTAAAGAACCCACCTGCAATGCTGGAGACCTGGTTTGATTTCTGGGTTGGGAAGATCCCCTGGAGGAGGGCATGGCAACCCACTGCATTTATTCTTGCCTGGTGGGCTACAGTCCATGGGGTCGTGAAGAGTCCATGGGGTCGTGAAGACACAACTGAGCAACTAAGTGCACACCCAACCCGCTACGTCCTCTAGTCCAGAGTTTTATCTGAACTCCTGCTTCGCATTTAGGATCACAACGGGGATGCATCATAGGCATCTCAAACCTCTCCTGATCCGAAGTCTGACTCCTGACTCCCCTCCAGCCAGTCTGCTCTCCCTGCAGTCTTCCCCATCTCAGCAAATGTCAGTTTCACTCTTCCATACAACCAGACCAGAAACTTTTATCACCCCATCCCTCACTTCCTATCTCTAATCCATCAGCAAAACCTTTAGTTCCACCTTCAAAGACCACCGATGCCGAATCAAGTCATTTCCTGCTGCCTCCACATTTGATTCTGATCCGAGCCCCGCCTCGACCCTCGCCTGGTTAAACGCAAGGGCTTCTAACCCAGCTTCCTGCTTCCTCTCTTGTGCCCTTTTATCTGCTTTCTCAGCACAGCAGCTAGAGGAGTTCCTTTAAAATTGCTGCTCTGCTTAGGATCATCCAAAGTCCTCCCATCTGAGAGTCAAGCCAGTGTCTTACGGATAAGAGGCCACGGCGATCCTCCCAACCCCATTTCCTGCCCCTCTTCCTCTTACCATGTTCCAGACCCACTGTCTTCCTGGTTTCTCCTTAAGCCCACCAAGACTTCTGCATCTGAGTCTCTGCACTTGCTATGACCTGCCAGGACTGCTGCTTCCCCAGACAGCAACCTGACTTCCCCTGTTACTGACTCTTCATTTCTGCTCAAATATCAGCTTACCAGTGAGGGAGTCCTTGACCCAGGTGTCTACAGCGGCACCTGGACCTTTGCTCCCCACATACACCTCTCCGCCCCCTTATATTAATCTTCCCCAAGGCATTTATCGCTTAGACTTTTACACCTACTTATGTCCTTTGTCTTTTACAAGGATGTAAGATTTATGAGGGCAGGATTTTGTTGACTGTTGCATCCCAAGGGCCTATCAATGACTGCTACCAACATTTGTGGAATAAATGGTACCTTTTAATTCCATTTAAATGTGACTTCTGTAGGAAGCCTTCCATGATCTCCACGATTAACCTAAGTCTAGGTAAATCATCCCTCCCACAGCTTTCTACACACTCCCTGTTACAGTGCTTCTCACACTGCAGGGTGGTTTCATAGTTAATTTAAAAAAACTTCAAAAGGGCTGTATGTTTTTCATTGATGAATCCCCAGTCATTGCACAATGGTTAGCGTATCATCAACACTCAACTATTTGTAAAACTGAATACAACTTATAGACATATTTATATGTATACATATGATGAGATAGGATTTTGAGTTAAAATTCACCTAACGTAGAATTAAGTATTTGAAAGTGTACAATTCAGTGACTTTTCATATATTTGCCATGTTGTGCAGTGATCAACTTTATTTAGTTTCTGAGCATTTTCATCACTCCAAGAGGCAACCCCATGCTCATTAAGTAGTTACTCCCTCCCTAAGTCACTCCAGCCACTGGCAACTACTGCTCTTCTGTCTTTATGGATTTAACTCTTCTGGATATTTCATATGAATGGAATCCAACAGTATGGGCTTCCTTGGTGGCTCAATGGTAAAGAATCTGCCTACAATGCAGGAGATGCAGGTTCAACTCCTGGGGCAGGAAGACCCCGAAAGAAGAAAATGGCAACCCACACCAGTATTCTTGCCTGGGAAATCCCATGGACAGAGGAGCATGGCGGGCTACCTTCCACCGGTCACAAAGAGTCAGTCACAACAGAGACTAAATGCTAACAACTGTAGGGGACTTTTTGGTCAATAAGGTTTGAATCTATGTGACCTAAAGTGTCTTTAGTATAGCAAGACTGTTTTTAATCCTGTTGGCATGGGTAGCAATATGTTTAACTTGAATCTTTTTCTTTCAAGTACATACCACTTGAAAAGGCTAAATAAATTAACCTGAAGAACGTTCTTCCAAGTTATCACTGGTAGTTTACCAGAAGCCTTTTCTAGCACAGTGGCCAAATCCATCGAGCCTTCAGCTTTTCTTATTCCATCCCCCCCATCCGCACCAGTTTACTCTCTCCTCTCCTACCTCTTTCTTGATGCCTGCTGGGATGAAAGTACTGGCAGTAAAAGACGAAAGCGGAGGGGAACGGATGAAAGTCCATAAAATCATGAAAGGTGGAGAAAAATCTGTGTAAAAACTTGTTCTCCAAATCTCAGAATCTTTTGAAGCTTAGAGGCACTAGTTTACGGGAAAAATAAAAGAGAAGTTCTTCTATCTTATGTAGTAGATTGAATACATACAGAGCTTGTTATCCCAGTGAAAAGATAAATAGCTTTAGGGTTTAGACAAATATACAGATGATAAATCAATACCAGGCTGTTGAGAGGAAGCTGGGGAGAGAAGTTACTATCCGAGGGCAATTTCATTCCCTCACACAAATGCCCCCTCACTGGGGCAGGCACTGGGCTGACGGGTCCAGGGTGGGTCCCATGGGGACAGGTTAACTGGGGCCTCCTCACTTTTACTAGACTGTCTCTTCCTCAAAAATCTTCCTGGAATTGCAGTCAGCTTCAGATTTTCATAAGCAGATTGCACAAACTATCAGTAAATGTGCCCTTGTGTTGGCCATGAACATGTTTCTGGCTTTGGGCTATTTCAGAACTTGGAGGGGAGAAAGGTGACGGGGGAAAGAAGGGCATGGAAACCAATACATTATTTTCCTGGTTACCAACAGTGGATTCTACCTTGGAGGAGACAAATGCAATGATTTTGTATTACTTCACATTTTCAGTAGCCTGGCTAATTACCATGGAACACCTAAGAATTAGCTGAATAGTTTCAAAGCTTTGTATTTGATTAAACATCTTACTGGAAGAAATAGCACGTCTCTTTAGGCTTTGACTTCAGCTTGTTTTCACTGTTAGAATTTTTAGTAATTTGCATGCTCAGTCGCTTTGGTAGTAGTGTTCGACTCTTTGCAGCCCCATGGACTCCATGGGATTCTCTAGGCAAGAGTACTGGAGTGGGTGCCATGCCCTCCTCCAAGGGACCTTATTCCTGATCCAGGGATTGAACCCACATCTCTTGCATCTCCTGAATTGGCAGACAGGTTCTTTACCACTAACACCACCTGGGAAGCCCCTTAGTAATTTGGGAAGGGGTCAATATTAGCTTAAACCTGTTGCACATAATTCATTCTATTGTAATATCCCAATGCAGTGGTCCAAGACTGATTTGGTCCCAAAATATTGCTTTGTTTACTAGACTGTTAATATATATGTTTTAAACTGGGGCATGCCAAAAGTTTCCCTGAAACAAATGAAGAGTAGTAACCAAATATTGTTTCCTTTCTCCAGTGAAAACAGCTGGCTCAATGGATGGGCTGAAGAAAATGAAAACCAAAGCAGTGAGATTTCTTTTCAAAAGCTTAGTAAAGGGGCAACTAGAAAAACTCACAGACATTTTGACTTCTGAAAATGAGGGTGTGCTTTTCTCTCAGAAAGAACCTGGTAAAATTTAGCATAAAAATGAAAAGTAATGTCAAAGCTTCAGGCACAATACAGAGATTATTAATCTAGGAACAAAGAGCACTTGGCCAGTTAAAATAATGATTTTAAACAAGGACTCCAACTTTCCCAGCAATGGCTGAAACCCAATTAGGTCTTTCCAGCTGGAGTTGTAGTGCATTCTTCCAGATTATGCAGTTTGGCATAATACAGAATGAGTAAACGTTCAAAAGAAAATAATATCATTTAGTGGCTTGCCCTGACTCAGTATTAATGAGTGGGGAGGGTGCATTTGCTAGTTAAAGACATGCTAAATCAAGGGTAGGAGGTCCCTTGACAAAGATGACAAATGAGAAGACACATGTTTTTGATTTGTGTGGTTTCCAATAGGAAGTAACTGATCAACTCGCATGTGTTTTTTAGGACCTACTTCATGTCTAGCCCTGTGCTGGGTGTTGCTGGGTTTGCAGGAACTTAGCTCATCTGGGATCCTTGTATCCCATCATCATCATCACCACCATCACCATGAAATGAACTATACATCAGGCACTTTCAACCTATTTCACTTAATGTTGACAAATCCCCTGCAAGGGAGATATTATTTTGCCTATTTTACAAATAGGAAAACTCATGTTCAGAGAGATTAAGAAACTTGCCCAGCATCTTTTATCATTGGCAGAGCCCAAGCCCCAAATTCTACATTTTTAATATCTATAAATCTTATTAGAATTTACTGAATTTTTTAAAAATGTATTTTAAATCTGGTCAGTTTTAGTTCTTAATTACTTGGAGGAAGTTTTAGTTTAAATAAAGCTAAAATTCTTCTTCCACAGAATAACTTAGTTTTCCAACTATTTCCATGTAACTATTTACTATTATGTATGACTGCTATTTTAAGTCACTTTGGGTCACCTTTGGAGCTTTAAAATTATTTTTAATGTACATATGTATTAATGGAAAGGGACAGACCTGTTCCAACACATTCTCTAATAAATATAGCACATCTGAAATTATTTTTATCTTGACTAAAATTTCATTAGACTGCATTTTTTGAGAGATTTAATTCACATACCATTAAATTCACTCTTTTAAAGTGTACAATTCAGTGGTTCTTTTAAAGTGTACAATTCAGTGGTTTGAATATAGACACAAAGATGCGCAACCATCACATTCTCATTGTCTTAGAAGCAAAACCTAACCCATTAATAGTCATTCCTCATACCCTCTTCACTCAATCTCTGCTGCTGCTAAGTCACTTCAGTCATGTCTGATTCTTCACGACCCCACAGATGGCAGCCCACCAGGCTCCCCTGTCCCTGGGATTCTCCAGGCAAGAACACTGGAGTGGGTTGCCATTTCCTTCTCCAATGCATGAAAGTAAAGAGTGAAAGTGAAGTCGCTCAGTAGTGTCTGACTCTTCGTGACCCCATGGACTGCAGCCTACTAGGCTCCTCCATCATAGGATTTTCCAGGCAAGAGTACTGGAGTGGGGTGCCATCGCCTTCTCCATCACTCAGTTTCTGACAACCCCTAACTTATTTTCTGTCTCTATAGATTGGACACTTCATATAATCATACAATATGCAACCTTTCATATTTGGCTTTTTTCATGTAGCATGTTTTCAAGGTTCATCTGTGGTATAGATGTACAGTAAGTAATGCCTTTATGACTGCCTAATATTCCATTGTATGGATATATCACCTTTTGTTTATATATTAGTCGGCCGATAAACATTAAGTTTGTTTCCAGTTTCTGACAGTTATGAGTAATACTTCTATGAATAGTCATGAAAATGTTTTTGTGCAGAAATATGTTTTCAGTTCTCTTGGATATATACCCAAGAGTAAAACTTCTGGGTTATACAGGAATTATGTCCAAATTTTGGAAGAACTGCCATGCTGTTTTCTATAGCAACTGTACCATTTTACTTTCCTATCAGTAAGGTAAGAGGTTCTAATTTCTCTACATTATTCCTAATACTTTGTATTGTCTTTTTAATTTTTAAAATTGTAGTTATCCTAGAAGGTATGAGGTGGTATCACCTCATGTGTTTGATTTGCATTTCCTAAAGACTAATGATGTAAAACCTCTTTACATATACTTGTTGGCTATTGTATGTCTTCCTCGGGAAAATATCTATTCAGGTTCTTTGCCTATTTCTTAATTGGGTTATTTGTCTTTTTGTTGTTGAATTTTAAGAGTTCTTTATATATTCTTGATACTAGACCTTTATCAGATACACTGTTTACAAATATTTTTTTTCCTATTTTACAGATGGTCTTAACTTTCTTGATACTGTCTTTGAAGCACAAATTTTGATAAAGTCCAACTTTTTTCTTGTTGTTTTGCTTTTGGTATCATGTCCAAGAAATCATAGCTTAAGGACATATAGAAAAGACATGTCTATGTTTTTCACTTGGGGTTTCATAGTTTGCTGTTACATTTGGGTCTTTAATCTACTTTTGTATATGGTGTGAGGTAGGGTTCCATCTTTAGTTTGTTTTTCTATTGCTATAATTAAATGTCTTGGCAGAATAGCAGAGTGATTAGAAGTTCAGACTCCAGTATCTACCTGCAGAGATTGAAACCCCTCTCCTTCAATTATTAGTTGTATGATCTTAAAGAAACTCCCTAATTTCTCTATGCTTCATCTTTCTCATTTAAAGAGAGAGATAGCAGTAACTATTCATTAGCCTGCTTTACAATTCAAATAATAGAACTGTCATAAGAATTGAGTCTGTGCATTTAAAGTACTGATAGTAAGTACTGACATAATAAATTACTATCATCTCTGGCTATATAAACTCTCCTTACATAGGATTATAGGAATATGTTTTCAATGACAGTCTTGACAACTGTCTTATCAAGAATAAAACTTAGATATATTTTAACATACCTCAAATGTTCCAGTAGGGTTGGATGTGAGCTGAGTTTATAGTTGTAACTCAACACAAAAAGAAACAAAGTTTTTGGAGAAAGGCATTTCCAATCTTTTACAGAGCTTCACACAAATATAGAGAGACTACAGCAAAGCAAATGTATTAGTTTGCTAGGGCTGTTGTAACAAAGTACTACAAATGGATGGTTTAAACAACAGAAATTTATTTTTCACAGTTCTGGAGGCTAGATATTTGTCTTCAGTTTCCTCTTTTGGTGGCCCTGCCCACTCCAACCCCCTCTGGGGGCCAGTGCTCGCATCCAACTAGCATCATTTTGATCACAGACAAAATTAGACACAAAAGAAACCTAATTTCTACCAATGTGCAAGCAACTGAAAATGTTACCTGTTGGACCAATAATAGATTCCTTACCCATGTCGCACCACCAAACTATGAATTGTTTGACTCCCAAAAGGAGGATCTGAAAGCCTGACTTGCCAAAAAAGGTTGCCAGCCCTGATTCAATTTTCAGTACCCTGCCAGGAGAGTGTCCTCTGCTACCAGTTGTCCTGTTGATCTTTGCAAAACTAAGCCTTATGCTCTAGGGGCTTGGCGGGGGCCCTTCTGATTTGTCTTTGCTGGACCTCCTTCCATGTGAGTGGGTTCCAGTAAGAACCAGAAGTTAACTTCTTCTTGGCATGGTACATTCTGATGCAGAAGCAAAGGCAATGCTTAACTCTCAAACTGATGTACTGTTGTGAAATTCTGATATTTGCAACAAGCCAATGAAGGCAATGCATTGGAAAGGAACATGTTTTTGTTAACTCTCTAATCTTTTCATGTAGGGAGAAAACTGCCGTCATAGCACATCAGTCTTACTGAGATGAAAGGTCCTTAATTTGGATAGTTTGTAGAAAAAGATTTACTAGGGAACTTTCAGTTCACATAATGAGAAGCTTCTAGGTAACTTCTAGAATTTCTTGTCTTCCAGTGTGAACTCAGCATTCTTAAAAAGAAAAGGCAAGGGTTAGTGCTTCCTGGGATTTGGCTTCAAGTAATTAATACACAATCACTGTCTTCAACTAGGGGAGCAGGCAAGGGGTAAAAGTGTTGCCTTAGGGAGACTTTTGTCAAATGGATAATTCAAAAAGTCATTCCTTTTGAGCTTGGAGTCATTAACTCCTCTAGTAACCAACCGTGAGAGTTATGTTTGAGCTTGTCATGAAAATTACTTAAAAAAAAAAAAAAGGAATCGACAAGGGGCTGTTGACTTGGCTGCCAGTTTATTTACATATCTTAAGCAAGAAGCTGCATATACTTGTTTTAAGATTTGTTTGGAATCCTACTGGCATTCTCCAGTCACCTCACAGAAGAGTCTGTCTGTGTTAGAATCAGTCCCTGCTACAGTGTAGATCAGGCTCAAACATTACAGATGCTAGATAACTCATTCCCTTTTTAATTTAAGAAAAGTGGTATTCAAATACTTGTTCTTATATACTCAGTCATTTGAGCTGTGCTTAGTCACTCAATCGTGTACAACTCTTTGTGACCACATGGACTGTAACCCGCCAGGCTCCTCTGTCCATGGGGATTCTCCAGGCAAGAATACTGGTGTGGGTTGCCATGCCCTCCCTCAGAGGACCTTCCCAACCCAGGGATCGAACCCAGGTCTCCTGCATTGCGGGCAGATTCTTTACCATCTGAGCCACAACAGAAGCCCAAGAATACTGGAGTGGGGTAGCTTATCCCTTCTCCAGGGGATCTTCCTGACCCAGGAATCGAACCAAGGTTTCCTGCATTGCAGGGGGTTTCTTTACCAGCTGAGCTACCAGGGAAGCCCAATCAGCTCAAAGGAAACTCTTTAAGGACAAGCTCACTGGCTGGTACTTTATTCAAAAAAAGTGACAGCTCATCAGAGTGCTGTCAATTCTGTTGGTTCTTCTGTGATGAACCTGAGGAAAGAAAAAGGATTTCCGGCTCTCATAGTGTTTGGGGTTGGAGTAGGTATCTTAGTTTGTCAGGATTGCTGTGCCAAAGCACACCGATGAGGAAGGACGGAAGCGTATTGTCCTACACGGAAGCTGGGAAGTCCAAACTTAAGGCGTTGGCATGGCTGGTTCCTTCTAAAGGCTGTGAGGAAAGGCTCTGTTCCTGGCCTCGCCTGGGCTAACGGATGACCATCTTCTCCATCTGTCTCCCTTCCATAAGCTGTCTACTCCAAATTTCTCCTCTCTTAAGGGCACTAGTCACACCGGATTTGTTGTTGTCATTTAGTTGCTCAGTCGTGCCCAGCTCTTTTGCAACCCCGTGCTCCCCAGGCTCCTCTGCCCATGGGATTTCCCAGGCACCATCAGTGGAGTGGATTACCATTTCCTTCTCCAGGGGATCTTCCCGACCCAGGATCGAACCCACTTCTCCTGCATTGGCAGGCGGATTCTTTACCCCTGAGCCACTAGGGAAGTCCTGTCCTAGATTAGGCCATCCTAATGACCTCATTTTAACTTGTTTACCTCTATAAAGACCCTATTCCCAAATAAGGTCACAGTTTTAGGGTTTAGGGGGACACAAAGAGTCAGACACCACTGAGTGAGTAACACTTTCTAAGGTATTAGATGTTAGGACATGAACATATGAATTGTGAGGGGATGAAATTCAACCCATAACATGTGTGTCAGGGGTGGGGGAGGTGTGGCATTCAGTGTAAACCCATGTAAGGGACACCCACTGCTAATTTCTAGTAGCCGCACTGATAACCTCAGTGCAAAAATAAATGCTTTCAGCGTCTCAAAAACAAACCTCCTAGAAGCAGTCAGATTAGTTCACTGTGTTCTATTAACTGATACACAGAAGTGCCCAGGACCTTTGGAAAAGACCTTCACCAGAAAGTATAAGTAGTTAAAAGACTTGGTATTTGAAGGACCATCATTTTACTTATCAATGACTTTAATTTACAGGTCAATACCTCACTCACTGATCTTTCATTCTGAATAAGTGAAGTTCCTATGTTTAAAATTATGCTGTAGCCTAATTCATTCTTATCTAGAGGAGACCTAGGACAATGTGTCTTTTAGCATGGAGTAATGATGATAATTTCAATGGCACGTTTGTTGAGACGCACAGATCTACCTCTCAGAATCTGGACTACTTTGAACAGGTGACTTAACCTCTCTGTGCTTCTCTTTCCTCATCTAGAAAGCGGCTTAGTAACAGAGTTGGGGAATCAGATGAGATGATGCCAGGGAGCCCTCAGTTTGGGACCTGGCACACAGCAGATGCTCAATCAAGTGGCAGTTGTTCCAACTTTATTATATTTTGTATCTTCATAAAGCAAGATTGTGGATCACAGGCCAGGTCTTTAGTGTCTGCAGGCTGAGAGCAGGTGTGGAGGGCCTGTCATAAAGGGGAGCTTCCTGCTTCTGGAGGACACTTTAAAAGCTGGGAGACCCACGCTCCCAACATCCCGCATGTCCCTTGCACGTATCACAGTATCACTGCTTCGTCTGGACTTCCTCTTAGTATGCAATGGCGGTTGGCGTCAACGTGGTGCAGAATGCAAGGTGGGGACAAAGTCAGAGAGGAGAGACAGAAGGATCTGTGAGTAAATAAGAACTGAAATTCAGAGTATTCAGCCTTTTAATCACCTACAATAAGTAAATGATTGAGAGAAGCCCATGCTGTTTAAGATACATCTATTGATAGAAAATTCCCCTTGATCTTGTTTCTATCTATAGTCTTCAACATGATCACCCCTTAACTTTCCTTCCTAAAGTCGATTCTCTTGACTTTCTTTGGTTTTCTTGGTTGCTGCTTTTCATCTGCATAATTAATCTCTATGTGACTTTGTCTCATACCATGTGTGCAACCAAACCTATTACTACTTTCCCTATATTTCTGGCTACTTCCAATTACTTATAGTCTAACTGGTTGTAGACAGAGCTTAATGGAGAAGCTCACTCTGATCAGCAGACAATTCAAGACCACCCAGAATGTTCCTCGAAACCATTTTTCCAGCCTCATTAACGTCATTCATTACAACAAGCCCTTTAATCAGGGCAAATAAGTGACTTACTGTTCCCCACCGAGTTCCCAATTTCCATGCTGTTGTTTTTTTCTCCCTGGAATAATCCTATTTCTTTCCATCTCTTCTTTACCCTTCATGCCGCACCACTCCCCCGCCACTTACCACCCCAAACACACACACAAACCAGAGCCTCCAACCTCCAGCTCAAAAAATGTGGCCCCTGCCCTCCCAAGAAACAACTCCACTGCTTCTTCCAAGGTATTTCTTCAGACACCATCCCACACCACATCTAACAATATTCTCAGCCTTATTCTTAACGATCTGCATGGTGAAACTGAAGCTCCCCACTCCCCAGAGCCTAGCTCACTACCTGACATGGAGGGGACACTTGACTCAGGTTTTAGTGAAGGGGCAAATGAATGAATGGGCGTGACAGTAACAGGGAAAATCCCAAACATCAAATAATCCCAAAGTAATCTATATGTGACTTTGGAATGTATTTTATACACACATTCAGAGAACATCAAACACAAAACTTCAAACAGCAATGAGGCCAGCCTGTGCAGATCCCAGTTGGGTGGGGTGGCCTGGGAAAAGGGTGGGAATCCTAACAGGAAGGGAGGAACTTCTCACTAGGCAACAGCCCTTCCCCAGCCTCAGTGGCTTATCTAGAAATCAGAGAGACTCCATATGGCTTAGAGCTCAAGGGTGCAGGGCTGGGTAATGAATAAATGATTGTAATGCCTTTGGAAATTGAAGTGCTATGCAAATGCTAAATGATAATAGGAGAAAATAATCATCTTCCATTATCTTCTTTAAAGATGTAAATGACATAACTCTTTTCAACCTAAAGTGGGTTCAAGAAACAGCAGTATGCTGAACAGGAGGTGCACCAAGTGATCCTGCAAACCCATTCAGCGTTCTGGAACGCAATTATAGTGCTGACCATCAGCCCTGAAAACAAATTACAGTAGCTAATGACAGGGAACAGTAATTAGAATGTTTTTAGAAAATTGCTTGGAAACAAAATTGTCAACAAAGACCACTCAAATATAGCTGTAAACAGCTTAAATAACAGAATAATGCAGTGACCTATGCCCCCAAGTGACATGAAGAAGATGTTAAACACATTCTGGGTCCCAAATCACTGTCTTCCAAAGTGATTATGTACATTGTTTTTAACCTCCGTCTTTGTGGGTCCTTCCAAATGAGGTGGAGAGCCAAGTGCCCTTGGACATTCTGCTGTTCAGTAAAGTCTTATCCGGGTTCACTCGTATATTCTGGATAAGTCTCCCTTTCCCCTCTCCTTTGCATTCTTTGTTATCTTTGGCATTCGTTTTTGCAAAACATGCGCCTCACTTGGAACAAATCCATTAAAGCAAACAACCTTAAAACTTTCCCAACCGCCCCCACGGCTGTGATCCACAGGCTCCCCGATACTGGGAGGGGGGGCCCGTGCCCCATACTGGGAGGGGGGCGCTCGCCTCCCAGGGGTTACAGTGCTTGTGGGGATCCTGCTGGAAGAGTTTCTTGTTAACTATAATAGGATCTGACATTTACGTATCTCAGTTTTAATTCCCTGCAGACTGGTACAGCTCAAGCCTGTGATAAGTGGGGGATGGAGTATAGAGGAAAAAAAAAAAGGCATGGGTGGAAGGAGGTATGGAACAGGAGACAAAGGATACATTGCAAGCCTTGAGATTGAAACACGTTCTCATTGCACTTTATTAGTAACAGAGCAAAACCAAATTTCAGCAAACAGGGAAGTTTGAGGAGAGAACTGCTTCAATAAAAAGTTGCTTTTTTTTTTTTTTGGCTCAGAAAAGCTCAAGTTTAACTCATTTTTGCCTGTAATGGAGACTGGAGCAATTCCTTGCAGTTGTGTGCAAGGAATCTGTGTGTGTTTTAAGGCAAAACAAGTACCAACAATATGTGTTTGAAAGAAACCATATTCAGTGGAATTCTTTCTGAAATGTTTGTTCCACATCCTTCTCTGACTAGACTGCATCCCAAGGAGAGTCAGTGTCTTGTAACTGAGAGCTCCAATGTCATTATTATAGCCAACTGCCACAGAAAACGCTGGACTATAGTTATGCTTGGCACCTAACAGGAAGGCACTTTGAAAATGTCTTAGTCCACTTTGGGGTGGTTTTCTCTGCCTCTGGACTTTGCTGTCAGGCTAGCTAATTTCACTTTTCACAACCCCATCCACTTCTCAGTTTCCTGCTTCTTAACATGCTGTGGCCTAAACCTCTAAGTCGTCAGAACTGTAGCCTAACTGGCTCTCAGAAGGGGCCTATGAGTAAAGTGATATTGACTGCTTGCTAGAAACTTTATATTTTTCACTTTTGTTCTTTGACGACATTCCAAAGATCTGAGCTGACTGTATAAATGGGGTACCACTGAAATTAATAAAAGCTGCTAATTATGGCATAGAATTTAGGCATCTGATAGAGATTTATATGAGATATTCAGATTATACAACATTTTTTTTTCTATTTTCTGGCTTTTAGTGTTTCATATTTTCAGGATGATGCAATATGTTAACATGCTGTTTGTTTCTAATTAATTTGTAAAACATCCACTAATAGGATTAACATAATTCTATTACAGAGAATTTGTTATACAGAGGAACAACAACCCTAAAACCCATGGTCCTGAATCTTAACTCTACCATGTCTTGCACTTTGGAGTATTTCTTTGACATGCATACACATGCTTTTGCAAACATCCTGACATCTTCTGTACAAGTGTATATCCTGGATTTTTAAATGTATTGAAGCATAGTTGAGTTACAATGATTCAGATGTACAGTAAAGTGATTCTGTTATGCTTCTGTATATATACTATTTTCCAGATTTTTTTCTATTATAGGTTATTATACGATGCTGAATATAGCTCTCTGTGCTGTACAGTAGGTCCTTGTTATCTCTTTTATATATAGCAGTTTGTATCTGTTAATCCCAAATTCCCAACTTATCCCTCACCCCTTTGGTTTTTCTGTTCTATAAATAAATTCATTTTTTTTAAAAGATTAGACCTATAAGTAATACCATATGGTATTTGTCTTTCTCTGATTTCACTTACTGTGACAATCTCTAGATTCATTCATGTTACTGCCTTCTTTTTTGTGGTTTTATCATTTTATGGTTGAGTGATATTCCATTTAGATTGCCTCCATATTTTGGTTATTGAATGGAGCTATGGGTATTGGAGTGCATGTATCTTTTCAAATTAAAGTTCTTATCTTTTCTGGATATATGGCTAGGTGTAGGGTTGCTAGATCACATGACAACCCTATTTTTAGTTTTATGAGGAACCTCCATACTGTTTCCATAGTGGCTGCACCTATTTATACTTTCAGCAGCAGTATAGGAGGGTTCCTTTTCCTGTCTGAGCCTTTTAATTTATTGTTGGATTCAGCTTGCTAGTATTGTGAGGAATTCTGTGTCTATGTTCATCAGTAATATTGGCCCTGTAATTTTCTTTGTGATTTTTTTGGGGGATCTGGTTTGGCATTAGGGTGATGGTTGGTAGCTTCACAGGATGAGTGTGGTAGTATACGTTCCTCTGCAATTTTTTGAAATAATTTCAGAAACAGGTGTTAACTCTTCTTTAAATAGTTGGTAGAATTCCCTTGTGAAGCTATCTGGTCCTAGATTTTTGTTTCTTGGGAGTTTTTAACTTACTGATTCAATTTCAGCACTGGTATTTGCTCTGTTCATATTTTCTATTTCTTCCTGGTTCAATTTTGAGAGATTGTACCTTTCTAAGAATTTTTACATTTCTCCTAGGTTGCCCGTTTTATTGGCATATAGTTGTTCATAGGAGTCTCTTTGTATTTTTACATCCTGTGTTTAAAATGCACTCTGTAAAATGCACTATGTCATGGATAAAGAACTTGTGGTACATATATACAGTGGAATATTACCCAGCCATAAAAAGGAACAAATCTGAGTCAGTTGTAGTGAGGTGGATGAACCCAGAGCCTGTTATACCAAGTGAAGTCAGAAAGAGAAAAATATAGTATATTAACACATACATATGGAATCGAGGAAAATGGTACTGATAAACCTATCTGCAGGGAAGGAATGGAGACACAGAGACTGGACTTGTGGACACAACAGGGGAGAGGAGGGTGGGGCAAATTGAGAGAACCGCATTGACATGTGTATACTTCCATGCGAAAGATAGCTTAGATAGCTAGTGGAAGGCGCTATAAAACACAGCCTAGCCTGACACTCTGTGATGACCTAGAGGGGTGGGAGGCTCATGAGGGCAGGGATATATGGTTATAACTGATGCGTGATGTTGTACAGCAAAAACCAACACAACAGATTATTCCACTGAGTAGCTATCTAATCATCTACTTAAATATTTTCTTATTATTGGGACTCTAGATTATTTTCAAATTTTTACTATTGTAATAACTCTGCCATGAACATCTTCCTGAACATAGCTTTTCCTTGGTTGCTTGATTGACTTGGAATTTTATCCTTAGGAGTCTCAGAAGTAACATTACTTAGAAAAAGAGTATGACAACGTAGGACCAAGTCTTAGAAAAGAAATTTTTGAATGGGTGTTGGTAACCTTGGATAGCAACTGAGCACAACTCCAAACCAGGTGGCAGGAATCCCAGAGGTACTAGGTCAGGGGAAGGTGTTCCACAGCTCTGCTGCTACGCTTCTAGTACCACTCTACAGTGGTAATAGAGGTTCAGGAATGTATTAAAAAAGACAATGTGAAAAGTGTATTTGGATCACTGCTGAGATGAAGCAGCTATGTGGAGAAATCTCTATCATGGCACCACCCATGTTCACGATGATTCATGGCAGGAAAAAAGGAAAAGAACTAGCTAGAAAGAATCCTTCCTTAAGTGTGCATCTAGAAAAACTCTTATTTTAAGACCAATTAGCCTTGCTGCTGCTGCTGCTGCTAAGTCGCTTCAGTCATGTCCGACTCTGTGCAACCCCATAGATGGCAGCCCACTAGGCTCCTCTGTCCCTGGGATTCTCCAGGCTTAACTTGTGTTTTTACTGAATGCCACATGAATGCACTGGGATGGTTTTGATGAGTAACAGAAGATCCAAATAAGAGCCTAAACTGGAAGGGGTTTATTATTTAACATAATAAAAATCCATAAGAAATAATAGTATTAATAATCATTTCAGAAATAACTAAGTCCCAGATATTCTATGCTCTCAACTTATATTAAGTCACTTATTCCCTTGTATAAAGCTCATAATGTGTCCCCAACTTGAGACGAGGCAACTCAGGTATGGAAAGTTTATTATTAAAGTTTGCACAGATATTAGGTGTAAGATCCAGAATTTAAACCCAAGCTTCTAGCTCCTACTCTTCTAACCACTATAATAGGGCTGTTGTCCAAATAGTTAATTCATTGGTTCTGTAATTTCATAAATGATAGAACACACCAACTCAAGCATGCCACTTGATTTACGGGCGGTGTGTATTCGGATTTGTTGGTGCTGTAGTGTACTGCTTTTAAATAGTTGCTGTATCACCCTTGCTAAGCTGCTAAGTCGCTTCAGTCATGTCCAACTGTGTGCGACCCCATAGATGGCAGCCCACCAGGCTCCCCCATCCCTGGGATTCTCCAGGCAAGAACACTGGAGTGGGTTGCCATTTCCTTCTCTTGGACCTAGGGAATTTCACAGTTTTCTCCTTTGCCATCTTCATCACATCGACAATAGCTTCCTCCATGGATAAGACAGGTTCATTAATTTGAAGGATCACAGATATGATGATGTCCAGCAAAGGTGAGTTAGACATTTTCTTTTAGAATTTACTACTTAGCTTCTTAAAAGTACAACACACATACACAAATCTAAACTGTTCAGCTTGATAAATTTTTATCAGAACACTCAAGTCATCACCACACATATAAAGATATAAACATTAGTGGAACCTTAAGCCCCCTCTGAGATTCTTAGTTATTCTGATGAAATTCTCCACTTTTCTGCTATTTTATTAAACGTGTTGGTCATAATTATTTTTACTTCCTTGTCTGATTACTCAAATATGTCAGTCACCTCTAGATCTAATGTATGTTTCTATTCATTTGTGTGTTTTTTTAGTCAATCCCATTTGTTTACATACTGCTTAATTTTTTTTTTCATTGACTGTCAGGCATTGTGTATAAAAAATTGTAAGGCTCTTACTAATGATATTTTCATTCGCAGAGGATTTCTTTTCTGGAAGGCAGATAGAATAATTTCAGGTCAACCTGGTTTGGCTAAGAGTAGATCCTAGGCTTTGTTAGGCTTGTTTTTTTCATAGTTTGTTCTTGCTCTCAGTAGAGTCATCTTGGGAGGGCCATTCTCAACAGTATCTGGGCCCTTCAGTCATATTGAACCTCAAACGTCAACCTCTATCTGTTCATCCTCTTTGGGAACTCCAAACCTGAACTTTTTCCCATTCAGAGAGATTGTCCCTGTGCCCAACTGTCATTTCCTGTTCCAACTTCACTCCTTACACCATTGATGGGTAGAAGTAGAACGTCCTGATGGTGGGGTGGGGAAAAAAAAATCCAAGGCTTCTTTCTCCTATCTGTCCAGAAATTTGGCCACTCAATTCCTGTTTGCCTTCATTGTTCTTCTATGGCTTTCAGTAGTTGGTTTAAATATTTCGTTCAGCCTTCATAAGGAGGGGAAAAGGGGAAAGTCTATCCAGTATGCCCTCAGCAGAATACCTCTTAGGCAGTCCCTGCCACTGGAACTTAAGTGAGTCAGTGACAAGGGCAAAGAGACCAATGTATACAGTTAGACCAACTTGGGCACATGGGACATCTGAGCCAAACTGAGACTCAGCCAGAAAATAATGAGAGAAACTGGGGTTCCAGATGATTTAAGTGACGGTGTTTCTCCTTAGAAGGACTACCACGTGGGGCTCTCTAGAGTCTTAGTCTCCAGATAGACCTGATGATATAGGCACGTCTTTTCTGCTTTGATTCCATTAGTTTACAGGCTCCTCTAGATCTGTGCTCTGCCTGTGTGTATGTGTGTCTGGCTCAGTCGTGTCCAATTCTTTCGGACCCCATGGACTGTAGCCTTCCAGGTTCCTCTGTCCATGAGATTTCCCAGGCAAGAATCCTGGAGTGAGGTTGCCATTTCCTTCTCCAGGGGAATCTTCCCAAGCCCAGAGATCAAACCCACCTCTCCTGGATTGGCAGACAGATTCTTTACCACTGACCACCTCTTCGTATCCCCTATCTAAACTGTGTTTAAAATCTAGATAAGTGAGGTTCTACTATTAAATCATTTGATTTTAAATGGAATTTTCTTATGTGAAACATTAGAAATAACATAACATTAAAAATTGTGTTATGATGCATCACAAAGCTAAAATCATGGACAATCTTCTCTTCAATACCCATAACTCCAGAAACTTAAAATTTTCTACAGGAAGTTTATATTATAGAAACCTACATAAATTATTTATAATTAGTTTACTCATTTTTTTTTAAAGTACTTCGGTTCCTGGACAAGATGGTAGAGCAGAAGGACCTTGTTCTCACCTCCTCTCACAAGCACACCAAAGTTACCACTAACTGTTGAACAGCCATTGATAGAGAGAGACTGGAACCTACCAAAAAAGGTATTCCACATCCAAAGACATGAAGAAGAACCCGCAGCAAGACCACAAGGGATGCACTCTCAATATAATCAAATCCCATACCCCCAGATAGGTGACCTACAAACTGGGGGTAATTATATTTCAGGAGCTCTCCCATAGGAGTAAGCTTTCCGAGCCCCACATCAGGTTCCCCAGCCTGGAGGTCTGGCATTGAGAGGAAGACCCCTCAGAGATTTTGGCCTTGAAGACCAAGGGGTCTTGAATACAGTGTTCCACAGGACTGAAGGAGAGCGAGACTCACTCTTGGAGGGTGCACACGAGGTGTCATGGGCCTTGGGACCCAGGGCAAAAGCAGCTGACTTAATAGGAGCCTTTACAACTCTCTGAAGAGATAATAGCTGAAAACAGCCAAGAACAGGAAGTGCAGGGAGTTCCATACAGGATTAACCCAGGAAGAGACATGCCAAGACACGTAATCAAACTCGCAAAAATTAAAGATAAGGAGAAGATATTAAAAGCATAAGGGAAAAGCAATCAACAACATACAAAGGAATCTCTATAAGGTCACCAGCTGAGTTTTTAGCAGAAACTCTGCAGGCCAAAAGGGAGTGGCAGGATATATTTAAAGTGATGAAAGGGAAAAAACTTACAACACTACTCGACCCAGCAAGGTTCTTGTTCAGGTTTCACGGGGAAATCAAAAACTGTACTGAAAAGAAAAGCTAAGAGAATTCAGCATCATCAAACCAGTTAGCGAATGCTAAAGGAACTTTTCTAGGTAGAAAAAAAAAGGTCAAAACTAGAAACAAGAAAATTATGAAATGGGAAAACTCATTATGAAATGGGTAAAAGCAAACATACAGTAAAGGTAGGAAATCACACACAAATATGTTATCCAAGCCAGTAACTGTGACAGGAGGAGTACGAATGCAGGATATTTGAAGTGCAGTTGAAACTGAGATCAGCAACTTAAAAACAATCATATATATAATGTGTGGGTTTTTTTTTAATGTATAAAAACTGAATCATTTTGCTGTATGCCTGAAACCCAATAACACTGTTAAATCAACTATACTTCAGAAAAATTACTTGGCCATTATACCGTGTTGGTGGCTCAGTCATATTCGACTCTTTGTAAACCCATGAACTATAGCCCACCAGGTTCTTCTGTCCGTGGAATTCTCCAGGCAAGAATACTGGAGTGAGTTGCCATTTCCTTCTCTAGAGGATCTTCCCGACCCCTGGATTGAACCCAGATCTCCCACTTGGACATTATAGGATATCTGGAAAATTACAGAAATGCATGAAGAAGAAAAAACTTCAATCCCACCATCCTGGATTTTATTACCTTGTTAACTTTTGGAGAATACCCATGTGAAATTTTTTTCCTCTATCTCTGTGTGTGTTTGCACACAATTAAAATAGTTTTAACACTGTGGACATTTTATACATTTTCAAAACTGTTTAAATCTTTATTGATTTTTTTCCTTTAAGATACAGATAAAAATTATAGTAGTAGATTATCTGATTATTAGGACTTTTTATTTAAACAAAAACTATAAAAGTGATAATTCCTTCATACTATTTTGACAGTGTTTTTCTCCGTTTGAATCATATGACCACACATCCTGGGAGTTTTGAAGAAAAAGTAAAATAAAATTTTATGAGTCAGGTCACAATGAAAACAAACAAGGAACTCAAGGATAATATGTGGAGTTTCACACTGTCATGCTTACAACTTCACAGCAAACTTTTGAGATCAAACTGTGACATTTCCAGACTGACTCCAGAACTCTAAACCCTCCTCCTGTTTTATTTCACCAACATATGCAGAATATTGGTGATCTTATAAGAGAAACCTGAATAGAGAGAAGAAATAGCCAACATCAGGGAATATCCTACAGAAAGAAAACCATGATTTCATTTCTACCAGAAAATGTAGCTGCTCAGCTGAGATTGGTCTTTGCTTGTGTAAACCATTTATTGGAGTGCAAAAAGAAAATATAAAAACTGTAGTTTTATTTCTTCATGAAAAAATATTTTCTTTATATATCTTATATGGTATATATTAGTACAGTAGGATATGTGCATACTTTATAAATTATGATGTATATTGGGGTTAACTAAAATTTGTATATATTACACAAAAAGATATTCTCATAATAGACGTATACAAGTAAAAACATTTGGAGATCACTATCATCCTTCAAAAGCACTTCTTTACTGGAGTCTGAGCTTTTAAGTGGTGGAAAATCATATCCTCACTGGAAAATACACTGTTTAAAAATTGTATGTCTTTTACAACAGAACTAAGTTGAAGCTGCAACTCCAATCCTTTGGCCACCTGATGCAAAGAACTGACTCACTAGAAAAGACCCTGATGCTGGGAAAGATTGAAGGCGAGAGAAGAAGGGGACGACAGAGGATGATGGTTGGATGGCATCACCGACTCATTGGACATGAGTTTGAGTAAACTCTGGGAGCTGGTGATGGATGAGGAGGACTGGCATGCTGTGGTTCATGGGGTCGCAAAGAGTCAGACGTGACTGAGCAACTGAACTGAATTACTGAATGAAGTCTAAGGAAGAGGACTTCTTTTCCAGCCCCTTCCCTGTGCTAACGGAGAAGAGATTCACTCACTCATTCAGCGTGTATCGAATGCAACTCTTTGGAGAGCAGCATCCAGAGCACAGGGAAGGAAACAGACAGGATTAAGACACGATCCAGATGATAATCTGTCATTCAGGGAAAAGGGAGGTGGGAGCTCTTAGTTCAGATTGGGGGTTATTGGGAAGAAGGTTTCCAAGTGAGAGATTTCCATACACAAGGGAGTGCCAGGCAGTCCTGGATGAGGAACCGAACAGAGCCATACACACGCAGAAAGTATTTGAGCTGTTGGAGAAAGCCAATAGTTCAAAAAGACCGGATCCCAGTGTACTCAGAGCCACAGAAAGGGCTGTAGAGGGGACTGGAAAGGAGACCATAACAGTTCTTGGATATCGTGCTGAGTCTGAGCAAAAGCTTTGCAAAAATCATATTACTATTCTCATTTTTATATGCAGAGAAGCATGATCACAAGGTGTGTATAGAATAGAACTGGCTTCCAAGCCGATGTTCTTTTCACTTCATTTATAACTTCTAGCCATATAAAAGAAAAATGCAACATCTCCTTGAGTCATGAGAATAAAAGCAAAAATAAACAAATGGGACCTAATTAAACTGCAAAGCTTTTGCACAGCAAAGGAAACCATAAA
The DNA here is from genome assembly GCA_917880005.1 of Nanger dama. Classification (NCBI taxonomy): domain Eukaryota; kingdom Metazoa; phylum Chordata; class Mammalia; order Artiodactyla; family Bovidae; genus Nanger; species Nanger dama. Next base: position 10,185,685 of record CAKJTW010000032.1, on the reverse strand, counting down.
CAAAATGAAAAGAAAACCCACAGAATGGGAGAAGGTATTTGCAAACAAAGCAATCGACAAGGGATTAATCTCCAAAATATACAAACATCTCATGCAGCTCAATATCAAAAAAAATACAACCCAATCAAAAAATGAGCAGACGATCTAAATAGACATTTCTCCAAAGAAGACATGCAGAGAGCCAAGAGGCACATGAAAAGATGCTCAACATCACTAATTATTAGAGAAATGCAAATCAAAATTACAACAAGGCGTCACCTCACAACAGTTAAAATAGCCATCAAAATTTTTTTCAAGCAATAAATGCTGGACACGGTATAGAGAAAAGGGAACTCCGCTACATTGTTAGTGGAAATGTAAATTGGTACAGCCACAATGGAGAGCAGTATGGAGGTTCCTTACGAATCTAGAGAGTTATACCATATGATCCAGCAATCCCACTCCTGAGCATATATCCAGAGGAAACTATAGTTCAAAAAGATTCATGCACCCAGTGTTTGTTGCAGAGCTGTTTACAGTAGAGAGGTCATGGAGGCAACCTAAACGTCCATCAACAGAGGGATGGGTAAAGAAGATGTGGTGCATATATACAATGAAATCTCAGTCATAAAAAGAACATCATGATGCCGTTTGCAGTAACATGGATGGACTGAGAGACTGTCATACTGAGTGACGTCAGTCAGGTAAAGACAAATATGATATCACTTATATGTGGAGTCTAAAGAAATGGTACAAATGAACCTATTTACAATATAGAAGTTGAGACACAGATGTAGAAAACAAACTGTGGTAACCAGGGGAAAAGGTGGGACTAAATTGGGAGGTTGGGATTGACACATATACACTACTATATATAGACTAGATAACTAATAAGAACCGGAAGCACAGGGAACGTTTTTCAATACTCTGTAATGACCTCTATGGGAACAGAATCTTAAAAGAAGAGTGGATATACGTGTGTGTATAACTGACTCACCTTCCTGTACAGCAGAAACTAGCCACACTATAAATCAACTATTTGCTGTTGTTTAATTGCTAAGTCATGTCCAACTCTTGGCGACCCCAAAGACTACAGCCTGCTAGGCTCCTCTGTATTTCAGTTTTAAAAATGGAGTATAAAATGTTTTTCGGCATTGTTGCTTAATTGTCATGTGAGTTTAGAAGAGGTAAATTGAAATACCTATTAAGACTGAAGAGCCCTTTTGTCCTTTATATTATCAGGCCTTTTAAATCATTATGTGTGGAAAACTTGCTGCAGCGCTCACAAAGGCTGTCATTAAAGTATTCATGACAGAGACTGAAATTTCTGTACCTCTATATCCCTATGTCTGATATAGTCCCTGGGCCTTCGCAGGTACCTAATAAAGAAGGAAATAAAAACCAGTTTTTCTGTTTTCCTTTTAGAGTAAAGAAGGCCTTTAAATTTGAGTTCAATCAAGGAAGTTGATTCAGGAAGGGCTCAGTCGCTTCAGTTGTCTCTGACTCTTTGCAACCCCATGGTCTGTAGCCCACCAGGCTCCTCTGTCCATGGGATTCTCCAGGCAAGAATACTGGAGTGGGTTGCCATTTCCTTCTCCAGGGGATCTTCCCAACCCAGGGATGGAACCCACATCTCTGGCGTCTCCTGCATTGGCAGGTGGAGTCTTTACCCGTGTGCCCACCTGACTAGGGAATCATGCACACAGATACATTTACAATCAATTTATGTCTCTTTACTATGGATTTGGAATTTTCTTTATGAAAATTAGGGTTTTGAATATCTAGTTGACAGCTACCTACTTACAGTAATGGATAGAACACAGTGATGGGAAGTATTACAGGAGTTAGATTTAGGTAAAATCTTGGTTCTACGCATCAGTTAATCATGGATAAAACTGTATTTCACCTTAGGTATTTTCTAGAAGTTTCCTTTTTCTCCTCTGTGACATTGGAATATTAGTACTATTTTGCAGGGTTGTTGGAAGGCTTAAAGCTATAAACTCTGTATTTAATATAAAGTCTCCTGTCATGTAGGCACTGAATAACTTGTTGCTATTACTGCTATTTTCTATTTTAATTTTTAAAAAACTCGGTTATACTTGACAAATACTCATTTTGTCGGATGGTATTAAACTTGTGAAATCTGTGACTCTCTTCTATAGACATATAATTTTTTCAACCTGTGTAAGTTTAAATACAGAACAATCCTATTGGTCTGGGTAACTTCGGCTCAATTGTTTCCTGTCTGTGAAAATATCACCGTTTCTTTAATAGCTTCTGTCAGAATGGGGTTAAGGCAACCTACAGAATAGTAGTAAAATCAGGTTTAAACAAATCTGTCTGTTTATACATAATTCTCTCTACTTACTGATAGAATGAACAGTTTTATTAGAAAATAATCAGCATGTGGATCTCTCCTACATTTGCTCCACCTTCACCATACAGACCCGCTTAATCTTCCAGTGATTCTTGCTGAGTTGGGTTCTTAACAGATAACAATGAATTTTAAGCATAGTATTTACCGCACTCTTCATTCTCTGGGGAAACTGATTTGATGGGAACAGCAGATTTGGAGTTCTGACCTGGGGCGATGTAGAGAATTTACAGAAAAAATAAATAACTCGGCAGAGTAAACAGTATCTTTTGAGAACTTATCATTCCCTCTCCAGAAAAGGCTAGCAGAGTGATTCTTCTGCTACGTATCTTATTTTGTTGGAGATATAAATCTCAGTTATAAAATCAGTTGAAGACTCTGCAACTTTACAAAACACATGCTTGTGGGCTTCACAGAGTTCCTACAGATCAGAGCATCCAGCTCATCCCCATTCCCTCAGGAATGTTTCATTGGAGGCTTGAGACACGTGAGTTAATAGGGTTCATGATCTCCATTCTGTTTTTCTTCTTTGCAGGTCTCCTAAGAGGATTAATTTACGCATCCTATTTCAATAGAGACTTTCGCACCAAAAATGTCAAATTATTACCCACATCATTTTTTGTCACTTATTAGTGAAGTCTTAACTGCCAAGTCCCCCTTTCACATGAGAAGTGCACGTGGGAGATGAGTCCTGACTTTTCCGCAGTCACCCCACTGAAGCTCTCAGCACTCGGGAAATGCTGTGTACAAACCTCAACCTGTAGACAGATGGTCCCGTCTCACCCTGCAGTCCTTCAGTAAAGACAAGTTTCATCCTGCTTGTTAAGTAGGTAACTGTTAAATTCTAACAGTCTAGTCTTTTTGCCTTTTTATCAGCCACACAAATTCCCCAAATTGTTTGCTTTTCTAGTCAAAAGCAATAAAAAATAAATAAAAATGGAAAGAACCCATATGGTAATGAGCTCTTATTTTGTGGCATGAGTCCAGCAGTCTTTGCAGGGAGCCCTTGTAGTTTGCTGGGCCTCAGCCAGTGCCCGTGGAGGACACGCGGGGTGGGAGGACCCACGGCCTCTCCCTGAGGCAGTGGAGCTGAGCCGAGAGCCCTCGGTCAAGGCCTGGGCCCTGCAGAACTCCACCTGAGAACCCTGATTTGGGCCCCTTCTCCAATTGCACCCACTGACTTCTAAGAGGTTTCCCCTAACCTTTACAGGGTGATTGACAATAGGTCCAGAGAGAAAGTAGAATGGTGACGGCCAGGGGCTGCTGGCAGGGGCAGTGGCGAGAATGGAGAGTCATGGTTTAACAGTACAGTTTCAGAGTCGCAAGATGAAGAGAGCTCTGGACGGTGCTGATGGTTGCACATTATGAACCGCTGAACTTAAAATTACTTAAGATAGTAAATTTTATGTTATGTGGATTTTACCATGATTTTTTAAAGTGGGGGCAAAAGAGTAAGTCCAGAGTTATCACCACACCTTTAAAGGAAACAGGCTCAGTGCCACTTCAGTCTGGGCTCAGATGCCATCTTGTTCATCCTCGTCCTAGTTTCCTCAGAGGGCAGCTCTAGGCCTCTAGCCGTTGGTCCCATTCTCAGCAGGAGTCATGGCCTGTACCCGCCTGTGGGACCGTCTGTGCAGCTCATGTTTGAGCGTTGGAGAGAAGGGCCCCAGGATGGCTTGGTGACTCCCAGTCCCCACTGCTTCTCCTGCGCTTGGTGGCACAGGCTCATTCGTCTCTGTGCCCAGGCCTCCGCCTTTAGCACAATTTGGAAGCTGCTCTACCCTGGGAACTTTCATTTCAGATGATTTTCTACTGAGGGAGAAGGTAAGAGCAGTGCTCTTATGCTCTAAGAATTTGAGGCACCATCAGAATGGCCATCAGCAGAAAATCTACAAACAATAAATGCTGGAGAGTATGGGAAGAAAAGGGAACCCTCTTGCACTGTTGGTGGAAATGTAAATTGAGACAGCCACCATGGAGAACAACAAGGAGATGCCTTAAAACACTAGGAGTAAAACTACCACATGACCCAGTGTGGGGGTCATATGGGGTCATATACTCCCACTACTGGGCATATACCCTGAGAAAATCATAATTCCAAAAGACACATGTACCCCAGCGTTCAGAGCAGCACCATCTACAATAGCCAGGACACGGAAACATCCTAGATGTTCATCGACAGGTGAATGGATAAAGATATGGTATATATATACAATGGAATATTACTCGGCCATGAAAAGGAATGAGTCAGTTGTAGTGATGTGGATGAAACTAGAGGCTGTTACACAAAGTGGAGTAAGTCAGAAAGAGAAAAACAAATATTGTCTATTAGCGCATACATAGGGAATCTAGAAAAATGATACCAATGAACCTATTTGCAGGACAGGAACAGAGAGGCAGACACAGAGAACAGACTTGTGGGCACAGCAGGGAAAGGAAAAGGTGGGGCAAACTGAGGGGAGCCCTGACATATACGCCCTACTGTGTGTGAAGCAGCTGGTGGGAAGCTGCTTGTATGGCACAGGGAGCTCAGCTCAGGGCTCTGTGATGACCTAGAGGGCTGGGATGGGGGCTGGGGGCAGGAGGGAGACTCAAGAGGGAGGGGATATACGTTTGTTTATAGCTGATTCACATTATTATAGAGCAGAGACCAACACAACATCATAAAGCAATTATCCTCCAATTAAAAAATTTAAAGATTCAAGTATCCCAAACTTCAAAGTTTTCCACCCCATGACTTTTTCCTAATCCACCTCTCCTCACGAACTTGCCAAGGGAGAGAGTGGCTCTGACCTATGCTGCACACTCTCTCCCCCCTTTCCCATTCCTTCCCATGGTTTCATATAATTTCGTACACTCTGCCATCCTCCTCCTCTGCTTTACTTTTCCACCTTAGCACTCAGGACTGTCTGATTTACTGTGGTAGCTGAAAAACGTATCTTATTATCCGTCTGCTTTTTAGAACATATACCCCATGATGTCGGATCGTCCATCCTTTTTGTTCATTCCTGTATCTCGGGCGCCTAGAATAGTGCCTGGTAGAGATTATGTGCTCAGTGGTCATTTGTTGGATAAACGTGAATGAGGAACAGACTGAGAGCAAGTCCAGGGCCACTGACTGCCATTCCTGACTATGCTCAGGGGAGGACACCCAGCTCACCTTTCTCAGGGGCCGCAGGGTTCATCAGAGCGGCCCCCCAGACTCTGGCTGTGCCCCCGACAGCCTGAAATCTGGTGGATCCCCTTTTCATTGGTCACCGACCTGGTGGAGGGTACAACAGTGAAGGGGTTCTTTGTATGCAGAGACTGAGTATCTCAAGCCTCACCCTCGTGCAGAGCCAAGGGAGATTATTCTGACACTGAAACATCAATCCGAGGTGCTCTCAGCTCCCACCCCTGTAACTGCAGGCCCTCGACACCTCTCCCTGTCTATGTTTCTGACACGTTCTTCCATGCAAACTTGGCCAAGGCACCTGCCCACCATCCTGCCCTCCTGAGGAAGGTCCTCATGATGCCAACCACCTGAACGACTTGGGAGTCTCCTCTCTGCAGCCCTGGAGCTTCTCTGTGGGCTCTAGTGGGGTGATGGAGAGGACTCTGTAATGACCCGCCTGCCAGTGCAGGAGACATAAGAGACCTGGGTTCAATCCCTGGGGCTGGAAAACTCCCTAGAGAAGGAAATGGCAACCCACTCCAGTACTGTTGCCTGGAGAATCCCTTGGACAGGGTTGCAAAGAGTCGGACATGACTGAAGTGACTTAGCACGCACACACACACTGCTTCTGCTCAAAATTTCACTGGCCACAGCGCCTCTGGGGTCTGGGTCTGCAAGTTTTACAGGCAATCCGCCAGGCTGGTGGGGGAGTGGGGCAGAGAGCTTGTTCACCTTGCTGCTCCTTCCAGGTGCTCACACAAAGTAACACCCCTCGATGGCTGCACCCAACACAGATGGGTCTGTGCAAACAGATTTCAGGGGCTGGGCACCTGCAGCTGTCACCCATGGGCCAGAAGTTCCCAGCCTCTGAGCCAACAGGACCCCACCTGTAGCTCATCCTCTATTTTGAGAGTCCCCTAGGGCCGACCCACCCTCTGTTTCTGACTCAGGTTCACGCATGTGGATCAGGAGGCAAGTCTTAGCTCCCACACCCCCTGCTGGGAACACCATCCCAGTTCTTCTAGGGGGTTCTGGGAAAGCCTGCTGCAGCTTTCTGTGCACTAACCCATCTGTCTATCATCTATCTTTCTTTCTTTACACACACGCTCACTGAATGAAGCACAAACCAGCACAGCCCTAATGGACTGACAGCTACTTGCCCTAAATTCAAAAAAATTAGTATCCTTCATATCACAGCTAAGAGCTACCTGGTAGAGAAAAAAAATATATCATTCTGAAGTCATCCTCCCGTGATGTCTTCCTTTACTTCAAAATCCAAAATTATGCCCTTTTTATGTCCCTTCCATGCATATAGCCCCCACCCCCTCCCTACACAAAGTCTTGGTCAACTTGTGACACATAGGCCTTGGGTTTGAAAAAAATGTGGATTTTAACAAACTAATATGTAAATCCTTCAAAAGGGAATATGCTGGTTTCAGCATCTTTTAATGATCTGCTGCTGCTGCTGCTAAGTTGCTTCAGTCGTGTCCGACTCTGTGCGACCCCATAGATGGCAGCCCAACAGGCTCCTCTGTCCCTAGGATTCTTCAGGCAAGAACACTGGAGTGGGTTGCCATTTCCTTCTCCAATGCATGAAAGCGAAAAGTGAAAGTGAAGTCGCTCAGTTGTGTCTGACTCTTAGCGACCCCATGGACTGCAGCCGACTAGGCTCCTCCATCCATGGGATTCTCTAGGCAAGAGTGCTGGAGTGGGTGATCTGGCTGTAGCTACGAGATGCCTATTAAATGTCAGCAGTGGGACTAATAGATGTTATTGTCTGAAGCGACCAAAGGTTGGTGCCCACCTCTGAACGGTGAAGGACAGTGGTCCTCGAGTTATAAATAAATCCCCAGCAGTGAGCTCCACGTGGCTGCTCCTGAGGCCATGAGGCCTCTCGCAAACCACACTCTCTGCCAGTGTCGACGTGCCCTGGGCTTGCTCAGTCTCCTGTTACTTTGCACACGTGCCCTACTTTGCTTTAGGACAAACAAGTTTGCAGAAGCTCCCAACTTATGCTTCTCTCTAAAAATGACTCAAAGCTGAAAAAACAGTGAGGATCAACTGTTCTCAGAGGAGGAAGAAAAATGTGGAGGGCTTGTCAGTGCCGGGAAAAGCAGCACTAAACTTTGACCTGGAAGCATATACTATCTTTCTACAAAGACTGTTTTTAAACAACAGCCCCCCACACCCCCCCCACCCCCGCCCCAGCTAGTTCTCACATAGCAAACAAGACAGTCTGCCCAAGTGGAGCAGTGGACCGCCTCTAAATCTCCGATCCAGGAACCTGCAGGCCTCAGGCCAGTTCTTTGCTAGATAGTGGCCTGGTGTGCTGTCTTTCAGGCTCCATTCAAAGTCCACAATTTTTATAAATAAACGTTTCTTGTGGAAAGGGTATTTTAAGGTTGCTGTTTTGAGAGCCTGTTTTTCCAGAAAATGTGAACTGTTTTCATTATCAAATGTCTTTTAGCCTTGTGATCTGAAACAAAGTATCACAAAGGTCTGAATGTCATAAACTTGAAAAAAATAACAACAACCACCCGCCTACACCAGCATTTTAATACATGAAGATGTCAGTTTGTAATTAAGGCTCAAAATTTCAATCGCCTAAGTGGCTGACACTGATTCCACTTGGAATCACTGTTGATTTATTTATCCTGGAATAAGTGCAATGCCATTATGTCTTGGTGACAACAGAAATAAGCTTTGGCCAGGTCTGTACATAGTTTGGGGATGAAGAAAATAGGTTTTGAAAGGCAATGGGCATTGCTGATTATAGATTTTTATTAGGAACAGATGTGGGGCCCTGGTTTCAGCAGGAGACAAACTGTTATTGAAACAAGCAGCTGACTAAGAACCATATAATATCTTCTTTTTAGGACAGACAAATAGCAACAAATTGAATTCAGAATCTTTTTCTTCAAGGGGTCGCCTAACCATCAGAAACAAACTCTAAGATACTTATTTATGCACATGTTGAACCACCCACAACAAACACTGGGGGTAGGGGGAGCTGTTTGTGATAAGCAATCTCCAGGCTGAGAAAGAGGTTTAGAAAGAAATTATAAACAACTTCTTTTACCACTATGCTTCAGATTGCTAACCCTAACCTAGAGTCTGTCACACACAGTGAAGTCAGAAAGAGAAAAAAAAATCATATATTAATGTATATATGTGGAATCTAGAAAAATGGTACAGATGAACCTATTTGCAAGGCAGCAAGAGAGACACAGATATGTGGACACACCAGGGAAGGGGAAGGTGGGATGAATTGAGAGTGTAGCATTGATGGATATTCACTACCATGTGTAAAACAGATAGCTAGTGGGAACCCTAGAGCTCAACATTCAGCAAACTAAGATCATGGCATCCAGTCCCATCACTTCATGGGAAATAGACAGGGAAACAGTGGAAACAGTGGCTGACTTTTTCTGGGCTCCAGAATCACTGCAGATGGTGATTGCAGCCAGGAAATTAAAAGATGCTTACTCCTTGGAAGGAAAGTTATGACCAACCTAGACAGCATAGTCAAAAGCAGAGACATTACTTTGCCAACAAAGGTCCATCTAGTCAAAGCTATGGTTTTTCCAGTCATCATGTACGGATGTGAGAGTTGGACTATAAAGAAGGTTGAGTACCGAAGAACTGATGTTTTGAACTGTGGTGTTGAAGAGGACTCTTGTGAGTCCCTTGGACTGCAAGGAGATCCAACCAGTCCATCCTAAAGGAGATCAGTCCTGAGTGTTCATTGGAAAGACTGATGCTGAAGCTGAAACTCCAATACTTTGGCCACCTCATGCAAAAAGTTGACTCACTGGAAAAGACCGTGATGCTGGGAAAGATTGAGAACAGGAGGAGAAGGGGACGAGAGGATGAGATGGATGGCATCACCAACTCGATGGACATGAGTCTGGGTAAACTCCGGGAGTTGGTGATGGACAATGAGGCCTGGTGTGCTGCAATTCATGGGGTCACAAAGAGTCGGATATGACTGAGCAACTGAACTGAAGTGAAGTGGGAACCTGCTATCTAGCACAGGGAGCTCAGCTCAGTGTTCTGTGATGACCTAAAGAGATGGGATGGTGGGTGGGTGGGATGTAGATCCCAGAGGGAGAGGATATATATATGTGTGTGTGTATATACACACACACACATCCAAACACACATCTAGCTGATTCATGTTGTTGTACAGCAGAAACTAATACAGCATTGTAAAGGAATTATACTATAATTTAAAAATCATAATTGTAAATAACTTTTCAATTGCGTGAGATCACTTCACTCTAAATTTTGTTTACAGCTGCCCCATTTAACAGTTTCATCCTCTTAGTATGGAACAGTACCAGTGCTAAGTTACATACTATATGATCATTTTGTATATTACAAGCCTATTTCTCTCCCCCTCTAAGGACAGAGTGAGCATTTTGGATTATTTGCTGCCCAGTTTGAGGCTGTGTCAGCTAAGGCGACTGTCGACATTACAGACATTACAGACGATTTTCCTCTGTCTCTGCCATCCTCTTTTGTCCCCAGTCATTTATTGAGACATCCCCCTACTTCATTTCATTTAATAACACTTCCCAGAAATTTCAGATGATGCCTCCAGTCATATGCCATTAGCCAGCACTTATTCACATGTCCATACTTAGTTTCAAGAGGAGTCTGGGAATGGAGAATGATCCTGAGTAGGACATGTGCCAAGTAAAAGAATCAGCATTCGACTTTATAAAAGTGAGGCAGGCTGGGACCTGGGACCCTTTGCTGCAACGCTTGCTCCTGGATGGATGTCTGTTTGAACAGCAACAGTAACTGTGTGCCTGTGCAGTTGGGGCACATTCTACAAAAAACCCACAAAGCACAAGTGCCATTTCTGAAGAGCCAGGAGCAAGAACAAAGGGTCGGGAACAAAAAGCAGGATACTGCACACGCCCCCTGCACACAATGCCACCAAAGGGGGTGGGCAAACCACCGAAGTCCCCCTCAGGCCTGACTCCTGGACACGCCCCTACCCTCATCCCATATAAGGAACCAGGGTGCCATGCCTTGGTGAGTGAGCAAGTGAGGGAACCTGTTGTTCGTTCTCACTCCCTGCTTCTACAGCAGGAGCCCCAAGAAAACCTTGCCTGAATTTCCTGTCTGGCCTCTGATCAATTTCTATTGATTAATGACATCACCCTTATGGCAGAAAGTGAAGAGGAACTAAAAAGCTTCTTGATGAAAGTGAAAGAGAAAAGTGAAAAAGTTGGCTTAAAGCTCAACATTCAGAAAACTAAGATCATGGCATCCGGTCCCGTCACTTCATGGGAAATAGATGGGGAAACAGTGGAAACAGTGTCAGACTTTATTTTGGGGGGGCTCCAAAATCACTGCAGATGGTGACTGCAGCCATGAAATTAAAAGATGCTTACTCCTTGGAAGAAAGTTATGACCAACCTAGATAGCATATTCAAAATCAGAGACATTACTTTGCCGACTAAGGTCCGTCTAGTCAAGGCTGTGGTTTTTCCAGTGGTCATGTATGGATGTGAGAATTGGACTGTGAAGAAGGCTGAGCACCGAAGAGTTGATGTTTTTGAACTGTGGTGTTGGAGAAGACTCTTGAGAGTCCCTTGGACTGCAAGGAGATCCAGCCAGTCCATTCTGAAGGAGACCAACCCTGGGATTTGTTTGGAAGGAATGATGCTAAAGCTGAAACTCCAGTACTTTGGCCACCTCATGAGTTGACTCATTGGAAGAGTTGACTCATTGGAAAAGACTCTGATGCTGGGAGGGATTGGAGGCAGGAGGAGAAGGGGATGACAGAGGATGAGATGGCTGGATGGCATCACGGACTCAATGAACGTGAGTCTAAGTGAACTCTGGGAGATGGTGATGGACAGGGAGGCCTGGCGTGCTGCGATTCATGGGGCCGCAAAGAGTCAGACATGACTGAGCGACTGAACTGAACTGAACTGAAGGAGGCCAAGAACCCTGGTGGGTAACAGAAGGGGAAATGGATACAGGGATTAACTAGTAGGCTGTACCAATGACTTGTACCAATGTACACTATCATCAAGGTATGAGAGTTCCTTTTCCTCCAGAGTGTTCATTAAAATTAAGTATTGTCAGATACTTTTTGTCAATCTGATAGACACTCATTTTTTTTTAACTTTTTATATTCATATAATACCATTGCCTTCCCCTCCCAGATAACCACTCTATTTGCATGCTCAGATGCTCAGTCGTGTCCAGCTCTTTGCAACCCTATGGGCTGCAGCCTGCCAGGCTCCTCTGTCCATAGGATTTCACAGACAAGAATACTGCAGTGAGTTGCCATTTCCTCCTCCAGGGAATCTTCCTGACCCAGGGATTGAACCTGTATCTCTTATGTCTCCTGCACTGGCAGGTGGATTTTTACCATTAGCGCCACCTGGGAAGCCCCTAATATATTTAATATATATTCATATTATACAAGACAGGTACTATTTGGTATGCTATACAGTCCATGGGAGTCTCCAGGCCAGAATGCTGGAGTGGGCAGCACCTTTCCCTTCTCCAAGGGATCTTCCCAACCCAGGTCTCCCGCTGAGCCTCCAGGGAAGCCCAACTGGTACACACTATTTTGAATTCTTTAGTTCATAAAATGGTTGCATTATATGTCTTTTTTCACCAAGCACTGTGTTGGTGTTTTCAAGGTCTTGCTATGGGCTCAGCTGTTCTGTTGCTTCTGCATCATATCCTGTGATTTTCACCTATATGTCTTACTTGTTCATCCTCTCACTGATGGACACTCAGGTTGTCTCTAATTCTCCGCCATCACTTACGGCCTTACAACAAACTGAGGTTCAGGGCTTTCCCTAGTGGCTCAGTGGTAAGGAATACCTGCCAGTGCAGGAGACCTGGGTTTGATCCTGATCCAAGAGGATGCTACATGTCACAGAGCAGCTGAGCCTGTGCGCCACAACTATTGAGCCTGCACTCCAGAGCCCGGGAGCCCCAGCTACTGCAGCCTACACACCCACAGCTCGTGCTCTGCAACAAGAGGAGCCTCCACGAGAAGCCCGCACACCACAACTGGAGAGTAGCCCCCACTCGCCGCAACTAGAGAAAAGCCTGTGCAACAAGGAAGACCCAGTACAGCCAAAAAGAAAAAAAGAAGATCATGAAAAAGAAAACTGAGGTTCAGAGAAGTTAAAAAAAAGTTAGTCCCAAGTCCACAAAAACAGATATGTGGCTAACTGGTACATAGTAGAGAGCCCAGGGATAAACTCACACATCTACAGTCAGTTAATCTTCAACAAAGGAGGCAGGAATATACAGTGGGGAAAAGACAGTCTCTTAAGCAAGTGGTGTTGGGAAAGTTGGACAGCCGCATGTAAATCAATGAAATTAGAACTTACTCTCACACCCTGCACAAAAATAAACTCAAAATGGCTTAAGCACTTAAATATATAAGACTTGATACCGTAAAACTCCTAGAAGAGAACACAGGCAAAACATTCTCTGACATAAATCATACCAGTGTTTTCTTAGGTATCCATGGTGACAGAAATAAGAGCAAAAAAATAAACAAATGGGACCTAATCAAACTTACACGCTTTTGCACAAAAAGGAAACCATAAGCAAAATGAAAAGACAACCTACAGACTGGGAGAAAATACTTGCAAATGATGCAACCAACACAGGCTTAATTTCAAAAATATCCAAACAGCTCAATAAAAAAATCAAAAATGGACATTAGACCTAAACAGATATTTCTCCAAAGAAGAAGACATACAGAAGGCCAAGAGGGACATGAAAACATACTCATCATCACTAATTAGTAGAGTATAAAAACTACAATGGGGTGGGGGTTCAGGATGGGGAACTCATGTACACCCGTGGCTGATTCATGTCAATGTATGGCAAAACCAATACAGTATTGTAAAGCAAAATAAAGTAAAAATTAAAATTAAAAAAATAAAAATAAAAAAATAAAATTTTGTTTTAAACTGGAAAGATAAAAATAAAAACTACAGTGAAGTGTCACCTCACACCAACCAGAACGGCCATTATTAGTAAATAATGCTGGAGAGGGTGTGGACAAAAAGGAATCCTCATATACTATAGGTGGGAATGTAAATTGGTGCAGCCACTATGGAGGACAGCATGGAGGTTCCTCAAAAAACTAAAAACAGAGCTACCTTAGGAGCCAGCAACCCCACTCCTGGGCACATACCTGGACAAAACTGTAATTCAAAACGATACAGGCTCCCAAATGTTCACAGTGACACTATTTAGACTAGAATGTCCATCATTAGATGAATGGATGAAGATGGGGTATCTGTACACACACAATGGAATACTACTCAGCCAGAAAAAGGATGAAACTTGCCCATTTGCAGCAACATGGATACAACTAGAGATTATCAAACTAAGTGAAATAAATCAGAAAGAGAAAGACAAATACAGCTATTGCTTATATGTAGAATCTGAAATATGACACAAATGAACTTTCTCTACAAAAGAGAAACAAACGTACAGATACAGAGAACAGATCTGTAGTTGCCGGGGTGGGGGAGGGATATACTAAGAGTTTGGGATTAGCAGATACAAACTAGTATATATAGGATAAATAAACAACAGAATCCTACTGTGTAGCACAGGGAACTATATTCAATATCCTATAATGAACCATAATGGAGAAGAATATAAAAAAGAATGAAAAAAATTTTGATTGAAAAAAATGCCCCAAGTCCCGTAGCTAATGTACCCTACTGTCATTGGCGAATGGTCTCTAGAAAGAAAGGGTGCTGGAGAAATCCACTTGTACGCAGAAAAGGTAAGTGTCTGGTGTAATTTCAGAGATTCCAGATAAGCTTTCCTGCTCCAAAATCTCTCTTCTAATCAGCTCCAGTGATGCCTCAAAGTTAAAAGCAGAGATTCCTTTCTTTGACTTAATGCTCTCTGATTAGAATCCTAATAGATTGTAAATCTCATTGGTTATTTATGCCTTGTGATTAACTTAGTTTTCAGCCCTTTTTTGGAGGTAAAAGATTAGGTGAGCCACATAGTTATTGAGGGCGTAAAGGGCAGTGTATCAGTGGGGACTGTATTCAGCTATGAACGTGTGTGTGTTGGTTGCTCAGTCCTGTCCGACTCTTTGTGACCCCCTGGGCTGTAGCCTGCCAGGCTCCTCTGTCCATGGAATTCTCTAGGCAAGAATATTGGAGTGGGTAAACCATTCCCTTCTCCAGGGGATCTTCCTGACTCAGAGATCAAACTGGGGTTCTCCTGCCTTACAAGCAGATTCTTTACTGTCTAAGCTACCAGGAAAGCCCTATAGCTACTGAGGGGTTAAAGGGCAGTGTATCAGTTGAGACTGTGTTCAGCCATGAATATATTAATGTAAAAACAGTGGCTTCAACAGATGGGAGTTCCAAGTGGTTCTCACAGCCTGATCGCTGACCAGTGGAATGAGCATCACGGGGGAACCTGGTCCAAGTCCTACACCAGAACTTTTGAATCAGATACTCTGAGGGAGGGGCCCAGAAACCTGTGTTTTAATGACCCTCCAGGTGATGAAGATGCCCACTGGAGTACGGGGACCACAGGGGCTATTCTAACTGGAAGCCCAGGGTTGAAGCAGTTAGGGCTGGTACAATGACTTAGCAATGCTGAGGATGCCAGCTGCCTCTCTACCCCTGCTCTGACATATTCAGCATATGGTTTCATCTTCGTGGGAGCAAGGTGCACTCTAGATCAGGGGTCCCTAAACCCCAGGCCATGAACTGTCAGGAACCAGGCCACACAGCAGGAGGTGATCGGCAGGGGGAACCAAAACCATCCACCTGCACTAGCCCCTCAAGCCCTCAAATCCAGGCCGTGGAAAAACTGTCTTCCACAAAACTGGTCCCTGGTGCCAGAAGGTTGGGTACCACTGCTCTTGATGCCACATCTGCACGCCAGGTAGAAAAGTGGGCAAATCCACAATGAGTGGGTCTCGCATCTTTCCCAGACAGTCTCTGCTTATGTCTCCATTGACAGTAAACATCACAGAGCCGTGCCGGGATGCTACAGAGCCTGGCTGTCAAGTGAGTATGTGTTAACTGTGCACACCACCGTTGTCCCCTTATCCCGAAGAGGTTAGTAAGAGGGATGGCGGGGTGGAGGCGTGGGTGCTGTATGCAGGGAACTCGGTGGTCTCTGCTACTTGCACTTAAAAGCAGAGACGGGAAAAGCCAAAGCAGAGCAGTGAGGGGTCAAGAAGTCCTTAACCTGCGTCTGTCACAATTGTTCTGGAGGCTGGCTTAACGTGGAGAGGAGAGGTCACCACTCTTGGCAGGCTGGTACACTGCAGGGAGACGGCTATTTCACCTGGCAGGAACAACAGGCATTTAGATTTGTGGCCAGTGGTCCCCTCTTGTCCTCAGTGATCAGGAGACATTCTATCCTTCACAGTGACTAAACTCGAAACACTGGCACCAGCACCAAGCAGGGCCTCCTGTGCAGCAAAAACCACAGAGGTGATTAGTAGTGGGACAGGAACAGATTAAGGAAGGCTTGTTATGATGAGTTTGTTTACATGAGCTCCCCGCAGCCCAGGAGAAGAGATGATCATTTATTTTTGCCTCTCGGCCTTGAGCCTGCTTTGTTTTTTTTTTTTCTTCTTCCCCTGAGTTTATCTCTGCCTGTTGACTTAACTCTCCAGCTCAGGGAGTTCTTCATGTACTTCCTAGGTGTGCTTGGGAACAGGGACCCCGATAGGAAAGACAGTAAATATCTTTATCTTAGCCCTCCAAGGGCCATCGTTTGCAAAAGGAAAACCTAGAGCTGCTGTGCCTTCAGCCTGGGGAGGTTATGAAATGCTGGGGAGATGCTTTACCCAGGGGTCCTCAGGCAGGATGCTGCTTCCTCCAGCCTCTGCCTGGGCAGAGTGGGGCTGCTGCTGCTCACTCGAGACTTTTCATGTCTCCCTGCTCCTGGGAGTGGGCTGTGCCCATCAACATTACAGGTGGGTCCCGTGCAAGTGCCAAACGAGCAGCTGCACAGCCCAGGACTTTGAGCTGTTTGCAGTTCTCCTCTCTTTGTATCCCTGCCAGCTCGCACACACCTGGGATTTCACCAGCTGCCTGCCCACTGCGGCCCCCTTTCCCCCCTGCGACCTAATCCTCACGACACCTGCTCCTCTCCAGAGCAGCGAGTCTCATCCCCACCTTGCCTCAATAAGGCCTGGGGAGCTTTGAACAAGACCTACGCGTTTCATGCCTGGAACAGTCAACTCCCACTCATTTCATGGCAAATTAGGAGGGATTAAGGTTTACTGTGAAGAAAAGCTGGAGCTGACAATTAATCAGCTTGGTCATCTGGGGATCAAATTAAATTGGACCCGAGACCTTGGCTCTAACATGGAATCAAATTCTTTCTTTGGCATGAGGCGTGTTTTGGATAGTGGTAACAAAACACAGAATGGTCGCCATCTTCCTTCGTTGCCTATAGATTTTGGTTTAGCAATTTTAAAACACAGCAAGGGGTGAGGCAAGTACCGCAGTTTGGGTTTTTGAAGTGAATGCAGGCCTTCAATTCAGCAAAGTTATTTTGTCTTTTGTCTAAGAAGTCTCTCGGGTGCTGGGGGCAGTAAGTGATTTTGACCTCCATGTCTTCACAGAGGTCAAAATCTAGTAAAAGATATGGAAGTGCTATTAATATAAATTTGACTATGGAGCACTAGAATATTAAAAGCTATAGAAACTACCAATTCTGATTGTGGACTGGCGGTGGAGTTACAGCGGAAGTGACATTTGAGCTGAAAGATGAGTGGTAGTTTTATACTTCCTTTGAGCAGACACTGGGGAGTGGCCTGCAGTCAGGACGTTTTAATTGTATCTGACATTGTTTTTGTACCATTACTGCTCCTGACATTCAGGGCATGACTATAGTCCAAGACTAAAAGAGGTAATCACCTTTGGAAACTGCCAACAAACATGAATAACTCTTCTGGGGCCAGCTTTTCTCGAGGAAGTAATAAAATCTACCCTTGTGGCCAATGACAGCATGAACGTCTCTTTCTGGCTCCCTCACTGCCTTGTGACTTTGAACAGGAAACATATCAATTCATTGCCCTTACAAATGTGGTTTCTTTACGATGGTTTGATCTAATCAACAAATGAGTTGTAAGTACTCCCTATGTGGTTGGTACTATTCACTGCCACTTCTCTGAGTCACAGCAGCACAAGAAAGATGGAAAATAGGGAACTGAAAGCATGCTAATGGCAATATAAGTAAAGAGACAGCCATGTTATTCTAAGACAGAGTATCATTTTCAGAAGTAGCCATGAAAGGTTTTATAGTTTGTAAAGGTTTAGAATTCTAACTTTTCTAGTAACTCTTAGCACGCACCCCAGAGCTCCCTCTTGGTTAGAGATCATTCACCGTGGTACACGGATGGGCATCACCAGTATTTCTGGCCCTCTTTTTGGGAACACAGAAGGCTGCGTTTCTCTAGCCTCTCGAATTTAGGCATGGCCATAGATTTTACCAATGCAAAGTGAGCAGACATGGTATTTCCTGAGTCAAAGCATCTAGCCACCAGTCCTCAGTTACAGGACCCTCTCCTCTGGCCTCAGTGGCATGGAAGCTTACTTCCATAAGCAGGTGTCTTGCTAAACCACTGAAGGAGGATAGTATACCTGAAGAGTCAGACCTACAGCAGCCTTTGCCTAAGTGGGGAAAGGCAGTCAATGTGACGCCCAAGTTCTTTCCTTTATCCCTGCTGCCTCCCAGGATGCTTATCTAAATCAGTCCCTCCTGACTGAACTATTTTATCCATCTTTACATAAATCCAAAGTCCATATGGACCAAGTAATTAGCTTCCCTCTTTTAATGGTCTCTAGCCTCAATCTCACTTGAATTCTGAATCAACTGCCTCATGAGGTCAGTTGTCAAAGAAAGCAGAGAGGAGAACGTAGACAGAATGAAGCAAGCTGTCCCAAATTCTAGAAAACGCAAACCAAATAACTGGCCAATAGAGTCACCATTATGTTTGATAACAATATTTTTATGAAATACACAGATTAAACAAGAAACCCAGAACTTAAAAGCTCTAAAAATGTTGTCCACTCTTTTTCTAGAAAAGGTGCTGTAATCCAACCAATGCATGTGTAAAACAGTCCTCTAATGTCAGTTATCTCCAGTAAAGATTTCACAATTTCGTGTAGTAATTTGTTTTCCTAGTACCCCTGAATATAGATAAGCGCCCCAGCTTCTAGCCTTACAGTCCAGCACTGAGCTGTACACAGGGCAAAGTGAGGCTTTATGAGGGGAAGGGACCATGACAGTCTTGTTAACTGGTGGACTTCAGTGCCTTAGTTTGATGCCCAGTCGGTAGTAAACTATTAGACACATTTGGAAAACAAATAGACAAACATAAACATCCTATGCCCACTGACAAAGATGACAAAATAAACATAGAAATAAGAATGTGGTTTTACCAAAATGAAAGTTTTGTTTGGCCAATGACATGAAGGACTGTCACCTGAGATCTGCTTATGCAGTCATAACTAAGTTACATAGGTTTACTTGAAGTCTAAGTTCAAAAATGGAAAATAACCCCTCCCTGTTATATTTCAGCTGAAAACCTTAGATTTTTGTTTCATGCATATTAATATTAAAAAGAATTCTATTACTATTCTGAACATATATCTTGATATGCTTTTTGAATTGTGATGCTGGAGAAGACTCTTGAGAGTCCCTTGGACAGTCAGGAGATCAAACCAGTGGCTCCTAAAGTCAATCAACCCTGAATATTCATTGGAAGGACTGAAGCTGAAGCTCCAATACTTTGGCCGCCTGATGCAAAGAGCCAACTTATTGGAAAAGACCCTGATGCTGGGAAACACTGAGGGCAGGAAGAGAAGAAGGCAACAGAGGATGAGATGGTTGGATGGCATCACTGACTCAATGGACATGAGTCTGAGCAAACTCCAGGAGATAGTGAAAAACAGGGAAGCCTGGTGTGCTGCAGTCCATGGGGTCACAAAGAGTCAGACACAACTTAATGACTGAAAAACAACAATACCTTGGAAAGAGAAAAAATTAAAATTGGGGACTTTTGAGTTGGTGGGGTGCACTTCCAGTGACCCTACAGTGGCCAGCATGGAGGTCTGACTGACAAAAAGGAGTCAGTGGAATCTGCAAGGGGCTGTGGGGAGGATTGTGCATAAGCAGTGAAAAGTGGATGCCTGGTTATAGATAAAGCAAGTTCTCATTCCACAATATTCTCTTCTTCTGCTGGGGTAAATCATAATTTGTATCATAACACCTGGAGGACTGCTATGAAAGTTTTGATTTTTCCCATTAGTTTTTCATTTAAATAAAAGATCCTGGGAAAAATCTAATATTGGGAAATGGGGACAAGTGGAGGAATAAAAAGATGTGTGCTCACTTCTTCTTAA
This sequence comes from Nanger dama, assembly GCA_917880005.1. Classification (NCBI taxonomy): domain Eukaryota; kingdom Metazoa; phylum Chordata; class Mammalia; order Artiodactyla; family Bovidae; genus Nanger; species Nanger dama. The sequence continues at coordinate 10,165,770 of CAKJTW010000032.1, read as the reverse complement.
AAAATACCCAAATCACAACTGCTAAACAACCATCAACAAAAAAACACTGCAACCTACCAAAAAAGATAACCAATACCTAAAGACAAAGCAGGAGCCACAATGAGATGGAAGGAGGGGCCAGTTGTAATAAAATTAAATCCCATACTTGACAGGCGAAGTGAAGTGAAAGTCACTCAGTCGTGCCCAACTCTTTGCGACCCCATGGATTATACAGTCCATGGAATTCTCCAGGCCAGAATACTGGAGAGGGTAGCCTATCCCTCCTCCAGCAGATCTTTCTGACCTGGAATTGAACAAGGGCCTCCCGTGTTGCTAGCAGATTCTTTACCAACTAAGCTATCACCTGCTAGCTGGGTGACCAAAAACTGGAAAATAATTGTATCACAGAAGATTGAGGGCCAGAAGGGAGTGAGAGGATATATTTAAAGTGATGAAAGGGGAAAGTTACAACCAAGACTACCCTACGAAACAAGGATATCATTCAGATTCAGTGGAAAAATCAAAACCTTTACAGATAAGCAAAAAGCTAAGAGAAATCAGCACCACCAAACCAGCTTAACAACAAATGCTAAAGAAACATCTCTAGGTAGGAAACACAAGAGGGAACAAAAGACCTACAAAAGCAAACCCAAAACAATTAAGAAAATGGTAATAGGAATATACATATCAATAATTACCTTAAATATAAATGAATTAAATGCTCCATCTAAAAGACACAGACTGGCTGAATGGATATATAAGATCCATATATATGCTGTCTACAAGAGACCCATTTCAGACCTAGGGGCATATACAGACTGAAAATGAGGGAACAGATAAAGATATTCCATACAATGGCAATCAAAAGAAAGGTGGAGTAGTAATAATCACATCAGACAAAATAAACTTTAAAATAAAGACTGTTACAAGAGACAAGGAAGGGTGAATCCAAGAAGAAGACTAAAAATTTTTAAATATGCACTCAATGAAAGAGCACCTCAATACACAAGGCAAATGCTAATGGCCATCAAGGAGGAAATTGACAGTAACACAATAATAGTGGGGGACTTTTAACACTCAACTTCCATCAATGGATGAATCATCCATACGGAAGATTAATAAGGAAACACAAGCTTTAAATAACACACTAGACCAAATTGACTTAATTAATATTTATAGGACCTTCCATCCAAAAGCAGCAGAATATACTTTCTTCTCAAGTGCACACGGAACATTCTCCAGGATAGATCACATCTTGGGTCACAAATGAATCCTGGTAAATTAAAAATTAAATCATACCAAGTCTCTCTTCTGACTACAATGCTATGAGATTAGAAATCAATAACAGGGAAACAACTGGAAAACACACACACGGAGGCTAAACAATATGCTATTTAATAACCAAGAGATCACTGAAGAAATCAAAGAGAGAAAAAAAAATCTAGAGAAATAGATGACAACTAAAACATAATGGTCCAAAGCCTATGGGATACAAGAAAAGAAGCTGTAAGAGGGAGTTTATAGCAATACAATCCTACCTCAAGAAATAAGAAACATCTCAAATAAACACCCTAATCTTACACCTAAAGCAGCTAGAGAAAGAACAACAAACAAAACCCAAAGTTAGTAGAAGGAAAGAAATCATAAAAATCAGAGCAGAAATAAATGAAATAGAAATAAGGAAAACAACAGCAAAACTCAATGAAACTAAAAGCTGGTTGAGAACATAAAATGATAAACATTTAGAAGGTTTATCAAGACAAAAAAAATGGCTCATCAAGAAGAAAAGGTAGGAAGACAACACAAATCAATAAAGTTAGAAATCAGACAGGAAAAATCACAACACTGCAGAAACAGAAAGGATTATAAGACATCACTACAAGCAACTATATGCCAATAAAACTGGTAACCTGAAAGAAATGTACAGACTCTTAGAGGTACACATATACCCTCCCAAGACTAGATTAGGAAGAAATAGAAAATATGAACAGATCAATCACAAGTAAAGAAATTGAAACCATGATTAAAAATCTTCCAATGAACAGAAGTCTAGGCCCAGGTGGCTTCATAGGCAAAGTCTATCAAAAATTTAGAGACAAGTTAATACCTTTCTTTCTCAAACTCTTCCAAAAATTGCAGACAGAGGTGTACTCTCAAGTTCATTCTACAAGGCCACGATCACCCTGATACCAAAACCAAAGCTACTACAAAAAAGAAAATTACAGACCAACATCACTGATGAATATAGATGTAAAAATCCTCAACAAAATAGTATCAAACAGAATCCAACAAAACACTAAAAGCATCATACACCATGATCAAGTGGGATTTATCCTAGCTATGGAACAATTGTCAATATATGGAAAAATCAATGTGATATACCATATTAACAAATTGAGGAATCAGAGACCACATTGCCAATATCTGCTTGGATCATCAAAAAAGCAAGATAGTTTCAGGAAAACATCTACTTCTGCTTTATTGACTATGCCAAAGTCTTTGACTTTGGATCACAACAAACTGTGGAAAACTTTAAAGAGATGGGAATACCAAACCACCTTACCTGCCTCCTGAGAAACCTGTATGCAGGGGTCAAGAAGCAACACTTAGAACCAGACGTGGAACAACAGACTGATTCCAAATTGGGAAAGGAGTACATCAAGGTGACAAGCTATATTGTCACCCTACTTATTTAACCTCTATGAAGAGTACATCATGTGAAATGCCGGCCAGATGAAGCACAAGGTGGAATCAAGATTGCCAGGAGAAGTATCAATAACCTCAGATATGCAGATGACACTACCCTTATGGCAGAAAGTGAAGAACTAAAGAGCCTCTTGATGAAAGTGAAAGAAGAGAGTGAAAAAGCTGGATTAAAACTCAACATTCAGATAACTAAGATCATGGCATCCAGTCCCATCACTTCATGGAAAACAGATGGGGAAACAGTGCAAACAGTGGCAGATTTTATCTTGGGGGCTCCAACCATGATATTAAAAGACACTTGCTCCTTGGAAGAAAAGTTATGACCAACCTAGACAGGATATTAAAAATCAGAGACATTACTTTGCCAACTAAGGTCCATCTAGTCAAAGCTATGGTTTTTCTAGTAGCCATGTATGGTTGTGAAAGTTGGACTATAAAGAAAGTTGAGCACCAAAGAATTGATGCTTTTGAAGTGTGGTGTTGGAGAAGATTCTTGAGAGTCCCTTGGACAGCAAGGAGATCCAACCAGTCCATCCTAAAGAAAATCAGTCCTGAATATTCATTGGAAGGACTGATGCCAAAGCCTAAACTCCAATACTTTGGCCATCTGATGTGAAGAACTAACTCACTGGAAAAGACCTTGATGCAGAGAAAGATTGAAGGCAGGAGGAGAAGGGGACGACAAAGGATGAGATGGTTGGATGACATCACCAACTCAATGGACATGAGGTTGAGCAAGCTCTGGGAGTTGGTGATGGACAGGGAGGCCTGGCATGCTGCAGTCCATGGGGTCACAAAGAGTCGGACATGACTGAGCAATTGAATGGAACAAATTGAAGAATAAAAACTACATGATCATCTCAGTAGATACAGAAGAAGGTTGACAAAATTTGATATTTATCATAAAAAACTCTCCAGAAAGTGGGTATAGAGGGAAACCACCTTAACATACTGAAACCATACTCACAGAAACACTGAAACCACTGAAACTCACACTGAAACCATACTCACAGAAAATCACACTAGACACCAGCTTTGTCTAACTCAATGAAACCAAGCCATGTCTGCGGGGCAACCCAAGATGGGCAGGTCATGGTGGAGGGGTTTGACAGAATGTGGTCCACTGGAGACAGGAATGGCAAACCACTTCAGTATTCTTGCCTTGAGAACCCCATGAACAGTAGGAAAAGGCAAAATGACAGGATACTGAAAGAGGAACTCCCCAGGTCAGTAGGTGCCCAACATGCTACTGGAGATCAGTGGAGAAATAATTCCAGAAAGAATGAAGGGATGGAGCCAAAGCAAAAAAATACCCAGCTGTGGATGTGATTGGTGATAGAAACAAGATCCGATGCTATAAAGAGCAATATTGCATAGGAACCTGGAATGTCAGGTCCATGAATCAAGGCAAATTGGAAGTGGTCAAACAAGATGGCAAGAGCGAACATCAACATTCTAGGAATCAGCGAACTAAAATGGACTGGAATGGGTGAATTTAACTCAGATGACCATTATATCTACGACTGCGGGCAGGAATCCCTCAGAAGAAATGGAGTAGCCATCATGGTCAACAAAAGAGTCCAAAATGCAGTACTTGGATGCAACCTCAAAAACGACAGAATGATCTCTGTTTCCAAGGCAAACCATTCAATATCACGGTAATCCAAGTCTATGCCCCAACCAGTAATGCTGAAGAACTTGAAGTTGAACGGTTCTATGAAGACCTACAAGACCTTTTAGAACTAACACCCAAAAAGATGTCTTTTTCATTATAGGGACTGGAATGTAAAAGTAGGAAGTCAAGAAACAACAGGAGTAACAGGCAAATTTGGCCTTGGAATGCGGAATGAAGCAGCGCAAAAACTAATAGAGTTTTGCCAAGAAAATGCACTGGTGATAGCAAACACCCTCTTCCAACAACACAAGAAAAGACTCTACACATGGACATCACCAGATGGTCAACACCGAAATCAGATTGATTATATTCTTTGCAGCCAAAGATAGAGAAGCTGTATACAGTCAACAAAAACAAGACCAGGAGCTGACTGTGGCTCAGATCATGAACTCCTTATTACCAAATTCAGACTCAAATTGAAGAAAGTAGGGAAAACCGCTAGACCATTCAGGTATGACCTAAATCAAATCCCTTATGATTATACCGTGGAAGTGAGAAATAGATTTAAGGGCCTAGATCTGATAAACAGAGTGCCTGATGAACTATGGAATGAGATTCGTGACACTGTACAAGAGGCAGCGATCAAGACCATCCCCATGGAAAAGAAATGCAAAAAAGCAAAATGGCTGTCTGGGGAGGCCTTACAAATAGCTGTGAAAAGAAGAGAAGCGAAAAGCAAAGGTGAAAAGGAAAGATATAAGCATCTGAATGCAGAGTTCCAGAGAATAGCAAGAAGAGATAAGAAAGCCTTCTTCAGCAATCAATGCAAAGAAACAGAGGAAAAAGAAAAGAACAGAATGGGAAAACCTAGAGATCACTTCAAGAAAATTAGAGATACCAAGGGAACATTTCATGCAAAGATGGGCTCAATAAAGGACAGAAATGGTATGGACCTAACAGAAGCAGAAGATATTAAAAAGAGGTGGCAAGAATACACACAAGAACTGTATAAAAAAGATCTTCATGACCCAGATAATCACGATGGTGTGATCACTCATCTAGAGCCAGATATCCTGGAATGCGAAGTCAAGTGGGCCTTAGAAAGCTTCACTATGAACAAAGCTAGTGAAGGTGATGGAATTCCAGTTGAGCTGTTTCAAATCCTGAAAGATGATGCTGTGAAAGTGCTGCACTCAATATGCTAGCAAATTTGGAAAACTCAGCAATGGCCACAGGACTGAAGAGGTCAGTTTTCGTTCCAGTTCCACAGAAAGGCAATGCCAAAGAATGCCTAAACTACCACACAATTGCACTCCTCTCACATGCTAGTAAAGTAATGCTCAAAATTTTCCAAGCCAGGCTTCAGCAATACATGAACCGTGAACTTCCTGATGTACCAGCTGGTTTTAGAAAAAGCAGAGGAACCAGAGATCAAATTGCCAACATCTGCTGGATCATGGAAAAAGCAAGAGAGTTCCAGAAAAACATCTATATCTGCTTTATTGACTATGCCAACGCCTTTGACTATGTAGATCACAATAAACTGTGGAAAATTCTGAAAGAGATGAGAATACCAGACCACCTGACCTGCCTCTTGAGAAATCTGTATGCAGGTCAGGAAGCAACAGTTAGAACTGGACATGGAACAACAGACTGGTTCCAAATAGGAAAAGGAGTACGTCAAGGCTGTATATTGTCACCCTGCTTATTTAACTCTTATGCATAGCACATCATGAGAAACGCTGGACTGGAAGAAACACAAGCTGGAATCAAGATTGCCGGGAGAAATATCAATAACCTCAGATATGCAGATGACACCACCCGTATGGCAGAAAGTGAAGAGGAACTAAAAGCTTCTTGATGAAAGTGAAAGTGGAAAGTGAAAAAGTTGGCTTAAAGCTCAACATTCAGAAAACGAAGATCGTGCATCCAGTCCCATCACTTCATGGGAAATAGATAGGGAAACAGTGGAAACAGTGTCAGACTTGATTTTTGGGGGCTCCAAAATCACTGCAGATGGTGACTGCAGCCATGAAATTAAAAGACGCTTACTCTTTGGAAGAAAAGTTATGACCAACCTAGATACTATATTCAAAAAGAGAGACATTACTTTGCCGACTAAAGTCCGTCTAGTCAAGGCTATGGTTTTTCCTGTGGTAATGTATGGATGTGAGAGTTGGACTGTGAAGAAGGCTGAGCACCAAAGAATTGATGCTTTTGAAATGTGATGTTGGAGAAGACTCTTGAGAGTCCCTCGGACTGCAAGGATATCCAACCAGTCCATTCTGAAGGAGATCAGCCCTTGGATTTCTTTGGAGGGAACGATGCTGAACCTAAAACTCCAGTACTTTGGCCACCTGATGCGAAGAGTTGACTCATTGGAAAAGACTCTGATGCTGGGAGGGATTGGGGGCAGGAGGAGAAGGAGATGACCGAGGATGTGATGGCTGGATGGCATCACGGACTTGATGGACGTGAGTCTGAGTGAACTCGGGGTTGGTGATGGACAGGGAGGCCTGGCGTGCTGTGATTCATGGGGTTGCAAAGAATCGGACATGACTGAGTGACTGAACCAACTGAACCAACCTTAACATAATAAAGGCCATATACAACAAACTCAAAGCAAACATTCTCAATGATGTAAAACAAAGCATTTCCTCTATGATCAGGAACAAGACAAGGATATCCACTCTCACCAGTGTTATTCAACATAATAACAGTCATAGTCACAGCAATCAGGGAAGAAAAAGAGAGTAAAGGAATCCAATTTGGAAAAAAAAAGTAAAATAGTCTTTACAGATGACATGGAACTATACACAGAAAATCCTAAAGATACCACCAGGAAACTACTGAATTTGGTAAAGTTGCAGGGTACAAAATTAATGCAAGGAAATCTCTTCGATTCCTATACACTAGCAACAAAAGATCAGAAAGAGAAATTAAGGAAACAATCCCATTTACTATTGCAACAAAAAGAAGAAAATACCTAGGAATAAACCTACTGAAGGACGCAAAATACCTGTATGCAGAAAACTATAAGCCACTGGTGAAAAAAATCAACGGCAACACAAACAGATGGAGAAATATACCATGTTCTTGAATTGGAAAAATCAACATTGTCAAAATGACTATACTACCCAAAGCAATCTATAGATCCAACGCAAGCCCTATCAAATTACCAATGGCATTTTTCACAGAATTAGAACAAATATTTTTACAACTTGTATGGAAACACAAAAGACCCCAAACGGCCAAAGAAATCTTGAGAAAGAAAAACGGAGCTGGAGAAATCAACCTTCCTGACTTCAGACTATACTACAAAGCTACACTAATCAAGACAGTATGACACTGGCACAAAAACAGAAATACAGATCAATGGAACAGGCCCCTGGGAATGTTTTAATTTCATTCTTTACATGTAGCTATCCAGTTTTCCCGGCATCACTTATTGAAAAGGCTCTCTTTTCTTCCTTGTATATTCTTGCCTCCTTTGTCATCAATTAGGTGACCAATAAGTGGTGCTGGGAAAACTGAATAGCTACATGTAAAAGAATGAAATTAGAACATTCCCTAACACCATACACAAAAATAAACCCAAAATGGTTTAAGGAAATAAATATAAGGCTGGACACTAAAATTCTTAGGGGAAAACATAAGCAGAAACCTCTTTGACATAAATCACAGCAAGATCCTCTTTGACCCACATCCAAGAGTAATGGCAATACTAACAAAAATAAACAAGTGGGGCCTTATTAAACTTAAAAGCTTTGCCACAGTAAAGGAAACCATAAACAAAATGAAAAGACAACCCTCAGAATGGGAGAAAATAATCTTTTCAGTTGCTTCATTTGCAATCAATATCCAAAATATACAAGTAGCTGATGCAGCTCAATATCAAGAAAACAAACAACCCAATCAAAAATGGCCAGACCTCAGCAGATATTTCTCCAAAGAAGACATGCAGATGGCCAATAAACACATGAAAAGATGCTCAACATCATTCATTATGAGAGAAATGCAATCAAAATTACAGTGAAGTATCACCTCTCACCAGTCAGAACAGCCATCACCAAAAATTTACAAACAATAAATGCTGGAGAGGATGAGGGAGAAAAGACAACCCTCTTGCACTGCTGGTAGAAATGTAAATTGATACAGCCACTATGGAGAACAATATGGAGATTCCTTAAAAAGAAAAACAACTAGGGATAAAATTACCATATGACCCAGCAATCCCACCACTAGGCATCTACTCTGAGAAAACCATAATTCAAAAGACACATGTACCCCAATGTTCATTGTGTCACTATTTACAATAGCCAGGACATGGATAGACATGGACATCTCCATCTACAGATGAATGGATAAAGAAGTTATGGTACATATATACAATGGAATATTACTCGGCCATTAAAAGGAACAAATTTGAGTCAGTTGTTATGTGGTAGATGAACCAAAAGCCTGTTATATAGAGTGAAGTAAGTTAGAAAAACAAATATTGTATATTCACACATATATATGGAGTCTAGACAAAAGATACTGATGAGCCTATTTGCAGGGCAGGATTAGATGCAGACATAGAGAACAGACTTGTAGACACAAAACAGGAAGGAGAAGGTGGGATGGATGAACTGAGATAGCAGCATTAAATCACATGCATTACCAGGTGTGAAACAGAGAGCTAGTGGGAAGTTGCTATATAACATAGGGAGCTCAGTCTGGTGCTCTGCAAAGACCTAAAGGGGTGGGCTGGGGGAAGGGTGGGAGAGAAGTTAGAGGAGGGAGATATGTGTCTACTTATGACTGATTCACGTTATTGTACAGCAGAGCTCAACACAACACTGGAAAGCAATTATCCTGGAATTAAAAATAAATTTTTTAAAAACCAAGGAAAAGATAGGCAAAACATTCTTTGACATAAATCACAGTAAGATCCTTTTGGACCCATGTCCTAGAGTAATGAAAACAAAAGTAAACAAATGGGACCTAATCAAACTTAAAAGCTTTTGCCCAGCAAAGGAAACCATAAAAAAAAAAAAAAGATGAAAAGTCAACCCCCAGAGTGGGAGAAAATATTTGCAAACAAAATAACTGACAAAGGATTAACCTCCAAAATATACAGTCAACTCAGGCAGCTCAATATCAAAAAAACAAACGACTCAATCACAAAATGGGCAGAAGACCTAAATAGACTTTTCTTCAAAGATGACGTACTGATGGCCAACAAACACATGAAAAATAGCTCAACATCAATAATTATTAGAGAAATGGAAACCAAAACTACAGTGAGGGCTCACACTGGTCAGAATGGCTACCATTAAAAAGTCTACAAAGAATAAATGCTGGAGAGGGTCTGGAGAAAAGGGAACCCTCATTCACTGTTGGTGGAAATGTAAGTTGGTACAGCTACAATGGATACCAGTATGGGGGTTACTTACAATCTAAAAGTAGAAATACCATATCAGCCAATAACCCCACTTCTGGGCATATACCTGAGAAAACAATAATACAAAAAGATATATGTAAGGGAAAGATACACCCAACTGAATGCCGAGTTCCAGAAAACAGTAAGGAAAGATAAGCAGGCCTTCTTCAGTGAACGATGCAGAGTAGTAAAGGAAAGTGACAGAACGGCAAAGATGAGGCAATGGCACCCTACTCTAGTACTCTTGTCTGGAAAATCCCATGGATGGAGGAGCCTGGTGGGCTGCAGTCCATGGGGTCGCTAAGAGTCGGAAACGACTGAGCGACTTCACTTTCACTTTTCACTTTCATGCATTGGAGAAGGAAATGGCAACCCACTCCAGTGTTCTTGCCTGGGGAATCCCAGAGACGGGGGAGCCTGGTGGGCTGACATCTATGGGGTCGCAGAGTTGAACATGACTGAAGTGACTTAGCAGCAGCAGCAGAGATCTCTTTAAGAAAATTGGAGATATCAAGGGAATACTTCATGCAAGGGTGGGCATGATAAAGGCCCAAAACAGTAAGAGCCTAAAAGAGGCAGAAGAGATTAAGAAGAGGTGGCAAGAATTACACAGAAGAACTATACAAAAAAAGTCTTAATGACGCAGATAACCATGATGGTGTGGTCAATCATAGAGCCAGACATCCTGGAGTGTGAAGTCAAGCGGGCCTTAGGAAGCATTACAACAAACAAAGCTGGTGGAGGAGATGGGATTCCAGCTGAGCTATTTAAAATCATAAAAGATGATGCTGTTAAAGGGCTCCACTCAATATGTTAGCAAATTTGGAAAACTCAGCAGTGGCCACAAGATTAGAAAAGGTCAGTTTTCATTCCAATCCCAAAGAAGAGCAATGCCAAAGAATGTTCAAACTACCAGACAATTATGCTCATTTCACATGCTAGTAAGATAATACTCAAAATCCTTCAAGCTAGGCTTTAGCAGTATGTGAACCAAGAATTCCAGATGTAAATGCTGGATTTAGAAAAGGCAGAGGAATCAAGAGATCAAATCGCCAATATTTGTTGCATCATAGAGAAAGCAAGTGAATTCCAGAAAAACATCAACTTCTGCTTCATTTACTGTGTTAAAGCCTTTGACTGTGTGGATCACAACAAACTGGAACATTCTGAGATGGGAATACCAAACCACCTTACCTGACTCCTGAGAAACTTGTCTATGGGCCAAGAAGCAACAGTTAGAAACTTACATGGAACTGACCGGTTCAAAATTGAGAAAGGAGTACAAGGTTGTATGTTGTCACCCTGTTTATTTAACTTATATGCAGAGTACATCATGCGAAATGCCAGGCTGGATGAATCATAAGCTGGAATCAAGACTGCCAGGAGAAATATCAACAACATCAGATATGCAGATGACACCACCCTAATGGCAGAACAAAGAAGAACTAAAGAACCTCTTGGTGAGGGTGAAAGAGAGTGAAAAAGCTGGCTTAAAATTCAGCATTCAGAAACTAAGATCATGGCATCCAGTCCCATCACTTCATGGCAAATAGGGAAAAAGTAGAAGCAGTGACAAATTTTATTTTCTTGGGCTCCAGAATCACTGCAGATGGTGACTGCAGCCATGAAATTAAAAAAGAAAAAAAAGCACGCCTGCTCCTTGGAAGGAAAGCTATGACAAACTTAGTATATTAAAAATCAGACACATTACTTTGCCAACAACGGTTGTATAGTCAAAGCTATGGTTTTTCCAGTAGTCATGTATGGATATGAGAGTTGGACCATAAAGCAAGATGAGCACTAAAGAATTAATGCTTTCAAATTGTGGTCCTGGAGAAGACTCTTGAGAGTCCCTGAGACTGCAAGAAAATCAAACCAGTCAAGCCCAAAGGAAATCAATGGTGAATATTCATTGGAAGGACTGATGCTGAAGCTGTAATACTTTGGTCACCGGGTGAGAAGAGCCGACTTATTGGGAAAACCCTAATGCTGGGAAAGATTGAAGGCAAAAAGAGAAGAGAGCAGCAGAGGATGAGATAAACAGCTTCACCAATTCAATGGACATGCATTTGAGCATATTCCAGGAGATAGTGCTACAGTCCACGTGGTCACAGAGAGTCAGACACGACTTAGTGACTCAACAACAACAACCCCAATGTTCACTGCAGCACTATTTACAATAGCCGGACATGGAAGGAACCTAAATGTCCACTGACAGATGAATAGATAAAGATGTGGTACAAACATATAATAGAATATTACTCAGCTAGAAATGATATTGGATCATTTGCAGTGATGTGGATGAACCCAGAGTCTGTCATACAAAGTTAAATAAGTCAGAAAGAGAAAAAAAAATTAGTATTCTCTATTAATGCATGTATATGGAATCTAGAAAAAAAAAAGGTACTGATGCAGCTATTTTTAAGGCCGGAGTAGAAACAAAGACATAAGAGAAGAGAGTTATGGACACAGAGGTGGAAGCAGAGGGTGGAATTAATTGAGAGAGTAACATTAACATATATACACTACCATGTATAAAATAGCTAGTGGGAAGCTGCTGTATAGCACAGGGAGCTCAACTTGGTGCTCTGTGATGACCTAGAAGGGTGGGACAGGAGGGGTGTAGGAGGGAGACTCAAGAAGTGGGATAGGAGGGGTGTATAACAATGGATTCACATTGTTATACAACAGAAACTAACACAACATTTTAAAGGAATTATACTCCATTAAAAAAAAAAAAATCTTCCAAGAAACAAAAGTCCAGTACCAGATGGCTTCATAGGTGAATTGTATCAAACACCCATCCTTTCCAAACTCTTCCCCAAAACTGCAGAGTAAGGAACCCTCCCAAGCTCATTCTACGATGCCATTATTACCCTGATAGCAAAGCCAGACAAATATATCACACACAAAAAGAAAATTACAGACCAATGTCACTGATAAACACAGATGCAAAGATTCTCAACTAAATAGCAGCAAAGAGAATGCAACAACACATTAAAAGCATCATACACCATGATCAAGTGGAGTTTATCCCAGAGATGCAAGGATTCTTCAATATAATGCAAATCAGTCAACGTGATACACCACAGAAACAAACTGAAGCATGAAAACCATATGATCATCTCAGGAGATACTGAAAAATATCCAAAATTCAACACCCATTTATGATGGAAACTCTCCAGAAGTGGGCACAGAAATTACCTCAATATAATAAAGGCCAGATATGACAAACCCAAAGCAAACATCATTCTCAATGGTGAAAAACTGAGAGCATTTCCTCTAAGATCAGGAACAAGACAAGGATGTCCACTCTCACCACTGTAAGTCAGTATAATTTTGAAAGTCCTAGTCATGGCAATCAGAAGGAAAATAAACAAAGAGGATTCCAAGTTGGATAAGAAGGTAAAACTGTCACTGTTTGCAGATGGTGATACTATACACAGAAAATCCTAAAGAGGCCACCAGAAAACTACTGGTGCCAATCAATGAATTTGGTAAAGTTTCAGGATACAAAATTAATGTGAGGAAATCTCTTCCATTCTTATACACTAGCAACAAAAGATCAGAAAGAGAAATTAAGGAAACAATCCCATTTACTATTGCAACAAAAAGAAGGAAATACCTAGGAATAAACCTACCTAAGGATGCAGAAGACTTGTATGCAGAAAACTATAAGCCACTGAAAATAAATCAAAAACAACACAAACAGATGGAGAAATATACCATGTTCTTGAATTGGAAAAATCAACATTGTGAAAATGACTATACTACCCAAAGCAATCTACAGGTCCAATGCAATCCCTATTAAATTACCAATGGCATTTTTCACAGAATTAGAACAAATATTTCTACAACTTGTATGAAAACGCAAAAGACCCCAAACAGCCAAAGAAATCTTGAGAAAGAAAAACAGAGCTGGAGGAATCAACCTTCCTGACTTCAGACTATACTACAAAGCTACACTAATCAAGACAGTATGACACTGGCACAAAGAACAAATATAGATCAATGGAGCAGGATAGAAAGCTCAGAGATAAGCACACACACCTGTAGGCACCTTACATACGACAAAAGCAAGAATGTACAATGGAGAAGACAGTCTCTTCAGTAAGTGGTACTGGGAAAACTGGACAGCTATGTAAAAGAAGGAAATTAGAATATTCCCTAACACCGCACACAAAAATAAACTCAAATGGATGTAAAGCCAGTGTTAGGGGAAACTAAAACAGGGTAAGTCTTGTTCAGGCTTCAGAAGCAGGAGAACAGGCCTCTGAGCTGCCTGGACCCTGCCCAGATTCCGTGCCTGTTTGCAAGCACAGTACATCAGGCAACACCTTATATAAGAAAGGGAAGTCTTCCTTGGTGACTCAGCAGTAAATAATCCACTTGCATACACAGGAGACCCAGGTCCAATCCCTGATCCAGGAAGATCCCATACGCTACAGAACAAGTAAGCCTGTGTGCGGCAACTATTCAGCCCGCGCTCAAGAGCCCAGGAGCTGCAACTACTTACCAAGCCTCCCCTGCCACAGCTACTGATACCGCCCTACAGCCTGTGCCCTGCAACGAGAGGAGCCACTGCCGTGAGAAGCCTGAGCGCTGCCACTAGAGAGTAGACCTCACTTGCCGCAAATAAAGTCCATGTGCAGCAACAAAGACCCAGCACAGTCATACATAAATAAGTAAACCTTAAAAAAAAATAACACCTAAAAGTAGAACTACCATAGGATCCAGCAATCCCTCTCCTGGGCACAGAGCAGGAGAAAACCATAATTCCCAAAGATACATGCACTCCAATATTCATTGCAGCACCATTTACAATAGCCAGGACACAGAAGCAACCTAAGTGTCCACTGACAGATGAATGAATATAGAGGATATGGTGCATATATACAATGGGATATTAACAGCCATAAAAAGGAATGAAATTGGGTCATTTGCAGTGATGTGGATGGACCTAGAGACTGTCATACAAAGTGAAGGAAGTCAGAAAGAGAAAACAAATACCACATATTAATGCAGATAGGTGGAGTCTAGAAAAAATGGTACAGATGAACCTATTTTCAAAACAGAAATACAGATACGGACATCAAGAACAAATACACCAAGCAGGGAGAGGTGGTGGGATGAACTGGGGGACTGGGATTGACGTGTATATACTACTGTGTATGAAGTAGATGCCTGATGAAGGCCTACTGTATAGGACAGAGGAAAAAAGAAGGTACAATCTGTTAATAGGACATATATTAAGTTAACCTTAGAAATGCATTCCAGTATATATTAGCTGCAGAAAAATACTGTTTGATTCCATTTATACAAGGTACCTAGAAGAGTCAAATTCACAGAGTCAGAAAGTACATATGCTGATGCCCCTCAAGGGGCCAGGGTTTAGGGAGGGTGAATAAGGATTAGTGTTTAACAGGGACTGAGTTTAGGAAGCTGAAAAATTCAGGAGACAAATGATGGTGAGAGTTGCATAACAATGGGAATGTACTTAGTGCCACTGAACTGTACAGTTAAATATGGTTAAAAGAGTATGTTTTATATTATGTGACTTTTACCACAATTAAAAACATTTGAAAAGTAAAGGAAGAGACACTCAATCCCTCTGTCATATGAAGACACAAAAGCCAGCTGTATGAGAGCCAGGAAGCACCCCACCCCCACCCCGCCCACAACACACCAGAACTGGACCATTCTAGCACCCTGACCTCAAATGTTCAGCCTCAAAAATTGTAAAAGAATAAAGTTCTGTTGTGTAAACCACTCAGTCCAAGGTATTTTCTTATGACAGCCTGAGCAGATGAATACACATGGTTTCCATTACTCTCAATACACTTACTCGATCAATCAGCTTCATGCTGGGCTACCCCTTCCAGCATGGGAACACCTTCCTCACTGGGCTTGGCCTCTGACTTCCCATTCTGGGCCATCCTGTATTTCTTCCTCCCCTCACCACGAACCTCTGCTTTTCTGTGCTTCATCTAACCGTTGTGGGGCTGAATCATTTAGAAAGAGCAGGAAATGGATTTTGTTTAGTTCCCTAAAAATATCACTTGATTATTTGTAGAGATGTGTTTTTATCAAGCAAAAGTCTGAAAAGTTCATTAAATTTGAAGCTAGAAGAAAACATAATCTAACTCAACCATCTTATTTCATTTAGTAATTAATATCTGGGAATAATTTTTCTTATTCTGACTGATGAGAAATTGAGTCTTAAAAAGAAAAGCTTTTGCATTAATGGAGCTGTAATTATAAAACTGCTTCTAGAGTCAGAACCACAGCTTTAAAGAATCTCCTTTTATTTATAGACGCTCCATTGTTACTTGGAATGATGGAAGAACTGATGCTATATAACATTTTCAAAGTAATCCACGGCTATTAATGCCGTTTCTTCATCTCAATCAAAGTATTTATCCTGTGCCTCCTTTGCATTTCCAGTGGACAGACTCAGAGAAGCAGGTGAACAATTGAGACAGAAAACTCTAAGAAACACACGGACCACACACAAGTGTTTTCCCAGGGAACTGGGGAGGGCTTGGTCTTCAGGAGAGACTACAGACAAGGATGTGCCTTTAAAGATGGAGTAGATTTAGGGATGAGGGCAGAGAGAAGTAAACCAAGAGTAAATAGAGAAAAGAAGAAAAGGAACTAATGCCTTCATGGGCCTGTTTTGATTGTGAAGGGAGGAATTTGCAAAAGTGTAGTGGGAGAATAGGATCTGCCTTAGAAGGTGAATAGATTTGACTCTTGGGTCACATGAAATCTTTCAGATAATGCACTTCAGATAGAACGGAGGTCAACTGCAAATAATAGAAAACCCAACAATAATGCCCTAAAGGAATAGGGGTGGATTTTTCTTATTAGAAACGTGGAGCTTAGTGGTTGCTGGCAGTGGTGCAACTGCTAAAAACTGAAGGACCAGTATCTGTGTGATTCTCTTGGCCTTTCCCTCATGGATTCAAGATGGCTACTGTTGCTCCAGGCATCACATCTGCATTTAAGACCAGAAAAAGAAAGATGTTGCAAGACAAATATGTCATGCTTTATCAGGACAACAAAAGCTTATCCAGAGCCTTGTTCTATTGCCACCTCCAGCAGATATTCATCTGCCCAACATGAGCTTGAATTTTTGCATTATTCAGTTCAGTCGCTCAGTCGTGTCCGACTCTTTGACACCCCATGGACTGCAGCACGGTAGGCTTCTTTGTTCATCACCAACTCCCTGAGTTTACTCAAACTCATGTCCACTGAGTCGGTGATGCCATCCAACCATCTCATCCTCTGTCGTCCCCTTCTCCTCCTGGCCTCAATCTTTCCAAGCATCAGGGTCTTTTCAAATGAGATAATTCTTCACATCAGATGGCCAAAGTACTGGAGTCTCAGCTTCAGCATCAGTCCTTCCAATGAATATTCAGGACTGATTTCCTTTAGGATGGACTGGTTGGATCTCCTTGCTGTCCAAGGGACTCTCAAGAGTCTTCTCCAACACCACAGTTCAAAAGCATCAATTCTTCAGTGCTCAGCTTTCTTCACAGTCCAACTCTCACATCCATATATGACTACTGGAAAAACCACAGCTTTGACTAGAAGGACCTTTGCTGGCAAAGTAATGTCTTTGCTTTTCAATATGCTGTCTAGGTTGGTCATAACTTTTCTTCTAAGGAGCAAGCATCTTTTAATTTCATGGCTGCAGTCACCATCTGCAGTGATTTTGGAGCCTCCCAAAACAAAGTCTGTCACTGCTTCCCCATCTATTTGCCATAAAGTGATGAGACCAGATACTATTATCTCAATTTTCTGAATGTTGAGTTTTAGGCCATATTTTTCACTCTCCTCTTTCACTTTCATCAAGAGGTTCTTTAGTTCTTTGCTTTCTGCCATAAGGGTGGTGTCACCTGCATAGCTGAGGTTATTGGTATTTCTCCCAGCAGTCTTGATTCCAGCTTGTGCTTCATCCAGTCCAGCATTTCTCATGATGTACTATGCATGTAAGTTAAATAAGCAGAGTGACAATATATAGCCTTGACGTACTCTTTTCCTGATATGGAACCAGTCTGTTGTTCCATGTCCTGTTCTAACTGTTGCTTCTTGACCTACATACAGATTTCTCAGGAGGCAGATCGGGTGGTCTGGTATTCCCATCTCTTGAATAATTTTCCAGTTTGTTGTGATCCAGACAGTTTGCATCATTATTTCTCTCTATAAAGAAGCTGAGAAAGGGACTGGCTAACTTTCCCAGATTTTACAGTGAAGACAGGAAGGAAAATGTGCTAGGAATGGGTATTGGGTCTATCAATCTATTTGTCTTTCACAAGAAGCCTAATCAGTTATCTTTCCATTTATTATTTAGATAAAAGAAGTTTCACTTGAATGTATTAATAGAAGTTTTTAACCCTTTAGTCACGTTACTAAGGCAGACCACTTAAAGTTGAGAAATATTCATTATTATATGACTTAGATTAAGACATTCTGTTGCCTCTGACCTAGAGACTGGATCAAGTGATTCATTTGGTCTATGATATTTGATTAACTATATCATAGTTTGAAATACCAAAAAAAGAAAGAAAGAAATATAGGAACACCCTTCTCCCCTCCATCTACTTCGTTGGAAAACTTCCAACAGCACTTTGCTTTTAGAGGTTCTAAGGTTAATGCCATTCCTCTTATTCAAAACTAGTTTTAGGTATGTCAAGAAAACTGGATAAATGAGGTGTAAGTAAAAATCAGGAAATCAAGATATGTTAAGTTTACTGAAACACATTTGGATAAAGCCAAAAATTGGTCTGAGATCCTATTAAGGAGATGTGAAGCCCCTACTTAAATACTGTGTGGGCATTTTATAGCAGTCACAAAACTTCCTAGACATAGTATTATACAAGAGTATGTGTTATGCTTACTTTTAAGTAACCACATCTGTAAATCACTTGGCAAACGTGTCGAGAGTCCATGGTTTATTTCTGCTTCAACACTGCACTGCAGTCTTGGCTATACCAAGTTCCGTAGTGGCAACAACTAACCTTTTTCCCAGACAATCCTCATACCCTGGGGCAGAGAAAACAATGCCCCATTGTGAACTTGCACAAGATCTGCAAATGTGGTGCAATTTTGGTGTACCAGTGGCCTGAAGTTCACAAACCCAGTGAAGATTTCAACTAGCCTATACTTGCCAGCCAGAAAGCACGAGAAAGACTGGGGGTAAAGTCCCTTTTCTTAACTATGTTTCGATCTAAAAGACACTTCTGCGCACTTCCCTGGTGGTCTAGTGGTTAAGTCTTCACCTTCCAATGCAGGGGGTGCAGGTTCGATCCCTGGTCAGGGAGCTAAGATCCTATGTGCCTCATGGCCAAAAAACCAGAACATAAACAACAGAAGCAATATTGTTACAAGTTGAATGAAGACTTAAACAGTCCACATTAAAAAAAAAAATCTTTAAAAAGATAAAGAGAAAAGACTCTTTCCTGCCAGTCTCTCAAATGACCAGAACAAGATTTGCAATTGATTTCACAATAACCAAACAAATCACCTCTTTCATACACATTTCTTTTTATTCCATTGCTGGACTAGTTTAGGCTTCTCTGGTAGCTCAGCTACCAGGTAAAGAATCCACCTGCAATGCAGGAGACCCCAGTTCAATTCCTGGGTTGGGAAGATCCCCCAGAGAAAGGATAGGCTGCCCACTCCAGTCTTCTTGGGCTTCCCTGGTGGCTCAGACGGTAAAGAATCCTCTTGTAATGCAGGAGCATGGCAGCCCCCACCAGTATTCTTGCCTGGAGAATCCCCATGGACAGAGCAGCCTGACGGGCGACAGTTCATGGGGTTGCAAAGTCGGACATGACTGAGCACCTAATCCAGACTAGTTTAAGGAAACTTACTTCTAGTGCTTCTGTGGAGCTCTGCTAGCTGAAAGCCCTGGTTGTTTTCACCAGGTTCCATGCCAGGTGCACCATACATATCTCAAATTCATTTCCTCCATGCAACAGATTTTTATTCAGCATCTACTAATGAGCTGGTGTTTTAAGTAAGTGTTGGAGGTACGTGATATTGGGAACCCTCACAACTTTACAAAGTAGTTGTTATTATCTACATTGTAAAAATTAAGAAACAAAGGCCCAGAGAGAGTAATTAACTTCTCAAGGTCATACAGCCAGTCCATGGCAAAGTTGCCTTGGAAGACAGGTCCATTTCACTCCCTATTGCATGCTTTCCACCCAGTATCTTGCTGCCTTCCTGCCAGCAACTGGCCTTATTGTAAAGGCCCATCATGGGAAATGCATGGACTCTTTTTCGAGACGACAATTCCTGAACCTTTACAATTACTCTGCCAGAAAAGTTGAGGTTTGTGTATGAAAATGGGAAGGGGGACTCTACCTTTGAATTTGGTCTGCGAGTTTTCACTGAGTCCTTCCCTTCAAGATCTGGTTTCAGAAGCCTTGAAGCTATAAGGAGCACTAATCCATGTTTCCACAAATTGACCTGGCAGGCTAGTCTTAGGTTGGGCATCCCATAGCTCTGGGTCAGAATATCCTCCGAGGGGGTGAGGAGAGAGCCTAAATCTGCAGCCCGGGAGCCGAGCCTCTGATCTGCGTGCTCACCGTCCACCTGACTTTAAGTTGTTTAAATTCTCTGTGCTCCAAGGTCAGGGTCATAAGAAACAAATGAGATACCACAGATGAGAGTGGTTGGAAAATTGGAAAATAATATAGAAAGAATGGCCATTATCCAAACTCACAAAGCAGAAGGGACTGAAAATTGAAGGCAGCACAGAACACATCAGCTTAACTCTGCAACACTCCTAATAAAGCATCATTTAATTATAAGCCTCCAAGGAGGGATAATAAAATTAAACGTTGTCTGTCACAGCTCCCTTGTTACTGGTATCTGGGGCATGAAATTCTGAAGAGCATTCATTCTTCTTGAGCTTAAATGCAACTGTGGTCAAGAGGGGATCCCTCCTGCCTCATCGATCTAAAAACCAAGAAAGATAACCAGTGGGTATCAATCAGAGCTTCTGAATGGAAAGTTCAGAGTACAGCAGAGGAAAGCAGGCAGTTGATTTCCATTTGGTTGATGGAGCCAAATCATCTCCACATGCCCATGGGCAAGAATCCCAGAGGTAGGTTTTCAAGTGTCTCAAGGCCTCAAGAGACAGGCATAAAGGAAAGAAAATCAAAATAATTTCTGTTGGCCTAAAGTCCCCCGGGAAAGGGATAGTAAGAATTCTGATCCACTTCTCAAACCCAAAGGTGGGTGCACAACCCTGGGACTCACCTTCCCACCTAAGAACCTGCACAAAACCTGTGTCTTCTGCGTTCCTTTCTTTCATCAGCCACTCCAGTCTTCCAGCTAGCTCGCCTGTCCCTGGTGTTACATTGCCCTTTCCCACTTTCTTTTAACCCTACTTGGAGAGATCAGCCCTTACTCAGAAACACACACAGTATCTTACAGAGACTGCTGTGGAAAGATGGAGCTGTGTAATGCAAAACAAAGAAAATGCAGCCCAGAGGGGAAAGAAGGAGAGGAACTGGCCTTCAGTTACTGCATGCTACATCTTGGGTAAGAGCTCCAACTCCCTGAGCCTTACTTAGTCTCCACATCTGGAAGAGTGGGAACTACCCCTGCTTGTTTGGTGCACAGAAATCAAATGAGGTATTTGTGGCAATGCTTGAAAGCACTGTGAATATTAACGGGCCTGACCCTCCCTCAATGATCTTATGACAAATGCAATCGTTCTGCAAATGATTATTGAGGATCTATGACGGACCACACTGGGCTGGGCCCTGGAGATATGACAGAAAATTGGGCATGTTCCCTGATCTTGGGGAGGTTTCCTGGGGATGGGGCACAGCAGCATAGGCAAGCAATTAAAATACACTTGGCTACATCTCATCAACTCACTCCAGTATTCTTGCCTGGGAAATCCCATGGACAGAGGAGCCTGGCGAGCTACAGTCCAGGGGCTTGCAAAGAGTCAGGCATGACTGAGCATGCACATCTCATAAATGGACATCAGAGGATGCCCAGCTCAGGTCAAAGGGCTTTGCAGGAAGAAGGATAACACAGAAGCTAAATCTTGAGCGATGATAAGGGAATTTGCTGGGGAAAGAAGAGGGTCAAGGTCATTCCAGCTGGAGGAGTGGCATGTACAATGGTGAGAAAAATGAGAGCACGGAAAGGTTAGAGCTTGTGATCCCGAACAGCTGGTGCCTAATATGAGAAGCAGGAGAGGCGACACTGGGGAGTCAGGAAGGAGGCCTCCCTTGGAAGACAGGCTGCGTGCTCAGATGATCATATTTACAGAATGCCAGGGCTTCCCAGGTGGTTCTAGTGGTAAAGAACCTGCCTACCAATGCAGGAGACATTAGAGACGTGGGTTCGATCCCTAGGTCAGGAAGATCCCTTGGAGGAGGGCATGACAACCCACTCCAGTATTCTCGCGTGGAGAATCCCATGGACAGGGAGGCCTGGTGGATTACAGTCCATTGGGTTGCACAGAGTCAGACACAACTGAAGAGACTTTGCACGCACACACCAGGTAACAGGTACTTTTCTAGTATATCTCACATATCACCACTTCTAATTCTCCCAACCACTCCCAGGAAGTCAGTCCTATTATATTATTACCCATTACTTCTACTAATAGAAGAGGAAACTGAAGCTCAGAGAAATTAAGTAACTTGCTCAAGGTCATACAACTGGCAAGTTTGCCAAGGAGTTGGGTTTTTTAAATAACTTATTCACAGTCTGCATTAACTGATAAAGTGCATGTCACTTGCTCATGTGGAAATTTATGTTGTTTGCTTAAATACTTAATGATTAACGATCACTTGGGATTATCAATAAAATAATCCAGTCATTGAAGTCTTCTCAAATGGGGTAGATTATAAATGGAAATTTATGTTTAATGATCAATTAACTTGACTAATTTTGCTTTTCCATCTTTCCCTAACAATCCATTGTGAGAGATAAACAGAATTGGTGGACTTGAAAAATACAGAAACTTATAAGACGTAGTATATACAAAACCCCTTAAGCTGGAGCCTTGTTTTTGTCCTTTTCTTAAAGTAATTTCATTTCTAGGAATTTATTCTAAGCAGATTATCAGGCATACTAAGTTATGTTGGATTGGCCAAAAGTTCATTTGGGTTTTTCAGTCAGATTGTACAAGAAAACCCAAAAGAACTTTTTGGCCAACCCAAAACATACATGCAAAGTACCCCCAAATACTTGGGTACCGTATCATCTTTCTAAACAACAACAAAAGTCTAGTTTATCACCGTAGGGTTGGTGGGATATTCTATCATTTTTCTAAGTTCTAGTTTTCCTCTTCCAGCCCTTGGGATGGTGGAGAATCCTTGGGCTTAGACAGTAGAAGAATCTAGGCAAGGTAGTTTAGTCCCTAAAAGTTTTACTCTTTAGGCTTGCATGCATATAGTCAAGGTCAACACCTCTGTGGATGACATCACACCCTCTGGACCCAATTCAGCCACAGGAGTGTAGGGTGGTCCCAGGTCTCCACAGCCCCCCATTCACAGTTCTGCCACGTGCAGGATGCCACCATGAGCCTGCTGCCACCACTGTCTCCTGAGGATTCCTCTCTCCTGAGAAATCCACCACTCGTTCCCAATCTTGGAATATTCCACCTTCTGCTTCCGGTCTGGCCCTTTTCCCTCCTAACTCTAGAAGTTCAGTCTCCAATGCTTTCCCTATCTAGGACTTCTGGTTGACTCACCTCCCTGAACACACACTTTTGAAAACACAAGGGCCTATTGACTTGCCCCTGGGACCAAAGAAAGCACCAACAGCCATGACTCATAGCCCCATGTAGGTCCTTGGGAAGAGGAGGAAAGAAAGACCTTGGTTGCTTTATAATGAACCGACAGCCTGGAAACAAACCCAGCTGGTTCTGAATGCATTCTGCCACATTAAATTTTTAATGTTTCCAATTACATCTATAATAGTAGAAATCTGGAAGAATTTAAATGTTCCAAGGGATTGTATATTGGAATAACACACAGCAATTAAAGGGCTCTGTTCTTGACATACTCATTTTTTAAAAGCAGGTTTCAAAGCAAGATATACAATTTAAGTCCCATCTTTGTGATTTATATATACACACAATTGTATCAATCAGTGCTCATTTTATGAGTAGTGGGATTATTGTTGAGGTTTATTTTGCTTTTTAGCTTCTGTGCATTTCCCCCAGTGTCCCTCATATATTTGAATTGTTCTTGTATTGAGACTCTCTGCAGAGTACAGTGGTTGGAGGTGTGTGAGTGTGGAGGTGTGTGAGTGTGTGGCAGTGGCCCTTTTCCTGGAGGAGACATTGCAGAGCGTGAGGTAGCAAGCCATCTTGTCTTGGCAGATTGTTGTAAGAGTATTAGTATCGGCAGACTATCTTTATTATAAGAGTTAACTTGAATATGGAATAACAGTGTGTAAAACAACACTGTTGTTGAACAGAGAGGGTAAGTACAGAGAGGGTAAAACAAAAGCTTAAAAATATATCAGGATAATGTACTGCAGTTTTTTAAGAAGCTCTTCTTGTTTCGCCTTTAGACATCTAATAAGTAACACAAACAGATACTTTATTTTGGCCAACATCAGCTCTTGGGCAATGCTCCACTCTCAGAAACATGCCTGATATTTGTGTTGGATGGTGGATCTTTTATTAATTCACAGTGTGACTGGGAACAAGTTAATAACCTCTCGATGTGAGTTTCTTCACCTTCCATTTTTGCTCTTTTAACAAATGCATCTACTCTGTGCCACACTGTTTTGCAAATATTAACTAAGTTAACCCTCATCTCTACCCGACAAGGAGAGCACTATTACCCCTACTTTACACATGAGGAAACTAAGAAACGAAGAGGGGTTAAAAACTCACAAAGTTTACACAGATTGTAAAGCAACAAGATCAAGGTTCAAATCCGGACTGACCAGCTCCAGACGGTCAGCCCTGTGTCTTATGCTGGACTCAATGACATCAATACACCTATCACTTACTGTGTGTAAACACCCACAGAGCCCTGGGCATCTTCCCTCTCCATGCTTCTCAAATCTCTTTTTGTCCCCTGAATTTTCATTTGGAAATCCAGTTCTTAAAATATCACTTATCTGGTGGGCCAGTGGCTAAGACTCCGTGCTCCCAATGCAGGAGGCCTGGGTTCCATCCCTGGTTAGGGAACTAGATCCCGCTTGCAGCAACTATTAATAAAAGAACCTACATGCACACAACTAAACAACAAAAACCCTGCATGCTGCAGCTAAGACCCGGTGAAGCCAAATACATACATAATAACTACATATATAGATATCTCATATACACTCCAGGATTTATTTATGAAACAAGTACTCTACTACCAGGTATTAATTTCTTAACTTCTCTGCTTTCAGTTCATCCCTTCAGGACTGAATATTGAATTTAATACTTTTGAAAGCAAATTCACATCTTTAAGTAGCTCAATAAAATGCGGCCTTCGGGTTCACACAGTTTCTAACATACAAATACTACCCAGTGCCTGCCTAATTCAGTTAGCTGCTGGCTTTCGGGCTCAGTCAGATACAAAAAGACCAGTTTACTCCTCTTTAACATGCCCATAGACAGAATCATTCTCAGGTTTTTTTCCCCCCACAGAATGTTCTATATGTAAATACAAAATGGAATTTTCATATTTTCCGAATTTACTAAATTTAAAAAGCTCCCACATGCCACAACAAAGACCAAGAATCCCACACGCCTCCACTAAAACCCAGTGCAGCCAAATAAATAAATAAAAATAAACAAATGTTTAAAAGAAAACAATTTGGGGATTAAAAACCTCAATTCGAGAATGAGCTTCCTAGATTTGAGTTAGTAAACAGCCTTTCCCCTCTGTACTAACTAGTAGAGCTTGACTTGTCCACAAACACAGTAGCCAACCAATCAGGTTATCGAGGGGCTGAGACCTCCAGAGTTCAGGTTCAGGCTTGAGCTCCTGTGTAGACCCAAGCATGAGCAGGGTCTGGGCAAGAGTATAGATGGAGACCCCCATGCCATCTCTAAATATTTAAAAGGTACAAACCGAGCCAACAATGCTGTTAAATAAAACCAATCCCACTCCCTTACCTTGACAAATTCTCCTTCCTGAGACCAGCATGGAACATGGGGTTCTTCTCTGCTCCGGGGTTCCAAGCCAGAACCTGGCGGGGGTACGGACAGCAGCCTCTGAACTGACCAGCTCCTTGGCCGACTCCAGCATGCGCACCGAAGTCTATCTGTTGACACCTGGCTGTGAAGGACACAACAGCGTTTACTGCAGGGCGCCAAGCAAGAAAACCAGGACAGCTAGTGCTCAAAATCCTCAACTCCTCCGTGGGTTTCAGCAAAGCACGTTTACAGGCCAGGTGAGGGAGGGGCGTCCCCGGTACGTGAGCACCTCGTGCACAATTCTCTGATTGGTTGATGGCAAGGTAACAGGTGTCACACCTGTTAACGTGAGCCATCAGTAAAACCCCCAGTAGGCGTGGGGGCTACCTACCATGATCATCAAGTCATTAACATCTTCCATCTGGTGAGGGTTCTCTCATCTGTAAAACAACTTCGGCAGCAGGCATCAGACACTGGGATCTGGGTACGTGAGGAGGAGTTAAATCAGAGGATACGGGGGAGGGGTCTGTTCCCAGGAAGCCTCCATGGGGTCCTGCTCTGCTACAACCTGAGGCGGCCCCCTCAGGAGCCACTCCCACCCGCCTCTTGGGTCTGGGAGTGCACACACTGGCAGCATCCTTTATCCTCAGCCAGGCAGGCTGAGGATGCTGATGCAGGAATTCAGGGTCCCAGGGGTCATGCTCTCCCAGCGAGAGAAGCACAGGCTCTGCAAGGGGTGTCCCCTTGACCCACCGACTCTGCCCTGGGGGAAAGCTGTGATGAGGAATGACAGCGGAGGGGCCACGGCAGGACCCTCTAAAGGATGGCTCTCAAAAGCATGGTACAACAGGGCAGAGGCCCCCCTTGCTGGGTCTTAAGGCTGTTATTTTCTCTGGTATATCCTTGGTCGTCTAGCTATGTTTTGTGGGATGGGAAGGGTCAGGGATGACGTGGTAGGAAATTAATCTTCCACAACTCTACGTTTGACCCTCCTGGAAGGAAAACCCCTGTGCCTCCCACTTTTGTCAAAATTAAACTAAACCTGTGCTTGTATGTATTTCGTACTTTGTAAAGTAGAATTCTGAAAGACAGAGGGCAGTCTCATAGGGGGAACACCTATGAGACTTGGAGCCCTCATGTGGAAGAGCTTGGTCGTTCAGTGAGTTTACTGGTTGTTTCTGCTCCACCCCAAACTGAAAGCTGGGGAGAGGGAGGACTTTAACGGGAGGTCCATCAAGATAAGCAAACTTGGGCATGACAAGAGAGGGCAGTGTGCTAGGATCTGTTAGAAAGCACTGAGTGATGGAGGGTCAGTTGAGCTCTAGGACGACGGCGCCTTCAGTTCACATGATGATGGTAAGGACGCTAAACCATACTGAGTGGCAAGTGGGGGCCAAGCATTGTGCTAAATACATAATATATACCTAATATCTTAATGATATTATATATTCATACATTTCACTTATATAAATACACAATTTCTAATTATAAGTAAAATGTTGAAAATATAAATTATAATCTATTTACATAGAAATATATGTCTATATTATATATGCTACTGTTGTGCTGTGCTCAGTTATGTCCAGCTCTTTTCAACCCCATGGACGATAGCCCAGCAGGCTCCTCTGTCCATGGGATTTCCCAGGCAAGAATACCGGAGCGGGCTGCCATTTCCTGCTCCAGAGGATCTTTCCAACCCAGGAATCAAACCCACGTCTCTTTTGTCTCCTACATTGACAGATTCTTTACTGTGCCACCTGGTAAGCACACACACACACACACACACACACACTATATGTAAATGTAATTTAATACTCATAGCAACCTCTGAAGAAGTGAAGCTTAAAATAGTTGAGTAACTTGGCTTAGAGTAATGTTGCTAGTTAAGTGACAGTACAGATTACAATCCAGGTCTGTCTAATTACAGAACCTAAACTTTCAACTGGCCCGTTAAAACCAACTAGCACTTTATAAAAACAGGCAAACTGGTGGCAAGTTTAGTCAAAGACAGACCCAGTCACAATGCTCTAATGATCTCTTTATCTAATATCTAATGAAAGAAATGAATGAAGAAAGATGGCCCTAGGGAGAAGTCACCTAAAAAGTGACTGCCATGTGTACACAGACCAAAGATTTGAGGATTTTCTCATCCTGAGGGGTCAGGGTGAAGCATAATTTAAGAAGCAGGGCTCTGTGCTGCTACTGATAGAAGTGTTATAGACCAGAACTGGTGACCAGAAGCTGAGTCTCTGAAACTTAGAAGATTTGGGAAGCAGAGAGAATGTGCTCATTCTTAGGAGCTGTACCAGTGAAGATCTTAGAGGAGCTTGGTGTAGCATCCAGCTAAGAAAGGACCAGATAAATCTCACCCACAAGACTGGATTCAAGAGATGGATTCATGACGAAGTCCTGAGAGGGCAATCCTTAACTCATTTATATATTTACAACATAAATGACCAAGAGAAATTAATCCCTGTATGCGTTCTTGTTGATTCTTTATCACCCTACCTCTGCTTCCCATAATCATTTCCCTGAAACTGCATTTGCCCTGAAAAAAAAAAAAATAGGAGTCAGAACAAAGTGGAAAAGAGAAAAGCCAACTAGGAAAAATAGGGCAGGAAATGGAAAAGGCAGAGAAGAACCCAAGTAAAAGAACAGCTGGTGATGATGAAAGAGGCAAAGGCGTAACTTTATAAGTGTCTGCAGATAAAATAAGGAAAATCTGGTCCAAGTATGGGCATAGACCTTGGAAATTAACTATGTATACGTGAAACCTCCTGCATCACAGTACTGATGCTGCTGTTCCTAGTGGTCCCTAGGCCTAGTGGGTGAAGGCTCTCCTGGGAGATGGGCATTCAGACTAGGAAGGGCCTTGTTCCCTCCACCATAGATGTGGGATTTGTACCTTTACATGGAGAAGGAAATAGCAACCCATTCCAGTATTCTTGCCTGGGAAATCCCACGGACAGAGCCTGGCGGGCTACAGTCCGCAGGGTCTCAAGAGTCGGACATGACTTAGCAACTAAACGATAAGAGCAGTACCTTTAAAACACGAGATCGTAAGGCTTTGCAGGCAGCCATTCATCACGTTAAAGAAATACTGCCACGTAAGAAAAAAACAGTACGTTTTCAAAATTCTACCTTCATCATACATAAATTTGACTTAAAGGAAAACACTTATAAACAAAGGCTGAATTCTAGTTTTAAACACTTCAGCAGGCATCTCCTTCTAGATCTCCTTAGAGGTAAACTATACTGATGCCTGCAACTTACTTTGAAATGCAACAAAACAATAAGCTGGAACTGGTGAATGAACAGAGGGGTACATAGCTGGATGTAGATGTGATGAAGTCACTATAGGAAAATGATGTTTATAGAGTCTAAGGGGTTAGTATGTGGGTGTTCAAATGTACTTTTCAGCTTTTTTGTATGCTTGAAATTTTTCATAGTAAAATGCTGGAAAGATGTTCTTACTAGAGAGAAGTTTCTCTTTAAAAGACAGTACATAGACCCAGGACACAGACATAAGATTTTCAATCTTTTTGATGATGCTATTTTAAAAAGCCTCACTGTGAGGGCTTGTCTTTGATATTCTTCGCCTGTTTCTTTTGTCTCACCTGCCTTTTCTCTCTGGCAGTCTAGGACAGCAGAAATACTGGCACTTGGTAAAGACATGTTTCATAACTACACCCCTAAAACGGAAAAACTACACTACGCCATTGTTCTTGAGCATATGCTAATTAGAGAAATCCCATGTCAACTAGGAATATTCTATTTGACTACATGTGAAATGCATCTCTTCACCACAGTATTTGTGTTGCAGAAAAGACTTGGTATTAGGTGATAAAGTTTGTATACCCTATCTTAAAGCACATTAAAGGCATTCTTCTCGACTCTGTGAGTATGGTTCCAGGTATTAATACTTTAAATCACTCCTAACTATAGCTGACTCTCTGCAGTGACTAGAGGTTAGGAATTAGGAGGTAAAGGATAACTTCTTACCTATCTTTCTCATGCTCATAAAAAAAAAAAAAGTTGCAAAATAGTGTTAAGCTATGACTATCTGAGATTCACCAAAACTAACCCCTGCCAATCTACGTTCATGGTTGATTCTTTAATTTTTCAGATTATTTGCAGTTGTAAAGTTATCCTGGTAGTCTTTTTCAGCTATGTTATACTTATCTAGAACATTGTAAGACACATCCATAGTGAAAAACTTGTCAATAATCAATTAGAATTTATCTAAAGAACTTATTTAAAAATACTATTATCATGTACATTTGATGACTTAAATAGAGCATAAAGAGAAAATGTAATTTTAGAGAAATACTAAAGTTCAAGATTTTTACGTTAGCAGCTCTAAATACTGCATCTTACTTGGTGGCAAAACAAGGGAATTTCAATATCATCAAGCTCTTATACAAGACAGTACTAGAGGCACTCGCATCCTAACAAAATAAAACAAACCCCTTATTTGCCAAGAATATGAAGTACAAATACTTGAATCATAAAACTATGTTTAAAATTTTCTATTTTATCAAGTGAATAAAATTAGTTTCTGATTCCCCAAAAGTAACAAAAATCTGATCTCCGATCATTCTTAGAGAATTTGGGGATATCTATTATTACTTATAACAAACTTGTATACCAGTTTGCTCAATCAATGATTAATTACTCTGCTCCAGTTTTGACTATTGGAGAGCTTTAAAATGCCAGGAGGTTAAAACCTTGTGCAAAATATCAAGGCTTTTTTTTTTTTTTTAACTACAAAAGAAAACACTTTAGCATCTAGGCAGTGTAGGTTTGTGAAAAGTCCTTTTTCACTAAGAGCTAACCTTCTTTTTCAAAAGATAAGCATAATAGGTTCAGTATTTAAAATGTGAGCTATCTCACAAAACAGTATGGTAACACAATTGATCTCCAATGAATTCTTGCTATTTTTAAATAAATTATGTCATATGTAAAATTGTTTCCCCTTTCCCTTTGAAAAGTCTTAAAATGAATGTATTCAGAGAAAAGAAATAAAAACTATATTTAAATCACTTTTTTAAAACACCATGTTTTCTTTGTATTTAGAAAAAACACAGGAAAAAAGTTGTTTGTTATCCCACAGTTAATTAGAATAACAGTGAGTGGGAAAAAGCACAACATAAAAAAGCATATTGCTATTGAAACCAGACAACAAGGAACATCATCGACTAAAGAAACAATTAGAAACAGAACTTACCTCTTTCTGACAAATGTATTTGCAAGGGGTGCAGTGAGGGGTAACGCTAGGGTAATGGATAAAGAAATATACCAGAGCTCAGTCTTCAGCCAAAACTCACAATATTGGACAGGTACCTTTCAACCCTACCTTCCCCCAACCAGCAGAGACTGTCATCCCAGAAACCCTATCTAGATAGTCAAACTGAACTCACTTGACTAGCAGGAGCCCACATACTATCTGCTAGTGAGAGTAAAATTCCCCAAGTCCCTGCACCTATTAAGTGACTACAGTCTGTTCTCCATGGAGGCTTGAAGAGCCACGCCACGGTCCTGGGGTGGCACAATGACCCTAGAGATGGAACCTGGAGCACTTGTTTAGGTGAGACTATTGCTTGGAGAGCGAGCAGACACAAACAGCAACCAAAGTCAAGGACTGAAGCTTCACTGAGTCACTCAGACTCATATGCTCTTTAAAAGGGGCTGCGTCCAGTTATTGCTGGATGTCTCTCGAGCTGCTTTCAACCTGCCAAGTTTTTAACGTATCACCCTGGATTATAATCCTGGGCTCTCTAACCTGAAAGCAGACAGCATTTGTTTCAAAATAGAGACAAAGATGAAAACTTCATCTTGGCTGCATTTTTAAACTCCTCTCCCAAAATAGAATCTTCCCTCCCTTCTGGTAAACACATGCTTGTATACATTAAAATTTAAAGGGTGTAAAAACAAGTCCATACTCTCTGATACCAAAGAATCAACCTCCAATCCACAACAGGCTCACCATCTCCCCAAATGGCCATTTGGGCTGTAGGCATTGGAAACACACACACACACCCACACACACACACATATAGAAACGCAAACCCAACAAAAGAGACATTGAAACCTAGGAGAATGTCGAGCTATCGCACACACTGCCTCATTTTTTGTTCTGGAGGGAGAGCGATCAGGGTTCCAGGCAGGGTGACATACCATGGGCATTAAAAGCACAGTCAGTCTCAGCAAATTAGGTAAATTAGCGGTCATTTGATGGTATTCTATTGTTGCTATTGTAATCACAGTCATTTTCCCTGGTAGTGATGCTTCGTGATGAAGTATAGTTCTCACAGGATAATTGTGAAAGATACTGAAAGATTCAGGCTCAGGGATGCCGCATCTGCTTTCAAAAGCTCTTCAGATTCAAACTGGCATTTTCCTTTATCTTGGAAATTGATTAGAGATTCAGATCATGCCGGTTTAAATGGAAAGGTGAAAGCACAGTAATTTCAATCTATGAATTATTCAATCTCAGCCTGGTGCAATTGCCATCCAGGAGTGGATGCTCTGACGGTCCTTCCGCAGAGCCTCCATTATGCTTGTCATTTTTATTTCTTTATCTACGATCTCTTTCTCAGTTACCCAGCTTGTCCCTTAGGGCTCGGCTTCACAAACCCAAAGTATTTCAAATTGGCAGTAACCTAAAAGTGCAGTGTCTCAAATCGCTGTCTCCACAGGCTGCCTTTTCCCCCGAATCATTTTAAACACACATACACACACATTCATGATGATATCTGTGAGGCTCTTTGATTCAATGAATTAAAACATACATGTACACACACACACCCCACACGCACACACACACACAAAGATGAGGGAATCGCTGCAAAGAAGAGGTATGTTCCACTAACATCACAAGAGGAGATAAAGTGATGCTTTCTGCTTCCTTCTTTGTTGTCGGTATGACCCATCCCAGTTGAATAACATCACGCAGGAAGGAGCCAGCACTAAACAGGCTTGCCTGGCACCCTGATTTCCAACCAGCACAGATGAAGACTGCATGGAAGGCAGACTAATCCAGGCAACAGTACAACTTAGCGAGCACGATTATTTAGGAAAAATAAGAAGAAGCCATCGGAGGACCGCAATTAAACTGTCAATCTCCCAGGCTCCACCTGCACCCAGATTGCAGTCACAAAGATTCTCCACTTGATGGCTGGCTGTGTCACTGCTAGTCGACAGCTTGTTCCCGAATCCAGGGAGGACTGGGATGGATTTAGGTCAGTGAGTCTGGTTTCTCCTTTAAATCGTGTTCTAACTGAGGAGCCGGGGATCGGGGCCAGTCCCGTGAGCCGCCCGAACTGGGAGCTTGGAACATCAGTGCGGTGGAGGAATCTGCCTGCCCAGGCCCTAGCCGGGCACACAGCATCAGCATCTTCTTTGTCCTAGCCTTTATCCCGCAGGTAGGGCGCCGCGCTTCCTGAGAAGCCCACAAACTATTCCCACAGGTGCTGGGGAGCCAGCCATGCTCCAACCGGGCGGTCTGGCCACCGGGCTCCGGGCAGTACCTGCTCTGCTGCAAACGCACGCTGCCAACTGTGAAGCCATCGTGTGCATTCAGACTGCTTCTCTGCTCCTGGCTAAACACAGGTAAATGCTCCTCAAGGAAGAAATGCTAGGTAGCAGCAGGAACAGACCACTTTCAAACTGTCGCTTTTTTTTGCCTAGTTGTACACCTTGTGACGAGGAACCGGCAGGAGCCAGGGCTGGGGCAGAGCGGTGATGCAGAAAGGAATAGCGATGACACAGCAGTCAGCTGACTTGCAGGGTGTGATTGCTCAATGTCCTCTACAGAAGCGGGTCAGTTTCTAGGGTGGCACCAGTCCGACGACCTTGACTGTGAAGCGGACTTCCAGGAGGGCAGCACCTGGCAGGGCTACCTGCTCCCCCAAACCCGCACCTGGCAGGGACACCTCCTATTGCGTGCCTCTCAGGCACAGTTTTTAACTCATAGCCTTCGGGACTTAACTGTTTCTGTCCTGCTTGCTGAGAAGGCAGGTGATTCTTGGGGTCACGGTCTCAGTGCAAACACAGGTGAAAGCCTTCACGGTTCCTATTGTTCAGGTTCATTTCAGCACCAAAAGGAGAATGGTGAGAGAGTTCTCGCCTGCGTTTTGGTTTTAAAAGCACACTGCTTTTTTTTTTTTTTTTGTAGCAGGTAGAAATTGCCTTCAGCTACTGGTATGCCATAATGAACTAGTAAATTGTACCTAAAGGAATGGCACGAGCAATAGGAGAAAGCTCGCAGGTAATTCATCCAGCAGTTAGCCTTAAATCACGGTTCAGCTGCTATAAAGCAGTGCACAGGGCTCTGTTGCAAAAGGCAGGCTGTGCATCCCAATTAATGGACAATAGAGCAAACAGCCTTATATGGTATCACCCCAGTGATTTGAGGAATGCTAAAATAAGAAAGCCGTCATTACCAGGCATTTGTTTAATGACGGTAATCATACTGAATTAATTTAACTTGCTGCAGTGTGTAACAGAAAGTCAATTATAAACGTGCACTAAAAGAATAACAATACGAGTATCTGCATGGCACCTTCTTCTGTCAGGACACGCCCTTAAGGAGATCTCACATCCCCGACATTCAGAGAGCACTCAGGATGTGCTAAGCGCTCTACAGAACAATCTGCGACTGGCCCCTCAGAGCACAGGCACTTAGGGGTCTATGCCACAAGGACACATACCCTACGGATTTCATACAGACGATCACCACCTTGACCCATGCCAGTTGTTCCGCAAGGACTGAGCCATTTTCCCCTATTTGTGCCTTATGAATTCTATTTTTCTATTTGCTTCTTTTTTCACTGAATACGTAAAAAAAAATTTTTTTTTTTTGGCTGTGCCTCATAGCATCTTGAATCTTAGTTCTCCAACCAGGGATTGGACCTGCACCCCCAAGAGTGGAAGCACAGAATCTTAACCACTAGACCATCAGGGAAGTCCTTCTGTTTGCTTGTTATTTGGTTCTTTTTTTTTTTTTTTCTTTATTTGGTTCTCTTGACACAAATCCTGATTGAATTAGGAAGTTTTCCAATAACACAGAGAGATCAAAACTGGAAGGAGTGGTCT
Source organism: Nanger dama (assembly GCA_917880005.1). Lineage (NCBI taxonomy): Eukaryota > Metazoa > Chordata > Mammalia > Artiodactyla > Bovidae > Nanger > Nanger dama. Next base: position 10,130,817 of record CAKJTW010000032.1, on the reverse strand, counting down.
TCCCTGGTGTGTGTGTGTGTGTTCTGTTGCTCAGTCGTGTCTGACTCTTTGTGACCCCGTGGGCTGTAGCCAGCCAGGCTCCCCTGTCCATGGGATTCTCCAGGCAAGAATACTGGAGCAGGAAGCCGTTTCCTTCTCTAGGGGATCTTTCCAACTCAGTGATCAAACCCATGTCTCTTGTGTCTCCTGCCTTGGCAGATGAATTCTCTACAACTACACCACCTGGGAAGCTCGGGGTGGGGCAGAATCCACCTACTAACGCAGGAGACAAGGGTTTAATTCCTGGTCCTGGAAGATCCCACGTGCCAAAGAGCAACTAAGCCTGTGCACCACAACTACTGAGCCTGTGCTTTAGAGCCCGGGAGCCGCAGCTTCTGAGTCCACACGCTGCAACCGCAACTGAAGCCCACACGCTCCAGAGCCTGTGCTCTGCAGCAAGAGAAGCCACTGCAATGAGAAGCCCAGGCACCTCACCACTAGAGAGCAGTCCCCGCTCGCCACAGCTGGAGAAAGCCCTCGCGCAACGAAGACCCAGCACCGTCAAAAACAGTGAAAGTTGCTCAGTCATGTCTGACTTCTTGCGACCCCTCTAGGCCAGAATACTGGAGTGGGTAGCCTTTCCCTTCTCCAGGGGATCTTCCCAACCCATGGACTGAACCCAGGTCACCCGCATTGCAAGCAGATTCTTTTCCAGCTGAGCCACAATGGAAGCCCAAGAATACTGGAGTGGGTAGCCTATCCCTTCTCCAGGGGATCTTCCCAACCCAGGATTCGAACTGGGTCTGCTGCATTGCAGGCTGATTCTTTACCAACTGAGCTATCAGGGAAACCCTAAAAATAAATAAATAAATATTTTTAAAAAAACTGGATGGAAAAGCGCCTTCCATGTAATTAGGTCACTGCTGTGAGTAGTAAGTGACATTTAAATAAAGCAGGGATTCTACTTTGAGGCAGTGGGTGGGTGCAGGCCACCCTTGTTGAGGGGGTCCTACCTGGAGAGAACCAAACAGAGGCCATATCTCCTGTACCCTCTTTTGAGCTCCCATTCAAGAGTCCAAATCTCAGAAATTCACTGTGCCACCTTCTTCCAAAACTTGCTATCAGGAAATGAGCCCCCAGATGGTACAAATAATCCATAAAGTTTCATTTAATTCCTCAGAGGCACTGATACTTTTGAAAAAACTAGGCTTCCAGAAAAGGCATGGCTGCCTATTGGGGGTGGATTTCAAGCACCAAAGCTCTAGGTGGGAAATCATTTCTATGGGGCAAGGAGGCCTTCCAGAGGGGGCACGTCTCCTTCCTCAGATGGAAAGTCTGTGCCACGGTGCTGACAGCCCAGTGATGTGCAAGAAATTTTAAAAGCTGGGTACTTGAAATCCGGGAATATACTGGGAATATTTACACCATGGAAGTGGACAAATACTAAAACTTTAGTGTTGTTGTTTTTTCTGGAGAGCTGGTTTACATTTTTTCCTTGAGAGTGGGTTTACATGTTGTGATATATTTAATTATGCCAACTTGTAATATGTTGCTTTATTTAAAACTCAGAATCCAAAATGCTTAAGAATATAAAGTTCAACGGTTAAGCGACAGGCTCACAGCTTAAAGGGCTTATCCTTGAATCCTGTACCAATGATTATCTCTAAGACTTTTTGGGTAAGTTCATTACCGTAAGACTCAGCTTCCTCGTCTATAAAACAGGGCTCATAATACTGTGCACCTCACAAGTTATGTATATTCATGAATATATATATATATATTTATATTCATGCATAAAACCACTTAGCATGGATTCTCACTCAGGCAAAGCTCCCAGTGGCTGTTAGTCATGATTATTTCCCCCTTCTTCTTCCTCCTGCTCCTCCTCCATCTCATTTAATTGATCGGCATGGCACACTGACCTTTTGGACTGAGATAAGTGAAAATATTTTAAAGAGATTATAGACAGAAAACAAACAGACACAAACACAACTGACTTAAGATTCTGGAGACTAGGAAGTTTCCCTGTGATTCCTGACTCTTGTGGATAATAGAGATTTGAAGTGCTATTTTTGCATATATTGTAGAATCTAAGAAAGCATCACAATCCAACTGAAAAATTACTGATGGACATCAGTTTCAGCATGATTTAGAGGTTAAAGAGAAGCCAAAATAAAACTGCACACTGTACTAGGAATCGCTGTACACAAAATGTGCGATCAGCCCTCGTGAATGTGTTTTCACCTGCAGAGTGAAATGCCAATTCTGAATAATAACAGAACTGCAGAAAGAAGAATAAAAGAAGTTCCTGTTTAGTGAGTGTCTACAGTGTGCCTATGCCCACGATCGTCTTCCCAGGGAAATACAGTCATAGAGACACACATAGGGCCTCCTATGGCCAGAGTTCCAAATGCACTACACAAGATAACTCATAACACAGGGAGCTCAGCTTGGTGCTCCGTGATGACCTAGAGGTGTGGGGTAGGAGGAGAGGAGGGAGGCTCAAGGGGAAGGTGAGATATAGATATATATAATTATGACTGATTCCCGTTGTTGTACAGCAGAAAGCAAAACAACATTGTAAAGCAATTTCCTCCAATTAGAAAATAAATTTAAAAAGAAAAAAACTTATTTAATACCTACAGCAGCACATGAGGAAGATATTATTCCTGCAATGATCCCATTGCGTTGGTGAGCTATTCTGATGCTTTCACAACCCAAAACTTGAAGAGGTGAAAGAAAATGAAAATGTTAACTACTCAGTCATGTCTGATATTTTGTGATCCCCCTGGACTGTAGCTCGCCAGGCTCCTCCATCCATGGAATTCTCCAGGCAAGGATACTAGAGTGGGTAGCCATTCCCTCCTCCAGGGGATCTTCTAGACTCTGGACTTAGAAATCGAACCCAGGTCTCCCACATTGCAGGCAGATTCTTTACCATCTGAGCCACCAGCAGGTGAGCATTATTTAAATCACACATCTGGAATATATAGGTTTATGGATTCAAACTCAGGTTGTCTGATCTGGGTTCAAATTCAAATCTATGCTCTTGAATATTAATATGCAAATACAGGCTTCCCAGGTGGCTCAGGTGGTAAAGAATCTGCCTGCCAATGCAGGAGATGGAAGAGACATGAGTTTGATCTCTGGGTCAGGAAGATCCCCTGGAGAAGGAAATGGCAACCCATTCCAATATTCTCACCTGGAGAATCCCATGGACAGAGGAGCCTGGTGGGCTACAGTTGATGGGGTTGCAAAGAGTCGACACAACTGAGAGACTAAGCACGCACAGTCTTCTTACAAATTAGTTTTCCGTTGTAATAGTCTCTTGAGAGGGTTGGAAGAGCTGCAGAATGAAGGAAAAAAATGGAACAGAGATTGGAAGTCACAGATTTTATTTTCTTGGGCTCCAAAATCACTGTGGACAGTGACTGCAGCCATGAAATTAAAAGACACTTTCTCCTTGGAGAAAAGCTATGACAAACCTAGACAGCACATTAAAAGGAGACATTACTTTGCCAACAAAGATTAGTATAGTCAAAGCTATGGTTTTTCCAGCAGTCACATAAGGATGTGAGAGTTGGGCCATTAAGAAGGCTTAGCACCAAAGAATTGATGTTTTCAAATTGTGGTGCTGGAGAAGACTCTCGAGAGTCCCTTGGACAGTAGAGAGATCAAATCAGTCAATCCTAAAGGAAATCTACCCTGAATATTCATTGGAAGGACTGATGCTGAAGCTGAAGCTCCAATACTTTTGCCACTTGAGGTAAACAACTGACTCATTGGAAAAGACCCTGCTGCTGGGAAAGATTGAAGGCAAGAGAAGAAGGGGATGACAGAGAATGAGATGGTTGGATGGCATCACCGACTCAATGGACATAAGTTTAAGCAAACTCCAGGAGATAGTGAAGGACAGGGAAGCCTGGCGTGCTGCAGTTCATGGGGTTGCAAAGAGTCTGACACAACTTAGCAACTAAACAACAGGAGAAGGGTTAAAGTCTAAAAGTTAGTGAGTAGGGAGACCCTGTCCCATAAGAATTATTAGAAAACTGAGTTTTCATTATACTGTTCCTTTAATGATATTTTAACTTAGAGATATCCTGGTAAATTGGCTTGGGTGAGGACTGGAAGCCCTGGCTTGTAGCATTTGCCAGTTTTCATGGTGTAAATACTCCCACCATGGCTGATTTCAAGACTCCAACAGTAACAACCTGTTCCCAAGATTCCTGAATATTTAACAATTGGTTCTCGCAAGCTCGTAGGAGAAGCCCTTAGCAGATTAGTGCTTCTACTTCCAGGTCAGCCTTCTCCTCTCTGATTAAACCCCAGCTCTCTGATGCTTCAAGGTCTTCCATAGTCTTCTGTATCTTTCTTGTTCCCCTCCCAAACTGTACTTGTACTTCTTATATTTAATGGAAGATGTTTTTACTTTTGTTGTTCTTAATTTTAAAGGAAGGTGAGACATTTCTATTTCTCTTCCCTTGACTATCTAGTTAAACTTGACAAAGGTGTATAGCTTTCTAAGTGGAACTGACCCTTGCCTGACTGGGTAAAAGGTTGTTTACTCTGAGAATTGGTCAGCTTCCAAGAGAACCGAGGAGCCTGCAGGTGAAAGTTTGCATGTGCCCCCAATACTCACACGCATGCAATAATCTTTATTGCAAGCCTTGTACCGCCAGGTGCTTGTACAAACATGCCACACTCACCACTTTGGATCTGCACCTGTTCTCAAGTGCACCCCTGTACTTCAGCCAGTTCACAGTATTTTGAGGTCCCCATACCCATGCAAAGTCACTCTGTAAGTACATGATTACCATGAGGTCATGATAGGAATTCAGACCTAGCAAATTAAACTGCAATTGCCCTTTGAGAACCCAAGTAACTTTAAGGATAATCACCATGTTCTCTGTAATGTGGTTTTCAGATCTTTGGGGAAGCTCATACATAAAGCACATATAACCAAATGAATAATTACAGCAAGGGACTGAAAGGTAGTTACAAAACAATATGTTAGTCACTCAGTCATGTCTGACTCCGTAACCCCATGGATTGTAGCCGGCCAGGCTTATCTGTCCATGGAATTCTCCAGGCAAGAACACTATAGTGGGTAGCCACTCCCTTCTCCAGGGGATCTTCCTGACCCAGACATCGAACTGGGATCTCTTGCATTGCAGGTAGATTCTTTACCATCTGAGCTACCAGGGAAGCCCAGTTACAAAATAACTGCATGCTATTTGATTCATACAGCTTTAACAGAGGGTTCCCAACACCGTTTCTTGTGCCTGTGGAACACTTTGAAGTTATTCTTATTTTTCCCCTTGGTTCTGTTTAATGCTGAGCCATAACTCTTTTGAATAATGTTGTTTGGTACAATATACTAAAGTGCAGGCTCTAAGTGTAGGTTAGAGTTCAGTACAAAATTTTGGGGTTTTTCCCTGTGTTATGTAGAGTAAGGGTTTTCAGCCTTTAAAAGCTGATTGGAAATGCAGTCTACTTTGGGAAAGCCGTGCAAGTTTCTTGCTTATTAACAGAGGAGCTCTAGTCTAGCACCTAGATGTGCTTGGAGAATTCTCCCCAGAATTCTCTCCCTTCTTATTCCATTTATTCTAATAATAAGTCTAGCTCTATTTCTCTCTCCCTCTGCCTCCTTTCTCATTCCAGAAATGGAATCTAAAAGAGATGAAAGTTAAAGTGTTAGTCGCTCAGTCATGTCTGACTCTTTGTGATCCTATGCACTGCAGCCCACCAGGCTCCTCTGTCCACAGAATCCTCCACGCAAGGATAATGGAGTGGGTAGCCATGCCTTTCTCCAGGGCATCTTCCTGACCCAGGGATCAACTCTGGGTCTCCCACATTGCACACAGATTTTCTACCATCTGAGCCACAGGCTAAAAGTAAATCAGTGCATGCCTGTGGCACTGGGGAGAAGTCTTTGAGCTAGGAGACAGAAGACACAGGGCAAATCGCTCACCTTCTCCATCTCTGGCTGATTACTTTTAAGCTGAGAATGAGTACATTTTGTGAGTAATGCCTACAAGTGCATAGTGCATGTGAATGTGTTTTTAAAAACTGGAAGTCCTATTTTAAAATACAGGTACTAATATAACAGTATTCTTTAAAGTTTTGAGTAAATCCTAGTAATGGAACTTGATCTAGTTATATACCACTGTTCACTCTCCACCCCTCACTGTTCCTAGACCCTGCCTCTCATTCTATCCTATCTTTGGCAATTTCTTGTTCTAATCACGCTTTGGTGAAGCACAGGAAACTGAAAAAAAAAAAAAAAAAAAGCCAAATCTTGTAGAAAACTTGTTCTTTGTATCTTAGCAGGAATTATTGTTGCACTTCTACCTTTAGGAAATTTTAGAAATTTTTCCTTGAAGGATATTGCTTGCTACAATCCACTAGATGCAGAAATAGTCTAAGAATTGAAACTGGTAAGAATTAGAACTTTTGAACACTACCAGTATTGCTGATATAGTCTAGATGGTGAAGCTTAGCAATATATTATACTTGCAATTGAAACCTAAGGTTTTCTATGCCTTTTTGAAATTATCTGTTTGCAAAGCATTTTGCCAAAGGGACTTATGTCTTCTATTCTCAGAGGCCGTGGTGTTGGACAATGCCAGTGCCAGGGTAGATGCAGCCAATTTGGTTTCTTTTCCCAGATCCTTCATGTCACAAATGCTTATTCCACTGGTAATTCAAAATGAATCTAGCCAGCTTTCATTTACTGTATCACTCAACATACCACCGTTTCCACAGTAAAATAATGTTATAACCATCAAAATTATTTCCTAAGTATAAAAGAGCTGAAGTAGTTAGCCTTATTATGTTAAAAATAATATAACAAGAAAACCAATAATGAGTCAATAAATCATACAGAGTTTAGGTTCACAGTTTCAAAGTGAATTAAAAGTCATCCTGATTTAGTAGGAGAACACATTTGTGAAAACTAGACTTCATAACAGACTTATCAATGCTTTCTGGATGCAAATCAGATACATGAGCGGCCCTTAACATACAAGCACCCAATAAGCAACCTGGACTTCCAAAGCCAATTGCATTTGCAAAGGCTGATGATATTCAACATAGTTGGAAAATGAGGAAGGTGTGACTGGGAGGCAAAAAGTGGAGACAGCATATGATGTTAAATATTCTTTTAAGAACGATGGTTAACAAGGACTCATTAGAAGCAGTAGTTTAAAAGGTACATATTTCTACACATGAGGTTTGGGGGCTATTTATTTAGGATAGAAACTTTTAAAATAAAGTTATTGGCTGAGGGAAAATTATTAGTAGAAATGATCCGTTGAGATATGGAAGACAGTAGGATTGATTGATGGGAGTTCCAGAGAGACACGGGATGGGACCAAGAGCATCCGTGGAGAAGCCCCAGCACGCAACCAAGAGTAGCCCCAGCTCGCCACAACTAGAGAGAGCCCACGCTCAGCAACAAAGACCAACAGCAGCGAAAAAGAAAGATAAGCTCTACAAAAACACCGAAAACATGTTCTGATCAGAAAAGACAGACTATTAGCTCCCTAGACATAAATACTGTGATACTATTAATGTAGTCCATGATTGATTAACTTCTTTAGACAGTAAATCACTTTTCCTTAGGAAAGAGTATAATACAGAAATAATTAACAGGGTTTCCCAGGTGGTGCTAGTGGTAAAGAATCTGCTTGCAATGCAGGAGATGTGGGTTGGATCCCTGGGTCGGGAAGATACCCTGGAGGAGGGCATTGCAACCCACTCCAATATTCTTGCCTGGAGAATCCCACAGACAGAGGAGCCTGGTGGGCTACAGTCCATAAGGTCACAAAAGAGTTGGACACAACTGAATCAACTTAGCATGCACCCATACACACACACACACACACACACACATATATACACACACACATATAAAGATTGTTCTTACATTAATATCTTACTTTGTAAAAAATGTCATGTCAATAGGTAATTGTTTCACCTGTGCTAGTCTTATCTCCATTATAAGAACACACGGATTATGTCTTATTGCCTTTGTATTTGACACAGTGTCTACCCTCTCCTGGATCAGTAATATGCATTCAGTATAGATTTGTAAAACTAGAGGGGTCTTGCAAAGATCAACTCCTCATGGTACTTACAGATAAGGGAACTGGGCTCAGATGCCTTGTTCCACTGTAGGCTCTCAGCAAGTCCGGGAGCCCATGCTCACTCTCAGATTCTTAGCCAGTGTTCACTGCACTGTACCACCCCTTCTGAATAATTCATACAAAACTTCCTTTGGTCTTATACTGTCTTTCTTCAAGATCTCATTTTACTGTACCCAGAATTATATTATTAACCTTTAAAATATGCTTGAGCATTCAGGAGGCATTAAAGAAAACTTTTGTTTTCCAGGTGAACATACTTTAAGCTCTGAGACATGAGGATCCTATCCACAATCACAGCGAACCAGTGGCAGTAAGAAAAGAACATTTAAACGCTTTTGCACCTGTAGGGGCCATGCTGCCAAAAAGGAAACAGACTGATAAAGAGTCTCCATTTGGACTTGATCACTTTTTCCTCACCCTCATAGTTGGGATCTCTATAAAAATAGCTTTTCCCCAGTGATGACTGTCACTGTTTCTAAATGGAAAACAACTTGTAAACTTCTTTTACCTCCCTGAAGTGGGACAATATTGGCACAAACATTTCCTTGATATTTAATAACTCCCTCCAACTGCTGCAGCTGCTCCAAGACAGACACAGGCAGAGATTAGATAGGGTGTTTGCACCTGGCCGGCCATAAACTGTTTCTTAGTTGCAGATGAAGGTTACCAGGGCCCATTCCCTTCTGTCCTCAGACCCAGGAGGTGGAAACATGAAAGAGAGCTGCAGTTATTTATAAACAGTAAAAACTTCTGGGGAGTGTATCAAATGAATGGACTGATTTGCCTACTCAGAGTAGAAGTAGAGGTTTTTCCAGTCAGTTGACAACTCTGGTGCTTAGAAATGCCTCCTCCTGGCCTAGTCCTTTCTATCCCAATGTTAGACTATAGGTTTTGTTTCTAGCAGAGGGTAGGTGTGAACTCAACATGGATTATGTGCTCCATCTGTTGAGTTCTCAGTTCTCTCCTTCGACAAGTAGGATGTTTTGTCTTTGCAACTTGGCCTTGGTACATCTGCCTCCCGCTGGCCTCTGCATCCACCACTCTGGTTTTCTAGACCCAGCATCTTGACCCAGGGTTGGAAGAAATGGAGCTCAGCTTGGAGAAGGGGGTGGAGCTGGGTACCTTTTGTGGAGTGTTCTCCTTAATTTGATTCAATGGATCCGGCTGGCAGGAAACACAATAAAAATGAGTTTACAGACCTCTGAGGCCAGCTGTCATCTACTTAGCCACAGTGTGGTAATTTGAAAGCATTATGGGAAAAAAAAAAAAAAACCCCTTCATATTAGCAGATCATTTGAACGGGCTCTTTTTCTCCCCCACAGATCCGAAATACCCTACACTTCTGTTACCAGTGTGTCCTGTAAGCATGATTCATTCTTAGACTAGAATAACTCTTTTTACTATCTCTAGTTCAGAGGCATGCGCTTCCCTGGTCTCTAGGTGCTAAAAGAATCCACTTGCCAATGCAGGAGATGCAGGTTCTGTCCCTGGGTCAGGAAGATCCCTTGGAGAAGGAAGTATCAACCCACTCCAGTATTCTTGCCTAGAAAATCGCATGGACAGAGGAACCTGGGGGACCACAGTCCATGGGGTCCCAAAGAGTCAGACAGAACAGTGACTAAACAACAAATTCAGAAGTATACACAAGGAACTTCAGTTTAAATGGAAATATGCCATATTTGTGGCATTTTCCACTCCTTTTTCTAGTGGTTTCCAAGCTTTTCAAGTATGAGAGTCCCTGTTCTACCTAATAATAGTTTTGTTTTAGTCTGTGTTGATTGAGACTACCAAAAGCTACTGTGAAAGCAGCATATTTTGTATTTATTAATCATGACAACAGTAACCTCCACACGAAAAATGTGCATATATTCCAATGCACTATTTATTCTGTCCTTGATAGTACTTGGTATAAATATAGATTCCAGGACCCCCTTAAAGGAACTCCAAGGACTTCCAGGGGTGCAAGGCCCAAATTATAAAGACAGTCACTGTTCAAAAAAAGCAATGACTCTTACAGAAGGAATTTAGAGGGAAAGCTGTTGAAATAATCTTGCAAAACTTGCAGAATAAGACCTTTGGTACATCATGTTCCACAGGATAAAGAGAGGAGAAAGCTAGAGAGATAGCATTTGAATTTCTAGCAATAAGTTTAGGTATTATGATTTTGCCATTTAGCCAAGACTTTTTAAATGGACCAGTATAATTAGATAAAACTCCTAATCAGCCCAAATATTTTTATCTTCTTATAGTATGTAACTTTTAACCAGTATACTTACTGTGATTAGTAATACTGAACTATGCTCAAAAGTCCCTATATTAAAATTACATTAGTTAAAATGTAAAGAACATGATGCACAATCTGATTTAATTTTCATGAGGTCATTAACAAATATTAAACTATAATATATAATCTAAAATCATGTTCTCTCTCTTTATTCAGACTGGTATTATTATTCAGGTAACTGGATATGTATTAAAAGTTACTTCTAACTTCATTTTCCCCTTTGCTTTGTTAGGAACAAGCAATGGTTTCTAAAAGATTCTCTGATTCACATCTTAAAACACAGACCAGAACTCCAACATAAATCATAGGCCCTTCTTCTCCAAAAAGTATAGAGAAAAACACATTGTATCCCAATTTTCAGTAATCCTTGACTTCTCCTATTTTCTCCTGGGAGTCCACTCTTCCTGAAGGAATTAGCTTTGGTTTGTAATCTAAAGCCCTGATGTTTTCAGAGGGAGAGAAGACATGAAAAAGATCAGCCTCACACCTAAGCCAAATGATTCCCTGGATAATCCTCTCCAGATAGCAAACATTAGAACAAGCAAAGATAAACTTCACATGGGCAGCTCCAAGGCTACGCATCCCTAGGAGGGAAACTTCCAGACTTCCCTGGGTGCCTAGTTACAGAAAGGATATGATCCATGGTGAGGAAAGATACACATTCCCACGCAGAGTTTACACAAGTAAAATAGTGATCCCCAACAGCAGGCAGGGGACCTGATAACCTCTCCTAGTTGGGCTGCCCAGAATTATCTTTGAAAGCCAAAGGGCAGAATATTGACATAAACTCAACTGCCCTGACAACATGTAGTTAACCTGCCAACATCTTCTGGATACAAACCTTTACAGAACTTCGAAAAGGGCAAAAATCAAAGCCTTCACTCTCAGTCCTGTTCTGTCTCACGAGGTTGCATTCCTCATGTAGTATAACACCTCCCTTCACCCCCAAAGTTTTCAGCTCCCTCTCTCCAAGCCCAACACTGAGCCCCCTCTCCCTGGATTTACATTCAGGTGTGAATTGTGAATTCATACGTGTGGTGGGAATCCTTCATCCAAATGCAAATCATTCTTGCAAGATCAAAATTCTTTTGCTAGGGACAGTCAGGGCAGGCCTCTAAGGAAATTTGCATGTGCCTGGTAGTATAGGCACAGCAGAGGGTTACAGAAGTGAAGGGACAAAGAGATCATTGCAAAATCAAATTAACAAACAAATGAGATACAAATATACTCTATTAACTGTCTACATTTTTTTTGAAACAGGAAGAGGCTAGAATTTAGAATGCTGATATGCACCCCATTGAAAAGGGGCAAAAGAATTTTAATGAATCACAACACAACTTGAGATGCAGCCCAGATCATTAGAGTCTCCATGATTGTAACTCAATGGAGAGCTGGCTAGATTTAGCCTTCTGCTGATGATTTCTTAATGAAAAGGACTATAATTCAAAGTAAGAGTTCCATACTGCTTGTAGTTTAAGATAGCTGTTATAAAAGAATATTCAAGCTAGCATTAGAAAAATTTTAAAACATTTCAAACCCAATATTTCAAATAGCTTGCTACAACATATGCAGACAATATTTTTATATTATAAAAAATGAAAATTTCTCCAAATTTAGCTCCAAAAAGTCCAGTCTTAGTCTATTCTTTACATCATTCTCTTTCACCCAAATATATTGACACTGAGAAACCAAAATACCTAGAGTCAGTGATGTGGATAAGTGTGAGGCCAATAAAAATGACTGATGGGAAAAGTATCACCAACACACAATTTGTGAGATGGAGTCGTAAGTACTTTGACTATTACGGAGATCCACCGTGAGGACAGAAACTTGGATGATGACCAGTGTCAAACATCCTTGATCTCTGGAATCGACCTGGGGTGTGCCTCCCCACCAAACACACAGATTCATATCTTCAAGAGCTTTACAGGTAGATGTGGGCCCTGTGCACAACAGAGCCACCTCTACAGACAGGCTAGCAGTGATTCAAGGCACCACCTGGAGATGGATCTCCTGACTCAGATATGCAGAACACAGTAAGACTGGCCTTTGCAACCACGGGGGATGAATGACGCCAAACGCATTTTCTCGAGTGTGGTTAAAACTGCTCACAGACGAGGATTAGAATCATTAGTGTAATATTCTCCTATGCTTCTGAAGAAGACTACAAGCTTCTCTGAGCACAGAAAGTTTCCCTGTTGCTGCTTCTCCTGCCAGATCCCCACTGCAGCCAAGTAGTACCAGACATCTGATCATCAAACCATTGGCCATCACAGGAACTAGAAGCTAGATCAGCTGAGAGTGTCTGTTTGGAATCATTTAATGTAATTACTGGCGCATGATAATAAGATATTTGTCTCTTTTCCTCCGTCTTTCACACCTGCCCTTCTCACCTTTCTGAAACCAGAGAAGTAGTGTGTATGTGTGTGTGTGCGCGCACAGGTGCATGTACACGCACGCACATGCTATTGAGTAAAAGTCCTATTCACATTTAACTGTAGTTGTATAACTCTTTCTTATCACAAAAGACTTAAAAGTCGTATTTTCATTAAAAGGAAGAAAAAACTGACCCTACCCTCTCTCCTTAACTGTTCTCCATTCTAGCAGTAATATTGCCATTCCTTAAATGCCACTGGGAGTCAATAGATAGGGTTTCACAAACTGCTTTCTAAACGCCTGCTTTAAACAACATGGCATTTTACATATTCCCATTCAGTCCTTCCCCAGAGTCAACAGTGGACTCAAAATGCAACTATATCTCCAGGTCTGTTACCACTGTTATATAATACAGTCTGTTCATGAACTACAGATTCTATGTCATGCATGTATTAAGTGTTCAGTGAAAGTTCTATGTCATTCTACCTCTTATCCTTAAAGTTATCTGAAGGTTGTGCATGCATGCTAAGTCGCTTCAGTCATTCCAACTCTGTGCAGTACTATGGACTGTAGCCTACCAGGCTCCTCTGTCCATTGGCTTCTCCAGGCAAGAATACTGGAGTGTGTTGCCATGCCCTCCTGAAGGGGATCTTCCTGACCCAGGGATCGAACCCACATCTCCCACTGAAAGACCATTTGAATGGGAAGCCTCTTCATTTTCTGCATGACTTTAACCTTATTTGTAGTTTCTGGTATAGAACACTATTACTTTCCTTCCTTTTATGGTTCATTCAATAGACATTTGTGCAGTACCTTTTATGAACAGGATCACAACGAGAGACGATGTAGTGCCACGGACAACAGAGCGGGCTGCTTAAGAGATGACTCTTAAGGATCAGCCTCGGCCAAGTCACTTCTGTGCCATTCCTCAGTTTCCATATCTGTAGATTGGGGATAATTATAGTATCTATCTCATAATGTTGTTGCAAGGAATAAATGGGGCAGATCTGTTAAGTGCTTAGAACAATGGCAAGCATCTGTTAAGTGATAACTATTTCGATGTATCCAGGAGCTAGTACAGCAGTTCTTAGTCAGCGGTCCATGAACTGCTAGGGTCCACAGATGGACTTAGAGTGTCCCAGAACCCCTTGAAATCATTTATAAAAGTTAAGACTACTTTGTCTAGAGGGGGAAGTTTATAGTTTTCATCAGTTCTCAAAGGAGTGTGTGAAAACAAAAAGGTACCAAACCACTGAACTAGAGCTGCAGGGACATGAGACAAACTTTCCTCTAACAGAAGAGATGGACATTTAGTGACAATAAATATGATATCAGATGCAACCAACACAGCTCCCTAGAGTGGGGAGCATGTCAAAAGTCCTCCGTGGGCCAAGAAGAAATTATACCACAAGGAAGGAAATTAGGAGGCTAATGCATCAGTCACAAAGTGAAGCACTTAGTGGCTCAACTAAGGCAGTGGTCTCGGGCAGAGGATAGCAGGTAAGCCAGGGTCCTTGCTTACACACTGGGGGCTCATGAGTCTCCCACTCAATTACTGCAGATATGTACTGAGATAAATTTTCAAGCATATACCTAAAGTATATTATTTCTCCCAACCATAAATATCAGATGATGTTACTGATTTTCACGTCAGAATTAAAAATCTACTGAGGAAAAAAAAAAAAGTGCAAATTTGAAAGCTAACTTATTTATGAAAAGGCATTTCCAATTCCATTTTGTTTCTGAAATCCAGCTGGAATGATCTAAGTATGCCTTGCATGCACAACATTTCAACATCAAGGGTATCTATGATCATTTCAGTGGTGGTAACTAGCTTTACAAAGTCTGTAGCTAAACATAATCGATTCTGTAGCTTCCTAATGATCTGCCCTGAGGAGTTATTATTCCTGATGGCAATTAATCAAAATTAAAACAGACTGCATAGAATGAAGCAAATTCAAACCTCCGGCCTCAGTTAGGAACACCTGCGTATTCAGATTAATCATGGGTCCTGCTGGAATGTGACAGGTATATCAATATTACAGAGAAAAGAGAAGGGCAACATTTTCCAGTAGAGTTACAAGTGTAATTCCAAGGAGCAAAGATTCTAAACCTGAGTCTATGTCAAACAAAACCAAAATCCATAGTTATCCAAAGGGGGAGAGGGGGAGGGCTAGAAGGCACTGGGAGATTGGATCTGACACAGACACGCTATTGATACTATGCATAAAATGGATAACTAATGAGAGCACCCTGTGTAGCACATGTCTCTCTTCTTAATGCAATGGTGATGTGAACGGGAAGGAAGTTCAAAAGGGAGGGATTATATGTATATGTATGGATGATTAATTTTGCTGTACAGTAAAAACTGACACAATGTTAATGCAACAGTACTTCAGTAAAATATAATTTTAAAGAAATGGAGACATAAAGACTTTCCCTGAGAATCAAAAGCTGTTGGAGTTCATTGCCACTAGACTTGTCTTATAAGAAATGATAAAAGGAATTCTTCCACCTTAAATGAAAGGATACTAATTAGTCACATAAAAAGATAAAAAAATATAAGATATACTGGTTCAGTTCAGTTCAGTCGCTCAGTCGTGTCTAACTCTTTGTGACCCCATGAATCGTAAAGGTAACTATATAGTCAAATTCAGAATACTCTAATACAGTTGTATAGTGTTAACTCCAGTATAAAGGACAAAGGTATTACAAATAACTATAGCTACAATAATTTGTTAATGGGTATACAATATAATAAGCCATAAACTGTGACATCATAAACATGAAATGAGGGAAAATAAAGAGTAGAATTTTTGTGATCAAAGTTAAGTTATCAGATTGAAATAGACTATTATAGCTATCAGATGTTTTTTGTAAGTTTCACAGCAACCACAAAGCAAAAATTTATAGTAGACATACAAAGATAAAGAGAAATTAATAAAACAAACCATTATGGAAAAATCTGGAGAATGAAAAGGCAACTCACTCCAGAATTCTTGCCCAAAGCATCCTGTGGACAGAGAAGCCTGGTGGGCTGCTGTCTGTAGGGCTGCACAGAGTCAGACACAACTGAAGCAACTTAGCATGCATGCATGCATTGGAGAAGGAAATGGCAACCCACTCCAGTATTCTTGCCTGGAGAATCCCAGGGACAGAGGAGCCTGGTGGGCTGCCATCTATGGGGTCGCACAGAGTCAGACACAACTGAAGTGACTTAGCAGCAGCAGCAGAATGGAAAAATCAATTCACAAAGCAAATCCGCAAGCAAGAAAGAAAGGAACAAAGGAACTAGAGAACAGTTAAAAACAATTAACAAGATAGCATTAGTAAGTGCTTGGGGCTTCCCTGGTGACTCTGTGGTAAAGCATCTGACTGCAGTGCAGGAGATGTGGGTTTGATCCCTGGGTCAGGTTGATCCCCTGGAGAAAGGAAATGGCAATCGACTCCAGTATTCCTGCCTGGGAAATCCATGGACAGAGAAGCCTGACAGGGTACAGTCCGTGGAATCACAAAAGAATCAGCCATGACTGAGCAACTAAACAACATCAACCACACCAGTAAGTCCTTACCTATTGATGATTACTTTAAATGTAAATGGATTAAACTCTCCATACAAAAAGATACAGAGGAGCTGAATGGAGAAAACAAGAAGACCCAACTGTCTACCGCCTACAAGAGACTCACTTCAGCTTTAAGGACACACACATGTTTAAAGTAAAGGAATGGAAAAAGACATTCCATGCTAATGGCATCTTAAAGAGAAAAGGGTAGCTATGTTTGCATCAGACAAGATAGACTTGAAGTCAAAAAACTGTACAAAAAGCAAAGAAAGTCATTATATTATGATAAAGGAATCAATTCATCAAAAATATATAACAATTGAAATATATACGCACCCAACATTAGAGTACCAAATTATATAAAACAAATACTAAACAATCTGAAGAGAAAAATAATAAACAAAAGAATATTATTAGGGGATTCAGTATCCCATTTTCAATGCTGAATAATCATCCAAGCAGAAGATCAATATGAAACATTAGAGTTGAACCATACTTTAACCCAGGTCTTCCCAGGTGGCACTAGTCGTAAAGAATTTGCCTGCCAAAGCAGGAGACATAAGAGATGTGGGTTCGATCCCTGGGATTGGAAGATCCCCTGGAGAAGGAAATGGCAACCCATTCTAGTACTCTTACCTGGAGAATCCCATGGACAGAAGAGCCTGGCACCTGCCAGTCCATGGAGTCACAAAAGAGTCAGACATGACTGATGCAACTTAGCATACTTTAGCCCAAAGGATCTAACAGACATTTATAGAATGTGCTATGTAACAGCAGCAGAATACACATTCCTTTCAAGCACACAAGGAACACTGTCTGGGATAGATCATGTATTAGGCCACAAACCATGTCTCAGAAAACTTAAAAAGATTGAAATCATATGAAGTACCTTTTTTGACCACAATGGTATGAAAACAGAAATCAGTTACAGAAGAAAAAATTGAAAATTCATACATATGTGGAAATTAAACAACAAACTCCTGAACAACTAATAGATCAAAGAAGAAATCAAAAGAAAAATAAAAAATACCTTGAAACAAACAAAAATGGAAATCAGTTCAGTTCAATTCAGTCACTCAGTCGCGTCCGACTCTTTGGGACCCCATGAATCACAGCACGCCAGGCCTCCCTGTACATCACCAACTCCCGGAGTTCACTCAAACTCACATCCACTGAGTGGGTGATGCCATCCAGGCATCTCATCCTCTGTTGTCCCCCTTCTTCTCCTGCCCCCAATCCCTCCCAGCATCAGTCTTTTCCAATGAGTCAACTCTTCACATGAGGTGGCCAAAATGCTGGAGTTTCAGCTTTAGCATCATTCCTTCCAAAGAACACCCAGGACTGATCTCCTTTAGAATGGACTGGTTCAAAACTAATGAAATGCAGCAACACAGTTCAAAGAGGGATGTTTATAGCAAAATGCCTACATTAAGAAAAAAAGAAAGATCTCAAATAAACAATCTAACATTATACCTCCAGGGACTAGAAAAAGAAGAATAAATGAACTCCAAAAGTTAGCAAAAGGAAGGAAATACAAAGATCAGAGCAAAAAAAAAAAAAAAGAAAGAAACAAAGACCAGAAAAATAACAGAAAAGATCAATAAAACTGAGAGTTGGTTTTTAAAAAGATTAAAAAAAAAAAACCTGACAAACTATTAACTAGACTAACTATAAAAACAGAAGACTTAAAATAAAAAATGAAAGAGGAGACATTAAAGCTGATACTACAGAAATACAAACGATCATAAGAGATAACTATGAACAACTGTGTGCCAATAAATAGGACAGCCTAGAAGAAATGGATAAATTTCTCGAAATGTACTTTTTTTTTTTTTTTTTGCCCTGAACTAAACAGGAAAGTAGGTAGGAATTTACCAATTGTGAAGTGAAAGTCACTCAGTTGTGTCCGACTCTTTGTGACCCCATGGAGTATACAGTCCATGGAATTCTTTGGGCCAGAATACTGGAGTGGGTAGCTGTTCCTTCTCCAGGGGTCTTCCCAACCCAGGAATCGAATCCAGGTCTCCAGCATTGCAGGTGGATTCTTTACCAGCTGAGCCTCAAGGGAAGTTGCATGCATGCTAAGTCACTTCAGTGGTGTTTGTGACCTTAAGAACCATAGCCGCCAGGTTTCTCTGTCCATAGGATTCTCCAGGCAAGAACACTGGAGTGGGTTGCCATGTCCTTCCCCAATTTACCTATTTAGTTGTTCCTAAATTTAAAATCAAAATACGCTTTTGTGTTTTTCTCAAACTTTCAATTTTTTCTTTTTTTTTTTTTTAACCATGTTGCACAACTTGTATGACCTTAGTTTCCCAATCAGGGATCAAATCCACTCACTGATGCTCTGTGACAACCTAGAGGAGTCGGGTGGGGTAGGGGTTGGGAGCGAGGCTCAAGAGGAAGGGAACATATGTGTGATTCATGGTGATGTATGGCAGAAACCAACACAATATTGTAAAGCAGCATTTATCCTTCAATTAAAAGAAAAACAAAACCCACACCCTCAGCAGTGAAAGTGTGGAGTCCTAACCACTAAACCACCAGGGAATTTCCCCCGATTTTGTATTCATTAATTGTTTTATCAAACCACAGCACCCCAGAGTAGCAGGAGAGAGACGTATACATAATGGTTAAGCACACATTCTCTGAAACCAGATTTCCCAGATTTGAATCCTGCTTTTACCATTTAAGAGCTCTGTAACCTTGAACAATTTACTTCACAGCTCTGGGTCTCAAGTCTCCTTTTGCAAACTAGGGACGACCTTAAGACATAACCTATTGGGATTAAGGAAATGAATTCATATGCAAACAGTTTAGAATGGGGCCTTGTGCATGGTGAATACCTCATAATTTTTTCTATTATTATTATTATAATCATTGGGCAAGTTTCTTTAAATTCTCTGAGCCTCAGTTTCTTTATTTGTAAGAGAGGGATGAAAGCATCGGTCACATCATAGTATTGTTACGAGGACTACATAAGATAATAAAAGCACGTACTCTCCAACTAACAGCTAATAAATAACGATGATGATGACATCATCCATTGAGTGCTTATTACATGATAATTCCTTTACACCTGTTGTTTTGCTTGTTTCATAGCAAGTCTAAGAAGTACTTATCAGTTTATTCTTTTAAAAGATGAGGAAACTGAGGCCTGGGAATATGAAGTAAAACTACCTCTGCTCACACAGCTTAATAATCGGCAGAATGAAGACTCTAGCCTGCCCACTGCATCTGAAAACTTGCTCTCTTGATAGGTACCTTATACTAACAAAAAAAGGAGAGAAGAAAATAAAATGGTTGATGTCCTGTAGCTGAAATTAATTCCATATTATAAATAATATGATTTAAAGTCCAGGCCATCTATTTTCATCAATGTAATCAGAATAAATAATGCAACATTAGAATACTTTTCAATGAGAGAAGCAAGCTGTAAATTAGAGGCATGGATAAGAAGCAAAAGTGTTTTGAAGTTTTAATTTTATACAACTGGGTAGGAATTATAATGGTAGCTTTTTTTCTTTTCAAATACAAACAAGTCAATCATAGTAGAAATTCAAAAATAATCATCATTAATGAATTGGCATGAATTTATTAACTGAAATAATTTATTCTTTTAAAGCATACATTTGAGATGCATTCTTATGAAATAAATTCTTATCAAAGGATAAATGTAAAGAATTAAGGAAAGTGGCTCAGACGGTAAAGAATCTTCAATGCAGGAGACTTGGGTTCGATCCCTGGTTTGGGAATATTTCTTGGAGAAGGGAATGACTACCAACTCCAGTATTCTTGCCTGGAAAATTCCATGATAGAAGAGCCTGGTGGGCTACAGTCCATGGGGTCGCAAAGAGTCAGACTCGACTGAGTAACTTTCACTTTCACAAAGAAAGTCCTTTAATGAAAGAATTTGGAAGTTCCAAGCTACCATCTTATCCATACCAATTTTTATACCAAATAACAGGAATGGTCACCTATTAAAGTTTAAACAAAATCACTCCTATGTCTGACTCACCATCATCAGATGAACGCATTCCCTAATGAGATCACTAGTCACTACTTATAAACAGAAAAATTTCTTAAAATAGAACACAAGAGTAAACACAGGTACAAACTACAAATGCATTCCTTAGCTTTCTGATTCTGGCCCTATGAAAACAGACCAAGATGGGCAAGGCAGAAATGACTAAGCATTCATTTATTTGGCAAATATTCCCAGAGTTTCTACTTGGTACCCTTATATTGAGTTACAATCTAGGAGTCCAGAAAAAAAAAAGGAAAAGAAAAATAAAAACAGGAAAGAAAAGGAAAAGAAAGAAAAAACAATGTTCTGTCCTTGAAGTTACAGTCTAGTGACGAATATAGCTGAGTGAACAGGCAGTTCGTGTACAGCATAAGAAGTGCTTTAAAAGGGAAATGACATTAAATGCTCTATTAAAATGCTCTTTTAATAGGTTCCTAGAAATGAAAGATCGAGAAAGGCTTTTCAAGTCTGAATTGAGACCTGAAAAGTTTACGGTGGAGGTGACACTGTTAAAGTTGCATATTTGAAAGATCACTGCCCACTGGGAAGAGAAAAGACAGAAGGGGGACACCACAGGCCAGCTGCAGACTGCCACGGTGACCCTGGCGGAAGAAGGTGACACTGGGTACCAGGGAAACAGCTGCAGGGCTGGAGGGAAGTGGCTAGATTCTCAAGATGATGATGATGATGAATCGGAATTATTAGAACTTGGTAATTAACCAGAAGAAGAAAGGAAAGGATTGGAAGGAAGGATGAGATCCTACTTTGGTTTTCCCCAGAAACAGATCTCCAGGAAAAGGTTCAAGTACAAGCAGTTCATTGGAGAATAGGGAATAAGGGTGGGAAAATGAGGAAGTGATAACAAGGAGGAAATGTAGCCAAGAAAGAGTGCTTTATCATGCCAACTATGCAATTAATGTCATGGAGAAATCCTGGGAAATGGTATCAAACAAATGTCTCAGAGTTCTCTCATCCAAGAGGTTGAGAAGATGGGGAATTTACAAGCCAATTGCCATGAATCACTGGCAGCTGGGTTTAATTCTCCAGCATCTCCAGCCTGCTCTGCACAGGCAGGGCAGATTTCTGTTGCTTCTTATAAAGACCCTTAGGCAAAAAAGACATAGTTTCAGGTTTCAGGAAATGGGCAGGAGCATATGGAATGGTAAGACCCAAAGAATATTTACTACAGGTAACATTCAGTTTCTGGTGTGGTTCAGTGGGATAAGGAGATGAGGACCTGAGATGAAGAGCCCAAGGATTGAAGCAAGACAGAAGGGGGACTGGGGAGAAGAGGTTATGACTTTGATGTTTGGTATAATTCATTTGAGGTGCTCAGGAGACATCATAAGTAAAGGTGTTTAGTAGACTGTTGGGTATGCAAATATGAGTCTTTGGAGAGCAATCTGTTCAGTTCAGTAGCTCAGTAGTGTCCAACTTTTTGTGACCCCATGGACTGCGGCACACCAGGCTTCCCTGTCCATCACTAGCTCCCGGAGTTTACTCAAACTTATGTCCATACAGTTGGTGATGCCATCCAACCATCTCATCCTCTGTCGTCCCCTTCTCCTCCTGCCTTCGATCTTTCCCAGCATCAGGATCTTTTCCAATGAGTCTATTCTTCACATCAGATGGCCAAAATATTGAAGTTTCAACTTCAGCATTAGTCCTTCCAATGAATATTCAAGAATGATTTCCTTTAAAATAGACTGGTTAGATCTCCTTGCAGTCCAAGGGACTCTCAAGAGTCTTTTCCAACACCACAGTTCAAAAGCATCAATTCTTCAGCACTCAACCTTCTTTATAGTCCAGCTCTCACATCCATACATGACTATAGGAAAACCATAGCTTTGACTAGACCTTTGTTGGCAAAGTAATGTCTCTGCTTTTTAATATGTTGTGGAGAAGGCAATGGTACCCCCACTCCAGTACTCTTGCCTGGAAAATCCCATGGATGGAGGAGCCTGGCGGGCTGCAGACCATGGGGTCGTTAAGAGTCAGACACAACTGAGCGACTTCACTTTGACTTTTCACTTTCATGCATTGGAGAAGGAAATGGTAACCCACTCCAGTATTCTTGCCTGGAGAATCGCAGGGACGGGGGTGCCTGGTGGGCTGCCATCTATGGGGTCGCACAGAGTCAGACACGACTGAAGTGACTTAGCAGCAGCAGCACCTAGGTTGGTCATAGCTTTTCTTCCAAGGAGCAACCATTTTTAATTTCACGACTGCAGTCACCATCTGCAGTGATTTTGGGGCCCCCAAAATAAAGTCTCTCACTGTTTCCATTGTTTCCCCATCTATTTGCCATAAAGTGATGGGACCAGATGCCATGATCTTAGTTTTCTGTATGTTGAGTTTTAAGCCAACTTTTTCACTCATGAAAGTGAAAGAGGAGAACAATCTGATATACGGTTAAAGATTTGGAAACTGTCAACATGGAAATTCATGAAATCCCATGGGAAACTGTATAATGGGAGGAACAATGATGGGCAAGGGCAGGAACCAAAGATTGCCTGAATGTAAGGAACAAGGAAAGGAGAAGAAATCTGCAAAGAAGAATAAGACGATGCATCAGGGAATTACAAGGAAAACTAGAAGAGTGGGTGTCTAGAAGCCAGGAAGAGAAACCTAAGAAGCAGAGAATAAAAATGTATTACTTGCTGCTGAAAAATCGAGAATAATAAAAGACAAAACAATAGTATTAAATTCAGCAACAAGCAAGTCTTCAGTGATCTTGGAGTCACTGGTGAAGAGATTCTATTGCACCCAAGGATGCATATGTGTGAGTCATTATAGACAGCAAAGATAGATAACTCAAGAAGTTTAACTGAGAATGGGAGGAACTGGAGAAAATAGAGACTGAAGGCTTAGTACCTGCAACATACTGTAAAATAAACCATATTGTAATGGTTTAAAAACTGAAGATGACTGTCAGGTTAAGGGAAGAGTTTTTGGTCACAAGAAGGCTTGTTTGTTTATAGAAAATGGAAGAGATTGATAAGAAAGGGCCTCCAGAGGGCACGGAGAGACTGAAGGTACGGGAAAAATAATAAAAAGGCAGGAGATCTCTAAAGACAGAAAGGGGACTGAGTCCAGAGTCAGGGGGAATAAGATGTTACATGGAGTTTCTTTCCTTTGTTGCAAGTGGGAAGGAGAAAAGTGATGGGTGTAGATCAGGACTAAATTGTAGATTTGGTGGCATGAAGTTAAGAAGACACCTGTGGATTTTCCCTGTGAACCAAGAGTTGAAGAGAAGAGAAAGGTGTGAATGAGGAGGGATCCGTGATGTCAAAGGCTTAAGGAGCTTATGGCTAGAATGAAATGCCTCTGCAGAGAAAGCTGAGGAGGAAAACAGCTGTGTGATTTCCTCTCCATGCTCAGCTGCCCAGGTGTGAGCCCAGAGACTAAATAGTTGGACTTTTTCAAGACTGGGTTTCAGCAAGTGGTAGGAAGAAAGGATGACAGGGTGAGAGAGTTGCAAGGTGGCTGAAGTGATGAAAACAGAAATCAAACAGGGAAGAATTTAGGATCACAGGAAAATAATGGACAGAAGCAATTCACGGGAATGGCATCCTAGGGTCTGATCAAGGGATTCTATTTCCAAGGTTTGGGGGTAAGGAGAGAGCATGCTAAGAGGGAGAAAAGTCACAAACAGGCACCTGTGTAAATGGATGAAATTTCCCTGACATTGACTAGTTGGTCATGGTAGAGGGATAAAGCAGGAGAAGGCTATGAAGAAAGTGGGGAAGAAAATCAGGCTGCCATGGCGGAGATGCGAAATGGCTGGGCCAGCATCCAACTGAGGAGCTAAGTCAGTGGTCACGGGACGGCCACTGCTCTCTCCCTCTATTGTGAGTTGAATTGTGTCCTCCCAAAAGATATACTGGAACTCTAACTCTTAATTTCCTGTGAATGGGACCTTCTTTAGAAATAGGGTCTTTGAAGATGTAGTCAAGATTGGGTGGCCCCTGAGCCAATATGACTTATAAGAATAGGAGGAGAGACACAGATAAAGACACAGAGGGAAAACGCCATGTGGCAACGAAAGCAGAAACTGAAGTGATGTGTTTGTAAGCCAAGGGATGAAAAGGATTGCCTTCAGAGAGAGCATGGCCCTGCTGACATCCAGGTCTCAGGCTTCTGGTATCCAGAACTATTGAGAGAGCGTCCTTTTGCTTGGATTGTGGCACACTGCAATCGTATACTACTTTTGTTTAAGGCTACACTAACTCTGATATTTTGTTTCAGAACAAATATGGCCCCAGGAAACTAATTACGCCCTCAATGCTTATATGACTTAGCCAGGGCCATGGGTCTATTTCCCAATGTCACAGAGCACCAACAGAAGTCGACAGATACTGGGACAATTCTCCGTTTCTAAGTAGAAACTGGAGCTCTTTGTTCTTATTCAGTGTCATTTTCAACTCTTATCCAGTGATACGATAATTCAGAGCACTTCATTCCCAAGTAAAGATCTCCGAAGGTAAAGTTCATCCAGTAGGAAGAGAAAGACAAAATATCCTCTCTGTAAATTTAGAAGTGTAGGGATGTTTCAGATCAGAGTCAATCACAGTGCTAAAATATCTGGTGTTTACTATATTTTTACTTTCAAAAGGAAGTCAGTGCACTTTTTCTGGTGACAGTACGTGCCCATTTTGTGTACTAGAGCCTTTTTTTACAACAATATTGACACACGATTTAATGTTCCCATTTCTCCTGATTGGTTTGGCACAAACAATGCATTTATATGCCAATGAATACGACAGATGTACTTGACTCCTTCTCTCTCTCACTAACATGTACACACATACATATAAAATATATGTATGTGTATAAATATATCATTAGTTTTCTTATGAACAGATGCTGAGAGTAACAGATTAATCCATGAGTTCATGAATTAATATCCCAAGGATTGTTTCCCCAAGGCAGGAAGACTTCTATTAGCCAAAGACTGACGAAAATGCAAGATTTTCTATGGCATTGGAATTTTGTTAGGTTTTTAGCTTTACATGAATTATTTAAACCTTAAAGTTATAAACAGTCTCTATAAATCGGAGAGGTAACCACGGCCACCCTCAGGAGTTGGGTAGGTAATAAAAATAACTGAAGTTGACCTGATTGTATTCCCGGGATGTACTCTGTTTACACATTAAACACGCAGCTTCACATCCACCCAGAAATGTTTTCTCCTATTTTTCTTGAAACACAAGGCCCTGCTCAGTCTACCTTTCATTTTCCCATCTTTGCAATTCACCATCCAGTGAATTCTGTAAAGAGAACCAACAGGGCAAGTATCAGGCTCACTGGTTGGAGGACTAAGACCTCAGTGGTAAAAGGAAGACAGAGGGGAAACTCAGGCTGAATGTGAGGGTAGCAAGTCTCCCTGGGCTCTAGCTGGTCCGACTCAAGTAGGAATTTTATACAAAATACCAGATTGCTAAATGTCAGATATTAATTTCTTTTCTCTTCTTTCTTTTTTTTCACTCACAACGATGTCCAGAACAGTCTGAAGCCAAACCAAACATGTCTGGGTGCAGGTTTAGCCAATGGGATGCTAGGTCACAACCTTTGCTAAATACTGTTTTCTTGTGTGGCAAAATATATATAACATAAATTTTACCATTCCAACTATTTTTCAGTGTATAATTCTGTGGCATGAAGTCTATCCACAATCTTGTGCAACCATCACCACCATTTGTTTCCAGAATATTTTCATCACCCCAAGTACAAACTCTAAACTAATTAATCTGTTGTGCCTTTTATTATCAACTTTGAAATGAAAATAGAACTTGAAAAAGGTCCCCTGAAGTCACCATACTTGATGCTAAAACAAAACCCTTCAATGTTAGGCTAGACATTTACTTGTTAAGCTAGACATTTACCTTCTTCTTCCAGAAACTTTCCAGGAGTTTAATCCTCTGCCAGATGTAAAAGTCTCTCCAGAAATCCTTTATTTCATCACCTCTCAGCTCCATCCTGCTTACCACACCATCATTCCATTTGACCAAACTGTGGCCCTTATTATGGCCTTGAAAATGTCTGCTCTGCACTCACCCAAGTTTCCTGTACTCTCCACCCTGCTCTTCCCACTCTTTCCAACCTCTGCCTCGTTAAAACCTAAGGCCTGTCCAAGAGCATCACAATTTTGAAAGGTTGTACTTCATTTCATGGGATTCTCCAGGCAAGAATACTGGAGTGGGTTGCCATTTCCTTCTCCAGGGGATCTTCCCAACCCAGGGATTGAACCCAGGTCTCCCACATTGCAAGCAGACGCTTTAACCTCTGAGCTACCAGGGAAGCCCTACAATATACTCTTGTAGCTTATTATATACATAATAGTTTGTACCTTTTAATACACTACCCCTATATTGCCCCCTCTTTTCTTTCCTCACTGGTAACCACTAGTTTGTTCTCTATATCCATGTGTGTGCTTCACTAATTTGTAATATTTTTAGATCCCACATATAAATGATCAGTTCAGTTTAGTCACTCAGTTGTGTCCAACTCTTTGCTACCCCATGGACTGCAGCATGCCAGGCCTCCCAGTCCCTCACCAACTCTTGGAATTTACTCAAACTCATGTCCATTGAGTTGGTGATGCCATCCAACAACCTCATCCTCTGTTGTCCCCTTCTCCTCCTGCCTTCAATCTTTCCCAGCATCAGGGTCTTTACTAATAAGTCAGTTCTTCGCATCAGGTGGCCAAAGTATTGGGAGTTTCAGCTTCAGCATCAGTCCTTCCAATGAATATTCAGGACTGATTTCCTTTAGGATGGACTGGTTGGATCTCCTTGAAGTCC
Organism: Nanger dama; assembly: GCA_917880005.1. NCBI lineage: Eukaryota > Metazoa > Chordata > Mammalia > Artiodactyla > Bovidae > Nanger > Nanger dama. Next base: position 10,103,638 of record CAKJTW010000032.1, on the reverse strand, counting down.
AAGGGACTCTCAAGAGTCTTCTCCAACACCACTGTTCAAAAGCATCAATGTAAGTGATAACACACAGTATTTGTCTTCCTCTGACTCTTTGCGACCCCATGGACTGTGGTCCACCAAGCTCTTCTGTTCCAGGATTCTCCAGGCAAGAATATTGAAGTCAGTTGCCATTTTCTACTCTAGAAGATCTTCCCAACCCAGGGATTGAGCCTGCATTTCCTGCACTGGCAGGTATATTCTTTACCACTGCATCACCTGGGAAGCCCCCTACACTGCCTTAGCTCTCAGAAAATATTCTCTGGAAGAAAATCTCTGTTTGACAATCCTGTATATTCTAATTTGTCCATGCTAATCAACATGAATATTAAAAGTTTTGTTTTTCACTTTTACTATGACAGCTTATGAACAGACTCAGCAGATGCTCCCAGGCAAGAAAATGACCAGGAGTTTTAGCCTTTTCTCTCTCTAAAATTTACTTTTGCTAATTTTATATTCTTCTTGACTTCTATAATCTTTTTTTTCATAGTTGTGATTGCTTCCTACTACTACCACATCATACTCAGAAGCAGACACATTCATGCCTTCAATGACTTCTTTCATCTTACTGTGGCTTTAAAAATGAAGAACAATAAAAGCATTAGTCCAGACAAAAGAATTTTTTCCTGGTAGAGTGTAATTTTTATTTGAAATGCAGCTGAAAGGAGAATAGGATTGGGCTTCCCTGGTGGCTCAGATGGTAAAGCGTCTGCCTCCCGATACGGAGACCCGGGTTCAATCCCTGGGTCGGGAAGATCCCCTGGAGAAGGAAATGGTAACCCACTTCAGTATTCTTGCCTAGAGAATTCCATGGACAGAGAAGCCTGGTAGGCTACAGTCCACAGGGTCGCAAAGAGTCGGACACAACTGAGCGACTTCACTTCACTTTCACTTTAAAGTAAATCCACTTTATAGCAAATTTAGATGAGGCATATCAATTCCAAAAATAACATGGAACAGATTTCTAGTATTCACTCATACACATTTTCCCTCTTTCCTGGAGCAGAGAAGACAGCCATTATTTCCAAGCCTTCAGGAAGGGCCATGTGCCCAGTTATGTCCAATGAACTATGAGCATAAATGATGTGTGTCCCTTTCAAGAAAAGGTGCTTAAAGATGAGTAAGAATTCTCTACATTCTCCCTTTCATGGAGACTAGAAAGGTCACATGCTTTAAGATATGGAGCCACTCAGGCTGGTCCCTAAGACATTGCTGGGAAAAGAAGCCACTTTGCAGAGTTGCTGGGCTCATGGTGGACTTTGCATCAGTAGGAAAGAACTTCATGTTGAGTCACTGAGTTTTCAGAACACGTCTACATCTGTGCTGTGCTTAGTCACTCAGTTGTGTCCAACTCTTTGTGACCCCACGGACTGTAGCCGGCCAGGCTCCTTTGTCCACAGGGATTTTCCAGGCAAGTATACTGGAGTGGGTTGCCATGCCCTCCTCCAGGGGATCTTCCCAACCCAGGAATCAAACCCAGGTCTCTCATATTGCAGGCAGATTCTTTACTGTCTGAGCATAGTACATCCTATAAAGGCAAATAAAATAAGGAATTCCTAATCTAAAAATGCAGCATTTTCTCAGATTTTTTAGAAACAAATCTTTTTTTAGAAATGTTTTTCAGATCTCTAAATCTTTTTTAATGTTTTTTAGAAAAATCTTTCAAATTATAATATTCTAGAAACTGTTGTTTGGAATACTAGGTATTATAGACAATGATTATAATAAAATTATTTGTCAAGGAAGGTTAGTGAAGAATATCCTTAGTTACAATGGTGTGAAGTTTCCTTTGGAGCTTTTATTTTCCTTTCATTCTTTCTTTCTTTTTCATTTTACCCTTGAGGTATAAACATAAAAGGGAAGGTTATATCTATTCTGAGCTAAACTACATCATACCTTAAACTTGAAGTAATTCTAGTGATGCTATTGTGCATATTAACATCAGGGACTTTCCAGTCTCAGGAAATTAAAGCTGTATGTTTAAAGGGAGCAGCAAAATTTAACCTTTAGTTCTTTATTTTTTCATCTAGTCATACCATACCCTCCAGCCAAGAGCATTGCATTTAAGTCTTCCCTTCTCAAAGTGACCTCCTTTTCCCTTTCCTCAGCCCCTCCTGCCTATGTTTAAACCTATTTGAACCTATGAGAAAAGCTATTATAAAGAACTATACTATTTTTGTCTGATAGTAGTTCAGTGCAACAGCTTCTTGGGTAATCTGTGTAATATAAAAATCTAATGTTTTTTTTTATTAGAAAAACACATATTATAACCTCAAGGGATGAACTTTGCTGTTATTTATCAGTTGGTTGTGGGGAGGGGATTTATCAGATGGGAAGTTTAAAATCTTCCCATTTTCCATCAGAACATCTTCTTGGTTGGCTACTTATCTAACCTATCCTGAATGCCATCCTTGAGTAAAGTTAAGGATGAGGCAAGACTGTTGGTAACTGTCTGTGATGGTTAATTTTATTTGTTAACTTTACTAGGCCATGAGGTACTCAGATATTTGGTCAAACATTGCTCTGAGTGTTTCTGTGAAGGAGTTTCTGTGAAGGTTTCCATGAGGGTTTTCCCTAACGTGAGTGGGCCTCAACCAATCAGCCAGAGACCTGAATAGAACAGAAAGGCTGACTCTCCCCCAAGTAAACGAGAATTCCCCTTGCCTGACTGCCTACACAGAGGGACACTGGCTTTTTTTCCTGCCTTAAAACTCCAACTGAAACATCAACTTCTCCTGAGGTCTTAGGTCTCCTGGCCTTCGGATTAAAACCACATCAGGCTTGTAAATCTTGGGAGTTGCCAGCCATATAGACTATGTATACGGTGTGAGTTGTGCTCAGTCTCGTCCAGCTCTTTACGATCCCTTGGACTATAGCCCACCAGGATCCTCTGTCCATGGAACTCTCTACGGCAAGAATGCTGGAGTGGGTTGCCATTTCCTACCCAGGGATCTTCCTGACCCAGGGATCAAACCCATGTTACCTGCATCTCCTGCACTGAAGGCAGACTCTTTACTCACTGAGCAACCTGGGAAGCTACTATGTATATATGACTATAGGTAAGTATTATACATGTGTAATGTGTGTATACACGTTAGTTCTATACATGTGTTTACATGGTTCTCTGAAGAACCCTGACTAGTACACATTCTATGGCTTTAGAACCACATCCTATTTGTGACCACTACACTTTTTCAGAATCTAGAGAGGTGATACTCATCCCACCTCCAGCAATCAACTGAAAGAAATTTACAAGCAGAAGCAATGACTAAAAGCCAAGATATGCTAAAGAATCAAATAACTGAAGGCTTAGTAAGGTTCGTCTGTTTACTGATCCTAAGTAAACACAGGTTGAAGCAACAGCAGAAAATGAAAAGTAAGACCAGGAAGAAGGAAAAAGGAAAAAGAAAAATGGAGAGAAATGAGCTGGCCAGGAAAAGCCACAAACAGCAGGAGCGACAGACGTGACAGATAAATAGCAGTGCTGGTGGCAGCAGGTCTCCTGAGAGGGGAAAGGATTTCGGGAAAGTTCGGAAGACGGCAAGGGAGTACAACTTGCAATGAGGAAAGATTAGCTATCTGGGTTATTCAAGCCCAGCTAACCCCTGTATTCACCATGGGCATTAATGGACATATGGATTGTACTCCTAAGGAAGGTCTGGAGTCATTAAAGAGAGATAATCTTCATGAGTAGATTTGTATTTTCGCATCTGTCACATGGTATTGTAGTTAATACTACTCTGTCCTTTTTAACTGTGTAACAAGTCACCCCAACATAGTGATTTAAAACAACAACGTATTGTTCTCACAGATCTGTGCGTTGTCAATCTAGTGATTCTTCTGCCAGACTCATCTGGGATCACTCCTGTGGCTGTAGTCATCTGACAGTCCTGCTGTGGTCCCAGACAGCCTCAGTCACATGCCTGGGACATTAGCACTGACAGGGCAGCACTTTCTCCCCGTAAGTCAGACTAGCTTCTTCACAACACAATGCTCTTTATTATTTTTTGCATATGTATTAAAAAATTTTTTTAATTGGAGTATAATTGCTTTACCATGTTGTGTAAATTTCTGCTATACAACGTGAATCAGCCATATGCATACATATATCCCCTCTCTCTACAGCCTGCCTCCCACGCACCATCCCACCCATCTAGGTCATCACGGAGCCGAGCTCCCTGTGCTATACAGCAGGTTCCCACTAGCTCTCTATTTTACATGTTAGTGTATGTATCAACGCTACTCTCTCAATTCCTCCCATCCTCTCCCTCCCCTGCTATGTCCAGAAGTCCATTCTCTATGTCTGGGCCTCTGTTCCCACGGTGGTCTTTAGATTTCAAATGGAAAAACCCCAATATGCAGACACTCGTCAAACGTTCTGCTTGGCTCATGTCTGCTAATGCTCCATTAGCCAAAGCAAGTCATGTGACCTGATCTAGAGTTGATGGGGTAGGATCCACAAAGGGCATAAATAGGACAAGGTTGATATATCATAAGAATCTACCACGTCTGCCATGAATTTCAGACTTTGAATTACATTCCCATCCCTGAGTACGTTCCCATTCCTCAGTACTTGCCTGCCATCCTTAGTTCATAATTAACATCTTGGCAGTACTCCCTTTAGACAACATTTTGGGTGTTCTAGTGAAATATAACCTGGGCACACATGGTGGAAATATAGTCTTGTATTATGAATTTTGTGCCTATTTCTCCTTCATATTGTAGTTTGAACATTACATTAACTTTAAAAATATATTAAAACATAGTAGGTTATACTATCTAAGAATTTTCTCACAGGATAAAGTTACACTATTATTGTTGCTTTTAGTCACTAAAGTGCTTCCAACTCTTATGACCCCATGGACTGTGGCCCGCCAGGCTCCTGTGTCCATGGAATTTGCCAGGTAAGAATACTGGAGTGGGTTGCCATTTTCTTCTCCAGGGCATCAAACCAGCATCTCCTGCACTGGCACTCCAGTTCTTTACCACTAAGCCACACCTGGGAAGCCCAAAAGTTATATTACAAAACAGTTTTTCCAATAAAGCAGTGTCTGGGGTCTGATATTTCTGAAATGAATGAAGTTTGAGTGTTCATGGACTAGGCTTCAATTACTTACAAATTCTTCTAGCTCAGAGTTCAGTTCAGTTCAGTTGCTGAGTCTTGTCCAACTCTTTGCGACCCCATGGACTGCAGACCCAGGCCTCCCTGTCCATCACCAACTCCCGGAGCTTACTCAAACTCGTGTCCATCGAGTTGGTGATGCCATCCAAACATCTCAGCCTCTGTTGTCCCCTTCTCCTCCCGCCCTCAATCTTTCCCAGCATCAGGGTCTTTTCCAATGAGTTTGTTCTTCGCATCAGGTGGCCAAAGTACTGGAGTTTCAGCTTCAGCATCAGTCCTTCCAATGTATATTCAGGACTGATTTCCTTTAGCATTGAGACGTTGGATCTCCTTGTAGTCCAACGGACTCTCAAGAGTGTTCTCTGGCACCACAGTTCAAAAGCATCAATTCTTCGGCACTCAGAGTAAGTGTCACTAAATTATTAGTTTAAAACTGTGATCATTAATTTTGATCTGTTTTCTGAGAATGCCGCACAGGAAGCACGGGGTAGGGGGTGGGGAGTGAGGGGTCGCTTATACATAAGAAAGCAGAGGAAAATCATAAAACTTTCACACCTTACTCTACCAGACTCATCCCCTCTCCAGACCTCCCAACTGCCTCAACCGCGCTCCTTGGCAAGGCCAATTTGCTTAGATTACCGTTCAGCTTGTGCACTTATTACACAATGTACAACATACAGAACAGATGGTGCAGCTCCTGAGCTCAGCAGCTGGAGGGGACGCTCTGCACACAGTAGGAGCACCATAAACATTGATTGACTGAGTTCATTGCCTCGGTTGACTCGAAGCCATCTTGCCCCCGGGCAATATCCTTACATCTCTCCAAGCCCACACCTTGGCCCGAGAGGCGGTGAGCTCGGAGCAGATGGCGAGTCCCGGGTGCCAGGTGTGCAGCACGCTCGGCGCGGTCTGGGGCACCAGGTTCTTTGGTCCTCGCTCCTCCCCACCCCCTCCCACTCCCACGAGTCGCCGTCGGCACCACACGTGATGTCGGGCCAAGGGGGACTCGGGGAAGGGCGGGGAGGGCTGGGAACACGGAGCTCCGGTGCCTGGCGGAGCCCGCGCGTGCTGCGCCCGCCCCCTTTCCCCTCTGAACCGTGTCACCTGGCAGCCCGCGCGGCCTCCGCGCCTCCCCATCCTCCCCTCTCGGCAAGCGAGCGCCTTTCTCCCTCCCCCGCCCTCTTCCTCTCTTTCTCTTATCTTGACATTTCGCCTCGCTTCCCTCTGCCCACTCCCCGGCGGGTTTCCCTCGCAGGCAGGCGCGCCTGCTCCAGCCTGCCCGCCCCCTCACCACCTCCAATTGTAGGTCAACTGCCTGGCTAACGTTGGCTTAGGTGCGCTCTTGTTTAAGCGTTTTTCCATAAGTGATATCAGACGCTTTCCCCACGGGGCTCCAACTGGAATTGCTTCTTCTTGGCTGTGGAGCTGGGGGGGGGGGAGGGGAATCCCGCGGGATGTGCTGCCATCCACGCCTCGCGCTGGGGTCACTGGGATGGTTTGGGGGCGCCCCGCGGGGGTTGGCAGCCCCACCCGGGCGCCTGCTCCCAGGGCCTGGCTGCCGCGGCGGCCTGCGGAGTGAGCCGAATCCCTCCAGAGCGCTCCCATTCTCAGTAACTTCGCCCGGGGCGCAGCCTCTGTTGGTGATTTACTTGCCAGAAACTCCCTCCTCCCAGACCTGAGACCCGGGGCCGATTCCCGGGGGGCGTCGGTGCGCCCCTGCCAGGTGGCCCTGGCACCGCGACTCCCCCCCCCTCCCTGCCTTTCTCGCAAGAGGGAGGGCACCGAGGCACGCGGAAGCCCCTCCCAAGCCCCGGGGAGGGGATGCTTGAACACTCGAGTGCAACCAATTGTCAACCTCCCTTCGCCCTACAGCTTTTTCCTCTGTACCCCCCGCCCCGCCCCCCGCGCACACACCCTGCTCTGCCCTCCCGCACGACAGCGGGCAACTGCACGCTCCACGAGACCAGGGAGGGGGTTGCCCAGCCCGGGTACGAATGTCGCCTGCCAGCCGGAACATGGGTTCCAGACGCAGAGCGCGCACGGGGCGGGTGGGCGTCCCGGGTCAAGGCGGTGGGCTCGGTGGAGACCGGGGGCCCAGGGACTGTCAGTTCCGGTCAGGGACTGAATTGGGCCCGGTGGCGGGGGTGGGGGGTTGGTGGAGGGGATGGAGGAGCCGAGCGCCGGAGGAAACCACCTCCCCCCATCCCGGGCCAGCGCGGCCAATCGCAATTTCGAAGAAGGCCACGGTGCGGGGGCATTGTGTGCCTGTTTCTTCGGCTTCTTCCCCGGTCGTAAACCTAAACGGAAGATGGGTGTTAAAGTGTTGCTGACAGCATCGCCCGAAACCTGTTTACAGTAGGAAAGACTTTTCCCAAAAAAGCATAGCCGGAGTCGATTCCAGTGTATTTCCTCCCTGTACCAGTAACCGAAAGACGAGGCTCAGCCACCGCGGCAGAGCACCGCTGACCCCGCCGACCCCTCGGCGAGCCCAGGGCAGGGAGAACGCGGTGCCCGCGCCACCGAGTCGCGGCGCCCGGCAGAGGGAAACCATCTTTTGAGGAGGGGCGCCTCTGCTAGTCCTCGAGTCGGGCGCGCCTCCTCTGCAGCGGCTCTCCGAGAGAGCCTTCTAATTCGTTCCGGCTTCGGCAAGATAGACCCGGCCATTGATGAGCTCCCGGTTCAGTGACTAGGTCCAAACGGGGAGTCCTGGCGTCCCCAAGTCTCTGGGAGCTTCTGACAAGTGAACAGGAGGTGGCGGTTCGTTGCCCTAAACTCTGATTTATGATTTTTAAAAAATCATCAGAATTCATCGACACACCCTATTAACCGCTGATCGTTTAAATTGCTACCGAAAGAAGGCAGTGGAGGATGCTACCGCTTCAGGAAAGGAGGAAGCGGGGAGAAAGAAGTCCACCATCCCCACGTTTTCCCACGTCTCCTCGTGGGCGCAGGGAGGCTCAGCGCTGCCACCTGGCGGCCGCCTTTCCCTGGACGGGGAGTCGGCTGATGGACGCGTAAACCCGGGTTCGCGGTGGGTGTGACTTGCTTCGGCTTAGCGAAATGGAGCAGAAGCTCGTGTTCCTGCTTCAAATCTACGTGGCCTGGTGCAAACACTCATTTCCTGCTTGTTCTCATGAGAAAATTGAAAGGAGAGGAAAAATGAGTTGGCGCTGGTATGAAATGCATACAGAAACCTACCAGGTGCCAGCCACTGGTTAGGAGGGTAGAGAAAATGGCAAAAATTTAATTAGAAATGCAGGATTCTTATCTCTTAATTTTTCCTAAGAGTAAACATAATAATAATAAACATGGACTTCATTTTACCTTAGATCCTATTTTAGTATTTTGCAAATAAGGATTACTTCCATACATTGTTTTTCCATACAACCCCGCCCCCTCCGGGAAAGTCCAGTTCCAGTGCAATTTCATCAGCCCCCAAAAATGAAGTGCAAGTTATATTTGTCTGCTTGACTGAGAAGTAAATCAGCTTCTGATGGAAGCTTATTTTCCATAAAGTGTGGAACCAAAAGCCTGGGGCCTTTCAGTTGGCAAAGGCCAATGACATCAAATTTCTCAGGCTTCTTCCCTGTCTGCTAAAGTAACAAAGACAGGATTTTTCCCCCCTCTTTATTTTCTTTGAACTGAATAGTTGTCAGGTCAGACCAGCTCTTACAATCACAGTTTCTATAACCAAGACAAGGAAAAATCTTGCAAATCAGTGTGAATCCAAGAGATTTGTTAAACTAATTTCCCCTCAGGTTTTTTTTTTTTTTTCTCTCCCTCTATGCTATAGGAATATATTAAGCAGTGGGACAGAATGCTATTTCCATCTATTCCCCATACCATTTTATGGATGTAGGATTTTTATGTTGTGCAGGTGTGTGAGAGCAGAGGAAATGAATTAGCAAATATTACATCTCAAATCGAGTTCATTATTTAATGGAAAATAAATAAAAGGAAATATTTACCTTAATTCAAAATTTGGAATGTCTATCATCTTTACTAATAAAGAAATTTCATCTATTATTTTGAAACAGGATTTTTTTTTGCAAAATTATCTTGGCTTACTGTTAATATGGCTTAGAGAGTAGCATTAAGAATCACTTCATGTACTACAAAGCCAGCAGAGGGAACACTGAGTACTGATTTAGTAGGGGCCACCAAATATCTGGTATTTCGGAAAAGTATGTTAGTAATGGAAAAACTGGTTACAAAGCATGTGAAGTTAGGTAATGAGAACACAGAAATCTTTTCTCATTATTTGCTATTGAGGCCTCATACATTTCAGTGTGCACATATCCAGCTGGTGAGAAAGATGTCTTTAATAAAAGGCCACTTGTCACATGTTTTCTTACATTTTAAGAGGGCTACTAACACATAGAACAAATCTACTTCAGAAGTCTAAGCATTCATATATACTATAATAATCTTTTATGTCAATGGAAATTACTAATACCGTATTTCTTCAATTCTAAGAGGAACTTTTTTCTTTTCAGATGTCTTACAACCATGCGGATGTCAGTTTCACTGTCAGTTGTTTTCCCTTAATAGCATGTGACCATGGTATGTCTGAAAGACATCAGTTAGATTTGTTGAAATATAGAAAATATACCTAACAATAGAAATAGGCCACTGGCTATTTTTTAATACACACATTAAAAAAAAAATCTGCATGCTTTAAGCATAAAATCATTCTGACTGCTTTAACTTCCACTTTTCTCTGATCTCATTCAGTGGTAGACCCACAAATGGCTTTGGAAATATAATTAATGATACTGATTATATTATTCACTCACTTTGACTGAAACATCACAAATTTAGTCACATCCTCAGATTATTAGTTGCTACAAATCTGAAAATAAACATCGTATTTATTCTTTTTTTTATTCTGGTAAAATTATGGATTTTAAAAATAATAGACCTCTTACAGTAATTTTTATGTCAGATTGAGAACATGTAGGGCTATGTTATAATATGAATACCAGATAAAATGATGACACACCCAGCTTTGTTAGATGCAAAATAGGTGCCTGTGGGATTTTTGTTTTTGTTTCCCCTTCTAAAGAAAAAAATATATAACTTGGGTAGCTGCTGGTCAAAAATTATTTGCTTCTACCCACAAAAACATTCTTGTGTGTTGTTGATCCTTAGAGATCCAGTCAGATGTCGCCAAAGGGTATTCTTTCCAGTAAAATTCTACATCTGACAACCTGGGCCTTTCCCCAGCCTACATACTCTAAAAGTTTGACAAGATAAATAGAAATCTGCTGCCCAGCACTAGTTTGATCAGAACTGAAAGCTGACTTAATTATGTTAGGTTAGCCCTACCTAACCACTTATCACTGGCTGATAGAAAAACAGTTTTATGGTTTTAAGGAAGACCAATCTTTATTATAATTTTAATTTTCATACCTTAGAACAAGAGATGTCTGTGGCCAAATTAACATGTATTTTGACTACGTGGGAACTTTTTTTGGCCACATTCTTCACAATGCTCTTCATGCGGCTTCTTTTCAAATCATCAGGATGACTGGGTTGCCAGTGTGGTCCTTGGACAGTTCACATCCATGATCTGTGATGATTTTTTTCACATCAGTGACCTCTCTCAGTTTTAGTCTCTTGAACAATATGCTGCTTTTACTAGAGGGAATGTCTCTGGAATCTGAATTATCATGAAGGATAATATGGTATTCACTGAGGGCTTACTATACATCAAGCTCATTGAACTCCCACAAAATACTATATAAAGTAGTTCCTAGTGTTCCCATATCACTGATGAGGAAAACTGAGACTTGGTCACATCCCCAGGGTCACAAGACTAGTAAGAAGGCCTAGAAGCCAGGTCTAATATAAATTCAGAAGGCCCATTCTTTTTTGCTACTAGTTATCACTGCCTTGTACAGTGTCTCTTTGTTTTGGCCTTTTAATTCCATTTGATTGAAGTAACGAACATATAGGAGAAAATAAAAAGGAAAGGAGGAGGATTTGGGGAAGAGAGGATGAAGCGTGAAGCTATCTTTAATTTTGAAAGTGTGGAAAACTAATACTTAAAAAGTAAAACTGATTCCCATCCTTTACTCACCATTATCATCTTACACAAAACTATGGAAATTCTCCTATTAACTCTGGAACACTGCCTATTGTGTTCCAGTGGAAAACTCCCCTGTTTGGGCAACCCAGGATTTATGACTGTGTGTGCTGTGCTGTGTGCTCAGTCGTGTCCAGCTCTTTGCAACCCTGTGCATTGTAACCCATGAGGCTTCTCTGTCCATGGGATTTTTCGAGGCAAGAATACTGGAGTGGATCGCCATTTTCTCCTCTAAGGGGATCTTCCTGGCCCAGGGATGGAACCCAGTCTCCCTTGTATCCCACGTTATCAGGCAAATTCTTTGCCACACTGAGCCACTAGGGAAGTCCATCCAGGATTCAAAGGGGAGTTTAAATCATTCAGTAACTATAGTTAACCCCTGGTTGGTTAAGAGAGCCAGGAAGTATTGCCCCCAAAATCCTCTTTTCTGCCTTCCACAAACAGCACCAAAATAGCTCTGAAGGGATTAGCACAATACATCAACATCTGTGCTGTACCTGGAATTGTTAAAATAATAGTGATGACAGGTGTCTAGGTACCACTTTCTTAATGGTTTTCAATGTCTATTGATTTATTTTCATAGCTTTCCCTCCCTCTTTTACATCCTTGGCTTTATGAAGGAGCCGAGGAACAGATTTTGCAATAAAGGCTGATTCTCTATTCCAATACTGAAAAGAACTAATAAAAATAATCACTTGGCTTTTAAGCAGAAAGCTTCCATTTACAGTATTTCGCCCTTCCCCGCTTCTAAGCCCCCTTGTTATCTAACATAATGGTTAGAATACATTTCCCGTCTCTCCCCTTAATAATTTCATGCATTAACATCCTCTTCACACACCACACCACACACACACACAGACACACACACACACACACACACACACACACGCAGGCACGCACAGCAAAAGGAAAAAGAAGCAGCAGAAATCTCAGCTGTACTTCTAGCCCTTTTAAAAGTTTGCTCTGTAAATTGGAATGAGGTCAGATTTGGAGCTTCTCATTGCACGCGGAGATTATTATTGCATCGGGTTCCAAGCCAATGGGAAGCCCGGGGAGGGGCTGGCACGAGGAAGCGTTGGTTACAGCGGCTGATTGGCCGCGGCCAAGACTGGGAAAGGATAAAGAGGCGCGAGGCGGAATTGGGGTCCGCTCTAAGCTGCAGCAAGGGAAACCGTGTGTGAGAGGAAGAGGCCTGTTTCGCTCCGGGTCTCTAGTTCTTGCACGCTCTTTAAGAGTCTGCACTGGAGGAACTCTGCCATTACCAGCTCCCTTCTTGCAGGAGGGAGGGGGAAACATACATTTATTCATGCCAGTCTGTTGCATGAAGGCTTTCTGGCGTCCTACCTTGCAACAAAATAATTGCACAAACTCCTTAGTGCCGATTCCGCCCACAGAGAGTCCTGGAGCCAGAGCCTTTTCTGCTTTGCATTGTAAGAGAGGGACTAACTGATAGAGACTATGTCGCTTTCCTGAGCTTCTGAGAGCGCTCGTGAACTGGAATCAACTGCTTCAGGGGAAGGAAAAAAAAAAGACTTGCCTGGGAGGCGGCGAGAAACTTGCATTGGAAGCTTCAGCAACCAGCATTCGAGAAACTCCTCTCCACTTTAGCACCGTCTCCAGGACGCAGAGCCGAGAGACAGCGCAAACTGCGGCGCGGTGAGAGAGAAGAGCAAGAGAGAGGGAGATTCTCCAGCCTGGGAACTATAACTCCTCTGCAGGAGGCGGAGTGCTCCCGCCCCGCATCTTTTTGGAGACTTTTCTCTTCACCCACCTCCGCCCCGACCAGGAGTTGAGCCGCCGGCTCGACCGCCGCGCACGTCCCCCGCTCGGCGTGCGCTTGGTCCCGCGAGCCAGGAGGGCCCGGCGATCGCGCCGCGGCCGCCGCGAGGGTGTGAGCGCGCGTGGGCGCCCGCCGAGCCGGGGCCATGGTGCAGCAAACCAACAACGCCGAGAACACGGAAGCGCTGCTCGCCGGCGAGAGCTCGGACTCGGGCGCCGGCCTCGAGCTGGGCATCGCCTCCTCCCCCACGCCCGGCTCCACTGCCTCCACGGGCGGCAAGGCCGACGACCCGAGCTGGTGCAAGACGCCGAGCGGGCACATCAAGCGGCCCATGAACGCCTTTATGGTGTGGTCGCAGATCGAGCGGCGCAAGATCATGGAGCAGTCACCCGACATGCACAACGCCGAGATCTCCAAGCGGCTGGGCAAACGCTGGAAGCTGCTCAAAGACAGCGACAAGATCCCTTTCATTCGGGAGGCGGAGCGGCTGCGCCTCAAGCACATGGCTGACTACCCCGACTACAAGTACCGGCCCAGGAAGAAGGTGAAGTCTGGCAATGCCAACTCCGGGCTCCGCGGCCGCCGCCGCCTCCAAGCCCGGGGAGAAGGGCGACAAGGTCGGTGGCAGCGGCCACGGGGGCGGCGGCGGCGGGGGGCAGCCACGCGGGGGGAGGAGGCGGCGGCGGCGCGAGAGCGGCGGCGGCGCCAACTCCAAACCCGCTCAGAAAAAGAGCTGCGGCTCCAAAGTGGCAGGCGGCGGGGTCGGCAAGCCCCACGCCAAGCTCATCCTGGCGGGCGGCGGCGGGAAGGCGGCGGCGGCGGCGGCGGCCGCCTCCTCCTCCTCCTCCTCGTCCTCCTTCGCCGCCGAGCAGGCGGGGGCCGCCGCCCTGCTGCCCCTGGGCGCCGCCGCCGCGGCCGCCGACCACCACTCGCTGTACAAGGCGCGGACTCCCAGCGCCTCGGCCTCGGCCTCCCGCGGCGGCCGCGGCCTCGGCCGGCCTGGCGGCCCCGGGCAAACATCTGGCGGAGAAGAAGGTGAAGCGCGTCTACCTGTTCGGCGGCCTGGGCGCGTCGTCCTCGCCCGTCGGCGGCGTGGGCGCGGGCGCCGACCCCAGCGACCCCCTGGGCCTGTACGAGGAAGGGGGCGCCGGTTGCTCGCCCGACGGGCCGAGCCTGAGCGGCCGCAGCAGCGCCGCCTCGTCGCCAGCCGCCGGCCGCTCGCCCGCCGACCACCGTAGCTACGCCAGCCTGCGCGCCGCCTCGCCCGCCCCGTCCAGCGCGCCCTCGCACGCGTCCTCGTCGGCCTCGTCCTCCTCGTCGTCGTCCTCCTCCTCCTCGGGCTCGTCGTCCTCCGATGACGAGTTCGAAGACGACCTGCTCGACCTGAACCCCAGCTCAAACTTTGAGAGCATGTCCCTGGGCAGCTTCAGCTCGTCGTCGGCGCTGGACCGGGATCTGGATTTTTAACTTCGAACCCGGCTCCGGCTCGCACTTCGAGTTCCCGGACTACTGCACGCCCGAGGTGAGCGAGATGATCTCGGGAGACTGGCTGGAGTCCAGCATCTCCAACCTGGTCTTCACCTACTGAAGGGCGCGCGGGCTGGGAGAGAGAGGGACGGGGCGGGTGGTCGGGTGGGGGAGGACCAGAGAGGGAAATGAAAAAGGAAAAAAAAGCGAACAGAGAAAAGAGTTGCAAGAGAAAAGGAAAACAAGAGGGGAAAAAAAGAAAAGAAAAGGAGAAAAAAAAAAAAAAGTGAGCAGGGCCGGCTTCGGCCGCGTCCGGGTGGTCGGAGAGCAACGCCACGGCGTCTGGGGACCCGCGCTCCCCACCCCCATCTCGCCGGCCGGAGGGACGCGGCGGAGGCGGAGGTAGACAGGGGCGACCTTTTATTGTTGTTCTTGGTGTTGTTGTTGATGGCGAAAAAAGCGACTTCGAGTTTCCTCCCCTTCGCTGGAAGAGACCCCCCATCACCACCACCAGCCCTTCCAACGAGCTTCCGGACTTGTCTGCACCCCGGCCAGAAGCCGAGTTGGTAGTTTTCTAGCGACTGAAGGAATCGTCTGTTCCTCTCTCATCGCTCCCTCGGTGTTTGGGGGCTATTTCACTTGGTTTTTTGTTTTTTTGATCCGGAGGGGGAGGGGGACTCCGGCCTGCTCCCGGAGGGGTTTTGTTCCTCAGCATCCCCACCCCCCACTCCCCTCTCCCCCAGAAGACCGAAGGCTCCGGGGCGTCGAATTTGACCGACTGCAGGTATTGCGGGGAGAGGGAGTCGCAAGGGCCCCAGCGCCGGGACTGAGAGACTCCACGCTGGCAAATTCCCGTTTTGTTTTTGGAGGGCTTTCCCCCCGCCTCCCCCGCCTTTTTTTTTTTTCCTCTTCTTTTTTTTTTCCTTTTTTTCTTTTTCCCCTGCCCCTGCAGCCAGAGGAGGAGACGTTGAGTGACCGGCGCTCGGAAATGACCCGAGAACCTAGTTGGAAAGCCACACCAGCCAGGACGGAGGGGCGGGGAGGAGAAGGCCACGAACTGGAAGGGGGCGAGTAATAAAACTGAAATGGATTTGCACGTTCGGGAGAAGGTGGCGGCGTCTCCTGGGCCTCCGCCTCCTGCATCTCTGAAACCAGTGAGGTGAGACTTCACGGCCCTGCAGGAGCGGAGAAGAGGAGACTGTTTGATGTGGTACCCGGGGCAGTGGAGGGCGAGTGGTGTGGGGGGAAAAAGGTTTTTGCTTCTCTTAATCGGAATCGTGATGGTGTTGGATTATTTCACTGGTGGGGTTAATATAGCATGTTATCCTGTCTATCTTTTAAAGATTTCTGTATTAAGACTGTTGAGCAGTTTTTAAAATAGTGTAGGATAATATAAAAGCAGATAGATGGCGCTATGTTTGATTCCTACGACAGAAATTATCACCAGCTTTTTTCATTCTTAACTCTTTAAAGGATTCAAACGCAACTCAAATCTGTGCTGGACTTTAAAAAAACCAATTCAGGACCAAATTTTTTCTCAGTGTGTATGTTTATTCCTTATAGATGTAAATGAGAAGACGTGTTTTTTCCCCTCACCGATGCTCCATCCTCGTATTTTTTTTCCTTGTAAATGTAATCAGATGCCATTTTATATGTGGACGTATTTATACTGGCCAAACATTTTTTTTCTTATTTTGTCCCCCCCTTTTTTTTCTTTGCTTTCTTTTCTGTTTACTTCCTTATTTCTTCCTTCCTGACTTTCTTTTTCTTTCGTTTTTTCTTTTTCTCTTTTTTTGGTAGTTGTTGTTACCCACGCCATTTTACGTCTCCTTCACTGAAGGGCTAGAGTTTTAACTTTTAATTTTTTATATTTAAATGTAGACTTTTGACACTTTTAAAAAACAAAAAAGACAAGAGAGATGAAAACGTTTGATTATTTTCTCAGTGTATTTTTGTAAAAATATATAAAGGGGGTGTTAATCGGTGTAAATCGCTGTTTGGATTTCCTGATTTTATAATAAGGCGGCTGGTTAATATCTCACACAGTTTAAAAAAATCAGCCCCTAATTTCTCCATGTTTACACTTCAATCTGCAGGCTTCTTAAAGTGACAGTATCCCTTAACCTGCCACCAGTGTCCATCCTTCGACCTCAGCCCTATAAAAAGGGGAGGAGAATTAGCCAAACACTGTATGCTTTTAAGAAAAACGAGTTTTTTAAACAAAATACTGTTTTATGTAGAGGCTTTAAAACTGGTGCATTTACAGCAAAAAGGGATCCTGTAGCTTTAACTTGTAAACCACATCTTTTTGCACTTTTTTATAAACAAAAACGTGCCGTTTAAACCACTGGATCTATCTAAATGCCGATTTGAGTTCGCGACACTATGTACTGCGTTTTTCATTCTTGTATTTGACTATTTAATCCTTTCTACTTGTCGCTAAATATAATTGTTTTAGTCTTATGGCATGATGATAGCATATGTGTTCAGGTTTATAGCTGTTGTGTTTAAAGATTGAAAAAAGTGGAAAACATCTTTGTACATTTAAGTCTGTATTATAATAAAGCAAAAAGATTGTGTGTATGTATGTTTAATATAACATGACAGGCACTAGGACGTCTGCCTTTTAAGGCAGTTCCGTTAAGGGTTTTTGTTTTTAAACTTTTTTGCCATCCATCCTGTGCAATATGCCGTGTAGAATATTTGTCTGAAAATTCAAGGCCACAAAAAAACAATGTTTGGGGGAAAAAAGAAAAAGAAAAATCATGCCAGCTAATCATGTCAAGTTCACTGCCTGTCAGATTGTTGATATATACCTTCTGTAAATAACTTTTTTGAGAAGGAAATAAAATCAGCTGGAACTGAACCCTAAATCTTGACTTTTGTCATTATTATGCCCAAAGCCTAAGATTGGAAGGGTCCTATGGCTTGTAGAAACTACACCATCTGCCCTAGCTTTGAAACAAGTGAGTTCTCAGGCCTGTTACATGCCATCTAATTGAGGAATAAATCCTCCTAAATTCCTCTCACTCTGATTGGGCAGGCACTAACCCTGAAACCATGTGTCAACTCTACTCGCTTTCTAGGAATTTTCTGAGTTTACCTCTCCATTTAAATCAACGCCCTTTGCCTTGAAATTTTAAAAGAAGGGGAGGGGTATTGTGTACAGAATTCTTTACAGATAAAACTAGGTCCTAAAACTGCTTTCTCCTTTATTTGTCTAGATTTACCATCCAGCAGCAGCTAGAATTGTTTCTCACAGATTAGGAACAAAAGGCTGTTAAATTATCAGTATATTGTGGTGAAAGACATTACCTGTTATGAGATAAAAAGTTGTATCCATTTTTTTTCCTCAAAAGCAAGAAGCTTCACGTTGTGCCAAAATCTTTGTGTGCCATGACCAATGTGGTGATTCCTGTCAGTGAAGGAGAAAAAGTACCTGGAATTTCCTAAGGCCTTGTTAGTATTTGGTTTGGAGCCTGCAGTTTGCTAAGAGGCACTATTTCCTGTTTACTTTGAGGGTTAACAATTGCTATTAACTAACAAAGCCCATCTTCTCTTCCAAGTGTTTGTTTAAAATGTCTGCTTTATATGTCTTCTGGTTTTTCAGCACTGGAGAGGAGGGGTTAATAGATGATAAGAAAATCTTCATTCTAGAATGTACAGGTGGATGAAGAGATTTTTGGAGACCAAAACAAGCAATGTTTTCTGGTCAGTGAAAATAATTCGACCCTCCAAAATAATGTAACTATTGCATTTCAGTGTAATTTCATCGTTCAAAGGTCATTTTAGCTACTAGAGTCCAAGTTTTTATTACATGTATTCACTAATATATTTAGTTTTAATTGCACTTGTGTTCTGTAATTATGTGTTTTTTTTTAATTAAAAAACCAACTTGGTATCTTAGTCTCTTCAAATACACTTGTCTCTTCAAAGACTCTTCTAATTGATTTTTTTCATAGTAGTGATAACAGTTGTTTAATTTTTTCAGGTCCAAAATATGAAAACCTTGCCATAAATGACTATGTGATATAATTTTTAAGTATATTCTATTTCATAGGGTTCTTCTGCTGGAACTGCATTTATTGTCCCTTGACTTTCCACGTAAAAGCAGATACTTTAGCTATTTAAGAATTTTGATAACATTGCTTTAAAAAGAAAAGCTTAAAACATGGGATCTTCCTAGGAGGTGATAGAATAAATGTAGGAAACATTTTTGTACTTCCTTTCCTCTGAATCAGTCTTTATTCATAAGGAATAAAGGAATAAAGACTCTGAATGTATTAGGTGGTAGAAAGGAATAATAAATCTGAGAAACCAACCAGTTTAGGATGACTTTTACTTTCAGATAATTGGGATCAATAGAAGAGAACAAATTTCAGGTTTTAAGAATAAAAGCCATTTTTATTTAAAAATACTGTTTTGACCCTGGGCTTGATTAGAAATACAAATTAGTAACAGTTGATAAGTAGGTTTTGTCAGTTCTAGTTGATTGACCTGTAAGTTGTAAGTG
The DNA here is from genome assembly GCA_917880005.1 of Nanger dama. Taxonomy (NCBI): domain Eukaryota; kingdom Metazoa; phylum Chordata; class Mammalia; order Artiodactyla; family Bovidae; genus Nanger; species Nanger dama. The sequence goes on along the minus strand of CAKJTW010000032.1, from coordinate 10,084,635 downwards.
CAAAGAAAATGTAAGCTAGTAGGGTGGACTGAGTGCCTGCATTTTGTGCTCATATTTGGAGTGGGGAGGGGGCCGGCAGGGATACAGGAGGTATTAAGGATTTCCAAGGAAAATGGGAAAGCAAAGGACTGCCAAGTGGACATACACATTTACCAAGTCTTCCCTGTGTTTATGGAGTGTCCATGAGTCAGAACACGTGGTTTAGATAGTGAATGCTAGGGTTCCAGAATATTTAATCATTTAAAATAATTTATTTTAAAGGAGCATTGGGATAGAGCCAATGTCAAGAAATACAAATGATAGAAATACAAGTCCATCTTACCCATTTGGATTTCTCAGGGTGGAAGGTTGGTACACTTTATTTTTCTTTGTGGTTATTTTTTATGCCTTTTTTTTCTCCTCCTTTGAGTCCTGTACTACAGTATCTCTCTAACCCATATTTACTAATGTTTACCCTACCCCTCTGGGCTTCCCTGGTGGCTCAGCTGGTAAAGAACCCACCAGCAATGCAGGAAACCTGGGTTTGATTCCTGGGTTGGGAAGATCCCCTGGAGAGACTAGCTACCCAGTCCAAGTTTTTGCCTGGAAAATTGCATGGACTGTATAGTCCATGGGGTCGCAAAGAGTCCAATTCTGGAAAATTACCTCCATATCCATTTTCACATCTTCACTGGGTATCATTTGAAAACCAAAGGAGGTGGGGAGAAACCATTCCAGGCATCAGGGTGGTGGTCAGACTCTGCTGAAGAAAAAACTGCTAGGGATAAAGCATAGAATTCACAAGCTCCATCCAGAGTCCTGCACAGAATGATTTTAGCCCACGTTTCCAGTTCAAAAGAATTCCCAGGCAGTCATCTCTCTCTAAAACTGAAGTTGTTGGAGGATGGGAAGCATGCCATAAACACTTAGTTTCCCCAACTTTGCTGTCTCTGTTTCACTGCATATAATACATATTTGATTATTTGTTAATTTTACATATACATTGTTTAAATGGAGCTTTAAGAGCTTCCAAAGTGTCTTTGCATGTCAGGCTGTATTATAGCAGCTGTGGTAAGGAGGAGTCTTGGATTTATTGAAAGCCTGGGTTTCAGTGCTGTCTCTTACACCATCCAGCTATGAAGGCCATTGGTCATATCTCAGCCTTCTTAAGCCTCAGTGCTCTAAACTGCTAAATAGAATACTATGTGGACATAAAAAGCCGTTGTGAGAATCTAGTGGAGTGACACGTGGGACCTACCTGGCATCAGGCCTGGCCTCTTGGATGGGCTCATTAAGTGCAAGTTCCTTACCTCATGGGTGGTTCTAAAAAGATAATGTGTGTCTAAGCCTAGCACAGTGCAAGCAAATACAGAAGGTACCAAGTTCTTAAAATGAAATCCCTGGAATCAGTATCTTCCGATCTGGTACATGAGCCCTCACATAGAATCACCCCAGGATTCTAGCTAAGGGCAGAGACCCTAAGCCCCCAGATAGCAGGCTCACTATCTGGAATGCAGTATGTGTTCTCTGAGGATGCAAAGCAACTTTGTGTACCAGTGCACAAGTGAGTTACAACTTGGACCTTAAAAGAACAGCTGGAGGATCTCTGGCTCCATGGTCGTTTAGCATATTTTCCTAATAAATATTCAACGAGGACTTATTCACGCCTTTTGCTCAATGGAGAAAGGGAATTGAGAGTGGCTCAATGGGGTCACAAGGTCAGAAGTGAGAGAAACCAGCCCTGGAACCCCCTTTCTTAAGCCCTGCATCTGATTTACAGAAATAGGTGTCTTCTCTACTTCAACCAGAGAGACTTAACCAGGCCTGGGCCATAGAGGAGGACTGGGAGCCTTCTGACTTCCGGTGCATGTCCCAAGGATGCTCTCCAACCTCCCTAATTGAGAGGATAAGTGTAAGTGATTAGCTGTGCATATGTATCTATTTAATATATTCCATTTCAATGAATGTTAACTAAGATCAAAGGTCAACTCAGGAAATGAGTTTTGGAAGAACTACCTGAGGCAGAATAGAATCAACAGTATAAACACAGTGAGTGGAACTTCTGCTTTGTTATCGAAAAGATCACTGGAAATTATTCAGGGGAGTGTACTCACACTTTATAGAGAGGACCGCAGCCTACCCATTATACCCTAATGAGATTGACCGTTGACTACAGTTAACTTGAAGGGTTTTACGGTTTCCTGCATTTGTTGTTTTCCTTCTAGATGTTAAAAGAAGAAGAATAAAAAGAAACACACCTCCCATCACCAAACGGTATTTCCCAGAGGGCTCTTGGACCAGGCTGCTGCATTTGGGTCTCTGTCTTAGTTAACAATGCACCTTCATGTGTATGTGTCTGTGAATCCAGGTGATAATAAATTTAGCCCATTTTATTTTCTTCTGAGAGGTTCAATTCAGGGCAGTTGGTTTATGGAGTACTGCCAAACGGTCCAGGCCCAAGTCAAGTCAGGGCAGGAAGCTTCAACTGAAAGCCTTCCCTTTACCCTGCAGATTTGTTCTTTTAAGGTCCAAGTTGTAACTCATTTGTGCATTGGTACACAAAATCGCTTTGCATCCTCGGAGAACACATACCGCATTCAAATTATATTCCATTTGAAATTGTTTTAAGTGTAGGACTTAGGAGGAACAAACAAATACCATATTTGTCATCATTTTGCCTGCTTGGTACTTTAGATATTTTCCCCAATATCTGATTCTTTGGGCGAAGTTTTAAGACAACTAATGAATGTGCTATTTCCTTTCACAACATACAGCTTAAAGACAGGAGGCAAATGAAAACATTGAACATTATCTTTAGTAGGCTCTCAGCTTAAGTGAATGCCCAGCAGCGCGGCAAGGTGATTGGCTCGAGTGTATGGTGCAAGTAACTGCTTTTATAAAAGCTGAGCAGCCAGGCCCTGTTTAACAATCAATTAGCTCCTGTTGTATGTGTGGTTAATTGCCACTTTCTTACCAGGGCTTGCCCTAACTTCCCTGGCTCCAGCACCTAAAACCTGTGAAAATAGTCTCTTCTGGAATTCCTGACCTTCAGTCTTGGCCTCTGCTTTCTCCCTCCCCTTTCCCACACTCCCGTGCTGGCCTTTTATCTCGCTTGTTTGCCAATCCCCTGAGACTCTGAATAATTTATTTGAAGTTCCTGGGAAGTTGTGGGGGCTGCAGTCTCAAAACACATTGCACTTTGTTCCTCCTCCGGCAGAAGTAGGTCCTGAAGCCTTTGTTTGAAAGAGGTGATGATAAGGATGTTTGGGAATTTGCTAACAGTTTTAATTTGATTTTGGAGTGTGCACCCCGTGAATCCAAAAGCTGGAGGTGGGGGGAAACTAGGGTGGGGGCAGGGAGGTGTTGCCAAGGGCAAAAATTACTTTGCTTTTTCCCAAACTATTTAAAAATAGTGTCTTAAGATTTTAATAGGTGTTCTGTAGTCAAGTAAATTAAAGAAATGCTGGTTAAGATTATTTTTTTAATTGTTCTGTCAATGTATGTTTATTTATGTCTGTGCAAACATATTAGAACTTTTTCTTGAGTAGCTCCTAGAAATAGAATTGCTAAATCTTAGTGTTACAGACATTGGCTTGTGACAGTTTTTCCACCCTGGAGTTGGTTAGGTGTAAAGTGGGGTGGGTGTTGAGAAAACTCAGTTACAGTTCTAGTGAACTAAGATTAAAAATTAAGTTAGACTTTGAAACAATCACTTTACAGTCCCCTCCTCCTGCCCAGAGGGTGAATAGATTGTTTTCACGTGTAAAAAGGACATCTGCAAATCGTTTGGAGGTGATTTTTCTACCCCTAGTGTCTGATAACAGTACAGGATTCAAAATAAAACAATTAGAGAAATAGCCTTGACCCCTGCATGGTGACCAAGTATAGGGTTTTTAAATGAAACATAAGGACAGGGATAAACTCCCTCTGGTCTTTTTCTCCTGCTATTAGAATTCACCAGGCTCACTCTCATTCCTCTGTTACTGGCTCTAATTTTTTTTAGGCTCTGTGATTTCAAGAAACAGACTCCCTCAAGTAACTTGACTTCATGGGGCTTTCAGTTCAGTTCAGTCGCTCAGTTGTGTCCAACTCTTTGCCATGCCATGAATCGCAGCACTCCAGGCCTCCCCTGTCCATCACCATCTCCCGGAGTTCACTCAGACTCACATCCATCGAGTCCATGATGCCATCCAGCCATCTAATCCTCGGTCGTCCCCTTGTCCTCCTGCCCCCAATCCCTCCCAGCATCAGAGCCTTTTCCAATGAGTCAACTCTTAGCATGAGGTGGCCAAAGTACTGGAGTTTCAGCCTCAGCATCATTCCTTCCAAAGAAATCCCAGGGTTGATCTTCAGAATGGACTGGCTGGATCTCCTTGCAGTCCAAGGGACTCTCAAGAGTCTTCTCCAACACCACAGTTCAAAAGCATCAATTCTTCGGCACTCAGCCTTCTTCACAGTCCAACTCTCACATCCATACATGACCACTGGAAAAACCATAGCCTTGACTAGATGGACCTTTGTTGGCAAAGTAATGTCTCTGCTTTTGAATATGCTATCTAGGTTGGTCATAACTTTTCTTCCAAGGAGTAAGCGTCTTTTAATTTCATGGCTGCAGTCACCATCTGCAGTGATTTTGGAGCCCCCAAAATAAAGTCTGACACTGTTTCCCCATCTATTTCCCATGGAGTGATGGGACCAGATGCCATGATCTTCGTTTTCTGAATGTTGAGCTTTAAGCCAACTTTTTCACTCTCCACTTTCGCTTTCATCAAGAGGCTTTTTAGCTCCTCTTCACTTTCTGCCATGGGGCTTTACTACAAAGAAAAGCATGACTGTCAGAGAGTTAGAAATTTCATGAGACTTCTGAGAGAAATATTCAGAATACATGGCTCAAGGGAGCAGGTTAATCACCTGCCTAATTCAACATCAAGACTGCAAAAATATTAATACTGACCAGATAGTCTCTTGGATTTCCTGTGTGTCTTGACTGTCTCCCCAACACCAAATTCCTGATTCTCCATATTTGATTCTTCAAATTCCCTTCTAAGTCAGAACTTCATGTGATCAGTTACGTTATCCTCCACTTGCCAGGCAGTAAACTGGCTGCTTGGGGGTTATATGGACCAATCATTGAATATCTACTCACTGATTATTATTGTTCAGTCCCTAAGTCATGTCCAATTCTCCGTGACCCCATGAACTTAGCACACCAGGCTCTTCTGCCCTCCTCCAGCTCCCGGAATTTGCTCAAATTCATGTCCACTGAGTCAATGACGCTATCTAACCATCTTTTCCTCTGCTGACTCCTTCTCTTTTGCCTTCAATATTTCCCAGCATCAAACTCTTTTCCAGTGACTCGGCTCTTTGTATCAGGTGGCCAAATTATTGGAGCTTCAGCATCAGTCCTTCCAATGAATTCAGGCTTGATCTCCTTTAGGATGGACAGGTTGGATCTCCTTGCAGTCTAAGGGACTCTCAAGAGTCTTCTCTAGCACCACAATTCAAAAGCATCAGTTCTTCAGTGCTCAGCCTTCTTTATAGTCCAACTCTCACATCCGTACATATCTACTGGAAAAAGCATAGTTTTGACTGTATTGACTTTTGTCAGCCAAGTGATGCCTGCTTTTTAGCACACTGTCTAGGTTGGTCATGGTTTTCCTTCCAAGGAGCAAGTGTCTTTTAACCCACTGATTAGTTGGTATATTCTCCACTCTCCCATCCCCCCTGTTTTATCTTGGCTCCTAGGCTGTGAAAGTCTTCATACTTCCTCTTACATTCCTTCTTTGTACTTTGTTCCTCCTCTGGCAGAAGGAGGTGGTGCTGAGAACATTGGGGAATTTGCTAACAGTTGTAATTTGATCAAAACTGTTACTGTATACTCCAGGATGGCAAGCCCAAGATCCACAGAGCATGTACCCCTCCTCCCCTACCATCCATAGTATCCTCACTTGGAAGAGTTTGGTTTTTATCTACTTGGTTGATTTTTTTTTTTCCCCTGTAGCTTTCATTTTGTCACTAGGACTTAGAGATATAAACACTAAGACTAAGTGTTTATACTAAGTGAGGTTAAACACTGTATTCTTAAGAGAGTATTCAACATTAGGGGCCAGAGAAAGCCCCTTCCCCAATTATCCAGAGCAGAATTGATTGTAATGTGATCAATATTCTCCTTTTCACCTTCCCACCCCCAAGTCCAAGTAAGTAGAAGAGGAAGGGAAGGAAGAGGGCCAGAGACCTGAAACATCTTTGAGGGAAGCACAGTGGGTCCTCACACCATTGTATTTGGTCATCGGCTTAGCTCTTCTGTCAGAAAAAGAAGGATAGGCAGCCTGGAGTGGTGGGGATGGGGGGTGGTGGCGGGTGTTTGACTCAGAAAGGGTGTGAGTTTGCACAGATCAAGTACACTGAAGTAGGGAGTCTGAGAAGACTATAGGAGTACTTTGTGCAGCAGGAATAGAGTGGTAAGGGAGAATCCAAGCTGGCATCCTCCAGAACAGAGGGAAAAATAGGGCTGTTGTGCAGAAGAATCCACATATATGCCCACCCCTCAGCAGGCCATCAGTGACCATAGGTCTTCGCTAGAGAATCAGCACAAAGTCAGGCCAGTTCGCTTAAAGGGATATTCATGGTTTTTGTCCTTGCTCCCTCCCCCAACACAGTGGAGGAGCTGGGCTTTGGAATAACATGAGGAGAAAGGATTCTTACACTCCATGCTGCTGAAGTTGACTCTGGAAGGGAGAGGAGATTTGAATCCAGTTTGAGAGTAAACGTAAAAATTGTATTCACTTCTTAAAAAATTGGAAATGAATAGAAAGATATGAACCATACCAACATTAGATTCTTTTTTTTTTCCTTAACACTATGTTCTACAGGTGGAACATCTATGTGGCAAATTGGCAAAAGATATTTCGGGATGGGTGTGAGGCCGTTTTATAAATAAAAAGGATATCTCTCCTCTCTAGTCATCACAAAGCCCAGGATTCACGACCTACTTTCTTTCCCCTTTAGACAGAGGTGTTCAAAGAAATCCACATGTAAACACACAACCAGAACAGTTCCTCTTCAGCTATTTTACATAAAAAATTTTGCCTAAAAAAAATTAACTGCTTTAAGATCATAGAATTTTGAACTTTTTAGATGACAAAAAAATTAGGGGCCAACTGACCCACTGACCTACATTGATCCTACCAAAACCCCCCACCTCCCAAATAACCCTGGAAAGCAGTCCATGCTCCCAAATTATTATTGTCAACAGTGTGATTAGAATCCCTCTCCCCTCAAAATAAAGCTCAGTATCTTTCTTTTGAGGACTACTGTTAGGTAGGTGTTGAAAGAACATCAATGTGGTTGAAACTTTTAAATGATCCTCAGCTTCTTAACTGCTAAACATATTTACATTTTAAAAAGATGATGTTATGTTTAATAAAGCTGTTCATTTGTAGAAGGGTGAGTTATTTGACAAGATAAAGTAAGAACATTCAGGAAATGGGGAGATTTCTTTAGCTGTAGGTTAGCAATTGGCCTCTGTTTTGGCAGATTCACTGGGATCGGCCTTGGGCATCTGTTGCAGTGTTGATTCCTCTAAATTGTTTCAGCTTCTCCCAGTTAATTCCCCTTCCCCTTCCAAACTCACATGTTCTCTAAAAGACTGAGAGGGGGACTTCCCTGGCAGGCCAGGGATTAAAACTTCACCTTCCAGCACAGGGTGTGAGAGTTTGATTCCTGGTCACGGGGCTAAGATTCCCACTTGCCTCCTGGCCAAAACATAAAACAGAAGCAATATTGTAACATATTCAATAAAAACTTTAAAAATGGTCCACATTAAAAAAAAATCCTTAAGAAAAAGTGGGAAGATATTAAGTGCAGTGTTCGAATGTTGTAGATTCAAATACATATTATTAATAAAACTGGCTTAAAGAATTTCCCAATACCACAAGCATTTTACAAATGCAACCTTAGCCTCAAATACATAGAGAGTAAAAACCCACAAGATATTTTCTGTTCTTTCATGCCCATTCGCAAATTAGGACTGCCAACTGCTTTCCCCTCTTTGCTATGATTAACGATTAACAGAGAGCTTAACAACTGTAGCGCTAAAAACCTAGACGTGACAAAAGATAATCGAAACATATTCCTGTCTACCTAACACCAGAGTCTGGAGACCACCATGATCCTCTAACTTGTCTGCACTCATCATAAGGCCAGGGGAGGCCCTCCTGTGTTTCCCGCCCCTTGATTCCCGCAGGGCTCAGTCCCTTGGGAGGAAGCACTTTTCTCTCTCTCTGCACCATCTCTGATTCAAGTTGGTCCATCTGGAAGTAATATTACCCGAGTGTTTATACCCGGAGCCTGGCTCTCCGCAAGTGACTACATTTTCCTGCAACCAACTATTGGCAGCTGTTACATAGGCCTTTTCTGCTTTTTAGATACCTATAATTACACCAATTATGCCAATCATTGATGTTTATAAAGGATTTAAAATTTTACACACTCTGAAGAGTCTATCAGAAAGCACCATCTGAGGCAGAGGGACACCCCACAGAGGGGCCCATTTGACCATTTGGATTGCTGCTGTGTGTCCCTTAAATTGAGCACCAGAGTAAGTGAGGCTTCTTTCGAACCTACATGTCTGAGGCAAGTTAATCCTGTCACTGGAATAAAATTCTGTTTGGTTAAGGACCGCGGAACTCAATCTAACTTTTATTTTCAAAGCAAGAACACTGTATCCAAGTCAATGAAATCAGAAATTTTGACCCAAGACCCTCTGAACAGCAACACAAGATTGAGACGGTTGGCATTCCTCTATTCCATGCTCCACCTTCAGATACAATAAAAAACTGGATGAGGACTGTCCAGTCAGCATGCTTGGCTGGAAGGCAGACAGCCACACTGGCAGTGCCCAGAAGAGCATATTGCAACCTCGGGCAAAGGAAAAATAGGTTAACGCTGATCCCGTATTTAAAATTGTGATACTTGCCTCCTCATGGATTTTTCATGCATTAATTTTCACTTTTAGGTATTATTTGATTATTGAGTGTCTCTCAGTTGTGTCTGACTCTTCTCCACGCCATGGACTGTAGCTTGCCAGGCTCCTCTGTCCATGGAATACTCTAGGCAAGAATGCTGGAGTGGATTGCCAAAGCCCTCCTCCAAGGGATCTTCCCAACCCAGGGATCAAACCCAGGTCTCCTGCATTGCAGGAGGATTCTTTAGCATCTAAGCCACCAGGGAAGCTGGGTTCTCCTTAAATTTTGTGCCTGGGATGAGTACATTGCTGGCCTCCCCTAGTCCCTGCCCTGGGTTTCCTGATGCAGGTTTGGTGTGTGGTTTGCTGGTTTGGTGACTGGTTCTTACACCTGAGTCCTTTTTATATGCCTGTAAATGCAATGTGTATATATTTGCCATTTGCCCAGCAGGTAGCTAGGCAGAAGTTAACTATTTTTAGTTAAGTCCTTGAGACATTAAAACAACAGCCCTTAATTGTTGGTATTGGTAAGGATTGTCTGGCATGCTTGTTAAGAACACAGATTTCCAGACCTTATGCCCAGAAATTTGGATATCTGAGGTGGAGTTCAGATCTCTACCCATCTGCATTTTCAAATAAAAATGTTTCTGATGGGGGTAGTTGACAAATCACACTTGTGGGACTTCCCTGGCCGTCTAGTGGTTAAGGCTTCACCTTCCAGCGCAGGAGGTCCAGGTTCAATCCTTGGTTGGGGATTCAAGATCCCACATGCCTTGCAGCCAAAAAGCCAAAACATTAAACAGACAGTATTGAACAAATTCAACAAAGACTTTGAAAATGATCCATATCAAAATTTAAAGAAAAAAATTAAAAACCACATTTGTGTAAAAGCCTCTTTCTTCAGGGGATAGTACTATTTTGTGGTTATACATCGCATCAGGAACAAAGAGGATTACTGGAGGTTGACAGCTGCCTATTGGAAGAGTCACCAAAGACCTAACAAAGTTATTCTCCAAACCAGCCCTGTAAAGACCCGAGACCCAGAGCCAGAAACTTCTGTTATGGTAGGCTGCTAGCCGACTCTAACAGGTAGGATTTTCTGATCATTCGGCAGACATTGAATGACATATGTAAGCCCTTGATATCTAAAAAGCAGCTCACAAACACAAGTAAGTTATTACACTTACTCTGTGTTTTTAGAGACACTTAAGGTGTTCAGCAGAACATTACATTCCTTAACAAATCCCCATCCTCCCCAAATCTCTACATTTTAATAGGATTATCCCCTCATGGAATACTTTCCCAGTATTTCTCAAATCGAGGTCTGAGTACCACCTCTTTATTATGCAATAAAACTTTTCCTGAAAGTGTTATCTGCAGCCCCAGGCACCTGTGGGAAGCTGCAGTATTATCTCAATCAAGATGAGAAGAACCTGGTAACTAGAGAAGCAGACACTTACCTTCACTGTGGGCAGGTCTCATGCATTTGCATGGATTGCCTTCCCCACTTGATCACGGCAGGGACTTAGCCGTGATGAACAGAGGCAGCATTTGAACTCGGGAAGTAGGACACCGGGGAACAGAGCACTTTCCCAGGGCGCTCCCACTGGCAGAGCTGGGAGTCTCTCTCCAAAGTAACTACCATTTCTAACCGGTTTATCAACAGTTCTTACCTGGATGGTTTTTCAAGTGATGCCCCATCTCAGGTCTCTGTTGGAATTTCATGTTTGTGAAGGGCCTTGGAAGTCTGAGGACCTCATCCCTCAGCGTAAATCCTATGTCAGACATCAGGCCAGCCCCAAGCCTTCTTAAAATCGCCCGGTCTCCTTGGAGCTTGGTCCCCCTGCCAGTGTCTCAGAGCTGCCTTGTCCTTCGCAACGTGGCCTTTCTCTTATGTGGGCGCTAGCCTCAGCAGCCCTACCTGATGCTTGTGGGACCCACTGTGTATTCTACTAGTAGTGTAGAGAGGTTTGGGCTGGTGCAGAATGCTTTTGATCTAGTTTCTTCCATAATACACAAGCATTGACCTCTCCAACTCAACTGGATTTTTCCTGGCCCTCGCTGGCTGTGGGTCAGGCATGCTCTGTGTTTGGGATTCTCTGTTATCTTTCTGGAACAAGATTGGCCCCGGGCATCTGGTTAGACGAGTCCTCACAATGAAGGGAAAGAACATACCGCCTCCTTTGAAAGGCCGGAGCGAGAGCTTTCTGCTCTAGCTTTCTGCATAGTCTGCTGTGGAAGAGGGTCTTCTGGTTCTCACAATTTCTCCTTTACTGTGTCAGCATATGGGGAGCTTTTTATCCTCCTGACTTTCTCCCTTTGGAAGGGTGGGGAGCAGGGAGAGTACCTGGGTTGAGATGAGAAGTATGGGGTGAGGGAAGGGTAGAGAGGGAGCCAAGGCTGGGAATTATCAGAAAGATATCAGTGGATTTTTTTCATTTTTTGTTTGGGAGTTAACACGGTGAAGTCAAAAGGCAAATCTAGTTTCTCTCTGTCCACGTTCTCTACACACACACAGTCCCTTATGTCCTACTCTTTCTACTGCTGCATTGTTGCATTCGGTCATTCTCCTGTTGCCTTGCTTAGAAGAGGAAGGTGATTTTTGAAAGACATTTGATCCACCTAATGCAAGAGGAAGCAAACAGAGCGATGAGATCAGGGGGTTTCTGGGAAAGAAGGCGTGAAACACTGGGACAAAAGAGTGAGTCATCGGGCCAGAAGCAATCATGAGAGACCATCTGGCTCAGGGCTTCCCAATTTTTTTTTTTTTTTTTAGGAGATATTTGTAAGTTTCTACATCAGTTAATAATTACCTGTTTTGTTGCATTAGGGAGGCGGGAGGCGGGGGTGGGGGGGTGTGTTTACTTATTTACCTCTGACAATGAGCGTCTGTGTAGAGACTGAAGTAGGGAGGGCTTCTATTTTGGCTTAGCCATCTGAAATAAGCCTTTGGGAAAAAAATATATATCTGATCGATAAGGAAAAGGAGAAACAAGAGTTGAATAAAGTGGCAAAGGCTGGGTCACCTTTTTTTTCTCTGCTGGGAAAGTTGGAAATTCTTTTTCCCACTGTTGTGGGTACAAAGGGCAGATGCTCAGTCCCCAGCCTCCTCTTGGCAGGACCAGCTGTGTGTCCCACAAGATGCGCTGAAGGGAAGCCTGGAGGGGAGGGGGAGGATGTCTGAGAAGGCTCTTCTTGCCGGGTGGTGGGTGAGAGGTTCCTGTTTCCTTCCTGTTGGGAGCAGCTGCATGGCTTATCCTGTGGCCATGAGGGAAAACCCAGGAGAATCATGGAAGTGCTACCCTCGAGCCGTGACACAGTGAACTATGGAACCAGTTCAAGAACAAAAACCACTGAAGGTCTTGTTAACACGGAAAAAACAAATTCACATGGACAGAGACACAGGTGGTCTGTGGCTTGCAAACAAAATCTTACCTGGTACAGATAGAGAAGACCATTTTCCTGCAGAAAACATTGATTGGCTTGCTTGGAGGCAAACAGAATGACTACTGAACAATTACTACCACTCAAGGCATCAGCACTGACAGAGCATTTTATATAATTGCGCTTTATGTATATTGTTTCACTTACTAGTGGCCCCTTGAGATTATTATTATCCCATTTTATAGATAGGAAAAGTAAGTCCAGAGAGGTTAATTAATTTGCCCCAAGTCTAATAAGTAGAACTCAATCTAGGCAGTGTAATTCCACAACTGACCCTCTTTTCCACTAGGCATAGGACAAAAATTTAAAGTATGACGTATGTTTTAAGGTAATTCTTAGAACAGTGGGTAGTCATATGTGTTATCCATACATAATATCATTCACTTAACCATCACATTTACTTTTATCAACATGTCCATTTTTACGATTATTTTTGCATAGTAACTTAGAATTCTGTTGCAAGATGTTTCCAATATCTGAAGTAATAAGTTTGCCAAGAATAAAGTCATACTCAAAAAAATCAAAAGGCGTTTTGAAGAATCATCACGTCAGGTTTCAAAGTGACTTGGAATATCACACAAATATCATGCGACTCTGTGAAATGTTTCCCTGAAATCAAAATTTACCTTAAATGGAATATTCATATCTGCCAGATTAGTAGCCCCTATTAAAAGAAAAGAAAAATAAAAGAAACCAGCATGTAGTCACTTAATTAAATTTGGTTTGGCTCCATGAAATTGCTGAATTATTTTCTCAATGATCACAACCAGTTAAATAGAATGGAAATCCTGAGTTTTTCTGGAGCTTAATTTAAAGCACTTTGGCCTGTGGTCAATCTTACCTCTTCCCTTCCCTCTTGAAAGAGGACTGTTTGCCCTTCTCTGGCTGTCTCCATGATCACATAAGATGCCTGAAAGTGGTCCTTGTATCATCTGTCAGCCTTTTGGACCTTTGGGAGATTTTCCCCTGGGGCCTCAGAGACTCCACCTTGAGGAGGCAGGAAGGCAGCTGTCTGTTTGAGGCCTTGGTTGCTCTCAGCCAACATGCTCTTCTTTTTCCAGCGTCAAGCCTGAAGTTGGTGAAGATGGTAACAAAACAGAAGGGAAATTGTTTTGAGTTTTTCTGGACCAAGCAGCGGGCCTGTCTGTTTCTTTTGTGCTTTCTTTCTGAGTCCCAGACTTTTTGCTTTCAGGTATGTGCTTCAGAGGTCTCTGGGCATCAAACTTTCTGAGTCTGTTTCAGGTTGGTGCCCTTCTCTCATCATCCTTGGTCTTGTCCCGGCTTTCATCTTTAGCTTGCACCCTTTGAAAATCTGAGCACACCAGAAAGCTTCCCATGCAGCTGACTTGCAGCCGTCTTCACCTTTTCTTTCTCGTGCAAGTTCTAATAATACAATCACAAAGGATCTGGACTCTGAGAGTCCTCTGTTACACTCTTTCTTATTTTCAGTTGCACCCATCTTTGAATGTTTGAAATCTTTCCTAATCTCTTAAAGAATATATTGGACACCACTTAGCTTTTCCTTTCTCTGTGGGATAATCATGATTCGGTGGGATAATCATGATTCTGTGGGTCACCTGCCCACCTGCCTCCCAAGTTTCTTGTCATTTCCACTGTGTGCTGTGGGCTTGCTTAGCGGCTCAGCTGTGTCTGACTCTGTGTGACCCCATGGACTGTAGCCCACCAGGCTCCCCTGTCCATGGGGATTCTCCAGGCAAGAGTACTGGAGTGGGTTGCCATTTCCTCCTGCAGGGGATCTTTCAACCCAGGGCTCAAACCCAGGTATCCCGCATTGCAGGTGGATTCTTTACTGTCTGAGCCACCAAGGAATTATTTTCCAGATAAGAATCATGTCTACAAAAAGCATCCAAATTCCACTTTAAAAGGAAATTTTAATTTATTCAAATTCCAGTGTAGAAAAGAAATCCACCTATTTCAAAATTATTCAAAATCTGTAAACAAAGGGAAAATGCATTCCTCGGCAATAAATGCGCCAAGTACTAACCACTGCACCACCAGAAAATTCTTTATTCTGAATTCTTAAATCAATTCTATATTCTTCTCCTTCTGGGAGTTAATATAACATATTCCTCTTAGGGTATTACAGTTTATAATAGTGAATCAAAAATCATACATAATTGTGTTGATTTAATTGAAAGATTTGGAAGTACTTTTATTTCCATTTTTCTTCTTTTAAAATTCCAAAGCGACAAAACTTTAAAACTTGATGTATCTTTTATGATTAGTTATGACTGAATCTTTAAATAATGCCATAACTTAATTGCACTGTAGCCTCAAATCATGTTTATTTTTAAGAATCCTAACGATTGTTTCCTGCTATTTTTTTGAATGGAGGCTGATTTCAACTCTAATTTTTTTAAAAGCAAAGTGACTTTTGCTACTGTGTGTTTGAACAGAGTGGCTTTTTTCTAGACTTTTAAGAAAGATCAATTTTGACTAAATGTCGAATCTAAATTAATGTGACTAAAACCACCTTCATTTGTGGTTGCAAATTAAATTCTTACTTTTTGAGGACCAAATATCTTTCAGTGTATAATACACCCTGTGTGCCAAGTGTATGTGTATGTACATGTGTGCTGTGTATAAAATCATTTTTTCTTGGTGGAGAGGATATAAACACCTGTTTAAAAATGGGTTTAATTATCAGGGTCACTGTGTTCCCGACAAGAAGTCAAGGGAGCAGTTACTGGTTGATTGACCAGCTCCACAGCATCATAAGAAACCCAGGCTTTTTCCTTTTTCACTGCTCAGCATCACTTAATCACATTAATGGGTTTAGCAGCTCCAGGCATCTCACTGTCACTAAACAACAGTGGGAAGAAGGAAGAGAGCAGAAAGAGTTCCTCTTCTTGTCTGCCCTTTTCCTCTCTGTTCTCCTGCTCTCTCAGGAAAAACTTTTGTAAAAACACCCACCCCACCCCCACACACACATACATATACACACATAGATTTTTCATGTCTTATATTCATGCATTTACAATATTATTAAAATTTACAAACATAGACTACAATTTCAGTAGTGTCATGGAACATTATTAAAGCAAGAAAAAGCTAATTCTACTTGCCCTCATTGTTTAAAAAATTAAATGAGTAACCTGATAAAGAAGAAGAAATACTGGAAATAATACAAGAGTGAGGATCAATGTTACCCTAATGTAGACATATTTCTTGATAAATCACATTCTCTGAAAGAAAACTCTACCAGTAAAATCTGCTGCTGCTGCTGCTGCTGCTAAGTCGCTTCAGTCATGTCCGACTCTGTGTGACCCCAGAGACGGCAGCCCACCAGGCTCCGCCATCCCTGGGATTCTCCAGGCAAGAACACTGGAGTAGGTTGCCATTTCCTTCTCCAATGCGTTAAAGTGAAGTCACTCAGGAGTGTCCGACTCTTTGGACCCCATGGACTGCAGCCTACCAGGCTCCTCTGTCCATAGGATTTTCCAGGCAAGAGTACTGGAGTGGGGTGCCATCGCCTTCTCTGTAAAAATCTGATATAATGCTATTAAATCTATATTAGGGGTTAATTCTAACCTCCAGCACCAATACTTTAAAAATAGTAGATTCTATCAAAATAAAAAATGTATGTACATAACAAAAACAATAGAACACTTTAAGACTTAGCTGTAAGTGAATCCCCATGCAAATGATCAGAACTGGAATCTTGCTCTGCTGCTGCTAAGTCGCTTCAGTCGTGTCCTACTCTGTGCGACCCCATAGATGGCAGCCCACCAGGCTCCCCGTCCCTGGGATTCTCCAGGCAAGAACACTGGAGTGGGTTGCCATTTCCTTCTCCAATGCATGAAAGAAGTGAAAGTGAAGTCGCTCAGTCGTGTCTGACTCTTAGCGACCCGACGGACTGCAGCCCCCTAGGCTCCTCTGTCCATGGGATTTTCCAGGCGAGAGTACTGGAGTGGGGTGCCATCGCCTTCTCCGATACTTTATATATTCAAACTGTATTAACTGGCTTGAGATAACGATAGCTTTTACATGTTAGCTCAGTTTTAACCTGATGCTGCAACCAACCCATTTCACAGATGAGCCTGTTTGTACATGAAAGTGACTAGCTTATGAAAGCTGTAATTAAGGACAGGGCATGTATAAGTCCTTGGCTCATTTAATTGCCAACTAAATGAAAGTGCTTGAAAAAAGTTTAAAATTGGCACAGAGCCTTCAGCAAATAAGAGTTCTAGATGAGTTCTTTGTTTCACTCAGGAAACTCTATCAGATGAGAACTTGAGTCTGTTTTCTGTTCCCACAAGTCTACTGACCCAGCTCTCACCTTTTTAGTCAATGTCACCTCTGTTGCTAAATCTACTGTGTGCTCTTCAATCTTGATCTGATGGGCCCTCCCTGAAGGACTGGACACTACCGGTTGTATCCTCCTGCTTGCAGCTCTCCTTGCTTGCTTTCTCTACCACTTTCTCCAAGGTGTCCGCTGCTCCCTGGCAGCTTCTCTTGGGCTCTTCCGCTGTGGGACCACGCCTTCCATATTTGTGGTCTATACTTTGTACTCTTTTCTTACCCCCACCTTCTCCAGTGAGTAAGAGCATCCAGCGAGCATACTCTTGTTTACTTCCATTGCTTTAAAAATAATATACATTGTACACTCATGACATATTATACACCACCTGTGCTATGCCACATCACTTCAGTTTCGTGTCTGACTTTTTGCAACCCTATGGACTGTAGCCTGCCAGGTTCCTCTGTCCATGGGGATTCTCCAGGCAAGAACACTAGGTCAATATAAAATATTAAATTTTAAAATGGCATATGAACTGCTGGCTCCAGGAATCTGTGTGTAAGCGCCCTAGTCTCGCTCGTGCACCCAAAACCTACTAAACAGCTCTGTGTGGATATCCCCCATCAGTGTCAACTGGGCTTCCCCTCAAGAATGCTTTTTCTCTTTTTGATGAATGACACTCTCATCAGTTTACTGGTGCTGTCATTAAAGGGAAGAATTCTAGAGGCCTCCTTCAGCCTTCCTTCATTTCCATGTCCAGTGATTTCCCAAGCCACACCCAGTCCACCCTTGATGGCTCTGGAATTTACCTTTCACTCCATTCCTGCTGCCGCTACTGTAGGCAAGGACTTTATCATGATCTCACCTAGGGTAGTGTGGTGGCCTTTCACCTGTTCTCCTGTCTAATCTTGCCCTGCTTCACAGTCCATTCATCACACTGACCCCATCATGATCTATTTAAACTATAAGTCCAGTTCCCCTCATCACCTGGTTGTGATCCTTGAATGCCCCTCCGACACCTTCAAGAGGGTTCAAAGACTACACTGAGGTTTACAGTGGGCTTCCCAGGTGGCGCGAGGGGTACATAACCCACCTGCCAATACAGGAGATGTAAGAGAGGCCGATTTGACCTAGATCGGGAAGATCTCCTGAAGAAGGAAATGTCAACCCACTCCAGTATTCTTGCCTGGAAAATTCCATGGATGGAGGAGCCTGGTGGGCTACAGTCCATGAGGTTGCAAAGAGGTGAACAGAACTGACCACATGGTTTACAGTTCTTTTGGGAATTGGTCCTGATTTAGCTCTCTGGGGTCATTTGTCACCACCCCTGCTTCCTTCTTTGCATCCAGCCTCTCTATATTCTATACGGCAGCAGAACTAGAATATTTTCAGTTGCCAGAAGATAACACTGTCTTACGTTGTGCTCCTGGTATGATTTCCTAGCTTCCTGTTATCTCCTTTCTCCATTTCTTCCCCTGACTAACCATTTCCTTGAGAAATCAGAATAGGCGTCCCTCTTTGGGGAGGACTTCCCCACACCAGTCTGGTTTTTAGGCCACCTCTCTGTGATTCCGTGTTACTCTGTGAATAGAAACCCCTTATGTTATAAGTGTCTGTCTGCCTATCTTCCCCCTCTCACCATAAAATCTTTGTAGCCACTAGTGTCTTACGGGTCCTTGTCAGAGCCTCACCTTAAACAGGCCATTCCTTAACACACAGTCTAAGTGCAGTGAAATGAGGCAACGAGTGGAGATTTACAAAGTGGAGAATTAAAAAGTTACTAAAAAAAAAACCTTAGTAACTTTTTTTCAAGAAAAAGGAAAAAGATATTTTCAAATGACTATTTGGGGTCATATTTTGGTAGAGAATAGGAATGTTTTGATTATAGTAGAAACATGTTTTGATTATATTTCTTTTGGGAGGGGGTTATTTGTTTCATGGAAAGACTCTGTTGAAGTGAAATAACTTGGATGTTGGGGGAAACAGACTTGTCTTTAAACACTAACCCAAAGCTTCTTTAGTGGTTTGCTCTTGGATGAGTTACTTATGTGACTTCCCAGGTGGTGCAGTGGTAAAGAATCTGCCTGTCAATGAAGGAGACATGAGTTCGATCCCTGGCTCAGGAAGATCCCCTAGAGGAGAAAATGACAACCCACTCCAGTATTCTTGCCTAGAAAATTCCATGGGCAGAGGAGCCTGGCAGGCTATAGTCCATGAGCCCACAAAGAGTTGGACTCGGCTGAGCACACACCCACAAATTACTTATATGTTGAAAACTCATCTTTCTTATCTGCAAAGTGAGGATTGCATTCACCTTAGAAGTATGTTGTGAAGGTTTAAATAAGAGACTTAGATAAAAAGTATCTGAGTACAGTGAGAGTAGAATAAACATTGATCATCTTTCCCTACCTTGAGTAGCTTATTAACCTAAGAGGTTAACAGCTTAGTCACTAAGTCATGTCCCTCTTATAACCCCAAGGACTGTAGCCTGCCAGGCTCCTCTGTCCTTGGGATTTTCCAGGCAAGAGTACTGGATTAGGTTGCCATTTCCTTCTCCAAAAAGTTTAATAGATAATGTCATTTTCAGATGAAGGAAATACATTACTTGACCTTCAGATTATATGGATTATAGAATCTGAATATCTAAAAATTGGGTCATTTGTTCCTTTAATTATTGTAACTTTAGAAGTTGTGGAATAAACTCATTTTATGGTAATTAGTTGGAGAAGGAAATGGCAACCCTCTCCAGTATTCTTGCCCGGGAAATCCCATGGACAGAAGAGCCTGGCAGGCTATAGTTTATGGGGTTGCAAAAGAGTCAGACATGACTTAGCAACTAAATCACCACTGCTATAGTAATCAGGATTCTACACATTATTTTTTTCTGTGTAATAATATAGAAGCATGTACAATTTCCCGATTATCTACTATACTAACTGGCCTATACATTGAGTAGCACATAAAAGTAGTCAAACTCCATTCCTTTCTGGAAAGCATGGAATGTGTAAGTGTACAGAGTTAAAATAAATACAAATGATAATTCACATAACAACAATTACCAGGTAGAAAGTCATACACTTTATCATTTATTTCTTTACCATCACAAATGGCATAAAGCACTACTTGTAATTCTGGAAGGTAAATCACATGAATCTGGGCAACAAAATTTGTTTTAAAAAGCTAAATCTAGGCGGTAAATTGGGCAATTCAACATTTTTTAAGTATTCTGAAAACATTTGAAGTGGCTTTTTAAAGTTTTTTAAAAGTCAGTTCAGTCCTTTTTAGGCTAAATAATTGTTCCACTTGAAAACTTTGGCAAAGGGACTCAGGCTCCTCTTCCCAGTCCACCTCCCTTTGTGGGTTCTTTCACCCACAGGTCTCTAGCAGTTTCAACTGGCTGCATATTGGCTTCTTTTCATAAGATATGAATAATTACCTTAAATTGCTCTAGTTTATTAAGTGAAATCCAAGGTAGCTTCTGTGCCTACCACGCATTTAGTTAATGAGCACAGTGGTACCTCCAGGAGATTAATGGAACTTTGATAAAGGGCTAGTTTCATGAGTGAACCAGCACATCTAGATTTCACTGGGAAAGGGTTGGAATAATCCATATATTTGGATGCAATTTAATGTAATTACATCATAATTTTGGTTATTGCCAAAGGACAGTTTGCCACTGGAGGTGAGAGCTAGAGGATAACTCATGTAAGTAACTGGAATGTATAACAAATATTGAGTACCTACAAGGTTCAAGGCTCCGGGGGTAAGTATTGTGACAAAGACAAGCAAACACAGGACTTAGTATCTCTTCTCAAGTAACTAACTTTCTTTTGAAATAAAATCAGATTATGTCATTCTTAATTAAAACTTTCAAATGTTTTCTGTTGCAGAGAATAACTTCCAGACTCTTGACCATAGCCACAAGGACTTGTGTGATGCTGAATATAGTGTTCCCTATTGCTCAGTAGATTCCAGCCACACATTCATTGCTTCCCCTGAACACGCCTGGCTTGTTCTTGTCTTACAGACTTTGTAGGAACAGTTTCTTCTGCCTGGAATGCTCCTTTCTAGGCTTCACATGGCTGCTTCTCATCACTCAGATCTCAGCTCAAATGTCCCATTTTCAGTTAAGACTTCCTCAGTCACCAACACACCTCTCCTATATATAAACTTCCTTTACACATAGCTTATCACTGTCAGATATTATCTTATTTGTTCTCCTTTCTTTTACCAACCATCTCTGCTGCTGCTAAGTTGCTTCAGTCGTGTCCGACTCCGTGCAACCCCATAGATGACAGCCCACGAGGCTCCACTGGCCCTGGGATTCTCCAGGCAAGAACACTGGAGTGAGTTGCCATTTCTTTCTCCAACAGCCATCACTAGGACACAAATAACCAGACTGTGTCTAGTCTGTTTGTTTCTGTGATTTCAGTGCCTGGAATGATGCCTGGTACACAGCAAATAGTCAACAAATATTTGTTGAATGTTGAATGAATGAGGTCACCATATCTCTTTGAGCACAGAGTTTCTATTGAAAGAAAATTAAATGAGATTTAATGCTTATCACACATGTATATATGTTATAAAATATAATTTAACACATATATAAAAGCTCATTTCATATATCTACATGTAACATGTAAAATTGCATTATATACCATCTATACACTGAGATTTTGTAATATATAAATGCTAAATCTGTGTCTATATCTTTCTGGGCAGTTAGCAAAGAGTCAGGCCCATATTAAGAGTATAATATTTGGTGGATGTTATATTTTCCATGGATAATGAAGGATAAAGTCAGCATCCTAAGAACAAATTCTGAAACTTATATTCATTCTGTTCATACTTATGGAAAAATTTGTTTTTTTTTTTTTTTCAGAAATTTCATCTCAAGGACTTGCTGAAAACATGTTCAAAATTATGAGGAGGCCACGTGATAAAGGTTTTCATACATATTTCCTCAAACCAGATGGCAATGACTCCGGGTAAAGAAGCCCTTTGAAAATCACTGTTCTGGGTTTTACTAATAACCTGACCCATTCAGAAGATGTGGGAGTTCATGTCAGGAAGCTACTGGGAAAAATAAAATTTGTTGAGCGAATACCTACATTGTTTTGATTAGGAATTAATTCTTAGTATCCGATCTTTCCTGAGAAGGCCATTAAATACCTTTTGTATAGCTCATCTTTATCTTGAATGAAGCAATATTAAACTGAATATTCATTTTCAATTAATAAAAATGAAGAAATAGACTTTTAATTTTCAGATGTACTTTTACAAACCAATTAGCTTGGTCAGTACTACTTGAATATTTTTTTTTGAGTTGCATTCCTTTGTTTTCACAGCATTTGCTTTTATAATGATTTTCTGTTTACAAAAGAATACGGTGCTTTTGGTGTTGTTGATATAGTATCAGTTAAATATAAATTTATTTAAATAAAAATGTGATTTTTCTTTAAATGAAGTTACTGAATAAATGGTAAAGTTAATGTACAGATATAGCAGACTCATGAGAATGGTGTATGGCCACTGGAGCTGGAGGAACAGAGGTCTAGAGTAAATATTTACATCTGTGGTAAAGGACTCGTTTTGTGTCTTTTTAATTTTCAAGCCATTGCTAGATCTTACTTTTATGAAACACAGAGCAATTAATTACTAGAAAAATAAAAGCAAAAAGAAAAAAGCACCCAAACAATGGGCTTGATTTTTATTTTTTAAATTTTAATTAATTAATTTCATTTATTTCGCTGCTCTGGGTCTTGGTCGCGGCACATGGGCTCTTCAGTTGCTGCCTGTGAATTCTTAGTCACAGCTTGTAAGGTCCAGTTCCTTGACCAGAGCTTGAACCCAGGTTCCTGCATTGGGAGTGCAGCCTTAGCCTCTGGACCACCACGGAAGTACCCCAGCTTGAATTTTAAATTATTCTGTTCACCATTTATAAAATAATTCTGTCAAAGTGCTATAAAAGTTTTAAACATTTACTCTCCGTTTCAGAACTGACCTCCTTTTATACCTGTGATGGTGTGCAGTCTGACAGGTTGGTCCATAGACCACAGTTTGAGTAACACTGGCCTTGAGAAAGAGTATGGGCTAGAAGAAGGTCAGTATTGAAGGGCAAAACAGAGGAAGAGTAATTACAATGTCTCCTTTTTCAAATCCTTAATTCCATATAGTCATTACTAATTCCTATTTATTCCTTTCTCCTTATTGCTTTTGCCTTAGTTCAAGTCTTCCTCATGAATTGAGTATAAAATGTACTGTTGTGAAAAAAATTCTCATCAAGTTGTTTTAAAAAATAAGACCTATAAAAGTTTACTAAGAAAATTTCCAATGACTGTTGAAGATATTGTTCTATATACGGTTCAAAATCTCTTTGAAGATGGATCTGTAAGAGTTTTCTTTTGGAGTTTAGTACCAGAAAATATTTTCTTCTTATGAATCAGTGTGCTTCCTTTTATTCCTTCAATCAGACAATGAGGGTTACATAACACATCCTGTTTTACACCTCATGTATTTTTTTGGCAGGAAAATCAGGGATAGATTTTAATATACAATCACAGTAATTATATTGGTAGTCAGCATTCTTCCTCCTTTTACTTCAGTTTTAGTTTTCTATTATATGAATCCCCAAATTGAAAAAAGGAATAACTATTGGAAAATCAAAGATATGATTCCTTATACTTTACTTCTATGCAAGCAAGGTGAAAGAGCTTACATCTTGAGAGAAAGAAACAGTTAACAGACGTTGAATCTTAAAATACTCAGTAGACTTTCTGTTTTTGCATATTTCTGAGGTCTTTTATAAGTTCCGAGTAGATGAAGCTTACAGAGCTACAGGTTTAAGTGGTTTGTTTTAAAATTGTCTTTTTTTTCACTCACATGGAATTTAACTTCTCTGAGATTGAAACAGCTAACAGGAGAGATCATGATGGAGCTAGTCTGCATGTATTTTCTGGTTATGTTAGTCGACTGTTGGAAGTGAACCTAGATTTGATCAGGATATGAAGTAGGCATGATTCATGCAGTTATTTTGAAAGGGTTGTCTGTCCCAGTTCCGGGAGAGATGTTGTTGTTTGCCTGCTCCACTAAGGAGGAAGGCAGACGTGAAGTGAATTGTATGACGCCATGATTACTGGTCTTAGATAAGCATTTGAAACTGCAGTGTCAACCTAAGGGCATCCAAGCAAAAGTGGTAGGGAATAGGATTGGGAAATACCAGGAAGCAAAGTCCTGGGCTTCTCAGGTGGCTCAGTGGTAAAAATCTGTTTGCTAATGCAAGAGACAGAGGAGACACAGGTTCGATCCCTGGGTTGGGAAGATCCCCGGAGGAGGAACTGGCAAACCATTCCAGTATTCTTGCCAGGATAATCCCATGGTTAGAGGAGCCTGGTGGGCTACAGTCCGTGGGGTCACAAGAGAGTTGGACGAGACTGAACCAACTGAACATGCACACATCAAATCCTAGCCTGTAGTTGTCCAATTCCATGTTTCTCTAGGTGGATTCCTTGTTTTGTTTTTCCACATGAGTTTAACTCACCACAGATTCCTATGGGAAGTCCAATGATAACTCTTTAATTTTTTACTATTTTCTGTGCAGCTGCTTGTCAGGTAGCAATACCGTTTCAGCTTTCTCTTGAAAGATGGTTGGGGAGGAGCCAGTGAACTAAAGTGTGAATTGAAGTGTCAGGAGGATTGGAACTTTAAGTTGATATAATCAATACAAAATGTATAAAAGTAGGAAAAGCTCATAGTTTTGGTGGCAATGATGAATTCATTGAAATTTGAATTAATATTTGTATTTTTCATGAATCACGAACACTGATTTAGGGTCGGAAGCATAGCACAACATTAAGATTATCATTTGCTATGCGTGATTGGGGTATGGGAAGTCTTTATTGTGCTACTCAGTTGACTTAATGCATAAGAGATGAAGAGGAAACAAATTCCTAAAATATTTCCACTAGAAGAAAGTTCTGACTGCTTGTTCACCCTAAAAACATTTATAGAAAGTCACTTCCTTGATCATCATGGGTATTTAGTCTATGTGAATCCTTGCTGCATGAAATGCCCATTTTTATTGGAAAGGACTTCAGTATAGAAATCGTGACTAAATGAATGGTTTATCTGTGATAGAAGGAATGAGATAACTTCTATTAGTTGCCTTTAATGTGAGAAATTCTTTCCCAGCTGTATTAGGAATGTTCTGGAATAAGCTGCAACAACATACCAAGAAGTCTTGGCTAACAGACTAAATATTCTATTTTACACTGTAAAAAAATTTTCAAAAGCAATGGACTTATTGATGTAGCAATACTGTTTGTTGCAAAAAAAACAAAAACAAAACACTAAAACAATGCAAGCTTAGCAGAGAAGTTAAGCAAAGTATAAACAGAAAAGTGCCTGATAGTAATATTACAAGGTGATCAGATTTCACAAGTAATAGGAAATGTTATGAAACCAGAATGTCCCTCATATTTTGGCAATAATTTTAAAAGCAGTTCATATAAAGATTTACTGTAACTCCAGAGAATTTTTTGTTTTATTTTGTTTTACTTATTTATTGGTTGTACTGCATGGCATGTGGAATCTTCGTTCCCTCACTAGGAATTGAACCCCTGCAACCTGCACTGGAAGTGTAGAGTTTTAACCACTGGACCACCAGAGAAGTCCCTCCAGAATATTTATATTGCCAAAGTTGATTTGACTAGAGCTGTTGCTTCTACTATTATATTCTAATTTTATAGAATTATGATTTGAATGCTAAATATAGCAAGCAGCGAGTAATAGTCTCTTCTGACTATAATGAGAACCGTTTGTAATTCATATTAATATCCTACCCTCAAGTTATTCTATGTTCAAGCTAAATAGTTACTGTGGGATTCAGTTTTTAAGATAACTAATTTATACTTTGACATTAGTTTTACCAAACAGATATTCTAGTATAAAATAGTTAGGTGCTTAGAAATTAAAATCATGGAAGAACTTGTTTGCTTTTTTTCTTAGTCTGTTGTCTCTAGACAACTTTCTACTCAGATTAAATATTTCAAAAGCATGAGAGGAAATAAAAACTTTGTTTTTAGACATAAAGATGGCCAACAGTTACGTGAATGAAAAGATGCTCAGCATCATGAATTATCAGAGTAATGCAAATCAAAATCACAATGAGTTACCATCTCACACTGGTCAGAATGGCCATCATTAAAAAGGCTACAAATAATAAATGCTGGAGAGGTTGTGGAGAAAGGGGAACCTTTCTACACTGTTGGTGGGAAAGTAATTTAGTACAGCCACAATGAAAAACAGTAGAGAGGTTCCTAAAAAAGCTAAAAATAGAGTTACCATATGATTCAGTGACCTCACTCCAGGGCATATATCCAGAAAAAATGAAAATTCTAATTTGAAAGATATGCACACCCCAATATGTGTAACAGCACTGTTTATAATAGCCAAGACGTGGAAACAACTCAAGCCCATTAACAGATAGACGATGTTACACACACACACACACACACACACACACACACACGCACACGCACACGCACACGCACATGCACATGTGTGTGTGTACACACATAGGGCTTCCCAGGTGGTAGAAGTAGTAAAGAATCTGCCTGTCAAGGCAGGAGACACAAGAGACACAGGTTCCATCCCTGGGCCTGGAAGATCCCCTGGAGAAGGAAATGCCAACCCACTCCAATATCTTGCCTGGGAAATCCCATGGACGGAAGAGACTGGTGGGCTACAGTCCATGGGGTCACAAAGAGTTGGACATGACTTAGAGACTAAACAACAATAACATATATACCACCATTTCAGGGGATCTTCCCAACCCAGGGACTGAAGCCAGGTCTCCCACATTGCAGGCACATTCTTTACCAGTCGAGCCACCAGGGAAGACCAAGACTACAGCAGTGAGTAGCCTATCCCTTCTCCAGGGGATCTTCCTGATCCTGGAATCGAACGAGGGTCTCCTGCATTGCATCGGATTCTTTACCAACTGAGCCACCAGGGAAGGCCGCACATGTGCATACATACATGCAATGGCATGTTACTCAGCCATAAAGAGAATGTAATATTACCATCTGTAGCAACATGGATGGACCTAGAGAATATCATACTAAGTGAAATACGTCAGGCAGAGAAAGACAAATATTATATAATATCCTTTACATGTGGAGTCTAAATTAACACCAATGAATCTATACAGAAACAGAAACTCACAGACATAGAAAAAAAACTTATGGTTACCAAAGGGAAAAGGACAAGGGATCAATTAGGAGTATGGCATTTATAGATACAAACTACTACACATAAATAGGCAATAAGTATTTACTGTATAGCACAGGGAAAAATATTCCATATTTTGTAACAACCCTGGTGGCTCAGAGGTTTAAAGCGTCTGCCTCCATTGCGGGAGACCCAGGTTTGATCCCTGGGTTGGGAAGATCCCCTGGAGAAGGAAATGGCAATCCACTCCAGTATTCTTGCCTGGAGAATCCCATGGAGGGAGAAGCCTAGTAGGTTACAGTCCACGGGGTCGCAGAGTCGGACATGACTGAGCGACTTCACCTTCACCTTCAACTATAATGGAAAATAATCTGAAAAATACATGTATGTAACTGAGTCATTTTGTTGGACACCTGAAACTAACATAAGATTGTAAGTCAGCTACACTTCAATGAAAATATCTTTCTCTATAAATGAATTCTAGTGTTTCGGTGCAGCCTTTTAAATACACTTTAAAACGTCTCCTTTTCATGGCTTCCACGTCACCTAGAAGAAAAGACTATGTAAGTAATCAACGTCAGGATCAGTAGCAATCAGATTGTAAAAGTTTTTCATATTCCCTTTGCAATTTTTGTTCTAAAATCTTTTGTTACCTTTGCCATTTCTTCTCCAGGGATCTTCCCAACCCAGGGATCAAACCCAGGTCCTCCACATTGCAGGCAGACGCTTAACCGTCTGAGTCACCAAGGAAACCCAATTCTGTATATTAATATATCCATAAGACTGCTAGAACCCCTATTCTGTGTCTCTTGCTATGTGTCTGTGTGAGTGCTAAGTCGCTTCAGCTGTGTCTGATTCTTTGCCACCCTGTAGACTGCAGCCTGCCAGGCTCCTCTGTCCATGGGATTCTCCGGGCAAGAATACTGGAGCGAGTTGCATGCCCTCCTCCGGGGGATCTTCCCGACCCAGGGATCGAACCCTCTTTGCTTAAGCCTCCTGCATTGACAAGCAAGTTCTTTATTACTAGCACTGCCTGGGAAGCCCAGTGCACCAAATTCTTATGACTTCTCATAGGACTTAACGTTATCATTGTCTTCTCTGGTTCTGGGCTCCTTTTACTGCTAAGTTATTTAAGATCTGAGACTCTCTGTTGTTACGACTTTCCTGCTCTCCATCAGGTTGAACTAGATAAGGAATTCAGTCACTCAGTCGTGTCCTACTCTTTGTGACCCCATGGACTGCAGCAAGCCTTCAGTCCCTTCAAAAAAAAAAAAAAAGCAACACTCCCAGAAGCCATTACCACATGTACAGGTCTTTACTGAACATTTGTCACAACACAGACACATTCATACAAGTGCAAATATTTTTGTTAGGGAATGTTAAGAAAACCTGGCCCCCAGTTTCTACTTATTGATAAATAAAGGCTTTGGCTTCTAGCAGTATCGCAATCTTTTCCTCTCCCTTCTTTTCAGCCTCATTTTCTCGGATCTAAATATTCTCCCTTTAAAACATAGAGACACTGAGTTTATTTCTTTGCCTTGACTCCTGTTGACTCAACCCCTCACCTCTCCACTTGTCTTTTAGCAAGAAAATCTAAACAAAGTCACTTCCTTCCCTAAAGCCTTTCATACTCTCGTATTAACCATAGATAGATGTCAAAATCAAGTGCCCTGCCCTTTACTTTATCTTTCTTTTTTCATGGTTTGATGCAGGATTTCCAGGAGAGTGCTGAAAAGAAACTGTGAAATCAGGACCTCATCATTTTTTTTCCTATCAGTCAAAAAAAAAAGTTTCTGACATTTCAACATTATGCATGCTGTTAGCTGTAATTTAAGATATCCTTTATTATGTTGAGGAAGGGCCAGTCCATTCCTAATGTGCTAAGTTGTTTATCATGAAAAAAACTCTAGAATTATAGTCATTGTTTTCCTGAAATCATTAAGAAGATCTGATAATTACTGCCCTTTACTTGTTACTCTATTAAGTAACTTCAATAGATTTTTCTAGTGCTAAATAATTCATGTACCCTTTGGGTATACCATATCTATTCATGTAATATTACCTTTTAAAATACAGCAGTAAATTAAGTTTTTATATATTTCATTAGAGTTTTGGGAGTCTATGTTAATAAATCAGATTAAGCTCTAGTTTTCTTTTTTTTTTTTTGCACTATTCTTTGCTAATTTTGGCATAAAGGCAATATTCGTTTCATAAAATTAAGTGGGGAACTTGCTCATGTTCTTCAATTCTGGAATAGTTTGTAAAAGATAGAGCTTATCTTTTTTTCTTTTTACCTAAGTAAAAAGTCACTATGAAACCATTTGGCTCTGATGCCTGTTTCTGTGAGTTGATATGTTCACTGACAATTTTTAAAATGATTATAGGTAAGTTCAGATTTCCTCTTCTTAAACCAATTTTGACATTTTATGTTTTTTAAATAATTTTCAATTTTATATGTTCAAATTCATTGGCATAAAGTTGTTTCTAATATTTTCTCATGATTAAACATGACACATATAGATCCATGGAAGCATCTTATCTTCTCTCTTGAGTCCTGTTGTGTTTTCAGATCTCTACGTTCCTCATCTCTGTAATGTCTTTGTCTTCCATTGCATTAATTTCTGCTCATTTTTGTTTTCATAGAGGTAACAAACTGTTCCAGCACCATTTGTGGTAAAGACTTCCCTTTTAATTGTTTTGATGCCTTGGTCAAAAATCAAATGTTGTATAAGAGTGGGTCTTTCCCTGGACTTTTTAATTTTATTCCATGGATCTGGTTGTCTTGTCTTAACATTAATCTCATTCTGTCTTGATTATCCTAGTTTTAGAGTAAGTCTTAAAATCAGGTAGTAGAAGTCCTACCTTCGTGTTTAACATTCATAAGTTACTTAGAGTCTGCTTATTTACATTTCTCATGGCATAGCAATTGCTTTGCCCACCCTTGCTATTTGAATCCTGGTCCTTCCCTTGAATAACATTTCCTTCCTACTAAATTTTGTTGAATGGCAGATTCTCAAAACCATTATAGGTTTAAAATGTCTCTCTATTGCCCTCATTCTTGAATGATAGTTAAACTGAGTATAGAATTCTGTGTTATTTTCCCTAAGTACTTTGCTAATATTATTATATCATCTTTTCATGTGTATTTCTAATGAGAAATTTACTATTCCTCTTTTCATCCATTTTTGTGTGCAAGAGTGTATATTTCTATCATTCTCTCTGAGTACACTGATACCTCTCTTTTTCTTTTACCAATTTTGCAATGTTGTGTCTGGACTTATTTGTATTTGTATTTACTTGAGGACTTGATTGATGATTGATTTGTTGATTGATGCTTTCGTTCTCAGAGCTTATAAGCATGTATTTATTACCTAATTATATATAAAATATGTTTGTAAATTTATAAATATGTATATTTATGTATATAAATTGACTCTCACATTTTCTCCTTATACAAGTGTAACCCAAAGGCACTGCAGGTTCAGTTTCAGACCACAATAAACTGAATATTGCAATAAAGTGAATCAAATGAATTTTTGGTTTCCCAGTGCATATAAAAGTTATGTTTATACTATATTGTAGTCCTTTAACTGAAATAGCATTAGGTCTAATAAAGCAATGTATATACCTTAATTTAAAAATACCTTTTTGTTTAAAAAAATGCTAATCGTTATCTGAACCTTCAGCAAATCATCGTCTTTTTGCTGGTGGAGTGTGTGATAGATTGCAAGAATTATTAAAATGTGACCCAGAGACACAAAATGAGCAAATGCTCAACACAGGGTTGCCACAAACTTTCAATTTGCAACAACAACAACAAACCCCACAGTATGTAGAAAGCACAACAGAGCGCAATAAAATGAGGCATGCCTGTACTTTCTTCCTGAAAATTATTTAGTGTATGATTGCCCTTCTCATTCTTGCCTCTGAATCAGTTTCTCTTCCATATATTTTATCTCTAGCTTCCTGTTTCATTCTAGGATATTTCCCTTGCTCTCTTCCAGCTTATAGTGTCTTTCTTTAGCTGTATTTCAGTCTACTCCTTAACTCAGTGTAGTTATCTGTGGCCCAGCCATCTGCTTGGGACTTTTCCATGCTTTTTGGCTGATCTACCACTGATCTACCACTGCTTTTTGTTTTTTCCTCTAGAACAACAGGCTGGAAGTGCTGGGAAATAAGCACCATTCCCTCCAGCCTGAAATGACTAAGACAAGTAGTAGAAATATGGACTCTGTATCCACACGTAGAGAGTTTTAGCATTTTGGTTTCTCATAAGACTTTTTAGGCACTGGAACTGTATGCTGGTGAAAAACATCTCTGTTGTGTCCTCTAGTGGGAGGTGGAGTTTTCTGGCAACTATGTGTGGGATCTCAGCCACAGCAATAGTCTTGCATAGCAAAGATTACATCTCCATTGTAGGATAAAATATATTCCCCAGACGAGGGTCTCATTTGGTGTCTGCTGCTGCTCCGAGTCTCTGGTTCCTGAAGTTATGTTTTTAGTACTCCGTGTGAAGTTCTCTCTCTCTGGCACTTTGGCACTTCCTTTTATTCTTTCAAGTGTGTGTGTGTGTGTGTGTGTGTGTGTGTGTGTGTGTGTGTGTGTTGTTTCTATTTGTCTCTAATGATGATGGGAGAGAGTAGGCCACGTCATTGCAGCCACGGTGATTTTCCATGGTGCCTTGCACATGGCGATTGTGTGTAATTCCCTGAGCTGTGGAAAGCTGTAGTGACTGTGGTGTTTTAAGTGTTCTAATCCATGTCATGTAAACACAGAGGTATGGATTATAATGAATGGAAAAATGAATGTGTTTAAAATGTCAGAATTTTAATGGATCAAGGTGCTTCACCTCTGAGAAAAAGGAATTTCAAATTTGCAAGTTCAAAGAAAAATTTGTGAAGAGTATTTAGCAAAATTAAGTGGGGCACAATGAGAAATCTTTTCAAGAATAGTTGTAGCTGATGCGCCTTTTTTTGTTTGTTTCTGCAGGTGAAAATACAACCAAAGAGAGGGTATATTTGACACATCGTAATTGCACGTTTACAAAGATTTCCTTATAAATATTTACAATGATCATTTTTTAAAAATTGCGTGTAGATATTTTGCCTGCTATGAAACCGCAAGCATACTGATTACTCTGACCTTTGGTGTAAGACTTTGTGAGCAAAGTGTATTTGCCATCTTTCCATCCATAAATTTCTAGGATTTTATATTCAATGTTATGTTTTCTACTTTAGATAAGCCCAGATGTTTTTAATTGATGTGATAATGACACAATGATGTGATAAGTACTTAATACAGTTTTCTGTTTATTCAATTAATATATGTCTTTTTAAGTGATCAGTTGACTAATTGGCTGTGCTGGGTCTTTGTTATGCACGTGGACTTTCTCTAGTTGTGGCGACGGGGGCTCCTCTCTAGCTGCAGTGGACAGGCTTCTCACTGTGGTGGCTTCTTTTGTTGAATATAGTCTCAAGGGATCTCAGGCTCGATAGTTGTGACTCGTAGCCTTTTGCTCCTTAGCATATGGAATCTTCCTGGACCAGGGATCAAACTCATGTTCCCCTCATTGACAAGCAGATTCTTAACCTCTGGACCACCAGGGAAGTCAAATGCATTTTTAAGTAATAGTTTCTAAAACATGTATGTTTTGAAAACTTAAAAACATACTTCTCTATTTCTCAACATTTTTTATGCATCATTTTCTATACCATACTTTTTGTACAAATATTATTTTTTTATTACCAGCCTCTTTTTGAAGCTGATGTGTCTAAATTACAACCATATTATTACTCTGAAACAGACCAGGTTCCAGGAAGTCCTGTTAATTATCTTCCATTAGAAATTTTAGAGACTCTCAAGGATTGTTTCATCCTAGAATTTGAGTTGTTTCTCAGCCATACTGAAATAAATCTTGAAAAACACCAACATAGGGTAGAGAACAATATTAAATGTTAATACATTTTTTTTCCTAGAATGGAGTAGTTGAAATATGTCAAGCCTGTGTATAGAGACCCAGCAGCATATATGAGTGTATCTCAGGTCACTTCTGAATTTTCTAATCCACCATCCATTTTTCTAACTTGACTACATCTTTCATCTCACAGATTGCAGACTAGAGCTCAAAGTTCAACTAGCCATTTCACAAAACAGATTGAATGACATACTCTGGGTTTATACTTTAGAAAAGTTTTAGTGATCTCAAATGAAAAATAGACAGGAATTCAAGTGAGCTGTGTCTGGGTTTGAATTCTAGCTTTTTCACTTACTACTGCTCCATGAGCTTGAACAAATTGTTTAGCCTTCCAAGAAGTGGGTTTAATTGACAGTGCTACCTTTCTGGGTTAATGGAAGGATTATATGAAATCAGGAACACTAAAGACAGTCCAATTATCTGACATATAATAAATTCATGAAGTGAAGTAAAATGAAAGTCACTCAGTCGTGTCCAACTCTTTGTGACTTCATGTACTGTAGCCCGCCAGGCTCCTCTGTCCATGGAATTCTCCAGGCAAGAATACTGGAGTGGGTAGCAATTCCCTTCTCGAGGGGATTGTCCCAACCCAGGGATTAAACCCAGGTCTCCTGCATTGCATGAGGATTCTTTACCTTCTGAGCCACCAATAAGCTCATAGCAAGCACTTTTTTTTCACTTTTTCAACATAGTTCTTGGCTTTCTCATACATTTAGATATTACTATAAACTCATTTCACAATAATTTTATTCTGAATTTGTTTCAACAAACATTTAATAAGTACCTATCACCTGCCAGCGTGTGCTACACAAGAGTTAGTAATACAGGTTCTCAAGGAATAGACTGTGCCTGAAATTGATTTGTCTCTATTTAATGTATTAGCCTTCATAAATGAACTTGTGTTTCAAGTGGGTTTGTATTGATTTACCCATGGCATTTCACTTTGTCCTCCATGTGACCCAGATCACATGTACTTCAGACAAAGCAGAGTCTAACTAGGGAGGGAGCAAGGCTTACCCGAGGCGCTGGGAATCAAGGCCATGAGATTCCTTTACCAGCTGGGCATATAAATGGACCAGAATAAGAATTGAATTCTGATCCTCCATTCCCACCT
The DNA here is from genome assembly GCA_917880005.1 of Nanger dama. Classification (NCBI taxonomy): domain Eukaryota; kingdom Metazoa; phylum Chordata; class Mammalia; order Artiodactyla; family Bovidae; genus Nanger; species Nanger dama. Next base: position 10,050,668 of record CAKJTW010000032.1, on the reverse strand, counting down.
ATGTCCAAAACATCAAAGCAAGCAAAAAAACTTTAAAGTTATGATGCTAAAAATTAATAGCACAGGAAAAAAATTACCTATTACCTGGATGAAAAGCAACTCTGCAAGGAAGGGGAAATGAGAAGCCTGTACAGAGGGAAGTTTAACCCTGGACTTGACTGGGGGAAAAGTGCCACATGAGAGCCAAAGAGATGGAGCCTCCCAAAGTGGAAGGTGCAGAGTCTAACAGGTGCAGAATTTCTGTTTGGGATGATGAAAAAGTTCTGGTAAGGGATAGTGGTGATGGTTACACAACAGTGGGATTGTACCTAATGCCACTAATTTTGTACACTCAAAGATGGTTAAAATGCTAAATTTTGTTATGCATATTTTATCACAATAATAAATTTATTTTTAGGTAAATAAAATTTATATTTGTATGAATTTTATATATTTATAAATTTATTTTTATAAGAAAGCAAATAGATAACTTAATATTTTAAAGCACAGTCATTCCCACCACCAGCCCCCAAAAAAGTGGAAGTTGGCTGGTTAAATCTGGGGGTTCTCTAGGAAACCGTCTCACTTCCTTATTTCTATGGCTAAAATACTAACGCTCTGCAGTTCCTTTTTTGACTCATGGACCTGCACATGGATGGTTATGAAGCTTCCTGTGACCTGCTCTACAGAAAAGAAGCAGGAAGCTTTGTAGATGAAGTATCATTGTGTAGCCGTGATAATGATGTGTGTTCTGACTTGGAGCCATTCTCTGATAATCACACGCTAAGTCGCTTCAGTACTGTCCGATTCTTTGCTACCCTATGGGCTGAAGCCCGCCAGGCTCCTCTGTCCATGGGATTCTTCAGGCAGAAATACTGGAGTGGGTTGCCATGCCCTCTTTCAGGGGATCTTCCTGACCCAGGGATCGAATCCTCTTCTCTTATGCCTCCTGAATTGGCAGGCAGATTCTTTACCACTAGTGCCATCTGGGAAGCGTGGGAAATCACATAGCACTTCATATTTCTCGAGATGCTTTCACATTTATTATCTCAACTGATCTGTAGAAGCATTACCTTTGTCTTACAGATTCTAGGAAGTGCACAGAGGCTCCCGCCTTGGCATAAAAGTAGAACTAAGAGCTTGTGTCTCCTGGGAACAGTTTTTACATACAAGGCAGACAGATTTTCAGTTTACAGGGCCAACACTACAACTTTTATATAAAGAGGAAAAAGATCCACCAATCACATGAATATTTGCTTTCGGTGACAATAAGTGGGACCAACACCTAAGTAATTGAAATTTTTACTTTCTAAGTGTTTTGACATTATACAGTCATCCCCTGAACATGAAAACAATTTATTACAAGAATTTATCTGCAATGAGATAATCTTGAAAGCTCAGTCTCTGGAACTTCCCTGGTGGCTCAGTGTTTGAGAGTCTGCCTGCCAATGCAGGGGATGTGGATTTGATCCCTGGTCTGGGAGGATCCCACAAGCCGCAGAGCTACTGGGCCAGTTTGCTACAACTTCTGAGCCTGTGCTCTAGACCGGAGAGCCGCAACTACCGAGCCCACGTGCTGCAGCTACTGAAGCCTCGTGTCCCTGTGAGCCTGTGCTCTGCAACCAAAGAAGCCACCGCAATGAGAAGCCAGCACTCACCACAACTAGGGAAAAGCCCATGCAGTAAAAAAGACCAAGCATGGCCAGAAATAAATGAAAAAATAAAAGTTATTTTTTAGAAAGCTCGGTGTCCTTGAATTAAACAGTCTTAAAACTTTACCTAGATGTCTCCCTTTATCAATTTTCATATTTGTGAAAAGAGACAAAATTATTTTACCCCCATTCATATGCTACATTTGACACAAATGTGAAATAGAAGCCTCAATTTTTAAATAATTTTTTGAGGTAGAAAAACTAAATGATTAAAGCAAGGCATAAGATTACACACAAACACATTTACCTTCTTACCTTGATTAGGTGCTTGAGAAGCATGGCAAATTGGACTTTACATTTCAGAGGAACAAAGCAAAGAGGGAACTTGCTTAATTACAAGATTTATCCACTAGATTAGAGACAAACTATAAATGAAACACTTTTTTCTGAACCTAAAATCTGTGAAACATTTCTCTTGTAGATTCATGTAAAGAGGACATGCTATGATACCGTGAAAATGTCCTTGGTAACATCGATATAAGAGACACCAAAATAACTTTTATATCTCTGAGTCTTTGATATCCTTCAGTTCAGTTCAGTTCAGTTCAGTCGCTCAGTTGAGGCCAATGGCATATGATGAAGGAATGTTCTATTAATACAAGGGGTCCCTGAGAATCTGTGTTCTGAAAGTCTCAGCATTACATGTAGTAAAAATAATGGAAATATAATACAATTTGAGCTCAAATTCGATTTCAAAGTATGTCTAAAATGCTTAAAATATTTAGAGTAAGCTTTATCAATCCTAAGTGTATGCAGGCTAAATACGGGTGTGTATCATAAACAGTAAGGAAGAGGGTAGGAGAAGCAACAATGACTTTCCAGATTAAAGCATGACATAATGGACGGGACATTGTTGTGGCCAGGTTTATCCTTAGACAGATATGGCTTAGGGAAAAAGGTTATAATGCATTGGATGGCAGCAGAATTAGGTGGATAAGTAAGCAGGTGAAATGTGAAAGTAATTAGTTAATGAATCGATTTCAAACTAGAGGGAGATTTTTAATGCCCTTTCTCAGGGCTCTCACCAGGACATATTAATCCCTTTATGAAATCAATGACTTAGCTAAAGGTGCAGAATATGTGATTGGTCGATCTATTTTATTAGATCTAACTGCCAATCCCCACCCCCCATATCTTGCTGGATTGGAGTGATGAGATAGTTTTAACAAGATCAAAGACAACAGAGATAAAATAAGGTCATCTACTTTTGAAGTAGTAGGAGAGGAAATATTCCTACTACTTCAAAAGTCTTGATATTTTACCCATGTTGTTCTTCCAATTAAACAAACTTTGAGTGCCTGTTGCATGTCAGGCACTGTGCAAGGCACTAGAAATGCAATGGGAAAAGAAGCACCTGACCAAGTAGGGAAGACACGTACCAATCCCATTAGACATTTGATAAGTGTCGGAATAGGGACGTGAATAAGGTACAATGGTCATATGACGCATGGGAAATGTTCAATTTTTTGCTTGTTGAAGGTCAGAGAAGGCTCCAGGGAGAAGGAGAAGCCAGGTTAAAGAAGAGAGGGGTAGAGGGTAGAAGTAGACAGACTGAGAAAGACACAGGGAGCTGTGGGTTGTTTGGTATGGAAGGAGATGTTTGTGTGTGGGGAGGGGAGATGATAGGAATGAGGGGAGCGTCGTGGATAAAGCTAGATCATAGAGGAGCCTGAGTGTATACTCTGGCAACGGAGGAAGCCATTAATAATTTTCTTTTCTCTTAGGTAAATAAATAATGTGATCAACATGTCATTTTTATAAAAGTCACCCTGGGCCCAGTGCTTCCAGTTGTCTGGACATGGCACCAGGGTGACGATGGAGGAGGAGACCAGTTTGGAGACTGTAATGCTGTTAGGACCGTCATTACAAAGTAACATGAACTGGGTATCTTAAACAACATTTATTTTTTCACAGTTTGGAGGCTAGAAGTCTTAGAATGAGGAGCTGAATGAGTCCATTTCTGGTGAAGATTCTCTTCCTGGATTTCTTGCTTCGTCCTAACATGACCTTTCCTCCGTGCTTGCCTGGAGGAAGAGAATGAGAGGTTTCTGGTGTTTCTTCTTACAAGGATGCTACTCCTATCAGATCAGGTCCCTACCCTTATGACCCCATTCAACCTTAATTACTTTCTTAGAGGTCCCATCTCCAAACAGAAACACACCTTGGGAGTTAGGACTTAAACACGGGTATTTGGGGGAGACCCAAACCTTCAGTCTACAACAGAGGCTGTTACAGTTGTTCAATTAAAAGATGCTGAGGGCCTGAATTGAGTAGTAGCTATGCGGCAGGGCTTTCTTGGTGACTCAGATGGTAAAGAATCTGCCCGCAATGAGACAGACCCAGGTTCGATCCCTGGGTCAGGAAGATCCCCTGGAAAAGAGAATGGCACCCACTCCAGTATTCTTGCCTCGAGAATTCCATAGACAGAGGAGCCTGGTGGGCTACAGGCCATGGGGTTGCAAAGAGTCGGACCCAACTGAGTGACTAACACTTTCATTTTTCACTATGAGGCAGGAGGGGAAGGATGTTAGAGATGATAAGGAAACAAAATCAACTGTTGTTTTTGAGCATTTAGGCATTTAGTTGTGGACTGAGGGGAGAGGGGAAAAGCACAGAGGAACTCCCGGGTTTTTGTTCTCTTTATGTGTGTATATGTGTATACCCTATTGGTTCTGTTTCTCTGGAGAATCCTGAATATATAAGACTATAGTCTTGTGAGTCAACTGAGAAGTCCTGCCATCTGCAGACTCCAAGCTACAGAACCGAGAAAGCCCACCGTATAATTCAGTCTAAATCCAAAGTTCTCAGAACCAGTAGTGCTGATGTCTGGGGGCAAGAGAAGATGGAGTCCCTGCTTTAGAGAAAGCAAACTCGCCCTTCTTGTGCCTCCTTGCTCCACTCAGGCCCTCAGTGGATTGGATGATGCCCACCCCCATGGGTGAAGGTGATCTTCTTTATGTTTTTACTGATTTATCCAATCAAATGCCCATCTCCTCCAGAGACACCCTGACAGACAGACTCTGGTATGGTTTGCCAGTTATCTGGGCAACCTTTAGCTATATTGACATCTAATTATCCATGATGATTAGTTAAATAATAGTAATGCTAGCAAGAAGGATTGTGGGGAAGAGTTTCTGATTTTTGAGAAATAATTGGTAAAATTAACTTAAGCTTATGTCAAATGAGAGACATGTGTGGGACTTGTGGGTGAAAATCTCCAGTGAGCAGTTGGACTTACACGTGTTTGGTCAAGGAAGAAAACCTAGGCTGGGGGTACAGGGATGGGATTCGTGAAGCTCAAAGCCACAGCAGATAGGGTTAGTGTGGATAGGCAGGTGTCGTATAAGAAGATTAGAAAATCAAGCATTAATTCTTGGGAAGAAACTGGCCCTGGAGACACCAAGACCACTTAAATGTCTTAGGACTTTATTTTAAATTTAGGAGGAAAAAAGTGGAAGTACTTTTGGTGTAATAATTTATATTTTTTCCACATTGGACTCTTAGAAATTTTCTGTGAGCACATCCGCACCTTTATTGCTGACTCCAAGTGATATTTTTGCTAATAAATGAGCGAATTCTCTGGAAGGCGCTGTAAGGAGTAAAGGATTGCACTTAGCTGTAAATTTAACCTCTGTAACTCCAGCGGCAAAATGAAGTCATTTATTACAGGGAAAAATTGCTGGCTCTGAAGGGGAAGACAAATGGTGGTCTCTCTGCCCTAGTTTAAATAGGATGATGATTCCAGCTCACTTCCTTCAAGACGAGGGTCTGCTGCTTGGAGGCTACTGGCAGCCAGTTAGAAGGCCAGCTGTGAGCCTGGCTGCACCGGGGTTGCAGCGGTTCCTCTTCTAGGGCAGGAAGTGCTGTCATCAGAGCTCCTGCCTGTGCTCTGGATCAAGGGATCCGTCTCTAGCCCTATCGATGAGGGCTACACTTGCCAGCAAATGCAAAGCCAACTAAATAAATAACGAGAGAAGAAAATAATACAACATGGGGACTTCCTTGCGGTCCAGCGGCTAAGATTCCGCACTCCCAATGCAGGGGGCCCGGGTTTGTGCTCCCTTGGTCAGGGAACTAGATCCTGCATGCTGCAACTAAAACCTGGCGCAGCCAAATAAATCAGTTCAGTCAGTTCAGTCACTCTGTTAAGTCCGACTGTTTGCGAACCCATGGACTGCAGCACCGCCAGGCTTCTCTGTCCATCAGCAACTCCCAGAGCTTGTTCAGACGCATGTCCATTGAGGCAGTGATGCCATCCAGCCATCTCATCCTCTGTCGTCCCCTTCTCCTCCCGCCTTCAGTCTTTCCCAGCATCACAGTCTTTTCCAATGAGTTGGTTCTTCACATCAGGTGGCCAAAGTATTGGAGTTTCAGCTTTAGCATCAGTCCTTCCAATGAATATTCAGGACTGATTTCCTTTAGTCAAATAAATGAATAAATATTTTCTAAAAAATACAAAATGAGAGGAAATCTTTTATGAACTAACGCAGAGTGAAACGAAAAAGGAATATCTAAGCCGAGTGTCTAGAACCTCCGATCCTAAACCAGGTGATAATCCAGAGAGAGTTAAAAGATGGCCTATTCTAGGTCATGGCGCATGCATGCATGCTCAGTTGTGTGGGAGACTGTAGCCCACCAGGCTCCTCAGTCCATGGGGTTTCCCAGTCAAGAATACTGGAGTGGGTTGCTGTTTCCTCCTCCAGGGCATCTCCCCTACCCAGAGATCGAACCTGTGTCTCTTGCCTCTGCTGCATTGGCAGGCAGATTCTTTACCACTGGGCCGCCAGGGAAGTCCATCCAAGTCATGGTAGAGAAAGTAAAATCACTGTGACTATTGATATACAGGGCAATAAAATGGAAAACAGGTGGCTGAGGAAAAAGCCACCTTGTTTATCCTCTGGGCTTTTTAATTGTATCTATTAGTGACAGGCTTCCTGGATTGAGTCAAAACTGTAATAAAAATGTCTTTCTGAGAAACTTCTATGACTAGGATGACCTTGATTTCTTTTTTAGCCCAGAGGAGAAAGTCTAATAATACCTTTCTCCACAAAGCAAAATATTCATCAGTTCTATTCGTGTTTAAGGCTGTTATCATCTCAAATAAGTATTTTCACAGGAAATACGAAGCAATGGTGAAGTTACATGAATTTTGGAGCCCAGGACATTACATAATTGGAAGAAAATAGGTAAGAATTTCCACTCAACTGTGTTGCCTTTGGTTAAAGATTTTATCTACATTAGATATAAGGGATAAATGTCATGAAACAGAGAGTCAGGAATCAAAACCAAAAATTATGCCATTTCACATGGTACAGCATCAGGCTTCCCATTTAAAGATATTGCTGTTGCATGATCATGTTAGCCTAAAGTACTGCTTTATACACAGAGTAATCATCCAAGAACTAGTTGTAACCAGAAGTCATGATGTACATTTTCCTGCAAAAAAGTGCCACCCGTCTAATTCATGCAGAGGGGAAAGCTCCATAATGGATGGAAACTTGACTCCACTGGGAAGCGTACATTATAACAGCCTCAATGCAGGGATGGTTAGATGAGAGAACTGGGTGAGCAACAGCAGAATGTGCCAAATTACTGCAAAGAGAAGGCTAAACCTCAACAGAGGGAAATGTTTAAAACTGTTTTTAAAAGATGCCATGCTGTTTTAGAATCTTCTAGAATAATGACATGGAAATGATCCTTGGTTCAGATGGGAAGACAGAAACTAAGGGGTTGTCATGCATTAGGAAATGAGAGCAGACATTGATGGATTGTCTCAGACAGATGGAGGATGGAATTTGTTGGAATCTCTCTTGCACTAATATGGGAAAAAGCTGTATGTGGCATTTGTGACAAGGAGAGTTATAGCAGTATCTTCCTAAATGTAAGATAAGATATCTCCCTCAAAACTATCCTTCAGAAGAGGGGTTTGCTTTACCAGAAGATCTTATGATATAATCTCTCAATTTCTCAATTATTTTATTTCAAACAACAAACTTAGCAAAGCCCCATTTCCCTCAGTCTTTGGGTGGGCCTCAAGCTGGTTTCAAATGCTTATGGAGGTCATCTATCAAGCTAGAAATGAAGGAGACTAACATATTTTATACAGACTTATTCATTAAAAATTTTTTTGATCCTGGGGATATGATCTCATGGTCATGAAATTTTGCTGTCTTCATAAATAAATCTTTTTTTTTTAATGGATAGTTCTCATGTGCCTTTTATTTTATTTTTTTTCATAAATAAATCTTTTAAAGGTAAACCAGGCATTATGTTGTGGCTAGCTCAGCTCTACATCTATAGGAAAGGTGAACAATTTTTTTAATGTTGTGTGAATAATATTTGTGGGTAGGGACAAAGTTTGCAGTTTCAGTATCAATGTCAACTCCAGAGGAGCTGGGTTTTCAAGAATTTAAATAGCAATAAAAATGATGAGCTCAGATAAACGGAGATAAATGAATCAGAGTGACTAACGCAGGTGACAAAGATGTGTGAAAAGAGAAAGTAAAATTGCTTTCCGAATTGTGAGTGGCAAAAAGAGAAATATTTCTAAATTTATTAATGTAACTAAAATATGGAGGCATATTAAATAAGCAACACATGACCTGAAAGTGTATATATTAAAGTTGGCCAAGAAATTATTTTAATTAATTTTTATTGACATATAGTTACTTTCCAATGTTGTGTTAGTTCCTGCTGTATAGCAAAGTGATTTGGATGTATATATATATACATATATCCCTTCTTTTTGGATTTCCTTCCCATTTAGGTCACCACAGAGCACTGAATATAGTTCCCTATGCTATACAATAGATTCTCATTAGTTAGTTAAAATGGGTATATTTTATACATGAAAGTGAAGTCACTCAGTCATGTCTGACTCTTTGGGACCCTGTGGACTGTAGCCCACCAGGCTCCTCCGTCCATGGGATTCTCCAGGCAAGAATACTGGAGTGGGTTGCCATTTCCTTGTCTCCAGGGGATCTTCCCGATCCAGGGATCGAACCAAGGTCTCCTGCATTGGAGGCAGACGCTTTAACCTCTGAGCCACCAGGGATATGTTAATCCCAATCTCCCAATTCATCCTACCACCTCTTCCCTGCTTGGTTTTGTTCTCTATGTCTGTGTCTCTATTTCTTATTTGCAAATAGATTCATCTGTACCGTTTTTCTAGATTACATATATATGAGTTAATATATGATATATGTTTTTCTCTTCCTGACTTACATCACTGTGTATGACAATCTCTAGGTTCATCTATATCCTCTGCAGATGGCACACTTTTGTTCCTTTTTACGGCTGAGTAATATTCCACCATATATATATGTGTGTGTGTGTGTGTGTGTGTGTGTGTGTGTGTGTGTGTGCCACATCTTCTTTATCCACTCCTCTGTTGATGGACTTTAAAAACAATTTCTTATTGGGCAAATGGAGAATTCAGTTCAGTTCACTTCAGTTCACTTCAGTCGCTCAGTCATGTCCAACTCTTTGCGACCCCATGAATCGCAGCTCGCCAGGCCTCCCTGTCCATCACCATCTCCTGGAGTTCACTCAGACTCACATCCATCGAGTCAGTGATGTCACCCAGCCATCTCATCCTCTGTCGTCCCCTTCTCCTCTTGCCCCCAATCCCTCCAAGCATCAGAGTCTTTTCCAATGAGTTAATTCTTCCCATGAGAAGGCCAAAGTACTGGAGTTTTCAGCTTCAGCATCATTCCTTCCAAAGAAGTCCCAGGGTTGATCTCCTTCAGAATGGACTGGTTGGATCTCCTTGCAGTCCAAGGGACTCTCAAGAGTCTTCTCCAACACCACAGTTCAAAAGCATCAATTCTTCTGCGCTCAGCCTTCTTCACAGTCCAACTCTCACATCCATACATGACCACAGGAAAAACCATAGCCTTGACTAGATGGACTTTTGTTGGCAAAGTAATGTCTCTGCTTTTGAATATGCTTTCTAGGTTGGTCATAACTTTCCTTCCAAGGAGTAAGTGTCTTTTAATTTCATGGCTGAAGTCACCATCTGTAGTGATTTTGGAGCCCCCAAAATCAAGTCTGACACTGTTTCCACTATTTCCCCATCTATTTCCCATGAAGTGATGGGACCAGATGCCATGATCTTTGTTTTCTGAATGTTGAGCTTTAAGCCAACTTTTTCACTCTCCTCTTTCACTTTCATCAAGAGGCTTTTTAGTTCCTCTTCACTTTCTGCCATAAGGGTGGTGTCATTTGCATATCTGAGGTTATTGATATTTCTCCCGGCAATCTTGATTCCAGCTGTGCTTCTTCCAGCCCAGCGTTTCTCATGATGTACTCTGCATAGAAGTTAAATAAGCAGGGTGACAATATACAGCCTTGACTTAGTCCTATTACTATGTATTATTTACCCACATATAGTACCTAGAGCATAACTTCACTATAGCGTGGATGAAATACTCTTCTGTCCAATACATGGGAAACACACTAAATTCCTTGCTCTTACTGTGCCTTCCAATAGTTTACCGAGGCATGTGGATATATTGATATAAAGACTGAGGCACTGCTGATTAGGAAATGTAGTTCCTGGTATTACTCTCATAGCACAAGAAGTCTCTTGAGAGTTTGGGTAGCTTTTGTTTTCAGTGCCTAACATCCTTAAGGAAGATATAACTTACTGAAGTTCCAGATCTTTATATCTGAGAAGAAAAGCTGAGAATAAAAATAGAATTCACCATCTGCTATTTTACTACTTTAACTTTATTTAAATCTACTGGAGACAATAAGCACTCAATAAATGACAGCTGTTTAGATTTCTCTCAGGTTTATATGCTTAGCACTTTGCAGTTTTGATGATATTTTGTCCATGCAATCTCATGATGCAGGTAGTGTTACGTTATTTTACAAATGCTGCACGTGTGTGGGTGTTCAATCATGTCCAACTCTTTGTGACCCCATGACTGTAGCCCACCAGGCTCCTCTGTGCATGGGATTTTTCCAGGCAAGAATACTGGAGTGGGCTGCCATTTCCTTCTCCAGGGGACCTTCCCACCAGGGATTGAATCCACATCTCCGGTGTCTCCTATGTTGGCAGGCAGGTTCTTTACTGTTGAGCCACCTGGGAAGCCCTTATACATGGTACTGTGCCTCACTCAGTCGGGTCCGACTCTTTGCGACCCCATGGACTGGAGCCCACCAGGCTTCTTCGTCCGTGGGATTCTCCAGGCAAGAATACTGGAGTGGATTGCCATTTCCTTCTCCAGGGGATCTTCCCAACCCAGGGATCGAACCCGGGTCTCCCACATTGCAGGCACACGCTTTAACCTCTGAGCCACCAGGGAATAAGGTGAAGTTACTTGATCACAGTCATACAGCTAGTGAGTAGAAACGCCAGGTAATACACACCTGATTGATGATTCTGAAACTCACATGCGTTTTTTTTTCTTTATGTGGACCACTTTTAGTCTTTATTGAAATTTGTTACAATATTACTTCTGTTTTATGTTTTGTGTTTTTTTTTGCCCTGAGGCATGTGAGCTCTTAGCTCTACAACCAGGAAGGAACCTATACCCCGTGCATTGGCGGGCAAGGTCTTAACCACTGGACTGCCAGGGAAGTCCCTAAAACTCACAATCTTAATAAAAACTCCACTACCTCCTAAAAGGATAGAGCTATTCGATGCAATAAATGAAGAAGGCTTTTTATAGGACATGCTGGTGTAGAAGACTCTGAAAAGTGAGTAAGGATTAGAAATAGGAAGAAGGTGGATAAACATCTTTAGAGAGAATGCTGCTGCTGCTGCTGCTGCTAAGTTGCTTCAGTCGTGTCTGACTCTGCGACCCCACAGACAGCAGCCCATTGGGCTCCGCCATCCCTGGGATTCTCCAGGCAAGAACACTGGAGTGGGTTGCCATTTCCTTCTCCAATGCATGAAAGTGAAAAGTGAAAGTGAAGTCGCTCAGTCGTGTCTGACTCTTAGCGACCCCATGGATTGCAGCCCACCAGGCTCCTCCGTCCATGGGAGTTTCCAGGCAAGAGTACTGGAGTGGGGTGCCACTGCCTTCTCCATTAGAAAGAATAGTATAAGTAAAAGCACACAAGCCTGAGATGGTGTTGCTGCAAGCAACAATATTATCAGACTTTGGTATGAGTCAAAGGGATGGGAATATAGATTAAGGGGGTGACGGCTTTATGTAGAGGCCGATTTTACCTGAAGAAATGGATAGAATTATTATAGAAACAATAACAGTAACAACAAGAGTACAAGTAAAACCAACAATCCTTAGAGTTTAGAAATAAAACAAGATTTCAGTTTTCCAGGTATCTTCTGGGAAAGAAAAAAGATGGGTTGTTTGTTATTCTTAACATTTTTATGATATACTGATTGTTACTTGGATATTAAGAAAATGAAAAACATTTCCAGAACAGGCAAGCCTTCTTATGAATGGTTCCAACTGGAGAAATTGATAGACAAGCTATGAAGTATTTGAGACTGAATAATGGCCATTATAACACGTAGCCCCTCAATTAAGGGACTTACTATCTCACTTAATTCTCATAACAACCTCATGAAGTAGGTGATGACGTCTCAGTTTTATTAGATAAATAAAACCAATAAAAATTCACCAAAAATTAAGTGACTTGTTGAAAGAATTTTAGTTTAAAATGTAGTCGTATAAAGATTCGTTGAATTTACATGTTGGTTAAGTTCTGAAAGTTGGTAAGGCAATGACAAAGATTGGGGGAGAGTCCACTCTTTCTGGGGTGGATGCAAAAGTGAAGTATATCAGACTCCATAAAATCCTATCCCTTTTCTCTATTTGTTGCTAGCTTTTTTTTCCCAGCAAAAGGATAAACTAATCTTTCAAAAAGAAAACAGTTTACCCAGAACAGTATCATAAAAGTTGAAGTCCAGCTGGAAAGTATTAAGGGGAGTTCATGGGAGCTACTGCATACATTTTCCGAGATCTCGAACCCACAAAGAAAACAGAAGTATAACTTTGCAAAGATAAATGACTGAGAGACTGAACAAGTAAGAATCAGCCAGGTTTTATCATGATTAAAAATAATCCTGAAATTTCAGAAGCTTGGGCTTCCCTAGTGGCTCAGATGGTAAAGAATATGCCTTCAGGAGAAGGAAATAGCAACCCACTCCAGTATTCTTGCCTGGAGAATCCCAGGGACAGAGGAACCTGGTGGGCTGCCGTCTATGGGGTTGCACAGAGTCAGACACGACTGAAGCGACTTAGCAGCAGCAGCAGCAGCAGCAGCAGCAACTTTTATATCCTATAATACAAAAACATTCTAAATTGCAATTTGGAGTCACTTGTGGATCACTTGTGGATATAATGCCTTGAACACTTTAAATTCTCTTCCTGTGTTGTTTTGGTAGAATTGTTTCCTACAGCAAACCACTCTTTGATCTTGGCTCTCCTGGTCAGAATTTTGTGCACTCTGTAACATCTATGGTCCTGGTAGTCCAGTTTTCCTAGTAACTTGGTTAATGTGCTATGAATGATCGACAGTTTGAGTATGTAGCAAATATGATATTAAATTGTGAATTAGTGGGACTTATGATGTGACAGAATATCAATATTTGAAGATAATTTATACTCGATATCCTATTAAGAAAAATATGCTCCAAATTTTAAGCTGAAAAGTCATGGAGTAACTATTAAGAATCACAACTACATGATTTTTTAGATTTTTGGTACATATATGAAGAATTGTGTATAAAGTGAAATGCCTGTATAGTGATCCTCAAAACAACCAATAAAATCTCAATTATAAAAAATTGGCAGTTTCCAAGGAGTATGTAACTGATCAGTGTGCCCTCAATGGGAGTAACAGGCAAATGTTTAAATAATACATTATGGTTTCAATCATAAAGCTATATGATGATTGTCACTATAATTCTCTCACCCTTTCTGTCTGTGATAGTGAGTCTGGTACACTTCTATGAGGTTCACCTATTGCTGAAGCTGTCCTTTTTGCTAAAACTAGGTATTTCGTTGTTATGAAAATATATTTGAAAGTTTAGGTGATACAAACCAGAGGTGACAGAAAAGATAAAAACTACAGTTACTATCATATGTAGGTTTATGTGTCTCATCTGTATTGTTCATTATGTCTGTTACCTTGTGATAATCTGTAACTTCTAGACAAGTGATGTTCTTCCATATAAAGTAGGAAAATAAAGCCATCAGTAAAAGTGTTTTATTGATTAAACCACACACACACAAAGAATATGCCTTCAATGCAGCATACTCAGGTTCAATCGCTGGGTTGGGAAGATCCCTTGGAGAAGCTAATGGCTACCAACTCCAGTATTCTTGCCTGGAGAATTCCATGGACTAAGGAGCCTCGTGGGCTACAGTCCATGGCGTCACAAAGAGTCAGAGCATGACTGAGTGACTAACACTTTATGACAAGAAAAGATTATTTTTTGCTAATGCAGAATGACCACTGAGGTTGGCTGGTAGGGGTAAGGGCTCATTCTGGTAGTCAGGCTAAATTAGCTGCTTTATCCAGCACGGTAGCAGGTGGAAAGGGGGCACATGAAATCAAACACTCGCTCTTAAAGCTTCCACCTGGAAATGACATATTTCTGTCTGCATTTCATTGGCCAGAACCTCATGGCCACATCTGATTCAAGGGGAGCAGCGAATTGCGGTCCTCACACATGCCCAGAGGTAGAACAACAAACTTTGCTGACTAGCACATTGGAACTTAAGGAAAACAGTGGTGAAAGCCACCTAAGAAAGAATGTTCTAGGAGTGGAGGATGGCACTGGGGCTTATACTTATGTGGATACTTAAGGACTTATTCATAAGGATGGCGAAGAGGAGAATAAGATTTAATATATAGTGTCATAAAAACTGTTGCAATAGTTGGCCAATTTATGCTGTGAAAATTTTGGTGAAAAAACACCATAGGATCTCCTGGGGAATATTACTAAGTCACACTAAGATAGAGTATGAGATGTGTTTGTCATCCTCCTTAACTTTCACCCAGAGACTCAATAAAAGCCCTATATGTTACTTCTAACTCATTTTTTTAAAAAGGTGATTCTGATAGAATTTCTCGTTCCTTTGCTGTCTGTTGGCATTAGACTCAAGGAACTTTTCTTATGAATATGTATAAGAATTTCACACAAGAGATATGATCCTATACTTTATTTAGTAAAATATATAATTGTAGACTGTTACTTAGAAAATAAACTAGAATAAATACTTTTCATTGTGCAGATGGCCTCTTTGCCAGGGAAAAGTCTCATTTTGTAGCTTCGTTCTCTGAGAACAGTGGATTCCTCCCCTTAAAAGCCCATATCTGAGAGGTGTCTTAGGTTTAGCTCCTGCAGAAGCGGACTTTGAGACCAGGATTCAAGGGCAAGTACTGTGGCCTGTTTGGGATGCAATGGCAGAAAGGACTCAGTTCAGTTCAGTTCAGTCGCTCAGTCGTGTCCAACTCTTCGAGACCCCATGAATTGCAGCACGCCAGGCCTCCCTGTTCATCACCATCCCCCAGAGTTCACTCAGACTCACGTTCATTGGGTCAGTGATGCCACCCATCCATCTCATCCTCTGTTGTCCCCTTCTCCTCCTGCCCCCAATCCTTCCCAGCATCAGAGTCTTTTCCAGTGAGTCAACTCTTCGCATGAGATGGCCAAAGGACTGGAGTTTCAGCTTTAGCATCATTCCTTCCAAAGAAATCCCAGGGCTGATCTCCTTTAGAATGGACTGGTTGAATCTCCTTGCAGTCCAAGGGACTCTCAAGAGTCTTCTCCAACACCACAGTTCAAAAGCATCAATTCTTCGGTGCTCAGCCTTCTTCACAGTCCAACTCTCACATCCATACATGACCACAGGAAAAATCATAGCCTTGACTAGACGGACCTTAGTCGGCAAAGTAATGTCTCTGCTTTTGAATATACTATCTAGATTGGTCATAACTTTTCTTCCAAGGAGTAAGCGTCTTTTAATTTCATGGCTGAAGTCACCATCTGCAGTGATTTTGGAGCCCCCCAAAATCAAGTCTGACACTGTTTCCACTGTTTCCCCATCTATTTCCCATGTAGTGATAGGACCAGATGCCATGATTTTTGTTTTCTGAATGTTGAGCTTTAAACCAACTTTTTCACTCTCCTCTTTCACTTTCATCAAGAGGCTCTTTAGTTCTTCTTCACTTTCTGTCATAAGGGTGGTATCATCTGCATATCTGAGGTTATTGATATTTCTCCCAGCAATCTTGATTCCAGCTTGTGTTTCTTCTAGCCCAGCATTTCTCATGATGTGCTCTGCATATAAGTTAAATAAACAGGGTGACAGTATACAGCCTTGACGTATTCCTTTCCCTATTTGGAACCAGTCTGTTGTTCCATGTCCAGTTCTAACTGTTGCTTCCTGACCTGCATACAGATTTCTCAAGAGGCAAAAGGTAGGTAAGGAAGGTAGCCAACACAGGGCTCCTTAGAAAGGGAGTTAATGCTATGGTTAACAGGGCCAAGATGGGAACCCGGGGCAGACAGTGTAGAACACAGCTTAGTAAGTCTAGTCCTACCTCCAGGTGGGGGAACCTAGGGTAGTTTTAAATTCACTTTCATCCACTGCTCTTATTGAACGCTTCTCCAAAGGGCATCATCTGCCTGGCGCTTCTAGCCTGCGCCCCTGCCCTGGCCAAGTAGAGTCATCTGTTGAAGAAATCCCTTGAACAGGGAGGCAGAATAGGGAGACACAGGGTAGAAGCTGCGGTCAGCCTGCTGTAGGAATGACAGGTGTGGAGTCCCAAGTGGAGCACCCACATTGTCAGTTCAGAGAAGATACTTGGGTTCCTAAGCCCATTGTTCTGGTCTATCCACCTCTAAGCCTGGGGCTTCCCTGGTGGCTCAGTGGTAAAGGATCTGCCTGCAGTGCAGCTGACATGGGTTTGATCTCTGTTTTGGGAAGATCCCCTGGAGGAGGGCATGGCAACCCACTCCAGTATTCTTGCCTGGAGCATCCCATGGACAGAGGAGCCTGGCGGGGTACAGTCCATAGGGTCGCAAAGAGTCGGACACCACTGAAGTGACTGAGCATGTATGCGTGGATGCATCCACTTTTGAGCCTAGATCTTAATTAATTTAACGATAATAGTAATATGGTGCCGTCTTAGAAAAGATGGCATCCTTTTCAAAGGTAGCACTGACTAGTATCATACTGAGAGCAGCCCACGAATGGAGGTGGTGGAGCTCTGACTAGTAAAGGACCAAGATACTTGAGAAGAAATCACTTAGTCCGGCAGCAGGTTGGGAAAGAGAGAGACCTCCAACAGCCAGGGTGAGGGTGTTCCATAAAGCTGGGAGAAAGCCTTCTTGAAGCCACATTGACTGTTCACCTGGCAAATGGCCCTTCCCTTGAGAAAAGAGAGAAACAAACAGTACTTTTTTTTTTTTTTTTTAAGATTTGGTAGTGTTTCAGTAGATTCCATTAATCTGCTATGGCAGGCATGATTTAGAAGTCAGCAACTCTTCGAGTTACCCCACGAGTACTTTCGTGAGGCAGCAGAACTGAATTGTCTCAAAGTACTGACTTTTTCGTTCTTTTCCAAGCCGATTCCTGAAGATGGAGGAAAGTAAGGGTTTGTCGCGCGGTGCAGGTGGGTGGTGGGTAGACTTCTCCTAAAAAGAGAATTCTGGAAGTCATCATAATTAGACAAAGAGGAAAATGTGCCAGACAGGAGTGGGTGGGGGCTGTTTTCTCCTGTGGTTGGTCGTGGTGCGTTGAAGATCCCTAACCTCAGATGAAGCTTCTGAGTTTCCAGTAGGCGAACGGCCGCCCTGGAGACCTGAGGCTCCGGGAGAAGGCGGCGCAGGTGTCCGGGCTCCGGGCAGGTGAGCGGGCGACGTGCAAGAAGGCGGGCCGGGCGGGCCCCGGGGCCGTGACCGTGCGGCCTCGCGGCCGCGGGCCGAGCTCAGCGGGCGGGACGGGGCGCGCCGGCCGCCGGCCCGACGGGCGCGGCCACACTGGCGCTCGCTCCCGCTCCCTGGCCTCCCGCCGCAGGTCCGAGCCTCGGCCCTCCGCCCGCATCTCTGTCACCTCTTCCCTCGACCTCACGACCCAGCCCTGCAGGCGCCTAGGCTAAAGCAGCTCCCTTAAGGGAGCGGTGGAAAAGTGTGTGCGTCTCGCCCTGGCACCGCGGGTCGCCCCGCGCGCGGGCCGGGGCCGGCGGCGCCAGGAGTGGTCCTCCGCGTCCGGGAGGGGACGAGGACAAGGGGCATCTCTGGTCCCCGCGTGCGATTGTCCCTATTTCTTCTTCTGTTCCCCGCGCCGCGCGCGCTAACTCTGGGGGAAGTTGGTTGCAAAGTTTCCGAGGGCGGCGTGGGCTCCAGCGAGAGAGGCGGAGGGCGGGGGTGCGGGCGCGGGGAGGCGAGAACAGACGCGCTCCTCGCGGAGTCTTTGTTCCGCTCCGGGGAGAGACCTGGCGAGGAGTCGCCCGGGGAGGACCGGGACAGTCCGCCGCGACATTCCGGGCTCGGCAGGGGCTCTTCGCTCCCTCCCTATCTCCTCCTTCAGGCATCCCCCACTCCCCACCCAGCTCCCGACCTTGGTCCCCAGTTTACCGGCCTCCTTCTGCCTTATCCTTTACCCACCCCACCCCCAAACTGCACCAACCCAAAGACCATCAAGTCTCGGATGGGGAAGGAGGAGGGATGGGGGCGAAGGTGCGCGATGGGCCGACTACCTCCTGAAAGTTGGATATTTGCTTTGGAATGTTGGTGTTTTTTTTTTTTTTTTGCCCTAGAAACTGCTTTCCATTGTGGGGCCCCATTCTCTCCCATTCCCCCAACCTCCGGCTTCCCTTCCCTTCAATTTTAGTAAGATCCTGAAGGAAAATGAGCGCTACTCTGAGTCACCCGAGCGCCAGTACTGTGGTCCGCAGTTGGGATGAGCGTCTAAGGATAGGGGACGTGAGGATGGGGGTCCCCAGTACAGATGGTCGGGGAAACACTGGTAAAGGATCTGGAGGAGGGTCCGGAGCTGTTCTTGGTCCGGAACAGCCAATCTACCCGGGCAAGGCAGTGGGGGAGGAGGCGGAAAGACGGGATGCTTGGAGTTGCCAGGGAGTAGAGGTCGGGGAGGCAGCCAGGGACCCTGAGTCCGATTTTTGGAGCGAGGGCAAGGCAGTGGTGCAGAGAAGGGAACCGGTGAGGAGAGCCCGGCTCCAGGATCAGAGGGAGCGCGGCCACCCGGAGAGCCTTGCTTGCGCGGTCTGTGCTTCGGAGAAGTTTGGGGCCTGAGGGGTGGGCGCGATGCTCGAGGTGGGAATCTGTCCTCGGCGCCCCTGGACCAAGTCGCGCAGCGCCTGTAGCAACAGGTAGACCCGAGGGGTGGAGGTCCCGGTGGGCCCCTGAGCTGGGCTTCCTCCTCGGGATTAGGGGCAGTTCCCAAGGGACAGAATGGGTGGAGGTGGGCGGGGGTGGGGTGGGGAGCAGACTTTTCTAACACTTCTTGATGCCCCTTGAGTTCTTTTGGTGTGCCGGGTGGAGGGGGTGATCCCCGTGGAGGAGCCAGGATGGAGAACCCAGGGCGCAGCCCACCTCTAGTTGTCTAAGCGCCTGGATCTTCTGGGGGTGGAACCCTTTACCCGTCTCATCTGGTCTCTCTCGGGATGAGGGGAAACTGACAGAAACTCGATGCTAAAGTGGATTGCTCACATTGATTGGCAGGGAAAGTGCAAACAAAGAGGTGCATCTCCCGGAAACAATGATTTTGGAGATTCCTCTCTCTCTCTCTCTCTCCCCCCTCCCGGTAGACTTGAGCGCGTTAGACTAGGAGGCAGTAAAAGGGAGGTGGGTGTGGAGGGGCCCAGACGGGATTCTCCCGGGGAAAGTTTCGAGCGAGGTGGTGGGCGGAGAGGGTCGGGGCAGAGTTGCCACGAGCTGGGGCCGGAGCCGCCCCGGCTCGCCTCCTAGGTTTCCGAGCCGGGCGGGAGATGCGGGGAGAGGGAGGGGGCGGGGGAGGGGAGGGGAGGGAGAGAGGAAGAAGGGGTGAGAGGAGAAACCTGCCGCCGCTCGCCGCCTCTTTGTCTGCTCCGGGACTTGGAACAAAAGGGGGAACTCTGATGAACTCTCTCTCCGCCCCTCTCCCCCGGACGCGCGGGTATCTCCCGCTCGCAACTTTGCCGCCGCGACTTTCTCCGCTGTCAGGCCACACAAAAGTGTCCGAGCGCCTCGAGGACAAGGGAAGTGTCTCTTCAAAGTGCGACCAAGTGGAGAAGAAGGTGAGTGGGGACTGTGGTCTTATTTACCTCTCTCCCCCGCGATGCTCCCGGCTTCCCCGCCCTTGGAAGGACGGAGGAGCCATCCGGTGGCGAAGTTTGGCCAAGTTGTACCTCCTTTCCCCCAACCCCTGGGTCCCTTGTCTTTTGTTCCTTAAGGAACTTGCACAGATTGTTTTATTTGTTTATTTCTCATAGGCAAGAGCCAGGCGGGCATTTCTCTCAAGTGCCTCTTTATATGAGGAGCTGGGGAAATGGGGGAAGGGTGTCTCGAGGGGGCATTGCCTCGCCTATCTCCCAGCTGCGCGCAGACCCGAGGGAAGCATGCCGCGATGGTTGGGGTTGTGCCGGGTCTCACCCCCACCCTAGCTCTGACTTTGGTCCTGCGAAGGCAAGAGATCAGGGAAGCGGGGGCCCTTCCCTCAGCGTTTTTATAACTTAACAGTCTGCGGAGCGCTGTGCCGATTCCTACGCACCATACCCAAAGCTACAACAATAGAACGCAGAAGAGGTGTGTGACTGGCAGGGGATGGGACCTTGTGTTTGTGGTCCAGGGGATTAGAGCGAGCTGGTAAGAGTTGAGAAAGTTTTCTTTGGGGCCAAGGTAGGAAGGAGGAAGAAGCCACAGGTTCTCGACTTGTCAGAGATGCAGGGATGCAGGGATGGGCCTGGACCACTAGTTAGGAGTCCGCCATCCCGTCCGCCCCCTTTCAGTTTCACGACCCACCCAGGATAACCTATGCGCTCCTGGCCATCCAGCATCACCTCTCTCACTTCACGCGGCCCCCCGCCGCCCCAATTTAATGTGTTTAAATAGAAAGGGGACCGCGAGCGCCAGAAGCGCCCCAGACCCAGCGGCCCGCCCCGCCTTTTGTGTTTTAACCTTTTGTTTCTGTCTGCCACGCCCGCCCAAAAGAGGGATGGCTGTTGGAGCTTCTGCGGGGTGGAGACGCAGCGCGATTCCCTCAGTGTTTACGGGCACAAGGAGACTCCCTAACTTTGTTTCTCAAGTAGCGTCACTTCCCAGTGTTTCTAGGTTGGTTCTGGCTCAGATGAGGCAAACTCTGCATCACTGGTACACTTCTCCACTTTCTAGGACATTTCTTTCCGCCCCTTCGCACTTGACCGCAAAAGTTGTTTATCTTCCCCGTCCCTTGGTTCGTAAAAAGACATTTAGGGACAGAAGTTGAGAGTTTGTTGAAAGTGAACAAAGGTAGTATGTTCTAGCCATGTTTGAATACTAGGAATGTGTGGAACAGGGCTCCTGAACTGGAAAATGCAAATTTAGGTCATTATCTTCAGGTACGTTTTGTGAGATGGTTCCAAATACCAAGGTGATGTATCATGGCTCTCCTTTCCTATCCCCACCCCACACCCTTTGCCTTTATCTCCCGCCTTTTATGGTTTGACAGGACAGATGAACCATCAAACTGTGCTGCCATCAAATAACTGGAGGAAACAGCCAAAGACAATCTATTTGAACTTCTGAAAGTTATGATTTATATAGAGTATCCATTATTAAAACCTGCAGCTAGAAATGATTCAGCTGCCAGAACTATGTGGGTTTTGAATTTTCATGTCAAAGAAAGAAATCTATTAATGCTAAAGTTACTTTTTTTTTTTTTTCAAAGAAACAGTGTGCTTGGAAGCTGACACTAATGAATTTCAATTGTACAGGTGTGATTACTGTGGTCAGCATCTAGAAAACATCAGAAGCACTCCCACCTTCTCTGTGCTGCATCCTTCTTACTGGATCTTTCTATCAGTGAACATTGTGGAAGTACCATTACAACATCGTCATTCCTGAATGAAAAGTTGCCAAACTTTTTTCTATGGAGTTGTTTCAAAGTTGTTGGGATTTTTGATGATGCCTTCCCTATGTGGATTACTACTGTCTGAACACTGGGAATTCTCCGTCTTAAAGAAGGTATGTTGCTTTTTAAATACTCTATAGGCACTTCCTTTGGGAGCTGGTGCTGATACCTTTAGAGAATTTTCTAGTTATTTTGAGCTGTTGCCTGTTCAAAGTGATTTATGACTTTCGAGTTCCTTGTTTTGTACTGGTTTTTGTAGGTTCACTTTCATTTGGGATGATGATTTGGGTACTTCTAAGGAAACTTTATTAATTTGATGGTCTTCAATGTTATCACTTATCATGAATGTGGTTATATAGTTACAAAGTAAAGTTATGTAACAATGATGGGTCTGATAGGTAGGTATTCTATTCTATTTATGATTGATTTTGCTTTTAAATATCACAGTGAACATTTCTATAGTAGCAGGACTTCGGTAGTTTGCATTCATTTTGGACACTCTTGATATTTCATTTTGGTAAATAAAATACAAAAGTGGCCAGAAGGAAGTGAATTCCTACTAGCTGGGGGTCTATATAAAGTATAGTAAGTTCTATCAGAATAAAAACTTTACTATGTAGTAACCAACAGAGGCTGAACATTTGTTTAATCTTTATGATACACATTAAGTTTTTATGGTGGTCATTAAGAGTCTTATATTCCTTTTTTACATCTTATAATTCATTCTTATCATCTCTGTGAGAAAGCCATTCAAAGCTCACGTGAATACTGTTGGTAGTATAAAAAGTATTTTGGTACAGCATTTACGTCAGCAGTTGTTCAGCAGTTCAGCAGTTATTTGTCATGAAAAGTGAGGGTTTTTTTTGTTTGTTTAGGCTAGGTTGCTTTGAAATTACTTAAGTTTAGAATTTGATCCTCAAAATGATTCAAGTTCAAGGTAGTTTTAAGTGCTACAATTAGAGAATATCACTGATATATTACTGTAACTGAGAAATGATAAGGTCTGGTCAAAAAGATAATTGGGAATTGGAAATATTTTTATCCTGCTGTAAGTAAAATGTCTTATAATAATTAGCTTCGTATTTAGTTGTAGAAACTTAGATAAACTGCTTCACCTGCCTGGACTTTGGTTTATCATCTATTCAGTGAAGGGTTAGTTTAAAGAAACTCGAAGAACTCTTTTAGCTCTAAGATTTTGTGATTTGTTGATTGCTTCTATAATTAAGGAGCATCCTCTCTTGGGAAGTTCATTTTTAAATTGTTCAACACTAGAGTTACTGATGTGGAAAACTTGTGTGTATTACTAACAATTATTTTCCTATAACTGTTTAGCTCAGGGAATATTACATCAAGAAATAGGTTTTACAATTTCTGTGAAGTATACTTTCGACAAAGTGCATTGTATGAAGATGTCAGATTTCCTGAAATATTTTCAGCAAAAGTTTATCTGCTGGGATGTTCGGAGGGGCTCTAAACTGCAAATTTCCCAGCAAATATTTTACCTACAAATGTATAAAGTGAATATATTTGAATCTGTTTTAATGGCTATCCAGTGTTGGGCTCAGAGGTTTAGAAACAGACTGCAATGCAATGAAACAGACTTGAGTTTAAATCCTCATCTTGATAACCTGGGCCAGTTTATTAGCTTTCCTGGGGTCTCAGTTTTCTCATTTGTAAGTGGGGATCATAGCGCTTATCCCATGAAGTTGCTCTTGTGGGGAATGTACTTTTAAAACCCATGTGTGTAAGAAAAAGCTTAGCAAAGGGGTAAAAAGCTGTAAATATGTTTAGATATATATATTAAAAAAACCTACTACTCTTGCCTTTCACAATGAATTGGTGATGTTTTGATACTTTCAACTTTCTTTGTTGACTGTCTTGTAAGTTTTAAGCCACATTAACCAAAAGTATTCATGGAAGTATTAAAGTCAATTTGGATGGAAGTTTTCACATGATGAGTTTTTTTTTTTCTCTAAAATTATGTTCTGTTCGAGTCTTTTATCCAGGTAAGCGTGGATTAATTCATTTCAACAAACACTTATTAAATCTTGTTATATATAAGCGTGTTGCTGAAGGTCATGACTTCCTCTTGGACTATGAGGCCTTTCCTTTTCCTTACAGAAATTTCTGTAAATTGAGATAAGAGCAAGTTTCTAGAATTGATTTACACAAATTCTCTACTTTCAATGTTTTCAGTAAGGGGTAAACTTATAGTTTAAAAAATTTTGTTTGTTCACTTTTTAGTTATGATATAAAGTGATGGTTCAGTGATTTCTTGATGAAATCAAGAACCACAGTGCATTTTCTGATATTAGTTTTTGATAGAATGGTTTTTATTTAAATCGAAAACTCACAGTTAGTATAAACAACGCTTCAAAGAATAGCGTATCATTGTGAAATCAAGTTTAAAGTCTTGCATTTTCCTTTTCTAGATCTGTAATTTAGCAAAATACATCGCCATTCCTGAGTGATTATTTAGCTTGAGGAAGATTATATTCATTTATACTTATGAAGTTTTTGGTGAGAATGTTAAAGTACTGCTCCTTCTCATTTGTAATTTACAAGCAGATAGTTGCCTTAAGATGATAATAATTAAAAAGAAAAATATGGAATAAATCAATGTTAAAATGGGAAAATTTTTTTTCTAGATGTATCCACAACTTTCTCTTTGTGGGCAACATCTGTTTCAGTCAGCAAATTATATTCATTAGTATAGTAACTAACTACTAATATAATAATTTGTAATTACAGCATTTAAAAATCATGCATTCTTTAAAGTTTTTCTGTATGATATAATTCTTAGGCTAGTACCAAATATACTTAATTACCTTAAGTATCCAATTTTATAGTTTTGGTTTTTTAAAACTGTTTGTTGACATGGATTAGTTTCAGTTATTGAGACCAGAAGAATCTGCCAAGGTACTCGTAAGAAACTTACATAGGAGGGAAATCTTAATGCTCAGCTCTGCCTTCCAAAATTATAAATGCAACACATACTAGGCATCTGAGAAGTAAATGAGAAGCAAATTTACTGTCAGTCATTTCTATGAACTTTGATGGTTTTTCTGCCCTCTATTGTGGAAGGTACAAGTGGTTAGGAATACATGTATCATGGACTTGTGAAGCCCATTTTGTGCATTCATTCTTTCTTCATTCGTTCTTATAAGTAATATGGCATCTATGTATCAGACATTGCTCTATGCACTGAAGATACAAAAGAAATAAAAATTCTGGTACTGTTGTAGCTTTTACTAGTGACAGTGGGATATACGTTAAAAGATGGCAACTACTATTGAGAAAAAAAAATCGAGAAAGAGCAGTGGGAAGTAAGAGGAAAGGATGGTCAGGGATGACCTCACGGAGAAGGTGACATTTGAGAATGATAAATGATAGCCGGCAGAAGAGCATCCAGGCAGAGGCAGGGCCAGTGTCTGGTTATCCACAGAAAGCAAGGTGGGAATGGTGGCTGGAGTGAATTTAGCCAAGGGGACAGTGGTGGGAGGTGAGGTCAGAGAGGAAATAGGAGTATGGTGAGCAGATCACATGGATCCTTAAATCCCTTTGTGATTTTACACTGAGGTGATGTACCATTGAAGGGGTTTAACCAGTGATGGACCTGATATAACTAATGTCACACAATGACTCTGATGGGTTTATTCAACAAGATCAAAGATAGGTAGGGCAGAAACAGAGAGATCATTTAGGAAGCAATTTCAGGTGTCAAGTGAGAGATGATGGCAACTTGGACGAGGATAAAAGCAGCACGGAGGTGGTGGGAAGGGACTGGATTCTGAAGCTACTTTGGTTGGAGAATTTTTTGGTGGATTGGTTGGAAAGTATGAGAGAAAAAGAGGCATCACATCTGAAATATTTTTGACCCAAGCACCTGAACAGATCCAGTGTCCATGAACTGAGATGAAGTGTGTACTTGGGATGGGGGAGACTGGGAGCTCAGTTTGGAGACATTAAGGTACTTTTAAAGCATCTAGGCAGTTTAATACACAGGTTTGATTTTCGGGGAAGAAATCTACAGATCCACGTTAGTGAGTTGGAAGAAGTTAAATGCTGTTTAAAGCCATGAGAGAGGATGAGATCACCAAGGGAGTGAGTATAGAAAAGAAAGCCTTGGGGCTAGATTCAGAACTGGTGGAAGCCCAGTGAAGAGAGGCAAGGTTGTCTGGGACACGTGCTGCTGATGGATTGAGCAAGATGACAGTGGAGAATACACTTTCCAGGTTACGGTTTTGGGAGGTCAGTGCTCATCGGTAGTTTTATCTGCAGTTGTTTTTATAAATGGAGAGAGATCATATCTTTTTCCTAATTTGTGTGGTCCATTACCTATTTTCAAAAAGTCTTCTTTATTCTAAATAAAAATTATCAGTACTTTATAATTGATAAAGTGCTCTCACTGGGACTTCCCTGGTGGTCCAGTGACTACAACTTCCCACTCCCAAGGCAAGCAGCCTGGGTTTGATCCCTAGTCAAAGAACTAGATTCTCCATGTCACAGCTAAGAATCAATACAGCTAAATAAGTATCTTTTAAAAGTGCTCTTAATATGTTATCTTAGTTAAGTCTCATAATAGTCTGAGAGATGGGATGATAATATCTATGTTTATCTTACAGAAGAAGAAGTTGAGACTCAAAAGTCTCAATTTGTTCAAAGTCACCCAAATATAAGATAGGACTGCTTTTTGACTTTGTACCCTTTGCCATTCACAATAGGGGGTGACAGAAAAAAACAAACATAAAAAAGGTATATGATTAAATCAGGGCAGCGAGTGTCTTTTGGAATCAAGGAAGACTTTTCCAAGTTGGGACTTAAAAGATGCCTAGCATTTTAACATGGAGTCAAAGGGAAGAACAAAAGCTTGGAGTTAATGTGGAAAAATGTGGAGGGATGAGACATGGGGTGTTAACTGGAATGTATTTGGGATGCTTACACCATTTGATTCATGCTGAACATGAAAGAGAGTGGAGGAGAGACAGGCTGGAATGATGGCAAGTGTTAGTTCAAGCTTGGATTGAAATATGGTTTTAATAAAACAGCAACTAGGTGCCATCTTAAATATATCTCATGTCACATAAGATAGCAATATGCAACCTAGTTAGAAATGTCGAATATATATACATCACCACAAATGCATTCTTTGTCAGTTCAGGCTGCTCTAACCAAGTATCGTAGACTAGGTGGGTTATAAACAGCAGAAATTTTTTTGTGACAGTCCTGGAGGCTAAGCAGTCCAAGACCAAGGTGCCATATCTGATGAGGGCTGGCCTCCTGGTTCAAAGAGTCTGTCTTCTTCCTTGTCCTCACATGGTGGAAGAGGCAAAGGGACGGGGAGCTCTTTATAAGGACATTAATCCCATTCACGAGGGCTCTACTCTCATGACCTGATCATCACCCAAAGACCCCCACCTTCAAATACTGTAATTCTGATATTTTTAGGTTTCAACATATTCATGCTATAGATTGAAGTTTGTATCCCCCCTAAATGCATATCTTCAAAATTCTATACTTTCAAATTAAATGTGCACCGAATACTATACTAGTGAAGAAACTCTGATGCCTGGAGTGGGTTGCCATTCCCTTCTCCAGGGGATCTCCCTGACCCAGGGATCAAACCTGGGTCTTCTGCACTGCAGCCAGATTCTTTGCCATCTGAGCTACTCGAGAGGCCCATCCATGTAAGGACATGCTCTTTATCCATAGATCTAGCTTCTGTTCTGGGCTCTCTAGTTTGGCCAACAGCTGTTCTGGACTGTTCTGAGGCTCCAGGGGTTCTTCTTGGTGTCCTTGAAGTTAGCCTCAGTGACCAGGTCCGTGCCTCTTTCCCGTTGTCCTAGGGTTGGTCTTAGCCTCCTGGGTCTTATAGCTTCAATAGGGAGAATGAGACTTCTCTAAAAGTCTAGAGCAGAAGTTGGCCAAGCTGGAGAAGCTTTGTTTCCTTTCCCTTGGACTTGGCCTGTTTGAACTTGACCTTTTGATGGTGTGAGTATCTTTTCTGAGCGGCAGCAGTATACAGTTTTTATATTTTATTGTACTTACATTTAAATGTCACCATTAAACACTGAGCATAAGTATATGCTGGCCTCTTGTTCAGATTTTCAAAATGTAAAGATGAATGGATGGAAAGCTTTATGGATGTGATGGATTAGACACTGAGGAATATATTAAACGAGTTGAGAGTCTTGAGTCTGGTAAAATTCGGTTTATACACATTTATACATTTAGTGGCATAAGAAGACTAAGGACAGAAAGACAGATGTGAAACTTTGTGTTGCAGTTGGAGGAAAAGCCAGTTTAGGAGTTATAGGTTCTTTAATCAGGAGACTTCCTGAAAAGCAGGGGCTTTTCAATACTGGAAGAAGGAAGAGAACTTGAACTTCCCTAGACACTCCACACCAGAAGTTCCAGTGCCTACACTTTGTGGCTCTCATTTTATGTCCCTGGGGTTCAGTTTGGTCTGGGGCTACATCTTCATAGCTCCTGTTTGGACTGAAGGATGAACCCTAGATACTATGAGGAGACTGAGTACATAACTGAGTCCCTTTCAATTCTTTCAGTGGGATGTGGGGAAGATGTAGAAGAAAGAAGTTGTCCCCAAGCTCAGAACACGCAAATGTGGGCACTTCTTGGCTCATACTTTGTGAGTTGACCCCATGTTTCCAAGTTGACAGTTTCCTGTCAAGTTCTATTTAGCCACCACCTAGGTTTGATCCCTGGGTTGGGAAGATCTCCTGGAGAAGGGAAAGGCTACCCACTCCAGTATTGTGGCCTGGAGAATTCCACTGTATAGCCACAGAATCACAAAGAGTCGGAGATGACTGAGCAACTTTCACTTTCACCTTAAAATTGACATTCTGGAGAGCTGTTCCTTCCTGTCTGCCTTCTTCCCTGAAGAATCATGTACTGCTCTAGCCCATCAAGGAAGCTAGTTCCTAACGATGAGTTAGTGTAGAGTGTAGAGTCCTTTGGGGCTTGGCACAGTTAGTTACCTGACAACCCTGCTGAAATACAGCCTACTGTATTTGACTCAGTGATTATAATAAAAGATGGAATGTAACAAAAATTCCTAGCCTATGCTTTCAGATTCTTTTGTGTTTTGCAGATGAGTAGAATCAAAAACTAAAATAAAGAAAGCCACTTGTCATCCTGTCTGTGGATAAATAAACACTGCTTCTGTTGTAATACATTTTCAGCATTTGTCTCAGTGTGGGAATTTGGGTGAAAGTTCATGGAATGTTTTTCTCCAGAAATTTCTGTTGAATTCTGCCCGACTCTGCAGCCAAATTCAAAATTCTCATTTGACTGTTATGATTAAACTAGTATACCTGAACAGACTGTGTAGGTTTCTAACTAAATGGCTCTAAGAGTGTATTTGAGATTCAAGCAGGATAACAAGAGCAAGAAGGATCATGTTCTTATTATTCTGTTGCCATGTCCTTGCTGAGTGGGGTGGCCTCCTGAGTTCCCAGCCTTTGTGTGTGCTGAGGTTTCCGAAGCTAGGAATGAGTTTGGCTAACTCTGGCTTGGTATCCAGATCATCTTTGAAACACAAGAGGGGATCTAGGTGTCCAGAAAAGGAACTTAGTCTGGGCATCTTGTAATTCCTGTCTTATTTTGTGACTCCTGGCTTTGCATCAGTTTAATTCTTATTTACCTACTGATTCAGCTTGCTATGCAAATTCCGTGACTTACTGCACAGATTCAAATAGTTTATCTTTGCATATCCTGGCCATTTGTGCTTTTCAGTTGTTTAGGTCATTGGCCTTAACTCTGTCTGGTCATATCCTGCTACTGCTTCTTTTTTAAAAAATATATAAATATGTTTGTTTATTTATTTGGCTTCTCTGGGTCTTAGTTGCAGCATGAGGGATCTAGTTTCCTGACCAGGGATTGAACCCGGGCCCCTTGCATTGGGAGTGCGGAGTCTAAGCCACTGGGTCACCAGGGAAGTCCCTTGCTATTTCTTTTGTCATTGGTTTTCACCTTCTTTAGACCTCAGTCCTCAAAGCTGGTCAATTTTGGTGGCTCCCGGCTCACACCGGTGATCTCAGATTCTCCCTCCTCTTCTTATGGAATAATATTGGATCCTAATATGTTGCTAAAAAAGTAATCTAGTATATTTCCAAAATCAGAACTCTCCATTTGCTATCATTTCTGCTCTTTTCTAGGACATTACTTTGACTCAGATGTTGAAAATGACTGGTGAAATATAGAGCTTCTCAGTCATCTAAAAAGAATTAAGCTGTGCTAAGTATAAGTATCACTTTTACATCAAAGGTTTCTGAGTCTTTCATGATGGGTGAGGACTATAGGGCGTGGTTTTTTATTAACAAGCCTATTGATTAACCCACATAAGGAATTCAGCTAGTAGCAAGCTACCTGAAACAAGTTACCTTAGTGGGAAACCTTCTGGAATGATGAATAGCAGTAGGGCATTTTGTTTTGAGTTGCTTAAAACAACTCAGAATTAGCCTAATTTACAGATATCTGTTGACTGAAAGTCTCCTGAGGTAAAATTGGATGGTTTAGGAAGGGGCTGAATGCCTGGGTCCAGTGGAAGAAGGGAGAATTTTCATGGTATATTCTTGGGTATCATTTGAATTTTGAACTATGTGACTGTATTTTTACCTAGTTGAAACCAGAGGATAAAAGGGAAAAAAGGAAGGAAAGAAACTAATTACATCAATTAAATAATATTTCTAAGTCATGTGCTTATACAAAAAGCACTTTGCAGAGCTCTTGGATGATAAAAGTATATAGTAAAAGGAACTCTTCAGAGATTCCTAGAGCCTTAGTGTTTAGGGAAATGATCTCTAAAGCTGTCAACCACCCCATGAATTAGACATTGTTAGCCATATTTTGTGGAGAAGGCAGTGGCACCCCACTCCAGTACTCTTGCCTGGAAAATCCCATGGACGGAGGAGCCTGGTAGGCTGCAGTCCATGGGGTCGCTAAGAGTTGGACACGACTGAGTGACTTCACTTTCATGCATCGGAGAAGGAAATGGCAACCTACTCCAGTGTTCTTGCCTGGAGAATCCCAGGGACAGGGGAGCCTGGTTGGCTGCCGTCTGTGGGGTCGCACAGAGTCGGACACGACTGAAGCGACTTAGCAGCAGCAGCAGCAGCAGCCATATTTTGCAAGGGAGGGAATGGATGGTGTTAAGGGCAGAGCTGGGTATTGGACCCAGGTGTCTCTGATTGCAGACACTGTGCCATGTGCTTATCTTTTAGCCTGGGCTACTACAATGAAATACTGCAGACTCTGTGGCTTTAAGACAGATGTTTATTTCTCCCAGTTCTGGAGGCTGGCAAGTCCAAGACCAAGGTGTGAGCAGGTCCGGTGTCTGGTGAGGACCCTCTTCCTGTTTTGCTGATGGCTGCCTTCTTGCTGTATCCTCACTTGATGGAGAGAGATCTCTGGTCTCACAGCAGCAATCTCATCCTCAGCCTCCATCCTCATGGCCTCATTCGAACTCAGTTACCTCCCAAAGGCCTCCCCTCCAAATACCATCACACTGGAGATTAGGGTTTCAGTGTATGAATTTAGGGAGAGACACAAACATTCAGACCATAGCACTGCCTCTCCAACCAAGACGTAGCATAAAGGATCTGTAAATGTACTTTAATGTCAACTCCATGATCGAAACCAGCTTTGGGCAAAATTGTCATGCAGTGGAGATTTGACTGCTACTGTCTGCAGTTCCCATTCTTTCAATCACCTTTCCTTTTTTGTATTTACTTATTTTTGGCTGTGTTGGGTCTTGATTGCTTTCGCGAGGGATTTTTAGTTGCGGTAGGCAGAAGCTACTCTTTGTTGTGGGTCTCAGGCTTCACATTGCAGTGGCTTCTCTTGTTGGGGAGCACAGGCTCTAGGTGTGTTGGCTTCAATAGTTTCAGCACACATGCTCAGTGGTTCCAGATCACAGGCTCTAGAGTGTCTGTGTGGTGCACAGGCTTAATAGCTCTGCATGTGGAATCTTCCCCGGACCCGGAATCGAACCTGTGTTCCCTATTTTCAGGTGGACTCTTATCTGCTGCACCACCAGGGAAGTCTTCAGTCCCCTTTCTTCCTTTGTCATTTTCTCTCCTTCCTTCTCTTTGTCCTCTTTTCTTTTCTTCATCATCCAGAACCACTGAGTCTCTCAAGATGTTATTCCATCCATTTACCCACCCATCCATCCATCCGTCATCCAGCATGCAGTCACATGTAAGGACTGGACTAGAGGCTGGAGACACAAGGTTGAGCAAAAATGGACATGGTTCCTACCATCATGTAGCTTAAGAGGAGAAAGGGCATCAGTGTCTGAGTATGTTGGGGAACTCGACACATTGTGCAGCTCTTTTGGCGGCTCGGCAGGTCCTCTAAATGCTCCGAGATGTCCAGTGGTTAGAGTTTTACTTTTTGAATATGGAGTCATGGTCTCTCTGGTTTTTAGATTTTGTTTGTTTGCCTGTATATATTTTTTAAACTCCCAGAACCTCCACAGAACTAATGTTTTGACAAATGTATATTTCAGAAGTAATGAACCTGAAGGTTTCTTTCATGAAGATTTAGTAAATTCCTGGTTTAATGTGCAATCACTACAAAATAATATTTAAATTTAAATTGTGGGCTTTAGTTCAGAGAAGAGAAGTGAGGGATTTGAGGCAATGTTGTGTGTCCCGGAGTGTAATAATTTTGGGCAGAAACTTTTCTGTGTCTCTCGCGCAGAAGAGAGAAAGTTGCTTACTACAGCTGTGAAAAGTTGAGACCCGAGAACAACACAACAATAAAAACGAAAACAGTGTACCAGATTATAGTGGGGTGGGACGAAAAACGTGAAGAAATTCAGTAAAATAAAGATTGTGTGGTAAACAAGAGACCGGAAGGGCAACCAGCATGATAAAGGAACCCTTCGGTGGTTCACAAAATCATTTGAGAACTCCTGAAAGAAGATAGGGACAGAGCATCATCTAGCCCCAGGTGAACCATCCGAGTTTAGGCTACCTGGACTGAGTTCCCTAACTCAGGCAGAAAATTTGTTGTTAGCACTCAGTTGTAGCACCTAATTGCTTTGCTTCATTTTTTGACATTTCAATTTGATGTCTGGTAACCCTGCTTCCCCAGAAGATCAGGTCCTGATCTTTTTAAACATTGCCACCTAAAGAAAATTGTCTTTGCCAGTGTGTTTAAGGATCTTGATGTGGGGTGACTGTCCTGGGCTATCTGGGTGACCCTAAATCTAATCATCAGTGTCCTTCTGAGAAAGAGGCAGAGGTCATCCGCACAGAGCAGAGCAGAAAGCGATGTGAAGATTGGTGGAAGAATGAATTTGATTATTCTAGGTACTTTGTGTAAGTGGAATACTTCAGCATTTGTCTTTTTCTGACTGCTTTATTTACCATCATGTCCTCAAGGTTCTACCATGTTGTAGCATGTGTCAAGATTTCTTCCATTTTTGAGGGTGAATAATATTCCATTGTATGCATTGCCACAGTTTTTGTATCCATTTGTCAGCTGTCTGGACACTAGGCCGCTTCTGTTTTTTGGCTATCGTGAATAGTACTGCTAAAACATAGGTATTCAAATATCTCTTCAAGACTCTGCTTTTACTTCCGTGGATATAACTGACTTTTACTTGATAAGAAATCAATACATTTAGTAGTTAAAGAAAAGTTTGATGACAGA
Source organism: Nanger dama (assembly GCA_917880005.1). Taxonomy (NCBI): domain Eukaryota; kingdom Metazoa; phylum Chordata; class Mammalia; order Artiodactyla; family Bovidae; genus Nanger; species Nanger dama. Next base: position 10,017,259 of record CAKJTW010000032.1, on the reverse strand, counting down.
GATTAGAGTGATATGGCCACATTCCACAAAGTGCCAGTGGCCACCGCAAGCTAGAAGAGACGAGGAGTAGACTCCCCACCTCTCACAAGCCTCCAAAGGGCAGATGGCCTCGTCAACAACTCGATTTTGGACATCTAGCCTCCTGAACTGTGAGAGAATAAAATTCCTGTGGTTTTAAGCCTTGGAGTTTGTGATAATTGATTACGGTTGCTCTAGGACACTAATAAGGTTTTAAACTCTCTGAGGGCCAGGTGATGTCTTCTCTGTAATGGACTTCCTCTTAGCATTCAGAGTTCTGCACGTAATAAGCCTTCAAATACTCAAGCACTTGAACTAACTGATCACTGGTTCAGCCATTCAGAGCCTCAAGACTAGTATTTAAAATTTTATTGGAAGAGAAGTGAGACCAGCTAGATCCGGTTATTCATTTGCAAAAGAAGAAATTAATACCCCCAAGGCTTAGTCTCTTATGAGTTTATTGCATCTTAAAGTTTGGAGTTACACTGCCGTTTAATGTAGCACTTCCTTTGCTATGCTGGAATATTAATAATACCACTGAGAAGACTTCATCTAGCAGAACAAGAAAAGTGAGTCATTCCAGGCAAAGATTTGACATCTTAATTAGATAGCACCTTAGTGCTGAATTTCTCTTCTTTGCACTGACAGTATCTAAATGACAGTGTTCTGGGATTTCTGGTTCTAATGCAAAATGTCTTCTGCTCAAATCTTCCATGAAATGTCATTTTGAAACTATGAGCTTAGTTCTTATTCAAGCAGAACGCTTTAGTATATTTACCAGGACTTTAGCAGAATGGGCACTGCAGGATCATGTTCTTTGGGAAATAGAAACAGTTTGTTTTTACATATAGGGAAGCTGTAGAAAAGAATTTGGAATCTTGATTCAGTAGACAACCTGGTGGTACACATTATTCTATATTATATTCTCCCTGTATTATGACATTTAATTTTCTTCTGTAGGGAAAGAAGGTCTCCTCTAAGACCATTCCTCTAGGATCTCAGTTATATTTAAAGCCATGTAATAGTTAAAATAAATTGTTGAAACACTGAACTGATATTGTTAAAACTGATTGCAAAGGAAAGGCACGTCACCTACCATGTAGCATTGTGAAATATGTTAATTTTGCTTTTGTTGGTATGTAGAGCGTAGGGAGTGGTTTCTTTACATATTTACTGTGAGATTTGTTTTTTTAAAAACCCTTGTATCATTGCCTGATGCAGTGTAGAAATGTTAATACACCCCTAGACTATAAGATTTGGTCACTTTTGTTGATTTTAGTAAGAAAGTCTAGCAGATAATTACAGTACTATGTCTAAAGTGGAATATAGTTAATCTCTATCCACGGCTATGCATGCTGGCTTCCCTGATGGTTCAGCTGGTAAAGAATCTGCCTGCAATGGAGGAGACCTGGGTTTGATCCTAGAAATCAAGAAGGGAAGGCTACCCACTCCCGTATTCTGGCCTGAAGAATTCCATGGACTATACATACAGTCCATGGGACTGCCAAGGGTTGGACATGACTGAGCGGCTTTCACTTTCACTTTCATGGCTATGCACAGGGTTGAAGCTAGGATTCGATTTGAAAGAGATCTTGTCCTCCCTTGAATTGAATGTGAATCTGCATGATTACTCTTATCTTCTGATTAAGCTTGAAGTTGGTGTCAGACAGTTTTAGCTTTAAATCAGCCCTCCACATGTCCAATTAATGAAATCCTTGCATTGCTCTTGGCACCATTTTCTTCTCAATCTGCCATATTTTAATATGCTCAGAATATGCCATTTAGTTTTTACTCCTGGTAGCTACAGCCTTATCATGGAAGTATTAAGTGGTGTGACTGGGACCTTGCCTAAAATATTCCTTACAAAATTCCCTAGACTTTTTCTTGTTTTGCCTGTGATGGAGCAGTCACTCAATAAATAATTACTGAATGGAATGAATTAATAATTGCATAATGATTACAATCCACATGTTTTGGTGTAGCAAACTTTAGCAAATTCGGTATCCAGGACTCACATTTCAACTTTGTGATTTATCTTGTGCTGAAGATGAGAATAGAAGAGTATTCTTAGTTTATCCACTGTTGTCCAAGAGAGATAATGTGAGCCACGAAAGTGTGTAATTTAAAATTTTCTAATAGCTCTGTTAAAAAGGAAAAAGAAAATGAAATTATTTTTGGTAATATGTTTTAAACTCAGATATAATTCAACATGTAATCAAAATAAAAGTTATTAATGAAATAGTTTACCTTCTCTAGGTTTTGAAGTCCTATATGTTTGTACTTACAGTACATCTCAAATTGGCTTTGCCTTATTTCAAGTGCTTAAAAGCTACATATGGCTAGTGGCTACCATATTGGATAGCGCATGTTTGTACCATCTGGAGACTCCTATTTTAAGTAATTATTCTTGCTAACTAGATGTGAAATTTGGATTTTATAAGCTATTGAGTGGGACACATGTACAGTCCTGTCAATGAACTGATATAAAAATTGTATCAGCTATACAACTGAAACAAAATTTACAAAATTAAAAAGTCATCATTTAGAGATTGTGTAAAATATGGTAATACCCTCTAAATTTTGGGGTCCATCCATGGCCAAGCTTCCACTGATCTGAGATTCAGATTTTCTCCTGCATTATAGTGGAGCAAGTTACTTATCTTCTGTTAAGCCTCAACTTCCTCTTTTGTAAAATGGTATAATTCTTATCTTAGAGTGTAGCACTGGGACTTCCCTCGTGGCTCAGGTGGTAAGGAATCACCTCCAGTGCAGGAGACCAGGATTTGATCCCTGGGTCAGGAAGATTCCTTGGAGAAGGGAATGGCAACCCACTCCAGTATTCTTGCCTAGGAAATCCTGTAGACAGAGGAACCTGGTGGGGTTGCAAAGAATCAGACACGCCTGAGGATCTAACACTAATGATGAAGCCCTGAATACTCATTGTTATCTGGAATTAGTTCTTAATTAGTGTTTTCTTTTGCACACAAAACTCCAGGAGAAAAATGGGTGATTTCTTTCCTGTATTTTCTCATCTTTTTATAATATTTTTGTTTTCTAAAGTCTCCTCCCCATTTTGGCAAGAACTTGATGTGATTATTTGATGAATATAAAATAATTGGCATTGTTTAAATTGGTTCAACATGGGCTGCTCCAGGTAGCTCCTATACAGAGGGCCTAGATGCCAAGAAAATACAAGGCTGGCATTTATAGATAAGAAAACTTGGGAGACCCTTAGTTGACTTGCTTGAGCTCTTGAACTGAATTTGGAGAGTCTATGAATGCATTTCCATGAAACGTATACAATATCGAGCTAAAATCTAATGGGAAAAGGTGGTCATGGTACAGAATTAATTATGATACATCTATTCATTCTTCACAAGGCCTACTTTGCCCTCTCTATTTTACTGATTTCATGTATTTTGGGAATATGGAATTGATGATAGTAAAATGTATTTTTAAGCCATTTTTTGTTCACCTTGCTTTGAGGAAGGGTGAAACATATATAAAAAGAGATCACCGGAGATAATAGCTAAAATTTCTTTTAAGATTCTACCAAAGATTGTCTAAGCTTGGTCAAACACTTTTTAGTCTAGCTTTAAATGATGTAAATATGTCAAATTTCCCCTGGTACTCCTAGGAATTTTTCCATAAACTAAATACCTTTATTTCCATGTAATCACTAATTCTAAGTAAAACAGTCTTTATGATAAAGGGTGGGTGACAAGTAGGGTTCTCTTTTGGAGTTCTGACTCTCTAGTCAGATTTCTATTGCTTGCACTAATGATTGAGCTGGATTCTGATCCCCTTTGAATTCTGGAAAAACACTTATCAAGGGAAGAATTTATAATTGTAACAATAGTTGACAAACCTCTGAGAGACTGAGGGAGAATATTATTATTGAGGCTGGTGTTGATTAAGATTCTTCTACTTTCATTTTTTAAAAAACCTTTGTCTTGATGTTCAGTTGCTAAGTTGTGTCTGACTCTTTGTAACGCCATGGACTACAGAACACCAGACTTCCCTCTTTTTCACTATCTCCTGGAGTTTGCAGAAACTCATATCCATTGAGTCCATGATGCCATCCAACCACCTCATCCTCTATTGTCCCCTTTTCCTCCTGCCTTCAATCTTTCCCAGCATCAGGGTCTTTTCCAGTGAGCTGGCTTTTTGTATCAGGTGGCCAAAGTATTGGAGCTTCAACTTCAGCTCCAGTCCTTCCAGTGAATATTATTCAGAGTTGATTTCCTTTAGGATGGACTGGTGGTTTGATCTGCTTGCTGATCAAGGGACTCTCAAAAGTCTTCTCCAGCACCACAATTCGAAAGTATCTGTTCTTTGGCACTCAGCCTTCTTTATGGGCTTCTCTGATAACTCAGTTGTTAAAGAATCCGCCTACAATACAAGAGACCTGGGTTCGATCCTTGGGTTGGGAAGATCCCCTGGAGAAGGGAAAGGCTACCCACTCCAGTATTCTGGCCTGGAGAATTCCATGGACTGTATAGTCCATGGGGTCGCAAAGAGTTGGACATGACTGAGGACTTTCACTCACTCACATCCTTTGTCTGGTTAGTGTCACGTTGTGGCTCCCTCGCAGTTGGACTTTGGTAAAGAATTGATAACTTTTGTTGAAAATAGAGCTCTAAACTGTCTTAGTGAAAGTAGCATACCTTTGAAAAATATATTTTCCAATAAATAAATATAATGATTTTTTGCTTTCATGTAAACTGAAAAAATATATACACAGAAATACACAAAACTTGTTCTTGCACAACATGGATGGCTATCTAGTTGAAATAGACATTCATCTAAATGGAGAAAAAGGAGAAACTCAGCATTTACTTTCAAATGTTGTTGTTAAAATATTTAGGGACCAGTATGGTGGAGAAGGCAATGGCACCCCACTCCAGTACTCTTGCCTGGAAAATCCCATGGACGGAGGAGCCTGGTAGGCTGCAGTCCATGGCATTGCACAGAGTCGGACATGACTGAGAGACTTCACTTTCACTTTTCACTTTCATGCATTGGAGAAAGAAATGGCAACCCATTCCAGTGTTCCTGCCTGGAGAATCCCAGGGACGGGGAGCCTGGTGGGCTGCTGTCTGTGGGGTCGCACAGAGTCAGACACGACTGAACTGACTTAGTGGCAGCAGCAGCAGCAGCAGCAGCAGCAGCATGGAGAATCTAGATCATTGAAGGCAATGGTTTTCCCTTTTTTTCTGAATCTACTTTTTTTTTTTTTCTTTAAGGGAAACAGTCTGAGGGGGTCCTTGCGCTGTGAGGTCAAGGGCATTTGACCTTTTTCTGAGCTTTTCTTTGACATAGCCCACCTTAATGGAAATACTGTAAAGTCTTCCAAGAGAGGAGAAATTCTGCCTGATTTAGCACTGTGCTTTATCTCTTGTAGAATACTTAAGGAAAGGAACCCATCTCTGCACAACTTCTGGGGCAAATTATGTGTGAATGCCCAGTCCTGTCCGATTTTTTTCACAATGCTTTACATCTCTGTGGCATTGAAGGGGTGTTGAGATAGGTACACATTTTCCCTCCTGTGGAAATAAGATAATCACTCTGCAGTGTTTCTGTAGCAGGAAGCAGTTACAAAGCCATAGATACCCTATCTAGCTGAAGAAAAATGAGGTAGTTTATTTGGGGGAAGAAGAAGGAGGGGGAAAAAAAAGCTAGTGAATTGAAAACAGAAATATTTGTTTTTCTTGTATCTGCTTGCAAGTCTGGTTTCTCCTTTATTTTGTTAGTAAGGAAACCTAATAGGTGCGTGAATCACTATTCATCTTGTGATTCCGCTTTAAGACCTTTGTTTCGGCTTTGTTAGGACAATGGTTGGGAAGAGAGTGAATTTCCTCCGTAGACCTGTGCTCTCTTAATCCTTTGGTAAGAAACCTCTCATTGTCAAAGGAGCCAAAAGGCAGACAGGAGGAGGAAAGTTCAGAGGAGGAGGACCTGGACGTGAAGCAGGGCCGCTTCTCCATCCAGCTCATGCTGCTCCTCGCAGGTGGACACACAACTTCCCAGTAGCTGCCAGGCGCCTCATCCCGGCAAGCGTGCCTGGGACGGGACCCCAGAGGTGACCAAGCCCCTCCTATGCGCCACCTCTGCAAAGTTGGGGTGAGCGTCCTCGTTGTACAGGGCGGGAAATGGAGGCACAGAGAGGTCAAACGGATCGTCCAATGTCACACAGCGAGTAAGTGAACTCAGGATTCGAACCTAGGTCTGATTCCAAAGTCCAAGCAAACGTGTGAGAATAACAGATGTCACAATTTAGTTTGCTAAATAAAATACTGCTTTGTATTTAAAAAAAAGTTTTGAACCTAGGAAATAGTTATTAAATGAAATATTGTTCAGCTGATGGGTTAGCAGGAAATCCTGGGATAAGATAATTTTCTTCATGATAAGGAGAAACTAGCTCAGTTACTTTACTAGAGGACTGTTTTGTTTTCCTTTTCTGATCACCGATCCTGGATTTAAGACTTACTTACTTTATTTATTTGTTTTGGCCGCTCTGCGTGGCACGTGGGATCTTGGTTCCCTAGCCAGGGATCGAACCCACTCCCCCTGCAATGGAAGCGAAGAGTCCCAATCACTGGACAGCCAGCAAAGCCCCTAAGACTTACATTTTAAACGAAAGGATGATGCTGTTGAATATCAGTGTCTTTTTTTTTTTTTTTTATAGTTTGGGAATACTTGGTTTTTATTTCGTAAGTTAATGGAGTTCTTCTTTTTCCAGTTAGTAAAATTGAAATTGTTCCTTAAAAGCCTTGGTTCTTCTACATTTTATTGTGGAAGAATTGGCCAGGTACCTCTGCTTTTGAGCATGAGAGGCTTGCAGTAAGATAACTTACAAATGTTGAATACTCTATAACTATTATGTCTCCTCCGGTATGCTGAAGTTTTTGTAGTTACCCCTGCCTGCAGTGAAAGCAAAACTCTCAAGCTCCATTAGTGATTAGGGTTTCTTGCAGGCATCAAAAAGCCACCATGAGGCACAAAACTGCCTTCAGGAAGATCCTGACTTCTCAAAGACGACTCTTAGCACGGTCCCACTGTCGTCGTCTGGTTTAAACAGTCTACGTTCCTGAAATAGAAGTTCTATAGCAGGAGCACTGGATTCATTTTGCTTAATATTTGGTTATGCACCATTTAATTATGTATTTATTGAAGAAAAAAAAAAACACATTGGCAAAGTTAAGGCTGAACAAGTATCCAGAATAACGTGGTGAATTTACCCTCCCCTCCCTTCCAAGAAAGGACAATGTGGGTGTGGGCTATTGGCCAGTGTTTGAAAGTAATTGAATGTTCAATAGCTGCTTCCAACACCAAAAGCTTTTCTCCGTAGGCAATTTGGATTCTTCTGTTTTCCTGGATAGTCTCTAGGAATGTCTGATATCCTCGCATTCTGCAGATGGTGGCTATTGAATATTGAAAACATATGTCTGCAAGCATTTTAAAATGCTGTGATGCAGGCCCCTCCTTTGTCATTACAGACTGTGTGGACCTGCAAGTGTCCCTCGTTAATTACCAAGCTTGACATTTCTAGGACTAACCGAGGAAGATGCAGTTGGTTGTGAATCACTTCTTCCCGTGCTGAAATGCCAAGCTTCTGTTTTATAGCTCTAAAGATGAAGTCCAGTGGAGTCGTCGCTATTCTCAGTACCAGTATTTTTGCCTCCCTTTGCTTGCTGATGCAGCATTTGTGTAATAAAAATGGACCTCTTCACCTCTTTAAAGTGCTTTACGTTTTGACAAATTTATGTTTTATCAAAAGGTTAATCCTGACAAATCGTTGTAAATTATTTCTGGAAGGTCTGCTACAGGTGTGGTTGAATTAATTCTATGCTGTGCCTAGCCAGATGTATATTTTAGGGGAAGATCTATTGCATTTGCTCTGGTAAAAGGAGAACTGGCAGACTAGGGATGGGACCAGGATCTTTGCCCTACTGGGCAGATAAGTGATGTTCCTGAAAGGTTAAATTAGAACTTTAATATTCCTCAGTGAAGCTCTCTGCTTTCCATTTCCCTCCACTGTCTTTGTGACTTTCCCCCCTTTTCATTGCCTCTTAGTGGGAAGGTAAAAACCTCTATTCATTTATCTTCTGGAAAGAAGTGTTCTTTGTGTTTTCATGACAAGCCCTTCTCATATCCATTGTTTGGAGAAGCAGGGGGACCTGTCTCATTTCTTTGCTTCTTGGGTCAGAGAGATACAAAGAGAGGATGAAACAAAAGAGAGGAATGTAAGTAGGAGTTCCAAAGAAACCAAAAGAAAAAAATGCTGAGCACATACCTGCAGGAGAAGCCTTGATAAATGGGACAGATGAATTAAGTAGATGCAGCCAGTACTGTAAAGGAGCTTACAATCCAAGACCTAGTAAGCTTGACATTTCTAGGACTAACCAAGGAAGATGCATTTTTTTTTAAAATTATAGATAGACTGTAATGGGGCTTCCCAGATGGCACTAGTGGTGAAGAACCCACTTGGTGATGCAGGCGACTTAAGAGATGCAGGTTCAGTCCCTGGGTTGGGAAGCGACTTAGCATACACTCAGACAGACTGTAATAGCAACTCATGAATTGATGTTGATTTGAACTTACCAACTGATGCAATGATGTTTCTAAATTATGCAGCATGAATGATGTATTAGTTTGCTCTGGCCATTATAACAAAGTACCACAGACTGGGTAGATTAAACAACAGAAATTTATTTTCTAACAGTTCTGGAGGCTAGAAGTCTAAGGTCAAGGTGCTGGCAGGGTTGATTTCTTCTGAGGGCTGTAAGAGAAGGACCCATTTGAAGCTTCTCTCGTTGGCATGCAGATGGACATCTTTTCCATGTGTCTTTCTTTTTGTGGGGTATCTATGTCCAGATTTCCTCTTCTTATAAGGATACGAGTCCTATTGGATTAGGACACACACTGACTCTTAATTACTTCCTTAAAGACCCTGTCATGAAATGGTCACATTCTAAGATACTGGGAGTTAGAACTTCCACGTGTGAATTTTGGGAAACACAATTCAGTCCATAACAAATGGTTGCACTTAATCCCTGGTTACTAACAGTCACACGTCGTTCCTCATTTCTCGTCGTTTCTCATTTCTTTTGTTCTTTCAAGAAGTTAAGAAGTCAGAATTTTAAACGTTTCAAACTTTCTTATAGACTCTTCTGTCCTAATGATCTGGAAATCACATTTAGAATAAAGTTCTATTATAGTTCTCATCATTGGGTCAAATTCAGTGAATTCTCATTTCTTACTTTCTTGGTGATCCTAGATAGACATTTTATACTCTTTTTCTATGAGTTAAGTGGAATCTTATACTATGTACTCTTTTGTGTTTGACTTTTTGGCTCAGCATTTTATTTGTGACATTCAACCATGTCGCTGTGTGTTGCAATGGTTTATTTTCTTTGCTGCACAGTTTTCAACTGTTTTGATATTTCATAACATTTTTATCCATTATACTGTTGGTGAGTATTTGGGTTGTCTCCAGTTTTCCTCTTATGAACCGTGCTGCTGTGAACATTCTTGTAAATGTCACTTGTTGAACATGTGAATACATTTCTTTTGTGGGATGGAGCTGCTGGATCACAGGGTACATATTAAAACTTTAATAGATACTCCTAAGCAGTTTTCTAAAAGTCCTTGTACTGATTTATATTTCCACCAGTAATGTATGAGAGTTTTGGTGTTGCCACAACTTTGTTAATGCTTTATACTATTATCAGTTTTTTAGATTTTAGCTTTTTCTTGGATGAACACTGGAATCTCATTGTGATTTTAAATTTACCTAATGATCATTCAAATTATCTTCATTTATGAAGCATTTTAAGGTAATCATGGCCGCCAAACTATCTCTCTTACTTCCCAAAACTCTTCTAAGTCTTTAGTAGACAAATAATAAATTGATTACCCGCCCCCCACATTTTGTCTCTTTATTGCTTGGGTGAAGCAGTTGGTTTGCTTGGGGGAATGTAGTTTTATACTTATTAAAAAAATCCTCATTTACTGACAGACATGTCCCGATTTGGACAATAAATTTGTGGCCATTCTACTTATATCCATCATCCCTTCTGCATTATTTTTAAAGCTTTTCTGTCTGGTTTCACTTGTTCATTTATTCTATCATTGTTAAGCTCTTACTTTATGCCAGATATAGAGATATATAAGACATGGCTCAGAGGTAAAGAATCCTCCTGCCAGTGCAGGAGATACAGGCTCAATCCCTGAGTCAGGAAGATCCCCTCGAGAAGGAAATGGCAACCCACTCCAGTATTCTTACCTGAGAAATCCCATGGACAGGGAGCCTAGCAGGCTACAGTCCACAGGGTCACAAAAGAGTCAGATATGACTTAGCAACTAAACAGTAACAACAACAACAATGAAAGGCATTCCTAGCCTTAAGGTCCTAAGTATTGTGGAAGAAAACACATTATAGAAGAACTGTTTTAACTGATTCAATCACAGCTCTGTAACCACAACACTAAATTTCGGTAGAGCTAGACTTCTGCAAGAAGAATATCTATGCTAATGAGATGATTTGTTATACCCCGTAGCTTGTGCTGATGATTTAGGATATATTTTATGCCACTTAGCAATTATACTTGGTCTGAATCATTGAGAGAGCTCATTGTATGGTTTCCTCTAACTTTGTGAGGGCAGTAGTTTAAAAATATCCCTTTTGGTGTGCTGTTTGTCTCAAGATCTTAATCTGTGTTGTGTGTTTATGGCCAGAGGATTCTGTCATCCACAGCTCCATGGGACTCATGTTCCAGACACAAGCTTTAAACCCTAGAGTTATCGTTAGAGAAACTGGTCTTAATGAGTTGAACTAAATGTCTTTAAAAATCTTTCTGGTCTTTGTGTCCTCATTCAGTTGAATCCAGCTGCGTTAAAAAGGCAATCTAATACTGCCTCTTACCCAGAAGAGAATACTACTTTAATTTAAATGTCTTGTCACATCTGCCTAGGTCCCTAGCTATCACTCTTTGCTCACTCCCCTGTGTGACTGAGCTATGAACATTGTCTTGGAATTGTCTGTTTACTTGTCTACTTCCTAGATTAGATTGTGATCCACTCAGAATTCCTGGCGTCTGGCATGATGCCAGTCAGTAAATGTCTTTCAAATGAACTGTTGTTGTTATTGTTTTTGGGTTGCTAGGTCATATCCGACTTTTTACCTCCCCATGGACTGCAGCATGCCGGGTTTCCCTGTCCTTCACCATCTCCCGAAGTTTGCTCAAACCTATGTCCATTGAGTTGGTGGTGCCATCCAACCATCTCATCCTCTGTTGCCCCCTTCTCCTCCTGCCCAGCATCAGGGTCTTTTCTGATGAGTTGGCTCTTCACATCAAGTTGCTAAAGTATTCGAGCTTTGGCTTCAGCATCAATTCTTCCAGTGAATATTCAGGCTTGATTTCCTTTAGGATGGACTTGTGTGATCTCCTTACTGTCCAAGGGACTCTCAAGAGTCTTCTCCAGCACCACAGTTTGAAAACATCAATTCTTCGGTGCTCTCACATCCATACATGACTACTGGAAAAATCATAACTGTGACTTTATTTTGTCAGCAAAATGATGTCTCTGCTTTTAGTACACTGTCTAGGTTTGTTATAGCTTTTCTGCCAAGGAACAAGCAAATGAACTGAGGATAAGCAAATAATATTAGAACCCAAACTGATTTACTCACTCATTCTTTCTTTCTTTCCACATATAATTAAGGAGAAAGTGTACCTGGCACAGAAGTAGGCACTGGGGCTGGATAGGTGTGGCCCAAAACAGATATGCCAACCGCTCTAATAGGCTTAGAGCTGTGAGGGGAAGAGCAGACAATAAAGTATTCACACAAAGTGGTGTTTAGTTACAAGTTGAGATGAGTGCTCTGTTGCAAAGGAGGCGATGAAAAAGAAGCCTGACCCAGATTTGGAGGGTGTGAAGGCTTTGCAAAGCAGGTGGTCCTTGGGATCTGAAGGATGAACAAGAATTAAGTAGAAGCCCGAGTTGGGACAGATGGGAAAGCATCTTATGGTGAGGGAATGGCTTGTGCAAATGCCCTGTGGTGGGAGGCAACAATTGTGTGCTGGGCCACAGAGATATCCAGAAAAGAGGAATGTGGGGAGAAGGTTATAGTTAGACTATTCCTGGCCAAGCAAGCTTCTTTGAAGATGCTATTCTTCAAGAATAATTGTTTGCTTTTTAAAATTTCTGTGGAAATTTATAATAGTGCTATGATCAAATTTGTATTGTTCAAGGACCGAGCTCATTATTTTGCAAACGTAAATAAAGAGGAGTCAAGTATTTAACTCACTTTGTTGTAAAATATGTATCTCAAAGCACTAGCATAGAATGAGAAGTTTCTCCATAGAAGTGTATCATGAATTATTCTTATATAATGTTAATTTGATTATGCTTAAAGAATGGGAACAGAATCCCTATCTTTTAGAGATACATACTGAAATAATTATGAAAAGAAGGATGTGATGTCTGGGATTTGCTTTCAAGGGGGAGTAAAACTGGATGAATGTTCAAGCTGACGGATCAACAGAAGCTTATTTTACTTTCTCTTTACTTTTATGCTTGGCATTTTCCATGATGAAAAGTTTTCAGAAGTTATAAGGGAAAAGGAGATCACCTTGGGTTGACTTTTCTCCTCACCTGCTGCCCCCCCCCCGCCAAATTCTCAATATGTTTAAGGAGAAATTTTATTAGATATTCATATTTTAATACCTTGATATATTAGTATATTTTAGTTTATGTTAGAATAACTGATCTTTTGGATGATCAATACTGTTAATTATAGAAAATTTGGATTTAGGAAAAACCCAGTGAAGACAATAAATAGTACTGATAACCCCATTATCCTGGACAGAGTGATAGTTAATATTTTTGGGTATCCAGTCTCCTTAAGGATTTGTTTCGTTGCTGAGTGATGTCTGACTCTTTTGTGACCTCCATGGACTATAGCCTGCCAGGGTCCTCTGTCCATGGGATTTCCCAGGCAAGAATACAGGAATGGGTTGCCATTTCCTTCTCCAGGGTATCTTTCAGACCCAGGGATCGAACCCACGTCTCTTGCATTGTCAGGCAGATTCTTTACCACTGAAACACCTGGGAAGCCTCCTCATTAAGAATATATACATATTAAATACAGTCTTAATCATAGTTATTTGATTATATAATAAATTCCTTGGTTGTTTTTTATGATCTATTGTGAACATTTTACCAAGGCATTAGGGATTCTTTTGTAAACTAATTTTAGTGGCCGTTTAGTAGTACATCATATAGGTATTAATGGCAAAATTTGTTTAATTAGTTCCTTTTTTTCAAATATTAAGGATTTTGGTTTTTTGTTTCATAGTGTAAATGATGCTGTAACAAAGAGCCTTATGCGTCAGTCTTTGTGCACACACTGCTCGTTTCCTTAGAGTAAATTCTTACACTTGAATAGCCAGTACAGTGTATTTTTAAGCAATTGATGTATAATCTTTCTAAATTTTGACACTAATTTGTATGCCCATAAGCATCACTTCATGGGAAATAGATGGGGAAACAGTGGAAACAGTGTCAGACTTTATTTTCTTGGGCTCCAAAATCACTGCAGATGGTGACTGCAGCCATGAAATTAAAAGACACTTACTCCTTGGAAGAAAAGTTATGACTAACCTAGATAGCATTTTCAAAAGCAGAGACATTACTTTGCCGACTAAGGTCCATCTAGTCAAGGGTATGGTTTTTCCAGGAGTCATGTATGGATGTGAGAGTTGGACTGTGAAAAGGCTGAGCGCCAAAGAATTGATGCTTTTGAACTGTGGTGCTGGAGAAGACTCTTGAGAGTCCTTTGGACTGCAAGGAGATCCAACCAGTCCATTCTGAAGGAGATCAGCCCTGGGATTTCTTTGGAAGGAATGATGCTAAAGCTGAAACTCCAGTACTTTGGCCACCTCATGCAAAGAGTTGACTCACTGGAAAAGACTCTGATGCTGGGAAGGATTGGGGGCAGGAGGAGAAGGGAATGACAGAGGATGAGATGGCTGGATGGTATCACTGACTCCGTGGATGTGAGTCTGAGTGAACTCCAGGAGATGGTGATGGACAGGGAGGCCTGGCGTGCTGCGATTCATGGGGTCGCAAAGAGTCGGACACGAATGAACTGAACTGAACTGAACTGAAGCTGTGTCTTGTTTTCTTAATGTGCCCTCATCAACTCTAAATATTTTCCATAATTTTTTGGCCAGTTTGTTGATGAAAATGGTATTAAATGGTTTAATTTACATTTCTCTAATTACCTTTGCGCTTGAACAGTTTTTACTATTTATTACTGCATTAGTCTTTCAATTGCCAGACATGTCCTTTGTGTATTTCTATCTGTGGATTCCTTTCTATTATTGATTATATATGCTCTTTATATACTAAGGATAGCATCCTTTACCAGTCGTTTTGTAACAGTTTTTCCTATGTTTTTAAATTCAGCACATGAAATTTTCTTGTATAGACTTTCCATATTTTTATATACTCAGATCGATTAATCTCTATGGGTTCCCTCTTTGGTGTTATATCTTTTCCATTTCAAAACTGTTATAGTTGCCTTTTATATTTCTTATTTTTTCACTTTTTTACATTTCACTCTTTAATTCACAATGACCTTATTTTTGTTATATTGTTTAGAACAAGGATCTAACATTTTTCTAGTCGTGACCAGTTATCTCACAAGTTGAGCAATTCTCTCTTTGGTTTGAATTACTACCTCTTTAGTGTATTCAGATTTTTGCATGTGTAAAAAATCTTTCAGTGCCATGCTAGCTAAACTTATACCAGTGTAACAGTATTTTAAGTCTTGTGACTACATTATTTTAATATATAGTATTAATACTCTCTCTTCTAAAAGTTTTATTGTATTTTATGAAAAAGAAATGTCTTGGCTCCCTTCCTCCCTCTATCCCTTCTAATCTTCCAGATGTCTTTCTCACTCTTACTAAGGTTCAACAAGAATTTTCTTGTAATGAATGGGATGACATCAGATTTATTTAAAAGAGATTTGATATTTTCACATTACTCATTCTTCTCATCCAGTAATGGATAAAGTGTCACACTTCAACCATAGTGTTTTATGTTTTTCGGATTAAAGTTTTGTATAGGCCTTGCATCTTTCTTGTTAATTCCTAGATATATTACTCGGAATTAAACTCTGATCTCTGCTTTGTCCTCCACTGGCTGTATGATTTTAAACAAATCACTTAATGTTTCTGTACTTTTTCTCTAAGTTTCTTTCTAGTTCTATTATTCTAAATATATAATCAGCCCTTGAAATATTTCAGCCTCGTTTTGGGGGGGTGCTTTTCTGGTGGCTCAGATAGTAAAGAGTCTTCCTGCAATGCAGGAGACTTGGGTTCAATCCCTGGGTCAGAAAGATCCCTGGAGAAGGGAATGGCTCCCCACCCCAATATTCTTGCCTGGAGAATTCATGGACAGAGGAGCCTGGCAGGCTACAGTCCATGGGGACGTAAAGTGAAGTCACACAAAGTGACAGGACTGAATATGTAATTGCTGCTTAGTCACCAAGTCGGGTCTGACTCTTGCGACCCCATAGACTGTGGCCCACCAGGCTCCTCTGTCCATAGGATTTTCCAGGCAAGAATACTGGAGTCGATTGCCATTTATAATAGACTCTCAAAATATTTCAGTCTTATAATTTATATACTAGAAGGAGGGAAATCAAAGTTTAAATGGTACTATAGTGGGTAAGATGTTACAGAAATAAAATTTTGAAATATATTCTGTGTTTCCTTCTCTTTATCTTTACCTGGTATAAGTTCAGTTTGGCATTTTTATTGCTCAAAATATTAACTTCTGGTCCTGAGTCTATCAAGTGTGATTAAGAATAAAGCATGACCTCACTCTGAAGGATATGTCACCCCTCTATTTTAGATGCTTGTTTTAACACTCTGGTAGGGAGAACACATTTTTATTTTCAGGTTTATTTTGATCACAGATGACCTAACTTTAATATATTGAACCTGGTTGCATTTTCACATAGGTTCTTAATTTTCCTACTGATAAAAGAAAATAATTCACTTAAGTTGAAATCTGAAATGCTTATTGATTATGGAAAAGAAGGAAAATTAATGACTGGGAATCCATGCCACAGTCCAGTTGGGCGGAGATTATGTTCCTGGTGGGGTGCTCAGAGTCACAAACTTCTGTTAGTCGCTCTTCATTTCTGCCACATAACGTATAACAACACTGGATTCTCAGAAGTAACTGAACTTGCAGAAATAGCTCATGAAGTTATTTTCTATCGAAATGGCCTGCGCTCTTTAGACTAAATGCTCTTTCACTAGGACATTATTAATATATGTCTTTGACAGCAACTGCATTGAGAAGACAGCCTTTGCAAAACACTTGTCATCCCTCCAAGTATGGGCCTTTATGACAGATTGTTGTGTATCTGAAGGAGCTATTGTGTCAACAAAGAGCACCATAATGAGTCTAAAAATCTGACTCAGTGGAACAAATGTGTTTTAATGGCGTGCATTTTATTTTAAACGGATGTACCAAAATAGAGCAAGAGTCTGAAAGCAGGGCATTATTTTATAATGAAAGACTAATATAGCGGTAGTTCTAAGTGAGAATGTAACTGGGAATGAAACTTGACTTAGGGTGGATAAAATCATTTCCATCAGCAAACCACAAATGCTCTAGGAGAGTTATCTGCAATGGTATGCGTGTGTGCTAAGTCGCTTCTGTCATGTCCGACTCTGTGCGAACCCGTGGACTGCAGCCTGCCAGGCTCCTCTGTCCGTGGGGATTCGCCAGGCGAGAATACTGGAGTGCGTTGCCATCCCCTCCTCCAGGGAATCTTCCCGATCCAGGGATTGAACCCATCTCTTATGTCTCCTGCATTGGCAGGTGGGTGCTTGGCCACCAGCGCCACCTGGGAAGCCCCTGCAGTGGTAAGGAGACAAAATTTAAAGGGGTACAGACCCCCAGGAATGTTTTACTGCAGTTCACCCAGTGAAATGTAGGATTATGTGGGATATAAGACTGCCTTCCAATGGCACTCAAAACACCTAACAGCTTGTTCTGGGCTTGCAAAATCACATTTACTGAGGTGCCACCCAAGCAATCCTAGAATAGCCTGTTTCTGTCAATGTCTAAATTCTACTTAGGAGGTATGCTGTAATCTTGAGGGAGACAGTTAAGTTTGGAGACTGCGATAAATTTTCTGATGTGTTTAGTGCTAAGGGGGTATATTTGTAGAGCTCAGGACACCAAACTCGTATGTAATAGGTAGACGTTACATAATAACAGTTTCATTGAAACTAACATCACTGAACTTCTGGAATTGATTTTTCAGGACTGTTTTGGTAAGAAATTTGCATTTTATGGGAATATGTTATAGATATCTTCTGCATTTGGATTTTCTAATTTTTTAGAGTCCCAAGTTTGAGAGGTTGGAAATCCTGTTTGTGTGTACTTATGCACCAAAAAATTAGGCATGTGCTGTCAACCTGCGGATTATGACTATTTTTTTTTACTGTCATGATCCATGTTTACTATTTATTTATATTTTTACTGGGGTATAGTTGTTTTACAGTTTTGTGTTAGTTTCTGCTGTACGATAAAGTGAATCAGCTGTTTGTATACATATATCTCCTTTTTCTTACAGCCCCCCTTCATACCATCCATCTAGGTCATCTCAGTACTGAGCTAAGCTCACTCAGCTATACATATAGTAGGTTCCCACCAGCTGTCAGACTAAAAGAAAGCTGACTTTTTTTTTCCCGTGGGGGGTGGGCCTTGCATATACTGGCTGAAAACAATAACATCTCTATTCCAACAAAGGCCCTTTGGGAGACGGAACTCTTTTGGCAAGACAGAATAGAGGAAACTGAAAGAAGAGTAGGACTCCTGAATTGTCACTTAAGACATTTTATTTTCTGGGCAGGGTTTCCTGTTGACCTCAAGTCACCGTTTAAGTCTCTTACCATCTCCTCTTTCCTGCTTAGATTGCTACAGTGTTGTTTCTGGTTTCTTCTGCAAATCATGCTCTTCTTAAATGCGTGGTGTGGTTCTTTTCTCTTTCCTTTAGATGCCTCCTTTTAGCTACCAGTAACCTTACATAAGGCAGCGATGGCTTTTTAGAAGTAGTTAGGATCTGCGACTTCTTGGGGTGGGAGTGTGGGAAGAGAGAAATAACTATAAGCGTTAGGATGAGTACTGCTAATTGAGCACCACAATAGTGGATCCATGGACTTTTATGCCTAGCGATCTCCTGAGTAAGGTATGTTACCCTGAAGTGCAATCCTGGGTGCCCTTTGGCAGAAACCATCTGCATGGTTTACAGATTTGATACAGAACAGGAGTTCCATGATCTGAAGCTGAAGAACGGTAAAGCCAAATGCATATTTTCCAGTCTCAGATGTTGCTGGGAATATGATCCACCTTTAAGAAAGTAATGCGGACCAGCTATTAGTCCTTCTGTGTAGGAGGTTTCTGTTCTTACAGCACTGCTATATGCTATCACTCCAACCAGGTTATTCACCGATTAAGAGCAGGAACTGTGACCCACCTGTCTCTGCATTGTACCTGAAACAGTGCCTCCCATTAAAGCTCAGATGGCTGTGGCCCAGTGAATTGATTAGATACTCAAATGCTGGTTGAAATGAGAGGGAAAAAAATTAGAGAACCATCTCCTCTCCATTCCAAGTTCCTGAACCCTGTGTTCATCTGTGCGATTACTCTCCCCCGTGGAATTATTCGGAGGATGCAAGAAAGACATTCTTGTCAGTTGGCCCCAGAAAAAAGAAGGGCAGAGGTTAATGAGGGAGCAGGGAGAGTCAAAATTTGAGGCTGAAGAGGCATCCCCAGGCTGGTGAGGCGGATGGGGAACCGACCGATAGGGGGTGTCTCCATCAGCGTGGGGGCTGCCGCGGGAGGTCGTGCCCAGTTCCATGCAAAGTCCTAGGAGTGAGCTTCTCTCCACTGACTTCCAGACTGTTTCAGTGAACAGAAAGGAGCCTTTTGTTCTTTGCCAAACTGAGCGTTCCAGTGCCTGCTGTGGCGAGGTCAGATCTGTGAGTGATGGAGTGGTTCATTTAGGGAAAAGGCATCTTTGTTGGAAATGGAATAGGTCAAAGGTGAAAAGGTGAGGCGAGGCAGATGGTGTTTTGTATATTGTCACTTCCCATTATCTAAAACATCACTAGTGAATAGCAAATGCTTAATACTAAGCTGTTGAGGGAAGGCCTGATGAATCTTTAGGGCATTATTTGCTGTGTGCGTGTGTGCCTGCATGTGTTCCTTAGTCGTGTACGACCCTTTGCGACCTCATGGACTATAACCCGCCAGACTCCGCTGTGCATGGGATTTCCCAGGCAAGAATACTGGAGTGGGTTGCCATTTCCTTCTCCAGAGGATCTTCCCAACCCAGGGATAACCTGCATCACCTGACTCCCTGTGTGTCACTAAAAGAGTGTTAAACTTTTTCTATACTGTCTCGAATTCTTCACTAGAGAGGGACCGTTTTCTTTCCAAAGTGAAGCTTAGCACCAGAAAAAGGGTCTGTTTTATTGAAAATATACTGAAGGCAGCTTCCATAGTTGGCATTTTCTTTTTGCATCTAAGTGAGTTTCAGAGTGCTTTCTGAAGGTGCTGGTTAAGATGACTTTCACAGGGTAACCAGAAGGCCAACACTGCTCATGTCCAGGCTAGACAAAGATAGCAACAATGTGCTTCTAGGCTGCCTCCTAGGCTAAAATACTCACTGGCACCGTAAACGCTTGTCCGTATTTAAAAATTACTGTAGCCTGTAATTTCGCACGCTAAATTTGGCTGTGTTGGTATTGGCATCAGTTTAACTCAGTCTCTTTTTCCCAATGCATTGCTCACTCACATGTTTGTAACCCCAGATGGTGACACAGGAAATATTTCCAACCTGGAAACATAATAAAGAGAAGTCCTCCTTCAGAAAGACAGCTGGAAACCTGCTTTAGCAGTTTCTTAGCAATCTTTGGGTTTACCTTTAAATGTTTTTTTTGGAGGGGGTTTGTTTTTGGTTGTATTAGGTCTTTGTTGAGGCACACGTGCTTTCTCTAGTTGCAGTGAACAGGGGCTGCTCTTCGTGGTGGTACAGTGGCTTCTCTCATTGCGGAGCATGGGTTCTAGGCACTCGGGCTTCAGTAGTTGTGGCTCGAGGGCTTAGTTGCTCTGCAGTATGTGGAATCTTCCCGTACCAGGGATGGAACCTGTGTCCCACCATTGGCAGGCAAGTTCTTAACCGACTGCACCACTGGGGTTTACCCTTTGAATCATTTGAACTTAAATAAAGAAAATTAAATAAATTTGCTCAACAGTAGAGATCTGAGCACATGATGGAAAAATTGGAGACAGGCCATTGAGAAGCATTGATTTATAAGCCCCAATGGCTCTAGAGGTAAAGAAGCCACCTGTAATGCAGGAGTTTCAGGAGACGTGAGTTCAGTTGCTGGGTCCGAAAGAAGTCCTGGAGAAGGAAATGGCAACCGACTCCAGTATTCTTGCCTGGAAATTCCATGGATAGAGGAGCCTGGCGGGCTACAGTCCACGGGGTGGCGAAGAGTTGGACACGACTGAGCACGCTCACGTGAAACAGTGCACACTGTTTGCCACTCCCCCTGTGGTTCTGTCAGGTGCTGTCTCAGGCCTGGGAGCGGAGAGTATGGATTAGGCAGCCACCCACCCTTGAGAGGGCTCACAAAATCAATTTATTCCTCTCCAAGGGAATTAAGCTGATGAGAAGATCTGACATTTGGGAATATTTTTATCAGTCTCTATGCAATACCTTTTATATCCTGTCTAGTCTCTATATTATAAGTGCACGTGGTGGTGGTGGTTTAGTCACTAAATCATGTCCGACTCTTGCAACCCCGTGGACTGTAGCCCACCAGGCTCCTCTGTCCTTGAGATTCTGCAGGCAAGAACACTGGAGTGGGTTGACATTCCCTTCTCCAATGTAGTCCAAGACACATATTCTGCTTGCTGGTTGGGACAGCCCTGTCAGAAGAATTCTGGAGATGTGGAAATTCTAGCTTTGAGGGAATGAATACACTGTGTGAAAGCCCCCAGAAGGAGTCAAGGGTAGCCCCAGGTCACGTTAACTCCAGCAAATGTTCTTTGGTCTAAACCAAGTTGACCCCTGCTGCTGTACACTCTGCACTTCTGTTGATGCTGAACAAATCCATCAAGCCATGCTCTGGTGAGAGGAAGAGCGGAAATAGCAGGATTTTAGAGTTATCTAAAACCCAGCCCCGCTCTGGGTTTCTGCTTCTTCCTTGAGTGGTTGGATACCTTCTTGTCTGGGCCGCAGTGTTCATGTAGGGCTTGCTGAGAAAAAGACCAATCTTGGTTTCTTGAGAACCTGTTAAACTATCAGTCATTTTTCACTGATGCAAACATATTAGCCTGGTGTCAAGAAAAGGTGTTTATTTTATTCTGGGAAGAAAAACCTTGAAACTTATATTTAATTTTTCTTTAAATCTTTAAAAAGGAATGAGATAATTTTCAGTAATTATATCTCCTGGAGCTATTGCATTCTTTTTAAGAATTCCAAGTTTGATATTATCTCAATTTACTGTATTTCTTTAATGCATATGGGTAGCCATAAGCTTGATAAATTGAGGGTTTTGACAAACTAATAAAATGATAAGAATCACTATCAGAAGATACTTACCAAGAGAGTACAGTGACCTTTGAACTACAGGTACTTGAACTGCATGGGTTCATATATACGAGTATTTTTTCGCATAAATATAAATAAATATGAATTTCTTTTTCACATTAATCATTTGGTTTTTAATGTCCAGTGTTAGTAATGGGTATAACGTCTACAATGTTTTGTATCATATAAGACAATAATGTAGGTACTGGGGCTTTCCTGGTGGGCCAGTGGTTAAGACTCTCTCCTTCCTTTCAATGCAGAAGGTGCAGGTTCAATCCTTGGTTGGAGAATTAATCCCACATGCCTCATGGCACAAATACCAAATAAATGAAAATAATGATGTAGGTACTGATATAAGATGATTCATCGAATAAACAGACAACAGACACTTATGGTATTGATAATAAAGTAATGTAAATGTAGTTTCCTTATAGTTTTCTTATCAGCATGTTCTTTCTCAAGCTTATTACTTTCTTGCAAGTATATGGTGTATAGTATAGTACATACAAAATATGTGTTAACCATTTACGTGATTGATAAGGCTTCTGGTCACCAGTAGGCTACTAGTAATGTTTCAGAGGAGTCAAAAAGATATACTTGGATTTTCAACTCTGCGAGGAGTCAACGCTTCAACTTCTGCATTGTTCAAGAATCAGCCATTTTTTCCTGTATCTGTTACTCTGTAGGTATCTCCAAAGCCTTCATCTCTATTCTTTGGGTGCAAAGTCAAGAGACGGGTGCTTCATTTATAACTCAGTAATACTGGAGTGCCTCCCCTTGGGGACGTGACATGCCACGTTTCCTATTAGATGCTCCTTAACACTGCACTGTTTTATTTAAGCATTTTGAAAAGTGTGGCTCCACTGTTCACTTTGTTTCATTGAAAGTTAAAAGGAAACCCTCTCCCTGACACATAATTCTAAGATACCTTTGGGTGTGTGTCTTATCTCTGAGTAGAGTGGATTCAGTGCATATGTTTCTAGCTGCGATATGCTCTAGAATGTGGAATTCCCCGATGACTGGAAGGATGTGGAGTATTCTTCGGAGCACCGCCTCACGTATTTAATGTATAGCTTGTTTTGTCTGGGGACTGCGCCTCAGAACTCTGCCATCTGCAGTGGGTGGCAACCGAAACCCAGTCTGAAAGAATTCATCTGTTAATTTTCTTTCTTTCTTTGACTTGATGACACCATTGTGGTTACTTCTCCTCCCTCTCCAATCAATAACATCTCATTTTCCATTATTACATCTTAAGTATATTGCTGTGGTTGCAAGCTGTTACATTTTCATTTTGGAAATATGAGAGCTGGGAAAAAAAATCTGTCTGGGAAAAATAGTAGGAATTCAAATTCTCCAGACAGGGTGGTCTTTCCGATGAATTAGTGCTTCAATAGGAGAGCAACTCCACCTGCCTGCATTTCTGTTTAGCTCATCTGGCTGTGTCACCGTTTTGTGGATGGAGATGCTGTAACACGGGCCTGAAGCTTCCTGCCCTCATAGGATCGACGTAATTCTCAGAGTCCTGGGTCCTGACTCTGTTCTTCCCTATTGCTTCTTTTAAGCCTGCGTTTGAAAGATTATCAGGGATTTTACAAGGGGTCTTATTCCTATTTGGCCATTCAGTAAAACCCATCCAGGATTTTTTGTGTTGTTCTCTATCTAACGTTGGAGTGGCAGGGCTCATACAGTGACTGGACTTTAAGTCATAACTTGGTCTTTTGGCAAATGGGTGAAATCTGGAGGGTAATTTCCTGTGTTTCTCTGTGTTGGTGTTTTTAACGTCTTGGTTGATCTCTAAGGGACACCGTTTTGGGTGGGGAGGGAGAGAGTGTTCTTGCCTTTTAGCCATGCATTTTATTTTTATTTTATTTAGGTATACATATTGATGCATTGTAGTAAATTTATGAAGTTATACAGCCATCTCTGCAATGCAGTTAGAGCTCCCGGTGTTGTACAGTAGCTTCCCGCTAACTATATATTTTGCACATGGTAGTGTGTATAGGCGGAGAAGGCAATGGCACCCCACTCTTGGCACTCCAGTACTCTTGCCTGGAGAATCCCAAGGTCGGAGGAGCCTGGTGGACTGCAGTCCATGGGGTCTCTAAGAGTTGGACACGACTGAGCGACTTCACTTTCACTTTTCACTTTCATGCATTGGAGAAGGAAATGGCAACCCACTCCAGTGTTCTTGCCTGGAGAATCCCAGGGACGGGGGAGCCTGGTGGGCTGCCGTCTATGGGGTCGCACAGAGTCGGACACGACTGAAGCGACTTAGCAGCAGCAGCAGCGCGTACAGGGGGCTTCCTCTTGGCTCAGTAGTGAGGAATCCACCTGCCGCGCAGGGACCCGGATTCCATCCCTGGGTCAGAAAGATCCCATGGAGAAGGAAATGGCAACCCACTCTTAATATTCTTGCTTGGGAAATCCCACGGGCAGAGGAGCCAGATGGGTTCCAGTCCACGGGATCACGAAAGAGTAGGATACAACTTAGGGACTAGACAACAAGTGTATATATGTCAAAACTACTCTCTCTAGCCATCCCACCCTCTCCTTAGGAAAAAGAAAAAGAAAAGCTCCTGTTTGAAAAAATTGTATGAGAGCCTTTTTTGAGGTGCAATGGAAATGTTTAGGGAATGTGTTCGAAGTTGGAGGGAAAGTGTGGTTTGCTTGGCTTGGTGGGATTGTGCATATTTGGGACTGGATGATGGATGAAGCTTGCCTGGCAATATTCATGGGTAAGCCCACCACGGGAAACACTTTCTCCATAATATTTTGGGTTCTGGGTGTTGGTGGGAGACTTGAGGAGTGGGTACCGAGCTTCCTGCCGTACAGTATTCCCACTGACCTTTGTTTTGGGGCCAGGGTTAGGTGAACACTGTGGGGAAGGGGAAAAAATTCAGCCCTTGACCACTTAATGCTTCCTTTCAGAGAGCGCTGTCTCTGTGAAGTTTGAGTTAAAATGCAAATCAGGGCTTATTTCCTTTTATAAAGTAAGTCACTGTTATTCTTTCACAGCAAAGAAAAACCCTTGGATGGAGGTGGTGCCCCAAAGGAATGAATGGCTTTCTGTGGAAAGAATAGGGCCGATCTTTTGACATTCATTCTTTCCTTCTCTCTCTCTTTCTCTCTTACTCCCTTCAAGTCTGTTGATTTTGCCTTCATAATGATTTCCATGTGGGTTTCCACCTCGGGACACTCCCAGAGCTTTCTTGTTGTAGAACCAAAACCCATTCTCCTCCCCCTTCCGGCTCATCTGCGTTGCTCCCATTGGAACCCTGTGTGGCCTTGGGCGTTTACCTGTCTCTCGGGGCCTCTGGTGTCTCTAAAGTGAGCATAATCATTGTAAGACCTCTTGGGTTTGTGTGGGTTTTAGATGAGTTAATATACGTAGCGCTCTTGAAAACAGACCAGGCATACAGCAAGTGCTCTGCTAGCGCTGGCTGCTTTTGCTGTTACGGCTCCTGCTCATTCTGTTGTTATTGTTTAGCTGCTCAGTTACGTCCACCTCTTTGCAACGCTACGGACTACTCTGGAGTGAGGTACCATCTCCTTCTCCATGGGCTCTTCCCGACCAGGGACTGAACCTAGGTGTCTCGCATTCTGGGCAGATTCTTTACCACTGAGCCGCCAGGGAAGCCCGTTCATTTCCTTGCCCGGGACCAAAACTCTCAGATGCCTGTTGTCTTGCCCCCAACGCCCTTGTCCTGCTCTTCCCTGTCTCCTCTCTGGGTGCCAACCTGCCCCAGCAACCGGCCTCATGGGGGCGGCTCCTTCCCTCCTCATCAGGGCTTCTTCCCCTCTGTTGTTGCGATTAGCCTTCCAGCTCACCTCTTCACCTTCTGAATCTAAACAGGTCGCCCTTTTCTGCTTTTCTTCTCCTTCTGTTGCCTCCTCCTCCTTTTCCCCATTCCGCCGTCTCTTTCTTCTGCTTTTTTCTTTCACTTCTACCTCCCTGCACATCCACCGTATGTCTTATTATTAAAACAGCTTAGACAGTAGCAGAAAGGTTACACTTTTATCATAGTCTTGGTGGTCTAGTACACAGGAAGGGTGTGTGTGACCAGAAGGGCTGAAAATTTCTATTAGCAAGAAGAGCGGGCTGGGAGGACCCTAAAGGTATCTCATTCTGACGGGTGTGAAAAATAGAGGGTGATGAAGTTCAGGAAAACTCTGTTGCTTAACATAATTCAGTGGTGGAAGGGCAATAGCTACAGCGAAAGGCTAAACAGAGATGCTTTCAATAGAAACCAGTTTACTATGAACTGGCTAAATTTAAATGGTATACATAGTTAATGCAATGGAGATGTTTTAACACCACATATTTAAATGTTCTTGTGGAATCCAACATATCATTTTGAAATACATTCTTTCCCTTTTGTGGCATTTTATTCATTTTACTCCAGATTCCCTGGCAGTCTTACAATGAAGGTGAATTAAGCAAGGCCTCAGTATTCTGATAGACTGGCTCAAGATCTGGTTCACAGCTTTTGTCGTCAACTGGTTTTGGGTGATAAAAGCCCTGCATGTTAAAAAAACAACTTTTTAAACCTCATTTAAAATAAGTCATGGGGCTTCCCTGGTGGCTCAGACCATAAAGAGTGCCTGCAATGTGGGAGACTGGGGTTCAGTCCCTGGGTCAGGAAGATCCCTGTAGAAGGAAATGGCAACCCATTCCAGTATTCTTTTCTGGAGAATCCCATGGACAGAGGAGCCTGGTGGGCTACAGTCCATGGGGTCACAGTGAGTTGGACATGAGTGCGCAACTAACACTTTCACCTTATTTTCAGTATTTGATGAGTCATTGAAGTTTGCATTTGCGTAATATCAAGTTGAAAATATATATTAAAAAAAAACCAGCTACACGAGCCTTTTCCTTTAACATTTTGGGTAATAATTGCAGGTCTTATAGCTTGCCTTCAAGCAGGTGGAGGCCTGTAGGTATTTCTCTGTGAAGCCAGGAAGTGGTCTCTTCAGTCCAAGAATTGATGCTTAGAAATCAGCTTGTTGGCTTCACCAGGTATTAGAAGAGAATTCAGAATAAGCACATGCCTTCCCCCTTCTCCAACTGTCACCTTTCTTTATGCCTACAATGCCCATTGATGTTGAGTTGGTGAGAGTGGATAAATAATTTATATCGTAGCATCAGTGTCAGTCAGAAATCCATAACGATTTCTTGCAGAGTTTGGATCTAAAATCTTTCTGAATTAAGCCCTAAATTATTAATCATGTGAAACTAGGGTGTATTTCTTGCCTGTGGTGTGTGTGCTGCTCTATTTTGAAACTGAATGATTTGTGACTCTCTTTACCAGTCGTTCCTCTTTTTGGCTAATGCAGACAGCATGGAGGAAATGGAAAGTTCTAAGCATTTTTTACAACCACGCCTAGATGTCATTTACGGCCCTGATAAATTCAGTAGTCAAAACAGGAGTCTTTAGTCTCTTGCACCTTCGATTTCTAATCTGTGAAATCAACAGATTCATTGAAGGTTCTTTCTGGCATTAGACTGTGTAATTCTTTCTTTTAGAATTTGTGTGGAATTTATAACATTGATGGGAACTAAAGTTTAAGCCACTAAAACAAGACAGAAATCAGGTTATCAGACACAGGGTTGATTTTTCAGCCTGTGCTCTGCCAAGCCAAGCCTTGTTACAATCACAATGTGGCAAGACCTGATGTCCCATTATTATTTTTTCACTTGAGAATGCTTCAGCTGTACAGATCTATCATAGCAGTTGTTACACCGTGAGTTTCCCCATATCCATCAGAAGAAGAAAATCCATCATGCTTTTTACTACTTTTCCTCTCCAAGAAAGTGATCTTTTGGAGAATGATATGTAATATAGACTTGACTCTTCTTAAGGCGTTAGGAGAAACTGCATGTGAAATAAAATCAATACATGATGCAGTAGTTTATTTACATTTAAAATATTGAATTGCAGAGCATTTTATCAAAGGCTTTGGAACCAAATACACATTCCAGACTTAAATAAAATGAAAGAGTAGAAGGAAGTAGAAATACGGTTGCTATGTTTAATACCTAGGTGTGGTTCAGTGACTGTATGTAGCTCAACTATACTAACAGAAAAAAGGGAGATTTTTGAGCAGTTAAGAAATGTAGATGTAAGGGTTGGTGCATTTAGAAATTTTTTTTTTTAGTTCCATCTCATAATATCAATTTAAGTTATAATGATTACCAGGCAACTGAGAGGAACAAAAGCAGTCTTACCCTTCCCATGTCTAGTTTTATTTTACACTCTGTTTTGTAGATAAAGGTATGAATTATGTTTTGCTGTTGCATCTTCTTAGAGGATTCCTATTTAAAATGTTCTGTAGCAGTTTATATAGCATGGAAATTACTGGTCCTTGAAACTGAAAATAATTGGCCAATAAAACCAAATGGGCACTGAGTCTTTTTATTGGTGTAAATTACTTTATGCATTTCTTAATTCCTTCTATTTATTGGTTTACTTTCAAGAATTGAAATCTATATGGGAAACCATCAGTTACCTTAAGATTTGAAAAATCTGCATGAATCGTTTTGGAATATGTATGCATATTGAATTATCAGATTGTATGACATTTACAGTGTTAAATGTCAATTATATCTCAGTAAACCTGGAAAAAAAAACAAAATTTTGCCATGAAATTATACATTAGGTAATTGGAATTTACTCAATAAACACTTACCCACATAGTTATTTCTGATTTTATTGGTGTTTCCTATTCTTTTGATTAGATCTATATATTCTTCCACCACAAAAATCTCTAACTCTTGGATTCCTTTATTTGTTCTGATGCTTTTGGGTTTTTATTTACTTTTTGATGCAATCTTTAATCTCTTCCTCTTGCTTTTCTGTTATACGTATTTCGGTGGCTCCCAGTCTGATATAAGGTGACATCAAATTCATAGGTCACCCAAAACCTACTGTTCCCTGCAGTGGGAACAGAAGACACTTTGCCACCTCTGTGGTTTTCTGTCTCTTTCACTCTCCCACAGGAGGATGTAAGAGCTCATGGACTTCCCTGTCTTTCTGGCTCTTTCCCATACATCTCCCATCACCTGCTGTGACTCTCAGTCACACTGCTGCTTATAGGCTCATGATTTATAGCCGTCATCTCGGAGTTGCATTCAAAAAGGGCATGCCCCGCCTTCTCACTCTAGACCAAGCTTGCACATAGACCCCCGCCCATAGTTCCTCAAAGATGTCTACATTGAGGCTGTAACACGTAATATGACTTGATCAAAGTTTAGGTTAATAGAGAATTCTAACACAGAAAATAACTTACACTTAACTGTAAGGTATGATTATTTGGGGGATTCGTAGATCTACTTTGCATTTTAATGAGCCCAGTGCAGGATGTCCGGCAATCCATTTACTGAATGCTATTTCTTTTTTTTTTGTGCCTGGGACTCATTCATTCTTCCAAGCAATGCGTGGATGTTCACCCCAGTCCAGGTTTAGAATTAGGTGTAGGAGTGAGAGAGAGTCACTCGCAGTGGGATTGCAGCTTTGAGAATCGAGGGCCACTACTTCTGTATCTTGTGTGGCTCTCTTTGTAAGAGGTGGATTCTGGGGCTTTGAAGACAACCTGCTGGAGGTTTCTAATATTATTATTAGGTGTGGGAGAAGGAAACCGGAGAGATGTGAATTTGGGTCACTGACCTACCAGGTTGTCCATTTTCTCAGGATAATGTAGTTTCTGGCTCAGGTATTATCAGTGAAGGTTAGTGGAGCCCTCTCACTTCCATCCCTCACATCATAACTCAGGAGGGAGATTGCAAAACGGTGTTTCTGGAATCTTGCCACAATCAGTGCAAGGGAGGAAAATGTCTCCAGATTATGATCATGCTTGCTTCCTGTCTTTGTTCCCCATGAAAAGATTTCTCCCTCTATTGGTGTGTTTTCATTTTATAGAAGGTGGGAGTGAAGAGTCTCTTGACCATTCTATTATTTCACCTGAAATTCTGAAAATTTTTTTTTACAAAAATGATTTTATTTTACAAAATTGCACCTTGGGATCATTGAGACATTAATGGGGAGTGTTAACCAGTTTAAAATAATGTCTTTCCTACGCACAGAGTTTGAAATTTTACATAAAGGAAATAGAAAATTACAAAGGCCCCGATAGAATTTAAAATGAAAGGATCTTTCAGTTTAATCTGAACTTTTAAGTGTCGCAGTGAATTGTTTTATTGTAAAGTATCTGATAGTCCTCTTTAGTATTGATGAAATGTCCCATTTTGAACTGGGTTAAAATGATTATTTATCAGCATCTTACTTTAAAACACAGAGTATATAAGGATAAGTTGTTTCGGGATAAATCATTTTGTAATTTCACTAATTTTGTAATCTTCACTAAATGACACTGTTTCTCCTCACCTAATTTCTTCAAATTAGTACCACTGTAATCCAAGTTCCAAAAAGGAGACAGCTTGCAGAGTTTTCAGTCCTAAGTGGCAGTTCTGACCGGGGTTCCTGTGGCTAGTGAGGTTTCCACTGGCTTCCGAGATAGCGGAGGTGGAGAGACCATGGCAGAGCCTCTCACTGAAGCCAGAAGCTGAGTCTGTGTTGCCTTAAAGTTTTGCCAGTTGGGCCTGTGCTGTTTATCTTTACTCCTGCTAATGCAGGAGATGTAAGAGACTCAGGTTTGATCCCTGTGTCAGGAAGATCCCCTGGAGGAGGGCATGGAAACCCGCTCCAATATTCTTGTCTGGAGAATCCCCTGGACAGAGGCTCCTGGCTGGCTACAGCCCATAGAGTCGCAGAGTTGGACGCAACTAAAGCAACTTAGCACGCACGTATCCTTACTGTGTGTGCTTTTTTTTAAAAAAATTAAATTTTTGTTCAAGAAGCATTTTCCCACTCTTGTAGGTATCATGAGTATTATTCTGTATTTTCTGCTATTGATTTTACAGTTTTGCTCTTTGCATTTAACCCTTTGATCTGCCTGTCTTTAGACTACCTCTCTTGCTGCACGCTCAGTTGCTCGGTAATGCCTGACTTCTTGCGCCCCCGTGGACTGTAGTCTGCCAGGCTCCTCTATCCATTGGATTTTCCGGCAAGAATTCTGGAGGGGGTTGCCATTGCCTTCCAGGGGATCTTTCCAACCCAAGGATCAAACCTGTGTCTCCTGGGTCTCCTACATTGCAGGTGAATTCTTTCTTGGTGAGCCCCCTGGTAGGAATATGATTTTATTTCTTCAATAAAATGAGTCAGTTATCTCTACCCCATCTTCTAAATACTCCATCTTTTTCCATTTGACTTATAGAGCTATTTTTAATCATATGTTGCATTTTCCTATATGCAATTGACTCTTGAACAACACAGGTTTGAACTGCACAGCTCCACTTACATATGCATATTATTTTCAATAAATGTGTACTACATTACTTACGATTTTTGATTGGTTGTATCCACAGAAGTGGAGCTGTGGACACGAAGAGCCAACTATAAAGTTACACATAGATCACATTCTATATATAGTTATCCCCAGTGACTCAATGGTAAAGAATCCCCCTGCAATTCAGGGGACTCCGGTTCAATTCATGGATCGGGATGATCTCCTGAATTCTTGCCTGGAAAATCTCATGGACGGAGGAGCCTGGTGGGCTACAGACCACAGAGTTGCAAAGAGTTGGACATGACTGAGCATGCACACATTTAGTCTGTGTATAATCTGTTATACACAGATTTTTGACTGCCTGTGGGTTGGCACCCCTAACCTCCATGTTTTCAAGGCTTGACCATCTATGGGTCTGTCCCTAAGCTAATTTGTTTAATTAGTTCACTTTCCTGTTTTGCCGCAGTACCACACTGAACTAATTTATGTTTGTGGCTTTTTGATTGCTCCCTCCATCAAGATATTGCAGGTTTCTTTTTCCTAGTATCTGAGTTCTTGGTGTCCGGCTTCAGTCATTTAGATTCTTCTTTGCTGTCTCTCTAGCATTCTTGCAGCTTTAGTTCTGTCATTTTATTTAGTTTATTCACAGATGTACGATGTCATGCAAAGGAGATGGTGTCTCAGCCTGCTATAAAAATATACCATAGACCAGGAGGCTTAAATAACAGAAATTTATTTCTCATAGAGATTGGGAAGTCCAAGATCAAGGTGACAGCCAGTTAGGTGCCTGCTTCCTGGTTCATAGACTTGCTACATCTTCACATGGTAGAAGGGGCTAGGGAGTTCTCTGGTTCCTCTTTATAAGAGCTCTACTTCCGTGGATACAGCCATTCATGAGAGCTCTACCCTCATGACCTAATCACCTCCCAAAGGCCCCACTTCCAAATACCATTTCATTAAGGAGTAGATTTCTTTCTTTTTTGGCCAGCCACATGACATGTGGGGTTTTAGTTCCCCAAACAGGGATTGAACCTGAGCCCCGTTTCTTGGAGGCACAGATTCCTAACCACTGGACTGCCAGGAAAGTCCTGGGATTAGGTTTCAAGTTATGGATTTTGAGGGGATACAGACATTCAGCCAAAATGGATAGTTAATATACTGTGTTATTTACTTCCCCTGACATAGCTTACAGTAGAGCAAACAGTCTTGGAGAGCCAAAAGGGACCTTTTATATTATCCAGTCCTACCCAGTCGTCCCATAAATTCGGAAACTGAGGCCCAGCGAGTTTTGGTGGTTTCCACAAGGTGTAGCGCAGCTGGGAGTAGCAGCACTGAGACTCCTGGAGATTCCTTTCACTGGAAGATGATACCTGGCCTCGTCTCCCTTCGTCTGCCTGTAGTTATTTCTGTGTCTGGACTTGTTACCATTCATGGCTTCATAGAGCCCATCACTGAGCACTGAGAACAGTAATATCCACCCTGTTTATCATGAACCATAATGTGGATTCCTGTTCTCCTTTGTGTGCTCTCTAATACACTGTTGCCGCAAATGCTGGGAGTCTGCTGAACATTTTCAAATGTAAACTATTGAATAATTTCAAGTATTTGTATTCATCTGTATTCATAAGTACAAAAGCCATTTTTGTCCCTTGAAGTGTGCAAAACATAGGAGCTTGAGGGCCTGCCAACTAATGCATGGGTACCTTTATTTTGAAATGTGTTTTGTGTGCAATAAACCAAAAAGTCCTTCCTGAAAGTTTGGCTGAGGTCCTAGAATTTGTGCGTGACTTCACAATGTACTCTTACTGTATAGCACATTTAGTGTCGCTAGCCTCTGTTCTTGGCTTCTGCAGCTGACCAAGTTAAAGATTTATGGAAGAGGATTTCTCTTCTGCTAGCAGGGGATTATACACACACACACACACACACACACACACACACACACGGAAATATAGTTGATTTACAATATTAGTTTCAGGTGTTCAACATAGTGATTCAATAATTTTATAAATTATACTCCATTTAAAGTTACTTTAAAATATTGGCTATATTCCTTATGCTGTCCAGTATATCTTCATAGCTTATTTGTTTTATACTTAGTAGTTTGCATCTATTGATCTCCTACCCCTATCTTTCCCCCCTCCTCTTCTTGTCCCCACTGATAGGCACTAGTTAGTTTTCTGTATCTGTGAGCAGACTTCTGTTTTGTTACTTTTTTTTTTTTTAGATTCTACATATAAGTGATAATATACAGTATTTATCATTCTATGTGATTTATTTCACTAAACAATAATACCTTTCAGGTCCATCCATGTTGTTACAAATGAAAAGTTTTTGTTATTTTTTATGGCTGAATAGGATTCCATTGTGTGTGTGTGTGTGTGTGTGTATGTGTGAATAATCTTACATCTTCTTTATCCATTAATCTGTTGGCAGACAGTTAGGTTTTGTCTATATCTTAGGTGTTATAAATAATGCTTCTGTGAACATTGGGGTACATGTATCATTTTGAATTAGTGTTTTTGTTTTTTCAGATATGTACTCAGGAGTGGAATTGCTGAGTCATATGGTAGTTCAGTTTTTCATTTTTAGGAATTTCCAT
Organism: Nanger dama; assembly: GCA_917880005.1. Lineage (NCBI taxonomy): Eukaryota > Metazoa > Chordata > Mammalia > Artiodactyla > Bovidae > Nanger > Nanger dama. The sequence goes on along the minus strand of CAKJTW010000032.1, from coordinate 9,983,597 downwards.
ACTGTTTTCTATAGTGGCTGCACAAATTTACATTCCTACTAACATTTACATTCATACTAACAGCGTACAAAGGTTCCCGTTTCTCTACATCCTCACCAACATTTATTTGTAGATTTTTTTGGAAGATGGCCCTTTGGACAAGTGTGAAGTAATATGTCACTATGGTTTTGATTTGTATTTATCTAATAGTGGTATTGAGCATCTTTACATGTGCCTGTTGGCTCTCTGCTGTATCTTCTTCGGAAAAATGTCTCATCAGGTTTTCTGCTCATTTTCTTAACTGGGTTTTTTTGATACTGAGTGGTTTTAGCTGTTTAAATATTTTGGAAATTAACTCCTTATTGGTCATATCATTTGCAAGCATTTTCTCTGATTCAGTTACTGCTCTTTTTGTTTTGTTGGTGGTTTAAGTTAATTTTTCTAATTGTGGTAAAATACACAGAGCATAAACTTGACCATCATGGCTATTTTTAAGTATGCAGTTCAGTGGCATCAAGTACCTTTACATCAGTGTGTAACCATCACCACCATCCGTCTCCAGATGTCTTTTCATCTTGCTACACTGAAACTCTGGTCCTAGTAAAATGTATTGTATATGCAAATACATTCATAAAGCTGAAATAGTAAAATTCTTATGATTGAAGGTACAATAGTGACATATGACTAATTAGATTTGTATTCTCCATTTCTCAACATTTCAGCATCTTCAGTTAACATTTATATGGTGTTTTTATTATAAATATTCTCACTTAATATTCAAAAACTCAAGTGGGATAGACATTAATAGTCCCACTTTAAAAATGAAGAAGCTGAAGTGGTTATAGAGAAGTAATGAAGGAGTGAGAATTTCTGCTTAGGCCATCGCCCTTAAATCCTTTCTGTTCCACTATACTGCACTTCAAAAGATTAGCATTTTCTTCTCTTTTTCCCTTCCTTCTTTCCCTCCCTCTGCTCCCTTCCCTTCCTTCTTTCCCTCCTTCCCTATCTCTTTATTTGGTGATGATGGGGTGGATGTCCAGGAGGAGGATTTCTAGAGTTTTGTTTTAAATTATGGGTCTTGCCCTAACAGCAAACATTCTTGTTCATAACCTTGGGCGTTCTCATCAGATCAAGGATTATTATGCTTTGCCTAAACAGTTAGTAGATGCAGCAGATGTCTGTTCAAATATTACTTTAAAAATGCCTGGAATTGTATTTAAATGGCTTCCATTATTCACTAATTAAATTGCAGATTGTTTCTCCTGGGGATTGTGCACTAGGCTGAGTTTCTTCAATTTGTTTGTGTTGGAAGATGACAAAATAAATCTATTGCATTGCAGATTAGTGAAAAATCCTGCTGAATGGGCTAAAAGTCCACATTCATCCTACAACAGACTTATTTAAAAAAAGCAATATATTTTCTTTTTTTCTGGTGATAGGGACAAAGAGTGGGCTTTTGTTAGTTTTTATTTGTATATTTTGATTCTGGTGCTTAAAAATACATGGAGGGATTTGAGATACAATGGAGGCCCATGTGTTTTACTGAATGTGTCAGCTTCCTTCATCTGTGTGGATTTTACAAACAGCTCTCTGATGGAATTCAGATATTTTAAAACCATGTGTGTTTCTTACACAGGTGCCACAATTTAAATCTTTAATCAGTCTTGTCAAGAGGTTAGAAGTAGCAACCGGTTTGCCCTTAGATTTCATCTAGAGTCCTTATCAGTTGCTATTGCCTAGATTAGGAGTGATTACAGAACACCCTTCCTTGTACTCTCTTCATTTATGCTGAGAGAGGGAGGCAAAACCAGAGTTAGGAGAAGGAATCAGCCAGAAGAGTACAGTGTTCTTCAGACCAGAGGCCTGTCACAATATGCCCTTGATGTTTTTTGCACAAGAATGTTTGCTTGCTCTTAACATTTAGATTATCTCCACACCCCCTAATTAAAAAACAAAACAAAAACATGACAATTTCATACTAATGTTCACTCTTACCCACAGATAATTAAGACTTTGCTCCCAGAGTAAATAAATATCTGACACTTGTGAGCACTGGCTCTGGGGCAGCAGTGTCTCTGCAAAGCCTCGTATATATTATCATATTTAATCCTTACCACCTGGTGAGGAAGGTGGTATTCTCCTGACTTTGCAGCTAGGAAAGTGAGGTTCCGAGAAGTTAGGAGGCTGGCTCAAATGTCACACTGGTAATAAATGGCAGATCTGGGGTTGTGTCCATTTTGTGATATCAGTGCTCAGTTTAAAGAAAAACAAAAACAGCATTTATTTTTGTCAACATTGTTGCTGATATTAATGTTCTTTGGGTTTCCCTGGTGGCTCCGAGGTAAAGAATCTGCCTACCAATTCAGGAGACGCAAGTTCAGTCCCTGGGTTGGGAAGATCCTCTGGAGGAGGGCATGGCAACCCACTCCATCCTGGAAAATCTCCTGGACAGAGGCGCCTGTTGGGCTACAGTCCATGGGGTCACAGAGTTGGAAACAAACAACAACGTTCTTCAGACTTAGGAACTGATGGGCGTTCAAGACGATCCCAGACAAAATGTAAGAATTTGGTTCTGTTCCACTGTGTGCTAAGCTGGAGTGGGGAGCTGTAGAGCTACCAAAAATATTGGATGGGAAACTGAATGCATTTTCAAACCAAGTGCCTCTGAATAGTGACCCTGGACAGTTGGTGAGAAAGAGTGTGTCACCAACATAAATCACTGGGAAGAAGTGTTGGATGAGTTTGAAGCAAGCCAGTGATTCCCACATGGAGCTGTTAAGAAGGGACCAGGAGGGTGAAGTAATGAAGGTTGCTTGATGTCCAGGATAAAATAAGGGATGGATCTTAGCACTACAGATGGAAGCGGCAGCAGTTAAGTGACAGAGAACCAGAAGAGAGACATCTCCATCTGGATTCATTCAGAAAAGGATGTCAGACGACTAAAACAGAGGCAGCATACAAATTTCCTTTGCTGGTGTCAGATCAGAATGCGGGACAGGTTCAAAATGGGTTCTTCGCAATACGCATTCCTCTTCTGAGTTACTCTATGCCTTGTAAGTGACATTGTAAGGTCAAGAGCTTTTTTAGCCTTCTATATTAAATTTATTTTTAAGAAAGCAAGTACTTTTCATAGGACCTCTGACCACCTTCTTGTTAATGTTTGGAATAAAATGTGAGTCATTTGTTCTTACTGTTGATTCCCAGTGTTTTAGGAGATGAGCCGGCAGACACAATTGTTCTCTAGCTGTGATGTAGTGTTGGAGAAATGCTGAGGAATTCAGTAACCTTTCGCAGGGTGGTGATGAAATTCAGGACTGGAGGAAGATTTATGGGTCAGTAGGAATAAAATGTTGCTGTTTATTTCTGAATGTCAAGTCACAATGACCTACTTTTCCTTTTTGCTTATGGTTTTTGTGATTCAGGTTCTTCAGGCATAAATAATTTGGGGGCTTTTGCTCTTTTTCTTTGCTGCCTCTTCTAGGATTTTTGTGTTCTGGCACTCACTTGCTAATGTGGATATTTTAATCATATTTCATATGAAAAGGCTTGGGAAAAGATGTTGACACTTTTCATTAGACAAATGGAAGTGGTGTTGTATTTGTATACAAAAAATTTTCTTTACTGACACTAGCAGAATATCATGTTTTTAGGAGGTGTGTGTGTGTGTCTCAGGCCGCTATGAGAATTTTTTAAAAGCAGTGGAAACTAGCCCCAAGAAAAATCCATATATTCAGATGCATATAAGATTTTCTCATACAATTTCAAACGGTGAATTCAACCCTGAACTCTTGGCTATGGATCCTTTGTTCTGAAATATCAAAAGTCATTTTGAATACACTTGATTTTGGGCACTGGCTATTTCTGTGGTCCCTGGGAAAAGATGGACTTTTGCAGTTGTTTAAGACAATAGGAGATTTCTAGATTTCAAGTGAATGTACTCTAAGCCATAGTTACAGAGTATGATAGAGAAAGAACGTGACTTTGAGAGAGTGTATCCTGGGGATGTTGGATGGTGAGAAACAAGACTAGAGAAATATTAGAAATTATAATTAATGACTTAGTTTTCCCTTTAAAAAAATTGGAACATATACTCAACCTGAGGGTTTCCAATAATAAATTTTATCAAGACAAAAGTCAGTATTTACAGCCACGTTAGACTGTATGTTCAGGGAGCTCCTATATGTGACTGAATAGCTCTGGGAGTAGAAAAGGCCAGTCCTCACTGGGCGTCTTTTGGGAGGTGATGAGTTTGGGGTCAGAGTTTCATCTGGAAGCATATTGGATTTAACGCTTTTCTCTCAAGGCGTCGGGGTGATAAACCACTTAGTATGGGAGAGAAACCTAGAAGAGGTCTCCCTGTCCTCCTTTTCTCAGGCTAGATGCATCTTTACTCCCCAGCTCCCGAATTGCTCTGGTGAGAATGTGCTCAACAAACTGTGCAAATATTCACCTAAAAGCAGTCAAAGTCTTAGGCCACATTTACTATCCTGGGTTTCCCTAAGGTAAAGAATTCGCCTGCAGTGCAGGAGACCTGGGTTTGATCCCTGGGTATGGAAGATCCCCTGGAGAAAGAAATGGCTACTCACTCCAGTATTCTTGCCTGCAGAATTCCATGGACAGGGAAGCCTGGCGGGTACAGTCCATGGGGATGCAAAGAGCTGGACATGACTTAGTGACTAACACATACCATCCTACCAGCGATACACAATAAAAGCCCATAAAACCAAAATTTTGTCTTCATTTTTCTGTAATGATCAGTTACAGTAGTCTCCTATTTATACCACTTACATAACATCTATAATGCCTTATGGTTGCCTTGGTTCATTTACCAGACTGAGAACCTCTCAAATTAAGGTCAGGGATCTTTTCAAATACCACTTGGTAGTCCTTTTACTAATAAAGCAAGCCAAGCATATTGCTGGTGTTCAGCAAATAGTTGCTGAGCAAATACTAAGAAGACCAGTTAGTGTCACTTAAAATCTCTAAACATTCCCTTTTGAATTGTTTCCAACTGCTGATCAAGTTCGAACAGCAGTTCAAGTTTGTGTTGTCAGAGGCAAAGCTGTTTGCTTGCCATTATGACAGTCTTGTAAGTTACCCACGTCTGCATAGCAAGTCAGTTGTAGTCCTTGCACGCTTGGTTTTTGGTTGTTTTTGATGCTGTGTAGAACCACGATGGATGGACTTGCTGTCAGATTCTGATAAGTTTGTTGTTCGGCCTCAGCTGTGGGCACGGACAAAGCAGGGTCATTCATTAAATTACCATTCATTGACTACCATGTGCTAGGTATTATTTATCCACCAAGGGTCTCAGTACGAGTAAGATGAGGCATCTGCTTATACTCAGTTCTCAACTTGGTAGGGGAAACAGACACATGAGTAGTAATTGCCATATTTACCGTGTTAAGCGGCCTGAGAGAGTAAAGAAAGGAAGGACCAAGGTGGGGACTGACTGATTCTGCTTGAGGGTGGGGAAGACTGTGCCAGGCACAGGACAAGGCGAAGGATGAGACTGGAATGGCGACATTCCAAAGCAAAGCAAGAGCCAGAGCAAAGCACAGAGGAAGAGCTGGCGATCTTGAGCAATATGCCTGGAGCGGAGGATGGGAGAGCCAAGCATGGCTGGGATGAGATGGAAAGGTGGTGTATAGGCACTTCAGAAGCCTCTTTAAACCCTTCCGCTTCCCACACCAAGTAGTTTGGATTTTCTCTTGCAGGTACCAGTGCTTTTGAATGGGAGAGAGCCAGTTCTGACCACCGGTTTTTTAAGAGTGAACATCTACACTCAGATCTCAGTTCTTTTCTGGGGATAGAGACTGCAATTGGCCAGAAGAACTATTTCTTCACAACTCCCAATAAATTACCAGGGGAACTTAAACACAATTCAGTGTGGGGCAAGTTGCTCTTGAATGTAAAGTTTATTTGCTTAGAATGAAGAGAAATAAGGTTGAACTTTGTTTCTCATTTTAGCATTTTGACTTGAGGATCTGTGTAAGACTAATAGTGTAAATCAGCACTGTCCTTTGAAACTGGCTTTGTATGGAGCTGACATCAAAGAGTAGTGGTTGGTGGTATAAATAAAATAGGGGCAGCGGAGAGCGATCAAATACTGAATCTAGGTCATCTGGTACTTGGTGGGGTAAGGAAACTACTTTAGATCCAGCACTTGTATAACCTGTATAACTAGATTTCTCCCCCTAGTCAGAGTCTAAGTAATTTTAATTAAAAAAACTTCACTTTGTCATATGCCTAGTAGCATTGGTGTCCTGTTCATTCCTTTATCCAATAGCAAATATTTATTGAACACCTACTAGGTGCTACTCTTACAGGTTAAATTTTAAGAGGGAAGAAATGATGGCACATTGAGGAAGTTACCAGCATTTGTAGGAGTATGTGCAAAGCCCAGGCTTCTCTAGGGGCTCCCTGGTAAAGAATCTGCCTGCCAACCCAGGAGAATCAGGTTCGATCCCTGAATTGGGAAGATCCCCTGGAGAAGGAAATGGTGACCCACTCCAGTATTCTTGCCTGGGAAATCCCACGGATAAGAGGAACCTGGTGGACTGTAATCCACAGGATCGCAAAGAGTCGAATACAACTTGGTGACTAAACATTGAGTGCATGCCAAAAGCCCAGGCTGAGTGTGTGTGTGTGTGTGTGTGTGTGTGTTTGGGGAAAGTGAAAAATGCTTAGCTAGGCTATACCGTGCAGTGTGATGGAAAGCAGAGAAACTGGGCTGAAACCTTGCTCAGAACCCAGTCACAATTTGAACTATTTGTTCAGTTGTCTGGAATTTATCCTCATGGCAATAGGAGAGCTGCTTCCTAGAAGGTGAGTTTAGCTGGTGTAAAAGATTGGATGGAGTAAGGCAAAGTTGAAGACAGACCAGTTGGGAGGTTTCTGTAGCAATCTGACTGGGAGATAGCAGTAGCCCTAAGTTGGGAGAGAGACCGAAGGAATGCAGAAACCTGACTGGAGTCCAAAGATATTTAGGAAGGTAGATTTTAAATGAGACTTGGTGACTGACCGGAGGTGGGAGTCTTGGGCAGCTAGAAAGAAGAGGATGCTCTTTCTTGATCTAGGAAGCATGGGGTGGATGTTCTTTTCAGTATAATTCAAAGAGTGTTAAACTGATCTGGGAAATCTTTACATTCTCTGATAGCTCAGTCAATGCCCAGATGCAGGGGAGAGGAGAGGAATAAATTCAGAAGCGTGAACACACTCCCATTTTGATTTTTCTCTCTCTGCATTTGAATTTCAAGGCCAGGAGCATATGCCTCATGAGTTTGCAGGAGATTGTGGTCCTGTAATCTTTTTCATTTTTCACAGAACTAGAGTGATGTAAACTAGGTGATTTTGCAGCTTCTGAATCAAAAGCTCTTCCAAGTCCACCTTTGGTTGAAAATCAGTGGTGTCTGGTGTTTGTCAGAAGCTCCCCAACACTCATGTCCAGCTCACCAGTACTTGTATTTTATGCCTGTCACTTTGAGCCAAATAATTTCTAGTGGTCCCCAACTGCTAGGATCTCAAGCTCTTATTCTCTTGAACCTTCTTCTTCTTCAAAATAAATAAATAAATAAATAAATAAATCTTTTCTAGAAAAGCACATTTGATTCTGAATAAGTAGGGTTTTCTCCTGAACATGTCATCCAGGTCATTAAATGGAAAATATGGTCTGTGATGCTACAGAGTTTGTCTTTTTAAATACGTTTTAAATATAAAAAACAAAATTGTCTGGGTTCTGTTAAAAGAATGTATAGCCAGAATGTTAATTTGATTACCTTCCTTGATTTTCCCAGGCTTTCATAAGCCAACACTTTGTTTAAACAGCTGTACTCCTGTAAATCTCAGTAACAAATGAATCAAGAATAATTTTGTGGGGCAAGTCAGATGAAAGGGCCTTCCTAAAAAGACAGGTCATTAAGAGAAGGAAGAAGGAAAGACTAGCAAAAATATGAGACATTAAACAATTTTTTTAAAATAAAGCAGTTTGCTCTCATAATTCTTTGCTGATAATGTTAAAATATCCTGTCCTTAATAGAGAAAAATGCTTTATTTTCTTTTAGGTTTTAATATTGGATGGAAAGAGAATTTAGAACTAAAGTCAGCAGGAAAAGAGAAATGCTGAAAACTGAAAAGCATAAAAAATAGGATAGAGCAGTGTAGTCAATTTTCTATTATCTATAATTTTCTGTCATCTATATATGTGTTATCCATAAGCTGGGGTTGAGGGGATGGAAGAGGAGCGGCTGAAACTGTGAAATCTGTCTGCCTCCAATCACAAAAAGATCAAATAAACATGTGAAAGGTATTTGCAAGAACTGGAGGAGAGAAGGACTTTTGGCTCTTAACATCTTACCTAACAGATAGATCTGAAAGCCAAAAATAAAGCTAAAGTAAATTCAGGGAAGCATTGATTTACCCAACAGAATAAACAACTTAGTGGATTTGCTAATCTAATTAATCAACTCTTGCTTTTCCTTTCCGAGGTAGATTCGCAGGCAGAGAAATAAATTAAATCAGCATTCCCCTCCCCCTCTTACTAAAAATAAGCTCGCTTTCCCTGGGTGACTCTGTCATTTAAATTCCCAAGGCCTCACCCCCTCTCCGTGCCTCCTCGAAGTCCACTGGCAGGAAGCAATTGTAAGGAGACAAAATCTGTGCTCTGCAGATTACTGAGTTTGGGTTTTCTGGGTATTATACCTTAGCTCTCCTACTTACACTGACGAATAAAATAAATATTAACAGGTTATTTTTAAAAATAAATGGTCTATGAGTGATGTTGATTTGGAGATAGAGGAGCCAGTGACTCAAAGATCTTTTGTGACGCTTAAAATCGTATTGATGGTAGAAAATGGTGTGTTTTTTTGTGGGGGTGATCCTGGAAAATTAAAGAGTCACAAAGAGTCAGACACGACTGAGCGACTGAACTGAATTGAAAGTCTGAAGACAATTGTGAAAATCTAGACACTAAAAAAAGAAAAATATTGTATATTAAGGCATATATAGGGAATCTAGAAAAATGGTACAGATGAACCCATTTTCAGAGCAGGAATAGAGATGAAACCGTAGAGAACCAACATGTGGACATAGGAGTGGAAAGGGAGAGTGGGACAAATTGAAAGATTAGGATTGACATATATGCACTTCCATATGTAAAACAGATAGCTAGTGGGAAGCTGCTGTCTAGTACAGGGAGCTCAGCTCGGTGCTCGGTGGTGACCTAGATGAGGGGGATGGAGGGAGGTCTAAGAGGGAGGGAATATATGTATATGCATAGCTGATTCACTTCATTGTGCAGAAGAAACTAACGCAACATTGTAATGCAATTATACTCCAATAAAAAAACTATTTCCATTCAGCAGTCTGCAGACTTGGTACTTAATATTGCCCCTTCTTAACCTTAAACCTCTACAATAAGATTTGGTTTAGACTGAAGCGACTTAGCAGCAGCAGCGGCAGCATGTATCTATGTATAATCATTTGATACACACATACATTCACCTAAACACAATATACAAAGAACCCTGAATAAACGGGAAACAAATTAATCAAAAGATTGCAAAGTGGTGAATGGCACCTTTACGCACGTCAGAGAAAATATAATACAGGGATATCCTCGGTAACAAGTTAATTATGAGTCAAGACCGTATCACTAGGTTTTTATTGTTCAAAGGCATGATACCCGGATACGGAAATAGGAGGACAGCAGATTAGAAATGAGAAAGAAAACAATGTTTGCATTAGAGTTCTGCTCACACTTGCATTTCTTTGCCTTCATCATGATTTGGGCATCCTTCCAAGAAAGACTTAAGTACTTCCAGCTGACTTCATTTTTTTAAATTTTTATTGGAGGATAATTGCTTTACAATATTGTGCTGGTTTCTGCCACACATCAACATGAATCCGCCACAGGTATAATATGTCGCCTCCCTCTTGACCCTCCCTCCCATCGCCCACCCCATCCCACCCCTCTATGTTGTCACAGAGCACTGGGTTGAGCTCCCTGTGTCACACAGCAAGGCTCACTGGCTGTAATGCATATGTTTCCATGCCCCTCTTTCAGTTCGTCCCACCCTCTCCTTCCCACACTGTGTCCACAAATCTATTCTCTGTGTCTGCGTCTCCACTGCTGCCCTGCTAATAGGTTTATCAGTACCATCTTTCTAGAATCCACACATGTCTTAATATATAACATTTGTCTTTCTCTTTCTGACTTACTTCACTCTGTACAATAGGCTCCAGGTTGCCAGGAACCTTAATCAACTTCTGGTTCCCCTACCTTGAGGATCAAAGACTCCCCAAGGATTGCCTTTCCCCACTTTTCCTTCTTTGATAGACCAATTCTGATTCTTTCCAGTCTTGTTCACTCTAAGATATTATGCTCAAGATTCATTTATATGCTCAACTAATCTTAATTAAAATGTAACAGAAGATCAGGGCACAATCAAATTAGGTTCTGAAAATACTTGAATAGTTGGGTATCAGTTTAATGAATTAAATAGCTCTTAGATCAGCTTCTTTTCCCAACAGTGTCTTAGTCTTGCTTTCACTTCTTTTTGCAAATTATTTTTTAATTTTTAAAAATCTTTTTGACTGTGCCACATGGCATGTGAGATCTTAGTTCTCCAACCAGGGGAACCTGCAGGCCTTGCTCTAGCAGCATGGGGTGTTAGCCACTGGACCACCAGAGAAATCCCTTACTATTATTTCTTAATACTCTTTTCAACTTCCATTTTGGATGAATGTTCTCTTTTAACTTACAGATGATTTTGCTATCTGGAAACTTATGCCCACGTCTTTGACTGCGGGTCAGAATTGCTTTCCTCACAGTCTGATTGGGAGAGTTGTTAAACATTGGAATGTCCCTCTGAGCTGGGCTGTGGAATGTCATGTAAGTTACTAGCATTTTTTTTCTGAATATGATGAATTTTCACATGTTATAGGAATAGTTTGGGCAAGTCTGTGAAATTACCCTCTTTTATTGAGGTGTAGTTGACATATAATGTTCTGTTAGTTTCAGATGTACAACAAAATGATTTGGTATTTGTATATATTGTGAAATGATCACCCCAATATATCTGGTTAATAACCTGTGACCACACATAGTTGAAGGTTTTTTTGTTGTTGTTGAGATGAGTGCTTTCAAGATTTACTCTCTTAGCAGCTTTCAAATGTGCAGTACAAGATTATTAACTATAGTCACCAAAGCTATTTAATTTTTTAACTGAAATGTACTTTTTGACTCCCTTCACCCATTTTCTTCACTCGTCTGTTCCCAACCACCAATCTGTTCTCTGTATCTATGAGTTTTCTTTTTCTTTTTTTTAAAGTTTTTTGTCTTTGTCTGACTTATTTCACTTAGCATAAATATCCATTCATGTCATTGTAAATGGCAAGATTTCTTTAACGACTGAATAATCTTCCATTATATATATATGAAGCTTCCTGGTGGCTCAGACGGTGAAGAATCTGCCTGCGAAGCAGGAAACCCAAGTTCAAACCCTGGGTCCTGAAGAACTCCTAGAGGAGGGTATGGCAATCCACACCAGTATTCTTGGCTGGAGAATTCCATGGGCAGAGGAGCCTGGTGGGCTACAGTCATTGGGGTCACAAAGAGTCGAACACGACTGAGTGACTAACACACACACACACACACACACACACACACACACACACCCCCCACGTTTTCTTATCCGTTCATCCACCAATGGACACCTAGGTTGTTTGCATATCTTGGCGACTGTAAATAATACTGCAGTGAATATTGGCTTGCATATATCTTTTGAATTAATGTTTCCATTTTCTTTAGATAAATATTCAGAAGTAGAATTGCTGGATCATATGGCAGTTCTATTTTTAATTTTTCAAATAAAATCCATATTCTTTTCCATAGTTGCTGCACCAATTTACATTCCTGGGGTTCCTTTTTCTCCACATCTTTCCCAACACTTGTTATTTTTTGTCTTTTTGATAATAGCCATCAGACAGATGTAAGGTGGCATCTTGTGGTTTTGAATCTTATTTTCTGATGATTAATAATCATCTTTTCATGTACTTGTTGGCCATCTGTACATCTTTAGGAAAGGAAAATGTCATTCCAGATTTCTGATACTTTTAAGCCTGTAATTCCCAAATATACTCAAATGAAATGTTTTAAACTTGGTTATCATAGATTTGAATGCATACCTAGCCATTTCTGAGAATTCACTTTGTGATTTATCAAGTTATCCTTAACATTCAAATTGGGGAATGATTTGGCCAAATACAGATGAAGACTATAAACATTAACCTGTTCTAATTATGATGGCCAAGACATCCTTAAAAACTCATCACTTTGTCTGTACCATCTGCCCAGACCTCCCTCCCACTGTCAGCCATTGGATGCTACCTAAGTTGATCCATGTCAAGGATTAAACATAGTGTCTGAAATGAAATGAAGTGAAAGTTGCTCAGTTGTGTCTGACTCTCTGTGACCCCATGGACTATTCAGTCCCTGCCATTCTCCAGGCCAGAATACTGGTAGGTAGCCTTTCTCTCCTCCAGGGGATCTTTCCAACCAAGGGATTGAACCAGGTCTTCCGCATTGCAGGCATATTCTTTACCAGCTGAGCCACAAGGGAAGCCCAAACATAGTTTCTAGGACCATGTAAAAAAATGCTCATAAATGTTAGCCTTTGATGGGCTTGCCAGGTGGCTCAGAGATAAAGGATGCCTGCCAGTGCAGGAGACTTGGGTTCAATCCCTGGATCAGGAAGATCACCTGGAGAAGGAAGTGCCAACCCACTCCAGTATTCTTGCCTGGAAAATCCTGTGGCCAGAGGAGCCTACTGGGCTATAGTCCACGGGGTTGCAAAAGAGTTGGACATGATTTAACAATTAAATAGCAATAGCATTATAATTATTTTTAATATTTATAATCATTGTATTTAATATGTATAAAAAGATTTTTTTCATTTTATAGTAAAACATTTGCATATACTCTGTGCTTATATGGCAGCTTGTACATCTTGCATGTATTCAGTCAGTCATCAAAAAATTATTGCTTGAAAAAAAAATTATTGCTTGCCTAAGTGTTTTAGGGACTGACACTATATCCCTGTTATACAAAGATGACTAAGACAAGAATGTCCTTTTGAAAAGGCTGGTTTACCTCATGATCAAGTGTTATGGCTAGTGTATTTATTTGTGTCTTTTATATTGTGAGTTCATTTGAGGTCAAAACCAGAAGATTCATTATTAACTTATCCTGAAATAGTTTAGAATTAAAAAGAGAAATCATCACAAAGTAACCTTGCGTTAGTCAAACTCATTTTATTTTCTAATTAAAAAAATTATTAGCCCTTAGCACAGTACCTGGGCTTCCCAGGTGGCACAGGTGGTAAAGAACCTGCCTGCCAAAGCTGGAGACATAGGAGAAGAGGGTTCGATCCCTGGGTTGGGAAGATCTTCTGGAGAAGGTCATGGTGCCCCATTCGGTACTCTTGCCTGGAGAATCCCATGGATCAGAGGAGCCTGACAGGCTATAGTCCCTAGGGTCGCAAAAGAGTCAGACAGGACTGAGGTGACTTTTCACGCTCTTGCTCACAATATCTGGCACATAGGAAATCCAATTATATATTATCAGGTCATTTACATTCAATGTTGCTCAATGGGTGACTTCTCATTGAAAAGTTGTTAGTAAGGACGCTCAAAAAAGGACACAGCATCATGCTAGAAAGTTGATTAGGACAGAGTTTTTTCCCCCAATTTACTTGATAAATAACCAACCTGTAACATTGTACAAGTTTAAAGTATTTTTATCTTTTTATTGTTTGGCTGAGTCAAGATATATGGGATCTTAGTTCACTGATCAGGGATTGAACCTATGTCTCCTGCAGTGGAAGCACAGAGTCTTAACCACTGAACTGCCAGGGAAGTCCCTAAGGTAAAGGGTATTGGTATTGATAATACCCTTTACATATTGACAGTATGATAACATGTTACAAAATGATCACTACAATAAGTTAACATCCATCACCTTGTTTTGTTAATTTTTTTTTTTTTTTTTGGTCTTGTGACAAATTGCTTTTGAAACATTAAGGTCGGTACAGTTCTGGACACATTAGGAGTGGAGTGTTGATTAGTTCAACATATTGGCATTCGTCTTTATCCTTTAAGACAGTGGTCCCCAACCTCTAGGATTGAATGCTTGATAATCTGAGGTGGAGCTGATATAATAATAATAGAAATAAAGTGCACAATAAATGTAATGTACATGAATCATCCAGAAACCACCCCCCACCCCTCGCCCCTTGTCCATGGAGAAACTGTCTTCTATGAAACCAGTGTCTGGTGCCAAATGGCTGAGGACTGCTGCTTTAGCAGACCGTGCTATAGAAGCAGTGAACACTGGTATGGTCATTAGAGTTACTCTCTTCTAGCAATACCTAAACCCACTCCAGTATTCCTTCCTGGGGAATCTCCTGGTTGGAGGAGCCTGGTGGGCTGAAGTCCACAGCGGTGCAAAGAGTCAGACACAACTGAAGCGACTTAGCACACACGCATTGATTCCTAGTGTTGTATGGAGCTCCCACATTTCTCGGTTCATCTGATCCTCGGAATAATTCTATGAGATCTGAAGGGCAGTAGATTCTTTTCTATTTTATAAATGTGGGCAACTTTCCAGATAATGTCAGTGGTTTCTTAAGGTCATGCATGTAATAAGGCTAAACCCGTTTCCTCAGTCCAGATCCATTGCTTTTACCTCTGGATTGTCATGGCTGGGATATTACTTAGATAAAGAAGCTGGGATGGTTTCAGTGTGGAAAATAAAAGATATGTGAAAAAGATGATCACTATCTTTACATGTTCAGAGCCCATTCTGTAGGTGGGATACTAATTAGCCTTATTCTGAAAATTCTCAGGATAAAACTTTTAACGTTTGTTGCTTATGCCTGCTTTTATTTTGGCTTAATAAGGAAATTTTTTCTGATATGCAGGGAACCGGTGACCAGTTCTGCCAGCCCTGTGCTCACTTGTGTGCCTTATTTTAGCAAGTTCTTCCCATCTTATTTGTGATCTCTTGGTCATCTTTTCTACCACAGGACCTTTGCACTGCCAGGCCCTCTGCCTGGGGATTGCCTTTCCTCTTTGCCCACAGTTTTGCTTGGTTGAATCTCATGCATCATTTTGGACTCAGCTTAAAGGTTGCTTGCCTGGAGAAGACTTTTCAAAGAGAATGAATGTTTGCCAACTTCACTGAAGAGTCAGGATTCCTTATTGTAAGCAACAGAAAATGCACTTTGAGCAGAAGTGAAGCTTATGAAAGGATATTGAGACATTCATAGGAGACAGCCTCCTTGGGAGGGCTGAAGAACTAGGCACATAGGTCAAATATCAAGAACAGCATCCAAACCATGCCAGCAAATGGGCCCAGAGAAGAATCTGTTGCCTGGTGTGCTTCTGTACTGAGCACTCATGCTGTGGCTGACAGTGTTGCCTGGAAATCTATTTAATTGCAACCACTGCCAATAGTAGTGCTACTTGGGAACTCACTTGCAACCAGTGTTGGCCCCCTGAGCCAACACTGGAGGGAGGGGGCCATCTTGACCAATAAAAGCGAATCAAATCCACACCAGTATGCATCGTCCTTCATCCAGTTGGTCATATGTGAATACCAGTTTTGCAAGGGTGAATCTGATTGGTGGTGCTGAAGTCAGCCTAGCTGCAAGCTGGCTGGAGAACTGAGCTTAAGTTCTATCTTGGGAAAATGGGCCCTCAACCCATTTTCAAATTTTGATCTGGGTCAAAAATGACCCAGCTACCTCAAGGGTGTTCCAAAGGGGCTGGCCAGTCAGAAAACATGGCAAATATCTTCTATACCAATTACCAATGTTCTTATCTATATTATAGGCCAGTCATGCCTACTTCACAGGATTGCTATAAGGATTAAGGAAGGTAATTTAGGCAAAACTGCTTAATAAACCGTACAGAGAGATATAAGTATAAAATAGTATTATTCTTTTACTATGATTTATATCTTTAGCCAAAGCTTAAAATTGAGTGCTTAATAAGTTGACTAATCTCCAATTCACTTTAAAGGTTTTTTAAGATAGGGAGAATATGCTACTTTCCCACAATGTAAATCTTCAGGAGAAATTGAAAAAACAACTTGTTCTATCAAATAAATGCCCTCATAAATTTATATTATCTCCACATTTTTATTTTGAAATGGAATCATAGAAGATGACATGGAACATGGAGATGGTAGTTTTAAAATGTGGATGAGTTTTCAGCTACTTTTTGACTTGTCTCTGAATTTTAAGTATTTGTTCTGCTTTAGTTTTTTGACTCTGGATTCATCATGAAAACAGACCTCTTGTTCCAAACCAGACAATGGGCTTATTCAACCCTCAAGGGCCTCAACATTTGGTTGTTCTGCTGTGGCCTTTCAGTGACTCTACTAGACGGATTATTATCTTAGAAAAAATGTAGATGTGACAGCTGAGTTTTTAGCACGAGTAATAGCAGTTGTATAAAAGAGGATGTTAGTGTAAATGGCTGTTGCACTTGCCAGATTTGCATTAATGCCGTTGCAGTGGAAATTAGTCACACAGTCAGTGGATGCAATTCTGGCCTTCCAGGTAAACCTCCTCTGTAGAAGAGGAGAGGTCAGTATCAGTGCTCTTTCAGAGGAGAAGGAGCCAGGCAGGGCTATTTTCTTCTTTAACAGAAACACTTCTCTGTATAATAATCAAGATTTTTGGATTAGGAGATGATTAGCTTTTCTTTTTGTAAATATTCAATTAAAGTAATATATTGCTAGAAAAAATAAAACACCACCCAGCTTTGCATTGTTGAAAATTGGGTTATAATCCTCAGATCGTTTGAGTTCTGCCATCCTGAAGTTATATTTTATTCAGGAATATGGAGGATTTTAAGATCTGTGTGTTCAGACACCTTCTTACTTATGCAGTGTTTTATACTAGTTTGAACTGCCTCCTGAATTTCCAAATCGCTCATGTTGAATTCAGGGAAATTTCTTCCTAATTTCTTTCTCCACATCGTCACATATGTGTACACATGTTGTCACTCATTTATGCTTAGCCTAAATAGGGCATTTGTTTCAGGACATTGAAAATCTGGTCCTTACACTGTGTTTTACTAGAGGTTTTAAGCTTGCAAGAGGAGGCTGCCTTGTAAATAGCATGTAGTCAACAGAGCTTACTGGGGTAAACT
Organism: Nanger dama; assembly: GCA_917880005.1. Classification (NCBI taxonomy): domain Eukaryota; kingdom Metazoa; phylum Chordata; class Mammalia; order Artiodactyla; family Bovidae; genus Nanger; species Nanger dama. The sequence continues at coordinate 9,966,401 of CAKJTW010000032.1, read as the reverse complement.
GAATATAGTAAATTTCGGTGACTCAACATTTATTTAGATTACCTGATATGTCTAAGTATTCATGTGATCAGTGAATATTTTCCAGCTCTGAACATGGCTGATTGCATCGCTCAAAATACGTACTGTGCATAAGGGAGCTGTTTGTTTGGGGGAGGGGGAATGAGCTAGATTGAGGAGCAGATGGATTATTCAGGGCTAAAGCATTTGGTTTAATTGGTGCCTTGAAAGTAACTTGACACCCGGTCCCCCCCACCTCCCCCAAGTCTGCAACGGATTTCTCAGTGTGGGTGTATGTGATTACCTTTTATTTTATTGACTCACTAAATTCTTAGATTACACTACCATTTGATATTGACAGACCATAAAATTCCTATGGAATCTGCTCACTAGTGATTTATAAAGAATTATCTTAATAAACTCAGCATCATTTGAAATTCAAGTTTAATTAAAATGGAAAAGTAAATGATTATGTAAAGATTTTTTTCCTCATTTAGACTTGTGTGCTTTTATTGTCTCTTTTCCTTTTCTCTGAATTCATGGATTTATATTTCAAACCCATTTTTTCCTACATGAAGTTTTACAGAATCTGTTGTAATACCTGTTTTATTGTTAGTTTTCGATTTAAAGATTTTTTTTTAAATTAAAAATGTTGGGAAGGACTTCTGAAGCAGAGTCTAAGGGAGTTAAATTGAAAAACAAATCTATGTTATCCAGGGAGTTTCGTTTTTAAAAATACTGTTTAAAGATAATGATTGTTTATGGACTCTTTAAAGATGTGTTCTCATAAGAGTTGCCAGATAACAGATTAGTTATCTGAGAGTGGTTTAAAGACTTTGGAATTGCCTGGGTGACAATATTGCCTTATGGTACTTATAAAGCTCCTTTGAAGTTGGCTTTTTACATTGGAAATCCAGAAAATATTTTTCTGTTCTTCTTTATTAAACAGAAAGCAATACATGGAGTAGAGGCTTAGTAAAATGTTGTAGAAGAAACACACTGGTTATTTTTGTGATTGACTCGATTTTTCATCTTTCAGCCTTTACGAGTTACAGGATCTTTTCTTGGATTCTCGGATTAGTTGGGATTCTTAGCATTATGTGTATGCTGTTTTTGGCAAATGGCACATCCTTACCAAGTGCACACTGTCATGCCTCCGAATTTGAGGCCCTCTTCCCTGTTGTCACCTCTTTCCTCCAAATATTATTTGGTGCAAAGTCTGTATTGCTGCTCCCAAGCTTGGTTATTAAGAGAGCTTTGAGTTATAGGGCACGAAACATTTCTGAACAACTTTTGTAATACGCAGTCATGCTAAAGAAACAGGGTCAATGGAGTGGGCTATTGGAGTCAAGGCTAGAAACTTGGAGAGGTAGGTGTGGTCATCTCGATTGGTGGGAGTTTATGTGAGTCTTCGGTCCAAGCTTATGTGAGCTCACAAAGGAGATGCATGGTCCATTGCTCTACAAAAGCTATTTAGGCAGGCACTTTTCTTCCCAACTAGCTTTTAAATGCTCCTGAGGCCCTGAAGCCTATTCATGTACTCCTCTCAGATTATGAATACAAAAACCCTAATGATTTTGGAAGTCTTAAAGAGAGACATCCTAACCAGAGCATCATCAACACATGATTCTGCTAATCGAATGAACAAATACATTTTAGGCTATTACAAATACACTTGCTTCTGTTTGTGAATACACTAGTTAGTCTCTGGAATCCTTCAACATTTATTCTGTTTTAGAATTGAAAGGATGGTTGATATTGATTATAAATTTGCATTCAAATAGTAGAGCCATTCTTTTGTGATAGATGTAACTCCTAAGAGCAGCAGAAATGATCTTAGTTTTATGGTTTGATAGTACAGAAGGCATTTGATGAATACACAAGTTGGCTATTTCAGGCACCTTGGAACGTTAGTCCACAGTTACGGAGATTATGTGTTTTTTCTCCCTTTCAGGTTTCGTGTTTCAAAATAAAAAATTGTTTCTGTGATTATTTTAAATATAGTGTCTCTTAATATATTTATATCAAGCCATGTTTGATAGAACCTGAATCCAATTTAAAATCCCTTCATGAGAGCAAAGAAATCATCATATGAAATTTATTAAAATAGGGTTTCACCTATAGTGTTCTGATTTTCTCTTTGCTTCAGTTTTTATCAAGTTTTTAAAATGCCCACTGGATGATTTATTTTAGAATTGGCCTACTTTTTTTTTTTTTTTTTTACTTTAGTGCCTGTGGGCAAATGTAAATTTGTAGCTGAATTAGCAAACCAGGAATCTCTGTATAAGTTAATAACTACAATTGGGAATCAAATGACTGATTTCTCTACTTTCCTGGACTGGTTGTTATAAGTAAGACGAGTAGAGCTAGGACTGGGAGATAAGGGAATTTATGGGGACATAACTGACCACGTTGTCTTAGTAACATAACAGGAATGCATATTTATTGTAGAAAATCCAGAAAAGTAAAAGGAGAGAAAATCCAATATTCCTCCACTCAGATAGTCATGTGAACATTCTCATACTTTCTACTTCAGACTTTAAAAAATATTTTACATGTAAAAAGTATATATATAATTTCTGTAATAAAAAATAATAAAATACCTACCTGTGCATCTGCCATGCAGATTAACAGAAGAGCACCCATCTGGTTTTACTTCCAAGTCATGCCTCCAGATGTAATTTTTCCTTTTTCAGTTGAAATTTGTGTTTCAGAAAAAAAGAGTTATCATGATTATTACAAACACATTGTCTCAATCTGTGTTATATAATTCAATACCCTGGATTTTGTGTGTATCATTTTCTTGTGTTTCTTTATATTTTTGCTGCACATGTATGTGTCCCTAAATAATCATTGCTTTCCATGTGTGTTTTAATCTTTAAATAAGTGGAATTGTATTTCTTCTATTGCAACTTACTTTTTTGGGGGTTAATATTATATATTTTGTGAGGTGTGTAGCTGTAATATATGCTTCTTTATAGAAGATTTTTTGATGTGACTCATTTTTTAAAGCTTTACTGAATTTTTAAAATAATATTGCTTCTGTTTTATGTTTTGGTTTTCTGGCTCAAGGCATGTAGGATCTTAGCTCCCTGACCAGGGATCACACCCATACCTTTTACATGTGAAGGCCAAGTCTTAACCCCCTGGACCACTAGGGAAGTCCCATGTGGTATGTTTATCTTCACTCAGTTCAGGTCAGTTGCTCAGTTGTGTTCGACTATTTGAGACTCTATGGACTACAGCACGCCAGGCTTCCCTGTCCTTCACCAACTCCCAGAGCTTGCTCAAACCCATGTCCATCTAGTCAGTGATGCAATCCAACCATCTCATCCTCTGTCGTCCTCTTCTCCTGCCTTCAATCTTTCCCAGCATCAGGGTCTTTTCCAATGAGTCATTTCTTCACATCAAGTGGCCCAAGTATTGGAGTTGTACCTTCAGCATCAGTCCTTCCAATGAATATTCAGGGCTGATTTCCTTTACGATTGACTGTTTTAATCTCCTTTTAGTCCAAAGAACTCTCAAGAGTCTTCTCCAACACCACAGTTCAAAAGCATCAATTCTTTGGCACTCAACTTTCTTTATACTCCAACTCTTACATCCATACATGACTACTGGAAAAACCATAGCTTTGACGAGACGGACCTTTGTTGGCAAAGTAATATCTCTGCTTTTTAATATGCTGTCTAGGTTGGTCATAGCTTTTCTTCCAAGAGGCAAGCGTTTTTTTAATTTCATGGCTGCAGTCACCATCTGTAGTTATTTTGGAGCCCCCTCAAAATAGTCTCTCACTGTTTCCATTGTTTCCCCATCTGTTTGCCATGAAGTGATGGGACCAGATGCCATGATCTTCATTTTCTGAATGTTGAGTTTTAAGCCAACTTTTTCACTCTCCTCTTTCACGTTCATCAAGAGGCTCTTTAGTTCTTCTTCACTTTGTGCCATCTGAGGTTACTGATATTTCTCTCGCAATCTTGATTCCAGGTTGTGCTTCATCCAGCTTGGCATTTTGAATGATGTACTCTGCATATAAGTTAAATAAGCAGGGTGACGATATACAGCTTTGATATACTCCTTTCCTGATTTGGAACCAGTCTGTTGTTCCATGTCCAGTTCTAACTGTTGCTTCTTGACCTGTATACAGGTTTCTTAGGAAGCAGGGAAGGTGCCTTATTTTCACTACTGCATAGTATTACCCTGAGTGTATCATGATTTATTCATTTCCTGTTGATGGACAATTTGGGTTTTAGTTGTGTAGCAGATTCTGTTAGTGCCTCACCCGTGACCTTGGATCTTTCTTGGTGTTCTCACCAATTTTCGGATGCTACTGTCTGCATCTGTGCCTCAGCTCTTTTCTCCTTGCTCCCTGTAGAATGCGTGTGGCCAGTGCACAGTGCAGCAGTCTAGAGGGGCCCATGGGAGTAGCTCTCAACCCATGATTCTTGAGAACAGGGGTATAAATACGTCTTTCTTTACAAAGGTCCATCTAGTTAAGGCTGTGGTTTTTCCAGTGGTCATGTATGGATGTGAGAGTTGGACTGTAAAGAAAGCTGAGTGCTGAAGAGTTGATGCTTTTGAACTGTGGGGTTGGAGAAGACTCTTGAGAGTCCCTTGGACTGCAAGGAGATCCAACCAGTCCATCCTAAAGGAGATCAGTCCTGAATATTCATTGGAAGGACTGATGCTGAAGCTGAAACACCAGTACTTTGGCCACCTATGCGAAGAGTTGACTCATTGGAAAAGACCCTGATGCTGGGAGGGATTGGGGGCAGGAGGAAAAGGGGACGACAGAGGATGAGATGGCTGGATGGCATCACTGACTCACTGGGCATGAGTTTGGGTAAACTCCGGGAGTTGGTGATGGACAGGGAGGCCTGCCGTGCTGCAGTCCATGGGGTTGCAAAGAGTCAGACACAACTGAGCGACTGAACTGAACTGAACTTCCTTCTAGAAAATAACCAGTACTCGTGGGTGGTGAATAAATATTCCTATCATTTCATAAAGTAGTTTCTCATGGTTTTAATTTGCTTTTTGGATGATAAATGAGATTGCACATGTTTATACATATTATGGACCATTTGTGTTTTTCTTCTGAAAGGGGCATATCTGTATCTTTTGTCACTTTGTCTACTGGTCTGTAGTTTCTCTTTGTAGTTCTTTATATATTCTAGCTACTAGTGTTAACATACTTCAAAGATATCTTCTCCTAGTTCGTGCCTTGTTAGCTTATTTTCTTATGAACACTTTTGATGAACAAATATTAAAGTAAATGAATTCAGAAGAAAGCATTATTTACAAATTAAGTATGGTATTACTTGTAGGTTTTTCTTAGATGTCTTTTCATTGGAATGTTTAGACCATTTGTATTTAATGTAATTATTGAAATGATTTAGTTTAAATCTGTCATCTTATTTTACATTTTTCTTATTTTTTTCCTTCTTCCTCTTCCTGTTTCCCCTTCTCCTCTTCCTCTTCTTGTCATATTTACTACTTCATACATAGAAGCTGAAATCCAACACATTAACATTTTAACAGTGTTTTTATCATGTGGACAAGTGGAGGATTCCTTTCCATCCTAGATTTCTGGCTGTGGAGCAGATTTCTGGAATAAAGTGTTTCTGACTGATGGGTTAGGACATCACTCATGTCATGAAAAAGTATGAAGTCGGAGTCTGTGCTACTAACCACATTCAGTGGGTTATACTGTTGGCTAATAAGGTGGCTCTTGGAATGTCGCAGACCCAGAAATATTTGCTAGAAAACACCAAACAATTGAACATGATACTTACCTTTGATGACCTCGTGAGACAGGTAATGGGCAACATGTACAGAGTGGAACTTAGAGGAACATCTCTGCAGTTCATCAGGTTCACGATCAAATCAATAATCTCATGCAAGGGACCCAAAGCCATGGCTCACTTCCTTTATCCAATACACAGAGGCTTGTTGCTCAACTTTTTTTATATTAATCAGCCAGTAAGTTTAACAGAACTCTTTTCTCTCTCTCTCTTTTTTTTAAGTAACTGATATTACGTAAGAAAGCTTTATTGTTAGCTTAAGTCTTGCTGCTCTAAACAGCTTAGTGTAGTGGAGTCTTCATAATGTTTATAAAATGAGGTTGCATGAGGTCATTAGAACGGTGTTTGCTTCTCTTGTGTCTGCACTACTTGATAGGCCTTGTTTGGGAATGTGTGATATCATAACCATACCAGTTTCTGGTCTGTACTTCCTGAAGCAATATTTTACTGTATGTGTGCTTAGGGTGGTATACAACAGTTCCTGTGCTTTTAATAACAGAATTATACTTTGTGAGACCTGAAATGGGTTTTAGATGTCATCCAGCTATTTCACTTAATATAAAAATAAATAGGCATGGAGAAGTTAAAAGTCTTGTTTCAGTTATGCTCATTTGGAATTGTAGATAGATCACGTAGAGATCTACTCCCAAAATGTATTAGTGGTTGTGTATTCATCTGGCAGAACCATTCACACACAAAAAGCTATTATTATTATTTGTTTTACTACTAGGTGTCTTAATTGGAAAAAAATGACTAAAATTTCAAGAATGAGGAAGACAGGCTAAGTTTCAAGGGAATGTCTATTTCTTGCATGATAAATTTGGTAGAAGGTGGTGGGAAGAGGCACAGGAATCTTAAATCTAAACGTGTGCATATGCTCAGTTGCTTCAGCTGTGTCCAACTCTTTGCGACCCTATGGACTGTAGCCTGCTGGGCTTCTCTGTCCACGGGATTCTCCAGGGAAGAATACTGGAGTGGGTTGCCATGCCTCCTCCAGGGGGTCTTCCCAACCCAGGGATCAAACTCGAGTCTCCTGCATCTCCTGCACTGCAGGCAGATTCTTTACCCACTGAGCCATCAGGGAAGCCCAAATCTAAGCTTAGGAGCATTGCATCCAGTCTCAGTATTCTGAAGGCCAAATCTTATGCGTGCAGGTCTTTAGGTAGGTAGCCTCTGCCAGTGATTGCTTAAGAAAGAGGGCAGACTGAAAAATGGTTAAAATGGAAACTTTTATATTATGTATATTTTACCACAATTAAAACAAGAAGTATAGAATTTCTAAAAAAAGTGGGCTGTGGGAACGTCCCTGGTGGTCCAGTGGCTAAGACTCTGCCCTCCCAATGCATGGGGCCTGAATTTGATCCCGAGTCAGGGAACTAGATCTCACATGCAGCAGCTAAGAGTCAGAATAGCCAAGTGAATAAATAAAAATTAAAAGATAAAATTAGGCTGTGAACTCACACCAGTTTTTCTGGTTCCTTGTGAAATGTGGTGCTGGAGAAGACACTTGTGAGTCCCTTGGACTGCAAGGAGAACCAACCAGTCTATCCTAAAGGAGACCAGTCCTGGGTGTTCATTGGAAGGACTGATGCTGAGGCTGAAACTCCAATACTTTGGCCACCTCATACGAAGAGTTGACTCATTAGAAAAGACTCTGATGCTGGGAGGGATTGAGGGGAGGAGAAGGGGACGACAGAGGATGACATGGCTGGATGGCATCACCGACTTGATGCACATGAGTTTGGGTGAACTCCGGGAGTTGGTGATAGACAGGGAGGCCTGGCGTGCTGCGATTCTGGGGTCACAGAGTTGGACAAGACTGAGCGACTGAACTGAACTGAACTGGGTAAGAGAGAAAGTAGGTTCTAATGTATAACTTCTGTGCCTTTCCTGAGGGTTGCTACCTACTCCTGAAGACGGTTGTCTCTTTTGAAGGTAGAGCTGAAAGGATAATCAAAGAAGTTCTGTGAAAATAAAAATTGCCTTGGCTGCAGGAGGCTGCCCAACCTCTTCTTTCTGTCTTGTCAAGTAAGGACTCCCATTCCTTTTGTGCCGGCCCTGCTGTTATGAATGACTCATGATTCCATGGGAGCGTGAATGGACGGAATTTATTCAGAATCTGTTATGCGTGAGGCAGTGTACTAGAAATTGTATATTGTTGTTGCTGTTCAGTTGCTAAATCATGTCTGACTCTTTGCCACCCCATGGACTGTAGCACGCCAGGCTTCCCTGTCTTTCACTATCTCCTGGAGTTTGCTTAAACTCATGTCTGTTAAGATGGTGACGCCATCTAACCATCTCATCCTCTGTCTCCCTCTTCTTGTCCTGCCCTCAGTCTTTCCCAGCATTAGAGTCTTTTCCAATGAGTTGGCTCTTCACATCAGGTGGCCAAAGTACTGGAGGTTCAGTTTCAGCATCCGTCCTTCCAATGAATATTCAGGGTAATTTCCTTTAGGATTGACTGGTTTGATCTTTTTGCAGTCCCAGGGACTCTCAAGAGTCTTATCCAGCACCACAGTTTGAAAGTATCAGTTCTATGACACTCAGCTTTCTTCATGGTCCAACTCTCACATTCGTACATGACTACTGGAAACCCCATAGATTTGATTATTAATACTGTCGTGTTGTCACAATCGTTTGTCACAATCGTGTGCTGGAGGCAGTGGTATCTCTCTTTATATATAAGAAGCATGAGGCTCTGAGAAGTAAAATAAACTATCCAACCTCAGGTAGTAATTTAGAGTTAGAATCTAACTCCAGGTCTCTGTTGATGAAGTTCTCAGTATCTTTTACTGTCAGGCAATTACTGAAATTTTTTATCCCATTGAAGTGGGAGCAAGAATTTAGTACTTCAAATGTGGTATATATTTTTGCAAGGGAAATTAGTATAAGAAATAAGATTTTGTTTGACATGAAGTGTTTTAGTCATTCACTGGAGTTTTAATGAGAGTCTACTTTGTGCTGGGCGTGGTGATCTATAGTTCTGAACAAGATAGACATGGTGCCTGCTTGCCAGGGAAAATAAATTATGCTAGAACTGCATAAATCCACTTTATCTATATGCAGACATTTATTTAAAACCTAATTAAAGACAAAAGTAGATCTCTTAACCATTTCTCTGCTACTTTTGTTACCACCAGCTGTCGTCTGGTTTAGCAGGAGCCAATAGACTGATTCATCAAACTGTCTTTCTTTGGAGAACTCCAAAAATACCCATATTTAAAATAAATGGATTCAGTTCTTATTGTTCATGGTAGTTACATTTTATAAGGTCACTGTGAACACTGAATTTGCACACATGTCACTGTTGCTTCTAGGGGCAATATGAGATTAGGTTCCTCTGAGTCTCTGGGCATGAGACGTTTTTATCAACTGAACAACACATAGCCCTGTTTTATGTGTGTTTCTGCTTAAAGACACTTGATTTAATAATACTGTTGATTGATTAACGTGGAATTCACAGCCAACAGCCCTGGAGCTAATGCCTGAAAGAAGCTTACCTAACACTAGAATTTTCTCTGTAAGTACACCACAGCCTTCCTATGCTAGACAACACTTCAGCACCACATTTTTTGCAGGAGCAAGCAAAATCACCAATAAAAAAGGCGAAATTGTGAAAAACGGTCACCAGATGTCTCTCAGAAAGAATCCTAGTTTGCTTTATGAGACCTGAGAAAGCAGAGCATGACCTTGTTGGACCCCAGCTGGGAAGGCATGCCTTGGTCAACCCAACGTTGTTGCTTCTCTGTGCTTGTCCAGGAATGAATGTAGAAACACTGAGAGTATTGACTTTAGGGTTACAAATAAACGTTTTGCCAGCTGAGCATGGTCATAAAAAAAAAAAATTGTGACTAACGAAGATTGACTGTACCGATTTCAATAATAACAAATTAATACTCAAGAAAAATATCAGGTGTTGCTCTGCAGAGAATTAAGCAGGGTGACGCAGAGATACCAGGAGGTCAGGTGAGATAGCTCTGAAGAGACTTCCTCTGAACTGGAACCTGAATCTCAGGAAGGAGGTGGTCCTGTGAAAGTCAGGTTGGAAGGGCATTTGAAGTGGGGGAGCAGGCAGAGAAAAGGCTCAAGACAGGAAGGAGTTGGGAATGAGGAACCCCAAGAAAGCCAGTGTGACTGCTGAGGAGTAAGAACAAGGGCGGGCCTGGTCCTTAGGACCTTGTTAGGTAGGGATGATGTAGACAGGCTTCCCAGCTGGTGCAGTGGTCAATCTGCCTGCCAGTGAAGGAGATGGTTGAGACACCGGTTCCATCCCTGGGTCAAGAAGATCCCTTGAAGTAGGAAATGGGAACCCACTCCAGTATTCTTGCCTGGAGAGTCCCATGGACAGAGGAGCCTGGTGGGCTTCAGTCCATGGGGGTCACCAAGAGTCAGATGCAGCTGAGCAACTGAGCACACACACAGGTAGGGATGAAGGGAGAGGACTGAGCTGGTGAGCTGGGACACGCACAGATGTCTGCAACGTCAGAGCTGCTGGTCAGTTTTGGGGGTTGCTTGTACAGTCTGAAGAAGTGTGGCAGTGCCCCGGTCACATGAGGGGCTTCAAGGGTGTCCTGGAAATTCCGGTTTTCCCGAGCTTACCCTTGCACAAGGCTTTCCTCACCCTGGGAGTGCCTTTCCTTACTTTTGGAACCAGTCTCTGTCCAGGAAGCCCTTCCTTCTTTGGAGCGCTTGATCCTGACTGCTACTTTGTTCTGCATTTCCTAAGCACTCTTGTTAATTCCGCTGGTGCACCATTATTGACTCTTGGTCTTTCTCTGTCAGTGTTGTATTATCTAAAAAAATTTCCCAGTCACATTTCCTAAGTGTAGGGGTCATTTTTGCCTCTTTAGTCTTTCTCTCTCTCTCTCTCTTTTTTCTTTTTTAATTTGGTAGTATGCGTTTTTAAAATTAAGTTCGATTGGTGTATTGTTGCTTTACAATGTTGTGTTGATTTCTGCTTCACAGCAAAGTGAATCAGCTATGGGCTTCCCTGGTGGCTCAGAGGATAAGGCGTCTGCCTGCAATGCAGGAGACCCGGGTTCGATCTCTGGGTTGGGAAGATCTCCTGGAGAAGGAAATGGCAAGCTGTATGTATCTCTCCTTCTTTTTTTTTAAAATTTATTTAGATTTGGTCACATTGCCGCATGTGGAATCTTAATTCCTCAACCAGGGATCAAAGGCACTTTCCCTGCAGTGAAAATGCTGAGTCTTAACAACTGGACTGCCAGCAAAGAAATCCCTATCTCTTAAAAAAATATTTTTTATTACAGTGTGGTTGATTTACAGTGTTGTGGTAATTTCTGCTGTGCAGCAAAATGGTCCCATTATATGTGTTTGTGTAGATTTTTTTTCATATTCTTTTCTATTGTAGTTGCAGGGTATTGAATATCGTTCCCTGTGCTGCAGAGTACGGCCTTGTGGTCTGTCCATTCTGTATTTTATTCTCTCGTGGTATCCTGCTGTAGTAGCCCCTGGATGTGTTGAATGATTTTGAACTTCTGTGTTCTGGTGCTGCGACCATTCATCCTGTGGACCCACATCCTCTGGTTGTGAGTGAAATATACACGGATGATGGCATTGGGATTGGCTGGGTGGTAGGGGCTGAGTGATAGGCAAGGAGAGAGAGGGAGGCACTTACAGGAGGAGTTACCTGTATGCTCCAGGTATTTCATAGAACACACTTTGCATGTTGTATTTGTCAGATATTTTTCTGCATATTTGATGAAGGTGGGCAAAGTAAATTTGCCTTTTTAAGTGTTTTCTGAAATTTTAATAAGCTGTTATATGTCTTGTCATTTTTTTATTCCCATAGCTATTGTTTTCAGTGTAACTATGTTCTCCTGTTCTCTTTTGGCACCCCACTCCAGTATTCTTGCCTGGAAAAGCACATGGACAGAGGAGCCTGGTGGGCTGCAGTCCATGGGGTCACTAAGAGTCGGACACGACTGAGCGACCTCACTTTCACTTTTCACTTTCACTTTTCACTTTCATGCATTGGAGAAGGAAATGGCAACCCACTCCAGCGTTCTTGCCTGGAGAATCCCAGGGACGGGGAGCCTGGTGGGCTGCCGTCTCTGGGGTCACACAGAGTCGGACACAACTGACGCAACTTAGCAGCAGCATGTTTTCCTATTCTTTTTTCTACAGAAGTATAATTTGTTTCTTTTACTTTTCAAAATGGCTTCTGTTTTCTTGCGTGCAAGTATGAGATTTGGTACAGTATAGGGTGTATGAGACACTTTATTTTTTTAGACTGAAAATCTATGGAATGTGGTATATCCAGTATATAACTGTGACATATTTATCTAAGAAGAAACATGTTACCACAAACACAGGGATTTCTTTGCTTTGGAAAAGTTTTCAAGTGCATCAGTGCTTTAAAAATCACCTTTGTGTTATCCAAATGTGAGAATGAGTGATTTGTCAGAAAGAAAAATTGTGTTCCAAATAGATCTCAGGTGATTTCTTTAATCATACATTCATATTATGGGACTTTTAAAAAAAGCTGAATGTTTTTACTAAACACTATGAAAATGCAATTATAAGCTACTGTGTCAATTAGGAATTAGAGGTTCTTAGACTCCTGGATTATTTCATAGCTTTGTGAGCACACCAAGTCTGCATGCTAAAATTGCTTTTAACCATAATTAAGTGCAGAAGGAGAGCTTTTAACCACTTCACTGCTAGCTTTTGACACTGTCAGTCATGGTTGAGTTTAGCAGGGTCAGATAATAGACTAATTTAATAAAAGATCTTAAAAATTTTTTTTATTTATTTGGCTACATGCTGTCTTAGTTGTGGCATGTGGTTCCCTGACCAGGAATTGAACCCAAGGCCTGCTACATTGGGAGTTCGGAGTCTTAGCCACTAGACCACCAGAGAAGAAAAAAATAAAAGTTCTTTTTTCATTATCTTTGTTGAGACCTCATGCTGCTGCTGCTGCTAAGTCTCTTCAGTCGTGTCCGACTCTGTGTGACCCCGTAGATGGCAGCCCACCAGGCTCTGCTGTTCCTGGTTCTCCAGGCAAGAACACTGGTATGGGTTGCCATTTCCTTCTCCAATGCATGAAAGTGAAAAGTGAAAGGGAATTCGCTCAGTCATCTCTGACTCTTCGCGACCCCATGGACTGCAGCCCACCAGGCTCCTCTGTCCATGGGCTTTTCCAGGCAAGAGTACTGGAGTGGGGTGCCATCACCTTCTCCGTGAGATCTCATACAGGTACTTAAAAAAATACAGGTACTTAAAATATTTTATTCTAGTCAAATTTTTCTTATTTATACAAAACTATAATTTGGTTTTGGAAAACACCCCAGTTGGTTTTTACCTTGGTTTTAAACCCAGAAGAAAAAGCCCAGTCTCTCCTAAAACCAAGATGAACCAGTTGTTGAGCTGGCTGTGCTTGTAAACAGCCTCACACTTTCAAAAAGATTAAGGACTCAGCCATCTCGGATGCCTGGCGGGCTTAGCTTGGGATCATAGACTAGATAGGAAGCTAACTCTGTGTTTGCTCAGTTGTCTAGTGCAGTCCACCCACTGAACACAACAGTTTACACTGAAAAAACATGAAAATTCAGTCCCAGGTGCATCTATGATGATTGGAAACACAGCTCAGAATGTACAGGTCACAAACAGCAACATCATAATTAGGTGAGAAGATGAAGTCATTATACTAACCCCAAGTGTGTGAAGGCAGAGCTATTTAGAGTTTCCATTACTAATAAGCTGGGAACTTTATGAATATTGCATCTTTGGTGAACAAAAATGGATACAGTCATCCCTTGGTGTATGTGGGGATTGGTTCTAGAACTGGCTGCAAATTCCAAAATCCGTGGCTCCAGTCCCATAGTCAGTAGCTCTCTGGTATTGTTGGTTCTGCATACATTGATTCAACCAACAAGTTTGTATAGTACTCTATGTATCTATTGAAAAAAAAATGCAAATAAGTGAACCTGTGCAGTTCAGATCCATGTTGTTCAAGGGTCAGCTGTATACATTTGTTCACTGTGTTGGTATATATGCAAAATCAATAGTACGGGTTCTTTATGGAAGTCTGAGGAGTCAGTGTCTGGGTGTTTGGTGACCTATGGCAAACACATACAAAGAAAGTTATGTCTGGCCTTTAGAATTTTTTTTTTAAATTGAATAATTGATTTATCATGTTTCTGGTATACAGCAAAATGATTGAGTTATATGTGTGTGTGTGTGTGTGTGTATATATATATATGTGTGTGTGTGTGTGTGTGTGTGTGTTGTTTTTCTCTATTCTTTTCCATTATGATTTATTACAGGACATTGAGTGTAATTTCCTGTGCTATCCAGTAGGATCTTGTTGTTTATCTGGACTTTAAGGTTTTTTAAACTTGAGGGATTAAGGGAGTCTATTTAAAAGGAGGTTGAAGCCTCATTTTTCTGATTTGCGCTTTTACATTCCCTGTAGGGACAGTACTTAATGCCAGCCTCATCTCTTACTCTATATTCATTTACACCTCATCTTTATCACTCTGTATCTCCTGGAATGTAGCCATTGACTAGCCTCTTAATATTTAGTTAAGATTCCCTCATATCCTCATTCCATAGATTTGCAAATGTTTGAATGCTCTTCCTTCATCATCCCTTGTGAAGAGTTCCTTGAATTTCCAGGAGTCTTTCTTGTTTTTAGCTCTTTTTCCAACTGAATCCTTAATCTCACTCATAAGGCCCTCTCCATAGCTGTCTCTTTATCTTTTATCTGCACAAACTCAAACAGGAGCCTCAGACTCTTCCATGATTAGAAAAAATAAAGAATCACACAAGGCATTATGAACATAGAGATTTTAATGAAAGGCATTTTAGAATCACAGCAATACCAGTACTTTAAAACTTATAGTAAACATCCCTGTTCTTCAGTACTGTCTTACTGGACATTTCATGGACTTTGGAATTTTGATCCTTCTTTTTTCTTGCTCTTTCAAATTTCCATACTATTTTTACGTCAAGAGGTTTAATTATACTGTATCCTTTCTCTCCTGTCTCCCTTTCCCTCAAGAGGCTCATAAAGATAGTTTCCTAAATAAAGGCAGTTTCCTCTCCAAGACTTTGGGATCAGCTCTTATGATAATAACCCTCCCTCCTCACCCTTACCCCCCCCAGGACAAATACACTTGTCATGCAAAATATTGCTAAATTCTCAGCCCATTCGCTGTCTTTCTTTCTGTGTTTCTCTATCTTGGGGCATATCTATAGAGTTTTTGTTTCACAGGAGAGCAAGCTTTATTTTGGCCATCAGTGCCAAGGTGGGAAGGTGTTAGAACTTACCAACCTAGTGCAAAGCAGGAGAGTCATCTTGTTTGTTTCTTATGCTTTTCCACATTCAGTTCAGTTCAGTTCAGTTGCTCAGTCGTGTTCGACTCTTTGCAACCCCATGAACTGCAGCATGCCAGGCCTCCCTGTCCCTCACCAACTCCCGGAGTCCACCCAAACCCATGTCCATTTAGTCGGTGATGCCATCCAGCCATCTCATCCTCTGTCGTCCCCTTCTTCTCCTGCCCTCAATCTTTCCCAGCATCAGGGTCTTTTCCAGTGAGTCAGCTCTTTGCATCAGGTGGGCCAAAGTATTGGAGTTTCAGTTTCAACATTAGTCCTTCCAGTGAATACCCAGGACAGAGCACCTTTAGGATGGACTGGCTGGATCTCCTTGCAGTCCAAGAGACTCTCAAGAGTCTTCTCCAATACCACAGTTCAAAAGCATCAGCTCTTCAGTGCTCAGCTTTCTTTATAGTCCAACTCTCACATCCATACATGACCACTGGAAAAACCATAGCCTTGACTAGACGGACCTTTGTTGGCAAAGTAATGTCTCTGCTTTTTTCCCACATTACAGCACATAAAATATTTGTAAGGCACACATGCAGGAGCCAATGGACAGGGTTGCATGTGGCCAAAGATGGCTGGTCCATAGGCTTCAGCTGTTTCGAGGGCCTGGACCCCCTGGTGCCATCCAGTCAACCCAGGACCAAGGCGATTACTATGGAAACACACCTGTAAACATTGTGTGGCCCCCTGTTGCGAAGCTCTTGAGTACACTGGCCTCACTTAACCCAGGGAAAACTGAAGCAGCTCCTCATCTGTTTGGGCTACAAGTCTCTGTTTGGGAGTTTTTGCAATATTTTCAGGAGATGCATAGTGGTTTTTTTTTTTTTTAACTGTTTTTGTTTGGTTGCCAAGTTTTGTCTGACTCTTTTTGAGACTGCAGCCCACCAGGCTCCTCTGTCCATGCCATTTCCCAGTCAAGAATACTGGAGAGGGTTGCCATTTCCTTCTTCAGGGGATCTTCCCCACTCAGGGATCGAACCCACATCTCCTTCATTGGCAGGCAGATTCTTTACCACTGAGCCACCAGGGAAGCCCATGGTTTTTTATACATAAATGTGTATTGCATTAAGTTGCATTACTTCCAGCTATGGAACTCTTAAAGGTACAAAACCAAAAGCCTGCCCTACAGCACCAGGGTTACTGAATTGCACTGCATTGTCATGTTTCCAGATGTACCATATGAACATGTACCATGTAAGTATCTTCAATGTTTAGTGTTATTTTCACATTTTAGTCATTGCTCCTTTTAATCAGCTGGATAATTAAAGGCGGCTTTAGAACATCAGAGGGAGAATCACCTCAACACATGGGTAGTTCATTCCAAAGCTTGTTTTCAAAAGGCATAGACTGCAACCTTTCATTTTTTTCATTCAATCATTCATTCAAGAAATGTTGGCTGAATGCCTGGCATGTGGTAAGGAGAGAAAGGAAAAAAAAAAAGTCATAGAATCTTCTTCAGGAACTATGGAAACTGGAGTCCAACTTGAAGCATTGACGTTATGGAGTATAGCTCAGTCGTGTCTGACTCTTTGCAACCCCATGTACTTAGCCTAGCAGGCTCCTCTGTCCATGGGGTTTTCCAGGCAATGGTACTGGAGTGGATTGCCATTTCCTTCTCCAAAAGGAGTTTATAGTACTGTTGCTAACAGCAGTAGTGAAAGAATTTCCCCCAAAATGTGTTCTGGGTGAGGAAGCATTTTAGAGAGTAACATACAATTTTAACTAGTTCTTGAAGGGGAGTGAGATTCAGAATATCTAGAAGTGAGATAGTCCTAAAATCATGGATTCCTGCAGAGTTCAGTTTTAGTATTAAGAAAGGGCTTGTTTAAAATGAATTACCTCTGAGAAGATAGGTTAGTGTTGGAGCTAAGAGTCTTTCTAAGAAAAATTGTATTTATTTTAATGAAAGAGAGGGAGAAAAAAGAAGAAATGATCAATGATGTTGGCATGATTCTAGTGTAAAACGATCCAACATAATTTATTCACTAAATGTTGGCAAAGAATTGTGTGTTAGCTGTTCAGATGGGTGCTTATTGTTCTGATAATGAAGAATAAGTGTCTGAAAATTGTTGCCTACTAAGAGAGCAGAAATAGGAATAATATGCATTTTTAAGACCCTGTAAATATTTTATTAGTTCATAGCCAACACCTTTATTGAAAGGGGAACACTTCTGCTATTTTGTGACAATTTATCTTATTAGACATGCTGTAAGATGTGATTGATGACGAGAGCAATAAGGGTTGTCCTTCTGCCTTCTCACCCCTACTCAGCAGAACCTGCTTAGAGGTTATTTATTTCCTTTTCTCCTCCCGGATTGCTTTAGGACCTACAATAGAAATGACATAAAACTGTGATTTTTGAGTACTTCTGGGCTAGGGGGCCAGGACTATTTTGAATCCCTAGAAAGAAACAAGACTGAATTCTTGTTTGTTTTTTCTTGAATGTGCTGGTCGGAATAAATTCTTCTCGTGAGTTTTGAAAATTAGTCTGATAGGAAAGTTGCCCAAGAATTAAAGTGTGGAGGGGCCAGAAAAGGGGGTGGGGAAAGCCTAGCTATTCTCCTTTTGCTGTTGTAATCAGTAGAATAAGTAAAACCTGGAGAAGATTCTTTTTGCCAGTTGAAAAGAAATGGACTCTTACACCAGCTGAGCGGGTTAGACTTGTTTGTGAAGGCTTGCAATCAGAGACTTTAAGTTGTTCACACAGGAACGAGTTATTCAATATATATAGCAGCCACTTAAGTTCATTTAGCATTCATTCATTCATCCATCTTTTAAATGTTTTATACTGACTTTCCAGGTAAGCTACCTGGTGCATGTGGGTGGCTATACCTCTTCTTGCACTGCTTAGATTTTTACCCACGTGTTCGTATACTATGGTCATCTTTCTAAGCCAAAACATCTAGATCTTCTGTATTCTTATGAATGACATGGAGCACTGGATCAAACCAAATAGATGTATAATAATTTATTCAAGGAGTTTCCTTTAAAAAAGTGCAGGAAAACATATCAGTTCTCATAATTAAATTAGAGAAAGCATTTAATTTTTGATTTATTTAAAGAATTCCACAAGCCCTGGGGGCGAGCAGTATGTGTGTGTGTGTGTGTGTAAATTAGATATGGCATGTAACATTTTTTAAATAAAAAAATCTGAAGTTAAAATAACCCCTAAAGGGTTATCCATTATCTTTACAGGTCCACACACAGCTATAAGACTAAGCATTCCTTGGGCTGCAAAAATGTCCTCTGCAGCGTAGGCTAATCTCTAAGGAGCAATCTGCTTTTGATAATGGCTTCCCAGGTAGCTCTAATGGTAAAGAACCCACCTGCCAATTCAGAAGACACAAGAGATGCAGGTTTGATTCCTGGTTCTGGAAGATCCCCTGGGGAAGGAAATGGCAACCCACTCCAGGATTCTTGCCTGGAGAATCCCATGGACAGAGGAGCTTGGCGGGCTACAGTCCATAGCATTGCAAAGGGTTAAACAGGACTGAAGTAATTTAGCACTCACTCACTCAGCTCTGTTTTTGATAGTTGTATTGCCCTTCATCTCTGTGCGGATTCAACCATGTTAGGGCTTTTGCTCCTTGACTGCTCTCTACATTCATGGAGGGACCACCTCCATCCCTAGCCTCAGGCTTATGTTTGGTGTCCTGAAGATTTGCAGAAGTCTGCCCACCAGGCATCCTCTGTTTAAGACTTCTCTTGTTTTTACTGTAGGTCCATCTGGAACCAATCTTATGTAAGGTTTGGTACAAGACCTGGTCCTGTTTGCAAAGACTCTTCCACTCTTGCTTTCTTCCCTCACTTTGAACACTTAGATGCTTTGGTCTGCCTGATTATGATGACGCTGATTTATTTTATTATACCTACAAGGGTAAAAAATTTCAAATCCTTCTATTTGCATTTATGTAAACATGAGTACATAAAATTAATTTGAGGGTTGTTTTTCATGCAACAAAGAACAGTATCAGTTCAGTTCAGTTTAGTCACTCAGTCGTGTCCAACTCTTTGCGACCCCATGAATCACAGCACACCAGGTCCCCCTGTCCATCACCAGCTCCCAGAGTTCACTCAGACTCACGTCCATCAAGTCAGTGATGCCATCCAGCCATCTTATCCTCTGTTGTCCCCTTCTCCTCCTGCCCCCAATCCCTCCCAGCATCAGAGTCTTTTCCAATGAGTCAACTCTTCGCATGATTCTGCCACAAAGTTGAAATAAGTGTTTTTTCAAAATGAATTTATTGGGAAATCAAATGCAAACATTGCTGAAAAGGAAATGTAGTATATGCTATCTATTTAGGAGTTTACCAAAGATAGTCACTTTGGTAATTTGAGAAGTAAAGCCTTCCAGAGATATCCAGAATTAATCTTACCTTTTGAATGATTGTGGTAGGAGAGGCTACTTTTTTGTTTAAAACTCAAGTGAATTCTGATACTTTTGTCTGGAGTCCACTTGGCTTCAGTTTGCTTGACATCACTGGACAGGACAATGCAACCTTATCCAGCATGACTCCCATTCTTGAAAAAAAATTAAAATGGGTCAGTGAGAAGATAAAAATTGAATTTCTTTAAAGTAGAGGAACTTGAGAAAACTAAAAGTGCTTACTCAAACAGAGATATTTCCATGGATTGGTAGCTAAGTAATTTAGAAGAGATTGGTTTATTTCTAAATGTAGAATGGTATCTGTACCAAGTTACATTTGTGAAATAGGAAATCTTTAGAAAATAATGAAAAATTATGAACCATACCCATAGACAATACTCAGCAAAACCAAATTGTGAAAGTACAAGAAGACAGAGCTCATTTTAGTCATGGTAGGGAGTGGAGAAAATTTGAAAATTATGCACACTAAGAAAAGCCCTGTATGGTTAACAGTTCATACTAAGGCAGCCTGATTGAAAGCATTTCTCTTTGTATTCTTAGAGCAGCAACATCTACCTGTGTACATTGTCTCAAAAGACCTTTGACCTCACAGTAGTCTTGGTTTTAGCTCACACACTGTCCTTTTATTGTTCTGAGAAATATTCATTTCACAAGGATGATGCAGTTGATTACAAAATCAGTTAATCTGAAAGAGATACAACATAAGTACTGTGAATCATGGAATGTTTCTATTACTTCCTTTAGGTTCTCATCTCCTTCGGTCATGGTCTTATGGGCGATCTCAGCAGTCATATAATTTTGATTTCTCTTTTCATCATTCTTTGCCTATGAAAAGGCATCTTCTTTTTATTGTTTTTATTTATTTAGTTTTATTGTTTTATTTATTTCCGTTCTCATGTTTTAACAGAAATCAGTTGTTCACTCACTGATTACTTATTGAGTCCTGCACTGGATTAGGTGTTGATCTGATAATTATTTTCAGTTTTTCAAATTTTCTTAGTTGCTGGATTAAAAAAAATGGATATTAGTGTAGACTGGAATGGAGATTTCTATTTTCTTTACCAGTTATTTGCTGCTTATATATATGTAGACTAAATGGTTAGTTTTGGGTATTCCCCCACCATCCACCATCAGACTTTTAAAGATATTGCTGTAGAATTAAAATAAATAGATCCCTCCTTACTGCAAAACTCATGGGCTGGTGACACCTCAGAATAATGATGACTTTTAATGAACAGATTTGTATGGAAATGCCATTTTCAGAGAGAAAGAACTAGAGTTGGGATTTAATTTTCCACTGAAGGTCTGCATGAAAAGTAGCCCGAGGCCTGCTGTGCCTTCATCCTGGAGTCGTCTTCTGAATTATAACTTTTTTTTTTTTTAGGATTCATAAAGGTAAGAAAGGCAAATAATCTGTTTTGCAGTACAGCTATTTTTGCCTTCTGTGTAAAATCATTTTGTACATTCTATTCCAAATGCCTTGCCCAGATTGGACAAGAAGGGTAAATATGAAGATGAATTCAAGGGCAGCGGTGAAATTGTTCACCCATCCCCCTCCCCTGCCATGAGGCTTTTCTGCATGAAGTTACAAGTTCATATTAACTGCTCGACTTTCAAACTTTAATGGAGAAACCAGTCTTTATCCTTCAGTGGTGTTATCAGTCAATTAAGTTTGTATTCTGCATCCTGTCTTAATATTTCTCTGCTCTTAGCTTCTCCAGCCCCAAAGATCAGATTCCCTGCATGTGTCAAACTTCCTTTTCTCTCCTCATATTTCATCCTTCTAGGATCTGTAATGTGTCCAAGTTCTCAGAGCTCACTTAAAAATGGATCAAGTCCAGAGGGACTAGTGCCGACTTCTCATTAATCTATCAGAGTTTCAAATGTACGAGCTGGCACCAAAAGGGGTGGGAGAGGAGGGATGAGAGCGAGGGCTTCTCTCCAGGATAGAAAGGTGCTGCCTCTGTTTCTTTGTCAGAATTCTTACCTTAAAGTTCATTCTCTCCAAGTTGAATTTTGAGTTGAGCCATACAGGGGCAAATCCACTTGAATCCATAGGAGTGAGACACGAGTTTGGCTGGGACCCTGTGACTTAGCTTTGTGGTCTGGGAAACATACATAAATTCACTCCATTCCCAGGCCTTTCGGCCCTGGAGGAAGAGGATTAGGGGAATTCAACAGTCTTGACCTTCCTGGGAGGATGAATTAGAACTAGAGCCTGTTTTAACTAGCACAGCTTGAGTTTCATACTTGAAATGAAGCTCAAATCAAAATACTCTCTGCTCTTACCATATTCTGATGGGAAATGTATTAAATGTTAAAGTCTAATCTGAAAGCAAACATAACTTTCAATAAAACTATGTAACAGCATTTAATAGTGTTTATAGCTGGAGTGATGAGTGTCTGGGTCTAATAACCCAGATAGGAGAAGGAATTCCACAGCCCCCCTTCCCAATCTGGACCTGTCTGGAAGTGTTTATTTGTACGAAAATTTTCAGTCTGAAAGTCTGTATCATTGTTTAGATTCTGCCTGAGTAAACAGGTAGAATGATAAACTTCCTCTTCAGGTAGGGTTTATATCTTTTGAACCAGACCATAGTCTCTCAGTCCTGGCTTTACTGTTGGTTCTGTAGATGTTTTTGGGTGGTCCCACTGTGTGCCAGACCTATACTGTGTACTTGTGGGCATAACGATAACGACGATGATACATAGTCCCTGACGAAGTCACTGTCATTTTTGGAAAGTGAATTTGACACACATGAAATAAGATGCTCGCTTAGGATAATCCTAAAGTAAATACAGTCAAAAGGCATGATGTCAAATGTCAAGTTTAAGTCAAGCAGCTATTTTGTACTTGGTAACCAGGAAGAAGAAAAATGAGTGTGGGCCTTCATTACTGGGGGAAAATTTGATGAAATAAGATGGATTTGAGATGGCCTGTGCAGAATGTGTTCAAACTGGGATGCCAGATTTTAAGAGTAAGCAGTGCAATTAGCATAGATTTTCACTTTTGGGTACCATACAGGGGTTTTAGGCACGCTTCACATCCATCCCCACAACCCTGGGCACGGGCCTGAGCCCAGAGTCCCCAAACTGGTCAGCACTGCCCTAAGCCCTTGTCTGTTTCCCCAATATGCTGTACAGATCTGATTCTTTTCTCTTTGCATATGACATGAATAATGTGTGTGTTAGTCGCTCAGTCTAGTCCGACTCTTTGTGACCCCATGGACTATAGCTCACCAGGCTCCTTTGTCCATGGGATTTTCCCAGGCAAGAATCCTGGAGTGGATAGCCATTCCCTTCTCCAGGGGATCTTCCCGACCCAGGGACTGAACTTGGGTCTCCTGCACTGCAGGCAGATTCTTTACTGTCTGAGCCACTAGGGAAGCCCCAAAGTGAAAGTGTTAGTTACTCCATCGTGTCCTGCTCTTTGTGACTCCGTGGACTAGCCCGCCAGGCTCCTCTGTCCATGGGATTCTCCAGGAAAGGATGCTGGAGTGGGCAGCCATTCCCTTCTCCAGGAGATCATCCTGACCCAGGGATCGAACCCAGGTCTCCCGCATTACCGACAGATTCCGTACCATTTAAGCCACCAGGGAAAGCTGACACGAGTAATAGCCTCAAATCAGAGGACTTTTTGGATGGCAAAGGGTCTTGAAACCAGGCCCCACAGGAATAGCTGAAGGGCAGCAGCAAAATGAGCTGGGAGCTGAGAAGATTAAGGACAAACAGAATAGTGGTTTTCAAATATCAGAAAAGTTTTGTTACAGAAAAGTTGATTTGTTATAGATCTGGCATGCAGAATTGGGCATGTTGGATGGAGGAACCAGTGAACAGAGAAGAAATCAGCTCAAAGAGGAGTTTTCTCACAATTAAAAGGTCTGACAGGGCACTGTTTTCAGAGCAGTGACTCCCTCAGCCCTGAAAGTGTGAAGGAAAAGTTAGATGTCTGTATGGCCGGCTGCGTCAAAGGAGGGGATGACAGGGTCTGACTAAATGGGCTCCAAGGTGCTTCTCCATTCTGATAGCTTGATCACTGCGGGTGTATTTAGGAAACCCAGGTGAGTTTCAAGTATGGCTGCCGAGACCTGTAGGGGTGAACAAACACGTCAGGGGAAGTAGGGGGAGACCTGGAAAGTTCTCTGTCATGTATGTGGTGAGGAGTGCCAAAAGCATCAGATTGATGGTTGAGAACTTTACACATTCTGATAGGCAGTTGGGAATGTCTTACTTCCTGTTCTGGGGCAGGATATGATAAAACCAGTGTTTGAAAGCGTTGCTCTAATCTGTGCTCAAAGGATATAGAGGAGAGACAGAGAGAGACCTAGAGAGAAAGAAGATTCAGAGAGAGATTCATTCCAGGCAGGGGTACTACTTAGGAACTTTCTGGTTATCAGGAAAGTTCATCTTACCTTTTATTATGGTGGGTGGCAATGGAAACAGAGAAAAAGGTGCCGGAGGGCCAAAGTCAGAATTTAATGAAAGGACTAACATGGGTCTCCTTGAAAATGGCTTGGAAATTAGATTCTTCCAATTATGACTTGAAAGGTATGTGACTGATTTTTTTAGGTCAGCTGACCACAATCGGATATTTATATTTCTTCTACCATTCCCGCTGACCAGTGACTTGAGGCAACTCATAAAAATTCCTGTTATTCTTTTTCCTTGGTAGTATCACCCCAGTAAGAAAGAGTGTTTATAGAATAGTCTGAGTCCTAGATGTAAGGTGCCATGTTCTATTCATATCATGCCATACTAATTCTTATTATTGGGGTTATTGTTCTCAGTTACGACAATGATATAATTTTATATTTCTTATCTTAGGATATTTTTGTCTTCCAGCAATATTCTGAAAGTGAGCCTTCCTGTAAGATGTTCTTTGAAAGACTGGCAAATCTTTCAAATATTTGTTTGAATGTTGGTCCATCAGGAGAAAGTGAAACATATGTAATATTCAAGATGATCACATGTATTTCCCCTTTATTTAATATCTTTAATATCTAATTGGAAATCCTCTGGTCTCATCTATTTATAAGAAGCTATAATGATTCAGATGGATGCTTTCCTGGGGTACTGATTTTTTTTTTCCTGTGGGATTCTCTGAACAGGGCTTTCCTGAAAAGAATACATTAAGACTGTCAGAATGATTCTTTTCAGCAGGCTAAGCTTTGCAGATGTCCTTTGTTGAGGGAAAACGCATTATTCTGAAAGTCCTTCTGATCTTCAGGAAAACTGAAAATATCAAATGTTCTTTTACCATTTGAACTTCCCTATTAGAAAATCCCAGAAATTTTTATTTTCTGGACTGAGATCATTCAGCGCTCATGGTGTTTTAAAGCATGAGAGCAGAAATGTCTGGAAGAAAAAAAAAAACTTTTAACATATGCATTTACTGAGAGGAAGATTTCTCTGCTCTTGAAATGCAGGCATCATTGTGCCCCCTTTGTTTTCCATTTAACTTTTTTTTTTTTTGGCACCTGAACATCTTCCCCAGTGATGTGTCCACCATAATCATCTTGGGATATAATGACTTCATGCGTGCAAATAAGGCATGGTTCAGATATTCACTGAGCCCTGGCTGACTGTGTCCCGAACAAGATCATACTATTTCAAGATTGCAGCAACAACTCCAGTGCGTTGAAAAGAGAAGAAACGAAGACATTTCTCAGAAAGAGTTGGTTTCACGGCTTAGACATCCATTTTGTGCTCTTACGGGCAGACAGTGCTTGGGTGGGAGAGAGCTCACTTTGATTTACAGAGCCTTATAAAACGTGCTGTTCTTTGTATCCGAAGCCACAGACCTGCTGTTAAAAGGACAAGTACCGGGAGCTTTTTTTTTTCTCCCTGATGGTAAAATTTGTAAAAGCCAACAGCATTCTCTTTGGGAAGCTCCTCAAAGATGAGACCGAGTCTGTTAACTTCCGTGTGTTTGTTTCGTGTTTGGCACGGGGCCACATGTCCACAAACCCACGCAAATGTCATTGTCAGTGATGATTGAAACTGGGAAGAGAGTGAGGAGCGACGGGATTTGTTTAGCCTGATGGATAGAGGAGAGCTCAGAGGTGGGGAGAGGAAAGATGGATAGGAGGGTTGTGGATGCATTTTGGCAGATGCTACTGCCGCCCTTGAAGAAGAAGGAGAAATGGCTCCCATGGTCTTCCGGCAGTGTCCTGGCCTTCTGCTGGGGAACTGGTCCCTGGTTTGAAGGTGTCTGAGACGGTCAGTGTGATTAGACGGTGAAAGGTCACTTGTGGCAGAATCCTGTCTTGGCCTTGCTGTCTGCCTGCCCTGTTCAATCTTTTATGTCAGTCCCAACCCCCTTCCTTCGCTTCCTCTTTCACTTCCTTCCTCAACTGTTTCTTTGGTGCCTGCTTCTCTCCTAAGCTGTGAAGCTCCCACTCTTTTCCTTCCCATGTCTGGGGACCATTTCAGGGAGGGTAAAAGGAACCCTTTTCGTTTCAGCATTTTCATATGTGAGGAAGCTGAGGGCAGATGGGGAAAACCTACATTTTCTCACGTGCATATTGCATTCTCTTTCCTATTTAGTGGGAAAGTGTACAACGGATTATCCTGTCCGTAGGATGAATATAGACTTCAGAAGTAGGATGGCTTCTTATAGTTTAAAATGTATTCATTTAAAGCAGTTTTGTTGAGAAAAATTTCTCAGTTTGGGGGAAAGATAGAGACCAGAATCCAGTATACAGTAGTTTCATTTTTTTTTTAATTGAAGTAAAATTGATGTACAGTGTTGTACGAGCCTCTGCTGTATAGCAAAGTAAATCACTTTTACACACACACACACACATATGTTCTTTTTAAAAATATCATTTTCCATTATGATTTGTCCCAGGATATTGGATATAGTTCCCTGTGCTATACAGTAAGACCTTGTTATTTATCCATTCTGTGTGTAAGAGTTTGCATCTACCAACCCCAAATTCCTAGTGCATCTCTCTCCCTCCATTGCTGACTTATTTTGGAAGTAACAAGAACAATGAAGGAAAATTTCACTCAGATTGCCACTAAGCTGACATTCTACTCTGTGCGCAGGTGCTTGTGAAAAGTTACAGTGATTTAGAATGGAAAACCCTGAAAAACCTGTCTGCTGCTAGTTAATAATTACCCTGATTCTAGTTTTTTCAGAAAAGATGATTTATGATAGAAGGAGGAAAATCTTCAGACGGGTATATAGTTGATTATATTCTTGAAAAAGATCTTGCAGGCAAAAATTACTGTGATTTTAGGAAGGCACTCTTATTTTTAACATATTCTTTTTCACTTGGTTCATAGAGCTCTTTTCTGTGAGAACTTTTTTACTTTGGTCGACAAGCACATTTTCTTCTAAAGTAAAGGCCTCTGACCTGATTTTTGTCTCTGTCCCAGGTGTAGTTTTCCTCAGGGCGACTCTACCTCAGGGCAACTTTAACTTTGTCCAGCACTCTCAATGGCAGTGGAACCCTCGTGGCCTCAGGAAGAAAATGTCACCCCTTGTGGTTTCTCACTGCCTGAGGCAGGATGATGTCCATCAGTTCGAGGCCCATGCATTCCCAGAAGCACATTGTGCTCTCTGCTTCTGGAATAGTCCAGTGACTGTGGTCAGTGGTGTCCCTCCTCAGGTTTGGTTGTGCTTTTTGCTTTAAGGGTAAAGTGACTCTACACTGGATTTTCCCGACACTCCCATTGTACACCTGCTATCGCAGTATGATTACTAGAAACACCTCTTTCATGCTCCGGTGTTTATTGCTGACTTCCCTCAGGTATTAGTGGACAGAGGCCAGGTTCATAGTGAGTGTTACATTAAACCCCATGCCGCTGTATTGGGAGAGAGAAACCATTGTTGTCGGTAACTTAGTAACCGTGGGTCTACCTGAACAGGTTTCTGATCTGGAGAGTGGATTTCAATTATTCATTTAAGAGATATTCATTCACCAGCTATTTCGTGTCACGGGTGATTCTAAGAAAACAGAATCATACCCTGAAGAAGCTTCTGTTTTGATAGGCAGTATTGAAAATGAAAAAAGATACAATTTAAAGAAGTAAAAGTGGAATGTGGGGGTAGGAGTGTTGTCAAAAGTGCTCTGGGTGTCCAGAGACATCTTTTCTTCTTCTCGTTGGGTTTATTGAGATAGATATGTATATATAATTTTATTGGGGTGTAGTGTACAAGGCCATGTTGTCTTTGTAGAGCAAAGTGAATCAGCTCTATGTATACATCCACCCCTCTTTTTTTGGATTTCCTTACCGTTTAGGTCACCACAGAGCACTGAGCAGAGTTTCCTGAACTATCCAGTAGGTTCTCATTAGTTCAGAGACAGATTCTGACATTTGCAGCATCACCATCCTTGTCTCAGGTAGATCCTGTGCAACAGGGACGGCCTCCTCAAATTGCCTCATCTGCTCCTGGAGCAGCCAGAACCTTATGAGGGAAAGGATGGTGATACCTCAGTGCCATGGAGGTTTGCTTTGTGTGTTATCTTGCTTTGAACTTGCCTTATCTTATCTCTGGGTCCAACCATCTGACACCAAACATTTTCTATTTGGTCTATTCCCCATATCACACTTCCAGTCAGTTTAAAAGTTCTAAGAGGTATGGAGAGAGGTGGATAGTTTAAAATATGGTGCAGTAACACTACACAATGTTCTCCAAGGCTGCTTCCTGTCAGTCCTGTGGCTCCTCGGTAGGCATTCTGGGAAATTCCTCCAATGCCCTAGATCTTAGTTCGGAACCTCCTGCCATCTGAGAGCATTGCCACATTTCCTGAACCTTAGAGAGTGGAGGGAAATGTGGAGGAAATATCCAAAACCTTCAGACTTAAGTGTTTGCCAAGTGCTCTGCAATCTGCCTTTCCATAATTCCTCTCATTATCTCTGTGGATTGCACGTCACAGAATCAGTGGAGGGACAGATGGAGATGGCAGAATGGAGGAGAGGAGCAAGAAATGACATTGAGCTGTGAGCTCTTCACGGGGATGGTCCGTCTGTGGGATTCCTGGGGGAACAAACGTGTGATTGCCGCATGGGATTGGCTCTCTGTAAAGGTTGTGGTGTGAATCAGATACATCGGGTGGGGGGAGAGCTGCTGTTTATCTGAAAAGTTCTGAATACAGTTAGGTTGTAAATAAGATCCTGCTGTCGATGAGGAATGTGATTTCAGATCCTTTTGCATGGCAAATTTTCTTGATCTGGATATCATAAAAATTTTAAAGAAATGTGTGTTAAGAGTTATGTCCGACTCTTTGTGACCCTGTGGATTGTAGCCCGCCAGGCTCCTGTGTCCATGGGGATTCTCCAGGCAAGAATACTGGACTGGGTTGCATGTCCTCCTCCAAGGGATCTTACTGACCCAGAGACTGAACCCATGTCTCTTGTCTCCTGCATTGGCAGGCGCTAATGCCACCTGGGAAGCCCTTTAAAGAAATGGGTGACATTTAAAACTCTGTAGTCAATGAAGAAAGCCTGAGTAGTGAGGTGGTCATTATACAGGGGGTCAACTCACTGTCCCCTAGGATTTGAATTGCTGACACTATCTTGGATGCTGTAGCTGATGACTGGTTGGTCTGGCCTTAGGTGCATTTACCTGTCTGTCCATCCATCTACCCATTCAAGTTTGTCATGTAGGAATCAGATACATTGGGAGTTGGGGGAGAGCTGCTGTTTATCTGAAAAGTTCTGAATATAGTTAGATTGTAAATAAGATCCTGCTGTTATACTTATTATTATACTTTACCAGTGATACATCTATTTGGTTTTCTTATTGACAGAATAATAATAGGCTTTGTCTGGGTCCTGTTCATTCTAGAAGCCTGAGCTTCTAGAATTATAGTCTATAATTGATTATAATCAATTATAATTATATGTAAGAGAGTTAGACCTCCCTGGTGACTTAGACGGTTAGCGTCTGTCTACAATGTGGGAGACCTGGGTTCGATCCCTGGGTTGGGAAGATCCCCTGGAGAAGGAAATGGCAATCCACTCCATTACTATTGCCTGGAAAATCCCATGGACTGAGAAGCCTGGTAGGCTACAGTCTATGAGGTCACAAAGAGTCAGACATGACTGAACGATTTCACCATGTTAAGAGAGTGGGAAGAAAGTGAACATGAATTAATCATGAGTCTTGTCTCCTCCAAAAAGTAGTATGATAGGTGTGGTGATGTTTAAAGGAGCAGCAGTAGTGCAGTTGGAGGCTGCCCAGGAACCCAGCAGAGCTGAGTTTAACTGAGAGGGGACTTTAGAGAAGGGAGAGATTATTTTTGGCTGCAGGTGTTAAGGAAGGCTTGAGGATGAGGGAAGGGGAGCATTCAGTTTTAGAGGAGGGAAGTTATGCTAAGTCATGAGCACCCATGGATTGTTATCCTGGTCTCACCTAAAGTTCACAACAGTGTGATAGACTTTATCACCCCCATTTAGCAGATAGAGAAACTGAGGCAGGGAGTGAGATGAGGCCACTTGTCCAAAGCCATCCCACTGTTTAGAGGCGAGCTGGGATCCAGGAGGAGGGCTTTTAACCCCAGTCTCATCCTTCTGTCTTGAAAGTTGAATCAGTAGAGAGGTGAGGGCGGCTGGACATTGCAGGTGAATAAAAAGAACATCCCCCTTGGCATGGTTGGGAGGAAGTGCCCTGCACATAGGAGGCACAAAAGGGGTGGTTGGCAGAGGACTCGTAGCATCCTGCGCCCCAGGGGTGGTAACAGAAAACAGGCCTGCGAAGACAATTTGAGTCTGTTAGGAGAGACTCCCTAGTGTCTGGCTGCAGGATCTGGTCTTTATTTGGCCCATGTGGAGGTTTTGTGCAGGATCGGGCATGATTAAAAGAGTGCATTGCAGGATGTTTATGCTGGTGAGACCTTCCTATGATTCTAAAATACTTTCATGCAACTAAGCTCTTCAGTGTGATGCGGAAGAAACTCCCTCCCCCAAATTTCCTGCAGTCTAAGCCCTTGAGAGTTTTAATCCCAGGGTTTCTGTCCTAAGGAACACTCGGGCACCTGGCTTCACTAGCTTACTATCCTGAACATCAGCACTTTAAAAATCCCTACTCAGTTCTTGGGATTTTGAGAAAATTCCTTAATCTTCCTCCTCTCTGCTGTTCCCTTGGTTTTTAACCTATTTTCTGCTATTTCAATAAAACTTCTGCTCAATAGACGAATAATTAGATGTCCTTTGGCTTTGCTAGTGAGCACTATAGCATAATATTTAGATTAAAACAGTGTAATAGCAATGCTAGAAAAATACATCCTGGTTACATGATGAATTCCTCCCTTTCCTTGTTATTCGTGGTATCCTGGGGTGGCCTACTGGAGAAAAATACTATTTGATTCTCCCTGGGTGGTCAGACAGGACTTGTAAAGACTCTTGTTTGTTTTGTGTTGAGGCTTCAAAGGCATGCAGGCTTTCCTACATAAAGATGTACTAAGAAAATAGGAATTTTTTTGAAGTTGCTCTGTATAAAGGGAAATTCAGAGCAACCATCTTCCTTTAGAACTAAAAGCTAATGTGATTAGAGGGTCCCTTTTCACCAGGCATCTTTGTTGTTTTCCATCTTGAATCATTACCACCGGTCTGATGGGGAAAATTTGTGCTTAAAAAAGTCTTCATCTGTTTTTCTATTTCTTTAACCATCATACAAACACAGCCTTTCATTTTTAAAACTTCATTCATTGTGCATATTTAAATTTTGTAAGAACTAAAAATCTGAGTGGCGTGTGCATGTGTCTGTAATTCAGGACTCTGGAGGTTTGTGCTGCCCAAACATATTCCAGGCCACGTGACCTGCACATTCCAATTAGTAAGGCCCTCCTGCTGTGGAGTGGGAGACAAGTTTGGATTGGGGTTAGGGCTGGCTAAATGTAGGATACTTTTTACTGCAGCCTTTGCAGAACTCCTTTATTATCGCCTCGGGGTCAGTGAGCACTTTGGGAAGCAAGTGTCTTGTGCGCAGTTATTTTTTTTTCTGCTGGGTGGTGTGTGTCGGCCATTTTATTTACCCATGCTTCTTTTTCCCTTTCATAAAGTTTTTAAACATTTTAAAACCTTTTTTAAAATTTATGTTTTTAATTGAAGTACAGTAGGTTTACAGTGTGGTGTTAGCAAAGTGTACGTGATTCAGTTATATTGGTATGTAGCTGTACATGTATCCATGTATCTATTCATAAAATTAATTGTATGTGATGGAGGAGGTTGGTAGTGCTGAATTATTTTAAGCCTGGAGGAGCAGAGCAGCTGTGTCCTACATCAGACCACTGATGTAGCTAATAGGTTATCTTGCCACCTGATTCACCAGACGAGTGTGCGTAACCAATTAGGTGAATCCCTATAAGGAAAGAAGATTGACCTTGGACCCAGAGAGCCAGACAGTTGCTTTATGCAGTGGATTCTCTTACTGAAGCTACTTCATGGCCTTGGCCTAATAGGAATGTTGGATTTCTAATCCCTAGAAAATTATTGCTCCTTAAAAAAAAATAGCCACGGTGTGAAATAGTTGAATCTTTCATGACTTGCCAACAACTTTGCTTTTGGAACCAGATGCTGAGAAAATAAGTAGTTTGGGGCTGTAGCCTCTAAAAATTTTAAGCGAGATCAAAACCTCCCAGCTTCCTCCTTGTATCCAGACATAACCTGGGTTTTTCTGTTAAACAAGGAATATTAGAGAACGGAAAATATAAAATTTTAAGTAAAAACATTAGGAAGATAGACTCATTTTTCTGGGCAGTCTATTAGGCAATTATTTTATAGTCAAGAACATTTTCACAAAATATCAGATTTTTTTGAAAAGATAAGTCTGGGCACAGAAAACAAGCTTATTAAGCCTTGAGGTAATCGTACCTGTCTTTTAAGTCCTGGGGTCAGAGTTCATGGTGGCCCTGATGTGATGCTACCAGCAACAGGATGGTGCTCAGTAAATCACCCAGGGTGTATGCGAAGAACTTCCCGTTTGGGGTCAGCCAGCTCCTGATTTAGATCTATGGCTTTGCTACAGCTGGTTGTGTGACCTTGCGCAAGTCGCTGTGCAACTCTCAGCCACAGCCTTCTGTTGCTATCAGTTTTTGCCTTACTAAAGGGCTTTAGAAGTTCAGTTAAATAAACTAGAGAAAAGAACTTTGTAGGGTCTAGTATGTATACTCCCGTCACCTCTCTTTTCTTCTGATCCCAGGACTAGTGTAGCTTTGTCCTGTTAGCTCTGGGAGTCACTCTGGAACACATCTAAAAACCCTTCCTTTTCCAGATAATGAAGCCTGGGTCCAGAAACGGGGAGTGACAGGCTTAGGTCCTTAGCGAGGGACCAGCGGAACTGGAGCTGAAAACCATGCCTTACTGGATGCTTCCAGTTTTACTTCAGGCTAGGAGGAGGGCTTCTGTCTCCAGAGCAAGCCCCTGGCATGGCTTCAGAGCAGTCAAGCCCAAAGCTCGTCTTAGGGGTATTGTTTAAGAAACAATCAGCTCTCCGAAATTTCCTCTAGGAACCTTCAAGGTAGACATAACTGTGCTCTGAAACCTTGCTTGGCTGTATGTTCCTTCCATATACTCTTACAACTTTCTGACTCAGTTTCCTTTTCTCTCCCAGTGCTCCCAGGTGACTACAGAAGCCTCGACGCCCAGCGTGGTCAGGTAAGAGACTTCCTGGATGGGGGATAGTTTCCAGATAAATCCCTGACCCCCTTGGTGGTTACTCGTTGCCTCTTGCTCATTTCTGGGCTGCCCCAAAGATCCTAATGGTCACCATTCCCTTATCTCTTTTCCATTTTGCTTTCCTTTGTTTAACGTTCTTGTTTATGCTATTATTCTGTCACGTTTTTGATTTTATTTTTATGCATTCGTACATGCATGTTGTAACCCTTCAGGACAAGCGTTGCCCATGAGGAAGGTGGCTGGGTGCATGGCAGATGTCAACTGTATCTGTAATGTTTAAAAGTTTTTTTCAATATGTATCTCTAAAAGATAAGAACTTTTGTTTTAAAAACATAAACACAGCACTATTTTCACACCTAAAATACCTAAAACAATAATTAGCAAAAAAAAAAATAGCAATAATTTCTTTATATCAGGTATCTAGTCAATGTTCAATATTCTTATGATATAGACAAATACTTTAAAAACAAATTAGTCTCTTAGGGATATAAAATAGAACAGGAGTGCTATGGCTTGCGCTGCTGTATGGTAGAGTTTCCAGCTGTCAAAGTAGATCCCAAGA
Source organism: Nanger dama (assembly GCA_917880005.1). Classification (NCBI taxonomy): domain Eukaryota; kingdom Metazoa; phylum Chordata; class Mammalia; order Artiodactyla; family Bovidae; genus Nanger; species Nanger dama. Next base: position 9,932,677 of record CAKJTW010000032.1, on the reverse strand, counting down.
GTTATCACGGTGAACAATGGTTTTTTTTCTCTCTCATTTTTGGTTCCTATATGAGATAATGGGTGTTAACTGGATGTTAAGTAAACTTACTGTAATCATTTCACAGTGTATGTAAGTCAAATCATTATACTGTACATGTTAAACTTACATAAGACTATATTAATTATATCTCAGTAAAACTGGGGGAGATTAAAAAATAAAAGCAAAAAGAAATATTTGTTATTTCAAATATTTGGAGGTACCAGAAGTGTAGTGAGACCAGCATTATTAGCATTACCAGGAAATTTGTTAGAAATGCAAATAGTTGAGCTTTATCCAGGAAGGAGTAGATCAGAAACTTTGGCAGTGGGGGTGGTTAAAGAGCCCTCCAGGTGATTTTGATATCTGGTAGAGTTATGGTACTCACTGACCCAAAGAAAATAAAAATTGTGTACTCTATACACAATCTATTTTTTGAAAAATTTATTTTAACTGGAGGAAAATTGCTTTACAATTTTGTGTTGGTTTCTGCCATACAACGCAACAGCCATAATTATACATATATCATCTCCCTCTTGGGCCTCCTTCCCCTACCCCTACTCCACCCCTCTAAGATGCACAGAGCACCAAGCTGGACATATTATATGGCAACTTCTCAACAGCTATCTATTTTACATATAGTAGTACACACAACTATTTGGTCTTTGAAGACATATCCCGAGACCCTCACAATACCTAAGATGGTGCACTTATACTCCGAATACTGTGATATAATAACAAATATATTTTTGGCCTTTGATCCTAGCTCTTGGCTGGAGCTCCTAAACCCCATGTAATTTCCTAAGAGATGAGCAATATTGGTTATTGTCCAAATGACCAGATAGAGCTCTGGAATGGAGGAGGTGAAAAGACCATCTTTTGTTATTGGAAAAGAGCCCCTTTAAACTACTGCTGAGTTTATGTTAATGAGGTGATAGTTTTGGAAAGCCCTGAAATATGGAGGTAGGTTGCCAGGGGAACCAACCTTCTCTTTGGGAATTGGTACTTTTAGCCCCACCCCCTGGCCACCAGGAAGGGCAGTGAGCCTGGAGGTTGAGCACAGCACCTGTGACCAGTGATGCAATCAACCCTGCTTTACGTGGTTACGTGGTTACGTGCTTACGTAAGAAGACCGCCCTTGAAGAAGCCTGTGGGTGGGCAGCAGGTGGTGTTTGGTGAGTGGCTCCCTTGAGTATGTGGTGGTGGAGGGAGGTTTGCGTCCTGGACACAGAGGTGGAAGCTTCACACACTTTGCCTTGTACCTCTGTTCCATTTGGCTGCCTATACGTGGGTTGTGTCCTTGATGATAAACCACCAGTCCAGTGAGTGAACTGTTTCCTTGAGTTGTGTGAGCCGTTCTAGTAAATTGTGAAGCCTGAAGGAGGGGTCGTGCCCCCCCCGCCCCCCACTTACATTGGTGGGTCAGAAGCTCAAGCTGCAACCTGAACTTGAAATTGGCATCTGCAGTGGGCAGCAAGCAGTCTTGTAGGCCAGAAGCCTAAACCAGTGAGGGAGGCCTGTGTTAATTTGGGGCAGTTAGGGTCAGAATTAAAGGACAAGACATCCACTCCGTGTATGTCGAAAGAATTGGAAAATTGGTGTGGGAAAGCGTGCATATTTGGCTTCAGAAGTGGTGTGCAGGTAAAGAGAAATAAGAGTTTTGCTTTTTGTTTTCATTTTATTAAATATTAATACACTCTTAAGTTAACTTTCCATTTAGTTATTACAACATATTGACACTGCCCCATGTATACATTCTTGAGTGTTTTACACCCAACAGTTTGTATCTCCTTTTCAATCACCAAGATGGTGTCTGGGGTTTCATGGCCTCCTAGGCCCAGTTCCAAGCGTGCTCCCACCTCTAGCTGTGGAGAGCTTCAGATTCAGCCTGCTTCCACATTAGGAAGCGTGCATGGTAGCAGGCGGTGGAAGTAATGACTAGAACTTTTGCAACAGGACAGCCTGGGTGAAATTAGAGGAAATTAGAGCTCTAATGTCTTTTGAGTGGATTTGGTAGAGAAACTAGCTTCTAAACACACATACTTCTAAAGCTGTGGTTTTCATCCTCTGGTTGTGTAGTGGACTCATCTAGGAGGCTTTTAAGAAACACAGGTCAGCTGCTCTGAACTCAAGAGTTTCCGGTTTCAACTGAGTTGGGGGTAGGGAGCAGAGGGACGCGAATGGGAAGGCTCCCAGCGCCATGTTGGTTTGAAGGCTTTCCAGGTGATGCTAATTGCAGTCCTGATTCAGAACCACTAGGTTCGGTTTGAGATTCAGATGAGAAAGAAGGTAAGAGATCCTGCAAGTATACTTCCAAGGGGTCTTACCCTTCAAAAAGAGTAAATGGTGTTCAAACTGAGTCTTAAACTGTTAGTGGCCTGGTTTGGGTAAGTGTTTTTCTGCCAGTCTAATTTTTTTATTTTCAGCTGGTGCTGCTCTTTTGCACAATATTTTTCACCAGGTTGTTTTAGGTGAGGGGATTTGACTGAACTTTGTCGACTCATTTGTATATGTGCTGGAGGAGGGTGTTCCTATAGCATATAAATAATAACCCCTCTCACATCTATGATTCTTTTTATGGCTCCAGGGAAGGAATTCAGAGGGACTGATTTTGCAGCGTGAGGTAGTTCAGTTTTTCTAAGGTGTGCAGCCAGAGCCTTCCTTGCAGTCCTGGAGTTAACCTAAAGGAAAGATTGAGCTGTATTTGAGTGTTGAAATATTCCATGGAAAAGGAAAGGAAACAAGTTCCACTGCAGATTTTTCTTGGCAGGCCTTATCCCCTCTCCGCGCCCCTCCCCACCAAATTTCTGGCAAGTGCGATTAGAAATTGACTTGGAGAATTTGCTCACACTAGCTTCCCAAGACATCTTTAGCTTGCTTGCTGCTGACTAGCAGTAGTTAATTTGCTATCTCTCACACGTGTTATCCAAAAATCACAGAACTCATTAGCAATAAACAGCATGAACTTGGTGGGTCACATTTGGAGGATTAGCCAGATGTAAATCTGAGTTGCACTTGGGAGGTTTCCTGTGCCTCATTTTAAAAAATAAATAGAACTCTAGCCTTGAGTAGAAACAGATCTTTTTTTTTTTTTAATAAACTATCTTACTGGAAAACAAATTTTATTTTTCCAATTAAAAAATACGGGAAGGAGATAAGCTTTTCTTGATGCCAGTGCTTATTTGATTTCATGCCCTTTCCTTCTCCTTGCTGATGGCAGATGTGGCAGAAATAAAGACCCAGTTCTGTTGTTGAAGATGGGAGAAAAATGTAATCAATTCAGGAATTCTTAATTGACAACAGAGGTTTAAAACTTGATTGGTTGGTGGACTATTTAACATGCCTTTTAGGAAAATAAACATCTGTATATTTCCCCAGCCATTTTGTGTACCCATCACTACCCTGCAGGATTTGGAGGTATTGGCCCTGAAGATGATTCTTAGACCTTTTAAATAATGTTTCTCACTAAGCAGTTGAAAGAGGTAGTTTTCATGTGGTTACAATGTATGATTTATGTGATTAGAAAATTTCTGTTTTCTGTTGATATGCAGACTCACAGCTATGTTACCGGATATGCATATGCCACCTGTTTTTAATTCCAGCAGAACTTTTACCAGAATGAAATAAATACCTTACCTTTGAAGAATCAGAAAAGTAATTCAAATTTATTGAAACTTTTGGGTTTCTTTCTAGATCATACTAAATCAGATGAGTACACAAGTGCCCAGGAGTTGGCTCTTCTAAGTAGAAATTATGTTTCGTGCAGACACATGAATTGAGTTATAGAGACCTGCTAGAGACTTCCCATGAGTTGATTTTCATCATCCTGGTTTCTAGTACTCCCCAGATACAACAGTTATCACACTAACTTCTGTTTTCTGTTTATTGCAAAAATGTACTCTCCTGAGTAAGACATCTGTGTTATCAGAGCCAGTACAGGACTGTCAGTTGTCTTGTCCTTCTTTCTGCCTATGAAATCACTTAAGCATTTTCTATTTATCCTTAGTCCCTAGGTCAAGTTAACGATGTATGTTTCTGCTTTCTAGGGAGAAAGATAATTTGCGCCATTAGCTTTAATTCAGTGTTTCGGAAGAAATAGATGGTCAGACCTGGAGCAGGCGCACTTCTCAGGGCTCATTACCGAACCGCTCTTTTTGAAACTTCTGTTAACTGAAGGTGTCATGAGGGATGTGGGAGAAATGAAAAATTTGTTCTTCCTTACTTTCGAAGAACTTTCTCCCCTTTAAAGTGCTATGGTATCAGGTAATAGAACAGTTCAATAAGGAAAGCTGCAAGGGAGGGTAAAGAGAAAGAAAAAATGAAAACAAAATGAAGTATCAGAAACAAATAGTTCTCTCCATGTTCATATCACGTCCATACATCCTGAGAAACGGATACTGAAGTGGCAGAACCAGACTGCCTCTTCATCCCTCTGATCTAATTAAATGTATTTTCATGTAAAAAGGATAACAAAGTTAGATCTTAATGGGATTAACCTAAGTGAAATATATCAGGCCCTGCTTTGACATTAAAGATTATGGATGGCTCAAGTTCCACTGTGAGATAGTAGGTTTGGATCCTGTAATTTCTGCTCTTGCTACTTTGCTGAAAATACCAAAGTTCCCAACAGAACTTCCGGGTTGTATGACTGAGACTTGGAATATGACTTTGATTAGTTCTCCCTTTAATTTGGGGGAGGTTAATTTTTACTCTTTCATAATGAAGCGAAAACAAAGGAAAGGGGAGCTTTTTAGAAAGATAAGGCAGTGTTGATAGCTCCTTACAGTCTGTCTTGCTTAAAACTACCGAGATGAACTGATTTTTTAGTTGACCTTCACTGGTACCTACCTCCTTCTCCTTTTCCTTTGTATGTGTTGTAGTTGCTCAATAATGTTTTGGTGGTAAAATCTGCATAAAATCTATCATTTAACGAAGCTCTGTGTACAGTTCACGGGTATTAAGTGCTCATATTGTTGTGCAACGATCACCAGCATTCATCTGCAGAACTTTTTCATCTTAAACTGAAATGTCTTACCCTTTAGACACTTACTCCCCATGCTGACCTGCCCCCAGGGCCCTGGCAATCACCAGTCTACTTTGTTTCTATGCATTTGACTATTCTAAAGCCCTCTGAATGGAATCATACAGTATTTTTCCTTTCTGTGACTGACTTCACTTACAGTGTTCTTACGCTCATCTATGCTGTAACATATATCAGAATGTCCTTTGTTTATAATAATGGATAATATTCCATTATATGTGTATACCACACTTTGTTTTCCCATTTGTAAGTGAAACCTTTTGGCTGCTGGGAATAATGCTAAGGACACAGGTGTATAAATCTGTTTGAATTCCTCAGCATTTTTGAGGAACATTTTCTCCCCATGAGAAATGTCTTTCCAATTTAGTAATACTGATCTGACTTTGTTATTAACTTAGTGACTTAAAATATTGTTTACAATAAAGCCTTTTATGTAGCATAACTGGAATTAGTACATCTGGTTGAGTTATGAAGTATAAGGGACTGGTAAACACAGGGCAGTGAAAACTCTTTTAGAACAACACAACTCACTAGGTCAGTCAATCAGTCAATTCAGTTGCTCAGTCGAGTCCGACTCTTTGTGACCCCATGAATCGCAGCACACCAGGCTTCCCTGTCCATCACCAACTCCCAGAGTTTACCCAAACTCATGTGCATTGAGTTGGTGATACCATCCAACCATCTCATCCTCTGTCGTCGCCTTCTCCTCCTGCCCCCAATCCCTCCCAGCATCAGGGTCTTTTCCAGTGAGTCAACTCTTCACATGAGGTGACCAAAGTATTGGAGTTTCAGCCTCAGCATCAGTCCTTCCAATGAACACCCAGGACTGATCTCCTTCAGGATGGACTGGTTGGATCTCCTTGCAGTCCAAGGGACTCTCAAGAGTCTTCTCCAACACCACAGTTCAAAACTATCAATTCTTCGGCGCTCAGCTCTCTTTATAGTCCACCTCTCACATCCATATATGACCACTGGAAGTGTGGCCTATTTTCATGATTGACTCATTGCAAGAGACTTAAAAAAGATTTATTTTAAAGATCATGCATTTTAGCATCTTCATGAAAAGTAGTGTTGCTGCGTGACCTCTGGAAAAAAATCAAACTATAACAGTAACTTGAAGAATAAATATCTTATTAACCAAAATTGTCCAAGAAAAATAATCTTTTGATTAACCAAAAGCATCCAAGCTGAATACAATCCAGGGTTTGGGATGTGTGTCTCCTTCACTAGAGGAGAGCCAGGCTTCTTGGAATGTAGTGTAATAGCTCATACTGCTGGCACAGGACTCCTGAAGGTATATTTCCCACCCTCACAATCTTGGTGTTTTCAATGTCTTTCTTTTCTGGAGCAAACTTGAGATGGTAATTCTTTCAGATACCTTAAATTGTAGCTAGACAGAGACAAGCTCCTTCCTGTAGTTATTACTATTTACTGAACATGAACCATATGTCAGCTATATTACTAGCTAACATGTATTCAGGCTTCCCTGCTGGCTCAGTGGTAAAGAATTTGTCCAGAGTGCAGGAGATGTGGGTTCGACCCCCAGGTTGGGAAGATCCCCTAGAACAGGAAATGGCAGCTCACTCCAGTGTTCTTGCCTGGGAAATCCCATGAACAGAGGAGCCTGGTGGGCTACAGTCCATGGGGTGGCAAAAGTCGGACACTACTTAGTGACCAAACAGCAACATTTATTCAGGGCTTGGCATATATTGGGCATTATTTTTAACTATAAATATATATAGTAATTATTTGATTACTGAAAAGATCTCAATGCATTTGATACCAGCATAACTTCATTTTACAAATGAGGAAAGTGAGACACAAGTTATCTTGATTGGGAACACAGAAATTGGCAGAGTAGAACTGGAACTCAGGCATCTAACTTCAGACCTTGTTCTTTCACTTCCATGCTGTACTGACCTGAGTATGTAAGAGTGCATACTTATGAGGCTTGTGGGCAACATTCTCTGGAGGACAAATTCTTTTTGAGGAGAATAACAGTTTATAAAGCTACAAGTTGTGTGTTTCTGTCTAGAAACCCATACGATATCAAATGATCATGAAGTAGTTTAGACGTTCAACATCAAAGAACCAAGGTGGTTTCTATTAAATACGGTGACCTTTGTTTCACCTTTAAAGGTGAACACATTTTGTAAAAAAATGATATTCAAAAAGATCAGCTTAGGAATATTGAGAAATAATTTAATATAATTGTAAAAGGTTTTATTACTTCACTAGGAATTCATATTTTGCAGAGAGATTACGAGAAATATGTGTTAAGAATCAGCCTTACTGAGAAATTTGGTATTACAGAGTTTGTAAGGAACACCTACTTAAGTATAGGTAGACCACTTAAAAATCTCTATATAAAAAGAGATTTCTCTAAACAGAAGGTATTGGGGGTTTATCTATGTTCCATTATTTACATCAGTTAGCAAGTGAATGAGCCTTTTAAATGAGAGGTTTTAATTCTTAATGCTCATGGTGAGTTTTAAAGAGTTTTATTAAAGCTGAAGGAACATTCATTGGGCAACAGTTACCAGGCCTTTTGCTAGATGGCAAGGCTTTAAAAACAGTTAAGGAATAATTGTTACTTTTAAGGTCTGCTTAACCTGTGAGCTGCTGAAGAGACTTCTTTATTCTCTTGAGTAAAAAGGTTAGGGCGATACAGTTAGGTATTTGGCTTTGAAGGCTGAATAGGAGTTTTCCAGGCAGACAAAATAGAGTGAAGGGGTGAAGGGTCTCAGGCCGAGGCAAAGTCAGGTACAGGGACACTAAAAGAAGCAGCGTGACACGTTCAGCAGGTCTTAAATAGAGAATCAGTTACAGTGTAAAGACCACAGGCTTAGGCACACGTTTTAAAAACTAGTCCTGGTTTTACAGACTTTAAAAAGACAAACTCAGACACTTTGGTTTCTGCTTTGAGGATCAAAAATAATGCATGTAAATTGTTCACTAAAGAACAATTTAATGACATAGGGTTTTGCACTGATAGTATCAATTATTTTTTTCATTTGTGTGTTGGTTTATTGTTTTGGACAATAAATTGGTATGGTTCATAACTCCAGAAAGTAGAAAAAGCTCTCATCTTTGTGCCTTGTCAAGTTCCTCCTTTTCAACCCCCACAGGAAGCCACTGTTGTTCATTTCTTAGGTATCCTTCCATTGTCCCTTCATGTTGCAGGGAAACTTGAATACTATTTCAGTGCTTCCAGCTTTTACACAAAAGGTAGCATATTACACACATTGTATAGTGCAGTCCTCTTTGTTTTCACTTAGCCATACATCTTAAAGGTCTTTCATGTCAATTTATAGGGAGTTTCCTCGCCCTTTTATTTTGATACAGCTTGACTCAAGAAATGGCAGTAACAGTGTAGAATTCCCTTGTACTCTTTACCCAGCTTCCCCTATGATACTCTTAGATAATGGTGGTTCATCGTCAAAACCTGGAAACTGATGTTGGTACAATGCTGTTATCTCAGGTAGTGACCTTATTTGATTTTATATGCATATTTTTATTTTTGCCTGCACAGCGTGTAGGATCTTAGTTCCCTGACCAGGGATGGGGCCTGTGCCCCCACTAGTGGAAGTGCAGAATTTAATTGCTGGACCGCCAGGGAAATCCCTGCATGTATATTTTTAGATTCATTTCTTTTTGTATAGAGATACATATTTCTGTGAGATTTTATCCATATATAGTCAGGTAACCATGAGCACAGTCAGGGTACAGAACTAATTGTTCCCTCTTCACGAAGGAACTCCCTTCTGCTCCTTTTAATAGTCACATCCTTTCCCCAATCCTAAGTCTGGCAGCTGCTGATGAACGCTCGTATTTCATGTGTGCTTACTTTAAGACAGCCCCACCATATATTATACCTTCCTCAAGGGTAAGAAACCTACTTGCAACCTGTTTTCTTCCCTACAGGCCTGAGCACTTAATGGGCTCTTAATAGTGACTTGTTGAAGCAGAAGAATCAAAAGCAAAACAAAAGTCAAGCCCAAAAGACAATTAAAAGTTGAAAAACACATGAGTCAGGATAATTTGCTTTCCAAAAGAATGCAAGTTCAGATGCTCTTCAATACAAAGTCATCAACATGAATTGAGTGATAATTTATTATTTCTTTCTTGGCAAGACTTGGTAAACCTTAAGTGCTCACGATCAGAAACAGTTTTTCTAAAACATCACTTTACACTTTTCAAAGCATTTTCATAGATTTTTCCCTGTAAGGCCGTCTGTCACAGTGGCATGATGGAAAGCTGCTCTGGTTGACAGTCGGAAATTAGGTGACGGAAGGAAGTGAATGCTGCTTAGTTTTTTCTTCTCAATAGGTCGCACCTTCAGAGAGTTGCTGTGCTCGTTTTAACAGAAGAGGTTTTCCCTTACAGAAGAGGTGCAGTAATGTCTCTGGTCAGTTTACAACTGACAGAATTCCAAATCGTACACATCACTTCTCCATTATGAAGCTTACCTTCAGTTCAGTCACTCAGTCGTGTCCAACTCTTTGCGACCCCATGAATTGCAGCACGCCAGGCCTCCCTGTCCATCACCAACTCCCAGCGTTCACTCAGACTCACGTCCATCAAGTCTGTGATGCCATCCAGCCATCTCATCCTCTGTTGTCCCCTTCTCCTCCTGCCCCCAATCCCTCCCAGCATCAGAGTCTTTTCCAATGAGTCAACTCTTCACATGAGGCAGCCAAAGTACTGGAGTTTCAGCTTTAGTATCATTCCCTCCAAAGAAATCCCAGGGCTGATCTCCTTTAGAATGGATTGGTGGGATCTCCTTGCAGTCCAAGGGACTCTCAAGAGTCTTCTCCAACACCACAGTTCAAAAGCATCAATTCTTCGGCGCTCAGCTTTCTTCACAGTCCAACTCTCACATCCATACGTGACCACTGGAAAAACCATAGCCTCAACTAGACAGACCTTTGTTGGCAAAGTAATGTCTCTGCTTTTCAGTATGCTATCTAGGTTGGTCATAACTTATGTTCCAAGGAGTAAGCATCTTTTAATTTCATGGCTGCAATCACCATCTGCAGTGATTAGGGAATACGAATTCTTATTTGACTCCTAAAGTGAAAGTCGCATAGTCATGTCCGACTTTGTGACCCCATGGACTGTACAGTCCAAGGAATTTTCCAGTCTAGAAGACTGGAGTGGGTAGCCTTTCCCTTTTCCAGGGAATCTTCCCAACCCAGGGATTGAACCCAGGTTTCCCATACTGCAGGTGGCTTCTTAACCAGCTGAGCCAGAAGGAAAGCCCGAGACCACTGGAATGGGTAGCCTGTTCCTTCTCCAGGGGATCTTCCTGACCCAGAAATCGAACCAGGTTCTCCTGCACTGCAAGTGGTTTCTTTACCAACTGAACTATTTACTCTTAACCCTTTTTAGAAAAACGGTGGTGGCAGTGGTGTTTAAGTACATTGCGTGCTCCATTGCTCAGTCATGTGCAACTCTTTGTGACCCATGGACTGTAGCCCACCGGACTCTTCGTCCATGGGATTTTTTCAGATGAGAACGCTGGAGTGGGTCGCCATTTCCTCCTCCAGAGACTATTCTCCACTCAGGGATAGAACCTGTGTCTCCTGAATCACCTGCATTGACAGTTGGATTCTTTACCACCGAGCCACCGGGAAGCCCATTGAAATACATTACTCATTTGTAAAAGACACATATCGTAGTAGTTTATAGACATGATAACGGGCTTGGAGTCAGCTAGACTTCTGTCCAAATCCCAGGTCAATCATCCTTTATCTTTGCTGACCTTGGCTACACTTTTACTTATTAAAGTTTCAGGTAATCAGCTATAAAATGGTAGTTCCTCCATCAGTTTGAGCAATTTTAGATAATTGGAATAAGCCTACAGAGCACTTGGCGTCATGTCTGATAGCTGTTAATTCTCTGATAAACAGCACCTATTATATGTGATTCTTCATTTTACGGACTTTCTGCTGCCAGTTTTAAGGAAATATTAAGATTGTGTTATGTGCAAAACAATGTACTATTGGTGGAGCTAACATAGCTACACCTGGCTCAATTTTTAAACTTAGAAATGTAGAATGCATTTTTTCCTGTAAAGTTAAAAATTTATCGTTCAGGTTGTTGTGTTTTCACCTCTAAAGTTGCCATTCCATACCACCCACACCCCCAAATTCATAACTTTGGTGTGTGAATGAGTAGATTTTTCAGAAATGAAGAATTTGTTTCTATAGCATGGGACAACTGAGAAAGCATTTGTAGCTTAGCTCTTACTAAGCTTCTGGTAATTTTCTCACTATATATTGATGTACATTCATGACCTGAGAGATGGTCCGTTGGAGAAACAGGTAGCTGGTGTGTGTGTGTGTGTGGGGGTACTCATTGTATACAACTCTTGTAATAATAAAAGATAATTAAGTGCAATGAACAGGCTTTGCAGTCACATCCTTCAAATTGTTCAGAGAATGTGCTTAAGCTCTACTTAGAGGGATGTTTGTTTACTTAGGGTGTGAGTGACAGTTGAGGTATCAGTGAGAAGCATTTGTATCACAGTGACAGACTGCAGAGAACTCTTCCCTGGGTTACAGATTGCTAGGAAATTGGATAGGACCTCCTGAGAAATTCTATCCCAAGCCTTCCCTCCAGAGGAGGCTGTGGCATCCATTAGAAAGGCGGTGGGGGTGGGGTGGACACCTGGGGGCTCCCAGGGAGTGTGTTGCCCTCCCATCCAGTGTGTTGTGTGAAGCCCCCTGTACATAGGGGTGCTCTGCACAGCATAACGATTGCTCAGCTCAGCATGGAAAATGTGTCAATGTTCCCTTGAGAGCCTCTTGGACTTCTCAGACAACTTAGTCATAAAGGCAGCTTGCTTGGCAGTGCTCATCAGAAGTCTAAATGATGGAGTTTAGTGCTGAGACAGAACAGTGGCTCTCAACACTAGATGCTGATAAGATGGGAATTTTCTTTAACCTTCTAGATGATTCTACAGTACAGCTGGGGTTAAGAGCCACTGGGATAAAGAGGAAACCCTCTGACAAAATGACAAAAAAGCCAGAAAGCCCTCCCACCTACAGTGGGTAGCTTGGGTCCCCTTATTTCCCAAGCAGGCCACTGGTGTTTTGGCTGAAACTTCTCTTCCTATTCTGAGTATGGGTCCACTGGGCAGAGATGCTGTTGACTGCTGCTGCATCCATCCACCTGCATTTCCTGCTGTGTGGGACACAACTGCTCTGCTTGTCTCACAATGTTTTCCTGTTTACCTTTGAAATCATTTTTTAAAGCCTTCACCCTCAGGCTTTAAGCAGAAGTGTATGTTACTTTCTAAAGGATATTGCATTTAAATCTTAATAATTTGTCTCTTTCATATAAGAGAAATAACTGTGCAGTGTGGACAAAAACCCTCCGAGAAAACCATGTGTTTCATATTTACTGCAAATAAGTCATTCCCTCTCCTGTGTTTTCAAGAGTCATAATTTGGAAATCATTCTTTTCCTGTAGAAACCAGAAACCTGTTCCTCACCCCTACCCCGTCTTTTTGATAGCTGTAATAAAAGTTCCTATAGGCAAGAGCTTTTGATTTGATAGAATGTAGTGGTTGTCTTTCTAGAGAAGCCATGGAAGGTGCCTGGGTGCATTTTTTCCCTCTCAGTTGCATGTGTCTTGTATCCCCTGAACATCGTGTCCAAGTGTGATGTCACCACGTGTCTTCAGTACATCCCACGTCCTTTTACAAATGCGAAATACAGAAGAAACTGATTGAGTGTCCCTAGTATATTTCAGGTACATCCTAAGTGGCCTGCTTCAGAGGCACACAATTCCAAGGTGTATGCTGACGTTTATTGTCCGGCTTCCAGTTCTTAAATGTCTTTCTGATCACATGGTGGCTCTGTTTTGCCTAGGGTGACCTATCCTCTTTTAAATGCCTAGGAATTGGCAACAGTCTCATTTCACTGGTGAGTTTGCTGAAGTGTTATCATAAGACAACCAGAATGATTGATGAGCTCTTCAGGTAGGGAAATGCTGCCAGCTTGGTTTGTATTTGGTCTACCTCAAGTTCTGCTGCTTAATTTTCTATTTCAGTGATGAGTAATCCCTTTTCCTGCTAGTAGCCATAATCACATTATAAGAGACTTAAAAATTCTCATTTCCCAGTAGTACTTCTCACTACAGTAAGCATTTTTATTTCATGTAAGATTGCTCTTATTTTTTCCCCTGACATTGGGAGAGATAGACCAATATTTATTTTATTTGGATTTTTTAAAAAGACTTATTTTTAATTGGAGTAAGATTGCTTTACATTGTTGTGTTGATTTCTGCTGTACAAGGTGAATTGGCTCTGTTTGTGTGTGCTCAGTTGCTTAGTCGTGTCTGATCAGCTATATGTATACATATATCCCCTCCCTCTAAAGCCTCTCTGCCACCCCTCTGGGTCATCGCTGAGCTCCCGTGCTGTACAGCAGCCTCCCAGTAACTCGGTTTTACACATACGTCAGTGCTACTCTACCGATTCCTGGACTGATATTTAGATTTCCTAATTTAATTGCAAGAACACAGGAAACATTCTGGTCAAGTGGAGGAGTGAAGGACTGAGGGAGAGCAGTCCTGGACTCCACCGGAAAGGGCAGCAGCAGGCCTGGAATGTGGTAAGAGACTCCATGGACCTTGACAGTTTTTAACAAGGAACACTAAAATTTTGCTTGAGAATCTAATGCCTTTGGTGAATATGGGATCTAGTGAGGCATACTCATCTCTGCCTCTCCCCATGTATTCCTTTGATCATGTTTGTGCCGTTCTTGAAACAACCACATGTCTCTCCCTGACTGGACAGGCCCAGAGATGGAGATAAGTAGGCCCTTCAACAGCCTCCTGTTTTCAAGTTTGTTCTTGTAGGAAGGCCAACAGGGCGGAGGACAGCTCTATATCTGGGAAGTGCAAGCATGCAGCTACATTTTGTTTTACAAGACTGCATTTGGACGTGAATACACCTCAGGTATCTTGGAGCCATGGAGCACCTTTAATTGTTGTTGTTGAGTTGCTAAGTCATGTCCAACTCTTTGTGACCCTGTAGACTACAGCACACCAGGCTTCCCTCTCTTTCATTATCTCCTGGAGCTTGTCAGACTCATGTCCATTGAGTCGGTCATCCTCTGTCACTCTTAATGCTTTAATAATAATATTTAATTCTGTCTAGAACTTGGATTTCAACTCCCCTTTTCTGGAGTTTTTGAGTGATATGTTGTTCACAAAACTCCTAACTTTTATGGATTTAGGATATAAATTCTTATTAGGTTCTCTGCCACTGAATACTAGATATTTGGGAAGCTCACTGCCTCTCAGGAGGATGTGATAGTGTGATATTGCTTGATCGGGTGTATGGTTGTTGGAGTTTGATTTTACAGATACTGCAGATACTGTTAATGGTAGTGGTCAGATAGGCAGAGTGAATCACTATTTTAAACTAGCAAGAAAACTGACTTTAAATGGAGGTTTCTGATTGACTGCCCAAGGCTGTTTAGCGATGTCAATAATCTTAGAAAAGATGAATTGCAGGTATTACTCATTTTTATTTAGGAATTTAATCCTGTGGATAAGCAATGTTTGCCATTCCAAACAGTAATCCTATCGTGCTTGTCACTGAAAGGCCATGTGACCAACTCTGTAATAAGATACGGAAACACATTGTACTTAACCTCTTTTGGGATTTGTTCTCTTTTTCTCCATTTTTTTTCCAGTTTATGTCTCCTGATGGTCCAGGAACTCATTGAGATACAACAATTGTATATTTTGGTTTCTTTGCAGAAAGACAGCGAGCAGGGTTTAAATTAAGTTCATAAGTATTTGCTTGGCTGCAAATAATTGTTTGCCAGGTGATGATGGAGGTGAGTGACATGGAGCCTAGCCAAGAGCGGGAGGAGAGGGGTCTGTGTGTGTAGGTAGATACATTTCGTATTTCCCATGGCTTGGTTTCATTCTACCATCAAAACTAAAGAAATTAATTGGTTTTCTTCCTGGGATGATCTATTTGACTGACAAGCCCTGAATCAGCTATTAAATCCCACTGTCCTGGCCTTAGGTTGGCAAGTTCAGATGGACTTCTCTAACTCATGTTTACATAAGAGTCTCTCCTGTCCCCATCCTCCTTTTAGGCTTAGATTGTCGTGGAAATGGAGAAGAAAGAGAGGAATCTGCTTTCCAACTTATATTTTACTGATTTGGAATTAGGAGTTGGCTTAATTAGATATTACCTTTTTTTTTTCCCTCAAGAAAAACAGAGGGTGTGTGTGGGAAAAAAATAGTGTGACCTAAATTGCTGAACATCTATTTCAGATGGTGTAGTTTAGAAATATTGGTACAACTCTTAGACCAACAATTGTCATGTTAATTACATATTTACTAGGCCAAAACTGAAAACATTTTATTTTGGTATCTTACGGTTTTCAAAGCAATCCAACTTTTTTAAATTAGAGAATTCAGAAAGCAATTAATGCGAGTTAGGTTATATTGAAGCTGGATTTAGAGATGCATGATGATTTGAATTAGTGTCTATGATATGTCAGCTCCTATTACCATTGTAAAATCAGTGATGGGCAACGTGTAAGATATTGGGCTTAGATGAATACTACGTAAACCTAGATTGCTTCCCCCAACCCCCTAAATAGTAAACCAAACGATGACAACATAGATGTGCATTCTTTCGCTACAAATCAGTCATTTGAGAAAGGTTTTAGAGGCTTTTTAAAAGTTTGTGAACATGTACTGTCATCTTTAAATATTGAATCATTTCACACCAGGAATGTATTTGCAGTTAAAAGACCATTCCACAGTAATTAGAAGTACCATAGTATTAAAAAAAAAAAAAAGCTTACTAAGAACAAAACAAAGAGGAGGGGCAGCTGGGGAAAGAGGGGTGATTTGGGGTTCTGTTGATCGTCGGGGGTGGTATCATTTCTGGGCAGCAGAGTTCAGAGCTGGAGCAAGGTTGCACCCTGTAGTTTCTCTTTACACTTGGACAGAAATGGAGGTGTTGGGCCTTTAATCTGGTCCCTGCCCACAGCCGAGTTAGTGTTAGGCAGTATTTCTGTTTTGAACACGTCTGTCCTTATTTTCCCTCTTCTGTGCTTGCCCACTGGAAGGGAAAAACATAACCAGAGGTCCTGCTTGGGTGGAGCCACCACCCTTTGATGGCAATGGCCCAGGGTTTTCTGGGTTAACCAATTAGAGCCTTTCAGCTGGCAAAGAGGAGGGGTGGGCTGCAACTGCTCTGTTCTGCCTTCTCAGATTCCCTTCCTTCCCACTCCAGAAGGGAAAGGAACAGCCTGAGCTCAGAGGGAAGACATGCTGGTTGGGAGAGCCCCGTGCTGCTCAGAGGTGAAGACACGGGTTGCGGAAGCCCCGTGTCCTTCTGTGGGGAGGAGTTCCCAGCATATTCCTGGAAGGTGTGGGATGAAGAAGAATCCACCTTTGAGTCTGCTGCTTCTGTGACTCTGCCATGTGTGCCTTGGAGCTGGGGATGTGCGAGGATGGGAGGATGGTTGCCTCGAGATCCAGTGGGGATGGATGGAGAGGAGGTTGGAGCCTCTAGGGCTCCATCAGAGCAGGAGTCAGCATCCAAACAAGCGGAGATGCACCCTTTGGCGAGCATCCCTAATGCTCCCCGGGTCAATTAGGAAGGACCTTGGTCACTTGTGTGGGAGTTGAGAAAGCCAGTAATCTAGCTTGATTCCTCCTCTGGAAAAAAGACTTCTCAGGCTGCCTCCCCTACTTCTCTCTGCTGGGGGTGTGGAAGGGCAGCTGGGGTAAGTAGGAGGTTTTCTGCTGGAGTTAATTGAAAAAACAGCTGCTCTCTTCCATCCCCCTCACTCCCGCACCCCTAGCCCCACCCCATCCTTCTCTCTGTAGCAGGACAGAACTACTCTGTAAACTTTGGCAGGGGTGAAGCATCTTAATACTTTTGAAACAGGAAACTTTTTTTTTTTTTGGCATGGACTTGTTAGGTTAAAGCTGGGGGAATAAAAGCATAACTAAAATTTGATATAGTCATTCAAGAAATGATTTGTATTCCTCCAGAAAAGGGTCAGTGTGCAGTGGGTTTGAGTTGAAAAAGCCAAACTAAGATAAGGTAACAAGGCCGTGTCTGGAACTGGCAAGCTCCTGCCAGAACTTGAAAGCGTGTTTTCAGCCCTTCCTTTATTATCATAACCTCTTGAACAGAATATGCCATTTGAAACGACAGTAAATGCTTCTCAGTGGATAAGTTTATGACCTAGTTTTTTTGACCAAGAGCACTTGTGGGACTGAACGGCGCAGAGAAGAGCAAAGGAGCTTGGACATCGTTGGCCAGAAGTTCTGTGCAGATCGGGAGCTCTGGGCTAATTAGAACCCCGAGACATTAAGCAGCAGCTGTTTTATGGTGTGAACTTTTGCACAGAGGATTTCACGAGGCTAATTCTCCTTGGAAGTGTGTTTGCAGAGTGGATTCTTTGCCGGCTGTTGCTTCATTCTTCTTTGGAGGCCTGTTTTCACTGAGTGTGAGCATTTTCTGCCAAACCTAGCAATGACCTTCCTGGTGCCTGGAGCTGCGGCCCGCCTGGCCTGACCCAGCCGGGCTGGGCCAGGGGATGCTTGGGCGAGGTCGATTGGAAGGGGTGAGTTGTCTTCAGCTCATCCCACACCTCAGATCTGGAGTGAGGAACCGAAACCAAGGGGAAGAGAAAATGTTCTGACTTTTCTGCTCATAAAGGGGGTTGCTTGGCCCTCTCCTCCCTCGTGCTTTTTCTCTGGGTTCTTGGACCCAATCTTAGTTTTGCCCTCTGCAGTCTGTTAAATCTGAGCTCCCTTTTTCTTTGTTACACTTAACATGTGAGAATATATTTTTCAGAGAAAATTTTGAGAAATGAATTAAAATAAATTTAAAGTTCATGAATGATGAACTTAGACCTTAGGGTGTAGTTGACAAATCCACCCCCTGCCCCCCACACACATTTTCCCTCCCTTCTTCATCCACAATTGTTTTTCTTTCTATGCTCCCATGTGTATTTGTTTTTACAGTGGAACTACCAAATTAAACATACTTAGAAATGTTTTAGAAAGGAAAGTCACTCTCTATAAGGGACCCTTAATGGCATGCTAGAGCCTAGGATCCATCAGAAATTGCATAGTTATAAATGGCTAAAGTTAATATCAATTATGTAATTGATTATTAATACAAGTTACTTAAATGATTCCAGAATACACCACATTTTCATATTACACCTTTCTTTTGTAGGAGTGCACATCTTAAACAGACCTTAAAGACACACTTCTGTCTTTTATAGACACATGAACTTTTCCATGCATAAGGCTCCTTACATGAGAAAACTATGACATTATCCCTACCATACACCAATAGAGAAATAATTATATATGTTAAAGTGTATGAGAAATGTTGGACACGAAGACTGTTTAGGCATTGTTTTTAACTTACATTTAAGTTTGATTTGCATTAGAAAATGTGAAAGGGATGTGAGATCACAGGTACATATTGTCTATGAAAAATCCACTTGAGCATGTTTAGAAGGAACTATTCTAGAACATTTAACTATAGTTGAATAGGGATCATAATCATGTGAAATTGCTCACATTTGCTCCCCTCAATTTTCCACAGGGAGCTAGCAGATCTGTTAACAATTCTAACGTCTAACTTTTGCTAACATACTTTCATGAAGAGCATGAGAGTGGCTTTCCCCTGTGTCTCTTCTGACACAGTTCAGATGAGGTACAATTGCAAGACTTCAACAGAAGTTACTGTTATAAGTCTGTTCACATTTGCAAAGCTTTCAGTTGTAGGTGTAACTGACTGTTTGGGGGCAAGCCTGGCTCAGGTGGTTTCCAGGAAGAGAATAGAACATTTCTTGTCTTCCATGGTGGGTGCCCATCTTTCTCCTCACTGCTCGTCAGATTCCTTTTCTTTGACTTGGAGGACTCCTTCCTCCCTCTTCACATCATGTTTCCGTTTTCTCCTTCTGGGATCTTGCCTGTCCTCCTCACCCGTCCATTGCTGCCCTGTACTCCCTTTCTGCCGCCATGGAGATGAACCTTGAATGGCTTTGTGGAAGATGACTCATCATCAGGGACCGATGAGTCACCTGTAAAGTTAATAGTGTTTCTTTGGGACCCCATTTGTGGGAGTATAATTTGCAGCTAGGTGTGAGCAACTACAATTTGCAACATAGTGTTTTAATTGTTCAGAGGTGTCCATAAAAATAGTTTGGCAAATTAAAATTACTTATGAATGAAGATGCTTTTTCTTACCCAAAGAGGTGCTCCCTAGAAAGCACCCCTCTTTGCACTGATGCCTGGCTGTTGGCTCCAGCATTTGCTGTCTGAATTGATCAGGCTCTACTTGACACATGGTGCAGGGCTACACGTTTCTCAAACTCCTGGCTTTCCAAATCTGAGTAAAGAGCTGAGCCACAGGTAGCACCACCCAAGTTGGTGAATTGAGTGAATCATTCCATTACTGATGCAATTTAGCCTTGACAGAACCTCTTTAGGTACCACCTAAAGAAATGAAATCTAGTTGAATGAATTCTCTCCATTCACCCCCGTTTTAAAAACAATCCTAAAACACACATAATAGGAAGTACAATCTTACAAGCTCTCCTCTTTTCCCAATTTCTAGGAGGTCAGGGGATGTCTCTAGAGTGTCATGGTTTCACTAGTGACTGTAGTAAGAGAATGTTTCAGGTGAATAGTTCTATTTCTTGTCTGTGTCTGCCCTTCATAACTTCTTCCTCAATTTTCTTGGTATCATCCCCCAACCAACCCTATGTTACTAAATCAGTTCAAGAGTGAATACCAATAACCATCTGAGATTGTTGCCTACTTGTAATGCCTTTCATTTTGAGAAAATATGGCAAATTTCACAAGAGGCCATCACTAGGTAAGCTTAGACATATCAGTCACACCCAAAATATTCTTCTTTGGTGGGTACTTGGTGAATGTTTCAGGCTGAATCCAGTTGTACTCAGCTCAGAACCTACAGTATACTTGGTACCAAGAAGAGAATTTAAGAAACATTGAATTCTTTTTTTTTTTTTTCATTTCATTTCATTTTATTTTAAATTTCTTAACCAGATAAACCTGTTTCCTTCCAAAGAAATCCCAGGGCTGATCTCCTTGAGAATGGACTGGTTGGATCTCCTTGCAGTCCAAGGGAGTCTCAAGAGTCTTCTCCAACATCACAGTTCAAAAGCATCAATTCTTCGGTGCTCCGGACATGACTGAGCGACTGAACTGAACTGACTGAACTAAACCTGTTTCATAGGTAATTGTCCTCTGAAACCTAGCAGTAGTAGATGATTTTGGCAGTGAGTTTTGGAGTCATTCTGCCTCATTCTGTAGATGGTTTATGGCATATAGACAGGATGCAGTAAGTATATTTGGGAATGGGGGAGCATAATACGGCATCTGGAATGAAAATGGAAAGCAAGCTGGAGACATTCAGAGCACTGGGGAGCTACCCCTGGTATCACTAGTAATTCTCAGGCAGAAATGCAGTTCAGATCATCTGCGGGAGCTTTGCCACCTGTCAGTACCAGAAAGTCGGTTGCTGGAGGTGGAAGACAAGGACACGCTCCAACATCAAACTTCCTGAGTCACTGACGTTTCTGTACCTCAGTGGCCCCATCTGTACAATGGGGATATCCTGTAGAGTTGTATTGTAAAATCGCTCCCCCAAAGGCGATGCTGGGAACACACGCTTGGTTGAACTTGCAGCTCTCGGAGCTGGCCTGCTGAGCTGGAACAAGGCCCCGGAAGTCATACTTTGATCAAATTTTGGTCTTCCCATCGTCTACCCTGGTCCTTTTAGCCTTTCTGACATGAGTGACTTCCTTTGTGGAATGAGATGATGGGGAGTCTGTTGTCTTTTTCCTGAACTCTCTCTGACCCAAACCAGAGTCTGGCTCTGTGGAGGATGAGGGAC
This sequence comes from Nanger dama, assembly GCA_917880005.1. Taxonomy (NCBI): domain Eukaryota; kingdom Metazoa; phylum Chordata; class Mammalia; order Artiodactyla; family Bovidae; genus Nanger; species Nanger dama. Next base: position 9,911,675 of record CAKJTW010000032.1, on the reverse strand, counting down.
TCCTCATAAGGAACGCCATATCTGGAGATCAGACAGAGCCGTTTCTCCAAGCCTGGGTCTCTCTTTCTGCACTTGGAACGAGTGAAGTGGACATGAGGCGTCTTCCTTGTGCTGGGTGTTAAGTGCTTGACCTTAACTGTGAGCATCAACAACTTAGGCAGAGCTGGGCAGTGAACTTCCTTGGTTCCGAATCACCCTCTTGCCCTCACCTACATGATTTTGTTCCTTAAGCAGAGATGACTTATGGAGAAAAGAAAGCACAACCCATTGTAACACTGACAAACACAGCCCTGCAGATGGCTATTTGTGTGTGTTTTACAGCAGGAAAACCTCCCTTCCCTTATCATTCTTTCCAGTCCCCTGTGGAGCCCTTGAACCTTTTCTTTGCTTCAGACTCCCCCAGATCAGACTTAATTGTGAAAACCAGTGTTGTGGGTTTGGAACAGTGAGTGGAGAACAAAGGTCAGTCTGTCCCCACTTTCCGAGGCCCTGGAGCAATGCTTCTTAGCTGCTGGTTGAGCTGGAATAAGACTTTCTAGGGAAAGTTGCTTTTCATAAGCTCACAGAGAAGAGAGAATGTATTGTGTCTACCAAACTTTGTCTCCATATTTCTTCTTTAAAAAGCTTCTTTATTTAGTTATTTTTGGCTGTACTGGGTCTTCATTGCTACCCTTTCTCTGTGACGAGCGAGGTCTACTTTTCATTGTGGTGCAGAGGCTTCTAGTCGCAGAGCACGGGCGCTCTGCTTGCTGACTCAGTAGTTAGGATGCGTGGGCTTAGTTGTCCCGCAGCATGTGGGATGTTCCTGGACCATGGAGCGAACCAGTGTCCCCTGCGTTGGCAAAGCAGATTCTTAGCCACTGTACCACCAGGGAAGCCCTATCTCTGTCTTTCTGTTCATACTGTTCTCCTGTTAGATCTTGCCAGCGACAAGAGAAAGAAGCAGGAGAGGATTTCCTCAATCCAGCTGAAATAAATTCTACCCATTTCTTTCAGATCAGATTGTCTAAAGAACTGAAAACCTCTACTGGGCGTCTTTGGAAGGAATTACAATGATAAGAGTTGATGTTTAGAATCTTGTTTGAACTAACTGTAGGGCAGGTTTTCCTTTGAAAAGGAAGATCTTTTATCTATTTTTCAAGCGTGTTTTCTTCAGTACCTTGGAATAATGACGTGTGTAGTTGATGCTTCATACGTGTCAGATGAATTAATGCTCTTCCTAAATCTTGTCTCACCCTCTGTTTTACACCTTTTGCCATTGTCATAGTTCTTGAAAATTTACTTGCTTTTTTGGTTTGTTTTCTGCACACATGTGTTTTCACTTTTTTTTTTTTTGTGGTTGTTTAGTCTCTTAAGTCGTGTCTGACTCTTTTGCACCCCATGGACTGTAGCCCACCAGACTCCTCTTGCCTATGGGATTTTCCAGGCAAGAATACTAGACTGGGTTTCCATTTCCTTCTCCAGGGGATCTTTCCAGCCCAGGGCTCAAACCCACGTCTCCTGCTTGGCAGGTGGATTATTTACTACTGAGCCACCAGGGAAGCCCTTTCACTTGGTTACTTTGCACAGATTCTTCCCTCTGCCTAGTTTGCACTTCTTCCACTGTTCAGTAACTTATATTGGTTATTACTGACAGTCTAGGTCAAAACCTAAGTCTTCCAATAAGCCTTCAGTGAGTGTCCCCATCTACTTAAATCTTGTCTTACTTAACTCCATCAGCACACACAGACACACATGCACAGAGGCACACACGTCTGACTTACTCTGTGCGGAGCCCCAGAAGCCTGGGTTTCTCTTTAAATCGTGAGTGTACTTTGAAGTGATGGAAGAAGAGTGTGGAGCTTGGCTGTTGGAAGGCACATCTCATCTCTGGACAGCACACCCATGGGCTGCCAGCATGCAGTGTGTTGATCCCATGTCGGTGAAGTCCTGATTCCTTGGTAGCATTTGTGGGCTCACCTGTGCCTAAGATGAGTCTTATTTCAAGATGACTCTTCTACAGCTCTCTTCTCTGACAGCAGTCATTAAGAGATTAGGTTTCTTGAAATATCAGCATTTGTCGGCCCCCTGGCTGAATAATGCTCTGCAACCTAAGGAGGAAGGGATTTCTGAACAGATCTTCAGCAGAAAAGAAATGCTGAGCTTTAAAAAGAAACATTCATATTGCAATACATCCTCTTTCCTGCTGTGAACGGACATATGCTTCTCAAATATGTGACTCAGTCAAGGGCATTTTGAGGTGTTTGTAGAGAAGGGAGGGGAATTGGAAGGGATTTGGAGAGGGTTTGATTGGAAAGGAGACTGACTTTGGTTTCTCATCCTAGTTGGTAACCATGGCACAGTGGTATTTTAAATATCCCAGTTCTTCAATGTAAACCTCTTATTTGGAAGAAATTGCTCAAATTACTTTAAGACTTCAATAGTTGTGAGTGTGTGTGTGTGTGTTAGTTGCTCAGTTCTGTCTGACTCTGTGACCCTGTGGACTGCAGATCACCAGGCTCCTCTGTCCATGGGATTCTCCAGGCAAGAATACTGGAGTGAGTTGCCATTCCCTTCTCCAGGGGATCTTCCCAACCCAGGGATAGAATCTGGGTCTCCTGCATTGCACGTGGATTCTTTACTGTCTGAGCCACCAGGGAAGCCCCTAAATAGTTCTTGGATCAGCGTTTACCGGATGAGAGGTTGCAGGACTTAGTATGGTTATTCTCTGGTGTGTTCAAAACCACAAAGCATCTTTCATAAAGTCTAGCACTCTAGTGGGCTGAAGTGCCCACTAATGTCAGTGAAAGGAATGAAATGAGGCTGAGGATTCAAACTGGTGGTAACATCTTAGAAGCAAATTATATCAAAATAGCTACTTAAGGGAAGGATATGACCACTTAGGTGGCTTAGGTGCGCAGTGGGGTTATTTAGCACCTGAACATGGCAGATTCAGTTTTGCTTGATAGCTAGAAGGCAATCCTGCGTATGTGACATTTTTATACCTTTTTTTAATTAAAAAAAAAATTAGTTAAGGAACCTCTTTGGACAGGAAAAGAGGGCAAAGCTGTGTATCTGTCATTCCCAAATCTATTAGCCTGATTACCGAATTGGGAATTTTTCAGTGAACAGGGGCTTCCCGTGTAGCTCAGTGGATAATGTATCTGCCTGCAACACGGGAGACTTAGGTTCAATTCCTGGGTTTGGAAGTTCCCCTGGAGAAGGAACTAGCAACCCACTCCAGTTTTCTTGCCCAGAGAATCCCATGGATAGAGGAGCCTGGCAGGCTACAGTTCATGGGATCGCAAGAGTCGGACACGACTCAACGCTTGCTTTCTTTCAGTGAACATTAACCCAAAGGATTGTGATAGTTCTGATAACTAGACAGTAAAACTTTCTATTTGACTCCACTGCAACCTAGCTTGCAGTCAACTGTGGAAACCCAGTAAAGTTGGTAGTCACACATAATAAAAGATGAGGGGATACTTCCTTACCCTTGGAGCGGAAAATGGGGAAGCCTGGGCCTTTGAATAGAAATTGCATGTGCCTTGGTCCCGTGTGCACTGATTCTTATATTAACTCCTGCTTTCATTTTACTCCTGATACTTAATTGATAAATCCAAAAAACTTGTCTTCTGGGCCTTTCTGATAGCATTGTGGTCTTTCTGGATGGCTCAGATTGTTAAGGCATCAGCCTGCAATGCAACACACCTAGGTTCGATCCCTGGGTCGGGATGTGTACGCAACAAATGGTTCTCTCCTTCCTTGGCCTTTACCTGGGAACGTGCTCTTCTAGGTGCAACTTTTAATACTTTTTTCTCTGGCTTTTCTTTATCCCCACTTTTCTCCCGAGAGTTGAAACTAAAATCTTAGGTATCTTAATATTTTTAATAGTATGAAACAAGCCAGAATTTGTAGCTGAAATATTTTGAGAATAGTGTATCTCAGTAATTCCTGCATTTCGTTGAATAACAGTATACATTTTCTTCATAGTTTTTGGTGACAGAGTTCCATCAGTCTGAAAGTAATTTAAGATGGAACTAGTGATGGAGCCTAGAGCACAAGCAGAGTTTAAGACCAAAATGTTAGTAGGCACTAGACGTTTCTCATGTTATCTTCTCCGTGAATCGTTGGTAAAGTCAGGGGATAATTTTCATCAGCGTCTCCACTTGTCTGGCCAATTAAGACATGTTTCTGCAATGTAAGTCTATTAAGTGCAAAGACTTGGGGCCTGTTGGGTACAATTGTAATTAAGAACAGTCCACCATCCCTCATGTAATTGTACCAAAATAGACCAAAATCATGGTTAAGGAAAGCAAAACCTGTAACTCTTATTATCAGCTCAACGATGTTACATCAATATCAGTATGGGATTTCATAGGACTTTTTTTCCTTCTATGGGATCTGAGGCTCATTTGGAATTTGGAATTACTTTGGCAGAAGAATATTAGCTAGTCAGGCCTATAAAGGATATTTTGAGCTGGAGTATAAAAAGCACATGTAGTAATTAATATAAAAGCAGCTGAAAGTGCCTGAGGTCAGTAGTTGCTACATCTATATTGCATGTAAACAAAGTATTAGCCAAAATTAGTTTCAGAGGGCCCTGATTACATCTGTTTTAATTTAATTTAGTCTGATTTAATGATATTTTTTAAATATGAATTTGCTTCATGGTTACTCTTATTGCGATTTCCTTTCCCTGAGAAGAATGTATATGAGCTGGGATTATTGTAAACTTTTGTAATCCTTTAGTCTGACCCCGGATATATCAAAGATGTGGTGTCTTACTGCACAGAATCATCTGTCTAAAGAATGTGAAGCTAACAGAAAGCTAGTAATTCAGACTTCATCTCAATTTGTTTATTGCCTTTTTTTTTTTTTAATGTAAAGTTTACGTGCAGTGAAGTTCAAGAATCTTACTGGTGTATTTGATTTTTGACAAGTACACACGCTTGTGTTTGGACTTCTATGAAGACCTGAAACATTATTACCCCAGCTAGATCTCCTGTTCCTTTCAGGTCACCTACTGCCTGATGTGCTCAGCAGGTAACCATCCCTCTGACCTTTAACTCTTTCCTCTGTAGGTTACATTTGCCTCTCCTGTAGCTTCACGCAAATGAAGCTTCATGCAAAACAATGCAGGTTGTTGGTTTAAGGCTTCTTTCACTTGTAAGCATAATTGTAATGAATCATTTTCATAATATACTATAATGAAAACTATGAGAAGTGATTGGGAATGAAACAAAGAGTGGTGCTGTTTCGAAGAAGGAGGGCAAAATATTTCGAAGAAGGAGGGCAAAATATTTTGAGATGGCTAAGTTAGCAAATACTTGTCACTGATCTGTTTTTTAGCCGAAATTTTTACTGAGATAATTATAGCTTCACATGCAGTCGTTAAATAATAAAACCTTTAATCAGTGTCCTGAATGGTAGCATTTTGCAGAAGTATAGTATGTTATAACCAGGATATTGATGCAGTCTACCAGTCTTGGTTATAGCTATAGTTTAGCCTAGACTCATGTGTCTGCATATTTAGTTCTATACCGTTTTATCACATGTATGGGTTTGTGTATCCACTGCCACAATAAAGATGCTGAACACCACAAGGGTCCTTCTTATTGACCTTGTTAATAGCGACACCTCTCTCCCTCCCCTATCCCTGGCTCTTAATTGGTTCACCATTTCTAAAAGCTTTCCATAAAGGTAATCGTATAGTGTATAATCTTTTTGGATTGGCTCTTTTGACTCATCATAACTCCCAGGAGATCCATCAGGGTTGTTGCATGCACTTGTTGCTTTCTATTGTGGAATAGTATTCCCATGGTACATGCATACCATAGTTTAGCCATTCATCTGTTGAAGGACATTTGGGCCGTCTCCAATTTGGGGCTATTACGAGTGAAGGCGCTTTGAACATTTGTGTACAGGTTTTATGTGGACACCAGTTCTCATTTCTCTGGGACAGTTGCCCAAGACTGAAATTGCTGGGTCGTATGGTAATTGCATGTTTAGTTTTAAAAGAAACTGTCAAGCCATTTTCCAGAGTAGTTATACCAATTTATTCTCCTCCAGCCAAGTACGAGTGATCTCGTTTTTCTGCATCCTCACCAGCATTTGGTGGTGGTGGTTTTTATTAGCACCACTGACAGGTATGAAGTAAGATCTCATTAGATTTAACTTTTGCTTCTCTGGTAACTAATGATGCTGAAACTCTCCATGGGCTTATTTGTCATCGATACATTCTCTTTGGGAAATATCTGTTGATGCCTTTTACCCAGTTTTTCTAATTGAATTAAAAAAAAAATTCTGTGCTTAAAAGACAAACTAAACAAAGCGCAGCCCAAGTAGCTTTCAAGAACATTTAAGAAAATATCCCAAGGAAAGATCTCACTTGGGTTGAGATGCTTTTAGTCACTAGATAAGTAGGCAAATAAATGGAATCACTTAACAGATGTAAATGGATGTTTTCCAGCAACTGGGTGGAAAGAACTGGGAGCTTTTGAAGGCTCTCATAATTCTCCTGTCAATGACTTGGGCTTGCCACCCTGGTTTGCCTCGGTTCTGTGCTCTCCGCCCCTCCCCTTCCGCCTCAGATCTTCTGTTCACTATTCCTTTTCTCTGATGAGCCTGGGTAGTAGACCTCACTTCTTTGACTAGTTTAATTCTGAAACATATAAATGGATTCCTTAAATAGGTCTTGGCCAATTTTTTTTTTTTTTTTTTTTTGGTAGAACTTGGACTTTGGCGCTCCTCTCTCTTTGCACAGTTCTGTAGCGTTTGCTTCTGTCGGTTATCTTGATGGAGGGATAAGAAAGCAGCAATCTACAGTCAGAAAACCTTTCGAGTGTACTTGGGAATAGGGGTCAGCAGAATGTTTTTCCTTAGATGATGATTTTCTGACCAAATAATAAGAGCCCAAGACTTAACAAGAGGACCTGGGTTTGTAACCTTGTTCTGCCTTGTTCTGGCAAAATTGGGCAAATTACTTAACCTCTCTGGGCCTCCACTTAATTTTTCATGAAAATGGGTAATAATTCCCATACTACTACAGTGAGTTTATAAGGATCAAAAGAATAATGTAATGCATTTGTAAGTGGTAAAGCACTATACAAATGTAAATTGCTATTACATTTATATATTAAATTATACTCCCCCTTTTCATGTCTAAAGCAAAAAGCGCAGCCTGGAAGAGAAACAGTTATTTATTCAGAATAAAGTCAAATGATCACTGTTTCCTGGGTGGAGGGGAGGGGAACTCTCGACACATTTTTTTCTTAGATGTGATTTTAATTTTGTTTGGTAGGCAAGAAGCTGCTAAAAATTAATCAGCAATAATCGCACTTCATTTAGTCTCATATGGTGACTAAGGAAAGCTACTAAAAGTTAAAATGGAGTTGCTTTAGGAGTTTTCTGATCTTACTCATTTAAATTCTAGTTTTAAAGATGAATTATGATTCTGCTTGCCAGTTGAAGCCTTACCTGAGGTCGTATTCCCCCCCACTCTTGGATTTATTTCTGGGTCTTCGCTGCTGCCCACGGGCTTTCTCTAGTTGCAGCGAACCGGGGCTACTCTGGTTACTCCAGTTGGCAGCGCAGGGGCTTCTCATTGTGGTGGCTGCTTCTGTTGCGAAACGCCCGCTCTCAGGCACGTGCGCTTCACTAGCTGCTGCGCACAGGCTTAGGAGTTGTGGTTCCAGGCTCCAGGGTTGTGGTGCACGGGCCTAGTTGCTCCATAGCATGCGTAATCTTCTCAGATCAGGGAGCCTACCAGTGTCCCCTGCACTTCAAAGTAGTAGATTCTTAACCACTGGACCGCTGAGCAAGCCCCACTCTTGTCTTTAATCATCAGCTACAGGAGCCTTGCAAAGAAGCCAGAGAGACCTAGGTTTGCCCAAGGAGTATTAATAACTGTGACCTTGAATGAAAGATTGGGTCCCTCTCTTTATCCTTAACACAGATTCAAATGAAATTGCTGACTGGTGTTGACAGTAAACTGTCTGAACATCAGCCTTTAAATAATGACGTTGGATAATTCTGTACACAGTAGACACAGGGTAGCTGGTATCCCCACCTATAAATCGAGAAGTCCAGAGAAAAGGCCAGTGAGGGTCTGCTTAGCAGCAAAATCACTTTATTCTAAAATATGTTATTAGTCACAACCAGCCCAAGACTTGATGAAGCCAGAAGCCAGTTTGCAATTCTTTACCCTTGATCTTAGTTTGGGCAACTTATTTTTGTGATTTAGGATAATTTAAAAGGCTCAAGGCTGTTGTGAGGATCAGATGAGGTGAATGTTTGTGAAAATGCTTTGGGAATTTTTATATGCTCTGCAGACTTTCAGTTTTAGAAGTGATGGTGGAGGAAATAGTAATACAAACAGTGCTGTGTGAAGTTTGAAAACTTGTCTAAGAATATGTGCAGCTATCGGATAACACTGGAACCAAATTTAAGCTTTCTTTAAATGCCATGTATATCACCACCTTGCTCTTGGAACACACAGGCATGAATTGAACTATGGCCTACGTTTTGAAAAATTTAGTTGTGGTAGGTGACATTTATAAAATTATCCATGAAATTTGGGAGAACCAATGTAATGGCTTCAGCAAGCACAACCTGGAGAATCCTGATTTAATGGTAACCCAGCCAGTGATTAGATTAGGTGTCAGAAAAGGGGTCAAATGCATTATGGAAAAATGAGGAAGGAAGTAAAATGAGTCATTCAGTTACAGTATATTTTTACAGTTGATTATGTGGGTGGTATATTGTTTAATTCATTACAGTTTTTAAGGACCAATTTCAGATGAAAAGCAGCAGTGATGGACATTCTAACCAAAGTCTAATTCCAGTTACTAGAAAGCGATGACTTTTTAAATTCCTGTAATCTGAAGTAGGTTATGATTTTCCGGTACTGTTGGACTCTTCCAGTATTTATTTTCTCTCAAATAGAAAGGTTTATTTCACTCTTAAAAAACTTCTAAGGCAGTTACATCCTGAATTTTATTTATTTATTTATTTAAATAGATCTTTACTGAATTTTAATGTAAGATATTAGTATCTTAAAAAATATGCTTGTAAGTGGCTCAGCAGTAAAGAATCTGCCTGCAATGCAGAAACCGTGGGAGATGTGGGTTCAATCCCTGGGTCAGAAAGATCCTCTGGAGGAGGAAATGGCAACCCACTCCAGTATTCTTGCCTGGAAAATCCCATGGGCAGAGGGGCCCGACGAGCTACAGTCCATGGGGTCGCATGGAGTCAGACATGACTGAGGCGATTGAGCACACGTTTTAAATAAGAATTACAATAACAATTTCTTTGAAGCTTGTCCCTTCTTTATTAGGAATAAATGCATAGGTATCTGGTCATAATTGCAATGATATAACCTTTCTAAAATCTTATTACTTAGGCTACTTGCCCATCTGATGGTAAAAGGTTGCCCTAGAAAAAGAACTCCAAGGAATTCAACAATAGCTTTCCTTGGAGGGATTTCCCCAGGCAAGAATACTGAAGTGGGTTGCTATTTCCTTCTCCAGGGGATCTTCCTGACCCAGGGGCTGAACCCGGGTCTCCTGCCTTGCAGACAGACTCTACCGACTCAGCCACCGGGGAAGTCCTTTGTGTGCAGCCCTTTGCATTTAAGTCAGCCTTGTGAAAGGTCTTGGTCAGCTCCCATGAGGAGGGCCAGAGAGGAAATGCCTCTATTTCTTTCCTCGAGAGTCAACTAAGGAAATAGAAAAGCACGGTTCCAAAGACACCAAGCTCAGAGCCTGAAATGTAATTATTGGGAGAATCTATCTCATTGGTTGGTTGTGATTCACAGAATCACATTTACTAACTGATTCAATAGATCCTTGTGTATCGCCCGGCATTGTTCCAGTCCAAACTGTTTCTTTTCTCTCATGTTTGTTTCCTTCCCTAAAATTCCTAGGTAGTTATTAATTGAGGTCCTTAAAACAGCTTTCCATGTTTCATACTGACCCGTAATTATGAGTGTGGAGAGTGGAGTTAACATCATTCTTGTCGGATTTAGCCAATGAGATTTAAATTCTCTTTCTGTCTTACCTACTTAAAATAGCAGAATTCTTCCCCTAATCCTTTGTCACTTTCCACCCTCCTTATTCCATCTTGTTTTCCTTCTTGGCACTTAAAGCTATTTGTCATATTAAATATTTGACTGGGTCTGTTGTCAGTCTACTAGGATATAAGCATTCTATGACGAAAACTTGGAACCTATCTGTTTGGACTGGAACCGTGCCGGAAAATACATAAGGATTTGTTGAATCAGTTAATACGATTTCATGAATCACAACCAATGAATGAGATACAGATTCCCCTTATATTTAAATGTTAGGTTCTAAGCTTGGTATCTTTGGAACCTGTACTTTTCTCTTTCTGGCCTCAAACACTATCTTCGTGTTCTGCTGTAGGAGAAACTCCTAAAGAACATTATTTGGGGAGGAAGGAAGGCAGTAAGTGTGGGTGTCAGATTATCAAGTAAACACTGGAACCATTTTTGCCTATGATTGGGAATGTTTATTTTGTTCAAATGTATGTTTGGTCTGACCTTGGAGTTAGAGTTACTTAAGAAGTTGCATAAATGTTAATGAATGTTTATAATGTGGACCATAAGCTGAAAGCACTTAAAAAATAAATATTTGAGCCATATGTTAGAAAATAACCAGAGCATTGCAGCTATTTAGGATTGTGGAGGGAAATTACCTGATTTATTGACGAGAGCTGGGAATTTTAGAGTCCTGGGTTCTATTTCCATTCCTGCTTTTGACAGCACTTCACAAAAGGTCTGTTGAATAAATGTTTAATAGGCAGAGCTAATCCCTCTTAAAAATACTTTTATATCACTTAGACTTCTTGTGCTCCAGTTGCTCTGGCTTTATTGATGTTTTAGTCTGCTTGCAAGTTCTTTCTTTTAAACCCAGTGAGATCCTCACTTTAGTGCCTGTGTATATGTACTTGTGGGGAGTTTGATTCTATCTTATCAGTACCTCATTAGCATTTTTCTACTTCATGTTTGTATAAGGGTCACCTAAAAACACACACACACGAATGTGGTACTTAAAATATAAACTAGTATAACTGTACTTAATGTAGAAATCTTACAAGAGAAAAGAATGAAAGATGAACTGGAGAGATTTTTGATGGCACTAGGGAATGTTCTTCCCCATGAAAGTAACCAAAGATGAGAGCTTGCTTCAACGCAAAGAAAGCAAAGAGGCTGAACCTCTCGATAAATCTTGAAAGAAGACAGCTAGGCACAAACAAGGTACCCTATTTTAAGAAAGCCCCTTCACCACCATTAGCGTTATCAGGGCTTTCATGTCTGACTTCTGTCTGGGGTGTGTTGGGTGAATTTTTAACTGAGCAGGCTTTCAACTGGAGCAGTGGAACAGACTATAAACAACAGCTAAAACCACTTCAGAATTCCAGAGGCCTGACTCAACTCCGTCTCTCATTCTCTGTACTTGCCCCTCTTGCTGGGGTTTCTCAAGGGGTGGTCCTGGGACCGTCAGCATCTGATCACCAGGGGCCCTTGATAAAAGTGCTAGAAGTTCAGGTTTTACCTGTGGACCTGCTGAATCAGAAACCACGGGGGAAGAATTTAGAAATCATTTTTAACAGGCACCACTCAGGTGACTCAAATACATTGCAATATGAGAAGCACTGGTGTATTATTCTAGTTGAGTGCTGACCCTTGTCTTAAGGTAGTGGTTGATTTTTATATCTTCTTCTGGACCACAGTAGTGCTGTGAATAGAGGGAAGAATTAAGGTTGTAGATGGAGAAGCTGTATGCTCATTTCCTCTGTGGGCCTGCTCTTTAGTGGGATACCATGTATCTACCAGACTTTAACATACTGGTGTGTATTTGCAAGGAAAACCCCTGTGGATAGGAAGGAGCAACTGCGCTCAGCAAGATGGTACCCACTGAAGCACTTAATCACTCTGACAAGGATGCTTTCTGGGTAACCAAGCCAGATGCACTGAGTGTTCAGCGTGTGTGTTGGGGGCTGAAATTTCAGTTCTGAGTGATTTTTAAAATGAGATTGGTGTAGAATCTTCTCTTGTAAAGTAGCAGGTGCGGGTCTTGGAAGAGGGTTTACAATAGAAATACTGCTGGAAGTCCTAAAATGGAATATAGGATAGTTGCACCCTTTGTGATAGTTGAACGAGGAGTTTCTGTAAGGGTCTCAGTTTTCTAATATGTGAAAGACATCCTCTCTACTGTAGGAATATGGTCTCCCCGAGACTTTCAGCAGGGGAACAGGCTTGAAAACCTATTAGTAAGGAATTCAAGGGATTTTGTGTAATCACGGAAAAACTGAGTTTCCTTGTCTGACATTGGGCACCTATAACAAGAGGGGAAAAAGCAGTTTCCTCAGTTGATTTAAGTCAAAAGAAGGTTGGTGTGCCCAGCTTCCATTACATCATCTGCAAAGAGAGTTCATGGGGGATCTTTGCAAGTCAGGTTCCCTGCATGATGTGATGGAGAGAGTGACTAAGATTCTGAACTTTCTCTCTGTGCTTAGCCTTCACCACTGCCCATTTGAAGGGGGATTGATTAGTTGAAGCCTGATAGGGAGAACTAATTTATTTTGATTTAGGAGGTTGGCTAGGTCTTGAGAATTGGTTGAAATACTTTAAGAAACTCTTGCATTAGATCGTGTTGCATTTTAAAAAATTAAATTGAAGGGCTTGAAGAGACCCAGGGAAGAAGCAAGTATGCTCGTTACACCGATGTGACATAAGAACTTAGAGCCATAGGGCAAAGGAAGAGCTGGGCTCAGCTGTTAGAAGAACTGTGCACACAAATGGAACTGGTATGTTGGCCATCTTGGAAGCTGGTGGAACTTATCCCAGATGTGTGGATTCAGGGAAGTTGCATTTTCAGGAGAAGTTCATGGGTCACCTAGAGAACCAGTCCTGCCTGAAATTCCTGCTGCTGCCTTTGGAGTTAGACACTTGATGAATTCCAGCACAAAATTTAGATTCTGCATCTGTCTTGCAGGCTCGTGGGAAAGCCTGTGGTGGTTTAGTCGCTAAGTTGTGTCCGACTCTTGCGACCCCATTGTCTTAAGAGGGGATATCTTGTCCTCGTCCGTGGAATTGTCCAGGCAAGGATACTGGCGTGGGTTGCCATTTCCTTCTCCAGGGGATCTTCCCAACCCAGGGATCAAACTCGGGTCTCCTACACTGCAGGTAGATTCTTTACCGACTGAGCTACCAGGGAATTCCCTGCCTCGGACAATATTTCTAAAGCCTCCATTCAGTTCCTGGTGCACAGTGAATACTTAACAAAATGTGGTTCCACTCCATGAAAATATGTGCGAATGGAAGAAAAGGAATTACTTGAGAAATGCTAAAGCGTTATTGCTGCCAGTGACCTTCGAACAGTTTTTCCTTCTTCCAGTTTTTACTGCAGACAACTCCTGTGTCTCCTCTTCTCTTTTCACACTGCGTGCAATTGTGTGGAGCCTGTTTCCTCAGGAACTCTTTAGCCTTTAGATAGCTCACTGAGTGGATTCATCTATGAATATTCTTGCCCTTGGAGTTTGGAAGTGGGAGTCATGGAGCAGAAAACACGATATTAGTGACAGATCCTATGCTTGTGCATGGGACAGGGTTAGAGAAAGCAGAACTGAGAGGTGAGGAGGGTTTTTTTTTTTTAATTTAAATCCCCAATAAATCTGTAATCTCAGACATTTCAACAGAGCAGGCTCATGGTTTTGTTTTGAACCCCTTCCTCTGTGTGGGTTTTCTTTTCTTTTTTTAAAGCATAGGATGGGTGAAGAATCCAGCTATAGCGACTTCATGGAACACCGGCCTGAGGACCCGCCTGGGGACTGGGTGTTGGATAGCCCTGCTGGCTGGGGTGGTGAAGAATGAACAGACAGTTGCACGTTGCTAGAAACTCTGGAGGCCCTAGTAAATGCGGAGAACTCATGGTGGTAGGGGTTGGTGGGGCGGGGGAATCTTCAGCTTCAGATGTTTTGACTTCTTCTTTTATTGCTTGGGCTTTTTGAGAAGCCAGCTTGACTTAAGATTAGCCGAAGCAGCATCTTAATTGAACAAGTAACAGCTATTGGGATGACCAAATATAATTAACTTTGATGTTTTCGAATTCCTTTTCCATTCTTTGGTTTGCCTGTGCTTTGATCCTTAATGATGTGTGCACAATGAATTGCCCTGGATGAGAAATGCCTGTGTTCATATTAAATATTACCAGACCATTCTTTCATTGAGTGCCGGGCCATTTTCACCTCATGGCAAGATGAATTGGTAAAGAACACACTGTACTCCGGTAAGTATGTTTTCAGTTGAAATAACAGCCAGTAACATCACAAATTCAGGGACAGAATAAGCTCTCTCCCAAGGCCTAGACAAATATTTGTGATGTTAGGAAATGCAGTAGGTTGTAGAGCTAGATCCAAAAGATGGAAAGTCTCACTCAGTTATTAATCACGAAGCAAGCTCACCAGCTCTGCACTTACTTATGTGTAACTTTGCCTGTGGTATTCCTGACTTGGATAGTTGCATATTCACTAGGTGTTCATTTTCCTGCAACTTTTATTCCTCTTATTATAAACTTAATGATAAAAATTGAACCTATTACTCAGGAATCAGAAGATAAGTGCTGTGGTTCTCTGGTCACTTGTTACTTGTATTATTTTGGGAAAGTCACTTGCCTGAACCTCAGTTTTCTTACCTGTGAAGTGAGATTGCCATGGGATCAAATGAGATAAATGTGTGAAAATGTCTTGCACACATTAAAATTCCTTGTAAATAGGGTTCTAGAATTATGCATGGAGAAGGGCAGTCCAGACTAAGCAGAATAGCATGTGCGCTGCTTTTTCAAGGTGTAATCCTTTGTCTCCCCCATTCTTGGTAAGAAATTCCCTTCTTTAGGTGTCTCCCCTTCATGTAAGTCTGCTTCCACCTGTCTTATCATTATATCTTTTATTTTGGAACCTGTGGCTATTAGGTGACAGACTGGAGTACACTGATAAATTGTTTGAAAATTGTTGCTGGTGCAATAAGCCACAATCCGTCAGAAAAAGTAAATACGCCTTTTATGGTTTTTCATCATTCCTTCCTTTCCTTTACCCATTGTTTTGGAACAGAAACGCTGAAATTTTGGCACATCAGCCCACATTTCTAAGCCAAATTATGGACACAGGCATTTGGACCCATTTTATCCAGAAAATGATGTTTAAAAATTTTTTTATTTTCAGGGTGAGCTGATTTGGAAGCACATGTTTAATCACCTTTTTCATTTAAGGCTTAAGGACTGAAATAAGCGCCTCCAGATTTATTCTGCTCTTGCACCCTTTATGTGTGTCAAAACTGGGTTCTCCTGTAATTTGGTTTCCATTTTTATATTTTGATCATCTCACTGGTTGTTAGTTCAGGCAGGTGAGTTGAAGCAATTCCTTGAAGCTTGATTTTTCATTACATATATGTCCACTCATTTCTCATGTAAAAATCATGAACCCTTCACACATACGACCTAATCCTTGCAGTGAGTGTATACTAAGTATTAGATGGCTGCACTGGCATTTAGAAGAGTCCCCCTCCCCAGCTGTCTTAGATGTGTTTTGTTTTGTTCTGTGTGACATCAAATTTACACTTGTCCTTTTTCTCTTAGAGACAAGCTGTGGGAAGGAAAAGGCAAGATCATAACATGAAGATTGAATGTGTTTCTCAATCTTCACATCCTTAACTGGTCTCTTTGATGCATTTGAGTTCGCTCTGAAATGTTTGGGGAGGAAGGAAGGCGACCAGTGATAATCAAAGGGGAAGAAAGCTCAGGGTAGGACTCAGTGACATTTGAGGCTGAGTTTTGGAGCTGTTGCAAGAGTTATTGCTGGCTGGGACTGTTTGGCCTGGCGACATGTCAGAGCCATTAACTTCAGAATAACAGACCCTTTAAGAGAATGTCCTCTTTTAAAAAATTCCTTGTTAATTTATAGAAGGGGAGAGGAGGCGTTAGGGAGCAAAGCTGGGAGCCTGGAGCTGAGTTTAGGAAAAAACACGTGCACATGAATGCTGGGATTATGTGAAAAATTAAAAGAGAAAAAGGAAAAAAAAAATAGCAAAAACCCCAGCTCTGCCTCTGTTCTCACCGGCTTGTCCTGCTGGACATGTAATCGCCTCCTTGGTGATGGCTTTGGAAGCTTAGTCCCTAACGTGGATCCCAGACGGGAAATCTTCAGCTCTAATTAAGCTTTGGCTTATTTTGATTCTCTTCCAACCTTGTGGTTCGGATAGCTTTGTGTATATAATCTTTTGCTAGCAGCTTTTCCCACAGTCAGGAGGACGTACCTCTGCAGTGTTCATCCTTACCTGAAAGGCTTTGGCCACCATCTCGCAGGAAGTGGCTGACTGATGTGCAGGCCTCTCCTGCTGGTCCCTTCACTGTATTTGGGAAATGGAAAGAATAAACCAGCCGGCATTATTAATAGATGAATGGGAATAGACAGGACTGTCTGGTTTCCCGCAGCCATGAGAACACATGAGGGTTGGCCATTCCTTTTTCTCGTAAATGTAGTTTTTTTCCCCCTGCCTTCCCCTTTCTGGGGAGAACAGGAGGGATGGATGAAGACAGAGTTTAATCTACTAATGAAATCGTTTGAAAATAGTTGATCCTGCCTGCTTGTCATGTGTTCAGATGCAAAGGAAGGAAGAATGTCTTCATGTTGTCATTGCGAGGCAGTGGTGTTGCAGCCATGGTGCCGTGTGTGCAGTACCATGTAGCAGAGGAAAAAGAGCCTAGTGTGGGTCCCGGGAGGCTGCGGGAAACCATCCTAAGAAAGTGTCATTTTTGGCTGAGAATTCAAGTAAATATTTGCAAGCTTTTGAAGTGCAGTAGGGTGTTTTTGTAGAAGGAGCATCATAGAAAATGATATAATGGGGAATGAAGAGATCTGTCCACAAGTAGTTGACAATTTCTAGAAGTCATTCACTTGTTTATTTAATATGTATTTATTGTGCACTTATTTGCACCAAGTGCTGTCCTAGGTACCACGAGTTTTACTGGTGCACAAGCTGGGAGAGTCAATAGAATCTTGTGATGGATTGCCTTTGGGAGGGGACATCTCAAGGTATTTAACACGGACACCTAGATTTTTTAAAATTTGTTTTTGGCTGCACTGCGTGTTCATTGCTGTGCACAGGCTTTCTCTAGTTGCAGTGAGTGGGGCTCCTCTCTACTTGCGGTGTGTAGTCTTCTCATTGCTTTTGCAGAGCACAGGCTCTAGGGCGTGTGGGCTTCAGTGGATTTGGGGCACAGGCTTAGTTGTTCCGTGGCATGTGGACTCTTCCTGGAGCAGGGATCGAGCCCATGTCCCCTGCGTTGGCAGGCGGACTCTTAACCACTAGACTTCCAGGAAGTCCTGGACACCTGGATTGATGGTGGTCCATCTACCAATCGAGGAGGAGCCGACTAAGCTTCGGGAGTGTGATGGGGAGCAGAGGTGGCCATGATGTGGGTGGGAGATGATGAGACCCTTTGGCTGCACTCCCTTGATGGATCTCAGGGAGATATTGAGGGGGTGTAGTTGGATGTACAGCTTCGGAGTTCAGAGCAGAGGTCTGGTTGGGGGATACAAATCTGAGGTGGTTACAAGTGTGTAGATGGACTTCCCAGGTGGCACTAGTGATAAAGAATCCCACCTGCCAATGCAGGAGACTCGAGATGTGGATTCTATCCCTGGGTTGGGAAGATCCCCTGGAGTAGGAAACGGCAACCTTCTCCAGTATTCTTGCCTGAAAAATCCCATGGATGGAGGAGCCTGGCAGGCCACAGTCCATAGTGGGTGCAGAGAGTCAGACACGACTGAGCGACTGAACACATGAATGAATAGATGGTAACTGAAATGATGGATGAGACTGACTAGGGAAAGAGCAGAAACTAAGGAAGGAAAAGGCTTCTGGGCCAGTGTCACTGAACTACATTTCATGGCCAGGTAGGAAGGGATGAGCTCCTAAATCATACTAAGACTCAGGAATGAAAGGAAGGTAAGAAAAATCGGGGGACTGTGTTGCTGTAAAAGTCAAGGGAAAAGAGTATTAGAGGAGACACCAACTGCAGACAGAAGATGAGAAAAGCCAAATGTCTACTGGATTTAGAGATCTAGGTCATGGTCACTTTGAAGGTATGCATGTGGAGTGATTGAATAGAAGCTAGATTGTTGGGGGAGAGGAGGCTGATTTTCTTTCTTTATTTTGGTTATAAATGATTGGAGGAACACTGCTGGCGTTAGGGAGCAGAGCCCAAGGTGGAGAGGATGGAGGAGCTTTGCGATGCATGGGCTAGGCTTGTGCTTAACATGCTTTCCTTGGAGGGTGGGTAGGTGGCAAGGCTGTGAGTTCTCGTTTGGGCATGCTGATGCTTAGATTCCTGTCTTATCTATAAGTGGAGGTATGAATATAACCAGAGGTGATGTACTTTAGGAGCGTAGTCTAGAGATTAGAATGAGACTTGCTCATAAAGGTGGTAGCTAAAGCTGTTCAAGTGGTAGATTGTTCCCTGAGGAGCATACAGAACTTGAATTAAAATAAGTATATATGGACTTGTTTTTCCTCCCTGTTTTTAAGCAAATTTTACTCCCTGAGTATTCAAGACTCCTTTTGGGCGTGGTGGTTTTGATTACTGGACGACAGCATGAATTGAAAAATCAAATAAAGGAGATGTGGTTGTCTTTGCTGAATAAGCTTATTTGGGGTGTAGCGTGGGAGACCCCTAAACCTGATATGTGAAGAAGTGAAGAAGTCGCTCAGTCGTGTCTGACTCTTTGCGACCTCGTGGACTGTATAGCCTGCCAGGCTCCTCTGTCCATGGGATTCTCCAGGCAAGATTACTGGAGTGGGTTACCATTTCCTTCTCCAGGGGATCTTCCCGACCCAGGGATCGAACCTGGGTCTCCCGCATTGGAGGCAGACAACCTCTGAGCCACCAGGGAAGCCCATGCCTTATGTTTTGTTGCCCAGTCCGGTCTGGGGACCAAAGATGTGCCTGAAAGAGGCTGGTGACATGGATTATGACATAGGAAGAAAGTTTAGAGAAATGGCATCTATGAGACTTCCTGGAATTGGTTTAAATTTTTTTTTTAACTTTTGCATTTTCCTTTTCCTTAACTATTCTAGCCTTTGAAATGATCATCCTTTGGGTCGAGGCATTAGTAAGAAGATTCTAGCATTGTTACCTAATAGTCACTGCCCAGGCAATTCCTTCCTTTCACTCATTCATATCAGAACTTGCAAATAAAATATAAAATTAAACAGACTGACTTTGTTTTTGTTGTCCTCTGTGTGTCAGAAATCACACCATTCTGTTTTATCCTCCTTTCTCTCTGTTAAGAGAAGTCGCAAAGTTATTCCTTAAATAAAATCTGTGTATTTCTCTCTTTCCTCCGATAACTGAGTAACAAATAGGGCAAGTGCTTTTTCAAATGTGTCTTAGTCAACAGTAAATGCCTTGAGTTAGAAGTCCAAAGTCTCCAGCCCTTAGCATGGTTTTCACTGCTGGTGAGTTTCACTCTTGCAGCTTAAAATCACAAAGTCATAGCCTCTAGAGACTGACTTCACAGGGGAGAGTCAACATATTTAAAAGCCTTGCTGCAGTGCCAACTGGGGCTAATGTTGTGTCAGCATTTCCATCCAAATTCCCAACATTCAAGGGTTTATAAATGAGACTGTTAAGTTTCACCACAAACTGAAGCTTGGTATGTAAGAGTGGAGCCTGAAGCAAACTTTTTCATGGAAAAAAAAAAAAAAGCAGTTTCTCTATAAAACTGCTAATAAAGAAGCAAAGCTAGTGATTATTGTTGTTATAGTATCCAAGCTGCTTGGTTTACTTAATACTTCAGGGACATTAGTTTGTAACATAAACCAATCACTGTGGGAGTTTGGGAAAAGGACAATGAATGTGAATATTTAATTTTGAAGGGTGTCTGTTTGAGCAATTGAAAACATTTTCTTCTCAATTTTAGTATAATTTTCAAGGCTTGTTTGTCTAACTGTCCCATGGGGCAACAAAAATGCTTGGGACTCATGATAATAAACTTGATAGAAATACATAAATGCTGAGGACCTGAGGCAAAACCCTTTTTCTCATGCTAGGAACCGGAGCCATGATGCAGGTTGATGGGATCGCTGTGTAACCCGGGGTTGCCCTGAGTTGGGGCTGTCTTGACTGAATAATGTGCTTTCACTTCCAGGTGAACTTGATCCTGAAGGACTGTTGTAGGGAGAGCAGATACCTTGAGAGATATATTTGTATGCAGTAATGATGATGGATTTCTGTAGATCCACCCCTGTGCTCTGGCCTCCCTTGTGACTAGTTGGAAGCATATGCAAGATGCTAATGTGAGTTAAGCACAAAATGTATGGCCTTGGAACAGAAGCAGAGTGACTCACATACGGATGAACCCATGACTCTGGCCTCTTAACACTCTACGTTTAAATCACCTAAATTGCTTAGCCCCCTGGGTTAATGGAATGAAAGCTAAAGATAACCTTGTGTGGGTCAAGTCCTGCCAATCTTGTCCTCCCTCCACTGTGTTGTCCATTGACATTTATTCCATTTTTCTTTTTACCTTGTATTGACTCATCTCTCTATTTTTCCCCCCATCTTCATCACCTCTACTTGATGGATCTTCTCTTTGCTCTTCCTTAGTCCAATAATTTAGACCCAGGAGCTATTTGTAGAGATCCTGCTAAATGCTAGATGATGAGCTCCATGTTATCACATTCATTCCAGAATTTTAATGTGTGTGTATATGTGTGTGTGCGCGCATACTCGTGTCTGACTCTCTGTGACCCCATGGACTATAACCTGCTAGATTCCTCTGCCCTTGAAATTTTCTAGGCAAGAATACTGGAGTGGGTTGCCATTTTCTACTCCAGGGGATCTTCCCGACCCAGGGATTGAACCTAAACCTCTTATTTCTCCTACATTGGCAGGTGGATTCTTTACCACTGGTGTGACAATGAAATAATATACATACATATATACATATATATGTGTATGTGTACATATAACACATGTAATTAACAAATATGTATTAACAAATAAGCTGAAGTATAGTAAATATAAGAGTTTATTTGAGCAAAAATTGATTCGAATCAGGCAGCATCCAATCTAGGAGGCAGAAAGAAGCTGTAGAAAATGAAAGACTTTTATAGTTAGAGGGGAGCAGGAACAGGGACGTTATAATGGACAACAAAATTAGGTTATTGTAAGGTCACTTTCCTCTCAGGGATGGCAGGGGTCTGTCAGGCACCTAACTTGTGCCAGTCAGGTGAAATCTGACTGACTGGTTTAAGATTCCATTTCTGGGAGAGCCGAAACTCTTAAGTTAAGCCTCATTTTGATAATATGGAGCTTAGCCTATATGACTCCATTTGGAAACTTTTTTTGAACAGTAGTGGTGTTGGTTATCAGACTCTAGATATTTCTGCAACCGAAAAACATACCCAGTTATGCTGTTTAGGTTACAGGGTTGCAGAAAATTCTAATGAATTAGAGAAATCCTTTCTGGTAACAGGGCACTTGGTTGGTGGGCAGATGAGGGCAGGCTGCATGTCCTGCTCATCTCTTTGCTTAGGGCACAGGCAGGTAGGGCAGAGCCCTGTGGGGTGACCCTGAGAATGTTGTCAATGGTCATTAAGCCACTTTTCCAATGTGTTTTTCCCTATTACTCACTGTGACCCCAGTTTTAGGAAAAAAGTCACATATACTCCAGGGATAACAAAGTATTTTTAATATAATGCAAAATTCTTGGATATGTGTATATTCTGTATAGCTATGCATGCACATAACTGAACCTCGAGATGTCCGGAAGAAGCAAATGGTCTGAGGAAATATTTGTGCAGATACCTGACTGTTCGTATTATATGTGACTTGCAGGCAAGTGTTACCTGTGGTCCTTTTTTCCCACCCTCAGTACTTTAGAAGGTAAGTTTCAAGCACAGAGACTATTTTATATCAAGTGCTACAAGTGCCTGGGGTAGGCCCCTTCTATTCCTGAAGTGTAATGGTTGTCAATTGGAATTATATGCCTGGATAAATAAGTATCTTAGTCATTGTTTTGTTTTTATGTAACTCATATCCTAGCTTTCTCTGCAAATCCAGTGACTTAACTATAATTAGATAAATTAAGAACTAAACCCAGGATATAGGGAAACCATGACTAAAGATACTGAGTTTATTGCAGACTCCTTTGTGAGTGTTTAAAAATGGGCTTTATTAATTGTACCTTCTCTGTACCTGCTCCTTTTCCATACTCAGTCATTTTCTGTCTCCTTTGTGTGGAGAACAAGACCCATAGTGCTGATAAAACCACATCCTTCTCTAATCTCAACTGTTTCATATTAATGCTATAAACACTATGCTGATGCAGCCTATTAATTGAGAATGTAAGCGAACATCACTGTGAATCTTCTGCTCCAGACAGGAGACGTTAGTTTTGTATAGAGACTAAAGCATATGAAGTGAGATGCAAACGATTCAGATGAAATGTTCGTAAGACCGACTTAGGTCATT
The DNA here is from genome assembly GCA_917880005.1 of Nanger dama. NCBI lineage: Eukaryota > Metazoa > Chordata > Mammalia > Artiodactyla > Bovidae > Nanger > Nanger dama. The sequence goes on along the minus strand of CAKJTW010000032.1, from coordinate 9,889,140 downwards.
GTAAACATAACGAACAGTTTGGCTATCTTGGAGTACAGTGTTTGAGTATAAAACGTTTACTCTGGAAGTTGTCTTTTCCTTTGGAAATGATGGGCAGTTTCTTAGCAGTGACTCACTTCCTGTTTGGGAGGACAGGACGTTAGATAACTGGGAAGGCCTGTATATGTCTACTGGCTTTGCAAGTGGGTCAAGTTTCCATTGCTCATCCAAGGAACGGGAATCAAGTTTTGCCTCTTGTTAAACAAGAGCGGTCTTCTTAGAAACAGAAAACTGTTCTTTATGGTGGTTTACCCATAAAATCTGTGGGTCTATTCTGTGATCTTGGCTTTACTTTTTTATAAAATTATAAATTTCAGTTGATCTTCTCTATATGTAACAATGACAGTTCACGTGTGTAAGAAGTGATTCATAGCAACTTACAGATGCATTTCCTATACAGACCACTCCCCAGCTTGCCCAGGTGTCTAATAATGAGTCTTAAGTGGGATTTAAAATTCCTTTCCTTAAATTTTAAACCCATCTTCATTTCTATTGTACACTTCAAATGCACAATGAAAAAAACAGTCTTATTAGATCTGACCATTGATTTCTTCCAAATAGTATTCTTTTCCCATCAGTGGGGGGTACATCCTTGGGCTTGGGGAGGGGAAGAAAGGAACATGGTTGTTCTTCAAGGTGGTATTCTCATATTTTGGGACTGCCCCTTACACATTTCTTAAACTTTTTCTCATGAATTAGAAGCAGACATGATGATCCTTCATTACACAAAGGGATCACATAAAAATGGATTTGAATGAAAAGACAAACACTTACTTACTGTGAGATGAGTACAAATGGTACCTCCTAAGATATCTTATATACCAACTGCTTGTTTATACTGAGGAAAGAATTCACAATAAAGATGACAAAGGAAGTAGATACTGTGATACATAAACATACATGAAGGCTTTCTGTACATGAAGGCTTGGGTTCACCTGTGTCTATTGGATCAGATGATTGGACAATTATTATCCAATGTTCTTATGATTGACCATACAGTCTAACTGTATAGCCTGTGAAATCATGACTGGGGTCCACGTTCAGTGTGCCATTTCTGACTTGTGGATGTTAATATGTATGTTGGATTAGAGTTGGAAATCCTAAGGTATAACCAACAGGTTTCCCTTTGAAGAACTGAAGGAAAGAAAGACAAGGTGACAAGCATGGAACGTTGATAAGGGAGTGCGGTTATAATAAATTGGATGCATATTTTTGAGGTCTCACTGCCTCTTGCACCTGGCCACATCTGGTCCTTCCTTTGCTTGCACACCCATGATACCATTGGCAAGTAAGTCCAGGCCTCAGGATGCTCACCAGCTCTTGCACCCTGTGTCAAGGCTAATTCCATTACCGAGATTAGCTGCATGTGAATAACTTATCTATGACAATTAAAAAAACCACAGTTGGCTTTTTTTTTTTTTTCTGTTGCCAGCCTGCCACTGTCTGCAGTCGTTAGTTGGCCTGTGCTGAGGGAATATAAAATTTAAAATCATTCTAAACTAAACTTAATTAGGGAGAGAAGTTTGTTGCCAACTTACCACCCTCATATAATACAACTAAAACCAAATGGAAATGATTTTTGGATGATCCAAATTAGTTTCCTCTTCTGCCAAATACCATGGAGCCCCAAGATTAGAGAGTAACACAAGGCCTCCTAATAGGTAGGTTTTGGAAAGGATTCTCTTCATCTTAGGAAAGGGCATTGGGAAGAATGCCCTTTTAGGAGCACTTAAATATTTATTTTTGGATTTTTGATACCAGCATATTGGCTTCTAATTTGTTCCTTCATTGTTGAGAGCTCAGATTTTCCTCTCTTGCTTTTGATTTTTCTCTTGGCAAATTTTTATAACTTTGAAAATAACAGCACCCATTGCTTAGCATATGGGACAGGACTCTGGTTTCCCTTTTGTGTGTGGTTTCTTTGGTTTTGTTTTTTAAGAAGGCAAGTAAAACTTTTTTTTTTTTTCTCCTTTTCTCCCTGTTCGTCTAAGCCCCAGTGACCTAAGGATTAGGAGGTCTTAGGTCAGATTCTTTTCTTCTTTGCTTCACACACAATTGTCTTTCCCTTATATTGGGATCCTTGTGACTTGAATGGGGATTCTGTAAAGAGCAGCATGTATGTGGGTTGTGTAGAAAATATTAAGTTTTAAGATGTGGCAGGAAGAATCTCTATGCTTTGGCCTAGGTGGGGGCATGTAAGAAATAAGATGATTTTGATTACATAACCCCCTAAATAGCGAGGACCGCAGTTCCTCTTTTCCTTTGAATCTAATTGGTTTCCTTTGGACCCAATTTAGTGATGAAAAGGGTCAGGCTACAGTCACTGTCTTTGCATGTTTTTGGCATGTAGAAAAGGAGGCTTGTCGGAGCCAAACCAAAAGAAGCTTGTAGACACTGAATTTGCCCTGAGCAGATTATTAATTTTTTTTTCTCCTTGTACATTATTAAATCTGTTGGAAAGAGACATCAGCTCAAGAGCTGTCACTCTGGCTCCAGGCCAGCATGCCAAATTCTGTCATCTTCTGTGGCATGGCCAAGCATCTTTATTACATGTTACAATTCTGGGATTGGGCTGGATCCAGCAGTCCTGATACAGCATCAGATGGTTAGGGGTGTGGAAAAGGAAAAGGGCTATATTCATCTCCTGGCGAGGTTTTGCGAGAAGTGTCAGAGCAGTGTGCGTGTTGCACTTGTCTAGGGCACGGATTTTTTTTTTTCCTTCATAGATGCCATAAACATCTTGTCTGTGCTGTCTCGAATTTGAATCACATTATCCATTTCTGCTCATACAGATTGAGTTTAGACTGAAGACAAATTTGGACCATACTCCCATTCTGGGCACCGAATTTCCCAGCAGCTTGGTAGTTAGGACCAGCCTTGAGAGCATTGTCAGCATCACAGATGAGCCGGTTTCATTCCATTGCCCTGTTCTGGGGCCCTGTAGTGACGCTTGGCTTCCGTTGATCTGGAGGAGTGGGGTGCTCCACTCATGAACGGTTGTGTCTGCACTGGCCCAGGACTGACCAATGCAGGGTTAACTTTTTCTCTCTCCTTCAACATTGCTTTAGAGTGGGAGGAAGTGATGGGAATAGAGAATAGTTTGAAAAAAAAAAAAAGAGGGGGGAAAAAAGGATTGCATTCATTTCTTGAGTATAGGGAGCCTTGACCCTGTCTTTTGCGAGCAGTCTCTCTTTCCTGCCCTTCGGGTTTTTTGCAGATGAAGCCTTGGCTTTGGTTTGTCAGTGAGGACTATTGTGAAGCTCCAGAGGGCATTCAGCAGCAGCTTCGAAGGAAGCAGTGACACAAGGTCCCAGGCACTCTCCCCCACTTTCCACTTATTGTTTTGGAACTGTCAGAAAATGGGCTGGGATGAGGAAGAAGAGAGACTGAGGTCCCCCCCACCCCCCCCCCCGCCTCCCAGTTTGGCTGCTGAATGAAAGCAGGCACTTTATTTAGAAGTGAGTAGGGAGGGAAATGCAGCTTAGGGTTGACACCCTTCTGGTGCTTACCCATAAATATGAAATGGTGTTAGAACACCCCACACCAGAGAGCTTTCTGATTGGCTGTTGGTGATGTCATCTTGTCATTAATACTGGGCTCAGAAAATAAACTGATCCGCCTGTTTTCTTTTTCTTTCTTTCCCTCTTTTTTTGAAAAGCTGAAACGTCTAAAATCCATTTTGTAATCTAAAATGAGGCACTTCAGTCAGAGTGTTTTGAAAGAATATTCCATTTCTCATGTGTTCAGAGTCGTTTTGGCCTTCACTTGAGAGCCGCCATAATCAGCCCCAGTATTCAGCCTGACTTGTCTTACTGCTTCAAAGTAAGGCAGGCGCTTTTCAACACCTGGGCACCAACAGTTGCCATCTGCCCACATTAAGTGCTAATGCGGTAGAAAGAGATGCTTTCCTGTGTCAGCCTTCAAATGTTCCGAGTCTGGGTCGACACTTCTGGGGATAGGAGGGATGTAGATGGGTAATGAAAAGTACTTTCTACAATTTTCTTAAGCCCTAATTTTATTTTTCTCTCTCTGATACCCCCTGCAGTTAAATGTAAACTGGCCCGCTTTTCCACTTCATGCATGCTCATCTCATCATCCAATTATATGATGGTGTTTCAGCTGAGGGATCACACTTGTGGCATGTCCAGACCGTGTGTGTGTGCGCATGTGTGTAAAACCCAAAGTATTCTTGCTACGCAGGACTGAAATTCTCAGAAAAGCCACTGCCCCAGCATTTCTTTGACCCCCGCATTGATTTCTTTGACCCTTGGAGGTCTGGGAAGGTTCGACAGTCTTCATTCCCTCCTGGCTCTCTCTGATGGAAAGGAGATATGTTGTGTTTCGATTAGCTGTTGGGAAGCATTTTGAGTAAATATAGCTCTATGTGTTTTTTAAGGAATGAAATCTAGAACTGTTCTTTGGGAGGGGAAGCCATGATTCTTTATCGTCATAAATTTTGGCTAGAATTATCTTATGGTTATGGAAATTAACTTGGCTTATGAAGAATCATTTAATAATGCCCTCCTTTGTCAATGCTTTCTTAGGGAGAATCTCATAATATTGTGAACAAATGTCATATAAATTCGCTCCTCTTCTCTAGAAACTGTTTCTTACTATGAAAGTGAACCTAGAGTTTACTTCATCACTGAAGAAATGGCTCTCCAAGGTTACTTTGTGCACGTCGTGGCTGTGTTGTTTAGATTCACAAAATGCAGAGCAAGCAGGTATAACTGATTTATGCCATGCAGTCGTAGCTCTCCTTATAGGGAGATGTTGCCCTGCTTCTCAAAATTTCCCTCATTTTAGCAAGGTTAGAAACCACAGACTTAGTGGCCTTTGGGGTCAAAGGGAAAAGAAAAAAACAATGAGTCCCATTCATTCTTACAAGTCGTAGCTATTCAGTTGCTAAGTCGTGTCCAACTCTTTGCGACCCCATGCACTGCAGCACTGCAGGCTTCCCTGTTCATCACCATCTCCCAGAGCTTGCTCAAACTTGTGTCCATTGAGTTGGTGATGCCATCCAATCATCTCATCGTAGTCTGTTTCCCAGGTTAGAGCTCCGTCCCTGACAGGCTTTAATTCCCTGTGAGCTGAAACAAGAAGTGATAGAAACACGCAAAAGCCTTTTAGGAACAGATTTTTGAAGGCGATGAATCACCCAAATCGGTGTCCCGCTCAGCTCTGTTGCAAGGGTCCAGCTCCCTCCACTTGCTTGCTGCTGGATCATGTGACAGTTGTTTGCAGACTAAAGGATAGAAACCATCATTCACGAGCAGGAAACTTAATCCCGGGCAGGTGCAGTTTGAGTAACGACTCTGGGCCCCGGAGGTCGGCGTGATTGTGAGACCTAAGCTTTTGCAGATGGCCTGAGTGGGAGGAGTGAGGTGCAGCAGTCCTGCTCCAACCGCAGCCCCAGACCGTCCTCTCCTCCAGGCGGTGCCACCATTTCTCCAGACACCGCTGAACTTTTGAACTCGAGTACAGTGCAGCGTTAAGGATGTTTGTTTTATAGGCTTCAGATAAAGCAGTAGCGGATTTTTAAGGAAACAGTAGACAGATGCATTTTCCTTTTCCCTCCAGTGATGTTAGTGATCTAATTTGAAGTCAGTGTTCAAGCAGTTTTTCTGTATGTGCTTTGGGTTGTCTTTTCTTTTCCTCCCCCTCCCCCCGCCCCGCCCCCACAAAGATGCTTATAGACATGAACAAAAGCCGGATGTCATACTGGAGCTTCTGAACAAGTGATCTGCATTAGGGACAGCTGGGGTTTACACACCAGACTGTCCTCTGCAGGCTGAACGAAATCCTGTCCTGGGTTATGACTCCTTATTTTCAGACAGCCGCTGGGTTCACTCTTAAGTGTCCCTGCCGATACCACTCAGCCATAAAAGAACGACATCTTGCAATTTGCAGCAACATGGATGGACTTGGAGGGAAATCTACTTAGTGAAATAAGTCAGAGAAAAACACTGAACATTATCACTTAGACGTGGAATCTAAAGAAAATTAGTGAATAAAGCAAGAAACAGACTCAGTTATAGAGAACAAATCGTGGCTAGGGGGAGGGAGCAAGAAAGGGGAGGGAGCAAGAAATGGGTAGGGGATTGAGGTACAAACCACCACACTTAAAATAAATAAGCTACAAGGATATATTGTACAGCACAGGGAATATAGCCAATGTATTATAAGTGTACATGGAGTGTAATCTATAAAAATTTTGAATCACTGTGTTGTACATCTGAAACTAATATATTGTAAATCCACTATACCTCAACTTTAAAAAATGTCCTTCTGCCATTTTATTGGTATTTCATATCCATTACTAATGGCTGCTTTTCTAGTTCTATTGCTTGGAACTAATTGAGATTCCAGGTGCAGAAGCATGTCTCACCAAAGGGCTTGTGCACTTGGAAAACAGGAATGGTGGTTAAAGAGAATTAGCAGTCATCCTTTTGAGAGGTTGGGGGTGGATACCAGAATCCCAAACAATAGTCAGGGGCTGTAGAAAGCATCAGATGTGTTAACTTGTAGGGATAAGAGTAACATTTTCTCAGTTGCAACCTAATTTATTGAAAACTGTGATTTGGGAGAGAGTATAGAGTACTTGCTAAACTAATCCTCTTCTCTGAATAGCTCCCTTATTTCTTGTGGCTTGGCGACTAAAACTTAGCAATCCACAATTATACTGTATAGATGAGTCCTGCTCTATATTTAGTGTTTAATCTCCACTCCAGAGCTGCATATGGCCAGGAGCACCCACTTAAGAACTAAAAATGTAAGTTACTGCCAGCTCTCTCCTGAATTAGAATTGTACATAATTGCTCTGTGCTTTAAAAATCTCACTTTGAGGAAAGGGTTCAAGATCAAGTTAGTGGGCAATCCCGAATATGAAGCCAAGCGTCACTTAGCCCCTGGGACAAAGCTAAGTAAATACTTGTTGAACAACAACAACAAAAGAACCAGGAAGAAGTTACAAGTCTCATTGCTTAATCTGAAAGTGAACTGGTGTGAGTCCAGAAGCTCTGGAATCATCTTAGAAGTAAACATCCATCATGAAATAGACATAGAATATTCAGAAGCAGTAACTGGTGGGCTCAGCTGTAAGAACTGGTGTTAAAAAAAAATTATGATAAGTCCAGTGGTTTCCAAACCTGTCTGCTCATCAGAGTCATCCTGTGAGCTCTTAACAAGCAAGCAAACTAAAAACACCAATTCCCAGATCTATCCTCTGAATCTCTCATGTATAGCCAAGGAACCACTTTGTCCATAGATCAGAAATGCTGGGGATGAGTAAGGAATCTGTGGTTAGGAGGTGACTGAGGGTGAATGTAAATCAGAGCAGTGTGACACTGGCAGCACAGAGCAACAGAATCACACCTTTTTTGGGTTTGTTTTAAAATTGCCTCAGCAGGCATGTATAGAGCATAACACATCGCAGTATGTATTGTGATTGTGATAGACCTAGTGCTGCCGATGGGCACACAGACAGGTTTGCCTTGGACAGAATCTTGCTCCTGTTAATGGACTTCTGTGCACAGTTAGTATAGGAACCTACAGGAGGAGACATAACTAACACCTGGATTTGAGGATGTCTTCCCACGGAGGTGATATTTAAACTGGCAGGCTGCAAAAGAGGAGGAGACTTTTTCCAAGAGTAGGAAGGCCCAAGGGGAGGTCTGGAAGGTGAAAGATCAAAGCATGCATGAAGACCAGAAAGGAGGAAATGAACGTGATGTGTTTGGGGAGTGGTGGTGAAGACAAGGCGTGGCTGGAGATGTCAATACCTTTGCTAGACTTGCCTCCAGGAGAGAGAAAGATGGATGGGAGTTGCCTCCAGCGGGAAGTAAGCTTTCTGAGGGTGGGGAAGCTTTCCTTCCAGAGGCCATTTGCATTCTTGGCAGCATGCAGTAGGCACTAGCAACACCTCTGGCTAAGTAAAAGGCGTTCTGTGTATGCCTCATTAAGCAAAATAATCAGTTTCTCAGAGAATGCTTGTGTGCCTTATTTTTTTCCTTTTAATAAAGGCAAAAATACATTAGGGGGATAAAAAATAATTAAGGGAAATCTGCTAGCTCTCCATTTTTCCCTCCTTGATAATTCTTTCATTCTTTCCATATCTCACTCTTGGATGACTTTCTCTCTCGACCCTGGCCTCTTGGTGTAACATGAAAGCGAGTGTATCTTGGTGACCCCTGCCCCCTCCATCTTTAATACTGAGAAATCTTCACAGGTGCCTTGAGATAGAAAATGGCCTGCATCTGTGGGTGAGAGGTGCTGTTTCCAGAAGCTGTCTTTGTGCTTATTTTTGCTGCAGGTTTGTTTGTATCCTAGCCGAATATTCATGAGATAGAAAAAGAATGCTATTTTTCCCCCTCCTTTAAGGATGCCAAATCCAGGTGGGGAGTAATGATCTTGATGAATTTGAGCACTTGTCAATTTGGAAATGTTCAGGGAAAGCAAATGAAAGAGGCTAGAATTGTTTATATGCTATCATTCAGTGATTCAAAGCTGCAAACATTTCTGCCTTTCTATACTTTTGAAGTTAAGGATTGGAACGGAATAATAGACAACCTTTCAACATGAAACATTATCAAGCTTGAGGGTTTTTTTTTTTTATTGGGATTTTTGATATTTCATTGTTCTCTAGTTTGCCTTGGTCTTTGATCACTTATTCCTCTGACAAAAGTTTGGTCATGTTGTTGCTTTCCTTTTTACCCTAAGAGTATAAGGTGCGATGGGAATTATTTCTCTCCTTTTTTTCCTTTCTCTTACTTTGTTGGTTGCCCCCAAAAAAAAAATATAGTATTGGTTTAGACCTTAGATAAATATACCAGCCTGTTGTAAATCTGCTTTTGTTTTCCCATCAAATGTTGTCAGTTTTCTTTTTAAGTTTGTTTGTAGTGAATAATTTTAATTGTAAGTAAAAATGTAATAAAACCTGTTAATCTAAAATATTGGGCTGAAGTTGATCTTTGCTTGGTAATCCTTTATCAGTGCTTTGAATTAGCAGTCAAATGATACTGCGGTAGATAAAGCGGTGGCAGGTATTTAAAATCCTACCGTGTGTAAACTGTTTTCAAGTGTCCTCAAGTACTTGAGGTCTCCATTTCCATAGTAGTGCTTGATATGATAATTACATACGACTCTCCCGTGTTCATTAAAATAGGAGCTGGAGGCTCTGCAGACAATTTGTTAGCTTCCCATAGGTTTGAGAGTAATAAAATTGCTTTGCTTTAAAGCATCTGTAATTCAAGACTTTCACTAATTCAAATAAGCTTTCTCTCCACTTTTTTTTCCCCAAGTAGGTAATGAGAGGAATTACTTTTAAAAATACCTCTGAGAAAATGAGTGTGGTCTCTCCATACTGGGGAGGAGAAGGTGTGGATTATCTTGGAAGGTAACTGTGACTGTTTTTATTGCCTTGGTTCTCAAGGCTTGCAGTTTTAAAGGCATGGTTGATAATGGTCTCTCACTTTGTTCCTGCAGTCAGACTCTAGCCCAGTGTTTCCAAAAAGGATATATATTTTTCTAAAACCAAAGTAAAAGTTTCCATTACATCAATAAGACAGATACTTTAAAAATGGGGGAGGGAGTTAAAAATGCATCCACACTGTCGAAAGGTAGAAGCAACACAAGTGTCCGTCAACAGAATGTATTCTGTACATACAGTAGTAGAATGTTAGCCTTCAAAAGGAGGTATTTTCTAACATTCCTTGTTATGACCTCTTAGGTACACCCATCATTTAAAAGTGGACGTTCAATTTCCAAATATAGGAGGTTTTTTTTTAAAGTGTCTTTGATACTAATTTCTCATTTAAATACCTTTCTTCTCTGCAATCACCCTCTGTATTTTTTCCGTCATCTAACTTTATTAAGGCTTTCAATGGCTAAGTCAAAGATCTCTCTTGGTAAATGTTACATTGCACTGGAAAATAACGTGGGTTATTTTAAAATATCTTTTCATACTGATATGTAATTCCAGTTTATAATCTAGTTTATAGTGCCTGGGAACTTGAATAGAATTTGTATCCTGCTATGGTGTGAAAATTGTATAAATCTTATGTTGAATTGGTTCATGGTGCTTTTCAGGTGTACTGTATCCTTCTACTTTGCTGTACATTCATTCTGTTAATCTTTGAGAGTTTGACATTGAAACCTCAACTGAAATTCTTAGTTTATCTACTTAAAAAATAATTGTAATATGTAGTGTAAACTATATGTAACTTTGTATTTTCCAAGTCTCCTGCAAAAATGTGTTAATATACTTCCATAAAGAAAAGGAAGGCCAGTCTGACACATGCTACCACATGGATAAAGCTTGAGGCCACTAGGCTTGTTGCAAGAAACCAGGCAATACACAAATACTGTATAATTCCACTTAAGTTAAGTACCTGGAGTAGTCAAACTCAAACGTAGAGATACAGTATGGTGGCTGCTGGGGGCTGAGGTGGAGGAATACGGAGCGAGTGGGTACAGAGTTTGTTTCGTAAACAGAGAATTGTGTGACTGATGGTGATGATGGTAGCACAACAGTGTAAAGGTATGTGATGCTACAACTCTGCATACACTTAACAACAAATGCCATGGTAAATTTTGTTAAGAATTTTACCATAATCAAAGCTAAAAAAACAACAAGAAAAGGGAAAAAAAAAGAACCCCTAATGTTAGCTTTAAACACTTAAAAGTTAACATAAAACAAATCTGTCACTTTAACTGATTTTAATGTTTATACCAGCAATATAAATTTACAGATATATTTGTTACACCATCATCTAAAGAGCCCAGAGATGCCCAATGTGTTTGTGGCAAATGATTGCATTTAATCTGAAAAGTCCAATTAGGATTTTTATTCTCATTTGTGGTATTTGGGTCTCCTGTTTACTTTTAAAATTTGGATTCCATCATAAGAAAAATAAAATTATTTTCTTCGTTTAAAATCTGGAATTCCCAGAACACATGAAAACTGATAAATGTCCCAAAACAAAATGGATTGAGCTAAATATTTCTTAGTTAATGTGAATATGAAGCTCTCGGGGATTTAACGTCCGCATTTTGATGGAGTGGGTCTGGGTTAAGACCTGAGATTCTACATTTCACCTGCAGAGGTACTTCAAATATTTCTGCTTTCCCCAGGGCTAGTTTAGGATGCCTCCAAAGGCTTGCTAGTCACTTTTCACTCCTCATTCTGCTTTCTAGCTTCCACAACAGTGAGGCTGTTGTCACCTGATCATCTTGTCTTTGTGGATTTCTGCATTCTGAACTCCTCTTTTTCAGTAGGTTTTCAAGTGAGAGGAAGTGAGGTAGTGCTTCTGTTTAACAGGAAGTTGCCAATCCCCTTTTCGTTATTTATGGTTATGTGCTCATTGCTGGTGGGTCATCAGTATATATCAGCATTTCCCTTCGTACCTAAAGTTCATTTGAATAAAGATTTATTAAGCATGGAGCATGTGCTGGGTCTTATGCTTGTCTCTGAAGCTGATAGACTGGCTCCTGCCTTAAGGAAACAGGTCACTTATGCCGTCGTTGGAAGATGCAGGGAAAGCAGCTTAGGTGAATTCCTTGGCCAGGCATGTTCTTAAGCTCTGTCTTATATTGTAGGTGACGAAAATTCTTCAGAACCAGCTGTATCACTGTGCCACTCAGTCAACCTCAGATTTATCCCCGGGTTACCCAACTGTGTTTGGTTTTCCATCCCTATTGATACAATGATTAAAAAGCGAAGAATCACTCTGTCTTCATTTTCAAGCAATAGTACATGCTTGTTTCTGTGAAAGGTTTTTCTAAATTGTATCCATGCTGCTCCATTTCAGACAATTACTTTTTAATGGGGCAGGGGTTTGTGTGGATAAACATGGCCTTATAGTGTTGTGTGGAAAGCAGAATTCTGGTACGGCTCTGAAGATCCCCTCTCTAACTTCCCACTGCATGTGCACCCTGAATAATCCCAGAGGTTGTGACTGTGATAGACTTTAAAGGTGGTTTATGACATATTTGACCTTAACATAGGGTGATGATCCAGGTGACCCTGACTTAGCCATGTTAGCTCGTCATGAGCAGGGTTTTGTCTGGCTGATTGAAGAGGGCATAGGAAGGATTCAGCCAGGGCACCTTGCTGGCTTGAATTTGGAGGGGGCCATGCGGCAAGAAATGCAGACATTCTTGAAGATGCCAGCTAGCAAAGACATGGGACCTCAGTCCTATAACTGCAAGGAACTGAATTCTTTCAGTGACAAGAATAAACTTGGAAGGGATTTTTTTTTTTCCCCTTAGCGCCTCTAGATGGAAACTCAGCCCAACCAACTGAGATTCTAGCCCTTTGATGTGCTAAGCAGAGAACCCAGCCATGATGCGTGCTGGACTTCTGACCTAAAGACCTCTGAGCTAATAAATGCTGCTTGTTTCAGCCACTAAGTTTGTGGTAGCTTATTACACAGAAATAGGAAACTAATACACATTGCACATTAGTGGGCAGGTGTGATCAAAAGAGGGTGGAAGTCGCAGCAGTGAACAGAAGCTAATGCTGCTTAGCTGGCTGGACAATTAAGTCCAGTTACCTTATACATGATGGGAATAAAAACTGACACGTGGAGAGCATCAAATAGTGAAAAGAATATAGGTTTGGAGAGAGGAGACCTGAGCAAGTCGTGGTTCTCTTACTTCCTAGCTGAGGTTTGGCACTCACTTCTCTCTCTCAATGAAAAAACCAAGAGGTTGACCAGAGGGCACCTCAGCACAACGTTAGCACAGGTTTATTTACTGAACAGTGAACTCCTTTCCCTAAATCCAGCTTAGCCCTGCCCCACTAGGTGTAGAATGAAGGGTGTCTGTTGCGTTATTTTCTGGGTAGGTTTTTAAAAAAGCTGCTGAAAATGTTCTGGGTTGTGTGTGTTTTTTCTTCCCCCTGGGGTTGTTTTTTTAAGGGCCAGTTAAAAAGATGTTCTCATGTCAGAACAACAATCTCTGTACCAAAAAGCTGCATCAAACTATGTTATTTGGAAAAAGTAATATATAAAGTCTGCTCTATCTCTAACAAAACTAATGCCCATGAGCAGTTTTCATGTCCTTAAAATCCAGAGATTCCATTTTTGTATGTTTTAAAATAAATAGAAATTTATCTTTAAAATCTATTTTTGAAACCTAGGGTGATGCTAGCTAGAAGTATTTCTGTCTGGAACACCTGCTCATCAGAATTCATTCTTAGTATGTTTCTTCAGTCTTTTGAGGGAGGGGAGCATATAGTTATTTCTTATGCATTACTAGGCATGTACTGGGTCCCTTGAACTTAGTCACGGGTAGATAACATGGTTGTGTGTTTTGAAAGCTGAAGTTATAAAGGAAGTGGTCATTTGGAGCTGAGTTGCTAGTCTTTCTCCTACAAGATGATTCTTTCTTGAGCTTAAGGATCTTGTTCACATTGTAAATGAAAAATCTTAAGAAAATTAAGGATATCTGAATTACATAGTATTTGGGAAATTGTTGTTCAGTTGCTTGTGTCCAGCTGTTTGGGACCCCATGGATTGCAGCTCGTCAGGCTTCTTTGTCCTTCACTATCTCCCAGAGTTTGTTCAAACTCATGTCCATTGAGTCGATGATGTCATCCACCCATTTTGTCCTCTGTCGCCCCTTCTCCTCCTGCCCTCAATCTTTCCCAGCATCAAGGTCTTTTCCAATCAGTCAGCTCTTTGCATCAGGTGGCCAGAGTATTGGAGCTTCAGCTTCAGCATCAGTCCTTCCAGTGAATATTTAGGGTTGATTTCCTTTAGGATTGACTGGTTTGATTGGGGAATGTGACATTTCAAAAGGAAAATGCAAATTCTTTTCCCTTTGGAACTCCTTTCTCTGCTCTCAGCTAACTGCTGATTTTTGAAAATAGGACTGTCAGAGAGGCAAAAAACCCCAATAGCTCAACCACCAAAAGATGTTAGAAAGGATCTCCCAGTGAGTGATAAGAAAGGGGAAAAAGGACCGCATGTCCAACCACTGCCTGGACGCAGCGTGGAAACAAAGTACAGACAACGAAGTTGCCTCTATCAGCTACATTTAAAAACAAGAACTTTTGAGTTGCTCTCCAACAAACATTAAAACACACAAGAAGACGACCAGAAGTGAACATGTCTAAATGGCATGGTTCATGGCTCACTCCATCAGATATTTTTGGAGCCTTTCATTCACCCAAGGACCATCCCCCTCTGTCTCCTCTGCACAGATTTCCCCACCATCCTTTCCCTCCACATCAGAGCAGATCTGTGATGTGAGATGTTTCTCCCTCCATCACTTTGAAACTTGTCCCAGCCCTTCCCAGTCCTCACTGGACACTTGACTTGTGAAAATAACTTTTGCGGAGCTATTGTCTGCTCTGTTGTTTTTAAACAATCCCAGAGGATGGGGAGAGGGACTCTCAGCTGCCACACAGGTGCCTGAGAGTGCAAAATCAGTGGTTCTCTGGGAATAGTTTTCTCATCTTCCTTTCTTTGGCTATTCTTCACCTTTAGTAGAAGAGACATATTTTCTGACAGTGGTTCCGGGTCCAAAACCTTGAGCTTGTCTTGGTCAGCCACAGTTTTGAGAATGCTGTTGTGTGAATACACACCATGACATGCGTTAACCAAAACTGCCGTTCCTAGTGAAACCCTCCAGTGCTCTGAGGGTTACAGCAAAATCTTCCTTTGGAGTTGTAGTTGAGTAAGCACTTTGCAAACAGGTAAGCCTATCACACACCGGAATGAAATGTCAGCTGCTTAGTCGTGTCCAACACTTTGTGACGCCATGGCCTATACAGTCCGTGGAATATTCCAGGTAAGAATATTGGAGTGGGTTGCTATTCCCTTTTCCAGGGGATCTTCCCAACCCAGGGATTGAACCCAGGTCTCCTGCATCGCATGCACATGCTTTATGGTTTGAGCCACCAGGGAAGTACATACATTAAGCTTCAATTATTTCAACAATTCTGGTGAGTAATCTAACTTCCATTTCCTCCTTATTCATGTGTATGATTTATAAAATTGAGGGGAGCAGAGATCAGTAAGAGTGATCTGGTGTTAGAGTGCTTATGTATTTACCTCTGTGCAGAATTTCTGGTGATCCGCTTTAAGTAGGTCCAGCCAGTTTTAGCTTGCACGTGGCCTAACTTTCTGCATTACCACATTCACAGGTTTTAAAACCACAGCTCTGTCCTTTCGAGCAGCAATATTGAACCACTACGCCATCTTCAGAGGTTTGGGTCCTGTGAAATGTCATATGATGGGAAGATGCCTGCGATCTTCCTGATACAATGGGGTCCTTCCTTCCTGAGCCATTTTTGTTTTAGTGGAACTGGAATTTCACGTAAAGTCTTAGGTTTGAATACCTGTTTCTTCAAATTCTCTTTGGAGTGGGGGGGGGGGGCGCTCCAGTTTCCTGTGGAAAATGGTTATAATAGCTGCCTCACAGTGTCTTGTGGTTAATTGAATTATGAAGCTAATTGCCAAGCACCTGGAAATGGCAACACACTCCAGTACTCTTGCCTGGAGAACCTCATGGACAGAGCCCGGCAGGCTACAGCCCATGGGCTCGCAAAGAGTTGGACGTGACTTAGTGGCTGCACAACAAACAAGCTGACACAAAGCCACGTGGGCAACATGTAAGACTGGATCTTTGTCCAGGTTTGCTTTTTAAACATAAAACATCATACTAACCACATTAGCTGAGTCTCTTGTGTCTACAACCAAAATGATGCCAGACTATTTTTATATAATGGTTTAAGCATATAATTCATAGCAGAGAGTCTCCCAGAACATACATTTAAGTGGAATTTGCATTTCTTTATCTTCCTGATAACATTTCCAAGAATTATTTGGGGCCAGGCATGGAGAACAGGTTAAAGGAGTGGCTCAGTAAAGGCCCAAGGAGCCTCCAGGTCTTGGGCTGAAGACACACCCGCCCCATGCTTCTTGTTGGGCATCTCAGCAAGGGGGTAAGTGGTGTCCCTGATGCCTTTCTTAGCTATTGCCTGAGGTGTGAAGCCACATATAGTACAGTTAACAAGTAGATCACCGTTCAATAAAAGGAAAGTTACATCTGAAATGTGGGTGCTGGCTGCCAGCAACAGCTTTGGCAGTGTCTCTGAGGTCAAGGCTGTGTGACAGTGAAGTGTCAGCGTGTCGATTTTAGTCTCCAGCCTTTGTTCCAGAGAGACCCTGTCCTTCCGCCCAGTGGTGCTTGCAGGTGGCCTTGCCTTGTCTTCATCCTCTGCCTGGCGATGGTGCCAGGGTCCACCTCGTGGCCTTGTAGGAGGCTCCCTTTGAGACCTTTGGGGGAAGTCTGAGAAGCTCACCTGTTCTCTCCAACATCCTGTCTCACTTTGTTTCAGGTCTCTTTTTGTAAAGTGTCTGCCTGCAATGCGGGAGACTCGGGTTCAATCCCTGGCTTGGGAAGATCCCCTGGAGAAGGCAATGGCAACCCACTCCAGTACTCTTGCCTGGAAAATCCCATGGATGGAGGAGCCTGGTTGGCTACAGTCCATGGGGTCGCAAAGAGTTGGACATGACTGAGCGACTTCACTTCACTTCATTTCATTTTTCCTCTGTCCTGAGAGGTGTCACCTCACTAGGTCCGGGGTTCCCGTGGTGCTTTCTTCTGTGGTTCTGTGTTTTAATCAGCTCCCATCCTCGGGGTTCCTGGGCAGATAAGAAATCTCTTTTTCAAGATGAGAAATCTCATCAACTGTAGGGATTAATGTGTGCTAGAGTAGAAGTCAGAAAACTGACTTCTAGCCTTTTTTTTTCTTTTTTGCTATTTTCTGGCTGGAAGGCTTTTGCCAAGTTCGGTAAGTTAAACTTTGATTTCTTCATCTTTAAAATAGACAAAATAGCTAATCTTCTCTGTGGGGCCACTGGGAAAATCAGATGATGAGATAAAGTACAGGAAGAACTTCCAAGTCGTAAAATGAGTCAACCTGTCTGAGGCAATATGCTCAGTGCTGTGGGAGAGGTACTCTACCTAGAAGAGAACTCTTCCCCACCCCCTACCCCCAAAGCTTTTAAAATCAGATGGCCCAGAGTTGAATCCCAAATGTGCACTTAGCTGTGTGACCTTCATTAAATGATTTAGCCTCTTAGACATTTACTTTCATTAGTTAAAAGAGATAACGTGAGGTTGTTGCGTATCAAAAACTACCATGTGTAGTGCAAATGTTCGCTGTTTCATTATTATCCTCCAAAATGTCTAGTGATTCAAAAATTTTGGCTGTATCTAAAAATAGCATATTGTGGAATCCTGGGAAACCAGAGAGTATTTCTGGTGAACAAGGCTGTAATTAAAATAAAGGGGCCTATTTTGGAATTTAGAAGTTAACAGAAGGACACCAGCAAAGCTCTCTTAGCTTTCACATAGACGATAGTTCTCAGCTAATTAAGCACATTCTTTTATTTGTTTTTAGGATCTTGAGGTAAAGGAAAAGTTTCCTAGCTCATCCTTTCTCATATTCTGCAAACCTAGTTGGATATCTGCTATAGAACTTTTAAACCCTTTGGTGTCTTAATAATGTTCACATCTTTAAAAGAGAGATTAAAAAATACTTGTCTTCCTAGGTGGGACTGTTGTAAAGGCATCGTGGGATAATTCAAGGATACATTTTGGAAACTTAAAAGCTAACAAATACACGATTGCCTTCATTTGAATGTTTTGAACCAGATATTAAGTTTTTGTCTAAAAGTACCTTGGACAAGCTAAAAGACTTAAAAAACAAACAAACACACACAAAAAACCAAAAAAACCCAGCAAGTGAAAATGAATTGGGATTGCTCATTTTAAAACAGCTCATTTTAAAGATCTGTTTCATCATGGTGCCTTTGAATTTCATAATTCACTATAACATGAAATGTAGCTGAAGCTGTTTTTCAGTTGCCTAGTTGTGTCCGAATTTACCCCATAGACTCAGCATGCCAGGCTTCCTTGTCCTTCACTATCTCCTGGAGTTTGTTTATACTCATGTCCATTGAATTGATGATGCCACTGAACCACCTCATCCTCCCTCACCCCCCTTCTCCTTCTGCCCGCAATCTTTCCTAGCATCAGGGTCTTTTCCAATGAGTCAGCTCTTTGAATCAGGTGGCCAAAGTATTAGAGCTTCAGCATCAGTCCTTCCAATGAATATTCAGGGTTGATTTTTTTCTTGAAGTGATCTCTCGAAATAATAAATACAAGTTTTAATAGTGAAGCTTCATTCATAGAATAACAGGGAAGTTTATTCTGTATTAACCAGAAACAAACAAAAGAATCAAAAGTGCAGTTTCAAGGAGTAGTCCAACACCTGTCACATGTCTGACAAGTCAAATGGACTTATCTACCCAAAGGGTAAACCTTTTAAATGTACAAGATGTATTTCTAGGAATTCATACTGTTGTTTCTACTATTAAGTATGGGGATAATTTGGTGATTTTATACAATTGTGTTTTTTTTGTGTGTGTAATAATTAGACTTCTCTGCTGCCTTAGAATAGATGCTTTAGGTTCCAACTAAAACATAATTTGAAGACCTCACTTCACAGTCTGAGAACCACAACCTTTGGAGGCCAGACACGTCCCGAAGAGCTTACCAAGAAAAAGAAAAACCAGCTCTTCTGCCACCAGTTAGCACCCCCCTGCCGTTATCCCCAATATTTTCTAGTCTGCGTAGAACACTGGGGAGTGAAGGAGGGGAGGAAAGGTTCATTCGCTTTATGCCAAAAGTGAGAGGGCAAGTTGCAGGAGATTCTCCCATGGAGGCTGGGGGTGCCTGCGAAAATGTAAGTCCTTTGGGTTTTCTGGTTGAATGTCTGAGCAGGCAGACTTGTCTACCTGACCCTGTGCTTATCTGGGTTGGAAAGGGGAGAACCTGAGAGGCAAGGAGGGGAGAGGGGCTGCTCCTGGGGCAGCTTACGTTATTTCCTGTTAAACTTCCAGAGGATACGAGAATTCTTTAAGGTGAACACTGAAACTGGTAGTTGACCTCAAGCCATCTTGCTAGATTGTCCGTAAGAGCCTGGATTCTGGTCATGGGGGCCAAGAGGTGGGTGGGGAAAGCTTGAGCTGGGGCTCAGGTCAGATCTACATCAGAGATGCTGTGTGGTGAGGAGGGCCTATAGGGGCCTTTGGGAGAATTCCCACAGCAGCCTGCGTTAGCATGGGAAGTGGTCATGGCCGGTCATATAGGAAGATATCTGCCATTCCCTTCCTACCATTTCCTTGCAGGAACAGCACAGAGAGGGAGGAGGGATTGAGGGGAAGTGAATTCCAGACCTCCCTGTTCACAGGCCAGGTCACGGCTTTGCCTGGGGTCAGAGTGGGGGCTGGTGTGAAACCACAGATGAACTTAAGAACAAAAATTCAACTTGGCCTTGAGTTTGAATAACCAAAAGTTACCCCAGATGGTGAGATCTGCCTGAGACACAATTAAAAATGGGAAAGAGGTTTAAATAATAACTACTGGTAGCTCTTATGTGAGTAAAGCCATTTCCTGTTAATTACCCAGTGAGATGGTAACACTCAATAAATCCAGTTTTGCAAACTCTCCCTCTCTATGTTGTTATGATACCAAATACTCACTGGAATATCCAAATGCATCCTAGGAGTGTTGGTGTGAAGTGCTTAGCTTCCAGGAGTTTCATTGTTAAGCTTGTAGCCCTGTTTCATACTCTGTATGGTGTGTAGTATATATGATGACTCTTGGTCAAGATGTTTACTTAAGTGAACTGTGATCATTCAGTGGTCTCTTTGTGATTAGAAACGTCTTCAAGAATTTGGGGTTCTGTTGTCAATAGTGTGTAGGGGCAGATCCTTGAGACATATGGCAGATAGATACTAGACAAAATCACAGAGAAATGTACAGAATTATTGAATTGGAGATGCCTCCGTGCTCCTATTTGCTTAAGAAGACTGTAAGCATTATATGATAGCATGTCAACATAGCTCATGAAGGAAGAAGCGGATACAACAAGCCCTTCTTAATGTTCCCCAGAAAGTCAGTGAGTGAACTGAGAAGTGGATCCAGGATTTCATGTATCAGCACCATAGGTCTTATCATTTATATAATCCTTTTTTCCCCCGTTACTGTCAAGATTTTAAAGAGGGATTATGGGTTGAGTTAGAGAGCAGGCAATTGAAGCATACTGCACAAAGTTGTTAAATCTCAGAGGCTTGAGATTTCTTGGCTCCTTTTAAGTTTTGGAAGCAGAGCACTCCTAGAGAATCTATTAGGAATTGGCTTCATGGAGAAAATAGAGCTCTTGGACAGTTCACTTTTGAAGCTGAGAGAGAGGATAATAGGTTGCTGAACGTGAAGGGGGGATTTGCTTCTGGTTTAGGAAACAGAGGGTGCTAAGAGGTGATGGTCCTGGGCGGACTCAGGCTGTAATAGTGCTTCAGGAGGGCTGAGTGCTATTCCAGATCAACTTCAATTTTCCATTGAGGTCATTTTCTGAGTTGCGACAAAGCCTGGGGACCCTCTTATGGGGTGTCTATCTCTTTGTGCCCTGATTGCTAGGGCTGTACTCTCATCTTGGCCAACTGCCCATTTCCTTCGGGTCTGAAGGGAATTAATTCCAATCAGATTGTGCAGATTTAAGGCTTGGGAAGAAGAGGAAAAAAAAATAATCTGCAGGTCTTGTGTCTGGGGTAGAGGTTCCTAACCTCCAGGATCTAATACCTGATGAGGTGAAGTGCAGCTGATGTAATAATAATAGAAATGAAGTGCACAATAAGAGGGATGTGCTTGAATCATCCCTCAATCACCGCCCCCACCGCCCCACGCGGCAGTCCGTGGAAAAATTGTTTTCTACCAAAGTGGTCCTATGTGCTGTAAAGGTTGCGGATTGCTGATCTAGTGGATACGTGGGAATGAGTTACACAAAGATGCGAAAGGCTCAGGTGTGAGGGGAGAGAGGAAGGAAAGAGCCCCCCACCTGCGCTCTCCTGAGTGGGAAGTTCCCTCTAGGCTTTGGCAGAATGAGACATGTGCGAGAGTGGAGGAAAGAGCGGGGCGTTCTCCAGCAGATGAAAGGATCCCATGGAAGAGTTCCACCACCTCGGTGGCCCCACCCCCAGGCTCTGTGCTGACTGCTTTTTACTGCTTCACAGGCATTGAGTCACCTTGTTAAGTGGCATCCCTAATGTGGAGATGGAGTTATTCCTTGCCCCCAAGCTACTAGGAACCTATTTAGGAAAGACACAGGTCCTTGCACCACAAATGCACAGGGTTGCTGTCGCTGTTTTAAGTGGCTTGCTGTCGCAAGTGGCTTGCGGGGCAGAATGAACTGATCTGGCTGGAAGTCCTCTGCCAGAGGGCTAGCTCAGCTGAGGGGGAATTTGAAATTTGAGGTGGCTACCGGGCATCTGTAGGGATGCTGTGAGGTCGTGCTTTAACCTTCCAAGAGGACTTGCTCCTGAGGCAGAGGAGGAGAAAGCTAGTATGATATTTTTGAAAGATACTTTGTTGGGATCATAAGAGTGCTTCAGCAGGTGCCTTGCTCATACCACTGTCTTCAGTCTTCTCCCAAGTCCGTGAATGTGCTGGCTAAAATGTCCCGGAGGTTCCTGGCGCTAGACGCAGGAGGACGCCAGACACGGGAGGACGTGTGTTTCCAAATCAGTTTCCATGTGGGTTAGACTTCTGAGCTAGAAGAGCACATCTGCTCTTTATTTTACAGATGAGGAAATTGAGTCCCAGAGAGGGCGCGATGTGCCCCTTCCCTTGAGATCAGCCGGCAGAGTCGGCACAAAAATCTAGGTCTTCGGATTCAGCCCACTGCCTTTCCTGCACGCCACGCTGCTTCCCTTATTATCTCGAGATTTGCCGGAGTCACAGGACTACATCACGCCGGTGCCGATGCAAATTTTATTGCTGCCGCTGAATTAACTCATCACGTTTCATCCGACTCCCAGCCCATTTCTGCCACACGTCGTAAATGGCGACTCCTGTGGTTGAGGACTGGGCGCCTCGAGGGACGATGGCATCACCACCCCAGGGTGGTTCTTGCTGCTGCAGCCTCGGGATGCTCTCCTCTGTCCCTGCTTGTCTGGAGCCGTTTCCTCTCGGAAGCGGGGACTGCGGGGGTGGAGCCAGCGGCGGTGCAGAGGCGCGCAGCCCTGAGCGCAACCGGATTGGAGCCCTTGGAGTGGTGTTAGTTCTGACTCCATACAGTTATGAAAATCTAGGCCTTAGTTTTCAGCTGGACTTAGTTCAGTTTTAAGAATACTTGTTTGCTATCTTCTGAGACCATGGGTGAGGAGGATTGCCCACTGGTGATGAAGTGGATTTCCCCGGTTAGAACTTCTCTAGGAGTATGGCTTTGCCTTGCAAACTTCGTGGGTATCGCTTACCTTGTTGGCAGCTTTTGTACAGTAGATTTTATTGATAAGGCTTGTGTGTGCTGAGTCGTGTTCGAGTCTTTGGAACGCCGTGGACTGTAGCCCACCAGTCTCC
The DNA here is from genome assembly GCA_917880005.1 of Nanger dama. Classification (NCBI taxonomy): domain Eukaryota; kingdom Metazoa; phylum Chordata; class Mammalia; order Artiodactyla; family Bovidae; genus Nanger; species Nanger dama. The sequence goes on along the minus strand of CAKJTW010000032.1, from coordinate 9,866,667 downwards.
TCTGACCATGGAAATCTCCAGGAACTCCGCTGAAGGCTGAGAGACTGGTGACAGAGGATGAGATGGTTAGATGGCATCACTGACTCAATGGACATGAGTTTGAGCGAACTCTGGGAGATAGAGAAGGACAGGGAAGCCTGGCGTCCTGCAGTCCAGGGGGTCCCAAAGAGTTGGACACAACTGAGCCACTGAGCAGCAACAATCAAATAGGCCGCAGGTTCTGCTGGGTTTGGAGTTCTTTATTTGTGATGGATCACCCTTGTGTGGTATTCTTACTCTTAATTTGAGATGCAAAATATATGGAGATAATTAACTGGATTTAGGGGTGCAAATGGCAGCTCTGGAAAGTTACTAATTTTTGCCCCCCCTGAATTATGTGAACCTCGATCACAGCTCATACAAATGTTTTTAAAAAATAATGTTATGTATTTTTGGCTGTGCTGGGTCTTCGCTTCTGTGCAGGCTTTTCTGTAGTTGGAGAGCACAGGCTTCTCGTGGTGGCTTTTTTCTTGTGGAGCACAGGCTCTAGGCTGTGCAGGCTTTCAGTGGTTGTGTGTTCAGTAGCTGCAGCTCCCCGACTGTAAAGCTCAGGCTCGGTAGCTGTGGCACACAAGCTTGGTTGCTCCACGGCATGTGGAATCTTCCCAGCTCTGGGATCGAACCAGTGTGGCCGGCAGAGTGGTATATATTTATACCACTGAGCCAGTAGGGAGGGCTTCCCTTGTGGGTCAGCTGGTAAAGAATCTGCCTGCAATGCAGGAGACCTGGGTTTGGTACCTGGGTTGGGAAGATCCCCAGGAGAAGGGAAGTGCTACCCACTCCAGTCTTCTGGCCTGGAGAATTCCAAAGGGGCCACAAATTCCAAAGTCGCCCGGACACGACTGGGTGACTTTAACTTTCACTTTTCAGCAGGGAAGCCCAGTCCATACTAATTTCATACCCTGACACCCATTCTAGGGAAGAGATGTTCTATTTCCTCACTTTTCAAAGGGACAACTGAGTTTGCTTTCCTGGTTGTTTTTCTAAGTGTGCCTGATTTCTTCTCAAAGCCCTTTTCACCAGAACAACCCACCCAGTGTGGCGCCCAGAGGCACGTTAGCTTCAGGTGTTGGTGCCGCCGCTTTTCCTGTCCAGCCTCTGGGGCTGCTCATTTCCTCCCCTGCGCCCTGGGTCCCAGGTACTGCACACTCATTTAGCTTTACTGCCTGTTAGAGGCAGGGGCAGGTGGGAATTAGCACACTTTTTTTTTTGCCTCTGGTTCTTTCTTCTTCTCCTGGAGAGCAGGTATTAAAGAGGAGGGTGGGCAACCGTCTCGACAGGAGGGAGGGAGTGGAGGCCAAGCAGGGTTGTGAGGGACTGGCAGATGGTTGGTTGCCCATTAATGTAGCCGGATGTTAAGAAACAGCTAGGAGAAGGTAAATAAAAGCAGACTTCCTCTGGGTCCCTACAAAACCCTTTTCCTGCTTACTGCTGCCTTAGGCTGAGGGCCTGCTTTCCTGCCTTGGTTCTATAAATTACTAGCAGTTATCACCTCGGGTATAGATGGAATGAAAAACAAGTTTCTGTAGTAGATCTGTCTGGAAATCTAATGAGTGTTTGATGTTGTTTCTATGAGAAAGCTGTATTCTGAGTTCCCAATAAATTACCAACATTCCTTAGGAATATGAACCACGTGCACATTAGTAAACGCATCTTTTGTTTCTGAGTCTCTTCAAGTTTGTACTTCATTTTAGAATCGAGAATTGTGATGGATCTGAAGGTAACAGGCGGGCCGAGAGCATATTCTTCCCCAGCATTAAATTTCTTTTGCTACTTCCTCGTACTGCTTAGGTGTCTCCCATGTTTTCCTTTCGGTGACTATCTTTCAGAGGATCATGTTTTGGTCTTGGGATAATTTTGCTTTCAGAATACAGCATATAGCTGGGGACTTACATGAAACTACCCAGAGCTGTCTCATTTAGAATATTTTTTTTCCCCTTGGCTGACTTCACTAAATTCTGTAAATGCAAGGGGAGCTAGCTCCATGGCTGCAGATCTGGTATCGATTATCATTAATTCTTCCCTTTATGACTTTGCCACTTAAATACACATTTAGAAACAAACCAAATAAACATAAAATAGCATAACTAAAATTTGGACTTGGGTGGTCCCGTTAGTTTCAACATGTGCTTAACTTTGAAAGGTGGTTATAAAAACACTAGCGTTTAACCAAACCATTAAATGATGGCAGTAGGTTGTTTTTTTAAAAAAATTTTATTTTACAAGGTATTAATTCAGATATCTTTAAAAATAAACCTTGGGTTATTTACAATTTATTGAAATACAAAATAACCAGAATGGTAAATTTTTGCATGTGCTTTGTTTCTGTATATTTCCATGTGGCCTATAAAACTCGATTGACTGGTTTCCAACTATGTGACTTTGAGTAAGTCACTTAACTGCTTGAGCTTTAGTCTCATTTGTGACAGGAAATATGTGCTTGTTGGTTCCCAGGCGCTCTCACTTCTGAAATGTTAGGACTCTGCAATTCTGTGAGTTTAAAAGTTGACATTAAAAAGAATCATATGAAGCAGAAGGTATACTATTGACTCCACTGTAGAAGGGAAGAGATGGCAAGTTGTGGACTAATCAATAAAAGTTTAAAAATAGCATATAATCCTGAGCCTTCTTTAAAAAGTCAGTCTTATTTATTCCCCTGTTTATTGAACTATGCATATGGTTGAGAAAATAGATGGGACATCTGGAAAAAGTATTAAAACATATTTATAGGCAAGGACTATGCCTCAGCACCTTAAATATGTTGTGTTACAACAATGTATGCTGATGTTGTAATAAAATGCAATGCCACCCACGTGAGTCAGCCCCATTTAGAATCATTTTGGATTTGGCCAAATGGTGTTTTGGTGGTTTCTGGATTGTGGGTTAGAAATCAGAACTCCTGGAGTGAGTCTCTTGCTTCTGCACACATATAACACCCCAGGACAGAGAGAAGTCCTTTTCCTTGTAATTTTCCACATCTTTTGTGGTTGTTTTTGCTTTCCCTCCCTTGATCCATTTCTGGCAGTAAAAGTTTCTTTGGGGTAATTAATAGTCCTAAGTTATTTCCATTAAGGATTCTTGAGGATTAGATGTAAAAGCATTGTAGAAAGACTGGTTATACAGAGAAGAAACATATCAGTATTTTTTTTTAAAAAAGGTATTCTCAAGATCAGACATGGGTTATTGTTGAAATCTGGTTCCTACAAGCAGAGCAAGCCTGGGGCAAGCCATTTTGATATGTCACGGAGGCAGCCTTTGGCAAACTCCAGTGACATGTGAAGGAAGAGTGACCACAGTGTTTCATTTAGGTTCCTTTGATCACTCTTAACTGGTTTTTAATATTACACCAACATTATATCAGAAACCAAAGCATTTCTTAGTCCTCTCACTCTGGAAATCATTTTCCCTGCTTTTCTGAACCTAGAATGAAAGATGGATGTTTGGTTGGTATCCCATGTATGCCACTCTTTCTTAAACACTACAGTGGTAAAGACTTACAAGTGTTCCTTTTCATTTGTTTTGAAGTGATGAGAGAGGGCAGAGATGGTATCTTGTTAGTGTCCCAGGGCCCCAGTCAAGGCTTGGAGTGGAGTGGGGACTTCCTGTAACTTGGCTTCTTGTCAGATTGTGTTTTTGAGGATGAAGCAGGAATCTTCCTTTGAAATCTTCATAACTCAGATAAAATCTAATTGGTTAGGAAAGGCAGAGAATGAAATGGACCGTATCTCTTTTTGTCCTTCTGCTACATCTTCAGAAATGAGGGTTTTTCTTCCACCTTATAAGTGTAGTCATGTATTTTTTACCTTTGCATTTGCAGAGTATAAAAATTGATTACTAAATGTGAATATTAAAGCATAGAGTTGATGAGAGAATTAAAAAAATAACCCCACAAATACTTCCTTTCAGTAATAGGCTCATGAATTATGGTTAAATCTTTAGAAATCAAGGAGACAAAATTCAAGATGTTTTTGGTAACTTTTTAGGATTATAAGTTGCTTAAAGTGTAACAGAGTGTGGCCATTATCTATTTTGCCTTTTTGAAGATGATTGGGCTGTTTAAGAAACATGGATCTGTTACCATCTCTACTTAGAACTTGGGTGTGTAGGTCTTGTTCTGTGAGTTGTATGGTCATATTTTTTAATTGATGTGTGGTTAATGTACAGGATTATATGGGCTATAGGTATATTATATAGTGATTCACAACTTTTAAAGGTTATATTCCATTTATAGTTATTATAAAATATAGGCTATATTCCCTGTCTTGTACAATATAATCTTGTATCTTATTTATTTTTTACAGAATATAGTCCCCTATCTTTATATTGCTCCCACCCCCTTTTCTCTCCCTGCTGGTAACCACTAGTTCTCTATATCTGTCTGTCTTTTTGGTTAGTTGCTAGTTTGTTGTACTTTCTGAGATTTCACATGTAAGTGATATCATACAGCATTTGACTTTCTGTTTGACTTATTTCACCTAGCGTGATACTCTTCAAGTCTACTGATGGGAATTTCATTCTTTTTGATGGCCGAGTAGTAAGTAGTCCATTGTGTGTGTGTGTGTGTGTGTGTGTGTGGATAGACAAGCATATATGTATACATGCCTGCTGCATCTTCTTTATGCATTCATCCATCACTGAATCTTTCCGAATCTTGGCCGTTGTAAATAATGCTGTTGTAAACATGGGGGTGCATATGTCTTTTCAAATTAGTGTTTTTGTTTCTTTCGGATATACACCCGAAGTGGAAATGCTGGGCCATGTGGTAGTTTTATTTTGGGTTTGTTGGAGAGTCTGTGGCCATAGTTCTGCCATTACTTTGCTTGACTTGATTATCTTTAGGTCCCTCACGGATTTTGCTTGACTTCTGCCACCTCCTTGCTTGACTTGATTATCTTTAGGTCCCTCACGGATTTATCATTGTACCATCTAGGCATCCTGCCTTCTGATTGTTCCACTGGCTGCTTTTGTATTGGAACCACTGTCGGAGGTACAGGTCTGTGCAGCTGTGTGGATAACTTGGGTACCTTTGGGCAGAACCTGTTTGTCAGTTGGTGGTTTAGGCAAGTTATAGGTAAAACACTGTGAAAGCCTCTGTCTAGATCCTTATCTTTTGCTCCAGCAGAATCAGACAAATGAAGCTGAATGTTGGGCAGCCTTTGTTTAAAAAAGGAGATACTGATGTTTAGACCAAGTCAAGCCACTAAAACAGAACAGGGCTCAGACATGGGGGAAAGATGTCATAAAGCGCTCTGTGAAAACCCAGTGTGTGAAGTTAGGCCTAGTAAAATCTCACATCTTTCTGAGAGACTGAAGCAAACCATCCTGGAATGTGAAAGTGTTCATTTTATAAATAGAATGAAATCTTTCTCCATACACTGGAGGTCTCAGGATGGGTTAGCAAAGATAGAATAGATATGAAACATGATCTCCTCTTAAATGTTCCCATTTTTTTGTGTGTGTTGGGTTTGTTTTATAACATCCAGATAAGTCTAAAGGCAGAGAAGAGGTTTGTTGTTAAGACAGCAGTGTCTCTTTGATATTGAATAGTTGAAGGGGATCTAAGTGATTGTGTGACTTATTTTTAGATGCTATAAAGCCACCCTTGTGAGCAGGGAAGAGTGGGTGTGCTGGCAGCCAGCATAGCCCAGAGTCTGTAGTTGCTTGAAGCTTGGGAAAGCTGGAAGAAGAAACTACCCCATGGAACTCATGTGAACCTGCTCCTCAAAGAGTGCTGAAGCAGCCACGTCAAATGTGTGACCCTCCCAGCTCACTTTACAAGGAAAGTGATCTGAGTTAGAGGAATTATTCATGATGTTTTCACCCACAAATTCCTCCTTCCTCCTACTCCTTTAGCCCAACTTAAACTCTAGTAAGTGGAGAAACTGATATCTAAGCACAAGTAAGAAGATGAAGTCACTTACCTTGAGATTTCTTTAAACCTTTAATTATTGTAAACAAAAGGTCTAGTTTCTTTGGAGCTCATGATGATGTCTTACTTGTGGGGCTGACTCTTATCAGATTGAGTCATCGTTGGACTTGAAGATCTAGTAATAACATACCATCTGCTATGCAGAAATTATTACAGTAGTTGGTCATGACACACAAAGATTTGTATTAATGAGCTTATCTACACCATGCTTCATTTAGTTCCTACGGGAAGTCTGTGCTACCCCTGGCACTCAGAAGACAGGATTGCCATCCTCCTGTTCTCATGGGGCTCTGGGGCTCTTCTTGCCAGTAAGAGGCTGAGTTCTAGACTCACAAGGTATCCCCATTTCTTAGTGATAGGGATGCAAAGGAGCATAAAGCTCTTGACACATAGTAGGTGTTCAGTAGAACATTGGAAGGCAGCTGATAGTAGGGAACATCGTCATGGCAGAATTTGCTGCATTTTTATTAACAGCCTGATTTTACATTCTCTGGCTAGCCCTTACTCTGCTTTAGTAGACTCAGCCCTGGAATAGGGGGTTTGCAGGAGAGTCTGAGTCTTGATCCACGTTGTCCTTCCTCTGTCTCTCTGGTTTAAGGCTATTCATCACCCAAGGAGAGCTGTCTTCCTGGTCTCTTTCCCCGGTTTTGGCAAAGACTCAACAGGCGAGCCTCATCCCTTGAAGATCTTGTACAATTTAACTGGAATCAGGACACTGATTACATGCAAGCAATCCTCAAGCTGAGAGCTTTAAAAATGAGATTTTTTTCTTTGAAATTTAAAAGAAAGTAGAATACAAATGTGCTTGCTTTTCAACATAGATTGATTAGCTGGCAGGGAGGGAAGGCCGGCCTTTGAAATCTATAGGCATCGTGTTGCAGGCCTGACCCCACTGACCCTGGGAGATTAGTAATGGTCTACGCAGCCTGCTCTGTCAGCACGTCTGGCAGGGCAGGCACAGATGGTGCCAGTTGGAGAAAATCACTGCTGAACGTTGCACCGCAGCCTCGCCTTGGCCGAGCAGCCTCTGGAGGAGGAGCCGAGACTGGGCTAGCTACAGATGTGTCTTGTCCGTGCCCAGCGCTTTGGAATAGACCTGTGAAGATGCCAGTCTGGGGTTAGGATATGTTTGCTGATTGTGACTTTGGTTGTGCTGCCTTGCTGTAGCTTAGGCTATCCTGCGCCGCTGAGCAGCTGGGATCTCAAACAGGGTCTGTGGCCTCGGGGTTGCTCTGAGAGGGAATTTGAAATGAGAACTGATCTCTTTCCAAGGAGTCAGGCATAATGCAGTACTTGTTTTCCTAGCGTCAATCGGCCTAAGGAAAACGTGAGTCGGCTGGGATGGAGGGAGGAGAAGTCTTGAGAATTTGAGTAATCAACTTAACTCAGGGGTAAAGAGAATTAATTTCATTATGGAAAGCAGCACGCATGAACTCTGTCCTTACAGCTGCTACCAGTGTCTGGGTTGTCTGGTGGTACCCTGACAGTTGATAATGCACACCTTTGTGTGGGCTTGGTCTTGAGAAATGGTGACTCTGCTCCCCAAAGATAGCAAGGAAAAGACTCTTATTGACATGTAGCCACAGGCTGAAATATTCTCCTCGCAAAGCTGAACTGAGCTGAAACTAAGTCTACTCTTCCGAATTAGACACTGGACTCTTTAATAATTTTGCTTGGGGTTGCATTGATAGTCCAGTGTTGAAGCATAGCTTCTCAAAGTACCAACATCCAAGCTGAATTTCAGCAGGTCAAGGACAGGCTGAAAAACACTGATGCCGAACAGAAGGTGTGCAGGTGTCTACAAGGCAGAGGGTCACTCGGCCGTCAGTGGCCTTTCACCATTCCTAACTCTATTTTCTGTTCTTTCTGTCACAACTTTAACTCTCTATTCCAGTTAGGTCAGGCTTTGCAGCTTATTACAGTTTAACTGACTGGTTGGATTCCTTTTGGATTTGTTTGATGAACTATGTTGTTGTTTCATACTTGAAGAATTTTCCTTGGAGATGGTACTGGTGGGAAATGTGAACTGCTTTTTGAAGCTCTCATGTTCACAGAGGCTTCTTAAAGGGGATTCCCCCACCAAAGATGTAAGGAAATGGATCCTGTGCAGAGCCAGCTAGTGCTTTTGAAATGGGGACATAGGGCCGTGGCCTCGAGGGGGCTCAGAATGAAAAAGGCGCTTGCTGAGCTCACCCGGTGAGCGCCCGCTGCAATATGGCATCGCATGCTGGAGCCTGGAAGAGAGTTCCTCTGAGAGCATGAGCGCGTGCTCACCTCTGACGGAAGTCTAGCTCCTCTTGGTTAGTAGAGCGTGGCTCAGGCCAGAGTAGCTTTATTGATGTGATGCGAGGCAGAGAAGAGAGAGAAGTCAAGGATGACTCCCAAGTGAGAGGGGGAGGCCGGTGGGTGATGCAGTGCCACGGGCAAGAGGAGGATGAGTGCAATTTGAAGCAGTTTGTACTTGAAATGTCCATTAGGTCCTCGGATATCTGGGTCAGGATTTGAGCTGAGCGGTCTGGCGTGGAGGGAGAGATTTGGGAGTCATTGACGTGTAGCCTGTAATGAAGCCACGGGAGTAAATAAGATTGTGTGGAGACCCAAGAAAAGTGGGAGCAAATGGAATTCAGGAGAGATCTGGAATCAAACTCTACCCCCACAACACCCAGCCGCCCTCCCCAATTTGAACAATCGTGTGTATTTGTCTAGAATAACAAAAATGGCCTGGTGACTGTCTGTGTCAGGATCATGCTTGATGTCTATTTGGAAGGAAAATTCAGAGTAGTGTTTGGATCTGTAGAAATAAATTCTTTTAGATTATCCTGAAGTAGCATTTTGGAAGCTGATCCATTTCCCAGATGCTCCAGCTTTTGCCCACCAGGTTCCTCTGTCCATGGGATTCTCCAGGCAAGAATACTAGAGTGGATTGCCATGCCCTTCTCCAAAGGATCTTCCCAACCCAGGGATTGAACCCAGGTCTCCTGCATTGCAGGCAGATTCTTTCCCATATGAGCTGCAGAGAAGTTCCTCCAACTTTTAAGTAGATGCCAAAATATACCCAAGGACAGAGAGCCCAGGGTCTGCGGGACAGGAGACAAGCATATGCTGGTTTATGGAGCAGCGGGAGCGGGAAGAGCCCAGGGACAAGAGGGCAGCTGAAACCAAGAATAAAACCTGGTCACGAGGCCACATCAGCCCCGCTTGGCAGACAGGCCCAGTGGCTTTGGTAATTACCCTGGTGCCTGCTGTGTGCGCGCCTTTTCCACTGAGTTTTAAAAGCCTTTCCTCTAACTACCGGGTCTCTCAGAACTGGGGCCACATTTGCCCTTGGTGGTTTTCTCCTGTGGAATCTTTGCTGTGTCTGTGCTCTGCGCTGTGTCTGCTGACTCCACGAGAACCCTCCTGGCCCTGCTCTCTGACACCGCTCCTGCCCACCCACTCCTGCCTGAGCTCATAGACGCTTTGTGAGGACATGCCCTTCTGGAAGAGCCGGGCAGAAACCACAGGCTTGCATGGCCAGACCGGCACACGTGGACTTGACCAGAGCCTCATCTTTCCTCTTGCTCACTCCCTGCCCCACCTCCACCACCCCAGCCTTTTTTTCTCTTGATACTTTTGGCATAAATATTATGTGTCTTAGTCCCTCAGTCATGTCCTATTCTCTGAGACCCCATGGACTGTAGCCCACCAGGCTCCTCTGTCCATGGAATTCTCCAGGCAAGAATATTGGAGTGGGCAGCCATTCCCTTCTCCAGGGGATCTTCACAACCCGGGATCTAACCTGGATCTCCTGCATTGCAGGCAGATTCTTTACCATCTGAGCCACCAGGGAAATCCCGTAAATATTATGTAACTGTCTAGAATCAATAGAACTTTCAAAGCAAGGCTTAAAACTAATGGTAAAGCTTCATTAGCCGTGGAGCTTCCTTTGGATTAGAAATGTTACTTCAAATAGAAATGCCTTTTACACCTGCATTTGCATGAATTCTGTTTTTGGTATTCTAATTCTGGATATGATATAGGAAGGAAGTGTACTCAAACTTTAGGGAAATGAATCCCCAGGAGATTTCTGTATTTTCTGTGTACCTCCACAGTTTCTATATAGTCCCATAAGAAATATCCAAAAGACTGATTTTCACCCAAAGCTGGGGTTTTGCTTATGATGCTTTCCAAGAACAGATAATCATGAGCACTAGTTAATAATGCATTTTGTCCTTCCGTTAAGGTTATTATCCTTTAGAAGGGGACACAGGTTACATTGAGACTAGGGTGTCTTAAATATTTACAGATGGAAATACTCTGGGCATCTGTTGCAATTTCGTCTTAAAACTCCATTCTGTTGTTCATACATTTTCATTTTGCCCCTGTCAGTATCTTTTAAAAAATAAGACATTCAGCCATAGTTTCCTGTGTATAAATAAGAGATAATGATCAGAGTTAACTTTAGCCTTTTTTCCTCCATATTACGTGCTGGGTACTCTGCTATGTTTTGGAACTCAAAGATGAGTAAGAAATGGTTTCTGCCCTCAAGGAGCTTAGGGTCTAGTAATGGTGGATCTGAACATAAACAGTTGCTTGTAGCACAGTGTGGAAAGGGCTGTGGGTGTTCAATCCATTCTTGGGGGCTGGAATCAGGGTGAATTTTTGGAAAAGGCTCTAGCTGGATTGTAAAAAGTGAGGTAAAGTTTATCTAGGAAGAGTGGCGTGTTTCCTAGCCAGGAGTGATCTGAGTTTTAAACATCATGGGATAGGCAGGTAACTTCACTACTTCAGCACTGGCCAGTAAAAGAGATTTGCAGAAGACTTTCCGTGTACCATAGGTTTTAAGGCTTTGTTTACTGTATAAAATAATGTTAATGTAATACTTCTGAAGAGTATACTAGTTTGTCATTGCAGTATAATCTTACCTTGGACAAGCTTTAATTGAAATAAATATGTATTTATCTGAAGGCAGCCATTATGCTAGCATCATTAATAATTCAGAAGAGTTTTCAATTAAGCATTAACAACATCATTGCCTTTGGCTGTGATCTGACTGCTTGAGCTCAGAATATCGAATTATTTTTCTCAATGAAGATAAAAATTAAGCCTCAGGTAACCAGAACTCAAAAATTCTAATTCTTTAATCAACGTATGCTCTCTTTGAGCATCTCTCTTAGGAGAGATGAATGATAGTAAAACATGGCAAGGATTTTAACTTTTTAGGTGTCCTTCCCCACGTATATCCTGGGATCTGTGTACCTTTGACCCAGTGTTCTGTAATGGCATCGTCACAGTTCACTGCATTAAAAATTCTCATTCAAAAACACAGTCTTGCACTACTTGAAAATTCTTTACCATCAAAGATTATTTTCGTTATATGAAAAAAGTGAACTTAATTTATTCCTAAAAATCTCCGAGATAGGTACAGGAAAAGGCTTCCTTTTATTGGGCGAGATTTAATTCCATCATCTGTACTGCTCCTGCCAACTTTTTTTTTCTCCAGTCAGATGGTTTGAACCATAAACAGCTTTTTGGTTAATCTTCAGTAAATCAGAAATGCAGTTTATTAAAATACCTCATTCAACCTCTGGGAGCCTGATAACACACTGAGTGTATGTACTTTTGGTTAGAAGACTCTCTTAGTGACTGTGGATATAACAATGAGTCTTTTCATTTCCTGGAGCAATAGTTGATGCTTGTACATTGCAAATATACAGAGTGAATTTTCAGATTCCAGAGGTGTTGAAGGTATTTATTACTCAACAAGCCTCTGTGTGTGTGTATTTGTGTGTGTGTGTGTGTGTGAAACAAATGTGGTATTACTCTAATAGTTTATGCATTTATATTCTTTTGCTATTGAAATGCATTTCCTTCCAGCATACTTCCAACAGACCAGTATCAAACTCAATACTTCACACTCAGCCCTGTTTTTTTCTTCTTTTTTTAATAAAAAGGCACGTTCCCACCTCAGACACTAATTATTAAAGTTGCATGATTTGCCAGGCAAACACGACTCAGTAGTGGTATTTGAGCAACAAATCAATGAACAAATATTGATGCAACACACATGCCACATGAGTGTGACACCATCTGGGGTTCTGTACATGATTTATACAGGAAGACAGAGCATCTCTGCCTTTAAGTGGCTCAAAATGTAATTAATAGGAGACAGGGAAGAAAAAGCAGAAAAACATAACCAAAGCTCTTCAACCAGTTTTCACAGTGGCTAGTGTAGTCATATTGCCATTCATTCATCGTTTGCTGAGGGCTTTGCTGCTCGTCAGGTTTGTTGAGGGCTGGGGATTAATAGGGAATGGGATGCAATCCTGGTATTCTAGGAGCTTACAGTTGAGGTTCACTATGTTTGCCCCATATATATGGGCTTCAGTGTTAAAAGAATCTGCCTACCAATGTGGCAGATGCAGGAGATGCGAGTTTGATCCCTGGTTGGTGAAGATCTCCTGGAAGATGAAATGGCAGCCCACTCCAATATTCTTGCCTGTAAAATTCCATGACCAGAGGAGCATGGTGGCTATAGTCTATGGGGTTGCAAAGAGTCAGACACAATTTAGCAACTGAGCATGTATGCACCATATATATACTCAGTAAGATGAAAACATCTTCAGTGATCTAGAAATGAGTGAGGTAACAATATAGCTTCAGTTCAGTTCAGTCACTCAGTCGTGTCCGACTCTTTGCGACCCCATGAATCACAGTACACCAGGCCTCCATGTCCATCACCAACTCCCAGAGTTCACTCAAACTCATGTCCATCGAGTCGGTGATGCCATCCAGCGATCTCATCCTCTGTTGTCCCCTTGTGCTCCTGCCCCCAATCCCTCCCAGCATCAGAGTCTTTTCCAATGAGTCAACTCTTCCCATGAGGTGGCCAAAGTACTGCAGTTTCAGCTTTAGCATCATTCCTTCCAAAGAACACTTAGGACTGATCTCCTTTAGAATGGACTGGTCGGATCTCCTTGCAGTCCAAGGGACTCTCAAGAGTCTTCTCCAGCACCACAATTCAAAAGCATCAATTCTTCGGTGCTCAGCTTTCTTTACAGTCCATCTCTCACATCCATACGTGATCACTGGAAAAACCATAGCCTAGACTGGACGGACCTTTGTTGGCAAAGTAATGTCTCTGCTTTTGAATATGCTATCTAGATTGGTCATAACTTTCCTTCCAAGGAGTAAGCATCTTTTAATTTTATGGCTGCGATCGCCATCTGCAGTGATTTTGGAGCCCCCAAAATTAAGTCTGACACTGTTTCCACTGTTTCCCCATCTATTTTCCATGAAGTGACGGGACCGGATGCCATTAATCTTAGTTTTTGAATGTTGAGCTTTAAGCCAACTTTTTCACTCTCCTCTTTCACTTTCATCAAGAGGCTTTGGAGTTCCTCTTCACTTTCTGCCATAAGGGTGGTGTCATCTGCATATCTGAGGTTATTGATATTTCTCCCGGCAATCTTGATTCCAACTTGTGCCCAGCATTTCTCATGATGTACTGCATAGAAGTTAAATAAGTAAGGTGACAATATACAGCCTTGACGTACTCCTTTTCCTATTTGGAACCAGTCTGTTGTCCCATGTCCAGTTCTAACTGTGGCTTCCTGACCTGCATATAGGTTTCTGAAGAGGCAGGTCAGGTGGTCTGGTATTCCCATCTCTTTCAGAACTTTCCACAGTTTATTGTGATCCACACAGTCAAAGGCTTTAAATTCTGGAAGGTTTAATATCTGACTATGGACTTCCCAGGTGGCATTAGTGGTAAAGAACCTATCTGCCAATGCAGGAGACAAGAGACACAGGTTCAATCCCTGGTTGAGGAAGATCTCCTGAGGAGGGAACAGCAACCCACTCCAGTATTCTGGCCTGGAGAATCCCATGGACAGAGAAGCCTGGTGGGCACTGGTTTGCAAAGAGTTGGACACGACTGAAGCAACTTAGCACGCACACAATGATAGTTCCAGGCCTCTAAATTTCACTTGCAATCAGGTTTGGGTCTTCACAATGGTAAAGAATGATGTAAAAACAGACCAAATTCATGTTTCTTTTTATTTCAGTGAGTAAATTTCCAAGCCATCAAGAAGAAATACGGTTGTCTCTCCGCCATTCCAACATCACTTGAACGTAAACTCAATGAAAACTGGCCTTTTACTATATTTGGTTCACTGCTGGAACCCGACACATAGGGAAGAACCTCATCAATAACAAATACTCAATGGATTTTCCTTAAATTACTGAGACTGTGGAAGGCTGGTTGTGTTGGAGGTACTCTGCAAGGCATTGGAAATATTGGGAAAGTAAATCCAGGGTCCACAACCTCATCATATACCAAGTAGGAAGAAAAATAAACAGGAAATCACAGTTTGTAACCTGTGCTCTGAGAGAGGAGATGGGGAAGGCTTCATGGAGGTGGTGATGATCATTGCATTCCACGTAGTGTGTATAAGAGTCGGAGGCCAGTGGGCATGCTTAGCTCCCTGTGTAGGTAATCAAGGGGTTCAATGTCTGTACAGAATTTTAAATAATAAAACTGAGTAAAAGTTGGTGTGTTGTTTTATTAATTACTCAGTAGTTAGCTATCCTAAAGTAAGACACTGATTAAAAATACCTTCTCCAGGGCTGCCATAGGCCAGCTCCCCACACATCTCACTCTCCTCTTAATATGCTTGTTTCTCTGGGTGGATATTTGAGATATTTGAGCTTCAGACACCATTGTTCCTGAGAGTAGAACCTTTGGGCTTGGTAATGATCACTTTACATGTGTTCTATTAAAAAATAAAAATATTGAAAAAAGCTTTAATTCTGAGTACACACATATTTCAATACGACTGGTAGGAGAATGTTTTCTGAAACACTCAGAATTCTAGAAAGGCCTTTCCCCATCTTTCAAAGCATTGTGATCTCTTAAAAAAAAAAATCTGCTCAGTCTTTCAAATCAATACTTTCATGGGTCAACTTCATGTCCTGTCACAATTATCAAAGAATGACTTTGAAACATAGAATTTAAAAATTTTCGATTAAAAACTACCATTTTTAACTTGAATATCGTATTGTAATATACTTCCTAGTTTTGGTTATATGTTGGGCCTTTTTTCTAGACTTAAAAAAAATTAATCCTCTTGTACCAGACAACTGCCTTCCAAAATTTACAATTTAGTGGTCATCATTTGCTATTGAATTATAATATTGTCCTATTTTGGATGTTGTCCGTATGACAGACTAATAAGGGTAGATTATTGTTATTTAGTCGCTAAGTCATGTCTGACTCTTTCCAACCCCATGGACTGTAGCCCACCAGGCCCCTCTGTCCACGGGAATTCCCAGGCAAGAATACTGGAGTGGGTTACTGCTTCCTTCTCCAGAGGATTCCCCTGACCCAAGGATTGAACCTGTGTCTCTTGCTTTGGCTGGTGGATTCTTTACCTCTGAGCCACTACCTCCACAGTTACTCAGGTGTGTGAAATTTGGAGAGACATCTTTCTCCATATGTGTGTGTGTGTACACACACATATCAATTCAAGAATGCCCTGAATTCCCTGGGATGGATTTTCATCCCTTGAAGCAGTCATTTTTCAAATGGTACCTAATGCCATATGGATAGGTATACCCACCAAACTAGCTTATTTACCTGGTAGCATCTACACCATTGATTTTTGTAGAGTAAATCCTAACAGTCTATTAACATTCCATTATGCTGAGCATAGGACTAATAGGAAAACATCTGTGAGGTCAGATCAGAAGTAGACTGTAGAATGTACTATTCAAAAAAGGATGAAATAGAATCCATTTACGGAGGCTGGTGGGTAAAACAAAGACTTAAAGGAAGGGTAACAAAGAACAAAACTCTGCCATTGTGTAATTTCCTGTCAGTCAGATATTATGGCGAATTTTTATCTATATATCACCTTATTTCACTCTTCACTTAAACTGAGCTGACTTGGATGTCCACACGTGTTTTTATTATTCTTACTGGAATATAATTTTACAACGTGTCACTTTCTGCTGTACAACACAGCGAATCCGCTCTGTGTGTGTGTGTGTGTGTATCCTTTCCTCCTTGGGCCTCCCTCCTACCCCCACCATCCCACCTGTCTAGTCATCATGAGCACTGAGCAGGGCTCCCTGTGCTTCCCCCAGCTGTTTTACACACAGGAATAGATATATGTCAATGTTGCACACACCTTTGAGCTTCCTCTAATTTTCTTATTAGAGGTTCAAGTATTTCACTCAATTAATTGGATTAGGAAATGCAGGGAAATCACTTAAAAGTCCTGATCTCATTTAATGCTGTTATTTTGGGGTGAGACCTTCTGCATTGGCAAGTGGGACAACAGCAGCTGGACACGGCAGCATCCAGTGGAAGTTTCTGCACAATAGCTCGGGATGCTCCAAGACTGACAGGGCAGGGCTGAGAACCACCCGCTAAAGACAACGAGGATATCCTGCCTCTGCATTAGCTATGGTCTGGAGCCCATGTTGCACCCTTCAGTGTCCTTGGAATGAAAGGGACAGTTGAGTAGTTCGGGAACTTGTCTCAATGAAAAGTGACGTTGTGTACTAGGGAAGGCAGACTCGGAGGAGAGAATTTCGTTATAGTAAGATTCCGCAGTACAAGTCTCTGTTAAGGTTCATGATGTGTCAGATAGCGTGCCAGATGTTAGGAGGCGTGGGGTAGGTGATGTACAATCCTCATCTTCTAGAGACAGCTCCAGAAGACTCACCTCCTGGAGCCCGTGGAACCTATTACACAAGTCTCAAGAGAACCCTGCGGATGTGTTAAACCAGTTTAGAGTAAATCTTAACTACTGATTTTGTCACCCATTAGCCATTGTTTGATAGAAACTGGGAAAGAAAATCTGTTAAGAACATGATAAGGAAGGACTGGTCAGACGAAGAGGCAGATGACCAGGAGAAGATGGTGTCCAGAAACCTGAGGGAAGAGAGAATTTCCAGTAGGAAGAGGGTGGGGCAGACACAGCCCTTTGTACACAGAACCTAAGTGAGATAAGCTTCCAAAGCTAAGTGGGAGAGATGTGGAGGTGGTAGGTGACCTTGGGGAGAGCTGTGGAATGGGCATGGTGTGGGGGCAGCCTGCTTGCAGAAGGTCGATGAGAGAAGTTAGGAGAGGCTGCAGCTTGTAGAGATTCTTTTGAAAGAGGAGGAGGTTGTGTAAGAGGTAAAGGAGGTGCCACATGAATTAGATATTATCAATGCTATCAGTTTGTCATTATGATCTTGGACAAGTTTATTTAATCACTTTGGGCCTTAATTTCCTTTTCTGTACAAGGACTGATACTAGTAGCTACTACTTTAAGGAATCAAATGAGTTAGCACCATTATACTAAGTAAATTCCTATTAGATCAATATCTTAAGAGAGATACAGTGAAAATGCAATAGTAATTTAGAAGAGAGAGCAGTTACTTCCAGATTATGGACTAGATATGTTTCTTTTTATTTTCAGTCTTAGAAAACACATAAAATTTATTGTGTTAACCATTTCTGAGTATACAGTTCAAAAACGTTAGGTATATTGCATTGTTGTGCAGCCAACCTCCCAAACTTTTTCAGTTTGCAAAACTGAAGCCTTAGTTGTGTTCTCAGAGGAAACAGGGCTCACTGCTTCTTGAGAACTGGGAACTTCTCTTAGGAGAGCTTGCCTGACCACTGGACACAGAAGCATAGACTTCATGTAATGACTTAGACTTCTCATTTGATATTGGGTGGGAATCTGCTGACCTGTTGCCCAGGCTTTTGTAATTCTGATATCGAGAGGTCAGGTACTATTTGGACTTGAGCTGTGATCGATGTCTGGTTGAAAGGATGCTCAGCTGAATCTTTCTATAGTTTTCGATTATCATCCCACTCAAAAAGCGAACATTTTAATGTTTTGGTAAGGTTTGAAATGTTGGTCTGCAACTTTAATAGAAGTGATTTTTCTACAATGATAATGATGAGAAACAACTGGTCCTGGGGATAAAACCTAGACTTTACATCAATAGACTAGGCTTTCTCTCCCACCACACCCTTGCATCTGTGTTCTCTGAGTAAACAAATCAACAATTTTCTTCATCATAAATATTTTTGGTAGCTAGACTTTTAAAAAGATGGTGCCTCCTTTTACTTAGGTTCAGTTCAGTTCAGTTGCTCAGTCGTGTCCGACTCTTTGCGACCCCATGAATCGCAGCACGCCAGTCCTCTCTGTCCATCACCAACTCCCGGAGTTCACTCAGACTCACGTCCATTGAGTCAGTGATGCCATCCAGCCATCTCATCCTCGGCCGTCCCCTTCTCCTCCTGCCCCCAATTCCTCCCAGCATCAGAGTCTTTGCCAATGAGTCAACTCTTCTCTTGAGATGGCCAAAGTACTAGAGTTTCAGTTAATCATTCCCAAAGCCCAGGCTGATCTCTTTCAGAATGGACTGGTTGGATCTCCTTGCAGTCCAAGGGACTCTCAAGAGTCTTCTCCAACACCACAGTTCAAAAGCATCAATTCTTTGGCAGAGTTTTAATTCTTACTCCTAGAATTTTATGAAAGAGCTGGAGAGAAGAGTGCGCGAACAGAGGAAGTAACAGTGGTTGTGGACAAAGGGATGGCAGGTGCCCAGGGCAGTGGGGAGAGAGGGAGGCAGGATTCCAAGCAAAACAGAAGAGTGAGACTTTGGTCTCTCCTCTCCAGTGAATACATGTTGGTTTTACCTAACCAATGGTGCTGCTGATGAGAAAATAAATCTTGAGATACCATCTGCTACAGAAAGCCAAGTCTTGACGTTTTTCACTTTGTAGTGGATTAAAATTGCGTCTGTGCTGATAGGCGTTTCTGGGCCTTTCTTTTCCTGTTTCCTGAATCCTCCTGCTCCCGAGACCTAGTCCACCCTAATGACAAGACTTTTTTCTCCTGCAGCAAAGCTTTTCCTGCATTCCCTGCTCTTTCTATGGTTTCACTGTTCAGCTGATTATGTTTTTTGGCTCTTGGTCACTAGATCACTCTGAAGCAAATTTATGCTGAGGGGTTACTAGTTATTTTATCAAGGGGATTGGATATCTAAGACACTTAAGTCATGGTAGGGATTTTGGTATTCTGATAAGCAGCCCAAGAAGAGAGAGTTTTGGAAGAGCAGGGCCAGTTGGTACTTCTGAAATTTTGTGTGTATATGCTTAGTGAGCCAAACGTGCGGCTCTGCACATACTGAAATACAGTCAGTGTTGTGCAAATAGTTTTTTTTTTTTTTTTTTTACTGTAGTTTCCTATTATTCAGTGTTAGGGATTTTTATGAAATACTGGCTCTGGAAAAAAACCAACATTGGTCTCATCTAAAAATTTTTTTTCATGAGTCAATAGATGTATGGTTTGTCTCTTTCTTGGGGGTAAGAGAAGGGGAAGAAACAAAATAAAAAACCCCAAAGATGTGCTTCTCACTAGCAAGCAAGGCTTAGCCCAGTGACTTACAGGGATGAGTGAGACTGGCTGTGTGTTTGTGTTCTCAGGTCAGTAGTTTATTTAGCTGGTGTTCATTTGGAGCTAAATACTAAAGTGATTTTACCTATACGTGGTTTTTTGTTTTTTTTTTTGAGCAGTGGTTGAGGCCATTTATAGAAATATGCTAGGAATACATCTAGTTTTTGTAAGAAGAAAGGGTAAATAAAAGGGTGATTAGAATGATTAGAAAATGATGGTTTCTTCTTGAGTTTTGCCAGAGAAGAATCAGGACAAGACTTCGTTTGCTCTTTCACGAGTCTTTCTCTCTCCCCAGCTGGTCAGGTCCTTTTTATGTGGCGTTAGTCCTCGAATTTGTGTGGGTCAGCAAATGGACAACAGCGGCAAATGTTCAGCCATCATACTGGTGTCAAGCCTAGCAAATTGACAAATTATATGAACACCAAATGCATAAACAAGTTTGCATGAGCCAAGTATTCCAAACGAGAACAACAGCTGCCAGTTGAGTCCTTAAGAACAGCAGTGCCCCTCGTCGTCTTCTCATCTGTTATTGCCACAGGTTGGGAAATGTCAGCTGTAAGATGTATAGACTTAGGACTCTGGGATAACAAGCTGCCTCTTTGAACTTCTCAGCTCCAAGAGCTTCTTGTTATCCAACCAGATAAAGACACAGAGACATTTTAGGTTGGTTCCCTGTGCAGTGCTTGAGTCATTACCAACAACAATGGTGGGCTTAAATTTTTATGTTGGAGATTGATAGAGAGTAATCATCAGAAAGCCATGATAATGTTCAGATGACATTCTCTTCAGCTAGGAAGCCCTATTCATATTGGTCACTGGAGTACCAAACTCAGGCTGGTGGCTTGTACTCATTTTGCAGCCTGAGCTTAAATGCACTTAAGTGTTAAACCCAGGATAAAGGAAGAAATTAGGGCCTTCTCTGCTCTTCCATAGCACTGATGCTTTTTGTATCTCTACAGTTTTCTTCTTCCTACAGACCTCCCCTTTAAAATGATGTTTGAAAGATACTTTTATGCTTTGGCGAATTGTTGCTGTCTAATCGATATTGAGTGTCTGCACTTCATTATTCAGTACTTGATAAGGGCAACATTTTCTGGTCAGTCAATAAAACCAGCTTCATACCTCCCTGTAAATAATCCATTGACAGGTAGAAGGGACTTCTGACCTAGTTGGTCCTCTGCTTTTGATCAAAGAAATGGGTAAGCCACTGGGTCTATAAATCTTTTCTGTGATTCCATAGTGTCAGGAGAACATTTCCATGGATCTTTTATTTATACGGAGAAAACGTAAATCTCAAGTCACCATTTCTAAAACCCACAGACTCCTGGGCTATCATTTTGGTTGCAGACTCTGCGCTGCTTTCTGGTTGTGTGCTGTGTGGTGGGTGGATGGGTGTCTAATGCAAGTGCATTTTAAAGGCAAGAAGGATTTAAGGATATAATTTACTGATGTTCTGTTGAGTGCACTCTCTGCTGTACTTGTCTAGCCATATATTTTACTATTTGAATAATACTCAGTTATCTCTTGGCCTACTTGAGACAGGCCTAACAATTTGTGACCGTTCCTAACATTTGTGGTGGCTCAGTGTGCGAGTCTGATTATGACATTAGCCGTTCCTGCTTAACGTTAGTGCTGGCTCTTGGCTGGCTGCGCGAAGTGGTGTGTATTTAACAAAGTGAGCTGACTAAATGCCATTAAATGAGTTGTCTTTATTTTGGCGTATGCCCTGCCCCAGTTTTAAGTTTTCATGTCGAAATCTAGCATTTAACGACTGCTTTTAAATCTCTGCCTTTTAATTTTGGATACCAAATATGGCAGTTATTCAGGTGGCCAAGTAGACTTTTACTGACCTTGCATGCGGTTTACTGGTATTACGTTTTTTAAAGTCAGTATTTGCTGTTTTAGGATAGCAGGAACCCATGTAAGATTTTCTGAAGATCCTTTTAAAGTTGACATGCAGCTGCCCAGCATATACATTTTCAGCTAAAAGGTGCCTCTCTTGCATTTGTATTTAAGTGGCCCTGGAATGTGATTCAGGGGTAGTTTGCTGTGGATAATCTTTGGACACTTTCTATCTGACAGGCACCGACATCTGTGGTTTATATTGCTTTGTTTTTTAGGTCTATCAATAACCTGATAGACCTGATAAGGGAATGTTTACTAAAAAGGGTTGTTTTTTTTTCCTCCCTTGCACAATTTAAAAGCTGGAGGTAAAACATAACACGTGTGATGCAAAAAAATCTGTGATGCAAAATTAATATATGGCACCAGAAAGGTTGAAGTAACCTCAGGAACACGTTTTTTTTTGGTTGAATGCTCATCAAGATGGATTCCTTTTGTCTAGTAACATATTGTGACCATGTAGTTTAATATGAATGCCCAGTATTTGTTAATACAGGCTTGTAAGGGGAAAAGGTATTTTTGCATGCACATATATTCAGGCTAAGGCCTTATTGTTAGTGTTTTTCCACAGCACAACCAAAAAGTGGAAGGAGATAACCTTTGTTTGAATGTAATATTAATGGAGTCTGGATAAGAGTCCTTTGTTGAAAGTGGAGCAGACCACAATTCATTTATATGCAGTCTAAGAGCTTTTGGCCCTACAATGTAGGGCATCTAATCTTATTAGAAAGCCCTTTAAAATCAATAAAAAAATAAATAAAACAACCTTAAAAATGTGGTATCATTGAGTTCATTCTTTTTTTAAAAAATCTATTTTCCATTACATTACTCTTCTTTAAATGCACCACAATGATTTTTTATTAAAAAGAAAAAAACAACAAAAACACTTATATCCTATGTATATATTCACCACTGTTAAAAATGTCAATTCTTTGTCCTACAAATCCCTGTTCTCAGCCATTTCAGAGCCTAAGCTTTGAGGAGGCCATCTTGTTGGAAGCAGTTACAGGAGAGCAGACTGTTAGCCTGGTCTGGTTCTTGCTGAAAGAGTTCATAATGCTTTTCTTTGCCCAGTGTGAACTTTAGTTCCAATTTTTTGAATGAAATAAATTAAGGTCAGAGAGTCGAATAGGAAAAAAAAAAAAACCCCAAAAACAAAACAAATCTTGCAGCCAGAGCGTTCATTCACATCCACTCATTAATCTCAAATGTAGGAGCTGGTAAACCATTGTACTGTTATCACACTGTTATTGAGCTGATACCAAACTGATGAAGCACACTGATGGTTGTGAAGGGCAACTGATAAGAACAGTGCAGACTCGACAAAAGAGGTCAGAAAACACATCCTGCAGATATTACTATCATTTGGTCTTGCTCCGTTGGCTTTTGCTTGGCAAGGAGGAGACC
Organism: Nanger dama; assembly: GCA_917880005.1. NCBI lineage: Eukaryota > Metazoa > Chordata > Mammalia > Artiodactyla > Bovidae > Nanger > Nanger dama. Next base: position 9,843,945 of record CAKJTW010000032.1, on the reverse strand, counting down.
GTGCCCTTACTTCTCCAGCTGGAGAAATTCTAGGTGCTTCTTAGTACTGAGCCAGTACTTCTGTGGCTGCCTCCTCCCAACAAGACAGACAGAATGGAAGCGAGGCCGTTGTATATGGAGTAGGAAAACCCACCAAAACTTAACACAATTCACATATACCTGGCAACAGTTTGCATTTTTTTTGCTAATCAAAATAAAAGTAGATTTTGTAACTGTTAAACTCTTCTTCCTTCTGCTCAAGATGTAGTAGTAGACAAATGGACAGATTTTCTTAGAAAACGGGTAGCCTTAAATATTCTCAACAGATGACCCTGGAACAACATGCATGTGAACTGCATGGATTCATTTAGGTATGGATTTTTTTCAGTCAATACTTGCTGTCGTAGTACATGATCTGCAGTTGGTTGAATCTGTGGATAGGGAACCTGGAATACCCAGGGAAAGCAATACACATATTTTCAACTGCGTTGTTCAAGGGTCAAGTGTATTTTGATTCTTAATCACTTCTATGTAAAAATAAATGGATCTTTTATATAATTAGGTGGCATCTTAAAACATATGATTGGTCATATTTCTGCCCTGTGAAATTTAGGAGAGGAAAATCAGCCTAACCATAGGACCACTTCTGCTAATTGAAGTCAAGATCATGTGGGTTAACATGCTAAGGATGCTTGGTTTTAATAGAGTTTAGAAAGGGTATGGAGTCCTGAGATGTTCTGTTTGGAAAGCTTTGCTCTATAAAAAATTTGCCTATAACATGGCTGATGACTCTTAATTAGAATGATATACTTCCTGATGTGATACCTCTTTGAGAAGAAATAGCACTGATGTGCCTGAGTATTAGTATTTGTGATATATTAAGATAGCTTTCTTGGGTTTGGCATTTCTGAGTGCCGTTCTCGGCTCTGTTTCAGTGTGAATCCTGGTGATGCCGTGACAGACAGTGATATACTGCTTTGGGGGGCACGTGTGGGGATGATTAAGGGGTGTAAGTGCAGGACTCTGAGATTTACTCCTTCCTGTTGCAGCGGGAACAGCTGAGGAGAGTGAGTAATGGGATAATTTATAACACCATAGGCCTTTTCGTCAAGAGACCTCTAGTCAAAACAGGAAGATAACACTCAGAAGATATCAACTGGGAGAATACAACTTTTGATACTCTCTGGGCATACCTCTTTCTTGCAACCAGCAGAGTCTTGATTTTCTTTTACTTTTTCAAGGAAATTTTCATGAAAAAGTTTAGTGTGTTGATCTGGTTAAATCATGTGGGTCCTTGGTTAAATTTTATGTCTTTCCTCCATGTTTCTTGTTTCTTTGTTTCTTGACCTTCTAATGTTGTTATGGCAAAGAAACTAGGTTGCCTAATTATAGAACTCAAGTTCTTTTTATGAGGTCAAGGTGTTAGCCAGGGTTAGGAATGTTAATGGCAAGTCAGCATTTCGGGGTGGGGGGCCATGGTGGGGGATTGTCTAACTATGTTTTTTTGTTGTTTTTTTTTTAGAATATTTCATTTTCATTTGTATGAACTTAATTCCAGTTTTGAGGTGATCAAATAGGAGTTGGATGGATAGTTTCTTTCCCAACTATGTGTGTTTAGGGCAAAAGGTTTTGAACTGGCCTTGGAGAAGACTTTATCCACAGATTTTTGTGTTGCAGATACATACAGGAAGAGTTGAACAGGACGTTTGGTAATGTTCAGATGGTGTGTTTTTATCAGTGCCCTAGACACAGGCTAGATAGTGGCCTTAGACACAGGCTGTGTTTATTTTCCTGTTTTTTAAACATGCCTAATACAGCATTTAGAACCAAACTCATCCTAAAACTAAGGTAGCTGTATTCTCTCTTTGGAACTGCTTCACATTGAGGTTTCAAACACTATTTGATGTGGTGGGATCTTCTGATTTGTGATTGTAGGTGACATTAGATTCATGAAAGTTGAATACCGCAAGTGATATTTTTATGTTAAAAACACTAATTTTTTTACCTTTCACTTTGGAATGTCTTAGTGGTTGGCAATAGACTTCTTATGTTAGAGATCGTTGAGATAAAAATGGGAACAATTCCAAGTTCTTCCTTTCCTTTCATCTGCCTGGGGTGACTAGAACACTCCCATAAATAACTGCTACCCTTTGAACTGACCTCTAGGTTCATGTGGTGTACGTATTGATGCCTTGACATTTCTTGGTATGTGCACGGTTCAGGAGACAGTGTCTCCAGACAACTGAAAGCAGGTGGCCAGATGGATAGACAGCCAGGAACGCTCACTGCTGCCCATCATTCAGAGGGCCCCTTGCCACAGCCCTGCTTCTGGATTTTGTGCAGAAAGAATGTCGTAGGTAAAGTAATCTACAAGTTCACATCTTCAAGGTGTTTCTCTAGCCCAAACTTCCTGTCTTGGATCCCTGTTAGTCTGGCCTTAGATATGTTTTCCTAGGGTGACTAACGTGCAGCTGAGCTGTTTTTCCTTTCCTTTAAAATCGTGGACATCTATGTCCACTGCCAAGGTGATATTGTAGAGGAGAGAAATGCCTGAGTTCTAGAGTCACAGGTCCCATGTTCAAATCTCTGTTCTGTCATTTACTGGCAACGTGACCTCAGGCAAATTATTTAACCTCTCTCTTAAAGCCTTCATTTCCTCAGCTATAACATGGGGATAAGAGTAATATATCAGAACGAAATGGGAGCTATCCTATTGTGATCAGCACTTTAGTAAAGATGTCTTAAATGTTACTGATTAAGAAGCTTTCAGTTATCCTGTGCCTGGAGACTAACCTACAAAGCTGATAAGACCCACAGCTTCAGAAAATCTGTTTGGAGGTTCACACTCCTGGAGTATGTTTGGTTACATTTAAATCAGATATTAAAAAAATGAGAACATAGCATTGACTTTGTAAAAATGGTTTAATAAACATTATTTTGCTATTGGTGTTAGAGTGAGTTTACCAGTTCTATATAGGGTGTGTATTAGGAATGAGGATATTAGAATGCTTTCTTCATTGTATTGTCAAGCATTATTGGTAGCCTTAATTTATACATCCATTGTGCTATAGTTTTAGTTGCAAACTACCCCCTTCAGGGATTATTATAGCACCGTAGGGGATGGAATTACTGCACTCTGTTTTGGGTACTTTTTTCACTAAGAAGTATGGGCGCCACGAGATGGTACTTACCCATCTGTCTCTGGAAGCATTTGTATGTATATTACCTGAGCACTTAGGCATACCACCGTGAGAGAGGGGATTTAAAATGGAGAAGAAGAAAAATTGAAAATTACCATGATGGAAATATCAGAAGCCTCTTTGCAAAGAATACCTAAGCTGCTCTTCAAAGCAGATTTAATAGCCAGTAGCAAAACCATTCACTATTGTTTTAAGAAATAAAACCTGATCCACAACTGAAACTGAAGTGCAGATCTGGAAGTTTTCCAGGGAAGTCAAGCAAGGCAGGCTTCTAGATCTTAAATTTAAGGGGGAAAAATCCAATCTACAAAATAACTTCTTACATTGGTTGTGAGCTGTCCATGTTTGATGGGTAGATCCTGAAACATTAACTGATTAAATTCTTTAGTACTCTGTGGTCATAATTAGGGCCTTTCTGTTTTTGGAGATTTTAAATTTGTGTATTGACTCATGAGATGTTCATTAAATGAGGAGTAGACAGCAGAGGGGAACATTTTGGCTTCACCTTGATCTTTCTAAAGAGAACTAGAAGAGAGGTGTTGAATTCAACTGAAATAAGATGTAACTGATTGTCTATGCCTTCTACGGCATGCTAAGTCACTTCAGTCGTGTCTGACTCTTTGCGACCCCACGGACTGTAGCCCGCCAAGCTCCTCTGTCATGGAATTCTCCAAGTAAGAATTCTGGAGTGGGTTACTGTGCTCTCTTTCAGGGGATCTTCCTGACCCAGTAATCGAGTCTGTGACTGTTACATCTCCTGCATTATAATGCAGGACCGTTCCTTACCACTAGTGCCACTCTGTGCTTTATCAGTTCAGTTCAATCGCTCAGTCGTGTCCGACACTTTGTGACCCCATGAATCGCAGCACGCCAGGCCTCCTTGTCCATCACCAACTCCCAGAGTTCACTCAGACTCACGTCCATCGAGTCGGTGATGCCATCCAGTGATCTCATCCTCTGTCGTCCCCTTCTCCTCCTGCCCCCAGTCCCTCCCAGCATCAGAGTCTTTTCCAATGAGTCAACTCTTTGCATGAGGTGGCCAAAGTACTGCAGTTTCACCTTTAGCATCAGTCCTTCCAATGAACACCCAGGACTGATCTCCTTCAGAATGGACTGGTTGGATCTCCTTGCAGTCCAAGGGACTCTCAAGAGTCTTCTCCAACACCACAGTTCAAAAGCATCAATTCTTCGGTGCTCAGCTTTCTTCACAGTCCAATTCTCACATCCATACATGTGCTTTATAGCACCTAATAAACTGTCATATCCCTTAAAAATGGCTTCCTAGGTGCTCTAATGGTAAAGAACCTGTCTGCTAATGCAAGGGACGTAAGAGATGCAGGTTCAGTCCCTGGGTCAGGAAGATCCTCTGGAGGAGGCCATGGCAACCCACTCCAGTCTTCTTGCCTGGAGAATCCCATGGTCAGAGAAGCCTGGAGGGCTACAGTCCATAGGGTTGCAAAGAGTTGGATGCAACTGAAACGACTTAGCAGGCACTCACACATGCACATCTCTTAAAAAAAAAATCAACTCGAATTCTCCCTTTCCATATACTGGATACAAAAGCACTCTGTACTGGTGGAGAGGGGAGATTTCAGGTGTACTTGACACCACTGGGCTCCCTGCCAGCCCTTCTCCTTCATGGTTGTGAGTGCTCACAGTTTTGAAGTCCCTTTGGTGGATAAGATGTTCCTCCCACCCTCTCTCCCCCACAGTATTCAGTTATCTTTAGTATTTTCTCCAGGTGGCCTCTGCCCGTAAGGACATGTTTTCACAGAGCTCTCTTCACCCACGTGGTAAAAGTGCCGTCTAGCCTCCTGTGAATCTGTGTCTGAGCTCACTTGAGAACTATGGGCTGAATACTTGAAAACTGTGGGCTAAAGACTGCGAGAATTTTAGGTGGTAACGGGGGTGCAGAAGATCAGCTTCATTTTATGGGCATAGAAAGTGAGGCCCAGAGAGATGAAGACATTTCCCCCAGATTGTTGAGCCGTCAAGAGTCAGAATGATGCTTTAAAGCAGTGTGATTTTGGCTTTTCCACTGAGGCATGCTGGGAGGGAGGTTTATAATAGGGTGCTGAGCTCTGCCATGGCTAATGGACTGACAAGGACTGATGGGAGTGAAAGAGAGTATAAAGATAGAACAAGGATACAGGGTTTGTCTGAGGTTATACTAAAGGGATACCCTTTGGTCAGAAATCATGAATAATTCTTTCTGATAAAAGAGAAAAGAAGAGATTGAAAGCTGATGAACATCGGATATTTTTAGTAGTAGTTCACCTTCCATTGAAACCATGGAACAAGGAATATTTATTCAGCATCAGGTAATTTAGGGTAATGGAGTCTGGACAACTTCAGGTTCTACCTTCTTGCCTCCTTGGGTCCTTGCTCCCTTTTGTTCTCCTAAAAGAGAAAGCAAATGAGACAGCTTCCAGATCTGATAACTTGGGTCTCAGGTGAAACCTCTGGCTCCTGTCCCGGGTTGAGGTCACACAGGCTGGTGTTAGTTGGGTTTGTGTCGCCCTGTCAACCAAAATGCAGGGCATGTTGCCATGATTGCTTTTCGGCCACTTGTCGAGTCAGTAGAAGTGGCTCTTCAATCAGTTTGTATACTTTACCCTTCAGAAGCATAGCCCATCCGTGGGCGCGTGTGTATCTTTCCTTTTCCAATGATCAGTTTTGGTTGCACGTGGAAAACATGACCTTCAGTTATAACTATGGCTTTGGCCCTCTGTGCTCACTCATATTTTCAAATTCACACTTGTTCTGGCAAGTCTGGAGGTCTGGTGTTTTGGTTTCCAAGAGTCTCTTTTCATCATTGTTTAAGGAATCTTCTTTAAAGGGAAGACTTCATTGAACTGGACAAGAAATAGTCAAACGACAGATAGCCATTCCTGCCTGGAGGAGGAAATGGCAACCCACTCCAGTATCCTTGCCTGGAAAATCCCATGGACAGATGAGCCTGGTGGGCTATAGTCCATAGTGTGCCAAAGAGTTGGATATGATTGAACGACTGAGCACAGCCATTGCTTATGCCTTACATGATGAGAACAGTAAGTATATGTTAAGTGTGTCTATCTGAGAGCAGTGCTTACGATAACCATGGTTATTGAGTGCTTAAACCCTATGAAGTTAGTGCTGATAACACACTTTATAGACAAGGAAATGAGGAACAGACGTGAACAGAGAAGAGACACATACAGGCCTATGAGCCTATGGTGGGCATAGAAAATTACTACTTCATTCATTCTAGTTGAATGTCTACCAGCCTACTATTTTCCCAATCTGAATTCTGAAAATACATGTACCTGTCATGCTTGTCCAAAGAATTAGAAATTAAAAGAAGGAATGTTTATAGAAACTGAACTTTATGTTGATGGATAAGGAGAAGTTCAAGGAAAGCATGGTGACAGTCATTTGGATTACTTTCCAGTTAAACTCTTCAGAATCGTCCTGGAAACCTAGGGAGGTTTGACTATATTAAAAGTGGAAGCAGAGACTGCGGAGAACCGATGTCACCAAAGTCTTGTGACACGTTGAGTCTGCGACGTGACAACAGTAGCTCCATCAGGAATAAGGCTGGCAGCCACAAGAGTTAGGTGGCATGAGCTCCTGGGAAGTGACATCCGTGGTGTCTCAGCAGCTAAATTAGTGTATTGGCATTCGCACCTTTGACACTAGTTCTCATTGGCAGATAGCACTGGGTGCAGCTGAGCAGAGAGAAGGAAAGCGGCAGCTACTGTGATGGACGACGAGAAGATACTGCTCAGGAGCTGATCCATCATATCTCTTGGCGAGTCTATGACAGTTGCTCATGGTGGCCGAGGGTGCATGGTATGGGAGGGAAGCGTGTTGCTATTACATAGAAAAGAAATGCCTGTAAACAGTTGTGCACTTCTGTCCTGGGTGTGCCATGGAGACACCAACTCCTTCAAGTGTATTGCAGCAGGTCTTTGTTCTAGCACATTTCTGTGCCTCCATTCTGTTTGGAAAATGGAGATAGTGATGGAATTTACCTCACTGGGTTTGTTTAAGGCTTAAGTAAGTTAATGTAAGTGCTCAGAGTTGTGGCTGTAGGCCATTGTCTTAAGTGTTAGCTCTGAGGGTAATGAAGAAATAACAGCAATCAATCCTTTAGATTAAACAATAGGAGACAGAAACCACTCTGTGAGAATGCAGGAAAGGTTTTCTTCCCTCTCGGAGACTTGTATCTTTGTGGGAGAGATAAGATATCCGAGGTTGTAAAAGTAATTAACTCGATATCCAATTCCTGTCTATCCATACCTGTCCAGACCCAGATTACCTTTTACTAACACGCATCCTCATTCTCTAGCGAAGCCAGACAACCTCTGACACCCAGATTAAGTTCTCTGAAATCTTGGTGCATTTGCATAAGCCATTTGCCATTTCCATTGGTCTAAAATGCCTTCTTGTATCTGCTTCTTGAAATCCTCTCTGCAGAGTCTTTATTTCCTGCCTCAGTTTAGCTTCCATTGCATTGCTCTTGTGCCTTGTGTTAGTCGCTAAGTTGTGTCTGACTCTTAGCGACCCCGTGGACTGTAGCCCACCAGGTGCTTTTGTCCATGGAATTCTCCAGGCGAGAATACTGGAGTGGGGATTCTCTTCTTCAGGGGATCTTCCTGACCAGGGATTGAACCTGGGCCTTCTGTATTGCAGGCACCCTGGACATGCCTATTTGAAAGTTATTTTTAACCTGTGCATTCTTCCATTCGAAGGTGAACTCCCTAGGGGAAATCTATGTTAATTTCTGTATTTCAGATTCTGTGTAGTTCAGCTTATTGAATGAATGGTGATTTTTTAACTCCACTTTAAGGTCTTTGAGATGATAGGTATCACATTTTCTGAGCTTCAGTTTCCTCATCTATAATATGGGTTGCTTATTAGCACCAGGAACAACAGTTAACTTGACAGTAAGTCCTCACTAAGTTATTGTTATGAACATAACTTTCAGAAATGTTTTCAATGGAGACTTTTTGTTTGTTATTATGGTAACAACAGTGGCTCCTTTTATTTTATTCTTCTTGAACTCCTAATCTCCCTTATTTATAAAAAGACTCTTCCTCTGCTGCTATTCAGCATATTTTCCCTGGGGCCATTTACTTCCCACTGAACGCAAATTAAGCTGATCTCTGTGGCTTGAAATCAGTCTAGGCCAGAGAGAATATGCTTGTCACCTTTCCTAAGTGTTTTTTGGCCAAAGGTGTAAAAGCCAGATTCTGTTTAGGGGTGGGGGAGGGGAAGACAGTTGAATTTTCAGTCTTAAAACTTGTGATTTGGAATTTGCATTTTGAAAGGCAATAGTATTATTAAATTTGATAACCTCACAGAGAACTAAACATAAATTTTTGGCCCTTTTGGCTGCAAGAACTACAGCAAGGTATAGACTTGTGTGACATGGTATTTAATTGTTACATTCAATTTCAGTTTTAGAGAAAAAGTACACATCTTTCTCCCCCATATGGGTGGATGTTTAAGGCTATTCGTTTTCAAAAAACACAGACCATTTTTTAAGAACTGTACTTAAGGCTGTCAGCTTGCCTCAGTTTCTTGTCAAGGAGTATCACGCTGGCCACCTGCATACCTCCCTGGAGTGTTCTGATGAACGGCTTTGAGCTTGTAAAGTACTTTGGATTTCTTGGATGAAAGGATCTCCGTCAGCACAGGTCTTAGGAAGGTATTATATGTGGGCTTTCTAAACTGCCACATGGCCTGTTTTGTAAGAACACTAATGCACTTCTAGGTTTAGAGTTGTAAAAAGATGTGCATTCAAAAGCCTGAGGCTGCATCTTGTGAGGTTCCTGAGGCATGTGTCAGTGCTTGCTCTCCTCCAGCATAGATTCTCCCTCCACTACAGGTAGCTACAAGCATGCATAGATAGAGCAACCATTTGGATTTACAAGCTGCTTGCATTTGGCTCCCGAGTGATTGAGGAGACAGCCCAGGATGCTGGGAGAGAGGAAGGGCTGTATGTTCCTGGACCCAGCACTTGACCTCTCGGGAGCCCCCGGGCTTGCTATAATCTGGGGAGCACACCTAGGGGTGAAGCTGAGGGTGGGGGTTTGCCTCAGAAACTGGACACTGAGACTGTGAAGAGCTGGCTTTGAGTTCTGGCTTTTTCAGCTACTGGAAGAAGCCTGTGTCCTTAGTTGCTTGGTTAACAGCTCTGGGCCTTGGTTTCGTTCACTGATTGTGGGGCCTCAGGGCTAGAACTCAAAGGCAGGTCCAAATTCTTTTTGTTCTTGGCTTCATCACGTGGCTTGCAGGATCTTAGTTTCCTGACCAGGGATCAAACCCAGGCTCTGGACAGTGGAAGCTCAGTCCTAACGCTGGATTGCAGGGGAGTTCCTTACATTCTACATATTTAAGCTTGCAAATCAAACTAAAAAAAAAACCCTGCCAAATCATGTTCAGAAATCCCCCTACTCTGACAAATACACCTTTGTTACAACCTTGAAGGCCAGGTTTGAATTTTGAGTTTCTAAATTCTTCGGAGTTCGACACCTGACCAGGTGGCTTAAGAGGAAGTGAGGACCTAACCTACCTGCCTGTGGACGGCTGAGTCTGCCTGTTGTGCTGAAGCCGTAATTCATCTTGTGGGCCCCAGGGTTGTATATTGAAGGCTGTCCTCGGGAGAATATCTGGGGAAAAACCTACGCTGTAAGTGTGCTTGGGTTTGAAAGGGAGTGTCAGGGTCTCCGTACCAGGAATGTGACCCTTGGGGCTGCTGGTATACTTGCTGGGGTAAGAGCCCCTCTTGCCTGGGACTCAAGATGTTATTGCATTCAGGACTGGATAATGAGTGTTCATGGCTAAAGACACATAATTGGGCATTTATAAAGTGTTCAGTTCAGTTGCTCAGTTGTGTCCGACTCTTTGCGACCCCATGAACCGACGTAGCACGCCAGGCCTCCCTGTCCATCACCACCTCCTGGAGTTTATCCAAATCCATGTCCATTATGTCAGTGATGCCATCCAATCATCTCATCCTCTGTCATCCCCTTCTTCTGCCCTCAGTCTTTCCCAGCATCAGGGTCTTTTCCAGTGAGTCAGCTCTCCGCATCAGATGGCCAAAGTATTAGAGTTTCAGCTTCAACATCAGTCGCTTCAACATCAGTCCCTCCAATGGACAACCAGGACTGATCTCTTTTAGGACGGACTGGTTGGATCTCCTTGCAGTCCAAGGTACTAAAATGTTACTACTACATACATAGAAAGATCTGTTTTCTGACAGAATGGTTTCAGCTTTTGGTTCAACCCTATTCATATCCATGTTCAGCAACGAAGAGACCAAGAGCAACAACTACACCCTAGAGAGAATGCACTGTATTTCTTCTGTCTCCAGGACCCAGCACAGTACTCCGCTTTTACTTGACATTTAATTCGTTCCTTTGATAACACAGATTCAGTAAATATGGGCCGGACACTAGTGTTAAAGAACCAGTCTACCAATGCAAGAGACACTTTGTTGGAAAGATGTAAAGAGATGCAGGTTCAACCCCTGGGTGGGGAAGATCCCCTGGAGGGAGGGGCATGGCAACCTACTTCAGTACTCTTGCCTGGAGAATCCCACGGACAGAGGAGCCTGGCGGGCTCCAGTCCATAGGGTTGCAAAGAGTCGGACATGACTGAAGTGACTTAGCACGCTAGTGTGTAGACATTTTTGAGCAGTTATTGGCATATAAGCACTTGAATGTTCACAATTTTTACGTAACTGCCTGGATCTCTGTCAGCAGAGTGAACTTAGCTCCTCTCCTTTTACACTGTCTCCTTGAGAAGAAACTGTGCCTGAACCAAGACACACAGTGGGTGTGTACTGAAAGGATTCTTTTCAACATCCTGGAATGCTGTCCTTGGGATTCAGCCGACTTTGCTCAATGGGGACTCATACATCAAGAGGGCAGTCATATAATTATCTCAGCTACTGTGAAGGCACTGAAAAGCACTTGCTGAATCTGGGTGTAAATTTATTGTGAAATTTAACAAAGGAAAAGTCACCTCTTTCTCTTTCTTCCCTTCAACTTGAATTGCATTAAAAAAAAAAATCCTTCTCTTAGGATAAATTTGTTATTTAACATATTAAATGTCCTATCCTACCCACTTTGGGCTATGTAAATATCTTCCTGAAGCAAATGAGAGGCTGCAGCTGTTTATACCCCTTCTTGGTGGCAATCATGCACTAGTTCTTGGTGTTGATAATTTAAAATAATGTGTTTCATTTTGAAAAAGGAATGAATTTTATTTGTTAAATAAAGAAAGCATTTTATTTTTAAATAAAACATTTTAAAAATAAAAATATAATAGCTAGAAAGCACAGGATAACAAATTGTGGTGAGCTAAGATTTGATAATCAGGAACTTCTCCCATTGTTAATAAAAGGGTCAGCTACCCTTCACTATGCATTTTTTTCCCACGGTGTATTTATCATAGTCAACTATCCACTATGGTTTATATCTATAAATATGATTCTTCTGTTATATTTATTTAACTTTATGCAAATATAGGTTAATTTTTACAAATGAACTGCAAAAGGTGATGAACTTTCTCTGTTACAGGAGAAGTTCAGGAGGTGGTTGTAAGAGATGGAGTTAGAAGGAAGATTGCTAAACCCCTTTATGATTTTTTGGTAGAAAAGTGAGTGTGAATTTAAAAAATCTAAAGCAGTACTTTTTTGGCTGTGTATTTTATCCTTTATGAGATACTCCATTTGCACATAAACTTTATTTGGGGAAACTGTAGTTCTGGTTGCATTTTTATTTAGAACTAGTTGTGTGTTCCTGGGTGAGTCTCTTAACAGACGTGGCTCCTCTCTGTGAAAGGAATGTGAAGGGTTTTGATATCTAGGGTTTCTTCCAGGTTTAAAGTTCAGTAATTAAATAAAATAGACTATCAATTAACTTAACGTTACACAGTATTTCATAACCTTGGCTATGTATTATAATTCTTCCATAGTCCTCCCCTACCTCTTTTTTTGGGGAAAAAAAATTTTTTTTAAATTCACATTCCTGGACCCTGATGTAGTCAATCTGGAGTAGGGTCTTGGAATGTATATTTTTAATTAAGGTTCCCCAGAGAGTCTTCTAATGCACAGCAAGAATTGAGAATGACCCATTTGTTCCCAGTGGTTCTAAAACGGGGAGAGTAGTAAGAATGCTTGAATTTAAGAAAACAATGGACATTTTCCTGAGAAAATCATATGTGCATAGATTTTAAAACTCCAACTTAAGAGCATTCATGCCTCCCCTGTATTTAACAGATGTTAAGAGTCCCTGTTCAAAAGTCACTTTTAAGACTCTGTCTTCTGTTCTTCACCTCTGAAATGCCAAATATGATGGGGTTACAGTGACCACTGATGTGTCTGGTAGGAAACTGCACTGGGAGCCAGAGACAGGGGAATTTGTTGAAGAAATAGTAGGAGATTTTAAATTTTAGTTTTGCTTTGACCTTATTTACTGAGATCTGACCTTTACGATAAGTTTCATGGCTCCTTTGGAATGCAGAGTTGGGGATACTAATATTTGCCACCAGGCAGTGTTTATTTAGTGATGTGAGAACCTAGGGCCTTAGTTGACTGCAAGTGTGATTATTAACAGGGCCCAAGAAAATTCTACCAGAAATAATGGCACCTTTGTTATCACAGTAAATTTTTTTTTTTTTTAACCAATGGCCCTGAATGAAAAGTGATATTCGTTATCACATCAGGCAGGGAATTTACAAATGATAACAAAGTTAGACTGCATTCTTTCTAGTATCTCTCTAGTAGTCACAAATATCTTTCTCCCCTGGGAAGATAGAAACACTTGACCGGGGCCATAAATCCACTCTCTCCTCTATCACCAGAGCCTTTGGAAGTCTGAACGCCTTGACCTCTTCCTGTTCTTCTTTTATTGAAAGGATACTTACTATGTGCTGATAGTTTTAGGAGGGCAGAGGAGAAACAGTAAATACATCAGCAAAAACTCCCAGGAAAAGAAGATTGTGGCCTTTTGGAGGGCAGAAATGTCTACTGTTTTGGAGTGGTGCTGATAGCAATGATGAACTCTGCCCCTCCCTCAACACACACACACCCCCCATCTTACACAAGAGGTTTGTGCACAGAAGTAGTTGTGAATCAGATTGATTAAGAGTCATCATTAAACAAAAATGAAATCCAACTTTTTCTTATTTTCAAATCGGGTAACAGATTTTTGCTTTTCCTGTCGATTGTATTTACCTCCATTGCTCCTCACCATTAAGGCAGAGATACACAAGCACTGGCCTCAGTTTTTGTTACCTGGTTCATTTGGGCTTGGCAGTGATGGAAACAAACAGTTAAAGAAGAATTTAACTTCTTTAATTTGAAAGGGCTTAAATGATATCTTCTTGGTTGGCCCCACATGGCATGGCTTCGTTTCACTGAGTTAGACAAGGCTGTGAGAAATAGGTTTAAGGGACTAGATCTGATAGAGTGCCTGATGAACTATGGATGGAGGTTCGTGACATTGTACAGGAGACAGGGATCAAGACCATCCTCATGGAAAAGAAATGCAAAAAAGCAAAATGGCTGTCTGAGGAGGACTTACAAATAGCTGTGAAAAGAGAAGCGAAAAGCAAAGCAGAAAAGATATAAGCATCTGAATGCAGAGTTCAAAAGAATAGCAAGGAGATATAAGAAAGCCTCCCTCAGCGATCAGTTTAAAGAAATAGAGGAAAACAACAGAATGGGAAAGACTAGAGATCTCTTCAAGAAAATTAAGAGATACCAAGGGAACATTTCATGCAAAGATGGGCTCGATAAAGTACAGAAATGGTATGGACCTAACAGACACAGAAGATATTAAGAAAAGGTGGCAAGAATACACAGAAGAACTGTACAGAAAAGATCTTCACGACCAAGATAATCACGATGATGTGATCATTCACCTAGAGCCAGACATCCTGGAATGTGAAGTCAAGTGGCCTTAGAAAGCATCACTACAAACAAAGCTAGTGGAGGTGATGGAATTCCAGTTGAGCTATTTCAAATCCTGAAAGATGATGCTGTGAAAATGCTGCACTCAATATGCCAGCAAATTTGGTAAACTCAGCAGTGGCCACAGGACTAGAAAAGGTCAGTTTTCATTCCAATTCCAAAGAAAGGCAATGCCAAAGAATGCTCAAACTACCCCACAGTTACACTCATCTCACATGCTAGTAAAGTAATGCTAAAAATTCTCCAAGCCAGGCTTCAGCAATACGTGAACCGTGAACTCCTGATGTTCAAGCTGGTTTTAGAAAAGGCAGAGGAACCAGAGATCAAATTGCCAACATCCGCTGGATCATGGAAAAAGCAAGAGGGTTCCAGAAAAATATCTATTTCTGCTTTATTGACTATGCCAAAGCCTTTGACTGTGTGGATCACAATAAACTGTGGAAAATTCTGACCAGCTAACCTGCCTCTTGAGAAATCTGTATGCAGGTCAGGAAGCAACAGTTAGAACTGGACATGGAACAACAGACTGGTTCCAAATAGGAAAAGGAGGACATCAAGGCTGTATATTGTCATCCTGCTTATTTAACTTGTATGCAGAGTACATCATGAGAAACGCTGGACTGGAAGAAGCACAAGCTGGAATCACTATTGCCAGGAGAAATATCAATAACCTCAGATATGCAGATGACACCACCCTTATGGCAGAAAGTGAAGAGGAACTAAAAAGCCTCTTGATGAAAGTGAAAGAGGAGAGTGAAAAAGTTGCCTTAAAGCTCAACGTTCAGGAAACTAAGATCATGGCATCCGGTCCCATGAAGTGATAGGGTCCCACAAATAGATGGGGAAACAGTGTCACACTTTATTTTTGGGGGGCTCCAAAATCACTGCAGATGGTGATTGCAGCCATGAAATTAAAAGACGCTTACTCCTTGGAAGGAAAGTTATGACCAACCTAGATAGTATACTCAAAAGCAGAGACATTACTTTGCCAACAAAGATCTATCTAGTCAAGGCTATGGTTTTTCCTGTGGTCATGTATGGATGTGAAAGTTGGACTGTGAAGAAAGCTGAGCGCTGAAGAATTGATGCTTTTGAAGTGTGGTGTTAGAAAAGACTCTTGAGAGTCCCTTGGACTGCAAAGAGATCCAGCCAGTCCATCCTAAAGGAGATCAGTCCTGGGAGTTCATTGGAAGGACTGATGCTAAAGCTGGAACTCCAATATTTTGGCCACCTTATGTGGAAAGTTGACTTATTGGAAAAGACCCTGATGCTCGGAGGGATTGAGGGCATGAGAAGAAGGGGACGACAGAGGATGAGATGGCTGGATGGCATCACTGACTCGATGGACATGAGTTTGAGTGAACTCTGGGAGTTGGTGATGGACAGGGAGGCCTGGCGTGCTGCCATTCATGGGGTCACAGAGTCAGACACGGCTGATCGACTGAACTGACTGAAATGATATAGCACCCTCTGAACTGAACATTAATTTGCAGAATGGGTATTGGCATGTATATTCTGGGCTTGGCTTCTGAAATGCCAGAGTTGGATACACAGATTAGTACCTCAGTTGTGCAGAGTGGAGAGTTATTTTTGCAGGGCATTAGAAGTCTGTCGATTAGTCCAGGGAGGATGCGCTTGGCTCGGGTCAAGCTTCCTGTTACACTGCCGTTGACCTGAAGCTAGCAGCTGGTATGACATCACTATGGGTGTTGCTGGCACTATTTTTTTTTGCTCAGGAGATCTGCACTGAACTATTTTTCCTTTTCAAAATGCTGAGCAGAATTCTGGCTCACTTTGCATACCCTAGAGGTGCGTGAGTGCTAAGTTGCTTCAGTCTTACCTGACTCTTTGGGACCCCATGGACTGTAGCCCGCCAGGCTCCTCTGAGGGATTCACCAGGCAAGAATACTGGAGTGGGTTGCCATGCCCTCCTACAGGGATCTTCTCAACCCAGGGATCCAACCTGCATTTCTTACATCTCGACTGCATTGGCAGGTGGATTCTTTACCACTACTGCCACCTTGGATGCCCCCAAATAATCACAAGCAGGGAAACCTTCCCTTGAATTTTGTCATTCCTGTGGCTCTTTCTAGTTCTGACTCTTGAGTTGCTTTTTCAGATTCCAAAAGCAATCTGATTTCTCCTATGTTTATTTCTGAAATTGCTGACTATGTGCAAAGTTGCTTCAGTTGGGTCCAACTCTTTGAGACCCTATGGACTGTAGCCTACCAGGCTCCTCTGTCCATGGGATTCTCCAGGCAAGAATACTGGACTGAGTTGCCATGCCCTCCTCCAGGGGATTTCCCAACCCAGGGATGGAACCCGAGTCTCTTTGTCCTAAAACTTGAAATCAGTTCTCAGTCAGTGCTCCTTTGCCAAGGAAGCGTTTATTATAATAAGAATGTATTTTCTGTGCTTGATTCCATCCATCCCTAGAGGGGTCAACTCATCAATCATGGACTCCTAAACCTCTGCCTCTAGAGTCTCCTGAAGCCCACATTCTGTTGCACAGAACTGCTTCAAGTCTCCATCTATTTACCAAGGAGGAATAAATCTCATTGAACACCAAGGTGTTTGAAAAAACAACAGAAGAAACAGGGTATCTTTCTTCACCAATCGCTTGTCTCCTGTATTCTGTCTTTAGGATGTGTCCATGTTAGAAGCTGGGACTCCTTTCTCACGTCCTATTCGGTCACTTAGTCTTTCTGTTCTAGCTGCCAAGGATCCCTGGGCTCTCTCCTCCCCTCTCTGTTTTCATGGCTTCAGTTTGAGTTCAGTCTTTTATCACTTCTAACTGGATAGTCACAAGAGATGTGACTTGTCTCCAGACTTTTCTCCCCTTAATGCTCCAGGGTGTATAAGGCCCTTTCCCCAAATGGTCTCAGTCATCTTCCAGCCTCCCTCGCCTCATCCTGTGTGTAAAGTGCCCCAAGCTCTAGTGTTCCTGAGGAGTAATGCTCTCTCTCGTTCTGTCTACACGTGGACCATCCTTCTCTTGGTTCATCTCTTCTCACTTCCTCCTAGAGGTTGTCTTACCTACCCCAAATCCCAGCCACAGTTCTTCTGTGTGAAGCCGGTCAATATCCCTTTCTCTGTGGCCCCTTCGTTATAGACAGTCACTAGCATGTTAAATTGTAATTGTTTCTGTCTGCCCACTGACCTGGGTATTTCTCAAGGGCAGTGACTGCATCATGTCTGGCACTCAGTAGATAGTCAATAAATATCGAGTAAGCTGAAGATGGAGGCTATGAGTGTTACTTTGGTTTTTTAATGTGGATCCCTATAAAAATGCATATTTTGGGTTTGTTTTCACACTGTTTACTTTCTGGCACATTTTCCTTTGGCCTTTAAAATAACTACATTGCTACTGTTGGAGATGAGAGTATGATTTGAAATTAGAAAATTCAGCGATGCTGGCATTATACAGACTTAAAACATTAAAATGTGCCATAACCAACTTCTCCTTCAGTGACATGTTTGACAGACTATCTCAACCTTGACCTACATTTTCATTAAGTCAAGCTTTATTTTCTGTATATTGGAAAGTCTCCTAAATGTTTCAAGTGTGGAAAAGTCATTTACATCTCAGAACTGAGGTTCTTTCGATCACATTTGTTTAAACTTATTTAAGGGTAGGAGAGGCTGGATAAGCTGGATCAGAACGAGCATATAGAATCTCAGTTTTTATGTAGTTATGTTTAAGAGCACTGACTCCTTAAAATGAATGTTGCTATTAATAAATTACAAGATGAGTAATAGAAAATTAAGGTGAAAGGGACCTTATTGACAATGTTCAGACTTTTTTTTTTGTGGTGACTTATATCCAACTGAAGAAGGAATAGTTCTTATTCATTGTGGCCTTGCCATTCTGGAGTATGGCTCAAACTGTCCCTTCATGTTACACAACAGTGTTGACAGGGTCACAGTAGGCATAGACTGTGTCTGACTTCTGATTTCCAAATCACTAATTCCAGAGACTTAACTGTTCCTGATTTTTTTAAAATGCACAATGTACATAATTATATATAACTTACAATTATCAAAATTTGTAAAAAAAAGTATAAATGAGAAATAGCTTAAGTTACATACTGAGTTTTATTTCACATATTTGGAGATTTTCTTGTTAACAGTCTCTATTTGCATTTTGGTCTGAGGATTTACATTGTATGACTGCCATCTTTTAATATTATTTGTGTTTTTTTTTAAGGCTCAAATTAAGTTTTATCTTGTTGAGTGTTTCATTTACTCTAGAAGAATGTGTATTTTGCTGGTGTTGCATGGGCAGTTATATATACATCAACTAGATCCAGTTGATATATTATTCAGTTCTTTGCTATCCTTATTGATTTTCTGTCTATTAGTTTTAACTGTTAATGAGAGGGGTGTGTTGAAGTCTTCAACTGTAATTGTGGATTTACTTTTGGGGGTCAGTTTTGCTTTGTTTATTTTGGACTCTTATTAAGTGCATATATATATATATATATATATATATATATAATTAGGTTTAGGTTTTGGTGAATCTATTCTCTTATCATTATGCAGTATTCCCTCTTTATCCCAACTCTTTACTTAATTTTCCCTGATGGTAATAACTTACAGACCATCATTACAACCAAGAAATTGACATTTATACAAATCAATTATCTTATTCATATTTATGGAATTTTATATGTAATTGAGTGATTTGTTAAATAACATTTTATCACATGTAGATCTTTGTATTTACTACCACAGTTAAGATACACAGTAGTTCCATTACCACAAGGATCCCTTATGTTGCCCTTTATAATCACACTCACCTCCCCTTCCCCTGCTCCCAACACCCAACCGTGGCAATAACTAAACTGTTCTCCAAGTCTATAGTTTTGTCACTTCAAGAATGTTACATGAATGAAATCATATCATAGACAAACTTAATTTACCTAATTTAATAAGAAACTCAGCATTGTTTAGTGGCTTTCCAGAATGGCTGTATCATTTTGAATTTCCACAACATGAATGGTCAGAGTTTTTCTCCATTACTTCAAAGTTTGATGTTGCCACTATGTTTGATTTTAGCCATCATGATACATGTGTTGTTGTTCAGTCACTAAGTCGTGTCCGACTCTTGGCGACCCCATGGACTGCAGCATGCCAGGACTCACCATCTCTCAGAGTTTGCTCAAACCCATGTCCATTGAGTCAGTGATGCTATCCAGTCATCTCATCCTCTGTTGCCCCCTTCTCCTCCTGTCTGCAATCTTTCCCAGCATCAGGGTCTTTTCCAAGGCTTGGCTCTTTGCAGCAGGTGGCCAAAGTATTGAACTTCAGCTTCTACATCAGTTCTTCCAGTGAATATTCAGGGTTGATTTCCTTTAGGATTGACTGGTTTGATCCCCTTTCTGTGCAAAGGACTCTCAGGAGTCTTCTCTACCATCAATTTTTCGGCACTCAGCCTTCTTTAGGGTCCAACTCTCACATACATTCATGACTACTGGAACACCATAGCTTTGACTATATGGATCTTTGTAATATCTTACTGTGGAATTAATTTGAATGTCTCTGGGTGCTGATGTTTAAGATCTTGGCATGTATTTATCTGTTACCTTCATATCCTCTTCAGTGAGATATACTGTTGCTTAATAT
Source organism: Nanger dama (assembly GCA_917880005.1). Taxonomy (NCBI): domain Eukaryota; kingdom Metazoa; phylum Chordata; class Mammalia; order Artiodactyla; family Bovidae; genus Nanger; species Nanger dama. The sequence continues at coordinate 9,824,175 of CAKJTW010000032.1, read as the reverse complement.
ATAAACGAATCGCTTGCCTTTGCAGCTTTTTTTTCATTGTGACTTCCATTATATATGCATTCTTTTACTTAAATATTTCTGAAGTGAATTTCTCCAGATAGCATAGTTAAGTCATTTAAAAAATCTAATATGACAGTCTGACTTTTAATTACTTTAGATCATATAAATTTAATACAGTTACTGATATATTTGGGTTTAGATCTACCATTCCATTGTTTGTTCTGTATTGTCTTGTTTCTCTTACTTTTCCTGTCACACTTTGAGTCACTTGTGCATTCTTTATATTTCATGTTAATTATGATTTTGACAAAATCTCTTTATGTAGCTTTTTAGTGGTTTTTCTATGGATGACAAAATGCATGTTTAACTTTAAACATATGATTGATACCTTATTACTTCATTAGGAATGTAGATCCTGTATCTGAGACACCTTTGCATTTCCTCCTTGATGTTATTGGTGTCTTAGGTGTAACGTCTACACACACCGACAGTGTCATCAGGGGCTGTTTGCTTTCAATCATGAAACACATTGTAAAGCGCTCAAGAGGAGACTAGTCTGTATTTGTCCAGTTATTTATCATTTGTTGTTCTTCCTTTGTTCTTCTAATTTGTTTCCTTCTAGTATCATTCTCCTGCTTTCTGACGCCCCTTCCTTTAGTGTGTGTTAGTTGCTCAGTCGTGTCCAGCTCTTCTTGATCCCATGGACCACAGGCCTCCTCTGTCCATGAGATTTTCCAGGCAAGAATACTGGAGTGGGCTGCCACCATTTTCCTTCCTTTAGTAATTCTTTTAGAGTAGATCTGCTGTGCATTCTTAGCATTTCACTTCATTTGAGAATGTCTTTATTTCACTTTTATTACTAATGTGTTTTTACTCTGAGATTACAGGTTTTTAAAATTGTTGTGCTCTTTCTTTTAACCTTGATGTTTTGTATGAGATAGTCACAGTCATTCTGATCATTATAATCATGTAACATGTCACTTTACTTTGGCTATTTTGAAGATTATTTATTTCTTTTTTTCCCTTTCAATTGTGGTGAAACACACGTACCATAAAATTTGCCATTGTCACTGTTTTAAAGCATGCAGCTCAGTGGCATTAGTCAATTACAGTGAAGGTTGTGCAGCCATTACCACTCTTTATTCCAGAACTTTGTCATCACCCAAATGGAATGTCTTGCATTTTTAGCAGTTTGTCTTAGAGTAACCCCCCAAATTTGTGCTGTTTGGGGTTTGCTCAGATGCTTGAATCTGACGTTAGTCTTTCTCCAGAGTTGAGAAATTTTCCACTCTTGTTTCTTCAAATGCTTTTAGCACACATTTTTTCCTATATCTTTCAGGGACTTTGACATTAATGTTTGGTCTTCTGTTATTCAGTCACATGTCTCTTAATTTTGATTCATTTATTTTCAACTGTTTTTCTCTATTCATATGAGATAATTTCTATTGATTTATCTACAAGTCTGCTGGCATTCATTTGTCATCTCCAGGCTGCTTTTGAGTCCATCCTGTGAATTATTAATTTTGATTATTGTCACTTCCAGTTCTAGGATTTCCATTTGTTCTTTATATTTTCTGTTTCTTTGCTGAGACTTTAATTTTAATATTTCTTTCAAGAATGTTCATGATTGGTCATTCAAACATTGATATAGTAGCTCCCTTAAAGCCTTTGTCACTTAATTCTACCATCTGTATCATGTCGGCATTGGCATCTGTTGACTATCTTTTCCTGTGCAAGTTGAAATTCTCATGGTTCTTGGTATGTTGAGTAATTTTGGAATCTATCCTGGATATTTTGAAGATTACATTATGAGACTCTGGATTGTGTTTAAATTTGGGGAAGAATTTTTTTTTTTAACCAGTTAATTGACCTGGTTTGATTCAGGCTGCAAATTCCAACCTAGCTCAAGATATTGTTTCAATATCCACTTTTCAAAATCATCACCATACTCTGGTTCTGTTCTGGGTATGTGTAACCCATTGGCCAGTGTGTGATTTGTGTAGTGGCTCATTTGTTAATTCAGTTCTCAAAGTCTTTGCTATGCTAATTACAGTCTCTGATCCACCAATTCTGGACTTGTTGGTGATCCCTGAAATTCATAAATGATGTTACAAGGTTGCGTTCCTGAACATCTTCCTCTCTACACTCTCCCTGGTACATTATAGTTCCTTAGAGTTTATTTTCAGTCCTCTCAACTCTACTGTGTTCCCTTGTTTGGACTTTTTTGAGGTCCAACCAGCAGGAGGAGAGAGGAAAAGAAGTGACAGAGATTGGCCTCAGCCTCTTGGGATGACGTTTCCAGTAATGGATTGAAAGATTCCTCTCCTTCAGAGTTTTCACTCCTTTTCACCCTCCATTCCTGGTAAAGTGTTAATCGCTCAGTCATGTCTGACTCTTGTGACCCTGTGGACTGTAGCCTACCAGGCTCCTCTGTCCATGGGATTCTTCAGGCAAGAAGACTGGAGTGGGTTGCCATTTCCTCCAGGGGATGGTCCCAAACCAGGGACTGAACCTGGGTCTCCTGCACTGCAGGCAGATTCTTTACTGTCTGAGCCACCAGGGACATCCATTCCTGGTGACTACCATGGAATTGCGTGGGAGCAAGTTCATGAGAAAAGTGACAGAAAGGGAAGAAACAGAATAAAATTGGAGAATTTCCCCACTCCTGTGAGTGTTAGGAGTGGCCCGATTTTTTTGTTTGCTTCATGAGTGATAGGGCCCTATAGGATCCTAGGACTTTGTCCATTCTCACCACAATGCTCATTTCTAGGTTTCCAGCGATATTCAGGCTAGAAGATAGAGTTAGAAAATAAACGGCAAACCCACTGCCAGTTTGATTATACTTCAGATTCCAGTGGACATCTGAGGTTCACCTGCTGCTGTTTATTTCTGATTTTCAAATAGCTGCTCTGTGTCATCTACCCAGGTTTTATAGTTTTATTCAATAGTAGAGGTGGGTGAAGTATGCTTAATTCTTCTTACCTAGAACCAGAAATCTGACATAATTGGAACTGATTTTTGAATAGCCTAGGGGGATGGCTTTTTTCTTTCCACTGGACATGTTTGAGAGATTCAGTGATGTTTACCACATTTTAGTCATCATATAAAATTCTATTTTAGGATATAGACTATCAACTTTACTGTAGTGGACGTAGCTTTTGGTAGTGTGAATTATGATGCTGTGGACATTTTTGTATAAATCTTTTGATAAATATGTGTGTACAGTTTTTTTGTTGTTGTTACACATATGCACATCCACACAAACTCACATGCTCTAGAAGCAAAATTGCTGGACTGTGCTATGAAGTTTTCATATATTCAATTTTAATAGGCAGTGCCAAACAGATTTTGAGTTGTACCTTCTTTAAGTAGTGAAAGTGTTAGCTGCTCAATTGTGTCTAACTCTTTGTGACCCCATGAACTATATCTTCTTATACAACTGCTAAAAGTGTATTCATTTTCTCATTGTTCTATATCTTTGTAGTACTTGGCATTGTCAGACCTTCCATTTTAGCCATTCTGGTGGGTGTTAGCAGTATGTCTTCATGATTTTAATTTGCATTTCCTTGTAATGGCTAAGAAGTTGATAATCTTTATTATGCTTAGTGGACATTTGGATACCCTCTTTTTAAAGAAGTTATTCAAATTTATTGCCCATTTTTATTTTTATTTTTATTTTTTTACTTCTAAGAGTTCTTTGTATACTTTGCAATGAACTCTGATAGTTACGTGTGTTACCAATATCTTTGTCCACTCTGTGGTTTGCCTTTTGCTCTCATAATGGTGCCTTTTGATGAACAGGAGCGATTAACATTAATTTACGCAAATTCGTCGGTCTTTTCTTCTGATTGATGCCATTGTGTTCTGTGTAAGAACTTATAGTTCAATCACCAAATTGTGCAGCTACTCTCCTGTGTGTTTTCTGTGAACTTTATCATTTCTCATATGTAGATCTATAATCTACCTGGAATTGACTTGTATGTATGCTGTGAAATAAAGGATCACTTTTTTCCCCTGATGGAGCTCAGATTTGAACCAGTCATTTGTTGAAAATATTATATATATATATATATATATATAAAAACCACCCTTTCTCAAATGCACAGAACAGTCACCTTCATCATATATTAGCTTCTGCACATGGGCTCTTTTTCTCATGGTGGAGTGTGAGATACTGCTAATGACTGCCGTCTCCTTTGGCTGATGGACTCTGCTGCTTCCCCTCCCCTCTGCCTGGGTTCCAAACCTGGATTATCTTTGTTACCTTTTATTGTAACATTTAGTTGAAAAACCAGTACATACTCTCAGACCCAAAACATGGTGTTACCATTTCCACCTGGTTCCATATAAATTAGGCATTCTGGTTTGTCTCTGTAGATCTAAAAGAGACTCACCTGGTAGACTTCAGCATTTCTAAAAAGCTTATATGCTGCGATTTACTTTTCTTTACTTACTAGGCATGTATTGACTCAAATGATTCCAAGCCCTCAGTTTTATCTGTTAGTTATTTCTACTTCCTCCTAAGGTTTTCATCAGAGCTGCCTGAAAGAAAGATGGACTAATTTAATATGGCTTTTGCCTTCCTGTCATCTCTTTCATTGTTTGGTGAAAGCAGTTTACGATCAGAATTCTCAAAAGTGGAAAAGATGGGGATAGTTGTGGGGAGCTGGTGAGGAAGAGAGCAGAGGATTTGGCTAATCCCCAGAGTTATTAAGCTCTTCTTAAGTAATCTGGAGGCAGCTTTGAGAGTGGATTAGGACTGGTAAGAGGTGAGGAGTATGTGGTTATTTTTGGAAACTGACTTTAAAATTGTCTATTTTCCGTGGATATATTTGTATTCTCTAATTTTGCTTTTGGAAACCTTCAGATGGCCTCTTTCACAAGCAAACAGTGCTTCATTTTGTCTCATATCCTGAAATGAACTTTCAGAAAAGACAGCTTCATCAAAAAATTGCCCTGAGTTTCCTGCATGTAAAAAACAATTAGGAACAATAGAGAGAATAAACATTGCATATAGTATTTAAAAAATGGCACATGAGCATCTTTACCTTGGCACTCATTGCCAGTGTGCCTGCATACTTTTGCTGAAGAGAGCATATTCAAAAGCAGAGACATTACTTTGCCCACTAAGGTTTTTCTAGTCAAGGCTATTGTTTTTCCTGTGGTCATGTGTGGATGTGAGAGTTGGACTGTGAAGAAGGCTGAGCGCTGAAGAATTGATGCTTTTGAACTGTGGTGTTGGAGAAGACTCTTGAGAGTCCCTTGGACTGCAAGGAGTTCCAACCAGTCCATTCTGAAGGAGATCAGCCCTGGGATTTCTTTGGAAGGAATGATGCTAAAGCTGAAACTCCAGTATTTTGGCCACCTCATGTGAAGAGTTGACTCATTGGAAAAGACTCTGATGCTGGGAGGGATTGGGAGCAGGAGGAGAAGGGGATGACAGAGGATGAGATGGCTGGATGGAATCACTGACTCGATGGACATGAGTCTGAGTGAACTCCGGGAGTTGGTGATGGACAGGGAGGCCTGGCGTGCCTGCAATTCATGGAGTTGCAAACAGTCAGACACGACTGAGTGACAGAACTGAACTAAGCTAAATTGTTTAGACATCTCTATTGGTTGGACATTGGAGTGCTGCACCCAGCTGATTGATGTGCTAGATTTATGGAGAAGATTTTTTTAATTATTATAAGCTGAGAATGGTTAATTTTCTGAAACAAAATTGCTGTATGAAATTCTTAGCAACTGAGGGAGTTAACACACATCAGCCTGTACAAGAAAAAAACAAAAGAGCCTTTGATGCTTTGAAATGTAGTAAAACTTAGTTTTATAACTACTTTTGGTATAATATTGGTAATTTCGAAGGTTTGTTTTTTTTTTTATTTGCTTCTACAACCATATAGCAATGCTCTGAGGACAGGAATACTATCTTCTTATAAAGAAGACAGCAGAAGCTTAGATTTCAAGGACTTGGACTCAATGGAATCAAACTAGAAAGCTGGTGATTGTAACAGCTAAAGGTCTATTTAGTGCATTCTGTTTCCTGAGAACTTTTCTAAGTGCTTTAAACATAATAAATTTTAAATCTTCATGTTAGTCCTGTTAGGAAATGTAGTATTATCCCTGTCCTTGTACCCGTGGGATGTTGAGCCATGAAGACACTAAGCAGCATATCAAGATCCTACTGAGTACAGAAGCAGATGTAGACCAAGCTTGGGCTACACCATTATGCTGTTCTGACCAGGGCTTGGACCCATGGTTTTGAGTTCAAGTTCTGGACCCTTGTTCCTTCACAATCAGTTCACTTCAGTCTCTCAGGCCTGTCCAGCTCTTTGTGACCCCATGGACTGCAGCACACCAGGCTTCCCTGTCCATCATCAACTCTCGGAGCTTGCTCAAACTCATGTCCATTGAGTTGGTGATGCCATCCAACCATCTCATCCTCTGTTGTCCCCTCCTCCTCCTGCCTTCAATCTTTCCCATCATCAGGGTCTTTTCCAATGAGTCAGTTCTTCGCCATCAGGTGGCCAAAGTATTGGAGCTTCAGCATAAGTCCTTCCAATGAATATTCAGGACCGATTTCCTTTAGGATTGATTGGTTTGAGCTCCTTGCTGTCCAAGGGACTCCAAAGAGTCTTCTCCAACACCACAGTTCAAAAGCATCAATTCTTTGGCACTCAGTTTTCTTAATGGTCCAACTCTCACATCCATACATGACCACTGGAAAAACCATAGCTTTGAATAGATGAACTTTGTTGGCAAAGTAACATCTCTGCTTTTTAATATGCTGTCTAGATTGGTCATAACTTTTCTTCCAAGGAGGAAGCATCTTTTAGTTTCAAGGCTGCAGTCACCATCTGCAGTGATTTTGGAGCCCAAGAAAATAAAGTCTGTCACTGTTTCCATTGTTTCCCCATCTATTTGCCGTGAAGTAATGGGACTGGATGCCATGATCTTCATTTTTGGATGTTGAGTTTTAAGCCAGCTTTTTCACTCTCCTCTTTCACTTTCATCAAGAGGCTTTTTAGTTCCTCTTCACTTTCTGCCATAAGGGTGGTGTCATCTGCATATCTGAGGTTATTGATATTTCTTCCTGCAACCTTGATTCCAGCTGTGCTTCATCCATCCTGGCACGTATGAGGTACTCTGCATAGAAGTTAAATAAGCAGGGTGACAATATACAGCCTTGATGTACTTCTTTCCCAATTTGGAACCAGTCCCTTCTTCCGTGTCTGGTTCTAACTTTTGCTTCCGGACCTGCATACAGATTTCTCAGAATGCAGGTAAGGTAGTCTGATATTCTCATCCCTTGAAGAATTTTCTACAGTTTGTTGTGATCCACACAGCCAAAGGCTTTGTCGAAGTCAGTAAAGCAGAAGTAGATATTTTTCTGTAACTCTGTTGCTTTTTCTATGATCCAATCAATGTTGGCAATTTGATCTCTGGTTCCTTTGCCTTTTCTAAATCAAGCTTTGGAAGTTCTTGGTTCATGTACTGTTGAAGCCTGGCTTGGAGAATTTTGAGCATCACTTTGCCTAGCATGTGAGATGAGTGCAATTGTGCGGTAGTTTGAATATTCTTTGGCTCTTTCACGATAGTGTGACTTAATAATAATGCTAGTGATGATGTATATGGGTTGGGATACCCCATTCATCAGTCATGAGTCTTGAATTGGAACCTTGTGGGTCCTAAATCTGTTTCTGCTCAGTGGCCAGTCTAGTGGTAGGGATAGAAATGTCTGAATTGATTGGAATTCAAATCTGGTTCCCTTTTCTCCCATCTCATCTTGTGTTTTCACTGTTTGTCAAGGCACTCCCCTTGCTGCTGTCCAGATGGTCGCATCATCTCCGTGTGGTCACTCATGTGTCCCTCATCCCTGTTCTCACTGCTGCAGTCCCTCTGTCCATCCATCCATCCGAAGGGCTAACCTCAGGTCGCGTCTGTGACAGAGGTACACACCGCATTTCTCACTGTCCTCAGAATTGATTGACCCAATCGAGCATTTCCAGACAGTGCTCTTTGGGCTTCTGCACTCTGTAATGCTTGTGTGTGTGCGTGACGTGTAGAGTCCCCAAACCCTAGATTTCAGGCTGCGGGGAGAGTGCTTTGTCTTTTGTTTTCACAGGTTCTTGAGCCTGTACTAGGAATCCTCATTCTGTCTCCTGGTATAATTGTCTGTCCCAGCATCATGTTACTTTGTCCCAATAACTGGCTTCTTAGAATCGTGTTTCCTTATAGGGCATGTTCTCTCTATTATTTTTCTAAATTTTAATTGCGTTTTGACTTCTGGTTCTCTGTGTAAGTATATAATATAAGAATTACTGGGAATGTTGCCTTCTTCATTCGGAAGGCTCAAGATGTTTAACAGTCATTGATAATTATTACCCAGATGGGTTTTTTTCATGAGAATTTCCAAACTGGCAATGTACTAATTCCTCACTTATGAGCTGTGATACTTTGATAGACTATAGACTGTAATTTAACGTTCTGTTGGCAAATGTTTTAGGTCTTCTGATTTTAACCTCTGCTGTGTCTTTGTATGCCATTTATCATTCCTGACAGAGTTTACTTATACTTTCTTTTTAAATAATATTTTTAAATACCTTAACCCTATCCATTAAACAACTTCCCTCATCTTGTTTCTGTTTTGTAGATTTTTTACTTTACCCAGTTTAACTTAAAAGGCTATTAATTTCTTAATCAAAATTACTATTTTGCAGATTTTTTATTGTTCCTTATGTTCCCATGCTTTTGTTTAAGCCATTGGCTTCACTTTATTTCTCTGAAGTGCTTTAATATTTGCTTTGGTTGATTTTTGTTTTACCATCATTTTTCTTAGGTCTTTTCTTCGCCTTTTCCTGAAGGAGAATTTTTAAAAAATTTATTTGATACAGCAAATACACACATACTATAAGTGTGTGTTATGAAACATAATATTAAATGAATACACAGTAATTCACCACAGACTTTCCTAATGCAGTCCAGTTTACCTCTGTATAATCCTTTACTTCCTCCCAAAGGAAACCACTGGTCTGAATTTAGTCTTTTTTTCCCCAATATGCACACAGTCTGGGGAAAAACACACTCTGGGTTTTCAAAAATAGGTTTACATATGTTTTAAAAATAGGTTTAATAGATTTAGAGTTGCCGGTATTAGAATGTCATAAAACTAGGTGCACGTTGCAGTCTTCCGTGCCTTATTCATTCAAAATCGTGTCTCTAAGATTTATCAGTAATACCTGTAGCAGCAAGTTTTCTGTTGTAGGAATGAATATTATATTCTGCATATACTATAGCATATTTGTTCTCCCGTTGGTGCGCTTTTTGTATTTTTTGCTAGCAATAGAGGTGCTGTTAGGAACACTCTTGTGCTTATCAACTGAGGCACATATTCCAGAGTTTCTCCAGGGCATAAACCTTGGAGTGAAACTGCTTGCTTATGGAGTATGCTCAGTGACCTGTGAGGCATCAGATTCATCCACCATTGGCTTAGATAGCTCTGGATTCCAGCATCCTGTGGTTTACCATTTTGCTAGCTGGTGTTTTTTGGTCTGATTCTAGTCCAAGAAGGTATTTATGATTTTGTCTCTTGGGACTTTTTCTGTTAATATGTGCAATGGATTTGGAACCGTGGGATGTGTCACTTTTGAACTTCAGGCACCATCATGATAAGCGGTCACCAATATTTACATCTTCAAATGTTTAGTGGACAGAATGGAGACCCTTGGAATGTTAAGGTTTGACTCCTTTATATGATAATGCAGCTAGAATTTTAACAATTGGGTTTATCTGTAAGAAATGAGGAAAAGCAGCTTTACTATTCTGAGTTTAATATGTATCATTGTTTTTCAACTGAGAGTGACTTTTGTCCACAGGACGTTTGGCCATATCTAAAGCTGCTGGTGGTGGTGTAGTTGCTACGTCATGTCTGACTATTGTGACCCCGTGGACTGTAGCCTGCCAGGCTCCCTGTCCATGGGATTCTCCAGGCAAGAACACTGGAGTGGGTTGCTATTTCCTTCTCCAGGGGATCTTCTTGGGCTCAGAAATTTGAATGTACATGAAAGCAATTGGTCTTTGTGTTCTGGAAGTACCAACATTAAAATCTGATGGTTTCACAGCACTTTTGAATTTTCCTTTCATGCCATAGGCTTTAGAATGCTCAGGTAATAAAACTTAACAAATTATTTGCATAAATTCTATGAAGTGTTCAATTAGTATGAAGTGAGAGATTAACTATCAGGAAGTAACATGTGCTGATCTGCTCAGCTATATGAAAAAAAAAAGCCGGATATGTAAGAATTTTCTATTTTTGTAAATGTTGGTGGGCGTTCTTCCTGTCCTAAGATGCTCAGGATGACTGCTCTTCCCTACCATCTCAGCCTCTGGTCAGGAATGGCAGGGAGGCATGCCCATACATATCAGAAATGGCTGATGTGTGGGGGGGGTGGAATTTGGTCCTTGGATTTCACTGAATTTGGGAGGAAAAAAAATATCAGGCCTCCCACTCCTTGATGGGCCCCAGCTCAGCCATGGGGCCAGCAATAAATGTGAATGAGCAGGAAGTTCCCAAGCCTGACTTGCTTCCTTTCTGTTGTAGGTCTCTCCCAGTCTAACTGCTGAAACCTGAGAGTGGGCTCTAACAAAGAAGGCTGGAGGGCGACGGAGAAAAGGCAGATAGCAGCAGAATGTAATCAGCATTTTATTACCATCCTCAGGAAGCAGGAATAGGGGGAAAAAAAGAGGTTGGAGCAAGGAAAGTTAATTATGTGAGCTTATTTGACAGGAAATTACTAAATACAAACAGACAGAAGAAACACATTTTAAAGCAGAGTAGGAAATCTCAAGTTACTTCTCTTGTGTGTATTCAAAACCCCCAAAGCAAATTCTGAAAATAGTAGTTTAAACAAAAGCTATCTTATCTGATAAAAGTATTTCAAACACAAAGGGAAATTTATATATTGGGCAGGCAGTCTTAAACTGATTTTGTTGATAACATTGCATATTTAATTGTGGGAAAACCCTGCTCAGATGTCTGAATTTTATCTTGTAAATGTTTTGGATTTATTTCAAATCTGGCATTTCACCTCTGTCAAGGTGTGTCTGTGTACGTGAGCCATCCTGGAAAATTGTGTGTATGTGTGAAACAAAACATACCTCTGCCTGTTTCTTTTTAGAGTATCAGCATTTTTTATTTTTGGGGTGCATGTGGTATTATCAGTATTTCCAGAAGCATCTTATATCAGTAAAGCACAAAGAACTCAGAAAGCGTTATCTAAAATATTTATTCCCAGAGGTCATATATTTTTAGATGTTTTAATTATTCTGCCTTTGATATAATATCATTTGGTGCTTTGCAACAGTTGGGAAGGTTGGCAGAACTGAAAAACAGCCAAGTGTTTTTGATAGTGTTTTTCTGTAAAAGACTGGGTGATTAGGGAGAGGGACCTTTCCTACCTTTAATGACTTCTGGTTCTCTAAGGGCCTCCTGCTGAGCGATCTTTGTTGTGGACTTAGCGAGGAGTGCCAGAGTGGCGGGGGGGTGGGGGGTGGGGGGGTGTGGGGGGGTGAATACTCCACTCCTTTCTGCGAAGGCTGCCATTCTCTCCTCTTTGTGAAGAGCCATGCCATAGAAACACAGTCTGGGTGAATGTGCACCGTCTATGGATAAAGTTACACATTCCGAGTTCAAAGAAAAAGCAATATTTTGAAAACTTAAATGGAGCTCGACGTCTGCATTCCTTTTAAAAGGCCAACACCTGTGGAAGGAATGTTTCCACTTGACCTTCAACGGTGGAGCAGGGCAAGGTACTTAGATGTGACGGTGGTCAAGTAGGAGGGCTTCTCACACAGCAGCGTCTCTCAGGGCAGCACCTGTCCCATCTGTTGTCAGGGCAGGACAACGTGGCAAATAGTCTGGGATAGTCAGAGCGCCTTCTTGGCCTTGCTTTGAAGAGCTGGCTTTGTATCCCACTGTCTCATGGTGATGGATGAGTGGGTGTAGATAATGTGAAATAAGCCACAACTTCTCGAAGCAATCAGGCTTCCGTGTGGCAAGTCCTGGGAAACCCTGGGCAGACAGTGTTTTAGAACAGTTAAGCGGAATCCTCTGAGTAGTCCTCGAAGATCCAGACATCATTGATGTTCCAGACAGAGGCTCATCACACATAAATAATTCCTTAGGATGGAGGTGGCCGCCTGGAGTGGTGCTTCGACTCCTTTAGGCTCCTTAGACTTGCTCAGCAGTTGATTGTGGTGTCTGAAGGGCCAAGCACACGATTCGACATCAGGAAGAAAGTTACACATAGAACATTCTTTAGGAGCAAGGGATCACCACTGGTGATGCTGAAGTGTGGAGGTCTGGCTCCTTTGTTGTTTATCATCGATTCCTCGTGTGTTCTCATGCCAGGAACTGTTGTTGAGGCACGGACTACAGCGTTGAGCCATAGTTCATGTGATCTGTGCTTGTGAGAGCACGTGGCTCACGAGGGTGCCATCATGCCCTCTCTTCAACCAGTTTGGTGATCTTGGGCATGTGGCGGTTTCTCTCTGCCTCAGTTTCTTTGTGTAAATTAAGTGGTTTTCCCAGATGGACTTGTAAGTTCCGGTGCAGTGCTGATATTTTCTGGATATGTACTTTTGTCATGAAGTATTTTTATCCTTGTGGCCTAGCTTGGTGCATCAGCAAGTTACTGAAAAAGGTGGTGTAGGCTAGACCAGCTTCAATGGTTATGTTCGCAGTAGGATCATGGGTTTGATTTCCATGGAGACTAGCTACCTTTTCTGACTTCATACCACTTTTGTGCCTTCCAGCTGTTTGATGGGCTTGTTTCTGTGTCCACGTGGTTTCCTAAAACTCAACGTTATTTTTAAAGAGGAAACATAGATTTATGTGGATGCTGGAAGCATTGAATAGTCCTAAAACATGGTCTTCAAATACAAGATTATTGTCACATGCAGTTTGCTGAGATGCAAGCTCAGCACAGTTGGGTTGTATTTAGCTGGAATTCAGTGCTAGACGACAGAACTATGCTTGGGACTGGGCTATGGAAGCATGGATCTTCTAGGGTTTAATATTACTGGTAATGTTGATGAACTCAACTGTTAATTACATCAGCTGGTTTTGTAAATAAAGTTTTATTGACACAAAGAGATGTCCACATTCATGTATTGTTTATAGCTGTGTTGGGGCTGCTACTGCTGCTGAGTCACTTCAGTCGTGTCTGACTCTGTGCAACCCCCAAAACGGCAGCCTACCAAGCTCCTCTGTCCCTGGGATTCTTCAGGCAGTAACACTGAAGTGGGTTGCCATTTCCTTCTCCAATGCATGAGAGTGAAAAGGGAAAGTGAAGTCGCTCAGTCGTGTCCGACTCCTAGCGACCCCATGGACTGCAGCCCACCAGGCTCCTCCGTCCATGGGATTTTCCAGGCAAGAGTACTGGAGTGGGGTGCCATCGCCTTCTCCAGTTTTGGCGCTATAAGATCACAACTGAGTAGTTGAGACAAAGCTGAAACCAAAAATATTTACTGTCTGGCCCTTAATAGAAAGTTTGCTGCCCCCTGGATTATTGGATATGCTGGTAGTATTCAGTCTCTAGTTTTTAAGGTTGTGCTGGTGGGCTGCTGTCTCTGGGGTCGCACAGAGTCGGACATGACTGAAGTGATTTAGCAGCAGCAGCAGCAGGGCCATAATGTGGACTTGCCAAGCTGCAATAGCAATAAAGAACCTGCCTGCCCAGTGCAAGAGATAGAAGACACGTGTTCGGTACTTGCATTGGCAAGATCCCCTGGAGGAGGAAATGCCAACTGCTCCAGTCTTCTTGCCTGGAGAATCCCATGGACAGGGTAGCCTGGTGGGCTATAGTCCGTGGGGTCGCAGAGTCAGACATGACTGGGCACACATGCATGCAACATGAGAGAGTCTAAGAAGAGAATGGTAAGTTTACCCAAGACACCGACAAGTATGTTCTGTTCATAAGGAAATAAAATTATTCAAAGCCAAAAAAGATGATAAATGCCTCAATAGGGTATGTAATAAATCGTAAACACATGGCAGAGGGTAAGCCTGTTTGGAAAGACGACAGAGGGCACACAGAGTTCACTGAGCAGGAGGAGGCTTTATTCTGACCTGTCCCTGGGGATATTCTTGTCCGTAGAAGGGAAGCGTGTGGGAAGTGTGTGTACAGGCCTCTGAGGACGGGCCTGGAGCAGAAGTTCACATGAGGGGTGCTGGGGAATCCCCCGCCCACCAGAGGAACTGCACCCCTTCAGTTTTCTCCCTGGCCTGGTCCTGTCTGAGAGAGGAGACAGACACGTCCAAGGACCCTGGTTGTGTAAGACAAACAGCTCCCATCCTAAGAGTGTGGATTAAGCCATGCCCTATTGTGAAACCAACCCCGATACACAACATCGTCTGGGAACCCGAGAGATCACCCGGTCTGGGATGCCTCCCTGGCTCCCTTAGAACTCAGCCTGGCTCTCCTTTCCCTGGCATTTCAGAAGCTCCTTCTTCCCAGGAGATATTATAATTAAGTGAGATAAATAAAGGCAGGAAATCTGTAATAAAGTGCTAACTTCCATGGATGCCAGATTAAGGAGGGGAAAAAAAAAGCCAGCCCACAGAGTAACACAGTCTGGTGGGAAGAGATCAGAGGGCAGCGTGTGACCGGGCTGGCCAAGGGCTGCTTTCCCAGGCAGTGCACATCCTGCCCCTCGGAGCGGGACCAGTCGGGGAGGAAGTGGTGAGCAGAGGCTGAGGGGAGTGCAGTTCTCAGGGTTCGTGTCTGCTCCAGGGCTCTGGAGCCTCTGCTTCTCTTTGCCTGGGAACGATAAAGCACACATCTGCTTGTGTTCAGACGGGGCTCCAGGAGGCGCGGTTTCCAGTTACCACTCCTCCCGAGGCTCACGTCCCCCGTGATCCTGGAAAGATGTCAGGTACAGATAGACCTGAGAGGGGGAGAGCCCTATCTCCCCAGCCCGTATCAAGTAGCCAGAGAACCTGGGGATTGGGTTGCAGCAGGAATACCCTCATCTTGATTGCATTGTTTCGCCTCTCCCTAAAAGGGTGGGATTGGATTCGGAGGTGGGAGGCGGATCTGCAGTGGGGTTGCTGACACCATGTAAGGAAAACCTCAGAGGCTGCGATTCCCATTTGGAGGGCTCAGCAGAAAGGCCCGCAAAACAAGCCTGCCTCTGTTCCCGAATCCTTACCACAGCTTCGACTGCCCAATCACACAAAGGCCGGCAGGCAAACAGCTGCTGAGGGTGGCTGGGGCATTTCTGATGGAGGGAAGCTGAGGGTTAGTTGAGCCAGACTTTGGAATTGTTGCCTGGAAGTGCAGGTGGGCCAGGTGACTGCAGCCCTCACTGGGGGGCTGGGGAGAGGGTGGGTATGCAGAGAACCCCCACCCACGCCAGGCTGGAAGCACTCTGAATGCCCACAGAGGAGCAGGGAGTTTATGCTTCCCCTCTGGTCTTTCCGAGTTTTTGTGGATATACTTAGCGATGACAGTGCTAGTTAGGGAATTTCCCTCGGATGGGCTAGGACTTGTTTCCAAAATAACACCTTTCAAAGCATGCAGAGACTTTTTAGAAATTAGATAATTGTGTGATATTTATAAAGTGAATTACGTTGTGCTCACACAGGCTGGGCAGCTGTTTCTGACGCTTCAGTAAATAACACCTTATGATTCATTAAGGTTGGGGTAGGGGAGATCTTTTTAAAAGTCACTGTTTACATCTGTGTCTTTGCAAAAATTTTAGATCAACTCACAAAGTTAAAACAGTCTCAAGGTAAAATGTTTCGGTCAGAGTGTGCCTAGTGTGGTTCTGTCGTCCTAGTTCATTCTTGAGACACTTGCTGAGCATTGAAAATGCGCCCATCCTTGTATGCAGACACGTAGATAATGCTTTATTGCTCTTGTGCTCCATGAATGCTCAGTCTAGAAGAGGCAGATGTGTAAACAGATAATTGCAATATAGTGAGCTAAGTGCTAACGGAAGGAGAAAAGAAATGCTATAATGGTATGTGGGGTATATCCATTTACAGTGCAAATGGAGAGGAGGGAATAGCTTCCCAGAGGAAGTGATATCCGAGCTGCATGGGATGGAAAAGAAAGAACTGTGAAAGCAGAGAAAGGTGTTGCCTCCTTTTGGTATCTCCTACTTACCAACTTCCTCTTAACCCCAGGGCCTTTGCACATTCTTTTCCCTCTGTTGGAAAAGCTTCTCCCTTTGTCTTCCCTGGTTCAGTCCTTTAGATCCCAGATCCCACATTAATCCCTCAGGCTAGTCTGACTTCTCCAGGTGGTATCCTTTCTAAGAGAAGAGCTGGCTCATTCAAGTACCTTTTCTTTAGGGCAGTCATTGCAGCTGTGCTTTGATATTATTTGCTTGATTATTTGAATGATATCTTTTCCCCACTAGGCAGAGACTCTCTTTTCAGTTCTGTTTCTTGACTAAATATTTGCTGAATGAATTAGATGTACATTCCAGGTGTGAGAAAACAGTGTATGTTCAGCCAATGACAAGTAGCAGGTTATGTTGGATCTTGGGGTGAGTGAATTGGGAGAAGCAGAAAATTGAGCAATTTAAGGAACTTGGAAGATTTTAGCTTCTGTTTATGTCCTAGCTCAGTACATATTTCTAAATATCAAGACATTTCGAAGATCTGCCTCTCTGTTCTGATAATATCCTTATCAGATGGTTTAAGTCAAAGATGGCGTGTTAAAATATTTAAAAATGAAATTTTGCTTGTGGTTTTGGGGCTTCACTAGATATCATTTTAAGATTGTGATGAAAGTATAACTTACGTCTAGAAAAATGTACAGTACATTACTGTCCGCCTGGCACCATGTGGAAAATACACGTGACTCTCACACAAGTTAAGGAATAGGTCTGTGTCCTGGAGCCTGAACTGCACACGTTGGTTTGTGTACTGTGAAAGGGGTAGGAAGGATGACATAGAAGATCCTCTGTGAGACTCCAAGAAAGTGCAGGCTTCCTGGAGAAAGAAGGCTTTTCCTGATGCTCCTCCCAGGCTTACTCATGACCTTGAGCAAGGGGAATGTGAGGATCGTAAACCCCATCCACCCCCTCGCGGGTCCTCAAGCTGGAGCACACAGAGTGGGGGTGAGATGCAGAGGCAGCTCAGGTGTTTTCAAGGAAACTTTGACTCCTGGATGGACACCTGCCCAGGATTCCTGCTTCCTTAGCACTCTCACCTGTGCAGGGCTGAAGGCCGAGCGTAGATCCAGTCACCCCAGCATTCTGCAAGAAGTGGTGCTGATGGGACCAGCTTCAAGCGCGCAGGCAACCCCAGGGTCACTGATGGCGCAGTGGTGCTGTGTGGATCGGAGTGCCTGTCCTGTCACTTATTAGACACCTGCTTGTCACTTTTTAGCTCATTTCTGTATATTTCTTTGTTTCTGAATTGTATTTACTTAAAAAACTTATTGAAGTATAGTTGCTTTTGCAATGTTGCGTTTCTACCCTACAGCAAAGTGAATCGGCTATACGTATATCACCTATTTTTTTGATTCCCTTCCCATTTAGGTCACCACAGCACTGAGTAGGGTTCCCTGTGCTACACAGTAGATTCTCAGCAGTTACCTATTTTATACGTAGCAGTGTGTACATGTCAGTCCCAGTCTCCCAGTTCATCCCACCCCCCTCTTTCCCTTCTTGGTGTCCATACGTTTGATCTCTGTCTGTGTCTCTACTTGTGCTTTTGTAGATAAGATCATCTATACCAATTTTTTTCAGATTCTACATGCACACATTAATATATGGTATTTGTTTTTCTCTTTCTGACTGATTTCATTCCATGGGGATGATAATGTAATATACTGCTTGGAGTTGTGAGATTTGATGTGTTCTTATATGTAAAATGCTTATAATACGAAGTAACAAAGCACTCAACCTAAAAAAGCTCTGTAGTTGAAACAGCCTTCTTGATTTTGCCTTATAAAATATGGATTTCCTTAATGGGCTACCGAAGTCATCTGAGGGCTTTCGAGAGACAAGGTAGTAGGAAAATCAATATTGTAATTTTGGTAGAAAGAAAAATGTATGAAAGGAACAACTGCCTTTGTAAGTGATACTAAAAACAGGTTATGACTTTCTGAATCAGGTCTTGTATATAAAAATGATGGACTCATGGATCTGGGTGAATGTATCCATGGAGGAGACAGGAAGGGTGCATGTTGAAAAGGAATGCCAGTTTGATCTTCACAGTAACAAGCCAACATTGGTCTTATAGTTGAGGAGAGGGATGCTTTAAGGAAACTGTGGATCATTCTTAATACCTTCCCCATTCTCATACACAATAGAGGACATACCCATAATTCCTAGAAGAAATATCAGGGAAAGGAGATGCGTATTAATGACTCAGATACTTAAACTGAACACAGATGATGGCTTAGTGAACAATGAAATACAAAATTAACCTAGAGAGATAAACATGGTTGCCAAGATTACACTGAAATACAGAAATCCTCCTTGGATAGGATACTGAAAAGACAGCAGATGGAAAGGAAGAGTAAGTATATATATGAATATATGTCTATACTTACGTATGTATCTATCTTTCTTTCATATCAATACTGTGTTCAGAGATTTCTATTATTTCTAGTCTGAAAACAATCATTAGAATTCAATACTGTTAGCCCATTTTACAGATAAGGAAACTGAGGCCAAGGAAGTTGAATATCTTGGCAATATGTCTAACACCATATAGACATTGACTGGTAGAACTATGGATGAGACACAAAGCTGAATAGAATTCTCTCTCTTAAGGAGATACGCACGTGTACTAAAACAAAACAAAAATCTTTCTACCTGAAGGTAGAAACACTAAAACTAGCGTTTGGGGAAGATGAAAAGGAAAGAAGTGGCATTACTCTGGTTTTATACCAGAGTGCCAAGTCAGATGGAGGAGTTTTGTATGATGTTTTTTTAAAGCTTGAGTTACAGAATTAATATAGTAAACTGAGACGAGGGAGGTGAGACTTCAAATGTCCAGACCTTTGCAGTGAATTTGGTTTTCGCTATGAGCACCATGTGTTGAAATCTAGATTTGTCTTTCAGTTTTATTCCTTGAAGGTTAAGTAAATATGCAAGGAAACTAACACCGAGTTTCACTTTGCAAATAAAGAACCTTCAGAATTGTTTGAAAGGGGCAGAAACCTGGGCAAAAGTATTAATAGCATTATTTCAAAGCTCAGCATGAAGGGGAAGATAAGTTGGTACAGTTTCATCTGTACTTCAGATGCTTACTGGCTAAGGGTTTCTACTAAATGTCAGCTGTCATCAGATGTTTTTTATGGACTGTAAGATGGATCAGTTTCCATAGGCGTTTGGATAGGAAGATGACTTCATGTATACTGGATCCATGCTAGCCTTTAAGGTTGAGATTTGACCTAAGTAATATATTTGCAATGTATCAAGCTTTTTAGTGGCTAAAATGTTGTTCATATTACAAGTCAGCACTTTCCCACCCAGTGCTTATACAGTTCATTTAAAAAAATCTGAAATGAAGGAGTTTTTATTAAGCTCTGTGATGAGAGTTGGGGCTCATTGCGTCCTTTTGTTAAGATTTAATTCAGTGTCTATTTATGTGAAGGCTCTGGTGTGCAGAATTGTGCTAAATGATGTGTAGAGATCACCCATGCAAGAGTTTCAGACAGATTGTGGTGTAGTGATGGGTTTAAAATTAAAAAAAAAAAAAAAAAAACAAACAACAAAAGCAAATGGCCATCATGGGTGTTTTAGGAGTTTTTCCTGTTAAAAGAGGGAGAGAATATATTCAGTTGTGTAGTCAGGTGATCTCCACACTTGGGATGATCATGGGTTCAATCTACCTTAATGCCCAATAAACTCACACAGCACCTAGTGCAAAATTGACAAAAATAGGTATATAATGACAAATGTTTGTTAGGGGAATTTTAAAATAGATTGAAGGAAGGACAGATTTTAATGGTTTGGAAATGATTGGATGGGAATGCAGGGTATTCTGAGGGCAAGTGTATTCTAGCTTCAGGTCATAAAATACTTTTCAATAAAAGTGAATTGGTTAGTTTTTTTGGTACTTGGGGGATTGTCTTTGAAATTTGAATATTAAACACATTTACAATTTTGTATTTTTAGTATTTATTTTCCTGTCTTGCCATTTAAGTCATTAAGACAAATATTTAACAGATCTTCAACCTGGTATTTTCAGATCTACTTAAAAATACTCATTGGGAAGAGAATTGTATGGTACGCTTTCATCTGGGATTGCTTTCCTTCCGTTTACCCTTTAGTATTTCTTCAGGTCTGCTGGTGTTACGATTCTTCAGATTTTATATAAAGGACTTTATACTGCCTCTATTTTCATTGTGTACAGAATTCTTGGAAATCACGTTCAGTGCATTTAAAATAGCATTTCTGATATCATGTCTGCTGGCTACCATGATTCTGCTGAATCTTGGTACACAGTCTTGGCACACAGTCTTATTTTTGCCATTTGAAAATACTGTCTCCCTGTTAAACCTTCCCCATCCTCCCACCTCGAAGATTTAATAATGTTCACTTTTTTTTTTTTTAAGTATTGTAAGAGTTTGTTTTTTGTCTTCAGTCTTCAGTTGCTTTTCTATAATGGTCTCGGTTGAACTTCCTTATGTTTACCTAACTCGAGATTTATAGCACTTCTTGAATCTGTGCTTTTTTTCTAAAATCGATTTTGGAAAAATCTCTTATTGTTATCTCTTCAGTTAATGCTTTTACCCCATTTCCTTCTGTCCTCAGGTATTCTGATTACATGCATGTTAACCTAGGTTTCCTGGGTTGCTTTCCCTTTTCTCTTGATGATTTTATCTGGATATTTCCTCCTGATGTAGCATCCAGTTCATTTTCTCTCTCCAGGTATACAAGGTAGGCTGTTTAATATATATATATATATATATATATATAGAACAAAAAATATATATTGAATATTTTCATACCAGTGGTTGTATTTTAAATTATAAGATGTCCTTTGATTCATTTTACACTGAAATTTTTCAGTTGTGCAATTCATCTGGTAACTACAGTGTCTGAATTTCCTGTGGGTCAGTTTCTATTGTCCCTTATTTTTCTGTTGATTTTTGGTTAGGTCTTATTTTTGCAAGCCTGATTATTTCAGATGACTGCTGGGCATTGTATCTCAAAAGTATAGAGATAGCACTTAGCTATGGATGATATTTTCCTCTGGTGTGTTTACTTTTCTTCCTGGAGGGAGGCAGGGGAAGGGTAGAGCACTTGAATACATGCAAGGATTACACTGTTCCAAAGGTGGCCTTTAGTCTTCATGAGGCTGCTCCTGTTCTGGCTTATTCTTCCTTTGGTTTAGTTCTAGGAATCCTAGCCAAGGTTCTGGGTTGTTACCAGAGCCCCTTTCCTTAGCAAGCCATGAACTCCAATTTTTACCTGCTCAACTCTTGTGTGAGATTTGCTTATAACTTGCTAGGTCTTCCATCGTCTGCAGCAGAATCAGCAGACTTGTTTGTTGAACAGGAAGCATCAGATCTCTTCTTACCAGGGTCATTTGTTGTTGCTTTAGTCCGTAAGTCGTGTCCGACTCCCGCCAGGCTCCTCTGTCCATGGGATTCTCCCTGCAAGAATACTGGAGTGGGTTGCCATTTCCTTCTCCAGGGGATCTTCCCGACCTAGGGATGTAATCTACCTGTCTTCATGATCCTCACATTCCTTCAGACAGCAGCTGTGGTAATAGTTTTTCCCTGTAGTTATTTCATTTTCTGTTGGGAGGGTTGGTCTGACCTAATCTACTCCACTGTACTGCAGAGGGAGTCTAAGCACTTTGAGGTGGTCTAATCCTAGAGTCTTATTACTGTTGTTGCCTTGATACTGTGTTTCAATAACTTCAAATGCCGATTTACCATTAAGTTATTAAAATTTGTTTTCCCTGCCCTTGATAAAACAGCACAGTAGTCTGTGTCTGCATTTAAAGATAGCTTCTAAATTTTTCTTATGATACCTCATTTAACTGTCACAACAGCTATACGATGTCACACATTACAATGAAGTTCTCTGTGAATAAATTGAGTCTTTATTCATTAGTGTCCTGTTTGTGAAATGAATATTCTGGAAATTGGAGATGGAGAGAAGAGGGGAGTACTTGAGAGGAGTTGAGAAAATCAGAATTTTAAAGCAGTTGGTGACCAACTGATTGTGGAATGAGGAGAGAGTAGTTATTTTGCTTGGATAAATGGAGACCAATGATAGTTCCTCTTTTAAAAAAAAAATGCAGGAGCTGTATCATGAGGATTAAGGTTTGTCAGGATCAATAATGAATAAAGAAAATTAGTACCGAATTGTACTCCCAGAAGGGAGATTACTGTAGCAGAGTGAAATTGTTGTTGGACATTTTAAGGATGAGGACCGGAAAACGACAGGAGGCAGGGCTGTCTTGGAGGGAGAATCTAGAAGCCAAAGTAGCTCTCTTGGCCGCCCTCCTTTCTCCCTCTCCCCACCCTTCCTATGTGAGGGCCCAGAGTGCCGGGCACTGTGCTGTGTTGGTGTATGCATTCTCATTTCACCTTTAATTCTGCAAGACGCTTACTACCACGGTCGCATGTCAGAGCCTTCTCCAGGTATTAGACACTGAATCCACTGCCTCAGATGGAGTCAAGAGGTAGAACGTGAAGTTGAGGGGGTCAGTGCCGGTGAGAAAGAGGGCTCTAGAATTTGAACCTGGAGATGACGGGCGCATTGCGCCTTCCAGAGGCGGCTGTAGGCAGTGGGGTGCCTGACTGATGGGAGGCTGGTGAGGAGGGCGAGAGTCCAGGGCAGGTAAGAACAGGGGACTGCGTCAGTGGTGCTTGCTGCATAGCAAAGTCCTCTGCTGGAGCCGAAGCAGCTGGAGGAGAAAGATGGGACTCCATCTTGCTGGAAAAGTCATGACTTGCGGATTGTGAGGATCTGAAAGGTGGAGGACCGGGATGGTAGAAAGACGTGTTCCCCTCACTGCTGTCTCCTGCTCCATCCTTCATCCTGCTCTCTGACTCTCCTAACCCACCAGGTGAGTCCTATTCAAGACTCATTCAGTGTCTGCTCTTAGCCATACCTTTCCTGCCCCTCCTCGAGTGGGAGGAAACGGCTCCCTTCTCCAGGGGATCTTCCTGACCCAGGGATCAAACTTGTGTCTGTTTGATTGCAGGCTGATTGTTTACTGTCTGAGTCACCAGGGAAGCCACATCTTGAGACAATAGTAACCAAGAAAAAGAAAATCAAAAGACATACTGTATTGTACCATTAGTGACAATTTCTTCTATTTACTATGTTAACTTCCATTGCTTTTGACAATTGTGCTTACCCCTTCTTGTCCAGATTTCTGCTGGATAAGATCCCGATAAACTCTACAATGCCCAGGTATCGGTTCCTAGAAGAATGGAGAGAAGGAGAAGAAACACTTTGCAGAGGGACTCACTTGCTTCATGAGGTTGAATACACTAGAGTCATGGGGAGTGAAGGCCAGTTTTGGAAAGCAGATGAAAAATGGGTTGCAGAGAGCTTAATTTAAGGAAGAAACTTACACTTGGGAAACTAAGATGTAACAAAATTCATTAATTAATGCCTAGATGGAGAATTTTTACATTAGGAGGAAAAAGGTCCATAAAAACAACTTACCATCTCATCTTAAATCCAGCATTATGTGCCTGAAAGTTACAGCCCTTGGTCATTAGCTGTCAGGTGACCTTCCCGGCAGACTGGACCTGCGGTAGGGAAATCACACAGCCATCGCTGCAGTGTTTTTATGCATCTCTTGAAGGAGATTCTCGGCTCTGCGTTTGGTTACTTGACTGTCTCTAATAATGCAGGAAGGTCAGCATTTGCTTAGTAATTTTTAAGCTTCTGGGACCAGACTCGAATTGATTTTTATCTGTCATTTGTCCAGTGATAAGTGACGGTGGCTCAGGGGTAAAGAACCTGGCTGCAATGCAGTTGACGCTGGCGCAGGAGATGCGGGTTCTATTCCTGGGTCAGGAAGATCTCCTGGAGAAAGAAATGGTACCCCACTCCGGTATTGTTGCCTGGAGAACCCCAAGGACAGAGGAGCCTGGTAGGCTACAGTCTGGAGGGTCGCAGAGTCAGACACTACTGGGCACCACGCATGCAAGCATGCTATTGAAGAAAAAGAAATACTCACAATAATTTGTATTAGTTCATGACCCAGTTGTATGCTAAAGCTGTGAAAAGTTCACTAGCTTTTCCCAGTCCCCTGGGATGAATGACTCTCAGGTTCCATTTGAACAAAGCTGGATACTGGTGCTCCCCTGGGATGGTGAGCCTAAGGGAACCGACGCTTGGCTTCCAACTAGCTTTAAAGTATAATGGTGTTCTAAGACTAGTGAGTGTCGACTTTTTGGTTTAAATTCCCCCTTTTCCCTTAGGTAGGACTCCAAATTTTAATAGGTAACCTTACTGAGTGATTTGAGACTGCAGTACATAAAAATGTGTCAATAGTTCAGGATGACTGATGGCTCCTCTTGTAACCAAAGCCACCTGCAATTTTTTATAGTCCTGCAGCATAAGCCATCTTGAACAGATAATCAATTCTGTTGCACAGTCACTTCTGTTCACCAAGGAGGCCCACTTTCTCTCCCCCAAGCAGGACTATTAAAAAAAAAAAAAAGCCTGCATAATCCAAATAATCAAAACTTCTGAAATACTTGAGCAGTTGTAAAGCCAGCCTTCTGCATCTCCCCTGTCTTCCTCTTCTCTTCTCTTATGAACTGAAGAACACCAGAACCATTTATGCAGCAGTAACACATGAGGGAAAACTGCAATGATGTGTTCGTATACATACATGAAAATACACACACACGTGCATGTTGTAGTCAGGGCCTTGTTTCTTGCATAACTTTTCCCTAGCATTTTAATCTTGAAAAGATTAAGAGAAAATTTGCTCTTCTCAAAGTATCAGGTGCATTGTAGCAACAGCCTGTGGACAGGAGAAATTAATTTTTCTTCAGTGACTTCCTTCGTTTCATTGGATTAAAAATTATAGAGTTTGAATATGAAATGTGAATGTCATGAGGTGTTCCCTGAAAATACCCTGGTGAATAATTTGTATTAGTGAATTCAAGTTTTTGGTTAAAGCCAATTAAACTGTTCATCCATTTTCCCCTCACCATTAAAGTGCTATTATTCTGTAGAATTAGTGATGCTGGATTTCTTGTTCATTTCTTCAGCATGGAACACACAGGGTCATATTTGCCCTTTGAAAATTCAGCAGTATTCAAATATAACTTAAGTCACTTGATTCTTTCCACAAATATTTATCGGGCTTTAAATAGGCAACAGGCACTGGTTTTAGATGGTATGGGGCTGGGGATGCTGTGTTGAACAAGACTGTTAAGGCCCCTGCCCTAGAAGCTAACTTTTGAAGAATGTAGGCTATCAGGATATGATGAATACAAATTTAAAATTCTCTTTGTAGTATTTGGACCACTAACAAATAATGATTTAAAACTCTAAACCTCAAACTTTCACAAAGAGGGGAAACATCAGTAATAAAGGATTCTCACTTTTTAGTTATGAAATGTGATTTTCATACCGAGATTTCAACTTGTGACATGGTTGTTAGCACTTGAATAGTTTAGTAGTAGTGAACAAGCCAAATTCACTGGGCTATATCCTTTCCAGTTTCTAGCATACAGCTTAGACACCATTTAGAGCTCTCAAATTTAGAATTTTTCTGACCAATTCCAGGTAGAAAGTCAACTGGGACACTTTCTAAAAGTGTTAACTGGCCCCTGAAAGGATCCCTCAAGGACCTTGCCAACTATTGTCACGTTCTGACCTCAGGTCATTTTAGGTGCCATGATAGCTTAAAGCAGCCGCTCAAGTGTGGCTCACAGACCCCTGAGGTCCTTGGGAGGCTTCCTGGTGTCTCGGAGGTAAAGAATCTGCCTGCATTGCAGGAGATCCAGGAGACAAGAGTTCAGTCATTGGGTCAGGGAAAAGCCCCTGGAGGAGGGCATGGCACCCCCACTCCAGTATTGTTACCTGGAGAATCCCATGGACAGAGGAGCCTGGCGGGCTACAGTCCATGGGATCACAAAGAGTCAGACACAACTGAAGTGACTTAGCACAAGGTCCTTTAGACCTTTTCAGTGGATCTACAAGGTCAAATCTATTTTCGTAGTAAGACTAGGATGTTATATCCCCTTTTCATCTTCTTTCTCACATTTATCATGAAGTTTTCCAGTGCACATTGGAGCCTCTCTATAACACAGTGAATCAGTATATTTTAAATAATCTATGATTAGTGTCTCAAAATTGGGCATAGGTTAAAGATCAAGTGGTAATTCCATCAAAGGATCTTAACATCCAAAGCATTAAAAGTTCACTGATAAGGGTTCAGATTCCTACGGGAAGTACCAGTTGTTAAGTTTTGGTGTAGTATAAGGGAAAGAATAATCCAAGATTATTAGAAAAGGCTATTGTTATTTCTCCACATTCCCGCTATGTTTACATATTCTAACCAGAAGGTCAAAACAGATTGAATGCAGCACATAGGAGACTTCAGCTCTCTTCTGTTAAGGCAAGGATGAAAAATTTCACAACACTGTAAAACAACGGCACTACATTTTGAAGGGAAAATCTAATTATTGCTTTTAAAAGTCTCTCACGTATGTTAATATGTTTTTAGGTTATTTTTAATGAGTTAATAAATATTAAAGACTTGTTCCAACTTGCAACATGGTAAGTGTTTTTCTCTGTAATTTTTAATAAAAGAGTCTGGATATTAACCGACTTAAGAACTGGTCTAAAGGAATGTATAAGTAAATTCGCCTTCAGGAAGTTCAAGTGTAGGGTTACATTCCTTGAGATCCAAGATCTGTTCCTACTTCTCAGTTTGAAGTGGTTTCAGGAAGTTTAGATAGCCTCCTTCACAGTTAGGGGCCCCCATTCTGTGTGGAGTGACAAAGGATGAAGACAAATAGCCTCTATGGTAATTTAGTCAAGAGAGTCCATTTTTAATCTCCAGTCTCCTGTGTCCAAAGTCATGAAATCCTCCAGGACCATCTAAGAGTTTCAAACTATTGCTGTGGAAGGTGAAGCGTTGTGCAAGGGCTGCATGACATGTATTCTTGGAGATACAGCTTGCAACTCCGCACGCGTAAAAGGGAATCACAGCTGCTTATCTGAAACGTCTTCATCATCCATTTGGAAATGAAGAATTCTGCCTGCTGTACTTCCATCCCCACAGGTAGCCACGCCCAGCTGACTTCTCAGTCCAGACTTGTCCTCAAGGTCACCTATGTAATTTTTTTTTTCCCCCTGAAGCCTCTGTGTCCTTCGTCTTCTCAGAGATAATAGCCCCAAGCCCTTCAGTCATCATTTCCTTGTCCTCAATTTTCTTCCTGGCTTCCTGCAATTTTAATCCCAAACCCCTGCAATTCCTTGCCTTGGAGGTTTAAGTGGCCCCATTTACAACCAATTTTCAGCTAATATTTGATGCATTCTTTTCAAATAAACCAAACTGTCCTCCTCTGCAGGCTTGGTGCTTTTGGACCTAATAAAATCAGAGGGTTGATAGTAGGCTTTTAAACTGATGTGGTTTCTCTTCTGTGATTTTTACAGAAAAATAGAGAGATCTTTACAAGTAGGAGATAGACCTGTTCCTGATGGGTTAATTTCAGAATCTCGTGCTATCGTTAATCAAGGGAAAGAAATCGCTCTTTCATCTGCCCTTTGCTCCAGTTCTTGTAAAGGAGAGGGAATGAGAGTGGGGTAGATGAGTAAAGAAATCATAGACTCTTTCTGGGGGCTCTTTCCTTCTAACCTTCTTTGGGTGCCTTATCTCTGGCCCCTTCTGTAAGCTGATCCAGCTCATGTCGGCCTGACACATGAGCCATGCAAAGCTGCTTTCTAAAGAGATTTTAATTCCTGCTTGACAGGCTAGGCTGAAGCCCATGAGCGACAATAGATCGTGTTTTTTTTTTTTTAAACAAGACTGAAAACCATGGTGCACCTGGTATTTCATTGAACATCAGAGAGACATATTATTTTTTTCTCAGAAAAGAAAAAAAAAGCACAACAGTTAAAAATAGCTAAACTTTAAGTAATAAAATACAGTTCAGTTTGCCAGGAGTCCTGTATTAAGAGAGCCACCATTTTTGGCCTGCCTGAAGACTGTTTTTGTCCCTAATCTGTTTTAAATCTTCTGAGGGTTTTATCGTTTTTCCGCCTTTCCATAAAATTAACTCAATATATTTTTTTTAATCCTAGTCTGAAATTTCATCCTTCATGAGCCCCTGCGTGGCTGAGTATCAAAGTATCACGTCATGTAAGATAAATTACATCTTTGGGCCCAAGATATCTGGGTTCACTGATCATGTTTAATGTCTTGGATGGGGGTGGAGCTAGAAACTGGGATCTTCCTTCAGGATTGTATGAGGCCAGATCCAGAAAAAATGAAAATGATTTAGGAGTTGCCTACACATTCTCTTGCAAACACAAATTGAGCTCCTTTTTTTTTTTTTTTTATGACCATAGCAAATTTCAGCTAGCTTTTTGTTCCTAGCATTGTGCATTGTGTGCATAAGGTCTGCATGTAATAAGGATAACTCTGATCACAGAGATAGTGGCAGCGGTGCTTTAAGGAGGGTGGTGACTGTCATTTATTAACTGGGCACCAGGCTTTGTGTTCGCTTTCCTTGATTTTTTTTTTCTATTTAATTTGCATACCAGCTCCAGGCACTGGATGTTATCACTTCCGTTTTACTATTGGGGAACATGGAGACTAGGCTGGCAAAGTTGGGATGACCTGCTTGGTGCAGTCCTTGGTGTGAGCTTGGTGCCAGAGCTAATACCACGTGGCACAAAGTTTGTTTAATCAGCCTTTTGCACAGAAACTCCCTATTTACATCAAGGGAAAAAAAGAGCCATTTAGAACCATAGGGCACAGCTCAATTTACATAATACTTTCCTGAGCATTATCTTAATCCTTCCAGCACGCTTTAGGAGAGAGGTGGTCTTACCATCTCCATTGTGTGTTTCTTCTTTGTTGTTCTTTGCTGGCTGATACTAATTTTGATGTCTTGGAGGAATAGCAGACTGCCAAAGTTAAGGGACGCTTGTTGGTTATGTGAGCTACGTTTATAGTTCAGCATTTGAGTAACTGTTTTATTAATGTTCCCATGGAAGAGACTGTTCTCTTCTGGTTATTTAAAGGAAGCCTGGTGCATTCATGGGTATAAATTTTGCTCATGAGGGCTTGCAGCACTGTGTTTCTCAGTGGATATGTTTTAAAATTGTATGAGAATGTTTTCAAAGGTAGCACCGCACACAGATTGGGACAGTCAGGAACCTAAGGGTTGGATGGTACTTTGTTATTAATTAGCTTTGTGACTCCAGGCCAGGCCTGTGACCTTTCTGGGTCCCACTTTGCCCATTTTCATTATAAGTGGGTTGGATGTTCACTGAGGGTTTACTAGAATTTCTTTGATCTCTTTGGAAAAAGTTGACAGCAGATTCTCGAAACCTTCACTACTCAGTAGCTAATTATTTTTATTGTAAATATATGAATAATTATGTGTCTTATGCACATTGAAAGACAGATGAACAACCACTGGAAAACAGCTTTAAACTTTGTTATCCCCTGTGACTAGGGAATGACGTACAGGGTTGAGATATTTCATTTTAGGGCCTAGGTTGTGTTTTTATTATAAGGAGAGGACCAAATCTCAAAGACTTGGTATTGCCAGCCTTGCTTGCTTGCAGGCCTCCTTCCTTCCTTCCTCGTTTAACTTAGTTAAAAAGCCATTAGGCAGGCCTGAGCAAGGAGGCCCAGCAAGGCCAATAAGCAAATATATCGAAGGTAATGGGAACCAGACTTCTTACTGTCAGAGAAGGAAGCTACAAATTGAAAAAAGGGAAAAGCTAGAAGGAGCCCATTCATGAGTGAAGTCATGAATTTCAATATGTAGAAGTGTTATGCGTATGACATTTAATTTTAAATATAGAAACAAAAATTAATATTAAAGTATGTGCACATATATGAATATGTACATGTATGTGCATAAGTATACAACATACCCATTTTCTTAGCTCACCAAGAGGGCCAAGATGCAGTGATAGCCCAGTGAATATGAACACATTTATTGTTCAGATCCTAGTTTCTAAATATCAGTCTTTGCTCAAAGAAACCACAGGACTTCGGGGGAAAAAAAAAAAGTCTTGTTCTAGGGCTAGGACAGGGAAGACCCCAAATGAGTTTTGAATATCTTCTCTTGCCAGGAAAGACAGATATTCTCAGAAAATATTGGAAAGGTGACAGAAGAACACAGCAGCCTGCTTGAAGGTATTTCCACTAATCAAACCTGAGGCAATTTGGGCTTGAAAATAGTATTACAGATTATATCTGACTAAACAAACCAAGAATGTATGGGGCCATGTTGATGTCAGTAAATACATGAATAAGTGAGAAGAGAGAGTTCTCCTTAAAAATAGAATGTTATCTATTGAATAAAAAGCTGAGGTTAGAAACATGGTGATTTGGCATCTTTCTAATAAGGATATAGCTAAGAAACATCAATGAACGCTAAAACCAGTGAGTGAAGTTGAATGAAGATCAAGATAGTTGTATTACCTCAAACTGTCCAGAAATCCTGATTCCCTGTAAAGGGCAGCCCAGTAATTCTGCTAGAGAAACTTGGAAGATTTGATCTGAATCATGTGATCAAAGTTGCCGTCAGCGCTGATGGGACAAACTGACATTATGTGTCACTTGAGGAGATGCGGTGAGGACACAGCATCTTTCCCCAGAAGTATAACCTTTGAATCTTCTCATGAGAGAAACTTACTAATCTCATTTGAGGGGCATTCTACAAAGATAATTAGCTGGCAGTCTTCGATGTAAGGGAAATGAACTTGAAGGAAGAGCTGGATACCGCTCCAAATTAAAGACTGGAGAGAAAAGACTTAAGTACACAGTGAGATCCTGGGATGGATTCTGTGTCTAGAAAGAACATTATTGAGGCAGTTGGGCTCACTTGTATAAAGAAACTTTTATGAGTGAAGGGTGTATTGAGACTTCTTGAACTATTTGCACAACTTGTCTGCAGGTTCACATTTTTTTTTGAAATGTAAAGGAAATTACTAGTACATGAATGCTTAGTTCTTTCTTTATTGTATGATGTTTACAAAATAGTTTCTGAATTCTGTTTTTCTTTTATTTTACTTGTATACAAATCTTGCAGGGTATAATTAAATCAGACTTTCATTTCTATATTTTTATGAATGTTGTATAGCGAAGACTATAGTTTCACAAAATCAGGACATTCTGGGCCCACGATGTGGTCTGTGGACCGAATGGTATGGCTTGACTGAGAACAAAACGAGAACTGTAGAGGGTCCCAGGGTCAAAACTGTGACTATGGTAATAGTGGCGAGACATTTCACGTTAATGGGGTTGTGAGTAGGTGTTCTGGAGTCAGGGTGCCTTCACCACTGACCAGACGTGCGACATTAAGCAGGTGACCTAACCTGTCTATGTCCCATCTCAGCAGTCAAATAGGTAATGATAGTACCTATGTAATGGAGTTATTGTGAGAACCACGTGACTAATACCAGTCAAATGGTTAGAAGGATATTTGGTGTAGGATAAATGCTATGTTTTTTTTTTTTTACTATTGCTACCATTGCACCTATCACAATATCTATAATTTATGTAGAGACTAGAGAGGTTGGTTAAAAGAATTTCCATTTGGCAGTTGGACATTTAATTCCTTCTCCTACACTGCTGAAAGAACAAATGCCATTGGGTTTTGCATGCTTAACACTGTGCACTGATTTTTTTTTTTTAAGTGATGCTTCTCTTATCCCCAGAGCCACCCCTTAAACTTTCTTAACTGTTTTATAAGAAGGAAGGCACACATTTTAAAGTGTTCAGGAAGGACAACGGAAATGAATACAGGATCAAACCAAACATAAAGAAAGCTGGACTGAAGATCAGAGAATCAAGATGCAAAGAAAAATGTTGACTTTGGCAAAAATATTTTGTGACTGTGGGTCTTATTTCAAGTTCACATACTGAAGCTCAGCAAGTTTGCATATTTACAAATGCAAATGAATTTGTGCATCTGAGAAGGGTAGAAACTTGGAATCTTCCTGGAGGGAGGGTGCTTTTGAGGGACTCAGGAGCCTGGGTAGCCTGTCACCTGCGCTTGACTCGCGAGGACTCCCTTTCCCCGAAGTCCTGCTGGTCACGCTCACGATGCAGCCCACACGGTACTTACAGAGCATTAAGCCTTACATGGTTTTATTTATTTATAGTCTGCTCCTTTCCTAAAAGGGTTTGAAGGAGGAAATCGAACTGCCTATTACCTGAATAAGCGCTAAATGATTGTGGGTAGACCAGCATTAGCAAAATGTAAAATGAAAGAAGAGACCAACTGACTGAGAGGAGAGAGATTTTGACCCGTGCCTGGAGAGATGGGTAATGAATGATGATTCAGAAGAAGGAAATACAGTGACAATGAATGTAGGTCTTCCTTTTTCGGTGATAAGGAGTTTTAGGACGATATAAGCACATTTCAGGGCAACTGGTAGAGTGAACTCAGGCATAGGAAAGCCTGAAAAACATCTCAACACGTGTTTCACATGGTTTTGTAAGCAGAACCCTCCCTTTGGTTTGGTCTCTTCTCTATATCTTTCTGACTATAGTATTTTGAATGTTGGGTCCCATTTGTCTCTTTTGAGAAACACTAGCAACTGAATGGGAATGAACTACCTGGAATTCCTCATACTACCTAGGTTTTAGAAGTCTTCCACGAAGTAGAGTGAATGGATGTCCAGGCAGTCTAGGTGGTGATGGCGAACTTAGAACCTAGAGCTGGAATCCATGCATTCCAATCTCGGCTCTGCTTTTTACTAGCTGCTCATCTTCACAATCTGTAAACCATGTTGGGATAAGAAACAAATGAAGCCTTATGTGAAAAGAACCTGCAATAGAGGAAGCGTTCAAAAAATATTTCACTAGTATATATTTGTTTAGTGCATAGAAATTGGAAACATTTTGTGTCTTAAGTAGTTTGCTTTATGATGGAAGCTGATTTTATTTTTTTGTAAAGCAAGTGTGGGAAACTTAAAACTGGCTTATTTTCTGGTCACCTCTCTTTACTTTTTTTTTTGGATAGATGTTGTTCATATCTTACTCCATTCACTTCAAACTCCTACCTTACCAACTTGCTGAAAGTGAAGTTGCTCAGTCGTGTCCAACTCTTTGTGACCCCTTGGACTGTAGCCTACCAGGTGGCCAAAGTAAGGGAGTTTCAACTTCAACATCAGCCTTTCAATGAACACCCAGGACTGATCTCCTTTAGGATGGGCTGGCTGGATCTCCTTGCAGTCCAAGGGACTCGCAAGAGTCTTATCCAACACCACAGTTCAAAAGCTTTCTTCACAGTCCAACTCTCACATCCATACATAACTACTGGAGAAACCATAGCTTTGACTAGACAGACCTTTGTTGGCAAAGTAATGTCTCTGCTTTCTAATATGCTATCTAGGTTGGTCATAATTTTACTTCTAAGGAGCAAGCATCTTTTAATTTCATCTTTTAATGGCCACAATCACCATCTGCAGTGATTTTGGAGCCCCCCAAAATAAAAGTCAGCCATTGTTTCCCCATCTATTTCCCATGAAGTGATGGGACTGGATGCCATGATCTTAGTTTTCTGAATGTTGAGCTTTAAGCCAACTTTTTTAACTCTCCTCTTTCACTTTCATCAAGAGGCTCTTCAGTTCTTCTTCACTTTCTGCCATAAGGGTGGTGTCATCTGCATATCTGAGGTTATTGATATTTTTCCCAGCAGTCTTGATCCCAGCTTGTGCTTCATCCAGCATATCAAGATTCATTTCATAGGCCTTGAAAAAAGTGAGTGTTAGTCATACTCAGTCATGTCTGACTCTGCAGCATCATGGATTATAGCCTGCCAGGTCCCTCTGTCCATGGAATTCTCCAGGCATGAATACGGAGTGGATTGCCATGCTCTCCTCCAGGGGATCCTCCTGACCCAGGGATTGAACCTGTGTCTGCTGCACTGCAGGCAGATTCTTTACTGTCTGAGCCACCTGGGAAGCCCTCATATTTTCCTTAGTGTTTTCCACTTGAAGTGTACAGTTCAGTCAATTCAGCAATTTTTAGTATAGTCACTAAGTTCTAAGATTGTGATCATGATCTAATTCCAGAATATTCGTATCACTATTGAAAGGAACTTGATACTCATTAGTAGTCACTCCATTCCTTGTTCCCCCTGGAAACCACCGATCTACTTTATCTCTAGGAATCTCCTTATTCTGGACAGTTCATGTAAATGGAGTCATACAGTTTGTGGCCTTTTATGTCTGGCTTCTTTCACTTCATATTTTGAAGGTTCATCTACCTTCATGCATTTTCCAGCATTTATCAATACTTTGTTCTCTTCTTGACTGGATAATAATTCATCTTGGACTGTACCACATTTTATTGATCCATTCATCAGTGGATGGACATTTGGGTTGTATTCACTTTGGAGCTATTTTGAATAATATTGCTGTGAACATTCATATACAAGTTTTCCTGTGGACATATGTTTTCTATTCTCTTGGGTATATATCTAGGAGTGAAAATTACTGGGTCATAGGGTACTTCTTTAACATTTTGAGAAATTGTCAACTGTTTCTCAAAGCAGCTATACAATTTTATGTTCCTACAGGTGATGTATAATGCATGAGGGTTCCAGTTTTTCTGCATCCCCTCCTACACCTGTTACTGCCAGTTTATAGCCTGTTACAGCCATATGGGGTGTAGCAGAGATCCTTATCTCCTAGTCTTTGTGGACATCATTTTCTCTGGGACTCTTTCGAACAGCCATAACCCATCTCCTCTTTAGATTGTGATAAAATTCCTTCTTATATATTTGTGTAGCACCCTGTGTTTATCCTTGTAACATCCCTCATCACACTGAATTATAATTGTCTGTTAACTTTATCTCCTTTTGACTGTTAACGTGTTAGGGAAGTTACTAAAATATAATTTCCTGTGGTGCCTCCCAAGATTAGCACAGTGTCTGACTCAGTTATGTAGTCTTACCTTATTTTTGGAGGGGATGGTTAGGGAACTTGCAGATTAGACTTCATAGCGTTGTTACCTGGGCACCTGAGTATAATAATGGAAATCTTCATTGCTTTTAATTGTTAATAGTACTTAGTTGTCTGGGAGCTAAGACAGGAGTCTTAAGCCTGTGTGTTTGGTTTACTAAAAAGTTGTTTATTTTTTACTGTTGTACTAATATAGTATGGTACCTAAATTAATCAAGAAGTAGGAGGGAAAGAATTAGAGACACCATCAAGTATCACCATAGGGAGAAAACACTGAGATGACTTTAAAAATATAAATCAACTAGCTATTTTAATCTTGATCCTTTGAAGAGCATAACCAATCGAGAACTGATTGCTTCTTTAAAAAAAAAAAAAAATACTACCAGTTAGTTTCACAATGTAGATAGATGTCAAGGGCACTGCCATGAAATTTCTAGACCATCAGAACTAATGCTGAATTCTCATGAGTTCAGTTACAAATATCAGAAATCTGAGATTCATTACAGATAGGGATCAGTGGCGGGGAACAAAAGCTCCAAGTGGACTTAAACATAATTAAAGACTTAAAAAATTGAATTGAAAAGTACATTCAACTTGAGGTTGACTCAGAGTAAATTATAATGTCCTGTGCATAAACACAGAGGAAAAAGCATATTTAATTAGTTCTTTGGAGCTTTCCTCTCCCCAAATCTATTTGTCTTCATAATCAGTGTTTAGATAATTTTGTTTCCAGGTATTATTTTTCATCCCATAAATATCTGCTGTCCTGTTTTGTGATTTTTCTTCATTGAAATAAGGTTATGCTTGGACTGGATGGCCATTTCTTTCTATGATAGTGCTTTCAGTGTGTTCTTGGAAATGCTAGCCAGCTTCTTTGCTATGGTTTTCCTATGCTTCTGGAATGAAAAGGAAGTGGGGGAGGGAAAGGCAGAGAGAAACAAATCTAAGTTGGACCCAGATCAGTGAGATAGTATCAGATGAGGCCAAAACGAATCTGGCAGATCCTCTTCTCATGTTTCCCACTTGAGCGCACACATATTGTTACTTGGAATACCACTTGCATTTCTTTCATACTTCTAAGATTTTCTTCAGCTTTAGTAACAAACTTTAGCTTCAAGTAGAAGCCAGGCATGAATATTGAGTTTTGTTTTTTTTTGCTTTGTTTTGTTTTTAACATGTGAATGTGCTCAGAATGGATATTTTGCCATTGAGGTTTGGTTAATGAGTAATAGAATGGATGCTTTTTAAGCATAGCCTTGAAAATGTGGAGGACAGAGTATGGAAGATATATCGTCTTCAGAGTCATATAGACCCGAGTTTGAATCCTTACTATATTACTGAATAGATGCACAACTTTGTGTTAATCTGGCATGCTTTCCATATGTGTAAAGTGGGCATGTTAATTTCTACTTTAGAGCTTTGTTATGATAATGAATACATTTAATAACATAGATGGTGCTCAATAAATGGGAGCTGTTTAAAAATGTCCCATTTACTGGAAAAAGGGGGCTCAGTAATTCTTAGGTATAAAAGTAAATTTCTTGTCTCATACTCTTTTTAATGTCAGCTAGGCATTTTATTCTCATGATGTTCAATTTAGTTATGAATGGTAGCCCTTTCCCTGAGTTCTGTATGTAAACAAGTTAAACAAGCATGAGGAGTCTGGGAGTTCTGGGGGAGCATCTAGATTTGTATAGATGAAATAGTCCAGGGCCATGTGGTCATGAGTGTTTAATGAAACGTCGTTAATACTGAATGGGAATCCAGTATTTAGAAGGGATCCAGTATTATACAAGGGATCTACTATTTTATTTCTTATGGTCACTGCAGACAGCTGAGAATTAGCTTTGGAAAAAAATCTTCAAAAGAAATACTTATCTCCTATATATATCTCAAATATATATTTATATATGAAATATATCTCGGATATACCATAAGTAAAGATATATTGAGATATACAAAGTTGTTTCTCATTCCCTTGGTATCCATAGGAGATTAGTTCCAAGACTCCTACAGATAGAAAAATATGGGGATGCTCAACTCCCTTATATAAAATGGTGCTGTATTTGCATATAGCATCCTCCCCTGTAACTAAGTCATTTCCAGATTACTTAACAGTAAATGTCATAGTTGTAAACACAGTGTACCTCTTATGTGAATAGTCGCAAAGCAAACTCAAGTTTTGCCTTTTGGAACTTGCTGGCATTTTTCTGAATGTTTTTGGTATGTAGTTGTTTGAATCCACAAATTTGGACCAGTGGATACAGTTAACTGATCATCTTTAAAAAAATCATTCCTGTTAGTTTAAAAAATAATTTTAGGTCACAAGAAGGTACAAAAATAATAGAATGTCCGTGTACCCTTTTCCCAGGTTCCCCAAATGATATGGTATCTTCAGTAAGCAAAGTAAAGTAATAAAACCCAGGAAATTATCATTGGTAGTTTACAGTTCCAGAGCTTAACCCATGTTAGTCTTTTTGAGTGGAGGAAAGTCTTTTCACGTAACACTTAATTTTCATTCTGGTATAGTTTTTAGAATCAGTATACTTAATAACAGTAATAAAAACATTTTGCAATAAGAATGCTTTGGGTTAAATTGGCTCTGCAACTTAGTTCTTCCTGTGTAACCTTTAACATCTGTGTTAAAGGACTTTGCTTATCATCTGTGATGATATATCTCTTCATCTGTGAAAGGGGATATTATTTACCTTGCAGAATTGTTGGAAGCACTAGCAATTATATATTGTAAAGAGCCTTTTCAGTAAATGGTAGCTTTCAGTATTGCTGTTCTCTTGCTCTGTTTTCATCAAAACTGAAAGTAGCTGGTCATTATATTTAACATCATATGTGTACTTTTGCACTTTGTGAATACCTGTGAGTGAAGGCCCAGTATTTGGTAAATATACCTGAACTGCTTCCTGGCTCCTCTGTGTCCATCTCTCTTAAATGTGCCTCCTGCAGTCTGTTAGCTTTCTTCCTGTCTTATCTGCATAGCTGGCTATTTACCTTTTTCTACCTGATAGTCCAGAAGGCATACCTCTCTTTGCACAAATTCTACTTCTTCTGCAGGTGCTTTCAGTTAGATGGAACCTAGTTATCTTTAGATTTTTGTTTTGTTTTCCTAATGTCTCTTCTCACTTAGTGCTGTTTTCTGAACAGTTGATGTAGCCCTAGGTAGATGCCAGCTTCAAACCCAAGTTCATATGGCCAGCTCCTGGGTGTCACTCTGCAGGGAACATTGTGTGATGGAGGGAGGAGAAGGGAGTTAGAGTCCTGTTGGCTCTGTGAGTGGGGAGAGGATGCTGCTGTTCTGTTTCTGAACCTGTCCACATGTTCTCATCTCTGAGCTTGGGTGCAGCTGCAAAGGTAGAAACAAGGTTCTGTGCCCTGTTCTGTATTATACTTAAAAAACAAAACAAAACAAAACAAAAAAAAAACACACCTCATTTAGCCCAGATATATCTGACCTTTTTAAAATTCTTTAACATGACTATTTTCAGTACTAACCCAATAAATATGTTTTCTGATAAGACCTTCCGATACAAGAAGGACTTAAAGCTGCCCTCAAAAGGCAGTTTTCCATTGATTTGGAGTAGAAATTTTTGTTTACTTTTAATTTTTATTGAGCCGCACACTGGGAAGAGCAGATGGACATTCCAGGTCTCTGCAGCCTTCCCCTCCTACTCTGACTTAGCTTCCTGCTCTCTTGAAGTCTGTGCAACCCTACTCCTGTTTCCAAGGTTTTTGTTTTATTGTTTTGCTCCTGAGCACGTCTGCCCTTTTCATATCTTCCAGCTTTCCATTCCCAGGACAGCGACCGTATTTTCTTATGCCTGCATACTATTGTTTATAAGTATATACACATAGAAATGCATCTAAGGAATGTTTGAAAGTGTTCCTTTATGTTTTAAAATAATCCCTTGATGCTTTAGCAAGTGGCATGTCATTTCCTGCTTTAGTTTTTTTCTTAGGCAGACAAGCCAGGGCTGAAGGAGGGGTGAAAAGTTCACTCTCCGGAAGTGCTGTTTAGGTCTGAGTCACGTGACAAGGAGCAGCCCAGGCTCTCAGCCATTCCCTGTGGATGAGAGTGTCTGAGACAAGGCTGCAGAAGAGAGACTTCTTCTCAGTTCTGCTTTCTGTACTTAAATTGAAAATGAATGCATGGCACTATTATTATTCCAGGAACTCACTATAATGCCCTTATTACTATCTAGATCTGTGCTTTAAAATTAAGTTTTAACCATGTACTTATGCATTCGGTTTCATAGAGATCAGCATTATAAATAGTAAACAAAATATAAACAGAGTACCTTAAGTGTAAAAGAATGTTATTTTTGTGAAACTTTTGTTTAATACATATACACACACACACATGTATGAACTAACATTTCCATAGGGTCCTGCACGTCTGCAGGACTTTTGGACATCATCCTGTAACTCCAATTCTGTTCATTTAAAAGCCCAGTTTTCAAAGTATATATACTTGTCAGTGAACATGTTCTTTTAAAATGCTCATAGTTTCATATTTTGAATTTATTGAACCTGCATTTTAATTTATGTAAATATGTTATATATCCTATAATATTTTCTCCACTCAATGTTGTTTTCAGGGCCATAAATACTGCTATATGTATACCTAACTTGTTGCATCTAACATCATGGAATGTTATCACTG
This sequence comes from Nanger dama, assembly GCA_917880005.1. Classification (NCBI taxonomy): domain Eukaryota; kingdom Metazoa; phylum Chordata; class Mammalia; order Artiodactyla; family Bovidae; genus Nanger; species Nanger dama. The sequence goes on along the minus strand of CAKJTW010000032.1, from coordinate 9,784,370 downwards.
GTATATTACAGTGAAAGAAATAGAGGGAAACAGTAGAATAGGAAAGACTGGAGATCTCTTCAAGAAAATTAGAGATGCCAAGGCACAATAGATGGGCACAATAAAGAACAGAAATGGTGTGGACCTAACAGAAGCAGAAGATATTAAGAAGAGGGGGGGCAAGAATACACAAAACTATACAAAAAAGATCTTCACGACCCAAATAACCATGATGGTGTGATCATTCACCTAGAGCCAGACATCCTGGAATGTGAAGTCAAGTGGGCCTTAGGAAGCATCACTATGAACAAAGCTTGTGGAGGTGATGGAATTTCAGGTGAGCTATTTCAAGTCCTAAAAGATGATGTTGTTAAAGTGCTGGACTCTATATACCAGAAAATTTGGAACATTCAGCAGTGGCAATAGGACTGGAAAAAGTCAGTTTTCATTCCAATCCCAAAGAAAGGCAATGCCAAAGAATGTTCAGACTACTGCACAGTTGCATTCATCTCACACACTAGCAGAGTAATGCTCCAAATTCTCCAAGCCAGGCTTCAACAGTATGTGAACTGAGAACTTCCAGATGTTCAAGCTGGATTTAGAAAAGGCAGAGGAACTAGAGATCAAATTGCCAACATCTGTTGGATCGTTGAAAAAGCTGAGTTCCAGAAAAACATCTACTTTTGCTTTTTTGACTACACCAAAGCCTTTGACTGTGTGGATCACAACAAACTGGAAAATTCTTCAAGAGATGGGAATACCAGACCACCTGACCTGCCTTCTGAGAAATATATGCAGGTCAAAAAGCAACAGTTAGAACTGGACATGGAACAAGAGACTGGTTCCAAATTGGGAAAGGAGTATGTCAAGGCTATATATTGTCACCCTGTTTATTTAATTTATATGATGAGTATATCATGTGAAATGTCGGGCTGGATAAAGCACAAGCTGGAATCAAGATTGCCAAGAGAAATACCAATAACCTCAGATATGTAGATGACACCACCATTATGTCAGAAAGTGAAGAGGAACTAAAGAGCCTCTTGATGAAAGTGAAAGAGGTGAATTAAAAAGCTGACTTAAAACTCAGCATTCAGAAAACTAAGATCATGGCATCCGGTCCCATCACCTCATGGCAAATGGATGGGGAAACAATGGAAACAGTGACAGACTTTATTTTGGGGGCTCCAAAAATCACTGCAATGATGACCTCAGCCATGAAATTAAAAGATGCTTGCTCCTTGAAAGAAGGGCTATGACCAACCTGCTGCTGCTGAGTCGCTTCAGTTGTGTCCGACTCTGTGCGATCCCACAGACGGCAGCCCACCAGGCTCCCCCGTCCCTGGGATTCTCCAGGCAAGAACACTGCCGTGGGTTGCCATTTCCTTTTCCAGTGCATGACAGTGAAAAGTGAAAGTGAAGTTGCTCAGTCGCGTCTGACTCTGCAACCCCGTGGATTGCAGCCCACCAGGCTTCTCCGTCCATGGGAGTTTCCAGGCAAGAGTACTGGAGTGGGTCGCCAGTGCCTTCTCCAATGACCAACCTAGGCAGCATATTACAAAGCAGAGATATTACTTTGCTGAAAAACGTCCTTCTAGTCAAAGCTGTATATGAATGTGAGAGTTGGACCATAAAGAAAGCTGAGCGCCGAAGAATTGATGCTTTCAAGCTGTGGTAATGGAGAAGACTTGAAAGTCCCTTGGACTGCAAGGAGATCAAACCAGTCCATCTTAAATCAGTCCTGAATATTCATTGGAAGGACTAATATTGATGCTGAAGCTCCAATACTTTGGCCACCTGATGCGAAGAACTGACTCATTGGAAAAGACTCTGATTCTGGGGAAGATTGAAGGCAGGAGAAGGGGATGACAGAGGATGAGATGGCGTCACCGTCTCAATGGACATGAGTGTAAGCAAGCTCCAGGAGCTGGTGATGGACAGGGAAGCTTGGTGTGTTGCACTCCATGGGGTCACAAAAAGTAGGACCTGACTGAGCAACTGAACTGAACCTGTTGCATCTCACATTACGGTGTGTTACAATGTGCCTAGAACACAGTTGACTTATATTCTCCCCCAGGAATGAACACCCAGTTGTCTTAAATTTTTTTTTAATTATAAAGTTTAAAAAACTTTTTGGTGTGTAGCATGTAGGATCTTAGTTCCCTGACCAGGGATCGAACTTGTGCGTGCTCACTGCCTGTTAAATCCATACACCCATGCTGTCTTCATCTTATCTCACTACTAACAGAGCTGCTGTGAACAGCCTCAAACACAGCCCCTCCTGGAAACTACCAAGGGGCCTTTATCTGGGATCTAGACTGAGACTCTCTGGGCCACAGGGCATATGTATACAGTTTAGATACTGTGAAACAGTGTAGTTTCTCAAAGTACTCTGGGATTACCTCCAAAATGATTAACTAGTCCACACTGCCACCAACTGTAAGAGTGCTTATATACCTGTATTCCCTCCAATACTTAACCGTTCATAAGTCTTCTCATTTCTCCCGTTTCTGTATAGTGGGTGTAAAATGACATCTTTTTGTTGCTTTTATCTGACAGATTAATTTGATTATCTCGATAAGTCATGTCCAGCTCTTTTGCAACCTCATGGACTGTAGCCTGCAAGGCTCCTTTGTCCATGAGTTTTCCCAGGCAAGAATACTGGAGTGGGTTGCCATTTCCTTCTTCAGGGGACCTTCCCTACCCAGGGATCAAACCTGTTTCTCGTGCATTAACAGTCAGCTTCTTTACCACTAAACCAGCAGATATACTTGTCTTTTGGATGTTTCTCTTCCATAAATTTCCCCTTTAAATTTAGTGCGCATTTATCCACTGAAAGTTGTGTTTTTCCTATTGATTTACATAAGTTCTTTGTGTCTTCCAGATAGTCTCTAGGTGGTGTTAAACTTGACAAGTATTCTCCTAGCTTTTTATTTCTCTGTTAACGTTGTCCATGATGTTCTTTTAGTGAACAAAAACCCCTAAATCTTTAATGTAGTACATACAGATTTTACTGTGAAGACTTTGTAATATAAATTATTCTCTATCCTCCGTCATAAAATTTATACTACCTATTTATAGTTTATTTTTTTCACATTTAGGTCTTTACCCCTCCAAAGAGTCCACTGTGCGTATAGGGTACTACTGCTACTAAGTCGCTTCAGTCGTGTCTGACTCTGTGAGACCCCAGAGACGGCAGCCCATCAGGCTCCCTCGTCCCTGGCATTCTCCAGGCAAGAATACTGGAGTGGGTTGCCATTTCCTTCTCCAATGCATGAAAGTGAAAAGTCAAAGTGAAGTCGTTCCATCTTCTCCCACTCTTAGTGACCCCATGGACTTTTAGCCTACCGGTTCCTCCATCCATGGGATTTTCCAGGCAAGAGTACTGGAGTGGGGTGCCATTGCCTTCTCCAGTGTATACAGTGGTAGGAGGGAATTCAGTTTTACATTTCCATATGATGGTTCTCATTTCATTGGCAAATTGGTACCCTTTTGTGCTCTACTGGTTTGTTTTTTAACTATAGTTCATGCTGTTTTGTTACTGTAGCTTGGTTGTATATTTCAATAGATGAGTAAATCTTCCTTATTGCTTTTCTTCATTGGAATCTTAAATTAAGTTTCTCACAATTCAACTAAATTTTTGATTAGAAATGTATTTGATTTTTTTTTGAGTCATGCCATGTGGCTTGTGGAATCTTAATTCCCTGACCAGGGATTGAACCTAGGCCCTCTGTCCTCAGTGAGACACAGAGTCCTAAACATTTGAGCACCAGGAGATTCCTATAATGTATTTGAATTTATAAAATACAATGGAAGTAGTAACATCCTTTTACTAAGTTCTATTTGTAACTTTCCAGTTTCTCTATTTCATCATCTTGTATGAAATTTTTACAGTAGAAATTACCAACCTTCCTACATTTCAAATTGTTCTTTATAGAGATACAGCTATTCTTTTCAGCAGTTGGAGTCAATAGAAGATAAAGGCAAATAAAACAAATCCATAAAAATGATTCTAAAATAGTTGAAATATAGAAATTGAGGATTTAACAGTTTCTCAAGTAACAATATCCTTTGATCGTGGATTATCCATCCATGTAATAAAAAAACCTTAAAGATAATCTCAGACACTCCGACGTACTGTAAATAACAAAATGAGTTCCCAGTGAGGTCAGATGACTCACTGAAGATTACAGAGTTAGACTGTGAGAGAACCTCAAATTGAAATCAGATTTTCTCTTAGTTCATTACTTTTTCCAAGAAACCATGCCTGCAATCACCACGTAGCTCTAATACCTTGGCATTTAGTGTGTGTGTGTTTACCTGGTAGAGTTAATACTAGTTTGCTTATGCTTCAGAAGAAATCAGCTTATTTTCTCACTGATGTTCACAGAAGAATGTTTGACCTGCTAAAGCCTTAAATTGGGGGTAGCGGGGGACATGTCTTGAACAGCATGTTGTTTCTTATTAATAATGGTCTAAGTTAGTTTTGGGGTCTTTTTCAACAGCAAGTCCCTTGCATTCAGCTGCAATTGATAGAGACTTCAAAAGATGCAGACGGTGAAACTTGCACAAAATAATGGGCGCACATTAGCATGTTAATGAAGTGTTAGAGTGCTGAGCTTGGTGAGCACGCTGAAGCCTGGGAGAAGGGCTCCGTCTCACTGCAGCACCTTTCAAATGGCACCCTGCTCGGGGAGGGCCGTTACTCACTGTTGACACACATTTTCTTCTTCTCCCCCTGTATATGGGGAAACTTGAATTTTGCTGTCTTTAAACCATCTAATTTCTCCCCAAATAAGTTGCTTTGGGAACAGAAATGAATGCTCTTCCTCTTTTTTTTTTTCCCCTAAGACAGCAGAATCCACAAGGGAATAATTACAAGTCTAATTCTTCTGTTCTAATGACATCAGTTGAATACCATTAAAAAGTCAAAGCCCACATGATTTTGCAGCATTTTTATTCGGCACATTTGAATCTATATAACAAGTCATTTTCCTGTGGGTTTGACTGTGTAGTAGGGCCATTAGCTTAAATTCTCTGTGTGTGTATGTGTGTGTTTATGGGGTGAATCCTGTTGATGGGTGACTGGGAAAATTCCTCCATGTTTCTTGAAGTTATTGAGATATCAGTCTACTCTTGCAGCCAATGTGGACAATACTTTCCCACTTAGAAAACCACAGAGATGCTGCTGAAGTCCCATGTGGCTGGAGCCACATCGTCAGGCCCAGCATTTCTTCAGAAATTCAGTATATTTCCACTCACCTGTCAGAATTTCTTTGCCCAGCTGTTCCCTGCCTCCCTGCCCCCATCAATCTAAAAGCAAGTTCACTGTCATGGGCTAAAACCCAGGCCTCCTTGAGTGTTGTCTTTCTTGAAATGTTAGCAGCCCTCTCTTTCCCGGCTTTGTAGGCTCAACCCTGAGTGCAGGTCTCCGCACACACACCCTGCAGGCCTGTCCTCTTGCTCCCTGTCTTTTTAACCAAACTGCCTTGTAAGCTCTTGGTCCCTGGACCCTGAGCGTCAGGTGTGACCTTTTAAATCTATCCTCCTGGTCAGCTTACTTAACTTCTGTGAATCTATGTGTTCATCCACCAAGTATGAATGGTTGCAGCCTGAATTGTTTTGCAGATTAAGGAGATCATGAATGCCAAGTGCCCAACTTAGCGCCTGGCATAGAGTGAGTGCTCACTTTGTACCACCTTCCTCCTCAGGTTCTTTCAACAGGGATTTCTTTCTTTCCCATTCATAGAGCAAGCTCCTTCTTGCTGTTTGTGCCTAGAGCACCTTTCTTCCTCAGCTCAGATTTCTCCTATGATGACTCCAAACCAGAGCAGTCTCACCCAGCCCTGATGCATCACTGCCTTTATATATATTTTTAAATCTCTTTTTATCTCTTGACATTATCATGTATTTGTTTAATAATGACATTATCTTGCATTTATTTGTTTAATGAAAGTTTTGCTCTCTGTTCTTCTTCCCCACTTCTTCACTATGCTGTGAAGTCTATAAAAGCAAAAGCTGTGTCTGTCTGCCTTGTTGCTTCAGCCTACAATGAGTAGGGAGCCTTAGATATCTTTTGAAGGTTTATGAGTCAGGACAAGCAGCCCTAAGCTATGCAGGATGTAAAGCAGCTGCTGCAGGAAAAGGATGGAGAAGAATCTTCTAGCGATGAAGGCAGACCCACGAGGGGATGAGCACCAGCACCAACCTGAAAGGCTTCCATGTATTATACATAGAAGAATCACCCTGGGGTGGTAATTATAAACATCTCAGTAACTCCATGAAATTAAGTTTTTCTTTTTGTTGGGTCAGTTTCTCATGGTCCTCCCATTCCTGGCATTGGACTTCTTTCAGCCTTGCCCCCAACCCTGCCCAGCCCTCCATCTGCCTTGTCCATTACCAGGAACCTCATCCTTACTTACAATCCTACTGCAGGCCGCTTAAGCTTCCTTTAGTGACCACAGGCTCAACCTTGCTAAAAGGCGTGGCCTCCCCTGGCTTATACCCTACTCTAGCCTGCTCTTCCTGGTTCTGTGACACCCTAAAAAGACTCGCACCCTCACTGTCATCTTTGTTCCCATTCACTGGACAAATAAGCACGTGCTCTGTATACTGTGTGAGGCTCTCCCATTTCCAGTTCTAGTGTAGTAAACCAGGGGAAAGCAGCACACTGACCTAGCCCACTGTGGAGGTGGAAGTTCTGGTCCCCAGGTTGCCATCACCGCTTGGCTTCCTCTACCTTCACATTTTCCTGCCTCTTCCTGAAGCACACTGGGTATATGTCGCTCCACTGTGAGGAAAGTTCCGTGCTTCCTCCACTATCGCAGGATGACTTGTGTTTCTTAGACAGGTGTTCCTGGCTTGCCCAAACTGGATTCCATTTGTTGCCACTCCTGATATCTAGGTGTGAATGCTCTGTTTTGCTCTACCCTTGCCTACAGAGGTACATCTCCGCTGCAGTTAGCTTTGCTGCAGTTGCATCTCAGCCTGCAGGAGCTGCGTCTCCTCCTTTGTGCATTTTCACATTGAGCTGGGCTTTAGTTTACAGTTCAAGTCTTGATTGTTCCAAGAAGCGTCTCCCGTTATTCCAGTTAAGACTTACCCCTCACTCGTCTTGAATTTCTCTTTTCTGCTGGGCTCTCATTTGGCTGGTAGCTCCTGCTGCTTACAATGCCATTCATGTCACTGTGAGTTTATTGGGCCCCTGAGTTGCCTTGAAAGCTCCTTAAGGGAAGGGATTTGATTTTCTTCATTGAAAAGAAAGCTGTAACTTCTGTAACTGTTTATTGCTGAAGATGGCAGTAGTAACTGCCATTTTCTGGGCACTGTTTTCATATACCGTGCTAGATGTTTTGCATGTAGTATCTTTCATTTTCCTATTACCCTATGACATAAAACTTATAGTATTGTACAAGAGAAAATTGAAATTCATTTGGCTGATAGTTAGGAGTGTAGTTTCAAAGTCAGCCTGATTTCAAAGCTTGTGCTCCTTTCTGTTGGTCAATGATGGGTGGTTCAGAGTGGTCCCTATTTGAAAATTTGGTAATAGATACCAGAAAGGAAAGTGAGATTTCTAATAGCATCAGAATACTCTAGAACCTGCTACCAAAGAGAAGGAATAGTGAAGACAGGAAAAAGTGTGGGTCAGGCCGACACACACACCCTCCCACTTAGACCTTTGTGTGAGACCGTTTTTAATTATTGTCTCCCCACTGGAAGATGAATCGGCAGTCAGTTCAATTGAATCAGGTAATGGGAAGCATTGACAAATAGATAAGATAATATCATTGATAATATCTGAAATGTATTTTAGTCGTTGGTTTCAATACTCCTTTACACATTTTTTACGTTAGTGACATTTACGAGTAAGAGCACTATTGGTTCTTGACTTTTTTTTTCTTTCTAGGCTCTCTTGGGAGCCAGTTTGTCTAGTGGAAGGAACATTAGCTTTACAGCAAGTCAATGTGGTATTAGATTATATTGAATAAAAGAGGAGAGAGGCCTAAGTGTAATTTCTAAATAATTTGTTGGGATCAGACTTATCTGTAATATCCGGCAGGTTATACTTGTAGATTTCGGGGCTTTTTAGGAAGGTATGTATTCTTCCATGTGTTCATTCAAATGGTCCTATCCTAAGAAAAACCTTATATTACTTTGTCTCCAGTCAGTTACTGGTATTCATTTTTTATGTGCACATTGTCCTTGCTATAATTATTGCTGTGATTGTTTGAAAAGTCCCGATAAATGGATACCAGGACCACAGAACCAGTCAGCTCTGAGTAAATGTTGATGTCAACTTTTGCTGCAGTGGTGTAGAAGAGACTGGGGATAGAATTTCCTCGAAAATCAGAGCAAACAATTTAGCCTACCAGGGTTTAAGTTCCAAAAAACAAAATTAGAGGATTAGGCTGGATGGCCTCTAAGGTCTCTTGAGCTCAAAAGTTTTCAGGTTCTGTGACTGTTAGTTCCACTTCTTGCCTCATTAATCTCTCCTCCTAGGAAACCTAAGGTCTGACAAGGTCTGAGGACAGAGAAGTACCATGTTCCCAGGAACTGGAAAGACTGTTGGAATGAAGTACTTATTTCCTTCACTCTGTGTTATGAACATCAGTGTCCTGAACATCAGGGAATGAATAGGATATCAAAGGGACTACTAGTCCTCTGTGATAAAGAAGTTTAAATTCCTGTCATCCAGGATTTTTAAAAAACCTGTCCAGACATGGCAGAGAGTGAGTTGGAACTGGGGTACTAACTGTCCCAGAGTTTTTGTAACTTGAAATAACCAAAGACAATCTTCAGTTCAGTTCAGTCGCTCAGTTGTGTCCGACACTTTGCGACCCCATGAATCGCAGCACACCAGGCCTCCCTGTCCATCACCAACTTCTGAGTTCACTCAAACTCATGTCCATTGAGCTGGTGATGGCATCCAGCCACCTCATCTTCTGTCATCCCCTTCTCCTCCTCCCCCAATCCCTCCCAGCATCAGAGTCTTTTCCAATGACTCAACTCCTCGCATGAGGTGGCCAAAGTACTGGAGTTTCAGCTTTAGCATCATTCCTTCCAAGGAACACCCAGGGCTGATCTCCTTTAGAATGGACTGGTTGGATTTCCTTGCAGTCCAAGGGACTCTCAAGAGTCTTCTCCAACACCACAGTTCAAAAGCATCAATTCTTCGGTGCTCAGCTTTCTTCACAGTCCAACTCTCACATCCATACATGACCACAGGAAAAACCATAGCCTTGACTAGACGGACTTTTGTTGGCAAAGTAATGTCTCTGCTTTTGAATATGCTATCTAGGTTGGTCATAACTTTCCTTCCAAGGAATAAGTGTCTTTTAATTTCATGGCTGCAGTCACCATCTGCAGTGATTTTGGAGCCCCCAAAATAAAGTCTGACACTGTTTCCACTGTTTCCCCCATCTATTTCCCATGAAGTGATGGGACCAGACAGTCTTAAAGTATGACTAACAAAATTTACACAATTGTTTTGTCTGCCCAGAACATTCTACCCAGGGTGGAGTTAATGTTAAGTCAGTATTACTGTCCCCATTTTTCAGATAAGAAAACTGAGGTGTTGGAGACGTGACTTCCTCGTGGTCACAAAGGGTACTAGAGCAACCATCCAACCGTGTTTATCTATGCTTGCTTGCCCACTATCCTAGCTGGTTGCCCTGTGCTCATGTCTGTCAACATCAGATATTCTACCTGAAGTATTACTTACAGTCTCAAGTTCCAGCTCTGTTTCTGTAGTTAGCTGTGTACAGCGTATGTGCTGAAACTCACTACCAGATCTTTTCGGTGTTATGACTTAATTAAATGTTGAATAACAATGAAGGCGCACTTCTATAGGAAGTGTGAAAACACTGTTTATAACTGACAAGATCAACTCACCGTTATGTCTATCAAGGTACAATAATGCAAATTGTAAAGTGCTAGACAAGGCCTTTTCTGTCATCTCATTCTTAAAATTAGGAGTGAGTGATACCAATAAGAAGAAATGAGTGTTTGTTTCAGCTATACTTTTCCTTTCTAAAATACTCATGGGGCAATCTGTTTCCCATTTTTATAATAATTCATTGCCTTTCTGCATATGCTAATGTTTGAAAAATATCTGTGGTTCACTAAAAATCAAATGACTCATTATATTAAAATATGCTTTTTTTTTAAGATTGATGTTCCCTGCTAGTTTTTACCTTTTTACCTTGGGTCCTAACCTAGTTGCCTGAGATGTTGAGAGTCCACCACGTTTTATCTGTTAATGTGTGAGTGCTCAGCCGCTCAGTTATGTCCGACTCTTTGGACTGTAGTCCGCCAGCCTCCTCTGTCCATGGAATTTTCCAGGCAAGAATATTGGAGCAAGTTGCGATTTCCTACTCCAGTGGATCTTCCCAACCCAGAGACTGAACCTGTGTCTATGTGTCTCCTGCATTGGCAGGTGGATTCTTTACCACTGAGCTCCTTGGGAAGCCCTTGAGCTGTTAAAATTGAATCCTAATTGTAGTTGCAAATATTATTCTTGTATTCTAGGTTTTGGATCATGGCTCAAGCAGTGAATTTTTCTTACTGATTGAGCTTTCTGGAGCCATGCTGTCCAGCATGGTGGCCAATATCCAGTGAAGTGATATGAAAGTTGCTCAGTTGTGTCTGACTCTCTGCGACCCCATGAACTATAGTCCATGAAATTCTCCAGGCCAGAATACTGGAGTGGGTAGCTTTCCCTTTTCCAGGGATCCAACTCAGGGATCGAACCCAGGTCTCCTGCATTGCAAGCAGATTCTTTACCAGCTGAGCCACAAGGGAAGCCCAAGAATACTGGAGTGGGTAGCCTATGCCTTCTCTAGTGGATCTTCCCTACCCAGGAATCGAACTGGAGTCTCCTGCATTGCAGGCGGATTCTTCGGCAGCTGAGCTATGAGGAAGGCTCCACCTGCAGGTCTCTAAATTTCAAATAAAATCAATTAACATGAAATAAAACTGAAATTTTGCTTCCTCCATTGCAATAGCTACATTTCAATGCTTAGAAGCTGGGAACTACCAGCCTGGAAAGTGTATATGTAGATGGTTTCAGTCATCACAGAAAGTTCAGGGATGATCTAGGGTCATCTTTGTTGTTGTTCAATCGCTAAGTTGTGTCCATGAACTGCAGCACACCAGGCTTAATGATTTTTTACAAGATTTTTATTTTGATGATTTTGAAATTTAAGACTAGTTTTAGAACAGTTTAAGGTTCACAGCAAAATGAAGAGATTTCCCATATACCTCCCCCAGCCCACACATACATCGTTAACATTCCCCACAAGAGCAGTACCTTTGATAAACCTGTGCTGACACATGGTAATGGCCCAGAGTCCATAGTTTACAGTTTCTTCTTGCTGTTGTATCTTTGCTTTGGATAAATGTATAATAATATGTATTCATCATTATGGTATACAAAGTAGTCTCACTGCCCCTGAAATCATCTGCCTTTCACCTACTCATTCCTTTCCTTCCCAGCAACCACTAATCTTTTTAGTGTCTCTGTAACAATGCGTTTTCCGAGATGTGATTGAGTTGGTATCTCACAGTGGGTAGCCTTCTCCAGTTGGCTTCTTTCATTTTATAATATACATTTAAATTTCCTCTATGTATTTTCATGGCCTGACAGCTTATTTCCTCTTAGAACTGGAGAGTAGTCCATTGTCTGAATATACCATAGCTTCTTTATCCATTCACCCAATGAAGGACATCTTGATTGCTTCCAAATTTTGGCAGTTATGAATAAAGCTGTCATAAATCTATGTGCAGGCTTTTATGTGGACATAAGTATTCAACTCCTTTGGTAAATACCAAGGATCATGATTGCCAGATCATATGGTAAGAAAATCTTTAGTTTTGTAAGAAACTGTCAAACTGTCTTTGAAAGCCACTTTACTATTCTGCATTCCAATCAGCAATGAATGAGAGTTCCTGTTGTCCCACATCCTGGCCAGCATTTGGTGTTGTCAGTGTTCTGGCTTTTGGCCATTTTAATAGATGTGTAGTGATATCTTATTGTCTTACTTGCCTTTCCTTGATGACATACGATGAGTATCTTTTCGTGTGCTTATTTGTCTGCATGTCTTCCTTGGTGAAATAGCTTTTAAGATCTTCGGCCTGTTTTTTCTTCATGTTGTTTCCTTACTGTTGAGTTTTAAGTGTTGTCTGTGTATATTTCGATATTAGACCTTTATCAGATAAACATTTTCTCCCAGTCTGTGGCTTGTCCTCATGCTTGTGACATTTTCTTCGACAGAACAGAGGTTTTTACCTTTAATGACATCCGGCTTATCAATTCCTGCTTTCGTGGATTGTGCCTTTTGTGTTATATCTAAGAAGTTATTTTCATACCCATGGTCATCTACGTTTTCTCCTATGGTTAACTTCTGTGGTGAGTTACATAGTTCTGTGTTTGGCTTTTAGGTCTTCCATGATTCATTTTGAGTTAATTTTTGTGACAAGTGTAAGATCTGTGTCTGGGTTAATTTTTTTTTTCCATGTGGATGTCCAGTTCCAGCACCATTTGTTGAAAATACTCTCCCTTGTTGCATTGTGTCCCTTTTGTTCCTTTGCAAAGACCAGTATTTGTATGTATTGATGTGGGTCTATTTCTAGACTCTTATTTGTTCCGTTCATGTGTTTCTCTTCTTTCACTGGTATCCCACTGTCTTGATTCCTGTAGTTCTGTGGTAAGTCTGGACATCATGTAGCAATGATCTGCTTTTAATAATCTGTTTATTTGGATTAAAACATTTCAAACTGGATTATCGCCATAAAAGGTAGCCAGATCTTGTTGCCAGAGGAAGTTCTGGTGTCAATGGTATGCTCTGCAGACTTGGGGAGATATGTCTCAGTGCACTTAGGCAGCTGTGGATTATGCTGTTTGCTGTTCAGTCAGTTCAGTCGCTCAGTCGTGTCTGATTCTTTGCGACCCCATGAATCGCAGCACGCCAGGCCTCCCTGTCCATCACCAACTTCTGAGTTGACTCAAACTCATGTCCATCGAGTCAGTGATGCCATCCAGCCATCTCATCCTCTGTTGTCCCCTTCTCCTGCCCCCAGTCTCTCGCAGCATCAGAGTCTTTTCCAGTGAGTCAGCTCTTCACATGAGGTGGCCAAAGTACTGGAGTTTCAGCTTCAGCATCATTCCTTCCAAGGAACACCCAGGGCTGATCTCTTTCAGAATGGACCGGTTGGATCTCCTTGCAGTCCAAGGGACTCTCAATGGTCTCCTCCAACACCACAGTTCAAAAGCATCAATTCTTCGGTGCTCAGCTTTCTTCACAGTCCCACTCTCACATCCATACATGACCACAGGAAAAACCATAGCCTTGACTAGATGGACCTTTGTTGGCAAAGTAATGCCTCTGCTTTTGATATGTTATCTAGGTTGGTCATGGCTGCAGTCACCATCTGCAGTGATTTTGGAGCCCCTCAAAATAAAGTCTGACACTGTTTCCACTGTTTCCCTGTGTAAATAGCATTGGCTACCATAATTTAACCTTGTATCAGGACATATATTCTAAAGATCTCTAATTGTATTAATTCCATTGTGCTACAGATTTCAACCGGTTCTATCTTTGGTGAGTGGACTTGGTCAGAAGCAGCCACCAACTCAAACTAATTTAGTATGAAATCCTAACACAGAGAGTCTTGTGTTCCAGAACCACTTGCTTCAGTTCATTTTGTAGTCTCGAGATTGTCCTACAGAAATTCACCCTCGAGGTCTGCAGAGAGTTCAGCAGACTGTCTGGTGGCTGTCTGTCCAAGTTCCTTGAGGCAAAGAAAGGAGACAACGGATCCTTGTTCTTCGACAGCTTTATTGAATATATTCAGTCTCAAGTTTTGAATAATTTGTTTAACTAGAGATATTCTGCACAGTGAATAAAATGTCTTTGGTATGAAATTTAATACTTACGGTATCTTCAGAATAATTTCAACATTTGCCAGATCTTTGTATCTATTGCCCAACTCTGAGTAGGTGTCCAAATGACTTTACTATTTGAAAAGAAAATACCACATTTCTGACTTTTCATCCCTAGTAACAGCTGGAAATTATAGAAAATATGTTTTAAAAAAGGTACAAAAATGATTGCTTTTAATGTTTCTCCTGATCTTACTCCCCCCAGGCATACAGTATTTGTCCAATTTTGACTAATTCTTGCATTTGTCATTTGTAGATGAACAAGTAGAACAGTATATAATAGATAAATCGCAAGCTACACAATGGGCTAAATGGTATTAAAAAAATGACTAGGAAAGCATACTCCAAGGGCTTATATGAAATTAAACATAAATTTGGAGGACATGACCATTTTCAGCTGGTATTGGTGGTTTTTTAAGATCTCTTGTGATTGTGAATAATTTCACTTAAATGTATTCACTATAAGTTAGCTTAATATACTTCTTGCTTTGTTAAGATGTTCTGTTGCTGTTTTTTTGTGTTTTTTGTTTTTTTCTTTTTTGCACCAGACCTCATGCATACTGTTAGGGTGAAGGAACGGTAACTCATCTCCTGGGTCCCTGGCAACCCCCTCATTTAAGACATCTGTTTATGGACAGACCTGAAGCAGGAATGAGAGGTGGGCGGCTCCTCCAGTGATAGGATCTTAGCTTGCTGTGTGGGGCACCTTACAAAGGGTGTCAGCTGTTTATCATCCTTCTACATTCTCTCCAGTTTGAACCTGGTCAGATTAACACTTAGAAAGCTTCTGTAGTCAGTTAAGAGCACATACCTAAGAGTCCTTCCCAACAGATGGCTTTGCAATGTTTAATGCCCTAAAAGTTTTCCCTGCTTAAATTATAACCTTACCTGTTATGGCTACCATGCTTAAACCGGTTCTTTTGAAAGTGACAAATTGTTAAGGTTGTATTCGTTTTATAATGCACCTTGGTTTTAAGTAACTCAAAGAATTTAGTTAATAGAATTATCTCTGTTCACCTTTCTGTTTTTGTAAATGATTTACCTAGACTTAAAAGCAACTGAGCAACCCTTCCTACATTCAGAGGCAGAGAGTGTTTATTTTGCAACCTGGTGGTCCCTTAGAATTTGTTGGTTTTGTTTGAAGATTCAGAGCAGAAAGATAAAATGGGTGATGTTATGTTCAAAGTAGAAATTGTAATAATGTTAAGCTGGAATACTTTCATTTTTTTTTTTTTTTAACATATGGGGTTGTAGGAATGAATGAAGGGAGAGAGACAAGCACAGTACTGCCTACTATTAAAATAATCCTGCCAAAATAGGAGATCTATCTCTTCTATGTGAAAGAAAGCTCTGAGTACATATGAAGGGCAAAAAGGAAGGTCATGCAAAATTTAGTTTTGAAAACTCGAAGTCTTTTGTTAGTTTCTGCTTGGTATTATGGATTTTGGAGAAGACAGTATATATTTGTATTTTCCATTTCCATTTAACTTGGTTTTCTAATCTTTCATATTTGGCCAGCTACTTTTTGAGAACATATTGTACACACGTTCGGATGCTGTTTGAAGGCCCTCTGAGAGGCAAGAGTTGATTGAAAGCTCTCAGTTCTACTGAAGTGGGTGGCCCAAGAGCTTGAACTGAACAGCTGCCACACACCCATTGAACTTTTGTCATTTATAAATTATTTTCCATGCCATCTGGAGCAAGAATGGTGCCATGGTTTAGAGAAGTTCTTTGTGGGGTGCATTCATGTCCAGTGCTTCTGCAGTTTGCTTATTACCAGAGTCAATTGAAGTTTCAAATCTTTATTTTGCTTGGAGGTTTTAGATGTGAATAAATGAGTGATTTCTTTAAATGTCATTTTAAAGACACTACCTCCACCCCTACTAGCATTTTCTCCTCCCTCTTTTCCCTTCCAGTGACTACATCCTGCCTGCTTTCAGCTCCAGTGGAAAATACATTAATCCCAAAGTCTCCATGAGGTTTCCTGTTTGATGACATAATCAGAAAATCCTCCCTCACTTTGCCCTTGGGGTTGCTGTCTGGATGTTATGTTGTCTTGGTGGGCGTAACTCGGCCATGAAAAAAAAATCAGCACAGACCATAAACTCAGAGCCTGAAATGCATTAATATCATGTTAAAAGAACTAAAGCTGTGGGCATGTCTGCAACACTGGTGGAGAATTTCATTCATCTGCAGATTCTCGCTGGCATCGGCTGGTGACTCCAGTACATATGGCATGAGCTGGTGCAGTGCTGCTAGCAGGAGGCATTTGAACCACTCTAGTGTAAGCTGTTAGACTACATCTCATGGAAAAGTACCACAAACGCTTGACTACTAGACTTTGGTAGTATTGATGTGTTTAAATTAACTCCCCCACCGCCCACCCCAACCGGTAACCCGTTGCCCCACCAAGTCTGTTTCCCTAATGAGTGTTGCTTTTGGTTGTTGGTCATAGGAAGCTAGAACAAAGAAACTGCTGGGATGAGACAGAAATAGAAGATGGGGAGTACCTTTTATAATGATAAAAGTAACATGGCATCTAACATGCAAAGTGGTTTGTACAATTTGTAAGTTACTATGAGGCATTCAGAAAACGAAGATCATGGCATCCAGTCCCATCACTTCATGGGAAATAGATGGGGAAACAGTGGAAACAGTGTCAGACTTTATTTTGGGGGGCTCCAAAATCACTGCAGATGATGATTACAGCCATGAAATTAAAAGACGCTTACCCCTTGGAAGAAAAATTATGACCAACCTAGATAACATTCAAAAGCAGAGACATTACTTTGCCGACTAAGGTCCGTCTAGTCAAGGCTATGGTTTTTCCAGTGGTCATGTATGGATGTAGGAGTTGGACTGTGAAGAAAGCTGAGCACCGAAGAATTGATGCTTTTGAACTGTGGTGTTGGAGAAAACTCTTGAGAGTCCCTTGGACTGCAAGGAGATCCAACCAGTCCATTCTGAAGGAGATCAGCCCTGGGTGTTCTTTGGAAGAAATGATGCTTAAGCTGAAACTCCAGTACTTTGGCCACCTCATGCAAAGAGTTGACTCATTGGAAAGATTCTGATGCTGGGAAGGATTGGGGGCAGGAGGAGAGGGGGGACGACAGAGGATGAGATGGCTGGATGGCATCACTGACTCGATGGACCTGAGTCTGAGTGAACTCCAGGAGTTGGTGATGGATAGGGAGGCCTGGCATGCTGTGATTCATGGAGCTGCAAAGAGTCGGACATGACTGAGCGACTGAACTGAACTGATGAGGCAAGAACTTCAGTTGCTGTGAATTCCTTGGAAAGGAGAAACTGATACAAAAGTTGAACCAAGAATAGGACATTTAGATGCCAAAGGACATGTACAGTTGTGCAAGATTAGAAGTTTATTGGCAAAAAAAAGTCGCACATATGCCCAAATATGGATTTTTCCTTTGCTATTTGGAGAATTTTCCATGTTTCTGTTGTTTTGATAGGCTGCCATAACCCCCATTAGGTTGACTTGGATTGTGGTATCTCCCACCTTGGATCTTGGATGTCCAGGTTGATTGGCACTGGTTTAGGATGAGAACAAGGAACAGGTCCCTTAGCAGGATGTAAATGATCTAGATGTGAGCTGTCTTCATGCCTCTTCCTCCTGTTGTACCAGTCTCCAAGATCTAGTTCAGAGGAGACTAGCAAGAAAAAGAAAAAACATGTTGCCTGATAGAGCTTCACTGAAAGAAGTTAAAGATGAAGGAGAGGACCCTGAGCCCCAGTCTCAGTAAGTTGAAAGCCTCTAAAGATGTAACCATTTCTACCTCTTTGTGTTGGAGATACTGTTGGGTTTTTCATATTCAAGAGGCAATATACCTTTCACAGTTGTTTCCCGTGTGATTGGGAAATTTGGACCACATAAATACTAGAATGGAAAAATATATTCCTTTATGGCTATTGTGAACTTTTTTGAAGTTAAAAATCAAAATGGCATGGAAGATGGCATGGAAAATAATTTCGGGTTCTATGATTTGTTTTCTTGTACAGTGCTATAGTGTCTACATGCCCAAACTGTGAGCATTTACTCTCAACATAGGATCTTTAAACCATTGTATGTCTTATACTTTGATAATGCAACTTCCTGGATGGAAAAGGATGTTAAATACCACATCTGATGGGTGAATCACTTTTTCTACCCATGACATTTGGCAGAAATGATATCTGAGCCAAGATGGAGTAGAGTTGACCATAAAGAGTTGATACGTTCTGGAGTCCCTTCACCTTCAGTCTTTGAGTACCTCCCACACTTGTACCGGTCAGAAGTCTAAGTTTCCTTTTGTGGTGACTTTGTACTGTTCTCGCTTTGCTAAACTGAAATGGTAATTCCCAGAATTCCTTTCTCACGCAGTCCCTGTTCGTGGCTCTTGGATAGGCTTGGCCACAAGAGAAACGTGCAGGGTTTTGGAGGTGGAAGTAAAAGAGCAGTCAGTTTTCACACTCTTCAGGTTGGCAGAGGGCATCAGGCACTGTGCGGCTCACACACCGTGCCCTTCATCTCTGGCCCCCTGTGCTGGTTTGGGTCTCCTCTTCCTCTGCCTCCTCCATTGGCATCTCCACGTCCTGCGACTGTGAATCCAGGTGCGCTTCTCTGTGGTGAAGGTACCAGCATCTCCTGCCAGCCCCGCCTCCTCATTCACATTGGAGATGGTGGGAGACACGGGTCTCAGTTTTCCCTTGTTGCCCCCACTTCAAATCCAGCTCTCATTTCTCAACTGCCTCGCCTTCCGTGAGCTGTAGTGATTCCAGACCAAACAGTAGACACAGCCCCTACCATGTGTAAGTTTTAATTCCTTTAATAAATCCCTTATTTTATTTTATTCATAGTGATTTGTATCATTTCCTGATCAAACTCTAAGACATGATTGACTTGTTCTGTTTCTTCCCTCTCATGACAGTCTAACACATACGTGTTTGGAGACAGCTATTGGTCTTTTCTTCCTGTCCATGGTTACATTTTCTCTAGTTTAATACCAATAATTCCTTCAGATGGTCTTCACATATCATGGTTTCTTATCCCCTCATCATCTTGATAACTGTGTTTTGGTAGTCCACGGGCCCTCTTATGGTTTTTACAAAGCACTGAAGGATCTGGCATAGCCAAGAGACAAGTGATGACCCTTTTTTCTCTGGATATGAAATGCAGCTTGGCTGAATTAGTGAATCGACTGTCTCATAGAGCTCATGGAGCTATTTCAGGACATCCATGTAACAAAATGGCACCCATCTGGACACACTGGTCAAATTTTGATGTCATTTCTCAGATATTTCCCCTCACTTCTACTTGTTGAGATCTGTTGATATATATCCTTCATCTATAGTTGTTTACTGTCCCGGGCTTTGGTCAAAATGTGAAGTCAAGAGACTTAAGTCCTAGCTCTGTTTTCTAGCTTTGTTCTTTGAAGTGATTAATTTAATCAAGATGTCTCAGTTTCCTCATTTATAAAATGGAAAATAATGTTTTAACTCCCTCATCAGATAGTAGTGAAGGCAAAGGGTGATAGTGTAGGTAGAAGTGTTTGTGGCTAAAAAATAATGTATAACACAAATTGTTTATTGAGCAGTTGAAAAATACGAGAAATATTCCTGTTGCTTCATTCAGGTGATTGGTTTAAAAACAAACAAAAAACCAAAAAGCCAAAAATGGTGAAGCAGAGGGACCAAGGGCAAATCCTTACCTTGGATGTTGACACCATTTTGGTTCAAAGGTTTATTAGTCTTAACAAAGTGCCCTGGCGTTCGGCCTGTGTTTTTACATCTTGTCCTTTGAGGTTTCATGAGTCTTTTGTTGGATTCTGTCCTCCATTCCAGCTGTATTTTGTCCAGTGTGTTCCCTGATTTGCCAGGCTACCAGCCTTGTCAGGGAAGGAAACGAGGTCTGTCTTGTGCCTGTTGAACCACGTTGTGTGCCAGGATTGTTGCTTTCTGAGCTGTCACAAACCATTCTTCTAATGATTTTTCCAACAATCTTGTCCAGGATCAACAATCAGTGCACTGGTGCTGTAGAATATTGGGATTTTTTTCTTTGCGTTTTTCTTTCCTGTCTTTTTGAAAGTTAGAATTTTATTTCCTTCATCTCCAGTCTTTTGGCACCAATTCTGTTTCTCTATCAGCATTTACAAGAAGGAAGATTCAAGAGCAATTAACTTTCGGGTCCAGATTGCATTTACATTGCCTTTCTGATGGCTCATCTCATTTTTGCCAATATTGTGGTAAACCTTTAGCAACAGTGAGGTGTGTCTGCTGTTGTAAACTAATTCAGATTAGTTAAAGCCCAGGTAATTGAAAGACCTTGGAAATGCACTCTTAAATATTATAAATGCCTTTTAAAAATCAAGTGTTGCTTTCAGTTCTCCTTATAAAAGTGAAACCAACAACATCCAAAGCCAATATATCTTTAAGGATGTTTTTGTTGAAAAATTGGACCTTTTTTTTTTTTTTTTAAGTGAAGGAATCCTGAGAGAAACCCATTGAATGAATTTTTACTTGGCCCTGTTTGTCTGATGTGGACTTGGAACAGATGATGAGATGATTTGCTCTTAAGGCTTTGTTCTAATAATAATAAAAGACAATTAAGCAGTCAGCTAATATGTTCTATGCTATATTTCTGACATTTTACATGTATTGACTCATTTAGTACAATTATTCTGCAAGATAGGGGGTTTCTAAATTTTGGAGATGAGAAAACAGACTCAAGCAACTTGAGTAAAATGCTTAATAAGTGCCAAGCTGCAATCTGAATTTAGATCATCTGATTGCAAAGTTGCAGGTTTTTCCGTTACACCACAGTGTAACTTTAAACGCCATTTTCCATTTGACTTAAAAATTTTTACTTATTTAATATTATGATGATCATGCTGAGTGACCTTTAACTTGGGCTATGCCAATGCAAATTGGTTTAATAAAGCTGTGTTACAGTAATAAGCTGAGTGATTGTTGACTTCGAGCTGCTTTATAAATTTTAGATGAAAGAAATTTACCAATGAGAAAGGAGCTGCCTTTACCAATCGCAGGTCATAACTGGAGATTTTGCTTTATTTATTACAAATCAATTAATGGTTCTTTCCTCTAACAACCCATCAATCAATGCTTAGAAGTTTCCATTGATAAGGATACCTCACCAAAAGAAATCAATTTTCTCCTTTGTCATTTTGACAGAAAGTAGCTATAAAGGTGAATTAATCCAGAATGCAATAGGGAAATACCTACAGGCTGAGGCTAAAACCTAATTCCGTAAAATCAAAATTGTCTTAAGACAGTTTCAGGATCAATGATAGCAGCAAAAGGCTTTGCCCCTTGTTCCCATAGTAAAAATTAATTTGTCTAACATAAGACTTGAAAACGACTTTTGTTTTTTTCATCTCGCCACTCTGGTCCCATTGCCAGATGCTGTAGAAAGGCTCGAAATCGTGCGTGCTCTGTTTCCCAAGGCTTGGTTTGGAATTTAAGCCATTTTAATAGGGAACTTCTATAAGAAAATCTAGTGTAATGCCTGAAAAATGTACAGTTGCAGATCTTCATGAGACTGTTTGCTGGCTCTGATACAAGGTTTCTGGAAGAGTGGTCCAAAAGAATCTTTGGAAAGGAGAATTTTCATTAACACAGGCTCACCAGAGGAATGTTTGAACCCATGTGAGTGCAGACAGACCAACAGCTCTCTGCATTCAGTATTACTAACAGCATTTTGGAATGCAGCAACCTCAGAAGCTGTATCTGTAGCATCTTATTTTAAAAGTTGATTGCAAACATGTGAGCAGTTACCATGACTGTGGCCCAAATTAGGGCATGCTATTTCCATAGTACTTATGGAAATTCATTTTGAAGGAAGTTTAAAAATTAGACATTAAAAATCCTCTCTGCTTAACTGTGCTATAAAGTACTCAAGAAACATTTATGCTTCTATTTCATGTTTATCCCCAGGCTGAAAAATCTTAAACCACATTTAGCCCCTTCCTTCGAGGATATTGCCTCGATTTTTAATTTGTATAACTTACATTATATCGGTCAAGTCCTTGACTAGAAACTCATGTAAATAAGGTTTGCTTCTATATCCCCATGTTTGAATAGCTTTGGGGGACTCTACTTAACTAAATGGCCTTCCCTAAAGTAAGACAGTTAGCCTTGAGTGTTTGATTTTCTTTAAAAGAATTCTTTTCTCAATAAAGTTACCATTCTTTTCAGAAGCATAAAAGTAGTTTTGCATGTGTGTTTCTCCTATAAATACATTTGGAGAAAATGTTTACATTTTTATTGTATATAACTTATATGTATAAAATTTGATGTTGGACAATATTTTATTGGCTATTTCTTAAGCCTCAAATTCCAGTTGAGTTCAGTTTTCCCTCGGATAAGTTACAAGATTTCTTGGTCTGTCACCTAGTACTTGGCTCCTAGAGGTAGAGTAAGTGATGAGTATGTGGTTTAGAAATGGCATGATCTGTTTTTAAAACAGTGTAACTCTAAGATATGGTTATACTATTTTCAGCCTCTTTTAGTCAGTGCTTTGGGTAAAAAAAGATAAAATACTTAAATTCACTAAAAATAAGTATCACATCCATTTTCCACAAGTAGCAATCAGACTTTCACCTAATTAAATAAAATGTGTTCTTAGCTTGCTGGTACTGAAGCAATCTTATAAGTGATATTTTGAATCAACATTGCCACAATGAATACAGCTAAATTATGCTATTTTAGTTTAATTTCAAATGGGAGACTATAAGCTGAGACATCAAATAAGTCTCTGTAATTTAAGGAATTGAAATCACTCAAAATAGTTCTCTGATAACAAGAGAACTAGAGGTTAACACAACAGAAAGCCATTTAGAAAATTTCCCCACATATTTGGGAGTTGAACAGCACACTTGAAATAACCCATAGGTCAGAGAATAAGATGTTTTGAAATGGTAATAAAGCTGCTGTACTATATCAAAGTCTGTGAGAGGTGCAGCTAAAGTTTCACTTAGAGGGAAATTTATAGCTTTAAGGTTTTAAAAACATCAAATTTAAGATTTTAAAAACATCAAATGTAGCTGATAAAACTATGAAGAATTACAAAGTAAAACTTAGTTGTGTGGTAGCCCTTGAGGGAAGAGGGTTGTGATATGGGAAGGACCCACAGAGAGAGAATGCAAATATTCAATTTCTTTAACTTATTTGGAATGTGAGTGCCTGTGTCCATTATGGATTGAATTGTGTTCCCCTGAAATTCGTATAATTGAACCCCTCATACCTCATAATGTCACCTTATTTAGAGATAGGTTCTCTAAAGAGGTGATGAGGTTAAAATGAGGCTCTTAGATTGGGCCTTAATCCTCTTTGGATTCTTACAAGAAGAGGAAATTTGGCAAAAAGATAACAGGGAATCTAAACCGCGTAGAGACAAGACTGTCCAAGAGCCTGTAAGGGGCGGCTGCCTGCAGGTTAAGGAGAGAAGCCTGTGAAGAAAGAACCTTCTGCCACCTTGATTCCGGACTTTCAGCCTTCAGACCTGTGAGAAAATCAACTTATGACCCTCAGTGTGTGACTCTTGATTCTGTTATGGTAGCCCTAGCAGACTAATAGTGTCCATATTAAAAAAAAAAAAGTTCTTTATTCTTAGATGTCTTAAGTATTTTTGTATCCAGTATCTTATGTCAATTGCAAATGAATACATGGAGAATGTTATATGAAGCCTAAATGTTGCTCTTCTGTGTCAGAGCCTGCAAATGCCATTTCCAGGACTCCAGGTTTGATGTTTAAACTTACGTGATTAGCTGTGTGTAAATATGTAAAATGCAACAGCCCTGTGATTGCTGGTAATTTTAAGTACCTCAAGGTTGTGGGACTGAATGAGACAGTCTAGGAAAAGCCCTTGTAAGACATGCCTGGCACAAAATATGTGAGGTGTCATTACCAGTACGGTCATTTTCTTGCATGCATAGACTCCAGAATGAATCTCTCATTAGTAGCCCTTGGGAAAAAGGTGGCGAGTTGCATTTGTTGGAGAACACAGCTCTTTCCTGCTGGCTTGAGGGAGTCCTCGGGCAGTCTTGGGGTGAATCCTCAGGCCAATCTCTTGGGGACGGGCAGTCATGAATCTCGTTCTCAGCCTTTGGGGGTTAGTCAGCAGCAGTCACAGACAGTGACACAGAGTTGTTGTGCCAGGGCTATTCTGCCTTTAAGGCTACATCTGTACTTTTTCCAGAGGAAATCAGGAGAGAAGGAGGGAGGGCAGGCGCTTCTGAGCTACTTGGACCTAAATTGGTGAACGTGAGTGGCACACAGACTGGCGTGTGCACGTGTATGTTGTTGTTGTTCTGTTGCCCAGTTGTGTCTGACTCTTTGTGACTCCATGGGCTGCAGCACGTCAGGCCTCCCCGTCCCTCACCGTCCCCCAGAGTTTGCATCGCTGATGCCATCCAGCTATCTCATCCTCTGATGTCCTCTTCTCCTTCTGCTCTCAATCTTTCCCAGCATCAGGGTCTTTTCCAATGAGTCAGCTGTTCACATCAGATGACCACAGTACTAGAGTTTCAGCTTCAGCATCAGTCCTTCCAGTGAATACTGAGGGTTGATTTCCTTTAAGATTGACTCGTTGGATCTCCTTGCTGTCCAAGGGACTCTCGGGAGTCTTCTACAGCACCATGGTTTGAAGGCATCAATTCTTTTGGTGCTCTGCCTTCTTTATGGTCCAGCTTTCACAACCTTACATGACCACTGGGAAGAGGACAGCCTTGACTATACGGACCTTTGTTAGCATTTGCATAACTCAGTGAAGCTGCAAGCCATGCTGTGTGAGGCCACCCAAGATGGATGGGGTCACAGTGGAGAGTTCTGACAAAGCGTGATCCACTGGAGGAGGGACTGGCAAACCACCTCAGTATACTTGCCGTGAGGACCTCATGAACTGTATGAAAAGTGTATGTGTATACGTAACATCAATTTTCCAGGTAAGAATGCTGGAGTGGGTTGCTCTTTCCCTACTGCAGGGGATCAAACCTTTGCAACCCAGGGATCAAACCTGCGTCTCCTGCAATGCAGGCAGATTCTTTACTGTCTGAGCCATCAGGAAAGCCCCATACTTAACACCAGGCAGACATAAATTGGCATTTGCTGTGAGAATGATATGAATTGTCAAAGTGCTACTGGTTGAGGGGTCAGAAGAAGTGTATATGGAGGATGCTGTTATTAGCAATGGGAATTAAGCAATTTATCCAAACATTCTTCCCCTAAATAGGTCTTTTCTCCCACTGCTTTTCCCTCCCACTCTCTTTCTCTCTCTCCCCATCCTGCCTGGGATTCTAGAGTTTAAAAGGTACTGTTTGGATTATAGACGTTACTGTCTCTTTCAAGAATTTATTTTCCTATGATGAATATTCTTGGCAAGTAAGGTGTTCCACAAAAGAGACTGACTCATATTGCTTTCCCATATGGTAGCTGGACTGAGACTAAGGACGGATGCGTATCTGGAGAGGGGTCCATTGGCTGGGTTCTGTCCAGAGCATATTCTCTCGGAGACTTTGCTTCTCCACCAGAGAATGTGTTTCCGTTGATAACAATAATAAACTGATAGAAACCTTCTGAATCATCTGAGTGGTAATGTTTTCACAAGGGCAACCCCTGAAACTCCAGCACCTGTGTTTACATTTGTCCCTGCCTCAAAGTCTTAGTCTTTGTTCCTGGATAATAACTGGTTTATAAATGATGAGTTTCTAGCAGGTTGAGGCTGGATGGCATCCTTCTCTGCTACAGGTTATTAGAAAAGGAGGTGGTCGAATCTAACTACCCTGCTGCTGAGGGTAATGCAGGCGCTCTTAGTACAAGGATCTTGGCTATGACATCAGTACCCTAGGCTGTAAGTGACAATTGTAGTGAAAATTCATTTATCACATTCCATTAATGTTGTTGTGTTATGTTGTAGATCTTTTCTTAAATATTTCTTATGTGTATTTTGGCTTTATGTTTATTTAGGAGTTAACAAACTTAAGGAGCTTTTTCCTAGTTGGGCATGTATACCTATTTTGAAAATCTAATAAAATAATTTAGGTCGACATGGGGCATATGAGGAAACTTTTGTAGATTACTCCAGTTTAAGAAGTGCTGGTCTGAGGTGTAGCTGAGAATGTTGGGACAGGGCGGATGCTATAAGGAGGGAACCTGGGAGAACCTCAGGAAGGGAAGGGGTGGTGACGACGAGAGATTAGATGCTTGTGGGGTGAAGAAGATTGGGTAGGCTATTGTGTAGGTATCCTGGTTGAATGCAAGGGAACCAGAAACAGATTTTAGAAGGTCCTTCTAAACCTTGAATGACTTTGCAGTTTGACCTACAACTGGGACTCTTGAGTGAGTATTAAATAATGGAAGAGCTATCGCTGAAAAATCTAACATCTCTTTTCTGGCTTGTTTGAAAAAACAAATGCATTTTGAAAGCAATTCATTATGGAAATTGAGGTCAATGACTTCTGTAAAGAAAGGTGAAGTGGTGTCAGACCCTTTCCATTTAGCTCCTGGCAGGGTCCAGGCCAAATGTGGGGCCTTGGGCTTGCACGTGAGGCAACAGCAGACAAACAAGCCGAGGGGCAGGCAGATGGCCAGAGAGAGCTGACCTCCGTTCCTCACGTACTAGAGGCACCCTCCTTGATAGTGCTGAATTCCCGTGTTTAAACCACTGCTGAAGCAAAACTACTGCGTTGTTATGTCCTCTTAAGTTCTTCATTAACTAATTCCACTTTCAGGAGCATTCACAGATGAGCCAGCTTTACTTTAAATTCTTAAGAGAGAGAGTAGAGTTCCCAGGTTCTCCTGCGGTTGACACAGTTTTAGGACAGAAACCTGAGCTAAATTTTCTTATACTGTCTTTTTAATTTGGTAGAAGTATAATTCTTAGTCTAAGTAGAAGTGCCAAGGTTTGTTTGTTTTTAATAAACATAAGTTGGAAAGTTAACGTATTAACTTTCTGAAATATTACTATGTAGAAATAATGATATCACAAAGTAAAGCATGCTTTAAAAAATTTCTGGAGTTTTTAGCACTTTAGTATACTAGGTAAACATGTATTTTGCAACACTCAGGCATTTTATAATATTAAAAATGTGCTAGTTGGGCCAAGATAAGATTTCAGAATCTTATTTTTAAATAATAAAATTGCCACGAGATTAGAGAAGATGTAAAAATATTTTTCTACATATGTATACAATACTTATATTTCATTTTATATATAATGAGAGGCTTAAATGTTTCATACATTGCACGGGCAGGCATGCTTCATTTTACTGTGCTTTGCTTTATCACACTTTGCAGATACAGCATTTTTTCCAAGTTGAAAATTTGTGGCAACCCTGCATTGCCAGGTGATGGTTAGCATTTTTAGCACCAAAATATATTTTTAACTCAAGTATGTGTATTTTAAAATACATAATATTTTTGTGCATGTATTAAACCACAGTACAGTGTAAACGTAACTTATATGCACTGGGAAACCAGACATTTGTGGGATTCGCAATATTGGGATACTCGCTTTATTGCTGTGGCTTGGAACTGAAGTGACAATATCTCTGAGGTCTGCTTGTATAGTGAGAAATTCAGTATATGCTGTATACAAAACTGTCTTCATTTGTATGTTTAACACATTTCTCCTTGTTATGGGGAGAACTGTTTTGAGTGGAAATCAAGTCTTTGCATTTGTCAATGGAGGAGGAAATTGTATTCTCAGGATAAGTGTAGACTGGGGCAAGCGAATTTGAAACTGGATTTAGTTTGCAGCTTACACTCTGTCACTTCCATTTTATATCAGTGTCAAACACTGTCAAAAAGCAGTTCTTCTCAAAAGAGCGGGGTAAGAAGGGACAAATGAGACTTATAAATAAGTAACTGCTGAAAATAAATGTGAAATTAATTATGACAATGAAATTACCTAATGAAAACATAAAAAGTATCTTAGGCCTGAGAGAATTATGTGATGTAAATAAAACAAACTATTTATTGAGTGTCAGATACAGAAAAAGATTGAAGGACCTTGAGATGAAGGAGAATAAATCACAACAGAAATGTTAGCAAGTAGGTTTGAGTTTCAGATCGTTCCTCAAATGACCCCTCTTAAAACTTTGTTAAACTAATTTATTATCATTTTACAGACATTTATTTGATAATGAAAGATACTCTGAATGTGTTAAGAGTTTTCCAGCAATAAGATGAAAACGTGTGCTTCCCCTTCTTTTCCATAAAGTGTTCATTAATGTGTTAAATGAAATGGAAAAAAACACATAAAACCTAAGTTTTTCTTTCATGACTTTTTCCTTTGATCAAGGAAAGAGAAAAATGGTATCTTTCCTGTTTAAAGTGATTTTACAGAATGCTAAAACCACCTGCAGCTGAAAACATGGTTAGTAGTAGTAGTTTGTCGCTCGGTCGTGTCTGACTCTTTGCGACCCCATGGACTGTAGCCTCCCAGGCTCCTCCCTCCATGGGATTCTCCAGGCAAGAGTACTGGAGTGGGTTGCCATTTCCTTCTCCAGGGGATCTTCCCGACCTAGGGATCAAACCCGGGTCTCCCGCATTGCAGGTAGACGCTTCAACCTCTGCGCCACCAGGGAAGCCCATATATGCAAATAAATGGCAACGTAATATACATACAACGTGTACAGATACGCTGATATCAGAATTATAATTTAGATTGCTTAATGGATTTCCCAGGCATGATTATTGTTTGCTTAAAGCTGTAATTTTACCACGTCTGCAGGAGATAGGTAGGGCTAAGGACTGTAGACAATTATAACTCTCACAGCAAGCCTTTTCTTTGCCTCTTGAGATAATCAATCCATACAGCAGCGCAGAATAGCATTGAAGGGAGCACAGTGGAGGTTTGTGTGTGTGTTAATCTTGTAATTGCTGTAGCAGCCTTCGTAATGAGTCTTTGACTTAGACCAGAGGGATGTAACGGTGTTAATGTGTGTTGCATGCTTCTTTGTCCTAAGCAATGATGTAAGAGTATCATGGGATTATCACATTGAAATGTCACAGTAGCACAAAGGAATGGATACTGGTTTGCATCCATTTGTCAGATGAGGAAACAGCCTGAAGCTCAAAGAAGAAATGTACTGTCAGATAGTAAGAAATGAAGCCGGGTTTTGAAGCTAGACCTTTGCTCTAGGGCTTTTAATCAGTCCTCTTTAGTGGTTCCCAAGGACAAGCTTGGATGCTTCCTACTCAGAGCCACAGAAGAGTAACTCTAATTCTAGAATCATATAATGAGCTGCTTTTCAGCTGTTCTATATTTAGTGGTATATTGCTCTTCTCACCTGGTTAAGAAAACATACTACTTACCTATTAGACTGGACATTTTCCTGCCTGAGTGGCTTTTTTAGATGTTATGCTGGTGAATATGTATTGCACAGTTGACCTTTGAACAACACAAGTCTGAATTGCATGGGTCCACGTGTGAATCTCCCCACACCCTGCCCATACTAATTACGGCAGTAATACATGATGGAAGCTTGGCTGACTGCTCGAATGTGGAAATGAGGATATGGAGGAGCTACATATAGACACAGAGACCGACTATAAGTTACATGCTGATTTTTGACTGTGGGAGGGTCGGCATCCCTACCCTCTTGTTGTTCAAGGGTCAGTTGTATTCTCTCCAGGTGTATCATCCAGTTACTTGGAAGACCAGAATTCTTTGTCTAATACTCTGCACCTTCAGACTTCTGTTTTTTGGTTTGATTTGCCAGAATCAGATACGGATGTGCTTACTTCAGGCTAGGTATGAACTTATTTTCTCCATAGAGATGGGTATGCTGTATAGTTACTATGGTGTTGAGATAGGCTAATGTCATCTGAGAGTCCCTGAGAGGTGGAGAGCCACGTGGATATTCTATAGAGGAAATAAAATAAGACCTGTTTCTGTACTACATAAATATATTTGAAGTTACAAATGTAGACATTTAGAAAGTAAGGGATAGGCTTCATGGTCACGGAAGGCATGGAAATGGCGATGCTACTCACTTCTGTTTTTTAAAGGTCCAACCATGTTCCATGTTCATCAAGGCATTCCTACTACATTCCTGTGAGATGTCAATTTGCAGACTTAACGTTGATCGTGTCCTGGTTTATAACTTCTAAACCAGGTCAAAAAATTTTCCAGAGAAGACAAATATGCCCAATTAAGTGTTTTGAGTCATTCTAGGGTCATGATGAAAATCATGTTTAGCATTGCAATACCACATGAGAGGTTACTGCCATGGGTTTTCTAATTCATCAACATGTATGTGTGTCTACTTTATTGGAGCAAAATACTGTGTATCAGGTTATTTTAAAAACTAGGAATTTATAGCCGGTTCTCAGCCAGTTGTTAGGTAGTTGGGACACCAGATAGGCATGCAGTAAGGATGGACTCATAATCCAGGTATAGGTGAGTCCTGACAAAGTGTCATTTTTTTTTTTGAGCTGGCCTGTTTAGGGGAAAGGAAAAATGACATTATGTGAAAGAGACCCATGAGGTGGAGTTTTATCTCTAATGTCAAGGGATTAAATTGAATAAAATGAAGGTAGAAATTCTAGCCTGGGGAACGATCTGAACAAAATGGTAGTGCAGATGTCTATTGAAAACAGGGAGAGGAGATGAACTTGTTGGAGGAGAGGCTTTCTGTAGGGGAAGCTAGGATACGAGACCTGCGTTGGTCATCCGTTGTCAGTATATGTTGTTGAGAAGGATTAAGGGTAATTCAGGGTCAGATTATCAAGTCTTGAATACTAAGCTCAGGAGCTGAAAGCGGCCTTTTCCAGACTGCATTTTACGGAACCCGGGTATCCCATAAAATGCATTCCATGATCATATACGTGTAGGCAACACTTCACAAAGGTTCTGTGGACTCCTCAGTCTTGAATTTACTAATGTGTACTGTGCCTTCCCAAGGAGGAAGACTGAGAGCCTGCCATGTGTCTCACACTTGGAGTGCAGAATCTTAGTTTCCCAGGACACCCATGAGCAGCTACCCTGGAGGCTAGGTTTCTGTTTAAGGCTGTTTAGGAAAAACTGGCTCAGAGTGTTCTGCATCTGATGAAGCATTAAGAACCATCTCTGAAGAGAGCAATAATAATGTATGATTTAAAGTTTCATACTGCTTAAGCCTGCCTGCAGTTTTTTTATTTTTATTTTTTTTTATTCTCAGGGGGATAAATCTGGGTAGTTAAGATTTAAATAGTACAAAAGAGTCCTTATATTTCATGAAATCCCCAAGTCCTTTATAGGAGCTCATTTCAAGATATTCTTAAAATTTAGTTAAGATTTTTACAAATTTGAATGCTGAACTTCTGGCTTCTGTTGTTCTCGTTATTGACACTGAGGTTAAAGGACTTTTTCTTTGTTGGTCTTATTTATCCATTGAGATTAGTGTTATGCTGGGCCTTGGGTGCTGGGAGAGGTGTGTGGTCATAGGTAGAGAAACATGACTCACCCACGCTTCCTGTAACACTGTCCATACCACTGTGGTGTTGAAGGAAGGATTCACTAGGGTCTCATGTAATGGATAAGGACCTTATCTGTCTTATCCACTGTCTCTGGCAGCTGTTGATAAAGATTTTAATGCCATTTCCAGCACCCTGCTTCTAAAAATGCCATTCTGATGATTTGGTTTAGCAGATGCGTGGGTGTGCACACAGTCGCAGTATTGTATCTGCATCTTTGCAACCCCAGGGACTATAAGCCCGCCAGACTCCTCTGTCCACGGGATTCTCTAGGCAAGAACACTGGAGTGGGTTGCCATTGCTATTTCCTTCTCCAGGGTGTTTTCCCGACCCAGGCATTGAGCCCATGTGTCTTCCTTCTCTTGCATTGACAGGTGGGTTCTTTCCACCAACCTACCTGTCTGTACTTGTGTTCTGTGTTGTCAACTCTGGACTATCACAGGCTCACAAAAGGCTGAATCCAAAAATTGCTTCCTTCTTTACCTGTGTTTGAGATACAATCACATGGGACATGGCATTTCATCAAGACATCCCTGGTTGCTTTCTTCTGAGTTACATGAGCACCATTTCCTCCTCCAAGTTTCAAAATAAGGTAGCAAATAAATGTCTTAGTGAAAAATATCCAAGTGAGAGTATTTGATCCAGAGAAATGTAAGGAGAATCAAAATACAATTAGCTTGATTGTTAGTTGTAAAGGCCTTCAATTAAAATCTATTCTTTAGAAATACAGGTTGAAACATCAGTTTTTAATGAAAGCTGTCATGCTTACCAGCAATCATGTGCCAGATGCTTATATAATTCTTTTAAACTTAGATTTAGACTGCAATCAGGGAAAATGGGAGGAAAATTAGAGTAAGGTGCAAAATAAATCTTGATGTCATCTTAAAGAAATAACTGCATTTAGTCCAAGTTCTACTTTGCAAAGTAGAAAAGTGTGAGTCTTGAGGGAGAATGGCTTTTTCCAGGAGTGGATGCTTCCAGCTTGTCTTTTAGGTTAGCTCATTCCGCTTCACTACGACCCTAAATGGTCAAAAGTTTCTCTGCATCCAAGTGGAATTTTTTTTTTTTTTTAATTAAAGTGTTCTCAGAAAGTGTGGGTCTGTGTGTTGCTATTTTCTTTTGGTTTGTTTGTATTTGTACTCTGGGAGATTTTTGAAATAATCAAAAAACACTTAGGTCATAGACAGTGTTTACTGTCTTTAAACAATAGTTTACTTTTTTCTAAAACAGGAGATGGGTATTGCTCGTGTAATTGAGAAACTGAACAGACAGTTCGCATATTTAGTGTGAGACACTGGAATCTTGCTTAGATACAAGTCCTGACTCTGCTGCATTTTAAAGACGTGCTGTGCTGTGCTAAGTCGCTTCAGTAACTGTGGTCAGTTTAGCCTTTGTGCCTTGGTTTCTCCTTATATAAAATGGGGTTAGTATCTACTACCATATCTACTTCATTCGATTTTTGTGGATATTTAAGAGCTTAGACTAGTACCAGGTACATAATAAGTGTTAAGGAAATGTTGGTCATTCACAATCCCTTGTATGCAGAATCTAAGAAGACACGATACAAATGAACTTCTTTACAAAACAGAAAGACTCACAGACTAGCAGGCTGGGGGCAAGGATGAGGGGAAGGAATAGTTAGGGAGTTTGGGATGGATGTGTACACATTGCTATATTTAAAATGGATAACCAACAAGGTCCTACTGTATAGCCTGGAGAACTCTGCCCAATGTTATGGAGTTGACTGGATGGGAGGGGAGTTTGGGGGAGAATGGATACATGTTTATCTTTGGCTGAGTTCCCTTGCTGTCCACTTGAAACTGTCACAACATTGTTAATTAGCCATACTCCAGTATAGCATAAAAAGTTTAACAAAGAAATGTTGATCATTCATTACTAAATTAATAACAAACATTAGGTGTCATTTTTGGTTTTCTTGTTGAAGAAAGTGACTTATTTTTGGTGGGTTACTGTTGGGAAGGGGGCAAGAAATGACATAGGAGGGCAATGTACTTTTTTTAAACTTATATGATCACTGAGACATCTTTAATTGGAAGATAGGACTTGATTGTGAAATGTTTTTGTATGCATGCAAAAGTCTTATCACTTGCCCCCAGTTAATAACAAGCTCAGATATACAGGAGAAATATCAATAACCTCAGATAGTCCTGCCTGGAGAATCCCAGGGATGGGGGAGCCTGGTGGGGTGCCGTCTATGGGGTCACACAGAGTCGGACACGACTGAAGTGACTTAGCAGTAGCAGCAGCAGCAGCAGCAGCAGATATGCAGATGACACCACCCTTATGGCAGAAAGTGAAAAACTAAAGAGCCTCTTGATGAAAGTGACAGAGGAGAGTGAAAAAGTTGGCTGAAAGCTCAACATTCAGAAAACTAAGATCATGGCATCTGGTCCAGTCACTTCATGGCAAATAGATGGGGAAACAGTGGAAACAGTGGCTGACTTTATTTTTCTGGGCTCCAAAATCACTGCAGATGGTGATAGCAGCCATGAAATTTAAAGACGTTTACTCCTTGGAAGGAAAGTTATGACTAACCTAGACAGCATATTAAAAAGCAGAGACATTACTTTGCCAACAAAGGTCCGTCTAGTCAAGGCTATGGTTTTACCAGTGGTCATGTGTGGATGTGAGAGTTGGACTATAAAGAGAGCTGAGCCTTGAAGAATTGATGTTTGAACTGTGGTGTTGGAGAAGACTCTTGAGAGTCCCTTGGACTGCAAGGAGATCCAACCAGTCCATCCTAAAGGAGATCAGTCCTAGGTGTTCATTGGAAGGACTAATGTTGAAGCTGAAACTCCAATACTTTGGCCACCTGATGTGAAGAGGTGACTCATTTGAAAAGACCCTGATGCTGGGAGGGATTGGTGGCAGGTTGGAGAAGGGGATGACAGAGGATGAGATGGCTGGATGGCATCACCGACTCCATGGACATGAGTTTGAGCAAGCTCCAGGAATTGGTGATGGACAGGGAGGCCTGGCGTGCTGTGGTTCATGGGGTCGCAAAGAGTTGGACATGACTGAGCGACTGAACTGAATATCAAGCTCCAGAATGCTCCGTGTATAGTCTTTGCAGCTGTGGAAATCACTTCTAGCTTTGAGTTCCCTACCAGAAGATCAAAAATAACCCAAGAGAATAACTGGTGTACTACTTTCCTAGTTTCTGAAAACTTCTGTGACTCTCAGACATGGTGGTTGAGGATGTTTGGGGTCCTGAGAAACCATCAGCATGCGTGTCAGTGGTGAGGGGGAAGGGCACTAAATATACCAGACACACATACCTATTGGTGACATTGGGTTTCTTTGCTCACAGTGTTAACTGATTAAAACCAGATTATTAACCGTAATTTATTTCTGTAGGTAGATGCCATAGAACTTGCTATATTGTTATTAGTGAGTTCTGAAAATTCACTGTAGCATTGACATTTTAGGATGACTTTTGCTTGTTAAATGTTTGTCTTTGGAAATAGTTGAAAAATATGGTCCTTGTGTAAGTCCAACCTCATCTCTGAAGTATTTCCAAGTTCTTTGGTTTAGAACTTTTCCTGACAGTTTGCCACCAAAACCAGAAGCTGTGATGTGTGCTTGAGAGATCCCCACACCTTTTATCCCACAGACCCTGAATTCTTTGTCTGGATGGTTTCTTTAAGCCTGTATTTACTGTTTCAGCTTCCTGTCAGAGTGATCCCGTCTAGCCCTATGTCTTCTGTCTACAGCGCTCATATTTGCCTTTTTCCTCCAGAATATATTTTATCTGTGTTACACTATTTGTACCTCAAATTCTGTGTCTTCAGAACAGTCATTTTTCAAACTATGTCCACTTCCTTTCTTCTCAATGGCTTTTCAGTGATATAGTTTGGTTACTGAGGCTTTAATCTCCAGCAATTTTAAACTTTCCCCTCTCTTCTTATCCTCTTGATCCATGGAGTCACTGAAACCTTTCTTTATTAGTTCTTTTGTCTTCCACATTCCCTCTTCCAGGCCTTCCCAAGTGGCGCTAAAAGTGTTAAACGCCATTGTGTCCGACTCTTTGCGACCGCATGGACAAGAATACTGGAATGGATTGTCATGCCCTTCTCCAGGGGATCTTCCCAATCCAGGGTTTGAACCCAGGGCTTCCCTGGTGGCTCAGATGGTAAAGAATCTGCCTGCAATGTGGAAGATCTGGGTTTGATCCCTGGGTGAGGAAGATCCCTGGAGAAAGGAATGGCCACCCACCCCAGTTTTCTTGCCTGGAGAATTCCAATGACAGAGAAACTTGGCAGGCCACAGTTCATGGGATCCCAAAGAGTTGGACATGACTGAGTGACTTTCACTTCACTCCTGGATTGCAAGCAGATTTTCTTTCTTTCTTTCTTTCTTTTTTTTTTTTTTAACTGTTTAAACTATCCAGGCACTAGTGGTGAAGAAGAATTCCTCCACCAGTGCAGGAGACGCCAGAGATGTCAGTTGGATCCCTGGTCAAGAAGATCCTCTGGAGTAGCAAATCACAATTCACTCCAGTATTCTTGCTTGGAAAATTCATGGACAGAGGAGCCTGGCAGGCTACAGTCCATGGGGTCACAGAGAGTTGGACATGAGTGGGCACACATAACACCAAACATCCCTCTTACAGCTTTATCCTTGCTGCCTCCCTGGTCTGGAACTCAGGCTTCATACCCCCAATAATACAGCAGCTTCTTTACTGTACTACTATATAGCATCAATTACTAAAATTTACTATGGATTACTTTAACAGCCTTCTATTAGTCCCTAAGACACAAGTATTCAGTTGTCTTCCCTCTGTAGCTTTCTCACTAAAGCCTAGCCTGTATTTTATGCTTCACTCCTGATGTAAAACTCATGATAGTAGGTTAAGGCCCAGACCCCTCAATCAACTCGTCTTCACTGGGCCTTACCAACATTTGCCCTTAAAAGTTTCTATTCTGCATCAAGACTTTTTTTTCAAGCTCAGTGTCATAACTTCTCACATCAGGCTCATTCTTAACTTCTTTTGGCCCAAATCTTTGGAATGGCCTTCGCTTGTATTTTCACTCCTGTATCTTTCATCCCATCGTTATGAGCTTCCCCTTCTCCTTCATACATACCCCTCATTTAAAGACTTATAACCTGCATTTTTTCCCTCTCATTTCCTGCCCTGGATGAACACTTAACTGTTAGCTGTCCATCTTTTGTTTCCATTTTATGTTTTCCATTGTTCTATTTCTGTTTGGTATCTTCCATTTAATTGGTTTTTGACTTTCTAGGGGCAAGTGTTATTACTTAATGTTGGTATGCCCACTCAGTGTGATGGATACAGTAGGCACAAAATCTCAGAAAATATGGAGTGACTCTGTGGTCAAAACTTGGAAGTCAACACACGCACAGCTGTGCCAGGAATGTGAAGCGTTATTGACGGAGCAGCATTTATAGAAGCCTGTGCAGACGCAAGGTGGTGTGATTATGGGGATGTTTGCTGCTAGTGTCTTCTGTTCTGGAATATCAGCGCTCTGCCTGCACGTCTCATGACCTTCAAAGTTTAACTAGTGACAGTGAGATGTGTTTCCATAATAGGTCTTTACAAATACGACCCTGTTTGGTCATGTTGGTTTAGTCCCGTATCTTTTACTAGGTCTTCTGTTTATTCACTTAGGGATATTTGCTGGTCTGTCTTGTCTATAAAAGGTTCCTAAGATAGAGTTGATTTTTGACTGTTATCTCTGTACTCCTGTGATCTCTCCAAGAATCTTGCTCATCTGAAAACACACGGTTGCTTAAGGATAGGGGTTAAATCAACATCTTTTGCATCCTTGTATCATACCTTGCTGCCTTCCTATGTTGTCACCCCTTCTGGACTCCGTCATCTGGAATTTCAGATGCTGCCCACTCTAAGCCATTTCCACGTTTTGCCCAGTACCAGCTGTGACAAAGCACAGGCTACAGAGGAGAGGTGTGTGTGAGAAAGAGAGAGATTAGGGTACATTTTTCTCCAGGTAAATCTCTCTCTCATTTTTGTTTTTGTCTTCATCTCTTTCCCCAGGGGTCCATATTGGTAAATATACTGGCTTCTCTTTGTAGGATTTGTATTCAGTGCTTTAGCAGTGTCTAACTTGGCGTTCTCTGCGAGTTTAAAGCGTGTGCCTTCTTTTCCATCATTGGATCACCCGGCATCATCACTGAGCATCCTTAACTGACCCTGACTCATCAGCCATATCTCCATGGCTGAGAGATAGACACTCTGTTGTCCATTTTACTAGATGTCCTTAAAACTTAACAGAACCCAGGAACTGGTGGTAAGATTTCCTCCTGCTCGTGGAACATTTGTAATTTCCTTTTAAGTGCTGCCATCGTGGGGTTTCCCTTGGGAGTGGGTGGTATGACTGTAGTTTAGAAATGTTTTCAGGATATTAAAATGTTAGGAGCCTCTTTTGGCTCTCTTACCTACAGATAGATCAGGAGGAAGAAGATGGAAAGAGCTTATTATGGATAACTTTTTCAAATATTTTTGACATTCTGGGTTTTGGATCCCAGCATTCCATTGCTTCTGGCTGTCACCCCTGGTCAGACGCACCAGTATCTTAAACTGAATATAGCCAGAGACAGATTCATTCTGTCTGCTCTCCTATAACCTTTTCCTTTGAGTTTTGTACTTCAAAGACTGTTGTTGTCGTTTACCTGTCGCTCCCATGCCCTACCAATCACTCATGCCTTATTGAAGTAACTCACCATGTGCACCAAATATTTTTCTAATCCATCACCATTTTTCTGTTCTTACATCTGGCCTCCATCATCTTCAGCCTTGGCTAGTTGAAGCACTTTTTGTTAGGCTCCATAGTCTATTGGAGTGAACACCCCACCCTGCTTCCAGCCTCCTGAACTAGATCTCGTTGAGTTAGTTCCCTGATTGAGGGAAGCGCACACTTAGCTTTCTCCCATTCCCTGGTTCATCTCCTTGCCAAAATACTCCCACACTTGCATCCGTTAATGTCTTTGATTTGATGGTCAGGTCCCTGAGTCAGTCCTGACTGATCTGCAGTTCAGGCCCATGTTTTCTATCTCAACTCTTCCTATATCCAAGGAGTACTTAAAATGAAGCAACTGTCTCTTACCAGAAATTTGATGATGTAGTGGTGACCCCTGAGTCGCTGTGTCTCTCCTGTTGTCCCTGCTGCAGTTCCCACCCCCCGGGTCATCATTTGGTGGCTCTGTTTTGCAGTTCTTCCTCCCATCTTGTTTTGACCCAGTCTGGGGTTTCCCAGAGTCCTATTACCTGAATTTTGACTACCTGCATGTATGCATGCTCAGCAGTTCAGTCATGTCCAAATCTTTGTGACCCCATGGGCTGTATAGCTTGCTGGCTCCTATGTCCATGGATTCTCTAGGCAAGAATTCTGGAGTGAGTTGCCATTGCCTTCTCGTAGGGATCTTCCCGACCCAGGGATCGAACCTGTGTCTCTTACATCTCCTGCATTAGTAGGCAAGTTCTTTACCACTGAGCCACCTGGGAAGCCCCTTTGACTAGTTATTCAGGTTAGTAATCTAGAGTTTCTTTAAGGCATCAGCTTGGACCTCAACTTCTTGCTTGTTTAGGTACCTCTCATCGGAATTACTCCTGCCAAGACTGGTGATTGCCACAACCGGGAGCTCTTGCGTGCAGGGTGGGGAGCTCTTTGCTCACTGTGTTTCCTTTCCTTTGACTCTAACAAATCACCACAAATATGGTGACTTAAAGCAACAAATGTAGGTGTTCACAGGGCCATGCTCTTGCCAGAGGCCTAGCAGAGAATCTATTTCTTGTATTTCCTAGCTTCTGGTGTCTGCTGACATCCCTTGGGTTGCGTCTGCATCACTCCAATAGCTACCTGACTCCAGTAGTCATGTGGCCTCCCCTCTTCTGTCTGTAGCCATATCTTCCTCTATCTCCTTCTTCTAAGGATATTTGTGATTGCTTTTAGGGCTCAACTGGATAATCTAGAATAATCTATTTCAAGATTCCTAATTTAATTGTATCTGCAGAGTGTTTGGCATAGAAGGTAGCATTTTCAGGTCCTGGGGCTAAGGACCTGTTATCTTTGGAGGTTGTTATTCATACCATTTATTTCTTTAAGAGTGTGGGCTGTGCTTGGTTTCCACTGCTGTGCACGGGCTTCTCTTGTTGCAGAGCACAGGCTATAGGGTGCACAGGCATCGCTGCTCCACAGCATATGGACTCTTCCCAGAGTAGGGATCGAACCTATGACCTCTGCATTTGCAGGTGGAATCTTAACCCCTGGACCACCAGAGAAGTCATTTTATTTGAACTATGATGCTCTGTTTCCCCCGCCCAATTTGGGTCTGCTGTTTCTGGAAACCCTGGCCCGACCATCGCCAAGTCATGGTTAAGGTTTGCTAAGCTCCTTGGCTTCTCTGCCTCCTTCTCCACCTCACCTCCACCTAGAGAACTGGCCTCAGCAATGCTGTTGGTTTCCCAGGTCTGTCTCACGTCAGGGCCCGGTACAATCTCCGCTGCTGCTGTTCATCTTGTGTCAGTCTTACATTTTGAGTTGTAGACAATACCAAGTCCTTTTTTTCAGAATACCATCCATGATGCTCTTCCTCTTGCCCATGGAGACCTTGGAATCCATGTCTTTCCAGATGGTTCCCATTGTTCCTCACTGAACAAGGGCATATCCAGACGTGCCCTGAGATGGGGCTGCTGTTTGCTTATCTAGAATGCTCTTTGCCCTTCTGTGTCCAGTGGAGTATAGTTCATTTTATAAGATCCTGTTCAAACGTCAGTTTCTCTGAAACTTTCCTGAACCCCAACCCCACCCCCCCTCTCTTCATGGAGAGTTAATTACTTCTTTCCTCTGTTCTTCTCAGTGCTGTGTTTATGCTTAATCTTAACCCTTACCACACTGTATTCCGCTTCACTGTGTCTCTGTCTCCTGGCTAGATGTTGAGGTTCATGAGAGCCAGGAATAAGACATTATTTCTCTCTTTTATTTTAACATGACACATGGCCCACTGTAAGTGCTGGATACGATCCTCATAATAAATATGTGTTGAATCAACTCAAATTTTGAATTTCCCACCATTCAGAATATCTTAGTTTGTATAAATGTTTATAACTTTTCTCCCAGTTTTCTTATGAACCCCAAATTGTTTTCCATAGAAGGCTATGTATAGTCCCTTTTGTTTTTGTTTCCATTACAAATGGATTAAAAATACTCTCTGTATTCTGTACTTAAATTTCAACCCGAGGACATCATTACATTTACTCGTCTATGGAACCAGTTTACTTTGAGGCTTTAGTAAAATTGAAAGTCTCTCAGTCATGTCCGACACTTTTGACACGATGGACTGTCCATGGAATTCTCCAGGCCAGAATAGTGGAGTGGGTAGCCTTTCCCTTCTCCAGGGGATCTTGCCAACCCAGGGATTGAACCCAGATCTCCCTCATTGCAGGCGGATTCTTTCCCAGCTGAGCCATAAGGGAAGCCTGATTCAAGAGACCCTGGTTTGATTCCTGGATCAGGAAGATCTGCTGGAGAAGGGATAGGCTACCCACTCCAGTATTCTTGGGCTTCCCTTGTGGCTCAGCTGGTAAAGAATCCATCTGCAATGTGGGAGATCTGGGTTTGATCCTGGGTTGAGAAGAACTCCTGGAGAAAGGAAAAGGCTACCCATTCCAGTATTCTGGCCTGGAGAATTCCATGGACTATATAGTCCATGGGGTTGCAAAGAATCAGACACGACTGAGCAACTTTTACTCACTTTACTAAAACTGAAAAACTACTACGTAATGTTGTTTAATTGTCCTCTTATTGATTGAACTTAAAGAGAGAACATGGAATTGTGCTTGTCAGGATTGCTTCTTTTGACTTACTTTGTTGAAACAGAACTGTTTTTTTTTCCCCCTGTTTCTTTGAATATTTTGTTTTTCCTGAGTGGATCTGATTTTGAGTTATTTTCCCCACCTTTTCATTAGAAGCTGGGGGGCTGAGTTGCCCTCTGCCTCCCGGATCTTAAATATGCTGGCCTGTGAGGTATTGGCCGTGTTGCATTGCTGGTGTCTGTTTCCTATTTCTCTAGCCTTGAGCCTCTTAGGAGTTGTGTAGAGGGTGCTGGTATTTTATTAAATTGCATGTCTTATATTTATGAGAAACTCAAAGGGCTTTGAGGATTTTCCTTTTTGGTATCTAATCTTCTAACAGCTCTCTGAGGTAGAGAGTGTGAAGTGTTATCTCCATTTTGCAGATGTTATAACAGAGGCATAGCACAACTTGATATAGGCCCCATAGCAAATCACAGACTCAGAGGAAAATGTCTCCGGGTCTTTTCAACTTCCATTTCCGTGATCTAGATGCCAGATGACTTAATTTTAATTTTTCACACTACTACCCATTTTGGTTTTTGCGTGAAATACTGTTGTCAGCTCTTGCAGAGTAGTCAGTGCTCCAATTTTAGTATTTTTCTAAATCTAAAGTTATCTTTTCTTATTGCTTAACATGGACACATGCATGTGTGTTTAATAAAAAATCACTCATGTATGTATGTATTTTTCTTTGAAAAGAATTGATATACAAAATTAGGTTCTGCAAAAATGTTACTTGGTCTGGTCACTGCATGCAAAAATGAGATTTCAGTACCAGCTTATCTGATACTTTTGACTTTCTTGTCAGTTAAGCACATTTAAGAGATATCAGCCATAGATATGAAAATATTAAAATATAACCCATGACCAGAAATACGATAAAATTAGATGGCAAGTACTCATTAATAAGTAAATATTTTTTATTTGAATAGTTTTTCCTTGCAAATGACAATATCCCCAAAGTGAGCCCCTACTGTTGCTTTCATATCCTTTTCCTCAAATGTTAATTTTTTTTTCCACTAGGGATAGTTAATACATTTTTTAAAATTTAAAATTTTACTGCAGCTATACTTAAAATGGACAGCCAACAAGGACCTACTGTGTAGCGCAGGGAACTCTGCCCAGTATTATGTAACAACCTAAATGGGACAAGAATTTGAAAAAGAATTAGATACTTGTGTATGTAGAACCGAAGCACTTTGCTATATACCTGAAACTATCACAACATCATTAATCAACTATACTCCAAAATAACATAAGTTATAAAAATCAAAATGGAAAAGAAAATTACTGCAGCTCTAAGTGCTTGATCAGATTTGCCTGAGTCTTTAAAGGGACTGTCTCAAGAGGCTTTGTGTCTGCGGTGTAGAGTGTGTGGCAAGCCTTCTGTCTCCTTGCTGACTGTCTTTGGAATGCCCCTCTCTTCGGCCAAGTGGCATTAATTATCCTCTTGGTCTGCGAGCACTGAGCACTGCGTGGTTGTCTCCGAGGCTCAGTTTCAGTTTACTGCTGTGAAATGGTGGTGAGGCAGGCTCAGCTGCCTTCGGAAGCAGCCGAGACCTCTGTGCGCTTTCCCTGAGCCAGGAGCGGGGATTGAGAGCACCTGGTGAGGGGCTGCAGCTTGCCAGCCTCCACTTGGGCAGGCAGGCAGGCAAGCAGGCAGGCAGGCAGGCAGGCAGGCAGGCAGGCAGGCAGGCAGGCAGGCAGGCAGGCAGGCAGGCAGGCAGGCAGGCAGCCTGCCTCCCTTCCCACCCCCCACACTTCTGAGCACCACCCAGCTGCAGCGTCTTTGCCTTGAAACCATTTGGAGCGGCTGGAGCCGAGGCCACCCAGAGCTTCTGTGAGCAGCTGTGGCTGCGATGCTCCCTATTGGCCAAGGCGGAGAAGATTCTCACTTATCTACACTGAACACGGGTGGCCATGATCCCTTAGGACAATGCAATTTCTCACTGTCTGGTGTGTGTGGGGGAGCTATTGTCCTCCTCTCCAGCTTGTTGTCTGAAGTCTTTTTGTAAGGCTTCCAGCTTTTGCTGACTCACAACACACACACACACACACTCACTCTCTCTCTCTCTCTCTACTTTTCTTGCCTCTTTGAGCCCCATTTAA
Source organism: Nanger dama (assembly GCA_917880005.1). Lineage (NCBI taxonomy): Eukaryota > Metazoa > Chordata > Mammalia > Artiodactyla > Bovidae > Nanger > Nanger dama. Next base: position 9,741,021 of record CAKJTW010000032.1, on the reverse strand, counting down.
TGATATTCGAAATAACAGAGCAGATAACAAACCTCTCTGTTTGGAGGGTAGGGGAGCCGGGGTTGGGGGTAACAGCTTAAAATTTCAGCTCATCTTTCTCTTCGATTGTGAACTCTTTGCTTTTCTGTCCCTGCCTCGGCTCTTTACCTGTTCTGGACTGAGCCACAAGTCTAAAGGTGGCTGGTGCGCGATTCCAGAAGCATCGTTCACGTTGGGGACTGGCTGCGAGCGGAAGGATGGATGCATTTTGGTAGCACACCGCCCCCTCACCCCTCGCCCTGAAAACTGCCGTTTCTAAGGACCATCTTAGGAAGGAAGTTTCTTCACCAACCTCTCTCGCTTGTGCCGACCTGTAATTAAAAGGAATGAAGGACTTGATTCCCAGTGCGTGCACCTGGGTTTTTCATGGAGTCTTTTAGCAGTATGCCCTGAGCGCCGGCTGGCAGGTGAGGGATTTCTAAAGCAGAAAATCAAGTTTATTCACAGTGCAAGCTTATAGTTTTAGAAACCGCGTGGTGACGAGCTCTGTCACTCCTAGTCTTTGGCAGGCACCAGTGAACCCTGCAGCCTCACCGACTGAGACAGAAAACGTGGGAAGTCTGCTTTCCTTCTTAATTACCTTTTAAATGATGTTAGCTCCGAGTCAGAACAACAGCTTCAATCCTTCATTGGAGTGATATTTTTTATTGCAGTAAAATCATGTTCTTATGTGGTCTTAGCAGAAAATAGGACGTTTTGTTAATGGAAGAAAAATTGAACAAGCATGTGGACAGCATCCTACCTGGTAGCATGTATAAACTTCTCGTATTAGTAACGTGTACTGGAGGAGCACTTGGAACTGTTCAAATATATCATAATCCCTAGCCTTTGTGGGTCACTATTTGCTCAACTAGATAAATGACTTAACTGGTAACAGATGCACCTTTCTCAGTGATACTTTAGACCAAGATCAGGACACAAAAATAGTCTCTGTCCTCTCTTTTACTGTCATCAGTTCATGAAAATACTGCCAAAAGGCTGGAAAACAAAATTTTCTCATGTTTTACAACACAGCTCCCCAGGGCCCAATTTGTTCTTAATAATTTTCAAAAGAGACTCTGTCCCATAGCTCTCCATCAGTGTCTGGACTGCCTTCAAGTGAGCTGCAGCCTGATGCTGGCTCTTTGCTAGTTTCTAGGCCATGGAAAGTTCTGGAAAGCTGATCATTTTCCCTCCGTTGTGGGTACAATGCAAGTGTTAGATGTGGTGTGGTGGTGTTGTCTGACGTGTGTGTGTGTGTGTGTGTGTATGTGTGTGTATATACAGCTCCTAATGCAAAAATCGGCTTCCCCAAGACTTGTCTCCAATGCCTGTGCCTTGAATGCAGATGGTCACAAATAGAGGCCGCCTCTGTCTGGATGTCTTGGACATCTCTGCTTCAGTTAGAGCTCTTGTTCCAGGCCTCAGGGGATGATGACAGAGGGTTATTTTCTAGCCTGCCCTGGAGCCCCTGAGCCTTTGCTGATTGACATAGCTGCCTTTATCTGTGTGTAGAATCTGGCCTTCAGCCTCCCACAGTGTGGGGAGAGCGCAGTGAGGAGTGGGAGGAGGGAGAACGATTCAGCCTGTGCTAAATGTCAGGCACTGTGCTGGGTGCTGTCCATACATGTCCCTGCAGCCCTCCCATGACCTTGAAGAGGAAGTTTTTATGGATGAAGCACCGTGGAGCTTCCGAGCTCAGATGCCGGAGCCATACTACCCGGATTTGAATCACAACATCGCCACCTTCAAAGCATGTGACCTCCCCATGCCTCTGCTGCTTCATTTGTAAAGTGGGGATAATAACAAACATCAAATGTTTGGAGCTGTGCTAAATACCTTAAAGACTGTTAAGTGCTTCCACCAAACAGTATTGGGTATTTGTGAAGGAAGTAGGAACACAGGTCAGTTAACTTGCCCAGTGTATTTAGGAAGCAGGGCAAGGATTTGATCTTGGATCTGCTGGTTTAAGAGAGCCGATCTTTTCACCTCGCCACTGCCCATACTTCTTTTCATCCTAGCTACATTTGCATTGGTGTCCCGGGTCCATTCTCTTCTTTCTGCCTCACCTCCCCCGATCAGGCCCTGTGTCTCTCTGGGGTTCCCTTTTGCTCTCCTCTGGAGAAACATCCTAGGGTTTTCCTCAGAGCCTAAATGTTTAAGGCTGTCCATGTGGGCAGATGATAACGACTCCTTCCTCCAGAAGAGTTGGGGTTGAACTGACACTCTAGTTGCTTGGTCAGGCTTCCAGGATAGAACAGGTAATCCTTCCTTGCTCCCTATTGTTATTTTGTCTGTTTTTTACCACTCTCAAAAACGGGAGGATCTTGTGAGCAGATTTCTGTGCCCTGTGCCTCCCCGTGCCCTCTCCCTGAATAAGGGACTCAGCTGAGCAGACAGGCAGCGGCTCATGGGTATTTGAGTTGAGGAAGGAGAACGCCGCATTGAATGGCTTTTCCTGTCTCTAAACAGAAAATGCCCAGGGGAGAGCGTTTTTCCTCTTCCCCGCGGTGGGATCAAGAGTTTAGAGTCTGGATTTGGGGATCTTTGACATGTCCTTTGCTTCGCTGGGCAACTTCTGCCAGGATTTTCATTTCTAAAAGCTGTGTCCCTGTATCTTAGGTCTTCACACCTAGTGGAGTTGGTTTGAACCTGTGTATCTTATGTCAGCTTTCCTTATTGACACTTAAGAAACGCTGCTGAGGCTGTAGAACATATTTATAAAGATTTTAGGTGTGATGACGAGCAACTGAGCCTTTGGTCTCCAGTAAGAAAAAGACAAACGAAATTTGATTCCTTTTGCCCCAGTTCCTGCTAACCTACCTCCACATGGCCAGTTTATTTTGGATGGAAATGTTCAGTAATGTTAAAATTTATGTAATTTTATTTTTTTAAACTTTTTTTTTTAAACTAAGGATGCAAGGTCTTTAAGGGAAGACAACACTATTAATAGAATGTGGCTGTGTGTGGTTTATTTTTGTTTTCAAAATGGAAATGTTTCTTTGGGGATTTTGGCATGCTCTTTGATATGTTGAAAGATGAGAAAACATCATTTGGGAAACTCAGCACTTCTACCATATTAGGAAATTTACAGTGCCTCAGATTTCACATTTAATGTTTTAATTGCCTGGTCTGGTAACAGAAAAATGTCTAGCTTCTCTCTTTCATGTAGAGTTTACACCACCACTTTCCCTCCCCTCCAGTGGTGGGCTGTTGCAGCTTCTGCTTCCTCCCCCAGTCCCAGTGTGGACTGAGGGTTTGCTCAGAGAGAGCAGTTCATCACGTGGCATATTAAATGATTATTGTGTTGACTTCTACCATACTTTTTTTTTTTACTTTGCAGTTGTTTCCTACGATGTTTGTAAATATCCTAAAAGTGCAACTGAAGTCAAGTTGTACTTTTGAAACTTTTAAGTTGTTTTTTTGAGTGGAGGGTGCTACTCGGAACAGTATGTACAGTATAGAAGAATTCTAAGACAGTGCTACCATCTTGGTCTGAGGGCAGTGCTTAAGAAATACGCCTGCACATTAGAGAAAAAGAGATGTTGGGGGAAGATAGGTGGGAGGAGAGTAGAGAGGAAAGAGAAGAGTTGGGCTAGTCCATGGAATTTAGGCTTTCTGGAAAAGGCAAGAGCTAAAATAAAGTTGACATTTACTCTTCTTGTGAGAAAGCAATGATGAAAGGACTTCTAAAAGTCATTTCTTGTGAACAATAAAATCTGAGGGGAACAGTCTTACACGTTGTCTTTACAGTCATGCGTAGTCACAGATTTAGAAGGGAAAAGTGCTCTTGTCTGGAAATTAAGGCACTGTCACTAGGAAGCTCAGAGTGGGGACTATTTTCACTTTCCACGAACAGCTCTCTCCAAAATGTTTATTTCATTTTTCAGTAAAGTGAAGTGAAAGTTGCTCAGTCGTGTCCAACTCTTTGCTACCCCATTGACTATACAGTCCATGGAATTCTCCAGGCGAAAATTCTGGAGTGAGTAGCCTTTCCTTTCTTCAGGGGATCTTCCCAATCCAGGGATTGAATGAAGCCAGGTCTCCCACATTGCAGGTGGATTTTGTACCAGCTGAGCTCACAAGGGAAGCCATTTTTCAATATCTAAACATAATTTTGAGTTACATAGTAATCCATGCTTATTATAGAAAATTTGAAAAAATGGTAAGAGCTCTGAAAGAAAATAAAATTGACCTATAATTTTATAATCTAGAGAGAATTTGAATGTATTGCCATTTAGTATTTCTATGTTGTATCTCTATGCATTATGTAAGTGGAGTCAACTATATATGTACATTTTGAACTCTGATTTCTTTCTGTAACAGTAAAGTAAGCAAGGTATTTTATGGTTGAGTTGTGATTCTTTTTTAAATTAATTTTTATTAGAGCATAGCTGTTTTGCAGTGTTGGGTTAGTTTCTGCTGTATAGGAAAGTGAATCAGCTGTATGTATCCACATATCCCCTCTTCTTTGGATTTCCCTTCCGTTTAGGTCATACAGAGCATTGAGTACAGTTCCCTGTGCTATACGATAGGTTCTCAGTTATCTATTGTATATATCATCATGTATTCATGTCAATCCCAATCTCCCATTGAGTTGTAATTCTTGATGTGACTGTGTCACAATTTCATAACCTCACTTTGAGTTTTCTACTCTACTAATTGTGTTGATTGTGGTTTATTGTGTTAGGTAAAGCAATCCTCTTGAGAGTCCCTTGGACAGCAGGGAGATGAAACCAGTCAGTCCTAAAGGAAATCAGCCCTGAATGTTCATTGGAAGGACTGATGATGAAACTGAAGCTCCAATACATTGGCCACCTGATGTGAAGAGCTGACTCATTTGAAAAAACCCTGATGCTGGGAAAGACAGAAGGCAGGAGGAGAAGGGGACAGAGGATGAGATGGTTGGATGGCATCACCAACTTGATAGACATGAATTTGAGCAAGATTTGGGAGAAGGAGAAGGGAGAAGGTGAAGGTGAAGGGAAGATGGTAAAGGACTGGGAAGCCTGGAGTGCTGCAGTCCATGGGGTTGCAAAGAGTTGAACACGACTGAGTGATTGAAAAACGAACAGCAACAAGCAATGCTATACAGGGCATCTTTGGACATGAATGGTTTTATTTCCATATTCCTGATTATTTTATTGAATTATCATTCTATAGGAGAACTACAGTGTCTTTAAAGGACCCCTGTACATATTGCTAAGTTGCTTCCCAAGGAAGGTGTATCCTTCCAACACTGATATTTCAGAATGCCATCTTGCTGCACTTCGGCCAATACTGAATACTTTTTTTTTTAAAAAGCTTCTCTAATCAGGAAAAATAATGCATTTGTTACATTTAATTCCCATCAAGACCTCCAAAATTTAACATATCTAGTGATAAATGCTTTGTAACATTTTTCTTTTTTAAAATTTCTTTTCCTTTCATTTTGTTCCTTCTTTCTTCCCTCTAAATTCCTAAATTTAGTTGCCTAAATTCCTTCGAATTGATCTCTCCTGTGTAGTCTGTCTTTCCACTTCTTCAGCCTACTTTTCCAAATCCATGTCTTGCCACTGTCCCAACCAGGTCTTGCTTTAGCTAGATATTTCTGCTTTTCCCACCCACATACCTTTTGAAGGTCACTTCTGTCTCTGGTAGGTTTCCATCACTTGACAGTAGTATCCCAGGCCTTGCTTTTATCTTTTAAGACGGAAGTTTATCTTTGATAAAGTCTCCGCCTGACCACTTCACCAGGTCGTGATCGGCCCTTAATCTGTCTCCAGGGCTTGCTCTGTACTTTTCATAAGCTAATTTATATCTTTGATTAAATGGTAACGTGTGTGTTTAATTGTCCTACATGGACTGCCCGATCTTGCAACCATGGATGCTTTACTTCTGTAGCCGTTGCTCTCCACCTTGTGTGACCCAAACAAATACGTAGAACAGTTCCCATATCCCAGAGCTGTGTACTCAGCGAAATGCTGGTGTTTGATCATTCCCCTGCTTCTTTTTCCATTTAATCTCCATTCCCCTTTGCTTTTCCCTTTCTTTCTTATGATCGATTTTCTCATTCAATAATAGAGAATCACTTGGTGTATACATTTTGGAAAGAGTGTTCCTTGCTTGCCCCAACTGTGTCTGAAACATTATCCCATGCCCTTTTTATAATGTGTCATGTTCAACTACCACAGGACCTTTGAGTTCTTCAGAAATTGATGAGCTAATTTTCTAGTAACAATTCTCATTGTATATTTTTGTTTTCTTGGCAGACTAGTCAATCTTACTTTCTCTTAATACAGTGCTTACCATTCATCTTCTCTGCCAGCCGCGTGCCCCTCCTCCCCCAAACCATGTTTTCTAACCCAGACTTGGCTTCTCTGAAGTATGAGGTCCTTCCCACATTCTAGAAAGTGGACCAGGCATATACAGTTGAAGAATTTAGAGATAAAGCACTGAATAGTGAAATATGGTCCTGTGATGCACCAGAAGATCAAACCAGTCAATCCTAAAGGAAATCAACCCTGATTGTTCATTGGAAGGACTGATGCTGAAGACTGCAGTACTTTGGCCACCTGATGAGAAGCGCTAACTCATTGGAAAAGACGTGATGCTCGGAAAGATTGAGGGCAGGAGGAGAATGGGGCAGCAGAGGATGAAAAGGATGGTTAGATAGCATCACTGACTCAGTGGATGTGAATCTGAACAAACTCCGGGAGGCAGTGAAAGACAGCGGAGACTGGTGTGCTGCAGTCCATGGGGTGGCAAAGAGTTGGACATGACTTAGCGATGGAACAGCATCAACATTACACCAGAAGGGAGGGACTCGTTTACTCAAGAAAGGCATTATCAACATGAATGAGATTTATTATGGATGCTGGAGGTTGGGTAAGATTTACATGGGACATGGGGGATGAGAGGGTATTTACAAAAATAAACAAGAGTTCCAAGAACTGATTGACAGTGATGGTTAGTGGAGATTAACCTGGTGTATTTGTGGAAATATATTTACATGGAAATTGAAGATTATATGGACATCTAGGCTCAAAATGAGCAAGAGGGGGACATTATTATCTCTGGGAAAGATGTCAGTCTTTGCTTCTTTGTGGAAGCTGACCATGAATGTCTGAATCCCCCTGCTAGGCCCGTTACACTGTTTTCCCTTAGATTCTTCCCTGCTTCTTCCCCTCCTTTCTTCTCTTATTTTCCATCCTACTGGAAGTGCCATCATATACAGACTGATTAAAATTTTCATGGAGAATTTCCCAACCATTGTCTCATTTGATCCTTATTATAATTGTGGGCCATTGGAGTCAGGCTAATTTAAAAATAGGAACCTAAAGGTCACTGAGATTAAGTAACTCTCCTGAAGCCATGGAAGTAATAAGCCTTAGCCCTGGGCTGTGAGGCTCAGGTCCTGATGTGGTCAGTCATGCCCTGTCTGCCCTGCCGGCTTGCTCTGTTCCTTCACGTACCATTCATTCATTGTTGGTAAATCTTGACTGGCCACCTCCTATGTGCTGGACCTCAGGGACACAGGTGAACACGGCACATGGTGTGGTCCCTTGGGCCAGAAATATGAAGATGGTTGTCATGGTGATGTTGTGGGATGCTTGGGCTGATGTGGCTGCACCTAGAAGGGTGTTGAAGGCTGAAACTGTGGCAGGGATGAAGGCATCCTGGAGGAAGCGTTGCCTGGACTGGAATTTTGGGAAAGGTAAGTGTTCTTTGTAGGAACCAGTACCATAAAGGACCGAAGGTGAAAGAGGGTAATGGTGAACTTTGGGGAGTTAAAAAGCTGAAATTTGCCTGCAATCTGCAGTGTACCTTGGAGAATGGTGGCAGGTGAACTAAAGAGGTAGACAGAAGCCAGATCACGTATGGTTTTGCAAACTACGGTTAAGAATTTGAATTTCTCAGACCACAATGGGGCAGCATTTGAAAGGACTGGAGCCCGAGTGAGTGGTCAAATATGCGATGTAGAGAGTCTTGTCGGATGCAGGGGAAGGGTGGTCTGTGAATTAGAGCCACTAGCAGGGGTCACATGCCATGGTCTTCTCTTCTGTGGGCTCTGGACTAGGGATCTGATGGATCCAAAGACCGCTTTCCCAGGGCAGCTAAATAGGATAGCGAGTGGAGTTTGCTGTCTTGTGACTGGGATCCAGATGCTAGAGCTTTATTCCAGTTCCTGGTAATATCTGTGAGTCTCAAGTTAGGAAAACGGCTTAAAAGTTATAATTCCCATGTAGACCTGGCATTTAGACCACCTTTTTTCCAGCTCAGTAACTAAGGCTGATTTTGATTTCATTCAAATTGTGTATTTTTATTCTTTATCTCTGAGTTATGGGTCTAAAAAAGCAAGCTGTTATCCTAAACGTTGAAACTAATGTTCTCTATCTGAGGCAAATAGAACTTGAAAATTAATAAAGTAGAAAATGTAGTTCAGCAGCCTCTCATCATGGACTGGGTTCACAAGTACGAGCGCTTTGCAGGGTAAAGCATGGAAACTTGATGAAAATGTGCTTCCAGTCCATTTTCAGGCAAGTGGAGAGGGGGTCCAGTTGGTTAGTATAGCCGAACTTTTTAACTAATAGAGCTGTTTTTTTTTTTTTTCTAATGTAAAGAAGACACTTTTCTCTTATAGTCTTTCTTCATTTTTCTCATGGGCAGCAACTTTGAGAAACTACTTTAATTTTTCCCTCCCCTTCTCCCCCAAAGAGAGGTGCTAGATGAATATCCCAAGTTGCTGGTGGGGGTGGGGGAGGAGCCACTGAGGATTTAGACCCTTCGGGTCCCTGGAGAACTCTGGGCTTCCTGTATCCCCTGCGTGGACCCTCAGATGGCCTGTTTCTATTACCTTGGTAGAAAGAGTATGTGACTCCTCCGCCTGCCTTCCTGTCTCGTTGCCATGGAAACCTCCATTCCACACACCTGATTCACACATCATGCTTGGCTGGGTCCAGACAGAGGTCACAGACTGGCATTTGCCCTTTGTTTCCCCCTTCTTGTGTTTTCCAGACGCTTAAAAATGGAGACAAGAGAGATTGTGGGGTTGGCGGGGAGCAGCGTCGTGCGTGAGAATGCTAAGGCTTTGCTGTCAGGGGCCGGAGTTGGCAGTTTTCAAAAAATAATACCTGTGAAAGGAAGAGAACAAATAGAAAAGTCTGTGTAGTTTTAAGCTTCTCATTGGAAGGAAGGGCTTTGATCCTAGGATGTGTCTGAAAGTGGTTTTCTGGGTTTCTGCTGAGAGAAGAAACAAGTAGAAAGGATTCAGGAAACTTTTGCCCCTTCGTGGGTTTTCTGTCCCACTTTCACTGGATTGTTCAGTCTGAGCTTCGTGGTGTACACAAGTCCTCTGATGCCATGTACGCCATGGCTTAACTGATAGAAAATGACATGTTTTAGAAAGTACAGGTAACTAGGAGGGATTTATCATTTGTGAGAGGTCATTACACTTACTGGAATCTATTTTGTTTTCTCCTCTGATTCTCCCCCACCCCCTCTTCCTTAATTCATAACTTAGGATGACACTGTAGGAGAACAGATTATTAACCTTCTTCCACAAGTTGATTCATTTTCTTTTTGATTTCCTGTTTGAGGCAGGGTTTCAGAAATTAAAAAAAAAAAAGACTTTCAAATTGACCTGGCAAGCAGCCCTCCTAAAATGTTAGGTTTCCAACATTGTGTGTTGTATAGTCAGGTACCACCCATGTCTTGGCAGTGGAGCTGGCTAGCCGGTGCCTGCTCAGTTCTACCTGGATTTGCTTATCTTGTAGCATATGACCAGTTTTCCTTTTTAAAGGTTGAATCATTTTCCAGTTTTTGTATACAGGATATTTTACTTATCCAGTCATCTGTTGATGGACGTCTGGGTTCTCTTCCACCTGTTGGCTTTGTAATTAATGTTGTGATGACCGTGGGTGTGCAGTTATCTGTTTGAGATTCTGCTTTCATTTCTTCGGGATACGTACCTGGAAAGGAAATTGCTGGATCCGATGATAATTTTAGTTTAATTGTTTGAGGGACCTCTGTACTGTTTTCCATAGCTGCTGCATCATTTTACATTTCCACCAATCACGCACAAAGGTTCCAGTTTCTCCACATCTTCACCAATACATTTTTAATTTTATTTTAGTTTTTAATAGTGGCCATCCTGATATGTGTGAGGTGATCTCTTTCATGGTGGTTTTGATTTGCAATGAGTTTTCTTAAAACACCCTTAAAGAATATCTTAAAAGCAAACAGCTAGATTGAGGGAACAGTGCTGTTTAGGATGAAGAGAGGCTTGGAAAACTGTGGGGTCCCAGACTGGCTGTTTCAGTTTCTTCTGGCGATTTCTTACAGTGAGTGTGCTTGCTCTTTGGCTCTGCCGAGTATGCACCATAGGACTGAGGGTTGTTTGGCCTTAGTGGTGTGGCTGGCCGACAGTCTGTCGCCCTCTCATCCTTTCAGAGTCCTCAGTGATTACTAAGCATTTTCTCCCAGCAAGTGACTCAGAATGCAGGGTAGCCCTAGATTCAAAAGTTATTTCAAAAAACAACCATGCCCTGCTCCTTTTTAACCATTTCTATTGACTGTTTCTATGCTGATTCACTGTGATCACTATGTTGATCACTCTTACTGATCATCCATCGACGTTCTTTCATTCATTCAACAGCACTGAAAGTATACCCAGAGCCGTGCTGTCCAATAAATACATAATACAAGTATATTAATACAAAAATTAATTTATAATGTGATTTTAAACTTTCTAGTAGCTGTGTTATAAAAAGGAAAATTTGTGAACTTCTTTTTAACAATACAGTTTATTTAACTTGATATATCTAAGCTATTATTGTTTCAGCATGCAATGATTATGAAAAAAATTAAGATCTACTCTATTATTTTCTTACTAAGTCTTTGTAATCTGTTGTACACTTTAGATTTGCAGCACTTCTTAATTTGGACTGGTCACATTTTAAGTGCTTAAGAGTCACAGGTGTCCAGTGGCACCTTGTTAATGCAGACCTAGCATATTTAGCCAAGAACCTGAAGTCCAGAAAGGGCCAACCCTCAGCTCTGCCTAGTGGGCAGGATACATAAATATGCAGGAATGATGGTGGTGCGATGTGCTTAGAGTGTCACAGAAGAGGGGCTTCCAACTTGGGGTGTCCTCCTACCATTACACCTCGTTCCTTTGAGCTAGTCCTCGGGGAGAGGGCACTCAGCTGGAGTTGGGCACGGGCCCTGTCCATCAGATGTTAACTTTTTGCCTCATGTGCTAAGAGAGCTGCTGGCAAGTTTACATGTAATTACAGGCTCTGTTCTGGCCTTGGGTCTGTGAGTTGAGGTTTCAGCACCACAGCCTCTCTGCTCTGTGGGGCCTGCCTCACATTCCCGCAGGTCCAATCGCTCACTTATCCTCTGGGAAGACTGGCCTCCCCAGCCAAGAGCATCCCCTCACTCCTTTGGGCTGCAAACACCCAGGAGAAGGTTAAAAGCGTGGTGCTGGGAGAGCAATGGAAGAAAACATGTTGATGGCTTTTCTTTGTCCAGATACCCCTCTGCTCGCCTCTAGGAAGAGACCCCAAGAGTGTCTGGTTGCTAATGGAAAGGTGGTTGTCATCTGATGGGCTTCCCTGCCATCACCCTGACCACCCTCCACGCCCAGCTTCTCAGGGACTCACGGAGGTGCCTCGTGTGGCTGGCGGGGCTCCAGCGGTCAGGCAAGCCCGCCCGCCTCCCCAGGCGCCCGGCACGGGGAAGGGTGGCGGAGACGTGTGTTCAGACAGGAAGTGCATGAGAAGGGGAGCTGTTTCCATCAGCCTCCCGCCTCCTCCTGGCAGTCTCTTTGGTGTTGCCTCAGGCCAAAAGGGGGTGGGAATTTGGCAAAGTGAAAGTACATCATTGTATTTCCCTACCCTTCCGTTTCATCTCCCTCCTAAGGAAGCCAGCCTGGACAATCCACCCCCCCCCTCCCCACCCCCTATCCAGGTCACCTAACACTCAGGGACATGAAATTCCTTAGGGACATGAAATTCCTTTCCTACTGCTGATGTGGAAGAGGCTTGGAAATATGTTCCTTTCCCGGAGATGAGTGATACGGCAGAAGGGCAGGGTCAGATGAGGCCAAGGGCTGGGAGCCAGAGTCTTACCAGACTCTTTGAGGCCGTGTTGTGACTGCAAGGCACACTGCGCGGGTGGATTGGGGGAGGCTGCGGGGCTCCAGGCTGGCCAGACTCCTCCCTGGTCGGTGGAGTCAAGGACAGTAGACAGGACTTGAGCCGGGAATCAGCGATGAGTCTGACCCTTCCAGAGGCTCCTCTAGTGTAGGTTGACGTGTTCAAGGATGGAACCGTTAAATGTTGCCAGACTAGTCTACACCAACTGATCTCTCTGTCATATTTTAAGAGATTTCTTTGGGAATTCTATAAACTTTCCACCCTGAGGAATCAGACCCACAGTATAAGGATCGTGACACTCTAAGTAATTACCTAAATGAAAGAAGATGCCAAAGTATTTCTTCTCTCAGGGAAGAAAATCAAATGGATGAGAGCAGAACAACTGTAGTCTCGACTCATAAGTTTCCTACAGCTCAGTGTTGAGCAGGTAGCATTTTATTGAAGAGAAGTATAAGAAGTGTTAAGGAATTAACTTGAGGAAGTGGAAACCAATGAAGAAAATAGAAAAAGCACAGTATTTGAATGTCACACATGCATATTTATTTTGTACTGGAACAAAGAAAAAAAGAGAATCATTGTTACTGTGGTCTATGACTCTATGCTTCTTGGTACTGAACATATTTTGTATTTTTCTGTTTTACTTGATGGGTTGAGTGGTAGTTTGAGTTCCGTAAGCCTGCCAGGAGACCAGCACAGAGGCCAGTGGTGCTCATCCCACAGGCTGTGGTCAGGCACTGATAGCTGTGGCCAGTGGGACAAGATCTTAGGCTCTGGGTTCGAATCCTGCCTCCACTACAAGTTAGTCCTGTGTGAGTCACCCTCTCTCGACCTTGTTTGTTTTCTGTAAAATCAGAATTGTAAATTTATTTTTATGACACTTGCTATTCATGTAAAGATAATCCAGGTAAAGTATTTATTAGTCCATATTGCCTGACAGATACTAAATTATGAGGAAATATTAATTGCTAATGTGGAGCAGAGTGGGTAATAAAGAGCTGCCTTTTGTTTTTGCACCAGCCGCAAAGCAAAATAAATTGTTAACAGTTGCTTAGTCTCCTTGAAAATTCTCTTAACTGTGTATACTTTTTCTTTGCAGCATTGCTGTATGTGTGTTTGGAAAGCCAGTAATTACCTCTTGCAGATAGAGCTGCCCAAACAGCCTTTCCCATGGCAACTGAAAAAATAAAAAATAAAAGCAAAAAAAAAAAAAAATTAGAGGTTACATAAGTGCCCTTACTGGACTAGGAGGAGTGTAGAGATTGGATCATGAAAGTTCTGTGTGGCTTTGGGTTTTCTTTTGGTTGAAGGTGTTGGGAAGATACAGAGGTCTGACTGAGTAACTGAACAGGATGCTGTTGCTAGCTTTGAAGTGAGTAACTTAGTCAACAGTACAAGTGAGAGGGGAAGTTGAGGTTTGATGATGAAGGATCATTATTAATGTTTCCATGGTTTTTGCAGATTAAAAGCTGGGAGTTTAGGAAAAGTTGTTGGATGTGGGGAAGAGAGCCCACAAACATTAAGACATGGTTGCAGTTCAGTCCTTTAGTCTTCATTTTAAATGAAAATAAAGAGCCGAGACTTCTGAATAATATCACAAAAGGATGACTCTGTAAGTCTTAACAGTGAATGCTAATTATAACACGTTCACAGTGCCACAAAATTTGGAAAGCTACACCATTCTCAGATCCTAATTATCAGAAGAGTATTTTTTGCAGGGGAAGAGAAAGAATATTACTCTTTTGGATTCCTATCCCTTCTTTCACAAAGGTTTACATTAATTTCCTCAAAGTCTAGGTGGAACTGAAATAATTAGCTTTCAGTGAACGGGTGATGTCTTTTCCCAACATTTAAGAAATGATCTTATGTACATTCTCTGTATCTGTTGTATAAAGGTTAACATAGATGACTTCATTTACTTGATTGGAAGACAGGATTGACTTTTCTACTGGATAATTTGCCCTCTTCATTCTAGAGCAGAGATGGATAAAACTATTAGCCTCCACCTCCTTCTACCCTACTCAAATGTATGGTATTCCCATTAAATCTAATAAATTAGATTATTTTTTCCCTCCAGAGACTCAAGAGATAATAATAAAGCTAGCTTTACATTATCCATAATAATATGACAGAAAGAACTTGGAGAACTGAAATCTATGAATTCTCTGAAATAAAACCCTCTCTACTGTTCAGCTTTTTAAATGTAAGCAAAGAATGAAAGGGGGCTTCCCAGGTGTGGTGTAGTGGTAAAGATCCTGCCTGATCCCTGGGTCAGGAAGATCCCCTGGAGGAGGGCATGGCAACCTACTCCAGTATTCTTGCCTGGAGAATCCCATGGACAGAGGAGCCTAGTAGGCTGCTGTCCATGGGATCACAGAGAGTCAAACACAGCTGAAATGACTTAGCACACACACACAAAGGATGGAAGTGGGAGAGAGAAGTTATCTTCAGTGAGCGCCCATGGTTTAGTGTACCTGGAGTCTAGAACTCTGGATTAGAAACCAGCCTTTTCCAGTTACCTAAGACGCTTTGGGAAATTTGTGACTTCCTGTGTTTTCTCGTCCTCATTTGTCAAGTGGAGTTATTTGCAGTGCTTGCTTTTTGTCATGATTCTGTTAGAAGAGATACGGTATTTGTGACAGTTTGTAATCTGTTGGACACTCTTTATCCCTCTTTGCTTTGCTTGGTAGAGGTAAGAAGGTTCACAAAACCAGTAGCCTGAGTTAAATGTTTTCTATCATGCACTCTAAATTATGAAGAAGTGAAGTGAAGTGAAGTCGCTTAGTCGTGTCTGACTCTTTGCAACCCCATGGACACCAGGCTCCTCCATCCATGGAATTTTCTAGGCAAGAGTACTGGAGTGGGTTGCCATTTCCTTCTCCAGGGAACTTCCTGACCCAGGTCTCCCACATTGTAGGTGGATTCTTTACCATCTGGGCCACCAGGAAGTCACCAAATTATGAAGAGGGAACTGTAAACCAACTGTCATCTATGATGGCCTCAGGCCTAATACCTGCTATTAGTAAGGCAAAGATCAGTAAAAAGCAAGGTCAACATCCTTGCTCCCTCTTCCCCATCTGTGGTGATCGGTTGGGGATATTCAGCCTACTAGGCTCCTAGTTCTGCTCACCAGGGAGGCTACAGTAGAGTCTCTCTTTATCCTTTGTGGGAATCCTGTGTTAGCAGTGTTGGTCTTTGTGGGAGATGGGAATTTCTTTCTTCCCATTATTGACCTCTTTGACACTGAGAGCCTAGGGAGCAAAATTTGTAACTCTGGGGAAAGAAATGGAACAGTGGCTGTTTCCTTTAGCCTGAGAACTCAGCACTGTGCTGTACCTCTGCTCCAAGTTTCTGGTATACCAGAAAACTTTAGCTGCATCTGGGTATAGAAAATTCACCTGTACCTCCTGTTATTCTTGACTTAACTCTAACCCATCATTCTTGACTTATTCTAATCTAGCAGGAGTAACTCTTGCTTTGTGTGCCTTCTCATCATTGAAGAGTGGGATGAATGTCTTGTTTTTCAACTGCTTTTGTTTCAAACCAGTACTACAAGAGAAGAGACATCTGTGTCATGTTGCGAGTTGTGGATGTGGTACATGAGTATCCTCCTGCAGATCCTTACTCCCTTACAACAGCCGATGCCCTCCACTCTCTAAAGTCATGTCCCTGGCCTAGCTCTGAGCACATACTGTGAATACCAGGACCCGTGGTAAATTCTGAACACCTGTTATCATCAGTAACATCTAGCCATGAGAAAGGAGTGAATTAGTGATCTGATTAAAGATGGTAGACATAGTATAAAAATACACTCCAGTGACATTATAAAACAGAAAGAGTCAGGAATCAAGATCAGAGAGCTAGTCTTGTTTTCCCCTAACTCGGATTGTGAAGGTGATACAGTAAGTTTAACTTGACTTTCATGAACCTCATCTCCAAGTATGAAATTATTTCATGTTTGAATTTATGAAAGAAGATTTTAGTCTGACTTATCATTAAGACTTTTCTCAGCATTATGGTTGTTTTTAAGTCTTAATACTTCCAGTTATATTTAGTTGTTTTCTTAAGGATAACAATATTTGTCCTTTCTGTTACCTAAATAATACTGTGTTATCAAGGTCAGTCATTTCTATTAACATGTTCAACACTCCAAACACATTAGAGATAAAAATTTCATTTTCTACAGCTCTGACTAATCTGTCCCACCTGGTGGGGGAGAGTGGTCAAGGGTAGTTATCTCATAAAAGCAGCCGAAGAAACGGAGGTCAGCGCTTCCCCGGGGGCTCAGTGGTGGAGTCCTCACCAGTGCGGGAGACATACCATCCCTGTTCCCGGGACAATCCCATGGGCTGCAGAGCAACCAGGTGTGTGCACCACGAGTACTGAGCCTGTGCTCTGGAGCCTGGGAGCCACAACTACTGAGCCCTTGTGCTACAAGTACCGAAGCCCGAGCGGCCTAGCTCCCTGTGCTCTGTAACGAGAGAAGCCACTGCAGTGAGAAGCCCCGTGTACTGCAACAAATAGTCTCACTCGCCACAACTAGAGAAAAGCCTGCACAGCAACCAAGACCCAGCACAGTTAAAATTAAATAAAGAAATAGATAAAAAATTTTAAAAGGTGAAGATCACTTGGTGTCACGCCTTTATTGGGTCTTTGGGAGAGAGACTCCTTCTAACTTAAAAAATGCTAAGCAGAGTTTAAGACTAGCTGTGTTTTGCTTTTGGAATCATTCCTTAAAAGTGAAATTGTCAGATCATTCCGAAGACAGGAGAATTTTAGTTTGGCCTCCTAAAGACTGAGTCTCAACCTTAGCCAGTGTTCAGAGGCTTGTCTTTAATATAAACCTTCGATAGTTTATGAATTCCTTTCAGGAGAAATGTAGGGAAAATATGCAGATGCTTAGGAAAGCCAGCAAGACTGTAGTTGGAAGGTAGATGTGTTCATGTAGAGAGTTTTATATGAAAACCTGTCCTCAGAAAGATGTAGGAACAATGAACCAGCTTGTCCTTGTTCTTGTTTTAAAATAAACATATTGTAGACTTGTAGTTGGCTTCTGGTGAGCCGTTCATGGAGCCATTTAAGGCATAAGTTCTGCACTGGTATTGAACCAACGGAATAAAAGCTGTTCATAACCTTGTGTACTTTTCCAACATAAACACTGTCTTAAGTAAATCAGTTTTATATTAGTTTATATATAACATCACATGGGAGCTTTTCTTTGACTTCTTTGTCTGATCTGAATTTCTAGCTAGGCATTCATATCTTCTGATAGTGCTGTTCTAGATTATCATTTTACATTCCAATGGTGTAAGCCAAAACTATTTATTTTACCCTTGTCATGGGATAAAACTTACTGCTCATAACCAGGGCTCAGGCAGTGAGTATTCTTTGAAAGCTGCTTCAGTTTTCTGCCTGTGTTTTCGAGTATTCCCTTTAAATGAATGCTCATATTAAAGAAGCAGGAGCTGTTTCTTACTCATCTCTCTCTTGTCATTATTTTCTTACACCTGAAATTGTTTCTGTAGAGGATGGCAACCCACTCCAGTATTCTTGCCTGGAAAATTCCATGGACAGAGGAGCCTGGTGGGCTCCAGCACATGGGGTTGCAGAGAGTTGGACATGACTAAGCATACACACAAGAGGATCTTATGGAGTTTGGTTGTCCACGAATATATTTTGTTGGCTGAATCTAAGAGGATAAACAACGCTGTCATTTTTTTCTAGGAAGATTTTAAGTATCAATATGACTACATTTCACTGTACAGAAATGTCTGCTTTGGAGGGAGAGTCTGAATGGAGGAGATAATCATAATAAATAGGATATACTCTAGAAACTTTGGAAGGTTGGAAAAAGTGATTTGTTTCCCGACCTTTCATTAAACCATGTAATCAAAGAGATAAACATCTAACCAGAAAACGTTGTTAGAGGGAGAACGGTTCAGTTTTGTTTGTTTGTTTGTTTGTTTTAATCTGTCTGTAACAGTTTCAAGTTTCAATGTTTTGTTATACTGATTGAGTAAAATAAAAACACTGAATGGACCCCACTACTTGACTCCAGTCTGTGTTTCCGTTCATGGCCTTCACAGATCTCCACTGTGAAGGTGTATTTTCAGAGGAGGCATAATTTAATGGGGAAGATGGTGGATTTGGAAAACTCTGGACTCAACTCCTCTTGCTGCAGTTATTAGCTGTGTGAACTTCATCAAATCACATCAGTGCTCTGGATTTGAGTCTTCTAAAAGCTTCTTCTAGAAGCTTCTTAGCTTCTAAAAGCTAAGAAAAAATTATATATAGAATTTCCCCTTCATCTGTGACATCATTTAAGAAAATATGATATAGGATCAGATATTTATATCTATTTTTTGAGCTACTTTTACTGTGATTTGTGTTTGCAGTAGACACACATAGTATACTTGAAATTTGAGAAATACACCCATCTTGTCATCTATTGAGGTGGCAAATTAATTTCCTTTTATATCAGAACACTTTGGCCACAAAGATGTTTTAAATAATATCTGGGGGCCCAAATAAGCTATTTAAGAGTTAATAAAAGGCTATACATAAATCTTTTTGAAGTTTATGTCCAATCTTTAGTTTTTTATATGCTGCTCAGTTATGAAAAGGAGAGAGAACATAAAAGCTGATGTTTATTAAACTACTTATATGCTCAGTGCCTTTTTTTGGCCTTATCTAATCCCACAGAAATAATCTAGAAGCATGTACAATTCACTCTTCTCAGATACTGCTCACCATCTGTTTTCAAAGTGAGAAACGAGCATCACTTTGTACCTAATTTCCCCTTGTCTAACTTGAGGAAAGAGGTTACTGTTTATTTTGTTTATAACTAACTTGATATTAACAATTCATGTTCCGTGGTCTGCTTTTTTTATATGGTTTTATGGTAACTATTCATCCCCTCCCCCTCCACTTTTTTGGCTCCCTCACGTACTTATTGCAACAGATACTCTTGGCTCAACGGAATAGAGAACTCATTCATCAGGAATGTTTGATTGGGTATTTTTCAGAAACAAAACTGTTTTGCTTTTTGTTTTTAGTGTTTTCTTTTCCTCTGTCAGACCTGATCCAGTGTGGAAGGGAGAGGGAGCAAAACAAGAGAATCTGGGAAAACTGATGTGAATCGCAGCAAGTTCTTGGATTTAGACAGAAAATGGGAAGAATGAAAATATAATGAGTGCATAGCTTGCCTGTATATTGAAGATGCTGTTATATATGTAATTGAGGTTTTATCAAGAGCGTTAGCTATGGTGAAGATAATGGGGACAATAACTAATCTCACTGGATAATAAGCAAGCAGGCTCAGAGAGGCAAGGAGCCTGGCTTAGAACACATTGTTAGTAAGCATTGTAGGGTTTCCCTTGTTTACTCTATTGTGTGAAACTCCAAACAGTGTTTTTGTCTAATTGTATGGATTGCAGTAAAACAGTGCTCTTATTATGTTTCCTTTCAAAACTTTCACTGGTTTTATACCCTGTGGATACATAATATTTTAGGACCAGGTTTTTATACTGTTGTCTAGGCCTTATGCTTAAAATAGCAGTGACTCTATAGCAGAGTCTTGCTGAAGTGTATATTCTCTTCTGGAATGTTCTATGACAGTCATCATGTAAGGACAAGAACATTTGAAGATGATTATACAGCAGTGCCTTATTATGGAATGCTTACTGTATGTCATGTATATATCTTATTTGTTTTATCTATATTAACTTCTCTGCCCTGCAGAATGCTCCTGTGGGGCAGCCACCATTAGTTTTTCCATTTAGAGGTGAAGGTCAAGGCATAATAGTATTCCTAACCTACTCAGGTCTCAAAGCTAGTGTATGTTCAAATGCAAGCTGTCTGGCTCCATAGCCACCCTACAGTGTGACCTTTTAGCCTGATGAGTTAGCAGCTGTGGCTCTTTGAGAGCCATGACTTGGCCTCAGTGGACATAGAAAATAGTTTTGTGTGTGTTTCCAAGACTGTCATATTTTTCATCAATTATAAATAATGCACACTTTTTAGGACAGTCGTTGTAAAATGTAACCCCAAGCCATAGTTAGAGGGTGGGGAAAGATTAAGTCATTTGGAACAGTTTGGAAAAGCTCTCTGGGCAACCATCCAGAGTTTTGCTGGGCCTTGGGATCTTGAATGTTCGTGAAGAGTGGGGAGATTTTGTGTCTTTGCACATAAGAGTCCCTGTGTCATTTTGATCTTTAGCTTGAACCACTCAATGATGGAAAAAGAAATCTCAGGAAAGATGAAAGAGTAGAACTAAAGGGAAGCCCTACATAGATTTCAAAAGACTACAGAGTTTCATAGTTATAATTTATAATGTCCACTATCCTTGTGATATTTTACATGAGGTTATTTATCTTTTCTCTTTGAGAACATATTTTCCCTTATATTTAAAAATATCCTGTCTTTAGAACTCTTTTAAAATGTTTGGAGGGCAGAAATAGGTGAAGTAGGTTCTTTATTTTCTAGCCATTTGTAAGTTTTTGAAATAATTAACATGTTTCTGTGTTCACCGGTGTACTTATTCAGCAGGTGTTTGTTGAACACTTACTGTATTATAGACCCTCTACAAAACTCTGGAGATAAAAGATAAAGTGCTGAATTTGTCCTCAAGGCATTTGGATTCTGGTGGGAGGAAATGTCAGTTGGTCAGCCTGCAGATAAGAAGTGCTGTGTAAGCAGAGTGGAAAGCTCAGGGCACAAAGGAAGGAGGACATAGTTCCTCTGACAGTGATCAGCAGACATTTGAGCCAAAGCTATGGACAGTGTTAGGGCTGGGTAGGCCAAGGTGGACAGGGAGGGTGTTAGAGGCTGGACTGCACAAGAGCCTGGGGCAGTGAAGGACAGGAACCGCCACTATCATCTCACAGCTAGAAAGCCTGACCATTATAGCCAGCTCTGGTTTCCTGTGAAGGAAATGCCACGTGCACTCAGGTGCATGGATTCATGGACCTCTCCAGCCAGTCTTCCTTCATTACTGGGTAAAATGGGGCTTGCTACCCTTGTTCCTTTGCTTCCTTGTTTTCCTTCCTTCTTAACTTCCTTTTTCTGTTTAGTTGATGAATTTGAGTTAGATGTAGGCATTTCTCACATCAGGCTTAATCTTACTAAGGGAAAAGGGAAGGAAAAAACCCCGAACAAGCAGCTTTCTATCAAACAATAGGATATAAGGTTTTCTGCTGTTTGTTTCTATGTCTTTTTCATGTTTCTCAGGAAATTAAAATTTTCTGCTATTCCGTTAGCATGTCTCTTTGATCAGAAGTGCCTGTATCACTGCTTTTTCAGCTTTTTTGTGAGCCATCGTGGATAAGCATGGCGTGGCCATGTGGAAACTTCCTCGGTTGAGTACCTAAAATTTGCTTCTTTGGGGTTTTGTCCTGGGACAGCAAAATGCTCGTGTTTAAATACTTTAAAATTCCTGGGAAACTCATAAAGCTGCCTGACATGATGTTAAATAGTTTGTGCCTATAAGAAACTTTGCAGATGGCTAAGATAAGTATGAAGGATGCTTTATATGTTTTGACTTACTGTCTCTTCAATTACATTATATAAAATTCAGCAGACTTCTCCATGATCACTAGGGAAATGAATGATTTTCCTGTCATAAATCACAAATACCACAAGCTAGTGGAGGATTGTAATTGACGGGTACCCATCGATAGTTTGTTTATATTCTCCAGGAGGGCTTCCAAAATGTAGCATCCACCATATTTATTCATAAACATATATTCTTAAATAAAATTGCCTTGACACTGGCTGCTGTACTTAAGCAACTTAAAGCAATCCCAACTGCTACTTTGCTTAGCAAACTAGCTGGATGTCCCAACCACGATTGTGTAATATGAAGATAAATTGTGCGTGTACACACACACACACACAATACACACACACACAGATTTGATTCCTCTGTTCACAGTGTTCTGATTCAGGGCAACTTGAAGATGATTTGGAGGTGTTATGATTAACTTTGCATTTATTCCAGAAAATTTCACTGGAGGAGAAAATACATTCTTGACATGTGGTAAAACCCCACATTTGGTTATATAATTCATTTGTGATTTAAATTTTTATAATTTATTCAGTAAGTCCAGTGAATGTAATGTTGGATAATAAGCTAATTTAGTTTTATGAGTAAAAAAAGTACATGACTGATCTATCATTTTACAAAATGAACCGCTGAATCATAGATTTGGATGTGATTTAGGGAGCCTCCCCACATCCCTCCTTCTGGTCTTCTAGCTCCATCCACACATCCTTCCTGCTCAACCCTAATCTTCTTTGATCAAAGGGAAGCACTTTAAAGAAGGAAATCTTCAGGAGTTTTAATATAATTACCTTTAGGATGAGAATTCTGTTCAAAGTAGTACCATTGGCTGATTCAATAGTGTCTAGAATTCTGCCCAGACTTGAAAGTACTTTGTGTCCATTGCTAAATATTGCTGCTGTCTTTCTGTTTTGCTTCTGAGATTGAACTGCATAGGTTTTCAGTCTTTAAATACATTCTGGTGGGTATCAGTGCATTTGCAAATAAAGATTTCCATGCTTGACCTGGACACAGTAGAAATGATCTGGTCCTGCTGCCCCTAAGTGTTCTCCCATTTTGAGAGCAGAGACAAATATTATCTCATCACCTTGATACTGTTAGTGGTGGTTTACGGAAGCCACTTTGGGGTTAGACCCTGGGAGTGGCTAGGACGGTAACAAAACCAGATTCAAGTTACACACGAGCAACTTCATAAATTATCAAATTCATATGCTGTATTTTGTTCTCACAAGAGGGAACATTTTGCCGCAAAGTCTGTTCAAATAAATTTCCTTTGGGATATTTTCTCCTACTCTGAGGACATGTGCCTTTCCCGAGCCCATTTTCCCTGCCCCTAGTACCTCCTGTATGGGGGCATTCAGCAGGCAGTGAGTGAGTTCCTTTGTCCCTGCGTCTGAATGGTCGAGTGGAAGTCTTCACGCAAACAATAGTTTGTGGATGGTCTGCACTGGGGAGGCCTGGGCGCCACTTCAAAGCGATTTCCCCATCCTGGCAGGGCAGGACATGTTCTCCTCCCTCTGGGAAGTCATAGCTACATCCCTGTTCAACACTATACCTCCCTTTTGCTTGTTTCCTTCCCAGGAGCTGTGGAATCCGAGTGTGGCTGCCAAGAGGGATCCAGAAAAGCCAAAGAGCCCAAGCATGTCAGACCTTCCTGCAGCCACACACACACACCTCAAACCCCAAGGAAGTGAGCGAGAATCACCGGCTCGGAGACAGCCAACCAGGTGAGCAACCACATCAGTCTGAGGGCTAAAGCAACAGGAAAGGGTTTTTGGCAGTTCTGTTCGTTTGGCAACATGAGGATTTGACCTGAGCTTACACCAAATTACCTCACAGCAAATTATTTTATGCCGAGCACTACAGATGTTAGGGTGACTCCACTGAGCTCTTGGGCTGAGGACAGATGAATACATCCAAGATGACGACTTTGTTTCCAGGTGTGATGGGGGATTGCTTCTCCTCATTTAGGAAGAGGTTAAATCCAAACTTTTTTTCCACCTTTAGGGAGGTTCTTTTGTTCAGAGCCAATAGAGGAGCTTTTGGTTTGGGTCTTGAGTTTGCTTTTGGGCCTTCTGGTTTGGCTGTGTATGGGTGTGGGTGTGTTTGTGCTTGTGGGTGGGGTGTGTGTATGTGTATTTGTGTATCTCCACATAGATGGCTAAGACTGTTTTTCCTTTTTATAAATATAAATCTCTCTGTCTCTGTCTGTCTCTCTCTCTCTCTTTTTTTTTTTTGCTATTTGGGTCCATATGTTTTGAAGCTACCTCCTAGATGAATTGAATTAGACTATGCAATTGTTATTTACTTTTTAATGTTTTTAGTAATGAAATCACTGGTTGGAGCCTTATGCAGTTTGGTGCTATAATAGGATTTGCCAGGTTCCATTGTACTCTAAATTAGTTTTAAATTTCTGCCCCTTGCCTTCCTTTTCATTTATGTTAAATGTTACTATTATGTGAAGAGAAGGGATTTTAATGATAGTAAGAAGGTATTTAGAGACTCCTGCTCTACTGCTCGTTAAAAAAAACAAAACAAACCAGACTATCAACAGGGAGTTGGAGCCCTGAAACAGCTCTCAGGCAAAGATGTTAATGCCCACACTATTGACATTTGCGGCTAGATAATTCTGTATTGTAGGGTTTTTTTCCTGTGCATTATAGAATTTAGTGACAGCCTAGGCCTTGACCCACCAATTGCCAGCAGCACTCAACTCCTCCGGCGTGCAACTGGAAAAGTACCATGGAGGATAAAATTGCTCCCAGTTGGGAACCATTGCTTTAGGGATAGATTTTTACCGAGGAAAAGAAGGTAAAGAAAATAGTGAAGATGGAGACTATGGAGCTGTTGATTACTCTTTTTAAATATGTTACCTGTGTAGTTCCAAAGAAAGTATTGGTTTGACCAAAATTTTGTTCAGGTTTTCCATAACAACTTTTTGGTCAACCCAACAGATCTTTGTAGGTGAGGCCTGCCAGTAAAATTCTTGCTTCACCTTCAGTTCAGTTCAGTTCAGTCACTCAAGTCCGACTCTTTGCAAGTCCATGAACTGCAGCACGCCAGGCTTCCCTGTCCATCATCAACTCCCAGTTGTCCATCATCATTGGACTGGCATTTATTGACCATTTATTGACTGGCATTTGGTTTAGATTAATGTAACAGTTGCAACTCACTTAGAACAAGGATTCATTTTGATGTTCTCATGATCAACTGAAGAACTTCTGGGTGTTCCATCTCCTGCAGTACTTTCTTTAAAGGAGACAGCCTGATCTCTGGGTGCCTTTATAGCACTAGCTTATTGGTTGGTGAATGAGATTCAAATGAGGGCTTCCCTGATGGCTAAGACGTTAAAGAATCTACCTGCAATGCAGGAGACTTGGGTTTGATTCCTGGGTCAGGAAGATCCCCTGGAGGGAGACAATGGCAACCTCCTCCAGTATTCTTGCCTGAGAATTCCATGAATAGAGGAGCCTGGCGGGCCCCAGTCCATGGGGTCGCAAGGAGTCGGACATAGCTGAGTAACTAACACACACATTAGAACAAGGATTGATTTTGATGCTCTCAGGATCAACTGAAGAACTTTGGGTATTTGTATTCTGCAGTACTTTCTTTGAAGGGGACAGCCTGATCCCTGGGTGTTTTTGCAGAGCTGGCTTATTGGTTGGTGAGCAAGATTCAAATGAGGCTCGTGTGAAATTTTAATTGACTGGGTGAATTGAACGAAGAAGTACACCCATAATATACTTTAATTTATACATGGGAGGTCAGATACACAAGTTAATGACAGGTTTGACTGAATTGACCGTCTTCTCCAGTACTGAAATTGTCCACAGTATTGCCTTCTTCCTGTATAAGATTGTAATTCATTTGTTCTGTTCTCAATCTCCTTCCAAATTCACTCTCCCTCTAGCAGCAGAATGTTTCAGTTGCCAGACAAGTGGAGTCATGTCTCCTCTGTGATTTAACATTAAATGTCCTGCTGTCTTTATTTCAAATTTTTTTTTCCTCTTTATTCACTCTTCACATGAACATACCTGTTTGCCAGGCACGTTCTTGCATTTCCTTTTCTCTTCCGTCCTTCCTGCCCTGTTTTCTTCCCTTTTCTCTGACTGCAGGAACTGTCAGGTGGCCTGGCTGGCATTGTCTTACCTTCTTTTGAACTGCGTTACCCAGAGACCTCCGTTTATTGTGCCGCGGGCACGCTCTGTCTTGAATGCTGGATCTCTCTGAGGGATAGTTAATGATCTTTGCAGCAAATGAAGGTGAACTGTAGCCACATTATTGTGATAATACAGCCAACTGTATGGAACAGATTGAGCTGAGCTTTGAACAGCTGGGGCTGGCACAGTGAGTCTTGACTTCTCTCGGAAGAGTTCCAGAACTGCCAAATCATCAAACTTGAAGGGGAAAGAGGGACAAGAAAGGTTAGGGGAAGAGTGGTTCCTGCAGGTGCTTTTGGCTTTGTGATCTACCTTTCTGGAAATTTTGCCGGTTTGTAGATTGGGCGCAATGCAGATCTATTAGAACCCAGGGGTGCTGTCACTGTTTTTGGACTTGTCTGCTTCGTGGCTGGGATGGTATTTTCATGTTCATTTGTAGGCACGGAACATGTGATGGATATATGCTTCTGCTAAAGCTTGTGCCACCCTTATGTCCAGTGAGACCATTTGTAGTTTAAGGATGTGCAGTCTGAACAGAACCCTAATATAAATTCATAAAGGCTCTCTTGGAACTTTTGGACTTGGACTGTTGTGTGGCTTTGTGATGGATATAATAAATGGACATCAGTGTGGGGTATGGCAGATATTATAAATTGGTGGCCCACGGAGCCAGATCCAGCCCTCATATATGCTGTTTGCCCTTACAAGGAAGTGTATGTATGTGTGTGTGAAAGATCTAGCTGGCAATGTTGGTTTTTAAAAATTACTTAAAAATCTGATTAATCTACCCAAAGAAGCCAAAATATCTGACTTTCCCAAAGCTATCATCTCCCATGGCACACACCAGTGGGGGCTGAGTAATTATGGCCCCATACCTGTGTCCAGTAGGGAAGGCAGGGGCTTTGCAGCACACAGAAGTCCTCATCTGACACTCTTATACTCGGCTTCTCGGTGGGCTTCTGGCAGAGAAGATCAGGGGAGAACAGATAGAGACTTTGGGATGGGGAAGAATTGAGTTTGACTTCTTGTTTCACAACCAGCTGTGTCAGTTTGGGCAAGTGACTTAACCTTTCTGAGTCTTAGTTTCCTTGTGCATAAAATGGAAATAAAATTCTCCACCTCATGGTTGTAAAGAACATGAATTGAGGCAGAAAATTTGACACTCGTAAAAAAGAGCCACGATGCTACACACATCAGCCATCACTGTAATTTTTAGCTGCTATGTATCATGGGTGACTTGAGGCCAATCATTTATGGTCACATTGACTATGTTATAAAATGAGATGAACATTCCTGTTACTCAGGACAACGAGGGGACTTGTGTCTGGGCTTCTCATATTTCTGTTTTTGTCTTCAGTACAGAATTTACAGTGTCTCTAGGGGAGTAACATGGTAGAAACTGAGTTCTTAGGGGTGGCATTATCTGAAGAGAGAAAAATCTTGCAGTTTAGTTCATATTAGGTAGACAACTTGGTTTTTCTTTTGACAGAGTCATGACTTAGTAATTAGGGTCTAAACTCTTGGAGTTTCTGTCTCCCCATCTCAATTACATTCACAATGAATTTGATGATAGCCTGAGGATTGAAGATACTCAGCATTTTCATGGAAGGAAAGCTACAGGAATGACAGTGGTATATCAATTAATATATTTCCTTAAAAGTGGGAGTTGAATGTAGTTCTTGTTAGGCTTGCAATCTATTGGAGACAGCAGTGTATCAGCATGTTGTGCTCACAGGTTCTTTAAAATTTCCAGGGATGTTTATTTTTCTACATTATTGCACTCAATATCTTTTCTCTCTAATCTCTGACCTTTGACATCTATCTCTGACCTTTGACATCTATCAGAAGGTTCCAGAATGCATTTGACCGCCATACTAGGTGGGCTTCCTGCTTATTACATATGTAGTTAGGAAATACAGGTTTTTCCGCCTATTTTTCTACTTCCTGCAAAGATGGGTTTCCTTTAGATGTGGATATTTCTCTTAAATGCATATTCCTGTCTCAAAATGGTAAGGGAAAGCAGGGCGGTAATTTCTTATTGTATTACACTTTGTGAATATATCTGGAAAACTCTTGTGTTCTAGTGAAAAACTTCTCAGAAGAAGGAAGCAAGATGGCTAGAAAATACTAAGGCTGTTGTGAGACCAGTGGGAGAAAATGTACGTAAAGGTGAAAAGTGAGCTGTGATTAACTTTGGTATAAAGTTCAGAATTCAAACCACGCTGTGTGATAAATAGTTATGTTGTCAAGTGTTGTCTTAAATCCACCTTGGATAAGTGAATGCCATTATTAGAATACAAGGTCCCTGAGCAGAAGGCATAAGAGAATAAAATGTTATTTTTAGAGCCCTTCTGAAACGTTTCTGAAGAGACATGTAAGTCTACCTCTGGAACTTGAAACAGGGCCCATATCTAGATCTGATTCCAGGCAATTACTCAGAATCCCTTTTTCTTCCAGCCTCTACCTGATGCTGTGCATGGAGGAGGTGCAGGGAGAGAGGGAAGGAGATGAAGAGAAGAGGAGGCAGAGTGTGGCTGAAAGTGGGGTGATTTGGAGAATGAAGGCTCTTTGCACTAAAGATTCAAATCACTGGAAGTATTTTGGCGTGTTTAGGAAATAGTTGAATTGATCCATATGAAGTTGTTAGTATTTCAGTTGTACAAAAATGGCAGTTTTACACGGTTCAACCAAAAATAACAAGTATCACATTTTTGCTAGAATTGCTATCTGTCCTGCAGCTGGATGTATGGAGTGATTTTAAAAGCCAGAGGTATTTTGGCATCCAATTGGTGATTTTATTTTGTGTGTGTATATGATTTTCCTAGAATATACAAATATTTTTTGCCTTGAATTTTTCTTATCAGGCTTTTCTAAAGTTATAGTTATTGCCTCAGATCTTACAGTGGAAGAGACTAAAAGACAGCCCAGTCTGAGGAGGAATGAAACTCATGGATCTCAACAAATCTTTGCCCGGAAATGTGTGTGTGGCCGGCTGGGTTTGTTTGTAGGGCACTGGAAATCCCAAAATTGGGTTTTGATCTTAGCTGACTTTACATTTGTTAGTTTTGTTTTGAAAATAAGAAATGGATGTGAAAAGATGAGGAAGTACCCATATGAATATGATTTAGTAAACCACATCCACTTTAGGGTAGATTGAACCTTGCTGAAAGTTGTAACATTTGCTCAACAAAGAATTTTTTCTGCCTCTGTTTTGGTGGGACAAGGTGATTCTGTGAATGCTGTTACAGCTTTGGGCACGAAACAAATTGATTTAGTTAATAAAAGTAAGTTGTTAAGAAAGCCTGGAAGTAGTAACGTAGATGGTCCTTGGATGGTGGTAGCTGGGGGTGGGGTGGGGTGTGAGTGTGTGTAAACATGTATGATTCTCGGGGCCGGGGGGGGTGGGGAGGTTTGTTCCAAGTGAAAGAGACAGATGCTTCCTTTGCTGGCTTGTTTCCTGGTTTTCAAAGCCTCGCTTTTTGTTGTTGTTTTATTTTAAGGCTGGGTGCCTTTTTGGTTTTGTCTGTGAGGGCGTGGTGAGTCCGCGCGCACGGGCACCCACCTCTGTAACTTGTCATTCCCTATGCAGTGTCAAGTGGAAGGTGTGAGGCTCCACCAACTGCTTTGAGCAGAGCCCACTTCCCTTCACCCACAGAGCCTGTGCAGCAGTTACACCAACATCAATCAAGGGCAACCCACAGGCTGCACTCACACCGTTGAAGCAGGTGCATGAGTGAGCATTCTCCGCCAGGCACACGTGATTGAGGTATACCTCGGTGTCCTGCCCACAGATGTCAGTTATGATGACTGTGTGGGGCTGCGCCCGCTCCCTGCAGAGCCAGGACCAGCCTGTAGTGCTTAGAGGACAGAGGAAATGTCACTCATTGCATCCCAGTTGCTGATGTACTGACACCAAGGGGAAAAGTGCATCGTCTAGTATCATGTTTGTGTGTGTGTGTGTGTGCATACATTGATATAGATCAAATATAGGTATACAGATGGATGCATATGTATGTGTAGATGTACACGTGTACATGCACACATGTGAATTTAAAGCAGATCTCAAGTGGGCCATGCATAAAGAGAGATTATGAACATCAGATATCCCTTAGTATCCGACAATAGGGGAAAGAGCTATTTTTAAAAAAGGTGCGTTTCTCGGGCCTTCCCTGGTGCTTCAGTGCTTGAGACTTTGCCCTCCAATGCAGGGGTTCAGTCCCTGGTGAGTGAACTAGACCTTCCATGCTGTAACTAAAGGTCCTGCGTGTTAACAACCAAAACCTGGAAAAAAAGGTATATATGTCTCATTCACAATTGCATCATCCTGATGTATACTGAGCTTTAGGAAATTCTTACAGAAGTTTTAAACGACCTTTAAAAAGAAGAATCATTTCACACTAGGACTTCAATATACATTGTACCTTTTAAATAGTTATTAGTTCCCCAGAGTTTCTTAAGCATGTTACTGAGATGCTTCAAAACACTATGTATATTATTTATATTCAAATATGTGAAAAATCTCCCTCTAAACAACATAAAGCAGAATGAAACATTTTTGAAACTACCAAATCTGGCTAAGTTTGAGAATAATTCTAAACTCCACTGTCATTATAGGAGTGGGAAAATACAAAATATTAGAGGGGAAATTTTATATGCTATCTGGAGATTATTTTGCAAAATATAAGATCAAAAGTCACAAAATGTGTTTATTCATAGTTCTGCTAGTGCAGCTTCTAGACAGATTTGTCCTAATAGCATAATCAAATGTGTATAAATAGATTTTACTCTAAGAATACCTTACCATAAACTTATTTTTTTGATATGTTTTGTTATAAATATCTAAACAGTATTAGAGTGGTCAGATAAATTACAGTAGACGTATCCAGTAAAATACTAAATGAGTCATTCAAAGAATGCTGTAGATTTTTCTGTGATCTCACTTAAAAAAATACCTTGTTTATATGTTTCCATGAATGTGGCTAGGCATTGTCATAGTCTGGGAGGTTATACATAAAGTTAAAATTTAGTATCTCTAGGTGATTTGAGAATAATTTGATATCTTTAGTTTGCTTTAGCAAAGGGCAATTATGGAAATAGTATTTTAAGCATAAAAGCTATCTACAAATTCTTATAGAAACCAAGGAGGAAAAGAGTATATCCCTCCGGTGACTGGTTAGCAGATATCCAGAGGCTTCTGATAGATTAATTCAGTGATATGTATGTGCCAGATACCATACAAGGCTCTATTGTCTTGCTCTGTACTTTTCATATGGTGAATGGCTTAATCACGTCTGATACACTGGTTTGTGTGGCTTTACTAACAGAGTTAATAATACCAATGTGAAAATTCTGATATATACATGTAAATATTAAGACTAAAACAGTGTGACTTTTTGCTTCTTGTTTTGACGTATGTTTTATCTGCTCTACACTATCACACATAGTTAGATTTTTCCTACTGTGTGGATGGTTGACAACCTGGGATGTCTTGGGAGGCAAAAGCAGCTAGGAAAATCGTTGGGAAAAGTTGACACCATTCACGAAAACCTTGAAAGAACACGGAGAAGCTTGTTGGCAAGTGCTTTGAAAAACCTGACTTCTTATTCTGTAACTTTTTTGGCTTTGAAACTCAGTCTTGGTTTAATGCTCAGCAGGTGTCCTCTGGGGAGTTAGGACAGGGTTTGAGGGGTGGGGGTTAGTGTGATGAATTTGATGTCCACGAATCTGGAATGTTGAGACTGTGGAGGATGTAAGTGTGAGGTTTAGAGGAGGGATGTCTGCCCGGGAGGAGGATCAGGATTTCGGCAGACTTGGCGAGACTCATCAAGAAGTTTTAAGCACGTCTTTGAGCCCCTCAGAGTCTGCCCAGGGCTAGGCTGGTTCTAATAGCCAGTTCCCTTCTCACTGTGATGCTCCTGAGTGTAACCCTCCCGTGGCTTCTCAACACTTTGGCCTCTCGTTCTAGCATGAGAATAGAAATTTAAGAAATCTAGCTTAATTTAGCCAGGGCTCCAGAATGAAAACGATTTTTTTTCATGAGTTCAGCTATAAAAATAGCAAAGATTCTTGAGAAGAAGGGTTTGTTTTGGATGAATACCAGTTTGCCAAGTTGCTCTGTGTGTGTGTGTGTGTGTGCACGCGCGCGTGTGTACATGTGTGCTTGCGTGTGTGTTATGTGTGTGTGTGTGTGTGTGTGTGTATGTGTCTGGGGGAATGATTATGGCTTCTTGAACTTGGTTCATTTCTTTCCCATTGGTGAAGGGAAGACATTAAACTTTGGATTTGGTTCTATTTCCATTGTCCAGTGAATCAGGAGAGCTAGCCCCATAAGTTAGCCTGCTGTTGCGGGAGAATTTGTCATAATCACTTCCTCCTTTTTCTTTCTACCCTTCTCTTGTTAAAACTGATCTGGGGTCCTTAATAACTGCCTTGGGAATAGTTTGAAGTATAAAGGGTAGGCGTTGTAGTGGTATTTGAGGGATTCTTGAGACAAGCCCAGAGTGATAAAAATCAATAATTGAAGGAATCAGTTGCCTTAAAACAAACAAACTTGTAAATAGAACAAGATTGTACAGATTGTGTCTTTAGGCCGTCTAATCTAATCACACACAGAAGGCAGCCTGTTTTCTTACTTGCTGGACCACTTCCACTATATATTCTCACAGGGAACAATATATTAAGTACAGTGTTTAGAAATATTTGTTGAATCCCACTGTCTGATTTTGGCAAATCCCAAGGAAAAAAAAGGATATGTCTTGGACTGCTTGAGCCTTCCTGGGAGGATGTTGGAGTTTTCCCAGCGAGGCTGGCTTCACATTGTGGGAAACACTGGTTTAGTAGATAACACTGTTAGAATTTATATTCAGAAGGCATTGAGGGTTTTTGTTTTTTTTTTTTTTTGGTTTTTGGAGCAGCCACAGCTGATCTTATATCTCTCAGGAGCTGAAAAAACCCAAAGTGTATGCTAATCTTTCCTTATGTTGATGCTGTCATTTCCTTACAAAGGGCACCCGAGTTTCTGACCCCCTCATCCTGTTTCAGCAGCAGGGTGATCTCACCAACACTGAAATATCCAGAATCAGAAGAGAAGACAAGGGCGGTAATAAGTGAGAGTGGGTGAAAGATAGGCCATTATAGGGTAAAGTATCCATTGTCCAGTGCTTTCTTCTCTTATGGAACGTTGGCGCATCAGGATTAAAATTTCTAGAGGAAAACAAGGCAGAACACTGTGTGACATAAATCACAGCAATGTTTTCTTGGATCCGTCTCCTAAAGTGAAGGAAATAAAAGTAAAGATGAACAAATGGGACCTAATCAAACTCAACAAGCTTTCTGCACAGCAAAGGAAACCATTGACAAAACAGAAAGGTGACCTAATGAAATAGGAGAAATATTTGCAAATGAAAAGACTGATAAAGGCTTAATATATAATATAAATATATATATATATATAGCTCATATATTTCAACATCAAGAAAAGATCCCAAACAGCCCAATTAAAAAATGGGCAGAGGAACTGAATAGCCATTTTTTCCAAAGAGAAAATGCAGATGGCTTAGAAGCACATGACAAGATGCTCAATAAGGAACCATCAGAAACATGCAAATCAAAATAACAATGAGATATCACCTCCCACCTGTCATGGTGGCTGTCATCAAAAATAACTCAGATAACAAATATTGACAAAGATGTGGAGAAAAGGAACCCTCATATACTATACGGAGAAGGCAGTGGCACTCCACTCCGATATTCTTGCCTGGTGAATCCCAGGGATGGGGGAGCCTGGTGGGCTGCTGTCTTTGGGGTCGCACAGAGTCAGACATGACTAAAGTGACTTAGCAGCAGCAGCAGCATATACTGTAAGTGGGAGTGTAAATTGCTGCAGCCTTTGTGGAAAACAACACAGAGGTTTCTCAAAAAAACTAAAAATAGGACTATTGTATGATCCAGCAATTCCTCTCCTGGGTGCATTATCCAGAGGAAAACAACCAAAAACACTAATATGAAAAGGTACAGGCACCCCAGTGTTTACAGCAGCATATTTATCATTGCTGAGGAGGTATGGAAGCAACCTCTTAAGTGTCCAAGTTGGCTTAAAGCTCAACAGTCAGAAAACTAAGATCATGGCATCTGGTCCCATCACTTCATGGCAAATAGATGGGGAAACGATGGAAATAGTGACAGACTTTATTTTTGGGGGACTCCACAATCACTGCAGATAATGACTGCAGCCATAAAATTAAAAGACACTTTCTCCTTGGAAGAAAAGTCATGACCAACCTAGATAGCATCTTAAAAAGCAGAGATATTACATCGCCGACAAAGGTCTGTCTAGTCAAGGCTATGGTTTTTCCAGTAGTCATGTATAGATGTGAGAGTTGGAACATTAAAAAAAGCTGAGTGCCTAAGAATTGATGCTTTTGAACTGTGGTGTTGCAGAAGACTCTTGACAGTCCCCTGGACAGCAAGGAAATCAAACCAGTCTATCCTAAAGGAAAGCAGTCCTGAATATTCATTGAAAGGACTGATGCTTAAGCTGAAACTCCAGTACTTTGGCCACTTCATGCGAAGAGCTTACTCATTTGAAAAGACCCTGATGCTGGGAAAGACTGAAAGCAGAAAGAGAAGGGGATAACAGAGGATAAGATGATTGGATGGCATCACTGACTCAATGGACATGAGTCTGAGTAAGCTCTGGGAGGGACAGGGAAGCCTGGCTTGCTGTAGTCAGTTCATGAGGTCGAAAAGAGTCAGACATGACTGAGCAACTGAACTAAACTGAAGTGTCCAAGGACAGATGAATGGATACAGAGAATGTGGTATATATGCAATGGAATACATACATCCTTAAAAAGGATGAAATGTTGCTGAATACATACATATAGCCATACAGTGCATACATACATGTGTACAATGTTGCAGAATACATACAGCCATAGAAAAGAATGAAATGCTGCCCTTTGCAGCGACATGGATGGACTTGCAGGGCATTAGGCTAGGGAAACTAGTCAGACAAAGGCAAGCACTGTATGCTGTCCCTTGTAAGCGTGTGTGTGTGCATGCTAAGCTGCTTCATCGTGTCCTGACTCTTTGTGACCTCATGACTGTAGCCCGCCAGGCTCCTCTGTCCATGGGATTCTCCAGGCAAGAATACTGAAGTGGGTTGCCATGGCCTTCTCCAGGGGGATCGCCCCAACCCCGGGATGAAACCCGAGGCTCTTAGCTCTCCTGCACTGGAAGGTGGCTTCTTTACCACTAGCGCTACCTGGGAAGGCCCATCCCTTATATGGAGACTCTAAAAATACACCAAGTAGGGAAGATAACAAGACTCATAGATGATAGAGAACAAAGAAGTGGTTACCAGTAGGGCTAGGGGAAGAAGGGGTAGTATAGGCACAGGTGATTAAGAGATACCAACTATTAGGTATAAAATGAACTGCAAGGGCGCAGGCCCTACTGACCTCCTGTGCACTTGCTGGGCTCCGCAGGCAGGCGAGGTGGAATTCCTGTGCTCTCCAGCCGTGGTCTCAGCTTGCTTGCTGTCTGTCCTCTGGGTGCAGGGAATCCTGGCAGTAAGGAGAGGTGACACAAGTGATGCCAAGGCTGATGGAGCCACAGCCACGCCACCCTCCCCTGCCCTCACCCTGATGCCCGCAGTGGGTGAGGAGGGTGTGCTGCCTTGGCTGGAGGTGGGGGCTCCTGGCTGCAGAGAGCAGCCGGAATGGCTGGACGGGGCCACAGCAAGGACCGGGAGTTGGGAGAGGTGATGAGCTGGAGGAGGAAGAACAGGAGGGAGGCATTTATTAAAAAACAAGTATTATGCATTATACACTGTGAGAAATAGAGCCAATCAATACTTTATAGTAATTATAAACAGTATAGCCTTTACAAATGGTGACTCAGTCTATTGTACGCACCTGGAATTTATACTGTAAAGCAACGATACTTCAGTAGCAAAAAGAAGTGGAGAAGGAAATGGCAACCCACTTCAGTATTCTTGCCTGGAAAATTCCATGGACAGAGGAAACTGGTGGGCTATGGTCCAGAGGGCGCAAAGAGTCTACCATGACTGAGCACAGCAGCAGCAGCAGAAGAAAAGTTCTGGCAAAATCTTTAAGCTAATTTTGCTTAAATGTGATCATCACAGAGCATTGATGGAGTAATTGAAATTTGTGATAAAAATGAAATATTTAGAAAGTACTATATGACCCCTTTAGTGCAGATTATGAGGAATTTAAGTGAAATAAATTCCTTTGAGTTTCTCAGCATGTATCTGGCATAAAATTGTTTTAATTGATCTTATGCAAGGGCTTATGTTACTGTGTTATCCACGGGTGTTTAAATGAGAGTAAACTTATCTGGCCAAGTTTTTTTTTTTTTTCTTTTTTTAGCTTGTAACTTTGGGAAGCTATTTAAGCTATAATATAGCCTCTCTGGAAAGGAGATAAGAGCATCAGCCTCAGAGGGTTTAAAAGTAAACTTTATTTTAGAATAGTTTTAGATAAACAGAAAAGTTGCAAAGATAGGAAGAAAATATTCATGTAGTCTTTACCTGCTGCTACTGCTGCTAAGTTGCTTCAGTCGTGTCCGACTCTGTGCGACCCCATAGACGGCAGCCCACCAGGCTCCCCCGTCCCTGGGATTCTTCAGGCAAGAACACTGGAGTGGGTTGCCATTTCCTTCTCCAGGGCATGAAAGTGAAAAGTGAAAGTGAAGTTGCTCAGTCATGTCTGACTCGTAGCGACCCCATGGACTGCAGCCCACCAGGCTCCCCCGTCCCTGGGATTTTCCAGGCAAGAACACTGGAGTGGGGGGCCATGGCCTTTTCCCTTGATGTTATCATGTTACTTTACAGTGGTGTGTTTGTCAAAACCAAGGAACCAACAGCAGTACTTGATTGCTAACTAAACTCTACAGTTTATCTGGACTTCGCTAGTTTTCCTCTAACGTCCTTTTTCTGTTCCAGGATCTCGTCCTGGACACTGCATTACATTTGTCTGTCATGTCTAAGACACCTTTGATCTATGACCGTTTCTCTGGCATGTTTTTTGATGACCTTAACAGTTTCACAGAGTGCAGGTCAGTCTTTGTAGAATGCTCCTCATTTGGAATTTGTCTGATGCTTTTGCATAATTAGACTGCCTATGGGTTTTTGAAAGACTGCAGAGGTGAACCATGATTTGGGGTTGCACAGTTAGACATGGCTGAGCGACTGACACATCCATTATCAACATGGCTTGTCACTGTTGACCTTTACCTTGATCCCCTGGTGGAGGTAATGTTGGCCAGATTTTTCCATCGTCAGGTTCCTCTTTTTTCCCCCTTTTCTATATTTTTAGAAGCACATCACTAGGCATAGATCATAGCGTTGTTTGCAGGTTAAATGAGATGATAAAGCTCTTAGCACAGAGCACGGTGCTTAGAAAACCCTCATTAAATGTGACTGTCATTGTTGCTTTTGCTCTCGTAGTCCCCTTAAGTACTTAAAAATCTTGACAGCACCTTCCTGGTATTTATAGCATTCTCAGTGCTCTATTGATGTTGATCAGAAAGTAAAAATGAGAGTGCTCACAAACTTCTCAAGTGAGATGGCTGTACTCAAAGGCACTCTAGGATAGGGAGTATGAGAAGTCACTTGAGTGTTGCCACTGAAAGGTTTTGCTAAATGGGGGCCATCAACATCTGGTCCTATTTCAAGGGTTGGCATCAGTCATCAAGGATGAGCATGGAGATGACAGTGGAGAGGGTGGGAGTGGCTGACAAGTCTTGGGCATGAAAGAAGAATGGAAAGTAATTTAGGAGCTATGCCTACCTTATGGTGAGACCCCTCTCCCCCTCACCAGCCTCCACGGTCAGATTTGATAGCTTTCAGGTAGAATTCTGAGTTCTTAGATAAAAACTGTCTTCAACACTTCTCTATAAAATGAGGGCCTTGTTCTGTGACCTGAGACGCTTCAAAACCCTTGCATTTGTTGCTTAGAGGTATTCGCTGAGCCTGGATAATAGAGCTTGGAGTCCTGTGTAACCATGTCTGTTGGAATAAATAAGAACAGCTGGTTTCTTGTACAGATAGTGTTTGGCATGAATTTTTTTATTTAAGTCTCTCCATGTATCTAGTAAACAGTAAGCAGTATTCAAATACTACTTAAAGCCTCCCAAGTCTCCTTCCAATAAATTTCCTTCACTCACTCCATTTAAAAGTTCAGGGTGTAGGGCAGGGTTAATGTACCAGAAAAGGAATGCTAGGAAAGTGTTTTGTGAGCTAGAGAAAATAAGGTTCCTCTTCTATGTATTCCTTCCCATTTGACCTTCAGCTTCTCTTTTAGATAACACATTTTTTTGGACTGTTTCTTGGGAAAGCAAGATTTATGCAGATATTCTTTTACTAGTGTGTATGTACTAAGTGAAGAGAGACACATTAGTGTTAAAATGGAATCCTCTGTCCCTGTGTTCTTCAAGGGGAGATTTAGATCTGCATTAAGGGTAGATGGTGAACTGGTCACTTGGTATTCTTTAAATGACTAGCAAGCAAATTGTCTTCCATTTTCCGTTGTGAATTTCGGCCTTAACATGCTTACTTGAGACTGAGAACGCCTTTCCTGTCCTACAGAGAACCCAGCGAGCCCTTGAAGAACGTTCATGGCATCATTCATTTATTCTGTTGTCTTTGTTATTCACAGTAGGGAAGAAATTTTTAAAATTTGAATCTCCCAAATTAATGTTGGGCGTCTAAAGGAGTGTAAACTATGATGTTATACTGTTTACAGTTTTGCTTGTATTGTTTTTTCAAGCAAACAGTGAGTTCCCTGTCCTGGAGGCTGGGAATATAAGTAAAGATAAGACAGGATCTACTTCACAAATCAAGTGATAACCTTCATGGGCTCTAGGAGATTGTTATTACTCTTTTAAGACTCTGCAGGACTTTTGAGGTCATCAGGGTTGCTCTGTGACTTCTTGGACAAAGCTGAAAAGTCACCACGGGGTTTGCTTTTATCCCTTTCGACCTACCTTAGTGGGAACCTGCACAGTTCCATTCTGGAGGGGCCTAATGGAAAGGACCCCCCACCCCCCACCCCCCCGCCACTGACCTAGGTCAGGCATGAAGTGTGGGCAAGAAGCAAACTTCCATTATTACATGTCAGTAGAATGTGGGATGATGTGTTCCTGCGATATTATCAGCTTGTCCTGACTAATGCAGTCGACCTTCTGGTGTCTTTCGAGTCGCCAGAATTAAGGCCTAGATGTTTGAGCTATGGAGGGGATATTCACAGCTGTGATGATGGCAGGGGTAGGAGGTCTGCACACATGGTCGTTACTGTCACACAGGACCTGGGTGGGCAGTTTATCCTCTGAGAGGTGTGACCTGCACTTCAGTATATTGTTAATATTTCTTCATGGAGATTATATCCCTTCTCACCTGCATGTCTGCTTCTCAACAAAGGTCTTTACATAATGGAGATTAATTCTAAAAAAGGAAAAATCAATGTGTGTATACAAACACACACACACACACGTACACACAAACACATTAGCTTACCCTCCTGAGTCACATGAGAGATTTTAATGCCAAACTACTGATTGAGTGCCAGGAAGAATTTCTTGGGTGGACATAATGCTTAATTTATATTCAGGGGATTTCCACTGGTAAATCACAGCGCTTATAAAATTTGAAAAGAGGAGGAGGGGTTGGAGAAGGAAAAAAAAAGAAGGGCCCAGGGATGTGGTTGACAATGTTCCTTTTAATTTAAAGCCACCTGAAGGTTTCAGTTGAATAATAAATTCCCATATGGTTTCCGTTCTTTCAATGTTAGGACCTCAGAAATGCAGTCTACTTTTAGCCTTGGCTTCTGCTTGCTTCTTTGTCAGGCTGAGAGCGCTTCCCGTCTGCCTGCTGGTAGGAAGTGTGAGCCAAGCCCACTGCTTCTGGGGATAGTCCCCAGGCTGGACTTTGCTGGGCAGGTTGGCTTTTCTGACCTGGAAGACCCACTCCCCTGGGGTGCCCTTAACTCTTCTTGGAGGGGGTGGGGACGATGCCTTCAGGCTTCATTAGTGAAGTGTTCCTTAGAGGTCCTTTCTCAGCCCCATCATGTTCTTCCACTCATGCAGTTCTCTTTACAATAAACTTGTCCCCTGAAGGAATATCCCATCCTACATTTGGTTTTTTTGGTAATTATCAGATACTTGAGAAGGGCAAATACTCAGTAAACCCTGAAAACCTGAATATAGAGTTATTTTCAATTACTTGTACTTTCATTACTAAAAGTTTCCTCTTTTCCTGATCCTGTGTAAGGTTATTTTCCTCATGTGTTAATGAGGTCATGGCATACCCAGGAAGTTTATGGAGAAAACTTTAGAGAAACAGTTTTTGCAGTATGATGATTGCTCTAATCCTTCTTTTCTCTTAGTTTTCTTTTCAGTGTTACTGTAAAAGCTCCTTCACTTGAATTCGTAATGAAAAATCATCCAGCCTTCTTTTGAGAGAAACCTAGTGGAAGATACACACACACACAAATTTATAGTTAAACTTGGATCTGAATTTTTTCAGTTTTTATAGTAGGTTGAGTTAAACTCCCTACAGACTAGAAATCCACTATAACCGTGTACTTTTGGTTGTATAAACTCTTCTGGCCTAATTTGTGAACTTGTACACAAATATCATTAAAATGCCGTGAGATAATGTTGCTGTGGCTCAAAAAAAAAAAAAAAAAAAAAAAAAAAAGGCAATGTAGAAATTAGAAGGTAGGATTTTGGCCCTGCTTCACTCTGCTGGTGTCACTGTAAACACATGTGACTGGTTATCCACCTGAAAATTCGTTTATTGCTGGTACCCTTTCCAGCCTTCATGGAGTGCAAAATTATTTCTTCACACAAGGTCAATCTAGATGATATATATAAGGTGGCCTGAGGCTCTGGAAGAGAAGTCCTACTCATATGTAGGTAGATGGAAGTAGAGGAAGACTGTTGAGTATTGAGCAACAAAAGAACTTGAAAGGAAATGGGGTTACAGCTTTTTCCACTGACCAGACAGGAATAGATGGAAGCTGTTCTGTTCCCAGCAAAGCCAGCATTTTGAAAGGGACCCTCTGGAAGAGTCCCCTTAATAGTTCCCTATTAATCTGAAATGAGAAAGTGCATCTTGAGTCCAGAGGTACTCTCAAGACGAGCTCGTGTCAAAATGGGCCTTCATGATCCTCAGAGGTCACATGTAGGATATACTATTAGGATGAAAATGCGATTATCTGCCTTGCAAATCAAATGCCACAGTTGGACTCCTGCACAATGTGTCCTCAAGTGATAGTTCATGTGTTTCTGAAAATGCCTCCTAGAAACTAAGCTAACATCTGCATTTTTTTCTTTGATAATTGTCAGTTGCTAATATCATGATTTGAGTCAAATGTAAAACAAGGAAGGAAATCAAGCACAGTCCCAACACCAGTTTCATTCGACAAATGCTTCTGTATCATAATTTTCCTCAACACAAACTTTTTAATGTGTGTTTCACTTTAAAAAACAGCCTCAACTTCTGGTTTATTTGGATAGCTTTACAGTAGCAGATTTAAAAATCTACTCGATGAGATGAAGATAGAGGCACCTTATCCTTTATGGTAGCTCTGAATTCTTCTTTCCAGCATGTATAAAT
This sequence comes from Nanger dama, assembly GCA_917880005.1. Taxonomy (NCBI): domain Eukaryota; kingdom Metazoa; phylum Chordata; class Mammalia; order Artiodactyla; family Bovidae; genus Nanger; species Nanger dama. The sequence continues at coordinate 9,699,507 of CAKJTW010000032.1, read as the reverse complement.
TATATATGTATTTTCACACTGCTAAAGTTAATGGTTCTGTAACTTTTACAAAGTCACTCACGTTACATATTCAGATTGATACTGAAGAATTGAAAATCAGTCTTCAGAGTTTATATGTACCTATCAAATGTCTACTACAGACCAAGTAAGATGCTTTGATTACATTCTTTTCCAATTTCATCACTCTTGTGCCTGTCTATGAAAGGGATCAAATGAGTCCTTATTTAATTGTATCAGTTAGTTGAAACCATAGAAAATGATTTGCTTCAAATGTGACCTCTAACCTTATTATACAATTTGGTAACACTAAAGTGTTTGATCTCTGTATTTTCTGGTAGAAGAAATACAAGCTTAAAAAAAAAAGGATTTTTCTAGATTCAGAATTGCTTTCTCCATTAAACTTTTGAGATGTCTTTTAAGTTTGATTTCCAGATTCTATTGATTTCCAGATTCTGTAGTGATGTTCAGGTCTTAGTAATTCTGAGTGGAACTTGAGTTATTCTGAAAACAGCATCTCCCATTGGCCCTGGGTCATTTTCTCTTGTTATTTTGATGTATTTTCCTTAGGGTTTCTCTGCTGTTTCTTAACGGAATTCCTGTCAGTCAGTTGTTAGATCCCCTTACCTGATCCTCTGTGTATATGTGTGCTCAGCTGTGCTGACTCTTTGCCACCCCATGGACTGTAGCCCATCAGGCTCCTCTGTCCATGGAACTTTCCAGGCAAGAATACTGGAGTGAATTGCCATTTCCTTCTCCAGGGGATCTTCCCGACCCAGGGACCAAACCCTCCCTGTTCCCTTGTGTCTCCTGCATTGGCAGGCAGATTCTTCACCACTAGCGCCACCTGGGAAACCTGCTTTGATCCTCTGCATGTTATCTTTCCTTCACATTTTTCCTTCTTTCTGTCTTTGTCCTTACGTTGTGGGAGATTTTGATCTTATTTCCTAATCCTTTCCTTGGTGGGTTTTAGCCCTTATATTTTTCATTTCTTGTTTTTATTTTTGTGGCAAGTATTTTGAAATTCGTTAGAACAGTGGTGGAAAGCACTAGCAGTTCTGCCAGGAATTCATCTATTATAAAGATCTACATTATAAAGTGAAAATCCCCTGTGGGTATTTGAAGAGACATCTAGAATTAGCCTTCAGTTTCATAATCTGACCACTTAGGAAAAAATATCAGTTGCTCATTGGCCATCTGATGTGACTTTTGCATTATTAGTAATGCACACTGAACAGCAGCAATATACAGAATGAGGGACTGAAAAAGCACACAGTTGCTGCCCTCAGAGAATTTATGGTCCGGCTGAAAGAAGAGACAAAAAGCCAAAGCATTTGAAGAATAAAGCACACACACATGAAATTACGCAGTATGGAGTTTCAAACTAGAAAAGTTTGTTTTTTTAAATGAGGATGAACATTTTTACACAAAGCCTTTTTCTGTGTTCTGGATTTTTTTCCATTTATTGAGAGAGACAGAAAGTCAAATTGTTGGAGACTACTGCTTTTGTTATGTATGTTCATATTCCTTTCATAGGGCCATTTATTACCTATCACAGATGAAATTTATCAAAATCTAACAAAGGGTTTGTAATTAAAAAAAAACGGAATAACTTATTATGCATGAAAAGTGGCATTTTATTTTTAAGTGAATATTTAGTTGCTGTTATGCTTTTTATCATTAATTGACATGTATAAATCATAGGATTCTTATATGCAAAAGATACTTGCTTTTTCTCCTCCTCTTCTATCTTATCTTCTCTCTCTCTTCTACTTTAGTCTTACCTACAGTGTTGATTTAAGAATATACTTGGTCCAACTTATGTTTGAAAGTTTTCTATACATTTTCTACCCAGGTTTTTTAAGTTTTGAAATTTGGCTATCTGTATATTTTGGCTCAAGTAAACTCAGGAAATACTGTACCAGTTGGAATTAGGCAGTGTTTGTCAGTTTCCTCACAATGAAACCTTTTGCTTATTGGGTATACTGATTCTGAAACTATCTATGCTTATAGCATTTAGAGTAAAGCCAATTGAATAGGATGCACAGGTTTGATCTCCGCATGCTACATTTATGATGGGAAACGAAGCTGCACCTACAGATGGTTGCTTATTATTCTCTAATACTTACCTTGTTATCATAACAAGTTTTAATTTAATTGATAAAATAGCTTTATTTCTTTAACCCAAGGAAATTATCTTCAGCTTATAGGTAGTTAACATATAAACACTGGTGATGGTCAGAGCCCAAGATGAAGGTATATAGTCTTTGGTATAATACTGTCAGATCTTTGAGCATCATCTGGTAGAAGGACATGGCAGTAAAAATCATTAATTTAGTTCAACTTTTTAAAGAAAGAATTATCCAGGTACCCTATAAAGTGGGAAGTCTCTATTAATATCTTTGTATTTTTCTATGATTAAAGCCATCAGTAAGACCTCTAAATTTTGTATAAGCATGTTCCTGTACTACATGTCATTTTATATCACAGTGTTTGTAGGACAATGTTGAAAAATTACATGATTGCTTTTTTCCTGATTAATGGTAATAAATGACAGTGATTTATTGCTTGGCTTTTCAAGTGGGCTTAAATGATGATAAGGAACTATTCAGCAGAAAAGTGCACCTCTCTGTTCTCCCAGAAGCATATGTCTGAATATTAGCCCTGGGAAGTGAAGAAGGGGAAGGACGCTGGTCGAAGGATTGTCCTGGGAGCATTCCGCACAGGCAGAACTGAATGGAAAGCTCATTTCATGCCTGGCCGTCTGTCTACTCTGTCAGCAGCCTGGTGTCTGGATCTTGATCAGGTTACTGCTGTTGGTGTCTACACTTTGATTTACCTTGGTTGCCATTTAATTTAAAGAAAAAAGAAGAAGAAAGACAAATGGCTAAGGTGAGGATAGGAGCGCAGCTACTGGTGGATGTCTCTTTATTAGGGTGTGTCTGTCACATCACCTGTAATGTCTTTGATGGGACAAAGCCTTTTCATTTTACCAAACCAGCTTCCCAATTTTTGCTTTCTTATTTTTTTCTAACTTTTTGTAGGAGTAAATGTCTTAATTTCATGGCTGCAGTCACTGTCTGCAGCGCATAGTTGAAATATGTACATGTTTTCTTACCTGTAGCTGATCCCCCATGACACATGTATCTGGAATCTGCATAAGGATCAAAGTTTATATAGGCTGCAAAAACACCCGAATGGTAAAATTGTGGGGTTTTTGGCTGCTTTATTATTTAATTGAAGGATAATTGCTTTACAGAATTTTGTGGTTTTCTGTCATACATCAATAAGAATCAGCCATAAGTACACCCATGTCCCAAAACTTCCTCCTGCCTCCCACCCTTCAGCCTGTCACAGAGCCCCTGTTTGAGTTCCCTGAGTCATACAGCTAATTTGCGCTGGCTATCATTTTACATATGGTATTGGTAAAATTGCTTTTAATGGCTATATGAGAACATAGAATTTGGGGAAACAGCAGAAAGCCTATAAATATTAATATAAATATACATCGCTGTTTGGCTGAACCTGAGGCAGTGAGAAACTTGTAACAGCAAGGCAAGCTTCCCCTGTGCCTCTGGGCACCAGGGAAAGCAGCCTCCTTCCTGTGTTTACCAGAGGCCATCATCTTGGCTTTCTCACCTTGAGGGCTCCCAAGCCATCATGCGAGTGTCCCGTGGTATACTCAGGGCTTGTCACAGAGAGAGGTGGCCGTGGAATCTGAAGGATGGCAGGGGCTAGGGGAATTTGAGTTTATCAGTTTCTGTAACCACATTTTATTCTACAGGGAGGGGTTAAGGCCTGGGTATCTTTGAAGTCTACACGTAGACAGGTCTATCTTGCTCCGTTCATTATTTTCAAGCACAGCCAGGCAATTGAAATAGGAACTGTGAGTTATAAAGGGGCCATTCCTTTTCCTAGGATTGTGGATTTGTAGATGCAGTTTTAGTCATTAAATTTGACCTTGAGCCAAGTAATTTCAACTTCTTTAAGGAAAGAATTTGGCAGATATTGAAATGGATGAGGCCACCTTTTTTTTTTGGGGGGGATTCTTGAAATAGAACATTTTTTAAAATCAGTGTAAAGGAAAAAAAACCCACACACCCAGTATTTATATTCTCATCATGTAATAGCAGCAATAACTGACACTTAGATAGCACCTCTTCAGGCCAGGTGTGGTTTTAAAGTGCTTTCTGTCTGACTCATTCTCAGAACGGCCATGTGAGATAGGTGTTGCTCTTTTCCCCACCGTAGGGTGGAGGGTAACTGATTCCATAAAGGTTTCATAACTTGCCCGAGATCACACAGTGTATAGCTTGTGGAGCCCGGCTCTGAAGCCACGCAGCTTCCCAGTTTCTGCTCTCAGTCACCACGTGGAACAAATAACACGCATGATGCATGGATCCCTGAAAGGTACTTTACAAATCAACTCATGTTAAATGCTTTGAGTTTGAAAAATAAGGCAGTCCTCCAATGACGCTTCATGAAAATGACATATATTGGGGCATTCTTAGCCTAGTAGTTCTCCTTTCCTATGTGGGCTTTCTCTAGTTGTGGCGGACTGGGGCTGCTCTCTGGTCTCGGTCCGTGGCCTTCTCATTGCAGTGGCTTCTCTTGCTGTGCAGTGTGGGCTCTCGGATGCTCAGGCTTCAGTAGTTGTGGCCCCCTGGCTCTGGAGCACAGGCTTAGTGCTCATGGCATGCAGGCGAAGCTGCTCTGTGGCATGTAGGATCTTCCTGGACCAAGGCTTGAACCTACGTGTCCTGCATTGGCAGGCGGATTCTTTGCCACTGAGACACCAGAGAAGCCTCTCTGCTGTGTACTATGCTTAGTTGCTCAGTCGTGTCCAAACCTTTGCAGCCCCATGGACTGTAGCTCACCGGGCTTCTCTGTCCATGAGGATTCTCCAGGGAAGAGTACTGGAATGAGTTGCTATGCCCTCCTCCAGGGGATCTTCCCAACCCAGGGATAGAACCCAGGTCTCCTGAATTGCACATGGATTCTTTGCCATCTGACCCACCAGGGAAGCTCGAGAAGCCCCTACATTTTTGAAATATCAGACTTAGCTAAAATAGAGGTCATCTATAGAAAAGAGGCTTTGAGCTGCTTAAGAAATATGTACTAAACTAATAAAAATGTAAAATGTTAACATGGCAAGATAGTTGATCTAGTGTCAAATTCCTAGGTAAAATTTGATCTTGACCTAAGTCTTGCTTTTAGCTTTTAAAGCCATTCTTAAAGCTTCCCATGGACACACCCATCTGATAGATGAGAAATCCAGGCGGGAAGCCTTGCAGAAATCATCCAGGGTGTTCTTTCTTTGTTCCTGTGCTCGCTCTCTGAACCTCAAGTACATTTTTGCAATCCTAGTATTGATCCTGCCTTGACCCTCTTCTGGGCTCATTTTTTACAATTTGTCTTTCCAGCATCTGAAACTCAATTTTCCTTAAATAATTCCCTGCTTTGGTCAGCCCTCAAACCCTCATAATCACTCGCTGTCTGGATAGGAACCTCTGTGAAAACCAGCCCCTTCCCCATCTGCCTTCTTGGATAAGTTTTTGAAACCAAATGTGCTGGTGCACTGACTTATTCAGAATTCCTTTTTCTTAGAGAGCTCTCTGGAGGTTTATATGGGCTAATGGATCCCCACCCACTTGACATTTTGCCCATTACATTATATGTTTCTTCCAAGGAACAAAAATATAACTCTGCCTTTCTGACAGCATGGGAGACACTCTCTTGCTGTTGCTCTCCAGGAAAAATCTCATAATCTAACTAGACAAACCCTTGCTGAAAAATTAGACCAAATGGCAATTGTAAACTCCAAGGAAAGCATTTTTCTTCTGTGAAGTATTCCCTAGCTGGAAGTGTTAGAAACTTTACATATAGGGATACCGGTTAAGTTCATGGAAAAAATGAAAGGCTATGGACAGCTGGATATACTGTCAACCTAATTTTTCCCTAGTTCTGTGCTAAGAAGCTCATGAGCCTTCTTAATTCACTTTTATGAGATGAATGAGAAAAGTGAATGGCTGAAATTTAGTTGCTAAAAGAAACACTGGGAAGCTAGCTAGCTCCTTTTTGCTTATTTGGTAGGTTTCAGAGAAGAAAATACCATATGATTACCAAACAGAGAAGGGGATGGGGAGAGAGAAATCAGGAGTCTGGGATTAATAGATATGAACTACTACATAGAAAAATAACAAGGTCCCACTGTAGAGCACAAAAAACTATGTTCAATATCTTGTAATAAGTTGTAATAGAAAAGAATCTGAAAAGTAATATGTATATTTATAATGTATAACTGAATCCCTTTGCTGTACACCTGAAACTAACTCAACTTTGCAAATCAACTCTACTTCAATAAGAAAAGAGGGGTGTGGATAAATTGTGAATTTTGTAAGTGGAATACTTACTGCCCTTAACAAAGAAAGAGCTCCTGACTCATGCAACTGGATAGATGAATTCTAAATACCTTTATTCTGAGTGAAAAACCTTACACAAGAGGGTGCCTACTTTGTGGTTCCATTTATATAAAGTCCCTGATAGTTCAGTTGGTAAAGATTCCGGCTGCAATGCAGGAGACCCCAGTTCGATGGAAGTCTGTGCATTTGTTAAAGCTTATTGGATGGTATATTTAAATTCGTGTATCTCATGATATGTTTTAAAACATAAAGATTTTGAAGTCTATCTCATGCATGCTGAAGTGTTTAGGGGTAAAGTGTATTGACATTTGAAACTATCTTTGAAGTGGGTTAAAAAAAACTGATTAAAAGATAAAAGGATGGAAATCTAGGTCTGAAATCTAGGTGGAGTAGAAATGGGTTTGATTGCATAATTTTCTCAACTTTTCTGCACATATAAAAGTCTTCATAATGGAGTATTAGGCGAGAAGGCAATTTTTCTGATCTAGCTTCCAAGGGTAGCAAAGATCTTGTTTTACAGGTAAAGGTACTGAAGTCTAGTTCCTTAAAATCCAAAGGTTTCAACAGCGAAGTTAGTATTATATCCAAGGGGCCTCTGATCCTACCATCTGTCTTCTTGTGTTGAGGCATGACTGTCCAAGTCCAAACACCCAGAGCCTGTCGGATAAAATGGAAAGCAGGCAGGAAACCTGCTTTTCTTTGAAACCCTGTGGCCACTCCCCAATCTCAGAGTCAACTGACCTTTTTCCAAACTAAAAGTTTTCTTTTTTGTGAACTTTTTCTTTTGCATTGGGATATAGCCAATTAACAGTGTATGATAGCTTCAGATGAACAGTGAAGGGATGGAGCCATACAGACACATGTATTCATTCTCTCCCAAACCCTGCTCCCTTCCACACTGCTGCGTAACACTGCGCAGAGCTCCCTGTGCTAGTATCTGTTTTAAATACAGTAGTGTGCACATGGCCATCCCAAAGTCCCTAACTGTACCTTCCTCCCAGCAACCAGAAGTTCTAAGCTGAACGTTTTCTTGAGAGAAAAGATGCTAGGGGTAATCAGGTTATTGAGCCCACTTTTTACTAAATATAAGTAAATACTGAGATATAATCTGCTATAAAATAGATATAATCTGCTGTCTGTTTTCTCAAAGAATTACTTTCCCTCCTGAGCTCATGTACTGGGAATTACAGAAGTAAAATTTCAGGTATCGTAGAATTATAAAAGCAAGTCTGCCTGTAGTTTTTTCCTCCTTCAAGGAGAAAGTCTGCAGGCTTGCAGATGGTAAGCATGTCTCCCATTCAGAAGATGGCTGCAGCAGGCTTATGGAGTAGCGTGTGGAGTGGGAAGAATGCAGAGTGGGTTTTGTGGAGCCTGGGACTCTAATCCCAGGTCTGACCTTAGCTGGTCCTGTGACTCCGTGTAACTCCTCTAACCTTTGTCAGGGCCATCCTTTGATCTTGTTCTCCTTATTAGTGGGAGGATAAAACTAAGGCAAATTTCAAAGTTGAAAGAGTTGAAGGATACGCAAGCCCAACCTCCTGATTTTCTTGGTGAAAAATTGGAGTCTGGTGATTTGTTCCAGGAAGCAGAACCTTGACAGCAGCAAAGCCAGGCCCTAGAACAGTCTTTTTAGTGACTTACAGGTCAGTGTCATTACCTCATCACAATGACCTCCATGTAATAACTATGAAAGCACTCTGAGATAAATATATTGTAGGAATCACAGTGGTGGTGGTGCTGATATATTTTAAGATACATCTCAGTATCACATGTATATTTTTACTTAGAGAATATAAGTCTTCTGGATTTTAATATGGATACTAAGACTTTATGTTAAATCTATAACTATAAAGCCAGGTGTAGAGAACAATTTATCTGTAGGGAACTGGTCCCTTTGGTAAAATTCATCATTTCTGTTAATACTCTGATCACTATGCTGGACCTTTTTATAGATTATTCTTAAGTATAATATTCAATATATGTAGTAAATCATGAGATTCAGTATTTGAATTGTAGGTGTTCTACTGGGATGTGGTTGATCAAATATGTAAAGCAACACTGTACAGAATTGCATTTTGACATAAGAGGACTTTTGCAACACTCTAAATATAATGGCATGTTTTCAATTATATTATTGATATTTTGCTTTTTTTCCTTAAAAGGGTAAACACCATTTTGAGGTAGTTCAGTTCAGTTCAGTACTGTTCAGTCGCTCAGTCGTGTCCGACTCTTTGCATCCCCACAAATCACAGCACACCAGGCCTCCCTGTTCATCACCATCTCCTGGAGTTCACTCAGACTCAGGTCCATCGAGCCCGTGATGCCATCCAGCCATCTCATCCTCGGTCGTCCCCTTCTCCTCTTGCCCCCAATCCCTCCCAGCATCAGAGTCTTTTCTAATGAGTCAACTCTTCTCATGAGGTGACCAAAGTATTGGAGTTTCAGCTTTAGCATCAGTCCTTCCAACGAAATCCCAGGGTTGATCTCCTTTAGAATGGACTGGTTGGATCTCTTTGCAGTCCAAGGGACTCTCAAGAGTCTTCTCCAACACCACAGTTCAAAAGCATCAATTCTTCAGCACTCACCCTTCTTCATAGTCCAACTCTCACATCCATACATGACCACTGGAAGAACCATAGCCTTGACTAGACGGACCTTAGTCGGCAAAGTAACGTCTCTGCTTTCCGAATATACTGTCTAGGTTGGTCATAGACAGGCTAAATGAAAGTTTTTGAAGGCAGATCTGTATTGGCAGCTTTTTGATTTGGGCCTGTGCTTACGTTTTGTAGGCATCATGCAAGAGCATTATTTATTATTATTTTTTTACATCTCTACTGATATTTAGGTATAATTGAAGTACAATAAGCTGCACATATTTAATTATCATTTGATCATATTTTAAAAACATTTTTATTAGAATACAGTTGCTTTATAATGTTATGTTAGTTTCTGTTCATTCAGCAGAATGAATAGCCATTGACAGCAAAGTGAATCATCCATCCCCTCTTTTGGATTTCCTTCCCATTTAAGTCACCTAGGAGCATTAAGAAGACTTCCCTGTGCTTATATAGTAGGTATAGTTACCTATTTTATACATAATAGCACATATATTGGAGAAGGCAATGGCACCCCCACTCCAGCACTCTTGCCTGGCAAATCCCATGGACGGAGGAGCCTGGTGGGCTGCAGTCCATGGGGTTGCGAAGAGTTGGACACGACTGAGCGACTTCACTTTCCCTTTTCACTTTCATGCATTGGAGAAGGAAATGGCAACCCACTCCAGTGTTCTTGCCTGGAGAATCCCAGAGACGGGGGAGCCTGGTGGGCTGCCGTCTATGGGGTCGCACAGAGTCGGACACGACTGAAGTGACTTGGCAGCAGCAGCAGCGCATATATGTCAATCCCAGTTTCCCCGTTCATCCCACCCCACTTTTGTTCCCTTGTTGTCCATTTGTTTATTCTCAATGTCTGTGTCACAATTTGATCAAATTTGACATCTTCATAAACTGGTGAATCCATCTCCACAATCAAGATAAATAACATTTCTGTCATCCCCAAAACTTTCCTCAGAGCTCTTTTCCATTCCCTTCCTCATTTCTTTCAATCCCACCCCCAGATAACCACTGACTTGTTTCTGCCCGCATCCCCTCATCCCATTTCTAGAATTTTATATAAAAAGAATTGTGTGCATAAGATGTTTTTCTTTTTCCTCTTTGCCCAGTAGTATTCTATTATGTGGGTGGATACGCCGTAATTTGCTATCCATTCATCTATTGGACACTTAAGTTATTTCCAGTTAATGTCTCTTACAAACAGTGCTGCCAAATCTTTGTGTGGATATGTTTTCATTTTCTGTGAGTAAATACCTTTGACTGGAAGGGCTAGGTTATATGGCATGTGTATGCTTAATATTATGAAGTTCCCAAATTGTTTTTCAAGGCGGTAATACCATTTTCCATTCCCACCATCAGTGAAGAAGAGTTCAGATTGCTCAAAATCCTTGTTGATGCTTGGTATGGTCAGTCTTTTAATTCTGGCCAATTTGATAGATGGGTAGTGTCACCTCATTTTGTATTTAATTTGCTTTCCTCTGAGGACTAGTAATATTTACATATTTTCATGTGTGTTTGGCCTTTTGCTTACCTTTTGTGAAATGTCTGTTTAAAACTTTTGTCTTATCGTATACTGACGCATATATGGAATCTAGAAAAATGGTACTGAAGAATTTATTTGCAGGGTGGGATTGGGGACAGGAGGAGAAGGGGACGACAGAGGATGAGATGGCTGGATGGCATCATGGACTCGATGGACGTGAGTCTGAGTGAACTCCGGGAGATGGTGATGGACAGGGAGGCCTGGCGTGCTGCGATTCATGGGATCACAAAGAGTCGGACACGACTGAGCAACTGAATTGAATTGAGTGGAGAAACAGACATAGAGAACAGACTATGGACGTGGGGGGAGGGGGAGGAGGGAGAGGCTGAGATGTATGGAGAGAGTAACATGGAAACTTACAATTCCATATGTGAAATACATTGTTGTTGTTCAGTCACCCAGTCATGTCTGACCCTCTGCGACCCCTTGGACTGCAGCACGCCAGGCCTCCCTGTCCCTTACCGTCTCCTGGAGTTATCCCAAGTTTACATTCATTGAATTGGTGATGCCGTCCAGCCATCTCATCCTCTGACACCCTCTTCTTCTGCCCTCCATCTTCCCCAGCATCAGGAATTTTTCCAGTGAGTCGACTGTGTGCATCAGATGACCAAAATACCGGAGCTTCAGCTTCAGCGTCAGTCCTTCCAGTGAATAATCGGAGTGATCTCCCTTAAGATTGACTGGTTTACTCTCCTTGCTGTCTGAAGGACTTGGAGGAGTCTTCTGCAGCATCATACTTTGAAGGCATCAATTCTTTGGCGTTCTGCCTTATTTACGGTCCAGTTCTCACAACTGTACATGACCACTGGGAAGACCATAGCCTTGACTGTACAGAGCTTTGTCAGCAGAGTAATGTCTCTACTTTTCAACACACTGTCTAGGTTTGTCATTTGTAAAATAGATAGCCAATGGGAATTTGCTGTATGACTCTGGGAACTCAAACACGGGCTCTGTGGCAATCTAGAAGGGTGAGATGGGGAGGGAGATGGGAGGGAGGTTTGGGAGGGAGGGGACATGGGTGTGCCTATGGCTGGTTCTTGTCTATGTTTGACAGAAAACAACAAAATTCTGTGAAACAATTATCCTTCAATTAAAAATAAACAAATTTTTAAAAAGACAAAAATCTTTTGTCATTTTATAATAGATTCTTAACAAATTTGCAAGAGCTCCTTCTATATTTTGAATCCAAGTCCTTCTTCTGTTACTGTGTTGAGAAAATTTTGTTCCCAAATATGGCTTATGTTTTCATTTTTCATGGTGTCTTTCCAAAAACAGAAGTTTTACATTTAATGAAGTTTGACTTAACCATTTTAGTTTTAATGTTTTATTTTTTTTTTCACATGTTCTGTCTACAAAAACTGCCTACCTTAAGATACGGATATTTTCTGTTCCATTTTCTTTTTGTAGTTTTAGATTGTACATTTAGGTCTGTGATTTGAATCAGTTTTTGTGTTGAGTGTGAGGTAAGAATCATTGTAGGTTTTTTCAGTTTTGATTTCCAGTTGATCCAACATCATTTGAAATAAAGGTTTTTTTTCTCACCATTGAGTTACATTAACACAGATGTCAAAACTCAACATATACGTGTTCATCTGTCTTTGGATACTGTTTGGTTCCATGGATTTCTGTTCCTTTGCCAATTGACTGTAGCTTTATAGTAGATCTTGAAATTAGGTAAGGCAAATTCTCCAACTTTTAACTATCTAGGTCCTTTGTATATCCAAGTTAATTTTAGAATCATGTTGTCATTTTCTACTGAAAAGAAAAAGCCTGATTAATTTTGTTTGAAATTACATTGAATCTGTGTATCAGTTTGGGCTTCCCTGGTGGCTCAGAGGTTAAAGTGTCTGCCAGCAATGCGGGAGACCTGGGTTCGATCCCTGGATCGGGAAGATCCCCTGGAGAAGGAAATGGCAACCCACTCCAGTATTCTTGCCTGGAGAAGCCCATGGATGGGAGGAGCTTGGTGGGCTACAGTCCACGGGGTCGCAAAGAGTCAGACACGACTGAGTGACTTCACTCACTCACTCATGTATCAGTTTGGGCATAACTGCCATCCATGAATATGTGCAGCTCTTTATTTATGTATAATTTAATATGACAAAGTTTTGTAGTTTTTGATGTAGAGGTATTAGATATCTTCTCTTGGATTTATTCCTAGGTATTCTTCCCCCTCCCTACTTCTGTGAAAGGAATTGTAAAAAATGTATTTTCAATTGTTTGCCAATAGTATATCATTATAGAGCTAATTTTTGAATTAATCTTCACATGCACATTGCTGAGTCTTTCATTAGTTGTGTAGATTTTTATGGGTTGCTTGGTATTTTCCAAGTAAATAGTCATAATGTTGCACATATTGACAGTTTAACTTCCTTTTGACTGTTCATGTATCTCTTTTCTTGTTAATGAAATGGTTAGATCTTGGAATAAAGTGTTGAATAAGATTGTAGAAAGCACACATTCTTGCCTTGTTCTCATATCTAATGAGGAAAAAAACAGGTCTTTAATTCTTTGAGTGTGATACTGGGTGTTAGTTTTTCCTAGATGCCCTTTATTAATGAAGTTCCTATTATTTGTAATTTGCATTAAAAAAAAAACATGAGGGGTGTTGAATTTTGTTAAATGCTCTTATTTTTACATTTATTGAAAAATGTTTTTTTCTCCTTTATTCTATGAATAGCACTGATTTCAGTATGTTAAGCTAATCTTGCATGCCTGGAAAATGCTTCTTTGGTTTTGAGATATAACACAGTGGACCCTTGAACAACACAATTTTAAACTGTGCAGGTCCACTTACACTGACAAAGGTCTGTATAGTCAAAGCTGTAGTTTTTCCAGTAGTCATGTATGGATGTGAGAGTAGGACCATGAAGAAGGCTGAACACTGAAGAATTGATGATTTTGAGCTGTGATGTTGGAGAAGACTCTTGAGAGTCCTTTGGACTGCAAGGAAATCAAACCAATCAATCCTAAAGGAAATCAACCCGGAATATTCCTTGGAAGGACTGATGCTGAAGTTCCAGTACTTTGGCCACCTGATGTGAAGAGCTGACTCATTAGACAAGACCCTGATGCTGGGAAAGGTTGAAGGCAGGAGGAGAAGGGGATGACAGAGCATGAGATGGTTAGATGGTATCCCTGACTCAATGGACATGAGTTTAAGCAAGCTCCGGGGAGATGGTGAAGGACAAGGAAGCCTGGTGTGCTGCAGTCCATGGGGTCTCAAAGAGTCGGACACGACTGAGTGAGCAACAACAACAACTATAGTACTACATGATTTGGGTTGGTTGAATGCAGAACTTAGAATACAAATGGCTGACTGTAAAGTTATATGCAGATTTTTGACTATGTGGAGCATCACTATTCCTAACTTGGATATTACTGTTAAGTTGGCCTTATAAAACAAAATAGGACAGTTCTTCCAACTTTAATTTCTGAAAATATTTATACAAGGTTAGTTATTTGAAAGTTTGCCAGAATTCACTAGTACAAACATTTTGATTAGGGATTTTTTGTTAGAAAAGATACTTGATAATTTAATTTCATATATATATATTTCATTTTTATAATTGCCTGTGCCAGTTGCTAAGTGGTATTTTTCAAGAAACTTGTCAACTGCATATAGTTGTGACATGCTTTAGTGTAATGATGTTGTATTATTTTACCCTTTTTTTTAAGACTGTTGGATCTGTGTGACTTTTTTTATTCTGATATTGTTGATCTGTGTCTCTTCATTTTCTTGACCATCCCAGGTAGAGGCTTGGCAGTTTTGTTGATCTTTTCAAATAACCAGCTATTAGATTTTGTCTTTGTCTTTTCTTTTATTGATTTCTGCCTTTTCCTTTATTTCCCTTCTTTCTTTGGGTTTTAATGTGTTTATTTTCTCAGCTTTTTATGGTAGAATATTAAGTCATTAATTTTACCTTTTACCTGTAATATAAGCATTGAAAGTTTTGCATTCATGTCTAGTCTTTTCTTTAACTCTATGTTGTAAATGTTAGTGTGTTGTATTTTTGTTGTGCGGTTCAAAGTAATTTCTAATTATCTCATGGATTTGTCTTTTATCTGTGAATTATTTTGAAGTTTTTTTTCTTTTTAACGGACAGGTATCCAGTATTTTTCTAGATACTATTAATGTTTTCTAGTTTAACTATTTTATGGTAGAGAATATACTATGCCTGATTTTGATTATTGCTAATATTGAGACTTTGTTAATGAGCCAGAATATGGTCTTTCTTGTTGAATGTGCTGGCATATTTGAAAGTAATACATATTCTGAAGTTAGTTGAGTCCTCTATGAATGTTAATTAGATCAGAGTAGTCAGTTCTGTCTTTGCGGTCTTCCATGTGTATGATTTTCTTTTGAGGGAAGGAATCTAGTTTTCCTGTATATTACTGAAAGAGGAGTGTTAAAATCTCTCGGTAAGAGTGTAGAGTTATCTATTTCTTCCCTTCTCATTGTCATCTATTTTATATATTTTTAGGATCTATTAATTAGATGCATTGGCATTTATAATTACCTGCCTAGTGAATTGCCCCTGTTATTGTTTGAAATATTCCTTTTCATCTCTGGAGATATTCTTTGTCTTGAAACCTGTGTTATTTGATATTAAAGTTGCATTTCATGTTTACTAACTGCATAGAGTATATATTTTTCTGTCCATGTAAAGTGCCTTTTTTGTAGCCAATATATAACAGTTTGTGTTTTTACATCTACTCTGCCAATCTGTGCCATTTAGTCTTTAGACCATGGTTGTATTTAGGTTCACCATTGAATTTTTTTCTCTTTGTCCCAACTTTTGATCCTCACTTCATTCTTTCCTGGCATCTTTTAAGTTATTTGAATATTTTTGTATATTCCATTTTAGTTTATCTAATTATGTATTCTGGCTAAAGCTCTTTGTATTTTTTTTTAAGTTTTCTGAGAAATTAACAGTATGTATACCAAGTATTTCAGTCTCTTTAGAGCTAATACTGTACCACTTCACATAAAATGTAGAAAAATTGCAATGATATAAATTGTCCCCTAGTGATCCTTGTTACACTTTATGTAATATGTATATGTCTATGTATATTGAAAATCCCACCAGCTAATAAAATAATTTTTGTTTAAAATAGTTAAGTGTATTTTAAAGAACTTTAGAAAGAAAAATAGTTCTGTGTTATCCAAGAATTTATCATTCCTGTTGCTCTTCCTTCATTCCTGAAGATCCATGTGTCCCTCTGGTATCATTTTTCTTTGGTCTGGAGAAGTTCCATTACCATATACATCTCTCACTTATGTATCAAGTCTTCTGGTGATAGATTATCTTATTTTTCATTTATCTGAAGATACATTTATTTCACTTTCATTTCTGTAGACTATTTTCACTAGACACAGAATTCTAGCTTGATGGGTTTTTTTTCCCCTAGCCTATAAAGATGTTCTTTTGCCATTATGCTTCCATAGTTTCAGATGAAAAATCTTCAATATTTCAGCCCATCCCCTGAGTCTAATGGGCCATATACATCTAGCTTTTGTCAGTAATTCTTTCTTTATATTCTTTCATCTGTTTTGTGTTTTATGGTTTGTCTTGGTGTAGTTTCTTTTCTGCTGTGAGTCACTGAGCTTCTTGAATCTGTACATTTATATATTTGACTAGATTTGGAAAGCTTTCAGGCATTATTTATTTGAGAAGAATTGTTTTCTCAAAATCTACATCATCTCCCTTGAATATGAAATCTAAAAAATAGTTGAGCACATAGAAGCAGAGAATAGCAGCATGTTGATTACCTGGAGTGGGGTGGTGGGGAAAATGGGGAGATAGACGTTGGTCAGAGTGTACAAAGTTGGAGTTTCATAGGATGGATGTATTGAGATGTACTGTATAATGAATATTACATATTTATAGTGACTTAGTAATCATTTCACTATGTATATGTATATCAACTCATTATCTTACACACTTTAAATCTGTACAGTTTTCACTTAAAATTTTATTAGATTTTTTCCTCTACTTTTGGTTGTCCAATTATATATGTTAAGTTTTTGGACTTTGTTTCATAGGTCTGTGAGACTCTTTTCAACTATTTCATCCTTTTTTCATCCTTCAGACCGGATAATTTCTGTCCACCTATTTCAAAGTACTTACTCTTTCCACATTATTTCTATACTACTATTGAGTTTCCCCAGTAAGTTTTTTAAGTACTGAGTTTTTCACTTCCAAAAGTTGGTTTTCTTACATTATTTTTCTGCAAATTCCTGTATGTTCAGTATTTCAAGGGTGTTTTTCTTTGCACATGGAACTTAGATATAATATTTGCTTAAAATATCTTTGATAGTTCCATCACATAGATCATCTCTCTCCCTCTTTTTTTTTTTTTTGGTCTTTTCCCTTGAGAAAGGACATGTTTCTGGTTCTTTATATGCTGAGTAGTTTTGGATTGTATTCTGAACGTTATGACTGTGCTGCTGTATTCAGATTATTATATTAATTCTATTATAACCATCTGCTGAATGATGATTTTCATCGTCAGGCAGCAGGCAGGTAAGCCTCTTAGATCCAGATTGTAAGATGTGTGCCACCTTCTTTGGGAGGTGGTTCATAGCTTGGAGGGTTAGAATGAGGCTTGTACAGAAGGCGTAAATCTCTCTTCAGCTACCAGAGTCTTTGTTACGCTCATTTGAGACTGTCATGTATGCATAGCTCAGGAATTGAGGTGATATTTATTGATTAACAGAACTAAGGCATCCTTTGTTTCACGTTTTCATCTCTTGTATTCTCCCCAAACTCTCTGGCCTGCAGGAATTCTTATTTCTGATTCGCTTTGCCAGAAAAACAGGTTTTATTGGCTTGTGTAGCTGCTATTGCTCACTGCTCTGCAGTTGGGGTCTACCCTTGGGGTCGGTCATACCACACAAGGGAAAAAAAAAAGCAAAAATAAATGGGAAACATCACCATGTAGGTCACTTTTCCAAGGTTTTACTCTTTCACAATCTGCCAGCTTTTCATGTTCCTCTGGTGTGTGTGTGTGTGTATGTGTGTAAAATTTAAAAATTTTAGTTGTAGTTAGCATGAGGAATGGGTGATAGTGAGCGCACCACCGATGATAGAATCAGAACTCATGTTGAATTTTTCTGAGGAAAAAATTATATCAAGATATAGGATCTATCTTTTAAAATTAGCCAAATCATTGTGACAGAGTTCTTGTCATGTGTAAGTTCTGGGGAGCAGAGTAAAAGTGATTGTCAAATTGTGTCTATTACACACACTCACATACACAATTTAAGAGTATAGCTGCTGTTACATTTTAGATTATACATTCCAACTATTCTTTGCTTATAGTGTTATTTCAAGGACATGAGAGACATTACTATTTTGCTCTAACACTGGGTTATTAAAGATAAAATTGATTATATATGTGAAGTGCTTAGACTTGTCAGTATCAAGCTGTATATAAATTAAAGTGGTATTATTACTCTAATGCACAACCAATCCTTAGATATTACTAGCCTCTTTAGGACCAAGTCTTTGTAGTGATTTAAATATGCTTAAGTTAGAGTTTGAGAGTTAATATTGGTAACAGTATTTCCTGTTGTGAAATGTATATAGTAGGTCAATGACAACTTTTTATATGAAAATGAGTTTATATAATTGATAAAATATATAAAAACCAGACAACAAGTTACTGTTTCTGAAAGATGTGAATTTTGGAAATAGTCCAAGAATTTTTTCATTTTTCTGAATCAGAGGCTAATACATTTCTACTTTCTTTGATGATGACTGAGTGACTCTTAAGGAAAGGAAGAATGGGAGCAGCAAGGCTACTTTATGTACTAATAAATTTTAAAAAAAAGACTGTATGGACATGCAATAAAATATTAGATTTTCCCACATGCTGAAGAAACCGTAGTGACCCTGAATGGGGTCAAGTTATTTAAATCAGGCTCAGATAGGAAGCACACTGGAGTTTAGGTGAAAGAATTCCCTAATGGGCACTTTCCATGCATTTGTTAGTTTGCTTTGCCTCTTCAAACTGTGGGTATAAAAAAGCAATTTTATGAATTTATGTTATTTGTAAAATGCACTATGTAGTGAGACATTTTGTTATATGGCAGCCAGAATGTAAAAAATGTTTACCTGATTAATCTCTATTGTATCAAATTACCCCAATGGTTTATACTTTAAAGTTTGAGATATAATTTGCATTCAGTAAAATGCACAAGTCTTGTGTAAACATCAATGGATTTCACAAATACTTTTTAATACGTCTCCCAGATCAGGACAGAAAAACAGTCCCACCATCCCTTAAACTTCTTTCATTCATTTTCCTTTCAGTATCTTCCATCTCACAGCCAGAGTTAATCACAATTGACGTTTGTCAGCACATATTAGTTGCCTGTTCTTAAACTTCATATAAATAGAATATTATGTTTTGAGATCCATGTGTATTGTATATATCAGGAGTTCATTCATTTTCATTGTTGAGGAGCCCTGTTTTATCAACATGCCCTGGTTTGAATATTCATTTTTCTCCTGCTCATTTCCTTTCATTTTGGGGCTATTATAAATAAAATACCTAGCTCTTCCTTGTACTCATCTTTTTGCAAATACAGTTTACATTTTTCATATTTTATAAATTCATTATAAATTGTTTGAAATAAATCAGTTTGCCTATGGAAGCTCTTTTTCATGTCAACTTTTAGAAGATACTTTGTGATAAAAAGAAAAAATGATCCCAAGATGTAGAAGCTAAACTAAGAGATTTTAACTTTTTTGAAAGACTGTTTTCCCTTTTTCATCATTTAGATTGTTACTTAGATTTGATTCTTCTGGAAAAATTATACATAAAAATTAAATTGTATAAATCTATTAAATGCATTGTAGAAGGAAATGGCAACCCACTGCAGTATTCTTGCCTGGAGAATTCCATGGACAGAGGAGCCTGGCAGTTTGCAGTCCATGGGGTTGCAAAGAGTCGGACACGACTGAGTGACTAACACATTAAATGCCTATGAAAATTAAAACATACCACATACATGAAATTCTCATTTTTTAAAACAATTTGTATGATTATTTCACCCCTCTGCAATATTAACCACATGGTTCTGTATCTTTTCTCCATTGTGCTATTTCACTATGGTATACAGTGAGCAGTTTATGTGTCCCTCTCTCTATCAAACCATAAACTCCTAGGAGACAAAGGCCATCTGTGTCTTACTTTTCTATCCCCAGCATCTAGCACTTTGCCTGGCCCATGGTAGGTGCACAGTATATGTTGAGAGAAGTGGATGACTGCCTTTTGTCTGGGGTATTAATTTGCCTTTCAGAAGTCATCTTTGCCATGGAAACATAACACACACTTAGCTTTAGCTCAGGAACTTACTATTCCCTTTATGTCTTAAGTCTTTTGTTTAATACATGAGCTGACTTATTCCCAGTTTCCTGTTTATACAGAGTAGGCTTTTGATGAAAATGCACATTACCAAAAATGTATATAAGATTCCTATTCTCTTTAATAACATTATGTTAAACTTCACTGATATGTCATGAGAAAAATAACTTTTAAGTGAAGACATTCTATGGATTTACACGTATGTACTTATATAAATACATTATATATATTCCTAACTCATCTTTGCTTCTAGGATATCTATTAGTGTATGATATATTTAGTGCATAGAATACAAGCATTGTTTTATTTATCTTTTTAATATTGGCAAAAGACACAATATCTATTTTAGACAAAAGACCTTGAAATTATGCATGATTTTCATTATACTGGGATTTCTATGTTGAATCAAAGGTCATTATTCTAATCATCTCAGACTCTTCTTTTTCCCCCTAATAGATCTTTGCAGTGCCCATCTGTCTGTGGTTCGTGGTATGGCCTTTTCTGATAGGAGCAGAATGGCAGATGGGCAGCAGATGGGAGCTTTGCCCTGCATCTTGGTTCAGATCCTGGCCCCGGCAGAAGCTGTCAGGGATTGTCAGTTTGTCCTCACAGCTTGTGGGCTCCCCGTCCTGTGTTTGGCATCCTGACCAAGGGTCTGAATTGATGCAGAGCTGGACCAAACTACTAGTCATTCTGACGAGTTAATGGTTAAAGACTAATGGTAAGGGTAGGGGCCACACAGTGAATCTGTACAAAGCACTTGAGAGACAGTGTCTTTTGTCTTTGACTTGTGCTGGGTCCTGGGGACCCTTGAACCAGCTTGTTCTCAAGATGGAAGTGGCAGAAAGAGGAAAAATTATTGTCACATAGGCATTTATCTATTTTCAAAATATAGTTCCCAGAAGTCCTCCTTCTTGTGCAAAATCACATGAGGAAGTGAGATATATAGACAATGTCTTGATCCTTAAACCAGATGTTTAGTCTAAATTATTAAGACAGCTCATCAGTCATCTTCTGGAATTTCTAAGGACTCTACATGATTAAAACGTGAACTAATGGTAATATTTTGAATGCAGTAAATGCTTCTACTAAAGCTTTAAAAGATAGTTCATGAGGTCGCTAGTCTTTCCAAGAGGAAGAAGAAAAGTCTTTTTCTTTTTCTTTTAATTCTGAACTATTTGCACATACTCCTTTTTAAAAAAAATGTATATATAAATTTATTTCTTTGTGAGTAACTCCTCTTCATTTTAGATAGAAACCAGATTGGAGTAAACAGATGAGGCTGGGTAAATCCTCTTAATGGAGGGTAAGCCTTGGCAGTGACCATTGAATAAAAGGCAATAATGACTCAAATTGTCTGCTGAGCTGAGAGGGTTTTTTTTTTAATTGCTTGTTTAGTTTGTTCAAACTTAGAGTTTCACAGAGATTATATTCTGCTCTTTGTCCGAGTCCCAAATTGAATATCATAAGAGAGTTTATGTAACAAATACGTGTCTATCTATTTCTAAATAATTGTCCATCATAAGTATAGAAAACTGTCACTCTTTCCACTGAGATATCACTGATATCACCCAGAATTAAAGGAAAAGCCTAGACTATTCCATTCCTTTCCTGTATGATGAACTAAATTGAAACATTGTTCCCCTGCTGGTTAACAGCATTTCATATTTTCTTGTGTTCTGGAAGACATTGGTTGCTTATACATATATGTTGTTCCAATGATCTCAATCATATTGGGTTGTTATGCTCAAATTATTTGCAGTAATTCAAGCAATTTCTTCTAATTTAGAAATTTACACTGTTAACCACCATAGGGCACTTTAAAATCTAGATGATAACAGATTGCTAAGCAATCAATTATCTAAACCTTAAGTAATCATCCATATTATAAAATGAATATGCATTGCATTCTGTGTTTTATCAGATATTCTTTTAGATTTTCTTCTTCATAACTTAAATACATTTAAAAAAAAAACCTCTTGTACTCACATCCTGAGGTGAGATTGCACATGTGCAATTACCCATAAAGTTATATATTTGACAGACGACCAAGGTACCTTCATTTTGGAGCCTTGGCACTATCTGGAGCTCCCTTGAAATAACTCAATTTATTCTTTACTCTTAAAGGAATCTTGAAATAGAAAAATCTTGTTATGTGCTGCCTACGATGGCCTGAGGACAGAGTTAGACTCCAGCTAACTCTAAATGTACTTTAACGTGGATCTTGGTAACATGATTTCAGGTGAGGTGTGGGCAGGATCTAATTAGTTATAAATCTATAAATGCTTGAACAGAGGGTTAGCTTGAAATTCTCCATCTCACTGATAACCACCGCAACAGTCTAATCCCAGAAAGCTATCTTATAATGAATTCCCATTAGCCACGGAGTTCAGGCAAAGTCATGAACTTGAGGGAAGCAAGCAATCCCTGTGACTTAACCGGTTAGATGGAAGCTTATCTGAGCCTGTGAGGCTCTCCTAGATTTGTTCTCGCTTTGGGAGGCAGCACTCAAAAGAAAGGTTACAACCACAAAGAGCAGTTCTATAGAAATCTTTAGGGTATCTTACATAGAGTGTCTTCCATAAACAGCTAATTTATTTAATCATCCTTTAGATTGTGAAGTGTATAGTGTTTATGGATTTCAATGTGATTTGCTCGTGCTTTATCTCTTTTGATGTTTGAATAACCCCCAAGAGGCAAGGAGAGAAGTCTAAATAACCAAGAAAATAAATTGAAGTCCAGCATCCACTTTGGTTAATAATTGCCTTTTGGTCATAGCCATTATCACTGAATATATAACACTGAACAATAAGAATAGTCCTTAACCTCAAGAAACTTTCATTCTAATAGACAATGTAGATAATAAATAAATAAATGCTAGAATGTCAAATCTCAGTGCAGAAATGCTATCACAAATGTTAAGGCAGGTGAAAGTGTCAGAAAGAGAGGGAGAGAGAAATTTTTTATGTAGTGTGGTCAGAGAAAGTCTGTCTGTAATTGTGTGTGAGTGTAGGTGTATTTTTTTCACAGTAAGCTTTTTTCTTTATTAAGATACACTTTAGATTTACAGATTGAGAAATTCACAGATTTTGTACATGCAGTTTGAATTTTGATAAATGTATGCACCATGTAACCTTCAGACTTCCTTGCCAGCTCAGATGGTAAAGTGTATGCCTACAATGTGGGAGACCCAGGTTTGATCCCTGGGTCGGGAAGATCCTCTGGAGAAGGAAATGGCAACCTACTCTAGTACTCTTGCCTGGAAAATCCCATGGACGGAGGAGTTTGGTAGGCTACAGTCCATGGGGTCACAAAGAGTCGGACACGACTGAGTGACTTCACTCACTCACTCATGTAACCGTTGGGCTTCCCTCAAAGCTCAGTTGGTAAAGAATCTGCCTGCAATGCAGGAGACCCTGGGTTGATTCCTGAGTTGGGAAAATCTGCTGGAGAAGAGATAGGCTACCCACTCAAGTATTCTGGCCTGGAGAATTCCACAAACTATATAGTCCATGGGTTCGCAAAGAGTTGGACATGACTGAGTGACTCACTTTCATTTTCAAATAACCTTTACCCTATGAATATATGAAATATATTTGTATACTATCACTAGGAAAAGATTTCTCCTGCCCTTTCCTAGACAGTTTTGTCTTCATAGCTTCCCCAAGACATAGCTTCCCACTGTTCTGCTGTGCTCTTTTCACCATTCATTTGTTTTCCTATTCTGGAACTTTGCATAGTGGACTCCTACAGTATAGACTCCTTTGTGGCTGGATTCTTTCCTCATCTGAGGATTTTTGATGTTTATCCGTGTTACTGCTTTGTTGTGATCATTCTGTTTTATGATTGTTCCATTATCTGGACCTGTCACAGTTTGTTTATCCTTTCTGCTGATGGGCACTTAAATAGTTTCCAGTTTGGGGCTGTTATAAATAAAGTTGTTAGGAACAATTTTGTGTCAGATTTTTATGTATGTGTTTACATTTCTCTCAGGTAAATACCAAAGGATAGGTGTTTAACATCATAAGTAATTTCCATGCCAGTTTCCAAAGAGGTGGTACCATTTTTCTCTCCCTTCAGCAGTGTGAGAGAATTCTTTTTTTCACATCCTCATCAACATTTGATGTTGTCAGTCTTTTAAATTTTAGCCATTTGAAAGGGTGCATGGTGGTGTCCTGTGTGGTTTTCGTTTGCATTTCCATAATGACTAATGATAGTGAGCACTGTTTCACGTGCTTACTGGCTATTCATATATATTCTTTTGTGAAGTGCCTATTCAAGTATTTTGTCTGTTAAAGTGAATTGTCTTTTTAGTATTGAATTATAGCAGTTAGATCAATGTCCTTTGTCGGATATTTCTTCTCACAGCAAACATTTTCTTCAAGCCTGCAGCTTTACCTACTTATTTTCCTATTGATATTCTTCTAAGAGCAAACATTTTAATTGTGATAAGTCTGCTTTATAAATTTTTCCTTAATTGTGAATATTTTCATCTACTCTGTAAAAATTTTTGCCTTCCCCCAAATCCCAAAGAGACTCCCGTATTGTTTCCAGAAAAGATTTCTAGTTTAATATTGATGTTTAGATCTATAGTAATCTAGGATAGATTTTTGTGTATAACTTGAGGTTTCATCTCCCTCACCTCAAATAATCAGCCATTTGTTTTAGTATCACTGGTTGAGAATATTTATTTTCTTTAAGATTTTCTTAGAGAAATAATTTGGGGCCTTGGTCAGAAAATAATGTTTTGGCCTTTACATTTAGGATATCGAAAGATGAACAATGTTCCTGCCTTTACAACAGTACAATGGTAAAAGAATTGGCAAATATATAACTTTTCTTGAACTCATGGGAAAGCTAAGGTCCTCAAAAATTGAACGAAGCTAAAATCTAAAGAACAACAAATGCCTCCAAGGAGAAATGAGATGCAGTCACTTGTTGCTTATCAGAGACAGATGTGTAAGGTTGGTGGTAAAAATTCAACTAAAAATTTTAACATATTGCCGAAAGCCAAGTGCAGGATGATGAGAGAAGGTAAAACTCTTGAGGACTGCTGTATGAGGGAGTTTGCATCCATGCCAGGCTCTTCTATTCAGGCATGGGGTATTCATAAAAAGGTAAGTCAGTCGTCCCGAGAAATTGTTTTGGGGAGTAGGCCTGAGAGAGTGAACCAGCTCCCCGCTGGGGGAAAGCAGGAAGTCCCACCATGTCTTTCTGTCTCCTGTGGAATAAAAACCTGAAGCAACATGGCAAAGAGCAGCAAACTCTTGCCTTTAGGGTACTGATGAAAGCTCCTTGCAGCTAAAAGATGATGTATTAATAGAAATAAACCATCTATCCCTGGATGGGGTGCAAGGATACATCTAGAGGTCAGACTTAGAGGTTGTAGTGGAGTAGGTCTTAGAAGATCCCATTTCCAAGACCCAGGGACTTGGTGTCTACCCATTTACTCAGAAAGACAGAATATACCCCAGCCTCCGCCATCTGAAAAACAAATGTGGAGTCCCAATTTACAAATGAGGAGACGAGGACAGAGGAATTGAATGAATTGCCCCCAAATGTCACAGTCAGTAAATAGGAAAACTGAGATTTGGAGCAGATAGTTTGGCTCCAAAGTCCTCATGTTGTTGTTGTTCAGTCGCTCGGTCGTGTCTGACTCTGCAGTCTAGTGGACCGCAGCGTGCCAGGCTTTTCTGTCTTTCACCATCTCCCAGATTTTGATCAGACTCATGTCTTGAGTTGGTGGTGCCATCCAACCATCTCATTCTGCCTTGCTCGCTTCTCCTTCTGCCCTCAATCTTTTCCAGGATCAGGATCTTTTCCAGTGAGTCGACTCTTTGCATCAAGTGGCTAAAGTATGGAAGCTTCAGCGTCAGCATCAGTCCCTCCAGTGAATATTCAGAGTTGATTTCCTTTAAGATGGACTGCTTGGATCTCCTGGCAGTCCTCATGCCACTACCACTCTGCACTACTGCAGATGGAAGAGTGGAGAGGAATGAGGCAGATCAGAGTGGACTGTTCTGGAACAGAGGAAAGTGCTCAAAGGAACATGGAGTTTTAAGAAAGGGTGCAAGACATGATGAATATGTGCAAGCAGTTCTTCATGTAGATTCTCTGTGGAAACTTGGACTGTAATTGCTAGGCTCTATGTAAGCAGCTGTTTAATTTTAAAAGAAACTGGCAAACTGTTTTCCAGAGTGGCTGTACCATTTTGCATTCCTTCCAACAGTGAATGAGATTGCCACTTGCTCATCAACACTTAATATCATCAGTCTCCTTAATATTAACCATTCGACTAGATGTGCAATAGTATTTCATTGTGGTTTAACTTTGTATTTCCTTAATGATATTGAGCATCTTAAAAAAACAAAAACGGAGTCAATCGTGACCAAATTTAACAAGGCTTTTAAAGCAGATCAGGGATTAAAAGTGTCCATTCATGCTCATACTTACCCACTCGGTCATGTCCAACTCTTTGAGACCTCATGGACTCTAGCCTGCCAGGCTCTTCTGTCCGTGGAATTTTCCAGGCACGAATACTGGAATGGGTTGAAGTTTCCTTCTCCAGGGGATCTTCCCAACTCAGGGATCAAACCCACATTTCCTGTGGTGTCTGCACTGCAGGCAGATTCTTTACCTTTGAGCCATTGGGAAAGCCCAAAAGTCTCCACTGGGCTAGTCAACGTAGAGAAAATTATCTGTAACTTTAGCAGTAAGTAGTTTCACTAGAACAGTGAAAATTGAAACCATAATCCATTGGATTCAGAAATGAATGAAGAATGAGGAAGATGAGTTGGTAAAAATGCCCCCACTTCCTCTGAGACTTTGGAATAGAAGGATTGGTGCATCGTTAGCAAGTGACCAGGGAACAGGAGTGGTTTTTAAGGATAAGAGTAATTTTAACTTGTTTACAAGACAAGGGGAGAAGACAGAGTGGGGAAGTTTGTCATCCTCAGAAAGAAAAAAATAGACCAGAAAAAGAAAAGAAAAATAAATAAGGTGGTGTCAAGAGGTTTGTTGATGTGTCTAAGATATGTATGGAAAAAGTTTTCTGGGAGTATAAATCCTTTATGTGCAGTCTTAAAAGATACATAATTTGCACAGTTTCAATATATTCCTTATGTCAGATAAAAACTTATCTATACTTAGAGAAACATACATTAATCTCATATATCTTCCATGTAATTTTTTGAATGAGTTAGCCAGGAAAAATTTGTTTCATCTTTACTGATGTATGTTGATATGCAGTGTGTCAGGATACAGCTTTTTTGGTAATGGTGCAATAAAAAACTGTCATTCTGATATAGTAATATGTAGTAGACACAGTAACTCAATCATTCGTGTTACCTGACATAATGGAAAAAGGCTTGTAAAAAAGAGAGCCTTAAGGACCTGGTTGAAACTCCAGGTAGTGTGAGTTTTAGACTCCTTGAGGGTGAGGACTGTATAAACTTCCATGTCTTGATCATCATTCCCAATATCGTAGACGCCTCAAAATGTCGAATGTATTGAGAGTGAGTATACATTTATGTAAGTCTGCTATCAGCACTTGAAAGCATATAGCTAAACATTTTAAATCCTGTCTCTTACAATTCATAGGACCTTTAGAAATTATGGCGTTTCAACTAGAACCTTGAAGTTTCAGTTGAGTTTAGAGATTTAGTCATGATAGCCAGTTAACGCTGGTCAATCTAGCAGGCGTTCCGCCTGGCAGAAACACTGGAAACATTTCTCCCTTACGCTTCTGAATCCTTGACTGTGTGGATAAGATTGTGCGGTCAGGTCCATTTCCGCAATATCCATCTTATTCTAAATATTCACTCCTTCCAATAATACAAATATAGTACATGTGTTATTTTTAAAAATGCATCACTTTTTTACTCCAAACCCAAGATGAATTTATATCTATATCTAAATACTAACACATATTAATGAAAAAGTAAAGTTTTCATTTGGAAATTGAATTGACATTGGGAACTTTGGGTTGGCTGTCACAGTGGGTCACATGAAAGAACTTGGCCAAGTTTTTCAGTCGTATTTGGCCTGGTTTTCTGCATATGTTTGCCAGATGCGAAAGCCAGCTTGTTGCTTGAGGGCACAGAAACCTGGAGGAAAGGCTTGGAAATGGTGCCATTTAATCCACTGGGTGTCTGTCTTTTTGCTTAGATTTTGCCTGGAGAGGTTTGATTGCACCGAAGAATATAAGCAGAAGAATGATGCTTGTCTTTGTTCATCAGCTATAGTTTTATAGAATGCTCTTGTCAAGCATTTTTGGGAACACAGGTACAAAATAAATTTTAAATATATGCTTTGTGGTGAAAAATGCGGTTCTAGGTATCAGTGGTTGACAAATGAGCGAATTAGCAAACACAATCCCTTTTTTTTAAAGGGGCTTCATTCCTTGTGGATGTTATCACTTAAAATGGGGCACCATGAAAATATCTGTATTCATAGGAAGTTAGACCCATATGTAACATATTGCAAAAATTTTGACAAATCAATCACACAATTAAAGGTCATTTATTTATAGCTGATTCAAACCCCAGTTGAATAGAGATGTCAAAGCGTTGAGCATATTGGATGTTTACACATGAATAAGCAAAGTGGCAGAAATTGTTTTCAGGCAGATGTAGTTTTCTGCCTTTGCATGTTTTTTTGGGTGATTTTTCAGTTTGCCATTTTCAGAGTATTTTTTCATATTTACATTAGCATTTCATTAGCATATATAATTTTATGTAAATATGTATGTAAATACTCCCCTTTCACTCAAGAGGCAAATGGGTAAGGGTTTTTAATTTTCTTTACTGAGATAGCTCCAGGCTACTTAGTATTTTGGGGGAAACTTTACTTTTTCTTTTTAATTGGAATTAATAGTTTTAATGCAACGGCCTAGTATAAGTTCCATTTTTAAGTCAAGCATCTTACTGTTTCAGGGCAGGTGTCCAAGTTTTAGGATCTGGAAGCCAGAATTCTGAAGCAGTTGTTGCCTTTCCCTTCACCACATTTGGTGTTAGTTATCAAAGGAAATCTTGCATTGTCCTCATAAAGCCTTCAAATAACCAGACACCTAAGCACTAGCACACTGTCACTACATATCTCTGGAGGGAGTCTCCCTCTAATTCTCCTCAGATCACTGGAAAGTGTCATATTTGAGGAGAATAAAAATCATAGGTTTTGGGTTAGGGAAACTCTGCGAGCCTCATGGTACTTAAAAAAATCTGTACAGGGCTGAACTTGCTTAGGTATATTATGATTGCATTTGTCCATCTCTACACTATATTGTAATTTAATTAAAAGCAGGGACAGCTGACTCTTTAAGGTTTATAACCTCGGGCCCAGTATTTATGTTGGAGACTTTCAATAAATGCTAGTTGAATGAAGAAAATCGTGAATAAAGTTTAACGTCTCATCAGGATTTCTCGCCTTTGTAATCTTCACTGAAGTCAAGTATTCTTGGCTTTGGTAAGTGGTAGGAACTCATAGCCGTGTACTCCCTTTTAGATTGACTGACATTGTCAAGGAACTTCTGTATTAGTAGTCAAATGAACTTTGGGGTTTTCCTGCACATAAACACTTGAGTTTAAATTTTAGCTTTGCTGCTTATATGTGTGCCTCACTGGGAAAAATGTATATCTTCCCGAGCTGTCATTTCTTTGACTATAAAATGCACTCATAACATCTACTCCGTGTGACTGTTATTTCACAAAGTTACATTTTTTTTTTGCTTTATTTAAGAAGCTCTTGAAATCTCCCATAATCTTAAACTGCTTAACTTATGTAGTAAGAATAAAATTTTGAAATGTCCCAAATCCTCTGTAAATCTTGTTGCCCTGCAGCTGCCACACTGTTGGAATCAATGGCCGTTATTGCTTTAGGCATAGAGGGCAGATAGAGTCTGGATTCTAGAACAAGTATGTCATTGTGCAATGGACAGAGAAGTTCTTGTACAAGCCAGGTCTTGTTAAAATTGCTAGCACTTCCATTTTATGTATGGAGAAGAAAGCCTGAGGACTTAAGACTAGATCTCATAAAAGTGGGACCCAACTGCATAGGAAGAGAAGCCCCACCCAGTGGTGCAAGGTGATGCTTGATGGGGGATGGGGCTATGGACAGAGAGCCAAAAAAAAAAAAGATTGAGATGACAGCAAATGAGGCTGTGTTGACCTTCCCTCCTGGAACCCTGGGACAATGCCTTTTAGAAATATCTAAGCCACTTTGGCATGGGCAAGTGTCCTCTTGAGGAAAGGTCACCTCTCCTCTCCTTGAATTGCCTCAGATATTCCAGTGGGGCTGAGATTATGAACCCAGTTTATAAGGAGGAGTCAGTGTGCCTTACAGGGGTCCCAGTGTCACATGGGAATCTGTGGCAACTATGCTAGGGTGTCCCTTGGCACCTGGGGTCAGGACAGCAGACACAGCCAAGTCTCTGAGATGAGAAGTGAGAGCCAAGTTTGGTCAACCAGGGAAGATGGCCAGAGGCAGTGTTTGTCCCATGTCTATGCTGAAAGAAACACCCTAGACACTTCAGGGACAGATGCGGTGGATGTAGAGACCAAGACCCGGAGACCAGACCAGATGAGCTCCTCCTCTCTTAGGATGGAGCAGCCCATGGCCCAGGCAGATGCTCTGCCCCACCACCATAAAAAAACAAACTCCAGTATATGGAGAGAAGAAACAGAATGACCAAAAATAGACCCCAAATTAACTGTTTTCTGAATGAACCTGAGTTATGCCCAAAGAACAGGTTTTCACATTTTGTTTCGATTCTCTTTTTCCCAAATGAGAATGAAGGCCTTTAAACAAGATGAGGTCAGTTACATGACAGGATAAACTTTTTTTTTTTTTTTAAGAATTAGTTTTTGTTTGTCAGTGTTATAATGAGAAAATTTCCATCAGCCACACTAATCTGTCTTCCTCTTTGTTTTTACCGTACATGTGTAGTGTTCTCATCGATGATTTATGTGTTCGTAACATTTTATGGTTTTCAGATACACCCTTGCATTGGTTTACC
The DNA here is from genome assembly GCA_917880005.1 of Nanger dama. Classification (NCBI taxonomy): domain Eukaryota; kingdom Metazoa; phylum Chordata; class Mammalia; order Artiodactyla; family Bovidae; genus Nanger; species Nanger dama. The sequence goes on along the minus strand of CAKJTW010000032.1, from coordinate 9,668,547 downwards.
AAAATATGAGATAATTGTCAGTATTACTATGCTTAAGGTTCAGGTACAGAAACTGAAGATTTGTCCAAGAGTAGAGAGGTGATGGCAGAGAGAGGAGAGAATGGCTTATGGATCAGGTTCTTTGCATGCTCAGAACCACCACAAAGCTGCTCTGCTGGGCTTCTTTTGTTTCTCTGAAGCTCTGGCTAGGTTATACATTATTATGAGTACATCTAGGCAAAATAAAACAGCCAATAGAAAACTCGGGCTGATCATTTCACATCTAGGAAAAATGCAGAGAACAACACGAGTGAGTCAGTATGTTACAAATTCAAGGTCAGTATTGAATGTCATGTCAGTGTCTAGAGTGAATGAGTTCCAAAGGGTTTATGTTATTATTGAGTTAGAAATGACCTACTCTTATTTGATGTATAGTGGATTTAGCCACGTAGTAGACAGAAAGAGACAGAATATAAAGGATAGAGAGCAAACATATTTTGTAAGACAATGGCAAACCTCTTATGAGCTTCAGTACATAGTAATAGAGACCATCTCATCTCTTTGGCTATTCATTCATCTTTAGCATCAGTGAATTTATGGCTTATATTCTTGATCTTGACCTAGAGCCCTGAAATGCTGTCTGTGCTTCAGCAGATACTTTTCAGGAGAGTGATTGTGTGTTACGTGTTGCATACCTATAACCCAGATCTTAGATCCATGGGTACAATTAGGATTGGGAGAGAGGGTATCGGTTGACACTGGCAATTTCTCCTGTTTATTTTTGTGTACTATATGCCCCCTTTCACTGCAAGCTTTTTGTTCTCAATATTCAATCTAGGTGAATTTGTTGGCCTATTGGTCATAGAAATAGATCTATAGGGTTTTCTTCAGTGATATTTTTCATTGCTAATGTATTTGCTAGCCAGCCAGGTTGACGGATAATGCAATTTGTGTACATACCAAAGTGGGTTTCTCCTCCTTGGTGAGGAATTTCTGTTTTCCATCTGAGTTTGGTGGGCCACACAGTACCCCCAACTGTTCATACAACTTGTTCCCACTATTTAAGCAGTTTCTTTTAGGATGTTAAGAGTGTGTGTTGTCTCTTTTACATAATTTTTATTTTGCAGGTCAGAATAAATTTGCCATCAGGGTGCTATAAATTCACATGTTAAAATCTTTTGGAATTTCTTGTTGTGTTCATAATTTTAGAGTCTTTCTGTCAAGCTGAAATTTTTCTAGCCCATCTTTACTTACGCCACTGATGAAAGAGGGTGAGATGAGCAAATTCATATGTTTGTGTGCCTCCACTGACAACCTCTTTGCCACGTACTTAGGTCAATCATTATTTGATACAGATGACAACAAATTAGAAAATGCACAAGTTGAATAAATTAAATTTCTTTATCCATCACTTGAGAAGAATGGCAGTGTAACATGTGTATGGTTTAAAATGACTTGTTGAAATATTTTTTTTCTTTTGAACTTTTTATTTTGTATTGGGGAATAGCTAGCTATCAGTGTTATATGAGTTTCAGGCAAACAACAAAGGGACCTCAGGCATACATAGACACATCTCCATTCTCCCCCAAATGCCCCTCCCATCCAGGCTGCCACATGACATTGAGCAGAGTTCTGTGAGCTGTACAGTAAGTCTTTGTTGGTTATCCATTTTAAACACAGCAGTGTGAACATGTCCATCCCAAACTCCCTAAACTATCCCTTCTCCCTGACCTTGTTGGATTATTTTTGACTAGATTGGGTGAATATCTCTACTGATAAGCCCATCTGATTGATCAAAATGTTCCATTTATGTATTAAACTCAGTATTCTTGATGTCCATGGCTCATTTTTTTTCCTACTGATAATGCCTCCATTGTGCAATGTATAAATATAATGAAAAATATACCCATCTGTAATTTTTTAAAAATGGAAAGAAACCTGTAATACACATGGATTGTATTATGTGGTCAGTTCAGGACTGAAGCTATGCAAGCTTGAGTTGTAGATGAGGCCACTGCACGAGAGAGGCTGGGAGTATGTGAAAGAGGATGAGGTGGGACAGACAGATGATGTGCTTAGAATGAGCCTGCTCCTGCGGTTACTCTTAAATGAAGTTCTCATCTTCTTTTGATCTATTATGTATCTTACATGCAATTATTGTTTCTCTGTGGCTCTCCCATTAATGCTTCTTCCTTGTTTCTGTGTTATCTTTTTTCTCCTCTTTTTGGTATAAAAATGATGTTCACTGCAAAGTGCAAATAGCTTTGAGCTATTTAAGGAGGGTAGGAAAGAAAACTTCCCAGGCCTCACATATTTCCACATCTGGACCTAGAACATAGCATGTCTTGATATGAGTCCTCTAATTCATGTCTGTTTGGAAGTGTTGCACACACACTTGAGCTAATTTTGGCAAAAGCCATGTCCTCTGATGAGGAAGTGACTGTCGTCCTCTTGTGTCATTTCCCAGCCCTGGAGTCCTATTTACACCAGCCTCCTTTGTTAAAGATTCAACATAAAGGTCTTTGATACTGTGGAGCCCATCCCTGACTCATTATCAGCCGTCACTTTGTGTCTGGTGGCAGTTTTTCCATGAGTGGTAAGGTCAGCCTTAAACAGTATTACACAACCTTCCCCCATTCCTTGTGCGTCAGTGAGAATCAAATGACTCTCAATAGTGGAAAACAAAATCTTGGAGTAGGGTGGAGAGATGACCAATCTCTAAATAAAGCAAACCAATGTTCAGACTGGAAGGCTTCTCTTCTCTCATGTTCATTATGCATTTTATTGGTTCCCTGTGAAGAGCTTTCTCTTGCTAAAAGTACTCTTAACCTGTGTCTTTGCTGTGGGTGATCATCACTCTTAATACAGTTAGGGAACCTCTGAACGTCTTTCAGAGTCAGCACAGTGTAGTAAAGAGGGCATTGAGTCAGGTGTTCATTGGAAGGACCCTTACCTTCTCAATCTATGACTTCATCTGTGTGATAGAAATAATTGTACATTATTATGCATAATAATGATGCATAAGGGATGATGCATAAGGTGATGCATAAAGTGTGTAAAATAACTTGGCAAGTTAAAAATACTTATTTCAATGAAACGGGCTGCTATTTAAGACCCAGAAGAGTTTACTGTCATTATTTTGAGAGAAGGCCACTGCTTTGGGACCTCTTAGAAACTGCAGCATAATGTTTTAGAAGGGGTGATTTGATAAATACTGGCTTAAAGTGGTGGGATTTTCAATAGCCCAGTTGCAACGTTTTTTGTATTGCTTTGCCTCTGTAAGGCTACTGTACTGTATTGAAAAATCATCTTCCTATAACCATGAAATTGAAAATAGAACTGGGTTTGAATTAGCTGCTACTCCTTCAGTGACTTGTAAGCAACGTATTTTGAGTAATTGGCTCCTTACAACTGTTTCACCTCTGACACCCAGCCTCTTTCTCAGCCCTTTCTTTGTTTCTGGGAAAGAAGCAATGGGGAATTTCCACTGACTCTTCTCTGCTCAGTTTTTGATGCACATACCCAATTTTAAGGAGCTGGTTTCTAATTCAGAGAAAATGTAATATATGTTTGAAACCTAGCAGTGGGTACACCAATTCAGGAACCTATAAATAAAAGTTAAACTTCGGAGCCAAAATGATTGCTGGGGGTCATCTTCATCATGGAAGTCTTGCCTTTATCACCTCATTTGGCAAAGATGCAGCTGTTCACTTGGGAAATGCCTTTCCAGGTCTTCATCCATAATTCTGCATGGATGCCAAACCAGATTGTTATTTGAAAACTCCTTCACATCTTTGCTTTATGGTCTCTGCCCTTAACCTCATGAATTCAGTGTGTGAACATTGAACAGCCAGAAACTATAAGTAGGAAAAGAGTGCCTTTTAAAAAATTGCAGTCATTAAGGTGTAATGCCATATGGGCTCAAGGGGTGGCAAAGATGGTGAGCGGCTTGTTGTTCATTAGGACTGAAATATTTATATGAGCAGTAATAATAGCATATTTGGGCGTCTGTGGTATGGAATTGAGCACTAGCGCAGTTAGATAATGCTGACAGCCCCTATTGTAATTATGTAAATGGCACCAAGTTCGTCTCTCCCTTTATCTTTCATTTCCACATGCACATGTAAGGCAAGGGCGAGAAACTGAGTCACTGCTGGGCTGGGGTGCTGGGTTATTTATTTACCTGACAGAGTAGCCCAGAGCTTATGTGCCTCTGAGTTATTTTTTCATCCAAATCAAGCATGTCCAGTGGGTTGCACAGAAGGGACACACAAATACGTGTTTATTTGAAGCAATGCTTAGCAATAAAGCATCCATGTGAAAACCCGGCCAGCCCAGGAGGTCCATTTTGAGCTTTTTCATCTCAGAGCTGTGTGTGTGTATACCACTTGACCGATACGGATGCCTCTTTTGTTACCTTTCGAACAGATCATTTTAGAAGGGTCTCTGTAGGGATGTTCTCGCTGCCTTGCTTCCTATCAATCTTTCCATCTGAATGCAGAAGTATTTGATTAGTGTGTTTAAAGTAATAAAGACGTCCACAGTCATGTCACCTTGATTGATGCTAATTATCAGTCTTTAATGGCTCCTCTGCTTTGGCCACCATCCTTGCAGATTGTGATTTTTATGGTTAAAACTGTGCCCTGCCGTCCAGCGGCTTCATCATAAATTCGGGTCTCTCTCTCTTTAATGATTCTGCTTGCAGTAGTATAATCCCAGCAACATACATTATCTTTGTCAAAAGCAAGCAGTGACTTTCATAGGGGGTGATTAATGCATTTATAAGGAGCTCGAGGAATCCTTGTTGGGATCACAGCAGAAGTTATCATGATTATGCTAGCTGGGCATTAGAATTAGCAGCAATGTTACATAGGTTCCTGGAAATAATTGAAGATTTTCATGCAGTCCCTGTTCAGGACATTAATGTTGTAAATGAGACTGTAACTGCCGTGGTAAAAAGACTGGTTTTGCAACCTCAAGATGCCATCAGTGTGTGGTTGTCACACCAGTGAAATGGAAAGCAAGCTAAACGATCGGAGGGCTTTCCTGCTTTAGAACAACAGACTTGTTAAACAGATTTGGGGTCACTCAGTTTGAAATATCCGTTGATTAAAATGTCTTTCCGCCACGGTTTTCCAGGCTGAGTTTTCTCAGTGGTAATATATGTTTAGTCTTTAATCTCCTTACTCTCAAGCCTGGAGATAGGGTTTTAAATAAGAGATGTGCCCAGGCCTCTATACCTTTGCAGAACCTTCAAGATGTGGATAATTTGCTTATGTAAATATGTCCGTATATTCTACACAATAGTACTTCCCTGAAATGCCATCCCTTATTGAAGAAAAGCTGAACATAAATTAAAAGGCTTTACTATTTTATAAGTGCAGCTCTTTGCTTACAGGAAGTATTTTAATGCTACTAATGAAGGTACTGACAATTTTTTAAAAAGATTTTGAATTAATATTAGTATGTACCTGTTTCTTCTGTGTTTTTAATATTACTATTTTCTGTGCTCATAAATTAAGCTAGATGGAGCTTCAATCTGTTACAATCTCAAATACGAGAAGTATTTATACCTCTTTGCTTTCTACTAGTTTTATGTTCAGTTCTAATGATAATATCCTATACAGTAAGATCTACTAGCTCTGACCTCTTAAAGTTAGTCGAAACTGCTCCTTCATTTTCACTTTTCACTTTCATGCATTGGAGAAGGAAATGGCAACCCACTCCAGTGTTCTTGTCTGGAGAATCCCAGGGACGGGGGAGCCTGGTGGGCTGCTGTCTATGGGGTCGCGCAGAGTCAGACACAACTGAAGCGACTTAGCAGCAGCAGCTCCTTAACTTCTAGCAGGAAGAAAATACTTAAAAATTTTTTTGAGCCATATTTATTTTTAAGTAAAAGTGAAGGTGAAAGTGTTAGTCACTCAGTCGTGTCTGACTCTGCAATCCCATGGACTGAAGCCTGCCAGGCTCCTCTGTCCATGGGATTCTCCAGGCAAGAATACTGGAGTGGGTTGCCATTCCCTTCTCCAGGGGATCTTCCCTACCCAGGGATCGAACTGGGATCTTCCACATTGCAGGTAGATACTTTACAGTCTGAGCCACCATAAAGAACCCTGTTTTTAGATAGAGAAATGCCAAGTTGTATTATAGGAAGTCTTTTATTCCCCAAGTGGTACCAACTTAGAGAAACCACAGATCTCAAGGGCCAGTGTTGAGAAAGTAGTTCACTTACAATAGCATGGCTTCAACATTTCTAGAGGTGACTTTAGTTTGAGTTTTGGATGATAATAAACTCTACCCAATATGTTTCTTTAGCTGGGCATTTGAGGATAGATGGCAAGCTGCATAGTATTCATTATATTATGTCGCTCAATTTGCAAGCACTGAAATGGGGACTCTTTAACATCTGCGTTGGGTTTCTACAGTGATGACTGCAAAGTCTTTAAATCTTGCCATCATACGGGATAATAGGTTGAAATGTTAATTTTCACATATCCTTGTGTGCTCTGTTGGATTATGATTGTCATAAGTGAGCCAATGTACATCTCTTTACCAGAGCGATTATACACAGACTATATCCTCTCCCACAGAAAGCCCTTTTCTTTTGGAGTTTTGTGCAGACATTTCAAATGTGAGTGGGCCAGAGAGAGATGTTGAGATGGATGAGGAAGGCCAGAATTAATTGAACTTGGATTGATTGGGAGAAAAGCCTTGTATGGGAACTTGAGGGCATACCATAGGGGATCTGCACGGTGATTAATTCCCTGTGAAGACACTATATACCCACAATGTTTGTCCACTTCCTTTCCACAATTGTAGCATTCCGTTTATAATGGATGGTGAATAAACAGAGAGAGGAAAGTTACCTCATTAGAAGAAACAGAGAGAGACTCTTTTTGCGGGTGCGACGAGTCAGTGGACATCACAGAGATTTAGGCCTTAGAATTACATTGTGTGTGATTCTGCAAAGAGCAGTACAAAATGCTTGATCAGAGGAGGTGTTAGTTGTGTTGCTTTTCTCTCACGATATGATTATTCCCTTTTATCGTTTTGATAAATTAACATTGGCTCACATATTCAATAGGGAATTTTTTTAAGTTATTTTTTTAAAGCCCCAGGGCTCCAGTTTAAAAATACAGGTTAATTCTCAGAGGCTTTTGAAAGCATTTCTGCATCATGCTGCTAATTAAGATAAGGTTATCATTTTAAGTTATACCAGGAATGCAATTAGACCTTCTAGTGAGAACTGCAGCAATCCATTTTATACAAATTATTCAAACCTGGTAAGGTAGAATGCAGTTTTAATAGGACAAGTGAACATCCTGTGATTTATTAGATATCATGTGAATTCAAATGACACCTGAACACAGCATCTGTAACCATCATGTGGCCACATCACTGGGAATCCAAGTCAACAGCCTTTCCCCACAAGAGACTTAATAATATGCCTTCCGTTCCCTGTTGTTGACTGGCCATGATTTTGGATTCGAGAGGGATTTGTTTTCAGATTTGAATGGTTTTAGACTTGAGAAAGCCATCTGTAGAATACAAAACACAGATCACCTGGCCTTCTCATTTATTTAGACCGATGCATGCCATGAAGTCTCCAGGCCTCTGCTTGCCTGCTTTGTTCTTTTGTGTGGTCTGCAGAGCTGGGTGACCAGCTGACAGTGTGATTGACTAAATGTTTCTGTGTTGTCCATCTCTGCTGAAGAGGATTGGGTGTTGGATAAGAAAGTTACCTCTTATCTGCCAGCTGTCAGTAATTACTTATTCATGAAGTGGTTACCTGTTTTCTGTGGATGTGTGAGGATGGCAGAGTTGAATAGCGCCCGGGAAGGCTGTCTGTCTTTTCCTCCTAAGATCCCTGCTGAACATCCAGAACTCTGTAATACAGCATATATCTTTAAGGACACCTTAAAAAGAGGTGGGTAAAGAATCCATTTACAATGCGGGAGACCTGGTTTCTATCCCTGGGTTGGGAAGATCTCCTGGAGAAGAGAAAGACTACCCACTCCAGTATTCTGCCCTGGAGAATTCCATGGACTGTGTAGTCCATGGGGTCGTAAAGAGTCCAACATGACTGAGTGACTTTCACTTTAAAAAGAGGTGAAAAGCCTTTTCCCTGCTTAGCTTTTAGTCTCATTTGGCATGTCAGCTATTCTGCCTTTTGAGGTGTGCCTAAATTCCTCAAATTGAACTCTTTGATTCAGTTCGTATTGAGTTTCTGTTGTGTGCTGTGCATTGTGCTAAGTATTTGGCATGTGGTGAAAAAAGATAATGCTCTTGTATATCTATAACATGAGCCCACCTTTCCCACCTCTGTCATGAACCGTATAGCACCATCTCACCTTTCCTTATAATTTACAGAGAAGATTAATACCATCTCTTACAATGTCCTCCATCTTCTCTCTCCTACATATCCACTATTATCTACAGCTGAAAGGTTTTCTTTCTCTTCACTCTCATTGAAAATGTCTGTTCTCATCCATAAAATTGACCTGGTTAACTCTAAGAGTTACTGAATCAGTTTTTCTTCCCCTCTCCTTTATCTCAGTTTTTCTCTTTCCTCTGCTCCTTCTTTGCAACGTAGATGCAGGCTCACATTTTGCCATTAACCTATGGGTAAACAATAAATAAAAATCTGTCTTGCCTCTATTACTCATTCAGGCTTTCTGGTTGCCCAGTTTTCTTGAAAGTGTATCCGTATAGATGCTGAATCTTCTTCCTCATTGGATTTATGTTAGTTTTGACCATCCTACATGTGTCTTCTTTTATAAAACAAGGGAGCCTAGTTATATGAATGCTATAAGGCTAGCAGCTAGACTCTTCTTTTTTTTTTTTTTTCTTGGGAGGATTTTTAAACACTTAAACAATAAGTATAGACTTCTCAAGATGTCTGATCCTGCATATCCAAAGTTATTGAGTATCACATGCCATAGTTCAAAGTGTGCTCTATGATCATTCATTAATCCTCTCCATTATGGACATGAACTGTGAGCACACACTTTTTAATATTGCTTCATTGCAAGACTTCTCCAGGGGATCTTCCTGATAGCTCAGTTGGTAAAGAATCTGCCTGTAATGCAGGAGACCCCAGGTCAATTCCTGGGTCGGGAAGATCCGCTGTAGAGAGAGCGACTTTCACTTCACTTCATTACAAGACAAATTGAAAAGAGACCCACTGCTAATATTCTGAAAACCAGGCATGTTCCTTGCATAGAACCACTTCCTCTCTTCTACTCAGACTCCTGTCCAAGGTGTTGGGTACCTCCTGGGTTTCTGCTCACAGTACTGTTTTCTGGTCTCATCCACATTTTTATGTAAGATTCATCAACCTGTAGCTGAAGCTTGTCTGGGATGAAAATAGGGTGTTGGTCAGATTGACAATAGCATCTGGTTGTATTGATAGTTACACATCTCTTTGTAAATTAATACATTGGCATTCTGATTGGAATTTGGCTTTCTGTCTTAGTGGGAAGGAATTCATGGTCTTTTTTGATAAAATAATGAAATGGCATGTATGTTCTCTGTATTTGTGGGAGTGAAGAATATAAGTCTGGGTTTAAAAACGTGACTTACTAGATGAAGTTAAGATGCCTGATGCTGTTGTTCAGTCGCTAAGCTGTGTCCAACTCTTTGCAAACCCGTAGACTGCAACCTGACTCCAAGAGTTTCACTGTCTCCAGGAGTTTGCTCAGATTCAGGTCCATTGAGTTGGTCATGCTATCTAACCATCTGACTCAGTTTTATATTGGTAAACAGATGACATTGGTAACTAGCTGGAGAATTATGTTGAAACAAATAGCCAAAATCACACTGAATTTCGGGGGCTTTTTGTTTCAGCACATGTGTTGAACACAGTTCATTCATCCAACAGCTATGTGTTGAACGTTTTTACCAAGATAGAACCTGGGGGAAAAGGTGGGGCATAGGGCAGAGGGTAGAACATTCTCAGTCAGAAGGAGAGCATGTGTGAAGTATCTGAAGCAAGAAGATGGCATGTTAAAGCAGGCGGAGATCGCCGAGAGGCAAGGAAGCCAGTGTGAGGATGATGGGGAGAGCAGACTGGGGAAGTAGGCAGTACTTGGATCTGTTACTGGTTTCTGTGGCATATGTTGGTCTTCCCTCATAGCTCAGTTGGTAAAGAATCTGCCTGCAGGGCAGGAGACCTGGATTTGATTCCTGGGTCAGGAAGATCCCCTTGAGAAGGAAATGGCTACCCACTCCAGTATGCTTGCCTGGAGAATCTCATGGACAGAGGAGCCTGGGAGGCTATAGAGTCCATGGGGTCGCTAGAGTCGAACATGACTTAGCGACTACACCACCACCATGGCGTATGTTATGCAGAGTATCATTTCATTCGCTGGCTCTGCATGAATATGCATGCATATATTTGGTTCACATCTGTCGCCTGCTCACTGCTGAACAAATTCGCACTATTGATCGACTCTTTTCTCTCATGTATGCTCCACTTCCCCCTCTCAACTGCATCTTTTCCATTGGTTTTTAATAGCAGTTGAGTCCCAGTGGTCTGAAGGGAGGAAGAGGGACAGTCAGCCCAGGACATACTGTTTATCATGAAAAAAGAGTGCTATTAAATGATCTATTCCCAAATATAAGGAACATACATACATATATATAAATTTTTTTCTATTTATATATGCAGAGAAGAAAATTCCCTGGGAGAATATAAGCCAAAATAACATTATAGTAATATCAAATGTATGCTATGATACATATGTATAAAGAATCTGCCTGCCAGTGCAGGAGAGGCAGGAAATGTGGGTTTAATCCCTGGGTTGGGAAGATCCCCTGGAGGAAGGCATGGCAGCCTACTCCAGTATTCTTGCCTGGAGAATCCCATGGACAGAGGAGCCTGGTGGGTCACAGTCCATAGGGTAGCAGAGTCAGACACAGCTGAAGTGACTTAGTACGCATGCTGATAGATATGTATATGGTGGCTTATGTGTGTATGTATATATATATACATACACATATGGTCAATTTATAGATTGAAATATCCATGGCAAAAAAAAACCACACACAGAAAAAGAGCTTTCTTAAAGCTCTCTCTATGCACAAACAACCCTTCCTTGACTCCATATTCCCCCTTCAGGCATTGTTTTCTTTCCTCACCAATTTAATCCGTGTTTGTTGAAAGCATTTCTGTCTTCATTTCATTACCTTTAAATTCCCCTTCTCTAGTCTAGCTTCCATCTTCCTCACTCCATCAAAGCAGCTTTCCCTAAGTTCCCAGTGGCTTTCTGTTATCAGTCCCGTGGTCCTTTTCTTAGTAAACATCTTAATAGCATTTAAAAATTCATCTTTTTTGTACACCAGCTCCTCTTGACTCCCAAGTTGTTTCAGTTTCTTTTCCTTTGTATTTTTAGCAATATGTTCCCCTCTGCAAACAGTACTATAAAAAGAGGTCTAATTAGTTTCTAAATATTGATATCCTTGAAATTCCTCTTCTGAGTTACTCCCTACTGTCTCCAAAATGAGTCTCATCTCTGGGGACTTCCTGGAGGTCCAGTGGTTAAGACTCCGTGATGGCAATGTAGGGGGCTCCGGTTTGATCTCTTTTGGGGGAACTAATATCCCTCATGCTGTGCAGTGTAACCAAAAGATTAAAAAATACTCTCATGTCCTTCCTTGACTTGTTATGAGAGGTAGCTTAGCATTACAGGTAAGACCACACATTCCAAGGGCAAAGTGCCTGGGTTTATATCCCAGCCCTGTGGGCTAGGCAAGTGTCTTTTAATTTATAACAGTTTAGTTTTATATTGGATTTCTCTGGTGGCTCAGATGTTAAGAGTCTGCATGCAATGCAGGAGACCCAGGTTCAATCCCTGGGTTGGGTAGATCCCCTGGAGAAAGAGAATGGCTACCCACTCCAGTACTCTTGCCTGGAGAATTCCATGGATAGAGGAGTCTGGCGGGCTACAGTATATGAGGTCACAAAGAGTCAGATATGACTGAGTGGTAAACACTTTCACTTTCATTTTATGTTAAATAAGGATAATTATAATACCTACCTCATCTAGTTGTAAAGACAAAATGAGTTCATATATGTAAAATGCGTAAAACAGTGTCTGGAAAATGGCGGGAACCACTTGTTTAGCTGTAGTATAATTTGTGAATGAAACATGAATTTATATTATCTCCATATGTATGGTATTCAGTTGCCTATAAACATCTCTTTCAGCTCCAAGGGCATATGGGAGTCAATGTATCAATCTCTTCATGTCAGATACTTCCATGAAATACTACGAAGAAAAGGAAGGAAAACATCAAACATCAGACCTCCCCTTTAGGAGAGGTTCCCTTGGAACAGATCTAATTACTTAAAAGGGACTATTTCCAAATGAGGTGCAGTGGCTAGGAACCCAAGCAAAGACAGACATCCTGGCTTTTTCACATTTATCCTAAACAAACCACATTGTGCTATATAACCCAGGGGCATTTTAGCAATAAGAGTTTAAAAAACGAATAAACAAAAACTTCAGAAGAATCCACCATCATTAGTAAATGTGGTGCTTTGATTCAACAGTCTGCTTGCAAAAATAAATCATAGTGTTAACTGGAAAACATAAGGCAGGTTTGAAAGTGATGAAACAATAATGCACCTATGTCATAAAAAATAAGCAAAGTTGAAATAAAGATGATTTAAGTCCCAGAAAAAAAAAAGTCAGTGTATCCAAGATCAAATGCATCATGTTTTGGTGTTTTGTTCCTGGAAGAAAATGTCTGGTCACTCCTGGTATTTCCTGCCTCAGAGAGTGGTTCTGCCATCCTGTTGTTTTACACAAGCCAAACAAGTAGATCCCATCCTCTGTGATCTCTTTTCTCTCATTTCCAGTTTATCACCCTGTCAACTCAGCCTACTAAATTTCTAGTGAAAGCTTGTATTTCACAATGTTTACACTACCACCAACCCCTTTTGGAGATACCATCTTGTCTCATCTTAAGTACTATAAAAAAGATCTGTCTGTTTTCACTCTGTCTACTCATCACCTCCAGTAAATTTTCCACCCTCTTGCCAGAGTTCTCATTTCAAAAGCCGAGCCTGATGATTTTCCCTTGGTTTCATACTCTTCCATGGCTTCCCATTGATCTGAGGATAACGATCACAGTCTTTCATGTGGTCACATCAGCAATAAAAGGCACATTGCTGGTATGTACCCTTTATATTATATGCAGAGTACATCATGAGAAAGGCTGGGCTGGAGGAAGCACAAGCTGGAATCAAGATTGCCGGGAGAAATATCAGTAATCTCAGATATGCAGATGACACCACCCTTATGGCAGAAAGCGAAGAACTAACGAGCCTCTTGATGAAAGTGACAGAGGAGAGTGAAAAATTTGGCTTAGCTTAACATTCAGAAAACTAAGATCATGGCATCCGGTCCCATCACTTCATGGCAAATAGATGGGGTAACAGTGGAAACAGTGGCTGACTTTATTTTCCTGGGCTCCAAAATCACTGCAGATGGTAATTGCAGCCATGAAATTAAAAGATGCTTACTCCTTGGAAGGAAAGTTATGACCAACCTAGACAGCATATTGAAAAGCAGAGACATTACTTTGCCAACAAAGGTCCGTCTAGTCAAGGCTATGGTTTTTCCAGTGGTCATGTATGGCCTATAAAGAAAGCTAAATGCTGAACAATTGATGGTTTTGAACTGTGGTGTTGGAGAAGACTCTTGAGAGTCCCTTGGACTGCAAGGAGATCCAACCAGTCCATCCTAAAAGGGATCAGTCTTGGGTGTTCATTGGAAGGACTGATGTTGAAGCTGAAACTCCAGTACTTTGGCCACCTGATGCGAAGAGCTGACTCATTTGAAAGGACCCTGACGCTGGGAAAGATTGAGAGCAGGAGGAGAAGGGGACGACAGAGGATGAGATGGTTGGATGGCCTCAATGGACTCAATGGACATGAGTTTGAGTGGACTCTGGGATTTGGTGATGGACAAGGAGGCCAGGCGTGCTGCGGTTCATGGGGTCACAAAGAGTCGGACGTGATTGAGCGACTGAACTGAACTGAACCCTTTATATAATGTGATGAAAATGGCAGAGGCACATGTTGGTTCTCCTCCTCCAGTCCTATAACCCTTGTCAGACCATAAAGAGAACATCAGACCAACCAAAGTTGAAGGACATTTCTCATTTTGCACACTTCCTGAGCAGTACTTCCTAGACTATCCAGACCATCAAAAACAAGGTAAGTCTGAGAAGCTCATATCTAAGAAGCACCTAAGTACACATGACAGATAAATGCAGTAGGACATCCTTGATAGGATCTTGGAACAGAAAAAAGACATTAGGTTAAAAACTAAGGAACTCCAAATAAAATACGGGGTTTTGTTAATACTGTGTCAATTACTCATTGTGACCAGCATAAGGTTTAGTAATATGGAATACCAGGAGCTCCCTGTACCTTATCTTTTCTGTTTCCTTGTATCCAAAGTTATTCTAAAAGTTAAAAAAATAATATTTTTATGTGTGGTTGTGTTTCAGCTTAATCTCAGTGCTATTCAATGCCATTTGCTTATTAGTTTTACTTGTATTTGATTATTACCTCAAGTTGATTTGAGTCACTCGCATTTTTTTTTTTAAATGTGATTGTCATACGATTGATTTTTCCACAACAGAGAAGCCATTACATCCTTTTTTAATCTTTGGAAAATAAATCCCATCCTTTGTGACTGAATTTCTTAAGATGCTTTAAGAAACCAGGAAGATTCTAAGACGTTATGAGAGGAGACCTAGTTTAGAAGTAACAGGACAAAACCATTAAATTAGCTAAATGCATTGGCATAAAATCAGAAGCAGTATTTGTGAGAGCATGATTCCAGACAATGTGTCTGTAAGATATACTTTACAAACTTAGTTTGATTAATTTTTGTTTTTCTGAGGATATAATTCTTTTCTGTAATTATCGTTCTGTTTTCCCTGACAGGCTATCTAGTACTGCCTGCCTGAAGCTCCCTGTGAATTGAGTTATTCTCAATAATACTCTGTATTATGAAGGCATGATTTGAGTGGCTGTCCACTGTGATCTGGTTATTTGGACCTTTACATAAAACAGGTGGTTCTTCCATCTCATCAGCATGTCTTCTTATCCAGAATTCACCATCTTGTTGTCTGTGGCTTATTACAGGCGTGGCTCTATCCTATAGGTGGTCCCAGTTTATCCAGCTGCTTCTTTCCATCTTGGTCATTTCTTTTAGCTACTCCTAGTTCCCATGTTGTTTCCGACTTTATCAGGGCTCAGATTATTTGGTGTGTGTTTACTTATACAGTGATTAATTCCCCAGAGTCTTTGTAGAAGTTAATTCTGTTTGGCTCTGAGAGGATCCAGGCAACTCTGATTCCAGTCAGATGGCATTTACACTCAGAGAGTACAGGACTAAGAGCAAGCCGCCTCTGATCTGTGGTCTTACTGTCTGAGCTCAGTGTTGGCTTAAGTGCCATCTTAATGACTCGTATGTGTGGGGTTTGATCCTGTTCACCTCGACCTCTCTGTTAACCTTTTTTGATCTAGTTAATGCTTTGAACTTGACCTATTGTAACAGGACTCCAATCTCAAGAGCAAAGGCTATAGAGTCAGAGCAAGGTGTAAATCCTGCCTCAAATGTTTATTAGCTCTTTGATCCTGAGAAAGTTACTTCATCTCTGTGAGTCTCCATTTCTTCATTTATAAAGTAAAAATAATAGTGGATTTGCAGATTGTTGTAAAAGTTAGACTGAGTGGTTCTGAAGCTCCTGTAGAAAACTTGATGCTAAATACATACTGGGTGTCATCATATGATTATTCGATTGGGTTTATTAGCTCATCTTCTCATCTAGTCCTGTCTAGCTGGCTCTCGATGACTCCCAGCCAGTCTCAGCCCCCATGTCAATTCATACATCCACATGCTTTTCTAGTCACTGTCTCTGTCATTATGAACAAAGCTGTCAACTTTGGTGCCCTGCTCCATTATTGCTTAAAACTCTATGGTATGCCATTTGATTATTTCTCACTAGGTAAACATGTCATTAGACGTATTGTGTTTTCTTCCTTGAATATTGCTGTTGTGTTCATGATAATGAGAAGAGTTGGGCAGTCTCAAGAGCAGAGTCAGCCTTCAGTGGATATTTTGGTGTCTGGGGTCTGGTAAGAGAGGGGAGAAAGAAGGAAAGAGGTGCAAGGCAGAGTGATGGAGTCTGGTGCCAGAACTTGGGAGCCCACCAGCCTGTATTTGCATTCTGGCTCTCCCACTTCCTTGCTGTGTGGCCTTGGTCAAAGTACTTAACATTCAGTTCCTGCAGTTTCTTCATCTGTAAAATGGAGATACAGACAATGCCTAAGTCATAGTTCTCCTTGTGAGAATTAAATGTGAAATGCTCAGAGCACTTCCTAGCAGGTATTAAGAAATAATTAAGTGTTCATATTATTAGAATTATTCTTTTCCGATGTTTCACAATAGTCACTACATCAGATAATCTTTCTGATAGATATGGCTAGTTACAACCTCAGTCACTTTGAAGTGGTAAGATTGCCTTTGCCTTTTTAGTATACTGGCACAAATAAGTTTCTCCTTTCAAAGTACTACTAATAGATGCTGTATTTATGTCTATATTAGCACTTTAAGATAATTACCTAAATTTTTTCTGTAGATTCTTTACAAAAATATTCTTTGGAATATCCTCAGTAATAAGAAATATTTGTCTTTCAAATCTCAAGGATCAAAAGTTAGAGCCAACATATTAAATTTAAGTGAGTGATCTGCGTTAATGATCTCTTCTACATATCTGTATAATTTTATGTACTTGGGTAATTGCATCAGTTACCTAACTTTATGATAACATTAATAGGTATACAGTTAATACCCACCTGCACACAAAATGTGTGTGTGTATACTTAAAAGAGAGTGTCAAGAACCAGTGTTTAAGATAAGCTCAGTTATTTTCATGAAGAAAAGGTTCATCACTGAGCCACAGTTCACTTAAAGTCACACAGAATCTCATGTTCCAGAAAATTTTAAGAAAGCCCAGGGACTTCCCTGGTGGTCCCGTTCTTAAGACTTCACCTTCTTGTACAGAGAGTGTGGGTTCGATCCCTGGTCAGGGAGCTAAGGTCACACGTGCCTCAAGGCCAAAACAAACAAACATACCAAAAACCAAAAACAAACAGAAGCATGATTATAACAAATTAAGACTTTAAAAAGTGGTCCACATTAAAAAAAAATCTAAAACAAAAGAAAGCCCATGTTTCTGACCTTACCCATTGAATCTATAAACTGTGCGTTTGGAAACTGCATTCCCAGCACTCTTTCCTCCTTCCACATCCACGCATTCCTGTAGGCACCGTAACCCAACAGTACTGATCTTGGGGAACCTGCAGCAAAGGGTGCAGGTGAGCCCTGCTGCCCATGAGATGCACAGTCTAACTCGATGTCAGAAGTATGCCTGCGTCGACTGCTTGAGAAAGTTACACTGTCTTAACAGCCAATGAACTATCTGTATGCACTTGGCATCCTAAACATGGCCATTTCAATTATTTTGAAGTTTCCTCTAAAAGTCTGCCTCACGACTTGAATGGAGACATGGTCATTTGTGCTAATTGCATTTTAGAATCTCTTATTATATGGGTGACAGGAAGCTAATGTTGACAACTTTTGTTCACATCAAGTACCATTAGGCCCTTAATTATGTAACAGTTGGCTACCTAGCTATACTTTGCAGATACTGGAAAGCATTAGTCTCTCTTTCCAGCGCTGTGTGTGTCTGGAATACACGTGCAGCGCATAGGCTCAGCTTCTCTTTGGGCTGTCTGGGTGGCCGCATGACCCTTGCTACTCAGACTCAGGCTGAGCTAGAGAACTGTCTGCCTGACTCCCAGACAGGGGGTTGAGACTGAGACGGTATCACTGCACCAGGGGCTCTGCCATGAGGCTTCTGAGAATGAGAGAAAGTAGGAGACAGAATGACTCGTGGGGGCTTCCCAGGTGGCGCTAGTGGTAAAGAACCTGCCTGCCAATGCAGGAGACACAAGAGACTTGGGTTCGATGCCTGGTCGGGAAGATCCCTTGGAGGAGGGCACAGCAACCCACTCCGGTATTCTTTCCTGGAGAACCCCATGGACAGAGGAGCCTGGAGGGCTGCAGTCCACAGAATCACAGAGTCGGATACAACTGAAGCGACTTAGCGTGGATGCATGCATGAGTGACTTGTGGATGTCCAAGATCATAGATAGCTGGATGGTTTATATCTTGAGAGCAGAAGACCTTAAAAAAAAAAAAAAAAAGCTCCTGACACATAAGCAGAGAGTATTAAAGCCTGGACTCTCAAACTCCTCCTTTTTTGTAGATGCTGCTGAACTCAGAACAGTAAAGGACGAGCAGAGAGAAAGGCTGGCCCCACACTGGGCTCCGATTTTGAGAAAATCACGCCTATCTTGCCAATTTTTATTTTTAGTTTAAGAGAAAAATTGTGTAGTCTAATAAGATACTTAGAAGATGAACTATTGTGGTCTGTCAGGTTATCGTCGCGTCGGTTGGAATATGCCTTAGAATCTCGTCGTGGAGTGAATTTTACTGTAATGCAAGATCTCACCATGAGCGGGTATTCTGTTAATGACCATATGCCATCATTCCTTCCCGTCTGACTGAGAATGTGAATAGTGTTCCCATCGTGTGAACTGCTGATTGCCATCAGGCCACTCTGTTGTCATGGTTCTAGTTAAAAAATGTGAAAGAAACTAGATCTTTTCAACCTAAAGGTTCTCTCTGTAGTTAATTAAAGACATTTCCAGAAGACATTTGGATTATGGGAAAGCAGTGATAGCACATCATGACATTTATTTCATTCCTTACCCCCGAGAATCTCAGTAATTGGTTCACCTATTCAAAACGATTATTTCATCCGAGGATAAAGATTCCAGGACCCCCAGTCAGACTCACCTAATTTATCTAATTGGCAGCATCTTTTACAAACAACCCTGGACATAGGAACTTTCTGATCTGTGAATGTGCCATTCATTTGTTTTGAGACAGTTGAATGTAAAGCTTATCTAATGTCAAGGAAAGTCTTTAGGAAACTTTGTTGTTTGTTGTTCAGTTGCTAAGTTGTGTCTGACTCTTAGGAAGCTTTAGCCAAGAGTTAATATTTTATTTATACCATTGTGTTAAAGAACACATGTTAGAAATGAAAATTCCATATAAACTGTGGAAATGCTGGGCAGCTCAAGGTGCATATTATTGAAGATTTCTCTTTGCAGCTGAAGAAATAAGACGTGAATGGCTTACCTGTGATAGCAGATAAAAGATGGTGGCAGAATGGCCACCAGAACTGGAGCTTCTGACTTCATGTCCCGTGGTCTTCCTCCTGGGCTAGGCTGTTCTGCATCATCAGAGGTCTTTCATTTTATGCAGTTCTGTTGTGATACAGGAAAAAAACAGAAGGTGTACTCATTGCCTTGTGGGGATTTTATCTTCCCATGGAAGAGACAGTATGTATGTTCACAGACGCATTTATGTTTCTGCTACTCCTTTCCTTTTTGTTACCATAGAATCTGCTCAAAAGCAAAACAAAAATGGTCATATAGTTGCATAAAGCTACTGTCCAATGATTCACTTGGAACGTGTACAAACAAGGGTGCAGGTGAGCCCAGTGAGTCACCAATGAGATGAGCCTACCTGGAGGCCAAAGGCAGATGGTGCTGCGCTGATTGTGATCTGGCCTCTTGGAAGGAGGGGATAGTACTGTTCACTCTGTGGTCCCACTCTGTGTGGGACCTGGTGTTCATGTGACACATATTTTGAAGGGTCACGTATAAATTGGCATGAATTCAGAGACTGGAAAATGGGATGCTGAATGGAGTGGATGCCACAGCGTAGTGACTAAAGAAGTTGCACATATTAGATGTAGAGAAGAACCATCTGAGTGGTGATTATTGTTATTGTTATTTAGTCTGTAAATTGTGTCCAGCTCTTCTGTGACCCCATGGACTGTAGCCCATCAAGCATCTCTGTCCTTGGAATTTCCCAGGCAAGAATACTGGAGTGGGTTGCCATTTCCTCCTCCAGAGAATCTTCCAGAGTCATGGATAGAACCCATGTCTCCTGCTTTGGCAGGTGGATTCTTTAGAGCTGAGCCAACAGGAAAGCCCATGGGTAATGACAGATTCCCTCTAATATTTCAGAGACATCCATGTGAAAAGCACCCTAAACTTGACCGCCTAAGCTTCTAAATTGAGGGCTGGTAAATAGAAGCTCCAGCGAGGCACCAGACCTTTGGCTCAGAGCGTCAAAAGATGGAATGGGTTTCTGCCTCCCGGGGTACTCCATTTTCAGTCGCTGGAGGTGTTGCATGGAGGAGATATTTTAAAGGGCACCATTCACAATTCAAATTTGCAGTTGGACGAGATGACCTTTAAGGTGCTTTGCAACACCTGGGGTTTTATGATTCTATTTCTATTATGCTTTGACACTGGGTATGTGTCACATTGTTTGAACCAAACACTGGACAGGAGCACAGTTTGGAATGTTGATGGCTCTCACATCTATTTTGTGTTTCAATTTCTGGAAGCGGTCTCTTTGTCTTTGAGGCAGTTTGGTCCCTGACCTTCTGTAACATTTGGACCTCAGCCACACTGTCTTTGTTTACTGTAAAGAGCATGGAAAAACTGACTTCCTGACAGTGCTCTGCGAAGTGTAAGGTCAAACCACTCACAGGTGAACAAACACAGTCTTTCCACCTTAAAATTGCCATTTGGCCCCTGTAAAATGTATCAGGGTCATAATCCTAGGTAAGAGAAGAGAGGGGAAACCAGGGCGCTGCCAGCAGCCAACTATTAGTCATTTTGTCATTCTGCTTTGTGAAGAGCTAATCTTAATTCAGTATCCATCCATTTTGGGGAAGTTAGAAAACATGGCATGCAATTTTAAGTCCTCTGGAAACCTGGTGAGTGAGCCTAGAGAGATCCTTCTTTTCTCTACACTCTCATCATCAGTATCTCCCAGGAGATATTGCAGAGACAAAGCATAGCATTCTTATTCACTTAAAAAACTTAAAAAAGGGTCACACTCATTGAGGTTCATATCATCCAAGCTCCCTCTTTTTTGGTAATACTGCAGTGTGGCCTAATGTGTTGAGTTACTTTCAAGAAGCCATATTCATTAAAAAAAAAAAGAAGAAGACCTCTGCTTTTCTTTGTTGTTGTTCAGTTGCTGAGTTGTATCTGACTCTTTGCAACTACATGGACTGTAGTATGCCACTTCCCTGTCCTCTGCTATCTCCTGGAGTTTGCCCAAATTCATGTCCATTGAGTCAATGATGCTATCTAACCATCTCATCCTCTGCTGCCCTCTTCTCCCTTGCTTTCAGTCTTTCCTAGCATCAAGGTTTTTTCCAGTGAGTCGGCTCTTTGCCTCAAGTGGCCCAAGTACTGGAGCTTCAGAAAGAGTCCTTCTAATGAACATTCAGGGTTGATTTCCTTTAGGATTGACTGGTTTGATCCCCTTGCTATTCAAGGGTCTCAAGAATCTTCTCCAGCACCGCAGTTTGAAAGTATCAGTTATCTGGAGCTCAGGCTTCTTTATGGACCAACTCTCACATACTGGAAAGACCATAGCTTTGACTTACATGGACCTTTGTTGGCAAAATGATGTCTCTGCTTTTTGATATGCTGCCTAGGTTTCTCATAGATTTTCATCCAAGGATCAAGTGTCTTTTAATTTCATGGCTGCAGCCACCATCTGCAGTGATTCTGGAGCCCAAGAAAATAAAGTCTGTTACTGTTTCCACTTTTCCCCCTCTATTTGCAGTTGTCAAAAGCAGTAGGTTCCCTTTGTCAAATGGAGAGAAGTGTCTTCCTGGGTGAGGGTCTCATAAGCTCTTTGCAGACCTAGATGGTGCCTCATTCATTTTATTCTCCCATCATGCTTCATACACTGTCTTAACCAAGAAGGTCCACATAACATGTTGGTGTGAGTGTCACTGAACAAAACAGTGACCTTGTTCACATACTGCATTACCCATTTACTCAGAATCATTTATTTTCCAGATCCAAGTTCCTATCTTAATATTTAAGGATTAATCACTGGAATTAATCTAAAGCAATATAACAATATTCCCAACATAAATTTGCATTTTTTCTTTTTCCTTCAACAATGTAGGAATAAATTTGGCTTTCACTGTACTTTTTTTTTCTTGGTCTCTAGTATAAGTAGGCTCTTGAAATGCCCTAGTTATCTAACATTGCTCTTGAACTCCACTTAGAGATGATATACTAGCCTTTTACTAAAATATATCTGGGTATTAAAAGCCCAATTCTTTACTGCTGATGAGAAAGATTATTAACACTTTTTTTCCCCAGCTATAATATGAGGCAATAATACCCCTTTTTACTTCCAGAGCCAGAAGCAGTATGTCATATTAACCTTCATTAGCTACTTAAGAAATGAGGGACATTTGTTAATTTAGGATTCTAGTTAGCTACGATTGTATGCAAAGGGTGATAAACTTGTGTGGTTTCTTCACTTTGCTGTGTATCAAAAAATAAAAGAATGGTTGGAAGGAATGATGCTAAAGCTGAAACTCCAGTACTTTGGCCACCTCATGCAAAGAGTTGACTCATTGGAAAAGACTTTGATGCTGGGAGGGATTGGGGGCAGGAGGAGAAGAGGATGACAGAGGATGAGATGGCATGGCATCACTGACTCAATGGACGTGAATTTGAGTGAACTCCGGGAGTTGGTGATGGACAGGGAGGCCTGGCGTGCTGCGATTTATGGGGTCGCAAAGAGTCGGACACGACTGAGCAACTGAACTGAACTAAAAGTATGTCTGGTTACAGATTTTACTGCCTTGATGTAATAAGTGCAGTGTTCAAATTAGGAGCTAGACCTGGATAAGATGGGTCTGCAGGTGATGAGCAAAGATTGACATGGCTGGAGCAGGGAGGAATCGGCACATCTGATCAAAACCAGCCTGAAGAGGAGCCTTAAGGTGCATGATGGGTGAAAGCAGGTTATCATCGAAAATCTGGGCCAGTGGTGGAGAGAGAAAACAGATGCTATTTCTATGTATCTAATTTCATGATGGACCTTGCCCCTTGGATATCCTATGAGGTATTAAATTTTCTGTAGTTTTTTCTTCTGTGTAAGATCGCCTTTATTTTTCCCATTTCTACCTCCATTTACTTAACTGATTCATTCAGTATTTTTAAAAAATGTATCAAGTATCATGCTCAGAAAAACAAGGGTGGAGGAGATCAGTTTCTGAGCTCAGGGAACTGCTTGATTAATTTATCCAGGTTTAAAGAAACATGCAGTCAACTTTGCTATCATTTTTCCCTTTCCCTAAGAAAACCTCAGTAATGTTATTTCTTTTTTCATAAAGCCTCTAGAACCTGTCTTGGGTTTTCTCCTACCACTGCTGTGTTCAGGCAATGGACCCTTGTAGTCAGGCTATGGCAGGAGCCTCTTGGTTAGTCTCCTTATATCCAGTCTTTCCTCCACCGTCTATTAATTTTTAGCTATGTGTGCTAAGTCACTTCAGTCATGTCTGACTCTTTGCGACCCTATGGACTAGAGCCCACCAGGCTCCTCTGTCCAAGGGATTCTCCAGGCAAGAATACTGGAGTGGCTTGCCGTGCCCTTCTCCAGGGAATCTTCTCGACCCAGGGATTAAACTCCATCCCCTACATTGCAGGCAGATTCTTTATCGCTGAACCACCAGAAAAGTCTTCCTATAATTTGGAACAATGATGGAAAAGTCGCGTGCTTTTTAGGATAAGAGTAAAATGCCTTAGCCTTGTAATATGGCTCTCCCTTCTCTTGTCGGACTTCTACAAACCTTGCCTTCTGCTTGAACTGAATTGATCCCCTCATGCACCTCAGTCAGGATTGTGTGTCCCTCGCCTTTCTGGTTTCCAGCTCCGAGGATGTTCAGCACGGCAGTTAAAAAGTGGTGTTTAGGGGCCAGATGTATCAATCTGCTAGCACTTACTTGCTGTGCAGTCTTGGGCAGCTTATTTAACCTCTCACGGGTACTTCTGTATCATTAAAAGAGGTTATTAAAGCACTAAGTCCCTCATAGGATTAACTGTGTTCAGGGACGTGAAATGCTTAGAGGAGACCCTGGCATAAATGAAGGGCTGGTGTTTCGCTCCTCCTGTTACTATTATTGTTACGGCCCAAACCTTGCCCCCTACCCTGGCCAGATGGTTCGTAGCTCACTGCAGATCTCAGGGTTCTTTGGGGACCTTGGCAGACATTTATGTAGAATTTGTCTTTCCCTTCTCAGACCTTCTAGGGCACTATTTACCCAACATTCATTTGGTAGGCTGATTGAGACCTGTTTATTATTGTTACAAGAAATAAACCTTGAAGAGAGAGCAATTCAAGATAGTACACGGTTAGTGACAATAGAGCCCGGCTTGCATAGATGATACATTGTCTGAGGGCAAGGCACGTGCCTCCTGTGTCTTTGGTTTCCTTGCCATGCTCTAGGCCTAGTTACTCACAAACATAAGCCAAAATTACTATTTTTTTCCTGATTCAATGGATGATGTCTTCAGAGGGTCAGGAATAGCGCAGCCTACTGACGCAGATGATGTACCCTCAGATATAGGGTATTTTTATTGGTAGCATATACACCTGAAGAGATAAGCAGCCATCCTCAGTTTTGGACAGGTCTGCCCAAACCACATGGAGAAGGGGGTCTGGACATCCAGAACGTGGTGGTTTATTAAGGTTTGTTTAGTTGCCGGTTGCCAAATAGACTAGAACAAAGAAGGAGGTGACAGAGAAGAATGTGGACTGGGCAGGTGTTGAATGCGTGAGTGTAGACTCTGAAATGGAGGACTGGAGAGGACATCTTAAATTCAAGCGTAATTTGTAAGGAAAGAATCCATAGAACTCCAGAGTTTGTACAGGTTGATGGCCGGAAAGCCATGAAAAACCGCAGGGTTTCTTCCTTAGATGTCTTTGGAGTATCCAGATTGGGAGATGGTTGACCTCGAAGGTAAAAAGACACATGTGGTTACTGGACCATGAGCTCTAGGATGGCAGAGACCTTGCCTGTCTTCTCCTCAGTGTCCAGGACAATCCTTGACACAAACACACCTGGAAGCTTATAATATGCACTTGAATGAATGAAGGGCCGCTCACATTGATACCTACAGTTGAGTAAGATAAGTTGTAGACAATTCCTGCCACGTGTTTACTGATGCTCTCGTTCTAGTTAGCTGGCATGCTTGAATTTTCTAAAGAGGCATACCTTTCACACCATGGGGAGGATGCTGCATATAGGCAGCGTATTTAATTCTGGGATGACTGATGGATTCGACAAGACCCTGAGTCACTGGTACAGCGTACCTAGGCAGCGCAGCACCTCTTCAGAGAGATGCTCTGCAAAGCAGTTGTTCGCTTTCACCCTGCCAAGGAGTAGCAATATCCACATGGCTTAAGGGGTCTAGTTGCAGCCACGAGCATCATCAGAAAAATACCACCACCATCCACCAGCCTGAGATGCCACAGGGAAGGTATGAGGCTTGTCAGTTCAGCGAAGCAGAAATATTTTGCTTGTTTTTAATGCTTACTTGCAGGAGAACTTCATTATGTGTTTGTACGCCTTTAAATGAGAAAGTGCATTTTTGGAAAATAATGAAAACCGACTCTTCTCCCTACAGAGGGGCAAGCTTTTCCCACTTGGGTGAATATTGCCTGCGCCACCTGCCCAAGAAGAAAGGGAGCGGTCTTGGCCAGCATCTTATTAGTCTAAAAATAAATTATTCAGAATGCAGGTTCAGATGCAGATTGCAGGGAGAGATAATAGAATTGGTTTTCCAAGCCTGATCATGCTATGAAGACATGGCGTGTGCTTTTCAGGAATCCACTTAAGTGGAATCAAGCTTTGACTAATACAAACTGGAAATAATATTGCTGCCATCCAGCTTGTGTTTGAGGTACAGCATCCTCAAAATGTCTCCAAGCACCCACGGTGTCTCTAGGCTATGTAAGTGTGCATGTCTGCAAGTCCGGGTGCATTCACCAGCATTTCTTCAGAGATGCCTTTTTTTCTCATTGTTCTTTTAAGGAAATTTCTTCCTGGAGCACAAGAGGGGCATGTCTCACTTAAGCTCTGTCTCCCTCCTACTCCCCCTGCCTCGGCAACACAGTTGACCACATCAGCAGCCGACTCCAGTTGTCATGTGGCTTCTCATGTGATGCTGGGTCTGCTAGCACTTTGGAGCAAAAGCCTTTGTGACTCGGCACTCATGGACAGTAGCGTTCGGGGACAGGAGAGATTTTGGAGGGGGCGGGGAGGCCAATAACCCGAGAAACATCAGAAATAAAAGTCGCATGAAGTACTCTGATCTATGTATTATATATATTTTTTGAAATTTGATTTTAACTCTTGCTTTTTTTTTTTTTATGGTTTGTGTCTGTTTTTCCCACCCCCGCAGGCGCTGAGCTGCGCTGTTTTGTGTTTCTTTCTTTCTTTTTTTTTTTATTCTGAAGCCAGACCGTCTTTCCTCACAGCTTCAGGGCTGCATCGCTGCGGGCACGCCAAGCTTCTCCTGGTTACCTGAGCTGCTCTTGCTGTCTCCCGGCTTCGGCTTCTTCATGGCGCACGGGAACCTGGCATCATCGGTCTACGCAGCGCAGAAGAAGGACCTGCTGGTGGAGCTCTGGCCGGGGTCCCCTCGCAGGCAGGCGAGGGGACTTGGAGGACAGGGTGATGCGGGAGAAGATCTGGGGTGGGATGGATAGAAAGAACGCCAAGGACCGGGGCAGGAGAAGTTAGGAATTTGATCCGTCCAGTGCCCACTGGTCTTCCCCACGGCGCACCCAGCTCGGGCTGCTCCTGGGGATTAGTCTGGGAGGAAAGACCCATGGCGAGATGTGGTGGCATTTTACTTGAGAGTGGAGCTGAAGATGGATAAACCTGGTCTCTGATGTGTCTGCCTGCCTGCCTGCCGACGAGGCAGAGTTGGAGAAAGGCAGAGCGAGGGAGCGCCTGAGAAGAAAGAGGAGAGGCGGAATGCCGTTCGATTGTCTGCCGCTGGCCCTGCATTCTCTTTCTAGGGGAGGAAGGCATAATTTATAACCCAGATCTATGGGTGGAAGAACTGTAAATTGTAGTCTGGATGTCCCCGGTGCTGTCAAGGAAGAAACTGATGGGCTAGGTGACTGTACCAGTGTCCCCAGGGAGAAGATCAGCCTTGCAGCATGGATTTAAATGCATGTGCATGCATGTAGAGACATGAAAAGAGGGCGATTTCTGACCAGTTTACACAGGAAGTCTGTCACTTGGCTGGATCGGGCTTGATTGCAGCTTTTATTTTCAGCTTCAGCTCAACACCCATTTCCTGACTAGCTAGAGAGCATGGCCAAAGCAGCTGCATGCAGAATTTTCTTGTTAATGTGAAAGCAACCCTCCTCAGCTTTAACTCCTTGAAGTTCTGAATGCTCTGTGCTTCGCTCGGACTGACTGTAGGGCTTTGTTTGCTTCTTCTTCGACAGATCCCCTGTAAACACAGCTGTATTCAGTATGATGAAAAATTCTATCCAGTAAATAGAAATCTGATCAATTTAATCAAAATAAATGTATCCCAGATGACTCTGAGACCAGCTGGCTACCGCAGGCTTCAGATGCTAAGCGCACAATGGAGATGAATGCAATCTTATATTTACGTTTTTCTGAATTCCCGGATCAGCCTGTAATTAAAAAAAGAAATCCTTTTGTAGGGAAGAGGTGGTCCTACCAGCTCTCAAGGTAGCTGGTTAGATTCAGGTGCGGATGCTGTTCATGAGATTTGGGATCACGATGTCGCATTTCGAGGGCGTGTGCCATGTGGCAGAGCAGAGTCATGCTCCACATAGAGAAAGCCTGCATCTACCTTCCCATCTGGAGACGCGGGTGCCCTCGGAACAGCCTCTGGTGAGGTTGGGGGAGGCACCTGAGGCTTGTTTTAGATTCCAGTGCGTGGGCTCTGGTGCTCCAAGCCCAGCTCAAAACTGGGGGTGAGGTGCTTTCCCAGTTGTCATGGGGAGCTCTTCTGGGACGCCTGTCTGGCCCTTCCACTGTTTGTTACTATTTCTACAAAGGCGGCTCTGTGTGTTGGATTATGTTTGGCCAGCTGTTGGCGCATTCCTGCGGGTGGGGCTGGGTGGGGACCTGATTACTGTACTTGGAAACTGTAGATCTCTGTGCAGTGGAGAGCAGGGAGGGAATGCAAAGAAAGCAGGTTGAAGCTGATCGCTCTCAGAGATTTGCTCTAGGTAGTCCTATAGCACGTGCAGAAAGGCTTCCAGTGTAGAGAAGGAAAGAGGGGATGATGGGGGCGGGGAGCAATGAGGGAAGGAGAATGCAACTGAGCAAGCCCATCAGAGAGAAAAACAGACTTTAGAACTTCAAAGCTGCATAGACAAGCAGAATGTCAGCAGCTTGTAATTAGTGGTTCATGGTTGCGTCAGCGCCTGCACCTCTCCAAGAATAACTGTGTGATGTGTGCCACAGAGTGAAGAAGACAGTCATAACTAAGTTATCAAATCCAGTTCAAACCAGGGCAAATGGAGTCAGGAATTTTTCTGTGTTTGTAAATCAAATCCTGATGGATTACACGTCTAAGACTTGCTGGGTTCTGCATAATTGAAGGCTGGATTATCCATTTGTGTGGGAGGGTGGGGGATATTGTATGTTCATTAAACGAAACTGTGAACCCTTAAAAATGCAGATGAATCATGCATGCAAATATCAGCGTGCTCCCCGTCAATACACGGTATTTCCTCCAATAGCCCCAAGCAGCTGTTGGCAGTCGCCCGGTAGCTGCATCCACGCAGAGTTTTTGTTTGCTCGGTTTTTGTGCATTCACGTGGAGAGGAGTTAAAAGTTACAGTTCAGATGAAATAGGGTCAATTAAATGCGAACAGTCGCATCTTAGAATTGGGCAACTGCAGTGGGGTTCTGATTTTTGTTCCTGGCCGCCGTGTAAACCTTGCCGGAGCCTTGGCGGTCTCGCAGCCAAACAGCCGTCTGTTCGTAAGCCCGTGGGAAGTCGGGGCACCGCAGTGGTGGGGAGGCGAAGGCCACGTTCACTTCCCTCCCTTGTCTCTGGCGCTTAGAGATTGCCTCGTGTGTGACTCCAGCCCCACAAAGAGCCGGTGGGAGGAGCTGATTGGTCGGGGAGGCTGGGGCTGTTTACTCTTATTTGTTTCCAGCGCTCCTCCACGGCATTCATGCCGTATTTGTATTTGTGTTCACGCTGCACAATTACCCCTCGCCCTGCTTTGTTTCTCTGCCCGAAGAGAAGTCAATTTTAGTTCAGTTCCCCGGCTTTCGGCCTCCTGGGTAAAACGCGCCTATGTATTGCTTTCCCTGGGCCTGCGTTTCCCTTTTAATGTGGATTAGGGGAAATCGGTGGCCGGGAAAGCCGTGCATATTCAATCAGTAGCTTTGGAGCCGTGCCTGTCAGATAATTTAAATATATTTACTCTGGGGGTGCCGGAGCTGGCGTGGTCGGAGCCCGTTTTAATGTACCTCTTCGCTTTCGTCAAGGAGCGGAACCTGCCGGCTCAGAATGGCGTGTTCTGTGCACCCAACAGGGTGGAAGACATGATTTTGTTTGTGTTAGTTCAAACAGCTGGTCATTAATGCAGTCCCCATTTCGCCACTGAAGTGCGGGTGGACGTGAATGGTTGCCTGATTAATGCTGTCCCCTCCGAGGGTCCTTCACCCAGCAGTCAGGCTCGGAGCAGAATAATGTAGCATGATGTGATTGCTCTCTAACAGGGTAGTATGTCATTGTGTCACCAAGCAATTGAGGTTATTACGGGGCAGGGCAGACAGACGGGACAGTGGGGTTACTAGACCGTAGCATTTTTAGAAATACAGGCCTGACCTACTTAGAGTTATTCTCTCTGGCTGGCAGCTGCACGGAGCATCCAGTCTTCTGATAGGCTGAGGCTGTTGCTAGGGGGAATTAGCCTGAATTTTTCCACACACAGACTCAGTGACTGAATGATAAAAGCTGACTGGAATTAAAGAGATTTGGTTTAGCATTATACAGATGGATCGGCCCGCTTTTCTTTCTCAAGTGCAAAGAAAGAGTGCAAAATACAGATTTTTGTGTCCATCTTGTTCCTTGACCCTCTGGTTCTCCCCCACCAAAGAACCGCCAGAGTGAGGCAGTTATGAAATTTCGGTTAATCTCTTTAAAGTCCGGGGTCATGGAAATGATGTTGCAAATGGCAAGATATTTAAGCTTAAAGACCGCTGAGAATGACTAACAGAAGGTTAGATTATTTTTCCTCTTCTGTGCACTAAACTGTTTTGAAGTTGGGCATGCATCTTTCATGCACTGTATATTTAAACTCTCTCCCCCTTTGGGCTTGAACAAAACATTTATATAAATTCTCTTCTGTCCAAACAGATAGAAGCTTGCAGTCTCTGGCTTGTTTAAAATAAGATGGTAAGGATTCCAGATTTGGATGGGGGAGAAAAATATATATAACACTTTTTTTTTTTAATTACAAAGTATTTTTTTCTGGGATATTTTGGGTTTGGCTTATTTTTTAAAAGCCAGCCTGGTGTTTATTCTTGTGGATAAAACTTAACTGCTCCCACCCTACCCTCTTGGCTTCACAATGTACAGAAAGATACAGGATTTTTCTCTAGAAGAAAAAGTATCTGCTGAATTTATCTGCATATTGTTTTTCCTGGTTGCTCATATAAGCACTGTGTGTAGAAAGTTCACATAGTCAGGTTTATATGATGATGTCCCTTTTTTTCATCTACTCCTGTATCTCCAAGTATCTCTGAGTTTGTGATTTTTTTAATAGATCTTTTTCAGAGGCAGATTTTTAACATAGCTCCTTTAATGGAAACTGAAAGTCCATCAGGATAAAAATTAAAACAATATATAGTCAAAAATATGGTTTTTTTCCTTGTTTCTAATTGCATACTATCTGTGCTTTAATCACAGTGTCCTTCTATTACCTTATCTGTTCCTCTGCTGAAAGTAATCATTATCCTGCCTTTTGATTTGAAATTAATTTTTGTAAGAACATGCTGTGATATCACAAGTACACATGGAGCCTGGCTACATTAGGGGAGAGGAAGAATGTAGTTTCTTGTGAATGTCAAACACTGGATTCCTTGGCCATGTGGAAAAAAAGTAAATTTAGATGTGGGGTTTTCTTTTCATTTTAGGATTTCAAAAGTATACAAGTCTATATGTTTTCAAATAGTGGTTATCACTTACACCAGATATCATAGTCCAAAAAAAAAAGATTGAATGATGTCAGGGCCAAGAAACTCATCAGTCTTTTCTCTTTTTAAGCCAGAAATGTTTACATTTCATCATATAACTATAACATCAAGCTAAAACAGTGTATTTTCTGATGTTGTAATTGATGTTTCTTACCCTTACTAGCTTTGAGAATCCCCCAAATAACATTTTTTGTAAAGATTTCCAAACATAGTAGTGATTTTTCTTTACTGAATAAAATACCAATGTATATTTGTTGAATAAAAGGTTGCTTTTATGTGCTGCGCCTTCCAAAAATGAAGCCATTTCATTTATTATTCTAATAAGTGAACATTTTAACTCTTCTTCTTTGGGTCAGTGGATGATCATTTAAATATTTTAAGTTCAAAGTTATAGAGATAAAATGTCTCTTTAAAATCACTTAGGGGAAAATGTTGACCTTGATTTATTAACATTTGTTAAAGGACAGATGTTTAATTTTTATGTTGACTATAGCCTGTGTCCAGGTACCCGGGCAAATCAAATGTTTATTGTCTGTTTCATAATAAATTAATCACACTGAAGAAATTCAGTGTAAGTCTTATTTGATCATTAGATTGTGAAGAATTTTTCATTGTTGTGGCTTTTATCCATCACTGTTAGGTGGATCAAAAACAAAACAAGACTGTTATTTATGCTGCCTTGCTATAATTAAGCTTAACTTCTAGGTACTCACTTTGACTCTGTATGTTCATAGTGTTAATTTCAGCCAGTGCCATTGATCAAAAAGCCAAAAGAGCAATCACAGTCAATTGCTGCATCAATCACTTATTCATTAGGTAAGTATTTACTTTCTGCTCACAGGTGAGACTGGCTTCTCTATACCTTCTCTATACCTTCTTCTTATACCTTAGTGATAAGGTATACTGTGTTCTGTTCTGTGTACACCTGACATTGTGTAATCCTTAAAATTTGAGGGGCAGAGCTGATGGTAATAACACTAGATGCTTGGAGATGATCGGCACCCCTTATCTCATTAGCAAGCAACGTCTCTTCCAAACCACCCAAACACTTTCATAATATTGAAGATTTGCAGTAAGCTAGTGTGTGTCTTTGGTGAAGTCATGAAAGCGTTTTGTAACCCAGAGACTTTAGACATCGTTATTTAAGCAATTAATAGCATTTCAGAAACATTTAAATGGCTAAGCTGTATAGTCCCTGGAATTGCATGAGTCACAGTTATCTTGGTTTGGTTCCTCCTTTCCTTTCCTTTCATCTCCTACTTCTTGAAGTATGAGTGGGTTATCCTTGTGTGTGGCCACCCCTGACTTTGCCAAGCAGAGTCCTGAACTAACCCTATTCTTTTCAATCCTCTGCTGACTTCTGTAATGAACTGAGTTTAGACCTGTCAGATTCTCTCAGGATGATGCCTTTTAGGCTTCATTCTCTCCAGGCTCCTAGTTCATTAGAGCCATCATTATGTGGTCCTTTATCTGCTTTTTCTCCATGAGTCTCTAACCTGATTTTCATCTGTGTGCCTGGTGCGTAGTAGATGATTCACAAACATTAGTTGATTAACAAATGAGTGATTTAAGGGGAATCCAGATGCCAGATTCTAGAGAAGAATAATGACGTCTTCTATCTGGAGACTCACCAGTGGTGTAGGGTCAGGGAGCAGCAAACTTTATTATTATTATAAAAGGCCAGACACTAAATCCTTGAGGCTTTGTGGTCCTTAAAGTCTCTGCAACTTTTCAGCTTCGCTGGCATAGTAAGAAAGCAGCCACAGACACAATGTAAATGAATGAGCATGGCTGTGTTTCAATAAAACTTTGTTTACAAAAGACATGCAGTGGGCCCCAATTTGGCCTGTGGGCTTTAGTTTGCTGACTCCTGGAACGATCATTACCTGTGATATTTTGAGGATGTGATTAGGCAGGATGTATATTAAAAAAGAGAGTTTCAAACAGTTCAACAAAAATTAAGACAAAAGGGCAAATATTTACTTGAGAAATATTGCTAATCCAGTAAATTTGATTCCCCTGCTGATGACATGTGAAAGTGAAAGTCACAGTCATGTCTGACTCTGAGGCCAGAATACTGGAGTGGGTAGTTTTTCCCTCCTCCAGGGGATATTCTCAACCCAGGGATTGAACCCAGGTCTCCTGCATTGGTGGCGGATTCTTTACCAGCTGAGCCACAAGGGAAGCCCAAGAATGCTGGAGTGGGTTCTACCCCTTCTCCAGGGAATCTTCCAGACCCAGGAATCAAACTGGGGTCTCCTGCATTGCAGGAGGATTCTTTACCATCTGAACTATTAGGGAAGCCCTAATAGCTATTAGGGAAGCTGATGACATTGGTGGATGGTTTATTTCAAAATTCAAAGATGAAAGCAAGGATTACTGCTCTTCCTTAAACTACACTGTTGAATACATAAAGAAGAATGGAAATTTTTTACTTTTCAGAATTCCCATTCTAATGCCAGTTACCTCAGGGCAAGGAGGAAGCCCAACCTCTGTTTGTTCAAAGAGCTAACGGAGCATTAGAATCCGTGCTCAAAGGTGAATCCGGAAGCATTGCTGCTGCCTCTTGTTTGCAGATTCTTCTAACCAACTTAAATCCTGAGTTATTTCAGCACCCTAAGTCAGAACTTCTTTTCCCCATCTCCCCAGTTGCTTCTCCGTTAGATTGTCGTTCACCTGCAGTGTTAGCAGCTCTGTGCTGTCCCTTGTCATCTTGACTTTTGTTCTGCTGGGGAAGGGAGAGTCTGTTTTCTTTCCCCTGTGTTACACTTCTCGGCTTTGGTTGATGGTGTTGGATGCAGTAAGCAAGTACATCCAGTGACTTAAAAGCCTGAGCTGGCGTTGAGGCAAGCCTGTGTTTAAATGCCACTCCAGCAGCAACCAGCTGTGTGTGACTCAAGGCCCCTTTATTAACTTCCCTCACTTATTTTCTTCTTCATAAGACAAAGGTAACCGTAGTGCCTACCTCACAGAAGTTTTGCGATAATGGAATGAGATCATGAATTCTCTTACACCTCTCATCCTTGGTGAGTGTTCCATGGAGTTGAATACCGGTGCTGTGGCTTTCTACTGCTCTTTGTGTTTATGGCTGAGAGATTTTCTTCAGACAAAAGTTGCTGGCATTAGGCTTTGCGATCTCTGTGTTATCACTATAGGTAATTCTCCTCAATGTGAGGGGTTCCCTAATTATTTGTTTTGGGTAATCGCGTATCAGAAGTCCTGAAGCAGAGATCAAAGCCAGCACAGAAGCCTGCTGCTGCTGCTGCTGCTGAGTCGCTTCAGTCGTACCCGACTCTGTGTGACCCCATAGACGGCAGCCCACCAGGCTCCCCGTCCCTGGGATTCTCCAGGCAAGAGCACTGGAGTGGGTTGCCATTTCCTTCTCCAATGCATGAAAGTGAAAAGTGAGAGTGAAGTCGTTCAGTCGTGTCCAACTCTTCACGACCCCATGGACTGCAGCCCACCAGGCTCCTCCGTCCATGGGATTTTCCAGGCAACAGTACTCGAGTAGGGTGCCATTGCCTTCTCCAAACACAGAAGCCTAGAGGTACCCAAAATATTTCAAGGAACTGTGTGCTGTTTCTTCTCTTAAAAAAAAAAAATGTCTGGGGGTGTTTTAGCATATTCTAGGACTGTCCTAGAGGCTTAGTACTTATTTTTTTATATTTTAAATTTTTCTTTTTGTCTGTTTAGAGTAAGACCAAAGACTGATGGAACACAAGAGTGCTATTCTACCTAAAAGCTATAATTTCTTTTTCTGAAAATTATGCTCAAGGCTTATCTCCTTCAGAAAATTCATCCTGATTAAATGGCTTAGGAGCAACACATGTCTGCAAATGTTCCTTAGTCCTAAGCTGATTTTGTGTCAAATGATTTTTTTTTAAAAGAACATTTGTTTTTCATCGTCACCTGGCTAACTTCTCTGCTCCTTCCAGGCCTCTGGTCAGTCATCATATTTCCCTGGAAATCTTTTCCAGCCCCTAAATGTGACCTCAGTTATCTCTTGGATGACATAATTCCCCAGCAAAACAGTTACTCCACCGTTTTCCCTCACTTTTCAGCTCTCTGATCATCACCCCCAGTAGGCTGTAGGTACCAGAGGGCAGGACAACTGTCTTTTTTTTTAGGATGATACTCTAGCAAATAGCGTGATGCATGCTAAGTGCTCAATAAATGCTTGGGAAAGAAATGACTGTCAGAGGCCTGTCCATTCTGTGTGTTCTAATAATAATCGGTATCAAGTAAGTCAGTTGGCATGGTGCTGTACTTGTAGTAGTCAGTACCCATTAATGGTGAAATTCACAAGTTAATCTATCTCATTAGTCATTGGACATACCTAAAAAGGGTCCTGTCCATATAGTCACGAAATTTGTAAACAAGAAAGTAACATATATTACTGTAACTGCTGAGATTAGAACCAGCTAATTCTCCAGATAATTCTATTTTAATTTTGACTTAGAGAAGATTAAAAAAAACAGTTTTAAATTGGCAAAAATCAGAATTGTTATAAAGGAAGCATTCTGTACAAAAGAACGCTCATTCTTTTGTGGGGTTTTATCAGACATACCTTATTCTAGGAGTGGGACATGGTCTTACCATTGAGGAGCTTATTAAATGAAAAGTGTTCAGGAAACATCAATTGAATTTGATTATTTTGGCTTGTTTTTATGTTTTTCTTTAATGACAGAATAATCCTTTTAGCTCTTTCTCCACCCAGAAGAAATGTTCCTTTGATGCTTTAAGGACCCCTTGCTACCTACCCCACCAGACGAAAGTATATTAACACCAGAGAGGTGTAGATGCAGGAGGGGTGGGGGTGGAAGAACCTGTCTGGTCCCCCTGGGGTTTTCCCTCGCTGCTGCTACTGGCCACAAATGGCCACATACCCCAGGGGAAGTGAAAGCAACAGCATGACAGTGGGAGCCTTTTTGTGTTTGCTGCGAATTATTAGGTGTGATTGAGTATTTTGAAAGAAACCACTACATAAAAATCGGTATTTGGCTGGTGCCTTATAGAAGTGATCTTTTCTGCCCCTGTTTTCTTTTCAGATGTGTTTGATTCTCTGACATTAGGCTCTGCCTACCCCTCTCGTTAGCAGAGGTAGACAGCAGTCTTAACAAAAGGGGGTCTATAGATACGGGGTGGATGATGCTGGATTTGCTGTATTTTTTCTTCTTCTGCCATTATGGGTGTATGTGTTTTTCCCTTGTTCTGTTACAGAGATGCCTTTTCTTCATCTGTTTTTCTTATCCAGGACCATAGTAACCAAAGTCCGTACTCACAGAGGCGCTTTGGTTTAGGTTTCTAGTTGTGAAAAATGAGGAATGCCAAAATTGTTTTGCAAAGAGTGATCACTGGTCCATGTAACATATTGTATTTTCAGAATGCAAGGCAGAGTAGAACTTATTTTTGTGTTTTTACTAAGGGAATCTCTTTACATTTCCTTACTGCGAAAATATACTATGAAATTTTGCTTTTCACATTTTTTTTCAGCAGAAACACAGTAGTAGTTGCAGTGATACTGGGCAATCACTAATCTTTGCTAGAACCTAAAGAAACTCATAATAAAACAGTTAAGAAAGCCCCAAGGTTTTTTAGGCAAAACATACACGTAGAAAGACCCTTTTAGCAAAATGTTAATCACTTAAAGCCCATTCAGATAAAGGCCAGCAAATGGAGTATGAACAGTTGCATCCTGCTTTCTACCAATTCTCTGTGTTGTTAACTGTTGGAAATTAAAAGTAGGGGAGCTTGACTTTCTTTTGGGAGATCATGGGAAGAATAGATAACTGTGAAATTCTTGAGAGGAAATACTGATGTGATGCTGTGCAGAAAATATATACTTACAGTCTTTATGTTTTGAGGAAACACAGGGAAGCCTGGTGTGCTGCAGTCCATGGCGTTGCAGAGAGTCGTACACAACTGAGCAACTGAACTGAACCCTGCTTTATTTCCAAGACTTTAAGAGCCAATGTACTCACTTCTGTTCCTTTAATCACTTGTACAGGTAGAAAGGCAAGCATGGGCTAAGGATCTGTATTTTTATTTACTTTTTTATTTTTTAAATTTTGAAAATATGATAACATATTTACAGGAGACTTGGAGTACAACACAGAACAAACTTACATATAGTTCTACAATATATTACATTCAGTTTTTATGTAGATAAAATAAGACATTAGTTGGAGTTTCAATATCAAACCCTCAAAAATTAATAGAATGAATATATAGAGAACTAGAAGGATATAGTAGACCTGAAAAGCACTATGAACCAATTCAACACAATTAAAATTTACAATATTTTCTTTTTATTTTATTTATTTTTTATTTATTTATTTTTTTAAATTTACAATATTTTCATACAACAGTAGGATACAAATTTAAGACCTATATTTTTATAGAACTGCTTTTTAAGATCAATTTTTCACATTTGGTTGACATGGTTATGTTATTTATTCAATCCTTAAAGGAGCATTATTTTAATTTCTTTTAGACACTGGACTATGAAGTTCATGGGGATGAGTGTTATATCAATTTAGTTCAATGTTGCCTGGCTCAGAGAAGGTGCTGTATATGTACTTAATGAGTTTTAAACAGTAGTAGAATACGAAGATATTTTATGCCAAAATTTCCATTATAATCAATTACCTTTAGTTTAAAATGTAGAAAAAACTCTATTCATGCAACCTTGTTATAGATCATCCATTTTCCACTTTTGTTTCAGTAAAGTGAAACTTTCTGAAGGAAAGGATAATTTTAAGCATGCTGTTGCTTTGTATGATGCTTACTAGTGTAGGAGACTTGCTTAATGAGAAAAAGTGTTGTTATGGTAGGGATTGCTTGAGATTTGATTTTTTTTCTCTATAAAATATTAGATGTAATGTGACCAATCCTTAAACTATCCATAAAGAGAACAGGTGGTAGCATTCCTTTTTCTTTTAAGTAGAAGACAAACTTAGAAAGGTTGCTATTATATAATCATTTGTCTAACAGGAATTAGAATAAGTATCTTAGAACTGGAAGAGATCTTAGAAATAATCTAATCCTCCCACTGCCAGTCATTTTGCACATAAGGAGATTGGCTCATGGAGATGTTAAGAGATTTGCTCAAGGTCACACAGCTATTTTTCCCAGAGCTAGAACCAGAACTTGTTTTTACTCCTTAATTCGAAAGCTGTATATGTTCTGTGAGGCTGCTATGCCGTAGGCCTTGTTCCTCTACTTTAGAACTAGGCTGCAGTTCTTGCATTTAGAATCAGTTGTGCCTGTTAATGTCTAATATATGTATTATTGAGAACCTACATAGAAAAAATGTGGGGAAGTACCATTGTGACTCTGTGCAGTAGAAATACATGTATAGTAGGCTTGACTGTGTGACATTAAACACTGAACAGAAAGTTACAAAACCAGACACGCAGATCACCAATCTGAATTTCCTGTCAACTTGTATGAGGTTAGTTGGGTCGTTATTTCTCTGCTGCTGCTAAGTAGCTTCAGTTGTGTCCGACTCTGTGTAACCCCATAGATGGCAGCCCACTAGGCTTCCCCGTCCCTGGGATTCTCCAGGCAAGAACACTGGAGTGGGTTGCCATTTCCTTCTCCAATGCATGAAAGTGAAGTCGCTCAGTCATGCCCGACTCTTAGCAACCCCATGGACTGCAGCCTACCAGGCTCCTCCGTCCATGGGATTTTCCAGGCAAGAGTACTGGAGTGGGGTGCCATTGCCTTCTCTGGTTGTTTCTCTAGGGACCGGTTTTGTGCAGTGAGAGGATAGCACTTTGATAATCGTCCGAGGTTTCCTCTATTCTCTTCCTCCAGTGGTCTGTCAGTGCCCAAGAAAAGTGAGCCTGTATTTTGAAGCTGTGACTTATGTCCTTTTAGTCCATCATGGTCTATGGACTCTGTCATGAATGAGAGGAAGTCTGTTTCCAAGTAAAGACATGACCCAGTTGAAGTTGCTCCATAAGAAACTGCTGCCCTCATGTTTCCCTCATGTTAAAGGAAAAGAAGAGTTCTGGGCCTGAAATTCTACCACATTTGTACTTATTTTTAATTTTTTTATTATATAATTGTACAGAAAGAGCACATCTGAGTATCATTCTTTTGTTGGTATGTATACTTATACATATAAGTATATATATATTCTTTTGGTGGTGGAATATACTCATAAAACATTAAAAAATTACATTTTATGAGTGTATTGTTCAGTTGTCATCACAGTATACTCATAAAACGTAACTTTTCTTGAGTAACTAATTTTCATCTTTGGAACGTAATAGTAGTTATGGTTAATTACCTTGAATCTGTGTTTATAGTTGGGCAACATTAGATGAAAACAGAAAAATGAGTATGTGGCAAGAAAAAAATATTGGGCAATGCTGTCTAATAGATAGCTCCTAGCTCCTTATGTCTGCTGAGTACTTGGAATAGGGCTGGTGTGAATAGTAAGGATAAAATATACTCTAGAATTTGAAGGCTTAGCACAATAAGGAGAATATAAAATATGTATTTCATTAATTTTAATGTGGATTTCATATTAAAATAATATTTTGGACAAATTGGGGTAAAAATAGGTTATTAAAATTTATTTTCTTTTATTTTACTTTTTAAAATGTGGCTTCTAGAAGATTTAAAATGAATGTGTGGCTCTCATTCTGTTTTACTGGACAGCAGTAGACTATGCTATGGCTTTCTTACTTTTCATATGGAAAATCTCTCTTTTGGTCTTTGAATTCCTTTGACTACCGGATCTTAAGAAGGGCGCTGGATGTGCACTTGGGAGCTAGGGATGGATAGATGACTCTGAAATGCTTGAGAGGAGCAAGCATCTCACAATTGAGGTCATGACTTCTTTTTCAAATTTGTTAGCTGTGAGTCTACATTTGTATTTTAGTGATGATTAACTTACTTAGAATGTTCTTAAGTGCAGAGATGAATGTGAATAGCTACCATTTCATAATCAACTGATTGAAATCAATTGATTCTGATCTTCTCAGTACCAGATGTCTTGACTTTTAAAGGGTGCTTCTTTTATAATGCAGCTTGTTGGCTTCAAGTAGATTTAGCCTGAGGTTCTTGCAGTGCCAGAAAAGACTTAATTACCCATAGGATTCCCGATAATAGGGAAATTATAGAAGTTGGAATAGAATAGATGGAATAGATACCCTAAAGGATCATAAAAGGGTTATTACAAGTTTGCCAGTAATAACAAAACATTTGAGCAATAACAACTGTAAACTTGTGGGATAACCACCACCATCATAAACAAGCCTTTTGAAAATAGTATTGAATTTAAGTTTTGAGAGTGAAAGCACAGAACACTGATTATGTTAATGTTCAGTATATTTCAGTGTTGGTTTAAACTGGGAAAGAATGACTATTCATTTAACATTGTGATACTTAGATTTAGCACATAGTAGAGGTTTTTCCTATGCAATTAAAAGATCACTGCAGTCTTACAGAGATGAACTAGACAAGCTGAGTGCTGAAGAATTGATGCTTTTGAACTGTGGTGTTGGAGAAGACTTGAGAGTCCCTTGGACTGCAAGGAGATCCAACCAGTCCATCCTAAAGGAAATCAGTCCTGAATATTCACTGGAAGGTCTGATGCTGAAGCTGAAACTCTAATACTTTGGCCACCTGATGCGAAGAACTGACTTCCTGGAAAAGGCCATGATGCTGGGAAAGACTGAAGACAAGAGGGGAAAGGGATGACAGAGGATGAGGTGGTTGGATTGTATCACTAACTCAATGGACATGAGTTTGAGCAAGCTCCCATAGTTGTTGATGGACAGGGAAGCCTGGTGTGCTGCAGTCCATGGGGTTGCAAAGAGTTTGGGCACAACTGAGCGACTGAGCTGAACTGAGACCTTTCTAGTGATCAGGAAACAGAGGAGTAGACATGTCAGTCGTTTGATGGTGCTAGGCTTGGGGCCCACATCTCTTGTTTTAGGTCTGGCTCAGATGGTAAAAATCCGCCTGCAATGCAGGGGACCCGGGTTCAATCCCTGGGTCTGGAAGGGCTGGAGAAGGGAATAGCTACATAATCTCATCTTCTTGCCTGGAAAACCCTATAAACAGAGGAGCCCAGTGAGCTACAGTCCGTGGGGCTGCAAAGAGTCAGACACAACTGAATGACTAAGCCCTCACTGTTTCCATGTTACCAAAGAAATACACTTTCTTGAAGCTACTGTTTTTTTTTTTTTTTTAAATCATGTCACTAAAGTACAAAATCTTTTAATTTTCTAAATCCTCTTGAGTCTTAAATGGGAAAACAAAATGCAGCAAGACCTATCCAGATCCCTCAGTCCTCTGGGAAAGTTATTTGCTCATATACAAACAAGTGTGGAAATAACTGAGAAGAACCAAATACTCTTTGAAAACACTAAGGGACATCTTGTTTGTTGACTAAAAGGAAGAAATGCTTTCTTGGACAAACTAATAGTAACTCTCAAGGTCAGGGCCTCATGAAATTGAAAATAAACATCAAAGGAAAAGGAAAGGAGGCTTTTGCTTTATATAATAACAAAGAATGGTCCTATACTGATTGATACCACTACCAGGAAAAAAGCTATAAGCTCTGGATATAAAACAAAAACATACACCAGGGCTTTCCTGGTGGCTCAGAGGTTAAAGCGTCTGCCTGGAATGCAGGAGACCCAGGTTCGATCCCTGGGTCAGGAAGATCCCCTGGAGAAGGAAATGGCAACCCACTCCAGTACTCTTGCCTGGAGAATCCCATGGAAGGAGGAGCCTGGTAGGCTTACAGTCTGTGGGGGTGCTGAGTGACTTCACTTTCCTTTACTTTCATAAAACAAAAAGCAGCCGCTTGAGGGCACTAGAGTAAAGAAGAAGAAGCATTGAAGTCACTCAGTTGTGTCTGACTGTTTGTGAGTCTCTGGACTGTGGCCTACCAGGCTCCTCCGTCCATGGGACTTTTCCAGGCAAGAATACTGGGGTGGGTTGCCATTTCCCTCTCCAGGAGATCTTCCCCACCCGGGGTTTGAACCTGGGTCTCCCACATTGTAGGCAGACACTTTACTATCTGAGCCACAAGGAAGTCCAGTATAGAAAGGAGAGGCTAATACAGAGAGCATAGTGAAGGGAGTGCATTGAATGGAGCCGTTGGCTGTTTTCATGACTTTTAAACTTTAGACATGGCATGCAGGTATATAGGGTGCGGGTGAAGAAATCTATAGTCCTTTTCAGCAGAGAACCAGTAAACTACATCTGGGGAAACCACAGCCAGAGACATAAGGGAAATCTTAGAAGTGAAAGAGGTATAACCCAGACTCCCACATTCTGTCCTGCCACACAGCTGGCTTACCTGATTCACACATATACTGAACAGATTCAGAACATTTCAGCTAAAGATTGAATATCTGAATCAGGGCATAGTTTTCATCTAAAAGTAAACATTTGCTTTTCCAAGTTGAGCCAAAAGACTGGTATGCTAAAACAAAAGAAATAACACTCATAGGAGACAAAGAACAAAATACAGAGTCCACATCTTAGCATTTATAATGTCAAGGATACACCCCAAAATTACATGACATACAAATAACAAGGACAGTGAAGGAGTAGTGTCACTGGAAAAGATCAGTAGCTAAAGAAGATGGCACAGATGTTGGAAGTAACAGACAATATTTAAAATAGCCATTATGACCATCTGGTATGAAGTAAATACAGTATATTCAAAGTGAGTATATCAATAGAAAAATCTCTGCAGAAAAATAGGATAAAGAATTAATGGAAATTCTAGAAGTGAAAAATACAATATCTGAAAAAGATACTCCTGATGGACTAATAGTCAAATAGAGTTGACAGAGGAAAAACTAAGGGAATGTTAAGGTAGATTAACAGTAACTATTTAATGTAAAGGTCAGAAACAACAGATTGACATAAAAATGAACAGAATTGCAGAGATCTGTTAGATAATATGGAACAGTTTAATTTATGTATATTTGAAGCTCCAGAAATAGATGAGAAAAACAATGGAGTAGAAGAAAGTATTTAAAGAAAGGACAGTCAATATCTTCCCAAATTTGTTGGTAGAAGCTGAGTTTAGAGACATTGGGGCCAGAAGACTGCAGAATAGCATGTTTATATTGCTGAAGGGAAAAAACAAAAACTGTCAACCTAGAATTCTATACCCACCAACAATAATCTTTAACAATTAGGGCAAAATAAAAATTATTTTTAGATAAAAGAAAGGTGCCAGTGTTGCTTGTCAACAAACTTACAGTGCAAAAATAAATAATAAATTAAAAATTTTCAGTCTGAAGGGAATTAATACGAGGAGGAAAATTTGATCTTAGTAAAGGAATGAAAAACATTAAAAATGATAAATGACCTTGTAAATTAAAAAATGATTATGTTTCACTTTTTAAAAATAATTCTTTTGTTGTTTAAAGGAAATTATAAATTGCATTTATTGTGTTTAAACCTTTGTAAGTATATGTAACAACTACAGAATAAAAGAAAAGGAGGGTTGATGGTAAAAGGAGGTTCTATACAGTTGCAAGGTTTTTATTTTGCAAAATAGTACAAAGTTTCTCTTTGTTAAATAGTGCAATGTTAAGATGA
Source organism: Nanger dama (assembly GCA_917880005.1). Classification (NCBI taxonomy): domain Eukaryota; kingdom Metazoa; phylum Chordata; class Mammalia; order Artiodactyla; family Bovidae; genus Nanger; species Nanger dama. The sequence goes on along the minus strand of CAKJTW010000032.1, from coordinate 9,624,717 downwards.
CTGGAAATTTAAGGATTTATCCCTAGAGCACAGTTTCTTAACTTTGATAGTATTGACATTTTTGGCCAAATAAGTATTTGTTGCATCCCTGGCCTCTACCTACCAGTAGCAACCCTTCCACCTCAGCTGTGGTAACCAAAGATGCACAGATTATCAAATGTCCCTGGAGACCAAAGTCACTTGTGGTTGGAAACGCGCACACACACACACAATTTTCTTGATGCTTCAAATTTATCTGTATGCCTATAGAAAGTAAAATAGAGTCCCCCCAAAAAAAATACTCAAGTAATCCATAAAAGAAAAGAAAGGTAAGATAAAATTTTAAAATAGGATTAAGAGTAAACACAACCATATAAAAAATTAAGTATTATTGGGATCAATATTCTAATTAAAATGAGGAAATTAGCAAAATAGATTAAATGAGAAGCCAGATGAAATTATATGCTGTTTACATAGTCGTGTACTTGAAATACCAGAAATATATGCAAAAGATGCTCTTAGTTCAAATATCAGGATAATTGCTGCTGCTAAGTCGCTTCAGTTGTGTCCAACTCTGTGTGACCTCATAGATGGCAGCCCACCAGGCTCCCCCTGTCCCTGGGATTCTCCAGGCAAGAACACTGGAGTGGGTTGCCAATCAGGATAGTTGCTGCTGCTGCTGCTGCTAAGTCACTTCAGTTGTGTCCGACTGTGCGACCCCATAGATAGCAGCCCACCAGGCTCCCCCGTCCCTGGGATTCTTCAGGCAAGAACACTGGAGTGGGTTGCCATTTCCTTCTCCAGTGCATGAAAGTGAAAAGTGAAAGTGAAGTCTCTTAGTTGTGTCCGACTCTCAGCGACCCCATGGACTGCAGCCCACCAGGCTCCTCCTTTCATGGGATTTTCCAGGCAAGAGTACTGGAGTGGAGTGCCATTGCCTTCTCTGAATCAGGATAGTTAGGTTGAAGTAAATAGAGGGAAAATGTATCTGACAAACAGGAAAGAGGAAAAAGGCTCAAGACAGATAAATTTCAAGAATAAAATATTGCCAGAGGTAGAAACATTTCCTTATGGTATATAGGTCATTTTATTAAGAATGTGTAACAATAATAAATACATATGCATTTAATAAGAGAGCTTCAAAATATATTTTGTCTTTTAAAATTAATTTGTGTTAAAGGGATAAATATGTGTGTTAAAGGGATAATTCCACCAAGTTGGAGATTTTAACACCATTGTTTTAGCAAACGATATTACCGGTGTACAAAGTATTAGCAAAAAAAAAGAAGAGCCAATCCACATAGCAACAGATTTGACATAGATGATTATTATAGAGTATAACGCCCAATAATTATCGATTGTATATCTACTCAAATGTATGTAATATGTTCTCCTGGGCCATAAATCTGGATATATTTATTTGTAGTTGACCCTTGAACAACTCAGGGTTGGAGCACCAACTCTCCTCCTAGTGGAGAGTCTTGAGTATAACTTAACAGTTAGCCCTCTGTATCTACTGTTGTGCATCTTCAGATTCAACCAACTTGTGATTATGTAGTGCTGGAGTACATATTTATTGGGAAAAAAAATCTGTATAAGTGGATACATGCAGTTGAAACCCATGTTGTTAAGGATTGTCAATGGTGTGTGTGTCTATATATGTATTTATACATATTTGTTTTTATTTTGATGTATATCTACAGAATAAATTTGGTTTCTGCTTCTAGTTCCTGTCATATAGCTCCTTTTAATGTCCTGAAAGGTAGGGTGATAGAAGCCTTTTTTTGTTATAATATTCAGTGTTAGTCCCCAGTTCCCGACAAAAGAGCATCTAAGATCCATGGCGTCTTTGGAGTAATGAAAATGTTTCTTTGTATGCCAATGAGATGACTATTGGTCAGGGTCTCTAGATAGCCCCAGGAGGTGGCTGATTGCTGGAGAACCAACCAAGTGACTAGAGGGTTGGAACTTCCCACTCACAGATCTCCAGAGGGGGCCAGTGGCTAGAGATTAACTTAATTACCAGCAGCCAGTGGCTTCATCAATCCTGGCAAATTATGAAACCTCCATAAAGACCCTGAATGACATGATTTGGAAATCATCCAGGTTGGTGAGCACATCAAAGTTCTGAGAGGGCTGGACACCCCAAGGGCATGGAAACTTCATACACCCATTCCATCCCCATATCTTATCCTACAGATGTTTCCATGTTTCCATTTGGCTGTTTCTAAGTTTTAACCTTTTAATAAACTAGTAACAGTACGTTAAGTCCTTTCTGAGTTCTGTGAGCCAGTCTGGCAAATTATTGAACTTGAGGAAGAGTTTGTGGGAACCCCCAGTTTTTAGTTGGTTGGTCAAAAGTACATAAGTACAGGTCATAACCTGGGAATTGATTTGTGTCTGAAGTGAGGGGTGGCAGCCTAGTAGAACTGAGTCATTAACCTTTGGGGTCTGTGCTGACTCCAGGTAGTGTCATAATTGAATTTGTGAACACTGAGTTGGTGTTTTGAGAGTTGGAGAATTGCTCAATGTGAGTGAAAAACACATTTGCTGTTAAATTTGTGCAAGTAAAGGGGAAAAGTATTTTCACTTAATTGGAAAATAAGTTCTAAAACTCAGTGATTTATGTTCCCACTATAAAATGGTAGAGAGGAGAGAGCAAATTAAACCTCTGGTAGCAAGGGGGAAAAGAGAAATTAAAAAGAAAAATTTTAATCAGTGAAATAAAGTGAAAAAAATGGATAAAATTAATTAAAACAATAGTTGGTTCTTTTTGTGGGTAAATAAAACTGATTAACCTGTACCTAGATTAATAAATAAAATACAAAAGAAGCAAATTGCAGATATTAGGAATGAAAGAGACATATCAGTACAGAGCCTATAGATATAAAAGTCAATATATTTGACAGCCAGGATGAAATAAATTAATTGGAAGACAGAAGTAAGATATAAGACCAAAGGATACATAAGAAATATAGACCTAAGTCAATTAAAGAAGCTTAATTCAGAAATTAAAACTTCCCAACAAAGAAAATTAGAGGCCTTAATGCCTTTACTGGTAAATTCTATTTAAGATATAAGAAATAAATGATACTAATTCTACACAAACTCAGAAAATTGAGCAGGTAACTTTCAGCATAGATTATCAGTCTGAATAAAATGGAGTTGAATTTTTTTCACGGTCTGAAATTAAGTGTTTTCTAGAGCATCACTGTCCAATACAGTTTTCTGCAATGATGGAAATATCTCCCCACTGTCCAATGCAGTAGTTGCCAGCCACATGTGGCTTTAAGCACTTGAAATGTGGATAGTGGATCTAATGAAATAGCTTTTTATTTAACTTAAATATACATAGCTGCATATAGCTGCTTCCCTGGTGGCTCAGAGGTTAAAGCATCTGCCTTCAATGTGGGAGACCTGGGTTCGATCCCTGGGTCAGGAAGATCCCCTGGAGAAGGAAATGGTAACCCACTCCAGTATTCTTGCCTGGAGAATCCCATGGATGGAGAAGCCTGGTAGGCTACAGTCCACGGGGTCTCAAAGAGATGGACACGACTGGGCCACTTCACTTCACTGCACTTCATATAGCTAGTAGTTATATTAGAATAGCTCTGAAATACATAAAGCATCAAGAGAATGATTGGATGATTTTCAGTAGCCAGAGAGTATGTTGTTTTTCAGTTGCTAAATTGTATCTGAGTCTTTGGGACCCCATGGACTGTAGCATGCCAGGCTCCTCTGTCCTCCACTGTCTCCAGGAGTTTGTTGAAATTTAGGTCCATTGAGTTGGTGATACTATCCAACCATCTCGTCCTCTCCTGTCCCCTTCTCCTTTTGCTCTCAGTCTTTCCCAGCATCAGGGTCTTTTTCCTAATGACTCTTCCCATCAGGTGGCCAGAGTATTGGAGCTTCAGCTTCAGCATCAGTCCTTCCAATGAATATTCAGGGTTGATTTCCTTTAGGATTTATTGGTTTGATCTCCTTAACAGTCCAAGGGACTTTCAAGAGTCTTCTCCAGCACCACAATTCGAAAGCATCAGTTCTTCGACACTCAGCCTTCTCACGGTCCAACTTCTACATCTGTACATGATTACTGGAAACACCATAGCTTTGACTGTATGGGCATTTGTTGGCAAAGTAATGTCTCTGCTTTTTAATATGCTTTCTAGGTTTGTTATAGCTTTCCTTCCAAGGAGCAGGCAGCTTTTAATTTCATGCTACAGTCACTGTCCACAGTTATTTTGGAGCCAAAGAAAAGAAAACCTGTCACTGCCAGAGAGTATACAGCTACTGTAATTTAAATTGTTAAAATTAATAATAAATAATATATATAGTGCATACAAAGTATACTACAGTTTCATCTGAAGAAATACTGATACCTCTTAGAAAGGTGGTCATCAGTTTGTTGAAAATATGAGACTAAAGATGAGAGGGTTGAATTAGATGTTTATCATCAAAAACAAAAAAAAGGAAGTTTGAAAGAACGAGTAAATATTAAATATATAAACTGAATTTTATGTTTCAGTAATCCATGTTATAAAATATGATAAAACAGGTATATTTATACCTCTATAATGTATATTATGTGATATGTTAAGGTAAAATTTAAAATAATGTGTACTATAATATGGTGGACTCTGTTTATAATACTTACATTTTATAATAGTGCCAGTTTTCAAAACTCTAGAGCATGAGAGGTAAACAATAAAATTGCCTGGCAAAATGTAACTTTTGTTTGTGAATGTAGCAGGACCTTGCAACCAGTCCTCATCATGAGTATTGATTTTTACCATCTTGAAATTGCTTGTAAAGAGGAGCTTCTGGTTGCAGGCCAACCAAATATGCAGGCTTTTAACTGTAATTTGTTCTACAGGCTAACGTTCATATTGTCAAACACTGCAGGCAACATTATAGATTTTAAGGCTTCAGTATCATTATGTCTCCCAAGGTATTAAAATGCACTTCAAACACAGAAAAATGTTCTTCTCTCATTTTGTCTTTTCTTTCTGATGAGAGTTGAATAGATCCACTTGAGAAATGATTATATTGACAATCGCAGTCTTACATTTTCCTTAGCACTACAAAACTGGCAAGAAGTGCCAAGCTGGTAAGTCCAAGTAGGCTGGTGAGGCGTGATTTCACATCCCAGGTCTTTTCTCTATAACATAATGGAACAGAGTGTACATTATTGAGTTATTCCCCAACGAATTATGTCCCTCTTGCATCCTTACAAATCATTTTCATTAATATTAATCATGACTAATTGTAATTACAACTTGCCAGTGAATAATGGGAATTACATTTTTACAAATTTGGCGTCACAAAAGACTTTTCTTTTTTTTCTCTGCATCCTGGTCACTGTGCAGTCTGATCGCTTTCAGAGAACAAGCCAGATTGTCAAATGCTGTCAGTGTGTAATGTCATGTTCGATCTGGAGCTGAAAAATGCGGCCTCAGGTTTCTGGCCTGTCTTTTATGTTGCAGAAGCAGAGAATTGTTAAACAATCTGGGGAAATTGGAGGCAGCAAATGTGCAATAAAATTTCCTATGTAGTTCAGTGCTACATAACAAGAGGGACCAATAAACCTTGCGCCTCTCCTGCACTGGATGCTGACTTACCTGCAGGATTGCCAGTCACAACAGATGTAAAGAAGAACAGATAGAACTTTTTAAAAATAAACTTCAGGAAATAGTTTCAAAGTTTTTTTCTTCTTCTCTCTGTGTTTCAGCTAAAACGCAGTTTTCCTAAAATGTTCTGTTGGAAACAATGAGAAGGAAACAAAGGTCTATTTTCCATTTTCTTCCTCGTTTCTGGGCTTTCAGAATGGCCTTTTAGTAACCTGAACTTATAAGGGTGTTTTAATTAAGGACTTCATTGTTTGAGATTATAAACATAAACCTAAGATCTCCTGTGATGGCCATGCTTTATTTATGGTTTTGTAGCAACCTTGTGTTTTATCTTGTTGATGTATCACCACTGTATCTTGGACTTTCTGTTGAAGTTGCCAAAAATAAAAAAATTAAAAATCCCGGAAGCTTAAAGGAGAGAAAATATCTTCAGCCACTTTGTCTTTTTTTTTTTTTAAATCTTGATGAAGTAATTTATCTGTGAAAACTGTACTCAATTCAGTGTATGAGACTTACGAGTGCATTCATTGTTTTAAAATGTCATATTTACTTAGATCAAATGAAGAATGATTATGTTGAAAATAAGATAACTATTTTATAAAAGAATTTCTATCTGTCTCTGCCAAGAACGTTATGTGTATTTTTCTCACATCAGCAAATGGGCATCATCTTGATGCCTTTCACTTTTACTTTTGCAAGTGCTTGTGTCTTGTCTTCTAAGGAAGGGCACAAAAGTAAGCAGTACTCACTTTTTATCCCCCAGATCCATTCACATTAAAGAGAGATGTTAGTGAAGTTCTCTTCTTTTCCTTTATCTCTGAGATTTGTCCTTAAAGCCATGTTGTGGGGCAGAGCAAGATAGGTGTCTGCAGCACAGAGGAAGGGGCGCCATGATGCATTAGGGGCAGGATGTCAGACCTAAGGGGGTGAGTAGGCATAGACAGGATGGAAGCCTGGCAGGGATGTTGGATCCTGGTCAGGGTGATGAGGATGCTCATGTTCAGAGAAAGCCTGTTACTCAGTTTTAGAGACCAAGCAGGAGGAGGAAGATAACCACGTATGTAGTGGGTTCACACATAGACCCCAGATGGCTACATCCAAGTCTTAACTCTTGGTACCAAAGTTCATATTAGTTTAACCATGGCTGCTGTTACAAATTTCCATAAACTTGGTGGCTTACTACATCAGAAATGCATTCTTTCACAGTTCTGGAGGACGGGAAGGTCAAAATCAAGGTATCAGCAGAGTGGTTTCTTTCTGGAGGCACCGAGTGAGAAACTGTGCCAAACACCTCTCCTTGCTTCTGCTGGCTCTCAGCATACCCCTGACATGCCTTGGCTTGTGGATCCATCCCTCCAACCTCTGCCTCTGTCTTCACGTGGCTCCCTCTCGTGTGTGTGTCTCTGTCATTTCTTTTTCTGTCTCTTATAAAGATGCTCGTTTTGGGGCTTAAGGCCCTCCTTCATCCAGAGTGACCTCATCTTGAAATCTTTACCTAAGTTACATTTGCAAAGACTCTTATTCAAAATGTCATATCCTGAAATTTGTGGTGTTCATATGTGTGTGTATGTATGTATATATATATGTGGACTTCCGTGGTGGCTCAGACGGTAAAGCGTTTGCCTACAATGCAGAAGACCTGGCTTTGATCCCTGGGTCGGGGAAGATCTCCTGGAGAAGGAAATGGAAACCCACTCCAGGATTCTTGCCTGGAAAATCCCATGGATGGAGGAGCCTGGTAGGCTACAGTTCATGGGGTCGCAAAAGAGTTGGACATGACTGAGCGACTTCACTTCACTATGTGTGTGTGTATGTATATATATATATGTATGTATATATGTAGACAATATATGTGTGTGTATAGTATATATATGTGTGTGTATGTATATATGTAGACAATGTATGTGTGTGTATATATATATCATGTATATATGTAGACAATATGTGTGTGTGTGTGTATATGTATGTATATATGTAGACAATGTGTGTGTGTGTGTGTGTGTGTGTGTGTGTGTGTGTTTTTTTTTGGTCGGCCACTCTTCAAGCCACTACAGTATGGCAGGGAATGGCTTGTCTTGTGGAATCAGAGATCAAAAGGAGTGAGAGGGTATGTCTGTGAAGGGGCAGTCACCTGGGGTTTCAAAACTCATGCAAAGTGGGGAGAGCATCCATGCAGAAAATGGTCTGGCACAGGGTGTGAGACCCAAGTGGAGTGAAGAGGGCATCTGCATGGTGAAGGGGAGAGAGGTGAGGATTAGAGGCTGGTCATTTATGGTGGGCTGATCAAATAAGCAGATATATTGAGGGTAATCAATATATATATGGCATCCAGTCCCATCACTTTATTGCACATAAATGGGGAAACAATGGAAACAGTGAGAGACTTTCTTTTCTTGGGCTCCAAAATTACTGCAGATGGTGACTGCAGCCATGAAATTAAAAGATGCTGCTTCGTGGATGAAAAACTGTGACAAACCTTGACAGCATATTAAAAAGAAGAGATATTACTTTGCCGACAAAAGCCCATCTAGTCAAAGCTATGGTTTTTCCAGTAGTTAGGTATGGATGTGAGAGTTGGACCACAAAGAAAGTTGAGTGCCAAAAATTGATGCTTTTGAACAGTGGTGTTGAAAAAGACTCTTGAGAGTCCCTTGGACTGCAAGGAGATCCAACCAGTCAATCCTAAAGGAAATCAGTCCTGAATATTCATTGGAAGGACTGATGCTGAAGCTGAAGCTCCAGTACTTTGGGCATCTGATGCGAAGAAGTGACTCATTTGAAAAAACCCTGATGCTGGGAAAGATTGAAGGCAGGAGGAGAAGGGGACGGCAGAGGATAAGATGGTTGGATGGTATCACCGACTCGATGGACAAGAGTTTAAGCAAGCTCCAGGAATTGGTGATGGACAGGGAAGCCTGGCATGGTGCAGTCCATGGGGTAGGAAAGAGTCAGACATGACTGAGCGACTGAACTGAACTGATTGAGAGTAATGAAAGTGGTTTCTCACTGTCAGAAAAGTTAAAATGTGAAAAAGAACATATTGGAATTGAAGGTACTGGTGTGAAGTCATGATTGTTTAAATCTAATATAGATAGATAGATATAGTAAAACATGGAGATATAAATGTGCATAGATCTATGTATATGTCCCTACGTCTGTCCACTGAAAGAAAGTGAAAGTGAAGTCGCTCAGTCATGTCTGACTCTTTGCGACCCCATGGCCCTTAGCCTACCAGGCTCCTCTGTCCATGGGGTTTTCCAGGCGATAGTCCTGGAGTGGATTGCCATTCCTGTCCACCGAAGGGGGCTGGAAACGAGACACTGCAGTAGCAATGAGCATTCTTGCACCTATATCTTGGCTTCTAATGACTGGAGTTCACTAACAGAGAAGAGAACGCCTTTGAAAACTGGCTAATTTCTGGGTTTGAGTAGAGGAGGTGCAATAGAAGCCTGGAGTATTTAGTCCTAGAAGGTATGAAATTATTCAGAGAATAATGGGGGTATGTCAGAAGGGCCTAGAAGTCACCTTGAAGAGGCTCACATAGACCAAATTGGGAGTAATCAGAGCATGAAAATAAATGACAAAATGTTTTACCACCTATTAAATATCAAGCCATAAATCCATAGTCATCTCAGTAAAGATGAAAATTGAATAAGATGAAAATTTGATGAGACATTTAGATACTTTCCAGTAAATACCTCCCCACAGAATGCTTACTAAAGACAAAGGGGAAAATGAGTAGCCTTTCAGTAGGAAAACTTCGCAGACGCCACTTTAACCAAGTGATCAGACTGAATATCATTATTGATGACATAAATCAAAATTGTTGCCTGATAGAATGCAGTGAGAAGCATTGTGGTGTCTTCCCATAGATGCATACATGTCATTTACACATAAGACTGTGCCCCTTATGGAGGCACAGTCTACAAAATAATTGATGATAACTTTCAAAAACATCAAAGGTATGTCAATCAATGAAAGACTAAAGAACTATTCCAGTCTGAAAGCATATAAAAGACATGATAACCCATTGCAGCGTGTGATTCGGAAATGGACTCGTGGTTTTGACAGTTGGTAAAAGTGAATGGAGTCTGAAAATTAGATTGATGGTAACACCTCAACATATGAAAATGCTTGGGGAAAAACCTGGAGCAAAGTAGGAGTTTATTAATTTTAGCTCTGATTAAGATGAAGAAGAGGAACAGGAGGAAAATGACCGAAGGACCACATGAAAAATATATCTAGCAGGTGTCTTCCATAGTATCCTGGAATCTGGAAGAAGAATGTTCTCGATTCATATGGAGGAAACTTTTTCCCTCAGGTGTAGTCAAGTTAAATTAAGATGTAAATATAAGTTACATATTCTTTTTGGCCCACAGAGACATAAAAAGCATTTGACCAGGTAATTCAACACTTGGGACCCAGGAATTGTAAAATTAAATTGTGTTCATGGATGTGAAAAATTCAGTTTTCTTCTGACATCCAAAGAAAAGAAATGAGAAAGGAAGCCTGAAATGTCCTTACACTGGAGTATTGGGAACAATTCATTTTATGAAGCCAGTTTGCAAGAACTGATTTCTCATTCCAGTTTTTCAAGGGAAATATAAATCCCAGTGTAGCATTAGTACCTCTATGGAGATCTTAGCTCATGTTTTCCAAAGTGTAGAGTTCAGTGTGTTGTCACTTGTCTTCAGGAAAGTCATGTGAGTATCCTCACTTATTCATGTTGGGATGGAATTTCTGCGACTTCTCAACATCCATAGGTCATTGTTTCAGCAACACTAATTAATGCAGCACAACCTCAACCAGGAAGGATGTCAAGAAGTATTTCCAAATTGCCACAAATTCTTTGTCCTAAAACAATCCCCTACTGTCTTGGGTTGTCACTGAGTGTGGATTTGACCCTTTTAATATATAATCTTCAATATGCTTGGTGATCTGACTTTCCAGAGCCCATCATTTAGGAAATAATAAACTATTGATACAACTTTGATGGTAAGAAAGTTAGTATGAAAGTTATTAAGAAAAAAAAAGGAAGAGATGGTGGAAGCAGAGGAAATGTTGATGCTTTTGAATGGTCATCTGACAGGAAGGAAGGAAACAATAAAAATATGCAAAATTACTTTATTTCACAGTCCAGAAGAAGGAAGTATAATTAAGAAGGCACTAGACAAAGATTCTTGATTTGAGTTCTAATTATTAGCTGTGGGAGACTTCGAGGATCACACCATTACATTATCTATCTTTATATCTATAAAATGGGGACAATAACAACTTTTGTGGCTACCTCACACGATTGTAGTAAGGAACAGTTTTATAATAAACATGTATTATACACTTAACGTGTTCTAGTCAAATGTGAGATGGTATTCTCTTACATGTTTACAATGCTGATTGTTCTTTCATGAACATATCAAATCTCTTCTTAAGCTCAGAGAAGTGTGTAACAGATGTGTGAGGAGTATACATTAAAGACAGCCCAACTGAAACAGAAATCATGCTGCCCTCAATGGTGAACCCAAGATAAGTGAAAGTTCACTTAGCTGATGGTTTAGGATTTGAGGTTGCAAGTGATAGAAGCTTCAGGTAGGTGAAGCACGACTAGACAGACCTTTGTTGGCAAAGAAATGTCTCTGCTTTTTAATATGCTGTCTAGATTCGTCATAGCTTTTCTTCCAAGGAGAAAGGATCTTTTAATTTCATGGCTGCAGTCACCATCTGCAGTGATTTTGAGAGTCCCTTGGACTGCAAGGAGATCAAACCAGTCAATCCTAAAGGAAAACAGTCCTGAATATTCATTGGAAGGAATGATGCCGAAGCTGAAACTCCAATACTCTGGCCACCTGATGCAACGAACTGACTCATTGGAGAAGACCCTGATTCTGGGAAAGATTGAAGGCAGAGGAGAAGGGGATGACAGAGGTTGAGATGGTTGGATGGCATCACCGACTCAATGGACATGAGTTTGAGCAAGCTCCGGGAGTTGGTGATGGACAGGGAAGCCTGGCATTTTGCAGTCCATAGGGTCACAAAGAGTCAGACACCACTGAGCGACTGAACTGAACTGAACTGAACTGACTGAGATGTCCATGATGTGGTTCAGGGTTCTGAAATGGGAGAATGCTGAGACTGGCTCGTATATTATCTGTGTCTTTTTTTATTCCCAGGTAGTCTCTTTGCATGTGGTAGCAAAGATGACTAGCTACTAATAAAGGTCTCCTTTTTCAAGGGTCATTTCAAGCCATTAGGGGCATTAAAAGCAACTTTGGGTTGCTTTTTTACTGGGAAGGTAAGGTATATTTTTGCTTTCACTAGTTCATGATGAGTGGAACACTGAGATGTAATAATGTCCTGTAATAATGTAATAATGTTCTGTAAGGCAAGGTGGTGTAATATGAAAAGCAGAGACATCACTTTGCTGACAAAGGTCCATATAGTCAAAGCTGTGGTTTTTCCCATAGTCGTGTACAGATTTGAGAGTTGGACCATAAAGAAGGCTAAGCACTGAAGAATTGATGCTTTCCAACTGTGGTACTGGAGAAGACTCTTGAGAGTCCCTTGGACTGCAGGATATCAAAGCAGTATATCCTAAAGGAGAGCAAACATGAGTGTTCATTGGAAGGACTGATGCTGAAGCTGAAGGTCCAATACTTTGGGCCACCTGATGCGAAGAACCAACTCATTGGAAAAGACTCTGATGCTGCGATAGATTGAAGGCAAGAGGAGAAGTGGACAACAGAGAATGAGATAGATAGCATTACTGACTCGATGGACATGAATTTGAGTACACTCTGGGAGACAGTAGAGGACGGAGAAGGTGGTGTGCTGTAGTCCGTGGGTTCACACAGAGTCAGATGTGGCTTAGTTACTGAACAACAGCAGCAACAAGGCAGTGTTTGATGTAGCATGGCCAGTGGGCTGGATCTGGTCATCAGTTTGTTTTTGCAAATTTTTAGGAACACAGCCACAGCTGTTCATTTACATATGGTCTACGGCTGCTTTCCGGCTATGACAACAGAACTGAATAATTGTGACAGATATTTACTGTCTGGTCCTTTATAAAAATAGTTAGCTAAGCTCTCTGGAAGAATGTAAGTTTCTGGTCTGAGCAGTAAACTGAATTGTTGTTTTCTCATCTTTACAATGATGGCTGCAGACTGGGTGATCCCTTAGACTCCTTTTTGGAATCCACTGTTTATTCTTTGACAACTCTTTGGCTCTGTTTCTAATGCTAGTAAATCCACAGGTTAGTGCCCTGGAATTCCCTTCCCTCTTCTACTAACCTCCTGCCTCTTGACAAAGTGAAAATCCTGGCCAACCTCAGATGTCTCCAGAGTCATTTTCCTCAGTTAAGAGCTGGACTCCATTACACCATACACACTGTGGTTGGAAAAAGCACCTCTTTCATGCATGGCATGGACTTAAGCAGCTACTTAACTTCCCAGGTAGCAGGGAAGACTCTTCCCACAGCATATATTGGGTTGGCCCAGACATTTGTTTGGGTTTTTCAACAACATCTTAGGAAAAACCTGAGTGAACTTTTTTCCAGTATTATCCATGCAGAGGCCAGAAGCTCCTCTTCAGCGAGGGTGATAAAAAGGAGGTATGGGGTGAGATGGTGTGAGGGATGTAATAAAGGATCGTAGGATCTGAGAATTAGAGAGAGACCTCTGTGATCCAACCAGTTAAAAATTCTAAATTTAGAAAAATGACCCCTGGTCAGCTTTTTCCTCTCTGAATCACTGTTTTGGCAGTGCTTATATATTTGGGCTTAAGAGTCTTAATCTATCAATTTTAAAAGTTTCAAGTAATGAAATTCAAATATAAGTAAAGTTAATATATATTAAACAGGCAAAAAGTTCCAGAGTCAGCCTCTTCCTCTTTCTTCTTCACTCTTCAATTGGTGTTGGTTCCATTTTCTCAAACTAGTATGCAGTCTTTTGCTTTTCATTACTTGTTTATTGATGGTGTTTGTTGTTTGTAGCAATAGTGATGGAATCATCTCTATGTCCATGACCTTCTTGAATGTCTAACTGTATCACTATGGAAAGAACAATAGCATTCTCTAATAGTGTAACCCTCCAGCACATTGACAGGGGGCTATGGTTCATAGTCTATACTTTGTGCAGAGTCTTGGGAATTACTGCATATAGCACACTAGCTAATCACCAGCCTTTGGGGAGAGCTATATATATATATATATGTATATATATGTGTGTGTGTTATGATGGCATCATTCGTATTTTAATGTAGTGCAGATCAAAGATGGACATGAGTTGCTCATTTTTGCATAACACTGACATAATTATTGTTGAAAAAATGAAGCTCGATTCTAGGCATTTTATGTCAGTTCAAGTATACCATAGTATTTTAAAGCATAAATATTCAACTATCTTCAACCTCTGTGAACAGAAATAAATATTTTAACAAGAAAAAAAAGTGTGCCGTGGCAAGCTGTGACTTAATAGAAAAAGACAAGGAATGGTCTCCATAGACCAAAAGAAAAATGGGGCCTCGGTTATATTTGTACTGGAATGTTATGAATGTAAAAAGTAGCTTGTCAAAATCCCCTACCAAACTTATATTATTGCAAGACCAATGTGTCTTAATTAAAAAAAAAAAAAAACTGTTCTCTATGTTTAATATTTATTAACTTTATTTTTATAATTGCTGGCGGGTTTTAATTTCGAGTACAATGGGATGAATATAACAGTTTTAAGTAAGGCAAATGTGAAGACTATAAGTCAGTGAAAACAAAATAGCAAGAAATGTCTAATGGGAATAAATCTTAGTACTCCAACTCAGATGTACTAGAAATGTAATTTATTTTTCTTCATTTAAATCGAATTTTACTTTTAAACCTCTGATACCTAGGTCTTAATTCACTCAGTTCAGGGATGCTCCCCCTGTTTCCTAAGGGTTACACCTGTGTTTAAGGGGGTGATGTAAAGCTGAAATGTGAAAGAGGTAAGAGCTTGGAGGGCCGTTGCTCTTTTGTGGAACAAGCAGCCACATGGATCTCTTTCTATGCTGGCGTTTAGCCACATTGATCTAGACCCAGGTGTCTTCTTTTACATTTGATTCTTCTTTCTCTTCTACAATAGGACTTCTTTAATTCTGAGTCATTCTCAAATGTTTTCAGACCTCTGTGGATCCCATCTATTTCTTTTTACCTGCTGATCTGGTGGGGGTGGCTCTTTGAGACCTAACTTGCTTAAGTAGCCACACAATACAGGTATTTTTTTTCCTGCAGTCTTGCTACCTTCCCAGACAAGAGGCTATAAGTCATCTTTCCTCTTTTCTTCTAAGAACTCATATCTAGCCAGCAATTTCTCTGAAGTTCACAGAGTTTAAACATCCTTGCTACTCTCCCTCTTTCTCTGTGGAGAAACATGTCTGGTTTGAAAGTAAAATAGCCTGTTTTTCCCTATTGAGTATAGTCTCAAGACTATTGCTTATTTCTTGAGATATTTCATTTTTCCCTGAGGGCTAGCCTTTTCAAAACAAGAGTTGACTCCCTTTATTTTTTTCATCTTCTGTTGGGTTATGCCTTCTCTAAAGCAACAAATTAAAAATGTTTTAACTGAATAAATGGGGCAGAGATCGAGGAGGACAAGCTAATATTTCAAATACTTTCCAACTGTAAGTAAAAGTATGGTATAAGTTATAGTGGTCGGGTTACAGGTGAATGAAACACCACTTCATTCATTACTTCCAATGCTTGATTTTCCAAATAGTAGACAAGGAGTCTTCCTGGTCTATTACTGTTGCTTCCTGGGCTGTTTATCTGATATCAGACTTATTGTGTTAGTTTATTGCCAGCTGATTACTGGGCCCCAGCAGAATGACAGTCTTGGATATTAACTAGCAAGCAGAAGTCCCGTATTCCCAAGTTCTGATTCTGTCACTAATTAATCTCAAATGCTGCATTTAGTAGTTGCCTTCTTTATGTCTCATTTAAAAGTATGAACTGCAAGGAGATCAATCCTGGGATTTTTTTGGAAGGAATGATGCTAAAGCTGAAACTCCAGTACTTTGGCCACCTCATGAGAAGAGTTGACTCATTGGGAAAGACTCTGATGCTGGGAGGGATTGGGGGCAGGAGGAGAAGGGGACGACCGAGGATGAGATGGCTGGATGGCATCACTGACTCGATGGACGTGAGTCTGAGTGAACTCTGGGAGACGGTGATGAACAGGGAGGCCTGGCGTGCTGCGATTCATGGGGTTGCAAAGAGTCGGACACGACTGAGCAACTGAACTGAACTGAGTGAAGAATGGGTTGATTTCTAAGAGTTATATTTCAGTTTATTTATTAGTTTTTGGCTGCACTTGCTCTTCCTTGCTGCATGTGGGCTTTCTCTAGTTGCAGCAGGTGGGGACTGCCGTCTAGTGTGCAGGCTTCTCATTGTGGCGGTTTCTCTTGTGGAGGATGGTCTTCACTGCTTCATAGCAAGTGGAGTCTTCCTGGGCCAGGGATTGAACCCATGTGCCCTGCATTATTGGCAGATGAATTCTTTACCAGTGGACCACAAAGGAAGTCCTCAGTTTTATTCTGATACAAATACATACCACCTTGGGTGAGTCTGGGATACAAGGAAAGATGAAGGAAAGACCTGGAGCCTGAACATATAGGGAATGCAGGTTACTGGAGGATGTCCTAGGGGTTTGAATCCCAATGCACGGAAGAGTTAGGAGATTAAATGGGATGCTGCCTAGTAAATAAACATTCCCTGCTGAGTATTTTTCTTAAAGCTATAACAGGCCCACATGGTTAACTGCCGCTCGGTTGAACTGTTTGACTCCGTTTACATTTCTGATTTAAAAGCTTGTGCCGTAGCAACTGTCCTTTTGCTATTGTTGGTACATGTTATAAAGTGCCCACATAGGTTATTGAAAAATCCATACAAAATCTCTGGTCCCAGAGATTTGTGTTTATAATTAGATGGCCCTTTTTATTTTCACAGATCGATTTAATAGAAATTACTTAAACATTTTTAAATGATGGCCTTAAAATGTGGGAGTGGGAAGGACGAGGACACTTGACCTCCCTCCATAAAACTGAATTGCTCTTTGTGTTTAAAGTTTTGACAGAGGGAGAGAGAATATCCTTATTTGGTCATGGTACCCATTAAGAGAACAGCATATTTATTACATTTCATCTTTCTCCTTCACATTCCTGCCTTAGGGATTTGCGAATAGAGTGCAGTGAGACTTCTAGAGTTAAGAGGCTGGAGACAGGTAGTTTGGAGCACCTTTTAAGGGGCTCTCCATAATGTGTATAGGCTGAGTGGTGAAGCTTAATTAACTTCAATTAAATGCAAAACATAGCGAACAGCTCCTGTGTGTCTGGCACTGTGCTGTGTGCTGAAGTGGTATAAAGGCAAAATAAGAGTCATTGACTCCTAGAGATGGAAAAAAAAAATCTCAGAGCAGTTCTTGCCCAACACAAGTGCCTTCTTTTAATTTGATCATTGTCGGCTGTATGTATGACTGTATGCCTCTTGATGAAAGTGAAAGAGGAGAGTGAAAAAAGTTGGCTTAAAGCTCAACATTCAGAAAACTAAGATCATGGCATCCGGTCCCATCACTTCATGGCAAATAGATGGGGTAACAGTGGAAATAGTGGCTGACTTTATTTTTCTGGGCTCCAAAATCACTGCAGATGGTGATTGCAGCCATGAAATTAAAAGACACTTACCCCTTGGAAGGAAAGTTATAACCAACCTAGATAGCATATTAAAAAGCAGAGACATTACTTGGCCAACAAAGGTCCATCTAGTCAAGGCTATGGTTTTTCCAGTGGTCATGTATGGGTGTGAGAGTTGGACTGTAAAGAAAGCTGAGCGTAGAATTGATGCTTTTGAACTGTGGTGTCGGAGAAGACTCTTGAGAGTCCCTTGGACTGCAAGAAGATCCAACCAGTCTATCCTAAAGGAGATCAGTCCTGGTTGTTTATTGGAAGGACTGATGTTGAAGCTGAAACTCCAGTACTTTGGCCCCCTGATGGGAAGAGCTGACTTGATGCTTGTAAAGATTGGGGGTAGGAGGAGAAGGGGACGACGGAGGATGAGATGGTTGGATGACATCACCGACTGAATGGACAAGGGTTTGGGTGGACTCTGGGAGTTGGTGATGGACAGGAAGGCCTGGTGTGCTGCGGTTCATGGGGTCGCAAGAGTTGGACATGACTGAGCAACTGAACTGAACTGATGCATGACTGAAGTGAAATCTGTTCAAATGCGGGCTTTTTTGATATTTGTTTAAACTGATTATGCCATACATATAATTTCATTTTCTAGCTGTATCTGACTTTCTAATAAATAGGCTGTGTCACTAGTCAACTTTTGTCCAGTAACAGTAAGGAAATCCCTTGATGGACTCTGGTCCTTAGAGCTCTCAGCTTATGGCTTTCTGGAGCTTTCAGCTTCTTCTTCTAGGATGTTCATCCTTTTCGCACCTATTTTTGACCACAGCTGAAGGGAATGTTGGAGAACCTCCTCTTTGGGTATTGGGCTGATTTATCAGTCTGCTATCTCATGGAAGAAATTTGGGGCCAATGACCTTGTTTTAAATTTTCAGTTGTCATAGTCTTTCTTGATCCTGACTGGCTTTTATTACCTTCTAAACAGCTCCCTGTGCTTACGCCTATACCCACAGTTCTTTTTGAGATACCCGTCTTTGTAGATCTATTTTGAGTTTACTGGCTTCATGGGTAAGCCACACAGACATTCTTGGTAATCTGAGCAGTTTTATTTTCCAAATTAAAACATTTTCTGTGGACAATCTTAAACTGCCAATAGTGTTTAACTCCCAAGGTGACAACCATACTCAAGATTGGGTCTTCACCTTGAGATCTAGTCACAATTTTTTGCTTAGATACTTCTCAGTATTTTCTTTCACTGGTTGTAGTTGAAAACAAATAGCTCCATCTTTCTACCCCACTAGAACTGAAGTTTCTGGATTCTCTTTATATATCCTCATTCCTGTATTTTATCTGCTTTCATATCAATTCTACTAAGCCACTTTCTTCTCATAAAACCTTCTCAAAGACAGCTGATAATAACAAACCGTGCTCCCTAGCAAAACCTTTGCTTCTCGATCTCTTTGCCTAAAGCCACAAGTTCAGTAAGTATATTAGCTGACTTCCATGCTATCACAGAGGACATTTTAAATCAGTGTCATAGCACTGTATAACAGGGCTCATTATTTTTCTCAGTTTCAAATAATATTTTTCTCACCACCTACCACCTGGTTCCAAGGCCAGTGCCTCATATTATATATATTGTTAAGTCATCATCTTGCTTCTGGTACCAATTTCTTTATCATGGTTCAAATTTCTGTATTTGTCAGATTTGCTTCAGTAGCAACACCCGTCAAATCCCATTAATTTGCCATAGCAAGCATTTGTTTCTTGCTTTCATTACATTTTGGCAGCTGCAGCTCTGCTCCACGTGTCCTCACATTCTCACGTTCACATGCGTGTAAAAGGGACATCCTGTATTTTCTGTCTGCACTTGAGCTCCATGATATACATTCTTTCTACATTTACTGTGGTAGAGGAAAAGGACAACAGGGCTTCCAGAAACAATCAATGTGTCTTCAAGCTTTTGCTTGTAGGTGGCTCACAGTATGTCTTGTCTTATCCCTTTGGCCAAAGCAAGTCACGTAACCAGGTCTTTCAAGCGAATGAGGACGTATAGCCCACTTTTATGGGGCACAGGCACATGGTGATGAGTGGGGATATATTATACTTTTATAATGGAGAGAGGAGCAGATGGTAGAAGACAGTAATCTACATTTTATACCTATTAAGCTCTTACTGTGTGTCAGGCACAGTAGTAAGCCTTCTCCTGACTTTTTGTATGTAACCATTTCTCTTGCTAAGGGACAGAATAGGCAAACAGTTTACCCAAGGGTATGGTATGGATCCCTCCTCTTATGCACTGTGTATCTTATTTTTCCATCTTTGTCTTTCATGTAATGCAGTGATTCTGTGAACATCCTCATCCATCCTCTACTTGGACTTTATGAAGCAGTTTATTTACCATATTACACTTCATGAAGTAGTTTATTCTAAATTAGGACAGCTTAAATTACCAGGAAAAAAATTAATGTGTCTTTAATCAGTTTTTCCTTTTTTTTTTTTTTCTAATTGGTCCTAGTTTCATCTTATGGAGTTGAACATATAGAACATAATCTAATGAATCTTCTTTCAAACAGTATAAACGTATTTTAAGTTTTACCTTTTCTAAAAACAGTTTCTTAAGAGGACACAAATAGATGGAGAAATATACCATGTTCATGGATCGGAAGAATCAATATAGTGAAAATGAGTATACTACCCAAAGCAATCTACAGATTCAATGCAATCCCTATCAAGCTACCAGTGGTATTTTTCACAGAACTAGAACAAATAATTTCACAGTTTGTATGGAAATACAAAAAACGTCGAATAGCCAAAGCAATCTTGAGAAAGAAGAATGGAACTGGAGGAATCAACTTGCCTGACTTCAGGCTCTACTACAAAGCCACAGTCATCAAGACAGTATGGTACTGGCACAAAGACAGAAATATAGATCAATGGAACAAAACAGAAAGCCCAGAGATAAATCCACACACCTGTGGACACCTTATCTTCGATGAAGGAGGTAAGACTATACAATGGAGTAAAGACAATCTCTTTAACAAATGGTGCTGGGAAAACTGGTCAACCACTTGTAAAAGAATGAAACTAGATCACTTTCTAACACCACACACAAAAATAAACTCAAAATGGATTAAAGATCTAAATGTAAGACCAGAAACTATGAAACTCCCAGAGGAGAACATAGGCAAAACACTCTCCGACATAAATCACAGTAGGATCCTCTATGATCCACCTCACAGAATACTGGAAATAAAAACAATAAACAAATGGGATCTAATTAAAATTAAAAGCTTCTGCACAACAAAGGAAACTATAAGCAAGGTGAAAAGACAGCCTTCTAAATGGGAGAAAATAATAGCAAATGAAGCAACTGACAAACAACTAATCTCAAAAATATACAAGCAACTTACACAGCTCAATCCTAGAAAAATAAACGACCCAATCAAAAAATGGGCCAAAGAACTAAATAGACATTTCTCCAAAGAAGACATACGGATGGCTAACAAACACATGAAAAGATGCTCAACATCACTCATTATCAGAGAAATGCAAATCAAGACCACAGTGAGGTACCATTTCACACCAGTCAGAATGGCTGCGATCCAAAAGTCTACAAGCGATAAATGCTGGAGAGGATGTGGAGAAAAGGGAACCCTCTTACACTGTTGGTGGGAATGCAAACTAGTACAGCCACTATGGAGAACAGTGTGGAGAGTCCTTTAAAAATTGCAAATAGAACTGCCTTATGACCCAGCAATCCCACTGCTGGGCATATACACCAAGGAAACAAGAATTGAAAGAGACACATGTACCCCAATGTTCATTGCAGCACTGTTTATAATAGCCAGGACATGGAAACAGCCTAGATGTCCATCAGCAGATGAATGGATAAGAAAGCGGTGGTACATATACACAATGGAGTATTACTCAGTCATTAAAAAGAATAAATTTGAATCAGTTCTAATGAGATGGATGAAACTGGAGCCGATTATACAGAGTGAAGTAAGCCAGAAAGAAAAACACCAATACAGTATACTAACACATATATATGGAATTTAGAAAGATGGTAATGATAACCCTGTATGCGAGATAGCAAAAGGGACACAGATGTATAGAAAGGACTTTTGGACTCTGAAGGAGAGGCAGAGGGTGGGTTGATGTGGGAGAATGGCATTGAAACATGTATACTATCATGTAAGAAATGAATCGCCAGTCTATGTTCAATACAGGATACAGGATGCTTGGGGCTAGTGCATGAGGATGATCCAGAGAGATGCTATGGGGTGAAAGGTGGGAGGGGGGTTCAGGATTGGGAACACATGTACACCTGTGGCGGATTCGGGTCAATATATGGCAAAACCAAAACAGTATTGTAAAGTAAAATAAAGTAAAAATAAAAACCTAAAAAGAAAAAAAAAAACAGTTTCTTTAATTTCTTGTACAACAAGAGTTACACATTTTTACCACCTCAGTTAACTTTCCCTTAAACCATCAAACCCTTTCATGTGTGGAACAATTTCTGTTTTGCTATAAGAACTCAGCTATTTTTTTCATTTCTAAGGGGATCGGTGGATATGTACCTTATCAAAGCTGTCACCATTAGAGTTCATCCTCCTTACCTAAATGATTAGCTTGAAAGTATGGTAGCTATTATTAACAATAAGCCCTGAAGCCAGATTTTGGAAAATGGTCTAAAAAATTGTTGGACGTGTCATTCTAAATTTAATAAAAAGCACCTTATAGGAACTTTTGAACTAATGTCTCACGATGGAGTGAAACAGATAGATTAACATCTGAATACCCATTTTAAATTTAAGTTTTGGCTTATGTTGACAGTGACTTGTGATGAATAACTAGGCCTCCTTTGATCTTGTTTTTCCTCATCTATAAAATAATTCTTATTCTCATCAACACTAATTATAAAATCATTTAAAGTATTCCCAGTTTAGCACAAAGATGTTCCTAGAAACTGTGTCTGCTAATTCACATGGCCATAGGGCCTTGCAGATGGACTAAATTAAGAATCTTAAAGGGAGATTATCATGGGTTATCTGGGGTGATGGGAGATAAAATCACAAAGATCTTTATGAGTAAAAAAAGTAGGGAGGTAGGAGATGTGATGACAGAGGCAAAGTGAGAGTGATTCAGTATGAGAAAGATGACTGTATGCTGCTTGCTGGATTTGAAGGTGGAAGGGGCCATGAGCCAAGGAACGAAGGCAACTTCTAGAACCTGGAAAAGGCAAGGAAATAGCTTCTTCTCTAGAGCTTCCAGAAAAAAATAAAGCCCTGCCAACACCTTGGTTTTTCACCCAGTGAGACCTGTTTTGAACTATTGGCCTCCAAAAATGTTAATATACTAAATTGGTGTTCTTTTAAGTCATTAAATTTGTTGTAATTTGTTATGGCAGAATTAGGAAACTAATACGCTACTTCATTAGATTATTATGATGATTTAAAACTTAATTGATAATGAGAAAAGTGCTTTGTAAACTGAGTTCCTATAAATGTTAATTATTATTAATAAAATTAAAATAGGTTCCAACAACTCTAATTAGAAGGATGAGGTCTGTTTCAAACAAAATCTGGATTAGAAATGGGCTAGTGGGTCTTTGCCATTTTCATCAACTTTAATAGGGCTCCTCTCAAAGTGAATTAACAGAACCATTTAAAGCAGCCCCTCTGGGACCAATCTGAAATTAATTTTTCAGCTTGATCTCTGCAACATGCTCTAAACCATAAATTAAAAGGAAGCAATAATTCTTTTCTGAAGAGTGAAACTGCCTTAGTTTAGAAGTCTATTGGTATAGCACGCAAATAGCCTTAGAAAAAAACAATCTTTGGTTGAAAAACTTCAAGTAAAAGAAAAAGACTTTAAATATGTCACAGCCCATTGTACGGTAATCCTAATAATAAATTGCTTGTTTTTTAAATAATTTGTAGCCTGCAAATACACAGAGGAAATATTTTTTGATGGCACTGTGACAGAGGAGCCTGGTGGGCTATAGTCCACGGGGTTGCAAAGAGTAGTACACGCCTGAATTACTGTGCATGCTTCACCATTATTCCAGATACCTTTTGTCACATTAAAAATAATTCACTTACATATACTCAAAATTTTTTGTCTTTGCTCTTTCAAAAGCATTTTGATTTTTGAAATTGAAACAGATTTGTTCACTCTAAACATAACCTTGGTTTCAAACAGATTCTGATAAATCTGTCCAGACCAGGACAGAGGGAAGAACATATTAGGAAGACTATGGCTTGGCTGGGGGACATTGTAAGGCCTTTTACTCTAGGATTTCCCTCTGAACTTGAGAAAATGTTCCTTTTGATTTAATTCCTATATAGAATTATTTTATTTAACAATTAAGTAACAAAAACCTTCCTGGAAACTTTGTGCCACTAGACTTCTGGGCATGGTAGTCTGCGGCAAAAACAGAGGGGCTTAAATGATGCTAGGATGAACATGAAATCCTGCCTTCCGGGAGTTGAAGAGTGCCAGGGAAATAAAGCTTTATTTGTAAAGAGTTCTCTTCGAGCCCACACTTGGGTGCAACAGGGACTTCAGCAGCACAATTTGAAGAGAACAGAAAAAGAGCAGAATTATAATTCGCTCTAGTTTGGTATGTCAGTATTAATATAACTAAATATGAATTGTGGTTTTGCGTTCGTTCCTCTATTCCTGGAGTGCATCAGCAGTTGCAGAAGTTGCCTGCCGCTTCCAGGCATTTGACCTTCCTCAACCATGTCCTTGGACACCTCCTCTCTGGAAGAACACAGTTCCTGGTGACTGTTGGCTTAGTCCTCTTCTACTGAAAAGCTGTCACACCTTCCAGTGCCCAGGAGTAGCATCCCTGTGGCCCTGCAACAGCTTCCTCTTCTGTACAGCTGCCCTTTGCATGTTGCCTAGTATGTATCCAGGGAATAGCGCTCTGTGTATTCAGACTTCACCCCACCAAAGCCTTTACTTCCCCTTGATACTGTGAGGTGTCCAGGATAGCCCGTGTTTGTTCTGTCCCCTTCCTCTTCCTTCTCAAGCCATAGAAGAAGCTTTGCCTCTCCATCACACCCTGAGTTTGGAGGACATTGCTCCCATGTCTCCATTTTTGATGACAGGGCCATGCTGATGCTGCTGTTGTGTCCGCTGACTCTGAACCTGACAAGATGAGATCCCTTAGGCAAGTGTTTTTCACCTACCCAGTCTTCTTCCAGGTGACTACTACACACTGACTCAGCTGCTCATTTCGGCCAGGTATTTATTTATGTTCACAAGTACTTTTTATCCTAATCATGATACATTTCTAGGTAAAGAAATGTGGCCATGCCACTTGCAACACTGCCCATCTCACTTTCTAGATTTGAGTATTTGGCTTAGAGTAATACTCCTGCCAGAAGTTTGTGTTCTGTATAGGGTATCTCTGATGGCTCAGAATGTAAAGAATCTGCCTGCAGTGTAGGAGACCTGGGTTTGATGCCTGGATCAAGAAGATTCCCTGGAGAAGGGCATGACCACCCACTCCAGTATTCTTGTCTGGAGACTCCCATGAACAGAGGAGCCTGGTGGGCTATAGTCCATGGGGTCACAAAGAGTTGTGACACTTTGTGAGTCATGACTGGGTGATTCAGCACACATAGCTGATTCAGGCAGTACCTTCCATCCATTGAAAGGTCCGTTTTCTTACTGTGTCTCTTCCTTTTATGCCCAGTATGGGTCTTAGCACTGGTTCCACCTTTTACCAGAATCTCTTCTATTTCTGCTCCATTGAACTTCACAACTTCAATATGAGAATGGTGATATAATTTGTTTTCTGGATTTTTATGTGAAATAGAAAGGAAGGAAGGTAAAAAGAAAGGATGGATCACATGACCCTGCCACCTACACCAGTTCAAAGAATAGTGGAAATCTCCTATACTGCTCTT
The DNA here is from genome assembly GCA_917880005.1 of Nanger dama. Classification (NCBI taxonomy): domain Eukaryota; kingdom Metazoa; phylum Chordata; class Mammalia; order Artiodactyla; family Bovidae; genus Nanger; species Nanger dama. Next base: position 9,599,540 of record CAKJTW010000032.1, on the reverse strand, counting down.
TCTTAGACTTCAGATTCAGTAGTTCTAGGTAGAGGTCAGATGCTCTGCATTTCTGGTGAACTCCAAGTGACACCTGTGCTGCTTGTTCCTTTGACTACATTTCAAATGAAATGGCTCTCAATTGGATCTGAGTAATTCACCTTTTGATTCTTAAAATTTAAATAAATTGATTCTTGTAATTTTTTTGTTCTTGTTGAAATTACAGCAGTAAATTTGCAATCAGTTTTGGAATGCTTAGGAGAATTTGAAATTTGCTATATTTGTAAGTTTAATTTATTTAAACTTCAAAGATTTCTTCAGAACATGGAAAGATTTTGCTCATTAAGATAATAAATTTACCTAATCAGTCCTAAGAAGTTGGGCATTTTAATTTATAAGTGGAGTTTTAAAATTTGAAGGGGGTTTAATGAACAGTTTTTAAATGAGACTGGTTGTTTATCTAAGTTTTAAAATCAGAATGTAACATGAGTTTATCAAACACTAATCAGAGTTGCCTCCACAGTTGTCCTAGTTTATGTAATATTTACTAGGTTTGTGAATGGATGAGAAGATTTGCAGGTTGAATTTAAAGCAAATTATGTTTTTTTTTTTTTCCTTTTACTTAACAAAAATAAATCTAAAACACAAATAATTTCAAATAGCTTGGCCCTTGTATGAAACTCACCTCGGCGCTGCTGACAAGTTGTCCAGTTCTGGCACCTGTCTGTGAAAATGCCTAATTTCCTCTGCGTTGCCAGGGCTGCCTTTTTGATCATTGTCCCACCTTGGGTGGACATCTGAGAGCATTTTCTACCATTACTCAGGGCACTCAGCTCACTCCTGAGCAGGCGGTGCTTCGCAATCCTGGGGGCTCTCCCTACAGGTCTGTCTGGAAACTTCCACCAGGTGATCTCTCCCTCTCTGCCCGTTTTCACCCTCACCCCTCACAGGTTCCCCATAGACTCCTCTTTTAAACTCTTTTCCCTTCCTCCTTCCTCCCACCACATCCCATGCAGGCAGAAACCTACATCCTTTGGTCCTCAGTCCTTTGGCCCAGGTTCAGTTCCATCTGGATTTCCATTGTGAAAAGAGCAGGGGATTAAGATCCATGAAGACAAGGAATGGGATTGAGGAAGGAAAGACATCTACAAGACATTAAAAATTTAAGCAGATCCTTTATCAAGCTAAACATATTCTTTGACTCTTTTCTGTGAATTGAGTTGCATCACAAAAATAATCCCCTTCCAAGCTTGACCTTGATTTCTTTTTTTTCAAAAAATTTATTATTTTTTTAATTACAATACTGTATTTGTTTTGCCATACCTTGACATGAATCAGGCACAGGTGTCCACGATCTCCCAATGCCAAAGCCCCCTTCCACCTCCCACCCCACATCCTCTCCCTGAATCATCCCGTGCACCAGCCCCATGCATCCTGCATCCTGTATTGAACATAGACTGGCGCTTCATTCTTACAAGATAGTATACATGTTTCAATGCCGTTCTCCCAAATCATCCCACCCTTTCCCTCTCCCTCAGAGTCCAAAAGTCCGTTCTATACCTCTGAGTCTCTTTTGTTGTCTCAAATAGAGGGTCTTCATTACTATCCTTCTAAATTCCATATATATGTGTCAGTATACTGTATTGGTGTTTTTCTTTCTGGCTTACTTCACTCTGTATAATCAGCTCCAATTTCATCCATCTCATTAGAGCTGAGTCAAATTTATTCTTTTTAAGGGCTGAGTAGTACTCCATTGTGTATATGTACCACTGCTTTCTTATCCATTCATCTGCTGATGGACATCTAGGTTGTTTCCATGTCCTGGCTATTATAAACAGTGCTGCAATGAACATTGGGGTACATGTGTCTCTTTCAATTCTGGTTTCCTCGGTGTGTATGCCCAGCAGTGGGATTGCTGGATCATAAGGAAGTTCTATTTGCAATTTTTTAAGGACTCTCCACACTGTTCTCCATAGTGGCCGTACTAGTTTGCATTCCCACCAACAGTGTAAGAGGGTTCCCTTTTCTCCACATCCTCTCCAGCATTTATTGCTTATAGACTTTTGGATCGCAGCCATTCTGACTGGTGTGAAATGATACCTCATTGTGGTCTTGATTTGCATTTCTCTGATAATGAGTGATGTTGAGCATCTTTTCATGTGTTTGTTAGCCATCCGTATGTCTTCTTTGGAGAAATGCCTATTTAGTTCTTTGGCCCATTTTTTTATTGGTTCGTTTATTTTTCTGGAGTTGAGCTGCATAAGTTGCTTGTATATCTTTGAGATTAGTTGTTTGTCAGTTGTTTCATTTGCTATTGTTTTCTCCCATTCAGAAGGCTGTCTTTTCACCTTGCTTATAGTTTCCTTTGTTGTGCAGAAGCTTTTAATTTTAATTAGATCCCATTTGTTTATTTTTGCTTTTATTTCCAGTATATTGGGAGGTGGATCATAGAGGATCCTGCTGTGATTTATGTCGGAGAGTGTTTTGCCTATGTTTTCCTCTAGGAGTTTCATAGTTTCTGGTCTTACATTTAGATCTTTAATCCATTTTGAGTTTATTTTTGTGTATGGTGTTAGAAAGTGATCTAGTTTCATTCTTTTACAAGTGGTTGACCAGTTTTCCCAGCACCACCTGTTAAAGAGACTGTCTTTACTCCATTGTATATTCTTGCCTCCTTTGTCGAAGATAAGGTGTCCATAGGTGTGTGGGTTTATCTCAGGGCTTTCTATTTTGTTCCATTGATCTATATTTCTGTCTTTGTGCCAGTACCATACTGTCTTAATGACTGTGGCTTTGTAGTAGAGCCTGAAGTCAGGCAAGTTGATTCCTCCAGTTCCATTCTTCTTTAAATGGAACTGGAGGAATCAACTTGACCTGATTTAAAATCAGGGAGCCTGAGTAGAGACCTTGGGAAATAGATGGGGTGGAGTATGTCACCTTGCAGCATCTAAATGGAGAACTCTTATCTTGCATTCGAATAGAATCAGCCATGATTCTGCCTTACATTTTGTTTCTACGTGTCAGTTGCTGTGTCCTCTGACCTGTCCCACCCTATCAAGAAGATCTCTTGATTAAGCCTGTTTTTGAGACAGTGTTTTTTTTTAGAACAGTTTAAGATTCACAGAAAATTTGGAAGTCACAGAGATTCTCCACATACCCCCTGCCCCCCACATGCACAGCCTCTCTGTTATTAACATCCCCCACCAGAGTGGGGCATTTGTTGCACTTGGTGAACCTGCACAGCATTATTACTCAAAGTTCAGAGTTTACATTAGGTTCACTCTTGATAGTATGCATTTTATAGCTTTGGACCAGTGTATGATGGTACATATACCTTATTACAGTATCATGTAGGGTAGTTTCACTGTCCTGTAAATCCCTGTGTTCTGCCTATTCATTCCTTTCCACCCTCTGAAACCCAAGCAACTACTAATCTTTGTACTGTCTCCATAGTTCTGCCTTTTCCAGAATCTCACTGAGTTGAAATCAAATAGTATTTAGCCGTTTCAGATTGATTTCTTCAACTTAGGAATATGCATTTAAATTTCCTTTATGTCTTTATGTGACCTTTTAAAGAATATAGCCTAATAGGAGCCTCTTCTTATCCCCAGGTGACTTCTAAGTGTTCACTAAGTTAAGTCTCTCCTCCCCACTTCTCCAGCCTCTGCCTCACTTTCTGGTTTCCTGGTTTGCCTTTCAATTTCCTGTTGGAACCAGAGCTCTGCTAAAGCCCCAGCTTGATGGACCATGTCTTAGAAATCCCAAGAGTTGGAGACTCCACATCTGCTTCTGCCCAGTTAACCTACTAGATTGGAGACAAACGACCTGCCTGCTTTGCTCGTACAGAGACTGTGGTCTTATGTCTCCAGCACCTGGGCAGTACATCCTGGATGTATGTACTAGTCTTGATTGAAACCCAAAGTCCTTCATCTCCTTGAACTTTATTATTTCAACTGCTGGTTTTACCCTTGGGGGCAAGTCATGCCTCCTGGCTGGTTTCCCCAGCTCTAGGCCCGTCCATCCCCTGCTGTCATCTGTCTTCCTGCTGCCCTCCGTGTGCTCCCAGCATGCAGAGGGCTCGCGTGAGTTATAGCCTTGCATATCCGCAGTTCAATTATAATTGATGTTCACAGGCATGTCCCTAAGTTACTACAGGAGCTAAAGGTGTCTTCTAAATCATCAAGGAAACGATAAATTATGTTCAGTAGAATTTTATCGTTCCCACATTTTCATTCTTTAAAACCTGAGAATTCACATAGGAAATACGGTTAGCTCTGTATTAATCAGATCCATCAACAGTCCATTCCTGAATAGCTTGAAATTTACAGCCTTAGGAAAGATCTAGGTGATTGAATATTAATTCCGTATCCAGGTATTTGTTATCATGTACACAAATTTCAGGCAGAGTGTAGTATAGAGGGAAGGTCATTTCTAGCACAGGAGCCTGAGATCCTTGGCCTTTCACTCCAGCTGCCTCTACTGCCCAGTCTCTGGTTTCAGTCATTGACCTCTAAATGACCTTCAGTCATTGACTGCCTTATGAGTCAGTTCCTTTCATTTTTTGAAGAGGTAAGCATGTGGTTCTTCATCATCTCTCAAATGTTGTCTCCTTGATAATCCTGAAAAGAAAATATTTACCTTGTGGTAGCCAGAAGTGCTCACTAAATATTCCATGTGTTACCTTACACTTGGTACAGGCAGTGGGGCATATGACTGGTTTTATCTGATGACACAATGAGTGGAAATATGAGTGTCACCTCTGAGCTGAAGCATTTAAGAGCTAATGTGCCATCTCCATTTTTCTCTCTTCTCTTTTGGCAGAAGAGGGTAAAGTCCTTTAGTGATGACAGATTGAGATGCAGAGTCAAAATGGGAAAGCTTTCTCAAGTCACTCAGTGGAGGGAGCAGCCTTGGAGAGTCCTTGAAATACAGCTTTGCATGCATTCGTAATGTGCAAATTTGGTACCACTGAAACACTGGGATTATTTGTTATTACATTGTAGCTTCACCTCTGCATGTAGCTGATGCTTTCAGGACACCGAACTCTCCATTCCTTGACCTCTTTTCCTCCACTGATCTTAGTTCTTATCTTAGCTCAACCATCCATTCCCTTGTTTATATCCTGGTTGCCACCAATAATTGCATCCTCACATAAGCTAAATCTTAAGTATCATACTCTCCAAACACGATCCTGTGTATTTCCAACTGATTTCTTTTGCTATCCCAACTCCAGTAAGGCCTCAAGACCCTAGTTTCTGTAATTCCTCAACCCACGTGGATCCTTATTTCCTTTATTTCTTAGCCTTTATTCCATAGCTCCGGCACTGTAACAATTCCTGTGGACATGCTCTCAATTACTTTGTCCCTTCTCCCTTCTTAACACTTAGCATTCAACCATTAGGCTCATTCCTTGAGCCTAAAGACCATCCCATTATTACACAGTGGATCCTGTTCTCTATTCCTACTCAAGGTTCTTCATTCTGTAGTCATCTCTCTTTTCCCCTGCACTGTGAATGTCCTCTTTTTACTAAATCATCAACACAAAAATATGCTCTGGTATCTCTTATCTTAGAAAAAGGAACTCCATGTACTATTCCTGAAGCTATCTAACCATTTCTGTGTTCAACTTATACAAGCAGTGTTCTCCATGTCCTCTTTTCCCACTTCCTTCTGAACTCCCTCCAGAGAAAGTTTAAAAGAACTTCCAAATGTACAAGTGAGTTTCAAAGAGGCAGAGGAACATTGCCAACATTCGCTGGATCATGGAGAAAGCAAATGAATTTCACAAAGACATCTAATTCTGCTTCCTTGACACTGCTAAAACCTTGGACTGTGTGGATCACAACCAACTCTGAAAAATTCTTAGAGATGGGAATACCAGACCACCTTATCTGCCTCCTGAGAAACGTGTGTGCAGGTCAAGAAACAACAGAATGAAACATGAAGCAACTGACTGATTTCAAGTTGGGAAAGGAGTACATCAAGGCTGTATATTGTCACCCTGCTTATTTAACTTATATGCAGAGCACAGCATGTGAAATGCCGGGCTGGATGAATCACATGTTGGAATCTAGATTTCCTGGAGAAATATCAACAACCTCAGATATGCAGATGATAACCACACTAACGCAGAACATGAAGAGGAACCAAAGAGGTCCTTGATGAGGGTAAAAAAGGGTGAAAAAGCTGGCTTGAAACTCAACATTCAAAAAATTAAAATCATGGCATCTGGTCCCATCACTTCATGGTGAATAGAAGGAGAAAGAGTGGAAGCAGTAACAGATTTTGTTTTCTTGGACTCCAAAATCACTGTAGACAGTGAATACAGCCATGAAATTAAAAGACACTTTCTCCTTGAAAGGAAGGCTATGGCAAACTTAGCATATTAAAAGCAGAAACATCACTTTGCTGACAAAGATGTGTATAGTCAAAGCTATGGTTTTTCCAGTAGTTAATGTATGGATGTGAAAGTTGATCTACAAAGAAGGCTGAGTAACAAAGAATTGATGCTTTTGAATTGTGGTGCTGGAGAAGACTCTCAAGAATCCCTTGGACCACAAGGAGATCAAACTAGTCAATCCTAAAGGAGATCAAGCCTGAATATTCACTGGGAGGACTGATGCTGAAGCTCCAATGGCCACCTGATGCTAACAGTCTGCTCACTGGAGAAGGCCACAAAGCTGGGAAAGATTGAAAGAAAAAGAGAAAGGGGTGGCAGAAGATGAAATGGTTAAATAGCATCACTGACTCAGTGGACATGAATCTGAGCAAACTTCTCAAGATAGTGGATAGTGGAGGACAGAGGAGCCCGGCTACAGTCCATGAGGTCCAAAGAGTCAGATACAACTTAGTGAGTGAACAACAGCGAATTAGTTCTTGTCAGTATCTCTCCCAACCTCCACATTACCAAGTCCAAAGACCAACTTTCTGTTTTCATCTTTCTCTATCATGTGACATAGACATGTCATCCACATTGAAATACCCTTTCTCTTGTATTCCCAAACATCACTTTCTTCGTTCCTTCTATGTCACTTTCATTCATTCCCTTCTTATCTTGTAGACCTTGTGTCATGTTGTCATGACATGGGGGCTTCAAATAAAATTTACACACTGACTGTTTTGAAATATGTCTCCATCCCAAACCTGACATTCAAACTCCAGTGAAAACAGTGAAGTCGCTCAGTCGTGTCTGACTCTTTGTGATCCCATGGACTGTAGCCTACCAGGCTCCTCTATCCATGGGATTTTCCAGTCAAGAGTACTGGAGTGGATTGCCATTTCCTTCTCCAGGGAATCTTCTTGACCCATGAATTGAACCTGGGTCTCCTGCATTGCGGGCAGATGCTTTAAGCCACCAGGGAAGCCTCCTTCAAACTCCAGAGTAGTTGCACAATTATGGAAAAACTTCACTTAACACAAAATAGTACAGTCCATGGGGTCACAAAGAGTTGGACATGACTGAGCGACTAACACACAGCACAAAGTACTGCTGGAAACTATTTTGCTTTTCATTCCCTAAATTGAAGTTCAGGAAGACAGCTGTAACCATGCAAGATATAAAGTGAATCCCTGAAATATTTCAGTTTCTCTCTTTGAATTTTTAAGGCATTTGAATATGCTAAGAGATGGAGAGAGATCAACTGTACTCGTGGTTGTGTGTGCTAAGTCACTTCAGTCATGTCTGACTCTTTTAGACCTTATGGACTGTAGCCTTCCAGGCTCCTCTGTCTGTGGAATTCTCCAAGCAAGAATACTGGAGTGGATTGCCACGTCCTCCTCCAGGGGATCTTCCCAACCCAAGGATCAAACCCGTGTCTTTTATATGTCCTGCACTGGCAGATGGGTTCTATACCACTAGTGCCACCTGGGAAGCCCCATTTATACTCATAATTAATTACAAAAGTTAAGATTGAGCTTAGGTGAAAACATTTCTTACGTTAGAGACTAAGATTAAGTTAAAAGATTAAGTTAACTCTTTAAGTTATATGCTAAATGCCTTTTCATTTCTCTGTCTGCACATAGCTATTTCTCATAATTCTTTGTCTGTTTTTGCCAAACTTTCCCCACAGCTCTAGAGGAATGCAGACAAAGAATGTAAAATACATGAGTCAGTAATTTTGAGACAGATTAGAATTTAAGTAATTCAATTATTAATTAAGGCTGGATACAGTACAGTAGGCTTAAAACTTAGGCTACATTCAATATAAATTTCAAGAAATTTATATCGGTGCCTAGTCTCCAATATTTAAATTTTATTTATTGACTTTCCATTGAGAAACTTGTCTGATCAGAGGAAATCATTCAAAATTGTAACTGCCCCCAAAGTTGAGGAATATGGTCAATAATTGTCCAGAATCTTGGAGGTATTAATACTGACCAGATTTAGATGGGCTCTTGCAACATAGTGGGAGGAACCCTGGCTAGAAATACTAGTACTTGCCACCAAGGAGTGGTTTTGAATGAGTCATTTCTATATGGACTTCTGCTGCCTCATACAAAAAATAATGTGGAGTTAGTGGTTTGTAAGGGTCCTTTTCGGAGAAGGCACTGGCACTCCACTCCAATACTCTCTCCTGGAGAAACCCATGGACAGACGAGCCTGGTAGGCTGCAGCCCATGGGGTTGCGAAGAGTAGGACACGACTGAGCAACTTCACTTTCACTTTTCACTTTTCTGCACTGGAGAAGGAAATGGCAACCCACTCCAGTGTTCTTACCTGGAGAGTCCCAGGGACGGGGGAGCCTGGTGGGCTGCCGTCTATGGGGTCGCACAGTGACTTAGCAGCAGCAGCAGCAGCAGCAAAGGGTCCTTTTAGGTAATTACATCTTTGTTGTTGTTACTTAGTTGCTCAGTCATGTTCAGCTCTTTGCAGCTCCATGGACTGTAGCCTGCCAAGCTCCTCTGTCCATGGAATTTCCTAGGCAAGAACACTGGAGTGGGTGCTATTTCCTACTTCAGGGGATCTTCCCAACCCAGGGATTGAACTGAGCCTCCTGCATTAGTAGGTGGATTCTTTACCACTGAGCCACCTGGGAAGCCCAGTTACGTCTCACAAACTGTCTTTTTCCCCTATATCTTTTCATAGATAAATGGGATTGAATGGGAACTTACACCTGCTTTTTTTGCAGGCTTGTGCCTGTGACTTACCCTACTTCTTCTTTTTTAATTTAAACTTTTTTTATTTGGTATTAGGGTGTAGCTGATTAACAGTAACTGCAGGTGAACAGTGGAGGGAGTCAGCCATACATATACATGTATGCATTCTCCCCAAACTCCCCTCCCATCCAGGCTGATGGAAGGCAAACCCTTTTTTATGTTTTCTGAAGGGGAGTCCACTTTTTCTCTGTCTAGTATCCCTCTGGTTTTGTTAGGATATACATACATTGTTTTGAAAAATTCTTCTCCTCCCTCCCCATTCCTGCAGTTCCCTTGCTTCTTCCTTGTGCTTAAATAATCCATCTCCTCTTTCATAATGATTATGAAATCAGCTGCTCCAACCTTAAGAGACTTTTCTCCTGGTCACGCATGATTGGTCCCAGAGACACGCATGTGACCGAACTGGGCCATCAACATTTTTCCTATAATTGTTCAAACTAAAGATGGGGGAAAAGGCATTTCCTCACTAGTGATGAAGGGAAATAGGAAGCAGGTGGCTTCACATCCTATTGTTACTTGCTACGTGGAGAAAGTTGGTCCGAGAGTGTGATATGACACAATGAGAAGCCAAGGCAAGAGATGAAAGAGATGGCCTTGGTGGTTTTTGAGGCTGTGGCCAGCTGAATCACCCAGCTTCCTGCAGTTACATGAGCCTTCCAATAAATTCCAGTTTTTGCTCAAGTTAGTTTGAGTTTAGGTGTGTGTCTGTTGCAACCAAGATGAATTACTGACTTTTAATTTTTATACCAATCAGATGTGAAAATATGTGGTTGGAGAAGCAGCCACTTCTTTCTTCTTTCTTTTCCCCACTCTCCCACACACCTTTTAAGCTACTGAAATAATTGAGGGCATATGGGAGGATTCTGATATGAATTAGTATCAATCACATTAAGAAATGGCTTACTATTATTCGTACTCACTCTGAGCCTTCTGTCCTTCTGCTGGTAATAGTCCTTGGCTCCCTGGCCCCAGGAATGAGGACTTGACCCAGGATGCCATAGTTGTGTTATTTTATGGCTCTGGGCACAGTGATACCAAGATGTGAACACATAAGCAAAACCAGATCAGGGAGGGTATTTTCCTGGATTTTTTCAAAATAATCCTGAAATAATGCTGTTAGACTCTCGGGCCACAGAATTGCTATCATGTGAGTCTGATGTGTCCTTGGCTGTGTTTTCCACACAAAGGATTGAAAAACTATCTTCAAGGAAGAGAATTAAGCCAACTGGCAGAGAAAGACAGAAATGCTGGAAAGGAAGACTCTTGATGCTGTTGTGCCTCTGGTCCCAGTTATTACCAGCTAGAGCCCCATCATCAGAGTGGGGTTCTTGGGAAGCAGATGCTGAGGTGGGTTTTGACATGCTGGCTATTTTTAGGACTCAATGGCTGTAGATTGTACCTTGTTGGGAAGGGGGATCATGTTACCTTGCGGGAGAGGAGTTTCTGCATTGTTTTCAACAAAGGGAAGAATGCCAGCTCTTAATAGGGATGTGTGGGCCACATTTGTAGGCTCCAAAGTCACAGAGGCCTCTGGGGTTCAAGAACTGGGGTGGACCTTTTCTCAGGTGATCCCCATCCTGAGTGACAAGGTCCCATTGTCGCAACCAGATCCTGATCTTTTATCTTATGGACTGTATCAGCTGGGTATTCTCCTCTCGAGTTTTGTTGTCTTGACTTTAAACCAGAATCTAGTCCAGTTTTTTTTTCCCTTCCTTCTGTTGGTGTAAATGATCTCTTAGTGAAGGACTTCAGAGACCCTCTGGCTTTCACACTTGGTTTTCATCATCTGTTAATTACCAGTATCTTTACTAACAACTATTAGAAGAGTTTCAAAGGTGGTTGCAGGATCAGCAGCATCAGTATCACCTTGGAATGTGTTAAAAAATATAAATTCTTTAGGCCCATGAAGACCTTCTTAATCAGAAAAGTTGGATTGGAGCTCCGAAAACTATGTATTACCAAGAAAGTTATTTTGCTTCATGGTAGTTTGAGAGCCACGGTTTTAAAATGTCAGTATAACTTAGCAGTAGCCATTGGCGACCCCACTCCAGTACTCTTGCCGGGAAACTCCCATGGACGGAGGAGCCTGGTGGGCTGCAGTCCATGCTGTCACTAGAGTCGGACACGACTGAGCAACTTCACTTTCACTTTTCACTTTCCTGCATTGGAGAAGGAAATGGCAACCCACTCCAGTGTTCTTGCCTGAAGAATCCCAGGGACGGGGAAGCCTGGTGGGCTGCCGTCTATGGGGTTGCACAGAGTCGGACACGACTGAAGCGACTAAGCAGCAGCAGCAGCAGCTGTTGGAGAACACTGTGCCTTTGGTTACAAAGTCCTAACAACTCTGAAATACTGATACATCATACCAAGGAGTATGTTCCCTTCTACAGAAATGCCATTCCTGTTCAACACTTCTGCAACGTTTAAGTTTATCGTGTTATTTATGGCTGCCCTAAGTCTTCGTTGCTGCACATGCACTTTCTCTAGTTGTGTCGAATGGGAGCTACTCTCTAGTTACCATGCGTATGTATGCTTTTCACTGCAGTGGCTTCTCTGTTGCAGAGCACAGGCTCAGTAGTTGCAGTATTGGGCTTAGTTGCCTCATGGCATGTGGGATCTTCCCAGACCTGGTATCAAACCTGTGACTTTTAATACCATGTGCCTGGAGCTGTCTGGGCTGTCTGCCCAGTGACTGACTCCTTTTGCTAAGGCCAATTTAAGTTAGAATTCTGTCACTTGACACTGAATGGATACTGACCATTATACCCGAAACGCCCAAGTATACCTATAGGGAATGTATTTTTATCAACATTCATAATAATAATACTTTTGCATTACCTAATCATGTCACATTGCTTCTTACAAAGTTTCATACGTTATTTCATGTGATCATAACAGTAAAGCTGTGAGAAGAAGGGCCAAGCTGGTTCTATTACAGCTGCTTGGGGCTCTCTCTCTCTCTGGATCATATGTAGTTTTTCTTTTATGATAGAAAACATAATGTGTAGTAAGGTAGAAACTTCAGGTTGTTCACTGTAGTGTAGGATGTGCTCATTCTTTTATTGCCTTAAATTGAAACTTGCCCCCATCATCTCAGGAGGACGGAAAAGATAAATACCTGTCCTCTGACTTCCTCAGAGGCCCTTTCTGCAGAATGTGCTGTCACCAGGATGCCACAGCCTGTCCACAAAGCATATGACAGTGTTCAATGACAATCTTCCTCACATTCTCCCTGGGCGCATGGGCAGCCACCGAGTGCCACACTTGATCCTATCATTTTGGCAGCGCTCACATTCAATACCAATCACCGCTCTCGGCTAACTGCAATTTATATCAGTTGTGAAGGCAGATAAACAGGTTTTTCCATTGCCCAGTTCCTGTATTTCGCATCCCTGGTCTTGGCCTCTAGGTCTTTACTCCTGTAAATATTTTCTTTGTAGGTATTTCAATGGATCAACCAGAAAACGTTTGTTTAAGCATGCGATGTGAGACTCATACTGTTAGATATTATGGCAGAGAATAGAAATATATAAAGTATATGAGAAACAGTCTACAAACCACTCTCTTCTTAGGTGGGTCTCTGAGGCCATTTTCTTTAGTTTCTGAGTCTTGTGCGAGTCAGTAATTGAGGTGACACTCTCAGGAGGACCTTGCAAGAGAGTGAGGGAAGTGGGATGGGACAGGGCGAGAAGCTAAGCAAAGTATGGTTTCAGAAAACATCTAGGCACAGATTGTTCTCTTTGCAGGACCCTGGAGAGGAAATCATACCAAGAGTTGTTCTAGACAGAGGCAAGGGGACCAGGCCATTTCACCCCTTGCACGAGGCAGTCATTGGCCCATGAGCTGTCTCTGGGGAAAGGGGCATAACACCCCAGACACCTTCTGTGGAGTCAATTCCCCATCAGCCACAGATAGTCTTCTGGAGGGGTTTGCAGGTATGAACCTTTAGGGCCAACACCTGAAGCAGGGAGGGGGGTGGGTGCATGACGTGGTAAAGGGGAATCAGAGCAACAGCAGCATCTTATGCATAAAAGTAATGACCTGTAAATCTAAGATGATAATGATGTTAATAATAATGAATAATCATATCACATTTCATGTATGTCAGGCACCGTTCTGAATGTTTCACACCTGTTGACTCATTTAATCCTCCCAAGAGCCCTATGAGGTATGTAGTAGTATTTTCCCCATTTTAAAGATGAGCCATCTGTGGATGGTTGTGGTCTCAGAAATAATGTGGGAAGTGAGGGCAAGCAAAAGCCAGGCACATGGAAAATGTAGTCCAGGCAAGATGTCTGTGGGTAAAGAATGGGATAGACCTGGTGTTTGCCCAGAAGATGATGATCCAGACAGATGGGGTTTGACACAGGCAAAGGTTGAGTGAGAGGTACACTGTTAATAATGAGGCTATGGATGATAACTTTCTGCTATTTATGAACCTCACTTGCTAACAATTTAATCAGATTTTCATAATAACCTGAAGAGAGAAAGAGTTTGGGTTCTAGAGAAGTAAAAACTAATAATTAGTGTTTCTGATAAACTCAGTGGGATTCAGGAGAGGTACCCCAGTTAGGTCTCCAGACCCGACCTTTACTGTCCAGGTGGGAATGATTTCACCTGTTATAACTATAAGTAGAAAAAATTAAGTACGTTTGAAGAGTGTTAGGAACTGAATTATATCTCTGCAAAATTCTAGTGTTGAAACCCTGACCCTCAGTTCAGTTCAGTTCAGTTCAGTCGCTCAGTCGTGTCTGATTCTTTGCGACCCCATGAATTGCAGCATACCAGGCCTCCCTCTCCATCACCAACTCCCAGAGTTCACTCAAACTCACATCCATCGAGTCTGTGATGCCATCCAGCCATCTCATCCTCGTTCGTCCCCTTTTCCTCCTGCTCCCAATCCCTCCCAGCATCAGAGTCTTTTCCAAAGAATCAACTCTTCACATGAGGTGGCCAAAGTATTGGAGTTTCAGCTTCAGCATCATTCCCTCCAAAGAAATCCCAGGACTGATCTCCTTCAGAATGGACTGGTCAGATCTCCTTGTAGTCCAGGGGACTCTCAAGAGTCTTCTCCAACACCACAGTTGAAAAGTATCAATTCTTCAGCACTCAGCTTTCTTCACAGTCCAACTCTCACATCCATACATGACCACTGGAAAAACTATAGCCTTAACTAGACGGACCTTTGTTGGCAAAGTAATGTCTCTGCTTTTGAATATGCTATCTAGGTTGGTCATAACTTTTCTTCCAAGGAGTAAGCATCTTTTAATTTCATGTCTGCAGTCACCATCTGCAGTGATTTTGGAGCCACAAAAAATAAATTCTGACACTGTTTCCACTGTTTCCCCATCTATTTCCCATGAAGTGATGGGACCAGATGCCATGATGTTACTTTTCTGAATGTTGAGCTTTAAGCCAACTTTTTTGCTTTCCTCTTTCATTTTCATCAAGAGGCTTTTTAGTTCCTCTTCACTTTCTGCCATAAGGGTGGTATCATCTGCATATCTGAGGTTATTGATATTTCTCCCAGCAATCTTGATTCCAGCTTGTGCTTCTTCCAGCCCCTGACCCTCACTGTGACTGTATTTAAAGATAGTGCCTTTAAAAAGATAAGATGAAATGAGGTCATAAGAGCGGACCCTAATCCAATATGACTGGTATTCTGATCAGAAGAAGAGGGCACAATCAGCGATGCACATGCAGAGAAAATGCCGTTTGAGCACCACAGCGAGAAGTATCTATATGCAAGCCCAGGAGAGAGGCCTCAGCCAGAAACCGATGCTGCCAAGCCATTAATCTAGGAATTCCAATTGCTAGAACCATGAGAAAATAAATTCTGTTGTTTAAGCCACCCAGTCTGTTTTATTTTGTTACGGAAACTCCAGCGGACCAACACGAAGACCACTGTTAGAGCCAGTGCCTAAAACAGTCACCACTAAGTTACACGATCACATGCCTTTGAATTTCAGAATATAGATAATTGGTACATAGAGTTCAATCTAATACACTGTATTAGTTTTCTAAGGCTGCCGTAATAACGTACTATAGACTAATAATGACAAATTAATTTTCTCACAATTCTGGACACTAGACATTTGAGATCAAGGTAAGGTTGCTTTCTCCTGAAGGCTTCCTCCTTGGGTATAGACACAGGGCCAACTTCTGTTTTCATGTGGTCTTTTCTTTCTGTATCCTATTCTCCTCCTCTTATAAGAACCCCAGTCATATCAGATTAGGGTCCACCCTATAGACCTCACTTTAATTACCTCTTTAAAGATTTTATCTCTAAATACATTGTGGGGTAATGAGTGTTAGGCCTTCAATATATATGACACAATTTATACAAACTCAAAGTGCTTTTCTAGATGTAATGTCTCCTGAGAAAATTAGCTGCAGACGTTTTCTTTTGTAATCGTTGTCTTGCTTTGTACCAAATAACTACCAAGAAATGGATAACTGATTGGATCAGTGGCTGAATCAGAGACAGTCCTGAAGAGGGCTGCCTGTTGTGAGAACTCTCCTTAATAGCACAGATTGCAGTTGAGCAGGGAAATCAACCCAAACATACCCTTTCTTTTGATGTGTTTGACTTCATAGCCTACAAAGAGACAGAAGTTAAGAACAGAAGGTAAAGCAGAGACAGACAGATGCCGAATCAGGAAGGGTAGAGTAATGGAGCTGGGAGCCACAGATGGCCCTCTGTGCTGAAATTTGCCTCTTTGCCCTCAGGTTTTCTCCCTGGCCTTCCCTTGCCCTGATCTGTATCACTAACTTCAGTTATGTTAAGCTAGAGGAAGGCACTAGTGAGAGGTCTGACTGCAAGAGGAAGGGAAAAACCAAGGTATTTTCCCACTCTTCTTATCTTGGTTGAAGTCTCAGGCCAGAGGCTGTATTACCTTCACAATTCCAGTTCTTCCTGAAAATAACTTCTTCAAGAGTCCCAGCTTCCATGAGGCAGGCTCACCATGGCTCCATTTCCCCCACCGGTGGCCTCTCTGTGGATTCTATAACACCATATCCTCTCCCTTTGTTTCTTCAGCCCTCAGTGATAGCAGATTATTGCTGTTTTAATGAATTTTGTCTTCCTTGTTGGACTCTTTATCACCTTTGTTATTTGTGAAACCAATTACTCTGTTAAATTCTTTCTACTCCAAGTACCTAGCATAATTTCTCTTTTCCTGATTAGACCGCTGCTGCTGCTGCTAAGTCGCTTCAGTCGTGTCCAACTCTGTGCGACCCCATAGACAGCAGCCCACCAGGCTCCCCCATCCCTGGGATTCTCTAGGCAAGAACACTGGAGTGGCTTGCCATTTCCTTCTCCAATTAGTCCACAATTCTATCTTTTCTAAGGAGATGAGTTCTAAAATTGCTGTCAAGGCACCATCTGTTTTATCCTAAACAGTTATGAATAGCATTCTGTTTCCTGCCTTTGGTGTACATTGTGCTAATGTACACCCTATAGAACTTTCCAATGTATCCATTATTTGAAATAGATTGAGCAGATTTCTGATTCTTGCAGCCTGAAGGAGTCCAGCAGAACTTAGGCAGTGACCTATAGAGAAACAGCAATTTTATAAAAAAGGCAAATTGTTAAAGTGTCACAAAAAGGTTTAGGATAAGGGTCGCTCCCTTGATAGCAGTCTTATCATTTATATGGGTGTTTTTCCTGTTTACCCATTTACCAGCTAGAATTCTTAGACTGGGCCCCAAGAGGAAAAGCAGACTATGATGAGAATGTGGACCTATTTCTTAGCTACTGTAGCATTTAAGATTATTCCCCTTTCATTACCCAAACAGTAGAAATGTTCAAGGTTATTTTTAATTATCCACATTCCTATAAAAGTCTCAGAGTTAATCTTATAATATTATTGCAACAGAACCATGAAAAATTCTTGAATAACTTGATCTATTGAAAGA
Source organism: Nanger dama (assembly GCA_917880005.1). Lineage (NCBI taxonomy): Eukaryota > Metazoa > Chordata > Mammalia > Artiodactyla > Bovidae > Nanger > Nanger dama. Next base: position 9,582,488 of record CAKJTW010000032.1, on the reverse strand, counting down.
GGGCATAGGCAACCTGTGGCCAAGGCAATTGTAATTTTTTAAAACCCCATAGTTGACTCTGATACAAATTAAATGCTGAGAAACACTAGTATAGGTTGGTAGGATTCTAGTATATGTTAAAATCTAGTTGTTGTTGTTCAGTTGCCCAGGTGTATCTGACTCTGAGACCTCATGGACTGCAGTACACCAGGCCTCCCTGTCCCTTACCGTCTTCCCAAATTTGCCCAAGTTCATGTCCATTGCACTGGTGAAGCTATCCAGCCATCTCATCCTCTGATGCCTTCTCCTTCTGCCCTCAATCTTTCCCTGCATCGGGGACTTTTCCAATGAGTCGGCTGTTCCCATCAGATGACCAAAATACTGGAACTTCAGCTTCAGCATCCGTTCTTCCAATGAGTATTCAGGGTTGATTTCCTTTAAGATTGACTGGTTTGATCTCCTTGCTGTCAAAACTAGTGTATGTTAGTAAATGTCTTTCAACATTTTTTTTCCCTCCAAGAGTCATCTTGGCTGTGTGGGAGATTTTCATGCTCTAAGTTTACACATGATATTAGAAGCATATTTGGAAAAATAAATATGATTTGGCATTGTTTCAAATTAAGTTCATGTGAAGACAGTGCTTCAAGTTGAACCCACATAAAGGGATTTAACGTGTTCCATGGGCTATTGGATAGAGCATAACACAAATCTTAGACCAAAGTCCAGGCCAAGAAGAAGATGGTCGTGTCACAGTCTCAGGCTGCCATATGTCAGAGACATGAGTCCTGAGTTTTCTAAGCAGTTGCAGCATTGCCACTTAGAAAACATCCCCATTACATCAAATGATAGGAGTTTCCGTGTGGTCGTCTGGAGTATTGCTCGCTGACAGGTTTTAATGCGATGCTTCTTGTAACACAGCTCTGCCGGGAGGAGCTGGGGCAGCCCAGGCCATGTGCTGTACATCATGGTGAGTGGAGTGGCCAACATGTAACTGAACAGAAGAACTACTTTCAAGGCAGCCAGAGCTGTCTGATGGGAGAAGATGGATGAGTAGGAAGAACTAACAAATCTTCCCATGCTTCGGGTGGACTAGGGGAAGAATACTGACTCACTGGAAAAGAGTGTTAGGTTTCATTCTTCACGCTGGAGGGAGACCAGCTTGGGTTGATCTTCTCTCAGTTGCAGACCAGTGTGGCAAACCTGGAGTGGGATAATGATGGGAGTTCTGGGTAGAGTTTTACTAACATAGGAGATCTGAGTGCTTCCTGGATGAACAGCACATTCTGAGGGAATGAGAGAATCAAGAAGTAGGAGGAACAAGAAATTCACCCCCAACACCCCTGTTTGCATTACCCAGTGATGATGGCTTTGGGTGGGTTTTTCACATCAAGTCAGAATAGTGGTATCTCTGGGGAAAGGAACACCCAAGGGATGGTAGAACTGGTGATTCCAAATGGACAGAAGAGAGAGCTGTGCCCGGAGAGTGAGCCTGAGCATTTTCACAAAGACGCTAGATGCCTGTTGCCTTAGGGTGGTCAGTTTTGTTTATGTCGTTCTCATTTTTCAACTGATGCTTCTTTCTTACCAAACGGAAAATGCAAAAATCATGTTCCTCAAATGATAACTGATTCCAATGACCTATTTAATATTATTTCAATATTAATGCCATCATGGTGATTAAATAGAAAATATCTTACTGGTATTTTGGCGAATAGTTATTTGTGCAGTTACTTTATTAACATTTTCTATTTATGGTGAAAACTAGTAAGATAAATCATTTCAGTTGGATGAGGAAAATAAAGGGAAAGACTGTAGTTTTTTTTTTTTCCTTGAACTTTAATACTTTCCATGAAAGGACCTCAAGGCATGTGCTTCTTTGAGATAAAATACATTTTACATCACTGTCTTTCCCCTCACATCAAGGGTCTCTGCCTTCACCCCATCGGATGTTGGCTCAGCGGCATGTCTTATCTCTTCCTAACATGCATCCTGCCATGTTATATTTCTTAAATGAATGGAAACTTTGTTTAAACAGAGGAGAAATATAATGATCACCTCACCTGTTTAAAATGGCTGCATGAGTATATTGTGGTCATTGTCATTAAAAATGTATTTGCTTGGCAAGTTCTACGGCTGTATGAATTACTCTGTAAGAATTCCCCACAATAGTTACTAGGAGATGGAAATAGAGTTAAATGACTACTTCCACACATATTTTAAAATTAAAGGCAGCAGTTTAATAAAATGAAAAAGAGATACATTTTAGAGTTAGAGCTTCATTCTGTTTCTCGGTTTCCCATTTACTTTTTGTGTGACCTTGGGCAAGATATATGACCTTGTTAAGGCCTCCAGTGCTTCATCTGTAAAATGAGAACAAAACCCATTTCATTAAGTTATATTGAGAAAGAGATGCTACATGAAAACACCCGACAGAATACTTGGCATAGAACAGAAATATAAACATAATTGTTTGCTTTTTCTCGGGCTTTCATTGTCATGTTTTTAATTCTACTTGAGAACTCGTTGGTAAAACTATGTTATATAGATGTTTAAAACTGATTTTGTTATTGTCTTCCAAGAGTGAGTCAAATTTGCATTTTCTTAAGATAACAGAAAAACTAAAGTTCAGTGAGGATACAGCTGTTAGGTTAGGGCAAATCATCTTAGCACTTGCCTTTTGATCATTTTGCATTATTTTTCCATTTTACTTTTAAAATTTCCAAATGTTATCAAAATGAGCAGTTTCTAGTTCCATAGAAGTGTTCAAATTTTATGCTCTCAAAAGGACTAAATCGATGGCAACATTCTGAATACTCGAAAAAACAGCTTGACAAGTTCAGTTGAAAGAGAAACAGACATAAGTAATGAGCATTAAAAAAAAAACTTACAGGGATATGAATTCAAGTTGCTTGATTTTTTTCAGAATGACTAGGTTATGGTTTTAAAGGACTCACATAAAGAACACTTTCTATGGAGGAAAATAATGATATCACTGTGTCTGGCAAGGTCAGCTGGGACATTGGCTAGGTAGCAGAAAATATATTTCTTGGCTTCATTTCCTTCCAAACAAGGGCATATTCCATATTTTGCACAAAAATCTATCATTTCATAGCTGTAAAAAGAAACAAGATTTAGAAAGAGTGTGATGTGGTAAAAGGAAATGAGTTTTGGAGTCTGATGTACTCAGCTGAGGTCATATGACAGCTGGACACATTTGAGAAAGTCATGAATCCATCTGTACCTCAACATTTGAAAAATGGGGACAGTGCCATCCAATCTGCTGGCTGGTTGTGAGAATTTAAATGAGATAATGCATGTGAAAGTACCTGGAATATATAAGACTGTTAGTAAGAGTCACTGGGTACTTTGGCCACCTCATGCGAAGAGCTGACTCATTGGAAAAGACTCTGATGCTGGGAGGGATTTGGGGGCAGGAGGAAAAGGGGAGGACAGAGGAGGAGATGGCTGGGATGACATCACCAACTCAATGGACTTGAGTCTGAGTGAACTCCGGGAGATGGTGATGGACAGGGAGGCCTGGCGTGCTGCGATTCATGGGGTCGCAAAGAGTTGGACACAACTGAGCGACTGAACTGAACTGGAGTCACTGGATTTGTTTTGTTTTGTTTTGGTTAAACCAATCCTAAGAGGCCAAGAAAATGTGGAAATCTCAGAATTCTCATGAAGAAACCTTTAAGAACTGCTATAAAATAATATCATGAACATATGGAGTAGATTTCCAACTCGAACACACTGTGGCTTCAGAATTAAGATTAAAATGATTGACTTTTACCTACCCTGGAAACTGTGACAGGAGTTCCACGCATCTGAGCTCTCGCAAACCTAAGTTTGCCAAGACTGAGGAGGCACGAAGCATTCGTTGAAGAAATATATCTGCTTCCAAGCCTTCAGAATTCATCTGATTTAAAGTTCAGGGTTACACGTACAACTCACCTACTGTGAGAATGACCATGGAGATTTCTTAATACTGGGACCATTTTAATGTTTTTTCTTCTTTCCTCCATTTACATTTCTGGTGGTGCTTCTCAGAGATTAAATCACTAGCTCAACCAAAGCATTTTCTCCAGTATTTTCTCTTACTCATTAGCTCATTCCCAAAGTTATGCTACAGTTGGATGAGGTTCAGTTGCTTCTGAGAGACTTGTTGTTTGACGTTTGGATTCCATTCACATGACTTTATCCTTCATAACTCATAGATGATCATTTATAATAAATACTGTCAGGAGCATGTTATGTGAAAAGTCATATTTAAGAGGCTCCACTCCTAAGGCAAGACCTATTAAGCTGTAGTAAGACATCGAAGTTACAAGGAAGCTGATTGTCTCTCTGAAATATGCTCTATCTCTTTCTCAGTCTCTCTGATGAGGTCTCTCATCTTAATGTGTTTGTATAATAGAGATTTGGAAAAGGTCAGAATTGAGATGTGAGAGTTAGACTATAAAGAAAGCTGAGCATCGAAGAGCTGATGCTTTTGAACTGTGGTGATGGAGAAGACTCTTGACCCTTGGACAGCAAGGAGATCCAACCAGTCCATCCTAAAGGAAATCAGTCCTGAATATTCATTGGAAGGACTGATGCTAAAGCTGAAACTCCAATACTTTGGCCATCTGATGGCGAAGAACTAACTCACTGGAAAAGACCCTGATGCTGGGAAAGATTGAAGGTGGGAGAAGGGAATGACAGAGGATGAGATGGTTGGTTGGCATCACTGACTCAATGGACATGAGTTTCAGTAAATTCCGGGAGTTGGTGATGGACAGGGAGGCGTGGCGTGGCTGCAATCCATGGGATTGCAAAGAGTTGGACACGACTGAGCGACTGAACTGAACCTGAGAGTTCGTTAGTCCAATTTCCTACTTTTACTGGAAAATAACTGACAAATTTAACGGTTTTTGTTTTCAAAACATGGAGGATAATGAGATTGTGTTGATGTATAAAACGATACTTCAGGCCAAGGCCAAATCTAAGAATAGGAAGCAAAGTTGCTTCTGTGCCCATTGAAGGTTGGGGAATAGAGAAAACTATGATTTAGTGGAAAACATCACTCAAAGCTTCAGGTTACACATCTGTAAAATAGTGATGTTAGTAATGTGTCTAAGGGGGTTGTAAAGATTATGTAAATCAATTCATGCAAAATACTTAGTCCAGTGCCAGACACATACGTATAGTGGCATAGTATACATAACATAAAAGCTACGACTTTATTTTTAAGAAGTAGGTCTGTTGTATTAAATACATTGACACTGCTGTGCAGCCAGCAAGGCCATTTATCTCCAGAACTCTTTTCCTCTTGCAAAACTGAAACTTTGTACCATTAATAATAATACCTCATTCCCCTGTCCCCTCACCCTTGGAAACTACAGCTGTACTTTATCTCTCAATGAATTTGAATTAGCCACTTTAGCTAGCTCATCTAAGTAGAATCATACAGTGTTTGTCCTTTGAGGATTGCCTGATTTTACTTAGTATAATGTCCTCAAGGTCGACCTATTTGGAGCATGTAGAGAATTTCTCTCTTTTTAGATTGAATAAGATTCCACTGCATGTCTATGCCACATCTAGTTCATTTATCTGCCGATGGACACTCAGGTTGCTCTCATATTTTGGCTATTGTGAACAATACTGCTATGAACAACAGTATTTTCAAGATTTGAGACCCTGTTTTCAGTTAGTTCTATTTTATATCCAGAAGTGGAATTGTCAGAATGCTGTGAGTTGAGAAGTGAAGCGGGGGCGGGGGGGCGATGGGGGGGTGGGGGTGGTAAGCATGTCATGTCAGCACAGAAAAGGCTTCCAGAAGGGAGAAGGAGAAGGAGAAGGAGAAAGAAAGCAGAAATCTGGCAGTAGCACTCATGCGACAGTGCACAGGTCTAGATCTGCACTGTCCGCGACAGTTGTGATAATGCCATTTGAGATGTGGCTGGTGCCACTGAGGAGCTGATTTTTTAAATTTTTATTTAGTCTTAATTAATTTAAATAATTGCTTGTGTCTATGGCACCCCACTCCAGTACTCTTGCCTGGAAAATCCCATAGACGGAGAAGCCTGGTAGGCTATAGTCCATGGAGTTGCAAAGAGTCGGACACGATTGAGCGACTTCACTTCAGGGGCAACCATAGAAGACACAGCAGAGAGCATGCAATCTATAGAAAAAGAGGTCACTGAGGGGTGTTGAGGAAGGTTTTTGTTTCTGTTTTTCTCAAGATATTAGAGACAGGATTGTAAAAATGATGAGCATTAGGCAGAAGAGCTTTTGAAGTTGAAGCACAGGAACAGGGAAGTAATCAATAAAGTTTCTGAGAGCAGGTAAGGTTGGTAAGATCTAGAGCAGGAGGGATTCTTCAGCCTTTCACAGTACACAAGATTATTATCATTCTATGGGAGGAGAGAGGAGGAGTATGATGGGGTTGCAACTGTCAGGTGTAGGCTGGTGGCAGGAAGCTGAGTGGGTTTCCAACAGACGGATTCCATTTTATTCCTGGGATGGGAATTGAGGTCATCTACTGCGAGGGAGGGAGAGAGTAGTAAGCTAGAGATTGCAGGAGTTGAGAAGATTTAAAACAGCTTTGTGGAGAAGACCGAATGCTGACGATGGAAACCTGTAAATTTGTTGAGCAGTCCTTATTTTTCAGAAGTGGAAGCCAAACTTAGGAAGGTGTCCGTGTCGCTCAGTTTCCTTCAAGTCCAGAAAACAGTGGAGCCTTGAGTCTTTCTGAGTCCAGATTCAGTTCTTAGACTGCCAGTAAATTAACCTGCCTGTGCCGAGCTCCAGCGCCTTATATGTGCCTCTTCTGACACTTTTCACCTCCATCTTTCATGGTATTTATTCATGCAAAGGCTCTGTTTCTCTTAGTAAATTCCAGGTGTGCAAAATCCATCGTCTTAAAACATCCTAGCCTCTCCACAGTGCCCAGCACAACTCCACACACACAAAGGAGGCTCAGTAAATATTTGTTGAGTGGTGCAAGGCTGGATAAAGGGAGGCAAAATGCATGAGGTGGAAGAAAAGGCCCTTTCTCATACCCGGGTTCACCTTCCCCATTCTTATGCATGACTGACTCCATTTATGCTCTGCATTTCTGGCTTAGACATAGCTGGAGCCTCTCCCCATTATCATGATGGTTTGGAGAGGCATACTTAAAAATCAAGTGAAGCGATGCAGTGTGAAAAAAAAGGGCTGTTATTTTTCTGAGTTTTTTTTTCCTTTTTAAAAAAATTATTTAATTAATTTCTTTTGGAGTCCAGACGTGGCAATAAAGCTGACACTTGGGAGGTTCCTCTTTCCCCAATATAACTGACATCACAGAGTTCATGCCCTTATCTTTCATTCTCAAGGTTATAAACAAACATTGAGATTGGCCAGAGCCCTGACCTTGTGGGTGACTAAGGCCCCTTGGAGTTAAAATCTAACTAAGATTTCCCCAGGACTCCAATTCTATCATATTGTGCTATATTTACCGATGATGTTACACTTTATCTTAGCAAATATTTAATTTGTTGAGAGAAAACATGTCATGAATGTATTACTCATAAGTTTCCCTGTTTCCCAAAGATTCTGGCAAGTGGCAGAGCTGGGATTTCTGGGGTCCTATTCATACAGCTGAAACAAAGCCAAATGACAAACCTTAGTGAATTCAAAGAAGAGATGGGTGTTGTACCGAGGCTGGCCGCGCTATGCTGAATGATTTGATGTGGCCAGTTGATCAGTAGGCATTTCCCATGCGATGGTTAGCTTAACTCTGAAATCAAATGGTTTTAGAAATAAGTATCTAAGAATCAAGAAAATGTATCTGACTCACTGAAAATATGGGAAGCTCACTTATATTTTCCCAATTCCATTGTCCTCTGTTCAATTAAATTTACATGTCACTGACAATGGATAAATCTAAAGATTGATGGGATTTTGCATCACCAATATTTATGCTCTTGCCAGAGCTTCTAAACTGAAACACCTCTGAGAGAATAAACTACCTGTTGGCATTGATGGTTTTGAGATTATCGAAACATATACTATTTTAGAAAATCAAAATATACTATTTTAAAGAAGAGGGTTTTTTTTTTGATAAGCACCCTTAAAACCTCGTTATTTGTACTGTGAGCTGAAACCTGACCGTAGAAGCTGTTTTCTTGATTTCCCAAGTGACCTCATAAGGGGTTTGGACTAACTTTCTCTTAATTCCAAAATCCAACAAAAATAAATTTTATCCAGATGTTGGGCTTGGAGATTTGTGTTACATTACAAACATAACTGAATATTTGTTTTTGGAAAAATTTACTACTGTATATCATTTAAAGTAAAGGTTATATGTGTTTTTTCAATCTTGTCACAGCTTCTTATTCTTTTAGCCTCTGAAGCCACTATCGCATTCTGAGTATCTGACGTTTCTGTGTTTGTCGACAGTGCACATGATTAAAATGATATTTTCATATTTCAATGTAGTTGGAGCTCCTTAAAGTAGAGGGTTGTAAGTGCAAAAAAAAAAAAAAAAAGATATGCAGCTCCCTAATGGCTTATTACCATCACATTTGCAATTCAGATCAGCTCTAAATTGACTGAAATTTTTAAACACATAGCAGGCAGTTTAAACTAATGATTGTCTGGAGGTTCACATCTGACATGAACTAAGCTTCTGTTCAAAACAAATTGCAAATAATTCCTCCCTTAGAGTCAAAATGTCACTTTTAAAACTCCATGTTATTGCTAGATTTTTGTCAGTTACATACCAAAAAAAAAAAAAATCTGCTTTTATAGTGTGTTCTACCTTTGAAAGGACTGAGTGACACCATTTCCCTATTAAGAAAAAAAAACAAAAACACACCACCACCTATCTATATGTATGGCTCTCCATCAGTTTCACTAGGAATCACCTCCTCCCTTCCCCCTCTTCCCCTTCAAAAATCCTAATTGTAAAGTAAAACACCCTTGGGGCAGTGGTAGGCCCGGTTGCTAAGCAACCCTCAGCAGGTAGCGGGATTCAGCTGCAGATGTCCTGATTCTTTCCTAAGAACCTTCTTATTACTGTTTGTGTTAATCTTTAACCAGGCTTTTAAACCACAGCCTTTCTCTCGGGTCTCTTGTTAGATTGCGCAGGCCTCCTCAAATGTTGTCTCAGAGGTAATGGTATTAAGGGGTGGCTATTGAATGTTTGGAGAGTGATAAGCACTGAAAGGGATTAGAGTTGCATGTTCCAACCAACCTTATTCTACCGTTCTTAAAAATATCGTGAAAATTGGACCCTAATAGGAACAATGGTTGGTGTTGACACACAGCTCTGAACCTGCTTTCACTCTGAGCTTGTAAATATGGTGAGGCCACCTCATGATAATTGTTCTTTTAAAAGATCCACATTCTCCTACCAAGACCAACTATGGGATTCATTTACCATTTGTCGATAGCCTTAGACTGAGTCCCGAGTCATTCGGTTTAATTACAGGAGAGTCAGGTACGGATGGGTTGATGGACAGACAGATTTAATAACGGGTTGAGAGAGTCTCCGTCTTTGGAGAAGTGTTTCTGCCTCCACTGGGGGAGGAGGGTCTTCACAGTCCCAAAATTCTGTGATTGGGCTTGAACTTGACTAGTTCTTCAGGGCTGCGTCAGTGACATGTGAAAAGAGAGGCGCATTTAACAGTGTGGAGATCTCTTCATTTCCTCTGCTGTGAGGTTTGGATAAATTTCACAGACCCCCCCATAGCTGTTATTAGCCAATAGGAATAAGCTCATAAAACATGTTAAAATAAGCCTATTTCTGCATCCTCCTTACACAACACAGGGCAGAGTAAAGATGACACCGTTTCTCTGAGGCCTTTTCACTCCCTTTCAGTAGATTAAAAAATCATCACACATGATTCACTCCCAGGACCTGGATTCTGTGTCATTTAAAAGGAATTCAGGCCTTTTCCCAACATAACATTTGCTTACAGACCTGATCCTATTATGCAACAGAATATGTGCTTATTAACACTGGTTAACTGACTTGGAAATTGAAGCAAAGTCAGAGCAAATGTGATGAGAGATAATATTTTCGTGTTTCCAGACTTTATTGAAGTTAATCTATATCGATACAATCTTCAAATTTTGGATTCAGTGCACACACACACCCATACACAGACAAATAAGATATTAGTCTCCTGTTTTCTGAACTCCATTGATATTCTCCTTTGTTTGAAGCTATTTGAAAGATATTTTGATCTTAAGTTAAAAAAGAAAAAAAAGTATAGCTGCCTCCAAAAGGTTGACAGTTGATTGGTGTCCACTATCTCCTAGGTTGTGTGTGGACGAGTTCATTTTTATTCCTTTCAGTCAGTTCAGTTCAGTTCCTCGGTTGTGTCTGACTCTTTCTGACCCCGTGGACTGCAGCGTGCCAGGCTTCCCTCTTCATCACCAATTCCCAGAGCTTCCTCAAACTCATGTCCATTGAGTCGGTGATGGCATTTATTCCTCTAATTCCATCAGACATCAAACACTAGGAAAATACCTTATATTCCTGATGGGGAGACTGAGACAGGGAGCTTGTTATCCAGTTTTTGGACTGTCATGTTTGAATGACCCAAAAGTACCATGATATCAGATAAGTGTTCTCCAATGTATGGTGGCCTGAAGGCTTCCATGAGTTTCATTTTGCGTTTAAAAGACTAGCTCATTTTCTTTCCAAGAAACCTTGGACATACCATTGAGAAATGATAAACCTTTTCAATAATTTTGAATTGTCTTCTATTTAAACTCCAACCTCTGTCTTTTATCTTTCTCTTGCTGGAAGAGAAGTTATTTTGTTACATTTTGTTACATTGGCCAAGTGGGTCAATTAAATTCTGAATACAGCTGGTGTTGATTATAGTTCTGCTGATGAAAGTATCTTTGTGCAATCCTGAAGGCAACTTATAAAAATAAACTGTTTGATGAACCTAGAAGAAAATTTTAAAATGTCTACTCATAAGCATGTTGATGGATTCCATCCTAATCAATCAAAACTTTGTCAAACAATAGTGTGTCAGATGCCAGTAGAGGAAAATATTAGTTTAGAAAAGGGCAATTTGAAGCAGTGCGCTCATGCCTAGATTGTAGAGCCATTTTTATAGGGTTGAGTTTGGCCTTTGTCTCTGCAGGTAGTGGGAATATAGGCTCCACTCTTTCAATCTCTTGCTACCTCCAGGCAGCTACCTGTGTCTACTCAGGGCAGACAGGTTCATATACCTCACGGCTACTCCCCATTCATGTCCAGGATCTGTGGCTTCAAAACCATCAATCTCCATGCCAGAAGTATAACTCCAACTGTGAACGGTATGCTATTGGGGTGACCCACTGTAGGCTCTATGATTTTCATTGTTGTTATTGATGTATGAACACACACTTCTAATATTTCAAGTCCCCCAATTTCCTTCTTTTGACTTCTGAATCTAGGTATGAATAAAAAGGGCTGCCCTGGTTGCTCAGATGGTAAGAGTCAGAAATGACTTAGTGGCTAAACAGCAGCAACAAATGGTTTACAGTAAGTGGTGAAGATTTGTTTAGTCCAGGGCCCCATTGATATTTGGGTATTATTGAATTTTGAGCCCAACAGTTCTTTAGGACAAGGGCTGCCCTGTGCATTGTGGAATGTTTAGCAGCCTTCCTGGCCTTTACCCACTGGATTTCTCTCCTCATTTGTGATAAGCAGATGTGTCTCTGGATGTTGCCAAGTACTCCATGGGAGTACAAAATCACCCCTGTTGAGAACTACTGGTTTATTCCCTTGCCTCAGTGTGTGGTATAGGCTAGTGCATCAGCCTCACCTGTAAGCTTGTTAGAGATGCAGAAATTCAAGACCCACCTCAAACCCACTGAATAGACATCTGTGTTTCAATAATATCCTTAGGTGATATCATATGAGCGTTAATGTGTGGGAAGTGCCAGTATCATCTTGAACAAAAGTCTGGCCTTATTTATCTCTTAGGCTAAGGTAGCACAATTTTAGGAGTGAAAATGCAATCTCAGTGGAATTCTCATCCTGCAAGTTGATGTATATACTGGCAGGTATATTTTGAACATGGTTCATTGAAATATTTAAGGAAAATCAAAAGGCACTGACCAACCTAAAAATCTTTCTTTTCTCCCAATAATTATCATGTTGTTTTCTGTTTTGGCCCACTTCATACCATATGAATGCAGATTAATGATACTTAGGAAATGTTTGCATCTCCCAAGCTAATCCATAAATAACACCAATAATAATAAATACTGGAATTCATCCTAGTGTTTATTATGTACTAAGTGCTCTATGAGGGTCTTTAATCCTCACAACAACTCTGTGACGTATTAACCTTGTTTGACAGATGAAGAAGCTAAGAGAGAAATTAACTGCCTTTGTCCTGATGTCACATTTCTATAGAGTGAGGAGAGTCTGTGTTCTTTCTACCCTTTTCTTCTACCTTCCCATCTAAGGAGAGCAAAAACAAGAATGATTATTTTCTCCAGCTTATTATGCCTAAACAGCATCCATGCAGATTCTCAGCCCCAGGAATAACAGGGGGAAAGAATCATTATTTTTTTTTTAAAGCCTCTTTTGTTCTATCTTCTTAGGCAGTGTTCTCATTATACCTTGAGAATGTCTGATTGTTGCCAACAGCTTGAGGTGAAGCATCCGCTCACCCTTCCCTCCCCCTTGCCCTGAGAGAATTAGCGTCCAGCAACAACAAAGCCATGTGGTACATTGTAAGAAGCATTCTTGGAAAGGACCGTTTTGTCTCTTGTTTTTGAGATCTGCCCACTGATTGCTAGGACGAGATACTATGGACTGATTCTGTAGCCCAAGGTTTTGATGAGTAGACGCAAACAGAGAAAGAAAACTAAATGTGGCATTCACATGATTTAATTGAAAACTAATACTTCAGTAATTCTTTATTTTTCCTTCAGTAGAGAAACCCTCTGCTCTTGCTTCTGATCCTTTCTTTGGCTGAACTAATGCTGTATCACCAGCCTATTTTTTAATTCAACCTATATTCTATCAGACGGTATTCCCAGCTTCCTTTTATCACTATGGTGACACCATACGCTTATGCCTTTATTAAAAATTTATCTTAAATAGATCTTCTAGGAACTAGTCTTTTAGGCAGTGACAGTTTTTCAGTTTCAAATCCACCATAATGTCCAGATACTGGGAATTTGTGTGCAAATATTATTCCACTATTACTATAAAGGGAAATAAAGCAAAATGTTTAAAATTAGATAGCTACTATTCCTACTGGATGCTTATGCATGGAAAAAGACATTTTATATGCATTCCAATCTTACTTTCCAAGTGCACTTGGCACACAGTCTTTTAAAGAAGAACTTTATGAAACCTTGAATTAGCTTATATGATCATCTACATTTGGTCAATTTTTAACTTTTAAACTTAATGTCAACTTTCCAGAAATATGTCCTATGAGAAAAATCAGAAATGCTGATGAAGATTAACATGCATATAAACAGCTTAAAATTACTTCTATATCCAGTAATGAGAGAAGAAATAATAATATAGTAATTTATACTTTTGATATAGTATATTATATGCTATATAGTAACTGGTATGGTACAGTATCATATTGCTATACTACAAATTGTTCAACTGTAGTAATGACTGAATAATAAGCATTTCCTAAGAAAGATATTGCAAATAATTTTAGTAATGAGGAAAGGATTATAATGCAGTAATTGAGAATATACTAAATTTATTTGTGACACTGCTTCTGTATTTATAGCTATGTCTATAGTCTTTAGTTAATTAAACATCTTTAGTTATATGTCTATTTATAAAATTGAAAAAATGCCGAATACTAATAATGGCTATACCTGGTTGGTGAGTTTATGGGTGATTTTTATCTTTTAAAGCTTTTCTGTTTTCTGTAATTTTTTTTCATGAACAGAAAATACTTTTGAAATCAGAAAGAAAAAAGTGAATATTTAAATTTGGAATTAAACTAATTTGATTCTACCTGGATTGTAGTAATATGATTAAGAGGTCCTTGGGATTTTGCATATTTCTCTTGTACTTAAAGAGTTTATTGTTACAGAAACTACTCTTAACCTGATACTTTTGTTTTAAAAGAGTCCAAATGAAGGACAGAGACTATTGTCTTCACCACAGATAATGAAAAATGAGTTACAAGGAGATAGAACAAAATCAGGGGACATTGTCCCCAGTGTGTATAAATTGAATAGCTATTTTTCCAAAAGGTCATATCTGGAGTTTGCAGATGGGCTTGACAAAAGAAAAGATTGCCTGAATACTTTTCATTGTACTTAAACAAAAATATTTAAGCAAAATGTAAAAAGATGATTTTTATAAAGAATATGATTAATGGGTGTTTTACGAGGAAAATCCTCAGAGGATGGTGCTGAGTACTAAGAAAAAAGCATAGGATTTGATCACAGCAAACGTGGGATTCTTGATTTAACTTCCTTTACCAAGACGTGGCTAAATAATTTCATCTTTCTTGGCCTCCATTTCTTCACTTGTAATATAGAAGCAATCTAAAATCCCTTAGAGTTGAGAGTGTGCTTTATTCTACTGTTTTACATATCCTTGTGGCAGAAATCAAGTTATGGGAGTTTATATTTCTCCAACTTGGGTCAAGGTCCTGGCTGATCCTCAATAAGAACAACTGTGTGGGCATCTCTTGTGATGATAGGAATTCTTTGGTGGTCAGTCAGCTTTGTTGTTCTCACAAACTAAATGAAGCCAAGCAACGTGGAAAGTAAGTCCAAGCACACAAAATCTCTTCTTGGTTTCCACCAAAACAGTGCTTTTTGTTTGGAACGCTCTTTCCACATGTGGAAGTGTTTCATCTTTCATAAAGTGCTTAATGTAAACTTGTGACTAGAAACAGCAAACGGTGATAATAGCTGTTCTGTTTTATGAATCCAGTGTCTGTTAAATATATCTAACATATACTTGTGTATGTGAATGTGTGTATTAAAAAGACATTTAAGTAATAGATAATAATAGATAATGTATTAGTTTTTAAAAACAGCTTTATTGACGTATACTTGACATGCAACAAATGGAACAGATTTTAAGCATACAGGTTGCTGTTCTGATGTGTGTATGTGTGTGTGGTGTATGCCCTCGCCAAAACCCATAACATCACCTCCAAAAGTTTCCTTGTCTCTTTTTGTAATTTCTCCACAAACTCATATATGGTATGAAGGATAGGTGAGAAGTGTTTTTTAAGGTTTCCATTGTTTATCATTGTGTATATCCAATTCTTCCAACATTATTGAAAAACTTCCCTTTCTTCCCTTACAACTGTTAAAAGTAAATTGCCCACATATGTTTGGGGGTATTTTGATTTATTTATTAATATTTGGCCATGCCACTAGCAAGATCTTAGTTCTCCAACCAAGGATTGAACTTTGGCCAAGGCAGTGAAAGAACAGAGTGCTAGCCATTAGACCACCAGGGAGCTCCTGTGGGTTTATTTTTGAAGTAACTATTTTGTTTCCAGTGGTCATGTATGGATGTGAGAGTTGGACTGTGAAGAAGGCTGAGTGCCGAAGAATTGATGCTTTTGAACTGTGGTGTTGGAGAAGACTCTGGAGAGTCCCTTGGACTGCAAGGAGATCCAACCAATCCGTTCTAAAGGAGATCAGCCCTCGGATTTCTTTGGAAGGAATGATGCTAAAGTTGAAACTCCAGTACTTCGGCCACCTCATGTGAAGAGTTGACTCATTGGAAAAGACTCTGCATGGGAGGGATTGGGGACAGGAGGAGAAGGGGATGACAGAGGATGAGATGGCTGGATGGCATCACGGACTTGATGAACGTGAGTCTGAGTGATCTCCGGGAGATGGTGATGGACAGGGGAGGCCTGGCGTGCTGCAGTTCATGGGGTTGCGAAGAGTCGGACACGACTGAGTAACTGAACTGAGCTGATTTTGTTTCACTGATATAGTTCTTTGTTTGCTAATACCACACAGTCTGGATTGCTGCAGTTTTATAATGAGTCTTGAATTTAGCTCTTAAAATTTTAGGTGTTTTGAATTTTCATATGAATCTAAGAATTAGCTTGTCAATTTTCTCCAAGAAAACCTGCTGAGATTTTTATTGCATTGAATCTCTCAATCGATTTATAGAGAATTGATATCTTAAATTGTCTTTCCTGATTTATGATCACAGTATATCCCTTCATTTACTTAGGTTTTCTTTATTTTCTCTCTGCAGAGTTCTGTAGTTTTTCATTGTATAGGCCAAGTACATCTTTTATCATGTTTATACTTTAATATTTTGTATTTTTGACACTGATGCAAATGATATTCTTTCAATTTCAACTGATTATTCATTATTAAGCTGTAAAAATACTCTTAATATTTAAGTATTGCTCTAGGATATCATGACTGTTAAACTCAATTTTTAGTTCTAGTAGATTTGGGGAGTAGATTTCATAACGTTTTCTTTGTGGGTGATTGTGTCATTTGCAAATATTGACAGGAGGATTTTTATTTTGTTTTTCTTGTCTTATTACATTGAGTTAGCACTTCAGTAAAATAATGAGTAGATGTGGTAAAAACAGACATCATTTCTTTGTTCAAAATTTTAATGGAAAAAGCACTTAGTACTACCACTAAGTAGGATATTACTGAACCAAAGATATTAAGTGTACATTTTCGTAGATGTCTATTATCTTGTTGAAAAAGTTTCCTTCTGAGAAATGCTACTTTCCTGAAAGGTTTTTTTTTTTTTTTAATTAGGGATGGATTTGGATTTTGCTAAAAAAATTTTCCATCTATTGATAATTGTGTTGTGGGTATGTATTTAAATCAGCTAAAGCTTCCCTGGTGGTTCAGTTGGCAAAGAGTCTGCCTGCAATGCGAGAGACTCAGGTTGGATCCCTGGGTCTGGAAGATCTCCTGGAGAAGGGAATGGCAACCCGCTCTAGTATCCTTGCCTGGAGAAGTCCATGGACAGAGGAACCTGATGGGCTACATGGGATCACAAAGAGTTGGATACCACTGAGTGACTTACACTTCACTTTACATGGTGAATGATACTGACCGATTTTCAGTGTGAAACCAGACTGGTATTCCTGGGATAAATCTCATTTGGTTATAATGCATTATATTTTTAAAATTATATATCACTGGATTTGATTTGCTAATTTTTGTTTTGCACCTGTGTTCATGAGGATGCTGCACTGTAGTTATTTTTCTTGTGTTTGTCTAATTTTGGATTTAGAGTAATGCTATTACAGAATGAATTGGGAAGTACTACCTTCTCTTACCTTCTCTGGTGGCTCAAATGGTAAAGACTCCTGCTACCAGTGTAGGAGACAGAGGAGATACAGGTTCGATCCCTGGGTCAGGAATATCCCCTGGTGGAGGAAATGGCAACCTATTCCAGTATTCTTGGCTGAAAATGCCATGGACAGAGGATCCTGGTGGGCTATATAGTCCATGGAGTTGGAGCCCTTAATAAGAATAATACCTTCAAATTTCTAGAAATTGTGTAGAATTTGTTTTATTTCTTTCTTCACTGTTTGATTAAATTGACCAATAAAATGACTGGTGGTAACTAGGCTTATCATCATGATAATTTCATAATGTATGATACTATCAAATATCAAAAATATCTACTGTGTTGTATACCAGATGTTAATATAATATTGTATGTTAGTTATAAATTAGTAAAGAAAGAATTGACCAATAAAGCCATCTGTGCTTAGTCACTCAGTTGTGCCTGACTCTTTGTGATCCCATGGGCTGTAGCCCACCAGGCTCTTCTGTCCAAGGGGATTCTCCAGATAAGAATACTAGAGTGCTTGCCATGTCCTTCTCCAGGGGATATTCCCAACCCAGCGATCAGACCCAGGTCTCCCACACTGCAGGCAGATTCTTTACCATCTGAGTCACCAGGAAGCCCCCAAACCCATCTATACATAGATATTTCTTTTGTGGGGAGATTTTAAATTACAAATGCAAATTCTTAATAAATAGTGTTAGATTATCTGTATCCTCTTGAGTAAGCTTTAGTAGTTTATGTCTTTGAAGGAATTCGTCATTTTCATCTAGTTGTCAGATTTATAGGCATAAAGTTTACAACATTCCTTTATTAGCTATTTTAGTTATCAGTTTATTGCCTCTCAGCTCCAGATCCACTCTTTACCTGCTCTGTGATCTGTAGTTTAGTTGGTAAATCATTACCAACTCTTTTGCTACCCCGTGAACTGCAGTCCACCAGGCTCCTGTGTCCATGGGATTTCCCAGGCAAGAATACTGGAGTCAGTTGCCGTTTCCTTCTCTAAGGGATCTTCCTGACCCAGAGATCAAACCCGCGTCTCCTGAGATTCTTGACCACTGAGCCCACCTGGGAAGCCCCTGCTCTGTTATAATGGAGCTTTAAACATGTCTCCCTTGCAGCAAGCCGGATAATATGCTTTGCCAGTAGAAGGCACTGGAGAACATTATAGAGGAGAGACTTGTCTTTCTTCTTTCTGGTGGGAGTCAGTGTTCTATGTATATTCTCAAATTTTTGCAGTTAGGGCTTTTGAGCAAAAAACATTGGCACCTGGGTTGAAGGATGATTGACTAGAACCATGAAGATAAAGGCATCTGGAGAGAGACACATATTGATCTCTGCAGATCCATTTGTTTACATTTGTTCATATTCCAGGGTGGTAATGTAGAGGGGAGATGATGGAATCCTTAGAGAGTATTTACTTATATTCTGGAGCCAAGGTTTCTTTAAAGAGGAGCATGGCAGGGGTGTCAACAGTCCTCTGTAAGCTCCAAGTTTCATAATGTTAGAGTGCCCATCCTGTGGTGCAAACCTCATTTTTATGCCTAGGATACCTGGACTCTGCCACATCACACCCTATTCTCATTGGGAACAATTTCTACACGTGGCAACAGAACGTGTGACATTCTCCTGCATCCCCCTGCGGGAGAACTGAGTTGTGAGGAAGGGACACACATTGCTGTGTATGTGAAAGCAGGGTTCCCGAAAGAGATTTTATGTGCATGCGCGTTTATGCATGCATATGCACATGCATTTGTGCATGCACGCACACTTACATCTACATCTATACCGGTGACAAGCTTACTCGTTAGTTTATGGATCTCATTGCAGATCTTTCCAGTTTCAGGCTTAGTTCCAGTTTGCTGCTGTTCTGCCACTTCTTCGCCCCAGCTGCATGGCTGTCAGCAGGGCGCTGACACATCCCCAGTGCTCAGTCCCTCCGGGGGCTCACCTCCCTGGCCACTGCACTCACTGTGGCTCCGCTGACTCGGACACCGCATGCTCCAGCTGTTGCTCTGTCCTTCTGGTCGTCAGGCTCCCCATACTCCAGCCTCCTCTGCACAATATCCCACGGCCCTGACCCATCCGCACCCTGTCGGATTGTTTCTCACAGTCCTGCTGACGTTGACACTTACTCCCAGCTGATACCACACCGCAGCGAGTGTGCTCCAGTCACCTTGACTCCTTCTGTGCCGTGTGGCTTCACCTGCAGCTGGGAGAGGTTTTTAATTTACCTATATTTTTTTCCTGCTTGTTCTGCACCTGTGGACCAGTTCAGGTTTAGCCAGTGCAGTGAACTTCCCTGCTATGTGGTGGGCTGCAAGACCAACTTTTCTAATACGGTCTTAATTCAACCTTGAGAAGGGCACCCCTTCCAATTGCATTCCTCTCTCCCTCAAGTTTATATTATCTTTTAGAGCTTTGCTTATATCTTTATTGTTACTCTTCATTATAGCTCATTATTTTATGGGCTTTCCTGGTGGCTCAGACCGTAAAGAATAGGCCTGCAATGCGAGAGACCCAGGTTAGATCCCTCGATTGGGAAGATCACCTGGAGAAGGGAACACCTTCCCACTCCAGTATTCTTGCCTGGAGAATTCCACAGACAGAGGAGCCTGGCAGGCTACAGTCTGTGGGGTCGCAAAGAGTCTGACACGACTGAGCAGCACACACACACATTCCTTTTTATAGTTAATGCAGACTTTACTGATAGAAGACTCTTATGAAATCAGTTGTACCATGCCATGCATTCATACAACAGCCTCTTGCACTAGAAGAGGGAGAACTCACAAACTCAGTAGTTAAGTATTCTTTATATCAAACCTTCTCTGCTCAAATCATCATGCGTTTTATGTTGTCTGATGAGATTCTGACTGATACATTACTTAAGAGAACTGATTTGTATTCAGTTATACAGTAAACTGCACATATTTAAACTGTACAATTTGCTGTTTGAAATGTGTGTATACCTGTAATATACTATCAGGATAATCAACGTATATGTTACCTCTAGATGTTTCTTTATGTCAAATATCATTTTGCTACCTTGGGATCAGTTTATGGGATTCATGGTCACTTTCATGTATAGTTAAATCATTGCTGGTCATCCTGGTTTAGGAATGGTTTCTGAAATTATTTCTGCTGACATCTACTTTCACTAGCATCTGGATAGGAAGGATCAGGGCCAAATGAACATATCCTGGGGTGCTGAGCATGGACTATGAAGCTAATGGAGAAGAAATAAGGTTTATATTAAATAAATATTTAGATTTAGGACTTTGGCTGTTAACTCACATGAACAAGGCTTGAGAGACTTTTACCAAGTTATCAACAAAACTTTTATTTCAATTTGCTAATAATGCATCAAGAAGCTAAAAATCATTGAAAAACTATCAGTAGGGAAAGAAAATAGATTTTAGTTAACTATGCTCAAGGAGAGTTATCTAGCATCTTTGCAAAAGGGACAAAGAGGTTGAAGCTAAAAATGTAGGCATAACTTATTGCAGAGGTAGGTTTGTCAGGTTATGAATAGAAATGTTTGCTCTCCTTGTTTATAATGTTTGTGCTATGTCAGTTTTTCTATGTTGAAATCTGTTGCCATTTATTTGTATCCCAAATAAATATTTAATTTTATATCCATAATTTAGTTTTTTTCTTATAATGGAATCTCCTGAAAATGCCTGGGGTCCCACAACCTGGATTTCCCTATGTCTCCAGCATAGTTTTTCCTTAAACATGTGGAAATATACATAAAACACTGACTGTCACCGGGAAGTAGGAAAAGACAAGTCCCTCCTCTGTAATGTCTTCCAGCACTTTCTGTTCACAAAGCTAACGATCATGCTTGCTGCTAAGGAGAAATATTTAAAGCTCCATTCTCAGAGAGTGGGCAAAGAAGAGTGGATTTGGAACTGACAGTCAATAAATTGCCCAGTGTATGGAGATTTTTGATGGTAACAGAGACTCTTTAGGGATTTTGAAAATATTGATGATGATGATGATGGAGACAACAACAGCAGTGATTGATGGAGGTGGCGGTGATAATTAATGGCTGTTTCATTTATTCTTGTAGACTGAGCTAAATCCCCTAACTACTTTTCCAGATTTTTCCAGCATATCAGTATTTCTTTTTCATTCTCAAATTTGCACCACCTATGGTTTAAACTTCATCTTGATCTATCCTACTAAAGAATGAGAACACTTGGTCAGCATTCATCATCTCTTTCTTTAGGTGGTCAGTGTCTGTTGATAATTTATCAACCCCAAATCAGAGCACACAGTTTTTCTAGTTTATACATTTCTAATATTATACAACATGGTGTTTAATGCCTTATACAAGTATCTAGCTAATTTGTATTTATTTTTATACTTAAGTAATTGCTTTTAGTGTGAAAAAAAGACAATTGAGTGTATATTTTGAGTAAATAAATTTCACAGGCAAATAAAAGTATATGAAAATTGTACTGGAAAATTAACAACAGTTTAGAAATGCTCTTGTGTAATATGCCTCAAGAATGTTTCAACTTAGCATAAAGAAAATAACTATTCTTTTATTATATTTTATTTACTTATGTGGCAAACGTGTTGGTTTTCAGATGTATATATTTTGCTTTTATTCTTCATGTGTATCTTCCTAGTTTGAATCGATGCCTTTCCTTCCTTTCTTAGTTTGCCATTTTTTTCACAGTTAGGTTGCTCAAGACAAAGAGCTCTTTGATAATGGGCAGGACAAAGAGTTAAAGGATGGTTTAGAACTAATTCAAGAAAGAACAATCCGATCCCACTTGGAGAAGGACAGAGACACTGAATCAGACGGGGCCGGGGAGCCTGGGGAGGAAATTGTGAGTACTTGCTCTTGATTGAGTATCATTATCCTCCTGTGGTCTAGGGAGACGATTGTTATAATTAGAACAAATGTCATGGGCAACTATAATTTGCCTTTCCCTGTAACAACCGATAGTTTACCTTTTTCAGTGCTTTCTTCTCCTTACCCACCATGCCCTTCTTCCTACTCTTTCCTAACAATCAAATGCAGAATATTATATATTTGTCTTATAGTGTTGGATCTCAGTGTATACTAACAGTAATACTGTGACTATTAATTGAATGAAAAAGCCATTCAATAACCAGTCACTCCACTTTGGGGCACTCTCAAAATTTCTACAGGGGGAAACTAGAAACCACGGGATCACATAGTAAGCATGCCAGAGACACTTTAGAGATATCTTAAGACTATTTCTTATTCATCCTTTTTCTAAGTGTAGTATTACATTTAGAAAGGAATATTATTTACTGTATTGCATGTCTTTTAAGTGAGTTTTAATATTCTTTAGATTTTATTTATACTGTACTTTTTAATCTCATTTGAATTTATTGCAGTAATTCAGTAGAAGTACATGTAACTCGAGTTTTAAAAATAGAATGTAAGCACAATACTTTATAAAACATCATAGAATAAATTGTGAAGAGTATTTAACTAGTATATACCTGTACTAGTTATTTGTTACATGATAATCAGAATTGTTGAACTGCCTTTAAATGAAAGTAGCTCAAGTCCTCTTTTAAAGTGTCCTATTATTTTGGAATTTGCACTAAATCTATATAAACAGGCCCCTCTGCAGATTTTAACTAACATAGAATATCATATTAAGAATAGTAATTAAGTAGTATATGCAGATGACACCACCCTTATGGCAGAAAGTGAAGAGGAGCTAAAAGACTCTTGATGAAAGTGAAAGAGGAGGGCAAAAAGTTGGCTTAAAGCTCAACATTCAGAAAAGTAACGTCATGGCGTCTGGTCCCATCACTTCATGGGAAATAGATGGGGAAACAGTGGAAACAGTGTCAGACTTTATTTTGTTGGGCTCCAAAATCACTGCAGATGGTGACTGCAGCCATGAAATTAAAAGACTCTTACTCCTTGGAAGGCAAGTTATGACCAACCTAGATAGTATATTGAAAAGCAGAGATATTACTTTGCCGACTAAGGTCCGTCTAGTCAAGGCTATGGTTTTTCCTGTGGTCATGTATGGATGTGAGAGTTGGACTGTGAAGAAAGCTGAGTCCTGGAGAATTGATGCTTTTGAACTGTGGTGTTAGAGAAGACTCTTGAGAATCCCTTGGACTGCAAGGAGATCCAACCAGTCCATCTTAAAGGAGATCAGTCCTAGGTGTTCATTGGAAGGGCTGATGCTGAAGCCGAAACTCCAATACTTCAGCCACCTCATGCAAAGAGTTGACTCATGGGAAAAGAGTCTGATGCTGGGAGGGATTGAGGGCAGGAGGAGAAGGGGACGACAGAGGATGAGATGGCTGGATGGCATCACCGACTCGATGGACGTGAGTTTGAGTGAACTCTGGGAGTTGGTGATGGACAGGGAGGCCTGGCGTGCTGTGATTCATGGGGGTCGCAAAGAGTCGGACATGACTGAGCAACTGAACTGAACTAAGTGAAAAAAAAGTCATTGAAATAAATAACTGATAAATCATCTGGCAAAGATGAATATTCCTAAAACTGAGGAGCGTTGAGAATAATATAATGATATGTTTTCATCATTATCACACATGTAGCTGCTGCTCTGACATTTCTATGTCTTTTCCTACCACAATTTTAGAATGAATGGTCAGCATTTCTCAGCTACATGTCTACTCTGTATCCTTATGGTGAATTAATTCTGTGTCTTCCCTGAGACTGTTCTAGAATACCATTCATAGGTTCTTTTAACCATATATGATGGCCTTTGCTCAGTGTTCATTCTCTATAACATCTCTGCAGATGTTCATGTTTTAGATCACAGTGAGTTTTCCTGAAACAGTGTCTTTGGTGGCTTTGATTCTGGGTTGTCTTCTGCCATCTGGACTTCTCCTTATTTCACTATTGTTGTCCACTCTCCTAAATGCAATTATTTTGCTCATTTTTAGAACACCTGCTCTTTTCCTCCTTCTTTGGGAAATATTTTCTTAAATCTCATTTCTCTGAGGATAAAACTTTGAAAACTAATATTTTTCCATCTCTGGACTTGTTTTCTTGAATATCCTAGAGTCAAGGAAAATGAGAACTAATAAGATAAAGTAAGTAACTTTTTGGGTTAAGATCATAAAACTATCTAGTTAGAGACCTAGAACTATAGGAATTAATTTGAAAGATGAATCATCTGTTAGTAAAACCAAAACAAAACTGCAGTTTGATTTTTTAGCTTTGGCTCTCTTTGGAAAGACAGTTTTTTAATTTTTAATATTTAAATTTTTTATTCTTTGTTTATTTGTAAAGGTGGTCCTTGTATTGTTGCATAGCTTTTTGCTAAAGGTTAATAACATATGTACTATATCTAACAGTCTTCAAGTAATTAATTTAGGTGCTAAGCAAAAGGTACATAGTTTTTGAGATGATGGGAAAATTCAGTTGCTGTTTATACTCAAAGTTATATTAAAGGCACTGGAGCAAGTCCATTATATTAACACCACTTGCCAATTTTGCTGACAGTGATTACAGTAAAATATGATGATAAATTTTATTTTTAAAGGGCTTTTAAGCTGCATACTTAGAGTACCTGTATCTCAAATGACATTCAGGGTGTCCCTTCCTTTGTATGTGGTTGATAATTTCACTTTCTCAGGCCTGTGTTTGCATAAGGTTCATCTACTGACTCCTGGGATCACAAAGACCAAATTTACTGCTTGTGTTCATTTTAGCCTAGGACTATCCGAAAAAGTCTTTAAAACCATGTTGTTCTTGTATAAGCTTAGGATTTAACACAAACAAGCAATAAGGACAATGTAGAAAACTTCTGTCAACGTCCTAAACTAGAGCACAAATCAAATTTTTGTGTACTAGATAAAATGTGATAGAAGGCAATGCACCTGATT
Source organism: Nanger dama (assembly GCA_917880005.1). Taxonomy (NCBI): domain Eukaryota; kingdom Metazoa; phylum Chordata; class Mammalia; order Artiodactyla; family Bovidae; genus Nanger; species Nanger dama. Next base: position 9,557,371 of record CAKJTW010000032.1, on the reverse strand, counting down.
TTTTATATATGATTGTGAAATTAGTCTCATCTTAAAATCATACCTGGATGTTCTTGTTACCATGAAAAAAAGCAAAGAATATTTTGCTGCCTAAAGCTTGGTTTTACTAATGAAAATATTTCTATGCCACCTCTTAGCTGTTAGAAGGCCTAAAGAGACCCCATAGTTGCTTCTTAGAAGTTCAAGCATGTTTAGTTAAACAGTTTAATTCTGTTCATATGCATTTGCTTTTTATTTTAGTTTTTTACTTTATTATTATATTTTACTTTACAATATTGTATTGGTTTTGCTTTTTATTCTCTACCAATTTCTGTCTTTTCCAAAATGTTTGTATAGTGATTGTTCAGCACATTTTTAGTTTGAAGGACAATTTCACCCAAATTTTTTTTCTCTTGTTACCTCATCTTCTGAATTGAAAATATCTACATATCTGCATATGTCATTCAACATACTTGAAAACTGTATTTGACAGTAAAGAAAATGTTATACCAAGTGTTTGATGGACATAAGAAATAAAATCTTAAAGTGATAGAGCATATGTAACTAGACAAAACTATTAGATGTTATTCAATATTTGTTATAAAAACATTGAAATAGAAAATTGATGCTGCTATCAACACTTAAAAATATGGCTATATTGGAAATTTGGGGATTGAAGTTTAAGGGATTTGTTTGAATATTTTTATTTGAACTATTCCTGTTAAACTTTGTGAAATCTTCCATTCACAGTCTTCCTATTCAAACTGTGAGTAAATTGGAGTACTTGAGTTCCCAAATATTGCAAGACTTTTAAGAAAATCAGCATATTTATATTTTTGTTAAATTCATCCTACTGTGTTCTAGTGACTGCCAAAACATTTAGTAAGATTATGACAAATCTCTTGAGGAGCATTTCGAAATGTATGTAATAGTTGAAGAAAATTGTTTCTGCATGATATAGTGCAAAATCAATGAAGATATTAAAAGTAAATACTTTCACAAATGATTCAAATTCTATTAAAAATGATTTAGGAAGTCCCATAACATGAGACTAATTTATATATGTACTAACAATTTTGAATTTGGTTCCAACTCACAATTAGACTTTTCACAAATAGTTTTAGATAAAACAACAGTAGCAACAGCCCCTCCTTCTCCCTGAAAACTCTTAACACCTTAAGAGAAACCAGTTTAATTTTATTTTTGAACTTCTAAGGATATTTGGGAATGATGCCCACATCACTAATTCTGTTCCAAACTAATAATACCGAAGTCCATTTGGGGGCTTCTCTGGTAGCTCAGCTGGTAAAGAATCCACCTGCAATGCAGGAGACCCCAGTTTGATTCCTGGATTTGGGAGGTCCCTTGAGAAGCGATAGGCTCCCCACGCCAGTATTCTTGGGCTTCCCTGGTAGCTCAGGCAGTGAATAATCTCCTTGCAGTGTGGGACACCTGAGTTTGATCCTTGGGTTGGGAAGGTTTCCTGGAGTAGGGCATAGCAACCCACTTCAGTATTCTTGCCTGGAGAATCCCCATGGATAGAGGAGCCTGGTGGGCTGCAGTTCATGGGGTTGCAAACAGTCAGACATGACTGAGCAACTAAGCACATGGTCTATTTATTTTCTCCTCCTCCAAATGTTAGACTAATTATATGGTTAAATACGGTTTAGTCATCTGATTAAAATGTACACCAGCTTTGTTTTCTTTCTTTTTTTTTCAATAAAACAGGTAGTCAATCCCATATTTTTTCCTGAAGACAAAACAGATTTTGACAAGTCCATTATACTACTGTAGATTTAAAGGAGACTTTAAACACAACAAGAAAATAAAACATAACACTCAGAATAAATTAAAAATAATTTAAACTTCAAAAGTTAAAGACAAACAATGATAAGGTTATTAAATGAGTGTTATAGAAATCTCTACACTGCCTTAAGTATTAAGCAACCAAAAATCAGCACTAAACTTTTCAACAATTGACTGAAAAATTGTAACCTGAAAAATTCCAACCTGAAAAATTCCATAGTTCACAGAGTTCATGTGTTTTAAAAATAGATCAATTGTTTAAGAGGTACAATTATTTTGTATACTAATCCCAGAAAGAAATTTCTTGCAAGGTTTCTCATTAAAAGGATAATGTAAGCAACGTCCTGCATGAGATTCCTAGAGAAGAGTTCAGAAGTTCTATCTTTTTAAGAATTATATGCTAAATATTAAATATTTATTAGAATATATTTAATCTAAGTTAATATATAAATATGATAATAAATCATGTAAATACATTAAATACATGTAATATTCTCTTAGAGTATTATAACAAAGCAGAGAGGTAGCCTTATTTTCTGTAAGAGTGCATAGACACCTGCTGCTGCTGCTGCTAAGTTGCTTCAGTCTTGTCCAACCCTGTGCGACCCCAGAGACGGCAGCCCACCAGGCTCCCCCGTCCCTGGGATTCTCCAGGCAAGAACACTGGACTGGGTTGTCATTTCCTTCTCTAATGCATGAAAGTGAAAAGTGAAAGTGAAGTCGCTCAGTCGTGTCCGACTCCTAGCGACCCCGTGGACTGCAGCCCAGCAGGCTCTTCCACCCATGGGATTTGCCAGGCAAGAGTACTGGAGTGGGGTGCCATTACCTTCTCCATAGTAAACACCTAGCTGTGCTGTTTGTTGCCAGGCAGAAGGTTTAGGTGTACCACTCCAAAACAAAAGTCAATAACTTGGCAAGTTATCCACGTGCGTGCATACGTGCTCATTCAGTAGTATCCAATGCTTTGTGACCCCATGGACTGCAGCCCACCAGGCTCCTCTGTCCATGAAATTTTCCAGGCAAGAATACTGGAATGGGTTGCCAGTTCCTCCTCCAGTGGATCTTTGTGGCCCAGGGATGGAACCTACATTTCCTGTGGCTCCTGCATTGGCAGGCGGATTATTTACTGCTGAGCCACCTGGGAAGCCCAAGCTATCCATTCAACTGCCTTATAATTTATGATCTTATGTGGTAAGTTAGCTCATTTAGTTCTCCTGGCATGTATTTTGTAAACAGTGCTCTTCAGAACAGTCTGCTATTCAAGATTAACTACTCTAAAGGTACTTTCCTGATACTTAAAAAAATAAATACAACCAAGGAGTAGGTGTGATACTGGGAAAGAATGAAGGCAGAAGGAGAAGATGGTGACAGAGGATGAGATGGTTGGATGGCATCACTGATTCAACGGACATGAACATGGGCAAACTCTGAGAGATATTGAGGGATAGGGATACCTGGCATGTGACAGTCCATGGGGTTGCAAAGAGTCAGACACAACTTAGCAACTGAACAACAACAACCTTCATTTTCAAGCTAGCTGTTCTTGCAACCATCTACTGTTTCATTCTTGCCCAGGTAATCCCATGGACAGAGGGGCCTAGGAGGCTATAGTCCATGGGTTTGCATGGACACCGCTGAGCATACACTCACAACCTTCTGCTGCAGAACTTTGGGGAACTTTTGGTCCCATCATCTGCATATGCAAAATTACATCCCTAGGAATGTCTTACATCTTCTCAGAGGAAGAGAAAGCCTTTCTGTGCACCCTCCATACAGTTGGGCAGGCATTCAACTCTTCTAAAGTGAAAGTTGCTCAGTAGTGTTCAACTTTTGCGACCCCATGGACTATACAGTCCATGGAATTCTCCAGGCCAGAATACTGAAGCGGGTAGCCTTTGCCTTCTCCAGCGGATCTTCACGATCCCAGAATTGAACCAGGGTCTCCTGCATTGGAGGTGGATTCTTTACCAACTGAGCTATCAGGGAAGCCCAACTTTTCTAAAAGTCCATCCCAATTTAGGTATAAGATTCCAAGCTGAGACAAAGCAGGGGATACTTGTGCCTCAGGTCCGTGTTAAGGAATATCACCTTAAGGTCCCTGCTGCACCAATTTTATGAAAATTTCACTTGAACAAAAGTATATTTGTAAACACACACACATCACTGTAAGAGTATGTGGTCCAGCTGAGAACTGCATTAACTGACTTCTTTATTGCTGTTGACCCCTCATATAATTGCTTTTATTGAGTTACTTCTTTAGTGCATGGCCCCAGCCTACAGTGAGTAATTTTATAAGGAAACAGTCTTATGAAACATAATGCTACATCTAGTGTAAGAATACTGAGTTTTTTTCATCACCCAGTGCCATCTTTATGAGGACTCATGGGAGAAGAGTTTCTTGGATTTCAAAACTAGTAATGCCTGCCCTCAGCCACATGTGCCCCTTTCATCCTTGTTGTTAATAAGGTACTTGACAGGGCCACTTCTGAATCCTGAACTTCCTGGCTCTGTCCCCCAAGGCCTGCGCTGGCACTGGATTCTAGAAAAGCTAGAGTCAACATATGGCCTTCTTCTAGTGAAGGTCCAGATCCATAGGAAGCTTATGTATTCGTTTCAGTCCTGGTATCCACTAATTTCTTCTAGTATTGTTTTCTCTTGGTTTCATTTCTTTATCTTCTTAGTTGAGATTTTATTTTTTCTTACTATATAGATTTTGAAAGCCAACTTAAATTTATGAAAGTGAGGGTGAGAGTTTGCAGAACAGTTAAGGCCTTAACCTTTCATTCTTCTGTGTCCTTTGAGTCCAGCGATTCCTGTATTCCTCAAGCTGACTGTGTAGTCAGACTGCACTCCAGATTTGCTTACTGTTCCCTCTATAGGGTTTTTTTCTATCAATAAAATGATATTATATCACTTTCCCCATGGAGGACATGAAACATGGTTGGTGTGGAATGTCACGTGTGCTATGTTGTTTAATCATATAAATTTTCATATAAATTTTAGTGCTTCCTGGAATTATTGAATTTGGTGAGCTCAATGTTTTTGATGACTCATATTGTCACTCAGTTTCTTGGGTGATTTAATAAAAGATCTGAACTCTTCTCTGAAATGAACACGCTCAATTAAAAAAAAGAAATGCTTACATAATTATCTTGATAGGAGTTGATGGTAAAGCAGAAATTCTGAGAAATGCTAGTAAATATTGTCAGTAAACTTATTCCTCCATTGTCTGAAAATACTTAAATGGCACAGAAGAAATTCAGTATATCCTGTGATTCACTTTACCATTCATATTTTTTGAATAACTAAGAGGACTGTAGGAAAATCATTTTGATTATGTTATCATTCATTCACTTGTCCACTTATTCCTGTTATTAGTAACTACTCTGTACCCTACACTATTCTCAGTATTGAAGACACATGAAGAAAATTAAAAATCCCTGCCCTTGTAGAATTTATATTCTGTTAACAGCTAGGGGAGGCAGATAATAAACACACTAATAAATTCATGAACAACCAAAGGAGATAATCTCAGATGGTTTTGGATACTATGAAGAAAAAGAAGTGGCTAAGTGTGGTGATGACTTTAGTTAGAGGAATCAGGACAGGACAATGACCTTTGATAGGAGACCCGAACGTTGAGAGGGAATCAGCCACACAAAGATCAGGGAAAGAATCCTCCAAGCAAACAGAACAGCTAGTGCAAAGGATCTGAGATGAGAAAAGGGTTGCATGCTCTGGGTCCAGGGAGAAGGCCGGTGTGCTTTGAACTGAATGTGGTAGACCAGGAGGATGAAGGGCAGGCAGGGAGTGGGTCACTTGGGGTCGTTAACTATTCAAGTCTAGTTGTCCTGTCTTAGTTTCCAGAAGCAAATGGGGAGGATTAAAGCTCCTTTGTAGGCTTGTTTGTGAAGATTTTGTGTGTTAATCACTGGTAAATGCTCAGGAAAATGCCTGGCACTTGGTAAGAACTATCTGTGTTGTCTACTATTCTTATGCATATATGCATGGTACAGTTTTCCTCTAGCTAACAATTTTTTGTCCTGATAGACTTTTAAAGCAAGTATCAGTTCAGTTCAGTCGCTCAGTCGTGTGCGACTCTGCGACCCCATGAATCGCAGCACCCCAGGCCTCCCTGTCCATCACCAACTCCCAGAGTTCACCCAGACTCACGTCCATCGAGTCCGTGATGCCATCCAGACATTTCATCCTCAGTCGTCCCCTTCTCCTCCTGCCCCCAATCCCTCCCAGCATCAGAGTCTTTTCTAATGAGTCAACTCTTCACATGAGGTGGCCAAAGTACTGGAGTTACAGCTTTAGCATCATTCCTTCCAAAGAAATCCCAGGGTGAATCTCCTTCAGAATGGACTGGTTGGATCTTCTTGCAGTCCAAGGGACTCTCAAGAGTCTTCTCCAACACCACAGTTCAAAAGCATCAATTCCTCGGTGCTCTGCCTTCTTCACAGTCCAACTCTCACATCCATACATGACCACAGGAAAAACTATAGCCTTGACTAGACGGACCTTAGTTGGCAAAGTAATGTCTCTGCTTTTGAATATACTGTCTAGGTTGGTCATAACTTTTCTTCCAAGGAGTAAGCATCTTCTAATTTCATGGCTGTGGTCACCATCTGCAGTGATTTTGGAGCCCAACAAAATAAAGTCTGACACTGTTTCCACTGTTTCCCCATCTATTTCCCATGAAGTGATGGGACTGGATGCCATGATCTTCGTTTTCTGAATGTTGAGCTTTAAGCCAACTTTTTCACTCTCCTCTTTCACTTTCATCTAGAGGCTTTTTAATTCCTCTTCACTTTCTGCCACACGGGTGGTGTCATCTGCATATCTGAGGTTATTGATATTTCTCCCTGCAGTCTTGATTCCAGCTTGTGTTTCTTCCAGTCCAGAGTTTCTCATGATGTGCTCTGCATAGAAGTTAAATAAGCAGGGTGACAATATACAGCCTTGACGTACTCCTTTTCCTATTTGGAACCAGTCTGTTGTTCCATGTTCAATTCTAACTGCTGCTTCCTGACCTGCATACAGATTTCTCACGAGGCAGGTTAGGTGATCTGGTATTTCCATCTCTTGAAGAACTTTCCACAGTTTATTGTGATCCACACAGTCAAAGGCTTTGGCATAGTCAATAAAGCAGAAATAGATGTTTTTCTGGAACTCTCTTGCTTTTTCCATGATCCAGCAGATGTTGGCAATTTGATCTCTGGTTTCTCTGCCTTTTCTAAAACCAGCTTGAACATCAGGGAGTTCACGGTTCAATTATTGCTGAAGCCTAGCTTGGAGAATTTTGAGCATTACTTTACTAGCATGTGAGATGAGTGCAATTGTGCGGTAGTTTGAGCATTCTTTTGTATTGCCTTTCTTTGGTATTGGAATGAAAACTAACCTTTTCCAGTCCTGTGGCCACTGCTGAGTTTTCCATATTTGCTGACATATTGAGTACAGCACTTTCACAGCATCATCTTTCAGGATTTGAATCAGCTCCACTGGAATGCCATCACCTCCACTAGCTTTGTTCGTAGTGATGCTTTCTAAGGCCCACTTGACTTCAGCTTCTAAGATGTCTGGCTCTAGATTAGTGATCACATCATCATTATTATCTGGGTCATGAAGATTTTTTTTGTACAGTTCTTCCATGTATTCTTGCCACCTCTTCTTAATATCTTCTGCTTCTTTTAGGTCCAGACCATTTCTGTCCTTTATCGAGCCCATCTTTGCATGAAATGTTCCCTTGATGTCTCTAATTTTCTTGAAGAGATCTCTAGTCTTTCCCATTCTGTTGTTTTCCTCTATTTCTTTGCATTGATCGCTAAAGAAGGCTTTCTTATCTCTTCTTGCTATTCTTTGAAACTCTGCATTCAGATGCTTATATCTTTCCTTTTCTCCTTTGCTTTTCGCCTCTCTTCTTTTCACACCTATTTGTAAGGCCTCCAGACAGCCATTTTGCTTTTTTGCATTTCTTTTCCATGGGGATGGTCTTGATCCCTGTCTCCTATACAATGTCACAAACCTCATTCCACAGTTCATCAGGCACTCTGTCTATCAGATCTAGTCCCTTAAATCTATTTCTCACTTCCATTGTATAATCATAAGGGATTTGATTTAGGTCATACCTGAATGGTCTAGCAGTTTTCCCTACTTTCTTCAATTTAAGTCTGAATTTGGTAATAAGGAGTTCATGATCTGAGCCACAGTCAGCTCCTGGTCTTATTTTTGTTGACTGTATAGAGCTTCTCCATCTTTGGCTGCATAGTAATCATATCTAGTCTTGATGTTTTACAGATCATACTTTAGCTCAAAGAGGTCAAATGGCCACACAAACTCTCACAACTAGTGAGTAAATGTTTAGATGAGAATATTGATCTCTTGACTCTCAAGCCAAGAGCTTTCTCTGTTAGATTGTGTTAGCCTTTAGTTTTCAACCTAACGGGCATAGAATGGTTTTCCTTAGTATTTGCCTTATCGGATTATATTTAGAAATGTATAGTTAAACTTGACTTTCTTTGTATAAAGATCAAGATAGTTCCCTGAATTTATAAGTTAATGACTTACTGATAATTGAAAGATATTTGGAAATAATTCAAATTTCAAATGACTCTAACAAATTAGCTGCAGATCTAAATATTCCATTTGTAGCTTTAGCATTTACATTTTTTTGAGTAAGATGGATCTAGGAAAATAGTTTCATTTCATTCATTCATCTCAGCAACTGTTCTGTGCCTATACCCAATACAAAGTGCCTGCCCTCATGGAATCTGTACTTAAAGAAGCAAATAATAAACATATGAATAAACTAACACATGACTGAAAAGGCAATTCCAGAGAAGTCCCCAAGATACTTTAAAATGAGGAAATCAAGTAGTCAGTAATTTGTTATTATGATAGATAAAAATTGGAAAAATTTTTTTGGAGCACTTCTTACCAGTAAGCAGATTAATGGTTTATGTAAATTCAAACATAGTTATGTACATGGTGTTACTGAACAGTGGCATTTAAAGTAATATGTAGCATAGTCTTTGTTAAAGCATCAATTTATAAAGCTACTTATTATAAAGCTATTTATTTTACCCAAAATGTATGATTTGGTGGGTTGGAATAATTTTAAATTTTAACTTGTCTCTTTTTAAAACTTTATAAGTTTTCCTAGGCATAAGAAAATTAGTTTGGGGATATTTTTTCCCCCTTTGCTTCCCTTTTATAGGACATCTGTTACCTGGGAAAGATTTTGTTCTGTAAATTCATTTGTAAACCATTTTGAACTCATTTGTCATAGAAGCAGGCTTAACATGGTGGTTAGTTTCAAATGCCAGTTCACAAAAATTTATTCCTCATTTTTGAAGCTGAGTGTCTGTAGTTATGATGCTTCCGTGAGTTCTGACCCAGTTTGGTTTGGAAATTAACAGGGGAGAGGCATACTTTTCTCCTTCTCTGAGCTCGGACCTTGGACCTAGTCCATCCCTTAAAGCTGAGAAGCTCTCCCCTTTACACCTTACTCACTTCCTTTCTGCACTCCTGCCTCCTATGGCACCCTTCTCTTTAGGCTCTTATAAAATTAAAAGGATTTTTTTCCCCAGTAAGAATATGTGTTCCTTACTCTGTTTTCCATTTGATTTGGAGTCATACAAAATTGATAGTTGGGTACACAAAATGAGTATTTGATTTTCAAAATGCCAAGCATATATTTCACACAGTTGAAATGATTTCTTTTAACGTTTGTTCAGATACCTGTTTTTAGGAGCTAAGAACTTATATTCTCAATGTTATCTCCTTTTGCTCCCTAACAGCACTCTCCATTCAGTTAGAGCTGCAGTTCATGTGTCCTCAGATGTTCACAGAATGTCCTTGTCTTTTGCTTTGAGATGGTGTGTTTGTTGTTTAGTCGCTGAGTTGCGTCCGACTAGCATTGCAATGCCGTTGACTGTGGCCTGCCAGGCTCCTGTGTCCATGGACTTTCCCAGCAAGAATATTGGAGTGAGTTGCCATTTTCTTGGGGATCCTCCTGACCCGGGGATTGAGCTTGCATCTCCTACATTGCAGGTGGATTCTTGACCGCTGAGCCACCGGGGAAGCCATGAGATGGTATATAGGATTTGAAAATTTAGGAGATTTCACCGAAGGCAAGCTTAGTCCTGTAAGGAAAGGCTGACAAATTATAGCAGTATTATTCGATTGGTTTGGGTCCACCCTGCTGTTGGCATCTGCTTTGTTTTCTATATTGTGTTTGTGCCCTTTGCTGTCAATTTAGAGAAAGAGATTTCATGAAATCCTTGCCGAAGCAGAAACCAAACGGAAGTGGTGAGTGTTTCCTGCTCGACTCTAAGGACAGTGCATAGGCCTGTTGCCCGCAAAAATAGATGTAGTTTATAGTATGTTCGACTCCATGGCTCATATTTTTCATTTCCTCTTCCCAGATGAATAAATCGGGAGGAGAGAGGAAAAATTACCCCCATAAAAAGTACATTTTCCCCTCTATGTTCAATTATGGAGGGACATCTATAAACACAGGCATAGAGCCCAGAGGAAAGGAGATATTTTCGAAATGTTGTCTGAGAGTCACTTTAGCTTCCAAATAAAAATTGTTTGAAAATACGTTTAGGACATCTAAGCAGAAATATTGACATATGGTATGGGATATTTGGCTGAGTTCGTAGATGATATACGGGCCTGCCTGAAGGAGCTTTGCTGGTAATTGTATAACCTAGGAAGAGACTGATTGTCAGAAACACAGGCATTCAAGGATCTGTGGAAACTTAATGGTCATGTAGGAGAATTTATTTGGTGATTCAAGGAGTGTAACTTATACAGAATAGAAATAAAATTAATGAGACGTTTTAGAAATAGCTGAACTATTTAGTTTCTGTTTTTGCAAATTCCAAAAGATGCTATTTGCTAGGACTTCAGGAACCACAGCAGAAATGTGCCCTTTGTCAATATCTACTGTTGAATCCTGCCTTTCAGGCTGTTTAGGGTATGGCATGCATTTGTCCATTGCAGTTTTGCCTCTAAACCACAAGTCATATATGCTTGTAGCATATTTAAAGTTATACAACCAATAGATTTATGAGAGACAGCAAGGCTTGCAACAGTTCATGCTCAAACTTGTATGTACTTGAGAAGTAAAGTGTCAAAGAGATAGTATAGTTTGTTGGAATGTATATTTAGTTAAACTTAGGAAACTTGATTTCTACTTTTGCCGTGGAGTTTTATGAGTTTAGATAAGTGACATAACCATTCTTGGATTTATCTATATATCTCTAAAATATTACATATATATATCTTAAATATATATATATATAAAATATTAAAAAGCAGAGACATTACTATGCCAAACTAAACTGGTTTATCCAGTAGTCATGTATGGATATCAGAGCTGAACTATAAAGAAAGCTGAGTGCTGAAGAATTGATGCTTTTGAACTTTGGTGCTGGAGAAGACTCTTGAGAGTCCCTTGGACTGCAAGGAGATCCAACCAGTCCATCCTAAAGGAAATCAGTCCTGGATATACATTGGAAGGACTGATGCTGAAGCTGAAACTCCAATATTTTGGCCACCTGATGTGAAGAACTGACTCACTGGAAAAGACCCTGATGCTGGGAATGACTGAGGGTGGGAGGAGAAGGGGATGACAGAGGATGAGATGGTTGGATGGCATCACTGACTCAGTGGACATGAGTTTGAGTAAACTCTGGGAGTTGGTGATGGACAGAGAGGCCTGGTGTGCTGCAGTCCATGGGGTGGCAAAAAGTCAGATATGACTGAACAACTGAACTGAAAATGGGAGGAGAGTCTAGCTGATTTCCAAGGTTTCTCCTTTTTCTGACTATCAGATGAATCCCACTGGCATCAAAAAACCTGGAATAAACCCATTTTCCATGTCAAGAGTAATGGCTGAAAAATCTATGAAATTATTTAAAAAGTATCTTAGTCAATGATCTGTTTCTTTTTTTCAGTTTTATGTAAATATAATTAGAAAATAAAATTGCAAGATATTGAAAATGTACATGATGATTTAAATAGCTATACATTATGAAAGGATTCAGCCTATCAAAGTTAACACATTTATCACCTCACCTATTTACTACTTAAAAATCTTTTTGGTGAGAACATTTGTTTTACACTCTTTTGACAAATGTCAATAATACATTACAAACCATCATCACTATGTTATATGCATTAGATCCTCAGACCTTATTCATCTTAGAGGTTAAAGTTTGTACTCTTTTCCTAAATTCTTTCTTTTGTCATTGATTTATTTTTAGCATTTATGTTTATGCGATCTGAGACATATTCTTATATTTATGGTTTTGAATTCAGGAAAAAAGATATCCCCCTCCTGTTATAAACACTTTAGCAATAGGTCCTTGAGGAACCATCTTTATCTAGCATCTCCGTAACCACCTGTATCATTGTCCAAAACAAGATGATTTACACAGGTAAGGAAAATAAAGAGAGCTTAATGAACTTAAGCAGTTATTGGAAGTTGTACTAGAGTAAAGGATAACTGAAAAGGAATAGCAAAACCTGTTGGAGACAGGCAAGAGCAGGGAGTGATGAGCACATTTAGGTCCACAGGACAAAGGAAGAGAGGGGGACATAGCAGTCTCTAGAGAGACTTGTATATAGCTACAGCTGAAGGTGAGGGCTTCCGACCAGGGCTTTGGTCTTCAGCGAAGAAACCTGGCCATTTCCCAGCAGAAGAGGAGTCAGAGAAAAGAATCAAATCCACTAATCTCTTTCTCCACTGACTCCAGTCTCTTGCTGCTGCTGCTGCTGCTAAGTTGCTTCAGTCGTTTCCGACTCTGTGCCACCCCGTAGACTGCAGCCCATCAGGCTCCCCAGTCCCTGGGATTCTCCAGGCAAGAGTACTGGAGTGGGTTGCCATTTCCTTCTCCAATGCATGAAAGTGAAAAGTGAAAGTGAAATTGCTCAGTCGTGTCTGACTCTTAGTGACCCCATGGACTGCCATCTACCAGGCTCCTCCGTCCATGGGATTTTCCAGGCAAGGATACTGGAGTGGGTGCCATTGCCTTCTCCAATGCATGAAAGTGAAAAGTGAAGTCAGTCAGTTGTGTCCGACTCTTAGCGACCCCATGGACTATAGTCTACCAGTCTCCTTCGTCCATAGGATTTTCCAGGCAAGAGTACTGGGGTGGGTGCCATTGCCTTCTCCAGTGCATGAAAGTGAAAAGTCAAAGTGAAGTCGCTCAGTCATGTCCGACTCTTAGCGATCCCATGGACTGCAGCCCACCAGGCTCCTCTGCCCATGGGCTTTTCCAGGCAAGAGTACTGGAGTGGGTTCCATTGCTTTCTCTGCCAGTCTCTTGCTAGTGTCTCCCATTGGCCAAACTCCAGGAGAAGTCAGAGGCCGGGGAGCCACAGGGATGCAGTCTGGTCTGGTCAATCTCCAAAGGTTTATAACATGAAAGAAAATGATCAAGAGTGGTTCTAGAGGCGCAAAACAAGAATATCAGATAACCCATCATTTCTATGTGATAGAAATGTATTCTTTATCCTGTAAATGTAGTTATACTTGATTTTAATCGACCTTTAGAATGACCCTTGTCATGATTAACTTTAATGGGAAAGGACAATTTCTTTGGCTTTGACTTGGATATTTGTCACTATATTGCTGTTGTGATAATATTATTACTAGGACCCCACCTGACTGTATCGCTGATTTACTTACACCCTTTGAAGAGATAGGTATGTGACCAGACTTAGGAAGGAAGGGACTAGAAACGTATCACGATGTGTTTTTGTATATTGTAGGATTCTGTTCAGGTTATATACACATTCCGTTCTGAATGAGTATGCTTTCTGTTTCAACAAACTGTAAGTCTTGTATCTCTTCATTATTTCTCTTTACAAATAGATGTATATAATGATACCCATACTATATTTTACTTATTCTTATAGGCCATTGCTCTGCTTTTGTTAGGACATGAGATTTAAACCCTTGAAAAAAGAAATCTATTGTAGAGTTTGAATTATATTGTGCAGTATCTGAATTGATGGAATAATAAAATGACTAATGATTATTTATTTGAACTTACAAAATTTTATATATGCATATGAAGAGAGATATTCACATATAATTTTATTCTCAGCCCCTAGTGGTATTCTGAGAGCTTTGGTTTAAATTATATGTAAAAGAAATTATTTTATTATGACAGTTAAATAACTGTGGTTGTTATAATTATGTGTGGGCATACTGAATCCATTAGTCCAGGGGCTGTAAAATCACATGTCCTCATCCCTTTGAGAAGAGAATAATAGCATTTCTATGAATCTTTATCTCACTCATTTAATTTATACTTTGTGTATATTTTTAAAATATCACAATATATTAGAATAGCAATGCATATATAATATTTTTGCATTATACAATTTGAGTCACTGACAATGTGTTGAAAATGAAAATAATTTGGAAATTAATTCTTTTGGAAACAGAAAATTATCAAAATTTGCTGCATAAAATGTTACTTAATTTGGGAGCAGTGTAGTTTAGAAAGTAGTTTGTTACTTGCTCAGTCATGTCTGACTCTTTGCTATCTCATGGACTGTAGCCTGCCAGGCTCCTCTGTCCATGGAATTCTACAGGCAAAAATACTGGAAATCTGTATACAGGTCAGGAAGCAACAATTAGAACTGGACATGGAACAACAGACTGGTTCCAAATAGGAAAAGGAGTATGTCAAGGCTGTATATTGCCACCCTGCTTATTTAACTTCTATGCAGAGTACATCATGAGAAACGCTGGACTGGAAGAAACACAAGCTGGAATCAAGATTGCCAGGAGAAATATCAATAACCTCAGATATGCAGATGATACCACCCTTATGGCAGAAAGTGAAGAGGAGCTAAAAGCCTCTTGATGAAAGTGAAAGAGGAGAGTGAAAAAGTTGGCTTAAAGGTCAACATTCAGAAAACAAAGATCATGGCATCCTGTCCCATCACTTCATGGGAAATAGACGGGAAAACAGTGGAAACAGTGTCAGACTTTATTTTTCTGGGCTCCAAAATCACTGCAGATGGTGACTGCAGCCATGAAATTAAAAGACGCTTACTCCTTGGAAGAAAAGTTATGACCAACCTAGATAGTGTATTGAAAAGCAGAGACATTACTTTGCTGACTAAGGTCTGTCTAGTCAAGGCTATGGTTTTTCCTGTGGTCATGTGTGGATGTGAGAATTGAACTGTGAAGAAGGCAGAGCGCCAAAGAATTGATGCTTTTGAACTGTGGTATTGGAGAAGACTCTTGAGCGTCCCTTAGAATGCACCCAGTCCATTCTGAAGGAGATCAGCCCTCAGATTTCTTTGGAAGGAATGATGCTAAAGCTGAAACTCCAGTACTTTGGCCACCTCATGCGAAGAGTTGACTCATTGGAAAAGAGTCTGATGCTGGGAGGGATTGGGGGCAGGAGGAGAAGGGGATGACAGAGGATGAGATGGCTGGATGGTATCACTGACTCGATGAATGTGAGTCTGAGTGAACTCTGGGAGTTGGTGATGGATAGGGAGGCCTGGTGTGCTGCAATTCATGGGGTCACAAAGAGTCAGACATGACTGAGCCACTGAACTGAACTGAACTGAACTGAGTAGCCATTCCCTTCTCCAGGGGATCTTCCCAACCCAGGGATCAAACCCAGGTTTCTTGCATTGCAGGCAGACTCTGTATCATGTGAGCTACCAGTGAAGCCCAATTTACCCCCAAATTATTTATGAAATCACTTCAACAGAAGAGAAGGAAAATGTTCAAAATAATCATGTTTGCATGAGTTTGCATAAAGCCTCAGAGATGGAAATATTTTTGAAGTTGGGCAGAAGAGCAAGAGATCTGATTGTACAGGGTAAACCTTGAACCTGGAATGTAAGAGAGCAAGTTTGCTGCCCTCAGTGGGTTCTTCCTTGTTTTTTAAATCAGCTCCTTTTCTTACCTTTACTCCCTAAATCACCTCCTCTGCTTTACTATTTCTTTTTACATAGTACAGATACAGATCACTTGTTAACGTACTATACAGTGTACTGGATCCATGTCTTTGTGGGTTGTCTGTCTTCCTCAGCTAGAATATAAGTTCCATGAGGACCAATGTCTGCCTGCCTTGTTTTCTGATGTAAACCAAGCACCTATAAGCGTGCTTGAGTCAGGTGGGAATTAAGAAAATATTTGTTACATAACCAATGGCTGAGTACTTTGGGCTTCCCTGGTACTCAGATGGTAAAGAATCCACCTGCAGTGTGGAAGACCTGGGTTTGATCCTTGGATTGGGAAGTTCCCCTGGAGGAGGGCATGGCAACTACTCCAGTATTCTTGCCTGAAGAATCCCCAGGAACAGAGGACCCTGGAGAGCTACAGTCCATGGGGTTGCAAAGAGTTGGACGTGACTGAGCGACTAAGTACAACATAGCACAGCAGAGTACATTAGTGGCTGAACAGCCATAGTATTTTCAGAATTTAGTGGTTTTTATTAGCCATTGTAACGAAACTGTTCTGTAGTTAATGATGCAGGGTTAAGGCACGTTTCTGTTTTCTTTATCAGCATAAACATAAAGTACATTTGGAGATAAGGTTTTAGATGCAATATGCTAACTAGAATGTACATTTGAAAAAAAAACAAACAATGTTGGTAGAGTTGCTTTCTTTATAAAAAAATAAGTATATTCCTTTAAGAAAAGTTTCCATATACAGGTGTGTGTACATTTGTTTATACATATATGTATATAAACCAATATATGTTTTAGATATAAAACATAGTGATTACATGATCATCATACATCTATAACATATATAATGTTGTATTAGTTTCACGTGTACAGTGTAATTATTTGATATGTGTGTATATTGCAGAATGATCACCACAGTAAGTCTGGTTAACATCTGTCACAATATAGTAAAAAGATTTTTTCTTGTGATGAGAATTTTAAGATCTTTTAGCAACAGTCAAAAATACAATAAGTATATTCATTTTTCAATTTAGTGCAGTTCAGTGGGACAAGTCATTCGAGTCTTAGTATCAAAGAATCACGTTTGAATAGTTGAACTAAATAAGATTTTTCAGTTCTAATTCATATAGAGCTTTCTTGAAAAATCCACCCCTGATTAGGCCCACCTGCCTCCCATCACACTTGGTGTGGTGTGTAGGCAGAGATCTGTCTTTAAAGCATATGTTTCTTTTCCACTTGTCCATGCATTTCTTCCTCAACATCTTTCATTGCCTCATCTGTCTTCCTTGTGTTTATTATCAAAATAGGTTATAATTATGGCAGAAGACGTCTAAGTAGCTAGAGTTTCATTTGCTGCCTGCTGGGCATTTTGGAAAGAGGCTCAGAAGGAGTTCTTCCAATATTAGAGTTTTACTTTCAGGAGATTAGAAAGATTTTCAGTTTCAAGAGTCCATCAATATGAATATTATCTTAGGACTGAACACTTTTAATTATTTGATTAGTGATTAGCTGACCTTTGCTGAAAGTAAGACAATGAAGGGATAGTAAACAAGGGTGGATTCAGGTGAAAGGAATGAGAAACTCTTGGAGGAAGTAGACACATGTTTAAGGAGGGCATTACTTAACGTTTTGTTTAGGATTTGGGTCAGTCTGGCTCTGTAAAGGAATGGATTGTTTTCATTTTATTTCCATTCATCCTGTATGCTTTACAGTGTATGTCTTAAGTGTTGAAAGGGACCAGTGACTTACTGCTTGTTATCACTGGGTAGTCGTGCTTTGGTTCTTGTATTTGACAGAGTCTAGCAGAGACTTGTGGAGAAGGCAGTGGCATCCCACTCCAGTACTCTTGCCTGGAAAATCCCATGGACGGAGGAGCCTGCTGGGCTGCAGTCCATGGGGTCGCTAAGAGTCAGACACGACTGAGCAGTTTCACTTTCACTTTTCACTTTCATGCATTGGAGAAGGAAATGGCAACCCACTCCAGTGTTCTTGCCTGGAGAATCCCAGGGACAGGGAGCCTGGTGGGCTTCCGTCTATGGGGTCACACAGAGTCGGACACAACTGAAGCGACTTAGCAGCACAGCCGCAGCAGAGACTTGAGTGTACTTATTTCTGTGATTTGCTGCAGTGACTTAACATTTTTTGATGATTTCTGGTACAAAGTGAATGAAATACAGGAAAATAAAGTTCAGATGCTTTTGGACAAAGCCTTAGTTTATCTCCTCCCTTGTCTCTGACTTTCCAGCCGTTTATTTGCTCATCTAGTCCCGTGTTCTTGGATGCCTTTTGACTCTTAGTGTCTGCGCATTCTGTCTGTGTGGTTAAGGCCTATTTCTTTCCCTGTGTCTCTCCCATCCTTTGCTTCTTTCAGCTTGGCAGAGCCCTCTTTGATTTTCCTCTAGTGTCATAATATTCCCAGCTGTTTCTGGGCTGCTGCTTTTTCTCTATGAGTCTCAACACCCACAACCTGTCAGTACCGGTTAATGTTTCTTTTTGTCAATTCTGGACATACTGCTCTCTTGCACTAAAATGTCCTGGTTTCCTGTTGCCTTGCAAAATAATCACAAACTCTCCAATTTGGCATAAATGATCTTCCCTAATGCATAAACAATCCTTATGGGATTTTCTCCAGTGTAACCCTATAATAATGTATGTAGTACATCATGGCAGCATAATCATGAGAGATGTATGTGAGCTAAAAAAATGAACATTTCTTGTGTTTTTGTCAGACTTGATTATCACTGATACCTTATAATGCTACATATATTAATATCTCAGCTCCTTTGCTCCCTGATGTAGTAGATATATATATCATAAGATGATTCTAAATGAATTGACAGATACTCTTCCTATTTTTGCATATTAATATCCCACCAGTCTCTCAAAACTCCATCATACAGCTATTATAGTGATGTTACTCCAAAAACTCCTTGTTCTCACATCAAAATGGCTCTTAGCTGTGCTTCAATCCATTGGAGCACCTTGTTTGACATCACTTCTTATCCTTACTTTGCTCTGCCATCAGTTCAGTTCAGTCACTCAGTTGTGTCTGACTCTTTGTGACCCCATGGACTGCAGCATGCCGAGCTTCTCTGTCTATCACCAACTCCTGGAGCTTGCTCAAGCTCATGTCCATCGAGTCGGTGATGCCATCCAAACATCCCATCCTCTGTCATCCCCTTCTCCTCCTGTCTTCAGTCTTTCCCAGCATCAGGGTCTTTTCCAGTGAGTCAGTTCTTCACATCAGGTGGCCAAAGTATTGGAGTTTCAGCTTCAGCAGCAGTCCTTCCAATGAATATTCAGGACTGATTTCCTTTAGGATTGACTGGTTTGATTTCCTTGCTGTCCAAGGGACTCTCAAGAGTCTTCTCCAACACCACAGTTCAAAAGCATCAGTTCTTCAGTACTCAGCTTTCTTTATGGTCCAACTCTCACATCCATATATGACTACTGGAAAAACCATAGCTTTGTCTAGACAGACCTTTGCTGGTAGAGTAATGTCTCTGCTTTTTAATATGCTGTCTAGGTTGGTCATACTTTTTCTTTTAATTTCATGGCTACAGTCACCACCTGCAGTGATTTTGGAGCCCCCCAAATAAAGTCTGCCACTGTTTCCATCTATTTGCCATGAAGTGATGGGAACAGATGTCATGATCTTTGCTTTCTGAATGTTGAGCATTAAGCTAGCTTTTTCACTCTCTTCCTTCGCTTTCATCAAGAGGCTCTTTAGTTCCTCTTCACTTTCTGCCATAAGGGTGGTGTCATCTGCATATCTGAGGTTATTGATATTTCTCCTGACAATCTTGATTCCAGCTTGTGCTTCATCCAGTCCAGCATTTTGTATGATATACTCTGCATATAAGCTAAGTAAGCAAGGTGGCAATACAAAACCTTGACATACTCCTTTCCCAATTTGTAAACGGTCCTTTGTTTGGTTCTAACTGTTGCTTCTTGACCTGTATAAGATTTCTCAAGAGGCAGATAAGGTGGTATGGTATTCCCATCTCTTTAAGAATTTCCCACAGTTTGTTGTGGTCCACACAATCAAAGGCTTTAGCAGAGTCAGTGAAGCAAATTGATGTTTTTCTGGAATTTTCTTGCTTTTTCCATGATCCAGTGGATGTTGGCAATTTGATCTCTGGATTTCTCTGCCCTTTCTAAATCCAGTTTGAGCATCTGGAAGTTCTTGCTTCACGTACTCTTGAAGCCTGGCTTGGAGAATTTTGAGCATTATTTTGCTAGCATGTGAGATGAGTACAATTTTGTGGTAGTTTGAGCATTCTTTGGCACCGCCTTTCTTTGGGATTGGAATGAAAACTGACCTTTTCCAGTCCCGTGGTCTGCCATATAATATAGTAATTTTTGTGTTTATGTCATTCTTTCTTTCTGCACAACTTGAGAGCCATCTTCTGGAAAATAGAGAATTTTTTAAAAGCTCAGTTAAGTCCTTGTTGTCTCCATGACACGTGGTTTACTAATCTAATTGGTCACTGAACTTCAGGGTTTTTCATTTATTCTTTCCATTCAAAATCGCTGCTACTGTTCTTGCTATAGCAGGATGGTTTCTTCAAGTGCAATCTTACTTTAAATCTGTAAAAGAGGGAAAAATCAATGCACTCTGTATAGCAGGGGAGTGATTGTTAGATCTACCCCCAATATCCTCTTTTCAGCTACTCCTTGGTGTCTCTACATAACACCTATGACTCTGCTCAGTGTTGTCTGAAATCTCTAGTATTCTGTTTATATGTCATGGTCAAGCAGGGAGACAGCTTTCAGTATCACCACCTGTGTTGTTGATCCAGAGTCTTAAATTTATACTTGGAATAAGCTTTATAAGAGATGAATACATGAAGATGTGTGGGCTATTGGTGAGTGTATGTTTCCTACAATTGCTTTGTTCCCCTTTATTGCCAAATTTCTCCTCTAATAAATACCATCTTCTTTGTTAGAAATACCTAGACATTGAAGGAAAGAATCTTAAGAGGGTCACACAGTGAAATTAGATATTTTCAGCAATAAATGATTGGGAAAGAAAGTGCATACAGGTCTTTCCCATGATCTTCTGCAAGAAAGATGGCATTTTGCATGCATGCAGGAGCAAAAGGAGAGATCAATCGATTTTTTTTTTTTTTTTTTTTTTTTTTGAGGCAGAGTATCCTGTCATGTTCTGAAAGGTTTGGGTCATCACAGCTAGAGGCAGGAGCAGGACTCAGGCAAAGATAACCCTGGCTTTGAGGGAAGAGATTGGTTTTGCTGGACAATGTTCCTGTATATGTGTGAAGGGTGTGTATTTATGATAGTAGGGTTTCCCTAGATTCTGTGCTGAAGAGGTAACAGATTTTGTTCATCCCTAGAACTATGTCAACTCAATTAGTAGCAACAAAAGAATACTCCCAATACAAAGGAAAGTTCCAGAAAAAGAGGAGAAAAGAGAAAGTGGAGGTAAAAGAATTTGAGATGATATTTGCTCTTGGGGTATAAAAGTTAAATCTTATGTATATGTGTATATATATATATATATATATATATATATATATATATAGCTGCTGCTGCTGCTGCTAACTCACATAAGTCATGTCTGACTCTGTGCGACCCCATAGGTGGTAGCCAACCAGGCTCCTCCGTCCCTAGGATTCTCCAGGCCAGAGTACTGGAGTGGGTTGCCATTTCCTTCTCCAATGCATGCATGCTAAGTCGCTTCAGTCGTGTCTAACTCTGTGTGACCCCATAGACGGCAGCCCACCAGGCTTCTCCATTCCTAGGATTCTCCAGGCAAGAATACTGGAGTGGGTTGCCATTTCTTTCTCCTATATATATGGATCTTTACCAAATACAGTATTCTAGTATTAATAGCATTTCACCCTTCAAAACCCAAATCTTTTATTCATTTTCCCTCTTCTGCTTTTCTGTCCTGTCTTTCTCTTTCCTTCCTCTTCATTCCCCTTTCCCTTCTACCTTTTTATTTTCCATTGTCTTGTTTACTAGAAATTCCTGCTAAAGCCATAAAGATACTGCAAAACCATCCCAGCAATACTACAGACTTCTCAGGAGAGCTAGCCAAGAGATTGGCTCTCATCACAGTTTGTCTGGAGGCAGTTGAATAAGGTGAGCAACCCTGATTTAGTCACGTCTTTGTAGTCTCTATAGAGACTTAGGATGTTTGGAGGGTTTTGTAATTGAGGGACCTATAGAGGATGTTTGTAAAGCCAAATGATTATTTACAAAGATAGTTACTATAAAAGGAGGAAAGAATGTATCTCACTCCTCAGATAAATGTATCTTTTTTTCTTTTTTGTTTGTTTTGTTTTTTATTTTTTCCTATGTACCATGTTTTAATTTATTTTTTAATATATATATTTTTATTTTGATACTTTACAGTACTGTATTGGTTTTGCCATATATTGACATGAATCCACCACAGGTGTACATGAGTTCCCAACCCTGAACCCCCTCACACCTCCCTCCCCATATCATCTCTCTGGGTCATCCCAGTGCACCAGCCCCAAGCATCCTGTATCCTGTATCGAACCTAGACTAGTGATTCATTTCTTACATGATAGTATACATGTTTCAATGCCATTCTCCCAAATCATCCTACCCTCTCCCTCTCCCACAGAGTCCAAAAGTCTGTTCTTTACATCTGTGTCTCTTTTGCTGTCTCGCATACAGGGTTAAAAAAATATGGAACGCTTCAGGAATTTGCGTGTCATCCTTGCGCAGGGGCCATGCTAATCTTCTCTGTATTGTTCCAGTTTTAGTATATGTGCTGCTGAAGCGAGCACAGATAAATGTATCTTTATGGATCCAACTTTCTGATCTACTCTATATCTATGTGACCAAACAGAGAATTTTCCAGAGACCTCAGGAAGGCGGTCAGACGCACACTAGTATTTCTGCCATTCAGTTGTTTGGAGTGTTTATGATACATGGGTTTCCTGTGGGTCAGCTAGTGGGTAGCTGACTTCAGGCTAATTAATTTTCTCCAGAAGGTGCTTACAGAGCAGGGGAAACAGAAAGGCTGTGGGCACAACTGCAGGTGGGGAGCTGTGGGTACCAGAACATTTCCCCTGATTAAAAAGAACATATGAAGTCGAATATCTCCAACTTGTGAATGTCCGGGAAAATCACAAGGGTGCCCCATAAGAGAGACCTTTGTCAGTCAGGAGGAATCCCAAGTCAGTCCCTCTTGACCACCAAAGGGCTACTACAGCACCGTGTAAGTCAGGGATGTCAGAACTTTCCCATCTCATTCCCATCTGCCCTGTTCCAGCATGGCCCAAGGAATGAAGATCCAGAGAGGGAGAGAAGGAACCTTGCAGAAATGGACACATCTGCACTTCCTGGTCAGTCCCCTGGGCCTCAGCAGGGGAGCAGGAAACATTGAATAGGCTGAATATGAGATGGAGCTGACACTTGACTGACTGGGACTTGGGAAACCCAGAGTGATGGAATGTGTGGAATGGGTGCAAGGTGATGCAGAAAATGAGGGTGCAGTGGAGTGTGGGTGATGACAGCCCCTGGAGGAGGATGAGCCAGTTCACCTTTGTGTCTGCTATGGTCTCAACCTTTGTGTCCCCCAGAAATTTTGTATGATGAAACCCTGATTCTCATGGTTATGGTAACCCTAGGTGGGGCCTTTGTGAGGAGATGGAGTTATAAGAATGGAGCCTCCTCAATGAGTTGAGTGCCTTTATATATGAGACACTCAGAGCTCCTGAGCCCTCCCCCATGTGAGGACACAGTAAGAAGTGTGTGACCAGAAAGGGCCCTGCATGACCACGCTGTGGAAATCCAT
The DNA here is from genome assembly GCA_917880005.1 of Nanger dama. Taxonomy (NCBI): domain Eukaryota; kingdom Metazoa; phylum Chordata; class Mammalia; order Artiodactyla; family Bovidae; genus Nanger; species Nanger dama. The sequence goes on along the minus strand of CAKJTW010000032.1, from coordinate 9,533,829 downwards.
TTCCATTGTTTTTAAGTCTGTGATGTTTTGTTATAGCAACCCAGAAGGACTAAGCATCCTAACAAACTTTAGACAGTTCAGTTAACCTCATGCTTTATACAAAGGTGTGAAGCACTTATATTTTCTGGTGTAATACTGTGATAGTTGGCTGACAGTTCATGGCTGGCTTTCATAAAGAATCATGAGAATTCCGTCTTCTTGGTAGCATAAGCAGAATGATGAACAATTGTCTTATTCTTTGATTCTAATAACATGACCCAGAATAATTGCCTGTGATTCTTAAGTAATCTCTTAATGGTCTTCTTTGTAATGCCAGCTTCTGCTATTTGTGACTGATTTTAATAGGAGCTTCATTTGCTCAGTTGTAGGAGTGGATTTTCTTTTGATTTTCTATTAAATGAAGATAAGAAATGTTGACAAATTGCCTTCTTATATTTTGATATCTCTAGAGAGTCTTTGTTTATTTTTTTTTAAGAGAAGACCCATTTCACAGAGCATCCATTGAAAAGCTGTAAAGCTCAAAGAAGCTTGCTATGGGATAGATCATTACAACCATCTCAGAGCTGGATGGGATGGATGTGGATTTAGCACTTGTCATGGAGGAGTCGGCATGCCAGGAGTTTGGTGTAAAGTCAATTCTTTGTGAATCCCTGTGCATGCAGTGGAATAGGTTAAAAAATGCAGAATGACGCCTATCTTCATTGCTTGACAGCAGGGATGGGAGTCCTCAACAGACAGTGTTAGCTTAGGCCATCTTCCTCTTGACTGTAAGAATAACCTGAATACCCAAAAGATAATGACTTCTTATGTGTTTTATTAGTATTTGCTTATCTTTGTTCCTTCTAATTATCAAATTAAGATTTCGGGAAGACACACAAATATAAAACTCTCTAGATATGGATTTTGGAGCCAGCCTATAAGAAGCCTATTAGGACTCTAAAAAGTAGAAACATAACTCAAGTTTAGTTTTAACTTTCTCTTTTCTTCCTTCCCACACTCATCCTTTGATTTGAGGAGAGCAGAGAAAGAAGACAAGTGGAATTTGAATAGCAGATGTCCTGGGTTACTTTGAAGAAAATGCTGATCTTGGAAATTCTCTTCTCTAGTTCTCTTACTCTTGAAAACATTTCAACCACGGGAAGAGGCAAACTTTTGGTGAAACTGTGTGCAGTGCAGGGAAGGCTGCCCATGTCAAAAACTGCAGTGAAATTCTGATTCCTTTACAGTAGAATCTATCACTATGAATGACTAGGTTCCTGCTTTATGTAGTAACAGTCTAGAATATATAAATCATGAATCTTTTTCTTACAAAATGAGATAATTCCAAACACCTTACGCATTACAGAGCTCACCTCTTTCATTGATAAGCAAAGCAAGAAAGCCCTCTACAGCATGCTCACCTGGCTGAACACCCTCTCTATGAGTGCTTGAAGTTCTTTTACTTTTTTCACATTCTCTCTGGGGCTTGATAGGATAGCATCTGAAACTTTTTCATACTCCGCAGGTTCGTGAGTAGATGCTACGGAGGTTCATTCCAGGAGTACAATAACATGAGTATCCACTTACTAAGAACTTCATTCTAAGCAACCATAAGAAACAGTCTCATTAAAATAATCATAATTCAGTGGTTTTGGTAACCTGTGATGTTTGCAGTTGACCTAAAGAACTCTTGGTTATTCCTATGTGTTTGCAGAGATTTTTGAAGGTAGTAAAAGTTGCAGAAGTATAAAATGTAACCTATTAGTTCACACTTCACTGAATTATTTAAAATCTAGGTTATTTTAGTAACTAATTCTTCTGATGTGTTCTAATTTATAACATGAAGAATTTTCTTTTTTTCCTCTGAAACTCTACCACCCACTCAGTGAGTTCTTTTGTGTTTGTCTATTTGCGTGAGAGAATCTAAGTATTTTATGGCAAGTCAGTATGTGCCTGCAGAGCCTGACCCAGGAAAGAGGGATTATTCCACCTGTGCCCACATCATTGTCACCCAGTGATTGATTTGTATTAATGAATCAGATGAGTCATTCGTATTGATTTTTGATCAGTAATTGTTTTATGATATTACAACAAGGAGACAAGGAAGAAGGCATGACATTCCTAAACAGGCTTCTCTCCTCAGCTGATCCCACACCAGGCCCCTGCTGACATCAGAAGAGTCTGTTTTGTTGACATGTGTCTGGGCAGAAAATGGCACAGTGTTGTCTTTAGTAACAGCATCAGTGGGATTCACAATGGAGGGTTTTCCCATCTAGTTCACTACTACTAGCAGAATTGAGCCTGAAAATCCCAGGGGCTGAAGATCTCTAGTTAATATGCTTGATTTCCTTACAGACATGAACTGTTTTAGTGGTAAAGAACAGAAAACTGAATAGGATTAAATATAGTAATGCACATCAAATGCTTAGTAAAATGTGAGGCCATGTAGTAACTCTCAATAAACATTAAATTTAAGCTTATTGAAAAATCCCTCCTACTCTTCACCTTTGACCTTTTTCCTTTACTTGATCATTCTTATTATTAATGAGCTTAACAGAGGAAAAGAATGCTGGTATCGTTAAGAAAGTTGTAGAGAGAAAAGATAGTATTTTAAGGGGGTATGCATGTGAAAATATTTTAAATAATGTTAGGAAGAAGGATAATGCAGGAAATCAGAAAGGAGAGATTATAATGGTGAAAATTTGGAGCTGCCATAAATGATTGAGGCTTGATATGTAAACTGTGTTACCCTCAGAACAGAGACAATTGTTGCGGCTATGAGAAGCAAAGCAATGTTTTATAGGCCACTGTGGGGGAGACTTACAAATTAAGAATAAAAGGTGACAGAAGAGTCATTGAGAATGATGAATGAAGGAGGTGTCAGAGAAGTAGAAGCAGAATCGAGAACCTTGAAAGGCAGACTCAGGGGCTTGGGTGATGCAGTATAGGATTCCCACGTAGAAGTCACTAGTAACAGGGGGTACTCAAAACTGGATGTGTTTCTTACATATTCATGAATTTTGTCTTTTACACATGGAAGTTCATTCATTTCATGTTTTGATACAGTGTAACAGCTGTAATCCTGTGTCTAATGCATTGGTTGAACTAAAGTTGTCTGCGTGGACAATTTATAGATCTGTTATTTATTTTGCTACTACAAATCTTTAGTCATCCCTTGATTTCACTCATGCTTCGTCAACTGCATAATGTAATTTCTCTTCAATTGCTGATGATTCTTCCACCTTTCTCTGCATGTACAATTACCATTGCCTCTAATAATCTGATTCTTGGTAACACCAGTATGGTGTCTCATTTGATCTGGTGAAAAACCCAGGGGTAAAAGACTCACGTGCAGGTGCTGGACTTCTTCTTTTTCTTCAGGGGCATGGAGGGAAGTGGTCTGGCAGCTGTTGTTGGTATTGATATTGTACTATCTGCCCTGGGCATTCTGTTCATCCTGAAAGTGATCAGGTAATTAGTTAGGGTTGTTGAACATTCACTAGATGAACCCATTACCAGAACATTAACATGTTTGATAGATGTGTAATTTTTTTTTAATGGGTGGGGTCACAAAATTTGAAAGTCATTCTTTTCCTACTTTTTCTCTACATTGTCTCTATAAAAAGGATTTTATATCTAACTTTTCTAAGTTCAGCCTCTCTGTTTTATTATTATCTTTTTTTAAATTTAGTATTTGAACCAATTATAGTATAAAGGTACAGCTTCCCTGGTGGCTTAGATGGTAAAGTGTCGCCTGCAATGCGGCAGACCCGGGTTCAATCCCTGGGTCGGGAAGATCCTCTGGAGAAGGAAATGGCAACCCACTCCAGTATTCTTGCCTGGAAAATCCCATGACTGGAGCCTGGTAGGCTACAGTCCATGGGGTCACAAAGAGTCAGACACGACTGAGCGACTTCAGTTCATAGTACATATGCACCAATATTTGGTGCTTCTCAGGTGATAGTAGTGGTAAAGAACATTCCTGCCAATGCAAGAGATAGAAGAAGACTCAGGTTTGATCCCTAGGTGAGGAGAATCCCTGCAAGAGGGTATAGCAGCATACTCCAGGATTCTTGCTTGTCTATGGACAGAGTAACCTGTTGGGCTATAGTCAGTAGGGTTGCAAAGAGTCGGACACAACTGAAGTGACTTAGAACACATGCACGCACGTGTATTTAACCATTTAATCTCTTGTTTACTGTGGATTGGAGCCAATATATTCCCTTATGAGCAGTTATACAATTATAACTCTGACTTATCTCTGAATCCGCACACCGAAAAGCTTAGTGTTCATCCCAGGTGCAGAATACAATGTTGTTTATGGTGACAAAATGGTAGGTCAGAAAAAGATGGCATAAAGTTGTAGGAAACACTAAACATCAACTGAGAATAAGAGTAGAAAAATCTAGTTAACACACTGATAGAGAAAAACTAATCTTTAGCAGAAGTTATGAACATTTAAAAAGATTACTTGGAAGAGTTGGAAACAACATGGACAGTCAAAAATGGAGGATGAAACAAAAACTACTGAGTAAAGCAACCATTAAATTAAAAGGTGCTTACTCCTTGGAAGGAAAGTTATGACCAACCTAGACAGCATATTAAAAAGCAGAAACATTACTTTACCAGTAAAGGTCCATCTAGTCAAGGCTATGGTTTTTCTAGTGGTCATGTACGGATATGAGAGTTGGACTATAAAGAAAGCTGAGTGCCAAAGAATTGATGCTTTTGAACTGTGGTGTTGGAGAAGACTCTTGAGAGTCCCTTGAACTGCAAGGAGATCCAACCAGTACGTCCTAAAGGAGATCAGTCCTGGGTGTTCATTGGAAGGAGTGATGTTGATGCTGAAACTCCAGTACTTTGGCCACCTGATGGGAAGAGCTGACTCATTTGAAAAGACCCTGATGCTGGGAGAGATTGAGGGCAGGAGGAGAAGGGAACGACAGAAAATGAGATGGTTGGATGGCATCACCAACTCAATGGATATGAGTTTGACTAAACTCCGTGGGAGTTGGTGATGGACAGGGAGGCCTGGCATGCTACAGTTCATGGGGTCACAAAGAGTTGGACACGACTGAGTGACTGAACTGAACTGAAAAAGAACTACATGAATTTAATAGAAACCTTTAGCACCATTTTTTATTAGCTGTCTGCTCTACTGTGTGCTCCTTGATTGACCTAAAATAATTAACATATAACTTTCAAATACCTTCATCAGGAAGAGAATAATTGTTTACAGTTGTAAACCCCCCTTCTACTGTGGCTCTAAACCTATTCCTTGCAAATCTTAATTTCTGTTGTTTATTCCACTGAGTCTATTGTATTCTTTTATGGCATTCCTAGCTGACAAATGGGGGCTTCCCTTATAGCTCAGTCGGTAAAGAATTTGCCTATAGTGCAGGAGACCCGGGTTCGATCCCTGGGTTGGGAAGATCCCCTGGAGAAGGAAATGGCAACCCACTCCAGTATCCTTGCCTGGAAAATCTCATGGACAGAGGAACCTGGTGGATGGCAGTCCATGGGGTCGCAAAGGGTCGGGCACGACTGAGCGACTAACACAAGAAAAGCTGACAAATACAAAATCGTTTATTTTGGAAATTTAAAAAGAAAATGAATGAAAGGAAATTGAAAAAGTTATTGCACTTCTTAGGAGTCTTTGAGATTTCACAAAGCTGATCCTTTCTTTGATTTCCACATCTTATGAGCTGACGGCTTCTTTGACCTAGAGAGTATGTTATTTGAAGTTTGGCTGATGCAGCCTTCTTGTTTAAAGGATAGTGTAATTCAGTCACTTATGCGAAGCTTCCTTCTGGAAATCTGGCAGGCTACAGTCCATGGGGTCACAAGAGTCAGACACAACTTAGCAACTAAACCACCACCACCACAGTTCTTACAAACTCATTGAACATTTTCAAGGAGAGGTTATAGATGTTGTAGGACAGGTTGGTGACACGGGGGTAAACAGGTCTTTAAGGGAGTTCAAGCAGAGGTCATCACCATGAGGACAGAGGAACGTGCAGAAGTTGCCTTGGCACAAGAGCAGATTTGATATGACCAGCAGCAGGAGTAGGCGGGACCCTGCTTAAATAAAAACATGAGCCATTCTGAGATGATCTAGTCACTTGCGGTTATCAAATCCATCCGGTGGAGGGAAGCCTTCTGTTTCCCTGTTGCTCTGACCTGAAATTGGTGCTGTAGTAGCTCAGGTGGGGAAGAAGCAGCGCCTTCTGTGTAAATTTAGATGGATGATGATATTTGCACAGATAGAGAGTTGGAGAAGTAGGTTACTACCTGCATTTTTGTATTACTCCCAGAAGTGCTTCTGTGCTCTGCAAACATTTGGAACTTAATTCTGAGCCAGAGTGTTTAGGTCATTCTTTTAAGACAGTTTAATGTTGGGACTCTGCAGACTCTCAGCAGCGAGGCCCTCTAGGAGTTTGTGATTTTTTCACTCCACATAGACTAATGCTTGCATTTTAGACACTGAAATGACAAGATAAGTCCAATTGATCTGTGTGGTTTACCACCATGCTGGGGTAAGAGTAAACACACGACTGACTGATCACTACTATTGAGTACAAAGAGAATACTAAGAGGAAAAGGATACTGTACCTTGGATCTGCTCACTCACCTTAGTGACCCCATGCATGTCTCTGATACTTTCCCAAAAGCCTTAAAACATTTTAAAATTTGTGTTTCACAGTAACCCTGTGAGATAGCCTTAATCTTCACTATTATCATCAAATTATATTAATATGCAATGCCTTGGAGAGGGCAAGTGATTTTCCCCAGGTCCCATTATTAGCAGATGCAGGTGACTGGGCATCAATACCCTCATCTGTCCACTTCCTGATGTCACATCACACATGCCTGTGGCTCTCGGTCTGCATGTGTGTAACCAGGACCACATCAGGAGCTGTGATGACTCTGCTTAAAGAGAAAAATATTTTGTCTTTGACTGCAAAACAAAGTGATCCCAGAACACTGGTTTTATCCACTTGTTCTGCTGTCTATAAAACACTCACTGTTATAGTCTCTGACAATTATCAGTGTGGGGGCCTGGTTCTCCTGGCTAGCCTTTCTTCTAGGCACCTTGACAGCTCTTCTCCTTTTATGCATCTTTAATCTTCTCGTTAAGTTTGTTTCTTTGAAAAAATAGCAAATAAATCTCCAGATGGTAATATAAGAATATTACCTGGTCAGCACCCAAGACAATGTCATTGGCTCTACAAACAAGGCCTGCCCTTTCCTGACTTTGACTTTTTCTACACTAAATTTATCTTTCTGGTCAGGAGTACATCCTGACAACCCACGGGGCTTAGTTTTGAACCATCTCCAAGCATCTCCTCTTTGACAGTAGAACTAGATCTTCATGCTTCCGTGATGTATTGTAATATTTCAGAAATTATTCCTGGCCCTACCTTTGGCCAACAGAAGCATAAAATCACAGACTCTTGCTAGCATGATTTAAATATTATGTTTCCTGTCCATCCTTTGTAAGGAAGCAGAATTTAAGAATGAAGTAAGAAAGAATTTAGTTTGGACAAGAGGACTGATAAAATAGAGTTTTTACCCTCCTGAATGAGATCTGCACATGATTCTTTTTCTAATTTATTAGAAGAGTGGTAATTTAATTAAGGATAAGATATCAGCATTTACAAGATTTTCTCTGCTCTTAGTTCAGAGGGGCATGGTATCTAAGAATAAAATGGTTATTTAAAATTAGGTGATGAAAATAAAAGAAGTGTTTCTCAAAAGGAAGACATATAAGTTGGAGAAATTTGGAACTATCTGTCTCATCAACTAAATAGCTTATTGTGACAGGCAAGGAGACCAATAGCTTGTATAACATAGACATATTTGTGTGCATATATTTCTGTGCATACATGTGTTATGCATAAATATATGCTTAATTCTGACATGGAACTTTGGACCTTATCAAAATTAGATTTTATAAGAGGCAGTAAATATAGCAGAATATCCTAATTCCTAATGTAATAGATTACTTATTGGTAGATGACTAACTATATGATTTTTTTCTATTGAAATGTTATTTCTGTGTTCACTTTGGTAGCACATATATTAAAAAATTGCAATAATACAGAGAAGGTTAGCATGGCTCCTGCCCAAGGATGACACACAAATTTATGAATCCTTCCATATTTTTCTGTAACAGCTTTGAGGGTTGGGATGGGAAGGAAGGAGGGATGGAAGTTCAAGAGCAGGGGACATAGGTATACCTATGGCTGATTTATGTTGATGTTTGGCCAAAAGCAGTGCAGTATTGTAAAGCAAGTCCCCTTCAATTAAACATCAGTAAATTTAATTATTAAAAATGTTATTGGGGATCATATAACAGGTTCAGATATCCAACGTATGACTAAAGAGGATCTGACTGGAAACTGATGGCGTCAATTATCATTGATTAGTGATTCATTAACTTTATAATTTATTGAGAAAAGTAAACTAACAAACACTACTGTCTTGATTCAGTGCCATAGCAAACTATAATCCTTGTCTGCGTTTGCGTTTAGGTGGTATAGTGCCCAAACTTTGAAACTGAGCCTGTTTCCCGAAGGTCACAGTCGTGAGTCCTGCCCAGGGTGTTTGTTCCTGATGCTGGAGGCTTCTGTTCGCTGATCACTAAGGCCGAAATTTTCTCTGCTGAGCATTCTCTGGGTCTATCATGTGCACAAGTCTTTACATTTTGGTTTTCTAATTTGATTCTCTTATTCTTTTGACCAGACTACCAAGTCTCTTTACGATTTATTTTTCAGACCCTCTTGTGCTTTGATCTTTCTGATGCTCATTAGTGTATTTGCTTCCATGCCTACCTCTGTTTGTGATTTTCAGCATCTACATAAACCCTACCCTATTCTACTGTCTGGATTTTGGCTTTTAGCATCAGCATATTTTTATGAACTTCATTTTCCTTCTGGTGAGGTTTCTGGTATACAGCTTAAGCCGGCTGGCTCACATCTGGCTTGTTCATATTGTCTCAAAAATTAGAGAACTCTGCTTTCTTTCTAGGCAATACTGCCCCTGGTTTTGATACCATTGCTAACTTTCTGTAATTTCAGTTCCTGCCTCATAAGCTTTGTCTTTCTCAGTCTACTGTAACTTGAGTACTGTGTGTCTCTATGTTGGTATTAATATTTTAAATAAATATCAACCTAGTATAGCAGAGAATTAAAGGGAAAAAGTACAGTACTATTAGTAATAATACATTCCCCTGAATTATAATCCAGTAGTGCTCCCAGTTTTAAATGACTTTCTATCCATGTGTTGTTGAGGTCCCCTAACTCATTTTTCCTTACTATATATTTCAATTTTGAAATAGAAAACAATGGAGTGGAAAATTCTGAAAATCACCTTGGATTTTAGATCCCTCAAGATTAAGTATGTAATTATTAGTTTTTATAGTTAGTAGGGCTATTCTGAGCACACATAGCCCACTATAGGCTGATTGCTATTGAGTCAAGGATGTATACTGTGAACTGCAATCACCAAACAGGTGATTGGAGATTAAGAATGCAATGCCAGGGAGACACAGGCATTTATTCTGGAAGGAAAATCTTACAGTGTCTGTCATCTGCAGTCTAATATTCAGATTTTTCAAAATACTTACTGTTCCTTTGCTCATTTAATAATTTGGGTTATTTACCTTTTTATTCCTACTGAGTTGCATGGGTCTCTTATATATACTTGGATATGAAGCCCTTACCAAATATGTGATTTGCAAATATTTTTTTCATCCCATAGTTTGCCATTTAATTTTATTAATGGCTTCTTTTACTATGCGGAAGCTTTTGAGTTTCATGTGGTCCCACTAGTTTATTTTTGCAGCTCTTGCCTTTGCTTTTGATGACTGAGTTGTATGAGCTGCTTGTATATTTTGGAAAGTAATCCTTTATCAGTTGTTTTACTTGCTATTATCTTCCATTTTTCCCAAAGACACAGAGTGGCTGAATGGATACAAAGACAAGACCCATATATATGCTGTCTACAATAGACCCACTTCAGTCCTATAGACACATACAGACCGAAAGTGAGAGGATGGAAAAAGATATTCCATGCAAAAGGAAACCAAAAGAAAGCCGGATTGGCAAATCTCGTATCAGAAAAAATAGATCTTGAAACCAAAACTATTATAAGAGATAAACAAGGAAACTACCAAATGATCAAGGGATCAGTCCAAGAAAAAGACATAGCAATTGTAAATATTTATGTACCCAACATGAACACCTCAATACATAAGGTAAACACTAACTGACATAAAAGGGGAAATTGACAATAACACAATAATAGTAGGACAAGTTAACAACGCACCTGTACCAATGGACAGATCAATAAAACAGAAAATTAATAAGGAAACATAAGCCTAAAAGGAACTATTAGACCAAATAGACGTAATTGATATCTTCAGCACATTCCATCCAAATGCAGAAGAATACACTTTCTTCTCAAGTGCACATGGAACATTTTTCTCATCATGGGTCACAAATCAAGCCTCAGTAAATTTAAGAAAATTGAAATTATATGAAGCATTTTCTCTGACCACAACACTGTGAGACTAGATATCAATTAGAGGAAAAAAGAACCTTTAAAGTACACAAACACATGGAGATTAAACAACACATTTCTAAATAATGAACAAGTTACTGAAGAAATAAGGGAAATCAAAACATTCCTAGAAACAGAACAATGAAAGCATGATCTAAAACCTATGGGATGCAACAAAAGCAGTTCTAAGAGGGAAGTTTATAGTAATACAAATCCTACCTCAAGAAACACGTTGAATAGACAACCTAACTTTACATATTTTTATCTTTTTAAAAATTTCTCTTATCAGTGTCTTAAAGATTTTGTATAAATCTTTCAACATGTTGCTTAAGTTTATTTCTAAGGGTTTTATCTTTTTTTGATAGTAATAGTGAATGAGATTGTTCTCTTTATTCCATTTTCTGATAGTTCACTGCTGATATATAGGTAGACAACTGCATTTCATATATTGGAATATAGTAAACAAATGTATGCTACATCTTTAAAGGATAGACATTTTTCCACTAATAAGAGATATAGATGATCAAGAGATATATGACAAGATGCTCAACATCACTAATAATCAAGGAAATGCAGAACAAAAGCAGAAGAGATATCAACTCATACCTGTCTGAATGGCAGGTACCAAAAATGTATGAAATGACAGATGTTATTGAGGATGTGGGGAAAAAGAAGTGCTTATGCACTGTTAGTAGGGTGCAACTCCCATGGAAAAGTACTGTGAAGGTTCCTCAAGAAATTTGAAAGAAAACTGTTATGTGATGCATTATCCCACTTCTGGATATGTAGTCAAAGGAAATGAAGTCATTGTCTCAGAGAGAGATCTGTATTCCCATGTTCACTGCAGCATTATTCACAGTAGCCTTGGTATAGGCACAACCTGAGTATCTTTCAACAGGTGAATGGATTAAAACAATGTGATGTGACATGTATAGGTAAATATTATTTAGCCACCAGAAAAAGAAAGAAATCCTTCCATTTGTGGCAATATGGATGAAACTGGAGGGCATTACACTAAGTGAACTAAGTCAGAGAAAGACAAATACCTTATGATCTCAATTCTAAGGAGTTAAAAAAAAAAAAAAAAAAGGAACTCAGAGTAGAAAAATGATTGCCAAAGCCTGGAGGGTAGGGGAAATAAGGAGAGATTTTTAAAAGTTACACATTTTCATGTATAGAAAATTAGTAAGGTCTGAGGATCTAGTGTTTGAGCCTCATGATCTAATCATGAGATCTAATCATGAGTTTGAGTAAACTTTGGGAGTTGGTGACAGACAGGAAGCCTGTCTTGCTGTAGTCCATGGGGTCACGAAGAGTTGGACATGACTGAGCAACTGAACTGAGGATCTAATGTATAGCATGGTCACTGTTACTAATAAGATTGTGTTGTATATTTGAAAATGTCTAAGAGAGTGGACATCATCGAATGGCATCACTGGACTTGATGGACATGAGCTCTAGGAATCAGTGATGGACAGGGAAGCCTGGCATGCTGCAGTCCATGGGGTCGCAAAGAGTTGGACATGACTGGCGACTGAACTGAACTAAAGAGAGAAGAACTTACCTGTGTTCTCAAAAAGCAAAAGTTAAACTTGTGTGGTGATGGCAGTATTACTTAATAGACAGGGAAACTCATTTCTAATGCATGCACAAATAGGGGGTGGACAAGATGACGGAGGGGTAGGTGGAAGTGGGGTACACCTCTCTCCACGATGCATTAAGAATGTCTAAAGACGCAGCAGTTCTCACAGAAGACCAGGAATATCCGGATCCATACAGAACTCAGTAGGACAAAGGAAAGAGGGACAGGAGGAAGGGGAAAGAAGGAGAGCAAGTGGGACCAGCCTGCACCGGGGGTAAGGGGAGATGAAGCGCAGGGGAGAGATCCCTGCATCCATGGCCGTCCACTGGGACGGGGGAGGCATGTGAAATGGTTGGGGAGTGAACTCACTAATCTGTGACAGCCTGAATGGAGTGAGAACCACATAGACAAGCCATGCTGCAGCCTTTCATACCTCCGACAGGGCTGTAAGTCCATTGATGTCCACAGAAGCTGAGAGCTGGAGCCATGGGGATTGCAGAATGATCCCAGGGTGAGGACTCCTGTTGACCGTGGGGAGTCAGCCTGATGGGATGGGATGGAGGAAATCTGCTGCATGGGATGCTTCTTAAGGAAAGCCAGGAGGCCATAAAAGAGGGTTCCACTGTCTATGGAGCAGAGCTATCTCTTTCTCCATGCTGGTACCTGCAGGCTGAGCAATAGAGAGAGCCTTCAGTGAGGGTGGTCCTTGAGTGCGTGATGCACTAAGCAATGGAGAATTTTGAATGTCTGTATACCCAACCCTACACTATTCTCTGGCCAAATTTTGGGTTTTAGCATCATAATGTTTTATGAACTTAAATTTCTTCAGGTAGAGTGTCTGGTATACAAATTAAGCTAATTCCTCACATCTGACTTGTTCTTGGTGTTTCAAGAAACTTTGAGAACCTTACTTTGTCTTAAGGCAATGCTGCCCTTTATTTTAATACAATTGCTGACTTCCCATACTTTCATTTCTTGCCTAATATAATCTGTGCCTTTCTCTATTCACAATAACTTCAGTAGTATTCGTCCTTATGTTGGTATTAATATTTATAATAAATTACTAACCTGATACAGCAGAGAATCAAAAAGAATACAGTTACAATAGTAATAATAAATTACCTCCAAATTATAATCCATTAATACTCCCATTTAAAAATGATTTTCTCTGTGTATATTATTGAGGTCTCTTTACTCATTTTTCTTTACTAGCTGGTTCAATTTTGAAATGAAATATAGAAAATAATGAAGTGGTAAACTCTGAAAATTACCTTCCTTTTTATATGCCTAAATAGCAAGTATGCAAATATTAGGTTTTTTTCCCTAGTGGGACTCTTCTTAGCACATATCATAGCTCACTGTGCGTTGATTGCTATGAATTGAAGAATGTACACTGTGAGCTGTAATTGTCAAACAAGTGAGTGGAGATGAAGAAAGTAATGCCAGGAAGGCAGGGGCTGTTGTTGTTCTGGAAGGAGAACCTTGCTGTGTCTCTCATCTACAGTCTAATCTTCAGATTTATTGAAACTCTTACTTTTCTTATACTCCATTAAAAATTGAGATTATTTCTGGTTTTTTTTTTTTTTTTTTTGCCCTTGAGTTGTATGAGTATCATGTATTTTTGAATGTTAAGCCCTTATCAGATACATGATTTGGAAATATTTCCTCTCAACCCATAGGTTGCCATTTGATTTTGTTGATGTTCCTTTGTTTGGAGTTGGATGTGGTCCCACTTGTTTATTTTTACAGTTGTTGCCTTTGCTTTTGGCGTGAAACCCAAAAACTCATTGCAAAGACCGATGTCAAGAAGATTACCTCGAAGTTTTCTCCTGGGAGTTCAGTCGCTTAAAGTCTTATGTTCAACTTTTTAATCCATTTTTAGTTTATTTTTGTGTACAGTAAAAGACAGAGGTACAGTTTCATTTTTTCATAGGACTGTCCAGTTTTCCCAGTGCCATTTTTGACAAGCTTGTCCTTTCCCCACTGGATAGTCTTGGCTCCTTTTTCACAAGCTAACAAACAATATATGGGTGTGCATTTCTTTCTGGCTTTTCTGTTCTGCTCTGTTGATCTATGTGTCTATTTTTGTGCCAGAAGCAAATCATTCTGTTTTGATTACTATAGCTTTCTAATACAGTTTGAAATCAGCAACTCTAGTCTCGAACTGTGTTTTTATTTCTCAAGATCACTTTGACTCTTTGGTATTTTGTGATTTAATACAGCAGAACAGACCAAGAAGAGATGGGAAAAGTACACAGAAGAACTATACAAAAGCATATCTTAATGACCCAGAAAATCACAATGGTGTAGTTTCTCACTCAGAGCCAGACATTCTAGAATGTGAAGTCAAGTGGGCCTTAGGAAGCCCTGCTGCCAGTAAAGCTAGTGGAGGTGATGGAATTCCAGCAGAGCTGTTTAGAATCCTCAAAGATGATGCATTTAAAGTGCCTCACTCAACATGTCAGAAAATTTGGAAAAGCCAGCAGTGGCCAGAGGACAGAAAGAGGTCAATCCTTGTCCCAATTCCCAAGAAGGACAGTATTAAAGAATGCTCAAGCCACTGAACAGGGGCACTCATCTCCCATGCTAGTAAGGTTATGCTCAAAATCCTCCAGGCAGGGCTTCAGCATTATGTGAACCCAGAACTTCCAGATGTTCAAGCTAGGTTTAGAAAAGGCAGAGGAACTAAAGATCAAATTGCCAGCATTTGCTGGAACATAGAGAAAGCAAGAGAGTTCCAGAAAAACATCTGCTTCGTTGATCTCACCAAACTGTGGATCACAACAGAGTGGAAAATTCTTAAGGAGATGGGCATACCAAACCAACCTTACCTGTCTTCTGAGAAACCTGAGTACAATTCAAAGAACAACGGTTAGAAGCAGACAAGGAACAATAAACTGGTTCAAAGTTAGTGAAGGAGTCCGTCAAGGCTGAATATTGTCACCCTGACGATTTAACTTATATGCAGTGCACGTCTTGCGAAGTGCTGGACTGGATGAGTCCTAAAAGCTGGAAGCAAGATTGCTGGGAGAAATATCAACAACCTCAGATATGTGAATGATACCACTCTAATGGCAGAAAGTGGAGGGTAACTAAAGAGCCTCTTAATGAGGGTGAAAGTGGAGAGTGAAAAAGCTGGCTTAAAACTCAGTATCAAAAAAGTTAAGATCATGGCATCTGGTCCTATCACTTACATGCAAATAGAAGGGGAAAAGGTGGAAGCAGTGACAGATTTCCTCTTCTTGGGCTCTAAAATCACTGTGGATGGTGACTGCAGCCATGAAATTAGAAGATGATTGCTTCTTCGCAGGAAAGTTATGACAAACCTAGACAGTGTGTTAAAAGCAAAAACATCACTTTGCTGACAGAGGTCTGTATAGTCAAGGCTAAGCTCTTTCTAGTAGTCATGTACACATGTAAGACCTGGACAGACAATAAAGAAGGCAGAGTGCTGAAGAACTGATGTTTTTGAACTGTGGTGCTGTAGAAGACTCTTGAGAGTCCCTGGGCACTAAGGAGATCAAACTAGTCAACCTTAAAGGAAATCAACCCCAAATACTCTTTGGAAGGCCTGATGCTGAAGCTGAATCTCCAATACTTTGGCCACCTAATGTGAATAGCTGACTCATTGGAAAAGACCCTGATGCTGGGAAAGATTGAAGGCAGAAGAAAAAGAGGGTGACAGAGGATGAGATGGTTGGATGGCATCACCAATTCAATGGGCATGAACTTGGGCAAATTCTAGGAGATGGTAAGGGACAGGGAAACCTGGAGTGTTGCAGTCATGGGATCACAGAGTCGGACACACTTGTCAACTGAACAAAACGGTTTTATACAAGTTGTAGAATTTTTTTTTCTGTTTTGTGAAAAAACACCTTGGAATTTTGAAAGAGACTGCAGTGAGTATGTAGTATAGCTTTGGGTAGTATGGATGTATTAACAATATTAATTCTTCCAGTCAGTAAATATAAAATCTGTTTCCTTTTGTGTCTTTTAAAATTTCTTTCATGAGTGTCTTGAATGTTTTCATGCATAGATATTTCAACACTTTGCTTAAACTTATTTCTAAGTATTTTATTTTTGATGCAATTGTAAATGGGATTATTTCTATTTCTATAATTTGTTGTTGGTGTATGGATAGGTAACTGAGTTTTATATATTCAAATACAGTATACAAAATGCATGCTATTTTTTTAATAGAATAGACAATTTTCCCCCAATAAGACATACAGAATGCTCAAGAAGTATAGGACAAGATGCTCAACATCACTATCAGGGAAGTGCAAATCAAAAGTATAACAAATATCACCTCATTCCTGTTTAAATGGCTTTTACCAAAAAGTAAGAAACAAGTGTTGCTGAGGATGTGTAGAAAATGGAGGTCTTAATGGATTATTAGTAGGAATGTATATTGGTGCAACTCCCTTGGAATACCTTCTGGAAGTTTCTCATGAAATTTAAAAAGAACTGTTATGTGGCCATTAATTCCCACTTCTGGATATATATTCGCTTCTAACTATGTATTCAAAGGAAATGAAATAATGATCTCAAAGGAAATCTGTACTCCCATGTTCACTGTTGCAATATTCATAGTAGCCTAGAAACAACCTATTATAGGAACAGGTGAAGAGATTAAAATAATACATGTGAATTTTATCTAGCCATTACAAACAGAAACAAATTCTTCCATTTGTGGCAGCATGGATGAAACTGGAGGGTGTTATGCTAAGTGAAATAAGTTAGAGAAATATACTGTATGATCTCAATTGTAAGGAATCTAAAAAAATGTGGTACTTAGAAACAGATAGGAAAGTGATTGCCAAGGCCTGGAGGGTGGGGAAAATAGGGAGAGGTTTGTAAAAGGTTATACATTTTAACATATGAAAATTACAAGGTCTGAGGATCTAATGTATAGCATGATGACTATAACTGATAAAATTGTGTTGTGTAATTGATGCTGTCTAAGAGAGTGGAACTTACCTGTATTCTTTTCAAAAAATAAA
This sequence comes from Nanger dama, assembly GCA_917880005.1. NCBI lineage: Eukaryota > Metazoa > Chordata > Mammalia > Artiodactyla > Bovidae > Nanger > Nanger dama. The sequence continues at coordinate 9,516,702 of CAKJTW010000032.1, read as the reverse complement.
AGGTAAACATGTCAAATGATAGCTATGTTACTTAACTTAATGACAAGTGAAGTTGCTCAGTCGTGTCCGACTCTTTGCGACCCCCCATGGACTGTAGCCCACCACACTTCTCCGTCCATGGGGTTTTCCAGGCAAAAATACTGGAGTGGGTTGCCATTTCCTTCTCCAACTTAAGTTAATAGAAAAGTAAATTCTTTTCTAATACATACATAAATGAGGGTCAGCACTATGGCAGAGAGGTAGGCGGAAATGGCAAGTATACTGGAGTGGGTTGCCATTTCCTCCTCCAAGGAGCTTCCCAACCTAGGGATTGAACCATCTCCTGTGTCTCCTGCATTGCAGGCAGATTCTTCAGCTGCTGAGCCATCAGGGAAGTCCTAACAAAACTACCATATGTCCTAGAAATTCTACTGTTGGGCATATACCCTGAGAAAACCATAATTCATAAAGACACATGTACCCCAAAATTCATTGCAACAGTGTTTACAATAGCCAGGACATGGAAGCAATCTAGATGTGCACTGAGAGAGGAATGGACAAAGAAGATGTGGTACATCTACACAAGGGAATTTTAATTAATGTTAAAAAGGAGCGAATTTGGGTCACTTGAGCTGAGGTGGATGAATCTACAGCCTGTTATACAGAGTGAAGGAAGTCAGAAAGAGAAAACCAAATATTGTATATTAATGTATATATGGAATCTAGAAAAATGGCACTGGTTAACCTATTTTCAGGGCAGGAATAGAGACACAGACAGAGAAGAAATTTGTGGATACAACGGGGGAAGGAGAGGGCAAGTTGAACTGAGAGAGTAGCGTTGACACTTAGTACATTACCAATGTAAGATATTAATAGATAGCTAGTGGGAAGCGGCTGAGTGACACAAGCAGCTTACCCAGTGCTCTGTGACAAGCTGGAGAAGTGGGATGGGGTGCGTGGCGGGGGGATTCAAGAGGGAGGGGATACATGTATATTTATGGCTGATTCATATCATTGTATAGCACAAACCAACACATTATAAAGCAGTTATACGCCAATTAAAAGTAAATTAAAAAATAATATATACGTATATCAAATTATCATGTTAATGGCACCCCACTCCAGTACTCTTGCCTGGAAAATCCCATGGACGGAGGAGCCCGGTGGGCTGCAGTCCATGGGGTTGCTAAGAGTCGGACACAACTGAACAACTTCTTTCACTTTTCACTTTCATGCACTGGAGAAGGAAATGGCAACCCACTCCAGTGTTCTTGCCTGGAGAATCCCAGGGATGGCGGAGCCTGGTGGGCTGCCATCTCTGGGGTCGCACGGGGTCGGACACGACTGAAGTGACTTAGCAGCAGCAGCAGCAGCAGCATACTTTAAATATCTTACAGTTTTATTTGCCAATTCTGTCTCAAAAGAACTCTGCTTGCTAGTCACTATTCATGACATTTAATTTATATATGTCAGTGTCTACACAGGAAAAAGAAAAACTGCAGTATCTACTGAGAAAGGCAAAACGGAGACTTTTTGATGCTTAAATATCACTTAAGCCAAAGGATTAATAATTCAGTAGTTATCAGTGGATGAATAGCCCCTCAGCCTCTGGCCTCTCTTTTAACTGGACCCTCTTCTCCTCTTTCTAGTGCTTTGGTAGGTTCCTTATCTTTGAGGGCAAATTTAACAAGTCAGCTTCCATACAAATGTTATAACTGGGTGCTTAGTCCCCAAAGGTGACAAAGTCCCTTATACTTGAACCTGCCTGTGTGAAATAAAAGCCTGTCCCGTATCATTTGTGTTTTTAAGGAGATCCAAGAGGCTGAGGGTAGCATTGAGGAGGAGGTTTTGTTTTCCAAGCTGGATCCTCTTGTCAGGACTAGATCGGGGGTGTATGAAATTTTTCAGGCTGCTTGAGCAGCAGTGGCTGTCTTATGCTTGCATACATATGCCTATCACACACACACACACACACACACACACACACACACACACACACACACAACACACTCCACATAATAAATGACTGGCATGCAGAGTAAAGTTAGGTTCTCATTTTCCAGCGCTGAAGATAAAAAATTTAGACGAATCTTGTTGCCCTAATTGCCTTCTTTTCAGAGTAAAATGTGAATGAAAAAAGTGAAAATCCCACACAAAACCTTTAAATCAGAAGAGAATTTTAACTTTCCTCCTTCATTTTCTTAAAAATATTCAACAAACATAAATACGTAGACATCAGTATATTCATACAGATATACATACAGGGTAACTGAAGGATCTTCTAACCACGATGTTATTAACTTTGGTGTGGAAGGTCTCTGACAGTGTTATGATGACCAGTCACTAAAAGGTTTGACATTTTTCATGGGGCTGAATATGGTTTTCCTTCTGGACACTGCAGATCATAAAGCCTTTGTGGGGCTACAGCAAAAACTGAGAAACCTGCTCTTGTTTTGCTATCACCACCTCTGATTTTTGAACCTCTGGGGGCGTCTTATCAACAGAAGTTTCATCTGAAATGGCTACTATTAAAATGTCCATGTGTTGCATTTGAAAAGATATTTTTATTATTTGTTACCATAATAGCTGGAATTTTCGACTACTTTTCCTTTCTGTAGGAAGTATTACATTTTAATGTTGGTGTTTGTATTAAAGTTATAGGGACTTTGCATAAGAGTTTTTAAAAATTAATGCTTTGATCAGATTTTGTAACTGGAAAATAGGATTGGGGTGACCTGATTTCTCTCAGTCCTTTTGCTTGGTTACAGAGTGTGAACCACGTCAGACAGTGACTATTCTGCTCCTTATACAATTCCTGGGAAGTCAGTCCACAGTCTCCTTTAATGATCCACCCCAGGACTCAACAACCCAGATTGTTGAAATTTCTTGTTTTATATACCTTGAAGCTTGAAATCATTCCATTTTTTCCCCCATTATCCATGGAATTTGAAACCTCTTGAGTCTAATAATTCCTAATATACTTTAATGTGATTATTAAATGATATTGAGCATAATTTTCTAAGGGTAACCCATCTTCAGCATTTAGCATTTCTCATGTCTTCCTTTCCACTCTGTCTTTTGTATATTTCAGCATATGAATAAATAATCAGGATTGAAATTATTTCAAAGCATCTTAATTTACAAAGCAATTTTTATATCCATGCTGGTCTTAGTCTCACTGTGATAAACAAGGAGACAAGGGTTTCATGCACTTAGGGAAGAAAGAAATCTGGGAAGCAAGGAAGGAAGTTAAGATGATGTGTAATGAAGGGTTGAATAGAGCAGGAAATGGATGTAAGAACATGAAATAATGGGATGCTTATGTATTTCAGTGGCCAAACTATTTAAGATAGATGGGTCTGCCAAGAATAGTTTCCCTTTTCTGATTCACTAATTTTTGTAGCAAAATCAAAGCCTCATATTTTTTGCAGACTCTTGCCTGATTGAATCCCATCCTGACAAAGTTGGCACACACCTCCATACGCAGGTGTGTACACAGACCTTGACAAGTGAAATGAGTCAGTTTGCATTCTGTCTACCAATCGCTCTTTGGTCTGCCCCTCTTTCCCTCCAATTTTCTGTACTCTTCCTGCATGTTCTACCGGGTAGGATATGGGGAATGGGTGGCTCCAACACACACATTTAAAGTTGTAGGGATAAAGACGACTGTATTACAAATTAAAGTTATACTGCTGGTTCAGCAGTAAAGAAGCCACCTGCCAATGCAGGGGACCTGGGTTTGATTTCCTGAGTAGTGAAGATCCCCTGGAGAAGGAAATGGCAACCCACTCCAGTATTCATGCCAGGGAAATCCCATGGACAGAGCAGCCTGGTTGGTTACAGTCTGTGGGGTTGCAAAAGAATCAGACACAATTTAGTGACTAAATAACAAAATCAGGGAAGTCTTTTCCCCATCATTTGTTCCTGATCACTGCTGAATATGATTTAAAAACTGCAGATTTGGAGTTATAACTGAAAATCAGATATATATATATATTAATTTTCCAATTGAAGGAGGAATCCGTTAACTCAGTCCTTGAATGTTTAAAATCTTAGAACTTCATTAAGTTGTGATGACTGCAGTGAGACAGTCAAGGTTGAGAAATAGAAGCTCAGCCTTCTCTCCCCAGCAAGACAGCTGCCAGATGACACTGTGCTCTGAGCTTGTTCTCTTGGCCTCTGCTCTGCTCGTCTCCTGCATGCAGAGCAAGAAAACTTAAAAAGCTATTAGGGTTTGGGAGGGTCAGATACCCAATGGCAAAAATTTACCCCAATCCCACAAAGAAAGCAACCTTTATTTTTTTGAAATTGGAAACTGTAAGGAAAGATTTATGGACCTTCGGGTTTATAAAACCATCTGGTGCTTTGTAGTTTGCAGGCTGGTTGCTCTGAGAGTTCAAAGTTTGGACTGACCACACCACTATTGTTACCACTCCCTCCTCCTTCTTGAATAGTTCAATTTTTTGTTTCTACAATGATACCTAAGAAGCTAGTCTTTTAAACTTATTGGACAACTTGTAAAAATCAGGATTTAGGAGAATGTACCTGTTGCTTTTTAAGGGCACTTTTACTGTTTGTCCCTTGCTGCATTAAAGGAGTCCAGTTGGTGAACTCTGAGTTTCCACTTAGCTTGGCTTCCTTGTGGGAGCACTGCGTAATTTGGGTTTTGTTTTTGCAGTTGATGACCTTTGACCCCTCTCAGTAAAGTGTTTAGGTTGCGGAGGACTGAAAAGAGCTTTCAGATGGGATATTTCCAACCTCTTCCAAGCTAGAGCAATCTTCCCCTCAGGATAGCAAACCCTTATATAGAAATGGTTTTCAGCCTCTACAGTGTTCTGGTGGAGCAAGTCAGATCAAAGGCTTGATATTTGAAAAATGCACATTCACATTGCAGAGCCAAAAAAAAAAATGTTATGCAAGTCAATAATATCACTTCAAAGTGACTCAAGTGTGTTCTCAATTTCAAAAGAAAATGGAGAAAATGAGATCAGGGTGTATAAGTTTTCTGTGCCTAATTCTATTTGTAACTGAGATGAAATCTCAACTATCCCTTTACTGCTAGTGACAAGTCCCGAAGGACTCTGGGTGTAGGGCAATCTGCTTATAAATTGCCTGTACCTGTGATAATCTTGTACACTTAGATTACAAGGGTGACAAACTTTGATCCACCTCACACTTTTGGAATGCAAATTAGTTAAACTTTATTAAAGGAATAGCATTTTAGGGAAGAATATAAAATGAGAAACAGAGATAATGTGGATTAGCCCTTTAAATACCTTTAGTCCCAGAAAATTAGTTGTATTCATTAGTTGTATTCATAGTTGTATTCAATTTTTCTGTTGTTATAGTATTTGTTGAGCACCCATTTTATGGGTGTCTGTCATTCTCCTAGGTACAATATAATTGTATCTTTAGATTACACAACATTTTAGGGGTAAGACTGCTCTTTTTTTCTTTGCATGTTCAACATGCTTCATGATAACATTAGAAAAAGTCTTCTGTGTGCATCTACGCATGCAAATGATTTAGCGTATTATATTGGTACTTACTTGACATATGCATCTTACATACACTATCTAATTTGCTAGAAACTAAATATTAACCATATTGTGATGAAAGTTTACTCTCCCGACAACTCTTTCCCCATATTCTTTCCTGAAATGATGATGGTGAACTATAATATTGAGGAAGTCTATGTTCAGAATGTGAAGCTCAAAACATGAGACTCAGAGACTGAATCTTGAGGTCTGATCTGTCCCTTACCTTTGCCTTAACCCATTAGACATGATGTCAGCAGTTAGGCTAGGCAATATTTTTCCTTCCACGACAGTAGCTCTTATTTTGCTTCCCAACCTCTGATAAATCTATTTGTTTGCATCATCTTTCCAACACAGTGCTAACATGTCAAAGTTCATATGTAGACTGAGATGAAAACTGAATTGTGGATCTTAAATGATACTATACAGCCACTTGTTTGGAAAATGGAGAGACTCCAGATTGAGCAGATACGATACACAGATATTTGTCTAAACTGGTTCTGGATCTGATTCATCTGTGACTGAATTTTGGTTACCAGACCTGCATTTCATTTCTACTTAAACTCCAAAAGTGCGTCGGAGATTTTGATCAGGTTCTTTTGAATTTACTTTTAGTTAATCCTCTTAAATACAGTGTATAGACTGAGGGGAACTTCCCAGCACTCTGTGAATAAGACTGCATCCCCTTAAACGGCTCCTCCTTGTATTGCTCAGTGACTGGTTGGTGTAAGAAGCAGGCTGACTTGGGCTGCTTTCTTTCCTACTATTTTGTAGTCAGTATAAAAGCGAAGGGCTCTGTAAGCATAGCTGAGTGAATACACAGCGAGAGGCTCAAGATTTTAGAGTCACCTTTTGCTTACTCACTTCTTTCCTGTCCTCATATCGTATCCGTCACCAGTTTTCTCAGACAGTTTCTCCAGAAGTGGGCATTTCCACCTACCTCTGATGCGAAATGCACTGAAAATAGTTTTGAGCTTTGACAGACAAATCAACTTCAGCTTTTCTAACTAGTGGCACCAAATACATTCTGACCTGGAGATTACTAACCTCATGTTTGACAACAGGCGTTGATCCATGGTTGCCATCACCATTTAGAAAATATATTTGAATATATCATATGATGTGAGTTTCAACTGCAAAGTTTTGGGAGTCTTCATAATCCATCTGTTGTCATAACAGAAATTTAGAAAATGTTTGAAACTGTGTATATGCAATTTTATGTACTGTTTTACGTATAGGTATAATTTATAAATATAAACTTAAACATATATGGATGTGAGAGCTGGACTATAAAGAAACCTGAGTGCTGAAGAATTGATGCTTTTGAACTGTGGTGTTGGAGAAGACTCTTGAAGGTTCTTTGGACTGCAAGGAGACCCAACCAGTCCATCCTAAAGATCAGTCCTGAGTGTTCATTGGGAGGGCTGATGTTGAAGCTGAAACTGCAATACTTTGGCCACCTGATGTGAGGAACTGACTCATTTGAAAAGACCCTGATTCTGGGAAAGACTGAAGGCAGGAGAAGGGGATGATGACACAGGATGAGATGGTTGGATGGCATCACCGGCTCAATGGATATGAGTTTGGATAAACTCCAGGAGTTGGTGATGGACAGGGAGGCCTGGCATGCTGCAGTCCATGGAGTTGCAAAGAGTCAGACACGATTGAGCATCTGAACTGAACTGATGCTTTTATATATATATATATATATATATATTGCTAGGTTTATTGTATTAAATACTTTTTATCTGTGTCAAGAAAGGTCAAAACAAATTCAGTCTTTCATGTTATTGTGTTTGGTCTTTCCTCTTAACCTTCTGAATCAAGTTCTAGTTTTCACTCTAAATTGAGTGGAATCCACACCAAGTTTGTTTTCTCCCCCAGCTTGTTAAATACTTCATCATGGGGTCATCTTCATGTATTTTCTGACCTCTAAATTTCACCAGAGCAAACCCATAGTTTGCCTCAAAACCATCATGAGAGTCTGGCAGCCTTGGCCTCTTGATCATTTGTTTGAGATTTTTATACTAACCACACATTTCTGGGTAAGTAGACACATATATCCATGCTTTTCTGCAATACTATGGTAAAAGCCTTGGTCAGTGGTTTTCACAGGGAGTCGGGAAGCTATATTTTTAGTATTAGAGTGACCCCTGGGGCCTGGGTAAAATGCAGATTGCAGAAAAGAAGACATGACCATTCCAAGAACTTTGGCCTTTGACCCAGAAATATATCCTAATGGGTCTCTGGCTGAATTTCCACAGTGATTCTTAGCACAATAAAACTGACAACCATGAGTTTTTCTGAAATGTTTATACTGTAGTTTCTTAATCACATGTGAACACCATTGAAGGATTTATAAGTAATCTTTGGATTCTCAAAGTTCACAAACATTTGTCTGACCTTGAAAAAGGCCACAGGCAAATTATATGGAATTCGGAATCCAGAATAACTGAATTAAGTGAGATAATGTATGTGATAATTCTCTGTGACTTGTAACTACCAGACTGATGTTGATCATTGGTATGTACAGTTTAATTATTTTCTTTAGGTTCCATGGAATAAGATTTAGGTTAGGTCAGATTATTTGGTTTCTGTATGTGTCATAGTGAAACATAAATTGAATTAGGTTCAGATAACTGATTCTGTTCTTGCTTTGTTATACCAGTTTTCTATTGGTTCTACACTCCTTCTGCCTCTGTTTCTAGGGAATGTTTCTTTCCTCTGCTTTCTTTCTGTCTCTTTCTCTTAGAAATCATCTATTCCCCACCTGAGTCTGTGTTTTGGGGATGGGGCTGACACCTATTTCCTCACTCCAGGGATGGCCAGCTGTCTTGATCTGACCACTCAGGATTCACTTAATTTGTTCATGGTGGGCTTGTGAGTAGTGTTAACTATACTTGCCTCTGGGACTTTGCTAGAACTTTTGGGATGAGTAAAGATACAGCTTCTAGTAGTTGCATTTTCTGTTCTGTGGGGACAGCCTGCCTGTCAACCGGGAGCTAAGGAGAGGAATAGAGAAAAGAGACACATTCCTGATTCTAAATGTTGGACTCTGCCTCCTCCCATTCTCCAAGTCAGTCCCACTGAACTTCCATGTTCTGTGGTCCAAAGAACATCTCCATCTTTTTGTCTGTTTAATTTGCTTCAGAGAAGCTTCTGTTCCTGTCAATGGAATGTTCTGGTTTCTTCCCACCGTCATTCACTGGCTGGCTACTGGTTGTGTTACCTTGAACTTGACAGCCATCTTTTCTCAGGTTCAGTGTTTTCATGTGTAAAATCAAATTGCAGCATTTAGAAATCAAACAAATTAAGTAGTATACTGAAATGACAATATCTGAGAGTGTTATCAAGTTATGGGAGTTGGGTGCTATTAAATGAGTTATTATCAGCCTAGATCCAAAGAAATGAGAGAAGGGGGCATCTGTGGAACTTAGGCAGAGTCCTGCAGAGGAGGACACCTTGAAGAAACTGTGATTGTATCTGGGAAAATTTAAGAGGAGGGAGCCAGGGGAATAAGTTCATGGATCTCATTCTGTTTCCTTCCATCCATCTCCTGCCAGGGCTTCCCATTTGTTCATCCCATCAGGAAGACAGAAAGTAAGGGGGCCTGTTGATGTGGTCCCTAGGCCACCCCACAGAGGCCATGCACACGGTGGAGAAGGAAGAAAGTATACCCAGAAGGGTAAAGAAAAAGTATCTGGCATGGCAGATAATCTTGGACTTTTCTTTCAGTTATAAAATTAAATAGGAATGAATAAAAGTCTACAAGGACATGACATTGGGATTCGTTTGAATTAATGTACACATATGAGTGAGAACAGAGGAGGGAAATCTTACACCCCCCTTTTTTTCTGCACATTTATTATTTCAGTTCATTAAAAGCATGACTAATTAGGCCAATGATGTTTTACTGTTTCAATGACATGGCAAAAGAGCTAGGTAATTTTTAGTTAAATTAGATAATAAATTAGTTCAAATTATTCTTGAAAGTTGATTTAAAAAATTAGAATAGGACTTTGTTGATTTTGAAAATAGATTTAGAAAAGTACTTTTCTTTTGTATGTAGTAGAGTTGCATATCTTTAACATGTGCTTGACAAAAATCAGAAAAAGTAGACTCATAGATGTGGAGAGCAAACTAGTGGTTAGTAGTATGTGGGGTTTTTTTAGGGATGGGGGGTTGCAAACTATTGGATATAAGGCTGAAGGATGTTTTGTACAACATGGGTAATGTAGCCAACATTTTGCCGTAAATATAAATTTAAAGCAGAAGACACACAAAAATTTATTTTTAAAAAATCACCACTAAATGGAGGCCTAGTGTTTCATCTGGTTTCTCCACTAAAGAGGAATTTGTCTAGATGCTTGAGAAAGCCTGACCATGTTAGGCTTATTGCAAGACCACAAAGTACATATAAAACCACATATACCATTCTTTGTGGGTGATTTAAAGAATGTTCAAGAGTAAGTTTTTCTCTATACAAATTTTCCCCACTTATTTAATTCCTGAATAACATAGAGCTCCATTGTAATGGCACAATAGAATATTTAGAGTTGTTGTTCAGTCCTAAATTGTGTCCAATTATTTGCGACTCTACAGACTGTAGCACGCATACTCCCCTGTCTTTCAGAATATTCAGAGAGAATCAGTTCAGGTCAGTCGCTCAGTCATGTCTGACTCTTTGCGACCCCATGAATAGCAGCACGCCAGGCCTCGCTGTCCATCACCAACTCCTGGAGTTCATTCACACTCACATCCTTCGAGTCAGTGATGCTATCCAGCCATCTCATCCTCGGTCATCCCCTTCTCCTCCTGCCCCCAATCCCTCCCAGCATCAGAGTCTTTTCCAATGAGTCAGCTCTTCGCATGAGGTGGCCAAAGTACTGGAGTTTCAGCTTTAGCATCATTCCTTCCAAAGAAATCCGAGGGCTGATCTCCTTCAGAATGGACTGGTTGGATATCCTTGCAGTCCAAGGGACTCTCAAGAGTCTTCTCCAACACCACAGTTCAAAAGCATCAGTTCTTCAGTGCTCAGCCTTCTTCACAGTCCAACTCTCACATCCATACATGACCACTGGAAAAACCATAGCCTTGACTAGACGGACCTTAGTTGGCAAAGTAATGTCTCTGTGTTTGAATATACTATCTGCTGCTGCTGCTGCAGCTGCTAAGTCGCTTCAGTTGTGTCCGACTCTGTGCGACCCCATAGACGGTAGCCCACCAGGTTCTGCTGCCCCTGGGATTCTCCAGGCAGGAACACTGGAGTGGGTTGCTATTTCCTTCTCCAGTGCATGAAAGTGAAAAGTGGAAGTGAAGTCACTCAGTTGTGTCCGACTCTTAGTGACCCCATGGACTGCAGCCTACCAGGCTCCTCCGCCCACGGGATTTTCCAGGCAAGAGTACTGGGTGGGGTGCCACTGCCTTCTCCAAATATACTATCTAGGTTGTTCATAACTTTTAAGGAGTAAGCGTCTTTTAATTTCATGGCTGTGGTCACCATCTGCAGTGATTTTGGAGCCCAAACAGATAAAGTCAGGCACTGTTTCCACTGTCTCCCCATCTATTTCCCATGAAGTGATGGGACTGGATGCCATGATCTTCATTTTTTTGAATGTTGAGCTTTAAGCCAACTTTTTCACTCATCTTTCACTTTCATCAAGAGGCTTTTTAGCTCCTCTTCACTTTCTGCCATAAGGGTGGTGTCATCTGCATATTTGAGGTTATTGATATTTCTCCCAGCAATCTTGATTCCAGCTTGTGTTTCTTCCAGTCCAGCATTTCTCATGATGTACTCTGCATATAAGTTAAATAAGCAGGATAACAATATACAGCCTTGACGTACTCCTTTTCTGATTTGGAACCAGTCTGTTGTTCCATGTCCAGTTTTAACTGTTGGTTCCTGACCTGCATACAGATTTCTCAAGAGGCAGGTCAGGTGGTCTGGTATTCCCATCTCTTTCAGAATTTTCCACAGTTTATTGTGATCCACACAGTCAAAGGCTTTGACATAGTCAATAAAGCAGAAATAGATGTTTTCTGGAACTCTCTTGCTTTTTCCATGATCCAGCAGATGTTGCCAGTTCTGTATAAAGATATGGAGGTCTTACAAATTTAGAAAAAAGCCTGTTCAACTCCCATTCTTTTGTTAGAACTGCACCCTTGTAGACACGAAGTCTAAATGTTTGCGTGTTAGCCTATAATACAGAAACACCACCCTCCTCCTTGGTGATAGTGATGGACTGTGTCTATAGTTAGGGAAGCACAACAGGCTTCTTCTGTTGTGCGATGGTCCTCCTGTGCCCTGCGCACCAGGGAGGTCTGTGTGTGGCCATCTCCATCTATGTGTACCTTGTCTGTGGGTCAACCACAGTTCTTTAGCACCCCCAGCAAGAACTTTGTCTCGGCCACTGGAGGAGCAAACTGCAGAGTCTCAAGATTTTATTCCATCCCAAAGGGTTTAATCAGAAAGGTATACTCCATAGGAGTAAAAACAGACTCCCTGGAAAAGAACACAAACCATGTCTTGAACGTCTTCATAAATTTAAGAGAAAGATATCACCAAACTGATTGATATATATTCTCAAATAACATTTTTTTGTTGGCTGCCAGCATGTAAAGGTGGAGCATTTATAATCTGGAGATCACAGTGTAGACTCTTTCCACATACTCAGCCTCCTGCCACATTCCTTTCCATTTGCATTGGTGAACTGCAGTCTTTGCACACAATGGTAGAGTGCAGAGATAACGGATTTGACCCAGAAAAAAATTCAACCTCACATCACTTGTAAGAAGTGTGAATTGTTATTTCACACTGAAGATAGCCGTTTTCATTTTTTGAGTTTCTGCTATGCACTAGGCAGTCTAAGAGATGCTAAATGTAGTCTACATTGTCACATTTATATTTTTATTCACACGATCATACACGGCAGGGATGACTCTAGTTATTTTACGGCTAGAAAACTTCTTTCTCTCTTGCTTTCCTTATCCCTCCTATATATTAGAATTTGTTTTAAGTTCTAAGCACTCTTTTTCTTAAATCTTTTAAAGATTTCTTCCTTTTCTTTCCAGACCTTCTCCCACAAACTGCTCCATCAATCTCCTGGGTGATCCCCAGTCCCCAAATTCATATCCCTGGAGTCCCCTTCTGCTCCCACTAATAATGGCTCCATTTTTCAGTGGGACTTTGTTTTAAAAATACAATATAATCATGTCTCTCCCCCTAAACCCTTGGATGACTACCCTTTTCCCTAGAGAGGGCTTATTTTTCTTCTCACTGTTTCTGGGTCTCTCCTAGATCTGGCCCTTGCCTGTGCTTCAGCTCTCCTCCTGCCCCGTCCTCTCCTCTCTCCAGTCCAGCTACACCAGACCTGACCAGTCCCCTGAGCATACCACGGTCCTGTACTATCTTCCTTGCCTTGATTTGCTCTGCCAAGAATGTTTTTTCCTATAGTTTGTTCAGCTGCCTCCCGTGTATCTTTTAGATTTTTAGCTTCTGTGTCAGTTCTATGGACAGTGACTCCTCACCCTTTAGCCTAGGAGCTGAGTTCCCTTGCTCTATGCTCACACAGTGTGAATCCTTCCTGTTTTCCCACCTCTTCATGTTTGTGATTACTTGTTCAAATACCTGTCTTTTCCACTAGAATATAATCTTAATGAAATCAGTGACCTCACCTGTCCCATTTATCAAAGTATTTTCTTTTGTAATGTAGAATCTAGTGCTGGGGAAGCATTCAGTAAACAGTTGTCAAATACATAAAGATTTTTTTAAGAAAACAGAAACTGGAGAGGTTGAATCTCCTGCCCAGAGTCATACAAGCTATACCTCTGGCCTCACCTGGATTAGAACCCATGTGTGTTTATCAAGAGAGTCCAGCTTTCCTCCATTTGACTGCTACCTCGTGGAAGGGCTGTTGTGACTGGAAAGGTTCATTTATACTGTTTCTTGTTTTCTGCCCTTGGAGCAGTATTTTGAATCCAATTTTATATAATGGAAGGTTCTAAGATCTTTGTGATAATAGAATGTATACTTTAAAATAGTATTTTGAAAATTATAGATGCCTGCTTAGTGATATTTCTACATGTTTTAGAAAGTTATATAATCTAAAACCTTCTTGTGGAATCTGTCATTAACTACTTTTAATTTTCATCTTGAATTTTATGTTAAAATTTTAAGTAAGTTTTTTTTTTTTTAATCATCTTCTCAGGGCTTCCTTGTGGCTCAGATGCGAAAGAATCCACCTGCAATAAAGGAGACCTGAGCTCTATCCCTGGGTTGGGAAGATTTCCTGGAGGAGGGCATGCAACCCATTCCAGTATTCTTGCCTGGAGAATCCTGATGGACAGAGGAGCCTGGTGGGCTACAGTCCATGGGGTCACAGAGTCAGAAATGACTGAGCAACTCAACACAGCACAGCACAATCTTTCTTAAGTACAGTTTTTCCTGAAAGATTGCTTATAAATCACAATATTACTTGGGTATTTCCTTTTGCATGTGGAATACCAAGTGGAGAGGTAAATTGCTGCCATATAACAGTATTTGTTTTTGTTGATGAGGGGAGAAATTCATTTGTTGACAAGCCTTTGGCATGCGGCAGGTGAGTCTGCTTCCCTGATTTGAGTGGTTATCTGTGAAATTTATTAATTCCGAGTCCAAACAATGGTGAGTAATAGCAGTGCAAACCTTGGCTCTGGTTTTGTTTAGCTTATTTCTGCTGATGTTTATAAATGCCTTTTGAAAGTGAAAGTCGCTCAGTCATGTCACTCTTTGTGACCCCATGGACTGTATATAGAGTCCATGGAATTCTCCAGGCCGGAATACTGGAGTGGGTAGCCTATCCCTTCTCCAGCGGATCTTCCCTACCCAGGAATCAAACTGGGGCCTCATACATTGCAGGCAGATTCTTTACCAACTGAGCTATGAGGGAAGATCAAGTTGTTAGCAATTTGCAGATTACAGATTTCTTGAAACCAAAGAATGTGAGGGATGTGCACACATCCCTTCATTTCTCCTCCAGAATTTATTTTTTTCAGGCATCTCTAATAAGATGAGAATTTCCTGAAGACATAGAAACAAACATCTATGGCTGGCTCATGGTGGGAGAGTAGATATTTGTTTGCTTTAAATTTTCAGGAGTCATTGATTTTTGATATGTACTGCCCGGCGCTTTCCTGCTTCTGTTTGGTGCCAGCTCTACTCTGGAGGGAGGTTGGAGACAGAGTGGTTTTTTGAAATCCCATGAACCTAGCTTTCTCATCAGTGAAAGTTTGAAAGACAGTAGCTGTGGAGATCTTCTTTCGAATACAACTGGAATATTAGTGGAATTGTTTTTTCCTGTTACCTGCATACATTTTGTAACTTTCCTTTGGACACTGTATGATTTCCAAATTAATTTCATCATCCTCGGTGTAGAATTTGTAGTGTTTATTGTGTAACAGTAGCAGTGACAATCTTTGCATTGTTTGATTTTTGATAGTGAAACAATTCATCCCAGTGCTACTGCTCTTTGCTCATAAAACTGACCAGTTATGATTGCATTTGTAACCATGAGTGAGCTTAGAGCTTTCTTCAATCTCTCGCTAACTCTTAAGAAAGAATTTCTTAGGTAAAGACTGCAGAACTAGACATTTGAGAAATGCTGCAGTGTTTCAAATGACTCACGAATGTAGAAGAACATTTTCTGTTGTAGTTCACTTGAAAGATGAACTTGGTTTTGAGTATCAGCAATGGAATTTTAAACCTTTGAGGTACTCAGTGAGATTCTGTTATTTCTTTCATTAATTCATGTCTTTGCAGTTTTAGATCTAGGAGGAATATTCTTCAGAGGGAAAAACCCACTGGAAGTGGCAGTTTCACTAAGCAGTGAAGAGTTAGTTTATTTTCAAATAAGTAAAGATGTTGGATGGGATACTCTTTACAAAGACTTTCAGTATGTTTCACAAATCACTTCTCAAAAATGTGAAATATATATATATATATATATAATTTTATTTTATTTTTTTGCAGGGGGCAGGAGTGGAAAGGTGAAAATTCTAAGTTGTGAATTCCAATTGCCTGGAACAAACTTCCACTCTGTTTCTACTGCAGTGGCATTTTTAGTATTCTTAATTTGTTTGGTGGATCAAATGATTTTACTTAGTCACATGAGTGTTCCCTGTAATAGACAACTTTGTTTTTGAAGCAAATATGCACTTGGAAATCTGACAATGAAGAGACAGAACAAAGCAGATGTGTGAATTGATCATGAAACAGATAGATAACTAGAACAATGAAGTTATTCACTTGTCATTATTTTTGTGACAGTCACTATAGACAGGTTTTCTCAGCGTACTTCCCCATGGATATAGAAATGAATGATTTTAATGCTACTACATATGGGGTGACTCTGTTGCTTCCTACCATCATTCGAAACAGAAGATCCACAATTCTTGGGCGGGAGACAAGAAAAGTCATGACTAGACTCACAATTATTATTTAGGTTGTAATTAGATAGCATTCAGTATGGATGAGGCTTTGGGTTACCTTAGATGAATGTTTCCTCATTGGGTGCTATGGGTTAAGTTCTTGTGTTCTCTGAGAATTCTTACATTGAAAACCTAATGCCCAAGGTGATGGTTTTAGGAGGTGGAATCATTTGAAAATGATTAGGTTATGAGGGCAGAGTCCACATGTGGGCAGAGCCTGCATGATTTTGAAAGAGGCCTGAAATACTCGCTCATTCTTTCTGTCCAAGGGTGGAAGAAATGTCTGTGTCCTGGAAAAGGCTCTCACTTAACCATGCTGGCACTTTGATCTTGGACTTCAAGCCTCCAGAACTGTGATAAATAACATTGTTTATAACTCCCCCAGCCTTTGGTATTTTGTAAAAGCAGCCAAAATGGACTAAGACACTAGACATGATTAAATGGGGAAAAAAAATTGTCAAGCTTGTTTTCTCTTCCATAGTTGTGAAAGTGGAAGAGGTAGCATAGATATTCAATTCCAGATAAAGTGGCACATGATAACATACTCCATAGAACTGTAAATTTCCTTTTGTAGTCCTGTGACATGCTCACCTGGGAAGGCATTTTCTTAGATGTAACTGACATTTAATCCAAAAGATTGAATAAAACAAATCACCTTCTATAATGTGGGTGGGCTTTATGCAATCACTTGCGGGCCTTAAGAACAAAGATTGAGGTTTCGCAAAATAAAAGCAACTCAGCCTCAAGACTGTACCATTAACTGGTACCCAAATCTCCAAGCCTAGTCTACAGAGATGGAGCAACTAGACACTAAGGCCTGTCACTGGGCTCTCATCTAAGTCCTAACATAACTGCTCTTGATTTTAAAAACTTATTTTTACTTCTCTAGGCCTAAGTTTTCTCAGCTACACAGGAAATTAGATTAGAAAATCCTTTACATTTCCAAAGATTATGCAAATATCTGTATAAAACATGATCCCAAGCTGAAGATTTATTTGTGCCTCTCTTGAAAAGAAAATTATTTCTAGTGCAGCTTCCTGTTAAGAAATCTTACACTCCTTATTATGTGCTCTATCTCATAGTGTATTTCTGTAGCTTAGCTTTAAGAAAATTTCCTTGATAGAAATAATAATTTGATTGTTATGGAATACTATTTTTATCTCTTTGGTCTTCCACTGAAAAGCATGAGTTGTAATTAATGCACTCTAGTGAGAGAAATGGCCCCCCACTCCAGTACTCTTGCCTGGAAAATCCCATGGTCTTAGGAGCCTGGAAGGCTGCAGTCCATGGAGTCGCTGAGGGTTGGACACGACTGAGCGACTTCACTTTCACTTTCATGCATTGGAGAAGGCAATGGCAACCCACTCCAGTGTTCTTGCCTGGAGAATCCCAGGGACAGGGGAGCCTAGTGGACTTCCGTCTCTGGGGTCACACAGAGTTGGACATGACTGAAGCGACTTAGCAGCAGCAGCAGCAGCAGCAGCAAGAGAAATTGGTTGAAAATGTTAGCATGTCAACTTGAAGAAGTTTACTAGTTTAAAAATGGTTCTTGGTGTATACAGAAGAGGTATGATTTGCATAGTTTTGTTTCTTGCAACAGTGTTTTTTTTTTCCCAAATAGCATATCTGTCCTTTTTTAATTTGCCTTAAGTTATATAGAATACATCCTCTTTTTGAAGGGGAAAATTGACAAAAAGGAACTTTTATCTGGAATAGCAGTTAAGATTTTGTCCAATTGTCATCTAATCCAAAATATAAATCTCATTGTAGGACCATCATCCCTAGAAAGGTGAAATTCCCACATAAATTGTCCCTAACATCAGCTTATCCTTGGAAGAAAAGCTATGACCAACCTAAATAGCATATTCAAAAGCAGAGACATTACTTTGCCGACTAAGGTCCGTCTAGTCAAGGCTATGGTTTTTCCTGTGGTCATGTATGGATATGAGAGTTGGACTGTGAAGAAGGCTGAGCACCAAAGAATTGATGCTTTTGAACTGTGGTGTTGGAGAAGACTCTTGAGAGTCTCTTGGACTGCAAGGAGATCCAACCAGTCTATTCTGAAGGAGATCAACCCTGGGATTTCTTTGGAAGGAATGATGCTAAATCTGAAACTCCAGTACTTTGGCCACCTCAAGCGAACAGTTGACTCATTGGAAAAGATTCTGGAGGGATTGGGGGCAGGAGGAGAAGGGGACGACCGAGGATGAGATGGCTGGATGGCATCACTGACTCGATGGACGCGAGTCTGAGTGAACTCCAGGAGTTGGTGATGGACAGGGAGGCCTGGCGTGCTGCGATTCATGGGGTCGAAAAGAGTCAGACAGGACTGAGTCACTGAACTGAACTGAACATCAGTTTGGCAATCATTCATTTGATGCATGTTCCATTGAAATACTCATGGTACAGAGGACTATAAAGAATTATGACTTCTTTGAAATTCAGATTCCTCATCTCTGAAATGCTTTTAGTTGTAATATGTACTTCAGAAAGAACTAAATAAGCTGGTCTGTGAAAAATACCAGTTGCTGGCATGGTTGAGATGCTCAGTAAATAGTCATTTCAGTGCATCTGGTGTGGCCTTTGTAGCCCTGAGGAAACTGAACTAAAGTAGTGGGAATAGGTGTTGTTCAGATCACTAACTGTGATATAAACCAGAATGTGGTCAGTGAGATAAAAATGGTAGAATGAAATTAGGAAGCCATAAGGAGGGATGGTACTTTCATCTGGAAAAGTAGATAACAATTCATCAAGGAGGTGAATTTCTTTTGGACCATGGAAGAGAGGCTAGCTGTTTGTGTGCAGTGTAGGAATATTTGATTTGTAGGCTCTCATTAAAGTATTTTTATCAGTCATGATCTCAGAGTACAGCTAAGAAATTGAGCTCCTGTGGTAAAGTATAAGAATCCTATGGTAAAAGTAGATTCAAGTGGCAGGATCAGAGCACTGTCTCTATTATGTCCTGTTCAGCCTTTTAGTCAGTGACTCGATTATCGCATTATCTTAGGATGTGAAAGTGGGACATCTAATGCACGTGAAATGTGAAAGTGAAAGTGTTAGTTGCTCAGTCATGTCCGACTCTTTGCGACCCCATGGAATGTAGTCCGTCAGGTTCCTCTGTCCAAGAATACCAGAGTGAGTAGCCATTCCCTTTTCCAGGGAATCTTCCTGTCCCAGGGATTTGATCCTCGGTCTCCTTCATGCAGGCAAATCCTTTACCACCAGAGCCACCAGGTATGTGGAATAAGAGACTGCAAATCCAATGGTTTCCATTTAATAAAGTGACAATTAAAAAAACAAGTGCATCCACAGTTCCGTAATTATGTCCAAATGATCAGGCATAATGGTTTGGGTGGGAAAAAAAAACCTCAGTGATTTTGGTTCACTGTAAGGTGTGGGAGGCAGCATCTAAAAATTCATGGACATTTTACTCTGAAGGAATAAAATGGATTCATTCAACAAGCGTCTAATGAAGGTCTGCTGAATGCGAAGAATGGACAGCAGTGAAGAGTACACGTGTGGGCACTGTAACTCAGGACTTAAATTTTAATAGAAAAGCAGACATGAGATAAACTGCAAAGTTAAATGTTGCACCACAATTGGGAGAAACACAGAATGCCGTTATGTTCACGTAACAAGGAGACTTGAGCTGTGTCGGAGTCAGGAAAGGAAAGGCTGCTTTGTAGAAGTGGTTTTTACTGAGATCTGAAAGATGTCAGGGAAGTAGTCAGGTCAAAGACAGAGGGTCTTCCAAGTAGAGGAAAGGGCATTTGTAAAGAGCTTTAGCCATATGTGAAAATAGAGAGTGAGAAGAAAAGACACATGAGAACTGAACCTTCAAGTAACTTATTCTACTTGGTAAAACTTATGATACCTAGACAACGAATACAAAGTGGAATATGGTCAGTGCTGTGAAAGAGATAAGAATGAAAATTTTCAGAGCATAGCAGATATTCCATTCATCCGGGAATTTGGTAGAGATTCAGTTAAACTTAGGCAACTTGGTTTCTGCTTTTGCCATTGAGTTTTATGAGTTTAGAAAAGTGACTTAATCATTCTTGGATTTATTTATGTATCTCTAAAATGGGAGGATTGTCTAGTTGATTTCCAAGGTTTTTCGTTTTCTGAATATCCAGTTAATCCCACTGGGCAATTATCTGGAATAAAAGCCCCTTTACCCGCCAAGAATAATGACTGATGTAGCTAAAAAAAGAAATTATATAAAAAGTATTGAAATCATTGATTTTTTTCTTTTTCAGTTTTATTGAAATATAATGAACAAACTTGCAAGATATTTAAAGTATACATGATGATTTAAGCATGTATATGTTATTAAAGAATTCCCCCATCAAGTTAATCACACATCTATTAATATAACCTCACATATTTACCTTTTTGAGATCTTTCTTGGTGAGAACATTAAAGTTTTACTTTCTTGCATGCCTGCTAAGTCACTTCAGTGTTGTCTGGCTCTTTATGACCCCATGGACTGCCTGCCAGTCACCTCTGTCCATGGAAATTCTCCAGGCAAGAATACTGGAGTGGGTTGCCATGCCCTTCTCCAGGGGATCTTCCAAATTCATGGATCAAGCACGTTTCTTTTATGTCTCCTGCATTGGCAGACAGGTTCTTTACCCATAGCACAACTGGAAAGCCCTTTACTCTCTTAACAAATGTCAATAATACATTACAAACCGTAGTCACTGTGTTATACACTAGATCCTCAGACCTTATTCATCTTAGAGGTTAAAGTTTGTACTCTTTTACTAAATTCTTTCCTTTCTCATTGATTTTTTAGCATTTATTTTTATGTGATCTGAGACATATTCTTGTGTTTATGGTTTTGAATTCAGGAAAAAAGATATCCCCTTCCTGTTGTAAACACTTTAGTGATAGGTCCTTAAGGAACCATCTTTCTCTAGCAGCTCCATAATCACTTGTATCATTTTCTGAAAACAAGATGATTTACACAGGTAAGGAAAATAAAGAGAGCTTAGTGAACTTAAACGGTTATTGGAAGTTGTATCAGAGTTAAGGATAACTGAAAAGCAATAGCAAAAACTCGCAAGAATAGGGAGCGATGAACACATTTATGTCCACAGGGCAAAGGAAGGGAGTGGACCTTGCAGTCTCTAGAGAGACTTGTATATAGCTGCAGCTGAAGGCAAGAGCCTCTGACCAGAGCTCTGGGCTTCGGTGAAGAAACGAAACTTGGCCACCTCCCAGCAGAAAAAGAGTCAGAGCAAACAATCAAATAATTAATCTCTTTCTCCACTGATTCTCTAATCTCTTGCTAGTGTCTCCCATTGGCCAAACTAGAAGTCAGAGCCCAGGAAAGCCAGAGGGACGCAGTCTGGTCTGGTCAACCTCCAAAGGTTCATAACATGAATGAAAAGGATCAAGCATAGTTCTAGAGGGGCATATAAGGAATATCCAACTCACCCATCATTCCTACATGGTATAAATGTTTTCTTTATCCTATAAATGTAGTTGTTCTTCATAGACATTTAGAATGGCTCTTGGCATTATTAACGTAAGAGTTAATAATTTACGGGTTAATAGCCCTTAACTTTAAGGGTTAACTTAACCATAACTTTAACAGTCAGCTTCTGATCTGACCTAGATTTGGACATTGGCCACTATAGTGCTGTTAACATAACGCTGTTACTGGGACCTCAGTGACTGTACTGCTGATTTACTTAAACCCTTTGAAAAAATAGGTAGCGTAACCTGACTTAGGAAGGGACTAGAAGCTATTAAGATGTGTTTTTATACACTGTTGGCTTCATTTGGCTAACTTATATGTGTGAGAGTGAGGACTTTTAAGTCCATATTTATGAGTTACTGATCTGTAATTTTCTGTTTTTGAGCTGCCTTTGTTTTGCTTTGGTGCAGGGCAATACTGGCCCCACAGAATTATTTTAGAAGGGTTTCCTCCCTTTTGTTTTCTCTAACAGATTATGTCAACTTGGTCTTAATTTTTAAAATGCTTGTTAGAATTCTCCAGTAAAACCATCTTGGATTAAAGATTTCTTTTTGAAATTTTTTATGTTACAGTTTCAATGTCATTAAAGGTTATAGGACTATTCAGATGATCTACTTGGATGGGTTGTGATAATTTATGAATTTTGAGGAACTGTCCATTTCTTCTAAGTTGTCACCCCCATGAATATAAAATTATTTATAATATTCTCTTGCTATAATTCTTAATATTTGTAAGATCTTTATGATATCCCTATTTCATTCCTAATATTAGCTGTTTGTGTAGTCTTTCTTTTTGTCAGTTGTGCTAGAATTTTATTAATTTTGTTTTTTCAGAGAAGCAGCTTTTTGTTTTATTGACTTTTTTGTTGTTTTCCTATTCTCAGTTTCATTAATTTTTACTTTTTGTTATTTCCTTCTTTCTGATTGTCTTGGGTTTATTTAACTCTTCTTTTTAGTTTCTCGAGGTGTGAAATTTTATTATTAATTTCAAACCCTGATTTCTTATGGATGTAAGCATTTAGTGCTAAAAAATTTCTCAGTGCTGCTTTAGCTACATTTCACACATACTGATATGTTGTGTTTTTGCTTCCATTAAAGCTCTGTGTATTCCTGAATTCTACTGATATTTTCTTTTTGACCAGTGGATTTTTAGAAATCTGTTGTTTAATTTACACATTTAGAGATTTTCTTATTGTCCTTATGTTACTGATTTTTTTTCCCCATATCATACTTAGAATACATTGTTTGATTTCAACACTTTTAAATCTGTTGAGCTTTGTTTTGTGGCTCAGAATATGGTCTATCTTGGTGAATGTTTCTTGGGAAAAGCATGTATTTTGCCACTGTTGGGGAGAGCATTGTATATATGTGTGTGTGTTCATGTTTATATATATGCGTCATTTAGGTCCTGTTTCCTTGTGAGCTTCAGAACTTCAATATCCTTGCTGATTTTCTGTTTAGTAGTTCTCTATTCTTTTAGTTTCTGAGAGGACTGTTGATGTTCTGAATTATAATTATAGATTTACTTATTTCTCTTTTGAGTTCTATCCATATTTGCTCCATTTAAGACTGTGTTGTTTGACGCATACGTAGGATTATTATGTATGCCTGTGGATTGAGTCTTTTATCCTTATGTAATTCCCTTGTGTTCCTCTTTGTCTCCAGGAATTGTCTTTGCTTTGAAGTCTACTTTATCTGATATTAATCTATCCTTTTTATCCTTTATTTTCAGCATATCCATGTCATTAGTGAGTTTCTTTGAAACAGTATGCAGGGCCTCATGTTCTTCTTTTATTCAGTCTGCCAACTCTGTCTTTTGATCAGTATGTTTAGACCATTTATATGTTAGGTGATTAATGATATGTTATTGCTTAAGTCTGACATTTTATTATTTGGTTTTGTTTGTTCTTCTGGTTCTTGTTTCTCTGTTTATATTTTATTCAGTTTTTGTGTTACTTGAACCCTTTTTAAGATTTTAATTTATTTCTGTGCTTTTGAGTGTCTCTCTGTTCTATGGGTCTATTTGTCTGTCAACCTTTCAGTCATATCTATGATTTATCATAGCCTATTGGTATCAGTGTTTTACATTCCTTGATGAGGAGTGGAGACGTCCTTCCATTTAGGGCCTTCCTTACTTTTAAATGCCATTTTTGTGAGCTACAGATGATATAATTTTTGCTGCAGTCATTAAGTATGATTAACAAATATGAGGAAAAGGACAGTCTATTGTATATACTCAGTTCTTTGCATTGTTCTCTTCTCCCAGTGTTCTGAGAGTCTTTCTTTTGCTTTTCCCTTTCTCTGTGAAGACTTTCTTTAGCCACCTGTAAGGGCAGAGATGCTAGTGACAAATTCTTTTAGTTTTTTTTTCTTTATTTGAGAATGCTTTTATTTCTCCTTCATTCCTAATGGATAATTTAGCCATGTAAAGAACTTGGTGATGGACAGGGAGGCCTGGCGTGCTGCGATTCATGGGGTTGCACAGAGTCGGACACGACTGAGCGACTGAACTGAACTGAAAGAACTTGTAATAGACAGTTCTTTTCTTTAAGGACTTATGACTTTCATAAGGCATCCAGAGTTCATAAGAGACATTCACTGATATAGGAGTTGATGTTTCCCTACAGGTAATACATCATTTCTCCCTGGCTGCTTTCAAGATTTTTCCTTTGTCTTTCATTTTCTGAAATATAATTAGGATGTGTCTTGGGGTGGGTTCCTTTGGGTTTAGCCTATTTTGAGTTGCTGTGCTTTTTAAATCTGCATGTTTGTATCTTTTCCACATTAAGAAAGTTTTCAGCCTTTATTTCTTTGTGTAATCTTCAGACATGTTTTCTTTCAATTTTTTTTTTTATTCTGGGAATGTGATGAGATGAGTTTTGGATTTTTATTGTTATCTGACAGATCACTGTTTAAAAGATGCTTACTCTTTGGAAGGAAAGTTATGACCAACCTAGTCAGCATATTAAAAAGCAGAGACATTACTTTGCAAATCAAAGTCTGTCTAGTCAAGGTGTGGGTTTTCTGGTATTCATGTATGGATGTGAGAGTTGGTCTATAAAGAAAGCTGAGCACTGAAGAATTGATGCTTTTGATCTGTAGTGTTGGAGAAGCCTCTTGAGAGTCCTTGGACTGCAAGGAGATCCAACCAGTCCATCCTAAAGGAAATGAGTCCTGAATATTTGTTGGAAGGACTGATGTTGAAATGAAACTCCAATACTTTGGCCACCTGATGCAAAGAGCTGCCTCATTTGAAAAGACCCTGATGTTGGGAAAGATTGAGGGCAGGAGGAGAAGGGGATGACAGAGGATGAGACGGTTGGATGTCATCACCGACTCAATGGATATGAGTTTGAGTAAACACCAGGAGTTGGTGCTGGACAGGGAGGCCTGGCGTGCTGCAGTCCATGGGCTCACAAAGAGTCGGACACAACTGAGTGACTGAACTGACAGGTCACTATGGTTCTATTCTTTTTTTTTTTTTTTTTTTACAATCTGTATTCTACTTATTATTCAGATTATATGAATTCTATTAATCTATCCTGAAATTCAGTGATTCTTATCTTTTGTCATCCCGATTCTGCAAATTGTTTTTTTATTGTAACTTTTATGTATGTAATTTTCATTTGATTCTTTTTTGTAACTTCTATTTCTTTGATAAGATTTTTTCTCATTATTTGAAGAGAATTTGTAATTTATCTTGTGTGTATTAATGATAACTGGTTTAAGACTTTTATCAGATAATTATATCTGATTAATTTCAGTGTTGATGTTGGTTGGTTGTCTTTTCTCAGTCCAGTTCTCAGTTTCTTGATTCTTGATATGACAAGTCATTTTCAGTTTTTGCTTTGATATTTTGTCCTATGTTAGAAGACTCTGGGATCCTATTTAAATCTTGCCTTACCAGAAAGTCATCCTGTTTAGGTTTATTGTGGCTTTCCAGGCTTAGTTTGTGGGGTCTGTTTCTATTAACAGGTTTTTTTGTTTGTTTGTTTTTGTTTTTAAGCCTTTGCCATGTTATTTTGATTCATTTACATAATCAAATGCTGCTTGGATGTGTCTGAGGAAGCAAAATGGGTTTCCCCAGTCTAGGCCATTGGGCGTCTCTAGATGAAACAAGGCAGTTCAGGGTCTTTAGGGAAAAAGGGGCTTCTTGGGCCAGACTTGTTGGTACAGGATCTCCCCTCCTAGTGCCTCCCTAGCTGCTCAGTATTTCTGGACAGAGGCAGGAGCTTTTAGGCTCTTGAAAACAAAGCTCTGCCTGTATGGTTGAGTCCCTCTTGCTGGTTCTACCCACCCCCGCTTGTATTCCCAGTGCAAAAGGGAGTTTCAATCTCGTGGAAGCTTCCCTGGCCAGGTACATGTTCTAACAGAATCGCCCCTGCTCTGGGGGACCACAAGTGCTTCTGAGGCTGGCCTGCGGTTTGTGATGGGGTCACATTACAGGTGCTCTCTGGAGGGGCCACCCAGGCAATGGGGGCAAAAAGGCTTCCAAAACCTGGTTGCTTGTATCGTGTCTCTTGCTGTGCTGCATAGCAGCCTTGCATGGAAGGCTCCCCCAGGACACTACTCCCTATCCATCCTTCTGATGACTTGGCCCAACTCATCTGGTGTCCTTCACGTTCATTCCTGGGGAGGAAGGGCCCTCTCAGGCTGCCTTCTGATGCTAGGTTGGAGGTCAGGAATGCGGGGCCCGGGTTGCTTTCTTCTGTTGGGTGCTGCTGTGTTGCTCTTCCAGTCTTCAGGCCCTAATAAACTAGTTTACCCTCTTCTTACTAACTATCAAAGGTCTCCTTTAGTGGCCTCTTGTTATTTCCGGAACAAACAGAAGAGTGGGCACGAAGAGATCAAGTCCATCTTGTCTGAACCAGAAACAAGGTGTGTTTTATAACCCAGGGAAGAGATTTCAGTGAGGGAAGTTGAGGAGGAAAGTAGAAGAGAGTCCACGGTAGGCAGGAGATAAAAGTCAAGTCGCCCTTTTCTTTGGAAGTCACAGGAAGCTCAGAAAGTATTTACTCTAAGTGATATGTACATTCAATTCTGAGTACACTTTCTGTTTCAGCAAACTGTAAGTCTTCTTTATTTTTCATTAATTTTCCTTACAAATGGGTGTGTATAATGATACCCATACTACATTTTATTTATTCTTCTAGGTCAATTGTTCAAATTATGACTTCAGACTTAAACCCATGAAAAAGAAATCTATTTGGATTATTTAGCAATAGATGAATTGATGGAATAATTATAATAATAAATTATAATAATTTTAATAATAATAAAATGACCAATGATTACTTGAGCTTACAAAATTTTATATATGCATATGAAGAGAGATGGACTTTCTTGGTAGCTCAGATGGTAAAGAATCTTCCTGCCATGCAGGTCACATGGGTTCAATCCCCGAGTCAGGAAGATTTTCTGGAGAAGGTAATAAGCTACCCATTCCAGTATTCTTGCCGGAGAATTCCACGGACAGAGGAGCCTGGTGAGCTACAGTCCATGGGGTCGCAAAGAGTTGGACACAGGTGAGCGACAAACTCTAACATTAAGAGAAATATTCACAGGTAATTTCATTCCTGGCCCCTTGTGGTATTCTGAGACCTTTGAAGTAAATGATATGTAAAATAAATTATTTTATTATAAGCTACTGTGGTATAACTATGTCTGTACATTCGGAATCCATTATTCCAGTGGCCTTAAAAATGAGTGTCCTTATCCTTTTGGGAAGGAAATGTTAGCATTTCTATTTATTTTTAGCTCACGGTCATTAACTTATATTTTATATATATTTTTAAATGTCATAATATATTAGAAAGCAATGCATATATAATATTTCTACATATTATAATTTGGGGCACTGATAGTGTGTTGTCAGTAAACAAAATTATCAAAATTTGCTACATTAAATGTTACTTAATTTGAGGGAATTTATCCCAAATCATTTGTGAAATCGGTTCAACTGAAGGGAGGCAGAATGTTCAGAATATTCATGTTTGTATGAGTTTTCATAGAGCCTAAGAGATGGAAACATTTTTGAAGTTGGGCAGAAGAGCAAGAGATCTGACTGGACAGGGGAAACCTTGGATTTTGGAATGCAAGAAAGCACGTTTGCTACCCTCAGGAGGCTCTGACATGTTAGGTGATCTTTAAATCACCTCCTTTTCTTCACCTTTACTCCCTAAACCCCTTCCTCTGCTTTACCATTTCTTTTCCCATAATACAGATCACCTGTTAACATACCATATAATGGTAACATACCATATAATTTGATTTACTGTCTTCCCCCACCTAGAATATAAGTTCCATGAGGACAAGTGTCTGCCTGCTTTGTTTACTGATGTAAACCAAGGACCTGTAAGAGCTCCTGAGTCAAGAAGGAATTAAGTGAATATTTGTTAAATGACCAACAATAGCAGAGTACCTTGTTGACATATAGGTTTCAGAATTTAGTGGTTGTTATTAGCTATTGTAACTAAGCTGTTCTGCAGTTAATCTTACAAGGTTAGGATGCTCTTCCATTTTTATATCAGCATAAAGTACATTTGGAGGTAAAGATAAACATGAAGATGCATTTAGACCCAATATGCTAAGTAGAATGTAGCTTTGAAAATAAAGCCAGTAACTTTTAGTTGATTTGCCTTCTTTATCCAAAATATTAGTATATTCCTTAAAAAAAAACTTTCCATATATATGTGTATGTATATATATTTGTTTATATGTAACTTAGGCTTCCCTGATGGCTTAGAGGCTAAAGCGTCTGCCTACAATGCGGGAGACCCAGGTTCGATCCCCAGGTTGGGAAGATCCCCTGGAGAAGGAAATGGCAACCCACTCCAGTACTCTTGCCTAGAGAATCCCATGGACAGAGGAGCCTGGTAGGCTACAGTCCAGGGGGTCCCAACTTAGCGACTTCACTTTCACTTTCACATTATATATTATATGCATAAGACATAATGGTAATATGTCCATTATACATATATAACATTGACATATAACATGTTACATATAATGAGTGTACAGCATATATGTATATATTGTATGTATATGTTGCAAAATGATCACCACAGTAAGTCTGGTTACCATCCATCACTATACATTTACAATCTTTTTTTTTCTTCTGATGAGAACTTTTAAGATTCTTAGCAATGTTCAAATAGGCGATAAGCATTTTCCTTTTTGACTTAGTGTAGTTAAATGGGACAAGTGGCTCTGAATCTTAGAGCCAAAGAATCGTGTTTAAACTATAAAGCTGAATAAGACTTCTCAGTGCCAGCTCATATAGAGCTTCTGGAAAATCCACTCCCGACTGGTTCCACCTGGCTGCCATCACGCTTGGTCTGGTGTGCAGGCAGAGATCTGTGTTTAAAACATTCATTCCCACCGCCCCCCCAACTTGTCCATGCGTTTCTTCCTCAACATCTTTCATTGCCTCATTTGTCTTTCCTGTCTTCACTACCAAATAGGTTATAATTATGGCAGATGTCTAAGTAGCTAGAGTAGCATCTGCTGCCTACTGGGCATTTTGGAAAGAGGCTCGGGAGGAGTCCTTTCAATATTAAGAGTTTTACTTTTAGGGATTAGAAAGCTTTCCAGTTTCAAGAGTCCATCAATATGAAAATTATCTTAGGACTGAACACTTTTTAATTATTTATTTGATTAGTGATTAGCTGACCTGCTGAGAATAAGACAATGAAGGGATAGTAAACAAGGGTGGATTCTAGCAAAAGGAATGAGAAACTCTTGGAGGAAGTGGACACATGTTTAAGGGAAAGCATTACTTACGTTTTGTTTAGGTTTGGCGGTCAGGCTGGCTCCGTAAAGGAATGGGTTGTTTTCATTTTATTCCCATTCATCCTGTGTGCTTTACAATGTATGTCTTATTTAAGTGTTGAAAGGGACCAGTGACTTACTGCTTGTTATCACTGGGTAGTCGTGCTTTGGTTCTGGTATTCGGTAGAGTCTAGCAGAGACTTGAGTGTCCTTATTTCTGTGATTTGCTGCAGTGACTTAACATTTTTTGATGACTTCTGGTACAAAGTCAATGAAATACAGGAAAATAAAGTTCAGATGCGTTTGGACAGAACCTGAATTATCCCCTCCCTTTTCTCTGAGTTTGCAGTCATTTGTTCACTCATCTAGGCCCATGTTCTTGGATGCCTTTTTGACTCTTATGTCTGCCTCATTCCTTCTGTGTGGTCAAGGCCTAATTCTTTTCCTGTATCTCTCCCATCCTTTGCTTCTTTCGGCTTGGCAGAGCCCCTTTTGATTTTCTTTTAATGTCATAATATTCCCAGCTGTTTCTAGGCTGCTGCTTTTTCTTACCAGCCCAACACCCACAACCCGTCAATCCAGGTTAAGATTCCTCTTATCTAATTCTGGACACATTGCTCTCTTGCACTAAAATTTCCTGGTCCCCTGTTGCCTTTAGAATAAATGTAAACTCTCCTAATTGGCATAAATTATCCCCCAAATGTAATGCATGAGTAATGTGTACAAGATTTTCTCCATTCTAACCCTACAGTAATGTATATAGCATGTCAAGGGAGTATAATCATGAGAGATATTGCATGTTTATTAGAAAAATGAACATTTCTTGTATTTTAGTCAAACTTGAATATTCACTGATATTTTATAATGCTATATGTATTAATATCTCAGTTCCCTTGGTCCCGGCCGTAGGCGATGCGTACATCATAAGATGATCCTGAACGAATTGACAGATATGCTGTCTTCCTCCTTTTGCATATTCATATCCTATCAGCCTTTTGAAACTCCATCAACAAGCCAATGCAGTTGTGTAACTCCAAAAAAATCCTTGTTCTTACGTCCAGATAGCTCCTAACTGTCCTTCAATGCACGGTAGCACCTTCTTTGGCTTCACCTCTTAATCAATGGCACCCACTCCAGTGCTCTTGCCTGGAGGACCCCATGGACGGAGGAGCCTGGGGAGCTGCAGTCCATGGAGGCACGAAGAGTCGGACATGACTGAGCGACTTCACTTTCACTTTTCACTTTCACGCATTGGAGAGGGAAATGGCAACCCACTCCAGTGTTCTTGCCTGGAGAATCTCAGGGTGGGAGAACCTGGTGGGCTGCCATCTATGGGGTCACACAGAGTGAGACACAACTGAAGTGATGTAGCAGCAGCAGGTTAATCCTTACTTTGCTCTACCTTATAATATAGTAATTTGTGTGTTTAAGTCATCCTCTCTTTCTCCAAAAATTGAGAACCAACTTCTGGAAAATAGAGATTTATTTAAACCTCAAATGTAAGTTGTTGTTTCTCTGAAACATGATTTACTAATTTATGAGGTCAGTGAACTTCAAGGGTTTTTCATTTGTTTGTTTCCATTTGATAACCACTGTTACTATTCTTGCTGTAGCAGAGCTATTTCTTCAAATGTAATTTTATGAAAATCTGAGGAAGAGGATAAAATAATGCACTCTGGATGGCAAGGGAGTGATTGTTAAAAGTTCCATGAATATCTTCTTTTCAGCTACTCCTTGCTGAATCTACAGAACACCTGTGACTCAGCTCAATATTTTCAGAAATCTCTAGTATTCTGTTTATATGTCATGGTCAGGCACAGAGAGGTCTTTCAGTATCACTACCTCTGTCCTTGATCTAAAGCTTTAAGTTTGTGCTTGGAATAAACTTTATAACAGACAAATACATGAAGATGAGTGTGAGCTAATGGTGAATGTATGTTTCCTCCAATTGCATTGTCCTTCTTTTTGCCTAATTTCCTCTCTAATAAACACCATCCTCTCTGCTAGAAATATCTAGACATTGAAGGAAAGAAAGTTAAGCAGGTAACAGAGTAGAATTAGATGTTTTCAACAGTAAATGATTTGGAAACAAAGTGCATGCAGGTTTTCCCATGGTCTTCTGCCTTTTAGAAGAAGAAAGTGAAAAATAGGAGAAAGCTGACATTTTGCATGCATGCAGGAGCCAAAGAGGAGATTGATAGATTGGTTTGGGGCAGAGGATTCTGTCATGTTCTGAAAGGCTTGGGTCATCACAGCTAGGGGCAGGAGCAGGACTCAGGCAAAAATAACCCTGGGAAGATCTCCTGGAGAAGGAAATGGTAACCCATTCCAGTATTCTTGCCTGGAAAATCCCATGGATGGAGGAGCCTGGTAGGCTACAGTCCATGGGGTCACAAAGAGTTGGACATGACTGAGCGACTTTACTTTCTTTCACTTTATGAAGGAAGAGGATTGTTTTGCTGGACAGTCTTCCTCTATGAGTATGAAAGGTTTCTTTGCATGACAGAAGAAAATTACCCTGGATTCTGAGCTGAAGAGGTGCCAAGTTCTGTTCATCTCTAGAACTCAATTAATAGCAACCAACAATACCAATACAAAGGACAATTTCAGGAAAAGAGAGAAGAGAAATGGGAAGTTAAAGGAGACTATGAGATGATATTTGCTCTTAGATATATTTGGGTCTTCACCAAATACCGTGTTCTAATAGCATTTTATTCTTCAGAACCCAAGTCTTTAATTCACTTTCCCTTTTATATTTTTGTTTCCTTCCATTTTTGTGTTCTTTCCTCCCCCTCAACCCCCTTTCCCCTCTACCTTTTTATTTCCCATTGTCTGTTTTCTGGGAATTCCTGCTGAAGCCCTAAAGATGCTGCAAAACCACCCAGCAACTTCACTGCTTTCTCAGGAGAGCCAGGCAAGAGATTGGCCCTCATCCCAGGTTGCTTGCAGGCAGTTAATCAAGCTGAACGACCTTAATCCAGTCACTTCTCTCCAGCACAATAGAGACTAAGTCTGTTTGGAGGGTTTTGTAATTTAGGGACCTAGAAGAGGTTGTTTGTAAAGCCAAATAATTATTGTAAAGAAGACCTAATAGGAGAGAATAGTATCTTACTCCTCAGATAAATGTTTATGGATCCAACTTTCTGATCTACTCTGTGTCTATGTGAACAGACAGAGAATTGTCCAGAGAACCCAGAATGGGGTCAGATGCACACTAGTATTTTTGCCATTCAATTGTTTGCAGTGTTTATGATACATGGGTTTCCTGTGGGTCAGCTAGTGGGCAACTGACTTCAGGCTAATTAATTTTCTCCAGTAGGGTGCTTGTGGAGTAAGGGAAATGGAGAGGCTGTGGAGAATACTGTAGGTGGGGAGTTGTGGAAGCTAGAACATTTCCCCTGGTTTAAAAAGAAACTATGAAATCAACTCTCCCCAACTTGTGAATATCCTTGGGAAAGTCAAGGGTACCCCACATGAGTGACAACTTGTCCGTCAGGGTCAGTGATGTCAGAACTTCTCCATCTTTTCACCCTCTATCCTGCTTCCAACATGGCCGGAGGAATGAAGATCCAGAGAGGGAGGTGGAAAGAGCCCTGCAGAATGGACACATCTGCTTTCCCTGGTAGGTTCCCTGGGGCTCAGTAGGGGAGAGGGAAACATTAGGCTGAATACGAGATGGGGTTGATACCTTACTGAGTGGGCCTTGTTAAACCCAGAGAGACAGAATGTATGGAATGGTTGCAAGGTGAAGCGGGAGATGAGGATGCAGTGGAGTGTGGCTGAAGGCAGCCACCGGAGGAGGATGAGCCAGTTCATGTTTGTATCTGCTATGGTCTCAACCTTTGTGTCCCCCAGAAATTTCCTATGATGAAATCCTGATTCCTGTGGTTATGGTATCTGTGGTTATGGTATGGGGCGTTTGAGGTGGTGATAGACTTATAAGGATGGAGCCTCCTGAATGAGATGACTGCTTTTATATGTAAGAGACTCACAGAGTTCCCTAGCCCTCCCCCTTGTGAAGATACAATGAGAAGTGTGGGACCAGAGAGGACCCTTCCTGACCACACAGTGGAAATCTATTTCCGTTGTTTATAAGTCTGTGATCTTTTGTTATAGCAGCCCAGAAGGACTAAGACACCATCCTAACAATCTTTAGACAGTTCAGTAAACTTCATGCTATTTGGGTATACTAGTCGGAAAGCATTTATACTGTCCGGTGTAACACTGTGATAGTTGGCTGATAGTTCGTGACTGGCTTTCATAAAGAATCCTGAGAATGCAGTCTTCTTGGTAGTGTAACTAGCATGAAGACTAATTATATAATTCTTTGATTCTGATAACTTGACCCAGAATAATTGACTGTGATTCTAATGTAAGCTGTTAATGGTCTTTGTAATGCCAGCTTCTGCTATTTGTGACAAATTTTAATAAGAACTTCTTTCTCTCAGTGGTAGAAATGGGTTTTCTTTTGAATTTATATTAAAAGAAGATAAGAAACATTGACAAATTGTTCTTAGATTTTGACATTGCTACAAAGTCTGTTTGTTTTTATTAAAATGAGATCCATGACACCCAGGCATGCATTAAAAAGCTATAAAGCTCAGTGAAGCTTGCAGTGGGATGGATCACTAGAACCATCTCAGAAATGAATGGGATGGATGTGGGCCTAGCACTTTTGTTGTAGACTCGGCACACCAGGAGCTTGGTATAAATGTCAATTTTATGTGAGTCCCTGTGCAGGCAGTGGAACAGAATAAAAATGCAGAATGGCGTGTATCTTCATTGTCTGTCTGCAGGCGTGGGGGTCCTGACCACACAAAGTCAGGGTAGATCTTGTTTGTCTTGACTTCAGGATGAACCTAAACACCCAAAAGACAATGCCTTCTTATGAGTTTTATTAGTATTTGCTCTTCTTTGTTCCTTCTAATTATCAAATTAAGTTTTGAGGAACATACATGAATATAAAGCTCTCTAGATATAGATTTTAGAGTCAGCCTAAAAGAAACCTGTTAGGAATCTAAAAGCTAGAAACATAACTCCATTTTGATTTTGACTTTCTCTTTTCTTTCATCAAACTCTCATCCTTTGTTTTCAGGAGAACGGAAAAGATATGAGCAGAATTTTTCTAGTGAATGTACTGGGATATACTTTGAAGAAAGCACTCATCATGGAAATTCTATTCTCTAGCTCTCTCACCCTTGAAAATGTTTCAACCACCTGTGCCCAGGAAGAGAAAAGCTTTCGGTGGAATTGTGTGCAATGCAGGGAAGGCTGCACATGTCAAATATTGCAGCAGAATTCTGATCCACTTACAGTAGAATCTATCAGTGTGAATGACTAGGCTCTTGCTTTATGTAATAGCAGTCTAGGATATAGGAGGCCGTAATTTTGTTCTGACAAAGTGAGATATTTCAAAACCCATTCCTCATTACAGAGTTCACCTCTTTCATTCAGGATAAAAGCAAGGAAGCCCTCAGCAGGGTGCTCCCCTTGCAGACTGCCCTCTGTATGACTGCTTCAAGTTCTTTCAGTTTTTCCCATTCTCCCTGGCCCTTGATAGGATAGCATCTGAGATATTTCATACTCCACAGGTCTGTGACTAGGTGATGCAAAGGGTCATTCCAGGAGCACACTATAACACGAGTATTAGCTCTTAAGGACTTCATGCTAAGCAACCATAGGAAATAATCTCATTAAAATCAGCATAATTCAGTGCATTTGGTAATATGTGATTTTTGCTCAGAGTAGCTGGCCTCAAAAATTCCTGGTTATTCATTTGTGTATGCAATTATTTTTGAAGGTGGTAAAAGTTGCAAAGTTATAAAGTGTAGGCTATTGTTTATACTTTGTGAATTATTAAAAATCTGGCATATTTCATAACGAATCCTTCTGATGGGTTCTAATTTAGCATGAAGAATTTTATTTATCTCTCTGAAATGCTGCCATTTACTCAGTGGGTTATTTTATATTTGAATGCTTTGCTTGCCCAGGGAAAGAAATCTAAGTATTTTGTTGGAACTCAGTATGTGCCTGGAGTACCTGACCCAGGAAAGACGGTTTCCACTTGTGCCCTCATTATTTTCACCCAATGTTTCATTCATATTAATGAATTAGATCAGTCATTAATGTGTTCATTTTTGAATAGTAGTTTGTTTGATGATATTAGAACAAAGCAGCAAGGAAGAAGTCATGAAACTCCTAAACATGCTTTCCTCAATCCATCCCAACAGCAGCCCCCAAGCTGATATCAGAGCAGTCTATTTTGTTGACATGTGTCTGGGCAGAAAATGGCACAGTGCTGTCTTTAGTAACAGCATCAGTAGGATTCACAATGGAGGGTTTTGGCCCCTAGTTCACTTCTACGAGCATTAGGCATTAAACTCCCAGCAGCTGAGCCTCTCTAATTAAAATACTTGATTTCTTGAAGTCTATGAACTAGTCTACTGGTAAAGAAAATGAAGAATGCAGAAGAGGTGGATAGACATTGCAAAAGAAATAGGATGAGACATGAGAGTAAGGGGCTGTAAAGAAAGTCAGACTGGATAGCGAGTGGCAGCATCGTTTTCTTGGGGGTGTTGTAGCTTAACAGTTAATAGTGAGAGCTCTGAGTTAGATGAGATTCCAGATTCAGTGCTTACTACCTGTGTGACTGGTGTAAATTCCATCACTTCTATGAGCCTTGGTTTCCTTATCTCAGGATTGAATATAGTATTTCACATAAAGTGCTTTGCAAATTGTGTGGCACTGTAATAGCTCTCAATAAATTTTAAATTTATTTTAAATTCATTAAAATAAGTCCTCTGCCTCCTTCTTCCTTCATTTTATCATCCTCATTATTAATGAGCTTAGCAGAGGAAAATAATGCTGGTATCATTAACCAAGTTGTAGGCAGAGAACAGATAGAGTCTAAGGGGAGATGTATGTGAAAATATTTTAAGTAATATTAGCACTGTGGTTAGCATAGGGAATCAGAAGGGAAAGATTATAATGATAAAAAGTTGGAGCTGGGATAAATGATTGAGACTTGATATGTAGACTATGTTGTCATCACAACAGAGTCAATCATTGCAACTTTGAGATGCAAAACATAATATTTTGTAGGACATTTTAGAAAGGAAATTTATAATTAAGAGTATGAGGTGACAGAGGAGTCATTGAAAAATGAAGAATAAGTAGTTTCAGAGAAGTAGAAGCAGAATCAAGTGAGCCTTGAAAGTTAGAAGCGATCACTCAAGTGGTGGAGTGTAGATCTGATGCCCATGTAGGAGTCTCCAGTAACAGGGATTACTCAAAACTGGGGTGTTTCTTACATATCCATGAATTTTGCAAATCTAATTTTTTTACAGCTGGAGATTCTGTTGAGTCCATGCTTTCATACAGTAAAATAGCTGCCATCCTGGGTCTAATGCATTGCTTGCACTAAGGTGGTCTGCCAGGACAATTTATAGATCTGTTACTGATTTTTGCTGCTACAAATCTTTAGTCATCCCTTGATTTTACTCATACTTCATCAGCTACATAATGTAATTTCTCTTCAGTTGCTTACTGTTCATCTACCTTTCTCTGCATGTGTAGTTACCATTACTCTAATAACTGTCTTTGTTACTCGGGTGACAAACCCAGATAAAAAGCTCCCTTGGGTCTGTTACACTTGTTCTTTTTCTTCAAGGATAGAGAGGCTGGAGTTGTGGCAGCTGTTGGTGGCATTGATATAGTACACTTTGCCCTGGGCATACTGTTTATTCTTGAAGTGATCAAACAAATTCAGAATTAGACTTATTTGGACATTCAATAAATGTACGCATTCAGTTCAGTTCAGTTCAGTCTCTCATTCGTGTCCGACTCTTTGCGACCCAATCAATCACAGCACGCCAGGACTCCCTGTCCATCACCATCTCTCGGAGTTCACTCAGATTCATGTCCATCAAGTCCGTGATGCCATCCAGCCATCTCATCCTCGGTCGTCCCCTTCTCCTCCTGCCCCCAATCCCTCCCAGCATCAGAGTCTTTTCCAGTGAGTCAACACCCCGCATGAGGTGGCCAAAGTACTGGAATTTCAGCTTTAGCATCATTCCTTCCAAAGAAATCCCAGGATTGATCTCCTTCAGAATGGACTAGTTGGATCTCCTTGCAGTCCAAGGGACTCTCAAGAGTCTTCTCCAACACCACAGTTCAAAAGCATCAATTCTTTGGTGCTCAGCCTTCTTCACAGTCCAACTCTCACATCCATACATGACCACTGGAAAAACCATAGGCTTGACTAGATGGACCTTAGTCGGCAAAGTAATGTCTCTGCTTTTGAATATGCTATGTAGGTTGGTCATAACTTTTCTTCCAAGGAGTAAGCGTCTTTTAATTTCATGGCTGCAATCACCATCTGCAGTGATTTTGGAGCCCAACAAAATAAAATCTGACACTGTTTCCACTGTTTCTCCATCTATTTCACATGGAGTGATGGGACTGGATGCCATGATCTTCGTTTTCTGAATGTTGAGCTTTAAGCCAACTTTTTCACTCTCCTCTTTCACTTTCATCAAGAGGCTTTTTAGCTCCTCTTCACTTTCTGCCATAAGAGTGGTGTCATCTGCATATCTGAGGTGATTAATATTTCTCCCGGCAATCTTGATTCCAGCTTGTGTTTCTTCCAGCCCAGGGTTTCTCATGATGTACTCTGCATAGAAGTTAAATAAGCAGGGTGACAACATACAGCCTTGATGTACTCCTTTTCCTATTTGGAACCAGTCTGTTGTTCCATGTCCAGTTCTAACTGTTGCTTCCTGACCTGCATACAGATTTCTCAAGAGGCAGATTAGGTGGTCTGGTATTCCCATCTCTTGAAGAACTTTCCACAGTTTATTGTGATCCACACAGTCAAAGGCTTTGGCATAGTCAATAAAGCAGAAATAGATGTTTTTCTGGAACTCTCTTGCTTTTTCCATGATCCAGCGGATGTTCTCATTTATTGACTCTTTACTGTGGGCTGGGTGAAAAATGCCCAGAAAGACATCAAAGGACCAAAATATCAAACATGCTTCATTTTCCCCATTCCACCTAAGAGTGCTTTATGTCAGGTAGTGTTATGGACTAAATGTGTCTTTCTCACATTCAAGTGCTAAAACCTCAATCCCCAACATTCTGTGTTTGGAAACTGTTCTTTATAAGGGTTCTTGTTGTTGGTCAGTCACTAGGCTGTCTCCGAATCTTTGTGACCCCATGGACTGCAGCATGCCAGGCTTCCCTGTCCTTCACTATCTCCTGGTGTTTGCAAGTTCATGTCCTTTGAGTTGGTGATACTGTCCAAAAATTTCATTCTCTGTTGCCCCCTTCTCCTCCTTCCTTCAGTCTTTTCCTGCATCAGAGTCTTTTCTAGTGGGTTGGCTCTTTGCATCAAGTAGCTAAAATATTGGAGCTTCAGCTTCAGCATCATTCCTTTCATTGAATATTTAGGGTTGGTTTCCTTTAGGATTGACAAATTTGATCTCCTTGCTGTCCAAGGGACTTAAGAATCTTCTCAGGCACCACAATTCAAAAGCATCAGTTCTTCAGCACTTAGCCTTCTATATGGTCCAGCTTTCACTCCTGAAAAAACCATAGCTTTGACTTTACGGACCTTTGTCAGCAAAGTGATGTCTCGGCTTTTACTGTGCTGTCTAATTTTGTCATAGCTTTTCTTCTAAGGTGCAAGCATCTTTTAATTTCACAGCTGTAGTCACCATCAGCAATGACTTTGGAGCCCATGAAAATGAAGTCCATCAGTGTTTTCATTGTTTGCCCATCTATTTGCCATGAAGTGATGGGACCAGATGGCATGATCTTAGCTTTTTGAATTTTGAGTTTTAAGCCAGCTTTTCACTCTCCTGTTTCTCTCTCATCAAGAGTCTCTTTAGTTCCTCTTTGCTTTTTACCATTAGAATAGTGTCATCTGCTTATCTGAGGTTATTCATGTTTCTCCCAGAAGTCTTGATTCCAGCTTGTGATTCATCCAGCCCAGCATTTCACATGTGTGCGCTGCATGTGAGTTATATCAGCAGGGTGACAATATGCAATCTTAATGTACTCCTTTCCCAATTTTGAACTAGTTTATTGTTCCATGTCTGGTTCAAACTGTTACTTCTTGACCTGCATATGGGTTTCTCAGGAGACAGCTGAGAAACGTGGTCTGGTATTCCCATCTCCTTAAGAATTTTCTACAGTTTGTTGTGATCAACACAAAGGCTTTAGCATAGTCAATGAAGCAGAAGTAGCTGTTTTTCTGGAATTCTCTTGCTTTCTCTATGATCCAGTGGATTTTTGCAATTTTACATCTGGTTCCTCTTCCCTTTTCTAAATACAGCTTATACATCTGGAAGTTTTCAGTTCATGTATTGATGAAGCCTGGCTTGAAGAATTATGAAGGTAATTAAGGTTAAAGAAGTTCAGCATGGAACACTGATCCAGTAGGATTAGTGTCTTTATGGGGAGAAACACCAGAGTTTTCTCTTTTGTGTCCGTGTCTTTCCATCTGTTTCTCTTCCCCGTGCCCTACTCAGTGAAGCCAAGCTGGGAAGAGAGAGTTCTTACCAAAACCTGACCTTGCCAGCACCCTGATCCGGGACCTCTAGCCCCTAGAACTGTGAGGAAATAAATTTCTGTTTTTTAATTCACCGAGTCTATTGTATTCTATTACGGCACTCCAGGTTGACAAATACAAGTGCTTAACATTTGTTTTGGAGATTTAAAAAAAAAAGTTGAAAAGCTATTGCACACTTTAATAATCTTTGAGATTTTCTTTTATTTCTTTTCTTTCTATATCTCGTATGCTGACACCTTCTTTGATCTAGAAAGTGTATTATTTGAAGTTTGGCTGATACAGCCTTGTTTTTTAAAGGATAGTATAGCCCAGTCACTTATATGAAGGTTCCTTCTGGAAATAAACAAGATGTACAGTACTTACAAATTTGAGGAACATTTCCCTGGAGTGCCTATAGGCATTGTGGGACAGTCTGACAGCTTGGGATAACAGGTCTCAAAGGGGCTTCAGGCAGTTGTCATCCCTGCTAGGACAGACAGGCGTGGAGACCACGTACTGGTACAAGAGCATATTTGACACCACCAGGAGCAGGAGCAGATGGGACCCTGCTTAAATACAAGCATGAGCCACTTTGGGATGATCTGTTCACCCGAGGTTATCAAAAGCTATCCAGTCCAGGGAAGCCTTATTTCTCCTCATTGCCCTGAGCAGGATTTGGTGTTGTAGTAGCTGGGGTGGGGAAGAAGCAACATCTTCCACTGTGCAAATTTAGATGGATGATTGTATTTTCACAGATATAGTTGGAGAGCTAGGTTACTCCGTGCATTTTTGTATTGCTCCCAGAAGTGCTTCTGTGTTCTGCAAACATTTGGAGCTTAAATTAATTCTGAGCTAGAGTGTTTAGGTCCTTCTTTTAAGATAGTTTAATGTTGAGACTCTGCAGATTCTCAGCAATGAGGCTCTCTAGGAGTTTGCAAATTTTTCACTCTACATTGATTAATGCTTCAATTTTAGATACCAAAACGACCAGAAAAGTACAGTTGATCTGTGTGGTTGAGGGATTGATCGCTACTGTTGATAAAAAGAGAATACTAAGAAAAAAATGATACTGTTGCTTGGATCTGCTACTGCTGCTAAGTCACTTCAGTCATGTCCGACTACGCAACCCCAACCTCATAGATGATATTCCCCTAGTCCCCTTATTAGCAGATGGAGGTGACTGGGTGCTCGTACTGTCATCTTTTACTTCACTATGTCACAACACGCATACACGTGGGCTCTTAGTCTTCATGTGTGTTACAGGGCCCACATCAGTAGCTGTGATGACTCCATGCTTACAGAGGTCATTGCCATTACTAGCAGGAAAAAAAAAAGTGTCTTTTATTGCGTGACAACAATGACTCTAGAGAGGTGACTTTATCCACTTGTTCTCCTCTATAAATATTCACT
This sequence comes from Nanger dama, assembly GCA_917880005.1. NCBI lineage: Eukaryota > Metazoa > Chordata > Mammalia > Artiodactyla > Bovidae > Nanger > Nanger dama. The sequence goes on along the minus strand of CAKJTW010000032.1, from coordinate 9,475,509 downwards.
TTTGAAGTCTTCTGCAATCATCAGAGATGACATAGTCACCAATTTACTATCTCAGTAGATGGACCGATATGAACCACTAACAAATCAATAATTTACACTTACAAAAGGAAGAAACAATAATTAAAATAACTTTCATCACTTTTACTGCTCCAAAAGAACAGAAGGAATATAAAATATTAAAATGTGTTTATGAGAAAACTCCTTTCCTATGGGATCTTCAATAAATGTAATTGTCTAATTGAAAAGTAGGCAAGTAGTAAAGATTTATAGCAAAAACATACCTAACCCCAAATACCTGAAAATATATACAAGACTCTTCAGCATCAAATGTAACTAACAAAGCTTTTAGCAGCAAAAAGATGATTCATGTAGCAGACTTTCAGTTATTCAAAAACATGTTTCCTGTTTCTGAAGAGTTTATTTTAGGTATTTTACAATCATGTAACATAGCTGATTAGATGTTTTATCTCCAAGTATAAAGAAAAAGTACTCTGTAGATAGAGAAATTGGGATATCTGTATCTTTATCATCTGAAGGGCTTTTCACAGGCTGAGATAAAGAGAAATATTTTTGTTGTTTCATAAAATTGTTTTAATACTTTCTTTGTCTTTCAATTTTTTGCTTTTTATTAATGTTTATTGGAGTGGAGTTGCTTTACAATGTTGTATTAGTTTCTGCTGTACATCAAAGTGAGTCAGATATATGTATGTAAATATATAAAAGGTAGATAGATGGATGGATGGATAAATTCCCCTCTTTGGGGGATTTCCTTTCCATTTAGGTCACCGCATAGCATTAATTAGAGTTCTGTGTGTTATACAGTAAGTTCTCATCATTTTTAGTCACTAAGTCATGTCAGACTCTTTTATGACCCCCTGGACTGTAACCCACCAGTCTTGTCTGTTCATTTGATTTCCCAGCCAAGAATACTGAAGTGGGTTGCCATTTCCTTCCCTAGGACACCGTCTCAATCCAGGGATCAAACTTGTGTCTCCTGAGTCTCCTACACTGCAGATGGATTCTTCACCACTGAGTCACCTGAGAAGCTCCCAAGTTCTCATTCGTTATCTGCAATTTCTTTTTCTTGGAAATGTCAACCAAGAAAGTAAAGGCAATTAGCTATTATGAGCCTGTTTTTACTTGTAAGATGTCATTTGGCCTAAACCCAGTTGACAGAGTATTGGAGGAGACAACTCTACTGTCATTGTCTGTATTATGGCTTCAGAGTTAAAATTTTCATCAGACTGACTCACCTTGGCCACACCACATAAGAGACGAGGGAACTAGAAAATGTTTATTTCTACTTTCTGTCATTGTGATGAATTGGACTCAAAAGACACTTTTGGTCTTATTTTTGACCAAGGTTTTTCAACTTGGGCATGGCTGGCATTTTTAGCAGGATATGTACTTGTTCTGGGGGCTGACTTGTGCATTGTATGTTTAGCAACATCTTTCTCTCTGCCTACTGGGTACCACTAACACCCCTGCCCCATATTAAGACAACCAAAGCCATCTCCAGACATTAACCAATTATCTCTGGAAGGCATTCCTCCATTTGAGAACCACTGTCTTATTGTACACAGAACCACTGTCCTATGCAACTGACTTCTAGAGCAGTGATTAGCTAGTTCTAAACTCTGCAAATCCTGAAACTTCTGGCTAAGAGAATATTTCCTAAAATTTCTAATTAGCACATACCGTTCTGTGACGAACCTTTGTTGTCCATGGTGGCGATGATTTAGAGAAACACACTTCACCAGAGAAGATCTTATCTTACATCTTTCTCTTCCCCAGATACTGGGCTTTATAAGGCTTTGACATCTTCATGAATATATTTAACAGGCATTCCCTTCCCTTTTGCCAGTCATCTATTTCTGTCGTTGAGATTACCCCCATAATTTCAAACATCGAATGGTATTCTATTTCTTATTCATATTCAGGAAGACATACTGGCCAGACATGAATACCTAGGAAGGATTTTGATTAATTAGACCAAAAGGAAATGAGAGATAATGAAGCTGAGATCTGGAGTCTAGTTTGGGTTAGAGGGCCTATAAAATTAGAGCCGTCACTTACTGTAACATTTACCTTCATTTCTCTGTGGTTTCTTGGATATAGCATTATCTTCAATGTAGATGTTTCATGTATTATCAAAGTATTTTTTTCTCTTTCAGAACTGCTGGGTAAGGTTAAGATTTGAAAACTTATGTGCTACATACCAAGAAATATAGAATAATGATGAGGAAGAAAGATTGTCAGTTCATGTTATTCTCTTAATATATTTCCCTCATTTTTCTTGATTTTTACACATTCAGTTTTGTCCTTTTAAAAATCTTGGCAGTAAGATGTACCTTTTCATTTGTCGCTTTTGATTTTAACATGTATGTAAAGTTATATTTTCATCTCCAGTTTACAGACTGAAAAACAAAGGATTGGAGAGATTAAATGTCAAGGAGATAGAGGAAGTAATTAGTCAAGTTAGATACTGAAAGGATTATCATTTCAAGAGGAATCAGGAGGGATGTGAAGAGAGCTGGAAAATGAATCCTTTAACATACATTGCCGCACTTTCTATAATGCACAAAATAGTCACCCTAACCTAGCAATCTCTTCAAGAAAATTGGAGATACCAAGGGAATATTTCATGAAAAGATGGGCACAACAAAGGACAGAAACGATATGGACCTAACAGAAGCAGAATATATTAAGGAGAGGTGGCAAGAATATATAGAAGAACTATACAAAAAAGATCTTCATGACCCAGATAACCGTGATGGTGTGATCACTCACCTAGAGCCAGGCATCCTGGAGTGTAAAGTCAGATGGGGCTTAGGAAGCATCACTATGGACAAGCTAGTGGAGGTAATGGAATTCTAACTGAACTATTTCGAATCCTAAAAGATGATACTGTTAAAGTACTGCACTCAATATACCAGCAGGTTTGGAAAACTCAGCAGTGTTTCCAGCAGGCCACAGGACTGGAAAAGGTCAGTTTTCATTCCAATCCCAAAGAAGGGCAGTGCCAAAGAATGTTCAGATTACTGCACAATTGCACTCATTTCCCATGCTAGCAAAGTAATGCTCAGAATTCTCTAAGCTAGGCTTCAATAGTATGTGAACTGAGAACTCCCAGATGCTCAAACTAGACTTAGAAAAGGCAGGAAACCAGAAATCAAATTGCCAACATCTGTTGAATCATAGAAAAAGCAAGAAAATTCCAGAAAACATCCGCTTCTGCTTCATTGACTATGCTAACGTCTTTGACTGTCTGGCACAACAGACTGTGGAAAATTCTTTAAGAGATGGAAATACCAGACCACCTTACTTGTTTTCTGTATGCAAGTCAAGAGGCAACAGTTAGAACTGGACATGGAAAGGTAGACTGGTTCAAAACTAGGAATGGAATATGTCAAGGCTGTATATTGGCCACCTGTATATTCAACTTATATACAGAGTACACCATGAGAAATGCCAGGTTGGATGAAACAGAAGCTGGAATCAAGATTGTCAGGAAAAATATCAATAACCTCAGATATGCAGATGACACCACCCTTATGGCAGAAAGCAAAGAGGAACTAAAGAGCCTCTTGATGACAGTGAAAGAGGAGAGTGAAAAAGGTGGCTTAAAACTCAACATTCAAAAAATGAAGATCATGGCATCCAGTCTCATCACTTCATAGCAAATAGATGGGGAAATAATAGAAACAGTGACTGACTTTATTTTGGGGGCTCCAAAATCACTGCAGATGGAGAATGAAGACATTAAAGATGCTTGCTCCTTGGAAGAAAAGCCATGACCAACCTGCTGCTTCTGCTAAGTCGCTTTAGTCGTGTCCGCTCGGTGCGACCCCATAGAGGGCCTCCTACCAGGTTCCCCTGTCCCTGGGATTCTCCAGGCAAGAACACTGGAGTGGGTTGCCATTTCCTTCTCCAATGCATGAAAGCGAAAAGTGAAAGTGAAGTCGCTCAGTCGTGTCCAACGCTTAGTGACCCCGTGGACTGCAGCCTATCAGGCTCCGCCATCCATGGGATTTTCCAGGCAAGAGTACTGGAGTGGGGTGCCATTGCCTTCTCCATGACCAAACTAGATAGCATATTAAAAAGCAGAGACATCATTTGGCTGACAAAAGTCCGTCTAGTCAAAGCTATGGTTTTTCTAGTAGTCATGTATGGATATGAGAGTTGGACTATAAAGAAAGCTGAGTGCAAAAGAATTGATGCTTCTGAACTGTGGTGTTGGAAAAGACTCTTGAGAGTCCCTTGCATTGCAAGGAGATCAAACAAGTCCATCCTGAAGGAAATCAGTCCTGAATATTCTTTGGAAGGACTGATGATGAAGCTGAAGCTCCAGTACTTTGGCCACCAGATGCATAGAGCTGATTGATTAGAAAAGACCCTGATGCTGAGAAAAATTGAAGACAGGAGGCGAAGGGGATGACAGAGGGCGAGGTGATTGGGTGGCATCACCTACTTGATGGAGATGAATTTGAGCAAGCTCCGCGAGCTGGTGAAGGACTGGGATGCCTGGTATGCTGCAGTCCATGGGGTTGCAAAAAGTCAGACATGTCTGAGTGGCTGAACAACAACCTTAGGGAGTTTATTCTGATGAAGAGACACAGTAGTTTTCAACGACAAACAGACATATAGACACACACACACACACACACACACACACACACACACACACACCCTGGTTTATAAAGCAGTAGAATCATGTTTACTTTCCTCAAGAACAGGGGTGCACAAACTGTTATCAACTTAAGATGCTTTAATTCTCTGACCTCAAGCCACTCTAGGGCCAAGGTGACAAAAATTCATCTTTCATGGCTCAAAATTTCCACTTGCCTTTTAGAGATTTCCTGAATGAAATGACTGTAATGAATATAAACCAGGTTGTGATGACTTTCTTTAATTTTTAAGTCTGTGCATCTAAGCAGCCTGTGACCTTTAGTTTCAATTTTACCATATGTTTGCAGAGTAAATTGACAGGGGAGGTGATTTTTAAAAATTATGTCTTTCTATGGCATTCACTTTTTCTGTAGTTGCTCCTGCTATACTTATGCTTTAGCAGTTTTCTAACTAAATGCTCTTAGGGGACTTAGAAATCTTGACAAAGACTAACATCACTTAAAAACTGTCTCCCTAATTGCCTTAGCTTTGCAATACTAGATTTTGAATCAAGTATGAGCGCTTCATTTAATTCAAAATCTAGTATTACAAAGCTAACCAATGAGGAAAATGCTCTATGATGAAACTATATGATGCTATATAAGCTCATACTTCATTCATATGATTCAAAATATAGTATCATACTTGATTTACGTGCTTGTCAGGATTTTGTTCGCTCATGCTCAGCATCTGGTTTTTTCCCCCAGACAGTGAAAATCTGAGTTGTTGCAAACAGTTCCATGTGGTAAAGAAGTTAATGCTGCTCCAACTGTCCCTCCTCTTCTGGAAATTTAAGAGTAGGAGAATCTGCCCCAAGGACTGACAACTTAATCTTAAAATTTAAAGGTGTTGCCCTTTTGTAGATAGCCAGGAAACGAGTAATCTAAAAAAGCGTAAGTTGTGTTTATTCAGTGGGGACCAACTAATTTATTTGACTCCAAAGAAGTATTTGTGTCTCTGTAAAATTTCTTGTGTGCATTCTTGCTGCTTCACAGCCCCATGTTTCTTGTTAAAGGGATATTGCAATATCTAAAGAACCCTAAAGGCATATTTTATGTAAGAAATCATGGCTATCTTTTTTTCCCATATGTCACCCCTTTTCCACCTTAAATTTTGTGCGTGCTCTTTGCAAACTTTTCTCTTTATCAAAACCTGCCCTTACTTTCGAGCAGTCAAGAAGTTTAGTAAGAATGGACTTGTCTGTTTCTACTTAAAAATTCATTTTTAAAGTCTGAGACCTTTTTTGGTCTGAGGGTTTAGGATTAAACCTGAAGATTGATTTCTGTCAAAAGCTGCATAAATAGATCAAAAGATGTTCAGTGCTTCATGATATTTTTAGTACGTGAAACTAATAGACAATTTTGCCTTTTTCCCTAAATTACTCTAATTTTTAATACTAAGGAATATCATATTGGATTTCATACTTAAGTAGGAAGAGAGCTTGTATATTCTTTATATTTTCTTTTGTTCATCATTTTTAAAGTTTGGAATAATATTTTTCTCCTGTCCTTAATGATGTAAAAATATTTAAAATACTTCACGTAACTTGAAAGTTGTCTGCCACTAGATATAGTGGGAATATTGAAGAGCTAAAGAAATTAAGTTTTTAAATCATCAGAATAAATGAATCAAAAGGATGTTTCAACTTAGATTAGTAATGAATTTTTATTATTACTTTTTGATTTAAATATAGTTGATTTACAAAATTAGTTTCAGGTGTATATCATAGTGATTAGATTTTTAAAGTTATGCACCATATAAAATTATTATATTATTGCTATAATCCCTGTGCTATGTGTTACATCCTTGTGACTTATTTACTTTATACTGAAATAAATAATATTTGGAGTTTGTACCTCCAAATCCCCTTCACCAATTTTGCTCATTCCCCCAACCTCTCCTCTCTGGCAACTATTAGTTTGTTCTCTGCGTCTGTGAATCTGTTTCTGTTTTGCTATATTTGTTCTATATGTTTTCACTTATATGTGGAGTGATGGTTTTTAGTAAAGTTAAATTTGGAAATGACTACAGGCATAGTGTTTATGGATTTATAAATTTCAAAACTTGGACTAAAAGATCAGCCAGGAAATCGAATCTGGACTCTGTTCATTGTAGTGCATTAGCAAGTCAGTGACACACCCGTCAGCACCGCGACAGTGCTGAGGCCAACCATCAAAGGCCAGAAGTGGGCAGTGGCCCAGTTCCTGTAAGTTTGTCCCTTCTCCCAAATAAGTAGAATAATCCTCCCACTCTTTATCCTATGAAATTACCCAGACCATAAAAACTAACCAGTCCCTATATCTGAGCCTCTTACCTTCTGAGATGGCCCAGTGTGTGGATTGTGTTTCTCCCTAAGTAAATCCAGTTCTTACCTTAAAGAAAAATCAGATATGTGTTGAGTTTGTTCTTTTTTTTTTCTTTTTACAATTTTTGTTATTGTTGATTTACAATGTTGTGTTTCAGGTGTACAGCAAAGTGAATCAGTTACCCATAAACAGATGTCCAGTCTTTCTGTAGTCTTGGCATCCTTCTGAGACTGTGCATATTACTTAGGAAAAGGGCTGACCCAGGGTGCCCTCCCCACCCCATGGATCTTCCTTATCCTTAGCCACACCCACAGGCTCAGCTACAGGGCTCTGGACTGCAGAGCAGAATCACCTGGGAACTTAAAATCAAGCTGAGTGCCCAGGCCCCTCCCCAGGACAAGGAGAGCCTGAATCTCTGCTATTGGTATTTTTTTTTAAAGGCTCCCAGGTTGACAGCAATGGCACCCCACTCCAGTACTCTTGCCTGGAAAGTCCCATGAACAGAGGAGCCTGGTAGGCTGCAGTCCATGGGACACGACTGAGCAACTTCACTTTCACTTTTCACTTTCATGCATTGGAGAAGGAAATGGCAACCCACTCCAGTGTTCTTGCCTGGAGAATCCCAAGGACAGGGGAGCGTGGTGGGCTTCCGTCTATGGGGTCTCACAGAGTCGGACACAACTGAAGCGACTTAGTCTTTTTTTAGATTCTTTTCCTATGTAGCATTGCAGAGTATTGAGTAGAGTTCCCTGTGTTGTTTCTGATTTGAAATATCAGAAAATATAAAGGGTACACTGGAGAAAAGATGGACGTGATGGGGCTTTCTTGAATTACACTGTTTTCAGAATAAACAAAAGTAATTATTTGATTACATCCTGCTATTTACATTACCTTCTTTTTTGTTAAGACATACATTGCTTAACTCTTTGTTTGGGCTTTGCAAATCATCATCTTCCTAAATAACTCTAGAACCCAAGTTCTTAATCTCAACAGTGTCTTGAGGGCATTTGCTCCTTAATAAGAAAGCAGTAGTAGTAGCATTTGAAAATTTCCTCTGTAATTCCTTTTTAAATTTTCTCACTAACAGAATATTCATATCTTCTGAGCTGGATCCTTGAGTTCTTTGTGTTACTTATTCTATGTGTTTCTTATCATGTTTGTTTTTGAAGTATCTGTACTTTTGAATTTCCCTGATAGTTCAGCTGGTAAAGAATACTCCTGCAATGCCGGAGACCTAGGTTTGATCCCTGGATTGGCAAGGTCCCCTGGAGAAGGTATGGCAAACCACTCCGGTATTCTTGCCTGGAGAATCTCCATGGACAGAGGTGTCTGGCAGGCTACAGTCCATTGAGTCGCAAAGAGTTGGACATGACTGAATGCCTAAGCACAGCACATATTTTTGGACAAGTTTTAATGCCTGATATAAAAACAATGCCAGATCCAAGAGTGATATGGCTAGAGACTTCAGAGTCTCTTCTTAAGATTAAATTTTTTTCCAGTAAAAGCATCACATATTTGGCTGTATGCTAATGTTATGTGGGGCAGATAATTACCTTGTAAACCATTCTTCACTAGATACTGTGTGCATGTATTCCTATCTATTGGCAGATGGATTTGAAGCATGCCTACTTCCAGTGAGAGAGAGAAGGAAAGAAAGAGACTGTGTAATAGGAAATGGGACTCTGAGCCGTATCTTTTCAGGGATAATTTAAAATTTTATAATTAGTCTGGGTACCACCAAACAGAACAGGAAGCTATAGCAATAGACCTGGGTCCTTGAGGCTCCCTGGTCTGATGTATTTCATTTCTTTAATTGTTCCATTGTGGTGAGACAGTGGGGGTTCAGAGGAAGGGCTGAAACCATCAAGAGTAGTCAGAGTGCTTGGGAAGTTAGGGCAACAAATCTCTCCCTAATTCTAATAAAATGAGCAATAAAACAAACTTTATTTAAAAAGCTAGCAAAATTGCACATCTGTCGAAGGTGAAAGGTGGTATGAACATGTTACTCTTTTCATGGTTCAGAGCAGGGAATCAATATATACAGTCAAGCTGATTTTTAAAAGAGATGTCAAGAAATGATGTAAAGTTATCACAATCACTGGAAAACGAACAGATTATAAACCATTTAGTTTCTCAGAAAAAAAGCAACTATGATACACACACACAAACACACTGGCACACACAAAATATATTTTCCATTTGACAAAAGCTAGAAAAATAAGCCAAAACCCCCATAAAATTAGAGATCAGAACAGAATCAAACATAGAATAACTTATGGGATTAGTTTCTATGTTAAAGGAAAAAAAAGATGAATTTAGGGGTTGATTTTGGCCTCTCCCCCAGAGGACATTCACCTGTGTTTGGACATTTCTGATTGTTGCAACTGAAGATGGCCGTGTTCCTGGCCTCTACTGGGTGGAGGCCGGAGATGCTACTAAATATCCCACCACACCACAAAGCCCCCCAGTCAAATCGGTATGCCATCCAAAATGTCAGTAGCTCCAATGCTGAGAAACCTAACATTAAGATCTAAAATGAAATGGCTAAGAAAAGTTAAAATGTAAGTACAAAAAAGCCACAGCAAGCAAATTATTTAAAATCGCTGGACAGCATTCCCAGGGCTATACAGTAGGTTCTTGTTGGTTATTTTAAATATAGCAATGTGTATTTGTCAATCTTAAGCTTCTTATACTTTTATCATAGCTTGACACTTCTTTATATTAAAGTTCTGTTTGATCCACAAAAATGAAAATAAAATTGCTGGAGTAATAAACTTACTCAACAGGCAAGGTTAAATGTAAGGCAAAACATGTTACAGCAAAGGCGCATACTTTGTGATGTTTTGAGTACAGTCTACAATGGAGACAAAGCTATCAACTGTCTTTATGCATTTAATGGCAGGATCTATACCCATGGCTGATTCATGCAAATGTATGGTAAAAATCACTACAATATTATAAAGTAATTAGCCTACAATTAAAATAAATAAAAAATAAAAGCATGTACTAAGAAAGTGTGAGGGACATGAACAAAGATTTAAGAGCAGGAGTTGATATGTGTGTGTATATTTCAAACAGCTGTGAAACATACGTGATAAATGACATTATACTTGGCCATAATGAAAATGTTACAGTTGTCTAAAAGTTAGAATGTAGGACAGAATAGATAAGTAGTTGAGGGTTTTTTTTGTTTTGTTTTGTTTTTCCTTACTAGTCACCTGTGAATTTTAAACTGCGGAATCTAAATAACCTGAGTCCTGTGCAATGCCAGACCTTTGCTTGGCACTCAATCCTGCCACTGGCATTCTCCCCATTGGCTGGCGCATTCAGTGTCACGGCTTTACCTGGCATATCCATGAAGATGATCCAAACTCTATTTTTCTTTTCCTGACTCTCTTCTGAGCTGCCATCTACTTGTTAGACATTTCAGCCTAAATGTCTTCAATCAAGATATGCTGAATTATTGAAAGAAAACCTTTAACTACCCATCTTTTAAACTACTCTCTTCTCAGTCACCTACACTTAACTTCTCAGGGTTGTGTCTCTTTCCTTTTCTTTCTCTTTCCTGTCTCTCTCGACTCACACTCAACCAGTTGGTGTGTTGCAATTCTCCCTCTCTAACATCCATAACATTTTGTTTTGTCCTCTCTCTAGGTTATCTTGACCTGAATATTTATAATAGCTTCTCTTCCATTTTCTCCTGATTATGTCCATTTCAATTTCAATCTGTTTATCCATCAGGAAGACTAATCATCCTGAAGGACAACTTCTGAACAATCTGTAATTTGACTAAACCATAGTATTTGAGATCAGAGGACCCATAGAGTTCATCTAACCAAATATCTCATTTTGCAGGTGAATAAAATGTTTTGACCATATGTAGTTATTAACAGAACTGGCACAGGAGCCGTAGTTTTTGTGTGTTTTTTTGGTCATAACATTAATATTTTTTTCCTTCTATAATCATACCTGTACCCACTGAACTTCTTATGGAGCTGATGGTGAGTCCTGCTGAAGAGATACAGATGTGACATTGAAGGCAAATTAAGAAACACATTATTTCAAGGGAAAATGCCAAGGTAACTGGGTTCCCAAAGAGAAAGGAGAGAGAAATAGCATGTTGACACTTTGGAGTCACTAAGGAAACGTTACCACTGCCAAGAAGAATTTGAGAATGATTCTAAATTATATTATAAAACAATCCATTTGTTTGAATATATCTTAATATTAAGAGTTATGTAGATAAGGGATGAAAAGCTAGTGATTTTATTTCCTCTTCAAATTGGTCTTTGGTTTATCTGCCATTTTGGTCTCTATTATTCTTATATTAATGCAAGTCTTGCATATGTCATAAAACCTTCATTTAACTTTTTCATTTGACAGTTCTACATCATTAGTACAGGGAAAGTCAGAGAATTCTTTAAAAAAAAATAGAAGGTTATCTGTCAGCCACTTGACAGAAGCAATATTATTATTACCATTATAGGTGATGTGGCGTTTGAATGGCCTCTTTTTACTGGCCATTTTGTACTCATATCTTATAAATTAACTTAGTAGAAGAAAAATAGGATGTTTCTTCCAGAAAGGAGGTTTCACTTCATAGAGAAAGACAGAAAATGAGTATACGCTATAAGTTTCTTTTAGTAACTGCAGAATAACAGCTTGACTTTACTTTCAGCTGTACCTGACAAAAGGGATCATGTTCATTTGTATCAATAGAAAATCATGGACGCATATGTGGGCAACAGCTATGAAACTGAAAATGTTTTCAAGTTTGGTTTATATAAAGTGTTCTCATTCTAGGTCCCATAAGCATATATTGAAGATAATTCTATGAAATAACTACATCTTCCAAACACTTGTGTGCATAAGTGAAGTTTAAAAAATTAAATATGGTTCATGTGGGTCCATCTAAAGGGAACTTTAATCTCAAATATCCAGATAGAGAGTTTGCTCTTGTTATTTTTCAAGCCATCTCAAGAAGTACTGTCATCCTTCATTATGCAGGGGGCACTGGTTTTAGGACCGCAATGGATACAAGATCCACAGGTGGTCACATCCCTGTGTAAAATGGTGTCGATATAGAATTGGCCCTTACAAATCTGCAGATTCTGCATCCCCAGCTATGGAGGGCCGATTGAATTTGTTGCATGTGCTTGTCCAGACCTGTATCTTATTTTTGTGTAGAAACTTAAGTTAGTTAAACAAATTTAAACTTTAAATAGTTAAAACAGCCAATCAAATGCTTGGTGGGCTTTGTAGCTTCTAAGCAACTGTTAGTGAAATCAATAATAATTTTGACTTTTCAAATACCTTGATTACCCAAACAATGATGATTAAAAGAGTGAAACCACCTTTTTTTCTTCCAAGGAGCAAGAGTCTTTTAATTTCATGGCTGCAGTCACCGTCTGCAGTGATTTTGGAGCCCCTCCAAAATAAAGTCTGTCACTATTTCCATTGTTTCCCCATCTATTTGCCGTGAAGTGATGGGACCAGATGCCATGATCTTAGTTTTCTGAATGTTGAGTTTTATGACCAACTAGACAGCAGAAGGAAATGGCAACCCACTCCAGTGTTCTTGCCTAGAGAATCCAAGGGATGGCGGAGCCTGGTGGGCTGCCATCTCTGGGGTCGCACAGAGTCGGACATGACTGAAGCTACTTAGCAGCAGCAGCAGCAGACAGCATATTAAAAGCAGAGACACTACTTTGCCAACAAAAGTCCTTTTAGTCAAAGCTGTGGTTTTTCCAGTGGTCATGTATGGATGTGAGAGTTGGACTATAAAGAAAGCTGAGTGCCAAAGAATTGATACTTTTGAACTGTGGTGTTGGAGAAGACTCTTGAGAGTCCCTTGGACAGCAAGGAGATCCAACCAGTCCACCCTAAAGGAAATCAGTCCTGAATATTCACTGGAAGGGCTATTGCTGAAGTTGAAACTCCAATACTTTGGCCACCTGATGCGAAGAACTAACTCGTTGGAAAAGATCCTGATGCTGGGAAGGATTGAAGGCAGGAGGAGAAAGGGACGACAGAGGATGAAATGGTTGGATCGCATCACCAACTCAATGGACATGAGTTTGAGTAAGCTCCAGGAGTTGGTGATGGACAGGGAGGCCTGGCATGCTGTAGTCCATGGGGTCACAAGGAGTTGGACACAACTGAGTAACTGAACTCACTTACTCACTCACCAGCTTTTTAGTGCTCTGATCAACAACCTATAGTATACAACCATAGGGTAGATTTTATCAATGTTATTTGAGTATTTTAATGTTAAAAATTCAGTAGACACTTTTACTCACTGTATTTAGGGGGTGAGCCATTGATGCTTGTGCATATCTGTTCTGAATTACTCAGATAATTGTCATCGTCTGTGTACCACAAGAATATACTACGTGAAAAATGTATTTTAATTCCTCATCAGTGTTTTAAAGTTTTTTTTTAGAAAAATGTGTCTTTATTTTATTATTATTATTTTTTGTGGTTTTTTTGTGTTTTTTTAATTAAATTTATTTATTTTTTTAATTACAATACTGTATTTGTTTTGCCATACATTGACACAAATCAGCCATAGGTGAACACAATCGCCCAATGCCGAAGCCCCTCCCACCTCCCACCCCACATCCTCTACCTGAATCATCCTGTGCATCAGCCCCATGCATCCTGCATCCTACACCAAACAAGTACATGTGGCAATTTCATCACATGGAAGCATTTCTAGCAACACAACTCAAAACCATAAACATGGTGCCTTTGGAGCTTTCAGTGACTCTGCAGAAAAATCAAAGATACGAAAGGAGAAATGAGGTAGCTTTTGATAGATTTAAAATGTTATATAACATGTATGCAAAATAAAAGATGAAAACTTAGATCTAGATAATATCTAATCACCCCAGGCCCATATCCAGTGATAACCACTGCTTCCTTTAAAGGTTAATTACATTATAAACGCACACCTGCAGAATATTTGTGTGTTAAAAAAATTCATTAAAAGTGAAATATACCTTTCTGTTTGGCCAATTACTTTATGAATATATTTGCATTTAATAATAGGAGCCCACCTTTAAAGCTTTTTTACTTATTTTCTCTGCCTTTATCCTAAGCAGCCAGATTTCTAAGGTTAAGACCAAAGGCTTTGTGAAAATGTCATGTTTGTCCTCATCAAAAAAAAAAAGCTCAAAAGTATTTTCTTGAAGTTTACATCACTGTCATTCCACGCACAGAAAGTTTCATCATCCCAAATATAAATCAAAAATATTTTTATAATGTTATGAAATAATTTATATATATTCTTCATTTTGGCTGACACATTTTAGCACAGGTGACAAAAATGACAATCAAGCTGTTTCACTTTCATTACAAACACAAATTACAAGTGTATATCTTAAGCCTTATTTTTTAGAAGCAGTTATGTCAGACCAAACTCCAACATTCAAGATGAAAAATTATGCTTATTCTTTGGACCACATTGTTTGTGATTCTTAAGAAACAGACTTATGCATAAATCATTGAACACAAAAGAGGAATTTTAAATCATACTGTCGATCCATTTCTGGCTTACTGAGCCTGTGGCCTCACTGCCTTCACGGTCACCAGCATACCCAAATGCCCATCTATCAGTGAGAGGGATGTCAACAGGTCATTAAAAGAAAACTGTGCGGAATGGAAAATTCTGTCATACTCACCTATGATAATCATACTCTTGTACTGATGCTGTGTTTATTTCATAAATTATTCTCCAAAGGATCTTAGATATCTACCTATAATTAATATTTTTTACAACTAGCATTACATTTTCCCATATTCTACTTCAGGGGTTGGCAAACAGTGATTTCTACTTTATTTCCCCAAACTGTTTCTGTAACATTTTCTTATAACCTGAGATACAAGCCATGAAACGGAAAGAATATCAGAAATGTTATTTTTTTGTCATTCTGGTCTAGATAGGGGGTTGGCAAACAGTTTCTTAAAGATCGTGATTGTAAATATTTTAGGCTCTACTAGCCAAGAGGCAGTATGAAGGATGCTATGTGAAGTGAAGTCGTTCAGTCGTGTCCGACTCTTTGCAACCCCGTGGACTGTAGCCTACCAGGCTCCTCTGTCCATTTTCCAGGCAGTAGTACTGGAGTGGATTGCCATTTCCTTCTCCAGGGGACCTTCCCAACCCAGAGATTGGACCCGGGTCTCCTGCATTGTAGACAGATGTTTTACCATAAATTGTAAATATTTTAGGCTCTGCTAGACAAGAGGCAGTATGAAGGATGCTATGTAGGTACTTACAAATCGATTTTAAAATGTAAATGATATTCTTAGCTCAATGAGCAGTACAAAGACAGCTTGTTCTGTTGGAGTTGGTATGCAAGCTATAGTTTGTCAACCTCTGGCCTAGATCATTAGACAGTGGTACACATCAAAACAAACCAAATTAGTTTTCATTTGCTTTTAAGAGTGTATACATGTTAAAAATCTGACCTTATATCTACCGTGGTCACTGCAAATGTTCTGCCTAATACTTTTAATTTTAATTGCTAAGAATTACTGTAACAGTAGTTTGATGGGTCTTTCATAAAAGCTGTCCATCAGTTTAAGTTATAAAACAAGTGTGAAACTGAATCATAACTGTCCCAAGCAGAAAAATAAAGAGAGAAAAAAAAGTGATATGCGGAAAACCCAGTTTCCTTTCCTTTTTCTTTCCTCTTTCAGGTGAACCTTAGTTAGGTACAAAGGTGGAGTTATTCATTCTCTTAATTTTATTACACATTATCATTATTGCTCAATGAATAGCTACTCCCATTACTTTTAATCTATCAATCAATCTACCTTTCCTTCTTTCCATCCATTCATCCATCCAGCCACCTATTATCTATCATTTCTTATCCTCTTCTGCACTCTCTTTTCTTTTCATTCCTTTCTCCAGAAACAATCATTCTAACATGTTTATAAGAATTATTTTGTATTTCTTCCTGGACATGTGCAGGGTTGTTGAGAGAGTATGCATTTTTAATTTACCTAAAATGTATGGTTTTAGAGATTTCAGTCTGATCTTTGCTTGTTGTTTTTTTTTACTCAGTTATGTTTCACAGATATATTCATGTTGCTATGTGTATATCTACTCTGTTGTTTGTAACTCTTTTACAATACATCATTGACTGCTTCCGTCTTTGACTTACCCCACTTACCAGATTCCATTTAGTCCCCCTTCCTCTATAAGACAAGTACCATGATAAATATTTGCCTTTAAATGCCTTTACATGAACTAGTGATAGGAAATTCTCTTCCCAATATAATTGGAATTAGGAACCTAATTATTATTGTGAGTAAATCAGTGCTTTACATTTTCCTTTAAACTATTATAACTTCTGTCATACCACATAATTGTAACACTCACTAAATAGTTTGGAAAGAAACAATGCAATACACTAATAATGAGAAAGTAGAAAAAGAAGTTAAGGAAACAATTCCATTCACCATTGCAACGAAAAGAATAAAATACTTAGGAATATTCCTACCTAAAGAAACTAAAGACCTATATATTGAAAACTATAAAACACTGATGAAAGAAATCAAAGAGGACACTAATAGATGGAGGAATATACCATGCTCATGGGTTGGAAGAATCAATATAGTGAAAATGAGTATACTACCCAAAGCAATCTACAGATTCAATGCAATTCCCATCAAGCTACCAGCAGTATTTTTCTCAGAACTAGATCAAATAATCTCAAGATTTGTATGGAAATACAAAAAACCTCGAATAGCCAAAGCAATCTTGAGAAAGAAGAATGGAACTGGAGGAATCAACTTGCCTGACTTCAGGCTCTACTACAAAGCCACAGTCATTAAGACAGTATGGTACTGGCACAAAGACAGAAATATAGATCAATGGAACAAAATAGAAAGCCCTGAGATTAACCCACATACCTATGGACCCCTTATCTTCGACAAAGGAGGCAAGAATATACAATGGAGTAAAGACAGTCTCTTTAACAGGTGGTGCTGGGAAAACTGGTCAACCACTTGTAAAAGAATGAAACTAGACCCCTCTCTAACACCATACACAAAAAATAAACTCAAAATGGATTAAAGATCTAAATGTAAGACCAGAAACTATAAAACTCCTAGAGGAGAACATAGGCAAAACACTCTCCGACATAAATCACAGCAGGATCCTCTGTGATCCATCTCCCAGTATACTGGAAATAAAAGCAAAGATAAACAAATGGGATCTAATTAAAATTAAAAGCTTCTGCACAACAAAGGAAACTATAAGCAAGGTGAAAAGACAGCCTTCGGAATGGGAGAAAACAATAGCAAATGAAACAACTGACAAACAACTAATCTCAAAGATATACAAGCAACTTATGCAGCTCAACTCCAGAAAAATAAATGATCCAATTTAAAAAATGGGCCAAAGAACTAAATAGGCATTTCTCCAAAGAAGACATACGGATGGCTAACAAACACATGAAAAGATGCTCAACATCACTCATTATCAGAGAAATGCAAATCAAGACCACAATGAGGTATCATTTCACACCAGTCAGAATGGCTGCGATCCAAAAGTCTACAAGCAATAAATGCTGGAGAGGGTGTGGAGAAAAAGGGAACCCTCTTACACTGCTGGTGGGAATGCAAACTAGTACAGCCATTATGGAAAACAGTGTGGAGATTCCTTAAAAAATTGCAAATAGAACTGCCTTATGACCCAGCAATCCCACTGCTGGGCATACACACTGAGGAAACCAGAATTGAAAGAGACACATGTACCCCAATGTTCATTGCAGCGCTGTTTATAATAGCCAGGACATGGAAGCAACCTAGATGTCCATCAGCAGATGAATGGATAAGAAAGCTATGGTTCATATACACTATGGAATACTACTCAGCCCTTAAAAAGAATAAATTTGACTCAGTTCTAATGAGATGGATGAAATTGGAACCGATTATACAGAGTGAAGTAAGCCAGAAAGAAAAACACCAATACAGTATACTGACACATATATATGGAATTTAGAAGACAGTAATGATGACCCTATATGTGAGACAACAAGAGACACAGAGGTATAGAGTGGACTTTTGGACTCTGAGGGAGAGGGAAAGGGTGGGATGGTTTGGGAGAATGGCAGTGAAGCATGTGTATTTTCCTGTAAGAAATGAAGCGCTAATCTATGTTTGGTGTAGGATGCAGGATGCATGGGGCTGATGCACAGGATGATTCAGGTAGAGGATGTGGGCTGGGAGGTGGGAGGGGGCTTCGGCATTGGGCGATTGTGTTCACCTATGGCTGATTCGTGTCAATGTATGGCAAAACAAATACAGTATTGTAATTAAAAAAATAAATAAATTTAATTAAAAAAAGTTTCATTAAGAATTATAATGCTAGTTCTTGGTGGCCAAGGTGGTGGAATAGGAAGATCCTGAGCTCATCTCTTCCCGTGGGGATCACGGAATTACAGCTCTTTACAAAGCATCTATCTATGAAATCGACCTGAGGACTAGCAGAAGAAAAATTCGCAAGATACAAAGAAGGCACTGCAACAAGAAGCGTAGTAGGGTCATGCTGTGTATAGTCAAGACGGACACTCCTGGGTAGGTGACCCACAGCACAGTTATATTACAGAGGCCCTCGCCAAGCAAGAAGGAGTCTGAGCCTCACCTTGGGCTCCCCAGCTCCAGGTCATGCACTAAGACAAGCCCCCAGAATGGCTCTGAAGGTCAGAAGGGCTGGCCTGTCAGAGAGCCAGAGGGCTGTAGGAGACAGAAAGTAAGGGGCATGCACACTATCTCACATGCTCTGAGACCCAGTGTGGGGAAATCCTGGTCAAACCCACTTGCTGATCTTGGAGAGCCCCCTGGAGAGACATGAGACAACAGAGACGCACCTGGGGACACAGATGCTGGTAACATCTAACACTTTCTGGAGTTTGTTCTACCAAAAGGACACTGTGCTGATAGGCACTGTTGAGGAATTCTCTCTTTAGCCTGTCAGAGCTGGGGGCCTACCTAGTCACCAGCAGGGTCACACCAGTCCTGGGACCCCTTCTACCCTGCAGTCAGAAACTGGAGTCAGTATGATGACAGATGGTAACTAGATTATTGTGGTTATTATTTTGTAATATATAAAAATAATGAATTATTATGTTGTACACCTGAAACTAATATAATATTAATATAATACAGTTATAGGTGAATTACACTTCAATTAAAAAGAAAGTACAATGCCGATGATTATTCTACTGGAATTAAATTTGTTTACTTCCTTGGATTTGATTGAGGCGATAGTCACTGTCTTGAAAATGAGTTATTATGGTATTTGAGTTCTTTTAATATTTTAATAGTTGCTCTAGAGAGTATAATATATACCTATAGCTTTTAACTAAACTAGGTAGATTAGTAATGTTTTAGTCCACTTAAAATATAGAAACCTTATAACCACATAAGTTCATTTCTTCCCTCTCCATCTTTTATGCTCTAGTTGTCATCTGTGTTACATGTCCATACATTATACAACTCAAAAGATAATGTTATAAATTTTGCTTTAAACAGTTTCATGTATTACACAGAAATTAGGAAAGAATATTTTATTCTATGTTTATCAGGGAACTTATCATTTCTGGTGTTCTCCCTTGCTTCCTAAAAGTCCAGATTTACCTCTGGTATTGTTTTCCAGTTAGACTGGAAAAGTTTCTCTACCATTTCTTATATTACATTTTTCCTCATGACAAATTCTCTCATTCAAAAATCTAAAATACCTCTCCTTTGCATTTATTTTTGAGGAATAGCTATGCTTAATATAAAAATCTTAGTTTTTATTTTTATTTTTATTTTATTTTGTTTTCAGGACTTTGAATATGCATTTGAATGTTTTGTGGCATTCATAGAGTTGACTCATTGGAAAAGACTCTGATGCTGGGAGGCATTGGGGGCAGGAGGAGAAGGGGACGGACCAAGGATGAGATGGCTGGATGGCATCACTGACTCGATGGATGTGAGTCTGCGTGAACTCTGGGAGATGGTGATGAACAGGGAGGCCTGGTGTGCTGCAGTTCATGGGGTCACAAAGGGTCAGACACGACTGAGTGGCTGAACTGAACTGGCATTCATAATTATAGGTGGGAAGTCACTTGTTAGCTAATCACTATTCTGCTGTGTTTAATGCATTTTTTTTCTTGTTGCTTTCAGGATTTTTCTCTTTAGGGTTTAAGATAGCTGGACTATACTATGCTTAGATATGTATTGGTGTGTAGTTGGGGTGTGTAAAATAATTTAAGGTCAAATTATCAAGGGATTTGTGTGATGTGTTGATAAATTTGGATTGTATTCTTAAGGAATGTTAACTTTGAGGAGGTGTGAAGTTAGAGAAGACTTCTAGGAAGAATACGAAAGCAAAAGATTTTTATTCCTAACGTATCTACCAGGTAAGGATAGTGTAACACATCATCTACAAATCATGAATTTTTTGGTTGTAAAGCAGACATCTAATCTACTGCTACCTTGAAGTGAAGTGAAGTGAAAGTTGCTCAGTCATGTCTGACTCTTTGCGACCCCATGGACTATACAGTCCATGGAATTCTCCAGGCCAGAATACTAGAGTGGGTAGCAGTTCCCTTCTCCAGGGGATCTTCCCAACTCAGGGATAGAACCCAGGTCTCCCTCATTGCAGGTGGATTCTTTACCAGCTGAGCCACAAAGGAAGGCCACTATCTTAGGTATAACTAAAGTGCTTCCTAAGAATACACAAGAGGGAAAGAAAACTGTATAGCTCTTCTCATATTTTAATTGTTCATTTTAAAAGTAAAGCAGCTGCAAGAAGTGGTACATTTGGAGAGAGGCTTCACTGAGGCAGATTGTTATGCTTGGAGATATTTCTCCTGCTCTGAAAGGTTTCTGTTGCTTTTTCTGCAAGAGAGACCAAGAGAATATTGAGAACCTTAAGAAAAGGCAAGTTTGAAATAGGCTGTTAAGTGGGTTTGAGATATCGGCTTGGTCAGAATGGTCGTTTGGGTTTTTATAAGATTGTGCAGAAAAACCAGAACAAACTTTTGGTCAACCTAATATGACCTGGAGAAAGATGAAGCCAGGGAGAGACCAGGAGGTGGCTTGCAGTGCCAGCATGGAGGGTCAGGCAGGCTAGAGTGAGAGACCAGTACTGGGGGTCCATGTGGAGACGTTGAAAGATGTCAGGGAGAATGGACAGACTTGGATGACTGTAAACTGATTCCAGTGTTTGATTCAGGCAACAAACAGGATGGTGAGAGGAGACGAGTAGTCAGATGAGAGAGAAGTGAGGTCAGTGGCTTGAAAGTAGAAAGTTTGGGTTTCTGCTTCCAGACTGAGGAGTCTAAAACCTTTCTCTGTCATTCTGAGAGTGTTTGAGAGTTTCAGAAGGGGAAAACATCTCCATACATAGCAAGACCACGGGCCTAGCTTCCTGCCTTCTCCAGGGTATCTTCCCAACCCAGGGATCGAACCCGGGTCTCCCACATTGTAGACAGACGCTTTACCATCTGAGCCACCAGGGAAGCCCATTAGCTCCCTGCAGCAGCCGCCTAATGAGAGTTTCAGTGCAGTACATGCCAACAAATGAGTGAGTGCTGTCTTCCACTGTTGTTCAGCCGGGGTAAAGCAACCCAGGAGTATACTTGGGTTTCTTTTGTAATATGTTGGGTTGTTTATTGGTATTTGTTTTTTTGGTGGATTTTAGTATATGTAGTATAATGTAGTATAATATAGGAAATGTGATTACCCAACTGGTGTTTTCAAATCCATATAATAATATGCTAGTATATTGTGTTTTTCCAAAGAAAGTAATGTAGTAATATGCTAGGATATTGTATTTTTCCAAAGTCATTTTCTTTTCCAAAGAAAGTATGTTTCCAAAGAATGTACTTAATTCTGTCTTTCTTACAAAGGCAAATTTCCATGCCTCACTGTAAGAAATGATTTTCTGAAAGATGTTGAAGACATACGGCTATATAGTTGGTTGTGAGTGATGTAAAAGTGAAGTTAGTCAATATCCATTATATCATCTACCAGAAATTTGACATTCACTGTAAATTGGACAATATTATTATACATTATTATTGAAATGAAACGTTTGAAATGAATGAGTTGTATTTATAAAGCACAGCCACTTTGTAGGTGATATATTTATAGCAGTGTTTTCTTATATGTTTCCTGATGGGAGGGAAATATAAATTGAGATGTTTAGTGTTCTGAGGTGATGTAAATTTTGGAAGGATAAGTGAAATACAATTTTTCATCAAGATGAATACATTAAATAGTTTGCTTTTACATTTGAAGTTCCTTTATGCATAGACTTCATAATAGGGCTTCAAATACATAAAAGGGAACCACTCAATAAGCTAGAGTTAGAAATTCATTTTAAATACTTAATAATTTAATTAAATTTTATTAGTGTGATATTCTTTGCCAACTAAATTGGCAAGGGTCTCATCTTTTTCTTTTTCCATTTTGGATAGTATCTCAGCTAGATTTATTTGTTCTATATTTTTATAAACAGTGATAAATTTATTCCAAGAATTTGTCTTCTTCTTTTCTTTTTTTTTAACCAATTACTTTGTTTCTTTTAATAATTATGATTTATGTCTTAAAGTATTCTTTATTGTAGAAAATGACTCAAATTTACAGTGAGTCGACTGTGTTTGCTAAGAAATCTTGTGGCTAATGACACAATTTTTGTTGTTCTTTAGTCAGTTTGTCCTGGAGGAGGCAATGGCACCCCACTCCAGTACTCTTGCCTGGAAAATCCCATGGACAGAGGAGCCTGGTGGGCTGCAGTCCATGGGGTCGCTAGGAGTGGGACACGACCGAGCAACTTCACTTTCACTTTTCACTTTCATGCATTGGAGAAGGAAATGGCAACCCACTCCAGTGTTCTTGCCTGGAGAATCCCAGGGATGGGGGAGCCTTGTGGGCTGCCGTCTCTGGGGTCGCACAGAGTTGGACTCGACTAAAGCGACTTGACATGACAGCAGCAGCAGATCGTTCTGTCCAGCTTTTGTGACCCCGTCGACTGTACCCTGCCAGGTTCCTCTGTCCATGGGGATTTCTCAGGCAAGAATATTGGAGTGGGTTTCTCTCTCCTTCTCCAAGGGATCTTTGCAACCTAGAGACTGGACACATTTCTCTTGCTTGGCAGGCAGATTCTTTATCGCCAAGCCATCTTGGAAGCCACAATGACAGAATAAGGGAATAGAATGAAAAAACAAAAACAAGGTGGGTAAAACTGGGACTGGAGAAAAAGAAAACAAAAAGGAATTTAAGAATGAGCACTGAAAAAAAAAAAGAAGAGCACTGAATGAAGTGCCCAGTGGTAGGGTGAATGGTCAGGTGCCTCTCTATGAACAGTTGCCATATAGGGACACGTCATATTAAGACAGGGTACCAATTTTTCTATAAAGCTTCTGCTTCCTGAGGACAGTGGGTATTAAGAAAGTAAAAATTAACACTAAATTAGGAAGTTTAGTGAAGAAATACACTGGGGTGTGGTAAGGAAAACTTCAAAGACATTTTAATCTTACCTAATAAATTAGACAATTTATTCTAGAGTAACCAAAGTTATTAAAAAACAGGCCATTGTACTATCTTTTAAAAATAAAATAAAGTTAAAAACAAAAGAATTTAACTATCAATAGAGATTCAAATCTTTAGTTTTAAATAGATGAAATATCCAGATAACATATAAAAACCAGCTTTGATTAATTGGCCAGCTATTTTGGCAAAATATGTAAAAGTCTTAATTCTACAGAGAATAAGTAAGATGTCAGATTTTTTTCTACTGTTGAATACTACCTAGATGACTGGCTGAACGTGCTTATGTTGGTGGCTCAGCTGGTAAAGAGTCCGCCTGTAATGCAGGCGACCTGGGTTTGATCCCTGGGTTGAGAAGATCCCCTGAAGAAGGGAAAGGCTACCTACTCCAGTATTCTGGCCTGGAGAACTCCATAGACTATCCATGGGGTCACAAAGAGACTTTTGCTTTCACTTTTAAAAAGTAGTGATTTTGCTTTTCAAATATACAGAAAATTTAAATTGTTTTCTGTTGGAGTCAATCTGGTTTTGTGTGTGTGTGAGTGTCTTTTAAGTTGAGCCTCACAGCTTGTGGGATCTTAGTTCCCCAACCAGGGATTAAACCTGGGTGCTCCACGGTGAACAAGCGGGGTCCTAATCCCTGGAGCACTACAGAATTCCCAGGGGTCAGTCTGTTTTTAATTTGTTTGGAGATATTATATAAAAACTAAAAAAAAATAATAATAATTATAATAATCCTTAGATCCCAGGTGGTGCTAAGTGGTAAAGAACCCACTTGCCAGTGCAGGAGACCGAAGAGATGCAGGTTCCATCCCTGGGTTGGGAAAATCCCCTGGAGGAGAGTAGGGCAACCCACTCTAGTATTCTTGCCTGGAGAACCCCATGGACAGAGGAGCCTGATGGGCTACAGTCTATAGCGTCACAAAGAGTAAGACACACTAAAGCAACTTAACAGGTACAGAGGGGGAAAAAAAAGCTACCCAGAACAAGAGAGATTTCTCTATCAATATGGTAACACTTAACAATTATGGAGTTCTTTGCATTTTTCAAAGTTTCTATATATATTTTCTCATTTAAATCCAACTTTTTTTAAGAAATTCAAATTATTACATTCTCCAATTTAGGGATGAAGAAAATGAGTCCCTGAGAGTTTAACTGGTAGATGGTTACAGTAACACCCCTTTCCTCCTGCTGTTGTTGACATCTCCTTGTTTTATTCCCTATGCATCCCCTTCTGCTCTGACTGAGCTTACTCATATGATTGCTTTCGCTGATCAAACAGCAGCAAATGGGGTGCTAACAGATCCCTGCTAAGTGCTGTGCATTGCACTTGCCCTTTCTACCTGCTAGATATCTATCTGCTGTGGGGTGATGAGACCTGGGCTGGACTCCTGGAGGCCTAGGTGAGGCCTGAGACATACAATGAGGTCATTCTACATCAGTCAGTCCCAGCAAGCCAGTCCAGGGGGTAGAACCACCAGATAACCCATAGAATTGTGCACCCATCAGCGATTGTTGTTTTAAGGCACTGTGTTTTGGGGTGATTTGTTAAACAGCAAATGCTAACTTACAAACCTAGCATTGGAAGGTGGTAGACCCAGGACCAAAACCCAGATCTTTGTGGTTCAATTTCAGCACTGCATGGGAAATGCTGGGGAAGAGTGAGTGTTTTACTCAGATGTTGAATAAAATTGGTCTAAAGGATTTTTAAAATTGAAAAGGGAGAAATCAAAACCTTTTACAGTACTATCAGAGGCCTGACTTTTAGTTGACTTTTACAAAGTTATTTTTTCAGCTAAATAGCTGTGATCTACACACACTTTTTTTTTTTTTTCCCCTACATTTATAGTTGTCATGCAGTATCTGGTGGTATCATAGTATATACTTGTTACTATGAGTTAAGTTTTCTAGTAAAAATGTAAGATAAAATCATTCAGATGTATTCATTCGTTGTCTTGACATATTTATTAATCATGGCATATGTATTGTAACTTCTGCAGGCCTATGCAGTTGAATAAAATAACCAAGGGTAGTGAAAAGTAACATCTTTTATTTTCAAACCTTCTTTTGCCGTGGTTTTAGACTCATATCAGTCATTCACAACTGTCCAAGAAGAAAACATTATTGTTGCTGATGTTGTTTTACATGAGACCAAACTCTTTCTTATACAATGCAGAGTATCCCATTTTTTCAGTATTTATTGTCTTTGTAGTTGCTTTGGTGAATTTCCTTCAACTCTTCATCAAGTTTTTCTGCCCCCCCTTTTTTGTATAAAGATTGATCATTTTCTGGCCCAAAATGAGTTTTAAAAAATTGAGGTTTCATTCCAGTGGGAATGGAGGAGGGGGTAACACAATGGCTTTTCCAGTGAAGCTGGCAGCAACTTTGAGGTCCAGAGCTGTAGCCATGGCTTCAGAATGACCCACTGGAAAAAAAAAATCCCACAGGAAAGTAAACATTTTGACAAGGATCTAGACATCAACTGGAGCTTATCCAGTATTAAACAGAAACACATGCTTTGTTCAAGGCATTTACAGAAACAAAACCATCCTGCCTTCTTTAATTATTATTTTTTAAGTCCCATCTTCTATTTATGCTATGTGATGGCTAAAGAAGGCCATGGAATTGGAAACAAAGGCAAATTCTTTCAACTAAAGTTGAGATCCTCCTACTTGCCCCTCCCCAGAGACTTTATATTTGACCTCAAGACCCATTATCCTGCCCTGCTATACCTTTCTCCTCAAGAATTAATTATAAGTGCCAATAAAAAGGAAGCTGAATACACACCCATTCTTTTGAGAAGCATGCTGTCTGTCAGTCCTTTTGTTTGTTTATTACCCACCTCATGTGAGGTGTACCTGCTGGCACTGGAAATTTCCAATTCTGAAAATGGGGAGCCTACTTCCTGTTCTCAATTAAAAGTTTGAAAAGTTGCCTCATAGAACAGTACCAGGAGAGGGTCCATGCTTCTTCTGGACCATACAGTTCACAAGTTTAAGTAGCATAGGCAACAAGAAAGTAAAACCAGAAGGTCAATTCAGTGGGATAAATAGCCCCAAAATGAAACAAATGCCCTTGATATACAGAATATTTTTATTTTTAGTAAGAATTGTACAATTGCTTAATTACTCATTATACTGGTGTGAATTCAGTACTTCTCTTGTTTATTAAAACACTACTTTGGAGTATTTGTAGAGTGTAGGTGCAATGAAGCACTGACTATGTTTTGGCCAAATTTCTGGAAGGGTCATTTATTTTCTGATCAGTGTAAAATAATCCTCTGAGTAGGGCAGCTTTACATATTAAATTTCACAATTACCTGCTTCTAAAATTTACAGGCAGTAAAACAGAATAATGTCTGTATTAATATTTCCGTAAAAATCACAGCTGTAACTGCTGTTTCCAAGGCTACCCACTTTGGGGGTAGGAGACACAGTTTTGCTATAAAAGTGACTCTAGACCCAAATGGAAATTCCATGGCTTAGGCTCCCCAGTTGGCTTCCTGGAAGGAGTTTGAGCTCCTATCCTTCTTCCAGGAATCTTTCTCTCATACAAAGGTAGAATTAAGAAGTAATGGGGGTAAGGGGGTGAGGAGGAAGGGGGGGTCACCAATATTTTCCCACTAAGAACAGCTTTTGTTGCTTAGAACTGGTCTGTGTTGCTCTTCTATTGCTTGGTCATTTGTGTGCCCGTTGCTGGTATCCTATTTTGGATACCCTTGGCTATAGCTGAAACTCCAATACTTTGGCCACCTGATGCTAAGAGTTGACTCACTGGAAAAGACTCTGATGCTGGGAGGGATTAGGGGCAGGAGGAGAAGGGGACGACAGAAGATGAGATGGCTGGATGGCATCACCGACTCAATGGACATGAATCTGAGTGAACTCTGGGGAGTTGGTGATGGACAGGGAGGCCTGGTGTGCTGCAGTTCATGGGGTTCCAAAGAGTCGGCCACTACTGAGTGACTGAACTGAACTGAACTTGCTACAGAGAGCTCATGC
The DNA here is from genome assembly GCA_917880005.1 of Nanger dama. Lineage (NCBI taxonomy): Eukaryota > Metazoa > Chordata > Mammalia > Artiodactyla > Bovidae > Nanger > Nanger dama. Next base: position 9,447,983 of record CAKJTW010000032.1, on the reverse strand, counting down.
CATCATTAATGAAGGGCTGTGGGCTGAAACATTCCTCCATCATGACACCAGAGCTTGGACTCCATCCTTTCCCCTGTCCTGAGTTGTTGCAGGGGAGTGGGGCTCTTTACATAGCACCTTGAGGACCACATGTCACCAGCCATTATTCTTCAGAAAAGTTAAAACTCCCCTCTCCCTCTGTGTATTGAACTCCCTTCACTTAGGCTTCAGGTTACATTCCTCATCTGTCCACTCCTTTTTCAGGACCCCTGTTCCATTTTATTTATTAATTATCAGTACCATTGGTTACATGGTAAGTTAATGGAAACTTCACCCAAAATTAAAATCATTAAAATACTGGATCAGTCAGACTCTCTGTTACCAAACCAAGGTATTCTAAGGTCCATGAAGCTTTCCATTGTGTATGTTCACGTGGAGAGTTTTAAGAGAAACAGTTTTCAGACTCTCAACATCCATGTGTTCTCTTTTCTAACTTTTTCTCTCTGAGAAACGATTTGTATTTGAAGACTCAAATACAGGTCTTCTTTCCCATCTCCTCTTTCAGAATTGCCCTTGCCCTGTTTTATAAAGAAAGGCATGCCTTTCACTATCTGGAATCTTATTATTGTGTGGCGCCCCAGGGTGTGCAGACCTCTGGGATGCCCTACAAAAGATCATTTGAAATACTCTGGTCATCTAAACCTCCTTTGATCAAGGCATCATGAGCTCCTGGTAAGTCTTCATGTCTTTCTGGCTTATATTTATTTCTGTTAAATGGATAGCAAGAAGAGTTTCATGTTATAACATTCTTAATTCATATATATTGTAGAATAGAATGGCTGGTCTGGACAATGTTCATTCAGCAACTTTCTTTGGCTGTGCACTAGCCTAGTGGACGTTACTCCAAATGGAAATGGTGGTGAAACTTTCTTGGTGGTCCAGTGGCTTAGACTCTGTGATCCCAGTGCAGGAGACCGCGGTTCAATCCCTGGTCAGGGAACTAGAACCCCTATGTCACAAGAGAGACCAAAGATCCCGATGTGCCACAATTAAGATCCAGCACAGCCAAATAAATGAAAATACTATAGAAAAACTAATGGAAATGGTGGTATATTTGAATATAGTAGTTGTAAGTATAAATCTTAGAGACCTGTAGCCCTTGTTATGTACTCCCTCTCCAACCACTCACTAGCTCGAAGTTTTAAGCAAGCTTTATTTTCCTTCTCTCCATAATGCCATTAAAAATACTGTCCACCTCAGGGACTGCATAAGGGTCAATGAAGATAATGCAGGAAAAACATTTCAAGGAAAGACCAGAAGAAGATAAGTGCTTGACCAGTGTTTGTCACTTCACATTTTCTTAGTGTGAAGTTACAATGAGGGAGCCTTGTCAAGCAAATCTCTGGAGAGGTTCGAGCCTGAGATCAGCTGTATAGACAGTCACTCATGCCTAGGCAATGGAGCCCCAGTAAAAACTCTGGACACGGAGCCTGGAGTGAGCTCCCGTGTCTGCAAGTGCTCTTTGCTGGTGCATAAGTGCTGGGACCATAAAGCTGCCCATGACTCCCCTGGAGGAGGACAACCAGAAGCTCCACATTTCGCAATTTCTTTGACTCTTCCCTGTATACCTTTTTCCCTGCTGCTGCTGCTAAGTCACTTCAGTCGTGTCCGACTCTGTGTGATCCCATAGACCGCCGCCCACCAGGCTGCCCCGTCCCTGGGATTCTCTAGGCAAGAACACTGGAGTGGGTTGCCATTACCTTTTCCCTAGGCCACTTTTAATCTGTATCCTTTAAAGAGCTGCAAACTTCTAGGCATATACCAGGAGAAAACCATAATTTGAAAAGATACATGTACCTCAATGTTCATTGCGGCACTGTTTACAATAGCCAGGACACGGAAGCAAACTAGATGTCCATCATCAGAGGATGGATAAAGAAGATGTAGTTCAGCTATACAGTGGAATATCACTCAGCCATCAGAAAGAACAAAATGCCATTTGCATCAACATGAATGGCATACTGAGTGAATAAGTCAGACAGAGACAACTATCATGATATTGCTTATATGGGGAATGTAAAAAATGGTACAAATGAACGAATTTACAATGAATAAATGGTACAAATTTACAAGCAGAAATAGAGTCACAGATGTAGAAACAATCTTCTGGTTACCAGGGGGAAGTGGGGGAAGGATAAACTGTGAGATTGGGATTGACATATACACAACACTATATATTATGTATAATATATATATATATATATAATAGGTAACTAATAAGGACCTACTATATAGCATAGGGAACTCTACTCAGTACTCTGTAATGACCTACATGGGACAGAATCTAAAAAGAGTGGATATATATATATATATATAACTGATTCACTTTGCTGTACAAGATAAGCTGACATTTGCAACATTGTAAATCAACTATACTCCACTAAAAATAAAAACTTAAATAAATATAAAACAAAGAGCTGCAATAAACCATAACAGCTTTCAGTGAGGTCTTGTACTCCTTGCTGATTATCAAATCCAAGAATGGGTCTCAGGGATCCCTGAACTTGTGATTACTGTCAGAAACGAATAAAGTCTTGTGGACTTTTTACTATAAAATTGCACCTGCCAGAATCCCTTTTCTTTGTACCCATAAGCTTGATGTTTTCATATTGGTCAACTAGAATACTGTGATACTTAGTCTAGGAACTCGGTAATTAACTCTTATATTCCAAATAGAACATGTATAGGGGTAGAATTTTAGTGAATGATAACCGAGGAAGTCATGCCCGACTCTTAGCGACCCCATGGACTGCTGCCTACCAGGCTCCTTCATCCATGGGGTTTTCCAGGCAAGAGTACTGGAGTCGGGTGCCATTGCCTTCTCCGAAGGAAGACCATAGAGATACTCATTTATTGTTGTGAAGTCCATCAAGGAGTTTGTCTTCTCAGACCTTCCACCTGGGATTGCTGGTCCTTATGCAACGTTCTTAGTACTGGTCTTCCAATCAGCACCACAGAGTATTAACAATGGATATGGTATTGCGTTACCTTAGACTAGTAGGTCTCCTGACAAGGTGCTGTGGTCGAAATGCTTGTGTTCTCTGAAAAGTCATATGTTGAAAACCTAATGCCCAAAGTGATGGTTTTAGGGAGGCGGGACCGTTGGAAAATGACTAGCTCATAAGGGCAGAGCCCACATGAATGGGATTAGGGTTTTTTTGAAAGAGGCCTGAAATACTTGCTCATCCCTTCTATCTAGGGGTGGGAGAAATGTCTGTGTCCTGGAAGAGACCCTCACTCACTTGACTATGCTGGCACCCTGATCTTGAACTTCTAGCCTCTAGAACTGTGATAAATAATGTTGTGTATAAACCACCCAGACTCTGGTATTTTGTAATAGCAGCCTGAGTGGCCTAAGACACTGGACATGATTCAATGGGAAAAAAAAAATTGTCAGCCTTGCTTTCCCTTCAACAGTCATGAAGGTGGAACAGGTAGCAGAGATGTTCCATTCCAAATAAAGTGGCACATGGTAACATAATCCATGGAACTGTAAATTTCTTTTTGTAGATCTCTGACATGCTCAGCTGGGAAGGCATTTTCTTACATGTAATTAACATTTAAGCTAAGAGGTTCTGAGTAAAACAAATTACCTTCTATAATGTGGGTGGGCTTTATGCAATCAGTTGAGGGCCTTAAGAGCAATGACTGAGGCTTCCCCAAAATAAAAGCAATTCAGCTTCAAGACTGCACCCGAATCTCTGGCCTGTCAGCCTAGTCCACAGAGATGGAGCAACTAGACATTAACGCCTGTCACTGGGCTCTCATCTGAGTCCTAAAATAAATGCTCTTTGATTTAAAAACTTATTTTCACTTCTCCAGACCTAAGTTTTCTCAACTACACAAGGAAATTAGATTTGAAAATCCTTTACATTTCCAAAGATGATGCAAATCTCTGTATAAAACATGACCCCAAGCTGAGGTTTTATTTGTGGCTTTCTCGAAAAGAAAATTATCGATTTGTTTTGCAGCTTCCCTGTTTGGATCTCTTATACTCCTCATTATCTGCTCTCACACTGTATTTCTCTAGCTTAGCTTTAGGAAGAAATCCTTGATAGAAATAATTACCTGACTGTTATGGAATTCTATTTTTATCTCCTTAGTCTTCATGTGAAAGCCTGAGTTGTAGTCAATGTACTCTAGTGAGATAAATTATTTCAAAATGTCAGCATGTCACCTTGGAGAAGTTTACCAGTTTAAAAATGGGTCTTGAAGTATACAGAAGAAGCATGATTCGCATGCTTTTGTTTCCTGCAACTGTCTTTTTTCCCCCTAAATAACATATCTATTCTGTTTCTGTTTCCCTGAAGCTATATTGAATGCAAGTGGGTTGGTGGCTCAGATGGTAAAATAATCTGCCTTGCAGTGCAGGAGACCTGGGTTCCATCCCTGAGTTAAGAAGATCCCCTGAGGAAAGGAATGGCTACCCACTCCAGTATTCTTGCCTGGAGAATTCCATGGAAGAGTAGCCTAGTGTTTTATAGTCCATGAGATCACAGAGTGTTGGACATGACTTAGAGACTAACACTTTCACTTTCGTATAGAATGCATTCTCTCTTTGAAAGAGAAAATTAACAAAAAGGGAACTTTCATCTGGAGTAGCAGTGAAGATTTTCTCCAGTCATCTAATCCAAAATATTAATCTCATTGTAGGACCATGGTCCCCAGGAGGGTGGAATTCCCATGTAAATTGTCACTAACATCAATTTGACAGTTACTCATTTAAAATGTGCTGTGTGCAAAGACTCATGCTACAGAGGAATATAAAGAAAAGCAACTTCTCTGAAAGTCAGTTTCCTTATCTCTGAAATGCTTATGCTTATAATACTTACCTCAAAAAGCGCTATGAAGATGGTATGTGTAAAAGACAAGTGTCTGGCATGGCTGAGATTCTAAATAGTAACTTCAGTGCAGGTGGTGTAGCCTTTGTAGCCCTTAGGGAACTGAATTTAAGTAGTGGGAATTGACATTGTTCAGGTAATTAACTATAAGCCAAAATGTGGTCAGTGAGATAGAAACGGTGAGAATGAATTTAGAAAGCTGCAAAGGAGGAAGATGGTACTTTTCTTTTTGTCTAGAAAAAGTAGGTAGGTAACAATTCATTAAGGAGATGCATTTCTTTTGTACCTTGGAAGAGAGATTAGGTGTTTGTGTGCGGTGTAAGAGTATTTGATTTGTAGATCAGTCATGATCAGAAAGTATAGCTGAGAAACTGAACTTCCGTGTTGGAGTGTAATAATCCTATGGTTAGAAGTAGATTCAAGTGGCAGGTTTGGAACCACTTGTTCTGTCTCTAGTTCTGTCCTGTTCAGTCTTTTTGTCAATCACTTGATTATCACATTATCTCAGGACATGAAAGTGGGAAGGCTAGCGTATGTAGAATAACAGACTGCAAAGTCAATGGTTTCCATCTAATAAGGTGATGATTAAAAGCAAATGCATTTACAGTTCTGTAATTATGTCCAAATAATCAGGCATAATGGTTGGGTGGGGAAAAAAATCAGTAATTTTAGTTCACTGTAAGGTGTGGGAGGTAGCATCTAAAAATTCATTGAAATTTTAATAAATTTTAATAAAATTGTTTCATTCTACAAACGTCTAATGGAGGCCTGCTGGATGCAAAGAATGGACAGCAGTGAAGAGTATAATTGTGGATATTTTCATTCAGGACTTAAACTTTAATAGAAAAGCAGAAATGAGATACATTTCAAAGTTAAATGATGCCCAACAACTGGGATAAATGTTGACAGGGAAATGCATGGAATACCATGTGTCCATATAACAAGGAGACCTGAGCTGTGTCAGAGCTAGGAAAGGCTGCTTTGTGGAAGTGGTTTTTACTGAGATCTGAAAGATGTTAGGGAAGTAATCAGGTCAAAATGAGAGGGTCTTCCATGTAGAGGAAACAGCATTTATAAAGCGCTTTAGCCCAGGTGATTCAGTGGTAAAGATTCTGCCTGCAATGCAGGAAACCCAGGTTCGATCCCTGGGTTGGGAAGACCCCCTGGAGAAGTGAATGGCAACCAGCTCCAGTATTCATGCCTGGAAAATCCCATGGACAGAGGAACCTGATGGTTTACAGTCCATGAGGTCACAAAAGAGTTGGACACGGCTTAGTAACTAACACTTTCACTAGCCATATATAAGAATATTGTGTGAGAAGAAAACACATGCGAGGATTGACCCTTAAAGGAATTTGGTTTGATTGGTAAAACTTATGAAAACTAGAAACAAATACACAATGGAATGTGGCCAGTTTTGTGAAAGAGATAAGAATGAAGTTTTGCAGAGCATAGGAGATATTTTTGTTTGCCAGGGGAATTTGGTAAAGATTTATCAAGAAAATGACATTTTGATGGGGTCTCTAAAGTAAGATTGAGTTTTGGCAGGCAGAGGTAGGGTGTTCTCAATATACGAACACTGGTTAGAGAAGGAGAAGGGATGGGTCAGTTAAATTACCAACAGAAAGGTAGGAGGACAATCAGGAGAAAGTGAGGTCCTAGGAATTAAAGAAAGATCGCATTACAAAGATACATCATGATTTGGAATGATTTAACAGAGTTCAAATAATATGAGGACTAAACTGCATCTGCTGTATTTACTGAAGTGGAAGACACTGGTGAAACTTAGCCTGAGTAGTTGAAGCTGAGAGTATAAAGTGAGGAAGCAGAGCTAAGAGGAGGTGGCAAATTGTCAGATTCAATGGCAGGATACCTGCGATCACCATTTTTGTGTTTTTGGAAGGAAACCTAATACAATAGTCTTGTAGTAGTTCACAAAAGTTAATTTCATTTGTTGAATGAATGAATATTTAGGGGAAAAAGGTTAATTATGCTTGAAATAGGACAAGACTTTGGGGAAAAGAGTTGAGATTATCCTCTGGTTCTAGCAAATTACTAACTTTGTGACCTTGGGCAAGTCTTTTAACTAACCACTCTGAGCCCTAGTTTCCTCACTTATAAAATGAGGATAATGATAATTGATCTCATTTCCCTGGAGAGTTGGCAGACGTAAGAAACTTTACACAAATGTGTTTTATATCTGGAGTTCTAACCTAATAGAAGGTACTATTTTAGTATTAAAAAAGATTAGAAGCTGTATTAGACCCTGACCAGGTGGACTGCCCATTTCCTCTTCTTACACTATATTTCTCGGTGACCCTTCCAATGAGATAGCCACATATCCTAGTTTGAGCCAATGACAATGCCCAGAGGTGTTAGGTACCACTTCCAAGACTCAACCATGGAGACCTCCTGCTAGGGCTCCTCCATGCTCCTTCTGTTTCTGCTGGCTTGATGCATGTGGTTGGGTGGTTGGCGGGAACCTTGGAAAATATATATTGATGGGTTTTCTCATTGTTACTACTAATTTGGAAAATGATTTGGCAATAACTCACAGTTTGAACAATCTCATACTTCATAGTCCTGTGATGGTACTCCTATGTATATTTACTCTAGAGATACTACAAATATGCTTTAGGAGACATCTATGAGTGGGTTTATTATTTATAATAACTTCAAACTGAAAACAACACAGATGTTCATTAATTGGAAAACCAAATACCCATTGATAGAAGAATGGAGAAAATTTATAGTCACACAAAATTAAATAACAGTGAAAAGTAATCCCCATATCTATGTGGAACTACATAGATGAGAGCAAGAAATATAATGGTAAATGAAAATAACAGATCACAAAGGAAAGGACATATGATAAAAATTATTTTAAAAAACCTTTAAACCACTCCCCCCTTAAAAAAATCTGGACCCAGTGATATAGATTTTAGCACCATAGGCACCTGCATTTTTTTTAAGAGGAAGAGAACTGTGTAAACAAAGCATTGCCAGAACAATTTTTCAGATAATAACCTCAAAATTTATTAGCTTAAAGAAAGAAACATGTATTCTTTATCTAGCTCACAAGTGTACTGCATTCACCTGATCTTGCCCTGTTCAGCTGATCTTGGCTAGGCTTGCTTATGTTTCAGTGGGAGCTAGAGGTCATCCAAGTCATTCTGGTCATCGTGGCTGACACCTGTTCTCAGCTTGGCTATTGACTGCTCTCAGATAGCCATGATGTAGTATGAACAGCTTTGCTTCACATGTCTGTCAACATCCAGTGGGCTAGCCTGGCCATGTTCTCATGTCAAGCCCTGGAGGGAAAAGACAAGCAAGCGCCATCCTGCAAAGGCGCCAGCAGGAATCTGCATGTGCTTTCCAAAGCTCTATTTGCATCTCATTTGCTTACACCCTATGTGCAAAAGCAAGTCACATGACCCAGCCTGGCATCAGAATGGAAAGGGACAATAATGTTATAGGCCAAAGGCCAGAGTAGGATCTTGATGGGGCTATGAATGAGATCCATCTGCCGCGAGAACCCACACCGTAGAATTCAGGATCACAATGACCGCTGTCAGGAAGCTAGGGGTAGACAGGACAAAAGAATACGCAGGCAGCTGCCAGGTTATAGGCAATGTGGTAGTTCTTAACTGAGGTGACCTTTTACTGGGTTTTATTTTATATTATGCTTTGTAACTTGCATATATCTAACATGCATACTTCTTTAAGCATCACATGCTATACTTTAAAAAATATTTTGGGGGTCTTCAATGATGATAAAAACTGCAGGGCCAATTTAGGAAGTCTGTGGAAACGGGGGTCACTGAATTCTCTTTTTGAGTTTCTGAAAAATGGAATACTGTCATTTTTAAAAGAAGATGGTGACTTTGACCAAAAACCCCACCACATTTATTAATAGAAACTGAAGGGTGTGCTTTGCTAAAGTGGTGAGAATAATTCTCTCTTTCTTCTGGGGACCTCAGATCAAATTTCATCCGTGTAGAAAACACACGTTTATTCTTCTCTCTTTTATTCAGTTTGTTTTATTCCTGGAACAAAAGATACCCCAGCTTCTCTTCGAAAGACTTCCATGTGAGTTTGAAAGAGAGTAGAATTTGGAACATGCTATATAGTTCAGATAAAACTCCTGATTTTTTTCAAAGTGCTCCTCAATTGGACCCAGATCCCAGACCTCCGGGGTGGCGATCCATTCATCTCTAGCCGAAACTAGGTTTTCTCGCCCCTCTCCAGAAGACTAGGAGATTCATTTGAAAGAGACGCTGCTGCTGCTCTTTTCACATCACAAAAGAATTAATGTTCGAGCCGTCCTTTGAAGATGTGGTGTCACGCATGTGCTATTATTAATAATAAACTACAGATCTGCTTCACACCATCTGAAAAACAGGGCTGTGCCCCCATGAAAGGACTTTTATTTCCACCAGTTCTCCATTACATTTAGCCCAGATCCAGCTCAGCCTCAGACTGGGGCTAGTCCCAGAATGTGAGGGAAGAAAAGCAGCAGCTGGAGAGAGAAACAAAACAACATATACCGCCCAATACATTGAAAAATACAAGTGCAAAAGGAGGCTTTCATAACCGTCAGAGATCAGCACCACCCACTGCAAGCATTTCAGTGAGAAGGTGGGTTTGGGACACAGCTCCTCCTGAAGACAGGACCTAAAGGAGGATTTATCTTTGATTCTTTATAAATTCTGGGGAAGATAAATATTCCCAGGGTTCCTGAGCCTGCCTGGACAGGAAGCAAGGCACTGATCGCAATCTGCTGTTAGTCTTGCCTTTTATATTTGCTTACTGACTTGAGTTGTTCTTTGTCTTCTTTTCTGAAACCACTACCGTTCCTCCTGTAACTTAGGGTTTACCAGGTCCCTTTTACAGGCCTTGGTTTTGAGGAGATAGGTGTAGAATGAGGCTATTGCAAATAACAGTCCTGTAAAGACTTCAGGGCAGGTTCCCTTTGAAGAGGCGAGTGCAGACAGCTGAATGATGAGAGTGGCTTCTAGTGGTTACACTACCAGCAGGCGCACCCGACTGACAGCGGCCTGAGAAGGAGCAAATTTGAGAGCTGCGTCTGTTATTTTTATTGGAAAAAAAAAAAACAACTTTGCACCTGTCTTTGGTGGCAAGATTCTCAACTCATGCTCCTGGTTTCAGGCTCTGCCTGTTTTGGAGCCGGTTATTCAAAATGAACTCCAACCTTATGTTGGAATCATAGGCTGTGCAGAAGGGGAAAGAATTTCTTATTCCATTTCAGGCCCCAACACTGAAGGTGGTGTGTATGAAAAAGGGGACTGGAGAGAGAGAGAGGGGGAGGGGTGGGGGAGGGAGGAAAAAAAGAGGCAAACACAAAACTCAAGGAAATCAAGACCATGCTGTGCAAAATTGTTACAGCTGTTTCTGTTTTTATTGGCTCACTCTTTTGGCTTCACTTTTTCAGCAACTGTGGTTCATATGAGCAGGAAGGCAATCCAGCATGGCCGGGTTGCAGAGGGGCTCAGAGGTAGGGGGTAGGGGGTTAGGGGAACTGGGAAGGGTTGGGGCTGGGGGCAGGGTGGGACCAGCCAGGAAACGAGAGGGAGCGGGTGGGAGCTCCAGGGAGGAGGTTCTGAATTGTGTACAGCGCTTGGAGGGGACACACATCAAAGCCTTTCTTTCTGATAGCTTGGTGGAAGCCTGAGCAATAGAATTCAGATGCACTTAATGGAAAGCTCCTAAAAGCGGCGCTTCTCCTGGCTGGATCAGATTAGTGGTCCGTTTAAGGCATTGTACTAGCCCTGCAAATGACGTTCTGATATCTCTGAGGAAATAAAGTGTCAGGACGCATCCCTCTCCCAATCTCTCCCCGACTGTGATTCACCTAGACCACTGCACAGGGCTGAACATATGGAGAGTGCATATTTTCCCGGGGGGGCTCTATTTCTCATGGTTACAAATGGAATGAGCTATATGCCTGCTCACTGACCCTAGGAGGATATTGGCAGCTGGGATCCAGTGCCCCAGGGCTTGGGGTAAGCCACTCACCCACCTCCATCCCCCTGCACGGCAGCTGGAAGGTGAACCAGAAAAAAGCACGTGAAAGAAGCGACTGTCTCTCTCCCCCACACTCTTCTTAAAACTTCCTACGAGTGATTTAAATGACATTTTTAAGTTTTGTAAAATTGCTTAAGCTGGCATTCTTGAATTTGATACTATTCTTAACCACACTTGCCCTATGTGTGCGCACACACACGCACACCACTCACGCTCACTCTTAATCATATTAATTCTACAAACACTAAGAATATCCTCTAAAATGGTATCCCCAAATGAGGGGAAATAGGCAGAGAACTGGAAGGTAAGGAATACAACAAAGGGAAAAATATTTATTATACTTAAGTTTGGCTGGCAGTTCCAGCAAAAGGAAAAATATAATGAAAAATGGATTAACCAAAAACCCTATATCTGATGATAAAATATTATGTACTCTCACACTGGGGAAACAAAAGCCAATGAGCAGCCCAGCTGTAGAGTGAAAGGCAGATCCTGAGCCCAGTGCCCATGTATTGATTCAGTTTTTGAGCCTTACTGGGTTTTTCTGAACTCTACTTCTGACCTGTTTGGACACAGGAAGGAAAATCACAACCTGTGTGCCTCTGTATTCTCATCTAAACATGGAGCTGGACTTGGGAAGAAGGACTAATTAAAGGTTACAAAGCACTCTGAGACTATAAAATGCCAGGTAATTGCAAACATTAAATCTAATAACATAATTAGGTGTTGAAGGTTGTGTCTTGGTCATTTTGTTTTCTGAATGCAGGAAAGGACTCCTTCAAAGCTTGTTCTAATAATTTTCCCAAGGAAGTCATTGAATAGCTTGAAAAAAAAAGGTGATTTGGACTAATGCTGTCTTGAACAATTATATATTTTGAGATGTACCATGCTTTTTCCACATTTTCTAATATCCTTCTATTCGTGGTTGGGTTTTCCGTTTGTGTTAATAGTGACTGACAAAGGCTGAGCACCGAAGAATTGATGCCTTGGAACTGTGGTGTTGGAGAAGACTCTTGAGAATCCCTTGGGCTGCAAGGAGATCCAACAGTCCTTTCTGAAGGAGATCAACCCTGGGATTTCTTTGGAAGGAATGATGCTGAAGCTGAAACTCCAGTACTTTGGCCACCTCATGTGAAGAGTTGACTCATTGGAAAAGACTCTGATGCTGGGAGGGATTGGGGGCAGGAGGAGAAGGGGATGACCGAGGATGAGATGGCTGGATGGCATCATGGACTCGATGGACGTGAGTCTGAGTGAACTCCGGGAGATGGTGATGGACAGGGAGGCCTGGCCTGCTGCGATTCATGGGGTCACAAAGAGTCAGACACGACTGAGCGACTGAACTGAACTGAACTGAAAACTTTTCAGTTGAGGTCAGATAGGATAAATGTAGAGTGAGATTGCCTTTTTGAAAGGTTTGTTAACTCGTCTAAACAGGAAAATGAATGATTTCAAGAATTAGCAATGCCTAGAGAAAGCTGTTCTCTTGGAAAGATTGAAACTGTTCCTCATGAAAAATAACCCCACTAAATTTCATATTTAGCACTGAGACTTCAAGTTTGGCATAGTGAGTATTTCATTTTCACCTCAGCTTCTGACTCAGTATAAGGGTTGCCAATTTTTTTTTTCCTTGGATTTTGACCACAAGATGGGTTGGCTGTGCTGGACCCCAAATGAAGGTAAGTACAGTTGAGATTGGGAAGCATACAGAATTTTTCTATTCTTTGAGAACATTTCCCCCTTGTGCATCTGTTAGCTGTTCTTACAGATTTGAGATGCCATTCATCAGTAGCCTCTTTTACAAAGGAGTAGATTTTTGCCTGTTGAGGTTCAGCCAGGCACCCCCATTGGTTGGCGAACATTGAACTCACTTGCAAAAACATGTTTCTGTTATTATCCTTACAGAAGGCTGTGTGTTCACACACATGAACAATTATGAGCCTGAACAGCCCCTTCCCCTTTGGGTTGCTCTTTGATCTCTTGTTGTTTTGCTGCTTGCATCCATATGGAAATGTTACCAACTAGGAGGCAATTCCTTTCCTGGAGGATTTCTCATCCATAGTCTTTCCCCTTGCTTCTTATTTGTGCTGGGCTCCAGATTGATGCTAGTATTTCAAAGGCACACGCCTCATTGGGTTCAAAAGCTCAATTTACTTTAAGTAGCCATCACAACTTACACTTAGATTTAAGTACCTGTTTATACACAAGTTTTCCTGATATGCAGTGACAACTAGGGCATCTGAAGAGAAGCACAATTTTCTTGTGAGACCAGGCAGACCTATGGGATTAAGTAGGTAGATCATACATACTGTCAGTCTAGTGTTCTCTGTTAATTTCCAGATCAGGGTTTACCAGCTAGGGATATATGTAACTCACACACAGGCATGACCTCATCCAAAGAAAATTCATTGAAAATTTTCAAACCTTGAAAAAGCTCCATTTGTGGATGCCAGTTTATATCCATTCTTAATTTTTTTTTTCCTATCCATGGTACCCAATAACTGTAGACTTATAAATCCTTCCTTTTATTATACTGGAAAATGCCAAAGATCTGAGAGCATAGAAGTATGTGCTTACTAAGGGAACTTTCTTTCTTTCTTTCTTTCTTTTAAAGAGCCTTCTGAAGCTCCTCCCTAGGAGAGATTAAATAAAGTCAGTGCTTTCCCACTTCCCAAGTCTATCTCCACACATCAAACAGATGAAAATCCTTCCAAAACTCATCTCCCTTCATGCCCACACTCAAATATGCTGTTTTATGTGGGTCGACCAAAGTCTTTTTCTGATTTTCCTCCCCATCTGTTCTTTGAATAAACATGCATCCTAAAGAGAAGGAGGACTTAAAAGATCAGATTTGGTTCCTGTATTTGGAAATGTTTTCAAAAGACCACACCGCACTTGGCTATTCGGTCAAATTAGGTTCCGTTTGCTTCTAATAGCACTTAATTACCTCCCACACGCTTCTCAGATTCTTCTACTTCTTAGTCTGCACAATTCAGCTATTATGATGTCCAAAAAGTTTGTTTTTGTTAAAAAAAAAAAGAAATCATGTGTGTGTGAGCTGGTAGAACTGCTACCACTGGTTCTGTCTCTACCAGACCAAAGCCATCCATGTTTCCAGATGACCACACTGGCTGCCCTGGGCGTCTGGAAGTGTAGAAACCAAGCAAGCAGAGATAGAATGAGTTGTGTGTGTTTTTTTTTCACTTTTTAAGTAATTTGGTACCATACACAGATTGCCTCAATTTATTTCTTTTATAAATAAATTAAGACACTGAACCATGGACACTGGTGAATCTCTGAAAGTACAAACCCAAAGATGAAGAATTCAGAACAGATCATCACGTGGTATCTTCAAGGAGGGATTAGGTTATCTTGATGAGTTAGCTTTCATTTTCCTTTCTCCAGATTAAAAGGGAGAGAGGGGGTGGGGTAAAACACTTCCGTGGCCTGTCGTGCATGTTTTCAGTTTTCACTGTTTCCAGCTTGAAATCTCTGAATAGGTTGAGACAATGTTTGTTAATCTGAATTGAATTCCAGCGGCATAACATCCGAAGTTGAGTTATTTTCCTTATCACAATTTAGTTGAAAGCAGGGGTTGGAGAACCTTTCTTTTTCTTTGGGGAAAAAAATAAGAGAGAGAGAAAGGCCAAATAGTAAGTGGTTTAGGATTTGTGGTGACTTTTGTTTTAGTCACTAAGTCGAATCTGACTCTTTGCGACCCCTTGGGCTGTAGCCTGCCAAGGTCCTTCTGTCCATGGGATTTCCCAGGCAAGAATACAGGAGTGGGTTGCCATTTCCTTCTCCAGGGGCTCTTCCTGAACCAGGAATCAAACCTCGTCTCCTGCATTGGGAAGTGGGTTCTTCACCGCTGAGCCGCTAGGGAAGCCCAGGATTTGTGGACCAAGAGCAAGATTGAAGATACCATTTAGGTACTTATATGAGAAGAAAGAAAGCTCTTCTCTCACTGTAGCCCTGGTTGTCTGCATTTGGGTCCTTCCAGGCAGTGGGTGCGCTGCTCACAGTTGTCAGCTTGAGACATTCTGTAGTTCCAGTGGGCTGGCAGGAGTGTGTGGGGCTCAGGAGCTGGGAATGGGGAGGGTGAGTGGTCACCAGCCAGGGGGCAGGCACTGGGAGCAAAGGGGGAACTGGGGCAGAAGGAAACTCTCTAGTATAGCCCCTGTGACTCACAGTGTTAGCACACGGGGCCAGTGCCCAAGGGTCATTCAAAAATAAGCTTGGGTCTGGATTTGGTCCTCTGGCTATAGTTTGCCAACTTTGGTTCAACAAATACCTAGATACTGATGACTCCCAAATCTCTATCTCTGGTATGAGCTCCAGCTCTCTTTTGTACATACCCTCTTAGCTACTTGGCAGGCACTTTAAAGAATGTTCCAGACTGAACTCATTATTACCTTTTTCCCTCTGTGCCCTGTTTCTGTAAATAGCACCACTACTGAACAGTTGCCCACGTCAGACACACTGTGTTCATTTTCGACTCCTCTCTTCCTTCATTCTCCTATTCCTTGTGCTATACAGTGGCTGGACTGGAAGCAATGGAAAGACAAGGTCAGACTTAGCTTATATTTGTATTTCACACTCTCACACTGTAGGCTTTTAAAAATTTGTTTTGGGGATCTTCCCTGAAAGTCTTGTGGTTAAGACTCCATACTCCCAATGCTGAGGGCATAGCTTTGATCCCTGCTCAGGGAACTAAGATCCCAAGTGCTACATGGTGTGGCCTATAAAAGAGAGAGAAAAACAAAACAAAATAAAACAGATGTTGAATTAATCTCTCAATCACCAAACAGTCAATTTCACTCCTCTGTAAAAACTCTTCCCTGGCTTTCCATTGGTTAGAGAATAAGTATAAAATATTTGTCAGACCATGCACAACTCTTTCTGTTTTGACTTTGTCTAAAGACTGACATATTACATGAAATATACCAGTGTCTCCCATCCTGCTTGTCTCTATCTAGGCTACATTGTTTCCTCTTCCCACATGACCCTTTCCCATGGATTTTATGCGATAATCCCGGTCATCCTTCCAGATTAGAGTCACTGATCATCTATCTGCAGGAAGGCCCCCAGGTCCCTCCCTATTCATTAAGAGTTTGCTGTGGTCTTTCATAACACTTCATCGATGCTGAGATTGTTTGCCAAGTTCATTTAGCCCTTTCCAGATTATTAGCATGGTGGCAAGACTATATTTGTTGATATTTTCTGGTATCTTAGTTTGGTACTTGGAAACGGGGCGGATGAGAAATGATCATCCAGCCAAACTAAAGGTGACCCCTCAGTGTAACTGAGAAATCTTAGAACACTTTCTGTGTCTGTGCAAATTTAAGAGGGCCTTTCCTTTGTTACATTGGACTTTTCCCAAACCTAAGGAACTGAAACCCCACAAGCCCTTTCCCAGGGATATATACCGCTTCCCCACCCCCACCCCCACCTGTGTCCACCCACTTCTTGTTTATGGAAAAGCTTTAGCCTTCTAGGCCTTCCCTGAGTTCCAAAGAACAGATTTAAACTGAGAAAACAAAGTGAGAAAATGCAGAAACAAAGGAAAGCAATCACACAAGGCAATGTAATGATGGTTTAGACATAAAACAAAGTCAAGGATCCTTGGTTCCTTAAGGACTATGGATAGTATCCTGAATCATATCCGTGAAATATTTTGCAGCTACTAAAACCTCCACCAGGTGGAAGGAGTTAACAGCATGCTGACTACCAGAATCTAGATCCCAAACTGTTAGAACCAGAAGCTTGATGATGTTAACACCTGAAATACACCCTGTTACTTCAACGCCAACAAATCAGAAGGATGTCCACAAATTGACCAGTCACCCTATGACCCTCTCCCTCACCTCGTCTTTAAAGTGTCCATCCATAGATGAATGGATAAAGAAAATGTGAGTACTACTCAGTCATGAAGAAGAAAGAAATTTTACCATTTGCTGCAATGTGGTTGGATTTGGAGGGCATTAGACTGAGGGAAATAATTCAGACAGAGAAAGACAAAGATTCTAAGATATCCCTATATGTGGAATCTAAAAAGATACAACACACTAGTGAATGATACAAAAGAAACACGTGGACTCACAGATATAGAGAACAAAGTAGTGGTTACTGGTGGGGAGAGAGGAGGGGGAAAGGGGGAGTTAGGATAGGATTATATGAAATCATGTATGTGAGACTTTTGAAAACTTTAAAGCAGTAAAGAACTGAAAGACTCTTAGTCAATAAAAGTAAATACAATACAATTAAAAGGCAAAACCAGAAATCCCTTCCCTGAAAGTTGTCAGGAAGTTTGAGTTTTTCAGCGTGACCTGCCCATTCTTGCTTGGCACCACGTTGGGTGCCCTGCAAAATTTGGGATTGTTTTTTGTGTTGAAAGAACAAAGAGGGAGGACAGTTCTTTGGTGTAAAAATCCCCTGGCTCTGGATTTGCATTGCACATAAGGCAAGGACATTGCACTTATCAGTTCCCTAGACAAAAGAAGCTGCATTTGACTGCTCCCAGCCATCTGGGGACAGCACTGACGTGTACCTTTTTGTTTTACAAGTCACAGAAAAAAATGTGCAAACAACTCCAGAGACAGCTGTAAGACCCTTGACATGTTTCTTTATATGCTTAACATAAAGCTCCAGAATGATCACTGTAATCAGTGATTGTAATACCTCTACGTGAATGTTGATGTTGAGAGAAAACAAATGACGCACAACAAAAATCAAGCAATATACTACTTAATTTCTCTCTTTCCCTTTTGAAATTTAGGTAGGTGGAGAATTACAAAGCGGCAAACTATGAAAGATAAGAGGCCACATCACTGTATGATTTCAGAAAATCTGGAACAAGGCCTGATGGCAATGACATCAGGAGAGAATATAATATTGGCTAAGTTATTACTTGGATGTAAGCATTAGGTGGTTTAATGCATTCATCATACAATTAGGTGTCATTAAAAATCTCTGGAGCAGACATTGATGATTACAGTATAATGAAGGAAGAGAGATGGTAGAGGGAAGATTATAGACTCTTGAAGGAAGTTGCTTGCTTAAATTTAATAAGGAATTTAATAAGGTACCCAAGGACACTGTATTCAGACTTTCCAGTTATATTCTTTCTTTAAACATGAGGGCCTAGAAGTTAGGTGAATTTGAATTACTACTATTTATAAACGAGGAAAACTTACAAAATCAGGTGCTTGCAAATTCCTATTGTGTTTCCTTTTCCCCTACTTTTCCTATCATCCCAGTAAAAAGAGGTGAAAGTCCCACTTCCAAATCGTCTAAGATCAGGGCTTTTTAGTCAGTAAGAACTACCTTCCCACTCCCAAATAATAGAATTAATTTACTCAAAACCTGTGACTCATTAACTTAAGGCAAAAACTTCCTATGTTCTGCTATTGTCCTGTTTTCTGGGATCGAAAATAATACATAATGCTTTGATCCATAATTAATTACGAGGGAATAGAATTCATTTTTGCCCTGAAAATGTTGATACTGGGGGAAAGGGATATAGATTTTTTTCCCTGTCTTCTTTCTTTTTGTATGAGGAAAGAAGCTGGCAGGAATTAAATGAACCACACAATTGTCTATGAACAAATCAGACTTCTGGAATTAATGAGATCTCTCTATGAAGAACTTTCTCTGAGGCCAGGTTTAGGCTCTGGGAAAAAAGAGAAAAAGAAAGCTTGCAGAGCTTTAAAGATGAAAACTGTTTCCTCTGCATGGTAAAGCAGAAAGGATTCACCCCTCAACATTTCCCCAGAGTCCTCCCTAATAAGATAAAGTCAGCTGAAAATCACTTTGCTCAGCATGGACTATGACTTTTGAAAGGCTTCTTGAAATTAATCAGTACATTTCTGTCTTCTCCATCTTTATGTTTTACACATAAGAATGTTCATTAGGGCCACGTGAGGAAGAGATGGTTTCCCACACAGAGGGTGCTGGCAGTCTTGGCAGGTGTCACTTCCTTACAAGGTGGGCTGACACAGCCTGAAAAGCAGCTCGTCTGAAAGGTCTTGCATGTTGCTGTCGCCGCCGTACTTGATGAATGGAGCTGACAAGCCTCTGTGTTACCTACTTTCTTCATTCTGGGTTATTCTGCTCTGGATTATTTCAGGCAGGCTTTCAAGCCGGCATAAAGATTGAATGACCACACTGCCAGGCAGAAATTAAAGGGAGCAGCCGGGAGAGAATGTATTGTGTGCTGGACACGCCACAAACCACCAGGAAAACAGCATATGCCTTTGTGGGAGACCCCAGTGGCTCTTTCTAGCCCTGGGGTTTTCATGGTTGACTTTGAGATTCCATCATAAATGACCTTGTCCTTTTATTTCAGCCACATCTGCTTTTCTCATCTATTAGAGTGTCATCTTTTAGAGGTTTGGAATGTCTCTGGGCTTCTTCAGCCTTGCCATAGAACTTTGTTCAGTGCTTTGAAGAAAGGAAATACTCAATAGAACTTGAGAAATTGGATTGTAAAGTGAATGATGGAAATGAATACATAATCTTTTGTCCTAGAGCAAGATGGTCCAAGATTTTCTTTCACTTTTGACATTTAAGTAAAATACTTAAGATCCACTTTTCATGTTTATATGTAAGCTTTCCTTTCTGTAATTGCTATATTTTTGAAAAGTTTTTCTGGTATCTGTAGTTTTTCTTTCTTCCACTTTTCTTAGTGAGTTAATACATTTATAGTGAGGGTTTATGTCT
This sequence comes from Nanger dama, assembly GCA_917880005.1. NCBI lineage: Eukaryota > Metazoa > Chordata > Mammalia > Artiodactyla > Bovidae > Nanger > Nanger dama. The sequence goes on along the minus strand of CAKJTW010000032.1, from coordinate 9,428,340 downwards.
CTTCTTCTAATAAATTCTTTTCCATTCTAGGTTTAGAATTGGAATCAATTTACTAGTTCCTCATTTGCTAGTTCCTAAGTTTTTGTGGTTTTCCTAAATTGTTAATTTCTCTTTTCCTGCTTCCTCAGTTTTTGTGATTTTCTTATGTAGTCTAGGTCCACTTCTTAAGAATGAGGTGGCAGAGATAATGTTATGTGTTCACCAAATGTCATTTGACTTTTCCTCTTCCTTGGGTATATGGCAAATACACTTCTCAGGCCCTCTCAGTTATGTGGAGGCAGCTGATGAATCCTGGCTAATGAAATGTGAAAGCAAACAACATGTGTCAATTCTAGACTGAGACTGTGAGAAACCCTCGTAGGATTCTTTGGGGTCAGTTTCATCCCTGCTGAGGAGAATATGGAGGCCTCGGTTTGAGATGGAACAGCCTCAAGATCAAAGTCACTTGGATGGCTGGGTTGCTGTGTGGAGGAGAATGGCCTGGTCTCACTGCAGACTTTACATCTCTTTTGTTAAACAACTAAGATTACTGGGTTGTTCCCTACACAGCATAAGCCCAACCTATTCTAGCTGATACTGAAAGGATATAGTAGGAATGCTTACTCACTCCCCTGTGAGCGTCTCGGTTTCATCACTGGTGATCATATGGGCCATAAACAAGAGTCTGTTAAAAAAACAACTGCTTTTGAAAAATAAGCATCAACTTTATTGAGACTTCACTAGTTTTACATGCACTGATTCGTTTGATTCTATACAATTTTATTTTTATCACATGTGCAGATTTGTGCAGCCATTGTCACAGTTCAGATATAGAATCGGTCTGTTGCAAGGATCCCTCATGCATCCTACTACAGCCACAGGCATCTTCCTTATTCCTCTCTTATTCCTCTCCCTTATTCTTCTCTCACCATAGGTAACCACTAATCTGTTCTTCATTTCTTCTTCTTTGTCATTTCAAGAGTGCTATATGATGGAATTACACAGGATACAAACTTTTGAAATACTCTTTTTTAAATTGAAGTGTAATTGACGCTATATTAGTTCCAGGTACATAACATCGTAACTTGACATTTCTATACATGACAAAAGATTCGCAATATGTCTAGTTACCATCTGTCACCATGTTGCTGCTTAGTCACGTCAGTCGTGTCTGACCCTCTGTGACCCCATGGACTATGGCCCGCCAGGCTCCTCTGTCCATGGGATTCTCCAGGCAAGAAGAATGGAGTGGGTTGCCATTTCCTTCTCCAATGATAAAGTAAGAAGTGAGTGAAGTGAAGTCGCTCAGTTGTGTCTGACTCTGCAACCCTGACTGTAGCCTACCAGGCTCCTCCATCCATGGGATTTTCCAGGCAAGAAGACTGGAATGGGTTGCCATTTCCTTCTCCAATCTGTCACCATATACAAAGATATTAAAATATCATCAACTGTATTCTCCATGCTGTATATTTCATCCTTGTGGCTCATTTATAACTATGTAAACAACGGTTTTGAGCTGAGAATCCTAGTTATTATTATTATTATTTTTTGATAGAAGGCTCCTAATTTCTCATTTGTCTCCTAGTCCCATTCAACCAAAGGGTAAAGTAGAATAAGTTATATATTGAAGACAAAGTGCCACGTTGGAAAAAAATAATCATGTTGAAGTAAGATTGCCCTGGATAAGACTCCCAGTCTGTCTCTTATTACCTCTATTTGTTTGAACTTTGTAATTTACTTTCTGAGTCTCAGTTATATCATCATTAAAATGAGGATAATAATCTCTATTTTACTACTTTATAGATTTGGTGAGAGAATGTATTGGCATATGCATCATTCATAATAAAATTCATTGGGTTTTGTTTTCGCATTAACAGGCTATGTGACCTTGAGAGAGATACCTCACTTTTGTGAGCATGAGGAGTTTTTTGTTTTAATGTAGAAGCAATACCTACCTCCCCCTATTGAGGGGTTGTAGTAAGGATGAAGGAGAGTGTATATATTCTGTGTTGGCTTGGCACATGCTAAATTCTCAATAAATCATGATCCCTACCATGACTTGATGAACAGACTCATTGGGATTTACTCTTCATACTGGTATCAACAGGGGCTTAATCTCTGATTAAGAGCATGATGTGTTTCTCTGACCCCAGGCTCCATGTAGAGCCAAAGAGTTTCCCTTTGCTGCTCAGTATGGTGGTGCAAATGTTGTGCTTAACCCCACTGTGCAATGTTTTTATGGATAGCTTTTCACAATCATTTTGGATTCTGCATGGAGAGAAATAGGCTTCAAGTATATTCTCATTCTCATTCTGGAATTATGATGTCATAGAGATAAAACCTATTTTGGATTTTCTTGAGGTTTTCAAGAAAACTTACACATTCTCTACTTTTGTACTTTCACTAGCTAGTTTTCCAAACCATCCTAATCTATTTTTACTAAAAAGAAAAAAAAAAAAAAAAACAACCACACATACAATGGAAATGTGAGATAGTTTGTTCTCCTGAGTCTGCTGCCAGCCTTTCCATTCTTGATGTTTTAGGCAGTCAAGTTCATTAGAGAAGATTTGAGAAGTAGAAGCACAAATATCAAGATGGAATCTTGCATACATTATCTTTCAGTGATTCACATACAGTAAACAGCTGTTAATGAAGAGTCTCAAAGCAGAGATACTGGTTTTATGATTTGCTCTACACAACTCATTAAAAAAAGATATCTTTGTTGCTTCTTCTGTTCATCTAGCCCCTTTATATTTATGTATTTTGTTATTGTTGATGTTGTTCAGTTGCCCAGTTGTGTCCAACTCTTTACAACCCCATGAACTGCAGCATGCCAGGCCTACCTGTCCCTCACCATCTTCCAGTGTTTGTCCAAGTTCATGTTCATTGCATTTTGATGCCGTTCAGCCATCTCATCCTCTGACGCCCTCTTCTCCTTCTGCCCTTGATCTTTCCCAGCACTGGGGACTTTTCCAATGAGTCATCTGTGCATATCAGTTGACCAGAATACTAGAGCTTCAGCTTTATCATCAGTCTTTCCAGGGACTTTCAGGAGTCTTCTCTAATACCACAGTTTGAAGGCATCAGTTCTTTGGCATTCTGCCTTTTTATGGTCCAGCACTCACAACTGGCCACCTCATGCAAAGAGTTGACTCATCAGAAAAGACTTTGATGCTCGGAAGGATTAGGGGCAGGAGGAGAAGGGGACGACTGAGGATGAGATGGCTGGATGGCATCACGGACTCGATGGATGCGAGTCTGAGTGAACTCTGGGAGTTGGTGATGGACAGGGAGGCCTGACGTGCTGCGATTCATGGGGCTGCAAAGAGTCGGACACGACTGAGTGACTGAACTGAACTGAAGTGACTCACAGTTGTATGTGACCACTGGTAAGGCCATAGCCTTGACTGTACGTGCCTTTCTTGGCAGAATAATGTCTCTGCTTTTCAACACACTGTCTAGGTTTGTCATCACTTTCTTGCCAAGAAGCAAATATCTTATGGTTTCATGGCTGCAGTCACCATCCACAGTGATTTTGGAGCCCCAAAAGAGGAAGTCTATCACTACTTCCAACTTTTCCCCTTCTATTTGCCATGCAGTAATGGGACCGGATGCCATGATCTTAGTTTTTAAAATATTTAGTCTTAAGATGGCTCTTTCATGCTCCTCTTTCACCCTCATCAAGGGGTGAAAGCCTCATCAAGAGGCTCTTATGTCATTTAGGATTCTTCAAATTTTATGAGTGATATTGGCCCACATTGTCTTGTGTTCCAGATGGATTAAGATGTAACTGGAGGGCCTTCCCTGCCAATCCAGTGGCTTAAGAATCCTCCTGCCAATGCAGGGGATGTAGGCTTGATCCCTAAGATCCCATATGGCATGGGGCAATTAAGCCCACACCACAACTAGATAGACGCCCACACACCACAATGAAAGATCCCACATGTTCCAACTATAAGACCCAACAGCCATGAATAAATATATAAATAAATATTTTTTCAAAAAAGATATAACTGGATTCTCCTAAATCTCCATGATTAACTTTTTGCCAGCTTCCTACACTTTAGGCCTTCCATTTCTTAGGAACTCCAACCCCCTCTGGCTGTCCTGGTCAACCCGCCAGCAGTCTGTTGAAGGAAATCATTTTAAGTTTGTAATGACTTTATCATACAATAAATAAGTTCATGAATTTGAGCAAGACAGTCACCTCTTGGTGTATTTCCTCATCTGTAAAATAATGACACTTGACTGGATGACATATTATAAAACCATTCAAGGGTGAGGATTGTCTGGCTAACCAGAAATCACGTCAAGAGCATTAGAGCTTTCAAATAGAAGACCAGAAGGAGGTGATGCTGAATTTAACTAAATAATTAATTTCTAGCGGTAGACTGTATTATAATGTTTGCAAATGTTTGTTGAACACATTCCATATGCATGTCACTGTGCATTAGGGTGGAACAAAAAAATGCAGCCGACATTGTTCCTGCCCTAAAGGAGTTTTCAATTCAGTAGTGGAGACATGTTTATAAGTAACATTATGTCATAGGATTAAATGAAATTAACTAATGTCATAATGGAGTCACAATCAGCACAATGGCTGGCTTATGTCCATTTTAGTTAGCTATAGTTTGGTAGACAATTACAGTTGCTTGCCGCATCAAAGATAGGATCATTTTTGGAGAAGAAAACAATGACTGAAATAATTGCCAGAATTCTATTTGGAGATTTGTGGTCTACTTGTTTATTGCAAAGAGAATGTTTTATGTATTCTCTAGCAAAGCATTAAAACCCAACACATCCTCCATTTTGAATTTTCCAAGAAGCAAAGAAGATGCACTCATGATAAAAGGAGGTAGTTTAGTGGCTTTAAACAACCATTTCAGTTTGTTTGCAGTTGTGTGTGGGTCACTGATTTAAGAAGAACTCATCTGGGCAGGTCATTTTTATCCACATGAGATCACTTGGGGACCTGCTTCTACAATGCTTCTTCATGAAGTATCATTTCATCTCCTTGTTCTTTATCTTTCTCCATATGGGGTATCATTTTTCAAGGTCTCTCTGTGTAGGTTGAGCTCCTCATGGCCAAATGATCTTGAGTAGTTTTACTTTTTATCTGTTCTAAGAGCGCAAAACATTACTCAAACATTCTCTCAAAGGTTAGGTCCAGGAATATATTTTATTCCATTAGCCAAAGCTATCATAGAGAACATTCCTCTAGATGGAAAGAGTATCAAAGAATTGAGGTCATCTTTCATCTGCCATACACTCTTTGAGGCATGTGGTCTAATGTGAAATCATAATGCCATGATTTTCATATGCTTGGTTTTTATGAGAAGGAAACAAATAGTCTAAACAACTTTCTTAACAGCATTTAATTGGCATTTTGAATGAGGCAATTCTTTGCACGGGTGTATGCTAAAAGTCATAGGGTATTTCATATCCAGCATCCACTAAATGCCACTGGTACCTTTACCCCTGTCATTGGACAATAAAAACACAATCTAAAACATTTCAAAACTCTCTGCGGTGGAGCAGTCAGTGCTTCTCACAGACAAAACCATAGACCTAATGTCTTAAGATGGTAGATTTCCTAGAGAGGTTATAATCAGGTTACTCTTTGGGCTTATGCATGTGTGTGCGTGCTTAGTTGCTTTAGTCATATCTGACCCTTTGCGACCCCATGGACTGTAGCCCTCCAGGCTCCTCTGTCTATGGGATTCTCCAGGCAAGAATACTGGAGTGGGTTGCTGGACCCTCCTGCACGGGATCTTCCCCACCCAGGGATCAGACTCAGGTCTCCTGCATCTTCTGCATCGCAGGTGGATTCTTTATTGCTGAGCCACCAGGGAAGCTCCCTGTGTGTGCTGTGTAGATGCAGGTAATAATAAAATGACTAGTGTCTGTTCTGTTCCAAGCCATACAACTCAAAGTTCTTACTGAGTACCTAGATCCTCTGTGTTTCTGTCAATGCAAATCATTGTGGAACTGTAGAAACATGTAATATGCCCCCTGCCCTCAAGAAGGAGCTAATATTATTGGAGACATATTATTTAATCTTCAATGAAAACATGTCATGCCACTTTCAATATGAAAAGACATTTATTTTAGGATGTTAGAAAATATAGAAACTAAAGAACACCCACACCTTGGATTGTGCAATTCAGGTGTACCACTGTTGACATTTTGATGGATCTCATTCTAGATTTTAATATGTGTATCTGTATGGAAGGATTTGATATATATGTAACCATATATATAATAGATAACATATAGTACTTTGTAATACTTTATAATAGAGATATGCTGTTATATATAGTACATTTATAATATGTTTTTGCTAACTCTTATTACTGAAAAACACTAGAGTTAATTTTAAAACAAAATATTCCTTAAATGAAGTGTTAAACAGAATCAAAGGGTAAAAACACGTATGGGGATGCTGACCAGAGTTAGGTAGACTTCATATAGTAACTGAAGCTTCATTAGGAGCTTGAAGAATGAGTTGAATGAGGATTAACAAGTCCCAATCAATAATTACATAGTAAGAATGGACATAATACAATTAGAAGACAGTCTGGTTTTTATCTTTGTTATTTTTTCTAATTTTGGTAAATATGATAAGGTCTTAAAAGTTTTACTGAGTTTTGAATTTGAAAATGGTAATACAGTCAAGAGACACTGGCAAAGTAGGAGAAGGCACTGGTTCCTAAAAAGCTCTCTTAAAGGGTCGAACACCACTTAGTGACTAAACCACCATCTCCACTAAAGATGCCGTTAAAATCTGCATAGGATCTAAATAAACCCATAGAGGTAGTCAGTGACAGCTGTGATATATTTGTCCTGCAGGGAATGGTGGCGTGGGAATTTCAGAAGTTGGTGAGCAAGGAAATAATACAAGATACCCTCTAAAGAACACATTGTTCACAGTGAGATCAGCTCCAGAATTTCTGTATTTCTGGCTCTTTCCCAAAGTGAAAGAAACCAAGCTTTCTCTTACTGCTTTCAGTTTACTGCTTGCTATTTGGTAAAGAAGATGAGATAGTTATTACCAACCACCTTGGCAGTAGAATTTATATTCTAAACAATATTAATATATTTACTAATGTTACTCATAGTATATGTAACTGAAATTACTCAGTTATATGCTAATAAGAGAAAAATAATACAAATAAATGTAAGTTGCACGAGGGCAGAAACTTTATTTTGTTCTCTTCTCTCTCCTGACCACTCAATAGTTATTAGCATAATGTTGAATGCCTGATTACATGAATGAATGATTCCATATTGAGAAGCCTGTATTTCCATATGAAAATTGGGAGAAGAAATATATGGCATGAACAAAAATCAGAAATTACTTCTACAGCAAATGTTATCATTTTTGACTAAGACCTGTCTAGTAAAATGCTGTTTTATTCTATTACAACTTGACTAAGTGTAACCTACCTGACAGCAAATCTAGGAAATCTTAATATAAGCAAAGCAAACTTAAGATCCTCACCTACTTCTTTGGTTCATTTAGCTGTAATTTATTTAAGACAATATTTTAAAAGTGACTGAAAGATTATTTTATTAAAATTTGAGAGCGCATGATTGTTACTAAAATTCATGCTCTTATATAAAGTAGAAAGCCAGAAAATGGTAGGTATAGAAACACCACTCAGTATAAGGTAAATTAGATCCTAAGCATTTATAAATACTCGTTATTGAATGAAGAAAAAGGTTTGCTTGTATTGTATCAAAATGGAGATGAGTCAGGATCAGAAAAGGTGATTTCTAAAAGAAATAAGCATATTAAAGAATAATTTTAGTTTACACTTATAAACTTTTTATTAAAAAAATAACCATTGCAAAATAACTAGGATAGACTCATAATGATCAATGAACCAATGAATCCTGGTCAAATGAAAAAATGTCTCTTAGTTAACAGGAAAATCTAATGCTTCACTTGATAAAGTCAATATTTTAAGTAACGTGTTATTCTATGCATTAGGAACTGTAAGCAGAGCCACTGTGTATGCACAATGGTGGTTAAATTTTAGTGGTTGGGAGACTCAGTTGTGAAAGTCTTTAAAAGTCTGATTTCTGGTCGTTCACACTAAAGGATCCTCATTCAGCAAGTCTGGGGTCAGCTTCCTGAAGCTGCATCTGTAATTTGTATTTCAGGTGATTGTTGGGCAGGTGACCTGAATCTGTGACTTGGAAAAACATTTCTTGGAATGTTTGCTGCTTTGTCCCTGCTCAGAAGATTCAAACTATAAGTAATTCATGGGCCCTAGGTACTGTTGTTTGGGGGAGGGGGCATTTTGTTATAGCTTCTGGGCATTCTTTTGGGGTTGGCCTTTCAACTAAGTTAAATTCTTCTAAAATCCTCTTTGCCTCTCTGAAATAACTGCTCATTTGTAGAACTAGAGAGGTGGTTTCCTACCTGTGGGAAAATAACTAGCCTTACCCACTCAAGCCTTATGTTCACAAGTGAGACTGGTCTGAAAATTCCTTTCTTGTGTACTCTTTCAGTTCAGTTCAGTTGCTCAGTCGTGTCCGACTCTTTGCAACCCCATGAATCGCAGCATGCCAGGCCTCCCTGTCCATCACCATCTCTCGGAGTTCACTCAGACTCATGTCCATCGAGTCCGTGATGCCATCCAGCCATCTCATCCTCTGTAATCCCCTTCTCCTCCTGCCCCCAGTCCCTCCCATGCAGTCTCTTCCAATGAGTCAACTCTTCACATGAGGTGGCCAAAGTACTGGAGTTTCAGCTTTAGCATCATCCCTTCCAAAGAAATCCCAGGGTGGATCTCCTTCAGAATGGACTGGTTGGATCTCCTTGCAGTCCAAGGGACTCTCAAGAGTCTTCTCCAACACCACAGTTCCAAAGCATCAATTCTTCGGCGCTCAGCCTTCTTCACAGTCCAACTCTCACATCCATACATGACCACAGGAAAAACCATAGCCTTGACTAGACGGACCTTAGTCAGCAAAGTAATGTCTCTGCTTTTGAATATACTATCTAGGTTGGTCATAACTTTTCGTCCAAGGAGTAAGCATCTTCTAATTTCATGGCTGCAGTCACCATCTGCTGTGATTTTGGAGCCCAGAAAAATAAAGTCTGACACTGTTTCCACGGTTTCTCCATCTATTTCCCATGGAGTGATGGGACTGGATGCCATGATCTTCGTTTTCTGAATGTTGAACTTTAAGCCAACTTTTTCACTCTTCCTTTCACTTTCATCAAGAGGCTTGTTAGCTCCTCTTCACTTTCTGCCATAAGGGTGGTGTCATCTGCATATCTGAGGTTATTGATATTTCTCCCAGCAATCTTAATTCCAGCTTGTGTTTCTTCCAGTCCAGCATTTCTCATGATGTACTCTGCATAGAAGTTAAATAAGCAGGGTGACAATATACAGCCTTGACGTACTCCTTTTCCTATTTGGAACCAATCTGTTGTTCTATGTCCAGTTCTAACTGTTGCTTCCTGACCTGCATGCAGATTTCTCAAGAGGCAGGTCAGGTGGTCTGGTATTCCCATCTCTTTCAGAATTTTCCACAGTTTATTGTGATCCACACAGTCAAAGTACTCTTTACTGGGTTTTAATAGCCATGCTACATATGTCTTTCTTCCCTTTCTATGCTATGGAGCAGACTAAGTTGCCTTAGAATTAACTGCTTTTAAAAGTTTGTAAAATCCCTCTATGAGACAAAGTGGACCTGATCATTTTGATAAAGGGGAGACTGGATCTTTGAGTACTTCCTCTGTTTTTCTTTTATTTGTATTTGATCTCATTGACTATTTTTATCACTTATTTTTGGAGAAGGCTATGGCAACCCACTCCAGTAATCTTGCCTGGAAAGTCCCATGGATGGAGGAGCCTGGTGGGCTGTAGTCCATGGGGTCGCAAAGAGTCAGGCATGACTGAGCGACTTCCCTTTCACTTTTCACTTTCATGCTTTGGAGAAGGAAATGGCAGCCCACTCCAGTGTTCTTGCCTGGAGAATCCCAGGGATGGTGGAGCCTGGTGGGCTGCCATCTATGGGGTTGCACAGAGTTGGACATGACTGAAGTGACTTAGCAGCAGCAGAGTAAATTTTACACTTTTGAAAACTGTAGATTTCATTTGTGTGTTCATTTTTTTTTGTTTGTGCCAGATTCAGTAAGCTAGTTCCATATGCTTCTTGGAATTTTATCTATATTTTTGACTATCCCACCCTGTTCTTATTTTGTGTATTTTTTTCATATCTCTTTTCCCTTGGATTAGCTTATAGGTTAGTCATGGGAAAAAGTGGCAACAAGTAATTGAAATAAAATAATTTTTAAAGTTAGAAAAATAATTTAAGATGAATTTCAAAAATCAGAAATAAAACAGGTTTCCTCGAAGATGGGAAGAGTGTATACAAATAGACATATGAATCTGCCATTTCATATTCCAGTTAATCTTTTAGTGTCCTTGACAAATGGGGCTTGTTCTAATGTATTTATACAATACTTACATGGAAATATAAGTAAAGAAGTTCTAGCTTACTTATAGTGTATGTGATTTAAAAACAGTTTAAATTTTTAACACTGATGTGTTGTTGTTGTTGTTCAGCTGGTAAGTCATGTCTCACTCTTTGTGACCCCGTGATGGGCAGCACGGCAGTAATGTCCTTCACTATCTCCCACAGTGTTGTAAGAATTACCACACTGTGACAAAGGGAAACAAGGTGAGCAAATGCTGTTGGAAAGATGGTTCCAATAGACTTGCTGGGAGAGGTCTGCCACAAACCTTCAATTTGTAAAAAATGAAATATCTGCAAAGTACAAAATGAAGCATGATAAAATTAGATATGCTTGCAACTTCCATATTGAACTGGATTAAGCTTTTTCAAATGGTAAGAGTGTTTAGAGATTTGTTAAAAATCTCCTAAACATAGAATCAAGGGTTGAGATCGGGAAATGTGGTGGAATTAGGTGGCTAAGATAGCAGTGAGTTGTGTCCCGTGCATGTCATCATCAGGTGGTCAATTTGTCATCACCAAACTCTTCCTAAATCGTAAATATGAGTGTTACCTGTCATCATTTATTTGAGTGGTCTGGAAAGAAGGAGAAGTAATATAGTATAAGTGTCTTAATTATACTGGGTAATGTTAATCACATTTCACTTATTTTATTCTAACACGTATAATTCTAATAGTCTTATGGGGGTAGAAATGTGGAGACATGGAGAAAGAAGATACTTGGTCTTCTTTGTGTATAAAAGTAAAATACTCTTTTTGCAAAGCTCATTTGTGGTACTAGAGAAGTCGTTTCCTACCTGTAGGTTTGTGATGGACTGAAGGCAGAATTCTAATAACTTTTCCAACACATGTTGACACCTGTAGTCTTTTCTTTCCCAAGGTGTGTGGGGGGTGGGCTCTAGTTATGTGCAGAATTGCTATGAAGATGCCCTCTGTCATAATAGGTGCCAGATGCACAGCCAGTGCTCAATAACTAATGGATAATGATAGGATATATTCACACCTTGGAAATGAGGTGGTGAATTTTTGAATCTTCTGATAGAGTTCAGTACAATGAGAATCCCCACGGAGGGACATGGGGTGAGAATCTGTCCCAGCGATAGCAGGTGATGACAGGGGACTCTGTTTCAATATGCTTTGGACAGAAAATCACAGCTTTGGTCTGCCGAAGCTGGTGAGTTATCATCACTTATACACTAGTGGTGTTACAGACTTGTGGAATATGTCATTCCGAAAGGATTTAGAAGGCCAGAAAGTGACTCTTATCCCACATGACATTGGCATCCTCTGGCATTGAAAATTAAATGTATGAAGTGAGAACTTTCCCAAAAACAGTAACACAAACATAACTATGAGGGCAGTAAGAAAGTGGTGCTGTTTTCCAAGTTGAGGCTAGAAAGAAAGAGGTTTGATCTCATTTATAGCAACTCAAATTACTATACAAAGTATAGACAGACCATGTTTGGGGTGAACTTAATCCTATTTAAATTTTTTAAATAATTTCAGATTCTTTAAAAAATTGTTTAGTAGAGAATGAGGGGAAGGGATAATTAGAGAGTTTGGGATTGACATGTCCACACTGCTATATTTAAACTGGATAACCAACAAGGACCTACTGTGTAGCACAGGGAACTCTGCTCAAAGCTATTTGGGAGCTTGGATGAGAGAGGAGTTTAGGGGAAAATGAATACATGTATATGTATGCCTCAGTCCCTTTGCTGTCCACCTGAAACTATCACACGTTGTTAATGAGCTATACCCCAAAATAAAAGCTAAACAATTGCTTTAATAGACAGTTAGAGTTGGATTCCAGACTTGCATTTAAAGGCCATTGTTAGCCTGCAGAAAAAAAGTGAAATTGTATTAGTACTCCAGTGTATTGGAGAGCTTTATTAAGAGTGACTCTGAGTTAGTCATTTTGAATTTCTCCATAAAGACTACAAAGTCTGTTGGTATTTAGTGGGACTCATCCAATATTAGGGCTTCACAGGTAACTCATTGGTAAAGAATCCACCTCCCAGTGGCCAGTGCAGGCGAGGCAGGTTCTATCTCTGGTTTGGGAAGATCCCCTCAGGTAGGAAATGGCAACCTGCCCCAGTATTCTTGCCTGGAAAATTCCAAGGACAGGATTCTGCCGGGCTACAGTTCATGGGACTGCAAGGAGTCCGACAAGACTGACTAAACATTCACACACATCCAATATTGTGTGAAAAGTAAAAGTAACTCCGTCAGTTTGGGGGTCTATGTTTTCCCACTTGTATGCCCCAAGGGCAGCTCATTTCCAGGGAGTGAGGTGAGGACAGATGGGACCATTCCACCTGCCCAGGGCCTTGCCGAGTCATCTTGCTTAGGTCAGAGAGTCATAGCAACTAAACCCTTCCTATGCTAAGTGAGTCACTGCTTGGCCATTCAGTCCTGGTCAGTTTGGGGGTCCTGCCTGACCTAAAGGTCTGTTCCCTATGCGTTAGGAAAAAGGCAGAGTCAGCTAAGTAGACATTCCAGGTCATGCTGACCTGTGATCCTAAGATTTGAACATTGGACTTAAAAAAAAATTTCCTGTCTGATCTTATTTCCTAGTATATATTTTCCTCTGTTTAAATTTGCCCCAGTTCCTTTCTGAAAACAAATGCTTTCCTGAATCCCATGTTGGGGTAAGCCTAACTTTCACAAGCCATATTCCTCTGTTTTGGGCATTGCACAGCACTCTTTGAAAATGCTTTCCAGTTGTTTGAGAGATTTTAATTATTTGGCCAGTACAATTTCAGCCCCTCAGTAGATTTTGTGTTGCCTTATGAAAATGTAGTTTTTACTATACTGCTGCAAGGTTGTGAGTTTATCACAATCCTAAGTATTTAGACAGACCCTGAAAATATAGTCAGTTAAGCCATGTGTGATGTGTCTTAATGACAACATTGATTCAATTATTCAGCTTCCATTTCCTTTCTCTAGGATGTGAGTAGATTTTTAAAAATTTAACTTGGTTGATTTCTGGTCCTCTGAAGACAGTGTCTGTGATTAAACTTCATCCTCCCTTTCCCAGATCCAGTGTCTACCTCGAATTTGTTCCTGGTGAGGTACAGCAAGTTCACAGTCTCAGTTAGATTTTTCCTTCTTGCATTTCTCAAAATTGCTTTCTCTTCTTTCTGTATGTCTTAGGGTTTTGTTTGGGCATGCATTTGAGGGTTTTTAGGGTTTTGTCTTAAGATCCTTGGATTGGAATCTTTAAGTTCCTGTCAAGTATCAGCCAGAAGCTAGCAGCCCTGCCTTTCCAGGCTGGTCTGCCAGCAGCATCACTTAGTGTAGAGACCAGTCTCATCTTTTTCCCAGAAGGACCACTGAAATAGCTTGTACCAGTGTGCATGCTGAGAGAGGCACCCTACTGGACTACACCTCCCGAGTTGACTTTTCAGGCTTAGAAAAGCCCTCCAAACATTCCACACTATATTACCCATTTGTAAAATATTGACCAGTCAAAAAATGAATCAAGTTTGTAAATAAACAGTGGATGAGTTCCTGTGACTATGTCATCCTCTTCCTTATGAATTTTCAGATGTTAGCCATGAGATGTGCCCTAGGATCCCATAAACGCAGGAGTGTTAGACCTTTAGGTTTGTCCCTGCAAGTGAGTAAAGGGCTTTTCTGAACAAGAGTGCTAAAATTTCAAACAATTCTTTTGTTTTTAACCTAATGATAAATGTGAAAAAGAAAAAGCCATTTTGTTTGCTTTCTCAATTCTAAACAGTTTACCTATGGATATGTGTATCCAGAGGCTATAGAGGTGATAGGCTTGGGATCAAAGGGTGAGATGAATCTGAGCTACCAGGGCTTGGAGACAGAGTCAGAAGGGACTGAGCTTTGAGATGGGGGTCACCTTGACGACCCTTGCTCCAGGCATGCACTTGTCATTGTGTGTCTAAGTACAAAAGAATCAGGGAAACAAAACTTGCATTCAGCCACATGGTCTTTGCAGAACCTCTGTTAAGACTGTCGGATCTTTCCTTTCATTTTACATGGACCTCAGATGGTCATAAACATGTGCTACTCAGAGAACAGAGGTAACTTCAGTGTCACCCAGCTGCGGTGGTTTTAGGTGTGGTACAACCCAGCTGGATTCTGTACAGGATTTCATAGGAAGCAAGTTGAATGTTGGGAGAAGGCAATGGCACCCCACTCCAGTACTCTTGCCTGGCAAATACCATGGACGGAGGAGCCTGGTAGGCTGCGGTCCATGGGGTCACTAGGAGTCAGACACGACTGAGCAACTTCACTTTCATTTTTCACTTTCATTCATTGGAGAAGGAAATGGCAACCCACTCCAGTGTTCTTGCCTGGAGAATCCCAGGGACGGAGGAGCCTGGTGGGCTGCCATCTCTGGGTCACACAGAGTCGGAAACAACTGAAGTGACTAGCAGTAAGTTGAGTGTATGCTTAGAAATGAAAGAAACCAAGAAGGAAGGAGAGGAACTCTCCAACACGAGAATTCAGGATGACTGCTCCATCAAGGAACTCCTTTCCAGAAAAATGAGGGAGGTAGGGAGAATGAAATGGCAATCCACTCCAGTATCTTTGCCTGGAAAATCCCATGGATAGAGGGCGCTGGTGGGCTGCAGTCCATGGGGTCACAAAGAGTCTGTCATGACTGAGCAAGGGGCAAAACATTGAGACAGTGATCATCAGAGCATCACTTCAGGCAAATTGAGATAAAGAAATAAGTGGGAAACTGCCTTATAATTTCCCGAATAACTTGGATCTCTGATTTTTCTATAAGACGGTTATTTTTCTTTTTAATTAATTTTTTTAATTGAAGGATAAATGCTTTACAGAATTTTGTTGTTTTCTGTCAAACCTCAATATAAATCAGCCATAGGTATACACATACCCCTCTCTTTTGAACCTCCATCCATCTCCCTCTCCATCCCACCCCTCTAAGTTGGTACAGAGCCCCTGTTTGAGTTTCCTGAGCCATACGGCAAATTCCCATTGGCTATCTATTTTACATATGGTAATGTAAGTTTCCATGTTATTTTTTCCATCCATCTCACCCTCTCCTCCCCTCTCCCCCAGGGCCATAAGTCTATTCTCTATGTCTGTTTCTCCATTGCTTCCCTGTATATAAGTTCTTCAGTACCATTCTTCTAGATTCTATATATATGTGTTAGAATACAGTATCTATCTTTCTCTTTCTGACTCACTTCAGTCTGTATAATAGGTTCTAGGTTCATCCACCTCATCAGAACTGACTCAAATGCATTTCTTTTTATGGCTGAGTAATATTTCATTGTGTATATGTACCACAACTTTTTATCCATTCATCTGTCGATGGACATCTAGGTTGCTTCCATGTTCTAGCTATTGTAAAGAGTGCTGCAAGGAACAGTGGGATACATGTGTCTTTTTCAAGCCTGGTTTCCTCAGGGTATATGCCTAGGAGTGGGATTGCTGGGTCATATGGTGGTTTTATTCCTAGTTTTTTAAAGAATCTCCATACCGTTTTCCATAGTGGCTGTATCAATTTACATTCCTACCAACAGTGCAAGAATGTTCCCATTTCTCCCTCACCCTCTCCAGCATTTATTGTTTGTAGACTTTTTGATGATGGCCATTCTGACTGGTATGAGATGATATCTCACTGTAGTTTTGATTTGCATTTCTCTAACAATGAGCGATGTTGAGCATCTTTTCATGTGTTTGTTAGCCATCTATATGTCTTTGGAAAAATGTCTGTCTAGGTCTTTTCCCCACTTTTTGATTGGGCTGTTTGTTTTTGTGGTATTGAGTTGTATGAACTGCTTGTACATTTTAGAAATTAATCCTTTGTCAGTTGTTTTATTTGCTATTATTTTCTCCCATTCTGAGGGTTTTCTTTTCACCTTGCTTATAGATTCTTTTGCTGTGCAAAAGCTTTTAAGTTTAATCAGGTCCCACTTGTTTACTTTTGTTTTAATTTCCATTACTCCAGGAGGTGAGTCATAGAGGATATTTCTTTGATTTATATCATCGAGTGTTCTGCCTATGTTTTCCTCTAAGAATTTTATAGTTTCTGGTCTTACATTTAGGTCTTTAATCCATTTTGAGTTTATCTTTGTGTATGGTGTTAGGAAGTGTTCTAATTTCAAGATCTTTTACATGTAGCTGTCCAGTTTCCCAGCACCATTTATTGAGGAGACTGTTTTTGCCTCATTGTATATTCTTGCCTCCTTTGTCAAAGATAAGGTACCCATAGGTGCATGGATGTATTTCTGGGCTTTCTAGCTTGTTCCATTGGTTTATATTTCTGTTTTTGTGCCAGTACCATACTGTCTTGATGACTATAGCGTTGTAGTATAATCTGAAGTCAGGAAGGTTGAGTCCTCCAGCTCCATTCTTCTTTCTCAAGACTACTTTGGCTACTGGGAGTCTTTTGTGTTTTCATATAAATTGTGAAAATTTTTTCTAGTTCTGTAAAAATGCCATTGGTAATTTGATAGGGATCATGTTGAATCTGTACATTGCATTTGGTACTATAATCATTTTCATAATATTGAATTTTCCTACCCAGGAATATGGAATATCTCTCATCTATTTATGTCATCTTTGATTTCTTTCATTAGTATCTTATTATTTTCTGTGTACAGTTCTTTAGTCTCTTCAGTTCAGTTCATTTCAGTCACTCAGTCGTGTCCGACTCTTTGCGACCCCATGAATCACAGCACGCCAGGCCTCTCTGTTCATCACCATCTCTCAGAGTTCACTCAGACTCACATCCATTGAGTCTGTGATGCCATCCAGCCATCTCATCCTCGGTTGTCCCCTTCTCCTCCTACCCCCAATCCTCGCAGCATCAGAGTCTTTTCCAATGAGTCAACTCTTCTCATGAGGTGGCCAAAGTACTGAAGTTTCAGCTTTAGCATCATCCCTTCCAAAGAAATCCCAGGGTGGATCTCCTTCAGAATGGACTGATTGGATCTCCTTGCAGTCCAAGGGACTCTCAAGAGTCTGCTCCAACACCACAATTCAAAAGCATCAATTCTTCAGTGCTCAGCCTTCTTCACAGTGCAACTCTCACATCCATACATGACCACAGGAAAAACCATAGCCTTGACTAGACGGACCTTAGTCAGCAAAGTAATGTCTCTGCTTTTGAATATGCTATTTGGTTGGTCATAACTTTTCTTCCAAGGAGTAAGCGTCTTTTAATTTCATGGCTGCAGTCACCATCTGCAGAGATTTTGGAGCCCAACAAAATAAAGTCTGACACTGTTTCCACTGTTTCCCCATCTATTTCCCATGAAGTGATGGGACCAGATGCCATGATCTTCGTTTTCTGAATGTTGAGCTTTAAGCCAACTTTTTCACTCTCCTCTTTCACCTTCATCAAGAGGCCCTTTAGCTCCTCTTCACTTTCTGCCATAAGGGTGGTGTCATCTGCATATCTGAGGTTATTGATATTTCTCCCAGCAATCTTGAT
Organism: Nanger dama; assembly: GCA_917880005.1. Classification (NCBI taxonomy): domain Eukaryota; kingdom Metazoa; phylum Chordata; class Mammalia; order Artiodactyla; family Bovidae; genus Nanger; species Nanger dama. The sequence continues at coordinate 9,410,420 of CAKJTW010000032.1, read as the reverse complement.
TCCAGCTTGTGTTTCTTCCAGTCCAGCGTTTCTCATGATGTACTCTGCATAGAAGTTAAATAAGCAGGGTGACAATATACAGCCTTGACGTACTCCTTTTCCTATTTGGAACCAGTCTGTTGTTCCATGTTCAGTTCTAACTGTTCCTTCCTGACCTGTATACAGATTTCTCAAGAGGCAGGTCAGGTGGTCTGGTATTCCCATCTCTTTCAGAATTTTCCACAGTTTATTGTGATCCACACAGTCAAAGGCTTTGGCATAGTCAATAAAGCAGAAATAGATGTTTTTCTGGAACTCTCTTGCTTTTTCCATGATCCCATGATCCCATGAATGTTGGCAATTTGATCTCTGGTTAGTTAATTAGTATCCTTAGGTAAGTTTATTCCTACATATTTAATTCTTTTTGTTGCAATGGTAAATGAGATTGATTCCTTAATTTCTCATTATGGTTTTTCATTGTTAGTATACAAAAATGCAGGTGATTTCTGTGTATCGATTTTGTATCCTGCAACATTGCTTAATTCTCTGATTAGCTGTAGTAATTTTCTGATACTATCTTTAGGATTTTCTATATATGGTATTATGTCATCTGCAAACAGTGAGAGCTTTACTTCTTCTTTTCTGATCTGGATTCCTTTTATTTATTTTTCTTCTCGGATTGCTGTAGCTAGGACTTCCAAAACTATGTTGAATAATAGTGGTGAAAGTGGAAACTCTTGTCTTGTTCCTGATCTAATGGGGAATGCTTTCAGTTTTTCATTACTGAGAATAATGTTTGCTGTAGGCTTATCATATATGGCCCTTACTATGTTGAGGTAGGTTCCTTCTATGCTCATTTTTGAAGAGTCTTAATCATAAATGCTGAGTGCTGAAAAATAGATGCTTTTGAACTGTGGTGTTGGAGAAGACTCTTGAGAGTCCCTTGGACTGCAAGGAGATACAACTAGTCCATCCTAAAGGAAATCAGTCCTGAATATTTATTGGAAGAACTGATGCAGAAGCTGAAACTCCAATACTCTGGCCACCTGATGTGAAGAACTCACTCATTTGAAAAGACCCTGATGCTGGGAAAGATTGAAGGCATGAGGAGAAGGGGATGACAGAGGATGAGATGGTTGGATGGCATCACCAACTCAATGGACATGAGTTTGAGTAAACTTTGGGAGTTGGTGATGGGCAGGGAGGTCTGGCATGCTGCAGTCCATGACTGAGAGACTGAACTGAACTGACTGAATCATAAATGGGTGCTGGATTTTGTCAAAGGCTTCTTCTGCATCTATTGAGATTATCATATGATTTTTATCTTTCAATTTGTTAATATGGTGTATGACATTGATTTGCATATATTGAAGAATCCTTGCATTCCTGGAATAAACCCAACGTGATCATGGTGTATGAGCTTTTTGATGGGTTGCTGAATTCTGTTTGCTAAAATTTTGTTGAGGATTTTTGCATCTATATTCATCAGTGATGTTGGCCTGTAGTTTTCTTTGTTTGTGTTTTCTTTGTCTGGTTCTGGTGTCAGGGTGATGGTGGCCTTGTCGAATGAGTTTGGAAGTGTTCCTTCTTCTGCAATTTTTTGAAAGAGTTTTAGAAGGAGAGCCATTAGCTCTTCTTTAAATGTTTAATAGAATTATCCTGTGAAGCCATCTGGTCCTGGGCTTTTGTTTTTGGGAGATTTTTTTTTTTTTTTTAATCACAGCTTCAGTTTCAGTGATTGTAATTGGGTTGTTCATAATTTCTATTTCTTCCTGGTTCAGTCTTGGAAGATTGAACTTTTCTAAGAATCTGTCTGTTTCTTCCAGGTTACCCATTTTATTGCCATATAGTTGTTCAAAATAGTCTCTTATAATCCTTTGTATTTCTGCATTGTCTGTTGTGACCTCTCCTTTTTCATTCTCATTTTGTTGATTTGATTCTTCTCTCTTTTTTTCTTGAAGAATCTGGGTAAAGATTTGTCAATTTTCTTTATCTTTTCAAAGAACTAGCCTTTAGTTTTATTAATCTTTACTGTTGTTTCTTTCATTTCTTTTTCATTTCTTTCTGCTTGGATCTTTATGTGTTCTTCCTTCTACTAATTTTGGGATATTGTTGTTCTTTTTTCCAGTTGTTTTAGGTGTAAGGTTAATAAGATATTTTTCTTGTTTCTTGAGGTCGGATTGTATTGCTATAAACTTCCCTCTTAGAACTGCTTTTGCTGCATCCCATAGATTTTGAATTGTTGTGTTTTCATTGTCATTTGTTTCTAGAAATTCCTTTATTTCCCTTTTCATTTCTTCAGTAACCTGTTGGTTATTTAGAAACGTGTTGTTTAATCTCTCTGTTTGTGATTCTTACAGGTTTTTTCTTGTAATTGATATCTAGTCTTATAATGTTGTGGTCAGAGAAAATGCTTGATAGAGTTTCAATTTTCTTAAATTTACTGAGGTTTGATTTGTGGCCCAAGATGTGGTCTATCCTGGAGAATGTTCCATGTGCACTTGAGAAGAAGGTGTATTCTCCATTTTGATGGAATGCCCTGAAGATATCAATGAGATCCATCTTGTCTAATGTATCATTTAAGACTTGTGTTTCCTTATTAATTTTCTGTATTGATGATCTATCCATTGGTGTGAGTGGGATGTTAAACTCTCCTATTATTATTGTGTTATTTCAATTTCTCTTTTTATGTCTGTTAGTGTTTGTCTTATGTATTGAGGTGTTCCTATGTTGGGTGCATAGATATTTACAATTGTTATGCCTTCCTCTTAGATTGATCCCTTGATCATTATGTAGTGTGTTTCCTTATCTCTTGTAATCTTTATTTTAAGGTCTATTTTTGTCTGATATGAGGATTGCTACTCCAGCTTTCTTTTGCTTCCCATTTGCATGGAATATATTTTCCCATCCTCTCACTTTCAATCTATCTGTGTCTTTAGGTCTGAAGTGGGTTTCTTATAGACAGTATATATATGGGTCTTGTTTTTGTATCCATTCAGCCAGTCTGTGTCTTTGATTGGAACATTTAATCCATTTACATTTAAAGTAATTATATATATATATATATATATATATATATAGTTCCTATTACCATTTCCTTAATTGTTTGAGGTTGATTTTGCAGATTTTTTTTGCTTCTCTTGTATTTCTTGATTATGTAAGTCCCTTTAACATTTGTTGTAAACCTGGTTTGGTGGTACTGAATTCTCTTAACTTTTGCTTGTCTGAAAAGCTTTTTATTTCTCCTTCAATTTTGAATGAGATCCTTGATGGATACAGTAATCTTGGTTGTAGATTTTTCCCTTTGAGTACTTTAAATATATCCTGCCATTCTCTCTGGCCTGCAGCATTTCTGCTGAAAGATCAGCTGTTAAGTGTATAGGGTTTCCCTTGTATGGTACTTGTTGCTTTTCCCTTGCTTCTTTTAATATTCTTTCTTTGTGTTTAGTCTCTGTCAGTTTGATTAGTATGTGTCTTGACATGTTTCTCCTTGGGTTTATCCTGTATGGGACTCTTTGTGCCTCTTGGATTTGATTGCCTATTTTCTTTTCCAAGTTGGGGATATTTTCAGCTATAATCTGTTCAAAATTTTCTCACACCTTTTCTTTTCTCCTCTTCTTCTAGGACCCCTATAATTTGAATGTTGGTGCATTTGATATTGTCCCAGAGGTCTCTGAGACTATCCTCAGTGCTTTTCATTATTTTTACTTTATTCTGCTCTTTAGAAGTTATTTCCACCATTTTCTCTTCCATCTCACTGATTCATTCCTCTGCTTCATATATTCTACTATTGATTCCTTCTAGAGTATTTTTAATTTCAGTAATTGTGTTGTTTGTATGTTTATTCTTTAATTCTTCTAGATCTTTGTTAATTAATTCTTGCAGTTTCTCCATTTTGTTTTCAAGGTTTTTGTTCATCTTTACCATCATTATTCTGAATTCTTTTTCAGGTAGTTTGCCTATTTCCTCTTCATTTATTTGGACTCTGTGATCCTAATTTCTTCCTTCATTTGTGTAGTATTTCTCTGCCTTTTCATTTTTTTTAAAAACTTATTGTGTTTGAGGTCTCCTCTTCCCAGGCTTTAAGGTTGAATCCTTTCTTCCTTTTGGTTTCTGCCCTCCTAAGGTTGGTCCAGTGGTGTGTGAAAGCTTTTTATAGGGTGAGACTTGTGCTGAGTTTTTGTTTGTTTTTCCTCTGATAGGCAAGGCTGAGTGAAGTGGTAATCCTGTCTGCTGATGATTGGGTTTGTAATTTTGGTTTTTTTTTGTTGTTTAGATGAGGCATCCTGCACAAGGTGCTACTGGTGATTGGGTGATGCTGGGTCTTGTATTCAGGTGGTTTCCTTTATGTGAATTCTCACTATTTGATACACCCTAGTGTTAGTTCTCTTGTAGTCTAGGGTCTTGGAGTCAGTCCTCCCACTCCAAAGGCTCAGGGCTTGATCTCTGGTCAGGAATGAAGATTTCACAAGTGGTTTGTTATGGCATTAAGTGAGATTAAAGCAAATATCCAAAAACATGAAACTGAAGATCAACTCCAGACAAATGGCAGTTACAAAATCAGGCAAATAATAATGAAAATAATGAAATATATACATATACATTTACACCCATGAACAAAGTCAAAACAGTCCAACAAAAATAAAGTACAGTAGATTGACCTGGTGAACATAGGAAATCAAAAATTATACTTACCAGTTAAGAACAAAACTAACCAAAGCACAAACTGGAAAACAAAAATAAGCAAGGTGCCACGTGGCACCTTGAAAACCTAACTAATAAGTATATTGAGAGGAAAGGAAAGAAAGAATAGATATGCAAAGTTAAATAGAGGTAGATGAAGATTTATATACATTAAAGATGAACTGCAAGGGGAAAAGAAGAGTAGGAAAGGCAAGCAAAGGAATAAATATAGAAAACATATAATAGGCTTAAAAATCAAAGTTATAAAAAAGAAAAATGAAAGAAGAAAGAAAATAGGAAGAAAAAAAGATACCTCCACAGAACTGCCAAAGCCCAGTTTAGAGGTTTATAACAATAAAAAGTGTGACTGAATAAACACATATACATAAACACCCATAAGCAAAATCAAAACAGTCCAACAAAAATAAAGTACAATAGACTGACCTGGCAAACAAAGGAAAGCCAAAATTATATCTACCAGACAAAAATGAACTAAAGCACAAACTGGAACACAAAACTAAAACAAGGTGTCAATTGGGGAATGAAGCACTGAAAATAAAATAACAAATATGTTTAGAGGAAAGGGAAGAAAGAAAAGAAAGAAAGAATAGATATGCAAAGTTAAATAGAGGTAGATAAAGAAGCTTTATATATAGTAAAGATTAACTGCAAGGGGAAAAGAACAGTAGGAAAAGCAAACAAAGGAATAAATGTAGAAAAAATAAGAATAGGTTTGAAAAATTAAAATTAAAAAAAGAAAAAAAAGGAAAACTCCACAGAACTGCAAAAGCCCAAAGTAGAGGCAGAGGTTTATAACAACAGTAAAAAAATATGACTGAAGGAAAAAAAAAAGCTCAAATGCTTAATTAGATTTCATAGTACCAATAAAATCGACAGCTATGCAGGGGGAGGAAAAGGAAAAAATCCGAAAGAATACATAGAACAAGTGAGAACATCAGAATGATGAATGTTTTTCTTGCGTTATTGCTGTCAGAGTCCTTTCCCTTGTTGGGAGTCTCAGTCCACCTCACCTTCCTAAGGAGGCCCTCCAGCACTGTCCTGTCCTGATCTCTGGACCTGCTCTGGGGGCACTCAGATTCTAATCTTGTCCTGTTCCTGTGTGTTCTTACCTCCAATGTCCACAGCTATCAGAGCTAGTGCGTTTTCTTTTGTGGGAACTCTCAGTGTCCTTTTATATATTCCATAGGCACAGTCTGCCTAGTTGATCTTATGGATTTAATCTGCAGCTTGTACAGCTGGTGGGAAGGTGTTGGGTCTTCTTCCTTAGCCGCACTGCTCCTGGGTTTCAATTGTGGTTTTATTTCCACCTCTACACGTGGGTTGTCCACTGGGGTTTGCTCCTGAGGCTGCCCTGGAGGACTTGGGTTTGCCCCCTGTGAGGGCCAGGTGTGGAGGTGGTGCAGCTGCTTGGGTTGCGTGGATTCTGGCAGCACCAGGTACTCAGGGGAGTTGGCAGCTAGGGCAGCAGGAAATACAGTGCTCTAGAAGGGTATGGCAACCGGTACTGACCAATACGCTCCAGTATTCTTGCCTGGAGGAACCCCCTCTCTGACAGAGAAGCCTGGCAGGCCACAGTCTATAGGGTTGCAAGAAGTCAGACACTACCGAATCGACCCTGCGTGCATAGATGCAAGACTTTTTTTTGCCTGTGGTAGCTCTGCCCCAGTGAGAGTTGGAGCGTGAAGGTGGTGCAGCTGCTTGCTTGCGGGGACCCTGGCGGCGCCAAGTGTGCAGGGACATGGACCGTCTCCACTGCAGGAGTTACGGCCCTATCAGAGTTTTTTCAAGCCTCTTGTAGTTGATGATCAGAAGACCTCTTTGGCCAGTCTTTCTCCGTGCTCCACCCATTCAGGCACTTAGAGGGTTCCGTTGCCTGGGGTCCTTCTCTGTTATTTGGCAAGTCAGGCACATAGAAGGGACCCCATACTAGGGTCCTACTCTAGATCGGTGCATCAGGCATTTGATGGGCCAACCTCTATTGTTCAGCTGCCAATGCTGGCGTGTGGGGGAGTGAGAGACTATGGTGATGCCTCCACACCCTATGCATGACTCAGCAGGATCCCCTTGCTTCCATGGCTGCCCAGCTTTCCTCCACAGGCATTTCCCACCACGATCTCCTCTCTCACACCCCCTCAATCCTTCTCTCCACAGTCAACAGCAGCCCTCACCCTGGGATTGCTCCATTTCCCCTAAACTCCAGCTCCCAGCTGCTGCATCTTCCAGGGGATCTGTGTCCCTATATGTGATATGTCTGGCCGCGGCAAGGAAGGACTGTCTGATTGTCATTCTATGTAGGCTGCCACAGATCTGCTGTTTCACTCTCAGCCTTAAATGTTTCTCCTCTGACTCAGACAGTTGCCCCGATGTGGGGATCGGACCCCTGCTTCAGTTCCCCTACTGGCCGAGGGGGTCCAGTAGTTAGTAGGTCCAGTCCTACTAACACTCTTGTTTCCCCCTAGTTCCTTTGTCCTGTCGACTTTTGCCTGGCTCTATGTATTCTTTTCCACTGGTCAGGTCCTCCTGACCGCTCTTGGCTGGCATTCTTCATGCACTTATGTGTCTTAAGGTGTATTCCTGATGTATCCATGGAGAGAGATGTACTCCATGTCCACCTACTCCTCTGCCATCTTGTTCTCTCTTTAAGAAGGATATTTTAACAGAGGCTTGTGCTATTGACAGAGAAGTAGAGTTAGTGTAAATGCTGAGGTCATAAACATTACATATTAGGGGAAATCCAACCAGACAAGTTATCTCAGGCCCTTCCATTTACACTTAATTTGAGTTATTTTATTTTTCTCCTTTCAATATTAACTGGATTAGTAGACAGAGCAAATTCTAGTTGTTGCTGGTTTCTGGTTTCTCTCTTTGTTTTTTGGCTTACTATTGATTATTTGAATATTTTGAGAAATATAAACCATTTCCCATCTTCTAAGTAAAGAACTACATTTTTAGAACCTAGGCAAACCAGAAAATTGTAGCTCAGAAAAGCTGCTTGGTCTCCTGGAAAGAAAGTTGTCCTTTTTCTTTTTGTGTTTCTTTACTTGTAGTCTTTGTCGGAAATTTTAACGTTTATTGTCCACGTGATTATAATTTCTTTGCATGTGTGCTAAGTCACTTTAGTTGTGTCCAACTCTCTGCAGCCCTGTAGACTGTTGCCCATCAAGCTCTTCTGTCCATGGGATTCTCCAGGCAAGAATACTGGAGTGGGTAGCTGTTACCTTCTTCCAGAGGACCTTCCTGATCTGGGGGTTGAACCAAGTCTCTTATGTCTCCTGCATTGGCTGGCGGGTTCTTTACCACTAGCATCACCTGGGAAGTTATCATCTCTTTGGTGGGGGAGGGGGTGGGGGTGGGGGTGGAGAGGGGGACCAGAATCATGAGCCATATCTTATTTTCAGACTCCCAAAGCAAGATTATTTCTGAGAATGAATTTCTCACAATATATATCACAGGCACTGATTTGTACTTGTTTCAGCTGGAAGTTTTGTAGCTGTGGTTTCTGTCAGTAGGACAGCATTTGTTAGGTTGGTTCAGCATTATATTGATCAGTTCTTCCTTCCATACTCCAAGGACACTGTTTTTCCTTTGCAGAATATATCTTGAGTCAGTGTTAAACTTTCAGTGTTAAATCTATTGAAGACCTCTCCTTTCTATGGTTGGAGAGAATTTTCAACTCACCCAGCACTCTGATATATATATAACAAATTACATTTTGTGTTCCCGAATGTCTTGTACCATTGGCATTGTTTATTTTGGTTTGGGAGTCCTAGGGACCTCTGGATCTTACTACTTCTCCTAGAAGCTGTATAGTGGATTTCCAGAATGCCTGTTGTATTGTATAAAGAGGTACATTCATCATAGAGTTTATAATTTCAGAGGTTGTTGTGGTCTTCTTTATCCAGATATGCTACTACGGTCAGAAAAATCACCTGTATGAATGTTTGGACCTCCCCCTTGCCATCACCTTATGGCCCAATGGTCCCTTGGCCCACTGAATTAGAAATAGTTGAGATTTTTAAAAGTCATCCAACCATGTCTGACTAGCAGGGAGCAGAGATATTGGAAATAGCATGCCATTTTTAAGTTAAAGTGTCCAACTTTTTGTATATTTTCATTATAAAATGTGGAAAAGGGTGACACTTGGCTGTCAGAGATAACATTCCTGACACTTCTGCATTTCTACATTTGGGATTTTAAATTTCAGTTGTCACATTGACTTAAAGCATCTTAGAGCATCAACACAGGATTTATAAAAGTAAAAGTGAATTCCTTTACTATATATACTTAAGATTTTGCTGCCAGGTGTACAAAAATCATAAAAGAGTTTTCTGTAATCTAAATCACCAAACTTAGTTCAGTTTTATCTATTCTTTGCCGTTGTTGTTGTTAAGTTGCTAAATCGTGTCTGACTCTTTGAGACGCATGGACTGTAGCCCACCAGGCTCCTCTGTCCATGGAATTTTCCAGGCAAGAATACTGGAGGGGGTTGCCATTTTCTCCTCCAGGGGATCTTCCCAAGCCAGGGATCAAACCCATGTCTCCTGAGTCGCAAGCAGCTTCTTTATCACTGAGCCACCTGGGAAGACCAGTTCTTTGAAATACGCTGCGTTAAGTATGGTGAGGTGGTATGAAACATGTGCTTCCTTTAGCACCAGGGGTAAATCACCAAACCCGTATCCCCTCCTCCCAATGGAAATGTCAGTGACAAGAAAGTCAATGATAAGACACTTCAGATGGTGTGAGCTCTACAAACATGGAGATTGTATAATGTGATACAGCACTGTTGACCTTCTCAACTGCACCATCCGACTCCTGAGACTCCCTCCTTACCCTGTCCCGCAGGTGTGGCTCCCTGCAAGGGTGACCATCTGCCTTCATTTGCCTGAAAGTGAAAGTCACTCTGTTGTGTCTAACTCTTTGCGACCCCATGGACTATGCAGTCCATGGAATTCTCCAGGCCAGAATACTAGAGTGGGTAGCCTTTCCCTTTTCCAGGGGATCTTCCTAACTCAGGGATCAAACCCAGGTCTCCTGCATTGCAGACAGATTTCTTACCAGCTGAGCCACAAGGGAAGCCCAAGAATACTGGAGTGTGTAGCCTATCCCTTCTCCAGGGGATCTTCCCAACCCAGGGTCTCCTGCATTATAGGTGGATTCTTTACCAACTGAGCTGTAAGGGAAGCCCTGGACTTCTCCCAATTTTAGTACCCAAAGTCTCATGTCCCAGGAAATTCCTTAGTCCCAGGCAACCAGGAGAACTAGTCTACCTATCCTGTAGCCATGTTCTGGTTCATGAGCCTCCCCAGGGCCATGACTGACACAGCCCATGGTCCTTGTTGTTCTGAAAGTGGACTGGTCACCTTCTCTGCTCTTGAGATTCTCAATGCTGAACTGAGAGAAATTCACTAGGAGACTAGGGGTTGTTTTGCAGCATTATTATATTAAAAGCAGTTCTTCAGAGCAGTTCCACATCAAATGCATGTTAAAAATCACCTGGGACACTTGAAACATATTGCTGGGTAGGCTTGGGCCCCTGAAACCGATTTAATTGGTTTGAGATCGGGCCTGCATATGATACTTTAAAGTCGTCTTATCTGTTAGTTTCAGGTTGTACCCAGAGTCCCTCATCTGCTGCTCTTAAATAAAGATATACAAACCCCCAAAACTTCCAGAATTGAGGTTTCTGGAATTGCCTTGATTTTGGCTATTTCTGAAGCTTGCTTATTCAATAATTTATTGTATTACAGTACTCTAATGCCATCCTGCTGCTGCTGCTGCTAAGTCACTTCAGTCGTGTCTGACTCTGTGTGACCCCATAGATGGCAGCCCACCAGGTTCCCCCGTCCCTGGGATTCTCTAGGCAAGAACACTGGAGTGAGTTGCCATTTCCTTCTCAATGCATGAAGTGAAAAGGGAAAGTGAAGTCGCTCAGTCGTGTCCGACTCCCAGCGACCCCATGGACTGCGGCCCACCAGGCTCCTCTGTCCATGGGCTCCTCCAGGCAGGAGCACTGGAGTGGGGGCGCCATTGCCTTCTCCACTAATACCATCCTAGTAACTCAATTTAAAAAAAATCTACCTTTACAACCAAAAGGAACACAAATATTATACAAAGTCAGTTTTTCCGAGTTTTCTACTTTGGATAAAGCAGTTGGAGAATATGGATCAACACAAGGTATAGTGATGAAGGAAAGACTTTTGCTTAGGACCCAAGAATAACAGTATTATAGCTAAGGCCAAAGCCTCAGCATAGCACATGTTAAACATTCAGGCACCACTAACTGAATGAATTAATTGATGAATTCCATAGCCCCATGCTATGGAATATGGATCAAAAAACCAGATGATCATTTAGAGTTAAGTTATAGGAAAAACTGTCATCCCAGATAAACTAGTATGCTTTTCATTTTAAAAATAAAATATTAGAACAGCTGTAGCACTCTGTTTTCTGTTATTTTGTCTCTGTTGCCAGGAAACTTAGAACCAAAATTATGCTTAATCAATAAGCATATTTCCATATGTTTAAAGCACTTTTTATTTTTCTGTTCCTTTCCAAGTTTACAGTTTTTCTTTTTATTAAAATTGTTATATTTCAGGAATCTCACTTATTAAGCTGTTTTAAAGTTTCTTTTGAACTAAAATGTTACAGACTAAAAAATAAATTAAGAATGAAGTGTTCATAAGATGAAAGTCACTATGAACACTCGTGGACATGGCTTTTGTAGATAAAGATCTTTTAAATCACAAATGCTGATAAATAAGTGCTATGATAATAAATTTGGGAAAAAATCAGAATGTAGACAAGGAAATATTTTCAGAACATGCTTCATATAAAAAATTAATATTTTTAATATAAAAATCTTATAAGTAAAAAGATAAAAATCCAATAAAAATGAGCAAAGATTATAACAATTCACAAAATTAAAAAGGCTAATAATCACACTAAAACATTTTCATCATTACAAGTAGTCAAAATTAAGCAAATTAAGGCAAGAATAAGATGTTTTATTTTTCAGACAGGCAAAGGTTTTTAAAATATCCAAGGTTGTAAAAAATTATGTACAAATAAGAACTGTTGACTGGGATCAATAAGTAGAAATGCAATGATATTTCTAGAGGACAAATTGATAATATAGATTAAGGTATTCATAGTTTTGCAACTCTGAAAGTACAGTTGACCCTTGGTATCCATGGGTTCCTCATCAGAGAATTCAGCCAACAACAAATGGAATATATTCAGAAAAAGAAAAAAAAATCCAGAATGTTCCAAAAAGCAAAACTTGAATTTGTAGTGTGCCCTGACAACTATTTATATGCATTTACATTGTATTTGTAGCTTTTATATAGCATTAAAATTGTATTAGCTGTTTTAAGTAATTTAGAGGTGATTTAAAATATATGGGGAGAATGTGCATAGGTTATATGCAAATTATAGGCTATTTTATGTAAAAGACTTGAGCATCTGAAGATTTTGGTATCCACTGGGGTCCTGGAACCTGTCACCCATGGATACCGAGGGATGATTATACTCATAACTCATATATGTTATAGTGAAAGGGAAAGTCGCTCAGTCGTGTCCATCTCTTTGCGACCCCATGGACTATACAGTCCTTGGAATTCTCCAGGCCAGAATACTGGAGTGGGTGGCCTTTCCCTTTTCCAGGTGTTCTTCCCAACCCAGGGATCGAACATAAATTAAAAACAAATATATATGTGCATTTTTACTCTGTGTGTGCACATACACATACATACAGCAAAATTCTTACTAGGACATTGACCTATACTACTATTATTGATGATTTTTTATTGTCCTTTCTATAATTTTTACATTAATGAATGTATTATTAAAAATCAATAAAGTTTGTCTAGTAATTTGTCACCAATATATGTGAAAGTCATTCTTTTCATTTCACACTATTCTGAAATAAAGTTCACTATATCATCCTGAAAGATGATACTGTGAAAGTGCTGCACTCAATATGCCAGCAAATTTGGAAAACTCAGCAGTGGCCACAGGACTGGAAAAAGTCAGTTTTCATTCCAATCCCAAAGAAAGGCAATGCCAAAGAATGCTCAAACTACCACACAACTGCACTCATCTCACATACTAATAAAGTAATGCTCAAAATTCTCCAAGCCAGGCTTCAGCAATACATGAACCGTGAACTCCCTGATGTTCAAGCTGGTTTTAGAAAAGGCAGAGGAACCAGAGATCAATTTGCCAAAATCCATGGGATCATGGAAAAAGCAAGAGAGTTCCAGAAAAACATCTATTTCTGCTTTATTGACTATGCCAAAGCCTTTGACTGTGTGGATCACAATAAACTGTGGAAAATTCTGAAAGAGATGGGAATACCAGACCAGCTAACCTGCCTCTTGAGAAATCTGTATGCAGGTCAGGAAGCAACAGTTAAAACTGGACATGGAACAACAGACTGGTTCCAAATAGGAAAGGAGTACGTTGAGGCTGTATATTGTCTCCCTGCTGATTTAACTTCTATGCAGAGTACATCATGAGAAATGCTGGACTGGAAGAAACACAAGCTGGAATCAGGATTGCTGGGAGAAATATCAATAACCTCAGATATGCAGATGACACCACCCTTATGGCAGAAAGTGAAGAGGAACTAAAAAGCCTCTTGATGAAAGTAAAACAGGAGAGTGAAAAAGTTGGCTTAAAGCTCAACATTCCAGAAAACAAAGATCATGGCATCCGGTCCCATCACTTCATGGGAAATAGATGGGGAAACAGTGGAAACAGTGTCAGATTTTATTTTTTGGGCTCCAAAATCACTGCAGATGGTGACTGCAGCCATGAAATTAAAAGACGCTTACTCCTTGGAAGAAAAGTTATGACCAACCTAGAGAGTATATTCAAAAGCAGAGACATTACTTTGCCGACTAAGGTCCGTCTAGTCAAGGCTATGGTTTTTCCTGTGGTCATGTATGGATGTGAGAGTTGGACTGTGAAGAAGTCTGAGCGCCAAAGAATTGATGCTTTTGAACTGTGGTGTTGGAGGAGACCTTTGAGAGTCCCTTGGACTGCAAGGAGATCCAACCAGTCCATTCTGAAGGAGATCCACCCTGGGATTTCTTTGGAAGGAATGATGCTAAAGCTGAAACTTCAGTACTTTGGCCACCTCATGCGAAGAGTTGACTCACTGGAAAAGACTCTGCTGCTGGGAGGGATTGGGGGCAGGAGGAGAAGGGGACAACCGAGGATGAGATGGCTAGATGGCATCAAGGACTTGATGGACGTAAGTCTGAGTGAACTCTGGGAGTTGGTGATGGACAGGGAGGCCTGGCATGCTGCGATTCGTGGGGTCGCAAAGAGTCAGACACGACTGAGCCACTGAACTGAACTGAACTGAACTGATAGTTTTTTTTTTTTTTAATACTTTATTCTACATTACAATACTGTATTTGTTTTCCCATACATTGACATGAATCAGCCACAGGTGTCCACGATCTCCCAATGCCGAAGCCCCCTCCCACCTCCCACCCCATATCATCTCACTGGATCATCCTGTGCACCAGCCCCATGCATCCTGGATCCTGTATTGAACATAGACTGGCGCTTCGTTTCTAACAAGATAGTATACATGTTTCAATGCCATTCTCCCAAATCATCCCACCCTCTCCCTCCCCTGATAGTCCAAAAGTCTGTTCTATACCTCTGTGTCTCTTTTGTTGTCTCACATAGAGGGTCATCATTACTATCTTTCTAAAGTCCATATATATGTGTCAGTCTGCTGTATTGGTGTTTTTCTTTCTGGCTTACTTCTGGCTGTATTATTTGTTTCCTAAAAGTGAAAGTGTTAGTCACTCAATCCTGTCTGATTCTTTTGCAGCCCCAGGGCCTATAGCCTGCCAGGCTTCTCTGTCCATAGAATTTCCCAGGCAAGAATCCTGGAGTGGGTTGCCATTTCCTTCTCCAGGGGGTCTTCCTGTCCCAGGGATTGAACCTGGGTCTCCCGCATTGCAGGCAGATTCTTCACCCTCTGAACCACCCGGCGTGTAATGTTGAGAAATTGGATGTGTGCATGTAGCTGTAATTCTCTGATGGAGGCTGGATTGACTTGCCCAGACTCTGAATTTATCCTTAACTGTTGAAATATATCCATGAATTGGGAAGGAGAGGATGCATGAGGGAAGAAACCTATTGTGTACTTTAAAATTCTTTTAAAGCTTTTGCATAACTACTGATATATGCTTTAGTTATAAATATTGTAGACAATCATAAAATTGCATTTGAACATGTTTGTTAGAATTAGTAGACTTTACTACCATACCAGAAAATTAGGATACAAACTTTAATTTTGATAACCCACAGAAAACATCTTTTGTAGATTAAAAGCTATAATCAAAGCCTTTATGTGAATAGTTACATTTTGGAATAGAAGGGGTAATTTAAACATTGAGAATATATCGATCGTTTCCATTTCACTATGACCATTGCATGTTCCTTAGACTATTAAATATATTTATATACATATGATTAGCAATATATGTGAAACCAAATTTTGCAATGATTTTTTGACAGAAAATTTTAATAACATTTATTAATTTTGAAACATTATTAAATATGAAGTATGGGACTAGATACTTTATATAACATGTCATTTAATTCTCCTATTAACCATTTAAGGTATTCCCATTGTAATGGGAATGATGAAAATAGTTTGCTCTAGATGAATTATCTTTTGACATCACCTTTATTTTAAAAATATGTAATTAGAATCTGTAATCTTCTAAGTCCTATGATTGTTTTATATACTTATTTGGCACAATAAAATTTTTTTTTTTCTTGCATCATATGCATTTTAGGAAATCACAAACTCTCTTTATATCTATTAGTATATCTTAGTGTAAGGAGAATTTGAGGTTATTGCTTTTGAGTTTTTGCTCATAATTTAGAAATGTATATTATCCTGAATTTATACAAGTATTAATAAAAATAATTGGTGAAACTGCTGAAGAATTCCATTAAGCACTGAACATGTTCTTTCAAATTCAGTATTTTAAAGTATCATGCCTAATACTAAAAATATAATACAGGGAAATGTAAACTGTAAAACAATAAATTACATATGCATTATGTTTTAAAATATTAATGACATGAATTATCTTATTCTATTTTATTTAACTAGAACCTGCATTTCCAAAAATCTCCTTTGAGAATTTTGATGCAGCCAGCCTATGTGATTCTTTTATGAAATTCCTAAACTGTTCCATGACTAAATAAGTTTGCAAGATGCTGGGTTAAGTGAAATTAAACAAATTATTTGGTGTGGAACATCACAGAATTTTTAAATGGCAGATATAGTTTGAAAATTGCCCTAAAAATACTATAGTATGCACCATTTCTCAAATGTATTTGCCCTCAGAATCCTATTTAAAGGAAACCTACCTTGAGACTCAAGTCCTGTGAAACACTCTGAGAGTTTATGACATCTGGTCCTATGTTGCTAGAGTGGAAATAATGAAAATGGCTTTATTTTTGGCAACCGGAATGCCCTCTCAGGTGACACTGCTATCCCCAAATGAGCAAATATTTCTTACCAGTAACTATCATACACACAAACAGTACTTATATCCCGATAGTCTGCTATCTCAACACATGATTTGAACTTGAAGGTCATTTGAATGAAGAGTCTATTATAATACGTATAATCACATTTGCTAAACAAAATAATACACCGTTTAACAGAATCCTTAAACCTATACTGGATTAACATATCTAACTAAAAATTATAGCCTTATAATACCTTTGATTAATAGTATAAGATATGTTTTTAACCATAACAGATATGTTTTTAATCAAAATTCAGCATAAAAAGTGACAAGCACAGAGGATTTTTAGGTGGCAAAATGAATCTGTATGATACTCCATTGGTAGATACATGTCATTATACATTTGTCAAAACCCACTGAATGTACAACACCAAGAGTGAACCCTAATGGACTTTGAGTGATAATGATATATCAATGCAGGTTTATCAGTTCTAACAAATGTATACCTCAGGGGTGGGATGTTGATAGTGGGGAGACTGTGTATATGTGGTTCTGGGAAATATACCTTCCACTCAATTTTGCTGTGAGCCTAAAACTGCTCTTAAAAATAGTGTATTAAACAAAAAGTGACAAGCTTATATGTTTTCAAAACATGCAGAGGAACCTCTTTTTCTCTCTTCTAATGGAGGCATAAGTTGAATGAAGATGAAAGAACAAGATCGTTGGGAAATATAATGGATTTATAGAAACTTTATGCTCTAAGCACATTTCACGTAAAAAATAGGTCAGCAAAAGCTTTTGCACATGGATGGATAATCGCAGCACTACTGATACCAGATATCTCAATGGCCAGAAATTCTTCAGATGCATTTCCTTTTTCATAGAATTATTACCGACAGATAGGAAAGCCAGTTTTATTTCAGAGAAGAGCAAATATGCACCAAAAAATCCCTAAAATATCACTGACAGCCAAGTTTGACCTTTCTTTTTTTAAATGAAGTATAGTTGATTTACAATAATGTGCTAGTTTTACAGAGAAGTGATTCAGTTACACACACATATATTTTCTGATTCTTTTCTATTATAGGTTATTACAAGACAGTGAATATAGTTCCTTGTGCTATACAATAAATCCTTGTTGCTTATCTCTTTTACATATATATTTTAGTGTATTTGACATTTCTTGAAAACAAAATCTACTTTAATGGATTTATCGCTTTTAATTAGAAGTACAGGTTTTCCATAGAATCCTTGAGTTAGTAATAGAAATGCAAAGGATAACTTGGAGGATATATGATCTTAAGGATAATGAGCTTAATTGAAAAGTCACTTAATGAAGACTGTGGACAAAGTGCATGAAGTGTAGAAAAGATTTTTGCTTTTGACCCAATTGAGTCATTCTAGATTTTAAGTCTTAAGTATAAATATTGGGGGACTTCCCTGGCAGTCCAGTGGTTAAGACTTTACCTTTCAGTGCATGGGGTGTGGATTCAATCCCTGGTCAGGGAGATAAAATCTCACATGCCTCATGGCAACAAAATTAAAACATAAAACAGAAACAATATTGTAACAAATTCAATAAAGACCTTAAAAAATGGTCCACATCAAAAAAATTCAATAATAAATGAATAGATAAATATTGGCATTTGAGAAAGGGTGGCCATCTGTTTTAGTTTTTATTTTATATTTATTTATTATTAAAATTTTATTGATGTATAATTGACATACAATATTACATTAATTTCATGTGTATAGCCTAGTGAGTCAACATTTGACTACCTTGAGAAATGATCACCACAATAAATCTAGTTATCATCTGTAACCATAAAAAATTAATGCAATATTTTTTACTATATTCCCTATGCTTTACTGGAGGGATGGAGAAAGAAGAAGGTATTACTCAATTATCCTCCCTTCTCCCTGTATCCCAAGGATGGTGTCCCTATGATTTGAGGGCCCTTTCTTCGGATATCATTGTCCTGCGATGGGTGCGATGTTAATGACCTATCTAGAATTTTAGCTTACTCCACTGGGCTCTCACCTCAGATGCTTGCCCGAGACCTGACTTTTTACCGAAGTGTCACAAAAAAGCAGTAGACACAAGCAACAACTCTTTTCACTGGCTTATTTCTCCTTAGAGTCTCATTGCTTCTTTACTTGTATAGTACCATCAGCAGCTGGTTCTTACACCACATTTGCTCAAGTATTTCTGTATAGTGCTTGGTAAAGCAAAGTTTAACGTAACTCCAAGGTAGCATTTTTTGTTTGTTAACTGTAGCTGACAAAAGCAAGATTAATTTTGTTTTTGTTTTAAACAAAGCTTTCAATAATTAACTGTTTTTTGATTTTTATCTCATTACCTTATTCCTTAAGAAAAACACAACAAATGCAAAAAAAAATACAGTAAGGAAAATTACTTTAGTGCAGATATACCTCGAAGGTACTGCAGGTTTGGTTTTAGACCACCTCAATTAAGCAAATATCACAATGAAGTGAGTCATACTAATTTTCTGGTTTCCCAGTGCATATAAAAGGCATATTTATACTCTCCTGTTGTCTACATAAGCAATAGCATTATATCTAAAAAGTGATGTACAACCTAAATTAAAAAAAATAATTTATTGCTAAAAAATGTTAACCATCATGTGAGGATTCAGCAAGTCATATATATATATATTTTTTTAATTGGAGTATAGTTGCTTTACAATGTTGTGCTGGTTTCTGCTGCCGCTATTGGGCATATTCCCTGAGAAATCATAATCTTTTTGTTGATGGTTGGTCTTGCCTCCATGTTGATGGCTACTGACTGATTAGGGTAGTGGTTTCTGAAGTTTGTGTGGTTTTGGCAGTTTCTTAAAGTAAGACAACAGTGACGTTTGCCTCATCAATTGACTCTTCCTTTCACAGACAGTTTCTCTGTAGCCCAAAATGCTATTTGATAGTGTTTTTCCCAGAGAAGAACTTTCAAAATTTGAGCCAATCATCTCTAATCCTGCCACTGCTTTATCAACTAAGTTTATGACATATTCTGAATCCTTTGTTGTCATTTCAACAATCTTCACAGCATCTTCACCAGGGTAGATTCTATCTCAAGAAGCCACTTTCTTTGCTCATAAGAAGCAACTCTTCATCTATTAATATTTTATATTGATATTGCAGCAATTCAGTCATACCTTTGGGCTCTATTTGTAATTCTAACTCACTTGCTGTTTTCACCAGCTCTGCCCTTCCTTCACTGAAGTCTTGAATCCTTCAAAGTCATTCATGAGAGTTGGAGTCAACTTTTTCCAAGCTCCTTTTAATGATTATATTTTAAACTCTTTCTATGAATCTTGGGTCTTCTTAATGGTGCCTAGAATAGTGAATCTTTTTTGGGTTTTCAATTTGTTCAGGCCCATCAGAGAACTCACTATCTATGGCAGCTAAAGCCTCACAAAATGTATTTCTTAAATAATAAGACTTGAAATCACTCCTTGATCCATGGGCTGTAGAATGGATGTAGTGTTAGCAAGCATTAATGACTACATTAATCTCATTGCACGTCTCTATTTAGAGCTCTTGGGTGGCCAGGTGCATTGTCAATGAGAAGTAATAGTTTGAAAGGTATTTTTTTTCCCTGAGCATTAAGTCTCAACATTTGGCTTCAAATATTCAGCAAACAATTCGGTAAAAATTTGGTTAAAAAAAAAAATGTTGTAAACAAATGTGCTGTCACCCAGTCTTTACTGTTGCATTTATGGAGCATAAGGAAAGAAGATTTGACGTCATTCTTTAGGATCTTTTCAGAATGGTAAATGAGCAATGGCTTCAGTTTCACGTCACCAGCTGAATTAACCCCTAATGAGAGAGTTAGTCAGCCTTTCCTTTGAAACTTTGAAGACAGGCATTGACTTCTCTCTAACTATGAAAGTTTTAAATGGCATCATCTTCCAATAGAAAGCCGTTTCATCTGCACTGAAACTTTGTTGTTCAGTGTAGTCACCATCAATTATCTTAGCTAGATCTTCAGAATAACTTGCTACAGCTTCTGCATTAGCACATGCTGCTTCACCTTACATTTTTATTTATGGAGGCAGTTTCTTTTCTTAAACCTCATCTGCTACCTTAAAAATTTTCTTCTGCAACATCCTTAGCTCTCTCAACCTTCATAGAACTGAAGATAGTTAGGCTTTGTTTTAAGGGGAAGGTTGTGACTAGTTTGACCTTCTATCCAGACCACTAAAACTTTCTCCATATCAGCAATAAGGCTATTTCACTTATCGTTCAGGTGCTCACTGGAGGAGCACTTTTAATTTCCTTCAAGAACTTTTCCGTTGTGTTCACAACTTGGCTAAGTATTTGACTCAAGAGTCCTAGCTTTCATATTATATCTGTTTTGAAAATGCCTTCCTCACTAAGTTGAATCATTTCTAGCTTTTGATTTGAAGTGATCCTTTCTTTCACTTGGACACTTAGAAGCCATTGTAGGGTTATTGATTGGCACAATTTCAATACTGTTGTGTCTCAGCATATAAAGGGGCCTGAGGAAAGGGAGAGGGACAGGGACTGGTTGATTGATGGAGTAGTCCGATCACACAAATGTTTATTCATTGTTTGCTATCTTATATAGGTACCATTTGCAGGCCCCAAAATAAACACAAGAGTGACATCAAAGATCACTGATCACAGATGACCATAACAAATATAATAATAATAATAATAATGAAAAAGCTTGAAATATTGCAAGAATTACCAAAATGTGACACAAGGACAAAAAGTGAACAAATGCTGTTGGAAAAACAGTACCCATACCCTTGCTCAATGCAGGGTTGCCAAAACCTTCAATTTGTTAAAAAAAAAAAAAATCTGTAAGTCACAATAAAGTGAAGCACAGTGAAAGAGGTATGCTTGTAATAAGTTTAGCAGTATGGATCTATAATCAAAGATTTGTAAGAAATTAGTAAATTTGCTCAGTATTAACTGACTACTTAATTCAGTAGCTTAAAAACATGGTGTTTTTGAATGCTAAAACAAAGAGAATCAAATGTGCTTTCTTTCTGGCTCAGGGGTTTTGGGGAAAGCCCTGTTGGCATGTGGGTGGGAAGAGACCTCTTTGGCAGAATGTTTAGTTAATGTAGGACATTAATCCACTGCTTGCAATAAGCTTTCTCCAGGCATTCTGACCACTAGAAACCTACTCCTTTCCACATATTTCTTGATGGCCCCTAGGAAACACAGTATCACTCCAGATGAGTGGGATTATGGTTCCAAATAGGAAAAGGAGTACATCAAGGCTGTATATTGTCACCCTGCTGATTTAACTTCTATGCAAAGTACATCATGAGAAACGCTGGACTGGAAGAAATAAAAGCTGGAATCAAGATTGCTGGGAGAAATACCCTTAAGGCAGAAAGTGAAGAGGAGCTAAAAAGACTCTTGATGAAAGTAAAACAGGAGAGTGAAAAAGTTGGCTTAAAGCTCAACATTCAGAAAACGAAGATCATGGCATCCGGTCCCATCATTTCGTGGGAAATAGATGGAGAAACAGTGGAAAAGCGTCAGACTTTATTTTGTTGGGCTCCAAAATCACTGCAGATGGTGACTGCAGCCATGAAATTAGAAGATGCTTATTCCTTGGAAGAAAAGTTATGACCACCCTAGACAGTATATTCAAAAGCAGAGACATTACTTTGCCGACTAAAGGTCCGTCTTGTCAAGCCTATGGTTTTCCTGTGGTCATGTATGGATGTGAGAGTTGGACTATGAAGAAGGCTGAGCGCCGAAGAATTGATGCTTTTGAACTGTGGTGTTGGAAAAGACTCTTGAGAGTCCCTTGGACTGCAAGGAGATCCAACCAGTCCATTCTGAAGGAGATCCACCCTGGGATTTCTTTGGAAGGAATGATGCTAAAGCTGAAACTCCAGTACTTTGGCCACCTCATGTGAAGAGTTGACTCATTGGAAGAGACTCTGCATGGGAGGGATTAGGGGGCAGGAGGAGAAGGGGATGACAGAGGATGAGATGGCTGGATGGCATCACGGACTCGATGGACGTGAGTCTGAGTGAACTCCCGGGTTGGTGATGAACAGGGAGGCCTGGCATGCTGCGATTCATGGGGTCACAGAGTCGGACACAACTGAGCAACTGAACTGAACTGAACTGAATCTATAAAATGGGGCTTCCTGGTGGCCCTGTTGGTAAAGAATCCACCTGCAATGCAGGAGACCTGGATTTGATTCCTAGGTCAGGAAATGGTAAATCATTTCCAGTATTCTTGCCTCAGAAATCCCATGGACAGAGGAGCCTGGAGGGCTACAATCTGTGGGGTCCCAAAGAGTCAGACAAAACTGAGCAACTATACCACCACCACCAATCTATAAAATAGTTGACTCTGAAAAAGTGTTGCCTAAATTGGCAAATATTTAATAAATTAGAATTGTCAGTCCTTTTGACTGAGAATTTGCTGTACTTTGTGTCTGTGTGCAGCAAATTGTATCTTGTCCTAATGAAGACCAAGTCGATTTTCCTCTATATATGACCCCTTTACCCCCTACTGAAAGTCATGCTGATATAAGAACATTCCTAAGAGTCCTTTCAGTGTCTTTAATGTTGAAACCTGTAGAAACTTTGATAGAAAAGTCAATTTCACTGTTTAAAACATTAAATTTAAGGAAGGGCATTCACTTAGCAAATGGAAAAATTTTATTATAAAACTCAAAATTATAAAATTTTATTATTGAAGATCAACACTTTAATAGGGAGGATAAATCAAAAGAGTGAAAGAACAGGACGGCATATTACCTTAAAAATGATGTGTTGTAGAAGATTTTGGAGAAGGCAATGGCACCCCACTCCAGTACTCTTGCCTGGAAAATCCCATGGATGGAGGAGCCTGGAAGGCTGTAGTGCATGGGGTCACTGAGGGTCAGACATGACTGAGCGACTTCACTTTCACTTTTCACTTTGATGCATTGGAGAAGGGGAAATGGCAACCCACTCCAGTGTTTTTGCCTGGAGAATCCCAGGGACGGGAGAGCCGGGTGGGCTGCCGTCTATAGGGTCGCACAGTCGGACATGACTGAAGTGATTTAGCAGCAGCAGTAGAAGATTTAAGTATAAAACTTACTGCTGATTTTTAAAAAAATATTTATTTATTTGGCTATACAAGTTCTTACTTGCAGCATACATGCTCTCAGTTGCCACATTTGGGACCCTAGTTCCCTGACCATTTATTGAATCTGGCCCCCCTGCATTGGGAGCTTGGAGTCTGAGTCACTGGACCACCAGGGAAGTCCCAGCCTGGTTCTGGTTTTAAGTGTGTACCTAGGTGACCTGGATCTTGTCACCACTTTATCAGCCCTCAGTTTTCTCATCTGTAACATGCAGGATTCACATGTTATCAGTTAGATCTGAAATTCAGTCTTTCTGAAATGTCCAGTTCATTTCTATAGAAACAAATAATGGCAACAACACCTAGGTTTGAAATAAGTATCTCCAGAATTATATGTTACAGCTGTTGAAGAATGAAATTTGAATCAGAAAAGATGGCCAGCTGAACTTTGTTTTTATATTAAAACTCTATTAAAGAAAAAAGCTAACTTACATAATGTTCATGCCCAGCAACATTCTAGATAAAGTAGCAATGACTTTATTTTTACTTTGAGGTCAGATTTCTTGAGGAAGTTATAGTGGGATCATATGGATGGCCGTGGATTTATTCAACTCTTTTTTTAACGTTGACTTCTGATGCTGGAAGGGATTGGGGGCAAGAGGAGAAGGGGACGACAGAGGATGAGATGGCCGGATGGCATCACGGACTCGATGGACGTGGGTGAACTCCCAGAGATGGTGATGGACAGGAGGCCTGACATGCTGCAATTCATGGGGTCACAAAGAGTCAGACACGACTGAGCGACTGAACTGAACTGAACTGAACTGTGATACATAGTACAGAAAATTGTGTGGAGTCTAAACACTATTTAATATTGCAAGATACCAAATCATGCTAAGGGCTCATTATTTGCCTCAGAGTTGTGTTTCAAGAGTGACTTAATTCAAAATAGAAGACAAGTTGGCATATTATATAAACTCTTAACTTTTTTGCTTCCCTAGTAGAATGGATTAGTAGTTCTAATCCCAGGAAAGACTTGACAGAATGTAGCACCTTCCAATAGTGTGTTCATACTCATTTTCTTAGCTTAAATTCTTCCTGATGCAGTTAATGAATTCCAAGAATAAAGAACTTTTTCACTGAATGACCTGATGTATGTGAAGTTCCAAAGAAGCGATGCTTACTTTTTTACTTCATTTATCTATCCCCAATATCTTTTGAGTTCCAACTGGTACTCAACCAGGCACTGCATTAGTGAATAAAACAAATGTGAAATGGATTTCCCTGAAGGGTTGTACAGGGACTGTGAGAAACAGACATTCAGACAAATTATTGCAGTTGAATATACTTGTGATGGTGAAGGAAGGTGCAGTAATAGAATAAAAAATGGAAGCAGCCTAAATGTCCATCAACAGAGAAATGAATAAAGAAGATGTGGATATATACAATGGAATATTACCCACCCATAAAAAGAACAAACTTGGGTTATTTGTAGAGATGTGGATGGGCCTAGAGTGGATCATACAAAGTGAAGTAAGTCAGAAAGAGAAAAATAAATATCATATGTTAATGCATGTATGTGGAATCTAGAAAAATGGTATAATCTTATTTGCAAAGCAAAACTAGGGACATAGACATAGATAACAAATGTATGGATACCAAGGGAAGCAAGGGGGATGGGAGATTGGGACTGACATATATGTACGATTGATAGGGTGTATAACAGAGATAGCTAATGAGAACATACTGAATAGTCCAGCGAACTCTACTTAATGCACCATGGTGACCTGAGTGGAAAGCAAGTCCAAAGGGAGGTGATACATGTACATGTATGGCTGATTCACTTTGCTGTGCAGTAGAAAGTAGCACATTGTAAAGCAACAATAAAAATTAATTTTTAAAAATGGAATACCAGCATCTACCTGGATGATAATATTTCATAGAGAAGGTAATTAAAAGAATTCAGGGAAAATTAGAGGATGCTCTGAATTTGTTCTTATGTCCTAGGAGCAGGGGGTGGGAGACTGTTTTAGACAAAGGCAGCACAGGATTAAGGTGTGGAGGATGGGAGAGCCAGTGCTGTGGGAGGTATTGGAAGCATTTGGGGGCTTGTAGGTTTTACAGTCAGGAGAAGGCAATGGCAACCCCACTCCAGTGTTCTTGCCTGGGAAATACCATGGACGGAGAAACCTGGCAGGCTACAATCCATGGAGCTGCGAAGAGCCGGACACAACTGAGCGACTTCACTTTCACGCACTGGAGAAGGAAATGGCAGCCCACTCCAGTATTCTTGCCTGGGGAATCCCAGGAACTGGAGCCTGGTGGGCTGCCGTCTATGGGGTCGGACATGACTGGAGCGACTTAGCAGTGGCAGCAGGTTTTACAGTTGAGGAAGTTGAGACAGAACAACTTCCATATAAGTCAGACCAATATGATTTTTTGGTTTTTTTTTTTTTTTTGCATTTAAGGCTAAAATGATGAGATTTAGTCATGTTGCACTTGCTTCCCAATACAGACTTAATTTAAACTTGGGTTTAAACATGAACATGTCTGTGGATACTTGAGGTTGCTGTATACCCAAGCAAGCAGCATGTTCTTTGAACAGCAATTAAACTTAAGTAATTTGAAATTTTTATTGACACATATGTATTGTATGGCCAAAATGTTCATTTGGGTTTTTCTGTTACATGTTATGAAAGATGTAAGAACTAGAAAACAAACATGCATTTTAGAGACTAAACATAAGATTTCAAAGAAAATTTTCTAATGAAGCTGAAGTTGAGGGCTACACACCCAGAGCCTCAGTGGGTTTGTTTGCCTTTGATTTCCTTGGTCATTGAGGCCTCTTTAGCACAGGGGCTTATGAAAGTTTCCTGAATTGTGATGTATTACTGACTTGCAAGGCAATGGCAACCTACTCCAGTACTCTTGCCTGGAAAATCCCACAGACAGAAGAGCCTGGTAGGCTGCAGTCCATGGGGTCACTAAGAGTTGGACACAACTGAGTGACCTCGCTTTCACTTTTCACTTTGATGCATTGGAGAAGGAAATGGCAACCCACTCCAGTGTTCTTGCCTGGAGAATCCCGGAGACGGGGGTAACCCTAGTGGGCTGCCATCTATGGGGTCACACAGAGTCAGACATGACTGAAGCGACTTAGACTTAGCAACTGACTTCCAAAACAAGATAATGAAAAAAAATAAAGCTATTATTTACTATGAAATAAAGTTTAACTTCTTTCTTATTTCAACAATAAGAAATATGTCATCAAAATAATTAAAGCTAGTTATTAATATTGGTAGCCTCATCCATTATACCACTATATTGTGTTTATCAAGATTAAGGAGTAGAATGAAAGAGTCCTTTGTCATATGAGACAATCCAGTAGAGTTTTGTATTATGTTTTGGAAATTGAGACTTAGGCAGTCCTGAAGGCAGACATATGCCCCCTAACAGATCTTCCAGGAGGCATGAAGAGTTGATGACTTAGATCTAGGCACTTTTGTCACACTGAAAAATGACATTTCTTATAAGGGCAGTTTAATTGCTAAGTTGTATCTGAATCTTGCAACCCCCATGGGCTGTAGTCCACCAGGCTCCTCTGTCCACAGAATTTTCCAGGCAAGAATACTGGAGTGGGTATTCCTTCTGCAGGGGATCTTCCCAACCCAAGGATTAAAACTGAATCTCCTGCACTGCAGGCAGATTCTTTACAGACTGAACCCCAGTCGTGTCCAGCTCTTTGCGGCTCCTTGGACTATATACACTTCATGGAATTCTCCGGGCCAGAATACTGGAGTAGATAGCCGTTCCTCTCTCCAGGGTATCTTCCCAACCCAGGGATCGAACCCAGGTCTCCTTCATTGCAGGTGGATTCTTTACCAGCTGAGCCACCAGGGAAGCCCATTATAAAACTACACGTAGTTAAATAAAACATTATTCTAACATGAAACCAAGAGAGTATGCAACTGTAATGATTACTTTAAGTTCCTCTTGTTCATGGCCCACATGGACTTTAATTTTTTAGGGACTGATTATAATCTTTTTATTTGAAAATGATTACTTCAAAGGCATTCAATAACAAGTGTCACTTGTTAAAAAGAATTTGTAATTACTTAATTGAAGATAGTGATAACAAAAAGGGGATCACAAGCTTATTCAGTATTATTTCAACAAACCAATAAGAAAAAAATAATTTGTAATGAAAGAAAAACAATGTTTAAAGTCCAGTCACTTTATGAGAATCCAGAAAGGCTTTATTTATTACTAAAGAAAGGAAGAAAGTGAAGTCACTTAGTTGTGTCCAACTCTTCGCGACCCCGTGGACTGTAGCCCACCAGGCTCCTCCGTCCGTGGGATTCTCCAGGCAAGAACATTGGAGTGGGCTACCATTTCCTTCTCTAGGGGATCTTGACAACCCAGGAATCAAACCCAGGTCTCCCACATTGCAGGCAGATGCTTTAACCTCTGAGCCACCGGGAAGCCCATTTATTACTAAAGGTGGATGCAATTGTGATATTCATGAAAATTCTGTTTTCTGTTTCTCTTTTATACACTTGAAATCTCCTTGACCCTGTCAAAGGTGCTTAATCTCTCACTCTCCTTTCTCCACTTTGAAAAGGATATAGAAATTTATCAATCTTTTTAGTCTATGGTTGAATGAACTAATGTCTATAAACTAAAATATTTATCGAAATATAAGGTAGCACTGTTATTCTGTTGGTTAGTGACCATAAATGGTCTCTTAGATGATGCTGTGAAAGTGCTGCACTCAATATGCCAGCAAATTTGGAAAACTCAGCAGTGGCCACAGGACTGGAAAAGGTCAGTTTTCATTCCAATCCCAAAGAAAGGCAACGCCAAAGAATGCTCAAACTACTGCACAATTGCACTCATCTCACATGCTACTAAAGTAATGCTCAAAATTCTCCAAGCCAGGCTTCAGCAATATGTGAACCATGAACTTCCTGATGTTCAAGCTGGTTTTAGAAAAGGCAGAGGAACCAGAGATCAAATTGCCAACATCCGTGGGATCATGGAAAAAGCAAGAGAGTTCCAGAAAAACATTTATTTCTGCTTTATTGACTATGCCAAAGCCTTTGTGTAGATCACAACAAACTATGGAAAATTCTGAAAGAGATGGGAATACCAGACCACCTGACCTGCCTCTTGAGAAATCTGTATGCAGGCCAGGAAACAACAGTTAGAACTGGACATGGAACAACAGACTGGTTCCAAATAGGAAAAGGAGGACATCAAGGCTGTATATTGTCACCCTGCTGATTTAACTTCTATGCAGAGTACATCATGAGAAACTCTGGACTGGAAGAAACACAAGCTGGAATCAAGATTGCTAGGAGAAATATCAATAACCTCAGATATGCAGATGACACCACTCTTATGGCAGAAAGTGAAGAGGAGCTAAAAGCCTCTCGATGAAAGTAAAAGAGGAGAGCGAAAAGGTTGGCTTAAAGCTCAACATTCAGAAAACGAAGATCATGGCATCCAGTCCCATCACTTCATGGGAAATAGATGGGGAAACAGTGGAAATAGTGTCAGACTTTATTTTTCTGGGCTCCAAAATCTCTGCAGATGGTGACTGAAGCCATGAAATTAAAAGGCGCTTACTCCTTGGAAGAAAAGTTATGACCAACCTAGATAGTATATTCAAAAGCAGAGACATTACTTTGCCGACTAAGGTCCATCTAGTCAAGCCGATGGTTTTTCCTGTGGTCATGTATGGATGTGAGAGTTGGACTGTGAAGAAGGCTGAGTGCTGAAGAACTGATGCTTTTGAACTGTGGTGTTGGAGAAGACTCTTGAGAGTCCCTTGGACTGCAAGGAGATCCAACCAGTCCATTCTGAAGGAAATCAACCCTGGGATTTCTTTGGAAGGAATGATGCTAAAGCTGAAACTCCAGTACTTTGGCCACCTCATGCGAAGAGTTGACTCATTGGAAAAGACTCTGATGCTGGGAGGGACTGGGGGCAGGAGGAGAAGGGGACGACAGAGGATGAGATGGCTGGATGGCATCACTGACTCAATGGACGCGAGTCTGAGTGAAGTCCAGGAGTTGGTGATGAACAGGGAGGCCTGGCGTGCTGCAATTCATGGGGTGGCAAAGAGTCGGACATGACTGAGCGACTGAAATGAACTGAACTGAACTGAATAGGCTGTGATAATTTTCCTTTACTTTTGTGGACTTAAAAAAGCAAGTTTGTACAGGCAAGCTGGTCATGCTTTCCATATAATAGGTTTGTCCATATCTTGAAATTGAAATTTAATTTACATTTTTTCTGTTTTCATTTTGCTTCTTCCTGATTTTGTGGTTGCCATATTATTACAAAGCAGAAAAATAATATCATAAGATAAAAATAAAAGTAACACAAATGTATTACAACCACAATTTCCACCATTTAAAAAAAAGGGAGGCGAGAGAGCAGCCATATTGCTACCATCCAAATATAACTGCTATTTCCTGCCAGTCTTTCTTCCTATTTATTATTAGTGTATTCATATAATTTCTTATATAATATTATAGCATAAGAATTTTTCCTTCATCATCATCTAAATCTGGGGTTCAGCAAAGCTGCTCTGCAAGCTCCAGAAGGTAAATACATTTTAGGCTTATGGGCCATTGAGTCTTTTAACATCTACTCAACTCGGTCACTGAAGTGGCCATAAATGGTATGTGAATGAGTAAGTCTTGCTGTGTTTCTGTAAAAGTTTATCAACAAACATAACCTGAGGGTTAGATTTGGCCCATGGGTCCATAGTTTGCTAACCCTAGGTCAAAGTGATTACAAGTAATTATGTAACCATAGAATTATTGTATTTCTCTAGAATTTTTTTTTATATTTCTTTCTTCCTTAATTGAAATTTGTCTAAATCCAATGTTGGGCTTCAGTTTTTTTTTCTTTCTTTTCTTTTCTTTTTTTCGTCTATAATTACTGTCTAAGAACATCGTTGAAATAGTAAGATTGTATTGTTAGATATAATTCTTTCATCTACTTCTGAGAACACTGTTCAAATTGAAAAATTTGACATGTAACATTGTATAAATTTGAGGTCCTCTGTCTGTTTTTTAACTGGATTGTTTGGGTTTTTTTAATGCTATTTAAATTCTTTATATATTTTGAATATTAATCTCTTATCAAATATATAGTTTGTAAATATCTTCTTCTGTTCAGTAGATTGCCTTTTAATTTTGCTGATCTATTTCATTTTTCCAATGGACCACATTCTGTCAGACCTCTCCACTATGACCCGCCCTAGGAATCAGTGAACTAAAATGGACTGGAAAGGGTGAATTTAACTCAGATGACCATTATATCTGCTACTGTGGGCAGGAATCCCTCAGAAGAAATGGAGTAGCCATCATGGTCAACAGAAGAGTCTGAAATGCAGTACTTGGATGCAATTTCAAAAACAACAGAATGATCTCTGTTCATTTCCAAGGCAAACCATTCAATATCACAGTAATCCAAGTCTATGCCCCAACCAGTAAAGGTGAAGTTGAACGGTTCTATGAAGATCTACAAGACCTTTTATAACTAACACCCAAAAAAGATGTCCTTTTCATTATAGGAGATTGGAATGCTAAAGTAGGAAGTCAAGAAACATCTGGAGTAACAGGCAAATTTGGCCTTGGAATACAGAATGAAGCAAGGCAAAGACTAATAGAGTTTTGCCAAGAAAATGCACTGGTCATAGCAAACACCCTCTTCCAACAACACAAGAGAAGACTCTACACATGGACATCACCAGATAGTCAACACCGAAATCAGATTGATTATATTCTCTGCAGCAAAAGATGGAGAAGCTCTATACAGTCAACAAAAACAAGACCAGGAGATGAGTGTGGCTCAGATCATGAACTCCTTATTACCAAATTCAGACTGAAATTGAAGAAAGCAGGGAAAACCACTAGACCATTCAGGTATGACCTAAATCAAATCCCTTATGATTATACAGTAGAAGTGAGAAATAAATTAAAGAGCCTAGATCTGATTGATAGAGTGCCTGATGAACTATGGAATGAGGTTCCTGACATTGTATGGGAGACAGGGATCAAGACCATCCTCATGGAAAAGAAATGCAAAAAGCAAAATGGCTGTCTGGGGAAGCCTTACAAATAGCTGTGAAAAGAAGACAAACGAAAAGCCAAGGAGAAAAGGAAAGAGATAAGCATCTGAATGCAGAGTTCCAAAGAATAGAAAGAAGAGATAAGAAAGCTTTCTTCAGTGATCAATGCAAAGAAATAGAGGAAAACAACAGAATGGGAAAGACTAGAGATCTCTTCAAGAAAATTAGAGATACCAAGGAACATTTCATGTGAAGATGGGCTCGATAAAGGACAGAAATGGTATGGACCTAACAGAAGCAGAAGATATTAAGAAGAGATGGCAAGAATACACAGAAGAAGTGTACAAAAGGATCTTCACGACCTGGATAATCACAATGGTGTGATCACTCATCTAGAGCCAGACACCTGGAATGTAAAGTCAAGTGAGCCTTAGAAAGCATCACTACAATCAAAGCTAGTGGAGGTGATGGAATTCCAGTACAGCTATTTCAAATCCAGAAAGATGATGCTGTGAAAGTGCTGCACTCAATATGCCAGCAAATTTGGAAAACTCAGCAGTGGCCACAGGACTGGAAAAGGTCAGTTTTCATTCCAATCCCAAAGAAAGGCAACGCCAAAGAATGCTCAAACTACCGCACAATTGCACTCATCTCACATGCTAGTAAGGTAATGCTCAAAATTCTCCAAGCCAGGCTTCAGCAATATGTGAACCGTGAACTTCCAGATGTTCAAGCTGGTTTTAGAAAAGGCAGAGGAACCAGAGATCAAATTTCCATGATTCACTGGATCATGGAAAAAGCAAGAGAGTTCCAGAAAAACATCTATTTCTGCTTTATTGACTATGCCAAAGCCTTTGACTGTGTGGATCACAATAAACTGTGGAAAATTCTGAAAGAGATGGGAATACCAGACCACCTGACCTGCCTCTTGAGAAATCTGTATGCAGGCCAGGAAGCAACAGTTATAACTGGGCATGGAACAACAGACTGGTTCCAAATAGGAAAAGAAATATGTCAAGGCTGTATATTGTCACCCTGCTTATTTAACTTCTATGCAGAGTACATCATGAGAAACGCTGGAAGAAACACAAGCTGGAATCAAGATTGCTAGGAGAAATATCAATAATCTCAGATATGCAGATGACACCAGCCTTATGGCAGAAATTGAAGAGGAACTAAAGAGACTCTTGATGAAAGTGAAAGAGGAGAGTGAAAAAAGTTGGCTTAAAGCTCAACATTCAGAAAATGTCCAGTCCCATCACTTCATGGGAAATAGATGGAGAAACAGTGAAAACAGTGTCAGACTTTACTTTTCTGGGCTCCCAAATCACTGCAGATGGTAACTGCAGCCATGAAATTAAAAGACGCTTACTCCTTGGAAGAAAAGTTATGACCAACCTAGAGAGTATATTCAAAAGCAGAGACATTACTTTGCCGACTAAGGTCTGTCTAGTCAAGGCTATGGTTTTTCCTGTGGTCATGTATGGATGTGAGAGTTGGACTGTGAAGAAGGCTGAGCACCAAAGAATTGATGCTTTTGAACTGTGGTGCTGGAGAAGACTCTTGAGAGTCCCTTGGACTGCAAGGAGATCCAACCAGTCCATTCTGAAGGAGATCCACCCTGGGATTTCTTTGGAAGGAATGATGCTAAAGCTGAAACTCCAGTACTTTGGCCACCTCATGTGAAGAGTTGACTCACTGGAAAAGACTTTGATGCTGGGAGGGACTGGGGGCAGGAGGAGAAGGGGATGACAGAGGATGAGATGGCTGGATGGCATCACTGACTCAATGGACGTTGAGTCTGAGTGAACTCCAGGAGTTGGTGATTGTCAGGGAAGTCTGGCATGCTGCAATTCATGGGGTGGCAAATAGTCGGACATGACTGAGTGACTGAATTGAACTGAACTGAACTGATTTCATTTTTCATACTCTGAGTCTCTACCTGTTTTTTTTCCCAAATGACAATCCATTTCTGTACCTTATCTCCAATATCTTCCCTTACCTCTTCAAGTACATTTATTACACTTATTTAAAATTCTTCTTTTCTAATGTAATATATTAATTCGGTATTTTTATAGGTTTTTTAATTTATTGAAATTTTAAAATAGCATTTATGTTTAATTGTCTCCTTTTCCCTCATGAGATCATTCTCTGCGTCTAGTAATGCATTGGGAAGAAATATTGGCAACATACTAGATTACATCCCTCTTGGAATATTTCAGAAGGGGAACATGTTTCAGGGAGAAGATTCTTTGGGACTGTGATCCATTGGGATGAACCATTCTCATTTCCTGCCTTTGCTGTATTCCCTTTCCCTAGTAAATGTCCTTATATCTTTAGTTTGGGCTCTGCTCTTTCCCAAATGCTGGTTCTATGAGTTGTAATTGTCTAGTCCTCAAGATATTTTAGCATAGAAGGGAAATGCTCATGGTCTACCGTGGGCCTATGCTTGTTCTTGTCCATTCCCTATCTGGCCAGATCACTGAGCTCAAGTTACTTGGTCATTCCAGGCTGGTACTAGCACAAGACTGTGGATATATCGCAGCCTGATATGATTGTGGATTTTATTTTATATTCTGTATGTATTTTTAAAATATTCTTTATGTATTTTTATTTTATATTCTGTATGTATTTTTGAATCCCACAGAGGCAGTAGAATGGTAAACAGTGTAATAAAGCATGTAAAGAGGGAAGGAATAGCAAAGAATGACTACAAAACTCTTCTTTTTCTCTCTTCCCAAATGTGACCCCTAGCCTTTGAACTTTATTACTGTTCCTGCCCTCAGCATATATGCCAGAACTCAGGCTCCTTCTGTTTCCCCAAAGGATTATCAAGGTTTCTATGATATTTTCTCACATCCATCTGTTTCTTTCTCACTTCTGTAACATCTCCAGTACTGTATTGTGATTTGAGGAGGCTACCTAATCCCATGTCTAGTTCACCCTCTCATCAGTACGACAAATCAAGTTGATACTTTAATAAAGGCTTATGAGATCTATGATCTGATTCATGTAACTGAAAATGTCCATCTTATACTTGTATGATATTTTGGCTGGGTACACAAATTTCTGGCCTCACTTTCTTTCCTTGGGGCTTCATGTGTGTAGCTTACCTGCTCAAAGACATTCTGAGAACTGTCTGATTATTTTCCTCTACAAACTGCCATGGTTTCTCTGCTTTGATTTTTGAGATTATTTATTTAAAGTCTAGTAGGTCAATTATTTTACTCTTGGGTCTGGTTGGTAAACAGATAGTAACTTTTTCTCCTGAAACACCAAGTACTTTAAAACTGCAAAGTCAATTGTCTTCAGTTTCTGAGGTTTCTTTGAATGAAAAATAATTTTTAAAAATCTGTGTTTTTTTTTTTTCCACCTTTTGGAGACACCGATTGTGCCTAAGTTGAATCACGTTTGTATTACATGCATTCCATTTTCTTTGGAAATTCTTGGATCATTTGTTCACTTCTCTTAAGCTTTCCTTGCACATCCATCTTCTTTTCTATTTTGCTGCTTCCAATGCAGACTTCATTTTGTGACAGTTTTATTATTTGCATTTTCTCTCTTAAGTTCTGCCAAATAATTTTTCATTTCCTAATCTGATGTTTCCTCATTTCTTCAATCCATATCTCTCTTGTGATCTCTTATTTTATAGACTTGGTTTTTTTTTTTAATTTCATTAAAGTTCTTGGAAATGGCTGAGGTCATGAAGTTTAATCTGTAGAAACATGTTTTCAGAGGTAGTCTTTGTGGTTTGTTTTCCTTATTCCTTTATTGCTTTTTGAAGAGAGTTTAAAATACACTGCATTTGTTTCTCTTTGATTATTAGCCATCTTTTAAAGTATACAACATACAAAATTTAATAGCTAAAATGAGCATAAATTGTATGGGGGAACAAAAAGTTCACATAAAAAGAATGTTAGAGTATTTTCCACATTGACTGATAAGCTTATAGGGATTAAACAAAATAATATTTAAAAATAGCAATGATTGTCTTTAGGCCTCATTTTTAGCCTTTGGTTAATTAATGACATAGGAGTCTATACAGCAATTTTTAATTTATGTGCTATCTCAGAAACAATGGTTTATTATTTATTCATTCCTTCACTGATATCCTTCCTATCAAGTTTCTGATATATGTTCCTTCTTTCTAAAGAATTTTCTTTTAAACTTCCTTGCAAGGCAGGTTCACCAGCAACAAAATTTCAACTTTTATTTGTCTGAGAAAGTTTATATTTCTTCTTCACTGTTAAAGGATAAATTCACAGGGTACAGAATTTTCAATTGGTGTTTTTTTCCCCAGAATTATTCATTAAGGACAGTTCAGGTATCCCTACCCACACTGATTCCCACAGACACTGCTCTGATTCTCTCGATTCATCTGTTTGCCTCTCTCATTTGGAGATACTTAGTTCAGTTCAGTCATTCAGTCATGTCCGACTCTTTGCGACCCCATGGACTACAGCACACCAGGCTTCCCTGTCCATCTCCAGCTTCGGAGCTTGCTCAAACTCATGTCCCTTGGGTCAGTGATGCCATCCAACCATCTCATCCTCTGCCATCCCTTCTCCTGCATTCAGTCTTTCCCAGCATCAGGGTCTTTTCTAAAGGGTCAGTTCTTTGCATCAGGTGGGCAAAGTATTGGAGCTTCAGTTTCATCATCAGTCCTTCCAGTGAATAGGAATATTCTCTTCACTGGAGATATTAGAGAAATTGAAGGAAGTCTTGTTCAGGCTTCTGACTTGCTTGGACACTGCCCTGATTCTGTGCCTTCCTGCAAGCACAGAAAGTCAGGCAGCACTTCAAGTAAGAAAGGGAGTGGATCTGGTCATCTCTTAAGCCCCTGAGGGCCTGGACAATACCACCCTGCCCTGCGGGTCCAAAGTGAAAAAACAGCTTTGTAAAAGTTAAATCAGAGTTGCATTTTTGCACACAAACTGAGGATGATATCAGTTTGTGGCCTGCGATTATAAGTGGAAGCCCCAGAACTGCAATTTGAAGTCTCACCTATGCGGTGGATGCACTGCCTGGGACTTTTTCCCAACTGGGACTCCAGATTGCTGTTAACCAGGGACTGCCTAGTGTTGTGCAAGTCTGGATGTAGGTCCATCCAGTTTGGTGATACAGACCCTTTTACTTCTCTCTGTTGTTTCTATTCCTTTTCTTTCAGTGACTGTATATGAGATTAAGTCAAATAATCTCCTGTAAAAATTGAAATTCTTTATTTGTGAGTAACGAGTGGTTTCTTTAGTTAACCAGTCTTTTGAACCTAAAATGAAAGTAACTTTTGGCAAAACAGTAGGACAGACCTCACTTACAGATCTTAGAAGAGTTGTTGATTTTTCAGTTTGTTCAGTTTTCATCTGTTTTTAGGA
Source organism: Nanger dama (assembly GCA_917880005.1). NCBI lineage: Eukaryota > Metazoa > Chordata > Mammalia > Artiodactyla > Bovidae > Nanger > Nanger dama. Next base: position 9,373,676 of record CAKJTW010000032.1, on the reverse strand, counting down.
TGGAGTGATGACTTCCAAGCTCCTTACCTGCTGCTCTAGGTATAGGATGTCCTATTACTTATTTTTAAATGAGTAATAAGGCTTTGTCCTTGCATTCCTGCCACTTTGAGGAGGTCAAATGTGATATAAGATGCCTCTGTAGCCAATGCTTTTATCTTAGTTTTTTTTTCTCTGAGTGAGAAAATTTTGTTTTGGTCCTTCATCACATCCATCAAGCTAAAGAAATCTGTGCCTCACACACTGTTTTCTAGGAGCACAGTTCTGGGTGCCTATGCTTTGTATCATTTTCACCGTTACCCAACTAAACTGTGTTCAAAGTTCCTTGTCATTTATGTTAACTTCCAAGATCTTAATGTTAACTTAAATAATAATGGGAGAGGAGGAAACAGAGATGATAACAAATTGCCATCTTAAAATTGGAAGATACCTGGGGACTTCCCTCTTGGCCCAGTGGCTAGGACTCTGCACTCCCCATGCAGGAGGACTGAGTGTGATCCCTGGTTAGGGAACTAGATCCCACAAGCCACAACCAAAAATTCTACAAGGAAGATCAAAGATCCAATATGTCATAACTGAGACCCAGCACAGGCAAATAAATACTTTAAAAAATGGAAGACGAGCATTTTATTTCGCAATTTAACCCCTCTCCTCTTTTTCTATATTATGGACACACCATGCTCTAGATGTTCTAAAGAAAAGAGCCACCTAGCTAGATATCTACTCTTAACCAAAATGGATTATCAGGAGTTTTACAATCATGACTCTGCTTAACCTTCAGCAAATTAAATTCTTACAGGTCTCCACTTCCCACATGAGAGAGAAAAGTCCCACATTTAGGAAAAAGAGAAAAGTTTATGATCTTAATGCTTAGGAAAAATCCTATGGATAGTCCCTCGGGATGGTAGATAAACTAATTCAGAGAAAGAAGGGCAATTTTTCCATGATCTAGGGGGTCATCGAGTGAATAGATGATGTTTATTTTCTGTCCTCTGAGAAGTGATGATATTTTCAGTCACGTTCTTCCTGACCCATAGCCCAAACTGTGTCCCTAGCGCTTAAATTATGATCAACACAAAGCACAAAAATTTTCCAAATTTCTCTGCTAACATGCCAAATCATCAGTGATATCTTTTCTTTATATTTAAAATAGTTTATTAGAAATTTCCTTAACCTATAAAATTGAAGATAAAAGTATTTTCATACCCATTTTCTTCAAGTAAAAGGAATCCTTTTGTATCATGTAGAAGAAACAGGAGCGAAATGAACAATTAATGTGTCATTGATTGTATTATTTATTCAGAAAAGAGGCATCGTTAGTGTGGAGACCACCAGAATTGCATCAGCATCCAAAGTTTCTCTATTTGGTGTCAGTCTCCAACTTTGAATTAAATAGAAGAAACAGTCCAAGCCTTAAAGCTTCATTGTCTGATAGACAAGTTTGATAAATATACAAGGCCTAAACAGAAGACTAACTCCAAAGGAATCAAAATATCTCATGGACAACCAAAGGGATTCAGACCTCTAGGACACAATTCATGAAAACTATATATTTAGACTGGGTTGTCACCAGGGGAATTCACTGATTCTCCTTTGCTTGGATATATCTATGTCTAATAAATCATTTAGGAAATATTTATCAGGCACCCACTGGCTGAGAAATAGCAATGCTAAAGACATAGTGACAGATATAAAATAAATCAGACATGGATGCCTCCCTCTAGTAACTTACAATGTAAGAGAAGAAAGTCCACAACATAAAATAGAAGGTGGAAAGTAGTGGGTGTTATTAAAAGAGTTCTTGCAGATACCTGGCAGCTCCTTATATTGCTGTTCGGTGGTTTTTCTACATCATCAATTCAATATGAGGTTTAACCTCTTCTGTGATTTTCACAGCAAATATAAAACCAACAAGAAGAATAAAAGTACTTGCACAGACTTGGCAGATAGCTTGAAGGTTTGGTGGAGATGGAGACTGGAATATATCATGTAAATCAACAAATCCTTAAATTTCATATTAGGATCCCTTTTACTGAAATTTATTTGGCAGCTCTGCTATCTTGATACCCATCCAGTCCTTGTATACAAGTACCGTTTTCATCAATAAGTGGTGTGTTTACAAGATTATGTTCTCTATTTTGGGCAAATGAGTATAGTCCGAGTGTCTCTAATAAGAAAAAATATTGTTTCCAAATAAATAAGGAGATTTCAAGTCTTTCCTTACTTTGCATAGGATTCACAAATGTTCATAGTATACTATTTATGAGGCATGGGACACACATAGGGCATTGCTTTTCCATGGGGATCTAATTACTTCTGTATGGTCTCTTTACGTGGAACTGGTAACCTAACAACATTTATTCATGGCTTGAAAATTGGTTGCATGAAAAATGGCCCATGTAAAAAGTCTTAGAATCTCAGGATATTAGACCTTGAAAGGATCGTAGAGATTCTGAGCTTCACCCCTTTATGTTACGGTTGAGAAACTGAGACATAGAAAGGTCTACCCAAGGACACCTGGGTATCTTATGGGATCGAGCAATTTATAACCTTCTCTTATAGTTCCTAAGATTTACATGCCATAAAGTGGTGTGTGAAGTCATAATACAGGAGATTTCACCCTGGAGAATTGTTTTTAAGACCTTTAGAATTTATGTGATTTTCCATCTCCCTAGATTGATTATTTCTGATGTTTTATAGCTGCAAGTTAATGCAAAACCCAGATCCAAATCATTTCCATAGAAGAGAAAATATCATTTTACAACACAATATAGAGTTTGGTTTTAATTTAAAAATGGAAATGAAAACCTTGCTCATAGTTTGGTATTATTTTTTGCTTTTAAACTTCCCTAGCACTACCTGTATCTTTAATATTGCTGTTATACCTTTATTACTTATATAATTACTTACATTTTATATTTTTGTTAATTGACTATAATCATTCTGAAAGCAGAGATAACCATATCAATGACCCCCAAGTAGGCTATCCCAGTGTTTTCCCATAAACATTAGCTCCATAAATGTTTGATGTATTAATGAATAAATGAAAGAAACATCTTTTTGCTAAATATAAACTTACTGTTTTCCCTTTAAAAAAGATATATATGGTGATAAAGGTAAAATGGAGCAAAGACCTATACTGTAGATAAAGGTCTAGCTTTCCTGGCTGATTGAAGTTAACTTTTTTTCACAGTGAAATATCTAAACATAACTGGGACTAATTTCTTTCTATTCATCGTTATCAAGCATTTTATTCTTTTCCTTGGTCAATGTGTTTTATTTTCATGATAGTCTTTTATTTCAATGCACTAAATACATAATGATTTACTGTGCACTTTTCTGTCTTTTCCTCATTATATGAGACTGTTTTTAGATTTGACTTGCAGCATGGATTCATTTTAGCAGTGTCTGATGGTGAGTTTGTGGTGAAGATGGTTAGTTTTGTGTGTGTGTGTGTGTGTTTTTTTACAATGTCATTCCAATTACTGACTCTCAATTTTAGAAGGACTTTTCATATACTATATAAATTCATCAGTTGGACCATTTTCCAAATGGTTAGACTGGTAACATCCACTTCAATTCATTAAGACTATCAGGGTACAGTCTAGCATATTTTAAGTGTTATTCCACACTGAGCCTTTGCTTACTTCTATTTTTAATGGAAAAAGCATAAGGCCCTTCAGGTCAAACCCACTAACAATCAATAGTACAAAAAAATCATTTTAAAAATAAAACAATCCATTATTGATGAAGCTCAATGGTGGCATCTTCCCATGTTAACATTTATAAGTTAATAATAGATCTATAGAGTGGGGAACATAAAATATTTAAAAAATGAATAATTGATTTGATGGAGGATCATTCATTAAGATTAGAAGTATTTTACCAATATGGAAATGAGCAGGTAGAAACAATATTGTAATTCATTCCTGAGAAAATTACCATTTGGCTGAGGAATAGAAAAGATTGAGAGAATGAGAGGAACATTATTAATCTCAATTATTTCATTTGGAAGAAAGATATAGTTTAGAAGTAAGTGGATGAAGTTTTATTTCTTAGAAGGAAATGGCAACCCACTCCTGTGTTCTTGCCTGGAGAATCCCAGGGACGGGGGAGCCTGGTGGGCTCCCATCTGTGGGATCGCACAGAGTTGGACACGACTGAAGCGACTTAGCACCAGCAGCAGCAGCAGCCACACTTCTGGAGTCTTTCTTTTAGGGCAAGACTTATTTTTCTCTAAGGATCAAAATTATTATAATAAAATAGCTGCAGCGTGAGTACATTAGAAGTTTGTGTTTATAGGGCTAAAAAGCACAGTGCAATAATATTCTTGCCTATAAACTTTTGAGAGTGGTGTAGGTGACATTTTCATGGTCAAATCTGGTTTCCCATTTGGGAGAAAATCTGAAGGTTATTTCAAGAAAAGAGGATTGTATTTCCCCACAAAGGAAGCCAAAGGTGGATATGAATGGGTTGAATAGCTTTAGCATTTTCCTGGCTCCTGCCAACTAATACAGAGATGCTTGACCTAAGTCCAGCTCCTCCCTAGGACTCAGAGGTTTGAGGAAATGACCCAAGGTGCAGGGTCAGATAAAGACTTTTTCTGACACAATTTGGAGTTGGGAGTCTCATTGTGGAGCAGAGGGGAGAGTCAGCATCCTTTCTGTAAAAGTATCTGGGCTGTGTCCTGCCCTTCTCCATTCTTCCTCAAGTCTGATTTTTTTTTTTTTAACAACAACAACAAAATGCTTTCAGTTGCCCAATTTCTGATTAAATTAGCCAGATTCCCCCTGATTTATCTGTACTACATTCTTTTCATCAATGAAGCAGAGATTAAAACTTGCATCTATTGAATGAATTGAGTATATTCAGTACCATGTGTAGAACAGATCGCTAGTGGAAAGCAGCTGTATAGCACAGGAAGTTCCGCTCAGTGCTCTGTGATGGCCCCGACGAGAGGGAGGAGGGGGCGAGAGGGGGAGCTCTAGCGAGAGGGGCTATATGTGCACTAATAACTGATTCACATTGTTGTACCTCAGGAACTGACACAATATTGTAAAGCAGTTATACTCCAATTTTAAAAACGTACCTTTCTTAGAAGATCTGAAGATTAAATGAGATAATTTGAAAAGTGTTTGGGCCTTGGCTCATAGTCAACACTTGGTAAATGCTGGGTATTATTTTCAGCAGTCTATCAGCATAGTTGGTTTCAATTAGATCCTGCCAAAAATATTTTGTCTTGGCTGGGTTAATTATTTACCTGATTAGTGCAATAAGCTAGACCAAATGACCTTTTACAGCTTCCTCTATTGATTTCCTAAAGGCTGTTTATTCCTTGGAGGAAGGCAGTAGCTTCTTGATTCTTGTTCAGTATGAGGATGTCGTTCTCAAATTGGCATGGTGCATCAAATGCATAAGATATCATTAGAAGTGTCATAAGTACAGATCACAGAGTAATTTGGAAATCCCAAATCAATGTTTTAGGTCAAAGTTGAGGAAATTTTGTGGATGAGTTCCTAATTATATTTCTGTAGTTTTGAAACAATCTCTTTGTGTCTGCTTTGAGTGACTTAGCCAAGATCTACATTTTTCTGGGGTAGAAGACTGAGTCTAGGAAGTGACTGAGGACTCTTTCTACCTTCCTCAGGTCTTGGAGTCACAGAGTCATAGAAGGACCGGTATTTCTAGGCTGTTGCAAAAGAAATTAGATTCTGTTTCTTTAAGAGAGTCATTTTGCCTAACTCTCTCCTGACTCTATCCAAAATGAATATGTACATCATGTTCCTCATTGGAAAATGAATATACCAACTGGGCTAATGTTTTTCACCTAAAATTGAAATTACGTGTTTCAATTAATCTTGCATACCCATGCCTCAGAAAAAATTATTACTGTCTACAAGTGGAAAAAGCTAGGCAAACATATGCTTCATGGTTCCACCATATGAGGTAACTTCAAAGTGGACCTAGAAATGAAATACCGACTTCCTCAAACTTAGCTTAAAGTGTAAGTTTATGTTTGGTCTTTAGTGGAAAAACATCTTCTCTAAAACTCTTTCTGTCAGCTTTTGATGGAAACAGACCATTTTTCTGAAGGTTTTATTTCTAAAGGTCTAATTTTAACCGTTGAAATGGTGGCATTCTCTTAACGTGAGGACATCCTTTTTAACATCAATCACTTATCTTTAACCAACCATTTTCTTCCTTTTTCATTAAGCTTCCTTCCTTCATTCTTCCTTTCAGTCACACAATTATCCCACCATTTTTGCATGCCCATATTTCTACTATGTATCATGCACTTTGTTAGTTTTGGGGATTATTGTGATAAATAAGGCATTGTTCTCACCCCCAAAATCTCTCACTTCAATGAGGAAGATGGACAAATGAATAGAAGATAATTTAGCAGTAGGTTATTTTATGCCTGCCCTCCATCAACTAGCAGACTATACACTCCAAGACAGCAGAGACCATCTAGTTTTTAGCATAATGCCTAGAATGTAGTAAATAATAAATATTTGTAGAATTGATGAAATAGGTGAATAAGAAGAGGGAAAGCTCATTTATAATGGGTAGCTGACTTTATCTGCCTTCCACAAAAATTACCAGAGGATCCCATTGCATATTATATTCTGTAATTCATAGATCACACTTCATCCTAACAAACGAATATACTCAGTGCTTTACTTCCTTGTTGGAAATCTAATTTCTATATACTAGTAGGACATGCTGGTAGGAAGTGAAGGGTAGACACAAACAAAATGATATGTACTTTGTTTTCAGGTTTATGGTAATTTGCTATTTATGTCAATCCTGGGTCTTAGTCATCATGAGAAACGCTGGGCTGGAGGAAGCATAAGCTGGAATCAAGATTGCCGGGAGAAATATCAGTAAACTCAGATATGCAGATGACACCCCTCTTATGGCAGAAAGCAAAGAAGAACTAAAGAGCCTCTTGATGAAAGTGAAAGAGGAGAGTCAAAAAGTTGGCTTAAAGCTCAACATTCAGAAAATGAAGATCATGGCATCCGGTCCCATTACTTCACACCAAATAGATGGGGAAACAGTGGAAACAGTGGCTGACTTTATTTTCTTGGGCTCTAAAATCACTGCAGATGGTGATTGTAGTCATGAAATTAAAAGACACTTACTTCTTGGAAGGAAAGTTATGACCAAACTAGATAGCATATTAAAAAGCAGAGACATTACTTTGCCAACAAAAGTCCATCTAGTCAAGGCTATGGTTTTTCCAGTGGTCATGTATGGATGTGAGAGTTGGACTGTGAAGAAAGCTGAGCACCAAAGAATTGATGCTTTTGAACTGTGGTGTTGGAGAAGACTCTTTAGAGTCCCTTGGACTGCAAGGAGATCCAACCAGTCCATCCTAAAGGAGATCAGTCCTGGGTGTTCATTGGTAGAACTGATTTTGAAGCTGCAGCTTCAGTATTTTTCCCACCTGATGCAAAGAGCTGACTCATTTGAAAGGACCCTGATGCTGGGAAAGACTGAGGGCAGGAGGAGAAGGGGACGACAGAGGATAAGATGGTTGGATGGCATCACCGACTTAATGGTTATGGGTTTGGGTGGACTCTGAGAGTTGGTGATGGACAGGGAGGCCTGGCGTGCTGTGGTTCATGGGGTCGCAAAGAGTCGGACATGACTGAGCAACTGAACTGAAGTGAACTGAACTGAGTCTTAGTATCACGTGAGTTATAAAATTGGAAATATTTATCTTTCCCTTGACTGGTCTCACCTATTACCCAAGCAGTGTATATCACTATTGTCCTTTATGTTGGCTAGTCTACATCTCTGGAGGTGAAGGCTGATTTCAGTGATGAATGTTTTAATTCTTTGTCTAACCTAATAGTATAACTCTACATATTACGCCCTTTCTCAATCTGACATTTCCCACTGTCAGCAAATTCTTCCTGATATTTAGATGAATGATTTCTTTCCTCCTACTTTATTCTGACCCTGTCTGACAACAGATATAATTCTTATAATTTTTTATGTTACTCTTAGAAAATATATACTGAATAGTAAAAAAGTGCTCAATATAATAATATAAATATCTATATAGACTCATTAACCTTAATTTATCTCCCCCTTTTTCCTGTAGTACTATTGAGTCAAGTTAAATTGAATTTTTTCTTATCACAATTAGATGGGTCAAAAACTCATTTGTTAGAGGATTAGGATAAATTGTAAAATTACCTTAATAACTGCAGTTATTTTCTTTGTCTTCACACACTTTCTTGCTTAACTTAAACTAGATATTCTAGATCGTTGCTCTCTGGGTAAATGTAATACTTATATAAATCTTTAAATAGCTTCTTAAACAATTTTTTTAGTCATTTCCATCTACTGTTCAATCTTATATATGCATTTTACTCAGTCATTTATTCACCAAATATTTACTGATCCCTGGTAAGACATGATGCTAACAGTACATATTAAGGATAGAACAGAGAAAGACTAATTGCAGGAGAAAATCATGAGGATTGCATCAGCTACCAAAGAAAGCTGTTATTTATTTATCAATATTAAATTAGGTTTTAAATTATTTGTGTGTATTTGCAGTTTACATTCACCTCCACATTTAATATCAGGAGTAGTTCACATTTTTGTTTGCCACATTTAACATGAGTAATCAATAATTCATTTTTCCTTCAAATTTCTTCCTCAAAAAGCACCTTATCAATGTTGATAAGAAGTTCCAGAGATAAAGTTTTGAGCTCATTATTCACTCATTGTTCATAGGAATATCAGTCTAACTTTATCAGAATGGTAGCTCCACTTCCTCATTCACTTTGTCCCTCCCCACTCAAAAAATTTACATTTCGCTTATCACTCCTTTATGTTCTTTATATCTAAAATCCCACCTTTCATTGACATCTGCTACCTTAGTCTAGGCTACGGATTTCTGCTTATGTTAGATAGGGTAACATAACTTACTTCTACTATGGTTGTAAGAAAAGCTAAATACTCTGCACAACCCCTTTTAGTGGAGTTTAGGGGTCACATGACACAGTTCTGTCTCTGGAGGAAAGTACCATAAGGTGTCTGGAAAAGCTTTTGCCTTTCTGAACATGCAACAGTAATAAACATGTACTGGCTTTCTGTGAGATTCCATGTGTGATGGCTAAGATTTGTCACTTTCAGGGAAGACTCAACAGCAAAAGTTGGTGACTTAAGGTACCTGATTGCTCCTCTGTTTATCGTAGCGTGAAATGCCTAATGTATCCACTGTGAAGGATAGTGGGCTGAACCTGGACTCTTGTGTGCCTGAGTTCTCTGTCCATCATGGTAGTTCTGCCCACTCCCAGTTCTCCACACAGAGCTCAGATGGCAGTACCAAAGCTTGAGTGTCTTCTCTCTGACGTTTCCCTTATATGCCACTATGGAAAATTGGGAAAAGTACTCTGATAGTTCAAGTACATCATCGTCATTAATGTCTTTAGGAGGAAATAAGAGAAATCCTTTGTGAACCCCACTGCTGGTATCAGTTCAGTTCAGTTCAGTTGCTCAGTCATGTTCGACTCTTTGCAACCCCATGAACTGGAGCATGCCAGGCCTCCCTGTCCATCATCAACACCCGGAGTTTACCTAAACTCATGTCCACTGAGTCGGTGATGCCATCCAACCATCTTATCCTCTGTCGTCCCCTTCTCCTCCTGTTCTCATTCTTTCCCAGCATCAGGGTCTTTTCAAATGAGTCAGCTCTTTGCATCAGGTGGCCAGAGTATTGAAGTTTCAGCTTCAACATCAGTCCTTTGAAATGAACACCCAGGACTGATCTCCTTTAGGATGGACTGGTTGGATCTCCTTGCAGTCCAAGGGACTCTCAAGAGTCTTCTCCAACATCACAGTTCAAAAGCATCAGTTCTTCAGTGCTCAGCTATCTTTATAGTCCAATTTCACATCCATATATGACTGCTAGTATACTAGGCAAATGCTCCAGTGTGGCACTGGGCCAGAGGGTAAACTGCAGCCATTAAAGAAGTTCCTGCTCCAGGTGAAATGGGCTCCACCCTCTCGGTGTTCCTTTGGCATTTCTTGTCTCGTCACCTACCTTTTAGCTGACAGTGACCTCTGGCTGCCAAAACAACTCCACAGTCACCAGCCTAGGCCTGCCCTGTTCAGTGGTGCCCGATGCCCTCAAATTGACTTTTTACAGGACCCAACCAAATAGAATTGCCTTTTCTTTCAATTCCCCTCAATAGTTTGCTCTTGGAGAGAGTTAACCAGTTAAACCAAATTATACTCAGGTATTCATGGCTGCTGCTGCTGCTAAGTCACTTCAGTCATGTCTGACTCTGTGTGACCCCATAAACGGCAGCCCACCAGGCTCTCACGTCCCTGGGATTCTCCAAGTGAGAACACTGGCATAGGTTACCATTTCCTTCTCCAATGCATCAAAGTGAAAAGTGAAAGTGAAGTCACTCAGTTGTGTCTGACTCTTCGCAACACCATGGACTGCAGCCCACCAGGCTCCACCATCCATGGGATTTTCCAAGCAAGAGCACTGGAGTGGGTTGCCATTGCCTTCTCAGGTATTCATGGGGTTATTGCTAAAAGCATCACAGATCCCAGTAATTTATTTGTAGGTTAATTGGAGACCTAATGAAAAATCTGAAGGAATCAAATTTAGATACAGAGAATATTTACTGAAGTACCTCTTAATGAATGAGACACCATGGAAGGAGATTTTGTGTACATCTGTGAATCTTTCCCACCTGGTAATACAGGTATTCGTATTCTTTAAGTGAAGTTACACATTTTCATGTAGCTGTGTAGTGAGGAGTTGAGCTTCAAAATCAGTTCCTTTAACTCCCAGTTTGGTGATATATCTGTGTGAGGGTGAAGTATAGCCTAATGGTTAAGAGCATGAATCTGGAGTTATGTTAACTTGGTTTGATACTGACTTTTTGCTGCTAGTTAGCTGTGTGACCTTGTACAAGTTACTTAATATCTCCGAGCCCCAGTTTCCTCTAGTGTAAAATGAACATGGTAATAAAGATCAGAAATACTCCATAGGATGACTCTGTGAAGATTAAATGAGTTGGTATCTATAAAGGCTTAGAATAGTGCTTAGACTATAATAAATGATGGTCAAGTGTTTATAATTATAAACTGAATTGTGGGCTATTTTTGATTGGGCATTTCTGGACTTCTAAACCATCACATGGAGAACTGTCTATCAGATAATGCTTACGTAAGGCTTATTATGAGATACAAGAAAGTTTTGCCAAAGGAAAGTGTAGAATATTCTTCCAAGTGACCCATTAAAGTACAAAGATAACTCAGGACATGTGGGACATTTTAGTTACACTGTTCAGTAAGGCCAGTAAGGAGATAAAGTTATCACTTTTAAGTAACCTTTTAGCAATCACCTATGACTCCAGCTGGTCAAATAGCAAGTTGTTTTCCACAAGTCTGCCAGAACCTTCTAAAGCAATTTACGTGTCATTTTCCAGGGTAACCATCTTGGCCTATTAAATTCACATTTACATCCATGAAAAGTTTTCCATTCCCATCCTATATTGCTAAATTAGAGTTACATTGATCTTACATAGATCACTTTTATGGTATAGACATTTAACTTAGAGTATAAATATCTTGTCCTTGTAATGTGCTTTGTGTGCAGTGATATAGAGGGACTTAAATGGAACTGGGAAAGCCTGTAGCATAATTCCGAGCAGGCAGTGGTGCCCGCTATATTTGGTGCTGATATGATTTAGCCTGATACCAAATCTAACATCCTGCATTAAATCAACCACTTCTATTAACCTAAAAGGTATTATCTCATCCACTGAAAAGCAAATATGCTCACACATTTGGTTGTGAGATTATTACTGAGGCCAAGCAACATTATAGAGAGGAAGCCTCATAACCTGTACCCCACCAGTTCTTCCTCAGTCTGCAAATTTGGGGTCAATTCAATGCAACAAACACTTATTAAAGAGCTTAGCCCTGGAAATTCTAGTTGTATTAACAGAATTGTATAATGATACTATAACCCATTAACTGTTATAATTAGAAGTATGAAGAGCAGTGGAAATGAAGATGAAAGGGCACATAGGGAGTTGTCATATCATACGCAACCACAAAATGCTGGCTAGCTCCAAAGCTGAGCAGTCTTAATCAGGTAGTGCAGCAACCTACTATTTAGGGAAAAATTAGAGCATTTCACATTCATTGTCTCATTTTAATATCTGCCTAATATAGTAAGTAGATATTATTTTCATGCCTTTAGATGGCTAAATGGATACCCAGAAGGTGAAGTAACTAGCAGAAGGTCATAGAGATAATATACCACTGAACTGAAATTAAAATTCACACAGGCTGACTCAAAAACAAAGCCTTAAACTCTCTGTGCTATTGAACTTTTGTAACACTTCAGTTTACGCTTTTTACTCTGGTGGAGACTATTTTAATCATTTCATTTTCCCATTTTGTTATCTCTTTGGCCCTGTGACAATCAGGAGGAGGAGTTATTGGTCTGTTTTTCCAAGTGAATAGACAAAGATTTAGAGAAGTGCAGTGGTTTGCCTAAATCAGAAAGTTAGTAAAGACAGGAGCTAGGTTGTCAATCCAGTTCTAACTCCAAAGACTGTGCTTGCTTTATGGAAAAGACAGCCACTATTACATTTGTGTGATAATCAAAGTTTGTGTTTGCTATCTCTCATTCTTTGTGGGTCTGATACCAAGTATTGTTCAGTGGTCCCACAATTGGAGCGTTCATTAGGGAACATAATCCAGTAATTCTTTTTAAAATACTGTGTGTGGATGTGTGTGTGTCAGTAAAGTCAATAAAGGCTTTTACAAGTCTTTATTGAATTTGTTGCAATATTGTTTCTGTTTTATGTTTTGGATTTTTGGCTGTGAGGATCTTAGCTCTCCGACCAGGGATCAAACCCACACCCCCTGTATTGGAAGGCCAAGTCCCAACCACCAGACTTCCAGGGAAGTCCCATTATTGGACTCAATAATTATTTTATTCTGTACTGTTATAGTTAATGAGTATCATTATATCAAAAGTATTGCTTTAAATAGGAATGTATAGCTGCTGGGGAGGTTTCAGCCATTCAGTGTTATTTGGAACTGGAGTTTCTCTTCGTTCTACCTCAAAAAGTATGGAAATACCCGGCCTTATTCTCACGATTGACTATGGTAATCTCCAATAAATAGGCACCCCATTTGCAGACTAAGTCCTGTCCAGCCTCTAACACCTCAGCTTTGGTTGCTGATAGATTCTTGTCTTGTACTGGGTTTGCATCACATGCCTCACCCCTCAGGTGCAACCTCCCTACAAACCCTCCTCCCCTGCACCCCACTCTGCCCGGTCCCCCTCCCCCCACACACATGCCTTTGCCTAAATTAGTGTGTTGTGACTTCCTGCCAGTTATCCAGTTCTTCTTATCTATACCTTGGAACTTTCTTGCTCTGAAATCTTCTACACTAGTGCTGATGAGTGAAGTACTGACAAGCATCCGAACCTTGCTCCGGGCTGCTTTGCTTCTCTATGCTGTAAAACCAATTACTGCAAATTTAGCAACTTAAAACAACAACATATTTTAGCTCAGCAAGTCTAGGCTTTGGATGCTTCAGGGTCTTACCAGGCTGCAATTTTGGTATTGGCCAGATCCGTGTTCTCATCAGAGGCTCAACTGGGGAGAGGTCCACTCCTAGGCAATATCAGTGTGTTGGCAGAATTCATTTCCGTACAGTTGTAGGGTTGAGATCACAGGGTTTCTGTGGTTTTATTTTTTGTCTTTTTTTTTTTAACTTGGTTGTCTTGGCTGGGGGCAACTTTAATCTCTTAAAGGTCATCTTCAGTTCTTTGCTCTGACCCTCCTGGTATGCCCTCTCTCAACATGAAAACTGACTTCAAAGCCAGTTGGTGGGAGTCTGTTGCTCCAGTTTGTTTAGACAGAGTCTTATATAAGGTAATGGAATTGTGGGAATGATGTGCCTGTCACTTTGGCCAAATTCTGTTGGTTAGAAGCAAGGCACAGGTTTTGCCAGGATTCAGGGGGAGAGGATTATTCAAGGGCATGACTCATTGGTGAGAGTCAGTTACAGTGTGTTGACTACATCTGGGAACAATTTTCTTTAACCTGAAGGCCACTTATGTGGATTTCTTGGAGCTGTTTCTCTGACATCTTGTTTTCCTATATTTGCCTATTTGATGACTGGACAGGTCACTGGGTGGGGCAGAGACCTCTAAGCAGAGCTAAGCATCCCTGAATTAATCAGAAATATGATATTTGTGAAATGAAAATTTCACACATGACTTTTATGTGATAATTGAAATGTAGTTAGAACAACCTCTAATGAAAATTCTTGAAAGTTCTTCATCTGTCTAGGCCTGGTTATATGAAACAATTTTTCAGTGCACAGGTAAGAGTTGCAAGTGGTGATTCTACCTCCTTTGAGGCCAGCAACTTAACTGGCCCCTGAAATCATGTGAAATTCTGAAACCAAACAACACTTGACTTGCTATGATTTGCCTCAATTAAGTGATTTCTCTATTATTCAAGTCATTTTAAGGACCTTTCACATATTTGTCTATTGCACGAAACCATAGTTCTAGGGCAATATTTAATAAAATGTTACCTTACATTAGATGCCCCTCATGATTTCCTTATTTTGAAGATGAAATATTTTATAGAAGATCAGTTTCTTCCAGTCCTCTACATAGATGTTTAATAAAGGCTTTCACAGGGCATTACATTCTTACTCTAACTAGGATGCTCCTGAGTCTACATAGGGCTGTGTCTGTCAGAAACTACTGGATTTCTTATCACCAGTGGCTCACCTCTGTTTTCAGTGTTGGTGATCATACCCCTTTGGTCTTCTGAATGTCAGCTTTTCTGTTTATCCCATTAGCTTGTGTTATTCCACTTGTACGTTCATCTCTTGGGACCTTCCCCTCCCCCAACCCCAGCTCTATGCTCTTGTTCTACACAGCACTTGGAGTGCTGGATTTGGGCAAGCAAGCCATGAATGACATTTTATATTGTTGTCATTTATAAGCTTATTAACATGCCTTGATCCCCACAATAATTCCCGAGGGGGTGTATTTCCAAACTTTGCAAGTGACGGGCTTTATTGAGAATGGAGGGAGGGAGATGGTGTAGTTTACTGTTGGCTCCTGTGCTTCTTTTTGGAGCAGCCGAGAGGCTGAGAACTGACCACCCTATGATCTAACTATCCATTGGTAGTAACAGATCCTTCATATTATCTGTAAGTCTTAACCTGCCACAGGTTGAGGGATGTCCAGTTGAACATGGATGTCAGGGGATGTCAGTCCAATCTACTGACCCTGAAATTCATGTCCACTTAACTTAGCTAGGTGGGTGACCCGTGCAATTGGTTTTTATTTTCACATGATACGAATGGTAAGAGAAATGAGCCTTTTTATTATTTCAAGGAATAAAAATGTGTCAATACCGAGCTTGGAATCTCTTTCACTCTGCCAAAGTAGCAAATTGAAGGCTGGAAATACAGCAAAATCTGATGAAAGATGGAGGTAGACATCAAATGGCAAAAATACAGATCCGTCGAAGCAAGACTGGAAGAGAGGAAGCTAGGCAAATTCAACTTGCCCAGACCTGTCAGAAGTACATTTTCCTGCTAGACATGATAGAATGTGATTCACACAGAGTGAATGAATGATTGTCTTCAAACCTGGGGACTCTCTCTGTCCCTGTGTCTTTCTCTCAGAGTCATTTACATATTAAGGTTTTAAACAACTGAAAAACATATCCACTGTCAGAATGAAGATACAAGTTCACTAAAACCTGAGAATCTATGAATTCCTTTCTTCAGCTATATTCACATTCAAGCATCATGTACTCAGTTTCAATGAATGTTTTGTTCGCAGATTCTGCTTGGTGTGGAAACCTCAATAGGAAACTGTCCTGGTTCCTAGAGTACTTAATTTAGTTTAAGCCAAAGGGACTATAATGGCCAAAAACTTAGGTTCCAAACTAGTCTCTAAATTCAGTTTGTAAATAAAAACTCAGACAGCATATGATGTCCACACTAGATAAAGCTAACTGCCTAAATTCTGTGGCTTCATTAGTGAGTACTACCTTATCCACAAAAGTCTTTCCTGCACTGTCTTATCTGATGCCATTCTCTCCTGTTTCCCCTCTTTCTTCCTTTCATAATCTCCTCTTCATTTATTTATCTAGTCATGGTGGCATTTCCTTGGGTTTAGCCAGTCTCGCTTTTCAATTCTGTGCACTCCTGCAGCAACCTTTCCGGTGCTCACTGCATCTGATGCTACCTGGATTCTGATGACTGCGAATCAGTATCTCCACTCTTGACTTTCTTTAGCTCTCTTCTCTTCTCTCTCTTTTTTCCATTAACTCCCTGCTATTAATTACTAACAGGATATCCTAAGAGAAAATCCAACATATTTATTTATTTATTTATTTTTTAAAATGGATTTTCTTATTTGGCTTTTTATTAGGATATACCTTGTTAATAAAGTTTTTTTTTTTTTTTTACCACCGGGCCATTCTTACTTTCCCTATTTAAATCTGTTTGGTTACCTTAGATGATATTTTATTGTATTAAATCTGCTAATATTTTATTTACAATTTCACTTATATTCTTGAGTGAAAATTTCCAATGTCTCTTCTCTTCTTCTCTTTCCTTTTTATCCTCTTTTCCTTAGAAAATATTTTTGTATTATCTTTGTGAAGTTTTGGTATTAGGGCTATATTTGTTTTTCTAGAACCTATTATGTTCTTTTCCATTTCTTCTTTATGTTCTGGAGCTAGGTCCATTTATTTAAAACCCAAATTGTTACCTTTCTCCCTTGACTTGCTCTGATGTTGTGTATATACCAAAAATCTGGACATAATTACAAACTTCTCCCTTTCTGCCAATCCCTAATCTCTCATATTCATCTAGTTACTTGATATTATAGGTTCTCCTTACTTAACATCTCTCAATCAGTCAACACTTCTCCAACCCCAGTGCTAATGCCCTATTTCAGGTCTTCATCAGCTCTCTCTTGTGGAATGTTTTAAGGATTGCCTGATCAATCTTTCTCTCTATGATTTCTCCATGTCTGTCTTCTATATTGTTGGTAGTTTGTATTTTTAATGAAAATAATATTATATTACTTCCATGCTTCAAATCTTCTGGTTTGCCACCAGAAAAAGTTATATTCCTTGGCAAGCAAGGTGGCAGTAGGTGAGTCCTGTCCTGTACAGGAGGTACTATAACACCAGCAAGTAAGTGGTTAGACAATACAGACAATTCTAAATTATCTCCAGGTAATATTACACACTTGCAAAGCATCTTAGTAAAGCCTTTGATTTTGTATCAGCGAACTCAGAATCACATATGAAATATACATCCTCCCTTTTAACTTCCTCGCTTACTGAAAATGATGGAAAAAAGGCTTATCCTATGGGAAGAGCTGCATTTGCTTGGTAAGTTTCTGACATTGACTTTCTCTGGTTCTTACTAAGAAAAACATGAAACGCAGTTGTTTGTGCTGAAACATTCATGTATTGAACATTCAACACAGCAATGTTAAAGTATGTATTTTAGATGTAGTTCCTTCTTTGAGAAACGTATTACCTTGAACTTCACTATGAAGACCATTTTAGGACTCGTCAGCCATGTATGTGTGTGCTCTGTAATCTATATGACGATTGCATCTTTTCAATAAACATGCTCCCCCATTGATTATGTGTTATTTATTCCTTCACTTGTTGTTTATGTATTAAGAGCTATCATATGGCAGCAACTATCCTGGGTCCACAGATGGAACTGAGCCAAACCAGAAAAAAAGTATTTGCCTTCATGGATCTGACAGTCTAGTGAGAGAGAGATGCAATCAAATATCTCTTGAACAAACGTAAAACCATGCTTCTGTTGGAAGAAATAAATGGCTCAAAGAAAAGTGTATGAGAAGAGTTCCACCTGGTCAGGAAGATCAAGATGATATCTACAAATAAGTGAATTTTTAATTGAAGAGATTAACTAGGTGGTGAGAGAGGGAAAAGTGTTTTAGTTATAAGGAACAGAATTTATTGTTTCAAAAGTTGTTTCTGATATAACATGGAAGCAACATTTGTGTTTGTTAGGCCTAAGTTTTTTCTTTTTAAAATTAAGATATATTTGACATATAAATTGTATTAGTTTTACATGTATAGCATATTATATATATATACATAAATGAACATCACAGCAAGTTTATTTATCCCTCAGCACATATAGTTACAGTGTTTTTTTCTTGTGGGAGAACTCTTAAGGTGATCTACTCTCTTAATAGCTTTCAAATATGTGATATAGTATTGATAACTCTAGTCACCATACTGTATATTATATCCCCTGAAAATTAGTCCTACATTTAAATTTCAAGGTTTATTCCACCTGGGTGGCCTTGGTTTGATTTTGTACTGAGATAAAACATTTCCTATGGCTTTTTGTAAAGATAATAATGAAATTAAAGTGACTAGTTTTAAAACATTATTTAGTTAAAAATATTTATTTTTTAACTAAAATTTGTTTCATTTCTTTGCCTTTTATTTTTGTCTTACCTGCTTTATTTCTATCACCTGTTCTAAATGTAAGCCTCTACCTTTCAGTTCAGTTCAGTTCAGTTGCTCAGTCCTGTTTGACTCTGCAACCCCACGAATTGCAGCACGCCAGGCTTCCCTGTCCATCACCAACTCCCGAAGTTCACTCAGACTCACGTCCATCGAGTCAGTGATGCCATCCAGCCATCTCATCCTCTGTCGTCCCCTTTTCCTCCTGCCCCTAATCCCTCCCAGCTTCAGAGTCTTTTCCAATGAGTCAACTCTTCGCATGAGGTGGCTAAAGTACTGGAGTTTCAGCTTTAGCATCATTCCTTCCAAAGAACAGCCAGGACTGATCTCCTTTAGGATGGACTGGTTGGATCTCCTTGCAGTCCAAGAGACTCGCAAGAGTCTTCTCCAACACCACAGTTCAAAAGCATCAATTCTTTGGCAGTCAGCTTTCTGCACAGTCCAAATCTCACATCCATACATGTCTACTGGAAAAACCATAGCCTTGACTAGACGGACCTTTGTTGGCAAAGTAATACCTCTGCTTTTCAAAATGCTATCTAGGTTGGTCATACTTTCCTTCCAAGGAGTAAGTGTCTTTTAATTTCATGGCTTCAGTCACCATCTGCAGTGACTTTGGAGCCCCCAAAATAAAGTCTGACACTGTTTCTACTGTTTCTCCATCTATTTTCCATGAAGTCATGGGACCAGATGCCATGATCTTAGTTCTCTGAATGTTGAGATTTAAGCCAACTTTTTCACTCTCTTCTTTCACTTTCATCAAGAGGCTTTTAGTTCCTCTTCACTTTCTGCCATAAGGGTGGTATCATCTGCATATATGAGGTTATTGATATTTCTCCCAGCAATCTTGATTCCATCTTGTGTTTCTTCCAGCCCAGTGTTTCTCATGATGTACTCTGCATAGAAGTTAAATAAGCAGGGTGACAATATACAGCCTTGACATACTCCTTTTCCTATTTGGAACCAGTCTGTTGTTCCATGTCCAGTTCTAACTGTTGCTTCCTGACCTGAATATAGGTTTCTCAAAGAATAGCAAGAAGAGATAAGAAAGCCTTCTTCAGTGATCAATGCAAAGAAATAGAGAGAATAGAGGAAAATATGAATGGGAAAGACTAGAGATCTCTTCAAGAAAATTAGAGATACCGAGGGAACATTTCATGCAAAGATGGGCTTGATAAAGGACAGAAATGGTATGGACCATCTTCAGAAGCAGAAGATATTAAGAAAGGTGGCAAGAATACACAGAACTGTACAAAAATTCTTCACATCTAAGATAATCACGATGGTATGATCACGCACCTAGAGCTTCTACCTTTAGCCATTAGGAAAAAGGAGTTAAGAAATTAAGAAGTGTACCATCCTGCCATAAGAACTGAAGAAAAGTTTTGAAGACAAGACTTTCGATTTTTCAGCATCTGATTTGCTCTATTCATTTACGGTCTTCTTTTGCTTTTCTGCAGTACTTGATTATATTAAACTCAGTTACCTTCCCCAAACCTGAATTATCTTGTTTATTATTGTTGTTGTCCTTTAAAAATCAAGGTTGTGGTACACTGGGTGTATTAAAGATTCTAATTCTTCAATCTTCTCCATTGAGATGCATTTGGTTGTATGACTTCGCAGCTTTTCTTACTAATGTGGTAGTCTACTGCCCTGTCCTTTTGGATCTGAGTGGAACTTGGAACTTGCTTCTGTTAATGAGCTGTCAGCAGAGATAGCACAAGCAGAGGCTGGAAAAAGCCTTTGTGTGCTTCTGCTTGCCTTGGCTCTTCTGAAATTGTCTTGAGAACGTGCCCTGGCGAGCCTCCTGGAAGACGAGACAGACAGGTGGATAGAAGCCAGATCGTCTCTGTTGTCATGGCTGATGCTGTCCTCATCAGCAAGAGCTGGGTGAGCCCAGACCAGACAGTCCAGCCAAGCCCAGCTGAGCCACCAGAGTCACTGACCTGGGACTTACAAACAAAACAGATGCGTATTGTTTTAAGCCAATGAGTTTAGGGTGGTTTATCATGCCATGTTTCTATGGCAGTAGAAAACTGATACATAAAGAAACTCTCATTTGTAACTTTATTATTTCTTCATAGATTTCTTCATTGACCCATATTTGATTTTCTAATGGAAGCCAATAAGACAATTATAAAATAGATATTTGGCTATAAATAACTTACTGCAGATGGTGATTGTAGCCATGAAATTAAAAGATGCTGACTCCTTGGAAGGAAAGTTATGACCAACCTAGATAGTATATTGAAAAGCAGAGACATTACTTTGCAACGAAAGTCCGTCTAGTTAAGGCTATGGTTTTTCCAGTGGTCATGTATGGATGTGAGAGTTGGACTGTGAAGAAAGCTGAGTACCGAAGAATTGATGCTTTTGAACTGTGGTGCTGGAGAAGACTCTTGAGAGTCCCTTGGACTGCAAGGAGATCCAACCAGTCCATCCTGGGTCTTCTTTGGAAGGACTGATGCTAAAGCTGAAACTCCAATACTTTGGCCACCTCATGAGAAGAGTTGAGTCATTGGAAAAGACTCTGATGCTGGGAGGGGTTGGGGGCAGGAAGAGAAGGGGATGACAGGATGAGATGGCTGGATGGCATCACCAACTCAATGGACATGAGTCTGGGTAAACTCTGGAAGTTGGTGATGGACAGGGGAGGCCTGGCATGCTGTAATTCATGGGGTCGCGAAGAGTCAGACACGACTGAGCGACTGAAGTGAACTGAACTTACTCCATTATTCTTGCCTGGAGATTGCTATGGACAGAGGAGCCTGGCAGGCTACAGTTCATAGGGTCATACAGACTTGAACATGACTGAAGTGACTTAGTTTGCAAGCACAACCTTTCAGGAAGATTTGTATTCTGTGAAGGGGGTATACCTTTAGTTAGATACTGAAAGTATAGGGGGAAAGCTCCTTTTTTTCTATAAATATAATGAAATATGTAGTCAATTTGTCTAAATAACATTTATTTTCTTTATCTATGAAGAAATTCAGATCACTGCACAACTATGGTCTAGAAACCAACGTGTGTATGAAGATCATGGCCATTCATTTTATTATGAGAGATGCATAAAGCTATGCTAGTTTGGAGTTTTATTGTATATAAACTCTTGTTAATTTTTTTAGTTGCAAAGAAACTTTCTTCCATCCCTACTCCTTAGAAATGTGCATGCCTTCTTAGGTGTGGAAATGTGACTGCACTGCCAAGTTTCACTGCTGATTCTGGGTAACCACTTAATTCCACGTCCCTGAAAGGAAGTGATTTGAAAAGCAAACAAATGGGAAGGCCTTGAGTAATGTAAGTTAGGGTGTTGTAGATAGTTGTAGAGGTACACACTAAGGATTATGTATATTTCTAGGTAGTTTATATTCAAGGAAGTTGTGAGGTTATTAAAAGTAATTTAGGTTGGCTTTGGACTGTTTTTTCCCCAGCTACTCTTGCCTTCTTCCTGCCAAAAGTTCAGAAGATGGGAAAACTATCTAACCAGTGAAGCTTTCCAGTCTTGGGGAAAAGGATACAGAATGGGAATATTGTGGAAGAAGGCCATAGGGCCCATGAGAGGTCCTGGCCTGCTCTGGGGAAGGCTTTATTTATTATGTTTTTTTTTTTTTTAATTGAAGTATAATTGCTTGACAATGTTGTGTTAGTTTCTGCTGTACAACAACGTGAATCAGTTGTGGAAATCAATATATGAAAGAAAAAACAACCCAGTCAAAAACTGGGCAGAAGACCTAAATAGACATCACTCCAAAGAAGATATACAGATGGCCAAGAGACACATGAAAAGATGCTCAGTATCACTAGTTATTAGAGAAATGTAAATTGAAACTTCAATGTGGTATCACCTCATATGGCCAGTCAGAATGGCCATCATCAAGAAGCTACCAACAATAAATGCTAGAGAGGGTGTGGAGAAAAAGGAACCCTCCTACACTGTTAATAGGAATATAAATAGATACAATCACTGTGGAGAAGAGTATGGAGGGTCCATGACCCAGCAATCCCACTACAGGGCATATCTGCTGAGAAAACTGTAACTGCAAAAGACACATGGACCTCAGTGTTCATAGAAGCACTATTTATATGATCCAGGGCATTTATGAATAGATGCCCTTCAACAGATGAATGAATAAAGGAGTGTGGCATGTGTATATGATGGAATGTTACTCAGCCCTAAAAAGGACTGCTTTGTTTTAACATAGCTCATACTGTGTAGGTCATGACAGTTGACTGCATAAAGTCAGCTGTCATGTTTGACATGTTTTTCAGAAGTTTCATTCCTTTAGCTAGCACACCATCTCTATGGATGCAATTTCCATTAGTTGTAGATTTACTTTCATCTTTAGATAATGTTGAAATGATTATTATATTGGCTACCCATAAAATGAAATATTATACAACACTAAAAATGATACATTTAGAGAAGATGTAGAAAAAGGCCAATTTTAAAACTGAGCATGCAATATAGTCATAATTATGTACATCTGTATTTATCTATTTATAATATGAAAATGCCAGAAGGAAATATACCAGAATGATTATCTCTATGTGATGGACTTATGATTATTTTTAATCTTTGTCATACTTTTTTTTCAGTTAAAAATGATATGACATTTATGATTATAGAAATTAATTTATTAATTAAAATATGCTGATTTAGGAGCACTTTGAAAGACAAGAGATGTGTCTTTTTTCCCCCAAATTTGAGTACTATGGCACCTAGTCCCGTGGGAGTCCCTTGAACAGCAAGGAGATCAAACCAGTCAATCCTAAAGGAAATCAGCCCTGAATATTCATTGGAATGACTGATGCTGAAGCTGAAGCTCTAATACTTTGGCCACCTGATGTGAAAAGACCCTGATTGTGGGAACGATTGAAGGCAGGAAGAAAAGGGAGTGACAGAGGATGAGATGGTTGGATGGCATCACTGACTTGATGGACATGAGTTTGAGCAAGCTCTAGGAATTGGTGATGGACAGGAAAGCCTGGCATGCTGCAGTCCATGGGGTCACAAAGAGTCGGACACAACTGAGCAACTGAACTGAACTGAACTAGCACCTAGTGCTTGGAATATTGTAGGGAGGAAACAGAATAAAAAAGGAGACTTTAGACCAGGGTCCAGTAGGCAGAATAGGGCCTTGGTTAATAAAGCAGAACACCAAGGCTATTTTAAGGTACAGTTATAAGAAGGCAGAGATTCTGTTTCTTTAACATTAATGCATATGTATGGAATCTAGAAAAATGGTACAGATGAACCTAGTTCCAGGGCAGGAATAGAGACACAGATGTAGAGAACAGAGGTATAGACACAGGTGGGGGAAGGAGAGAGATGGGATGATCTGAGAGATTAGGTTTGACATAAATACACTACCCTGTGTAAAATACATAGCTAGTGGGAAGCTGCTATATAGTATAGAGAGCTCAGCACAGTGCTCTGTGATGACCTAGGTGGGTGGGATGGGAGAGGGAGGGAGGTCCATGAGGGAGGGGGTATATATACATATAACTGATTCACTTCGTTATATAGCAGAAACTAACACAACCTTGTGAAGCAATTATATTAAAAAAAAATAGTTACAGGAGTGCTCAGTTGTGTCTCTTTGTGGCCAATGGACTGTAGCCCACCAGGCTCCTCTGCCCATGGGATTTTTCCAGGCAAGAAAACTGGAGTGGGTTGCTATTTCCTTCTCAAGGGGATCTTCGCAACCCAGGGATCAAACCCATGTCTCTTATATCTCTTGCATTGGCAGGAAAATTCTTTGCCACTAGCGCCACCTAGGAAGCAGGAATTTTTTTTTTTTTAAAAAGATAGTTACTATCATCCTTATGGTAGAATACCAGGAGCTTTGGGAGATCTAGGAACCATTTTTCTTTTTTTTTTTTTTTTTAAATCAGTTGATAACCTTTGGATTGTTTCTTAATTGCTTTGTGTCCTTTTGTTCATTTTGTTATAGAAGTGTAATTATTTCTGAATGCAGTGTTTCCCTGGAGTAACACTATGTGATGTGAGAGAGACTGTAAATGACAAAGAAAACAAAGGAAGCAGTTTCACATTGATGAAAACTTCATTCCTTTCCTCCAGGAAGTCTTTCTTGATTACTGTAACTACTGTTCTGCTTAACTGCCTTCATTGTGCTGTGCTTAGCTGCTCAGTTGCTTCTGACTCTTTGTGACCCTATGAACCATAGCCCACCAGGCTCCTCTGTCCATAGGATTCTCCAGACAAGAATACTGGAGTGGGTTGCCATGCCCTCCTCCAGGGGATCTTCCCCAACCCATCAATTGACAGGTTTCCTGCATTGCAGGCAGATTCTTTACCGTCTGAGCCACCAGGGAAGTCCAGCTACCTTCACTACCTAGTGTCATTTAGCCAAAGCTATGCCAAATGCCTACACCTACTCATTTTGGAAGTGCTCCCTGGGAGCACTTTTCATTTCTACTGTAAAGTGAAAGCTCTGTGGTGGAGGAAAATCCACGCAACTGCTAACTATATGTTGGGCCCTGTCTTAAGCCCTCTTCTTAGTCATCCTCTTGATAGCCATCAAAACCAGATAGTCCTTCTTGTTCCCATTTTACCGACAAGAAAACTGGGAGAGAAGTTAAGGCTCTTGCCAAAGTCATATGACTCAGGAAGAGTAGAGCTTTGCTGCTCTAATTACCCTTGCCTACTCTTCTATAATATTAATATTAAAGTGCCTAGTCAGTGTTCATTGATCACTCAAAAAGAAGCCCCTGATATTTTTGTGATTCCAGAACCATCACAGACTGAAAATGGAGAAGAGTCATTATATCTGACAAGTTTGATAGAAAAGTTTGAAAAAATGATCTCATTTTAAATGATAAATCACAAGCAAATGAATAATTATTGTTTGCCTTACTCAGGGGAACGTGAGTCGTTGCACCTTGGGGATGAGTGTATTTCTGTGCTATTGGGGGAAGTAAACATGCCTGTGCATTTTCTTCACTCTGATTTTGTTCTGATTCTTATTTTGCATATACAGCACTTTCTCAACTCATATTACAAAAAAATAACAGAAACAGTGCAGACAATGTCTGTACCTGTTTAAAGAAGGAGGTGAGTTGATGGGATAAGAAGATTTGGGAACGGTATGTGCAGTGCAGAGAGTCTGCCCCCATCTGGGCAGCTCCGGGGCAGAGCAGTCAGTCTGTGTAGAGAGCAGGCCTGGGGGTCAGATAATTCTGGAGGACAGAACATCATCCAGGAAGGCGGGCCTCAGCTCTTTCTTTTAGCTATGCCCCAAATCATATGTCCGCTCCTGGCCTAATCATGTTCCTTCTTTCTGCTTGAGTTTTCTTATCTGTCATTTGGGGAATTAAGAACCGGCCTTACCTTGCAAAGCCTTTTGAAACCATTCCCTGAACGGTATTGGTTGTCCCTGTTGTTATTAATATTACTGGATCACCATTACAGGCCAGCCCTGGGCTTGGAATGGAAAAAGTGAGCCGACCTTGCCTGACGTGGATCGCAACCCTGGGAGCCAATCAGCTTTCTTTTCCATCTGACCCTGATGTCCTCCTGCTACCTGATGAGGCTCAGGCTTTTGACAGCTGGCCCAGGGTCATCCAGTTCAGAGCAAAAATGGGCCCTGTGGACCCAACACTTTGAGGGTTCTTTGAGTGATTCGGCTGGGGCGGATTCAGGTTCATTTCATGCCAGATGGAAGCTTGGCCTGGGCAAACACGGCACGGGCAGTGGTACACTCTATTCTCTTTCCCCCAAACTCACATTTGGTCTGAGCTGCTGCACTTAAATCCTTTATTACCTACCACTAACCACGAACATTGCCAAAGCCCATGGACTCTGCCTCATGGCTTTGAACTCATCACCTATGATGGAAACTTGAGATGTTATGTCTGCTTGGCTGAAATCTCCTCCTCTGGGAGAGAAGACAGTAATTGCCTTTTGGGTGATTTCACCTCCACTAATTCTTTTCATATTCATAGAGGGGGTTTTGATAAAACCTGAAGAAACAAACCTGCTTCCTGAGCTACATCGACCTTCCAGGGGCAGACTTCAGTGGCAGCAGCCTGTTTATAATCTCCTGGGCTCGTTTCTGTTTTCATTTTCCTGAAGATTGAAGTGGATGCAGTGCAGAAAACAATAGCAGGATAATACCGTAATCCTCTTGGTTCTCACACATGTTATTCACTAGCCTGCATTCAGAGATGTATGTAAGAATCTTCCGTCCTTATACCCGTGGGTAAACAAAGGAGCCCACGGTCTGTTGCCTATCCCTGGGGAATTAAAAACAAATGTATATACCATAATATTCCCAGAGATTAAGTTATTTGAAAGGCATTTTATTTTATAATCATGCAAATACATCTGTTCTTGTTTTTCAGGCTGGTAACCAGATCTCAAACGGCCAGTAAATAATCTCTCGTTTTTCTTTCTTTCTTCTCCTCGACTCTGTCTCTCCTGCCCTTTGCTCTTTGATGTGTGCGAGGGGATAGGAGGGTAATCAGGCACTGAGAAACCACAATTACGGAGGGTCGTTTTTCACTTATTATTTCTTCTGATGCTTTTACTTTTTGACTTCGCATGCAAAGGGGAGGGAAAAAGGTTGGTGAGAAGGTCAGTCTATTGTGTTGCTTCTGGATTCTGTGTATTTACTCTTCCTAAGTCTGTGTACATTCTGAATCACTTGACATGCTGCACATTCTTCTATAAAATCTAGCTTGGAGCAGCAGTCTTTGGACACTGTGGAGGTACACTGAGTAATTCTAGGATTTGAATAGTTAAAAAAAGCTGAGACTTTTTTTTAAACAACCTGATGTCCTTAAGAAGATACTTTCCTTAATTAGCAGAGACTAATACTATAGTTTTTCTTTTAAATGAACTACCATCATTATACATAATGTATGGAAGCATTGCTCTTTTACAGTAATAAAGTTCAGGCGGATGTGTCCATTTCTGGTTTGCTGAATGGAAGCACCATTACAAATGCTATGTGTTGCTTTTATAAATAACATAAATGGTAGAATCAAATGTCAAAATAGGCTGCTAGAGATTATCTGATCTATTACTAGAATTCCAGTAAAATTAGGTTTAAAAGGTTTGATAGAGCATTTGTTTAAGAATATATTATAAAATATATGATAAAAATATATATTAATATATTTTTCATGAGCATATATTGCAGCTAAAGACAGAATACTAGTAATTCATAAAAATGCATCTACCTATTTGCTGATGTGAAAATTAAAGATTAATGTATAGTTTAATTTTGAAGGATAATCAAGTGCTATTCTAAGACTTTAAGTTGATTACAAGCATCAGCATTTGAAAACATAGACTGAATCTACTTAAAAATACGTGATGCATGAAATCCAAACACTATGAAAATTTAAATATTTATAATCACAGAT
This sequence comes from Nanger dama, assembly GCA_917880005.1. Taxonomy (NCBI): domain Eukaryota; kingdom Metazoa; phylum Chordata; class Mammalia; order Artiodactyla; family Bovidae; genus Nanger; species Nanger dama. Next base: position 9,345,714 of record CAKJTW010000032.1, on the reverse strand, counting down.
GGATATTAAAAAAAGTTATAATGATTAAAATGTATTATTGACTTTCAAAAATTATTAATAATTACAAGTAATCAGAGATTTCTAGGCAAATTATCTCTCACAAGAAAGATAGTTATTGTGTTTTTGAACAAACTTCTTGTAATCATTTAGTAAGTCATATAACCTGTTACTTCATTGTAAAATGATCCATAGTTTGATTACTTAAGAGATTATTAACCCAATCTAATGTCTCCAGAGCCATTAAAATCTGACTAGGTGGGGGTGACATTTTAGTAATCCGGAATCTGTTAGTTTATGCTGGATTATGGCACTCATTGGCATTTTGCTGGGTAATCCCACTAAAGGGTTATACTATAAATCCAAGTGTGTTTCCTTCCTGAGCTTGAGCCACATGAAACCAAAAGACTTCTGTATGTCAAACATGGGTTTTGTTCTTGATTTGAGCATCAAAGCCAAAGGGTGAATTAAACCATTCTTTTTCAGTTCAACTCTGTTCTGGAATCATTTTATACTTTATAGTCTAAATAGTAGAAGAATATATGGAGTTATAATGACTAAGTGGAAGCTTTTAATTGCTTTCCCTGCCATCGACAGTTTTTCTACATTTAGTCCTTGGCATTCATTCAGAGCAGTGCTTATCAAAGATGGAGATACAGAGTGAAGTAACAAGGGTGCTCAGTCACTACATTGCGTCCGACTCTGCAACCCCCATGGGCTGTAGCCCACCAGGCCTCTCTGTCCATGGGAAGTTCCAGGCAAGAATACTGGAGTGGGTTGCCATTTCCTCCTCCAAGGGATCTTCCTGACCCAGGGATCCAACCTGCATCTCCTGCGTCTCCAGCGTTGGCAGGAAGATTCCTTTCCACTGAGCCACTGGTCCAGTTAAGTCTCTGTGCTCCCAGTACAGGGGCCCTGGTTCAGTCCCTGGTCATGGAACTAGATCCCATGTGCAGCTACTATAAGACCTAGCAGAGCCAAAAAATAAATATTATTTTAAAAAGAAGTGGGGCTAAATTAGCACTCAGATAAAACTACTCTAGGCCTTATGCCAAATGGTTTAAAACCATTTAACAAATGGATTCAAGTAGCCACATGGGAAGCCCTAGTGAAGTAGAATGGTATATCAGAATCTCTGGGAAGGAGGCTTGAAGTGAGTGTTGGGATTCAAAAATATGCTTGCCTACCTGAGAAGTGATTCTATGGGGAAACTGTCACTAATGGGATCGTGCTAGGTGAAAGTGATGGACTTGAAGCCATTGACTTAAAGTATTTGTAGCTGAGTGGTCCGTTTAAGTGAATGCAAAGATCTCTCTCTCGCAAAAGGGCTTTTTCATGATCTGATACGTAATGCGTGTGTGTGTGCATGTGTGTACTCATGGAAGAAGTTTGGAGAGAGGGTGGTGCTCTTACCCTCTCCAAGTGACAGGAAAGACAGGGAACTGGAGGACAGGCAAGGTCTGCTTTCTCTCCTGTACTCAGAGCTGTTTCTGATTCTGACACTTGCATGTGAGGAGCCTCTAGGGACTCCCAGGATACTTGGAGACCTCAGCGGTGGTCTGAGATCCTGTAATCAATTGTCAGGGAAATCCAGATGGTAAGGTCAACATTTCATTTTTCTCACAAGCTGGTGAGACCAGAAAAGCTTTGGGCAATATTGTTTTACTTTAACAATTAAGATAATGAGTATTTTAGTAATTCAGAATTCTATGTAAGTATCATATTCTGAAGGCTGAATCAAGAAGATATATTAATTAAAAAAATCCTGATTGTTTTAAATGAAAAGAAGCCTTCCAGTGAAATAATATATTCTGAATTTTTTTTCCACTTGTGGATTATAGCTTATAAGTTAAATGCTTGGATAGAAATTAATGTCTGGGATTGTTTTTGACTCAGATAATGTATTGGCTGTGTGACTTCTGACAAGTCTTTTAATGCTCTGTGCCATAGATTCCCTATCACTGGAAGAAAGTTAATACTCACTGCCCTAGATACATCAGGAAAAGTACTTTATTAATGTTTTATTTACATTGCTTAACAGCGACTGAAGCAAGGTGAAGCTTATTTGTGAACTTACTTTATCAGAAAGCTGAGCAACAAGGTTTCAGAAAATCATCTGCTGGTTTCCAAAGTTATGGCAGAGTTCTCATAGAATCTCTATGCCCTGTACTCTACCTCCCCTAAACAAGAAAACCCCTGCTTCCACAAAAACCACCTTTGACGCCACTGCATTTTATGCATGCTGTTTATTATGATTAAAAAGATCAATTGTCTTTTGGGCAGATATCAGTGTTTATCCATAAAATTTTTCTGATTGTAAATGAGTTGAGTGCTTTTTGCCTGGAGAAAACTCATATCGCTTCATTGTTTAGTGCTCAGTCATATCTCATCCTACAGCGCAGGGAGCAGGGATCCAGATGGAATCCAGCAGTCTTGCAGAGTTGAGGAGTTGGACACTAGGTTTCAGAAGTCCAAGATGTCTAGAATTTTCAAGGTGCAGTACTGGGGAGAGGGAGCTATTCAGAGAAAAAGGTCCTGAAATATGCATGAGACCCCTTGAGACCTGTTGAATATGGTTTGCAAGTAGAAACTCCACAAGGCCAGGTAAAAACAACTTTCCAAAGACGTAACTATTACTTGGGGCTGTAAGACAAATGGTGACACAGGGCTGGAAATTATGTTCCTTCCAACTGAATCCAAGGAAAGAGACCCAGGGCATTCAGCAGACATCCTAGTAAAGGTATAACTTAGAAGTGGGCTATAGGACTTCCCTGATGGTCCACTGACTAAGTCTCTGTGCTCCCAACACAGGGGCCTGGGTTCAATCCCTGGTCAGGGAACTAGATCTCACAGGCAGCAACTAAGACCTGGCACAGTCAAATAAATAAATATTATTTTAAAAAGAAGTGGGGCTAAATTAGCATTCAATAAAACTGCTCTAAGCATTTAACAAATGGATCAAACTAGCCCACAATTAACTTAATTATCTGCTAGAGAAATTCCAGTGCTCTTTAAAGAAATACAACAAAATTAATTGCTCAAAAGCAGAAAAATTGAAATATGCTGTCTCTAGAAAATCACTAAAAATTTGAAAAAACAGAAACTATAACACATAGCCATCAGGAAATAATTCAATAAAACATCCAGAAATTAGAGAGTGAAGAAATTAACAGAAAAGAAAATATGCCTCTTATGCACAAGGTAAAAGGTAACATGTTCTTCATTATGAAGATGATGAAGAGAGAAATGGAAAATATGAAAAATAATATAAATATAACTTGTAGAGATAAAAAGCACAATATCTGAAATTTAAAAATACCATAAATGGAAATTATAGCAGATTCCACATTGGAAATAAAAATGCCAGTGGAATTAAAGTGACAGCAATAGGAAAAATTCAAAATTAAAGTATGGTGCATTAAAAAATAAAGTCTCAGAGACCCATTGTATAATATTCAGTGGTATAATATATGTTTAATTGGATGCAAAGATGGTGAGTCAAGTAATACTTGAACAAATGATAAAAATTTTCCCAATTTGATGAAAATGATAAAGCTTCATATCAGAAATTTAAATACTCAAATAAAAAAAAAAATGGCCTAAAATGAATGATTTAAGCTTCTATTTAAGGAGAAAAATATCAGATTAAGCTCAAAGTAAGAAATAGGAAGGAAACAGTAAAGATAAGGAACCAGTGAAATGGACTATGGAAAAGCAAAAAGTTAAAAATAACTAAATAGTTCTTTACAGAGATTATTAACATTACTAAATGTTAACAAGATTAATCTAGAAAAGGGAAACCCGCAAGTTATCAATATAAGAAGTGAAGCTTAGAACATAAGTATAGACCCTACAAGTGATAAAAATGAGGAAATGTTATAACAAGTTTATGCTGATTGTGACATGTAATAAAACAGACAAATTCCTTGAAAGACAGATACAAGTTTACCTGCAGAGAAAGAAGTAACAGAAATAGCTTTATATCACTGAATTTGTAGTCAAAATTCTTCTCAAAAGAAATATAGTTGTAATTGGTTTCATTAGTGAAGTTACCAAAAATTCAAATATACAATAACAACTTAAATGCAAAGGGCCTAGAATTACCAACATAGTGAAAAACAAACAAAACTGAAGGACTTGAATTACTTGATTTCAATAATTACCATTCATTTACAAAAATATAGTATAAAGGTTGATATATAAATTAATGAAATAAAAGAGTCTAGAAGTTCAGTTTCCAAGGTAATTCAGTAGACTGGAGAAGAATCTTTTCATCAGATGAGGCTGGAACAAATCATCCATAGCAGAAACATGGGCCTCAAATCTTACCTCATACTATATACAAAGTTTAATTCAGTTTGGATCACATACCTAAATGTATAAACCCAAGCCACAAACTACAGAAAGAAACAGGAGAAAAATTTTATGACCTTAAGTTATACAAAGAAGTTTTAGATCACCGAGAAGACTCATAGACTTACTTGTAGGAGCCACAACTATAAAATTTCTAGTAGGAAACATTTGTCATCTTGGGTGACAAGATTTCTTAGATCTATTCAAAGAACTTGTACATAAAAGCAAAACAGCATGTTGGACTTCATCAAATTAAGAAGCTTTGCTCTCCAGAATCACCATTAAGAAAATGAAAAGGCCAGACATGGAAGGGGAGAAAATACTTACAAAACATGTATTTGATAAAGGATTTGAATCCAGAGTAGGTAAAGAACATTTATAACTCAATAACTAGAAATCCAACAACTGACAAGAAAAAAAGAAAAGGAAAAGCAAAAGAATTAAATACTCTACCAGTGAATATCTATGAATGGTTAATAAATACAAGATGCTCAGCATTGTTATTTAATAGTAAAATGTAAATTAAAACTACAATGTGATACCTCTACATACGTTCTGAAACTACTAAAATTAACAAAACCCCAAATGCTAAGTGCTGGTGTTGATGTAGAACAACTGGAAATATACAAAGCTGATGATACAGTTCAATAATACAGCCATTTAGGAAACAGGATGGAAGTTTGCTGTAATGGACTGTTTAAATCCAATTTTTTTTTATTTTATTTTTACTTTATTATACTTTGCAATACTGTATTGGTTTTGCCATACATTGACATGAATCCAATTTTTAAAGAAGCTTTCTGAACCACAATGCAGCTTACTATGTATTTATATACTCACCCACTTATTCACTTAACTAATTATTATAAGCAAAGATCTTGCAATTAAGGCCACTTATAACTGCGTCAATGTAAACACAACTTGGTACTGAAAGAACTGCAGCTTAGTTGATTTAGTTAACTGGGTTCATGGAATATAATGTCCAGAACTGCCCCTCTGGGGCTTCCCAGATGGTGCAGTGGTAAAGAATCTGCCTGCCAGTGCAGGAGACACAGGAGACTTGGGTTCGATCCCTGGATTGGGATAATCCCCTGGAGGAGGAAATGGCAACCTGCTCCAGTATTCTTGCTTGGGAAATCCCATGGACAGAGGAGGCTGGTAGGCTATAGTCCGTGGGGTCACAAAGAATCAGACATGACTGAGCATACACACACACACACACACACACATACAGACACACACACACACACACATATATATGACCATGTAGAGAGACTGTTGATACTAGATTTATGGGATAAGGAAGGCTTTTAGAGGTAAAGATAGCAAGTGGAAACCTGAAGATTAAGGTCTTCAAAATTCTGTACCATCTGGCTACTGGCCTTCTATGCTTCAGCCCACATAGCTTTGCAGATTTGTGCCAGGATATACCCCAAAGCCAAGGGGTCAGAAATGCACTGCAAAAAGCTTTCCTCTCTAATGAGATGTAGTAAGGAAATGGACAATGGTATGAACATGAAATTTATCACAAGACTAGATGCATTGAGCCTTGGCCACCATATCTTGTTCATTTGTGTATACTTAACAGTTAGGAGAAAATTGAATGAGGCAGAGAATAACTTTCTGAATGAATTATAAGGGAATTGCCAGGCAATACATGAGTTGAATTGATGTAGTGATGGGGCATAATGGATTATCTGGGGATCCCAGGTCTGTGAGTAAATAGTAACTGCCACTGCTCACAATGAGACCTGGTTGGTCTGGTGACTGCATCACATATGGCAGGATAGCTTTTGAGTGCTAGACAGACTTAGAGGTAAAATTTGGGATGATCTCCTTCTGCTCTTACCATGCATATTGTTCTCAAATAAATAAATATCAGGCCTGGAGAAAAGCTTTATAACATTTTTAAAGCTCTGTAGTAATAGGAAAATCTCAGATCTCTCTAGACTATTCTTAGTTCACTTTACCAAACTGAAGATTCCTTGATATATCCATTTTCTAAGAACATAGAACATGTATATTATTTTAAACAATTTGGTTCTTAGGTACAATCAAATAACAGAAGTGTTCTCATTCATAGCAATTGAATTAAAAATAACATCTCTGATCATATCAATTTGGAATCAATGTTATTTAGGTTGCATTAACAGAAAAAATGATTTTTTGGTCTCTAAAAAAAAGCAAGTCTTATTTCTTCAAAGCTAGCTAAATAATCTAAGGTACTGAGGTCATGGAAGTAAAAACAAGGGATTTGTTGTTTTTTTCTTTTTCATAAGATATAAATATCTTTATGTTCTCTCTCTTTCATAGGATTCTTTATTTTTTCTTTCCATCTTTCATAATCCATATCTTTTTCACATTTTGCTTTGTTCATTCATATTCCCTAGCTTGTAAAGTTTCCGTATTTCCTGTTTGAATCAATGTTTCTTTTTCAAAATAACTTTGTTTTTTAATTGGAGGATAACTGCTTTGCAATGATGCATTGGTTTCTGCCATACAACTTGAATCGGTCATAATTATGTATGTGTCCCCTCTTTCTTGAGCCTCCCTGCCCCCTCCCATCTCACCCCTCTAGATTATCACAAGAGCACCAGGCTGGGCTCCCTGTGTTATGCAGTAACTTCCCACTAGCTATCTCTTTTACACATTATAGTGTATACATGTCAATGCCGTTTTCTCATTTGTCCTTCCCTCTCCTTTCCCCCCTGCGTCCATAAGTCCCTTCTGCACGTCTCTATTCCTTCCCTGAAAATAGGTTCATCATGACTGTTTTTCTAGATCATAAATATATGCCTTAATAAATATACTATTTGTTTTTCTCCTTCTGATTTGCTTCACTCTGTACATCAGGCTCTGGGTTCATCCGCCTCACTACGACTCACTGACATTCATTCTATTTTATGGCTGGGTAATATTCCATTGTCTATATGGTTCTTAAACTTGAATGTACATCATCACAGTCATTTAGAAGGTTTGGGAAACACAGAGGACTGAGTAACAACTCTAAAGTCTGATTCAGAAAGAGGAGAAATGTGTGTGAAAATCTACATTTGTAATAAGTTCCCAGATGAGGCTAATGCTCCTGGTTCTGAGACCATACCTTGATAATCACCAACCTGTAATTCATCCTACAGGTAGCAGGCTAGGGAGATACTGACTGTTCTAGAATGTGCTCAAATGGAATCCAAGTGGTCTGAAAGCCTGATTGCAAGGGAACCAGGTAATAAATCTGCCATCTCAAGGTTAATTGCCTATGTTGATTTTAACCTTGAGATTGGAGGTGCTTTAAAATCTTTCTATAGAGGTTCCAGTAGACTATAAATCCAGAAAGTATATATTTGTGAAACTTTTACCATTGTTGTCTCTTCCAATATGTTTTTTCCCCTTGGTTTGCATAATCACCTCTAATAATCTTTAAGCTTTGCTGAATATTTTCTACGGAAAACATAAAGTAGATCAAATCTTATTACTAAACGGTTCTGACAGCTGAAGAAAATGAAAACGATTGTTTGTATTTAAGAAGTCAAGAATGGAAGAGTAATTGTTTAATATAAATGAAAAAAATGCAGAGCTTGGCATTTCACCGAGTGGAGCAACCCATCTTTGTTTGCAGCCGTGCTAGTTAAACCTTTCCATATGTTTTGCCAAAGCTAAAACATAACAAAATTAATAAATAAAACCCTCTGAAAAGCCAGGATCTGCTTTTAGAATTTCTATCAGGCCTCAGAAAAATCACTCTATTTTTTTATACCATATTTTTTCTTTCTTCATTTGACATTCCTGAATTTAAATTATGTTTGTGATTTGCCATCCAGTCTTTTCCTTATTCATATTTATTTGTTTTTTGTCCTTCACAGTAAAGATGGTTTCTCTATTTTTATTTTTAAGTATTGTTATTATTTTTAAGTATTGTTACAAAAATTGAATCAGCTATATGTATACATATTATCCCCTCTTTCTTAGACAACCCTCCCCTCATCCTACCCATCTAAGTCACCACAGAGTGCCGAGCTGAGTTCCCTGTGCTACACCGTATTGAGACTCATTTTACATTTCCAGGTTACATCTGACTGCGGTGGACTCTTCCTCTGATACCTGAAAGGAGTATTGTGCATTTGTGTAGCGCACTGATAGCTGGAAACAATCGGGTCCCTATTAGCCAATTCCACCTGGCAAGATGCAGCCTGTTGCCCAAGCTCTGGGACCTTTTAATCCAGACAGGTAGTGCATACCATTTGAACCTCAGAACAGTCTTGCTTCTTCCCCAGCTGTCTCCTTGTTTCTGCTGAATGGAGCAGGGGACGTGGATGGTGGGGGACATGGCTGAGGGAGAGAAGACTTGGGAAGAAATGCACCCTGCTCATTAATAATCTTAGGACGCTTTTCTTACCATGAAAGAGAAAGCCGCTTAACAATTAAGATTTGCTCTTTGTTTTCATAAATGCTTTTAGATTCCTTGTTTACCTAAAATTCAGGTCAAAAACTGGAGACCATCGATCATGTCACAAACTCTTAAATGTGTTTGACTGAGTGCTTAGGAAAGGCTGGTGGGTGCATACCAACCATGCCAGCACACTCATTACACCTCGGGCCCTCTTCTGAGCCCTTCAGGAGAGTCAGTGGGAGCTTCGTGTCAACATGTAGCAAAGAACTGGACTCACTGTGTGTGCTTCTTTGCCTTCAGTCACCTGCGTTTGGATTTTAATCTCCTGAACTAAACCTTTGAGAGTTGTTCTGGCTTGGTTATCCTCTCATTCTATTCATTCCTCTTCCATGGGACACCTTAGTCATTTTTACTTTGTTCAATGGTTCAAACTGATAAGTGGTCCTGATCCCAGACAGTGTGTTAGGGCTCGATAAATTGGCATTGTTTGGGGCCTAGCAGATGTTCAGAGATAGGTAATATGAAGAGAATAGGAGGAAAATGAGAATGGAGAAAAGCTAGTTAGAATGTGGAGGCAGTCTGATTATAGGCTAAATAGAAGAGATAGAGGCCAAAGAGTTTTAGAAACCCATTCTCAATTCTAATAAGCCCCATATGTGTTATATTAACATGTTACATGAAGACATTGTTTTATCGGAAACTTCTTAATATTCAGAAATCTTTGTGTAGATATTCTTCCTTCACTGAGGTTTTTTTTTTCTTCTTAAAAAAAATTTTTTTTTTTGCCATGAGAAAGTTTTGTTTGGCCTGGAGTAAATGAAACTTAGAGCCCAAAAGGCTCAGTTAAATTGAGCTTGAAACTGAGAACCCGTGATGCTCCTGTGAGTGCTGAGCAAAAGGAAGAGCATTGGCTGTACTTCAGCCCAGTGGAATCATCTGACTTTTCTATTTGATTGCAGAACTAAGAAGACAAAAAATTATGAATATATAAAACTAAACCTTCTGAGATATTAAATTTTTATAAACTGGAACTCTTTAATAACTGATGCAATCATTCAAACTAAATTAATGTTGGTGTGAGCAGAGTTTATTGACTTAGTTGCAATGGAATGCCATGGCACTTCATGTCACCTGCCAACTGTCCATCATACAAGCACTACCCTGATACTGAAGCCAGCAGACCTATGCCAGCTGGCAGCTTTGGTGGCAAAGCCATTGATCCAAAGGGGATGGAGGAAGCACTGAGCCCTACTTTTACATGCTATACTTGTCCCAGGCTGAATTCAGGTTTGGGACAGTCCAGTGCAGGCCTGAGATAAATTCAGCAAAACTCATATTCGAGGCACCTGTGTAGATCTTCACTGGACTGGAATCGTTATACTTGTCAACTCCCTGCAATAAATTAGTTTCCATATCAACATTAAACCTGATAGAAAATTTCACCAGAAAGGAGAACATAGACATGGCAGGGTTTTCTTCATTGTAAAAAGAAGAGTGGTGTGCGGAAGACACGTTTCAGGAAAGACATTGAAGACTGGCTGGCATTTTAAAATTGGTCTCTGCCTATTGGTTTGGTTCATTCCTTATCATGAACCTTGGTAATTACATTCTGTACATCCCCTGAGGCTTCAGACTGACAGGACTGTGCATTAGAAGAAGGGATGGAAAACTCCCAACAATACTTGAATTCAGCTTACTTGGCTGCATGTATTATGACAACATCTTTCATCACTGTAGTAATCTCATATAGTAATGTTGGGCAGCATAATAATAAATTCCTTTTATCTTGCCTTTTTTTAGCTTAAAGATTTCCCTTGTAGCAAACATTTTTATGTAAAACTACACACATTTTTCTTAGTGTTTCCTTGGGGGAAAAATTGGGTTAAGTGTGTATGTGTTTGCATCTATTTGGTATTTTAGATTTCAATGAAGAAAATAAATGCTCACATTTTAAAGGCTTTCCTTGGTTTTAAACATTTACTATATCACAAAACTGCTTTTATAGTATTCTTAAAAGGAGCTATCTATATGCTAAATATGGCAAGTGAGAATTGAATCATGATGGGAGAACCTGAAAAGGTAAAATAAGATGAAAATACATACGCTACTGAAATCATTTTAGGCAAAGTTTTCATACATCTAGTCTTGAGTGCTGTTGGTTTTTACTGTAGTTATGAAGTTGATCCTGTCTGTACATGAAAGATGTTACTTTGTTTTCATGTTGACTGACATAGAAGAGAAATTCTAGTCCATTGTGAATGTGTGTTCTTAGAAATAGTGGAAGTAGCATTTAACATCAACTTAGTTTCTTTGTATGATGGCTATTCAGATCCTAAAGTTTTTAGACCAAGGTGAGGAGTTAGTTCACTGTAAGGTAACATTCAGAAAACCAAAACCATGGCATCTGGTCCCATCACTTCATGGGAAATAGATGGGGAAACAGGGGAAACAGTGTCAGACTTTACTTTTTTGGGCTCCAAAATCACTGCAGATGGTGATTGCAGCCATGAAATTAAAAGACGCTTACTCCTTGGAAGGAAAGTTATGACCAACCTAGATAGCATATTGAAAAGCAGAGATATTACTTTGCCAACAAAGGCCCGTCTAGTCAAGGCTACGGTTTTTCCAGTGGTCATGTATGGATGTGAGAGTTGGACTGTGAAGAAAGGTGAGCACTGAAGAACTGATGCTTTTGAACTGTGGTGTTGGAGAAGACTCTTGTGAGTCTCTTGGACTGCAAGGAGATCCAACCAGTCCATTCTAAAGGAGATTAGTCCTGAGTGTTTATTGGAAGGACTGATGCTAAAGCTGAAACTCCAATACTTTGGCCACCTCATGCCAAGAGTTGACTCATTGGAAAGACTCTGATGCTGGGAGGGATTGGGAGCAGGAGGAGAAGGGGATGACAGAGGATGAGATGGCTGGATGGCATCACTGACTCGATGGATATGAGTCTGAGTGAACTCCGGGAGTTGGTGATGGACAGGGAGGCCTGGTGTGCTGCGATTCATGGGGTCGCAAAGAGTAGACACAACTGAGCGACTAAACTGAACTGAACTGAACTCTCTTAGATGCTTTAAATATATCACCTTATTGATGTGAATAACAACCCTTATGGCAAATAGCATTATTGTCTCTGTTTGTGGATGAGAAGACTGAAGAATTTCTTCAGTTTCTTTCAGGTTCTTCAAAGTTTACCGGTGAATTAAAAAATAACTCTTACTTTTAAATATTGTACTTTAGAGTTAGAGATGTGAATATGGCTAGGGTTGTATGGCTTCTTTGCAAACCTAAAGTGTGATGGTTGTGTTTCTTCTTGTAGGGAATTGTCTGTTGACCTTCACATTACAATAATCTACATTATTTCAATGATTAATAAGTTTTCTTTGTATCCTTCTTTGTGTGGGAGAATTCATATTGGATAAACACAGGGGAAGTCTTCTCCTGTTAGATCCCTGCCCCAGTCTTTATTTTAGGACTGAGTTTTGACATCAAGATGACCAGAGGGCAAGTTCGTCTCTCTGTGGCCCAATGGCAGAGGACTACTGGGAGAGAGAAAATTTCCCAGAAAGTTAAGAGTGGTCCCTCCATCCAGATCCTTGTACAAAAGTTTCCAAGATTATTAGTGAGCAATCCACAATCGGAGGTTACCCAGTATTAGGCCTAATTTGTTTCTTTAAAACTTTGGTATTCAAAAGATGGTGCCAGGGCCACCCAGTCTTCACCTGGGAGACACCACCAAATAACATTCTTGACTCCCACACCCAAGACCTACTGAGCCAGAGTCTGTGTTTTAACAGAGCCTTCAGCCATTCATCTGCACAGCGAGAAGCTCTGCTTTAAAGAGCATAAGTTAAAAGCAACAAAACTCAGTCATGTGTAGTGAAGTGGATGGACCTAGGGTCTGACATATAGAGTGAAGTAAGTCAGAAAGAGAAAAAACAAGTATCATATATTAACACATGTATATGGGGTTTCCCTAGTGGCTCAGCTGGTAAAGAATCTAGTTGCATGCGGGAGACCTGGGTTTGATCCCTGGGTTGGGAAGATCCCCTGGAGAAGGGAATGTCTACCCATTCTAGTATTCTGGCCTGGAGAACTCCATGGACTATGCAGTCCATGGGGTCACAAAGAGTTGGACACGACTGAGTGATTTACACTTCACTTCATGGAATCTAGAAAGACAGTGCAGATGAGTCTACCTGCAGGGCAGGAGTAGAGACTCAGACATAGAGAATGGACATATGGACATAGGGCAGGAAGGAGAGAGTGAGACAAATTGAGAGAGTAGCATTGACATATATGTATATACACCATGTGTAAAATAGATAGCCAGTGGGAAGCTGCTATATAGCACTGGGAGCTCAGCTCAGTGCTCTGTCATGACCTAAAGTGGCTGAACGGGGGGAAGTGGTGGGAGGTGGGTCCAAGAAGGAGGGGATATATGTATACATATAGTTGTTTCACTCTATTATATAGCAGGAACTAGCATAACATTGTAAAGCGACTACACTAAAAAAAATAAATAAAGAGCATGGGTGTCTATACTGCTAGAATGTAATCCAAAGTCCAGATCCCACCTCTGTCAGAGACGGCAGATATTGGCTATGTAAACTCAGGCAAGTCACATGATATGTGGGCCTAAGTTTCCACATCTGCAAAGGAGAGAAACTAACCAACAACGCAGGTCTGTTGAAGGATGAAAATAGGGAACACATGTAAAGCCCATGGTCTAAGTTGTCAAATGACTCTGCTCACTTACAAGTCAGGCTGACCTTGTGCAGATGTGACACTTTGTGTCAAGGTCATCTTGCGGGCAAAGACCACTCCATCCTTTTCTTTCTGTCCATAGACTTCATTAGGGCAGCGCTGTCACTGTGGAAAGAAGTTGAAGGGATGGGTGGAGTGGTTGAAGGTCACATGTTCCTGATGGCCAGAGGCCTGGAAGCTCTGACATCAAGGAATGTTCTGGAAGCAGGAAGAAGGCAGCTGGTGTTCAGGAGACTTTCTCCTTTAGCTTGATTTGTATATTATTTGATGGCATTATATTAACACATGGACATCATCACACATCAGTGCAAAATAGATGCCTGTCTGGTATAAGAACTGAAAAGGGAAAACATAAGTCAGCAATCAAGAAATTTAAACATAAGAGAGAGAAGATTAAGAAGGCAGCAAAAGGAGGTTAGATGGTTACATAGCATCACTGACTCAATGGACATGAATTTGAGCAGACTCCAGGACATAGCGGAGGACAGAGGAGCCTGGCACCCTGTGGTCCATGGGATTGCTAAGAGTCAGACACAACTTAGCCACTGAACAACAACAACAACAAAAGAGGGTTTGCCGGCCACACTCAAACTCTGAAAGTGCTTTGAGGACGTTAATGAGCCTATGAGAAGAAGAGTTCCACAGGCAGGTCAGCCTGCCTCTTTGGGCTGTGCAGGGGAATGCAGGGACAGAGTGGGAATGTTCCTGGTGTCACTGATGGGCCTGGGACACCCTTTCAGAAGGCATTATAAACACAGCACTTCCTAAGTGTCCCTCACTGTGGTCACACTTCTTGCTCAACACAGACTTTGTTATAGTAGTTTCTTACTGTTGACAGAAATGTCGTTGGTGACCTCAGGCAGCCTGCAGATGGACAGTGAGCCAAAACAAACACGCCCCCAGGTTATCCTAGGTCCCTATGACTGTAGTTTTTGCATATGTGCTCTGGCAGCCTCCACTTGTATCAGTGCTATTGTTGCAGTTTATGGTTAAACTTTTTATCTAATAAAGATATATGTTCCATCATAGGACAAGGGTTAGCCGAGTTCACTGAAACAGGAGAAAATGCAGAGAAAGGTGTAAAGTTGCCTGGGGGCAGCGTTCTTTACCAACAAGGGGATTCATGACCCCCGAGATCACCTTTCCAGTGTTTAGCAGCCAGAGTTGTTTTTCAGATTATATGGGCCACATGAGCCACTGAGTGTGAAATATGCCAACATGACCCTGAATGTAATAATTTTTCCACCTGGTATTAATTTTGGTCACCAACAACTCAAGAAAATTAATAAATAGGGCTTCTATTTTTTTCTTTATTTCTGTTATTTGTTATTTCCATTCCTATTTTTGTTTTGGTACTTCTTTGCATCAGCTATTCATTTGAACCCCCCGAGATTGTGGCAAATAGAGTGCCCAACAGACCATTTTATTTTTTCTGCCTACTGGCAGTCTGCCTACTCAGTTATTTTCTCTTTCTCCTTCTTTGTTTTTCTGACTCTCATAGGCCAGAAGTTGAGCAGATGTGTGTGTGCTAGAGACTTCCATGGAGGCTCACCCACCGGTTCTTACGTCCCACTTTCCACAGTGTGGCTTCCTCGTCCTTTGCCCGTTTCCGGCAGATATTTGTATAACTTTCATTTAACACTTGTCATCTGGCTCAGGTTTTTAAGCTGCTAGCTTCTCTGATCAAAAGGCGTTGTCACTTTTTAATCTTTCTCATTTGCATCTTCATTTGAACATTCTTTTGAGCTAAGCAGCTGTGAAGACAAATTTATGAAATTATTTAATTCTCTCATATCCTGCTCTGGGTCACTAACAGGGATGATGAGAGAACTTGATAATCTCTAAATTTCCCAAATGCTAAAGAAGTAATCAAACTCATGATATCTAAAAACCTTAATTAAAGTAAATGGAGACATTGCCAAGCGACCAGTTTGTTCCTATGACCTTCAGGCTGGTTTGCTCCCTTTACACTCTGTTTTAACCTAATGACTTAATTTAGATAAGAAGCAACAATTCCATCCCTGTTCCCCTTCTCCCACCTATGACACTGGTCAACACTGTCAGGACATATGTAAGTTAGGTTTTTCCTTCTGAGTTCAGAAGTGAAGAACAGCAAATAGATAAGCTTTCTTCACCAATTAGGGTCCCAGCTGGAGGAGAGCCTCTGGGGACCATCAAACTGGCCCCTCAGTTCAGTTCAGTTCAGTCGCTCAGTCATGTCTGACTCTTTGTGACCCCATGAATCACAGCACACCAGGCTCCCTGTCCATCACCAACTCCTGGACATCACTCAGATTCATGTCCATTGAGTCCATGATGCCATCCAGCCATCTCATCCTCTGTCCCCTTCTCCTCCTGCCTCCAATCTCTCCCAGCATCAGAGGCTTTTCCAATGAGTCAACTCTTCGCATGAGGTGGCCAAAGGACTGGAGTTGATCTCCTTCAGAATGGACTGGTTGGATCTCCTTGCAGTCCAAGGGACTCTCAAGAGTCTTCTCCAACACCACAGTTCAGAAGCATCAATTCTTCAGCACTCAGCCTTCTTCACAGTCCAACTCTCACATCCATACATGACCACAGGAAAAACCATAGGCTTGACTAGACAGACCTTAGTCGGCAAAGTAACGTCTCTGCTTTTGAATATGCTATCTAGGTTGGTCATAACTTTCCTTCCAAGGAGTAGCGTCTTTTAATTTCATGACTGCAATCATCATCTGCAGTGATTTTGGAGTCCAACAAAATAAAGTCTGACACTGTTTCCACTGTTTCCCCATCTATTTCCCATGAAGTGATGGGACAACATGCCATGATCTTCGTTTCCTGAATGTTGAGCTTTAAGCCAACTTTTTCACTCTCCTCTTTTACTTTCATCAAGAGGCTTTTTAGTTCCTCTTCACTTTCTGTCATAAGAGTGGTGTCATCTGCATATCTGAGGTTATTGATATTTCTCCCAGCAATCTTGATTCCAGCTTGTGTTCCTTCCAGCCCAGCATTTCTCATGATGTACTCTGCATAGAAGTTAAATAAGCAGGGTGACAATATACAGCCTTGATGTACTCCTTTTCCTATTTGGAACCAGTCTGTTGTTCCATGTCCAGTTCTAACTGTTGCTTCCTGACCTGCATACAGATTTCTCAAGAGGCAGGTCAAGTGGTCTGGTATTCCCATCTCTTTCAGAATTTTCCACAGTTTATTGTGATCCACACAGTCAAAGGCTTTGGCATAGTCAATAAAGCAGAAATAGATGTTTTTCTGGAACTCTTTTGCTTTTTCTATGATCCAGCGGATGTTGGCAGTTTGAGCTCTGGTTCCTCCGCCTTTTCTAAAACCAGCTTGAACATCAGGAAGTTCACAGTTCATGTATTGCTGAAGCCTGGCTTGGAGAATTTTGAGTGATATGAATGTAACTAACTCATCTGTGAAGTTGCCAAAAATGCATCTGTAAGAGAAATCTTCCAAAGAACTCAGGATTGTTTCTTCCCTACCCCTCCTTGGGATTTCTGTCACACTGTCACAATAACCCTGCCTTTTTTAAAGTGCCAGTCCATGGGCACTTAAAGAACAAAAGGACTGGGACTTCCTGGTGGTCCAGGGTTAAGAATCTGCCTGCCAATGCAGGGGGACATGGGTTCAGTCCCTTGCCTGGGAAGATCCACATGCCACAGACAACTAAGCCCCTGTGCCACAGCTACTGAAGCCTGTGTGCCCTAGATAGAGCTTGTGGTCTGCAACGAGAGAAGCCACTGCAATGAGAAGCCTATGCACCACAACTAGAGAAGACCCACGGGCAGCAAGGAAGACCCAGTGCCACTAAAAATAAATAAAAAGTAAATGAACAAAGGGCTTGACTGGCTTTTTTTTTTTTTTTTAATCTGGAAGAACAACAATCTTGTTAGTTGATAGTACCTAGGGGGCCTCAAGTATAAGGAGGACCAAAATCCATAATGGAAGCCATCACTGGGTTTGATGGTTCTTTGGGGGAGGCTGAAAAATACTGGCAATTACAGCATAGTATTACAAGTGCTAGAGTAAAGTGAGATGCGAGATGCTATGCGTGTATGTTTTATTGAGGCTTTTTGACCTTCCTCGAAGGTCTAGACCTTCGAGAACATTTGAAATCTGTATCGTGTGATTGAAGAACTAAAAATTTTCCTTTTAAATTTTAATAAATATACACAGAAATTTAAATAACCACACACGCTATTGGCTCGTGTATTGGACAGTGCAGTTCCAGACTGTCCATTGCATCATTCTCGGTAGCCCACATTTGCATCTCATTTCCTGCAATATGCAAACCAAATTAAGCACACTAGCATCACCAAGGTCATCAGTGAGAGAAGCCTTGAGGCATGAACTTATCTTCCCTTTAGGAAATCTTCCTACAACTGAATAGAAAGTTTGTTCAGGTTTTTTTCCCCTTTTTTTTTTTTTTCAAATTGGAGAATAATTACTTTACAATATTGTGGTCTCTGCTGTACATCAATGCAAATTCAATGTGAATACATCATAATTATATATATATCTTTCCTCCCTCCCTCTCCTCTACCCCACCCTTCTAGGTTTTCACAGAGCACCAGGCTGGGCTCCTTAACATCTTACAGAAAACCCAAAGGAACGTTTTGGCCAACCCAATGCTTATCCCCTCTTGGCATTAAAATTACCTATTTGTT
Source organism: Nanger dama (assembly GCA_917880005.1). Lineage (NCBI taxonomy): Eukaryota > Metazoa > Chordata > Mammalia > Artiodactyla > Bovidae > Nanger > Nanger dama. The sequence goes on along the minus strand of CAKJTW010000032.1, from coordinate 9,327,537 downwards.
TACATATTACCCACTTAACTGTATACTCTGGGGGAAAAGGGAAGAGGTGTTGATTTCTCTTATGCACCAGTGTGTGCGGAGTACAGACTACAATTTCTTATCAAGTACTTGAAAAATATCTATTGAAAAATAGTTTTCTATATGGATTATCTACAGGGTGAAAAAGTACCAAAGCCAAAAGTGTTTTTGTTATCGCAGCATCCCCCCATTGCCTACCCTAAATAATTTTTTTTAGCTCTTACTCTGGCTGGCAAAAGCCAGTGATATCAGAGTGTTCATGCCTCGTCACCATTACTCAGTGAAATGTGGCCCTTTCTTCCCAATTCTATGGGTAAATCCTGATTGATATAAACAAGTCATGCCTGTCTGGTTCAATTCCCTTGGCAATAATCCATTCAAAATAAACATGTAACCTAGATCTGATCAGTAATTTGTGAGAGTTTTCTTCCAGGAATTTTCTGAGGAAAGCTTGACTCTTAAAGGGATATAAGAAACAGTTGGCCTATCTTTTGCCTTGAGGTATTCCTATGTCCCTTGGACTGCAAGGAGATCCAACTAGTCCATCCTAAAGGAAATCATTCCTGAATATTCTTTGGAAGGACTGATACTGAAGCTGAAACTCCCATACTTTGGTCACCTGATGCGAAGAACTGACTCATTTGAAAAGACCCTGATGCCGGGAAGGACTGAAGGCAGGAGGAGAAGGGTATGTCAGAGGATGAGATGGTTGGATGGCATCACTGGCTCAATGGACATGAGTCTGAGTAAACTCCAGGAGTTGGTGATGGACAGGGGAGGCCTGGCGTTCTGCAGCCCATTGGCTCGCAGAGTTGGACAAGATGGAGCGACTGAACTGAACTGATTCCTATGTCTGGATATGAAGTCTAGAGCTTTTACAGCCATTTTGGAAACACTGAGGGTAGAGCGTTGGGACAGATATATAATTTTTGATGTTGAGCTTCTTAACCAACCCACCCCGAAATCTGCCCCATATCTACGTATTTTGGTTATGGGCAATAATACATATCCTTTTTTTTGGGGGGGGCTGTGCTGGGTCTTCATTGTGCACATGGGCTTTCTCTAGTTGTGGTGAGCGGAGGCTACTCTTCATTGCAGTGCACGGCCTTCTCATTGTGGTGGCTTCTCTTGTTGAGGAGCATGGGCTTTAGGCACATGGGCGTAATTGCTCCCTGGCACATGGAGTCTTCCCAGACCGGGGTTGAGCCTGTGTCCCCTCCATTGGCAGGTGGCTTCCTAACTAATGGACCACCAGGGAAGTCCACATTTGCTTATTTTTAAAGCCAACCAAATTAGGAGTTTCACATGGCTTGACTGGGTCCTCTGCAAAGCTATAATTAGGGGGTAAGCTGAGGCTGGGTTCTGAGCTGGAAGCCCCTGAGGAAGGATCCAATTCCATACTCATATGGTTGTTGGTGGCATTCAGTTCTTTGTAGACTACCTGGGGTCTTCACTTTTTGCTATCTGTTGGCCAGAGGCTGTACTCAGCTCCTCATTACATGGCCTTTTCTATGTGTCAGCCCACATCTCAGTTTGCTTCTTCAAAACCATCAAGAAAGAGTCTCCTCAAAGATGGCTACTACGGTCCTATGTAATGTATCATGTCCTTCTTATCACCTGTGCTGTGTTCTGTTGGTTAGAAGTAAGTCTCAGATCCTGCCCATACTCTAGGGCAGAGGATCACACGAGAGCTTGATCATGGGGCAACCCCAGAGTCTGTTTGCCAAACCTCCTCATTTTAAGGATGAAGAAACAGGCCCAGACCGATGACTTGACTTTCCAAAGATATAGCTGCTTGGTTGAAGAACTAAGAGTAGATGCTCCACCCCTTAATTTCAAGCCAGTACTTGAGCCAGAATCTGGTTCTGTGAAATTATCCATGTTACTCAATGTCTTTGAGCCTCAGTTTTCTTAATTTCTAAAACAAGGTTATGATATCTGTCTTTAAGAGATTATTTTAGAGAGTTTCATATGGTAACATTTGAATATACCTGTCTGTGTCTCTGCAGATATTAGGTGCTAGAAAGCTACTTTATGGATTCTTCCTTTTGTCACTGTATCATGTAGTCCTGTTCTCTTATCTCCTTAGTGCCGATGACTAGAAGATTTGGCTTTCTATGTTTCCATTTTGAGTTTTAGAATGTAATCTGTAAGGTTGAAAAGAATGGTAAGTGAGGTTTATTGAACCATCTTGGGAGTGAAGGTCTGGGTCCAGAGTCAAATAGGGATCCTTTATTTAAAAGGTGCTAACATAACTGTGTCTCTGCTTTGGCCACAATCTCTGAACTCTAAGTCAAAGCAATTGTATTGCTGAATTGAACTCTGGGGACTTTCTCCCTAGCATTTTGGTTTTAGCTTTTTAAATCCAGGTCAACCAGCTCCAGTGCAGGGCATTTTTTGATGCCAGCTGATCATCATAAATAATACACCAATAACTGCTTTAAAAGAAGGATACAGGCTGAATGGTTAATGAAAATTCTTAAAGTGATGCTGTTATGCTGTGATTCTTGAAATGAAATTCAGAAATTTCCATGGGTTCAAGATAAGTTCACTTCATAAAGTCTGCGTGAAAATTCTATGCCATTTTTCCTGACCCACACTGAATTGTTTTATAGCAGGTCAATGGGGTTTGCGTTCTTTTTCACTACACTATCAGCCTGCTGTCCTTTGGGGACCAGAGTTTTTATACACTGGTGAACTGTCATGAGTGGTGTGAAAGTAATGTCTTATGAGAGACTTTGATGGAGTTAAGAGCCAGACTGTTGTCCCCTTATTTATTTAGTCTCCTGTGTGAGAAATGTATATTAAAAATGTTTCAACATTTCAAATGGACATTTCTTTGTTCCGTGGTGCCATTTTGGTCTTTACCGGAAATCTGAATTGCTTTAGGTAAAGTGATTTTGTAGCCTCTGTCTTGTAATTATAATAAAATCAGCTTATATTTATTGAGATCTGGCTATGAACAAGCCACACTTTGTTCTAAATGCTTTACAAGTCTTAAGTCACTTAGTTCTCTCCAACACTTTTACTTTAGGTGCTGCATTTCCATGAAGCATGAGCTTTTGTTTTTGTTTTGTTTTTAAACAGCTATAGATACAACATAGGCCCCAAATTACATTTGTCTCTTATTTTTTCTTTAAAATGCAAAATATTATTCATGGCATTGTAGGATGGAGGCAAATCTAGTCTTTTTATCTGTAGTTGTCCAATGCAACATCTAACAAGTTTGATTTACACTGGCTTTTGCCAAAGTAGGAGAGCCAAAGTATTCAGAATCTTGTAGTTTATTTTGGAGACTACTCTAGGTTTTTGAGGATAAGAACAGTCTTGAAAACAAAAAAACAACTGTTAGTCGCTCAGTAGTGTCCAGCTCTTTGTGACCCCATGGACTTTATAGCCTGCCAGGCTCATCTGTCCATGAAATTCTCCAGGCAAGAATACTGGAGTGGGTTGCCACTCTCTTCTCCAGGGCATCTTCCTGACCCAGGGATCGAACCTGGGTCTCCCACATTGCAGGCAGATTCTTTACCATCTGAGCCACCAGGGAAGCCCAACTCTTGTTATTTTCTTGCCTATAGCTATTATTCATTAAATATTATAAAACTGGAATTGGAGTTACTATAGATATGCCTTATGGATTATAAGTGACTGTATGCTTGTTACACTCCAGATTTACTCATGTACAAATGTTTATGCTAAGTAGAAGAAAAGGGCACTTCTTAACTAAGATTCGCTTCAATACAGTAATGGAAACAGTAGTGTGCAATGTTCACTTCCAGTGGCCTGTGACTATGTGCATATGTGCTAAGTCACTTCAGTCGTGCCCAGCTCTTTGCGACCCCATGGACTATAGCCCACCAGGCTCCTCTGTCCATGGGATTCTCCAGGCAAGAATACAGAAGTGAGTTGCCAAGCTCTTCTCCAATGACTGTGTATCAATAATTAATATATGTTAGCATCCTTACTTAGTTTCATGAGCTTTTAAAAGGGTGAGCAGTTTGTGCTGGCACGAATAGCACTGTGCCTCCTTTTCTCAACTGACTTTTGTCATAGGAGAGATACTTACTCATGTTTCTGTATTATACACAACTGTGCCGTCACCTCTTTTTGTTGGATTACCACTAATTAGAGCAGAATTGTAATTCTTCCCTTGAGGGGTAAAAGAGGATCACATGCCTCTAATTTCGACTCTGGAACAAACTACCAAATTTTATAGTCTGAGAAATCACATTTTAGTAGTGGGCTGTAATGAATTAATCATCTTCAGGATGGAAAAAAAAATTCTACTTTAATATTCTGTGGCCAGCAGATATTTAGAATAAAGAAGTTGTTGGATGATGAGGGTTTTTAAGCTAATAGCTATGACTGATACTTCAAAGCTACCCAACATTTTTAAGTTGATGCCAAGACCTTTCCGATGTAATACTCTGCTGAATTACGCTTGGTTTAACTTATCTTAGCATCCTCTAGAGGCCATATAGAAACTAAAATCCAGTGTGAGAAATCCTTTCAAGGATATACTATGCATGTTAGTTTGAGACGTATTAAAAGCTAGATCCAGCAGAGCCTCAGAATTACGTATCAGTAACTTGATAAGTTCCTTTATGCTTCTCACTGCCAGAATAACTGGGTAACAAGAACAATGGATTTAGTTGGAAAGTTTTATTTCTCCCATATGCATGAGCATTATAAACACAAAAATGGACACGATTATTTGTGTGGCATCTTCATAGCCAATAGACAGCTGACATTTTAACTGAACAGACAGGTTCATAAGGAGCTTGGGCGCTAACATATGGTGACATTTCCAATTATAGGCCCCTACTGTACTGTAAAACTGCTGATTTTTAAAAAAATTACTAACACAGAACAAATATCTCTTAATGTCCATTTCTTAAAATGTCTGAAAGAAGTTGCAAAATAGTTGGTGTGCAATGTAACTAAAGGAAAAACATGTACTGCCTGAGATAATCACAAAAATATGTTATGTTTAGAAAAATCAAGGAATATGTGTTGTGGGAGAGGTTTGCTGTCTTTCCAAGCCTTATACCTGGCTTTGCTTAGATCTTAGATGCCTGGATCAAATTAGTATATCCCAGGAGAAATCAGCAGGACTGATTATATTCACGATTGAAAACCCCTGGCAGAGGCTTTTTGTCATGGAGTCTAGTTTGTCTGGAGTGGGGCAGCTGGTTACCCAACTCTAAGGATTTGCTTAATCAGGAGGAGGGGGGGGTTCAGGATGGGGAACACGTGTATAAGTTTTAATTTAGATAAAAAGAGAAAAAAAAGAATCTGGGGAGAATTTAATTCCAAATTTCTAAGCATAGTTTTAATTTTTAATGTGTAGCAGTTCCATATTTGTGTGTGTGTGTGTATGTGTTTAAGCCTTTTAAGAACCAGACTGAGGAGGAACTCTCAACAGTTTTAACAGTGAGCTACTTACATTTGTATCTATATGGAACATTATGGTCATTAACCCTATTTCAATATTTCTTCCTTCTAATTTAATTTTCATTTCTTTACGTTATATTTTGCTTTGAGTTAATACCTATGGGTGTAACTATTTAGCTTGCTTGTTTTAATTCTATTGATAATGATTAATTAATAAAGTGAAAAAGATAGGTGTTTATATCAACAAATGAATTAGAATTTTGGCCCCAAAATGATCCATTTCTTTGATTTTAACCAATTTTTGTCTTTTTTATTTCTTGAAGTTTTCCCAGAGAAAATTTCCTACTTAACTAATTAACCTATTGACATTTCAAATTAATTTTTCACCTAAAACATGCTATTATGATTAGAGAAATAAGATTGGTTAGAATTAAGCATTAACCTTCACATTCTCTGATAATAAAGCTGTTAGAAATATGGCATCCATTATTTGTTACCCTAATTCTCTATGTGTACACACTGAGAGAGTCAGTTCAGGGTGTATGTTACCTAAGTTAAGCAGACACAGAAATATATTCACAATCAACTAATCAACATTTGTGTGTGGAAGCTCTGTGTTGGTTTTTATACAATGGAATCAACTTCCACTGGCAACTGCTAAATTTTCAGAATGGAATTGCCAAGGGTATATATTCCCTAACATTACAAATTGCTGATCCCCCCACAATTTATAATTTTTCAAGTTTAGCATTTTTTTTTTTTAAATGAAAGCAGATTTACAAACTTTAGACACCATTCCACTTATGGTTTGAAGTTTAGCAGCATTAGAATTGCTGGAAAAATCAGTTTTTATTATGAAATTAAATCTACTTTCTTTCATATGGAAATAAGACGCTTCTGATTTGTGGGCTAACATCTAAGTAGTAAAATGGTCTGAAGCATGGTCTTTAATTTGACAAATATGCAGATCTTTTGAATAAACCCCTACTAGATAACACTCTAAGTAGGATTGACTTCAAGTTTCTCCATGGACATAAGGCAAGGAATTCATTAAAATAAATACTTCAAACTCCTTGCCTGACAAATGAGAGTAAAATTAGATCAGCACTCAAGGCCTTAAGCTCTAATAGAGTCATGAATGTATTTCTTTATAAAGTTCAGAGATTTACAAGAAGGCTAATTTCTATCTTTGATGTTGGAAGACAAAGAAAGGAAAGGAAGAAAGAGGTACAGGAAAGAGAAAATGGTGGCTCTTTCTCCTTTCCTGCATAACTCTATTTCCAAAAAAAAAGTAATTTCGCTTACCATGGCTTGCTGATTTGAGGTTACCCTCAAAAGTCTCTCATTATTTTCCTACCATGGGCATGGTAGAGTGGGAAATGAGACAAACAATAAAAAATGGTTTCCTGCCTTCTTGGCATTTCAGTAGCTTTGGAGATCAATAGAACTAAAATTTTATTTTCCACAGTTCTCATATTGCAAGATAAAACATCTCTTATGAAGAAGAACACAAAGATGGAAAAAAATGGTTTGGGGAAAAAAGCAAATACTGCATGAAAATGGATCCGTAATGTTTGAATGAGTGAGAGAAGATGAAATTATCTACCCTTCTTGAGGTTATCCCAAAGGAAGCTGGAAGCTCATAGTGTCCAAGACTCACCAAGTCTATTTTGATAGAATGAGATGGGCTATAGGCTTGTAAGGTGACCAAGCCTTTCTCTAGGAACTCTAGGAAGCCTTAGCACTAAGACAAAGAAAAACTTCAGTTTAGCTTTCAAAGACCTATGGCAAATTTATTCATGGCAAATAAATTCTTTCTGGCAAACTTTTCCATTTCATTACTTAAGCTAACTAAAATGTTACTTTTTTCTAAGCTTGGTATACACAGTCAACCTTTACACTTACTTCAAATTCAAACAAAATTGTCCAGATTCTGAAAAATGGTAGCTTGTCGAATTATCTTTAATATTTCTCTGTATGATTTTTTTCACTGCCCAGTGTTTTAAAATAGTACATGTCTGTTCATTTCCTTTAAAGGTTAATCTCTGTCTCTTGCAAGGGTTTGCATATGTGTGTGTATATTACTTTTTCTTAAGGATAAATGAAACAGGCATCCTTGATCATATGTTTATAAATATATAGTAGTTTATATGCCATTTGTATACTTGAGAACCTGAAAATTTCTTCTGATGAGAAAATGAGAGATTTTGTGTATTGGATTAATCTAAGGGATACTGAAGCACTTATTTATTGGGGAAAAATTTCACAGAGTTGGATGAATCCAGATGTACTTTCAGATTGTGAAACAGCTCAGGCTATTATGTAAATGTTTGGGTTGTGGTAGAAAGCATAATATATTTTTCCAAAAGCCACGCTCCTTCCATTTTCAACTTCAGTGCTCTTTGAGGGAAATTTAGTCCATGTGTTTGTGATTCATTTACACTTAACTCATCAAAATAATGTTTGCTAAGCGCTATTGGGTATCCAACAGGCTTCTTAATCTATGTGGATTTATTTTTAAAGTTTTTTTTTACTCCTTAGAACCAGGAAGATGCTTTTGGTCAAACCACTTGAATTTTTGCTTTTTAAAATTTTCTAAAACTTGAAAACATAAAAGATATAGCAGATTTAAAGCCGTTAGATATCTGATCTCTCTTATTAAGCAATTACTCTTTTAAGATGGGGATGATAAAAGAAATCAACTTCTAAGAAGTAAACTTTCTAGTGTTAAAACAATTAGGTTACTACAGAATGACTAATACTTGATGTCTTGAGTGGCAGTGATTAAAGAACATAATAGCGAGACTTGATCATTAAAAGTAATATGTCCTTTGCTTTTAACAAAAATGTTTTAAAAATAGTCTAGTATGGTGACATAAAAGAAGTAGTTCAGTATGGCAACTATAGTTAATAATACTATGTTGTATACTTGAAATTTTCCAAGAGTGTAGATTTGAATTGTTCTCATCAAAAACAAACAAAATATTTTGTGAGGTGATCCATGTGTTAATTAAACTTACTGTGTTAATCATTCCACAATATATGTATATCATCACTTCATACACTTTAAACTTATATAGTGTTATCTGTTACTTATTTCTAATAAAACTGGACAAGAAAAGAAAAGTAGTGAACAAGAAATAGACTTTTTTAAAAGGAGGCTTGATAAAGCAACAGAGACATTATTACTCTACTTAGAGTGATAAAAACTCAAGGATTATGTAAAATATAGTGTTGGCCAAGAGCATTCTCTAGGGAAAAACAAGTGCTTTTAAAGTACTTGACTTAGAGAAAAAAGATATCTGTGTAGCTCTTTGGTTCACAAGTAAATTCTCCATTTTTAGGTTTTTTATTTTTATGAGATTGGAAAATTATAGATAGCGGAAGAATTTTGACTTTTCTGCAGAGATGGAAACTTTTATGATAGCAAAATTCAGATTTTACTGTTATTACTCAAAAGGAGTGGGGGAACATGTTATTAAGCAAAAGGGAAAGGGAATATCTACCATGAAATCAAGAAGGTAGGCAGGAATCAGTCCATGCTGTCCACTTTAGGCTGTGAGAAGGAGTTTAGATTTGGTTTAACTGTGATGGGAAACTACTTATGGATTTTAGGCAGGGAGTGAAGCATTCAGTTGATGCTTCCAAGATCACTTGGGCTGCTCTCTGGAGAATGGATCACAGAAAGGCAATGGCATAAAAAGTAAGACCAGGTAGGTGGTTCCTGGAGTAGTTTAGAAAGAAATGATGTTGATTTGGCCAATGGTGCTAGGAGCTAAGATAAGGAAAAGAAAAATGAACAGATTCCTATTGTATTCTGAAGACAGAATCCACTGGACTTGGTGACAGACTTCATGATGAAGAAACAATACAGCCAGGTGACTCCTTGTCTGCCTTTAGCAACTTGGAATATGGTGGTGTCATATTCTGGAGAAATGGGTGTGCTCACAGGGGTCATTTGTTTTGGTTTTGCTTTAAAAAGCAGAGACATTACTTTGCCAACAAAGGTCCGTCTAGTCAAGGCTATGGTTTTTCCAGTGGTTATGTATGGATGTGAGAGTTGGACTGTAAAGAAAGCTGAGCATTGAAGAATTGATGCTTTTGAACTGTGGTGAAGAATCCTGAGAGTCCCTTGGACTACAAGGAGATCCAACCAGTCCATCCTAAAGGAAACCAGTCCATCCTAAAGGAAACCAGTCCTGGGTGTTCATTGGAAGGACTGATGCTAAAGCTCCAATACTTTGGCTACCTCATGCGAAGAGTTGACTCATTGGAAAAGACTCTGATGCTGGGAGGGATTGGGGGCAGGAGGAGAAGGGGATGACAGACGATGAGATAGCTGGATGGCATCACCGACTCGATGGACATGAATTTGGGTAAACTCTAGGAGTTGGTGATGGACAGGGAGGCCTGGCGTGCTGCGAATCATGGGGTCGCAAAGAGCCGGACACAGCTGAAAGACTGAACTAAACTGAACTATGTTACTATGTGGCCTATTAAAATGCCAGGCAAAGTGTAGCTAGTGATAATGTATACTAGGTATTCTCACTAAATATGATTGCTGTCAAAAGGTTCTTAGATAAAAGTATTCCTACCTGTACTCTCTACATGGACTTTTCAGATTGTTTTAATGAAAACCAGGATGTCAAAGTGGTCAACATGGGTAATCCTATTTGAACATTTCTTTAAAACACGTCTACTTAAGTATTTTCCTAAACCTAAGAGAAGAATTAAAATCATCTACCTGGTGTATATTATTTATGGAGTACTGTTAATTATTTTATACTTAAATTAACCTGGTGATTTCCCTGGTGGTTCACATGGTAAAGTTTCTGCCTACAATGCGGGAGACCCAGGTTCGAACCCTGGGTTGGGAAGATCCTCTGGAGAAGGAAATGGCAACCCACTTCAGTACTCTTACCTGGAAAATGCCATGGATGGAGGAGCGTGGTAGGCTATAGTCCATGCAGTTGCAAAGTGTCGGATATGACTGAGCGATTTCACATTCACTTTCTTTCACTTAAATTAACCATTTGCTGTTTGCATGAACTCATTCTAAAATCCCATATTCAGTTAATCCTTTTGTTATAGAAAGTTCTCTGGCTGTTACTGAAGATAAGTATCTCTTTAACATTACCACACACCAGATGGATTTATTACAGTGGTATTTGTTCTAAAAAACTTACATGTACATTTATATGTAAAATATAAATTTTATATATAGCATAAATACACATGTATAAACATACACATGTTTAGATATGTATGTATTACATCATAGCTATTGCTCCCTCCCCCAAAAAATCCCTAAGTTTTCTTTGTATATTCTCAGCCAGTCAATACCTAACAGGATTTTCTGAGTTAAGTATATTTTGTAGGAAAAAAAAGTTTTCCTGCTGTGATCTCTCCTTCTGCTAATGATTTGTGCTCTGGCAGTTTTGATCCATTAACTGGATAAAAGTAACAGTGCTGAACCTACAACAAAGAGATTATTAGCATTGTAGTTGCTAATATGCAATTTACTTAGTACCTTGAAACACCTTTAAGAAATGGCCCATGATGCAGAGGGAAAAATCAGTAGCCAATAAGGGACTGCTAGAACTTCACTGACCTTCCAGTGTGCTTTATTCATATCACTGCAGCATGGAAAAATTTGCCTGGAGTTATATGAACTATATCTGGGAACATCTATGGCTGGACAAAGTGTGTTCTTTTAGGGAATATACTGTCATGACACCACATAGAGCTGGGCCAGTAGTGATGCTATTTCCAGAAACATAAGCCTCATGCAAAACAAGGTGTTGATTTGTATGTGTATATTCTGAATTGAGTGAATACCAAATCCAAAGTAAGCACACCTGGTAAGCATCTGTCTCATAGCATGAGCCTGAGCATATCTTGTTATATATAAAACCTCTCTTATGTTAAAGAAGTTAATGCAGGATAATGTATTGAAACAACAGCACTCCTTTTTTTTGTTTTCCATCATGATACAAAAATTGAATGGTATTCATTAGGTAATACTTTTTGATGTGAAATTTCTAGTGTTGTAGCTGAAACTCTCCCACATTTTTCCTGCTCAAAAAGTTATGCATGTAAGAATGCAAGTTTATGGTAATAAAAATATACAGATACTCTCATCATTGCAATAATTTGTATTCAAACCTGTAATCATCCACATTCTGATTCAGTTATTAATAATTAATTGTATTGAGCACATCTGAGAGCTAATGGATGTACTGATGAGTGGTTCTGAGATTCTAAGTATTGCTAACCCAAACCCTTTAATGATCTAAGTGTGACATCCCTCTTCAGAATTAAACCAACACTAAGCCTGAGCTTTCCACAGTCCAATCTTAGGAAGCAGATTTGTTCATGTTATAAATTTTTACCACTTTCCTTTTATATCTTTTGAGTTGTATGCCACACAGAGAAATGTTTTCCCTTTTTCCAGGATTCTATTTTTAGAAATAATGCATGTTTTCTTCTAGTACTTTAATGGTTTAGTTTTTTTTTTTCTTTTTTTTTTTTTGCTCTTTATTATTTATTTATTTATTTTTTACTTTACAATACTGTATTGGTTTTGCCATACATTGATATGAATCCACCACGGGTGTATATGAGTTCTCAATCCTGAACCTCCCTCCCAAATTTCTTAAATGATCTGGGCTTCCCTGGTTGCTCAGATCTGTAAAGAGTCTGCCTGCAGATCAGGGGATCTGGGCTCGTTCCTTGGTTGGAAAGATCGCCTGGAGAAAGGAATAGCTATCCACTCTAGTCCTCTTGTCTGGAGAATTCCGTGGACAGAGGAGCCTAGTGGGCTACAGTCCATGGGGTCACAAAGACACAACTGAGCAGCTAATTTTATATTATTAAGTGATTTAGAAACTACCTTTATAAAATTCTAAGTTCTCATAAATTTAGGGGTCTTCCTCTGGTCTTTCTGATCTGTTTCATTGGTCACAGACTAGTACCACACTTTAAAAGAGAGTTTTATAGTATATTTTATACTTCACAGTTCTCCTCATTGATTTTTCCAAGTGTTTTCCTATGTTTCTTTCCATATTTACTTTTCCATAATAACTTTACAGTAAATATTTCTAGCTCAAAAATATCAACAATTACTTGTTTGTATTTAGTATTTATTTTGGATTTACACTAAACCTATGTATTATCTAGAGGAAACTTAACATATTATTAACTTGAGTTGTCCTATCCAAGTAAAAGAGATAGCTTTCATTTGTTCAAATCCATATTAGTATCTTTCAGAAGTTTTCAAAAACTGCCTCAGTTCAGTTCAGTTCAGTCACTCAGTCATGTCCGACTCTTTGCTATCACATTGACTGCAGCACTCCAGGCCTCCCTGTCCATTACCAACTCCCGGAGTTACTCAAACTCATGACGATTGAGTCGGTGATTCCCTCCAACCATCTCATCCTCTGTCGTCCCCTTCTCCTCTTGCCTTCAATCTTTCCCAGCATCAGGGTCTTTTCAAATGAGTCAGCTCTTCACATCAGGTGGCCAAAGTATTGGAGTTTCAGCTTCAACATCAGTCCTTCCAATGAATATTCTGGACTGATTTCCTTTAGGATGAACTGGTTGGATTAGGGCTGATTTCCTTTAGGATGGACTGGTTTGTGTTAAGTAGTTCTTATTAAATGTTATATGTAGACATCTGTAATGTCAGTACTTGGCACCTGTGCCCCAACTGAGCTGTGCAGAAATCCTAACACAGCTAGCTAATTTGCTGAAAACAGCTTGAGGACTTTTACCATATATTAAATCTGGAAACAAGAATTTGCAGACTACAGAGATAAAAATTAGGTTTTAGAGGAAGAATAGGCTGTGAAGATCATCTAGTCAGATGTTCTCCTTTTCAAGGTGGGGAAAGGGAAATGAATGTAAAGAATGCCAGCACAGTAAAATAGCTTACTTAGGGTCCTGCAGTGTCAGGTGCCAAAGGAAGATCTCTTTCCATGCTCTTGAGGTGGCTTCTTACTGCATCCATTCCTCCACTTTGCCAGCATTTAATGAGCAAATCATGATCTGGGAATCACATGATTTTAGTTGGCCAGATTTATTGATCAGCTTGTTCAATTTAAGAGAATAAAATGTATTCCAGGTAAGCTTTTTGGAGGGGAGGCTTGGGAACCTAGTACATCTCATGTGTCAAACTGCACATATTTTACTTCTTGCTCAGATTCAGAATATTGTCACTGGTTACTATGAAGTCTATGTGAAACAAATCTGATTTTATTTAGCACTTGTAAGAAGGCTGAGAAGAGAGTAAAGAGTTGCTGCTGCTGCTAAGTTGCTTCAGTCATGTCTGACTCTGTGCAACCCCATAGATGGCAGCCCACCAGGCTCCCCCATCCCTGGGATTCTCCGGGCAAAAACACTGAAGTGGGTTGCCATTTCCTTCTCCAATGCATGAAAGTGAAAAGTGAAAGTGAAGTCGCTCAGTCATGTTCAACGCTTAGTGACCCCATGGACTGCAGCCTATCAGACTCCGCTGTCCATGGGATTTTCCAGGCAAGAGTACTGGGGTTGGTTGCCATTGCCTTCTCTGAGTAAAGAGTTGAGAATCCATTAACTGCCGTCAGCAATATCACAGCATCCTAAATAAGCAGAATGTTGTTCCCCTGTGTCATTCTATAGTCTTACTGGACCATCAAGTCAGCCAAAGGATGCTTTCAGAGGGGACTGAGATTTAGTGAGATGGAAATTGCAGAACTCAGTTTTCTATGACACAGACATTCTCTAGTCTCATCGATTAATATGGTCCATTTTCAAGAAACCCATGAAAAGACTAGATCCGTTTCTTTGGGGAATACACTTGATTTGTAGAGACTGAGGATTCATGGAGCCATTTCTCTGAAAGATTGTCCTTGGGACCCAGTATTTAAACTCACAAAGCTGCATGCAGATAATTCTTAATAATGGTTATTGTCTTAAAGAAACCATATTGCCCACCAGACACCACAGTGCTCCTTCCCCTCTCCCTCCGCCAAATAAATACCTTTACCTTTCTCACTCTCTAATAGCATCTCAGGCTGTTTTTTTAAAAAAATGACAATGGGTGTAAATATTAATCTAATTATAGTTAGAAGAGATTTACAACTCTAATTACAACTGTTGTTAATTTCAAAGGGACTGACATAAGCAATCAACACAGCCCATACAAGAATCCATCTTGCTGTTAAAAAGGTACCTGCCAATTGTTTGTCAGTTGAATGACATGCAACACTGCACACATTATCTCCAGAATTAGTGATACTGACAGTTTTGCCATGTTTGAAGTATGTAGGCAGCATAATGCAAAGGCATGGAACCTAAGAATTACTCACTTAGGGATTATTGTGTTACTAACATGTGCAAGTTCATCAAGTATGTTATCATCAAAGCAATGTTTTAAAATTTAGGTCAACCAACTACATGTTTAGAACTTTTGTATAGTAAAAATGAGCATTCTGAGAAATACATACACATACACTTGCAATCTAATTTTTAGATGTCTAGACATACATATATATGACAAGTATATTACATATTATATAACAATTATGTATATTATATAACAATTACAAGATATATGATACCTGTCACCACTGAAATTATATAACAGTATCATTTGAGGCTCAGAATAATCCTTTCATGTTTGTGTTGCTATATTTATTCTTTTGCATAATTTCCATTATCCAATAAATATTTGTAAACCTGCTGGGGTAAGGCAGACATATATGCTTTTACAAAAACTTGCTGATAATGTTCATAGGAAAAATTGATCAAACCATATCTGTTCTGGCTGTGTACACTGACCTCCATATCTGAGGCTTCAGCCTTACCTAGGATTCCTGAACCACCTGGACAAGGCATATTTAATTCATTCTAGACCAGTTGTCTATTGCGACTTCACATTAGTCATGCTCTGCTCTCTGGAATTTGGGGATCCCAATGCAAACCTTCTGGCATCCTGTAATGTTCTCTAACTCAGTGTTTCCTGCTTCCCTATTAGAGACCTTCTTACCCTGGAGATCTTGATTGAGACAGGGACTGTGCTTATAAATTTTAGCCCAGGGATAAGGTTCTGTCCTGTATTCAGACCCAATGATGATAACTTCTTACTAACGTGTTACTCACATACCACTCTCCAGAGATATGTTGCCAAAACATTCTTCTAGCTCCTTAGAACCTGCTGTTTTCTGGTCTGGAACTCCTGGTCTGACTGTTAGTAAGACCAGGGTTTGTCTTAGGACTGCTATTCAGAGATTATGAAGCAGTGAGGACATATCAGTTGCTCAAGTAGTGAGATGCTTCCCAGCAGTTGGTAGTAAGCTCTAGAAGCCAGAACCTCCTCTCACCCCCAAGTGTTCCTCAGTTCCCTCAGCTGTTACAGCCTCTCTTGCAGGACCCCAAGACTGGAGTCTGTTATTCAGCAGCTGAAGGGTGGGACCCTGGCATGCCAGGAAGCATATGGCATACCATTTCCTCTATAACTGGTGTCCATTCTTCCTGGTTAGTGGTCATATTTGTGCCACGTCTGTTAATGTTTTGAAACTTTGGCCTTGTCATTTGCCTTTGGTGTAGACAAAATACACAGACTTCTATTTTAGGATGGATTTTTGTGCCTGATCTTTTCTCTTTCTCACTCCTTAGTTTCTCCTGTTGTCATGAGAAGTCCCAACTGCCCTCTTACAACCCCTACCTCACAAATGATGGATTGATATTTTCATTTTTTAATTACTTTCTTTTTTAAGTACAGCTATAAAAAGCAGAGACATCGCTTTGCTGACAAAGGTTCATATAGTCAAAGCTATGGTTTTTCCAGTAGTCATGTATGGATGTATGGATATGTTGGACCATAAATAAGACTTGAACACCAAAGAATTGATGCTTTCAAACTGTGTTGCTGGAGAAGATTCTTGAAAGTCCCTTGGCCAGCAAGGAGACTTAAAGCAATCTTAAAGGAAATCAGTCCTGAATATTCACTGGAAGAATGGATGCTGAAACTGAAGCTCCGATACTTTGGTTATCTTATGTGAAAAGCCAACTCATTGGAAGACCCTGATGCTGGGAAAGATTGAGGGCAGGAGGAAAAGGGGGCAGTAGAGGATGAGATGGTTGGATGGCATCACTGAGTCAATGGACATGAGTTTGCGCAAACTCTGGGAAATAGTGAAGGACAGGGAAGCCTGGCATGTTGCAGTCCATGGAGTCGCAAAGGGTCAAACACAACTGAGCAACAACAATGGGCAACACAGCTTTCAATTGGTATAAGAAGAATAAAGAGGCGCTATGCTAGCAAAATGAAGGACTTTTTAAAAACAGGGTTTGGTAGTGGCAAATGCAGTGTAACTAGCTTGTAGGTCAAAGCAGTTGGACACATCTCTGATTCAGTGACATTTGAAAGACATAATTACAGTAAGGTGGCTGCATGCATGCCAACATGAATAGTATTTTTTTTTTAAGATAACTGATTCCAGAGTGGGGCAGGAATTATTTTCTTATGTATTCTACTGGCATTTGTTTTGTCAGAACATAACAAATTATACATAAATCCTATTTTATAAATGGTATGCTGTGCTTCAAAAACAGCCCAATATGTCATTCTGTCAGAGATTAGCAAAAGCAAACTGTTTTGCTGATTGATTCATTATTCTCAGTTCCCAATTGATAAAATTATTACTGAATTTATGATGAAAACTTTCCTTTAAATGAATTATTTACATAGTTTATGCTGAAATAATAACAAAGGCATTTTTAGGTTTTTTGTGTTAAAATTACCGAGCCACTGACACATCTTCCTCATCACCCTGAGAATTCTCTATAGTATTAATAATTTATTAGATAGCTACATAAATTGTGTTTGGTTACCACTAATATGAAATTTATGTGACAGCCTGAGTTACTTTTTAATAGTACCTGGCAGTTTTCAGGAAAGTCTGCAACTCTACATCACCTCAAACTTCTTGTTTGATATTTTATTCCCATTCATTTTTATTTTAAATGTCTAAATGCCCTCACTGAATTAAGAACACATAGCTTTGGCAAACCCAGTGGTTGCTAGGTACTTGCTATGTAGAAGGCTTGGATGGCATCACGACTCAAGGGACATGAGTTTGAGCAAGCTCCAGGAGTTGGTGAAAGACAGGGAAGCCTGGCGTGCTGCAGTCCATGGGGTTGCAAAGAGTCGGACATGACTGAGTGACTGAACCAAACTCAAACTCAAAGATTATGTCTAAATGGCACCAGTACATCAGAGACAGAATTAAGCCCACATCATCATTCAATATTTGACTTTTGTCTCTTGGGCAGTGAATAACTTGGCTGTCTTAATTTGAGTAATTAAATTAGTAACTTCTTTTTTGGGTTTTCTCTAGCCAATTCTTTTAGGAATCCACAGCTTGAATTCTCTGAACTGAAAACTTATCACATTCACCTTATTTATGGTTTCCTGGTCAAGATTTTTATCACAGTGCCTTCTGAACTCTAGGGTAATTACCATGAATTCAGAAATCTGAGTTTTCCTGTCTATAAAGTTTTGGCCTAAATTTTTCTTTCTTTGGTCACAGGATACTTTCCTTTCAACTCAGTCTAAGCAACACTAACTGTGGAATTCTTGTGTTGCTTTCTGTTCTAAGAGGGCAGATAAGGACAAAAATTCGATCTGTTTGTGTAACAAGGCATGGAGTTCCCTTTTATCTCTTTATGGATTAGGCAGTGATCCTCTGATGACTGGGTAAATCCCAATATGGATCCAGTAAGTCCCCATTTTACCGATTTGGTTTCAACTCTGAAACCAAAGAAGAGAATGTCCAAAAAGATGACCTTGAAGGCCCTTTTAAACTTAACTTATTCTGTTAATTTTCTAAAGGAGCTCAGTTTCATCCTTCATTTCTTCCAAAGAAGGAGTTAGAAGACAAAATACATTTGATTTTCATTAGCTCTTCAGCACTGCTTTTAGCCTTAATAAACATTTTCACAGAATTTAAGATTTAGAAAGAGCTTTTAATTTATACCAATAGAAAGAGGAAACACAAAAGGAAAGAAAGAAAGAAAACTTGTTTTGAAATCCTTCAAACTGTATGAAAGAGTGAACTTCTCACAAATGCCCTGAAGAAAGCACAGACTCTAAGTTAATAGAATTCACTGGAGCACACTTGGCACCAAATAGAAAGATCAAGGCATTGGACAATAACCTGAAAAGAAGTAACTTGAGAATACTAAATCCAGCTGAACATCCTGTGATAGAAAGCCCCAGTTGATTTGAAAGTTAAAGAGACAAATTTAAGCCTTTCTTATTCATTTATTAAATTTCTGGGCCTTGTGTTAAAAATACAGATATAGATTGTTTTGCACGTTTAAAGAATCTTTCTGACAAAGACAGAGTCTTTAATAAAAGTTCAATGAATGAAACATTTCACATTGGAGGCAGTTGATATATTCTTGGACTAAATTTACATGACTCATCTTTAGAGAAAAAGACCTGGACAGTTGAAAAATGCTCTGTTTTTAAATGAAGTAGAAGTCTATTTTTGTCCTGTGTAGGGTATAAATTAATTCTAAAAGTATATCTGAGATATAACATTGTTAAAAACTTTGGAATTGTTAATAGCTTTGGTGTTTCGAAAAAGCTTACTTTTTCAATTGTCAGTATGAATTGATAAAAATAATTTCATAAAAAGAGTATCTGACTGACATAAATAGGGATTAAGGTCCAATACTCTGACCACCTGATGTGAAGAGCTGACTCATTGGAAAAGACCCTGATGCTGGGAAAGATTGAGAGCAGGAGGAGAAGAGGGTGACAGAGGATGAGATAGTTGGATGGTATTACTGACTTACTGGACATGAATTTGGACAAACTCTGGGAGATGGTGAAGGACAGGGAAGCCCTGCATGCCACAGTCCATGGGGTCACAGAGAAGCAAACATGACTTAGCAAGTGAACAACAGCAATTTATGATGCTGTACAAATTTCAGATCAGAACAGTTTTGTGTTGATTGGCTCTGCCAGGCCTTGATCCGTATGTCCTCAGAGGAAAAAAAAAAAAGAAAAGAAAATTCACTTAAAGACTGAAAGGAAACACTCAGTTCAGAAAGACTAACTATACAAGAGATATTCAAGGCAGACAATTGTTGGTAGTTTTTTTAATTAAATGAATTTACCCTCCCGAGAAAAGGACAGTTGGAGGCTTTCTTTTAGGAAAACAGAAATTGAATGTCTAGCCAGAAGATCAAGATGAAAATCTCCTATGTGTCCTCTATATCGAATTAGCTAAAATCTATTAAAAATTAATATGTATATTATTAAAATGAAAACTTTAAAATAATTTGACAGCTCTGTGGCCAGTTTTTCTAAGGATGGTCAAGCATGTTCAGTTCTTTCCTAAGATGCACATGTTAGGAATGGGGAAGATTTTTTCCTATTAGTATTTTTATGGTGCCAGAAAACAGAAAGATATACACACACATAAAAATTTCATTACAATTTCATTTCCTTTGGCTTTTTTCCTTACATACATTTTCCTTTATTGTTTCTTTCCAAAATTCTATTTATGAGATTATTTTTTTCAGTCCACATTAAAAAGTTAATTGTACAGAATATCTTTAACATTTCTTAAGACTTTATCTGTTCATTATGTTCATTAAATATTGGGGAAATATGTGTTGTTTAATTACAGAATTCTTCTTCAAACTGTGCTTAATTAAATTGAAGGTATGCTTTTAGAAAACGTATCTTAGCATTTCCAAGATTATTGACCTTCATTTCACTTTTGAAAACGTAGGTTAATCTGAAAATTGTAGCACTGTGGAATTGAAATGTAGACTTAAAATTTGTAGGGACACCATCTATATTTCAATTTGTTTATTTGATGTGTTCATTTTTACCAGCTCGGACAAAGTTTGAGCCATTCTCCGTGCCCTGGCAGCAGTTTGAGATTTTATAAGGTTGAGTGTGATCTTAACATACTGTTCTTATTTCTGACAGTATTTTCAGTTTTAACATCTTTAAGAGCACATCATTTTCCCTACACTATCATATCTAGTCCTATGAGGAATGGATACACCATGCTCACCACCTGGATTTTGTTCCCTAATGACAGACCCATAAAATCATAGAGCTGGAGGAAGTCTTAGAGTCTGCAATGTGCTGGGAGCTCTCTGAGACTTACCCTTAGTCCTTACCTCACTCTGGTCTGAAAAGAGAAAGGACTCTTTTCAATGCGAATTCCAATGTAACTCTACGCAGCTGAAGAGGGGCTATCTGTTTGGGAAGTCACAGAAAGGTATTCAGAGGAAACCTGGCTGGATTTCTGTGGGTCACATCTGTTCCCTGGGCTTAAAGGTAGGTTTCTTTCTCCTTCCATAGGAATGAAGCTCCTCTCCGTTCACCATGAAAGGAGGCTCTGCCAGTTATTGGCACCCTTATGCAGGTGAATTATAATACATATTGAGATTCATATGTATCAGAAATTGCACAGGGTTGTAAATGTGATTTTCCAACTTTTGGTCAAGGTTGTATGCATATTCATGCTGCTCTTTTTCTCCAAACTGGTATCAAGAGCAGATAAAATATGAAAGGAGAAAATTAAATAGATAGAGTCAAGGCTGAGAAGATATGATAGTAACTCAAAAGCCCAGAAGTGAAATAGAAATGTAAAGAGAGAGGAATGAAGAGAAGAGTTTGCTGGAGTCTGAGTCCCAAGGCAGGTGGTAGACTTGAGAAGTTCTGTTCACAAGGGGCCTGAAAGTGCTCAAAGAAAGAGTTCCACAGGTGGAAGTCAGGACCTAACAGAGACTCTGGTCCTCAAAGAGCACATTATCCCCTCCCTAAAGTTATGTAAAAGGCTACCAAGTAAACTGCCACCAAGGGCTTCCCAGATGGCTCAGCAGATAAGAATTCTCCTGCAGTGCAGGAGATGTGAGAGATGCCGGTTCAATCCCCTCATGGAGGATGACATGGCAACCCACTCCAGTATTTTTGCCTAGGAAATCCCATGGATAGAAGAGCCTGGCAGGCTATAGTCCATGGGATCACAGAGTCAGACTCGACTGAGCAAGCAAGCAAGGAAACTGCTGCCAAATCACTGTCTTTGGTTCTAGATAACAGAGCTGATCTAGGTGACCAGGAACTAAAACAGGTCAACAGTGGTTCAACAGTGGGTCCTGAAATGTCCTCAGTCTCACTGCAAAGCAAAGATTTTAATCCATGGTTATAAAACCTGCTTCTGGAATGAGGGCAAAGAGATGTGGATGAGCAGAGATAATTTAAAAAGTAATAGCAACATTAATAAAACCAAGAATTCAGCAAGAAGAGAAATGAAAATATCCTAAGAGTATAAAAGAATGGGACTAAAGAATCGGAAGTCTTAATCTTATAAGCTTGATCTGGTAGATATGTGATACATACTCACTTTCATTTAAGAATATAAAATAAATTTTTGTGTTTTTTTCTAAGTTTTTATTGAAATATAGTCGATTTACAATGTTGTGTTAGCTTCAGGTATACTGCAAAGTGATATACTCATATATATGCTTTTTTTTTAACATTATCTTCCATTATAATTACAAGATATTGAGTATGGTTCCCTAGGTTACACAGTGAGTCCTTGCTGGTTATGTGTGGTAGTGTGTATATTTTAATCCCAAAGTTCTAAATTTATCCCTCACCCACCTTTCCCCTTTGGTAACCATCTTTATGTTCTATGTCTATGAGTCTATTTCTGTTTTGTAAATAAGTTCACTTCCATCATATTTTTATATTTCACATATAAGTGATATCATATGATATTTGTGTTTCTCTGTCTGACTTAATTCACTGAGTATGATTATCTCTGCATGTACCGATGTTGCTCCAGATGGCATTAATTCATTATTTTTTATGGCTGAGTAATTATTACTCAGTATACATATGTACATACATACATACATACATATATATATATATATATATATATATATATATGAAGTGAAGTTGCTCAGTCGTGTCCGACTTTTCCACATCTTTTTTATCCATTCATCCGTTGATGGACATTTAGGTTGCTTCCATGTCTTGGCTATACTTTTACAGTACACATGGAACATTTGCAAATATTGATCCCATCATCAATCACAAAGAATATCTTGACAAGTTTCAGTGAACAGGTAACATGAAGTCTAATGCTGTACATTTCACAGTAGAATTTTTTTATCTTTCTATCCTTTACTGAATAAGCTATCTTCTTGTTTCTTGTGGAAGAGGGATAATTGAAAGTTATTGTAAGGGATGTAACTAAAGGAGATTAAAAGTATGATACTGGATTGACCAATGGTGAGATCTGAAGGAGATCTATTTAGAGAACTATTGAATTAATTCAATTACAGGTAAAGAGGGATTTATACCTGATGTGATGGGGGAAAGGCAGCTTAGTGTAGCAGTGAAAAGACTATAGACTTTGAATCACACAAACCTATGCTGACTAGGAGCTTCAGCGATAACTTATTATACCTTTCTGAGTCTACTTTGTAGGGTTGTTGGGAGGACTGCAGATAGTATATGGAAACACCTTTGCAGTTCCTGGTACATAATTACTGCTGACCAAATGTTACACTGGTGGCCATGGGGAGTGAAAGTTAGGGGTATATGATGCTTCTATGTGAAAAATAGAATGAAGATTACTTGATAATTGACTCTACTTTTGAAGTACAGAAGATTGTATTTCAGGAACTGTAGGAACCCAATATTTGAATAAAAACTGAATCCAGATGTTTTTACATAGTTTGAAAAATCTAGGCATTCATAAATGTCTAGATAATTAACTTACTGTTTTTTAAGTTTTTATTCACAAATTTGGAGCCATATCAATTGCCCACAGCCTACAAATCAACCTAGCAATTCTATAATTCCTATTTTGACCCCAACTAAGATGTTTTAAGACATAAGAATAAATATGATGCATCTAATTTAAAATCTAAGTATTTAGTGTTTCACCATTTTCAAATTGTACTCAGTGCACAAATCAGCCTCAGGTCCCTTTATAATTGGCACATGCACTTTTCCTTGAATTCTATATGAGTTTAACTGAACTGTAACCCACTTCACTATTGAAAAATTAGGGCTTTATCTGAAGTTCAATCTTTATGCTATTTTCTATGTTGTAAGAATCTGTAATATAAAATTATGAATAGTTTAAATCAGTCACTTTTTAAATATGGAAAAATTAAAGATCTTTATATTTAAAATCCTTTTATTGAAATAGCTTCATGACTTATATAACGTGTGCATTTGCTAGAACAGAGATGTTTAAAAATTTATTTTTAATTGAAAGCCACAAGGGAAAAATTATGAACCATGAACAGAAAACACAAAATATATGTGATACTATAAATAAAAAATATATCTGTGTATTTTAATATTATGTATCACTAGTTGAAAGGGGACACCAAAAGATGCAGAATCAAATAAGCAAGTAAATAAACATGATGGATAAGGAAGTATGGAAGATTTAAAATTTATCTCCAAAATATGAAATAGAGAACTTTTTAACCCTTATAAGGGCTTCCCTGGTGGCTCAGTAATGGCAACCCACTCCAGTATTCTTTCCTGGAGAATCCCATGGACAGAGGAACCTGATGGGCTATAGTCCACGGGGTCGCAAAGAGTAGGACACGACTGAGCAACTTCACTTTCTATAAAAAAGGAAGCAGAGACACACATGGATATAACCTTCTTTAAGTTAAGTCTCACTGTGCTATACTACACTTTCTTATTTAAATATCTTTTCTTAATTAAAGGATGGTACCTACTACCATCCTTTCTAGATGTAGAGGGCATGATGTCCTGTCTCCATTTCAGGAAATTCTAATTGGCTTCTTCTTTCAATCATGTCACATTCCTTCTACTTATAAATTATTCCAAAAATGTTTCCTTTTTTTTTTTTTAAGCATCTCCAGTGTCTTCTTGAAGTCTATTTTGAGATATATTGATGCCCCCAGTTGCTGCCATCTGTACTATGTTTTGCTTTGTTTACATTATAAAATGTTGCAATGAGCTTAGTATATCTGATGCTTTCATTTTCTTGGTATCTGGTCACTTGTAAATTCAGCTAGTCCAATTAAGTGGAATTCTTGATTAACAACAATAATTCAACCACAAAATCTGAAGGTTTTTGTAAAGTCTTTCTTGTTTTATCTTTGCCTTTTAATAATAAAATTGCCTCTCTTCTTCTTAAGATCTCTTCATCTAGGTTTTATAAAAGAACAAAATTCTAGTTCTTCACCTAACCACCATTTCTCTCCTTGCCTCTTTCAAAGGTTATTTCCTCATTCCACCCTGCCTCTCCTTCCAAACACACTTTTCTTGTTTAATATCTACTTAATCACAGAGATCACACTTACTTTCTCCAATTTTGATCACTTTAAATATAATCGCTTCTAAAGATCCAAATTTAACCTTGACTTTAATCTACGTATGTTAATGCTTAGTTGCATCAGTCTTGTCTGACTCTTTGCAACCTTATGGACTATAGCCTGCTACATACTTGTTATTTTTTTATACCCTTCAGTGCCTAGGAGAGTGCTCTATACCATAGTGGGTGATTACTAAGATTATTTTAACTGATTTTACAGATTGGAACTTGCTCATCCAATTATGCCTCCTTCTTCAGTAAATTTCTTCTCCTAATCTCAATTTTTCACTCTCATCTGAATTTTCAAAAAAAAAAAAAAAAAGTTAAGTGTGGTTCTTAGTGACTGGAAAACAAATATATGCTTCTTAAATTCCTAGGTGAAAAGGTGTCGATTAAATACCACTGAGGTAAAATGGCTGACTTTCATCCAGCCAGCTACCTGATTTATTTGTTTGTTTCTTTTTACTAGTTAGAGCCACTTTGTGGGCCAACTGACCTTGCTTAAGATGACACAAAACCAGTTTTGCCTGAGACAGTTCCACTTTATGCCTTTTGTCCTGAATTAATGATGAGGACTGGAGAAGGTCAGTTTTCATTCCAATCCCAAAGAAAGGCAATGCCAAAGAATGCTCAGACTACTGCACAATTGCACTCATCTCACATGCTAGTAAAGTAATGCTCAAAATTCTCCAAGCCAGGCTTCAGCAGTATGTGAACCGTGAACTTCCAGATGTTCAAGCTGGATTTAGAAAAGGCAGAGGAACCAGAGGTCAAATTGCCAACATCCGCTGGATCATGGAAAAAGCAAGAGAGTTCCAGAAAAATATCTATTTCTGCTTAATTGACTATGCCAAAGCCTTTGACTGTGTGGATCACAATAAACGGTGGAAAATTCTGAAAGAGATGGGAATACCAGACCACCTGACCTGCCTCTTGAGAAATCTCTATGCAGGCCAGGAAGCACCAGTTAGAACTGGGCATGGAACAACAGACTGGTTCCAAGTAGGAAAAGGAGTACGTCAAGGCTGTCTATTGTCACCCTGCTTATTTAACTTCTATGCAGAGTACATCATGAGAAAAGCTGGACCAGAAGAAACACAAGCTGGAATCAAGATTGCTGGGAGAAGTATCAATAACCTTAGATATGCAGATGACACCACCCTTATGGCAGAAAGTGAAGAGGAACTAAAGGGCCTCTTGATGAAAGTGAAAGAGGAGAGTGAAAAAGTTGGCTTAAAGCTCAGCATTCAGAAAACAAAGATCATGGCATCTGGTCCCATGACTTCATGGAAAATAGACTGGCAAGCAGTTGAAACAGCATCAAACTTTATTTTGGGGGCTCCAAAATCACTGCAGATGGTGACTGCAGCCATGAAATTAAAGACACTTACTCCTTGGAAGGAAAGTTATGACCAAACTAGATAGCATATTCAAAAGCAGAGACATGACTTTGCCGACTAAGGTCCGTCTAGTCAAGGCTACGGTTTTGGCAGTGGTCATGGATGGATGTGAGAGTTGGACTGTGAAGAAGGCTGAGCGCCGAAAAATTGATGCTTTTGAACTGTGGTGTTGGAGAAGACTCTTGAGAGTCCCTTGGACTGCAAGGAGATCCAACCAGTCCATTCTGAAGGAGATCAGCCCTGGGATTTCTTTGGAAGGGATGATGCTAAAGCTGAAACTCCAGTCCTTTGGCCACCTCATGCGAAGAGTTGACTCATTGGAAAAGACTCTGATGCTGCGAGGGATTGGGGGCAGGAAGAGAAGGGGACGACCGAGGATGAGATGGCTGGATGACATCATGGACTCGATGGACATGAGTCTGAGTGAACTCTGGGAGATGGTGATGGACAGGGAGGCCTGGCGTGCTGCGATTCATGGCGTCGCAGAGAGTCGGACACAGCTGAGCGACTGAACTGAACTGAACTGAATGATGAGGAGTTACTCCCTTTCACTCTCAAAAGTGTCCTGGTTTTGATGATAAATTATATGGTTACTTTACCTATACTGCATCCTCCTGTCGAAATGAATTTTTTTAAATAGAAACTAAAAGGAAACACTCTGTAATATTTCAACCATGTGTTGTTGAAGATTCCCCTACGATAAAAGCCCACAGGCACTTTTATTAATGGGCTGAATTTTGTGATTTGGATGGAAATGTGTTTGCTCTGAGATGGCCTCACAATGTTTGCAGGTCCCACCTTAGATGATGTTCAGTGAAGCGTGACGATGAGCTGAAGTTGATGAATTTATAATAGGCACCACACTGGGCTAAAGGCAGGAAGTTGTACATGGCTAAGGAAAACCCAGAGAAACAGCTTTCAAAGAAAAGAGCATGGGACCAACTAGCCTGCACTTGACCTGAGCTACTGCTCACTGTGGAAAGAAAGCAGTTTCTAAATTAGATTGAGTTCAAACTGGGGCATAGATGCTACAAACCAAGGATCAGAGATCAAAGATGGATGAAGCTGGGAACCTGTAAGGGGAAGAGAAGCAAGGAGCGTAAGTGGTATACTGGCCCTAACATCAGCCAAAGTTTGGCTATATGGGTTAAAAGAGTCAAGAAACTGTTTATATATTTCCTCCGAGACATCATAGCTCTTAAAAAAATTCTTGGTGATGTTTCAGTTATCCTACAGAAATATGCTCAATGCAGGCTCTCAGATTTTAGCAAGGGATTTGCTGTCGAGTGTTTCAGTTCTGATTCATGGCAACTTTTCACATCATTTATAGGAAACTTTCAGATTAACTCAGAGAACATACATATACAAGGAGTTGACAAAGCATGTTTTCAAATCTTAAAAGGAAAAACAATCATTTAAAAATATCCTCTCTCTCTCATATATACATACATATATATATATATATAAATGTGTATAAATATATATATATATATAAATCAGCCTATGTACTATTACATTCCTAAAGAGGTCTTCAGTTCTTCTCATTTGCAGTGTCATTTATATGTAATGGTTTGTTTCACTTGTTAAAAAAAAATTATGTAGCCCCACTCAGCAGTGAAGAATCTCCCTGCCAATACAGGAGACACGGGCTCAATCCCTGACTTGGGAAGATCCCCCACAGAAGGAAATTCTACCCACTTGAGTATTCTTGCCCAGGAAATCCCATGAACAGAGGAGCCTAGTGGGCTTCATAGGTCGCAAAAGAGTTGAACACAACTTACTGACTAAACGACAAGTTCTCCATCTGCTTTGTCTAGAAGCATGCTGCAGAGGGCTGTGGTGACATCTCAGCTTTCTTCTGCTACTCTTCTTGGTGGATTCCAACAGACAGGCTGCATTTGCAATCAAATCTGTGTCTCCTGAAGTTGTCAGTTCTGGTCTGAAATAGCATGACGGAGGGTTCATTTGTTTTGCTGGAGTTCCAAGGGGCACTCAAGTTTTATCCCCTGGTCCCCTCCTTTTCCTTGCTTTTCAAAATGATTCCACAATGCCACTTGGATTTTGGCGCCAACTCCGGGGTATGGGCATGTTGGTTAGATGGGGCTCCTTCTGCTCACCTTCCCAGTGGAAGATGCTATGGCTGGGAGGAATGGGAAAATTAAATTTGAAGTTATTAACTTTAAAATTCCCAAACCAGTTGCTGTACCCGTCACGTTAGGGTTCTGAATTTCATTAGTGTTGACAGAGATGAACGACACATCCTAATTGAGGGCCTGCACCTGCAGCTTGACAGTACTGCTTCTCTACCAGCAGGAGCATGGGGCCTCAGTCCCCATGTCTGATGTTCTGAGAGGCAGTCACCATCTCTGCGGAATGTGCAGTTGGAGGAGGGCAATTGACCTGCAAGTCAGCATCCAAAGAAAAATCTCTTCTCCTTTCTCTATTCCTGTTTCCCTTCAGCCACTCTCTTGTATCTCCTTACCTCTAATACACTGAAATTCTAAGTCCTACAGAATATAAAGAGAAGAGAAAAAGAGTGAATGAGGATAGGAGGAAGAAAAATGAGAGAAAAGGAAGAAGTATGATAGGAGAAAGGAAAAGAGAACAAATATTAGAACTCATTTAAATGAAATCTCATGATTTTTATACTATGTTTTTGGAGCTTTTTTCTGCCCATATACTTCTTCCTTTCAGTTTTATTAGTTTAGAAGCCTTAGAAGCAATAGCTTTGTGTTAACATCATGTCTATAAGTACGACTGTAGGAATAAAAGACTTACTCATACCAATGAGTCTGAGTTATCTATTATGATTTTCAAATGAGATCAAAAAGGGTCAACTGACTACATTTCTTAACTACCATTCCTTGTAAATACAAACTTACACATACTTAGTGCTGTTACATATAATACACATTTACACAACTAGCCATACTTGGTGTGCTGTGGACATTCAATAACTGCTCATTTGCTCGTTTAATAACTGAGGCTATTTCCACAATCCATGAATGAAAATGTTTCCTTAGTTTAATATATATGTGAATGCTCAGTCTCTTAGTCATGTCTGACTCTTTGCGACTCAAGGACTGCAGCCCGCCAGGCTTCTCTGTCCATGAAATTTTCCAGGCAAAAATACTGAAGCGGGTTGCCATTTCCAACCGGGAGGGGATCTTCCTGGTCCAGGGATCAAACCCTTGTCTCCTGCATCTCTGGCACTGCAGGCCCATTCTTTACTGTCTGAGCCATGGTGTTAAAGAATCACATGTAAAGTAAGTAACAAAAATAAAATACATCTGAAATTCTGATCTGAGTCAAATATTCTTAATTGTCATTCCCTTCATCCCCTTACTGAAGGGGATGCTTCAGTAAGGAAGCATTACCACTGAGGCTCAGATGGTAAAGAATCTGTCTGCCAGTGTGGGAGACCTGGGTTCGATCCTCGAGTTTGAAAGATTTCCCAGAGAAGGTAATGGCTACCAACTCAAGTATTCTTGCCTGGAGAATTCCATAAACCAGAGGATCCTGGCAAGCTATATTCCATGTGATTGAAAAAGAGTTGGACATGACTGAGTGACTAATACTTACTTAACTACTATGTGTGTGTATGTGTGTGTGTGTGTGTGTATATATATATATATATATATAGATATATAGATATATATGTATATCTTCTAATGTGTTTTACTTGAAAACTTAAAATATTTTAAAACAGAATTATTTAACCTATTTATTAATAAATGCAATTACTTTGCTTTTCCATAAGTTATTCTGTAGCTCTCTGAGGACAGGGGGATGAAGGGAATGACAATTAAGAACATTTAACTCAGATCAGAATTTCAGATGTAGTTTTGCTACTTACTATATACATGATTTTGATAAAAATTGTTTAAACTACCAATTAGTAAGAAAACAATGGGCAATTCTATAGAAAAATGAGCAGATAATTTGAATAGGAACGTCCCAAAAGAAGATGTTCAGATGGCCTGTGACCATCAGGGAAAATTAAGGTAGTATCAAATGTAATATCACAATGCAGTCCAGAGAATGGCTAATATTAGAAAGCCTGCCAAAAGTATAGTAACTCTTATCAATTTCTGGTGGAATTTCAAAATGGTGAAACCACTTTAAAAAGCAGTTTTCCATTCTCTAGTGAAGTATGTATAGGCATGGTCATATAATCCAACAGTTCCAATTTTAAGTATAGGTCCTAAAGAAATGCATGTATACATGTGACAGAGGATAGGAAAAACAAAGTTTGTAGAAATATCATTCAAAACAATCCCAAGGCAAAAATAATGCTAATATCACCAATGGGAGGATGGGCAATGTGTGAATTAACAAAAACGACTGAACTTCAGTTATAAACAACACCATCAATGGAATAAAGCTGAACAAAAGAAAACATGAAGTTGAACCAGAGAAACCAGACATAAATGAATAAGCACTGTATGATTTTGATTTTAAAAGCCTTAACTGCATTGTACAAGGAGAGATATTTAAGTAGTAAAGCAATAAAATGATTGGTATAAAAGTTGAGGTAGGAGTTATCTTTAAGGAAGAGGAAGGAGGTGGGATTAAGAAGAACATTTAGAGAGTGTCTGGGGACTGGTAATATTATATTTTTTGACCCGGGTAGTACTTACTGGTGAGTTTCTATTTTGTACACTTTTTCTTACATGCGTTGTTTTCATAATAAAATTAAACCTTTAAAATGCAATATTAGTAGCTCATTATACCGATTTATACCAAATCTTCCAAGGAAGAATTCACAGTATCACAAGCAAACATATTTGACTTTTTAAATCTAATCAGAAATTTTCAATTTTTAACCCCATCTCCTTAATCACATTTATATTCTGTCTCTTCACCCCAGTGTCCATAGATTAAAATTAGAGATCTTGAATCAGAATTTTAAAATGATTGTTTTAGCCTAATGTGTTTGCAAAAGAATCATATCAGTTAGGAGAAAAAAGTTCCTCTTTTTTGATAGTTTGGGCTTGCTTAAGATTTGAGCTCATAATTCTTGTCCTTGATTGAGTTGCTCATATTCTTTGGCATGTCTCCCTATATATTTTCCCCCGTATTTACTCCACATCCACAGAGTGAAAAAAAATCCATCTTCTGTGGGAACTATGCAGAATTTCTGAGGACCCAACTGACTCTTCAGTACCATACCCTGCACCTTACCTTGTGTGCTCTAGCAAGACAAGGCATAGGCAGAAAGTACTGGACTAGCCTAGAATAACTTCCTGGACCCCATACTAATTAGCAGTTCACACTCAACCTTAAGAAAGTTTGGGAATTTCTTAAATGTGTATTTGGCTGAGGGATCATCTAATCTGCTTGACGAACTGAGAAAGAACCTGAGGCTAGACCCAGGTCTAAGGCAGCTGGGGAAGGGATGAGTCCCAGAGTGGAAATCCCCAGGATGGAAAAATACAGCTAAAAACTCTCATTTCATTTTATCCCATCAAGCAGTTCTTCCCTCAGTTTCACCGTAAAACCCTCAGAGAAGAACTTATTCGAGAGGAGACACATGTTCCCCCAACCCCAGTTGTTTAGAAGAGGGCAGAGAACAGAGTGTCAGATGTTCGTCACTCTTCACCTGTATTTCCTTTTTTCACCTCCTTGCATTGTCTGGATGTTATTCCCAATGATACCTTGGCCTGGGCCATCAGTGAAATCCTAAGGCAATGGTCCAAGGTAAGGGAGAGCAGAGCTGATGCCCTCTTTCCATCTTTCTCATCTCAGAGGCCACCCATTGCCCTGCTTTCCTGGTTGTGATGACAAACAGCCTTCAGTTTCTCCAAAGTTTTCATACTTGTCATGTTGCTGCCACCCTTGTTACTTCCTTCATTGCATGTTTTACTCTGTAATATTTCAAGGACTTGTGTGTGTGTGTGTGTGTGTGTGTGTGTGTGTGGTGTGTGTGTTGGGTGGCAAGTAGATAAATTCAGCTTGGTGAGAGCCTGAGTCAGGGCCTCCTTGGGTGTATGTGGGCTTGATAAGCAAGTATCAAAATGAGACTAGAAAACTATAGAACTCATTACACGTTAAGTTCATAGTAGGTAATAAATGTGGATCAAGTCAAATTTTGAAGGCATGGCTACTGGGGAGAATCAAAGCCAAAAATCAGGTGTGAAAAATACAAAAAGTAGAAAGGGCAAGAAGGACAAAACAATCCACACAAGTTGGAGATGGGATATTATCAGCCTCTCATGCAAGTTAAAACTACTGGGGATGTAAGATAGTTAACAGGTCAAAATTATTCAACTTCCTACCTTTCACATTATTAAACACCCTTTTTGTGACTAGGCTAATGAGAACATGACAGGCAATGGCACTGTCCACAGGGAGCTAATGATAGAAAATAACATATGTGGAAGTATATATAATTATATAGACTCATGTACTTCAATTTCAAGTTGATTGGATTTGGTACACAAGTGAAGGATTTGGTATCCCACAAAGGCAGGGACTCTTCCACTGTAAAATATGACACAGAATAAAAGGTTTATAATAATAAAATAATAATATCAATAGTATATAACATACATTGTATTATAAGTATATTGTAAATATTATAAATAATATTATTATCAACAATAAATAAGGGATTTACTTATTATCAAGGCTTCCTTTGTGGGTCAGTGGGTAAAGAATCCACCTGCAATGTGGGAAACCTGGGTTGGATCCCTAGGTTGGGAAGATGCCCTCGAGAAGGGAAAGGCTACCCACTCCAGTACTGTGGCCTGGAGAATTCCAAGGACTGTATAGGCCATGGGGTCACAAAGAGTTGGACACAACTGAGTGACTAAACCACCACCATTTATTATTGATAATAAATAAATCAATAATAAAGGGAGAATTGATTTTTCCTAGGTGAGAAACTGACAATATCACCTACTGTGAGTGAGGAGATAGCCAAAATTTGAAGATCTGTGGAGAGTGCAAAGACCAGACTTAAGAGAGATGAGGATGGAAACATAGAAGTATTGTCAGAACTAAGACCAGTTCAGGTTGAAAATCATTACAGTGAACCAATGTGGGTTAATTTTGTGGTATTCTTTGCCATTTGCAACCACCCAGATTAGATTCATCCATGATTGAGTTTGTTGAATAAGTCTGAATGAAAGAAAATTCAAGACATGAGGACACTGGACAAGAGAGTTAATTGTACTGTAGCAAAATTAAGTGTTGACACTATATAGAAACCTTTTGTTCAATACATGTAAACTTTCAAGACTGAAGAACCACCACCCTACTCAACAATAACTGGAGCAACTTTCTACTAGTTGAATGCTATTAATTTTGCTTTGTAAAAACAGCTTCAATTAGAAATTAAAAGAAAATTGTGTGCAAGATAGATGCTTTGAAAGCTTTTGGATACTCTTCTTTTTATTTGAGTCTACAAAAATATTTAATAGCTACAAAATTGGGTAATTTGAGAAGCAGTTACTAGACAAAAGTTGACCTTTTTAGCAATGAACATGCTAGAAAATAAGAAAGGTTTGATGGGCCCATGACTTAAGCTCCACCTCATTAATGCACAGAGAAATACTTGTCAAGATATTTAAAGAAAAGCTAAAACAAAAAGCATGAACATAATCTGTGGCAAATTGTCTTATCTCAGAATACACACTTGGTGACCAAAGCAAACAAAAAGAGTAAAAACACTAAGTCTGGTTTCTACGTTTTTAGGCTTCTCTGGTGACTTGGACAGTGAAGAGACTGCCTGCAATATGTGAGACCTGGGTTTGATCCTTGGGTAGGGAAGATCCCCTGGAAAAGGGAATGGCAATCCACTCCAGTATTCTTGCCTAGAAAATTCCATGGACAGAGTCAGACATGACCAAGTGACTAACGCTTCCACTTTTCTAAGTTTTTATTAGCATTTTTTTATTATACCTGGAGCAACAGGCAAATTTGGCCTTGGAGTACGGAATGAAGCAGGGCAAAGGCTAATAGAGTTTTGCCAAGAGGACTCACTGGTCATAGCAAACACCCTCTTCCAACAAAACAAGAGAAGACTCTACACATGGACATCACCAGACGGTCAACACTGAAATCAGATTGATTAGATTCTTTGCAGCCAAAGATGGAGAAGCTCCATACAGTCAGCAAAAACAAGACTGGGAGCTGACTGTGGCTCAGATCATGAACTCCTTATTACCAAATTCAGACTTAAATTGAAGAAAGTAGGGAAAACTCCTAGACCATTCAGGTATGACCTAAATCAAATCCCTTATGATTATACAGTGGAATTGAGAAATAGATTTAAGGGACTAGATCTGATAGAGTGCCTGAAGAACTATGGACAGAGGTTCGTGACACTGTACAGGAGACAGGGATCAAGACCATCCCCATGAAAAGAAATGCAAAAAAGCAAAATGGCTATCTGAGGAGTCCTTACAAATAGCTGTGAAAAGAAGAGAAGCAAAAAGCAAAGGAGAAAAGGAAAGATGTACCCATTTTAATGCAGAGTTCCAAAGAATAGCAAGGAGAGATAAGAAAGCCTTCTTCAGCGATCAATGCAAAGAAATAGAGGAAAACAACAGAATGGGAAAGACTAGAGATCTCTTCAAGAAAATAGAGATACCAAGGGAACATTTCATGCAAAGATGGGCTCAATAAAGGACAGAAATGGTTTGGACCTAACAGAAGCAGAAGATATTAAGAAGAGATGGCAAGAATACACAGAAGAACTGTACAAAATAGGTTTTCACAACCCAGATAATCATGAAGGTGTGATCACTCACCTAGAGCCAGGCATCCTGGAATGTGAAGTCAAGTAGGCCTTAGAAAATATCACTATGAACAAACCTAGTGGAGGTGATAGAATTCCAGTAGAGCTGTTTCAAATCCTGAAAGATGATGCTGTGGAAGTGCTGCACATAATATGCTAGTAAATTTGGAAAACTCAGCAGTGGCCACAGGACTGGAAAAGGTCAGTTTTCATTCCAATCCCAAAGAAAGGCAATGACAAAATGCTCAAACTACCGCACAATTGCCCTCATCTCACACGCTAGTAAAGTGATGCTCAAAATTCTCCAAGCCAGGCTTCAGCAATACGTGAACCATGAATGTCCAGATGTTCAAGCTGGTTTTAGAAAAGGCAGAGGAACCAGAGATCAAATTGCCAACATCCGCTGGATCATGAAAAAAGCAAAGAGAGTTCCAGAAAAACATCTATTTCTGCTTTATTGACTATGCCAAAGCCTTTGACTGTGTGGATCACAATAAACTGTGGAAAATTCTGAAAGAGATGGGAATACCAGACCACCTGACCTGCCTCTTGAGAAACCTATATGCAGGTCAGGAAGCAACAGTTAGAACTGGACATGGAACAACAGATTGGTTCCAAATAGGAAAAGGAGAACGTCAAGGCTGTATATTGTCACCCTGCTTATTTAACTTCTATGCAGAGTACATCACGAGAAGCGCTGGGCTGGAAGAAGCACAAGCTGGAATCCAGATTGCCAGGAGAAATATCAATAACCTCAGATATGCAGATGACACCACCCTTATGGCAGAAAGTGAAGAGGAACTAAAAAGCCTCTTGAAGAAAGTGAAAGAGAAGAGTGAAAAAGTTGGCTTAAACCTCAACATTCAGAAAATGAAGATCATGGCATCTAGTCCCATCACTTCATGGGAAATAGATGGAGAAACAGTGGAAACTGGTAGATTTTATTTTGGGGGGCTCCAAATTCACTGCATATGGTGACTGCAGCCATGAAATTAAAAGACACATTTCTTGGAAGGAAAGTTATGACCAACCTAGATAGCATATTCAAGAGCAGAGACATTACTTTGCCAACTAAGGTCCATCTAGCTAGTCAAGGCTATGGTTTTTCCAGTGGTCAGGTATGGATGTGAGAGTTGGACTGTGAAAGGAAGCTGAGCACCAAGGAATTGATGCTTTTGAACTGTGGTGTTGGAGAAGACTCTTGCGAGTCCCTTGGACTGCAAGGAGATCCAACCAGTCCATCCTAAAGGAGACCAGTCCTGTGTGTTCACTGGAAGGACTGATGCTGAGGCTGAAACTCCAATACTTTGGCAACCTCATGCGAAGAATTGACTCATTGGAAAAGATCCTGATGCTGGGAGGGATTGGGGGCAGGAGGAGAAGGGGATGACAGAGGATGTGATGATTGGATGGCATCACCGACTCAATGCACATGAGTTTGGGTGAATTCCAGGAGTTGGTGATGGACAGGGAGGCCTTGCATGCTGCAGTTCATGGGGTTGCAGAGTCAGACACGACTGAGCAACTGAACTGAACTGAACTTTGTTTATTACAAGTAGGTAGAAAACAGGTTCTACTCTGTGTCCTTTCAAATTTTAATTAAGTACAATAGAACAGTCACTTAATATGATTACAGATTTAGTCTAGCAAAACATTATAAGTCCTGGTGACCATGAAGGATGTGCTGTTTTTAATAGAGATCTGAAAGGATTTCTCAAATGGATAATGCAAACCTTGGCAACACCAGAATAGGAGTATCTCTTGATATTTGAGATCACTCCGATTCTGAAAGTTTCTGAACATGGAGATTAGCAGATTTATTTTATTTTGTTATAGCATGATATCTTTCAGCAGGAAGAAATGCCAAGGGATCAAAGCCTGGACATATGCTTAAAAAAAAAAACAACAAAAAAACAGATACAGTGTAACCATCCACTAGAGCTAGGCAATCTTGAAAAGGCTTTACTCTCCTAACCTCAATTTCTTCAACTATAAATCAAAGTAATGCTACACAATACTTTCTGCAAGTCTTTCCAGTTCAAATATTATGTTGCTTTTAAAGATAGCATTTTCTAGAGCATGCATATTATCTCCACACAGTGGCTGATCCAGTTTTTCAATAAAAAGAAAATAAATTATTTTGATGACATATTATGAGGGTGATCTAACATGTTTGTGGAGTAGGAAAAGTTACCAGAAAACATAAACTTAGGTTTGTGTCTGGTAATTTCATCAAACACTGTTGACCATAGTTTCTGTAATGGCAACATGTGAATTTTCATAAACTCTTCCTGTTGCTGGATCAAGATGCAATAATATGTACAAAAGATCACTGATCAAATAGCATAAAAGGATGACAAAGAACTGTAAAAATATAAGTGTCCTGTGGTCTGTGTGGGTTTGCTCACATGGTATCATTAAGCTATAGATACTGAAAGGCTATGCAGTTGCATTGGGCTTAGGGCCACAGTACTTTTAGGTCTACCAGGAAAATACGTAGTAGATTTGTTTGGATTATATGGATTGTGCATAGTAGATCTGTTAGACCAATTGTCCCCCAATTAAGCTTTTAATAAAAGCAACCCCAGATAATATCCCTGATGGTTTATCTGGGTGACCTTATAGGTTGGATACTAAAATTCATTTGGATAAGAAAAAGCACAATATTATTCAAGGCAATTTTGAAAAAGTCCAGTACGGAAGGCAGTGCCAGGGCAGGGGGTAGGGGAGAGGTTTGTTCTGTGTGATAATAGAACGTTTTAAAGAATGGATGTTAAAACTCTGTCATTTTGGCCTGGGAATGGTCAAGAAACAGTTAGTAGTGGTGTCTCCACCCATCTATTTAACTTGCTAATTTAGAATATTAAAATAGGAAAAACCTGAAATATTCTACAGGATGGTGACAGTTCACTGTCCTTCTTGCCCCGCCAAAACTTAGAATCCTGACATTCACAAAATTTGAA
Source organism: Nanger dama (assembly GCA_917880005.1). Classification (NCBI taxonomy): domain Eukaryota; kingdom Metazoa; phylum Chordata; class Mammalia; order Artiodactyla; family Bovidae; genus Nanger; species Nanger dama. Next base: position 9,289,628 of record CAKJTW010000032.1, on the reverse strand, counting down.
ATGTAAAAGAACAAAACTATAAAAACCATAGGATCACATGTAGGAGAATGTGCTCACAAATTTGATCCTGGTTTGAGTATATTTTTCATCAAAGTACAAAAGGCAAAAGTCATAAAGAAAAAAAAATAAGAAATAATGACGTGCCAAATAGCAACTCTATAAACAAGGTTAAAAGATAACTTGCAGACTAAAATATTCACACCATATATAACAAATGGTTAATATTTACAATGAAGAAAGAACTGCTTAAAAACATTAGAAATCCAAGAAAGGATAAAAGGAAGAAGGAAAGGAGGGAGGGAGGGAGGAAAGAAGGAAGGAAGGAAGGAAGGAGCAAAGGATATGGACCAGACTCATGGGGGAAATAAAAAAATGTCTATATGTATATTATATATATATATGTAGTGTACATTTATATGTTATAGATACAATTTATACATATGCAAAATATATATATTTACATATATACATATAAAATGTGTATATATTTTATATATATTTACATATATGTAAAATGTGTACAATTTATATTCACAATATTATTTTTATGTCTGGTATATATTTATGTATATTACATAAATATTCATATCTGAATATGGCCAGTTGTTGAGGGAGATTGATTTTCAGCTATCAGAGTGATTGGACCACTGAGAATAAACAAGCAAAACCAAAAGTCAGGAGTTGAAAACTAATAGTGGGTCTTGTATTAGGGAAAGCATAACTGAGGTTGGAGAGTTTAAAACAAAACACATTTCTGAATATGAGAATCAGGGTCTTTAGAGTCTAGAGCTTCCTGACCTTCTACCATGATGTTACTTTCATACATCTAGGCTTAGAAAGGATACTTAAAATGAACAGATTCCTCTAAACTAAGTGTGGGGATAGATATGACAGAAAATCTGAAGTTATTGATGGTCATTGATAGCACTCTTAATTTTCTATGGCCAAATTAAACTGCTCTGCACTTTTTAAGGACTTTTGGACGTTAGAGAAGCAGGGATGGGTTAGGGATGAGGCAGTTTTACTTGTGTTTCTAGGTTTTCCTATCACCAAAAGATTTTATGAGAGAAAAGTAAAACAGGAGAAATGCTTTAAATTGTGTTTAAATGATTTTAAATTCTCATCACAATTAACCTGGGAATGCAAAGTCAAATTAAACACAATCAAATCAAAATAAAGTTTTCCAGTGATGTGGTTTGGCTTAATCAAGCATTTAACTACACTGTAGCATTCTGTTTAAATTACATGAATTTAACAAACACAATCCTATGGCAAGATAGACTTGATTTTCATGTACGTTTCTCCTATTCTTATACATTCAAAGCTGTATTTATAGGTATTTATGTGAAAATAGCACCTTTAATTTTACTTTAGCCATGCCCAAGAACAGTTAATAGCTTTTATAGTCGGGTCAAGGTCTAAATTTACATGAAAGCTCATGGTGGTCTTGAGTACACAGTTTTGTTTTGCTTTAAATATAGTTAGATTTCATTATGTGCCCAATAAATATTTTATTGCTGTTTCACAATGTCCATGGCTGTATAGCTCTCTTAAGAGCCAAAACATTTGTTGAACTTCAGTTCTCTGAGTTATATCAGTCATGGGAATTTGGTTGTTTGGGAAGCGAAAGGACAGTTTCTCTCTGCTTAAGGGAGAGAGAAAGCAGCCTGGGGGTGCCCTCTCCTCTCTCTGCCTGAGGTTCTCTCCTACAGAAAGGTCTGCCCATCCCCAGGAGGTGATATGCTTTCTCTAGCCCTAAGAGCAGTCCTGAGGCTGGATGTCAGCAGAATGTTCCATCTCACCCCTGTTCTGCTCATCTTACTACTTAACTCTTTCCCCTGTTTCTTTTCCTGTGTGCCCACATCGACTCTGAACAGACAGCAGTGAAATGCCTTCCACAGGAAATGGTCATCTAATGCTTAGAATAAATCACAGATGCTGGAACTCAGAATTAAAAACCTTCCGTGATCTCATCAGGAACTGTGGCGCGTAGCCCTGCCGCCGGGAGTCACATGTGACATCCTTGCCTTGAGCTTCACCCCCCTCTCGCTTTATTCTCCTCCCCTTAAATACTCCTTCTCTCTTTCTTCTATCTCTACATATTCTAAATCCTGCTATTCTTCAGGGCCTTGGTCAACTTCCGGATACTTCTAAAAACTTTTCTTAGCCCTCTACCCTTTTTCATTGTTCATACCTTTGGAAGATCCTTGATAATTCTCTCTGACATTCATCACCTTCGATCTCATCTTGTGGTATGTCTCATTTGCCAAGGAAATTCAGAAAAACAAACCAACAAATAAACTATGAAATGAAGATAGCAACAAACTCCAAGCTTTCTATTTTATTTGGTTGAGAAGTATACCACTGGCTAAAATGATGGCTTAGAGCTCTCTGGACAATACTCGTCAGTGAAGGTAGATTCTGAGTCAAGAGGCCGCTATGACAGTGAGTGTCCTATTACGGAAATCTAGCTTAAGCAAGTCCAATCTTTTTGGGGGAAATCTTGAGATTTTATAAAAATTAATTTTTAAAAAGTTTTAACTTATTTTTTAATTTTTGGCTTCACTAGGTCTTCATTGTTGCAAGCAGGCTTCTGCTGGTTGTAGAGCTCAGACTTCTCCTTGTGGAGCACAGGCTTTCTGGCACAAAGGTGCAGTAGTTGTGGTGCATTGGCTTGCCCCAACGCAAGCAGAATCCTAGTTCCCTGATCAAGGACTGAACTTGCGTCCTCTGCATTGGAAGGCAATTCTTAACTACTGGGCCAACAGGGAAGACCCAAACCCTGACCTTTGATCTGAAGTAGCTCATAAAGACTGAGAGAAACTGGGTTTCCATAGCACCGGTCTGTGTAGTCGCCTAGGAGATAGCCCTCTTTCCCTTGCATTGAATAACAGAACCAGTTTTTATCTGGGTACTTTGCTGCCAGCTAAAATACTACATATCCCTTCTTCTCTTGAAGTTTTATGTAGGCCTGTGTTTTATTCAAAAGATATTAAGTGAAAGTTTCCTTCATGAACTATTTCTAAAGTGTGCTTCTTTAGCTCCTTTTGTCATCTTGCTCTTTGGCATAAGGAGGCTGGACTGGATAATGGTCCAAATAACCACCTTGGACCATTCGGAGAGAGCTGTACAGTAATGTAGAGATTATGGGAGGTGAAAAGTTTAGGTACATTTTTATATTAGCATTTGGGTCATATGCAGCCAAACTTACTTCTCATATGCTCTGTAAAGCCTGGTTCACTTCTGCTAATCCAAGAACTGTGAACTTAGTGCATTCCCAAACCATTAGAAAATGCTATGCAGCAGAACCCTGAGTCCACTGTGTGTGTTTTGAAAGATCATGCACAGATCAGACTCTTTGAGACAAAGACCAGAAAAACACTGCCCTAAAACCAGGCCCCCAGGCATTACACTACTCTGACCTCTCCCAGTCCTGCTTCCATGGCCACGTCAGAGTTTAGGCCACATTACTCCTCTTTTGGATTACTTGAAAGGTCTCTTGTCCAGTTTCTCCTTTTCAGTTCTCCCTAATATATACTACTAATGGAGTTATCTTTTCAAGTATTGATTTTTGAATGTCCTACTGTTTGCTAAAGTGTAATTTTTTTTTTCCCATTGCTATCTAATGTTTTTCAAACTACTTATCCAGGGAAGCAACACATGCTCTCAAGCTTTCTTTGTTTTTTTCCTGTCTATTCTTCCATGTGCCACCTGAACTTCATCAGAATATATGATTGTTTCTATGATGAGCCCAGCAATGATTCAGCTCCTGCACATAGCCTTGTCCATATTATTCCTGATACTTGCAAAGCATTCTCACACCATTTGTCAGGGGTTTCATTCTACCCATCCTTAAAGACTCAGCTCTAATACTCTCTCTTATTTGATACTTTCTTTGATAATAATAATGCCTTTTAAATTATGGGTATAGTAGTTTAATAATCGGAGAAGGCAATGGCAACCCACTCCAGCACTCGCCTGGAAAATCCCATGAATGGAGGGGCCTGGTAGGCTGCAGTCCATGGGGTCGCCAAGAGTCAGACACGACTGAGTGACTTCACTTTCACTTTTCACTTTCATGCATTGGAGAAGGAAATGGCAACCCACTCCAGTGTTCTTGCCTGGAGAATCCCAGGGACCTGGGAGCCTGGTGGGCTACCGTCTCTGGGGTTGCAAAGAGTTAGACACGACTGAAGTGACTTAGCAGCAGCAGCAGCAGCAGCAGCAGTTTAATAATAATAATGACTAAATTTTAAGGAACTACTGCTTGCATTCTAAGTTGCTTCAGTTGTGTCCAACTTTTGAGTCCACCAGCCTCCTCTGTCCATAGGATTCTCCAGACATGAATACTGGAGTGGGTTGCCATGCCCTACCCCAGGGGATCTTCCCAAGCCAGGGATTGAACCAGTGTCTCTTATGTCTCCTGCATTGGCAAGTGGGTTCTTTACCACTAGTGCCACCTGGGAAGCCTAAGGAACTACTATTAAGATGTAAATAGTCTGAAAGTTTAGAGTACTTGCAAGCTAAAAATTTAACCTAACAGTTTATGTCTGTTTATCTGTCTATCTGTGCATACATAAACACCTCCACCAACTATATGTATCTGGGTCAGAGACAAAGGCCATTTATTGCACACAACAAAGCAGCAGCAAGAGCAATATTTTGCATGGATTCCTTAAGGCTCCAGTTCCCACAGGGTGATGTTGTGAGTGCCAGATGTTGCTTGTGCATCAAAGGAAAGGAACTCCAAAATTAGGAAACTCTGATCATATATAGGGCTGCTGGTGACATGCCCATTCTCTCCTCTACAAGGAAGAGAAATCATTGAGCTAAATTGCAAGCAAATGTTCCCAGAAGAAGAGGGTAAAGGCATCTTTAGGATGATTACCCTGGAATGAAAGGCAAGGGAAGTTCTTTACCTTTATTGTCCCAGGATGTCTTCAGGGAGGGGATGTATTCAGCTTTACTTTCCTGAAATATCTCCTTATATAAACATTGGCTATAAATGCCTTTTCTCAGAGGGCTTGAAATATGGGGTGATCATGGAGAATTATCTTCCTCCAACTACATGTCAGGCACATCATCTACAGTATCTCCAATCCTAGCTATAACTATGTAATGTAGATATTACTATTCCAGTTTTGCAGACAAAGAGGAAGAGTTAAAATAACATGCCCAAAGCTACAAAGTTACCAGTATTAGAGTCAGGACTCACTATGGACATTGGATGTTAAAGCCAAAACTCTTTTCATCACAAAAATCAACATAGTACGTCTTCAAATGGAAGCAGCCTCATGAAGCTTAATGTGAGTTTATTTTATGGGGTATATTTTCTATTTTTCCTATTCTCATGTAAGCGTCTTGAGGGCAGAGTCATGCTTATATCCTCCACCATGCCTAATAAAGTGAATACCATGTTACTATTGGATGCTTTATAACGATGGTCTGAATGAAAAAAATCTGTCAAAATATGAATGATGAAAACTTGACATTATACCTCCTAAATAATATATGATTGTGGAAAAGAGGTCACAGCATAAAATGCAAATATAGCAACCTCTTGCTTGAAATATTAATAATGATCTCAACTATTTTTTACTTGGCTGACAATTCAGCTTGAATATTGATGAAAATTTGATGTCTAAAGTTTAGAGAAAGTAACTAAGAGTTGATAATAATCAATGAGGAGGAATATATAGAAACATCACATGAGTCAACTCACATGAGAACTGATGTTTCAATATAGGATATGTCGAAAAATGAAAAATTCATTTTATTTTAGAACTAAACCTCTTCCATTCTAACCAAAAATATGCTCAATGCTGAAGAGTAAAAATCAGTGGTTGACTTACAGACTTTTTCCCTTTCAATCTTGTTCTGGGGCAAAAAGTCTTTTCTTATTACTGTTTATTCTAAAGCACTTATCTTCTATTTACATAGTTCATCTTCTATTTTCATAATTTATATCCCTGGGATATGTGTTTAGGTCTTCTTGTCTGAAACCAAGCTGTTCCACTATTCAGAACTTAACGAGCTTCTTAAACAGAAACATTTAGGGGCTGTTAAATACCTATTGCAAGCAAACCTTAGCCCTGATTTTGTCATATAAATACTCCACTCAGATTATTCAGTAGAATAAATACATTTGGTTGTAGTTCCCACTTTGGGCAGTAGTCACTGCTGTCTTTTCCTCCTTATGTCAAGTCACAAGTTTTTGAGGCTGTTCTTGCATTTCTACTAAATACTTGCTTGAATATGTGCCACTTCGTGAGATAAGAAACCTCTATTCCCAACAGATATGGAAAGAACAAACTATATTTACATAATATTTTCATAAATATTAAAAGCAATGTTTTAAAATAAAGAAGATATTTTTACCTTTCCTCAAAAAGATATAACAAGAAAATAGCAATGCAAGTACTCATGAGTGGGAGGAAGGTGATGTTTCATTATACTTTAAACTACTTTGGCAGTTGTTTTCCTTACATATATGCAGGATATTAAAGTGTTAGCTGTGTGTGTGTGATTTATTGTGAAGCCTCTTTGCCCAAAAAGCCCTGCTATTTTAGTAGAGTTCAATATATTTCCTTTGGGGAGATTAAATAAAATATGTTAACTCAGTTAAATTTGGAGTCTGATGACAAATGACTAAATGTGTTCAAATGAGGCAGGCACAGGAAATCTGTCCAGCAAAGGACTAAACTGGGAAATAATGTTTGAATGTCCACTGGCACAGTTTTGCAGTGTGTTGCTCTAGAGTTCGGTATTACAGTATGCCATTAATTTGAAGTAGTGAATTAAACAAGAGAAATAAGATTCCTTTATTCTGGCACATGCACACAACTCAGCTCTTCAGCTGTACACTAAAATTCAAATGTACACATAAAGATAAAATTAGGATGGAAAGTTATGATGGGAAAGTGGAACATGTTTTAGATTTTAGTATATGGTATTTATAAAAGAAGGATGTCTCAATCCCAAATTGCATGTCGAAGTACATTCAGGAAGTACTGTTATTATATTCTGATACTGAAACTAAAGTATCCTAGAGGTAGGAATGCTGTGAATTTTACATCAATTATTTTCTATAAGGAGCAACTGTAAAGATAGTCTTAGGAATTAACTTGGGTCCAATCAAGTTCATGCCAGTTGACTTGGTAGATAAAGCTAGGACAACAAGGACTGAGGTATAATTGTTAAGTGTTTTGCTTAAGATCAAAGCTGGAGTTGATGGCAGTTGGATATCCCAACTATACATGCTTCTGAAAGTAAAATTTCAGAATTAAGATAATCTTGGTAATTTCACAGTGACTTATGCTGAGAGGTTTAAAAGACAGCCTATTGCTATTAATGCTAAACTCACAAATGTAGGAGTAATTCTATGTTGTGAATTTCAAACCTTAGAAAAACATATACAGATATCAACAGAGACCTGGAGAATACTACTTATGCCCTAACATTTTCCTTTTAGTTAACTCTTGATGCTCAAACAGAGCTATGCTGCTGCTGCTAAGTCGCTTCAGTCATGTCCGACTCTGTGTGACCCCAGAGACAGCAGCCCACCAGGCTCCGCTGTCCCTGGGATTCTCCAGGCAAGAACACTGGAGTGGGTTGCCATTTCCTTCTCCAATGCATGAAAGTGAAAAGTGAAAGTGAAGTCTCTCAGTTGTGTCCGACTCTTCGTGACCCCATGGACTGCAGCCTTCCAGGCTCCTCCGTCCACGGGATTTTCCAGCCAAGAGTACTGGAGTGGGATGCCATTTACACTTTAGTAAATACCCAGAGCACCCCTTTTACCCTCAGAATAGAAACTGGGTTCTATTGCTATGTCTGTTCATAGAATAACGTCAAGGGCAATTCATATGTCCAGCCCCTCATCTTTATTAAAGACAGAATCAAACTTAATAAGAACGAAAAGCTGTTAATAGTAAAGTAATATAACAAAATGGTTTATCTCAGTTTTTCTTACATTTCCTATGAAGCCTAGTCTGCTTTCCCAATGCCATAAAGCTCAACAGATTATCATCTTATAAGACCAATCTTTTCTTCTATACCATCCGAAATACATCTTTGGTATGATGTTTTCTACTGAAGATAAATTAAAAGAGAAGGTATTCACATCATTAAATCACAATGATCTGCTTTTTTTTTTTCCTAATAAACTTATGTGTATAAACCCATTTCTGGTATCTAAAGGAATTACAGCCCACCATTGAGGACAGGAAATTGAATTAAGGATGGATAGGATTTCTCTGACAAGTGGAATTTAAGCTCACATCATGAACCAAAAGGATTTTAAAAGTTGATATTTTCAATGATGTTGAGTTAGTAATATTTTAAAATGATGCTTGTATTACCTTGAAGAAATGACCTCTCTATTTTTGTTTAATATAGGATGCTACAGAAAATAGAAAATAAACCTGTACATATGAGAACCTGCATGAGCAGAGATAGGAGCTAAAAAAATGAGAAAGTAAAACATAAGACTTCATAACAACAAAACAAAAAAACAGGGCCTGGAAAAATATCTTCCACCAGAGAGAAAATAAACTATTTAAACTATTTTTAGAGTGTTATGCAAAATCGGATAGGTAACTGTAGTTTAGGTTGAAAGATTCCCTAGGTCTTTGAAACTGTTCTGATCCCATTTTTCTGTCTTGACACCAAGGCATTGCAACCAACCACTCGCATGAAGCATTAGTAGCAGGAGATACCATCACCTGTGGTGCTGTGTTGAACCTCTGTCAGTTTTGATCAATTTTAAGTGTAAATGATTGAATAGCTTAAAAATGAGTAGCTTTTAGAGAACTATTATAGGTGAGTAGAACTGCACTTAAAAGATCACAAGATGGGGGTAGGTTAATGTGTCTGGCAGTCTAATTGTTATTGGAAAAAATAATCTTGAGCCTAACAGCCATGGAGAATTAGGCAGCAGGACTTTGACAGATAGGCATCAGATCTCTTTGAACTAAGTGTTTTTGCTTTTATCTCTTGTCTATTCATGATAACTTCTGAGGAAGCTGGATGACTCTGACCCAATTTAGTAGAAAGTTCAAGGTGTACCTTAATGTCAATTAATGTGTTAGTTTGCCACCTTGATTGAAAAAAAGTTTGGGATTTGGGCTTATTTTTAAAAATTACTTTTTCTGTCTTTTTGTATCAAAGAAAATAGCTAGGACCTTTCATATTTCCTTCCTTGATATAACTGTTGATTGATAGTAATTCTTGGTTTAATTTTCCATGCAGGCAATTTGTTTCAGATAATGTCTACATTTTGTTATGTGTGCTAAGTCACTTCAGTAGTGTCCAACCGACTCTTTGAGACCCTATGGACTGTAGTCCATCAGGCTCCTCTGTCCATGGAATTCACAGTACTGGAGTGGGTTACCATTTCCGTCTCCAGGGATCTTCCTGACCTAGAGATTGAACCTGTGACTCCTGCATTGGCAGGTAGATTCTTTACAACTAGTGCCACCTGGAAAGACCTTTCAACATAAATAAAAGTGGTGAAACTTCTTCTCTTTTTAAATCAAATAATGTCTAGAAAAAAATTTTCTGTAGTAGATAAAATGGAACCATGTCAATCTCTGAAAGCTCTAGCAACAAGCTAAGTTTGGTGAGACACTTGGTAGAACCTGAATCTTTTATAACCTACAGCTGGCAAATTCTTGCTCTACCCATGTCTACCAATACATACACAACATTTTCAGGAACTACAGTATCCTAAACTACTACCCAGGAGATATCTTAGATATACCACAAAGCAGGTCTAGTCAGTTCCTACGCAGTATCATTCCATTTTCCTCCTCTTCTACTCAATTCTCCTGCACTGTTAGAAAATCTGTGCTTCTAAGACCCATTGACATGGCTTATTGCTCAATTATCTGGGGTTGTCCGAGTATAAAGGCAGGTTGTATTCTAAGCAGTCGTTTGGAAAATCAGTTTCAACAACCTAGTGTTTCATATGTCCATAATGGTCATTTTCAAAATAACCCTTAAAAAATGATAGACCCCCTTCAAACTTTTCCAAGGCTCCTACTACTCCATTAAGTGGAACTTGGGCTGGGACTTATGGTTTAAGGTGGTGCAGTGGTAAAGAATCCACTTATCAAGGCAGGAGACAAGCATTCAATCCCTGGGTTGGGAAGATCCCCTGGAGATGGAAATGGCAACCCACTCCAGTACTCTTGCCTGGAGAATTCCAGGGACATAGGAACCTGACAAGCTACAACCCATGGGGCCGCCAAGAGTCGGTCACAACTGATTATACATGCACACACACAAATGTCCCTAGGAGCAGCTCTCCCCACTGCTAATTAGGCTTTCTTACTGGACCACATTGGTGTGCAGGGTTTTCTGTTACCATAGAGTTATCTTCCAGGAAACTGATCAGTCTCTTTAGCTGGTAGCCTTAGTTCAGTTCAGTCGCTCAGTCATGTCTGACTCTTTGCGACCCCATTAACCTCAGCACGCCAGGCCTCCCTGTCCATCACCAACTCCCAGAGTTCACTCAGACGCACATCCATCGAGTCAGTGATGCTATCCAGCCATCTCATCCTCTGTTGTCCCCTTCTCCTCCTGCCCCTGCCCCCAACCCCTCCCAGCATCAGAGTCTTTTCCAGTGAGTCAACTCTTCACATGAGGTGGCCAAAGGACTGGAGTTTCAGCTTTAGCATCAGTCCTTCCAAAGAAATCCCAGGGCTGATCTCTTTCAGAATGGACTGGCTGGATCTCCTTGCAGTCCAAGGGACTCTCAAGAGTCTTCTCCAACACCACAGTTCAAAAGCATCAATTCTTCGGTGCTCAGCCTTCTTCACAGTCCAACTCTCACATCCATACATGACCACTAAATGCAGCTGTTTCAAAGCAGTAGCTTGTTAAGGCAGAGGCCATTTGCTTATCATCTCCATTACTTTTATAGATGAAAATCCTCTGGAGGATAATAAGAACTATTTTGGAGCAAACTGTTAGTAAATCTTCCCAGTCATCCTCTGGAGACTGGTAACTGTTGAGGGCAGAATTAGATTCTGGAGGTAGCTTAAGATGGATCCAGTTGCAGGTTTCCCAGTGAGCTAGCACATGCATTATTATTTTGGTTGTTGTTGCTGTTATTGACTCTTTTGGAGCAGTCATTCTCTGGAAATGTATTAGTGAAACACAACCACCCCATATGAGTAGCCACATATCAAAATACATGTATCTTTTAAGATGCATGGAGATTTTCTCTGAACTAGAGAGATGCTGTGTCTATGCTCTTCTCTCAGAATTCCATGGCTTACGTTCATCTGGTGTCTGTAGAAACGTTCTTGAGACCTCATGAGCTTTTCAATACCCCACAGCCTCTTTGGTAATGACAGGGAAGCAGAAAGGGCTACCCTGTAGTTTAGTGAATCTCTTATCAGCCTTGGTGTGTGCAAGCAACAGCTTCATGGTCAGAAGTCCCCACCCAATGAGAAACTGTATGTCTGATCCAGTCTTCTTTCTTGGATGGACCCAGGACATACCTCCCTTCTCTGACTCTGTCTGACTCCACAGACAATAATTCTTTTAGTGTCAAGCCAGTGCCAGGACTCTGGTATCAGCTTCCTGTTTCTCCATAGTCTGTTATTACTGAAATGTCATTGAAATTTGGACACAAAACTGAAGATAGTCAACGTAATATATGTGCTATATTGAGGACATGTCTCTTTTTGCTTTTGCTAGCAAATATCACAAGAAGATTGTGTTGTTCCTACAGACCTAATAAATCAAGAAGTTAAAATAGTTTACCCAGAAGGTAACTCCATCTCCTAAGGGCACAGCTGGAGAAAGCAAAGAAGAAATCTCCATAAATGGTATTTCCCCTGCACTTCAGCATCTTGCTCTTAAAATGTGTCTCTTAGATATTTTATACCATTTCAGGCAAGCAAAATACTATACTCTATTCAAAAGAATAAGATAACCAAATTTCTCAAAGAAAAGGAACTCACATTTCAAAATATTTTTTCTAATTGTGGAAATAATAGATGTTTATTCTGGAAATAAAAAAGTTATATAAAGTAGGAAAATAATGTCCTATAATCCCATCAGTGAGTATTAACAGATGTTAATGTTTTATTCAATTTATTTGGAGTCTGTCTATGTATACGTACCTATCTATAAACTGTCCATAAAATAATAAGAATAATGGCAATAATGAAAGCTAATATTTATTGAGCATCTTCTGTCTTTTCAAACATTAACTAATTTAGTCTTCATGTATTTCTGTGAAAGAAATGATATTAAAAAGAGGTAGTATTATTATGGTATTGTAAAGAAATAATATTATCTCCATTTTAAAGAAGAGAAAACTGAGATACAGAAAAGTTAAATAACTTTTTGAGTGTCACATAACTTGCATTTGGTAAGAAAGACACACACACACATACACACACATGGAAACTCCCAGACCCACATATACATACTAACACACTTACCTAGACACCACGCACACATACATTTTATGCAGCTTGGTAACAGTTAGCATTTTACAGTGAAAGATTTAAAAATAATGTAAGCCTATTATGAAAACATAGAAAATGCACAAAAATTATAAAGAGAAAAGAATAGTCATCTAATTCCACCATTTAAAATAACCCCCGTCAACACATGTAAACTATTTTCTTCTACTCAACTGGTGCTAAGTTTTAAAATAGTTTTCAGTGGCTTTGTAGGCCACTGTGTGTTTTCACTCAGTACTAAAACAAATACATTTTTTCATAATAAATATGTCATACCCAACATCCCGATTCCCTACTTTTCTATTCTGGATTTCCCTCAAAAACTGCCCATTTTTCTCCTCTTATTATGCAGAAGAGTTTAGCACATGTTCTGACATCTTAGTGTGAGATAGCTCCTAGGCTCCAGGGAGGGAAAAACAAGAACTCCCAGGCTGCACAAAGCATGGATTAAATAATTTTCCCAAAGGCAGTGTTCTCCCTAAGAGGAATTATGGTGTACATACATCGTCCTGTCTCATTATTTTGAAAATGAAAAAAAAAATGCAATGTAACTAATATGCAACTTAACTGAGATTTATAGTGATATATTAATTTTAAGTAAGAGTCAACATATAGCAAGTGGTCAAAAATACATTATGGTGCACAGTTAAAAGTCAATTTCAGTTAAAATAAACAGGGACAACATACATATTCTACTTGCCTTGAGTAGTGTACTGTCTTATTAATGATACAAATACTACTTATAAATTTGTTATTATTTAGTCACTAGGTCATGTCCACTCTTTTGCAACCCCATAAACTGTAGGATCATTGAAAAAGTAAGAGAGTTCCAGGAAAAGATCTATTTCTGCTTTATTGACTATGCCAAAGCCTTTGACTGTGTGGATCACAATAAACGGTGGAAAATTCTGAAAGAGATGGGAATACCAGACCACTTGACCTGCCTCTTGAGAAATCTGTATGCAGGTCAGGAAGCAACAGTTAGAACTGGACATGGACCAACAGACTGGTTCCAAATAGGAAAAGGAGTACGTCAAGGCTGTATATTGTCACCCTGCTTATTTAACTTCTATGCAGAGTACATCATGAGAAGCGTTGGGCTGGAAGAAGCACAAGCTGGATTCAAGATTGCTGAGAGAAATACCAATAACCTCAGATATGCAGATGACACCACCTTTATGGCAGAAAGTGAAGAGGAACTAAAAGCCTCTTGAAGAAAGTGAAAGAGGAGAGCGAAAAAGTTGGCTTAAAGCTCAACATTCAGAAAACTAAGGTCATGGCATCCGGTCCCATCATTTCATGGGAAATAGATGGGGAAACAGTGGAAACAGTGTCAGATTTGATTTTTAGGGGCTCCAAATTCACTGCAGATGGTGACTGCAGCCATGAAATTAAAAGATGCTTACTCCTTGGAAGGAAAGTTATGACCAACCTAGATAGCATATTCAAAAGCAGAGATATTACTTTGCTGACTAAGGTCCGTCTAGTCAAGGCTATGGTTTTTCCAGTGGTCATGTATGGATGTGAGAGTTGGACTATGAAGAAAGCTGATCACCAAAGAATTGATGCTTTCAAACTGTGGTGCTGGAGAAGACTCTTGGGAGTCCCTTGGACTGCAAGGAGATCCAACCAGTACATCTTAAAGGAGATCTGTCCTGGGTGTTCATTGGAAGGACTGATGCTGAAGCTGAAACTCTAATACTTTGGCCACCTCATGTGAAGAGTTGACTCAATGGAAAAGACTCTGATGCTGGGAGGGATTGGGGACAGGAGGAGAAGGGGACAACAGAGGATGAGATGGCTGGATGGCATCACCGACTCGATGGACGTTAGTTTGAGTGAACTCCGGGAGTTGGTGATGGACAGGGAGGCCTGACGTGCTGCAATTCATGGGGTCGCAAAGAGCTGGACACGACTGAGCAAGTAAATTGAACTGAACTGAGACTGTAGCCCACCAGGCTCCTCTGTCCATGCAATTTTCCAAACAAGAATACTGGAGTGGGTAGGCATTTCCTTCTCCAGGGAATCTTCGCAACTCAGGGATTGAACCTGTATCTATCTCCTGGATTGGCATGCGGATTCTTTACCACTGAATCCCCAGGAAGCCCTACTTATAAATTAGCATGTACTAAAATTAATGTAAAGAGAAATGTCTTCAAATGGCAAACCATTTCAGAATTGTTATTCACGATGACCATCCTTTCCTCCCTTTGCAAAATGTCAGAATAGTTCTTTGGAGATAACACGTTAGGCTTTGGAGTAAGATTTTTTTTGTGATGATAAGGAGTGTTGGTAGCAGATGTATGGGTGCCATGTGAAATAGTTACAAGAAACTTTCTGAAGATGGTATAATTTTCTTTTACCTGAAAATAACTGAATTTTGATAGTGACCTAAAAACACTGCAACATTTTGATGAGCTGGATATGAATTTAACCAAATCATCATGGTGCTCACATTTGAGACATACTCCTAAGAAAATCTCTTCACTTAAAGTTTCTGCCTCAGATCTTGGGAAGCAGCTGCAAGTTTGCACAGTTTCAATGAATTCCTCAGCTACTGTCTGGGAATCCAAACATCCTCAAAGGCACCTTCTGACCCTGGTGATAGGTGTCTTAGTCATATCTACAATATAGATTTAAATAGCAAATTAATTTCATATGTTTGGCTTGTAGCTTATTTTATAGTTCCTTTATTATAGCAGGTCTGTACTGTCAAGGCTCCAATGATAAATATGTTTTGTGCCCAGCACAATAATCTCTATCACCAACAAAGATGATAATTTATTTCACACTTCATTACAGCTATCATTTAGTGAATTATTTTCAATGCTCATCTTAATGTATTAGTAGATATTTATAAACACACACAGGGTGTAGGAATACCATATATTTTTTTTTTTCTTGGCAGACTATCTGATGTTTCTTAGCTAATGAGAGATTAAATGAGAAATCTGATCACTGCATGGATCATCTCTGCCTGTGAAGTATTGTTGATATTCTCAATTCCAACATCATTTCAAAATGACACCAAAGCCCTAGGAGGGGCATAGCATACATTTACAAACTGTCAGTATCACACTTTTTCTCTCACATACACAGACTTAGTTACCTGCAAGTTTTCTAAAACTCTTTTTGGTTATGCTACTCCTGTCTTTAAATTTTGCAATGGTTGCCATTATTTGAATTGAGATGGTGACCATCACTTTCTTTGGACTGGAATTAAAATTTCTGAACCAAGTGCTAGCCATTTAATAAATATTAAAACTAGTATCTTAATTGTGTTGTTTACACACACACACACACACACACACGGGCTTTCTAGGTGGTGCAGTGGTAAAGAATCCCTCTGCCAAACAGGAGACGGGAGTTTAATCCCTGAGTTAGGAAGATCTCCTGGAGGAGGGCATGGCAACCCACTCCAGTACTGTACCACCTGGGAAGTCCTGCCAAAACCATGCCATCCCAGAAATGCAGCCCAGATCCAGGAACACAATAAACTCTACAGAGCCCAACAAGATTACTCAATCCAAACCAACTACTCATACAAAAGGCAAGCTATTGGAAGCCCTCATTTTAGACACCATAATATTGGGTTCTCAGTGTCATGCAATCTCATATTGACTTATTAACATCATCTAAATGATGTTTATTATGCACTTGCTGTGTGTCTGACATTGTATTCAACACTAAGGACATACTGATGAATAAAACAGATTCCATCTTTTCTAAAAGTCTTTCTAAATGTTGTCAGCAACACACTGCTGGACAATAAATACGCATTTGGATAATAAGTCCTCTGCTGGCAGTTTGATGCTTTCCTGGAAAACACATTAGAATATTGTGTATCACAGTATACCTTTCACAAATGTGAAATGGAAATTAATTATGATTTTTAGAGATGTATTTTTATGTTACATTTTTAAGGTTTAACATAAGTTGTTAGGAATAATGTGGTCAATTTATCTTGACTAACATACTGTTAGGGTAGAATATGTCCAAACTAATTTTTATAAATAAAATGCTATTCTTTTTATGTGCTAAATTTATTTGATTATTACTATTATATTGAATTTTATAAAAATGTCATAAAAATAAGTTTCATAATATATTCAATAAAATATAAAAGGAATCAATATTCCTTTTATTCTTATTATATAAAATTATTTTGTATTTATTACATATATCCTTTTATTTTCAAATTTCAAATAATTGAAAATAAGATTTTTATTAGAGACTCAATCCATTTTACTTTAATTCTTCAGAGTGTTATTTATTATGAAGCTATGTCAATGAATCACATAAATTCATTCATAAATGAGTGATGAGATTTCTTGTCATTTTCAAAGTACAGCGACCTTTCTTATATTGCAAGGAGCATTTCCAGAACAGGACAAAATACTCCTTTCAGTGTGAAAAGGTGTTATTCAACAGTACACAAGTAGATGCAAGTCAGGGTATTGCTAAGTTGTACAACCTGCACACTTTATACTAATTTTTCAGAGAGACAACAGGATAATCAATTGGCAATATTCTCTAATCTGAAGGCACACTTGGAGATTGTCTCAGTGGCATACAAAGTGGAGGTTTAATTACTATCTATGTACTAGCAGATATTTTTATATTGTAGTTGGATGAAACAATTGGCTTTTCATTTAAATAATGATTATTCTAAAAAACAATATAAACTTGAAATAGCATTTGGTTCCTAACTGGCATAGTTTCAGCTATCTGATCAACAAGGACAGGCATTGTCACATGAACAAAAGAAGCTGCATAAAGATGACAATCCACTTACCACATTAATTAGAGGAAACAGTTGGAAGTTGATAATATGTCTTTGAATTTTGATTCAGTGGTGAAGAAAAGAATTAAAATTGAAAATACAATCAAATTTTGCCTCTAAAGATACATTTTTCCAGCATGATATACACACCTATGCTACAGAATGCTGATTGTCAAGGAAAGGTACTCATGTAAATATCCAATGGGGGCAAGAGAAAAGTTATTTAAAAAATAATTTCTTTAGGTGGTTGATAATGCCAAACAAAAGTCAAGATTCTGTCAACATAACCTAATACTTCAGAATCAAACGATCATGGTTCCAAGTGCAAGACTATCAGGATTTCAAAGAACTGCACTGTCATCAAAATGATTTCATTGTCAAGAAATTGACTTTTTACTACCCTCACTGGAAGACAGTGAATCATGTATTACTCGACATGTTTTGGAATAGCATCAAATTTCCTCAACAGAACATAAATGTTTCCCAGCACTGAGAGCCTGATTAAAAAGCAGTTACTATTATCAGTCCTATTTGTGCTCAGTTGCTCAGTCATATCTGGGTCTTTGTGACCCCAAGGACAGTTAGCCTGCCAGACTCCTCTGTTCATGGGAGTTTTCAGGCATAGATACTGGAGTAGATTGCCATTTCCTCCTCCAGGGATCTTCCTGACCCAGGGATTGAACCCATGTCTCCCGTGTCTCCTGCGTTGGCAGGCAGATTCATTACCACTCAGTCATTTGGGAAGCTGATGTTGTATGGAGTACATTTTCAGAAATGGGAACTTAGGTAGTTGAGATCTCTGATGACCTTCTGTAGGTGGCATACTTTAGAACTGTGGGTCTGTAGTTATTAAAGTACACAGATGCAGAACGGATGGGCTGTGTGCAGAAATACGTAAATAAGTAACGCTTAATTTCCTTTTCAGAGTCCAAAAACTTATTTGAAGTTAACCACAAATGAGAGAACTGCTTCATAACCTATAAAAAGCCTTTTAAAAATCCTAATTAAGAAATGCCAAATG
Source organism: Nanger dama (assembly GCA_917880005.1). Classification (NCBI taxonomy): domain Eukaryota; kingdom Metazoa; phylum Chordata; class Mammalia; order Artiodactyla; family Bovidae; genus Nanger; species Nanger dama. Next base: position 9,271,345 of record CAKJTW010000032.1, on the reverse strand, counting down.
GTGATGATTTGGAAAGAGCTAGAAAGGAACCAAACCTAGAAAAAGGGCATGTCCTTCCCTAAGTCCAAATTGACTGCACATGCACTTATTTAGCTTTCATTACAAAATAGTCTCATTTCCTTATTCATAAAATATGGAGCATTCTGATGTTGGGTTTTTTTTTTCTTCTTCTTCTTCTTCTTTCCACACTGAGAATAAAACATTAACTTTGTCTTAAGAAAGTCACAGATATATACCAACCTTAACTCTGCTGCTAATTAATGCTATCAAAAGACCTAGCAGGAGTTTCTGCAGCCTTTTATCTCTGCATGATGAGTGGCTTCAAATAGCTCCCATCTCCCCTTACCAGTTGGATGTCATCTAAAACCTGAATAATAGCGGCAACTGTTCTTAGGAAAAAATACTGCAGCCACTTCCTCTAGAATATAAAGTAAAAGAAAATGGGCAGCATGTAATTACCTAATGACCAGGTTTTTTTCAAGGTAGTTGTAAGGTCAAGATTAGCTGGGAAAGTAACACCAGAATATTTTTCTGCTTTGACAGTAAGCAAAAACAAAAAACCTCTTTACTTGAAACTCTTTCATGTAATTATTTCCATACTCTTTTTTTCTATACACACACCACCCACACTCACACATAATTCTTGCTCACCATTTCAATTTTAGAAAGAAATGGTCTCTGCTTTCCTTAGCTGTGTATATTAGCAATGTCTGAAATGTTTCAAGGTGAATTAGTTTTAGGATTATATTGCACTATAACACAGGAAAACATGATATAGGGTTTTTTGTAAAACATCTCCAGGATCTTTGCAATAAAATTCCTTTAAGGGGATAAGCCAAAGCTTACATGTTACTGTCACATTCTATATGATACTTTATGTAGAATATCATTAGAGGATACACTTAACTTTGTGCAGATACATAAATGACTCTTATCTTTTCCAACTGTACTTAAAAATCATGTCTTCTAAATGCAACTCACATCATTTCCAAAGTCTTTTATTTTTCTATTTTGCTATTAAGAATCGATTTATCCTATAAATGACTTAATTTCTAGTTTTAGTAAGTTGACAAGGTAAATCTTTTTACTCTAAGAATTATAGAATAGTCTGCATGGTTTTTGTGAGCTAAAATTTTTAGGAACGAAGTTGGAAACATACAAAATAATTCGACATGCTCCACAATATTCCAAACAAGAACTAAAGTGAAAAATTTCTGAACAACTCTAGCAATTAAACAATATTTAATCCACTATAATTTTCAATAGGATCTAGGGGGAAAAGTCACTGGTATATGATTTCATTATCATCACAAGTCAAAAACATAGTACCATGGTTTGAAATAGCAGGGTTTTATTTTTTTTTTAAATAGAAAGTTATAATAGCTATTGAATAAATAATCAGTATTTGGAAAAATATTTTAACTAATCTTTCCCCCTCCTTTCTTAGATGCTAAATTGTCTGCTATTTCTGAGACTAATACCATTGTACTTGTTGGATAATTTACAGTAAACACACATCCTCTTAATCACATCACAGAAACTGAAATAGATTTGTAAAACCATTAAAAAATCAATACTTAGCTTTTAGGTGATGAATTAATTAATGGAGTGTGAATGCTTAAAGTCTGTATTACCCAGCATGCACTATGGCTTTTCATAATATCACTGTCAATGGGAACAGTATGCAAAGTAATGTAATGTAACTAGTAGGGAAGTGCTGATAAAAATATATCAATCTCTGCTACTCAATGAGAATATTCCAGTAAAAACTTCCTTTTGGTAAGAAATACAATTCAATATTTTTCTGTTATGTATAATGATGGAAGAAAGAAGCACTGTTGACAAATGAAATCCAGAGAAAAAATAATCAGAAATGTCCCAACTCTTTTTAATTAATCAGGCAATAGATGATGATACATGTAATGGCAAGATATGAAATAATGGAGGTCTGTACAAATTGGGGAATGAGACTTTACTTGTTTCCTCCATTAAAGTTTTTAAAAGCCTTTTTCTGAAAAATAGATCACATTTTCCTATTTTCATTTGTGTTTATTCTATCCTAACCGTCTTCCAGTGCTTCTTTCCACTTCTTTTAAAACTTCTTGCTCAAAGATACCAACTAAGGGACTTCCTGGAGGTCTAGTGGTTGACTCTAAGCTTCCAGGGCCTTCACTGTAGGGGGCGCTGGTTTGAACCCTGCTCAAGGAACTAAGATCCCATACGCTGTGCACTGGACAGCCAAAAAAAAAAGATACCAATTAAGATTTCTACAGAAAAGTGTAGTCATATATTGGATATTGGTTGCTGCCTTCAATAACTTACATTCTAGTTGCATAACATTATAAAGTAGACCAATATTAACAACATAGGAGTAATGGAAATGGAGGAAGTTGTGTTTAAGGTGGCAAAACACATAATTTTGGTGACAAGTTTTAAGAACAACAAGTTACAAACATAAAATTAAATATGAGGGTTTTTTACTTTTGCTATAGTTTCAGCCAGATGTAGGTTGTCACTGAGAACAACCATTAAAGCTGAGAAAGTTTTCTTTAAAAGGGACCTGTTAAAAGAAACTAGGAAATTGTTGTGGCAAACAAGACTAGGGCAAACAATCTGATGATAGGAAACCATAGAGAGAAGAAAGAATTCAACTTTAACTTCAGAACTTTTGTTGATTCTAGATATAGAGGAAAAGATTTAGTTAGGATCCAAAGTGTTGGACAGAGAACTCCACTAAGAGGCAGAATAATAAGTAGAGATTTTGGCAATCTTGCAGGAACAGAGACCAAAATTACAGCCTCACAGACCCTAATTAAGTAAAAAAGCAGTAACAAAAATAACAAAAGGTACTCAACTTTTAGCAAACTAAGCTTTACATTTCTAAATAATATGTTGGTCAAATAAGATATCAAAGGGAAATTTAAAAGAAATATTTTTGTGTGATAATGAAAATTAGATATCAGATGATTAGGATATAGCTTACTCCTTGGAAGAAAAGTTATGAACAACCTAGATAGTATATTCAAAAGCAGAGACATTACTTTGCCAACTAAGGTCCGTCTAGTCAAGGCTATGGTTTTTCCAGTGGTCATGTACGGATGTGACAGTTGGACTATGAAGAAGGCTGAGCGCCAAAGAATTGATGCTTTTGAACTGTGGTGTTGGAGAAGACTCTTGAGAGTCCCTTGGACTGCAAGGAGATCCAGCCAGTCCATTCTGAAAGAGATCAGCCCTGGGATTTCTTTGGAAGGACTGATGCTAAAGCTGAAACTCCAGTACTTTGGCCACCTCATGTGAAGAGTTGACTCATTGGAAAAGACTCTGATGCTGGGAGGGATTGAGGGCAGGAGGAAAAGGGGACGAGAGAGGAGGAGATGGCTGGATGGCATCACTGACTCCATGGATGTGAGTCTGGGTGAACTCTGGGGAGTTGGTGATGGACAGGGAGGCCTGGTGTGCTGTGATTCATGGGGTCACAAAGAGTCAGACACGACTGAGCAACTGAACTGAATTGAACTGAACTCAACTCTAGATTGTGAGTTCTCTCTCCCAGGACCTAAAGATATTGTTTCATTCACTTCTGACTTTTACTGCTGATATTTTAGTCGTTTATGCCCTATGGTTTTGTTTTTCCCTTCTCATTGTGCTATTTTTGAGAAAGTTGTCCTTCAGAATTCAAAGTTTTGTGGAAAATTGGAGAAAGAAAGATGAGAAGGATAGGGCTTTCTCTGCTCAGATATCTACTTTAATTGGGTACCATGTTTTGTTTTGTTTCATTTCCTAATTATGCTTCTGTCTCCAGTACAGTTCAGGACCTAGCAGCTCTCAAGGAAAACACTATTTCTAGAATTTGCTTACCTCTCTTGCTTCACCTTTTCACATTTTTTTCCCCAACTTTGAAGATTTCCTTTGCTTTTCTACCAGTTAAGCACAGCTTTTGAAGAGAAGTTAACAGAAAATAGTTTTGGATCAATTGAAGTGTTTTTTGTTAGGATAAAGTTTCTGGAAATCTAGTCTCCTTTTACCAGAAAAGGCAGTGTGACAAGGATTTATGTATTCTGTCTTTGTATGTTTTTGTTTACCCTCCCAGACTGCAAACTTCATCTTAGACTCTATTTTAGTTATTTTTGATTCCCTTGACCCAGCATATCATCTGATATAAAAAATACATAACAAGGGATCTTGAGTTTTTAAGGAGTGTGGCCAAAGAAAAATACAGTTAGTGTGACTTTTTAAAAGGAATGAGGTGTTCAGAGGAGCTGGAATGTACAACCCAGGGCGAGGAGAGGTCACTGGACACAGACATTAGAAGGTGAATTGGAAAGAACAGTTTGTAGGTGGTACAGGGAAACAGAGTAGAGGGAGGAGCAGAGGAGTCGGAATTAAATGGTGAAGTGGCTTCTCCAAGTAGAGTGTGAAGATGAGGGGAAAAAAGGTGGAGGAGGGAGATTGATGGGAAGGGAGGACTAAGAAAATAACATTTCTTTTGAGAAAATAACATTTTTACTGTGAAAGATCTTTAATCAGAACTTAAGAGTGGGAAGATCTGATAAAGACTGAAAAATTAAAGAAAGAGGGAATTCTCTGACAGTCCCCTTGTTAGGACTTTGAGCTTTCATCACTGAGGGTGCAGGCTCAATGCCTGATTGGGGAACTAAGATCCTGCAAACTGTTCAGCATGGCCAAAAATAAAAAAAAGAAAGGGTGAATAATTGATGGAACAAGTTCACTGAGAAGGAGTAAAAGTATGTGATCAGGAATAAGAATGGTGAACTTCAAAACAGAATAGAGAAAAAAGAATGGATGGTAATAAAATTCACTTAAGGGACAAGAAAAGGAAGGGGAGTTTTTACCTGTTGAAAATGGTTTTCTCATTTATTTATAATGTATTTCCCACCTATTACATAAAAAGGATTAGAAGCATGTGGAATGCTGGTAAAAGAAAATGCATCCTGAATAATTTATTTTGGACAGGTGCAAGAGAATTTATAGATAGCTAACATTGAATTCCACATGAAAAGGTGACAGAGAAAAAGGATTTGGGGAACAGACTCATAAAAAAATATCTATACTCTCATTTATTTTCATTTAGCACTGTCATCTTAGAGGTGCAGCACATGAAACTTTTATTGTATAATAGTTGTCACACTTACCAGACTGGCAGAGGTTTCTTTAGACCTAAGATTTGAGATTCCAAGGGAAACATTGTGAGTCCTTCCTGAGACCAGAGTGGAAACATCCCTATCCTTCTAATTAGGTGAAGACAAGAGTTGGGCCCAAGTCTAGACTGATTTTCCTCTCATTTTCAGCTCAGCTTTGAAGACCAGGGGACTCAATGTCGAGTTTCAGTCTATGTAAAAACTTAAAAATATGGTACCATATTTGCTATCAAGATGCTGAATCACGTCATGCAAAATATCACGTGAATTTCTATATGAAGCAGATCTAGAGAACATTTTATAATTAGAATTTGCTACAGTCTTCATTAGCATTCCTGGTATAATTGTGTTAGAAAAAAATTTTTCCCAAGACTTAAAATATTGTAGAATATTCAAGTCAAATAATATCCAAGGCAGGTAGGCCTTCTTTGAATCATTGGAAAGAAAGTATATATTTTGGAAGTCCCTCTTCTCGCCTTATATTTTCACAACTGACTGCCTTAGGTAGAAAAATCCACAGTGCTGAATACCGACTTACTGACTCACTGAAAGGCAATGGCCCAATACAAACATCATAATAAAAGATGAAACTAAGAAGGAGCAAATAAGAGGCAAAGATCAAATGGAAAATGCTGTTTCCAAAATGAAACACTGAGTCCAGGAAATCCTCAAGTGTTAATCTTGAACCTGAGAAGAGCTTGGCTCTGAAATCTTGGCCTCCAGTATATGAGTTGTATCTGTTACTCTCTGTGTGGCTCCATGTGACATATACTCAAGTGTGGAAAAAGAAAACAAATTCCAACCTGGAGTGGAAGGCTGTCTAAAGATAGCATCTCATTCATCAACCACCCCTGCCACCCCCTCACAGGGTGCTGTTATCTGATTTCCTCTTTCCAATCCCAGGACCAGTGATCATGCTGTTCTCCATGGGCCATGAAGGAGCCTCTCTTTGCTTCACGCACACCTTGTTCCCCATTTGCTCAAAGTATCACCAACTATAATAGTAACTAGGACTTTTGTTAGTAAAGGCCAGGGAAACTAATTCATCTGATGTAACACATATGTTATTACAAAAGTCTTTTAAGGGAAAAGCTTTTATCCAAAAAGTGGCTGTGATGGAGGTCATGTCAGGAGCTGCAAATAACAGTGGGAAAGCATGGGTTGAAATCCATCTGGTGTCTCTTCTTGCCTAAGACTTTCAAGGTGAAGAAGAAGAATTTCTAATGTTTAAGGATCTCAAGCATATCCTTTGTGCCAAACACTGTGTCTACTGCTTTCACACCCAGTGCTTCTTTTACACCTTCCAATAACAAGTGAAGAAACATGCCATACGGGTTCATAACTTTCCTGCAGAGGATTTAAACTCAGGTGTGTTTAAAACTTAAGTCATGATAGTTCCCTGTTCATGGTACTCTGATGGTTTCTCACCACACTTAAACTCCCAAGTCCACCATGTTCTATGAGGTCTTAGCTCTCTGGCCTCTGTCTACACCTCTGTCTTTATCTCCTACAATTACCCACTCTGTATCAGGTTCAGTTCAGTTCAGTTCAGTTGCTCAGTCATGTCTGACTCTTTGCGACCCCATGAATTGCAGCACGCCAGGCCTCCCTGTCCATCACCAACTCGCGGAGTTCACTCAGACTCGTGTCCATCGAGTCAGTGATGCTATCCAGCCATCTCATCCTCTGTCGTCCCCTTCTCCTCCTGCCCCCAATCCCTCCCAGCATCAGAGTCTTTTCCAATGAGTCAACTCTTTGCATGAGGTGGCCAAAGGACTGGAGTTTCAGCTTTAGCATCATTCCTTCCAAAGAACACCCAGGACTGATCTCCTTCCAGAATGGACCGGCTGGATCTCCTTGCAGTCCAAGGGACTCTCAAGAGTCTTCTCCAACACCACAGTTCAAAAGCATCTATTCTTCGGCACTCAGCTTTCTAAACCCCTCCCTATTGGTAGTCACCTTCTTGCTTTCTTTCTAACACAGCTAGTTCGCTCACGTGCAGGGTCTTTGCATATCCTGATCCCACTGTTGGGAAAGCTCTTCCCTCGGGTATCTGTATAGTCTCCTCTACTCAAACACTTCCTCCTCAGAGAAGCCTGACCATCCTAAATCATTCCGCATTCCTTTATCCTACTTCATTTTCCTTTGTGGCCTTTTTTCACTCTATGTCATGTTGACAATATTCCATTATGTCTTGTCATATCATATTTTTGTGTTTCCCACTAAAATGTAAGTAAACTCTGTGGGTGGAGGTATTGTATAACATGAGTGTTTGGAACAATGTCAGGCACTTAAGAGGTGCTCAATAAATGTCAAATATCTGAATAAATTATATGATAGTTTTAGTCCTGCACACCATTTTGATGCAACAGTAATGCTGGCATTTTATAGTTGTTGCTGATGTTTACTGGGTGCTCACTGCATTTGAAGCATGAACTAAATGCCTGACAGAATTTATTACATTTAATTATCCACACACTCACATAAAGGCATATGAGTGAGATTTTTGATTATATTTTTACCACCATAATTTCTCCCTCATTTACATGATAACATGCTATGCTGCAAAAATTAAATAATAATCACAAAACTAAATAAGTGGAACAGCTGAGATTTGACTCGAGTCCATGTCACAACCACTATTGACAGACATGCTCATATTGTCTCATCAGTGATTTTGTTACATCCATCTCCTACTAGAATCAGTGATTTAGTCCTGCCCCTTTTTGTACAGATGAGAAAACTTGAGGCCAATAGTAATTTTTAAAAATATTTATTTATTAAACTGAGCCAGGTCTTAGTTTAAGCATGTGGGATCTAGCTCCCTGGCCAGGGATTGAACCCAGGCCCCCTACATTGAAAGGGGACAATCAGGGAAGTCCTACTAGACCACCAGGGAAGTGCCCCAAGAGTAATTTAGAGCAGCAAACGTTGGACTGGAAGAAACACAAGCTGGAATCAAGATTGCCAGGAGAAACATCAATAACCTCAGATATGCAGATAACACCACCCTTATGGCAGAAAGTGAAGAGGAGCTAAAAAGCCTCTTGATGAAAGTGAAAGAGGAGAGCAAAAAGTTGGCTTAAAGCTCAACATTCAGAAAAGTAACATCATGGCATCCAGTCCCATCACTTCATGAGAAATAGATAGGGAAACAGTGGACACAGTGTCAGACTTTATTTTGGGGGGCTCCAAAATCACTGCAGATGGTGACTGCAGCCATGAAATTAAAAGATGCTTACTCCTCGGAAGGAAAGTTATGACCAACCTAGATAGTACATTCAAAAGCAGAGACATTACTTTGCCGACTAAGGTCCGTCTAGTCAAGACTATGGTTTTTCCTGTGGTCATGTATGGATTTGAGAGTTGGGACTGTGAAGAAGGCTGAGCGCTGAAGAACTGATGCTTTTGAACTGTGGTGTTGGAGAAGACTCTTGAGAGTCCCTTGGACTGCAAGGAGATCCAACCAGTCCATTCTAAAGGAGATCAGCCCTGGGATTTCTTTGGAAGGACTGATGCTAAAGCTGAAACTCCAGTCCTTTGGCCACCTCATGCAAAGAGTTGACTCACTGGAAAAGATGCTAATACTGGGAGGGACTGGGGATAGGAGAAGGGGACGACTGAAGATAAGATGGCTGGATGGCATCACGGACTCGATGGACATGAGTCTGGGTGAACTCTGGGAGTTGGTGATGGACAGGGAGGCCTGGCGTGCTGTGATTCATGGGGTCACAAAGAGTAGGACATGACTGAGTGACTGAACTGAACCTTTTGGCACCAGTGACCGGTATCGTGGAAGACAATTTTTCCACAGACCAAAAATGGGGAATAGTTTCAGGATGATTCAAACATATCACATTTATTGTGCACTTTATTTCTATTATTCATATATCATCTCCACCTGGGATCATCAGGTATTAGACCCCACAGGTTGGGGACACCTGATTTAGAGAGAAGGAAAGATGGCAAGATCTGGAACCCATACTTCTTTACACTTTCCTGAATGTACTAAAGCAGCCTGGGACTAATAAAGAATTTTTTGAATACCAATCAAGAAGGAAAAATGTTTAGGTACTTCCTGACAACACTAATCAAAATAATACATTCAGTAGCAAATTCAGAAGAGAAGTATGTGAAATTGACATTTAGATGTGTGAACAATATTTGGAAGAAATAAGAATTCTTTGGCTATAAACTTGAAATTAGCTCACAGTATGTAAGAGATTTTAGCACATCTGTGTGTGACAAAGGCAGCCTTTCAATTCCAAATAGACTTCTGATCCAGTTTGTACCATATTGAAGATATTTAAATGAGTATAACCTGGATGACCAAGGAACTCACTCCAGCATTTATTTCTTCACATTTGAAGATGATTGTTCTCGGATGCTGGAGCAGATTTCATTGTATTTTACTCACAGAGACTGAAAATTGCATTAACACTTAAAACATGATGACTGAACTGTTTAAAAGACAGAATATGGATGAATGGATGGTGCCTAGACAGAGATTAGTACAGGTGTTTATGACTAGAGAAATTAGTAAGTCAAACACTGTGGAAATAGTGCTGCATATTAACATGTATCTGTTGGAATCACAACCTATATGTGTGTATGTGTGTGAGTGTTTAGTAGTTCAGTTGTGTCTGACTCTGAGACCCTTTGGAGTGCAGCCCTCCAGGCTCCTCTGTTCATGGGATTTTTCAGCCAAGAAATACTGGAGTGGATTGCTATTTCCTACTTCACAGTATCTTCTAGACCGAGGGATCAAACTTACATCTCTTCCATCTCCTGCACTGGCAGGTGGATTCTTTACAGCTGAGCCTCCAGGGAGCCCTCTGCTTCTTGAACTTCAGCTTTTACACCAGCTCTCTAGAGAAAGGTTTATTGGGTGGATTAGGGTGAGTTCAGTCAGAACTCTGTCTCTTTGTGGATGCTTGTGATCATAAACAGCCACATTCAGAATGAGAGGACTCAGTCAATGACCATTCAAGAAACAATTATTTTTCATGCATTTAAAAGAATTTTTGCTTTTGATTTACAAAGACCCCAAACTTTATATAATTATGGAATCCCTCTCATTGTTTAGGATGATCAAATCACTGCATAGAAGTTATCTCTATGAAACATATATTCAATAACATATTGAGAATTATAACAAAGGATAAGAAATATAGTATGTGTATACAGGTATATATTGTAGAAGGAAATGGCAACCCACTCCAATATTATTGCTTGGAAAATTCCATGGACAGACAAGCCTGATGGGCTATAGTCTATGAGGTTGCAAGAGCTGGATGCGACTGAGCATGCAAGCATGCATATAGGTATATATATATTTACATTTATATTTATACATACATGTTTTATATATATATATATATATATATATATATATATATATATTTCATGGACTTGACCCAGAGAACATTTGCTTTTATAAACAGTTTTATTGCTTAACTGGTAATTAGGTCCTGGCTTGCTGGTGTGTGGTATTAACATAAATTGATAGAGAGCCTCACCAGGTGCATTCAATTTAAAAGTTTTAAAGTAAGGTATCATGTTTTACCACTTGGTTACATTTTGAAAATATATTTAATAGGTTTATTCCAATGTCAGGGTTGCAATAAATGGAAGTCAAGCTGACTTAAAACAGACCAGTCTGTGGGTTAATCTTCCTGTCTCCTGATTTCCATCACCTACTTTGAACCTATTTAGTCATCCATTTGCAGACCCTGCCATAGCCTGTGGCTGAAGCCTGCAGTTGCTCATTTCCATGCACTAGAAGAGCTACATAGTTTTCTTTGCCTGGAATGTTATTTGTCTGAGTCAGACTAACCATCCAGAACTAACAAGGCACAGGGCCAAATATATCCATTATTTCTGTAAAATGGCTGGGTGAACTTCGGTGCAGCATGAATAAGACTTAAACAGAGGCATTAAATAAACCATGAGCCTATTTGTGAAAAGTCCTGCCTTTGGTTACTGTTCATTTACTGGCTCTTGGCTTGTGTGCTGAACCCCTAGTATGGGCCCTGATGAGCAGGCATCAGAGGTATACTAGGGAATTATGTAATGCAATTATTTTTAGGCTTTTCTGAGGATATGAACAGTTTATGAAGTAGCTTAAAGCTGAAAATTCAGGCAGAAGGAGTAGAAGGAGTAAGAGACACTCAGCATTAGGTACTGGATTTCTCTAGGAAATGAGTCAATACTGATCCAATTAGTTGTTGCTAATACTTTCCTGGAAGAATATTCCTTTAAATGCAATAACATACTAGTTATAGTCTTAGCATTTCTTAGACGACATAGACGTGTGCACACATTTCCACCTCTTGCATCAACTTCTGCAAAACTGAGTGACTACTGGGACAAGGTTTTATGTGAAACTTTGAGGGCCCCCTTAAAATTATCTAATATTCCCACTTGAGTGTGTACCCAGAGATTTACAGTTTAACACACTGTCTTTCTAATGGAAGTTACTGAAAAGCCACTAATGGAAGTTATATATATTGCATCTTCTGGGCACATAATAAAGTGCATCTGTAAAGAATTAAAATTCATATATTTCCTACAAATCTTACTCATTCTGTAAGAAAAATCTCAACTCTTGCTATGTTCTAAAAGCCTTCCCTGATTATTTTGGTATAAATGGGTATAAGTTTTTATTTTCATTAGAATCTCTTTTGTATTCTCTAAATGTTTCTTGCTAGAATGTTTCATGTGAGAATCTTTTCTCCTCAATTAACTTGCAGACTGCTAAGGGGAAGGGTATGCATGACATTTTATAACTTCCTGATACCTAATTAAGATGTTATAAATTCACGCTTTGAGACGTTCCCTTTTGATCCAACATATTGCAGAAAGCAGATAAAATATAAAAGATACAATTAAATATCTTTGACATACTGAAAGACCAGAAATGGGAGGAAATGCAAAATACTGAGAGAAACTAACACTGCAGGTCTGTTAGGATCTGAGACTAGAAGCAAGGAAAGGCAGATTCTATGGAGCAGAAGGAAATGTGGTTCCTTGGGTGCAGTGGGGCACTAGAGCTGGTCTCACTGTGGAGCTTCTTGACACTGAAAAGGAGCTGAAAAAAATCCCTGGTTTACTACTTTGAGGGGACACAGTGCTTATAAACACTGCCTCTTATAGAGGCACAAAGAAGCAGACAGTGTTTTAGCCAGGCAACCTTGAGCCAAGCCACCACTTGGCAGCAGGAAATGAACTCATGACAGATTAAATGAAAATAAGAGAAAAACATCAATAGTGGTTTTAAAATAAGTATGTTTAGAATCTCTAAAGGGAATGAGAAATAAGTAACTCAAGAATGAGAAATTATGAAACCAAAACAGATATAATAATGAAGGATAAATATAAAAAAATTAAGAGATTTTTAAAATGAAAATTATTGTTTTTGAAATGGTCATAATTAGATTAACCTTTAAATGAGACATGAAGGATAAATGGAAATATAATTTGGGGAAGTTTTACAGAATGTAGCACAGGTGATAGAGACATAAAAGATGTATAACAAGTATGGGCTATGGGTTGGGATAATTTAATGTAATTATATAAGTGTTCCAGCAGAGAAAATGTCTGAGGCTGTATTTAAAAATATAAGAATTTTCTGAATTAAGGACGTGTGCTATAGTCCACCCCATGGACTGTAGCCTGCCAGGCTCCTCTGTCCATGGGATTCTCCAAGTAAGGATACTGGAGTGGATTGCCATGTCCTCCTCCAGAGGATCTTCCAGACCCAGGGATCAAACCTGTGTTTGCCGTGGCTCCTGCATTGCAGGTGGATTCTTTACAGATAAGCCACCTTTGAAGTCAGACATGAATTCAAAGTCTCCACCAACTATAATGGATGAAAATAAGTTGATAATGATACCTGTCTTAAAGAAACTGAAGTATATCAAGGATAAACAAAAAGACATGACACTTGGCAAGGAATAATGATCACACGATGGGACTCTTCTCAGAAGCATTAATAAATGCTGGAACACATAATGCTCTCATAATAGTAAAGGAATAAAATTTTAAATATAAATTATGTACCCAGCTAATATACTTTTTATAATGAGGCTGTAATAAATATATCTTCAACTATATAAAGCTAAGAGAGTATATCTACTACTCCACATCATCACTAAACCAATTACTGTGTGACATATTTCCTTTATTGAAAGTAAGGGAAGAGTGTGTTAGAAATTAATGATAAATATGTGAATAAATATAATAAATAATTGCAAAAATACCTATTATGAACTTTTTAAAATGTAAAATTTTAGGCAATTGCAAAGTTGAGTGTTAGGGCTACTTAAATATGCTCAAGTCTTTAACTTTGGTTTAAAATTTTATTCTTCTTCATGTTAAATAATAATTACTGAAAATAATGAAGGAAGAGTTACCAACCAGCAAAGAGGAACCAGCAAAAAGGAAAACAATAATAATAATGATGATAATGATTTTGGCTACCCACTCTAGTATTCTTGCCTGGAGAAACCCAAGGACAGAGGAGCTTGGTCGGCTACAGCCAATAGGGTCGCAAACAGTAGGATATAACTGAAGGGACTTAGCACACAGCACACAATGATTATACTACGCACTTTACTGACCTACAGGAAGGCAGAAAAGCAGAAAGGGAAAAAGAAAATCCTATAAAGGTGTAACTCAAAAACATAAAATGAGGTGGCAGATACAGAATTCATCACGACATGTTAAGAAAGTTAAATTCTCTTGATAAAATATTAGACTGAAGACAATTTACTTATACAGTTGGCCTTCTGTATCCAAGGGTTTAGCATCTATGGATTTGATCCATAGTTGGTAAAGACTCCGCCTGCAATGCAGGAGACCCTGGTTTGATTCCTGGGTTGGGAAGATCCACTGGAGAAGGGATAGGCTACCCACTTCAGTATTCTTGGGCTTCCATAGTGCCTCAGCTGGTAAAGAATATGCCTGCAATGCAGGAGACCTGGGTTGGACCCCTGGGTTGGGAAGATACCCTGGAGAAGGAAAAGGCTACCCACTCCAGTATTGTGGCCTGGAGAATTCCATGGACTGTATGGTCCATGGGGTCGCAAAGAGTTGGACATGACTGAATGACTTTCACTTCACTGGTTAAATCCACAGAGGTGGAACCAGGGATGCTGGGGTGAGGGAGGGAGATGGTGGAGGGGCTACTGTACTCTGCCATTTTTATATAATGGACTTGAGCAGTGGGGGATGTTTGGAATCAAGGGAGATGGGTGGACACTATCTTGGAACCAATCCCCTGCCTATACAGAGGGCTGACCATATCCTGGTTTCAAGGGTATAACTAAACAAAATGACAAAGGAAACTTAAAGAACTGTTAACACTGAAATGCTAATCAAAAAAGTAAAAGCAGCATGCTAATACCAAAGCAGAAATTAAAGTAACAACCTTCAATAAGGCAATCATTTCATTCTAATAAAATGAAGATTCTAACAAAAGTAAAACAATATCAAAATAAAGAATATGCAGGTACTTAAAGCAAAATGGCTGTCTGGGGAGGCCTTACAAATAGCTGTGCAAAGAAGAGAAGTGAAAAGCAAAGGAGAAAAGGAAAGAGATAAGCATCTGAATGCAGAGTTCCAAAGAATAGCGAGAAGAGATAAGAAAGCCTTCCTCAGCGATCATTGCAAAGAAATAGAAACACAATGGGAAAGACTAGAGATATTTTCAAGAAAATTAGATATACCAAGGGAACATTTCATGCAAAGATGGGCTCGATAAAGAACAGAAATGGTTTGCACCTAACAGAAGCAGAAGATATTAAGAAGAGGTGGCAAGAATACACAGAAGAACTGTACAGAAAAGATCTTCACAACCCAGATAATCCCGATGGTGTGATCACTCACCTAGAGCCAGACACCCTGGAGTGTGAAGTCAAGTGGGCCTTAGAAAACATCACTTTGAACAAAGCTAGTGGAGGTGATGGAATTCCAGTTGAGCTATTTCAAATCCTGAAAGATGATGCTGTGAAAGTGCTGCACTCAACATGCTAGTAAATTTGGAAAACTCAGCAGTGGCCACAGGACTGAAAAGATCAGTTTTCATTCCAATCCCAAAGAAAGGCAATGCCAAAGAATGCTCAAACTACTGCACAATTGCACTCATTTCACACGCTAGTAAAGTAATGCTCAAACTTCTCCAAGTCAGGCTTCACAATACGTGAACCGTGAACTTCCAGAAGTTCAAGCTGGTTTTAGAAAAGGCAGAGGAATCAGAGATCAAACTGCCAACATGTGCTGGATCATGGAAAAAGCAAGAGAGTTCAGAAAAACATCTATTTCTGCTTTATTGACTATGCCAAAGCCTTTGACTGTGTGGATCACAATAAACTGTGGAAAATTCTGAAAGAGATGGGAATACCAGACCACCTGACCTGCCTCTTGAGAAATCTGTATGCAGGTCAGGAAGCAACAGTTAGAACTGGACATGGAACAACAGAGTGGTTCCAAACAGGAAAAGGAGGACGTCAAGGCTGTATATTGTCACCCTGCTTATTTAACTTCTATGCAGAGTACATCATGAGAAACCCTGGGCTAGAATAAGCACAAGCTGGAATCAAGATTGCCGGGAGAAATATCAATAACCTCAGATATGCAGATAACACCACCTTTATGGCAGAAAGTGAAGAGGAACTAAAAGCCTCTTGAAGAAAGTGAAAGAGGAGAGCGAAAAAGTTGGCTTAAAGCTCAACATTCAGAAAATGAAGATCATGGCATACGGTCCCATCACTTCATGGGAAATAGATGGGGAAACAGTGGAAATAGTGTCAGACTTTTTTTTTTTTTTTTTTTTGAGCTCCAAAGTCACTGCAGATGGTGATTGCAGCCATGAAATTAAAAGATGCTTACTCCTTGGAAGAAAAGTTATGACCAACCTAGATACCATATTCAAAAGCAGAGACATTACTTTGCCAACAAAGGTCCATCTAGTCAAGGCTATGGTTTTTCCAGTAGTCATGGATGGATGTGAGAGTTGGACTGTGAAGAAAGCTGAGTGCTGAAAAATTGATGCTTTTGAACTATGGTGTTAGAGAAGATTCTTGAGACTCTCTCTTGAGAGTCCCTTGGACTACAAGTAGATCCAACAAATCCATTCAGAAGGAGATCAGCCCTGGGATTTCTTTGGAAGGAATGATGCTAAAGCTGAAACTCAAGTACTTTGGCCACCTCATGCGAAGAATTGACTCACTGGAAAAGAGTCTGATACTGGGAGGGATTGGAGGCAGGAGAAGGGGACAGAGGATGAGATGGCTGGATGGCATCACTGACTCAATGGACGTGAGTTTGAGTGATCTCCGGGAGTTTGTGATGGACAGGGATGCCTGGCATGCTTCATTTCATAGGGTCACAAAGAGTCGGACACGACTGAGCGACTGAACCAACTGAACTAACAGTAATAAAGCCTTGAAATGCACAAAGCAGAAATAAACCTAATTGGAAGGAAAAACAACAAATCTAGAAATAAACCATGGAAAAAAATTTAAAATATGTTTTTAATTAAATAAAATAGATAAAATATTAGCAAGTACATAGAACTATTAACAATGAGATTGCTTATGTATATTGAAAATGTATATATTTTAAAAGTGTGTAAATTATAAAACATCACAAATAATGTTTGAAAGTATATCAAAGGACTGATATAACACAGACCACCTAGTGTGGTTAAAATATTCTACACTCATGATATATTTCTCATAGCACTAGCTTTCTGGTGGCCACATAGTAAGTACTCATAAACTGGATTGCCTGAAGTAATGTCCTAAAAGATACATTACAGTCTAGATTTCAGTTTTCACTGTTTTCTATATATGCAGCCTACAAACTGCCTGTCAACTTACAGGAGTCTTATAAAGTGAACAGAAGAAAAACTGAACAAAACCAGATTAGTCTTTCCCAATATGAAAAAGCTATATGCTTTCATTATTTTATTTCAGTTATATTTAAAAGTGTGAAACAGCTAAAATTAGTGAAGACAAAATAACTCAGCTACTTCAAAATTATAATCAACTGAAGCGTCATTGTGGTGGTTTAGTCGTTAAGTCGTGGCTGACTCTTGCAGCCCTATGGACTGTAGCCTGCCAGGCTTCTCTGTCCAAAGGATTCTCCTATGCATCATTAATTAATTATTATTAATTAGCATAACATTGTTTAATTTAATAGTTATGTAATTTTAAAATTTATCTGTTCAATGAAAACTGTTGATTTTGCTTTTACTCAAAGAGCAAAAGGCTTGGTTCAGCCATCATGAAACAAATCGGTAGCTGATAAAAAGCTCAGAATATATGCCTTTTGAAAACTTCAAAAACTTATCTTACATGGTTAGAGTTTAAAGTTATAAATATCTGAAGATAAAAAGAAAGGTGGAACATTTTAAAAAAGAAGTACATTTTATCTATAATATTTATATTGTAATATTTATTCCAATAAATAATATGCATGTTCCCTAATATAGGAAATCCTAATCTCTTCAGGAGGCCAAATATTTCTCTCATAATGTTTAAAAGGAGAAAGTCACCCACCTCCAATAATCCTCTGGTTAAAAGATAACTATCAACTCAATACAGATATCACTAAATGAAAATTAAGTGAAAAGTTAAAGTCATTTTGTAATAATGAAATAGCAAAACCTTGGTAAGTAAAAATGATTGTCTAGCTCCACATACCATTATCATTAATTCAAAATTAGACATCTTAGTTTAAAATTTTCCTCCTTTTCATTATTATTTACCTTGTTGATGACTTCCTTAACTTTTATAATTATTTACTCCCAAAGACTAATATTTTGGTAATATTATTTCATATAATATTTCAATATATGAAAGCTAGGAAACCACTGAGAAACAAGTGAGGTAAAGATTGAAGTTACATCATCAAAAACTTTAGGGTGACTTTCTGAAAACTTTGGTTGTTTTAACCAAATTTTTGTGATATTTTAATGTAATGGCATGAAGTAAAAAATTGAAATTGCAAAACCAAGTTCTATATTTAATTTGAAGAATGCATCCTTTCCAAAAAATAAGGAAAAAAAAAAAGACAATAATAAAATTAAAGAAACAACTTGAACAGGGGAAAATAATAGTTACAAGAAAAAATATGTATCATATACTGCAAAACAATTATACTTTAACAAAACAAAATAAAGCATGTTGTTATTGTTGTTTAATTGCTAAGTCATATCTGACTCTCTTTGCAACCCCATGGACCCGCCAGGCTCTTCTGTCCATGAGATCTCCCAGGCAAGAATACCAGAGTGGTTGCAATTTCCTTCTCCAACAGATGTTCTAACCCAGAGATTGAACCTATGTCTCCTGCATGGCAGGCCAATTCTTTACTACTGAGCCACCTGGGATGCCCAAGATAGAGCAAGAAATGGCTATTTTAATAGCAATGGCTAATAGTAACTGAATACTTAATAGGTGCCAGACAACATACTTTACACACTGTTCTGCTTATTTTAAGCAGTGTTTCTCTCAAGATTATCCACATTTTAGATTTAAGGAACTGGGTTTCAAGTAGGCTAATAAATTATTTATGTTATATATTTTGTCCTGTCTTTTCACTCAACTTCATATTGTAAGAATTTCCAAGTAACTAAATCATACTTTAAAAACTCTAAACACAGAAGATGGCCATTTCATTACATAATTATTGTGTAAACAGATGATGTTATATACTGCTGCTGCTGCTGCTAAGTCACTTCAGTCATGTCCGACTCTGTGTGATCCCACAGGCTCCCCCATCCCTGGGATTCTCCAGGCAAGAACACTGGAGTGGGTTGCCATTTCCTTCTCCAATGCATGAAAGTGAAAAGTGAAACTGAAGTCACTCAGTCATGTCCAACTCTTAGCGACCCCATGAACCGCAGCCTACCAGACTCCTCTGTCCATGGCATTTTCCAGGCAAGAGTACTGGAGTGGGGTGCCATTGCCTTCTCCGATGTTATATACATCCAGTACCTAATTATTGAATATTCACCAGCATTGATATCTTGTTTAAACTTTGCTAATTATGTAAATAAAAGAAAAAACCCTCATATATTTTCACATGGCAGAACTCAAATAAATATTATTTGATACATTTCATTTAAAACATTTTCCAAAGAGTAATTTTTAAAATCTTTAAGTGATCCCAAAATCAGTATGTTGTTGTGCTGGTGTGTAGATGCTAAGTTGTATCCGACTCTTTGGGATCCCATTTACTGTGGCCTGCCAGTCTCCTCTGTCCAGGGGATTCTCCTGGCAAGAATACTGCAGTGGGTTGCCATTTCCTTTTCCAGGGCATCTTCCTGACCCAGGGACTGAACCCGTTTCTCCTACACTGGCAGGTGGATTCTTGACCATTGATCCCCCAGGGAAGCCCTAAAGTCATTATAATGAAATATTCCAAACCAGCCACATTTATTCATTTTACAGTGGTCATTTTATTTCCAAGGTCACTAAATTCTGATCTCTCTATATGGCCCTTCTGACATTCCACTATGTGATATTTATGACTAGCCTAGTGGGCCTGAATCACCAGTACACGTAAACACATATATCACTTGGAAAATCAGCACTCCCATCTCTCCCCACGACCCCAAACTCATCATCAAATTAGACAGAGACTTGACATACCGTTCAAACTGTTAATGATGCAGCTCCTTAGGAACATTCCTTAAATTATCCGTTAGTTGTGGGACATCCCCACAGATACAGAATTTATCCACTCCCAGCAGATCCTGTGGATTTCAGAAATCCTTGAGGCTTTAAAGCTTAGGCTAAGTGTGCTTCCCTTGTGGCTCAGCTGGTAAAGAATCTGCCTGCAATGCAGGAGAGCTGGGTTCAATTCCTGGGTTGGGAAGATCTCCTGGATCTTCCTGGCCTAGCAGGAAAGGCTACCCACTCTAGTATCTGGCCTGCAGAATGCCATGGACTGTATAGTCCATGGGGTTGCAATGAGTTGGACATGACTGGGCGACTTTCACTTCATCCTGATAAAAAGAAGTGAATAAATACAGAGGTAGCTTACCTCCTATGACTTTTAAAGAAAGGAGGATGGGGGATTTTCTACCCATGGTGGAGTAAGGGGCTTATTTTCTGTGTGATTATGTCTGCTAGAACATTTCAAAAAGAAAACCCTTGATCCCAAATACAAATTGTGTATAAATACTTCTGTTGTATAAACCCAGAGGCAGCTAATATTTTTAATGAAGACAAAAGCACGTAGAAGACAATTACATTTATTTTAAATCATAGTTTACACCAAAGTAATTGAATTTAAAACTAATTAAACAAGAAAACATCAATTAGCTATCTATTCTCTCTCTTGTACAATTACATTGTTTTATTGCCCATGTTTCATAATTGTTACCAAGCAGCTTTTAAATCCTATCATTAGTTTTCCAAAAGGAAACTGTGATGTTATCTGTCCTGGAATCTAAGGTGTTTTGATAGGTTTGCTGCTGCTGCTGCAATTAGGTCCTTTCTACAAATAGATGTTCTTGGTACATTTGATTTATTAGAAATTTGTGAGCTCATGGAGATCTAGTTTCTGAAAATTAATAATGAGAGTTGCTCATGATATACTTTGTTTATATAATAGCCAAATATAGACCTAACCAAATTATCATGGCTACTACTTATGTAGTCTCCTCACTTTGAGCAAAAGATAGACAATAACTTTAAGAACAAGCTGATTTCAAGGGTAAAAGAAGCCAAGATCCTGTTATTTAATTCCATCAGGGAGCATGCAGGCACAAAAGGAATAGGGTATCTGTCAAAATGATATCAACTCTGTAAATGCATTCAACTTTTCTCAACCTTCCTCTTATCCTCCCCTTTTAAGAATTAGCTACCATTAAGAAATAAATTTGGGCATCCCAGGTGGTGCTAGTGGTAAAGAACCTTCCTGCCAGTGCAAGAGTTGTAAGAGATACAGGTTCGATCCCTGGGTCAGAAGAGCCCCTGGAGGAGGGCATGACAACCCCCTCCAGTATTCTTGCCTGGAGATCTCATAGATAGAGGAACCTGGCGGGCTACAGACCATAGGGTCACAAAGAGTCAGACACAAATGAAGTGACTTAGCACGTATGCAGGTGATAAATTTAAAGACCACTGCTTTAAAAAAATAATATTTCCATGTAGGAAAAACTTTTATGTTGTTTCATATAGAAACTGTGCTGATATATAATGCCATATGGAATTCCAAGCTTAATAGAGAATTTGGTTGGTAGGTAACCTTTCTTCATTCTTCAGTGTCCTTAGTCATGACTCTACTCTTTTTGACATACCTTTTCCTTCATTTAGCCTAATAGCCCGATTAATCCATAATAAAATTCTAGGACGTACTCTTTAGTACATTCTAGAACTTTATACACATTGTCTGTACTTTAATACCCATAATCTCATTAATAAATATTTAAAAACTCTGAGGGAAATTCTAAATATTACTTTAAACACCTTAAGATCTTATAATAGAAGCTCAGAAAGGTTATGTCTATTCCAAGCTTTACAAGGCTGGTAAACAAGTGAAGGATACCATGCTCCCACTGGCTTCTCCTGGAATGCCTTCAATATTTATGTAAGAACACATGATTTAACACTTGAAGACTAGCTTGCATTTCTCCTAATGAAGTCCCTGATGCTCTGCTCTTAAGTTATAAAGTCCTCAAATCAGCATCTTTTGTGCCAACTTTTAGCACTACACAGTGTGTTGGTGGGCAATGGGTAGCAGTACAAAAATTACACCCTTTGCCTAACAGAATATCTATTACCCTTTGGGATCCTTCTTTACTAGATCTTTTCACGTCTCCTTCCTTAGTTTTTTTTTTTGTCTCAAATGCCTACCTGTTCACCTGCAGTGATTCAGCTCTCCAATAGTCTTTGATGTTTGGCTTATACCCTTGTGATCTTCTTGCTGAAAGTCATGCTCAACTAAGGTGGGCAGTGGTTCCAATTCTCACTAATCACTGTTGGTTACCTTTAAAAAAAGAAAGAAAGAAAGAAAAAACCCTTTGTAGTCAAATTGTGTAATTGACACTGAAATATCTTTGTCATAACAGCCCTTATGACAAATTTGGCTAGGTTTCAGAATGCAAACTCATAGCTAGCTAGCAGGGCTCAAAAAAAAAAAAAAAAAAAAGTGTAGACAACCGGGTAACAAGGGCAGTTACACGGAAACTCCCATAAATATATCAGTTAAGGAGAAAAGTCTATCCTTTAGATGATGCTCTTTCTTTAAGTCTGGGCCACCCACCCCACCTCCCGCCCCCAACCAAGAAGTTCCAGATAGCAACAAGATATCTGAGCTGAACAGACCTCTATCTAATTCTTCAGCTCAGTTTTCTCCTAGAAAAATACTAAGAGCATTTGACATCCTTTCCATGTTATAAACACACAGACATCTCTTAAAATATGCAAGGATAGTTAAAAGGGTAAAAAGTCATGACCAGCATCTCATCTAAAGTACATGGCCAGTTTGGACATGATCCTGACGCCTCTCTACATTTGAAACCCCAACCTTATGCCCCCTCCCCCACCACCTCCTCCCCCAAAGTACTACACCTTTAGGATACTGGTATCCAAAAGAGTCGCCCCTCTAGACATCCTATCAAGGTGGCTGACTCCACTGTTTTTGAATCCTTGCAGGCACCAGCATTAGCTCTCAAGGAAATCAGAAATGGGGTGAAACCACTGACTTAGGGAATCTCCTGAGGCGAGAGTGGAGTTTTCTGTCATGAGCCGATCGGGATCCCCAACAATCCTGCACATGTGCCCTAACCTGCGACTAGTCTCACGGAAATGGGTGCTCATCCTGTCACTGCGTTGTCTCGCCACATTGCCTCCTGTCTCCCTTTCTAGGCCCCTCTGGCTATCACAGTAAACGAGGCCTAGTGACGGATCGGCACACCCGGGACACCCAAGCTCCTCAAGCTCTCATGCTAGGAAAAACCCCAACGTTGCTGCTGGACCCAAACAGGCTTAGGCTCTCCGAGATACCGCACCCTTCGCACTAGAACCTTCTCAGGGCGCCGGAGCGTTGAGCCCGCAGGGGCGCGCGGGGAGGGGGCCCTCGAGGCAAGGACCGCGCAGCCTCAGCCCAGCGGCCGCCGTGCTTGCCGCGGTGGGTCGCCTTTCTCGGCCGCGGAGGCCGCGTCCAGAGCCATGCCGCGGTTCTATCGTCGCAAGTACAAGTGCGGGGACCTGGTGTTCGCCAAATTAAAGGGCTACGCCCACTGGCCCGCCAGGATCGAGCAGCCGGCCGAGGCCAACCGCTACCAGGTGTTTTTCTTCGGGACCCACGAGACGGCCTTCCTGGGCCCCAGGCACCTCTTCCCGTACGAGGAGTCCAAGGAGAAGTTTGGCAAACCCGAATAAGAGGAGGGGGCTTCAGCGAGGGCCTGTGGGAGATCGAGAACAACCCCACGGTCCAGGCTTCCGACTACCAGTGCGCCCTGGGGAAGAGCTGCCCCGAGGAGCCCGAGCCCGCCGAGGACCTGAAGAGCCACAGCAACGGCGGCGGCGGCGACGCGATCACGGGAAGCTGGGCGTCGAGCCGCCAGCTGAGGAGGAGGACGAGAAGGAGCCGCTGAAGAGGACCGCCGAGGACCCGCCAGACGGCATCGCCAAGCGTCCCAAGGAGGCTGACCCGGAAGGAGAGGAGAAGGAGGCGGCCGCTGTCGCCGAGGAGGCCGGGATGCCAGGCTGCTCCTTGTGGAGGCGGAGAACGACCCTGCTGCCTCCGGGCCGGGCCCAGCCTGGGGGCTGCCCGCGACGGAGCAGGAGCCAGAGGAAGAGTCCGCCGAGAGAGGCCCAGGCCCCAGGCGTCGGAGGCGGCCGCGAGAGCCAGTAGTCACCGGAAGTTTCCAGAAGAGCCCCCCGCCCCCATCCCTGCTGCGGCCTGGCTGTCACAGGGGGAACTGGCCACGGCCTGCAAACTGGGACCGCCTCCCCCACCCCCGCCTGCTCTCCACCGCCCTCTCTGCCGCTCCCGCCCGGCCCTCGGGGATTGACCCGGAGCGGGCAGCCCACCAGGCCCTCACCTCCGCGCCCCCACACCCCTGGGATGTGAGCCAGCGCCTCTGCTCCCTGGGGCGAGTGAAACCACCGTGGCCCCTCCCTGCCTGGCACTGTTTGCCGAGGCTTCTGTTGGAGCCCAGACCGGCCGTTTTCCACCTCCTGATGCCCCTCTGTCCCTCCCCTCCCAGGCATTCTGGAGTCCACGTTGGAATCAGAGCCGGGAGTTTCGGAAGGGGTGAAGGATAAGGAGCCGGTGGGGCACGTCCAGGGACCTGGCAGGGCAACCCTCAAGCTGTGGTGGGGATGGCAGGAGAGTGGCGTCTTCCTGAGCTCGCGTCCACTCCTCCCAGGCCTATGGTATCTGAGGCCTAGATTTTGCGAGGGAACGGCTTTGACGGGAGGGCCTCCCTTTTGCTGACCCAGAGAGTTATGGGAGTTGTAGTTTTTCATCAGATAAGGTGGGCACTTCCAGGTTGTCAGCGCGAGCGGAAGCTTAGCTTCGCCCAGCTTCTTGGGTTGAGAGGCTGAGGAGCATCTGTCCCCATTTAGATCTTTAGAGGCTCACGGGATGTTCTGGGAAAACTCCTGGCCACCCCTTTCCCTCCTCCCCCAGCCTCAAGGCCACTGCAAGTCATAAACATCACCCAGGCATAAAAGAACTGGGTACCTCCACTCTCCTAGTTTTACCGTTGCAGCTCTCCGTTTCTGAGATGAACTAGGCGGTTCCCTTTCTACCTGGAGTGTCATGGCTCGTTTATGTAGTTAAGCTTCGCTGTTCCTTTTTCCCACCCACATCCCCGGACCTGGTCCCCTCAGTATTGTCACCAGATCTGATGTGTAACCGACTAAGTCAGGAAAACAAGGGGCCTCTCCCCACCCCCTCCCTGGTGGTCTCTCTGCCTTCCTCCATCTTTTGTCTCTCACCCATGCCCTTCTCCCTTGGGCTCTGAGGAAATATTGTTGACAGTAGCTTTCGAAGTTTAGATCTGAATATTTTCAGTTCTGAGGAAATAAAACCCATTGATTACTTTATAACAAATCTCAAGTCTGTTCCTTTGGTTTCTGAAGAATTTGCCCTTAAATGTAATGTTCCTCTTTGTATTCTATATATCCTGTGTTAAAAGCAATTATTTGTAATATACAGGGCTCCTTTAGAATCACCCTCGATAAACCTCTGTTAAGCTATTTACAGGTCACTCTGTCTATAATAATTACTGCCACTGATAAGAATAGATAGAAGTGAACTTAAAATGCTGGAATGGTGACACCTGGGACAGCAACTGAGTTTCTAATATTCTACAGGCTTTGCCCAAAAACAGATTCAGTCTTTCTTGTGTTCTTGCTGCTCTCCCAGATCTCACTACTTCGAACACTTTCTGTGTAGGTGGGGGAGGGGGGGAAGCAGTTAGTTTTTATTTCCAGTTCTTAATGTAGTATCTGCAGAATACTTTGTGTTTTTCAATGCTTTGTGCAAGTATCTGGGGTTATGAGGATCTACTTAATGGTACTCATGCTGGGTTCCAGTTTCAGTATTGGTCAACACTGCATGCATACAAGGACTTAGTAAATACTCAAGTCCTTCTCATAGAACCTGCCAGGCCATTGCTAACCAGTAAAGTTAGCAACTGAAGACAGTCCTATTTTTCTGTCCCTGTATAAAATGGTATTATTTTATTCCAGGGCTTCCCAGATGGCACTAGTGTTAAAGAACTGGCCTGCCAATGCAGAAGGCAGAAGAAAAGAGGGTTCAATCCCTGGATCTGGAAGATGCCCTGGAGGAGGAAATGGCAACCCACTCCAGTATTCTTGCCTGGAGAATCCCCCTAGACAGAAGACCCTGGCGAGCTACAGTCCATAGGGCTGCAAAGAGTTGGACATGACAAGCAGCTTAGCACACACACATGTTTTATTCCAAGGCAGATACATCAAATGATTCCTTGCTTTTCAACTATTTCTGTTTCAGTTCAGTTCAGTCACTCAGTTGTGTCCAACTCTTTGCAACCCCATGAATTGCAGCACACCAGGCCTCCCTGTCCATCACTAACTCCCAGAGTTCTCTCAGACTCATGTCCAACGAGTCAGTGATGCCATCCAGCCATCTCATCCTCTATCGTCCCCTTTTCCTCCTGTCCCCAATCCCTCCCAGCATCAGAGTCTTTTCCAATGAGTCAACTCTTTGCATGAGGTGGCCAAAGGACTGGAGTTTCAGCTTTAGCATCATTCCTTCCAAAGAAATCCCAGGGCTGATCTTCAGAATGGACTGGTTGGATCTCCTTGCAGACCAAGGGACTCTCAAGAGTCGTCTCCAGCACCACAGTTCAAAAGCATCAATTCTTTAGTGCTCAGCTTTCTTCACAGTCCAACTCTCACATCCATACATGACCACTGGAAAAACCATAGCTTTGACTAGATGGACCTTTGTTGGCAAAGTAATTTCTGTTTACAATAATATTAATACTAAAAATTACTGTTCAGTGAACATACTGAGAAGAATGGCCCCATTCAACTATTGTAATCTGGTAAGTAGGTATTAATATTCAAATTTCCCACTGGAAGCAACTCTGGTTCAGAGAGCAACTCTGGCTTTTCTTGCACTTCACAGAACACTCAGGTTGCAAATACAGATTTTGCTAGTCCAAGCCTAAGCTTCTCCCCCTGAGTTGCACATTCAGAAAAGCAATGCCATGACAACACAGTCCATGGAATTCTCCAGGTCAGAATACTGGAGTGGGTAGCCTTTCCTTTCTCCAGGGGATCTTCCCAACCCAGAAATTGAACCCAGGTCTCCCTCATTGCAGATGGATTCTTTACCAGCCGAGCCACAAGGGAAGCCCACAGTAGCTTATCCCTTCTCCAGAGGATCTACCTGACCCAGGCATCGAACTGGGATCTTCTGCATTGCAGGGGAATTCTTAAACCAGCTAAGCTATCAGGGAAGCCCTTCAGAAAAGCACTACCATGAAATCAGAGGTTTAAAAAAAAATGTTATTTTCATATCTTTCATATCAGTAGCAAGTAATCATGAGAGTAGCTAGTACTGAGTCTCTAAAATGAGTCAGGCCAGTGTACTGTATTCTATACATAATGTCTTTATTAATGTAACTACCCAGTTAGGTACCTACTCAGCAAAGCTGAGAGAGGTGAGGGTCAGAGTTGTTATTTTCCAAAGGTCAGACAACTAGACAATGAACCAAAATTCAAAGGCAGGTGTCTCTCCTTGTAAATCATGGGTGCTTTGTTTTTTTCATTCCCTATTATATAAAATTTATTATTGAATAAAATGGAAGTACTCATGCTCTACTGTTTTGAAGAAATTTGTATGGCAAATAATATATTAGCAAACCTTGCTTGTGGGTGTAAGAAAAACCATTTAGGACATTTGACAATTGTTTTATCATTAAAGGACTTTGTGAAATGATGAAGACAACTGCACATTCAGTATTTCTCAAGAAGTATATGACTATAGGAATTCTGAATATGGATCACTATATTTGCCACAGGCAGGCATGCAGGTTTGACAAGGTTTTTGTGGAGGTACATCTTCTGAAATGATTCAATAACCTGAATGACATAAAGTGAAATTACTATTATACCATCTGAGTCTTTCTCTTTATATTCTTTCTTTCTTTCTTTTTTTGTTCAAATGTTAAAGATAGAAAGCTTTAGTGTTTATCAGGAAGCAGCCTTCTTGGTAAGTATAATATTGTAGTTAAAATGGTGACCTAAGTAATAGTGCACCTAAAGAATGATTCACAAGAGTTAGTAAACACACACACATGCAAAAACCCAGTAAAGAAAAGGAGACATGGAAAATCTGTGTTCTCACTCCTCTTCTTCTGGGCAGGAGGCCCTATATGTATGCTTTGGTGACCAGGGAATGTTGTGTGGACTGAAAAAGACACTGCTTTCTAAAAATTTCTTTGATTTTAAAATCTCCCATAATTCTGTTGCTATTTTTTATTTTCTTCTGAACAAGCATGTCTCAGTGACAAAATTACTGATCAAGAATTAGCTACTTTACTGAACAAAGAGCACCTCCTGGCCTTTTGCTGATGCTTTGTAGGGGGTATTCAGTCAGATGCATTCATGAATGTTCTGAAGATCGTGTTCAAGCATTCCAAGTAAATGTGTGTTCATCACATTGTCAGTGATCTGCAGACATATTTAGCGTTCTGGTTTCTGTGAGGCTTTCCAAGTATTTGGTATTTCACACAAGCATCAGTGATTACATCACTTTGGCAAGGGACTAAGATGCCACTGAGGGTTGTAAATTTTGTTTCTTTCAGCTCTCACGCCTCTGCAAATTCTCATCCACAGTACACATTCTTCTCTGTGGCTCATACAACCATTTTAAGTTTCCTGAAAATGTAGTAGGTGTTCAGGGCACATAGGGCACCTTCTCTTTGCTTCACTGTCATCACTCTAGTCAAAGAAGTTTCTGCTACACGTGCTGTGCACACATGCTGTCCTTGTGTTTAAATGACTTTGCCACCTTCTTTGAGCCTGGCCAAGTACTCAAGGCAAGAGCCACTCTGGGTGTTCCTGGAGAACTTTATATCCTAACTGATCATGTTCTACTTTCCTGTCTATTTTTTACCCTTCCATTAGACTAGAGGAGAAAGAAAATATGCTCTCTTACTCTCAGTAAATCAGTAAAATTTACTTACTGGTTTGTATCAACCAATAGGCTGTACCTTCTCAGCAGACAGGAACTATGATCATTTTGCTTATTCTAAGAATCTAGCAAGGTTCCAGGTTCACATTAGGCACACAATGTGTGTATGTGATAGTTGTTCAGTTATGCTGAACTCTTTGTGACCCCATGAACTGTAGCTCGCCAGGCTCCTCTGTCCATGGAGTTGTTCAGGCTAGAATACTGGAGTGGGTTTCCATTCCCTTCTCCAGGGGATCTTTCCAACCCAGGGATCAAACCTGGGTCTTCCACATTGCAGGCAGATTCTTTACCTTCTGAGCCACTAGGGAAGACCAGGCAGTCAAAAATGGTTGTTAACAAAGAAATAAACGAATGAATGACTAAGTCCTGCTGCTCATCCTCATCCCAGCCCTTTGAGAAAAAATGGGGAATTTTGTTATGCTTAGTAAAACACACTACAGATTTTTAAAGTGGATGTGTGTACCATTTTTAAAGATTGTTTTGGTTATTATATAGAGGTATGTGTTGGTCTCATTAAATAACAAGCCTTAGCAAGACCCTAGGAGGATAAATCAAATTATCCAAGTTGGCCATCTGACTCTGAGTGTGAATAAGCATATTACATGCAATATCCAGTTCCTTAAGTTATATTTTCTCTTTAATAATTTGATACTTCATTCTCAACTTCCTTTGATGCAGCAAGCAACTTGATGGCCCCTGGCTTTGGAGCCACCCATGCTTAGATGTGATTCCAAGCTGTTGAGAACTGTGTAATTTTAGGTTCCTCCAGTTACACGTGGTGATCATGCCCTTTATGTGACAGTTTTGGTGTGTGAAGCCAAAGACTTCATATGTGTTAAAATATCAAAGAGGACCCAACACAAAATCAGCATTCTGTACAAGTAAATTCACTTCCTTTCTGTGTCATCCAGGGAACTAACCATACCGTTTGAAATAATCATGGCCCAGTGCATCACTTTTATTTAGGAAAACACTGGAAGCCACTGACCAATGCCCAGTTTCCTGGTTGGGAAAAATCCTGTATTTATCCTGTCCGTACACAGAGAGAAACCAAATTTTATCCTCTCATTTACTCACATGACTCCTTCAACTAGTTTCTTTAAATTTCCTTGATGTTAACTGCATTATTTCATGCACACACACGCAATTTTAAATACTTATCTTTTGGCATGACACATCTCTCCTGTGGCCAGCTTCATTGCTCCTATTATTCTCAGGGGATTCACTCACTGTTTTCCACTGAGTATCTCTCCAGTCCATCTCTCCACAATCTTCCAGTGCTGGTTTTCTGCATCTGTGGATATAGCTATTGTATTGCTCTAGTTTTGTCTCACTCCTTTGCCTTTTTGCCAGAGTATCTATCTATTCACACATAATTTTAATGAGCTGCCCAATTTGATTACTAAAAGGCATCGGAGTGTAACGAGGGATGGACCGTTCTTTTCAGAAGCTCTCTTAGGTTTCATGTCCTCCTGTGATTTACTAAGTGTCACTTAATTTTGCCCTTTTTTTTTCGCACCCTGGTCAACTCTTCATCACAGTCATTACCTACCTCTCTTGGTGATCTACTTAACACTTCATTAAAAAATATGTTCAACTCAGCTACTTTCTCACTGCTCATCACTTGTCAGCAAGGCCTGCTTTTCCCCCTTCCACTTGTGATTCTCCTGGTGCTTAGTATTTGTCAGTCATTCCTTCTGCTCTTGGTGCAGTTCTTTTCATGTGCCTTTCCTCTGTGATGTTTGTATTTCAGCCCTATGCTTATCATCACTTGTTTTTTTCATCCTTGTTTTACCCTGAGAGGCTGAGACAAAAGCATTAACTTTTTTAAATTTATTTTTTTAGTTTTTGATGTGGATCCTTAAAAAAACCAAAAACTTCACTGGATTTCTTGCAATGTTGCTTCTGTTTTTTGTTCATTTTGGTTTGGTTTGGTTTGTTGGCTTGGGACACCTTAGCTCTCTGACCAGGGATCGAACCCACACTCCCTTTTTGGGAGAAGTCTTAACCTCTGGACAAGCAGGGAAGAAAAGCGCTGATTTTAGTCAGTGAATGCTTTGATGACTACACCTCAAATATACTTTAAAAACAAAACTTTGAAAAAGATGAGTCGCTGTTCCATAGTGTGAATCACTTTTTTTTTAATTAAAAAAAAATTACAATCTGCTGAATGATCAGAAATGGAATAACTGCTTGGATTTCACAGTTTGGGGGAAGATCCCACATGCCATGGCGCAACTACTAAGCTCATGTGTCCAGCTACTCAGCCTGTGCTTTGGAGCCCAGGAACTGCAACTGCTGAAGCCTACGTACTTCTAGAGCCCATGCTCCACAACAGGAGAGGCCACCTCCTGCAACTAGAAGAAAGCCCATTCAGCAACCAAGGTCCCAAGACCCAGCACAGCCAAAATAAATAAGTAAAACTAAATAAAAATAATTAAAAAAAACCCTTATAAAAAGACTACACTTAACAAGGGGACTACACTTAACAAGGGGACGACAGAGGATGAGTTGGTTGGATGGCATCACCAACTCAATGAACACGAGTCTGAGTGAACTCCGGGAGTTGGTGATGGACAGGGAGGCCTGGCGTGCTGAGATTCATGGGGTCGCAAAGAGTCAGACATGACTGAGCGACTGAACTGACACTTAAACAATTAAGAAAATTATACTGTATGTTAGAAAGTTATAAATGCTGTTGAATAAGAGCAGAGCAGGGTAAGAAGGACTCCACAAGGGAAATGGCGTAATGTTAAACAGGGCAGTGAGGGCTGGTGGCCAGCTATAGGTGTGCACCTAGATCTTTCACTTTCCCCATCCTTCTGTGTGTCACATCAGAACGTAAGTGCATAGAATTGCATTCTTATAAAAGTGGCCTTGAATTGATATAATTATGAAAACACAAACTCAAAATGCTCATTATTTATAATAAGTTACAGGTGACACAACTTACGGCAGAGAAGACACACAGATTCTCTATATTTGAAATGAGAATTATTGCCCCAAAGCATTGTTGTGTGTATTTATCAGACACATCCATGTGGCCTTCTTTGCTCTGTGATATAGACCAAGATTTTGTCTTTGTGACATTTAACATTTTATGTGTGTTTTTTTTTTTTTCCCTCCCCAGTAGAAACTGCTCAACCACAGGGGCCATAAAATGTTCCATATCTTCTGCAATACCTAGGAAAGCACTTCACAAAGAACAATCCATTTAAAAAAATATTATTGTGGTAAAAATTACATGATATAAAACATACTATTTTAACCATATTTAACTATACAGTTCAGTGGCACTAAGTACATTCCTATTGTTGTGCAACTCTCACCATCATCCATTTCTCCCAAATTTTTCACCTTCTTAAACTAAAATTCTGTCCCCATTAAACACTAACTTCCCATTTGCCCTTCCCACCCCCACCCTCCATCCCATGGCATCTACCAATGTATTTTCTGACTCTCTAAATTTGACTATTCTAGGTACCTCATATAAGTGGAATCAAACAACATTTGCACCTCATGTATACTAGAATACATTTTTAAGGCGAGCTTAATATATGTCCTACATACAGATGGCAGTTTTTCTTTTCCTGTACTATACAGTACGTTCTCATTAGTTACCTATTTCATACATAGTAGTATATGTATGTCTGGAGAAGGCAATGGCAACCCACTCCAGTACTCTTGCCTGGAAAATCCCATTGACGGAGTCGGACACAACTGAGTGACTTCACTTTCACTTTTCACTTTCACGCATTAGAAAAGCAAATGGCATCCCACTCCCAGGTATTCTTGCCTGGAGAATCCCAGGGACGGAGGAGCCTGGTGGGCTGGCATCTATGGGGTTGCACAGAGTTGGACACGACTGAAGTGACTTAGCAGCAGCAGCAAGAAGTGTATGTATGTCAGTCCCAGTCTCCCAATTCATCCCATCCCTTTTCCCTAATTAGTGTTCATAAGTTTGTTCTCTGTGTCTCTGTTTCTTCTTTGCAAAATGTTTATCTGCACCGCTTTTCTAGATTCCACATACATGCATTAATGTATGGTATTTGTTTTTCTTTCTGACCTGCACTTTGTATGGTAGTCTCTAGGCCCATCCATCTCTCTGGAAATGGCACAATGTTATTCCTTTTTATGGCCGAGTAATATTCCATTGTATATCCACATCTTCTTTATTCATGCCTCTGTCAATGGACATTTGCGTTGCTTCCATGTCCTGGCTACTGTAAATAGTCAATTATAACCTAATGGAATCAAGGTAGATGTCAGCAGTACACCTCAGTATCCTGAAAATTCTGTGCACATGTGAGATAAGCTTCACATGTGATGCCAGATAAGGTCAGGTCTGGATGTTGGTGTAATCTGATGGGATATGCGTGGGGCACGTGGTGACTGCCTGCCTACAGATTAAGGTTTGCAGTGTGGGTATTTTTGCTGGAATGGCTCCCTACCCCAGTCTTTACTAGCTAATTTTCCTGAGTGATTCATATTGGAGTATGCATAGTGAGGGAAGTATGTGTGCAGGTGGAGAATATTCCAGAGACAAATTTTTATTGTAACTCTCAAGGTCAATTTTTACTTAAATTGCATAAAGATAGATTGAATTTCTTGTTAGTGTTAAATCATTTTAGATTTTGAAAGCCTTTTTTTTTTTTTCTGGTCCAAAATCTGATATAATAGATATAATCAAATACATTTCTGGGGTCCTATTTTGCGTTCACTCTCCCACAGAGAAGGCTTGTAGCATCCTGGGTTTCTTGAAATGCTAATCTTTGAAATTAACAATATAAGCCTGGATTGCGTGATGGTACAGAGGATGCTGAGATGGGTTTAGAAGTTAAAAGCCTCCTTTCACACTAGAGAGAAAACCAATAGTTTTACTCTTTCCACTCAATTGTCTTTTGTAACTGCGGCACACCTCGTAGGACGCATGGCCTTCTGGAAACATCCACAGCCAGGTTCCTCAGTGAGGCAGAAAAGGGCGGGGCTGCATCAATGAATGAGACAGCTGAGTATGCACCTTCTTGTGTTTCTTATGACTGTCATGAGAAATGGACATTCTAGCTATATTTTAATCACATTGATTTATATGTGTTTGAATGCCAAGCAGATGTCACTGTATAAGCAGTACAAGCAGTGAAGGTACTTTCTGTAATATTTCTGGCTCTGTGGCTTAAAAAGAGAGAGATGAGGAAAATGACATTTTACATCGCAAGTGCTAAGTGTAGAACAAAAACACCCCAAACAAAACACAGTCCACTTTCTCTTGTCTTCCCCTCAGTCCTCCTCCCTTCCCCTGAAAACATCACCTCTCTCAGTTCCCAGAAACAAATATTACCTCATGCAGGAGACCAGCGCTCTGGTCCTTTGATTGTACTCACCTTGGGAACTGTTTAAAGAGATTACCTCAAGTGAAAGTGTTAGTCACTCAGTCGTGTCTGACTCTCTACAATGCCGTGAACTGTAGCCTGCCAAGCTCCTCTGGCCATGGCATGCTCCACGCAAGAGTACTGGTGTGAGCTCTCATGCCCTTCTCCAGGGAATCTTCCCAATCTAGGGAGTGAACCTGGGTCTTCTGCATTGCAGGCGGATTCTTTACCATCTGAGCCACCAGTGAATATAAATAATAACTAATATGTTAAAAATGGTGGATGGAAAATGGCCCCCAGACTCTTATGTTGACAGCATAACCATATGTGTTATCAAGATCAAAGAGAATCTTCCTTCATAGAAGCTGCATATTGAATCTTTTTTTTTTTAGTGATCTTATTAGACCAAAATGGGTACCACATATTTATCAAATTAAAAAAAAAAAACAGACCTCAAGCCACAGATGGTTAATGGCAAGGTATCTCTTGCTACACTTGAAGGGCTGTTTTGACTGTTCAGATAGAGATGTCTCCAAGAATTACATCACAAAAATAATTAGCATAGTGTATATCTGCAGGCTGCTTTTTCTGCACTTTCCCTCTCTGGTTCAGGAGGACAGATGATGGTATATTGCTCCTGCTCGCATCACCTCCCTCTCATAATGGCCATTATTCATAGCAGGGCATTTGGGGTCACTGGTGTGGTCTCCGTGCCCGGGACCCTGCTATTCATCCTACGTGTCCTCTAGGTTATGAGCTATGGCAAACCAGTTTGTTCTTTGTATATGAGATGTAGATTTGACCTTGTGTTGTCCTTCTGCATCTTCTATGATCTGGCAAACCCTGGATGCAAGATTTTTAAGCAGCCTTGTAAAAAAAAATCTCCAACTGTGCTTTGGCTTTGAGTTTAAATCATAGTATTCCAATCATTTGTTGGTTTTGCTCTGAAGATGCCTGGAGCATCCAGCTGCAGCTGAGAGGGCAGACTTGTCATTGTTAGTAATTAGAAGGAGCCTGCTAGTGATTCAAGGTAGCTCAAAATTCATACATTGAAAAAAAAATGTGTTAGTGAGATGTAGTTTGCTGAATTCACTGTGGCTGTGTGGCTGCCTTTTTAACCTTACTGCCCTGCTCATTATACATGCAGTCAGTTACCAAAGACCATCGGTTCCCTGTTGTGTTCCTGAAGCCTGATGAAATGAATCAAATATTAGCTGGATCTCCCGGTCTTCCTCTCTGTTAGTCACTGTCTCTGAGATTTCAAGTGCTTGATGGAGTTCTACATTGCAATACATTTCTAATATTTAATATGTGTACTAGGGTTCAGTAGGCACAAAATAAATGCCTAATGAATTAATTATAAATGATTGAATAAGAGAATATCGCTTATGATCTTTCAATGAATTATTATTTTTAATATAAATTGAACAATAGAGGATTGCCTAATCCTGCACACCTAAAGAATACTTACCAGGGGAGGAAAATTCAATGGCTTCTTTTCAGTTTGGGCTTAGTTACTGTGCAAGTAGCACCTAAATATATAAAATAGTTGCATTTTACTTAAGACTTTATTTCAGGGGTTATTTTATTGTTACTAAAGAAGATATTAATAGGCATTAGTAACTGGACTCTGCTTTGAACACTGCCTTTCTGAAAATAGCCAGGGATGATGTTTCAGGGGAAAAGTTCATTTTAGAGGTAAAATCAGGAAACTTTGGGTGGCATAAATTCCAGAGTTTAAGATTAAGGTAGACAAGTTAGAGGGTTTCCCTGGTGGCTCAGATGGTAAAGAATTCACCTGCAATGCAGGAGACCTGGATTTGATCCTTGGGTCAGGAAGATCCTCTGGAGAAGGAAATGGCTACCCACTTCAGTATTCTTGCCTGGAGATTTCCATGGATAGATAGCCTGGTGGGCTACAGCCCATGGGATTGCACAGAGTCAGACACTGAACAACTAACACAGACAGAGAGGAGTTATAACCATTGAAACATTTATGAATTGGTTACATTTTCATTTGGTTAACATCTATATGTCTTATGATCTCTTCTATTAAAAATGAAACTTTATTCAGCTTTCTTAATCTAGATATGCAAGCATTTTTTTTCTGGAATTTAAATTTGTTTGGAATGGAACCAAATTGCATTTTAATGAAAATATGCACAGAAATGATAATTAATTTCCTAATTAGGTTTTACTCTCAGCCCATAAATACCTTTGTTTTTCTCCCTAGTATTATCAGCCTTTCAAAGCCTTATTGGATGATGAACAGTTATAATCATAAGCAAAAACTGCACCTAAAGAGAAAGAAAATGAAAAAATTGTCGTACAGAAGAGGAAAAGGGGACCTGGAGTCATTTTTCAGAACCAAGCAAAACAATCAGATTTTATTTAGTTTGAATGTGAAAGCACACGATGAACCTCGGTGAGCAGCCCCTCATTGCCTCATGCCTGACCCAGGGATTCTATCAGCATTTTCAAGTAAACTCACCAAAGACACTTATAAAGAAATTTGGGGAAATCAACCACAGAAGTATTTTTATGTAAAATCATGCCCTGTTCCTCAAGAAGGACAAATTTCCCTACACACACCTAGCAGCAGGCATTTAGATAGTTTCAAAACAAAAATTTTTAAAGGCCCAGCTTTCTTTATGATAAAATACTTTCACCTCCCTTTCTAAGATGATAATAGTAAGAAGTTGGTTTCCCCCCCCCCTACCTCATGGTAGCAAGTTATAAATTTACATTGGAAATTTATGAGAAAGAATTTCTGAAAACTGTAGATTAGCATTTATAACTTCACAGAAAATTTTTAAACAGCTCAACATTTGAATATTTTTGCATTAATGGGGAAAAGGGCTATTTAGTGAGATCTAAGGATGGATTATGAGAGTTAATTCAATGTTCTTTGAAAAATGAAGAAAGTGCAATGATTTAAACCAAATTCTAAAGCAGTTATCCACAGTCTTATCTGTTACTTGCCTCCTGGTCAATATTATTTACGATGTATAGTTGAAGAGGTGTTAAGTTTCTTTAAACACGTGTGAAAGAAGCATACGATTTGTGAAGGTTGTAGGTATAAATGACTTATTTAAAACCCTTCTTGGTCAAGCAGAACAGTACGGGCTCATTGTTGTGATGGTAGAAAACATCAGTATTTAATCTAAATCCCTAATGGCCCCTCTGTATTTAAAGCATTTGGCAGACTTGTTTAATGTAACTGTTTCTTTTCTGGCATGTAGAGCTTTATTTAGTGACTGGGATAACTCGTTACCCAAATCCTAGAAACAGAGTTTTCCGTGAGAGTCAGCGTTTCTAGTTTCTGATTATGAACTCAAAAAAGTGATGAGGTTCTCAGGAGTTTAAAGCTAGTGAGAAGAAAACCATCCACTGTCAGGATACTGTGGTTTTAATTTCCTTACAGAGCAAGTACCCTAAGAAACAATGGAAAATGTAAAA
This sequence comes from Nanger dama, assembly GCA_917880005.1. Taxonomy (NCBI): domain Eukaryota; kingdom Metazoa; phylum Chordata; class Mammalia; order Artiodactyla; family Bovidae; genus Nanger; species Nanger dama. The sequence continues at coordinate 9,233,643 of CAKJTW010000032.1, read as the reverse complement.
CATTTTAGCAGAACTATTTCATTCTGCTACAAATGTGGTCAGAACTTAGTTGGAGCCACTTGCTGCCACTTACCTTCACAAATTTCCATCAAGGGAACAGGAAAATATAAGAATAGAGAAAATTGATGTGTTTGACAACTCTTGACAGCATTATCATAGGCAACTTGACCAATGTGCCATGTGCCATGTGCCATGTGCAAATGAAAGCATAGTAGCAACCCTTGAATATCAGCCCCCAGAGTGGCTCATGTCCAGACAAATGAGACTTTGCCTCATGGTAGGCTTTGCACTGCAGCACAAACCAGGGTGGGTGTCTGACCACTGGTTTAGATGGGTATCTGATACTGACCCGTAAACATGGGTGATCGTCTGTTGCTTGGATGAATATATAATACTGACCTCATTTCACATCTGAGTTTTTATGAAATACATCATCATTCAGAGTAAAATAGTGAAGCCAAAAGTATGAAAGAGAACAATCTTCAGGCAGCCAAAACAGATGTCAATAAAAGCCATGCTTGACAACATCTGTCCCTGGGAGTCTGGGGACATGGTGAAGAGCTATGAAGGCAGGTGGTCAGTGTGCCCTTTGAGGAGACCCCAAGACCGAGAGACTGAGGATGTATGGTGGTAGGCCAGGACCAAGGGGGGCTGTGGAGGGAGGTTACACTCAGTCACAAGGCTCATAGGGAGTGGGGCCTCTGGGGAGACTTGAGGGACCAACATTCTCCCCTTACCATAGGGGCCAGAGTCTAAAGATGACCCATAGCAGCACAACCATCCTCCTGGTGGGACAAGGCCAGGGTGGGAGAGCTCAGAAGAGAGAAGATAGCAGGTGATGGCCAGCAAGCTTGGAGGGCAGAAGCAAAAGCAGTACACTGCTGCAGACAGAAATTTCAAACAGAGATTAGTTTGAACTTTTAAGCAACTGATACTAGTTAAAAATGATAGCATTTGATCGAGATGACATTAAAGGACATGGAAGGGAGATTTTACAGAGCAGGTTTGAAAATAGTGGTTAGAGAGAAATAGAAGAATCACGTTTCCATTTTATTAAGTACACTTCTCAATTCAACTTCATATTCAACACCTTTTTACTTTTCCCTGGTTGTTATGTTGAATGGATGAATGGATGAACACATGAATTTGGGCCTTATCACTAACCGCAGAATTAAACACGTGTTTTTCTACATTTAAAACAAAATCAGAGCCTCAGTGAGCAGATGGTAGAAGCTTTTCTTTTCCAGAAGACAAAGAACCTGCCCACATATTTTTAACATCATGACAGCGGGAGGCTGCACTCCCCCACCCCCAACTCTACTACAGTTAGCCCCAGGAAATCAGGGAATTGTGAATTGTGAGGGTAGCCATCTCAGCTTTTACATTTATACCATATACAGTGTCAAAGCATCTTGTTTTTCTAACTATTTGATTTTTGAGAAAATTAATATATTGGTGTTTTCACTTTTATTAAAATTAAAAATAATACGTTCAAAAGAAAACAATCAATTTCGAAACCAGGATTCCCAAGAATAAAAATTTAAAATCCCAATACTTGATATTAGCACCGACACAGCCTAAGTTCCAAAAAGATTTCAGTTTGACAATGTGAACTAAAATATGCCAGCTCCTGTAATGTCACAGTTTTTTAAAAGTGTTATTCCAAGTAAAGAAACTGAAGCTATACTTGTTTGTTATTTCATGGCATAGGATATTTGCTCTTATCAGAGTCTCATTGTTTGAAAGAGACTCTTTTTTTCTTCTTCTAAATGTGAATGTGAAATATCTCCTTTGGGGTTCAAGGCATGCATAAAGATATATCATTTGCCTTTTAATGGGGCTTTCTGGTGACTCTACAGTTTTAAATGGTTCTCTATGCATCAAATATTCCTTACCGAATGTTCTTGCTATGTGCTCTACAAATATGGATGGAAATAATTATAGTGAGGATGGCTTCATATGATGATGTCATTCTAGAGAAAGCCTGCACCGCAGGGAGCATTTCCAGTAAAGTATGGCAGAAACTGCAGGGTAATCAAAGTGCAAATTCCAATTTATTTAAGCAATATTGTTCTTGCTCCTCCATTTCACAAAGCTGTCCTTTCTCATTAAATCTTTGAAAGAGAAGGGATGAATTTTAGCAGCATAAATCTGAATGCTGGTTGACCTTTTTGAAAACTGCCTGGAACACTGACATCAGCTGTCTTTTCACACATGTGGTGACAGAGGGATGAAGTTGAGGCTTAGAAGGAGTAAGCGGAATAGAGGCAAGGCTTGATGCCAGCCACCTCAGTTCCTATTTGAAGAGAAGTTTGTGTACCTTGAGGGAAGTGCCTTGTCTTATGACCCCCATAAAGGGCTTGTTCTGGGTGGACATCCCAGGGATGGGCTTTGATTTGACCATGCTTTGGCTGTCTAGCAAAATCAAACAAATGGATATAAATAGAGTTGATATCACCCTACACTGGCAAGAATTCAACAGTTAAGTGTCTTTACTTATTTAATAGCTTATTTTTAGCAGATGTTTATTAATCACCCACAATGCATCAATGGATGATGTACAAGGTGGAGGGATTATAAAATCAAATTAAATGCAGTTCTTGTCCTTAACATGCAAATAATTAGGAGCAGTCTTCTCATTAGAAGATTACACTACAGTGTGGCCAATTCTGTGATGGAAGGAGACCCAGGGTACTGGAGAAGTATCTGGAAGGGGACCCTTACCCTTCCAGGGTGTGAGAAGGGTTTCCCATATATGGTGATATCTGTGTTTGAGTCTTTAATGGCCAATTAATCAGGAAGGAGTGAAGTGAAAGGGTTTGAAAGAAAAAGGACTAGACTCTTTCAAAGCATCCAGCATTATAAAAAAAAAAGAAAAACAAGAATAATTTGTTTTCTTTCCTTTGGTTGGGGATGAAAACATGGAAGAATGAGGAAAGCATCAAGTGGAAAAAGAAAAGCAAGTTTGCACATAAAAACGCTTGTCTTCTCTATTGTATTTGAAATATATGAATTTTAGTGTAAAGATCAGAATAGCTATTGACATAATTGCTCGTAGTCTCAGGTGAGAGGGGCCGAGGGGGCTTTAATGTCCATCACTCCGAATCTTTGTGATGAGACAAAGAACCAAGGAATATACCCTTGCCTGACAACATTACAGTGAAGTTGTGAAGTCACACAGTCATGTCCAACTCTTTGCAACCCCATGGACAGTAGCCAACCAGGCTCCTCCATCCATGGGATTTTCCAGGCAAGAATACTGGAGTGGGTTGCCATTTCCTTCTCCAGGGGATCTTCCCAACCCAGGGATCAAACCCGGGTCTCCTGCATTGTAGGCAGACGCTTTACCATCTGAGCCACCAGGGAAGTCAATATTATAGACAAATATAAAATGTATATTTTTGTGTGCTTTTATTATCCATTCTAAACTCACCAGATTAAACAGAATACTAAAATATGCAGAATAGTGACACATTTTAGTTATTTTTGCTATTTTCCTGACTTCATATTTTAAAAAATAATTTTACATGTTATATATATGTAAATGTAATATAAAGGCATATTTTTCCCAGAACATATTCTATTTATCAATTTACTAAATTGAATAGTTTTTATATATTTAACCATATGTATACGGGATCCTATTTGTACTCTTGCCCCAGGCCTTGATTACTGAAATGTCTTAAGCAAGGGAATCCAACACTTCACTTGAGAAAAATCACTCCATTAAAGACAGTAAGACCAGTTGGGAAGCTGGTCTCTTTCTGTCTGATTGACCTCTGGCCTAACCTTCCGATTCAAGCCCACTCATTTATTTCCATATCATATCTTCAGAGGAGGTTCTGAGCTCCGCCACTGTGGGTTTCCTGGCCAGTAATTTCCCAGCTACAGGCCTATCCATTTTCAGAGCAGGCGTTTTTGACAGCTCAGCCACAGAGATAGATAGATAGTCTTCTGTCCTTAACTAAAAAGAAAGCTGAGAATCCACGGGAGCCTGTCTTGAGTTTCAAATCCCAAGGCTTATGCAATATCTAACACCAGCCATGAGCCACAGGAACTGCTCCACAAATAACAGTGTTTTGAGTCTCCTGGAAACCCAATGGTGGGAAAGCCCTGTAGACGTGAGTTTCCAATTGGATCCACCATGGACCCCTCAAGACTCAGTCATCCTACTTCTTTAATGACAAATAGTTAAGAGCTGGGTATATTTGGGATGCTATTTCAAATATTCTGCATAGGTTCATTTCATGGGGAGAAGGGAATTATAAGGACAGAAACCAGAGCTTTTTTTTTTTTTTTTAAAGCATTTTTCATTCTGGCTTCAACTTGAAATTGAATGAGAAATCTCCTGCCTACTGTCAAGCTGAAATAAGATGTAGAATACATCTTAAGCCAGAGCCAGGGATTCTAATTATAGTTTTTCTTGGACTTACAGATTTGAAAGCTTTCTTCTCTATTTTTATCTTAAAGTAAAATACAGAAGTTAAATTTGATGGTAATGCCTTGGTGACATCAAGTTTCTAAAATGGGAAGCGAGTTTTGTTTAGAAAATACATTCTGTAATTCTTTTATGTTTTCTCATCATTGATGGGTGAGTATATTTTGATGGGAATATTGAACTTTAATAAGTACTAAATTATTAACTAGGAGATGAAATTGAGTAGTCCTGATAAATTAAAGTTTATACATGTAAATGTATAATTTATGTATATGTGCATAAATTTACATATGTGATAATATAGAGATAGTATTTTAATAAGCAATATAAGTTCTGTTTTCAATTTGTATAGATTTTGTGAATTTCTCATCACATCAGTAGGATTTCTGGAATGAACTTACATAATTAAAACTAGATTTAAAATAATTTTTGGATCTATTACTGTGATTATCTTATTAGCAGTTTAACTTGGCCCTAATACATTTTATTCAATTTTATGCATGTCATCTCTCCATTTCCCACAGGAGTGGGATGTGGCAGCATTGTCAACTCCAAAGACAGCTCTGCACAAGATTAGCATCCTCCACAAGAGTGTCAGAGGCATGTAGATGAGGAAAATGCAATCACAATCACTCACTGTGAATTTCCCAGGACAAAATTATGCTTAAATATCAACAACAAAAGTTAAACTTGGTTAAGATGATGGATGACCAGTTCTCCGTCTTTCAACTTTGTTCAGAAGACCACAAGTTATACCTAACAAGGTTCTCATCAAACAGTCAATTACTATTCTGGTTTTGGCCTGGGATCTGCTACTTATTACATGTAGGACCCTAGTTGAGTTAACGTTTCCCTTCCTCAGTGTACTCATCTGTAAAATGGGGAGGAGAATGGTACTTGTTGGGATGTAATATAGAAATAATACTTCTTGTAAGGATTAAATGATATGCTGGGGATAAAACACTTAACACAGAGACTGGCACACACTAAACTCAAAACATATGTCAACCATTAGTGTACTACCCTGAAAAGTACACTCTACTAATAACTGGACAACTGATTATTCTTGATGCTGCTGCTGCTGCTGCTAAGTCACTTCAGTAGTGTCCGACCCTGTGCAACCCCATAGACGCCAGCCCGCCAGGCTCCCTATCCCTGGGATTCTCCAGGCAAGAATACTGGAGTGGGTTGCCATTTCCTTCTCCAATGCATGAAAGTGAAAAGTGAAAGTGAAGTCGCTCAGTCGTGTCCGACTTTTAGCGACCCCATGGACTGCAGCCCATCAGGCTCCTCCATCCATGGGATTTTCCAGGCCAGAGTACTGGAGTGGGGTGCCATTATCGTCCACAATAATTGACCACCTTGGGTATTTGTTTTGCTCCATAATGACGATGGAGTCAAAAACAAACCAGTCATCACTCATAGTGGTAAAGAATCATCTTTAATGAACTTCAGTTATAAACTCCCAGGAAGGAATATTCTTTATGAGGCCAAAGATAAAGAGAGCTGAAGCCATAAAGAACTGTGATCCACTTAAACATTCTTTCCCAAGCTCAGGACTGTAGTTCTTGCCTCACTAAATGGAATCTTAAAGCATTACTCCCAAGCTCTTCACAGGTATGTTTCGACTCAGTAGAGGGCTCAGCCTGATGTACAAGAAACCTAAAGCAGGACAGGGCGGCTCTCCAACAGTCCAGACCTATAGCCTCCATTGAGAGCCCACCGCAGGAAGCCGTGCAAGCATGAGCCACAGCATGGAGAACTCACAGGTTAGCACTTCAGAATATTTATTTTGTCTATTTCTAAAATATTTAGTCTGAACTGTTTAAACTGATACTTTATTGGTGGACACACTTGTCCAAATTTATAGCAACCGACACTGCATGGAACTTTAGGGACTCCAGGTTCATGGCTAGCTGATTGTTTAAAAAGCCCATATGTGAAAAGCCAGATCTCTCTGTGAATGTAGATAAAAAGTGGGTCAAGCCAAATGTATGGGAAATGAGATAATGGGAGATTCAAAGCATATTCCCATAGGGGCCAGTTTCTCTGATGTCCGACTGAACTCCATATTAATGAAGGATGAAAACCTCTCACAACTGATAAGCAGGCTGTCTCCTGGCAATTATCAGAGCTCCTGTTGCAAAATAGGTGCTTTATGTGGGCTTTATCCATTCCTTGACTTGCTCTCCGTGAGGAAGCACAGCCTCAAATAATTACGGGTCTATTAGCACATCAATTATCTAAAGACCTTGATTTTAGCAAGGAGTGGATTTTAATCAGTCACTGCAAATGTTATCGAGAGATTAGTTGTCCCAGAGAATAAAATAAAATTAACTACAATTAGACTGTAATAACTTGCAAGTGCCACGAGCATACATTTTGTAGTTCCTTTAGAACGAACGATTCGTCTCTACATTGTATAGAAAAAGATGCTTAGACTTTTGCAATAATAACGGGAATTAATGGGACCTCTTATCGCCCTTCCCTGCAAGGAGCTGAAAGTACACAACTAAACTAATAAACAAACAGCTCATACTTTACTATACCCACCATCTTAGTAAATAAGACAATGTAAGATAACCGGGAGTTGGTGATGGACAGGGAGGACTGGCATGCTGCACTTCATGGGGTCGCAAAGAGTCGGACACGACTGAGCGGCTGAACTGAACTGAACTGAAGATAACAGAAACTAAACAACTTGTTAAAGAAGGATCTCATTTCAATCCTGGTGTTCAATCTTAACGTTTTTAAAGTGCTGGTATTTGGAAAAAGGAGGGGATGATGAGGAGTGACAAGAGAAGATGCAGAAAGTTTCAGTGATAGTACCTCACTAGAGGTACCAAATGACAACATGGTAGATGTGAGGACATGTGAGCATTCTGTCAGGCATCCAGAAATACTCAGTGAGAGAACTTATTAAAGTATCAGACTTGTTACTTTCAAGCTGAATGGGGGACTATTACAAGTGTTTGTGATGATTTACTTTAAAACACTTTGGCACACACTGTACGATATTATGTGCATGTTAGTTTAAGCTTCAACTCTAGGGCCATTCAGTATCTCTAATCAAGAATCCACACTCCAAGGAAGGCGCTTAACATCATAGGAAAAAGGCTAATTCCAAAGGTGACTACTAAAAGCCTTTAACTATCTATAGCTCAATCAACATCTGAGGATTTTCTAATCAGCATAATGAAGGTCAGACAAGGGTTTGCTCAGTGAAATTAGTGGCTTGGTTTTTGGCATGATCTTGAATAGAACCATACTCTGGTGAGATAAAATGAAAACTGTTCTGGAGATGTGGCCTGGCTGAAATATTTTAGTGACGTTGCATAGACGTGCATGGACAGAGTGTGTAATTCAAGGAGGTGGCCTGTGGTTCTCAGGGATGGCCTCTGATGCTTGAACCCTTAATGACTTTGTGGCTGGTCCTCGATGGCTTGATGATAACTATTAAAGTCACAGTTTTACATCCCCCAAATGTTAAAACACTTACCTGGAGGGAAAGATTCATGCAAGATGGTAGGCAGGAAAGTGAGGTTTCATCCAGTTTACAGAACAGAGATTTGATTGCATGTAAATATTTAATATTTTCTAAATTTATAACAACAGAATTTTCTCTAAAAATTATTTTGTTTATAACTTGGTATAATATTCTCTAGCTAACTTCCTCTCTCCTCGACTAGTCTGTGATTAAGTTTCTCCACCAAAGAGTTGTTCTTGTCCAAACTCTTAGGCCACTTTGAAATAGTCATCAGATTATTCTCATAATGAAGTTAAGTGGAAATACCACATTTGAAGGAGTTTCCCTGGTGGCTCAGTAGTAGAGAATCTGCTTGTAGTGCTAAGAGAGGATTAGATCCCTGGGTCAGGAAGATCTCCTGGAGAAGGAAAATGGCAACCCACTCCAGTGTTCTTGTCTGGGAAATCCCATGGACAGAGGAACCTGGGGGCTACAGTCCATGGGGTTGCAAAAGGGTGGGACACGGCTTAGGGACTAAACAACAAAAACAAACATATGTGAAGACTGAAAGAGTCAGAGATATTTTAGTTGCACTTTATTTATCAAGTTGCACTTAATTTATGATTTTTATAGTATTCTGTAAAACAGTGATCCTTACTTAACATAAACTTAAGAGGCTCATAACCTGGAGGTGGAAATGCTACATTTTTAGTTTCCTTAATCATTAAGAATTATTTCCCTTCATTTTTGAATGTAGACAAATTACATTTCAGCATATCCATGATTTTGTTACTAATAGGAATCACAGCTCTTTCTTTTATCACTTTATGTTGGTTGCAGATAGCTCTGAATATCATTTAGGATTGTCACCACTTAAAAATAATGGTAGTTATCAGACCAACTGCTAGATCTTTCTATTTAACGTATCAATACAGAACTGCATAAATAACTATATCAAAGTACTGTTTTTTGAAACTTAAAACCTTTTTGTATTTTGTATTGTATTTTTTTGTATTTTGAAACTTTATTTCAATATAATTGACTTTCTTTTAATCCTGGGCTTCTCCCAGGTAGCGCAGTGGTAAAGATTTCACCTGTCAATGCAGGAGGTGTACATTTGATCCCTGAGTCAGGAAGATCTCCTGGAGAAGGAAATGGCAACCCATTCCAGTACTCTTGTCTGGAAAATTTCATGGACAGAGTAGCCTGATGGGCTATAGTCCATGGAGTCGCAAAGAGTTGAACATAACTGAACAACTGAGCACATAAGCATGCACTTTTAATCCTGTGTATTTTATCTTATGCATTTAAAAATATTATTTGAAGAAGGGGTCGATGGCAATCACCAGACTGTGAAAGGGTTTCATGCTACAAAAATGGTTAAGAACCTCTGTCCTAGAAAGTTCCTTCAATGCCACATTTTCCTCTGGCTAAAATGAAACCTAGCTGCTTGAACTATTGCCCTGTTTCTGTGATGTCTTAGAAATAAGTGAATGGTGTGTATGTGTGGAAGAGAGGTTGGGTTTGAGGTGTCAAACAGAATGTAAGAATAAACACAGCTAGTAGAGGGCTTCCAGGAGAGGCAGAGGATATAGTAAGAATGGAGTTATTGGAATAATTTACTTGAAAATCTCTTTTCCAGTTTGTACAATGGAAGAAGCGAATTTCATAGGAGCCATTTATTAAGACCCTTAGCCTAAACTTTCTCCTGCCTCAACATCTCTTTTTGTGGGCCAAGAGGCTTGTGAGCTAAACAGGCACTTGGGATGGGAGAGATAGTCAAACAGCTCCAGCTTTAAGAGCTATGATCCAGGTTCACAGACTTGAAGGTTTCAGATTGGCCATCCCAATGTCTGGGTTTCATCTGGGAAAAATATCTGAGAGACCACATTCATTCAATTCAGATTTCTTATCTCCAGGTGTGTGTTGCCCAATTAGGAAAGGGCTTCTAGATCTTTGATTGCCCTGAAGTAGATGTGTCTATGCTTGGCAGGTCTTCCTGGAGAACCCTTGCACTGCTCATCTGTGAAACCTGAGGCGGGGGGCGGAATGGCTCCTAAGTGTACACGAACTTGTGTATAGGTCTCTCCTAGGTCTCCACTGACTTCTCAGACACAAGTCTTATTGGTCTGTGCCTTGGGAAACCTCAGATGCAAAAAAATAAAAAACTCTGAGCACTGACTGGCCTGGTTTGACTCCTGACTAGGCACCTTGTTGTTAAAAAACCTTATACAAGTCATTTCCTCCTTGAGAGCTCAGTTTCCACATCTATAAAATGCAAATAACAGTAATAACAATAGTATGTCATCTCCCTTTTGTGTTGTTGTGAGGTGTAAGACACATCTAAATGATATCTGGCATATATAGGTACTTACTTAATGTGAATTTTTTCACAACCACCATTCTCCCTCCTGAAGTCAAATAGCTCCAGATTCTGAGTAGCCTCTCCACGGATAAATCTGCTGTCTCTGAAAAGCCTGTTTTATGATATTTTTCTTTATTTTGCATTCTTCTTTTCTTAAAAGTGTAAGGAAGTGCTACAACTTATTTTTATCCAAATTTTAGTAAATAAAGATCAAGGACCCCATGACACTTGCTAATTCAGGAGACATGAGAGATGCAGGTTCTACCACTGGGTCGGGAAGATCCCCTGGAGTGGGAAATGGCAACCCACTCCAGTATTCTTGCCTGGAAAATTCCATGGACAGAGGAGCTTGGTGGGCTACAGTCCATGGGGTCACAAAAAGTCAAACACAACTGAGAGACTGAGTGTGTATATGTGTGTGTGCATGTGCGCGTGCACACACACACACACACACACACACACACACACACACACACACACTCCACAATAGAGATTAATGCTCTAGGAGAACAAAGTAAAATTAAGCAGTAGAAAAACAACTCATGATTGTATCGGTTTCATTTTCCACTTGAGGACATGTTCTCTCATTTACTCATTTGTTCAAAAGCATTCCTTGTTTTCAGACCGTCTGAAAACACTTCAGACATTTTCAGGCCATTTGTAAAAACAAGGGTAGGGAGAGTAAACCATTTGTGGCAGGAACTATGCTCTTTCTCCTCAAGTAACTTACATTATACTTAGGAAAACAACAAAACGGTATCCAATATGAGAGTTTCTGAAGAAGTCAAAAATCCCAACCTCTCTCTCTCTTTTTTTAAATGCATCTCGGTAATTGGCATGGAGAAGGCGATGGCACCCCACTCCAGTACTCTTGCCTGGAAAATCCCATGGACAGAGGAGCCTGGTAGGCTGTGGTCCATGGGGTTGCAAAGAGTCAGACACGACTGAGCAACTTTCCTTTCACTTTTCAGTTTCATGCATTGGAGAAGGAAATGGCAACCCACTCCAGTGTTCTTGCCTGGAGAATCCCAGGGACGGGGGAGCCTGGTGGGCTGCCGTTTATGGTGTCACACAGAGTCAGACATAACTGAAGTGACTTAGCAGTAGCAGCAGCAATTGGCATACCGTCCACCCTTGCTCCCCCAAATTAGGAGTTATACTTGTTTCTTTCTTCTCATTTTCCTACATTTACTTCATCAGCAAGTCCATTCTTGCTACTCTAGGAAAACAAGTGAAATCCATTCTCTATGAGACCAAGCTGTCATCATCATCATCTCTGGCCTGGATGCCTAAAACAACATCCTGAAGCATCTCCCAGCTTTCTTTCTTCCTCTTTCAAAATCAGTTCTCCATGAGACAGCCAGAGTAATATCTTTAAAAATTATACATGGCATCAAGTCACTCTCAGGCTTAAAACCATGTAACCTTTTCCCATTCCATTTAGGCTAAAATCCAAGTGCGTTTACCAGGCTTTCGGATCCCAACGTGAGAGAGACTCTTGTGTGCACTCTCTCCTATCTCAGGGTCTGCACCTTAGCGATGCCCTCAGTCTCTCATTGTTCTCCCTGATCTTCAGATGAATGCTTTTTCTTTGTTAGTATCATTCAATGCTCAGACTTCTTTCCCAGCAGTACTTGATCTGATCGCATTTTAATTCTCTGTAATGACGGCTGTTGATTTTTGCTTATTTGGTTAGTAGTTAACATTTATAGAGTGTGTGCCACTCATCTTGTCAATCTTTACCCATTTTAACTACACCTCCCTTCTGGGATGATCTCTTGCACTCCTAGGGTTTCAGTAATTATCCACAAGTAGGTCCAGGGGACCCCACCTTCTCCTTTCTCTGTTGTTTCTCTAGATTGAGCACAAGGTGTAGCACAGAGGAAGCGCTCAGTGACTGTTTGTTCAGTAAATGATTGGTGACTCCTAACTTTCCCCTGGAATTGACAACTGTTCATGATTGTAGATGGTAAGACAGGGATCTCAAAACCGTGTTCAAAATGGAATCTCTAACCTCTCCCCAGGACTCCTTTTTCCTTCTGTGCTCCATACTTGGAGAAATCTTTATAACATCTATACCATTCTCAAGCCAGAAACATTGTAACGCTGACCCTGATCAAATTCCTCCTCTGCTGCTACTGAATTAGTCTAAACTCCTTGAAACAGAGGTCCTGCATGAGCTAGAGCTAACATCACTAGTTTTTATTTCTCTCGACTGTGTCCCTAGGCCTGCCTCGCTCCACGCTGCATGCTATGCCGTGATCATCATAAATGCTTGCTCACATTTAAGGTGTCATGCGTGCTGCTCCTTCAGGTTGTAACATCTTTCTCCCACCCTCATTGTATTCAGCCTGGCCCACCAGCCCTGGCCTTGACCCGCTCAACAGCAGCCGCACATTTGCCTCTTCTTGATCACTTCCCAGTGTTTTTTGAGACTCGTTTCCTCTAGGAAGTGAGCTGTCTCTCCTGACCTTCCTGGCTTGCTAAAGCATGGTTCTGATTCAGGATGCCTGGAGCAGAGTTCTGAGAATATATATTTATAAAAAACCCTTGGGTGATACTGATGCTGCACGATCATGAATCATCATTTAGTAAATACTAACAGACTATATTGTATTTGGCCGTTTATTTGTCTATATTCTTCACTAACCTGTGAGCTCTGTGAGCCAGGGGACATATCTATCTTGTTCACTTTCTAACAAGCACACAATCTAGCAATAAGAGATGCTCAATACCTTTTACAAAGTAAATAAAGTCACATAAACTTTGTGACTTTTAGGAGGGCTATCCAGGACTCCATCCTATAATCTTTAGGGTTGTGAGTAGGAGTATCTGGTGTGTGAAATGTAGCTAAGTGATTTTAGTAAATCATATCTCACACCAAACTACAATAATATTTATTATTCAGATTTTTGCCATAGCTCTGATATCATTCCAGGATTGTTCATAAGATGCATACTAAAGCTTAAATCCTGAATGCTGATGATTTCTGATTTCTCTTTTATATAGAAATGAGAAAAAAATGTTAAAAGTCAAAGCCAATATTAGCTTCCCTGTCAGATTCCTTATCCTTGACCAATATTTACTAAGAGTTTCTTTTGAGAATAAAATTGTAGGGTTTGTGTTAAGGATAAATTGTTAGGTATAAATACCATTACCAAAGTCCAGGTAAATGTCAAGGTAAATGTAAGTAAAGGTGAAACAGAAGTGCACGTACATATGTATACACACACACACTTTAATTTTAAGCTGGGGTAATATTTTAACCTGTGAATGTTAACATTTTCCCAAGTGTACTGAAACTAACTTGAAGGTTTATCAATGGAAATAGAAAATGTTTTTCCCCTTGAGGACAATTCTTTCTTTGGAGCCTGTTGTGTTCAACTTACTAATCATCACAGGCAGCTTGTTTTGTCATTTCCCTTCTCTCCTTGCTTCCCTAAAAATAAAAGTCTTAAACCGTGATTGAAAAATCAATCCTGGTCTTTATGTCTTTAAAATGATATAATTAAATATAATTATCTTGAGGGTATTTATAATTCTTAGAGAATTAGATAAGATAAAAAGATTTGCTCAGATAATTTGCATGACTTTCCATTTTGGTATTGTCAGAAAGAAATCTATTTGTTGGTAACCCTGTCTTTAAATTATGTAGGATAGTCAATTTCCTAATGAAAAGTCGATTTGTATCTGATTATTAACGTGATGCATCATCATAGCACATGTTGATAATTTAGAAAATAAAAAAATACAATCCATAATGCAATATACGGAGATGATTAATATCTCATGGCTCGTGCCTAAACTTCTTTTACAAGAGTAGAAAATAGATTTCTCTTTCAGGGGTGTCTTCTATTAACTGGTGCTAGCTACCTGGATTACTGTTCTAAGAAAAGCAGAAACTGCTTCTAAGCTGAAATGGAAAAATAGTAGTGAACAATTAGCAAAGACTAATGTGGTGGGGTTGGGGAGTGAGAGATGTGGGAATTATGCCATATATTTGTTATCCTTGATTTTGAACAAAATACTATGTGGACAAAGATGGGTAAAATTTATTTTTAGTATATATAAGGCTAATTTTTAAGGAAGTTAGTGAATCTGTGCAAAAAGCTCTCAAATCCTCCTACTCAGCTGTGAGCAACCTATAATGTCATTCCTTATATGTGGAGAATTAATCACATTTTATCAAAATAGAGATTAACATTTAGGCTTTTTTTTTTTTTTTTTAGTGTGTCTTCTTCCATGAACATGGCCCTTTCTATACAGTGCCTTCTTTCTTTATACATTGCCACTAGGGGCTAGGCATTTGAGGTTCACCCCTTGATTATCACCTTTTAAAATTTGTTTATCATTATTCACTTACCATTTTTTTTCCCAGAAAAGAGCAAAACGAAGAGTTGGGTGGAGGAAGGAAAAACAGGAAGAAGAAAGAGGCAGGAAGGGAGGGAGGAAATGAGACAGTTAAGGAGGAAGAGAAAAGTTGAAAGAGGAGAACGCACTGGTTTAGAGAGATTAATTGTAATGGCAAATCCCAAGAGAAAAGAAAAATGAATCCTTAAAAGGAAAGTGGAAAAGCCTCAACTCTCTCAGACAGTCTTCTCTGGGGATGCTGACTGGACACTCTGCCCCCCTGGTAATCGATACGGTCATTTGCAATTAAGCTAAGGGAAAGGCTGAGGGGAACAGGAGTCCCTGCCTCCACCCACGCCTGTGATCTGAGCTGTGGGAGCAGAGAGGAAGTCTGCAAATGGATAAATGATGTCATGGAGCCGAGGTGGAGATGGGAGCAGGGAGGGAGTGAGAGGCAGCAGGCTCAAGGAGCTTCCCCCTCTTGTAGTGGAGACCTGGCGAGCTGAATTGAAATTAGCTGACTCTGAGCAAAGTCAAGCACAGGCAGGAGGAAGTGGCAGTGAGAAGGGAACTGTGGGAAGTGGACTGCAGGAGGTTTTCCGTGTCCCTAGTCCCAGAGCAAAGGAAGAGGACTGCGGGGCCATGGCAGCTCACTAATGTGTCAGGAGACGGCTGAAAACCCTTCAGCCAGACTTCACTCAGTCTCTAAGTTGTGTCTGACTCTTTGTGACTCCATGGACTGTAGTCCTCCAGGCTCCTCTGTTCATGGAACTTTCCAGGCGAGAATACTGGAGTGGGTTGCCATTTCCTTCTCCAGGGGAATCCTTCTGATCCAGGGATCAAGCCCTCCTCTCTTGCCTCTCCTGCATTGGCAGGCGGATTCTTGCCTACTAGCACTACCTGGGAAGCCCTAACCATTTGTTAGTGGAAATGCAGGGGAAAAAGGTAGAAAAGCATTTGTGCTCGATGTTTGCACTTTGGCTTATATGACAGAGGGAAATTGAGTTCCAAAATCTGTAGGTTCATTAGTGGGCTATGCACACAGCCATGCAGGGACCTAGCCCTGTCCTCCAGCAGGCTGGCAGCAGCCCTGAGCCTCCCTGGACCACGGTCAACTTATTCTGCTCCCAACAGATCCCAAGCAACTGCACAAAGCATGGCCTTATAGCCAACCAGGCCAGGGAACCAGCCCCGCCTACCAGCACACCCACGGTAATTGGCCCCGCCACAGCAGAATGATGTAGCCTGCCCACATAAGGGGCACCCCTAGAGCACACACTCTGTTGAACAGAGGGAGCATGGTAAGGACCGCACAGGATGTCTCCTACACAAGGCCGCTTCTCCAAGATTGGGAAACATAACCAATCCACCTAATACAAGGAATAAACACAGAGAATTGGGCAAAACGAGGAGACAGAGGAGTGTGTTCCAAATGAAGAAATAAAACATAACATCAGGAAAAAAAAAAAAAAAAACTAAGTGAAGTGGAGATAAGTATCTAAGAAAAGAGTTGGACACAATAATTCCAAAGATGTTCACCAAACTGGGGAAGAAAAATGAACATAGTCTGAGTTTCAATAAAGAGAAAATAGCAAGAAGAAATATAAGAGTCAAACAGTGAAAAATGCAGCTGAAATGAAAAATATATAAATTCTCCGTACACAGAGGACTTAAAATAAATGTTAGCTCTTTTCTGTTTACTTTAAAAGTTTAAACTTAATTTATTGGCTGATGTATGCTAAGGGAAATGTTCACCCATTGTTTCAAGAATCATATAAAGCTATTCTTTTATAATTAATTCCAATGAAATATCTTAGATTGATTACATTGCACCCTTGATCTTCTACAGTAAAATAATATTAATGTTGCTAATAAATATACTGTAGTAATCCCCATGTAATATTTTTGTAATTGAATGTTTTAAGTAAAGCCTGGTATAGCAAGGCAGGAAAGTGATGGTATGCTCAAACAAAAAGAAATTACTGTATGGAATTTTCAGGGAGATATTTCAAGGTGAAGAGAACAAGGGAGTCCAGAAGCTGTCTGTGAGGGCAGCCAGATGGAATGGTGGCCTTCCCGTGGAGAAATGTAACCCTACCATCCAGCAGCTGAGCTCAGGGAGAACTTACATATCCTGACCTCATTTTGTTCCTGCCCTCTGTTCTACCAGAGTCTCCCATCAGCTGAATTGAATGAGAAACCAGACTGGATTCAGGAAAAGAAGAAAAGATTAGCCAGCATAGTTGTGTATGTGTGTACATACACATATAAAATCAAAATCAAAAGAGGCTCAAATGAGTGCCTCCACCAAGAGAATAAGGTTATGTGCTATAACCTGATTTGGGTTTGGAAGATAAATATCAAGCAGTCAGCACTATCAGGGCAGAAGTTCAGAACAGGGATTCATCAAGTTCTTTTTGTACACCCCTAGTGTTACCTGAGAACAGAGTTCACCTCTTTTTTTTTTTTTTATTTTCAGAGTTCACCTCTTGATGGGTATTGAGCCAAAACAACCATGCTGAAGATCAGAAGGAAGGATTTATTACTACTCACAGCAAGTAAGGAGAACACAGGGGATCTTTCCCAAAGCCCCGTCTCCCTGAACAGTAATAACTGCTGCTGCTGCTGCTAAGTCGCTTCAGTCGTGTCCAACTCTGTGCTACCCCATAGACGGCAGCCTACCAGGCTCCCCTGTCCCTGGGATTCTCCAGGGAAGAACACTGGAGTGGGCTTCCATTTCCTTCTCCAATGCATGAAAGTGAAAAGTGAAAGTGAAGTCGCTCAGTCGTGTCCAACTCTTCATGACCCCATGGACTGCAGCCCACAAGGCCCCTTCGTCCATGGGATTTTCCACGCAAGAGTACTGGAGTGGGGTGCCATTGCCTTCTCTGGAACAGTAATACTGGGGATGTTTAAAGCTAAAAGTATTGGGTTGGCCAAACAGTTCTTTGAGGTTTTCCTGTAAGATCTTATGGAAATCCCAAAAGAGCATTTTGGCTAACCCAGTATTGTATATGCATATTCATGAAGAGGCTTGAGTGGTTGATAGAGTCCAAGCTTTAGTTGATTGAAGTCATAAGGGTCAGAAAAGGTCAACATCATCATCCATTAGGTTTCTGTAAATCTGGTGGTTGAGTGCTTCATACTGATCTTTCTTAGTGAGACAAAACTGGCAGTCTTCACAACTAATATGTCACCTTTGCTATCACTACTTTTCTTGCTTGGTAACAGGCAGTGTTTCTGTATTCTTTTGTTCCCTTAGATCATTAATTACTGAGACCTGTTTAAGGGCAAGCATTGTGGCCAGGTTTAGATCACAAAATGACTTAGGCCAAAAACGGCTTCTCCTCTCTCAAGAAAGCATTCCTGGTTCTCTTTCTTCTGGGAACCCGTAGCTTATCAGGTTACAACAGGATAGCTAGGAAATGATTTAACTAGCCTGAAATTCAGTCTCTATTCTTTGGAGGAAAAGAAAGATGGCTCCAGACTGAGATCGGATGTGAGTGGGTTAAAATTTCCATCTACATCTTGAGAAGGGCTGAAATCAGCTCCCCAGTGAACAGACCATCTATTATTTACCTCACTTAATCTAGTACTCATGGCACAAGAAGTATCACCACTGGGATTCTAGTTTGCCCTTTTGACTAATAACTTTCTTTGGAGGTATCTGTTTGGCAATGAGAGGAGCACTGGCTGTTCTATCAGATGAAAGCTTTCAGATGTTAATGAAATTGGACTCATCCTTGACCCATTTATAGTCATTGGTATTTCACCTGAGAGTGACCTCAAGTGATAGCCAACTGGGAGATAATGTTCTAACATGCTTCGAACATTTGTTTTATAGGGGAAACTAAGATATTTGTGACTTCATGTCTCACAAAGATGATAAGAAGCATCTCCTCTTTTCAGTTGAATTGAGAACAAAGATTAGTGAGCTGACAACCTCAGCTCAATTTTTAGGGATCAGAGTTAACAGAGGAAACGATCTCTGAGTTTAGGGATGATAATCTTCATAAAACCTAGAAATCATACCTAAAATGTCTTTTCACTCACTTAGTTAGAGATATGCAGAACTGTGAGGAAGGCAAGCCATAAACATGGTTACAAATTCTGGCAGTCTAAGGAATTTTTCATATTGTGTAGTGACGATGTTGAGTCATATGCTATTTCTGTTTTTGAATAATTTTTGGCCAGCCTACGCAGCCTTTGGGATCTTAGTTCCTCAACCGGGGATCAAACCGGTGTCCCCTGTAGTGGAAGTATGGGGTCTCAACCACTGGACGAGCAGGGACGTCCTATAAGCTATTTCTTTACAACTCAGTTTCTCTTTAGAGAACCTTGGGATAAGACTGTCCTTTATTTCTGATCTTCCTTAGATTTCTATGAATGTGCGTAAAATTCCTAGATAACCCTGTATGCGAGACAGCAAGAGACACAGATGTATAGAACAGACTTTTGGACTCTGTGGGAGAGGGAGAGGGTGGGATGATTTGGGAGAATGGCATTGAAACATGTATACTATCATGTAAGAAACAAATCGCCAGTCTAGGTTTGATACAGGATACGGGATGCTGGTGCACTGGGATGACCCAGAGAGATGATATGGGGAGGCAGGTGGGAGGGGGTTCAGGATTGGGAACTCATGTACACCCATGGCGGATTCATGTCAATGTATGGCAAAACCAATACAGTATTGTTGCTGCTGCTGCTGCTAAGTCGCTTCAGTCGTGTCCAACTCTGTGTGACCCCATAGACAGCGGCCCACCAGGCTCCCCCGTCCCTGGGATTCTCCAGGCAAGAACACTGGAGTGGGTTGCCATTTCCTTCTCCAATGCATGAAAGTGAAAAGTGAAAGGGAAGTCGTTCAGTCATGTCCAACTCCTAGCGACCCTATGGACTACAGCCTACCAGGCTCCTCTGTCCATGGGATTTTCCAGGCAAGAGTACAGTATTGTTAAGTAAAATAAAAATAAAATTCCTAGAAATAAATAGCCTGAAAAATGTAGAGGAGAGAGCACTGAGCTGGGTGCTGTTATAAAGCATTTTAGAGAATGTTTTTTCCATTGGAAAGTAGGTCTGTTGATGATTCAAAGGTATTTCATTTCCAAATTTTCTCAGTATGGAAGCAGGCTTCTATGTAGCACACCAGAGTGATCTTTTCAAAGTGTAGGCATTGCGTTTGTCTTGCTTAAAGCCCTACAAATGTGTTTTCATTTCAGTTAAAATAAAAACACATGTGTACATGTGGCTAATTCATGTTGATGTATGGCAAAATTCATCACAATATTGTGAAGTAATCATTCTCCAATTAGAATAAGTTAATTAATTAAAAAAAAAAAACCACCAAGCCACTCATCATGGTTTTAAAAGCCTGACATGATCTGATTCCCATCTGCCTTTTCCATGCCATTTCCTACTGTTTCCTCACTCTGTACTCTAACCATACTGAGCCCCTTGTTGGTCCTTGAATGTGTCAGCCTTGTTCTGGCCTCCTCAGGGTCCCTCTGTCTAGATGGCTCCTCTCTCAGATCTTCATTTGACTCCTTCTGCTTGATCTTTCAGTTGCGTGTGCAAATGTGACCTCTGCAGAAAGGCCGTCCCTGAAGACTTTTTGAAACTGGTTCCTCATCTCAGTCAGCCTTTATCTCTAATCTCCATTTGTGTTTTTCTCAGAGCATCTACATGAAAGTAGATCTTGTTTATCTATAGGCAGCCCTTGGAGATGCTGCAGTTTTGGGTCCTGAGAACTGCCATAAAGTGAATATCACCAGAAAGCCAGTCACACGTGTTTTTTGGTTTCCTGGTGCATATAAACTCATGTTTACTATAGTGTAGTCTGTTAAGTGTGCAACAGCATTATGTCTAAAGAAATGTACATACCTTAATTAAAAGATATTTTATTGCCAAAAAATCATCATTATCTGAGTCTTCGGTCAGCAATACTAGCTACATCAAAGGTCACTGATCACAGGTCATCATAGCAAATATAATAATGAAAAAGTGTGAAACACTGTGAATTATTGAAATGTGACACAGAGACATGAACTGAGCAAAAGCTGTTGGGAAGACGGCACCCATAGACATGTTGAGGCTGGGTTATCATGAACATTCACTTTGTTAAAAAAAGAAAAAGCAGTATCTGCGAAGCGCTATAAAGTGAAGCACAATAAAACAAGGTCTGCCTGTAAGTACATGCATGTGTGCTAAGTCACCTCAGTTGTGTCTGACTCTTTGCAACCCTATGGATTGTAGCCCACCAGGCTCCTTTGTCCATGGGACTCTCCAGGCAGGAAAACTGGAGTGGGTGGCTGTGCCCTCCTCCAGTGTATCTTCTCAAACCCAGGTCTCTTAAGTCTCATGTGTTGCCAGGTGAGTTCATTACCACTAGCCCACCAAAAGTAGGCGCCTATAGTGTCTGTCTTTGTAGAAGGTGATCATCTTGAGGGAAAAGACCTCTCTGAAGACCACTTTATTTCTAGCACAGAAAACAATAGTTGGGCAAAAATAACTGTTTCACAGTATATAGCTCATGAGTGAATGAGTGCTTGAACCTGTGGATTGAAGCCCTTCATCCTAATTCCTCTTCTGGCTTTATCCTTAAAACAAACATGACTTGGATTTGGTTTTAATGTCTTTAAGCTTTTGATCAGCACCAGTAACTTCCTCTGAGGATCCCACTCCCTAAGTGGCTTGAAATTCTTCCATGCAAGTTGCTTTAGGTGTCAACATTATATCTGTAGCCCTATGAGAGCCAGGAGATGAGCTTGATATCATATTTGAGAGTTTGAGTAGCAAACTTGAACAAATGTCATTGAATATAACTAAATGCCTCTTGAATTAAACTTACCCTTCATACTTAGTCAAGGTTCTGGGCATTGTGCAGTAAAAGGGTATTTATTAGTCCACATGTACTCTTCTTGTATTTGTATACTGTTGCTTTACATGGAGTGTTGTTTTCATGGAGTAAATGTGTCTATCCTATTGAAACAGGTATATTTACTAACTTACCTATGTAATTATGCCTTAGAAAGCATCACTACAAACAAAGTTAGTGGAGGTGATGGAATTCCAGTTCAGCTATTTCAAATCCTAAAAGATGATGCTGTGAAAGTGCTACACTCAATATGCCAGTAAATTTGGAAAACTCAGCAGTGGCCACAGGACTGGTAAAGGTCAGTTTTCATTCCAATCCCAAAGAAAGGCAATGACAAAGAATGCTCAAACTACCACACAATTTCACTTATCTCACACTCCAGCAAAGTAATGCTCAAAATTCTCCAAGCCAGGCTTCAGCAGTACATGAACCATAAACTTCCAGATGTTCAAGCTGGTTTTACAAAAGGCAGAGGAACCACAGATCAAACTGCCAACATGTGCTGGATCATGGAAAAATCAAGAGAGTTCCAGAAAAACATCTGTTTCTGCTTTATGGACTATGCCAAAGCCTTTGACTGTGTGGATCACAATAAACTGTGGAAAATTCTGAAAGAGATGGGAATACCAGACCACCTGAACTGCCTCTTGAGAAACCTATAT
Source organism: Nanger dama (assembly GCA_917880005.1). NCBI lineage: Eukaryota > Metazoa > Chordata > Mammalia > Artiodactyla > Bovidae > Nanger > Nanger dama. The sequence continues at coordinate 9,211,488 of CAKJTW010000032.1, read as the reverse complement.
GTAGGTCAGGAAGCAACAGTTACAACTGGACATGGAACAACAGACTGGTTCCAAATAGGAAAAGGAGTACGTCAAGGCTGTATATTGTCACCCTACTAATTTAACATATATGCAGAGTACACCATGAGAAACACTGGGCTGGAAGAAGCACAAGCCGGAATCAAGATTTCTGGGAGAAATATCAATAACCTCAGATATGCAGATGACACCACCCTTATGGCAGAAAGCAAAGAAGAACTAAAGAGCCTCTTGATGAAAGTAAAAGAGGAGAGTGAAAATGTTGGTTTAAAGCTCAACATTCAGAAAACAAAGATCATGGCATCCATTCCCATCACTTCATGGCAAATAGATGGGGAAAGAGTGGAAAAAGTGGCTGACTTTTTTTTTTTTTGGCTCCAAAATCACTGCAGATGGTAAGTGCAGCCATGGAATTAAAAGATGCTTACTTCTTAAAAGAAAAGTTATGACCAACCTGGACAGCATATTAAAAAACAGAGACATTACTTTGCCAACAAAGTTCCATCTAGTCAAGGCTATGGTTTTTCCAGTAGTTATGTAGGGATGTGAGAGTTGGAGTATAAAGAAAGCTGAGCATTGAAGAATTGATGCTTTTGAACTTTGATGTTGGAGGAGACTCTTGAGAGTCCCTTGGACTGCAAGGAGATCCAACCAGTCCATCCTAAAGGGGATCAGTCCTGGGTGTTCATTGGAAGGACTGATGTTGAAACTGAAACTCCAAAACTTTGGCCACCTGATGCGAATAGCTGACTCATTGGAAAAGACCCTGATGCTGGGAAAGAGAAGGGGACGGGAGAGGATGAGATGGTTGGATGGCATCACTGACTCAATGGATGTGAGTTTGGGCAGAGGGAGTTGGTGATGGACAGAGAGGCCTGGTGTGCTGCAGTCCATATGGTTGCAAAGAGTCGGACATGACTGAGTGACTAAACTGATCTGAAATTTACCAATTTACACCACTGATGAAGTGATCTTTTGTTTTTTCATCTAACTCGTATGTGCCTGGGTAATGTAGATTGATCCCTGAGAGACGAATTGCTATTTCTGATGAGGAGAAGAATTACATGGGTTTTGTTAGTTTTTTTACTAGGGCATTCTGTCTTTTCTGCATTTAGCAATATTTGTTCTTTTCTCTTAATATATAGTATTCCATTGTTCCCGATCACAGTTCTTTATTCAGTCTTTTGTAGATGGATATTGTTTTTATTCTCAGTTTTTGGCTTTAATGGATAATGTGATATATCTGAGTCCATGTATCTGCCTTTCTGTTGGACATACACACAACTGGCCTTACTGGATTCCTGTGTGTCCAGATTTATTAGATATGACCAAGCAATTATCAAAAGTAATTGCCTCAAGCTGTATCCCCTCCATCAATGTGTCAGTCTAATTTGCTCTCAATCCTTTTAATTTTAGCCATTTCTATAGATGCTTAGTAGTTACTATATTTTGAACCTGCTTTTCTTAGGGACAAATGATGTTGAGCACCTTTTGATATATCTGACCATTTGGAGATTAGAAATTAATTACATTAATATTTGTTGACTTTCTGCAAATTTTGGAAAAACCTCCATTTTTTGAGATCCTTCAGAAGCCATTTGCTGAGAAAACTGTCACAATAGCCTTACACATTTAGAATGACTTGAAGGTGCTTGAAAGCACCTGGAGATTTCCAATGTAGGGTGAACAATAGCCCCTAGTAAGCAACATGACAGATATGAAAGGTAGGCTAAATATTTTACCTCAGAAATATACATTGGCCTAAGTGAACAGGGACCCTGATCTTTTATAAGATTCTCTGGAACTATAAGAATATAAAGTGGAACAGAGAGGAAAGAGAAGGAAAGATAACTCTGGGATTGAGTTCTCTCTCCCATGAAAGGAAGGAAGGATGTGGTTAGACATCATGAACCACAGGTCATTTTCAAAATATTTCATCACCTGTCTGGTGTAAGAACTGGTCCTATAAGGAGGCCAATGGCAGCCCACTCCGGTACTCTTGCCTGAAAATCCCATAGACAGAGGAGCCTGGAAGACTGCAGTCCATGGGGTCGCTGAGGGTTGGACACAACTGAGCGACTTCACTTTCACTTTTCACTTTCATGCATTGGAGGAGGAAATGGCACCCCATGCCAGTGTTCTTGTCTGGAGAATCCCAGGGACGGGAGAGCCTGGTGGGCTGCCGTCTATGAGGTTGCACAGAGTCGGGCATGACTGAAGTGACTTAGCAGCAACCATAGTAGGCTTACAGCATAAAGGTTGCATGCCAGTGTGCCTAAGTCCTGGGTACTGAAATGCTAGCGACCCTCATGCGCTCAGAAAGTAACTGAGAAAAAAGGGATGAATACAAAAAAATGAAATATGCTGTGAGTAAGCACTCTTCTTCACAGTTTTGTTTAGATCTAGACTCTAAGTTCAGTATTAAGAAATATAAATTCTGTTATTAACCAGTATCACTTTAATCTACTGTGTGATGCCTTGTGAATCAATATCAAATTTGCTCATATCTTTAAATTTAGGAATAATATCTTCCTTATTTTTCCTCATTTGTATCAGATAATATAGGTTCAGATTTGAAAATCAATAAAGCCTATTACCAAAAGAATATATTATTGTTAGAAAATTAAATTAATACTATTAAGAGTTTCAGATTCCTTTTAGATTTAGTGTGATAAGAAATATGAAATGTAATGTATAAAATTATTTTCATTAGCTGTACATTTAGATAAAGCACCATTTAAAAATTGCTCTGAATCAGAACAGAAGCTATAGTAGTATTGATAAAACTTAACCTTACCAAAATGAAAATATCTGTTTATGATATCTCATGACATTTAATGTTTTTTCATCAATGTAATATGAATGATAAGTAAAAGCTTATAGCATATAAAATGTTTTCATTAGATATACATTTAGATATAAGAAAGCTGAATTTAAAAGCAAGCACTAATCTATGTTTGGTGTAGGATGCAGGATGTATGGGGCTGATGCACAGGATGATTCAGGTAGAGGATGTGAGGTGGGAGGTGGGAGGGGGCTTCGGCATTGGGCGATTGTGTTCACCTATGGCTGATTCGTGTCAATGTATGGCAAAACAAATACAGTATTGTAATTAAAAAAAAAATTTAATTAATTAAAAAATTAAAAATAAATAAATAAAAATAAAAGCAATCTATATTCAGAATATAACCTGTAGTAATGTTTATAAAGCCTATCAAAATTAAAAAATCTTCTAATTGTTTAGTGACAAGTCTCATGACCTTTAGATTACCTATTGCATTCAATTTTATTTTTAGTCCTTTCAGTTATCTTCCTGATCTCAGATATTTTACAGTGAATTAATTCCTATGTGGAAGAGTTTCATCTTCGTTGTGGAGGGTATGAGTCATTATTACTTTCATCTTATGCACAGCATTTCCCCATAGTCATTTGGGTAGTAATGAACTATTTAAGCATTTCTGAATATAGAGAGTAGGCATGAATTTGATGGTCATTTATTTGGAGTAAGGAAAATGATCTTATAATGTTAGTGATTATGCTAATTACTTCAAAGGGGTGGATTCAGCATGTGAATAGAGAAAATGAAGCATGAGACACTAATAACATTGCTAAAACACACAAACAGCATCTGTAAATGATTTAACCTTATGTAGCATTAGACAAATAAGTTAATTAAAATTACATAGGATATTATCAGATTAAAACTTGATCAACTTTTTATTACATGTCTTTATTATTCTCCTTGTGTGGATTTTGATATCAATATCTTATATGCAATTTTGTTAGCTCTTCACTTCAGAACTGAAATAAATCATTGCCCTTAATATTGCCTATATGCTGTAGATATTTCAGTTCCTTAGAGAAAACAAGAGTGTCTCTAGGTCAGCTTGCTTTCATAATAGTGTTGGGGAGCCCAAGCTCAGCATATAAATAGGCAGAGTGGTGCATAATTTGCAGGTAATGACGAAGATATAGTGAACTGAATTTCAATTCAGGCTGCCCAACAAGCTAGGAAATGCACATAGCTAATTTAAACAAGGTTTAGTGGAGGGAAAAAAAAATCACTTACTGCTACTCTTCTTAAAATGGATTGTGCATGTTATTTAATTATTAGTACCATTGCTCTGAATTAATTAAGTAACCACAGTCTTGCTAGATATTATGAAATACAGACAGAGATGCAGTGTAGAGTCTGGGGTTGACATTCTATTTAAACATCCAGGAAAACAAGCATGTACCAGGTGGTCTCAGTGAGAATAAGGCAGTTGGCCTAGAAGGACGAAAGGAGAACTGGAAAACTCTGCATGGGTAATAATGAGAAATAGAATATTTGTTTCTTTTTCTCACTGTGTGTCTCAGCATAGGTATGTATATACCTATGTATATGGGATTGTATTATTAAATTCAAATCAACTTCCATGTGCTTATTTTTTTTCCTTCTTAACTATAGAAATATTTTATAGTACTACATTAGACAATGCAGAAAGAAGAAAAATATATATTAATAATGGGAAGAACACTTGTGATTGACATTCTCTTAATGACTTCAAATGAAAATATTTATCACTATCTTAGAATATAGTTTTTATATTCTAAGATGTTTTCATAAACAGTATAATACTATCTCAGAAAAAAACTATCATGATTCAATTGGGAATTCATCCAGAATTATCTAGATTTTAAACAAATGCTATATAAATGATATTTACTTATTCAAAAATAATCAATTGAATACTAAGTGGCAGATAGTTCATCAATTTCCTTTTTCCTTTATTTAATAATCAACTTTCTTAGTTTTACCTGGACACACTGACACCTAGATTTGTACTGTGTTTTCTGTCTTCTCTTACAGCCTGGAGTGCCATGTGACTAGATTCCAGCCTGAATAGAGAAGAGACAGCATGCCTCCTGAAAGGTAAGGACACTTCCTGTTTCACTTTACACTGTGTGGGAGATATTCTAATATGAAACTACTCAACTCCAGCCAGTATATCAGAGAGAAACAAACTCTAATATTATAAAAGCCCTTGCATTTTGAAGTCTCTTTATTATGCCAGCTTTGCGGATTGGTTAAATAATACAGGTGTTAAAATTAGTGATGTTGAGAACATTTTCATATACCTCTTCACCATCTGAATACTTTTTAAAGAAAAATGTAATGTCTGTTCAAGTTTTGCCAATATTGTTTTTTGTTGTGACTGAGTTATAGGAGTTCTTTGTATATTATGGTTATTAACACCTTATCAGATGTGTAGTTTGCACAAATATTTTCTTCCTTTCTATAGGTTGCCTTTCCCTTTGTTGATGTTTTCTTTTGCTGTGTAGAAGCTTTTTGGTGTTATGTGGTCCCATTTAAAAAAATAGTTTGTTGTTTATGCTTTAGGTGTCATATGTAAAAAAAATCATGCAAAGACACACATCAAACAGCTTTTTCTCTATGTTTTGTCTTAGAGGTTTTATGACTTCAAGTCTTATATTTAAGGCTTTAATTCATTCTGAGTTAATTTTTTGTAAGTGGTTTAATGTAGAGGTCTATTTCATTCTTTACATGTGAATGTCTAATTTTGTGTTTCAATTTTCATTTGTCTCAATATACTTTTTCATTTTCCTTATAACTTCTACTTTGATCTACTCATTTTTAGGTGTGTGATGCTTAATTTCCATATATTTGTGAGTTTTCCAGTTTTCCATTACACAATTGTGGGAAAAATAATACTTGATATGATTTCCATATTCTTAAATTTGCTAAGATTTGTATTGCAGCCTAACATATGATCTATCCTGGAAAGGGTTTCATGTGCATTTGAGGATTATATGCAACAGCATTCTCCTTTTGCTGGATGAAATGTTCACTATTTACATATTGGGTCCATTTTGGTTTATGGGTTTCCCTGTGGATCAGATGGTAAAGAATCCACCTGCAATGCAGAGACCTGCGTTGATCCCTATGTTGGGAAGATCTCTTGGAGAAAGGAATGGGACCTACTCCAGTATTCTTGCCTGGAGAATCCCCATGGACAGAAGAGCCTGGTGGGCTACAGTTCATGGGGTCAAAAAGAGTTGAACACGACTGAGTGGCTAAGCACATTTTGGCTTCTATGTTGTTCAAATCTACTGCTTCATTATTTTTTTTTAAATTTATTTATTTTTTTAATTACTATACTGTATTTGTTTTGCCATACATTGACACGAATCAGCCATAGGTGAACACAATCTCCCAATGCCGAAGCCCCCTCCCACCCCACATCCTCTACTTGAATCATCCTGTGCATCAGCCCCATGCATCCTGTATCCTACATTGAACATAGATTGGCGCTTCGTTTCTTACAAGAAAATATACATGTTTCATTGCCATTCTCCCAAACCATCCCACCCTTTCCCTCTCCCTCAGAGTCCAAAAGTCCACTCTATACCTCTGTGTCTCTTTGTTGTCTCACATATAGGGTCATCATTACTGTCTTCTAAATTCCATATATATGTGTCAGTATACTGTATTGGTGTTTTTTCTCTTTTGGATGATATATCCAGTGTATATTATGAGAAATGCTGGGCTGAATGAAACACAAGCTGGAATCAAGATTGCTGGGAGAAATATCAATAACCTCAGATATACAGATGACACCACCCTTATGGCAGAAAGCAAAGAAGAACTAAAGAGCCTCTTGATGAAAGTGAAAGAGGAGTGTGCAAAAGTTGGCTTAAAGCTCAACATTCAGAAAACTTAAGATCATGGCATCTGGTCCCATCACTTCATGGCAAATAGATGGGGAAACAGTGGAAACAGTTACAGACTTTATTTTCTTGGGCTCCAAAATCACTGCAGATGGTGAGTACAGCCATGAAATTAAAAGACACTTGCTCCTTGGGAGAAAAGTTATGACCAACCTAGACAGCATATTAAAAAGCAGAGACATTACTTTGCCAACAAAGGTCCATCTAGTCAAAGATATGGTCTTTCCAGTAGTCATGTATGGATGTGAGATTTGGACTATAAAGAAAGCTGAGTGCCGAAGATTTGATGCTTTTGAACTGTGTTGTTGGAGGAGACTCTTTAGACTCCCTTGGACTGCAAGGAGATCCAACCAGTCCATCCTAAAGGAAATCAGTCCTGAATATATATATGAAGGACTGATGCTAAAGCTGAAACTCCAATATTTGGCCACCCGATGTGAAGAACTGGTGTGAAGAACTGTGGAAAAGACCCTGATGCTGGGAAATATTGAAGGTGGAAGGAGAAGGGGGCAACAGAGGATGAGATGGTTGGATGGCATCATCGATTCAAGGACATGAGTTTGAGTAAACTCCGAGAGTTGGCGATGGACAGGGAGGCCTGGCGTTCTGCAGTCGATGTGGTTGCAAAGAGTCGGACAGGACTGAGTGACTGAATTGAACTGAACTGATCCAGTGTTGAGAGTGTTGGATATTAAAGTACCCAAGCATTATTATATTGCTGTTTGTTTCTCCTTTTAGTTTTGTTATTATTTGCTTTTGATATTTAGGTACTCCAATGTAGGATGCGCAAACATTTATAATTGTTTGTATCTTTCTGATGAACTGACCATCTTATAATTATATACTGACCTTCTTTGTCTCCTTTTACCATTTTTAGGTTAAAATCTATTTCGTCTGATACAGTTTTGGTGGTAGTGGTTTAGTTGTTAAATCGTGTCCGACTCTTGCGACCCCATAGACTATAGCCCTTCTGGCTCCTCTGTCCATGGGATTCTCCAGGCAAGAATACTGGAGTTGGTTTTCATTTCCTTCTCCAGGGGATCTTCCCAACCCAGGAATCGAACCCAGGTCTCCTGCATTGCAGGCAGACTCTTTACCGACTGAGCTACAAGGGAAGCCTCAATATAGGTTTGGCTACTCCTAATTTCTTTTGGTTAATATTTGCTTGAAATACCATTTTCCATCTTTTCCCTCTCAGTCTGAAGTGAAGTCGCTCAGTCGTGTCTGACTCTTTGTGAGCCCATGGGGTGTAGCCTGCCAGGCTCCTCTGTCCATGGGATTTTCCAGGCAATAGTCCTGGAGTGGATTGACATTTCCTTCTCCAGGGGATCTTCCCAACCCAGGGATCAAACCTGGGTCTCCCGCATTGTAGACAGACGCTTTACCATCTGAGCCACCAGGTAAATCTATGTGTCTTTAAAATTAGGCAGCAGCTCACTGGATTTTATTTTTCTACCCATTCAGCCAACTATGTCTTTTGATTAGAGAATTTAATCTATTTACATTTAGAGTAGTTATTGGTATATAAAGACTTTACTATTTCCATTTTGTTAATTGTTTTCTAAATATTTTTTAGATAGAGTTCCTCTTATTCTTGCTGTCCTCTTTGTGATATGATGAATTTTGTAGCAATATACTTTGACTCTTCTATCATAATCTTTTGTCTCACTACATTTATTTCCTTGTGGTTATACTGAAAATTATATAAAATATCTTATATTTCTAACACCCTATTTTAGGCTAATAGCAATTTAACTTTGATAGCCTTCCTAAATTTTACACTATTAGCTCTGCCTCACATTTTAGGTTATTGATATGACAATTTATTAATACTGTATATCTAAAAATGAAATTATATAATCATGATTATTTTTAACACTTTTGCTTTATTTACCTCTTACAATACTAGAGAATATGACTTTGACTATATATTTACTTTTATCAGTGATTTTGTACCTATGTGTATGCTTTTATGGTGTTAATTAGCACACTTCTATTTCTGTGTCAAGAACTTCCTTTAGCATCTTTTGTGAAGCATGTATATTTGCTGAGAAACTCCTTCAGCTTTTATTTGTTCTCGAAAGTCTCTGCCCACGCTCTGAAATCAGGAGTGGTCGTGCTGCCTGTGGGGAACACTTGAGCAGGACTTCTGGCTTGGTTCTCTGCTTAAACATGGCTGTGGGCTGGGCTCTGCAGTTGCCTGGATTATTCTCACCAGGCTTCCTAGTGAGGGGGTGGGCTAGTGAATTGTGAACAGGGGGCTGGGCACTGAACTCAATAGTAAGCAGTGTTATGAATTAGTTTCAATGCCCGGTTGCATCAATAGAATAGGCCCCAAAGCTGGCATGGCTAGTTGTTTGGGGACCCAAAGCAAACATATTTATGCACTGAGTTCCCTGGCCACATGGGCCAGTTGGCTTTGTTCTGCAGACAAGCACATCACTAGCTGGGCTCTTTGTTTACTTGCCATTATAAACAGGGCTGTAGAATGGGTTATATAGCTTTCTGGATGCTCTTGTTCATCTTTTTAGTGGGATGGGTCTTTAATGCTGTATTCACGGCTACACATTAGCTTCCTCACCTGAGTTGGGCCACAGGACAGACTCCAAGGTTGTCTAGGCTCATTATTTGGTGCTAAATCAGACAGAGCTGCACACCAACTCCCTGGCCAGACAGGGCAACTGACTTGGCTTTACACATAGCAGAGCTGCTGGCCAGGCTCTCTGCTCAGATGCTGCTAGGCGCTTTCCAGGTGCTCTGGCATGGTTCCCTGGTCAAGTGGGGCTGGAGTGTCAGTAGTAGGCAGGGCTGTGAATTAGCTTCCCTACCTGGGCAGGGCAGCAGAACCAGCTTCAAAGCTGGCAAGCAAGACTTGTTGGTTGGAGATCCCAAATCAGGCAGAATTGTGCACGAAGCCCCCTCGCCAGATTGCTGGTGTGGCCCTATAGGAGGGGCAGAGCCACTGACCAGGCTCTATGCTTCAGTGCTGCTGGGCAACACAATTTCCCAGATGTTCTAGTCAGGCTTCCTGAGTGGGTGGAATAAAGTGTTCCCTCAACAGTGGGTAAGGCAATTAATTCGTTTCCCTCTGATGGGGAAGGGGAAGAGAAGCGGAGTAAGTTCTAAGGCTGGTAAGGCTCATTTTGGGGGAGAGGGTACCCACTCAGGAAGAACTATGCAGCAAACTCTCTGGCCAAATGAGGCTGCCAACTGGACTCTACAGAAGGACAAAGCCACTGGCCAGACTTTGCCCGAGTACTGAGGGGTCATGCTTTGTGGGCACTCTGTCCAGGTTTTCTGGTTGGTCAAGGCTGGGGGCTGCACTCAACAGTGGACAGGGCTATGAATTAGCTTTGCTGCCTGGGTGACAGGGCAGAACAGGCAACGAGACCTGCAAAAACTATGCTTGCAGATCTCGCATGCTGAGTGACCTGGCACGGCTGAAGGGCCACTAACCTGACTCTACAGATGGCCAGCACTGCCAACTAGACTCTTTTCTTGAGTGCTGCTAGGCTAGACAGCTTCCCAGGAGCTCCAGCAAGCCTTCCTGCTCAGGCAGGGCTGGGGGCTACACTCGGCAGTAGGAAGGTTATGGAATAATGTCTCTACCTAAGCTTGGAGGGGGTAGTCTCAGAGCGGTCTCTAAGGCAAAGAGTTGCCATTGGGGCTCCCAAATCAGGCAGTACCACCCACTAAGTTGCCTGGCCAGATGGGGCTGCTGTCTTGGCTGTGCAGACGCGCAAACTGCTAGCTGGGATTTCTACTTGGGTGCTTCTGTGAGTAGGAACTCAGTGTGCCAAAATCTGAGTACTGGTTGCCTTAAGCCCTGCCCCTCTTCCCCATCACAGCCTGGCTTCTGGAAGTCAAGCCCCGTAAGATCCTCCTGCAATCCCTTGATGTGAAGCCTTATTAATGGGCTTCATGGGAACTGGCACCCAGTGCTACTGAAGTTGGATATAAACCTTGGGTTCTCCTTTGCCCAATGGGGAAACAATGGGCCCATGGGGTCCCTCTCAGTATGCTGTTGTGCCAGCCTGGGGGAGGGGCAAAGCAGTCAGAGTGTAGTCATTCTGCTTCCCTTTCTAATTCAGTCCTTCTCCATTCCTGTGATCCAGGAAGATGCTCCAGCATCCCCTCTGTGTTCTAGAATTTACACAACGCTGTCTTTTCTATGAATAGTTGTTAATGAGTCTTCTTGTGAAGGGAACTGAAGTCAGGAACCACCTATATTGCCATCTTGATGACATCACCAAAAATCCATTAGTTTCTATCGATGAAATGTAAGATTAAGATAGGTCTTAAAAAGAGAAATTCAAAGACAATGAATCAAAAGAAAATAAAATGAGAAGAAAAAATTGCTTTCTTTTTAAAGAATCTGCTAACTAATCTCAGATATTTAAAGTTAACAGGATATATTGTAGTGACAATTTTCATTTTAAAATATCCACCCAATAAGAAAGAAAAGTTAGACAAGAGGGCTTAGAATCAGTGACTTATAATTACAGAAATTATATTCTTCAATGATTTCCATCATATGAAGGAAAATTTTCTTCCCGATTTTTATTTTAGTTTGTAAAAATTTATTATTTTCCCTTAGAGTCCTCACACAAGGTAAAAAAGCCCACTATAGTAGAAAAAAAAGTTCACTAACATAGGCTATGAAATTTAATTGATGTGAAAAATAAGGTCCAGACAGGTTGCTTACCCTGTGCCTGTACTGCTCATTACCAACAGATATGGGACTTGGTACTTTATGTCTTAGCACAGGTTTTTAGTGTTTATCACTCTTTCCTGGCAGTTTACATTTTGTAACATTTTGAACTTTAGATGGTTTTCCTCCCAGGACTTGATATATTTTGCTTCTATCAATGAATGTTTAAGAATTAAAAGTTCATTTTAAACCCAACTAACATAATCAAAATTTGATGGAAAAAGTAAATAGAAAATATCAAATACAGCTGACCCTTGAAAAATATGAATTTGAACTGCACAGGTCCACTTATATGCAGATATTTTTCAATAGTAAGTAGTACTCTATTACGCAGTTCCTGGCTGGTTGAATCTGCAGATATACAGGAACCATGGATACACACAGCTGACCAAGTTATAAGTGGATTAGCCCCTGCATTGTTCAAGGCCAACTGTATATCTCAAAGCAACAAATAACCTTTTGATTTTCCAGTACTTTTATTTATTATTGCTATTTCACCTGCCAATGAGTGATTTTCCCATATGGTGGTTTATGAATAGGCTTCTACTCCAGATCTCCTAAGACAGCTTGGGAGAAAACATGATGCTCAGGTCAACTCATGATCACTTAAGAATTTCTGAGAACCATGGTGGATATAATAGTATCACAGAAATAATCATTGAGCATTCATTTCTAAATGTTGTTAGGCATTACGGTGGGTATTTAGAAGCTAATTTTATACTATTATCTGAGAAACAGAATTTTAAAAATAATGGGGAAATTTTAGTGAATAGTATATATGCACATATAGGCAAACAGTATGTAGAATGGCCCCCAAAATGACTTGTCTATCAGCCTGTGTGTGTGTGTGCATGCGTGTGAGTGCATGCGTGTGAGTGTGTGCACTTAGTCGCTCAGTTGTGAACAGTACTAATTAATCCAATGACTAGGGAAGCATCCCAAATTCAAGATTTTACGAAAGGAATAATACCTTTAAAATGCATTGATAGTAACTGTTTTATATTTCAAGTCTATTATAATTTTTTAAGTACTTACAAATGTAGTTATGTTTCAAATTAAGGTATACTAGTTCTCAGTATTGAAACATTTAAAATACATTCACCAAGTCCTTGAAAGTATGTGCATATATTTGGACATATTGTCCTTGTGGCAGAATGTGGGTCACAAAAAGTAATAATCTTTCATTTTTAAAATAGAAATATACTGATGCATAAATGTATTGCTTATAATGTATCAGTCTGCAGGGTATGATTTTTCTCATAATAGGAAATGGCAGAAGCAGGTAACTATATTCTTCTGATGCAAAATGGAACTGAACAATCTTTTGCAATCACAGTGCCCAGGCTCTGCTAGTCCTAGTGCAGAAACCATAACAATTTGCATATTTTAATTTAGAGGTGAGGGACCCCTGTCAATGTAACAGCTTGGACCAGGTCAGCAAGGAGAAATCGAGAAGAGAGAAATAATTGAAAAGGCAGTTCCCAACAAAATGAAATTTGTCTCGTTGTCACTTAAGGTTGTCTTCCTGTCTTTCTCAGGGAGCAAGGTCAGCTTAAGACTGAAGGGAGAGTAGGGCATGGTAGATCACTAAGGACCAAGTATAATTTTTTTTAATAACAGTGGAAATTGCAATATATATTTATGAAGGGGAGAGGAAAAGAATGCACATAGTTTTCTGGTTAAGAGTCGGCAGATGTCCTTTGAGTTGAAATATTGCAGACGTGTACACAGCCGATCCACGGTTTGTCCTCAAAGACAAGCAGGTTGCAGAGGAGATGAAGTACTTAATGAAATAATTTAGTGTGACATATTGATATTGAAGGCTGGAAGGCAGAAAAGGATTTGCAACAAAATTAAGGTGTGTCTCTCTTACAATGGTTCCCCATTCCTTTCTCAGAGGACTGATAGGAGATTTCATGAGAAAAGAAGCCCGCTTTTCTTTCTTTCTCCAAGTTGAAGCCAAAACAGAGATGGCAATGTGAAGTGCAGCAACTGTGGCCACATGAGAATCTCACTGGAGTCCAAAGGAAAGCCAAGTCAGAAAATGATTCTTTGGTTATGTTTGAGAGAGGTTTTAATCTCAGCAATGTCATGTGTTTTCAGTTAAAATGTACATTAGTGAAAAAGAAAAAAACAGACAGGGGCACCGACAGTAAGGGGAACTGGGCTTGGGGAATGTTAGCTTTAGATACAGGCAATGGAGGATGCTTAGGGCTATTATCAGAGCATAAGAGCAGCAGCCACATTTCAGCCGAGAGCAGGGATAAACACTGTCACAAGGATCTGAGTATATTTAAAAACAAAACAAAACAAAAAACCTGGCTTCAGAAAATGAAGATAAGCCTTTCGTGTTCCCGGTATAGTTTCATCATTGACATAAAAAGAGAACACAAAAAACCATATTCTCCGGGTGGCAAATTGTTTTCTGTCCTGACACATTGGAGAGGAACACGCTCATCATGTTGCTTGATATATCAGTGATTCTCACCTGGTGGGACGTTGCACACCAAAGTCGCCAGGTAGGCAACATGAAATGTGTAAGAGCGCCCTTTCCTCCCTAGTGGAGAATCAAGGTATAGCATCCATTTCTAGGGAAAGAATCCAACTATTGGGGTTACAGTACTAGCTCTTTTGGTGTGCAACCTTAGACAAATTAATTAGTAATGCCAAATTTTAGTCTTTTCAGCCTGAAAAAATACTTTGCTCTACTTCACATTTTTCATGAAACAATAAGCACAGTGTACTATTTTCACCTATAAAATATGTTGCAAGTTTAAGTTCTTATTAACTGATGGTGATGAATGCATATACTCGGCTTCTAGATTCTTACTCTATTTGCTTACTTATTTTCCCTGAAGCTAAATCCCAAATACCTATGTTTCCTGTTTGCCCCAGACAGAATGTTTCACCGCTGCTACATGCTTACTGTCCAGGGCATCTCATGAGGAGTGGACTTGTTCTCATGAGTCCATTTTCAATACAAAGAAAAAGTGCTGCTCCAGAAATGGTCCCCAAATTCCTAGTGACTCAAATTCACTGTGGTTTTCCCCCTTTAAAAAATAAAAATGTGTATTTAGTTACAAAACATATCTAATAATGAGGTCATGTGAAACTTAGTTCTGGTGAGAAGCTGCTAAGTAGCAATTCTGGAAAGAAAGCTTACAGAATATACTTGGCAATGCTGAGCATTTCCATTAAAAAGAAAGACCATGCAACACTTGCTGTGAAAAGATATTACATTTTCTCCAGGGAAGGAATACTTCCTCTTTCATCCTAGAGGTTCTCTAATGACTTTAAAGCATCTTTGCAAATTATTTTACCTAAAGTTATTAAAACTCACAAAAATTTGCCATACAATAATAAAGTGGAAACTGTTAGTACCCCAAGCAAACAGATATAAACAGTAGTTCTAAGAAACTATGACCTGTATAAAACCTCTGGGAAAAAATGGTTACATCCAGAAATAGAATCTGAGCCGCTGACTCTAAACATTGGACAACACTTCCCCTCTTCAGAATTATTATTGGTAATAACCTCTTCACATAAACAGCCTCCTGCTCCTTGAAAATAGATGAGATCATACTCACAAGTCACCCTTTCTTTCCATAAGAAATACTGCAGTCATGGCCAATGAGCTAATTCATAGAATTTTCTTGAGCCATAGTGAACACATTCACATGCACGCATGCTCACACAAAGTCCCCTTCTCAGTTCATTTTGTCCTGGTTTGTTTTCTTAAACCGAGCTCTAGTTAAAATTTTAATTTCAAGCTTTAGCTCACAATTTTTGCTTAAATTTCACACTCTGTCTTTTTCTATTCTGACTTGTTCTTCCCTCCCTAAATTACATAATGAAGAACTAGACCATGGTAGAATGGATTTTAATAGATTTTATAATTTAGCTATTGTTACTTCAACAAAGACTGTTAATTCAACTAGCATGTATTATGGACATGAAGTAGAATTTGGAAGGTTGAAAATCATTCATCCTTGACTGTGAAAAGTTATCTGATAATTTAAAGTGATCACGTCAGATGACAATTGGTTGTAAAGGTGCTGAAAAATGAATATTTTTAAGAAAAAAATAGAGGCAAATAATATTTCAATATAATTTAGGTAATTGTGCAATATATATATATATACACACATATATATATATACACACATATATATACAAACATATATATATATATATATTACATATACACACACACAGAAATGGAAAAGATAGTAATAGTAAACAGAAATTGGCTCTTCAGTGACCAGCTGGGTTTATAGTCAAAAAGCACTTTGTCCATGTGTGTGGTTTATAAAAGACTGTTGGCATACATTGGGTTTTAGGTCAAACTGGCACAGGAGGGCAAAAGCCATTTCCAGCTTCATCTTTATATATGAAAGAGGATATTCTGGCTACATTGTTGGTAACCAGCAGTTCTTGATTCATTCCTGCAATCTTTCCATTTAATGCTCATGAAAACAGGAAAAGCAATGCAGTTTCAACAACAGTGGAAACTAGAAATATTGGTCAAAAATGTGTCAGGCAAAAGTTGGAGAATCAACTAAGCTTAGCCTGGAGGCAGAATGGTAAAGTCACATGTGTTAAGGTGGAGAATTTCCATCTACACAGAACCAGAGAGGCACAGGTCCCCCTTCTGTTCCATGAAAGTTCCTCAATATGGAATTCAAACACATTGTTCCACCCTCTGGCCCCTCTCTAGTGTTTAATGCGTCTCTCAGCTCAGTCGTCCTCAGGAATGAAGCATTGCCAAGGCCAATGTGAATGTGGTAACCTTTTAGATCCAGATGTTGGGATATTTATTTCCCCATTTGGATTTTTTTTGCAGTGCAAGAAATACAGATCACTTTAGGCTGTACAGAGTAAGACTCTTCCCTTATGATAAAATAATCAGATTATAAGACCATGGGGTTGTTACTCAGGCCAATGGATCCTTACTAAAGACAACACAGAACCAGAAAGTTGATTGAGATTGTAAACATAATGACCTCCTGTGACATGAGATTGAAAGGATGATTCAAATTGGGCTCAGATAAAATTAATACAAACAGATTAATACTGTCCTTTTCAAGTATAAGAAAACATCTTTTCAAAACAAATAAGTATCATTTGAAGTGATTCTATTCTATAAAACACAGAAACTATAGCACTGGAAAAGAACATATTTTGAAAACATTTCTAATTTTAAAAAAGCTTGGAAATACAATATTTAGGTTCTAACAATTTTAGGAAACAAGGTTCCTACACAAGCAAATTATTAAATTCTTGTTAAAATAACAAACTGAGACAAAGAATGAATTGATGAGACAAAGTAAGATGGTGGTTGACAGGGGCTGGGGTGTAGGGGTGGGGAGTTTAATGGGTACAGAGTTTCAATTTCACAAGATGAAAGAGGTTTGGAGATTGCTTGATTACACAAAAATGTGAACATAATACTTTTAAACTGTCTGCCTAAAAATTAAGTTGGTAAATTTTATGTTACTTATATTTTATCATCACAATTAATGGGTGGGATGGGGAGTGGAAGGAAGGTACAAGAGGGAGGGAATTTTTTAAAGAAACATAATTAAAGGTAAAAGAAATGAATTAATTGGATGAGGAGCAAGCTAAACAAACCAGAGAAAAAGAAAGCTTACTGTGCAGCTCATGAATAAGAGCATGGGCTTTGGATTTAAAAATGCCCAGTTACTTGTCTTGGTTTCACTATTTTCCATGCTTTTGATCTAAAGTTAATCTCTGAAAGTCTTATTTTTTTCACCTTTATAAGAGATAATAATAGTCAATCTTCATAGGATTTTAGAAAAAAATCCATTGAGATAAGGCATTCAAATGTTTAAATGGTGTTTGGCATGTAGTTAAGTGCTCAATAAATATTAATTATTATTAATATATTCTAACACTAAAATATAATCAAAGATTAAAGTTATTGTTAGAAATAATAAAGAGCTATATCAGCATTCCAGAAAACTGAGCTTTTAATAATGAATAAAAACTTGAGTGTTTGTCTTCGAACATAGGAGAAAAAAATAAGGAAATGGAAATAATGAGAGAAAAGGTGACTAAAATCAGAAAAATCTTCAGCATATGCTTAACTGGTAACACAATAATGAAATGAAAGTAATAAATTATAATAGAAGCCAAACTTCCTAAACTAATACTTTAGTATGCAGAACAAATTATGTACCAGATACGTAAATGGGGAAAACAGTGAGACACAGGATTCCTGTAGTTTTATTTTATTTTTCATGTATCTTACAGTTTCAATTTTTAAATAAATCTCCTTGATTCCGTACAGTCAACGCACTAAAAATAAGAGATCACAACAAACCAGACAACAAAAGCCAGAATTGTTTCACAGTTTTCTTCACAGATAAAGAATTCTAAAAACCAGTCAAGCAACATCAGGCCTCACAGTCCCAGTTGCCATCAGATGTCAGGCAAGTGATGCAAGAGGGTGAAGTCGTGCCAGTAGGCACTATGGTGAGTTGGAGGTATAGATTTAGACTAAAGGCAGAAGTTGCCACTCAACTTTAGTTCTGTATTCCCATATGAGAATGGCATTCCAGGGCTGCCAACTGTTATAACCTTTTGAGAAAAACCAGGAATGCAAATTTTTATATGAAATTTCCAGGTTTTAGACTCATCAGCAAATTTACATTTTCTGTTACTACTCTAAAACCACATCAGCAGACCATATGGTCTCTGAACTAATCCCTAGTCAACAGTTCATAAAGAACAAGAGCTGTAACCTAAATAAAAGAATTCAATTTTTATAGCCAAGTCTTTGTTCATATGTAAGAGAAAAATATATTCTCATAAATCAGCTGGAAAAGACTCTGATGCTGGGAGGGATTGAGGGCAGAAGGAAAGGGGACCACAGAGGATGAGATGGCTGGATGGCATCACCAGTTCGATGGACATGAGTTTGAGTGAACTCCAGGAGTTGGTGATGGACAGGGAGGCTTGGTGTGGTGTGATTCATGCGGTCTCAAAGAGTTGGACACAACTGAGTGACTGAACTGAACTGAAATCAATTATTTTTCTAGATTTCATAGCTAGCATATCTTTTTCCATTCTTTTGTTTTTAATATAATTCTCTATATTTATATAATGAATTCTTTTAGGCAGCATATAGTTGTATTTGTTTTCTGACTTATCATGCAGTCCCAGCCTTTTCACTTCGGTTTAGACCATTTAGATTTGATGTGATTACTATTATTCTGCTACTTGTTTCCCATCTGTCCCATTTGTACTCTTCTCTTTTCTTCCTTCTTTTTAATTAATTTCTATGATTTTATATTCTTTTGTTGGTGCATTAGTTATAATTCTTCAGTATGTCATCTTCATATCCATTTTAGGGTTTAAAGTACACATCTTTAACTTATCACAGTCTAACTTAAAGTAATATATAAATTTATGTATATTATAAGAAAGTTAAAATGATGTAGTTCTCTTTCTTCCCTTCCAGTCTTGAATCTATTGTAATTATACATTTTGCTTTGACCATGTTTTCAACCTTGTTATACATAGTTAGTAATTTTGTTTTAAAGAGAAGATTATCGTTTAAAGACAGTTAAATGATTTTCTCACAAATCTTTATATGTACCTACATAGTTATCATTCCCAGTGCTCTTTATTGCTTTCAGAGTCTTTATTTAATCTTTGTTTTTGAAAGATACTGTCAATAGGTAAATAATTTTAGGTTGATAGTTTTTCTTTTAGGACTATTTACTTTTGTCTGCACTACTTCCAATGAGAAATCTACTATGATAATTATTGTTCTTTTATATGAAATGTACCTCTGGCTGCTTTTTAAGGTTGTTTATTACAGATTTTAGGCAATTTGATTATAGTGTGATTTGGGAAAGTCTTTGCTATTAAATATATCACTTACACTTGAGGCTATTGAGTTTCTTGGATTTGGGGATATATAGTTTTCAGCAGATTCAGAAAAATCGCTCCCATTATTTTTTAAAATATTCTGTCATTCCCAATTTGCTGTCTTTCAGCAACTCTAATCATGTGTTAATATATATTTGTTCCAAGGATAAATAGTATTATGTTTGAGTTTTTGGCCTTTTTATATTTTTCTTTCCTATAGATATATCTTCAATTTCATCAGTCTTTTCTTCTGCAATATCTATTCAACCGTGAATCCCATCCAGTGAAATTTTCTTCTCAGATATTATAGTTTTTATCAATACAAGTTCAGGTTTTTTGAAAATATGTAATATGTTCAACCTCTTTTCTAGCTTTTTAAACATATAGAGTAGAGATACAGAGATATCATACTTTTTAAATGTTCTTGTTTACTAATTCTATCATTTATAGTATTCTGGCTCTCTTCAAACATTACTTTTTACCCCATTTGCTTTCTCTGCTTCTAGAATTCAGTTTTACACATCAGGAGTTGGTAAACTTGTGTTAAAGACCATATCTGGTCTAAACTCTAAATAACTAGGGTTTGCCAAGTCATTTGCTGAGTTGCCCCTGCTCAGATATGCCACTGCAATGAGAATGCTGTCATATGCAGTATGGAAATGAATGGACGTGGCTTGTGATAAATATATCTTCTTGTCCAAGTGTCTCCTTTATCAGTATGTAACATCTTGGCATTAAATTCTATTTGTAGGTAAAAGATTACTGTGTCGTTTTTCTTTTGGTCCATATTTGCTTGATACATCGTAATATTTTTCTTTTCTCACACAACATATTGTTTACTCTTTTAAAAAATGATTATATATAGTCTCCACTTTTAACTAGTGTGTTTAACTCAATTTTATAGATAACTATAAATAGTAAATATAACTACCAATATATTGGCACTTATTTTTCACGTAAACTTCAAATTTTTTTCTCCATCTGTGCTGTTTGAATGATTTTAATTTATTCTGCTGGTTAAACATTTCTACATGACATTTATTTGTTTCATTCTCGTGGTAGCTGCCCTTCTCCAAAGATCCAAAATCATGATTATTTTCTTATAACAAATATTTAAATTTTATTATGTATACACACATACACAAATTTTATATTTTTTCTTCTGACAACAAGAGTAACAATCAACTTTCCCAAAAGAACATTTTCCTAGACAAACTATTGCTCATTCTTTAGGTTTGCTAACTCATCAAATTGAATAATGTTGAATGTTATTTCCAGGTTACTATATATACTTTTCCATTTGCTCTGGATTTTTCCATTCTTTTTCTCTCTTTCTCATACATTCACCCACACCCTCAGTTTTTGCCAGCATTAACTGTTACCACAATATTTGATAATTTTAATTATCATATCTCTTCCATCATCTTCTAGATTTGTTCTTTTCTAATTTGATTACATCCTCTAAAATTGTTTTCACTTGGAGTATTTGTTCCTTTCTTTGCTTTTTCAGTGATCAGAATTTTCTCTTATACTTTGATTTTCTTAAATTTACTGATGTCTCAGCGTAGGTTTTTCATTATCAGTACTATGGCCCTTCTAATTTAAAGAAATCTCAGGATTTCCTTAATCCTGAGAAGAATTCCTAAATTCTTATGCATCATTTTTCCATTTGGAACTTCTTTTGTGGCTTAATGTTACTCTTTTATATGGCTAATATCATCTAATACTTCTATAAGTATATTTATCATACTATTTTTAATTCTTAATCAGTTCCAATACTTTTGCTTAAGATAGTACTGTTTCCAGTCCATGCTTTCTGTTTTATTTGCCATCTAGTTATCTTGCTGAGTTCAGGCTCTCCTGGTGTGTCAGCTACTCTGCTTCAGCAGGATCTCTGAATAGAGAACGCAGCCCTGAATTCCTGGAAATGTGTTTTGGGTAATGACCGAAGGTGAGGACCCAGTCTATGTGAATTTTGGTGAATTTTAAAAACAGAGGAGGGGTTAAATCCTTGGGCAGAGAGTCTCGGGCATCCCAGAACCTCTGTGGATTCCAGGCTGTTAATGGTTCTCCCACAGGAGTTTCATCTTGTGGGTGATCCATGTCTCATTTTCAATGGTTGCACAGCAATGGGAGGAGGCAGTCTCCCTAGGCTGATATTCATCAGCGAGTGGATGTTGTTGGAGAAGGGGGATAGTGGATGCCCAAGAGCAGCTGGTCAGCCTTCACCTGTTTTTAATAATTCATCACTCAGGCAGGCCTTTGAGCTGCCCAGTGTTATCTCAGAGACACCACTTTAGCAATCTGAGCTGCTGCAGAAGATTTCTGGTGAATGGGAAGGTGATGATTGTCCACAGACAATGTGAAAGAAAGGCAAGCACACGTTTTAGAAGGCTTTTCTTCACTCTGTCTCCTCAAGGGTCATCTTTGGAGCATTCCCATAGGAGGGTGCGACTCCCCATCCTATCACATAGCAGCGATTCTAGACATCCTTCATCCTTGGGGCCTTCTGTTAGTTAGCTTCTCAAAGATGTTTTGCTGTCAGGACAATATTACAAAATAAACTTTAAGGCTGATTTGAGGAAACAGCCAGCAGAACAAACATTTTACCATCATGATAGGAACTGGAACCTCACAGTTAGTGGCTTAGTTAATTGTATAGGTAATTTGCATTTGTGTGTTGTTTGTTTCAATAGTTTAAAACAAGTCTCCCAATGTGGGTTTTTGTTTTTTTGCATAGTTTTCTGCTCAGGAGCTCTTCATTAATATACGTGCAACACTTTTATTTAAACGTATAATGTTATAGCTTTAACATTTCTGTGCCAAAAGGGGGTGTCCATTTCAATAAGAACCACCTCAGTTTAAATTCATGTATTTTAAAAGTGGAGGAACATGGAAGAGCTTGGGCTGAGATGGTTTCTTGTTTCTTAGTCTCTAATTTAGAATAGTGCTCTTCCTGCTAGTAGTTCAAGCTGACAATAGAACATCCTGTAGCATGAAAAAAGCTGAATTACATTTTCCCTTCCTCCTTTAATTTAGGTGCATTTTCAAAATGAGGGATCAAAATGCAAAAATAAAAAGCAAATTGAAATGCAGAAATTTCTACTTGCAAAAGTCTGTACAATTTTAATTATAAACATTTCTAAAAACTCTTCTAAAGAGTGCGTATAGTGTGTGTCTGTGTGTGTGAAGAGAGGTGGAATGGATAATTTGAATTACAAAAAGCCTTGATAACCCCCCACACATCAATTTACCTGTGAACAAAAAGATTCACACTGAGAAAATGGGACTTGGGACTATTTGATAAATTACTACAGACTACTTGAATATTCCATTAGCAAAATAATAGCTCATTATAGAACCTCAGAAGAACGTAGTATAATCACTATAGTACTATCCTCCCTTGGGTGGGGGGAGACGGGAGGTGCAAAGGTTAAAATGATAGCTATTGAACCAATGTTGGGGGGAAAAATGCCTCACAACAAACTAAGAAGGTATATGGTTTCTGGAATTCAGTGAAATTTTTGTAGTTTCTACTAGCTTTAATTAGTTGAACGTGTTCTGCCAAGTAGAAGGCTGTTCACATTCTTGGAAACATACGCGTGCACGGCCCACGTGACAGTGATGATAGAATTGCCTTAGATGCTTAAATTTTTTGGTAAACCACGCCTAGATAGATCTGAGAAGTGATGGTGTTAGGGGAAGCACACTGACTGAATCCGCCCACCCTGGCCAGGCACCATAGTAACCATTTGCATGGTTATTTTACGATAGGAGGTCCTGGTAAGGAACACAGAACTAATAAATCACCACCAACTGGAAGGTCAAAAGGAGACACCACATGTCCAACCACCTCCCGGAGATGAATCCCTTTCTCTGGCATCCGTCTTGGTTGAACAAGGAGTGCATCACCAGAAAGGACTCTGAGTCAGAGTGATTGCCTAAAGATAGCTTGGAAACAAATCCCCTCACCATAAAACCCGAGACTTCGAGCCACATGGCAGAGTGGTTCTCCTGGGTTCCCTTACCCTACTGCTCTCCACCCACATGCCCTTTCCCAATAAAATCTCTTGCTTTGTCCACACATGTGTCTCCTCAGACAATTCATTTCCGAGTGTTAGACAAGAGCCCAGTTTCGGGCCCTGGAAGGGGTCCCCCTTCCTGCAACAATGCATACTCCCAGTACTCGGTGAGAAAATTTTGAGAAGATGAAAAATGACCAGAGATAGTAACGTAGAAGGTGAGAAGAAGAGGACGGATAGAAGGAAAGAATGGAGGAGAGGATGAAGGAGGAAAGAGAAGGAAAAAGGAAATAATGAAGCCAAGTGTCTAATTTATATTATGATAATATTGATCACAGAGCTGAAATACAAAATACTTAAAAAAAATTCTGCACATTCACGAGCTAATGAATTTGTAGCAAGTGCCTTTCTCTTGCTACTAAACCAAAATGATACAGAAGTGAATACACAAAACTCATTTTTTTTTAAAAGAATTTAGCTTCATTTTTCAAGTCTGAGGTTGTTAACTGTGACATTCAATAAACCACCTAGGAAAAGCTAAGCTGTGCTAACCAAGTCATTTAAACTCTCAAAGTGAAAAAGCTGCTTAAGAAAATAAAAGATATAATTATTAACTTCAGCTGGGAGAGTACAAATCAGAGGGTAAAGAGCACTAGACTCAACCTGCGGCATTTTTTTTTTCTCCCGTTTGTAAAGCTGACATCTTTGCCCAAATTTAGGAAATTTGCAAACTATTTCAAGGCAAGATTTTACAGTGAATGTTATGCTCAGTGAGCAGGAATATTCATATCTAAACCACACTGTTATGTTTACAATCATTCAGTTGGACATGAAGTTTGTAATGACCCCAAACGTCTTCATTTGGAGTACATTTGAAGAGAAATGTATCTGTCCAGTCTCTATCCTGTTGTAAAGCTCACCAGAGGCAAAGTCTGCTTGCGAAATAAATAAGATAAAATCATCTGCATATTCAGAACAATAGTACAGACCAGTTGTGCTTGTCAGCAGGCTTAGGATATTTTATTCAAATATCCACACTAATAGAATGGAGACAAGACCTTAGCCAATTTATTCACTGCCACAATATCAAAGCCAGAATTAGATGAACATGTAATAAATACCGGCTGAATGAATAATATAGTAAGAAATGTACAAAATAACATGTTACAGTAAGAGTGTACGTGTATTTCAATATATAGCCACTTTCTCCCTATCTGTACTAATGATGGTAATCAGGGGCATGGAGAGTCCAAAGTGATGACTGTTTAAATTTGTAAAGTCTATATAAATATTTAGGGGAAAACAGTTTAACTTTCTAAAAGATGATCTTTATGGATACAATAAAAATATTCTTCTAGTTCTTCAATTCATATTGGCAATGTGATGGGAAAGTGACTAGGAATATAATTAAATAAACTAGAGTCCGTCTGATAATCTATAAGCAGAAAAACAAAAGTGACTTATTTAACATTCTCTGCAATAATGTTATCCAAAGTGTGAGAAGTAATATTTTGTAATATTTAGTAATTTCCCCAGAACATCCTTATCCTTGGCTAAAATTATTCTAGAAGAATGAGGTTCCAGTTCTGGGTAACATGGAACAAGCAATCCTTGTCTCTCTGAAAGCAAATATAAGCCTGAATAGAATGTAGAGAGCAACTATCTGTGGGTGCCATAAAATAAATATTAATAGTAACAAGTGGATGAAGAATGGCCTTTGAACACTCACAGTTTTCCTTTTTGTCCCTCTAGAATCCTCTGGCCTGAAGCTAACACAGCCAGAACTGTGGAAGTGAGCACTACTGGTACAGAGAAAGCTCCAGGGGAAACCTGGTTTAAACAGCCGCAGGTGGAACTTAACAACGCAGAGTGAGAAACCCAACCCTTAGCTGCCATTCTCCCGACCTCACCCCAGCCACTAGCCAATCTCATGGCAGCAATCGGAGCTGTAGCTATGGAAACCCATAGGCGACCAGCTAACTCTAAAGGAGCTTTCCAGCAGCTGCAATTACAAAAGGGCTAGGTTAGTAATCCCCTTTACTTTTTCTCTCTTTGTCCTCTGGCTATTGGCCCAGGATGCAAACAGAATCTACAAGGTAGTCTTTCTCCAAATTTAGGAGGTTTTCAGCCATTGTTTCTTATGATTTTTACCAGCCTCACACTTTTTTCTCTTCTCCTTCTGGCGCTGTGATGGTACAAGTGTTAGTTCTGGTACTCTGTTCATTTATTGTTTTCCTTTTGTTTTCATTGGTCAGATTGAGTAATCTTTATTCATGAATCTTCAAGTTTACTGACTCTTTCCTCTGCCACCTCCATTCTGATCATTGAGACCATCTTATGAGATTTTTATTTCAGTTATTATAATTTCAATTCTAAAATGTCCGTTTAGTGTTTCATAATGCTTTGTATTTCTTTGCTGAGGTTTTCTATCTTTCCAGTTTCAAAGGTGTTTCTGTCTTCTTTCTTATTTTTATAACTTCTTTCAAGTTTCTCTCAGATAACTCCAACAACTCTATCATCACAGACTCATTTCCTAAACAAGATGAGATTTTCCACATTTTACGTATGCCAAGTTGTTTCATGTTATATTTTGACTATATTTTGACTATTATGTTGTACCCTCTGGGTCTAGCTGAAACCCCACAGAAGATAACAATATTTTTGCTTTAGTGGCGATCAGCTTGGTTGGGTTCAAGTCATATTTTGATCAGATTTCTTTGGGTTGTGGTCCCAATATCAGTTTGGTTTTAAAATCCTTTGCAGTGCTACTCGATCTGTCCTTTAGGTCTTCCAGGCAGCCAGGCTATAGGATCTGGGTAATAGACTCTTCGATCGCCCCTTCTCAAAGTCTGTGTGTGTTCTTTAAAATTCAGGCTCACACACCTGCAACTTAAGTGATGCCAGGAGTTCATATACCACTGATGGAAGTTGCTTTCTTAAATTCTCTCGCTGCTATCTCCGTGGTACATTCTGGTTCCTTCAGGTTTCATTTTTTGCAGTCTTCAGGTCACAAAGACCTCCTGCCTTAAGACATCCTGCTCAGCTGCCTGTTTTCCTTGACTCCACCCACATCAAGGTCAAGGGGGCAGGAGAGAAAGTGGGGGGAAGGGGGGACCTGAGAGAAGGGAAATGAGTAGGGTAAATAGCTGGGGCTCCTCCCATTGTTTTCAGCCCATAGCTCCTTTGTTTGGAGGGGAAGATCTTCTTCCTTCAAAGTGAAGGGACCTACAGGGTCTGCTTGCTGCCATTGCCACTGCTGCTCTAGGATCATTTGGGGGCTGAGGCACTGAAGAATGAAACAAGGGAAGAAAAACGAAGAAAAAGAAAAACAGATTTCCATGCTCCCTCTGAGCATTAGGGCCCCTCCCACCTTTTATTTTTATGGAAAGAATCTTTATTTTTCTGTGCATTCCTCTTATGCATTTGAACTTGAGGATCGAGGGATAAGAGTCAAAAAATGGATGAAATTCACTTCTCAAGTTACTTAGAAAATCTGAGATTTTAGTAGCAGATTGTATACACTCTGTTATTGCAAAGGTGATGGTTGGATGGCATCATTGACTCAAACTCATGGGTTTGGGTTGACTCCGGCAGTTGGTGATGGATAGGGAGGCCTGGTGTGCTGCAGTTCATGGGATCGCAAAGAGTCGGACACGACTGAGTGACTGAACTGAACTGGGTATTGCAAAGACGAGGCCGCTACACTGACCTTAAGACAACATTAGAGTAACCAGGGCAGAGAGTCAGCTGGCTATGAAAACACTGTGCTTGACTGTGTAGATGTCGAGGAGGCCCTTTCAACACTTCTTGAGCCAGAACTATAGTGCTTCTGGATTTCTGTAAATGGCAAGAACCCCTTCCAGTTCTCAAGCCATCTTGAATTCAGGTCATGGAACTCCAGAGGGTAATAAAATCAGTGAAGTCATTGTCTGTCTGATGGTACTTTAATTCTAGTCTTCTTATTCAACCCACTTGCTGCTATTTTCTTTTCAAAGTCCTCAAATAGCTAGCTGTTCCATGCACATTCTTTCCAGATTTTAAAGCTGCATTTAATAAGACATGGATTAGAGAGTGCTTAGTCCTTCTTAGCCAGGAATGAATGAATCTCTCTCATTTCATTCTGTCTATCCAATTATCTATCTCCCTATCTCTGTCTATTTAGCTAGCTTTGTTGTGGTGGTTTAGTCACTAAGTTATGTCTGATTCTTTTGTGACCCCCATGGACTATAGTTCAACAGGATCCTCTGTCCATGGGATTTTCCAGGCAAGAATAGTGGAGTGGGTTGCCATTTCCTTTTCCAGGAAATCTTACCCATTCAGGGAATCAAACTCATGGCTCCTGCATTGGCAGGCAGATTCTTTACCACTGAGCCACCTGGGAAGCCCATCTAGCTAGCTAGCTATCGATGTATTGAACTAACTTTGATGCTTGATGTTAAACCGACTTTTTGGGGCAGACCTATTAACTTGGTTAAAGCTTCTTTACTCAAAAGTCACTTTCATGACTCACTGGTATAAGATATTCAAGGTGTAATGAGGTGCTTTAGGGAAACAGTTAATTTGGTGCACACAGGCCAGCTATATTTTTTTCAAACTACCACAAAGATTTAGACCCATGATGAGCTTTGTTATTCTGAGTGAATTCATGTTTTAGGGGACATGGCAAACTGAACTGTTTATCTACCACAAGCTTGCATCCCTTTGATAATATCTTTGCTAAGTGGCAATCATTCTTGGATGAATCATGAAATACTACTTTCTAAGGCAGTTTAGTTTGATGACTATGAAATTCTTTTCTAAATTAAGGCCAAATCAATTTTTTTCTCCATTTTCCACCCATTTCATTTTTTCTATCTTTTGCAATCTTACAGAAGAGAGTTTAGAAAAAACCTATTTATTTTATTTTTTCCAAACAGGAAAATCCTTCAAATATTTGAAGATAGCTTAGCTTTCCCCACCTAAATATTCCTGGTTTCTCTGAAAGCTTTTCATTTAACAGTCTATGGCTTGTTTCTCTGGGTGGTCTGCAGACCATCTGTTGCAGAATCTTCTGAGGTTCCTATTAAAAAATACCAGTCTTTAGGTTTCACCTCAGATGTGCTGAATCAGAATGGCAGGTTGGAGAGCTGTTGCTCCCTTCTGGGGGAGTTGGGCCCCAGCTGGACCCAGAGTCAGACTGCTCGGCACTTCTTTTAACTGAGTTTTTTTTTTTTTTTTTCTGCCCATCAAGTGAATACCAGTGGGGAACTCATTCCTGAGAATCTCAAAAGTACTTCAAAAATGTTTCCAAAAATTGGCAAGGGCATATGTCTTGGGATTCCTATATTCTCTGATGGATGATACAATTTATAGCAAGTCTTGTAGTGAGAGTCAGGCTAAGAGTCTGAGGTACTGAAGCTACATCTTTTAAGTGGCTATTTCGAGATCAAAAAGACTAATTAGGGAGAAGAGAGTTGGAGGTGTGGAGTTTGGTAAAGTGACTATTATTGTTTTATTGTAATCCATTTGGGCTCACAAAGTGAGTTGGCACAGTCTATTTCTCTATGGGAGGAAGGCAGAAGTTTCGTTCTAATTCTTTCTTGGTGCCTTAATAGAAATCCTTTTGTATGACCTTTGATGTTCAGCCACAAAGAAATAGCAGCTATCTGGGAGGGGTTTCAGCCCCATCTCTCATGATTGTAGATTCAGCTCAGAGCTGGAAAGCAAACACCAATGACTGGCTTCCATGTCTAGAGATTATGATTTAGCTGGGCTGGAATAAAGCCCAGAAATCCATTTTGTTTAAGCATTCCAGGTGATTCTAATACGCATCGAGGGTTGAGAAGTATGATCCTAAATAATTAAAATAGAACTATCTTCCTGCTGGCGTGTATTGTCAAAAGTGATGTGAACACTTCCAGTTAATTGATAAAAGAATCATGAAAAACCTGGTAACTATTTGGGGCTAAAATGGCTCTCTCCTAATCCACTGCTTTTTAAAAAAAAAAAAAATCAAGTTTGAAACTCTAGAGAAAAGAAATATATGCTTGAATTATTTGGGGAGGAAAAAATCTCTTTGCAGCAGGGAATAAATAAAAGGAAATAAGTCCAGAAAGAAAAATCTTTCACTTTGTTTCTTAGTCGTGGGATACAGTGGAAATCAGTCACTCATTTTTTAAAAATAAATTATTTTGTTTTGCTAGCTTAACATTTAGACCACCCCCTACCCCATCATTTTTCAGGTCATGAGAACTAACAAAAATTCAAAATACTAAATGTTTTTGGAGATAAAATGCATCCTAAAACGTTTCAAAGACAAGTAGTTATTCATTCTGCCTGTAGCTGCATATGTGTAATTGGGGTTGTGGGCCCAGTCTCTTTAGCTTGAAATAAAACGAACATGTTTTTCTCATTTTTCACTCTCTGCATATTCATACATAGTGGTTTTTCCCTCTTCTGAAAAACAATACCTCTAGTAAAACCACATTACAACCAGTCTTGACCTTGTTTTTTTTTTCCACCTCCTCTCCCACCCCCCGCAAGATTCAACTTTTACAGCTGTTGTAAGCAGTGGGCCAAATCAAAGCTGAGAGCAGCTTTGTAATTTCTGAAATTTCCAGTTCCTTCCAGAAAGTAACAAGAAGTCTTGGGATGAACCAGCCACTGCTAGCCAGTGGCAGGCCTCGCAAGCCCCACCTCCCCTCTCATCTCTTGGGAACTCAGCTGATTGAAGAAAACCACCTGTTCCTAGGCCACTGACTTTCACTGTAATCAAGACATAATCTCAGACGGGAGAAGTATCTCTTTGTTGGTTTTGGTGAGTGCCCTTGGAATTTGTGGTGTGACCAAACATGAGCAAACTTCAGCTGAAATTAATGCCAAGAGCAGAGCAAAGACATATTAGTAGTTGATTTTCATTTTTCTTTTATTACCATATGTATCTCTATTGATATTTGAGCTACTGCTTCATATTATGTAGCTATATAAAGAAGGTATTTTTTTTCCTTTCATTTTGGAATTTCAGCTTATTTGCCAAGAAGACCTTTTAAAGGATGACGTTTCAGTGGTAACAGAGACTTTCAAAAAGGATTTTAGTGAGAAATCAGCTGTCTGAACATACCAGGGCAGGATCTAGGCTTGGGCGGTTGGATGTTGAAGCTTCAGAATTTGAATCTGGAGCAGACAATTCAGAGAGAAAGAGATTGAAGAGCCATTCATAGCTCTCATGTGTTCAGTAAGGGTGCAATGTCTGGCTTCATTAGTGTTCTATAGTAACCAAGGCAACACCTCAACTGGACATTTCTGCTAAAAAGCAAATGTTTTGCTCCTTGCCTTCACCAAATTCCCTTACTTTTGGTGTATTTCCTAAGCCTGATTTTTCATTGTCCACAGGTTCTGTGAATCCATTCTTTACCCAGTAATGGGTTTTCTATTTAAATTACTCAGGATCAGTTTCTGTTGCTTACAACCAAGGATGTTACCTGACACACAGGCGATAAGAATGATGTCATCATCAGAATGGGGGTAATCATTGTTCATTGGAAGCCTAACAATATTCCTTGGGGACATTTCTGCAGTTTTGCAATATATATGAGATTATAATCTGGAGCATAAATACAAGATTAGAGATAAATATGGGAAAGCTCAATTATAGGGTACTGTAAAATGTTGATAGGGATTTTTGAATTTTGAGAGTGAATATTTTTACTAGGATGACTTAAAATTAAGTAAATGCTCACTTTTCAAAGATGAGTGCAGTCTTGCTTTGAGGCAAGGACCTGTCTTCATTTCTCACATATAATGGATGTTCAGGGTGCTTAGCAATTAAGTTCAGTTGAGAAATACGGCTCTTTCCTTGTGTTTTAATATTGGAAGTCTCATCTCCTGATGATTTGAATCTGGGTCAGCTAATCTCAACTACTGTGGGGTTGAGGAAAACCATAAATAGTCCTTCTATCTTTTGCATTGTTCCAGCCCTTTTATCAATCACTTGGGTCGCCTAGTTTCAAAGGATTCCTCTCTAGGGCACCTAGACTTTGAGGAACCCCAAAGGAAAGAAAATAAAAGCATCTAAGCAGGTTTTTTTTGTGTTGGATGAGGGCTGTGGCAGGTGAATGGAGGGAGTCTACGCACTTGTCTGGTTAGACAGGGCGAGTTAAATAAGAAGAGCTAGGGAAGCCCCTGGGAGTAAAGCCGGTCTCTATAGTTTCCCTTTGTAAAGGATAAAGTTAGGGTTGAGTGAACCCAGAAGCTTTTTCCTGTCAGGCGGGAATTAGAACAAAGATTTCCTTTAAAGACGGTGTGCTTAGTAGTGTCTAGTGACAGGCGAATCTCAAAAGACTCGATGTGATAAACCCCAGTGTGTGGATTCTCCATGGAAGCACAGAGTAACTTCTCTGAATTTTTCTCTCCTTGTGCTTTGTTCCCCTGACATCGCATTTCCTGTTTCTGGCTCTCTTCCCTCATTCTAATCCCATCTGGCACTTTACTAAGAAGTATTATTATTTAGAAAAAAAAGTCCAAGTTGTCCCCTTTCTGAAAAGAACTATAAGTTCAAATTGTTGACCAAGTGTCTTTTCACAGTGGACTGGTATAGAACTGAAATGGTGAGGAATTGGTTCCCATTTTCTATTACATTTTCAGCCTGATCTTAACCTCCTGAAGTTATTTTTTCAAGAGACTCATATTTATTTACAGTGCAAGAAGTCCTGAATGAATAAATAATGATGGTTAGTAAACCACTTACAACACCTATTGCTCTGAATATGACAAATCTGATAATAATCCTACCATACGTGGTAAAGTAACAGCTCTACTTTCCTATATTATTCCCTTCATCCAGCCATCCCTCAGCCCTGGAGAACACAGCTTCACATGGTTATACAATTGCTATTTATTTCTCTGTATGTCTTGAGTCATTATGTTGACTTTTTATTATGACTCAAGTTTGGGGTAAAATTTTACTTCATGAGAATAATTTTGTATTACTTTATTTTCTAATATGGTTTAACATAATATATTATATGACATATTATAATATCATGTTATATTGAGTGTTATATACCCAGGATAGGCTGGATAAATAAGTATGAAAAATTGTTGAAAAAAATTTGACTAAAGTGGCCTAATTACCTGAAACAAGTGGGACTATTTAGGCCTGCAATTTGATTCTGTGTTTCTGTCATAACTCATCTTTCTCATTAGCAGATGTCTGTAAAATAGCTAGAAAACTGGAGATAGAGAAATGTTCCCCAGAGCATGCTCCCCCTGGGATTGTACAGATGCACATGGAACAAATTTAAGGGAAACGATTCTCATTGCCGGAGAAGGCAATGGCACCCCACTCCAGTACTCTTGCCTGGAAAATTCCATGAATGGAGGAGCCTGGTAGGCTGTAGTCCATGGGGTCACTAAGAGTCGGATACAACTGAGCGACTTGATTTCCCTTTTCACTTTCATGCATTGGAGAAGGAAATGGCAACCCACTCCAGTGTTCTTGCCTGGAGAATCCCAGGGATGGCGGAGCCAGGTGGGCTGCCGTCTATGGGGCTGCACAGAGTTGGACACGACTGAAGCGACTTAGCAGTATTCTCATTGCGGTCATTAGATTGGCTGCTCTGATATACCCCAACTGTGTACATTTTCTCCTTTTCTTTAAGACAGTACTTACTACATAATATGTGGGCTTCCCTCATAGCTCAGTTGGTAAAGAATCTACCTGCAATGTGGGAGAACTGGGTTTGATCCCTGAATTGGGATGATCCCCTAGAGAAGGGGAAAGCTACCCATTCCAGTATTCTGGCCTGGAGAATTCCATGGACTGTATAGTCCTTGGGGTTGCAAAGAGTTGGACACAACTAAGCTACCTTCACTTCACTTCACTTCCTACATAATATATATAACAGAGATTTCCACTGAGTCACTGAACAAAATATAACCATGCCGACTTTGCTAATGATTCCATGTTTTGTGGAGTTGGCTTTATCTATTTACAGGCTCCTAGCACCGTGATTCTCCTCTGTTCGTTTATGCTGCATTTATTCACTGGGTTTCTACTGTGAGCCAGATAGTTAGCTAAGTAATAGTTATGATGCCTGCTGTACTCTAGATGGGCTTGCGAAACCTGAATTTACTATGCTGTATTCTTGGCAACCCACTCCAGTACTCTTGCCTGGAAAATCCCATGGGTGGAGGAGCCTGGTAGGTTGTAGTCCACAGGGTCGCTAAGAGCCAGACACGACTGAGTGACTTCACTTTCCCTTTTCACTTTCATGCATTGGAGAAGGAAATGGCAACCCACTCCTGTGTTCTTGCCGGGAGAATCCCAGGGACAGGGGAACCTGATGGGCTGCCGTCTATGGGGTTGCACAGAGTCGGACACGACTGAAGCAACTTAGCAGCAGCAGCAGCAGCAGCAGCAGCATTCTATTTATGGATCTTTGCACATAGTCTGTTTTGGCCTTTCTGGAAAAAAAGAGGTTAAATGGGCATATAGCAACATTCATTCTTTTTAAGTAAAGTTATGATTTGGGGAAATATAAATAGCTAGTAAGTAACCACTGAGGAAGGCTCAGTGATCAATGCAAAGAATAGAGGAAAACAATAGAATGGTAAAGACTAGAGATCTCTTCAAGAAAATTAAAGATAACAAGGGAATATTTCATGCAAAGATGGGCACAATAAAAATGGTACAGACCTAACAGAAGCAGAATATATTAAGAAGAGGTGGCAAAAATAAACAGAAGAACCATACAAAAAGATCTTCAGACCCAGATAATCACAAAGGTGTGATCACTCACCTAAAGCCAGACATTCTGGAATGCAAAGTCAAGTGGGCCTTAGGAAGCATCACTATGAACAAAGCTAGTGGAGGTGATGGAATTCCAGTTGAGCTATTTCAAATCCTAAAAGATGATGCTATGAAAGTACTGCACTCAATATGCCAGCAAATATGAAAAACTCAGTGGTGGCCACAGGACTGGAAAAGGTCACTTTTCATTTCAATCCCAAAGAAAGGCAACGCCAAAGAATGCTCAAACAACTGCACAATTGCACTCATCTCACATGTTAGCAAAGTACTACTGAAAATTCTCCAAGCCAGGCTTCAACAGTACATGAACTGTGAACATCCAGATGTTCAAGCTGAATTTAGAAAAGGCAGAGGAACCAGAGATCAAATTGCCAACATCCATTGGATCACCAAAAGAGCAAGAGAGTTCCAGAAAAACATCTACTTCTGCTTTATTGACTATGGCAAAGCCTTTGACTGTGTGGATCACAATAAACTGGAAAATTCTGAAAGAGATGGGAATACCAGACCACCTGACCTGCCTCTTGAGAAATCTGTATGCAGGTCAGGAAGCAAAAGTTAGAACTGGACATGGAACAACAGACTGGTTCCAAATAGGGAAAGGAGTATGTCAAGGCTGTATATTGTCACCCTACTTATTTAACTTCTATGCAGAGTATATCATGAGAAATGCTGGGCTGGAGGAAGCACAAGCTGAAATTAAGATTGCCGGGAAAAATATCAATAACCTCAGATATGCAGATGACACCACTCCTATGGCAGAAAGCAAAGAAGAACTAAAGAGCCTCTTGATAAAAGCAAAAGAGGAGCATGAAAAAGTTGGCTTAAAACTCAACGTTCTGAAAACTAAGATCATGGCATCTGGTCCTATCACTTCATAGCAAATAGATGGGGAAACAGTAGAAACAGTGACAGACTTTATTTTGGGGAGCTCCAAAATCACTGCAGATGGTGACTACAGCCATGAAATTAAAAGACGCTTGCTCTTTGAAAGAAAAATTATGATCAACCTACACAGCATATTAAAAAGCAGAAACGTTACTTTGCCAACGATGGTCCATCTAGGCAAAGCTATGGTTTTTCCAGTAGTCATGTATAGATGTGAGAGTTGGACTATAAAGGAAGCTGAGTGCTGAAAAATTGATGCTTTTGAATTGTTGTGTTGGAGAAGACTCTTGCAAGTCCCTTGGACTGCAAGGAGATCTAACCAGTCCATCCTAAAGGAAATCAGTCCTGAATATTCATTGGAAGGACTGATGCCGAAGCTGAAACTCCAATACTTTGGCCACCTGATGCAAAGAACTGACTCATTTGAAAAGACCTTGATGCTGGGAAAGATTGAAGCCAGGAGGAGAAGGGGATGACAGAGGATAGATGGTTGGATGGCATCACCATCTCAATGGACATGAGTGTGAGTAAACTCCAGGAGTTGGTGATGGACAGGGTGGCCTGGCATGCTGCAGTGCATGGGACTGTAAAGAGTTAGACACAAATGAGTGACTGAACTGAACTGAGTGATTTGTTGAGGGATTTTGGGTTGTTTCCAGTTTTTATTTTTATTTTTTGAATTTATGAATAAATGTGCTATAAATATTCATGAAGGAGTTTTTGTATAAAGATATACACATATATATATTTTTATTTCAATGAGGCAAATATCTAGTAGTAGAATTACATCATTAGTTAAGTGGATGTTTATCAGAAATTGACAAACTGTTTTCAAAAGTAGCTAATGCATTTTACATTCTTACCAGCGATTGGGAGAAATCTAGCTGCTTCAGGTCCTCTCCAATTTTTGGTCTTTTAGTAGTTCAGTTTTCGTCTTTCATTTTATCCATTCCAGTGCTTAGGTTTCTGCTTGGGGTTTTAATTTCCATTTCCTTAATGACTAACAGTGTTTGCACACCATTTCATTTATTTGCCTATACTCTTATCTGATTTTCTTTTTAGAGTCTGTTATTGTATGTGGTTGTTCAACAACAGAGCAACTATTATCCTGTCTAGAACACTTTCTCAGGTTGCCCTGCCCCCACCACCAGGGATAAGCTATTTTTCCCCCATCTGTGAGTGCCAGCAGGAATTTGCTTCTCTGGTGTGTTTCAAATTTTCTTATCCCCTACCTATTTCACTGAAGATGATAAAACCTCAACTGAATAGGACTTTGCTCTACTCATGTTTGTATCTTCAGTGCCTATTTCAGAGCCTGGACGCTTAGCTTTGGCCAGTTTGTGATTGCCTATATGAGTTCAGCTGAATTTCCTCACATATCCAGTAATAGGGTTAAACAGTAAATTACGGTAATCCTACCTGTCCAGATGGTGTATGATTTTATCCTTTGGTCCACCTCTAGGAACAAGGTCTAGTAAACTTGTTGAGAGTGCAGTGTGGGGGCAGATACATGTCTACATGGCCACCAATAATGGAATAATAAACTATTATTAATAATCACACATACTGAATGCATTACAGGTGACTGGCATTGTAGTAAGTCAGAAGTTTAACATGTTATTTAATTTGTTCTTCAGAATAATCTTCCCTATAGCTCAGATGGTTAAGTATCTGCCTGCAATACAGGAAGCCCAGGTTCGATCCCTGGGTTGGGAAGGTCTTCTGGAGAAGGGAATGGGAATCCACCCCAGTATTCTTGCCTGGAGAACGATGGATAGAAGAGCCTGTCGGGCTACAGGTCACAAAGAGTCGGACACCACTGACTGGCTAACGCTGCTGCTGCTGAAACAACTGTATGAAATAGGTATTAACAAAAATCCTCGTTTTACAACTCAAGAAATGGAGGATGAAGAGGTTGAAGGAAACTGTCAAACATTGCCCAGCTATTAAGTTGCGGTGCTGGGATAGGCACTCAGGCCCCACATTCTCTTCATCCTTTGCAGCGTCCTGCCCAAGCTGCATTCTTATGGCATGCCATGCACTGTCCTCGACACATGGCACCCTCTGTATCCTGGTCTGTCCATTCTAACCATCATAGCTTAAAGACCTGGGAATGTCGGGATCCTCTGCCTTTGAGTAAAACTAAATAAAATGTTAGCATTTAGGAATACAGAAATAATAGGTGGAATTTAATGAGCTCTTTTGGAGGAGGAAATGGCAACCTACTCCATATTCTTGTCAGGATAATCCCATGGACAGAGGAACCTGGCAGGCTTCAGTCCGTGGGGTAAGAGTCAGACACGACTGAGCAACTGAGCACACACATATGCAATGAGCCCTTTGGATGTCTAAGGTACTTCATCATTGTTAAAAATATTGTGCCTTCCTATGAGAAAGCAAAATGCCACATCCTGGGTGGATGAATGAGGAGGCTGATGTTTTTGTTGATCAGAGTTCACAGCTGTTAGGTACCAGTCATTCATGTAAGCTATTTGGAGGAGGAAGGATGTTCTATTTTTTTCCATCAGTCCTGTCCCTCAATCCAGGATCCTGTTGCTTCCTGTAATTGCTTCTGCTTTATTTGGTAGCACCTGACAGTTTGTTAAGGCAGAGAGAAACTGTGGTGATTTATCATTAAACTTCCACTGTACTTACCTTTCCATGCGCATAAGCTCTTGTCAGCCTTACAATTCAGCTCAGTATTGCATATGTTAATGTTATTAGGATATTAACAGCCATTAGATTCTAGCAGAGCAATCTGTTCTTTCATTGAGCTATAGGTAACCGGCAGGTATATGCTATGGAGGATATTGACAAGTAGGCAAAACCCTGGGGCCAGACGCAAGCTCCACGTGTAGGTAAACACCGCACAGCCACCCCCTAGTTACAGAGACACACCATCCATCACCTGAGTTGTTTCCTGGAAGTGTCTAGCCATGATGGGCCTGTGTCGAGTGAGGGGAAAATGTTTAACGCATTAAAGAACCTTAGACACCTTATCATCATACTCTTTCCGGGATAGATCCCTAATGTTAAAATGATGTCATTCTGTCACTTTGTGAGTCACAGGGACCACAGGCTGGTTCCTCTCCTCTGCATGTCCTCTCTCTCAGACTCAGGGACCATCCTTTTCTATTGCACTACACAAATGTGGCAGCGATGACCATTCCTCCAATATTTTCATTCAGGCAACATGCATACTCTTTTGAGGTGTAGTGTGTTGTTGTTCAGTTGCTCAGTAGTGTTCAACACTGCAACCCTATGGACTGCAACACTTTAGGCTTCCCTGGCCTTCACCATCTCCCAGAGCTTGCTCAAATGCTCATGTCCATTGAGTCGGGGGTGCCATCCAATCACCTCATCCTCTATGGTCCCCTTCTCCTCCTGCCTTCAATCTTTCCCAGCATCAGGGTCTTTTCCAATGAATCAGTTCTTCGCTGAGATGTCTTCTGGGCAGATCTAAAATCCTATCTTCATCAGTGAACTATTTGGTGATGAAAATCCTGGGGATTATTTCTTTAAATTCACAAGATGATGAATGAAATGTATGAGACATCTGGTGGTAGGACAACAAATATCAGCTTCAAATTCTGCAAAGCAAATGGAGTATTTGTGGTGTTGCTGGAGCTTTTACATGGAATCCTGTGTTCTTCTAGAACTTTCCTTCATTCATGGATAAATGTCTAATTATTGTACTTTGTTGGGGTAACAGTGGCTTGGATCTCCTGCTGTGTCCCCATGGTGCTATTACTCTGCTGATTTTTTTTTTTTTTGTATTAGCTGTATATGGGCCAAAGCAGCAATGTGTCTGTAAAAATGGCAAAAGTACATAAGGCTAGTCAAAACGAAATGCAATAATATTTCTGGAAAGAAACAAAGTAAAATAAACTCATGAGAAATTATGTTTAAGTTGAATGAAATGCCACAGTCTGATGGGATGGCTTTGAAAGCAACAAAGTGTTAGTTTCCATTTTGGCAAGTTTTTTGTATTAATATTTGCTTTACTTCAGGGCATCTTTCAGACTGTGTTGACAACAATATTGGGTTTTGAATAGTCTAAGAGTTTTCTTCCCCATTAAAAGTATTCATTAGCTGTTTGAAATACATGTAAGTTGTATTTGGGGGCCTCCCAGGTGGCACTTGTGGTAAAGAACCAACTGCCAATACAGGAGATATACAAGATGCAGGTTCAATTCCTGGGTTGGGAAGATCCCCCAGAGGAGGGCATGGCAACCCTCTCAGGTATTCTTGCCTAGAGAGTCCCATGGACAGAGCAGCCTGCTAGGCTATGGTCCACAGGGTCTTAAAGAGTCAGACATGACTTAAGCGACTCAGCAGAGCACACAGCACTAGTTGTGTTTGAAATCTGTTAGGAGATAAAGGACAAAGGTGTAATTCATGTCATGTTGCAACATGATGGTGCATGCAGTGGTGGGGAAATTACCAAGTTCACTCACTCTCCTCATGTCCCTCAGTCCCCTCCGGCTTCCCAAAGTAGAGTTGCTACTTTGGTTCAACCTCTCTCAGTCTGTCTTTGGACTCACTTTGTAGTAACACACCATCATGATGCAAATTGTGTGTGTGTGTGTGTGTTTTAAAGCAAATGATTATTGAAACTTTTCTCAGTTCCCAAAACATGGAGAAGAGCAGAATTAGAATTTCAGGTAAGCACTCTCTTTCATACCAAACTGTTCCTGATTCTCATCACATCTCTTCTGTTTACTCCCACAGCACACAAATTGTGCTCATTTTATAGGGAAGGGGTTGGTGGAGGATAACTGTTAAAAAGCAGTGCATATAAATATAGACCTATCATTTCTGTTTCTTTCTTCCATAGGCTAAGCTGCCATGCTCGCCCCAACCCTCTTTTATCTCAATCTCTTGTCCTCATTATAAAAGCAACAGAGTTTGGCCTGACACTGTGGGAGATGAAGAGCCATGTTGATCTCACACAGTTACTCTCAAGCTTTGGATGGCTCATTAATCTGGTCTTAGTAGTTTGCTAGGGATGAGAACTTGAAGCCAGAGAACGGCCTCTACTGTCTAAGTCAAGCATTCCGATAGATTTATTATGGGTTTAATTGGGAGTTATGGACAGTTGGATAATTATGATAACATGGTAACTGAATTTCTCGTTTGTCACTGTCTCTTGTGTGTAAAGCTCTTTCTGAAATCCTGTAAGATTGGAACAGTGAGACCACTGCAGATTTGGGGCCTTCCTTAATCTCATGGCTATAAATCAGTATGTGCTTCCCCGGTGGCTCAGTTGATAAAGAATCCACCTGCAATCTGGGAGACCTGGGTTTGATTCCTGGGTTGGGACATTTCCCTGGAGAAGGAAAAATCAGTATAACAAAGAACCTCATCATGATTCTTGATATTTTGATTATTGTGTATTTTTCAGTGGCTTAAGTTTAGTTACTCACTTTCAGACCTCTATAAAGATGATAGAAATATATGGACCCTTCCTAGATATGATGAACTATAAGAAGAGTTGCATGAATGGATGTTATTTGCATTTCATTTTTCAAGTATGTGTGTATATATGTCCCCAACTACATTGTAATATACCTTGAAGAGAAAAAGAACATGTTATTCATAATTTTTGGACTCTGTCACAAGGCAGAGCACATGGTTAGTACTCAGTGTTAGGTGAATATAGTTAATGACTATGTGTTTATGTTAATATTCAAAAGGGCTAATTTTCTGCTTATAGCTTTGTTATATTTCTCTCTACCTTTGACACTTTAGGGAAACAATATTACCGGTTGTTTACAAGTCTTACTTTTGACCTTTCCATATGAATTAAAAATGAGTGTAGATTATTGGTGCATTTGATACAAGAAACTGCATTGTAATTAATAGAAAGAAAGTTTGTAAGTAGTAAAACACTGATCTTCCTGCTTATTTTCAGTACAGACTGGCAGTCAAGCAGTCCTGTTTGTCCATAATGCCAGTTTAGATGCAGTGTTGAATGTACACATGTAAAATTAAATGTACTGAGTCAAAGAACTGGTAGCGATTTACTTTTGTTTACAATTATGGAAAGGCTCAATTTACTTAGCAGTGTATATAGCAAATTCTCAGGGTGTTTTATGTAAAGAATGTGAGGAAAGGAGTATTGTCTTTCTCATTTCTATACATTTTCCATTCTCAGAGTTTCTACAATTCTCTGTTACTATTAGACACTGGAAGGCAAGTGGTTTTCTTTATTCTGGAGTACTTAGATATCACCAATAAAAGTTTATTGGGAGAAGACAGTTACTGCCAACATTAAAATTTTATAAGGATCCCATCCTTGTGAAATTTGGTATTAGGAAAGCTGGTAATAAGAAAAACTTATGATTACCAAGGGGGAAAGTGAAGGGAGGGATAAATTGGAAGATTGGGATTGTATACCTATTACTATATATGAAACAGATCACTAATAAGAACCTACTGTGTAGCATGGGCAATGCCATTCAGTGGTCTGTAACAATCTATATGGGAAAATAATCTAAAAAAGAACAGATATATACTCCAATAAAAGTTAACTTAAAAAGGGAAAACAGTTTTAGTCTAGGCCACATGTGATCCCATCAAATAAGACTGAAACAACCAAAGATACAGCAATTGAATAATATTTGACTTGGTAAACTGTGGGCTTCCCTGGTGGCTCAGCTGGTAAATAATCTGCCTGCAATGCAGGAGACCCAGGTTCAATTCCTAGGTGGGGAAGATTCCCTGGAGAAGGAGATGGCAACCCACTCCAGTATTCTTGCATGGAGAATTCCATGAACAGAGGAGCCTGGCAGGCTATAGTCCATGGGGTTACAAAGAGATAGGATCAAACTATACATACAGATTCCTTTCTATTCTATTTCTATACTAAAATGCTATCGGTAAAGTGGAGAAGAAAATGGCAACCCACTCCAGTACTCTTGCCTTGAAAATCCCATGGACGGAGGAGCTTGATACAGCCTACTATCCACAGGGTCGCAAAGAGTCGGGCACCACTGAGCAACTTCACTTTCAAAGTGCTCAAAGTTGTGTTCTTCCAATACTGAAAATTCTGTCTTTTTGAGACACCCCTTCAAATTTTAAAGCATGACTACCCCATCCCATAACAAAAAAGACCTTAAGTCTTACATCACTGCAAAGAAGACCATTCACTCAGCATTCCCACTGGACTGTTGTCTATGAAAAATCAGTTTCTAATGTTGGAGCTACTGTGCTTTCATGGTTTATCTGTTTTAGTAGTTCGTCTGCTGCTAGTATGGTCTTAACTACTGCAGTCACTAAACTTCAGTTTTTTCATGTAGTTAAAAGGAGTGCAAAAGTATTTAAACCTCCAATCTACAATGGTTATCAAAAGTCTATTTAAGTTAATACATGTAGAGCATGAAGTATGGAGAAAACTCTCAAAAAGTGTTGACTGTTCTTATGAGGTTTTGCTATTTTTTATGATCTCTGGGCATTTTGCTGACACCAGCATTTTTTTTTAGAAGACCTGCAGTAGCATACATGAAAGGATTATACATAAATATATGTGTAAAATAATTAACACCAGAATATAGTAAGTAATGTCATTTCTTTCCCTATGGATTGGGAAAAGGTTTCCACCATTTCAGTTTGTTGAAATGCAGTGTGCTCTGGAGAAAATTACCTTGAAAGTAGGTTGAGCTTCATCCATAAAAATAGGAGGTCAGAGCATAGTACCTCTATCTTTGCCACTTCACTTCATTCCGCCTGCAGTGCAGGAGACCTGAGTTCAATC
Organism: Nanger dama; assembly: GCA_917880005.1. Classification (NCBI taxonomy): domain Eukaryota; kingdom Metazoa; phylum Chordata; class Mammalia; order Artiodactyla; family Bovidae; genus Nanger; species Nanger dama. Next base: position 9,168,676 of record CAKJTW010000032.1, on the reverse strand, counting down.
CCTGGATTGGGAAGATACCCTGGAGAAGGGAATGACTACCCATTCCAGTATTATTGCCTGGAGAATCCCATGGACAGAGGAGCCTGGAGGGCTACAGTCCATGGGGTCGCAAAGGGTCAGAAAATTAAGATCATGACATCTGATCCCATCACTTCATGGGAAATAGATGGGAAAACAGTGGAAACAGTTACAGACTTTATTTTTGGGGGCTCCAAAATCACTGCAGATGTTGATCGCAGCCATGAAATTAAAAGACACTTACTCTTTGGAAGGAAAGTTATCTTAGATAGCATTTTAAAAAGCAGAGACATTACTTTGCCAACAAAGGTCTGTCTAGTCAAGACTATGGTTTTTCCAGTGGTCATGTATGGATGTGAGAGTTGGACTATAAAGGAAGCTGAGCACCAAAGAATTGATGCTTTTGAACTGTGGTGTTGGAGAAGATTCTTGAGAGTCCCTTGGACTGCAAGAAGATCCAAGCAGTCCATCCTAAAGGAGATCAGTCCTGGATGTTCATTGGAAGGACTGGTGTTGAAGCTGAAACTCTAATAATTTGGCCACCTGTGCAAAGAGCTGACTCATTTGAAAAGACCTTGATGCTGGAAAAGATTGAGGGCAGGCGGAGAAGGGGACGACAGAGGATGAGATGGTTGGACGGCGTCACTGACTTGATGGGCATGGGTTTGGGTGGACTCTGGGAGTTGGTGATGGACAGGGAAGCCTGGTGTGCTGCGGTTCATGGGGTTGCAAAGAGTCGGACACTACTGAGCGACTGAACTGAAGTACTAGGCACTTAGTCATATTTTCTGGAACCTAAGACATGACTTTCTGCTCATCCTTCTGTAAATATGTTCTACATTTTTTTCTGGGCTGTTACATTGTGATCGTCTCATGATGTAAAGCAAAGGGTCATTTTGAATGTACTCAGAAACATTTGCCCCCGTTCAGAGGATAGTAATTGTTGAGCTCGAGGGAAGGCGTGTTTTCCCATAACTTACTCTGTCCAAAAAAAAAAAAAACTTGGCTGAAATGCCTTGCTTCCCCACAGTTGCTTCATAAGCCCAGAGTGCAAATACTTTTTAAGAAGGGCATTTCACTCTGGTCATAAAAAGAAATAAGTGAACATTGGTAGAATGTTTTTTTTTTCTTTTACAATTTTATGGATTAGTTTTGGTCTATACCCTCAGTATTTTTATTTAACTTATTAAAAAAACTTTATTTTTCATTGAATTTTCTATAGCCAAATTCTTTATAATTTTGTCCATGACTGGTAACTTAGGTGTTTCTTTTTTTCTGCAAAAACAATGATCGTTTCCTTCCACTTTTATTCACGTTTGGTGGTCACACCTGTTTCATATACTGTTGATAAAGGAGAGTGAATTGCAGAGATTTTGCAGGTTTAATTGGGTTTAGCTTCATAAGCAAGAGTAAGGAGAGAGGCAGATATAAAGCTCTTGGTATTATGATGTGACTTTGTAAAATGAACCTTTTCCTGTCACACAGTATCAAAATGGTACTATCCCCTGCTTCTTGTTCCCTACAGAACATGGGAGGGAAAATGACTGACTGTTCTGAATGCCAATAGAACTACGTTAGATAGCAATTTCAGTGTGGTAACTTTCCTGGTAAAGTGTTTTATTTCATCTAATAATTTGAATTCAGAGAGGCTTAAAAGAAAGGAGCAAAACTATAATTAAAGTTGGAAGTTATTCATTGCCTTTGGTTGTAAACAAGCCAGAGACTGGGATATTTGGCGTGATGACTGTAAAACTGGATGATGCTGAGTACGCTCCAAGGTTGATAAGTCTGGTCCCTCCATTCTGCATTATGGCCACTTCTTTGGGACTTAGAATCTGGCAAACAGAAGAGGAGTTTGTCTTGTTGGACAATATATATTGGAAAATCAACCAGATGCAATTGCAAAAGCCCAGGGTGATAGCTGTAGAAATTTTCTAATTCTTCCTTTGCACTTAGCTAGATTACATTATTTGAAACTATGTATTCATCATTTAAAGATACTTTCAAAAGAGGAGCTACAGTTACAAAGACACTATTAAGATAATATTTGTGATAATTTAAAAACTATGTCAGCATTTACACAATTCAAAAATAAACGCAGTTAAAAGGCCTGGCTCAACTTTCTATCTATTGGCTGAGTAGACAGTTTCACGCGTTATCTTTCTGATAGTTTGTTAGCTGAATATGTTTGACTTTCTCTCTCACGCCTCTAAGTTTTGTTTCCAGGTTCTGATCTGTGTTTTACTGCCATTCTCCTGTCTGTGTTACCGGTGTAATAGTGATTGTTACTCATGTTTAACTTGCTACTCTTTACATTTAGAGATGGAAACGAACATGGAATTTAAGTGGTTCGGGTACCTGAATTTATTTAAGTGCAGAATTTTTCTCTGAAAATCAGCCATCAATGTCCATGCATTTGCTTTGAGCAGCAGTTGAATTTAATGATATTTTATTGAGTCATCCTTAGGTAACGTTTATTATATGTTAAATTTAGTTCTAATTTTTTTTTTTTACAATTATTAACTTATTTAATCCGTATAGCAGGAGATTATTACCTACAAAGTAGCCTTTCTATTTCTGATTTTTGGGTGAGGACATTTAGGCACAGAGAGTTAAAGACCTTATTCATGTTCACATAGGAACAAGCATTAGATCCAGGCTTTAAGCCCAGTCAGGGTAGCTTTGTGAAGTCCTCTGCTAACCACGGCACCAATGCCTGCTAATCTTATTTTGCTGACTGTTATATCCTCTGGAGAAGGGACTGGCAACCTACTGCAGTGTTCTTGCTTGGAGAATCCCCTGGACAGAGGAACCAGGCAAGTTTCAGTTCATGGGGTTGCAAAGAGTCGGACATGACTAAGTAACTAGTATTTCACTTCACTCCATGGTATGTTAAAAACAGAGCAAGAAATAACCTAAAAACTTAAGCAAATAAACTTCAGTGAAGAAGCAGCCTTAATTTAAATCTAGTCATCAAAGATTTATTGGATGCATAATATACATCAAGTAATATACCTCCTACTGTATTTTCATTAAATGTAAAGAAAGATTCTGGGTGAGTACCCGACCAGGAATGAAAGAAGTAGAATGAGAAATATTAAATATCATATATAAAATTAATCTTTTGGCTGTATTTTGTTAATGAGCAAATGATACAAGAAATATGAATCCAATCTTGTTAGGGAATAATTGTGGAGAATTTTATAGTGAGTGTTTCCCTAATTTTGATGCTGGAAAAATCAGTAACTAAAATAAATTGAGTAGTCCACAGCTCTAAAATAGTGAACTCAGATGTTTTGGTCTCAGGACCCATTTGCATGCTTAAAATTATTGAGAACACCCCCAGAAACTCCTATAAACATGGGTTATGTCTGTCAGTATTTGTAGTAGAAGTTGAAATGGATATTTCAACATCTATTAACTTATTTAAAAATAACAACAGTAATACCATTACATGTTGACATAAATGCATGTTCTCGTGAAAAGTAATTATCTCTTTCAACATGAAAAATGATGACTAGCATTGTTTTGTATTTTAAAACATTTCTTATTGCCTGGTTTAATGAAAGACAGCTGGATTTTTACATTCACTTCTCTATTTAGTCCCTTTATGATCCCACAGATCATGGACTCTCTGGAAAACTCCACTGGACACTTGTGAGAGAGTGAGAATGAAATAAGAAAATACCATCTTACTTTATTATGAAATTAGCTCTGACCTCATGGACTCTTTAGAGGTCTTAGTTTGGAATGCCAGGGGTCTTCTGATCACACTTTGGGAACTCTTGCTCTAGAATAAGTCTTCTGCCCTCTTAATCTTTCGTTATACTGTATGTTTTAACCTCTTTTCATCTATACTGTCTGATTTGAGCTTTTGCAATTCAGTGTATTGCTTATCTGTGATTTAAAAAAAAAAAAAAAACCTAGATAATTCCTTACTAGCATCGGGATATTTCGTGTCTTTTAAATATCTATGAATATGATATAAATAAAAAAATAAAGGCCAAGGATAATTTCAAATAGTCCAGTAACTAAGAAGCTACAGTACGGTATGCAATGTGTACAAGGCGAATTGAGTACCAGATTTTTTGAGACAGATGGATAGAATGACAGGCAGACCAACAGATAAATGGAAAGAAAGAATTAGATATATATGCAAGTACCTCTAGCCATCTATGTTTGGCTTAAGAAAAACACAACATCCATTTATGATAAAAATGCTCCAGAAAGCAGGAATAGAAGGAACGTACCTCAACATAATAAAAGCTATATATGACAAACCCACAGCTAACATTATCCTCAATGGTGAAAAATTGAAACCATTTCCCCTAAAGTCAGGAACAAGACAAGGGTGTCCACTTTCACCACTACTATTCAATATCATACTGGAAGTTTTGGCCACAGCAATCAGAGCAGAAAAAGAAATAAAAGGAATCCAAATTGGAAAAGAAGAAGTAAAACTCTCACTGTTTGCAGACGACATGATCCTCTACATAGAAAATCCTAAAGACTCGACCAGAAAACTACTACAGCTAATCAAGGAATATAGTAAAGTTGCAGGATATAAAATCAACACTCAGAAATCCCTTGCATTCCTATACACTAATACTGAGAAAGTAGAAAAAGAAGTCAAGGAAACAACCCCATTCACCATTGCAACAAAAGAATAAAATACTTAGGGATATACCTACCTAAAGAAACTAAAGACCTATATATCAAAAACTATAAAACACTGATGAAAGAAATCAAAGAGGACACTAATAGATGGAGAAATATACCATGCTCATGGGTTGGAAGAGTCAATATAGTGAAAATGAGTATACTACCCAAAGCAATCTACAGATTCAATGCAATTCCTATCAAGCTACCAGCAGTATTTTTCATAGAACTAGATCAAATAATCTCAAGATTTGTGTGGAAATACAAAAACCTCGAATAGCCAAAGCAATCTTGAGAAAAAGAATGGAACTGGAGGAATCAACTTGCCTGACTTCAGGCTCTACTACAAAGCCACAGTCATTAAGACAGTATGGTACTGGCACAAAGACAGAAATATAGATCAATGGAACAAAATCGAAAGCCCTGAGATAAACCCACATGCCTATGGACACCTTATCTTTGACAAAGGAGGCAAGAATACACAATGGAGTAAAGACAGTCTCTTTAACAGGTGGTGCTGGGAAAACTGGTCAACCACTTGTAAAAGAATGAAACTAGACCTCTGTCTAACACCATACAGAAAAATAAACTCAAAATGGATTAAAGATCTAAATGTAAGACCAGAAACTATAAAACTCCTAGAGGAAAACATAGGCAAAACACTCTCCGACATAAATCACAGCAGGATCCTCTATGATCCACCTCCCAGGATACTGGAAATAAAAGCAAAAATAACAAATGGGATCTAATTAAAATTAAAAGCTTCTGCACAACAAAGGAAACTATAAGCAAGGTGAAAAGACAGCCTTCTGAATGGGAGAAAACAATAGGAAACGAAACAACTGACAAACAACTAATCTCAAAGATATACAAGCAACTTATCCAGCTCAACTCCAGGAAAATAAACGAACCAATTAAAAAATGGGCCAAAGAACTAAATAGGCATTTCTCCAAAGAAGACATACGGCTAACAAACACATGAAAAGATGCTCAACATCACTTATTATCAGAGAAATGCAAATCAAGACCACAATGAGGTACCATTTCACACCAGTCAGAATGGCTGCGATCCAAAAGTCTACAAGCAATAAATGCTGGAGAGGATGTGGAGAAAAGGGAACCCTCTTACATTGCTGGTAGGAATGCAAACTAGTACAGCCACTATGGAAAACAGTGTGGAGATTCCTTAAAAATTGCAAATAGAACTGCCTTATGACCCAGCAATCCCACTGCTGGGCATACACACCGAGGAAACCAGAAAGAGACACATGTACCCCAATGTTCATTGCAGCACTGTTTATGATAGCCAGGACATGGAAGCAACCTAGATGTCCATCAGCAGATGAATGGGTAAGAAAGCCGTGGTACATATACACAATGGAGTACTACTCAGCCCTTAAAAAGAATAAATTTGACTCAGTTCTAATGAGATGGATGAAACTGGAACCTATTATACAGAGTGAAGTAAGCCAGAAAGAAAAACACCAATACAGTATACTGACACATATATATGGAATTTAGAAGGATAGTAATGATGACCCTCTATGTGAGACAACAAAAGAGACTCAGGGGTATAGAACAGACTTTTGGACTCTGAGGGAGAGGGAGAGGGTGGGATGATTTGGGAGAATGGCATTGAAACACGTATACTATCTTGTAAGAATGAAGCACCAGTCTATGTTCAATACAGGATACAGGATGCATGGGGCTGGTGCACAGGATGATTCGGGAGATGATATGGGGTGGGAGGTGGGAGGGGGCTTCAGCATTGGGAGATCGTGGACACCTGTGGCTGATTCATGTCAATGTTTGGCAGAACAAATACAGTATTGTAACGTAGAATAAAGTATTAAAACAAAACAAAACAAACAAAAAAAAGAAAAACACAATTCTTCCCATCTACTGTTTTGTAATATATTTTGTAATGTTTTGTATGAATAGTCTAATAATTTGTCCTTGGACTCTTAAATAATCTGCAGATAAGGAGATATTGATTTAATCAGTAAAGACACTACGCTGATACAACTGAGAACACTGTCTAGGTGGAACTAGCTAATAAGATATTGATAATTCTTGTAATAATTTTAAGTTCTTGCTGACTATCAGTGTTTGGCTATCAGTATGTGGTTTACTTTTCATGTTTGCAATGCAGGCACACAGATAGTGAGAGTGTTTCTAAGTTGCTCCTATTATAGGACTTTAGATCCTTTAGTATTCCCAAGGTCAGGTGGGCAGGGGCATGGGTCTTCTTATTTTATAGGAGATGCTTACTAATTCCCTTCTGCTTACAGCCTTTGAAGTAACTCCTTTCTTTTCAGGGTCCAAATCTGTCATATACAGAGCCTTGTCAGTAAACACTGTGCTTTAAAGAGAATCATTATCTTTTATTGTTTCAAAGAGTAGTTGAAAAATTTCAAACTGGCATTTTGAAGGAAAGTACAGCAAACACAATTTCATTCTGAGTGCAAGGAAGAGAAAGTTTCTGTCCCCAAGAATGGTAAACATTTTAGGAAAAAAGAAAACGGTGATGTCCCAGGGACAGAGGATCCTGGCGGGCTACAGTCCATGGGGTCACCTGAGTTGGGTATGACCTAGTGACTAAACCACCATCAAATAAGCATGAACGTGTGTGTGCGCGCACGTATGTACGGGTGCTCTACCATTTCCAGGAAAAGCTGACATGGCCATGGTCGTTCAAACTGATCTTTTCTGCTTGAGTGAAGAGGATTTTGAATGATATTTTTAATAATTACTCCAGTAGAGCAGAGAAATGCAGTCTGGCCTCTACTCTGGGTTTGGAAGTGACCTGGTGTGGATGAAAGCTTGAGTGGCAGCAGCCAGCCACTGAATTTCACGTGGAATAGCAATGTACTGTTTCTCAGTTACTAAGGAGACTCTAAGTTCTCCACACATTTGGAGAAAAGGAGTCCTCTCCTTTTTCCGCAACTCTGGGAGTGTTTGTTACCCAGTCTCAAAAGAATGTTCCTGAAGAGAGCTCACGCTAAACAATGACTTAAAATGTATACCTTTACTTAGAGCAAGCCATAGCAAAACAGGGTGAAAAAATGCATCTGAAATCAATAAAGGTGCATTTATTCATATTTTTAGACACGATTCTGAAGCTTCTGTCTTCTAAAGTTTGTTCTTTGAAATTAGTTCTATGTTTGAGTTTGCAGAAATAACCTATTTTCCAGTCAATCACTAAAATAGAATATTTACATAATTAAGGCAAAATTATGCTCCAAAGTAGGGGTTAACTGTACTCTGTCAATGAATTGGGATATAACCGGAGCTTCTCTTCTGTCCTTGGAATTCTCCAGGCAAGAATACTGGAGAGGGTAGCTATTCCCTTCTCCAAGGGATCTACCCAATCCAGGGATGGAACCCAGGTCTCCCACAGTGCAGGCGGACTCCTTACCATCTGAGCCACCAGGGAAGCCCACTCACTTGGTGAGTAGGTAGCAATTGCTAAAGCCAAGTCCATCACACAGCCAACCACATCAATTGTCAGGATGGAAAAAAATGAAAAAGCAATACCGGAGTTTAAAAATAAATTCCACATGTAACTTGTAAGTTATAGATGTAACCAAACAGTAAAAAGAACTCTACCACACATTAGGACACCATACATAAATCTCAATTTACAGTATATTTTTGGAAAAATTTTTGGCTGCACATGAACATTTGGAGTTATATTTGGATAGGACCATTCTGTTCTGACAGGGTATCATCACTGAAGCTTATATACAGAGTAGGTTCTTTCCAAAGACCCTGAATTAATGAGACCAGTCAAAGCGAGACACATTCAGGACTTCCATGTGGTCCAGACTCTGCACTTGCGGTTTAAGGGATGCAGACTCAATATCTGCCTGGAAACTAAGCTCCCACATGCTGTGACCAAAAAATTTAAAAAAAAAAGATACATATATTTAATTGCCTTGAAACTTAATTACAAAATAATCATTTCATGATATCTCAGTTAAGTGTGCATGTATATGATTTTTAAAACTAGTTTTACTAATCAAAGAAGAAATCTAAATAGAATTGCATTCCACTCCAAACAACACTCACAAAATCCCAAATGTCTCCACAGTGGACCACAGTGAAGCAATTCTCGATGATCTGGTGTTGAAATTAAATTGTTTCCTATGCAGAAGGGTGAAAGATTTTTTTTTCAAAACAGAACATATCTGTCCAAAAATTTCCATTCTTCTGTATCATTTGTTCTAATAGTTAAAATATTCTCTATGACTTATTGTAAGCCAGTTGTTGTCAGTTAAGATTTGAAGAACTCACTTTCAAATATTTCAGTTTCTCCAAATAAAATTATGCCATGATACAGAGTGTTAGGTTGCTATTTACATACTTATGATTCTGAAATCATTTTAGATTTCATTGATGGAAAAGTTAAGTCCATAAAATGCCAGGAGCTCAGACTGTAGCCACTTTTGGATATGGCTGAAAACATGGAGGATAATGGAGTGGGAAATATTCTTTGGGAGGTAATAACTGGAGGAAAATTACAGGTCAAATGTAACTGTTATGGTGAAAAGATATTCAGATTTCAGGTTTGAAAGGAAATCATTGTTTCACAGATTGAAAGGTGAACCTCGAGTGTCTGTCATATAGCCAACAGGAAAAACAAAGAAGTATTTTTCTTCTTTAGGTTGGAACACATGTACAAATATTCAACCAGAATTCCTAAAATACATGGTGAATCAAACTCACGAATGCAAACTTCGATTTTGTTCTTGAACCAGCACTGTTTCAGAGTCCTGTGAAGAGAGACTTCTATAGAAATACCTTAAAACATGGTGTCCCCTATTTTGAAAGAAAGACAAACTACCTTTCCACTGTGAATATGTCCTTTGTGTTATAAACTGTTAGGACATGACAAGGCCAAACAATTGATTCTTTCTTCTTTTAAAGCTGTTCTTGCTTTGGTTATTGCCATTGTTGGAGAGGATTAGGAAACAGTTTCTGTGTTCCTAGGCTTTTGACGTTTCCTGATGTTCCATGTAACTTAAACAATATAACTTGAAATAATCTGCCACACTGTTGCTCTGACCCTCACTTACCCTCAAAGGCCAAGACTGAGGGAACTTGGGTCCTTGGTAAACTCTTTTCTTTTAAAGACTCATTTTCCAGGTCAGGCAGATATTTTGTGTCCAAGAAAGTGACCTGAGACTTTATCCTGAGGAAGTGGAGATGAAGGCAAACTTACCTTCTGAATGTGAATATTTCTATGTACTGAATATGAGATTAGCTCTGCGTGTAACTTTCTGAACATGGACAGCTGGTGAAAACCTGACTATTAAGAAATCACCTGGAATCAGAGACAGAATCAGAGATGCAGAGTTTTGTTGAATTAGCTGGGCAAGGTATTTACTCACTCACTGGACGGAAGCCAGCATGGTAGAGAGAAGTGAATACAGGTTCAGGAGTTAGGGACCTGGGCTCAAATTCTTGCTCTACCAGTTAGCAATTGCCAAGGTTAGTTTCTTGCATTCTGAGTCCCTGATTCTTATATCTCAAATTTAGAATAATGTTTCAGTTCAGTTTAATTCAGTCGCTCAGTCGTGTCTGACTGACTGTGACCCCATGAACTGTAGCACGCCAGGCCTCCCTGTCCATCACCAACTCGCGGAGTTCACTCGGACTCACATCCATCGAGTCAGTGTTGTCATCCAGCCATCTCATCCTCTGTCGTTCCATTCTCCTCCTGCCCCCAGTCCCTCCCAGCATCAGATTCTTTACCTTACAGAATTGTTAGGAGTGCTAACTGAAACAAAGTATATAAAGTACATGGTATAAATTACTCAATAACTATTAATACAATTCAGTTCAGGCTACAGTCTTTTTTTTTTTAACATTAGCCAGCAGTTTTTTTCTTTTTTTAATTAGAGTATTTTTGATTTACAATGCTGTGGTAGTTTTAGGTTAGTATAGCAAAATGATTTATTTATCCATATGTGTGTATGTGTATATATATATATATATACACATACACACATGTATATATACACACATGTATACACACAAATATATAAGACTATCCCAGGTGGCGCTAGTGGTAGAGAGCCCACCTGCCAATGTAGGAGGCATAAGAGATGCAGGTTTGATTCCTGGGTTGGAAAGATCCTCTGGAGGAGGGCATGGCAGCCCATTCCAGTACTCTTGCTTGGAAAATCCCATGAACGGGGGAGCCTGGTGGGCTACAGTCCATGGGATCGCAAAGAGACAGTGACTTAGGATGCACATATAAGAATATACATATAATATACGTATCTATTTTTTCAGATTATTTTCTCATAGGTAATTACAAAATATTGAGTATAGTTCCCTGCGATATATAGTAGGAGCATGTTGGTTATCTGTTTTATATTCAGGCCTGTGTATATGTTAATCCCAAGCTCCTAATTCATCCCTCCCTTTACCCTTTCCTCTTTGGCAACAATAAGTTTGTTTTCTATGTCTGTAAGTTTATTTCTGTTTTGTAAATTACAGAAGGTATTTTTGCCCACTTTGGCTCTTATTTATAGAGATATCTGTATGATTTTCTTTTTCTCTAATATTTTATTATTAACATTCATTTTCAGTAATTTGTCTTAAATGGAGAACAAGTTCTTATAGGAAATAGAATATATTGGGAAGAACTATTCCATGGGCCAAGAAAAGGGAGATTTCACCTCTGTTTATATTCGACTGATGAGCCTACAGAGAGGGCTTGTTCAAGGTCCTGATGTGCTCTCATGCAGGACCCAGATGGTTTCCTTGACCTTCCAAAGTCACCAGTCTTTCAGTTTTGATATAAATAAATCTCAGCACTAAACTCCAATGAAATGTTAAATATTGAACATATTCGGTAGGCCACCCATACAAAGAAGGAAGTTTCTGGAAAACCATGCCTAAAGAGACTGTTAAAATCCTTCAGGAATTTAGTGGTAAAAATCGTTCTGCATATTTACATAAACTTCAGGAAGCAAGCATGAAAGAAGACCTTTATCCAACTAGTAGAACTATCACATTAATTGATCTGTGTTTCAGATGAGTAATTATCTAAAATGGTCCCTGGTGCAAAATCAAATTAGGCTTTACTGGGGAGAACAACAAAGAACTTTCATTCTTTCTTCTTGAGGAGAGAAATGGATTTGCCTAAGTTAAGACCATATTCTTTCTTAGTGGTAAAGGGAGAAAGTAGGTGATGCTTTGCTTCTCTTTTTCTCCCTTAGAAATGGAGAAAATTCACCAAGAAAGAGAAGGCACTGCCTTCATTAGCCCCCAGACATAGCTGTAGGGGCTTCTCTGGATGTTCAGGGTGTATAGCATGTGGGGACTGAGTTCTATTCCAAGTGCCCACAGTCTGCTCGCATATTAATACTTACGAGGCTAAATTTGGGTTTAGGTTGATTCTACGGCTTTCTGTTCCAAATCCTGTCCCAGACTTACATTGTCTCAGCATCACCCTCTTCAACTAATTTCTACCTCAGTAACAACATTCAGCAGTTTTCAAAAGTAACTGACCTCAAGCTGGGTGACAACATTCTAGTACATCATGGAACTGAGATTTGGGGTCACCTATCAGCCTAAGGGACTCAATGCATCCACTGCTGCACCTTATTGCCCAGCTGCTGCCTTTCAGTCAAATGAACAAATATAACCTCCTTCTGTATGGATGTGAGAGTTGGACCGTAAAGAAGGCTGAGCACCAAAGAATTGATGCTTTTGAACTGTGGTATTGGAGGAGACCCTTGAGAGTCCCTTGGACTCCAAGGAGACCAAACTAGTCCGTCCTAAAGGAAATCAGTCCTGAATATTCATTGGGAGGACTGATGCTGAAGCTGAAACTCCAATACTTTGGGCTACCTGATGCTGGGAAAGATTGAAAGCAGAAGAAGTGGATGACAGAGGATGAGATGGCTGTATGGAATCATCAACTCAATGGGCATGAGTCTGAGCAAGCTCCAGGAGTTAGTGATAGACAGGAAGCCTGGGGTGCTGCAGTACATAGGGTCTCAAAGAGTGGGCATGGCTGAGCTACTGAACTGAACTGAACCTCCTTTCTACCAGGACAAATCTTTACAAAAGTTTTCCTACCAAGTAAATCTTTTCATCTCCCATATTGTACCCATAAAGTGAAGCAGCTCAGTCGTGTCTGACTCTTTGTGATCCCACGGACTGTAGCCTAACAGGCTCCTTCCTCCAAGAGATTCTCCAGGCAAGAATACTGGAGTGGGCTGCCATTTCCTTTTCCAGGGGATCTTCCCAACCCAGGGATTGAACCGGGGTCTCCTGCATTGCAAGCAGATGTTTTAACCTCTGAGCCACCAGGAAACCCCCATATTGTACCAGGGACTTCAAAACAAAACTAAAATTAGGAATATCATCACTAAGGTCTCAGGATTAAGTAGCTAGATTCCTTCATTTAGGTTATCCAAGTTAAAAAAAAATCAGCTGAGTAAATTTTAAAGATCTTATTGCTTTGATTCAATGAAGCATCCAACTCAGCATGTAGAAAGGAGCTCCAAGGAGCTGTGTGAAATGGAAGATGTTTACAGGCAGAAGGGAGCAGGAACAAGGAAGTTGTACCAGGAAAAAACCATAAATTGGTTATTTTTGATGGTTGGTGGGGGGCCTATCAGGCAGAGTACCTAATGCTGATCAGATGATTCCTGATTAATTGGTTAAGAGCCTATTTCTGGGAGAGCTGAAAATGTATTAAATAGTTAGATTTCGGTTTGGTGACGTGGCGCTTGCATAAGTTACTCCATTTGGGACCTGTTATCTTGTTTTTAACATCCATCTTTGAAAGAACTGAAGCCAAATTCTCTTTTTACAATCATGGTTTAAATGAAATATCATGTGTCTCAACCTGTTATCTATTATGAACAAGCTGAACTACAGTTTTAGACAAAAGGAGATTCTTGGAAGCAGCATTTAATGAGGAAAACCACTGGGCTTTGCATCTTTAGAAATGCAGAGCACGTTTAAGCGTTTTGTTTTTTAATTTGTAGATAAATATTTTATTATCAAGGTTCTTTAAAGGTAGTAAAAACAAAATGGCAACTCATTAAGAGTGTACATAGGTACTGTAAATAGCAACAAAGTAGCTCTGACATATTTCATGGTTCAGACATCAAAAGAGAAAGCCATAAAATCTGCTTGCAGTAAAACAAAGTCAATTTTTTCCTCCTTGGCATGGCTGGTGTCTATTAGCTACTTCATATACAAAGAAAATAAAATGTTACTAGTTCTGTAGTCAGATGTATCTGAGAAGTTTTCTGAAGACATGTGAAATGCTAAAACATTTCTGGTTTTTCTGTTCACTTTTTCCTACACTACACAAATGAAAATGACCTTGACCGTATAAAGAGTTCATTCTGTTTCCAGTGATAGCAATCGGTTGTGTGTATTACAAGCTTTGTTAATCATTTACAAGTGGTAGATGACCTTGTTTTTTCTCATCCCTTAATTTAAGGCATGACTAAGATTGTGTTTTTGTTTTCCCTATCTTATGCCAAAAAATCATATGTTAAAAATGCTGATAGAAAGGAGTTGTTGCTATAAATAAGTGAGTTGAATGAGAGTTTTCTGGCATATGTCATTATGACTATTGCACAGAAAAAGCTAATCTTTCACGTCAAAATGTCAGTGGGGTACAGATCCAAAGAAATAGATACACCTGGAGTAGATTACACACATGGGGTTGATCTTCTCCTTAAAGCCAGAAAGCTCAGGTGATGTGCTGTCCCCTGTGTGGCAGAGCAGGAGAAAACTGGAAATTACAGCCAGAGCTGCTAGAGCAGTTCGTGAAATGCAATGGACAGCCTCCTTTCTGTATTTCTGGATGGCTGAGAATCAAGTAGTTGCACATCAAAATGTGACTTTTTTCCTGCTTCTTGGCACGGGACCGTCATCTGTCATCATTTCATGTCCTCAAAGGCCTGAGAGAAGCTGCCATCCTTGAGCAACAAAGGCTGCCATGCAAAGCAGCGCAGAACTTGAGTTGTTTCAACAGATGCTGTCTTATGTTTTGCCAAAGAATGGTCCCTTTTATTTCTGTCATGAATGCAGTCTTTCTTTCCATTGCTAAATGTTTTCCAGTATTAAACCTAATCCTTATCTATCATTCTTTTGGATGATAGGCTGTCCTTTGCCTTTGGAACCAGCCTAGCCTTCACCATATAAAAACGGATTTGCGAAGAAATGGAAACTTCGTGTTCTCCACCTTCCAGCTCCTGCTGATTTCTTAGTAGGGTGGAGGGGCTGCATTTCAAGGTCAGGGTAGCTGAGCCAAGTCATTCCAAATGTAAGAAAAAAAAAGTGCTGAGATGGAAATGAACAATTTTATCCTGTGAAATTTTTGCTTCTGGTAGTGGAAAGATTAGGAAAAGGTAGCTGGTTGTGGGCAGAACTAGAATGAACAAAGCAAACTCAGAACTATTTATTCCTGTGTTTGTTTAGTGAAACAGAGCCAGGAAGGGCTGATGAAGGCCTAAATTAATGTCAGTTTTAAGAAGAGAGGCTTTCCTACAAGGCAGTAGAATTCTGTCTTTCCAGGAAGTATTATCAGCAGTGACTCCCCAGAAATCCAAGCCATGTCAAGACAAAAATGGTACCCAAGGTCTTGATACCCACCTCTAGTTCTAATTCTAATAAAAGGGACTCATAAGTGTTAAAGAAAGTTGCTTAGATGATATTTTGAGAATTGTTCTATTAATATTTCTTCTCACAAATTGAATCGCTTAAAAGAACTGTCCTAAGGATCTGAGTTTCCACAGATACTGCTCAGGGAAGTTTACAAATAAAGTGAATTCTCTGTATACAGTATCACTCTGTATACAGTGATAGCAGCAACAAAAGGAAGAACACAGAGATTCTCATAGATTTCACTGATCGCTGTCCAGTCTCATCTGTTTTGCTCTTTCTGTCTCTGATGAGACTTATCATAATAGCCACTCTCTACGTGTCCAGTCCTCTCAGAAGAGAGCTCTATGAAGACAGCAAGAAGCTGCCAGCCTACATGCAGGGTAGCTATGCTTGAGACCAGACCCACACTCAGTTACTATTTTTGATGAAAGGCCTAGAAATAACCATCTGGGCAATCAGACTTTTGCATTAACATGCAGTGTTGGCTGAATCCACAGGCAGCTGGCTGAGGACTATTTAAACTGGGTGCTGAGATAGGAGAGTAGGCCCTGACAGGCAGTAGTTAAGGGACACACATCTATTCTATGCGTGTCAGTGGTAATGATACTGTAATTCTTTCCAAAATGTAGTTCTTTTAGTGTGTTTTGACAGGCTGGTTGTTATTCCAAGGGTCTGTATCATTGGAGACACATAGACTAGATACTAATATACATATATGCATATGCATGTGTTTGTATGGCTGCATATATTTATGAAAGAATTCATGAGAGTCAGTCATACACAATAAATATTGATAACTCTGCAGCACTTTATTGTGTGGTATAGAAAAATATGGAAAATTTTAGGAACTCGTGAGCCCAAGAGAGGTCGATTCACCTTATTTTCCAGAACTTTGTGTTTCTGTCAAATAAACTAGAGGGACCAACTGGAACCTAGTGTGATTCTATCTTTCTAAATAAAAAATAAGACACATGGATTTGCTTAGTGGTTACGAGCATAAGCTTTGGTGTCAGGTTTACTTGAAATATGACTGCAGTTTCTGCTGTTGAAAAGTTCTGTGACCCTTTGGAATTGATTAAATCTCATTGTCCTTCAGTGTCCTTAAAAGTAAAATGAGAAATTGTAATAGGGATCCACCTCTCAGATTGTTGTATGGATTGCATGCAGTAAGGCATGTAAAGCATTTTGCAGAAAACATGGGGAAGAATAGTTACTACAGAAATGGTGATAGTTATGGGAGTGGTGAAAATTGAGAAAAGTAAGTCAGCAAAACTAAATCAGCTTGATTTCTTCCCATTGACTGTTTGGTTTTTAAAGTGTTGACTGGATACATTTTCCCTGTCCTAGCAAAGTAGTGCATTTCTTTCTAAAGTTTAGAAGTAAGAAAAGAGCTATTCTGTAAATGACTGAATTTCTATTTGCCCTCATTATTGCCACAAATGAATCCAGGCTCTAGGTAAGGAAATGACTTGCATTTATTATTTTTTCCTCTTCAAATTTGTTCTCATTTATTGCACTGTAACACATGTAGTATATTCACCCCTTTGAAGTTGTATAACTGAGTGGCTTTTACTATATTCATAATGTTGTACAACCATCACCGATACAAAATTTCAGAACATTAGCAGTCCCTTCTCAATCTCTCCTCCCTCCAGCTCTTGCTATCCACTAACCTGCTTTCTGTCTTTATGGATATGCTCACTCTGGACATGTCATAATAACAGAATCATGTAGTAGGTGGCCTTTTGTGTCTGGCTTCTAACAGTTGCATTGATTGAATCAGTTCATTAGCAGTGAAGGGGTGTGTGTGTGTGTATGTGTATGTATAAAATCATCTTGCTATCTGTGTGTCTAAAAGAAAGAGCCAGGATCTGTGGACTGGAATACAGGAGACTCAGATTCAAATACAGTCTCTAATATTACCTGGCAGTGTCACTGTGGATGTGTGAGTTAATCGTTGGAGTCACAGCTTACTTTGCACAATAAGGGCTTGGGTATTAAACTGTCTCAGCTCCAGCATTGTCCTGAAATCCAGTGACCCTTTGTTAAAAACTGTTCCATAAATGAAAACCTCCACACTGAGAATGACTAGGATGAATGGTGTTTCTCACATTAGAATTGGACATCTCAAGAGTTTAATGTCTGCTCAGTCAGCAACCTCCGGACCTCCTAGCCAGGATTCTCCTGCTCAGAAGTGCTCTTCTCTCCACCCCACCCCACCCCCTGCAGCTCCAAATCCAACAGATATCCACTGGCAACCAACTATTTGTCAGGCACTGTATTTGATGCACAAAATGTAAGAGAGACATAATCCTAATAAGGAAGACAAGTAGTATTTACATTGTGTTTGGTGCTCAGAGAGCAAAGGAAAACTTCTGAACATTCCTGGTAAGGTCTGATAACTTTCCACACAAGTGTCTTTGGGGGTATGTTTTAAAGGCTGTCAAAGAATTGATATGGTGAATAAGATGATGAAAGTGTGGTAGTTCCCAAGCATAGAGGACAATCTTTGTAAAGATAGAAAAGTATAAGAAATTTCGATGCATTCAGAGAATAGAAATGACTTCACTACCACAGAAGTGAAATCAAGAACAATGGCCAACAGGCCAGAGTCCACAGTCGGACAGTCTAGGTTCAAGTAATACCAGCCCTGTCACTTATTTAGGTGAAATGCTGGGTCAATTACTTAACCTCCCTGCTTCAGTTTCTCCACCTGTAAAATGAGAATGATAAATACTGTAAGAATGTGCTTTTGGAACATCCTCAGTCAATGGCTATTTTAATTAGCATTAAGCAGAGGGGATTTGTGAGTTAAGAGAGGAGAAAGTAGAGAGGAAAACAGTCATCTGATCATAATGAAAGGTCATTTTATATGTAAACATGTTACCTAAGAGGATCTCTTACATAATATTAAGGGAGAGTCATTACAGGGTTCACACTAGAGAGTCTAGTGGCCATGTGTATAGAATTGTGAAGGGTAAGTGAGGAAAAAAGGTGAACTGGAGGAAGAAAGTTAATTTGTGGGGGAAAAAACCACACTGAGCTATGGAATATGCCAGTGTTTGGGCTTAGGTGATTGGGTGAACTGTGGCCATTAACACCTGAAGAGGGGGAGTCAGTCACTGGGAGATGGGACGAATTCACTTTTGCTGAGTTGAAAGTGTCTGTGGGATGTCAGCTAGAGATGCCCAATGAGTGCTTGGATCTAAAACAGAGCCTCAGAAAAAAGTCTGGAATCACAATGTCCAACAGAAAGCCAATGAGAAGCTCAAATGCAAATTCCCTGGCTGTTGCTGTTTAGTCGCTATGTTTGACTCAATTTTGAGACCACGTGGATTGTAACCCACCAGGCTCCTCTGTCCATGGGATTTCCCAAGTAGGAATCCTGGAGTGGGTAACCATTCCCTTCTCCAGGGGATCTTCTGAACCCAGGGATCAAACTTGGGTCTCCTGCATTGCAGGCAGATTCTTTACCTCTGATGGACAGGGAGGCCTGGCGTGCTGTGATTCATGGGGTCGCAGAGAGTCAGACATGACTGAGCGACTGAACTGAACTGAACTGAGCCACTGGGGAAGCCCCCAATTCTCTGGTAGCCACTCACAAAAGAAAGAGTAAGGAAACAGGTGACGCTCACCATAATTGTACATTTTACTTAATACAATAGGTCTACAATGTTAGTTCACTTTATCATCACTACAAAATTATTAACAAGACAGGTTGCATTTTTTTTTCTTGCTAAGTCTCAAGCTCCATGCCTACTTTACACCCAGCACATCTGAAGCTACAGTTCAAGTGCTCCATAGTCATAATGTGGGTCAGGGATGAGAGTTCTAAAGGGCGGTGCCATTTTAGAGCTTAAGAGTGTGTCAAACTGATTTATGTAACAATTTCTAGTTGAGAGATTCCAGGTACTGTGACAGGAGCTGAGAACCCAGTGGTGAGCAATGCAGATACGGTTTTCCTGACCAGTTATTAGAGGATAGGGCTTCGGCTGGCCTAAAAATTCTGTTTGTGTAATTAGGCAAAGGCACTCTGCCCTGGGCAGAGCCGTTCCACTCCAGGGATCGCAGAGCACAGGAGGGATATTTCTGTTTGCTCACCTCTTCCACACTGAACCTTCACTTGGAACAAACAGCAGCATACCACCAGCAGGGACTCCGTGAGGAATACAGGCATTTATAAGTAATTAGAAGAAAACAGCATGAGTGCTATAATGGAGGACGCTCCTGGAAGGGGACTCAGTTGTGTAAGAATCAGAGAAGTCATGCCATCTAGGCTAAGACCTGAAGGATGACCAGGAAGAAGACCAAAGGGGAGTTGGGAGGGCGTCCCAGCAGAGGGCAGGGTACACTGAAAAAGCACAGAGGCAAGGACCTCAGGGAAGGTCAGGGAATAACAGAAGTTCAGACCATGCGTGGGAGCAGATGTCTGGCAGGGCATGAGGTTGATGAGTCCAGGGATTCCTCTGCCAGGGGGATCAGGGGAGCAGGGGACAGGCAGAGTCCTTGTTATGGATATCAGTGGTCAACAACAAGGGATCTGGCAAGAAGCAGTCAGAAATACAGAGCAGAATGCAGGAATAGGTCATGTCAGAAAAGGCAGAGAGAGAGAAAAAAATTCACCTTTTGAAAGAGGCCACCCAGATGTCAAATGCAGCCAGCAAGTCAAGGAAGAGGGGATGTGAAGAGTGGCTCTTGAATCAGGCACGAGAGGCATCACTGAACACCTTGGTGAGCACAGTGATGAGGAAAAGGGGGAGAAACCAGTTGGTAGTGCTAGCAGAACCAGTGGAGCATGAAGAAGGGAAGCTGCTTTAAGGGAAGTAGACTGTTGGGAAGAAAGTGCAGAAAATAACATTCTTACAAAACGCACAGTGCAGTGGAGCACATATGAGTTGCGGGCCTTTTGCTTTGTTTTCGTCTTTAGTCGTAGGATACCAGAGCCTCACTCAAGTTCATTTTTCCATTGTTTGCTCTCCAGTGCTGTTACACCAAAGCAAAGATGTAACCTAACGCAAAGATAAGTTTCTCACCCATTCAATAAATAGTCTTCAAGCACATGCTTCATGCCAGGAGCAAAGCAACAGCTTCAGTAACAATATGCTGCTGCTGCTAAGTCTCTTCAGTCGTGTCCAACTCTGTGCGACCCCATAGACGGCAGCCCAACAGGCTCCTCTGTCCCTGGGATTCTCCAGGCAAGAGTACTGGAGTGGGTTGCCATTTCCTTCTCCAATGCATGAAAGTGAAAAATGAAAGTGAATTTGCTCAGTCATGTCCTACTCTTCACAACCCTATGGACTGTAGCCTACCAGGCTCCTCTGTCCATAGGATTCTCCAGGCAAGAGTACTGGAGGGGAGTGCCATTGCCTTCTCTGGCAGCAACAATATAGGAGTGGATTTATTGATAATTCATTATGTGTCAATCACTCAGCTCACTTTTTACAGGTAATGTGTCATTCCGTCATTCCCATACCTTCACTGGGCATGTGCTACTATTTTTCCCATTTTACCAGTGAGAAAAACTGAGACTAGACAAATTAATTTGCTACCCAGAATCACATGATTAGACCAATCTGGCATATTTGCTCTAAAACCATATGTTCATGACCGCCATGCTACCAGCCAACAGAGTTAATGGGTGTCCTTTGGCCCATTATCACTTCTTCTTGGAATTTTGGTCAAAACTCTTCTCTTGAAATTCTTCCCTAATTAACTCTGAGCATCCCAGGACACTGACTTCAACCTAGTCATTGCTTCCTTTGAGTAATTTGCATTGTTCTCATTAGGTAGTACAATATAGTGTTCCCCATTCACGTAGCTGTTGTGAATGCTATTGTGAACAGATCTTTATTATCCTTGCTTTTGTACCTGGTAGACTTAAGGAACTTTCCAGTTCTAAAGTTGTCTAACATTCTCTGATTTTTTTAATCCTTTGAATGGAAGGATCCCATGAGGTTGTTTCTTCCTGGGTTTGTCTTGACACCTGAACCATGGCTGGATGGAGAACCCTATCTCTGACACCTTTCTCTTTCTGTTCTTCTCTTTCTTTCCTCCATTTCATTCAGAGTGTTGATCCAGTGACCAAAGGTGCCTGGTCCAATGCCAATGGATATAGACAACAGGAAAAAGGTATCATCACAGTTTTATAGATGCCTGCATTCCAGAGGATCTCATCAGAACCTAAGAGCTCTTTTGGATAATTAGTAATTGGTCCTCACAGCACCCCTGGGAAGTACCTGGGTGCATAGCAAAGATACACAGAGTGTAAATGAGCATTTCCGGAGTGCAAGACAATTTCCTCCTCAGTGAAATGGGGACAATTACATGATCCACCTTACAAGAGTGTCAATTGTTCACAGTCTAAAAGCCCTGGGAATTGTAAACCACTCTAGGAAGGCACACACACCGCACAGTTGGTTGCACTTAATTGACATTCTTCTTTCCCTACCCTGCATCTTGCAAATCACAGCACAATGACACCCGTGGGTTTACCGTGGGCCCTGGTTATTGACATGAAGCCTGCCTCTCTGCATCACAGATCTGCCTGGATCACACCAGAGGATAGAAGAACAAACCTGCCAGGTGGTGATGAGCTGATGACAAGCAACTTAAATGGAATTCTGACAGGCCTTTGCAGCTTTGTACATAAATATAATTAATCAACACAGAGTACATGCTTAATGGCTACAGGTAAAGCAGGAAGCAAAGTATAAGGATAAAGGGGAAACAGCAGATTGATTGAGGCAGATGATGGGAATCTCAAAAGCCCACCTGAGTGGTGATGGGCACACGTGAGGTGTTCCAAATAAGCTGCTGAGACACCTGCCCGCAGCAGCCCACCTACTTTGGTCCTGTTCACTTGGGCCTCTGTCTTTCCCATCCTCTGTCCCACCATCTCATTCTCATCTTTTTGTGTGTAGCTATCCTATCTCTCTGTTAGATTGAAGCTGTGAGCCCCAGGCAAGGAATACAGCCTATATGTTATGTTGATTCAATTAAATATGAAACATTTATAAACACAAAACCCCCCATTTCTGCATCACTGCTCTTCACCTGTGGAGCTGCTTATGCATTTCATTATTGGCACATTTCCCACTTGATTCCTTCCATGTTCTTTGTTTTAACATTGTTTCTTTATACAACTTCTCATTTTATGCAGCAGCTCTGATTTATCTTGTCCTTATACAAAACCACACATTGTTTGCTGCAAAGGTAGTTGTAGGAATGAATGACTCTAGTAAAATAAATGTGAATAATATTTCTGGATGAAAAAACTCTTCTTTTTCTCTGCTGACCACCTAAATCCAAGATTTGTCTCAAGATACATGGGACGGGGATATAGTCCAGAACGTAGAGGGGAAACCGAGGAACAGAAGAGGCTGAGTGATCAACAAAGGGAGAGTCAGAAGCAAAAGAAAAAATTGATAAATAAACTATCCAAAGAAGAGTCTTTCAAAATATAAGCTAGACAATTTTTTAGAACCTCTTACTAGAAAACATCACTACTGAATGTTTTTTTCTCCCAAACACATGTGGTGACTTACTCTCCATCTGGACCCTTTTAAGGGAGAAATAATGGTAATCCCATTACCTCTGTAATTTCTAGAGAAGTTGAAATAAAACAGATCATCCCTTGCTATAGAAAAGGAGGCAGAAAGAGTCAGGTTCATTAAAGTCCAAAGGTCTTGGGACAGTCGCACAAACTCCTCAGACCTGTGACTAGCCACATCCCGTGTTTTTCACATGACTGTAAACCCGACCCTTGATTGATTGCCTGCATCAAGGGGGAAACTGGTCCAATGACCAAGATGGAGGTTTCTATATTTGCTTTAGGAAAATGAAGAGTGAGTGAGTGTATTTTAATTCTAAAGCTGTATTGAATAAAAAACCAGAAATATGAAGCAAGTTATAAATGTAGCAAGAAATGATTTCCAGAACTCTCTCTCCAAACAAAATGCATCAAAGTGGCTGGAAAATCATCCACTGTAGAGGCTAAACAAAGGGCCTTCGTCTCTCACCCTTCACATTAAGTGAGAAAATAGAGCCCCCATCAACCAAGGAAATCAACAATAACTCTCCTCTGTGAGCTTAAGGAACATTCTCAGCAGCTCAGGTCATTGATATCAAAAAGAGGAAATTCAAAGAATCCCACCCAGACCTCACAGCGGTGTCCATGGCTGTGTGGATATAGACAAGCACGCATTTGGGAGACGTCTGACTCAGAATAAGCTTGTCAAAGCTGAATTAAAAATACTTTATCACGCTGTTAGAAAACACCTCATTATAAGGAGAAACTCTGCTTTGGGGTAGTTGGTATAAACAAACACAGTATTTAAGCTTTATAGAATAATGTTTTCTTGTTTTTTGTGTAACACTTTAAAGACAGGGTATCATAGACGATAGGAGATTGCAGAAATCAAGAAATCCATGAACTCACACACTGCAAATGCATATAACATACATTGAAATAATAAG
The DNA here is from genome assembly GCA_917880005.1 of Nanger dama. NCBI lineage: Eukaryota > Metazoa > Chordata > Mammalia > Artiodactyla > Bovidae > Nanger > Nanger dama. Next base: position 9,144,874 of record CAKJTW010000032.1, on the reverse strand, counting down.
CACCAAGCTATAATATATCACTTGTGCCTGAATTATCCAATTTAGGTATTTATATATACTAAAGTTCTAGTCAGTTCGTTCTATCAGGTTTGTGCTATATCAATCTGGTGAAGTAAGGGCCCAGGGCATTCATTTATTATTTATTCACTTATTTGCAAGGTTTATCCAGAATATAGTCTCTAAACAGCTAATAGCAATTTGCCAGGGTAACTCTTCTTCTTAGATTATTTAACGTTAGAACCTTGGAAACATGAAGTTGGTGGGGAATTATTTTGGCTTTTGGAGTATTGTGGCTACACAGAGGAACACAGCGACTTGGGATTCATTTAATACATTTTATTTTTAAAAAGTTTAAGGAATAACATGGCTCAACTATTTCTAATTCATATTCTGAAGAATGATAATTCTCTGTCCCTAAAGATACTGAAATAATGTTACTATTTGATATAATAGCCTGTTAAGACACTATCCTTGGCTGGAATTGATGCCAATCAAATTTCAAGGTAGGTTGGCAATCAGGTGATAAAATGTTTATAGACCTAAACACAGCAACCCAAAAACAATTCTGACTCCCTTTTTTTTCTCATGAGATCACCAAGAATTTGTTCTTGGGCCCATGAGAGTTCTCTTTGTCACAGTTGGCTATATTTATTTACCTGCCCCCTCCGATCATTTGAATGATTTTAAATAAATACCTCTGGCTTATATACAGCAAAATCCCAATAGTACAGTGCTGTAAAATGTCATGGGCCACTTTCAATGCAGGAGACGCATGTTTGATCCCTGGGTCGGGAAGATCCCCTGAAGTAGGTCATAGCTACCCATTCCAGTATTCTTGCTCAGAGAATCCCAAGGATGGAGGAGCCTGACAGGCTACATACAGTCAGTGGGACTGCAAAAGAGTCAGGCACAGCTGAAGCAACTGAGCTCTCACACAAGCACAAACTGTCCTGTGTGAGTAGAAGGATGAGATTTTGGGAGTTCAGGGAACTAAAACAGGATGGCCAGTATCCTAACAGCTTCCAATTGGAAGCAAAATCTCAGGTAGCATCCACCAGCCAGTGTCTTGTGATTGTAGGGTACAAACATGGATTTAGTTGCAGGTAACATTGGTTCTAACATCCCAGGTCAACTGGGGGAATTTGTGCACGTTGCACAATACTGTTCAAGTTGATGGAATTTCCACAGGATCAGGTGAACCCATAGCCCACCTGGGTCTTTCCTCCAAAATAAGTGGAAATCAGGGATTCTTTTCAAATAAACAATAGAAGAAATCCATTCTTCCAAAATAAGGAGACACTTTCGGTTTCCATGTATTTCCTGCAGAGTAAGGTGGTCACCGTGTCACTGGGCTTTGCTGCTGCTGCTGCTAAGTTGCTTCACTTTAGTATCGTGTTAAAAGGGAGCTGGGAGTTTCAGTTGTAGCCTTGAAAACTAACTAAAAATACTCGAAGCTCTCTGCACTGGGTGACTTCACAGGCTTTTCTATCTGTACCTCCATGGACATGGCTCCTTAGAAATTGCCAGTGCCTTGGAAAGACTTCAGACCACATCTTTTCAATGACAGCCGGAGTTTACAAGACCTCTCTGTGACAGCGGCCAAGTGATCTGGCCAGGATTTTTGTTCCATGCCTGAACTCATTCTTTGCTGATAAAGTCAAACCTATTCCAATGGCCAATCTTTGCACCCTAAAACTCCACAGGGAATTCCACAAGCTCAGTCCAGCTTTCACTCAGTCCTAGTCTATGTGAAGCCTCTACATGGAATTCTGGCTGCAGCAGCCAATACTTGTTTATCTCCCACTTCTCTTTCCAGAAAATTGACCCCCTCCCAACTACTTCAGCAAGGTTATCTAGTTTCATTCTGAGGTTAAGTACACTCAAACTAGAAAGAGATCTTTTTCTCCCTCTGTTTATTAAATGAAAAGTTTTGGAGTCTACAGAATTGCTCTGGGAAGACCCTTTGTTATAACCCCCTCCCTCGTGATGTGTCTTTTCTGCAAGACACAGCATAGGGCAAGATGCTGAAAGGGAACTGTGACTTGATGTTACAAGACTTAGTTTTAACCCTGTAATCAATTACCTGTTTGCATGTGGCCAACTCTTTAGAATCTTTGTGAGTCATGTCTTCCTTATATCAACCTGAAGGGGACCGTCTATGTACCATGTGGGCAGGATGTATTAATATAAGAGTTGGGAAAAATATTTAAAGGGCTGCGAGTGCTTGCCAGTATAGAGTAGTTTGCCACTTACAGAACAGTCATTACTTTTCATTTTGCCCTTCCTTTTCCTCTTCCTCTATTTTTGCTTTTGTGTCTCATCTGTTTATTCAACTGGCTTGAGTTCGTGATTCCAACCATGTGTCAACGTACTATGACAGGCACTGGGGTTTTCAAGATTAATAACACAGGTGTCGATCTTTAAATAGTTTATAATCCCGTAGGAGAGACACAGCAAACCTAAGTGAAAACCCGCACAAAGACATCTATGGGCTTTCATCATCTAAGAAGACTTCCTGGATGAGGTGATATTTCAAATGAGGGTTGAAAGAAAAGATGCAGGAGATGGCAAGTTGAAGAAGTGGGAAATCATAACTTCATTTAAAGAGAGGAGTATGTACAAATGCTCGGGAATAAATTGGCATTAAATAGTTGGGAATTCAAATCAGCTTGATATTGCAGCCACACAGTGTGAATGGTGGAGGGAGCCGGCAGGGCGTGAGGCTAGCAGGATGGTCAGACCCTTTCAGCTCAGGCAAAAGAGCTCAGTCTTTACCCAGGGTGTGAGCAAAAGATGAACCTTTGCTGTTGTTGTTTAAAGAGATCCCATCTGTGTTGTTATGAATGAGTGCAGATGTGTGGGGACCAGTGCGATATGATAGTTTCCTTTTGAGATCATCCAGGTTTGCAGCCTCCTCCATTCCTGTAAGGGCTTCTCTGGTGGCTTAGCTGGTAAAGAATCTACCTGTAATGCAGGAGACCTGTGTTTCATCCCTGGGTCGAGAAGATCCCCTGGAGAAGGAAATGGCAGACCACTCCAGTATTCTTCCCTAGAAAATTTCATGGGCAGAGGAGCCTAGTGGGCTACAATCCATGGGGTTGCAAAGAGTCAGACATGACTGAGTGACTAAGCACGCACGCACGCACACACACACACACATACACACACACACACACACACACACACACACCTCTTATGTGGGGCTTCCCAAGGGGTGCTAGTGGTAAAGAACCCACCTGTGAATGCAGGAGACGCAAGAGACTTGTGTTCAATCCCTGGGTTGGGAAGATTCCCTGGAGAAGGAGATAGCACCCCACTCCAGTATTCTTCCCTGGAAAATTCCATGGGCAGAGGAGCCTGATGGGCTACAGTCCATGAGGCTGCAAAGAGTTGAACGCAGCTGAGTGAATGAGCATCCCTCCTAATAAATTAACTGGTTGGGTGATGTCCTTCAAAATGATTTAAGTTTTATTTCTTTGCAAAAGCTGAGTAATTAGAGTTGCTAACTGGAATGAGTGATTTAATTAAAACGCAGGTGAGGACATGGAACCTCAAACCCTAAAAACACAAGCACAATGGCCATTGCACTGGACTTGGGAGGGTGTTGGTAGTTATTATGTCCTGAACCAAATAGATATGGTGGCTGACTTTATGCTACCTGGCATTTATTTTAAGAGAACTGAAGTGAAGTGAAGTCGCTCAGTCGCATCTGACTCTCTGCGACCTCGTGGACTGTAGCCTATCAGGTTCCATCATCCATGGGATTTTCCAGGCAAGAATACTGGAGTGGGTTGCCATTTCCTTCTCCAGATCTTCCTGACCCAGGGTTTGAACCCAGGTCTCCCACATGGTAGGCATTGTAGGCAGACGCTTTACCATCTGAGCCACCAGGGGAAGATCTGAAGGAAGTTTGAAAAAAATTATGATGACTTTCTTGATAACGTGTAAAGACACATTAATTTTTACTTTACAAAATAATTCTCCTAAATAGTTTCAAAATAAAATATAGTCATTGTAGTGAAAAATGTGCCCCTTGCAAAGGTGTCACTATGGTTAGATTTTAATTATCATGAAGCTTGAACCACTGAATTCCTTTGGTCGATTTATTGGTGCTACTGTATCTGTTTCTAGACTCTCCATATTTCTAATGGTAAACATTAATTTATGGAAGCCAGATACACCTAAATTCAAGTAAATCAATTAACACTAGAAAGTTTTCAAGGGGGAATGTTTCTATTGTCTCTACTGTTGTTCTTGAAAACTTATGATTTTTATTAAAATTTTCAAATCCCTTTACCTTATAAGCAGTATCAAGAGTATTTTATTAACACTTGCAATAAGGGTTCATTATGTATTGTGTACTTACAGATATTTTGTTTTCTTTCTCCTTTTTCTCCCTCCCCCCTTCCTCTACCTCCTCCTCCTTCTCCTGTTGCTATTCACTACAAGTAATCTTTTTTTTTTTTCCCCATGCAGTCTTTGGCACTGATTTTGTCAAGCCTTCAGAAATCATTTCAAAGTCTCTTCTTGATTATTTTTGGATACAGAGTTTCACCCCAAGGGAATTAATTTCCTGACCTTTTCTGGCTCCTAATAACTAACACACCCACTCTAACCACATCTATCCAATTACAATTTATCCATAAACTTTGGAAATAACTTAAAATTACTTAAAAATATTTGTCTTCCATTTACATGGGGATAGAAACCTAGGTTCATTTCCAGGTATTTCCTTTTTCAGGTTAAACCGAACAGTTTCTGTGCCTCATGCTCAAGGAAACCGCAATAGATAACGTCATGAATTTTCTAACTGGATGTCCATGTGGAGAAATATATCTATTGTTCATTTGAGGCCAGTATACCTGTCATTAGAAGACTCTTACTTCTCAGTAAAGCAATAAGCAATTAGTAATAGCATTAAGGGCTTCCAGATGGTTCCATGGTAAAGAATCTGCAATGCAGGAGACTTGGGTTTGATCCCTGGGTCAGAAGTTACCTTGAAGGAAGAAATGGCAACCCACTCCAGTATTCTTGCCTGGAAAATCCCATCGACAGAGGAGCCTGGCAGGCTATACTCCATAGAGTTTCAAAGAGTTGAACTCAGACACTACTGAGCACACACCACACACACACCTCACACACACACACACACACACACACACACACACACACACACACACACAAAATAACAGTAAGTCCCAAGGTCTTTTTTATTTTTGTTTTTTAATAACAAGCATTTCTTACCACACTCTTCTGGTTGAAACTATATTCAGGGCTCTGCAATTTATATTTTAGCCTTTATAATGTTAGCAAAAATTAATATATGCATGAAGAGTTGCAGTGAACATAATTACAGTGGCAAAGTGATAAACACATAGCTATTTTGCCTGGTAATATTATGTGTTTAACAGGTTTATTTGTTCAACAGTTCTAACTTTAATTATATTTTGCCATTTGGGATTTTTAGACATATAACAATCATAGCTCTTCTCTGGCTATTAGTCTAAGAAGATTGCATTCATTATAAAAATAATCTGTATTTGTTTATTTAATTTTTTTCTTAATGCTGCACAAGTAAACTACAAAATGATAATTTTCTTTGCTGCTGGTGTTATGCGACTCATTTGGATGCTAGATAAAGTATTGCCTATTTCTATGCATAGCGTCGAAGATACTAAACAGAGTTATGGCCCCAGGCATGTTGGATCATGGGAACAGTGCTGAGTTCTCTCACAAGCTTGGAGTTAGGCGTTAGCCCTCAGGACCCTGGTTCTAGCTCACTCTGAGAATCTCAAATGCTTTGGGAAGAAGTATAACAAAAAATAAATGGGCCACAAGGACTGAAGCTGATATTTGAATGCATAAGGGCCAGATTTTCTAACAGCCAGAACTGGCCCTATTGTGTTCAACTACAGCAAAATTTTCTCTCTCAAATTCTGCCCTTCAGACAGGGAAGAGAAGATATGGGTAATCCCCAAGGATGGGAGTTTATAAGAATGTGATAAACTCATGTGGCATCAGGGAATCTTTGAGAAATGTACTGACAAATCTTTTGCAAATTGCCTTCTATAGGAGGACCTCAATACATTGGAGTTTCCCTGGTGGCTCAGATGATAATCTGCCTGCAATGCAGAAGACCCAGGATCAGTCCTTGGGCCTGGAAGATCCCTTGAAGAAGGGAATGGCAACCCACTCCAGTATTCTTACCTGGAGAATTCCATGGACAGAGGAGCCTGGTGGGCTACAGTCCATGGGATTCTCCGAAAGTTTTGCTTTCGTTATATTGGTGCTTAGACAGAAGGCAAGGAAGGCTTCAAGACCAACAGCTTTCTTACCCGTGTGCTATTTGCAGATGCCTTTTCAGGAACTGACCTCTGAGGGGGCTCTTTTAGCTAAGCCAAATTATTTCTGCAGTACATTTTTTGTAATAAAAGCAGATTGTTTTCCCCCATATTTGGCCTCAAGACACATTTTATTTGGCTTACACAGTGTTGATGTTGGAGTTATAACTTACACATAGTCAAGTGCACAGATCATAGGTGCACAATGTGATAAATTGAACCTAAGTGCATTCTCATGTAACCCCCTCTCAGATCTGTGGGACCCCAGAAAGCTTGTTTATTCCCCACCTTCCCCTTCCCAGAGGCTAACTTGCTTAGAGATGTTTATTTATATTTTTTGATTAAAAACAGATTTAAGGTTAAAAAAATAATGACAACTGTCTGATAAGATACGGTTATTAATTTTTATTATTTTGAGATCAAAGTATTTGAGTACAACTGTTCATCCCTGATAAACAGAACTGTAAAGCACAGTGTCATAGGAGAGACAAAAGTTCTTCCTTATTCAATCATTAAACAAACATTCATTGTAACACATAAAATGTGTTAGTTTCTGGAAACAGAAAGATTAAAAAAACAAGAACAAAAAACACACCCCAGACGCTGCCCTGACATGGCTTATGGTTGTGTCCCTTTGAGCTATTATTTTTAACTATGGTTGCAGATGTGTGTTTGTGTGTTTGTACACACATCTTCACATACAGCTTTTATTTGTTTCCCTTGTTTTTCTCATACATAAACTAAAAGAAAAGAGCAGATGATGTGATCATCATGCTGAAAGAACCAGATGGGTGGCCTTAATATCTTCTCTCTCCCACTCAGGCATGAGGGTAAAAGCACCCTACAAAAGCCAGCCTGTCCTACACCTGGTAGATTTACTCTGGTCTCTTTGGCTGGCATTGTGTTGCCTTGGACTGGCTTCTGACTTCTTTCCCATGCTCTTTAGTGTAGTGCTTCTTTTGGACCACTTGCTAGGTTCTTGTTAACCCCTCTCCTAAAAGGGGCTTTCATTTTCTCTTGCTCCAGGCTCAGAAACCTACGGACCGTCTCCCCAGACAACTCTGGCTGGAGCATCCTTTTCTGGGTTGTACCCTACCACTACTTAAACAAAAGTAGAGTTCTGATTGCAGGCTCTTTGTGTAAGTAATGAGATTCTCTTGTCCTCAATATGTATAGTTACAATTAATTTTCCAGTTTCCTTGTTTCCACTGGAAAATACAACTTTTTCCTTGGAAATTCTCTTTCTTTGGAAATCTTAAAATTCTCCCTGAGGTTTTCTATATAATGTACCAGGTAAATAGGTTATCATTTGTTTTTCTTAAATAGGTTTTCCTTATAACCTTGAATTAGGGTGCCTTGTAGTGGAACTCCTGTTTTTAAGGAACTCCTGTTTTTATTTACTGTGATCAACAATCTCCAATTACTAAGACACATACATGCCTGTACTCATAATTCATAATATGTTTCTATTTTTTTGCAACTGTTGTTTACCATTAATTATTCTTGCAACATTTAAAGTGAAGATAGGAACCCACCATGAACTTGTTCTCCTTAACAAATTTAGCTTCAGTTTGAAAGGAAATGCAACTGATGAAGCAGTGTCTGTGTATCATGAATTATAGGAATGGGCGTGCATTATAAGGAATGGGGTGGTAAAATACCACGGGACTTTACATACATATGTATGTATTCTGACAGAGAAGGAAAAATACCACTCTCCCGACGTCAGTGTTTAATCTGCCATAGTTTTGTTTTTCTCTTTTTGTTGGTTCCAGTTTGAAATATTTGGCTCTGTGTCTTGTAGCTGTCTGCAATTAGCAGGGTGTTTATTTATAAAATGGAGGAAATTGAAGCTTACTGTATATACACTCAAGAATATGGTGCCCTTTCAGTTCAACAGAAGTAGGGTAATCCAATAAAAACAATGGATTTTTCCCCTCGTTCTTGTGCTTTTTCCGAAGTTTTGAGATATGATCTACTTTTACCTGTGACACAAATCTTGAATATTTTGACACTCTGGAGGATACATTGCAGTTGAACCCACAAAATGATGACTGCCTTCTTGGGAGCACTCTGTCTTGGTCAGTAACATCATAGCACACTTCTGCATTTTGGAAGATGCCTGATCGGAGGGGTACACAAAAATATACCACCCTAATCATTTACCATCTCACTGTTGAGCTTTTTTTTTTTTTTTAAATATGTATGCTGTGAGGAACAGAATAGAATTTAAAAACTTAGCAAAATGATTCTTTAGGAAAATTCAGTTTTGGTGAAAAGTCTATTGTTCCTTAATTTTGTAAAGTATTATTCCCTTGTACAATTGCTTCTGGCATGGGGTTTAGTATTCTGTAAACTATAACATAGCTGGAAATATTGCCTTCATGTGTTCTCAAAATCTTCTTTTAGAAGCTGGCTATCTTTTTCTCAGAAATGTATTTTGGATCTGATAGTTTCAAGTTGCTGTTAGATACACATAATAAACTGGTCTATGACATTATGGTCATATTATGAGGTCTCCCATAAATTATATGGCCTCCTATAGAATTTAATTGTTTGAGCAATTATCTCATTTGTTTTGCAAATTTGTAACTTCTTTATAATTTTCATTTTTTTCAGTGCTTGGCTATACCAGAGTTTATTATCTGAGAAGAAGATGATATTTTCCTATGACATTTCCTACAGTAAAATAAGAATGTTGCCCAGTATTCTTCTCCTATATATGTATGTGCTTACCTTTTTCAGTACAGTAAAGTCTTTCCTTAAAAATTTTAACCAGAGCTCTCCTGACATATTGGGATGTGAAAATATAGGCAGCTTAAACTGTTTTTCTTTTAAAGTCATGCACGGGATTTTAAAATATAAACAAATGTGGATAATTAACATTTTTCTTTAAAACTCAAAATTAGGAAGAGTGTAAAACTGTGATAATTTCTCCTGAAGTTATTCTTTGATATTATTGACACCTTTTATAAAATTTAAAGCAAGTTTATCTTGCCTGTTACACTCTACAGTCTGTGAATTATCATGAAAGCTACCATTAGACCTTTGATTAGCTATAAGATGGATGAAGGGCTGTGCACTTGGATCACCTTTGGCCACCAAACATTGAATTAAAAATAAAGAGAGGCAGTGAAGAGATAGCTTCCTAATTTTGTACTCAGTTGGCACTTGTGGGGGAAAACTGCAACATGCACATGGGTATAAATAATGAAACATAAATCCATAAAACTGAGAAAAGGTCTTTACAGAAAGCAATCACATGTCATCATTTTTCTGCCTTGCAAGGTCCAACATTATAATGAGTGTATTTCTGGGTAAAGCAAGCATGAAAAGACTGCATTATAAATTCCATAAAAGGCTGCAAAGTGTATGAAATTCATGACCAATAACAACTAACCAAAAATCTTTAGTTTTGTGCCTGGATAATCTTTAGCATTTTAGCTGAATGCAGCTTAGTTAGCACTAAGTGGTTTTGCATGTCCTGGTTAAAATTAGAAGCTGCATGAAAGCTACTTGAGTGCGCTCTTACAAAATAATAGAAAGAATAGTCCTTTTCATTGATAACCAACTGATATTGTAAGCAGAAAATATATATTTATACTATCAAAACTAAAAGTAATATCCAATGAGTTTGTGCTGGATGAAATGGAAATAGTTGACAGACTTCAAAGTTTGGTCTAAACAGGGAGTAAGGGTATATCCATCAGAACAAAGAGCCCAAGTAATGTTCATGAATAAAGTGAAGTTTGTTAGATTATTGGTGTGAAGACCTTATGTCAAGTTAACAATGAAAATTTGGCTATGCCCAGAATCTAGCAGATCTTAATAATATAGTTATTATTACCTTATTAATAAATGTTATATATTTATTCACACGTTGTACCTTAAACACAGTGACCAGTTTCATTATCCTCAGATAAAATAATTAATTCACTATTTGGATTTTGAGGAAGCAACATGTCATTGTCCAGAACTAAATAAAGATTTCAAAAATTATAAGCAGATCCTAACAAACATAATCCTTGGAACAAACTCAGAAGCATATACATACTTCATGACTTACTCTGGGCACCTAAGGTTCAAAAAATGAGCACAGATGTATACTGTAGAATGAATACACCTTGTCAGAAATTGGTTTTTAGTAATAAGATAATAAAATTCTCAAATATTTATACTTTTTTAAAAGATCAACTGTTGCTGAAGGAGCAGTTATCAATTATTTCTGTGACTGCTTGAAAAATTCAGTTCAGTTCAGTTACTCAGTCATGTCCAACTCTACGACCACATGGCCTGAAGCACACCAGACTTCCCTGTCCATCACCAACTCCCAGAGTTTGCTCAGACTCCTGTCCATCGAGTCAGTGATGCCATCCAATCATCTCATCCTCTGTCATCCCCTTCTTCTCCCACCTTCAATCTTTGCCAGCATCAGGGTCTTTTCAAATGAGTCAGTTCTTTGCATCAGGTGGCCAAAGTATTGGAGTTTCAGTTTCAGCATCATTCCTTCCAATGAATATTCAGGATTGATCTCCTTTAGGACTGACTGGTTGGATCTCCTTGCAGTCCAAGGGACTCTCAAGAGTCTTCTGCAACACCACAGTACAAAAGCATCAGTTCTTCGGCACTCAGCTTTCTTCACAGTCCAACTCTCACATCCATTCATGACTACTGCAAAAACCATAGCTTTGACTTGAAAATTAACCTTTTTTTTTTTGCACTGATGCTTGATATTTAAGCATTAATTTATTGGAGTAATGCTGTGAAGTATACACAGCTTTCTTTTAAGAGAAATAACCAAGATATTTATATAGAAGATAAAAGGTAGATGACCTTCTGAATCTCCAAACAATCTAACATTCTCCTGTATTGTTTACAGGACTGGTGCTCAGAGGCTCCAGGGCAGTAGCGTGTGTCTGTAGCAGTTGGTTTGTCCAGCTCCATTAAATATCCGTTAAAAATGAGTTGTCAGTCTTGTTTAGGAAGTAGTCAGTGTATATAGAAACATGCAGGAGATGCCATAGTCACAGAGTGTGTGCTCATGCACAGTCGCTTCAGTCATATCCGACTCTTTGTGATCCTATGGACTATAGCTCACTAGGCTCCTCTGTCCATGGGATTCTCTGGGCAAGAATACTGGAGTGGGTTGCCATGCCTTCCTCCAGGGGATCTTTAAGACCCAGGGGTTGAACCAGCATCTCCTGCATTGCAGGCTGATTCTTTACTGTTGTGCCACTGGGGAAACCCAATCAGAGTCCAGTTAGGGGCAAACAGCATATTAAACCACTGTCTTGAAAATGCTGAATTTGCACAGTGAAGGATGTTGGTGACAGAACAACCCAGTGGAAATGGTCTCTGGAAATAAGAGTCTAAGTTTGAGTGCCCTTCATGGATCACAACCTTATTGTGGTGAAGGGGCTTAAATAACTTAATGAAACCATGAACCATGCTATGCAGGGCCACCCAAGATGGACAAGCGACAGTGAAGAGTTCTGACAAAACCGTGGTCTGCTCGAGGAGGGAATGGCAAGCCACTCCAGTATTCTTGTTGTGAGAATGCCATGAACTGTATGAAAAAGCAAAAAGATATGACACCAGATGATGAGCTCCCCAGATCAAAAGGTGTCCAACATGCTACTGGGGAAGAGCAGAGGGCAATTACTGATAGCTCCAGAAAGAATGGAGTGGCTGAGACAAAGCAGAAATAGTGTATGTTGTGGACGTGTCTCGTGGTGAAAGTAAAGTCCAGTGCTATAAAGAACAATACTGCATAGGAACCTGGAATGTTACGTCCATGAATCAAGGTAAATTGGATACAGTCAAGAAGGAGATGGCAAGAGTGAACATCAGCATCTTGGGAATCAGTGAACTATGATGGATGGAAATGGGCAAATTTAATTCAGATGACCATTATATCTACTACTTTGGGCAAGAACTTTATAGGTTCTGCAACTTAAGTCAAGGCACTTAGCCACTCTGAACCTTATTTTACTCATCTTTAAAACAGGAATAATAACGGTCTTGCCTCTTAGGGTTATTGTAAGAATAAAATGAAGTTATGCTTATAAATGTTTAGCTCCATGTCTTTTATAGAGTAAGGACTCAATAAATGGGAGCTATTATAGCTACCTATTATATTTGCTTACATAGACTATATAAAGCATGTATATATTTATTTAGAGATGTATATGTCCAAGGCTTAGCTCAGCATGATTTTATGTGATTAGTAAATGCCAGGACATCTTTTATGGAGGAATCAGCCAATAAATAACACCTAGTTGACCTTTGGGAAAATCTTATGAAAATAACACATGGCTGAACTTTAGGGAGTCATAGCCAACCATTGTATATAAAATCATGCCATTAGGTATTAAGGGGAAAGGAATGCTGCTTGTACTGAATCTTAAAGTGTATCTTTGATACTCTACATACTAAAGGATTCCCTATAGATGTGTGACAAAGTAAATGGTAGAATAACACGGGTTTGAGGAAGACATTTTGGGTATTATTACTTGGTCAGCAGAATCTAAGAGAGTAAGGAGTAAAAATCTCAGATTATCTGACAAGTTTCCATAAAGATAATATAGACCTTTATATATATATATATAATGGACTTGACTTTCTTTTATTCATTACTTGGTCAATGTAGGCACTTAGGTACTTGACTCATACAAATAATGGCCCTCTTACAGATACTATATAATGTGAGTTCCTTGGGATTTTTCTGTATGCTCCCAGAGGAAGTCATGAATGACTGCCAGTTTTCTAAAGTTCTTTTATATTCATAAAGCATTAAGGTTTTTTTTTTTTTTAAGAAACATACTAGATATAATATGTAAATTTTGCCAAGCAGAGAACCAGAGAGGCAAAGGAATCACCCAGCTTTATGAAACAAATCACTGTAAACAAAGACTTACACACTTTTGAACTATTACTTTCAATCTCACTCAGTTCACTTTAGTCATACAGACCATTTTGGACAAAATGGCGAATGCTTGTATTTATGGTCCAGAGCACAAGTCTTTCAAAATTTCAAATTGAATTTGCTTTACCTGTTTGTTTCTCAAAATTGCTTATTAAAGCAGCTTCTGATTATGACTAAGTTTGAAAATATATAAGTATTGAGGTAGGACCGCCTGCTATTTTCACCCAACTTTGAACAGGAAGCATTGGCAAGAATACAAAGCTCTTCTTGGATGTTTTCCCACTGGCTTCCAAAAAGAGTAGATAAGCAATGTATGAATACCCAAACATTTGGGGTTTTTTAATCTTCACCAAATCCTTATACAAACTTTAAAAATCCCATCCACCGCTCATTTATCTACACAATATATTTGGAAACAATAAAAGAAAATCAATGAGGCATTGAGTTGGCAAGAGAGTGAAACCTGAATTCCATGTTTGCTTTGAAAAGCACAGCTATAGCTGTGCTGCAGTTACAATCCAGAGGGGAAAGAAACCTTATAATAAGCCAGGAGAATACGTTGCATTTTGTGTCTGTGGAAATGGTGGGCATCAAGTGTGTGGACCAAAATCCCTAGCAAGATGTCATTCCTCATTTCAAACTCAGTCACCTGAGCTGATGAAATGGATGTCCCACAGAGTAAAAGAACTGCCACCCAAGAGACACTTTAGATCCTCCACTTTAATGGTGGGGGTTTAGTCACTAAGTCGTGTCCAACTCTTGAGACCCCATGGACTGTAGTCTGCCAGGCTCCTTTGTCTGTGGGGATTCTCCAGGCAAGAATACTGGAGTAGGTTTCAGTTCCCTTCTTCAGGGGATCTTCCCAACCTAACGATTGACCCTGAGTCTCCTGCATTGCAGGCATATTCTTTACCAATTGAGCTACCTCCTCTATAATGGGTACCTGCCAGTTCTCTTGGGGATGATGAATAGGGCAGTAACAGCAAAAAAAAAAAAAAAAAGTAAATAAAGTGACAGTGTAAAGTCTGTGGTAGGCTTTTTTTTTTTTTTTTGAATTTTCACATATTCTGAGAGCGAGACTGAGAGAGAAAGTGGGGGGCACTCAAGCTTGGTGTTGGACGCTAATGTAAGTTATCTATTTACACCGTCCCTCTGTTTATTAGATGAAGTACAAATTATTTTAGGTGCCTAAATATCATAAAGAAAGAGGAGATTCTGTAGCCTTTGATTTTGCTTCACTCAAAGGCAATGAGCTAGACTTGTTCTAGACTACATAGACTAGAGTTTCTGTTTAGTTTTTCAAATCCTAGAGTTCTGTCTACCAAAAAAAGTCTATGTTTCTTAAGTTAAACATATGATGATCTCTTGAGTGTTTAGATCTGAATTTTTATTGCCAATTGTGTTTGTTGATTGCCAACTATGTACAATGCTCTCCCTTCATTTTATCTTTCTGGTAAAAATGGCACATCAGTCTTACAATAAAGACTGAAATATTGTTATTTATAGATTGGCGTGCATTGCCATTCCCTTTTCCAGGGGATCTTCCCAACACAGGGATCAAACCTAGGTCTCCTGCATTGCAGGAAGATTCTTTACCATCTGAGCCACCAGAAGCCTAGAATAGGTATTGACATGCTTGGTTATTTGTTATTGACCTAATTCTGAAAAGAACAAATTCTGTTTATTTTATTCTATATTTTTAAATGTGTTTTTATTGAAGTATAGTTGATTTACATATTCCATATTTTTAACTTTACTACAGTTACCCTATATTATCTACAGCATAACTTTTTCTGGGTATGGTCTTCAATTGTGTATATTATGTCACTTTTCTGAACTCAGCTGTACATATGAGACAGAGAACTCTAAAAAATTCTCTTTGAATTGCTTTAGAGTGGAATGAATAATGGTAACATCCTTAAATGTAACACATTGTTTAAAGTATTAGTAAAGCAATACACCCATTGATACTTTTTAAGAGTGGGAATGACTGTAATGATATCTGTATCTTTCTGCTCTCTTATACACCTCTAGTAAATGGAATTCTCTTAGTTTTATAGAGAAAAGAATGTATTTTATTTACTTATTTAACATTTATTAAGAAATTCCAGTGCCAGTTTGTGAAAAAGAGGGTTCATGATTTTCATGCAGATTGCATCCCAGTGGGAAAGAACAAAAATATATATCACAGGTACAGTAATTTCATATCCAGATAAGCCCATGGAGGAAGTCAAATAGGGTACTGTGTTGGAGTTTGACTGGTTGGTAGGGAAAACTTTCAGAAACAGCATTGTGAGAGAAGTCTTCTTGGAGGTACTGCATTTAAACTGAGGCTTGAGTGATGAGGAGGAGCTGACATCCAAAGATATGAGGAATTAACACAGTGGGATCTGAGACTGGAATGTGCTTCACAGATACGAAAAGCAGAAACATTTTAATAAAACACCTTTCCCAGAGCTAGAGTTCATCTGTGAATCACAGTGGCACCTTTTCTCTACTTAGGTGATTAAATTCTGACTTACTGGAATCCTAGAGAAACCATTTGTGTAACTAACAAGCATTCAGCCTAACTTTTAGACAAGACCATCTCAGACTCAGGTGCTCTTCCATTTCATGAGATCACTGTGATAGGCGCTGTGGGTGTGAATCCCCAAACCTCTGTCTCTTCTTCTGCAGTGCATAATTGATCTGAAATCTCTGTCCTCTGCAGTTAGGTATTATGTGTGTGTATGTGTGTGGGCTCAGTTGTGTCCAACTCTTTTTGACGCCATGGACTGTAATCCACCAAGCTCCTCTGTCCATGGAATTTTCCAGGCAAGAATACTGGAGTGAGTTGCCATTTCCTACTCCAAAGGATCTTTCCAACCCAGGAATCAAACCTGCATGTATCTCCTACATTGGCAAGTAGATTCTTTACCACTGAGACACAGTTAGGTATTGCCGTGTGACTGATTAATCTGTAATGAAAAGGATGTGAGAAGAAGTGATGAGTGTCCACACACTCACACACAGCTCTCTCTCTTCTTTCCCCATGTTCTGGCAGAATGCCTAGAACTTCAAGAACCCGAAAGAGGGTGAATTCACAAAGTAGACAGTGCCTGGATCGCTATATAGCCACATGCAAGGTGATCTGCTGTTGAGGAATACTTATTTTGGACTAATCCTGACAAAATAATCAGCTTCCTCCCTTTGTTAAATCACTGTCTTTAACGCAGCAGATGTTGCACTAACTAAACTACTGTACATACTACAGCTTCTGTATGTACGCTGTCTGCCTTCTCTCTCCTTTTCTTGCTACATATCTTACCATATAGCCTCCAAAGTACTTTCTGCTGCCCAAATGTCTCTGTATCTCCCTAATTCAGAATAAATGAGCTGCAGATTCCAGAGGCAGAGGCGCTAAAGACCTAAAAGCTGTGAGTCATAGGCGTCTCCGTCACCCTAGGGTATTAGAAGACACCAGGGACCCAGACACTGAAGGTGTGAGCCTTTATTCCCTGTATGACTTAATTTATCCTTTGGACTGACTTCTAGCAAAGCTTCCAGAAGCCCAAGTGCCAGGCTTTTTCCTAATTTAGGGACTTAAGGTGTGCCTAATTTAGCACGTTGAGAATGAGAGAGAAAGCAAGGTACATCTTGCTCAAATCGAAACCTTCCTGATGTAAAGTATGAGTCTACTTTAATTTCAAAAGTCATACTTTAATGCCTTTTCTGATATATGTACTTGTGTCTCTTTCACACAAGGCTCTCTCTTCTGTTTCTTGTGTCCTTCCATCTGTCTTCCAAGTGACATGTGATTTAATGCTTACTGTAAGGCATTACAGCTTCCATGGACAATGGTGGGAAATTACACTGAGAGTGGTAATAAGCTATTTTCCAGAACCAAACAAAAGGAGAGAGAGACTTAAAGTTCAACTGCAGACACATGAGTGAAGCAGGAGACGAGCTTCTTCTTCCTGACTGTTTTGTATCACACGGAGAAGGAAAGATGTTTCTTCTTTGGAGACCTTAGCATTCTTATCTCCTCGTTTAGAGTTCTGAAGGACATTAGAGATACCACGTTCAAGTTATGACTCTTCAATGCATATGTTAAAAAAATGGGGCTGAGAACATCAGGGGCAAAGAATGGACTTTGAAGCCAAACAGATCAGAGTTGGAAACTTGGCTCTGCCACTTTCTATTTCCACGTTCAATCTTCTGCTTTGGAAAGCAATTTGGCTACCTTAAAAACGTTTATGATACACATGCCAGGTAACTATCGTTCTACTGCTACATGTTGTCCCTCTTGACACACTGCTGCATGTTCACAGGAAATCATAGAAAGAAGGCCATTGCACTGCTGTTTGTAATAGCAAACACAGGAATTTTATTTTTCAAAATTTTTAAGATTTTTAAGTGGACCATTTAAAAAAAAATCTTGATTGAATCTGTTACAACATTGCTTCTGTTTTATGTTTTGGTTTTTTGGCTATGAGGCATGTGGTAATCTTAGCTTCCCAACCAGGGAGTGAAACTGCAGCCCCTGCATTGCAACCACCAGATCACTAGGGAAAGACCAAAGACACAATTTTTAAAAAGACAAGTCTATTAAAAAATATCAAATAGAAGCAAATATGTAAATATCATCACGTTTAAATCTTAAAAACAACATTGAATAATAAAAGCTAATTATAAAAAGATTTTAGAAGATACCAAATGTATATAAACTGAAAGACTCAAAATCATGTAGCTAGAGAAACAGGTAGGTAAATAGACTGACAGATAGACTGAAAGATAATCTAAGAGCACAGAAGTGTGGATGCAATGTTAAGTAGTAAGATACAAGATAATAGTTATATCCAGGGAACAAGCAATAGTAAAAGATCAGTGGTAAGGTTTTTAGCTAATTCTGTAATGTTTGATATTTTTAAGCAACTGTGGTGTTGGAGAAGACTCTTGAGAGTCCCGTGGACTGCAAGGAGATCCAACCAGTCCATCCTAAAGGAGACCAGTCCTAGGTGTTCATTGGAAGGACTGATGCTGAAGCTGAAACTCCAATACTTTGGCCACCTCATGTGAAGAGTTGACTCATTGGAAAAGACCCTGATGCTGGGAGGGATTGGGGGCAGGAGGAGAAGGGGACGACAGAGGATGAGATGGCTGGATGGTATCACCGACTTGATGCCCATGAGTTTGGGTGGGCTCCAGGAGTTGGTGAAGAATGGGGAGGCCTGGCATGCTGTGATTCATGGGGTCGTAGAGTCAGACACGACTGAGCAACTGAACTGAACTGAAGCAACCTAAGGCAAATAAGCAAAATATGCTAAAATCTATTTAATCTCAGTGTTAGGTACCTAGATATCAGTTACTTGACACTTATGTACTTCACATATTTAAATGGGCTTCCCTGGTGGCTCAGATGGTAAAGCGTCTGCCTACAATGAGGGAGACCAGGGTTCGATCCCTGGGTCGGGAGGATCCTCTGGAGAAGGAAATGGCAACCCACTCCAGTACTCTTGCCTGAAAATCCCATGGACAGAGGAGCCTGGTAGGCTGCAGTCTATGGGGGACATATTTAATAATGTTAAATAATTTTGAAAAACAGGAATGAAAAGCAAGCCAGAAAGAGGTGATTTACTGGCAGAAATTTTGTAAGGAATAAACCTGTACCCTCCTGTGGTAGCTTTGTTTTATCTTTCAGTCTCCCAAAGCAGCAATCTGGAGAATGAAATCTTCCTCAGTGAGGGCTGAATGGGGATGGAGGAGGTGACAGGTCTTTGAGGTGACAGGCTGAGGGGCGGGGTGTACGTGTCGCAAACCAGCCTTCTTAGTTGTGTGTGCACCTCAGAGTCAGGACAGCTGGGATGTTGCTGGGATTTTTAATAGAAGGTAGCTTGGCAATCGGAGAAGGTGATGGCACCCCACTCCAGTACTCTTGCCTGGAAAATCCCATGATGGAGGAGCCTGGTGGGCTGCAGTCCATGGGGTCGCCAAGAGTCGGACATGACTGAGCGACTTCACTTTCACTTTTCACTTTCATGCATTGGAGAAGGAAATGGCACCCCCGCTCCAGTGTTCTTGCCTGGAGTATCCCAAGGACGGAGGAGCCTGGTGGGCTGCCATCTATGTGGTCTCACAGAGTCGGACACAACTGAAGCGACTTAGCAGCAGCAGCAGCAGCAGCTTGGCAATATTGTAAAGGCAGTTCTCTCAGTTTGGTAAAGATATTCAGGAGTACTCACATCTGGCTGCTCAGGTCTGTATCTTAGCTTGTGAAGGTCAGTGGGATGGGCAGGATAGCCTGTCTCCTCATACCCTTGACAGCTTGGAAAAACATGCCAAGTGTGGCCATGTGCGTTTTCTTCAGCCACCACAGAGTCTTGACACAAATGAAAGATTTTTCTTCTCCTCAGCAATTACTCAGGGGGAAAAAACCTATTCAAAATTATTAAATTCCCAAACAATTTCCAGACTATTGGTGAACTTGGGTCCTAGTTGCCTTTTTTTTTTTTTCCTTTCTAAACTTTTATTGTTTTCATTGCTCACTCCCATTTCCAAGTGGCAGAAAGAAATTTTGTCTGGTTCATAGAACAACTGAATAATTCCTTCTTAAATACCTGAAGCAACATTTCTACGTCTGCCACTGTCGGTCAAATATATATTTATTTTTATATTTGGCTGTACCACCGAGTCTTAGTTGTGGCCTGTGGGATCTCATTTCCTGACCAGGGATTGAACCCAGGCCCCCGTATTGGAAGCGTAGACTCTCAGCCACTGAACCACCAGGGAAGATCCAGAAATACCTTTGAATTAAC
Source organism: Nanger dama (assembly GCA_917880005.1). NCBI lineage: Eukaryota > Metazoa > Chordata > Mammalia > Artiodactyla > Bovidae > Nanger > Nanger dama. The sequence continues at coordinate 9,124,814 of CAKJTW010000032.1, read as the reverse complement.
TGAAACTTTCTTGTCCCACCTATAAAATAGATTATAGGAGGATGGGGAAAAGATGGCGGAGGGAATAGGATGGGAAGAACACTTTCTCCCTAACTACTTCATCAAAAGAACATTTCAACGCTGAGTAAATTCCACAAAACAACTTCTGACTGCTGGCAGAGGACATCAGGCATCCAGCAAAGCAGATCATTGGCTTCAAAACCAGGTAGGAATTAAAATATACGATGAAGATAGAGACAAAGGAGGAGGGAGGGAGCCCCATCCCAGGAAGGGAATCCCGTCCCGGGAAGGGAATCCTGTCCCAGGAAGAGACTCTTAAAAGAGATTTCCTAAAATTGGGAAACATTCTCACAGCTGTGTATGGGGCGAGCCCTGGAAGCACAGAGGGCAACATAACAGGAAGGAAGAATAAATTAATAAATAATTAAAACCAACAGATTACAAATTCAACAGTATAACCCCCAGCGGATAAGCAGCGCAAATGCCTGCGTCCGACAGCAGTGGGGGTTGGGCAGGGAGGATCGCGCCAGTGACAGTGCTTTCTAAGAATTGGGCTGCGGGAGACGTAGGCTGCAGGGCTTTTCTCGAGAGTCGGGGTGTAACGGGGCCAGAATCGGGTCCGCGCTTGGCTAGAAAGAACTATCTTGGTCTAGCAAACCAGACTGTGGGATAACTAACATGCGAAACGCTGGAACATAAGACACCGACAGGCCTGCGCACAGAACAAAGGACGGATCGGAAATAGCCGGCTGCAGACCATCCCCCTCTGGCGAAGGGCAGCCAGAGCCTTAAGCGCTGGAAGAGGGCAATCGCAGCTCAAGAGAGACATTACCTACCAAATCGCAAGCGGCTTTCTTTGCTATTGAGACTGCTGGGGGCTCTGAACAGTCATCATCTGCCTGAGAAAAAGCCCGGCGGAGCTCCCAGAAAATTGAGCGACCCGGAAGCCCAGAAGTCACAATAGCGCACGCCAAACTCCCAAGCCACTCGGACCTGGGAAGGGAACAAAGCCCCTGTTCAACCAAATCCAAGTCTCAGAGGGCTTCCTGACCGCCAATCCTGAGTGCCAAACCTGAGCGGCATAGACTGGGGGAAGTGCATGAAGCATAGGGCGGGCCCCACAAGGTTAACCCAAGGAGCGAGAAGGGCAAGCCCAGTGCAGAGTCCACCACCACCCTCCCTGTGTCAAGACGGAAATCAGACACGGAAGGGACCAGCAAACAGAGGAAGTCAAACAGAGGGAACTGTCTTGGTAGCGACCCCACACAGTCCACAACGACAGAGAAAGCGCCAGATATACCGTTACTACTTTTATGATCAGTTTTCTTTTTTTTTTTTTTTTGGGGGTGATGTGGAAGCGTGATTTTCTTTTTTAAGAATTTTTTTTCTTAAAAATTTTTTTCTTTGAAATTTGTTTTCTCTTTTCTTTTTCTTTTTTCTAAACTTGCTTAAATTTTTAAGTCTTCTATATTTCTATTTATTATTTTTATAACCTATTATTACTTTTCAAAAATAATAAAAAAAAACCCTATCTTTAAAGCAAAAGCCATATATAGTCCTATTGGTGGTGGAAGTTGTCTCAATAATTCTGGAGTCTTTTATTTTATTTTATTTTTTCTCTCAATTTTTTTAAATTTTTCTCTCCTTCTTCTTATCTTTAATGTTTTATCTTTGAAAATCCAATCTCTACTCCAGATTTATAATCTCAACATTTTGGTATTTGTTGCCAATTTTGTACTTTTAAAAACCTAATCTTCAGTGACCAATTTTACATGAGTGTTAAAAACCTAATCTTCAGTACCCAATTTTACATGAGTGCAAGACTACTGGCTTGACCACTCTCTCCCCCTTTGGAATCTCTCTTTTCTCCACCAGGTGGCTTCTGTCTCATCCCTCCCCCGCCTCCTTTCTACCCAACTCTATGAATCTCTGTGTGCTCCAGAAGGTGGAGAATCCTCAGGGAACTGGTCACTGGCCGGATCAGTATCCCTCCTTTGCATCTCCCTCTTTTATCCTCCTGTCCAGCTCTATCTACTTCCTCCCTCTCCTCTTCCATGTATAACTCTGTGACCACCTCTGAGAGGTCCGGACTTTGGAGCGCACACAAGAAAGTAGTTACGGGCTGGCTCGCTTTTTCCTCTTTGATTCCACCTCATCCCATTCCACTCACCTTTAACTACTCCCTCCCTCTTTTCTCCTCCAAGTAACTCAGCGATCCTCTAGGGAAGACCCTCAAGGTGGAGAAACCTATCATCATTAACCTAGATGTTTTAACATTAGTGCTGAATAGATGGAGAAATCATGAAGCTATTGTAAAAATAAATCTGAAAACCAGAACCAGGAGGCGTAAGTCCAAATCCTGAGATCATCAAAGAATTCCTGAATACAGGGAACATTATCCAATAAGAGCTCATCAAACGCCTTCATACCTATACTGGAATTGAGCACCGCCCAAGGGCCAGCAAGTTCCAGAGCAAGACATACCACGCAAATTCTCCAGCAACACAAGAACAAGCCCCTGAGCTTCAATACACAGGCAGCTCAAAATACTTCAAAACCATTGACGTCCCATAACCCATTACTTGACACTTCACAACACTCCAGAGAGGGGAAATCCAACCCCACCCACCAGAACTTCAACACAATCCTCTCTAATCAAGAAACTTTGACAAGCAACTGATATAACCCCAAACACAGAGAGGAAGCTCTATAATAAAGAGAATTCCACAAATTCCCAGAATATAGAAAAGCTATCCCAAACGCAGCAATATAACCAGGATGAAGTGACAGAGGAATACCCAGCAGGTAAAGGAACAGGAGACATGCCCACCAAACCAAACAAAAGAGGAAGAGATAGGGAATCTACATGAGAAAGAATTCCGAATACTGATAGTGAAAATGATCCAAAATCTTGAAATCAAAATGGAATCACAGATAAATAGCCTGGGGTCAAGGATTGAGATGATGCAAGAAAGGTTTAACAAGGACCTAGAAGAAGTAAAAAGAGTCAACATATAATGAATAATGCAATAAATGAGATCAGAAACACTCTGGAGGCTACAAATAGTAGAATATCAGAGGCAGAAGATAGGATTAGTGAAATAGAAGATAGAATGGTAGAAATAAATGAATCAGCGAGGGAAAAAGAAAGACGAATTAAAAGAAATGAGGACAACCTCAGAGACCTCCAAGACAATATGAAACGCTCCAACATTCGAATTATAGGAGTCCCAGAAGAAGAAGACAAAAAGAAAGACCATGAGAAAATACTTGAGGAGATAATAGTTGAAAACTTCCCTAAAATGGGGAAGGAAATAATCACCCAAGTCCAAGAAACCCAGAGAGTGCCAAACAGGATAAACCCAAGGTGGAACACCCCAAGACATATTTTAATCAAACTAACAAAGACCAAACACAAAGAACAAATATTGAAAGCAGCAAGGGAAAAGCAACAAATAACACATAAGGGGATCCCCATAAGAATAACTGCAGATCTTTCAATAGAAACTCTTCAGGCCAGGAGGGAATGGCAAGACATACTTAAAATGATGAAAGATAATAACCTTCAGCCAAGACTACTGTACCCAGCAAGGATCTCATTCAAATATGAAGGAGAAATCAAAAGCTTTACAGACAAGCAAAAGCTGAGAGAATTCAGCACCACCAAACCAGCTCTCCAACAAATACTAAAGGATAGACTTTAGACAGGAAACACAAAAAGGACGTATAAACCTGAATCCAAAACAATAAAGTAAATGGCAACAGGTGTATACTTATCAATAATTACCTTAAATGTAAATGGGTTGAATGCCCCAACCAAAAGGCAAAGACTGACTGAATGGATACAAAAACAAGATCCCTATATATGCTGCTTACAAGAGACCCACCTCAAAACAACAGACACATATAGACTGAAAGTGAAGGGCTAGAAAAAGATATTCCATGCAAATAAAGACCAAAAGAAAGCAGGAGTAGCAATACTCATATCCAATAAATAGACTTTAAAACAAAGCCTGTGAAAAGGGACAAAGAAGGCCACTACATAACGATTAAAGGATCAATCCAAGAAGAAGATATAACAACTATAAATATATATGCACCCAACATAGGAGCACTGCAATATGTAAGACAAATGCTAACAAGCATGAAAGGGGAAATTAATAATAACACAATAATAGTGGGAGACTTTAATACCCCACTCACACCTATGGACAGATCAACTAAACAGAAAATTAACAAAGAAATGCAAACTTTACATGATACAATAGACCAGTTAGACCTAATTGATATCTATAGGATATTTCACACCAAAACAATGAATTTCACCTTTTACTCAAGTGCACACGGAACCTTTTCCAGGATAGAGCACATCCTGGGTCATAAATCTAACCTTGATAAATTTAAAAAAATCGAAATTATTCCAAGCATCTTCTCTGACCATAATGCACTAAGGTTAGATCTCAATTACAGGAGAAAAGTTATTAAAAATTCCAACATTTGGAGGCTGAACAACACCCTTCTGAATAAACAACAAATCACAGAAGAAATCAAAAGAAATCAAATTATGCATCGAAATGAATGAAAATGAAAACACAACTACACAGAACCTGCGGGACACTATAAAAGCAGTCCTAAGAGGAAAGTTCGTAGCAATACAGGCATACCTCAAGAAACAAGAAAAAAGCCAAATAAATAACCTAACTCTACACCTAAAGCAACTAGAAAAGGAAGAAATAGAGAACCCCAGAGTTAGTAGAAGGAAAGAAATCCTAAAAATTAGGGCAGAAATAAATGCAAAAGAAACAAAAGAGACCATAGCAAAAATCAACAAAGCAAAAAGCTGGTTCTTTGAAAGGATAAATAAAATTGACAAACCATTAGCCAGACTCATCAAGAAACAAAGAGAAAAAAAATCAAATCAACAAAATTAGAAATGAAAATGGAGAGATCACGACAGACAACACAGAAATACAAAGAATCATAAGGGACTACTATCAGCAATTATATGCCAATAAAATGGACAACTTGGAAGAAATGGACAAATTCTTAGAAAAGTACAACTTTCCAAAACTGAACCAGGAAGAAATAGAAAATCTTAACAGACCCATCACAAGCACGGAAATTGAAACTGTAATCAGAAATCTTCCAGCAAACAAAAGCCCAGGTCCAGACGGCTTCACAGCTGAATTCTACCAAGTATTTCGAGAAGAACTAACACCTATCTTACTGAAGCTATTCCAGAAAATTGCAGAGGAAGGTAAACTTAACTCATTCTATGAGGCCACCATCACCCTAATACCAAAACCTGACAAAGACACCACAAAAAAAGAAAACTACAGGCCAATATCACTGATGAAAATAGATGCAAAAATCCTTAACAAAATCCTAGCAATCAGAATCTAGCAACACATTAAAAGATCATACACCATGCCCAAGTGGGCTTTATCCCAGGGATGCAAGGATTCTTCAATATCCTCAAATCAATCATTGTAATTCATCACATTAACAAACTGAAAAATAAAAATCATATGATTATCTATTATCTCAATAGATGCAGAAAAAGCCTTTGACAAAATTCAACATCCATTTATGATACAAACTCTTCAGAAAGCAGGAATAGAAGGAATGTACCTCAACATAATAAAAGCTATATATGACAAAACCCACAGCTAACATTATCCTCAATGGTGAAAAATTGAAACCATTTCCCTAAAGTCAGGAACAAGACAAGAGTGTCCACTTTCACCACTACTATTCAATATCGTACTGGAAGTTTTGGCCACAGCAATCAGAGCAGAAAAAGAAATAACAGGAATCCAAATTGGAAAAGAAGAATTAAAACTCTCACTGTTTGCAGACGACATGATCCTCTACATAGAAAATCCTAAAGACTCGACCAGAAAACTACTAGAGCTAATCAAGGAATATAGTAAAGTTGCAGGATATAAAATCAACACTCAGAAATCCCTTGCATTCCTATACACTAATAATGAGAAAGTAGAAAAAGAAGTCAAGGAAACAACCCCATTCACCATTGCAACGAAAAGAATAAAATACTTAGGTATATACCTACCTAAAGAAACTAAAGACCTATATATCAAAAACTATAAAACACTGATGAAAGGACACTAATGGAGAAATATACCATGCTCATGGGTTGGAAGAGTCAATATAGTGAAAATGAGTATACTACCCAAAGCAATCTACAGATTCAATGCAATCCCTATCAAGCTACCAGCAGTATTTTTCACAGAACTAGATCAAATAATCTCAAGATTTGTATGGAAATACAAAAACCCTCGAATAGCCAAAGCAATTTTGAGAAAGAAGAATGGAACTGGAGGAATCAACTTGCCTGACTTCAGGCTCTACTACAAAGCCACAGTCATTAAGACAGTATGGTACTGGCACAAAGACAGAAATATAGATCAATGGAACAAAATCGAAAGCCCTGAGATAAACCCACACACCTATGGACACCTTATCTTTGACAAAGGAGGCAAGACTGAACAATGGAGTAAAGACAGTCTCTTTAACAGGTGGTGCTGGGAAAACTGGTCAACCACTTGTAAAAGAATGAAACTAGACCTCTGTCTAACACCATACAGAAAAATAAACTCAAAATGGATTAAAGATCTAAATGTAAGACCAGAAACTATAAAACTCCTAGAGGAAAACATAGGCAAAACACTCTCCGACATAAATCACAGCAGGATCCTCTATGATCCACCTCCCAGTATACTGGAAATAAAAGCAAAAATAAACAAATGGGATCTAATGAAAATTAAAAGTTTCTGCACAACAAAAGAGACTATAAGCAAGGTGAAAAGACAACCTTCTGAATGGGAGAAAACAATAGCAAATGAAACAACTGACAAACAACTAATCTCAAAGATATACAAGCAACTTATCCAACTCAACTCCAGAAAAATAAACGAACCAATCAAAAAATGGGCCAAAGAACTAAATAGGCATTTCTCCAAAGAAGACATACTGATGGCTAACAAACACATGAAAAGATGCTCAACATCACTTATTATCAGAGAAATGCAAATCAAGACAACAATGATGTATCATTTCACACCAGTCAGAATGGCTGCGATCCAAATGTCTACAAGCAATAAATGCTGGAGAGGATGTGGAGAAAAGGGAACCCTCTTACACTGCTGGTGGGAATGCAAACTAGTACAGCCATTATGGAAAACAGTGTGGAGATTCCTTAAAAAATTGCGAATAGAACTGCCTTATGACCCAGCAATCCCACTGCTGGGCATACACACCGAGGAAACCAGAATTGAAAGAGACACATGTACCCCAATGTTCATTGCAGCACTGTTTATAATAGCCAGGACATGGAAGCAAACTAGATGTCCATCAGCAGATGAATGGGTAAGAAAGCTGTGGTACATATACACAATGGAGTACTACTCAGCCCTTAAAAAGAATAAATTCAACTCAGTTCTAATGAGATGGATGAAATTGGAGCTGATTATACAGAGTGAAGTAAGCCAGAAAGAAAAACACCAATACAGTATACTGACACATATATGTGGAATTTAGAAGGATAGTAATGATGACCCTCTATGTGAGACAACAAAAGAGACTCAGAGGTATAGAACGGACTTTTGGACTCTGAGGGAGAGGGAGAGGAGGGGATAATTTGGGAGAATGGCATTGAAACATGTATACTATCTTGTAAGAACGAAGCGTCAGTCTATGTTCAATACAGGAGGCAGGATGCATGGAGCTGGTGCACAGGATGATTCAGGGAGATGATATGGGGTGGGAGGTGGGAGGGGGCTTCGGCATTGGGAGATCGTGGACACCTGTGGCTGATTCATGTCAATGTATGGCAAAACAAATACAGTATTGTAATAAAGAATAAAGTATTGAAAAAAACACATTATAAATACAGCTGTTCTCAATGAAGATTCAGTAAAATTACTTAGTTCTAGCTAGAGAAATTAATATGTCTATTGTTATTAATTATGAGGGTAATTATAATTATGAGGGTAAATCTTAGAAATGATCATGATCTTAAAGACAATGAATACTGCAACCAAAGAAGTTGGCCTGTGTTCTGGAGTATGAGGAGACATTTTGATAGGAAAAGCGATTTGCTTTTGATAAAGAACATTGAACATTCTGGAAAACATTTTTTTAAAGCATCTGGAAAGATTGAGTCCAAAGGAAATCAGCAAAGTCATGGTGGAATATGGTCCCTGGAACCAGGCCTAGGCTGAAATGTTGTTTTGGAATTTATTTACAAAATAGTCTTGAACAATTTTCTCTGACTTCATTACTCTGTACCTCAGTTTCCTCCTCAGGTTGTTGGGAGGTTAATAAATGAAAGTGATGTATGAAATCCTCAGGATAGTGCCTGGAACATGCATTTTGTGGAGATCTTATCAGCAATGTGAGTATAGTGGTGAAAGTCCTTGGTGGATTCCATTAAAGTCCACAATTGGTTGAGTTTAATAAGGGAGAGCTAATCCCAGATAATATGAATGGCCCGATCCCATCAGCTGAAAGCTTCAAAAGCAGAACTAAGCCTCTCTGAAGAAAAGGAAATTCCTCCTGTGGAACTTCAGCTTCTGCTTATGCCCAATATTCTGACAGCAGGCATTATGGATTTCAGACTTACCTCACCAGACCCTACAATTCCATAAGCAAGAAATCTTTTAATATCTATCTCATGCTGGTTCTGCTTCTCTCATTGAACCCTAACTGATACCCATATATAGCACTGTAAAATAAAGCACGAAAAAAAAAGCACACCTGTTTTGTTAGGGAATTATCTATGTTGACAGAAGAGAGGAGAACAAAGTTTGCTTGGAAAATTCAGGACCAGGGAAGAACACTGAAAGTATTTGAAGGAAAAGTAGTTTCTGGACACTGAGAAGAAGCCAGTGACCAGGGCCCTGCCTTCTTGTCCTGTCACAAGACCTGGGAACAGGCCCCACGCACCTTCAGCCACTCCTGGCCTCACCTGGACTGATCCTTCCCACAGCTGAGTCCCTCTGGGGGTGATGGAGTGTCCCTCCCAGGACCCTCAGGAATGCCTCTGTGACTTTCAAAGGAGTGGTGCAGTCTTTGACAAATTACAGTGGGACTTTTTTTTTCCTTCCATTTTATATAACTCATTTAATCATAAAGGCCTTAAAATTTCTGAGAAGTGATCCCATCTCACCTCTTTATATGGACAAAAGTGTCGATCTGACTGAGGCCTGGATAGCACAGGCTGATCCTTTTGTGAGAGTACCTTTGACTATTTGAAAATAAATAATCCTTGAGTTCACTGAGGCATTTCAGAGAAAGCATTCTGTAAGAAGAGAAAAGAGAATCCTTCTGATAAGGGGACTTTCCAACTTGGTCAAATGTGAGGCTGGAGACACGGTTTGGCAGCTGGTTTAATTTTGCTTTGCCGAGTGTGTATGTATGTGTGTGTGTGGGGTGGATTCTATCCTCTGCCAACACTCACTTTATTTTCTTCTACTTGGTTTTCTTTTACCTGCCCAGTATTTCTTTATATTAAATATTTTCCCATTAATTGCAGTTACTGACAATTGACTCAGTACAATGTCTTCACAGAGGGCAAGAGGCAAGACAAGGTGAACTCTTGAGGGTTTCCCCAGGCTTCCACTTATATTTGTGCAAGTGGGTTAATGAGATATGTGAATATTTTCTCCTTTGTGCCTATATTTTGTTTATATCACTATTTTTGAGTAAAGAGAATGCATTCCACTATAGCCCCACGTGTTGACATATTTAATACTTCAATGGAATGTACTCCCTTAGAAATAAGGCAAATTTATTCATGTTCCTGTTGTACATAAAACCATTCATACCACTTCTAGGCCAAATGATAAAATCAGCCCACTCTTTCCAGACCTATCCTCTCTTCCTGTCTGACCTCCAAAACTGTCTCAACTATCAGCATCTAACCCCGGGACATGCTGGGAGATGATCAGTTCCACAGCATTTCCACAATAATGTAAATTAATCACTATAGTATGAGTTGGGGAAAAGCAGTGTTGAAGTCTTTCCTCTGGTGATATAAAGAGTTTTCAATCATCAGTCTGAGTGTGTGGTGGAAGGAGGCAGTGGGAAGGGAGACCCCCTTTTTATTTTTCAGGCAGCGGAGATTATTGCCAGCTCCTTGGGTACAACAGCAGCTATACTGAGACAGACAGTGCTGAAAACAGAGTAGGAAGATGCGGATTCAAGTCATGACCTGATACCTAATATGTGTGTGCCTCTGAGTAAGCCGTTTCACTCCGTAAACCTCAAGGTCTTAATCTGGAAACTAGAGGTCATAGTGCTGCCTTCATAGATTTGTTTTGGAATCTTAAAATAATCATTTGCTTTAACGTTCTGTGTAAGGGGCAAGCACCCTGTAAGTAGAAAGACTGATTTTCTCCCTCTGTAAACATATTGCTATCTCCTCCTGGCCCCTGATGGAAAGAGCTGACTCATTGTAAAAGACCTTGATGCTGGGGAAGAGTGAGGGCAAAAGAAAGGGGCAGCAGAGGATGAGATGATTAGATAGCATCACCAACTGAAGGGACATGAATTTGAGCAAACTCAAAGTTAGAGATAGTGAAGGACAGGGGAGCCTAGTGTGAGGCAGTCCATGGGGTCACAAAGGGTCACGACTTAGAGACTCAACAATAGCAACAACTTGGCCTTTAGGTCAGGCTTCCTGCCAAGAGTACACTGTCCAAAAGGCTAACCATCCTAAGAGATGATCCTTACTGAGTCCTTACCATCAGCATCACAACCTTATCAGACAGATACTGTTAGTGTTATCATCGTCCACATTTTGCAGAGGAGACTGAAACACAGAAAAGTTAAGTAACTTACTCGCGTTCACACAGCTGGTAAGCAAAAGACTGTAATTTGAATCCAGGTCAACTAGTTTGAAAGCAGGGTTATAACCACTCCAAGCTGTCACCGCAAGTATAAACCCTCCATAATGAATGTTTTCTCTGTGATGTAAGGATTTTCAAAATGAGACAAGATAAGGAGTCAAATAAAAGAAGTAAAGGAGAAAGTGACTTGGGAGATATGTTGGACATAGATTAAAGCAAGTTGGGCCTAGATGGATAGGAAGGAATGGAGGGGCCTAGAAGACATTATATATTCATGAAGTCTTACATCAGCTACCCATGAGTGGTACATATTCTGACCTGTGTTTTCTGCCTGAGAAACACAGATAAGTTATAGCAGCTCATCGAGCTACTTGGCAAGTCACAGCTATTGGCCGGATGGACTTGCCCTGTGTCTTTTGGAAAGTGTAAGTGTGTGTTGGCTCCAGGCAGCTTCCATCTGCTGAGCCTCCAACTCAAAGCTTTGCTGGACTCCCTGCAATTACAACATCCATAAGGATGACTGATGTGGTGGAAGGAGGCATAGGAACATTGCATTCCTGGGATTCAGATAAGAGTGGTCCTTCTGTGCATTTACACACCACCCCAAATTATTCATACCTTTTTTGTTCCCCTTTGTCTTCTTGTATGTTTGAATTGATTTAATAAGCGATGCGATCATTTGGTCTGTGAGCCTCTCTGCTCTGTGAACTCTGGACAGCACAAAAGTGTACTTGGAGGTTGTATGGAAGTTAATTTTTCACAGGGCACCTTTGGTTTCACCGTGGACAGTAATTTCAAACTGTTCTACCAAAAAACATTTATCAAGTTACTAATATGTAACAAACATCATATTTAATTTTTTATAACCTCCCTTTCTTTAGCCACTCACTGAAGATGAAAATGAAGCTGGTGATGATAATGATGACTTAAAGCTGATGATATGGTTTTTCATATTTATTGTATATGTGAAGTTCCAGGACTAACTATGCTTGAGCCGTTTGCATGTAGCATCCCATTTAATCCTTGCAACAACCCCATTCATTGGTTATTACTATTATCCTGATTTTGAAGATGGAGAACTTAAAAATGAAGTAAAGATATTTCAAAATGGTTGTATAGCATTAATTGTTAATAATGAAGTCATGTAATTATTACATTTTTTAAAGAGGGATTCAAACCCAGTTCTGTTGCCTGAATTATTGATTTTAAGTGATATTACTAGGTCAAACTTCCCCAAATCAAGTGCATGCTTAAAGGAGAGAGCCCAAGGAACCTACAAACTGAAATTATAGCCTTTGATAACAAGTGTTGACAGCATATATATACTTAACTGAACACTTGAAATATGCGACTAGAATGAAAATAAATTTTAAGTAACTTTTCAAAAGTACTACTTAAAAATCAGTACATTTCACAAGTGAGTGATTGACAGTCACTCAGTCATATCTGACTCTTTGTGACACAATGGACTGCAGCCTGCCAGGCTCCTCTGTCCATGGGATTTTTCAGGCAAGAATACTGGAGTGGGCTGCCATTCCCTTCTCCAGGGGCTCTTCCCAACCCAGGGATCAAACTTGGGTCTCCTGCATTGTAGGCGGACTCTTTACCATCTAAGCCACTGCATTTCACATGTTAAATGCTAAAAGCAATAACCTTTGGAGAGTTACATAACAGGCAGCGAAAAAGACCTTCTAATTTTTATTTTTGCAATTATATATTATTGGAATTTTATACACCTATATGATTTGATATCATTTTAAATACAATAAACAGGAAGAAAGATATATCTACATCCCCAAATATGATGCTGGTTCAGTTCAGTCACTCAGTCATGTCTGACTCTGTGACCCCATGGATTGTGGCACACCAGGCTTCCCTGTCCATCGCCAACTCCCAGAGCTTACTCAAACTCATGTCCATCAAGTCAGTGATGCCATCCAGCCATCTCATGCTCTGTCGTCCCCTTCTCCTCCCACCTTCAATCTTGCCCAGCATCAGGGTCTTTTCCAATGAGTCAGTTCTTCACATCAGGTGGCCAAAGTATTGTAGTTTCAGCATCAGTCCTTCCAATGAATATTCAGGACTGATTTCCTTTACGATGGAATGGTTGGATCTCCTTGCAGTCTAAGGGACTCTCAAGAGTCTTCTCCAACACCACAGTTCAAAAGCATCAGTTCTTTGGCACTCAGCTTTCTTTATAGTCCAACTCTCACATCTATTCATGACTACTGGAAAAACCATAGCTTTGACTAGACGGACCTTTGTAGGCAAAGTAACGTCTCTGCTTTTAATATGCTGTCCAGAGCAAATTTACCATTATATTAGTGAAACTTCAGCTTCAGGGCCCCTTCCCAAACCCCTATATTTAATTTTACATAGATTTTCAGTGCCAGAAAATTGTTCTATGAAGACATACTTGGTAACAGAGAAATACTAAAATATAAAAGAGTCAGTTAAATGTTATATTTAATATCACCATCAAACAGTGCTATGAGACAAAATGCTAGCACACTTAAAAGCAACTTTAAAGAAATTTGAATAAAATTTAAAATGATTTAAGTAATTTAATTTAAATAATTTAAAATAAAATTTGAAAGGCAGTCTATATCCTCTTCTTTGTTTCCTCTCTCCATGCCTTTTTATTTCCTCTTTCATCCAAATGTATTTGCTTTTTCATAGAAGGCTGAAAGGACATGGCAAGGTAATTTCAGCAGGGGATTTTATGTAGATGAAGTATTTATGACAGTAGTGCTGGGGAGACTTGGTGATTAATGATCACATATAACCTGGTTCAATACATATATATTTTTAAGTCTTCCTTCTTATTGGCAGCAATACACTGCAAAAGGGAATCTCCATGGCAGGATCTCTTAACCCGAGAACACAGACCAATGGGTCAGTTGGGTATTGTTTATAACCTTTAAGATCAATGATTTTGAAGGTCATGAGTGGCACACATTTATTTAGCCTGCCAGTAGCTAGTCTATTTCCTAGATGCGTTAACAAAATTGCTAACGTTGACTATTTTCTTTACCTGGCCTTGAAGGCTCTTTATTTTTTTCCAAACGGCTATTTGGAGGCAGGTTCCCCATACACAAGAAATGGTAGAGACACTCAGACCCTACATTCCTCTGGCTCCTTGCTTCTTCTCTGTAGGAATTAGCCAAGAATTCACACACCTCGGAGGATCATTATGTATCAGAAGTGGCAGCAGATACAGCCATATAAATAAGAAACTCACGCAAGTGAGGTCACTAGAGAGGTATGTTAGAATCACACCACTTCTCAATTATCTTTTCATTTTAGTTCCCCCACCCCCCACCCCCTGCCCCAGATTCCTTTCTTTGGAGGGTTTTGCCTGCCTTGACATTCTCAACCCTGGCTGCATTTCATAAATACCTGGGGAGAGCTTTTAAGAACTACTGTTTCAGGGCTGTACTGATAGAGACTTTATTCAATTGGTACAGCCAAAGTGTTGGTATTTTTAAAAGCTTTTTAAGAGGATTTGGAGGTGTTGCAGGGTTGAAGCGACTCCTCTATGCCCTGACTAAGCAGTTGCATTACTCTGCTCTGCCAGAGGTCTGCAGTGTATTTCATGTTTTGACTTGCCCTCCTCTTCTCTCCTCTCCTCTCCCTTTCCTCTGCCCTCCATAACCTTCTCAAATGCGCTCATTCATATTCATTCAAGAAATATTTACTATGTGTATACTATGTGTCTGACACTGGGCTAATATTGAGGATACAAAAAATGTTAATAATGGAGGGGATTCCCTGTCACTTCAGGGGTTAAGACTTAAAGCTCACTAGCTTTAACTAAGAGCCCATCAGCTGCCTGACCAGTAAAATAGAATAATAATAATGATGGTTATGGAAATACAAGCACTGTCTTTAAAGAGCCAGAGTTTATTGGACTAACTGTACCGATTTGCCTAGGGCTGGGGGGTGGGGTTTTCTGGATGTAGGATTTTCAGAACTAAAGCCAGGAAAATTCTGGCAATAAAGTAAAAGAGGTAACATTTAAATGTATATGTACCTTCCATCTTCAAGTCCTGATAGGGTAGGGGTCCAGACAGGAACACAGTACCTAGTTCAATTCAATTTCAAGTAAACAGATGATTTTAAGTATGTTTTTTTCTGTATTTTTTTCTAAATCATATAGCCCTAGTAGATGCTGAGTTCTCATTTTGTCTCCAGCTCATCTAATAGGAAGATAGCAACTCCCCAGAAAGATATACCTTCCCATGTAAAGGGCTGTTCCAACCGAGATATGATGAGGCTCCATCTCTTGGTCACAGATGCAAATGACTACGGCGGACAGAAATATAAACTGAGTGGAACAGGTGCTTTTGAACACTTACTTAAGTGATTCTTGCTAACAACAATTGGTAATTTGCACTGAATGGGAAAACCATCCTGCCCCCGGCAAACTATTCTGATGTGTTTTATACTGATGTAAAGTAAGTTCTGGCAACTTAATGCATATCTAGTGAAATCTGGGGAAATGCAGAAACCATTATTTTTCGCTCATTGTCAAGTACTGTTTGTAATTCATGACATTTCAAATTAAAACTTGGCCAAGGATTGCACAGATAACCTGGTGTTTAATTCTGAGTTGGAAAGTGAAGTGAAAGCGTTAGTCACTCAGGTGTGTCTGACTCTTTGCGGGCCCCATGGACTGTAGCCCACCAGCCTCCTCTGTCCATGGAATTTTCCAGGCAAGAATACCGGAGTAGATTGCCATTTCCTTCTCCAGGGGATCTTCCCAACCCAGGGATTGAACACCGCTCTCCTGCATTGTAGGCAGACTCTTTACCCACTGAGCCACCAGGGAAGCCCCTATTTCCTAGTTAGGGTCTACCCCTATCATGTCCATTATTATTTCAACTGATGGTTCATCTCAGAGCACCTATACTAGATCATGTGCTTAGAAGAGGCTAAGACCATAATATGCTAAAAGCTTTCTAAGAAAGACATGAAATATCATGAAATCAGCCTTCTTGGTAGTTTGCTAATGACCTCTTCTCCTTCCTATGTATTCCTATGTATTTGACTATATATATAGTACTTAGGTTATTACATAGTTATTCTATAATAATCATCTTAGCCAAATCACTGTCATTTTAATCAAGATTTTCACATGATTTATGTTCTAGGGACTGTAAGGAACAAGAATTAAAATATGGAAAGTTTACAAAATTAATTTAGGGTACATTTCATCAAAGATGTATGGTAAAATAAAATATGGAATATTAAAATCATTTTTCACATGTCTTTTCAAAAGAGACTTTCCTCCCCAAAGGTGAAAGTTATCTATAAAATTAAAAGGTAGAAGTCAAATGATAATAAAAAGATTATCAAAATCTTAAATATTTTTCAGTAAAACTTTCACCTTCTTGGGAGAGTTTTGCCGCCACTAACTGGAGGATGAGAGCCATGAGGAGGAAAAGTAAGTCATGGAGTGGAGGCTCCAGTCAACTGTCAGGGCCAGAGAGGGAGGGCCAGGTGACCCACGTGAGCCCAGATGATTCTAACCCCAGAAAACCCACCACCTGAACGCAGGCTCCCAAGTGCACTCAGGCGCGAGGAACAGCAGAACCAACCTGCCGATACCCAGAATCATGTGCTGCGCTTAGTCACTCAGTCCTGTCTGACTCTTTGTGACCCCATGGACTGTAGCCTGCCAGGCTCCTCTGTCCATGGGGATTCTCCAGGCAAGAATACTGGAGGGGTTGCCATGCCCTCTTCCCAGGGATCTTCCCAGGCCAGGGATCGAACCCAGGTCTCCTGTGTTGCAAGCAGATTCTTTTCCAGCTGAGCTACCAGGGAAGCTCACACAGAATCATAAGTAATAGTTGTTATTAGAAATCAGAGAAAGTATTATTCCCACTTACAGACATGGAAGAGGTGACGCTGTCACTTCCTGTAGGAACTATGATTTAAAGCAAACATTTCATACTTTTTTTTCCCTTTCTGCTGTTTCTAATGAAGCTGCAGAGAATCTTCAGGAAATTGGAGGAAACCTTTCCTGGATTTAGATGATTGCTTTGACCATAGATTTTATCTGCCAAGTAAAGTTTATCCTTGTTTTTAGATTCCCTGACACTTGTAGAGCAGCAGAATATTAAATGCAAATTTTTTTTATTTGGCACTGAGTTAATGCAGGGTTGAAGCTATGTCAAGTGAACTAAACAGATAAGGTGACATGAAGGTGTGTCTAGCAAAATCTTGAGTTCTAACATAAATATTATTTCACTTTCTAGCTGTATACATATAGACCTGACCAAATACACCTGAGCAAAAGTTCGACTTCATTATCTTTATAAGACCATGTGCAGCTGGTTTTATAAAACTTATCCGAGGCATCGTTAATCAAGCATATCGAGTGAACAGACATATTTGTTGAGTTCCTACTGTGCACCAGGCTCTGTGTTGGATGTTGTCTCACATGTTCCACCTGAAAAAACTGGTGTGACTGGCCTGTCGTCAGCTCAGATTTCCAAAATGATATGAATATTTCTGTTTGGTGTGAATGAGGATGAATGGATCATGAATGGATGAGGACCCTGGATTCACGGTCATGCACGCTTGAGTGTATATGAGATGTTAGGCATCTGTGAAGGATTCCTGTTCTGTATCTTTTGCCCAGAACTGTATCAATAACATCACCTATTCAATTCAAGTAGAAGTACAGAGGGGAAGCAACTTTTATTTAAACTCTTGAGTTATTTGCGTATCTCTTTATGTAAATGTCATTTTTATTTAATAGTACTAAATTTTCAAACTACAGTGTGGTCAGAAGGTAATATTTGACATGTGTATATCTTTATATTTTCTCATTTATATTTGTTTATTTAGTTGTTTTTATGGAATCAAAAATTCTCATTTTTTGGCTGAACTGTGCAGTTTGTGGGATCTTAGTTCCCCGACTAGAAATCAAATTCAAACCCCCTGCAGTGGAAGCATGGAGCCCTAACCACTGGACCAGCAGGGAATCCCCCAAATCCTTTAAATTCTATAGTGCTTTACAATTTTCAAAAGTATCACATACAGGGCTTTATATAATCCCATAATGTCTTTTTTAATCTTCTACTCCTACGTGTCTTTTAATCATTGTTGTGTAAGCATTATTTTTATTATTTAAAATACTCTCATTTTTGTTATTAGTTTTCTCAGGTTCCCATAACAAACTACCACAGATGAGAAATTAAGCAACAGAAGTTTGTGTCCTCACAGTTCTGAAGGGAGGAAGTCCAAGCACACGGTGTTGGCAGCTTTGGCTCCTCCTGAGGCCTCCCTCCTCGGCCTGCATGTGGCCGCCTTCCCTCTGTCTCCTCACACAGTCTTTTCAGGCGTTTTGCTGCGCATTTCTATCTTTGGTGTCTCTGCCTCTGTCCAAGGACACTGGTCAGATTGGATTAAACCCCACCAATATGACCTCATTTAAACTTAACTGAGCCCTGGTGGGCTCAGATGGTAAAGGTTCTGCCTGCAATGCAGGAGACCTGGGTTTGATCCCTGGGTTTGGAAGATACCCTGGAGAAGGGAATGTCAACCCACTCCAGTCTTCTTGCCTGGAGAATTTTCATTATCTTTTTTATTTCTATTGTGGTGGTGAGAAAAGTTAGGTTTAGTGAGGTTCATGGAGGTCCAAAGTTCATGACTGATCAATGGAGAAGACCAGCGTCCCTTTGCCTGCAGAGAAATCTGTATTACAGGTACTGTGTAATTGGGGTGAGGGGGGAGGAACACTATATAGTTCCCTTAGCAGATTTTGAACTCCTACATGGTAGTTCCATTTATTCTTCCTGCATTTCTAGAATTCTAGTTCAGTATTGGGTAAATAATTGGCACTCAGTACTGACACTGGTTGGTTTGAATCACTATTGCTGTTGCTTTTATTTAAATAAGGAAACAAGTAACTTTGCAGTTGATAAAACCTAACAGCCCAAAGCTACATATCAGTAAACTTTCTGTTGAATGCAAGCTTGCTTCCTACAGGTTAGAATCAAACCAAATTAAGAGACTGAACAACCGGTTTGCCTAAGGCTACTCAGTTAATTGGTGATGGATAAACTAGAACTGTATCCATTTCCGGTCCAGTTATTTTACTTTGACACCAAATTGCTCCCTTTAAGAGTGAAATGGCCTGCTAAAGTTTGTAGGAGAGGGAAAGAAACATATATTGCACATTCTTTTAAAAATACTTGTTAGAGTTCCCTCAAAAAGTGAACCTCAGTACACAGCTTTTTCTCTTCTGGCAACCAGATTATTTATTTAATAACTCAGAGCCAGCTTGAAATGAAGTTAATTTAGTGCTATCCTCAGAATAGCCACAACAGCATTTTAAAATTTATATATACATATAAAAACCCAGCTCTGTTGGGCACTAAATTAGTATCACATCCGCTTGCACAAGTTAAGATCACGAATGCACGCACCTGTGCGTTGCAGTGGCTTTCCTGTAACGCCTCCCGTTGCGCTTCCGTGTTATAATTTCAGCGTTAGCTCTGAATGGAAAGCTCTGGGGTCTCAGTGTGCTTTCTATTAGAATCCAGTTCATCATTGTTTATCTCCTTCAGCCATCTGGTTACTACTGTGAGTAAGCAGGAAGCGCTGATGCTTTATCAAGCACAGAATGATGAAATCCCAAGCAAGGCAAAAGATTCCTAGTTCTTCCACTTACAAATCAAATTTGATCCTGTTACTCTTTTTCTTCCTTTTATCATAGCATTGTTCTGTGTTATCTTTATCAGTCTTCTTTGACTTTCCATCTTGTAAAAATAGGATCGAGGGTGTTCACTGGGGATTTCCTAAAACACTATCCTTACTGAAATGATCACAGAGGACTTGCATGCGCAGTCTCCAAGTTGTATCCCACTCTTTTCCACCCCATGGACTGTAGGCTGCCAGGCTCCTTTGTTCATGGGATTTTCCAATCAAGAATACTGTAGTGGGCTGCCATTTCCTCCTCCAGAGAATCTTCCCCATCCAGGGATGGAACCCACATCTCTTGAGTCTCCTGCATTGGTAGGTGGATTCTTTACTACTGCACCATGGACGGTAATCACAGAGGCGTTTCACCCAGTTCTAAGTAGGCATGTTCAGTGCACATACCTGTTCATGAAGTACATATTTACTTCTTCATATTGTTTGATGCCACATGTAAAACTTGACTAATCCTGCCATTTTACTCCTGCATCATTTTAAGGAAATAATTTTATCTATTTTTACCATTTAGTTGGCTTACCTGTAATGTGGAGATAGTAAGTGTAAATTATTTCAGAGGTAAACCTGGGAAAAATAAACTCCAGTTTGGGAAGAAGTTTGAGTGTCTCCGCTGGAAGATTTTTTAATTGATATTATTTTCATTGCCATCAACAGGCTACAGAAAGTAATTGAAAAAAATTTCAATGAACAGAGTCAAAGCCTCGTGCTCAACCGTTCAAGTGTAATTCTGTATCAATATAGAAGCCGTTAGCTCCATTCTGAATGTGATTGGACCCACAAAGGCAGAGACTCCACAAACTCATTACAATCAAATGGGACTTGAATTCTCTTGTCTAATGTCATAATAAGCAATTATGAGCATCTTCTCAGCATTCAAATCGGGTAATGGTGAAACCCTAGAGACACATTAGATGCTGGCAGACTCTAGCTGATGGAATGTGCGTGTGCTCAATGGATCCCTGAAGGCAGGATGGGGAGTGAGATGCCAGGGCAGATTGCCCTCGGTATTTAGGGGAGACGCTACCTTCAGTTATGACTTGTGTTTTATAATCTGAGCAGTTATAATAATATGTGTGTTCATTCTGGAGCACTCTCTGTGGCAACAGAAGGAACAGCCTTTTACATCTATTTCCCATTTTCATGAGAGAATAGCAAACAGAACTCTTCTTTCAACTTCATTTTTCTCCAATGGTGAAGTCTGGGAAAATACAAGTTGCTGCTGTATGCTACCATTTCATATTAAGTTAAATTTCCTTCTGTTCACTCTGGGAAAGGTGGTAGATTTTGCATTATCAGTGGGCCTCTTTGTAAAGATAATTAGATAAGTAAATACGTGCAGCCCTGCAGCAAGACATTGAGTCGTACTTCTTACTTATTGGAAAATTCCCCTGCACACAAGCCAGTTACTAAATTGCACTGTTCTTTTCAGCTGAGTCCTTACAGCAAAATGAGATGGCCTCTCTTTCTTCACTGTTAAAAAGAAGGTTCAACTGTGTGATTTCTAAGGGGCAATTCTACTCAAAATTACGTGATTTCATAAAATACTGATTGGATGACATTTACACGTATTGTAGAATTCTTAAACTCAAAGATCTTTAGAAGAATGTACCTTCCATAAGGATCAGTCTAGATAGTAGAAATAAAATAAATAGAAATAGAAATAAATAAAATAGAAAGTTGGACCAAATTAAATAGCTCTAAAAAGATAGTATTTGGTGGTGTGGGGGTGATTTTTAAGTGTAAAGGAAAAGCAAAATGAATTGTTTCTAGGAATTATTGACATCATTTTCACATATCCATAGTTTGTATCTTACCTACTTCTGAAAATTATTTAAGGCATATAATACACATTGAAAATTAAACTGGGACTCTCCGGCAGTTCAGTGGTTACAACTCCACACTTTCAATGTCAAGAGCCCAGGTTCAATCCCTAGTCAGTGAACTAAGATCCTGCAGGCTGAACAGTGCAGTCAAATACAGAAATACATAAATAAAATAGGGTTGCCTGATTAAATACAGTTAATTTGAAACAAAACAAAACGACAAACCCACACCCGTTACAGGCACTCTAAGTGTGTGCGTGCATGCATACTAAGTCACTTCAGTTGTGTCAAACTCTTTGTGACTCTACAGACTGCAGCTCGCCAGGCTCCTCTTTCCATGGGGATTCTCCAGGCCAGAATACTGGAGTGGGTTGCCATGCCTTTCTCCAGGGGATCTTCCCAACCCAGGGATAGAACCTCCATCTCTTTTGTCTCTTGCATTGGCAGGCTGGTTCTTTACCACTAGTGGCACCTGGGAAGAGATCTAAGTATGTAGAGTAAGTTATAAAACTTCAATTATTAAAGATGTTAGATCTATTATGTGGTTAACTTCCCCCAGCATAATCAATGTAGTTGTATCTTTTTATTGCATTTTAATTTTTATTTAGTTGATTTAAAATATTATCATAGAAAAAGTACATGTACCTTTTAAGAAAATTGATAAATACAGACAACCAAAAATAAATAAAAATTTACTTTTAATAATTTCACTCCCTATAGATTACTACTGTAAATACCTTACTTTTTAAAATTTATTTTAATTGAAGGCTAATTACTTTACAATATTGTAGTGGGTTTTGCTATACAGTGACATGAATCAGCCACAGGTGTACATGCGTTCCCCATCCTGAACCCTCCTCCCTCCTCCCTCCCCACCCCATCCCAGTGCACCAGCCCTGAGCACTCTGTCTGATGCATCAAACCTGGACTGGCCATCTGTTTCACATATGATATTATATATGTTTCAGTGCTATTCTCTCAGAGCATCCCACCCTCGCCTTCTCCCAGAGTCTAAAAAACTGTTTTATACATATGTATCTCTTTTGCTGTCTTGCATATAGAGTTACAGTACCATCTTTCTAAATTCCATATATATGCATTAGTATACTGTATTGGTGTTTTTCATTCTGACTTACTTCACTCTGTATAATAGACTCCAGTTTCAACTACCTCATTAGAACTGATTCAAATGTGTTCTTTTTAACGGCTGAGTAATACTCCATTGTGTACATGTACCACAGCTTTCTTATCCATTCATCTGCTGATGGACATCTGGGTTGTTTCCGTGTCCTGGCTATTATAAACAGTGCTGCAATGAACATTGGGGTACACGTGTCTCTTTCAGTTCTGATTTCCTCAGTGTGTATGCCCAGCAGTGGGATTGCTGGGTCATGTGGCAGTTGTATTTCCAGTTTTTTAAGGACTCTCCACACTGTTCCCCATAGTGGCTGTACTAGTTTGAATTCCCATCAACAGTGTAAGAGGGTTCCCTTTCCTCCACACCCTCTCCAGCATGTATTGTTTGTAGATTTTTGGATAGCAGCCATTCTGACCGTTGTGAGATGGAATCTCATTGTGGTTTTGATTTGCATTTCTCTATAATAAGTGATGCTGAGCATCTTTTCATGTGCTTTTTAGCCATCTGTATGTCTTCTCTGGAGAAATGTCTATTTAGTTCTTTGGCCCATTTTTTGATTGGGTCATTTATTTTTCTCGAATTGAACTGCAGGAGTTGCTTGTATATTTTTGAGATTAGTTGTTTGTCAGTTGCTTCATTTGCTATTATTTTCTCCCATTCTGAAGGCTGTCTTTTCACCTTACTTATAGTTTCCTTCACTGTGCAAAAGCTTTCAAGTTTAATTAGGTCCCATTTGTTTATTTTTGCTTTCATTCCCATTACTCTGGGAGGTGGGTCATAGAGGATCCTACTGTGATATATGTTGGCAAGTGTTTTGCCTATGTTTTCCTTGAAGAGTTTTATAGTTTCTGGCCTTATGTTTAGATATTTAATCCATTTTGAGTTTATTTTTGTGTATGGCGTTAGAAAGTGTTCCAGTTTCTTTCTTTTACAAGTGGTTGAGCAGTTTTCCCAGCATCACTTGTTAAAGAGGTTGTCTTTTCTCCACTGTATATTCTTGCCTCTTTTGTCAAAGATAAGGTTTCCATAGGTGCGTGGATTTATCTCTGGGCTTTCTATTTTGTTCCACTGATCTATATTTCTGTCTTTGTGCCAGTACCATACGGTCTTGATGACTGTAGCTTTGTAGTAGAGCCTGAAGTCAGCCAGGTTGATTCCTCCAGTTCCATTCTTCTTTCTCAAGATTGCTTTGGCTATTCGAGGTTTTTCATACTTCCATACAAATTGTGAAATTATTTGTTCTAGTTCTGTGAAGAATACTGTGTATCAACAATGAAATCAGCCTGCTGCACGGTTGGTCTGAACTGCGGCAGCAGCATCAGTTATGGCAGAGGTCAAAATTCTGATGTGCAGCATTGTAAGCAATTATCCTCCAGTTATGAAAAAGCAAAACAAAACAAAACTCTGATGTGGTCATCTCATTCACATATGACCTGACTGCCCCAGGAACCAAACCCTCAGCTGCCTCTCAAACAGAAGCCTTTGCATGCAATAAATCAAGAAGGAATTCCTTTCTGACTATCAAAGTGAGTTCCTTTAAGACAGTCTTATGGTGAAATGACTATTTTTCATTTTGCATATTATGAACATCATGCTTTCTCTTCCAGATATTATTGTCTCTCTAGGTTAACAAAGATGTCCCATTGAAAGGACTAGCCCTCATTTAAAAAAAATCAACCAAGGTTCTTCTACTTATCAAAGTTCAATGTGGGAATTTTCATAGCATGTGGGTTGAAAGATGAATAAAAATGTATTAGTAGTCCCAAACACATTACGTTGATACTATTTTTTTCAATTGAAAAAAAAAATTGTTAGCTTTACTAAACTGGCACCCAATTATTTATGCAAGTAGGCTTAAGGATTGGGTAAAGGGATTCAAAACGAATCAACAAGAATCAAGTAATGATGGGAGATTTGACACAGTTCAAGAGCTGCCCAGAGTTCAAAAACTTGCTTTTCACATCAGCTTTCATAATTCTGATGCCCTCTGTAGCGACTCCCACCCTCTATTTCAGTCTGGTATAGAACTCTAGGGATGCCAAGGAAAAAGCACAAAACAATGCTCCCAAGTGCAAGAAAGCCTGATTTTTTTTTCATGCTTTTAGCAATGTGACCTTAGGTATTGATTTATAGCCCACTGCTGCACCCTGGAGCAAAAGGGAACATTGGTAATTAAGTCAGTATCTGCACTTTCTAAAATAGTGCTGACTTGCAACAAAGAGAGACCCTTTATTTTTCCTCTCTGTCTCCCAGTGAATGCAGATGCAGACACTGACCTCTGCCCTTTCTCCAAATTTCCATGCTGCAGCTGTTATTTTTCTTTCTCTGAGCCTTTCGTTGTTGATAGACTGCTAAGAGTCATTAAACTGTATTAGCACCCTTCTTTCAAGCAAATACGAAGCAGTTTATACCAAGGCTTATAAAATATATCTTTATTTTGTATATGTCCACCCAAACTCCCTAACTGTCTCTTCCCTTTGTCCTTCTTCCCCTGACAACCGTAAAGTTCCTCCTCTAAGTCTGTAAGTCTGTTTTGTAACTAAACCCATTGGTATCATTTCTATTTTTTACATTTATTTTTTAATTGAAGGATAATTGCTTTACAGAATTTTGTTGTTTTCTGTCAAACATCAACATGAATTGTATCATTTCTTTTAAAAACCCACCTATAAGGGAGGTCATACATGCGCACACTGCCATATTTAAAATGGATAACCGACAAGGGTCTGCTAATATAGCGCATGGAACTCTACTCAGTGTTATGTGGCAGCCTGGATGGGAAGGGAGTCTGGGGGAGAATGGATACATGTATATGTATGGCTAAGTCTCTCCTATGTTTGCCTGAAACTATCACAATACTGTTAATTGGTCATATCCAATACAAAAAAAAAGTTTAAAAATATACATATCTTTATTGAGCTCAGAATGAAAGTAAGTGCTTTCACTGGGACACCTATCAGGGATTTGCCAGATAAGTACATAGGCTGATCGACCACTTTAAGAAGGCATAGTAATGTCTTTTGAAGAATTTTATATTAAACATAGAACTTTCCACTGTAAAACTCTGAAGATTGTAAATGAATTGAATGAGAAAGCTTTTTTTATATCCCATTAGCGTCATTACTGAAATAGGGCCACAAAAGGTAAGAGCAATAAAATCAAATACCTTGAGGTGTATATGCAAATTATATGCTAATATATGGTAATCTGAGCACTCTGTTCAGTGGCCATAAAAAATACTAAATACAGCTAATTAAAGATAGGTAAGTTGCTGTGTTTCATACTCACAGCAATATGAGAGAAGTAGTATATTATGATAATTATAGCATTCTTGCCTTGAGGAATGCATCCAACATTTTAACAGTATTTCTTATTCTGGTGTATTTGTGCATTTCACTGAACATAATCACTTTTTCTCTTTCCTACTTCAGGTTGTAGGTTCATGAAGTTTGTGCAAAATTAAGTAATAAATTCTTTAGCCCAAAGGAAAACAAATGTTTCTTCTCCCTTGAAACTTTGGAAGAGTCACACCCACTTAACATACTATTATAACAAGTGCCCCTGACCCAGGTAGTGGGGTTCAGTGGTCAGCCATATTGAAAACTTGGGTAACCAGAGCCAAGAATTCTCCGCATACATGGCAAATGACTATTTCTTCCAGAATTGCAACCTTAACACAGAGCATTCTTTCTTGTGAACTCAAGTCATGGAGAATCCCAGGGACGGGGAGCCTGGTAGGCTGCTGTCTATGGGGTCACACAGAGTCAGACAAAACTGAAGTGACTTAGCAGCAGTAGCAGCAGCAAGTGATGGAATATGTATTTACTTCTTTAATTCTTAGGAAATTCTAAGAAAATAACTGTAAGAGATGAGAGCTAAAGTTGATGTGAAATTTGCCTTAAAAATATCCAATTTTCCTTAATCTAACTATAAAGTTATGTATGTATATTCAATATGTTAACAGTGCTTTAATCTCTAAAATGCTTCTGCTCACTATTAACTATATACTTTACCATGCTGAAAGCTACCAAAAATAGGCAAAAATCCACCTGAAATAAATTTATCAACTTTCTTGTGGAAGTTTGTGTTGCTGATGCTTTCCAGGCTGCTGGGTAGAGATTTAACAGCTCTGCAAAAGGGGGAGTGGTGTTAATATTTCATAAATTCATCATATATCACAGATCAGTATTTCAAACAAAACTAAATGAAAAAGAATATTGCAAACCAACCACCAATAAAAATCTATGATATGGTTAGCATGTAGGATAGTGGGCTCTAAACTTCAGAATATATTAGAATTGCCTGAAAGACTTGTTAAATCACAGAATTTCTGTTTCAATAGGTCTAGATTGGGGCCTGAGAGGGCTTCCCTGGTGGCTCAGCTGTAAAAATCCACCTGCAATGCAGGAGATGGGGGTTCAATCCCTGGAGCTGGGAAGATCCCGTGGAGGAGGAAATGGCAACCCACTCTAGTATTCTTGCCTGGAGAATCCCATAGACAGAGGAACCTGGCAGGCTATAGTCTATGGGATCACAAAGAGTTGGACACAACTGAAGTAGCTTAGCATGCAAGCACAGGGCCTAAGAATGTCTGTTGCTAATATGTTTCCAGATGATACCGCTGGTCCAGAGCCCACACTTTGAAAACCACTGCTGTAGGCTAAGGAAAGCTAATTATGTGACCTGCAAAAACGAAAGGCGTTCATGAGCTTTCTTTGAAGGCTTTCCAAGCCATTCCAACAATCAACAAAATAGTCCTTGCTTAGGTAGAGGTCACATTATTTCACCACTGTGGGGAGTGGTTTCACCTCCAGCCTCTCTCTGGGTATTGTGACCCAGGTTTTGTGAATCACTTGGATAATTTATTTTAAATGACTCTGACTTAAATAATGACAGTTATATTTGCCAGGATGCTTTCAGTTGCGGGAATCTTAAATAATTTAAGCAATTCTCTGATAATGAGTGATGTTGAGCATCTTTTCATGTGTTTGTTAGCCATCCGTATATCTTCTTTGGAGAAATGTCTATTTAGTTCTTTGGCGCATTTTTTGATTGGGTTATTTAGTTTTCTGGACTTGAGCTGCTTAAGTTGCTTGTATATCTTTGAGATTAGTTGTTTGTCAGTTGCTTCATTTGCTATTATTTTCTCCCATTCTGAAGGCTGTCTTTTTCACCTTGCTTATAGTTTCCTTTGTTGTGCAGAAGCTTTTAATTTTCATTAGATCCCATTTGTTTATTTTTGCTTTTATTTCCAGTATACTGGGAGGTGGATCATAGAGGATCCTGCTGTGATTTATGTCGGAGAGTGTTTTGCCTATGTTCTCCTCTAGGAGTTTTATAGTTTCTGGTCTTACATTTAGATCTTTAATCCATTTTGAGTTTATTTTTGTGTATGGTGTTAGAAAGTGATCTAGTTTCATTCTTTTACAAGTGGTTGACCAGTTTTCCCAGCACCACTTGTTAAAGAGATTGTCTTTACTCCATTGTATATTCTTGCCTCCTTTGTCGAAGATAAGGTGTCCATAGGTATGTAGATTTATCTCTGGGCTTTCTATTTTGTTCCATTGATCTATATTTCTGTCTTTGTGCCAGTACCATACTGTCTTGATGACTGTGGCTTTGTAGTGCAGCCTGAAGTCAGCCAGGTTGATTCCTCCAGTTCCATTCTTCTTTCTCAAGATTGCTTTGGCTATTCAAGGTTTTTTGTATTTCACACCACACCAGTCAGAATGGCAGCGATCCAAAAGTCTTCAAGCAATAAATGCTGGAGAGGGTGTGGAGAAAAGGGAACCCTCTTACACTGTTGGTGGGAATGCAAACTAGTACAGCCACTATGGGGAACAGTGTGGAGATTCCTTAAAAAATTGCAAATATAACTGCCTTATGACCCAGTGATCCCACTGCTGGGCATACACACCAAGGAAACCAGAATTGAAAGAGATACGTGTACCCCAATGTTCATTGCAGCACTGTTTATAATAGCCAGGACATGGAAACAACCTAGATGTCCATCAGCAGATGAATGGTTAAGAAAGCTGTGGTACATATACACAATGGAGTATTACTCAGCCATTAAAAAGAATACATTTGAATCAGTTCTAATGAGGTGGATGAAACTGGAGCCTATTATACCGATTGAAGTAAGCCAGAAAGAAAAACACCAATACAGTATACTAACACATATATATGGAATTTATAAAGATGGTAATGATAACCCTCTATGCAAGACAGCAAAAGAGACACAGATGTATAGAACGGACTTTTAGACTCTATGGGAGAGGGAGAGGGTGGGATGATTTGGGAGAATGGCATTGAAACATGTATACTATCAGGTAAGAAACAAATTGCCAGTCTATGTTTGATACAGGATACAAGATGCTTGGGGCTGATGCACGGGAATGATCCAGAGAGATGATATGAGGTGGGAGGTGGGAGGGGGTTCAGGATTGGGAACTCATGTACACCCGTGGCTGATTCATGTCAATGTATGGCAAAACCAATACAGTATTGTAAAACAAAATAAAGTAAAAAAAAATAATTTAAGCAAAATAGAAGATGTGGATACATGATCCTAGGCTAGTCACAAAATCAAGGCTGGGGAGGTTAGGAGTCAGAGCCAAACATGGACCTCAGATCCTGTGGAGACTGAGGGTCTCAGATTAGTGACTGGACACATTCAGCCTTTTTCTTTTTTATTGCCTCTTTTCATTCTCACAGACTATTTTTCTCTGTGTAGCAGTAAACAAGAATGAGAATGTAAACAAGGGAACATCTTTCTAGACCTAACACCACCTTCTTTCTTTATTGTCGACCATATGGAAAGTCCTATGGGATTGACAATAATATCCTTGTCTTAGGTCCCTGTGAGTCATGGTGGGAAGATCAAACGCAGGAGGACGTATTTAAAGCTTTACTATTTCCACTTCAACTAGGAGAAGAAGCTCCGAGTTGAAGAGGTATAAGGTATTTGTTTTCAGTTGACTATATTTTCTTCTAAAGTCTTGAAGGGAGGTAGAGAAAGCAAATTTTCATCAGGAATTTGCTAGTCTCTGCCAGGGCATCCAAGTAACCATCAAGCAGAGTGGTACCTTGAGGAATGACACACAGCAAGGACATCTCAGCAATTGGGAGACTGCTTCTTATCAGTCCAGAAGGAATGGGGCCTGAAGAAGCAGTAGTACCTGTAGAATATAGATCTCCATTAGGACAAACAGCAGAATATTTCTTGACATCTGAGAAGATCCTTAACTCTGCATTCTATAGTGATGAGGTTTAATAAGCTGAGAATTTCAAGATGGCAGGCATTCACTCCATAAGCGTATCTCAGACTCTAGCTCTGTGACAAGTAAAATTGAACTTGAATTTTACCCTGTATGCAGTGAGATGCCATTTATGGATTTTGAGTAGTGCATAGATAATCCATATCCAGTATGTTTGTTAGGAAGATTATTGTACTGACAATGGAGGGAGAGTTTATAGAGGAATTAATCTGGATATAGACACATCCCCAAGAAGATGACTGCAACATTTCAGGAAAATGAGTGCTGTAGGTTTGAACTAACTCAGTGGCAGAGAAACTGGAGAGGAAGAGATGTATTTGATAGAAATGTTAAGGGATTAACTGGACGAATTTGCTGAATGTAAAACACCAGGGGAAAAATGAGTCAAGAAATCACTCCTGGTTTCAGCCTTGGGTGACCGGTTAGATTGTGCTGTCATTAACCAGGATAAGAATTTCAAGAAGGTAAATTGTGATGAAGAAAAAGATCGTTGCTTCCATTTGGATATGCTGACTTAGATTGCCTGTGGGAAGATGTTTGGGATTCATCTTTATAGCAATCGGGGATATTTGGTTGATTTTTAAGTCTGAAATACTCTCCGCTCCAATTGTAATCTTAGTTTAGTTGAATGAAGAGGTTTTTGAGGAATGAGATGACAGATACAAAGGGGGCCCCTGGCCAGGGATGGATAAAGTGACATGGCACAGAGAAGCATGAATAACGCCAAGAAGGAAAAAGCCAAGGAATGTACAAAAATTTTGAGGAAAATTAAAAGAACTCTGTGATGTATATTTAGTACAAAGAGGATGTAAGCAAAGGGCATGTTACGTAATATTAACAAATGACATTGAAAAGCAGAACTTACAGTGATTTTCTTGTGTCATCACAAAAGGATGGTTTTGAATTGAAAATGGGTATAACAAAGATGGTAAAGGGAATCAGATCCAAAGATAGTTGAGAGAGAGACTTGAAGAACATCTATTTGCTTTAAATGAGTTCCTATCTTTGGGTTTAGATTATTCTAGGATACTGAAATAATGTCCAGATATTTTCATAGAGCCATTACTCATAATCTGAGGATCAGGCCATTATGGTTGGTAATCTTCTGTTTGATTCCCAGTAAATTCTTAGAGCACTTGTTTATGGGTGTTGAGAGAAGAATTAAATATTTGAAAGGTTTAACAAAAATGCATCAATAGACAGTCATCTCATTTGTATTTTTCCTTTTCAAGGAATTAGAGGTTTAGACAAAACTAATCAGTGGGGACAGGATCAAAATGGAATGGATATTTCAGTTTCAAAATGATAGGCCAACATAACAGCCAGGATAAATGCAAGTCCTAAGATTAGGTTTAAAAAGTCATGCCTAGTGGAAGGATATTGAGGATCCAGCTTAGAGCCATTAAAGTAAAAAAATCTACATATTTGGTTGATTTTTAAGTTTAAAAGAAATACCCCAAATTATAACAGATTTTGCCCTCATAGATGTGTTTTCGCCTTAAACATGGAAGGAAACAGCTTCATCTGTATTGGCAAAGATGCCATTTCCAGTATTGCGCTGGCTCTTGGATACCTCTGTGTGCATGCTCAGTCTTGTCTGACTCTTTGCAACCCCATGGACTGTAGTCCACAAGGCTCCTCTGCCCATGGGATTTCCCAGGGAAGAATGGAGTGACTTGCCGTTTCCTACTCCATATTTTTGGGTTACTGTATTTAAACTCAGGGTCTGCAAATTATGCTGAATGAATAATAGTTGAAGGAACTGATTATATGTGTGTGTGTTTAATGTTTTGGTATTTTTGGCCTTGAGAAGTGGGGGATGTTATCTCCCTGACCAGGGATGGAACCCACGCCCTGTGCACTGGAAGGAGACGTCTCAACCACTGGGCCATCAGGAAAGTCCGAGAAGGAGCTAATTACAATGCTTAGGCCGGAGAAGACATGCTATATCTTCAAACATTCGAAGGCATGCTATGATATGGGCTCCTAATTTTCTTTAGCTCTCAGTTCAGTTCAGTCACTCAGTCCCAAGCCTCCTTGTCCATCACCACCTCCTGGACTTTACTCACACTCATGTCCATTGAGTCAGTGATACCATCCAAACATCTCATCCTCTGTTGGCCCCTTCTTTTCCTCCTTCAATCTTTCCCAGCATCAGGGTCTTTTCCAATGAGTCAGTTCTTTACATCAGGTGGCCCAAGGATTGGAGTTTCAGCTTCAGCAGCAGTCCTTCCAATGAATATTCAGGACTGATTTCCTTTAAATGGACTGGCTGGATCTCCTTGCAGTCCAAGGGACTCTCAAGGAGTCTTCTTCAACACCACAAATCAAAAGCATCAATTCTTTGGTGCTCAGCTTTCTTTATAGTCCAACACACGTCCATACGTGACTACTGGAAAAATCATAGCTTTTCTTCCAAGGAGATGATTTCATGGCTGCAGTCACCATCTACAGTGATTTTGGAGCCCAAGAAAATAAAATCTGTCACTGTTTCCACTCTTTCTCCTTCTATTTGCTGTGAAGTGATGGGACCGGATGTCATGTTCTTAGTTTTGTTAATATTGTGTTTCAAGCCATCTCTTTCACTCTCCTCTTTCACTCTCCTCTTTCACCCTCATCAAGAGGCTCTTTAGTTCCTCTTTGCTTTCTGCCATTAGAGTGGTGTCATCTGTGTATCTGAGGTTATTGCTATTTCTCCAGTCAATCTCAATTCCTAGAAAAACATTTGTTTGGATCCAGAGCTATTTTGATATAAATATGTACTAAAATGGCTTAAAGTTATTTGTATATCTTTATAAAAATTAAATTCTCAAGGCAAATATTTATTCTATGGACAATGCCTGCTGTTCTTTTGGATTCACAACTCCCGCAAATGATTGCATGTCCTCTCATGCCTCCAAAGTTCAGATTAAGAACTGAATAAGATAATAAAATTGTGATTCAATAGCTCTGGGTGGGACCTGGGAATTTACATTTTTAACCGATTTTGAGGTGATGCTGATGCCGCCCGAAGGCAAATCACATTTTGAGTAGCAATAAAGTATCTTCCAGTTTCAAAATTTATCATGAGTTTTATCCTTTATCCACATCGAACATTGTGGATAATATAGAGCATAGTCCCCTTCTGCATTCTGGCTTTACCATTTATCAAGGAGAGTGATCTTGAGGAAATTCTTTCATGAGATTGACACCTAAGGATTAAATGAAATAACGCAAGTAAAATGCTTAGCATAGTAGTTGATATATAGCTATCATTCTATATATGATTATGGCTACTGATTATTTTAGTGACAATGAATGTACAGGTGATGATGAGAAATAAGCAGATTTCTTATACAAGCCTTCTTTTTAAAATTTTGTTGAAGTATATTTGATTTACAATGTTAATTTCTGCTATAGAGTGATTCAGTGATATATATATATATATATATATGTATACATACATTCTTTTATGTATCCTTTTCCATTATGGTTTATCACAGAATATTGACTTTAGTTCTCTGTGCTATACAGTAGAACTTTGTTGTTTATCCACCCTATGTATATAATAGTTTGCAACTGCTAATTCCAAACTCCCAAGCCTTCCATCCCCCACCCCTCTCCCCCTAGGCAATTCCAATTGTTCTGTATATCTGAGAATCTGTTTCTGTTTTATAGATAGGTGCATTTGTGTCATGTTTTAGATTCCACACATAAGTGATATCATATGGTACTTTTCAATCTCTTTCAGATTTACTTCACTTAGTATGATAATGTCTAGGTCCATTCATGTTGCTGCAAATGGTATTATTTCATCCTTTTTATGGTTGAGTATTATTCCAAATGTAGCATTTGTGTGTGTGTGTGTGATGTATACAAACTAATATATACATATATATATATATATAGTATGTATCCTTATTGATATCTTCCTTATCCATTCATCTGTCAGTGGACATTTATGTTTTTCCATATCCATAAATAGTCCTGCTATGAACATAGGGGTACATGAATCTTTTTAAATTATAGTTTTGTCTAAATATATATGCCTAGGTGTGGGATTCCTGGGGCCTATGGTGACTCTATTTTTAGTTTTTGAGGAACCTCCCTACTGTTTTCCTTAGTGGCTTCACCAATTTACATTCCATCAATAGTGTAGGAGGGTTCCCTTTTCTCCATACCTGCTCCAGCATCTTATACAACTTTCCTTAAATAAGCCTTCTTTCATAATACCATATGTGTTCTAAAAATTGCACACTGAAAAACAAGTTCAGGAAACAGACCCATCCAGTGCATCTGTGTAACTGAAGCACTAAAAAGAACAAAATAAAGATTTCTATCTGGGGAGTTAATTTAGATGGTCATAGCAGAAGTTCAGCATTGCTGGAAGCTGCCACCGTGGATGTTACAACTAAGAAAAAAATATTACAAAAGAAATACAGCAAGAGTGCAATGAGCACAGCATTAGTGGGTGTGGAGAGGTCCGGAATGGTAGAGCTGATAATAAGGTCAGCAAGGAGGTTGGGCAGGTCAAGGCTGTTTGAGGTAAAAGCCCAAGACTGGCAGTGCCTTTCAGATTCCTTCAAACACCGTTGAATCGGCTCCTGCTGAAACTGCGACAGCTGAACTGATGCTACTTTCTTTGTTTATTTTCTTTCCTCCTGAAGGTTATACTTCTGTTCAACTATTTTGCACTCAACCATGCCTGGGAGTAAGGAAGGCAGAAATCACATACAGAACAAGCCAACTTCTGCGTTTTGCTTCCATCATTCCAGTTATAAAACTATATTACAGAACTAGCTGCTAATTTTAGCTACCCAAGCCTACATTACAGCAGAACAGAATGTATTGGGTTTTATAGTCTCTGTTTAACCTGAAAGAAAACGCTTCCTCTAGCCTTCTTCGATTCACTAATATCCAGGTTACTGAAGGCTCTCTGGGTTACAGTGGTGGAGAAACCATTTGCAAACACTTGACCAATAGAAGCAAAGGGGTGGGGGTGGGGGTGAGTCACCACTCACTCTTGGCTTAATATCTCCCTTACATCTTCCAGTACTCTTGCCTGGAAAATCCCATGGACGGAGGAGCCTGGTAGGCTGCAGTCCATGGGGACACGACTGAGCGACTTCCCTTTCACTCATTGGAGAAGGAAATGGCAAGCCACTCCAGTGTTCTTGCCTGGAGAATCCCAGGGACGGGGGGAGCCTGGTGGGCTGCCCTCTGTGGGGTGGCACCGAGGGGACACGACTGAAGCGATTCAGCAGCAGCAGCAGCAGCGGCAGCACATTTTCCCTGTATCATGTTCCCATCATGGGTGATGACTAAACTCAGCCATGAAACACTTTCTCCTAGTTTAACTCATTCCCAAACTCCCTCTCCTCATCCCAAACTACTTCTCTATGCAGCTTTCATAGAAGATGGCAGTGATAAGTTGGGTAAGCAAGTATCTTCAAAGGAACCCGAGAGGATCAGGTGTAACATTTTGGTTGGTGACCTCAATTCCTTTAGGGAAGGAAAGGAT
The DNA here is from genome assembly GCA_917880005.1 of Nanger dama. NCBI lineage: Eukaryota > Metazoa > Chordata > Mammalia > Artiodactyla > Bovidae > Nanger > Nanger dama. The sequence goes on along the minus strand of CAKJTW010000032.1, from coordinate 9,089,475 downwards.
AAAAATAACACTTATATTCAAAAAGGCTGCAACTCTTGGCCAAATATCCTAACTAAGTGTAAACTTGATGGCTTTGCCTTGATGTTTGTTTAAGCAGCAGCCTGCAGTATGGCACAAGGTAAATTTTGCCTCCACTTGTGTTATTCCAAATAGTTTTCAAAAGCTCCTGTGAAATATAGACTGTGGCTTTGATCCAGAATCTTATTGAGGGCTGACATTCCCACGAACAACTCTAGCTCCAACCAGCTTCAGCCACTTTAAAACTTCTCATTTAAATTCATATTCCTCATAGTCTCAACAAGCAAGAGATAGAGTGAGGAAGGCAAAGTAAGATGCCTGTTCTGGATCTACAAGACCCTCAGATCAAACGGATGCATCTAGGCATCAGGAAAAGAGTAGAAATCCCTGAAGAAAAGAGCGACATCCTTGTGTGCTCTTTGCCTATGAGACCAGAATTTCTGACCAACTCTCAGTTCAAATAAACTTGCAACATGTGTCTGAAGGTTTCCATCACCCTGCAAATCAGAACAAAAAAGTAACCACATATTTCTAAACATCAGGCTGTCTTGCAAGATTTCTGAAAGTCTTTAGGCCATGTTTTGGGGTAAAAATAGAAATAAAAGGGCTGATGCAGTAAGCATTGTTTGAGGGAGGCAGCGTCCCTGGTTTCGGTTCACTTTGTGGGCGTTCCTAAAATCTATTGTTAGGTTTTGCTTTTCCACCTCTCTCCCCACAGCCTCTTCCACATTCACACTCCAAAGCCTCTTCTTGTCCTTGGTAATTTGAGGAATTTATCTATATTTGAGATACTGGAAGATATTTAAGTTATATGCATTGACAGCAGATTCGCCTTTTTAAAGGAGATGCTCAGGAAATAAGAAATCTTTTTCCTGCTTCTCATCTCTGGCTGCAGGGAGATGGGCCCAATCTCTCTTGTGCCTCTTTAGTTACACAGTTCAGGTACTCCTGGTTTTTCAATGAGCCCTCCCACCTCTCTGTGCCCTAATCCATTTCACGCTGGATTTGGTAATGTCTGGTGACTCCATGTTTGCACTTAAAGGCATCTCAGCTAATCTCTCTGGTTTGGTGATCTGTTCCTTGGACTCAGTGAACACCAACCCTAGGATTCTTTTCTTTGTCTGACTCATTGGTTTCTCCACTGAGATTGGAAGTGATCTTTATTCTCTTTACATCTCCTTTCATACGGTACTTTTTGGAGAATAATGTAACAGAGAAGAACAAGCCTGACTCCATGTTGGATCTAATCCTTTTCCTCTAACCCTTGTACTCTGTTTCCTGAGCTTAGGCATGCTGGCTTTGCACCTTTGGTAAAAGGATATTGCCTACAGCCTGAATATACCCCTTCTCAAGGCTCTGACCTTTAAACGTGCAACACGTTTCCATTCATTTAGAGATACAAATTTGTAGAATAGAAAATAACAGTTGTCTTGTTGGAGATTTTTAGGAATATTGTGACAGACCTATGTGGACACCTGTAAGAACAAAAATTCCTGCACCGAGAAGTCTGTAAAAAGCAGCCACAAGTCTCCCCTTTTAGTATAAAAGAAGCCTGCATTCTAACTTGAGTAAGACGGTTCTCTGGGACACTAGTCCGCCCCCTTCTCAGCCTGCTGCCTTTCTGAATAAAGTTGCTGTTCCTTGCCCTAGAACTCATCTCCCGATTTATTGGTCTGTCATGCAGAGAGCTGTATGAGTGTGGACTCAGTAACAATATGAGATTGATTTTCTTGGCCCCAAATCTGACTTTTCCAGAGGAAAAGTTGACAAAGCACAAACTAACAGTGAGTTAATTTTATCATTGATCTTCAGGATACATTTGGGACATGTTATGGCTTTCTAAGTTGCAACTCAGTCACTTGGTAAAGATAATTTGACAACCTGTTATTTTCTGAAACTGTTCTATGCTTTCTCTCTCCATTCCCTCTGCCTTCCACGAGGACCTTATTCTTGATTGCTGGTAACCTCTTAATTAGTCCCCTTGCTGCCAGGCCTAGTCCTGTTCACATTGTCACCAGAGGATAATGTCAAAAATGTGAGACTAGTGATGACCTCAGTTCAGTTCAATTCAGTCGCTCAGTCTTGTCTGCAAAGAATGATGACCTAGAGGAGTAAAATGGGGGTGGGAGGAGGGAATTTAAAGAGGGAGGGGATATATGTATACTTAGGACTGATTCATGCCATTGTATAACAGAAACTAATACAACATTTTAAAGCAATTATACTCCAATTTAAAAAAAAAAAACTAAAAATTTTGAGAATACAGACTGGTAAGCTCTGGCCTCTGCTTTGCTGTTTAAAGCATTTAGCTGCCTATTCAGCATTTACACCAATGTTTCCAAAGGGACAGGGAATCAGAGAGAAACTTCAGCAAATAAATAAATGGCTGAATATATTTTCTAAAATTTGATATCATGAAATCCCTTTTGGAGACTCCATATGCTTTCATAATTCAGAGCTGTAGCAGTTTTGAAGAATCTTACAGTGAAGAAACTTGCTCAGTTCAGAATTTTCTTAATGTATGTAGTCATGACATTTTTTTAAATTTTATTAATAAAAATTTTTTATGGTAATTGCCACAAGACACTTGAGTAATGCTTTCTAGAATAAAAGGCTAGCTGCAGTGTCTTCATACAGCTTTTGCTCTGTAAATGTACCTATGTGTTTCTTCCTCTTCTTATAAAAACACGAGTCGTACTGAAATACGCCCCTACCCTGATGATAGCTATCTCCAAGCCAGGAAAATAGCCCTCACTAGAAAACAACCCTGACCTTAATGGGATCTTGGTCTTGGACTTCCAACCTTCAAAATTGTGAGAAAATAAATTTCTGTTTAAGCTGGCAAAAAAAAAAAAAAAAAAAAAAAGACAAACTGCTTACCTTGTAGCCCTGGGCATTTCATAGCGTGTTATTTCCTGTCTCCCTATCCTGCCTGATTTTTCCACCTCTGGATGCCTTGCCCTTTTATATGCATTCTATCTAAATAAGGTGAGCATGAAGGATCACCTTTAGCTTATTTCTTTACATTTGCCTGTCTCTCTGTCTAGAGTGTTTTTCTTTCCCTTGTCTGCATGGTAAAATTTCCCTTCCCTATCTTTCTAAATCCAAAATAGATCCTTGCAAGGGGAATTCTTTATTAACTCCTGCCCATTAGAGTTAATTACTCCCTCCTTAGCTCTACTGCTCTGCCTGTTCCCCTCCACATTTTGGCTGAAATCATATAACGGCTGAGGATTGTGTTTGTGAGTCTTAGGTGTTAAGATAGCTAAGAGTGGCTTAATGAAAAGAGTTTGAATCTGTATTCAGTTTTTAGGATAATGCCTGGAACATAGATGTCTGTAGAACAGATGAATGGCTGTATACGATACATGGGTAACATCATTCTGGATTCTGAACTTCTGTTCATTTGGTGTCTTAAGTTAGATAGCACATCAAGAAAAAAAAAGCAACAATTTCCTCATAGGGAAAGGAGATATATGAGTTGCATGTGTGTACAGATCTGTATACATACACACACACAGATATGTGCCTGAATATAGTTCTCAAACACACATTATATATACACAAGGGACATTCCCAGGTGGTGCAGTTGTAAAGAATCTATCTGCCAGAAGACACAAGAGGCTTGGGTTAGATCCCTGGGTTAGGAAGATCTCCTGGACTCAGAAATGACACCCTACTTCAATATTGTCATCTGGAAAATTTTAAGGACAGAGGAGCCTGCTGAACTATAGTCCATGGAATCATAAAGAGTCAGACATGACCGAGCACACACACAAGGGACAATCACAAGCACACGCTTTGCCTTCATAGACATTTTCTTCAGCCATAAAAGAACGGTTTAATAAAGGATTATTAGGAAATTCAGGAAAAGAAGCTTCACCGCGGGGAAGGAAACACATCCACTGTCTTAGAAATAACACTGTGGGAATTTTAATCTTTACACATAATCCTTCACTTCTGAGGTCTCCTCTAAACAACAGACCTGCAGTCTCCTGCACAGATTTCCATTTATCTGCGTGGGCTGAGCTGACCCCACTGGAAATCTAACATTGCTCTGGCTATCGATCCAGACACTCTGACACTGGCGTGGCCCCTTTGTGTGAAATTTACAGAAGGGCTTGCTAGAGAGTTCTGAAGTGCAGGAGCATCCCAGAGGCTGCTGCTTTCCTCCTAGGGCTGGTAGAGAGGAATTCTGAGCCTCTTCTGTCCTGCAAGGGAGCAGCACCTCGCCGATGCCTCCCTCTCAGGCTCCCGTGCCTGGCGCGCTCTGCCGTCTTGTTCTCATTCCTCGCTCTCTGTCTTGCTCTGACCCTGAATGTAACGTGACCACTGAGTCATGACCTTCACGGGCAGCAGGGGCGCTGTGTTCTCCCTCAGCTCCTGTCTCTCTGGCCTTAAGCGAGAATGAACTCACTAAGCACGAGATCCCCTTAAAAAAATTGAACTGAAAGAAGTGTTGTTTGCTTTCTGGCCCTCAAACACCAAGGCACTGTTGTGCTCCTTAAAATTGTAAATTATGTCTGTTTAAGAAAATGTCAGTGTTTTTTAAAACAGAATAACAGTGCTGGAAGAGACTTGGCTGTGCTATTTGTTACCAAAGTTTCATGCAAGAAAAATGATGCATTCATCATTATGAGCGCAGTCGAGGGGCCTAATGGCTGGGGCACAATGGCGCTTCAGTTCTTTTAAGTAACAAGATGGATTTTTTTTTTCTCCTCGGCAAGTTATCTGAGTAACGTAAAAAGCTCATAAACTGAGATCCAGAGAAGCTGTCGATAAGGCACTATACTTAACAACAATTAAAATGGGAGACACATCTCGTATAATTAAATTGATTTTTTTTTCCTGCCAGAAACAAGACTTTTTCAGATAATGATTGCTTTGGTTGTCTAAAATTGTTTGTGTCGAGGTGGAGGAGGTTGCGCTCTGTTGTTACATTCAGGCTGCTTCTTGTATCTTCGAAATCCAATTCCTAAATAGGCCGATTGGATGATTTTTGAGTACAGAAGGGTAAATAGCTATGGATAATCTCTGCAATCAATGTAAAATCACTGCCCTGGTAAACATATTATTTAGTGACACAGAATTTCAGCAAGTGGACTCAGAGGTGTGGGGAGGCTGAGGGGGTGCAGAAGGGGGTTAACAAAGGGGCCAGTCCTCTGTGATAGGGTCACTGGCCAGTCAGGACCCCAAACAAGACTCTTAATTTAGTCATGCATTCTCCATTTTAATGCAAGCATAACTTGGTCACATTTTTCTGTGTCTAAAATATGTTAAAGATCTATAAAACAAGGAATTTAATTTCTTACTTTAAAAATTGCCTTTTAAGGGTGCATCTAACACCCTCCCCCAATAGCACCTAACCCCTTTCTGACCTCCGAATAACTCCACTAAATTGGGATATTTACCTGAACATTCCTTGCTTGGCCTCCATTCATGGCAAACAGCTGTTGGAATGAACACAAAGGGACTTGTCTGACTTTCTAGTAATAACCTTGATTTTGTTTTTTCCTGGTATCTTGAAAGCATTAATAGAGAATTGAGTTTTACCTTTCCCAGCATGGGAATGGCTGTTTTTCCATTAAATATTACTGGATTTAATGGAGCTAGAAATATTAAAAGAAACTCTAGCCATATGGAAGTTTCAAAAGAAAGAAGGAAAGAGAAAGAGAGGACGGAAGGAGGGAAGGAAAGGGGTTATTTGTTGTTTTATTTTTATTCAGTTTTTTAAAAGCTAGAAGAACTCTGGAGGAGAATGGACTAGGGTTGTGTGCAAGTGGGTGGAACATATTTGCTGTGAAATAGGATGGAATGTGTACTGACTGAGCTGTTTTCCATGAGAATAAAAATGTATCTGCTCTCCATCCCCTTTTCACAGCAGTGGCCTTTTAAAACATAGTGCCTCAGTGACTGGTGGTCAGACTGCATGCATCGCTCCCTTTGGAAGTAATGGCCCTGGATTGTGACCAGCTTTGCTCACCTTGCTGGGCAAAGGCAGCGGAAGAGACACTCCATTTCCAAGCCTGTGGGAGTCGAGTTCATCTCTTTCCAGTATTCACTGGAGAAATGTCTAATGGGTTAGGGTATGGGCGAGTACTTATCCTAACAAAGTGCTTCCTTGCCAGCTGGGTTAATGTGTCACTATGCCAACTCTTGGCCTTAAGCCTCTGCCTTCATTACCCCTTGGCCCTGGGGTAATGATGCTGGGTGATGTGATAAAAGAAACTGGACCATGGAAAATGACCAAGGAATGAAATGTACTTGCACAAGTCCCTGATCTTCTTTTAGTCTCTGTATTCTGTAAGATGAATGCAATGATACCACCTAGACTTAGTAGGATGATTGTTTGTAACAACTACATGTATAAAAACTTTATGATGTGAAAGATGTGGAATTTAGCATAATAAAACTGTAGAAGTATTTATTTTACTGGGATTCAGGTCAAACTGGTTTTTTTTATTTTTGGTTCAAATTTTCGGTAATTCTCCCTGCCTACATGTACACACAAGAGAGCACACCAATATCAACAACAACATAAAGGGTCTTTGGGCAAGTGTTCCATGACGGATGAGTCAGTCTTCTTGTTTTGCTCTACATATGAGTCAATAATCTTTAATTGTAAAAAAGTAAAATACAGTTGACCCTTGAACAACACAGGTTTGAACCACATGGGTCCACCTATATGCAGATTTCTTTTTAATAAATACTTACTACAGTACTGCACCATCTAAGGTTGGTTGGATCTGAGGATGAGAAATACCCATAGAGAAGGCCCATTGCAAAATTATATGCAGATTTTCAGCTTCATAGAGGGTCAGGACTCCTAATTCTTGCATTCATTGTTCAAGGATTAGCTGTACATAAAAAGCACATAAACTAACCTACAGCTTTGGGGGTAGTTTTGAAATTCAAATGAAATGACTGAGTGAAAGTATTTAGCATCTTATAGCCTATTTTGCCACTCCAGTGTTCTTGCCTGGAGAGTCCCAGGGACAGCTGAGCCTGGTGGGAGGCCGTCTCTGGGGTCGCACAGAGTCGGACATGACTGAAGCGACTTAGCAGCAGCAGCAGCAGCCGCCTATTTTGTGTGCATGGTCACCGAGTGTGTCCAACTCTTTGCAACCCATTGGACTGTAGCCCGCCAGGTTACTTTGTCTGTTGACTTTTCAGGGAGGAATATTTGAGTGGGTTGCCATTTCCTTCTCCAGAGCTTCTTTCCAGCCTGGGGATTGAACCCACGTCTCCTGTGACTCCTGCATTGCAGGCAAATTCTTAACCCACTGAGCCATGAGGGAAGCCCAGCCTATTTCATAGGTGGTAGTTATTATTTTGGAAATCAAATTCTTATTAAAAAGTGATATTGAATGTCACAGTCCCTTTATTTTACCAAGAAATGTCATTCAAAGACTCATGATGACTCTGTGAGCTAGAAAGAGTGTCCTCACTATTGTTAATAGTGAAAGAGAAAGTGAAGTCACTTAGTCGTGTCCGACTCTGTGACCCTGTGGACTGTAGCCTACCAAGCTCCTCTGTCCATGGGATTCTCCAGGCAAGAATACTGGAGTGGGTTGCCATCTCCTTCTCCAGGGGATCTTCCCGACCCAGGGATCGAACACGGGTTTCCTGCATTGGAGGCAGACTCTTTAGCCTCTGAGCCACCAGGGAAGCCTAATTGTTAATAGTGTCCTACAATATTATACTAGTGTATACACTACACACACTATAGTGTATAATAAGTAAGGACATCATGAGTTAGAGGATTCAGCAACTAATCCAGAGTCACTTCGATAGAGCAGAGATTCAAACAGTCTCTGTGACCCCTGAAGCCTTTTGCTCATTATGTATCAATTCACAGAGTCCAAGAACTAAAATTTGTTCAATTTGACACCAGCTTAATCCCTTTAATTATGGACATCTGAAGAATATGTTAGAACTATACATGGGACAACAGACTGGTTTCAAATCAGGAAAGGCTGTATATTGTCACCCCTGCTCATTTAACTTATATGCAGAGTACATCATGAGAAATGCTGGGCTGGATGAAGCACAAGCTGGAAGCAAGACTGCCGGGAGAAATATCAATAACCTCAGACATGCAGATGACACCACCCTTATGGCAGAAAGTGAAGAGGAACTAAAAAGCCTCTTGATGAAAGTGAAAGAGGAGAGTGAAAAAAGTTGGCTTAAAGCTCAACATTCCAAAAACAAAGATCATGGCATCTGGTCCCATCACTTCATGGCAAACAGATGGGAAAACAGTTGAAACAGTGAGAGACTTTATTTTTGGGGGCTCCAAAATCACTGCAGATGGTAATTGCAGCCATGAAATTAAAAGATGCTTGCTCCTTGAAATAAGAGCTGTGACCAACCTAGATAGCATATTGAAAAGCAGAGACATTACTTTGCCAACAAAGGTCCATCTAATAAAAAATATTGCTTTTCCAGTATTCATGTACAGATGTGAGAGTTAGACTATAAAGAAAGCTGAGCACCAAAGAATTGGTGCTTTTGAATTGGTGTTGGAGAAGGCTTTTGAGAGTCCCTTGGACTGTGAGGAGATCAAACCAGTCAATCCTAAAGGAAATCAGTCTTGAATATTCATTGGAAGGACTGATGTTGAAGCTGAAAACTCCAATACTTTGGCCACCTGATGCAAAGAGATGACTCATTTGAAAAGACCCTGATGCTGGGAAAGATTGAAGGCAGGAGGAGAAGGGAACCACAGAGGATGAGATGGTTGAATGTCAACACCGACTTGGTGGACATGAGTTTGAGTAAACTCAAGAGGTGATGATAGACAGGGAAGGCTACCATGCTGCAGTCTATGGGGTCACAAAGAGTCGAACATGACTGAGTGAAACAAACTGAAGAATATAGTTTATCAGATATGTATGTGTATTTTTTCAGCCTTTTGGAAATTTAATTTATTGAACTTTTAATTTTCAAGTGTCTGTTAGTGTTGCTCTATCACTTTTTTCCTAAGAATCAAGCAAAGCTAACCAACCTCTTGATCACAATAACACAACAAAGGTCAGTGATAAATTGTATATAGTAATAATTTAAAGTAATGCTGTGCTTAGGGCTTTGATGTTCCACAGCAACCTCCAAATTGAACACTGACAGTCAAGTTTGAATTCATTCATGTGACAGGATGTTAATTCAAGCCTTTACTTTGGAAACGTGAAGATAAAATCTTTTGGAGGTTACTTTTAGTAATTTAAAAAGTGTAGGTTTTGTTGTTTGAACAATAACAGACCAGACCTTTGTGTTGTCTTCATTATGAGTGTAGTTTTTAAAAGCTGCATGTTTTCCACCTATATTCACTATTTTTCTCTCTAAAATTCGTTTTAGACCTCTAACATTTTTAGAGGTCCTTTTATTTCCTTCATAATCTGTGAATCCTGCATCAGAAAACCACCAACTTATTGTAAGCTTGTAATTAATTACAAAAAAAGCAATTTTGTCAATAGTACTGACTTCAGTCTTATAAAACAATGAAACGAAGTATGGAATATTTTAAGTAAATTGCTTTTTATAGGATTTTTATCTTCAAAATTGACTGTGACTTCATGGTTTGTTGTGAAGTATCAAACCACATTAGTCTGAACTTTTGGTCAAATTGACTAAATTCAGTAAATTTATTTTGCTCTACATTTGACCAAAAGTTCATTAGTAATAGCATAACTAGATTTTAGGGATAGTAATAAAGACTGGTAAAATCAGTATCCTATTGTAGCTTATCAACGTTTGACTGTGTAAATGCATAAACAAACCAAAAGAACACAAACAAAAAGAAATAGAAGGAAAGAACTAAATTCAGAGGCATGTAAACAAGCAATATAATATACTAGAAAGGTCAAAATCTGGAGAAATGTGTTCCTACCCCAATTTAGAAATTCTTATCCAAGGTTAAAGTGTCTGCCTCCAATGTGGGAGACCTGGGTTTGATCCCTGGGTTGGGAAGATCCCCTGGAGAAGGAAATGGCAACCCACTCCAGTATTCTTGCCTGGAGAATCCCATGGATGGAGGAGCCTGGTAGGCTACAGTCCACGGGGTCACGAAGAGTTGGACATGACTGAGCGACTTCACCTTATGGGGATTTAGGTTAAAGTGCTTGAGGGCTTGGTGCCTTTTTCTTGTAAATGGGCTTGACTGAACCTAAACAACAGATGGATTTCCAATAGTTACCTAACATTTTTGTAGGATTTACTAATAGAAACTATGTGTCATGCACACTTTTTTAAAAAACTTTTAATTTTATATTGAAGTATAGCAGATTAACAGGCTTCCCAGGTGGCGATAGTGGTAAAAAAAAAACCCACCTGGCAATGCAGGAAACATAAGAGATGTGGATTCAGTCCCTGCTTTGGGAAGATACACTGAAGAGTGCCTGGCAACCCACTCCAGTATTCTTGCCTGGAGAATCCCATGGACAGAGGAAACTGACAAGCTACAGTCCATTGCGTTGCAGAGTCAAACACGACTGAAGAGACTTAGACAAATGCAGGCACAGCAGATTAACAATGTTGTGATAGTTTCTGGTGTATCGCCAAGGGACTCAGTCCTGTACGTACACGAATCCATTCTCCCCCAAACCCCTCCCATCCCGGCTGCCACAGGACACTGAGCAGAGTTCCCTGTACTATACAGCAGGACCTTGTTGGTTATCCATTTTAAATATATCAGAGTGTACATGTCCCTCCAAAACTCCCTAACTATCCCTTTCTGGCTTCTTTACTGGCTGGCAACCATGAGGTCCTTCTCTAAGTCTGTTTCTTTTCTGTAAATAAGCTCATTTGTATAGTTTCTTTTTACAGTGAGCATATACGTGATATTATACAATATTTCTCTTTGTCTGACTTACTTCACTCAGTATGAGAATTTCTAGTTTTTTTTTTTTAAACTGTTACAGCTTTATTCTTGTATGTTTTATATATTCCTGTTCTGTGTAAAATTTGCCTTGGGGTGGGGAGTGTTTTCTGTTTAAAAAAGCTGTATCTATCTATCTATCTATCTATCTATCTATCTATCTATCTATTTATTCCTCTCTAAACAATCAGACAAAATAGTGTGCTCTCATATTCCATATATAGTAGTATAGAAAAATCCACATATTTGGATCAATGTGTAGAGTAAGAAGGGATACTGAAAATGATTCATTTAGTCAACAAATATTTATTGACTAACTATTTGTGTCTACTGCATGATAGAACCAGGTGGTCAAGTGGTAAATCCGCCACCCAGTGCGGGAGATGCAGGTTCTATTCCTGGGTTGGGAAGATGGGAAATGGCAACCCATTCCAGGACTCCTGCCTGGAAAATTCCATGGAGAAAGGAGCCTGGTGGGCTACAGTCATGGGGTCCCTAAGAGTCGGACATGACTAAGTGTCTGAGCACACATGATGGAATACTGTGGTCTCAAGGGATACAATCTTGCAAGATAAATTCTGGATTGGTACTCAGAAACTTAAAGTCCAATTGGGTCCAACACACACTAGTCGTGTCAACTTAGGTGAGTCATATTTCTAGACAGATATTTCATAATCTGACTCTCTAATCATACATCTTGCCAAATGTCTCCTTAGGTTCTAACTGCCCAACTCGCACTTTCTCCCATTACAGCACTCTTCACAGACTCAATTTACTCCTGATAATTCTGACAATGTTCCTGGCCTAATTTAGTTTTAATTGCTTGAGGATTCCAGGCTGTGAGTTTCTGGAAATTGTTTTTTCAGGATATTTGCTTGTGACTTTGTGTTTGTTGTGCTATTCTATTATTAAAGCATCATTTCTTTCCTAAACACCTTGAAAATGCCAACTTGAGAGGGAGGGGCTCAGACCCACTAACACTTTTGCATAAATTACTTCAGCAAGTATTTGTTTATGGCAGATGGGATTAAGTATGGTGGGACAGATTCTTGGATTGCCTAACTTTGATAAGGGAGGAAAAGGAAAAGAAGCACTGACAAGTCAATGAGCATGGAAAGGGGAAAACAGAAAATTTGCAAATACATTTAACACAGGATTTCCTGATGTTCACTGAGGAATTTAAGTTTCTGTCATCAAGAAACTTAAAAATATTTTAAAGGACAAAGCATGGGCAAAATACAACTCAAATAATTATGCAGGTTTGGGGCTTCTCAGGTGGCTCAGTGATAAAGAACCTGCCTGCTAATGAAGGAGACATGTGTTCAATCCCTGGTTGGGAAAGATCCCTGGGGAAGGAAATGGCAACCGCTCCAGTATTCTTGTCTGGGAAATCCCATGGACAGAGGAGCCTGACAGGCTACAGTCCATGCGGTCGCAAAGAGTCAGACACAACTTAGAGACTAAACAACAACAATGAGTGTAACAGTTCACTCTCAAAGTTAGTGGATCAGAGAATACACGGGAATCCAAAGCATTGGAGGTATCTTTGTGGAATGATTTCTCCTCATCAGTGGATGCCCAAATGTAAAACCAAAAAGACTGTCCTGTACCAACATCCTTCTCCCGTTCTTATTGCTATATAAAACTGTGATAACGTTTCAAAATCTCAGATATTCTTATTCTGCTTATTCTTGTTATTCAGTGACTAAGTAATGTCCGATTCTTTGAGACCTCATAGACGGTAGCATGCCAGGTTTTACTGTCCTTCACTATATCCTGGAGTTTGCTCAAACTCATGTCCATTAAGTCAGTGATGCCATCCAATCATCTCATTCTCTGCCGCCTCCTTTTCCTCCTGCCCTCAATCTTCCCCAGTATCAGGGTCTCTTCCAATGAGCTGGCTTTTCACATCAGGTGGCCAGAGTGTTGGAGCATCAGCTTTAGCATCAGTCCTTCCAATGAATATTCAGGGTTGATTTCCTTTAGGACTGGAGCGTTGATCTCCTTGTTGTCCAAGGGACTCTCAGGTCATCTCTAGTGCCACAATTCGTTATTATTCTGCTTAATAGGGTAGAATAACTCATGCCAGAAACATAACTATGTCAGTCAATGGGTGGGAATATGCTATAGAATTTTAGGTCTTGAAGAAAGACAGAAAGAATGAGTTACTCTGTTTAAGACTGACAGCAGCAGCAGAACCTGACTTAGTTGGCAGTCCTAAATTCATGCCACTCTTATTTCTGCAGGCTTTGTTTGTTTGTGTTTAATAAAAATGATCACTTCTCACATGTTTATATTCAAATAGAGACTCAGAAGTCAGTAAATGCATCTATTCATTCAGTTGAGAAAACCAATTTTCCCAGTGTGTGCACATGTGTTTGTGGTTTGCTAACTTTTTTTTTTTTGTCTTTTTAAGAAATACATATGCTGTAGCTTCAAGGGTGGAAAATTTTATACATTTCTATAGTGAGGAAGTTTAATGGTAACCCCTTTTGCATGTGTTTTTGAAGAAAAAAAAACTTTTAAAATAGATATTGCCTTAACACCAAGGAATACAAATAAGACTGTATTTGAAATCTCTCTCTTGCAGGATCTCCAAATAAGAATATCAGGTCACTAATTCTTTCTGCATCTCATTCTATGTTAATTCTACATAAACACATCCTAGAAAACAGCAAGAGGATATGCCAGTTGTGAGCCTCCAGATACACTCCCCTTCTCTGTATGCTAGAGTATATTTAAAACAGATTATATTTTTCCCCCTGTGTTTCAGTTTTCACAGTTAATAAGACAGGCATTTCCATGGCTGACTTGCTGTTTTCATGGGTAGCAAACATTCTGATTAGTATTCCAGATATTGTGTTTACCAAATTCTTTTCAAAATACAAAACACCATAGACAATAAAACATTTTCTTCTTGCTGTTTATACTTACAACATCAAAATAATACTAATCATATTGTTAAATATGTTATGATTGCTCTGGTAGCTAGTGTTTCTAAAGAAATATCTGTTGAACCAATGTGACTTGAAAGATTTTCATGCCAAGAAGAAGCTGGAGAGATTAAAAAAAATAATCTTCTCCCATTAATCTCATATGCAAAACTGTAAAATAAAACCTTGCATTGCACAAGGGAGAAGACAAGCTGGAGATTCACAACATTGAGAGTTATGAGCTTCAGTTCTTATGATCTGAATATTTCTGGTGCTCTGCTGCTGCTGCTGCTAAGTCGCTTCAGTCGTGTCCGACTCTGTGAGACCCCATAGACGGCAGCCCACCAGGCTCCTCCATCTCCGGGATTCTCCAGGCAAGAACACTGGAGTGGGTTGCCATTTCCTTCTCCAATGCAGGAAAGTGAAAAGTGAAAGGGAAGTCGTTAAGTCATGTCTGACTCTTAGCGACCCCATGGACTGCAGCCAACCAGGCTTCTCTGTCCATGGGATTTTCCTGGTGCTCTATCAACCTTAAAAACCTCCACTAAATGGAGGATAAGTAAAGGTAACATTGTGTAAGCTGCTGGTAAGTTTTTGTAATTATTCTTTTGAAACTTTTAGAATCAGTTGAGTTTTGGTATCAACCTAATTAACTTCCCAACCTAAGTCTTCGCAGGCATAATTGATCCAGTGTTTCAAAAAAAAAAAAAAAAAAAAAAAAAGAAGACTTAGCTCTTTCCTGCTATCATTTCCTTATTTGGATTCATTCTAAATTTTATGATATTAAGGATGGCACCATAATAAATAAGATAAAAATCAGTAAAGTGATTAGAAGGAAAATATAGGAAACTTGAGGAAAAAGGGAAAGCGGTGGTGGAGGTGGCCATTCTCAAGGGGAATGATAATGCTGCGACATGCAGGTCACATGAATTTCTGTAATAGCTTCTAAAGATCAGCCCCAAACTTTGCAATTTTTTTTAAATTTAAAATATTATATTCTGCATAAAAATGTGAGATAGTTTCATTGATCTATCTTATTTATATTATATTTTTTATTACAGTATAATTGCTTTAGTGAAAGTGAAGTCACTCAGTCCTGTCCAACTCTTTGGGACCCCATGGACTGTAGCCTACAACGCTCCTCCATCCATGGGATTTTCCAGTCAAGAGTATTGGAGTGGGTTGCCATTTCCTTCTCCAGAGGATCTTTCCAACCCAGGGATCAAACCTGGGTCTCCCGCATTGTAGGCAGATGCTTTACCATCTGAGCCACCAGGGAAGTCCTGCCTTAGTGTTATGTGAATTCATCCTGCACAACTGAAACAGCTAAATGGCCTCATAGATCCTCTCCCTCTTGGTCCTCCCTCCCACTCCCATCTAGGTCCTTCCAGAGCAAGGGAGCTGAGTTCCCTGTGCTAGACAGCAGCTTCCCACTACCACATGGCAATGGATATATGTCAATTCTAATCTCTCAGTTCACACCCCCACCCTGAACACATGTCCATCTCTATTCCTACCCTGGAAATAGGGAGGAAAGAAGGAAGAGGAAGAAGGAGAAAGGGAGAAAGAAAGAGTACTTAAGAAGAAGCTACTTTCTGAGAATTATCCAAATAGACAAATTACAAAAGCAAATGAAAGTCCAGATCTAGTCACATTTACATAAATTTGCATTCAGTTCTTGGTAAATTCACTGATTAGTTCTATCACTCAATCATTTCTTCCAGGTGTGTGCAAAGAGCCAGGGGGAGAATGGTAGAAAAGACCTTGCCAGATAAGGCAATGGTTTCAAGGCACAGCAGGGACCTTAGTATCTTGGGAGTATTTGACTGTCAGCAAAATGATCTCCATGCAGAGTTCTCCAGTATCTTTTATCCATACAGCTCTCTCGATGTTTCAAGGCAGCTGTATTTAATATTTATAAACTGGCTTAATGTCTCAGGTTTTGGCTTGGAAGCCATTCTAGATGGGGCCATGTATCAAAGGGGGTAGTCAGTTACAGAGAGAAAAGCAAAGAGAGAAACAGTTTCAACAGAGCTGTAGTTATTTTCTGTGTGAGCAACTGGCCTTCAGAAGCAACTGACATCCTTAGTCAGATGCTGAGCATGTGAGGTGGAAAACCCGTGGCTGGCACCCTTCACAGAGCGTCCTGCGTCTCCACTGCGCAGGTGTTCTGGCTCCAGAGGCCTGCCAACCAGCAACCCGAGTCTCTGAAGGGATTACGCACAGTTGCCTCTTAGTTAAAATAGGGCACTTATGCAAACACAGGATCCACTGTTGTTCACTGTAGTTGTTCTCATTAACTCCCATCCTCTCTGGTTTAGAAACGAAAGAAGCAGATGTAAGCCATGCAGGCTTTATGATTCTTGTTTTGCGACTTGTTAAAATGGGCACCCACAGTTTCTACAAAGTGACTACAGAACTCTGAAATGATGCATGAAATGGGAAAAAATGGAAACAATTTTTGCCCTGAATGCTCAGGTCACAGAAATTACAGACATGGATTCACACAGCAAATGGTGATAAGCCTTCCGTTAGCTTCGGCCAAGAAATAAGCTGACTGCAGTAGGTCATTGCCACAAAGCCAGGACTGAGTCAAAAAGAATAGAATGTCTGTCTCCTTTGACACCATGTAATGTGAATTCTCTCAGGCTCTGCCCTTCTTCCAGCCCTACCCACCAGGTTTTCCTCTCACCCACGCTGCTTCCTGACTTTTTGCTTTTCTTTCTGCTGCATGCCCTTTCCAAATATTCCCTCTTTTATTTGTGTGCACTCTTCTCTTCTACATTTTTTTCTCTAAGTTTCCTTACACTTAGTAGCTGCTTAGGAAGCATGTTGAAGGAAGGCAAAGTGGGAATGGGGTTTTGGAACTTAGTATTTATTTATAATACAGTCATACCTAGGAGACAAAACCACCAGGTGCTACCTATCTTTAGGTGCCAACCCATGCACTCTAAAGAAAGAAAAGCCATGTCATGTCACAATCATTATAACAGGCAATCAGATGTCTGGTGGGACACCCTTGGGAAAGACCACTTTCCTATGCGTTGCATGCTCGCATGTGTGTACCCATAAAACACATCTGGATTACTCCCCAGCTGTCTGTCTCTATATCTATCACTTTCTCTCCAACTCAAAGAAAGAGATTAAAATGTAAACAGTAGAAGTTGTATTGTATACAAGTATACATTTGAAATTTACTTAGAATAAAGAAAAATAAAAATTCATGCTGCAATCTAAAGGCTGCATTTCTGGGAAATTTTGCAGTTTAGATGTATAAATGAGGCTGAGAATATTATAATCCCTATTGCTTCTCTAAGAGTCATTACTTGACTTTTAGCAAGAAGTAGAAAATTTGTTGTTTTAGTGATCATGTGATATTAATACAAATTTGACAAATTCATCTGAAAAAAACAAGAATCATTACTTGACTTTTAAGAATTCCTGGAGTTTCCAGGAAAAGTGTGAGAATTGACATCAGGATACTGACAAAGAGTTCTGACTGGCACCTACTATTTGTAGGAACTGTTGAAGTTACTTAGCCTTTCTAAGTCTTGATTTTTTTTAATGGTAAAATTGGGGAAGATCCCTTTAAGAATTTTGAGAATCAAAGGAGATGGAGTATGTTCAAGACTTTTAAAAATTAGGCAGCTGTGAATAGAGAAGGTGATTACCTGGTTTACGATGCTGGCCTCCACTTCGATTTCAGATGGCTAAACTGTGAGACTTGTTTTAATTTCTTCAGATTTCATCATTTGAGTTCATAAGCCAAACTCTCAAGGTGAGAATCTAAGGTAAATGTAAATAATCTATGTCACATTGTGAAGAGGAGCATGAACTCCACAGCCATTCTACTTGCTGTTCAGTCATTAAGTCATGTCCAATTCTTTGCAACCCAATGGACTGTAGCCCACCAGACTCCTCTGTCCATGGGATACTTCAGGCAAGAATGCTGGAGTGGGTTGCTGTGCCCTCCTCCAGGGATCTTCCCGACCCAGGGACTGAACAGTGCCTCTTCCATCTCCTGCACTGGCAGACGTGTTCTTTACCCCTAGCACCACTGTCTACTGTAGTTCAAGTCCCAGCTTTGCTATCTGACTCCATTTCCCCTTTTAATAAAATGTGCATAATTCTACTATCTCCAGCACAGGATTGATTTGGGGACTTGGTGATACAGATCGGTGCTTGGCACATGTAATGTGCTTCCTAAGCATTTGCTGAACTAAAAATAAAATGTACTCAAGTCTTTTATCACCACAACTGCTCTCACTGGCTTTCTAATAAAAGTATCTAAGGCTCAAATATTATTTGATGTTAGAACTTTTGGGTGGAGATGCACTTTGCAAGTTCACATGCTTTCAATAAGGTATTTGAATCATTTCAATTTTTGCCTTCTCACCATCAATAAACTACTTCCTATGAGTCTTTTTATTGGCAATCAAACATGCACTGCTCTAATGCATGTAGACTTTAATCAATTAATATAGTTCAACAGGTCATTTTTCCAGTTGCAATAGTTTGAGAGGTTAATTTTGCAAACACCTGAATACTCTGGAGGATTATGAAGAAGCCTGAAGTTATTTATGGTGCAAGCTCAACCTCAGTGGACTGAAAAGAGAATGATCAATATGTAAGTATCATCTTTTCTCATTAAATGTCCTCGGTACCTTCATCTTAAACTTACATTTCCAAGCTCCTTTCAAAAATAATTTTGCAGAAAATTGTGCATGGCTCTGGTGATATTTATCATATATACTCACTTCCTTGTTTACCATACCTCCTTGCTCACATTCCCGAGAATAAACAACTATATAAGGCAAAATATTTATCATTCAAATAAAAAGTATCTTCAAACCCCCAATAAGAGCAACAATAAAAAGAAATTGAAAAAGAAGTGCATATGCCTGTGTATGTATGTTTGTGTGTATGGAGACAAAAATAGCTGTTAATTAATTCTCAGCCATTTTCATATTATAAATGATGTTTTATACTAATAGTCATAGAAGGCTGTTAACAAAACTGATCTTTTTATAAATAATATCATGTTGAAAAGATATTAATTATTTATTATATATATATAGATATTCATATTGAGTTGACTTGATTAATTTAATATTTTCCACATATGACACAAATACAATTTGTTTCTTTTGCCCTTGAATTCTCTAACTTTTGTCTGCATCTGTATCACCTGGAAGGCTCAATAAACAGAGACTTCTGGGCCATGCCCAGAAGTTCTGACTCATTACGTCTGGGGTACAGCCCAAGAATTTGTGTTTGGCAAATATTTCCCAGTTAAGCTGATGCTGCTAGTCTGGGGACCACACTTTAAGCACCACCATCCTATAGTTATCCTGGAACAAAGGAAACTGAATTTTATTGTGATAGACTGTCAACTTTTTGGCCCCCTGTGAATCATACCTCTTGGCAACAATTCCCTTTGCATGAATTTGGGCTTGCACTTTGTTTTAAATAGTAGAAAGAGTCAGAAAGATGCTGTGACAGTTCTGGCCCTGAGCCTTAAGATAGCCTGGCAGCTTTTACTTTTGTGTTGTTGGAAATCAGCCACTATGTAAGAAGTCTAATTACCCCGAGACCTACATGTTTGGGAAAGTTCAAGATAAGCACATGGAGAACTAACATGAAAGAGAATAGAGGAACCCAGCCAGCAGAGAGACCCAAGTTCCCCAGCTGACAGCCTCAGCTGGGCTCCCAACAGCCAGCTAGCACCAACTTGTCTTATGAGTGAGGGCATTCTAAGCCTGCTTGCTATCAGTCAACATAAGGTAAAGCAGAAAACCTGCCAAGACAACTGAGGATTGTGAGAAATAATAAACAGTTGTTAAGTTTTCATGTGATTTTTTTAAGCAGCAATAAAAAATACAGGGCTTCAAGGAGAATTTTACTGAAGGCTGGGAAGAATAGGATGGATATTACTACTTGTAGCTGGAGAAAATTGGACTGGTAGGAAAATCAGTGAGTCTCCTGTATACAGTAATGTGGATGATAAAAGGGTACTTAATAAAATTTTGGGTTTGAGGATTTCCAAGCAGAATGTTGAAAGTTCAAATTTTCTTTCTCTGATAAAGATAGGAGGAATGAGACACAATAATTTTAGTTTTAGTTTCAACTGAAATAAAGAAGAAGTACAAAGAAGTCAGGATTCATTTCATTCAAATATTAAGCTATTTAACATTCTCAGCTTTTTGAAATTGAATAATTCTCAAAATAATAAATGACCTGAGGGCAAAGATCCTAAGAGTTTCTTTCAATAAAATGTGGTGTCTGGGTTAGGGTCAGGTCTTAAGACACTCTGTTAATTCCTTCAAAAGACTTAAGGTAATGTTAGTTAGACCCTCTCTGCTAGGCAGTAGTGTTTCTGAGACTTTTAAGGGTCAACAACATAGAACTCATCTGCCAAGAAAAGGACTTTGAAGAATCATATGATGTTATCCTGCACCCAAAATTAGAGAGGAGTCTTTTTGAAGAGATTTGGTATTGTTACTTTCTTCTATTTTATAGTAATAGGATAAGCTCCAATAAGATTCATTGGAAACCTATAAAGTTTTTAAGATAATCGTATTAACAGAAGCACTGACAATTTGGATTAAAAGAAACAGACACAGTTCAAAATCAACAGCTTTCTACTGGCAGGAAGTAGGCTGAGAAAGTTACTATCTATAAATATGTGCTACCAGTCCTCCTCAAAGATCTATTTACTTTTACCTTAATGGATTGCAGAATTTCTTTGGATTGGTAATTACTATGTGCTTCCCATATTCCCTGTTTTTGAATGGGAATGTTTATCATGATTTTTCTTGTTCCTGGCTTAGGAAGAGATAAATTGTCTCATTTTCTCACAGATCTTCAAATCAAGAGGAACCATGTCTTATAAGACGAAGACTATGCTATAATGAGATGTAGCGTTGTGGGATGATAGGAGGGAATACATATATTTTGTAGGTGGATCTTGAATCATTGAGGCCCAGAGGCCATATGAACCTAACTGCAGGAAGAGGATCTGGGAAGAAGAACTGGGGCCCTCATTGGCAGCCCCTGAGCTCCTAGCTGACAAGTGGCATCAACTTATCAGATAAGTGAGTAAGCCGTTATGGAAGCAGAGCCTCTGGACCTAGCTGAGCCACCCCCACTGACACCATGTCAAAGACAATCCAACCCAAATTACAGAATTACGAGCAAATCAATTATTTTTTTAATCCACTAAGCTTTAGGATGATTTGTTATGCAAGAGGTATTTGAAACGCTTTATTTCTAGAACAAAGACAGGTTCATCCTAAAACCCAACACCCCAATCTCCTTTCCCCTTTCCATCTGTATTGCCAATAATCTTGCCTCCTAAGATCCCTAATATCTTTTCCACACTTACAATTTTTCTACATAATATAGTCAATATTCTTTATACATTTATCTTCCCCCTTTCTGCTATTTACTCATCACTTGTGTAACAAGTCGTTATTTTTTTTAAAATTTCTTCATAGTGTATCTAACATTTGACTTCAAAATCTTATCTTCACAGAAACCAGTAAAATGGACCTTACTGTGAAGTTCTGGGATCTGCATAATAAAGATGGAGTTGAGGATGTTCTCAGCCTCTGAGTTCTCTCCTGTTTGCTCTCCTAGACTCAAAGGATGCACAATTGCCACCCAGGAGTGTCTCTGCAGCACTGACAGGGTAGAAATACTCCTGGCATCTGTCCAATCCTCTCCAGGCCCAGAAAACTGGGAATTTATTTTACTCTTCTTACTTTATTTGCAGGTCTACTAAACTTCCAGTTCTCTTTTAAGATCAAGTGGTTGAGTCATTATTATTTCATTTGGGAGACTAAATCCAACACCAAGGTAGGATTTTATTTTTGAACAATTTAAGTTGTTCACAGGAGCAAGAAAGATTCTTGACCTTTGGAAAATTCCAGGATTAGGTTAACATTCTTCTTGCCTTTCAAATATAGCTCTATTTTATCTTTTAATTATAAACCTGAATAAATATTTAACATGAGATTAATTATTGGTACTGTTGGATCTTCTTATGGTCTACTCAATTCAGCATTATTCATTCATTCATCCAAACTCACTTCTGTATCCATTCACCAATTCACCATTTTTTCATTATCCTTTATGATTAGGTTTGTATTAAACACAAAATTGAGAGTAATATCCCAGCTCTGATGTATTGTTTTATCTAGCTGGTTTCAAGTTATTTAGAGAAGTAGATTGTTCTTGAACTTGATCACCTTAAATTTGCTAGTTATGAAAATGTTCTAAAAAAGGAAACAGGTAAGAAAATGGTATCTGACACAGTGCAGAATTCTTTGCAAGTGTGTTTAATGCTCAGTGAATGAAGAGATGAAATAAATAAATGAAATATCATTTGGATGCTTGGTCTAAACCCAGAAAGATCAAAGGAATTTAGGGAAATTGTGTGTTCTAGATTGGGATGTATTCTCCAAGTTCAAGTCTTTTTGATTTATCTTCATCTCATTTAGGGATTTTCAGGATCAATAAATTGTTCTCTTCTACCAAGAAGGCAACCACAAGAGAAAAAACATGAAAAAGTAACTTTACTTAAGAAAAATTAGCAAGTGCCTACAGATGATCACATGAACTCATTTTTTAAGACCTAAAGCCAAGTTGGCTTAAAGCTTAACATTCAGAAAACTAAGATCATGGCATCCGGTCCCATCATTTCATGGGAAATAGATGGGGAAACAGTGGAAACAGTGTCAAACTTTATTTTTTGGGCTCCCAAATCACTGCAGATGGTGACTGCAGCCATGAAACTAAAAGACGCTTACTCCTCAGAAGGAATGTTATGACCAACTTAGAACGTATATTCAAAAGCAGAGACATTACTTTGCCAACAAAGGTCTGTCTGGTCAAGGCTATGGTTTTTCCAATGGTCATGTATGGATGTGAGAGTTGGACTGTGAAGAAGGCTGAGTGCTAAGAATTGATGCTTTTGAACTGTGATGTTGGAGAAGACTCTTGAGAGTCCCTTGGACTGCAAGGAGATCCAACCAGTCCATTCTAAAGGAGATCAGCCCTGGGTGTTCTTTGGAAGGAATGATGCTAAAGCTGAAACTCCAATACTTTGGCCACCTGATATGAAGATTTGATTCACTGGAAAAGACTCTGATGCTGGGAGGGATTGGGGGCAGGAGGAGAAGGGGATGACAAAGGATGAAATGGCTGGATGGCATCACTGACTCGATGGACGTGAGTCTGAGTGAACTCGGAGAGTTGGTGATGGACAAGGAGGCCTGGCGTGTTACAATTCATGGGGTCGCAAAGAGTCGGACACGACTGAGTGACTGAACTGAACTGAACTGAAGACATTAAAGAGTTCTTTCCCATAAGTTTACATTAAACTTAGTGACATTCTAGGAGACAGTGGTAGAAGCTGGGAAAGACAAGGTATCACAATTGAAGGGTGTCCTATTATCAATTTTAAAAACTAAATTTGATTTAATTTTTTAAAATGTGAATGTGGTCAAGGCAATAGATATATTTTGTTTATCACTGCTGTAAACAAACAACTCTAAAGCATAATGTCTTAAAACAACCACTCTTTTACCCTTTCTCACAATGGCGCAAGGGAGTGGTATGTTGTAGTTTCCAACTGGACTTTTCACTCTCCCACGTCAGATGTGTATGTGGACCAGGATGGCTCAGCTGGGGTCATATGTCTGGAACTTCCCTTTTTTCTCTCAGTTGGGCTTATGAGTGTTCCTCCAGTGGTGTCAGGGTTTCTGCTTCTCTATTTACTCTCCACATGGTTTTAACACACGGTGTCTCTAGGAGGGAAGCCATACTTCTTACATGGAAGCCAGGGCCCCCAGAAATGCAAAAACAACAGCTGCTGGGCCTTCCTCAGGAACAGGGAGAGTATTATTTCCACAGTATTTTATTGGTTAGGGAGATTTTCTGGCCCAGCTCAGATTTAAGGAGAAGTCACTACACCAAGGTGTAAATACCAGAAGGTATGATTGTGATGTTCCAGTGGGACAAATCAGAAAGTGCAATCCTTAGCACTTATCAGCTGGAGTCACAAGCTTAAAATCAAATTTGCAAAACGTATTTGGCTTCAGCGTAATGTGCTGATGTCAAGAACTGAAGATCATCATACTGATGCTAACATCCCAAGGATGGACTAAGAATAAAACACATTCCCTGGAGGAGGAAAGACTTCTTCATTTTTATCTTGAACATTAATTGTTTTGATTAGAGTCATTCTTTTATTTTTCTTTTTATTTTTTTTTAAGTTTGATATGATTTATTTCAGCAGGAATTCTTTTTTTTTTTTTTTTTTAAATTACAATACTGTATTTGTTTTGCCATACATTGACACAAATCAGCCATAGGTGAACACAATCTCCCAATGCCGAATCCCCTCCCACCTCCCACCCCCCGTCCTCTACTTGAATCATCCTGTGCATCAGCCCCATGCCTCCTGCATCCTACATTGAACATAGATTAGCGTTTCATTTCTTACAGGAAAATATACATGTTTCATTGCCATTCTCCCATACCATCCCACCCTTTCCCTCTCCCTCAGAGTCCAAAAGTCCACTCTATACCTCTGTGTCTCTTGTTGTCTCACATATAGAGTCATCATTACTGTCTTCTAAATTCCATATATATGTGTCAGTATACTGTATTGGTGTTTTTCTTTCTGGCTTACTTCACTCTGTATAATCGGTTCCAATTCCATCCATCTCATTAGAACTGAGTCAAATTTATTCTTTTAAGGGCTGAGTAGTATTCCATAGTGTATATGAACCACAGCTTTCTTATCCATTCATCTGCTGACGGACATCTAGGTTGCTTCCATGACCTGGCTATTATAAACAGCGCTGCAATGAACATTGGGGTACATGTGTCTCTTTCATTTCATTCTTTTTAGCATCAGAGAAGAGAATGAATTTTACCATACTGCTGTGAATTACCCTCTAGAAAAATTCAACTCTTGAATGTAGAAATAATCTTTATTTTAGGAACCTGCAACATTTTTATTCTTGGTGCTGATCTCATATGAAAAATCATAAAATAAAAGGATATTAAAAAGCATGTGATCCTCACCAATTGTTATGTATTTTAGCTGAGGGCTAAAGACAAATGCCCAAAGCAATCTTGTACATCAGAATACCACCATTTACATCTTTTGTTCTCTTGTTTTCTTAAGTATTGTTCAAGGTCCTACCTAAAAATGAATGAAAGGGCAACTGTCAAGATGACAGCTTAAACATAATCATCTCTGCATTGTTTCTTTTGATGTTCAATTGTGTAATTAAAAAAAAGACATGTTTAATCATCTCCCTATTCAATTAATTTACGTTATCTCTTTGTATGATATTAAAAGAATGACAAGGCAATTCATACTTAAAAAAATATTTTACTATCTGTTGCTCTAGGACTAATTCAGTTTTGCAAATTAAGATTGGAAGAGATTGCAAGGAACATTGTAGGGAAAAAGGAAACCCTAAATGGATCTCCCTGTTTATTAGAGAGTATATTGTTTTCTTAGTTTTCAATTATATTTTATCTATGATTTTAATTTCTCAAACCTCCCACATAGTGAATTTTTTTAGATTCTTTCTAATTATTATCCACATCTCTATTTTTCTGTCACAAAAAATGATATGAACTCCATATACATTTTTATGCAGGTAGCTCTACAGCAGTGCACAGGATGAAATATTTCAATAGCATCTGATGGTGTGTGTGCTGTTCACCCCAGGAGATTTCTTTCAAGAAAAAGCAGTAGCCAGAATGTCTCAGAGTCTATCAGTATTCACATAGCTTTTATTTTTGGCTTCACACTAAGCCTTGGGTATAAGAATTGGAGGCCTAAACATGTACTCTTTGTTTATATTTACAAGATAGTGGAGAAAGAGGAAAAGGGGAAAACAAAAGTGTAGAAATAAAAATTTTTAAATATGTTTTGCTTCCCTGGTGTGGACATATTAGATGCAAAACCCAAGCCAAAATTAACATGTATATGCGCGTGTGTGTGTGTGTGTGTGTGTGTGTGTGTGTGTGTAGCAACCTCTTTGTTAAATCATAATCAATACCATTCTCAGAAAAACTTGCAGGCAAGAATGCCAATTCAACTTTGATATTTTAACAGGCTAATTCTTTTGAATTTGTGGCCTTGGAATGTACAGGTCTAGGTCCATATGTTCACTGATTATTTAAAAGAACATAGTTGATTATGTTTCTTTATTAATAGGGTGACTTTATGACTTGCCTGAAAACCACAAGATAAGTCAAAACCCCCTTCCCCACCCCCAACCTCCTAACCACTCGTTTTTCTGAACCGCTCGGAATAATCTAAAGCCCTATTCAGCTTGCAGCCAGATGTGAACAATCACTGCTTGACACGGGGTACAAATAACACCTCCTCCAGCCATTACTCTTAAATTGGAGCTCTGCCCTTGATGGAGGCTGGAGTTAGCTCTGGCTTTTGTAACTTGCACATGAACGGTAGGGAGAAAGAGGCACAGAGGAGTGTTTAGGTGGCAAGTTGCAGGCGGATCTGGGCTTGTCTCACCGTAGAGGAGTCTGTTTTAAAGTGGAGTGAGGTCACAGGTCACACAGTTCAACCCAAAGGACTAAGTGCACTAATGTATTGGGCAGACACAGACCCATTAAAACCAAACCAAACCAAAAATAAGGCGAGGAAGGGTCCAAACAACCTTGAAACCCAAATGACCGTTTGTTCTCCTTCTTCAAAACATTCAGGGGCCTTCCAGCCAGCCACGGCTAGAGCTGTTTATGGTTCATAGAGTCTGAGAAAATGGAGCCCTGACATCTGACCTTGCATGACCTTAGACATAGAGCAGAATGAAGCAGTCTGGACAGGAAAAGCACTATTCCCTTAGCAAGCTGCTGTGTTTGATGGTCATGGTCAGATTTTTACCAAGATCCTGAGATTATACTTCAAAAATAAAACTAAGAATGCTCTTTGATTCCAAGTTGTATTGATTGTTTTTGTTTTTGCTGCCTGAGTCTCTCTTTTTTTCCAAGTTAGGTTGCATTCTTTCTCTCTTCCTAAATGTCTAGAATTTGTTGTGAAGAATAGCAGCATGTGCCATCTGCAGAGAAGGGCCTTGTTGAATTAATGTTCAAGACCAAGGTATTAGAGATATACAAATCAGGAAAACAGGTAGCCTTCCTTAGTGCTTCATTTTTAAATTGTTTCTGCATTTTATTTGCTTTAGCGTTTTTCTTAAAACTTGTTTTGGACAACAGTCACGTTATCCTCTCTTCATAATCTTCATATTGAATTAACTACCTCAGGGGAAAAAAATGATTGCATCTAACAGGGTAAAAACAAATATGGTCCACAACCTGTGATAAATACTAGTGAAGTTCATGGCTCAATGAATAGAAAAGCAAAAGAAGAGGAGCACAATATATTCTTTAAAAGAGACCCACGTGGACTTGAGAAGGCATAAAATGCATAGAAATGTCCCCCCACCCCCATTACAAAACATTTAGTGGAGCAATAGGAACTCTTGAATACTGCTGTTGGGAATGCAAAATGGTGCAGCCACTTTGGAAAATAGTTAGATTATTTTTACAAAACTAAACATGATCAATGGCACCCCACTCCAGTACTCTTGCCTGGAAAATCCCATGGACGGAGGAGCCTGGTAGGCTGCAGTCTGTGGGTTAGCTGAGGGTTGGACACGACTGAGTGAGTTCACTTTCACTTTTCACTTTCATGCATTGGAGAAGGAAATGGCAACCCACTCCAGTGTTCTTGCCTGGAGAATGCCAGGGATAGAGGGGCCTGGTGGGCTGCCATCTATGGGGTCACACAGAGTCGGACACGACTGAAGTGACTTAGCGGCAGCAGCAAACGTGATCTTACCATGTAGTCCAGCAATCATGCCCCTTAGTATTTACCCAAAGGAGTTGATATCTTAGGTTCACACAAAAATTTGTACACAGATGTGTATAGCAGCTGTATGCATAATTCCCCAAACTTGGAGGAACCAAAATGTGCTTCAGTAGTTGAACAGATAAATAAACTCTGGTGCATTCAGTCAATGGAATATTATTCATTGCAACAAAGATATGTTATCAAGTCACAGAAAGACATGAAGGAATCTTCAATGAATTTGATTAAGGGAAAGAAGCCAGTCTAAAAGGCTACATACTGTATGATTCCAACTCTGGGAAAGCTCACATTCTGGAAAAGACAAAACTATGGAGACAACAGAAATATTACTAGTTGCCAGAGGTGGTGGGGGTAGGGGATGAGAGATGAATAGGTAGAACGTAGATGATTTTTAGGTCAGTGAAAATAGTCTGTATGACATATAATAATCATGGATCTATTTCATCATGTTGTTGTGTTGTGTTAGTTGCTCAGTTGTGTCTGACTCTTTGCAACCCCATGGACTGTAGCCCACCAGGCTCCTCTGTCCATGGAGTTCTCCAGGCAAGAATACTGGAGTGGGTTGCCATTCCCTTCTCCAGGCGATCTTCCTGATCCAGAGGTAGAATCTGGGTCTCCTGCACTGCAGGAAGATTCTTTACCTTCTGAGATGCAAGCCCATATTTCTTTACACACTTGTCCAAATCCATAGCATGTACAACAGCAAAAATGAACTGTAATGCTAACTATGGATTTGAGACAATTATGAATCGTCAGTGTAGGTTTGTCAACTGTAGCATGTTTTAATAACTGTCTCTGGTGGGTGATGTTGAAAATGGAGGAGGCTGTATGGGGAGGTGGTGTGCGGAAAATCACTGTACCTTCTCTCAGTTTTGTTAAAAACCTAATACTGCTTTTAAAAAGTCTTTAAAATATCACTTAAAATGAAAAGTGAGAATTGGAGGAGGAAAAACATGCTTTCATATTCATTAAGCAGAAAAAGTAAAACTCTTAATGTCAGCTCTGGTTCCACTGAGTACTTGTTACTGTGATGCTGTCTTACTTGGTTATTAAGTGGCCCAAGAAAGCCTTAGTAGAAAAAAACTCACTGGCTTAATTTAAATTTTGGCCACCCCAGCTCTTCAAGCTATGAATAGACTCACTCTCATTTGTTTGGCCTATAGGGAAAATCACTTCTTAAAGTATGCTTTGTAAGAAAGTTACTAGATTTCCCTTGAAAATAGCATTCATGTATTGAACCTTTTAAGAAAGAAAAAATTTGCTGAGCATAGAGCAAACTCATTCTATGAGGCCTCCATCACCCTAATACCAAAACCTGACAAAGACACCACAAAAGAAGAAAACTACAGGCCAATATCACTGATGAACATTGATGCAAAAATCCTCAACAAAATCCTAGCAATCAGAATCCAGCAACACATTAAAAAGATCATACACCATGACCAAGTGGGCTTTATCCCAGGGATGCAAGGATTCTTCAATATCCGCAAGTCAATCAATGTAATTCATCACATTAACAAACTGAGAAATAAAAATCATATGATTATCTCAATAGATGCAGAAAAAGCCTTTGACAAAATTCAGCATCCATTTATGATAAAAACTCTCCAGAAAGCAGGAATAGAAGGAACATACCTCAACATAATAAAAGCTATATATGACAAACCCACAGCTCACATTATCCTCAATGGCGAAAAACTGAAACCATTTCCCCTAAAGTCAGGAACAAGACAAGGGTGTCCACTTTCACCACTACTCTTCAACATCGTACTGGAAGTTTTGGCCACAGCAATCAGAGCAGAAAAAGAAATACAAGGAATCCAAATTGGAAAAGAAGAAGTAAAACTCTCACTGTTTGCAGATGACATGATCCTCTACATAGAAAATCCTAAAGACTCGACCAGAAAACTACTAGAGCTAATCAGTGAATATAGTAAAGTTGCAGGATATAAAATCAACACTCAGAAATCCCTTGCATTCCTATACACTAATAACGAGAAAGTAGAAAAAGAAGTTAAGGAAACAATTCCATTCACCATTGCAACGAAAAGAATAAAATACTTAGGAATATTCCTACCTAAAGAAACTAAAGACCTATATATCGAAAACTATAAAACACTGATGAAAGAAATCAAAGAGGACACTAATAGATGGAGGAATATACCATGCTCATGGCTTGGAAGAATCAATATAGTGAAAATGAGTATACTACCCAAAGCAATCTACAGATTCAATGCAATTCCCATCAAGCTACCAGCAGTATTTTTCTCAGAACTAGATCAAATAATCTCAAGATTTGTATGGAAATACAAAAAACCTCGAATAGCCAAAGCAATCTTGAGAAAGAAGAATGGAACTGGAGGAATCAACTTGCCTGACTTCAGGCTCTACTACAAAGCCACAGTCATTAAGACAGTATGGTACTGGCACAAAG
Source organism: Nanger dama (assembly GCA_917880005.1). NCBI lineage: Eukaryota > Metazoa > Chordata > Mammalia > Artiodactyla > Bovidae > Nanger > Nanger dama. Next base: position 9,059,296 of record CAKJTW010000032.1, on the reverse strand, counting down.
ACAGAAATATAGATCAATGGAACAAAATCGAAAGCCCTGAGATTAACCCACATACCTATGGACACCTTATCTTCGACAAAGGAGGCAAGAATATACAATGGAGTAAAGATAGTCTCTTTAACAGGTGGTGCTGGGAAAACTTGTCAACCACTTGTAAAAGAATGAAACTAGACCCCTCTCTAACACCAGACACAAAAATAAACTCAAAATGGATTAAAGATCTAAATGTAAGACCAGAAACTATAAAACTCCTAGAGGAGAACATAGGCAAAACACTCTCCGACATAAATCACAGCAGGATCCTCTATGATCCAACTCCCAGTATACTGGAAATAAAAGCAAAGATAAACAAATGGGATCTAATTAAAATTAAAAGCTTCTGCTCAACAAAGGAAACTATAAGCAAGGTGAAAAGACAGCCTTCTGAATGGGAGAAAACAATAGCAAATGAAACAACTGACAAACAACTAATCTCAAAGATATATAAGCAACTTATGCAGCTCAACTCCAGAAAAATAAATGATCCAATAAAAAAATGGGCCAAAGAACTAAATAGGCATTTTTCCAAAGAAGACATACGGATGGCTAACAAACACATGAAAAGATGTTCAACATCACTCATTATCAGAGAAATGCAAATCAAGACCACAATGAGGTATCATTTCACACCAGTCAGAACGGCTGCGATCCAAAAGTCTACAAGCAATAAATGCTGGAGAGGGTGTGGAGAAAAGGGAACCCTCTTACACTGCTGGTGGGAATGCAAACTAGTACAGCCATTATGGAAAACAGTGTGGAGATTCCTTAAAAAATTGCAAATAGAACTGCCTTATGACCCAGCAATCCCACTGCTGGGCATACACACTGAGGAAACCAGAAGTGAAAGAGACACATGTACCCCAATGTTCATTGCAGCGCTGTTTATAATAGCCAGGACATGGAAGCAACCTAGATGTCCATCAGCAGATGAATGGGTAAGAAAGCTGTGGTTCATATACACTATGGAATACTACTCAGCCCTTAAAAAGAATAAATTTGACTCAGTTCTAATGAGATGGATGGAATTGGAACCGATTATACAGAGTGAAGTAAGCCAGAAAGAAAAACACCAATACAGTATACTGACACATATATATGGAATTTAGAAGACAGTAATGATGACCCTATATGTGAGACAACAAGAGACACAGAGGTATAGAGTGGACTTTTGGACTCTGAGGGAGAGGGAAAGGGTGGGATGGTATGGGAGAATGGCAATGAAACATGTATATTTTCCTGTAAGAAATGAAACGCTAATCTATGTTCAATGTAGGATGCAGGAGGCATGGGGCTGATGCATAGGATGATTCAAGTAGAGGATGGGGGTGGGAGGTGGGAGGGGGATTCGGCATTGGGAGATTGTGTTCACCTATGGCTGATTTGTGTCAATGTATGGCAAAACAAATACAGTATTGTAATTAAAAAAATAAATAAATTTAATTAAAAAAATAAAGATCAAACCATATAAAAAAATAAAAAGGAATCAAATACAATATTAATGTAAAGAATGCTAGTGAAAAGAAATGTACATGCATATTAAAAACACTAATAATTCACTTAGCTTTGTTGAGTTGTATCTTATATATATATATATTAAGGTGCACTGGGCTAAAATTAAGATCTTAATGAATTACTATATATGGTATAAACTTCTTTCACCATTGCACATATTAAGATATAGAACATCTCCAGCATTTAAGAAGGCTCCCAGCCCACTCTACAGTCAGTAGGTACCCCAAGAAGAGCCATTGTTCTGTTTCACCTCTTTTTAAATTTTGTGTAAGTATAGTATATAGAGTGTATATTTTTACACCTGACTTCTTTTACTCAGCATTATATCTGTGAGATTCATTTATATCATTATATGTATCATTGGTTCATTCTTTGTTAATCAATGTACAGGATTCTGTTGTAATTGTAATACCACAGTTTGTTTACTTATTGTACAGTTGATAGACATTTTTTCCAGAGTGTGGCTATAATATGAACATTATTGTATATATCTTTTGGAGGAGCAAAACGTTCATTTTGGATGGGTTTGTATCAGCAGTGGAGATGCAAGTCGGTGAGTAATTTAAAAGGTGCTGCCGAGTGGTTTTCTAAAGTCACTGTACCATTTAACTGTCCCACTGATAATTCAAGAGTTTTCATCCTTCTTCACCCTTCATATTCTTAATTTTAGTCATTTTGCTGGATGTTAGTGATATCTCATCTTACTTTGTATTTTTCTGATGAATAATTATGTTGAACTTTTTTTTTGTATGTTTGTAATCCTAACCTTTTAAAAAAGGATTTGGGTGTTCAGCTTAAAAGTTACTCAAGAAGCTTGAGGATGGTGTCAGTTTCTTAGCAGTGAAAAAGAAGATGAGACAAGAGAACTAATCTTTACTTAGTGCCTATCATGTTGTGAGAACTTTACATATGCTATCTCAATTAACTCTCTTAATAGCCATATATAGTAGATATTTTTAGCAGATAGTAGAGTTCATATGTTTATGAATAGAATTTACTCAATTTTCTATTCCTTCCCTATATTCTGATATACCCTAATTTTTCCTTTACTCCACATATGGTGGAAATTAATATTTTTCCAGATTTATGAAGAATCATGGTTATTATTATGGCTTCTCAATAATGTTTCCTTAACCCACTAACTGTCTAACATCATGATGAACAGTCTTCTGTATGCTTTTTGGTGTTTAAATTTTTGCAATAAATCATTACCGTTATAATTTAAGACACTGTAAAGTTATTTCCATTTTGAAAAAACTCTCTCCCTTCCTCTGGCCAAATAAGAAGCCATTTCCTTGCCTTTTCAAATTGTTTTATGAGAGGTAATCAAAGACCTGTTTGCTTTATTACTTATTTTCAAAGGCCTTAAAGATCCTAGCTTTTTAAAAAATATTTTAAATTTACATTTATTTATTTTAATTGGAGGCTAATTACTTTACAATATTGTATTGGTTTTGCCATAAATCAACATGAATCTGCCACAGGTATACACATGTTCCCCATCCTGAACCCCCCTTCCCTCCTCCCTCCCCATACCATCCATCTGGGTCATCCCAGTGCACCAGCCCCAAGCATCCTGTATCCTGCATCGAACCTGGACTGGTGATTCATTTCACATATGATATTATACATGTTTCAATGCCATTCTCCCAAATCATCCACCCTCTCCCTCTCCCACAGAGTCCAAAAGACTGTTCTATACATCTGTGTCTCTTTTGCTGTCTCGCATACAGGGTTATTGTCACCATCTTTCTAAATTCCATATATATGTGTTAGTATACTGTATTGGTGTTTTTCTTTCTGGCTTACTTAACTTTGTATAATAGGCTCCAGTTTCATCCACCTCATTAGAACTGATTCAAATGTATTCTTTTTAATGGCTGAGTAATATTCCATTGTGTATATGTACCATGCTTTAAAAAAAAATAAATTGTCTTATCCAAGCTCCTGAACCAAATATTTACACTTTCTTTAAGTTTTAGCAATTCTATCTTATCTGTGAAGTGAAAGTCACTCAACTGTGTCCAACTCTTTGTGCCCCCATGGAGTATAAAGTCCATGGAATTCTCCAGATCAGAATACTGGAGTGAGTAGCCATTCCTTTCTCCAGGGAATCTTCCCAACCCAGGGATTGAACCCAGGTCTCCTGCATTGTGGGAGGATTCTTTACCAGCTGAGCCCCAAGAGAAGTCCAAGAATACCAGAGTGGGTAGCTTATCCCTTCTCCAGAGGATCTTCCCAACCTAGGAACTGAACTGGGGTCTTCTGCATTACAGACATATTCTTTACCAAATGAACTATCAGAGAATCCTCTCGCTTATCAAGCATTTCCTTTTACAAAAATGTTCTCATATTTATACTTAGTCTCACTGACACAATTAGCCTGTTTCAAGAAAAAGAGACGGGATGCAGAATGTTAACTTGAGAGGAAAAGCAATAATTTTCTTAACTTCAAAAAGAAGTTGGTGTGGGACCAACCAAGCTGACTGATGGTGCTTCTAACATTATTACTGGGTGAGAGACGTTTCCTACACCCCAATACTCAAATCTTCTGTCCTTACTCAGCCTGCCAGTAAAACAAAACCCAAAATCAGAAATGAAGAAAAGAGTCACTTGAAAAAAATTGACATTTATCAATTTTTTAAAAAGACGAAAATATATCTTAAGTTGTCAGGTTGTTTTTGGCTGTGCCACATGGCTTATGGGATCTTAGTTCCCCAACCAAGGGTTGAAATTGGGTCCTTGTCAGTGAAAGCATGTAGTCCTAACCACTAGACTGCCAGGGAATTTCCAATATACCTAAGCAAAGCCCTTCTATCCGTTCTTAAAAATGAAGGTGAAGGTCAACTGGAAAGGTAAACAATATATGGAGTTAATACCTTAAGCATTGTACACAGACTGGGTACATAACAGACTCTCTAAAATTTTTTGTTTGATTTTTCTTATTTTTCCTTGTTCAGATACTTTTAACTATCAGTATTATATCCATACGGTTGCTTATTTTGTGCCTCACAAAAGCCTATTAATTTTTTAACGTTAATTCTTTTACTGCAAAACAAAAGGCATCTTCCTTGGAATATTATAATAAACCACTTCAACTTCTGAAATGTACCAGCTCCAGATCCATTTTTTATGTCTTCATTAAGGATGAATACATTATCAACAAGTACCACGAGGAACAAAGACATTAACTTTTGAGCTTTCTTGAGTAACGTTAGATGACATAGTCTAAGTCCAGCAGGCCTGTGGAATTGTTGTATAATTTCTGAGTTTGCCTCTATCTTCCCAATGTGGTATAATGTTCAGTAGTTGGAGGTGTTTATTTAATTTTAGACCCATTCTTTGCCATACATTTGAGTGTGTGTGTGTGTGTGTGTGTGTGCTAAGTTACTTCAGTTGTGTCCAACTCTTTGCAACCCCATGGACTATAGCCTTCCAGTCTCCTCTGTCCATGGGATTCTCTAGGCAAGAATGATGGAGTGAGTTGCCATGCCCTCCTCCAGGGGACCTTCCTGACCCAGGGGTCACACCTGCAGCTCCTGCATTGTAGTCAGAGTCCTTGCTGCTGGGCCATGGGGATAGATTCACAGATTTGAGTCAGTGGAGAGAAAGCCTAAGGATTTGATGTAAAAGTGCTATCTTGGGTTTGGCAATGGCAATTGCATATATGGATAGACAAGAGGGCTGGTTGCCAGATCTTCAAAGGAGTAGTGATTTCTGATGTTTTTTCCCAAGTTAGTTAATTTTGCCCTTAAACTGACTTTATTAAGTTAAAGAGTCACCAATAAATCTCTATTATAGAATTCAAAAGACTTAGGCCTCTTTTTGGAGCAACAATGTTTTTCTAAGAAAGTTGGGAATAATTCAACTCAGTTGCCTTCTCTCCAACTTTATCTGAAAAGATAGAATTAGCCCTTCGTTAAGACAGAGTGGGGAACTGGACAACACACGCATACCCACACACACACACAAACCAAGACCCGAATGAGGGTGAGACAGTGACCAGGTGTTTGGCTGGAGTTACTGCTCAAATTGTGGGGAATGATATTTCTAGGCTGTTATGCTGAATATTTGTGAGCAGGCTATTCTAAGATTTTGGATAGGCTGAACAGGATATGGCTGGGTGTGACAAAGATATGGTTGCTCAGGAAGAGCAACCCAAACCAGGAAAGGGGATGACAGAAATGCATGGCCTTCATTTAGAGGAAAGTTTCTGCATCCTTGGAGATTTGAGGTCTTAATCAATGAAGATGTGTGTGTAACACCAAGGGGAAGGAAACGTGACTTTCACCACTCGCTCTCGTTTAGCTTTTATTAAACCCAGTGGGGAAATATGGTACAATCCACTGAAGATATGTCTTTCCAAGGCAGTGTGTCCATGAGGATGACTGCAGAAGACAGCAGCAAGGAAAAGAAGAGGGAGAACCATTTGGAATGAAATGCAGTATCAGAAGGAGAATCATCCTGGCGCACATCTTACCATCCTTGACATGACCTGTGGCTTAGAAGAAAGAGGTAAAATCTTTGCACATTTCAGAATCAGTGGCCGAAAATCAGAGCAAACCACCTGATATATGGTAAATAAATAATATGGTGCCCTTCTCCCCAAATTCACAGGGCAGTTCCAATTTTTACTCTAGTTTGTGTTAAGAGTGATTTTTAGAGGTCTTTCTGGAAGTACTTTCTCATTCTTACTTATTCACTTTCAATAGATATTGTTGAATATGTCGCTGTGTGAAAGTTTCACATTCCTTGAGTGTGAACTGTTAGGCGAGAAGACAGAAGTTAAAGTGAAAAAACAGTAGTGATCACATAACAGAAGGCTTTTCTTTTCCCCTAAAGACTTGGCATTTATCCTATAGGACCTAAGAAATAGTATACACAGAGGGAATCATTGAAAAGCTTTAAAGAGAGAAAAAAATTGCATTAAAGCACTATAGTCAATGTTCATTTTTCTTTTGCTCTACATGATTGGTTTAAGGTCATGGTTCCCAGATTTATCTGAACCTTAGAATCATCTGGGGATCTTTGGAAAATTCCAAAGCCCCGGACACATCCTCAACCAGTTAAATCACAATCTCTAGAAGTGTATGTTGGGAAACATAGAAATAAACAGAAAAAAAGTAAGTATTATCTAGGAGCAGATTGAATTGACTTGAGATGGACTGCGCCAATTCTTTTATTTATTTAGTATTTTTTATGACTTTTTACTTCATAATTTTTAGGTGATGGTAAATGGCATGATGAAAAAGTGCCAGGACCTCTCACCAAAACAGAAATCTGTTCAGTTGTGTTAATGCATAGACAACTTCGTATCTAGCTAGAATAAATTGGAGCTTGGGATGAGGCAGAAAAGATGATTTTCTGGAGACTATGTCCTTGGGTCCATAAATTCCCCTTTATTTCTCCCATTTGCCCCCACGTATTTTCAATATAGCATGATGTATTTATATAATATTTGTGCTTAGTGAGAAGGTAGCATTTATTTTTACCATGATGTGTGATATATCTGAGTAGACATGACCGTATGCGTCAGTTGTAGGTACACTCTGTTCCTGTTATGCAGTTCAGGTGAGGATCGCTTAACGTACAAAAGGGCTTTTCCATTGTGTCCTGTGTCACACTTTTCTCTTCTCCTTTGGGTGCAAAGCAGAAACTTTCCCCTTGACTTTCCTTGAATAATGAAAAGGAATTTTTTTTCTTCTTTTTTAGTTATAACATCCTATTTAGTTAAAACACACACACACACACAAATGCAAACTATGAACTCTTCTTGGCCTAGCTACTGACCTTAAACTAGAACATTTACCTGAGATGAAGTATAGAGGAAATGATTCTTCAGTTTACCTCCAGATTTGGCAAATGTAATGTGTTGCTAGGAAATCGGAATTTTAAACAAGTGCTCTGACGCTTCTGATATGCTTTGTCACTTTCAGAAACACTGAATTTGGCAGCTGAGATGCAAAGGCAAATAAGGGGAGGAGAAACGTCCCTGGCGGTCCAGTGGTTAAGGCTCTGTGTTTCCAGTGCAGGGGGCACTGGTTCGATCTCTGGTTGGGGGAGATTCCCACAAGGCACATGATGCAGTCAAATAAATAAGTAAATTGGGGGAAATGGCCTTAGAAGCGCTTTGGGTTGAAACACTTTTTTGGCTTCCGTATTTGTCATAGATATTGTTCTGAGCTGCAATGACTTTTCTCCTGCCACAAGGCCTAAGAAAAATGTCCAAGCATGGCCCTCTTCCATCTTTGAAGTAGGCTCTTCATCTCTCTTTCTCTCTCTTTTGTCCCCCTAGCTTCTCATGGCGCATTTGCTTTTCTCTCACTATCCATACTGTATTGTGTTGGAATTTTAGATTCTCCTCATTTGTTAGCTTTGTCCCCATGCTTAATCCTATTTATTTATTTAACACTCATCCTTTAGAGGCTCTACCTGGCCAGCCCAGCCAATGGATCTCTAGGTCCAGGTGAGCCTGAGGCTTGTATGTTCAGTACTAGTTTTTCTGTTGAGGTTGTCATGGAATGGATGTTGAACTGGAAACTCTGTGATCTAGTCTCACTTTCCTGTTTAGCCAGGGAATGATCTTGAACAAGTTCTCTTTCTAAAGTCTGTCTTCTTCTTTGGAAATTGGAGAAACTAATATTTGTTCTTCCTACCTAATCATGAGAAGAAGTGAAATGCTCTGTCTGTCAAAATAATTTGTAAATGACCGAGGCTATGGTTGTCAAACTCTGGCTTGCATCAGACTCACCTGGAGGAACACCTTGCTGAAACCCACGCCCAGGTTTTGTGATTATAGCAGGTCTGGAGGAAGGCCTGGGAGTTTGCCGTTCTCAATGGTTCCAGGAGATATGGACACTGATGTTGCTGGCTCCAGAATCACCCTTTGAGAAAACAGGTCTAAGGCATTATTATAAAATGGCCTAATCTCGCAGTTTACACATATTCTTTGTGTTTCCCAATGGATCTAAAATCCCAAGATGCCATTAATAGTATTAAAGTGAGTTAAGGGTAGTTTGAAAATCGACTAGTAGGTCTTCATAAAGTACCTACTAAATGTGCCCTAGAAGCAAAACAAACAAACAGATGTCACTGGGGCTGCTGCTGCTAAGTCACTTCAGTCGTGTCCGACTCTGTGTGACCCCATAGACGGCAGCCCACCAGGCTCCCCGTCCCTGGGATTCTCCAGGCAAGAACACTGGAGTGGGTTGCCATTTCCTTCTCCAACGCATGAAAGTGAAAAGTGAAAGTGACGTCACTCAGTCGTGTCTGACCCTCAGCGACCCCATGGACTGCAGCCTACCATGGGATTTTCCAGGCAGGAGTACTGAAGTGGAGTGCCATTGCCTTCTCCCGATGTCACCGAGGAAGTGCCACAAATCTCTAAGAAATCTTATTTTAAACTTTGTATTTTCTCAGATAATGAGTTAATTTATTTTTCTGGATATGGAAGTGGCCAGTATTATCTTTGGGCTGAAGGCAGATATGCCCAGGTGGGGGCACCTGAGTGGGGGGCCTCCCTAGGTTCTTCCTGCTGCCTGCACATTTAACGGTGCAGTCCTGGGTGAATATAATGAAGAAAAGGGCACTGTCAACTTCAAAGTAAATGTGCTATGCTGTAAATGGTCATGCAGAGAGCATGCAAGACCATTCTAGCTCGAAAATTAAAATATGTCATGACATAGCTATAAAACTCTTTGCTGCCAAGCCAACATCATTCTGGCTTATGGCTCTTAGACCTCACAAAAGGAGGTTAATTAATGAAACAAACCTGTTGTAAAATGGTCTAAAGAAAATCTGACGGCTTAGGATAAACGTTAAGGTGCCAAATGGGATTACATCTACCTAAGTAGAGAAGAAGCTGGCTGGATGTCCGGGAAACTCAGAATGCCTGTAGGTCCGTCTGTGAATCTGGAGCATGTCTTTGACTAAGCATCAGAACAATTGGGTCTTTGAAGGGAGGATAGGTCAGCCTAATTGGGCTTTCCCAAGCAGTTGTGCATACTGTTCAATTAAAAGGAAAGATGGGTCAGCTTAAAGCCATTCACATGACTCGGATTAGCTGTTCAGGTCCTACAGAGGCCTAAGATAAGGAATCCTTGCTCACTGTTCCTTCAGACTACAAGGATGTATCTGGCCCGCAGTATGGCTCTTGGTTGCCCTCTGCAGGGATAAATACCAGGAGGCTTGTTTGGGGAAAAGACCTAAGAGAATTGCAGGCCTTAGAAAAATACATATGCTGTGGCAATAAATTTCAAAGCATGCTGAGCTCTTTAAGGGCCTATCCAGAGTGGGTGATTTAACAAGGAGACAATATTTTCAGGAACCAAGGTTAGTGCTTTAGCTGTACAAGGCATTGGCTGACTTGGGAAAACAGAGTAATTTAGGTCTGAGACCAACAGGAGAATGATGAGGATTTTTTTTTCCCCTCCCTTTCTTTCATCAGAAGATTATAGCTTTGCGGAGGTGATGTTAGGATAAAACAAAAACAGTGCCATGCACGTGTGTGCACACACACACGTCTTGTTTTTATATATTTAGTACTGATGTTAGTGGAACTAATAAAAAGCAGATTGGTCACAGCATCATAGAAAATCAATTCTCAAGCTTTTTCTTATTCAGGTTTTTTGATGGTATTGCTCTCATCTGATATTTGAGGGTCACTACATGAGTTTCAAATGGGTTGTCCTTTAGAGTGGAAATGAAGATGCTGTTCTGGGTCACACACAATAATAAAAAGTGGTCCCTTTCTTAAAATATATGCTTTCCTTGTTCTTCATTTGCAAGGCTTATAGGAAAGAACTTTTCCAGTTCTCTTCCATGAGGCTTTTTCCGGGTAATAGCAATCATCAGCTGAAAAATGACATATGTGCATTACTCATGCATTTATAAATTAGTATTGATCAACCTTTGGGAAATTTTATGACTTCATGGTGACCTAATGCTTTGTCATTTGTTCTCACATGTTAGTAGAAACTAGTAAAAACTGGCTATGCAAATACATGTTCAAAAATAGATCAGAGACTATGGTGGCCTCTAGATTACAGACAAAGAATACATATTCCCACCAGATAATTTGTATCAGTATTTATTTATGGCATATACAGAGAGGAGACATTTAGGGAACAGCACAGAAATGGTTTGTAAACAGAAAGCTGCCATTTTTCTATTTCTCTTTGTTGAAGGGAAACGAAAGTGTGTTTAGCCATTTGGGGTAAAAATGCAATAAAAAATATCTGTGGATAATGGTGACACATATGTGAGGAAGAATAGTAAGGTTTTAGAAGAGCAAAAATGAAAAAGATAAGAACCAGACAAGCAACACTTGGACACTCAGCTTTCTTGTATAATTACAGATTTGGGTGATACTAGCATTTCAGTTCGGAGAAGGCAGTGGCACCCCCACTCCAGTACTCTTGCCTGGAAAATCCCATGGGTGGAGGAGCCTGGTAGGCTGCAATCCATGGGGTCGCGAAGAGTCGGACACGACTGAGTGACTTGACTTTCACTTTTCACTTTCATGCATTGGAGAAGGAAATGGCACCCCACTCCAGTGTTCTTGACTGGAGAATCCCAGGGATGGGGGAGCTTGGTTGGCTGCCATCTATGGGGTCGCACAGAGTCGGACACAACTGAAGCGACTTAGCAGCAGCAGCAGCAGCATTTCAGTTAGCTGGATTTCACTGGAACCCAGCTTCAACTGGATGTAAGTATAATACAGATCCCCCAGAAGTTTCTTCATGAAATAGGTTTGAGAAAGACCTGGTCTTGTCAGGTGAATTGAATAGTTTTATTAACTGCTGAACTTTTCAGGCTTTCACATACCAGTAAATATTAGGAGTTTCCAAGAGGTAGACATGATATACTAAGTTTCCAATTTTTTAACCATGCAAACTTTTTTTCCACTGTACTATAAAGACGCTGACTTTCACTACTGTTAGTGTCTTTTCCAGTTCCAAAATGATATAAACAATTGAGTTCATAAAGAGAGACAGTATAAAATAGAAAATGGATATAATTAACCATGCAATTTGGGTGACCATGACTTTGTTTTGTATCCCAAAACATAATTGCAAATTATTATTATTTTTTCTTAATTTTCTACACATTGCCTGATTAGGATAAACAAACTTAAGGCAGAAAAAAAGTCACTAGTAAAATGAGAAAAGACCAGATATTTGCATGGCAATGAAGGAGATCTTTGTTTCAGATGGGTATTCCCTGTGGGATCTCTAGCAACAGCATGTTACTGGTTTTAAAGGCAGCATCATATCTGGTTGTAAAACTGAAGCTCTTCCCCGTCTTTATTTTCCACCCTGGTAGCTTGAGCAATATGCCCACCACAGGCAGGCTCCCACACTGCGTCCATGCCTGGCCTTCATAATTAAGAGAGAACGTGTGGAATGTTCAAAGGTGAGCCCCAAAGATTATTAAGGAACTAGAAAACAAGCCCGATTTGAAAAGGTTAAATGAGATGGGATTTTTTTTTTTTTTTTTTTAGCCTGCAGGAGAGTAAGTAGAGATACCAGTTAACAATGCCAGTTAACGGTAATTTCTACTAAGCGAAGTGTTATTAAGCAGATAAAGATGACAGCCATTCTCCACTCTCAGTGTGGATGGAAGAAGATGTTCCAGCTCTGAGGGTTTATCTTAGACACAGGGAGTGGTTTTCTTACTAGATGGTTTTGCACCATGATTGCAGTGACTTACCATTTGATTAGGTCAAAAAGTAGTTTCCTAAAGCTACTCTACCAAATAACTAATCATGTTAACTTTTATTTAATTCTTATTATGGGCCCTGTACCATCTTGGGTGCTTTAATATACACTGTATCATTTCATTTTCAAAAGAGCTTTTGGAGACATATATTTTATCCTTGTTTTATAGATATAAAAAATAAGCCTTATAGTTATTAACTATCATCCATTTTTTTTTCTTCTTAAATTTATTTATTTTTAATTGAAGAATAATTGCTTTATAATATTTTGTTTGTTTCTGCCAAAAATCAACATATATTAGCCACAGGTATACCTATGTCCCCTCCTTCTAGAACTTCCCTCCCACCTCCCACCCCATCCCACCCCTCTAGGTTGTTATAGAGCCTGGGTTTGCGTTCCCCAAGTCATACAGCAAGTTTCCACTGGCTCTCTGTTTTACATATGGTAGTGTGCATGTTTCCATGCTACTCTCTCAATTCGTCCCACCCGCCTCCCTGCCTTCCCCCACCTGAGGTCAGTTTTCAAAGCTAGATCTGCCTGACCCTGAGCCCCATAACGTGTAACTTCCCCACTTTTGGGATCTCCTTGAGTAGGTCAGTTAATGTTTCTTTGAGTTTGTTTCTCAACAATAATATATCTATATTAAACTATAGATTAAATAATTAGTTTGTATTAAATAATATTAAATAATAAATATTATATTCTATTTATATAATTATTTATATATAAATGAATTCACATATACATTATATAATTATATTATATGAATAATATATAAATATATATTATATATAATATAATTACATTATATTTATAATATATATAGTGTAATTATATTAAATTACAATTTATATATTGTATATTTTAATTATATAATCAATCTTAATATAAGTTTAATATAGTATACAATAAAATATATACGATATATTTAAATTCTATAATATATAATTATGCACATTATAATATAATATATCATATAATTATATTTATAATATATTACATTATATAATATATAATACACTAATATATTATTGAATAATATACAATATATAATATAATAACATTTAATAATACTATAGAAATATAGAAATAATATAATTATTTATATACAAATGAATTTTTATATATACATTATATAATTATATTATATGAATAATATATAAATATATAGAGAATACATAATATATGTGTATGATATATATAATATAATTACATTCTATTTATAATATAATCTATAATGTAATTATATTAGATTGCAATTTATATATTGTGTATTTTAATTATATAATTAATTTTAATATAAGTTTAATATAATATACAATAAAATATTATATATGATATATTTAAATTCTGTAATATATAATTATGTACATTATATAATATATAATATGAGGTGAGATGAAGTGAAGTAGCTTAGTCATGTCCGACTCTTTGGGACCCCATGGACTGTAACCTACTAGGCGTCTCTGTCCATGGGATTCTCCAGGCAAGACTACTGGAGTGGATTGCCATTTTTATACTAATATATTATTGAATAATAAATATAATATAATATAATATAATATAATATAATAATTTTTAATAATACAGAATGTAATGATATTTAATAATAATATAGAATACATAAATAATATATAATATATGTATAAAATATATATGAGTGTTGCAAGAGTCAGACACGACTTAGCAACTATACCATCAGCCTCCTGGGAGGAATCCAGCACATGTGGCAGGCATTCCTAGGCACCTGGGCTCAACATAAGATGAGCCACCTCCAAAAGTGTGCAGATATGGACTCCAAATTCTAGATCTCGCTGCCTTCCTCATCCAGAGGCAATGCCTTCAGTGTGCAATTGTGGTGTGTGGACCCATGGAACATCCAAATTAGAGAACCAGGTCACATAAGATAGCATCTTACCAAATCAGATCCAGAGCGTAAGGTCATGCAGTCAGGGCTGATGGATATTATGTAGGGATATTTGTATAAAAATGAAAAATACCGTCTACAGAAGTGGTCCAACAGTATGTATATCGAATAATTCCTTGCCAGGCTCGTCTCATCACTTCCGTAAGAGAGCTCTTCTCAAGCCTTCAATGGCATTGAATCTTCTAGCATCTGATTTCCATGGGCTTATAGGTGATTTTCCTAATGGTCTCTCTATCATCCTCCCGTCCCACTTGGAAGAAAAATACACTGAATAATTGAATATACTTTCCTAATATTTATCATTACCTAGCTTATTTGGCAGCCACTCTGACAGAGCCCCCAAAGCTGCTCTGGCTTGGTATTGCAAGCACACAGAACTATGCATTAGGATCATCGGTAACCTTCAGGTTGTTCAGCAGACTTACTAGTAGTCCCTGATATACTGCTCTTTAATTGTCCTCAGTTGCTACCCAAAACTTGCATGATTCTGTGAATCTGTACCCTCCCTAGCTACCCTCTTCCTCAGCAGATAGCTGTCCATCTCACTTTATTATTAAAAATATAAAAGGTGCCCTCAATCCTGAAGTCTTTCAGCTCCTAAATGTGTATCTGCAAAGATCATACCTCTTTGATCTCCAAAGAACAGTGACCCTCATTCTCTCTAAAATGGATCTTTCCCCCTGGTGCTAAGTTCCACCACAGCCCTTCTACTGGGAGACCTTGCTTTAGGAACTACCACATCCTGTCCGGCTTCTTCACCCTCCTTATCCTCCAGCTCTCTTTCCCCTTGGTATATAAGCGTGGGGAAGTATCAATCACAACTTTTTAAAAAGTCCTCTTTTTCACTGTATTACTCTTTATATTTCCTTTTATTTCAGACAAGTCTTCAAAAATGTTTGTATTGTGTCCACAGTCTTCTCTCTCATTCAGCTCACCTGGATTCAACATACACCCTGATATTTTCTCATCAGTCCACTGATGAGCAGAGTATACTCTCTGAGATTATCAGCATCTTTCTAGATGCCCCGTCCAATGGTGATCTTGAAAACTCATCTCACCTTATAGGATTTCTCTCTGGTGATAGACACACCTTCCTTTTGAAACATAATTTCCCTGATTCCATTTTTCCTCATATGTTTCAAACTTCTCTTTCTATTCCTCATGAGTCACTAATTTCAGGTCCTGCATCTCTGCTTTACTCCTAGATTTTAAAATATCTCAGGATTTGTCTTTAGTTTCCCTTCTTTTCCTTTCCTTTTTGGAGTGTACTCAATCCTCTTTTCCAGGCCCTGGACTTCATTAACCACAGGGCAGCCAATGGCTCCAAAATTCACTTGCACCACCATTCTTTCTTCTAAGCTCCAGATACATTTATCCAGTTGCTTATACCATTTAGGTATTTTTACCCATATTTCAAAGTCAACAAGTCATATTTTAAAGTTTACAGCACTTCCTACATGGGAACAACAAAGTGAAAAGAAGTAGAGATAAAAGACTGATAATTCCAAGATCAAAATCCGAAGTTTTAATAAAGAGCATAAATTTTAATTTGTGGTGGTTTGATTTGTATCATACATGAACAGATTATACTCCTAAGTGAGAGAAGAAAAAGCTACTATAAATGGGTTGAATGACAACACTTTCTGTCTAATTAACACAATGTCACTGTGAGGTCAAAAGGTGAGTGGGGCTTCTGCTGTATGAACACTGGGAGAGTTATTTCTCACTCATTTTTCCCCAGAAAAGACGTCATGTACATTACATTCTCAGGAGCGAACAGTACTGGATAAACAACTACTTTCTGCCCCTTAACAAATCCTCAGGTCTAGAAGAATTTCTAATATTATTAGTAAATTTGGGGGAAAGAGCAGAGCTTGGTGATCTGCTCAAGCCTGTCTCTGTCTCCTTTCTCTCTCTCCTTCCCTCTTACATCTGCTTGCCTACAGGAAGGGCAACATCTGGAGCAAAGAGAAAAAAATTCTACTCAGAGAGTTTAATAGGATACCCACTGATACTTGTCCAATCCAGATTATACTCTTAAACTGATGTTATGGACTCCATCAGTTTAACTTCCTTATTTCCATTTTTTAAAGTTTGGAAAGAAAAGAAAGTAGTATCATTTATTTACTTTCAAGATACCAACACATTAATAATGATCTAACGTCATCAGATATTCTTAACCTTGTGGCTTTACAAGTTTCTCAAGATACATTTATTGAATCACAAACATTGATTCTTTTCTCTAACTCTATAAAAGGGATAATCTTTTAAATTCCTGTATATGGACTTGGTAAAATTTTTTATGTTCTACAAAGTTTTGATGTATTTTAAAAATGTATATAATCATATAGATATTACATGAAAATGAAATGAAGAGACTCAAAGTATATAGCATTGTCCCAGGAAGGAGTATTATTAGATATCATTAAAGTGTTTTGAAAATGAGTATTTTTGGTGTAACATAAAAATGAGTTTATATGAAAAAGACATCTTGTATTCATGGACTGGAAGATTCTCCAAGCAATCTACAGATGTGGTACAATCTCTATCAACATCCCAATACTCTTTCCTGCAGAAATGGAAAAGCTGATGCCACTTCCCAACTAGGATGACTAGAACAAAAAAGGAAAAGAAAGAAAAATAGCAAGTATAGGTTAAGTTGTGGAGAAATTGGAATACTCATTTATTGCTAGTGGAAATGTGAAATTGTTCAGCAGCTGTGAAAAATAATTTGACTATTCCTCAAAAAGTTAAATAGAATTACCATATGATCCAAAAGTTGCACCCCTAGGAATATACATTGTTGTGTTCAAACAAGGATGTTCATAGCAGACTATTCACAAAGGCTAAAACTTGGAAACAACCCATATGCCCACTGGAATGAATAGATACACAAATGGTGGTATATCCATACAACAGAATATCATTCAGCCCTTAAAAGGAATGAGGTTTTGATATATCAACAAAGTTGATGAACCTTAATATTGTGCTAACTGAAAGAAACTAGATACAAGAGGCTATACTGTATAAGTCAATTCACATTAAATGTCCAGAATGGGCAAATTGATGGAGGCAGAAAGCAGACTAGTTGTTGCCAGGGACTGAGGGTATGGAGGATGGAGATTTAATAAATATGATTTTTTTCTTTTTAGGATAAGGAAAATATTCTGGGAGTAGGTAGTGGTGATGGTTTCATGACTTTCAATACCATTGAATTTATCCTTTTAAATGGGTAAAATGCTAGACTTATGTTATGTATATTTTACCACAATGAAAAAAAAAACCCTTCATAAACAAGATTTGATGATCCCTATAATAAGGTAGAATGATAACATTTTTCGGCTGGTTAAGGAGATCCAACCAGTCCACCCTAAAGGAGATCAGTCTTGGGTGTTCATTGGAAGGACTGACGCTGAAGCTGAAACTCCAATACTTTGGCTACCTCATATGAAGAGTTGACTCATTAGAAAAGACACTGATGCTGGGAGGGATTAGGGGCGAGAGAAGGGGATGACAGAAGATGAGATGGCTGGATGGCATCACTGACTCGATGGACATGAGTTTGGGTAAACTCCGGGAGTTGGTGATGGACAGGGAGACCTGGTGTGCTGCGATTCATTGGGATCGCAAAGAGTCAAACATGACTGAGTGACTGAACTGAAGGAAATATAGTGGAAAGATTATCAACCATACTTAGATAACACTTAACTCTTCACACTATTGTTGTTTCTTGTTAATGCTATAAGATACTATGTTTCTTTTTAACCAACAGCTTCTAAAATAGAGGAGTATCCAGGGGTAAGAACATAAAAATGTGTTGAATTGAAGGCTTGTATCTTGCAATCACAGAAAAAAGACATTACAATATTTGAAAAAGTATGAATTGTCTCTCTTTGAAGTATTCATATTTAGTTAGCTATTGTTTCAATATTTATACTCTATTATTGAAATGAAAACTTTAGAGATTTCCTAGGGCAAGGATTATGGGTGTGTGCTTTGGAAGAAGGAGAATAAAGGAGCTATTCAGAAAGATATATATAGTCTTTAAAGCATAGATTTATAAACAAAAATCTTTTTAAAATGCATGAAAGACACCATCAACAAAGAGAACATTTTCTCTTCTTGTCAAGGAAGGCTAAAATGTTTCATTCCTTGTAAAACACATTGAGAAAACATTGGTTTCTGACTGACTGTTGATTAATTCCTGCATAAAATGCTGACTAGTTTTAGAGGAAAGAGACTTTTTTAACAAACAGATTGAGTTCATATTAATTAGACCTCATCAGTATGGCTTAACCTCTCATCCAGTTCTGCTCTTTTAAATTTTAATAACTGCAGTTTCCCAGTTGGTAACTCTAACTACTGTCATGAATTACATTTTTAGGAACATTCTACTCTTGCAGTGGTGTCTTTAGTATTTCCATTTCTACCTACAGGACATAAAGACTTGTATTTTCACACAAAAGTAAGCTATGTTCCCCTGTTTCCAGTTCAGTTCAGTCGCTCGGTTGTGTCCGACTCTTTGCGACCCCATGAATCGCAGCACGCCAGGCCTCCCTCTCCATCACCAACTCCCAGAGTTCACTCAGATTCACATCCATCGAGTCAGTGATGCCATCCAGCCATCTCATCCTCTGTCGTCTCCTTCTCCTCGGCCCCCAATCCCTCCCAGCATCAAAGTCTTTTCCAATGAGTCAACTCTTTGCATGAGGTGGCCAAAGTACTGGAGTTTCAGAGAGATGGAAGATAAAGGCTGTTCATCAGATTTGCTTGATATAAATGTCTACATTTTAATTGTAGATATCAGACAAACCTAGTGCAGAAAGCAACATTTGAACACACTCTTTTTCTGTTTGTTTGTTTCTTGCCCACTCCACACGGCATGGGGGATCTTAGTTCCCTGGCCAGAGATCAAACCCACTCCCCTTGCGCTGGAAGGGCAGAGTCTTAATCACTAGACCACCCAGGAAGTCCTATCAGCAAATTATATAGATGATAGAATGAAATACACTCAGATGGTATATTAAATGTAATATCTGTGTTTTATGAAGTAGAACAATAAGACCTGGCTCCTCTGTACTTTGGGGCAAATGGGAGGATTGTTCTAGTGATGACTATATGCCTTGATTTAGTCAATGAAATTTGAATGAACACAACATCTAGATGGAAGCATTTGAGAACCAGTGGGCAATACTTCACCAACCCTTTCCACCACCGTGGCAATCAGAAATGTTTCAGCTGGGGGAAACCCCTTCCTTATGAGCTCTTATTTGAGGACAATATGAAACAGTTTCAACTGAATCAAATTGAACAGGTTGTGTCAGGAAGTTTTATTTATATTGTTTTAAATTAATTATTTTAATTGGAGGCTAATTACTTTACAATATTGTAGTGGATTTTGCTGTACATTGACATGAATCAGCCATGGGTGTACATGTGTCCCCCATCCTGAACCCACCTCCCTCCCCATCCCATCCCTCAGGGCTGTCCCAGTGCACAGGCCTTGAGCACCCTGTCTCATGCATTGAAACTGGACTGGTGATCTATTTCACATATGGCAATATACATGTTTCAATGCTATCCTCTCAAATCATCCCACTCTCGCCTTCTCCCACAGAGTCCAAAAGTCTGCTCTTTACCTCTGTGTCTCTTTTGCTGTCTTGCATATAGGGTCATCGTTACCATCTTTCTAAATTCCATATATATGCGTTAATATACTGCATTGGAGTTTTTGTTTCTGACTTACTTCACTTTGTATAATAAACCCCAGTTTCACCCACCTCATTAGAACTGATTCAAATGCATTATTTTTAATAGCTGAGTAATATTCCATTGTGTATATGTACCACAGCTTTCTTATCCATTCATCTACCGATGGGCGTCTAGGTTGCTTCCATGTCCTAGTTATTGTAAACAGTGCTGCAGTGAACACTGGGATACACATGTCTCTTTCTTTGGAGAAATGTCTGTTTAGTTCTCTGGCCCATTTTTTTGATTGAGTCATTTATTTTTTCTGGTATTGAGCTGCATGAGCTGCTTGTATATTTTTGAGATTAATTCTTTGTCAGTTGCTTCATTTGCTATTATTTTCTCCCATTCTGAAGGCTTTCTTCTCACCTTACTTATCGTTTCCTTTGTTGTGCAAAAGCTTTTAAGTTTAATTAGGTCCCATTTATTTATTTTTGCTTTTATTTCCATTACTCTGGGAGGTGGGTCATAGGGGATCCTGCTGTGATTTATTTCAGAGAGTGTTTTGCCTCTGTTTTCCACTAGGAGTTTTATAGTTTCTGGTCTTACATTTAGATCTTTAATCCATTTTTAGTTTATTTTTGTGCATGGTGTTAGAAGGTGTTCTAGTTTCATTCTTTTACATGTAGTTGACCAATTTTCGCAGCACCACTTGATTGTCTTTTTCCATTGTATATTCCTGCCTCCTTTGTCAAAGATAAGGTGTCCATAGGTGCGTGGATTTATCTCTGGGCTTTCTATTTTGTTCCACTGATCCATATTTCTGTCTTTGTGCCAGTACCATACAGTCTTGATAACTGTAGCTTTGTAGTATAGTCTGAAGTCAGGCGGGTTGCTTCCTCCAGTTCTATTCTTCTTTCTCAAAATTGCTTTGGCTATTCAAGGTATTTTGTATTTCCATACACATTGTGAAATTGTTTATTTTAGTTCTGCGAAAAATACTGTTGGTAGCTTGATAGAATTTTAAATCATCGACTTAGGAATTGTTTGTTACAGTAGCATTACCCTCTTTTACTAAGACAATATATGATAGACTTAAGCAGCATATACAATGCAACATGAATGCATTTAGAAATGTACATGAAGTGTTATAACAAAATATAACACAAAATATAATAGTATCTAATATTATATACTGGAGAAGGCACTAGTGACCCATTCCAGTACTCTTGCCTGGAAAATCCCATGGATGGAGGAGCCTGGTAGGCTGCAATATTATATACATAGTCCTGTATTGTTTTTATTCCATTGATAATTTTCTGCTCTCCAAGAAATTGAGGTAGCCCTATTTTAGAATAGGGATGTGTTTGCTCTGGGTCCTGTCTGTGTCCTCTTCTTTTGTCATCAAGTTCAGGACAATTCACGGTTCTATTTCTGTGTATTAGAGTGTTTTACTCTAATCAATCTGAGACTTTAGACGTAGTGCTGTGCTGTACTTCATAGCTCAGTCGTGTCTGACTCTTTGTGACCTCATGGACAGCAGCCTGCCAGGCTCCTCTGTCCCTGGGGATTCTCCAGGAAAGACTACTGGAGTACCCTTCTGTACTCCATACCCTCCAGAATACTGGAGAATACTGCTATACCGTCCTCCTTAGACATAGTACTTCTTGGTATAAAAGCAAACATATATTACAGAGTGTTCTCATTCTTTAAGCATGAAATTTTGGAAATTTAAATCTATAAATTATAGCTACAATATTTTATTGAAATTACTGCAGCTGTTTTCTGTTTCTAATTATTGTTTTTTCAGAAAATGAAAAGTCCTGGAAATATAGCTCTGCTGGTGTTTCTAAAGTCAGCAGAAAAATGCTTCTCCTGGTCTTTTAGTGATCTCCTTGGGGTTTTGCTATTTTCTTGGAATTTTTGTTGCAGGTTTCATTGTCATACAACCCTGCAGGTTTCTTTCACTAAAACTTCTCAGTAGTGATTATATAGTTATATGTGCAATCATTTTTAATGTGTCTTCCAAGAATTAGGCTGCCAGTTCTAGAAGTACGATTTGTTTACTGCTTTGTCCCCAGAAGCCAGCACCAGGCTTGTTGCATAGTAGGTTTTGGACAAATATTTATTAATAAATGACTGAAAGAATTTTCCAAATTTGTTTTCTTCTCCGCTATCTGGTTGTTTTTTTTCCTCCCAGTACCACTTCTGTTTACATGAGAGCTCAGTGAAAATCTATGGAAAAATGAATTGCATGATTAGTATAGAGGTCTGTTTTCCTCTCCTTCCATCCCACCTGATTTAATCTGCAACATGAGAGGAACATAATTGAAACCTGTTTGTGGTTCCGAATACCGGGCACCAATACCGAGCACCTAAAACCATGTAAATTTCTTCATTTTTTAACTTTGTTATGATTGTGATTTATGGTGGTGATGGTGAGCCTGGGTGTCAGGAGGGAGTGTTGTATTTGTAATTAGAAAGCGAAACAGATGTTAAAGGCTTCATCTGAAATGATGTTGCCATTATAATTGTTCTCATTGCTCAATGATCATTTTCTAGTTCACCTATTGAAATTCTCTCTGAAAATATCTGGGTCTCAAGATAATGCTCACCAGATGAGGGTTTCACTGTTGTAGAGGACCAAACAATTTTTGATTCATTATGCTTATAAAACAAGACCCCCAAAGCTTCCATGTGCAAAGGCATGGAAACAGAAATGAAAACATTCTTTTTTTTTTCTTTCCTTTTTGGAGTCAAACTATTGGATGAAACATGTTTATGCACTGACTTCTGGACTCTGACTTATTACAGAATTTACCTAGCTTATTATCTTGATCAACATCCACTTTTTTTCCAACTGATCAAAGGACAGAAGAGAGAAACCTCGCGTCCTCAGTCAACCTAATCCTGTTTAAAGGTAAACATCACTAGGGTAATCAAGTGTATCTCGGCACACTAAGTTATGGAATGAAAAATACTATTCGTGCTCTCCCCATGGTGTTCCCCCATCAGAGCATGGGTCACACAGGTAGCTCTGATGGCAGCTGAGATGATTTGTAAGCTCTGCTAACGCTGGCACCTGGGCAGTAGAAAGGATGTGACGCTGTTGATTTTAGTTCAGTTAGGATTTATCAGAGGATGGTGTCATTGAATAGGAATGGGTGTGAAAATAGGGGTGGATATCAGAAATAATTTTAGGCCTATTCATCTCTCCCTCTGCCTCCTTCATGCAGCTCCCCCTGACCCCCGGTCCCACAACCTTGCATATAGCACAGTCCAGACATGTCTGGCTAAGGTCAGAAAGAACTTGAATGTTGCAAATATGGCCAAACAGAGAACCTTGGGAACAAATATATGCCTGTGAATGACCACCTAGAATTCATCACAAGGGCAGGGCTGATCTTTTTGTTTGTCACTAAATCTCCAGCTCCTAGCACAGTAAATGGTAGGTGCTAGAGTCTTAGTAATTGATTATTATTAGACCATTTTACATGCCAGCAATATTACTAGAAAATAAATGGTCCCTTGTTAGTTGTGAATGTTGAGTCCAGTAGACCTGGATTTTAGGCTCAATAAAACACTGAAAATATCTAGAACCAGATACCAGATCTCAGATGCAAGTCTGCAGACAAATTTCTGCATTCTTGGGGGTGGAAACACTTCTCTGTCTGGTTTCACCAGTGGAAATAATTGTCCTCATCTGAACTTGTATGAACAAGGCTGTTCCTTCTGCAAATGGAATTCTGCTCTTAGGAAGGAATAAACATCAGCCAGTGAGCAAGAGGAACTACATATGAGATAGGAAATTCAAGTAATGAGTTACAGAGCTGCATTGAACAAATATGCTTTGATGTGAAATAGGCGTGTTGGTAGCAACAAGATGTTGGCCACGCCCATTTGGTAAAGCACATGGAAAGGCAAATTTAACCTTCCAGTGTAAGAGCCTCTATAAATGTGTGTGTGTGTACACATCACTCTTTGATCAGTTAATGGAGTTCCCATGAATACACATTTTTATCCCCAAATGGCTGTTAGTCAAGTTTTTCACCTTTTGCTTTACATTCTTTCATGCTGCCCCTTGACTTCATGGAGTAATTCTCTATTCTACTTCAAAGAGCATTGTCTGTTTATTATCCCTATTGTGTACAGAAGAAAAAAAAACTTTTAAATAGAGCATTGCAAATTTGCCCATAATATATATCTGTGTATAGAAGAATGATTGTGTACAAGTGCAGCCTTTTAAAATCCCATTCATTTACCAGGAGATGTTCTCAATTAGAGAAATATCTCAAGCTCTGTATCTTTCCATAGTGTTGAGTGCTTTTCTTCCTCTGATAAAGAGGCGTTTAACAGGTGACACATCATTTCAATTAATTACAACTCCAATATTTTGGACAGTGAGGGCTTCATTTTACAAATAAGTTTGAAGAATAAATCCCTAGTGCATAGGTGACTAATGCTGTAAGTAAAATATTTTAGTATAAGCTACATGAAGTCAGCCTCAAACATGTTTAAAATTAAGCCTTCTTCAAATTAAGATACCATCTTATTTTTCCCAGGCACTGTTGCTATCACATTATTAATATCTGTGTGCATATGTGTATGCGTACTCAGTGGTGTCTAACTCTTTGTGACCTCATGGAGAATAACCTGCCAGACTCCTCTGTCCATGGAAATTCTCAGGCAAGAATGCTGGAGCAGGTTGCCATTTCCTTCTCCAGGGCATCTTCCCAAGCCAGGGATTGAACCTACGACTCTTGTGTCGCCTTTTGCATTGGCAGGTAGGTTCTTTATCAGCAGAGCCACTGAGGAAGCCCTATTTATATTTAGATCCTCTAATTGTTGGAGAAGGAAATGGCAACCCACTCCAGTACTCTGGCCTGGAAAATCCCATGGATGGAGGAGCTTGGTAGGCTGCAGTCCAAGGGGTCGCCAAGAGTTGGACACAACTGAGTGACTTCACTTTCACTTTTCACTTTCATGCATTGGAGAAGGAAATGGCAACCCACTCCAATGTTCTTGCCTGGAGAATCCCAGGGACGGGGGAGCCTGGTGGGCTGCCGCCTATGAGGTCGCACAGAGTCGGACATGACTAAAGCGACTTAGCAGCAGCAGCAAGAGTTAAGTATCCAGTACCAGAGGACTGTCAATTTAGGATGGGAAAGACTGGTTTCCAAAACCCTATTTTTGAGTTGATATAATTCAGAACCAGAGAGAGGCAGGGTGACTTGTCATTGTATCATTTAGGAAGAAAAAAGCAAAATCGAGTTATTTATTATTCATGGATTTTTTTTTTTTTTTGGCTTGCTCCTCTTACTCCTATAGTCTCATCTGAATTTTTGAATCATCGTGGTGATCAGATCCAGACAGGCAGTGTCATTATCGCATGAGACAATCTGGTGTCTGTCTTGTTTGTTTCACCTGGTAGGTCAATGCCTTTCCATTAGCACCCGCACTGCTGTGCAGGGTAGAGCACATCGCAGCTGGGCATCTGCAAGTGATGGCTTCCAGGTGTTAGCCTACAGAAAATCACTGAAAGTCAATGCAGACGTCAAGCTCCAGACATTCAGCTGCGAAAAGCCTTCCAGGCAAGGTCATGGTTTTGGTACTTGTAGCAGAAACTGGAGAGAAACTCTGAAAGCCCTGCCCATGTTGTCCCAGAGGGAGAGCTGACAAAAGTTGGCTCCATTGCAGAAAAACATTTCAGGTATATAAAATGTCCACCACTCCCTGAGGCAAGAAAAAGAGTTTAAAGTGTAGTTTGAAGGAAAACAAAAACTACCTCTTGAATGTTGTCTGCACGGCAGGTAAATGAATCTTTTCTGAGTGAAGGTCCCTTTGTCTCTTGGCAACCCAGCATTTATTCCTTCATGCTCAGCAACGGGAAATTTCCCCCTTCCAAAAGTCAAGCCATCTGCACTATTAGCAACACTATCAATCCTAGCCAGTAAATCACCCCACCCAATATTCTTGACAACACAAATTCTGTAGTATGTTAAAACATTATAATAAATGACAACATGGTATGATCTATGAGGCCTCTTAACACTATCCACTTCATCCAGCTGGGAAAATTATGGCCCCCTGAATCTTCATAATTTTGAGCACTTATGTGCACTGAACAGACTGAAAAATGTGTCAATTCTGTGGGATTTAAAAACCACTCACCCATGGAAGACACACTCAGCTTTTCTTGAAAGAAGACATTGGGGTCAAAATATCTTTTCTGTGGCCAAGCAGACAGAGAGTTAATAAAAATCAACAATCTGGTAGCTAGTTAATCATGCAAAATGGCTTCTTGTAGTAGCAAGTAAAACTTTTTTCTGGCTTGGCTTATTCTGTGTGTAGTTATATTTCTTGAGATTACATTTTACAAATGAGACAGGCTGTTTTTTTGCTGTGAGAATATATGTAGTGGTTTGCAAATATTAAAGCATTAATATCCTCGATCTCCTTAAGGCAGACACATTGGCAACATTCTGTTTCAAAAATCCAGAAACAATGTATGAAGGATGCATCCAACACTTTCCACAATGATTAAAAAAAAAAAAAATCTTGTGCAGAGTTGCACTGAATGATTCATGATGAATCCTCTTGATTATTTCTTCACCAGGTAACTTTTCTTGAGACTCTATCAACTTCTGCAATAAAATATAATATATGGTGATTCCAAACACCGGAAATGATATCCTATGTACATTATGAAAAGCCCCCTGGGAAACTTGCGGATGAACTCTTATCAGTAATAGAGGAGCTATGAAATATTTAAAGGAGGAGATATAAATAGACACCTGGAAGCCATCACGAGGCACATAATATAATAAATGGCTTGAAGATTTGTTTTAGTCCAACTTTGGCATTTCCCCTGCTGTAGTGATACTAAGGGTGTCAATTATGTTGTGCAGGTATGCTGCATTAAGAAAACATTATTCAAGAGAGGAATGTAGCCCAAATAGCGTGCACGATGTTGAAATAAACTAAGGAAAAAATTTAAAAACTGTGAAATATAGCACAGGTGGTAGAGCTGAGGGGAAGTTCTGTTCTTATGCAAGAGTAGTTGTTATTTACATACTGAAATCAGAATAATTCATATGTCCTATACTATTTACTGTCTAAGGATAAACAGACACTTAGGTCATCCACACATAAAGCCATTTTGACAGTTCAGAGCACAAAGATTCGATGCATCAGTCTAGAGATTTTCTCTTGAGTGACAAACTAATTTTTAAAATGTCTTCAAAGAATGTTTCTCAGAATAGCCCTGTCTGATTCTTTCCAGCATGCTTCATCACTTGTCAATCAATAAATCATCCAATCAATCAACTGATCAATCAATCAGAACTAAATATTCTCATAAACAATCACTCCAGGGCTTTTGCATTTGAAATTGAGAACTGACAGACAGTTGCTAGCATTTTGTTTCCAAGTAAGAATTTAGATAACAGAAACTACTAGTATTGTGGGATTTAAGCAATGCTCAATAAGAGATCCTGTTTTAATGCCTAAGAAGAAATAGAAATATTTTCAGATTAAACTGTTGTCCTTTCCAAGAATAAAGAGTTGGGACCTTACACTGATATACACGTTTACTCATGTGCACAAACAGCATTACACACAAAGTACATACATACATATTTTATGGATACACCGCCAATATTTCTATGGTAGCAAAATTTTATGAACTCTAAACTGATGCCCATTCTTTATATTATCAAAATTTGGTTTATTGATGGTGGGTGGAGTGGTCTAGGCATAATTCCAACCTGGAAAAGTCCTCTGTGTCGACGTAAGATGATACTGTGAGAAGGTTCTCAGTCATAATTCAATCTTAAAACATGGACTAAAAAAAAGAATCTTGGGTTTTGGCAATGTGTACCAAGTAAGTGATTGTGTCTCAGCTCCATACCTGCCCTCCTTCTGCCTGTGGTGAAGTCTACGCTAGGAGTCGGCAAACCGAGTTTCTGCTTTGCCAGACTGATCAGCCAATAAAGGGCAGAGAAAGTGTAGAAAGGACTGTAAGGCTACAGAGGGAAAAAATGAACAGAATGTCTGTATCAACTTACATTCCCACCAACAGTGCAAGAGGATTCTCTTTCCTCCACACCCTCTCCAGCATTTATTGTTTGTGGATTTTTGATGATGGGCATTTTAACTGGTATGAGGTGATACTTCACTGTAGTTTTGATTTGCAGTTCTCTAATAATTAGTGGTGTTGAGCATCTTTTCATGTGCCTTCTGGCCAGCTGGAAGCTCAGCTTGGTGTTCTGTGGTGACCTAGATGGGTGGGATGAGGGGAAAGGCTGGAAGGGAGGCTCAAGAGAGAGGGGGATATGTGTACACATGTAGTTGAATCACTTTGTTGTCCAGCAGAAAATAATCTAATATTGTAAAGCAACTATACCCCCAATTAAAAATATGAAGTAATGCTAAAACATTGAAACAAACAAACAAATACTTGTGAGTTCCTATTTGTTTCTCCATGAACTTCCTATGGGCTTGCTGACCCCCTTGTCCTAAGCATCTCCCCAGCAACACATCTTCAGCTGGTAAGTGGCTGGTCGGTTCAGCTGAACCTCGTGTGCAGTTTTTCTGATATTGACAGAACCAACTTGATCACACCCCTAGCAGCCAGCTGGGCCCCCCTTATCAGGCAACTCAGTTCCCGGCTCATGAGGCCCCTCTTCCAAACTTCAACATTGTAACAATCCAATTTTGTCTTTTTGTTTTCTCAGTCCTAATGGAGGCTGCTTCCTACCATTGCTACCTCTTTGATTGGGCAGGAGCTGGCAAACTATAGCTTGTGACTGAATCCTGCCTGCTGCCTGTTTTTGTAAATAAAGTTTTATTGGAACATACCCAAGCTTAATCCTTCTGTCTGAAGCTCCTGCTTTCTTGTTCCAACTGCAGAGTCTCAGCTAATCATGGTGACCTGCTGCTGCTAAGTAGCTTCAGTCATGTCTGACTCTGTGCGACCCCATAGGCGGCAGCCCACCAGGCTCCCCCATCCCTGGGATTCTCCAGGCAAGAACACTGTAGTGGAGTGGGTTGCCATTTCCTTCTCCAGTGCATGAAAGTGAAAAGTGAAAATGAAGTCTCTCAGTCATGTCCGACTCTTAGCGACCCCGTGGACTCTAGCCCACCAGGCTCCTCCATCCATGGGATTTTCCAGGCAAGAGTACTGGAGTGGGGTGCCATTGCCTTCTCTGAGAAGCCAAACTATTTACTATCTGGTCCTTTATAGAAAACATTTGCTTAATTCTACAGTTCTCTTTTAACCTTTTCAATTACCTAGTTAACAGCTTTATATCTAGCTAACTTTTAAAAATATTTAATTCCCTTTGTTCAAATAACTGGGAGGGGGTTTTTATTTTCAAACTGATATAACGTAAAACATCTGAAAATCAACAAAAATTTGGCAAGTAAGAGGATTGTAAGAGAGACCTAGATGGGGGAAATAAAGGAAATAATCATAGGTTAAAAGCACCTTTGTAAAGAAACCAGCAAATCACCAGATTCTAGAATTAGCATGTTCCTAATGCTAAAGAAAACAAAGTTTTGTACCAAGAAGAAATGATGAATGGTCAAGAGGAACCTTATAATTGCAGATACTAAAATCAGATAAACTTGTGGCAAGAATATTTGTGAACAAGTACCATTGCTATGGAGACAGATACCAACTACAGATCAAAAGAATAACCTTAAAACCAAACTATATTTCAATGAACTGTAAGTCTATTGAGCATATTTCTTCACGCTAATAGGTTTAAGCAAGTCTTATGCAAGTTGGAAATATGGACTCAGATTACATTTCCATACAATTCTGCATTCTTTTCTTTTATATGGCTCTATTTTTGTTTATATATTTTATTTTATTTTTTTGTCATAAGTGCCAAATTTATATTTCAGAATACAATAATACACACATTGTACATTTGAGTAGAAAAGCTGACCTTGATATTTAAATGTCATTATCCACAAAGAGTCAGACATGATGTAGCAAGTAAGCAACGACAATAGAACACAGATAATGTGAACCCATATTTTAGAGTTTATGTTCTCTAATTCTGTTCTCTGCCCACCATTTACTCCTAATGAGATATCTGGCCTGATAACTTTGAATTTCACAGTTTATTTTTTTTTCTGCCAATCTCCTTTTACTTCTTGTTGATATATATTTTAAAAACAACAGCAACTATATTTAGTCCAGATAGAGTAACATGAACCAACTTTTCCAGAGCAGGGAGCAGTGTCCAGCAGTTTACTGCACGCTTTATGTTCTTTATCTCATCGAAACCTCGGCGCACACCCATACGAGGGTTAATGTCATTTTACAAATAAGCGAGTTAACACACAAAGAGGTTAGGAAATTTTCCCAGAGTCTCAAAGCTAATAAATGGCAGAGCAGACATGAATCGAATTCTGATTATCCTCAACACTTGCAGATAAAACTCTTCAAGTTTCTTGAATCCTGGGAAAAGGAGAAAGGAAGTATTGCTATCTACTCATTATTTTTATTCCATCTTTTGACAAGAACCCATGAAGGTACAACTAGTGGAAATAGAGCTTCAGCGTGATATCCCATGGTTATTCACTACTGGGGGCTGCTTATTAAGATGTGTTGCTTAGGGCACTATTTGTGG
This sequence comes from Nanger dama, assembly GCA_917880005.1. Lineage (NCBI taxonomy): Eukaryota > Metazoa > Chordata > Mammalia > Artiodactyla > Bovidae > Nanger > Nanger dama. The sequence goes on along the minus strand of CAKJTW010000032.1, from coordinate 9,028,769 downwards.
TTTGTTTTTCAGCCGCTGAGTCATGTCCAACTCTTTGCGACCCATGAGCTGCAGCACACCAGGCTTCCCAGTCCTTCATCATCTCCCAGAGTTTGCTCAAGTTCATGTCCGTTGAGTTGGTGATGCAATCTCACCAGCTCATCCTCTGCCCCCATCACTTCCCATGCATCTGTCTCTTCTCTCTCTTCAAACGAGCATAACTTCAATTCCTTTTAGAAGCTATTGTAATAATCTCTAATAATCTCTAATCTCCTCTGCTTTACCTTCTTTAGTTCATTCCCTTCCTTATAAATAGAACAATCTCACTGGGATGCAAACTGAACGTATCACTTGCCTCATACAATCCTTTGATTGCTTCTCACCATTTCAAAGAGTAGTTCTTAACCAAGTGATTGTGATACCGAGGATAGCTGTTCTATGTTTGTTTATTCCAAAGAGATAGCTAGGTCTCCCTGGAAATTAAATAACTGAATTTTGAGATTTTTTTTTAATGAATAAGAAAGGATTCTAGATTATCCTTTTATTTACCCTAACTCCCTGGGTTTCAGATATGTTTGGATTAAGAAAGAGAAAGTGAGATGAAGTTGAAGTTAGCTCCATTGGAGTTATTCATTAATAGGGATCTGTCTGTGGCAAGATGGGGCACGTGGGAATTCTTCTTATGAGACCTGGTAATCTACAGGATAAGGCACAGAATCTTAGCCTTTCATGACCAGATTCAGGACAAGTTTCTCCATGGAACCTCCCATCAATTCATAATGTGGTCCTTCTGCCTGCAGTAATGATCTACTGTGGTTCCTCCACTGTCCTTTAGCCTTCATCATTTGGAATACTGATTCATGGGCCTGCAAAGCTCTTCCTCATCTTATTGCTTGATGTACTCCTCCATCTTTTCCAAGACTTGGTTTAAATAATTCCTATTCAAAGTTAGCCTTTTCTGATATCTCCAGCCAGGAGTTTTACACATCCTTTCCTGTTCTCAAATACTTATACTTTGATCACAGTGGCTGACATATATCCTCTACAATCTGTGTGCGCAATAATCAATTATTATATTGTCTTCTTTCTAGAGGACTTCAATTTTTTTTTCTTTTTTTCTGTCTTTACATCTGCAGTGCCTGGGACACTGCAGTATAGGGGGAGCCAAAGACTTACTTGTTCAATGAATGGATCTCTTTATACTATTTTTAAAACTCAGAGAAAACATGAAAGACTATTACTGTAACTTTGCTCTACCCTCTCCTCACAAGGAATAAAACAGGTGAGAAACTTCATTCACACCAAGAGTTATGAGTTAAACTCTGTTCTTTTAAATATTGATGGATAAAGAGCCTTAACTCAAATAAATGATGTGACTCCAGACTTCGGTAAGAGAGAATTTTGAATAACTTCATTCCTAGCATCATTTGCATTGAACTGTATCTTCCACCAACTGGGAAAGTCCTGCCCTCTATTCTATATGGATAGAATGATAAATTGAGGAAAGTTCTTGAAGAATCTCATAGGGTTACATTGTCATATTTATGCAAATTCTGAAGTACAACAGATGCCAGATATACCAGAAGGGTTTCTCAAGAAAAGTTTGAGAGGTGGTCTGAAATAAAACACACCATCACCTTCTTCTTAATCCTGCATACATCAGCTGGTAAAAATATAATGCTTAAAAAGCATATAGCCAATATCAAGCCAGTATTTTGAGCTTTCAGGAATTTTTTAAACCAGAGGTTTTGTCACTCCTCATAGTTATTAAGTCAACCAATGAATAGTGAAAATTCCAAGCAAGTTTATGTACTACAGTCTTATATGACTGTCTTTATTTTTAAAAATTGAACTGACTAGCTTTATTTTTCTCATGCAGTCACAGAGTTTAATTAGAGCTCGTGACCTAGTAACAGTGAAATAGCAGGTTTTCACCTTGGGAGTTATTGTTTTTTTAAAAAGGGGGCAAGCCTATTATAGAAATAGTTTAAGAAATTTACCATAAGATAATTCAATCTGAACATGAACTGTTAATAAGAAGTTGATTCTTGAGTTTTCAATAATGGGACAGGAAATAATTAAACTTGATCACTGACAAAGAGTCATGTGAAACTGGCAATGTTAATGGTGCTATTTTGCCCTCAAAAGTTTCCCTGAAAACATAGGGTAATGCCATTAGTACTGAATTTGCCCACCTGCAGCAAAATTATTCCCTTAGGGTAGAGTAAATGTGAATAGAAACCACAATGTGATGAAGAAAAAGTCTGCAATGATTTATGTGTGTGGTCTAGCTTGAAAGTGGGTGGCAGAGGTAAGGAAAAAGAAATTAATGACCTTTCCATGGCTTTCTTATTCCTTTAATTCTATAGCAGGAACTGGAGTGATAAACTGAGGGTTAAAGGAAATCATAACAGGGATTATCATTAAAATATTTTTTATAGAGATGGACAAAGAATGGGAGATTCCATAGCATAATTTTCACTGGAATGTTATATAGCATATAGATTGACAGTTGGATAGGGGAAAATAGAATAAAGAAAGCCAAAATCTAGGAGTATTTACCCAAATTGAACTGTTGAAAAATAAATAAGTAAACCTTATTAATTTTATTAACTGTGTTCCCTTGTGTGCATGCTAGTCACTTCAGTCATGTCCAGCTCTTTGCGAGCCTATGGCTTGTAGCCCACCAGGCTCCTCTGTCCATGGGATTCTCCAGCAAGAATACTGGAGTGGGTTGCCCACCTCCTTCAGGGGATCTTTCTGACCCAGGGATCAAATCCATGTCTCCTGCACTGTAGGCAGATTCTTTACTGTCTGAGCCACCAGGGAAACCGTTCATAGGCGGGTTAAAAAGACAATGTCTTTGATGTCTTGCCTCATCAGGTAGCTTGAAATGATCCCTACTCTGCCATGAGCAATTCACATCAAGTGTTATAACTGTGCACTTATTGCCTACTAAATTTTATAGCACATGTGTGTGTGCTCACTTCCGTGTGTATATATCACAGTTGCCCTTTGAGTTGATAGTGTATATAACATTTGACAATGTTGATAATATGATCTATAACTCATATATTAAGCCCAATACCTATTAGATAAAAGACTTAAGCATTTATTCATCAAACATCTAATTGATTTACAAGGCTTGACCTGCTTCCAGGTATGTTTTTTGACTCCCAGGTGTACTGACATACTAAGCAATACTATTTAACACTTTTCTCTGGGTTTTGAATCAATGGTCTATCTTGCCTGCTTCTCTCATTTGTACAATAAGGTATTTAGAGAGCATGGTTATAAGCAGCTACAAAGGCAGTCTCTTGCTTATGATTAAAGAAAATCACATCTTTAAAAATAGAGAAGATGCTTCAGGAGAGTTGGATTTCCTATGTTACTATGCTTTTGAGGCTCTGAAAAATTAAACCCAAACTATCTAAATGTAAAACTTTTATATCATTAAAGATATAACTTTAGAATCTCTGTCTCTCTTTGTCAGGGTGGCTTATCATTTCTTGGCTGCATGATACAGAGGGGGAAAAATGATCTGGAAGGCTAACAGATCGGAATTTCCATCCCAGTTCTCCACTTTCTAGCTGTCTGGGCTTAGGTAAGTTGCTTACTCAGGAGCTTCATTTTTATGTTTAAGAGATTTGGTATAAAATGCTTTATTAGCAAAGCTCTAATGAGAACACATAATGCATGTCTGATAATTCCTCTACATTACTTAACATGTAGAAATGCAATACCTATCCATTTTTCTTCCTTTCCAGTTGTAAATGGCCAGTAGCAGCCCTTTGAAAAGACTTGGATCTGATTGAAACAACCCAATCACTCTGGAAATCCAGTCTCTCACAAGAGCAAATTCAAGAGAACTTCCTCTCACCCATATGTTCTTATCTTTGATAATTGAGAGACTGAGATATTTGGCCTCAAAGGCAGGAAGTTTGTACATCTGCTGTATTTCACTGGGTCTTTATTGGATTATGCAGCTTTACCTAAATAAACAAGAACATACCAGACATATCCTCCCCATTGAGTGCAAAGCCAACTGAGTCAGAAGATCACTTCTTTGTAGTTGGACACACCTTCATGAAGATCAAATACCAAACCACTTTCCAGCGGCAAGTTCCTAAATAGAGCTGACTTTCAGGGTGTGGCCATTTTTGTGGTGTTTGAAAGACTTTGAGTCAAAACCTCTTACAGGCTGGGGAAGGGAACAATGATGATGAATGATCTGACACCTGCTCAGTTCCCAACTGTAACAATAGACTTAATGTATTTTTATATAGTTATTATTTGCTAGTATATACTTTTAAAACATATTATACACTTGGTATGTGTGCATGTATGCTAAATCGCTTCAGTAATGTCCAATTCTGCAATGCTATAGATGGCAGCCAGCCAGAGTCCGTCCATAGGATTTTCCAGGCAAGAATACCTGAGTAGGTTGTCATGCCCTCTTCCAGGGGATCTTCCCAACCCAGGGATCGAACCCTCGTCCCCTGTGGCTCATGCATTGAAGGCAGATTCTTTAGTGCTGAGCCACCAGGGAAGCCCCATAATCTGGTATATTATATAGCATATATAATAGAATCTATTTTATTATGTTGTTGTTGTTTAGTCATATCTGAATCTTTTGCAACACCATAGGCTGTAGCCTGCCCGGCTCCTCTGTCCATGGAATTTCCCAAGCAAGAACACTGGAGCAGGTTGCCATTTCCTTTTCCAGGGATCTTCCCAACCCAGGGACCAAATCTTCATCTCCTGTGGCTCATGCATTGAAGGTGGATTCTTTACTGCTGAGCCACCAGAGAAGCCCCTATTTTGTTATGCGTAATATATAATATGAACAAATATGTTAAAATATATTTTAAAGTATTTATTCTTGCATACAGATATTTAGACATCTATATACACACACACTTTTTTTGAGTTGTGTATCCAATAAGTTGAATGTTTGTGCTTAAGATGTAATATAGTGTTGTGGTTCATCAATAAAATATCTGCCTATCCAGTGTTCCTATATTTCAGGACACAAGTGAGATGTGATTTTTCTCTTTCTTAAACTTTCTTCTTTTAGGTCATTATCAAGTTTTATCGATTCTGTCTACAAAATATTTCTCATCAACATGAGTACCTTGGTTGAAGTCTCAATTTCTCACCTGCCCAATCACTGTAGATTTCCAGTGAGATTTCTTGCTGCCATTCTCCATTCTCTTCAGTCTGTTCTTCAATTGTAAAATGATCTTTTCAAAAAGTACAGTTTAGGATAGGCAGGTTAAAGATGATGACCCAAATTATGGAATTCTCCATCCTCAACCAGAAACAGATCCTCAAATATCACCACGTCTCACGTGCATGAAGCAGAGATGGGACAAAGCGTTGCCTTTCCTCCCATCCAACACTGACCCAACGTGACGGCAGGGACACTTAGAAATGCAGCCGAGAAACATTTCATCTTCCCAATAATATCCTATGACCATTAGTCACTTCCCATCCGTCCCCTGTCCCAGCCTTATATCATCCCTAATTGCTGTCTCTATAAACTCTGTCTTCTTATTTGAGCATTACAGACAAATCGAATCATACAATATGTGGTCTTTTGTGCCTGTTTTCTCTCATTTACTGTAGTGTTTTCAAGGTTCACCTGAGTTGTGGTATGTATCTGCATTTCATTCCTTTTTACTGCCCAATAATATTCAACTGTGTGGGTATACTCCATTTATTTTATTTTGAATTAGAGGATAATTACTTTACAATATTGTATTGGTTTCTGCCACATCAACATGCATCAGCCATAGGTATAGATATGTCCCTTCCCTCTTAAACGTCCCTCCCACATCCAACCCATCTCATCCCTCTAGGTTGTTCCAGAGTACCAGATTTCAATTCCAAGTCATACAGAAAATTTCCATTGGCTGTTTGTTTTACATATAGCAACATATATGCTACTCTCCCAAACCATCCTACACTCTCCTTTCCTCACTGTGTCCAAAAGCCTGTACTTTATGTCTGTATCTCCGTTGCATTTTATTTGTCCATTCCTCAGTTGATGGACGTTTGGATTGTCTCCACTTTTTATGATATGAGTAATGCTGCTGTGAACATTTGTATACAAGTTTTTGTGTGGGCATGTGTTTGCATTTCTCTTAGGTTTACTATACCCAAGTGGAATTGCTGGGCCACATGGTAAATTTAGGTTAAATTTGAGTAATTGTTAATTTTTTCCCCAAAGTGACTACATTACTTTACAATGTTATGAGGGTGTTGCAGCAATGTTATTAGGGTTTTAATTTTTTCACATCCCAGACAACACTTGTTACTGACTGTCTAATGGGTATAATATGGGGTTAAAGGTAAGACTGCCCTTCTTGAAAGGAAAAAATAAAGTTAAATATCCTTTGCTTTGCCATTTACAACCCAATTGCCATCAATAACAATAGGTAAGTGGGTGAATTTTACAACTGGTAGCTGAAGGAAAAGATTCCTTGATGTGGTTGGTGATTTTCCACTTTAGGAATATATAACATGAAGAACTGAGATGACTAAATGGGAGGCATTTAGTATTTTAAGAATGAGGTCTGCAGCAGAGCCTGATAGATGGATAAGCCCTTGTGTTTTTCTCCATTCGTACCTAGAATGCCTGGGTCTGTGGCATTGAGCAGCCATGTAGCTAGGACTCTCGTTATGAGAAGAAAGACTCTTTTATGGACAGAAAGTGGAGCAACTTCTTTAATTCCTACTTCCCCAATATATTCAGGAAAGCTGAAAATTTCATGGAATACTGTGAAATGAACAGCTGCAGCTGCATGGAAGTCAAACTACCCCAGAGCAAATATCCATACTGACAGTCTGAGGTGGAAGCTTCCACTCAAAAATCCTTGTGAGTTTTGTGTCATGAGTCTCATATTAGGCTAGGGTGGATAGTGGTCAGCAACACCAACAACTTGACAGTTTTCTCTACCTATGGACAGTTTCTTTCAACCAAAGGTTAAATTAATGATGCCTATTTAAATTAGGGCATAATTCAAATCTCCTGTTGAACTCAAAGAAAATTACCCAGGGCGGATAATCCTTCAGAGACTCCAGTTCTCTGAAGCTTCAGGAGTTAAAACAGGCTTAGGTTAATGGATAACTGCAGAGGAGGTGAGTATTCTAGCTCGGCCAAGTTGGAATGTTTCTCAGCATCCAGATGGACCATTCTGTAGACCTATATTTAAAATAGTCCAGCACTCTTCTTAGTCAGTCTTTTCTGGTGACAAGAAATCCCTTCTAAATTGTACTACTAAGAGAAGATATTATAATTATACAACAAAACATTGAAACTGAATTGCATGTGGCTGGTCAATTGTCATGGGAACTTAATATGAGAAGATACTGAAACAACTATAGCCATCCCTGTGTATCCTCAGGAGATTGATTCCAGGACCCCCACAAGTTCTAAAACCTAAGAGTGTGCAAGTTCCTTATATAAAATGGTGTACTGTTTTCATATTTGTGGAATTTGGGCTTTCCTGGTGACTCAGACGGTAAAGAATCTGCCTGTGATACAGGAGACCTCTGTTCAACTTCTGGGTCAGGAAAATCCTCTGGAGAAGGAATGCCAACACACTCCTGTATTCTTGCCTGGGAAATCCCATGGATGGTGGTGCCTGGCGGGCTACAGTCCTTAGGGTAGCAAAGAGTTGGACAAGACTGAGGGACTAACACTCTCTTTCACCTTTACATTCACCCTCTTTTATACCTTAAATCATCTCTAGATACTTATATACCTGTGCTGTGTTGTGCTGTGCTTAGTTGCTCAGTCATGTCTGACTGTTACCCCATGAACTGTGGCCTGCCAGGCACCTCTATCCATGGGGATTCTACAGGCAAGAATACTGGAGTGGGTTGCCGTACCCTCCTCCAGGGGATCTTCTCAACCCAGGGATCAAAACTAGGTCTCCTGCATTGCAGGTGGATTCTTTACTGTCTGAGCCACCGGAGAAGTCCACTTATATACCTAATACAGTATAAATTTGAACTGGATTTAGAAAAGGCAGAGGAGCCAGAGATCAAATTGACAACATCCATTGGGTCATAGAAAAAGCAAAAGAGTTCCAGAAAAACATATACTTCTGCTTTATTGACTATGCTAAAGCCTTTGACGTTGTGGATCACAACAAAGTGTGGAAAATTCTTCAAGTGATGGGAATACCAGATGACCTGACCTGGTTCCTGAAAAATCTGTATGTGGGTCAAGAAGCAGCAGTTAGAACCGGACATGGGACAATGGACTGATTCCAAATTGGGAAAGGAGTACTTCAAGGCTGTATTTTGTTGCCCTGCTTATTTAACTTATATGCGGAGTATAACATGCAAAATTCTGGACTGGATGAAACACGAGCTGGAATCAAGATTGCCAGGGGGAAATATCAGTAACCTTAGATATGCAGATGACACCACCCTTATGGCAGAAAGCAAAGAAGAACTAAAGAGCATCTTGATGAAAGTGAAAGAGGAGAGTGAAAAAGCTGGCTTAAAACTCAGTATTCAAAAAACTAAGATCATGGCATCCAGTCCCATCACTTCATGGGTAATAGATGGGGAAAGAGTGGAAACAGTGGAAACAGTGACAGACTTAATTTTCTTGGGTTCCTAATCTGCAGATAATTTTAATCACATGAAATTAAAAGACACTTGAAAGAAAAGCTATGCTCAACCTAGACAGCATTTTAAAAAGCAGAGACATTACTTTGACGACAAAGGTCCTTCTAGGCAAAGCTATGGTTTTTCCAGTAGTCATGTATAGATGTGAGAGTTGGACCATAAAGAGGGCTGAGCACTGAATAATTTATGTTCTTGAACTGTGGTGTTGGAAAAGACTCTTGAGAGTCCCTTGGACTGCAAAGAGATCCAACCAGTCCATCCTAAAGGAAATCAGTCCTTGAATATTCATTGGAAGGACTGATGATGAAGCTGAAACTCCAATACTTTGGCCACCTGATGTGAAGAACTGACTCATTGGAAAAGACCCTGGTTCTGGAAAAATTGAAGTCAGAAAAAGAAGGGGACAACAGAGGATGAGATGGTTGGATGGCCTCACCGCCTCTATGGACATGTGTTTGAGCAAGCTCCGATAGTTGGTGATGGACACGGAAGCCTGGCATGCTGCAGTCCATGGGGTTGCAAAGAGACACAACTGAGCAACTGAACTGACTGATTGACAATGTAAATACTATACAATAGTTATAAATACAATGTAAATGCTATGCAAATGGTTGCTGGCTTGCAACAGATTCAGATGTTATTTTTTGGAACTCTCTGAAACTTTTTTGAGTAGTTTTTATTCACAGTTGAGTCTGAAGATGTGGAACCCGTGGATGTAGAGGACTGACTATATTTTGCATGTTTCTAGACTGCGTGTTTTGCTGTCTCCCTACTCAGTGGAGTCCTAGTGCTTTTATACACTCTGTCTCAATACGCACATGAGAAAAGATGGTGGTGGTGATGTTGTATACAGAAAAACAAAAGTAAGAGACTGAAGGGAAGCCAATTGAAACTGGGGGCAATGGACACTGAGAAGGAATCTAAGGACAAATACAAACTGCTAATAGCCTTATTGAGAGAATGAACTGTAACAGGAGCAATTCTTGTTGAACCAATTCTACAAGTAGAGATAGTCTATGGGGTTTTCTTTCTGCCTATAATCTGGTATATTTTATCAATCCAGGAGCAAACATTTAAAGGCACTTATTTAACCTTATCAATACATGCCCTCTTTACAGGATTGGTGTTACTATTTAGGCATAAGTGTTCTCTAGGCTTAATAAAATCACTGGATGTCACTTCTCTGTAATTGCTGTGGAAATACATGACATCCTCCTTAACTTTGATAAAAATGTGAGGCTTTTCTGTAGTTTAAAAAGATATTGCTTATTTAAGCTGGAAATGAGAGAGATTTAATCTAAATGAATAAATATATCTTTGCAGTTTTATTCAGTGTTAAGGTTCTATATGAGACAGAACTAAATGCTTTCCACAGAATTAGAGCTCTTCTTGAGGGGGGTGAATTCACCCACGATCTGCATTAATACTCTGGAAACACGTTGCCTGTCACTTCTTATTGCTTGCTGCTTAATTAAAAGGGATGTCAGACACTTCTGGAAAGGCTCTGGTAAATTGTCAAATTCAACAAAGAAAGAAAATTTTAGATAAAAAGCACCTTATGTAAATTATGCCTTCCCCCAGCCCAATTTCCTTCCTTCTTCTAACCACCGTTATGGTTATTTTAGCGACTTTTGTCTGGCATTTAAAAATGAAATGCGATGCTCTGATTCACTCCTTGGCAACGTTCTCTGAAATATTCTGTTAAGTGTTTTCAATTATATGCCAGTCCCAATAGGATCTCAGTAAGAGGTTTTAAAAAGATACCTTATCTAGTGCATTATATTTTTCATTTTAATTGCTATTCATGTTGCAATAAATACAGATAAATTAAACAATGTTAAAAATTATGATCATTTTAAATCAATGTTTTTAGACGGCTGAATATATATTTCAAAATGTTGCAGGTTTTAAAGGGTATTTCAAACCGCTGCTTTATAAATATCATCAAGCAAAGCATTGCAAACTAAAATTATCACTTTTACAAGTGACATACTTGGCATCTTTGATTGTGTGTATTTATTTAATGTTACATGGAAGATAACTTGCTTATTGGCATTTAACTTGTTAAAATTATGTTAAAAAATTGTTACATAATTGAGGTCCAAAACACATGAGTATAAGAAAGAGAACTCTTAGGTCCTAGTGCAGACCTTATAATTTTCCAGACTTTACAATGTGGCCTTTCATAGATTACTTAAGTATTCCATACTTCAGTTTTTCCATCTTTTAAATTGAGGTTGTAATATGTGTCCTACCCATCCTATGGGACCATGGTAATATTCAAATGAGAAAATTTTACTATTACAAATATTTAAAATTACAATATACTGCATAAATGCAAAGCATCCTTATTATTTTCTCTTCCAGTGGTGATATATATCAATGCTACTCTTTAACAAATGATGCCTTTAAACAGATTATATTTTCAACTTTTTTTTCTAACTATCTTGGCTATAAAGATAAGCAAAGAAGAACCTATCCAAGTCCAATTTGGTTGGTTGTGACACTTTTAATGGTGCTTCTCAGGTGACTCCGTGGTAAAGAATCCACCTGCCAGTACAGAAGACATAGATTCAATCCCTGGGTTGGGAAGATCCCCTGGAGAAGGAAATGGCAACCCTCTCCAGCATTCTTGCCTGGGAAATCCCATGGACAGAGATACCTGGAAGCTACAGTCCATAGGGTCACAAAGAGTTGGACACAGCTGAGCATACATGCAAGACATTTTAAACTTCTTGTATTTCACTAACTTTACAGTATATTTAGAGGCACATGATCCAAGTTTTCAGGAAGTAAAACAAGTAGGGAATGGAAATGAAAGGTTGATGATAGAAATCTATAATGAAATTAGCATGAAATTAATTATAAAATGAAGATTTTTATAACTGTATATCTATTTTAATGATTCCTTAGATGTTTATTATATTATGGTATGATTCTAGAATATTTACTAGAAACCTAGTGAAAGCTATAAATAAAATTTTTAGAATATTAAAATCAAGAATTTACAAACGCTTACTGCAATTTGTAAAAACATAAATTATCCAAACATACCGCCTCTTGTCAAACTCCTATTTTGATAGGTTAACTAGACCAGAAGTGTTAGTGCTGGGAAAATACACTGTTTGGTTAATTTTTTAAAAAGGTAAAATCCTTTGTTATTTTCCATTAGGGTAAATGCTGTAATAAGTAATTGTTCCCTGAGCAGTAGTTTCTCCAAAGTGTCATTTCATTTCTTTTTGCATGTTTCACAAATTTGAATATTCCCCAAAGACAGTAGTATGCCTTCAGCATGAATAAGATGATTTTGGATGACAGAATTTTTCTTGAGAGCCATTTCAAGAGTCATTATATATACTTTGTCAACTTGCAGTTGGATGCCAGATGCATTAGGCTATGAGACTACCATTTAAAATAAAACAGAATAAGATAATTATGGAAAATGACCGTTTGCAAAATGAAAAGAGAAGTCTGCATGCCATGTTTTAAAAAAGTGTATCCTTACATCCAAAAGTATGTGACTGAAGCTATGTACTCTACCCGGTGACTTTTCAGCTCTCCTATTAATTCCCAGAGTATGAAGATTAGGCAACTGTGATGTGATATTTGCTTTTATTCCTGAGGGACCCCAATAACCAAGCCACAAGCAATCCCCTCTCCACTCACTTAAGATGAACACAAATCTAATACTTACTTCCTGCTTCTCATATTGATGGAGACATTGCTTTAGTTATGTTTTAAAAAATATGCCTGAGGAAATCTGTTCTTTATGGGGAAAAGTTTACCTAATTGATGTGCCTTTAGTGTTCAAATTGTTCATAAGCACAAAAGTTTAATTGCTTTGGGAAATAAAATTGGATCAATAGGTATGCATTAATTATTTTTTCAATGAGCAGAAATGAAGGAGAAAATTTTAAGTTATACTGCTATATGTTCTAACCCCCAGGTGTGCTTGGAAGTGGCAAAGCAAATGGAGAATGTTGTTGATCATTTGTTGTCTAATTTATTATTGTTGATTAATGAATTATATTGTTGTTGTTCAGTCACGAAGTCATGTCCAACTCTTTGCAACCCCATGGACTGCAGCACTCCAGACTTCCTTGTCTCTCACTATCTCCCCAACTTTGCTCAAGTTCACGTCCATTGAGTCAGTAATGCTACCTATTAAATAGCAAATAATCAACAACCTTTCATATATATTATATATAATATAATAATTATATTATTGTTGACTTATTTATGTTTTTATCCTCCTATGACTTCTGAGCTGCCCATCTGGACTAATTAGGTTTGGAGCTAGATGTGATCTAACAAAACAGGCAGATTATTTATTTATTCAACAAATACTATGTACCAGCCTTTGTTCTCCATACAGGTGACCAGAAGTTAATGAGATAGGCAAAGTTCCTAAAGTCCCTGTTCTAAAGGGTCTTATTCTAACGTGTATGTTTTAGAGAAAGCCTTCTCTGGGTCAACTTTTGAGCTTAGTCTTGAACAGTGAGAAGGAAGACTTACTGGAAAGTGAGCTTGAGTAGAAAACCCAATTGGGAAGAAATAAGGTTGGTATATTTAAGGAACTATTAATAAAATAAGGCCAACTTGGCCACAGTATGAGAGTAAAAGAGAGTGTGATAAGATGAAGTCAGAGGGCAATTAACATGAGTCTAGTTGTTTGTGGAGAAATATATATTTTTCACTCTAAAATTATAAGTGAAACTATAGTAAAAAGTTAATGTAACTACCAAGCCACACCATCACTAAGATATTCCCAGCATGCTTTGACCAGCTCACCTGACATTACCAAAAGGTGAAAATATCCAGTGTATTAACATTAAGGGAAAGAAAGTTCACTGGACATACAAGTTGAAGATGCTGGGAAAATTCTGACATGAAGACAGATTAAATGTGTATTTTCTTTGAATGTGAATGTGATGTCGCTCAGTCGTGTCTGACTCTTTGCGACCCCATGGGCTGTAGCCTACCAGGCTCCTCTGTCCATGGGATTTTCCAGGCAATAGTACTGGAGTGGATTGCCATTTCCTTCTCCAAAGGATCTTCCCAACCCAGGGATTGAACCCCGGTCTCCTGCATTGTAGACAGATGCTTTACTGTCTGAGCCACCAGGGAAGTCTGTATTTTCTTTAATATAAGATAAATAAATGGTATCTAGAAATTCTGAAGATTTGGTTCTTAAGGAAAAGTTACTCCATCTCGATATTTTATTTGAGACAGAATGCAGACCATGTACTATTCAACTCTTTATCCCCTTTGGTTCTTAGTTTTAGGTAGAACTAGATTCTAACTAAGGCATCATATTTTTCAAATATCTAAAATAGCAAATGTTGCCAAATGATTTCTCAAATACAGATGTTTAATCTTGAATGAGTAGAGAAAAATTTTGAAATAGTACAGATAATTTGTTATGCACCAGTGTATATATGAGTATGAGATATGAGAAGATACTAGACTATCAAGTCTAGTAGATTCTGGATCCATGCTGCTTGAATTTAAATCTCATCTATGCTGCCAAGTAGCATGTGACCATTGACAAGTTGCTTTTCTGTGTCACCATCTCTTCATTTGAAAAATGATATAGTAGAGTTGCTGGTCTTGATTATTGTAATACTTAAATGATTCAGTGAATATCTAGTATATATTAATAGTACAGTACCTGTAAATATAATCAACATATCTTGTTACATGAAATTTTCTGAAAAGAAATTCCAGGCAAAACCCTCTCACTCCTCACCCCAAATGAAGAGAATTGAGAACAATTGTCTGAACATTTCAGGAAACTATTTTTTAAAGTCACAATAGCATAACATGTGGAGGTAATAAAATCCTGATCTGTGCTTGTTATTTTCTCTCTGAGGATATACTCATTACCCTGATCTTGTTTCAGAACCACCAAAGTTAACATCTTACCTTCCTTTATTAATTTTTCTCAGTGTCATATTAAAGATTTTGTTCCTGTAAAGACAGTAATAACTTCTTAGCCTTGAAACTTGCTTCCAATGTGGAATTATCTATCGTGAAGTAGACAAAAATTATAATTCATTTAAATAGAATTTTAGAAATAATCTTTAGTTAAAACAATTGCAATTCATAAAAGTCTTCTCTTTTCCTTTAACAGTCCTTTCTGTTGGACTCCCACCCATGTATCCTTTTGCTAATTCTAAAATACAGAGTGAGTGTGTGTGCATGTGATCAGTCATGGCTGATTTTTTGCAACCTCATGGACTTCAGCCCTCCAGGATGCTCTGTCCAGGGAACTTTTCCAGGTAAGGAAAAGATCCTCTATGGGATCTTCCTGACCCAGGGATCACACTTGCATCTCCTGTGTCTCCTGGATTGGAGGGCAGATTCTTTATCTCTGAGCCACCTGGGAAATTCCAAAATATAGAGTGCTCACCTCCAATAACAACTACTAAATTCTCACATTATGTCAATGTGGTTGGTACCTACTGGAAAGAAGGATTTTCAAAACTGTAAAGAGAGAAGTGTTCTCAGTTGAGGTGTTTTGTTTGTTTAGTTTTTTCTCTTTTATACTTCCTGAGATGCTCAGAATCATGGTGGGGGTCAGGCATGTTTCCTAAATCTATGTGAACTGTCTTATTGTTGTGTTGAATTCTGCATTTGTGATGAAGCTGAAGACTGCCTGCCTTGATGTGTGCAGTAGACAAAATTTCATAGAAAAAAATGCAGTGAATTGTGGCCAACTCTCAACTGTCATCTTTCAAAGTTGATTTAACATATAACATAGTTGAAATACACCTTGTATGTATCCAACAAAAAGAATATTATTTAAAATCAAACATGAAATACCAAAAAGAATTTATATCTATTAAACTAGATAGCAAACAAACCTGTCACTTGCTCCAAAAGGAAGACACAGTCTCTGTTTTTGAGGGTTATTTTCTGGTCAAACATCACTGAAAAAGCAGACTGAAAGAAAAGACTCTCAGAGAGTTTGCTCACAAAATGTACAGATAATTCAGAGTGACCCACTGAGAATTATCTCCCCATGTACCTCATTCATCATGCTGTTGGGACGATTAAATGAGATAAGATGGCTTATAAAGCATTCAATGAACATTAGTTATCATTTTTATGTTGTTATTATAATTCTTATGGAGGAAGGCTTATTCCTTAAAAATAGACTTAATCTAATTTAAACATATCTTAATTTATTGTTTTATGCTCTACTTTGTAAGAAAGCTACAACGCTGTATAATGTTTTGAATGCCAAAAGAACTATTTGCCCAGAGAATATAAAAATTATAATCAAGTGTCAGTATACAGAAAATTGTAAAGAGGGTGTATTGCAATTGCTGAACTCTCATAATAAATGGGTTTATGCACTTTAATATAGTTAGTTTTTTCCCACAGTTATAGCTATTCTAATTGAATGCTTTAAGTTAATTATATGTTAATAATTAATATATTATTAGTAAACATTTTGCTTAGAAAAGCTGATAAAATTTTTTGTGTTGTTCCCAGAGCCCTAAGTGGTGTTTTTATGGCCTTGTAAGTATTCATCCATCTCTTGTATGTATTACAAATTCTTGCTTTACAAAGCTTGAAATATATTTTTCCAAACCATCTGCTTCTCCCTGTCTCTAACCCAGTCTCCCAATTTAGTCACGGGACTTAAAGTTTGTGGAAATTTGGATGAGGAAAAGAGTACTTGATTTTATAGTACCACTCATTGAGTGAGTCTTAATAAGTCTTTTAAAAAAGTTTTTGCTCTGTAAAAATTACACATATACAAAAATAGAGAAAATAGTTCCTATACCTCAACTTCAATAATTATCAATGCATAACCTTTCCCTAAATTATTTTGCAGCTAATCCCAAATGGAATATTACTTCATCTGTAAATATATCAGTAAAATTCTCTAATACTTAAGGACATAGCTACAAATACCTGAATCACACTTGTAATAATTTCTTAATATCATGAAATATCTAGTCAGGTTCACATTTCCTCAACCCCTTGGGAAATTTACTCTAGTTTTTAATTCCAATTTAGTTGTTTATTAATTAGTTAATAAATAAATTTGAATTGGGATCTAAATAAAACCCTTATGTCAAGATATATGTCTCTTAGGCCTCTTGTGCTCCATTTGACCCTACCTGGCCACTTTTTGTTGTTGTTGAATAATTCAGATCTTCTCTACTGTGGAGTTTTCTGCATTCTAGATTTTCCTGATTTTTATCTCTATGGCTTTATTTGCCATAGTCTCTGTCCTTTGCATCTCTTATGTCTAAAAACCTGATCAGATTCAAGTTCAGTTTTGCTTTTTATTGCTTATTTTAATGGGCCAACCTCAAGGGTGAAATTGTGTGGGAGGTGGATCTATCGACAATGGATGATCAGTGCCAGATCCATTCTTTCATAAGAGCTTACAACATGGAGACTTTCTAAACTTATTATTTCTAGAAAAAGAAATGTCCTTTCATCAGCGACTCTGTTCTCCTGTGGTACCACTTATAAAGAAAAGGCAGGTTAATTGCTTGCATTTATTATTGCTTTTATTTACTAGCTCGTGTGATGAAGTGACTTCTATGTTCGATACAGGATACAGGATGCTTGGGGCTGGTGCACGGGGATGATCCAGAGAAATGATATGGGATGGGAGGTGAGAGGGGGATACAGGATGGGGAGCTCGTATACACCCGTGGCAGATTCATGTCAATGTATGGCAAAACCAATACAGTATTGTAAAGTAAAATAAAGTAAAAATAAAATTAAAAATAAATAAATAAAATGAATAATAGCTTTTTTTAAGCACCCTTATAAAAATCACAAATTTAAGCTTATTTGATTTTCTAGCCAAGGCAGTTTTTATCTTTACTGATGGTTTAAGTACTCCATTTGTGGCTGGTGAGTTTATCCAGATTGGCTGCTACATCTTTTGATAAAGAAACATCTTCTTTTCTTGTATAATGAGATAATCATGCTTATTTTGTATTGTTTTTTGCTCTAGATCTGGAACCGCACATTTCTCCAAGAAGTTACTATCCTTTTCTGGGAAACATTATAAAAATATTTATAGGTCATAATCATGAAAATTTTAAGGGGAAAAAACATGTCCTCGAGTTTGGGCAATCCAGGAGATCAGTAAAATCCTGGACTGTTTGATAGGAGACAAAGAAAAACAGGAGGAATGATGTTGGAAGAGTAGCTACTTTTCTGCTTTACGCACTAAGTCCTACTCTTCACGTCTCTGAAAAGCAAAAGACAGGAGAGCATGGTAGTTGCTGTTTGCCTGAGCACCCATTTATAGCCTCAGAATTTTTACTAAGCCAAAAATTCTTAGAATTGCCCTTAAATACCCAACCCCCCATTAAAGCTGAATTTGCTTTAGGAAAATGTTTAAAAAACCAGGCATGGTCTGCTATTGATGTGACTGATTTCATAATGATCCTCTTCATTTTGTTTATGCAGCCTTATTTGAACTGCTTACTCTAGCCCCCTTTAGGCATGAGACCATAATTTGGTCTTTTTCTACGAGTAGAAAACTAAGGAAAGAGCTGGAGTGAGCAGGGGTGCACGTTATCCTCTGTGATCCCCAGTGCCGGGGCAGCTCTGCTTTTGGTGACCTGCCATCACAGAGCCCGTGGATGGGCAGCCTCTGGCTCGGATATGCGTTTTGATGAGGCTCCCAAGACAAATCTAATGGAAGGCTCTGGTAGCTCATGCGTAGCTGGCCCCCTGCCCTCATTTAACACACAAGGCATTCCTCATTTCACACACCATCATCTATTTATGGATTCTGTTCAGACTCGCTCAGAAAATAAGATATATTTTTGGCTTGTTTAATAAAACTGGACACAAAATAGAGGCAAAGAACTGATCAAATTCTCAGCCACATTTTAGCATACAGATGGTAACTATAGGAGGTGTGAGTGCACCCCCCCCCAAAATGAGTTGATCAGGAAGATTTGCTTGAGTGAATTTTGATTTTGTTTCCAGCAGACCTCCTCACATGGCATTGTTTATGCAAATAGACCCTCTTTTCAGAAACCGTCTGGCTTCAGAAAACCCCTGTCAGTAGAGCATAAAAGCTAAGTTGTACCGCAGCAGTTAGCAGACCTGAAAGGCTGGCTGGCGGGAGCAATGGATGCAATATGCAGGCAGGCTGGCAAACAGAGGAGCCATTCTTCTCTGGGTCCCAGTGTTGTGTAGAGAAGCAGCAGACCCCAGAGGAAGACAGAAGGGGCCTGGAGAAAAGGGGCAGTAACCCTTCTGCTGGAGAAAAAGAAAAACCTCGAGTTAACAGTAGCCCAGGGTTTCATACATAAGTGTACTGAAAAGACAAAATCAGATCTCATCCTTTCTACTCCATCTCTAGTGACTCCGATTTAATTTTTCATAATGTCTTTCCATCTTTTACTCCTCTTCAATAAGATTTAAAGAAAGGAAGAAATGGTGTTAGTTACTTAAAAAAAAATAAAGCAAGTTTTAGCTACCATTCTCCTTTTCAGTGGTATCCTGATTAGCATTTCTTATAGGAGCAAATGAGTCTACTTTATTAATATTGACGGCAGAGGTGAAATGGGAAATGGGAAATCTGAGTTTTCTTTTTTTCCTTGGTAATCCATATTTTTCCACGATAGTGTGCTGGGCACAAAAAGCAGGAAAATTTCCATTTCATTACAGTCTGCTTATATTTACATGTGTTTATATGCATAAATAGATAGATAGAGCTGTGCATATATATTGCATGCATGCCATTCATAGATTGTTCTCAAAATACAAATACTGCACCAAGAACAATGACTTTGTAAAGTCAAACAGCAGGGAACAAAGAATCATATCAATTCTGAAGTGTATTTTGGTTCCCATAGAAGATTATTTTCTGTTGGTGTTCTCTTTGGGAGGAACACAGTTTTCCCATAGAATTTTCTCAAAGGGAAGCACAACATCAAAGTGACTAAGAAACAATGAACTGAATAACAGGTGAAGTAATTTTTTCCTAACATAATTTATTACAGTTTGATTTAGAAAAAGCTCAGATTTTCCATTTTTCACATAAATGAATATTTTTCTTAATTGAATACAACAATATATGCAGTGATGTATAGATTGTATAATATAATATCACTGTGCATAAATACAGAAAACATTGACATTCTAATAATGAATATATTTTACTTCAATATACTATAGTGTTAATTGCATCTATTCTGGCCATGGCTTTTGGAATATTGCTAATTTTTTGGCTAGTATAGAAATCTATCCAAGCCAATCAGGGATAAAATAAAAAACAATACCATAGGGCTATACCACACAAGAGAAATGAATAATGTATTTTTAATTTTAATAATTCTGCCTCTCTTGTTTCTGCTCCCTTTAAGAACAAATCCTAGAGGTGTTTTTTAAGGACGTTGTGTGATCACAACCAAGAACTTCAAGAACCTTTGTCTTTGGCTTTTGGAAATCTCTGGTCATTATGTCCACCTTAGAAGCACAATTTTTTTTTTTTTTTTAATTGCACAACCTAAAAATAGGCAAAGGAGGGGAAAAGTGACATTCTTTGCATTTTGTGGGCCTTCCTTCTTTTCAGAACATGATTGCTTTTCTGTCCTTTATCACCCACAAGAATAACAACAGACATTTTTGGAGGAAAGTGGGGGCTTTAGCAAGGGTTATTTTCCATCTGTCCTCAGTTTGGATTTTGCATATCAATAAAAAATTAATAAACTAATTTCAGGCATAGATGACATGGTTAATGTGGAAGACCTATTGTTAGGAGGAAAATAGTATATTCTTATCAGTGGATTTAAACAGCTATTCATCATTTCTAAAGGGCAATTATTTGGAATCCATTAAACTGGAATTCATAATACCCGTGCATACTGAATTTTAAATAGAAATCTGTATTTAGATGAAGGAATACATTAGTATAAGTCATTAGAGCACTGAAAAGTCCATGACTTGTTCATTTTTCACTTTTTTTTCAGATAATATGAAGCACCAGGGATATTGATCCTATAGTAAAACCAAACTAAAAGAAAACTAGGCACTCTTTTCAGAAGCACTGCTATGAATAATAATGCTTGCTTTCTTTCTTTTTATCTTTATGTTACAGTTTTTCTACTTATTACGCATAAAATGAATCACCCCAAGGTAAAATCCCCAGTCACCCACAGAAAACTCCTAACTTAAACTTCTCTGCAGTTGTGACTTGTCTGGCTACTTAGGCATCTACATCCTGAAAGTTACTGTTTAAGACGAGGATGTCAAAGTTAAGTGGAACTCTTGTGCTCAATTACGCAAATTCAGTTTCCATAAATGAGCATTTAATTATAGAACATTTAAAAATAAGTTTAGGGATGAATTAGGAGACTAGCATTGACATATATACACTACCACATGTAAAATAGCTAGCTAGTGGAAAGCTCGGTCCTCTGTGATGACCTAGAGGGGTGGGAGGGAGCTCCCAGAGGGAGGGGACATATATATTCATATAGCTGATTCACTTTGTTGTACAGCAGAAACTAATACAACAGTGTAAAGCAATTATATTTCAAGAAAAAAAAATTAAAGAACATAAAAATAAGTTTAGGCCCAATCATTTAAAATAACATGAAAATATTGGTTATTAGACCTGTTTTAATATGTGGGTTGGGGACATTTATGGTAATTATATTTAGGTATGCAGAAGTGTGGCTTTTATAGCTGTAAAAAAATAAAAAGCTTGTAGAAAGCTTGATGAACAGATATCTAACCTAGTCAAGTGATATACTTCACACTATCAATTTACTTTTCATATCCCCTTTTCACCATATAAACCATGCTAAATAAATTACAGTCCAGCCTGTGTTTGAACGAATACTAACTGAATTATTTAGTAGATTGTGGACTCAGAAATTTTTCTGGGTTAACATCGCTACTATATTCTCCCATCTTGGACTTTTGTTAACATTTATGTTCTAGTTACTTACACTGACTTCTTTGGCAAATGTATTTGGCAAAGGGAAAATTATAAACCCATGGCAAATAGTAATAAGGAAGATATCAGCAATCTGGATTATTCTCAACAAGACTTTATCAAGCTTCCCCACCCCCAACACACATCCCATTCCTCTATTACAGGAACATCTTAATGCAACAGTCTAATAGAAAAACAGCTAAAATAATAGTCCTAGGGCTCCATGGGTGTTGATGTGTGCTGGCAACAAGTCGGATTTCTTAAAAACACAGCATATGGCCTTATGACTTGTGGCCTCACTGGGGATGGTGTGAACACAGTCTGTTCCAGCATCCATACTATTAACATTTTTCTTGACAAGAAACTTGGTTTTAAGTAGGCCACCCAAGCATGTACATCTGCTCGTATGTGCGTGTACACGCCATACGCTAGTAAACATGTAAGCTGGGTAACATTGATTTATAGGCCACAATTCCTCCTAAGTTGTTGTTTGAAGTCTTGGATAATAAACAGTCATACTAAATTATCAGCAATATGCTTTAATATGCAAACAGGAAATCCTGCCAAGGGCTAGAGTTTTGTTTGTGGCTGCTTAGGACTTTTTCTAGATGCGTGTTTATAATGTTTGTTTTTTTTCTCCTTATCTAAATAGATAAACTCTTTTTCTTAATTCACAAAATAAAATAAACATTTGCCGAGCAACTTTTAAAGATTAAGTAAACTATATGTATACTGTATATTAATGTATATGTCATATTTTAGATAACACACTACATATATGTATGTGTGCCCGTTGTGTGTATTTATGTGTGTAAGTGGTGAGCAGATGACCATAACACCTGCACTTATATAGAGCCTTGTTTTGCTTTGCTAGACTGCTGTAAGAGAGTACTGCAAACTGAGTGGCTTAAACAACAGAAGTGTATTGTCTCACAGTTTTGGAGGCTAGAAGTCCAAGATCAAGGTGTGGGTAGACCTGGTTCCTTCTGAAGGTGGTGAAGGAGAATCAGTTACAAGCCTGTTCTCTAGTTTCTGGCAATTTGGTGGCAGCTTTTGGCTTGCTAAGTTCCTTGCCTTGTGGGCACGTTTGCCTGATCACTTCTTTTGTGTTCACATGGAGCTCTCCCCACGTTTGACTTGTGTCCAAATTTCCCTTTCTTATAAGAAAAACAGTCATATTGGATTAAGGACTCATCCTAATGCAGTATGACCTCATTCTAACTAAGCCAATTCATCAACAGAGAATCTATCTTCAAATAAGTCCACAAACAGAGATATTGGGGTTTAGGAATTAACCACACAAGTTTGGTGGGGTGGATACAATTAAACTCATAACAGAGCCTATAGATGCAACCAAGGGCCGATAGATACAACCAACATGTGAACCAGGTTTAATGAATGGCTTTGAGAGGGCTTGGTTTCACTGAAAGCTAAGCTCTGTAGCACCAACTCCCAGTCTCAAGAGTGGAATGAGTCTGTCTCAGTGGGCTAGACCCAAGGCTGACTTTGCCCAATTCATGGATGTATAGTTTACCTGAGCCAAGAAATCATGCAAGTCATAGTCCAGCCACCACTCAGGAATACAGTGAAACTGACAGAATTCTAGGGTGTGTCTTAAAGTAAGAACAGTGGAAACAGGCAGGCTGAGAAGCTACTCTGAGTCCCCGATGTAGGCTTCTTGAACCCTGATAAATCAGGGGGAGCCAGACTGCCAGGGCTGCACCTTTCTCTGGCATAATGCCAAGAAGGCCATTTGTATATAAGATGACTACATTTTTTCTAAATAAGAATTATGTTAATATTGCATAGGCTACTTGTTTTGAAAATTTATAGGACCACTACAGTTGAAAGTTTATTAACCAATATATCGTTATAAAATAATGAGAATAGAATGCTTATGTTTGAATGTGAGCTTATTACATACCATGTAAAGTTCGTTTAATTTCAATCTATCCTATTTTAATGTAATACAATACATCAGATTTCAAATGTTAAATATATAAATTTTATGCAAATGAGTATTTGAAAGAGTTGCACATGGTCTATGCTTCAGTTCAGTTCAGTTCAGTCGCTCAGTTGTGTCCAACTCTTTGTGACCCCGTGGACTGCAGCACTCCAGGCCTCCTTGTCCATCACCAACTCCCAGAGGGTGCCCAAACTCATGTCTATTGAGTCAGTGATGCCATCCAACCATCTCATCCTCTGTCATCCCATTCTCCTCCTGCCCTCTTCCCTAGCATCAGAGTCTTTTCCAATGAATCAGCTCTTCGCATCAGGTGGCCAAAGTATTGGAGTTTCAGCTTCAACATCAGTCCTTCTGACGAATACTCAAGACTGATCTCCTTTAGGATGGTCTCCTTTAGGATCTCATAAAGGAGATCTGTGCCTAATGTTTATGAAATGAGTTTTGAAACTGTATTCAAAGAGACTGAAACTGTACATTAAGGAGAAGAAAATGATAGATGGCCCCAAGAAAGATGTAAATTTCTAAAATACATGGTTATTTGGTGAGAGAGAGATAACAGTTTGGGAGAAACTGTATGAGAAAATTTAAGAAAATTTTAGACAAAAGTAAAACTAAAGAGCCTCTTGATGAAAGTGAAAGAGAAGGGTGAAAAAGTTGGCTTAAAGCTCCACATTCAGAAAACTAAGATCATGGAATCTGGTCCCATTACTTCATGGCAAATAGATGGGGAACAGAAGAAACAGTGGCTTTAGTTTCTTGGGCTCCAAATTCACAGCAGACAGTGACTGCAGCCATGAAATTAAAAGATGCTTGCTCCTTGTAAGGACAGTTATGACCAGCATAGACGGCATATTAAAAAGCAGAGACATTACTTTGCAAACAAAGGTCTGTCTTGTCAAGGCTATGGTTTTTCCAGTAGTCCTATATGGATGTGAGAGTTGGACTATAAAGAAAGCTGAGCAACAAAGAATTGATGCTTTTGAACTGTGGTGTTGGAAAAGACTCTTAAGAGTCCCTTGGACTGCAAGGAGATCCAACCAGACCATCCTAAAGGAGATCAGTCCTGAGTCCTCGGTGTTCATTGGAAGGACTGATACTGAAGCTAAAATTCCAATACTTTGGCCACCTGATGTGAAAAACTGACTCATTAGAAAAGATCCTGATGGTGGGAAAGATTGAAGGCAGGAGGAGAAGGGAACAACAGAGGATGAGATGGTTGGATGGCATCACCAGCTCCACGGAGATGAGTTTGAGTAAACTCTGGGAGTTAATGATGGACAGGGAGGCCTGGCATGCTGTGGTCCATGGGGTTGTAAAGAGTTGGACACGACTGAGTGACTGAACTGAACTGAACTGAAAACAGCATTTGAGTGGATATAACATATATAGTCTGGGAAGACCTGTACTCACTGATTAGGATATCCTCTTTATCTAAAAGGAGGAAGACTGGGTTCTTTCTACATAACTAGTGGAATGTGAGGAGCAGAGAACAAGCTGTGAATGAATTCCAAATATAGAGACTGAAGAAACTTATTAAATAGTCGTGTGTGTGTGCACTTAGCTGTTCAGTCATGTCCAGCTCTTTGTGACCCTTTGGACTGTAGGCCACCAGTCTTCCAACCATCTCATCTTCTGTTGTCCCCTTCTCCTTCTGCCTTCAATCTTTCCCAGCATCAGGGTCTTTTCCAATAAGTCAATTCCTTGCATCAGGTGGCCAAAGTATTGGAGTTTCAGCTTCAGCATCAGCCCTTCCAATGAATATTCAGGGATTCCAATGAATATTCAACCCTTCCAATGAATATTCAGTCCATCCTTTAGGATGGACTGGTTGGATCTCCTTGCAGTACAAGGGACTCTCAAGAGTCTTCTCTAACACCTCTGAGCCATCAGGGAAACCTAAATAGTCTTAGGAATAAAATAAGTATGTTCAGTAAATTATTGTATTGTCTATAGTGCTCTTTTTCCTTGCATTGGAATTTTATTCTTTGCATCTGTCAAGGTCATGTCTGTCAATGGTGCCTAATTAAAATTTTACATAAATAGTTTTACTTTTGATAAGTTAGTTATAACCTCAGTTCTATTTAGCTCAGTTCTTATTTTAAATAACTAATCATGAGGCACTTATGAGAAAATCATGGGCATCATCTCTCAATAGTAAAAGCTGATTTTCACCCTAAAAGACTTAGGGTGATTTTCCTAAGACCTGACTACAAATGGTCATAGAAATCCTCCACATTTCTGAATAGAGTGAAGTGGTCTTATCATGAAATACAGTTAGAAAAGAATTGGTTTTATGGGTTGGATTACATTCCTTCAAAGATGCTTTGAAGCCCTAACTCCCAGCACTTACGAATGACGTTATTTAGAAATAGATCCTCATAAATGGAATCAAGTTAAAGTGAGCTCATTAGAGTGGGTCCTAATCCAATCTGACTCATATCCTTATAAGAAACTGTCATGTAAAGAAAGAGGCACACAGTGAGAATGCCAGGTGACAACAAAGTCAAAGAATGGAGAGATGCAGTTGCAGGCCAAGGTGTGCTAAGCAATAATGACCACAACCTGCAGCTAGGAAGAGGTAAGGAAGTGTCCTAAAGGGAGTATGTCCCTGGTGACACCTTGATTTTGGCCTTCTAGTCTCTGGAACTATGAGAGAATAAATTGTTATTTAAAAATAAATCTATTATTTTAAGTCATCCAGTATTTTGTAGTTTGTTACAGCTGGTCTAGAAAACTAATATATTGGGTTCTGGGTATTTAACATTTTGCATTCTAGCTAATGTTTGCTGTTATAGAAACTAAATGCCTACATAAATCAAATTGCAACCCCCTTGAAAGCAAGTATATATATTTTTTTCTGTTTTTTTTTCCCTACATACACATATTTTAATCCTTCATTTAAGTTAGTTCTGTAATGGATAAGAGTATAACAACCTAAGGATAATAACCTGCCAATGTATGATGCAATTCAATAGATGGATCAGGCTTGCATAGTCTAAGTTGCAATGTGTTTGGAAATGATTTGTATATTCTTCTAAGAAGACACCACATCTGGACCTATTAAAAAGCAGAGACATTACTCTGCCAACAAAGGTCTGTCTAGTCAAAGATATGGTTTTTCCAGTAGTCTTGTATGGATGTGAGAGTTGGACTATAAAGAAAGCTGAGTGCCAAAGAATTGATGCTTTTGAACTGTGGTGTTGGAGAAGACTCTTGAGAGTCCCTTGGACAACAAGGAGATCCAACCATCAATCCTAAAGGAAATCAATCCTGAATATTCATTGGAAAGACTCATGCTGAAGCTGAAACTCCAATACTTTGGTCACCTGATGTGAAGAACTAACTCATTGGAAAAGACTCTGATGCTGAGAAAGATTGAAGGTAGGAGGAGAAGGGGATGACAGAGGATGAGATAGTTAGATGGCATTACTGGTTCGATGGATATGAATTGGAGCAAGCTCCGGGAGTTGGTGGTGGGCAGGGAAGCCTGGCGTGCTGCAGTCCACGGGGTCGCAAAGAGCTGGACATGACTGAGTGACAGAACTGAACTGAAATCTGGGCCTAAGGAAACTAAGCAGATAAGCCATGTCTTTCTACTTTCCGAACCCATTCTGGATTTTTCCCTGTTCAAATAATTACCAACTCTTCTTCCAAACCCAAGCATCCCCTATCCTCATGCTGCTCTTGGGACTCACAGAACTTCTCATGGTGCCCTCCCAAGCACATCAAGTACACTTTCAACCTATCCATTAAGGGCATAAGAATCTGAATTGAAATGTATGTTTTCCCCACAAGACTTACCTGAATAGAAGCTATTTGGCTAAATCAGTTTACTTTAAAAATTATGAAACTTAATTTGATTTTCCCAAGGATATTTGCATTTTGAAAGAAGAAAGTTATTAACATAAATTAGTAGTTTATTAATAAAATTTTAAACAGCATGCAAAACAAGAATTGTATGGTGTAGAAAGAAACTTTGAAGATTGTCTTTCATTTTAATTTACCATTAGATAATAGCCTACTTTAACATTTTAGTCTGGCAACCATATTTCTCCCTTCTATGGGGACAAGAAAGAAGACCATTGTGAAGATATTGAACCATTTAAGATGAGTATTTAGATTCAGATTTCACACTAATGGAGGCTTCACTTGTGGCTTAGCTGGTAAAGAATCCCCTGTGGGAGGGATGTGGGAGACCTGGGTTCAATCCCTTGGTTGGGAAAATCCCTTGGGGAAGGGAAAGCTACCCAAGCCAGTATTCTGGCCTGGAGAATTCACCCACAGGGACAAAGAGTCAGAAATGACTGAGTGACTCTCACTTTCATTTTTCACTTACAAACTCATGGAATTTTTAAGATAAATGCTTTCTTTGAGTTTACACTAAGGTAGACTGTTTTTATTTTAGAGTAATCTCATAGGACAACATTGAGCTCATCTAACTTCAGAGAGTCTCAAAATACTCTGTGAAATTAGAACTAAATGGCAAAACATGTATAAATTGTCTGGTACAGTGCCTGGACTTCATTCATTCAGAAATATTTATTGGGTGCCTGTTATGTCCCTAACACATAATACACGATCAATAGAAGTTGTTTTATTTCCTTTTGGCAATCCACACAAAATGCAATAGCATGACATTATAAAGACTTAAGTACACATAATCAATTATGTTTTCAGCAAACTATCATGTGTCTGCCAATTAGATTGTTATTTCTTTTAGCCATACCATTTCCAGGTTTGTACATGTTATCTTACATGCAATATATAGTTTACATTATCGCATTAATCTCAAAGAGGTTTGAATCACATTAAGTATTTACATGAAAAAATAGTATCCTGTCATGGTAGTTGGAGTAAGATAGCACTTCTAATGACTCAGTTCAATTTTAATAACTTTTAATACAGAATATTTTCACTTGAAGTTTACTATAAAGGAAAAATATTAGATTGCTTTTATTAAGGAAATGTTACATGATATGTAAGTTGGAAAAATCTATTTCTTAAGTTTACAAAGCAATGAAGCTACATTTTTAAAAACAAAGTTTGCTGTGATCTGAGCTTCAGCTGAGCTTGACGCTCCAACTGAGCTTGAAGAAGTTGCTCCTTTCCATTCCATCTGAGAATAATTCAGAAGCTGACATTGTCTTACTTCCCAAATACAGTGTGATTTATAAAGAATGTTTAAGGTCATGATTTAGATTTAGCCTTAAGCTTCTATCAATAATTAAGCTCTGACAGCCTTCTAGGCAACAGTTCTTTTTGTTTTCAAAGGTTAATTGCAGAGTTTTCTGTGTGTTTCTATCCTTTGAGCAAACATTCCATAACAAATTAGTTAGTTTACTCAATGGAAATGATTATTTGTGTCCGTTTGCTGGCTGGAAAAAAAAAATTCTCAAAAGTCCATCTTTAATGGCTAGACATCACATGTTTCTACTCTAGTATTATGTGACTTTGGATATGGTTTGTAGTTAATAGTCAAAGTGTCTAATACTATAGTTTGAGTTAGAAATACATCCTAGTTTATAATATTCCATAGCGCAGTATTAGTTTGGGGTACAAGCTAGATATCTCTTGAAAAATGACTATCATGGAAAATTAATTTGAGTTATGCCAAGGAAAATTCACTTGAAAATACTTATTACAAAAGATTTTAGAGTCTTTTGTATGTGAAATGACCTATGGGTATTTAAAATAAGGATTTAATGTGCAAAAGTTGTCAACCTTATTTAAAAGTGGTAGGCCATCTCCAGTGGAATGTCTTGATTGATGGGATAGAATTTGATAGGGTACATTTCAGGAAAGGTGCTATAAGCTGCAGCTAAATATACTGTAAAAGCACCTCTGTTGAAAATGTTCTAACTCCTGGTCCTGAGTAACTATTTTCACATTTGATGGACATTACTATATTAGGAAATTGCAATGTTAAATTAGTATTGAGATGCCAATTTTTTGAGTTAGTCGAGGTAATTGAGGGAAGTGTATAGTTAATCAAATCAAGTGTTTACTGACCACAAAATAAGGGTTATTTCAAGGAGAAATATAACACAATTGGTATTCTCATGGTCTTAACTTCAGGGGGCTAGGGCAAAAATCATGGCTAGCATTTGTTATTGGCTGCAGCCCTGACATCAGATATATCTGGAATTCTACTCTCTTTCAAAATATTACCCACTCTATCCCCACATTCAATTTTTAGAGATAATTAGTTCATATCCTTATAACTAATTAGTCACCCAAACTGCCTTCTAGAAAATCTCCTCCTCCTCCTTCCTGTTTCTCTTTGGATATTTCTACCTCTCAGATGCCTTGGTGTTTTGCAGGCTACACACATAAAACTTGCCATGGATTCTGACCATGAATAGTGTTCAGGGAGGATGCACATGGTTCTCATTGTTACTCAAGTTACCATAGTCATTCATCTGCCATTGGCACCTACTCCTATTGCAACAGAGCTCTGAGAGCGTAACTAACACCATGGGGATTACCAGGTTCCCATGTGTCTATTAAGGTCTTGGCTATAGCAAATGTTGCCATGCTTCCATGTCAATGGGCCAAAGGCATGCTTTGTTTTTCAGAGCTATCAATATTCTAAACTCATGTTCTTTCTCAACTGCTTTAAAAGGATTCTCAAGCAATACTCTTATGTGCTTCCAATATCTAATTGGGTATTTAAAATATCCCTCTTTCAGCTCTTTTTTACTCTAGCTCTCAGATCATTACGGCTGAACTAAATGGGCAAATCTGAGAGACAAATATCATAAGTATAATTAACTTCCAATCAACTCTTCTCATATGAATGGAAGCATCATTCCCACATCCAGCTTTTCTGTTGGTGTCTTCTTTCTCTTGACATAATTTATTTTCTAGTTTATTTTTCAAGTTCTCACACACTTCAATCATTGATAATCATGCTCCACAAATCCTTAAGACATATCCAGATAATCTATGTCTTTGGGTGCTTACCACCAGAAAGAAATTTTTAATTAAAGTGTGTTGTATCCTATGATATTTCTTTCTTTAAACAAAGTTTTTTCCTTGCCATTTATAAATCTAAGCTCAGTGAGGGGACATTACTGAGTAAGAAAGACAAAGAGGTTTGGGGATAAGATATTTTTCCAAGCAAAAGGAAAGGATAGTAAGTTCTGAGATCCATGAGAGTTTGAAATTCAAGAACCACTTTCTCATAACACAAAGTGGTGGTTGAGTTCCAGGAAAACAGCTCAAATGAACTCTCAGCCCTGGAGATATCTATGTGACATGGGGCTTCTAGATTTCAGAGACTATGTGGGCATGGATAATGGTCTTCCTGGGGTGACTAGGGAAGATCAAAGACTGGAGGAGCCAAATGCCTGTTGAATATGTCTGTTGAAGATCTTTGGTTGATTGAATAATCATTAGGGAGGAGCCCCAATAATTACCATGGGTGAATTTCCACTGATCTGGATGATGAGAGCTTGGACTTGAATGTAATTGGTCTAAAAGAAACACAGATCTGAAGTGAGCCTTGAGCCTGCGAGAATAATTGCATTAACTTCAGAGAGCACCCCAGAAAAACTGAGAAACTTAGAATTATTAGAATCTTTGACTTTCTGAACCTTGCATCTGATGACTTTGCAGTATCTAATTTAACATCTCAGAATGCAATATAGAATAATTCAAATACCAAATGAGCACACAGTGTAAGAAATTTCAAAAAGTAGAATATACATTTGAGCATATTATGAGAGGAGTCTACAGAGAAAATAAGTGACTTTTCCTGGGCCATGAACTGGGTAAGTATGGATGGCAGAGAAGAAATAAACTTTTCAAGCAATCAAATGGTATGAGCAAGACTGTAGTCAGGAAGGAGAATCATGCTTCCTGGGCAGACTGAGGAGACCAGCCTGGCTAATAGATCAAATTAAAAATATGCAATATAATATTTGTCTTTTTATCTCTGACTTACTTCACTCTATGAAAATCTCTAGGTCCATCCATGTTGCTGCAAATGATATTATTTCATTCTCTTAATGATTTAATAATAGACTATTATGTGTGTGTATATATATATATATATATGGAATATACAAAAGATACATATGAACTTATCTACAAAACAGAAATAGAGTTACAGATGTAGAAAGCAAACTTATGGTTACCAGGTGGTAAGGGGGAGGGATAAATTTGCAGATTGGAATTATCGTATATACACTATTGAATATAAAATAAAGAACTAAAAGGGACCTAATGTACAGCACAGGGAACTCTGCTTAACACTCTCTAATGGCTTATATGAGAAAAGACTTTGAAAAAGAGTGGTGGTATATATATATATATATATATATATATATATAAAATAACTGATATAAAACATTATAAGTATTATAAGTCAACTATATGTGCATGTTAAGTCACTTCAGTTGTGTCTGACTCTTTGCGACCATATGGACTGTAGGCAACCAGGCTCCTCTGTCCATGGCATTCTCTAGGCAAGAAGACTGAAGAGGGTTGCCATGCCCTTCTCCAGGGGTTCTTCCTGATCCAGAGATTCAACCAGCATCTCTTTCATCTCCTGCATTGACAGGCAGGTTCTTTACCATTAGGCCATAAGTCAACTATACTCTAACAATTAAAAAAAAAACAATTTTAAAACTAAAAAAGAAAAGATGCAGAAGCAGCTCCACTAAGGAAATTGTTGTGATATCAGACTTCAACAACTAACATTATGCGATGCTCTCCAAACCTACTTTAGAGCAGAGACTATTACATGTTCAGTATGTAAATTATACGAATGAGCTAACATGCAAAATTCACTTTTATACTTTGCTTTATAGACCAAATCTGTATAAGTAATTGATTTATGTCACTTATAAAGTAAATATGATATGCTAGGTTTTATACTGGGTGACTTACCCATATTTATTCCAATTCTTTTTATAAACAAGCATAGCGGGTATTAGCATCTCCATTTTATCTGAGAAAACAGGGATGAAAAGAATAGAGTGGCTTGCTTTAAATCAAATGGATTGAAAATGTTAAGCTATAAGCCATGAATCATGGTCAGAATCATCTCTGGCAAAAACCTGTACCTTTGTTTTTTAACTCTATCACACTTTCTATACCATTAAAATACTTTTGAAATATTAACAGTTAGATGAATTACTGTATTCTGTGAGAACACATAACTAGGACAAATAATTGAAAGTAAATAAATAGAAGACTATTTCTTATTTTCTCTCAGCTAGAATGTCATGTTTGAAGAATTTTAAGAATAAGATGAGATTAAGTTCTCTGTTGATTTAGAGCAATGTCCTTTAAGGTGGAGGATATATGAAATTTACACCTATTACAAAGCCAAGTAAATTCAGAAGAGAGTAAAATTTCACCAGGCAGAGTCACAAGTTGATTTTTGTTTTATTTAATATTGTGGTGAAAAGGTATAAAGTCAGCTCCCCCTACAGTGTGAATAACAGGAAACAGAACACAACTGTAGTGGAATGGATGGTGAGACCTCAAAAGATATATCCACCCAGAGCCTGTGAATGTACATTTGGACGTGTGAGCTTATTTGAGAGCAGGGTCTTTGTGGGCATAATGAAAATGATTAAGGTGAGTTATTCCTGGACTGGGGTGTCCCTACCAGAGAAGACAAGTGTCCTTATGAGAGAAGAGAAGACAGAACAAAGAGGAGAAAGCCATGTGAAAGACGCAGAGATTAGAGTGATGGATAACAGCCACAGGCCAAGGAACTCCTGGAGACAGTGAGGCTGGAAGAGGCAAGGAAGGATGCCTCTTCAAAGCCTCAAGAAGAGCCAACCTTGCCAACCTTGAATTTTGGATTTCTGATCTCCAGAACTGTGAGAGAATACATTTTTGTTGTTTCAAGCCTCTCAGTTGTCATTTGTTATGGAAGCCGCTGGAGATTAACACAATGACAAGATGTTGTTTCAAATGCAGTTTAAACCACAAGTTCATTTGCCTTGAAAAGAAATTCTCTCTTTGGCAAGGAAAGATTCTAGTCCTTCACCAAATTGAATGGTTTCCCTGTGGACAAAGCAAGTAAAACAAAATAAGTGAAGAAAACCACACTGAGTGTTAAAACAGGATTGGGTCTGGATCTGGAAAGTTTTCTTATCTGAATTTTTTTCCAATTAAGAGGAAGTACCAAAGTTGCCAGAATTTCTTCCTTTATAGCTTAATGGTCTTCAGATGATTTTTTTCCACTGTATATGAAGTTTTGTTTGAAGAGCGAGTCACCAAATGCCTGAAAGTACAAATATGTATATCTATCCATATCTAAGCTCACAGTTAGATTGGCATAGGTTTCAGCTTTCCTTCACTTCAAACATTAAATACATTTGTATGAAGTAAGTAGTGCCCTCAATGCTCATGTGAAATGAATATTTGATGATTCAGTAATAAATCACATACAAATGCCCCACAAATAAAGCATTTATTATAAATTTAATTACGTATGTGATTTATTTTGTTTTTTATGAGACCAATATTTTAATAGTTTTCTTAAAAATTATAGAAACATTTGATTATGTAACCACCATGAAAGAGAATTAGTGTTCTCATAAATAATAGTGCATCCATTTAAAAATAGAGAATTACCAAATTCTGGAGCTCATCATTCAGTGCTACATTAGCAGACTATAAATCACTCTCAAGAGTCCATGAATATTTTAATTATCTTAGCCATTTATTAGAAGTTTTTCTCCCTCTGGATTTAAAACATGAAGGCATACAGAGCAGCCTTCTAAAATCCAAGCCCAAATAATATATTTTCAAGTCACAGTAAAACAACTCTTATCTCCTGCCATCTCCTCTCTACTTTTAATGCTCTAAAAATGCTGACTTGACTCTAAGGTCACTCCATCCATGAAGCCTTCTGCTCTCACTCTGGTCAGAAATTATTCTTCCCTAAAGAAGTTTTATTGTCATATTACTTAAAAAAAATTACCACCTGCTGCCTATGGTAGAGAGATTTACTGGTGGTGTGCTACTTCCTTTTGAAGGTAAAAGCTACTTGAGCAGAGGTGGCAAGTCACTTTCACTTGATCAGTCACCTCCAGCAACTGGCCTTGAGGTGCCTGTTGAGAAGGACCTGAAGGCCATGTGCTGACTCGGCAGGAAATAAACACCGTGATACTGTGATCAAATAAGAATGTTACACACAAGAGGGCTTTCATTCTTTCTGTCTTCAAGGTAGGACCATATTGCTTTGATCTGTTTCCAAACCAGCCTATCACTGGGTCATATGTTTATTTCCTATTGGCCTCTTTAAGTTTATAAAAACTTGCCCCCAATTAATCACATATTCTCAGTTTCTTGCTCATGGAATTCTAGGTGCATCTTCCTTCCATTGGCTTCAACCCTTCTTATTCTGTCTCCATCAGATCTGTAATTTGGATTATGTTTCCTTTTCTTGATCTATAATACTTTGGATTAAAAATGGGTTTCAGATAATTTACTATAAAAATACTTCCAAATGGATTTCCCAGACTATGGTAGAAAATTCAGTTTGTAACTAGTTATAAGTACCCATCTTAGACATCAGAAATTTGGAGATATTGGTGACCCTGTAGCTTTCTTTAGGCTGAGCCTTGTCACCCTCACACACTCAGGGAAGAAGAAATCTTGAACACAAGAGGCTACACGTAAATACTGTTCAGTGGATATTTTTAATCAGCTGATATTTAAAGGCATGTATATATTTTAGGGACCCATATACCACACAAAGCTTTTTTGCTTTTTGGGAAAAAGTAATACTTCATACTTGAATTATTATATAAAATTAATGAAAACATTGAATCACTGGTCTGTCTTTACATTTTAAGAGAAACATTTGATACTGAGGAAAAAATTGAACTGACCCTGAAATCTGTGGTTTTGAAAAACACTTAAGTATACTGTTTCAAGGAGCAATTTGACCTTCATGAGAGTAAAGGACCCTGTTTTATTTTTCTGCTTTTATATTTCATTTTGATGATAGCAATTTTTTTTTTTTTTGGTGGGTGGCAGAATGTGTCTTTTGAATAAAAATCTCACTTAGTAAGTCAAGGAAAAATAAAGATCTTTGTATGGATTCAAGATGTTCAGGATTTTAAAAAGGAGAATGGAATGTTTGTTTTTGTTTTGTTTTGTTTTTACCTATCCCCAGTCTTTCAAAGGTGATATTACATCTGTATTGTGTTTGCAACCACCAGAACTTGTTGACTGAGAAGAAAATATTTCATCCGTGGGCTTTCGGGTAGTTTGTAGAGTACCATGTGGATTGGGCATTAACAGAGCATGGCAGGTTGGTATGTCTGTTAGTCTGTTGGAAGCTGTGAGAGTGAAAAGGATAAAAATAAGACTTCTCTGAACATGTGAGATGAGTTGTATATACACAAATATACATACTAATATATGTACATACACACGTGTATGTGCCTATTGTTGTTTCATTACTAAGTCGTGTCAGACTCTTTGAGACCTCACGGACTGTAGCCCGCCAGGCTCCTCTGTCCATGCAACTATCCAGGCAAGAATACTGAAGTGGGTTGCCATTCTCTTCTCCAGGGAATCTTCTTGACCTAGGGATCAAACCCAGGTCTCCTGTATTGCAAGTGATTCTTTACTGTCTGAGCCACCAGGGAAGCCCAAATAAAGTCTGCTGTCATTTTATGTCAAAATGCATTAGAAAAGCCAGAAAGACCTCCTCCCCTAAACCTTCAGTAGTTTCTACATTTTATTTGCTTTAAATATTCAGGTGACTAAAAATAATCATGGCAACATGTGGTCCTGTTCTTTTGAAAATCATATTGTATATGCTTTGGATGATACACACAGACTAGATGCTTTTCTCTGTCCACACAATCATATAGGGTTAAAGGGCTATTTCCAAGTCAAGACATATCACTGGAGTTTAGCGGTAGTGTGTATATTTGCAGGGCAGGAATCAAGGCCCAGACATAGAGAATGGGCTGATGGTCACAGTGGGGGAAAGAGGGGAAGACAAATGGGGAGAGTATCACTGACGTATATACACACGATGTGTGAAACAGATAGCGCAGGGAGCTCAGCATGGTACTCTGTGATGACCTAGAGGGGTAGGATGGGGATGGGAGGGAGACTGAAGAGAGAGGGGAATATATATATACACACACATACACATACATACATACAGCTGATTCCTGATGTTGTGCAGCAGAAACAAACACAACATTGTAAAGCAATTCTAGTCCAATAAGAAAGTCTGGCCTCTACAGCTGTCTCCTCACTTATCACCACTTGGTACTCTTTTGACACAGCATCACTGAATGGTAAATGTGGCATATGGAGGTGGGCAATGATGAATGCATGATGCATTTTTCAAACTCTGCCCTAGACCCATGGTGATATACTTCTCTGGAGATTTCATGGAATTAGCAGTTTGCACCTAGAGCCTCAGTTTAGTTCAGTTCAGTTGCTTAGTCGTGTCTGACTCTTTGCGACCCCATGAATCTCAGCACGCCAGGCCTCTCTGTCCATCACCAACTCCTGGAGTTCACTCAGACTCACGTTCATCGAGTCAGTGATGCCATCCAGCTATCTCATCCTCGGTCGTCCCCTTCACCTCCTGCTCCCAATCCCTGCCAGCATCGGAGTCTTTTCCAATGAGTCAACTGTTCGCATGAGGTGGCCAGAGTACTGGAGTTTCAGCTTATTTGCCTATTTGTTCAGGTACAAATCCTCTAATGGCAGCCAAAGGAATTTTCAGTGTAAAATTACAGCAAGGAAGCAGGTCCTTTATCTCTTGAGATTCTTGCTTTGATTTATGAAGAGAGAAAAATAAGACAATACAAAAAATGCTATGCTAGTCAGAAACCAGTGAAGTGAGAGCAAGAATAACACTTTGTTCTGATCAGCGGAAGGTCAGAACTAATCCTCTCTCGCCCTCATTTTGAGACCGTCAGAGTGTAGTTTAGTAGAGGAATGATGAATTGTGGGCTGTCTTAGCTTGCTAGGTGCTGTAGATCTCATTTATTTTATTTTACAAGCCATTTGGTACAATGGTCATAATGACAATAAAATTGGATTCTTGTTAACTTAAAAAAAAAGCCTTCTACTTTGTGCATACATACTTTGGTCCATGCATTTAGTTGTCAGGGGAAGGCTGTGATTCAGTTACCACCTCTAGTTGTAGTAACTGTAATTTACTAATTTTGTTGACACAGTCAGGCCCTTGCATAAGCAGGAGAAGAATTTGCCTATATAGTGTTTTTAGAAGTGTGAAAATGACCTCTTTCCCCAGAATATCTTGTCTACCGACATGTTAAAAACAAACAAACAAACAAACATAGACTCTTCTATTAAAGAACCATTTCTTCCTTTTTAAAACTATATTTACTTAGGCATCTTTTAAAAGCAAATATCCTGCTGGTATAAGCCATTTACTCATTAATGTGAACTGTATTATCTCTTCTAGGACAACTAGCAAAGATTTTCAGTAACAGGAAAGAAGTGCATTTGTCTGATTATTCTCCATACCAAACACCATACCGAGCGCAATGTTCTCAGCCATTTTCATTTGATAAGTGATTTTGGAGAAAAAAAAGTAACTGATTTCAGGGTACAGTGGAAATTGCAAAATTCCAGGTAGTGTGAGATGAGAAATACTGGTAGCAGAAAAAGGAAGAAAAATTAGAGAGAACATGGGGATAGCCACACCATTGTCAAAGATCAACGGAGGAGCAGTACGTATATCATGGGCCTGGATGGAATGAATGTGAGGAACTTTACTGGCCAGTTCAGTGGCTAAGGCTTTGCTTTCCAATGCAAGGTGTAGGGGTCTGATCCCTAGAGGGGGAGCTAGGATCCCACATACCTCACAACCACACAATCAAAACATAAAACAGAAGCAATACTGTACCAAATTCAATAGATTTAAGACTAAAAAAAAAAAAAGTGGTCCATGTTTATATATATATAAATGAAGAAAGGCCTCAAAACTTCTGAGATCAAGTTCACAGTTCTACTTTAGAATGATCCTGACAGAAGAATTTATCAAAATCATGCAAGCTGAAGTGTATCTCAGCAGTGAACTCTATTGACTATTTCAACCACACAACTCTTCTCTAGGCTGATCCCACTGTGGTATAGTTGATATGGATTATTTCCAGAAATATCCTTTCTAAGTTTCCTGATAAAATATAACAAACACATATTTTCCCCTTGAAAGAAATGTGCTTCCCATGGTTCATTAAATCACCATGTCTCACGCATAATTCAACTCCATCCTCATGTACACCTTACAACTAAGCCATACATTACTAAAGTGCCATCCCTCTTAACTACTGCAGAACTTGATACAGTTACATTTTCTTGAACTAAAAGGCATTTCATAATGAGTTTACTCAGTTCAGATCTGGTGTTTTTAAGGTACTGTAGAGATGGAGGATCTTCAGTTTATTTAATGACACTCATTCAAGTGAAAGAGGGCTTCCCTGGTGGCTCAGATGGTGAAGAATCTGCCTGTACTACAGGAGACCGAGTTTGATCCCTGGGTTGGGAAGATCCTCCGGAGAAGGGAATGGCTACCCACTCTAGTGGGCTTCCTTGGTGGTTCAGAGGTTAAAGCATCTGCCTCCAATGCGGGAGACCTGGGTTCGATCCCTGGGTCGGGAAGATCCCCTGGAGAAAGAAATGGCAACCCACTCCAGTATTCTTGCCTGGAGAATCCCATGGACGGAGGAGCCTGGTAGTCCATGGGGTCGCAAAGAGTCGGACACGACTGAGCGACTTCACTCACTCACTCACTCACCCACTCTAGTATTCCTACCTGGAGATTCCATGAACAGAGGAGCCTGGCAGGCTATAGAAAAGTTACTGGCTCAGTTGTATCTGACTCTTTGTAACCCCCTGGACTGTTAACCCACCAAACTCCTCTGTCCTTGGAATTCTCCAGGTAAGAATACTGGAGCTGGGTCTCCTGCATTGCAGGCAGATTCTTTACCATCTAAGCCACCAAGAAATACTCACTCAAAGGGGGTTTAAATACAGTTTTTAATATAACCACCCATACACACACATAACAGAATTTAAGATACTCCCTCTTACCACTGATGACTCTGATGGCCATTAATATTTGGGGCCAGTGAAAATACATTTGCCTCAGAGGAGTTAAACCATCGTAGTAGCTTCTCAGCTATAGGGCTTCTCAGCTTTCTGATCACATACTTCCATGCTCTGTCTTGAAAAAGGGATAGTTCAGAAACTTAAGACACTTATATATTCCCATTGCCTTGAAATCATGAGAGACCACAACACTGCAAAGCTGAGACTTCAGATGGATATTATGGAAACGATGTTTAGAGGTGAAAATATTTATGATTGCTGTGAACAATCTACATCCCTGCAGAACTTATCCAGGTTGAATTCATAATTTTTACATCTTATGTTCAATTTATTTATCTACTATTCAACTGAGCGACTTCACTTTCACCTTTATTGACAAATCTGGAATATCATGGCTTTTTTTGTTCTTTTGGATGAAATAATGCCTTGTCCAGTCACCAACAAGGAAGAATATATTTTAAAAAAAGGAAAAAATATATATTTCAAAAGCCACACACATGACATATTCATCCATTTAACATTTATGTATTGTGTCCCAAATGCCATGCAGTGTTCTAGGTGTTGGTGAAAAACAGGCAAATTCTTGCACCAAAAAGTTATTGGAGTAATGTAGATAGTAAAGAACTGTGAAAGTGAAAGTCGCTCAGTTGAGTCTGACTCTTTGTGATGCCAAGGACTATACAGTGTCCAGGCCAGAATACTGGAGTGGGTACCCTTTCCCCTTCTCCAGGGGATCTTCCCAACCCAGGGGTCCAACCCAAGTCTCTCTTATTGCAGGCAGATTTTTGCACTTCCCTTGTGGCTACAAGGGGAAGTGCAAAAATCCTGGAATGGGTAGCCTATCCCTTCTCCAGGGAATCTTCCCACTCCAGGAATCGAACCGGGTCCCCTCTAATGCAGGAGGATTCTTTACCAACTGAGCTATCAGGAAATCAATCAATAAATAATTTTAGGGTGAGATATGATAGAAATAAATCACTCTGGCTGCTGTTTGAGAGTGGTCTGTTCTAATCTATTTGGAATACCATAGTATGGGTGGCTTACTAATGACAGAAATTTATTTCTCACAGTTTTGGAGGCTAGGAAGTCCCAGTTTTTACAGGTTTAAAGTCAGGTAACAAGGAAGGGAGAAGAAACTCTACCCCAGGTGCATTTCACATGAGCCTTGTGCATGAGTTTCAGATAAGAATAACTGTCCGATCACACATTTTTGTGTCTATGTCTTACTTCCTGAGGCAGGGTAGCAGTGTAGAAATAACAGAAGATTCAGAGTCAGGTTTCAAGCCTGCTCTCCAGACTCTTCTTAGTTGCATGAGTGTTGGAAAGTTAGTGAACATACTTAAACCTCAGTTTTCTCCCTTTCAAAAGAAATACACCAGTGTATAGGGTCAAAGGAGATAACATAAGTGCAACACTTTATAATTTTAAAACACTTTATAAATGTTAGGCATTTTGATCAGTGAGTATCTAAGTTGAATTCAATATTTCACAGGATAGAGATGAAAGTTTACTTAAGGTGCATTGTCATATCCAAAACTGGGGACCTAAGGCCGAGCTCCTGCCTCTATCTATTAATACCTCCCACTCCCAAAATCAAGGCCAAAGTGGGAATTGGAAAAGGAAGATGATAGGAGTCAGCTTAAAATTAAAAATTGGAAGGGAATATGAAAGCTTATTCTGTCCGCAGCAGACAGGCTGTTTTTCTGAAGGGCCAGAGATTAACTAAGAAATTGCTGCTTCTACTGTCTCCACTGTAAACCAACATCTATGAGGTTATAGCATAAAAGTAGCAATATATTTTTGCCAAAAAAACCCCAAAAGTGAGTGGGACTGTGTTCCAGTATAATTTTATTTGTGAACACTGACTTTGTATATTATACAGATTTCACTAGGAAAAAAATCCCCTTTTTAATATTTTTTCAAACATTTAGAAGTATAAAAATGATTCTTATCTTGAAGGTCACAGAAAACTGGTGCTAGTGGGCTGGATTGGGCCCAAGAACCCTAGTTTGCTGACTTCTGATATAGCCCATTCATCTATCCCTTTGATGAACTATGAGGAACAACACAACCAACTAGCTGCTAATTTATCTGCTAGAACTACTTCAAAAGATAGGATAATTAGAACTTTGCATGACAAAACATTCAAAAGACAAATAATGAAAGAAATCCACTTCTATAAAGAATTTTTAAAGAATTTAATTAAATAAAAAGGATGACTTACAAAGGCCGTGTCACAGCAAATGAAGACTTAGCTGGACATCCACTGATAAGAGCGTCCAGTTAGATTAAGAAGTTCACTAACTGAATATGCAACTTTGTAAAAGATAAATAGAGCTTCATTTGTAGAACACATAGGCTGTGTTGTGATGCGCAGACAGACCAAGTTCACTGTTGCTAAGAATCCTGTCAGATTAAATCAACCTGTAAATATGTAATTGTGACATCTTGTTCTCTCTGGTACAATCCGTGCCACTGCAGTCATTATCTCAAAGCTCTTTCACTCCGAGGAGCATCAGTGTTTAATTATATTCTTTTATGAGGCCTCATTTGTAGACATCATCCTCCTTCAGAGTTGGCTTTGCTCAGGAAAAGTAGGTTATTATTTTCAAGACTGTGCCCAGTAGTACAGAACATTCAGCCTCTCAGCAGCATCTTCTTAAATGGAGCAGCTTGTGGAACCAAAGCTCTGTGTTCTTGCTTCACATTCTTCAGTTGCAAGCTGACAGATGAACTTATTTTCCAGTTCCTCCAGGCCCTCGCTGGCCTCAGCAAGGCTCAGAGAAAATAGCAGGTCTGTGGTCTGTTCAGTTGAGCATATGAGTCATATTCTTCAAAACAAATGAGGGGAAACACTATTTCATGTCCATATTTCAGATAAAAAGCTAACATGATAACTTGAAAACAGTTTCTAAGAATCTCTATGAGGAAAAGAATTAGCTAACACAAGAAGTGAGTTACCAAGGATAAGAGTTTGACAAGTGGTGTCCTGTGAGTCAAATCCAGTCTACTGTCTGTTTTAGCAAATACATTTCTTGGGAATCATAGTCATGTTCATTTGTTTATGTGTTGTCTACAGCTGTTTTCTCACTATAAGGGCAGAGTTGAGTGGTTGTAACAGAGACCGGTAGTTTGCAAAGCCCAAAATATTTACTGGTTCTTCATAGTAAATTTTGCTGACTGCTTCTAAAGACTGTTGAAATCACCAAGTTAAAAATATAAATTTAAATTTAAAATTGACAACATGCAAGGAATTTTTTTCAGAATTAAATTCTAACATGTCATTTTCCATTTAAAATGAGACATGGTGTCTGAAGTGATTTTGCTCCCTTTTGTTCTTTAAGCTAAATTAAAGCAATTAGTAATAAGTATTATGTATTCTATGGGTATTTTAAAGAAAATCCAAGTAAAGCCTTTCTGTGAAATACACTCGTGTGTGTGTGTTTAATAAAAACAATGGTTTCAGAGTTTTTCATTTTAAATTGAAATAGGAGGTATACATTCATGCTGCCAGACATAACATCTTCAGCCTGCAAAGGCCTGACAGTTCATCAGTAAGCATCAAACATGGAAGGACATGCGGTTTCGAAAGACATTCCTCAGATGCTTTAAGAAAGAACCAGTACTTTTCCCTTATGTGGGACTTCTTACTTTCCTAGAATCACTTTTGAGTAGAAGTAAAAGGACTTTTCTGATGGCTCAGGGGTAAGAATCCACCTGCAATGCAGGAGACATGGGTTCAATCCCTGGGTTGGGAAGATCCCCTGGAGAAGGAGATGGCAACCCACTCCAATATTCTTGCCTGGAGAATCCCATGAACAGAGGAGCTTGGTAGGCTACAGTTCACGGGGTCACAAAGAGTCGGACACGACTGAGTGACTTCACTTTCACTTTAAGATTAATCTGCAAGGTTACAATTTAAGTCAAATGGATCTATCCTTTTTAGTGGGGGTGGGGGAGAGATGGTCAACACATACTACAATTTAAACAGAAAAAATAATCTGATTCAGCACAGGGTTGATTTGGCAAGGAGACTACAGATCTTCTGTCGCTGAATTCAGATATAAGTATTTTCTGTTACTTTCCTCAAATTATTTGTATGTGCATGCTAAGTTGCTTCAGTCATGTCCGACTCCTTGTGGCTTATGGACTGTAGCCTGCCAGGCTCCTCTGTCTGTGGGATTCTCCTGACAAGAATACTGGAGTAGGCTGTCATTTCCTCCTCCAGGGATCTTCCTGACCCAGGGATCAAATCTGTATCTCTTATGTCTCCTGTGGAAGGCGGGTTCTTTACCACTAGCGCCACCTGGGAAGCCCCTTGTACGTGCATGCATTGTTTAAACGTCCCACCTACTCTGTCTCTCCCAGTCAGCACACAGTTGGAAAGTGGGACTTCATTTGTCAATTTATTAAAAAGCTACCCACACACTTTCAAGATTAGACGCATGTGAAATTTTTAGAGTGTCACAGATGTGGTTCTGTTTCTAAAAAGAAACTTTTCCTTATTAAAATCTGTTCAGCAGTGCCAAATTAAACATTGCAGTCAAATATAGCACAAGAAACCTAATAAGCTAATATATATGTAAAAGCAACTTTTCTAGAAATTCTGATTTTTATGATTTTTTTTCTCCTGAAAGTCCAAAAGCAATCTGAATGCCCATCACCTAACCCACTGAACACTTGCTATTAATTTCGATTTACTTGTAAAGGTCTTCTATTAAGTGAACAAGGGT
Source organism: Nanger dama (assembly GCA_917880005.1). NCBI lineage: Eukaryota > Metazoa > Chordata > Mammalia > Artiodactyla > Bovidae > Nanger > Nanger dama. The sequence continues at coordinate 8,984,422 of CAKJTW010000032.1, read as the reverse complement.
TCAGTATGTAGAAAGGCAGCTTGATTTTCCTTCTTTTGACATCTGTTCAAAATGAGCTATGATATCATCAATCATATTAACTCTCTGGTATTGTGTTATTCCTTGGGTGTTCCCCAGATTTCATCTGACAACTTTTTCTAGGATTCAAACCATAAACACTTCCTCTGGAGACTGTAATTAGAGGTACAGATAAAAATCCAGGGACTAAACCTGATAAAAAAAAAGCAAAAGAAACTGAGACATAGTTTTACATTGCCTCTTTCTCCAACTTCAAAATTAATTTGTCATAATTTTCTACAAGAAATCAGTAGAAAAAATAGAACCTAAAAATCTAAAGAAGTATGTTTAACTACCAAAACTAAAGAAGAGACAAATTTCTGAAATGATATTACTTTTATCCGATAATGTTACAAAGCAGAATGGGAAAATATATACTATTATCAATTTGAGCAGAATGTAATAATCGGCACAGTGGTAGCTAGAACAGTAATTATGCTATATGCTTCGGCACTCAGTCATGTCCGACTCCATAAGACCCCATGGACTGTAGCCCCCCAGGCTCCTCCGTCCGTGGGGCTTCTCCAGGCAAGAATACTGGAGTGGGTTGCCATGCACTCCAGGGGATCTTCCCAACCCAGGGATCCAACTCAGGTCTCCCACATTGCAGGAGAATTCTTTACCATCTGAGTCACCAAGGAAGTCCAATTATGTTTTAGAAGTAATGATTTTTCTCACTTTAAGAATAGAAATAATGATTTTTATCACTTTAAGAATTATGAACTATCTTTATTGACAATTTCTAGTAGCATCCCCTTTGTACAACAGAGAACAATGAATAACATAGTTTTGTTTAAAGCAAGGAACTTCATGGGAAAATAGTAGCACATTTCCTCAAACTTAGAACATTTCTATTTCTATTTTTGGATATCTACATGCAACCCCAGAATACAGAACCCAATTCTCAATTAAATGTCCAACTGTTGCAAGCATTTTTTAAAGCTACTTAATGTTTATCAGAATTATAAACAGCAGCATAGCAGAAGGAGTGCTTTGTCATAGTAATTTATCTATACACTGAATGTAACAAATTTGGGCAAGTGATTTTCAGTTTATATTAGATAAGCTCATACATTTTCATTATTAATTATAAATTTTAATTATTACATTGCAAGGTAAGCATCATAAAGACTTTGTGAAGAAACTAGATCGCTTTCACTCTATGTCTCATTCTTCTTGCGCCGAATGCAGCCTAGCACTTGTGCATAGCCATATGACTGGGTGAATTGAATATGGATAGATGGAAATAATGTCCACTAGTTTTAGGCTTGGCCCATGCAGAATTCCCACATGCAATGCTCTACATTCTTTCTTCTTTCATGGTGACCTTGGAAACTATTTGTGGAACATGGTGGAACCACAAGGTGGAACGAGATCAGCTCTCTGAAACATGGAGAAAAGCCATTTGGCAATCGGAGACACTCATTTAGGGCTTTGAGTGAGTGAGCAATAAACCACTGATGCTTCAGAGTTTATTTATTAGAACAGCTAGAGTTACCTTTGTTACTACAAGGTTGGACTAATGTAGATGTGGTTCAGAATTGTTTATTAAGTCTGGATACAACATGTCTATGGAAATGTTGGACCAAAGTGATTTACTAATAATTTCCACAAAGGAACTCAAGTCCTAGTGAAAAGTTCACTTTCATCTGACCTGCTTTGATATGAGGAAACTAAGGAATTTGAGAATAAAAATAAAACAGGAATAAAATAGAGCTTAAGGACTCACAGCGCCAGCTGCATCATCTTTCCATGGTAAAAATATGTTGGGAGAAATTCCAGTTACTCACAACCACTGCTTATATACAAAGCTCAGAAGTTTTTGAAACTTAGTTCTTAGGTTCAGACCACAGGAAGTGACTGGCTTCCAAAGAGATGATTTCCAGTTCTGTAAAATTTTTGCATCACACTTAACCCCTAATATAATTGGCCTTCTTTACTTAATTAAAGGCAGTAACCATGAGGAAGAAGGATGAACACAGGTTTCATGACCCAGCCCATCATTCTTCATATAGAAATACACCTTCCTAGGGACTTCCCTTGTGATCCTGTGGGTAGGACTTGGCCTTCCAGTGTAGAAGCAATATTGTAACAAATTAAACAAAGATTTCAAAAAATTGTGCGTATTAAAAAAAAATCTTAAAGAAATGCACCTTCCTAGAAGGCAATGGCAACCCACTCCAGTACTCTTGCCTGGAAAATCCCATGGGAGGAGCTTGGTAGGCTGCAGTCCATGGGGTCACTAAGAGTTGGGCACAACTGAGCGGCTTCACTTTCACTTTTCACTTTCATGCATTGGAGAAGGAAATGGCAACCCATTCCAGTGTTCTTGCCTGGAGAATCCCAGAGATGAGGGAGCCTGGTGGGCTGCCGTCTGTGGGTCTGCCCGGACACAACTGAAGTGACTTAGCAGCAGCAGCAGCTGACATGCCAGCATCATTTTCTTTCTTTCTTTTTTTCCTGCAAACACTCTAGAAATATTAATAGTAATATAGAGATATAAAAGTCATAGAAGACAACCTCAGCAAAGGCAGACCAGCATTGGGAGAAATGTAACAGTGATGTACAACACTCCGAGATCCCTTTGGAGCATCTAAAGTAGAGTTGCCATATTATAGTTGACAACTTTTGGGCTGATGGTCAATCCATCCTCTCATTCAAAAGAAGTCTGTTTTTAGGACTCATGTTGTACACTGTGATTCCATCCAGACCACGGTGCACTGGATCAGTTAGGGGAGATAAAGACTCTCCCTCCTGACATTCTGGGATTTAGATTCAGCAATGGCATTAAATCTAGGTGGAACAAGACATGGTGGTGTGTAAACTGTACTGTCTACTGGAAAGTGGTACCAGTCTTCAGAGGAGAGTGATTTGGGCCTAGAGATGAGAGAATCTGAGCGAGAGAGAGAGAGAGAGAGAGAGAGAGAGAGAGAGAGAGAGAGAGAGAGAGAGAGAGAGAAAGATTCAGAGAAAGAAACAAGATGACAAAGACAGAGACAAATAACAGGAGAGAAAGAAAAATTTGTTACACTGTACTAGGTGCTATTGACACAATTGATCCCTTTGGTAACAGATTTGAAATCTCAGTTCCTATTGCAAACTTGCCATCAATAAGCATTTTAAGTAAATGAATGAGAGAGAGCCTAGATTACTACCAGCTTTCATCTTTCCCTGGTTACAGACCCTCTGGAACACAGTCAGCTTCTAGATTAGTCCAGAATAAAGATGCAAATGAATGGTACAGTCAAGGCTCCCTCGTACAGGCCTGTTTGGCCTGCTAATAAATTATGCTTTTGATAAGCCTTTCTCTTTCAACTCCTTTCTAACTCTCATAATTTTTTAAAATCTCTGCTTTACTAATTTTTAAACAAGTCATCTCCTACTTATCTGTAAAGATCTGGATCATGTGTCGCCTCCTCGGTGAAGTTTTATCAAATTCTGTTAGACCAAGTTAGTCATTTCTGCACCTGTGTTTTCATAGTACTTTCCACATTCCTGAACTGTAACAGTTTGCTTATGCAACTCTCAGCTCTCACACTGGGAGTACTTGTGGGTGAAACTGTAATATACTTTTCTTTGAGTCTCTAGACTCTAGTACTATCTGGCATATTGTAGGTTCTCAATAAATGTTCCTGAAATGAATGAACTGATGCTCTCAGTTTAGTTAATGTTACTTCCTCTGTGGTATTTTAAAACACCAAGATAGTCTTTAAAGTGTGTGCCCCTTCAATATTTTGAAGAAAACTTTCCATTCTCAGGAACTGTCCACATTCATTTTGAGGTGCTTTTCCAGAATACATATTATTCTGCAATTAACACGTTTTCATAAGGAATGACTCAGTTCTACCTATAGCTAGGGTTCATTATCAAATAAGCCTTTGCATTCCAAAAGTACTCCTAGAGTTATTTTACATTTTGAGAAATCATATAGGAAAAATTTTTAAAAACTGCTATGGTTTAGAATTACTAACAAGAAGCAATCCTCTATATTGTTCAAGTTAACAGTATATGTTAGTTATACCATGAAGCATTAAACTGCTTTGAAGAAAACTATGGATTAAAATAGAGATGTTTTTAGAGATCTAGATAAGCCTAAACTATATTAGCAGGATAATGGAGTAAAACAATTTATATATCCTAAGTCTCAGTAAAGCTATGCCTTTATCACATTGGAATCAAGATTTCTACACTCACTGCTATTAATCCAGGAGGTAGATATACATAGCTAAAGTCCATGGATAACTTGCATGGCTATAGGGCTGTTGCTTTCTTTTTTTACACAGAAGCATGTGCTATTGGAGCTCCAGACTTTTAACATCTACAGAGGAAAAAAAAAAGGGGAGCAAAAGCAAAGGGATTAAAAATTTCTGTATGTATTTCTTTCTGTCTCTCTCTCTACATATATATGCAAAATTATACGTATAATATATGCATGTATATGTAATAAGATTTATACGTGCACTAATTATATTTATACATGTGTATTTGTGTGTACACACACAAAAATATGTGTATAATTAAATATATATATATATATATATAACACATATAAATCCAAATGAGCTTTTCTGATTGTTTTTTCTTCAACCTTTTTCATAAGGTGAAGTTTCATCAAACCACATCATGTGACTCTCTAGGAACCTCACTGAACGAGTCTGACTCATCGTCTGGGAATTTTAAATAGGCATGTGCTTCCATGAGAGTTAATACTTAAAAACACACATACAAACTGGCAGTGAAAGAGAGAAAAAAAAAAAAAAAAAACTCAAGTGAAACTTTTGCTTGGCACAAACACTCGGGTCAGGCACCGGCCACTCAGTATTTCACAGTTAATTACCAGGTGGCACTACCTTTAGAATGAAGGTGGTGGCTCAGTGCTCCGGGGACAGAAGCAGTAAATCTACAGCTCATATCGTTAAGCCAGCCAGGTTGGATTAAGCAGCGAAAGGAACTGCCCCTGAAATAGTTGACCCTAATTCCCCTCTGAGATACAAAGTTTTCCTCAGAACCAAGGGCTGTGTCTGCCCACTAGTGGTAAGATGGCAGAGCTGGCACCCAGACGTTCCCTAGAGGGATTTATGCCAAGTTCTATCTGCATCAATGTGGGATGGCAATGGTCACCTAGTCTGATTTTGTAAGTCATGGTTTGGGGATCTATCAACTCAGTTCTCTCAGAAGTTAGAGCAACACAGGCCAAGTCAACTTCAAGCAAAAATTTCTATTTTCAAAATTTACCTAAAACACTTACTAATGGTAAGTTTGCAATAGGAACTGAGATTTCAAATCTGTTACCAAAGAGATCAGTTGCGTCAATAGCACCCAGTACAGGCTAACACCTTTCTTCTTTTTTCCCAGATCTTTTTAAAAACATAAATTTATTTCTTTGGCTGTGTTGGGTCTTAGTTGTGGCATGTGGGAACTTCGTTGCAGGGCACGGACTCTAACTGAGGTGAAGGGGTGCAGTAGACGTGTTCCATGGCATGTTGGATCTTAGTTCCCTGACTAAGGATTGAACCCCCATCCCCTGCATTGTGAGGCAGATTCTTAACCACTGGACCACCGTGGAAGTCCCTCTTCCCAAATTTTCATAGAATACCACACTGGGATATTTTCTGGTTTGAGTATCACTTAATGTTCTTCAGTTGTCAATGGAATTAATTTTAAAAAAATATTTAGGTTGGATTTAAAGCTCTTCTGCCAATTTTATCCCAACTGATATCTTCATCATTATCTCCATTACGTCTCTCAAAAAGTCCATAGTCTAATTAAACTCAATTAAACACTGTTCTCAGTAGAATTTTTGTGCTTTGTCCTCTATGTTTGGCTCATCACTGCTCAGTTCAGTTCAGGTGCTCAGTCGTGTCCGACTCTTTGTGAATCCATGGACTGCAACACTCCAGGCTTCCCTGTCCATCACCAATTCCCGAAGCTTGCTCAAACTCTTATCCATTGAGTCAGTGATGCCATCAAACCATCTCATCCTCTGTCATCCCCTTCTCCTCCGCCTTCATTCTTTCCCAGCATCAAGGGCTTTTCCAGTGAGCCAGTTCTTCGCATCAGATGGCCAAAGTATTGGAGTCTCAGCTTCAGCATCAATCCTTCCAATGAATATTCAGGACTGATTTCCTTTAGGATTGAGTAGTTGGATCTCCTTGCTGTCCAAGGGACTCTCAAGAGTCTTCTCCAACACCATAGTTCAAAAGTATCTATTCTTTGGTGCTCAGCTTTCTTTATAGTCCAACTCTCACATCCATACATGACTACTGGAAAAAACCATAGCTTTCACTAGATGGACCTTTGTTGGCAAAGTAAAGTCTCTGGTCTTTTAAAATGCTGTCTAGGTTGGTTGGTCATAACTGTTTTTTCAGGGAGCAAGCATATTTTAATTTCATGGTTTGCAGTCACCATCTGCAGTGATTTTGAAGTCCCGCAAAATAAAGTTTGTTACTGTTTCCATTGTTTCCCCATGTATTTGCCATGAAGTGATGGGACCAGATGCCATGATCTTAGTTTTCTGAATGTTAAGTTTTAAGCCAACTTTTTTAATTCTCCTCTTTCACTTTCCTCAAGCAGAACTATTTACATGTTCTACCTATACAAATATCACCTTTGATTAAAGTAAAACATCATCATAAATTACTGTCACAATATGTACTAATTTTGTGGCACTTGTGATAGCCTATTTTCATTGTCTTATTTCATTTTCATATTCTCTTTTTCACCCATATAATGTTTACTGAAGGTATTTTCCTTATAACAGGGCATTTACAAATACTTGCTGAAAGTAAAACACAGAAATAAGTTAGTGGCTTAACTTCTAGGTCAAACACAAATGTGTCATCTGGCACAATTTTACTGTGATCCAAAGCAATGTGACAAAGCTACCTCACCAGGGGTTTAGTTTTCCTTATCATCTCTAAGAGTTTCAATCTTGCATTATGAGTAGAAGGCCACTGGATGGCTTACTGACTCCCTGGTAAAGTATAAAATTTCTATGACTGTCACACAAGTATTAGATTTTATGATGTGCAAAGTTTCTCAATGTTTTAGCATCTTTTCAAATAAAATTTTGAGTCCTATAAATATCACTGGAAAATTTAAACACATTTTTAGATAACATGATATCTGTTACAAATGTTAAATTTGATAGTTTTCCTTCTAATTTATAACTCATAGTTCCTCACTTTATATCCCAAATACAGACTCAAAGAGTGTTTGGTTTAATTTTTTTAAGCTTCTTCCAGGGTTTACTTCGGATTCCATTTTCATAATTGTTCAAGATGATCTGTCAGCTTTTCTTCATTCCAATACTTTTATTTCCTAGTTTAAAGAAAAATCCAAGTTATTAACAAACTAAAAAAATCTTTAATTCAAAAGACATTTATTGAGCATCTTTTATGTTTCAGGCCACCCAGTAGAAACATGTAGAAATGTCTGGAATATCTTTTATCAGTAACAGCTGTGAGTCTTTGCAGACCGAGGGATGTTTTTACATAGATCTTATAATATCAACTATGGCTAGACAGATTATTTGCCAAATCACTTTTGATTTACTTATTGATTAGATTCATTGTTCATGGAAATATGGGAAATACAGTGCAGTTATTGAGAAAACCAAAAGACTTGAATAACTGATATGTACATTGGTATTTATTATTGGTTTGTGTGTTATCCATTATATTTCTTTAGAAAGAAATTTAGCTAGGGAGGAAACAGGATACAAAAATAGAAATGATGTAAGAAAAAAAGATCAAGATGACTTTCCATGATAAATACACAACAAAATCTAATTTTTCTTGCAATTAGTGGCTCAGGCAAGTAGGAACAATTTGAAGACTACCATCATTCAGAAATATTTTATGTAGTTATCTGTCTTAACAGGTTGGAGTCAGAAAGAATAAAGCACCTAAAGGCACAGATTTTCCTTACAGCATTTGTTTCTCCAATCTGCAAATTAAGTAACAATGTGACACAAGAGAAAATAGTGATGACAGATAAGAGTTGTTACAAATAAGTATAAAGTCCCCAAGAAGGATGTTAAATGAGGCTTATTTTTATATGCGTAGTGGTTTAGTTTCTAAGTTGTGTTCAACTCTTGTGACCCCATCGACAGTAGCTCACAAGGCTCCTCTGTCCATGGGATTTCCTAGGCAAGAATACTGGAGTAGGTTGCCATTTCCTTCTCCAGGGGATCTTCCTGATCCAAGGACTGAAGAGCAGTCTTCTGCATTGAGGCGGATTCTTTACCAACTGAGCTACCAGGGAAATCCATTTTTACATGTAGGCCAGAATAAAAGGATTCCATTATCATCCAGGCCATACACTTTCCCTTTTAAATAAATTCTAATATAATATTTGTATTTTGCATGTAGACAGAACTAGATGCTATGACAGTATAACATAGTATAGTATAGTATGAACATGCTTTTCAGTTTTTCATAATATGTATTTTGTTCTGGTCACATGAAAAATAATTCCAGGAAAGGACTAGAGGACAGTTTTAAATTCATTCTCCTTAATTTCCTCCTAAGGTTCAACCTCCAAACACCATCACAGTGGGGATTAGGGTAACAAAAAGGAATTTTGGGAGGGACATACGCATTCAAACCATAATAGTACCCATAAAAGGATATTTTCAAGATAAGTCAAATTCAGGTGCATAAAAATACGAGAAAATGCTTAGTGTACAAAAGTATTGTGAATGGTTACAGAATTCATACATTCTTAAAAACACACTTCCAGCACTCTACTGCAGAGCATAAATAGCCATGGATTCAAATGAGTAAGAGAACTTTCTTCTTCACTGTTGTCAAAATTTTTAAATTTATACTTTTATAATATAGTTTTAAAAATTGTGATTTGTTCTCCTTTCTGGGTGTGAAAGTAATATGTGCTATCTGCAGATGTGTTCAGAACCTGAAAAGAAAGGATATAAAAATCACCTATAATCTCATCATTCAAAGATAAAAAACAATTCTAATGTTAACTATTTCTATTATTTTGGGATATGTATAGCATTGGGCTTCCCAGCTAATGCTAGAGATAAAGAACATGTCTGCCAATGCAGGAGATGTAAGTGATGTGGGTTTTATCCCTGGGTCAGGGAGGTGCTCTGGAGAAGGAAATGGCAATCCACTCCAGTATTCTTGACGGAGAATCCCATGGACAGAGGAGCCTGGAGGGCTACAGTCCATAGGGTCGCAAAGAGTCGGACACGACTGAAATGACTTAGGCACACATGCATAGCATAGTATACTTTTTTTTCCCCAGAAGGCAAAAGAAAAGTTCCAATTAAATAAGTATTTTACGGTAATTTTAATAACATTTCTCATGAAATGGTAAAGTTACAGTGACTTGTACTGCTGAGATAAAGACAAGTTTGCTTTCAAAAAGCGATGGGAAATGTCAGGTTTACCTATAGCTGTGTACTTCATTTTTAAGTGTGTCGACCAGCAATTCACCGACTTTAGCTTCGTAGCTGCTTTTTCAACGTTTACTGGACAGATCTTCACCAGGTAGGAGCTTTTCTCCCCACTGGTTATTGATGAAGTTTGTCAGTAGCAATGTGCTTAGCATATTCATGTTAGTCACTCAACATTGAAAATATTCTCTGAGATAGATGCTTTCATCTATTCTTCCTCAGGCAACCAAAAACTTCTACTGGCTTAGAGTCAGTTACTTCACCTCAGGTAATCTTTGCACTCCTTAGAATACCTTTATATCAGACAGACTACAATTTGCTTCAGTTACACAGATGAGACATCTTTTGAAAGAGTACAATCTAATTGAAACTGTCTTGAATGTCTTCATCTAGACAGCATCTATTATAATATCTATTTTTAAATACACTTAATATTTTCCCATTTTCAAGCTGATTAAGGTTTGAAGTGTGAAAAGAAATCATACCTTTCGTATTTTAAATATTTTTGATAATTCTAATGGTCAGTCCTTAAATGATCTTAAATCTTAACATGGTTAGCTTAAAAGATTTCATGATGAGAAAATGAAAACAAAATGAAAACTTGAGAACACGTGTATTTTCTGTCTCAACACTGAAAATGTAGCAGAATGAAAGGCTGAACATTAAAACATAAATATTTTTTCAGAATATAAAACGGTTCTTTTTTTCTCTCTCGACATTATTCAATTATTGTTTTTAAAAATATTCATTTAGGCCTTTCCTTACATTTAAGGCAGTGTGCTAAAATCACAAACTGTCAGTATTTATTGGATATACTTCTACATAAGTCTAGATTTCAGAATAATTTAGCATGAACTTCAGAATCAAGTTTCATTAGCAATTCTCAGCTCTCAATTGTTCTTAAATTTTGACGCTTTCAACTTGACATTATTGATTCTAGGTCATTCCTCACTTTCTCTCCAGAGAGAACACTCCTCTTTCCTCCAAGCTTACTTCTCTTTACAGCCCATCTCCTTAGAAGTCTTAATCTTTTGTTGTTGTCTTGAAATTCATTATTTATTATGTAAATAACACAGGAATGAATTAACACATTGAAAGATTCAAGCCACACAGAGTCATGTAGAATAAATGGTACAAATCACACTCTGGTCAACCATACTGTGAAGTTCCTAAGGAGAGATAATCCCTTTTTATAATCCAGGGTGAGATGTTTTCTCTTTTTTCTGTTCATGTATATATATACATATTGCTTTAAATATAAATCAAATCATAGTACACACATTGTTCTGTGACATGTTTTTCACTAAACAGTCAACTTAGGAGTTTGGTCCTGATTATTACATGGGTCTCTTTAATTGCTGCACAGCATTTTATGATAATTGATACTTTATATTTTATTTCAAGGTCTCCTTTTATGGATGTTTGGTTCTTTTCTAATTTTTCAGTAGCTTAAAATACATAACAAAACATATGTACCTCTATTATTATGCACATATTTCTTTGGGATCATTACCTAGAATCAAATCCTGCCTCAAAACATGCATATATAAATTCTGACTACTGTTGAAAAATTGCTCTCAAATTATTTTGAATATTCAAAACAACTATATGGGGCTCCCCAGGTGGCTAAAGATAAAGAATCTGCCTACCAGTTCAGGAGATGCAGATTAGATCCCTGGGTCAGGAAGATCCCCTGGAGTATAATTGGCACTCCACTCCAGTATTCTTGCCTGGAAAATTCCATGGACAGAAGAGCCTGGCAGAGCCCACAGTCTATGGGAATTCAAAAAGTTGGACACAACTGAGCGACTGATCATACTCACACAACCATTATATGACAGCACTCAGAAATCTTTGCCAACACAGAATGTTAACGCTGATATTAGTCAGAGTTCCATCAGGATAATAGAAACAACACCAGTTATTTTAAAAGGAAGAATTTAATATTGATTTTGGAAGTGGTTAAACAGATATTGGAGGAATGATAAGACAAAATAATAAACTGAAGTATAAGTCAGTGCAGGACACAGCTACCATCCTTTTGTTTATATATACACATATATATACATTTTAATATATATCTAAAATTATATCTAAAATTATATATATAAATATATATATGTACATACATACTTTAAAAAGGAGGATTTATTCTTAAATACTATTAATTTCTTTGATCTCCTTTTAAAATATTACAATTTTCTGGACATATCATTCTGTGGGATTTCATTATATAGAAGCATATTGTGGTGATGGTTTCATGGATGTATGCTGCTGCTAAGTCGCTTCAGTCATGTCCGACTCAGTGCGACCCCCATAGATGGAAGCCCATCAGGCTCCGCCATTCCTGGGATTCTCCAGGCAAGAACACTGGAATGGGTTGCCATTTCCTTCTCCAACGCATGAAAGTGAAAAGTGAAAGTGAAGTTGCTCAGTCGTGTCTGACTCTTAGCGACACCATGGACTGCAGCCTACCGGGCTCCTCTGTCCATGGGATTTTCCAGGCAAGAGTACTGGAGTGGGATGTCATTGCCTTCTCCATCATAGATATATACTTAGCTCCAAAACTTATTAAGTTGTATACCTTGACTATGTACAGAGTTTTGTATATCAGTCATACCTCATGGAAAAACAAACTGGTTCCAAATTGGGAAAGAAGTACATCAAGGCTGTATATTGTCACCCTATTTATTTAACTTGTATGCAGAGTACATCATGTGAAATGCTGGGCTGGATGGAACACAAGCTGAAATCAAGATTCCAGGATAAATATCAATAACCTCAGATATGCAGAGCCCCCGCCCTTATGGCAGAAAGCAAAGAAGAACTAAAGAGCTTCTTGGTAAAACTGAAAGAAAAGAGTGAAAACTCTGGCTTAAAACTCAACGTTCAAAAAACAAGATCATGGCATCTTGTCCCATCACTTCATGGCAAATAGATGAGGAAACAATGGAAACAGTGAATGACTTTATTTTCTTGGGCTCCAAAATCACTGCAGATGGTGACTGCAGCCATGAAATTAAAAGATGTTTGCTCCTTAGAAGAAAAGCTATGAAAAACCTAGACAGCATATTGAAGAGCAAAGACATACATTGCCAACAAAGGTTCTTCTAATCAAAACTATGGTTTTTCCAGTAGTCAGGTACGGATGTGAGAGTTGGACCATAAAGCAAGCTGAGTGCTGAAGAAATTATGCTCTTGAACTGTGGCATTGGAGAAGACTCTTGAGAGTCCCTTGGACAGAAAGGAGATCCAGCCAGTCCATCCTAAAGGAAATCAGTCCTGAATATTCATTGAAAGGTCTGATTCTGAAGCTGAAACTCCAATACTTTGGCCACCTGATGTGAAGAACTGACTCATTGGAAAAGACCCTGATGCTGGAAAAGATTGCAGGCAGGAGGAGAAGGGGACGACAGAGGATGAGATGGTTGGGTGGGATCACTGACTCAATGGGCATGAGTTTGAGCAAGCTCCGGGGAGTTGGTGATGGACAGGGAATCCTGGCATGCTGCAGAAAGGGGTCACAAAGCGCCAGACATGACTGAGTGGCTGAACTGAACTGAGTCCCAAAAGCAACCAGAAATATATCTTGAAATGCCCATTATGTATCTTGGAAAATTGAGCCAAAATTACCAATATTGTGGAGAAAATCATTTTATTTAAAACAAAAATTGGGGCACTTAGACCAAAAGAAATGTTTTAAGCAATAAAACCATATTGTCATCATGCTTTATATCAGAGGTCAAAGGAGTTACAAATTTAGGATACTCAAGAAAAGAAAATGTGAGCAAGGACTTTGTGTCCACTGAAAATGACCTTCAATTTTAAAGGTCATAAACAAGCTGTTATGAATGTTCAACAACTCAAGATACTGTTCCCTGTGTCCTTTCATAGGGTTCTCTTAGAGAACAGACCAGAACTGTTGGAGAAGCATCTGAAGAATAGATGGGTTTACAAATGCCACACAACTGTAGATTAATATTAGAGACAAAGAGAAGTTGTTAAAAAGAAAACATTAAAAAGGCAGAGTATTTAAGGAATACTTATCATTTTTATCAACACCAGTGGATTCTCGAAGATCATGGCATTACACCAGTGTTCTAAGGGGTAGGAACTGTCAACTGTGAATTCCGTCTTTAGGTAAAGTAGCTTTTAAAAATGATAGCACATAAAGACATTTTCAGGCAAACAAAACCTACCAGAATTTACCGCCAAAAGATTCTAAGTAAAGGAATTTCTGAAGGCAGAAGAAAATGAATCCACTGGATAGTCTGAGATGTAAGAAAAGATGAGTATATCATTGATAAAAAGATGATAAATGTGTGAGTGATTCTAAACAAATACAAACATGAATTATATAATGTAATGATAATACTATCTTGTTTAAAACATTTTCAAACCTCAAGATAATACTAAAGCACTATATAGAAAACAGCAACTATGTCAGAGAAACTTCAGAATAGGAAGGGTGGAATATTTCTGGTATTTAATAGTAATTGTGATACACTAAGTGCTTCCCGGGAGAAGGCAGTGGCACCCTCTCCAGGACTCTTGCCTGGAAAATCCCACAGACAGAGGAGCCTGGTAGCCTGCAGTCCATGGAGTCGTTAAGAGTCGGGCAGAACTTTCACTTTTCACTTTCATGCACTGGAGAAGGAAATGGCAACCCACTCCAGTATTCTTGCTTGGAGAATCCCATGGACAGAGGAACCTGACAGGCTACATACAGTCCACAGGGTCTCAAGAGTCTGACACGACTTAGTGACTAAGCCACCACCACTAAATGATATACTGCAGTATTCTCTTTATCATCGTTTATAATTTATACACATGTTATAAAATTATTTTATGTATGTTTATACTAATAAAAAACAAAGTTTTGGGGAAAAAAGTCCCGGTAAGTCTCCATACCTGCTTCAGATCAGTAATGGCAGTCTTTGGAAATGTTACTGAAAGAGATATTTCTTTCTAAATTTATTGTCAAATTTATTAGCTATGGTATGTTAATAAGAAAGTATGATCTTGATGCATTTCATGCTGTTCAGGCTACATGAAAGACATAGGAAAAACACTTTTTTTCCTTCTCTGGAAGTTACAGTTGTAATAAAACGGAAGTTGAAGTGATATAGTATTAACCGCTTTCCTTATTAGCTATGCAATTTCCCCTGTTAATTTCTACCCTTTCTTTTCTATATATTAAGATAAATACAGTCATTAGTATTACATTGCTGAAAAGACACTCTCACAATGATAGTTTCACGCGAACATTTTCATGGTACCTACAGTGAGAAAATACAAGTTTGTCTTCAGAGAGCTTTAATGTAGTGATAAGTTAGCGCCTGGGATGAGTAGGGAGGAGCAGAAGACAATGAAAGAAAGACCTTGGAAGCTTTAAATGTAAATGAACATTAATCATGAAAAACACTGATTAAAGTGTAATGATGTAAAAGTTAATCTAGCTACTGTGCAATTAACTCAAAATTACAACCATATATTGTATGTGTAATCACATCCAGAGAAACATATTACATTTAAAAAAATTAAACCGCTTTAACAGGATGCTTATGGGAGTTGCTGACAGACAGCTATACCAATTTGATAATTAACTTTTTAAGGCTAGTTCACATTTTGTGTTCCTAATTAATGCCTACTTAATTTTTGATACATTCTATATTAACTTAAGTGCCAATTAAATGCTGTGCTAGCTCTAGGAATGAAGAAATTTCTAAACCTCAAAAACCATGTGGTTTTATCATTATATGGCTCAATAGAAATCAACTAAGACCACTTTTCTCACTAATACCTTAATAAATCTACCCTTGAACAAAATTAATAAAAATAAAATGTAATGGATTTCATGACAGTGAATTCAAATGATCACCCTGATGATAGTTTCTAATTATATGGTCACTTATAAAAGTTTCTAAAGATAACCTCCACAAATATAATAATTTCTGTAAAGTCACATCAGGTGCACTTAATTATCCTTTCATCCTTCAGCTGGAAAGCAGGGTTGAAATCCTGTCATCCTTAACTTTCTGGAAGCTTCATTTTACCTTTCACCTTTAGATCTTCAATCTATTTGGAACTGATTTTCATATAAAGTATAGACCAAAGTTCATCTTTTAAAAATGATATTCAACTCGCCCAGCAGCATTAGATCCCAAATGACCGGCAGGGATAATGTTATCATAAGTTAAATGTCTACTTGTATCTTTGATTTTTTTCTTGAGTAAATATTCTGTCCCAATTTTCTATTTATCCTGCACCAATACCACATTATTTGGTCGGTACAACATTATACCAAGTCTTTAAAAAATTTTTTGGAAGAATTTTTGTTTTACAGAATTTTGTTGTTTTCTGTCATACCTCAACATGAATAGCCATAGGTATACATGTATCTCCCTCCCTTTTGAACTCCCTTCCCATCTCCTTCCCCATCCCACCCCTCTAGGTTGATACAGAGCCCCTGTTTGAGTTTCCTTAGTCATACAGCAAATTCCGTTGGCTATCTATTTTACATATGGTAATGTAAGTTTCCATGTTCCATGTTACTCTTTCCATACATCTCACCCTCTCCTCTTCCCTTCCCACATCCATAAGTCTATTCTTTATGTCTGTTTCTCCATTGCTGCCTTGTAAGGAAATTCTTCAGTACCATTTTTCTAGGTTCCATATATATGCATTAGAATACAATATTATCTTTCTTTTTCTGACTCACTTCACTCTGTATAATAGGTTCTAGGTTCATCTACCTCATTAGAACTGACTCAAAGGCATTCCTTTTAAGGCTGCCATTGTGTGTTTGTACCACAACTTCTTTATCCATTCATCTGCTGGACATTTAGGTTGCTTCAATGTTCAAGCTATTGTAAATAGTGCTGCAGTGAATAATGGGATACATGTGTCTTTTTCAACTTTGGTTTCCTCAGGGTATATGTCTAGGGAGTGGGATTGCTGGGCCATATGGTGGTTTTATTACTAGATTTTTTTTAAATTTTATTTTTACTTTATTCTACTTTACAATACTGTATTGGTTTTGCCATACATTGACATGAATCAGCCACAGGTGTATACGAGCTCCCAATCCTGAATCCCCCTCCCACCTCCCACCCCATATCATCTCTCTGGATCATCCCTGTGCACCAGCGCCAAGCATCCTGTATCCTGTATTGAACATAGACTGCCACTTCATTTCTTACATGATAGTATACATGTTTCAATGCCATTCTTCCAAATCATCCCACCCTCTTCCTCTCCCTCAGAGTCCAAAAGTCTGTTCTCTACATCTGTGTCTCTTTTGTTGTCTCACATACAGAGTCATCATTACTATCTTTCTAAATTCCATATATATGTGTCAGTATATGGTATTGGTGTTTTTCTTTCTGGCTTACTTCACTCTGTATAATCGGCTCCAGTTTCATCCTTATCATTAGAACTGATTCAAATGTATTCTTTTTAATGGCTGAGTAATACTCCATTGTGTATATATACCACAGCTTTCTTATCCATTCATCTGCTGATGGACATCTAGGTTGTTTCCATGTCCTGGCTATTATAAACAGTGCTGCAATGAACATTGGGGTACATGTGTCTCTTTCAATTCTGGTTTCCTTGGTGTGTATGCCCAGCAGTGGGATTGCTGGGTCATAAGGCAGCTCTATTTGCAATTTTTAAAGAATCTCCGCATTGTTTTCCATAATGGCTGTACTAGTTTGCATTCCCACCAGCAGTGTAAGAGGGTTCCCTTTTCTCCACATCCTCTCCAGCATTTATTGCTTGTAGACTTTTGGATCGCCGCCATTCTGACTGGTGTGAAATGGTACCTCATTGTGGTCTTGATTTGCATTTCTCTGATAACGAGTGATGTTGAGCATCTTTTCATGTGTTTGTTAGCCATCCATAGGTCTTCTTTGGTGAAATGCCTATTTAGTTCTTTGACCCATTTTTGATTGGGTCGTTTATTTTTCTGGAGTTGAGCTGCATAAGTTGCTTGTATATATTTGAGATTAGTTGTTTGTCAGTTTTTTCATTTGCTATTGTTTTCTCCCATTCAGAAGCCTATCTTTTCACCTTACTTATAGTTTCCTTTGTTGTGCAGAAGCTTTTAATTTTAATTAGATCCCATTTACTTATTTTTGCTTTTATTTCCAGTATTCTGGGAGGTGGATCATAGAGGATCCTGTTGTGATTTATGTCGGAGAGTGTTTTGCCTATATTTTCCTCTAGGAGTTTTATAGTTTCTGGTCTTACATTTATATCTTTAATCCATTTTGAGTTTATTTTTGTGTGTGGTGTTAGAACGTGATCTAGTTTCATTCTTTTACACATGGTTGACCAGTTTTCCCAGCACTACTTGTTAAAGAGATTGTCTTTACTTCATTGTATATTCTTGCCTCCTTTGTCGAAGATAAGGTGTCCATAGGTGCGTGGATTTATCTCTGGGCTTTCCATTTTGTTCCATTGATCTATATTTCTGTCTTTGTGCCAGTACCATACTGTCTTAATGACTGTGGCTTTGTAGTAGAGCCTGAAGTCAGGCAGGTTGATTCCTCCAGTTCCATTCTTCTTTCTCAAGATTGCTTTGGCTATTCGAGGTTTTTTGTATTTCCATACAAATCTTGAAATTATTTGTTCTAGTTCTGTGAAAAATACTGCTGGTAGCTTGATAGGGATTGCATTGAATCTGTAGATTGCTTTGGGTAGTATACTCATTTTCACTATATTGATTCTTCTGATCCATGAACATGGTATATTTCTCCTTCTATTAGTGTCCTCTTTGATTTCTTTCATCAGTGTTTTATAGTTTTCCATATATAGGTCTTTAGTTTCTTTAGGTAGGTATATTCCTAAGTATTTTATTCTTTTTGTTGCAATAGTGAATGGAATTGTTTCTTTAATTTCTTTTTCTACTTTCTTATTATTAGTGTATAGGAATGCCAGGGATTTCTGAGTGTTGATTTTATATCCTGCAACTTTACTATATTCCTTGATTAGCTCTAGTAGTTTTCTGGTCGAGTCTTTAGGATTTTCTATGTAGAGGATCATGTCATCTGCAAACAGTGAGAGTATACTTCTTTTCCAATTTGGATTCCTTTTATTTCTTTTTCTGCTCTGATTGCTGTGGCCAAAACTTCCAGAACTATATTGAATAGTAGTGGTGAAAGTGGGCACGCTTGTCTTGTTCCTGACTTTAGGGGAAATGCTTTCAATTTTTCACCATTGAGGATAATATTTGCTATAGGTTTGTCATATATAGCTTTTATTATGTCGAGGTATGTTCCTTCTATTCCTGCTTTCTGGAGAGTTTTTTTTTTAATCATAAATGGATATTGAATTTTGTCAAAGGCCTTCTCTGCATCTATTGAGATAATCATATGACTTTTATTTTTCAATTTGTTAATGTGGTGAATTACATTGATTGATTTGCAGATATTGAAGAATCCTTGCATCCCTGGGATAAAGCTCACTTGGTCATGTTGTATGATCTTTTTAATGTGTTTTTGGATTCTGATTGCTAGAATTTTGTTAAGGATTTTTGCATCTATGTTCATCAGTGATATTGGCCTGTAGTTTTCTTTTTTTGTGGTGTCTTTGTCAGGTTTTGGTATTAGGGCGATGGTGGTCTCATAGAATGAGTTTGGAAGTTTACCTTCTTCTGCAGTTTTCTGGAAGAGTTTCAGTAGGATAGGTGTTAGCTCTTCTCGAAATTTTTGGTAGAATTCAGCTATGAAGCCGTCTGGATCTGGGCTTTTGCTTGCTGCAAGATTTCTGATTACAGTTTCAATTTCCATGCTTGTGATGGGTCTGTTAAGATTTTCTATTTCTTCCTGGTTCAGTTTTGGAAAGTTGTACTTTTCTAAGAATTTGTCCATTTCTTCCACATTGTCCATGTGGCATATAATTGCTGATAGCAGTCTCTTATGATCCTTTGTATTTCTGTGTTGTCTGTTGTGATCTCTCCATTTTCATTTCTAATTTTATTGATTTGATTTTTTTCTTTGTTTCGTGATGAGTCTGGCTAATGGTTTGTCAATTTTATTTATCCTTTCAAAGAACCAGCTTTTTGCTTTGTTGATTTTTGCTATGGTCTCTTTTGTTTGTTTTGCATTTATGTCTGGCCTAATTTTTAAGATTTCTTTCCTTCTACTAACTCTGGGGTTCTTTATTTCTTCCTTTTCTAGTTGCTTTATGTGTAGAGTTAGGTTATTTATTTGACTTTTTTCTTGTTTCTTGAGGTATGCCTGTATTGCTATGAACTTTCCTCTTAGCACTGCTTTCATAGTGTCCCACAGGTTTTGGGTAGTTGTGTTTTCATTTTCATTTGTTTCTATGCATAGTTTGATTTCTTCTACGATTTGTTGGTTATTCAGAAGGCTGTTGTTCATCCTCCAAATGTTAGACTTTTTAATAGTTTTTCTCCTGTAATTGAGATCTAATCTTATTGCATTATGGTCAGAAAAGATGCTTGGAATGATTTCGATTTTTTTGAATTTATCAAGGTTAGATTTATGCCCCTGGATGTGATCTATCCTGGAGAAGTTTCCGTGAGCACTTGAGAAAAAGGTGAAATTCATTGTTTTGGGGTGAAATGTCCTACAGATATCAATTAGGTCTAACTGGTCTATTGTATCATTTAAAGTTTGTGCTTTTTGTTAATTTTATGTTTAGTTGATCTGTCCATAGGTGTGAGTGGGGTATTAAAGTCTCCCACTCTTATTGTGTTATTGTTAATTTCCCCTTTCATGCTTGTTAGCATTTGTCTTACATATTGTGGTGCTCCTATGTTGGGTGCATATATATTTATAATTGTTATATCTTCTTCTTGGATTAATCCTTTAATCATTATGTAGTGGCCTTCTTTGTCTCTTTTCACAGCCTTTGTTTTAAAGTCTATTTTATCAGATATGAGTATTGCTACTCCTGCTTTCTTTTGGTCTCTATTTGTGTGGAATATCTCTTTTCAGTGCTTCACTTTCAGTCTGTATGTGTCCATTGTTTTGAGGTGGGTCTCTTGTAGGTAGCATATATAGGGATCTTGTTTTGTATCCATTCAGCCAGTCTTTGCCTTTTCGTTGGGGCATTCAACCCATTTATGTTTAAGGTAATTATTGATAAGTATGATCCCATTGCCATTTACTTTATTGTTTTGGGTTCGGGTTTATACACCCTTTTTGTGTTTCCTGTCTAAAGAATATCATTTAGCATTTGTTGGAGGGCTGGTTTGGTGGTGCTGAATTCTTTCAGCTTTTGCTTGTCTGTAAAGCTTTTGATTTCTCCTTCATATTTGAATGAGATCCTTGCTGGGTACAGTAGTCTGGGCTGTAGGTTATTTTCTTTCATCACTTTAAGTATGTCTTGCCATTCCCTCCTGGCCTGAAGAGTTTCTATTGAAAGATCTGCAGTTATTCTTATGGGGATCCCCTTGTGTGTTATTTGTTGTTTTTCCCTTGCTGCTTTTAATATTTGTTCTTTGTGTTTGGTCTTTGTTAATTTGATTAAAATATGTCTTTGGGTGTTTCACCTTGGGTTTATCCTGTTTGGAACTCTCTGGGTTTCCTGGACTTGGGTGATTATTTCTGTCCCATTTTAGGGAAGTTTTCAACTATTATCTCAAGTATTTTCTCATGGTCTTTCTTTTTGTCTTCTTCTTCTGGGACTCCTGTAATTCGAATGTTGGAGCATTTCATATTGTCTTGGAGGTCTCTGAGGTTGTCCTCATTTCTTTTAATTCGTTTTTCTTTTTCCTCGCTGATTCATTTATTTCTACCATTCTATCTTCTATTTCACTAATCCTATCTTCTGCCTCCTTATTCTACTATTTGTTGCCTCCAGAGTGTTTCTGATCTCATTTATTGCATTATTCATTGTATACTGACTCTTTTTACTTCTTCTAGGTCCTTGTTAAACCTTTCTTGAATCTTCTTAGTCCTTGTCTCCAGGTTATTTATCTGTGATTCCATTTTGATTTCAAGATTTTGGATCATTTTCACTATCAATATTTGGATTTCTTTCTCGGGTAGATTCCCTATCTCTTCCTCTTTTGTTTGGTTTGGTGGGCATTTCTCCTGTTCGTTTACCTGCTTGGTATTCCTCTGTCTCTTCATCTTGGTTATATTGCTGCATTTGGGGTGGCCTTTCTATATTCTAGGAATTTGTGGAGTTCTCTTTATTATGGAGTTTCCTCACTGTGTGTGGGGTTGTATCAGTGGCTTGTCAAGGTTTCTTGATTAGGGAGGCTTGTGTTGGAGTTCTGGTGGGTGGAGCTGGATTTCTTCTCTTTGGAGTGCTGTGAAGTGTCCAGTAATGGGTTATGAGACTTCAAAAGTTTTGGAATAGTTTTGAGCTGCCTGTATATTGAAGCTCAGGAGTATGTTCCTGTGTTGCTGGAGAATTTGCGTGGTATGTCTTGCTCTGGAACTTGTTGGCCCTTGGGTGGTGCTTGGTTTCAGTGTAGGTGTGGAGGCATTTGATGAGCTCCTATCGAATAATGTTCCCTGGATTCAGGATTTCTCTGATGTTTTCAGGATTTGGACTTAAGCCTCCTGTTTCTGGTTTTCAGTTTTATTTTTACAGTAGCCTCAGGACTTCTCCATCTATACAGCACTGATGATAAAACATCTAGGTTAAAGATGAAAGGCTTCTCCACATTGAGGGTCACCCATAGAGGTTCACTGAGTTATATGGAGAAGAGAAGAGGGAGGGGGTAGTTAGAGGTGACTGGAATGAGATGAGGTGGGATCAAAAGAGGAGAGAGCAAGCTAGCCAATAATCACTTCCTTATGTGCGCTCCACAGTCTGGACTGCTCAGAGGTGTTCACGGAGTTATACAGGGAAGAGGAGAGGGAGGAAGTAGAGAGAGGTGGCCAGTAACCAGTTCCCTGATTGTTCTCCACTGTCTAGAACACACAGAGATTCACAGAGTTGGGTAGAGAAGAGAAGGGGGGAGGAAGGAGACAGAGGCCACCTGGTGGAGAAAAAGGAGAGTCCAAAGGAGGGGAGAGTGGTCAAGCCAGTAATCTCTCTCTCAGGTAAAATTGGGTACTGAAGATTGGGTTTTTAAATGTACAAAACTGACAACAAATACCAAAATACAAAGATTAAAAACCTGGAGTAGAGATTGGATTTTCAAAAACACAATATTGAAGAAAATAATAATAAGAAGAAAAACAAACAAGCCACAAGAATTATTGAAAAACAACAACATCAACCACAAAAGACTATATACAGCGTTTCCTTTAAAAATAGGGGTTTTTTTTTGAAAAGTAATAATAGGTTATAAAAAATAATAATTAGCAAAATAGAGGATTTAAAAATTTAAGAAAGTTAAACAAAGAAGAAAAAGAGAAGAAAAAGTAAAATTAAAAAAAAAAAGAAAAAAACAATCATGCAACCACATCAACTTAAAAAAAAAAAAGATTGATCATAAAAGTAGTAAAGGTAAGGTTGACTCCACGCTTGGCTTGCCCCTGCTTGCGGTGCACACCGCTCAGGCTCTATGTTGCTCCGCTGGGGGAGCTGTCTGAGGCCGGCCCTAGGCTTCATGCACCTCCCTGGTCTAAGCCGCTCAGGCTCGGCGCTCAGGAAGCCCTCAGAGGCACAGATTTGGTTGGGCCTGCATTTTGTGCCCTTCCCAGGTCCGAGTAGTTCAGGAGTTTGGTCAGCACAGTTGCTGCGTCTTATGGCCTTTCTGTGCTGCTCAGTTTTCAGGATGTATGCTGGTGTTCCTTCTCAAGTGGATGATGACTGTCCAGAACCCCCAGAAGTCTTAGTTAGCAAAGAAACCTGCTTGCAATTTGGTAGGTAATGTCTCTCTTGGGCTGCGATTGCCCCTTTCCAGCCCTTAAGGCTCTGGCTGCCTGTCACCAGAGGGGGATGGTCTGCAGCCGGCTATTTCCAATCTGTCCTTTGTTCTGTGCGTGGTCCTGAGTGTCTTATGTTCAAGCGTTTTGCGTGGTAGCTATCCCACAGTCTGGTTTGCTAACCCAAGTTAGTTTGCTCTGGCCACAGGCTGGGCGTTCCAGCCCGATTCTCAAAAAGCACTGCAGCCCGCCCCTCCTGCGGCCCGATTCTTAGAAAGCAATGCCGCCTGCGCCTCCTGCTCCTCGCTTCCCAACCCCCACTTGCTAGTGGCGGATGCAGGCATCTGCGCTGCTTTTCCACTGGGGGATTTACTGTTGGGCTCGTAATATGTTGGTTTTAATTATTTATTTATTTTTCCTTCCTGTTATGTTGCCCTCTGTGCTTCCAAGGCTCACCACAGACTCGGCTGCGAGAATGTTTCCTGGTGTTTGGAAATTTCTCTTTTTAAGAGTCTCTTCCCGGGACGGGATTCCCTTCCCGGGACAGAGCTCCCTCCCCTACGTCCTGTTTCGTCTTTTGTATTTCTTCCTACCTGTTTTTGAAGCCAATGATCTGCTTTGCTGGGTGCCTGATGTCCTCTGCCAGCATTCAGAAGTTGTTTTGTGGAATTTACTCAGCGTTGAAATGAAATGTTCTTTTGGTGAATTTGTGAGGGACAAAGTGGTCTCCCCATCCTATTCCTCTGCCATCTTAGGATCGCCCCCTTCTATTACTAGATTTTTAAGGAATCTCCATACCATCTTCCATAGGGGCTGTATCAATTTACATTCCCACCAACAGTGCAAGAGAGTTCCCTTTTCTCCACACCCTCTCCAGCATTTATTGTTTGTAAACTTTTTGATGATGACTATTCTGAGGGTGTGAGATGATATCTCATTGTGGTTTTGATTTGCATTTCTCTAATAATGAGCGATGTTGAGCATCTTTGCATGTGTTTGTTAACCATCTGTTTGTCTTCGTTGGAGAAAAGTCTGTTTAGGTCTTTTCCCCACTTTTTAATTAGGTGTTTTGTTTTTCTGGTATTGAGTAGTATGAGCTGCTTTTATATTTTGGAAATTAATCCTTTGTCTGTTTTTTCATTTGCTATGATTTTCTCCCATTCTAAGGGTTGTCTTTTCACCTTGCTTATAGTTTCCTTTGCTGTGCAAAAGTTTTACGTTTAATCAGGTCCCACTTGTTTACTTATGTTTTATTTCTGTTACTCTAGGAGGTGGGTCATAGAGGATATTGCTTTGATTTATGTCAAGTGTTTTGCCTGTGTTTTCCTCTAAGAGTTTTGTAGTTTCTGGTCTTACATTTAGGTCTTTAATCCATTTTGAGTTTATCTTTGTGTATGGTTTTAGGAAGTGTTCTAATTTCATTCTTTTACATGTAGCTGTCCAGTTTTCCCAGCACCATTTATTGAAGAGGCTGTCTTTGTCCCGTTGTATATTCTTGCTTCATTTGTCAAAAATAAGGTACCCACAGATGCATATTTATTTCTGAGCTTTCTATCTTCTTCTATTGGTCCATATTTCTGTTTTTGTGCCAGTATCATACTGTCTTGATGACTGTAACTCTATAGTATAATCTAAAATCAGGAAGGTTGATTCCTCCAGCTTCATTCTTCTTTCTCAAGACTGCTTTGCCTATTTGGGGTCTTTTGTGTTTCTGAATGAATTGTGAAATTTTTTGCTCTAGTTCTGTGAAAAATGCCATTGGTAATTTGATAGGGATCACACTGAACCTGTAGATTGCATTTGGTAGTATAGTCATTGTCACAATATTGATTCTTCCTACCCAGGAACATGGAATATCTCTCCATATGTTTATGTTGTCTTTGATTTCTTTCATTAGTGTTTTATAATTTTCTGAGTACAGTTCTTTAGTCTCCTTAGGTAAGTTTATTCCTAGATATTTAATTGTTTTTGTTGCAATGGTGAATGGAATTGATTCCTTAATTTATCTAATTTTTTACTGTTAGTATACAGAAATGCAAGTGATTTCTGTGTATTGATTTTGTATCCTGCAACTTTGCTAAATTTACTGATTAGCTCTGGTAATTTTCTGATACTATCTTTAGGGTTTTCATTGTACAGTATCATGTCATCTGCAAACAGTGAGAGCTTTACTTCTTCTTTTCCAATCTGGATTCCTTTTATTTATTTATTTATTTCTTCTCTGATTGCTATAACTAGAACTTCCACAACTGTGTCAAATAATAGTGGTGAAAGTGGACACCCTTGTCTTGTTCTTGATCATAGAGGGGATGATCAGGCTTTCACCATTAAGAATAATGTTTGCTTTATGTTTATCATATATGGACTTTACTATGTTGAGGTGGATTCCTTCTATGCCAAGTTTTTGAAGCGTTTTAATCATAAATGAAATCATAAGTGAAAGAGAGAGTGAAAAAGTTAGCTTAAAGCTCAACATTCAGAAAACTAAGATCATGGCATCTGGTCCTATCACTTTATGGCAAATAGATGAGGAAACAGTGAAAACAGTGACAGACTTTATTTTTTGGAGCTCCAAAATCACTGCAGATGGTGACTGCAGCCATGAAATTAAAAGACACTTACTCCTTGGAAGAAAAGTTATGACCAATCTAGACATAATAAAAGCAGAGACATTACTTTGCTAACAGAGGTCCATCTAGTCAGGGCTATGGTTTTACCAGTAGTTATATTTGGATGTGAGAGTTGGACTATAAAGAAAGCTGAGAACCAAAGAATTGATGCTTTGGAACTGTGATGTTGGAAAAGACACTTGAGAGTCCCTTGGACAGCAAGGAGATCCAACCAGTCCATCCTAAAGGAAATTAGCCCTGAATATTCATTGGAAGCACCGATGCTGAAGCTGAAACTCCAATATTTTGGCCACCTGATGTGAAGAAATGATTCATTTGGAAAGAGCCTGATGCTGGGAAAGACTGAAGGCAGGAGGAGAAGGGGACAACAGAGTATGAGATGGTTTGATGGCATCACTGACTCAATGGACGTGAGTTTGAGTAAACTCCAGGAGTTGGTGATGGACAGGGAGGCCTGGCATGCTACAGTCCATGGGGTCACAAAGAGTTGGATCAACTAAGAGACTGAACTGAACTGAATCATAAATGAGTGCTGGATTTTGTCAAAGGCTTTTTCTGCATTAAGATTATCATATATTTTTAACTTTCAATTTGCTTATATGGTGTATCACATTGATTGATTTGCATATATTGAAGAATCCTTGCATCCTTGGACTAAATCCAACTTGATCATGGTGTATAAGCTTTTGATGTGTTGCTGAATTCTATTTGTTAAAATTTTATTTAGGATTTTTACATCTATGTTCATCAGTGATATTGTCCTCTACTTTTCTTTTTGTGTGTTATCTTTGTCTCTTTTGGTATCAGGGTGATGGTGGCCTCATTGAATGAGTTTGGAAGTGTTCCTTCCTCTGAAAAATTTTGAAAGAGTTTTAGAAGTGTTGGTATTAGCTAGTCTCTAAATGTTTGATAGAATTCTCCTATATAGCCATCTGGTCCTGGGCTTTTGTTTTCTGGGAGATTTTTGATCACGCTTCAATTTCAGTGCTTGTAATTGGATTGTTCATAATTTCTATTTCTTCCTGGTTCAGTCTTGGAAGATTGAAATTTTCTAAGAATCTGTCCATGTCTCCCAAGTTATCCATTTTATTTCCATACAGTTGTTCATAATAGTCTTATAATCCTTTGTGTTTCTGCATTGTCTGTTTTAACCTCTCCCTGATCATTTCTAATTTTGTTGATTTGATTCTTCTCTCTCTTTTTCTTGATGAATCTAGCCAAAGGTTTGTCAATTTTGTTTATCTTCTCAAAGAACCATCTTTTAGTTTTTAAAAAATCTTTATTCTTTTTTCTTTCATTTCCTTTTCATTTATTTATGCTCAAATCTTTATGATTTCTTTCCTTCTACTAATTGTGGGGCTTTCTTATTCTTCTTTTTCCAGTTGTTTTAGGTGTAAAGTTAGGTTGTCTATTAGATGTTTGCTTGTTTCTTGAGGTAGGATTGTAGTGCTATAAACTTCCCTCTTAGAATTGCTTTTGCTGCATCCCATAGGTTTTGAGTTGTGCTTTCATTGTCATTTGTTTCTAGAAATTTTTTGATTTCCTTTTGATTTCTTCAGTAACCTGTTTGTTATTTAGAAATGTGTTGTTTAATCTCCATGTGTTTGTGTTTCTTACAGTTTTTTTTCCCCCTTGTAATTATATCTAGTCTCATGGCGTTGCAGTTGGAGAAGATGCTTGATATGATTTCAATTTTCTTAAATTTACTGAGGTTTGATTCGTGACCCAAGATATGGTCTATCCTGGAGAATGTTCCTTGTGCACTTGAGAAGAAGGTGTATTTTTCTGCATCAGGGTAGAATGTCTTGAAGATGTCCATGAGATCCATCTCATCTAATATATCTTTTTAACTTGTGTTTCCTTATTAACTTTCTGTTTTGATGATCTGTCCACTGGTGTGAGTGGGTTGTTAAAGTCTCCTACTATTACTGTGTTACTGTCATTTTCTCCTGTTATGTCTGTTAGTGTTTGTGTTATGTATTGAGATGCTCCTATATTGGGTGCACAGATATTTACAATTGTTATGCCTTCCTCTTGGGTTGATCCCCTGATCATTATGTAGTATCTTTCCTTATCTCTTGTAATCTTCTTTATTTTCAGGTCTATTTTGTCTGATATGAGGATTGCTACTCCAGCTTTCTTTTGCTTTCTATTTGCATGGAATATATTTTTCCATCCTCTCACAGTCTATCTGTTTCTTTAGGTCTGAAGTGGGTTTCTTTAGACGACGTATCTATGAGTCTTGCTTTTGTATCCATTCAGCCAGTCTGTGTCTTTGGTTGGAGCATTTAATCCATTTACATTTAAAGTAATTATTGATAAATATGTTCCTATTGCCATTTCCTTAATTGTTTGGGGTTGATTTTGTAGATGTTTTTGCTTCTCTTGTATTTCTTGACTGTGTAAGTCCCTTTAACTTTGTTGTAAAGCTGGTTTGGTGGTACTGAATTCTCTTAATTTTTGCTTGTCTGAAAAGCTTTTTATTTCTTCTTCAATTTTGAATGAGATCCTTGCTGGGTACAGTAATCTTGGTTGTAGATTTTTCCCTTTGAGTACTTTAAATATATCCTGCCATTCCCTTCTGGACTTCAGCATTTCTGCTGAAAGATCAGCTATTAAATGTATGGAGTTTCCTTTGTATGTTACTTGTTGCTTTTCACTTGCTGATTTTAATATTCTTTCTTTGTGTTTAGTCTTTTAAGTTGGATTAGTATGTGTGTTGGCATGTTTCTCTTTGGGTTTATCCTGTATGGGACTCTGCGCCTCTTGGACTTGACTATTTCCTTTTCCTTTTCCGTGTTGGGGAGAATTTTCAACTATAATCTCTTCAAAAATTTTCTCATACCTTATCTTTTTCTCTTCTTCTTCTGGGACCCCTATAATTCAAATGTTGGTATATTTGATATTGTCTGAGAGGTCTCTGAGACTATCCTCAGTTCTTTTCATTCTTTTTACTTTATTCTGCTCTTCAGAAGTTATTTCCACCATTCTATCTTCCAGCTCACTGATTGGTTCTTTTCCTTCAGATATTCTGTTACTGATTCCTTCCAGAGTATTTTTTAATTTCAGTAATTGTGTTTGTCTCTGTTTGTCTATTCTTTAATTCTTCTAGGTCTTTGTTAATTGGTTCTTGCATTTTGTCCATTTTGTTTTCAACGTTTTTGATCATCTTTACTATCATTATTCTAGATTCTTTTTCAGGTAGTTTGCCCATTTTCTCTTCATTTATTTGTACTGCAGTGCTTCTAGTTTGTTCCTTCATTTGTGTAGTATTTCTCTGCCTTTTCATTATTTTTTTTTTTAACTTAGTGTATTTGAGGTCTCCTTTTCTAGGCTTTAAGGTTGAATTCTTTCTTTGTTTTGGTTTCTGCCTTCCTAAGGTTGGTCCAGTGGTTTGTGTAAGTGTCATATAGGGTGAGATTTGTGCTGAGTTTTTGTTTGTTTGTTTGTTTTCCCTCTGATGGGCAAGGCTGAGTGAGGTGGTAATCCTGTATGCTGATAATTTGGTTTGCATTTTTGCGTTGTTTGTTGTTTAGATGAGGCATCCTGAACAGGGTGCTACTGGTGGTTGGGTGATGCTGGGTCTTGTATTCAGTGATTTCCTTTGTGTGAGTTCTCACCTTTTAATATTCTCTAGGGTTAGTTCTCTTGTAGTCTAGGGTCTTGGAGTTAGTGCTCCCACTCCAAAGGCTCAGGGCTTGATCTCTTCCTAGGGTGCCCTCCAACACTGTGCTGATCTCTGGATCTGCTTTGGGGCAGCTCAGATTCTAATCTTGTCCTACCCCTTTGTGTTCTTGTCCTACCCCCACACTAGAACACTAGCGTGTACTCTTTTGTGGGAGCCATAGACACAGAGTCTGCCTAGTTAATCATGTGGATTTAATCTGCAACCTACCACACTGGTGGGAAGGTTTTGGGTCTTCTTCCTTAGCCACATGCCCCTGGGTTTCAATTGTGGCTTTTTTCCACCTTTGCATGTGTATCATTCACTGGGGCTTGCTCCTGAGGCTGCCCTGGAGGACTTGGGTTTGCCCCTATGAGGGCCAGGTGTGGAGGCAGTGCAGCTGCTTGGGTTGCACCAGGGGTTCTGGCAGCACCAGGTACTCAGGGAGGTTGGTGGCTAGGGCAGCAGGAAATAAAGTGCTCTAGAAGGGTATAGCAACCAGTATTGGCCAATACACTCCAGTATTCTTTCATGGAGAACCCCCTTGGCAGAGAAGCTTGGTAGGCTACAGTCTACAGGGTCACAAATTGTTGGACACGACTGAAGTGACCCTGCATGCGTAGACACAAGATTTTTTTTTTGCCCGTGGCAGCTCTGCCTCAATGAGATTTGAGCCTGAAGGTGGCACAGCTGCTTAGCTTGTGGGGACCCTGATGGTGCAAAGTGTGCAGGGACACGGACTGTCTCTGCAATAGTAGTTATGGCCCTATCCAAAATTTTTGAGCCTCTTGTAGCTGGCGATCAGAAGGTCTTTTGGCAAGTCTTTCTCTGTAGCTCCACTCATTCAGGCACTTAGAGGGCTCCCTTCCCTGGGGTCCTTCTCTGTTGTTCAGCGCATCAGACACATAAAGGGGCCGCTCTGACTGGGGTCCTACTCTGTAGGTCAGCATGTCAGGGACTTAAAGGGGCACCCTGGGTGGGGTCCTACTCTGTAGTTCAGCTGCTTCAGGTGTTTAACAGGCCAGCCTTTCTGTTGTTCAGCTACCCATGCTGGCATGTAGGGAGAGATAGGATATGGTGATGGCTCCATCCCCTACGTGTGACTCAGCAGGATCCCTTTGCTTCAGTGGCTGCCTGGCTTTCCTCCACAGGCATTTCCCACCACAAACTCCTCCCTCATATCACCTTGATCTGTCTCTCTGCAATCAACAGCTGCCCCCACCCTGGGATTGCTCCACAATGCCTAAACTGCAGTTCCCAGCCACTGCACCTTCCAGGGGATCTGTGTCCCTGTCTGGGGTATGTATAGCTGTGGCCAGGACTATCTGATTCTCATTCCATTTAGGCTGCCACAGATCTGCTGTTTTACTCTCAGCCTTAAATGTTCCTCCTCTGACTCAGACAATTGCCCTGATGTGGGGATCGGACCCCTGCTTCAGTTCCCTCACCTGCTGAGGGCAGGTCCAGTCCTACTAACACTCCTATTTTTTCCCTTTAGTTCCTTCATCCCACTGAATTTTGCGCAGTTCTATATATTCTTTTCCACTTGTCAGGTACTCCTGTCTGTTCTCAGCTGGTGTTCTGTATGCACTTCTGTGTCTGTAGGTGTATTCCTGATGTATCCATGGAGAGAGATATACTCCATGTCCACCTACTCCTCTGACATCTTGTTTTCTCCTCCATTCTTTTCTTGACAGAGGAGGAGGAGGAGGTGAAGTCGCTCAGTTGTGTCCGACTCTTTGTGACCCCGTGGACTGTAACCTACTAGGCTTCTCTGTCCATGGGATTCTCCAGGCAAGAATATTGGAGTGGATTGCCATTTCCTTCTCCAAGGGATCTTCCCAACCCAGGGATCGAACCCGGGTCTCCCGCATTGGAGGCAGACGCAAGAAAGGCTTTTCTCTGGCAGATCTTGCAGAGCCTGCACTTTTGTAAGGGCCTTTTGGAAGTCACAAGCCTGGATTCCTGGGTCTCTCACAGCAGCTCAGAAATAGTGCATCCAGATCATGAGGAATTCCCGTCACTCACTTAGTATTCCCGGATCATGAGGTATTCCCGTCACTCACCAAGTCTTGATACCTTGCTGAAAAGATTTTCTCACATAGTTTTTCTTCTTCAAGAATGTCTCATACATTCTCAACACATTGAGTTTTAATACGATGAATTATAATTATGGAATTATAATTATGGAATTCTTTGCCAATTTTCACACATTAAAAAAATTGTGGAATTTTTATTGAAATTACACTGAATCTTTAAATCAGTTTGTAAATAAGTGGCATTGTTGTATTTTAATTTATGAGAAAGACCTTATTTCTATTTATTTAGTCATTAATTCCTTCAACAAAGTCTTACATTTGTGTATAGACAGCTTTTAAATATCTTGTTAAATGTATTTCTATGTATTTGATAGCTTTGGTTGGTACTGTTGCAAATAAAATGAGACATGTCTCTTTTTCTATATTTGAGGAGAATTTTTTCAGGTTCAGTGTTAATTTTTCTATAAATATTTACTAGAATTCATTGGGAAACTTCTCAGTGCCAAGAGGTTTCTTTTAGAAAAAGCTTTAAATAAAGATAAAAAATAATAGTTATTCAAGTTTTCTATTTTTGTGTTTTTGTCAATTTGAGAAGTTGTCTTTTAAAGAACTTTTCTATTTCACCTTAAAATTTCAATTTATCAACATGG
The DNA here is from genome assembly GCA_917880005.1 of Nanger dama. NCBI lineage: Eukaryota > Metazoa > Chordata > Mammalia > Artiodactyla > Bovidae > Nanger > Nanger dama. The sequence goes on along the minus strand of CAKJTW010000032.1, from coordinate 8,952,159 downwards.
AATTTTCCATGATATCTTACTATAATGTTTTAATACATTGTAGGGTCTCTAGTGATATCAGTTTAATTTGACATTGGTCATTGGTGGATTCTTTACCATATGCATGTTCCTGTGCATGCACACATACACACAAACACATACCTGTCACACCAGGGGTTACCAGTTTTAATTTTAATTTTTGGAGAGGTGACTTAATTCCTGATTATTCCTCTCCATTGTATTTTTTAAAATTATTTTATTAAATCAGCTCATTTATATTTCTTATTTTCTACTTTTTAAAAATTTAATTGGACATTTTTCTCCATTTCTCTTGATTGATATTCATTTTTTTCTACTTCTCTTTATTTTCAATTACATTACCTCTTTAGCTACATTCATTTTTAATGTTAATTATCATTCAGGTTAAAATAATTTCTAATTTTCATTATGACTTCTTTGATACATAGCTTATTCAAAAGTGTGCTGTTTAATTTTTAAGTATTTGAGATTCAAAAATTCTCTTTATGATATTTATTTGTAGCTAAATTCCACTGTGATCAGAAAGCATAATCATTTAATTTCAATTGTTAATAGCTGTTGAGACCTGCTTCATGGTCCAGTATGTGAAATAGTTTTGTAATGCTCCATGTGTATTTTCAATTATGAGTGCACCTCAATTTTTGCTTTATATATATATTTCTTTACAGCTCTTTACAGTTCAGTTTTTGCTTTATCTATCTATCTATTAATATAGTTACATAGTATGGCTAAGCAGGAAAGAATCCAGCTACAATGCAAGAGACATGGGTTCAATCCCTGGGTCAGGAAGATCCCCTGGAGAAGAAAATGGCAATGTGCTCCAGTATTCTTGCCTGGGAAAACCCTTGGAGGGGCCTGGCAAGCTATAGTATATGGGGTTATAAAAGGTGGACAAAGCTTAGCAACTAACCTCTACTATCACAGAATGCATAACTTCTAGAATTAATATATTCCTTAATTTAAGCCTTTTATTTATTATTATTTGAAGTGTTCTTTTTGTCTGAAATAATGCTGTTTTCCTTAAAGACCATGTTATCTGACATTAATATGTCTACAGTGGTTTCCTTTAAATTAGTTCTTATGTGTTTAATTTTTCCTTCATTTCAGCGTTCTTATATTTTATATTGATCTCTGATAAGCAACATGGAATTAGATTTTGTTTATTTTTAATTAAGTCTGATTCGCATTTACTTTTTAACATGCCACAATTTGGCTTTCATATCATAACATTAAATTACCTCAACCTAATATCTTCCATGTCACCTACTCTAAAACATGCTCTCCAATTCATAGATTTCTCTTCATCTATTTAATTGATATTACAGACCACTTGTTGTATCTTGACATTTCCTTCTTTTTGGTTTCAGATGCACCATATTCCTGTGGTTCTTCTCTGTACCTTCAATAATCTTCCAGCTCTTCTTAGGGTCCTTGGGCCCATCCTTCAAACAATGTTATTTTCTAACTGTTCTGTTTTTAGTTCATTGCTCTTTTATAGAATTTATTTTCCTTAATACCTTTTCAGCTATAAGTACTATATGGGAACTTTTATTCTAGACATACCTCTCTCACTTAGTGCATGTAGATTTAGATCTGCCAGGAGGCCTTAATTTTCTGAACTTTTTCCTTACCCGTGTTGGATAATATTTTTATTTTGTGCTTTCTTTGGAAGTGCATACATCTCTGTCTTTAGACTTATGCTTCTACTAGATTACAACTTCCTCTAAATATCAAGGTAACCCTTATCTGATCTCCCCATAGATTTTGTCTCTATATTTAAATAGAAATATTTTACCTTGTTCTATTTTTTTTCCCTTACTGTTCGAAGAGTGAGTGCATTTATCTCAAATAGACAAATCAGTCACTTTAGTTCAGTCGCTCAGATGTGTCCGACTCTTTGCGACCCCATGAATAGCAGCACGCCAGGCCTCCCTGTTCATCACCATCTCTTGGAGTTCACTCAGACTCACGTCCATCGAGTCCGTGATGCCATCCAACCATCTCATCCTCGGTCGTCCCTTCTCCTTCTGCCCCCAATCCCTCCCAGCATCAGAGTCTTTTCCAGTGAGTCAACTCTTTGCATGAGGTGGCCAAAGTACTGGAGTTTTAGCTTTAGCATCATTCCTTCCAAAGAAATCCCAGGGTTGATCTCCTTCAGACTGGACTGGTTGGATCTCCTTGCAGTCCAAGGGACTCTCAAGAGTCTTCTCCAACATCACAGTCCAAAAGCATCAATTCTTCGGTGCTCAGCCTTCTTCACAGTCCAACTCTCACATCCATACATGACCACAGGAAAAAACAAAGCCTTGAGTAGACTGACTTTAATCGGCAAAGTAATGTCTCTGCTTTTGAATATACTATCTAGGCTGCTCATACCTTTCCTTCCAAGGAGTAAGCGTCTTTTAATTTCATGGCTGCAGTCACCATCTGCAGTGATTTTGGAGCCCCCAAAATAAAGTCTGACACTGTTTCCACTGTTTCCCCATCTATTTCCCATGAAGTGATTGGGACTGGATGCCATGAATTTCGTGTTCTGAATGTTGAGCTTTAGGCCAACTTTTTCGCTCTCCTCTTTCACTTTCATCAAGAGGCTTTTTAGTTCTTCTTCACTTTCTGCCATAAGGATGGTGTCATCTGCATATCTGAGCTTATTGATATTTCTCCCGGCAATCTTGATTCTGGCTTGTGTTTCTTCCAGTCTAGCGTTTCTCATGATGTACTCTACATATAAGTTAAATAAGCAGGGTGGCAATATACAGCCTTGACATTCTCCTTTTCCTATTTGGAACCAGTCTATTGTTCTATGTCCAGTTCTAACTGTTGCTTCCTGACCTGCATACAGATTTCTCAAGAGCAAAGTTAGGTGGTCTGGTATTGCCATCTCTTTCAGAATCTTCCACAGTTTATTGTGATCCACAAAGTCAAAGACTTTGGCATAGTCAATAAAGCAGAAATAGATATTTTTCTGGAACTCTCTTGCTTTTTCCATGATCCATGGATGTTGGCAATTTGATCTCTGATTCCTCTGCCTTTTCTAAAACCAGCTTGAACATCTGGAAATTCACGGTTCATGTACTGAAGCCTGGCTTGGAGAATTTTGAGCATTAATTTACTAGCGTGTGAGATAAGTGCAATTGTGTGGTAGTTTGAGCATTCTTTGGCATTGCCTTTCTTTGGGATTGGAATGAAAACTGACCTTTTCCAGTCCTGTGGCCACTGCTCAGTTTTCCAAATTTGCTGGCATATTGAGTGTAGCACTTTAACAGCATCATCTTTCAGGATCTGAAACAGCTCCACTGGAATTCCATCACCTCCACTAGTTTGTTTGTAGTGATGCTTTCTAAAACCCCCTTGACTTCACATTCCAAGATGTCTGGCTCTAGATTAGTGATCACATCATCATGATTATCTGGGTGGTGAAGATCTTTTTGTACATTTCTTCCATGTATTCCTGCCACCTCTTCTTAATATCTTCTGCTTCTGTTAGGTCCTTACCATTTCTGTCCTTTATCGAGCCCTCTTTGCATGAAATGTTCCCTTGGTATCTCTAATTTTCTTGAAGAGATCTCTAGTCTTTCCCATTCTGTTGTTTTCCTCTATTTGTTTGCATTGATCGCTGAAGAAGGCTTTCTTATCTCTTCTTGCTATTCTCTGGAACTCTGCATTCAGATGCTTATATCTTTCTTTTTCTCCTTTGCTTTTTGCCTCTCTTCTTTTCACAGCTATTTGTAAGGCCTCCTCAGACAGCCATTTTGCTTTTTTGCATTTCTTTTCCATGGGAATGGTCTTGATCCTTGTCTCCTGTACAGTGTCACAAACCTCATTCCATAGTTCATCAGGCACTCTATCTATCAGATCTAGGCCCTTAAATCTATTTCTCACTTCCACTGTATAATCATAAGGGATTTGATTTAGGTCATACCTGAATGGTCTAGTGGTTTTCCCTACTTTCTTCAGTGTAAGTCTGCATTTGGTAATAAGGAGTTCATGGTCTGAGCCAGTCAGCTCCTGGTCTTGTTTTCATTGACTGTATGGAGCTTCTCCATCTTTGGCTGCATAGAATATGATCAATCTGATTTCAGTGTTGGCCATCTGGTGATGTCCATGTGTAGAGTCTTCTCTTGTGTTGTTGGAAGAGGGTGTTTGCTATGACCAGTGCATATTCTTGGCAAAACTCTATTAGTCTTTTCCCTGTTCCATTCCACACTCCAAGGCCAAATTTGCCTGTTACTCCAGGTGATTCTTGACTTCCTACTTTTGCATTCTAGTGCCCTATAATGAAAAGGACATCTTTTTGCGTGTTAGTTCTAAAAGGCCTTGTAGGTCTTCATAGAACTGTTCAACTTCAGGTTCTTCAGCATTACTGGTTGGGGCATAGACTTGGATTACTGTGGTATTGAATGGTTTGCCTTGGAAACGAACAGAGATCATTCTGTCTTTTTGAGATTGCATCCAAGTACTGCATTTCGGAATCTTCTGTTGACCATGATGGCTACTCCATTTCTTCTGAGGGATTCCTGCCTGCAGTAGTAGATATAATGGTCATCTGAGTTAAATTCACCCATTCCAGTCCATTTTAGTTTTCTGATTCCTAGAATGTCGACGTTCACCCTTGCCATCTCTTGTTTGACCACTTCCAATTTGCCTTGATTCATGGACCTGACATTCCAGATTCCTATGCAATATTGTGCTTAAGAGCATCGGATCTTGTTTCTATCACCAGTCACATCCACAACTGGGTATTGTTTTTGCTTTGGCTCCATCCCTTCATTCTTTCTGGAATTATTTCTCCACCTATCTCCAGTAGCATACTGGGCATCTACTGACCTGGGGAGTACCTATTTCAGTATCCTATTGTTTTGCCTTTCATACTGTTCATGGGGTTCTCAAGGCAAGAATACTGAAGTGGTTTGCCATTCCCTTCTCCAGTGGATCACATTCTGTGAGACCTCTGCACCATGACCTGCCTGTCTTGGGTGGCCCCACAGGCATTGCTTAGACAAGGCTGTTTGTCCTAGTGTGATTAGATTGACTAGTTTTTGTGATTATGGTTTCAGTGTGTCTGCCCTCTGATGCCCTCTTGCAACACCTACCGTTTTACTTGGGTTTCTCTTACTCTGGACATGGGATATCTCTTTTCAGCTGCTCCAGCAAAGCACAGCCGCTGCTCCTTACCTTGGACGAAAGTCATATCTTCACTGCCGTCCCTCCTGACCTTGAACGTGGAATAGCTCCTTAATATGGGCTCTGACAGCTCAGCCTTTGTTGAAAAAGGCTAAGAACCATGGTGTAAAGGAGAAATCTGGAAGAAGTTCCGTATATCTGTGAGTGGAAGCACTTTTATTAGTAAATAGGACTTTAGCCTCTTGGTCCCATTTCCCCAGCAGTCAATTCAGTTAGAAAAATAAAATGTCATTTAATTGGCAGGAAAATTGCTTAAATTCTGTGTGACTAACTCCAAGAAATACATTTTGTAGGTGGAAAAGCAAAGAGAAAAGGATATAAACTCAGTGTTAATTAAAAGGATGATTAAAATGTAATAAGATATAAAATTCATCTAGCTCCATAGTAATTGAGACAAAATTATATGAATTTGGGATATGTAATCACAATCAAACTAATCTGATAAATGTAAAAAAATAAATTGCTTAAAATTGATGCTTAGGTTCCATTGTGTTGACAGCTATCTCCTGACTGTAGAGAACGCTAATTTGATAGGAATGACTTGCATTTAAAAGTCAGTTCAGATTTTAGGTTAATTGGCATCCACTTAACTTGTGAAGTCTACCTTGTTAAATATACATTTAAAAAAATTAATGCCAATAGAAGTGAGAAAACCATTTGACACAAGGCAGCAATTAACAATATAAAACCAGATTCAAGATTTTAGATGTTAAGTAAAGATGCAGACTCTTTACTTGCCCTTGAATTTACAAATCAATCATATGTCAAAATGAAATGTAGGAAAATAACCTGCCAAATAGAATAAGAGGGAAATCAGAAAATCCAGGAGAAAAGGAAGTACAAAGATTAATGTAAAATGAATTAAATAAATGATGAAAAAAATCCAGATACCCTCAAAAACATTCTGTAGTTCTTTGTAGTCTAACTTAATATTTGAATTTATTACTATTTAGTGACTATGAAGACTTTTTTTCATTTTTTTATGAAGCAGGCTTTTGCTAATATTGTTATGTTACAAAGCTAAAAATATCCTAGCCTAGAGGATGAGGTTAGAAAAAAGCTAACTGTTAGTGAAAAGCTTACTATTTTGTAATAACATGACTCTTCCCTCCCTTTTTATTTTCTGGGTCTTCCATATTTCAACTCAACACAAGTTTATTCATGGTCTCTTGCAATTGGAGCACTGAAGTGTTACAGGGGATATCTGTCTCCTAATTCAACTGTCTATATAGTTGACATTTGTGAGGGTTTAACAATTACTAAAGGACTTTTCCTGCTGAAAATTTCTCAAGGACAAATAGAGACAAATGCAACCAAGATTAAATCAGGAGAGAGGGTCTGGAGCCAAGACTATCAGGACATTGGCTGAGGAAGTCTGAGGGAACACAGAAGAATAAGATAGAGAATGCAGATGGAGTTTAGAGATCCAAAAGTGATGGGGTTTTTGTTCATTTTGATGTTGCCTTAGGGCCATGAGGTTGAGATAGGTTAAAGAGGTTGTGAAATTTGGACAGATTTGAGATGAGTAAGACACAGTTCTTGCCCCTGAGAAACTCCCAGTGTAATGGTGGATGTGTGATTATCCTTGTCTTGCTTTGTTCAAACTTCAGTCAGCTCAGAAGCTTGCTCAATCTGACTCTGGGCATTTTACTTGAAGTTTCTGTCATCAGTTTCCTCATATTTGAAATGGCAAAGATGGTAATTGAGCATCTGTGTGTTAGTTAGTCTTCTCTGACTCTTTGTGACCCCATGGACTGTAGCCTACCAGGCTCCTCTGTCCATGGGATTCTCCAGGCAAGAATAGTGGAGTAGGTCGCCAGTTCCTCCTCTAGAGAATTGAGAGTCTAGGAGTACACACAGATGAAAAAAACTATCTTGCATGATCCAGAAAAAAATATGAACAAAAAACTGAAAACACAATTTCAGCTTGGAAAAAAACAACCTGGAAAAAATACATTAAATGATAATATCAAAGCATAAATATAACACAGAGAAAAGTTAAGTATTCAACATTAACATCTCTGAAAAGTTTCCAGATTCAAGGGGAAAAAAGACACATCAAAAAAGGAATGAGAATGAAGCTTGTATAAGAGTTCTCATTGGCAACGTGGCAGGTTGTAGGTGTTGAGGGTGCGGTCAGTGTCACTTTAAAGCACTGAGGGAAACATTTTCAAATTAAATTTTGTACCCAGCCAGAAAGTTAGTCAAATGTGATAGCAAAGGCATCTTTAGATATAAAATTGCTTCTCACATATCTTTTTATATTAAGGAGTTTCTCCAGGAAAAGTAAGAGAAGAAATCAAGAAATAAAAATCCATGAGGAAAGAAAGGGTATAGAGGAAAAATAAGCAATCAAGAAATGACTTCAGGGAAGCAGAGTGGGAAACGTTTAAAAAAAAGAAATACAAGAGTGGATATGTAGTTTCCTTTGTTGTGCAGAAGCTTTTAATTTTAATTAGATCCCATTTGTTTATCTTTGCTTTTATTTCCAGTATACTGGGAGTTGGATCATAGAGGATCCTGCTGTGATTTATGTCGGAGAGTGTTTTGCCTATGTTCTCCTCTAGGAGTTTTATAGTTTCTGGTCTTACATTTAGATCTTTAATCCACTTTGAGTTTATTTTTGTGTATGGTGTTAGAAAGGGGTCTAGTTTCTTTTTTTTACAAGTGGTTGACCAGTTTTCCCAGCACCACCTGTTAAAGAGACTGTCTTTACTCCATTGTATATTCTTGCCTCCTTTGTCGAAGACAAGGTGTCCATAGGTGTGTGGGTTAATCTCAGGGCTTTCTATTTTGTTCCATTGATCTATATTTCTGTCTTTGTGCCAGTACCATACTGTCTTAATGACTGTGGCTTTGTAGTAGAGCCTGAAGTCAGGCAAGTTGATTTCTCCAGTTCCATTTTTCTTTCTCAAGATAAGCAAGGTGAAAAGACAGCCTTCTGAATGGGAGAAAACAATAGCAAATGAAACAACTGACAAACAACTAATCTCAAAGATATATAAGCAACTTATGCAGCTCAACTCCAGAAAAATAAATGATCCAATAAAAAAATGGGCCAAAGAACTAAATAGGCATTTCTCCAAAGAAGACATACAGATGGCTAACAAACACATGAAAAGATGTTCAACATCACTCATTATCAGAGAAATGCAAATCAAGACCACAATGAGGTACCATTTCACACCAGTCAGAATGGCGGCGATCCAAAAGTCTACAAGCAATAAATGCTGGAGAGGATGTGGAGAAAAGGGAACCCTCTTACACTGCTGGTGGGAATGCAAACTAGTACAGCCACTATGGAAAACAGTGTGGAGATTCCTTAAAAAATTGCAAATAGAACTGCCTTATGACCCAGCAATCCCACTGCTGGGCATACACACCGAGGAAACCAGAATTGAAAGAGACACATGTACCCCAATATTCACTGCAGCACTGTTTATAATAGCCAGGACATGGAAGCAACCTAGATGTCCATCAGCAGATGAATGGATAAGAAAGCTGTGGTACATATACACTATGGAATACTACTCAGCCCTTAAAAAGAATAAATTTGACTCAGTTCTAATGAGATGGATGAAATTGGAACCGATTATACAAAGTGAAGTAAGCCAGAAAGAAAAACACCAATACAGTATACTGACACATATATATGGAATTTAGAAGACAGTAATGATGACCCTATATGTGAGACAACAAAGAGACACAGAGGTATAGAGTGGACTTTTGGACTCTGAGGGAGAGGGAAAGGGTGGGATGGTTTGGGAGAATGGCAATGAAACATGTATATTTTCCTGTAAGAAATGAAGCGCCAATCTATGTTCAATGTAGGATGCAGGATGCATGGGGCTGATGCACAGGATGATTCAAGTAGAGGATGTTGGGTGGGAGGTGGGAGGGGGCTTCGGCATTGGGCGATTGTGTTCACCTATGGCTGATTTGTGTCAATGTATGGCAAAACAAATACAGTAATGTAATTTTTTAAAAAATAAGTAAATAAATAAATTAAAAAATAAAAAGAGTGGATATGCATCTATGTATATATGTATCTTGTATATATACTCTGTATATATGTATCTTGTACATATACTCTGATTTAAAAAGATAAAACACAATTAGAGTAATATAAGCAGAAAAAGCATCCAGTCCCATCACTTCATGGGAAATAGATGGGGAAACAGTGGAAACAGTGACTGACTATTTTTCTGGGCTCCAAAATCACTGCAGATGGTGACTGCAGCCATGAAATTAAAAGACTCTTACTCCTTGGAAAGAAAGTTATGACCAACCTGTCTAGCATATTAAAAAGCAGAGACATTACTTTTTCAACAAAAGTCTGTTTAGTCAAGGCTGCGGTTTTTCCAGTGGTCATGTATGGATGTGAGAGGTGGACTGTGAAGAAAGCTGAGTGCAGAAAAATTGATGCTTTTGAGCTGTGGTGTTGGAGAAGACTCTTGAGAGTCCTTTGGACTGCAAGAAGGTCCAACCAGTCCATTCTGAAGGAGATCAGCCCTGGGATTTCTTTCCAGTACTTTAGCCATCTCATGCGAATAGTTGACTCACTGGAAAAGACTCTGATGCTGGGAGGGATTGGGGGCAGGAGAAGAAGGGGACGACAGAGGATGAGATGGCTAGAAGGCATCATTGACTCGATGGACATGAGTCTGAGTGAACTCCAGGACTTGGTGATGGACATGGAGGTCTGGCGTGCTGTGATTCATGGGTTCGCAAAGAGTTGGACATGACTGAGTGACCGAACTGAACTGGAACTGAATATTCCAATCCCAGAATTGTTATATTAAATCCTGCATTCTGAAATACAGAATACACATTATAATTCCCATGAACCCATTATAAAAAAATGCCATACATTATGCCATGTGGAAAACCTTAATACGTTTTAGAAAAATATGGAAGACGATTGTCTTAGTCATTAAGGGCTGCTATAGGAATACACCACAGAGTAGCCTAAAAACATATACATATATTTCTCACAGTTCTAGGTGCCTAGAGGTCAAGATCAAGGTGCCAGCTAAGTAAGCATCTAGTGTGAGTCCTCTTCTGGCTTGCAGATAGCTGCCTTCTCTCTGTGTCCTCCTATGGCAGGGAGAGAGAAAGAGAGCATAGTCTCATTAGTCTCTTCTTACTTATAAAGTCATGTATAACAACACCACCCTCACGACCTTATCTAAATCTAAATGACAACGAAAGGCCCCACTTCAAACACTATTTGACATACCCAGGTTGGATAGCCTTTCATTCAAATATTATTTAAAGAAGAAGGTTTACTTTTCATGTGTTAAGTAAGTGTTTCAATGTTTGCTATTAAATTTTAGTTTTCAAAGAAATTGCTGTTATTGTGGACTGAATGTTTGTATCCAAAATTCATATGTTGAGGCCCCAACTCCCAGTGTTAGAATATTTGAATTTGCTTGTAAGTTCAGAAATAAATGTTGGAGGGACAAACAAGAAACAAAAATAATGACTATCCGAGCACAGGAATGGCGAGAGAATGTTTGCTTGGGTGTTAAGTAGAGCTAAGAAGGATACAGTCACTTAAATATGTAAATCATATAAGTGTAGTACTTGCTCAAAAAAGTTGTTGAAAATCAAATACAGCAATATACCTGTGATGAATGTTATAACTGAGGTGCACCAAGTGCCAGGGAAATGGTGATGAGGGAATATTCAATTACTTCTAGCTGGTTGGAAAGTCTGCAGGCATTAAACCCTAATAGTATTGCTATTGAGTCTAGAAAGTTGAGTAGAAATCCTCCAAGGAAACAGGTGGCTCAGTGGTAAAAAAAAAAAATCCTTCTGCCAATGCAGAAGCCTCAGAAGATGTGGGTTCAATCCCCGGGTTGGGAATATCCCCTGTTGGAGGAAATGGCAACCCACTCCAGTATTCTTGCCTTGGAAATTCCATTTACAGAGGAGCCTTGTGGGCTACAATCCATGGGGTCAAAAAGAGTTGGACACTATTGAGTGAGCACACACATAAGGAAACAGGCATTGCAGTCATTCAAGCTGAATCAACCTTACGTGGGTATTTCTGGGTTCATGGAACCTGAATGTTTTCCAACATGACTCTGCCAAGTCCTGGTGAATAAGAGGTCTTCAGCCTCCTCAGGATGAAGCATATAGAAACTCTATCTGGCTTTAGACTCATATCAGTCTTCTATGAGTGTATCTTTTATTCTTGTGAAATGAATATAAAAAATAAGACATGATTTGGGGAAAATGCTACATCTTTATGTAGAAATTATAAAATAAGTGCATCAAGGTCAAATTTTGTCTACAGAATTAAAAAGATAAATTACTCATTAGCATGTATGCTCCGAATTCTTTTCCCACGGGTGTGATAAATTTAAGGATGAGCAATCTTTATTTGGGTTTGCCTGGTGGCTCAGTGGTAAAGATTCTGCCTGCAATACAGGAGGCAAAGGAGATGTGGATTCAATCCCTGGGTCAGGAAGATCCCCTGGAGGAGGGCATAGCTACCCACTCCAGTATCCTTGCCTGGAGAATCCCATGGACAGAGGAGCCTGGTAGGCTACAATCCGTAGGGTCGCAAAGAGTCAGACACCACTGAAGTGACTTAATACAACCTTTATTTCCCCTCTCAATTCCCTTTGTATGGCAAATATTTGCCCAGTGATGGCATCAATTTTAAACCATGGAATCATTTTCTACCTCTATCCTCTTTTGAATTTTACAAATGATATCTCAGCAAGTCCTACCTCTCCCCTTCCTAAAATCTTATTATTCTTCCTACCTTTGCATATTCCCATTGCTACTATCCTATTTTGCTACTTCAATAGCTCCCATCCAGACCCATCTCTCAATTCTTTTCTCATCCAGATTAGTAATATCCTAAAGCGTTTTCCTTTCTCAGGTTTCTTCATTTTCCCATTAGAGAACCACTGTCGTAGGAAATGATTGGAAAGGCTGAGGATGATACCAGGCTTAAGTATTTTTCTGAGGCGTTCAGCGACTTATAGAGACACTTTCTAAATTCTCTTCCACGCACACTTTCTCCCCTAGATTGACTGCACCGTCAATGACCAGTAATGTCTCATAAATGTAAACTCTTATTTCTTAGAAATGTGTTACAATTCAAATAGATGTAGAGCTAAAGTTCTCTTTGTACTTCTTATGTAGAATTTTTTTCCAAGAAAATTAACAGTATCATCAAGACTGCTGGGGTAATTTCTAGGCTATTTAAGAGAACAAATTGTTTTCAAGCACTGGTAGGCAGTGCAGAAGAATCTATTTACATTTAAATTATTTCCTAATTACAAATCATTATTAGCTATTAACTAAGAAAAGTCACTTAGAGAAAACTACTAAGCAATGCTTTGTTAGACTTGTTCTAATTATGGGGACTGGAGACTAATAAAGCCTAGATTAAAACTAGTTCACAATCCATATTTCTTTTCATCAATTCAAATACACCTCTTCTCATTTCCACTAAGCCAAATGCTCAGGGTTTTCTTGGACCTACAAAATATCTAGGAACAAAATAATATATATATATATATATATATAAAGAGGAAGGCTGATCAATTGTTTAAATTCCAGAAATCAGACCCCTCAAGCTTAATCCTTTCCCTGGAGTTTTTTTAAAGACTATAATCAAGGAGGTAGAACAATGCAGTCTCAGAAAAGACAGCTGCAGGGATAAGCATTTGTTTTCACTTTGAAAACACGTTTTGGGCTCCCGCACAAGTCTTTCAGAATTACACAAAGATTTCAGAACAGAAGTGAAACAATGGCCCAAATTACACTTAATTTAGCACATAGTTCTTTAAGTCTGGGCAGACAAAAAACAAACTAGATGTCTCATCATTTACCGTAGAGGTCAATGTAATGAAAAAGGAACAAAGCTCGGCTTCAGTCATTCAATTCTGTACAGGGATAGTATTACCCCCAGCGAATTTCAGTGGAGAAAAGACATAGCTCAGGTTCCATGTCATGGAAAAAAAAAAAAAGAAATGAAATAATATTCTGGTACTGACATACATACTCCTTCCTGTGGCATGAGTCATGCTTACATATTGGTGGAAAATGATGAGAGCTAATTATTAAAAAAAACATTGGAGTACAGTTGCTTTACCAACGTTTTGCTCATTTCTACTGTACAGCAGATCAGTCAGTTATACATATACATATATTCCCTCTTTTCTGGATTTCCTTCCCATTTAGGTCATCACAGAGCACTGACTGAGTAGAGTTCCTATAGAGCAGGTTTTTATTAGTTATCTATTTTATGTGCTTATGTGTGCTCAGTCACGTCAGTCATATCTGACTCTTTGCGACCCTATGGAACCTGCCAGGCTCCTCTGTCCATGGGATTTTCCTGGCAAGAATACTGAAGTGGGTTGCCATGCCCTCTGCCAGGGGGGTCTTCCTGCACTGGTAGGTGGATTCTTCTGCACTGGTAGGTGGATTCTTTGCCACTGAGCCACTGGGGAGGCCCTTCTATTTTATACGTATTATCAATAGTGTATATATGTCAATTCTTATCTCCCAATTCAACCCATCCCTCCTCACCCTGAAAGCTAATTCTTTATTTAAGTGTTTTGCAAACTGTGTAGTACTCTCTAAAAATAGGTGATATCAATACTAGCTGCCAGGGGGCACTTCTAAATATATAGACCAAGAATGACAAGCTAATTGATAGGGCTTGTAAATTATCTTCTCAAGTGGTTGTATAAAGACTTGACAAAATATTTCTTTAAAAGGGAAGGCTGTTATGTGCTCTATAAACATGGTGCATGAAAATTGTGTGCACATCACATCCAAGATGGCATTTCTCAAATACATTTCTATAGCTTTCATGGCATGAGAGAGGATGGATAAGGATGACCTCATGGAAGTAAGTGATTTCTAATGCTTAGCTTCTGTATATAGTGGAGGGTTCACAGGTCTTTGATATATTGCTAAAATAAACATATAAATAGCACCAAGCATGGCCCAATAAAAATCTGTCATAGATGAGTATATTCATCCAGTTCTGTTCACCTGATAGACCCTTATAATATGTCAGCAAATTATTTAAGATGGGTACTTACTCGTATCTAACTCTGAATATTCACTGGAAAGACTGATGCTGAAGCTGAAGCTCTAGGACTTTGTCCACCTGATGCAAAGTGCTGACTCATTAGAAAAGATCCTGATGCTGGGAAAGAGTGATGGCAGGAAGAGAAGGGCAACAGAGGATGAGATGGTTGGATGACATCACTGATTCAGTGGACGTGAGTTTGAGCAAACTCCGGGAGATAGTGAAGGACAGGGAGGCCTGGCATACTGCAGCCCATGGGGTTGCAAAGAGTCAGACATGACTGAGCCACTGAACAATAACTTCCAACTAAGCTTGAGAAAGTCATTAGTGTCTGTCAACTGTCAATAAAGCATTTTAATTTCTGGGACTCTGATTTCTCAGCTAGAGATCCCATGCTTTTCAATGTCCCTCAAATAGACTTGTAGTTATAATAAGCTGACAATGACAAGGCCTCATTGTGGCAACACGAGTAGGAACTTACCTAATGAATGTTCTGAATGTTTTGTATCTGAAGGCCATAGTCTATTTGGTTCTTCAGTCTGAGAATAAAACATCCTGGGAACTGAGTCAATTTGATCAAGGAAAACTCTTTAAGTCATGAGTTAAGCCAGTTATTTTAAGTAATTTAGCAAAACCACCAATTGAATGAAATTAAAATTTTTTTTCAATAGATTAAAAATTTTTTTCAATAGATTCTGTTGACAGAGTGGGTGTTGTGCTATTTAGCCTGTTGGTGCTGCTGCTAAGTTGCTTCAGCAGTGTCTGGCTCTGTGCAACCCCATAGATGGCAACCCACTAGGCTCCCCCATCCCTGGGATTCTCCAGACAAGAACACTGGAGTGGGTTGCCATTTCCTTCTCCAGTGCATGAAAGTGAAAAGTGAAAGCAAAGTTTCTGTTGTGTCTGACTCTTAGCGACCCCATGGACTGCAGTCTACCAGGTTCCTCTGTCCATGAGATTTTCCAGGCAAGAGTACTGGAGTGGGGTGCCATCGCCTTCTCTGAGCCTGTTGGTGATTAACCGCCAAATACTAACACCATGCATTCATGTGCCTCTATTGTAGACCTTGTAAGGAATAGCAAGACAGAGAAGAATGTTCTCTACTACCCAGATCCTCAAAACCTCTCTGAATAGATCCTTTTTGACCTTTGGCTGCATGATCTCGGCCACACACTTATAGCTTGTAGTTTCTATTCCCCCTGCTTTTTTGGGCCAAAGATCACCTAGAATCAAAAAAAAATGACCCTTAAATATATACAAAAGAGTATATATTATATAGTATAGAGACTTATAGCCATTATTTTTTAATAACTTTTAATGGAGTATAATCTAGTTTAATGGAATATAACCTAAGTGTATGCTATGCTGTGTACCTGAAACTAATATATAAATAAAATATATGCAGTAATTATTTTTAGAAAGCAAATTAAAAGCCTGTGATCCTCGAAATAATTAGGAATCTTTTCAAGAAGTAACAAATTTATTTTTATCTCTCATTTGTGCCAAGTGTTTGTGCAATGTCTAAAGCATTCCTGTATGTTAAATTTCATAATTTTTACAATAGTCTCATTCCAACAAGTGGCCAGAGTAATGATGGAAATTTTAGGGCACAGCCTATTAAAATATTGTGAAGTAGACACTGGAAGTTAGAAAGAAACATGAAACGAAAGCCAAACATAGCCTTCTGGTTGTCTGTACTATCAGCAGGTAGAAGAGGGAGACATACTGTGACTCTTCGCCTACTCCGTAGCCAAATTTAGAGATTAGTTCTAGAGAAGGGATCCTCAGCCTTTGGGAGCTCATGCCTGATGATCTGAGGTGGAGCTGAGGTAATAATAATGCAAATAAAGTGCACAGTAAATGTAATGTTCTTGAGTCATCCCAAACCTTCCCCTTACCCTGGTCTGTGGAAAAATTGTTTTCCATGAAACAGGTCTTGGGTGCCAAAAGTTTGGGGATCACTGTTCTAGAATATTCAGCTGCACCATCAAGCCCAGTGTGTCATGGGACTGAGACTTAAAAATGTCCTGCCAAGACTCTTCGGAAAGAAAAAACAGTGTTATGGTATTTCCTTTTGGAGTTTTCTAATGCACAGACTCATTAAAGGCTCTGAGAAACCCTACAGAAAGAAACCTAAATTTTATTTATCCCAGGAATTTTTGGAACATGCTTAAAATGGAATCCTAATTCTTTTGGAACTGGAATCCTAATTTATTAAATTCCCATGACACTGCCTTTTCTTGGAATGCATTTTGGGAAATACTGGTTTATACATAGATGATTTATATTCCTTAATAGGGTAATGAGGATGTGTGAAAAGAAGCACTCAGTATGGGAAAACAGAGAAGTAAATAGCAGTCAGTGGACAGCCTGCAGATGCTACTGGTGAGAGACCAATAGAAAAAGAAGACCATTATTTTTGATGAAGAACAAATAATTGTTGTAAGAACAAATAATTGTTGTAATACTTAGACATTGACATATTGTATAAATGTATGTGGAGATTTTAAGAGCTTACCAGAAATGCAAGATTCTACAAATAGAGCACTTTTTAAAAATATATAAAATGCTATACTCAGCCTTAAGAAAGAAATTTGCAACCATATGGATGGATTTCAAGAATATTACACTAAAGTGAATCAAGTCAGATGAAAAAGACAAATACTGTATGATTTCAATTCTGTGTGAAAAAAAACCAAACAAACAAACTAGTGAATATAACAAAAAGGAAATAGACACACAGATACAGAGAACAAAGTAGTGGTTACTAGTGGAGAGAGGGAAAGAGGGGAGGGGCAAGACAGAAGTAGAGGGTTAAGAGGTACAACTATTATGTACAAAATAAAGCTACAAATCTATATTGTATTACAATGCAGGAAATAGAAGCAATATTTTATAATAACTGTAAATGGAGTATAATCTTTAAAAATAGTGAGTTGCTATGTTGTTCACGTGTAAATTATATAATATGTTATATCAACCATGTGCTGTGCTGTGCTTCATCACTCAGTCGCATCTGACTCTTTGTGACCCCATGGACTGTAGCCCGCCAGGCTCCTCTGTCCGTGGGGATTCTCCAGGCCAGAATACTGGAGTGGGTTGCCATGCCCTTCTCCAGGGGATCTTCCCAACCCGGAATTGAACCCAGGTCTCCTGCATTGCAGGTGGATTCTTTACTCTCTGAGCTACCAGGGAAGCCCACATTAACTATATCTCAGGTATTCTCTATTTCTCTAGGAGGTTTGTCTAAGAATATCTTTGAAGAGTTGATTCAGAGAAATACTCTCCTCTTCTATCTTTTTGCCATGCTGAAGTAGTAACATTTCTCTTTGGCAAACCCTCACATCTATGCTCTGAGGGTTTCATACGGTCCGCTTCTCTGGGCTCACTAACATCCTCTTTGGGCAGCGGTGGTCCATGGTAATGGAGTGTGGAGCTAGCGTGGTCTGGTCCCAGAACTACTGGGAACACCGAAGAGCATGTCAAGCATTTCATTTTACACTCTCTGCAAATCTTGCATATTTATGTAAGCCACTGAAGAGAATGCAAACAAAGGGGTAGATGGTTAGCATATTTTGGGGTAGTTGTTTCTTTCCGAAGTCGAGATTTAATGTCAAGGCTCTCCTTGGAATTTAACGCAGAAATGAAATCGATGGGAAATATGTCCTGTTATGTAAATGTTATAAATATTTAACATTCAAATGCATATCTCTGAATCACAAAGCAAAATGCCAAATTGGCCAAAGATTGATTTTTTTTTTTCTGAAGTATGAGGGTTGGTTGGAAGAGTTTTGAAGCAGAGAGAGAGAGAGAGGGTCTAAGACATGGAATGAGGCAGAGAGAGAGAGGGCCATTTTCTCTTTATTAATTTACATTTTTCATGAGAAGAGCATTCCAATTCTGACTCAGAGAGGGAATGCTGAGAATATTAGCCTCCCTGGAAGCAAAGCTTTGATGTGTTTAATAACAAAGGGTCTGTATCTGCCACAGAACTGAAAATGAACCAAATGTCTACTGCAAGGAAAAACCCCCTCACAAACTTTTTGACACTGAAAGTTTACTATCCTGAATCAAATATGTATATATATACATACACATATATATAGTCATATATGCATAGTACTACAGGCTTTCATAAAACAATTTAATAATAAAATAATAGCTATAACTCACATTTTAATGACTTAGTGTAGGCAGCATTGACAGATGGTGAATGCACAATGGCTGAAAATCAGGTGATCAATATAATCATACAAATGAATGCAGAGACTACTTTTTAACTCTTGCAGCTCTGATAATTTTCCTGTAGCTCTCTCTCCAAAGCAAGCTTTCAACATAGCAGAGCCCAGTTTCCCCTTTCTTTCAAGGCTTCTTCACTTGTGTACTTGTGTGAATTTATTACTTGAAATTGATAAAGAAAATCTTTGTTCTCTGAAGCATGTTGGTATCATGAGATAATAAGAATGGCTGAGCTAATTGAGTTAGGATTTAAACGGTCAACTGAGCATTCCTATCAGGGGAATCTGCACAATGTTTTGACATACATTGGGGTTCAGGAGTGGCAGCAGCAGTATCTGGCGTCTTAAAAGACTGAGTGTTTTCTTTAAAGTGATGATGCTTTTGGTAATATCACATAGGTCTGAGTAAGCAGTTTAGGAGCATTTATTCACACAGTGTCTTTTCTGAGATTTCTGGGCTATTTTAGCTTAAAGCTAAACTTACAAGTAAGCTGGAGATCATGATCCTTCACATATTCTCCATCCATACAATACCTGGGATTGGTCTTCCCAAAACATTGATTGGAAATGACAATTATGGCTTCCAACTAGGATGCTACTTTCCTTTTGTCATGATTGTAGGAAGTTTCTTGTTTAGACATGCTTCTGTTTTTCTTAAGCAGGTCTTTATTTCTTCTACCCTCAAGAATTTTGCATTTAAAACATTAGTTCTTTTATGTAATCTGTGTGTGAACTGTGGGAAAGTTATTGGTCCTCTTTAAACCTATTTCTCCATCTGTAAAATATGGATAAAAGTATTACCCATTTTATGGCAATTAATGAAAAGAAAAATTCACTCAAATTATTGAGCACAGGTTGGTATACAGAAAATAATTTAAAAAAATACAAGCTGTAATTGTGATCTAAGCTGGATACTGAGAAAATGTGACAGTAATTGTACTGGCAGAAATGAACTTGCTCTGTCATCAACTTGAGCTGAATCCAGTTCTTTACCCACTACTAAGGTCATAAGTTTATAGGTCATAAGCTCCTATAAAAGGAAGGAGATAAACAAGAAACTTTCAACTGCTCTCTGTCCAAGGGTCACACATACTGTTTCTATTAGTATGTAAAATAAGAGAAATGTCATTGATTTACTCAAGATTGCTGACCAATGATTTCATGTATAAATCAGGCATAATGTATACATTATTGAACTAAAAGTTATATAAAAGTTGCTCTATTCCTAATGATTTCACTGCTCCTAAACAAAATGAGAAGTAGAAATGTGAAAGACTAGATGTATACTTTATCAAATTGCAAAATCATTTTGCATTACTCCAGAGTGAAGCCATTCCTTTCATAGTTCTTTGCTGACACGTTGACACACACAAAGACCATCATGGCACCTCCATTCTCTATAGTATTTTCCCTTATAAATGGCCTGTCATATATTTCTGTAATGTGCTCTATAATATGCTCTGTAATGCTTAACTGGGTGTTTTAAAGAAATGGACTATTTCAAATTTACTTCATTTAGTGCTTGTTGTCATATATTGCTCAAGTTATAGCTGTAAAGAAACTAGTTTTATGACAATATAAGCAAGCAAACAAAAGAAGGATTAAAACCACCATGAAAACTCAACACTTGTCTCCTAATTCTTTAAAGTTGTCAAACCTGAATGCCCTGGTTTCCTACTGATGGCACTTAACTGAGTTATGTATATATAGCAGAGGTCCCTCTCCATGTAAATCTGAAAGGCTATGAAGGCGAGACTCAGAACTCTGCCTTCAGAAAGTCAGAATATTGTTATATGGAATCCGATCTACTACTAGAAATCAAATCTCATATATGAATTTTGGCCACCGTGGAATTCCATAACTTCTTAACCATGCTCTTGTTTTCCCTTTGAAAGCCTGGAGAATATTGTACAGTTAAAGGAATGGGCTACCCCCAAAATGCCCTTTGTTCAGCTTCATCTTCTACCCTGCCCCGTGTGTATGTCATCATGGCCCCTGACTATTTTCTGGGATGCTGGGGAAAGAGAATGCCTGGACTGCAGGAACTGTACCAAAGCCACTGAGGTCACTTTATAAACAGACTGTGTTTAAAGGAGGTTTGCAGAGCTCTGAGGAAATGTGAAACCCACTGAGGTTCTGCCCCAGGGGAAAAGACACTCCTACTCCCTAATTCTCTCTCTTGCTCAATCCATGGAAAAAGACTCAGTCAGACAAGTTGCTGAGTTTAAGGTCGAACTGAAATTTCTTTTCCCACCTCTCTTCATTTTTTCCAAGCCAAACATTTCACTGGCTCTAATGCAGAAAGCATAGCAGTGTATCCTTACTTGCCCTAGAAACCCTGTTATTTTCATCTTATATAACCACTCTCTGGCTTGGAGCTTTTAACCTGCTACCAAGTGAGGTTCCACTGGGTTTGCTCTCTGATTTGTCTCAATTTGTATCATTTTAATTTATAGATACATAAGCTAATGCTTTGAATTTTGCTTATCTACACATAACCAGCCATCATATTCCACCTATACGATTTCTCTTCAAATAAAACCTCAATTTTCACCTACACTTTATAGCAGAGGTTCACTAACATGCATGCTAAGTGGCTTCAGTCATATCTGACTCTTTCGACCCCATGGATGGTTGCCCACCAGGCGCCTCTGTCCATGGGATTCTCCAGGCAAGAATACTGGAGTGGGTCGCCATGCCCATGCCCTCCTCCAGGGGATCTTCCCGACCCAGGGATAGCATCTCTTATGGCACGCGGGTTCTCTACCACTATTGCCACCTGGGAAGCCCCAGCAGAAGTCCTCTAAAGATGGTCCCAGTTCTGTTATCTTTCATTTTCTGTTTAACCTATTCTGACTAGGTCTTTGCACAAATTAATACTCACTCATGTAAAAGTCACATTGATTTCCATCTTATGAAATCTACATGGCCATAAAGTGTAAACTCTATACCTATGAAATTTCTAGAAGAAACAGAGAAGGAATCTTTTATGAACTTGGATTAGTTAGGCAGAGAGTTTTTGATATGACTGGAAAAGCCTAATTCATGGGGGAAAAATGATCTTTTGGACTTTTTCAAAGTTTGAAACTTCTGCTCTCTGAAAAGCACTGTTAAGAGAACGAAAAGACAAGCCACAGACTGGGAGAAAATATTTCCAAAGCACATATCTGATAAAAGTCTGGTATGCAGAATACCTAAAGATCATTCATAACTCAATAGTAAGGCAACACACAATTTGATTAAGGAATGGACAAATGATTTGAACAGATAGTTCTTTGAAGAGGACAATAGGGATGGCAGATAAGTACCTGAAAATGTGCTTAGTATCAGACATTAGAGAAATGAAAATTAAAACCACAATGATATATTACCTTTTAGAATGGCTAAAATTAAAATAAATGAAAAAAAATTACTATGGAGCAAGTAGAACTGTCATTTATTGTTGGTAGGAATGAAAAAAATGGTTCAATGACTTTGGAAAACAGTTTAGATGTTTTTTTAAAGAGTTAACCATGCAATTACTGTATGGCTCAACATTCAGCTTCCTTAGTATTTACCAAAATGAAATAAAAACCTCAAGACACACACGCACACAAACTCTGTGAATATTTATAGCAGATTTATTGGTAATCTCCAAAAACTGAAATCAACACTCAACAGGAAAATGGGTAAACAAATTCTGGGTTTTGGATACAATGGAATACATCTCAGCAGTAAGTGGATTAGAACTACTGATACTTGCAACAGTTAGGATGAATCGCAAATGTTTTATGCTAAATGAAAGCAGCCAGATTTAGAGAGCCACATGCTGTATAATCCCATATATGTGTCATGCTTGCAAAATAGAGGGGCAGAGGATATAGCTATAGCAGAGGATGTGGAAGGTGTTTACTTCAAAGAGGCACTAAGAATATCGGGTTCTGATGAAAAGTTCTGGGTCCCAATCAGGGTAGTCATAACACAATTGTATTTGTTTTTCAATACTTACAGAAATGTACACTGAAAAGGATGACTTTCTCCTGTACTTATACATTATTTTTAAAAATAAGAAAAAAATCCCATGGACAATTACTTCATAAACGTCTGTAAGAACTTGGTTATCATTCATAAATAATACAGTGGTCAATTCTAGTGGTCAGTTCACCCCTTATCTGACCTTTCAGTGCACTTGACCAAGGTTAACTCTTTCTCCCTTCATAAATTTTTTTCTTTCAATTTAGCTTCACAGATAATACTTCACGGATAACACAGGCGCATACTTCTCTTGTGTTCCTTCTGTATCACTGGCCACTCCTGCACAAGCCCATTTGGTGCCTTTTCTCCCTCAACTGGGACCACCTGTCCTTCTGCTCCAGACACACTGGTTTCCTTGTTCTTTATCAACAAAGGCCAAATGCCTTTGCTCCTCAGGTCTTTTTTAATTTGCTAGTCCATTAGCAAAGAACACAATTCTTTGCAACAGTTATTTTCTATTTTCAGGTTTTTATTCAACTCTCATTCTGATGGAGGCCTTTCTTAACTAAAATAGCTGCTCCCTTCACATCCTGTTTTTCTATAATTACTTTTACTGAATATCCTGGGTTTTCATAGCACTTATCTGGAATCATCTTTGTTTTTTTGTCTCCCCATATGGACACATACGTTTCATGAGAGCTGTGGCTTTACCTGACTCTTTGCTGTATATCTGAAGCATGTGACAGGGCCCACACAACAGACTCTCAGTAAACATACACACTTACATACATACACACAAATATATTGTTTCTCTCTCTCTTACACACACCATCTTTCCTATATTACTTGCTATAAAATCCACACCTGCCTCTTTAATAATCCTAAAGTTAATTAATAACACATTGAACTTTATGAAATTGTGAAATTGTCACTGTTTGATCATTTTGAAACTAGGTAACTCCATATGGTTCAAATTAGCACCATTGTACTAAAAATAAAACTAAAATGTGTGAATGCACCAATGATATTAAGTAAAATAATATAGGTATTTGATAAGAAAGGTCAAATGTCATGAACAGAATAGTACTGCTTGTAAGTAAAACTTAGTGCAGCCACTGTGATGTCTTTACCTTTCTGTTAAAGTTTGTAAGCCAGCAGGGAGAGACAGAATACCTGCTTCCTGAGTGATAAGAAGAAATGAATGGATTTCACACTGTCAGCTGGCTAATCCATTACCTAGCAACCAAAACATTGGAGACCAATCCCCATTTTCAAAAAATCTATGTTCTCTTTTGAAGTCTTATTTAATTAATATCTGTGCAATCTAGGAATGAATCCAAACCAGAGGCATGTATAAAAATCATAATGACAATCACTGATAGATACTAGTTCTTTCTCTGCTAATCCAGAGAAAATATTTTTTTTCATTTTTCTTTCTAGCACACCAGCTTTTATTAAATTTAAGAAATTCCCCGAATGAATGCTTTTTTTCCTCACAACTTGAAACACATAATCCCACGGTGTTTGCACAGTACACTTAATTGCAAATAGCTATCGACAGCCTAAATCTTACATTAGTATGCTAGCTTCAATGAGATTTATTTGTACTTCCAACCTTTAATACCACAGATGGTTTAATACTGAATAATCTTTAGTTTTCAATATTTCATCAACCTTTACTTTTATAAGTTTTCTAACCCAAAGTTTTTCTAGTAGATTAGAAAGTATAATAATCTATTGGTGTCTATAGTCCATCAGCTGAAGACAGTATAGTTAATATTCACATTGTAGGTTTGTCAGCTGAGCATGAGACTAAAATTTTACTTCCTATTCTCTTATTTTTCTCCTGTCATCTAGTGTAATTTATAAGCATATGCCTTTTCTGAGCATACTCCAAGACCTGATGTTTATGGTTTTACAAACATGTCAATAATCAAGTTTACTCTTCTTATAACTCAGTTTTTACACACAATCATTAAGCCATGCTGGCTCAGTCAGCGATACAAATGGTCCTCTTTTTATGAAGATGTCTGAACATGCTCTTGGTTATTAGTTAAACACTGAATGAACAGAGAATTGTTACTATCAAGAGAATCAATTCAGTTAAGAATGACAGTTTTGCCTGTGAAAGCAAGTCAGAGTGCTTTAAATATATATAATAAATACCTGAAATTTCATCTCATATGACTGATTTTATAGACAGTTTTGAAAAATTTCAGCAAAATGAGTGGTTCACTTAAAAATTTCACTGTAAAGACATTGTTAAAAATTCACAAAGAAATTGTGGTGTAGCATATTTTCGATTAATGTTAATGAATTTAAAGTTTGTAAAGTGAATCTGTTTATATTTCTATAAAATGTTTTTCTATGATAGCACATGTAGACATACATGTATATACTTACATACATGTTTGCACACACATTGATCAGGAGAGAGAGGAGCAAATGGTGACAGCATGATCTAAAAGGTCAGTGTCCAATAAAAGGGACAAATAGGATGATTAAGTCTGTTTGGGGAAAGAAGAACAATGCAAATATTATCACTTTCTTTGTCTCCTATCATTGGATATTTGAAAAAAACTGCATTTGTAGGCACTTGGGTGAAGTATACCTTTTAACTCACATTTTTGCAATGCCAAAGAATGCTCAAACTACCACACAATTGCACTCATCTCACACACTAGTGAAGTAATGCTCAAAATTCTCCAAGCCAGGCTTCAGCAATATGTGAACCGTGAACTCCCTGATATTCAAGCTGGTTTTAGAAAAGGCAGAGGAACCAGAGATCAAATTGCCAACATCTGCTGGATCATGGAAAAAGCAAGAGAGTTCCAGAAAAACATCTATTTCTGCTTTATTCACTATGCCAAAGCCTTTGACTGTGTGGATCACAATAAACTGTGGAAATTCTGAAAGAGATGGGAATACCAGACCACCTGACCTGCCTCTTGAGAAACCTATATGCAGGTCAGGAAGCCACAATTAAAATGGGACATGGAACAACAGACTGGTTCCAAATAGGAAAAGGAGTATGTCAAGGCTGTATACTGTCACCCTGCTTCTTTAACTTATATGCAGAGTACATCATGAGAAACACTGGGCTGGAAGAAGCACAAGCTGGAATCAAGATTGCTGGGAGAAATATCAATAACTTCAGATATGCAGATGACACCACCCTTATGGCAGAAAGTGAAGAGGAACTAAAAAGATTCTTGATGAAAGTGAAAGAGGAGAGTGAAAAAGTTGGCTTAAAGCTTAACATTCAGAAAATGAAGATCATGGCATCCGGTTCCATCACTTCATGGGAAATAGATGGGGAAACAGTCTCAGACTTTATTTTTGGGGCTCCAAAATCACTGCAGATGGTGATTGCAGCCATGAAATTAAAAGACGCTTACTCCTTGGAAGGAAAGTTATGACCAACCTAGATAGCATATTGAAAAGCAGAGACATTACTTTTGCCAGCAAAGGTCCGTCTAGTCAAGGCTATGGTTTTTCCCGTGGTCATGTATGGATGTGAGAGGTGGACTGTGAAGAAAGTTGAGCGCTGAAGAATTGATGCTTTTGAACTGTGGTGTTGGAGAAGACTCTTGAGAGTCCCTTGGACAGAAAGAAGATCCAGCCAGTCCATTGTAAAGGAAATCAGTCCTGAATAGTCATTGGAAGGTCTGATGCTGAAGCTGAAACTCCAATATTTTGGCCACCTGATGTGAAGAACTGA
This sequence comes from Nanger dama, assembly GCA_917880005.1. Classification (NCBI taxonomy): domain Eukaryota; kingdom Metazoa; phylum Chordata; class Mammalia; order Artiodactyla; family Bovidae; genus Nanger; species Nanger dama. The sequence continues at coordinate 8,925,980 of CAKJTW010000032.1, read as the reverse complement.
CTCATTTGCAAAGACCCTGATGCTGAGAAAGATTTAAGGCAGGAGAAGGGTATGACAGAAGATGAGATGGTTGGGTGCATCATGAGTTTGAGTAAACTTCGGGAATTGATGATGGACAGGAAAGCCTGGCGTGCTACAGTCCATGGGGTCACAAAGAGTTGGACATGACTGAGCGACTGAACTGAACTGAACTTGTCACAGTGCTTTATAAGGATTATAATGGCCTGAATTAGTCTTATATCTGAGTCCAGACTAAACTTTTACCACTAGCACAAACTTCTTCTAATAAGCCAAAAGTGAAGAAGTACAGATATGGCTTCTGGCCAGATCCTTGATACTGTTATTACCTGACTTAATTTCTATGAGGAGACGGTATCATAAATAAATACATTACAGTGTGACCCCAAATTCAAGACACTTGTTATAGCTTTTTCAGGTTCATAATTAGACCAATTGATTTAAATTTAGAAGGTCTTCATCTGAAAATGTGTCCAGATATTGAAGAAAAACATATTAAAATATTCATCAGAAACAAAAGTGTCATGCTGTTTTATAACAAATTTATCTTATATTTCTTACCTTTTTTGGTAATGAAGATAATAGATAGCTAGATATTCTGGGTTTTGTTGTTGCTGTTCAGTCACAAAGTCGTGTCTGATTCTTCACGATCCCACGGGCAATAGCACACCAGGCTCTCCTGTCGGTCATCATCTCTGGAGTTCATGTCTACTGAATTGGTGATGCCATCCAACAGTCTCATCCCCTGTCACCCTTTTCTCCTTCTGCCTTCAATCTTTCCAATGAGTCTCTGGAAATGAGTCTTTTCCAATGAGTTATCCATTCGCATCAGGTGTTCAAAGTATTGGGGCTTCAGCTTCAGCACCAGTCCTTCCAAAGAGTATTCAGGGTTGACTTTCTTTAGCTGATTGACTGATTTGATCTCCTTGCTTTCCAAGGGACTCTCAAGAGACTCTCAAGGCACTCTTCTCCAGCACCATAGTTTGAAAGCATCAATTCTTCAGCACTCTGCCTTCTTATTGTCCAGCTCTCACATCCATACATGACTACTGGAAAGACCATAACCTTGACTATAGAGAACTTTTTCAGCAAAATGATGTCTTTTATTTTTAAGACACTGTCTAGATTTGTCATAGCTTTCTTGCAAGTTAATATCTAACTAGATATTCTGGTTAGATAGATATTAAGAAATATGTATCTATATCTTTATAAATAGATAAGGAAATAAGATTAGTTTTAACAAATGATGGAAGTTTCCTTGACTAGTCCCCTGAGACTGAGTATTCCAGCTCACATAAGCTTTAGAAAGTCAAGAGATACTCTTGGTGAGGGAAATAACATTACATCACTATTGTCCTTTCAGTTTTGCAAACAAAAGCTGGATACAGCCAATTATAAAAGTCTGAGCCAGATACCTTTGCCTTACCAAATTACAATGTTGGGGAATTTCCACTACAGTCCTGGTATGTGTCCTGTGAATAAGCCAGTTTTTTTATGACCTCACTTGACTTACTCTCACTGCTAACCATGTCTTTCTTCTAGGAGAAAAAGGAACCAGAAAAAGATGAGGAAGAAATAAGAGTGGTGAGTGATCCTATCTGATATATACTTACCTTTCTACTTTGTAATGTGAGACACTAAGGATGAACAAGTTCCATAAAAATTTCCTATAGCAGATCATGCTTGTGCTCCAGGAATTCCATAATTAAGACAATATATTGATGGAAAGAGCAGTGACAGAGCTGTTCTTGACCTGACACCTGATACTGAAAAGCTGGTCAAGCTCTTGCAGCTTTGGTTGCCTCATGTGTAAAATTTATGTTCACTCAGTCTCTCCACATGCTTATTAGCCTTTGGAAAGATGAAGACAAAAGCTAAGATGCCACAGGACTTTATTATTGTTATTTGGGGCATCATTGTGTTTACTTGTTTGTTTTCAAAACTTTAGGTTTATATTTATATTAAAGCAAGAATTTTCTAGACAAGCCGGTCTGAGACTGGCCAAGTAACCACATGTTCACTGTGATATTTCAGTGTCAGGGCAGTGATATCCACTCACAAAGAGCTTTCAGCAAGTTTCAATTCTAACTCATTTCCCTTGATCTTCCTCAATTTTGGGGTTCTTAAATTTTTATTGCTTTAACATTTTAATTATTTAAACATTTTTGGCCACATCCTGCAGCATGCAGGACCTTAGTTCTCTCACCAGGGATTGACTTCACGCCCCCTGTATTGAAAGGTGGAGTATTAACCACTGGACTGCCTGGGAAGTTCCTTTTAAATTTCAATCACTAGACTAAATCCTGGAAAACTTTGTTTTAACATCAAATATTTACTAATATTATATATTATTAAATCATATTTGTTTGCTGCTGCTGCTAAGTCACTTCAGTCGTGTCTGACTCTGTGTGACCCCACAGACGGCAGCCCACCAGGCTCCGCCGTCCCTGGGATTCTCCAGGCAAGAAACACTGGAGTGGGTTGCCATTTCCTTCTCCAATGCATGAAAGTGAAAAGTGAAAGTAAAGTCCCTCAGTCGTGTCTGACTCTTCACGACCCCATGAACTGTAGCCCACTAGCCTCCTCCATCCATGGGATTTCCCAGGCAAGAGTACTGGAGTGGAGTGCCATTGTCTCAAACAAGAGCAACTGAAAAACTGCATCAGATAGAAATTTATGGGTCTAATGCAAACTTTCCAATTGAACTATTCTATCATATTTCCAGAACACAACCAAGTTGTACTGAATTAAGATCAAATTCCTCCTAAGAGGAATTTATGTCAAGAATAACGATGAATGATAAAATGAAGAACAGAGATCTAAAAGTTCTTTGGAAATGATTGATTGGTTTTTCAAAGGTAAACTGTTAGTATGTAGTTGCTGCTATTTGAAAGTATAATTTGACTAATTTCAGAAAAAACCTGTAATAAATGATAAAAGTTTCAGCATAGTAACAAAGTTTATAATAAATATAATATAATTCATTACAGTAACCTGTTAGGTGTAATTTAAGATTTAACCATGCTCTGTTTTGGTAGACTTAAGTTACTAGGGTAATACATCCTCACATTGAATAAAGCTTGTCAACAGGAAAAAAACACACAACCTAATAGTTGAGAATTATGTTTTATTTGGTGGACAAAACTGAGGCCTTAAGTCTGAAATGCTGCCTCTCAGATAGTTCTGAGGGATTGCTCTGCAGAGGTAACAGAGAAGCCAGGATATGTAGAAGCTTTTCTACAAAGACCAGGTAATTAGAACTTCATTACTGTTAGTGAAAAGAAACTAGATATCTCAAGTTAGTGAATTTAGCACTTTTCAAAGTATGGGAAGATGCAAAAGTCTGGTCTTACTGAAATCATCCTTTTGATATGAACCTTGGTCATCTAGAGTCAGTATCCTGTTCTTTCCCATGCTGGGTTCTTTCCCACTGGGGGGGTGGTTAGGTGGCTTGATGGCTGCAGTATCCTTTGTTTACTGATAAGGCAGGCAACATTGTTTGTTCACAAGGTCAAGTTGATGGTGAGCCATTTGAAAATAAGACAATCATACTATTATTTGCAGTTAGAAAAATCTATCTCAATCATACAAATCAGTGTTTACCAAGGTTAGCTTCTCATAAGGTGAGTTTAAAGAAGGCTTTCTCAACTCTGGCACTATTGATATTTGGGGCTGGATAATTACTTGTTGTGGAGGGCTGTCCTGTGCATTGTATGATGTTTAGCAGCATCTCCAAAGTCTACCACTAGATGACAACAGCACACACCCATTTGTGGCAATTGAAAGTCTCCAAACACTGCCAAATGTTCCCTGTGGGTAAAATGACCTCTGTTGAAAAACACTTTTCTAATGTTTCATCCTTCCTCGATGATTTCATGATGGGATTTTTATGACAAATTCTGCAATAATATAATTCTCTAAAAGATTCACATTTAATAGTAACATCTTAAAGATCTTGAAATGTCTTATTGCAGTGAAACCAATTTACTTTTGTTTAATTGAACATTTCCCAAATATTTTGACTACAAAATCATCAGTATCTCAGTAACTGTTATTGTAAATTTCTGCATTTTGTTACAAAACATACTGGAAAATCATGGTGAAATTGAACGTTTACACAAGAACTTAATTCATTTAGAAGAGCAATTGTTTTGCTGGGTACCCCAGCTGTGGTCCCTGCATGCAGCCAACATTAACTACCAGATATCTGAGTGTAGAAGCTTTTGAGATGCCTCAACTCTATCTACCACTTGCCCTCAACCTGCATGAAAAGACCATAAGTAAGAACCATCGGAAATAAGAAACTGATTGTAGTTGTTGGAAAGCCACTAAATTGCAGGGGTTGGGAGGGGGTTTGCAACAATAGATAATCAAAACTATTTATATTGTCTTTAATGAAAAATTCAAAGACTATTCTTAGCATTATTCAATATATCATGAAATTAGTCCTGTGTAGAGAGGTTACTGCTTGAGATGAGTTATTTGACCTATCTTATTTGATAATGGGCTTCTCTGGTGGCTCAGTGGTAAAGAATATGCTTGCCAGTGCAGGAGACATAGGTTTGATCCCTGAGTGGGGAAGATCCCCAATAGAAGGAAATGACAACCCTGGTCCAGTATTATTATCTGAGAAATCCCATGAACAGAGGAACTTGGAGGATACCGTCCATGGGGTAACAAAAGAGTAAGACAGGACTTATCAACTAAACCATATCAACACCAATTTCTTGATACCTTAGTAGAACTAGATATAACTAGAAGTTGCTCACCATTGCTGCCTTGTAGAGCTTCGTGAACAGAAGAGAACATGCAACAATCAGGAACTATCATAAACCACGACAAATCATATTCCTTAAATTTGGTAATAAAGTATTTTATCACAATCATATTGGTGCAGGCTCAGCAAGCCAGAAATGTGGTCAATAGTCTAATCCAAAATTCCTTTTTCATGTTTGATGATTATGTAAGTCTATATAACTTCTTAACAACTACATACCATTTGGTCCAAGGAACAAGCTTATTTTTCATCCTAAATCTTGATGTTTGCCCTGAAATAAACCTTTCAAAAATAAGACTTAAGATGTAAACTTGTAATTTGGGTTTATAATGGAAGTAAGACAGTTTTAATGTCATTTTTTAATACTGTGTTAAAATGTGTCAGCCAAAAGGGAGAAAAAAATATATATGTATATAAATTATATACATATATATATGTTATATAAATATATATATATATATTTATAAATTCCTTCATTATATTACAAAAATTTTGGGGGTTTATGTTTGGGATGATGAAGTTTCCTATGCTTGGGATGACACTAAAGTAAATTACAAGAAAATACTTTCTGAGGTTTTTCTTTTATTTTTTTATGAGGAAAAACTCATGACATTTTCACAAAGCCTTTGGTCTTAACCCAGGAAATCTGTATGCTTAGGATAAAGGCAGAGAAAATGAATAAGAGGTGGGTTGCTATTATTAAATGCAAATATATTCATTAAGGAATTGGCCAAATAGGAAGTTATATTCCATTTTTAATGAACTTTCTAAACACACAAATATTCTGCAAGTGTGTGGTTATAATTTAATTAACCTTTAAAGGAAGCAGTGGTTATCAGTGGATAGGGGCCTGGAGAATAAGATGTTATCTAGATTTAAGTTTTCACCTTTTATTTTACATACATGTTATATAAAATTTTTAAATACATTAAAAGCTGCCTTATTTCTACTTTCATACCCTTGACTTTTTGCAGAGTCAAAGCTCTGATGGCACCATTTTTATGGAATTTTTATTTTGAGTTGTATTGCTAGGAAAACTTCATATGATGGAAATGTTACATGTAATTTTTAACAATATATATTTTCTGAAAACTTTAAAACACTGGTTAGGAATTAAGATATATTTTGTATGTAACATGTGAGGTACACAGTGAGACTATGACAGTTATCTGAGTAACATCAGGACAGGCACACATACACATCTATGGCTCACCCCCTAAATACAGTGAGTAAAAATGACTTACTGAATTTCTAAAGTGAAAATATTCAGGTAACACCGATAAAATCTACCCATTGGTGTATATATTATAGAATTCTGTTTAGAGCACTAAAAAACTGGCTTCACTCTTTTAATCATCATTATTTGGGTCATCAAGGTACTTGAAAAGTAAAAATATTACTAATTTCACTAACAGTTGCTTAGAATCTACAAAAACTACCAAACAATTTGATTGACCACTTTTAACTATCTGATTTGCTCATGTGTAAACAAAAATTTTGAAGTTTCTACGCACAAATAAGACACAGATCTGGGCAAGTAAATACAATAAATTTCATTAGCCTTTCATAATCTGGGAATGTAGAACCTGCTCATATGGAGGGCAATTCTATTACAACACCATTTATAAAGGGACCTGAGCATCTGTGGATCTTATATTCATCAAGGTCCTGGAACCAATGGCCCCTGCATATTGAGGGACACCAGTACTTCTTAAGATTGTTTGAAAAAATAACAGGAACAAATCTGTCTGGATATTTGAGATTGAATTTCTCTTTAGAGTCTTGCTATTCAGTCACTAAGTCGTATTCAACTTTTTGTGACCCCATGGAATGCAGCACGCCAGCCTTCCTTCCCCTTCACCATCTCCTGGAGTTTGCTCAAACTCATGTTCATTGAGTTGGCGATGCCATCCAACCATCTCAACCCCATTATACTCTTCTTCTCCTGCCTTCAATCTAATCATATAAATTCTACTTAATTTTTAAAACTTCATTTATGTACACAGGAGTTTGAAAAACCTAGTTATTTCATAGGCTTATCTTAAAAAGTTTTCTTAAATGATAAAATACGTGTTCATATATTTTTGATGTGACCTTAATGGGAAAGCTTTATTTAAACCAAACTTGAAAACCTCCTCAGATTCATAGCTGTATCCAATATATGCTTCCTTGATTTTCTATTTATCCAAATGGACATTATCATTCTTGTCAGTTAAAAGTAAAGTCAAGCTCTTATTCTGCAGTTATTAAAATAAACTTATAGCTTATGCTCATTTTCTTTCTTTATGAAATAAATGTCCCTTCCTAGAAGAAACACCCTATTTTTCATCTATTAAATTAATTTATAAGATATGAATACAAAATAGCCTATAAAAGACAGAACTTCAAATCTCATATCACCTATAGTGGTAATAATAATATTGCTTCTCTCAAGTGGCCAACATATAACCTTTTATTCAATCTACAAAAATTCTCTGACTTTCATTCTACTAATGATGTAGAGTTGTCAAGTGTAAAAACTAAATGAAGATGTTATGATGTATAGAATACTCAAATCAGTAAAATAATTCTTAGAGACCAAAATGACAGACAAACCAAAGACTAATTTGAAGAAGTAGTAAAATTACTAGCTTTTCATCGCTTATCTACATAACTCATTAAGACATATTCAAACAAATGTATTGTTTTATAACATAACTTAAAATCATTCTCAAATTCTCTTTGGCAGTGGTAATGTTCCCTTAATGGCTCCAAAGAGTTTACAACATGCTATTTTTTTCTCTCTCTTTGGGAACCCATTTACCCCGGCAATTTCCCTTGAAGAAATGTGTCTCTCAATTTGCCTTCAAGGTCACATCTGCATCTTTTCACCAAGACTCACCATCACCTGCATAGTAAGTTCAGAGAGTACAGGTATGATTATAGGAGGCAAAAAGAATGTTAATGGGATGACAAAAAAACTAGAGTTCCCATGCCAGTTCTGTCAATAACTACATATGGTCAACACATTTTCTTCATGCATAAAATGAGATATTGGTTAGATTGACTCTATGGGTCTTCTGATCTAAAATACTATGATTTACACAAATTACAGATTGTTCAGAAGTAGCCCTTCAGGATGATTAGTCTTCCTGATGGATAAACAGATGGAAATTGAAATGGACATAATCAGGAGAAAATAGAAAGAGAAGCTATTATAAATATTCAGGTCAAGATAACCTAGAGAGAGGACAAAAGAAAATATGAATGTTAGAGAGACAGAGTAATTGCAACACACCAACTGGTGAGTGTGAGTCAAGAGAGAGAGAGAAAAAGAAAGAAACACAACCCTGAGACGTTAAGTGTAGGTGACTGAGAATGTATTTAAGATAAAAGATGGGTAGTTAAAGATTTTTAAAAATAATTCATCATATCTTGGTTGAAGACATATAGGTTGAAATATCTAACAAGTTGATGGCAGCTGGGAAGAGAGTCAGGGAGAGACAGAGTTTGGATCATCTTCACGGATATGACAAAGTCATGACCCTGAATGTGACAGCCAATGGGAAGAATGCCACTGGCAGTGTTGAATGCCCCCAAATGTGTTTGACATTTCAAAGGACTCAGGGAGTTATTTAGATTCAGCGATTTAAAAAAAATCACTGGTGGCTAGTAAGGGAAAACCAAATAAAACAAACTGTGCTAAGTTACTTCAGTCGTGTCCAACTCTTTGTGAAGCTATGGACTTAGCCTGCCAGGCTCTTCTGTCCATGGAATTTTCCAGGCAAGAATACTGGAGTGGGTTTCCATTTCTTTCTCCAAAACAAACTGAACTACTTCTATATTCTTTCCTAAAAGTTTTTTTTTAATTTTAATTTTTACTTTATTTTGCTTTACAATATTGTATTGGTTTTGCCATACATTGACATGAATCAGCCATGGGTGTACATGAGTTCCAAATTCTGAACTCCCTCCCACCTCCCACCCCATATCATCTCTCTGGATCATCCCCATGCACCAGCTCCAAGCATCCTGTATCCTGAATGAACATAGACTGGCGATTCATTTCTTACCTGATAGTATACATGTTTCAATGCCATTCTCCCAAATCATCCCACCCTCTCCCTCTCCCACAGAGTCTAAAAGTCCGTTCTATACATCTCTGTCTCTTTTGCTGTCTTCTATAGAGAGTTATCATTACCATTTTTCTAAATTCCATAAATATGTGTTAGTATACTGTATTGGTGTTTTTCTTTCTGTCTTACTTCACTCTGTATAATAGGCACCAGTTTCATCCACCTCATTAGAACTGATTCAAATGTATTCTTTTTAATGGCTGAGTAATACTCCATTGTGTATATGTACCACAGCTTTCTTATCCATTCATCTGCTGATGGACATCTAGGTTGTTTCCATGTCCTGGCTATTATAAACAGTGCTGGGATGAACATTGGGGTACACGTGTCTCTTTCAATTCTGGTTTCCTCAGTGTGTATGCCCAGCAGTGGGATTGCTGAGTCATAAGGCAGTTCTATTTGCAATTTTTAAAGGAATCTCCACACTGTTCTCCATAGTGGCTGTACTAGTTTGCATCCCCACCAACAGTGTAAGAGGGTTCCCTTTTCTCCACGCCCTCTCCAGCATTTATTGCAATGAGGTACCATTTCACACCAGTCAGAATGGCAGCGATCCAAAAGTCTACTTCTATATTCTTATTGACCATGTTGTTTTAGAAAATTGCTACGTTTTCATTACAGTCAAGTATAATGTCATTTATTATAGATGTTTCACAGGTGTTTGAAATACAGACACACATATCTTCTCCTACTCTTATGTCTTTATTAATTTCCCCTCACGTTTTCTTAGTATACGCTTTATGTTTTGGATCTTATTATCAAATGCACAAAGACTGTTGATAGCTTTGTCTCCATTATAGACTGTCCACGACAAGATCACATGGCCCTTTGCATTAACAATTTTTACTTTACATTTAAACTTGCCTAAGGGCTTCCTTGGTGCTTATTCAGTAAAGAGTCCACCTGCAAAGCAGGAAATTGCCAGCAATGTAGGAGACCTGGGTTCGATCCATGAGTTGGGATGTTTCCCTGGAGAAGGAAATGGCAACCCACTCTGTATTCTGGCTTGGGAAATCCCATGGACAGAGGAGCCTGGTGGTCCCCGGTCCTTGGGGACACAATGAGTCGGACATGGCTTAGCGACTAAACCACCACCAGTAGTAAATTTACTACTCCAGCAAATTTTTTTCATTTTATTTTTGTGGATTAAACAGAAGTATAATATAAAGAATTATCAGGCTATGATAAAAGAATAAGGAGTTTGGGATTCACATGTACATACATCTATATTTAAAAGAGATAACCAGCAAGGGCCTACTGTATAGCACAGGAAATGCTACTCAACAATTTTAAATAATTTGCTTGATGTGGTTTTTTTTGTACTTAACTTTGCTTAGCTACTTCATTTTAGATCGCAACATTAGGGTTCTCATCACTGGAGCTACTGACATTTTGGATGGCCTTCCGTTTTGCTTTGGGGCTTTTGTGGTATCTTCCAGGATATTTAGCAGCATCTCTGGCTTCTGCTCAGTAGATGCCAGGAGCACTGCCATCTTCAGTTATGACAATCAGAAATGCCTTCAGACACAGGTGAACCTCCTCTAGGAGGAGAGGCCAGAATCTACCCCTAGATCTGTGTCCTTTGAAAACAACAGTTTCAGATATATCATTTATTTTGTTTTGGAAAGACCACCTATTGGGATTTACTACTTTTAAAGAAATTGAGTCATATTTTCTTTAATGAGTAAACTTATCCCATAATGCATTTGATGTTTGATTCTATTCTGGTCTCTATATTTTTTGTTGCTTATGTTTCCTTTGTTTCCTAGTTTTTCTTAAATGGAAAATACATTTTGTGTGTTCCTATGTGTTTTTATGCGTGCATGTGTGTTTGATATTTCCTTTTTACTGAGAAACTAAAGAATTTATAATCTGTTCTCATATCTCATATGTAATATATATACTGCTGCTGCTGCTGCTAAGTTGCCTCAGTCGTGTCCGACTCTGTGCGACCCCACAGACTCTGCCATCCCTGGGATTCTCCAGGCAAGAACACTGGAGTGGGTTGCCATTTCCTTCTCCAATGCATGAAAGTGAAAAGTGAAAATGAAGTCGCTCAGTCATGTCCAGCTCTTCCTGACCCCATGAACTGCAGCCCACTAGGCTCCTCCATCCATGGGATTTTCCAGGCAAGAGTACTGGAGTGGGGGTGCCATTAGTATATACCTACCTATCATCTATCTACTTACATAGCTGTATATAAATGGGTTTCTTTTTCTTGGGTTGGTTTTGGTCACTACCTCCTGTACAATATTACAAACCTCCATCCATAGTTCTTCAGGCACTCTATCAGATTTAATGCCTTGAATCTATTTGTCATTTCCCCTGTATAATCATAAGGGATTTGATTTAGGTTATACCTGAATAGCCTAGTGGTTTTCCCTATGTTCTTTAATTTAAGTCTGAATTTTGCAATAAGGAGCTCATGACCTGAGCCACTGTCAGCTCCTGGTCTTATTTTTTCTGATCATATTGAGCTTCTCCATCTTTGGTTGCAAAGAATATAATCAATCTGATTTTGTATTGACCATCTGGTGATGTTCATGTGTAGAGTCATCTCTTGTGTTGTTGAAAGAGGATGTTTGCAAGTGAGTACAGAGTATGTCTATATAGGTAGACATACTTTATATTGTTATATAAATACATGTGTATATACAAATTTATACATAAACACATGTATATGTGTATATATATATATATATATATATATATATAATATTTCTTTTGTTCAATAGAGCATTCCATCAAGGAATTCATTCTTATTTATATTTTTAAGCCGAAATGAGAAAAAAGTGGTTTGCAAACAATTGTCACTTTAGTTAATCACTAAATATCCAAACCTATATTACACTAGTAAGACATGTTGCATTTAATGAATAAATAAGAAAAAAGATGGATGGACATGTCACAGCTAAGATACTATAAAAAATTTTAATACAAAAATGTAATGAAGGAGGATGGGAATGCAGACTAGAACTGGAGGATATTATTTCCTGTGGAGAACCACTCCTATTTCCCAATCTGAATTCTTTCTATATGTTGGAAAGGATGAACAGTGAAAAAAGACAGGAGAGATAGCTCATCAACACATGTATGGCTTTATGAGTTATTACAATATCAAAATACTTCTCCTGAGATCAGCACAGATATATTACCCTGAGTTTCCAAGCTCCTTGACTTCCCTTGAAGGTTTCCACCTCATCATAGGGACTCCTACTCTCTCACCACAATGGAATGATTAAAGAAATGAAACATATCAGATTAGGGAGCCTCAAGGACCCTGGTTCACTGCTATAGCTTCCTGTTCTGCTTGATGGTACTCAGGCTAATGATAAAATTTAAAATCATCCCTGGAAGAAGACATGGCTGAGTCCCATTTCCTATTAGACAATCTCTCCTTTTCCCTCTGACTCTCGCTTGAAGTATGTGTGCTTAAGATCCACTTGCCCATAGACAAGGAACACACACAATATCTAAATATGAAGAATCTTTTGCAAGGTAATAATCTGCCCCACATAATGTTAGCATACAGTGAAATATTTCATGCTTTTACTTGAAAAAATGAAATCTCAAGGAGAGAATCTATGAAATCTCTAGGCACATCATCCTTGGATCTGGCATTATTTTATATTAGGCATTAAAACTTGTCCAAAGGTATAGATGATTCAAAACACCCATATGATAAGAAACTCATAGAATAAGCTAACACAACTCATGGATCTAGATCAGAGGATATGAATATCCTGTAAGTGAAAAAAGAAAAAGAAACATGAAATTACAGGGGAAATTTTCATTTTCAAATGCTCCAGTATTGCTTTCTTATTGAAGGAGCAAATGCCCTCAAGACACTATTGACAAATCAAGAACTTGTGTTCTGGAGTTAGTTAGAGAAGCTGATGATTTGCAAAGCTCTAGTAAAGCAATAAGCATTGAACTTATGGGGAAAAATATATGTCTTAGTACAAATGAAGTTAATGTAAATAACAGAATGTAATCAAATCAGTGCTTTTGTTTATCCTGCAAACAATGTAATTCAAGAAAGCCCAATTATGATCCATCTTTTCTCCAATGTACTCTTTATATTTTCTGATATTTTATATCAAAAACAATACAGGCAACTCTACTCAATACACTGTAAATAGCCTATATGGGAAAGGAATCTAAGAAAGAGTGGATACATGTATATGGATAACTGGTTCCCTATGTCATACACTTGAAACACATCATTGTAAATCAGGTCAGTCAGTTCAATTCAGTTCAGTTCATTGCTCAGTCATGTCCAATTCTTTGCGACCCCATGAATTGCAGCATGCCAGGCCTCCCCGTCCAATACCAACTCCAGGAGTTCACTCAGACTTATGTCCATCGAGTCCGTGATGCCATCCAGCCATCTCATCCTCTGTCGTCCCCTTCTCCTCCTACCTCCAGTCCCTCCCAGCATCAGAGTCTTTTCCAATGAGTCAACTCTTCTCAGGAGGTGGCCAAAGTACTGGAGTCTCAGCTTCAACATCATTCCCTCCAAAGAAATCCCAGGGTTGATCTCCTTCAGAATGGACTGGTTGGATCTCCTTGCAGTCCAAGGGGCTCTCAAGAGTCTTCTCCAACACCACAGTTCAAAAGCATCAATTCTTTGGCGCTCAGCCTTCTTCACAGTCCAACTCTCACATCCATACATGACCACAGGAAAAACCATAGCCTTGACTAGATGGACCTTTGTTGGCAAAGTAATGTCTCTCTTTTCAATATGCTATCTAGGTTGGTCATAACATTTCTTCCAAGGAGTAAGTGTCTTTTAATTTCATGGCTATACTACAACAAAAATGAAAATAAAATAAAACAGAAAACCCAAGCAAAAACAACACATATCCTATCTGATTTTCTTTTGAAGAGGATAAATCGATTTATTTAGAGAGAAGCACACGCAACATAGTGGGCCATCTCAAAAGGTGCTGTGTTATGTGATCAGTTGCTCAGTCTTGTCCGATTCTTTGCAGGCCCAAGGACTGTAACCAGCCAGGTTCCTCTATCCATGGACTATTCCAGGCAAGAATACTGCAGCAGGTTGCCAATTCCTACTCAGGGAATCTTACTGATTCATGATGAAAACCACATCTCTCTGTCTCTGTGTTGGTAGATGGGTTCTTTACCACTAACACCACCTGAGAAGCCCCCTCAGAAGGTGAGAGGCCCTGAAATACGGGCTGGTTCATTTTTATGGTTTGGGTAATTCCATAGGCTAAAGAGTCAGAGTGTTATTCTAATTATTTTGGAGAGGGGGCAGATTTCCAGGAATTGGGCCACTGTCCACTTTTGACCTTTGAGCTTGGCCTCAGAACTGTCATGGCATCGGTGGGTGTGTCATTTAGCTTGCTAACGCACTACAATGAGCATATCCCAGATTCAACTCTTATCTGATCTTTTGAAAATTTTCAATCCATAACACTATGCCTGTAGTCATTTCCAAATTAAAGACCGTCACTCCACATATAAGTGAAAACATACAGAGTAAATATAGCAAAACAAAAACAAATTCATAGATACAGAGAACAAATTAGTGGTTGCCAGAAGGGAGGGTGTGAGGATATGAGCAAACCAGGTGAAGGGGACTTCAGGGTACACACTCAAAATATTATTTATTTCAGTTATAAAATAAATACGTCACAGAGATGTAATATAGAGCGCAAGTAATACAACCAAAGTTGCTATACTGTAATAACTTTGTATGGATCATAGCTTAAAAGTATCTAATTGCTATATTATACATCTGAAACTAATTTTATAAGTCAACTATACTTCAATCAAAAATAATAATGAAAAAGACAACTCATCACTAGAGTAAGTTGAAATGTCCTTGCGATCCATTTATTCTGATGTTTTAACCACCTAAATTTCTTTAGCTCTTTAATATTCCATACTATATCCAGACAACTTTCAAGTTATGTGAAGTATTTTAAATATTTCTACGTCATTAAGGAAAAAGAAAAAAATATTATTCCAGTCTTAAAAATAGATGAACAAAAGAAAATATAAAGAGTGTATAAGCTCCGTTTCTAATTAGGGATGAAATCCAACCTGGTGTTACTTAGTATTAGAGGCGTTTAGAAAGGATAGCAAATATATCTGTTAGTTTTAGGAACTAAAAATATCATGGAGAATTGAGCATTATTTGAGCTATTTATTCAGCCACTTGACAGAAATCAATCACCAAGTTTAATCTTAAACTCTCAGCCCCAAAATGGCAGTAAATGAATATTTGTCAATAAAAATAGACAAGTCCATTCTTAGTGAACTTCTTGATTGTACTAATGTAATGCCAAGTTTTGATAAAGAGGAAGATCTGCAAAGAGCACATACAAAAATTAAGGAGGATAGGCAGTGACATATGAAAAAGAAAGATAAGACAGTTATGACTTTTTATGTAAAATAAGCCTTTTTGCATTATTTCAACCCAGTTCAGTTCTCTTGCCTGGAAAATCCCATGGATGGAGGAGCCTCGTAGGCTGCAGTCCATGGGGTCACTAGGAGTCGGACATGACTGATTTCACTTTCATGCATTGGAGAAGGAAATGGCAACCCACTCCAGTGTTCTTGCCTGGAGAATCCTAGGGATGGGGGAGCCTGATGGGCTGCCATCTATGGGGTCGCACAGAGTCGGACATGACTGAAGCAACTTAGCAGCAGCAGCAGTTTGCATTATTTACCTATCTCAGTATCCCTTTAACAGGAAATATAGGGCTGTGAAGCAGCAATAAAGCACACAAGAAATTTTACAGAGAAACATGGACCTCTTTGGAATCAAATAGATCAGTTGGCTTCCATTGGATAAACAACTTAGGCTTTTAAAATTACTTTTTTTCCTGACTATCTACAAAAGGTGCAGCACCTTTGAATTTTAAGATTAAATTGTCAATTCTTAGGGCAGATTTTCCTATTATTAAGTTTCAGGAGAGGAGGGGAAATTGGGGCAGCATTAATTTCTTTACAAATAGCACTGCTCTTAACAACTCAGACTTTCACTGTCCAGGGAAAAACAGATACCAAGCATGAGAGTATGGAATTTTGACCCAGCTTTAAGTCGATGGAGTCTATACAGCATCATACTTGATTCATTTTATGCAATATCAGTATTACTTAAGCTCAAGAAGTTAGGAGGATAGTTTTTTTTTCCAGATTTTATTTTTATTTTACTTTACACAATATTGTATTGGTTTTGTCATACATCAACATGGAGGATAGTTTTTAAGTGACGGTAGTCTTTGTTAAGATGTCTAAGTCCCCATAAATGCACTTGGATAATTGCTAAAGTATAAATACAGGAGGAGAAATTATAGAAAACATGAATGCAATAAAAGAGATTATTTTCTTAATACAACTCACTTGTCAATTTACTCTGAGAGACATATGGTAGAATTGAAACTAAAGGTCACAGGCTGCTTGAGATGCATGAACTTAAAAATTAAAGAAAGTCATCAACAACTTGGTTTATATTCATTACAGTCATTTCATTCAGGAAATCTCTAAAAGGCCAGTGGAACTTTTGAGCCCATGAAAGATAAATTTTTGTCACCTTGGCCCTAGAGTGGCTTGAGGTCAGAGAATTAAAGCTATCATAAGTTAATAACAGTTTGTGTAACCTTATCCATAAGGAAAGTGAACATGACTGTTTAGAATTTTGTTTTACTGCATCATTTACCAGAGTTTGTGTGTGTGTGTGTGTGTGTGTGTGTGTGTGCGCGCGTGTGTGTGTTTGCCCTTGAAAACCACTGTGTCACTTCCCCAGTATGAACTCCCTAAAGTTAGGGGTGACTTTTGTGTTCATTGTAGAAGAGAGGGCAACGTATGTTAGAGGATTCATTTTCCAGCCCTCCTCACATCCCTCCTGATTCCTCTTGTAATAAACCTTTCAGCATCTAACTTGACTAATTACTTCTATATCCTTTAAACTCTCCATCCCACTGTTTCTCAATCTGTAAATTGGGGATGAAAAACATAACTTTATATACATGTTAAAATCAAAAGACTTATGTGAAAATGCACATTTTACCACAGAGATATATCCTTTTAGAAAGGACAAAACAGAATGTGTAAAAATCAAGAAAAAAATGAGGAAAATGTATTGAGAGTATAACAGGAACTGAAAATCTTACTTACTCATCCTTATTCTATATTTCTTAGTATTTTGTGTGTAAATTTTGAAATCTTGACTTCAGCCAGCAATTTTGAATGAGAAAAAATACTCTTTGATAATACATGAGACACCTAAATGAAAGATAATGCTATATTCAAGAAACTGCAGAGAAATAAAGGTAAATGTTACAATAAATGACTGCTATAATTTTATAGTTCTTCTAACTCAAACTAGTCTCCAGATCTCACCATCATTATCTCTCTCATTTCCTTTCAGTCTAATTAATCAAAATCCTTCCTACATGTTCATTTCTGGTCAGTATGTCTTCCTGAATATGAATAAGAAATAGAATACCATTCAATGTTTGAAATTATGGGAGTAATCTCAATGATGGAAATAAATGACTGGCAAAAGGGAAGGGAATGCCTGATTACATATATTCATGAAGATATCAAAGCCTTATAAAGCCAACATCTGGGGAAGAGAAAGCTATAGGGCGAGAGCTTCCTGGTGAAGTGTGTTTCTTGAAATCATCACCACCATGGACAGCAAAGGTTCCTCGCAGAAAGGTATGTACAGCAGCTTGTGGAGTTGTTGGGTTTTTCGATGTTCCAGTGGGGGTATTAATTTGAAATTTGAGGACATATTCTCTTAAGTTTCAGGATTTCAGAGTTTAGAAGAGCTAGCTAATCCTGCTCTAGAAGTCAATTGTACAGGAGCACAATAGGACAGTGGTTCTTGAATGGAGGAATGTTTTCCAGAGACATTTGGTTAATGTCTGGAGGTGGTTTTGGTTGTCTTAATATGGGGCAAGGGTGCTACTGTTACCCAGGGGTCCAGAGATCAGAGATGTTGCTGAACATACTGCAATGCACAAGTTAGCCCCCAGAACAAATACTTATCCAGCTCAGGGTGCCAATCATGTCAAAGATGAGAAACCTTAGACCGGAATAAGACCCAAAACGTCTTTGAGTCCAATTTATAACAACTCCAGAAGGTAGAAACAAACATTTTCTAGCTACCAGGCTTCGTATGTGATGTGGCTAAGATGCATCAGTCTGATGAAACTTTTAACTCTGAAGCTATAATACAGACAGTAACAGCAGAGTTGTCTCCTACAATACTTTGTTGACTGGGTTTAATCCAAATGATATCTTAGAAGAAAACACAGGCTAGTAACAATAATCGCCTTTACTTTCTTGGTTGACATTAGTTAGAAAAATAAATTGCAGGTAACTAATGAGAACTTACTGTATAGCATGGACTACTCAGTGCTCTCTGGTGACCTAAATGGGAAGGAAATCCAAAAAAGAGGGTATTTATGTATATATATGTATAGCTAATTCACTTTGCTATACAGCAGAAACTAGCATAATATTCTAAAGCAATTATATCCTGATAAAAATTAATTTAACAAAAGAAACTGTAAGACAAAGAAATTAATTACAAAATTTATTTTATGAAACAAAAAAAAAATTTCTTTTATCTCATCTTAGGCTGTGGGAGAAAATCCTTCCAGATGATAAAAGTTCAGATAAATGTAGTCAGAGTTAAAGAATATCTATCCAGTTATGAAATTCCTAGAACCAACATTCCAATTTCTCTATCTGTAAAGTATTTTTTATTTATAGTTGTAGATAAAACATTTAATCAGCTGTTACATGACTGTAAAGTACCTAAAATAATCTCTTTGGAAATATATCTTTGAGAAATTAAAAGACTGTTATATGAATTATCTCACAATATTGATATTTTTATTTTGCAACTAAAAGATTGTTCATTCTATACTATATTCTATACTAAATAGTCTTTAAGGTATTTTCAGGTATTGAGGGTTAGGTATTTTTTCACCCTAAATCTTTAGCCCTTGCCTCATTTTGTCTTGGACACTTCTAATTACATTTATTCAAGATTCCAGAGGAAAGGAGTTTTTGGTAAAGACATTTCTATATTCTTTATTTTATTTGGAGCAATTTGAACTTAAACATGATTTAAATCATTGCCTTTTCCTTTTGAAAGTGTAAGTTACTGATATGTTAGTGGTTCATATCAGTCCATCTGCTGAGATAGTAAATTGGTGACTACATTGTCTCCACTAATTGTTAAGGACTTTAAAAATGAATGTTTTATAGACCGAACAGAATGAGTGGATAAAATTGTCTTTCTAGGGTCACTGCTGTCATGCAAAAACAAAATGTTTTTCTCTACTAGTAACGGCAATGATCGCTGCAAGCACAGGCTCATCACAGCTCCTGATGTGGTCCCTGTTACACACATGCAAACCAAGAGCCCAGCTGCTTGTGTGTTGTGACATGAGGAAGTAAAAGGTGACAGTGTGGTCCCCAGTCACCTCCATCTGCTAATCATGGGGCTTGGGGGAAAATCACCTGCCCTAAGTCATTGTTTATTAATAAAATCTGATGATAATAATGGAGATCATTGGAAAGAGCCCTGATGCTGCGAAAGATTGAAGGCAGTATAAGAAGTGGGCGGGAGAGGATGAGATAGTTAAATAGCATCACTGACTCAAAAGACATGAATTTGAGCAAACTCCAGAATATAAGGAATGAAGGGGAGCCTAGAGTGCTGCAGTCTATGGGGTGACAAAGAGACTGGACTTAGCTATGCACGACAACAACAAGGCCAAGGCTATCTCAGAAGATTATCATGAAACACAAATTTTACACATTTTAAAAAGCTTTTAGCAAAGAATCAAGGAAATGGATGGAGTTATTAAGTTGAGCTAGCAGATCCAAGATGCGGTATCCTTTTTCTCTGAAAATTCTCTTTGTATTCAATAATAGGGTTCAGGCAGTCATGTGTTTCTTCTTACCCACCATGATAGTAAACCATATAGATCAACTGTGCTGTTCTTGCCATTTCAGTGTCTAAACTGCAAGCATTAGTCAGTGTACAGTGAAAAAATTACAAACTCCTACAAGCTGCTGAGAATCTGCAGAGAATCCCAAGACATTAAACTATTGTAGGAGAATGACCTAAACACTCTGACTCACATTAATTTAAATTCCAAATGTTTGCAGAACACAGGAGTGCTTTTGGGAGCAATACGAAAATGCAAGGAGTAACCTACTTCTTCAGCTATATATCTGTGCAAATATCGTCATCCATCTAAATTGACACAGTGGAAGGTGTTGCTTCTTCCCCATCCCAGCTGCTACAGCACCAAATCCTGCTCAGGGCAACAGGGAGAGATGAGGCCTCCCTGGACAGGATGGCTTTTGCTAATCTTGGGCTAATACGTCATCTCAGACGGCTCTTATTTTTATGTATGCAGGGTCCCGCCTGCTCCTGCTGCTGCTGGTGTCAAATCTACTCTTGTGTCAGGGTGTGGTCTCCACTCCCGTCTGTCCCAATGGGCCTGGCAACTGCCAGGTGTCCCTTCGAGACTTGTTTGACCGGGCAGTCATGGTGTCCCACTACATCCATAACCTCTCCTCGGGAAATGTTCAACGAATTTGTAAGTACTGTATTTCTTGCTTATTTCCAGAAGAAACCTTTGCGTAAGTGACTGGGCTATACTATCCTTTAAACAAGAAGGCTGCACCAGCCAAACTTCAAAGAACATACTTTCTAGGTCAAATAAGATATTCGCTCATAAGATGTGGTAACTGAAGAAAAGATGTTTCATGAAATCTCAAGGATTGTTAAAGAGTGACATACTTGTTTCAATTTGCTTTTATTTGTTAAGTTTCCAAAATAAATTTAAAGCACCTGTATTTGTCAGCTTGGACTCTCATAGCAGAATACCATAGACTCAGTGGATTAAACAACAGAACTTTATTTCCTCGCACTTCTGGGGCCTGGAGGTCCCGGATCAGGGTGCCAGCAAGGTCAATTTCTGGTAAGAGCTCTGTCTACCCAGGTTGGCTTCTCCCTGTGTCCTCACAGGGTTGGAGGCAGGGAAGAGAACAGAGGAAAGGCACAGAGACAACAGAGAAAACTCTCTGGTGTTTCTCTTCAAAAACTCTAAACATATTGGATCAGTGTTCCACCCTCCAAGCTCATTTAACTTTAAATAGTCTTAATCTTCTGGGCTTCCCTGGTGGCTCAGCTGGCAAAGAATCCGCCTGCAATGTGGGAGATCTGGGTTCGATCCCTGGGTTGGGAAGATCCCCTGGAGAAGGGAAAGGTTACCCACTTCAGTATTCTGGTCTGGAAAATTCAGTGGACTGTATAGTCCATGGACTCATGAAGAGTGGGACACAAATGAGCAATTTTCACTTTCACTGTCAATTCATAAGGGCTTCCCAGGTGGCACTTGTGGGGAAGAACCCTCCTGCCAGTGCAGGAGACATAAAAGATGCAGGTGCAATCCTTGGGTCAGGAAGATGCCCTGGAGGAGGGCATGACAACCCACTCCAGTATTCTTGCCTGGAGAATCTCCAAGGACAGAGGAGCCTAGAGGGCTATAGTCCACAGGGTTGCAAATAGTGGTACACAACCGAAGCGACGTAGCTTGCACACAGTCTTCATAAAGGCCCTTTTCCAAACACAGTACTTTGGAGATTTTTGTTTCAACACATGAATTTGGGGGAGACACATTCAGTTCATAGTAGTAACCCAACATAAAGCACTCTTAGGTGGGGCTGGGAGAAAGAAGTATCTTGATTTTCTGGTCCTTCAGTGTTCCTCTGGGCATTCTTCACCCAGCACACAGTAAATAGCCAATAAATGGGGACTGCACTTCAGTGAACTGGGTGGATGGAACATATTAGACAGAGCTGAATTCCTGTAATGAAAACAAATAGTGATAGTTTTTAAAAATGCTACAAATTACTGTTCTAAGATGTACAATATATGGGTTTATAACTACAATAGAATGCTTGGTTTATAATTGGAAACAAAATTATTTTCTTTCCGATGAAATTACTTTGAAAGTTGTATACTCTTTTATGTCACTCAAGGAGCCCACAGTAGAGCACAGACTGATAAAAAGTGGTGCTCAATGTTTCTATTATGTTCATATAGTTCTTTTTATTCACTAGTTTTCCTTTCATCTTCCATTTTTGACTGTCTTTTTCCAGATCTTCAAAGTAATCTCTTTAAATGTTCACAACTTTTGCTAAAGATTAGGTTTTCTTTATCAATGTGTTAGCTAGTTATTTCTACTCTCCTTCTCAGTCCATTGCTTACTATTTTCAAAAATTTTATGCCATGTTTTTCTGACTTTACCATTTTCTCATTATCAACGACATTGTATTCTGCATCTGTGAAGCATACTAAGCTATAGGTTTGTGGATTCAGATTAGTCAAACAAAAGTTATAATTATATATCTTCTTTTAAGGGAGTATACTGGCTCCAACCCAAAGTAAACAAGAGGTTAAATGTCTATATAGGTATCATACATATGCAGTATATTTGGTTCAAATACTAAAAAAGATACTTAATAAAGCAGTTACTATTTCATATTTGGGTTATTTTTAGTGTTTACTATCCAAATAGTAACTATGGGAAGGATGAAATGAAACAAGGAAAAAAAAGAAGGAAAGAGTTTGGAATTTAGATGACAAGCAACTGTTTTCAGAGATAATGGAAAGAAAAAAGTAGGAAAAAGAATTACTTTCAGTTTTTATGTGACCTTCATTAAAAAATTATTCATCTATCAAGCGTGTTAGTATTCTGCTAACGGTTCATTTACTGAATGCCCAAACAACCCTAACGAATTGAATTTGCTTGATCACTTCCAGGATAAACAGTATGCCCAGGGCAAAGGGTTCATTACCATGGCCCTCAACAGCTGCCATACCTCTTCCCTTCCTACCCCTGAAGACAAAGAACAAGCCCAACAGACCCACGTGAGTCTTTTATCCAGGTTTTCACCACCACAAGTGAGAGAGTGCACTGATGTTACCTGGCTTCAGGTTATTAGGAGGTAATGGTAACTGGACATGCAGAGAAAGGTGAAGAAGCAGTAAATAATCAAAGAGGAATTGCATTATGCAGTTGACGAAATATAAGTAAAATCAAGGGATGACTATAAAGATCTGTAGCAGCAAAATAATAACAGATCTATGAACTGTCCATGCAGACAACATAAGTTCAACCAAGGCATTAGATCCAAGGTTGCAGCCATTATACTGTATGACAACATGCAATAAGTGGAATGTCCATGTTTAAAATATAGATTTAAAAAATTCATGAATATGTAAGAAACACAACCCCAGTTTTGAGTCTTCCCCGATACTAGTGACTCCTACATGGGAGTCACTCCTATACTGCACCACGTGAGCCACCGATTCTGCCTTTCAAGGCTTACCTGATTCTTCTACTTCTCTGACACCTACTTCATTCTTGACTGACTCCTCTATTACCTCTTATTTTTAATTATAAATCTCCCCCAGAACGAGTCCTAAAAAATATTATGTTTTGCTTCTCATGGCTGTGATGATTGCCTTTGTTCTGACGACCACACCGTCTACCGATAAGCCTCGATCATGTATCTCAGTCCAAATTGTTACCATTATAATCTCTCCTTTCTGATTCCCTGAGCTAACCGCAGTGCTAACATTATTTAAAATATTTCAACATGCATCTCCCCTAAAGTACAGTCTGTTCTCTTGCTACAGCTTTGTTAGTGATACCAGCATTTTTTTCATCTGCTAATCTCCTCAATAATGAGGATGATAAAATGAAAGAAGAAGGTCAAGAAGAAAAAGGAGGAGGGCTTTTCAAATGAGTTTAAAATAAATTTAAAATTTATTGAAAGCTATTACTTTGCCATACAATTGACAAAGTGCTTTGTTTTCATTACTATGTTTAATCCTCACGAAAATTCCTGCAGCACAAGAATTTTCCGCGCTGTTATTACACTTTCTGTAATATGGAAACTGAGACTCAGAAAAATTGTGCACCAGTCACACAGGTAGTAAGCAGTGATTCTGGGTTTCTTCCAACTCAGAGCTCTCAGTCTTCATCTTGAAGCTACAGCGCTCCCAGGAAAACTATGCTGCCACTCACCCTAGAGTCTGAATTTCATTTCAGCTCCCTTACTCTCACATCCCATCATGTTTCCATTGCAATGTCTATTTGATTCTTCTCTGCTTTTTATTTCCTGTACCATTAAAGTAGTTCATAGCCATCAAGAAATCAAGCATTTTAATTAGAGGTGCTCAGCCCCTGGGAGTTTCATGTCCAGTCCTAGTAGTAGTGAACTAGGGGGCAAAACCCTCCATTGTGAATCCCACTGATGCTGTTAAGAAAGACAACACTGTGCCATTTTCTGCCCAGACACACGTCAACAAAATAGACTGCTCTGATATCAGCTTGGGGGCTGATGCTGGGATGGACTGAGGAAACTGTGGCTAGGAATGTCATATCTTCTTTATTGCCTCTTTGTTCTAATATCATAAAAGGAACTACCAATCAAAAACTAAAAATGCATTAATGAATACTTCAGTTCATTCATATGAATGAATCACTGGGTGAAAATGAGGCGGGCACAGGTGGATTCCTTCTTTCCTGGGTCAGGTACTCCAGGCACATACTGAGTTCCAACAAAATAGTTAGATTTCTCTCCCTAGACAAGCAAAGCATTCAGATATAAAAGAACTCACTAAGTGGATAGTAGAATTTCAGAGGGAAAAATAAAATTCTTTATGTTATAGATTAGAACTCATCAGAAACATTGGTTACTAAAATAAGCCAGATTTTTAAGTATTCCAGCAAAGTATAAACCAATCGCTTACATTTTATAATTGTGCAACTTTCAAAAATTTTCATTACATATAGGAAAAACCAGGAGTTTTTAGGTCAGTCACTCTGAGCAAAGATCACCTGTTACCAAATCCACTGAATTATGCTTATTTTAATGAGATTGTTTCCTGTGCTTGTTTAGCATGAAGTCCTTATGAACTTGATTCTTGGGTTGCTGCGCTCCTGGAATGACCCTCTGTATCACTTAGTCACAGAAGTGCGGGAATGAAAGGAGCCCCAGATGCTATCCTATCGAGGGCCATAGAGATTGAGGAAGAAAACAAACGACTTCTGGAAGGCATGGAGATGATATTTGGCCAGGTGAGCAGCCTCATGAAACCTTCCTTGCTATTCTCATGAATGAGAGAGGTGATTTCTGTAATGAGGAATGAGTTTTGAACTATCTCACTGTACAAGAAGACAATTCAGACCTTCTTTTTCTAAACTGGTATTACATAAAGCAAGAATCTGTTCATTCATAGTCATAGATTCTATTGTAAGTGAATTAGAATTCCACAGCCATTTTTTGACAGGTATAGTCTTTCTTGAATTGCACAGTTACACCAAAATCTTGCCTCTTCCTGGGTACAGATGGCTGAAATATTTTCAAGGATAAGAGAACTAGAGAATACAATTTGCAAGATAAATGTTTTCTTCAACATATCCCAAGATATCCTGTATGGACATTCAGCTTGTATTCTTTCTCTGTTCTCCTCAAACCACAGGATGAGAGTGAGAAGAAAGAAAGAGAAAGTCAAAACCAAACTAATACTTGAGTTCTGCTTTTAGTTTTCATTAATAAATTACTAACAGATATCTGATACACTGGCTCCAAAATCCAAGTGTAGAGACTTTCATGTATCTTCCCCAATTATTAATTTGATAATTAGAAAGAACAAAGATGAGCAAATACTACTAAAACTCATAACAACTCATTATCTTTTGGATGCTTAGGTTATTCCTGGAGCCAAAGAGACTGAGCCCTACCCTGTGTGGTCAGGACTCCCATCCCTGCAAACTAAGGATGAAGATGCACGTCATTCTGCTTTTATAACCTGCTCCACTGCCTGCGCAGGGATTCAAGCAAGATTGACACTTACCTTAAGCTCCTGAATTGCAGAATCATCTACAACAACAACTGCTAAGCCCACATTCATCCTATCCATTTCTGAGATGGTTCTTAATGATCCATTCCCTGGCAAACTTCTCTGAGCTTTATAGCTTTTTAATGCATGCTTGGCTCTAATGGGTTTCATCTTAAATAAAAACAGACTCTGTAGAGATGTCAAAATCTAAGATGGAAATTTTTCAATGTTTCTTATCTTCATTTCATAGACAATCAAATGAAAATCCTTCCTTATGATCGAGAGAAAGAAGTTCTGATTAAAATTTGTCACAAATAGCAGAAACTGACATTACAAAGATCATTAACAACTTACTTTAGAATCACAGCAAATTATTCTGGGTCAAGTTATTAGAATTAAAGAATTAGATCATCATTCCTTGTGTTGGTCATGCTACTAAGAAGACTGAATTCTCAGGATTTTTTTACGAAAGTCAGCCAACTGACACAGAATTATAACAGACAATGTAAATGCTATGAAACTAGTGTGCTCAAAGTGCATGAGGTTTACTGAACTGTCTAAAGATTGTTATAATGCTGTCTTAGTCCTTTTGGGCTGCTGTAACAAAATATCACAGACTTAAAAACATTTAAAAACAATGGAAATGGATTTCCACTGCATGGTCAGGTGGGGCCCTCTTCTGGTCACACACTTCTTACTGTATCCTCATGTTGGGGAAGGGCTGGAGAACTCCGTATGTCTCTTATATATAAAAGCAGTCATCTCAGCCAAGAGGCTCCATCCTTCATCACATCCATAACTTCATCACCACCCAAAGGTCCCACCTATGAAACACCATCACCATGGGAGTCAGGATTTCAACCTATGAAATTTCTGGGCAACACAAAGGTTGGGACCAGAGCAGACACAGAGGTGAACCGCTCCGTCCTCCTCCAGTGGCTGTCTTCCCCCACACTCCACTGCATCCTCGTTTCCTGCATCATCTTGCAGCCATTCCATACATTCTATCACTCCAGGTTTAACAAGTCCAGCTCAGTTAAGTGTCAACTCCATCTCGTATTCAGCCTATTTAATGTTTATCTTTCCCCTACTGAGGCCCTGGGGGACCTACCAGGAAAAGCAGATATGTCCATTTCTGCAAGGTTCCTTCTCTCCCTCTCTAGATCTTTATTCTTTGGGCCATGTTGGAAGTAGGCATGGGGTGATAAAATGGGGAAGTTCTGACATCACTGATTTATGTGGTACTGATGTAACCTCTTCATGGTTAAGAGACACTGATCTGCAGTTCCCCCTGACTGACAAACATCTGTCTTGTGGGGCACCCTTGTGATTTTCCAGGACATTCATAAGTTGCAGATACTTGGCAGCATAGTTTCTTTTTTAACCAGGGGAAATGTTCTAGCACCCACACCTCCCCATTTGCAGTATTCTCTACAGCTTCTCTGTTTCCCTCACTCTACAAACACCATCTGGAGAAAATTAATTGGCTTGAGATCAGCTGCCTACTAGCTGACCCACCAGAAACCCATGTATCATCAACACTCCAAACAACTGAATGGCAAAAATACTGGTGTGCATCTGATTCCCTCTCGGGGTCTCTGGACAATTCTCTGCCTGGTCACATAGACACAGAGTAGATCAGGAAGTTGGATTCATAAACAAACTGGGAAGTGAAATACTATTCTCTTCTTTTAAACTATCTTTGTCAATTATCAAACATCTCCCTATTTGGTCTCTGAGTTACGAAACCCTCCAAATAGACTAAGCCTCCATAGAGACTGGAGAGAAGTGACTGGATTAGGGTTGCTCAGCTTGTTCAACTGCTTCCAGATAACCTGCAATGAGGGCCGAGCTCTCCTGAAAAAGGCAATGATGTTGCTGGGCTGGTTTTGTAGCATAATTTGGGCTTTAGCAAGAATCCCTAGACAACAGACAATGGGAAATATTCCATCCAACATCCTGGTAGAAATGAAATTAAAAGGTAGATAGGAAGGTAGATAAAGATGAAAGAAAGAAGAGAAAGAAAGTGAGTGAAAACTTGTGAAGGATAAAATGTTATTAAAACACTATATTTGGTAAACTCTAATACATATGGGCTTCCCAGGTGGTGCTAGCAGTAAAGAACCTGCCTGCCAGTGCAAGAGACATGAGAGACATGGGTTCAGTCACTGGGTTGGAAAGATCCCCTGGAGAAGGGAATAGAAACCCACCCCAGTATTATTGCCTGGTTAATTCCATAGGACAGAGGAGACTGGCAGGCTATATAGTCCATAGGTTCACAAAGTGTTGGACATGATGCAGACACATAAGATTTCAATTTTATACTCTAAGAGCAAATGCCATCTCATTTTTGTTTTCATTCAGTCACTAAGTCATGTCCTACTCTTTGTGATCCCTGATACTGCAGCACACCAGAATCCTCTGTCCTCCACTATTTCCCCAGACTTTGCTCAAATTCATGTCCATTCAGTCATGTCCATGAGATTTTTAGATAGCATTAAGCATCTCAGCCTCTGCCGCTCTCTTCTTCTTTTGCTTTCAATTTTTCCAAGCAATGAATTGGCTTTTTGTATCAGTTGGACAAATTATTAGACTTTCAGCATCAGTCTTTCCAATGAAAATTCAAGGTTGACTTCCTTTGGGATTGACTAGTTTGATCTCCTTGAAGACAAGAAGACTCTTGGGAGTCCTCTCCAGTCCTACAATTCAAAAGCATCAATTGTTTGGTGTTCAGCTTTCTTTGTGATCCAACTCTCACACCATACTTGACTGTTGGAAAAATCATAGCTTTGACTATACAGCATCTCATATTCTCCTTTTCCTTCTATTTCCTCTTCTCTTTTTCTGAAATTTTCCTTTGTTTAGGAATATTCTTTTGTTGCTACTTACTGAGTGTGATGATTCTACAAGTGAACAAAACTTGTCAACTCTTCAGCTCAGAATTCAAGGCAATTTTCTTCTGTTATACAAAGACATCTTTCACACATACAAGAACACTTTCCAGCAAAACCAACCTCTTCCCTCATAGACAGAGTTATTTTTGCCTGTCTTGCTCATGCCTTTAGCTATGATGACCCCAGTCTTACAGAACATGACAGAATACTCTGCCCCAAAACAATCTGTCTGTCTCTCCTTTGGCTCCAGAATGCATGCAAAAAGTCATTATTCTAGGATTTTCACCTTTTCTTTTAAAAGGCAGAAGACTCTGAAAAACCTGTATACACTCTCTAAGTTATTTATTGCCTGAAACATCTAATTCAGTTGGGTTACCTGCTTAACTTTCTTTCCTTCAATGCCTATATATTTCCAAACAAGGTTGTTGTTGTTCAGTCACTCAGTTGTGTCCCACTCTTTGTGATTCCATGGACTGAAGCACACCAGGCTTCCCCTGTCCTTCACCATCTCCCAGAACTTGCTCAAACTCATGTCTATTGAGTCAGTGATGCCATCCAGCTATTTCGTTCTTTGTCGTTGGGTGATATTTATTAGAGGGGAGTTTGGCAATAAGGGGGCAATGCAATAGTAGGAAATATATACTCACCACTAGTTCACACACATCACCTCCCATTTGTCTCATAAATTTTATTCTAAGCATAATTTAGATCAATAGAGATGCTGACATTGCAAGGCCTCTTCCTGCTTAACCATGACATATAAACTGAATACTGTCAATTCCAGACAATTCTGAGCAGAGTCATATGTGTTCTGTAGAATCAGCAAGAGGTAGCTGAAAAGAGACAATTTGGGAAGGATGTAGGTTTAAAAAAAATTCTATTTTCCATAAATTGGTTCTCAAGTTGTGGAACAACAGAAAAATCACATAAAGATGCAAATTGGTATATTATATGGAAGAGCAAGGTAAGACTAACAGGTGAAACAAGGTGCTAGAGTGGATTGAAGTACAGCTAGGAGCTATCTGGATGTGAGAACAGGATATTTTTGAGTAACAAACAGTGATGGCTTTATGATGGAGTTTTGAAAGGCTGATGGGATACTGATATGCAAAAATAGGAAGACAACATATCTATCAACTCACTTAGGGTCATCTTATGAAGTAAATATTTCATACATCCTGGACCAAGGGAATTGAGATCTTAATGCATATAGCACTGTAAGTCACCAGTGAATAATCAAGCTCAACCAAAACACAATAAATGTTTACTTATTTAACAGATATGTAATGTTTCTCATGATTATTTTCCCAGAATGTGCTATACAGAGTACTGTAGGATTAGAATGGAGAAAATCTTATAAGGATAGGTTATGCACTGTGGAGGATCACTTAGGACCATTTGGGAAATTTGTGTTTATTCTAAAACACAATAAGAAACCAGGACATTTTAATGCAAGAGAACAGCATGTCCAGAATTAGAAAAGAGAAATCTTAATCTGTATTGAGAAGCTGTGGATGTTGGGGCTTATAGAGAAAAAGAAGCAGCCCAGAAACAGCTTGGAATATTATGACACTAGAGGAAAATCAAAGAGGGCTCTGCCAAGCAAAAAGAAGCGAAGAATGAGAAAGATACAGGAAAAGAAATAGGCCTTGACCACACAGTGGAATGAGGTAGACATAAGAGTCAAAAAGGCATCAAAAACATGGGACTAGATGAGTAACTAAACGACCGAAAAGTCAGAGAAAAAGAAAGAGATAAATTAAGGTTTTGTCCACAAGCATCATATTCCTGTGTTTCATTGACTTTGTACCAGAAAAGATTAAAAAAAAAAAAGTTACTGCAGCAAATCACAGAAATAAATACACTCAAGAGCCTCTGCTAGACTTTATCAAATACCAGAACCAAAGGATAACTACTCAATGATTACAAGCAGGCAGTCTTTGGCCACTTTAACACTTAAATAAGTCATACATTGTATAGTATAGAGGATGAATGGAAATAAAGTAAAAATGATCCATTCCTTTACAGAGCCAGCCTGAGCTAAATCCTAGACAAAACCTAATACTCTCCTTAAACATGTGTCCACTTCCTCCAAGAGTTTCTCATTCCTTTTGCCCAAATCCACCCTTGTTTACTATCCCTGCATTTTCGCACTCTCAGCAGAAGTTCAGCTAATCTCAAAGATGTAGTCATACTACTAAAAGATGAAATCTAAGCTGTGGTAGCATGATAGAGGAGAGTTTCAGCCCACAGACCTTCATCAATGAAGTGAACTTTTGTAGCCAGTGGTGTTCAAAATAGAATATCAGCAACAGTACAAATGACACAGTGATGGAAGAGCACCACAGACCAGTTCTAAGCAACAAAAGCTGCTTTAATGGGAAAATATTGATGACTTCACCTCCCACCTCACCCACACACACTCATAGTTCTACCTTTGTCTCAGAGAAAGATTCCTGGAAGAAGAAGGATAGGAGCTCAAACTCCTTCCAGGAAGCCAACTGGGGAGCCTGAGCCATGGAATTTCAATTTGGGTCTAGAGTTCTTTTTATGAGGATATTGTGTCTTCCACCCCTCAAATGGGTGGCCTTGGAAATGGCAGTTACAATTGTGATTTTAAAGAAATACTAAATACAGATGTTCTTCTATTTACTGCCTTTAAATTTTATAAATAGGTAATTGTGAGATTTCATTTACACTGATTAAAAAATAAATGACCCTTAAACAAATTTGGCCAAAATGTTGTTAGCACTTCATTGTAATGACATTCTGCAAATACTCCAAAGCTGTGTTCTTAATTAAACAAGAAAGGCACTGCATTCACATCAATATAATAAGTTGAATAGTGAAAAATTTTAATCAACCAATTGTACCATTCTTACTAAAAAGCCAAAACTATTCTGGATGTGGGGGCATTTGCTTCGGTTTTATGCTGGTTTATTCTATTGGATTGACAATTACTTGACCATCTAGTTTTACTTTGTGTTGACCATTGTTGTTGTCTATGTTAATGAGCTTCCCTGGGGGCTCAGGCGGTAAAAGAATCTGCCTGCAATAAAAGAGATCCCGGTTCAATTCTTGGGTCAGGTAGATCCACTGGAAAAGGGAATGGTTACCCATTCCATTATTCTTGCCTGGATAATCCCATGGACAGAGCCTGGTAGGCTGTAGTCCATGTGGTCACAGTGGGATGCTCCTGGGCAACTAAACACACATGCTATGTAATATATCATAGTCCCTCAAATTTGTGGACTACACGAGGTAACGTTGCAAATTTTTAATTTAGAGGATGAAGTGGGCTCCCTGTTTCCAGAATTGGAAACTTCCAGCACCAGCAATTACAGCTAGATAAGGTAGGATATAAAATAAACAAGCAAAAAGGATTGACTCATAGCATGAATGTGTGTCCAGCTTTCTTTTTATTTGCATTTAACATTAATACTTGAGTAAAGTGCTTTGATAGTATTCATGAAGGAGTCAGGTAGGGCAGGACTGGAAGAAAATAGGTCTTGCATAGGTCAAGGAAAAAGGCTCTGGGGCAGGGAGAGTGGGAGGGTTTCACCTTTAGTTGAAAGAATTTGCCTTTGTTTCCAATTCCATGGACTCCTTTAGCCATCAGTTCAGTTCAGTTCAGTTGCTCAGTCATGTCCTACTTTGCGACCTCATGAACCACAGCACGCCAGGCCCCCTGTCTGTCACCAACTCCCGGAGTTCACTCAGGCTCAGGTCCATTGAGTCAGTCATGCCATCCATCCATCTCATTCTCTGTCGTCCCCTTGTCCTCTTGTCCCCAATCCCTCCCAGCGTCAGAGTCTTTTCCAGTGAGTCAATTCTTCGCATGAGATGGCCAAAGTACTGGAGTTTCAGCTTTAGCATCAGTCCTTCCAAAGAACACCCCGGGTTGATCTTCAGAATGGACTGGTTGGATCTCTTTGCAGTCCAAGGGACTCAGGAATCTTCTCCAACACCCCAATTCAAAAGCATCAATTCTTCGGCGCTCACCTTTAGCCATAACATAGCATAAACAGAAGATTTGAACTTAAATAATAAATTAATTAAAGAAGGCAGGATGGTTTTGTTTCTGCAAATGCCTTGAACAAAGCATGTGTTCCTGTTTAACACTGGATAAGCTCCAGTTGATGTCTAGATCGTTGTCAGAACATTTATTTTTCTTTGGATTTTTTTCTTCCCCCAGTGGGTCATTCTGAAGCCATGGCTACAGGTCTGGACTTCAAAGTTACTGCCAGCTTCACTGGAAAAGCCATTGTGTTACATTTCCCCCACCCTCATTGGAATGAAATCTTAGTTTTTTAAAATCACATGAGGCTTGAAAATGATCAATCTTGATACCAAAACAACAGAAGAAACTTGATGAAGAGTTGAAGGAAATTCACCAGTGCAACAACAAAGACAATAAATACTGAAAATATTAAATATTTTGCATTGTACAAGACTTTGAGTGTCATCTAAAGAAACAACAGCAAAATAACATTTTTTGCAAGGCAGTTGTGAATGCCTGATATGAGTGTGCAAAAGCACTGCAAAAGAAGTTTGGAAAATAATGATATTTTATATTACCTTGTTTATTTTATTCAACTACACAGGCCTGTAGAGGGTAAAATACATATACCATGAATTACAAATATGTCAAGACAATAAATGAATAAACCTGAATGATTGTATCTTACATTTTTATTAGAAAATTTAACCCATAATAAAAGACACATAGCATAATGCCACAGATTGCAGAACAACTCTAAAAGTAGAACAAAAGAGAGCCTGTAGAAGACAGTTATTTAACTGAAAAAATAAAAGAATTTTGTAAAAGTAAATCAAAATAAAGACTCTGATATCACTGTAAAGGGATTTGATTTCTCTCTTTTCAATTTTTAAATCCTATAGACCAATTTTAGTCATCATATGAGTAAAACACCCACTCCTTCCCAGGATTTCCCAAGGATTGCTGAAATTCAACCATGAACATATGGGTTTTGGTCCTGTGTCTTCCCACTTCTGATGCTAGGTTTATAAACTAGTATTTGCTGAGCTTTCCAGGTGACTCACCAGTAAAGAATCCATCTGCCAAGCAGAAGATGCAAGTTCAATCCCTGGGTTGAGAAGATCCCCTGGAGAAAGAAATGGCAACCCACTGCAGTATTCTTGCCTGAAAAATCCGATAGACAATGGAGCCTGGTGGGCTATAGGGTATGAAGTTGCAAAAAGTTGGACACGACTTAGTGCCTTGACAGCAGCAGTTTAATAAATCACCCCAAAACTCAGTACCATAAAACAACAATCACTGGTGTGCAATTATATGAGTTATCTCGTGGTTCTATCCCCTCGAGTGGCTTGCTGGAACTGGCTGATATAGGACCACCTTAGGAGTCCGGCCCAGGTCTTGTCACCTTCAGGCAGATGGATTTCCAGCAGGAAGAAAGGGTAAGTACAATGCACAAACCTTAGCAAGGATCTGTTTGCATCACATTTGCTGCTGTTTGAGGGGCCAAAGCAATCATATGAGTAAGCTCAGTCAGAGTACAAGGGTATGCATAGAGAATAAAGCAAGGAGATGTGATTTAAATTTCTCAGAAAAATATTTGGAGAATTAAATGAGAAAATATATATGGAAGCTTTGAAAAATGCAAGGAACTCCATAATTGTAGAATATTATCATATCACTAGAGAAATGGCTCTTGTTCTGGATAGCTTTTTTCCTTCTAAGTGTAATTATATTTATAATTGTTATTACTATTTTAGTTTTTATATATGTCCCAACAAATTAAGAACAGATTGACACCGGGAATTCCCTAGTGTTCCAGGAATTAGGACTCCACTTTTTCATGGTGGAGGGCCCAGGTTCAATCCTGGTTGGGAAACTAAGATCCTGCAAGCTTCATGGCATGAACAAATACACACAAACACACAAGTATATCTACCCCAATAGAAAGCATTTACATTTTCCATATATTTGAAAAGCAAAATCATTACTTTTTAAACAAAAATTTTAATGTTTCAGCCAGGTATCTAGGAAGTATTTATTAATTTAGCAGAAAAAAATTCAGACATCTTACTTATTCTTTATAGAATTAAGACTTTTACATATTTTGCCTAAATGGCTGGACAATCTAACAAAGCTGATTTTTATGTAGTATCTGGATGTTCCATCTACCTAACAGTAAAGATTTTGAGTCTGTACTGATTAAATTCTTTTATTTCATTTTTTTAAAAGATAGTACAGCTGCCTGTTTTTAAAAACCTTGATTATTCTAGATTATGCCCTGAGATATGTCTTTTGCTAAGAATAGTGACTTTTTCCTAACACAACCCAGTGTATCTCTTCTTTACTAAATTTACTTCAGCGAAATAAGTTCTAATTTTTAATTTCTTAATACCCACTGTCCCCAGGAAGTGTAAGCTTTACAGAAAAATGATACCCTATCTTAATTTGAGGTGTCTACACATGGCTGATTTAAGGATCTAGATCTGGTAGATAGAGTGCATGATGAACTATGGAATGAGGTTCATGACACTGTACGGGAGACAGGGATCAAGACCATCCCCATGGAAAAGAAATGCAAAAAAGCAAAATGGCTGTCTGGGGAGGCTATACAAATAGCGGTGAAAAGAAGAGAGGTGAAAAGCAAAGGAGAAAAGGAAAGATATAAGCATCTGAATGCAGAGTTCCAAAGACTAGCAAGAAGAGATAAGAAAGACTTCTTCAGCGATCAATGCAAAGAAATAGATGAAAAGAACAGAATGGAAAAGACTAGAGATCTCTTCAAGAAAATTAGAGATACCAAGGGAACATTTCATGCAAAGATGGGCTCGATAAAGGACAGAAATGGGATGGACCTTACATAAGCAGAAGATA
The DNA here is from genome assembly GCA_917880005.1 of Nanger dama. Lineage (NCBI taxonomy): Eukaryota > Metazoa > Chordata > Mammalia > Artiodactyla > Bovidae > Nanger > Nanger dama. The sequence goes on along the minus strand of CAKJTW010000032.1, from coordinate 8,890,378 downwards.
TTAAGAACAGGTGGCAAGAATACATGGAAGAACTGTACACAAAGATCTTCACAACCCAGATAATCATGATGATGTGATCACTAATCTAGAGCCAGACATCTTGGAATGTGAAGTCAAGTGGGCCTTAGAAAGCATCATTGCAAACAAAACTAGTGGAGGTGATGGAATTCCAATGGAGTTGTTTCAATTCCTGAAAGATGATGCTGTGAAAGTGCTGCACTCAATATGCCAGCAAATTTGGAAAACTCAGCAGTGGCCACAGGACTAGAAAAGGTCAGTTTTCATTCCAATCTCGAAGAAAGGCAATGCCAAAGAATGCTCAAACTACTGCACAATTGCACCCATCTCACATGCTAGTAAAGTAATGCTCAAAATTCTCCAAGCCAGGCTTCAGCAGTACGTGAACCGTGAGCTCCCTGATGTTCAAGCTGGTTTTAGAAAAGGCAGAGGAACCAGAGATCAAATTGCCAACATCCGTGGATAATGGAAAAAGCAAGAGAGTTCCAGAAAAACATCTACTTCTGCTTTATTCACTATGCCAAAGCCTTTGACTGTGTGGATCACAATAAACTGTGGAAAATTCTGAGAGAGATGGGAATACCAAACCACCTGACCTGCCTCTTGAGAAATCTGTATGCAGGTCAGGAAGCAACAGTTAGAACTGGACATGGAACAACAGACTGGTTCCAAATAGGAGAAGGAGTATGTCAAGGCTGTAATAAGCAGGCTGTCACCCTGCTTATTTAACTTCTATGCAGAGTACATCATGAGAAACCCTGGGCTGGAAGAAACACAAGCTGGAATCAAGATTGCCGGGAGAAATATCATTAACCTCTGATATGCAGATGACACCACCTTTATGGCAGAAAGTGAAGAGGAGCTAAAGGGCCTCTTGTTGAAGGTAAAAGAGGAGAGTGAAAAAGTTGGCTTAAAGCTCAACATTCAGAAAATGAAGATCATGGCATCCGGTCCCATCACTTCATGGGAAATAGATGGGAAACAGTGGAAACAGTGTCAGACTTTATTTTTTGAGTTCCCAAATCACTGCAGATGGTGACTGCAGCCATGAAATTAAAAACACTTACTCCTTGGAAGAAAAGTTATGAGCAACCTAGATAGTATATTCAAAAGCAGAGACCTTAGTTTGCCAACTAAGTTCCTTCTAGTCAAGGCTATGGTTTTTCCTGTGGTCATGGATGGATGTGAGAGTTGGACTGTGAAGAAGGCTGAGCGCTGAAGAACTGATGCTTTTGAACTGTGGTGTTGGAGAAGACTCTTGAGAGTCCCTTGGACTTCAAGGAGATCCAGCCAGTCCATTCTGAAGGAGATCCACCTTGGGATTTCTTTGAAAGGAATGATGCTAAATCTGAAACTCCAGTACTTTGGCAACCTCATGCGGAAGAGTTGACTCATTGGAAAAGACTGATGCTGGGAGGGATTGGGGGCAGGAGGAAAAGGGGATGACAGAGGATGAGATGGCTGGATGGCATCACGGACTCGATGGACGTGAGTGAGTGAACTCTGAGAGATGATGATGAACAGGGAGGCCTGGCATGCTGCGATTCATGGGGTCGCAGAGTCGGACATGACTGAGCGACTGAACTGAACTGTACTGAACACAAGGCTAGTAATCATAAAGAGGCAGTTGACTGTTCCCACCTACTACCCAGCACTTTATCCAATGCATAGCTTTAAATGTCTTTTTGTTCTCTTCTTTTATTCCTCTTTCAGCTTTAACTACCTTATTATTATTATTTTAAATTTTATTTTTACTTTATTCTGTTACAAAACTATATTGGTTTTGCCATACATTGACATGAATCAGCCACAGGTGTACACGAGCTCCCAATCCCGAAGCCCCCTCCCACCTCCCATCCCATATCATCTCTCTGGAGTATCCCTGTGCACCAGCCCTAAGCAGCCTGTGTCCTGTATCGAACATAGACTGGCACTTCATTTCTTACATGATAGTATACATGTTTCAAGAACACCAATACAGTATACTGACACATATATATGGAATTTAGAAAGATAGTAATGATGACCCTGTATGTGAGACAACAAAAGAGACACAGAGGTATAGAACAGACTTTTGGCCTTATTATTATTTTTTCCCCATTTTATTCCCCTATTGTGTCATTAGCCACAAGGTTTCTTAGCAAATATATTAGATTCATTCTAAATTTGAATCATGTTCCATGAGAAAAAATACTTAGAGGTACAAATAAGAATTATTAAAAGAAACATGGTAATTGGTGTTAAAAAAAAAAACAAAACAGTTTAGAACTCTTGGGATATGGTTATCCTAAAGCTATATAGTTCTTTAACCATAATATTTACCTTGATGGAAAGTTTTAGTTACATACTTGGTAGGCCTCACCTGTGGATATGAAGTTTAATATTTATGAAAAACAAGCACTCTTACACTGCTGCTAAGTTGCTTCAGTTGTGTCCGACTCTGTGTGACCCCACAGATGGCAGCTCACCAGGCTCCCCCATCCCTGGGATTCTCCAGGCAAGAACACTGAAGTGGGTTGCCATTTCCTTCTCCAAAGCATGAAAGTGAAAAGTGAAAATGAAGTCTCTCAGTCGTGTCCGACCCTCAGCGGCCCCATTGACTGCAGCCTACCAGGCTCCTCCATCCATGGGATTTTCCAGGCAAGAGTACTGGAGTGGGGGTGCCATTGCCTTCACCAACTCTTACATTACACATATAGAATAACTTCAATACATATGAGTTATAATAAAGGTTAATCCCAGGACAATTAAAAGGCCCAGTGTAATCACAATCCTTTCATTTGTTGATGGGGAAAGGTTGAAGGCAGGAGGAGAATGGGATGACAGAGAATGAGATGGTTGAATGGCATCATCAGCTCAATGGACATGAGTTCAAGCAAACTGATAGAGATGGTGAAGGACAGGGAAGCCTGGTGTGCTGCAGTCCATGGGGTTGGAAAGAGCTGGACACAACTTAATGACTGAACAACAACTAGTTCATTGTTGTCACTTAGTCACTAAGTCCTGTCCGATGGTTTTGGGACCCCATGGACTGTAGCTCACTGGGTTCCTCTGTCCATGGAATTTTCCAAACAAGAATACTGGAGTGGGTTGTCTTTTCCTTCTCCAGGAGATCTTCCCCACCCAGGGTCAAACCCATGTCCCCTGCATTGGCAGGCAGATTCTTTACTGCTGAGCACCAGGGAAGCCCACCAGTATCTAACAAACTATGCTTAAAATTTTTTTGAATCATTGTAAATTTATAAATACTAGCAATAGTGAAATTTGCAGAGAAAAAAATATTATATCTAACACAACTTTTGACTTGAGAATAGTTCCTGTATTCCCCTTCTTTGAAAATGAGTAATACTACTAATCAAAATTCACTTACAACCATGTCATAAACTGAGTAGTGGCAATCTTCTGGTTTAAATTTTTGATCCTACATGAAAAAATTAGATGCACAAATTATATTGTCAGAACAATGGTCTGGCATTGCTGGATGTCAGATTTTTTTTTTTTTAAATCTAATTTCAGTTGATTCTAATCCAAATGTCCAGTTTCATCTTCCATGCCCACCCAACTCTAAGCAATCTATCTATGAGCCATAAGGAACTTGAGCTCTATCCTCAGACCTGGCACATGACCTCTGACCTGGACATGGCAGTAGAAAGCCCCGCTCAGGCCTTCTACCCCAGACCAAAAGATGTTTCTTCTCAGGATCTTTGTCTCCATTTTTCTAGACCAAAATCATTGAAACACTGGAATTTTCTGCCTACTAAGCCAGACACTCTCTCCCAGGGCCATATGAGGAGGCTTGTCTCTGGGATGATGGTAATGGAGGGTTCACTCCTAAGCTCATGTGTCAGTGTGTCTGCCCAGAAGTCCACTTATAGTAGGGACACAACTACAGAAAGCAAGTGAAGATGTGTAAGTCACAAACTAGGGCTCCGCTGCTGCTTTTGCCTGTCCCTCTTAAAGATAGGAAAGAGCTGATGGAAGTCATTATCTTTCCCCAAACCAGTGCTCTTTTAGGTTTAAATGTCTTTCTGTGTATCAGCTCTTCTACACCCTGGAGTCCTGTCCCCTTCCACTCCTGGAGAGCTCGTCCAGATTCAATTTCACTTCCTTTTTGAAAATTTTCATGACTTTTCTGGGCAAATCAGCTCTTCTGTCCTTTTGATTACTACACTAGGTTTTACTTACACTTATAGAAATTAATACAACTGACTATTTATTCACTATTTATCTCCTCATGAAAAATGGGACAGGGAAGACTTAAATTCAAATACTAGCCATTCATAAATATTTAATAAAAGTGTGTTGAATTACATGTGTAAAATATATTATTTATTTATAAATTGATTATCAAGGTCATTGCTCATGCCAAAATTCTCTAGGCTACAGTTCAGGATAATGCTAAATTTTTATGAATATAAAGGAATAAAACAGTAAACTCAAAATCAGTTCAAATATTTTCCAAATGTGAATAATTTTAAAAATTTCATTTATAAAGACAAATTCTTAAGATAATGCAATCCTTGAAAAAGCTGACAGTTGTACTTGACATTCAAAGGTAACTTTTGAAAAGCAATTGTGTTTATCTTTTTAACCTCTGGCTGCTATTACTTTGGGTGACTTATTTTCTTCTTATGGCTCTGCTGTACACATATGTATTTCCCCTAATTTTATAATGTATTGATGATATTTAGCAATAGTTTTAATCTAGGTTCAATGTAATACGGACACTGTGTCCACTTAAACTGGACATTTGTCTCTGTGTTGCATATATTTTATTTAAGTCGGTATTATTTAAGCTATTAGGAAAATACAAGTATTGGTTCCTCAAGTGGTTTGTGGAAGTACCCCGATTAAATAAAATACAGAACAACAACAACACAAAGGTAACTTTTTACTATTGATCACAACTGGGACTTCCCCTAGTAGTTCAGCTGGTAAAGAATACACCTGCAATGCAGGAGACCCCAGTACAATTCCTAGGTTGGCAAGATATGTTAGACAGGGATAGGCTATCCATTCTAGTATTCTTGGGCCTACCTCATGGCTCATGGCTCAGTGGAGAAGGCAATGGCACCCCTCTCCAGTACTCTTGCCCGGAAAATCCCATGGAGGGAAGAGCCTAGTAGGCTGCAGTCTATGGGGTCGCTAGAGTCTGACATGACCGAGCAACTTCACTTTCACTTTTCACTTTCATTCATTGGAAGGAGATGGCAACCCACTCCAGTATTCTTGCCTGGAGAATCCCAGGGATAGGGGAGCCTGGTGGGCTGCTGTCTATGGGGTCACACAGAGTCAGACACCACTGAAGTGACTTAGCAGCAGCAGCATGGCTCAGCTGGTAAAGAATCCGCTTGCAATGCAGGAGGCCTGGGTTGGATCCCTGGGTTGGGAAGATCTCCTGGAGAAGGGAACAGCTACCCACTCCAGTATTCTTGCCTGGAGAATACAGACCATGGGGTCAAAAAGAGTCAGAGATGACTGAGCAGCTTTCACATTCATTTTTCACCACTGGGACAAAGGGCAGAGGGTTTATCAGTAAAATCTGGGGAGTTATTCTGTTTTCCAGTCAAATGCCTGTCTGATGAATATCACAACCTTTCTCTCTTCTTGTCAGTAAAATTTCTCAAGTCATTGTGTTATTCAGGGCCATGTGGGCATAGATTCTTAGGTCAATTAATACAGCTGAAATAGGAACACAAAAACATAGAAATGCATACAATCAAAGTTTCTCCTTTTTTACTCAAGGTATATTTTTTAATATAATTGACATATAGCATCATACAAGTTTTAGATGTACAACACAATGATTTGGTATTTGTATATATTGTAAATAAGGGCTTCCCTCGTGGCTCAGATGGAAAATAGTCACCACAGTAAATCTAGTTAACATCCATCATCACACTTTGTTGTGATTTCTTTCTTGTGGTGAGAACTTTTAAGATCTAGTCTCTGCAACTTTCAAATGTGCAATACACTATTATTTACTATAGTCGCCACCACGCTTTGTGTTATATCCCCATGATTTATATATACCTGTAAATTTATACCTTTTAACCCATTTCACCAGTGTTGGCTGCCCACCCAAACCCCATGTTTGGAAACCAACAATCTGTTCTCTGTATTTATGTTTTGTTCATCATGGTTATTGCTTGATTCCACATTTAAGTGTGATCATACAGCATTTGTCTTTCTCTGACTTATTTCATATAGCATAATGTGCTCAAGATTCATTCATGTTATTGCAAATAGTAAGATTTCTTTATGGTAAGTCCATAACCAGTACATAAAATGTACCTTCATAATCCTAATGTATAAGCTTGGGGTACCTCCACACCCTACACACCCTTATAGTGAAGAAATAGTTGATAGTGGTATGTGTGTGTTAGTTGATTAGTCATGTGTGACTCCCTGTGACTCCATGGACTGTAGCCCTTCAGGCTTCCCCATCCATGGAATTTTCCAGGCAAGAATACAGAAGTAGGTTGCTATTTCCTACTCCAGGGGATCTTCCTGACCCAGGGAATGAACCCAGGTCTCTTGCATTGCAGGTGGATGCTTTACCATCTGAGCTACTAGGTATAATTGATGTAATTTACTTTTTACTCTTCTTTTTCACTGTCAGTATGATTAACCACAATTCTACTTCAGTCCTACCTGAGACCCAAGGTCTAGCACAATAGCAAGAATCATTTATACCTGGCCTGAGGGAAGGGGCACGAAAAAGTTGCTGTACTTTGGCAAAGACTATTACTATAATTGACTCAATGGATATGAGTTTGGGTAGACTCCGGGAGTTGGTGATGGACAGGGAGGCCTGGTGTGCTGCAGTTCATGGGGTCGCAAAGAGTCGGACACGACTGAGTGACTGAGCTGAACTGAACTGATTACTATAATGATAAAAGTGAAGCAAAGCAAAACAAAATTTTCACTAGTGCAGTATATCAGTTTTTAAATCAAAAGAGAAATGAAGTAATAAATTTTGTGGATTTTGATGCATCACAATTGTTTACTATTTCTTTTCTTGGCAATTTCAATTGTGACAAAAATACCTTAAGAAATAAGTAGTATATATACAAAAATACAAGAAAAGAAAATCCAAGATGCTTCTCAAAATGGAAAGAGAAAAAGAAAACAGATGAGACTTTTGTCAAATTTTAATTGACAAAGCAAAGAATATTACACTCTCTTCTTGAGACTCCATGGACTGTAGCCTTCCAGGCTCCTCTGTCCATGGGATTCTCCAGGCAAGAATACTGGGTGGGTTGTCATTTCCTTCTTCAGGGCATCTTCTCGACCCAGGAATTGAACCCGGGTCTCCTGCACTACAGGCAGATTTTTACCAAGTGGTATAAGGGAAGCCCATATCACACTAATAAAACTTCATTAAATCATTAAATATTTAAAATGAATTTTGAACTCTAGCTTATTGAATGGTTCCTTTTTATGTATTTGAAGCCCTATTATGAAATATATACATAAGGAAATTCTAATGTAAAACCAAACTATTTAATGCATTCCTCTCAATTGAAAATTTCATTTACCTTTCCAAAATTTAATCACCTCAGAATATTATATGTCATTTTATATTTCTTTTAAAATATAAGTTTATTTATTTTAATTGGAGGTTGGGGGAGGCAGATAAACTAGAGAGTTGGAATATTTAGTGAAGCCCAAGAATGCTTCCCTCCCATGAGGAATGCAGAATAAAACTAATATAATCTCTTTCTAGAATACTTGGAAAATGCAGAAAACTATGAAAAAGGAATAAAAATTACTTAAATTATCACAATTTAATAATAACCAACAATAGCATAGATGTTTCTTCCAATTAAAAAATACTTATATATAGTTATATTGCATATTGCATGTATATTTTCTTAAATTACTTTTAATATTCAATATTATCAAAAGAGAATTACATGTTACAAATTATTTCCCATCACCTCCAGGGGAAAATCTGAATTCTTTACTCCAACACTCAAAACCTCACACAATTGGGACCCACTTTTTTTAACTGGCTCTTTCTGCCTGTCTACATTGTCTTTCCTCTAGACTAGCCCACATTTTATCTCCTAGGAAGACTTTCTGTACAAATCCTAGCTTACGGCTCTTTCCATCTCCTGAATTTGCTATCTGTGGCACTGGCACTTCCATACTTCTTACTGTCTGAGATTCCTTTTGCATTTATTTATATGTCTGTATCTACATCAGTATCTATTTTTCTGACCTCTATCTCCATCCAGCTGAAATTTTCCTGATGCCAAAGATCCGAATAAGTTTACATACCTCCAAGAAACCTAACACAAGACCCTATATACCATGGATGTTGAATATAGGTGTGCCGTATTTTAAAAAGTTTAGGACAATAGATAATACAATTTACACAGGAAGAATATGAATGGATTAATTTAAAACAACAAGTTTGACGCTTACCTGTTCTCCATTGAGTGTCTGGAGAATCCTGATGTCTTTGCCCTCCATCCTGTAGATGACAACCTGGCCTGTATGATTGTACCTTGGCTGTCCAGCAATGTAGAGCACATCTCCAGGAACAGTGGCAGAGCTTACTGTGTAACCTAACAAAAGAGAGAAGCCGGATATACTTGCCGGCCCCTTACAGTCTGCATGGAATAAATTAAGATCTATTTTAAATAGCTGGGAGAATCATTTGTATATGTTTATATGGACGTCTTTTTTTTTGGAAAATAAATGTTTTCCTTAATGCAGGTAAATTTGTGTTGGTTACAGCTTTAAGTTTGTTCCCTGATTATCTACCACAGTTGCTTCATTCTGAAATTTATTTTCCTCCAAATCTTAAATTTTCACTGTTAAAAGGCACAGATGATATAACAATGACAGAAAAACACACATACATACACACACATATACAACTCTAGTAATCTCAATCTACTCTTTGGTAATAAACCAACTGTATTTCAAAAAAAAATTACTTTACAATATTGTATTGGTTTTGCCATACATCAACGAATCCACCACAAGTGTACACGTGTTCCCCATCCTGAACCCTTCTTTCACCTCCTTCCCCATACCATCCCTCTGGGTCATCCCAGTGCACCAGCCCCAAGTATCCGGTATCCTGCATCGAACCTGGACTGGTGATTTGTTTCATATATAATATTATACATGTTTCAATGCCATTCTCCCAAATCATCCCACCCTGTCCCTCTCCCACAGAGTCCAACAGACTGTTCTGTACATCTGTGTCTCTTTTGCTGTCTCACACACAGGGTTATTGTTACCATCTTTCTAAATTCCATATATATGCATTAGTATACTGTTTGGTGTTTTTCTTTCTGGTTCACTTCAGTCTGTATAATAGGCTCTAGTTTCATCCACCTTATTAGAACTGAGGGAAACCTCTTACACTGTTGGTGGAATGCAAACTGGTACAGCCACTATGGAGAACAGTGTGGAGTTTCCTTAAAAAACTGGAAATAGAACTGAATTATGACCCAGCAATCCCACTACTGAGTATACACACCGAGGAAGCCAGAATTGAAAGAAACACGTGTACCCCAATGTTCATCACAGCACTGTTTTTAATAGCCAGGACATGGAGTATTACTCAGTTTATATTTCATTCACATCAGGAAAATACCCTACACCTACAAAGTGGTTGAGCTTTTAAATATAACTCATTCATTTCACATGTTTCATTTCATTAATAATGTATGATAATATCGTGCAATTTATAATGAATATCAAATTTCTGGCAGATGAGATAATGGATATTTACTAACTCGATTTTTACATCACTCACGACCCACTATATAGACATATACAAGTTGTGTCAGAGTGGAAATAGACACTGGAAAAACTTGCAAACAGCGGAAGCCAAAATAAACAGACAAGAGGGAGCCACTCTGGAAGTGACAGGTGCAACAGATTAAAACCCTGTAGTTAACATTGACTAAGCATTGGAAGGGACCTGAAACCTTGAGCATAAGTACAAGCTGGAACAAGGAACTATGTGAAACTGAACTGACCCCACACTGCCACTGCTTCAGAGGAATTCCTGGATATATTTTTATTTTTATAATTTTAATTTTTACTTTTTAAGCTTTTTATTACTCCTTTAATTTTCATTTTTATAGCCTACTGGTACCTTGTAAGAAAAGACCCTATTTTTAATACAAATTTCATATATACATATTTTTTCATTTTTGTGATTGATTTTGTTTTGTACTTTTAATATTGTATTTTTGAGAGTCTAACTTCTACTCTGGATTATTAATCTTTACTTTTTGGTAGTATCATCTTGTACCTTTAAGAATCTAATCTTCAGTATCCATTTTCACTTAGGGGTGTGATTACTGGCTTGATTGCTCTCTGCCCTTTTGACTCTCCCTTTTCTCCCCCAGGTCACCTCTATCTCCTCCTTCCCCCTTTTCCTCTCTACTTAACTCTGTGAATCTCTCTGAGTGTTCTGAGCTGTGGAGAGCACTTAGGGAACTGATTACTGGATAGACTGGTCTCTCCCCTTTTAACTGCCCCTCATCTCCTCCTGGTCACCTCTATCTCCTTCCTCCCTCTTCTCATCTCTGTGTAACTCCATGAACCTCTCTGGGTGTTCCAGACTGTGGAGAGCACATAGGGAATTGATGCTGGCTAGATTGCTCTCTCCACTTTTGACTCCCCCTCTTCTCCTCCTGGCCACCTCTATCTCCCTTCTCCCTCTTGTCTTCTCTGCATAACTATGTGAACCTCTCTGAGTGTCCTTCACTGTGGAGAATCTTTTCACCATTAACCTAGATATTTTATCATCTATGCTGTATGTATGAAGTCTTGAGGCTACTGTAAGAATAAGACTGAAAGCCAGAGGCAGGAAGCTTAAATCCAAAACTTGAGAACACCAGAAAACTCCTGATTCTAGGGAACATTATTTGAAAAGAGTTCATCCAAAAGTCTCCAAACATACACTAAAACCACCCAAAAGCCAACAAGTTCCAGAACAAGACACACCATGCTAATTCTGCAGCAATGCAGGAACACAAACCTGAGCATTAAAATACAGGCTTCCTAAAGTCATGCCACACCCATAGACACCCCAAAACTCACTACTGGACAATTCATTTCACTCCAGAGAGAAGAGATCCACCTCCACCCACCACAACACAGATGCAAGCTTCCCTATCAGGAAACCTTGATAAGCCACTAGTCCAACCCCACCCACAGGGAGCAACCTCCACAATAAAGAGAAACTACAAACTTCCAGCCTACAGAAAGGCCACCCCAAACACAGTAATCTAAACAAAATGAAAAGGCAGAGAAATATTTAGCAAGTAAATGATCATGATAAATGCCCACCAAACCAAACAAAGGAGAAGATAGAAAGTCTCTCTGAAAAAGAGTTCAGAATAATGATAGTAAAGATGATCCAAAATCCTGAAAACAAACTGGAGTTATAGATAAATGGACTAGAGAAAACGATTGAGAATATGCAAGAAATGTTTAACAAAGCCCTGCTGCTGCTGCTGCTAAGTAGCGTCAGTCATGTCCAACTCTGTGCGACCCCATAGATGGCAGCCTACCAGGCTCCCCTGTCCCTGGGATTCTCCAGGCAAGAACATTGGAGTGGGTTGCCATTTCCTTCTCCAATGCATGAACTAGAAGAAATGAAAAAGAGTTAATCAATAATGAATAATGCAATAACTGAGATCAAAAGCACTCTGGAGGGAACCAGAGGCATAAGATAGGGTAAGTGAGGTGGAAGAGAGAATGGTGGAAATAAATGAAGAAGAGAGGAAAAGAGGAAAAGAATTTAAAGAACTGAGGGCAACCTCAGAGACATCTGGGACAATGTTAAATGTCCCAACATTTTGAATCATAGGAGTCCCAGAAGAAATAGACAAAAGAAAGGGCATGAGAAAATACTTGAGGAGATAACAGTTGAAAACTTCCCCAAATGGGGAAGAAAATAGCCACCCAAGTCCAAGAAACCCAGAGAGTCCCAAACAGATTAAACCCAAGGTGAAACACTCCAAGAAACATAGTAATTAGACTAATGAAGGTCAAACACAAAGATAAATATTAAAAGCAGCAAGGGAAAAGCAACAAATAACACACAAAGGAATCCCCATAAGGATAACTGCTGATCTTTCAATAGAAACTCTTCAGGCCAGAAGGGAATGGCATTACATATTTAAAGTGATGAAAGAGGAAAACCTACAACCCAGAATACTATATCCAGCAAGGATCTCACTCAAATATGAAAGAGAAATCAAAAACTTTATAGACAAGCAAAAACTGAGAGAATTCAGCAACACCAAACCAGCTCTTCAACAAATGCTAAAGAATCTTCTCTAGACAGGAAATACAGAAAAAGGTTTATAAACGCAAACCCAAAACAACAAAGTAAATGACAATGGGGTCATACTTATCAATAATTATCTTCAGTGTAAGTGGGTTGAATGCTCTATCCAAAAGACAAAGACTGGCTGCTGCTGTTGTTGCTGCTAAGTTGTTTCAGCCATGTCCCACTCTCTGCGACCCCCACAGACGGCAGCCCACCAGGCTCTGCTGTCCCTGGGATTCCCAGGCAAGAACACTGGAGTGGGTTGCCATTTCCTTCTCCAGTGCATGAAAGTGAAAAGTGAAAGTGAAGTCGCTCAGTTGTGTCCGACTCTTCGTGACCCCATGGACTGCAGCCCACCAGGCTCCTCCGTCCATGGGATTTTCCAGGCAAGAGTACTAGAGTGGGTTGCCATTGCATACTCCACAAAGACTGGCTGAATGGATACAAAAACAAGACCCCTATATATACTGTCTATAAGAGATCCACCTCAAAACAAGGGACCCATACAGACTGAAAGTGAAGGGCTGGAAAAAGATATTTCATGCAAATGGAGACTAAAAGAAAGAAGGACTAGCAATACTCATATCAGATAAAACAGACTTTGAAATAAAGGCCATGAAAAGAGACAAAGAAGCACAGTACATAATGATCAAAGGATCAACCCAAGAAGAAGATATAACCATTAAAAATAGATATGCACCCAACATAGGAGCACCACAATATGTAAAGCAAATGCTAACAAGTATGAAAGGGAAATTAACAGCCACACAATAACAGTGGGAAACTTTAATACCCCACTCACACCTATGGATCGATCAACCAAACACAAAATTAGCAAGGAAACACAAACTTTAAATGGTATAATGGACCAGTCAGACCTAACTGATACCAATAGAACATTTCACCCCAAAACAATGAATTTCACCATTTTTTCATGTGCACATGGAACATTCTCCGGGATAGATGACATCCTGTGCCATAAATCTAGCTTTGGTAAATTAAAAAGAAAAAAAAAAAGAAATCATTTCAAGCATCTTTTCTGATCACATTGCAGTAAGTTTAGATGTCAAATACAGGAAAAAGAACAAAATACGTGGAGGCTAAACAATATGCTTTGGAATAACCAACGAATCACAGGAGAAATAAAAAAATAAATCAAAATGTGCATAGAAACAAATGAAAATGAAAACACGACAACCAACAACCCCAAACCTATGGGATTCAGTAAAAGCAGTGCTAAGGGAAGTTTCATAGCAATACAAGGTTACCTCAATAAACAAGAGAAAAATCAAATAAATGATGCAACTTTATACCTAAGCAACTAGAGAAAGAAGAAATTAAGAAGCCCAGGTTTAGTAGAAAGAAAGAAATCATAAAAATAAGGGCAGAAATAAGTGCAAAAGAAACAAAGGAGACTATAGCAAAAATCAAAAGTAAAAGCTGGTTTCTTTGAGAAGATAAATAAAATAGACAAAACATTAGCCAGTCTCATCAAGAAAAAAACGAGAGAAGAATCATATTGACACAATTAGAAGCGACAATGGAGAAATCACGACACAGAAATACAAAGTATCCGAAGAGACTGCTCTCAGCAACTATATGACAATAAAATGGACAACTTGGAAGAAACTGAGGAATTCTTAGAAAAGTATAACCTCCAAAACTGAACCAGGAAGAAACAGAAAATCTTAACAGTCCCATGACAGGTGCAGAAATCAAAACTGTAATAAAAAATGTTCCAACAAACAAAAGCTCAGACCAGATGGCTTCACAGGTGAATTCTACCAAAAATTAGAGAAGAACTAAACCTATCCTACTCAATCTCTTCCAGAAAACTGCAGAGGAAGGTAAACTGCCAAACTCATTCTATGAGGCCACCATCACCCTAATACCAAAACCTGACAAAGACGCCACAAAAAAGAAAACTACAGGCCAATATCACTGATGAACATAGATTCAAAAGTCCTTAACAAAATTCTAGCAAACAAAATCCAACAACATAACAAAAAGATCATACAACACGACCAAGTGGGCTTTATCCCAGGGATGCAAGGATTCTTCAGTATTCACAAATCAATCAGTATGATACACCACGTTAACGAATTGAAATATAAAAATCATATGATTATCTCAATAGATGCAGAGAAATCTGTTGACAAAATTCAACATCCATTTATGATAAAAACCCTCCAGAAAACAGACATAGAAGAAACATACCTCAACATAATAAAAGCTATATATGACAAACCCACAGCAAACATTATCCTCAATGGTGAAAAACTGAAAGCATTTCCCTAAAGTCAGGAACAAGACAAGGGTGTCCACTCTCACCACTACTATTCAAATAGTTTTGCTATTTTTTGCCACAGAAATCAGAAAACAAAAAGAAATAAAAGGAATCCATGTTGGAAAAATAAAAGAAGTAAAACTTTCACTGTTTGCAGATGACATGATCCTAACATAGAAAATCCTAAAGACACCACCAGAAAATTACTAGAGATAATCAATGAATATAGTAAAGTTGCAGGATATAAAATTAACATGCAGAAATCCCTTCAATCCTATACACTAACAATGAGAAAACAGAAAGAGAAGTTAAGGAAATTAGTCCATTCACCATTGCAATAAAAAGAACAAAATACTTAGGAATAAATCTACCAAAAGAGACAAAAGACCTGTATATAGAAAAGTATAAAACACTGATAAAAGAAATCAAAGATGACACAAATAAACAGCGAAACATACCATGTTCATGGTTTGGAAGAATCAATATAGTGAAAATGAATATATTACCCAAAGCAATCTATAGATTCAATGCAATCACTATCAAGGTAGCAACAGTAATTTTCATAGAACTAGAAAAAATAATTTCATAGTTTGTATGGAAATACAACAAACCTCGAATAGCCAAAGCAATCTTGAGAAAGAAGAATGGAAGGAGTAATCAACCTGCCTGACTTCACACTATACTACAAAGCTACAGACATAAGACAGTATGATACTGGCACAAAGACAGAAATATTGATCAATGGAACAGACACCTTATCTTTGACAAAGGAGGCAAGAATATACAGTGGAGAAAAGACAATCTGTTTAACAAGTTGTGCTGGGAAAACTGGTCAACCACTTGCAAAAGAATGAATGTAGAACACTTTCTAACACCATACACAAAAATAAACTCAAAATGGATTAAAGATCTAAATGTAAGACCAGAAACTATAAAACTCCTAGTGGAAAACAAGGGCAAAACATGCTCTGAAGTAAATCATGATAGGATCCTCTATGAGCCACCTCCAAGAAAATGAAAATGAAAGCAAAAATAAACAAATGGGACCTTTCCATTTATTTTTAACCTCACTGTCATTCAATTTATATTTTGTGTATATTTTTAAAATGTCACAATATATTAGAATAGCATTGCATATATAATATTTTTACATTATATAGTTTAGGGCACTGACAGTGTGTTGAAAAGTGGAAAATAATTTGGAGATTAGTTCTTCAGGAAACAGAAAAGTATCAAAATTTGTTGCATAAAATGTTACTTACTTTGGGGAAGTTTGCCAGAAACTATTTATGAAACAGAATGATCTCTGTTTCCAAGACAAACCATTCAATACCACAGTAATCCAAGTCTATGCCCCAACCAGTAATGCTGAAGAAGCCAAAGTTGAATGGTTCTATGAGACCTACAAAACATTTTAGAACTAACACCCAAAAAGATGTCCTTTTCATTATAGGGAACTGGAATGCAAAAGTAGGAAGTCAAGAAACACCTGGAGTAACAAGCAAATTTGGCCTTGGAATACAGAATGAAGCAGGGCAAAGGCTAATAGAATTTTGCCAAGAAAATGCACTGGTCATAGCAAACACCCTCTTCCAACAACACAAGAGAGACTCTACAGATGGACATCACCAGATGGTCAACATCGAAATCAGATTGATTATATTCTTTGCATCCAAGAATGGAGAAGCTCTATACAGTCAACAAAAACAAGACCGGAAGCCGAATGTGGCTCAGATGATGAACTCCTTTTTGCCAAATTCAGACTTAAAATGAATAAAATAGGGAAAATCACTAGACCATTCAAGTATGACTTAAATCAAATCCCTTATGATTATACAGTGCAAGTGAGAAATAGATTTAAGGGACTAGATCTGATAGAGTGTCTGATGGACTATGGAATGAGGTTCATTCCATTGTACGGGAGACAGGGATAAAGGCCATCCCCATGGAAAAGAAATGCAAAAAAGCAAAATGGCTTTCTGGGGAGACCTTACAAATAGCTGTGAAAAGAAGAGAAGTGAAAAGCAAAGGAAAAAGGAAAGATATAAACATCTGAATGCAGAGTTCCAAAAAATAGCAAGAAGAAACAAGAAAGCCTTCTTTGGGGATCAATGCAAAGAAATAGAGGAAAAGAACAGAATGGGAAAGACTAGAGATCTCTTCAAGAAAATTAGAAATACCAAGGGAACATTTCATGCAAAGATGGGCTCGATAAAGGACAGAAATGGTATGTGCCTAATTGAAGCATAAGATATTAAGAAGAGGTGGCAAGAATACACAGAAGAACTGTACAGAAAAAAGTCTTCATGACCAAGATAATCATGATGGTGTGATCACTCGCCTAGAGCCAGACATCCTGGAATGTGAAGTCAAGTGGGCCTTAGAAAGCATCACTACAAACAAAGCTAATGGAGGTGACGGAATTCCAGTGGAGCTGTTTCAAATCCTGAAAGATGATGCTGTGAAAGTGCTGCACTCAGTATGCCAGCAAATTTGGAGAACTCAGCAGTGGCCACAGGACTCGAAAAGGTCAGTTTTCATTCCAATCCCAAAGAAAGGCATTTCCAAAGAATGCTCAAACTACCACACAATTGCACTCATCTCACATGCTAGTAAAGTAGTAATGCTCAAAATTCTCCAAGCCAGGCTTCAGCAACATGGGAACCATGAACTTCCAGATGTTCAAGCTGATTTTAGAAAAGGCAGAGGAACCAGAGATCAAATTGCCAACATCCGCTGGATCATCAAAAAAGCAAGAGAGTTCCTGAAAAATAAACATCTATTTCTGCTTTATTGACTATGCCAAAGCCTTTGACTATGTGGATCACAATGAACTGTGGAAAATTTTTCAAGAGATGGGAATACCAGACCACCTGACCTGCCTCTTGAGAAATCTGTATGCAGGTCAGGAAGCAACAGTTAGAACTGGACATGGAGCAACAGACTGGTTCCAAATAGGAAAAGGAGGATGTCAAGGCTGTATTTTGTCACCCTGCTTCTTTAACTTATATGCAGAGTACATCATGAGAAACACTGGGCTGGAAGAAGCACATGCTGGAATCAAGATTGCCAGGAGACATATCAATAACCTCAGATATGCAGATGACATCACCCTTATGGCAGAAAGTGAAGAGGAACTCAAAAGCCTCTTGATGAAAGTGAAAGAGAAGAGTGAAGAAGTTGGCTTAAAGCTCAACATTCAGAAAACAAAGATCATGGCATCTTGTCCCATCACTTCATAGGAAATAATGGGAAACAATGGAAACAGTGTCAGATATTATTTTTCAGGCTCCAAAATCACTGCAGATGGTGACTGCAACCATGAAATTAAAAGACGCTTACTTCTTGGAAAGAAAGTTATGACGAACCTAGATAGCATATTGAAAATCAGAGACATTCCTTTTCCAACAAAGGTCCATTTAGTCAAGGTTATGGTTTTTCCAGTGGTCATGTATTGATGTGAGAGTTGGACTGTGAAGAAGGCTGAGCGCCAAAGAATTGATGCTTTTGAACTATGGTGTTGGAGAAGACTCTTGAGAGTCCCTTGGACTGCAAGGAGATCCAACTAGTCCATTCTGAAGGAGATCAGTCCTGGGATTTCTTTGGAAGGAATGATGCTAAAGCTGAAACTCCAGTACTTTGGCTACCTCAGGAGAAAAGTTGACTCATTGGAAAAGGCTCTGATGCTGGGAGGGATTGGGGGCAGGAGAAAAGAGGAAGACAGAGGATGAGATGGCTGAATGACATCACTGACTCAATGGACACGGGATTGGGTGGACTCCGGGAGTTGGTGATGGACAGGGAGGCCTGGCGTGCTGGATTCATGGGCTCGCAAAGAGTGGGACACGACTGAGGAACTGAACTAAATTTATGAAATCAGTTCACCTTAAGAGAGGCAGAATATTCAGAATATTCATGTTTGCATGAGTTTGTATAGAGCCTCAGAGATGGAAACATTTTTGAAGTTGGGCAGAAGACCAGGAGACCTGACTGGACAGGGGAAAACTTGAATCTTGAATGTAAGAAAGCATGTTTGCCACCCTCAGTGGGTTCTAATTTTCTTTTTAATCACCTCCCTTTCTTCACCTTTATTCCCTAAGCCCCATCCTCTACCTGATATTTCTTTTCTGATAGTACAGATCACCTTTTAACATACCATATAATATACTTGGTTTCATGTTTATTGCAGATTATCTGTCTTCTCCCAGCTAAATATATGGTCTATGAGGACAAGTGTCTGCCAGCTTTGTTTATTGATGTAAACTAAGCACTATAAGAGTTTCTGAGTCAAGGAGGAATTAAGTCAATGATCAATTGGTTAAATGACCAATAGCAGAGCACTGGGCAGGCCTGTAGGTTTCAGAATTTTGTGATTTTGAATAGCTGTTTAAAATAAGCTGTTCTGCAATTACTGTCACAAGTTAAGATATTTTTCTGTTTCCTTTATCAGCATAAATGTAGACTACATTTGAAGATAAGGTTTTAGACCCAACATACTAGCTGAAATGTACATTTGAAAAAAATTATAGTAGTTGATTTGTTTTCTTTATCCAATATATAATTATATTCCTTTTCAAAAACTTTTCCTTACATAAGGTGTGTGTACATATGTGTTTAAATATACAAATAAAATTCAATCTTGTCAAGCTATGGTTTTCCAGTGGTCATGTATGGATGTGAGAGTTGGACTATAAAGAAGCTGAGTACTGAGGAGTTGATGCTTTCGATCTGTGTGTTGGAGAGACTCTAGAGAGTCCATTGGACTGCAAGGAGATCAAACCAGTCAATCCTAAAAGAAATAAGTCCTGAATATTCATCAGAAGGACTGATGCTGAATATTCATTGGAAGGACTGATGCTGAAGGTGAAGCTCCATAACTTTGGCAACTTGATGCAAATAACTGACTCACTGGAAAAGACCCTAGTGCTAGAAAAGTATGAAGGCAGGAGGAAAAGAGGATGGCAGAGTATGAGATGCTGGATAGTATCACCAACTTGATGGACATGAATTTGAGTAAGCTCCTGGAGTTGTTGATGGACAGAGAAGCCTGCTGTGCTTCAGTCAATGAAATTGAAACAGAACTGACTGAACTGAACTGAACCTATGCATAAGTGTTATGTATAAAACATAATGACTATATGATCATTATGCATATGTAACATTGACATATAATGCCATTTTAGTTTCAGGCATAATTATACATATATAATATTGACCTATTTTGGTTTCAGGTATACAACTTAATTATTTGATATGTGTATATATTGCAATATATACATCCTTGTGGCTCAGATGGTAAAGAGTCCAGTTGCAATGCAGGAGACCCTTGTTCAATCCCTGGATCAGGAAGATCCCCTGGAGAAGGAAATGGCAGCCTATTCCAGTATTCTTGCCTGGAGAACTTCAAGGACAGAGGAGCCTGGTGGGCTACAGTCAAAGGTGTAGCAAAAAGTGGGACACGACTGAGTGAGTTTCACGTACACTTATATATGGAAAAATGAGCAGCGCAATAAGTCTGGTGAACATCCATCACTAGAAATAGTTACAATTTTCTTCTTGTGATGAGAGCTTTTATAATATCTTAGCACAAATAGGCAATAAATATATTCCCTTTTGACTTAGTGCAGTTAAATGAGACAAGTGGCTCTGAGTCTTAGAATCAAAGAATCATGTTGAAACAGTTGAGCTGAATAAAACTTCTCAGTGCCAATTCATACAGAGATTTCTTGAACAATCCACCCCTGATGAGGCCCACCTGGCTCCATCACACATGGCATCATGTACAGGTAGAGATCAGTGTTTAAGGCTTGTGCTGTGTTTTCAACTTGTCCATGCATTTCTTTCTCAACATCTTTCGTTGCCTCATCTGTCTCTTGTCTTCCCTATCCAAATAGGTTATAATTACAACACAAGAAGTCTAAGTAGCTAGAGTCGCAATTACATCCCTGTGGGCATTTTGGTAAGAGGCTGGGAAGGAGTCTTCCTAGTATGAGAGTTTTACTTTCAGGGGATTATAAATCTTTTCAGTTTGAAGAGTCCATCAATATGAATATTACCCCAGGAGTGAACACTTTTTAATTATTTGTTTGATTAGTGATTAGCTGACCTTATTCTAAGAGTAAGGGAGTAAAGGGATAGTAAACAAGGAGGATTCAGGCAAAAGGAATGAGAAACTCTTGGAGGAAGTAGACACATTATTAGGGAGAGCATAACCTCCATTTTGTTTACATTTAAGGTTTTGTTCAGGCTGGCTTTGTAAAGGTATGGGTTGTTTCCATTTTATTTCCATTCATCCTCTATGCTTTACAATGCTTATCTTATTTAAGTGTTGAAAGTGATTAGTGACTTATTGCTTGTAATCATTGGGTAGTTGTGCTTTGGTTCAGGTATTTGATAGGGTCTAGCAGAGGCTCTTGAAGAAAGCAATGGCAACCCACTCCAGTACTTTTGGATGGAAAAATCCCATGGGTGGAGGAGCCTGGTGGGCTGTAGTTCATTAGGTTACCAAGAGTCAGACATGACTGAGCGATTTCCCTTTCACTTTTCACTTTCATGCATTGGAGAAGGAAATGGCAACCACTCCAGTGTTCTTGCCTGGAGAATCCCAGGGATGGGGGAGCCTGGTGGGCTGCCGTCTGTGGGGTCACACAGAGTTGGACACACTGAAGCAACTTAGCAGCAGCAGCAGCAGAGGCTCTTAAAGTACGTATTTCTATGATTTGCTGCAGAAACAACTTTTTAAAAATTATTATTTCTGGTACTAAATCGAAGAAATACAGGAAAATAGAGTCCAGATGCTTTTGGATAAAACCTTAATTTATCTCCTCCCTTCTCTCTGACTTTTCAGTCATCTATTTACTCAACTAGTCCCATATTTTTGGATTACTCTTTTTGACTCTAATGTCTGCCTCATTCCTTGCATGTGGTCAAGGTCTACTTCATTTCCTGTCTCTCTCACATCCTTTGCTTCTTTTCACTTGGCAGAGCCCTCTTTGATTAGCGTCATAATATTCCCAGCTCTTTTGGGTCTGCTTCTTTTTCTCTATCAACCCCAACAGCCACAACTCCTCAATCCAGGCTAAGGTTTTTCTTTTCTAATTTTGGACATACTGTTCTCTTGCACTAAAATTTCTTCATTTCCTGTTGCTTCATAGAATAAACTCAGACTCTCCAAATTGGCATAAATGATTCTCCATTCTAATCCTACAATAATATATACAACATATCATTGGAGCATAATCACGAGAGATACAGCATGTCTGTTAAAAAATGAGCATTTCTTGTTTTTTTTTTTTGTCAGACTTGATTATTCACTGATGCCTTTTAATGCTATATGTATTAATATCTCAGTTGCCTTGATCTAGGATGTCAGAGACCCTTACTTCATAAGATGATCCTAAATGAATCGACAGATATACTGTCTTCCTATTTTTGCACATAAATATCCCATCAACCATTAGCCATCCCATTTGCATCACTCCTATGACATACTCAGATGGCTCCTAGCTTTACTTCAATCAATGGTAGCACCGTGTTGGCATCACCTCTTATTCTTACTTTACCATTTAAAATGGTAATTTGTGTGTTTATATCACCCTCTCTTCTCCACCACTAGAGACACTACCTCTGGAAAATAGATATTTTTTAAACCCCAGTTTAAGTCCTCACTGTATCCAGGATGTGATTTACTAATCTATAAGGTCAGTGAACTTCAAAGGTACTTGATTTGTTTGTTTCCATTCAGTAACCACTGCTACTATTCTTGATCTAGCAGGGCCATTTCTTCAAATGTAATCTTACATGGAAATATGTAAAAGAGGGAAAATCAATGCATTCTGGATGGCAAGGTAGTGATTGTTAAATCCTGTCAAAATATCCCCTCTTTGGCTTTTCCTGACTGACTCTATAGAATATCTATGGCTCTCTTCAATATTGTCTGAAATCTACAGTATTCAGTTTATATGTTACAGCCAAGCAAGGAGAGAGCTTTCAATGTCACCACCACTGTCGAGCTAAAATCCTAAATTTATGCTTGAAATAAATTTATAAAAGACAAATACATGAAGATGTGTGTGGTCTATTGGTGAGTGTATGTTTTCTCCAATTGCATTGTTCCCCTTATTGCCAAATTTCCCCTCTAATAAATACCATCCTCTCTGCTGGAAATATCTAGACACTGAAAGAAAGACAGTTATGGCAGTAAATGACTTAGAAAGTGCATTCAGGATTTTTCATGGTCTTTTGCCTTTTGAAAGAAGAAAGTGAAAATACATGAAAGCTGACATTTTATATGCATGAAGGAGCCAAAGGAGGGATTGATAGATTGGTTTGGGGCAGAGTATTCTGTCATGTTCTGAAAGGTTTTGGTCATCCCAGGTAGAGGCAGGGGCAGGACTCAGGCAAGAATAACCCTGGCTATGAGGGAAGAGGTTGGTTTTGCTGGACAGTGTTCCTGTATGTGGGTAAAAGTTGTCTTTGCATAACAGAAGAAAAGTTGCCTGGATTCTGCCCTGAAGTGTTGCCAAGCTTTGCTCATCTCTAGAACTGTGGCAATTAGTAGCAACAAAAGAATACTCCTAATATAAAGGACAATTTCATAAAAAAGAGGTAAGAAGATAAAATGAAAATAAAAGGGAATATGAGATATTTGCTTTTAGGACATTAAAAAAAAAAGCATATATATTTGGGTCCTTAAAAATAAAGTGTTATAACAGCATTTCATCCTTCACTACCCAAGTCCTTGACTCACTTTCCCTTTGCTGCTTTTCCTTCCCTCTTTCTCTTCCTTCTCTCTTATTCACCCTCCTTTCCCTTCTACCTCCCCCCTCCCCATTTTCTGTTTACTAGGAATTACTGCTAAAGCCCTAAGATGCTATAAACCAGCTCAGCAACATCATTGAATCTTAGGAGAGCCAGTCAAGAGATTGGCCTGCATACTAGGTTGTTTGGAGGCAACTGAATAAGCAGAGCAACCCTAATTCAATCACATTGCTTTCGTCTCAGTAGAGGCTCAGTCTGTTTGGATGATTTATCATTTTGGGGACTTACTAGGGCATGTGTGTAAGGCCAAATAATTAATGACAAGGATAGTTACTCTAAAAGTAAGAGAGAATGGTATCTCACTTCTCAAATAAATGTGTTTATGAATCCAGCTTTCTTATCTACTTGGTTTCTATGTGATCAATTGGACAATTGTCCAGACTCCCTAGGTTGGGGACAATTAACACTTAACTAAGCTAGACTTGTTAAATCCAGAGTGATAGAATGTATGGAATTTTTGCAAGATGATGCAGGAAATGAGGATGCAGTGGAGTGTGAGTGAAGACAGCCACTGGAGGAGGATGGAGCCAGTTCACCTTCGTGTCTGCTCTAGTCTCAACCTTTGTGTCCCCCAGAAATTTCATAGGTTGGAAATCCTGACTCCCATGGTGATAGTGTTTCATAGGTGGAGCCTTTGGGAGGTGATGAAGTTATGGAGGTGATAAAGGATGGAGCCTCCTGGATGAGATGACTGCTTTTATATATAAGAGACACATGGAGTTTCTCTAGCCCTTTCCCTGATGTGAGGATATAATAAGAAGTGTGAGAGAGAAAGAGGGCCTTATCTGATCACACTGTGAAAATCCATTTCTATTGTTTATAATTCTATGATATTTTGTTACAGCAGCCCAGAAGGACTAAGACAGCATCCTAAAAATTTTCAGGCAATTCAGTAAACCTCATGCTATTTAGATAGCCACGTGCAAAGCACTTATATTGTTTGTTGTAATACTGTGACAATATAAGAATTGGCTGACAGTTTGTGGCTTGCTTTCATAAAGAATTCTCAGAATTCAGTCTTCTTGGTAGCATGACCAGCACAATGAGTAATTATCTAATTCTTTGATTCTTATAACTTGACCCAGAATAATTTTGTGTGATTCTTTAGTAAGCTCTTTAATGGTCTTAGTCATGTCAGTTCAAGCTATTTGTGACCAATTTTAATAGGAAATCCTTTCTCTCAGAGGTAGGGATGATTGATTTTTTTATTAAATGAAGATAAAGACATTGACAAATTTCCTTCTTAGATTTTGACATCTCTACAAAATTTGTGCTTATTTTGTTTCGGATAAGACTCAAACATGCATTAAATAGCTATAAAACTCAAATACGTTTTTGACAGGATGGATCATCACTAACCATCTCAGGATTGGCTGGGTTAATTCTGGGATCCGCATGGGGTCAATCGGCACTTAAGTACCTGGAGGTAGGTGCTAATTTTACTTGAATCCCTGCGTAGGCAGTGAAACAGTTTATAAAAAGCAGCTTTGCGCACAGCCTCATCCTGCGACGTCAAGGAGGACTTTTCTGACCACACTGGATAGGGCTCGTTCTTCTCTCCAGGATCAACCTAAGCACCCCCAAAATAATAAATTTTATGAGTTTTATTAGTATTTGCTCTTCTTTGTTCCCTCTTATTATCAAATTAAGATTGGGGAAGACGTATGAAACTCTCTAGACATGGATTTTGGAGGCAGTGTATGGAAAATCTATTAGCAATCTAAAATCAAGAAGCAGAACTCAAGTATGAGTTTGGTTTTGACTTTATCTTTCCTTCCTTTCCACTCTCATCCTTTGCCTCGAAGAGGACAAAGAAAGAATATGAGCAGACGTTCAGTAGCAGATCACCTGGGTTGCTTTTAAGAAAACATTGATCTTACAAATTCTATGCTCCAGTTCTCTTACCCATGAAAGTATTTCACCCACATGTACCCAGCAAGAGGCTGGATTTTGGTGGAATTGTGTGCCATGCAAGGAATGCTGCACCTGTCAAAAATTGTAGCTGAATTCTAATTCACTTGCAATAGAATCTAGCATTATGAATGATTAGGCTCTTGCTTTATATAACAGCAATTAGAATATAGAAGGCCTGAATCTTGTCCTTACAAAGTGAGATGTTTCAAAACTCATTCCTCAATTCAGAGGTCATCATTTGTCTTTCATAAGGAAAGCAAAGAAGGCTTCAGGAGATGGCTCACCCTTTTTCGTATCTCTTTCACACCTTCTAGAAGTACTTTGTTCTTCTCCTCAATCTCTTTAGCCGTGTCCAAGAAAACACATGAGTCTGCTTTCAAGCTCAAGTTCTGCAGCTCTGTGGCTGCCTCATGCAGAGGTTCATTCCACGAGTGGAGCAAACTGACAACCAACTGAAACAGGATTTCGTCCTAAACAACCACAGGAAACAATCTCATTAAAATAAACAAAATTCAGTGGGCTTGGTAACATGTTACTTTTGCTCAGAGAGGCTGAGCATATTAAAAAACCCTTTATTATTCCTCTGTGTATGCAAAAGAATTTAAAGATGTTAAGGATATAAAATTATAAAATGTATATTATTATTTTTACTTTGCAGAAATTCTTTAAAAAAACTGTCACTCAAATCATCCTTTTGATGAATTCTAATTTAGAACATGAAATATTTTCTTTTCCCCTCTGAAATTAGACCATATGCTCAGTGAGTTCTTTTATATTTGAATGCTTTGCTTGTCCAGGAGAGAAATCTAAATATTTTGTTGGAACTCAATATATGCCTAGAGTACCTGACCCAGGAAACGTGGATCCTACCCATGCCCACATCATGTTCACCCAATGATTCATTTGTATTAATGAATCAAATCATTCATTAATGTATTCATTTTCTGATTGGTAGTTTTATGATATTTGAACAAAGAGATAATGAAGAAGACATGAAATTCTTAAACACATTTTTCTCAGTCCATACCAACACCAGTCCCATTTGCTATCAGAGCAGTCTTTCTATTGACATGTGTAGGGGCAGAAAATAGCACAGTATTGTCTTTAGTATCAGCATCAGTGGGATCCACAATGGAGGGTCCCCTCACTCAGTCCACTACTACAAGGATTGGGCATGAAACTCCCAGGGGCTGAATATCTCTAATTAAAAGTCTTGATTCTTTATGGGCATGAAATACTTTAGTGGTACAGGAAATGAAGAGCAGAGAAGAGACAAGTAGACATTGCAATAGAAATATAATGGGATACTAAGGAGCTGTAATTAAATACAGAGTCTGGGGTGAGAGCAGCATAGTTTTCAAGGGGGCTTTGTAGCTTAAAGATGAAGAGTGAGAGCTCTGAGTTGGATGAAACCTAGACTCACTGCTTATTACCTGTGTGATGGGTGCATATCCCTTAACTTTTCTGAGCCTTGGTTTCTTCATCTCAGGAAGTGTAATAGCCACTGTACTACAGGATTTTTTGTGAGGATTAAGCATAGTAATGAACACAGAGCACTTTATAAATTGTATGGCAGTGTAATAGCCCTCAGTAAATTTTAAATTTATTTTAAATTCACTAAAAACATCCTTCTTCTCCTTGACCTTCTTCTTTCATTTTATCATCTCCATTATTAAGATGCTGAGCAGATGGAAAGAATGTTGATATTATTAACAAAGTTTTAGTAAGAGAAAAGATTATTTTAAGATATAAGTGAAAATATTTTAAATAATGTTGGGATTGTGTTTAATGTGGGAATCAGAAAGGAGCAATTAAAATGAAAAAAAGTTTGAACTGGGATAAATGATTGAGGCTTGATTTGTAGACTGTGTTTTCATCAGAACAGAGACAGTTGTTGCAACCATAAGAAACAAAGCATGATATTTTATAGGACATTTGGGGAGGAGACTCATAATTAAGAATAAAAGTGACAGAGGAATCATGGAGGATGATAATGGAGTAGGTTTCAGAGAAGCAGAAGAATCAGGAGAGCCTTGAAAGTCAGAAGCAATGTCTCAAATGGTGCGGTGTAGGAGCGACTCGTATGTAGGCGTCACCAGTCACAGGGAATACTCAAAACTGTGGTTGTGTTTCTTATATATCCATGGATTCGGCCAGCTTTATATTTTACACAGAATTTTCATCCAGCCAATGCTTTCATACAGTATAATAGCTACAATCCTGGGCCTAATGCATTGGTTAAACTAAGGTTATCTGCATGGGAATTGATAGATCTGGTTTTTTTTTTTTTTTTTTGCTTACTAAGGTCTTTAGTCATCACTTGATTCTATTCATACATTATCAACTGTATAATGTAATTTCTCTTTGATTGCTTATATTCCTCCACATTTCTCTGCATGGGCAGTTACTATTACTCTAATAATCTAAAGCCTAGTAACACAAGTGCACTATCTCAGTTGCGTGAGTGAAAAACCCAGATAAAATCCTCACCTGTGTATTTACAGCTTCTGCTTTGTTATTAGGGGTGGTCATGGATGCAGTGTGGCAGTTGTCAATAACCTTGGAAGCGGAGTTTATGTCCTTGCCATACTGTTTATCCTGGGAGTGATCAAGCACATTAAATTCCTTAGGGTTATTTTGGCACTCAATAAATGAATTCATTACCAGAATATTAACACAGCTGATAGATGTATATATTTTTAAATGAAGTTTACATAACAATTGAACATCATTCTTTTTCCTATTTTTTCCCATTATTGCTATAAACAATTGTTTTTCACCTAATTTTTCTAAACTTGAAACTCTTCCCTTCTTTGCTCTTCCCAGGTTTAATTTCATCCTTTCCAGTTAATATTAGGACAGGAAATGCTAAAATTACCACAAATAGAAACATGAACAAAATTTTTTATCAGTGTCTGCTCTACAGTGGGCTACAAAACCAATACAATGTTGTAAAGTAATTAACCTCCAATTAAAATAAATAAATTATATTTAAAAAGAGAATAATTGGTTCCAATTCTAAACCAATCTTTCTATTGTACTTCTAAACCTATTCATTGCCAATCTTAGAACAATGTTTGAAATGAAAGTCGCTCAGCTGTGTCCAAGTCCTTGCAACCCCATGGAGTTGTCCATGGAATAATCCAGGTCAGAATACTGGAGTGGGTAGCCTTTCCATTCTCCAAAGGATCTTCCCAACCTAGGGATCAAACCCAGGTCTCCTGCATTGCAGTCGAATTCTTTACCAATTGAGCCACAAGGAAAGCCCAAGAACACTGGAGTGGGTAGCCTATCATTTCTCCAGGGGATATTCCCTACCCAGGAATCGAACCAGGGGCTCCCCGCATTGCAGGTGGATTCTTTACCAACTGAGCTATCAAGGAAGACAAAACAATGTTTAGTAGCATTTACAAAACTTTCATCATTTTGTTTTCCTGACATGGATTCAGTATGTACTGTGGTTGGAAAAGGGCCTTTATGAAGATTAATTAAGGTTAAATGAGCTCGTAGGGTGGGACACTGATCAAGCAGGATTTGTGTCTTTACGAGGAGAAACACTGGAGAGATTTCTCTTTTGTCTCTGTGTCTCTGCCTCTGTCTCTCTTCTCCACTCCCTCAACCTCTGAGGACACAGGAAGAAGCCAGCCTGGGAAGAGAGAGTTCTTACCAGAACCAGACTTTGCGGGCACCCTGATCTGGGGCTTCTAGTCCCCAGAACTGTGAGAAAATAGGTTTCTGTTGTTTAATCCAGTGAGTCGGTGGTATTATTTAATGGGACTCCAAGCTTCCCTGGTGGCTCAGATGGTAAAGAATCTGCCTGCAATGCAGGAGACATGGGTTCAATCCCTGGGTTGGGAAGATCCCCTGGAGAAGAGCATGATAAGCCCTCTAGTATTCTTGCCTGGAATGCCACAGTCCATGGGGTCGCAAAGAGTTGGACATGACTGAGCGACTAACACACACCTTCAAGATGACAAACACAGGTGCTTTAAATTTGAAAAATTTAAAATTAAAATGACTGAAAGAAAATTGAAGCAGATATTTCACTCTAAGAATCTTTGAGATTTTATGAAATTGATCCTTTCTTTGATTTACACATCTTATGAGCTGATGCCTTGTTTAATTTAGGAAGTGTGTTATTTGAAGTTTGGCTGATGCAGCCCCTTTTATTTAAAGGATAAAATAGCCCACTCACTTTCACCAAGGTTTCTTATGGAAATAAGCAAGAAGTACAGTACTTACAAATTTGTAGACCATTTCCCCGACGAGCCTAGAGTTGTAGTTAGCCACCATTGTTGCTCTCTCAAACAGGCTTTGAAGGGGAATCCGGCAGTTGCCAGGGTGGTCTTTACAGTATGGTGGAGAGTTCTCCTGACCCTGGCACAAGATTAGATTTGACACCACCAGCAGCAGGAGCAGGTGGGACCCTGCATAAATAAAAACATGAACCACTCTGAGATGATGTATTAGCCTGAGGTTAGCAAAAGCCATCCTGTCCAGGGAAAACTCTCCCCATTGCAGGATTTGATCCAATGAACCAACTCATTGGAAAAGACTCTGATGCCAGGGAAGACTGAGGGCAGGAGGAGATTGGGGAAACAGAGAATGAAATGGTTGGATGGCATTACCAACATAATGGACAAGAGTTTGAGCAAACTCCAGGAGATAGTGAAGTACAGGGAAGCCTGGCATTCTGCAGTCCATGGGGTTGCAGAGAGTTGGACATGACTTAGGGACAGAAAAAGAAGAACATTAGAATTTTTAAGGTTTTTTCCTCCTCTTAGTCATATAGTGCCATGGTATCTAAGAATAAAATGGTTATTTAAAATTAAATGATGAAAGTAAAAGAAGTGACTCTCAAAAAAGCAGAATTAAGTTGGAGAATTGTGGGACTATCTCTCTGAACATCTAAGCTTATTGGGACAAGGAAAGAGAATAATAGTTTATATAACACAGGCATATTTGTGCATGTATATTTCTGTGTGTATATGCATGTGTTATGCATAAAGACAAATATGCACCGAATGTACATGGAACTTTGTGCTTTTTCAAAATTAAACTATATAGGAGACAAGAAGTATAGCTGTGGTTGTTTCAATAGTCATGTGTGGATGTGAGAAATGGACCATAAAGAAAGCTGAGTACCGAAGAATTGATGCATTTGAACTGTGGTGTTACAGAAGACTTTTTGAAGAGTCCTTGGACTGCAAGGAGATCGAACCAGTCAATCCTAAAGGAAATCAGTCCTGAATATTCATTGGAAGGACTGTTCTGAAGCTGAAGCTCGAATACTGTGGCCACCTGATGCAAAGAACTCACTCTTTGGAAAAGACTCTGATGCTGGACAAGATTGAAGGCAGGTAGAGAAGGGGACAACAGAGGATGAGATGGTTGGATGGTCTCACCGAATCAATGGACATGAGTTTGAGCAAGCTTCAGGAGTCGGTGATGGACAGGGAAGTCTGGCACACTGCAGTTTATGTGGTTGCAAAGAGTTAGACACAACTGAGAGACAAAAGACCATCCCCCTGGAAAAGAAATGCAAAAAGCAAAATGGCTGTCTGGGTAGGGCTTACACATAGCTGTGAAAAGAATACAAGTGAAAAGCAAAGGAGAAAAGGAAAGATATAAACATCTGAATGTAGAGTTCCAAAGAATAGCAAGAAGAGATAAGAAAGCCCTCTTCAGCTATCAATGCAAAGAAATAGAGGAAAACAACAGAATGGGAAAGACTAGAGATCTCTTCAAGAAAATTAGAGATACCAAGGGAACATTTCATGCAAAGAAGCGCTAGATAAAGGACAGAAATTGTATGGACCTAACAGAAGCAGAAGACATTAAGAAGAGGTGGCAAGAATACACAGAGGAACCATACAAAAAGACCTTCACAACCTGGATAATCACGATGGTGTGATCACTCATCTAGAGCCAGACATCCTGAAATGTAAAGTCAAGTGGGACTTAGAAAGCATCACTACAAACAAAGCTGATGGAGGTGATGGAATTCCAGTGGAGCTATTTCAAATCCGGAAAGATGATGCTATGAAAGTGCTGCACTCAGTATGCCAGCAAATTTGGAAAACTCAGCAGTGGCCACAGGACTGGAAAAGGTCAGTTTTCATTCCAATCCCAAAGAAAGGCAATGCCAAAGAATGCTCAAACTACCACGCAATTGCACTCATCTCACATGCTAGTAAAGTAATGCTCAAAATTCTCCAAGCCAGGCTTCAACAGTATGTGAACCATGAACTTCCTGATGTTCAAGCTGGTTTTAGAAAAGGCAGAGGAACCAGAGATCAAATTGCCAACATCCACTGGATCATGGAAAAAGCAAGAGTTCCAGAAAAACATCTATTTCTGCTTTATTGACTATGCCAAAGTTTTCACTGTGTGGATCACAATGAACTGTGGAAAATTCTTCAAGAGATGGGAATATCAGACCACCTGACCTGCCTCTTGAGAAATCTGTATGCAGGTCAGGAAGCAACAGTTATAACTGGGCATGGAACAACAGACTGGCTCCAAATAGGAAAAGGAGTACGTCAAGGCTGTATATTGTCACCTTGCTTATTTAACTTATATGCAGAGTACATCATGAGAAACGCTGGACTGGAAAAACACAAGCTGGAATCAAGATTGCTGGGAGAAATATCAATAATCTCAGATATGCAGATGACACTACCCTTATGGCAGAAAATGAAGAAGAGCTAAAAAGCCTCTTGATGAAAGTGCAAGTGGAGAGTGAAAAAGTTGGCTTAAAGCTCAACATTCAGAAAACGAAGATCATGGCATCTGGTCTCATCATGGGAAATAGATGGGAAACAGTGGAAACAGTGTCAGACTTTATTTTTTTGGCCTCCAAAGTCACTGCAGATGGTGACTCCAGCCATGAAAGTAAAAGACGCTTTCTCCTTGGAAGAAAAGTTATGAGCAACCTAGATAGCATATTAAAAAGCAGAGACATTACATTGCCGACTAATGTCTGTCTAGTCAAGGCTATGGTTTTTCCAGTAGTCATGTATGGATGTGAGAGTTGGACTATGAAGAAGGCTGAGCACCGAAGAATTGATGCTTTTGAACTGTGGTGTTGGAGAAGACTCTTGAGAGTCCCTTGGACTGCAAAGAGATCCAACCAGTCCCTGAGATTTCTTTGGAAGGACTGATGCTAAAGCTGAAACTCCAGTACTTTGGCCACCTCATGTGAAGAGTTGACTCATTGGAGAAGACTTTGATGCTGGGAGGGATTGGGAGCAGGAGGAGAAGGGGATGACAGAGGATGAGATGGCTGGATGGCATCACTGACTCGATGGGTGAGTGTGAGTGAACTCCGGAAGTTGGTGATGGACAGGGATGCCTGGTGTGTTGCAATTCATGGGGTCGCAAAGAGTCAGACATGAATGAGCGACGGAACTGAACTGAATTGAGAGACTGAACTGAACTGAAGAATAGCAGAATATCATAAATCCGAATGTAATTGATCATTTATTGGAAGATGGCTAACTATATGGATTTTTTTCTGTCAAAATATAATTTGGTGATCATATAACAGATCTAAATATCCAATATATGACTGGAGAGGATCTCAGTGTGTTACGAACACTGTAAACTGAAGGAATCAATTATCAATGAATAACTATGCATTAACCTTGTAGCTTAATGAGCAAAATAAACTGATAAACACTTTTATCCTTTTCTCAGTGTTCAGTTCACTTCAGTTCAGTCGCTCAGTCATGTCTGACTCTTTGTGACCCCATGAACTGCAGCACGCCAGGCATCCCTGTCCATCACCAACTCCCAAGGGTGCACCCAAACTCATATCCATTAAGTTGGTGATGCCATCTAACCATCTGATCCTCTGTCATCCCCTTCTCCTCCTGCTCTCAGTCTCTCCAAGCATCAGGGTCTTTTAAGTGAATCAGCATCAGTTGGCCAAAGTATTGGAGTTTCAGCTTCAACATCAGTCCTTCCAGTGAACACCCAGGATGGATCTCCTTTAGGATGGACTGCTTGGATCTCCTTGCAGTCCAAGGGACTCTCAAGAGTCTTCTCCCATATCACAGTTCAAAAGCATCAATTCTTCAGTGCTCAGCTTTCTTTATAGTCCAACTCTCACATCCATATTTGACCCCTGGAAAAACCATAACCTTGACTAGATGGAACTTTGTTAGCAAAGTAATGTCTCTGCTTTTTAATATGCTGTGTAGTGTTTTGATGAAGGTGAAGTCGCTCAGTCATGTCTGACTCTTTGCGACCCTGTGGACTGTAACCTACTAGGCTTCTCTGTCCATGGGATTCTCCAGGCAAGAATATTGGAGTGGATTGCCATTTCCTGCTCCAGGGATCTTCCCGACCCAGGGATTGAACCTGGGTCTCCCACATTGGAGGCAGCCGCTTTAACCTCTGGGCCACCAGGGAAGCATATATGCTGTCTAGGCTGGTCATAACTTTCCTTCCGAGGAGTCAACATCTTTTCATTTCATGGTTGCAATCACTGTCTGCAGTGATTTTGGAGCCCCCCAAATAAAGTCAGCCACTGTTTCTCAGAAAGCTATACTCTCTGCCTATAACAATTTTAGGTGCTGTTGTGCCCAAGCATTGAAACTGGGGCTCTTCCCAGAAATGCATAGATATGAGCCCTAATCCAGAGTTTGTGTTCTTGATGCTGGTGTCTTCTGTTCTGTGGTCCACTAAGTCCCAGGCTTTCTCTCCTGAGCATCATCTGGTTCTCCTGTTTACACAAGTATTTGTACTTTGGTTTTCCTATCAGTTCTCTTGTTCTTTTAATCAGACTACCCAACCTCTTGATGGTTTATTTTTCAGACCCTTTTCTTCTTTGTTTTTCCTGATGCTTGTTAATGTATTTGCTGTCATATATTTCTCAATTTCAGTATCTACAGCTGTCCTACCAGATCCTCTCACTGTCTAAATTTTGGCTTTTAGCATCACCATATTTTTCTGAACTTCATTTTCCTTTTAGTCCAGTTTCTGGTCTTCAAATTAATCTGGATTTTCACATCTGGCTGTTTTTGGTGCCTCAAACAACTATGAGACGTTAGCTTTCTCTCTATGCAATACTGCCCTTTATTTTGATACCATGAGGACTTTCTATAATTTCACTTCCTGCCTCATATTTTTTCTTTGTCTTTTTCTAGCTGCTGTCACTTCATTACTATGTGTCTTTACATTGGTATTAATATTTATAATAAATTCTTAACCTGACGTAGCCGATAATTAATAGGAATACAATCAAAATAGTAATAATAAATCCCCCAAATTAATATCCATAAATGCTCCCATTTTTAAAACATATTCTGCCAAAATATTATTGAGATCCCCTAACTCCTGTTTCATTACTAACTGGTTCAATTTTGAGATAGAATATAGAGAACAATGGAGTGGTAAACACTGACAATTAATTACCTTGCTCTTTATATCATTCAGTTCAGTTCAATTAAGTAGCTCAGTTGTGTCTGACTCTTTGTGACCCCACCAATTGCAGCACGCCAGGCCTCCCTGTCCATCACCATCTCCCAGAGTTCATTCAAACTCATGTCCATCGAGTCCGTGGTCCCATTCAGCCATCTCATCCTCTGTCGTCCCCTTTTCCTCCTGCCCCCAATCCCTCCCAGCATCAGTCTTTTCCAATGAGTCAACTCTTCGCATGAGGTGGCCAAAGTACTGGAGTTTCAGCTTTAGCATCAGTCCTTCCAAAGAACACCCAGGACTGATCTCCTTCAAAATGGATTGGTTGGATCTCCTTGCAGTCCAAGGGACTCTCAAGAGTCTTCTCCAACACCACAGTTATAAAGCATCAATTCTTTGGCACTCAGCTTCACAGTCCAACTCTCACATCCATACATGACTACTGGAAAAACCATAGCCTTGACTAGAAGGACCTTTGTTGGCAAAGTAATGTCTCTGCTTTTCAATATGCTATCTAGGTTGGTCATAACTTTCCTTCCAAGGAGTGTCTTTAAATTTCATGGCTACAGTCACCATCTGCAATGATTTTGGAGCCCCCAAAATAAAATCTGACACTGTTTCCACTATTTCCTCATCTATTTCCCATGAAGTGATGGGACCAGATGCCATGATCTTAGTTTTCTGAGTGTTGAGCCTTAAGCCAACTTTTTCACTCTCCTCTTTCACTTTCATCAAGAGGCTTTTGAGTTCCTCTTCACTTTCTGCCATAAGGGTAGTGTCATCTGCGTATCTGAGGTTATTGATATTTCTCCCGGCAATCTTGATTCCATCCTGTGCTTCTAATTAGTAACTGTGTAAATGTTAGTCTTTGTGCAGTAGCACAAAAACTAGCACATATTAGAGCTATTATTAGCACATATTAGAGCTACTTGTGGGGTGATTGCTTTTGATGAAGGATGTGAACTGAGAACTATAATCGCCAAAAAGATGAGTGGACATGAAAGGAAACAATGCAAGGAATACATAGGCTTTTGTTGTTCTGGTAAGAGAAGCTTGCTGTGTCTCTCATCTACATTCTAATCTCCAGATTTAACAAAACCCTTATTCTTCCTTTGATTTTTAAAAATTTGGGTTATTTACTTATTTTTTTTTTTTTTGCTCTTTGGTTGTATGAATCTTATATCTTTTTGGATATTAAGACCTTATTAAATATGTGATTTGCAAATATTTCTTTTCATTCTACAGGTTGCCATTTGATTTGTTGATGGATTCCTTTGCTGTGCAGAAGCCTCTGAGTTTGATGTTGTCTCAATTTTTATTTTTGCAGTTGCTGCCTTTGCTTTTGTGTGAAACAAAAAAAAATATTGTGAAGACATATGTCAAGGAGATTCTCTCAATGTTTTATTCTAGGTGCTTTATGGTTTAAGTTCTTATGTTAAATTTTAAATCCATTTTTGGTACAGTTTAATTTTTTTTTGCATACAACTATCCTGTTTTCCCATTACCATTTATTGAAACCATCCTTTCCCATTGGATATACTTGGTTCCTTTGTCATAAATTGACAATACATGGGTGTGTGCTTCTTTCTGGATTCTCTGTACTGGCCTGTTGACCTGTGTATATGTTTTTATGCAAATGCCATTCTGTTTTGATTACTTTATATATTTATAGTTTTCTTTATTTCTCTTTCAGATAGTTTGCTGTTGTTATATGGATAGGCAACTGAGTTTTGTATATCAGAATACAGTAAACAAAATATATGCTACAGCTTTATGGAATAGACATTTTTCCCCCAAATAAGACATACAGATGGCCAAGAGGTATATGACAAGATGCTCAACATCAATAATTACCAGGAAAATGCAAATCAAAAGCACAAGCGATATCACCCCATACCTGTTAGAATGGCCGTTAGCAAAAAGGTAAGAAATATTAATAACATGTGTTGATGAGGGTATGGAGAAACAGTAGGTCTTGTGCACTGTTGCTGGGAGTGTGAATTGGTGCAATTCTCATGGAAAGCAACTGTGCAGATTCCTCAAACAATGTAAAAGAGTTATGTTATATGATAACTTAATCCTACTTCTGGCTTACCTCAACGCTCAAAGCTTACCTCGAAGACCCAGGTTCGATTCCTGGGTTGGTAAGGGCCCCTGGAGAAGGAAGTGGCAACCCACTCCAGTATTCTTGCCTGGAGAATCCCATGGACAGAGGAGCCTGGCAGGCTACAGTCCATGATGTTGCAAGAGTTAGACACCACTTAATGACTAAAACAAAACCACAATCCTACTTCTGGATATATATTCAAAGGAAATGAAATCATTATCTTAAAGAGATATCTGTACTCCCATGTCCATTGAAACATTATTCACAATAGCCAAGATAGAGGAACAATCTCAATATTGTCAACAGGTGAACAGATTAAAATAATATGATATGATAATATATGTGTGTGTATGAATATTATTTAGCCATTTAAAAAGGGAGAAATTATACCATTTGTGGCAAATGGATAAAACTGGAAAGCCTGATGCTAAGTAAAATAAGTCAGAGAAAGAGAAATATCATGTGATCTCAATTATTTGGAACCTAAAAATATTGGAACTCAGAAACAGAACAGGATAGTGATTGCCAAGAGCTGGAGGGTGCAGAATATAAGGAGAGATTTCTAAAAGATTACACATTCTCATTTAATAAGGTCTGAGGCTCTAATGTAGAGCCTAGTGACTATAAGGGATAAGATTGTGCTGTATAATTGAAATTGCCTAAGATAATGAAGCTTATATATATTCTTTCCAAACAAACAAACAAACAACAGTAAACCTGTAAACTCAATAGAAAAGGAAAATATTTTTAAAAACATACATATATTGGGGTCAAAAGATGATGGGGGAATAGGTGGATACGAGTACATCTTTCTCCATGGATGCATCTAGAATTCATGTACAGAGTTTTCCTGGAAGTTCAGTGGTAAATAATCAGCCTGCTAATGTAGGAGGCATGAGTTCAATTTTTGATCTGGGAGATTTCCCATGCCACAGAGCAACTAGTCCCATGCACCGCAATTATTGAGCCTGTGCTTTAGAGCCTAGGAACTGCAAGTACTGAGCCCACATATCACAACTACTGAAGCCTGTGTACTTAAGAGCCCGTTCTCTGTAACAAGAAAAGCCACCACAATGAGAAGCCCTGTATGCTGCACATAGAGACTGTCCCCCACTCTCTGCACCCAGAGAAAAGTCTAGGAAAATGTGAGCTGCACTAATTTGTGTTGCAGGATGGGGAGTCGAGGGATACTGGGGAAATGAGAAATTAACACATTTTCAATAGGTTTCCCATATTTTTCTTCATTTGCTTCTTCCTGTCCCCCTTCTCTACAGGATGATGTTAACAAAAGAAATGAATGCACATTTAAGTACCTCTAGAGATGTCTCAGGAGTTCCTGACCACTGGAAAGGAAATCATAGATTCATGCAAAACTCACTAGGATGAAGTGAAGAAGGAGGAGGGAAAGCAAGCAGAACCAATCTGCATCACGGGCTCACTGAGCTGAAGCAGGGAGAGATCCCAGCATTCAGGGCAATTGGTTGGGCAAAAGGGAGGCATTTGAGGCCTTTGGAGAGTAAAGTAGATGATGTGTGACAGTCCAGATGGAGTGGAACCACACAGATAATCCATGCCATAGCCTTATATACCTTGAACAAGGTTGCAAATCCACTGGTGTCCATGGTAGCTGGATGCTGGAGCCATGGGGATTGGAGAGAAATCCCAGGATGAGGACAGCTGCTGATGGAGAGATGGCCCAGCAAGGCAGAATGGAGGAGATCTGTAGTGGAGAATGCCTAAGGAGGCAAACCTGGCAACCATAGAAATAGGGTGCTACTGATTGCTCACACCCTGGGGGTGGAGCTATCACTGCTTCTCTTTACCTTATTCTTTCTTATCAATGCTGGTGCCTGCATAAGAGCAATAAGGAAAGATCACAGTGATGATGGACTTCAAGTGACCAGTGCGCTGAGCAATAAAAAATTTCAGTATCTCTATACCCTCTATGCGGGCATGCTAAGTTGTTTCAGGCATATTCAACTCTTTGATAGCCTATGGACTGTAGCAACCAGGCTCCTCTGTCTAGGAGGATTCACCAGACAAGAATACTGGAATGGGTTGTCATGCCCTCCTCCCAGGGGGTCTTCCCTACTCAGGGATCAAACCAGTGTCTCTTACCTCTCCTGCATTGATAGGTGGGTTCTTTACCACCAGTACCACCTGGGAAGCCGATACATAGGCTACCCTACCTATTCTATTCTCTTACTATCTAAATTTTGACTTGTAAAGTTAAAATTTAACATCTAAATATATGTGTGTTAATGTTTATTACAGAAAGACCACACTCTTCCTCAGCGGTAGTGGTGGTCTATGTCTATGGTTAAAGAACTAGGACAGGCTTCCTCTGCCCTGGGATGGATTTCCTGTACCCTGCCCTTCAGGGGGTCAGTGGGTGGTCAACTCCATCTATGTATACCTTGTGTATGGGTCCGCTGCAATTCTGCAGCATCCTCACAAAGAATTTTGTCTTAGCCACTGGAGATGCAAACTGTGCAGTGTCTCAAGACTTCACTCAGTCCCAGTGGGTTTTATCAGGAAGGCACAACCCTTAAGAATAAAAACAGACTGCCTAAAAAGAATACAAACTCATAGTCTTTGTCATCTTCATCAATTTAAGTGATAAATCTCACCAAACTCATTCAGATATATTCTGAAATAATTTTTTATTGGCTGCCAAGTTGTAAAGCTGGAGCATTCATAATCTGGAGGAGTCCATACAGGCTCTTTCCACATCAAAATATTTTGTCACATTCTTTTCCAATTGCATTGATGGGCCACAGTGTTTGCACACAGTGAAAGAGCTCAAAGATAAGGGATTTAACCCAGAAAAAAATTCAACTCCCTTGCTTGTGAGAAGCAAGAAATTTACAGGATGATTCAGGTAGATGATGTGGGGTGGGAGGTGGGAGGGGGCTTCGGCATTGGGAGATTGTGTTCACCTGTGGCTGATTCATGTCAATGTATGGGAAAACAAATACAGTATTGTAATTTTAAAAAAATTAAAAAAATAAAAAATAAAAATAAAAAATTATACATACACTTTCTATTAGATCTAGATCCATAAGTCTACCTATATGTACTGGAGAGTTTTAAATAAAGCAGCTTGTCATTTAAAAAAAAAAAAGAAATTTCTTTTCTCTGTAAATATTGGTTTTTTTTTTTTTTAGATTTTCTATTGTACTGTGCACTAGGCAGTATAAGACACCTAATGTTATATGCACTGTCACATTTATATTTTTATAAATATATGTCACAACCATACATGGCAGCGATAAATATCATTATTTTGGATGTAGAGAACTTTCTTTTTTGTTTTCCATACACTTCCTACATATTAGATTTTGATGTACATTTTAACCATTATTTTTCCTAAATCTTTTAGTGAGCGTCCTTTTCTTTCCAGACCTTCTATCACAAACTGCTCTGTCAATCTCCTGGAAGAGCCCCAGTAGAGCCCCAGTCCCCTAATATCCCTGGGCTCCCCTTTAGTTCTGTCTAACACTGGCTCTGTTCTTCAGCTAGACTTTGCTTTAAAAATGCAATTATATTGTGTTTCTGCCCCTTAAACACTTGGATGGCTGACTCTTGTCTTTAGAAGAAAGCCTACTTTCTTTCTCACTCTTCTTGGGTCTCTCCTAGATCTTGCCCTTGTCTGGGCTTCAGCTTCACTCCTGGCCTGTCTTCTCTTTTCTCTCTCCAGTCCAGCTACACCAGATCTCACCTGTTCCCTGAAAACACCATCATCCTCCACCGTCTTCCCTCTCTTGTTTTCCTTTGCATAGAATGTTTCTTCCTATCATTTCCTCAGCTTCCTCCCATGTATCGTTTAGATTTTTAGCTTCTGCATCAGTTCCTTGGACAGTGATTCCTGTTAGAGTAGGAGCCAAGTTCCTCTGACCTCGTTATCCTTCTCTGTGCTCTCACAATTTCAGTCCTTCCTGTTTCAACATTTCTTCCAGATTGCTGTTTCATGTTCAAATATCTGTATTTTCTGCTAGAATATAAACTTACTGAAATCAGTGGCCTCGCCTGACCTGTTTATCTAAGTATGTTCATCCTGTAATGAAGAATCTGGTGCTGATGAATCATTCAGTAAACAGTTGTCAAATACAAAAAGAATTTTTTAAAAACAGAAAATCAGAGAGGTTGAATCTCCTGCCCTGAGTCATGCAAGTTACACCTCTGGCCACACCTGGATTAGAACCCATGTGTGTTCATCAAGAGAGTCCAGCTTCCCCTCCATTTTACTGCTACCTTGAGGAAGGGCTGGTGTGACTCAAAAGGTTCATTCTTGCTTTTTCCTCTTTTTCTGCCCTAGGAATAGTATTTTGGATTCAGTTTTAGATAATAGAAAGTTCCAAATTCCTTTTGATAATAGAACATATACTTTAAAATAGTAGTTTGAAAATTATAGGTGACTGCTTAGTG
The DNA here is from genome assembly GCA_917880005.1 of Nanger dama. Classification (NCBI taxonomy): domain Eukaryota; kingdom Metazoa; phylum Chordata; class Mammalia; order Artiodactyla; family Bovidae; genus Nanger; species Nanger dama. The sequence goes on along the minus strand of CAKJTW010000032.1, from coordinate 8,849,065 downwards.
ATATATCTGCATGTTTTGAAAATTTTTATAATCTAGAATGTTCTTGTGAAATCTATCATAAATTAATTCAATTTTGATCTTGAATTTAGTGCTAAAATGTAAAGTTATCTTTTTATTATCTTATAATCTTCCTTAAGTTTTCCCTGAGAGGTGTCTTTTAAATCACATTACTTGGGGATTACATATGCAATGCCAAGAGGATAGAGATAAGTTGCTGCCATATAGCTGTCTCTGTTTTTGTCAATAAGGGGAGAAATTCATTTGTTGGCAAGCTTTTCACATGTGGAAGGTGAATCTAGTTTCTGATTGTCAGTGATTATTTAATCTATGAAGTTTAATAATTTCCAGTCCAAACAGTGGTGAGTAATAGAAATGCAAACCTTGGCTCTGGTTTTGTTTAGGTTATTTCTGTTGATATTTGTAAATTCCTTTTGAGTTGTTAGCTATTTGCAAAGATTACAAATTGCCTGAAACCAAAGATGATGAGGGATGTACACACATCCCTTCATTTCTCCTTCCAGACTTTTTTTCAAGCATCTCTAATGAGATGAGAGTTTACTGAAGACCCAGAAACAAAGATCTATGATTGGCTTATTGTGAGTGAGTAGGTATTTAAGTTTGCTTTAAAATTTCAGGGGTCATTGACTTTTAGTATGTGTTGCCTGGTGCTTACCTGCTTTTATTTGGTGCCAGTTTTACTCTAGAGGGAGATTTGGGGACCGCAAGACCTTTTGGAATCCCGTGAACCTTGCCTTCTTATTGGTGAAAGTTTGAAAAACAGCAGCTGTGGAGATCTTCTTTCCAACACAACTGGAATATTAGTGGAATTTATTTTTCTTGTTACCTGCATCCATTTTGTAACTTGCATGGACACTTTATGATTTCCAAATTAATTTAGGCACCCACAATGTACAGTGTGTGGTGTTTATTGTGTAAGGGTAGCAGTGACAATCTTTCAAGGTTTGTTGTTTGATAGTGAATATTCAGCCCCGGGCCACTTCTCTTCGCTTGTTAAACTGACCAGTTATGGTTGCATTTGCAAATGTAAGTGAGTTCAGAGGTTTCTTCAATCTCTCACTAACTCTTAAGAAAGAATTTTTAGATACTGATTGTAAAACTAGACATTTGAGAAATACTACAATGTTTTAAATGAATTATGAAGCCAGAAGAAGATTTTCTGTTAAAGTTCACCTGAAAGATGAACTTGATTTTGACTATCAGCAATGGCATATTAAACCTTTGAGGTACTCGATGAAATTCTTTAAGACAGAATAACTGTGTAAGACTTTTTTTTCTTTCATTAATTTATATCTTTTGCAGTTTTAGTACTAGGAGGAATATTCTTCAGTGGGGGGAGGGAGCCATTGGAAGTGACAATTTCACTAAGCAATCAAGAGTTGACTTATTTTCAATTAAATACAAATGCTGCATGCAATGCTCTTTATAATGACTCTTGGCATATTTCATAATTTGTTTCTTAAAAAGTATAACTATTAAAAAAAAAAACTAGGGAAATTTCTAAACTGTGAATGCCAACTGTCTGGAACAAATACCCACTGTGTTTATAGTGCATCAGGTTTCTTAATATTCTTTTTTTAATTTTAATTTTTATTTTATTTTGCTTTACAATACTGTATTGGTTTGCCATACATTGACATGGATCAGCCACGGGTGTACATGAGTTCCTAATCCTGAACCCCCTCCCGCCTCCCACCCCATATCATCTCTCTGGATCATCCCCGTGCACCAGCTCCAAGCATCCTGTATCCTGTATTGAACATAGACTGGCGATTCATTTCTTACCTGATAGTATACCTGTTTCAATGCCATTTTCCCGAATCATCCCACCCTCTCCCTCTCCCACAGAGTCTTAAAGTCCATTATATACATCTGTGTCTCTTTTGCTGTCTCACATAGAGCGTTATCATTATCATCTTTCTAAATTCCATATATATGTGTTAGTATACTGTATTGGTGTTTTTCTTTCTGGTTTACTTCACTCTTTGTTCAGTGGACAAATGATATTACTCATAAGAATTATCGGATATGTGTACCCTGTAATAGACAACATTGTGTTTGAGCCAAATCTGTCCTTTGAGGAAATCTGACAATAGAGACAGAAAAGAGGATGTGTGTGAGTTGATCAAGAAAAGGATAACTGGAGGTATGAAGTTATTCATTGATCATCTTTTATGACAGCCACTCAACCAGTTTTTCTCAGTATACTTTCCTGTAGATACGGAAATGAAAATTTTTCATGCTACCACATGTGGGGCAACTCTATACTGTTTCCTACCCCCATTTGAAACAACAGATTCACAATTCTTGAGCAGGAGTGGCAAGAAAATTCACCACTGGATTCTTGATTATCATTTAGCCTTTAATTAGGTAGCATATTTTCTGCCATCGCTGTGTAAGTGCCTCACGTGTTGCAAATTTCTTTTGAATTCAGTTCAGTTCAGCTCGATTCAGTCACTCAGTAGTGTCTGACTTTGCGAGCCCATGAATCGCAGCATGCCAGGCCTCCCTGTTCATTACCAGCTCTTGGAGTTCACTCAGACTCACGTCCATAGAGTCTGTGATGCCATCCAGCCATCTCATCCTCGGTCGTCCCCTTCTCCTCCTGCCCCCAATCCCTCCCAGCATCAGAGTCTTTTCCAGTGAGTCAACTCTTCACATGAGGTGGCCAAAGTACTGGAGTTTCAGCTTTAGCATCATTCCTTTCAAAAGAAATCCCAGGGTTGATCTCCTTCAGAATGGACTGGTTGGATCTCCTTGCAGTCCAAGGGACTCTCAAGAGCCTTTTCCAACACCAGAGTTCAAAAGCATCAATTCTTCAGCACTCAGCTGTCTTTACAGTCCAACTCTCACATCCATACATGACCAAAGGAAAAACCATAGCCTTGACCAGATGGACCTTAGTCGGCAGAGTAATGTCTCTGCTTTTGAATATACTATCTAGGTTGGTCATAACTTTTCTTCCAAGGAGTAAGCGTCTTCTAATTTCATGGCTGCAGTCACCATCTGCAGTGATTTTGGAGCCCCCTAAAATAAAGTCTGACACTGTTTCCACTGTTTCTCCATCTATTTCCCATGAAGTGATGGGACCGGATGCCATGATCTTCGTTTTCTGAATGTTGAGCTTTAAGCCAACTTCACTTTCACTTTCACTTTGAACTCAGGCAGATGCTTATCAAGAAATCATTCATTTCTTCCTAAATACTTTTAGGTGACAGATCAGTGCTTCCGATGATACCATAAGCAGTACTTTTACCAAATCCTAACAGTTAGCTTATATTTCATTATAAATGGGAAAGTGACTTGAAGTTTCCCAAACTGTTCTGTGTCATGATAATTGATAAAAGCAACATCAGTTTGGGATAACTGAGAACAGCCTTCAGATGGCTAAACATTGAGAAAATACTGTGAATGGGATCATCTTATATTAAAGACATTTTGTCTATATCACTCATGCTATAACACAGGAGGTAATTAATAATGTTTAAATATATGCTGCAAACACCTTTTGGGATAGAACATTGCAATATTTGGTCCATGGGATACAAATAAGTGAAACACATATATTCTACCTTAAAAGGCCCTGTAGTCTTCTTGAGAAAACACCACATATAATGAAAAAAAAAAAAAAACTCCATAGAATGTATTGTTAACAACCACAGATGATTTTAGATTTGAAAGAGACTTTATGATCTTTTTTAGAACATCATTGATTTGCTTTTGCCTGTGCTATGTCTTTGTTGCTGCTTGGGCTACTCTCTAGTTGTGATGAGTAGGGGCTACTCTTGGTTGCAGTGTGCAGGCTTCTCATGGAAGTGGTTTCTCTCGTTGTGGAGCACAGGTTCTAGGCTCATGGGCTTCAATAGTTGCACTTCTGGGCTCTAGAACACAGGCTCCACTGTAGTGGCACAAGGGCTTACAGTTGCTCCTCGCCACGTGGGATCTTCCCAGACCAGGGATCAAACCTGTGTCTCCTGCATCAGTGGCAGATTCTTTACCACTGAGCCACAAGGGAGCTCTGTGATCTTTCAAATCAAGGTCCTTTGCAATGTCTTTCATGGAATACTGGCACATATGTACTTTTACACAAATTACTCCCACTTAGTTATCTCCTGTAGGAATGCCTTTTTCTCCTCTAAAACAAATATCAGTGCTAACACCTGGCTGAATAGTGACCCCAGGGCTGGGGGCCCTCTGCAACTGGGCCTTTGCAGCTCCCTCCAAGTGAGTTAACATGCAGCAGAGACTGTTTTGTTGGTTTTCCTACCTGTTAATGCCCACAGTGCTTGCTATTATAATAATGTAATGTAATGATCCTAATGACATGTGGATACTAACAATCTGCTTGCATTGCAGAAGACCCCAGTTTGATACCTGGGTCAGGAAGATCCACTGGAGAAGGGATAGGCTCCCTTCACTCCAGTGTTATTGGGCTTCTCTTATGGCTCCGGGTGGCAAAGAATCTGCCTGCAATGTGGGAGATCTGAGTGTGATTCCTGGGTTGGGAAGATCCCCTGGAAAAGGAGGAGGGCTACTCACTCGAGTATTCTGGCCTGGAGAATTCCATGCACTGTATAGTCCATGGGGTCACAAAGAGTCAGGCATGACTGAGCTGGTTACAGTGTTGGAGATGCACAGGGAGGCTGGTGATGGACAAGGAAGATTGTCATGCTGCAGTTCATGGGGTTGCAAAGAGTCAAACATGACTGAGTGACTGAACTAAAAAGAATGACATGTGAGTGTGATGGGAGCAATTTCAATAAAAACAAAAATGGACTACTATCAGCAATTATATGCCAATAAAATGGACAACTTAGAAGAAATGGACAAATTCTTAGAAAAGTACAACTTTCCAAAACTGAACCAGGAAGAAATAGAAAATCTTAACAGACCCATCACAAGCATGGAAATTGAAACTGTAATCAGAAATCTTCCAGCAAACCAAAGCCCAGGTCCAGACGGCTTCACAGCTGAATTCTACCAAAAATTTCGAGAAGAGCTAACACTTATCTTACTGAAACTATTCCAGAAAATTGCAGAGGAATGTAAACTTCCAAAGTCATTCTATGAGGCCACCATCACCCTAATACCAAAACCTGACAAAGACACCACAAAAAGAAAACTACAGGCCAATATCACTGATGAACATAGATGCAAAAATCCTTAACAAAATCCTAGCAATCAGAATCCAGCAACACATTAAAAGATCATACACCATGACCAAGTGGGCTTTATCCCAGGGATGCAAGGATTCTTCAATATTTGCAAGTCAATCAATGTAATTCATCACATTAACAAACTGAGAAATAAAAATCATATGATTATCTCAATAGATGCAGAAAAAGCCTTTGACAAAATTCAACATCCATTTATGAAAAAACTCTCCAGAAAGCAGGAATAGAAGGAACATACCTCAACATAATAAAAGCTATATATGACAAACCCACAGCTAACATTATCCTCAATGGTGAAAAATTGAAACCATTTCCCCTAAAGTTAGGAACAAGACAAGGGTGTCCACTTTCACCACTACTATTCAATATAGTTCTGGAAGTTTTGGCCACAGCAATCCGAGCAGAAAAAGAAATAAAAGGAATCCAAATTGGAAAAGAAGAAGTAAAACTCTCACTCTTTGCAGACGACATGATTCTCTACATAGAAAATCCTAAAGACTCGACCAGAAAACTACTAGAGCTAATCAATGAATATAGTAACATTGCAGGATATAAAATCAACACTCAGAAATCCCTTGCATTCCTATACACTAATTATGAGAAAGTAGAAAAAGAAGTCAAGGAAACAATTCCATTCACCATTGCAACAAAAAGAATAAAATGCTCAGGAATATACCTACCTAAAGAAACTAAAGACCTATATATCAAAAGCTATAAAACACTGATGAAAGAAATCAAAGAGGACACTAATAGATGGAGAAATATACCATGCTCATGAGTCGGGAAGAGTCAATATAGTGAAAATGAGTATACTACCCAAAGCAATCTACAGATTCAATGCAATTTCTATCAAGCTACCAGCAGTATTTTTCACAGAACTAGATCAAATAATCTCAAGATTTGTATGGAAATACAAAAACCTCGAATAGCCAAAGCAATCTTGAGGAAGAAGAATGGAACTGGAGGAATCAACTTGCCTGACTTCAGGCTCTACTACAAAGCCACAGTCATTAAGACAGTATGGTACTGGCACAAAGACAGAAATATAGATCAATGGAACAAAATAGAAAGCCCTGAGATAAACCCACACACCTATGGACACCTTATCTTCGACAAAGGAGGCAAGAATATACAATGGAGTAAAGACAGTCTCTTTAACAGGTGGTGCTGGGAAAACTGGTCAACCACTTGTAAAAGAATGAAACTAGACCTCTTTCTAAGACCATACACAAAAATAAACTCAAAATGGATTAAAGATCTAAATGTAAGACCAGAAACTATAAAACTCCTAGAGGAAAACATAGGCAAAACACTCTCCAACATAAATCACAGCAGGATCCTCTATGATCCACCTCCCAGTATACTGGAAATAAAAGCAAAAATAAACAAATGGGATCTAATTAAAATTAGAAGCTTCTGCACAACAAAAGAAACTATAAGCAAGGTGAAAAGACAGCCTTCAGAATGGGAGAAAACAATAGCAAAATGAAACAGCTGACAAACAACTAATCTCAAAGATATACAAGCAACTTATGCAGCTCAACTCCAGAAAAATAAACGAACCAATCAAAAAATGGGCCAAAGAACTAAATAGACATTTCTCCAAAGAAGACATACGGATGGCTAACAAACACATGAAAAGATGCTCACCATCACTCATTATCAGAGAAATGCATGAGGTACCATTTCACAGCAGTCAGGATGGCTGCGATCCAAAAGTCTACAAGCAATAAATGCTGGAGAGGATGTGGAGAAAAGGGAACCCTCTTACACTGCTGGTGGGAATGCAAACTAGTACAGCCATTATGGAAAACAGTGTGGAGATTCCTAAAAATTGCAAATAGAACTTCCTTATGACCCAGCAATCCCACTGCTGGGCATACGCACCAAGGAAACCAGAATTGAAAAAGACACATGTACCCCAATGTTCATTGCAGCACTGTTTATAATAGCCAGGACATGGAAGCAACCTAGATGTCCATCAGCAGATGAATGGATAAGAAAGCTGTGGTACATATACACAATGGAGTACTACTCAGCCCTTAAAAAAATAAATTTGACTCAGTTCTAATGAGATGGATGAAATTGGAGCCGATTATACAGAGTGAAGTAAGCCAGAAAGAAAAACACCAATACAGTATACTGACACATATATATGGAATTTAGAAAGATAGTAATGATGACCCTTATGTGAGACAACAAAAGAGACACAGAGGTATAGAGTGGACTTTTGGACTCTGAGGGAGAAGGAGAGGGTGGGATGATTTGGGAGAATGGCATTGAAACATGTATACACTCTTGTAAGAAACGAAGCGCCAGTCTATGTTCAATACAGGATACAGGATGCATGGGGCTGGTGCACAGGATGATTCAGGGAGATGATATGGGGTGGGAGGTGGGAGGGGGCTTCGGCATTGGGAGATCGTGGACACCTGTGGCTGATTCATGTCAATGTATGGCAAAACAAATACAGTATTGTAATGTAGAATAAAGTATTAAAAATAAATAAAAATAAAAACAAAAATGAAAAATATTGGTAAGACCCTTGAATCTAAAAACATTACTATCCAATTAGGAATGATCTATGACATGTAAACAGATAAAAAATTAAAGCTTAGCGTCTGTACTCATTTTTCCCCAGTGTTTATGTAGTATTTTATTTTACAAAATTGAATGTAGTAATTATAGATGATGTGTGATAAGTTTGACTTTTGAACAAAAAGAAAGAGGAAGGGGTTGGAAACTACTAAATGGGCATAACCAAAAGAGGCCATGGCCACATAGAAGAGACACATCAGAAAATAAATGTATCTAAAAGACTTTTTCATTTAACAGCAACACCAAAAATCTACTGGTGCAATCTTTTGGTTAAGGAGGATTCTACTGCTAACTGTAGCATCCTCTGGGATAATCAGAATGTTTGTTTGCATAGTTCAGGATCTGATAACTTCTGCAGCAAACTATTATGCTCTGAGACATTTCTTCTCTCAAAATTTCCTGTTGCTTTCTCTGCAAGTGAACCCAAGAGTATCAAGATTAAGAAAAGGCAGGTTTAAAACAAGCTGTTGTGTGCTCTGTTTCTTCAGTCATGTTTGACTCTTCGACCCAAGGGACTGTAACCCACCAGGCTTCTATGTCCATAGGATTTCCCAGGCGAGAATACTGAGTGGGTTACCATTTCCTTCTCCAGGGGATCTTCCCAACCTAGGGACTGAAACTGCATTCCCTTCATTGCCAGGCAGATTCTTTACCAACTAGCCCCCTGGGAAATCCAGTTTTAGTGTGGTACATGCCAACAAATGAGCGAGCACTGTCTTCCATTCTTGTCTGGCCACGTTTAAGCAACCCAAAAATATATTTGCAAGATGTGGTCTTCCTATAGGTATATTCAAATCCATGTGGTAATATTCTGAATATTACATTTGTATCAAAGAAAGTACTTATGTATCTAATTTTGTTTTTCTTACAAAGGCAAATTCCTATACCTCACTGTAAGAAATGTTTTTCTAAGGGAAATTGAAGACTTAGATATGTCTATTTTTAAAATTAATTTACTTATATTAATTGGAGGCTAATTGCTTTACAATACAGTAGTGGTTTTTGCCATACATTGAAATGAATCAGCCATGGATGTACATGTGTCCCCCCACCCTGAAACCCCCCTCCCAACTCCCTCCCCATCACATCCCTCAGGGTTGTCCCAGTGCACTGGCTTTGAGTGTCCTGTTTCATGCATTGAATTTGGACTGGTGATCTATTTCACACATGGTAATATACATGTTTCAATGCTAGTCTCCTAAATCATTCCACCCTCGCCTTCTCCCACAGAGTCCAAAAGTCTGTTCTTACTATCTATATCTCTTTTGCTGTCTGACTTATAGGGTCATAATTACCATCTTTCTAAATTCCATATATATGCATTAGTAGACTGTATTGGTGTTTTTCTTTCTGACTTACTTCACTCTGTATAGTACGCTCCAGTTTCATCCATCACATTAGAACTGATTCAAATGTTTTCTTTTAATAGCTGAGTAATATTACATTGTGCATATGTACAGCAACTTTCTTATCCGTTCATCTCCCAATGGACATCTAGGTTTCTTCCATTTCCTAGCTATTGTAAACAGTGGTGTGATAAACATTGGGGTACACATGTCTCTTTCAATTCTGGTTTCCTCACTGTCTATGCCCAGCAGTGGGATTGCTGTGTTGTCAATTCAGTTCAGTTGTTCAGTCCTGTCTGACTCTTTGCGACCCCATGGACTGCAGCATGCCAGGCCTCCCTGTCCATCACCAACTTGCAGAGATTACTCAGACTCATGTCCATTGAGTCAGATGCCATCCAAACATCACATCCTCTGCTGGGTTATATGGCATCTCTATTTCCAGTTTTTAAAGGGATCTCCATACTGTTCTCCTTAGTGGCTGTAAAAGTTTGAATTCCCACCAACACTGTAAGAATGTTGTCTTTTCTCTGAACCCTTTCCAACATTTATTGTTTGTAAACTTTTTGATAGCAGCCATTCTAACCAGCATGAGATGGTACCTCATTGTGATTTTGGTTTGCATTTCTCGGATAATGAGTGATGTTGAGCATCTTTTTATGTCTTTGTTAGCCATGTCTTTTGGACAAATGTCTGTTTAGTTCTTTGACCCATTTTTTGATTGGGTCGTTTTTCTGTTATTGAGCTGCCATAAGCTGCTTATATATTTTTGAGATTAATTCTTTGTCAGTTGCTTTGTTTGCTATTATTTTCTCTCATTCTGAAGGCTTTCCTTTCACCTTGCTTATAGTTTCCTTTGCTGTGCAAATGTTTTAAAATTTAATTAGGTCCCACTTGTTTATTTTTGCTTTTATATCCAATACTCTGGGAGGTCAGTCATAGAGGATCCTGCTGTGATTTATGTTGGAGAGTGTTTTGCCTATGTTTTCCTCTAGGAGTTTTATAGTTTCTGGTCTTACATTTAGATCTTTAATCTATTTTGAGTTTTATCTTTGTGTATGGTGTTAGAAAGTGTTCTAGTTTCATTCTTTTACAGGTGGTTGACCAGTTTTCTCAGCACCATTTTTAAAAGAGATTGTCTTTTCTATATTCTGGCCTCCTTTGTCAAAGATAAGTGTCCATAGGTGCGTGGATTTAACTCTGGGCTTTCCATTTTGTTCCATTGATCTATATTTCTGTCTTTGTGCCAGTAGCATACTGTTTTGAAGACTGTATCTTTGTAGTATAATCTGAAGTCAGGCAGTTGATCCTCTCACTCCATTCTTCTTTCTCAAGATTACTTTGGCTATTCGAAGTATGTTGTATTTCCATACAAACTGTGAAATTATTTGTTTTAGTTCTATATGAAAATTACTGTTGATACCTTGATAGGGATTGCATTGAATCTATAGATTGCTTTGGGTAGTATACTCATTTTCACTATATTGATTCTTCTGATCCATAAACATGGTCTATTTCTCCATTTATTTGTGTCATCTTTGATTTCTTTCATCAGTGTTCTATAATTCTATATATAGGTCTTGGTTTCTTTAGGTAGATTTATTCCTAACTATTTTATTCTTTTATTGCAATGGTGAATGGAATTGTTTCCTTAATTTCTTTTTCTGTTTTTTTTTCATTGTTAGTGTATAGGATTGCAAGATATTTATGTGTGTTAATTTTATACCTATAAATTTACTATATTCATTGATTAGCTTTAGTAGTTTTCTGATGGTGTCTTTAGGATTTTCTATATAGAGGATCATATCATATGCAAACTGTGAGAGTTTTACTTCTTTTCTAATCTAGATTCCTTTTATTTCTTTTTCTTCTCTGATTGCTGTGGCTGAAACTAGCAAAACTATGTTGAATAGTAGTGGTGAGAGTGGACACCCTTATCTTGTTGCTGACTTTAGGGGAAATGCTTTCAGTTTTTCACCATTGAGGATAATATTTGTTGTTGGTTTATCATATATGGCTTTTATTATTTTGAGTTATGTTCCTTCTATGACTGCTTTCTGGAGGAATTTTATCATAAAAGGATGCTGAATTTTGTCAAAGGCTTTCTCTGCATCTATTAAGATAATCATATGGTTTTTATCTTTCAGTTTGAAAATGTGGTGTATCATATTGATTGATTTGCAAATATTGAATCCTTGCATCCCTGGGATAAGGTCCACTTGTTCATGATGTATGATCATTTTGATATGTTGGATTCTGTTTGCTAAAATTTTGTTGAGGATTTTTGCATCTATGTTCATCAGTGATATTGGCCTGTAGTTTTCTTTTATTGTGGAATCTTTGTCTGCTTTTGGTATTAGGGGTGACAGTGACCTAATAGAATGAGTTTGTCAGTTTACCTTCCTCTGCAATTTTCTGGAAGATTCAAGTAGGATTGGTGTTAGTTCTTCTCTAAATTTTTGGTAGAATTCACCTGTGAAGCCATCTGGTCCTGGGCTTTTCTTTGTTGGAAGATTTTTGTGATAGTTTCCATTTCTGCACTTGTGATGAGTCTGTTAAGATTTTCTGTTTCTTCCTGGTTCAGTTTTGAAAGGTTATACTTTTCAAAGAATTCATCCATTTCTTCCAAGTTGGCCATTATATTGTTCTATAGTTACTGATAGTAGTCTCTTATGATCCTTTGTATTTCTGTGTTGTATGTTGTGATTTCTCCATTTTTATTTCTAGTTTTGTTGATTTGATCCTTCTCCTTTTTTTTTTCTAGGTGAGTCTGGCTAGTGGTTGTCTATTTTATTTATCTTCTCAAAGAACCAGCTTTTAATTTTGTCGATTTTTACTATAGACTCCTTTGTTTCTTTTTCATTTATTTCTGCCCTAATTTTTATGATTTCTTTCCTTCTATTAGCTTTGGGGTTCTTCATTTCTTCTTTTCTAGTTACTTTAGGTATAAAGTTAGGTCATTTATTTTATTTTTCTCTTGTTTCTTGTGGTAGCTTATATTGCTATGAACCTTCCCCTTAGCAGTGCTTTTACTGAATTCCACATAGGTTTTGGGCTGTATGTTTTCATTTGTTTCTATGTATATTTTGATTTCTTCTGTGATTTGCTGGTTATTCAGAAGCATGTTTTTTAGCCACCATGTGTTTGTATTTTTAATAGTTTTTTTTTTTCCCCCATGGCAACACACTCCAGTATTCTTGCCTGGAAAACCCCATGGATGGAGAAGCCTGGTAGGCAACAGTCCATGGGGTTGCAAAGAGTTGGGAACAACTGAGCGACTTCACTTTCATTTTTTAATGATATCTAATCTTACTGCAATGTGATAAGAAAAGATGCTTGAAATGATTTCAATTTTTTGAATTTATAAAGGCTATATTTATGGCCCAGGATGTGATCTATCCTGGAGAATGCCCCATGTGCACTTGAGAAATTGATGAAATTTATTGTTTTGGGGTGAAATGTTCTATTGGTATCAATTAGGTCTAGGTGGTCTATTGTATCATTTAAAGTTTGTATTTCCTTTCTAATTTTGTGTTTGGTTTATCAATCCATAGGTGTGAGTGGGGTATTAAAGTCTCCCACTATTATTGTGTGGCTGTTGATTTCCCTTTCATACTTGTTAGCATTTGCTTTACATATTGCGGTGCTCCTATGTTGGGTGCATATCTATTTATAATGGTTATATCTTCTTCTTGGGTTGATCCTTTCATCATTATGTAATGTGCTTCTTTGTCTCTTTTCATTTTTATTTCAAAGTCTATTTTATCTGATATGAGTATTGCTAGTCCTTCTTTCTTTTAGTCTCTATTTGCATGAAATATCTTTTCCCAGCCCTTCACTTTCAGTCTGTATGTGTCCCTTGTTTTGAGGTGGATCTCTTATTGACAGTATATATAGGGGTCTTTTTTTTGTATCCATTCAGCAAGTCTTTGTCTTTTGGTTGGCGCATTCAACCCATTTACATTTAAGGTAATTATGGATAAGTAGGATCCCGTTGCCATTTACTTTGTTGTTTTGGGTTCAAGTTTATACACCCTTTCTGTGTTTCCTGTCTAGAGAATATCTTTTAGCATTTGTTGAAGAGCTGGTTTGGTGTTGCTTAATTCTCTCAGCTTTTGCTTGTCTGTAAAGCTTTTGATTTCTCCTTCATATTTGAATGAGATCCTTGCTGGGTATAGTCATCTGGGTTGTAGGTTTTCCTCATTCACCACTTTAAGTATGCAATGCCATTCCCTTCTGGCCTGAAAAGTTTCTATTGAAAGATCAGCAGTTATCCTTATGGGGATTCCTTTGTGTGTTATTTGTTGCTTTTCCCTTGTTGTTTTCAATATTTTCTTTCTGTGTTTGATCTTCATTAGTTTGATTACTATGTGTCTTGGGGTGTTTTGTCTTGGGTTTAATCTGTTTGGGACTCTCTGGGTTTCTTGGACTTGGGTGGCTATTTCCTTTCCCATTTTAGGGAAGTTTTCAACTATTATCTCACGTATTTTCTCATGCCCTTTCTTTTTGTCTATTTCTTCTGGGACTCTTATGATCCGAATGTTGGGACACTTAACATTGTCTCAGATGTCTCTGAGGTTGTCCTCAGTTCTTTAAATTCTTTTCCTTTTTCCCTCTCTTCTTCATTTATTTCCACCTTTCTATCTTCCACCTCACGTATCCTATCTTCTGCCTCCATCATTCTACTGTTGGTTCCCTCCACAGTGCTTGTGATCTCAGTTATTGCATTATTCATCATTGATTAACTCTTTTCTATTTCTTCTAGGTCCTTGTTAAACATTTCTTGCTTATTCTTAATTGTTTTCTCTAGTCTATTTATCTATAACTCCAGTTTGTTTTCAGGATTTTGGATCATATTTACTATCATTATTCTGAATTCTTTTTCAGGTAGACTTCTTATCTCTTCCTCTTTTGTTTGGTTTGGTGGGCATTTATCTTATTCCTTTACCTGCTAAATATTTCTCTGCCTTTTCATTTTGTTTAGATTGCTGTGTTTGAGGTGGCTTTCTGTAGGCTGGAAGTTTGTAGTTCCTCTTTATTGTGGAGGTTGTTCCCTGTGGGTGGGGTTGGACTAGTAGCTTTCAGGTTTCCTGGTTAAGGAAGCTTGCATCTGTGTTCTGGTGGGTGGAGCTGGATCTCTTCTCTCTGGAGTGCAATGAAGTGTCCAGTAGTGGGTTTGGATGTCTATGGGTATGGCATCACTTTGGGCAGCCTGTATGCTCAAATGCTCAGGGCTAATGCTCAGCCCTAATGCTCAGGTCTGTGTTCCTGGATTGCTGGAGAATTAACATGGTGTGTCTTGCTCTGAAACTTATTGGCTTTTGGGTGGAGCTTGGTTTTAGTGTAGGTTTGGAGACTTTTGGATAAGCTCTTTTCAAATAGTGTTCCCTGGAACAGGATTTTTCTTGTGTTTTCAAGTTTTGGATTTAAGCCTCCTGCCTCTGGCTTTCAATCTTATACTTAGAGTAGCCTCAAGACTTCTCCAACCATACAGCACAGATGATAAAACATATAGGTTAATGGTGAAAAGATTCTCCACAGTAAGGGACACCCAGAGAGGTTCACCGATTTACACAGAGAAGAGAAGAGGAAGATAGAGGTGACCAGGAACAGAAGACGGGGAGTCAAAAAGGGAGAGACCAATCTAGCTAGTAATCAGTTCCCTAAGTGTTCTCCACAGCCCGGAACATGCAGAGAGATTCATAGAGTCAAGTAGAGAAGAAAAGGGGAGGGAGGAGATAGAGTTGGCCTGAGAGAGAAAAAAGGAGAGTCAAAAGGGAAAGAGCAATCAAGTTAGTAATTACACACCTACATGAAAATGGATACTGAAGATTAGATTCTGAAAGGTATAAGATTGATAACGAAAAACAAAAAGCAAAGATGAAAGATATAGAGTAGATGTTAGACTCTAAAAATTACAATATTAAAAGTACAAAGCAAAACGAATCACAAAAATTATAAAAAAATTATATATGAAATTTGCTTTAAAAATAGGGTCTTTTGGGCAAGGCAATAGTAGGTTATAAAAATGAAAATTAAAGGAGTAATAAAGAGTTTAAAAATTTTAAAAATCAAAAATGATAATAGTAAAAATATATCTAGGAATTTCTCTAGATGTGTTGTGGGCAGTGTGGGGTCAGTTCAGTTTCAGATTGTTCTTTGTCCCAGCTGTACTTCTTCTCAAGGTCTATAGGCCCCTTCCAATGCTTAGTCAATGTTAACTACAGGGTTTTAATCTGTTGCACCTGTCACTTCCAGAGCATTATCTCTTCTTTCTTTATTTTGGCTTCCTCTGTAACTGCAAACAAATATAACGTGTGTGGGGAGAGTGCTCGCAGTGTGCGGACCACACTGGGTTTCTCCCAGCTCATGGTGGCATGCGCTTTCTCTGTCTACACTGCTCAGGCTCCAGGTTCCTCTTCAAGGGTACTGTCTAAAGTGGGCCCTGCATTTTTTGCCCTTCCTAGGTCCTAGCAGCTCAGGTGACCAGGTGCTTGGCGAGCATACTGTCCCAGGTGCACTGTGTGTTTTAATCACCTCCCTGGTCCTGGCTCCTTGGTGTCCCGAGTGTGTGGCTAGAGTTGTGTCCTGGGTGTGCCACTGGAGCACCGTCTCAGGTGTGCCATGTGTCTCTGCTGGGGAACTGATCTCAGGCTACAGCCATCCTGGCAGATGTCAACCATCGAGGGTCCCACGGAGATGTGGTTAGCAAATGGGGGCCTGCTCACAGTTTGATGGAGGATGCTGTTCCTGGGGCTGAGGTTGGCTGTCACATACCTGCCTCTCTGCCTCAGGTGGTAGGGTTGGGGTGGGGTGGGGGAGGAGGGGCCGGTCCACAGCAAGCCAGCTTTCCTCTGGTAGTCACTCAATCCTTTGTTCTGTGAGCAAGCCAGGCTATGAGTTAGGTTAGAGCCTTTCACAGGAAAAAGTTCTCTTTTTTTTCTCTCTGGCTATCCCACAGTTTGGTTTGCTATCTCATATTAGCTCCTTCAGATTGTCTTCCAGGGCATTCAGGCCCACTGCTTACACTAACCATGCAACCTGCACCTCCCTGTCCTGCCTCCTCTTGCTGGTAGCAGACCTGAGCATCTGGGCAACTTCTCTGCTGGGAGTTGCCATTAGGTGTGTATTCTGTGTGTGTGTGTTTCTCCCAGTTATGTTGCCCTCTGAGATTCCAAAACTTCCCCACAGATCCGCGGGTGAGAGCGTTTCCTGTTGTTTGAAAACTTCTCCTCTTTCACTACTCCCTCCCCTGGTTGGGTCTCCATCCCTAACTCTTTTGTCTCTCTCTCTCTCTCTCTCCTTTTTTAAAAATATTTTGTCCTACCTCCTTTTCTAGAGAATGGGTTGCCTTTCTGGGTGCCTGGTATTCTGCCAGTGTTCATAAGTTGTTTTGTGGAAGTTGCTCAGCATTCAGATGATCTTTTGATGAATTTGTGGGAGAGAAAGTGGTCTCCGCATCCTATTCCTCTGCCATCTTGCGGCCGTCCCGTCGAATTAACTTAAAAGCTTTTGCACAACAAAGGAAACTATAAGGAAGGTAAAAAGACAGCTCTCAGAATGAGAGAAAATAATAGCAAACAAAGCAACTGACAAAGAATTAATCTCCGAAAATACACAAGCAGCTCATGCAGCTCAGTATCAGAAAAATAAATGACATAATCACAAAATGGGCCAAAGAACTAAATAGACATTTCTACAAAGAAGACAGACAGATGGCTAACAAACACATAAAAAAAAGCTTAACATCACTCATTATCAGAGAAATACACATCAAAGCCATAATGAGGTACCATCTCATGCCGGTCAGAATGGCCACTATCAAAAAGTCTGCAAACAATAAATGCTGGAGAGAGTTCAGAGAAAAGGGAACTCTCTTACACTATTGGTGGGAATGCCAACTAGTCCAGCCACTATGGAGAACAGTGTGGAGATTCCTTAAAAAACTGGAAACAGAACTGCCATACAACCCAGTAATCCCACTGCTGGTCATACACACCAAGGAAACCAGAAGTGAAAAAAAAAACACGTTACCACAATGGTCATTGCAGCATTGTTTACAATAGCTAGGACATTAAAGCAACCTAGATGTCCATTGGGAGATTAATGGATAAGAAAGCCGTGGTACATATACACAATGGAATATTACTCAGCTGTTTAAAAAACTCATTTAAATCAGTTCTAATGAGGTGGATGAAACTGGAACATATTATACAGAGTGATATAATTCAGGGAAAAAATACCAATACAATATATTAATGCATATATATGGAATTTAGAAAAATGGTAATGATGCCACTATATGAGAGAGAGCAAGAGACACAGAAAGAAAGAACAGACGTTTGAACTCTGTGGAAGAAGGTGAGGGTGGGATGATTTGAGAGAATAGCATTGAAACATGCATATTACCATATGTGAAATAGATCAGCAGTTCAAGTTTGATGAATGAAACAGGGCACTCAAAGCCGGTGCAATGGGACAATCCTGAGGGATGGGATAGGGAGGGAGTTGGGAAGAGGTTTTAGGGTGGGGGATACATGTACATCCATGGCTGATTCATGTCAATGTATGGCAAAATAACAATACTGTAAAGTATAGAAAGGCTAATATTTTCTTTCCCAGGGGAATTTTTATGGCCACTGGACGAATGGATTCTGAATGTACACACATAATTATCCCACAGTTATTTAACTATCATAATAAAGAAATTTCTTTTACATATAACTTCAGTCAAAGCTCTCAGTATACCACAAGGGGCCAAGAATAAAATTATATGTGAATAAATTTTCATATGCATATATATAATTTTTAAGCTCAGTTAAGTAATCATCATTAGTCCTTTTACTATTCCATCAATTCATCTACTGCTACATAATCCAAACTCTACAGTAGATTTCTTTTTACAAAGGTTTAAATCTCAACTCATAACAAAAGCAGAACAATGGCCTAGAAGAATAAATATAATGTTGTGTGGATATCATTATACATATCCACTTGCAAGGAAAATTAATGAAAAATACAGAAGACTTACAATTTGCTGAAAGTGAAAGTATACTCAGTCAGAGCTGAATATACATGCCACCTAGAATAAATACTTTCTCATCTTCCCATGACTTCTAAGGAAAGGAACTCCATGACTTTCATCTCCAGCCTGCTGTGGACTCCTTTCCGCTTTCCTCAACTTCCCTCCATAAAATCTCTTCCCTAGGTTATAAAACACACCTTGGGCTTCTGGTTCAGACAAGATGGTCTTGATCTCTTTGTGCCCACTCCTTTGTTTGTTCTGGAAATAAGAAGAGACCACTAAAGGAGACCATTTATAGTCGGCAAGAGGAAGGTGAACTAGTTTAGGGCCTGAAGACTGGAAGAGCCTCTTGATGAAAATGAAAGAGGAGAGTGAAAAAGTTGGCTTAAAACTCAACATTCAGAAAACTAAGATAATGGCATCTGGTGACATCACTTCATGGCAAATAGATGGGGAAACAGTGGAAAGAGTGACAGAATTTATTTTCTTGGGCTCCAAAATCACTGCAGATGCTGACTGCAGCCCTGAAATTAAAAGACATTTGTTCCTTGGAAGATAAGTTATGACCAACCTAGACAGTATATTAAGAAGCAGAGGCATTACTTTGCCAACAAAAGTCTGTCTTTTTTCCAGTAGTCATGTATGGACATGAGAGTTGGAGTATAAAGAAAGTTGAGTGCCAAAGAATTGATGCTTTTGAACTGTGGTGTTGGAGAAGACACTTGAGAGTTCATTGGACTACATGGAGATCCAACCAGTCCATCCTAAAGGAAATCAGTCCTGAATATTCATTGGAAGGACTGATTCTGAAGTTGAAACTCCAATACTTTGGCTACCAGATGTGAAGAACTGATTCACTGGAAAAGACCCTGATGGTGAGAAAGATTGAAGGCAGGGGGAGAAGGGGACAACAGAGGATGAGATGGTTGGATGGCATCATGGACTCAACGGACATGAGGCTGAGTAAACTCCAGGAACTGGTGATGGAAAGGAGGCCTGGAGGGCTGCAGTTCATGGGGCCACAAAGAGTTGGACATGACTAAACAACTGAACTGAACTGAACTTGAAGAGCCAGACAGCAGCACCTAACAGAAGAAGGCAACACAGATCAAACACTTCTGATCTCCAACCTACCATCAGAAGGCAACCTGAGTCGGGCCATTCCTCACCAGGAATAAATGTGAAGGAATACCAGTGGTCATTTAGTTCCTATGTCATGTCTGACTTTTGTGACACCATGTACTGTAGCTCACCAGCTTCCTCTGTCCATGGGATTCTCCAGGCAAGAATACTGGAGTGGGTTCTTATGCCCTCCTCCAGGGAATCTTCCCCACTCAGGGATCAAAGCCTCATCTCTTACACTTCCTCATTGACAGGCAGGTTGTTAACCACTAGCACCATCTAGGAAGCTTGACTTAAGCAATAACGTATCATTAATCACCTAACCTACAAATGGTCTTTATTTTTTTGGGCTCCAAAATCACTGCAGATGGTGACCACAGCCATGAAATTAGAAGACACTTACTCCTTGGAAAAAAGTTATGACCAACCTAGATAGTATATTCAAAAGCAGAGACATTACTTTGCCAACTAAGGTCTGTCTAGTCAAGGCTCTGGTTTTTCCTTTGGTCATGTATGGATGTGAGAGTTGGACTGTGAAGAAGGCTGAGTGCTGAAGAATTGATGCTTTTAAACTGTGGTGTTGGAGAAGACTCTTGAGAGTCCCTTGGACTGCAAGGAGATCCAGCTAGTCCATTCTGAAGGAGATCAACCCTGGGATTTCTTTGGAAGGAATGATGCTGAAACTGAAACTCCAGTACTTTGGCCACCTGATATGAAGGGTTGACTCACTGGAAAAGACTCTGATGTTGGGAAGGATTGGGGCAGGAGGAGAAGGGGACGACCGAGGATGAGATGGCTGGATGGCATCATGGACTGGATGGACGTGAGCCTGAGTGAACTCTGAGAGATGGTGATGAACAGGGAGGCCTGGCGTGCTGCAATTCATGGGGTTGCAAAGAGTCGGACACGACTGAGTGACTGAACTGAACTGAACTGAACAAATGGTCTAAATACACTGATCAAAAGAGTTGTCAGAGTGAATTAAACAAACAAACAAACAAACAAACACGAAACACTATATGTTCTTTCAAAGAAACTGAATGTGCTGTGTGCGGTGCTTAGCTGTTCAGCCATGTCTGACTCTTTGCAACCTCATAGACTGTAGCCTGCCAGACTACTCCTGTATCCAAGTAGATTCTCCAGGTAAGTATACTGGAGTGGTTTGCCATGCCCTTTTCCAGAGGCTCTTCCCAATACAGGGATCAAACCCAGGTCTTCACATTGCAGGTGAGTTCTTTATGGTCTGAGACACCAGGGAAGCCCAAGAAACTCATTAATGACAAGGATATGTAAAAAATAAAAGGGTGAAGATATGTTAATATATGATAAAGTAGACTTTAGAGCAAAGAAAATTTCTGAAGACAAAGGAATACAAGGCCATTATATAAGGATAAAAGAATCAACCCAGCAGGAATACATAAAAATCCTAAATATGTACACATCAATAAACACAGTCTCAAAACATTTGAAGGAAAAATAGATAATCTGAATAGTCTTATAACATTTAAAGACATTGAAAATGTAATATAAAACCTTTGAAAAAGAAATCAGTCCATGATAGGTTGACCAGAGAATTCTAACAAATGTTTAAAAAATTAAGATCAATTTGACATAATCTCTTCAAGAAAATAAAAGAGTAGGAAACCATTCTCAACTAATAAGATGGGGTTAGTAATGCTCTATACCAAAATCAGACAAAGGCAGAACAAAAAGGGAAATTTCAGACTAATATCTCTCATAAATTTGGAATTAAAATCTTTACTCTCACACATACAAATGAGCCAAATGAATCCAACAGTGCATGGAAACATCTCTTGATAGTTTCTGGTCCCTTTGTAAGTCTGATCATATTACCTATCTCTTCAATGGGTTTATGTGAATCAAGGGTACAGTTAGTTAGGTTCCCAGTAATAATATCATACCAGAAATACAGTGACAAATGCTCAAACTAGGTAAAATCGGAAACTAACTTCTCCCACTAAAGATAATCATACCCAGTCATTCTAAAAGTCCAGCAAAAATTACTACAACTAGATTAAGATAAAGAAAGCATTTCTACCAAAAAGAAGCTGTGGGTGTGTTTGATATTCTTTATATGCCCCTCAGGAACCCTGTTGGTCATTTTCTATTATGTTATGAACCTTTAGAGGCTGAGAAGACCAGACTTTATCCCTCTAGCTCTCCTGGCCCCTGAATTCTACTTGAGTTTGGCCAGTGGTGAACAAAAGAGATTGGTGAGTCAGTGGAGAAAGAGATTAGTGGATTGATTGTTTCCAGACTCCTTTCCTGTTGGGAGATGACCAAGTTTCCCCATTGAAGGCCAGATCTCTGATCAGAGACCCTCAAGTTTATCTGCAGGTATGTACAAGTCTCTCTAGAGATTGCAATATCCATTTTCTTTCTTTGCCCTGTGGGCCTGAAAGTGTTCATGTATTCCGTTCTTGCCTGTCTCAAAGAGTTTTGCTATTCCTTTTAAGCTGTCCTTAACCATGATACAACTTTCAAATCCTTGAAGTTTGTTATCTGTTAGTTGTTCAGGCATGTCTGACTTTATGACCCCCATGGACTGTAGCCTGCCAGGCTACTCTGTCCAAAGGATTCTTCAGACAAAGATTACTGGAGCGGATAGCCATTCCCTTCTGCAGGGATCTTCCCTGACCCAGGGGTGCAATCAAGGTCTCTCACATTGCAGGGAGACTTTTTATCATCTGAGCCACCAGGGAAGCCAGTTTTCTTTATTCTCCTTATTTGTGTAAAGTGAAAGTGAAAGTGAAAGTGAAAGAAGTCACTCAGTTGTGTCTGACTCTTTGCGACCCCATGGACTGTAGCCTACTACACTCTTCTGTCCATGGGATTTTCCAGGCAAGAATACTGGAGTGGGCTACCATTTCCTTCTCCAGATTTACTTGTGTAAATAATCTTCTCCATGATTTACTTGTTTAAATCATCTTTATTTCTGACAATGATAGGGGTGGCTTTAGATCTGCTAGTTAAAGATCGTCCCTGAAAGATCTATCACTAAACTGCTTACAACAGGAGGGGGACATCATTCTTCCTGACTCCAAAATCATAAACACAAGGACATGTCACAAGTTATGTAAAAATAAGTGCTGAGAAATCAATGATTTAGGAATGAATTTGGTAGAAGTGCACGAACTTTAAGCTGTAAGATGATGAATAAGGTCTGAGGATCTAATGTGTAACCTGATGACTATGGTTTGTAATGTGCTATTGACATTTGTGGGGCTTCCCAGGTGATGTTAGTGCTAAAGACCCCTCCTGCCAGTGCAGGATGCATAAGAGACATGCATTGAATCTTTGGGTCAGGAAGATCCCCTGGAGGAGGGCATGGCAACCCACTCTAGTACTCTTTCCTGGAGAATCCGCATGGACAGAGGAGCCTGGCAGGCTATATAGTCTATGGGGTCACAAAGAGTTGGACATGACTAAAGTCACTTAACACATATGTAAGAGAGTAAAACTTAAAAGTCCTCACTAAAAAGATCTTGAAAGGTAAATATGTGAGGTGATATTAATAGATATGTTAATTAAATCAATGAGGGAATCCATTAATCATGTATACCTATTTATATTGTCATATATACTTTAAATATCTTGCCATTTTATCTGGAAATTATATTTTTAAAAACTGAAAAAGAAAAATTTCAATGCTTTAAAATATAATTTTGTAGATATTTCAGCAATTACTCTTGGCTTATAAAAGGATTTTTTAAAAATTCCAGACAATGTAGATATTTCAGCAATTACTCTTGGCTTATAAAAGGATTTTTAAAAATTCCAGACAATAACCAGTGGGATTCACTGGATATTCAGAAAAGGAAGAAACTTTGGAAATTATCTAGACAATCTTCCCATATTAAGGATATATAAGTAAATCCAAGATTAAGTCAGTTATCTAAACTTATAAAACTCGATGCAAAAGTAGCAATAGAAACCACATTTCCTAAGTTTAAGTGAATCTTAACCGAATTACTCAACAAATGGAAATATCTCCCATGCTCTGCAAAACTTGATTCTTATCTCTTTCACAGAACTGATCATATTCCACCTTGTATTCACTGTCCAGTTTGCATAAGTTTACCAAGTGAATTAAATTCCGTGAAGGTTCAATCCTGGCATGTCTGTTCTTTCACTCTATATTCTCACATATGGCTAGGGTTCTTTTTCAATGCCATTTCTTCTCCCTGGAAGACCTTCTCTCTTTTACCTCATGACTTCCCTGACATCTTTCAGATCTCAGTAAAAACCACTTTCACAAAGCAGCCGTTCCTGACTCTGACACAGCTCAGGTCTCCTTGTTATGTGGACATATGGCATTCTGTGCTTTTCCCTCTTGACACGTGCCCCAATTGTGGTGCAAAATTTAACTTTAAAATTTGACTCTTTCTGTTTTTCCATCAAAATTTAAGTCCTAATTCACAAAGTCCACATGTGTGTTCTTCTCTACTGTCCATTCTCTGCATCCAACAGAACTTGCTTAGGTGTTCATTCAATGAAGCACTTTCATTCGTGCAGAGTAAAATTCCAATGAATTATTGATGCTGCTCTCACAGCATACAGTGAACTAAAACCACTGAGGTCTTTCCCCCCACCCAAACCCTTATATCCTGATGATCTGACATAGTTATAGAACTAGAAGTGTGGGGGTTTCCCTTGTGGCTCAGCTGGTAAAAAATCCGCCTGCAGTGTTGGAGGCCTGGGTTTGACCACTGGGTTGGGAAGATTCCCTGGAGAAGGGAAAGGCTACCCATTCCAGTACTCTGGCCCGGAGAATTCCATAGACTGTATAGTCCATGGGGTCACAAAGAGTTGGACATGACTGAACGACTTTTACTTTCACAGAACTGTGGATGCATTTGTTTTTAATCATCACCTTATTAGATAGAAACCACTCGATTTGCAGTCTGTTATTCCATATATACTAGCCCTCGCAATTTCATGTCCTAAGATATTGTGATAATCGAGTCACTGACAAAAGGCTGAATTGGACAGAACTAGAGACAGTGCTCTGAAGCTGCCACTTGTCTACTTTTACCATAGGATTCTTATAGTTCATCACAGGACTTCAGTTTCTTAGCTGTACTCTCTGATCATGACAGATAAAAATACCCTAAGGGTAGTCTACAAATCAAATATTCTTACATGGTACACCAACACCCACTCTCTCTTCGAAGGTAAGAGAAATTCTCCTCCTTGATGAATTGTCACCTACCCTTCTTAGACGAAGGCACCATCTTCCTCCATACGGCTTCCTAATTTCACTCTCACCATTTTTATCTCATTGACCTCATTCTGACTTATATTATAGTTAATTATCTGAACAACACCAATTCCCACCCCTTTAATTCAGTTCCCTTGGGGCTACAAAGGCTATGCCAATTGTCCTGAAGTTACTATTTATTGAATATCAGTTCAGTTCAATTCATTTCAGTTCAGTCACTCAGTCGTGTCCAACTCTTTGCGACCCCATGAATCGCAGCACGCCAGGCCTCCCTGTCCATCACCAACTCCCAGAGTTCATTCAGACTCACGTCCATCAAGTTAGTGATGCCATCCAGCCATCTCATCCTCTGTCATCCCCTTCTCCTCCTGCCCCTAATCCCTCCCAGCATCAGTGTCTTTTCCAGTGAGTCAACTCTTTGCATGAGGTGGCCAAAGTACTGGAGTTTCAGCCATGCCAGAAACTGGTATTTTTCACGGACCAGCTTATTTGTTCTTTTGAGGTAAATATTATAATTAAAAGCAAATACCCAGCCTCTGGTCTTTTGGATAAAATGACAACTGAACAAAATCTTAACTGTTATTCCAGATAAAAGTTCGCTTTTTAAAAATATTTCCTTTCAAATAGAGCTTGAGCTTGCATTCTTGATAGCTTTCAGTTGAATAGAAACAGGACTGATACGTTAATTGGAAACAAAACAAAACAAAACACTGTTGCAGGAAACAAAAGTAGACAAACCACACATCTTCTGTATAGTCAAGATCCATTTTATTGGGAGCTGGAGGCTCAGAGAGTAAAGAGTCTGCCTGTAATACAGGAAACCTGGGTTTGACCCCTGGGTCAGAAAGATCCCTGAAAGAGGGCAAGACAACCCACTCTAGTATTCTTGCCTAGAGAATCCCCATGGTCAGAGGAGTCTGGTGGGCTGTAGTCCAGAGGTCATAAATAGCTGAGCACAACTGAGCAACTAAGCACAGCAAACTTCTTCAAGGTGACATACTGATGTTTAGAACCAGTTTCTCTCAATAGCATGCTTAACTGTAACTCTTGCTTTTCATCATAAGACCAAAGATAAAAGTAGTATTTCATAAAAATCAAGTAATTATTTCTATCAAGGAATTTTTCTTAAAGCTAAGCCAGAGAAGTACACTGTGAGATAGGGCAGATAATGAGGACTATAGGAGATCCAACCAGGGAAGATGCACAAAAATAATTTTTTTTGGGGGAAAAGGAAAAATAATTCAGTTTGGGATCATGTTGTATACAGAAATTTGCATAATTTTTCGATATGTAAAGGATTTTCTACTCTAATTTCCTTGCTTAGTTGAGAAAACCAAGGCCTAGAGAAGTGAAGATACATTTTCTAAGTGAAAGAGCAGTTATGTTAGGACTCTATTAGGGCCCACTGACAGGCCTTAGGGTCCAGTTGCTTCATCTTAAGGCTGAAAGGCTGGAGATCTGGGGACCAGTTAGTGGTACAGTCTTAAGGCTGAATTGCTTTTATTTTGGGAAACCTCAAGCTTTGCTCCTAAGGTCCTCAACTGATTGCATAAAATCCACCCACACATAGAAGGTAATTTATTTTATTCACAATCTATTGGTTTAAATGTTAATTACCTCTAAGAAAATATCTTCCTAGGTGAGCATGTCAAAAAACTACAATTTGAAAGAAATGTACAGTTCTATGGAGTATGTTACCATGTATATTCGAAATTCAATATCTATGCTACCTGTTCCACATTCATGGCCTGGGAAGGGAAAAGAAGATTGACACTTTTTTTACCCATTTAATCCTGTCCAGTGTTTTAGTGCATTCAGGCTGCTATTAAAAAATGCCAGAGGCTACGCAGTTTATAAACCATGTTATTTATCACAGTTCTGGAGGCTAAAAGTCCAAGATCAGGGTGCCAGCATGGCTGAGTGAGTGAGGGCCTCTTCCAGGACATATCCCTAAATGGAAGGGATGAATAAGTATTTCAGGCCTCTTTCACAAAAGCCCTAATCCCATTCATGTGGGCTCTGCCCTCATGTGGGTTCTGCACTTATGACCTAATCATTTTCCAATGTCCCACCTCCTAAAATCATCACTTTGGGGATTAGGTTTTCAACATATGAATTTTGGGAGAACACAAGCATTTCGACCATAGCACCTAATGAGGAGACTGACTTGTCTACGGTAACCCAATGCCTCATCCATACTGAATGTTCTTGGTGCTGATAGGAAGCCAAGGACTAAGAAAGCTGAATAAGGACAAGCAGCCCCAGGTGGAGGGTCTGAGATGGAAAACTCCTTGATGGATTTCAAAACAGTATATGAGTATCTCCAGGGTCTTCCTTGGTTATCAGTCATTGAGTAATCCACCACTCCAGTGTTCCTATTTGAAATATGTGTTAGTTACTGAGTTCATAGACAAAGTACCAGTTGACCAACATGAAAATATCACAGCTATGCATATGAAGAAAAGGGCCTTTGACAGACACAAATTTTACAGTGGAAAGTCCCCAAGACTTTATTCACTTCAGATAGCAATTAGAAGTTTGGGGATCTCCAAGACCATTCTTGGGTTCCATAACCAGCTAGGAATTCAAGAACTTACTGAAAGCTATTATAGCTATGGCTATGGTTTACTGCAGATTTTTGATTTATTTTTAATTTTTAGTGCAGTTTAATTGATTTACAATGCCATAAATATCAGTTTTTGTTGAACAGTGAATAAGTTATACATATACATGGGATTTCTTTGGAAGGAATGATGCTAAAGCTGAAACTCCAGTACTTTGGCCACCTCATGCAAAGAGTTGACTCATTGGTAAAGACTCTGATGCTGGGAGGGATTGGGGACAGGAGGAGAAGGGGACGACAGAGGATGAGATGGCTGGATGGCATCACTGACTTGATGGAAGTGAGTCTGAGTGAACTCCAGGAGCTAGTGGACAGGAAGGCCTGGCGTGCTGCGATTCATGGGGTTGCAAAGAGTCAGACACGACTGAGCAACTGAACTGAACTGAATACATGTATGCATTCTTTTTAGATTCTCCTCCAATGTAGGTCATTACAAATCATTGAGCAGATTATCCTTTTCTATAGAGTAGGTCCTTATTAGTTGTCTATCTTATATTTGGTAGTGTGTATATATCAATCTCAATATCACAATTTATCCTTCCCCTCTTCCCCCTGGAACCATAAGATTATTTTCTACATCATGACTCTCTATTTGTAGCTAAGTTCATTTGTGCCATCCTTTAATATTCCATATATAAGCAATAT
Organism: Nanger dama; assembly: GCA_917880005.1. Taxonomy (NCBI): domain Eukaryota; kingdom Metazoa; phylum Chordata; class Mammalia; order Artiodactyla; family Bovidae; genus Nanger; species Nanger dama. The sequence continues at coordinate 8,821,272 of CAKJTW010000032.1, read as the reverse complement.
CATATGGTCTTTCTCTGTCTGATTTACTTCAGTTGGTATGAGAATATCCAGGCTCATCCATCTTGCTTCTCATAGCATTATTTTGTTCCTTCTTATGGCTGAGTAGTATTACATTGTATATGTGCACTACATCCTATTTATCCATCTCCTGATGTACATTTAGGTTGCTTCCATATTCTGGCTATTGTAAACAGTGCTGCAATGAACACTGCTGTGCTTAGTTGCTAAGTCAGGTCCACTCTTTGCTACCCAATGGATTGCAGCCTGCCAGGCTCCTCTGTTCACAGGGATTCACCAGGCAAGAATATTGGAGTTGGTTACCTTCCCCTTCATCCCAACCCAGGGATTGAACCCTGGTCTCCCTCATTGCAGGCAGATTCTTTACCGTTTGAGCCGCCTGGGAAGCCCTGGTGAAGCAACGAACACTGGGGTGCATGTATCTTTTCAAAGTATGATTTTCTCCTGGTATATACTTAGGGGATTGCAGCTTTTAAAAGATACAGATTAAAAGCTGCCCAGGAAAAAGACATATAGGGCAGAGTCAAAGAAAGTGTGAAACACAGAGCTTTTGGTTGCCTCTTCCCAGGGTGTCTCGGACAGCTTTATCTTCCCTGCACTGATGTGCTGGCATTGAGCACTTGCAGACATGGGAGCTCACTCCAGGCTCCGTGTTTGGAGTTTTTTTACTGGGGCTCCATCGCCTAGATATAATTGACCGTCCATATAGCTGATCTCAGCCTCAAACTTCTTTAGAGGTGCAGCTGATACTGCATGACCAAAACCACCATCCTAAATCACAGCATTCTTGTGGCCCAACGTTTTTACTGTAAATCACATTGTTTATATACCTATAAGTTCAGTTCAGTCACTCAGCTGTGTCTGACTCTTTGCGACCCCATGAACTGCAGCATGCCAGGCTTCCTTGTCCATCACCAACTCCCGGAGTTTACCCAAACTCATGTCCATTGAGTCGGTGATGCCACCCAACCATCTCATCCTCTGTCCTCCCCTTCTCCTTCCGCCCTCAATTTTTCCCAGCATCAGGGTCTTTTCAAATGAGTCAGCTCTTTGCATTAGGTGTCCAAAGTATTGGAGTTTCAGCTTCAACAACAGTCCTTCCAACGAATATTCAGGACTGATCTCCTTTAGGATGGACTGGTTGGATCTCCTTGCAGTCCAAGGGATTCTAAAGAGTCTTCTCAACACCAGAGTTCAAAAGCATCAATTCTTTGGTGCTCAGCTTTTTTATAGTCCAGCTCTCACATCCACACATGATTACTGTAAAAACCATAGCCTCGACTAGACCGACCCTTGTTGACAAAGTAATGTCTCTGCTTTTTAATATGCTGTCTAGGTTGGTCATAACTTTCCTTCCAAGGAATAAGCATGTTTTAATTTCATGGCTGCAATCACCATTTGCAATAGTGATTTTGCAGCCCCCCAAAATAAAATCAGCCACTGAAGCAGTGTCGGAGTGGCAGTGGCTGCATGGTGCCTGAGAGTCTGGGAGGAGCTACCCCTTGTCCAAGGTCAGGGGTGGTGGCCGAGAGCCGCAACCCCACATCCAACATAAGGAGCAGCAGCTGGACTTTGCTGGAGCAGCCGTGAAGAGATACCCCACGTCCAAGGTAAGAGAAACCCAAGTAAGATGGTAGGTGCTGAGAGAGGGCATCAGAGGGCAGACACACTGAAACCACAGTCAGAGACAACTAGCCATTCTGATCACACGGACCACAGCTTGTCTAACTCAATGAAACTAAGCCATGCCATGTGGGGCCCCCTAAGATGTACCGGTCATGGTGGAGAGGTCTGACAGAATGTGGTCCACTGGAGAAGGGAATGGCAAACCACTTCAGTATTCTTGCCTTGAGAACCCCATGCATGAACAGTACATACCTATCAGGCTGGCCCAAGACCCTCACATGAACAATAGCACTTTTCTCAGTGTCAACCTTTGACAACTTTAGTCACACTTTCTCAGAGAAAACCACCTAAAGGTTGAGAGAGGAGCTCCCAGGAAACAAAGGCAAAGTGCAGACTTCTCTTTGAATGAGGCTGAGCCCTTCACTACACAACCAGGTGGCTGAATTTGCCTGAGGAGGCTCCTTAATTGTAACCCCACAATAAGAAAATGTGAAGGGACAAACATTGGTCAAGCATTCATCTTCTGGTTTTTCTCTGAAAGGTTTTTCTTGCATATCTTCATTAATTCTTATGCAACTCCATGAGATGGACACTAGTTTCAATAGCATTATGGAGAGAAGAAATTAAGGCTGGCCTAAAGATTCAGAGCTAGTGAAGTGGGAGTAGTGGAGTGGGAGTATGTACAAGGGCTACAGGACTCCAAGGTTCATACTTAAAGCCACTATGTGGCAAAGATCCCAACATTTCTTTTTCTAGTATTTTTATTTATTTGGATGTGTGTGTCTTAATTGTAGCACATTTGGATCTTTCACCTCTGTTGTGGCATGTGGGATCTAGATCCATGAGCAGGGATTGAACCCCAGGCCTCTTGGATTAGGAGCACAGAGCCTTAACTACTGGACCACTGAGAAAGTGCCAACACCAGTTCCATTTGGAGCAAATGTTCACATGCAAGTGCACAGCCAAAGAAGTTTGTTGAATCAATGTTGTCTAGTCCTGCCATTCTGTTCCACAATGTATATTAATTAAGAAAGTAACAACATGAAACTCTTCTTGCTATCCATTTAACAGAATAAATATAAGACGGAAAGTCATGAACTTATCATAAGCTTCTGATGCCATGATCAAGGAAAGCTTAGGCAACAGGAACATTTCAATACATCTTTCTGTCTGGTATGCCAGAAATTTGTACACTCTTGTATATCACACAATAATAAATTTCCAGATAGTGAATGGGATGCTTTTCTTTATAAAACAAGGCTAGAGCAATTCTGAAATGGGAGGTGGGAAAGAAGACCTGTATTTAAGCCTTCAAATACAAATGCTTTCTCAGAAACAAAAATTTAGAAAATAAAACCTATGAATGGTGAGAGTTTGAAAACAGTTTCCTTAAAACTCTCCCCATGAGCATATGCCATGGAAAACTTCATGTACCACAGAATACCCTGATTTGGTAACACAGTCTGACTGATCCAGTATTTTAATGCTTTTCTTAATTTTGGGTGAAGCTTTCATGAACTTCTCATGTGACCAATGGTGTTGATAATTGATAAATCAATTGGAATGAGGTTCCTGAAAATGGAATGGACAGTTGAGAAATGTCATCTGAAGTCTTAAGTGAAGGGAGTTCGATACACAGAGGGAGAAAGGATATTAACTTTTTTGAGGAATGGTGGTTGGTAGATGTGGTCCTCCAGGTTCTATGAGAAGGAGCCCATTGCCTACATCAACTGAGGACAGGGAAAAGGATGGAGTCTAAGCTCTGGTGGCAAGACAGAAGTGTTTCAGCCCAAAGCCCTTCATTATAGACAGAGCGAGCTCTCTGTAGGCAATGGTATCCAAAATAAGATACCAGCAACAGCAATACAAATGACCAAGTGATGGAGGAGCAACACAGACCTGTTCTAAGCAACCTAAGGGATTCTTAGTGCAAAAATATTGATGGCCTTCCCACCCCTTACTTCTTAGTTCTACTTTTGTCTGAGAGAAAATTTCCTCCAAGAAGGATAGGAGTTCACTCTCCTTCCAGGAAGCCAACTGGGAAGCCTAAGCTATGGAATTACCTTTTGGATCTAGAGCCACGTTTATAATCATACTGTGTCTCCCACCCCTCAGGTAGGTGGCCTAGGAAATAGCAATTACAATCGTGATTTTAAAGAAATATTAAATACAGATGTTCTTCTCTTGTACTGCCTGTAAATCTTAGAAACAGGTAATTGTGAAATTGTTTTTAAAAGATGGGACAACTGCCTGGTTTTTAATTACCTTGATTATTTTAGAATATGCCCTGAGGTTAAAATGTCTTTTGCTTAGAAAAGTGACTTTTTCCCTACAACATGCAAAAGTGTCCCCATATGGCTATTGTTCTTAAAGACCCAATTGACCATTCTCTTCTACCACCCAGAACTTCATTCAGTGCACATTTTTACATTTATTTGTGGTTATCTTCTTTTCTCCAGTTTCAGCTTTAACCAGCTAATTTTTGTTTTCATTTTATTCCATTATTGTGACATTAGCCACAGAATTTCTTAGCAAAGATAGTAAATTCAGGGTAAATTTGAGTCATGTTCTATGATAAAGAATACTACTTTGAGATATAAATCAGAATCATTTAAAAATGGTAATTGGTTTAAAAAGTTGGAATATGGTTATCCTAAAGCTATACAATACTTTAACCATAACATTTATCTTGATGAAAAGTGTGTTAGGTATTGGATAAGCCTCACATGTTTTATTTTCTTGGGCTCCATAATCACTGCAGATGATGACTGCAGCCATGAAATTAAAAGATGCTTGCTCCTTGGAGGAATAGCTATGAAAAAACTAGACAGCATATTAAAAAGCAGAGACATCACTTTGCCAGAAAAATGACTGTATATTCAAAGCTTTAGTTTTTCCAGTAGTCATGCATGGATGTGTGTGTTGTATCATGAAGAAGCCTGAGCCCAGAAGAACTGATGTCATCGAACAGTAGTGTTGGAGAGGATTCTTGAGAGTCCTTTGGATTACAAGGAGATGAAACCTGCCAATCCTAAAGGAAATCAACCCTGACTATTCAAAGGACTAATGCTGAAGGTTCAATACTTTGGCCACCTGATGTGAAGAGCCAACTCATTGTAAAAGACCTTAATGCTGAGAAAGATTGAGGGCAGGAGGAGAAGGGGCAACAGAAAATAAGATGGTTGATTTGCATCACCAACTCGATAGACACAAGTCTGAGCAATCTCCAGGAGATGATGATGAAGGACAGGGAAGCCTGGTGTGCTGCAATCCATGGGGTCACAAATGTCAGGTATGACTTAGTGACTGAACAACAAGAAGAGCAAGGTCTCACATGCGGATATGAAGTTTAATATTTATGAAATATAAGCAGTCTTACATTACACATACAGAATAACTTCAGTAATCTGAGTTGTAATAAAGGTTAATCACAGCAGAATTAAAAGGCCCAATGTAATCACAATTCTTTGATTTGTTGATACTGCTGGTTTCTAGTTGTTGGTGTTGTTTAGTCGCTAAGTCATGTCTGAATATTTTAGGACCTCATGGGCTGTAGCCAGTCAGGTTTCTATGTCCATGGGATTTTTCTAGAAAATAATACTGGATTAGGTTGCCATTTCCTTCTATAGGGGATCTTACCTATAGAACCCAGTGCTCTCTCCCAAGGTCATGTGAGGAGGCTTGTCTCCAGGACAGACAGGAGTGGAGGGTTCTCTCCTAGGCTCATGAGTCCATGTATCTGCCCAGAAGTCCACTCATAGGAAGGACGCAGCTATGGGGAGCAAGTGAAGACACGTGAACCACAGGCTAGGGATCTTTTGCTGTTTTTGCCTGGCCCTCCCAAAGATAGGAGAGAATTTGCAGAATCCATCTCTTACCCCAAAGCTGCGGTGCTCCTTGGATTTTAGATGCCTTCCTTTGCATAATCTCTTCTCCAGTCTGGAATCCCATCCCTTTCTACTCCTGGGGAGCTCCTCCAAACCTTATTTCACTCCCTTTTTTGTTTGTTTGATTTTAAACAATTTATTTACTTTTAAATGAAGGATAATTGCTTTACAATATTGGGTTGACTTCTGCCATACATCAACATGAATCAGCCATAGGTATTATATAGGTCCCCTCCCTCTTGCACCTCCCTCCCACCTCCCAAAGATTTTTTAAAATTTAAAATTTTTAAATTTTATTTTTACTTTATTCTACGTTACAATACTGTATTGGTTTTGCCATACATTGACATGAATCAGCCACAGGTGTACACGAGCTCCCAATCCCGAAACCCCATCCCACCTCCCACCCCACATCATCTCTCTGGATTATCCCCACGCTCCAGCCCCAAGCATCCTGCATCCTGCATCGAACATAGACTGGCCCTTCGTTTCTCACATGATAGTACACATGTTTCAATGCCATTCTCCCAAACTATCCCACCCTCACCCCCCTCCCTCAGAGGCCAAAAGTCCGTCCATACCTCTGTGTCTCTTCTGTTGTCTCACATAGAGGGTCATCATGACTATCTTTCTAAATTCCATGTATATCTGTCAGTATACTGTATTGGTGTTTTTCTTTCTGGCTTACTTCACTCTGTATAATCGGCTCCAGTTTCATCCATCTCAATAGAACTGGTTCAAATGTATTCTTTTAAAGGGCTGAGTGATACTCCATTGTGTATATGTACCACAGCTTTCTTATCCATTCATCTGCTGATGGACATCTAGGTTGTTTCCATGTCCTGGCTATCATAAACAATGCTGCAATGAACATTGGGGTACATGTGTCTTTTTCAGTTCTGGTTTCCTTGGTATGTATGCCCAGCAGTGGAATTGCTAGATCATAAGGCAGTTCTATTTGCAATTTTTAAAGGAATCTCCACACTGTTTTCCATAGTGGCTGTACTAGTTTGCCTTCCCACCAGCAGTGTAAGAGGGTTCCCTTTTCTCCACATCCTCTCCAGCATTTATTGCTTGTAGACTTTTGGATCACAGCCAACCTGACTGCTGTGAAATGGTACCTCATTGTGATCTTGATTTGCATTTCTCTGATAATGAGTGATGTTGAGCATCTTTTCATGTGTTTGTTAGCCATCCGTATGTCTTCTTTGGAGAAATGCCTATTTAGTTCTTTTTTTTTGATTGGCTCGTTTATTTTTCTGGAGTTGAGCTGCATAAGTTGCCTGTATATCTTTGAGATTAGTTTGTCAGTTGTTTCATTTGCTATTGTTTTGTCCCATTCAGAAGGCTGTCTTTTCACCTTGCTTATAGTTTCCTTTGTTGTGCAGAAGCTTTTAATTTTAATTAGGTCCCATTTGTTTATTTTTGCTTTTATTTCCAGTATTCTGGGAGGTGGATCATAGAGGATCCTGCTGTGATTTATGTCGGAGAGTGTTTTGCCTATGTTTTCTTCTAGGAGTTTTATAGTTTCTGGTCTTACATTTAGATCTTTAATCCATTTTGAGTTTATTTTTGTGTATGGGGTTAGACAGAGGTCTAGTTTCATTCTTTTACAAGTGGTTGACCAGTTTTCCCAGCACCACCTGTTAAAGAGACTGTCTTTACTCCATTGTATATTCTTGCCTCCTTTGTCGAAGATAAGGTGTCCATAGGTGTGTGGGTTTATCTCAGGGCTTTCTATTTTGTTCCATTGATCTATATTTCTGTCTTTGTGCCAGTACCATACTGTCTTAATGACTGTGGCTTTGTAGTAGAGCCTGAGGTCAGTCAAGTTGATTCCTCCAGTTCCATTCTTCTTTCTCAAGATTGCTTTGGCTATTCGAGGTTTTTGTATTTCCATACAAATCTTGAGATTATTTGATCTAATTCTGTGAAAATACTGCTGGTAGCTTGATGGGAATTGCATTGAATCTGTAGATTGCTTTGGGTAGTATACTCATTTTCACTATATTGACACTTCCGACCCATGAGCATGGTATATTTCTCCATCTATTAGTGTCCTCTTTGGTTTCTTTCATCAGTGTTTTATAGTTTTCGATATACAGGTCTTTAGTTTCTTTAGGTAGGTATATTCCTGAGTATTTTATTCTTTTTGTTGCAATGGTGAATGGAATTGTTTCCTTGACTTCTTTTTCTACTTTCTCATTATTAGTGTATAGGAATGCAAGGGATTTCTGAATGTTGATTTTATATCCTGCAACTCTACTATATTTATTGATTAGCTCTAGTAGTTTTCTGGTCGAGTCTTTAGGATTTTCTATGTAGAGGATCATGTCGTCTGCAAAGAGTGAGAGTTTTACTTCTTCTTTTCCAATTTGGATTCCTTTCATTTCTTTTTCTGCTCTGATTGCTGTGGCCAAAACTTCCAGAACTATATTGAATAGTAGTGGTGAAAGTGGACACCCTTGTCTTGTTCCTGACTTTAGGGGAAATGGTTTCAATTTTTCACCGTTGAGGATCATGTTAGCTGTGGGTTTGTCATATATAGCTTTTATTATGTTGAGGTACGTTCCTTCTATTCCTGCTTTCTGGAGAGTTTTTATCATAAATGGATGTTGAATTTTGTCAAAGACTTTTTCTGCATCTATTGAGATAATCATATGATTTTTATTTTTCAGTTTGTTAATGTGATGAATTACATTGAGGTTAGATCTCAATTATAGGAAAAAAACTATTAAAAATGCCAACATTTGGAGGCTGATCAACACCCTTCTTAATAATCAACAAATCACAGAAGAAATCAAAAAGAAATCAAAATATGCATTGAAACAAATGAAAATGAAAACACAACTACACAGAACCTGTGGGACACTATAAAAGCAGTCCTAAGAGGAAAGTTCATAGCAATACAGGCATACCTCAAGAAACGAGAAAAAGTCAAATAGATAACCTAACTCTACACCTAAAGCAACTAGAAAAGGAAGAAATAGAGAACCCCAGAGTTAGTAGAAGGAAAGAAATCCTAAAAATTAGGGCAGAAATAAATGCAAAAGAAACAAAAGAGACCATAGCAAAAATCAACATAGCCAAAAGCTGGTTCTTCGAAAAGATAAATAAAATTGACAGACCATTAGCCAGACTCATCAAGAAACAAAGAGAAAAAAATCAAATCAATAAAATTAGAAATGAAAATGGAGAGATCACGACAGACAACACAGAAATACAAAGAAACATAAGAGACTACTGTCAGCAATTATATGCCAATAAAATGGACAACTTGGAAGAAATGGACAAATTCTTAGAAAAGTACAATTTTCCAAAACTGAACCAGGAAGAAATAGAAAATCTTAACAGACCCATCACAAGCATGGAAATTGAAACTGTAATCAGAAATTTTTCAGCAAACCAAAGCCCAGGTCCAGACGGCTTCACAGCTGAATTCTACCAAAAATTTCGAGAAGAGCTAACACCTATCTTACTGAAACTATTCCAGAAAATTGCAGAGGAAGGTAAACTTCCAAAGTCATTCTATGAGGCCACCATCACCCTAATACCAAAACCTGACAAAGACACCACAAAAAAGAAAACTACAGGCCAATATCACTGATGAACATAGATGCAAAAATCCTTAACAAAATCCTAGCAATCAGAATCCAGCAACACATTAAAAAGATCATACACCATGACCAAGTGGGCTTTATCCCAGGGATGCAAGGATTCTTCAATATCCGCAAGCCAATCAATGTAATTAAACAATTTATTTATTTTTAAATGAAGGATAATTGCTTTACTATATTGTGTTGACTTCTGCCATACATCAACATGAATCAGCCATAGGTATATATAGGTCCCCTCCTCTTGCACCTCCCTCCCACCCCAAAGATTTTTTTTTATTTTTAAATTTTATTTTTACTTTATTATACGTTACAATACTGTATTGGTTTTGCCACACATTGACATGAATCAGCCACAGGTGTACACGAGCTCCCAATCCCGAAACCCCATCCCACCTCCCACCCCACATCATCTCTCTGGATTATCCCCACGCTCCAGCCCCAAGCATCCTGCATCCTGCATTGAACATAGACTGGCGCTTCGTTTCTCACATGATAGTACACATGTTTCAATGCCATTCTCCCAAACTATCCCACCCTCTCCCCCTCCCTCAGAGGCCAAAAGTCCGTCCATACCTCTGTGTCTCTTCTGTTGTCTCACATAGAGGGTCATCATGACTATCTTTCTAAATTCCATGTATATCTGTCAGTATACTGTATTGGTGTTTTTCTTTCTGGCTTACTTCACTCTGTATAATCGGCTCCAGTTTCATCCATCTCAATAGAACTGGTTCAAATGTATTCTTTTAAAGGGCTGAGTGATACTCCATTGTGTATATGTACCACAGCTTTCTTATCCATTCATCTGCTGATGGACATCTAGGTTGTTTCCATGTCCTGGCTATCATAAACAATGCTGCAAATGAACATTGGAGTACATGTGTCTTTTTCACTTCTGGTTTCCTCAGTGTGTATGCCCAGCAGTGGAATTGCTGGATCATAAGGCGGTTCTATTTGCAATTTTTAAAGGAATCTCCACACTGTTTTCCATAGTGGCTGTACTAGTTTGCCTTCCCACCAGCAGTGTAAGAGGCTTCCCTTTTGGGAATTCTTGTGACTTTTCCAAACAGATCAGCTGTGCTCTCCTTTGTGTTATATGGTAGGTTTACTTACATTCACCAAAGAAATGAATATAACTGGACAAATTATTTATTTATATATTTATCTCTTTCTCTTGAAAAATGTGGGATTGGCAAGATTAAATTCAAACACTAACTCTTCATAATATTTAATAAATACAAATTTAAATAAATGTATGTTGAACAAATGCTCAAAATACATTTTTTATGCATAAATTGGTTATTTGTAATTTGGCATGGTCATTTCTTATGCTGAAATGCCTTAGATTATGTTTCAGGATATTATTAAGTTTTCATTAATGTAAAGGAGTAAAGTCAGTCAGTCAGTCAGTTCAGTTGCTCAGTCGTGTCTGACTCTTTGTGATCCCATGAATTGCAGCACTCTAGGCCTCCCTGTCCATCACCAACTCCCCAAAATTCACTCAGTCTCACGTTCATTGAGTCGGTGATGCCATCCAGCCATCTCATCCTCCATTGTCCCCTTCTCCTCCTGTCCCCATTTCCTCCAAGCATCAGAGTCTTTTCCATTGAGTCACCTCTTTGCATGAGGTAGCCAAAGTACTGGAGTTTCAACTTTAGCATCATTCCTTCAGAAGAACACCCAGGGCTGATCTCCTTTAGAATGGACTGGTTGGATCTCCTTGCAGTCCAAGGGATCTCAAGAGTCTTCAACACCACAGTTCAAAAGCATTAATTATTCGGCGCTCAGCCTTCTTCACAGTCCAACTCTCACATCTGTACATGACTACTGGAAAAACCATAGCCTTGACTAGATGGACATTTGTTGGCAAAGTAATGTCTCTGCTTTTCAATATGCTATCTAGGTTGGTCATAACTTTTCTTCCAGGGAGTAAGCATCTTTTAATTTCATGGCTTCAATCACCACCTGCAGTGATTTTGGAGCCCAAAATCACACTCACAGGGGTGCAGAAGTCTGACACTGTTTCCACTGTTTCCCCATCTATTTCCCATGAAGTGACGGGACCAGATGCCATGATTTTCATTTTCTGAATGTTGAGCTTTAAGCCAACTTTTTCACTCTCCTCTTTCACTGTCATCAAGAGGCTTTTGAGTTCCTCTTCACTTTCTGCCATAAGGGTGGTGTCATCTGCATATCTGAGGTTACTGAAATTTCTCCCGGCAATTTTGATTCCAGCTTGTGCTTCTTCCAGTTCATTGTTTCTCATGATGTACTCTGCATAGAAGTTAAATGAGCAAGGTGACAATCTACATCCTTGACACCCTCCTTTTCCCTATTTGGAACCAGTCTGTTGTTCCATGTCCAGTTCTAACTGTTGCTTCCTGACCTGCATATAGGTTTCTGAAAAGGCAGGTCAGGTGATGTGGTTTTCCCATCTCTTTCATAATTTTCCACAGTTTATTGTGATCCACACAGTCAAAGGCTTTGGCATAGTCAATAAATCAGAAATAAATATTTTTCTGGAACTTGCTTGCTTTTTTGATGATCCATTGGATGTTGGCAATTTGATCTCTGGTTCCTCTGCCTTTTCTAAAATCAGCTTTAACATCAGGAAGTTCATGGTTCACATGTTGCTGAAGCCTGCCTTGGAGAATTTTGAGCATTACTTTACTAACATGTGAGATGAGTACAGCTGTGCAGTAGTCTGAGCATTCTTTGGCATTGCCTTTCTTTGGGATTGGAATGAAAACTGACCTTTTCCAGTCCTATGTCCACTGCTGAGTTTTCCACATTTTCTGGCATATTGAGTGCAGCAGCCAAGGCCAGGGGCAGTGGCTTGGAGGAGCTACCCCAGGTCCAAGGAGTAAACTAGTAAACTCAAAGTCAGTTAAATATTTTACAAACATGAATAATTTCAAAAACTCATCTACAAATACAAATTCCTAAGAAAGGAATCCTGGAAAAAAATTAAGAGTTATACTTAACGTTCAGGGTAATTTTTACTATTGATCTCCACTGTGACAAAGGGCAGATGGTTTACTTGGGAATCAGGGAAACTTATTTTCTGTTATCTAGGGTTAAATGCCTGTTGAATAAATATTACAGCCTAGACTCTCTTTCTTTCCCCCCTATGTCAAGAAAATTTCTGAAGTCATCAAGTTATTCTCGGGTACATCTTCATAGATTCTTATGTCACTTAATACAGGTTAAATAGGAATCTGAAGGACCATAAAAACATATGGTCAAAGTCTTCCTCTACTTTTTTTTCCAAGATGTAGATTTTTTTTAATGACACGTGACATCATCCACATTTTAGACATGTAACACAATGGTTTGATACTTGTGTATATTGCAAAATTATCACCACTGTGATTCTAGTGTTAATTTACTATTGTGATCCATCATCACACACAGTTTCAATTTTTTTCTTGTGGTGAGAACTTTAAGATTTTCTCTCTTACCGACTTTTAAGTATACAATAGGTTATTATTAACTATAGTCACCACACTGTATTATATCCCTGTGACTTGTTTGTAATGGGAAATCTGTATCCACTCCACCCAGTCTGGCTCCCCAACCCAAACCCTGCCTCTGGAAACCACCAAACTGTTCTCTGTTTTTATTTGTTCTTTGTGGTTATTGGTTTTGATTCCTCATTTAAGTGAGGAATATAGCATTTGTCTTTACCTGACTTATTCTGCATAGTGTAATGCCCTCAAGGTTCATTCATGCTATCACAGAGAGCAAGATTTCTCCATGGTAAGTCCATAAATAATACATTAAGAGTATGTGCATAATCCTGAGGATAATGTTGGTTAGCTCCATACCCTACTCACCCTCATGGCGAACAAATTGTTGATTATGGCATAATTTGTATAATTTACTCTTTAATTGTTGCCTGTCTGTTTGCTTGACACCATTTAGCTGCCTAGCCTCTGGCCCCGAGTCCCAATTTCCAGTGCAATAGCAAGCATTATTTGCAACTAGCCTGCGAGGTGGGACATGGAACAGTTGCTATACTTTCGCAAAAAATCATTACAATTATATAAAAACGAAACTGGAGTGAAGCAAATACAATTTTTACTAGAGAAACTGTATAGTATATCAGTTTGTAAATCAAAAGAGCAATGCAGTGAGTAAATTTTGTGGATTTTAATGCTTCACAATTACTTACTATTTTTTTCCTTGGCCATTTCAGTTCATGTGAAAAAGAATCATTTTGAGAAATGAGTGTTTATCACTTTTTATAAAAATAAAAACAAATATATCCAAGATGCTATCCAAAGTGGAAAAAAATGAGACACTAATAAAACTTAATTAAATCATTCATATTTAAAATGAATTTCTCACTCTAACTTATTTAATGGTTTCCTCTTATGTAGTTGCAGCTCTATTATGAAGTATATACATAAAGAAAAGGCAGAGGAACCAGAGATCAAATTGCCAACATCCGTTGGATCATTGAATAAGCAAGAGAGTTCCAGAAAAACATCTATTTCTGCTTTATTGACTATGCCAAAGCCTTTGACTGTGGATCACAATAAACTGTGGAAAATTATGAAAGAGATGGGAATACCAGACCACCTGACCTGCCTCTTGAGAAATCTGTATGCAGGTCAGGAAGCAACAGTTAGAACTGGACATGGAAGAACAGACTGGTTCCAAATAGGAAAAGGAGGGTGTCAAGGATGTATATTGTCACCCTGCTCATTTAACTTCTATGCAGAGTACATCATGAGAAACGCTGGACTGGAAGAAACACAAGCTGGAATCAAGATTGCCAGGAGAAACATCAATAACCTCAGATATGCAGATGATACCACTCTTATGGCAGAAAGTAAAGAGGAGCTAATAGGCCTCTTGATGACAGTGAAAGAGGAGAGTGAAAAAAGTTGGCTTAAGCTCAACATTCAGAAAATGAAGATCATGGCATCTGGTCCCATCACTTCATGGGAAATAGATGGGGAAACAGTAGAAACAGTGTCAGACTTCATTTTTTGGGGCTCCAAAATCACTGCAGATGGTGACTTTGGCCATGAAATTAGAAGATGCTTACTCCTTGAAAGAAAAGTTATGACCAATCTAGATAGTATATTCAAAAGCAGAGTCATTACTTTGCCGACTAAGGTCCATCTAGTCAAAGCTCTGGTTTTTCCTGTGGTCATGTATAGATGTGAGAGTTGGACTGTGAAGAAGGCTGAGCGCTGAAGAACTGATGCTTTTGAACTGTGGTGTTGGAGAAAACTCTTGAGAGTGCCTTGGACTGCAAGGAGATCCAGCCAGTCCATTCTGAAGGAGATCAACCCTGGGATTTCTTTGGAAGGAATGATGCTAAAGCTGAAACTCCAGTACTTTGGCCACCTGATGTGAAGAGTTGACTCACTGGAAAAGACTCTGATGCTGGGAGGGATTGGGGGCAGGAGGAGAAGGGGACGACAGAGGATGAGATGGCTAGATGGCATCACGGACTGGATGGACATGAGTCTGAGTGAACTCTGAGAGATGGTAATGAATAGGGAGGCTTGGAGTGAAAAGAGGTTTCATGGGGTTGCAAAGAGTCGGAGACGACTGAGCGACCGAACTGACTGAACTGAACTGATACATAAAGAAATCCTAATGTAAAACCAAACTGTTTAATGTACTCCTCTCAATAGAAAATGTTATTTCATAATGAAATGAAGGTAAGTACATAATTGCCTTATTTGGTAAAAATACAATATATTACCATATTACTACATGGATTTATATACATCTTAAGGTGACCACATCTCTTATATTATACTAAATACATTAAAATAAAATAAAAAAAACAATAACAATCATAAGTAACCAATCACAAAATACACAAGGATATTCCTTGGTTGCTTTACCCTGACCAAATAAAAGTAGAAGACTGAGCATTTCCTCATTTCTTGACATTTTCCCTTGTGGCTTAGCTGGTAAAGAACCTGCCTGGAGACCTTGGCTCAATCCCTGGGTTGGAAGATCCCCTGGAGAAGGGAATAGCTACCTACTCTAGTATTCTGGCCTGGAGAATACAGTCCATATGTCACAAAGAGTTGGAGATGACTGAGCAGGTTTCACTTTCACTTTTCACCACCTGGACAAGGGCAGAGAGTTTATCAGTAGAATCTCAGGAGTCTTATTTTCTCCTTTCTATGGTCAAAGGCCTGTTGCATGAATACTACAACCTAGACTCTTTACCTTTTAACTCTTCCTGTCAGTGAAGTTTGTCAATTCATCATGTTATTCAGGGGTATGTGGGCATAGATTCTAGGTCAATTAATATAGGTGAAATAGGAGTGTAAGGAACATAGAAATGTATATGATCAAAGTCTCTCCTTCCTTTTTTCCCAAGGTGTATTTTTTAAACTGAGATATTATTTTAATTTACTATAGCATCATACAAGTTTTAGATGTATAACACAATGATTTGGAATTTGTATATACTGTAAATAGGGGCTTCCCTGGTGGCACAGGTGGATAATGATCACCACTGTAAATCTAGTTAACATCCATCATAACATTATGATTTCTTTCTTGTGGTGAGAACTTTTAAGATCTAGTCTCTTTGCAACTTTCAAGTGTGTGATACACTATTAGTAACTAGAGTCACCACGCTCAGTGTTATATCCCCATGACTTATAGGTAACTGTACATTCATACCTTTCAACCCACTTCACCCATGTTGGCTGCCCACCCAAACCCCGCATCTGGAATCTATTCTCTGTATTTATGTTTTGTTCATCATGGTTATTTTTTGATTCCACATTTAAGTATGATCATACAGCATTTGTCTTTCTCTGACTTATTTCATATAGCATAATGCGCTCAAGATTCATTGATGTTATTGCAAATAGCAAGATTTCTTTATGGTTAGTCCATAACCAATACATTAAAAGTATCTGCATAATCCTGGTGTATAAACTTGGGGTACCTCCACACCTTACAAACCCTTATAGTGAATAAATTATTGATAGTGATATGTATGTGTTAGTTGCTCAGTCGTGTGTGACCCTTGCAACTCCACGGACTGTAGGCCATCAGGCTCCTCCATCTATGGAATTCTCCAGGCAAGAATACTGAAGTGGGTTGCTATTTCCTTCTCCAGGGGATCTTCCTGATCCAGGGATCGAACTCACATCTCCTGCAATGCAGGCGGATGCTTTACCATCTGAGCTACTAGGTATAATTCATGTAATTTACTCTTCGCTCTTCTTTACTGTCAGTTTAATTAACTACAATTTTGCTTCAGTCCCACCTAAGACCCAAGGTCTAGCACAATAGCAAGCATAATTTGCACCTGGCCTGAGATGGGACATGAAACAGTTGCTGTACTTTGGCAAAATCTATTACTAGAATGATAAAACTGGAGCAAAACAAACAGAATATTCACAAAAAGAATGTATCAGTTTTTAAATCAAAAGAGCAGTGCAATGAATAAATTTTGTGGATTTTGATTCTTCACAATTTTTGCTATTTCTTTGCTTGGCATTTTCAGTTGTTGTGAAAAATATTTTAAGAAATAAGTATTATCTCTTGCAAAAAAATCAAATATATCCAAGATGCTTTTCAAAATGGAAAGAAAAAAGGAAACAGGTGAGACTCATCAATTTTTAATCAGCAAAGCAAAGAGTATTACACTCTCTTTCTTTCATCCCAAAGTTGTGTCTGACTCTTGCAACCCCATGGACTGTAGCCTACCAGACCCCTCTGTCCATGGGATTCTCCAGGCAAGAATACTGGAGTGGGTTGCAGTTTACTTCTCCTGGGGATCTTCTCAACCCAGGAACTGAATGTGGGTCTCCTGCATTGCACGCAGATTCTTTACCAACTGAGCTATAAGGGAACCCCATATCACGCTAATAAAACTTAATTAAATTATTAAATATTTAAAATGAATTTATAACTCTAGTTTATTGAATGTTTCCTTTTTATGAAGCCCTATTATGAAGCCTACACATAAAGTAATTCCAATGTGAAACCAAACTATTTAATGTGTTCATCTCAATTGAAAATTTCACTTATCTTTCCAAAATTTAAGTAATCTCAGAACACTATATCTCAGTTTATATTTCCCTCACATCAGCAAACACATAATAAAACACTGTTACAAATACATCACCTGCAAAGTGGTTGAACCTTTAAATATAACTCATTCATTTCACAAGTTTCATTTCATTTCACATGTTTCATTTCATTTCACTAATGATGTATAATAATATTGTTCAATTTACAATGAATGTCAAACTGCTGGTAGATGAGATAATGGATATTTACTAACTCCATTTTTATATCACTCACAACCAACTATATACAGGTATGTAAGTCTTCAATATCCTTCAGAAAAACATTTCTTACAGTGAGACATAGGAATTTGCCTTTGTAAGAAAGACAGAATTTGATACATAATTACTTTCTTGGATGAAAATGCAATATTCAGATTATTACCACATGGATTTGAATATACCCATAGGAAAACCACATCTCCTATATTATACTACATATATTAAAATCCACCAAAATAATAAATTATCAAACACATTAAAAATGCAAATATACTCCTGAGTTGCTTAACTGTGTTACCAAACAAGAATGGAAGACTGAGTGCTCGCTCATTTGTTGGCATATACTCCACTAAAATTGGGTTTCCCAGGGGTCTAGGTGGTAAAGAATCTACCTACCAATGCAGGAGATGCAGCTTCAGTCCTTAGGTTGGCAAGATTCCCTGGAGAAGAAAATGGCAACCCACTCCTGTATTCGTGCCTGGGAAATCCCATGGACAGAGAAGCCTGGTGAGTTACAGTCCATGGGGTCACAGAAGAGTCAAGACATGATTTAGCAATTGAGCATGCATGCACTGCACCAAAACTAGTATTATTCAGCTTTAGCAGGAAAAAAGAATTATTACACTTGCTGGACCCATAGTCTAGAAAACCACGATCTTTTCTCCCTTTGAAACTCTCAAACACCCTTAGAATGGCAGAAAGGCTTTAGAATCCTTAGTCTTGAGCACAAACCTGAACATTCTACTTTAAAGCCACTGACCTCAGTTCTCTTTCATCTGACTATCATCCCTCACTGTCCAGTTTGTTGCCTGAATTGAACACTGCAATCAGTTTGCAGTCATCCAAGTTTGCCCATTGTCCCTGACATCTTTTCAGCATCTCCACGTGGCCTCCCAGGACTAGTCCCTTGCTGGAGCCTGCCTGATCCTCTGTGCTGGCGCTGCAAGCAGCCTCTCATCTCAGTCTGGCTTTGCTCTTCTTCAGGTTGTATTATATTATGTTGACCAAAAAGTTCTAATGTTTTTTCTGTATGATCTTATGAAAAACCCAGACGACCTTTCCTGTCAATCCAATATTTTAAGTCACTTGAAAGCTTGTTATAGAATCTGCCTGTAATGCAGGAGGTGCAGGAAATGCAGGTAAGATCCCTGGATTGGGAAGATCCCTAGATAAGGAAATGGCAGCCCACTGGAGTATTTTTGCCTGGAGAATCCCGTGGACAGAGCAGCCTGGTGGGCTATAGTCCATACGGTCAAAAAGAGATGAACATGACTGAAGAAACAGAGCATGCAACACTTTGTTTTAAACCTGACTTTTCTTAGTTTTCTCGATACATTCTTCGGTTCTTTTGCAGAGAAAGCAACAGAAACCTTTGAGAGCAGAAGAAACATCTCAGAGAATAACAGTCTGCAGCAGAATATATCAGATCCTGGACTATGCAAACAAACATTCTGATTACCCAAGAGGAAGCTATAGTCAGTGATAGAATCCTCTTTAACCTAAGGATTGGCAACAGGAGTTTTGTGTTAAATGGAAAATTCCTTCAGACATATTTATTTTCTGATGCGTCTCTTCATATGTGGCCATGGCCTCTTTTGGCTATGCCCATTTAGTAGAGTGGGCATAGTCTTTTTGTTGAAAAGTCAAAATTATTACACATCATCTATAATTACTACATTCAATTTTTTGAAATAAAATATACAAAAACAATTAAAAAAGAATACAGACAATTAAGCTTAAACAATGTTGGCTATCATTCCTAATTGGATAGTAACATTTTATTTTATTTTGGGGGAATTTTATTTATTTATTTTTTTACATAAAGCTGGACTGGAAGAAACACAAGCTGGAATCAAGATTGCTGGGAGAAATATCAATAACCTCAGATATGCAGATGACGCCACCCTTATGGCAGAAAGTGAAGAGGAACTAAAAAGCCTCTTGATGAAAGTGAAAGAGGAGAGTGAAAAAGTTGGCTTAAAGCTCAACATTCAGAAAATGAAGATCATGGCAGCTGGTCCCATCACTTCAAGGGAAATAGATGGGGAAACAGTGGAAACAGTGTCAGACTTCATTTTTTTTGGGTTCCAAAATCACTGTGGATGGTGACTGCAGCCATGAAATTAAAAGATGCTTACTCCTTGGAAGAAAAGTTATGACCAACCTAGATAGTATATTCAAAAGCAGAGACGTTACTTTGCAGACTAAGGTCCGTCTAGTCAAGGCTATAGTTTTTCCTGTGGTCATATATGGATGTGAGAGTTGGATTGTGAAAAAGGCTGAGCACTGAAGAATTGATGCTTTTGAACTGTGGTGTTGGAGAAGACTCTTGAGAGTTCCTTGGACTGCAAGGAGATCCAACCAGTCCATTCTGAAGGAGATCAACCCTGGGATTTCTTTGGAAGGAATGATGCTAAAGCTGAAACTCCAGTACTTTGGCCACCTGATGTGAAGAGTTGACTCACTGGAAAAGACTCTGATGCTGGGAGGGATTGGGGGCAGGAGGAGAAGGGGACGACAGAGGATGAGATGGCTGGATGGCATCACGGACTCGATGGACATGAATCTGAGTGAACGGGAGATGGTGATGGACAGGAAGGCCTGGCGTGCTGTGATTCATGGGGTCGTAAAGAGTTGGACACGTCTGAGCCACTGAACTGAACTGAACTGAACAAGGATCTCACCAAAATTTTTTATTTTTGTTTTTATTGAAATAGCTCCTATCACACTCACATGTCACTCAGTTCAGTACAGTGGCTCAGTCGTGTCCAACTCTTTGTGTCCCCATGGACTATACAGTCCATGGAATTCTCTAGTCCAGAACCCAGAGTAGTTCTTGCTCACCACAACTGGAGAGAAGCCCATGCAGCAATGAAGACTTAGCACAGCCAAAAATAAATAAATAATGCTATATAAAAACAAAGATCAAAAGTCTCTTTCAAATCTAAAACCATCTGTGATCGTTAAGAATATATTTTATGAAGTTTTTTTTTCTTCCTCATCATCTATGTTGTATTCTCAAGAAGATTACAGAGCCTTTTAGCGTAGCATATATGTGTTTCACTTATTTGTCTCCCATGGACTAAATATTGCAATGTTCTATCCAAAAAGGTGTTTGCAGCATATACTTAAACATTATAAATTACCTCCTGTGTTATAGAATGAGTGATATAGACAAAAATGTCTTTAATATAAGATGATCCCAGTCACAGTATTGTCTCAGTGTTTAGCCATCCAAAGGCTGTTCTCAGTTATCCCAAATTGATGTTGGTTTTTATCAATTACCATGACACGGAATGGTTTGGGAAACTTCAAGGTACTTTCTCATTTACAATGAAATAAAAGCTAACTGTTAGGATTTGGTAAAAGTACTGCTTGTGGTATCATTGGAAGCACTGATCTGTCACCCAAAAGTGTTTAGGTATAAATGAATGATTTCTTGTTAAGCATCTGTCTGAGTTCAAAAGAAATTTGCAACACGTGAGACTCTTACACAGCAATGGCAGAAAATATGCTACCTAATTAAAGCCTAAATAATAATCGAGAATCTGGTGGTGAATTTTCTTTCCACTCCTGTTCAAGAATTGTGGACCTTCTGTTTCAAGTAGGAAACAGTATAGAGTTGCCCTATATGTGGTAGAATGAAAAATGTTCATTTCCATATCTACAGGAAAGTATACTGAGCAAAACTGGTTAAGTGGCTGTCATAAAAGACAATTAATGAATAACTTCATAGCTCCAATTATCCTTTTCTTCCTTTCTTTTTTTGATCAGCTCACACACACCCTTTGTTCTGTCTCTTCACTGTCAGATTTCCACAAAGGGCAGATTTGGTTCAAACACAATGTTGTCTATTACAGGGAGAGCACATCCAATAATTCTTACAAGTAACATCAGTAGATATTACTAGTAGATGCAGTAGAAATACAGTGGGTATTTGTTCCAGGCAGTTGGCATTCACAGTTTAGAATTTTCCCTGGTTTTTGAAAAAATCGTTTTACTTTTTAAGAACCGAGTTATGAAACAAACCAAGAGTCTCTGTAAAGAGCATTGCATGCAGCATTTTTCATTCAATTGAAAATAGGCTAACTCTTGATTGCTTAGTGAAATTGTCACTTCCAGTGGCTTTTGCCCCCTGAAGAATATTCCTCCTAGTTCTAAAACTGCAAAATATATAAATTAATGAAAGAAAAAAGTCTTATACAGTTATTTTGTCTTAGAGGATTTCACTGAATACCTCAAAAGTTTAATATTCCATTGCTGATAGTCAAAATCAAGTTCATCCTCCAGGTGAACTTCAACAGAAAACCTTCTTCTCCTTTCATGAGTCATTTAAAACATTGCAGCGTTTCTCAAATGTCTAGTTATACAGTCAGTACCTAAAAAAAAAAAAAAAAATCTTTCTTAGGAGTTAGTGAGAGATTGAAGAAACCTCTGAACTCACTCATGTTTACAAATGCAATCATAACTAGTCAGTGGCCCAGGGCTGAATAGTCACTATCAAACAACAAAGCTTCAAAGATTGTCACTGCTACCCTTATACAATACACACCACGCATTGTACATCAGGGGTGCCTAAATTAATTTAGAAATCAAAAAGTGTCCATTCAAAGTTACCAAATGGATGCAGGTAAAAGAAAAATAAATTCCACTAATATTATTATAATGTTTTTATGGAAAATCTTTTAAAATGGGAGCATTTATGGATATTAATTTGGGGGATTTATTATTACTATTTTGATTATATTCCTTTTAATTTTCTGCTACATTAGGTTAGGGATTTATTTTAAATATTAATACCAACATAAGGACACATAATACTGAATTTACAGCAGCTAGAAAAAGACAAAGATATAATATGAGGCAGGAAGTGAAATTACAGAAAGTTCACAATGGTATCAAATTAAGGGGGCAGTATTGCATAGAGAGAAAGCTGACTTCTCAAAGTTGCTTGAGGTGCCAAGAACAGCCATATGTGAGAATCCAGCTTAATTTGAATACCAGAAACTGGACCAAAAGGAAAATGAAGTTCAGAAAAATATGGTGATGCTAAAAGCCAAAATTTAGACAGCAAGAGGATATGGTAGGACAGCTGTAGATACTGAAATTCAAGAATAGAGGTAGATATGAAAGCAAATACACTAACAAGCATCAGGAAAACAAGGCACAAAAGGGTGTAAGAAATAAATCACCAAGAGGCTGGGTAGCCTGATCAAAAGAACAGGAGAATCAATAGGAAAACCAAAGTATAAACACTTGTGTAAACAAGAGAACCAGATGATGCTCAGGAGAGAAGGCCTGGGACTTAGTGAACCAGAGAACAGAAGACACCAGCATTAGGAACAAGAACTCTGGAGCAAGGTTCATATCTATGTATTTCCAGAAACAGCCCCAATTTCAGTTCTTGGGCACTATAGCATCTAAAACTGTTCCAGGCAGAGATTATAGCTTGCTATTATACTGAGAAAAGGACAGTAGTGCTTATCAGTTTATTTTCCTCATTAAACTACAAGGTTAATGCATAGTTATCCATTGAAAATTGATTCCGTCAGTCTACAGCATGGATGACGCACTGAAACCCTCTTCAGTTGTATATTGGATATTTAGATATGTTATAAGATCATCAAATTATATCTTAACCCAAATAATTCATATAGTTATCCATCTACCAATGAAAGATCAATTACATTCGAATTTATAATATTCTGCTATCCTTCAGATCAGTTCAGTCTCTCAGTTATGCCTGACTCTTTGTGACCACATGGACTACAGCAAACCAGGCTTCCATTCCAATCATCAACTTCCCTGTCCATTACCAACACCATCACCTGCTCAGTCATGTCCAACTCTTTGTGACCCCATGGTCTATACAGTCCATGGAATTATCCAGGCCAGAACACTGGAGTGGGTAGCTTTTCCCTTTTCAGGGGATATTCCCAACCCAGGCATCAAACCCAGGTCTCTATCGCATTGTAGACCGAGAGCCCACAAGGTTGGATGATATGACATGAGGAAGCGAAAAGATGACATTATGGGGCCCCAGTCACCTCCATCTGCTAATAATGAGACTTAGGACAATCACTTACCCACTTTAAGTCTTATTGTTTCATTAGTATAATTTGGTGATAATAATGAATGGTAAGGCTATCTCACAGGATCATGGTAAAACACAAATTTTACAAAATTTTTGAAACTTTTAGCAAAGTATCAAGGAAATCCATGGGGTTATTAAGGTGGGTTAACAGATTCAAGTGACAGCATCCTTTTCTCTTAGTATTCTCTTTGCACTCAAGAGTAGCAATCAAGCAGTCATATGGTTACTCTTCCCCAGCGTGATGGAAAACCACACAGATCAACTGTACTATTCTTGCCATTTCAGTGTCTAAAATGCAAGCATTAGTCAATGTAGAGTGAAAAAGTTACAAGCTCCTAGAGGAGTTCGCTGCTGAGAGTCTTCAGAAAGTCCCAAGACATTCAACCCTCTTTAGAGAATGACCTAAACACTCTGGTTCAGAATTAAGCTCCAAATGTTTGCAGAGCAAAGGGGCACTTCTGGGAGCTGTACAAAAATGCAGGGAGTAACCTACTTATACAACTACATCTGTGCAAATATCATCATCCATTTAAATTGAAACAGTGGAAGATGTTACTTCTTCCTCACCCCAGCTGCTACATCACCAAATCCTGCTCAGGGCAACAGGGAGAGATGAGGCTTCCCTGGACAGGATGGCATTTGCTAACCTCAGGCTAATATATCATCTCAGAGTGGTTCTTGTTTTTATATATGCAGAGTACTGCTTGCTCCTGCTGCTGGTGGTGTCAAATCTACTATTGTGCCAGGGTGTGGTCTCTGCACCCCTCTGTCAAAACCCATCTGGCAAGTGCCAGATGCCCCTTCAAAACCTGTTTGACACAGCAACCATGGTGGCTAACTACAACTATAGGCTCGCCTGGGAAATGTTCAGTGAATTTGTAAGTACTGTACTTCTTGCTTATTTCCATAAGGAACCTCGGTGAAAGTGACTGGGCTATTTTAGCTTTTAAACAAGAAGGATGCATCAGCCAAACTTCAAATAACACATTTTCAAGTCAAACAAGACATCATCTCACAAGAAGTATAAATCAAAGAAAGGATCGGTTTCATGAAATCTCAAAGATTCTTAAAAGTGAAATATCTAATTCAATTTCCTTTTATTAATTTTAATTTTTAAATTTTCCAAATAAATTTAAAGCATCTGCATTTGTCATTTTGAAGTTGTGTGTTAGTCACTTAGTCATGTCCTACTCTTTGTGACCCCACGGGCTATACATTCCAGGCAAGAATACTCCAGTGGCTTACCATTCTCTTACCCAGGGGATCTTCCCATCCCAGGGATCAAACCCATGTCTCTTGCATTGCAGGCAGACTGTTTACCATCTGAGCTACCAGGAAAGCTTGGAGTTCCTTAAAAGAATACCATAGGATCAATGGATTAAACAACGTAAATGTATTTCCTCACAGTTCTGGGGGCTAGGAAGTCCTAGGTCAGGGTGCCAGCAAGGTCAGGTTCTGGTAAGAACTCTCTCTTCCCAGGCTGGCTTCTCCCTGTGTCCTCACAGGTTGAGGGAGTGGAGAAGAGAGACAGAGACACAGACAAAAGAGAAATCGCTCTGGTGTTTCTCCTCATAAAGACACTAATCCTACTTGATCAGTGTCCCACCAGTATGAAAGCAGTATGAAAAGGCAAAATGATAGGATACTGAAAGAGGAACTCTCCAGGTCACTAGGTGACCAGTATGCTACTGGAGATCAGTGGAGAAATAACTCCAGAAAGAATGAAGGGATGGAGCCAAAGCAAAAACAATACCCAGCAGTGGATGTGACTGGTGATAGAAGCAAGGTCTGATGCTGTAAAGAGCAATATTGCATAGGAACGTAGAACGTCAGGTCCGTGAATCAAGGTGAATTGGAAGTGATCTAACAGGAGATGGCAAGAGTGAACGTCGACATTCTAGGAATCAGCAAACTAAAATGGGCTGGAATGGGTGAATTTAACTCAGATGACCATTATATCTACTACTGCGGGCAGGAATCCCTCAGAAGAAATGGAGTAGCCATCATGGTCAACAAAAGAGTCCAAAATGCAGTACTTAGATGCAATCTCAAAAAAGACAGAATAATCTCTGCTCATTTCCAAGGCATACCATTCAATACCACAGTAATCCAAGTCTATGCCCCAACCAGTAATGCTGAAGAACCTGAAGTTGAACAGTTCTATGAAGACCTACAAGGCCTTTGAGAACTAACACCCAAAAAAGATGTCCTTTTCATTATAGGGGACTGGAATGCAAAAATAGGAAGTAAAAAAAAAAAAAACCAGCTGGGGTAACAGCCAAATTTGGCCTTGGACTACGGAATGAAGCAGGACAAATGCTAATAGATTTTTGTCAAGAGAATGCACGGGTCATAGCAAACACCCTGTTCCAACAACACAAGAGAAGACTCTACACATGGACATCACCAGATGGTCAACACTGAAGTCAGACTGATTATATTCTCTGGAGCCAAAGATGGAGAAGCTCTATACTTCAGAGAAAACAAGACCAGGAGCTGACTGTGGTTCAGATCATGAACTCCCTATTTCCAAATTCAGACTTGAAGAAAGTAGGGAAAATCACTAGACCATTCAGGTATGACCTAAATCAAATCCCTTATGATTATACAGTGGAAGTGAGAAATAGGTGAAAGCAAAGGAGAAAAGGAAAGATATAAGCATCTGAATGCAGAGTTCCAAAGAATAGCAAGAAGAGATAAGAAAGCCTTCTTCAGCATGCAAAGAAATAGAGGCAAACAACAGAAGGGGAAAGACTAGAGTTCTCTTCAAGAAAACTAGAGACACCAAGGGAACATTTCCTCAAAGATGGGCTCAATAAAGGAAAGAAATGGCATGGACCTAACAGAAGCAGAAGATAGGGCAAGAATACACAGAACTTTACAGAAAAGATCTTCATGACAAAGATAATCACCTAGAGCCAGACATCTTGGAATGTGAAGTCAAGTCGGACTTAGAAAGCATCACTATGAACAAAGCTGGTCGAGGTGATGGCATTCCAGTTGAGTTATTTCAAATCCTGAAAGATGATGCTGTGAAAGTGCTGCACTCAATACACCAGCAAATTTGGAAAACTCAGCAGTGGCCACAGGACTGGAAAAGGTCAGTTTTCATTCCAATCCCAAAGAAAGGCAATGCCAAAGAATGCTCAAACTACCGCACAATTGCACTCATCTCACATGCTAGTAAAGTAATTCTCAAAATTCCCCAAGCCAGGTGTCAGCAATATGTGAACCGTAAACTTCCTGATGTTCAAGCTGGCTTTAGAAAAGGCAGAGAAACCAGAGATCAAATTGCCAACATCTGATGGATCATTGAAAAAGCAAGAGAGTTCCAGAAAGACATCTATTTTCTGCTTCATTCACTATGCCAAAGCCTTTGACTGTATGGATCACAATAAACTGTGGAAAATTGTGAAAGAGATAGGAATACCAGACCACCTAACCTGCATCTTGAGAAACCTATATGCAGGCCAGGAAGCAACAGTTAGAACTGGACATGGAACAACAGACTGGTTGCAAATAGGAAAAGGAGGATGTCAAGGCTGTATATTGTCACCCTGCTTATTTAACTTCTATGCAGAGTACATCATGAGAAACGCTGGACTGGAAGAAACACAAGCTGGAATCAAGATTGCCAGGAGAAATATCAATAACCTCAGATATGCAGATGACACCACCTTTATGACAGAAAGCGAAGAGGAACTAAAGAGCCTCTTGATGAAAGTGAAAGAGAAGAGTGAAGAAGTTGGCTTAAAGCTCAACATTCAGAAAACAAAAATCATGGCATCTAGTCCCATCACTCCATGGGAAATAGATGGAAAAACAGTGGAAACAGTGTCAGATTTATTTTGGGGGCTCCAAAATCACTGCAGATGGTGACTGTAGCCATGAAATCAAAAGACGCTTACTCCTTGGAAGTTAAGTTATGACCAAAGAGAGGCAAAAAGCAAAGGAGAAAAGGAAAGATAGCATCTGAATGCGGAGTTCCAAAGAATAGCAAGAAGAGATAAGAAAGCCTTCTTCAGCGATCAATGCAAAAAAAAATAGAGGAAAAAAACAGAATGGGAAAAACTAGAGATCTCTTCAAGAAAATCAGAGACACCAAGGGAACATTTAATGCAAAGATGGGCTCGATAAAGGACAGAAATTGTATGGACCTAACAGAAGCAGAAGATATTAAGATGAGGTGGCAAGAATACATGGAAGAACTGTACGAAAAAGATCTTGACGACCCAGATAATCATGATGTGATCACTAATCTAGAGCCAGACATCTTGGAATGTGAAGTCAAGTGGGCCTTAGAAAGCATCACTATGAACAAAGCTAGTGGAGGTGATGGAATTCCAGTTGAGCTATTTCAAAGCCTGGAAGATGATGCTGTGAAAGTGCTGCACTCAGTATGCCAGCATTTTGGAAAACTCAGCAGTGGCCACAGGACTGGAAAAGGTCAGTTTTCATTCCAGTTCCAAAGAAAGGCAATGCCAAAGAATGCTCAAACTACCGCACAATTTCACTCATCTCACATGCTAGTAAAGTAATGCTCAAAATTCTCCAAGCCAGGCTTCAACAAAACGTGAACTGTGAACTCCCTGATGTTCCAGCTGGTTTTAGAAAAGGCAGAGGAACCTGAGATCAAATTGCCAACATCCACTGGATCATTGAATAAGCAAGAGAGTTCCAGAAAAACATCAATTTTTGCTTTATTGACTATGCCAAAACCTTTGACTGTGTGGATCACAATAAACTGTGGAAAATTCTGAAAGAGATGGGAATACCAGACCACTTAACCTGCCTCTTGAGAAATCTGTATGTAGGTCAAGAAGCAACAGGTAGAACTAGACATGGAACGACAGACTGGTTCCAAATAGGAGGGAGTACGTCAAGGCTGTATATTGTCACCCTGCTTCTTTAACTTGTATGCAGAGTACATCATGAAAAACGCTGGACTGGAGGAAGCACAAGCTGGAATCAAGATTGCTGGGAGAAATATCAATAACCTCAGATATGCAGATGACACCACCCTTATGGCAGAAAGTGAAGAGGAACTAAAAAGCCTCTTGGTGAAAGTGCAAGTGGAGAGTGAAAAAACTGGCTTAAAGCTCAACATTCAGAAAACAAAGATCATGGCATCTGGTCCCATCACTTCATGGGAAATAGATGGGGAAACAGTGGAAACAGTGTCAAACTTTATTTTTTGGGCTCCAAAATCACTGCAGATGGTGACTGCAGCCATGAAATTAAAAGACACTTACTCCTTGGAAGGAAAGTTATGACCAACCTAGATAGCATATTCAAAAGCAGAGACATTACTTTGCTGACTAAGGTCTGTCTAGTCAAGGCTATGGTTTTTCCTGTGGTCATGTATGGATGTGAGAGTTGGACTGTGAAGAAGGCTGAGCACTGAAGAATTTATGCTTTTGAACTGTGGTGTTGGAGAAGACTCTTGAGAGTCTCTTGGACTGCAAGGAGGTCCAACAAGTCCATTCTGAAGGAGATCAATCCTAGGATTTCTTTGGAAGGAATGATGCTAAAGCTGAAGCTCCAGTACTTTGGCCACCTGCTGAGAAGAGTTGACTCACTGGAAAAGACTCTGATGCTGGGAAGGATTGGGGGCAGGAGGAAAAGGGGACGACCGAGGATGAGATGGCTGGATGGCATCACTGACTCGATGGACGTGAGTCTGAGTAAACTCCGAGAGATGGTGATGAACAGGGAGGCCTGGCGTGCTGCAATTCATGGGGTCACAAAGAGTCAGACACGACTGAGTGACTGAACTGAACTGAACGTAGATAGCATATTGAAAAGCAGAGACATTACTTTGCCGACTAAGATCTGTCTAGTCAAGGCTATGGTTTTTCCAGTAGTCATGTGTGGATGTGAGAGTTGGACTGTGAAGAAGGCTGAGCACCGAATAATTGATGATTTTGAACTGTGGTGTTGGAGAAGACTCTTGAGAGTCTCTTGGACTGCGAGGATATCCAACCAGCCCATTCTGAAGGAGATCAGCCCTGGGATTTCTTTGGAAGGAATGATGCTAAAGCTGAAACTCCAGTACTTTGACCACCTCATGCGAAGAGTGACTCATTGGAAAGACTTTGATGCTGGGAAGGATTGGGGGCAATTGAAGAATGAGATGACCGAGGATGAGATGGCTCGATGGCATCACTGACTCGATGAACGTGAGTCTGAGTGAACTCCAGGAGATGATGATAGACAGGGAGCCTTGTGTGCTGCGATTCATGGGGTCGCAAAGAATTGGACACGACTGAGCGAGTGAACTGAACTCAACTGAACTGATGATGATACCTGAAACTAAAATAGCATTGTTTCAATGTGACCTATGTATAATGATCATATAATCATTATGTTATATAGATAACACATATGCCTACCTTCAGTTAAGTTCAGTCATTCAGTCATATCCAACTCTTTGAGACCCCATGGACTGCAGTACATCAGGCTTTCCTGTCCTCCACCATCTCTTGGAGCTTGTTCAGACTCATGTGCCTCGAGTCTGTGATGCCATCCAACCATCTCATCCTCTGCCATTTCCTTCTCCTCCTGGCTTCAATCTTTCCCAGTATCAGTGTTTTTTTCAATGAGTCATTTCTTTGCATCCTTTGGTTAAAGTATTTGAGCTTCGGGCTCAGCAGCAGTCCTTTCAATGAATACTTAAAGCTGATTTCCTTTATTATTGACTGGTTTGATCTCCTTGAAGTCCAAGGGATATGCAAGTATCTCCTCCAAGACTAAGTTTAAAGGCATCAATTCTTTGATGGTCAGTTTCCTTATGGTCCAGCTCTCATATCCATACATGATTACTGGAAAATCTATAGCTTTTACTAGATTGAATTATATATATACATATACATATGTATATATATATATGTATATGTATGTATATGTGTATATATGTATATGTATGTGTATATATGTGTATATATGTATACATATGTATATGTATGTATATGTATATATATACATATATATAAAAATGTATATATATATAAATGTATGTACACGTATCTATGTAATGAAAAGTTTTTGAAATGAAATATGATTACTTTGGATAAAGAAAACAAATCAACTAGTATAATTTTTTTTTAAATGTACATTTTAGCTATCATGTTAGGTCTAAAACCTTATGTTCAAATGTTTATGCTGATGAAAGAAACAGAAATGTGTCTTAACCTTGTAACAGTAATTGAAGAACAGCTTGTTTACAATAGCTATTCAAAACCACAAAATTTTAAAATCTATAGGCCTGCCCGGTGCTCTGATGTTGGTCATTTAACCAATTGATCATTGACTTAATTCTTCCTTGACTCAGAATCTCTTATAGGTGCTTAGTTGACATCAGTAATCAAAGCTGGCAGACACTTGTCCTCATGGAACTGATATTCTAGCTGGGGAAAGACAGATAATCTCCAATAAACATGAATCCAAGTACATTATATGATATGTTAACAGGTGATCTGTACTATGGGAAAAGAAATAGTAAAGCAGAGAATGGGGA
The DNA here is from genome assembly GCA_917880005.1 of Nanger dama. Lineage (NCBI taxonomy): Eukaryota > Metazoa > Chordata > Mammalia > Artiodactyla > Bovidae > Nanger > Nanger dama. The sequence continues at coordinate 8,790,229 of CAKJTW010000032.1, read as the reverse complement.
TTAGGGAATAAAGGTGAAAAGAGAGGTGATTAAAGAAAAACAACTTAGACCACACTAAGGGGAGCAAACATGCTCTCTTGCATTCAAGATTCAAGTTTTCCCCTGTCCAATCAGATCTCTTGGTCTTCGATCCAATCAAAATGTTTCCATCTCTGAGGTTCCATGCAAACTCATGCAAACATGGATGCTCTGAACATTCTGCCTCTATTTGGTTGACTTGGCTTCATAAAAAGTGGTTGGTAAACTCCCGCAAATTAAGTAACATTTTATGCAACAAATTTTGATAATTTTCTGATTCCTGAAGAACTAATCTCCAATTATTTTCCATTTTTCAACACACTGTCAGTGGCTTAATAATATTATGTAAAATATTTTATATGCATTGCTATTTTAATATATTTTGACATTTAAAAATATGCCCAAAATATAAATTAAATGACAGTGAAATAAAAATAAATATAAATGGAAATGCTAACATTTTCTTCCCTAGGGGATGAGGACACTCATTTCTATTGCCACTGGACTAATGGATTCAGAATGTACACACATAATTATTCCACAGATATTTAAATATCATAATAAAGTAATTTCTTTTACATATAGCTTCAAAGTTCTCAGGATGCCACAAAGGGCCGAATATAAAATTATATGTGAATAACCTCTTCATATGCATATATAAAATTTTGTGAGCTCAATTAAGTAATCATCTTTAGCTCTTTTATTATTCCATCAATTCATCTACTGGTAAATAATCCAAACTCTACAATAGATTTCTTTTTTTCAAGGGTCTAAATCTCAAGTCATAATAAAAGCAGAGCAATGGCCTAGAAGAATAAATAAAATGTCATATGGATATCATTGTAAATATCCATTTGTAAGGAAAATTAATGAAAACATACAGAAAACTTACAGTTTGCTGAAAGAGAAAGTGTATTCACTCAGAGTGGAATATACATATCACCTAAAAAAAAATACTTTCTCAGCTTCTGATGACTTCTAAAGAAGGGGACTCCATGACTTTCATCTCCAGCCTACTGTGGACCCCTTCCAGTTTCCTCCTCAACTTTCCTCCATGAAATCTCTTCCCTAGGTTATAAAACACACCTTGGGCTTCTGGTTCAGACAAGATGGCCTTGATCTCTTTGTCCCCACTCCTCTGTTTGTTCTGGAAATAAGAAGAGACCACTAAAGGAGACCTTGTATATTTGGCAAGAAGTTGAACTAGATTAGGGTCTGAAGAGAGGAAGAGCAACACAGCAGCACCTGAGAGAAGACAACTCAGGCCCAGCATTCCTGACCTCCAGCCTAGATCAGAAGGCAGCCTGAGAAGGGCTGTCCCTCCCAAGGAACAAATGTGAAGGAACACCAGGTGGTGGTCTAGCTGCCAGGCTGTGCCTGACTCTTAAGGTCCCTATGGACTGTAGCCCACCAGGTTCCTCTGTCCATGGAATTCTCCAGGCCAGAATACTGGAGTGGGGTCCCATGCCCTCCTCCAGGGGATATCCACAACCGAGGGATCAAATCCAGGTCTTTGCATTGCATGGCAGATTTCTTACCATCTGAGCCACCAGGAAAGCCCAATAGCAAGGATATTTGGAAAATAAAATGATAAAATAATATGTTAAAATCAGATAAAGTAGACTTTAGAACAAAGAAAATTTCTAACAACAAAGGACATTATATAAGGAAAAATAATCAATCTAGCAGGAATACATTATAATCCTAAATATATATGCACCAAAGAATATAATCTCAAAATACTTGAGGCCAAATTTTATACATCTTCTGAATAGTCCTATAACATTTAAAAAGATCAAAAATGTAATATAAAACTTTTGAAAAATAAATCAACAATCCATGATAGTTTGACCAGAGAATTATAACAAATATTTTAAAAATTAAGAATCATTTGACATAATCTCCTCAAGAAAATAAAAGAGTAGGGAAAACATTCCCAACTAATTTGATGGGGCCAGTATTGCTCTATACCAAAGTCAGACAAAAGCAGTACAAAAAAGGCAAATTTCAGACTAAAGTCTCTCACAAATCTGGAATTAAATGTTTCAGTCTCACACATACAAATCAGCCAAATGAATCCAACAATGTATAAAACCATTTCTTGATAGTTTCTGGTCCTTTTCTAAGTCTGGTCACATTACCTATCTCTTCAAAAGGTTTAAGTGAATGAAGGATATAAGCATTTATGGTCCCAGTAATAATATTATCATACCAGAAACAGTGACAAATGCTCAAGTCTAGGTCAAATCAGAAACGGACTTCTCCCATTAAAGTTAATCATACCAGTCATCCTAAATGTCTAGCACAAATAACTACAACTAGATTCATAAAATAAAGAAAACATAGCTACTACATAGAAGTGGTGGGTGTGTTTGATTCTTTATACACCTCTAGGGAACCCTGTTAATCATTTTCTATTATGTTATGAACCTTCGAAGGCTGAGAAGACAAGACTTTATTCCTCTAGCTCTCCTGGCCTCTGACTTTTACTTGAGTTTGGCCAGGGGTGGACAAAGAGATTGGTGAGTCAGTGGAGAAAGAGATTAGTGGATTAATTCTTTCCTGACTCCTTTCCTGCTGGGAAGTGACCAGGTTTCTTCATGAAGCCCAGAGCTTTGGTCAGAGGCCTTCAAGTTTATCTGCAGGTATGTACAAGTCTCTCTAGAAACTGCAATATCCACTTTCTTCCTTTGCCCTTTGAGCCTAAAATGTTTTTGTATGTATCCATGTTCTTGCCTGTCTCAAAGAGTTCTGCTATTCTTTTAAGTTGTCCTTAAATGTGATACCACTTCCAAATACTTAAAGTTCATTGTGTGCTAGTTGCTCAGGCATGTCTGACTTTTGTGACCCTCATGGACTGTAGCCTGTCAGGCTACTCTGTCCAAAGGATTCTTCAGACAAGAATATTGGAGTGGGTAGCCATTCCCTTCTGCAGGGATCTTCCCTGACCAAGGGTCCAACGCAGGTCTCCCACATTGCAGGCAGAGATTCTCTACCATCTGAGCCACCAGGGAAGCCAGTTTTCTGTATTTTCCTTACCTGTGTAAATCATCTTGATTTCTGATAATGATAGGGGTGGCTATGAAGCTGTTAGATAACGATGGTCCCTCAAAGAACTATCAGTAAACTGTTTACAAGAGGAGGGGGACATCTTTCTTCTTGACTCCAAAATCATAAATACAAAACATGTCACATGTCATGTAAAAATAAGCCCTAAAAAATCAATGATTTAAGTATGAATTTGGTAAGAGTACACAAATTTTAAGCTGTAAGATGATGAATAAGGTCTGAGGATCTAATGTATAATATGGTGACTATGATTTGTAATGTGTTATCGACATTTGTGGGGTTTCCCAGGTGGTGTTAGTGGTAACAAACCCTCCTGCCAGTGAAGGATGTATGAGAGACACGGGTTCAATGCCTGGATCTGGAAGATCCCTTGGAGGAGGGCATGGCAACCTACTCTAGTATTCTTTCCTGGAGAATCGCCATGGACAGAGGAGCCTGGCAGACTATATAGTCCATGGGGTCACAAAGAGTTGTACATGACTGAAGTGACTTAGCACACATTTAAGAGAGTAAAACTTAAAAGTTCTTACCAAAAAGATCTTTAAAAGGTGAATATATGAGGTGATATTAATAGATATGTTAATAAAATCAATGAGGGAATCCTTTAATAATGTACACTTATTTAAATTATCATGCATACTTTAAATATCTTGTCATTTTATCTGGAAATTATATTTCAAAGAAACTGAAAAAGTAAAAAAACAATAATTTCAATGCTTTTTAATATAAGTTTGTAGATATTTCAGCTATTACACTTGGCATGTAAAAGACTTTTTAAATTCCAGATATTTACCACTCGGCATTCAGAAAAGGAAGAAACCTTGGAAATTATCAAAACAATCCTCCCAAATTAAAGATATATTAGTAAATTCAAGAATGTTTAGATCACACATCTAAACCTATAAAGCTCGATGCAAAAGTAGCAATAGAAACCAAGTTTCCTAAGTTTAACTGAATATTTACCTAATAGTCAGCAAATGGAAATATCTCCTATGCTCTGCAAAACTTGATTCTTATCTCTTTCACAGAACTGATAATATTCCACCTTGTATTCACTGGCCATTTTGCATAAATTGTACCAAGTAAATTAAATTCCTTGAAGGTTCAATCCTGGCCTCTCTGTTCTCACTCTACAATCTCAGATTTGGCTAAAATGCTTTATAAATGCCATTTCTTCTCCCTGGAAGACCCTCTCTCTTTTACCTGATTACCTCCTCAACATCTTTGAGATCTCAGTAAAAACCACTTCCCCAAAGCAGCCTTTCATGACTGACACAGCTCAGGTCTCTTTGTTATGTGAACATATGACATTCTGTGCTTTTCCCTCTTGACACGTGTCCCAGTTGTGGTGGAACATTTAACTTTGAAATTCACCTCATTTCTATTTTTCTGTTAAAATTTAAGTCCTAATTCACAAAGTCCACATGTGTGCTCTTCACTTCTGTCCATTCTTTGCATCCAACAGGCCTTTGTTATGTGTTTGTTCAATGAAACATTTTTATTCATGCAGAATAAAACTTCAAGGAATATTGATGCTGCTCTCACAGCATACAGTTACACTGAGGTCTTTTCTTCCCACCCAAACCCTCATACCCTGATTATTTGGACATAATTACAGAACTAGAACTGTGGGGACTTCCCTTGTGGCTCAGCTGGTAAAAAATCTGCCTACAATGTGGAAGGCCTGGGTTTGATCCCTGGATTGGGAAGAATCCCTGGAGAAGGGAAAGGCTACCCACTCCATTATTCTGGCCTGGAGAATTCCATGGACAGTATAGTCCTTGGGGTCACAAAGAGTCGGACACGACTGAGCGACTTTCACTTTCTCAGAACTGTGTATGCATTTGCTTTTAATTGTTACCCTATTAGATGGAATAGGGTAGAAGGAAATGGTAGCCCACACTCCAGTATCCTTCCTTGGAAAATCCTACGGACAGAGGAGCCTGGTATGCTACAATCCATGGGGTTGCAAAGAGCCGGGCACAACTAAGTGACTTCACTTCACTATTAGATGGAAAGTACTGGATGTTCAGTCTTTTATTCCACATACACTAGCCTTTGCAGTTCATGTCCTAAGATAATGTGATAATCGAATCACTGACTAAAGCCTGAATAGGACAGAACTAGAGAGTGCTGCGAACCTGCCACTTGAGTCTACTTTTTACCATAGGATTCTCTACTTCACTAGAGGAGCTCCATTTCTTAGCTGTACTCTCTGATCTTGATAGATAAAAATACTTTAAGCAGAGCCTACAAATCAAATATTCTTACATTGTACACAAACACTTACTCTCTCTTTGAAGGTTCAAAAGAAATTCACCTCCTTGATGAGTCGCTACCTACTTTTCCAGATGAAAGTACCATCTTCCTCCTTATGGCGTCCTAATTTCATTCTCACCATTTTTATCTCACTGACCACATTCTGACTTACATTATAGTTAATTATCTGAACAACACCAAACCCCACTCCTTTAATTCAGTTCCCTTAGGGCTACAAAGGCTACGCCAACTTAGCTGAAGTTACTGTTTACTGAATATCAACCATGGCAGAAACTGGCCAGCCATTTGTTCTTTCTGAGATAAATATTATAATTAAAAGCAAATACCCAGCCTCTGGTATTTTGGATAAATTGACAACAGGACAAAACCTTAACTGCTATTCCAGATAAAAGTTCCTTTTGTGTTAACTTTGTTCTTTTAGAGAGCCTCATTCTAGATAGCGTTCAGGTAAATAGAAACAGGACTGACTGATAATTTAAAAACGAAAACAAAACACTGTTGCAGGATACAAAAGTAGACAAATCATGCATCTTCTGTATACTTCAAGACCCATTTTATTGGGAGCTGGTAGCTCAGACAGTAAAGAGTCTGCCTGAAGAACAGGAGAACTGGGTTCCATCCCTGGTCAGGAAGATCCCTGGAAGAGGGCATTTCAAACCACTCCAGTATTCTTGCCTAAAGAAACCCCATGGACAGAGGAGCTTGGAGGGCTGCGGTCCAAGCGGTGGTCAGTTCATGGGGCTGTAAAGTGTTGGACACGACTCAGCAGCTACGCACAGGAAACTTCTCAACGTGACATACTGACATTTAGAAACAGTTCCTCTCACTAGTGTGCTTAACTACAACTCCTGCTTTTCAATGGAAGATCAAAGATAAAAGTAATATTCCATAACAGTCAAGTAATTATTTCTATCAAGGTATTTTCTGAAAGCTAAGCTAGAGAAATACACTGTGGGATAGAGCAGATAATGAGAAGTATAAGAGATCCAAACAGGAAGCTGCACAACCAATCAATAATTTTCTTTTTGGAAAAAAAGAAAAAAACCTCAGTTTGGAATCGTGTTTTATATAGACATTTGTGTAATCTGTGGAAATGTAAAGGATTTTCTACTATAATTTTCCTTTTCCAGTTGAGGAAACCAAGCCCTAAAGAAGTGAAGATAAGTTTTCAAGTCAAAGAGCAGTTATGTTAGGATTCTGCTGAGAGCCCAGTGACAGGCCTTAGGGTCCAGTTGAATCATCTTTAGGCTGACAGGCTGGAGATTGGGGTAGCAGTAATGGTGCCATCTTCAGGCTGAATAGCTTTGATTTTGGGAAGCCTCTGTCTATGCTCTTAAGGCCCTCAACTGATTGCATAAAATCCACAGTCTATTGGTTTAAATGTTAATTACCTGTAAGAAAATATCTTCCCAGGTGAGCATGTCAAAGAACTACAATTGGAAAGAAATGTACATTCTATGGAGTATGTTACCATGTGCCACTTTATTAGGAATTGTTTATCTATGTTACCTGTTCCACATTCATGACCTTGGAAGGGAAAACAAGATTGACATTTTTTTTTTCCCACTTAATCATGTCCAGTGTTTTAGTGCATGCACACTGCTATTACAAAATGCCAGAGGCTGGGTGGTTTATAAACCACTTTATTTATCACAGTTCTGGAAGCTAGAAGTCTAAGATCAGGGTGCCAGCATGGTAGAGTGAGTGAGGGCCTCACTCACTCTTCCAGGACATATCCCTAAATAGAAGGGATGAGCAAGTATTGCAGGCCTCTTTCACAAGAGCCCTAATCTCATTCATGTGGGCTCTGCCATCATGACCTAATCATTTTCCCGTGGTCCCCTCTCCTAAAATCATCACTTTGGGGATTAGATTTTTAACATATGAATTTTGGGAATTTTGGGAGAACACAAGAAGTTAGACCATGGCGCCCAATGAGGAGACTGACTTGTCTCCTCAATTCCTCATCCATACTGAATGCTCTGTGGTGCTAATAAGAAGCCAAGTACTAAGGAAGCTGAATAAGGACCAGCAGCCCCATGTGGAGGGTCTGAGATGGCAAACTCCTTGATGGATTTCACAACAGTATATGAGTATCTCCAGGGTCTTCCTTGTTTATCAGTCATTGAGCAACCCCCACCCTCTGCTATTCATGTTCCTATTTGAAATATGAGTTAATTACTGAGTTCTTAGACAAACCACCAGTTGACCAACATGGAAACATCACAACTATGCTTATGAAGAAAAGGGCCTTAGACAGATATAAATTTCAGAGTGGAATGTCCTCAAGCTTTATTCACTTTAGATAGTAATTACAAGTTTGGGGATCTCCCAAGACCATTCTTGGGTTCCATAATCAGCTAGGATTCCAAGAGCTCACTGAAAGCTGTTATGCATGTGGTTATGGTTTATTCTAGATCTTTGATTTATTTTTAATTCATTTTTTATATTAGTGCAATATAATTTATATACAATGCTATAAATGTCAGTTTTTGTTGAACAAAGCTAGTAAAGTAATGCTCAAAATTCTCCAAGGCAGGCTTCAGCAGTATGTGAAGTGTGAACTTCCAGATGTTCAAGTTGGTTTTAGAAAAGGCACAGGAACCAGAGATCAAATTGCCAACATCTGCTGGATCATCGAAAAAGCAAGAGAGTCCCAGAAAAACGTCTATTTCTGCTTTATTCACTAAGCCAAAGCCTTTGAATCGTGAATCACAATAAACTGTGGAAAATTCTGAAAGAGATGGGAATACCAAACCACCTGACCTGCCTCTTGAGAAACCTGTATGCAGGTCAGGAAGCAATAGTTAGAACTGGAAAAGGAACAACAGACTGGTTCCAAATAGGAAAAGGAGGATGTCAAGGCTGTATATTGTCACCCTGCTTATTTAACTTATATGCAGAGTATATCATGAGAAACCCTGGGCTGGAAGAAGCATAAGCTGGAATCAAGATTGCTGGGAGAAATAGCAATAGCCTCAGATATGCAGATGACACCACCCTTATGACACAAAGTGAAGAGGAACTAAAAAACCTCTTGATGACAGTGAAAGAGGAGAGTGAAAAAGTTGGCTTAAAGCTCAACATTCAGAAAATGAAGATCACAGCATCTGGTCCCATCACTTCATGGGAAATAGATGGGGAAACAGTGGAAACAGTGTCAGACTTTATGTTTTGGGGCTCTAAAATCACTGCAGATGGTGACTGCAACCATGAAATTAAAAGATGCTTAATTCTTGGAAGAAAAGTTATGACCAACCTAGAAAGTCTATTCAAAAGCAGAGACATTACTTTGCCAACAAATGTCCATCTAGCCAAGGCTATGGTTTTTCCAGTGGTCATGTATGGATGTGAGAGTTGGACTGTGAAGAAATCTGAGTGCAGAAGAATGATACTTTTGAACTGCGGTGTTGGAGAAGACTCTTGAGAATCCTTTGGACTACAAGGAGATCTAACCAGTCCATTATAAAGGAGATCAGTCCTGGGATTTCTTTGGAAAGAATGATGCTAAAGCTGATACTCCAATACTTTGACCACCTCATGCAAGGAATTGACTCATTGGAAAAGACCCTGATGCTGGGAGGGATTGAGAGCAGGAGGAGAAGGGGATGACAGAGGATGAGATGGCATCGCTGACTGAATGGACATGAGTTTGAGTGAACTCGGAGTTGGTGATGGACAGGGAGGCCTGGAGTGCTGTGATTCATGGGGTCACAAAGTGTTGGACATGACTGAGTGACTGAACTGAACTGAACTGATATGTATATTCACTCTTATTTAGGTTCTTTTCTCATGTAGGTCATTACAGAGAAGGATCTATACAGAGAAGGATCTATATGGTAGATCATTATTAGTTATCTATCTTATATATATTAGTGTTTACATGTCAATCCCAATTTCACAATTTATCCCTCTCCTCTTCCACTTGGAACAATAGGATTATTTTCTACATTGTGACTCTCTTCCTGTTTGTAAATAAGTTCATTTATACCATTTTTAAATATTCCACATATCAGTGATATCATATGTATCTGTCTTTCTCTTTTTGACTTACTTCACTTGGTATGACAATATCCAGGTCCATCCATATTGCTTCTGACAGCATTATTTTGTTCTTTCTTATGGCTGTGTAACATTGCTTGTATATCTGCACTACATCTTTTTGTCCATTTCTCTGTTGATGGACATTTAGGTTTCTTCCATGTTCTGGCTATAGTAAACAGTGCTGCAATGAACACTGCTGTGCTTAGTCGTTCAGTCATGTCCAACTCTTTGCGATCCTGTGGTTTGCAGCCTGCCAGGCACCTCTGTCCATGGGGTTGTCCCTGTGGAAAATAATAGGTAAGAAGATTGGAATGGGTTGCCATCCCCTCCTCCAGGGGATCTTCCCAATTCAGGTATCGAACCCAGGTCTCCCACATTCCAGTAAGATTCTTTACAATCTGAGCCACGAGGGAAGCCCTGATGAAGCAAGGAACGAACACTGAGTGCACGTATCTTTACAAAGTATGATTTTTCCTGGTATATATCCAGGGAATTTCAGCTTTTAAAAGATATAGATAAAAAACTGCCCTGGAAAAATCATATACGGCAGACCTAAATAAAGTGTGAAATATGGAACTTTGGTTTCCTCTTCCCAGGGTGTCATGGGCAGCTGTGTGTTCCCAGCACCGATGTGCTGGCAGTGAGCACTTGCAGACACGGGAGCTCACTCCAGGCTCCGTGTCCAGAGCTTTTACTGGGGCTCCATCTCGTAGGCATGACTGATGGTCCATACAGCTGATCTCAGGCTCAAACCTCTCTAGAGGTGCAGCTGATACTGCATGACCAAAACCCCCATCCTGAATCACATCATTCTTGTGGCCCGAAGTTTTTGCTCTAAATCACGCTGTTTACTTCCCTATCAGGCTGGCCCAAGACCCTCACATATACAAAAGCACTGTTCTCAGTGTCAACCTTTGACACCTTTAGTCACCCTTTCCCAGAGGAAACAACCTAAGGGTTTAGAGAGGAGCTCCCAGGAAACAATGGCAAAGTGCAGACTTCCCTTTGGATCAGGCTCAGCCCTTTACTACACAGCTGGGTGGCTGGATTTGCTTGACAAGGCTTCCTCGTTCTAACTTCACACTAAGAAAATGTGAAGGGACAAACATTGGTCAAGCATTTCTCTTCTTCTGGTCTTTCTCTGAAATGTTTTTCTTGCATATCTTCATTAATTCTTATGAAACTCCGTGAGGTGGACACTAGTTTGAATAGCATTACGGAGAGAAGTAAATTAAGGCTGGCCTAAAGATTCAGAGCTAGTGAGTGGTGGAGTGGGAGTATGTAAAAGGGCTACAGGACTCCAAGGTTCATACTTAAAGCCACTATGCGGCAAAGATCCCAACATTTCTTTTTTTAGCATTTTTATTTATTTGGTTGTGATGTGTTTTAATTATAGCACATCTGGATCTTCTACCTCTTTCATGGCCTATGGGAGCTAGATCCGTGAGCAGGGATTGAACCCCAGGCCCCCTGCATTAGGAGCAGGGATCCTTAAGCACTCGACAATGAGGAAAGTTCCAACACTTTTCCATTTGGAAGAAATGTTCATATGCAAGTGCATATTAAAAGAGGATTGTTGAATCAATATTGTCCAGTCTTGTCATTCTGTTCCACAGTATATCTGAATTAATAAAGTTTCAAGATTAACTCTTCTTGCTATCCATTTAACAGAAATAAACAAAAGACAGAAAGACGTGAAGACTTACCATAAGTGCATGATGCCATGATCAAAGAAGGCTTAGGTGACAGGAAGATTTCAAATGGTCTTTTTGCCTGGCACCCCAAAAATCTGTACACCCTGGGACATCACACAATAATAAGATTCCAGATAGTGAAAGGCATGCCTTTCTTTATCAAAGAGGGCCAGGGCAATTCTGAAATAGGAGGTGGGAAAGAAGACCAGTATTTAAGCCTTCAGATATCAATGCTTTCTCAGAGAGAAAAATTTAGAAAAGAATTCATATGAATGTTGAGAGTCTGAAAATTGATTCTCTTAAAACTCTTTCCATGAGCATTTGACATGGAAAACTTCATGTACCCCAGAATACCCTGGTTAGGCAAAACAGTCTGATTGATCCAGTATTTTAATGATTTTCTTAAAAATTTTTTTTAAAAAACTTTATTCTACGCTACAATACTGTATTGGTTTTGCCATACTTTGACATGAATCAGCCACAGGTGTACACGATCTCCCAATGCTGAAGCCCCCCTCCCACCTCCCACCCCATGTCATCTCCCTGGATCATTCCGTGCACCAGCCCCAAGCATCCTGTGTCCTGTATTGAACATGGATTGGCGCTTCATTTCTTATATGATAGTATACATGTTTCAATGCCATTCTCCCAAATCATCCCACCCTCTCCCTCTCCCTCAGAGGCCAAAAGTCCGTTCTATACCTCTGTGTCTATTTTGTTGTCTCACATACAGGGTCAACATTACTATCTTTCTAAATTCCTAATGATTTTCTTAATTTTGGGCGAAGCTTTCATGAACTTCCCATGTGACCAATGTTGTTGATAATTGATAAATCAATTGGAATGGGGTTCCTGAAAATGGAGTGGACAGATGAGAAATGTAATCTGAAGTCTAAGTGAAGGGAGTTTGATATACGGAGGGAGAAAGGAATTTTAACTTTTCTGAGGAATGGTGGTTGGTGAGATGTGGTCCTCAAGGTTCTACATGAAGGAGCCCACTCCCTGCATCAACTGAGGACAGGGAAAAGGATGGAGTCTAAGCTCTGGTGGCAAGACACAAGTGTTTCAGCCCACAGCCCTTCATTATAGACAGAGCGAGCTCTCTGTAGGCAACGGTATCCAAAATAGGATACCAGCAACAGCAATACAAATGACCAAGTGATGGAGGAGCAACACAGACCTATTCTAGGCAACCCAAGGGGTTCTTAGTGTGAAACTATTGATGGCCTCCCCACCCCTTACTTCTTAGTTCTACTTTTGTCCGAGAGAAAAGTTCCTCCAAGAAGGATAGGAGGTTACTCTCCTTCCAAGAAGCCAACTGGGGAGTCCAAGCCATGGAATTACCATTTGTATCATTTATAACAACTGTTTCTCCCATCTCTCAAGTGGGTAGCCTTGAAAACAGCAATTACAATCGTGATTTTAAAGAAATATTAAATACAGATGTTCTTCTCTTGTACTGTCTGTAAATTTTAGAAACTGGTGATTGTGAAATTGTTTTTAAAAGATGGGACAGCTGCCTGGTTTTTAAGTACCTTGATTATTCTAGAATATGCCCTGAGGTTAAAATGTCTTTTGCTGAGAAAAGTGACCTTGTCCCTACCACACCCAATGTGTCATCTTCTTCACTAAATATCTTGTAGCAATGTAAGTTTTAATTTTTAATTTCTTAATTAATACTTTAATTAATATCTACTTTTAATTAATATCTGCTTTATTAATACTTTTAATACTTTCAATTATATCTACTGTCCCAAGGAAGAGTCGCAAAGAGTCAGACATGACTAAGTGACTGAACTGCACTGAACTGAACTGAATACCCACTGTCCCCAGGAAGTAAAAGCTTTATGGAAAAATGAGTACCCTGTCTTAATACAAAGTGTCCCTGTATGGCTATTGTTCTTAAAGACTCAAATGGTCATTTTTCCTACCACCCACAACTTTATTCAGTGCATATTTTACATTTATTTATGGTTCTCTTCTTTTTCTCCAATGTCAGGTTTAATCACCTAATTTTTGTTTTAAGTTTGTTCCCCTATTGTGACATTGGCCACAAGATTTCTTAGCGAACATAGTAGATTCAATGTAAATTTGTGTCATGCTCTATTATAAAGAATAAAACTTTGATATATAAATCAGAATCATTAAAGAAACATGGTAATTTGTTAAAAAGTCAAAATATAATTGTTCAAAGGCTATATAATTCTTAACCACATTTATCTTGATGAAAATTTTGAGTTAGGTATTTGATAGGCCTCACATGTTTTATTTTCTTGGGGTCCATAATCAGTGCAGATGATGACTGCAGCCATGAAATTAAAAGGTGCTTGCTCCTTGGAAGACAAGCTATGAGAAAACTAGACAGCATATTAAAAAGCAGAGACATAACTTTGCCAAAAGAATGACAGTGTCTTCAAAGATATGGTTTTTCCAGTAGTCATGTACGGTATGAGTGCTGCACTGATGTTTTTGAAGAGTGGTGCTGGAAGTACTCTTGAGAGTCCCTTGGATTAAAGGAGATGAAACCAGTCAATCCTAAAGGAAATCAACCCTGAATATTCAAAGGCAAGTGATACTGCTGAAGTTCCAATACTCTGGCCACCTGATTTGAAGAGCTGACTCATTGTGAAAGACCCTGATGCTGGGAAAATTCGAGGGCAGGAGGAGAAGGGGCCAACAGAGGATGAGATGGTTGCATGGTATCACCGACCTGATGGACATGAGTTTGAGCAAACTCCAGGAGATAGTAAAGGTCAGGGAAGCCTGGTGTGCTGCAGCCCATGGGGTCATAAATGTCAGATATGACTTAGTGACTGAACAACAAGAAGAACAAGGCCTCACATGTGGATATGAAGTTTAATATTTATGAAATATAAACAGTCTTACATTACACATACAGAATAACTTCAGTAATCTGAGTTATAACAAAGGCTAATCACAGCACAATTAAAAGGCGCAATGTAATCACAATTCTTTGATTTGTTGTTACTACCAGTTTCTAATTGTTGTTGCTTTTTAGCTGCTAAGTCTTTTCTGAATTTTTGGGACTTCATGGGCTGTAGCCCACCAGGTTCCTCTGTCTGTGGGATTTTCCAGAAGAAAATATTGGATTAGGTTACCATTTTCTTTTGCAGGGGATCTTACCTATAGAACCCAGTGCTGTCTCCCAAGGTCATGTGAGGAGGCCTGTCTCCAGGACAGAGAGGAGAGGAGGTTTCACTCCTAGGCTCATGAGTCCATGTGTCTGCCTGGAATCCACTGATAGGAAGGACGCAGCAACAGGGAGCAAGTGAGATGTTTGAGTAACAGGCTAGGGATCTTTTGCTGTTTTTGCCTGGCCCTCCCAAAGAGAACTGATAGAAATTCATCATCCTTCCCCAAACATGTGGCGCTCCTCAGATTTTAAATGGTTTTCGTTTTATAAGCTCTTCTCCAACCTGGAGTCCCATCCCCATCTACTCCTGGGGAGCTCCTTCAAATCCTATTTCACTTGCTTTTTGAAAATTCTTGTGACTTTTCCAGACAAACCATCTCTTCTCTCCTTTGGGTTGCTATGTTAAGTTTTACTTACATTTACCAAAGAAATAAATATAACTGGGCTAATTATTTATTCACATATTTCTTTCTTTCTCATGAAAATTTGGGACCAGGAAGATTAAATTTAAACACTAACCCCTCCAGTATTCAATTAATGTATGCTGAAGAAATGCTCAAAATATGTCATTTGTTTATAATTGGTTATTGATAAATTGGCATGGTCATGTCTCATGCCAGAATCCTTAGGCTATGTTTCAGGATAGTATTACATTTTTATTAATGTAAAGGAGTAAAGAGATAAACTCAAAGTCAGTTAAATATTTTGCAAAAGTGAATAATTTCAAACACTCATCTATAAATACAAATTCTTAACATAAAAGGATCCTTGAAAATATTGAGTATTTATACTTAACCTTCAACGTAACTTTTTACTCTTGATCCCAAGTGTGGCAAAAGGCAGAGTGTTTATCAGGGAAGTCCGGGGAATCTTACTTTTTGTTATCCAGAGTCAAATGCCTGTTGAATATGTATTACAACCTAGACTCTCTTTATTTCCCCTCCTATTTCAGGAAAGCTTCACAAGTCATCAAGTTATTCAGGGCTATATCCTCCTAGATTCTTATATAAGTTAATAAGATGAAATAGGAATATGAGGACTGTAGAAAAACATATGGTAAAAGTCTACATCTACTTTTTCCCAAGATGTAGGTTATTTTTTAATTGACATATTACACCATACACATTTTAGATATGCAACACAATGGTTTGTATATATTGCCAAATTACCACCACAGTTACTCTAGTGTTAAATTACTACTATGATTCATCATCACACACTGCTTCTAATTTTTCTTGTGGTGAGTACTTCAAGATCTACTCTCTTAGCAACTTTCAGGTATACAATACACTATTATTAACTATAGTCACCACACTCTGTATTATATCCCTGTGACTTATTTGTAACAGGAAATCTGTATCCACTTCACCCATTCTGGCTCCGGAACCCAAAACCTGCCTCTGGAAACACCAAAGTGTTCTCTATTTATAATTTGTTCTTTGTGGTTATTGGGTTTTGATCCCTCATTTAACTGAGCTCATATAGCATTTGTCTTTATCTGACTTATTTTGCATAGCGTAATGCCTTCAAGGTTCATTCATGCTGCTGGAGAGAGCAAGATTTCTTCAAGGTAAGTCCATAACAAATACATTAATAGTACTTGCATAATCCTGAGGATAATGTTGGTTAGCTCCACACCCTACTCACCCCTCATGATTAACAAACTGTTGATAGTGGTATAATTCATGTAATTTACTCTTTAATTTTTCCTTGTCTGTTTCCTTGACACCATTTTGCTACTTGCCCCTTTGGACTTGATTCCCAATGTCCAGTGGAACAGCAAGCATCATTTGCACCTGGACTGAGCTGGCACATGGAACAGTTGCTATACTTTGGCAAAAACCATTCAGTTAAGTTCAGTTGCTCAGTCGTGTCCAACTCTTTGAGAACCCATGAATCGCAGCACGCCACGCCTCCCTGTCCATCACCAACACCTGGAGTTCACTCAGACTCACGTCCATCGACAAGTGATGCCATCCAGCCATCTCATCTTCTGTCGTCCCCTTCTTCTCCTGCCCCCAAATACTCCCAGCATCAGAGTCTTTTCCAGCGAGTCAACTCTTCACATGAGGTGGCCAAAGGACTGGAGTTTCAGCTTTAGCATCATTACTTCCAAAGAAATCCCAGGGCTGATCTACTTCAGAATGGACTGGTTGGATCTCCTTGCAGTCCAAGGGACTCTCAAGAGTCTTCTCCAACACCACAGCTCAAAAGTATCAAATCTTTGGCTCTCAGTCTTCTTCACAGTCCAACTCTCACATCCATACATGACCACTGGAAAAACCATAGCCTTGATTAGACGGACCATAGTCAGCAAAGTAATGTCTCTGCTTTTAAATATGCTACCTACGTTGGTCATAACTTTTCTTCCAAGGAGTAAGCTTCTTTTAATTTCATGGCTGCAGTCACCACCTGCAGTGATTTTGGAGCCCAAAAACATAAAGTCTGACACTGTTTCCACTGTTTCTCCATCTATTTCCCATGAAGTGATGGGACCAGATGCTGTGATCTTTGTTTTCTGAATGTTGAGCTTTAAGCCAACTTTTTCACTCTCCTCTTTCACTTTCATCAAGAGGCTTTTGAGTTCCTCTTCACTTTCTGCCATAAGGGTGGTGTCATCTGCATATGTGAGGTTATTTATATTTCTCCTGGCAATCTTGATTTCAGCTTGTGCTTCTTCCAGTTCATTGTTTCTCATGATGTACTCTGCATATAAGTTAAATAAGCAGGGTGACAATATACAGCCTTGACATCCTCCTTTTCCTATTTGGAACCAGTCTGTTGTTCCATGTCCAGTTCTAACTGTTGCTTCCTGACTTGCATACGATTTCTCAAGAGGCAGGTCAGGTGGTCTGGTATTCCCATCTCTCTCAGAATTTTCCACAGTTTATTGTGATCCACACAGTCAAAGGCTTTGGCATAGTCAATAAAGCAGAAATAGTTGTTTTTCTGGAACTGTCTTGCTTTTTCCATGATCCATGGATGTTGGCAATTTGATCTCTGGTTCTTCTGCCTTTTCTAAAACCAGCTTGAACATCAGGGAGTTCTTGTTTCACGTATTGCTGAAACCTGGCTTGGAGAATTTTGAGCATTATTTTACTAGCGTGTGAGATGAGTGCAACTGTGCGGTAGTTTGAGCATTCTTTGGCATTGCCTTTCTTTGAGATTGGAATGAAAATTGACCTTTTCCAGTCCTGTGGCCAGTGCTGAATTTTCCAAATTTGCTGGTGTATTGAGTGCAGCACTTTAACAGCATCATGTTTCAGGATTTGAAATAGCTCATCTTGAATTCCATCACCTCCACTAGCTTTGTTTGTAGTGATGCATTCTAAGGACCCCTTGACTTCACATTCCATGATGTCTGGCTCTAGATGAGTGATCACACCATCGTGATCATCTGGGTCGTGAAGATCTTTTTTGTACAGTTCTGTGTATTCTTGCCCCCTCTTCTTAATATCTTCTGCTTCTGTTAGGTCCATACCATTTCTGTCCTTTATCGAGCCCATCTTTGCATGAAATTTTCCGTTGGTATCTCTAATTTTCTTGAAGAGATCTCTAGTCTTTCCCATTCTGTTCTTTTCATCTATTTCTTTGCATTGATCGCTGAAGAAGGCTTTCTTATCTCTTGATATTCTTTGGAACTCTGCATTCAGATGCTTATATCTTTCCTTTTCTCCTTTGCTTTTGCTTCTCTTCTATTCACAGCTGTTTTAAGGCCTCCCCAGACAGCCATTTTGCTCTTTGCATTTCTTTTCCATGGGGATGGTCTTGATCCCTGACTCCTATACAGTGTTACGAACCTCATTCCATAGTTCATCAGGCACTCTGTCTTTCAGATCCAGGCCCATAAATCTATTTCTCACTTCCACTGTATAATCATAAAGGATTTGATTTAGGTCATACTTGAATGGTCTAGCAGTTTTCTCTACTTTCTTCAATTTAAGTCTGAATTTGGCAATAAGGAGTTCATGATCTGAGCCACAGTCAGCTCCTGGTCTTGTTTTTGTTGACTGTATAGAGCTTCTGCATCTTTGTCTGCAAAGAATATAATCAATCTGATTTCAGTGTTGACTATCTGGTTATGTTCATGTGTAGTCTTCTCTTCTGTTGTTGGAAGAGGGTGTTTGCTATGATCAGTGCCTTCTCTTGACAAAACTCTACTATCCTTTGCCCTGCTTCATTACGTACTCCAAGGCTAAATTTGCCTGCTATTCCAGGTGTTTCTTGACTTCCTGCTTTAGCATTCCAGTCCCCCTATAAGGAAAAGGACCTCTTTTTGGATGTTAGTTCTAAAAGGTCTTGTAGGTCTTCATCGAACCATTAAACTTCAGCTTCTTCAGCATTACTGGTTGGGGCATAGACTTGGATTACCGTGATATTGAATGGTTTGCCTTGGAAATGAATGGAGATCATTCTGTCTTTTTGAGATTGCATCCAAGTACTGCATTTCGGACTCTTTTGTTGACCATGATGGCTACTCCATTTCTTCTGAGGGATTCCTGCCCACAGTAGTAGATATAATGGTCATCTAAGTTAAATTCACCAATTCCAGTCCATTTTAGTTTGCTGATTCCTAGAATGTTGATGTTCACTCTTGCCATCTCCTGTTTGAACACTTCCAATTTCCTTGATTCATGGACCTAACATTCCAGATTGCTACACAATGTTGCTCTTTACAGCACTGGACTTTGCTTCTATCACCAGTCCCATCCACAGCTGGGTATTGTTTTTGCTTTGACTCCATCCCTTCATTCTTTCTCTGTAGTTTTTCTCTACTGATCTCCAGTAGCTTTTGGGTACCTACCGACCTGGGGAGTTCCTCTTTTAGTGTCCTATCATTTTGCCTTTTCATACTGTTCATGGGGTTCTCAAGGCAAGAATACTGAAGTGGTTTGCCATTCCCTTCTCCAGTGGACCACATTCTGTTAGACCTCTCCACCATGTCCCGCCTGTCTTAGGTGGCCCCACAGGGCATGGCTTAGGTTCATTGAGTTAGACCAGGCTGTGGTCCATGTGATTAGATTGACTAGTTTTCTGTGATTACGGTTTCAGTGTGTCTCCCTCTGATGCCCTCTTCCAACACTTACCATCTTACTTGGGTTTCTCTTACCTTGGATGTGCAGTATCTCTTTACAGCTGCTCCAGCAAAGCGCAGCCGCTGCTCCTTACCTCGGACGAGGGGTATCTCCTCACCGCTGCCCCTCCTAACCTTAAATGTGGAGTGGCTCCTCTTGGCCCTCCTGTGACCGCATAGCAACCGCTCCTTGAATGTGGGGTTACTACTCTGGGCCGCCGCCCCTGACCTTGGGTGTGGGGTAGCTCCTCCTGGCTGCTGCCCCTGACCTCGGACGTGGGGTAGCTCATCTCGGCCACGCTTCTGCAAGGTCTGTCATAGCCAGCGCGCTTCTGCCGCGTCGTTCAAGCTATTCAACTTGGCTGCATAAAAGAAAAGGACTTTTCTAAATCTATTTTCAAAATCAACATTCAAAGTCATATTCTATTTTTTTAAATCAGCTTTCAAGAATAATTTGAATCAATTTATTGTCTAATTTAACTGGTAAGTTACCTCTTTTGCCATGTCATTTGAAATAGTAAAACATCATTGGCCTAATTAGTCATCCTTTTAATGAACTGGAATATTAAATGTACAGAAAAAAGGGGGAGCAATGTAAGATTTCCCATCTCTTTTCTCACTCATATGTGTACATTAATCCAAACGAATCCTAATGTCAGGTTGTTCTAGACTTTTATTCATTCTCATTTAATTTTAGAATTGAAAGACAAGTCCAAGATTATCTGCCATGCCGGATTTCTTCTCTTTGCTCCTCTGGGTATACTTTCTTCCCTCTCCACCATGTGTATGGCCTCTGTGGGATGGCCTAGAGACCACATCAACAGACCCCCTTACTTTCTGTCTTCCTGTTGGGATCAACAAATGGGAAGACCTGGCAGGAGATGGATGGAAGGAAAAAGAATGAGATCCGTGAACTTATTCCCCTGGCTGCCTCCTCTTATATTTTCCCAGATACAATCACAGTTTCTTCAAGGTATCCTCCTCTGCAAGACTCTGCCTAAGTTCCACAGATGCCCCCTTCTCTCATTTCTTTGGATCTAGGCTGATAACTCATTTAATAGCACCCAACTCCCATAACTTGATAACACTCCTGAAATATTTTCACTTTTGTATACTGTTTGTTTGATTTCTAAATGCTGCAATTTAATTTTACACATGAAAACACTGAACCTGAGGAAACATGGCTTCCAAGTTCCAGATAACACAACCACTAGGCAGCCAGTGAATGATGTGGGAAGAAAACAGAAAATTCTTTTGCCAGGAACAATAGCTTCTCTGAAGCAAATTAAATAGACAACAAGATGGAGATGTTCTTTAGACCGTCTAAAGCAGGGAGTTCAGTGGGACTGACTTGGAGAGTGGGAGGAGACAGAGTCCAGCCTTTATTATCAGGAATGTGTATCTTTTATCCATCCCTCTCCTTAGCTCCCGGTTGACAGGCAGGCTCTCCCGACAGAACAGAAAATGCAACTACTAGATGCTGTATCTTTACTCATCCCCAAAGTTCTAGCAAATCCCAGAGGCAAATATAGTTAAGTTTGTACTACTCACTAACCCACCATGAACAAATTAAGTGAATCCTGAGTGGTCAGATCAAGACAGCTGGCCATCCCTGGAGTGAGGAAATAGGGTCAGCCTCACTCCCAAAACATAGACTCAGGTGGGGAATAGATGATTTCTAAGATAAAGAAAGCAGAGGGAAGAAACATTCTTTAGAAATGCAAATAGAAGAGGAGTAGAACCACAGATATATATATATATATATATTATATTTATCTTTATCTTTACATATATATTTATACATAAATATTTATTAATTATTTATTATTATATTATTTATTTACTATAAATAAATAATAAACAAATAAATACATTTTTATTTATTTATTTATTGTAAATATTTATATATATAAATATTTATATATATTTATATATATATTATATATTATTATCTATATATTTTATATATAATATAAATATATTATTTATAGTATGATATATTATATAATTAATAATATTATAATTATTGCATAATTATATAATTATAATTATATAATTATATATAAATATTATATTTATATAATATTTATATTATATGAATATATAATATATAATTATATGACTTATATAAATAAATTTATCATGATTTATATAAATATAAATATACATTTATATATAATTATTAATTATATGTAATTATATAATTATTTATTATATAAAATAATATGTTATATCTATATATATTTTTATATATATATATATATATATATATATATATATATACATATATACATATAGCATATTACAGAGAAGGCAATGGCACCCCACTCCAGTACTCTTGCCTGGAAAATCCCATGGATGGAGGAGCCTGTTGGGCTGTAGTCCATGGGATCGCTAAGGGTCGAACACGACTGAGTGACTTCACTTTCACTTTTCACTTTCATGTATTGGAGAAGGAAATGGCAACCCGTTCCAATGTTCTTGCCTGGAGAATCCCAGGGATGGGGAGCCTGGTGGGCTGCCGTCCACAGGTTCGCACAGAGTCAGACACAACTGAAGCGACTTAGCAGCATGCATATATAAGTTTCTATACATAAATTATATCGATATATAAAACAGCATATAAAATTGTGTATATACAGTTTCAGACATTTTCTAAACTTCTCAGTTATAATAATAGATGGATTGGAGATTCCCAAAATTTGCAACTGAAACTCACATCATGTGATATTTTCAAATGTACTTTTCTAAACGGTGATGGCGACCATGCATCAACCCGTTGGCAGACATGAGGTCAGTAATCCCCATGTCGGATTTTATTTGGTGCTGCTAGTTAGAAAAACTGAAGTTGATATGTCTGTCAAGGTTCAAAACCATTTTCAGTGCATTTCACTTCAGAGGCAGGTGGAAACTCCCACTCTCTGGAGGAACCGTCTCAGAAAACTGGTGACAGAAGTCATATGAGGACAGGAAAGGAGAAGTTAGTAACCAATAGGTGACTCTGAAATCTTGAACCTCTAGCTGTGTATTCACTCAACTATGCTTACAGAGACCTTTGCTTTTATACTGACTACAAACAGTAGGAAAGAGAACAGCCCAAGTCAGCCTGCTTCTTACACCAGCCAGTCATTGAGCAATAAAGGAGGAGCCGTTTTAGGGGATGCAATTTCATTCTGCATAGTGTTGGGAGGTTCCACAGTTTAGTTTATAAACTGTGTTTAAGAGGATTAACTAAAAGTAAATTCAAAAGAACCTGATCAACATCTCTGAAGCACTTTGGAAGTTTAAGTAGAAAAGAAATGCACGTCTGGTAACCAAGATTCAGTCACAGATGAGTCAGATCCAGAACCAGTTTAGACAAATATCTGTGTATCGTATCTGCTTAATCTGGCGCCTCCCCATTTTCCAAACAAGTGACTGTAGTATCATTTAAGATCCACAATTCAGTTTTCATCTCAGTCTACATATGAACTCTGACATGTTAGCACTGTGTTGGAAAGAGGATGCAAACAAGTAGATTTATCTGAGGTTGAGAAGCAAAATAAGAGCTACTGTCGTGGAAGGAAAGATGTTGCCTTGTGTAACTGCTGACATCATGTCTGATGGGTTTAGGCAACGTTGAGGAACAGATCAGACCTCAAGATTCAGTCACTGAGTCTCATGTGTTCAGCTTTACATTCTGAACATAGACTTCCACAGTATTATAGTTCATCGTCATCATTTCAGGAAAGAATATGGGGAAAGAAACAGCTGTCAGGAGAGTTAATTTTCATCACAATATGGTTAATATTTAGTTTCAAACAAATCAGATAATGTATGCAAGATACATATGTCAAGTAAGCACCAATATAATATGTTAAACATTTGCATGAGTAGATGCACACAGAAGACTTTTTCTATCGTTATCGTAAAGCATGTTGAATATGCAAAGAAAAAAATAAAGAGCCCTATCCCTAAAATGTTGTGTAATCTGAAGATACAATTATACCATCCCTAGGAGAATGACAGACAACCATAAAATGGGTAATCAACAAATACTATAACAACAACAGTAAAAAATCCTACAAATACAACTAATTTTCTGGGACTAAAGGTATCTAAAGGGTGAATCCACATTATCTCTGTTTCTCATTTTATATTCTTCCCTAAAATGCTATTCCTTCAATAAAGGGTAACTAATTTGCATTCCAAAAGTGTGAGGTGGATAGAGGTTTGTCACCCTTGTAATATAAGTGTACAAGATGGCACAGGCAATTAATAAGCAGATTGCCCTACACCCAGAGTCCTTGGGGACCCGTCACTAGCAGTAAAGGCATAGGTGAGATTTCATCTCAGTTACAAATAGAATTAGGCAGAGAATATTTATACACCCTGTTCTCATTTTGTCCATTTTCTTTTGAAACTGAGAACAAACTTGAGTCACTTTGAAGGGATATTATTGACTTGCATAACATTTGGGTTTTTTGCTCTGCAATGTGAATGTGCATTTTTCAAATATCAAGCCTTTGATCTGAGTTGCTCCACCAGAACACTCTATAGAGGCTGGAAACCATTTCTATATAAGGGTTTGCTATGCTGAGAGGAAGACTACTCTAGGAAATATCCCATCTGAAGGCTAGGAAATATCCCATCTGAAAGCTTTCTTCAGTTCTCTTCAGCTTAAACACTTTCCTGAGAGGGGTCAAAGATCACCAACTGCTAAAACAAAACAAAAATTATGCAGTGCTTCCACAAGGAAGCTAAGTGGAAACTCAGAGGTCACCAACTGGACTCCTGAATGCAGCAAGGGCCACACAGTAAAAATGCTTTTAAAAATCAACAGGTACATTCTCCTGAATCCTACTGATTTTTACAAGTTGTCCAATAGTTTAAAAGACTAGCTTAAGTATTAATGTTGAATTTAAATTGAACTACTCAAGAAGGAGGGACTTGTAACAACAGTGGTGTGTGGTGTGGTCAGTCCAAACTTTGAACTCTCAAAGCAACTGGCCTGGAAACTATGAAGCATCAGATGGTTTTATAAACCTGAAAGTCCATAAATCTTTCCTTAAAATTTCCAAAAAAAAAGAAAAGAAGTGCTGTTTTCTCTGTGGGATTGGGGAAATTTTTGATATTTTGTATCTGAGCCCCCCCAAACCCTAATAGCTTTTTAACTTTTCTTGCTCTGCATGCAGGAGACGAGCAGAGCAGAGGCCAAGAGAACAAGCTCAGAGCACAGTGTCATCCGGCAGCTGTCTTGCTGGGGAGAGAAGGCTGAGCTTCTATTTCTCAACCTTGACTGTCTCACTGCAGTCATCACAACTTAACGAAGTTCTAAGATTTTGAACATTCATGGACTGAGTTTACAGATTCCTCCTTCAATTGTAAAGGTAATATATGTTTCTGATTTTCAACTACAACTCCAGATCTCCAGTTTTTAAATCATATTCAACAGTGGTCAGAAGGAGGAAATGATGGGGAAAAGACTTCCCTGATTTTGTTATTTAGTCATTAATTTGTGTCTGATTCTTTTGCAACTCCATGAACAGTAACCAATCAGGCTCCTCTGTCTGTGGGATTTCCGTGGCATGAATACTGGAGTGGGTTGCCATTTCCTGCTCCAGGGGATCTTCACTACTCAGGAAATCAAACCCAGGTCCCCTGCATTGGCAGGTGGGTTCTTTATTGCTGAACCAGCAATATAACTTTAATTTGTAATGGAGTCAACTTTATCCCCACAGCTTTTAATGTCTGTGTTGGAGTTACCCATTTCCCACATCCTACCCGGTAGAACATGCAAGAAGAGTACAGAAAATTGAAAGGAAAGAGGGGCAGACCAAAAAACGGTTGGTAGCTACAATGCAAATCGGCTCATTTCACTTGTCAAGGTCTGTGTACTCACCTGTGTGCAGAGCTATGTGTCAACTTTGTCAGGATGGGATTCAATCAGGCAAGAGTCTGCAAAAAATATGAGGCTTTGATTTTGCTACAAAAGTTAGTGAATCAGAAAAGGGCAACTGTTCTTAGCAGACCCATCTATCTTACATAGTTTGGCCACTGAAATACATAATAAGCATCCCATTATTTTATGTCTTACATCCATTTCCTGCTCTATTCATCCCTTCATTACACATCACCTTAACTTCCTTCCTTGCTTCCCAGGTTTCTTTCTTCCTTAAGTGCATGAAACCCTTGTCTCCTTGTTTATCACAATGAGACTAAGACCAGCACGGGTAAAAAATTGCTTTGTAAATTATGAAGCTTTGAAACAATTTCAATCATGAATATTTATTCATGGGACAAAATATACAAAGGATTGAGTGGAAAGGAAGACATGAGAAATGCTAAATGCTGAAGATGGCTTACCCTTAGAAAATTATGTTCAAGATCCTTTAATAATCACAAAAAGTTTATTAGGAATTATTAGATGAGAGAGGTTTCAAATTCCATGGAAAATGGCAAAGAAAACATGGAATGACTTTATGCTTCAAGACATATATAACAAGAAATTTCAACAATCTGGATTGTTGAGTCCTGAGGTGGATCATTAAAGGAGACTGTGGACTGACTTCCCAGGAATCATATGAGGAGTAGAATGGTCATCACCTTATGTGGCTCATACTCTGTAACCAAGCAAAAGAACTGAGAGAAATCAGGTCACCCCAATACTATTTTCTAGTTCCAAATATTGATCAAAGCTTAATTTTTTAAAACTCTTATGCAAAGTGAAAGTGAAGTTGCTCAGTCATGCCCAACTCTTTGTGATCCCATGGACACAAGCCCGCACCAAGCTCCTCTGTCCATGAGATTTTCAAGGCAAGAGTACTGGAGTGGGTTGCCATTTCCTTCTCAAGTCCCTATAAATTTAATACAAACACTCATATTTTAAAATGTAAAATTTCCTACAGAATGGAAAAGTAGTCAAAAATTCCAGCTATTATGGTAACAAACAGTGAAAAATATTTTTTCAAATGCAACACATGGACATTTTAACAGCAGCCATTTCAGATGAGACTTCTGTTGGTAAGATGCCTCTAGAGGTTAAAAAATCAGAGGTGGTGATAGCAAAACAAGAGCAGGTTTCTTGGTTTTTGCTGTAGCCCCACAAAGGCTTTATGATCTGCAGTGTCCAGAAGGAAAACCATATTCAGCCTCAAGAAAAATGTCAAACGTTTCAGTGACTGGTCATCATAGCACTGTCACAGACCTTTCACACCAAAGTTAATGACATCCTGGTTAGAAGATCCTTCAGGTACCCTTTATGTGTATCTGTATGAATATATGAAATCTATGCATTTATATTTGTTGAATATTTTTATTTTAAGACAATGAAGGAGGAACGTTAAAATTCTCTTCTGATTTGAAGATTTTGTGTGGGATTTTCACTTTTTTATTCACATTTTGCTCTGAAAAGAAGAGAATTAGGGCAACAAGATTAGTCTAAATTTTTATCTTCAGTTCAGTTCAGTCGCTCAGTCGTGTCCGACTCTTTGCGACCCCATGAATCACAGCATGCCAGGCCTCCCTGTTCATCACCATCTCTCGGAGTTAACTCAGACTCTCGTCCATCGAGTCCGTGATGCCACCCAGCCTCATCCTCGGTCATCCCCTTTTCCTCCTGCCCCCAATCCCACCCAGCATTAGAGTCTTTTCCAATGAGTCAACTCTTCTCAGGAGGTGGCCAAAGTACTCGAGTTTCAGCTTTAGCATCATTCCTTCCAAAGAAATCCCAGGGCTGATCTCCTTCAGAATGGACTGGTTGGATATCCTTGCAGTCCAAGGGACTCTTAAGAGTCTTCTCCAAAACCACAGTTCAAAGGCATCAATTCTTCAGCGCTCAGCCTTCTTCACAGTCCCACTCTCGCATCCATACATGACCACAGGAAAAACCAGAGCCTTGACTAGACGAACCTTAGTCGGCAAAGTAATGTCTCTGCTTTTGAATACACTATCTAGGTTGGTCATAACTTTTCTTCCAAGGATTAAGCATCTTTTAATTTCATGGTTGCAGTCACCATCCGCAGTAATTCTGGCGCCTCAAAAAATAAAGTCTGACAATGTTTCCACTGTTTCCCCATCTATTTCCCATGAAGTGATGGGACCAGATGCCATGATCTTCATTTTCTGAATGTTGAGCTTTAAGCCAACTTTTTTCACTCTCCTCTCTCACTTTCATCAAGAGGCTTTTTAGTTCCTCTTCACTTTCTGCCATAAAGGTGGTGTCATCTGCATATCTGAGGTTAATGATATTTCTCCCGGCAATCTTGATTCCAGCTTGTGTTTCTTCCAGTCCAGTGTTTCTCATGATGTACTCTGCATAGAAGTTAAAGAAGCAGGGTGACAATATACAGCCTTGACATCCTCCTTTTCCTATTTGGAACCAGTCTGTTGTTCCGTATCCAGTTCTAACGGTTGCTTCTTGACCTGCATACAGATGTCTCAAGAGGCAGGTCAGGTGGTCTGGTATTCCCATCTCTCTCAGAATTTTCCACAGTTTATTGTGATCCACACAGTCAAAGGCTTTGGCATAGTCAATAAAGTGGAAATAGATGTTTTTCTGGAACTCTCTTGCTTTTTCCATGATCCATCAGATTGTGGCAATTTGATCTCTGGTTCCTCTGCCTTTTCTAAAACCAGCTTGTACATCAGGGGAGTACAACCCACCGAGTGGGTTGCCATTTCCTTCTCCGGAGGAGCTTCCCATAGGGATCGAACCATTTCTTGTGTCTCTTGCATTGAAGGCAGATTCTTTAGCTGCTGAACCATCAGGAAAGTCCTAACAAACTTACCATATGTCCTAGAAATTCTACTATTGGGCATATACCCTGAGAAAACCATGATTCAGAAAGACATGTGCACCCCAAAGTTCATTGCAACAGTGTTTACAATAGCCAAGACATGAAAGTAATCTAGATGTGCATGGAGAGAAGAATGGATAAAGAAGTTGTGGTGCATTTATGGAAGGGAATTTTAATTATTCCTTAAAAAGAAGTGAATTTGGGTCACTTGAGCTGAGGTGGATGACTCTACAGCCTGTTATGTAGAGTGAAGTAAGTCAGAAAGAGAAAGTCAAATATTATATATTAATGTATATATGGAATCTAGAGAAATGGCACTGGTTAATCTATTTTCAGGGCAGGAAGAGAGACAGGCAGTAAACATGTTTGTGGACACAACAGGGGAAGGAGAGGGCAAGTTGAATTGAGAGAGTAGCATTGACACATAGTACATTCAGTTCAGTTTAGTTTAGTTCAGTCACATCCGACTCTTTGCAGCCCCATGAACCGCAGCACGCCAGGCCTCCCTGTCCATCACCAACTCCCGGAGTTCACTCGGACTCACATCCATCGAGTCCGTGATGCCATCCAGCCATCTCATCCTCTGTCGTCCCCTTCTCCTCCTGACCCAAATCCCTCCCAGTATGAGTCTTTTCCAGTGAGTCAACTCTTTGCATGAGGTGGCCAAAGTACTGGAGTTTCTTTAGCATCATTCCTTCCAAAGAAATCCCAGGGCTGATCTCCTTCAGAATGGACTGGTTGGATCTCCTTGCAGTCCAAGGGACTCTCAAGAGTCTTCTCCAACACCACAGTTTAAAAGCATCAATTCTTCGGTGCTCAGCCTTCTTCACAGTCCAAATCTCACTTCCATATATGACCACTGGAAAAACCATAGCCTTGACTAGATGGACCTTAGTCGGCAAAGTAATGTCTCTGCCTTTGAATATGCTATCTACGTTGGTCATATCTTTTCTTCCAAGGCTGTATATTGTCACACTGCTTATTTGACTTATATGTAGAGTACATCATGAAAAACACTGGACAGGAAGAAACACAAGCTGGAATCAAGATTGCTGGGAGAAATATCAATAACCTCAGATATGCAGATGACACCACCCTTATGGCAAAAAGTGAAGAGGAAATAAAAAACCTCTTGATGACAGTGAAAGTGGAGAGTGAAAAATTTGGCTTAAAGCTCAACATTCAGAAAACGAAGATCATGGCATCCGATCCCATCACTTCATGGGAAATAGATAGGGAAACAGTGGAAACAGTGTCAGACTTCATTTATTTTAGCTCCAAAATCACTGCAGATGGTGACTGCAGCTATGAAATTAAAAGACACTTACTCCTTGGAAGAAAAGTTATGACCAGCCTAGATAGCATATTCAAAAGGAGAGATGTTACTTCGCCGACTATATTACTGTATGTAAAATATTAATAGATAGCTAGTGGGAAGTGGCTGGGGACACTGAAAGCTTACCCAGTGCTCTGTGACAACCAAGAGAAATGGGATGGTGTGCGCGGTGGGGGGATTCAAGAGGAAGGGGATACATGTATACTTATAGCTGATTCACATCGTTGTATACCACAAACCAACACATTGCAAAGAAATTATGCTCCAATTAAAAGTAAATTTTAAAAACATAATATATACATATATCAAATCATCATGTTATATACTTTAAATATCTTACAGTTTTATTTGCCAATTCTGTCTCAAAAAATACTCTGCTTGCATATGTCAGTGTCTACATAGGAAAAGAAAAACTTTCCAGTATCTACTGAGAAAGGCAAAATGGAGATTTTTCAATGTTTAAATATCACTTAAGCAAAAGGATTAATAATTAAGTAGTTATCAGTGGATGAATAGCCCCTCAGCCTCTGGCCTCACTTTTAACTGGACCCTCTTCTCCTCTTTCTAGTGCTTTGGTAGGTTCCTTATCTTTGAGAGCAAATTTAACAAGTCAGCTTCCATACAAATGTTATAACTGGGTGCTTAGTCCCCAGAGGTGACAAAGTCCCTTATCACTTGAGCCTGCCTGTGTGAAATAAAAGCCTCCCAGTATCATTCATGTTTTTAAGAAGATCCAAGAGGCTGAGGGTAGCACTGAGGGGGAGGTTTTGTTTTCCAAGCTGGATCCTCTTGTCAGGACTAGATCAGGGGTGTGTGACATTTTTCAGGCTGCTTGAGCAGCAGTGGCTGTCATGCTTGCATACATATGCCCATCACACACACACACACACACACACTAAATGACTGGCATACAGAGGAAAGTTATGTTCCCCACCTACCCCTCTGCCATAGTGCTGACACTCATTTACATATATATTAGAAAATATTTTCCCTTTCTATTAACTTAGGTAACATTTCTGTCATCTGACATGTTTACCTTTTTATTTTTGAAGGGAACACAGTTAAGTTCCACTCTCTTAGACAGCATTAATTGTACAACACAATTTTATCAGTTATATTCATCATGCTATTCATTAGATCCTCAGACCTTATAATTTTCATATGTTAAAATATGTAACCTTTTATGAACCTGTCCCTATTTTCCCCACTCTCCAAGCCTTGGCAATCACTTAACTACGCTCTTTCTGAGTTCCACTTTTTTTTTTTTTTAGATTTCTTACAATTGAGATCATACAGTAACTGTCTTTTTCTAACATGTTTCACTTAGCATTAGGCCCTCTAATTTCATCCATGCTGCCACAAATGGAAGAATTTCTTTCTTTTTAATGGCTAAATAAAATTTACATCTATCTATCTATCTATCTGTCTATCTATCTATCTATCACATCACAGTGTTTTACTGTCTTTACCTCCTGATAGATACTTAGATTGTTCATATAACAGGTTGTTTCTAGGCTACTGTGAATACTGATGCGATGAACATGGGAGTACAGATTTCTCTTGGAGATGATTATTTCATTTCCTTTAAATATAAATGCAGAAATGGATATCCAGAAGTGGGATTAATGGCCACATGGCAGTTCTTTGTGGAATTTCATGAGAAAATTCCAGAAAGTATTCCATGGGAGTTGTGTCAATATACATTCCTACCAATAATCCATTCAGTCCAGTTCACTTCATTCACTCAGTCATGTCCCACTCTTTATGACCCCACTAATTGCAGCACGCCAGGCCTCCCTGTCCATCACCAACTCCCAGAGTTCACCCAAACTCATGTCCATCGAGTCAGTGATGCCATCTAGCCATCTCATCCTCTGTTGTCCCCTTCTCCTCCTGCTCCCAGTCCCTCCCAGCATCAGGGTATTTTCCAGTGAGTCAGCTCTTCACATGAGATGGCCAAAGTATTGGAGTTTCAGCTTTAGCATCAGTCCTTCCAAAGAACAGCCAGGGCTGATCTCCTTTAGAATGGACTGGCTGGATCTCCTTGCAGTCTAAAGGACTCTCAGGAGTCTGCTCCAACAGCAGAGTTCAAAAGCATCAATTCTTTAGTGCTCAGCTTTCTTCACTGTCCAACTCTCACATCCATACATGACCACTGGAAAAACCATAGCCTTGACAAGATGGACCTTTGGTGGCAAAGTAATGTCTCTGCTTTTCCATATACTATATAGGTTGATCATAACTTTCCTTCCAATGAGTAAGTGTTTTTAATTTCATGGCTGCAGTCACCATCTGCAAGAGCCCCCAAAATAAAGTCTGATGCTGTTTCAACTGCTTGCCAATCTATTTTCCATGAAGTTATGGAACCAGATGCCATGATCTTTGTTTTCTGAATGTTGAGCTTTAAGGCAACTTTTTCACTCTCCTCTTTCACTTTCATCAAGAGGCTTTTTAGTTCCTCTTCACTTTCTGCCATAAGGGTGGTGTCATCTGCATATCTGAGCTTATTGATATTTCTCCCAGAAATCTTGATTCCAGCTTGTGCTTCTTCCAGCCCAGCGTTTCTCATGATGTACTCTGCATAGAAGTTAAAGAAGCAGGGTGACAATATACAACCTTGATGTTCTCTTTTTCCTATTTGGAACCAGTCTGTTCTTCCATGTCCAGTTCTAACTGTTGCTTTCTGACCTGCATATAGTTTTCTCAAGAGGCAGGTCAGGTGGTCTGGTATTCCCATCTCTCTCAGAATTTTCCACAGTTTATTGTGATCCCCACAGTCAAAGGCTGTGGCATAGTCAATAAAGCAGAAATAGATGTTTTTCTGGAACTCTCTTGCTTTTTTGATGATCCAGCAGATGTTGGTAATTTGATCTCTGGTTCCTCTGCTTTTCTAAAACCAGCTTGAATATCATCTGGAAGTTCACAGTTCAGGTATTGCTGAAGCCTGGCTTGGAGAATATTGAGCATTAGTTTACTAGTGTGTGAGATGAGTGCAGTTGCATAGTAGTTTAAGCTTTTTTGGCATGGCCTTTCTTTGGGATTGGAATGAAAACTGACCTTTTCCAGACCTTTAAGACCTCCATTTTCTACACATCCTCAACCACACTTATTTCTTACTCTTTGGTAAAAGCCATTTAAATAGGAATGAGGTGGTGTATGTTGTACTTTTGATTTCCACTTCCCTGATAATGATGTTGAGCATTTTGTCATATACTTCTTGGGCATTCCGTATGTCTTATTTGGGGGAAAATTTGTCTATTCTCTAAAAGAAGCATGCATTTTGTATGCTATATTTGAATGTACAAAACTCAGTTACCTATCCATACACCAAAACAAATTATAGAAATAATCCCATTTAGAATTGCATAAAAAATACTTAGAAATATATTTAAGCAAGGTGTTGAAAGATCTATGCATGAAAACATTCAAGACACTCATGAAGGAAATGTTTAAAAGACACAAAAGGAAACATATTTCATATTTATGGACTGGAAGAATTAATATTGTTAATACATCCATACTACCCAAAGCTATCTACATATTCACTGCAGTCTCTTTCAAAATTCCAAGGCCTTTTTCACAAAACAAAACAAAAAAATACTACAACTTGTATAAAAATGTTGCTGTTGTTCAGTTGCCAGGTCATGTCTGACTCTTTGTGACTCCACAGACTATAACATGCCAAACTTCCCTGTCCCTTACCATGTCCTAGAATTTGCCCAAGTTCATGCTCATTGAATTGGTGATGCCATCCAACCATCTCATCCTCTTTCACCCTCTTTTTCTTCTGCCTCAATCTATCCCAGAATCAGGGTCTTTTCCAGTCAGACAGCTATTCACATTAGGTGGCCAAAGTATTGGAGATTCAGCTTCAGCATCAGTCCTTCTGAAGAGTAAATGGGGTTGATTTCCTTTAAGGTTGACTGGTTTGATCTTCTTGTGCCCAGGGATGCTCCAGAGTCTTCTACAGCACCACAGTTCAAAAACATCAGTTCTTCAGCATCTGCCTTCTTTATTGTCTGTACAGCTTTTACATGCATACATGACTACTGGAAAGAGCATAGCCTTGACTATGCAGACCTCTGTCGGCAAGTGATGTTTTTGCTTTGAATACACGGTCTAGGTTTGTCATAGCTTTCCTGCGAGATGCAATCGTCTTCTAATTTCATGGCTGCAGTCACCACCCACAGTGATTTTAGAGCCCAAGAAGAGGAAGTCTGTCACTGCTTCCACCTTTCCCCCTTCTATTTGCCATGTAAGTGATGGGATGAGATGTCATGATCTTAGATTTTTGATATTGAGTTTTAAGCCAGCTTTTTCACTCTCCTCTTTCACCTTCATCAAGAGGCTCTTTAGTTCCTCTTCACTTTCTGCCATTATAGTTGTATCATTCACATATCTGAGGTTGTTGATATTTCTCCCAGAATTTCTCATGACATGGTCTTCATATAAGTTAAATAAGCGGAGTGACAATATTCAGCCTTGACGGACTCCTTCACTAATTCTGAACCAGTTTATTGTTCATTGTCTGCTTCTAACTGTTGCTTTTGAACTGCATACAAGTTTCTCAGAAAATGGGTAAGGTTGGTCTGGTATGCCCATCTCCTAAAAAATTTTCCACTTTGTTGTGATCGACACAGTTTGGTGAGATCAATGAAGCAGATGTTTTTCTGGAATTCCTTGCTTTCTCTATGTTCTAGCAAATGTTGCCAATTTGATCTCTGGTTCCTCTGCCTTTTCTAAATGCAGCGTGAACATCGGGAATTTCTGGGTTCCCGTAATGCTGAAGCCCTACCTGGAGGAACTGAGCATAACCTTACTAGCATGGGAGATGAGTGCCCCTGTTCAGTGGCTTGAGCATTCTTTAGTACTGCCCTTCTTGGGAACTGGGACGAGGATTGACCTCTTTCTCTCCTCTGGCCACTGCTGGCTTTTCCAAATTTTCTGACACATTGTGTGCTGCACTTTCTTAGCATCATCTTTTAGGAATTTAAATAGCTTTGCTGGCATTCTATCACCTCCACTAGCTTATGGGCATCTGTGCTTCTTAAGACCCACCTGACTTCACATTGCAGACTGTCTGGCTCTGAGGGAGAAACTACACCGTTGTCATTATCCAGGCCATTAAGATATTGTTTTGTATATTTCTTCTGTGTACTTTTCCCATCTCTTCTTGGTTTATTCTGCTGCATTAAATCACAAAACACCAAAGAGTCAAAGTGATCTTGGGAAAGGAGAACAGAGTTTTAGACTAGGGTTGCTGATTTCAAATTGTATTAGAAAGCTATAGTAATCAAAACAGAATGATTTGCTTCTGGCATGAAAACAGATACACTGATCAACAGAGCAGAACAGAGAAGCTAGAAAGAAAAGCACACCCATATATTGTCGGTTAGCTTATGAAAAGGAGCCAAGAATATCCAGTGGGGGAAAGGGCAAGCTTTTCAAAAATGGCACTGGGAAAACTGGAGAGTCCTATGAAAATATGAACTGTGCCCCTGTCTTTTACCATACACAGAAATCAGCTAAAAAGGGATTAAAAAGTTGAACTTAAGACTTAAAGCGATTAAACCCCTAGAAGAAAACACTGAGGTAATCTTCTTGCCATCAGTCTTTTGGATTTAAAACGAAAACAAAAGCAACAACTGCAAAAACAAACAAACAAACAAACAACTCACAAACACTCTAGGAACATCAGCAAAATCAAATTGTAATTTACAGATTGACAGAAGATATTTCCAAGTCATATATTTGGTAAGGGCTTAATATCCAAAAATACATGAGACATACAACTCAAGCACAAAAATGCCCAAATAATCCAAATTTTTAATGGAGCATAAGAAAAGTAACACTTTCACTAAATCTGAAGATTAGACTGTAGATGAGAGATACAGCAAGGTTTTCCTTCTAGAACAACAAAAGCCTGTGCCTTCTTGGCATTACTTTCTTCATCTCCACTCACTTGTTTGACAATTACAGTTCACAGTGTATGTTCTTATAGTAATCATCCCACAGTGAGCTATAATATGTACTAAGAACAGCCCCACTGGGGGCAAAAATACCCTAATATTTGCATACTTACTAATGAGACATATCAAAAGGAAGGTAATTTCTAGAGTTTACCACTCCACTGTTTTCTATATTCCGTATAATATTCTATATAACATATCAAATATATTTATCATATAATATATATCAATATATAATATATCAGAATATACTATAATTTACCATATTATATATAATATATAATATTATATAATTAACATATAATATAATATATCTAATATATTTCTATATTTGATATTTCATTTCAAAATTGAGCCACCTAGTAAGGAAAATGAGTTAAGAGACCTCAATAATATATAGATAGAAAATCAATTTTAAATGGGAGCATTAATGGATTATAATTTGGGAGT
Source organism: Nanger dama (assembly GCA_917880005.1). NCBI lineage: Eukaryota > Metazoa > Chordata > Mammalia > Artiodactyla > Bovidae > Nanger > Nanger dama. The sequence continues at coordinate 8,754,364 of CAKJTW010000032.1, read as the reverse complement.
AATTTATTACTACTGTTGTAACTGTAGTTCTTTTGATTCTCTACTGCATCAGGTTAATAATTTATTATAAATATTAATAGCAACACAGGGACACATACTACTAAAGTTATAGTGAATAGAGAAAGACATAGAATATATTAGGCAAGAAGTCAAAGTAGGGGGAAGTCAGCAATGGTAGTAAAGGGCAGTATTGCCTTGACAGTAAGGAAGGTTATCAAGGTTTCTTGAAACACCAAGAATGAACCAGATGTGAGGAATTAGCTTAATTTGTGAACCAGAAACCCTACCAGAAGAAATTTAAGTTCATAAAAATATTACGATGCTAAAACCCAAAATTTAAACAGAGAATAGTGTAGGGTACAGTATATAGACATTCAAAATTCTCCATTGCTTAGTGCATCAGGCACTCAAGGACCACCCTCACTGATATCTTTCTCTATTGCTCAACCTACAGGTACCAGCATCGAGAAAGAGATAGCTCTACTCCACAGGCAGTTAAACCCTACTTTTATGGCCTCATGGCTTTAAGAAGCATTCCATGAAACAGATTTCCACCATCCCATCCCATCTGACTGATTGCCCATGGTCAGCAGGAGTCTTCACCCAGGGATCATTCCGCAATCCCCATGGGTCCAGCTCCCAGCTTCTTGGACACCAGTGGACTTACAACCGTGTCCGAGGTATGAAAGGCTGCAGCATGGCTTGTCTATGTGGTTCTCACTCCGTTGAGACTGTCACAGATTAGTGAGTTCACTCCCCAACTGCTTCAAATGCCTCCCCCATCCCAGTGGATGGCCATGGACGTGGGGATCTCTCCCCTGTGCTTCAGCTCCCTCACCCCCAGGTGCAGGCTGGCCCCCATTTGCTCTGCTCTTTCTTTCCCCTTCCTCCTTGTCCCATCTTTCCTTTGTCCTACTGAGTTCTGTATGGATCCAAATATTCCTTCTCAGTAGTCAGGGAGTCCTGCCAGTATTCACCTGGTCTTCTGTGAGAACTGCTACATCTTTAGACGTTCTTGATGCATGGGTGGAGATGGTGTACCCCACTTCCACCTACCCCTCTGTCATCTTGTCCACCCCCATTTGTGCATGTATTAGAAACGAGTTTCCCTTTCTGTTAAGTTGGAGAAGGCAATGGCACCCCACTCCAGTATTCTTGCCTGGAAAATCCCATGGATGGAGGAGCCTGGTAGACTGCAGTCCAAGGGGTTACTAAGAGTCGGACACGACTGAACGACTTCACTTTCACTTTTCTCTTCCATGCATTGGAGAAGGAAATGGCAAGCCACTCCAATATTCTTGCCTGGAGAATCCCAGGGATGGGAGAGCCTGGTAGGCTGCCATCTATGCGGTTGCACAGAGTCAGACATGACTGAAGCCACTTAGCAGTAGGAGGTAAGTTCCACTCTCTTCAGTTCAGTCATTCAGTGGTGTCTGACTCTTTGTGACCCCATGGACTGCAGCAACACAGGCTTCCTGTCCATAACCAACTCCCAGAGCTTGTTCAATCTCATGATTAGATTTCATGATTAGATTATGAAGCTCAAACTTTGATCCTCAGACCTTATTTTTTTATACATGAAAATATTTAACCTTTAAAAATCTCCCTATTTGTCCTACCCTCCAGTCTTTGACAATCACTTTTCTACTCTGAGTTCCATCTTTTGTTTTTTTTTTTTGATCTCCTTATACTTGAGATCCTATGGTATTTGTCTTTCTCTGACTTAGTTCACTTAACGTAATGCCCTCCAGTTTCATCCGTGTTGCCACAAATGGAACAATTTCTTTCTTTTTCTAATGGCTTTATAATATTTACCTATATATGTCACATCAGATTGTTTTAATCCATTCATCTGTTGAAAGATTGTTGTTTCTATACCGAGGCTACTGTGAATAATGCTGCAATGATCACAGGAATACAGATCTCTCTTTGAGACAATGATTTCATTTCCTTTGACTATATATACAGAAGTGGGATAATGGATCACATAACCATTCTCTTTTAAATTTCTTAAGGATCTGCCACTATTTTTTCATGGTAGTTGCACTGGTATACATCCATACCAACAGTGCATAAGTACTCTTTTTTCTCCACATCCTCAATAACATTTGTCATTTCTTACATTTTTGGTACTAGCTTTTCAAACAGGTATGAAGTGATATCTCTTGTGCTTTTGATCTGAATTTCCTTTGATTATCAGTGATGCTGAGTATCTTGTCATATACCTGTTGATCATCTATATGTCTCATTTGTGGGAAAATGTCTGTTCTTTAAAGATGTAGCATACATTATGTTTACTGTATTCCAACATACGAAACTCAGTTGTCGATCTATATATCGACAGTGAACTATTCAGTTTAGTTCAGTTCCGTTCAGTCACTTGGTCATGTCCGACTCTTTGAGACCCCATGAATCGCAGCACACCAGGCCTCCCTTTTCATCACCATCTCCCAGAGTTCACCCAAACTCTTATCCATCGAGTTAGTGATGCCATCCAGCTATCTCATCCTCTGTTTTCCCCGTTTCCTCCTGCCCTCAACGCCTCCCAGCATCAGGGTCTTTTCCAGTGAGTCAACTCTTCCCATGAGGTGGCCAAAGTATTGAGTTTCAGCTTTAGTATCAGTCCTTCCAAAGGATACCCAAGACTGATCTTCTTTAGAATGGATTGGTTGGATCTCCTTGCAGTCCAAGAGACTCTCAAGAGTCTTCTCCAACACCACAGTTCAAAAGCATCAATTCTTTGGCGCTCAGCCTTCTTCACAGTCCAACTCTCACATCCATACATGACCACAGGAAAAACCATAGCCTTGACTAGACGGACCTTTGTTGGCAAAGTAATGTCTCTGCTTTTGAATATGCTATCTAAGTTGGTCATAACTTTCCTTCCAAGGAGTAAGCATCTTCTAATTTCATGGCTGCAGTCACCATCTGCAGTGATTTTGGAGCCCCCAAAATAAAGTCTGACACTGCTTCCACTGTTTCCCCATCTATTTACCATGAAGGGACGGAATGGGATGCCATGATCTTCATTTTCTGAATGTTGAGCTTTAAGCCAACTTTTTCACTCTCCTCTTTCACTTTTGTCAAGAGGCTTTTTAGTTTCTCTTCACTTTCTGCCATAAGGGTGGTGTCATCTGCATATCTGAAGTTACTGATATTTATCCTGGGGAATCTTGAATCCAGCTTGTGCTTCTTCCAGCCCAGTATTTCTCGTGATGTACTCTGTATAGAAGTTAAATAAGCAGGGTGACAATATACAGCCTTGACGTCCTCCTTTTCCTATTTGGAACCAGTCTTGTTCTATGTCCAGTTCTAACTGTTGCTTCCTGACCTGCATACAGATTTCTCAAGAGGCAGGTTAGGTGGTCTGGTATTCCCATCTCTTTTATAATTTTCCACAGTTTATTGTGATCCCCACAGTCAAAGGCTGTGGCATAGTCAATAAAGCAGAAATAGATGTTTTTCTGGAACTCTCTTGGTTTTTCCATGATCCATCAGATGTTGGCAATTTGATCTCTGGTTCCTCTGCCTTTTCTAAAACCAGCTTGAACATCAGGAAGTTCACGGTTCACGTCTTACTGAAGCATGACTTGGAGAATATTGAGCATTTATTTCTAGCATGTGAGATGAGTGCAGTTGTGCGGTAGTTTGAGCATTCTTTAGCATTGCCTTTCTTTGAGATTGGAATGTAAACTGACCTTTTCCAGTCCTGTGGCCAGTGCTGAATTTTCCAGACTTGCTGGCATATTGAGTGCAACACTTTCACAGCATCATCTTTCAGGATTTGAAATAGCTCAACTTGAATTCCATAACCACTAGCTTTGTTCGTAGTGATGCTTTCTAAGGCCTACTTGACTTCACGACATTCCAGGATGTCTGGCTCTAGCTGAGTGATCAGACCATCGTGATTATCTTGGTCATGAAGATTTTTTTGTACAGTTCTGTGTTTTCTTGCCACTTCTTCTTAATATCTTCTGCTTCTGTTAGGTCCACACCATTTCTGTCCTTTATCGAGCCCATCTTTGCATGAAATGTTCCCTTGGGATCTCTAATTTTCTTGAAAATAAAATCTCTAGTCTTTTCCTTTCTGTTGTTTTCCTCTACTTCTTTGCATTGATCCCTGAGGAAGGCTTTCTTATCTCTCCTTGCTATCCTTTGGAACTCTGCAATCAGATGCTGATATCTTTCTTTTTCTCCTTTGCTTTTCACTTCTATTCACTTCACAGCTATTTGTAAGGCCTCCCCAGACAGCCATTTTGCTTTTTTGCTTTTCTTTTCCACAGAGATGGTCTTGATCCCTCCTGTACAATGTCCCAAACCTCCATCCATAGCTCATCAGGCACTCTATCTATTAGACATAGTCCCTTAAATCTATTTCTCACTTCCACTATATAATCATAAGGAATGAAATATTAGAAAGTGGAATAAAGAAAACAATCTCATTTACTATTGCATCAAAAAAGATAAAACACTTAGAAATAAACTTAAGCAAGGTGTTGAAAGATTTTATGCAAAACATTTAAGACCTTGATAAGAGAAATTTAAAAAAGTTAAAGGCATGTAAAGCTAGGTTTTCAATTCAATGTGTTTCTTTTTGTTGTTGTTGAGCTTTATTTTATTTTATTTTATTTTTAATTACAATACTGTATTTGTTTTGCCATACATTGACACGAATCAGCCATAGGTGAACACAATCTCCCAATGCCAAAGCCCCCTCCCACCTCCCACCCCACATCCTCTGCTTGAATCATCCTGTGCATCAGCCCCATGCTTCCTGCATCCTACATTGAACATAGATTGGCACTTCGTTTCTTACAGGAAAATATACATGTTTCATTGCCATTCTCCCAAACCATCCCACCCTTTCCCTCTCCCTCAGAGTCCAAAAGTCCAATGTGTTTCTTGAGATAGGATTTCTATTACTGTAAACTTCCCTCTTAGAACTGCTTTTGTTGTATCCTATAGGTTTTAGATCATCATGTTTTCATTGTTCTTTGTTTCTAGGAATGTTTTGATTTCCCTTATTTCTTCAGTAACCTGTTCATTATTTAGAAATGTGTTGTTTAATCACCATGTGTTTGTGTTCTCTTATTTTATTTTTTCCTATTATCGATATCTAGTCTCATAGTGTTGTGGTCAGAGAAAATGCTTGATATAATTTCAATTTCCTTAAATTTACTGAGGTTTGATTTGTGACTCAAGATGAGGAAAATGTTCCATGTGCACTTGAGAAGGATGTGTATTCTTCTGCATTTGGATGGAATGTGCTGAAGATATCTATTAGGTCTGTTTGCTCTAATATTTCCTTTTGGGCTTATATTTCCTTATTAGTTTTCTGTTCTGTTGATCTTCCCATTGGTATAGGTGCGGCGTTAACATGCCCTACTATTATTGTGTAATGGTCAATTTCCCCTTTTTTGTCAGTGTTTACCTTTTGTATTGAGGTGCTCTTATGAGGGTACATAAATAGTTAAAGTTGTTATGTCTTTTTCTTGGAATGATCCTTTGATCATTTGGTAGTGTCCTTCTTTATCTCTTATAATAGTTTTGATTTTAAGGTCTATTTTTTTCTGATGTGAGAATTGCCAATCTGGCTTTCTTTTGATTTCCATTTGTATGGGATATCTTTTTCCATTCTCTCACTCTCAGTCTATATGTGTCTCTAGGACTGAAGTGGGTTTCTTGTAGACAGTATATATATGGGTCTTATTTTTGTATCCATTCAGCCAGTCTGTGTCTTTTGGTAAGGATGGGAGAAGATAATAGCAAATAAAACAACGGATAAAGGATTACTTTCCGAAATACAAACATCTCAAACAACTCAGTCACCAAAACCATAGTCAAGAGCTGCAAAAATAAACTAGTGAGACCACATCAAAATGAAAACCTTCTATATAGTTTAAGAAGGCATAAATAAAATGAAATGACAACTTATTGAATCAATAAAAGATATTTGCAAATTACATATTTGGTAATTGTTTCATATCCAAATACATATAAGAGACTCATGCAACTCAGTAGGAAAAGAAATCAAACAACCCAAATTATTAAATGAGCAAAGGAAGAATTAGTGTTTTTAAAAATCTGGAGTAGACTGTAGATGAGGGACACTAAGTTTTTCTTTCCAAAACAGAAGCCTGTGTCTTCCTGGCATTGCATTCTTTATCTTCAATCACGTGTTTGCTGATTGCAGTCCACAGTATACATCCTTCACTCAATAGCAATCATCCTACAGTGAGCTATATGTGCCAAGAATACCCTACTAACTATAAAAAAACTAATAATTACATATTTAATCTTGCTGCTGCTGCTGATAAGTCTCTTCAGTCGTGTCTGACTCAGTGCGACCCCATATGATTTTTAAGATTTTCCACTCCATTGTTTTCTACATTGTATTTCAAAATTGAAACACCTACCTAGTAAGGAAAAATGAGTAGGGGACATCACAATACATGGATAGAAAGTCAGTTAAAACTGGGACCATTACTGGATTATAATTTGGGGAATGTATTATTACTAATATTATTGTAATTTTATTCCCTTTACTTCTCAGGTATGCTAGGTTGATATTTATTTAAATATTAATACCAACATAGAGACACATAGTACTCAAGTTACAGTAGATTGAGAAAGACAAAGCTTATGAGGCAGGAAGTGAATTCACAGAAAATTAACAATGGTATCAAAACAAGGGGCAATGTTGCCTAGAAAGAAAACAGACTTCTCTAATTTTTTGGGAGACTACACGAACAAGCCAGATGTGAGCCAACTAGCTTAAGCTGTATACCAGAAACTGCACCAGAAGGAAAATGAAGTTCATAAAATATGTTGGTGCTAAACGCCAAAATCCAGGCAGTCAGAGAATAGGGTAGGGTTTATGTAGATGCTGAAAACTACTCAGAGATGTAGACATGGAAGCAAATACACAAATGAGCATCAGAAATATCAAAGCACAAAAGGGTCTGAAAAATAAATCATAAAGAGACTTGGTAGTCTGATCAAAAGAATAAGAGAATCAAATTAGAAAACCAAAATGTAAAGACTTGTGCACATGACAGATCCAGAGAATGCTCAGGAGAGAAAATTTCAGCCTTAGTGACCAGAGAACAGAAGCCTCCAGCATCAGGAACAAACACTCTGGGCAGGACTCACAACTGTGCGCTTCTGGGAATAGCCTCCAGTTTCAAAGTTTGGGCACTATACCACCTAAATGCAAACACAGACAAGGATTATAGCTTTCTGTGGCACTGAATCAAGACAACAGTGCTTGCTAGTTTACTTTTCTCATTCAACTATAAAGTTAATGAATCACTAACCAGTGATAATTGACACCATCAGTTTTCAGTCAGATCCTCTTTAGTCATACAATGAATATCTGAGCCTGTTATATGATCCTCAATAAAAGTTTTAATAATTAAATTTATTGATGTTTCATTGAAGGGTAATTGCTTTACAGTATTGTACTGCTTTCAGTGAAACAGCATGAATCAGCCATAGGTGTGCCTATGTCCCCTGGCTCTTGAACCTCCTTGCCACCTTCCTTCCTGTCCCAACTCTCGAAGTTGTTACGGCAAAATATGGAAGACTTCACAAATTTGTGTGTCATACTTGAGCAGGGGCCATGCTAATCTCCTCAGTATTATTCCAATTTTTTATATATGTGCTACCAAAGCAAACACAAGAATAACTATTTAACAGAAAAAAATCATATAGTCAGTCATCTACCAACACAAGATCAATCACATTAGAATTAGGGTATTCTGCTATATTTACCGCCTCTTATAAAATCAAATGTTATAATGTCCAAGTTCCATGATGGAGTTAAGCATATATTTATACATAACACATGTATTCATGCACAGAAATATATGCACACAAATACGTCTATGTTACACAAGCTATTATTCTCCTTGTCTGTCACAGTAAGCTCTTTACTTGATGAGAGAGTTAGTCCCAAATTTCTCCAACTTATATTTCTTCATTTTGAAAACCACTTCTTTTATTTTCATCACCTAATTTTAAATAACCATTTTATTCTTAGATACTATGCCCCTTTAAACTAAATAAGAACAGAGAAAACCTAGTAACTGTTGATATCTTATCCTTAATTAAGTTACCACTCTTCTGGTAAATTGGAAAAATAATCATGTTCAGATCTCATTCAGGAAGATAAAATCTCTATTTTATCAGTTCTCTTGTCCAAACTCAATTTTTGCTCACTTTAGTCTTAAATTCTGCTTACTTACAAAGGATGGACAAGAAAAGTAATATTAAAATTATGCATGCAAGAGTCTATGATTTTATGCTTCTGTTGGCCAAAGGTAGGGCCAGGAATAATTTCTGAAATATTACAATACATCACGGAAGCATGGAGGTCTAGTTCTACTATCAAAGAGGAGATGTTTGGAGATGGTTCAGAAACTAAGTCCCATGGGTTGCCAGGATGTACTCCACATCAGACAGATAAATTTTGTCCCTAAAAAGTCCAAGTCAGGAAAGAGTAGGCCTTGTTTGCAGAGTCAATGTCATTGTCTTGGGTGCTGACCAGGTAATATTCTTGTTTTACCATTTAAAGAGATATTTGCTATTTTCTTGAAGAAACAAATGTAGTGAGAAGATTAAAGTTGCATAAGAGTAGATGAGCTGTCAAGGTGCCTAGAAGAAAGGCTAGCCAGGAGAACCAGGCCCCACACTGATAACTGTCAGAGACTGTAACAATGGGTGTCTTATAGACAGAGCAGAACGAGTGGATAAAACCAGTGTTCTAAGGTCACTGCTGTTTTGCAGTCAAAGACAAAATATTTTCCTCTTTAAGCAGAGTCATCACAGCTCCAGATGTGGTCCCGGTTATACACATGCAGACCGAGGGCCACGGGCATGTGTGATGTGACATCCGGAAGTGGACAGATGACTGTATTTGTGCCCAATCACCTGCATCTGCTAATAATGGAACCTGGGGAAAATTACTTGCCCTCTCCAAGTCATCACATCTTCATTAACAGAACTTGATGATCATAGTGAAGATTAAGGCTATCTCACAGGGTTCTTGTGAAACACAAATTTTAAGATGTTTTAAAGCTTTTGGGAAAGTATCAGAGACATGCATCGGGTTACTAAGGTGAGTGAGCAGATCCAAGGTACAGTATCCTTTTTCTCTTAGTATTCTCTTTGTACTCAAAAGTAGTGATCAGTCAGTTATATGTTTTCTCTTAACCCAGTGTAAAAGTAAGCCACACAGATCAACTGGACTTTTCTTCTCATTTCAGTGTCTAAAATTCAAGCATTAGTCAATGTAGAGTGAAAAAATTACAAAACTCCTAGATGGCCTTGCTGCCAGAGTCTGCAGAGTCCCAACATTAAACTGTCTTAAAAAATGGCCTAGACACTCTGGCTCAGAATTAAATGCCAAATGTTTGCAGAGTACAGAGATACTTTTGGGAGCAATACAAAATTACAGGGAGTAACCTACTTCTTCAACTATCTATCTGTGCAAATATCATCATCCATCTAAATTTACACAGAAGGCGCTCCTTTCCCTCCCCAGCTACTACAGCACCAACTCTTACTATGAGCTACAGGGAAAGAGAAGGCTTTTCCCCACAGGATGGATTTGATAACCTCAGATGACTAGATCATCTCAGAATGGCTCAGGTTTTTGTTTTAGCGGGGTCCTGCCTGCTCCATTTGCTGGTCACGTAAAATCTGCTCTTGTGTCAGGCAACTCATGCCTGTTCTGCTGTCCTGACGTGTCCGACATCCCCTGGAATCCCTTACAGACCTGTTTATCGATGCTGCCAGGCTGTCCCACAACTTCCATAACCTTTCCACCATAATGTTCAATGAGTTTGTAAGTACTGTGGTGGTGGTGGTTTAGTTGCTAAGTCGTGTCCAATTCTTGTGACCCCATGGACTGTGTAGCTCCCCAGGCTCCCAGAAGGTACCTTTGCTTAACTAACTGGTCTATATTATACTTTAAACAAGAAGGCTGCATCAGCCAAATTTCAAATAGCAGTCTTTAGGTCAAAGAAGCTGTCAGCTCATAAAATGTGGAAATCGAAGAAAAGATCAGTTTTGTGAAATCTCTAAGATTCCTAAGAAGTACGATAACTTTTTCAGTTTCCATTCATTCATTTCCTTTTGTAAATTTCCAAAATAAATGATCTTGTATTTGTCAGCCAAGAATGCCATAAAAGAACACAATAGACTCAGTGGAATCAACAACAGAAATTTATTTCCTTACAGTTCTGGGGGCTAGAAGTCCCAGATTAGGGCACCAGGAAGGTGAGGTTCTGGTAAAAATTCTTTCCTTCCTGGCTGGATTCTCTGTGAGTCCTCACAGGGTGGGGGGTGGGGAAGAGAGATAGAGGAAAATACACAGAGACACAGAGGTAATTCTCTGGTGTTTCACTTCATGAAGACACTAAACCTATTGGATCAATGTTCCACCCTAAGAGCTCATTTAACCTTAAGGGGCTTCACTGGTGGCTCAGATGGTAAAGAATCTTCCCACAATGTGAGAGACCTAGGTTCTATCCCTGGGTCTGGAAGATTCCCTGGAGAAGGATATGGCAAGCCACTCCAGTATTCTTGCTTGAGAAATCCCATCGACAGAGGAGTCTGGTGGGCTACAGACCATGGAATCCCAAAAAGTTGCAACCCTTTTCAAAACACAGTACTTTGGCAGTTAGGGCTCTAACACATGAATTTGAATAACATGCATTCAGTCCACAATACTACCTGACATAAAGCACTTTTAGGTGGGACTGGAGAAAAGGAAGCATGTTGATTTTCTGGTCCTTCTATTCTCTTGGGGCTTTCTTCTCCAGGCTCATAGTAAATAGCCAATAAATGAGAACTGCTCTGCAGTGAACTGTGTGGATGGAACATGCTAAACAAAGCTGAATCCTGGTCACTAAACCAAATAATGGTAGTTTTTTTAATGCTAAAAACTATTGTTTTAAGATTTGCAGTGAATAGCTTTAGAGCTACAGTAGAAGGGGTGTTTAAAATTGGTAACAATTATTCTCTTTCTAAGGAAGGTATTTGAAAGTTGTATGTTCATTCTTTTAGGTCAATCAAGGAGCACACAGTAGAGCAGACAGCTAATAAAAAGCAGTGCTAGAGGTTTCTATTAAATTCACATAGTTCTTTTTAATCACTAGTTTTTGTTTCATTCTCCATTTTTGACTGTCCATTTTTTCCAACTCTTCCAAGGAATCTCTTGAAATGTGCTTAACTTTTGCTGAAGATTACTTTTTCTTTATCAATGTATTAGCTAGATTTTTTTACTCTTATTATTCTCAGTCCATTGCTTAGTATTTCCTATAACTTTATGCCATGTTTTTCTGCTGTACCATTTTGTCTCCATAAACAACATTGTATTCTGCATCTGGGATGAACACTAAGGTTTTTGGTGGGTGGATTCAGAGATAAGTCAGAGTCATAACCGTATTACTCCTTATAAGGGGATATATTGGCTCTAACCCACAGTAAACAAGATATTAAATGATTAAATACAGGTTCATGCATGCATTCTAAGTCACTTCAGTTGTGTCCAACTCTTTGCAACACTATTGACTGTAGCTCAAGAGGCTCCTCTGTCCATAGGATTGGCCAGGCAAGAATGCTGGAGTATGCTAATATACCCTCTCGCAAGGGATGCTCCTCACCTAGGGATCAAACCTGAGTCTTCTTATATCTCCTGCATTCGCAGGAATGTTCTTTACCACTACTGTCACCTGGGAAGCACCAAGTATTGGTACAAAAGTACTATATTTGGTTCAAATACTAAAAATGAAAAAAAAAAAAGATAATGATTAAATAGAGAAGGAAAAGGTTGAACTTAGAAAAGTTAGATGTAAAATCATTTCAATAGAGACAAATATAGAAAATGTAGCAAACAAATGACTTTCAAATTTTGTGATGCTCCCCATCAAAAAAATTACACGTCTATCACACAGGTTAATGATCTGGTAATGGGTTCATCTACTGAATGTTCAACAACCCTAACTAATTGCCTGATCACTTTCAGGATGAACAATACGCCTAGGGAAAACAGTACTATATCAATACCACAAAGAGCTGCCACACCAATTCCTTCCATACTCCCAAAGAAAGAGAAAAAGCCAAACAGATGAACATGAGATGAGACAGTATATAGATGAGACAGTATCAGATGAGACAGTATATAGCTTACCAGACTTCAGATTATTAGAGGTTATGTGCATGCAGAAAAAGGGGGGAGGAACCGTAAGCAATTGAAGAGAAATTATATTATCCACTTGATGAAGCATGAGCAAAATCAAGGGATGACTAAAGATCTGTAGTAGCAAAATAAATAACAGATCTATAAATCATCCATGCAGACAACTTTAGTTCAACCAATGCATTAGAAACTATTCTGTATGAAAACAGGAAATGAATGGGAACTTCCATGTGTAAAATATAAGACTGCAAAATTTATGAATATGTAAGAAACACACCCCAGTTTTGAGTACTCCCTGTTACTAGTGACTCCTACTTGAATCCTATACTGCATCACCCGAGCCTCCGCATCTGCCTTTCAAGGCTCTCCTGATTTTGCTTCTACTTCTCTGACACCTTCTTCGTTTGTCATTCTTAATTACTCTTCTGTCACCTTTTATTCTTAATTTGTAAGTCTCCCCGTCAATGGTCTATCTAACATTGCTTTGCTTCTCATGGCCTCAACAATTACCTCTGTTTTGAGTGTAACACAGTTTACATATCAAGCTTCAATCATTTATGGCAGCTGCAAATTTTCATCATTATGATCTCTCATTTCTGATTTCCTGCCTTATCCTTTGTCCTAACATTATTTAAAATATATTAACATGCATCCCCCAAAATACTCTCTTCTCTCTCTACAACTTTCTTAATGATACCAGCATTCTTTTCCTCTGTTAAGCTCATTAATATTGAGGATGATCAAGTAAAGGAAAAAAGGCCAAAGAGGAAGAGGAGGAGGGTTTTTCAATAAGCTTAAATTTAAAGTTTATTGAGAGTTACTACATGGCCTCACATTTTACTAAGCACTTTATGTGCATTACTATATTTAATCCTACTCAGTTTTCTGTTCTTTACCATAAAAACAGTTCATGGTTGTAAAGAAATCAAGCATATTAGCTAGAGATCTTCAGCCCCTGGGATTTTCAGGCTCAGTTCTGCTAGTAGTAGTGAACTAGGGGGAAACCCTCCATTATGAATCCCACTGATGCTGTTACTAAAGACAATGCTGTGCCATTTTCTGCCTGGACACGTGTCAACAAAACAAACTGTTCTGAGATCAGCAGGAGGCAGACGTGGGCTCAACTGAGGAAAGAATGCCTGTTAGGAATGTCATGTCTTCTTCCTTGTCTCTTTGTTGTAATATCATAAAACAAATATGAAAATATCAAAAATATCACAAATATCAAAAATCAATAAGAATGACCCACCTGATTCATTAATACGAATAAATCACTGGGTGAAAATGATGTGGACACAGGTGGAATCCCTCTTTCTTGGGTCAGACACTGCAGGCATGAACTGACTTGCCGTAAATACTTAGATTCTGTCATGCAAATATACAAAGATAAAAGAAGTTACTGAATGGTGGTAGAATTTCAGAGGAAAAAGAAAAATTCTTCATGTTATAAATTATAATTCATCAGAAGAATTAGTTCCTAAAATAACCTTGATTTTTGATAATTTTGTGAAGTGTGAACTAACAGCTTACATTTTATACTTCTGCAACTTCTACTACCTTCAAAAATCTCTGCATATACATAGGAATAACTGAATGTTTTTTAGGTCCACTGCTCTGAGCAAAGATCACATGTTACCAAAACCACTGAATTATGTTTATTTTAATGAGACTATTTCTTATGGTTGCTTAGAATGAAGACCTTAGGAAGTGGATATACTCATGTTACTGTACTCCTGGCATAGACCTGTGTATCATCTAGTTACAATACTGTGGAGTATGAAAGATGTCTCAGATGCTATTCTATGAAGCACCAGAGACAATATTAAAAATCATACAAACTTGAAGCACTCCTAGAGAGGCAATTCAGCCAGGTAAGCATGCTGCAGAGGTCTTGCTTTCTTCATGAATGAAAGAGGTGACCTCTGTAATGCATAAGGAGTTTGGGATTATCTCATTTTGTAAGAAAAAGATTCATGATTTCTGTATTCTAGACTGCAACTACATAAAACAGGAGCCTAGGCATTCATATGGAGAAGGAAATGGCAACCCACTCTAGTGTTCTTGCCTGGAGAATCCTGGGGACCGGGGGAGCCTGGTGGGCTTCCGTCTATGGGATCGCACAGAGTCAGACACGACTGAAACGACTTAGCAGCAGCAGCAGCAGCAGCAGCAGCAGGAGCAGGAGCAGGAGCAGGAGCAGGAGCAGCAGCAGCAGCAGCAGGAGGAGGCATTCACAGTTATAGATTCTACTGTAAAGGAATCAAAATTTCACTACAGTTTTTGACATGGTCAGCCTTCCCTGCATTGCACACAATTCCACCAAAAGCGTGCCTCTTCTTGGCATAGATGTTTGAAATATTTTCAAGAATAAGAGAACTAGAAAACAGAAATTCCAAGATCAGAATTTTCTTCAAGTATTACAGGATATCTGTTATTGAAGTTCCACTTCTTTCTGTGTTCTCCTCAAATCAATGGATGAGAGTGGGAAGGAAGAAAGAGACAGTTAAAACTAAACTTGACTTATGTTTCTACTTTTTAGATTCCTCATAGTTTTCTCAAAGGCTGGCTCCAAAATCCATATCTAGAGAGTTTATATTGGTGTGTCTTCCCCAAATCTTAATTTGATAATTAGAAGCAAAAACATAAGCAAATACTAATAAAACAGAAGAAGTCATTATCTTTGGGGTATTCAGATTATTTTTCCAGTAAGGTGGAAGATGTACAAGGCTTGCATTTACTTGTCAGGACTCCCATCCCTGATGTCCAAGGATGAAGATGTGCATCGTTCTGCATTTGATAACCTGTTCAAATGTTTGCACACTGATTCACATAAGCTTGAAATGTACACGAAAATCCTGGTGTGGCAAATCCACAAAACGTGCTAAATCCACATCCATCCCATCCACCTCTGAGGTGGTCATAATGATCTATCCCATAGCAAGCTTCTTTGAAACTTACAGCTTTTTATTGCATGCTCTGTGAAATGGGTCTCCTCTTAAAAAAATAAACACGGACTCTGTAGAGATGTCAAAATCTAAGAGGGCATTTTCTTAACATTTCTTATCTTCATTTAATAGAAAATCAAA
The DNA here is from genome assembly GCA_917880005.1 of Nanger dama. Taxonomy (NCBI): domain Eukaryota; kingdom Metazoa; phylum Chordata; class Mammalia; order Artiodactyla; family Bovidae; genus Nanger; species Nanger dama. Next base: position 8,739,073 of record CAKJTW010000032.1, on the reverse strand, counting down.
AGAAAATCCACCGCTACAATTGAGAGAATGAAGCTCCTATTAAAATTAGTCAAAGATAGCAGAAGCTGGCATTGCAAAGAAGACCAAAAAGAGATTCTGTAAGAATCAGAGCCAATTATTTGGGTCAATTTATTAGAATCAAAGAATTAGATAATTGTTCATGGTTCTGGTAATGCTACCAAGAAGACTGAATTCTCAGGATTCTTTATGAAAGCCAGCCATGAATTGTCAGCCAACTATCACAATGTTTCACCTGACAAGATAAGTGCTCTGCAGCTTTGTATAAATAGCCTGAGGTTTACTGAACTGTCTAAAGATTGTTATGATGCTGTCTTAGTCCTTCTGGGTTGCTATAACAAAATATCACAGGCTTAAAAACAATGGAAATGGATTTCCACAGCATGGTGATGCAGGGTCCTTTCTGGTCACACACTTCTTACTGTATCATCACACGGGGTAGGGCTCGGGAGCTCTGAGTGTCTCTTATATATAAAAGCACTCAACTCATTGAAGAGGCTTCATCTTTATAACTCTATCACCTCACAAAGGCACCACCTAGGGTAACCCCATAGGGTTACCAAAATCATGGGGATCAGGATTTCATCATATGAAATTTCAGGGGGACACAAATGTTGAGATCATAGCAGATACAAAGGTGAACTGGCTCATCCTCCTCCAGGGGCTGTTGTCACCCATACTCCACTGCATCCTCATCTCTTGCATCATCTTGCAGCCATTCCACACATTCCATCACTCTGGGTTTCCCAAGTCTCGGTCAGTCAAGTGTCAGCTCCATCTCATATTCAGCCTATTCAATGTTTCCCTCTCCCCTGCTGAGACCCAGGGGGCCGACGAGGAAGTGCAGACGCATCCATTTCTGCAAGGTTCTTTCTCTCTCCCTCTCTGGATCTTCATTCCTCGGGCCATGTTGGAACAGGGTAGATGGTAATGAGATGGGAAAGTTCTGACATCACTGACTTACATGGTGCTGTTGTAGCTTTCTCTTGGTCCAGGTGGACTGATCTGAAATTCCCCCTGACTGACAAGTGTTTCCCTTGTGGGGTATCCTTTTGATTTTCCAGGACATTCACAAGTGGGGATCCCCAAATTCGTAGTTTCCTTTTTAATCAGGGCAAATGTTCTAGAACCCATAGCTCCCCACCTGCAGTAGTCACCAGAGCCTCTCTGTTTCCCTCACTTTGCAAGCACCATCTGGAGAATATTAAGCAGCCCACAGTCAGCTGCCTACTAGCCAACCCACAGGAAACCCATGTATCATAAACACTCTGAACAACTGAATGGTAGAAATACTGGTGTGCATCTGTCCCCCGCCTGGGGCCCTCTGGAAAGTTGTCCAACTGGTCACATAGAGAAAGAGCAGATCACAAAGGTTGATTTAAATACACATTTATCTGAGAAGGGAGATACCATTCTCTCTTCCTTTTAGAGTAACGATCCTTGTCAGTAATTATATGGCCTTACAAACATGCTCTAGTAGGTCCCTGAATTATATAATCCTCCAAATAGACCCAGTCTCTACTGAGACTGGATCAATGTGACTGGATTAGGGTTGCTCAGCTTGTTCAACAGCCTCCAAACAACCTGGGATGAGGGCCAGTCTCTTGACTGGCTCTGCTAAGAAGTCAGTGATGTTGCTGGGCTGGTTGTGCAGCATCTTTAGGGCTCTAGCAGTGATTGTAGAAAACAGAAAATGGGAAATCAGAAGGTAGAAGGGAAAGAGGGATGAATAAGAGAGAAGGAAGCGAAAGACTGAAGGAAGGAAAAGCAGCAAAGGGAAAGTGAGTCTAGGGCTTGGGTAGTGAAGGATGAAATGCTGTTAGAACACTTTATTTTTAAGGACCCAAATATATATACTTTTAAAAATATCCTATCAACAGACTGGTTCCAAATAAGAAAAGGAGTACATCAAGGCTGTATATTGTCACTCTGCTTATTTAACTTATATGCAGAGTACATCACGAGAAACGCTGGGCTGAAAGAAGCACAAGCTGGAATCAAGATTGCTGGGAGAAATACCAATAACCTCAGATATGCAGATGACACCACCCTTATGGCAGAAAGTGAAGAGAAACTAAAAGCCTCTTGATGAAAGTGAAAGAGGAGAGTGAAAAAGTTGGCTTAAAGCTCAACATTCAGAAAACAAAGATCATGGCATCTGGTCCCATCACTTCATGGGAAATAGATGGGGAAACAGTGGAAATAGTGTCAGAATTTATTTTGGGGGCTCCAAAATCACTGCAGATGGTGACTGCAGCGATGAAATTAAAGATGCTTACTCCTTGGAAGGAAAGTTATGACCAATAGCATATTCTAAAGCAGAGACATTACATTGCCAACAAAATTTCATCTACTCAAGGCTATGGTTTTTCCAGTAGTCATGTACGGATGTGAGTGTTGGACTGTGAAGAAAAGCTGAGTGCCAAAGAATGGATGCTTTTGAACTGTGATGTTGAAGACTCTAGAGAGTCTCTTGGACTGCAAGGAGATCCAAGTAGTTCATCCTAAAGGAGATCAGCCCTGGGTGTTTTTTGGAAGGAATGATGCTAAAGCTGAAACTCCAGTACTTTGGCCACCTCATGGGAGAGTTGACTCATTGGAAAAGACCCTGATGCTGGGAGGGATTGAGGGGAGGAGGAGATAGGGACGACAGAGGATGAGATGGATGGGTGGCATCCCCAACTCGATGGAGGTGAGTTTGGGTGAACACTGGAATTTGGTGATGGACAGGAAGGCCTGGTGTGCTGCAATTAATGGGGTCACAATAAGTGGGAAAAAACTGAGTCCCTGAACTGAACTGAAGAGCAAATATCTCATATTCCCTTTTACTTCCATTTTATTTTCTCTCCTTTCTTTTCAGAAATTGTCCTTTATATTAGAAGTATTCTTTTGTTGTTACTAAAGGCTATAGTTCTATAGATGAACAATGATTCACAACTCTTCAGGGCAGAATCCATCCAAACTATTTTGTTACTTGCTTAACTTTCTTTCCTTCAATGTCTAGATATTTCTAGCAGAGTGGATGGTATTTATTAGAAGGAAAATCTGGCAATAAGAGAGACAATGCAACTGGAGAAAATATACATTCACCAACAGACCACACAAAGCTTCATGTATTTGTCTCATAAAATTTATTTCAAGCATAAATTTAGGACTTTAGATCAAGAACAGAGGCGGTGACATTGAGAGTGCTCTCATGCTTGACTGTGACATATAAAGTGAATACTGTAGGTTTCAGACAATATTGAACAGAGCCATAGATATTCTATAGAGTCAATCAGGGAGAGCCAAAGCGGGGATATTTGGACAGGATTTAACAATCACTCCCTTGCCATCCAGAAAGCATCCATTTCCCCCTCTTTTACAGATTTCCATGTAAGATTACACTTGAAGAAATGGCCCTGCTATATGAAGAATAGTAACAGTGGTTAGTGAATGGTAACAAACAAATGAAGAACCTTTGAAGTTCACTGACCTTATAGATTAGTAAGTCACATGTCATGGATACAATGAGCAATTAACTGAGGTTTAAAAAGTCTCTATTGTCCAGAAGTAGGCCCTCATGTTGTGGAGAAGGAGAGGGTGATATAAACACGCAAATTACTATATTGCATGGTAGCATGAAGAAGAACAAGATGTTATGCCAACACGGTGCTACAGCAGATTGAGGTAAAGCTAGGAGCCATCTGAATAGTCATAGGAGTGACAGAAATAAGTTGGCTTTATGATGGCATTTTGAAAGGTTGATGGGATATTGATGTGCAAAAAGAGTAAAACAGTATATCTGTCAATTCCTTTGGGATGATCTTAAGAAGTAAAGATGTCTGACATCCTATATCAAGGCAACTGAAATATTAATATGTATATCATTATAAGGTATCAGTGAATAATCGTGTCTGACAAAAACACACAAAAGTTCATTTCTTACCATACATGTTGTATCTCTCATGATTATGCTCCCATGATATACTATATATATTATTGTAGGGTTAGCATGGAGAAATACTTGTATGGATTTTTATGCATTAGGGAGAATCATGCCAGTTTGGAGAGTTTGTCTTTATTCTACAAAGAAACAGGAAACCAAGAATATTTAGTCCAAGAGAGCAGAATGTCCAGAATTATAAAACAGAAATTTTAACGTGGATTGAGGAGTTGTAGCTCTTGGGGCTGGTAGGGAATAAAGAGAGACCAGAAAGAGATGTGAATATTATGACACTGAAAATCGAAGAGGGCTCTGCCAAGTGAAAAGACGCAAAGGATGTGAGAGATGCAGGAAATGAAATAGACCTGACCACATGCAAGGAACGAGGCAGACATGAGACTCAAAAAAGACATCCAACAATATGGGACTAGTTGAGTCAATAAATGACTGAAAAGTCAGAGAGAAGGGAGGAGATAAATTAAGGTTTTATCCAAAAGCATCTGAGCTCTGTTTTCCTGTATTTCATCAGCTTAGTCCCAGGAATCACCAAAAATTGTTAAGGTTCTGCAGCAAATGATAGAAATAAGTACACTAAGGAGCTGCACCATTGCACTCATCTCACATGCTAATAAAGCAATGCTCAAAATTCTCCAAGCCAGGCTTCAGCAATATGTGAACCATTAACTTCCACACATTCAAGCTGGTTTTAGAAAAGGCAGAGGAACCAGAGATCAAATTGCCAACATCCGCTGGATCATCACAAAAGCAAGAGAGTTACAGAAAAACATATATTTCTGCTTCATCGCCTATGCCAAAGCCTTGGATCACAATAAACTGTGGAAAATTCTAAAACAGATGGGAATACCAAACCACCTGACTGGCCTATTGAGAAACCTATATGCAGGTCAGGAAGCAACAGTTAGAACTGGACATGGAAGAACAGACTGGTTCCAAATAAGAAAAGGAGTATGTCAAGGCTGTATACTGTCACCCTGTTTCCTTAACTTCTATGCAGAGTACATCATGAGAAGCCCTGGGCTGGAAGAAGCACAAGGTGGAATCAAGATTACTGGGAGAAATATCAATAACCTCAGTATGCAGATGATGCCACCCTTATGGCAGAAAGTGAAGAGGAACTAAAAGCTTCTTGAAAGTGAAAGAGGAGAGTGAAAAAGTTGGCTTAAACTTCAACATTCAGAAAACGAAGATCATGGCATCCGGTCCTATCACTTCATGGGAAATAGATGGGGAAACAGTGTCAAACTTTATTTTGGGGGGCTCCAAAATCACTGCAGATGTTGATTGCAGCCATGAAGTTAAAGATGCTTACTCCTTGGAAGGAAAGTTATGACCAACCTAGATAGCATATTCAAAAGCAGATATATTACTTTACCACCAAAGGTCCGTCTAGTCAAGTCTATGGTTTTTCCAGTGGTCATGTATGGATGAGAGAGTTGGACTGTGAAGAAAACTGAACTCCAAAGAATTGATGCTTTTGAACTGCGGTGTTGGAGAAGACTCTTGAGAGTCCCTTGGACTGCAAGGAGATTCAAGTAGTCCATCCTAAAGGAGATCAGTCCTGGGTGTTCCTTGGAAGGAATAATGCTGAAGCTGAAACTCCAGTACTTTGGCCACCTCATGAGAAGAGTTGATTCATTGGAAAAGACTCTGATGCTGGGAGGGATTGGGGGCAGGAGGAGAAGGGGACGACCGAGGATGAGATGGCTGGATGGCATCACAGACTCGATGGATGTGAGTCTAAGTGAACTCCGAGAGTTTGTGATAAACAGAGATGCCTGGAGTGCTGCAGTTCATGGGGTCGCAAAGAGTCGGACATGACTGAACAACTGAACTGGCACTGAAACTGGAAACATATATGTACACACACCTATGTAAGAAACAGTTTTTGAAAAAGAATATAATTATATTTTGGATAAAGAAAACAGTTCAACTAGTATATATATATATATTTTTTCCAAATGTGCATTTTAGCTATCATGTTGGGTCTAAAACCTTATCTTCAAATGTAGTTTTATGTTTATGCTGATAATAGATACAGAAACACGTCTTAACCTTGGAACATCAACTGTAGAACAGGTTATTTACAATAGCTAATGAAAATCACAAAATTTTGAAACCTATGGCCTGCGTAGTCCTCTGCTGTTGGTCATTTAACCAATTGATCATTGACTTAATTCCTCCCTGACTCAGATACTCTTATAGGTGCTTAGTCTACATCAACAAACTAAGCAGGCAGACACTTGTCCTCATGGAACTGATATTCCAGCTGGTAGAAGACAGATAATCTGCAATAAACATGAATCCAAGTATATTATGTGATACGTTAACAGGTGGTCTGTACTATGAGAAAAGAAATAGTAAAGCAGAGGACGGGGTTTAAGGAATGAAGGTGAAGAAAGGGATGTGATTTACAGAACAACAACTTAGACCACGCTGAGGGGAGCAAACACGCTCTCTTGCATTCAAGATTCAAGTTTTCCCCTGTCCAGGCAGGTCTCTTGGTCTTCTACCCAACTTCAAAAATGTTTCTGTCTCTGAGGCTCTATGCAAACTCACGCAAACATGGATGTTCTGAACAGTCTGCTTCTCTTCAGTTGAACTGGTTTCATAAAAATTTTTTTGGTAAACTCCCCCAAATTAAGTAAAATTTTATGCAGCAAAGTTTGATAATTTTCTGTTTCCTAAAGAACTAATCTCCAAAGTATTTTCCATTTTTCAACACACTGTCAGTGACCTAATTATATTATGTAAAAATATTATATATGCATTGCTATTCTAATATATTATGACATTTAAAAATATGCACAAAGTAGAAATTAAATGACAGTGAGATAAAAATAAATAGAAATGGAATTGCTATCATTTTCTTTCCTAGGTGATGAAGACACTCATCTTTATGGCCACTGGCCCATGGATTTTGAATGTACACATGTAATTATACCAGTAGTTTAACTATCATTATAAAGTAATTTCTTTTACATATAGCTTCAATCAAAGTTCTCAGAATACCAAGGGGCCAAGAATAAAATTATATGTGAATAGCTCTCTTTATATGCATATGTAAAATTTCATGAGCTCAATTAGGTAAACATCTTTAGTTCTTTTGTATATCATCAGTTCATCTACTGGTAAATAATTCAAAGTCTACAATAGATTTCTTTTTCCAGGGTTTAATCTCAAATCCTAATAAAAGCAGAGCAATGGCTTTGAAAAAAATGGACTAGTGAAAAAGTTGGCTTAAAGCTCATCATTCAGAAAACTAAAATCATAGCATGCATTCCCATAATTTCATGGCAAATACATGGGGAGACAGTGGCTGACTTTTTTTTCTGGGCTCTAAAATCAGTGCTGAAACTCCAGTACTCTGGCTACCTCATGCGAAGAGTTGACTCATTGGAAAAGACTCTGATGCTGAGAGGGATGGGGGCAGGAGGAGAAGGGGATGATAGAGGAAGAGATGGCTGGATGGTATCACTGACTCAATGGACGTGAGTCTGAGTGAACTCTGGGAGTTGGTGATGGACAGGGAGGCCTGGCATGCTGAGATTCATGGGGTCGCAAAGAATCGGACATGACTGAGCAAATGAACTGAACTGAAGATCAGTACAGATAGTGATTGCAGCCATGAAATTAAGAGACACTTACTCCTTGGAAGGAAAGTTATGACCAACCTAGACAGCATATTATAAAGCAATGACATTACTTTGTCAAAAACTTCTGTCCAGTGATCATGTATGGATGTGAGAGTTGGACAATAAAAAAGTTGAGTCAGCACCAAAGAACTGAAGCTTTTGAACTGTGGTGTTGGAGAAGACTCTTGAGAGTCCCTTGGACTGCAAGGAGATCCAACCAGTCCATCCTAAAGAAGATAAGTCCTTGGTCTTCATTGGAAGGACTGATGTTGAAGCTGAAACTCCAATACTTTGGCCACCTGATGTAAAGAGCTGACTCATTTGAAAAGACCCTGATGCTGGTAAAGATTGAGGACAGGAGGAGAAGGGGGCAACAGAGGATGAGATGGTTGGATGTGATCAGAGACTCATTGGACATGGGTTTGGACTGCGGGAGTTGGTGATGGACGGGAGGCTTGGCGTGCTGCAGTTCATCGGGTCACAATGAGTCGGACATGCCTGAGCGACTGAACTGAACTGAAATGAAATGGCCTAGAAGAATAAACAAAATGTCTTATGGATATCATTACATATGCATTTGTAAAGAAAATTAATGAAAAATACAGAAGACTTACCTTTGCTGAACCAGAAAGTGTACTCACTTAGAGCTGAATATACACTCACCTAGAAAAAATACTTTCTCAGCTTCTGATGACTTCTAAAGAAAGGGACTCCATGACTTTCATTGCCAGCCTGCGCTGGAATCCTTTCCACTTCCGTCCATGAAATCTCTTCCCTAGGTTATCAAACACACTTTGGGCTTCTGGGCCAGACAAGATGGTCTTGATATCTTTGTGCCCACTCCTCTGTTTGTTCTGGAAATAAGAAGAGACCACTAAAGGGACCTTTTATAGTTGGCAAAAAGAAGGTGAACTAGATTAGGGCCTGAAGGATGGAAGAGCAACACAACAGCACCTGACAGAAGACAAGCCAGGCCCAGCATTCCTGACCTCCAACCCAGCATCAGAAGGCAGCCTGAGTAGTGCTGTTCCTCCCAAGGAATACATGTGAAGGAACACCAGGTGGTGGTTTAGTTGCTAAGCTGTGCCTGACTCTTTGTGACCCCATGGACTGTAACCCACCATGTTCCTCTGTATATGGAATTCTCCAGGCAAGAATACGGATTCCCATGCCCTCCTCCAGGAGATCTTCCCAACCCAGGGATTGAATCTGGTTCTTCACAAGGCAAGTGGATTCCTTACTGTCTGAGCTACCAGGAAAGCCCAAGAAATTCAATAATGGCATGGATATTTGGAAAATAAAAGGATAAAAACATTTGTTATTGTTAGATAAAGTAGACTTTAGAGCAAAGAAAATATCTAAGGACAAAGGAGTACAAAGACATTACATAAGGAAAAAAGAGTCAATCCAGCAGGAATACATAATAATCCTGGTGAGTCAGTGGAGAAAGAGATTAGTGGATTGAATTTTTCCTCTGACTCCTTTCTCGATGAGAGTGGCCAAGTTTTTCTACTGAAGCCCAGAGCTCTGGTCAGAGGCCCTTGCTTTTAGCTGCAGCTATGTACAAGACTCTTTAGAGTCTGCAATATCCATTCTCTTCCTTTGCCCTGTTGGCCTAAAAGTGTTCATGCATCCATGTTCTTGCCTGTCTCAAAGAGTTTTGCTTTTTCTTTTAAGCTATCCTTAAAAGGATATTCTTATCAGCTATCTGATACAGCTTCCAAATCCTTAAAGTTCATTGTGTTAGTTGCCCAGGCATGTCTTATTTTTGTGATCCCCATGGACTTTAGCCTATGAGGCTTCTCTGTCCAAAGGATTCTTCAGACAAGAATGCTGGAGTGGGTAACCATTCCCTTCTGCATGGATCTTCCCTTCCCCAGGGGTGCAACCCAGGTCTCCCACATTATAGGCAGGTTCTCTACCATCTGAGCCACTAGGAAAACCAGTTTTCTTTATTTTCCTTATCTGTGTAAATCATCTCGATTTCTGACAATGATAGGGGTGGCTATGGAGCTGCTAGATAAAGATGGTTAGATCTAATGCTAAACTGCTTACAACAGGAGGGGGTGGACATCTTTTTTCCTGACTCCAGAATCATAAATGCAAGAACATGTCACAGGTCATATAAAAATAAGTGCTGAGAAATCAATGATTTAAGAATGAATTTTTAAAAGTGCACAAACTTTAAGCTGTAAGATGATAAATAAGGTCTGAGGATCTAATGTGTAACATGGTGATTATGGTTTGGAATGTGTTATTGAGATTTATGGGATTTCCCAGGTGGTGTTAGTGGTAAAGAATCCTCCTGCCAGTGCAGGATGATAAGAGATGTGGGTTGAATCCCTGGGTCAGGAAGATCCCCTGGAGGAGGGCATGGCAACCCACTCTAGTATTCTTTCCTGAAGGATCCCCATAGACAGAGGAGCCCGGCAGGCTATACAGTCCATGGGGTCACAAAGAGCTGGACATGACTGAAGTCACTTAGCACACATGTAAGAGAGGAAGATTTAAAAGTTCTTACCAAAAGATCTTGGAAGGTAAATATGTGAGGTGATATTAATAGATGCGTTAATTAAATCAATGAGGGAATCCATTAATCATGTATACCTATTTAAATTGTCACATATACTTTAAATATCTTGCCATTTAATCTGGAAATTATATTCTAAAAAACTGAAAAAGGAGACAAACCAAGCATTTCAATGCTTTTTATATAATATTATACATATTTCAGCCATTACTCTTGGTATGTAGAAGGTTTTTTTTTTTTTAAATTCCAGATAATCATCAGTGGGATTCACTGGATATTCAGAAAAGGAAGAAATCTTGGAAATTATTTAGACAATCCTCCTATATTAAGGATATATAAGTAAATCCAAGAATGATTAAGTCACTTATGTAAACTTACAAAACTCGGTGCAAAAGTAGCAATAGAAACCAGGTTTCCTAGGTTTAAGTGAATCTTTACCAAATTACCTGGCAAATGCAAATATCTCCTATGCTCTGAAAAACTTGATTCTTATCTCTTTCACAACTGATCATATTCCACCTTGTATTCATTGTCCAGTTAGCCTAAGTTTTACCAAGTAAATTGAATTCCTTGAAGGGTCAATCCTGGTATGTCTGTTCTTCTCACTCTATATTCCCACATATGGCTAAAGTTCTTTATCAGTGCAATGCCTTCTCCTTGGAGGACCCTCTCTCTTTTACCTCATGACTTCCCCTACATCTTTAAGGTCTCAGTAAAAACCACTTCCACAAAGCAGCCTTTCATGTGTCTGACAGAGCTCAGGTCTCCTTGTTATGTGGACATATGGCATTCTGTACTTTTCCCTCTTGACTCATGTCCCAACTGTGGTGCAACATTAACTCTGAAATTTACCTCTTTCTGTTTTTCTAAAATTTAAGTCCTAATTCACAAAGTTCACATGTGTGCTCTTCACTTCTGTCCATTCTTTTCATCCAGCAGGCCTTCGATAGGTATTTGTTCAATGAAACATTTTTATTCGTGCCGAGTAACATTCCAATGAATTATTGATGCTGCTCTCACAGCATATAGTGAACTAAAACCATGGAGGACTTCTCTCCCCACCCAAACCCTCATACCCTGATTATTTGGACATAATTACAGAACTAGAACTGTGGGGGCTTCCCTTGTGGCTCAGCTGGTAAACAATCTGCCCACAATGTGGGGGCCTGGGTTTGATCCCTGGGTTGGGAAGATTCCCTGGAGAAGGGAAGGGCTACCCACTCCAGTATTCTGGCCTGGACAATTCCATGGACTGTATAGTCCATGGGGCCACAAGAGTTGGATACAACTGAGCGACTTTCACTTTCACAGAACTGTGGATGCATTTGCTTCTAATTGTTACCCTACTAGATGGAAAGCACTGGATGTTCGGTCTATTATTCCACATAAACTAGCCCTCGCAGTTCATGTCCTAAGATAATGTGATAATCGAATCACTGATTAAAAGCCCGAATAGGACAGAACTAGACACAATGCCAGAGAAGGTGACAGCACCCCACTCCAGTACTCTTGCCTGGAAAATCCCCTGGACGGAGGAGCCTGGTAGGCCGCAGTCCATGAGGTCGCGAAGAGTTGGACACGACTGAGCGACTTCAGTTTCACTTTTCACTTTCAGGCATTGGAGAAGAAAATGGCAACCCCATCCAGTATTCTTGCCTGGAGAATCCCAGGGACGGGGGAGCTTGGTGGGCTGCCATCTCTAGGGTCGCACAGAGTCGGACACGACTGAAGCGACTTAGCAGCAGCAGCAGCAGCAGAGACAGTGATCGGAACCTGCCACTTGAGTCTACTTTTTGCCATAGGATTCTCAACTTCACTAGAGGAGTTCAGTTTCTTAGCTGTACTGTCTGATCATGACAGATAAAAATACTTTAAGCAGAGCCTACAAATCAAATATTCTTACACTGTACACAAAACACCTATATCTCTCTTTGAAGATTCAAAGGAAATTCACCTTGATGAACTGTTACCAACCTTTCCCAGATGAAAGTGCCATCTTCCTCCTTATGGCTTCCTAATGTCATTCTCACCATTTTCATCTTTCTCACCACTTTCTGACTTACATTATAGTTAATTATCTGAACAACACCAATTCCCACTCCTTTCATTCAGTTCCATTAGGGCTACAGGGGTATGCCAACTGCCCTGAAGTTACTATATTGAGTATCAAACATGGCAGAAACTGGCCAGCCATTTGTTCTTTCTGAGGTAAATATTATAAGTAAAAGCAAATACCCAGCCTCTGGTATTTTGGATAAATTGACAACAGGACAAAACCTTAATTGCTATTCCAGATAAAAGTTCCTTTTTGTGCTAAATTTTTTCTTCTAGAGAGAACCTCATTCTAGATAACATTCAGGTAAACAGAAATGGGACTGATAAGTTAATTAGAGAGAGAAAAAAAACCACACACTGTTGCAAGATACAAAAGTAGACAAATCACGCATGTTCGGTATACCTCAAGACCCATTTTATTGGGAGCTGGCATCTCAGACAGTAAAGTATCTGCCTGCAGTACAGGAGAACTGGGTTCTGTCCCTGGTCAGGAAAATCCCTGGAAGAAGGCATGTCAAACCACTCCAGTGTTATTGCCTAGAGAATCCTCATGGACAGTGGAGACTGGTGGGCTGCAGTCCAAAGGGTAGTCAGTCCAGGGTGTTGTAAAGTGTTGGACACGACTGAGCAACTATGCACAGCAAACTTCTCAAGGTGACATCCTGACGTTTAGAGACAGTTTCTCTCACTAGTATGCTTAACTACAATTCCTGCTTTTCAATAGAAGATCAAAGATAAAAGTAACATTCCATAACAGTCAAGTAATTATTTCTATCAGGGATTTTATTTTAAAGCTAAGATAGAGAAATGCACTGTGGGATAGAGCAGATAATGAGAAGCATAAGAGATCCAAACAGGGAAGCTGCACAACCAATCGATAATTTTCTTTTCTGGAAAAGAATAAAACCTGAGTTTGGAGTCCTGTTTTATACAAAGACTTGCATAATATTTGGAAATGTAAAGGGTTTTCTACTCTAATTTTCCTTTATCAGGTGAGAAACCAAGGCCTAGAGAAGTGAACATAAGTTTCGGAAGTCAAAGAGCAGTTATGTTAGGATTCTGATGAGAGCTCGGTGACAGGCCTTAGGGTCCAGTTGATTCATCTTTAGTCTGACAGGCTGGAGACTGGGTTACCAGTAATGGTGCCATCTTCAGGCTGAATAGCTTTGATTTTGGGAAACCTGTATCTTTGCACTTAAGGTCCTCAACTGATTGCATAAAATCCACAGTCTATTGGTTTAAATGTTAATTATCTCTAAGAAAATATCTTCTCAAGTGGGCATGTCAAGGAACTACAATTAGAAAGAAATGTACAATTCTATGGAGTATGTTACCATGTACCACTTTATTTGGAATTATCTATATCTATGTTACCTTTTCCACATTCATGACCTTGGAAGGAAAAACAAGATTGACAATTTTTTTTGTTCCCATTTAATCATATCCAGTGTTTTAGTGCATTCAGTTTGCTATTACAAAATGCAAGAGGCTGGGTGGTTTATAAACCATGTTATTTATCATAGTTCTGGAGGCTAGAAGTCCAAGATCAGGGTGCCAGCATAGTTGAATGAGTGAGGGCCTCTTCCAGGACATATCCCTAAAGAGAAGGCATGAGCAAGTATTTTAGGCCTCTTTCACAAGAGCCCTAATCTCATTCATATGGGCTCTGCCCTCATGACCTAATCATTTTTCAATGGTCCTCCCTCCTAACATCATCACTTTGGGGATTAGATTTTCAACATATAAATTTTGGGAGAACACAAGCATTTAGACCGTGGCACCATATGAGGACACTGCCTTGTCTAAGGTAGCTCAAAGTTTCATTCATACTGAATGCTCTGTGGTGCTGATAGGAAGCCAAGGACTAAGGAAGCTGAGTAGGGACCAGCAGCCCCATGTGGAGGGTCTGAGATGGCAAACTCTTTGATGGATTTCACAACCGTATATGAGTAACTTGAGTCTTCCTTGGTTATCAGTCATTGATCAATCCCCTCCCTCTTATACATGTTCCTATTTGAAAAATGAGTTTATTGATTTCTTAGATAAAGTACCATGGCTATGCATATGAAAAGATGGGCCTTAGAGGGATGCAAATTTCATTATGGAAAGTCCTCAAGATTTCATTCAGTTCAGAGAGAAATTACAAGTTTGGGGATCTCCCAAGACCATTCTTGGGTTCCATAATCAGTTAAACTCCAAGAGCTCACTGAAAGCTGTTATGCATGTGGTTATGGTTTATTCCAGATCTTTGATTTATTTTTAATTCATATTTTTTTCAGTTCAGTTCAGTTGGTCATTCATGTCTGACTCTTTGTGACCCCATGAACTGCAGCATTTCAGGCCTCCCTGTCCATCACCAACTCCTGGAGTTTACTCAAACTCATGTCCATTGAGTCGGTGATGCCAGCCAGCCATCTCATCCTCTGTCGTCCCCATCTCCTCCTTCCCCCAATCCCTCCCAGCAACAGGGTCTTTTCCAGTGAGTCAATTATTCCCATGAGGAGGCCAAAGTATTGCAGTTTCAGCTTCAAAATCAGTACTTCCAATGAACACCCAGGACTGATCTTTAGGATGGACTGCTTGGATCTCCTTGCAGTCCAAGGGACTCTCAAGAGTCTTCTCCAACACCGCAGTTCAAAAGCATCAATTCTTTGGAGTTCAGTTTTCTTCACAGTCCAACTATCACATCCATACATGACCACTAGAAAAAGCATAGCTTTGACTAGATGGACCTTTGGTGACAAAGTAATATATCTGCTTTTGAATATGCTATCTAGGTTGGTCATAACTTTCCTTCCAAGGAGTAAGCATCTTTTAATTTCACGGCTGCAATTATCATCTGCAGTGATTTTGGAGCCCCCCAAAATAAAGTTTGACACTGTTTCCACTGTTTCCCCATCTATTTCCCATGAAGTGATAGGACCGGATGCCATGATCTTCGTTTTCTGAATGTTGAGCTTTAAGCTAACTTTTTCACTCTCCTCTTTCACTTTCATTAAGAGGTTTTTGGTGCCACTCCACTTTCTGCCATAAGAGTGGTATTATCTGCATATCTGAGGTTACTGATATTTCTCCCACCAATCTTCATTCCACCTTGTGTTTCTTCCAGTCCAGCATTTCTCATGATGTACTCTGCATATAAGTTAAATAAGCAGGGTGACAATATACAGCCTTGACGTACTCCTTTTCCTATTTGGAACCAGTCTGTTGTTCCATGTCCAGTTCGAACTGTTGCCTCCTGACCTGCATATAGGTTTCTCAAGAGGCAGGTCAGGTGGTCTGGTATTCCCATCTCTTTCAGAATTTTCCACAGTTTATTGTGATCCACACAATCAAAGGCTATGGCCTAGTCAATAAAGCAGAAATAGATGTTTTCCTGGAACTCTCTTGCTTTTGCATGATCCAGCAGATGTTGGTAATTTGATCTCAGGTTCCTTTGCCTTTTCTAAAACCAGCTTGAACATCTGGAGGTTCATGGTTCACATATTGCTGAAGCCTGGCTTCAGAATTTTGAGCATTAATTTACTAGCACGTGAGATGAGTCCAATTGTGTGGTAGTTGAATAGGGTAAGGATGGCAATGGCACCCTACTCCAGTACTCTTGCCTGGGAAATCTCATGGACAGAGGAGCCTGGTAGGCTATAGTCCATGGGGTCGCAAAGATTCGAACACGACTGAATGACTTCACTTTCACTTTTCACTATCATGCATTTGAGAAGGAAATGGCAACCCACTCCAGTGTTCATACCTTGAAAATCCCAGGGACGGGGGAGCTTGCTGGGCTGCCATTTATGGGGTTGCACAGAGTCAGACATGACTGAAGCGTCTTAGCAGCAGCAGCAGCAGAGTATATAGACATTCAAAATTCTCCATTGCTTAGTGCATCAGGCACTCAAGGACCACCCTCACTGAAGTCTTTCTCTGTTGCTCACCCTACAGGTACCAGCATGGAGAAAGAGATAGCTCTACTCCACAGACAGTGGAACCCTAATTTTATGGCCTCATAGTGTTTTTTTATGAAGCATTCCATGCAGCAGATTTCCTCCATCCCATCCCACTGGGCTGACTCCCTTCGGTCCATGGGAGTCCTCATCCTGGGATCATTCTGCAATCCCCATGGCTCCAGCTCCCAGCTTCCATGGACACCAGTGGACTTACAACCCTGTCCAAGGTATGAAAGGCTGCAGCATGGCTTGTCTATGTGGTTCTCACTCCATTCAGGCTGTCACAGATTAGTGAGTTCACTCCCCAACAGCTTCAAATGCCTCCCCTGTCCCAGTGGACGGCCATGGATGCGGGGATCTCTCCCCTGTGCTTCAGCTCCCTCATCCCCAGGTGCAGGCTGGTCCCACTTGCTCTCCTCCTTCTTTCCCCTTCCTCCTTGTCCCTTCTTTCCTTTGTCCTACTGAGTTCTGTATGGATCCGGATATTCCTTCTCAGCGGTCATGGAGTCCTGCTAGTATTCACCTGGTCTTCTTTGAGAACTGCTGCATCTTTAGACGTTCTTAATGCATGGGTGGAGAGAGGTGTACCCCACTTCTACCTACCCCTCCATCATCTTGTCCACCCCCATCTGTGCATGTATTAGAAATGAGTTTCCCTTTCTATTAAGTAGCCTTGCCATCATCACACGTGTTTAACTTTTGCTTCTTGAGGAGAACACAGGTAAGTTTCACTCTCTACAGTTGAGTCAGTCATTCTCTAGCATCCGACTCTTTGAGATCCCATGGACTGCAGCATGCTGGGCTTCCCTGTCCACCCAACTCCCAGAGCTTACTCAGACTCATGTCCGTTGAGCTGGTATGCCACGAAATCATGTCCACTCTCTCAGAGATTTTTTTTGAGACTCCTTATAATTGAGATCTATTGGTATTTGTCTTTCTCTGACTTAGTTTATTTCGCTTAATGCCCTCTACTTTCATCCATGTTGCCACAAATGGAAGGATTTCTTTTTTTTTTCTAATGGATAAATAACATTTACCAATATATGTCACATCAGAGGGAAGGCAATGGCACCCCACTCCAGTACTCTTGCCTGGAAAATCCCATGGATGGAGGAGCCTGGTAGGCTACATTCTATGGGGTTGCTAAGAGTCAGACACAACTGAGTAACTTGATTTTCTCTTTTAACCTTCATGCATTGGAGAAGGAAATGGCAACCTACTTCAGTGTTCTTGCCTGGAGAATCCCAGGAACTGGGGAGCCTGGTAGGCTGCTGTCTGTGGGGTCACACAGAGTCGGACATGACTGAAGTGACTTAGCAGCAGCAGCAGCATGTCACATCAGATTGTTTTAATCCATTCACCTCTTGAAACATACTCAGGTTGTTCCTATACCAAGGCTACTGTGAATAATGCTGCAACGAGCATGGGAATACAGATCTCTCTTTGAAACAAATGATTTCATTTCCTTTGACTATATATCCAGAAGTGGGATAAGGGATCACATAACAGTTCTCTTCTAAATTTTTTGAGGAACCACCACAATATGTTTCCATGGGAGTTGCACCAGGATACGTCCCTACCAACAGTGCATAAGCACTCCTTTTTCTCCACATCTTTAATAACATCTGTCATTTCTTACATTTTTGGTACCTGCCATTCAAATAGGTATGCGGTGATATCCCTTGTGCTTTTGATTTCCATTTCCTTTGATTATTAGTGATGCTGAGCATCTTGTCATATACCTGTTGATCATCTGTATGTCTTATTTGTGGGAAAATGTTTATCTTTAAAGATGTAGCAAACATTATGTTTACTATATTCCAATATACGAAACTCAGTTGCCAGCCTATATATCAACAATGAACTATCAGAAAGTGGAATAAAGAAAACAATCCCATTTACCATTGTATCAAAAAGATAAAACACTTAGAAATAAACAAGCAAGGTGCTGAAAGATTTTATGCAAAACATTTAAGACCTTGATAAGAGAAATTTTAAAAGTTAAAGATATGTAAAGTTTGGTTGTCTATCCAATGTGTTTCTTGAGGTAGGATTTCTGTTACTTTCAACTTCCCTCTTAGAACTGCTTTTGTTGTATCCTCTAGGTTTTAGATCATCGTGTTTTCATTGTTCTTTGTTTCTAGGAATGTTTTGATTTCCCTTATTTCTTCAGTAACCTGTTCATTATTTAGAAATGTGTTTAGTCACCATGTGTTTGTGTTCATTCAAGTTTGTTTTTTTTTAAATTCCTATAATTGATATCTAGTCTCATCGTTTTGTGGTCAGAGAAAATGCTTGAAATAATTTCAATTTCCTTAAACTTACTGAGGTTTGATTTGTGACTCAAGGTGAAGAAAATGTTCGATGTGCACTTGAGAAGAAAATATATTCTGCATTTGGATGAAATGTGCTCTAGATATCAATTAGGTCTGTTTTCTCTAATATTTCCTTTTAGGCTTATGTTTCCTTATTAATTTTCTGTTCTGTTGATCTGCCCATTGGTATAGGTGCGGTGTTAACATGCCCTACTATTATTGTGTTACTGTCAATTTCCCTTTTGAGTCAGTTATTGTTTAACTTATGTATTGAGGTGCCCCTATGTTGGGAACATAAATAGTTAAAATTGTTATCTCTTTTTCTTGGACTGATCCCTTGATCATTTGGTAGTGTCGTTCTTTATCTCTTATAATAGTTTTGATTTTAAGGTCTGTTTTTTTTCTGATATAAGAATTGCTAATTTGGCTTTCTTTGGATTTCCATTTGCATGGAATATCTTTTTCCATTCTCTCACTTTCAGTCTGTATGTGTCTCTAGGACTGAAGTGGGTCTCTTGTAGACAGCGTATATATGGGTCTTGTTTTTGTATCCATTCAGCCAGTCTGTGTCTATTGGTAAAGATGAGAAGATAATAGCAAATAAAACAACTGATAAAGGATTGCTGTCCAAAATACAAGCAGCTCAAACAACTCAGTCATCAAAAGCAAAGGCAAGAACTGCAAAAATAAACTAGTGAGACCACATCAAACTCAACACCTGCATAGTAAAAGAAGCCATCCATAAAATGAAATGGCAACATATGGAATGAAAAAAAGATATTTGCAATTCACATATTTGGTAAGGGTTTCATATCCAAGTTTATATAAGAGATTCATGCAACTCAGTAGGAAAAAAAATCAAGCAACCCAAATTATTAAATGAGCAAAGGAAAAGTAAGTGTTTGAAAAATCTGAAGAGTAGACTGTAGATGACAGACACTGTAAGTTTTTCCTTCCAGAATGAAAGCCTGTGTCTTCCTGGCATTGCATCCTTTATCTCCAGTCACTTGTTTGGTGATTGCAGTTCACAGTATGCATCCTTCACTCAATAGCTATCACCCTACACTGAGGTATATGTGCTAAGAATAGCCCTGCTGCTACTGCTAAGTCATGTCAGTCGTGTCCAACTCTGTGCAACACCATAGACAGCAGCCCACAGGCTCCCATCCCTGGGATTCTCCAGGCAAGAACACTGGAGTGGGTTGCCATTTCCTTCTCCAGTGCATGAAAGTGAAAAGTGAAAGTGAAGTCACTCAGTCATCTCCAACTCTTTGCCACCCCATGGACTGCAGCCACCAGGCTCCTCCGTCCATGGGATTTCCCAGGCAAGAGTACTGGAGTGAGTTGCCATTGCCTTCTCTGAAGAATAACCCTGCTAACTGTAAATAACTAATAATTACATACTTAATCTTGAAGTATCTAAAATCCAAGGTGATTTTCAAAATTTTCCACTCCATTGTTTTCTACATTCTATTTCAAAATCAAAACACCTAGTAAGGAAAAATGAGTAGGGGACCTCAATTATACGTGGATAGAAAGTCAGTTAAAACTGGGAGCATTAATGGATTATAATTTGGGGAAATGTATTATTACTAATTCTATTGTAATTTTATTCCCTTTAATTCTCTGGTATACTAGGCTGATATTTATTAAAATAGTAATAGAGCCACTATGGAGAACAGGGTGGAGATTCAGTAAAAACTGGAAATAGAACTGCCATACGACCCAGCAATCCCACAGCTGGGCATACACACTGAGAAAACCTGAACTGAAAGAGACACGTGCACCCCAGTGTTCATCACAGCACTGTTTATAATAGCCAGGACATGGACACAACGTAGATGCCCATCAGCAGACGAATGGACAAGAAAGCTCTGGTACATATACACAGTGGAGTATTACTCAGCCATTAAAAAGAATACATGTAAATCAGTTCTAATGAGGTGGATGAAACTGGAGCCTATTGTACAGAGTAAAGTAAGCCAGAAAGAAAAACACCAATACAGTATGCTAATTGGAAACAATTATTCTTTTTCTGAGGAAAATATTTGAAAGTTGTATGGTAATTCTTTTAGGTCAATCAAGGAGCACACAGTAGAGCAGACAGCTAATAAAAAGTGATGCTGACAGTTTCTATTAAATTCATGTAGTTCTTTTTACTCACTTGTTTTTGGTTCATCCTCCATTTTTGACTGTCCATTTTTTTCCAACTCTTCCAAGGAATCTCTTGAAATGTTCATAACTTTCACTAAAGATTAGTTTTTCTCTATCAATGTGTTAGCCAGATTTTTCTACTCTTATTATTCTCAGTTCATTGCTTAGTACTTCTTATAACTTTATGCCATATTTTTCTGACATACCATTTTGTCACCATAAACAATATTGTATTCTGCACCTGGGATGAACACTAAGATTTTTGGTGGGCGGATTCAGAGATAAGTCAGAGTCATAACTGTATTACTCCTTATAAGGCAATATATTGGCTCTATCCCACAGTAAACAAGAGACTAAGTGGTTAAATATAAGTGCATGCATGCATGCATTCTAAGTCACGTCAGTTGTGTCCAATTCTTTGCAACTCTACTGACTGTAGCCCAACAGGCTCCTCTGTCCATAGGATTGGCCGGGCAAGAATACTGGAGTATGCTGCTATACCCTCTTGCAAGGGATGCTCCTCACCTAGGGATCAAACCTGAGTCTTCTTATATCTCCTGTATTGGCAGGAATGTTCTTTACCACTACAGTCCCTAAAGATAATGATTAAATAGAGAAGGGAAAAGATTGAATTAGAAAAGTTAGATGCAAAATCATTTTTATAGAGACAATGTATAGAGAAAGTAGGAAAAGAATGACTTTCAAACTTTGTGATGCCCAACCACACCCCCCCTGCCCCGCCCGTTAAAAAAATTCCAGTCTATCAGACATGTTAATGTTCTGGTAATGGGCTCATCTACTGAATACTCAACAACCCTAACTAACTGCCGGATCACTTTCAGGATGAATAATATGCCCAGGGCAAACTGGAATATATTAATGCAAGCAACAACTGCCACACCAATTCCCTCCACACTCCTGAAGAAAGAGAAAAGCCCAACAGATGACCGTGAGTCTTTTACCTGGGTTTTCATCAGATCAAATGAGACAGTATGTAGTTTACCAGGCTTCAGATTATTAGAGGTAATGGTAACTGTGCATGCAGAAAAAGGTGGAGGATCTATAAGCAGTTGAAGAGGAATTATATTATGCAGTTGATGAAGCATGAGCGAAATCAAGGGATGACTGAAGATCTGTAGTAGCAAGATAAACAACAGATCTATAAATTGTCCATGCAGACAACTTTAGTTCAACTGATAGATTAGACACAGCATAGCAGCTATTATACTGTACAAAAACAAGAAATGAATGGGAACTTCCATGTGTAAAATATAAGACTGCAAAATTCATGAATATGTAAGAAACACACCCCAGTTTTGAGTACTCTCTGTTACTAGTGACTGCTCCGTGGGAGTCTTATTCTGCACCACCTGAGCCATTGCATCTGCCTTTAAAGGGTCTCCTGATTCTGCTTCTACTTCTCTGACACTTCCTTCATTTGTCATTCTCAATGACTGTTCTGTCACCTTTATTCTTAACTTGTAAGTCTCCCCACAATGGCCTATAAAACATTGCTTTGCTTCTGATGGCCACAACAATTACTCTGTTTTAAGGACAACACAGTTTATATATCAAGCCTCAATCATTTAGCTCCGAATTTTCACTGTTGTAATCTCTCCTTTCTGATTTCCTGCTTTATCCTTCGTCCTAACATTATTTAAAATATTTTCACATACATCCCCCATTAAAATACTCTCTTCTCTCTCTACAACTTTCTTTTTTTTTCCTTATAATTAAATTTATTTATTTTTTAAATTACAATACTGTATTTGTTTTGCCATACATTGACACGAATCAGCCAAAGAATGAAACTAGACCCCTTTCTAACACCATACACAAAAATAAATTCAAAATGGATTAAAGATCTAAATGTAAGACCAGAAACTATAAAACTCCTAGAGGAGAACATAGGCAAAACACTCTCCGACATAAATCACAGCAGGATCCTCTATGATCCATCTCCCAGTATACTGGAAATAAAAGCAAAGATAAACAAATGGGATCTAATTAAAATTAAAAGCTTCTGCACAACAAAGGAAACTATAAGCAAGGTGAAAAGACAGCCTTCTGAATGGGAGAAAACAATAGCAAATGAAACAACTGACAAACAACTAATCTCAAAGATATATAAGCAACTTATGCAGCTCAACTCCAGAAAAATAAATGATCCAATAAAAAAATGGGCCAAAGAACTAAATAGGCATTTCTCCAAAGAAGACATACGGATGGCTAACAAACACATGAAAAGATGCTCAACATCACTCATTATCAGAGAAATGCAAATCAAGACCACAATGAGGTATCATTTCACACCAGTCAGAATGGCTGCGATCCAAAAGTCTACAAGCAATAAATGCTGGAGAGGGTGTGGAGAAAAGGGAACCCTCTTACACTGCTGGTGGGAATGCAAACTAGTACAGCCATTATGGAAAAGAGTGTGGAGATTCCTTAAAAATTGCAAATAGAACTGCCTTATGACCCAGCAATCCCACTGCTGGGCATACACACTGAGGAAACCAGAATTGAAAGAGACACATGTACCCCAATGTTCATTGCAGCGCTGTTTATAATAGCCAGGACATGGAAGCAACCTAGATGTCCATCAGCAGATGAATGGATAAGAAAGCTGTGGTTCATATACACTATGGAATACTACTCAGCCCTTAAAAAGAATAAATTTGACTCAGTTCTAATGAGATGGATGAAATTGGAACCGATTATACAGAGTGAAGTAAGCCAGAAAGAAAAACACCGATACAGTATACTGACACATATATATGGAATTTAGAAGACAGTAATGATGACCCTATATGTGAGACAACAAGAGACACAGAGGTATAGAGTGGACTTTTGGACTCTGAGGGAGAGGGAAAGGGTGGGATGGTTTGGGAGAATGGCAGTGAAGCATGTGTATTTTCCTGTAAGAAATGAAGCGCTAATCTATGTTTGGATTCACAATGGAGGGTTTCCCCTAGTTCACTACTACTAGCAGAATTGATAATGAAAATCCCGAGGGCTGAAAATATATAGTTAATATGCTTGATTTCTTTACAGCCATGAACTGTTTTAGTGGTAAAGAACAGAGAACTGAGTAGGATTAAATATAGTAATGCACATAAAGTGCTTAGTAAAATGTATGGCCATGTAGTAACTCTCAATAAACTTTAAATTTGCTTTATTGAAAAACCCATCCTCCTCCTCCTTTGACCTTATCCTCATTACTAATGAGCTTAATAGAGAAAAGAATGCTGGTATCATTAAGAAAGTTGTAGAACACAATCGCCCAATGCCGAATTGTGTTCTACAACTTTCTTAATGATACCAGCATTCTTTCCTCTATTAAGCTCATTAGTAATGAGGATAAGGTCAAAAAGGAGGAGGAGGATGGGTTTTTCAATAAAGCTTAAATTTAAAGTTTATTGAGAGTTACTACATGGCCATACATTTTACTAAGCACTTTATGTGCATTACTATATTTAATCCTACTCAGTTCTCTGTTCTTTACCACTAAAAGAGTTCATGGCTGTAAAGAAGTCAAGCATATTAACTATATATTTTCAGCCCTCGGGATTTTCATTATCAATTCTGCTAGTAGTAGTGAACTAGGGGGAAACCCTCCATTGTGAATCCCACTGATGCTGTTACTAAAGACAATGCAGTGCCATTTTCTGCCCGGGCACATGTCAACAAAACAGACTCAGAAGAGTCAGCAGGGGGCTGGTGTTGGGATCAACTGAGGAGAGAAGCCTGTTTATGAATGCCATATCTTTTCATTGTCTCTTTGTTTTAATATCACAAAACATATTACTAATCAAAAATCAATATGAATGACTCACCTGATTCATTAATATGAATGGGTGTCAATGATGTAGGCACAGGTGGAATCCCTCTTTCCTGGGTCAGGCACTGCAGGCACATACTAATTTTCCATAGAACACTTAGATTTCTCTCACGCAAATATACAACATAAAAGAACTCACTGAGTGGGTGGTAGAATTTCAGAGGAGAAAAGAAAATTCTTCATGCTATAGATTATAACTCATCAGAAGAATTAGTTCCTAAAGTAACCCAGATTTTTAATAATTTAGCAAAGTGTGAACTAAGAGCTTACATTTTATACTTTTGCAACTTTTACTACCTTCAAAAATCTCTGCATACACATAGGAATAACCAAGTCTTTTAGGTCAGCTGCTCTGAGAAAAGATCACGTGTTACCAAAACCACTGAATTATGATTAGTTTAATGAGATCATTTCTTATGGTTGCTTAGAATGAAGACCTTAGGAAGTGGATACTCATGTTACTGTACTCCTGGCATAGACCTGTGTATCATCTAGTCACAATACTGTGGAGTTGAAAGATGTCTCAGATGCTATTCTATGAAGTGCCAGAGACAATATTAAAAAATCATACAAACTTGAAGCACTCCTAGAGAGGCAATTCAGCCAGGTGAGCATGCTGCAGAGGGCTTTCTCGCTTTGTTCATGAATGAAAGAGGTGACTTCTGTAATGCATAAAGAGTTTGGAGATATCGAATTGTGTAAGAAAATGATTCATGACTTCTATATGCTAGACTGCAACTACATAAAACAGGAGCCTAGTCATTCAAAGCGATAGATTCTATCGTAAAGGAATCAGAATTTCACTGAAATTTTTGACCTGGGTAGCCTTCCCTGAATTGCACACAATTCCACCAAAAGCTTGCCTCTTCCTTGGCACAGGTGGTTGAAATGGTTTCAAGAATAAGAGAACAGAGAACAGAATTTCCAAGATCAGCATTTACTTCAAAGTAACTCAGGACATCTGCTATTGAAGTTCCACTTGTCTTCTTTCTCTGTTCTCCTCAAATCAACAGATGGGAGTGGGAAGGAAGAAAAGAGAAAGTTAAAACTAAACTGAGTTATGTTTCTACTTTTTAGATTCCTAATAGTTTTCTCATAGGCTGGCTCCAAAATCCATATCTAGAGAGTTTAATTATTCATACGTCTTCCCCAAATTTTGATTTGATAATTAGAAGGGACAAAAATAAGCAAATACTTATAAAATGCATGAAGAGGTCATTCTCTATTGGGTATTCAGGTTATTTTTCCAGTCAAGTGAAAGATGTTGGAAACTTGCACTTACTGGGCAAAACTTCCAATCTTGATTTCAGAAATTAAGAAAGGTATCCTTTTGCATTTTATATCCTGTTCTGGTGCCTGCAAGGAGATACACGTAAAATTGACATTTACACCAAAATCCTGATGTGCTGAATCAGCAACACATGATAAATCCACATCCATCCCATCCAGCTCTGAGGTGGTCATAATGATCTACCCCATAGCAAGCTTCTTTGAAATTTACAGCTTTTTATTGCATGCTCTGTGAAATGGGTCTCCTCTTAAAAAAATAAACACAGACTCTGTAGAGATGTCAAAATCTAGAGGGCAATATGTTAAAATTTCTTATCTTCATTTAGTAGAAAATCAAAAGAAACTCCACCCCTACAATTGAGAGAATGAAGCTCCTATTAGTCACTAATAGCAGAACTTGGTATTTCAAAGACTATAAAGAGATTGTGTAAGAATCACAGCCACTTATTCTGGGTCAAATTATTAGAATCAAATATTTAGACAATTATTCATGGTTCTGGTCATGCCACCAAGAAGACTGAATTCTCAGGATTCTTTATGAATGCCAGCCACGAACTGTCAGCCAACTATCATTGTGTTACACCAGAAAATATAAGTGCTCTGCAGCTTTATATAAATAGCATGAGGTTTACTGAACTGTCTAAAGGTTGTTAGGATGCTGTCTTAGTCCTTCTGGGTTGCTATAACAAAATATCACAGGCTTAAAAACAACGGAAATGGATTTCCACAGAATGGTCATGCAGGGTCCTTTCTGGTCACACCTTCTTACTGTATCCTCACATGGGGGAGGGCTCGGGAGCTCTGAGTGTCTCTTATATATAAAAGCACTCATTTCACTGAAGAGGCTCCATTCTTATAACTCACTCGATCACCTCACAAAGGCACCACCTATGGATGCCATAACCTTGGGAATCAGAATTACATCATATGAAGTTTCTGGGGGACACAAATGTTGAGACCATAGAAGATACAAATGTGAACTGGCTCATCCTCCTCCAGGGGCTGTCGTCACCCACACTCCTTTGCACCCTCATCTCCTGCATCATCTTGCAGCCATTCCACACATTCCATCACTCTGGGTTTCCCAAGTCCACGTCAGTCATGTGTCAATTCGATCCATATTCAGCCTATTCAATGTTTCCCTCTCCCCTGCTGAGGCCCAGGGGACCTACCAGAAAGTGCAGATGTGTCCATTTCTGCAAGGTTCCTTCTCTCTCCCTCTCTGGAGCTTCATTCCTTGGACCATATTGGAACAGGGTAGATGGTAATGAGATGGGAAAGTTCTGACATCACTGACTTACATGGTGCTGTTGTAGCCTTCTCTTGGTCCAGACGGACTGATCTGAAATGCCCCCTGACTGACAAGTGTTTTGCTTGAGGGGTATCCTGGTGATTTTCCAGGACATTAACAAGTTGGGGATCCCCAAATTCATAGTTTCCTTTTTAATCAGGGCAAATGTTCTAGAACCCATAGCTCCCCACCTGCAGTAGTCACCAGAGCCCCTCTGTTTCCCTCACTCTGCAAGCACCATCTGGAGAATATTAAGCAGCCCACAGTCAGCTGCCTACTAGCTGATCCACAGGAAACCCATGTATCATAAACACTCTACACGATTGAATGGCAGAAATCCTGGTGTGCATCTGTCCCCCACCTGGGTCCTCTGGACAATTGTCCAACTTGTCACATAGATACCAAGTATATCAGAAAGCTGTATTCAAAAACACATGTGTCTGAGAAGTGAGATACTATTTTCTCTTCCTTTTAGAGTAACTATCCTTGTCATTAATTATATGGCCTTACAAACATGCTCTAGTAGGTCCCTGCATTATAAAATCCTCAAAATAGACCAAGTCTCTACTGATACTGGAGCAATGTGACTGGGTTAGGGTTGCTTAGCTTGTTCAACAGCCTCCAAACAACCTGGGATGAGGGCCAATCTCTTGACTGGCTCTGCTAAGAAGTCAGTGATGTTGCTGGGCTGATTTTGCAGCATCTTTAGGGCTTTAGCAGTAATTCTTGGTAAACAGAAAATGGGAAATCAGAAGGTAGAAGGGAAAGGGGGATGAATAAGAGAGAAGGAATCGAAAGACAGAAGGAAAAAGCAGCAAAGGGAAAGTGAATCTAGGACTTGGGTAGTGAAGGATGAAATACTGTTAGAACATATTATTTTTAAGGACCCTAATATATAATGCTTTTAGATATCTTACAAATATTTCATATTCCCTTTTATTTCCATTTTCCATTCTCTCCTTTTTTTTTTTTCTGAAATTTTTCTTTATATTAGGAGTATTCCTTTGTTTGTACTAAAGGCCATAGTTATAGAGATGAACAAAGATTGGCAACTCTTCAGCACAGAATCCAGCCAAATTATCTTCTTTTAGGTAAAGCCACCTTTCACCCACATACAGGAACACTGTCCAGCAAAACCAATCTCTTCCCTCATACCAGGGTTATTCTTGCTTGAGTCCTGCCCCTGCCCCTATCTGGGATGATCCAAACCTTTCAGAACATTACGGATAACTCTACCCCCAAAGCAATCTATCAATCCCTCCTTTGGCTCCTTCATGCATATAAAGTTTCAGCTTTCTTGTATTTTCACTTTCTTCTTCCAGAAAGTAAAAGAAGATGAAAAACTCTGTAAGCACTTTCTAAGTCATTTACTGCCCAAAACATCTAATTGTATTTTGTTACTTGCTTAACTTTCTTTCCTTCATTGTCTAGATATTTCCAACAGTGGATGCTATTTATTAGAGGGAAAATTTGGCAATAATGGGGACAATGAAATTTGAGGAAACATACACTCACCAATAGACCACATACATCTTCATGTATTTGTCTCATAGAATTTATTTCAACCATTTATTTAGGACTTTACAACAAGAACAGAGGTGGTGACATTGAGAGCTCTCCTTGCTTGACTGTGACATATAAATTGAATACTGTAGGTTTCAGACAATATTGGACAGAGCCATAGATATTCTATAGAGTCAATCAAGGAGAGCCAAAGTGGGGATATTTGGACAGGATTTAACAATCACTCCCTTGCCATCCAGAAAGCATCCATTTCCCCCTCTTTTCCATGTAAGATTACATTTGAAGAAATGGCCCTGCTATATCAAGAATAGTAGCAGTGGTTAGTGAATGGTAACAAACAAATGAAGAACCTTTGAAGTTCACTGACCTTATAGATTAGTAAGTCACATGTCATGGATACAAAGAGGACTTAAACTGAGGTTTAAGAAAATCTTTATTTTCCAGAAATAGGCCCTCATGTTGCGGAGAAGGAGAGGGTGATATAAACACACAAATTGCTATATTACACAGTAGACTGAAGAAGAATAAGATGTGAGGTCAACACGGGGCTACAGTAGATTGAAGTAAAGCTAGGAGCCATCTGAGTGTGTCATAGGAGTGACACAGATGGGATGGTTTCATGATGGAGTTTTGAAAAATTGATGGGATGCTGAGTGCAAAAAATAGGAAAACAGTATATCTGTCAATTCAGTTAGGATTATCTTATGAAGTAAGGATCTCTGACATCCTAGATTAAGGCAGCTGAGATATTAATATGTAGCGCATTATAAGGTATCAGTGAATAATCAAGTCTGACAAAAACACAAGAAATTTTCATTTCTTACCATTCATGTTGTATCTCTCATGATTATGCTCCCATGATATACTGTAAATATTATTGGAGGGCTACAATGAAGATATATTTGTATGGATTTTTATGCATTAGGGTGAATCATATATGCCAATTTGGAGAGTTTGTCTTTATTCTACAAAACAACAGGAAATCAAGAATATTTAGTCCAAGAAAGCAGAATGTCCAGATTTAGAAAAGAGAAACTTTAATGTGGATTGAGGAGTTATAGCTCTTGGGGCTGGTAGAGAAAGAAAAAGAGATGAGAAAGAGCTGGCAATATTATGACACTAAAATCAAAGAGGGCTCTGCCAAGTGAAAAGTTGCAAAGGATGTGAGAGATACAGGAAATGAAATAGACCTTGACCACATGCAAGGAATGAGGCAGACGTAACAGTCAAAAAGACATCCAACAATATGGAACGAGTTGAGTAAATAAATAAATGAAAAGTCAGAGAGAAGGGAGGAGATGAATTAAGGTTTTATCCAAAAGCATCTGAGCTCTATTTTCCTGTATTTCATCAATTTAGCACCAGAAATCACCACAAAAATGTTAAGGTTCTGCAGCAAATGATGGAAATAAGTACTCTAAGGTGCCTCTGCTAGACCCTATGGAATACCAGATCCAAAGCACGACTACCCAGTGATAGCAAGCAGTAAGTCACTAGTCACTTTCAATACTTAAATAAGACATACATTGTAAAGCATAGAAGATGAATGGAAATAAAATGGAAATAACCAATACCTTTACAGAGCCAGCCCAAACAATACTTAAAACCCAACCAAACTAGAGGTAATGGTCTCCTTAATCATGTGTCCACTCTCTCCAAGAGTTTCTCATTCCTTTTGTCTGAATCCTCCCTTGTTTACTAATCCTTTATTGCCTTACTCTCAGCAGATGGTCAGCTAATCTCTAATCAAATAAAAAAATTAAACAGTGTTCACTCCTGATAGATATTTCTACTGATGGACTCTTCAAACTAAAGGCTTTCTAATCCCCTGAAAGTAAAACTCTAAAACTGGAAGGACTCTTTCCCAGCCTCTCTTTCCAAAATGCCCAGTGGGCAGCAATGCTGAGTCTAGCTACTTAAACGTTTTCTGCTGTAATTATAACATGTTTGGATAGTGAAGACAGGAAAGAAAGAGAAATGTGTCTTATCCTTGTAACATTAAGTGCAGAACAGCTTATTTGCAATAGCTAATCAAAACCGCAAACCTCTGAAACCTATAGGCCTGCCCAGTACTCTGCTATTTGTCATTTAACCAATTGATCACTAACTTAATTCCTCCCTGACTCAGAAACTCTTATAGGTGCTTAGTTTACATAAATAAACAAAGCAGGCAGACAATTATTCTGATGTGACTGATATTCCAGCTGGGGGAAGACAGATAATCTGCAATAAACCTGAATCCAAGTACATTATATGGTATGTTAACAGGTGATCTACACTATGGGAAAAGAAATAGTAATCGGAGGATGGTGTTTGGGGACTAAAGGTGAAGAAAGGGAAGTGGTTTAGAGTAAAACAACTTAGAATAAACCGAGGGGAGTAAACATGCTTTCTTACATTTAATTTCAAGTTTTCCCCTGTCCAGGCAGGCCTCTTGGTCTTCTACCCAACTTCCAAAATGCTTTCATCTCTGAGGCTCTATGAAAACTCATGCAAGCATGGATGTTCTGAACATTCTATACCTTCAGTTGAACTGGTTTCATAAAAATTTTTGTAAACTCCCCCAAATTAAGTAACATTTTATGCAACAACTTTTGATAATTTTCTGTTTCCTGAAGAACTAATCTTCAAGTTATTTTCCATTTTTCAACAAACTGTCAGTGATCTAATTATATTATGTAAAATATTATATAATCATTGCTATTCTAATATATTATGACATTTAAAAAATATACACAAAATATATACTAAATGACAGTGAGATAATAATAAATAGAAATGGAAATGGTAACATTTTCTTCCTCAGGTGATGAAGACACTCATTTTTTGGCCACTGGACTAATGGATTCTGAATGTACACACATAATTATACCAGTTATTTAACTATCATAATAAAGTAATTTCTTTAACATATAGCTTCAATCAAAGTTCTTAGAATATCACAAGTGGCCAAGAATAAATTATATGTGAAAAACTCTCTTCATATGTATATATATAAAATTTTGTGAGCTCAATTAAGAAATCATCTTTAGTTCTTTTGTTATTCTACCAATTCATCTACTGGTAAATAATCCAAACTATACAAAATATTTCTTTTTTTCAAAGGTTTAAATCTCAAGTCATAATAAAGTGGAACAATGGCCTAGAAGAATAAACAAAATGTCATATGGATATCATTATATATATGAATTTGTAAAGAAAATTAAATAATACAGAAGACTTACAGTCTGCTGAAACAGAAAGTGTACTCACTCAGAGATGAATATACACATCATTTAGAAAAATCTGGTCTCAAAATGACAGAATGATCTCTGTTCGTTTCCAAGGCAAACCATTCAATATCACAGTTATCCAAGTCTATGCCCCAACCAGTAATGCTGAAGAAGCTGAAGTTGAACGACTTTATGAAGACCTACAAGACCTTTTAGAACTAACACCCCAAAAAAGATGTCCTTTTCATTATAGGGGACTGGAATGCTAAACTAGGAAGTCAAGAAACACATGGAGTAACAGGCAAATTTGGCCTTAAATGCAGAATGAAGCAGAGCAAAGACTAATAAAGTTTTGCCACAAAAATGCACTGGTCATAGCAAACACCCTCTTCCAACAACACAAGAGAAGACTCTACACATGGACTTCACCAGATTGTCAACACCGAAATCAGATTGATTATATTCTATGTAACCAAAGATGGAGAAGTTCTATACAGTCAACAAAAACAAGACCAGGAGCTGACGGTGGCTCAGATCATGAACTCCTTATTACCAAATTCAGACTCAAATTGAAGAAAGTAGGGAAAACCACTAGACCATTCAGGTCTGACCTAAATCAAATCCCTTGTGATTCTATAGTGGAAGTGAGAAATAGATTTAAGGGCCTAGATCTGATAGATAGAGTGCCTGATGAACTATGGAATGAGGTTCATGACATTGTACGGGAGACAGGGATCAAGACCATCCCCATGGAAAAGAAATGCAAAAAAGCAAAATGGCTGTCTGGGGAGGCCTTATAAATAGCTGTGAAAAGAAGAGAGGTGAAAAGCAAAGGAGAAAAGGAAAGATATAGGCATTTGAGTGCAGAGTTCCAAATAATAGCAAGAAGAGATAAGAAAGCCTTCTTCAGCGATCAATGCAAAGAAATAGAGGAAAAGAACAGAATGGGAAAGACTAGAGATCTCTTCAAGAAAATTAGAGATACCAAGGGAACATTTCATGCAAAGATGGGCCGATAAAGGACAGAAATGGTATGGACCTAACAGAAGCTGAAGATATTAAGAAGAGATAGCAAGAATACAAGGAAGAACTGTACAAAAAGATGACTCAGATAATCATGATGATGTGATCACTAATCTAGAGCCAGACATCTTGGAATGTGAAGTGAAGTGGGCCTTAGAAAGCATCACTACGAACAAAGCTGGTGGAGGTGATGAAATTCCAGTTGAGCTGTTTCAAATCCTGAAAGATGATGCTGTGAAATTGCTGCACCCAATATGCCAGCAAATTTGGAAAACTCAGCAGTGGCCACAGGACTGGAAAAGGTCAGTTTTCACTGCAGTTCCAAAGAAAGGCAATGCCAAAGAATGCTCAAACTACCACACAATTGCACTCATCTCACATGCTAGTAAAGTAATGCTCAAAATTCTCCAAACCAGGCTTCAGCAATATGTGAACCGTGAATTTCCTGATGTTCAATCTGGTTTTAGAAAAGGCAGAGGAACCAAAGATCAAATTTCCACCATCCGCTGGATCATCGAAAAAGCAAAAGTGTTCCAGAAAAACATCAATTTCTGCTTTATTGACTATGCCAAAGCCTTTGTGTGGATCACAATAAACTGTGGAAAATTCTGAAAGAGATGGCCATACCAGACCACCTAACCTGCCTCTTGAGAAATCTGTATTCAGGTCGGGAAGCAACAGTTAGAACTGGACATGGAACAATGGACTGGTTCCAAATAGGAAAAGGAGTATGTTAAGGCTGTATATAGTCACCCTGTTTATTTAACTTATATGCAGAGTACATCATGAGAAACGCTGGACTGGAAGAAACACAAGCTCAAATCAAGATTGCTGGGAGAAATATTAATAACCTCAGATATGCAGATGACACCACCCTTATGGCAGAAAGTGAAGAGGAGCTAAAAGCCTCTTGATGAAAGTGAAAGTGGAGAGTGAAAAAGTTGGCTTAAAGCTCAACACTCAGAAAACAAAGACCATGGCATCTGGTCCCATCACTTCATGGGAAATAGATGGAGAAACAGTGGAAACAGTGTCAGACTTTATTTTTTGGGCTCCAAAATCACTGCAGATGGTGATTGCAGCCATGAAATTAAAAGATGCTTACTCCTTGGAAGAAAAGTTATGACCAACCTAGATAGCATATTCAAAAGCAGAGACATTACTTTGCCGACTAAGGTCCATCTAGTCAAGGCTATGGTTTTTCCTGTGGTCAGGTATGGATGTGAAAGTTGGACTGTGAAGAAGGCTGAGCACTGAAGAATTGATGCTTTTGAACTGTGGTGTTGGAGAAGACACTTGAGAGTCCCTTGGACTGCAAGGAGATCCAGCCAGTCCATTCTGAAGGAGATCAGCCCTGGGATTTCTTTGGAAGGAATAATGCTGAAGCTGAAACTCCAGTACTCTGGCCACCTCATGAGAAGAGTTGACTCATTGGAAAAGACTCTAATGCTGGGATGGATTGGGGGCAGGAGGAGAAGGGGACGACCGAGGATGAGATGGTTGGGTAGCATCACGGACTCGATGGACCTGAGTCTGAGTTAACTCTGAGTGATGGTAATGAACAGGGAAGCCTGGCATGCTGTGATTCATGGGGTTGCAGAGAGTCGGACACAACTGAGCGACTGAACTGAACTGAACAAGAAAAATACTTTCTCAGCTTCTGATGATTTCTAAAGAAGGGGACTCCATGACTTTCATCTCCAACTTACTGTGGACTCCTTGCCACTTCCCTCTTCCACTTCCCTCCATGACATCTCTTCCCTTGGTTATAAAACACACCTTGGGCTTCTGGTTCAGACAAGATGGCCTTGATCTCTTTGTGCCCACTCCTCTGTTTGTTCTGGAAATAAGAAGAGACCACTAAAGGAGACCTTTTATAGTTGGCAAAAAGAAGGTGAACTAGATAAGGGCTTGAAGAATGGAAGAGCAACACAGCAGCATCTAAGAGAAGACAAGCCAGGCCCAGCATTCCTGACCTCCAGCCTAGAATCAGAAGGCAGCCTGAGTAGGGCTGTTCCTCCCAAGGAGTACATGTGAAAAAAACAAACAGGTGGTGATTTAGTTGCTAAGCTGTGCCTGACTCTTTGTGGCCCCATGGAATGTAGCCCACCAGGTTCTTCTGTATATGGAATTCTCCAGGCAAGAATATGGATTCCCATGTCCTCCTCCCGGGGATCTTCACAGCCCAGGGATTGAATCCAAGTCTTCACAAGGCAAGTAGATTCCTAGGAATCTACCAGGAAAGCCCAAGAAACTCAATAATGGCATGGATATTTGGAAAATATAAGGATAAAACATATATTAATAATAGATAAACTGGATTTTAAAGCAGAGAAAATTTTGAAAGAGAAAGGAAGACAAGGACATTACACAAGGAAAAAAACAGTCAATCCAGCAGGAATACATAATAATCCTAAATATGTATACATCAAACAACATAATCTAAAAATACTTGAAGCAAAAATAGATATATTATCTGAATACTCCTATAAACTTTAATGAGATTGAAACTGTGAGATAAAACTTTTGAAAAGAAATAATCAATCCAAGATAGATTGAACAGATAATTCTAACAAATAGTTAAAAAATTAAGATCAATTTGACACAATCTCTTCAAGAAATTGAAAGAGTAGGAAACTATTCCCTACTAATGAGATGGAGCCAGTATTGCTCTGTATCAAAATCAGACAAAGGCAGTACGAAAGGAAATTTCAGACTAACATTTCTCACAAATTTGGAAATAAAAGTTTTCACTCTCACACATACAAATCAACCAAATGAATTGAACAATGTATAAAAATATCTCTTGATAGTTTCTGGTCCCTTCCTAAGTCTGGTCTCATTACCTGTCTCTCCAAAGGGTTTAAGTGAATCAAGGATATAGTCAGTTAGGGTCCCAGTAATAATATTATGATATCAGAAATACAATGACAAATACTCAAGTCTAGGTCAAATCAGAAACTGACCTCTCCCATTAAAGTTAATCCTACTCAGTCATCCTAAATGTCTAGCAAAATAACTACAACAAGATTCATAAGATAAAGAAAACTTATCTACGACATAGAAATGGTGCATGTGTTTGATATTCTTTATATGCCCCTCAGGAACCCTGTTGATCATTTTCTATTATGTTATGAACCCTTGGAGGCTGAGAAGACCAGACTTAATACCCCCAGCTCTTCTGGCCTCTGACTTCTACTTGAGTTTGGCCAGGGATGGCCAAAAGAGATTGATGAGTCAGTGGAGAAAGAGATTAGTGGATTGATTATTTCCTCTGGCTTCTTTCTTGCTGGGAAGTGTCCAGGTTTCTCCACTGAAGCCCAGAGCTCTGGTCAGAGGTCCTCACTTTTAGCTGTAGCTATGTACAAGACTCTTTAAAGACTGCAATATCCATTGTCTTCTTTGCCATGTGGGCCTAAAAGTGTTCATGTACCCCTGTTTTTGCCTGTCTCAGAGTTTTGCTCTTCCTTTTAAGCTATCCTTAGCTCTGATACAACTTCCAAATCCTTAAGTTCATTGTGTGCTAGTCACTCAGGCATGTCTGACTACTTATTAACCCCATGGACTGTAGCCCTACCAGGCATCTCTGTCCAAAGAATTCTTCAGACAAGAATACTGGAGTGGGTAACGAATTCCTTCTGCATGGGTCTTCCCTGAACCTAGGGTGCAACCCAGGTCTCCCACATTGCAGGAAAATTCTCTACCATCTGAGCCACCAGGGAAACCACTTTTCTCTATTATCCTTATCTGTATAAATCATCTTGATTTCTGACAATGATAGGGACATGGAGCTGCTAGATAAATAGGGTCCCTCAAAGATCTAATGCTAAGCTGCTTACAACAGGAGGGGGACATCTTTTTCCTGACTCCAAAACCATAAATAAAAGAACATATCACAGGTCATGTAAAAATAAGTGCTGAGAAATCAATGATTTAAGAATGACTTGGTCAAAGTGCACAAACTTTAAGCTGTAAGATGATGAATAAGGTCTGAGGATCTAATGTGTAACCTGGTGACTATGGTTTGTAATGTGTTATTGAGATTTGTGGGGCTTCCCAGGTGGTGTTGATGGTAAAGACCCCTCCTGCCAGTGCAGGATGCATAAGAGACATGGGTTGAATCCCTGGGTCAGGAAGATCTCCTGGAGGAGGGCATGGCAACCCACTCTAGTGTTATTTCCTGGAGAATCCCCATGGACAGAGGAGCCTGACAGGCTATAAAGTCCATGGGGTCACAAAGAGTTGGAAATGACTGAAGTCACTTAGCACACATGTAAGAGAGGAAAACTTATAAGTTCTCACCAGAAGGATCTTTAAAGGTAAATATGTGAGGTGATATTAATAGATATGTTAATTAAATCAATGAGGGAATCCATTTATCATGTTTACCTATTTATGTATTTATTTGAAATATAAACTTATTTATTTTAATTGGAGGCTAATTACTTTACAATATTGGTTTTACCATACATCAACATTAATCCTCCATGGGTGTACACATGTTTCCCATCCTGAACACCCCTCCCTCCTCCCTCCCCATACCATCTCTCTGGGTCATCCCAGTGCATCAGCCCCAAGCATCCTGCTTCCTGCATTGAACCTGTACTGGTGATTTGTTTCATATATGATATCATACATGTTTTAATGCCATTCTCCCAAATCATCCCTCCCTCGCCCTTTCCCACAGAGTCCAAAAGACTGTTCTGTATACATCTGTTTCTGTTTTGCTGTCTCGCATACAGGGTCATCATTACCATCTTTCTAAATTCCATATATATGTTTCAATATACTGTATTGGTGTTTTTCTTTCTGGCTTACTTCACTCTGTATAATTGGCTCCAGTTTCATCCACCTCATTAGAACTGATTCAAATGTATTATTTTTGATGGTTGAGTAATAGTCCATTGTGTATATATACCATGGCTTTCTTATCCATTCATCTGCTGATGGACATCTAGGTTGCTTCCATGTCCTGGCTATTATAAACAGTGCTGCGATGAACATTGGGGTACACGTGTCTCTTTCAATTCTAGTTCCTTGGTGTGTATGCCCAGCAGTGGGATTGCTGGGTCATATGGCAGTTATATTTCCAGTTTTTTAAGAAATCTCCACACTGTTCTCCATAGTGGTTGTACTAGTTTGCATTCCCACCAACAGTGTAAGAGGGTTCCCTTTTCTCCACACCCTCTCCAGCATTTATTGCTTGTAAACTTTTGGATCGCAGCCATTCTTGCTGGTGTGAAATGGTACCTCACTGTGGTCTTGATTTGCATTTCTCTGATAATGAGTGAGGTTGAACATCTTTTCATGTGTTTGTTAGCCATCTGTATGTCTTCTCTGGAGAAATGTCTATTTAGTTCTTTGGCCCATTTTTTGATTGGGTCATTTATTTTTCTCGAATTGAGCTGCAGGAGTTGCTTCTATATTTTTGACATTAGTTGTTTGTCAGTTGCTTCATTTGCTATTATTTTCTCCCATTCTGAAGGCTGTCTTTTCACCTTACTTATAGTTTCCTTTTTGGCAGAAGCTTTTAATTTTAATTAGGTCTCATTTGTTTATTTTTGCTTTTATTTACAGCATCCTGGGAGGTGGATCATAG
Source organism: Nanger dama (assembly GCA_917880005.1). Lineage (NCBI taxonomy): Eukaryota > Metazoa > Chordata > Mammalia > Artiodactyla > Bovidae > Nanger > Nanger dama. Next base: position 8,700,699 of record CAKJTW010000032.1, on the reverse strand, counting down.
AAGACCCTGCTGTGATTTATGTCGGAGAGTGTTTTGCCCATGTTCTCCTCTAGGAGTTTTATAGTTTCTGGTCTTACGTTTAGATCTTTAATCCATTTTGAGCTTATTTTTGTGTGTGGTGTTCAAAAGTGTTCTAGTTTCATTCTTTTACAAGTGGTTGACCAGTTTTCCCAGCACTACTTGTTAAAGAGACTGTCTTTAATCCATTGTATATTCTTTCCTCCTTTGTCGAAGATAAAGAGTTTATAGGTGTGTGGATTTATCTCTGGGCTTTCTATTTTGTTCCATTGATCTATATTTCTGTCTTTGTGCCAGTACCATAGTGTCTTGATAACGGTGGCTTTGTAGTAGAGCCTGAAGTCAGGCAAGTTGATTCCTCCAGTTCCATTCTTCTTTCTCAAGATTGCTTTGGCTATTCGAGGTTTTCTGTATTTCCATACAAATCTTGAGATTATTTGTTCTAGCTCTGTGAAAAATATCAGTGGGAGAAGGCAATGGCACCCCACTCCAGTATTCTTGCCTGGAAGATCCCATGGATGGAGGAGCCTGGTGGGCTGCAGTCCATGGGGTCGTGAAGAGTCGGACACGACTAAGTGACTTCACTTTCACATTCATGCATTGGAGAAGGAAATGGCAACCCCCCTCCAGTGTTCTTGCCTGGAGAATCCCAGGGACAGGGGAGCCTGGTGGGCTGCCATCTATAGCGTCGCACAGAGTCAAACACGATTGAAGAGACTTAGCAGCAGCAGCAGCTTGATAGTGATTGCATTGAATCTGTAGATTGCTTTGGGTAGTATACTCATTTTCACTATATTGATTCTTCCTATCCATGAACATCTATCAGTGTCCTCTTTGATTTCTTTTATCAGTATTTTATAGTTTTCTATATATAGGTCTTTAGTTTCTTTAGGTAGGTATATTCCTAAGTATTTTATTCTTTTCGTTGCAATGGTGAATGGAATTGTTTCCTTACTTTCTTTTTCTACTTTCTCATTATTAGTGTATAGGAATGCAGGGATTTCTGTGTGTTGATTTTATATCCTGCAACTATACTATATTCATTGATTGGCTGTAGTAATTTTCTGGTGGAGTCTTTAGGGTTTTCTATGTAGAGGATCATGTCATCTGCAAACAGTGAGAGTTTTACTTTTTATTTTACAATTTGGATTCCTTTTATTTCTTTTTCTGCCCAGATTGCTGTGGCCAAAACTTCCAGAACTATGTTGAATAGTAGTGGTGAAAGTGGGCATCCTTGTCTTGTTCCTGACTTTAGGGAAATGCTTTCAATTTTTCCCCACTGAGGATAATGTTTGCTGTGGTTTTGTCATATATAGCTTTTCTTGTGTTGAGGTATGTTCCTTCTATTCCTGCTTTCTGGAGAGTTTTTATCATAAATGGATGTTGAATTTTGTCAAAGGCTTTCTCTGCATCTATTGAGATAATCATATGGCTTTTATTTTTCAATTTGTTAATGTGGTGAATTACATTGATTTTCAGATATTGAAGAATCCTTGCATCCCTGGGATAAAGCCCACTTGGTCATGGTATATAATCTTTATAATGTGTTGTTGGATTCTGATTGCTAGAATTTTGTTAAGGATTTTTGCATCTATGTTCATCAGTGATATCAGCCTGTAGTTTTCTTTTTGTGTGGCATCTTTGTCAGGTTTTGGTATTAGAGTGATGATGGCCTCATAGAATGAGTTTGGAAGTTTACCTTCCTCTGCAATTTTCTGGAAGAGTTTGAGTAGGATAGGTGTTGGCTCTTCTCTAAATTTTTGGTAGAATTCAGCTATGAAGCTGTCTGGACCTGAGCTTTTGTTTGCTGGAAGTTTTCTGAGAGCAGTTTCAATTTCCATGCTTGTGATGGGTCTAAGATTTTCTATTCTTCCTGTTTCAGTTTTGGAAAGTTGTACTTTTCTAAGAATTTGTCCATTTCTTCCACATTGTCCATTTTATTGGCATATAATTGCTGATAGTAGTCTTTTATGATCCTTTGTGTTTCTGTGTTGTCTGTTGTGATCTCTCCTTTTTCATTTCTAATTTTATTAATTTGATTTTTCTCTCTTTGTTTCTTGATGAGTCTGGTTAATGATCTGTCAATTTTATTTATCCTTTCAAAGAACCAGCTTTTGGCTTTGTTGATTTTTGCTATGGTCACTTTTGTTTCTTTTGCATTTATTTCTGCCCTTATATTTTTGATTTCTTTCCTTCTGCTAACCCTGTGGTTCTCCATTTCTTCCTTTTCTAGTTGCTTTAGGTGTAGAGTTAGGTTATTTATTTGACTTTTTTGAGGTATGCCTGTAATGCTATGAACTTTTCCCTTAGCACTGCTTTAACAGTGTCCCACAGGTTTTGGGTTGTTGTGTTTTCATTTTCGAAAATATATGGAATGCTTCATGAATTTGCATGTCATCCTTGCACAGGGGCCTTGCTAATCTTCTCTGTATTGTTCCAGTTTTAGTGTATGTGCTGCTGAAGCGAGCATTGTCCTGACTATTATAAACAGTGCTGTCGTGTATACTTTAAATATATTGCCATTTTATCTGGAAATTATATTTTGAAAAATAAGAAAAGAAAAAAACAAGAATTTCAATGCTTTTATATAATATTGTAGATATATCTGCTATTAGTCTTGGTATGTAAGAGGTTTTTTCTAATTCCAGATAATAACCAGTGGGATTCACTGGATATTAGAAAAGGAAGAAACTATGGAAATTATCTAGACAATCCTCCCATATTAATGATATATAAGTAAATCCAAGAATGATTAAGTCGCTTCTCTAAATTTATAAAACAATGTAAAAGTAGCAATAGAAACCACATTTCCTAGGTTTAAGTGAATCTTTACTGAATCATCTGGCAAATGGAAATATCTTCTATGCACTGCAAAACTTGATTCTTATCTCTTTCACAGACTAATCATATTTTGCCTTGTATTCATTGTCCAGTTAGCATAAGTTTACCAAGTAAATTAAATTCCTTGAAGGTTCAATCCTGGCATGTCTGTTCTTCTCACTTTATATTCTCCCATATACATAAAGCTCTTTATAAATGCCATTCCTTCTCCCTGGAAGACCCTCACTCTTTTACCTCATGACTTCCCCGACATCTTTCATATCTCAGTAAAAACCACTTCCACAAAGTAGCTGTTCCTGACTCTGACACAGCTCAGGTCTCCTTGTTATGTGGACATATGGCATTCTGTGCTTTTCCCTCTCGACTCGTGTCCCAACTGTGGTGCAACATTTAATTTTGAAATTTTCCTCTTTCTGTTTTTCTATTAAAATTTAAGTCCTAGTTCACAAAGTCCACATGTGTGCTCTTCACTGCTGTCCGTTCTTTGCATCCAGCAGGTCTTCCTTAGGTGTTTGTTCAATGAAACACTTTTATTAATGCAGAATAAAATTTCCATGAATTTTTGTTGCTGCTATCATGGCATACTGTGAACTAAAACCATTTAGGACATCTCTCCCCATCCAAACCCTCATACCCTGATTATTTGGACATAATTACAGAACTAGAACTGTGGGGGCTTTCCTTGTGGCTCAGTTGGTAAAAATCCACCTGCACTGTGGGAAGTGTGGGTTTGATCCCTGGTTTGGAAAGATTCCCTGGAGAAGGGAAGGGCTACCCACTCCAGTATTCAGGCCTGGAGAATTCCATGGACTGTATAGTCCATGGGATCACAAAGAGTGAGACACAACTGAGCGACTTTCAATTTCACAGAACTGTGGAAGCATTTGCTTCTAATTGTTGCCCTATTAGATGGAAAACACTGGATGTTCAGTCTTTTATTCCGAATACACTAGCTCCTGCAGTTCATGTGCTAAGATAATGTGATAATTGAGTCACTGACTAAAATGCTGACTAGAACAGAACTAGAGACAGTGTTCTGAACCTGCCACTTGAGTCTCCTTTTTCCGTAGGATTCTCAACTTCACTGGAGGAGTTCAGTTTCTTAGCTGTACTCTCCGATCATGACAGATAAAAATACTTTAAGCAGAGCCTACAAATCAAATATTCTTACATTGTACACAAACACCTAATCTCTCTTTGAAGGTTCAAAAGAAATTCACCGCCTTGATGAACTGTTACCTACTTTCCCAGATGAAAGTGCCATCTTCCTCCTTATGGCTTCCTAATGAAATTCTCACCATTTTCATCTCACTCACCACTTTCTGACTTACATTATAATTAATTATCTGAACAACACCAATTCCCACTCCTTTCATTCAGTTCCATTGGGGCTACAAGAGTACGCCAACTGTCTTGAAGTTACTATTTATTATCAAACATGGCAGAAACTGGCCAGCCATTTGTTCTTTCTGAGGTAAATATTATAAGTAAAGCAAATACCCAGCCTCTGGTATTTTGGATAAACTGACAACAGGACAAAACCTTAACTGCTATTCCAGATAAAAGTTCCTTTTGTGTTAACTTTTTTTAAATTTTTATTTTTAGAGAGAGCCTCATCCTACAGATTGTTTAAGTAAATAGAAACAGGACTGATAAGTTAATTAGAAAAAAAAACCAACACTGTTGCAGGATACAAAAGTAGACAAATCAGGCATCTTCTGTATACTTCAAGACCCGTTTTATTAGGAGTTGGCAGCTCAGAAAGTAAAGAGTCCCCCTGCATACAGGAGACCTGGGTTCCATCCCTGGTCAGGAAGATCCCTGGAAGAGGCCATGTAAAACCACTCCAGTATTCTCACCTAGAGAATCCCCATGGATAGAGGAGCCTGGCAGGCTACAGTCCAAGGGGTAGTCAGTCCATGGGGTTATAAAGTGTTGGACATGATTGAGTAATTACGCACAGCAAACCTCTCTAGGTGACATACTGACATTTAGAAACAGTTTCTCTCACTAACATGCTTAACTGTAACTTATGCTTTTCAATGGAAGATCCAAGATAAAAGTAATATTCTGTAACAGTCAAGTAATTATTTCTATCAAAGATTTTTCTTAAAGCTAAGCTAGAGAAATACAAAGTGGGATAGATCAGATAATAAGAAGATTAAGATATCCAAACAGGGAAGCTGCACAACCAATTGATAATTTTCTTTTCTGGAAAAAGAATAAAACCTCAGTTTGGAATCATGCTTGATACAGAGATTTGCATAATCTTTGGAAATGTAAAGGATTTTCTACTCCAATTTTCCTTTTCCAGTTGAGAAAACCAGGCCTAGAGAAGTGAAGATAAGTTTTCCAAGTCAAAGAGTGGTTAAGTTAGGATTCTGCTGAGAGCCCAGTGACAGGCCTTAGGGTCCAGTTGCTTCATCTTTAGGCTGACGGGCTGGAGATTGGGGTAGCAGTAATGGTGCAGTCTTCAGGCTGAATAGCTTTGATTTTGGGAAGCCTCTATCTATGCTCTTAAGGCCCTCAACTAATTGCATAAAATCCACAGTCTATTGGTTTAAATGTTAATCACCTCTAAGAAAATATCTTCCCAGGTGGGCATGTCAAAGAACTACAATTAGAAAGAAATGTACAATTCTATGGAGTATGTCACCATGTGCCATAGGAATTGAATATCTATACTACCTGTTCCACATTCATGACCTTGGAAGGGAAAACAAGATTAACAATATTTTCCCATTTCATTGTGTCCAGAATTTTAGTGCATGCAGGCTGCTGTTACAAAATGCCAGAGGCTGGGTGGTTTATAAACCATATTATTTATCACAGTTCTGGAAGCTAGAAGTCTAAGATCAGGGTGGCAGCATGGTAGAGTGACTGAGGGTCTCACTCACTCTTCCAGGACATATTACTAAATAGAAGGGATGAGCAAGTATTTCAAGCCTCTATCACAAGAGCCCTAATCTCATTCATGGGGGCTCTGCCTCATGGCCTAATCACTTTCCAATCCCTCCCTTCCCCCAGAATCATTACTTTGGGGATTAGGTTTTCAACATATGAATATTGGGAGATGACAAGCATTTAGATCATCGCACCCATTGAGGAGACTGACTTTTCTAAGTTCACCCAATGTCTCATCCATACTGAATGCTCTGTGGTGCTGATAGGAAGCCAAGGACTAATGAAGCTGAGTAAGGACCAACAGCCCCACGTGGAGGGTCTGAGATGGCAAACTCCTTGATGGATTTCACAATAGTATATGAGTGTCTCCAGGGTCTTCTTTGGTTATCAGTCATTGAGAAATCCCCCTAATATACATGTTCCTATTTGAAATATGAGTTAATTACTGATTTCTTAGACAAAGTACCAGTTGACCAACATGGAAACATCACAGTTATGCATATGAAGAAAAGGGCCTTCAGATCAGTTTAGTTCAGTTGCTCAGTTGTGTCCGACTCTTTGTGACCCCATGAATCGCAGCATGCCCAGCTTCCATGTCCATCACCAACTCCCAGAGTTCACTTACACTCACGTCCATCGAGTCAGTGATGCCATCCAACCATCTCATCCTCTGTCATCCCCTTCTCCTCTTGCCCCCAATCCCTCCCAGCATCAGAGTCTTTCCCAATGAGTCAACCCTTCGCAGAGTACTAGAGTTTCAGCTTTAGCATCATTCCTTCCAAAGAACACCCAGGACTGATCTCCTTCAGAATGGACTGGTTGGATCTCCTTGCAGTCCAAGGGACTCTCAAGAGTCTTCTCCAACACCACAGTTCAAAAGCATCAATTCTTGGGTGCTCAGCTTTCTTCACAGTCCAACTCTCACATCCATACATGACTACTGGAAAAGCCATAGCCTTGACTAGATGGACCTTAGTCGGCAAAGTAATATCTCTGCTTTTGAATATGCTATCTAGGTTGGTCATAACTTTTCTTCCAAGGAGTAAGCGTCTTTTAATTTCATGGCTGCAGTCACCATCTGAAGAGATTTTGGAGCCTCCAAAAATAAACTCTGACACTGTTTCCACTGTTTCCTCATCTATTTCTGAAGTAATGGGACCAGATGCCATGATCTTCATTTTCTGAATGTTGAGTCTTAAGCCAACTTTTCATTCTCCACTTTCACTTTCATCAAGGGGCTTTTAGCTCCTCTTCACTTTCTGCCATAAGGTTGGTGTCATCTGCATATCTGAGGTTATTGATATTTCTCCCAGCAATCTTGATTCCAGCTTGTGTTTCTTCCAGTCCAGCGTTTCTCATGATGTACCCTGCATAGAAGTTAAATAAGCAGGGTGACAATATACAGCCTTGAGGTACTCCTTTTCTTATTTGAAACCAGTCTGTTGTTCCATGTCCAGGTCTAAAAGGGCTTTAGGCAGATGCAAATTTCATAGTGGAAAGTCCTTAAGACTTTATTCACTTCAGATAGCAATTACAAGTTTGGGGATCTATCAGGACCTTTCTTGTTTTCCGTAATCAGCTAGGACTCCAAGAGCTCACTGAAAGCTGTTACACATGTGGTTATGGTTTATTCCAGATCTTTGATTTTTAACTCATTTTTTATTTTAGTGCAGTGTAATTGAGTTACAATGCTATAAATGTCAGTTTTTTTGAACAGTGAAGAAGTTATACATATATGTACATCCACTCTTTTAAAAAATTATTTTATTAATATTATTTTTTGCTTTACAATATTGTGTTGGTTTTGCCATACTGTAATTTAGAAAGATGATAATGATAATCCTGTATGCAAGACAGCAAAAGAGACATAGACATATATCCACTCTTATTTAAATTCTTTTCTCATGGAGCAACAGACGGGTTCCAAATAGGAAAAGGAGTGTATCGAGGTTGCCTATTGTCACCCTGTTTTTTTAACTTATATGCAGAATACATCGTGAGAAACGATGGGCTGCATGAAGCACAAGCTGGAATCAAGATTGCTGGGAGAAATATCAATAACCTCAGATATGCAGATGAAACCACTGTTATGGCAGAAAGTGAAGAAGAGCTAAAGAGCCTCTTGATGAAAGTGAAAGAGAAGAGAAAAATCTGGCTTAAAGTTCAACGTTCAGAAAACTAAGATCATGGCATTGGTCCCATCACTTCATGGCAAATAGATGGGGAAACTGGAAACAGTGGCTGACATTATTTTTTTGAACTCCAAAATCACTGCAGATGGTGATTGCAGCCATGAGATTAAAAGACGCTTACTCCTTGGAAGGGAAAATTATGACCAACCTAGACAGCATATTAAAAAGCAATGGCATTTGAAATGAATCTCCAGTCCAGGTTTGATGCATGATACTGGATGCTTGGAGCTGGTGCACTGGAATGACCCAGAGGGATGGTAGGGGGAGGGAAGAGGGAGGACGGTTCAGGATGGGGAACAAGTGTATACCTGTGGTGGATTCATGTTGATGTATGGCAAAACCAATACAATATTGTAAAGTAATTAACCTCCAATTAAAATAAATAAATTTATATTAAAAAAGTAGTGACATTACTTTGTCAACAAAGGTCCATCTAGTCAAGGCTATGATTTTTCCAGTAGTCATGTGTGGATGTGAAGAGTTGGACTATAAAGAAAGCTGAGGGCCAAAGAATTGATGCTTTTGAACTGTGGTGTTGGAGAAGACTCTTGAGAGTCCCTTGGATTGCAAGGAGATCCAATCAGTCCATCCTAAAGAAGATCAGTCCTGGGTGTTCATTGGAAGGACTGATGTTGAAGCTGAAACTCCAATATTTTGGCCACCTGATATGAAGAGGTGACTCACATGAAAAGACCCTGATGTTGGGAAAGATTGAGGGCAAGAGAAGAAAGGAACAACAGAGGATGAGATGGTTAGGTGGCATCACTGACTCAATGCACATGTGCTTGTGTAGACTCCAGGAGTTGGTGATGAACAGGGAGGCCTAGAGTGCTGTGGTTCATAGGGTCACAGACATGACTGAGTGACTGACCTGAACTGAACTCATGTAAGTCATTACTGAGAGTTGAGTAGAATTGTCCTTTCTATACAGTAGGTCCTTATTAGTTATCTATCTTATATATGGGGCTTCCCTGGTGGCTCAGATGTTAAAGCGTCTGCTTCCAACGCGGAGACTTGGGTTCGATCCCTGGGTCGGGAAGATCCCCTGGAGAAAGAAATGGCAATCCACTCCAGTATTCTTGCCTGGAGAATCCCATGGACAGAGAAGCCTAGTAGGTTACAGTCCATGGGGTCGCAAAGAGTCGGACACGACTGAGCAACTTCACCTCACCTCACCTCACCTCATCTTACATATATTAGTGTGTATATGTCAATCCCAATGTCACAATTCATCCTTCCCTTCTACCTCGTGGAACCGTAAGATTATATTCTACATTGTGACTTTCTTCCTGTTTGTAAATAAGTTCATTTATACCATTTTTTTTTTATAGTCCACATATCAGTGATGTCATATGTATTTGTCTTTTTCTGTCTGACTTACTTCACTTGGTATGAAAATATCCAGGTCCATCCATATTGCTTCTGATAACATTATTTTGTTCCTTCTTAAGTCCTATTAACATTACATTGTATATCTGTGCTACATCTTCTTTGTCCCTTTCTCTGTTGGTGGACATTTAGGTTGCTTCCATGTTCTGGCTACTGTAAACAGTGCTGAAATGAACACTGCTGTGCGTAGTCATTCAGTCATGTCCAACTCTTTGCGACCCCATGGTCTGTAACCTGCCAGGCACCTCTGTCCATGGGGATTGTCCCTGTGGAAAATAATAGGCAAGAAGATTGGAATGGGTTGCCATCCCCTCCTCCAGGGGATCTTTCAAACCCATGGATTGAACCCAGGTCTCCTGTCCTGCAGGCAGATTCTTTACCATCTGAGCCACCAGGAAGCCCTGAAGTAGCAAGGAACACTGAGGTGCATGTATCTTTACAAAGTATGATTTTCTCTTGGTATATATCCAGGGAATTGCAGCTTTTAAAAGATACAGATGAAAAACTGCCCAGGAAAAGGCATACAGGGCAGAGTGAAAGAAAGTGTGAAACCTGGAACTTTGGTTTCCTCTTCCCAGGGTGTCATGGGCAGCTGTGTGTTCCCAGCACCGATGTGCTGGCAGTGAGCACTTGCAGACACGGGAGCTCACTCCAGGCTCCATGTCCAGAGCTTTTACTGGGGCTCCATCTCGTAGGCATAACTGATGGTCCATACAGCTGATCTCAGGCTCAAACCTCTCTAGAGGTGCAGCTGATACTACATGACCAAAACCCCCATCCTGAATCACATCATTCTTGTGGCCCAAAGTTTTTGCTCTAAATCACGCTGTTTACTTCCCTTTCAGGCTGGCCCAAGACCCTCACATAAACAATAGCATTTTTCTCAGTGTCAACCTTTGACACCTTTAGTTACCCTTTCCCAGAGGAAACAACCTAAAGGTTTAGAGAGGAGCTCCCAGGAAACAATGGCAAAGTGCAGAATTCCCTTTGGATGAGGCTGAACCCTTCACTACACAGCCAGGTGGCTGGTTTTGCTTGACAAGGCTCCCTCATTGTAACTTCACACTAAGAAAATATGAAGTGACAAACATTGGTCAAGCATTTCTCTTCTTCTGGTCTTTCTCTGAAATGTTTTTCTTGCATATCTTCATTAATTCTTATGCAACTCCATGAGGTGGACTCTAGTTTGAATGGCATTATGGAGAGAAGTAAATTAAGGCTGGCCTAAAGATTCAGAGCTAGTGAGTGGTGGAGTGGGAGTATGTACAAGGGCTACAGGACTCCAAGGTTCATACTTAAAGCCACTATGCGGCAAAGATCCCAATATTTCTTGTTTTAGCCTTTTAATTTATTTGATTGTGTTGTGTCTTAATTGTAACATATCCAGATCTTCCAACTGTCTATGGCATGTGGGATCTAGATCCTGAGATCTGCGAGTAGGGATTAAACCCCAGGCCCCCTGCATTAGGAGCAGGGATCCTTAAGCACTGGACAATGGGGAAAGTTCCAATACCATTTACATTTAGAGGAAAGTTTCACATGTAAAAAAACATGCAAAGAGGATTGCTGAATCAATATTGTCCAGTCCTGCCATTCTGTTCCACAGTATATATGAATTACGAAAGTTACAACACTGACTCTTCTGGCTATCCATTTAACAGAAATAAATAAAAGACAGAAAGACATGAAGACTTACCATAAGCTCATGATGTCATCCATGATCAAAGAAGCCTTAGGCTACAGGAGCATTTCAAATGGTCTTTTTATCTGGCATCCCAGACATCAGTATACCCTGGGGCATCAGAGGACAATAAGATTCCAGATAGTGAAAGGCATATCTTTCTTTATCATTGAGGGCTAGGGCAATTCTGAAATGGGAGGTGGGAAAGAAGAGGTATTTATGCCTTCAGATACAAATGCTTTCTCAGAGAGATAAATTTAGAAAAAAATTCATATGAATGCTCAGAGTGTGAAAATTGTTAATTGTAAAACTCTCCCCATGAGCATACATCATGGAAAATTTTGTGTACCCCAGAATATCCTGCTTTGGTAACACAGTCTGACTGATCCAATATTTTAATGATTTTCTTAATTATGGTTGAAGCTTCCATGAACTACCTATGTGACTAATGGTGTTTATAATGGATAAATCAATTGGAATGGGGTTCCTAAAAATGGAGTGGACAGATGAGAAATGTAATCTGAAGTCTAAGTGAGGGGAGTTTGATTCACAGTGGGAGAAAGTTAAGTCGCTCAGTCGTGTCTGACTCTGCAAGCCCACCAGGCTCCTCCATACATGGGATTCTCCAGACAAGAATACTGGAGTGGGTTGCCGCTTCCTTCTTCAGAGGATCTTCCTGACCCAGGGATCGAATCCAGGTCTCCTGCATTAGAGGCAGACACTTTAACCTCTGAGCCACCAGGGAAGTCCCACAGTGGGAGAAAGGATTTTAACTTTTCTGAGGAATGGTGGTTCGTGAGATGTGGTCCTTAAGGTTCTATGTGAAGGAGCCCTCTCCCTGCATCAACTGAGGACAGGGAAAAGGATGGAGTCTAAGCTCTGGTGGCAAGACAAAAATGTTTCAGCCCACAGCCCTTCAATATAGACAGAGTGAGCTCCCTGTAGGCAACAGTATCCAATATAGAATACCAGCAGCAATACAAATGACCCAGCGATGGAGGAGCAACACACACCTGTTCTAAGCAACCCAAGGTGTTCCTAGTGTGAAAATATTGATGGCCTCCCCACCCGTTACTTCTTAGTTCTACTTTTGTCTGAGAGAAAATTTCCTCCGAGAAGGATAGGAGTTCACTCTCCTTCCACGAAGCCAATTTGGGACTCTAAGCCATGGAATCACCATTTGCATCTAGAGTCACTTGTATAACAATACTGTGTCTCCCACCCCCTCAGGTGAGTGGCCTTGGAAACAGCGGTTACAATCGTGATTTTAAAGAAATAGGAAATACAGATGTTCTTCTCTTGTACTGCCTATAAATTTTAGAAACAGGTAATTGTGAAATTATTTTTCAAAGGTGGGACAGCTGCCTGCTTTTTAATTACCTTGATTACTGTAGAATATGCCTTGAGGTTAAAATATCTTTTGCTGAGAAAAGGGACTTTTTCTCTACCACACCCAATGTGGCATTTCTTCACTAAATTTCTTATAGCAATGTAAGTTTTAATTTTTAATTTCTTAATACCCAGTGTCCCCAGGAAGAGTCACAAATAGTTGGACATGACTAAGCAACTGAACTGAACTGAATACCAATTGTCCCCAGGAAGTAGAAGCTTTATGGAAAATTGACTACCCTGTCTTAATATAACATGTCCCCGTGTGGCTCCTGTTCTTAAAGACCCAAATGGCATTCTTTCCTACCACCCAGAACTTTATTCAGTGCACATTTTTACATTTATTTATGGTTCTCTTCTTTTACTCCAATGTCAGCATTAACCATCTAATTTTTTGTTTTACTTTTGTTCCCTTATTATTTCATTAGCCAGAGGATTTCTTAGGGAACATAGTAGATTCAGTGTAAATTTGAGTCATGCTCTATGATAAAGAATACAACTTTGAGATATAAATCAGAATTATTAAAGAAACACTTTAATTGGTTAAAAAGTCAAAATGTGGTTATCCTAAGACTATATAATACTTAAACCACATTTATCTTGATGAAAAGTTTGAGTTAGGTATTTGATAGGCCTCACATGTTTTATTTTCTTGGGCTCCAGAATCAGTGCAGCTGATGGCTGCAGCCATGAAATTAAAAGATGCTTGCTCCTTTGAAGAAAGCTATTAAAAAAAATAGCGTACTAAAAAGCAAAGTCATCACTTTGCCAAAAGAATGACTGTATATTCAAAGGTATGGTTTTTCCAGTAGTCATGTACGGATACAAGTGTTGTACCATAAAGAAGTCTGAGCACTGAAAATCTAATGTTTTCGAACAGTGGTGCTGGAAGTACTGCTGAGAGTTCCTTGGATTAAAGGAGATTAAACCAGTCAATGCTAAAGGAAATCAACCTTGAATATTCAAAGGAAGTCTAATGCTGAAGCTCCAATATTTTGCCCACCCAATCTGAAGAGCTGACTCATTGTAAAAGACCCTAATACTGGATATGATTGAGGGCAGGAGGAGAAGGGGGCAACAGAGGATGAGATGGTTGGATGGTATCACTGATCTGTTGGACATGAGGTTGAGCAAACTCCAGGAGATAGTGAAGGTCAGGGAAGCCTGGTGTGCTGCAGTCCATGGGGTCACAAATGTCAGATATGACTTAGTGACTGAACAACGAGAAAAACAAGGCCTCATGTGTGGATATGAAGTTTAATATTTATGAAATATAAGCAGTCTTATGTTACACATACAGAATAACTTCAGCAATCTGAGTTGTAATAAAGGCTAATCACAGCACAATTAAAAGGCCCAATATAATCACAATTCTTTGATTTGTTGTTACTACTAGTTTCTAATTGTTGTTGCTGTTCAGTTGCTAGGTGAGTCTGAAACTTTTGGGACCTTCTGGGCTGTAGCCCACCAGGCTCCTCTGTCCATGGGATTTTCCAGGAAGAAATATTGGATTAGGCTGCCATTTCCTCCTGCAGGGGATCTTACCTATAGAACCCAGTGCTCTCTCCCAAGGTCATGTGAGGAGGCTTGTCTCCAGGACAGACAGGATTGGAAGGTTTTCTCCTAGGCACATGTGTCCATATGTCTGCCTGGAAGTCCACTCATAGGAAGGACACAGCTACAGAGAGCAAGTGAGATGTGTAAGTCACCAGTTAGGATCTTTTGCTGTTTTTGCCTGGCCCTCCCAAAGATAGGAGAGAGTCGATAGAATTCATCCTCTTTCCCCAAACCTGCGGTGCTCTTTGGATTTTAAATGTCTTTCTTTTATAAGCTCTTTTCCAATCTGGAGTCCCATCCTCTTCTACTCCTGGGGAGCTCCTCCAGATCCTATATCACTTCCTTTTTGAAAATTCTTGTGACTTTTCCAGACAAGTCAGCTCTTCTCTCCTTTGGTTTGCTAAGTTAAGTTTTACTTACACTCACCAGAAAGATGACTACAACTGGACTAATTATTTATTCACATATTTATGTCTTTTTCATGAAAAATTTGGGACCAGCAAGATTAAATTTAAACACTAACACTTTATAATATTTAATAAATATAAGTTTAACAAATGCTCAAAAAAATTATTTATTTATAAATTGGTTATTTATGAATTTGTACGGTCATTTCTCATGCCAAAATGCCTTAGGCTATGTTTCAGGATAGTATTACATTTTTATTAATGTAAAGGATTAAACTAGTTAACTCAAAGTTAAATATTTTTCAAAAGTGAATAATTTCAAACACTCATCTATAAATACAAATTCTTAACATAAAGGGATCCTTGAAAATATTGAGTTTTTATACTTAACATTCAAGGTAACTTTTTACTCTTGATCCCAAGTGTGGCAAAAGGCAGAGGGTTTATCAGGAATGTCTGGAGAAACATTTTTTTTTTTTTTTAATCCAGGGTCAAATGCCTGTTGAGTAAGTATTACAAGCTAGACTCTCTTTCTTTCTCCTCCTATGTCAGGAAAATTTCACAAGTCATCAAGTTACTCAGGGCTATATCCTTCTAGATTCTTTTGTCAGTTAATAAAGTTGATATAGGAATATGAAGGACCGTAGAAAAACATACGGTCAAAGTCTTCCTCTACTTTTTCCCCCAAGATTTAGGTTATTTTTTAATTGACATACAACACGATATACACTTTAGATACGCAACACAATGGTTTGATATTTGTATATATTACAAAATTACGTCCACAGTTATTATAGTGTTAATTTACTAGTGTGAGTCATCATCACACACTGCTTCACATTTTCAAATTTTTCCTGTGGTGAGTACTTCAAGATCTACTCTCTTAGCAACTTTCAGGTATACAATACACTATTATTAACTATAGTCACCATGCTCTGTATTATATCCCTGTGACTTATTTGTAATGGGAAATCTGTATCCACTTCACCCATTCTGGCTCCCCCACCCAAAGCCTGCCTCTGGAAACCACCTGGCTATTGTCTATTTATATTTTGTTCTTTGTAGTTATTGGTTTATGATTCGTCTCTTAAGTGAGCTCATATAGCATTTATGTTTATCTGACGTATTTCACATAGCATAATGCCTTCAAGGTTTATTCATACTATCACAGAGAGCAAGATTTCTTCATGGTAAGTCCAAAACTAATTCACTGAGAGTATTTGCATAAGCCTGAGGATAATGTTGGTTAGCTCCGCACCCTACTCACCTCTCATGGTGAACAAACTATTGATAGTGGTATAATTCATGTAATTTACTCTTTAATTGTTCCCTGTCTGTTTGCTTGATGCCATTTTGCCTCTCTGGACCTGAGTCCCATCATTTGCACCTGGCCTGAGAGGTGGGACATGGAACAGTTGCTATACTTTGGCAAAAACCATTACGATTATATGAAAATAAAACTGGAGTGGAGCAAATACAATTTTTACTAGAGAAACTGTATATCGGTTTTTAAATCAAAAAAGCAATGCAGTGACTAAATTTTGTGAATCTTAATGCTTCAAAATTGCTTACTATTTCTTTCCTTGGCCATTTCAGTTTATGTGAAAAAAATTATTTTAAGAAATGAATACGTATCACTGTTTATAAAAATACAATGCAAATCTATCCAAAATGCTATCCAACATGGAAAAAAAAAAAGATGAGAAACTAATAAAACTTAATTAACCTTCAACATTTAAAATGAATTTCTAACTGTAGCTTATTTAATGGTTCCCTTTTATGTAGTTAAAGCCCTATTATGAAGTCTATACATAAAGAAAATTCAAAAGTAAAATCAATCTATTTAATGCATTCCTCTCAATCAAAAATTCCATTTCCTTTATCCTTCTTAAATTTAAATCACCTCAGAACACTACATTTCTATTTATATTTTGCTCATATCAGAAAACACATAATAAAATAGGGTTAGAAATGTATCAATGGTACAGTAGTTGCATCTTTAAATATAACTCATACATTTCACATGTTTCATTTCATTTCACTAATAATATATATTAATATTGTCCAATTTAGAATGAATGTCAAATATGTAGTAGATGAGATAATGGATATTTATGAACTCCATTCTTACCATCACTCATGACCAACTATATAGATATATATGTCTTCAATATCTTTCAGAAATTATTTCTTACAGTGAGACATAGGAATTTTCCTTTGTGTAACAGACAGAACATAATTATCTTCTTTGGTAAAAATGCAATATATTACCATATTACTACAAGGATTTGTACAGATCTATAAGGTAACCACATCTCTTATATTATGCCATATATATGAAAATGAAAAAAAAATAATATAAGTAATGAAACACATCACAGAGTACACAAGCATATTCCTGGGTTAGTTTACCCTGATGAAATAAGAGTGGAAAATTGAGTATTTCCTCATTTCTTGGCATATTCCTTTCTGGCTCAGCTTGTAAAGAATCCATCAGCAATACGGGGGACCTGGGTGTGATCCTTGGGTGAGGAAGATTCCCTGGAGAAGGAAACAGCTACCCACTCTAGTATTCTGGACTGGACAATATAGTCCATGGAGTCAAAAGGAGTCAGAGATGAATAAGTGGGTTTCACTTTCATTTTTCACCACTGGACAAAGGGCAGAGGGTTTATCAATAAAATCTGGAGAGTCTTATTTTCTGCTTTATAAGGTTAAATGCCTGTTGCATGAATATTAAAACAGACTCTCTTCCTTTTCTCTCTTCTTGTCAATAAAATGTCTCATCATGTTATTCAGGGCTATGTGGGCATAGAGTCTCAGGTCAATTAATACAGGTGAAATAAGATCATTAGGAACATTTTAGAAATGCATATGATCAAAGTCTCTCCTCCGTTTTTTTCATGGTGTATCTTTTAGACTGACATATTAATATAATGACATTTAGAATCATACAAATTTTAGATGTACAACACAATAATTCGTTATTTGTGTATACTGCAAATAGGGGCTTTTGGTGGCTCAGATGGAAAGTAATCACCAGAGTAAATCTAGTTAACATCCATCATCACACGTTGTTATGATTTCTTTCTTGTGGTGAGAAGTTTTAAGATCTACTCTCTTTGCAACTTTCAACTGTGTGATACACTATTAGCTAGAATCACCATACCCTATGTTATATCCCCATGACTTACAGTTCAGTTCAGTTCAGTCACTCAGTTGTGCCCGACTCTTTGCGACCCCATGAACCCAGCACGCCAGGCCTCCCTGTTCATCACCATCTCCTGAAGTTTACTCAGACTCACGTCCATCGAGTCCATGATGCCATCCAGCCATCTCATCCTCGGTCGTCCCCTTCTCTTCTTGCCCCCAATCCCTCCCAGCATCAGAGTCTTTTCCAGTGAGTCAACTCTTCGCATGAGGTGGCCAAAGTACTGGAGTTTCAGCTTTAGCATCATTCCTTCCAAAGAACACCCAGGACTGATCTCCTTCAGAATGGAATAGTTGGATCTCCTTGCAGTCCAAGGGACTCTCAAGAGTCTTCTCCAACACCACACTTCAAAAGCATCAATTCTTCAGCGCTCAGCTTTCTTCACAGTCCAACTCTCACATCCATACATGACCACAGGAAAAACCATAGCCTTGACTAGACGGACCTTAGTCGGCAAAGTAATGTCTCTGCTTTTGAATATGCTATCTAGGTTGGTCATAAATTTTCTTCCAAGGAGTAAACATCTTTTAATTTCATGGCTGCAGTCACCATCTGCAGTGAATTTGGAGCCAGAAAAAATAAAGTCTGACACTGTTTCCACTGTTTCCCCATCTATTTGTCGTGAAGTGATGGGACTGGATGCCATGATCTTCGTTTTCTGAATGTTGAACTTTAAGCCAACTTTTTCACTCTCCTCTTTTACCTTCAACAAGAGGCCCTTTAGCTCCTCTTCACTTTCTTCCATAAGGGTGGTGTCATCTGCATATCTGAGGTTATTGATATTTCTCCCGGCAACCTTGATTCCAGCTTGTGTTTCTTCCAGTCCAGCGTTTCTCATGATGTACTCTGCATAGAAGTTAAATAAGCAGGGTGACAATATACAGCCTTGACGTCCTACTTTTCCTATTTAAAACCAGTCTGTTTTTCCATGTCCAGTTCTAACTGTTGCTTCCTGACCTGCATACAGATTTCTCAAGAGGCAGGTTAGGTAGTCTGGTATTCCCATCTCTTTCAGAATTTTCCACAGTTTATTGTGATCCACATAGTCAAAAGCTTTGGCATAGTCAATAAAGCAGAAATAGATGTTTTTCTGGAACTCTCTTGCTTTTTCCATGATCCAGCGGATGTTGGCAATTTGATCTCTGGTTCCTCTGCCTTTTCTAAAACCAGATTGAACATCAGGAGTTCACGGTTCACGTATTGCTGAAGCCTGGCTTGGAGAATTTTGAGCATTACTTTACTAGCATGTGAGATGAGTGCAATTGTGTGGTAGTTTGAGCATTCTTTGGCATTGCCTTTTTTTAGAATTGGAATGAAAACTGACCTTTTCCAGTTCTGTGGCCACTGCTGAGTTTTCCAAATTTGCTGGCATTTTGAGTGCAGCACTTTCACAGCATCATCTTTCAGGATTTGAAACAGCTCCACTGGAATTCCATCACCTCCACTAGCTTTGTTCATAGTGATGCTTTCTAAGGCCCACTTCACTTCACATTCCAAGATGTCTGGCTCTAGATTAATGATCACACCATCATGATTATCTGGGTCATGAAGATCTTTTTGTACAGTTCTTCCTTGTATTCTTGCCACCTCTTCTTAATATCTTCAGCTTCTGTTAGGTCCAGACCATTTCTGTCCTTTATCGAGTCCATCTTTGCATGAAATGTTCCCTTGGTATCTCTAATTTTCTTGAAGAGATCTCTAGTCTTTCCCATTCTGTTCTTTTCCTCTATTTATTTGCCTTGATCGCTGAAGAAGGCTTTCTTATCTCTTCTTGCTATTCTTTGGAACTCTGCACTCAGATGCTTACATTTTTCCTTTTCTCCTTTGCTTTTCACCTCTCTCCTTTTCACAGCTACTTGTAAGGCCTTCCCAGACAGCCATTTTGTTTTTTTGCATTTCTTTTCCATGGGGATGGTCTTAATCCCTGTCTCCCATACAGTGTCACAAACCTCATTCCATAGTTCATCAGGCACTCTATCTATCAGATCTAGGCCCTTAAATCAATTTCTCACTTCCACTGTATAATCATAAGGCATTTGATTTAGGTCATACCTGAATGGTCTAGCGGTTTTCCCTACTTTCTTCAATTTGAGTCTGAATTTGGTAATAAGGAGTTCCTGATCTGAGCCACAGTCAGCTCCTGGTCTTGTTTTTGTTAACTGTATACAGCTTCTCCATCTTTGGCTGCATAGAATATAATCAGTCTGATTTCGGTGTTGACCATCTGGTGATGTCCACATACATTCCAGGCTCCTATGCAATATTGCTCTTCACCCCATCAGACTTTGCTTCTATCATCAGTCACATGCACAACTGCGTATGGTTTTGCTTTGGCTCCATCCCTTTATTCTTTCTGGAGTTATTTCTCCACTGATCTCCAGTAGCATATTGGGCATGTAATGACCTGGGGAGTTCCTCTTTTGGTATCCTATCATTTTGGCTTCTCATACTGTTCATGGGATTCTCAAGGCAAGAATACTGAAGTGGCTTACCATTCCCTTCTCCAGTGGACCACGTTCTCTCAGCCCTCTCCACCATGACCCGCCCATCTTGGGTTGCCCCGTAGGCATGGCTTGGTTTCATTGAGTTAGACAAGGCTGTGGTGCTAGTGTGATTAGATTGACTAGTTTTCTGTGAGTATGGTTTCAGTGTGTCTGCCCTCTGATGCCTTCTTGCAACACCTACCATCTTACTTGGTTTCTCTTACTTTGGGCATGGGGTATCTCTTCATGGCTGCTCCAGCAAAGCACAGCTGCTGCTCCTTACCTTGAACGAGGGGTATCTCCTTAGCGCCACTGTTCCTGACCTTCAATGTAGGATAGTTCCTCTAGGCCCTCCTGCGTCTGCGCAGCCACTGCTCCTCCCCCACAACTTATATGTAACTGTAAATTTGTACCTTTTAACCCACTTCACCCATGTTGGCTGCCTACCCAAACCCTGCATCTGGAAACCACCAATCTGTTCTCTGTATTTATGCTTTGTTCATTGTGGTTGTTATTTGATTCTACATTTAAGTGTGGTCATGCATCATTTGTCTTTCTCAGACTTATTTCATATAGCATAATGAGCTTAAGATTCATTCATATTATTGTAAATAGCAAGATTTCTTTATGGTTAGTCCATAACCAATACATTAAAAGTATCTGCGTAATCCTGATGTATAAACCTGGGGTACCTCCACATCCTACACACCCTTATAGTGAGTAAATAGTTGATAGTGGCAATGGCAACCCACTCCAGTACTCTTGCCTGAAAGATCCCATGGGCGGAGGAGCCTAGTGGGCTGCCGTCCATCTATGGGGTCACACAGAGTCGGACATGACTGAAGCGACTTAGCAGCAGTGGTATGTGTGTCTGATTCACTCAGTCGTGGGTGACTCCTTGCGACTCCATGGCCTGTAGCCCATCAGGCTCCTCCATCCGTGGAATTCTCCAGGCAAGAATACGGAAGTGGGTTGTCATGCCCTCCTGCAGGAGATCTTCCCAACCCAGGGATCGAACTCAGGTCTCTTTCATTGCAAGTGGATTCTTTAACATCTGAGCCACCTGGGAAGACCTTAGAAGATGATTAAAAAAGAAAGAAAAAAGATAAAACAAAAATACTTTAATTTTAACAGAAAATTCCAGATGAAAATGAAAAGTAGTTGATAGATTTCACAAGAATGTTCTAGATCATATAACTTTTTGAAACGTAGAAATATCACTAAGCAGGCATCTATAATTTTAAAATACTCTTTTAAATTATATGTTCTATTATCACAAAGATCTTAGAACCATCAATTATATAAAACAGGATCCAAAAACTGTTCCAAGTGCAGAAAACAGCAAAAGTATAAATGAACCTTTCTAGTCACACCAGCCCTTCCCCAAGGTCACATTCAAATGGAGGAAATCTGGACTCTCTTGATTAACACACATGGGTTCTAATCCAGGTGTGGCCAGAGGTATAACTTGTATGACTCAGGGCCGGTGATTCAACCTCTCCAGTTTTCTGTTTTTTAAAAATATTTATGTATTTGACAACTGTTTACTGAATGCTTCCCCAGCACCAGATTCTACATTACAGGAAAAAAAAAAAAACTTTGATAAATAGGACAAGTGAGGTCACTGATTTCATTAAGATTATATTCTAGTGGAAAATACAAGTATTTGAACAAATAATTGCAAACATGAAGAGATGGGGAAACAGGAAGGATTCACACTGTGGGAGCAGAGAGCAAGGGAACTCGGCTCCTAGTCTAAAGGGTTAGGAGTCACTGTCCAAGGAACTGACACAGAAGCTAAAAATCTAAAAGATACATGGGAGGAAGCTGAACAAACTATAGGAAAAAACATTCTAGGCAGAGCAAGTCAAGGCAAGGAAGACAGTGCAGGACCATGGTATGCTCAGGGGACTGGTCAGGTCTGGTGTAGCTGGACTGGAGAGAGGAGAGGACGGGGCAGGAGCGGAGCTGAAGCCCAGGCAAGGGCCAGATCTAGGAGAGGCCCAGGAACAGTGGGAAGAAAAGTAGGCTCTCTCTAGGGAAAAGGGTAGCCATCCAAAGGTTTAGGGAGCAGAGACACAATTATACTTCTATGTTTAAAACAAAGTCCCACTGAAGAATGGAGCCAGTATTTGAGGGAGCAGAAGGCAATTTCAGGGATATTAATTCAGGGACTGGGGATCACCCTGGAGACTTTTGGAGCAGTTTGTGGTAGAAGGTCTGGAAAGAAAAGAAATCTTTAAAAGATTTAAGTAAAATAATGTTTAAAACTTACAACAAAGTCTAATATGTAGAAGAGATAAGCAAGGCAAGAGAAAAGAAGTTTTCTAGCTATAAAATAACTAGAGTCATCCCTGCCGTGTATGATCGTGTGAATAAAAATATACATGTGGCAATGTAGACTGCATAAGCGTCTCTTATACCGCCCAGTGCACAGAACAAACTCAAAAGACTGAAAATGGTTATCTTTAGAGTGAAACAACGATTCACACCCTTACAAGTGATGTGAAGTTAAATTTATTTCTGGGTCAAATCCCTTATCATTGCACTCTACCATTGGGTGCAAAGACTGCAGTTCACCAATGCAAAGGGAAAGGAAGGTAGCAGGAGGTTGAGTATGTGGAAAGAGTCTGCAGTGTGTCCTCCAGATTATGAATATTTCACCTTTACATGCTGGCAGTCAATAAAAATGCTATTTCAAAATATATATCAATCCATTTGGTGAGATTTTTCTCTTAAATTTATGAAGACATTCAAGACCATGATCTTGATTGTGATTTGCATTCTTTTCCAGGGAGTCTATTTTTACTCCTGTGGAGTATGTCTTTCTGATGAAACCTTTTGGTATGGAATAAGATCTTGAGACTCTGCAGTTTGCACCTCCAGTGGCTAAGACAGAGATTTTGGCAGAGGTGTTATAGAACTGTGTTTGATTCACAGACAAAGATGGAGTTGGACCTACACAGACCTCTCTGGTGGCCAGGGCACAGGAGAACCATCCCACAACAGAAGAAGCCTGTTTTACTTCCCTAACTATAGACACTGACCATCACTATCACCAAGGAGGAAGGTAGTGTTTCTGTATTATAGGTTAACATGCATACATTTAGACTTCATATCTATGAGCATGCAGTTCTAACAAAAGAACGGGAGTTGAACGGTCTTTTATCTAAATTTGTAAAACCTTCATATCTTTATAAAGAATTATTCTTTCTGAATATTTTGAAAGACAAGGGAGTCTGTGCTACAGTCTGTAGAGTTGCAAATAGTTGGGTATGATTTAGGACTGAACAACAACAACTCTAAATATTCTGTTGTGCCATTACAATGGAGCTGTATGTTACTCAGGAATTAAATAAGTAGGAAAATTTGTATGGAGAAAAACTTACTCTTGAACATTCTTTAAATCACCCACAAAGAATGGTATATATGGTTTTATATGTACTTTGTGGTCTTGCAATAAGCCTAACATGGTCAGGCATTCTCAAGGATTTAGACAAATTCCTACCTCTTTAGTGGAGAAACCAGATGAAATACTAGGCCTCTGTTTACTGGTTAGTTTTAAAAAATAAATGTTTGTATGTCTTCTGATTTTTTTTTAAAACAACATATATAATGTTTAAAGGTTGCTTTTAACTTATATTTACTAGAAAACATTGGCTACATTATGCATGTTGTACAAAACATTCTTCAGCCTTTCTTATATCCAATAGTTTGTACCCCCATCCCTAAATAAACCCCTATCCACTACTAACCGCTAGTTCGTTTGCACATGTGAGTCTACTTTTCTGATTTATTTTCAAGCACATGTTAGTTGAGTAAGTTAAAGCTATTCAACTCTACTGCATACAAAAGAAACACACTTTTCTAAATCTATTTTCAAAATCAACACTCAAAGTACTATTCTAATTTTTAAAATCAACTCTCAAGAATAATTTGAATCAATTTATTGTCTAATTTAACTAGTATATTACCTAACTCTTTTGCCATGTCATTTGAAATAGTGGAACATCATTGGCGTAATTGGTCATGCTTTTAATGAACTGGGATATTAAATGTGCAGGAAAGAGAGGGGAGCAGTGTAAGCTTCCTCTTTTCTCACTCATAGGTGTCCTTTAATCCAAATGAATCCCAATGTCATGTCCTTCTAGCGCTTTATTCATTCTCATTTAATTTTAGAACTGAAAAACAAGTCCAAGATTATCTGCCATGCCGGATTCCTTCTCTTTGCTCCTCTGGGTACACTTTCTTCCTTCTCCACCACGTTTATGGCCTCTGTGGGATGGCCTAGGGACCACAACAACAGGCCCCCTTACTTTCTGCCTTCCTGTTGGGATCAACAAATGGGAAGCCCTGGCAGATGGATGGAAGGAAACAGAATGAGATCCATGAACTTATTCCCCTGGCTGCCTCCTCTTAAATTTTCCCAGATACAATCACAGTTTCTTCAAGGTGTCTTCCTCTGCAGGACTCCAGATGCTCCCTTCTCCCATTTCTTTGGATCTAGGCTGAGAACAACTCATTTAATACCATCCAACTCCCATAACTTGATAACACTCCTGAAATATTGTCACTTCTGTATACTGTTTGTTTGATTTCTAAATGCTACAATTTAATTTTGCACATGAAAACACTGAGCCTGAGAAAACATGGCTGTCAAATTCAAGGTAACACAACCAGTAGCCAGCCAGTGAATGACGATGGGAAGAAACCAGAACATTCCTTTGCCAGGAACAGAAGCTTCTCTGAAGCAAATTAAACAGACAAAAAGGTGGAGATTTTCTTTGGACCACAGAGCAGGGAGTTCAGTGGAACTGACTTGGAGAATGGGAGGAGGCAGAGTCCAGCCTTTATTATCAGGAATGTGTCTGTTTTCTCCATCCCTCTCCTTAGCTCCCGGTTGACAAGCAGGATATCCCCACAGGACAGAAAACTGAACTACTAGAAGCTGTAACTTAACTCATCCCAAAGTTCTAGCAAAGTCTCAGAGGAAGGTATTTTAAGTTAGCATTATTCAAAGCCCACCATGAACAAATTAGATGAAATCTGAGTGCTCAGATTAAGACAGCTGGCGGTTCTTGGAGTGAGGAAACAGGGTCAGCCCCACTCCCAAAGCATAGACTCAGTTGGGGAATAGATGATTTCTAAGAGAAACTGACAGGCAGAAAGCAAAGGAAAAAGACATTCCCTAGAGATAGGAGTAGAAGTAGTGTAGAACCAACAGACAACTGATATACTGAACCTAATTCAATTTATGTTTCACTATGACACACATAGAAACCAAACAGTCTGACTTAACCTAAATCTTATTCCATAGAACCTAAAGAAAATAATCAAGCTGTACATACCAATGATCAACATTATTCTTATAGTTACAAATCACAGAGAATTATCAGATACATTATCTCATTTATTCAGTTATTCCAGATTTGGAATTCCATATACTTTTCCCTTGGCCTTTTCAAGGTCAGACAAATGTTTGTGAACTTTGAGAATCCAAAGATTATTTATAAATACTTCAATGGTGTTCACATGTGGTTAAGAATCTACAGTGTAAACATTTCAGAAGAACTCATGCTTGTCCGTTTTATTGTGGTAAGAATCACTGTGGAAATTCAGCCAGAAACCCATTAGGATATATTTCTGGGTCAAAGGCCAAAGTTCTTGGAATGGTCATGTCTTCTTTTCTGCAATCTGCATTTTGCCCAGGCCTCAGGGGTCACTTTAATACTAAAAATATAGCTTCCCGACTTCCTGTGAAAACCACTGACCAAGGCTTTTACCATAATATTGCAGAAAAGCATGGATTATGTGTCTACTTACCCAGAAATGCATGGTTAGTATAAAAATCTTAAACAAATGATCAAGATGACAAGGCTGGCAGACTCTCATGATGGTTTTAAGGTAAACTGTGGGTTCACTCTGGTGAAATTTAGAGGTCAGAAAGTACTAGAAGTTGACCCCATGATGAAGTATTTAATAAGCTGGGGAAGAAAACAAACTTGGTGTGGATTCTACTCAATTTGGAGTGAAGACTAGAACTTGATTCAGAAGGTTAAGAAGAAAGACCAAACACAATAACATCAAAGAATGAATTTGTTTTACCCTTTCTTGATAAAGGTAAAAGGTATTTAGTGCAATAAACCTAACAATTTATATATATATATATATATATATATATGTATAATTAAGTTAATATACATAAATTGTATCTATATATAAAACAGTATATAAAAGTGCATATATACAGTTTCAGACATTTTCTAAATTTCTCAGTTATGACCAACAGATGGGTTGAAGATTTCCAAAATTTGCAACTGAAACTCACATCATGTGATATTTTCATATGTACTTTTCTAAATGGTGATGGCAACCATGGATCAACCCGTTGGCAGACATGAGGTCAGTAATCCCCATGTCAGAGTTTATTTGGTGCTGCTAGTTAGAAAAACTGAAGTTGATATGTCTGTCAAAGCTCAAAACTACTTTCAGTGCATTTCACATCAGAGGCAGGTAGAAACGCCCACTCTCTGGAGGAACCGTCTTTGAAAACTGGTGACAGATGTGATATGAGGACAGGAAAGGAGAAGTGAGTAAGCAAAAGATGACTCTGAAATCTTGAACCTCTAGCTGTGTATTCACTCAGCTATGCTTACAGAGACCTTTGCTTAAATCAGCCTGCTTCTTGCACCAATCAGTCACTGAGCAATACAAGGAGGAACCGTTTAAGGGGATGCAATTTCACTCTGCACAGTGTTGGGAGGTTCCTTTAATCTATAAACTGTGTCTAAGGGGACTAACTAAAAGTAAATTCAAAAGAACCTGATCAAAATCTCCGAAGCACTTTCGGAATTTAAGTAGAAATGAAATGCATGTCTGGTAACCAAGATTCAGTCACAGGTGAGTCAGATCCAGAACCAGTTTAGACAAATATCTGTGCATTGTGTCTGCTCAATCTGGAGTCTCCCCATTTTCCAAACAAATAACTGTGTAGTATCATTTAAGATCCACAATTGGAATCGCCAGTCCAGGTTCGATGCATGATACAGGATGCTCAGGCTGGTGCACTGGGATGACCCAGAGGGATGGTATGGGGAGGGAAGTGGGAGGGGGTTGAGGATGGGGAACACGTGTACACCTGTGGCAGATTCATGTTGATGTATGGCAAAACCAATACAATATCGTAAAGTAAAATAAATAAATAAATAATAAAAGAGAAAAAATCCACAATTCAGTTTTAATCTCAATCTACATATGAACTATGACATGTTAGCACTGTGTTGGAAAGCAGATGCAAACAAGTATATTTATCAGAGGTTTAGAAGCAAAATAAGAGCTACTGTTGTGAAAGGAAAAATATTGCCTAGCCTAACTGCTGACATAACGTCTAAAGGGTTTAGGCAAAGCTGAGGAACAGATCAGACCTCAAGATTCAGGCACTGAGTCTCATGTTTTAAGCTTTACATTCTGAACATAGACTTCCACAATATTATCGTTCACCACCATTATTTCAGAAAAGAATATGAGGAAAGAAAGAGTTGTCAGGAGAGTTAATTTTCATCACAAAATGGTTACTATTTAGTTTCTAGCAAATCAGATAATGTATGCAAGATACATATGTCAAGTAAGCACCAATATAATACGTTAAAACATTTGCATGTTTAGATGCACACAGAAGACTTTTTCTATTGTTATCATAAAGCATGTTGAACATGCAAAGAAAAAAAAAAAGAGCCCTATCCCTAAAATGTTGTGTAATCTGAAGATACAATTATACTCTACCTAGAAGAATCCCATGGACGGAGGAGCCTGGTGGGCTGCAGTCCATGGGGTCGCTAAGAGTTGGACACAACTGAGCGACTTGACTTTCCCTTTTCACTTTCATGCATTGGAGAAGGAAATGGCAACCCACTCCAGCGTTCTTGCCTGGAGAATGCCAGGGATGGGGGAGCCTGGAGGGCTGCCATCTATGGGGTTGCACAGAGTTGGACACGACTGAAGTGACTTAGCAGCTTAGCAGCAGGAGAATGACAGACACCCATAAAATGTGTAATCAACAAATACTATAACAACAGTAAAAAAATCCTACAAATACAACTAATTTTCTGGGACTAAATTGATCTAAAGGGCGAATCCACATTATCTCTGTTTCTCATTTTATATTCTTCCCTAAAATGCTATTTCTTCAATAAAGTGTAACTAATTTGCATTCCAAAAGTGTGAAGTGGATCAAAGTTTGTCACCCTTGTAATCTAAGTATAAAAGATTATCACAGGTACAGGCAATTTATAAGCAGATTGCCTTACACCCAGAGTCCTTGGGGACCTATCACTAGCAGTAAAAGGATAGTTGAGATTTCAGCTCAGTTACAAATAGAATTAGGCAGAGAATATTTATACACCCTGTTCTCATTTTCTCCATTTTCTTTTGAAATTGAGAACACACTTGAGTCACTTTGAAGTGATATTATTACTTTGCATAACACTTTTTTTTTTTCGGCTTTGCAAAGTGAATGTGTGTTTTTAAATATCAAGCCTTTGATCTGAGTTGCTCCACCAGAACACTCTATAGAGGCTGGAAACCATTTCTATATAAGTGTTTGCTATGTTGAGAGGAAGACTACGCTAGCTTGGAGGAGGTTGGAAATATCCCATCAGAAAGCTCTGTTCAGTCCTCCTCAGCCTAAACACTTTACTGAGAGGGGTCAAAGTCACCAACTGCTAAAACAAAATCCAAATTACGCAGTGTTTCCACAAAGAAGCTAAGCTAAGTGGAAACTCAGAGGTCACCAACTGGACTCCTTAATGCAGCAAGGGTCAAACAATAAAAGTGCCCTTAAAAGCAACAGGTACATTCTCCTAAATCCTACTGATTTTTACAAGTTGTCCAGTAAGTTTAAAAGACTAGCTCCTTAGGTATTATTGTAGAAATTAAATTGAACTATTCAAGAAGGAGGGAGTGGTAACAATACTGGTGTGATCAGTCCAAACTTTGAACTCTCAAAGGAACCAGCCTGCAAACTATAAAGGACAAGATGGTTTTATAAACTTGAAGGTCCATAAATATTTCCTTAAATTTTCCCCCAAAAAGTTGTTTTCTTTGTGGGATTGAGGAAGATGTTTGCCACTGAGTATCTGAGCCCCCCAAACCCTAACAGCTTTTTAAATTTTCTTGCTCTACATGCAGAAGAGAAGCAGAACAGAGGCCAAAGGAAAAAGCTCAGAGTGCAGTGTCATCTGGCAACTGTCTTGCTGGGGAGAGAAAGCTGAGCTTCTATTTCTCAGTCTTGACTGTCTCACTGTAGCCATCACAACTTAATGAATTTCTAAGATTTTAAACATTTATGGACTGAGTTTACAGATTTCTCCTTCAATTGGAAAATTAGTATATATTTCTGATTTTCAATTACAACTCCAAATCTCCAGTTATTAAATCATCTTCAAGAGATGGAATGATGGGGGAAAGACTTTCCTGATTTTGCTATTTAGTCCCTAATTTGTGTCTGATTCTTTTGCAATCCTGTGGACCGTAACCAACCAGGCTTCTCTGTCCATGGGATTTCCCTGGCATCAATACTGGAGTGGGTTGCCATTTCCTTGTCCAGGGATCTTCACCACTCAAGAAGTCGAACCAGAGTCTCCTGCATTGGCAGGTGGGTTCTTTACTGCTGAATCAGCAGTATAACTTTAATTTGTAATGGAGTCAACTTTATCCCCACAACTTTTAATGTGTGTGTTTGAGCTACCCATTTCGCACATCTTACCTGGTAGAACATGCAGGAAGAGTACAGAAAATTGGAGGGAAAGAGGGACAGACCAAAGAGTGATTGGTAGGCACAATACAAATAGGCTCATTTCACTTGTCAAGGTCTGTGTACACACCTGTGCAAGGAGGTGTGTGCCAACTTTGTCAGGATGGGATTCAATCAGGCGATAGTCTACAAAAAATATGAGGCTTTGATTTTGCCACAACAGTTAAAGTGAATCAGAAAAGGGCAACTGTTCTTGGCAGACCCATCTATCTTACATACTTTGGCCACTGAAATACATAAGCATCCCATTATTTCATGGACTTACATCCATTTCCTGCTCTATTCAACCCTTCATTACACATCACCTTAACTTCCTTCCTTGCTTCCCAGGTTTCTTTCTTCCTTAAGTGCATGAAACCCTTGTCTCCTTGTTTATCAAAATGAGACTAACACCAGCATGGGTATAAAAATTGCTTTTAAATTATGAAGCTTTGAAACAATTTCAATCATGATTATTTATTGATGTACCAAATATCCAAAAGATAGAGTGGAAAGGAAGACATGAGAAATGCTAAATGCTGAAGATGGCTTACTCTTAGAAAATTATGTTCAAGATCATTTAATAATCACATCAAAATGTATTAGGAATTATTAAACTAGAGAGGTTTCAAATTCTATGGAAAGTGGAAAACAAAACATGGAATGACTTCAAGCTTCTAGGTATATATAATAAGAAATTTCAACAATCTGGGTTGTTGAGTCCTGGGGTGGATCATTAAAGAGGACTGTGGACTGACTTCCCAGGGACTGTAGGAGGAAGCAGAATGGTCACCATCTGATGTGGTTCCCACTCTGTAGCCAAGCAAGAGGACTGAGAGAAATCAGGTCACCCCAATCCTATTTTCTAGTTCCAAATATTGATCAAAGCATTAATTTTTAAAACTCTTATGCAAAGTCCCTATAACTTTAATACAAACACTCATATTTTAAAATGTAAAATTTCCTACAGAATGGAAAAGTAGTCAAAAATTCCAGCTATTATGGTAACAAATAATAAAAGTATCTTTCCAAATGCAACACATGTTCATTTTAACAGCAGCCATTTCAGATGAGACTTCTGTTGATAAGACACCCCCAGAGGTTCAAAACTCAGAGGTGGTGATAGCAAAACAAGAGCAGGTTTCTCGGTTTTTGCTGTAGCCCCACAAAGCCTTTATGATCTGCAGTGTCCAGAAGAAAAACCATATTCAGTCCCATGAAAAATGTCAAACCTTCAGTGACTGGTCATCATAACACTGTCACAGACCTCCACATCAAAGTTAATGACATCCTGGTTAGAAGATCCTTCAGCTACCCTTTATGTGTATCTGTATGAATATATTGGAGTATTCATATTTATATATTTGTTGAATATTTTTATTTTAAGATAATGAAGGAGGAATGTTGAAATTCTCTTCTGATTTGAAAATTTTGTGTGGGATTTTCACCTTTTTAATTCACATTTTGCTCTGAAAAGAAGAGAATTAGGGCAACAATATAAGTCTAAATTTTTATTTTCAGTCACTGGAAAATGGGAACCTGACTTTCATTTAATGACAGTCATTTATTATGTGGGGGTGTGGTGTGTGTGTGTGTGTGTGTGTGTGTGTGTGTGTGTGTGATAGGCATATGTATGCAAGCATAAGACAGCTACTGCTGCTCAAGCAGCCTGAAAAATTTCACACACCCCTGATCTAGTCCTGACAAGAGGATCCAGCTTGGAAAACAAAACTTCCCCCTCAGTGCTACCCTCAGCCTCTTGGATCTCCTTAAAAACATGAATGACACTGGGAGGCTTTTATTTCACACAGGCAGGCTCAAGTGTAAGGGACTTCGTCACCTCTGGGGACTAAGCACCCAGTTATAACATTTGTATGGAAGCTGACTTGTTAAATTTGCCCTCAAAGACAAGGAACCTACAAGAAGAGGGTCCAGTTAAAAGTGAGGCCACGGGTTGAGGGGCTATTCGGCCACTGATAACCACTTAATTATTAATCCTTTTGCTTAAGTGATATTTAAGCATTGAAAAACTCTCCATTTTGCCTTTCTCAGCAGATACTGCAAAGTTTTTCTCTTTCCTATGTAGACACTGACATATATTAAATCAAATGTCATGAATAGTGACTAGCAAGCAGAGTATTTTTTGAGACAGACTTGGCAAATAAAACTGTAAGATATTTAAAGTATATAACATGATAATTTGATATATGTATATATTATTTTTTAAATTTACTTTTTATTGGAGTATAATTGCTTTACAATGTGTTGGTTTCTGCTGCACAATGACGTGACTCAGCCATACGTATACATGTGTCCCCTCCCTCTTGAGTCCCCCCGCCACGCACCCCATCCCACTTCTCCGGGTTGTCACAGAGCACTGGGGAAGCTTCCTGTGTCACTCAGCCGCTTCCCACTAGCTATCTATTAATATCTTACATTGGTAATGTACTAAGTGTCAACGCTACTCTCTCAGTTCAACTTGCCCTCTCCTTTCCCCCGTTGTATCCACAAATCTGTTCTCTGTCTGTGTCTCACTTCCTGCCCTGAAAATAAGTTAACCAGTGCCATTTTTCTAGATTCCATATATACATTATATACAATATTTGATTTTCTCTTTCTGACTTCCTTCACTCTACATAACAGGCTGTAGGTTCATCCACCTCCGCTAAAGTGACCCAAATTCGCTTCTTTTTAAGGTTAGTTAAAATTTCCTTGTATAAGTGTACCACGCCTTCTTTATCCATTCCTCTCTCAATGGACATCTAGATTGCTTCCATGTCCTGGCTATTGTAAACACTGTTGCAATGAATTTTGGGGTACATGTGTCTTTATGAATCATGGTTTTCGCAGGGTATATGCCCAAGAGTAGAATTTCTAGGACATACGGTAGTTTTGTTAGGACTTTCCTGATGGCTCAGCAGCTGAAGAATCTGCCTGCAATGCAGGAGACACAGGAGATGGTTCAATCCCTAGGTCGGGAAGCTCCTTGGAGGAGGAAATGGCAACCCACTCCAGTATACTTGCCATTTCCACCTACCCCTCTGCCATAGTGCTGACCCTCATTTACATATGTATTAGAAAAGATTTTCCCTGTTTATTAATAAGTCACATTCCTGTCATCTGACATGCTTACCTTTTACTTTTTGAAGAGAACACAGGTAAGTTCCACTCTGTTATACAGCATCAATTATACAATACAATGTTATCAGTTATAGTTACCTCACACTTTATAATTTTCATGCTAAAATGTATAACCTTTTACAAACCTGTCCCTATTTCTCCCACTCTCCAAGCCTTGGCAATCACCTATGCTGTTTCTGAGTTCCATTTTTTTTTTTTTTTCCTTTTTAGATTCCTTACAATTGAGATCATAGAGTAACTGTCTTTCTCTAACATGTTTCACTTAGCATTAGGCCCTCCAATTTCATCCAAGCTGCCACAAATGGAGGATTTTATTTTTAATGGCTAAATACGATTCACACACACACACACGCACATATATATATCACATCACATTGTTGTAATCTCTTTACCTGCTAACAGATACCTAGATTGTTCCCATAATAGGTTGTTTCTAGGCTACTGTGAATATTGATGCAATGAACATGGGAGTGCAGATTTTTTTGAATATATATGCAGAAATAAATATATATACAGAAGTGAGATTAAGGGGCACATAACAGTTCTTTGTGGAATTTTGTGAGAAACTTCCAGAAAGTATTCCATGGGATTTGCACCAATAAACATTCCTACCAATTAAGACTTCCATTTTCTACACATCCTCAACCACACTTATTTCTTACTCTTTGGTAAAAGCCATTTAAACAGGAATGAGGTGGTGTATGTTGTACTTTTGATTTCAACTTCCCTGATAGTGATATTGAGCATCTTGTTATATATTCCTTGGGCATTCTGTATATCTGTATGTTATTTGGGGGATTATTTATTCTGTAAAAATAGCATGCATTTAGTATACTGTATTTGAATATATAAAACTCAGTTACGTTTCCATACACCAAAACAAATTACAGAAATACAAATAATCCATTTACAATTGCATCAAAAATAAAATACTTAGAAATATATTTAAGCAAGGTGTTGAAAGATCTATGCATGAAAACATTCAAGACACTCATGAAAGAAATGTTTAAAGACACAAAAGGAAACATATTTCATATTTATGAACTGGAAGAATTAATATTGTTAATACATCCATACTACCAAAAGCTATTTACATATTCACTGCAGTCTCTTTCAAAATTTCAAGGCATTTTTCACAAAACCGAAAAAAGAAACTTTTACAACTTGTATAAAACTATTGTTGTTCAGTTGTCAGGTCATGTTTGACTCTTTGTGACTCCACAGACTGCAAGATGCCAGTCTTCCCTGTCCGTTACCATCTCCTAGAATTTACCCAAGTTCATGCCCATTGAATTGCTGATGCCATCCAACCATCTCATCCTCTGTCACCCTCTTTTTCTTCTGCCTTCAATCTTTCCCAGTATCAGGGTCTTTTCCAATGAGTCAGCTGTTCACATTAGGTGGCCAAAGTATTGGACCTTCAGCTTCAGCATCAGTCATTCCGAAGAGTATATGGGGTTGATTTCCTTTAAGGTTAACTGGTTTGATCTCCTTGGTGCCCAGGGACTCTCAAGAGTCTTCCACAGCACCACAGTTTGAAATCATCAGTTCTTCGGCACTCTGCCTTCTTTACCGTCTGTCCAGCTCTTACATGTGCACATGACTACTAGAAAGAGCCTAGCCTTGAATATACAGACCTCTGAGGTAAAAGTGATGTTTTTGCTTTTAATACACTGTCTAGGTTTGTCACAGCTTTTCTGCCAAGAAGCAGTCATCTTCTAATTTCATGTCTGCAGTCACCCTCCACAGTGATTTTAGAGCCCAAGAAGAGGAAATCTGTCACTGCTTCCACCTTTCCCCCTTCTGTTTGCCATGTAAGTGATGGGATCAGATGCCATGATCTTAGGTTTTTTGATATTGAATTTTAAGCCAGCTTTTTCACTCTCTTTCACCCTCATCAAGAGACTCTTTAGTTCTTCTTCACTTTCTGCCATTAGAATGATATCTTTCACATATCTGAGGTTGTTTATATTTCTCCCAACATTCTTGATTCCAGCTTTTAGGATTCATCCAGTCCACCATTTCTCATGACATGCACTGTATATAAGTTAAATCAGCAGGGTGACAATATTCAGCCTTGAAGGACTCTTTCACTAATTTTGAACCAATTTATTGTTCCTTGTCTGCCTCTAACATTATGCTTTTTAAATTGCATACAGGTTTCTCAGAAGACAGGTAAGGTTGTTCTGGTATTCCCATCTCCTTAAAAATTTTCCACTTTGTTGTGATCCACACAGTTTGGTGAGGTCAATGAAGGAGATGTTTTTCTGGAATTCCCTTGCTTTCTCTATGTTCCAGCAAATGTTGGCAATTTGATCTCTGGTTCCTCTGACTTTTCTAAACACAGCTTGAACATCTGGAAGTTCTAGGTTCATATAATGCTGAAGCCTAGCTTGCAGGAATTGAGCATAACCTTACTAGCATGGGAGATGAGTTCAAATGTTCAGTGGCTTGAACATTCTTTAGTACTGCCCATCTTGGGAATTGGGATGAGAATTGACCTCTTCCTGTCTTCTGGCCACTGCTGGCTTTTCCAAGTTTTCTGATACATTGAGTGGAGCACTGTAATAGCATCATCTTTGAGGATTTTAAATAGCTTTGCTGGCATTCTATCTCCTCCACTAAATTTATGGGCAGCTGTGCTTCTTAAGACCCATTTGATTTCACGTTGCAGAATATCTTGCTCTGAGTGAGAACCTACACCATTGTGATTATCTGGGTCATTAAGATATTTTTTTGTATAGTTCTTCTGTGTACTTTTCCCATCTCTTCTTGGTCTATTCTGCTGTATGAAATCACAAAACACCAGAGAGTCAAGTGATCTTGGTAAAGAAGAACAAAGTTTGAGACTAGGTATGCTGATTTAAATTGTGTTAGAAAGCTATAGTAATAAAAACAGAATGATTTGCTTCTGGCAGGAAAACAGACACATAGATCAATAGAGCAGAACAGAGAAGCTAGCAAGAAACGCACATCCATATATTGTCAGTTAGCTTATGAAAAAGGAGCCAAGAATATCCAGTGGGGAAAGGACAAGCTTTTCAAAAATGGCACTGGAAAAACTGGGTAGTCCTACGAAAAACTGTGCCCCTGTCTTTTACATACACAAAAGTCAACTAAAAAGTGATTAAAAAGTTGATCAAAAGACTTTAAGCAATTAAACCCCTAGAAGAAAACATCGAGGTAATCTTCTTGCCATCAGTCTTTGCAATGAGTTTTTGAGTTTCACACCAAAAGCAAAGGCAACAACTGCAAAAACATACAAGTGGGACCACATCAAACTCCAAACAAAGAAACATCAACAAAATCAAATGGAACTTTACAGACTGACAGAAGATATTTCCAAATTATATATTTGATAAGGGCTTAATATTCAAAAATACATGCCACATACAACTCAAGGGCAAAAAACCAAAAATAATCCAAATTTTTAATGGAGCATAAGAAAAGTAACAGTTTCACTAAATCTGAACATTGGACTGTAGATGAGAGACACAGCAAGGTTTTCCTTCTAGAACAACAAGAGCCTGTGCCTTCCTGGCATTACTTTCTTCATTTCCACTCACTTGTTTGACAATTACAGTTCACTGTGTACATTCATCAGTCAATAGCAATCATCCCACAGTGAGCTATAATATGTACTAAGAACAGCCCCATTGGGGGAAAAAACAACAACAACTAATATTTGCATACTTACAAGTGAGGCATATCCAAAGGAAGGTAATTTCCAGAGTTTACCACTCCATTGTTTTCTATGTTTCATTTCAAAATTGAGCCACCTAATAAGGAAAATAAGTTAGGAGACCTCAATAATACATCAGTTTTGAATGAGAGCATTAATGGATTCTAATTTTGGGGTAACTTATTACTACTGTTGTAACTGTAGTCCTTTTGGTTCTTGACGGCATCAAGATAATAATTAATTATAAATATTAATACCAACATAGGGACACATACATATTAGGCAAGAAGACAAAGTATGGGAAGTCGGCAATGGTAGTAAAGGAAAGGGCAGTATTGCCTTGAGAGGAGGAAGGTTCTCAAAGTTTCTTGAAACACAGAGATCGAGCCAGCTGTGAGGAGTTAGCTTAATTTGTAAACCAGAAACCCTACCAGAAGAAATTTAAGTTCATAAAAATATTACAATGCTAAAACCCAAAATTTAGACAGAGAATAGGGTAGGGTCGGGTATATAGACATTCAAAGTTCTCCATTGCTTAGTGTATCAGGCACTTTAGGACCACCCTCATTGAAGGCTTTCTCTATTGCTCAACCTGCAGGTACCAGCATGGAGAAAGAGATGCCTCTACTCCACAGGCAGTGGACCCCTACCTTTATGGCCTCCTGGCTTTCCTTAAGAAGCATTCCATGCAGCAGATTTCCTCCATCCCATCCCATCAGGCTGACTCCCCACAGTCAAAAAGAGTCCTCACCCTGGGATCATTCTGCAGTCCCCATGGCTCCAGCTCCCAGCTTCCATAGACACCAGTGGACTTACAACCCTGTCCGAGGTATGAAAGGCTGCAGCATGGCTTGTCTATGTGGTTCTCACTCCATTCAGGCTGTCACAGATTAGTGAGTTCACTCCCCAACTGCTTCAAATGCCTCCCCTGTCCCAGTGGATGGCCATGGACGTGGGGATCTCTCCCCTGCGCTTCAGCTCCTTCTCCCCCAGGTGCAGGCTGGTCCCCTTGCTCTCCTCCTTCTTTCCCCTTCCTCCTTGTCCCTTCTTTCCTTTGTCCTACTGAGTTCTGTATGGATCCGGATATTCCTTCTCAGTAGTCAGGTTGTCCTGCCAGCATTTACCTGTTCTTCTGTGAGAATTGCTGCATCTTTGGATGTTCTTGACGCATCAGTGGAGAGAGGTGTACCCCACTGCCACCTACCCCTCCATCATCTTGTCCACCCCCATTTGTGCATGTATTAGGAACGAGTTTCCCTTTCTATTAAGTAACATTGCCATCACCACATATATTTAACTTTTGCTTTTTGAGGAGAACACAGGTAAGTTCTACTCGCTTCCAGTTCAGTCACTCATTCACTCGTGTCCCACTCCATGTGACCCCAGGGACTGTGGCAACACAGGCTTCCCTGTCCATAACCAACTCCCAGAGCTTGCTCAATCTCATGATTAGATCTCTTGATTAGATCTTATGATTAGACCATGAAGCTCAAACTAAGATCCTCAGACCATATTAATTTTTTATACATGAAAATATTTAACCTTTAAAAATCTCCCTATTTGTCCTACCCTCCAGTCTTTGGCAATCACTTTTCTACTCTGAGTTCCATCTTTTTTTTTTTTGAAACTGCTTATACTTGAGATCCTATGGTATTTGTCTTTCTCTGACTTAGTTCACTTAGCGTAATGCCCTCCAGTTTCATCCATGTTGCCACAGATGGAAGGATTTCTTTCTTTTTCTAATGGCTAAATAATATTTACCTATATATGTCACATCACATTGTTTTAATCCATTCACGTGTTGAAAGACTGTTGTTTCTAGTACAAGGCTACTGTGAATAATGCTGCAATGAACATGGGAATAGGGATATCTCTTTGAGACAATGATTTCATTTCCTTTGACTACATATCCAGAAGTGGGGTAATGGATCACATAACTGTTCTCTTTTACATTTCTTGAGGAAACTCCACAGTATGTTTCCATGGGAGTTGCACCAGGATACATCCCTACCAACAGTGCATAAGCACTCCTTTTCTCCACATCCTCAGTAACATTTTTCATTTCTTACATTTTTGGTATTAGCCTTTCAAACAGGTATGAGGTGATATCTCCTGCGCTTTTGATCTGCATTTTGTTTGATTATTACTGATGCTGAGCATCTTGTCATATACCTTTTGATCGTCTATATGTCTTATTTGTGGGAAAATGTCTATTCTTTAAAGTTGTAGCATACATTGTGTTTACTATATTTCAATATACGAAACTCAGTTGCCGACCTATATCAACAATGAACAACAGAAAGTGGAATAAAAAAAAAATCATTTACTGTTGCATCAAAAAAGGATAAACCACTTAGAAATAACCTTAAGCAAGGTGTTGAAAAATTTTTATAGAAAACCTTTAAGATTTTGATAAGAGAAATTTTAAAAGAGTTAAAGATATGTAAAGTTAGGTTATCTATTTATGTGTTTCTTGAGATAGGATTTCTATTACTATAAACATTCCTCTTAGAATTGCTATTGTTGCATCCTATAGGTTTTAGATCATCATGTTTCACTGTTCTTTGTTTCTAGGAAGGTTTTGATTTCCCTTATTTCTTCAGTAACCTGTTCATTATTTAGAAATGTGTTTTTTTAATCACCATGTGAATTTGTGTTTTTTTAAATTTATTTGTTTTCCTTATTCATTGATATCCACCCAACCCATCTCCCACTCCCCCCCCCCCCCCCCCCCCCCCCCCCCCCTAGTTTTATCCAGTCCTCTGGGGTCAGCCCCATGCCTGCACCTACTTGAACATAGAGCGGTTGTTTTTCAGGAAAATACATGTTTCAGATTTCCTTCACACACCCTTTCCCTCTCCCTCAGAGTTCGATCTACCTCTGTGTCTCTCTCACAGATGGGGCACATTACTGTCTTCTAAGTTCCAGTGTTGTTCAATCACCATGTGTTTGTGTTCTTTAATTATTTTTCCATTGAACTAGTTTATGTATTGGACAGAAAAATGCTTGAAATAATTTCATTTTCTTAAATTTTCTGCGTGATTGTGACCCAGATGAGAAATGTGCCATGTTGAGGGTTGTATTCTGCATTTAGGGAGTGCTGGGTTCGTAGGTCTTGCTCTAACACTTACTTTTAGGCTTATGTTTCCTTATTACTTTTCTATTTTGATGACCTGTCCATTGGTATAGGTGCAGTGTTAACATGCCTACCATTATTGTGTTACTATCAATTTCTCCTTTTTGTCAGTTAGTGTTTACCTTATGTATTGAGGTGCTCTTATGTAGGGTACATAAATAGTTAAAATTGTTATGTCTTTTACTTGGACTGATCCCTTGATTATTTGGTAGTGTCCTTCTTTATGTCTTAGAATAGTTTTGATTTTAGGGTCTATTTTTTTTTTTTCTTCATATGAGAATTGCCAATCTGGCTTTTTTTTTTTTTCCCATTTGCATGGGATATCTTTTTCATCCTTTCACTTTCCTTCTGTATGTGTCTCTAGGACTGAAGTGGGTCTCTTGTAGACAGCATATAGATGGGTCTTGTTTTTTATTCATTCAGCCAGTCTGTGTGTTTTGGTAAGCATGGCAGAAGATAATAGCTAATAAAACAACTGATAAAGGATTTCTTTCCATAATACAAGCAGCTCAAACAACTCAGTCATCAAAAGCAAAAAGCAAGAACTGCAAAAATAAACTAATGAGACCACATCAAACTCAAAACCTTCTGCATAGTAAAAAAGGCCATCATAAAATGAAATGACAACTATGGAATGAAAAAAAATTTGCAAATCACATATTTGGTAAGGGCTTCCTATCCAAGTATATATAAGAGACTTATGCAACTCAGTAGGAAGAGAATTTAAAACAACCCAAATTATTAAATGAGCAAAGGAAGAGTAAGTGTTTTGAAAAATCTGAAGAGTAGACTGCAGATGACAGACACGGTAAGTTTTTCCTTCCAAAACAGAAGCCTGTGTCTTCCTGGTGTCGCATTCTTTATCTCCAGTCACCTGCTTGGTGATGGCAGTTCACAGTATACGTCCTTCACTCGATAGCAATCAGCCTACACTGGGATATATGTGCTAAGAATACACTACTACTTAAAAAAAAAAAAAAAACAAAAAACTAATAACTACATACTTAATCTTGAAGCATATAAAATCCAAGGTGATTTTCAGAGTTTTTCACTCCATTGTTTTCTACATTCTGCTTCAAAATTGAAACACCTAGTAATGCAAAAATTAGTAGGGGACCTCAACAATAAATACATAGAAAGTCAGTTAAAACTGGGAGCATTACTGGATTATAATTTGGGGGAATGTATTATTACTAACACTTGTAATTTTATTCCCTTTAATTCTCTGATATACTAGGTTGATATTTATTTAAAATAGTAATACCAGCATAGAGGCACATGGTACTCATGTACAGTAGATTGAGAAAGACAAACCTTACGAGGCAGGAAGTGAAAACATAGAAAATTAGCAATGGTATCAAAACAAGGGGGCAGTACTGCCTAAAAGAAAGCAGAGTTTTCTAATTTTTGGAGACAAAAATTAGACAAGCCAGATGGGAGCCAACCAGCTTAAGCTGTATACCAGAAACTGCACCAGAAGGAAAATGAAGTTCATAAAATATGCTGATGCTAAATGCCAAAATGCAGGCAGTAGGAGAATTGGGTAGGGTTTATGTAGATGCTGAAAACTACTCAGAGAGGTAGACATGGAAGCAAATACACAAATGAGCATCAGAAAAATCAAAGCACAAAAGGGTCTGAAAAATAAATCATAAAGGGACTTGGTAGTCTGATTAAAGGAATAAGAGAATCAAATTAGGAAACCAAAATATAAAGACTTGTGCACATGATAGACCCAGAGAATGCTCAGGAGAGAAAATTTCAGCCTTAGTGACCAGCGAACAGAAGCCTCCAGCATCAGGAACAAACACCCTGGGCAGGACTCATGACTGTGCGCCTCTGGGAACAGGCTCAGTTTCAAAGTTTGGGCACTATACCACCTAAATGCAAACACAGACAAGGATTATAGCTTGCTATGGCACTGAATCAAGACAGTAGTATTTGTTAGTTTATTTTTTTCATTCAACTATAAAGTTAATGAATCACTAACCAAAGATAATTGACACCATCAGTTTCCAGTCAGATCCTCCTTAGTCATACAATGGATATCTGAACCTGTTATATGATCCTCAGTAATAGTTCTAATAATTGAATTTATTGATGTTTAATTGAAGGGGAATTGTGTTACAGTACTGTACTGCTTTCGGTCAAACATCAACATGAATCAACCATTGGTATACCTATGTCACCCCGCTCTTGAGCCTCCTTCCTGCCATCCTTCCCATCCCACCCCTCGAAGTTGTTAGAGAAAAATATGGAAGGCTTCACAAATTTCTGTGTCATCCTTGGGCAAGTGCCATGCTAATCTTCTCAGTATTATTCTAATTTTTTAATATATGTG
The DNA here is from genome assembly GCA_917880005.1 of Nanger dama. NCBI lineage: Eukaryota > Metazoa > Chordata > Mammalia > Artiodactyla > Bovidae > Nanger > Nanger dama. Next base: position 8,658,537 of record CAKJTW010000032.1, on the reverse strand, counting down.
CTGCCAAAGCAAACACAAGAATAACATTTAACAGAAAAAAAAACAAACATATAGTTAGTTATCTACCAATAAATGATCAATTACTTTAAGAATTTGGGTATTCTGCTATATTTACCAGCTCTTATAAAGTCGAATTTTATAAGGTTCAAAGTTCCATGAAGGAATATTTTAATGCATGACACATGTATACATGCACAGAAATATGTGCACACAAATACGTCTATGTTATACGAGCTATTATTCTCCTTTCTTGTCACAATAAAGTCTTTAGTTGATGAGAGATATAGTCCCAAATTTCTCCAATTTATATGCCTTCCTTTGATAACCACTTCTTTTATTTTCATCACCTAATTTTAACTAACCATTTTGTTCTTAGATACCATGCCCCTTTAAACTAACTAAGAGCAGAGAAAACCTAGTAAATGCTGATATCGTATCCTTAATTAAATTACTACTTTTCTGGTAAATTGGAAAAAGAATCATTTCAGGTCTCATTCAGGAGGATAAAATCTCTATTTTACCAGTTCTCTTATTCATACTCAGTTCTTGCTCACTTCAGTCTTAAATTCTGCTTGTGTACAAAGGACTCACAGGAGAAGTAATATTAAAATCATGCCTGCAAGAGTCTATGATTTTATGCTTTCCTTGGCCAAAGGTAGTGCCAGGAATAATTTCTGAATTATTATAATTACAGCACATCATGGAAACATGAAGTCTAGTTTATTATCAAAGAGGAGCTGCTTGGAGATGGTTCAAAAACTAAGCCCCATGGGTTGTCAGGATGTACTCCTGAACAGACAGATAAATTTTGTCCCTAAAATGTCAAAGTCAGGAAGCACAGGCCTTGTTCACAGAGCTGATGACGTTGTCTTGGGTGCTGACCAGGTAATATTCTTGTATTACCATTTGGAGATTCATTTGCTATTTTCTCAAAGAAACAAATGTAACGAGAGGATTAAAGATGCATAAAAGGAGAAGAGCTGTCAAGGTGCCTAGAAGAAAGGCTGGCCAGGAGAATCAGGCCCCCACACTGATAATTGTCAGAGACTGTAACAGTGAGTGTTTTATAGACAGAGTAGAACAAGTGGATAAAACCAGTGTTCTAAGGTCACTGCTGTTTTTCAGTCAAAGACAAAATATTTTTCTCTTTAAGCAGAGTCATCACAGCTCCTGATGTGGTCCTGGTTACACACATCAGACCAAGAGCCACAGGCATGTGTGATGTGACAGGAAGTGAACAGATGACTGTATTTGTGCCCCAGTCACCTGCATCTGCTAATAATGGAACCTGGGGAAAATTACTTGTCCTGTCCAAGTCATCACATCTTCATTAACATAACTTGATGATAATAGTGAAGATTAAGGCTATTTCACAGGGGTCTTGTGAAACACAAATTTTAACATGTTTTAAAGCTTTTGGGAAAGTATCAAAAACATGCGTCGGGTTACTGAGGTGAGTGAGAAGTAAGGTACAGTATCCTTTTTCTCTCAGTATTCTCTGTACTCAAAAGTAGCGATCAGTCAGTCATGTGTTTACTCTTACCCCACTGTGATGGTAAACCACACAGATCAACTGGACTTTTCTTGTCATTTCAGTGTCTAAAATTCAAACATTAGTCAATGTAGAGTGAAAAACTTAAAAACTCCTAGAGGGCCCTGTTGCCAGAGTCTGCAGAGTCCCAACACTAAACTGTCTTAAAATAATGGCCTAAACACTCTGGCTCAGAATTAAGTTCCAAATGTTTGCAGAGCACAGAAGTACTTCTGGGAGCAATATAAAATTACAGGGAGTAACCTACTTCTCCAACTATCTATCTGTGCAAATATCATCATCCATTTAAATTGACACAGAAAGCACTCCTTCTCTCCCACCCCAGCTACTATATCACCGACTCCTGCTCAGAGCAACAGGGAAGGAGAAGTCTTCCCTCCACCGTATGGATTTGATAACCTCAGGTGACTAGATCATATCAGAATGGCTCATGTTTTTAATTAAACAGGGTTCTGCCTGCTCCTGCTGCTGTTCATGTCAAATCTGCTCTTGTGCCAAGGCAACTCATGCCGGTCCTGCTGTCCTGACACGTTTGACATCCCCCTGAAATCCCTTACAGACCTGTTTCTCAATGCCTCCAGGCTGTCACACAACATGTTTAAGCATTCTGCCATACTATTCCATGAGTCTGTAAGTACTGTGGTGGTGGTGGTTTAGTTGCTAAGTCATGTCTGACTCTTGCGACACCATGGTCTGTGGCCCTCCAGGCTTGAAGATGGAACCCTTGCATAAGTGACTGGGCTATACTGTCCTTTGTCTGCATCAGCCAAACTTCAAATAACACAGTCTCTAGGTCAAAGAAGCCATCAGCTCATAAGATGTGGAAACAGAAAACAGGATTAGTTTTGTGAAATCTCAAAGATTCTTAAGAAGTGCAATAACTTTTTCAATTTCCTTTCATTCATTTTCTTTTGTAAATTTTTAAAATAAATGATTTTGTATTTGTCATCAAGAATGCCATAAAAGGGGGGCTTCCCTGGTAGCTCAGTGGTAAAGAATCAGCCTGCCAGTGCAGCAGACCCACGTTTGATCCCTGATCAGGAAGATCCCACGTACCAAAGAGCAACTAAGCCCAGGCACTACAATTACTGAGCCTGCACTCTAGAGTCTGGGAGCCCCAGTTACTGAAGCCTGTGTGCCTTGGAGTCTGTGCTTGGCTATAAGAGAAGGTACTGCAGTGAGGGGCCTGTGCACAGCAACCAGAGAGTAGCCCCTGCTCTCCACGACTAGAGAGAAGCAGCAGTGGAGGCTCAGCACAGCCAAAAACAAATAAATAAAATATTAAAAAAAAGAATGCCATAAAAGAATACAATAGACTCAGTGGAATAAACAACAGAAATTTATTTCCTCACAGTTCTGGAGCTAGAAGTCCCAGATCAGGGTGCCAGCAAGGTGAGGTTCTGGTCAGAACTCTTTCTTCCCAGGCTGGCTTCTCCGTGTGTCCTCACACAGCAAGGCGGGTGGGGAAAGAGAGATAGAGGAAAAGACAGAGAGACAGAGAGAGAATTCTCTGGTGTTTCGCTTCATGAAGACACTAAACCTACTGGATGAGTGCTCCACCCTAAGAGCTCATTTAACCCTAATGGGCTTCACTGGTGGCTCAGATGGTAAAGAATCTGTGCTCAATGTGAGAGACCTGGGTTCTGTCTCTGGGTCTGGAAGATTCCCTGGAGAAGGATACAGCAAGCGACTCCAGTCTTCTTGCCTGAGAAATCCCATTGACAGAGGAATCTGGTGGGCTACAGTCCATGTGATCCCCAAAAGTCGGAACCCTTTTCAAAACACAATACTTTGGCAGTTAGGGCTCTAACAATGAACTTGAAGAACACACATTCAGTCCACATGCGACCTGACACAAAGCACTTTTAGGTGGGACTGCAGAAAAGGAAGCATGTAGATTTTCTGGTCCTTCAGTGTCTCTCTGGGCTTTCTTCTCCAGGCTTAAATAGCCAATAAATGAGAACTGCTCTGCAGTGAACTTGGTGAATGGAACATGTTAAACAAAGCTGAATCCTGGTCACAAAACCAGATAATGGTAGTTTCTTTAATGCTACGATTTATTGTTTTAAGATTTGCAGTGAATAGCTTTAGAGCTACAGTAGAAAGGGAGTTTTCAGCTGGAAACAATTATTATTTTTTCTGAGGAAAGTATTTGAAAATTGTATGTTAATTCTTTTAGGTCAATCAAGGAGCACACAGTAGAGCAGACAGCTAATAAAAAGCAGTATTAAAGGTTTCTATTAAATTCACATAGTTCTTTTTACTCACTAGTTTTTGTTTCATCTTCCATTTTTGACTGCCCATTTTTCTTCAAGTCTTCCAAGGATCTCTTGAAATGTGCATAACTTTCACTAAAGGTTACTGTTTCTCTATCAATGTGTTAGCTAGATTTTTCTACTCTTATTATTCTCAGTCCATTGCTTAGTATTTCATATAACTTTATGTCATGTTTTTCTGCCATAACACTTTGTCACCATAAACAACATTGCATTCTGCACCTGGGATGAACACTAAGGTTTTTGATGGGTGGATTCAGTGATAAGTCAGAGTCACAACTGTATAACTCCTTATAAGGGAATATATTGGCTCTAATCCACAGTAAACAAAAGACTAAATGGTTAAATATAGGTGCATGCATGCATTCTAAGTCACGTCAGTTGTGTCCAATTCTTTGCAACTCTACTGACTGTGGCCCAACAGGCTCCTCTGTCCATAGGACTGGCCAGGCAAGAATACTGGAGTATGCTGCTATACCCTCTTGCTAGGGATGCTCCTCACCTAGGGATCAAACCTGAGTCTTCTTATATCTCCTGCATTGGCAGGAATGTTCTTTACCACTACCATCACCTGGGAAGCACCAAGTATTGGTACAAAAGTACTATATTTGGTTCAAATACTAAAAAATGAAAAAAAAAAGATAATAAAATATAAAAGGGAAAAAGGTTGAACTTAGAAAAGTTAGATGTAAAATATTTTTATAGAGACAATGCATAGAAAAAGTAGGAAAAGAATGACTTTCAAGTTTTGTAATGCCCCCTCATTAAAAAATTACAAGACTGTTAAACATGTTAATATTCTGGTAATGGGTTCATCTACCAAATGCCCAACAACCCTAACTAACTGCCTGATCACTTTCAGGGTGAAAAATATGCCCAGAACCTACCATACACTATCAATGCCACCAAGAGCTGCCACACCGATCCTCTCCAAGCTCCCCAAGAAAAAGAAAAAGCCCTAAAAATGAACGTAAGTCTTTCACCTGGGTTTTTCACCAGGTCAAATGAGATAGTATATAGCTTACGAGGCTTCATAATATTAGAGATAATGGTAACTGTACATGAAGAAAAGGGTGGAGGAACCGTAAACAACTGAAGAGAAATTATAGTATGCCCTTGATGAAGCACGAGCGAAAGCAAGGGATGACTAAAGATCTGTAGTAGCAAGATAAATAACAGATCAATAAATTGTCCATGCAGACAACTTTAGTTCAATGAATGGATTAGACACAGCATTGCAGCTATTATACTGTACAAAAACAGAAAATGAATGGGAACTTCCATGTGTAAAATATAAGATTACAAAATTCATGAATATGTAAGAAACACACCCCAATTTTGAGCACTCCCTGTTACTAGTGACTGCTACGTGGGAGTCCTATACTGCACCACCCGAGCCCCCGCATCTGCCTTTCAAGGCTCTCCGGATTCTGCTTCTACTTCTCTGATACCTCCTTCATTCATCATTCTCAATGAGTCTTCTGTCACCTTTTATTTTTAATTTGTAAGTCTCCCCCACAATGGCCTATAAAACATTGCTTTGCTTCTCATAGCCGCAACAATTGTCTCTCTTCTGAGGACAACACAGTTTACATGTCAAGCCTCAATCATTTATGGCAGCTCCAAATTTTCACCATTATAATCTCTCCTTTCTGATTTCCTGCATTATCCTTCATCCTAACATTATTTAAAATATTTTCACATGCATCCCCCGTTAAAATACTATTTTCTGTCTTTACATCTTTCTTAACGATACCAGCATTCTTTTCCTCTGTTAAGCTCATTAATAGTGAGGATGAGCAAGTAAAGGAAAAAGGCCAAAGAGGAAGAAGAAGGGGACTGTTCAATAAACTTAAATTCAGAGTTTACTGGGAGTTACCACATGGCCTCACATTTTGCTAACCACTTTATGTGCATTACTATATTTAATCCTACTCAGTTCTTTGTTCTTTACCAGTAAAACAGTTCACGGCTGTAAGGAAATCAAGCATATTAACTAGAGATCTTCAGCCCCTGGGATTTTCAGGCTCAATTCTGCTAGTAGTAGTGAACCAGAGAGGAAACCCTCCATTGTGAATCCCACTGATGCTGTTACTAAAGACAACGCTGTGCCATTTTCTGCCCAGACACATGTCAACAAAACAGACTCTTCTGATGTCAGCAGGGGGCTGGTGTCGGGATCAGCTGAGGAGAGAAGCCTGTTTAGGAATGCCATGCCTTCTTCCTTGTCTCTTTGTTGTAATATCATAAAACAATTACTGATCAAAAATCAATACGAAGGACTCATCTGATTCATTAATACGAATGAATCACTGGGTGACAATGATGTGGGCACAGGTGGCATCCCTCTTTCCTGGGTCAGGCTCTGCAGGCACATACTGACTTGCTGTAAATACTTACATTCTCTCACGCAAATATACAAACACAAAAGAACTCATTGAGTGGTGGTAGAATGTAGAGGAAAAAGAAAATTCTTCATGTTGTAAATTAGAACGCATGAGAAGATTCAGTTCCTAAAATAACCGAGATTTTTATATTTCAGCAAAGTGTGAACTAACAGCTTACCTTTATACTTTTGCAACTTTTACTACCTTCAAAAATCTCTGCATACGCGAAGGAATAATCAAGAGTTTTTTAGGTCAGCTGTTCTGAGCAAAGATCACATGTTACCAAAACCACTGAATTATGATTATTTTAATGTGACTGTTTCTTCTGGTTGCTTAGAATGAAGACCTTAGTAAGTGGATACTCATGTTACTGTACTCCTGGCATAGACCTCTGTATCAACTAGTCCAGGACCTGCGGAGTATGAAAGAAGTCTCAGATACTATCCTATCAAATGCCACAGAGACTGTGAAAAATCTAATAGAACTTCAAGCACTTATAGAGAGGCAATTCAGCCAGGTGAGCATCCTGCAGAAGGCTTTCTTGCTTTGTTCATGAATGAAAGAGGTGACCTCTGTAATGTGTATGGTGTTTTGAAATATCTCATTTTGTAAGAAAAAGATTCATGACTTCTATATTCTAGACTGCAACTACATAAAGCAGGAGCCTAGGCATTCATAGTAATAGATTCTACCGTAAAGGAATCAGAATTTCACTGCAATTTTTGACATGGGTAGCCTTCCCTGCATTGCACACAGTTCTACCAAAAGCTTGGCTCTTCCTGGGCACAGGTGGTTGAAATATTTTCAAGAGTAAGAGAACTAGAGAACAGAATTTCCAAGATCAGCATTTTCTTCAAAGTAACCCAGGACATATACTATTGAAGTTCCAATTGTCTTCTTTCTCTGTTCTCCTCAAATCAAAGGATGAGAGTGGGAAGGAAGAAAAGAGAAAGTTAAAACTAATCTTGAGTATGTTTCTATATTTTATATTTTTAATAGTTTTCTCATAGGCTGGCTCCAAAATCCCTATCTAGAGGGTTTTATATTAGTATGTCTTCTCCAAATCTTACTTTGATAATTAGAAGCAAGAAAGATAAGCAAATACTAATAAAACACATAACAAGTCATTATCATTTGGATATTTAGGTTATTTATCCAGTAAGGCGGACGATGCAAGAGGCTCGCATTTTCTGGTCAATCGCGTCCTGGGCATCCGGAGATGAATATGTGCGACATTCTGCATTTTATAAGCTGTACAAGTGCCTGTATATGGATTCACGTAAAGTTGACGTGTACACCAAGGTCCTGGCGTGCCGAGTCACCAACACGTGCTATATCTACAGCCATCCTATCCAGCCCTGAGGTGGTCATGATGATGTATTCCATAGCAAGATTCTTCAAAATGTATAGATTTTTAATGCATGCTCTGTGAAATGGGTCTCCTCTTAAAAAATACACACACTCTGTAAAGATGTCAAAACATAAGAGGGTAATTTCTTAACATTTCTTATCTTCATTTAATAGAAAATCAAAAGAAAATCCACCCTTACGATTGAGAGAATGAAGCTCCTATTAAAATTAGTCACAAATAGCAGAACCTGGCATTACAAAGAAGACCATTAAGAGATTACTTAAGAATCACAGCCAATTATTCTGGTCAAGTTATTAGAATCAAAGATTTAGACAATTGTTCATGGTTCTGGTCATGCCACCAAGAAGACTGAATTCTCAAGATTCTTTATGAAAGCCAGCTATGAACTGTCAGCCAGCTATCACAGTGTTACACCAGACAAGATAAGTGCTTTGCAGCTTTGTATAAATAGCATGAGGTTTACTGAACTGTCTAAAGATTGTTAGGATGCTGTCTTGGTCCTTCTGGGTTGCTATAACAAAACATCACAGACTTAAAAACAACGGAAATGGATTTCCACAGCATGGTGATGCAGGGCCCTTTCTGGTCACACACTTCTTTCTGTATCATCACACAGGGGAGGGCTCAGGAGCTCTGTGTGTCTCTTATATATAAAAGCACTCAACTCATTGAGGAGGCTCCATTCTTATAACTCCATCACCTCACAAAAGCACCACCATTGGAATCAAGATTTCATCATATGAAATTTCTGGGGGACACAAAGGCTGAGACCATAGCAGATATAAACATGAACAGGCTCATCCTCCTCCAGTAGCTGTTGTCACCCATACTCCACTGGATCCTCATCTCCTGCATCACCTTGCAGCCATTCCACATTCCATCACTCTGGGTTTCACAAGTCCACGTCAGTCAAGTGTCAGCTCCATCTCATATTCAGCCTATTCAATGTTTCCCTCTCCCCTGCTGAGGCCCAGGGGACCTACCAGGAAGTGCAGATGTGTCCATTTCTGCAAGGTTCCTTCTCTCTCCCTCTTTGGATCTTCATTCCTTGGGCCATGTTGGAACAGGGTAGATGGTAACGAGATGGGAAAGTTCTGACATCACTGACTTGCATGGTGCTGTTGTAGCCTTCTCTTGGTCCAGATGGACTGATCTGAAATTCCCCTGGCTGACAAGTGTTTCCCTTGAGGGGTATCCTTGTGATTTTCCAGGACTTTCATAAGTTGAGGATCCCCAAATTCATAGTTTCCTTTTTAATCAGGGGAAATGTTCTGGAACCCACAGATCCCCACATGCAATAGTCACCACAGCCTCTCTGTTTCCCTCACTCTGCAAGCACCATCTGGAGAATATTAAGCAGCCCAGAGTCAGCTGCCTACTAGCTGACCCATGTATCATAAACACTCCAAATAATTGAATGGCAGAAATGCTGGTGTGCATCTGTCCACTGCTGTGGATTCAGGACAGTTGTCCAACTGGTCACATAGACACTGAGTAGATCAGAAAGCTGGTTCAAAAACACATTTATCTGAGATACCATTCTCTCTTCCTTTTAGAGTAACTGTCCTTGTCAGTATTTATTTGGTTTACAAATATGCCCAAATATGCCCTAGTAGATCCCTGAATAATAAAATTCTCCAAATAGACTAAGTCTCTACTGAGACTGGAGCAATGTGATTGGATTAGGGTTGCTCAGCTTGTTCAACAGCCTCCTAACAACCGGGGATGAGGGCCAACTTCTTGACTGGCTCTCCTAAGAAATCAGTGATGTTGCTGGGCTGGTTTTGCAGCATCTTTAGGGCTTTAGCAGTAATTCCTGGTAAACAGAAAATGGGAAATCAGAAGGTAGAAGGGAAAGGGGATGAATAAGAGAGAAGGAAGGAAAGACAGAAGGAAGGAAAAGCAGCAAAGGTAAAGTGAATCTAGGACATGGGTAGTGAAGGATGAAAAGATGTTAGAACACTTTATTTTCAAGCACCCAAATATATATGCTTTTTAAAATATCCTAAGAGCAGATATTTCATAGTCCCTTTTATTTCCATTTTCTCTTTTCTTCATAATTGTCCTTTATATTAGGAGTATTCTTTTGTTGTTACTAAAGGCCATAGTTCTAGAGATGAACAAAGATTGGCAACTCTTCAGGGCAGAATCCAGCCAAATTATCTTCTTTTAGGCAAAGTCACCTTTCACCCACATACAGGAACACTGTCCAGCAAAACCAACCTCTTCCCTCATAGGTAGGGTTATTCTTGCCTGAGTCCTGCCCCTGCCTCTACCTGGGATGACCCATGCCTTTCAGAACATGACAGAATACTCTGTCCTGAAGCAATCTATCAAACTCTCCTTTGACTCCTTCATGCATGTAAAGTGTCAACTTTCTTGTATTTTCACTTTCTTCAAAAAGATAAAAGAAAAACTCTGTAAGCACTTTCTAAGTCATTTACTGCCCAAAACATCTAATTCTATTGTGTCACTTGCTTAACTTTCTTTCCTTCAATGTCTAGATATTTCCAGCAAAGAGAATGGTGTTTATTAGGGTGAAAATTTGGCAATAAGGGGGACAAAGCAATTGGAGGAAACATGTCCTCTCCAATAGACCACACACATCTTCAGATCTTTGTCTCTTATAAATTTTATTTCAAGCATGAATTTAGGACTTTATATCAAGCACAGAGGTGGTGACACTGAGAGTGCTCTCCTTGCTTGGCTGTGACATATAAAGTGAATACTGTAGATTTCAGACAGTATTGAACAGAGCCATAGATATTCTATAGCGTCAGTCAGGAATAGTCAAAGAGGGGATATTTGGACAGGATTTGACAATCACTCCCTTACCATCCAGAAAGCATTGATTTTCCCTCCTAAACAGATTTCCATGTAAGATTACATTTGAAGAAATGGCCCTGCTATATCAAGAATAGTAGCAGTGGTTACCGAATGGAAACAAACAAATGAAGAACCTTTGAAGTTCACTGACCTTATAGCTGAGTAAATCACATGTCATGGATACAGTGAGGACTTAAACTGAGGTTTTAAAAGCCTCTGTTTTCCAGAAGCAGGGTTGCAATTTGTGGAGAAGGAGAGGGTGATATAAACACACAAACTGCTGTATTACATGGTAGAGTGAAGAAGAATAAGATGCGATGCCACCATGGGGCTACAGTGGATTGAAGTACAGCTAGGAGCCATCTGTGTCATAGGAGTGACACTGATGGGATGGCTTTAGGATGGAGTTTTGAATGGTTGATGGGATATTGATGTGGAAAAATAGGAAAACTGTATATCTGCCAATTCATTTAGGATCATCTTATGAAGTAAGGATCTGCAACATCCTAGATCAAGGCAACTGAGATACTAATACATATAACATTATAAGGTATCAGTGAATGATCAAGTCTGACAAAAAAGTTTTCATTTTTTACCATTCATGTTGTATCTCTCATGATTATGCTTCCATGATATACTGTATATATTACTGTAGGGTTAGAATGGAGAACTACTTGTATGGATTTTTATGCATTATGGAGAATCATATATTCCAATTCAGAGAGTTTGTCTTTATTCTACAAAGGAACAGGAAACCAAGAATATTTAGTTCAAGAGAGCAGAATGTCCAGAATTAGAAAAGAGAAACTTTAATGTGGATTTAAGAGTTGTGGCTGTTGGGGCTGGTAGAGAAAGAGAAAGAGACCAGAAAGAGCTGGGAATATTATGACATTAAAAATCAAAGAGGGCTCTGCCAAGTGAAAAGAAGCAAAGGATGTGAGAGATACATGAAATGAAATAGACCTTGACCACATGCAAGGAATGAGGCAGACATAAGAGTCAAAAAGGCATCCAGCAATATGGGACTAGCTGAGTCAACAAATGGCTGAAAAGTCAGATTGAATGGAGGAAATGAATTAAGATTTTTATCCAAAAGCACCTGAGCTCTATTTTCCTGTATTTCATCAACTTAGTACCAGAAATCACCAAAAATGTTAAGGTTCTGCAGCAAATGATATAAATAAATATTCTATGGAGCCTCTGCTAGACTCTATGGAATACCAGATCCAAAGCATGACTACCAGTGACAACAAGCAGTAAGTCTCTAGTCACTTTCAACACTTACATAAGACATACATTGTAAACATAGAAGATGAATGGAAATCAAATGGAAACAACCCATACCTTTACAGAGCCAGCCTAAACAAAACCTAAAACCCAAGCAAACTAGAGGTAATAGTCTCCATAATCATATGTTCACTTTCTTCAAGAGTGTCTCATTCCTTTTGCCTGAATCCTCCCTTGTTTACTAACCCTTCATTGCCTAAAAGCCTCTAGATGGTCAGCTAACCACTAATCAAATAAATAATTAAACAGTGTTCACACCTGAGATATATTTGTATTGATGGACTCTTCAAACTGAAAAGCTTTCTAATAGCCTCAACATAAAATTCTAAAACTGGAAGGACTCCTTCCCAGCCTCTTTCAAAATGCCCAGTGGGCAGCAATTGCAAGTCTAGCTACTTAGACATCTTCTGCTTTAATTATAACCTGTTTGGATAGTGAAGACAGGAGACAGATGAAGCACTGAAAGATGTCGAGAAAGAAATGCATGGACATGTGGAAAAGAAACCATAAGCCTTAAATGCGGATCTATGCCTGCACACCATACCATGTGTGACGGAGCCAGGTGGGCCTAATGAGGGATGGATTTTTTAAGAAAGTTCTATATGAGTTGACACTGAGTAGTGTGATTCAACTCAACTGTTTCAACATGATTCTTTGATTCTAAGACTCAAAGCCACTTGTCTCATTTAACTGCACCAAGTCAAAAAGGGAATACACTTATTGCCTATTTGAACACTGCTAAGAGTCACCCTACTTATTTAACTTATATGCAGAGTACATCATGAGAAATGCTGGACTGGAAGAAGCACAAGCTGGAGTCAAGATTGCTGGGAGAAATATCAATAACCTCAGATATGCAGATGACACCACCCTTATGGCAGAAAATGAAGAGGAACTAAAAAGCCTCTTGATGAAAGTAAAAGAGGAGAGTGAAAAAGTTGGTTTAAAGCTCAACATTCAGAAAACGAAGATCATGGCATCCGGTTCCATCACTTCATGGGAAATAGATGGGGAAACAGTGGAAATTGTCAGACTTTATTTTTGGGGCTCCATAATCACTGCAGATGGTGCTTGTAGCCATGAAATTAGAAGACGCTTACTCCTTGGAAGAAAAGTTATGACCAACCTAGATAGCATATTCAAAAGCAGAGACATTACTTTGCTGACTAAGGTCCGTCTAGTCAAGGCTATGGTTTTTCCTGTGGTCATGTATGGATGTGAGAGTTGGACTGTGAAGAAGGCTGAGCACCGAAGAATTGATGCTTTTGAACTGTGGTGTTAGAGAAGACTCTTGAGAGTCTCTTGGACTGCAAGGAGATCCAACCAGTCCATTCTGAAGGAGATCAGTCCTGGGTGTTCTTTGGAAGGAATGATGTAAAGCTGAAACTCCAGTACTTTGGCAACCTCATGCGAAGAACTGACTCATTGGAAAAGACTGATGCTGGAAGGGATTAGGGGCAGGAGGAGAAGGGGATGACAGAGGATGAGATGGCTGGATGGCATCACTGACTCGATGGAAGTGAATCTGAGTGAACTCTCGGAGTTGGTGATGGACAGGGAGGCCTGGCATGTTGCAATTCATGGGGTCACAAAGAGTTGGATACGACTGAGCGACTGAACTGAACCGAAGAGATTATAAAAGTTCTCATGGCATGAAGAAAATCATAACTATTTCTAGTGTCAGATGTTCACCAGACTTATTGAGGTGATCATTTTAAAATATGTATAAAATAATTTTGTTGTACACCTGAAACCAAATAATATTATATGTCAATATTATCTATTTATAATGATACCTGAAACTGAAACATCATATTTATCAATGTGACCTATGTATAATGATCATATATTCATTATATTATATACATAACACATATGCACACCTTCAGCAAAGTTCAGTCTCTCAGTCATATCCAACTATTTGAGACTCCATGGACATCAGGCTTCCCTGTCCTCCACCATCTCCTGAAGCTTGCTCAAACTCATGTCCATTGAGTCGGTAATGCCATCCAACCATCTCATCCTCTGCCATCTCCTTCTCCTCCTGCCATCCATCTTTCCCATCATCAGGGTGTTTTCCAATGAGTCAGTTCTTTGCATCAAGTAGAAAAAGTTTTGGAGCTTCAGCTTCAGTATCAGTACTTTCAATGAATATTCAGGGCTGATTTCCTTTAGTATTGACCAGTTTGATCCCCTTGCAGTCCAGGGGACTCTCAAGAGAATTCTCTAACACTGCAGTTCAAAAGCATCAATTCTTGGTGCTCAGTTTCCTTATGGTCCAGGTCATACATCCATATTGCCTATTGGAAAACCATAGCTTTGACTAGATGGAATTTTATTTATATATATAAACATATATGTACACAGAGCTATGTAAGGAAAAGTTTTAAAAAGGAATATAATTCTATCTTGGATGAAGAAAACAAATCAACTAGTATATATATTTTTCAAATGTGCATTTTAGCTGTCATGTTGGGTCTAGAACTTTAACTTCAAATGTAGGTTATGTTTATGCTGATGAAACAGAAACGTGTCTTAACCTTGTAACATTAACTGCAGACCAGCTTATTTACAACAGCTAATCGAAACCACAAAATTTTGAAACCTGTAGGCCTGCCCAGTACTCTGCTATTTGTCATTTAACCAGTTGATCATTGATTTAATTCCTCCTTGACTCAGAAACTGTTATAGGTGCTTAGTTTACATCAACAAAGTAGGCAGACACTTATCCTCATGGAACTGATATTCTAGCTAGGGGAAGACAGATAATCTGCAATAAACATGAATCCAAGTACATTATATGGTATGTTAACAGGTGATCTGTACTAAAGGAAAATAAATAGTAAAACAGAGGATGAGATTTTGGGAATGAATGTGAAGAAAAGGACGTGATTTAAAGAAAAATAATTCAGACCACACTGAGGGGAGAAAACATGATTTTTTTGCATTCAAGATTCAAGTTTTCCCCTGTCCAATCAGGTCTCTTGGTCTTCTACCCAACTTCAAAAATGTTTCCGTCTCTGAGGCTGTATGCAAACTCATGCAAACATGGATGTTCTGAACATTCTGCCTCTCTTCAGTTGAACTGGTTTCAAAAAAAAATTTTGGTAAACTCCCCCAAATTAAGTAACATTTTATGCAGCAAATTTTGATAATTTTCTGTTTCCTGAAGAACTAATCTCCAAGTTATTTTCCATTTATCAACATACTGTCAATGACCTAATTATACTATGTAAAAATATTATATATGCATTGCTATTCTAATATATTATGACATTTAAAAAGTCTACACAAAATATAAACTAAATTAGAGTGAGATAAAAATAAATAGAAATGGAAATGGTAACATTTTCTTCCCCAGGGGATGAAGATACTCATTTTTATGGCCACTGGACTAATGGATTCTGAATGTACACACATAATTATACCAGTTGTTTACTATAATAGTAATGTAATTTCTTTTGTATATAGCTTCAATCAACATTCTCAGAATACCACAAGGGGCCAAGAATAAAATTATATATGAATAACTCTCTTCATATGCATATATAAAATTTTGAGCTCAATTAAGGAATCATCTTAAGCTCTTTTGTTATTCTGTCAATTCATATACTGGTAAATAATCTAAACTCTACAATAGATCTCTTTTTTTTTTCAGGATTTAAATCTCAAATTATAATAAAAGCAGAGTAATGACCTTAAAAAAATGGCCTAGTGAAAAAGCTGGCTTAAAGCTCAACACTTAGAAAACAAAAATCACAGCATCCGGTCCCGTTACTTCATGGCAAATAGATGGGGAAACAGTGGAAACAGTGGCTGGCTTTATTTTTCTGAGCTCCAAAATCACTGCAGATGTTGATTGAGCCAAAAATTAAAAGACACTTACTGCTTGGAAGGAAAGTTATGACCAACCTAGACAGCATATTAAAAACCAAAAACATTACATTGTCTAGAAGTTCCGTCTATTCAAGGCTACGGTTTGTCCAGTGGTCATGTATGGATGTGAGAGTTGGACTATAAAGAAAGCTGAGCACCAAAGAATTGATGGTTTTGAACTCTGCTGTTGGAGCAGACTCTTGAGAGTCCCTCAGACTTTGAGGAGATCCAACCAGTCCGTGCTAAAGGAGATCAGTCCTGGGTGTTCATTGGAAGGACTGATGTCGAAGCTGAATGCCAATACTTTGGCCACCTGATGCAAAGAGCTGACTCATTTGAAAAGATCCTGATGCTGGAAAAAATGGAGGGAAGGAGGAGAAGGGGACAACAGAGGATGAGATGGTTGGATAGTATCACCAATGCAATGGACATGGGATTTGGTGGACTCTGAGATTTGGTGATCTAGGGAGGCCTAATGTGCTGCAGTTCATGGTTTGCAAAGAGCTGGAGACGACTGAGCAACTGAACTGAATGGAACTGAAATGGCCTAGAAGAATTAAAAAAAATGTCATATGGATATCATTATACATACGAATGCATTTGTAAAGAAAATTAATGAGAAAATACAGAAGACTTACCATTTGCTGAACCAAAAGATGTACTCACTCAGAGCTGAATATACATATAATCTAAAAAATAAAAATAAAAATACTTTTTCTGCTTCTGATGACTTCTAAAGAAAGGGGCTCCATGACTTTCATCTCCAGCCTACTGTGGACTTCTTTCCAATTTTCTGCTCAACTTCCCTTTATGAAATCTCTTCCCTAGGTTATAAAACACACTTTGGGCTTCTGGTTCAGACAAGATGGTCTTTTCTCTTTGTGCCCGCTCCTCTGTTTGTTCTGGAAAGAAGGAACCACTAAAGGGACCTTGTATATTTGGCAAGAAGAAAGTGAACTGAAGAATGGAAGATAAACACAGCAGCACCTGACAGAAGACAAGCCAGGCCCAGCATTCCTGACCTCCAGCCTTGAATCAGAAGGCAGCCTGAGTAGGGCTGTTCCTCCCAAGGAATACATGTGAAGGAACACCAGGTGGTGGTTTAGTTGCCAGGCTGTGCCTGACTCTTTAGGATCCTATGGACTGTAACCCGCCAGGTTTCTCTGTCCATGGAATTCTCCAGGCAAGAATATGGACTTCATATCCTACTCCAAGAGATCTTCCCAACCCAGGGATTGAATCCAGGTCTTCACAAGACAAGTGGATTCCTTACTGTCTGAGCCACCAGGAAAGCCCAAGAAATTTAATAATGGCATGGATATTTGGAAATTAAAAAGATAAAAACTTTTGTTAATTTTAGATAAAGTAGACTTTAGAGCAAAGCAATATCTAAGGACAAAGGAATACAAGGACATTACATAAGGAAAAAAGAGTCAATCCAGCAGGAATACATAATATTTCTAACAAACAACATAATCTCAAAATCTTTGAAGCAAAAATAGATACATCAACTGAATACTCCTATAAACTTCAATGAGATTGAAACTGATATAAAATTTTTGAAAAGGAAATCATCAGTCCAAGATAGGTTGACCAGAGAATTCTAACAAATATTTAAAAAATTAAGATCAATTTGACATAGTCTCTTCAAGAAAATGAAAGAGGGACCATTCCCAGCTAATGAGATGGGGCCAGTATTGCTCTGTATCAAAATCAGACAAAGGTAGTTCAAAAGGAAATTTCAGACTAACGTCTCTCACAAATTTGGAATTAAAAGTTTTCACTCTCACACATCCAAATCAACCAAATGAATCCAACAATGTATAAAAACATCTCTTGATAGTTTCTGGTATTTTCCTAAGTCTGGTCCCATTACCTATCTCTCCAAAGGGTTTAAGTGAATCAAGGATACAGGCAGTTAGGGTCCCAGTAATAATATTATCATATCAGAAATACATTGACAAATACTCAAGTCTAGTCAAATCAGAAACTGACTTCTCCCATTAAAGTTAACCCTATCCAGTCACCCTAAATACCTAGCAAAAATAACTGCAACTAGATACATAAGATAAAGAAAACATGTCTACTACAAAGAAATGGTGGGTGTGTTTGATATTCTTTATATGCCCCTCAGGAACCCTGTTGATCACTTTCTATTATGTTATGAAACTTTGGAGGCTGAGAAGACCAGACTTTATCCCTCTAGCTCTCCTGGCCTCTGACTTCTACTTGAGTTTGGCCAGTGGTGGACGAAAAAGATTGGTGAGTCAGTGGAGAAAGAGATTAGTGGATTGATTATTTCCTCTGGCTACTTTCTTGCTGGGAAGTGGCCAAGTTTCTCCACTGAAGCCAGGAGCTCTGGTGAGAGGCCCGTGCTTTTAGCTGCAGCTATGTACAAGACTCTTTAGAGTCTGCGATATCCATTCTCTTCCTTTGCCCTGTTGGCCTATAAGTGTTCATGCATCCATGTTCTTGTCTGACTCAAACAGCTTTCCTTTTCCTTTTAAGCTATCCTTAGCTCTGATACAGGTTCCAAATCCTTAAGTTCATTGTGTCACTCAAGCATGTCTGACTTTTTGTGATCCCCTTGGACTTTAGCCTATGAGAATTTTCTGTCCAAAGGATTCTTCAGACAAGAATACTGGAGTGGGTAACTATTGCCTTCTGCATGGATATTCCCTGACCCAGGGATGCAACCCAGGTCTCCTACATTGTAGGCAGATTCTCTAGAGGGAAGCCACTTTTCTTTATTTTCCTTATCTGTGTAAATCATATTGATTTCTGACAATGATAGGGGTGGCTATGGAGCTGTTAGATAAAGATGGTCCCTCACAAATCTAATGCTAAACTGCTTAAAACAAGAGGGGGATATCTTTACTCCTGACTCCAAAATCATATAAGAACATGTCACAGGTCATGTAAAAATAAGTGCTGAGAAATCAATGATTTAGAAAGATTTTGGTAAAAGCGCACAAACTTTAAGCTGTAAGATGATGAATAAAGTCTGAGGATCTAATGTGTAACCTGGTGACTATGGTTTGTAATGTGTTATTGACATTTGTGGGGCTTCCCAGGTGGTGTTGGTGGTAAGACCCCTCCTGCCAGTGCAGGATGCATAAGAGACATGGGTGAATCCCTGGGTCAGGAAGATCCCCTGGAGGAAGGCATAGCAACCCACTCTAGTATTCTTTCCTAGAGAATCCCCATGGACAGAGGAGCCTGGCAGGCTATATAGTCCATGGGGTCACAAAGAGTTGGACATGACTGAAGTCAGTTAGCACACATGTAAGAGAGTTAAACTTAAAAGTTCTCACCAAAAAGATCTTGAAAGGTAAATTTGTGGGGGTATTAATAGATGTGTTAATTAAATCAATGAGAGAATCCATTAATCATGTATACCTATTTAACGTGTCATGTATACTTTAAATATCTTGCCATTTTATCTGGAAATTATATTTTAAAAAACTGAAAAAGAAAAAAGCAAGAATTTCAATGCTTTTTATATAATACTATAGATTAATCAGCCATTACTCTGGTATGAAAAAAAAATTTTTAAATTCCAGATAATCACCAGTGGGATTCACTGGATATTCAGAAAAGGAAGAAAACTTAGATATTTTCTGGACAATCCTCCAATATTAAGGATATATAGGTAAATCCAAGAATGATTAAGTCACTTATCTAAACTTATAAAACTCAATGAAAAAGCAGCAATAGAAACCAGGTTTCCTAGGTTTAGATGAATCTTTACTGAATTACCCAGCAAATGGAAATAACTCCTATGCTCTGCAAAACTTGATTCTTATCTCTTTCACAGAACTGATCATATTCCACCTTGTATTCACTGTCCAGTTAGCATAAGTTTTACCAACTAAATTAAATTCCTTGAACGTTCAATCCTGGCATGTCTATTCTTCTCACTATATTTTCACATATGCCTAAAGCTCTTTATCAATGCCATTTCTTCTCCCTGGAAGACCCTCTCTCTTTTACCTCGTGACTTCTCTGACATCTTTCAAATATCAGTAAAACCACTTCCCCAAAGCAGCTGTTCCTGATTCTGACACAGCTCAGGTCTCCTTGTTATGTGGACATATGGCATTCTGTGATTTTCCCTTTTGACATGTGTTCCAATTATGGTGCAACATTTAACTTTGAAATTTACCACATTTCTGTTTTTCTATTAAAATTTAAGGCTTAATTCACAAAGTCCACATGTGTGCTCTTCCCTGCTGTACATTCTTTGCATCCAACAGACCTTCCTTAGGTGTTCGTTCAATGAAACACTTTTATTCGTGCAGAGTAAAATTCCAGTGAATTATCGATGCTGCTCTCACAGCATACAGTGAACTAAAACCATTGAGATCTTTTCTTCCCACCCAAACCCTCCTACCCTGATTATTTGGACATAATCAGAGAACTAGAACTGTGGGGGCTTCCCTTGTGGCTCAGCTGGTAAAATATTTGCCTGCAATGTGGGAGGTCTGGGTTTGATCCCTAGGTTGGGAAGAGTCCCTGGAGAAGGAAAAGGCTACCCACTCCAGTAATCTGGCCTGGAGAATTCCATGGACTGTATAGTCCATGGGGTCACAAGTGGGACACAACTGAGAGACTTTCTTAACAGAACTGTGGATGCATTTACTTTAATTGTTACCATATTAGATGGAAAGCGCTGGATGTTTGGTCTTTTATTCCACATACACTAGCCCTCATAGTTTCCTGTCCTAAGATAGTGTGATAATCGAGTCACTGACCAAAAGGCTGATAGGACAGAACTAGAGACAGTGCTCTGAACTTGCCACTAGAGTCTACATTTTGCCATAGGATTCTCAACTTCACTGGAGGAGTTCAGTTTCTTAGCTGTAGTCTCTGATCACGACAGATAAAAATACTTTAAGGTGAGCCTACAAATCAAATATTCTTATATTGTACACAAACAGCTAATCTCTCTGAGAAGGTATAAAAAAAATTCACTTCCTTGATGAATTGTTATCTACTTTTCCTAGAAGAAAGTACCATCTTCCTCCTCCAATTCAGTTCAGTCCAGTTTAGTCGCTCAGTCGTGTCCGACTCTTTGTGACCCCATGAATTATAGCATGCCAGGCCTCCCTGTCCATCACCAACTCCCGGAGTTCACTCAAACTCACGTCCATCGCCATCCATCTCATCCTCTGTCATCCCATTTTCCTCCTGCCCCCAATCCCTCCCAGCATCAGAGTCTTTTCCAATGAGTCAACTCTTCGCATGAGGTGGCCAAAGTACTGGAGTTTCAGCTTTAGCATCATTCCTTCCAAAGAACACCCAGGACTGATCTCCTTCAGATGGACTGGTTGGATCTCCTTGCAGTCCAAGGGACTCTCAAAAGTCTTCTCCAACACCACAGTTCAAAAGCATCAACTCTTTGGCACTCAGCCTTCTTCACAATCCAACTCTCACATCCATTCATGACCACTGGAAAAGCCATAGACTTGACTAGGTGGACCTTTGTTATCAAAGTAATGTCTCTACTTTTCAATATGCTGTCTAGGTTGGTCATAACTTTTCTTCCAAGGAGTAAGCATCTTTTAATTTCATGGCTGCAGTCACCATCTGCAGTAATTCTGGAGCCCCCAAAATAAAGTCTGACACTGTTTCCACTGTTTCCCCATCTATTTCCCATGAAGTAATGGGACCAGAAGTCATGATCTTCATTTTCTGAACATTGAGCTTTAAGCCAACTTTTTTCACTCTCCTCATTCACTTTCATCAAGAGATTTTTAGTTTTCATCTTCACTTTCTTCCATAAGGGTGGTGTCATCTGCATATCTGAGGTTATTGATATTTCTCCTGGAAATTTTGATTCCAGCTTGTGCTTCTTCTAGCCCAGTGTTTCTTGTGATGTACTCTGCATATAAGTTAAATAAGCAGGGTGACAGTATACAGCTCTGACATATTCCTTTTCCTATTTGGAACCAGTTTGTTGTTCCATGTCCAGTTCTAACTGTTGCTTCCTGACCTGCATACAGATTTCTCAAGAGGCAGGTCAGGTGGTCTGATATTCCCATCTCTTGAAGAATTTTCCACAGTTTACTCTGATCCACACAGTCAAAAGCTTTGGCATAGTCAATAAAGCAGAAATAGATGTTTTTCTGGAAGTCTCTTGCTTTTTCCATGATCCAGCGGATGTTGGCAATTTGATCTCTGGTTCCTCTGTCTTTTCTAAAATGAGCTTTAACATCTGGAAGTTCACAGTTCATGTACTGCTGAAGCCTGGCTTGGAGAATTTTGAGCATTACTTTACTAGTGTGTGAGATGAGTGCAACTGTGTGGTAGTTTGAGCATTTTGGGCATTGCCTTTCTTTGGGATTGGAATGAAGACTGACCTTTTCCAGTCTGTGACCACTGCTGAGTTTTCCAAATTTGCTGCCATTTTGAGTCTGACCACATTCTGACTTATACTATAGTTAATTATCCGAACACCACCACACCCTACTCCTTTAATTCAGTTCCCTTGGGGCTATAAGAGTATGCCAACTGCCCTGAAGTTACTATTTATTGATTATCAAACATAGCATAAACTGGCCTGCCATTTGTTCTTTCTGAGGTAAATATTAGAATTAAATGCAAATACCCAGCCTCTGGTATTTTGGATAAACTGACAACTGGACAAAATCTTAACTGCTATCCCAGATAAAAGTTCCTTTTGTGTTAATGTCTTTCTTTTAGAGAGAACTTGCATCTAGATAGTGTTCAGGTGTTAGAAACCGGACTGATATATTAGCTGGAAAAAACCCACTGTCGCAGGAGACAAAAGCAGACAAATCAGGCATCTTCTGCATAGTCAAGACTCATTTATTAGGAGCTAGCAGCTCAGACTGTAAACAGTCCCCTTGCATACAGCAGACCTGGGTTCCATCCCTGGTCAGGAAGATCCTGGAAGAGGGCATGTCAAACCACTCCAGTATTCTTGCCTAGAGAAACCCCACGGACAGAGGAGCCTATCAGGCTGTAGTCCAAGGGGCTGTCAGTCCATGGGGTTGTAAAGTGTTGGACACGACTGAGCAACTACACACAGCAAACTTCTCACGTTGATATCCTGACATTTAGAAACAGTTTCTCTCACTAGTGTGCTTAACTCCTGCTTTTCAGTGGAAGATCAAAGATAAAAGAAATATTCCATAACAGTCAAGTAATTATTTCTATCAAGGTGTTTTCTGAAAGCTAAGCTAGAGAAATACACTGTGGGATAGAGCAGATAATGAGAAGCATAAGAGATCCAAACAGGGAAGCTGCTCAACCAATCGATAATATTGTTTTCAGGAAGAGGAACAAACCTCAGTTTGGAATCATGTTTTATACAGCGATTTGCATAATTTTTGGAAAGGTAAAGGATTTTCTACTCAAATTTTCCTTTTCCAGTTGAGAAAACCAAGCACTAAAGAAGTGAAGATAGGTTTTCCAAGTCAAAGAGTAGTTATGTTAGGATTGTGATGAGAGCCAGTGACTGGACTTGGGGTCCATTTTCTTCATCTTTATGCTGACAGGCTGGAGACTGAGGTCCGAGTAATGGTGCCATCTTCAGGCTGAATTGCTTTTATTTTGAGAAACTTCTATCTTTGCTCTTAAGGCCCTCAACTGATCACATAAAATGCACAATCTATCGGTTTAAATGTTACTTACCTCTCAGAAAATAGGTTCCCACATGAACATGTCAAAGAACTACAATTTCAAAGAAATGTACAATTCTATGGACTATGTTACCACGTGCCACAGGGATTGAATATCTATGCTACCTCTTTCACATTCATGACTTTGGAAGGGAAAACAAGGTTGACAATTTTTTTTCCCATTTATTCATGTCCAGTGTTTTAGTGCATGCAGGCTGCTGTTACAAAATGCCAGAAGCTGAGTGGTTTATAAACCATACTATTTATCACAGTTCTGGAGGGTAGAAGTCCAAGATCAGGGTGCCAGCATATCCCTAAAGAGAAGGGATGAGCAAGTATTTCTGCATCTTTCATAAGAGCCCTAATCTCATTCATGTGGGCTCTTCCCTCATGACCTAATCATTTTCCAATTGTCCCACCTCCTAAAATCATCAGTTTGGGATTTGGCTTTCAACATATGATTTTGGGGAAAACACAAGGATTTAGACCATGGCACCCAACGAGGAGACTGACTTGTCTAAGATACTCCAATGCCTCATGCATACTGAATGCTCTGTGGTGTGACAGGAAGCCAAGGACTAAGGAAGCTGAATAAGGACCAGCAGTCCCAGGTGGATGGTCTGAAATGACAGACTACTTGATGTATTTCACTACAATATATGAGTATTTCCAGTGTCTTCCTTGGTTATCAGTCATTGAGCAATCCCCCCCACCTTACTATAGATGTTCCTATTTGAAATATGAGTGAATTACTGAGTTCTTAGACAAAGTACCATTTGACCAACATGATAGTATCAAGACCATGCATAAGAATAAAAGGACCTTTGACAGATGCAAATTTCAGAGTGGAAAGTGCTCAAGACTTTATTCACTTCAGATAGCAATTACAAGTTTGGGGATCTCCCAAGACCATTCTTAGTTTCCATAATCAGCTAGTACTCCAAGAGCTCACTGAAAGCTGTTATACATGTGGTTATGGTTTATTACAGATCTTTGATGTATTTTTAGTTCATTTTTATTTTTCGTGCAATATAATTGATTTACAATGCTATAAATGTCAGGTTTTTTGAACAGTGAATAACTTATACATATATGTAATTCCACTCTTATTCTTTTCTCATGGAGCTACAGACAGGTTCAAAAAAGGAAAAGGAGTATGTCAAGGTTGTATATTGTCACCTTGCGTATTTAACTTATATGCACAGTACATCATGAGAAATGCTAGGCTGGATGAAGCACAAGCTGGAGTCAAGACTGTTGGGAGAAATATCAATAACCTCAGATATGCAGATGACACCTCCTTTACAGCAGAAAGTGAATAAGAACTAAAGAGCTTCTTATGAAAGTGAAAGAGGAGAGTGAAAAATCTTAGCTTAAAAGTCAACATTCAGAAAACTAAGATCATGGCATCTGATCCCATCACTTCATGGCAAGTAGAAGGGGAAAATAGACAGTGGCTGACTTTATTGTTTTGGGCTCCAAAATCATGCAGAAGGTGAAAAAGCCATGAAATTAAAAGATACTTACTACTTGGAAGGAAAGTTTTGAGCAACCTAGACCACATATTAAAAAGCAGAGACATTACTTTGTCCACAAAGGTCTGTCTAGTCAAGGCTATGGTTTTTCCAGTAGTCATGTGTGGATCTGAGAAATGGACTCTAAAGAAAGCTGAGTGCCAAAGAATTGAGGCTTTTAAACTGTGGTGTTGGAGAAGACTCTTGAGAGTCCTTTGGACTACAGGAGATCCAACCAGTGCATCGTAAGGAGATCAGTCCTGAGTGTTCATTGGGCAGACTGATGTTGAAGCTGAAACTCCAATATTTTGGCCACTTGATGGGAAGACCTGACTCATTTGAAAAGACCCTGAAATTGGGAAAGATTGAAGGCAGGAGAAAAAGGGGATGACAGAGGATGAGATGGTTAGTTGGCATCACCTACTCAAGGGAGATGAGTTTGGGTAGACTCAGAGTTAGTGACGGACAGGGAGGCCTGGCGTGCTGCGGTTCATGGGGTCACAAATAGTCGGAAATGACTGAGTGACTGAATTGAACTGAACTGAAGTAGCTCATTACAGAGAGTTGAGTAGAGTTTCCTGTTCTATACAGTAGGTCCTTATTAGTTATCTATCATATATATATTAGTGTGTACACATTAATCCTAATGTCACCAGCATCCCTCCGTTCTTCCCCTTGAACCATAAGATTATTTCTTACATTGTGACTCTCTTCCTGTTTGTAAATAAGTTCATTTACACCATTTTTTAATATTCCACATATTATTTGTATCCTATGCATTTGTCTTTCTCTGACTACTTCACTTTGTATGACAATATCCATGCCCATCCATATTGCTTCTGATAGCATTATTTTGTTCCTTCTTATGGCCTAGTAACGTTACATTCTATATCTACACTACATCTTTTTGTCCATTTCTCTGTTGATGGACATTTAGGTTGCTTCCATGTCCTGGCTACTGTAAACAGTGCTGAAATGAACACTGCTGTGCTTGTTCGCTCAGCTGTGTCCAACTCTTTGCGACCCCAGGATTATACTGTGCCAGGCACCTCTGTCCATGGGGATAGTCCCCGTGGACAATAACAGGCAAGAAGGTTGGAGGGGGTGCCGTCCTCTCCTCCAGGGGATCTTCCCAACCCAGGGATCAAACCCGGGTCTCCTGCCCTGCAGGCAGATTCTTTACCATCTGAGCCACCAGGAAGCCTTGATGAAGCAAGGAACACTGAGGTGCATGTATCTTTACAAAGTATGATTTTCTCTTGGTATATATCCAGGGAATTGCAGCTTTTAAAAAGATACAGATTAAAAAACTGCCCAGGAAAAGGCATATAGGGCAGAGTGAAAGAAAGTGTGAAACCTGGAACTTTGGTTTCCTCTTCCCAGGGTGTCATGGGCAGCTGTGTGTTCCCATCACCAATGTGCTGCCAGTGAGCACTTGCAGACACAGGAGCTCACTCCAGGCACCATGTCCAGAGTGTTTACTGGGCTCCATCGCCAAGGCATGACTATGGTCCATACAGCTGATCTCAGGCTCAAACCTCTCTAGAGGTGCAGCTGATACTACATGACCAAAACCCTCATCCTGAATCACATCATTCTTTAGGCCCAAAGTTTTTACACTAAATCAAACTGTTTACATCCCTATAAGGCTCAAGACCCTCACATAAAGAATAGCACTTTTCTCAGTGTCAACCTTTGACACCTTTAGTCACCCTTTCCCAGAGGAAACAACCTAAGGGTTTAGAGAGGAGCTCCCAGGAAACAAGGGCAAAGTGCAGACTTCCCTTTGGATGAGGCTCAGCCTTTCACTACACAGCCAGGTGGCTGGTTTTGCTTGACAAGGCTCCCTCATTTGAACTTCACTGTAAGAAAATGTGAAGGGACAAACATTGGTCAAGCATTTATCTTCTTCTGGTCTTTCTCTGAAATATTTTTCTTGCTTATCTTCATTAATTCTTTTGTAACTCCATGAGGTGGACTCTAGTTTGAATGGCATTATGGAGAGAAGTGAATTAAGGCTGGCCAAAAGATTCAGAGCTAGTGAGTAGTGGAGTGGGAGTATGTACAAGGGCCACAGGACTCCAAGGTTTATACTTAAAGCCACTATGTGGCAAAGATCCCAACATTTCTCTCTTTTTTTTTTAGCGTTATTTACTTGGTTGTGTGATTCTCAGTGTTGGCACATCTGGATCTTCCAACTCTCTTGTGGCATGTGGGATCTAGATCCATGAGCAGGGATTTAGCTCCAGGCCCCCTGCATTAGGAGCAGGGATCCTGAAGCACTGGACAGTGGGGAAAGTTCCAACACCATTTCCATTTGGAATAAATGTCCACATGCAAGTGTACATCCAAAGAAGATTGTTGAATCAATATTGTCCCATCCTGCCATTCTGTTCCACAGCATATATGAATTAAGAAAGATACAACACTAACTCTTCTTGCTATCCATTTAACATAAATAAATAAAAGACAGAAAGACATGAAGACTTACCATAAGCTCATGATGCCATGATCAAAGAAGGCTTAGGCGACAGGAGCATTTCAAATGATCTTTTTTCTGGCATCCCAGATATTTGTACACCCTGGGACATCACACAGTAGTGATGATGAAAGTGAAAGGCATGCCTTTCTTTATCAAAGAGGGCCAGGGCAATTCTGAAATGGGAGGTGGGAAAGAAGGCCAGAACCTTAACCTTCAGATACAAATGCTTTCTCAGAGAGAAAATTTTAGAAAAGAATTCATATGAATGTTGAGAGTCTGAAAATTGTTTCCTTAAAACTCTACCCAAGGGCATACAATATGGAAAAGTTAGTGTACCCCAGAATACCCTGGCTTGTAAACACTGTCTGAATGATCCAATATTCAAAGATTTTCTTAATTATGAGTGAAGCTTTCATGAACCTCCCAGTGACCAATGGGCTGATAACTGATAAATCAGTTGGAATGAGGTTCCTGAAAATGGAGTGGACAGATGAGAAATGTAATCTGAAGTCTAACAGAAGGGAGTTCAATACACAGTGAGAAAAAGGATATTAACTTTTCTGAGGAATGGTGGTTGGTGACATGTGGTCCTCCAGGTTCTATGTGAAAGAGCCCACTCCCTGCATCAGCTGAGGACAGGGAAAAGGATGGAGTCTAAAGTCTGGTGGTAAGACAGAAGTGTTTCAGCCCACAGCCCTTCATTATAGACAGAGAGAGCTCTCTGTAGGCAACGGTATCCAATATAGAATACCAGCAGCAATACAAATGACCCAGCAATGGAGCAGCAACACAGACCTGTTCTAAGCAACCCAAGGGGTTCTTAGTGCAAAAATATTGATGGCCTCCCCACCCCTTACTTCTTAGTTCTACTGTTGTCTGAGAGAAAATTTCCTCCAAGAAAGATAGGAGTTCACTCTCCTTCCAGGAAGCCAATTAGGGACTTTAAGTGGTGGAATCACCATCTGCTTCTAGAGTCACTTTTATAACAATGCTGTGTCTCCCAACCCTCAAGTGGGTGGCCTTGGAAACAGTGGTTACGATTGTGATTTTAAAGAAAAACTTAATACAGATATTTTTCTCTTATAGTGCCTGTAAAGTTTAGAAACAGATAACTATGAAATTGTTTCTTAAAGATGGGACAGCTGCCTACATTTTAATTACTTTGATTACTGTAGAATAGATGTTTTACTGGAACTCTCTTGCCTTTTCCATGATCCAGCGGATGCTGGCAAATTGATCTCTTGTTCCTCTGCCTTTTCTAAAACCAGCTTGAACATCAGGGAGTCCACGGTTCACGTATTGCTGAAGCCTGGCTTGGAGAATTTTGAGCATTACTTTACTAGCATGTGAAATGAGTGCAATTGTGCGGTAGTTTGAGCATTCTTTGGCATTGCCTTTCTTTGGGATTGGAATGAAAACTGACCTTTTTAGTCCTGTGGCCACTGCTGAGTTTTCCCAATTTGCTGGCATATTGAGTACGACATTTTCACAGCATCATCTTTCAGGG
Organism: Nanger dama; assembly: GCA_917880005.1. NCBI lineage: Eukaryota > Metazoa > Chordata > Mammalia > Artiodactyla > Bovidae > Nanger > Nanger dama. The sequence goes on along the minus strand of CAKJTW010000032.1, from coordinate 8,629,812 downwards.
TTTGAAACAGCTCCACTGGAATTCCATCACCTCCACTAGCTTTGTTCGTAGTGATGCTTTCTAAGGCCTACCTGACTTCACATTCCAAGATGTCTGGCTCTAGATTAGTGATCACATCATCATGATTATCTGGGTCATGACAATCTTTTGTGTACAGTTCTTCCGTGTATTCTTGTCACCTCTTCTTAATATCTTCCGCTTCAGTTAGGTCCATTTCGGTCTTTTATCGAGCCCATCTTTGCATGAAATATTCCCTTGGTATCTCTAATTTTCTTGAAGAGATCTCTAGTCTTTCCCATTCTGTTGTTTTCCTCTATTTCTTTGCATTGATTGCTGAAGAAGGCCTTCTTATCTCTTCTTGCTATTCACTGGACTCGGCATTCAGATGCTTATATCTTTTCTTTTCCCCTTGGCTTTTCACCTCTCTTATTTTCACAGCTATTTGTAAGGCCTCCCCAGACAGCCATTTTGCTTTTATGCATTTCTTTTCCATGGAGATGGTCTTGATCTCTGTCTCCTGTACAATGTCATGAACCTCATTCCATAGTTCATCAGGCACTCTATCTATCAGATCTAGGCCCTTAAATCTATTTCTCACTTCCACTGTATAATCATAATGGATTTGATTTAGGTCATACCTGAATGGTCTAGTGGTTTTCCCTACTTTCTTCATTTTAAGTCTGAATTTGGTAATAAGGAGTTCATGATCTGAGCTACAGTCAGCTCCTTGTCTTGTTTTTGTTGACTGTATAGAGCTTCTCCATCTTTGGCTGCAAAGAGTATAATCAATCTGATTTTGGTGTTGACCATCTGGTGATGTTCATGTGTAGAGTCTTCTCTTGTGTTGTTGAAAGATGTTTGAAAAGACCAGTGCATTTTCTTGCCAAAACTCTGTTAGTCTTTGCCCTGCTTCATTCTGCATTCTAAGACCAAATTTGCCTGTTACTCCAGGTGTTTCTCAACTTCCTACTTTAGCATTCCAGTCCCCTATAATGAAAAGAACATCTTTTTGCGTGTTAGTTCTAAAAGACCTTTTAGGTCTTGATAAAACCGTTCAACTTCAGCTTCTTCAGCGTTACTAGTTGGGGCATAGACTTGGATAACTGTGATATTGAATGGTTTGTTTTGGAGATGAACAGAGATCATTCTGTCATTTTTGAGATTGCATCCAAGTACTGCATTTCGGACTCTTTTGTTGACCATGATACCTACCCCATTTCTTCTGAGGGATTCCTGCCTGTAGTAGTACATATAATGGTCATCTGAGTTAAATTCACCCATTCCAGTCCATTTTAGTTCACTGATTCCTAGTATGCCGACATTCACCCTTGCCATCTCTTGTTTGACCACTTTCAATTTGCCTTGATTCATGGACTTGACATTCCAGGTTCCTATGCAATATTGCCCTTTACAGCATCGGATCTTGCTTCTATCACAAGTCACATCCACAACTGGGTATTGTTTTTGCTTTGGCTCCATCCCTTCACTCTTTCGGGAATTATTTCTCCACTGACCTCCAGTAGCATATTGGGCACCTAATGACCTGGGGACTTCCTCTTTTGGTATCCTATCATTTTGCTTTTTCATACGGTTCATGGGTTCTCAAGGGAGGAATACTGAAGTGGCTTGCCATTCCCTTCTCCAGTAGACCACATTCTATCAGACTTCTCCACCACGGCCTGCCCGTCTTGGGTTGCCCTGAAGGCATGACTTGGTTTCATTGAGTTAGAAAAGGCTGTGGTCCTAGTGTGATTTGACTGACTAGTTTTCTGTGAGTATGGTTTCAGTGTGTCTGCCCTCTGATGCCTTCTTGCAACACCTACCATCTTACTTGGGTTTCTCTTGACTTGGGCATCTCTTCACGGCTGCTCCAGCAAAGCACAGCTGCTGCTGAGAGTTCCAAAAAACATCTATTTCTGCTTTATTGACTATGCCAAAGCCTTTGACTGTGTGGATCACAATAAACTATGGAAAATTCTGAAAGAGATGGGAATACCAGACCACCTGACCTGCCTCTTGAGAAATCTGTATGCAGGTCAGGAAGCAACAGCTATAACTACACATGGAGCAACAGGCTGCTTCCAAATAGGAAAATGAGTGTGTCAAGGCTGTATATTGTCACCTTGCTTATTTAACTTATATGCAGAGTACATCATGAGAAACGCTGGACTGGAAGAAACAGAAGCTGGAATCAAGATTGCCGGGAGAAATATCAATAACCTCAGATATGCAGATGACACCACCCTTATGGCAGAAAGTGAAGAGGAATTAAAAAGCCTCTTGATGAAAGTAAAAGAGGAGAGTGAAAAAGTTGGCTTAAAGCTCAACATTCAGAAAACGAAGATCATGGCATCCGGTCCCATCACTTCATGGGAGATAGCTGGGGAAACAGTGTCAGACTTTATTTTTGGGGGCTCCAAAATCAGAGGAGATGGTGACAGTAGCCATGAAATTAAAAGATGCTTACTCCTTGGAAGTAAAGTTATGACCAACTTAGACAGTATATTCAAAAGCAAAGACAGGAGGAGGAGAAAAAGATGGCAGAGGAATAGGATGGGGAGAACACTTTCTCCTCACTACTTCATCAAAAGAACATTTCAACGCTGAGTAAATTCCACAAAACAACTTCTGACTGCTGGCAGAGGATGTCAGGCATCCAGCAAAGCAGATCATTGGCTTCAAACCAGGTAGGAATTATTATAAAGGATGAAGATAGAGACAAAGGAGGTAGGGAGGGAACCCCGTCACGGGAAGGGAATCCCATCCCAGGAAGAGACTCTTAAAAAGAGAGTTTCCTAACATTGGGGAACATTCTCACAGCTGTGTATGGGGCGAGCCCTGGAAGCACAGAGGGTAACATAACAGGAAGGAAGAATAAATAAATAATTAAAACCAACAGATTACAAATTCAACAGTATAACCCCCAGCAGATAAGCAGCGCAAACACCAGCGTCCGACAGCAGTGGGGGTTGGGCAGGGGAGGATCGCGCCAGCGACAGTGCTTTCTAAAAATTGGGCCACAGGAGACGTAGGCTGCAGGGCTTTTCTCGAGAATCGGGGCATAACAGGGCCAGAATCAGGTCCGCGTGGCTAGAACGAACTATCTCGGACTAGCAAACCAGACTGTGGGATAACTAGCACGCGAAACGCTCGAACATAAGACACCGACAGGCCTGCGCACAGAACAAAGGACGGATCGGAAATAGCCGGCTGCAGACCATCCCCTCCTGCGACAGGCAGCCAAGGCGGGGGGGGGCCGGCTCAAGAGAGACATTACCTACCAAATTGCAAGCAGGTTCCTTTGCTATTGAGACTTCTGTGGGGCTCTGATCAGTCATCATCTGCCTGAGAAAGAGCCCCGGCAGAGCTCCCAGAAAATCGAGTGACTCGGAAAGCCCAGAAGTCTCAGCAATAGTGCGCAACAAACTCCCTAGCCACTCGGACCTGGGAAGGGAACAAAGACTAGGGTCAACCAAACCCAAGTCTCGGAGGGCTTCCTGAGCACCAAACCTGAGCGGCTTAGACCAGGGAATTGCATGAAGCATAGGGGCAAGCCCCACACAGTTATCCTGTGGAGCGAGGAGGGGCAAGCCCAGTGCAGAGTTCACCACCACCCTCCCTATGTCAAGACGGAAATCAGACACGGAAGAGACCAGCAAACAGAGGAAGTCAAACAGAGGGAACTGCCTTGGTAGCAACCCCACACAGTCCACAATGACAGAGAAAGCACCAGATACACTGTTACTACTTTTATGATCAATTTTTTTTTGGGGGGCAGTGATGATGTGGAAGCGTCAATTTTTTTTTAAGAATTTTTTTCTTTCTTAAAAATTTTTTTTCTTTTTAAATTTGTTTTTTCTTTTCTTTTTTGTCTTTTTTCCTAAACTTGCTTAAATTTTTAAGTCTTCTATATTTCTATTTATGATTTCTATAACCTAATATTACTTTTCAAAAAAAACCAAACCCTATCTTTAAAGCAAATGCTGTATACAGTCCTATTGGTGGAGGAAGTTGTCTTTTAATAATTCTGGAGTATTTTATTTTATTTTACTTTTTTTCTCTATTTTTAAAAAAAATTTTTCTCTCCTTCTTCTTCTTCTCTTCAATATTTTGTCTTTGAAAATCCAATCTCTACTCCAGATTTTTAATCTCGGCATTTTGGTATTTGTTGCCAATTTTGTACTTTTAAAAACCTAATCTTCAGTACCCAGTTTTACATGAGTGTGAGATTACTGGCTTGACCACTCTCTCCCCCTTTAGAAACTCTCTTTTCTCCACCAGGTGGCTTTTGTCTCCTCCCTCCCCCTCCTCTTCTCTACCCAACTCTATGAAACTCTGTGTGCTCCAGAAGGTGGAGAAGTCTCAGGGAACTGGTCACTGGCCGGATCTGTATCCCTCCTTTGCATCTCCCTCTTTTATCCTCCTGTCCACCTCTATCTACTTCCTCCCTCTCCTCTTCCATGTATAACTCTGTGACCACCTCTGAGAGGTCCAGACTTTGGAACACACACAAGAAAGTGGTTACGGGCTAGCTTGCTTTTTCCTCTTTTGATTCCACCTCATCCCATTCCACTCACCTCTAACGACCCCCTCCCTCTTCTCTCCTCCAAGTAACTCAGCGATCCTCTAGGGATGACCCTCAAGGTGGAGAAACCTATCATCATTAAGCTAGATGTTTTAACATTAGTGCTGAATAGATGGAGAAATCATGAGGCTATTGTAAAAATAAACCTGAAAACCAGAATCAGGAGGCGTAAGTCCAAAGCCTGAGATCATCAAAGAATTCCTGAATATAGGGAACATTATCCAATAAGATCTCATCAAACGCCTTCATACCTATACTGAAACTGAGCACCGCCCAAGGGCCAACAAGCTCCAGAGCAAGACATACCATACAAATTCTCCAGCCACACAAGAACAAGCCCCTGAGCTTCAATACACAGGCAGCTCAAAATACTGCAAAACCATTGACATCTCATAACCCATTACTTGACACTTCACAGCACTCCAGAGAGAGGAAATCCAGCTCCACCCACCAGACCTCCAACACAAGCCTCCCAAATCAAGAAACTTTGACAAGCCACTGATATAACCCCAAACACAGAGAGGAAGCTCTATAATAAAGAGAACTCCACAAATTCCCAGAATATAGAAAAGCCACCCCAAACGCTGCAATATAACCAAGATGAAGAGACAGAGGAATACCCAGCAGGTAAAGGAACAGGAGACATGCTCACCAAACCAAACAAAAGAGGAAGAGATAGGGAATCTACCTGAGAAAGAATTCCGAATATTGATAGTGAAAATGATCCAAAATCTTGAAATCAAAATGGAATCACAGATAAATAGCCTGGGGTCAAGGATTGAGAAGATGCAAGAAAGGTTTAACAAGGATCTAGAAGAAATAAAAAGAGTCAACATATAATGAATAATGCAATAAATGAGATCAGAAACACTCTGGAGGCAACAAATAGTAGAATATCTGAGGTAGAAGATAGGATTAGTGAAATAGAAGATAAAATGGTAGAGCTTAATGAATCAGAGAGGGAAAAAGAAAGACGAATTAAAAGAAATGAGGACAACCTCAGAGACCTCCAAGACAATATGAAATGCTCCAACATTCGAATTATAGAAGTCCCAGAAGAAGAAGACAAAAAGAAAGACCATGAGAAAATACTTGAGGAGATAATAGTTGAAAACTTCCCTAAAATGGGGAAGGAAATAATCACCCAAGTCCAAGAAACCCAGAGAGTGCCAAACAGGACAAACCCAAGGCAGAACACCCCAAGACATATGCTAATCAAACTAACAAAGACCAAACACAAAGAACAAATATTAAAAGCAGCAAGGGAAAAACAACAAATAACACACAAGGGGATCCCCATAAGAATAACTGCAGATCTTTCAATACAAACTCTTCAGGCCAGGAGGGAATGGCAAGACATACTTAAAGTGATGAAAGATAATAACCTTCAGCCAAGACTACTGTACCCAGCAAGGATCTCATTCAAATATGAAGGAGAAATCAAAAGCTTTACAGACAAGCAAAAGCTGAGAGAATTCAGCACCACCAAACCAGCTCTCTAACAAATACTAAAGGATAGACTTTAGATAGACTTTAGACAGGAAACAAAAAAGGATGTATAAACCTGAACCCAGAACAATAAAGTAAATGGCAACAGGAGCATACTTATCAATAATTACCTTAAATGTAAATGGGTTGAATGCCCCAACCAAAAGGCAAAGACTGGCTGAATGGTTACAAAAAAAGATCCCTATATATGCTGCCTACAAGAGACCCACCTCAAAACAACGAACACATACAGACTGAACGTGAAGGGCTGGAAAAGATATTCCATGCAAATAAAGACCAAAAGAAAGCAGGAGTAGCAATACTCATATCCGATAAAATAGACTTTAAAACAAAGGCTGTGAAAAGGGACAAAGAAGGCCACTACATAATGATTAAAGGATCAATCCAAGAAGAAGATATAACAATTATGAATATATATGCACCCAACGTAGGAGCACCACAACATGTAAGACAAATGCTAACAAGCATGAAAGGGGAAATTAATAATAACACAATAATAGTGGGAGACTTTAATACCCCACTCACACCTATGGACAGATCAACTAAACAGAAAATCAACAAAGAAACGCAAACTTTAAACGATACAATAGATAGACCAGTTAGACCTAACTGATATCTATAGGACATTTCACCCCAAAACGATGAATTTCACCTTTTTCTCAAGTGCACAGGAACCTTTTCCAGGATAGATCACATTCTGGGTCATAAATCTAACCTTGATAAATTCAAAAAAAATCGAAATTATTCCAAGCATCTTCTCTGACCATAATGCACTAAGGTTAGATCTCAATTATAGGAGAAAAACTGTTAAAAATTCCAACATTTGGAGGCTGAACAACACCCTTCTGAATAATCAACAAATCACAGAAGAAATCAAAAAGAAATCAAAATATGCATCGAAACGAATGAAAATGAAAACACAACTACACAGAACCTGTGGGACACTATAAAAGCAGTCCTAAGAGGAAAGTTCATAGCGATACAGGCATACCTCAGGAAACAGAAAAAGTCAAATAAATAACCTAACTCTACACCTAAAGCAACTAGAAAAAGAAGAAATAGAGAACCCCAGAGTTAGTAGAAGGAAAGAAATCCTAAAAATTAGGGCAGAAATAAATGCAAAAGAAACAAAAGAGATCATAGCAAAAATCACAAAGCAAAAAGCTGGTTCTTTGAAAGGATAAATAAAATTGACAAACCATTAGCCAGACTCATCAAGAAACAAAGAGAGAAAAATCAAATCGATAAAATTAGCAATGAAAATGGAGAGATCACGACAGACAACCCAGAAATACAAAGAATCATAAGAGACTGCTATCAGCAATTATATGCCAATAAAATGGACAACTTGGAAGAAATGGACAAATTCTTAGAAAAGTACAACTTTCCAAAACTGAACCAGGAAGAAATAGGAAATCTTAACAGACCCATCACAAGCATGGAAATTGAAACTGTAATCAGAAATCTTCCAGCAAACAAAAGCCCAGGTTCAGATGGCTTCACAGCTGAATTCTACCAAAAATTTCGAGAAGAGCTAACACCTATCCTACTCAAACTCTTCGATAAAATTGCAGAGGAAGGTAAACTTCCAAACTCATTCTATGAGACCACCATCACCCTAATACCAAATCTGACAAAGACACCACAAAAAAGAAAACTACAGGGCAATATCGCTGATGAACATAGATGCAAAAAACCTTAACAAAATCCTAGCAATCAGAATCCAGCAACACATTAAAAAGATCATACACCATGACCAAGTGGGCTTTATCCCAGGGATGCAAGGATTCTTCAATATCCGCAAATCAATCAATGTAATTCATCACATTAACAAACTGAAAAATAAAAATCATATGATTATCTCAATAGCTGCAGAAAAAGCCTTTGACAAAATTCAACATAAATTTATGATAAAAACTCTTCAGAAAGCAGGAATAGAAGGAACATACCTCAACACAATAAAAGCTATATATGACAAATCCACAGCTAACATTATCCTCAATGGTGAAAATTTGAAACCATTTCCCCTAAAGTCAGGAACAAGACAAGGGTGTCCGCTTTCACCACTACTATTCAACACAGTTCTGGAAGTTTTGGCCACAGCAATCAGAGCAGAAAAAGAAATAAAAGGAATCCAAATTGGAAAAGAAGAAGTAAAACTCTCACTGTTTGCAGACGACATGATCCTCTACATAGAAAATCCTAAAGACTCAACCAGAAAACTACTAGAGCTAATCAATGAATATAGTAAAGTTGCAGGATATAAAATCAACACACAGAAATCCCTTGCATTCCTATACACTAATAATGAGAAAGTAGAAAAGAAGTTAAGGAAACAATTCTATTCACCATTGCAACAAAAAGAATAAAATACTTAGGGATATATCTACCTAAAGAAACTAAAGACCTATATATCAAAAACTATAAAACACTGATGAAAGAAATCAAAGAGGACACTAATAGATGGAGAAATATACCATGCTCATGGGTTGGAAGAGTCAATATTGTGAAAATGAGTATACTACCCAAAGCAATCTACAGATTCAGTGCAATTCCTATCAAGCTACCAGCAGTATTTTTCACAGAACTAGATCAAATTATCTCAAGATTTGATGGAAATACAAAAAACCTCAAATAGCCAAAGCAATCCTGAGAAAGAAGAATGAAACTGGAGGAATCAACTTGGTTGACTTCAGGCTCTACTACAAAGCCACAGTCATTAAGACAGTATGGTACTGGCACAAAGACAGAAATACAGATCAATGGAACAAAATAGAAAATCCTGAGATAAACCCACACACCTATGGAGACCTTGTCTTCGACAAAGGAGACAAGAATATACAATGGAGTAAAGACAGTCTCTTTAACAGGTGGTGCTGGGAAAACTGGTCAACCACTTGTAAAAGAATGAAACTAGACCCCTTTCTAACACCATACACAAAACTAAACTCAAAATGGGTTAAAGATCTAAATGTAAGACCAGAAACTATAAAACTCCTAGAGGAGAACATAGGCAAAACACTCTCCGACAAAAATCACAGCAGGATCTTCTATGATCCACCTCCCAGTATACTGGAAATAAAAGCAAAAATAAACAAATGGGATCTAATTAAAATTAAAAGCTTCTGCACAACAAAGGAAACTATAAGCAAGGTGAAAAGACAGCCTTCTGAATGGGAGAAAACAATAGCAAATGAAACAACTGACAAACTAATCTCAAAGATATACAAGCAACTTATGCAGCTCAACTCCAGAAAAATAAACGAACCAATAAAAAAATGGGTCAAAGAACTAAATAGGCATTTCTCCAAAGAAGACATACGGATGGCTAAGAAACATATGAAAAGATGTTCAACATCACTCATTATCAGAGAAATGCAAATCAAGACCACAGTGAGGTACCATTTCACACCAGTCAGAATGGCTGCGATCCAAAAGTCTACAAGCAATAAATGCTGGAGAGGATGTGGAGAAAAGGGAACCCTCTTACACTGCTGGTGGGAATGCAAACTAGTACAGCCACTATGGAAAACAGTGTGGAGATTCCTAAAAAATTGCAAATAGAACTGCCTTATGACCCAGCAATCCCACTGCTGGGCATACGCACCGAGGAAACCAGAATTGAAAGAGACACATGTACCCCAATGTTCATTGCAGCACTGTTTATAATAGCCAGGACATGGAAGCAACCTAGATGTCCATCAGCAGATGAATGGATAAGAAAGGTGTGGTACATATACACAATGGAGTACTACTCAGCCCTTAAAAGAATAAATTTGACTCAGTTCTAATGAGATGGATGAAATTGGAGCCGATTATACAGAGTGAAGTAAGCCAGAAAGAAAAACACCAATACAGTATACTGACACATATATATGGAATTTACAAAGATAGTAATGATGACCCTCTATGTGAGACAACGAAAGAGACACGGGTATAGAACGGACTTTTGGACTCTGAGGGAGAGAGAGAGGGTGGGATGATTTGGGAGAATGGCATTGAAACATGTATACTATCATGTAAGAAACGAAGTGCCAGTCTATGTTCGATACAGGATACAGGATGCTTGGGGCTGGTGCACAGGATGATCCAGGGAGATGATATGGGGTGGGAGGTGGGAAGGGGCTTTGGCATTGGGAGATCGTGTTCACCTGTGGCTGATTCATGTCATGTATGGCAAAACAAATACAGTATTGTAATGTAGAATAAAGTATTAAAAAAAAAAAAAAAGCAAAGACATTACTTTGCCAACTAAGGTCCGTCTAGTCAAGGCTATGGTTTTTCCTGTGGTCATGTTTGGATGTGAGAGTTGGACTGTGAAGAAGGCTGAGCACCAAAGAATTGATGCTTTTGAACTGTGGTGTTGGAGAAGACTCTTGAGAGTTTCTTGGACTGCAAGGAGATCCAACCAGTCCATTCTGAAGGAGATCAACCCTGGGGTTTCTTTGGAAGGAATGATGCTAAAGCTGAAACTCCAGTACTCTGGCCACCTCATGAGAAGAGTTGACTCATTGGAAAAGAGTCTGATGCTGGGAGGGATTGGGGGCAGGAGGAGAAGGGGATGACTGAGAATGACTGGCTCAATGGCCTCATGGACTTGATGGACGTGAGTCTTAGTGAACTCCGGGCAATGTTGATGAACAGGGAGGCCTGGCATTCTGCAATTCATGGGGTTGCAAAGAATTGGACACGACTGAGGGAGAACTGAACTGAACTGTAGAATATGCCCTGAGGTTAAAATGTCTTTTGCTGAGAAAAGGGACTTTTTCCCTACCACACCCAATGTATCATATTCTTCAGTAAATTTCGTGTAGCGATGTATGTTCTAATTTGCAATTTCTTAATACCCAGTGTCCCCAGAATGAGTTGCAAAGAGTTAAACATCACTAAGAGACTGAACTGCACTGAACTGAATACCCACTGTTCACAGGAGGTAAAAGCTTTATGGAAATATGAGTACCCTGTCTGAATACAAAGTGTCCCCGTATGGCTACTGTTCTTAAAGACCCAAATGGCCATTCTTTCCTACCACACAGAACTTCATTCAGTGCCCATTTTTACATTTATTTGTGGTTCTCATCTTTTTCTCCAATGTCAGCCAGCATTAACCATCTAATTTTTGTTTTACTTTTGTTCCCCTATTGTGTCATTAGCCACAGTATATCTTAGCGAATGTGGTAGGTTCAGGGTTATTTGAGTCATGCTCTATGACAAAGAATACAACTTTGAGATATAAATCAGAATCATTAAAGAAACATGGTAGTTGGTTAAAAAATGTTGAAATGTGGTTATCCTAAGGCTATATAATTCTTTAACCACATTTATCTTGATGAAAAGTTTGAGTAAGGTATTTGATAAGCCTCACATGTTTTATTTTCCTGGGACAATCATCAGCACAGATGATGGCTGCAGCCATAAAGTTAAAAGATGCATGCTCCTTGGAACAAAAGCTATGAAAAAACTAGAAGGCATATTAAAGAGCAGAGACATCACTTTCCCCAAAGAATGACTGCATATTCAAAGGTATGTTTTTTTAGTATTCATGTATGGATATAAGTGCTGTACCATAAAGAAGTCTGAGCATAAAGAACTGATGTTTTTGAATGGTGGTGCTGGGAGTTATTTTGGAGTGCCCCTTGGAGTAAAGGAGATGAAACCAGTCAATGCTAAAGGAAATCAACCCTGAATATTCAAAGGAAGTACTAATGCTGAAGCTTCAGTAATTTGGCCACCTGATTCAAAGAGCTGACTCATTGTAAAAGACTCTAAAGCTGGGAAAGATTGAGGGAAGGAGGAGAAAGGGACGACAGAGGACGGGATGTTTGGATGGTACCGCCGATCTGATTGACGTGAGTTTGAGCAAACTCCAGGAGACAGTGAAGGTCAGGAAAGCCTGGTGTGCTGCAGTCCATGGGGTCACAAATGTCAGATATGACTTAGTGACTGGACAACAAGAAGAACAAGGCCTCATGTGTGGATATGAAATTTAATATTTATGAAATATAAGCATTGTTACATTATACATACAGAATAACTTCAGTAATCTGAGTTGTAATAAAGGCTAATCACAGTACAGTTAAAAGGCCCAATGTAATCACAATTCTTTGACTTGTTGTTACTACCATTTTCTAATTGTTGTTGCTATTTAGTTGCTAAGTCCTGTCTGAAACTTTTGGGACTTCCTGGGCTGTAGCCCACCAGGCTCCTCTGTCCATGGGATTTTCCTGGGGTGGGGGGTGGGGGGATTAAGTTGCCATTTCCTTCTTAAGGGGATCTTACCTATAGAACCCAGTGTTCTCTCCCAATGTCATGTGAGGAGGCCTGTCCTGAAGAGTGGAGGGTTTGCTCCTAGGCTCATGAGTCCATGTGTCTGCCCGGAAGTCCACTCATAGGAAGGACGCAGCTACAGGGAGCAGGTGAGACGTGCGAGTCACAGGCTAGGGATCTTTTGCTGTTTTTGTCTATCCCTCCCAAAGATAGGAGAGAACTGATAGAATTCAGCATCCTTCCCCAAACCTGGGCGCCCTTCCCCAAACCTGCGGCCCTCTTCAGATTTTAAATGTCTTTCTTTTTATAAGCTTTTCTCCAACCTGGAGTGCTGTCCCCATCTACTCCTGGGGAGCTCCTCCAGATCCTATTTCACTTTCATTTTGAAAATTCTTGTAATTTTCCCAGACAAATCAGCTCTTCTCTCCTTTGGGTTCCTATGTTGTTTTACTTGCATTCACCAAAGCAATGAATACAACTGAATTAATTATTTCTTGACATATTTATCTATATCTCATGAAAAATTTGGGACCAGTAAGATTAAATTTAAACACTAACCCCTCCAATATTCCATTAATGTATGTTGAAAAAATGCTCAAAATACACAATTTATTTATAAATTGGTTACTGATAAATTGGCATTTTCATTTCTCATGCCAAAATGCCTTAGGCTATGTTTCAGGATAGTATTACATTTTTATTAATGTAAAGGTAAAGTAGTAACTCAAAATCAGTTAAATATTTTGCAAATGTGAATAATTTCTAATCTCATGTATAAGTACAAATTCTTAACATAAAGAAATTCTTGAAAAATATTGAGTGTTTATATTTAACATTCAAGGTAACTTTTTACTCTTGATCCCAAGTGTGACAAAAGGCAGAGGGTTATCCGGAAAGTCTGCAGCATCTTATATTCCCTTATCCAGGGAAAATGCTTGTTGAATAAGTATTGCAACCTAGACTCTCTTTCCCCTCCTATGTCAGGAAAATGTCACAAGTCATCAACTTTTGCAGGGCTATATCCTCCTAGATTCTTGTGTCAGTTAATAAAGGTGAAATAGGAATATGAAGGACCGTACAAAACATATGGCCAAAGTCTACCTCTACTTCTTCCCCAAGATGTAGGTTATCTTTAAATTGACATACAACACAATACACATTTTAGATATGCAGCACAATGGTTTGATATTTGTATATAGTGCAAAATTATGACCACAGTTATTCTGGTGTTAATGTACTAGGGTGATCCATCATCACACACTGCTTCAAATTTCTCTTGTGGTGAGTACTTTGAGATCTACTCTCTTAGCAACTTTCAGTTATACAATACACTATTATTAACTCTCTGTATTATATCCCTGTGACTTGTTTATAACGGGAAATCTGTATCCACTTCACCCATTCTGGCTCCCCCACCCAAGCCCTGCCTCTGGAAACCACCAAACTGTTCTCTGTATTTATCTTTTGTTCTTTGTGGTTATTGGTTTTTGATTCTTCATTTAAGTGAGCTAATATAGCATTTGTCTTTATCTGACTTATTTTGCATGGCATAATGCCCTCAAGTTCATTCATGCTATCACGGAGAGCTAGATTTCTTCATGCTAAGTCCATAACTAATACATTAAGAGCACTTGCATAATCCTGAGGATAATGTTGGTTAGCTCCACACTCTATTGACACCTTATGGTGAACAAGTTGTTAATAGTGGTATAATTCGTGTAATTTACTCTTTCATTGTTCCCTGTCTGTTTGCTTGACACAATTTTGCTACTGGCTCTGTTGGACTTGATTCCCAATGTCCAGTGCAATAGCAAACATTTATTTGTACCTGGCTTGAGAGGTGGGGCATGGAACAGTTGCTATACTTTGGCAAAAACCAGTATGTTTATATAAAAACCATTATGAATATATATATATATATATATATATATATATATATATATATATATATAAACCCACGTCTGGAAATCACCAATCACTTCTCTTTATTTATGTTTTGTTACTCAAAGTTTTTGATTCCACATTTAAGTGTGATAATACAGCATATGATCATAAACATGAAGCAAATACAATTTTCACTAGAGAAACTATATATGATATCAGTTTTTAAATCAAAAAGAGATGCAGTGGCTAAATTTTGTGGATTTTAATACTTCACAATTGCTTACTATTTCTTTCCTTGGCCATTTCAGTTTATGTGAACAAAATTATTTTAAGAAATGAACATGTATCACCGTTTATAAAAATACAATGCAATCTATCCATGATGCTACTCAACATGGAAAAAAAGAAAAGACACTAATAAAACTTAATTAAATCACTCAACATTTAAAATGAATTTCTAACTCTAGCTTATTTAATGGTTCCCTTTTATGTAGTTGAAGCCCTATTATGAAGTCTATACATAAAGAAAATTCAAAAGTAAAATCAATGTATTTAAGGTATTCCTCTCAAGCAAAAATTCCATTTCTTTTATCCTTCCTAAATTTAAATCACCTCAGAACACTACATCTCTATTTATGTTTTGCTTATATCAGAAACACATAATGAAATAGGGTTATAAATGCATCACTTGCAGAGAAGTTGCATCTTTAAATATAACTCATACATTTCACATGTTTCATTTCACTTCATTAATAATATATAATAGTAGTCCATTGTGTATATGTACTACAGCTTTCTTATCCATTCATCTGCTGATGGACATCTAGGTTGCTTCCATGTCCTGGCTAATATAAACAGTGCTGCAATGAACATTGGGGTACATGTGTCTCTTTCAATTCTGGTTTCCTCGGTGTATATGCCCAGCAGTGAGATTGCTGGGTCATAAGGCAGTTCTCTTTGCAATTTTTTAAGGAATCTCCACACTGTTTTCCATAATGGCTGTACTAGTTTGCATTCCCACCAGCAGTGTAAGAGGGTTCCCTTTTCTCCATATCCTCTCCAGCATTTATTGCTTGTAGACTTTTGGATCGCAGCCATTCTGACTGGTGTGAAATGGTACCTCATTGTGGTCTTGATTTGCATTTCTCTGATAATGAGTGATGTTGAACATCTTTTCATGTGTTTGTTAGCCATCCGTATGTCTTCTTTGGAGAAATGCCTATTTAGTTCTTTGACCCATTTTTTTATTGGATCATTTATTTTTCTGGAGTTGAGCTGCATAAGTTGCTTGTATATCTTTGAGATTAGTTGTTTGTCAGTTGTTTCATTTGCTATTGTTTTCTCCCATTCAGAAGGCTGTCTTTTCACCTTGCTTATAGTTTCCTTTGTTGTGCAGAAGCTTTTAATTTTAATTAGATCCCATTTGTTTATTTTTGCTTTTATTTCCAGTATACTGGGAGGTGGATCATAGAGGATCCTGCTGTGATTTATGTCGGAAAGTGTTTTGCCTATGCTTTCCTCTAGGAGTTTTATAGTTTCTGGTCTTACATTTAGATCTTTAATCCATTTTGAGTTTATTTTTGTGTATGGTGTTAGAAAGAGGTCTAGTTTCATTCTTTTACAAGTGGTTGACCAGTTTTCCCAGCACCACCTGTTAAAGAGACTGTCTTTACTCCATTGTATATTCTTGCCTCCTTTGTTGAAGATAAGGTGTCCATAGGTGTGTGGATTTATCTCAGGACTTTCTATTTTGTTCCATTGATCTATATTTCTGTCTTTGTGCCAGTACCATACTGTCTTAATGACTGTGGCTTTGTAGTAGAGCCTGAAGTCAGGCAAGTTGATTCCTCCAGTTCCATTTTTCTTTCTCAAGATTGCTTTGGTTATTCGAGGTTTTTTGTATTTCCATACAAATCTTGAGATTATTTGATCTAGTACTACCCAGCCCTTAAAAAGAACAAATTTGACTCAGTTCTAATGAGATGGATGAAATTGGAACAGATTATACAGAGTGAAGTAAGCCAGAAAGAAAAACACCAATACAGTATACTGACACATATATATGGAATTTAGAAGACAGTAGTGATGACCCTATATGTGAGACAACAAAGAGACACAGAGGTATAGAGTGGACTTTTGGACTCTGAGGGAGAGGGAAAGGGTGGGAAGGTTTGGGAGAATGGCAATGAAACATGTATATATTCTTGTAAGAAACGAAGCGCCAATCTATGTTCAATGTAGGATGCAGGAAGCATGGGGCTGATGCACAGGATGATTCAAGTAGAGGATGTGGGGTGGGAGGTGGGAGGGGGCTTCGGCATTGGGAGATTGTGTTCACCTATGGCTGATTCGTGTCAATGTATGGCAAAACAAATACAGTATTGTAATTAAAAATAAATAAATTTAATGATTAAAAACCAAAAAAAAATAAATTACAAAAAATAAAAATAAAAAATAAATAATAATACTGTCCAATTTAAAATGAGCCGATTATACAGAGTGAAGTAAGCCAGAAAGAAAAACACCAATATAGTATACTGACACATATATATGGAATTTAGAAAGATAGCATGGTGACCCTCTATGTGAGACAACAAAAGAGACACAGAGGTATAGAACGGACCTTTGGACTGTGAGGGAGAGGGAGAGGGTGGGATGATTTGGGAGAATGGCATTGAAACATCTATACTATCATGTAAGAAACGAAGCACCAGTCTATGTTCAGTACAGGATACAGGATGCTTGGGGCTGGTGCATGGGATGATCCAGGAAGATGATATGGGGTGGGAGGTGGGAGGGGGCTTCGGCATTGGGAGATCATGGACAGCTGTGGCTAAATCATGTCAATGTATGGCAAAACACATACAGTACTGTAATGTAGAATAAAGTATTAATAAATAAATAAATAAAAATAAAATAAAATAAAATGAATGTCAAATATGTGGTAGATGAGATAATGGATATTTATGAACTTCATTTTCAACATCATTCATGACCAACCATATAGATACATATGTCTTTAACATCCTTCAGAAATTCTTTCCTACGGTGAGATAAAGGAATTTTATTTTGTATAAAAGACAGAATTAAACCAAATTATCTTCTTTGGTGAAACTAAAGTATATTACCATATTACTACAAGGATTTGTACACATCTATAAGGTAATCACCTGGATAATCATAATGATGTGATCACTCATCTAGAGCCAGACATTCTGAAATGTGAAGTCAAGTGGGCCTTAGAAAGCATCACTATGAACAAAGCTAGTGGAGGTGATGGAATTCCAGTGGAGCTATTTCAAATCCTGAAAGATGATGCTGTGAAAGTGCTGCATTCAATATGCCAGCAAATTTGGAAAACTCAGCAGTGGCCACAGGACTGGAAAAGGTCAATTTTCATTCCAATCCCAAAGAAAGGCAATTCCAAAGAATGCTCAAACTACCGCACGATTACACTCATCTCACACACTAGTAAAGTAATGCTCAAAATTCTCCAAAGCAGGCTTCAGCAATACATGAACCGTGAACTTCCTGATGTTCAAGCTGGCTTTGAAAAGGCAGAGGAACCAGAGATCAAATTGCCAACATCCGCTGGATCATCGAAAAGCAAGAGAGTTCCAGAAAAACATCTATTTCTGCTTTATTGACTATGCCAAAGCCTTTGACTGTGTGGATCACAATAAACTGTGGAAAATTCTGAAAGAGATAGGAATACCAGACCACCTGACCTGCCTCTTGAGAAACCTGTATGCAGGCCAGGAAGCAACAGTTAGAACTGGACATGGAACAACAGACTGGTTCTAAATAGGAAAAGGAGTACGTCAAGGCTATATATTGTCACCCTGTTTATTTAACTTACATGCAGAGTACATCATGAGAAACGCTGGACTGGAAGAAACAGAAGCTGGAATCAAGATTGCCTGGAGAAATATCAATAACCTCAGATATGCAGATGACACCACCCTTATGGCAGAAAGTGAAGAGGAGCTAAAAAGCCTCTTGGTGAAAGTGAAGGAGGAGAGTGAAAAAGTTGGCTTAAAGCTCAACATTCAGAAGATGAAGATCATGGCATCTGGTCCCATCACTTCATGGGAAATAGATGGGGAGACAGTAGAAACAGTGTCAGACTTTATTTTTTTGGACTCCAAAATCACTGCAGATGGTGACTGCAGCCATGAAATTAAAAGACGCTTCCTCCTTGGAAGTAAAGTTATGATCAACCTAGATAGTAATTCAAAAGCAGAGACATTACTTTGCCGACTAAAGTCCATCTGTCAAGGCCGTGGTTTTTCCTGTGGTCATGTATGGATGTGAGAGTTGGACTGTGAAGAAGGCTGAGTGTCAAAGAATTCATGCATTTGAACTGTGGTGTTGGAGAAGACTCTTGAGAGTCTCTTGGACTGCAAGGAGATCCAACCAATCCATTCTGAAGGAGATCTACCCTGGGATTTCTTTGGAAGGAATGATGCTAAAGCTGAAACTCCAGTACTTTGGCCACCTCATGCAAAGAGCTGACTCATTGGAAAAGACTCTGATGCTGGGAAGGATAAAAAGGGGACCACAGAGGATGAGATGCCTGGATGGATGTGAGTCTGAGTGAACTCCAGGAGTTGGTGATGGACAGGGAGGCCTGGTGTGCTGAGATTCATGGCATTGCAAAGAGTCGGACACAACTGAACGACTGAACTGAACTGATAAGGTAATCACATCTCTTACATTATACCACATATATTAAAATGAAAAAAATTAATAAATAAACATAAGTAATAAAACACATCACAGACTACACAAGCATATTCCTGGGTTGCTTTACCCTGACTAAATAAGAGTGGAAAACTGAGCATTTCCTCACTTCTTGGCATATTCCCTTTGTCTCAGTTGGTAAAGAATCTGCCATCATTTCTGGGGACCTGGATTCGATCCTTGGGTGGGAAAGATGCCCTGGAGAAGGGAACAGCTACCCACTCTAGTATTCTGGCCTGGAGAATACAGCCCATGGAGTCAAAAAAGAGTCACAGATGACTGAGTAACTTTCATTTTCATTTTTCACCACTGGGACAAAGGGCAGAGGGTTTATCAGTAAAATCTGTGGAGTCTTATTTTCTGTTTTCTAAGGCCAAATGCCTGTTGGATGAATATTAAAACTTAGACTCTCTTCCTTTTCTCTCTTCTTGTCAGTAAAATTTCTCAAGTCATCATGTCATTCAGGGATATTTGGGCATAGATTTTCAGGTCAATTAATATAGGTGAAATAAGACCATAAGCAACATAGAAATGCATATAATCAAAGTCTCTTTCTCCTTTTTTCATGGTGTATTTTTTAGATTGAGATATTAATATAATAACATTTAGCATCATACAAATTTTAGAGGTACAACAGAATGATTTGTTATTTGTATATATTGCAAATAGGGGCTATATTGGTGGCTCAGATGGAAAGTAATCATTACAGTAAATCTAGTTAACAACCATCATCACACATCGTTATGATTTCTTTCTTGTGTTGAAAACTTTTAAGACCTACTCTCTGCAACTTTCAAGTGTGCGATACACTATTATTAGCTAGAGTCACCACGCTCTGTGTTATATCCCCATGACTTAATATAACTGTAAATTTGTACCTTTTAACCCACTTCACCCATGTTGGCTGCCCACCCAAACCCCGCATCTGAAAACCACCAATCTGTTCTCTGTGTTTATGTTTTATTCCTCGTGGTTGTTGTTTGATTCTACTTTTAAGTGTGGTCATGGAGCATTTGTCTTTCTCGGACTTATTTCATATAGCATAATGTGCTCAAGATTCATTCATGTTATCACAAATAGCAAGATTTCTTTATGGTTAGTCCATAACCAATACATTAAAAGTGTCTGCATAATCCTGATGTATAAACTTGGGGAACCTCCACACCCTACACACCTTCATATTGAATAAATAGTTGATAGTGGTATGTGTGTCTGATTCACTCAGTCGTGTGCAACTCCTTGTGACTCCGTGACCTGTAGCCCAAAAGGCTCCTCCATCCATGGAATTTTCCAGGCAAGAATACGGAAGTGGGTTGCCATGCCCTTCTGCAGGAGATCTTCCCAACCTAGGGACTGAACTCAGGTCTTGTTCATTACAAGTGGATTCTTTAATGTATGAGCTACCAGGGAAGCCCTAAGAAGATGATTAAAATAAAAAAAAAAAAAACAAAAAACTTACTTTAAATTTTAACATAAGAATCAAGATGAAAATTAAAAGTAGTAAAAGATAGATTTCACAAGAACATTCTAGATCATATAACTTTCTGAAACATGTAAAAATATCACTAAGCACGCATCTATAATTTTAAAATACTCTTAAAGTATATGTTCTATTATTATAAGGACCTTCGAACTGTCCAATATATAACACTGGATCCAAAATACTGTGCCAAGGGCAGAAAATAGGAAAAAGTATAATGAACCTTTTAGTTACACCAGCCCTTACTCTGCCTATAAGTTACTCTGCCTATAAGTTAAATGAGCAGGGTGACAATATACGGCCTTGCCATCCTCCTTTTCCTATTTGGAACCAGTCTATTGTTCCATGTCCACTTCTAACTGTTGATTCCTGGCCTGAATACAGGTTTCTCAAGAGGCAGGTCAGGTGGTCTGGCATCCCCATCTCTTTCAGAATTTTCTACAGTTTATTGTGATCCACACAGTCAAAGGCTTTGGCGTAGTCAATAAAGCAGAAATAGATGTTTTTCTGGAACTCTCTTGCTTTTTCCATGATTCAGCGGATGTTGGCAATTTGCTCTCTGGTTCCCCTGCCTTTTCTAAAACCAGCTTAAAAATCTGGAATTTCATGATTCACGTATTGATGAAGCCTGGCTTGGCGAATTTTAAGCATTACTTTACTAGCTTGTGAGATGAGTGCAATTGTGTGGTAGTTTGAACATTCTTTGGCATTGCCTTTCTTTGGGATTGGAATGAAAGCTGATCTTTTCCAGTCCTGTGGCCACTGCTGAGTTTTCCAAATTTGCTGGCATATTGAGTGCAGCACCTTCACAGCATCATCTTTCAGGATTTGAAATAGCTCAACTGGAATTCCATCACCTCCACTAGCTTTGTTCACAGTGATGCTTTCTAAGGCCCACTTCACTTCACATTCCAGGATGTCTGGCTCTAGGTGAGTGATCAGATCATCATGAGTATCTTGGTCATGAAGATCTTTTTGAACAGTTCTTCTGTGTATTCTTGCCACCTCTTCTTAATATTTTCTGCTTCTGTTAAGTCCATCCCATTTCTGTCCTTTATCAAGCCCATCTGTGCATGAAATGTTCCCTTGGTATCTCTAATTTTCTTGAAGAGATCTCTAGTCTTCTCCATTCTATTGTTTTCCTGTATTTCTTTGCACTGAACACTGAGGAAGGCTTTTTTATCTCTTCTTGCTATTCTTTGGAACTCTGCATTCAGATGCTTATATCTTTCCTTTTTTTTTTCCTTTACTTTTCAACTCTCTTCTTTTCACAGCTATTTGTAAGGCCTCCCCAGACAGCCATTTTGCTTTTTTGCATTTCTTTTCCATGGGGATGGTCTTGATCCCTATCTCCTGCACAATGTCATGAACCTCATTCCATAGTTTATCAGGCACTCTATCTATCAGATCTAGTCCCTTAAATCTATTTCTCACTTCCAATGTGTAAATATAAGGGATTTGATTTAGGTCATATCTGAATGGTTTAGTGGTTTTCCCTACTTTCTTCAATTTAAGTCTGAATTTGGAAATAAGTAGCTCATGATCTGAGCCACAGTCAGGTCCTGGTTTTCTGGTTTTGTTTTTGCTGACAGTATAGAGCTTCTCCATCTTTGGCTGCATAGAATATAATCAATCTGATTTCAGTTGACCATTTGGTGATGTCTATGTGTAGAGTCTTCTCTTGTGCTGTTGGAAGAGGGTGTTTGCTATGACCAGTGCGTTCCATAGGCAAACATCTATTAGCCTTTGCCCTGCTTCATTCTGCATTCCAAGGCCAAATTTGCCTGTTATTCCAGGTGTTTCTTGACTTTCTATTTTTGCATTCCAGTCCCCTGTAATGAAAAGGACGTCTTTTTGGGTGTTAGTTCTAAAAGGTCTTGTAAGTCTTCATAGAACCATTCAACTTCAGCTTCTTCAGCGTTACTGGTTGGGGCAAAGAGTTGGATTACTGTGATATTGAATGGTTTGCCTTGGAAACGAACAGAGATCATTCTGTTGTTTTTAATACTGCATCTAAGTACTGCATTTCGGACTGTTTTGTTGACCATGATGGCTACTCCATTTTTTCTAAGGGATTCCTGCCCACAGTAGTGGACATAATGTTCATCTGATTCAAATTCACTCATTCCAGTCCATTTCAGTTCACTGATTCCTAGAATGTCCACATTCACTCTTGCCATCTCTTGTTTGACCACCTCTAATTTGTCTTGATCAGGAACCTGACATTCAAGGTTCTTATGCAATATTGCTCTTTATTACATTGGGCCTTGCTTCTATCACCAGTCACATCCACAGCTGGGTATTCTTTTGCTTTGCTCCATCCCTTCATTCTTTCTGGAGTTATTTTTCCACTGATCTCCACTGAAAGTATTTAAAGGGCTAATCCAGATTATATCTGTTTTTCATTTTATATTCTTCCTTAAAATGTTATTTCTTTAATAAAGTATAGCTAATTTGCATTCTAAACGTGTGACGTGGTAAAAGTTTGTCACTCTTGTAATCAAAGTGTACAAGATTATCACAGGTACAGGCAATTAATAAGCAGATTGCCCTATACCCAGAGACCTTGGGGACCCCTCATTAGAAGTAAGGCATATTTGAGGTTTCAGCTCAGTTACAAATAGAATTAGGCAGAGAAAACTTATACACCCTGTTGTCATTTTTTCCATTTTCTTTTGAAATTCAGAACACACTTGAGTCTCATTGAACTGACATTATTGACTTGCATAACTTTTTTTTTTTTTTTTGCTCTGCAATGTGAATGTGCATTTTTCAAATATCAAGTGTTTGATCTGAGTTGCTCCACCAGAACACTCTATAGAGGCTGGAAACCATTTATATATATGGGTTTGCTATGCTGAGAGGAAGACTACGCTCTCTTGTAAGAGGCTGGAAATATCCCATCAGAAATCTCTTTTCAGTCCTCCTCAGCCTAAACACTTTACTGAGAGGGGCAAAGTCACCAACTGCTATAACAAAACCAAAGTACGCAGTGCACCCACAAGGAAGCTAAGCTATGAATCTCAAAGTTCACCAACTGGACTCCTTAATGCGGCAAGGGACAAACAGTAAAAATGCCATTAAAAAGCAACAGGTACATTCTTCTAAATCCTACTGATTTTTACAAGTTGTCCAATAAGTTTAAAAGATTAGCTTCTTAGGTATCAATGTAGAAATGAAATTGAACTGTTCAAGAGGAGGGATTTGTAACAATAGTGGTGTGATCAGTCCAAACTTTGAACTCTCAAAACAACCAGCCTGCAAACTACAAAGCACCAGATGGTTTTATAAACGAGAAGGTCCCAAAATTTTTCTTTACAGTTTCCAAAAAAAAAATTGTTTTCTTTGTGGGATTGAGGAAAATGTTTGCCATTCAGTATCTGAGCCTCCCAAACCCTAACAGTTTTTTAAGTTTTCTTGCTCTGCATGCAGGAGACGAGCAGAACAGAGGCCAAGAGAACAGGCTCAGAGCGCAGCATCATCTGGCAGCTGTCTTGCTGGGGAGAGAAGGCTGAGTTTCTGTTTCTCAGCCTTGACTGTCTCACTGTAGTCATCACAACTTAATGAAGTTCTAAGATTTTTAACATTTATAGACTGAGTTTACAGATTCCTCCTTCAATTGGAAAAGTAATACATGTTTCTGATTTTCAACTACAACTCCAAATCTCCAGTTTTTAAATAATATTCAGCAGTGGCCAGAAAGAAGAAATAATGGGGGAAAAGACTTCACTGATTTTGCTATTTAGTCAGTAATTTGTGCCTGATTCTTTTGCAACCCCATGGACCATAACCAACCAGGCTCCACTGTCCACGGGTTTTCCCTGGCATGAATACGGAATGGGTTGCCATTTCCTTGTCCAGGGATCTTCACCTTCACCACTCAGGAAATCGAACTCGTGTCTCCTGCATTGACAGGTGGGTTCTTTACTGCTGAACCAGCAGTGTAACTTTAATTTGTAATGGAGTCAACTTTATCCCCACAACTTTTAATGTCTGTGTTGGAGCTACCCATTTCCCACATCCTATCCAGTAGAACATGCAGGAAGAGTACAGAAAATTGGAGGGGAAGAATGGTAGATAAAAGAGCGATTGGTAGCCACATGCAAATCAACTCATTTCACTTGTCAAAGTCTGTGTACACACCTGTGTGCAGAACATCTGTGTGCCAACTTAGTCAGGATGGGATTCAATCAGGCAAGAGTCTACAAAAATATGAGGCTTTGATTTTGCTACAAAAGTTAGTGAATCAGAAAAGGGCAACTGTTCTTGGCAGACCCATCTATCTTACATAGTTTGGCCACTGAAATACATAAGCATCCCATTATTTCATGGACTTACATCCGTTTCTTGCTCTATTCAACCCTTCATTGCACATCACCTTAACTTCTTTCCTTGCTTCCCAGGTTTCCTTCTTCCTTAAGTGCATGAAACCCTTGTCTCCTTGTTTATCACAATGAGACTAAGACCAGCACAGGTAAAAAATTGCTTTGTAAATTATGAAGCTTTGAAACAATTTCAATCATGATTATTTATTCATATGCCAAAATTCCAAAAGATAGAGTGCAAAAGAAGGCATGAGAAATGCTAAATGCTGAAGATGGCTTACTCTTAGAAAATTACGTTCAAGATCCTTTAATAATCACATCAAAGTTTATTAGGAATTATTAGACGAGAGAGGTTTCAAATTCCATGGAAAATGGAAAACAAAATATCGAATGACTTCAAGCTTCAAGGTATACATAATAAAAAATTTCAACAACCTGGGTTGTTGAGGCTTGAGGTGGATCATTAAAGAGGACTGACTTCCCAGGAATTGTATGCAGACCAGAATGGTCACCATCTGATGTGGTTCCCCCTCTGTAACCAAGCAAAAGGACTGAGAGAAATCAGGTCACCTCAATCATATTTTCTAGTTCCAAATATTGATCAAAGCATTAATTTTTAAAAACTCTTATGGAAAGTCCCTATAACTTTTTAAATTTTATTTTTACTTTATTTTACTTTACAATACTGTATTGGTTTGGTCAGACATTGACATGAATCCACCAGGGGTGTATGTGAGCAACCAATCTTGAATGCCCCTCCCACTTCCCACCCCATATCATCTCTCTGGATCATCTCTGTGCACCAGCCCCAAGCATCCTATATCCTGTATCAAACATAGACTGTCACTTTGTTTCTTACATGATAGTATACATGTTTCAATGCCACTCTCCCAAATCATGCCACCCTCTCCCTCTCCCTCAGAGTCCAGCAGTCCGTTCTATACATCTGTGTCTCTTTTGCTGTCTCACATACAGGGTCATCATTACCATCTTTCTAAATTCCATATATATGTGTCAATATACTGTATTGGTGTTTTTCTTTCTGGCTTACTTCAGTCTGTATAATTGGCTCCAGTTTCATCCACCTCATTAGAACTGATTCAAATGTATTCTTTTTAATGGCTGAGTAATACTCCATCCTGTATGTGTACCACAGCTTTCTTATCCATTCATCTGCTGATGGACATCTAGGTTGTTTCCATGTCCTGGCTATTATAAACAGTGCTGCGATGAACATTGGGGTACACGTGTCTCTTTCAATTCTGGTTTCCTCAGTGTGCATGCCCAGCAGTGGGATTGCTGGGTCATAAGGCAGTTATATTTGCAATTTTTTTAAAGGAATCTCCACATTGTTCTCCATAGTGGCTGTATTAGTTTGCATTCCCACCAACAGTGTAAGAGGGATCCCTTTTCTGCACACCCTCTCCAGCATTTATTGCTTGTAGACTTTTGGATCGCAGCCATTCTGACTGGTGTGAAATGTACCTCATTGTGGTCTTGATTTGCATTTCTCGAATAATGAGTGATGTTGAGCAACTTTTCATGTGTCTGTTAGCCATCCGTATGTCTTTGGAGAAATGTCTATTTAGTTCTTTGGCCCATTTTTTGATTGGTTCATTTATTTTTCTGGAGTTGAGCTGCATAAGTTGCTTATATATTTTTGAGATTAGTTGTCAGTTGCTTCATTTGCTATTATTTTCTCCCATTCCAAAGGCTGTATTTTCACCTTGCTTATAGTTTCCTTTGTTGTACTGAAGCTTTTAATTAGATCCCATTTGTTTATTTTTGCTTTTATTTCCAATATTCTGGGAGGTGGATCATAGAGGATCCTGCTGTGATTTATGTCAGAGAGTATTTTGCCTATGTTCTCCTCTAGGAGTTTTATAGTTTCTAGTCTTACATTTAGATCTTTAATCCATTTTGAGTTTATTTTTGTGTGTGGTGTTAGAAAGAGATCTAGTTTCATTCTTTTACAAGTGGTTGACCAGTTTTCCCAGCACCACTTGTGAAAGAGATTGTCTTAACTCCATTGTATATTCTTGCCTCCTTTGTCGAAGATAAGGTGTCCATCAGTTCAGTTCAGTTGCTCAGTCGTGTCTGACTCTTTGCAACCCCATGAACTGTAGCACGCCAGGCCTCCCTGTTCATCACCATCTCCAGGAGTTCACTCAGACTCACATCCATCGAGTCCATGATGCCATCTAGCCATCTCATCCTCTGTCGTCCCCTTCTCCTCCTGCCCCCAATCCCTCCCAGCATCAGGGTCTTTTCCAATGAGTCAACTCTTCTCATGAGGTGGCCAGAGTACTGGAGTTTCAGCTTTAGCATCATTCCTTCCAAAGAAACCCCAGGGTTGCTCTCCTTCAGAACGGACTGGTTGCATCTCCCTGCAGTCCAAGGGACTCTCAAGAGCCTTCTCCAACACCACAGTTCAAAAGCATCAATTCTTTGGCGCTCAGTCTTCTTCACAGTCCAACTCTCACATCCATACATGACCATAGGAAAAACCATAGCCTTGACTAGATGGACCTTAGTTGGCAAAACAATGTCTCTGCTTTTGAATATGCTATCTAGGTTGGTCATAACTTTTCTTCCAAGGAGTAAGCGTCTTTTAATTTCATGGCTGCTGTCACCATCTGCAGTGATTTTGGAGCCCCCCAAAAAAATGTCTGACACTGTTTCCACTGTTTCTCCATCTATTTCCCATGAAGTGATGGGACCGGATGCCATGATCTTCGTTTTCTGAATGTTGAACTTTAGGCCAACTTTTTCGCTTTCCTCTTTCACTTTCATCAAGAGGCTTTTTAGTTCCTCTTCACTTTCTGCCATAAGGGTGGTGTCATCTGCATATCTGAGGTTACTGATATTTCTCCCAGCAATCTTGATTCTAGTCCAGCGTTTCTCATGATGTACTCTGCATATACGTTAAATAAGTAGGGTGGCAATATACAGCCTTGATGTACTCCTTTTCCTATTTGGAACCAGTCTGTTGTCCCATGTCCAGTTCTAGCAGTTGCTTCCTGACCTGCATACAGATTTCTCAAGAGGCAAGCTAGATGGTATGGTATTCCTGTATCCTTCAGAATTTTCCACAGTTTATTGTGATCCACACAGTCGAAGGCTTTCGTAGGTGTGTGGATTTATCTTTGGGTTTTCTATTTTATTCCATTGATCTATACTTTTGTCTTTGTGCCAGTACTATACTGTCTTGATGACTGTGGCTTTGTAGTAGAGCCTGAAGTCAGGCAAGTTGATACGTCCAGTTCCATTCTCCTTTCTCAAGATTGCTTTTGCTCTTCGAGGTTTTTTGTATTTCCATATAAATCTTGATATTATTTGTTCTAGTTCTATGAAAAATACCGCTGACAGCTTGATAGGGATTGCACTGAATCTGTAGATTGCTTTGGGTACTATACTCATTTTCACAATATTGATTCTCCCGATCCATGAACTTGGTATATTTCTCCATCTATTAGTGTCCTGTTTGATTTCTTTCATCGGTGTTTTATGGTTTTCAATGTATAGGTCTTTAGTTTCTTTAGGTAGATATATTCCTAAGTATTTTATTCTTTTCATTACAATGGTGAATGGAATTGTTTCCTTAATTTCTTTTACTATTTTCTCATTATTAGTGTATAGGAATGCAAGGGATTTCTGTGTGTTGATTTTATATCCTGCAACTTTACTATATTCATTGATTAGCTCTAGTAATTTTCTTGTCGAGTCCTTAGGTTTTTCTATGTAGAGGATTATGTCAACTGCAAACAGTGAGGGTTTTACTTCTTTTCCATTTTGTATTCCTTTTATTTCTTTTTCTGCCCTGATTGCTGTGGCCAAAACTTCCAGAACTATGTTGAATAGTAGCGGTGAAAGTGGGCACCCTTGTCTTGTTCCTGACTTTAGGGGAAATGCTTTCAGTTTTTCACCACTGAGGATAATGTTTGCTGTGGTTTTGTCATATATAGCTTTTTAATGTGTTGAGGTATGTTCCTTCTTTTCCTGCTTTCTGGAGAGTTTTGATCATAAATTGTTGTTGAATTTTGTCAAAGGCCTTCTCTGCGTCTATTGAGATAATCATATGGTTTTTATTTTTCAATTTGTTAATGTGATGAATTACATTGATTGATTTGCGGATATTGAAGAATCCTTGCATCCTTGGGATAAAGCTCACTTGGTCATGGTGTATGATCTTTTTAATGTGTTGTTGGATTCTGATTGCTAGAAGTTTGTTGAGGATTTTTGCATCTATGTTAATCAGTGATATTGGCCTGTAGTTTTCTTTTTCGTGGTATCTTTGTCAGGTTTTGGTATTAGGGTGATGGTGGCCTCATAGAATGAGTTTGGACGTTTACCTTCCTCTGCAATTTTATCGAAGAGTTTGAGTAGGATAGGTGTTAGCTCTTCCCGAAATTTTTGGTAGAATTCAGCTGTAAAGCCATCTGGACCTGGCCTTTTGTTTGCTGGAAGTTTTCTGATTATAGTTTCAATTTCCATGCTTGTGATGGGTCTGTTAAGATTTCCTATTTCTTCCTGTTTCAGTTTTGGAAAGTTGTACTTTTCTAAGAATTTGTCCATTTCTTCCAAGTTGTCCATTTTATTGGCATATAATTGCTGATAGCAGTCTCTTATGATCCTTTGTATCTGTGTTGTCTGTTGTGATCTCTCCTTTTTCATTTCTAATTTTATTGATTTGATTTTTCTCTCTTTGTTTCTTGATGAGTCTGGCTAATTGTTTGTCAATTTTATTTATCTTTTCAAAGAACCAGCTTTTTGCTTTGTTGATTTTTGCTATGGTTTCTTTTGTTTCTTTTGCATTTATTTCTGCCCTAATTTTTATGATTTCTTTCCTTCTACTAACCCTGGGGTTCTCTATTTCTTCCTTTTTAGTTGATTTAGGTGTAGAGTTAGGTAATTTATTTGACTTTTTTCTTTTTCTTGAGGTATGCCTGTATTGCTATGAATTTATCTCTTAGTTCTGCTTTTATAGTGTCCCACAGGTTTTGGGTTGTTTTGTTTCATTTTCATTCATTTCTATGCATATTTTGATTTCTTTTTGATTTGTTCTGTGATTTGCTTGTTATTCAGAAGGGTTTTGTTCAGCCTCCAAATGTTGGAATTTTTAATAGTTTTTCTCCTGTAATTGAGATCTAATCTTAATGCATTATGTTCAGAAAAGATGCCTGAAATGACTTAGATATTTTTGAATTTATCAAGGTTAGATTTATGGCCCAGGATGTGATCTATCCTGGAGAAGGTTCCATGAGTACTTGAGAAAAAGGTGAAATTCATTGTTTTGGGATGAAATGTCCTATAGATATCACTTAGGTCTAACTGGTCTATTGTATCATTTAAAATTTGTGTTTCTTTGTTAATTTTCTGTTTAGCTGATCTGTCCATAGGTGTGAGTGGGGTATTAAAGTCTCCCACTATTATTGTGTTATTGTTAATTTCCCCTTTCATGCTTGTTAGCATTTGTCTTACATATTGCGGTGCTCCTATGTTGGGTGCATATCTATTCATAATTGTTGTATCTTCTTTTTGGATTGATCCTTTAATCATTATGTAGTGGCCTTCTTTGTCTCTTTTCACAGCCTTTGTTTTAAAGTCTATTTTATCGGATATGAGTATTGCTACTCCTGCTTTCTTTTGGTCTCCATTTGCGTGGAATATCTTTCTTCAGCCCTTCACTCTCAGTCTGTATGCGTCCCTTGTTTTGAGGTGGGTCTCTTGTAGGGATCATATATAGGGATCTTGATTTTGTATCCATTTAGTCAGCCTTTGCCTTTTGGTTGGGGCATTCAACCCATTTACATTTAAGGTAATTATTGATAACTATGATCCCATTTACTTTATTGTTTTGGGTTTGGGTTTATTCTCCCTTTTTGTGTTTCTTGTATAATGGATATGTTATTCCTTCTTTTATTATGTATGCTTGAACATTTCCACAATAAAGAGCAAAAATAAAATAAAATAAAATAAAGAATATACTTTAGCATTTGTTGGAGAGCTGGTTTGGTGATGAAGAATTCTCTCAGCTTTTGCTTGTCTGTAAAGCTTTTGATTTCTCCTTCATATCTGAATGAGATCCTTGCTGGGTACAGTAATCTAGGCTATAGGTTATTTTCTTTCATCACTTTAAGTATGTCTTGCCATTCCCTCCTGGCCTGAAGAGTTTCTATTGAAAGATCTGCAGTTATCCTTATGGGAATCCTCTTGTGTGTTATTTGTTGTTTTTCCCTTGCTGCTTTTAATATTTGCTCTTTGTGTTTGATCTTTGTTAATTTGATTAATATATGTCTTGGGGTGTTTCACCTTGGGTTTATCCTGTTTGGAACTCTCTGGGTTTCTTGGACTTGGGTTATTATTTCCTTCCCCATTTTAGGGAAGTTTTTAACTATTATCTCCTCAAGTATTTTCTCATGGTCTTTCTTTTTGTCTTCTTCTTCTGAGACTCCTATAATTCGAATGTTGGAGCGTTTCATATTGTCCTGGAGGTCTCTGAGATTGTCCTCGTTTCTTTTAAATCGTTTCTCTTTTTCCCCTCAGATTCATTTATTTCTACCATTCTATCTTCTATTTCACTAATCCTATCTTCTGCCTCCGTTATTCTACTATTTGTTGCCTCCAGAGTGTTTCTGATCTCATTTATTGCATTATTCATTATGTATTGACTTTTTAAAAAATTTCTTCTAGGTCCTTGTTAAAACTTTCTTGCATCTTCTCAATCCTTGTCTCCAGGCTATTTATCTGTGATTCCATTTTGATTTCAAGGTTTTGGATCATTTTCACTATCAATATTCGGAATTCTTTCTCAGATAGATTCCCTATCTCTTCCTGTTTTATTTGGTTTGGTGGGCAGTTCTCCTGTTTCTTTATCTGCTGGGTATTCCTCTGTCTCTTCATCTCGGTTATATTGCTGTGTTTGGGGTGGCCTTTCTATATTCTGGGAATTTGTGGTGTTCTCTTTATTATGGAGTTTCCTCACTGTGTATGGGGTTGTATCAGTGGCTTGTCAAGGTTTCTTGGTTAGGGAGGTTTGTGGAGTTCTGGTGGGTGGAGCTGGATTTCTTCTCTCTGGAGTGCTATGAAGTGTCCAGTAATGGGTTATGAGATGTCAGTGGTTTTGAAGTAACTTTGAGCTGCTCAGGGGTGTGCTCCTGTGTTGCTGGAGAATTTGCATATTATGTCTTGATCTGGAACTTGTTGGCCCTTGCGTGGTGCTTGGTTTTAGTGTAGGTATGGAGGCGTTTGATGAGCTCCTATTGATTACTGTTCCCTGGATTCAGGATTTCTCTGATGTTCTCAGGATTTGGACTTAAGCCTCCTGTTTCTGGTTTTCAGTTTTATTTTTACAATAGCCTAAAGACTTCTCTGTCTATACAGCACTGATGATAAAACATCTAGGTTAAAGATGAAAGGTTTCTTCACATTGAGGGATAGCCAGAGAGGTTCACTGAGTTACATGGAGAGGAGAAGAGGGAGGGGGTTGTTAGAGGTGAGTGGAATGAGATGAGGTGGGATCAAAAGAGGAGAGAGCAAGCTAGCC
The DNA here is from genome assembly GCA_917880005.1 of Nanger dama. Taxonomy (NCBI): domain Eukaryota; kingdom Metazoa; phylum Chordata; class Mammalia; order Artiodactyla; family Bovidae; genus Nanger; species Nanger dama. The sequence continues at coordinate 8,597,473 of CAKJTW010000032.1, read as the reverse complement.
AGTAATCACTTCCTTATGCGTGCTCCACAGTCTGGACTGCTCAGAGGTGTTCACAGAGTTATATAGGGAAGAGGAGAGGAGGAAGTAGACAGAGGTGGCCAGAAGGATAAAAGAGGGAAATGAAAAGGAGAGAGACAGATCTGGCCAGTAACCAGTTCCCTAAATGTCCTCCACCACCTGGAACACACAGAGATTCACAGAGTTGGGTAGAGAAGAGAAGGGGATGGGAAAGACAGAGGCCACCTTGTGGAAAAAAGGAGAGTCCAAATGAGGAAAGAGTGGTCAAGCCAGTAATCTCACTCTCAGGTAAGATTGGGTACTGAAGATTGGGTTTTTAAATGTACAAAATTGACAACAAATACCAAAAGGCAAAGATTAAAAATCTGGAGTAGAGATTGGATTTTCAAAAATACAATATTAAAGAAAAGAAGAAGAAAACTGAAAAACAAAACAAAACAAAACAAAGCTACAAGAATTATTAAACAACAACCACAAAAACTATATACAGTGCTTGCTTTAAAAATGAGGTCTTTTTTTTTGAAAAGTAATAGTAGGTTATAAAAATAAAAATTAGAGAAATAGAGGACTTAAAAATTTAAGAAAGTTAAAAAAGAAAAAGAAGAAACAGAAAAGAAGAAAAAATAATCACTCAACAACATCAACACACACACACACAAAGAATGATCGTAAAAATAGTAAAGATATATCTGGCTCTTTCTTGGTGTTGATGTTGTGGGCAGTGTGGGGCACTTCCAAGGTGGTTCCCTCTGTTTAACTTCTTCTGTTTGCTGGTCTCTTCAGTGTCTGATTTCTGTCTTGACACAGGGAGGGCAGTGGTGGACACTTTTTTTTTTTTTTTAGCTTACTTATTTAGTTGCTCTGTGGGGAGGGAGGGATGCTGCAAACAAATAATACTGGCATGTGCCTGCAGTGTCTCATCCATGCTGGGCCTGCCCTGCTCGCAGCACACATCACTCAGGCTCTACGTTGCTCTGCCAGGGAACTGTCTGAGGCCGGCCCTAGGCTTCATGTACCTCCCTGGTCTAAGCCGCTCAGGCTCGGCACTCAGGTAGCCCTCAGAGGTACAGATTTGTTTGGGCCTGCGTTTTGTACCCTTCCCAGGTCCGAGTAGCTCAGGAGTCTGGCGAGCACAGTCACTGTGACTTATCACTTTTCCCTGCTGCTCAGTTTTCTGGGTGTACCGCTGGCATCCCTTCTTAGGCAGATAATGACTGTCCAGAACCCCCAGAAGTCTTAGTTAGCAAAGAAGCCTGCTTGCATTTTGGTAGGTAATGTCTCTCTTGGGCTGTGAATGCCCCCTTCCAGCCCTTAAGGCTTTGGCTGCCTGTCACCAGAGGGGGATGTTCTGCAGCCAGCTATTTCTGTTCTGTCCTTTGTTCTGTGTGTGGTCCTGGTGTTGTCTTATGTTCAAGCGTTTTGCGTGGTAGCTATCCCACAGTCTGGTTTGCTCACCCAAGTTAGTTCGCTCTGGTTACGCGTGGGGTGTTCTGGCCCAATTTTTTATTTTTTATTTTATTTTATTTTATTTTTACTTTTTATTTTTTTAAATTTATTTATTTATTAAATTACAATACTGTATTTGTTTTGCCATACATTGACATGAATCAGCCACAGGTGTCCACGATCTCCCAGTGCCAAAGCTCCCTCCCACCTCCCACCCCACATCCTCTCCCTGAATCATCCCGTGCACCAGCCCCATGCGTCCTTCATCCTGTATTGAACATAGACTGGTGCTTCATTCTACAACATAGTATACATGTTTCAATGCCGTTCTCCCAAATCATCCCACCCTCTCCCTCTCCCTCAGAGTCCAAAAGTCCGTTCTATACCTCTGAGTCTCTTTTGTTGTCTCACATAGAGGGTCTTCATTACTATCCTTCTAAATTTCATATATATGTGTCAGTATACTGTATTGGTGTTTTTCTTTCTGGCTTACTTCACTCTGTATAATCGGCTCCAATTTCATCCATCTCATTAGAACTGAGTCAAATTTATTCTTTTTAAGGGCTGAGTAGTATTCCATAGTGTATATGTACCACAGCTTTCTTATCCATTCATCTGCTGATGGACATCTAGGTTGCTTCCATGTCCTGGCTATTATAAACAGCGCTGCAATGAACATTGGGGTACATGTGTCTCTTTCAATTCTGGTTTCCTCAGTGTGTATGCCCAGCAGTGGGATTGCTGAAAAGCACTGCAGCCCATGCCTCCCGTGCCTCCCTGGCCAGCCCCCACTGGCTAGTGGTGGATGCAGGCATCTGCACTGCTTTTCTGCTAGGGGAGTTACTGTTGGGCTCATAATCTGTCGGTTTTGATTATTTATTTATTTTTCCTTCCTGATATATTGCCCTCTGTGCTTCCAAGATTCACCACAGAGTTGACAATGAGAATGTTTCCTGGTGTTTGGAAACCTTTCTTCTTCAGAGTCTCTTCCTGGGATGGGACTCCCTTCCTGGGACAGAGCTCCCTCCCTACCTCCTTTGTCTCTTTTTTAGTCTTTTATATTTTTTTCTTACCTGTTTTTGAAGCCAATGATCTGCTTTTCTGGGTGCCTGATGTCCTCTGCCAGCATTCAGAAGTTGTTTTGTGGAATTTACTCAGCGTTGAAATGTTCTTTTGATGAATTTGTGAGGGAGAAAAGTGGTCTCCCCGTCTTATTACTCTGCCATCTTAGGACCGCCCCCCATAACTTTAATACAAACACTCATATTTTAAAATGTAAAATTTCCTACAGAATGGAAAAGTAGTCAAAAATTCCAGCTATTATGGTAACAAATAATAAAAGTATCTTTCCAAATGCAACACATGTTCATTTTAACAGCAGCCTTTTCAGATGAGACTTCTACTAATAAGACACCCCCAGAGGTTCAAAAATCAGAGGTGGTAATAGCAAACCAAGAGCAAGTTTCTCAGTTTTTACTGTAGCCTCACAAAGGCTTTACCATCTGCAGTGTCCAGAACAAAAAATACATTTCAGCCCCATGAAAAATGTCAAACCTTTTAGTGATGGTCATCATAACACTGTCAGAGACCTTTCACATCAGAGTTAATGACATCCTTGTTAGAAGATCCTTTAGCTATCCTTTATGTGTATCTTTAAGAATTTATTGATGTCTATGCATTTATATTTGTTGAATATTTTTTAAGATAATGAACGAAGAACGTTAAGATTTTCTTCTTATTTGAAGGTTTTGTGTGGGATTTTCACATTTTTTATTCACATTTTACTCTGAAAAGATAATTAGGGCAACAAGATAAGTCTAAATTTTTTTTATCTTCAGTCACTGGAAAATGGGAACCTAACTTTGCTCTGCATGCCAATCATTTATTATGTGGGGTGTGTGGTTGTGATGGGCATATGTATGCAGATGTAAGACAGCCACTACTGCTCAAGCAGCCTGAAAATTTTCATGCACCACCAATCTAGTCCTGACAAGAGGATCTAGCTTGGGAAAAAAAAAAAAAACTAGCCCCTCAGTGCTAGCCTCAGCCTCTTGGCTCTCCTTAAAAACAGAAATGATACAGGGGAGGCTTTTATTTCACACAGGCAGGTTCAAGTATAAGGGACTTTGTCACCTCTGGGGACTAAGCACCCAGTTATAACATTTGTATGGAAGCTGACTTGTTAAATTTGCCCTCAAAGACAAGGAACATACCAAAGCACTAGAAAGAGGAGAAGAGGGTCCAGTTAAAAGTGAGGCCAGAGGCTGAGGGGCTAGTCATCCACTGATAACTACCTAATTATTAATCATTTCGCTTAAGTGATATTTAAGCATTGGAAATGTCTCCATTTGCCTTTCTCAGTAGATACTGCAAAGTTTTTCTTTTTCCTATGTAGACACTGACATATATAAATCAAATGTCATGAATAGTGACTAGCAAGCAGAGTATTTTTTGAGACAGACTTGGCAAATAAAACTGTAAGATATTTAAAGTATATAACATGATAGTTCGATATATGTATATATTATTTTTTAAATTTACTTTTTTTCCATAGGTAACTTATACTTTTATTTTTAATATCAATTTATTTATTTTAATTGAGGTTAATTACTTTACAATATTGTATTGGTTTTGCCATATTATAAAGACTGAAGTAAGCCAGAAAGAAAAACACCAATATAGTATACTAACGCATATATATGGAATTTAGAAACATGGTAATGATAACCGTGTATGCGAGACAGCAAAAGAGACATAAATTTACTTTTAACTGGAGTATAATTGCTTTACAATGTGTTGGTTTCTGCTGTACAACGATGTGAATCAGCCATAAGTATACATGTGTCCCCTTCCTCTTGAATCCCCCCGCCACGCACCCCATCCCACTTCTCCAGCTTGTCACAGAGCACTGGGTAAGCTGCTTGTGTCACTCAGCCGCTTCCCACTAGCTATCTATTAATATCTTACATATGGTAATGTACTAAGTGTCAACGCTACTCTCTCAGTTCAACTTGCCCTCTCCTTCCCCCATTGTATCCACAAATCTGTTCTCTGTCTGTGTCTCACTTCCTGCCCTGAAAATAGGTTAACCAGTGCCATTTTTCTAGATTCCATATATACATTAATATACAATATTTGGTTTTCTCTTTCTGACTTACTTCACTCTACATAACGGGCTGTAGGTTCACCACCTCAGCTCAAGTGACCCAAATTTGCTTCCTTTTAAGGTTAATTAAAATTCCCTTGTGTAGATGTACTATGCCTTCTTTATCCATTCCTCTCTCTATGCACATCTAGATTGCTTCCAAGTCCTGGCTATTGTAAACACTGTTGCGATGAATTTTGGGGTACACATGTCTTTATGAATTATGGTTTTCTCAGGGTATATGCCCAATAGTAGAATTTCTAGGACATACGGTAGTTTTGTTAGGACTTCCCTGATGGCTCAGCAGCTGAAGAATCTGCCTGCAATGCAGGAGACACAGGAGATGGTTCAATCCCTAGGTCGGGAAGCTCCTTGGAGGAGGAAATGGCAACCCACTCCAGTATACTTGCCATTTCCACCTACCTCTCTGCCATAGTGCTGACTCTCATTTATGTATATATTAGAAAACATTTTCCCTGTTTATTAATAAGTCACATTTCTGTCATCTGACATGTTTACCTTTTATTATTTGAAGAGAACACCGGTAAGTTCCACTCTGTTATACAGCATCAATTATACAACACAATTTTATCAGTTATAGTCATCATGCTATTCATTAGATACTCAGACCTTATAATTTTCATATTTTAAAATGTATAACCTTTAACAAACCCGTCCCTTTTTCCCCCACTCTCCAAGCCTTGGCAATCACTTACCTATGCTGTTTCTGAGTTCCACTTTTTTTTCCCTTTTATATTCCTTACAATTGAGATCATACAGTAATTGTTTTTCTCTAACTTGTTTTACTTAGCATTAGGCCCACCAATTTCATCCATGCTGCCACAAATGGAAGAATTTCTTTCTTTATCAATGGCTAAATAAAATTCATCTATATATTTATATATCACATCACATTGGTTTAATCTCTTCACCTGCTGACAGATACCTAGATTGTTCCCATAAATGGTTGGTTCCTGGCTACTGTGAATATAGATGCAATGAACATGGGAGTACGAGTTTCCTTTGAGATAATTATTTCATTTCCTTTGAATATGTATGCAGAAATGAATATGTATACAGAAATGGGTTAATGGCTACATAACTGTTCCTTGTGAAATTTCATGAGATACTTTCAGAAGGTATTCCATGGAAGTTGCACCAATATACATTCCTCCCAATAATCCGTTAAGACCTCCTCCATTTTCTAGACATCCTCACCCACACTTATTTATTACTTTATGGTAAAAGACATTTAAACAGGAATGAGGTGGTCTATGTTGTATTTTTGACTTGTGCTTCCCTGATAGTGATGTTGAGTATCTTGTGATATACTTCTTGGGCATTTTGTATCTCTTATTTGGGGAGAAAATTGTCTATTCTTAAAAAATAGCATGCGTTTTGTAAACTGTATTTGAATATATAAAACTCAGTTACCTATCCATACACCAAAACAAATAACAGAAATACAATAACCCCATTTACAATTGCATCAAAAATAAAATACTTAGAAATATATTTAGGCAAGATGTTGAAAGATCTATGTATGAAAACATTCAAGACACTCATGAAAGAAATGTATAAAGGCACAAAAGGAAACATATCATATATATTGACTGGAACAATTAATATTGTTAATACAGCCATACTACCCAAAATATTCTATATATTCATTGCAGTGTCTTTCAAAATTCCAAGGCATGGTTCACAAAACAGAAAAAAAAATTCTACAGCTTGTATAAAACTGTTGTTGTTGTTCAGTTGCCTGGTCTCATCTGACTCTATGACTCCACAGACTGCAACATGACAGACTTCCCTGTCCCTTACCATCTCCTAGAATTTGCCCAAGTTCATGTAAATTGAATTGGTGATGCCATCCAACAGTCTCATCCTCTGTCATCCTCCTTTTCTTCTGCATTCAGTCTTTCTCAGCATCAGGGTCTTTTCCAATGAGTCAGCTATTCACATTAGGTGGCCAAAGTATTGGAGCTTCAACTTCAGCATCAGTCATTCTGAAGAGTAAATGGGGTTGATTTCCTTTACAGTTGACTGGTTTGACCTCCTTGGTGCCCAAGGGACTCTCAAGAGTCTTCTACAGCACCACAGTTTGAAAACATCAGTTCTTCAGCACTCTGCCTTCTTTATTGTCTGTCCAGCTCTTACATGTGTACATGACTACAGGAAAAAGTTTAGCCTTGACTATACAGACCTCTGTCAGCAAAGTGATGTTTTTGCTTTTAACACACTGTCTAGGTTTGTCATAGCTTTCCTCCCAAGAAGCAATCATCATCTAATTTCATGTTTGCAGTCACCCTCCACAGTGATTTGAGAGACCAAGAAGAGGAAATCTGTCACTGCTTCCACCTTTTCCCCTTCTATTTGCATGTAAATAATGGGGTCAGATACAATGATCTTAGCTTTTTTGATACTGAGTTTTAAGCCAACTTTTTAACTCTCACTCTCATCAAGAGGTTCTTTAGTTCTTCTTCACTTTCTATTAGAGTGATATCATTCACAGATCTGAGGTTTTTGATATTTCTCCCAGCAGTCTTGATACCAGCCTTTTGGACTCATCGAGTCCAGCATTTCACATGACACGATCTGCATATAAGTTAAACCAGCAGGGTGACAATATTCAGCCTGGACAGACTCCTTCATTAATTTTGAGCCAGTTAATTGTTCTTTGTCTGCCTCTAACTGTTGCATTTTGAACTGCATACAGGTTCCTCAGAAGACAAGTAAGGTTGTTCTGGTATTCCCATCTCCTTAAGAGTTTTCCAATTGGTTGATATCCACACAGTTTGATGAGGTCAATGAAGCAGATGTTTTTCTGGCATTCCCTTACTTTCTCTGTGTTCCAGCAACTGTTGGCAATTTGTTTTCTAGTTTCTTGACTTTTCTAAACACAGCTTGAACATCTGGAAGTTCTAGGTTCACATAATGCTGAAGCCTAGCCTGGAGGATTTTGAGCATAAACTTACTAGCATGGGAGATGAGTTCAACTCTTCAGTGGCTTGAACATTTTTAGTACTGCCCTTCCTGGGAACTGGGACGAGGATTGACCTCTTCCTGTCCTCTGGCCACTGCTGGGCTTTTCCAAATTTTCTGACACATTGAGTGGAACACTTTAATAGCATCATCTTTGAGGATTTTAAATAGCTTTGCTGGCATTCTATCACTTCCACTAACTCTACAGGCAGCTGTGATTCTTAAGACCCACTTGACTTCACATCCCAGATTGTCTGGCTCTGATTGAGAGACTAAATCATTGTGATTATCTGAGTCATGAAGATATATTTTTGTATATTTCTTCTGTGTACTTCCCTCATCTCTTCTTGGTCTATTCTGTATTAAATCACAAAACACCAAATAGTGAAAGTGACCTTGGGAAAGAAGAACACAGTTTGAGACTAGGGTTACTGATTTCAAATTGTATTAGAAAGCTATAGTAATCAAAACAGAATGATTTGCTTCTGGCACAAAAACAGACACATAGATCAACAGAGCAGAACAGTGAAGCTAGAAAGAAATCATACTCATATATTGTCGGTTAGCTTATGAAAAGGGAGCCACTTGTTCATCCAGTGGGTTAGGACCAGCTTTTCAAAATGGCACTGGGAAAACTGCATAGTCCTTTGAAAAAATGAAACTGTGTCCCTGTCTTTTACCATACACAAAAATCAACTAAAAAGGGATTAAAAAGTTGAACATAAGACTTTAAGCAATTAAACCCCTAGAAGAATACATTGAGGTAGCCTTCTTGCCATTGGTTTTTGCAGTGAATTTTTGGATTTCACACCAAAAGCAAAGCCAACAATTCCAAAAACAAACTAGTGGGACCACATCAAACTCCAAATAAAGGAACATCAACAAAATCAAATGGCAATTTACAGACTGATAGAAGATATTTTCAAAACATATATTTGATAAGGGCTTAATATCCTAAAATACATGAGACATACAACTCAAGGACAAAAACTGCCAAATAATCCAAATTTTTAATGGAGCATAAGAAAAGTAAATCTGAAGATTAGACTGTAGCTGATAGACACAGAAAGATTTTACTTCTAGAACAACAAAAGCCTGTGCATTCCTGGCATTAATTTCTTCATCTCCACTCACTTGTTTGACAATTACAGTTCACAGTGTACATCCTTCAGTCAATAGCAATCACCCCACAGCGCGCCATTATAGGTACTAAGAACAGACCCACTGGGTTTGGGGAACTAATATTTGCATCCTTACTAATGAGGCATATCAAAAGGAAGGTAATTTCCAGAGTTTACCACTCCATTGTTTTCTGTGTTTCATTTCAAAATTGAGCCACCCAGTAAGGAAAATGAGTTAAGAGACCTCAATAATATATAGATAGAAAATCAGTTTTAAATGGGAGCATTAATGGATTATAATTTGGGGGTAATGTATTATCATATGTAACTGTAATCCTTTTGGTTCTCGACTGCATCAGGATAATAATTAATTATAAATATTAATACCAACCTAGGGACACTACTACTAAAATTATAGTGAATAGAGAAAGACATAGAATATATTAGGCAAGAAGTCAAAGTATGGGAAGTCAGCAATGGCAGCAAAGCAAAGTGCAGTATTGCCTTGAGAGGAAGGAAGGAGCTCAAAGTTTCTTGAAATACCAAGAATGAGCCAGATGTGAGGAATTAGCTTAATTTGTAAAGCAGAAACTCTACCAAAAGAAATTTAAGTTCATAAAAACCTTATGATGCTAAAACTCAAAATTTAGATAGAGAATAGGTTAGGGTCGGGTATATAGACACTCAAAATTCTCCATTGATTAGAGCATCAGGTATTCAAGGACCACCTTCACTCAAGTCTTTCTCTATTGCTCAACCTGCAGGTACCAGCATGGAGAAAGAGACAGCTCTGCTCCACAGGCAGTGGAAGGCAGTGGAACCCTGCCTGGTTTTCCTTAAGAAGCATCCCATGCAGCAGATTTCCTCCATCCCAACCAATCCTGCTGACTCTCCATGGTCAACAGGAGTCCTCACCCTCGGATCATTCTGCAGTCCCCATGGCTCCAGCTCTCAGCTTTCGTGGACACCAGTGGACTTACAACCCTGTCCGAGGTATGAAAGGCTGCAGCATGGCTTGTCTATGTGGTTCTCACTCTGTTCAGACTGTCACAGATTAGTGAGTTCACTCCCCAACAGCTTCAAATGCCTCCCCTGTCCCAGTGGACGGCCATGGATGTGGGGATCTCTCCCCTGTGCTTCAGCTCCCTCTCCCTGGGGTGCAAGCTGGTCCCACTTGCTCTCCTCCTTCTTTTTCCTTCCTCCTTGTCCCTTCTTTCCTTTTTCCTACTGAGTTCTGTATGGATCTGGTTATTCCTTCTCAGTAGTCAGGAAGTCCTGCCAGTATTCACCTGTTCTTCTTTTGAAACTGCTGAGTCTTTGGATGTTCTTGATGCATCATAGAGAGAGGTGTACCCCACTTCCATTTAACCCTCCATCTTGTCCACCCCGATTTGTACGTGTATTAAAAACAAAACATGTTTCCCGTTTCTATTAAGTAACACTGTCATCACCATACACGTTTAACTTTTGCTTTTAGAGGAGAACACAGGTAAGTTCCACTCTCTTCACGCCAGCCATTTAGTAGTGTCCCACTCTGTGTGACCCCAGGGACTGTGGCAACACAGGCTTCCCTGTCCATTAACAACTCCCAGAGCTTGTTCAAATCTCATGATTAGATCTCATGATTAGATCATGAAGCTCAAATTTAGATCCTCATACCTTATTAATTTTTTATACATGAAAATATTTAACCTTTAAAAATCTCTCCCTATCTGTCCTACCCTCCATTCTTTGGCAATCATTTTTCTACTCTGAGTTCCATCTTTTTTAAAAAATTTTTTTGAAACTCCTTATACTTGAGATCCTATGGTATTTGTCTTTCTCTGACTTAGTTCACTTAGCATAATACCCTCCAGTTTCATCCGTGTTGCCAGAAGTGGAAGGATTTCTTTTTTTTCTAATGGCTACATAATATTTGCCTATATATGTCACATCACATTGTTTTAATCCATTCACCTGTTGAAAAATTTTTGTTTTTATAACCAGGCTACTGCGAGTAATGCTGCAATGAACATGGGAATACAGATCTCTCTTTGAGACAATGATTTCATTTCCTTGACTTATGTATCCAGAAGTGGAATAATGGATCACATACGTGTTCTCTTTTAAATTTCTTGAGGAAACTCCACAGTAGGTTTCTGTGGGAGTTGCACCAGTATACATCGTTACCAACAATGCATAAGCACTCCTTTTCTTGACAATCTCAATAACATTTGTCTTTTCTTACATTTTTGGTACTACCCTTTCCAACAGGTATGAGATGATATCTCTTGTGCTTTGATCTGCATTTCCTTTGATTATTAGTGATGCTGAGCCTCTTGTCATATACCTCTTGATCATCTACATGTCTTATTTGTGGGAAAATATCTGTTCTTTAAAGATGTAGCATACATTATGTTTACTATGTTACAATATACAATATACACTCAGTATATTGTATACTATGTATACAATATACACTCAGTTGCCAACCTATTTATCAATAATGAACTATCAGAAAGTGGAATAAAGAAAATAATCCCACTTACTATTGCATCAAAAAAGATAAAACACTTAAAAATAAACTTAATCAAGGTGTTAAAAAATTTTATACAAAACCTTTAAGACATTCATAAGAGAAATTTAAAAAGAGTTAAAGATAAATGGATCTGCCAAGAACAGTTGCCCTTTTCTGATTCATTAATTTTGTAGCAAAATCAAACCCGCATATTTTTGGTAGAGTCTTGACTGATTGAATCCCATCCTGATAAAGTTGGGACACACCTCCACACACAGGAATGCACACAGAACTTGACAAGTGAAATGAGCTGATTTGCATAGTGGCTTACAATTGCTCTATGTTCTGCCCCACTTTCCCTCTAAATTTCTGTACTCTTCCTGCATGTTCTACCAGGTAGGATGTGGGAAATTGGTAGCTCCAACACACAAATTAAAAGTTGTGGGGAAAAAGTTGACTCCATTACAAATTAAAGTTACACTGCTGGTTCAGCATTAAAGAACCCACCTGCCAATGCAGGAGACACGGGTTCGATTTCCTGAGTGGTGAAGATCCCCTGGACAAGGAAATGGCAACCCATTATGTATTCATGCTAGGCAAATCCCATGAACAGTGGAGCCTGGTTGGTTATGGTCCATGGGGTTGCAAAAGAATCAGGCACAAATTACTGACTAAATAGCAAAATCAGGGAAGTCTTTTCCCCCATCATTCCCTCTTTCTGGCCACTGCTGAATATTATTTAAAAACTGGAGATTTGGAGTTGTAGTTGAAAATCAGAAACATGTTATTTTTCCAATTGAAGGAGGAATCTGTAAACTCAGTCCATAAATGTTAAAAATCTTAGAACTTCATTAAGTTGTGATGACTGCAGTGAGACAGTCAAGGTTGAGAAATAGAAGCTCAGCCTTCTCTCCCCAGCAAGACAGCTGCCAGATGACGCTGTGCTCTGAGCTTGTTCTCTTGGCCTCTGTTCTGCTCGTCTCCTGCATGCAGAGCAAGAAAGCTTAAAAAGCTGTTAGGGTTTGGGAGGCTCAGATACTGAATGGCAAACATTTTCCTCAATCCCACAAAGAAAACAATATATTTTTTTTAATGTAAGGAAAGATTTACGTACCATCAAGTTTATAAAACCATCTGATAGTTTGTAGTTTGCAGGCTGGTTGCTTTGAGAGTTCAAAGTTTGGGCTGACCACATCACTACTGCTACTACTCCCTCCTCCTTCTTGAATAGTTCAATTTTGTTTCTACATTGATACCTAAGAAGCTAGTCTTTTAAACTTATGGGACAACTTGTAAAAATCAGTAGGATTTAGGAGAATGTACCTGTTGCTTTTTAAGGGCACTTTTACTGTTTGACCCTTCTTGTGGGAGTACTGCGTAATTTGGGGTTTGTGTTAGCAGTTGGTGAGTTTGACCCCTCTCAGTAAAGTGTTTAGGCTGAGGAGGACTCAAAAGAGCTTTCTGATGGGATATTTCCAACCTCTTCCAAGATAGAGTAGTTTTCCTCTCAGCATAGCAAACCCTTATATAGAAATGGTTTCTAGCCTCTATAGAGTGTTCTGATGGAGCAACTCAGATCAAAGGCTTGATATTTGAAAAATGCACATTCACATTGCAGGGCAAAAAAAAAAAAAAAAGATGTTACACAAGTCAGAAATATCATTTCAAAGTGACTCAAGTGTGTTCTCAATTTCAAAAGAAAATGGAGAAAATGACAACAGGGTGTATAAGTTTTCTCTGCCTAATTCTATTTGTAACTGATCTGAAATCTTAAATATGCCTTACTTCTAGTGAGAGGTCCCCAAGATCTCTGGGTGTAGGGCAATCTGCTTCTTAATTGCTTGTACCTGTGATAATCTTGTACACTTAGATTACAAGAGTGACAAACTTTTACCACTTCACACTTTTAGATTGCAAATTAGCTACATTTTATTAAAGAAATAGCATTTTAAGGAAGAATATAAAAGAGAAACAGATATAATCTGGATTAGCCCTTTAGATACCTTCAGTGGAGATCAGTGGAGAAATAACTCCAGAAAGAATGAAGGGATGGAGCCAAGGCAAAAACAATACCCAGCTGTGGAAGTGAATGGCGATAGAAACAAGGTCCAATGCAATAAAGAGCAATATTTCATAGGAAACTGGAATGTTAGGTCCATGAATCAACGCAAATTGGAAGTGGTCAAATAGGAGATGACAAGAGTGAATGTCAACATTCTAAGAATCATGAACAAAAATGGACTGGAAAGGGTGAATTTGACTCAGATGACCATGTCTACTATTGTGGGCAGGATCACTTAGAAGAAATGGAGTAGCCATCATAGTCAACAAAAGAGTCTGACGTGCAGTACTTGGATGCAGTCTCAAAAACGGCAGAATGATCTCTGTTGTTTCCAAGGCAAACCATTCATTATCACAGTAATCCAAGTCTATGCCCCAACCAGTAACACTAAAGAAGCTGACGTTGAATGATTCTATGAAGACCTACAAGACCTTTGAGAACTAACACCAAAAAAAGTTGTCCTTATCATTATAAGAGACTGGAATACAAAAGTAGGAAGTCAAGAAACACCTGAATAATAGGCAAATTTGCCTTGGAATACAGAATGAGGCTGGCAAAGGCTAATAGAGTTATCAAGAGAATGCACTAGTCATAGCAAACACCCTCTTCCAACAACACAAGAGAAGACTCTACACATGGACATCACCAGATGGTCAACACGAAATCAGATTGATTATATTCTTTGCAGCCAAAGATGGAGAAGCTCTATACAGTCAGCAAAAACAAGACTGGAAGCTGACTGTGGCTCAAATCATGAGCCCCTTTTGACAAATTCAATTTGAAGAAAGTAGGGAAAACCACTAGACCATTCAGGTATGACCTAAATCAAATCCCTTATGATTATACAGTGGAAGTGAGAAATAGATTTAAGGGCCTAGATCTGATAGATAGAATGCCTGATGAACTATGGACAGAGGTTTGTTACATTGTGCAGGAGATAGGGATCAAGACCATCTCCATGGAAAAGAAATTCTAAAAGTAAAAGGGCTGTCTGGGGAAGCCTTACAAATAGCTGTGAAAAGAAGAGAAGCGAAAAGCAAAGGAAAAAAGGAAAGATATAAGCATCTGAATTCAGAGTTCTAAAGAATAGCAAGAAAAGATTAGAAAGCATTCCTCAGTAATCAATGCAAAGAAATAGAGGAAAACAACAGTATGGGAAAGACTAGAGATCTCCTCAAGAAAATAAGAGATACCAAAGGAACATTTCATGCACAGATGGGCTTGATAAGGGACAGAAATGGTATGGACCTAACAGAAGCAGAAGATATTAAGAAGAGGTGGCAAGAATATACAGAAGAATGTTCAAAAATATCTTCATACCAAGATAATCATGATGGTATGATCACTCACCTAGAGACAGACATCCTGGAATATGGAGTCAAGGGGGTCTTAGAAAGCATTACTATTAACAAAGCTAATGGAGGTGATGGAATTCCAGTTGAGCTATTTCAAATCCTGAAAGATGATGCTGTGAAAGTGCTGCACTCAATATGCCAGCAAATTTGGAAAACTCATCAGTGCCCACAGGACTAGAAAAGGTCAGTCTTCATTCCAATTCCAAAGAAAGGTAATGCCAAAGAATGCTCAAACTACTGCACAATTGCACTCATCTCACACACTGGTAAAGTAATGTTCAATATTATCCAAGCCATGAATCAGCAATACATGAATCATGACCTTCCAGATGTTCATGCTTGTTTTAGAAACAGCAGAGGAACCAGAAATCAATTTGCCAACATCTGCTGGATCATGGAAAAAGCAAGAGTTCCAGAAAAACATCTATTTCTGCTTTATTGACTATGCCAAAGCCTTTGACTGTGTGGATCACAATAAACTGTGGAAAATTCTGAAAGATATGGGAATATCAGACCACTTGACCTGCCTCTTGACAAACCTATATGTAGGTCAGGAAGCAAAAGTTAGAACTGGACATGGAACAACAGACTGGTTCCAAATAGAAAAAGGAGGATGTCAAGGCTGTATATTGTCACCCTGCTCATTTAAATTATAGGCAGAGTACATCATGAGAAGAGCTGGGCTAGAAGAATCACAGCTGGAATCAAGATTGTTGGGAGAAATATCAATAACCTCAGATATGCAGATGACACCACCCTTATGGCAGAAAGTGAAAAGAAACTAAAAGCCTCTTGATGAAAGTGAAAGAGGAGAGTGAAAAAGTTGGCTTAAAGCTCAACATTCAGGAAAAGAAGATCATGGCATCTGGTCCCATCACTTCATGGGAAAGAGATAACTGTGGAAACAGTATCAGACTTTATTTTTTGGGCTCCAAAATCAGTGCAGATGGTGACAGCAGCCAAGAAATTAAAAGATGTTTACTCCTTGGAAGAAAAGTTATGACCAACCTAGATAGCATATTGAAAAGCTGACTAAGGTCCATCTAGTCAAGGCTATGGCTTTTCCTGTGGTCATGTATGGATGTAAGAGTTGAACTGTGAAGAAGACTGAGCACCGAAGAATTGATGCTTTTGAACTGTGGTGTTGGAGAAGACTCCTGAGAGTCCCTTGGATTGCAAGGAGATCCAACCAGTCCATTCTGAAGGAGATCAGCCCTGGGATTCCTTTGGAAGGAATGATGCTACAGCTGAAACTCCAGTACTTTGGCCACCTCATGAGAAGAGTTGACTCATTGGAAAAGACTCTGATGCTGGGAGGGATTGGGGGCAGGAGGAGAAGGGGACGACAGAGGATGAGATGGCTGGATGGCATCACCGACTCGATCGATGTGAGTTTGAGTGCATTCCAGGAGTTGGTGAAGGATAGGGAGGCCTGGCGTGCTGAAATTCAGGGGTCATAAAGAGTCGGACATGACTTTCTGACTGCACTGAACTGAACTGAACTGAGTCCCAGAAAATTAGTTGTATTTCTAGGATTTTTTACTCTTGTTGTTTTACTATTTCTGGATTACCCATTTTATGGGTGTCTATCATTCTCCTAGTAGAGTATAATTGTATCTTCAGATTACACATTTTAGGGATAGGGCTCTTTATTTATTTTGCATGTTCAACATGATTTATGATAACCATGCATGCAAATGTTTTAACATATTATATCAGTGCTCACTTGATATATGTATCTTGCATACATTATTTGATTTGCTAGAAACTAAATATTGAGCGAGTGAGTAAAGTCACTCAGTCATGTCCACCTCTTTGCGACCCCATGGACTGTAGCCCACCAGGTTCCTCATTCCATGGGATTCTCCAGGCAAGAATACTGGAGTGCGTTGCCATTTCCTTCTCTAACTACTATTAATATTAATTTTATATTAATATTAAACATTGTGATGAAAATTAACTCTCCTGACAACTCTTTGTTTCCCCATATTATTTCCTGAAATGATGATGCACTATAATATTCTGGAAGTCTATGTTTACTCTATCAAGCTCAAAACATGAGACTCAGAGATTGAATCTTGAGGTCTGATCTGTCCCTTACCTTTGCCTTAACCCATTAGACATGATGTCGGCAGTTAGGCTAGGCAATAGTTTTCCTTCCACGACAGTAGCTCTTATTTTGCTTCTCAACCTCTGATAAATCTACTTGTTTGCATCCTCTTTCCAACACAGTGCTAACATGTCAAAGTTCATATGTAGACTGAGATGAAAACTGAATTGTGGATCTTAAATGATACGACACAGTCATTTGTTTGGAAAATGGGGAGACTCCAGATTGAGCAGATACGATACACAGATAGTAGTCTAAACTGGTTCTGGCTCTGACACATCTGTGACTGAATCTTGGTTATCAGACGTGCATTTCATTTCTACTTAAATTCTGAAAGTACTTAGGAGATTTTGATCAAGTCCTTTTAATTTACTTTTAGTTAATCCCCTTATAAACAATTCATGGACTAAGAGGAACCTCCCAGCACTCTGTGAAGAATATTGCATATCCCAAAACGGCTCCTCCTTTATTGCTCAGTGACTGGTTTGTGTAAGAAGCAGGCTGACTGGGCTTTTTTCTTTCCTACTGTTTTGTAGTCAGTAGAAAAGCAGAGGGCTCTGTAAGCTTAGTTGAGTGAATACACAGCGAGAGGCTCAAGATTTCAGAGTCACCTTTTGCTTACTCACTTCTTCTTTCCTGTCCTCATATCACATCTGTCACCAGTTTTCTGAGATGGTTCCTCCAGAGAGTGGGTGTTTCCATCTGCCTCTGAAGTGAAATGCTCTGAAAATAGTTTTGAGCTTTGACAGACATATCAACTTCAGTTTTTCTAACTAGCAGCACCAAATAAACTCTGACATGGGGATTACTGACCTCATGTCTGCCAACAGGTTGATCCATGGTTGCCATCACCATTTAGGAAAGTACATTTGAAAATATCACATGATGTGACTTTCAGTTCCATTTTGGGAATCTTCAATCCAACTGTTGTCATAACTGAGAAATTTAGAAAATGTCTGAAGCTGTATATATACACTTTTATATACTGTTTTATATATAGATATAATTTATATATATATATAAACTTAAACATGCTTATATATATATATATATATATAAATAAATTGCCAGGTTTATTGTATTAAATAATTTTTACCTTTATCAAGATAGGACAAAACAAATTCATTCTTTCATGTTATTGTGTTTGGTCTTTCCTCTTAACATTCTGAATCAAGTTCTAGTTTTCACTCTAAATTGAGTGGAATCCACACCAAATTTGTTTTCTTCCCCAGCTTATTAAATACTTCATCAATGGGTCATTTTCATGTATTTTCTGACCTCTAAATTTCACCAGAGAAAATCAACAGTTTGCTCCAAAACCATCGTGAGAGTCTGCCAGCCTTGGCCTCTTGATCATTTGTTTGAGATTTTTATACTAACCACACATTTCTGGGTAAGTAGGCACATATATCCATGCTTTTATGCAATATTATGGCAAAAACCTTGGTGAGTGGTTTTCACAGGAGTGGGGAAACTATATTTTTAGTGTTAGAGTTACTCCTGGGGCCTGGGCAAAATGCAGATTGCAGAAAATAAGACATGACCATTCCAAGAACTTTGGGCTTTGACCCAGAAATATATCCTAATGGGTCTCTGGCTGAATTTCCACAGTGATTCTGAGCACAATAAAACTGAAAAACATGAGTTCTTCTGAATTGTTTACATTACAGTGGAGCTCACATGTTGTGAGCTCCACTGAAGCATTTATAATAATCTTTGGATTCTCACAGTTCAGAAACATTTGTCTGACCTTGAAAAGGGCCACAGAAAAAGTACATCGAATTCTGAATCTGAAATAACTGAATTAAATGAGATAATGTATGTGATAATTCTCTGTGACTTGTAACTGTAACACTAATATTGATCATTGGTATGCACAAATTGATTATTTTCTTTAGGTTCCATGGAATAAGATTTAGATTCAGTCATCATTTGGTTGCTGTATGTGTCATGCTGCTACTCTGCTGCTAAGTCGCTTCAGTCTTGTCTGACTCTGTTCGACCCCATAGACAGCAGCGCATCAGGCTCCCCCGTCCCTGACATTCTCCAGGCAAGAACACTGGACTGGGTTGCCATTTCCTTCTCCAATGTGTGAAAGTGAAAAGTGAAAGTGAATTCGTTTAGTTGTGTCAGACTCTTAGCAACCACATGGACTGCAGCCTATCAGGTTCCTCTGCCCATGGGATTTTCCAGGCAGGAGTACTGGAGTGGGGGTGCCATTGCCTTCTCCAGTATATGTCACAGTGAAACAAATTGAATTAGGTTCAGATAACTGATTCTGTTCTTCCTTCGGTATACCAGTTGCCTCTTGGTTATACACTACTTCTACTCATATTTCTAGAAGTTTTTCTTTCCTCTGCTTTCTGTCTGTCTCTTTCTCTTCAAGTCAGTTCAGTCACTCAGTCGTGTCCGACTCTTTGCGACCTCATGAATTGCAGCAGGCAGGGCCTCCCTGTCCATCACCATCTCCCGGAGTTCACTCAGACTCATGTTTATCGAGTCAGTGATGCCATCCAACCATCTCATCCTCGGTCGTCCCCGTCTCCTCCTGCCCCCAATCCCTCCCAGCATCAGAGTCTTTTCCAATGAGTCAACTCTCCTCATGAGGTGGCCAAAGTATTGGAGTTTCAGCTTTAGCCTCCAAAGAAATCCCAGGGCTGATCTCCTTCAGAATGGACTGGTTGGATCTCTTTGCAATCCAAGGGACTCTCAGGAGTCTTCTCCAACACCACAGTTCAAAAGCATCAATTCTTCGGTACTCAGACTTCTTCACAGTTCAACTCTCACATCCATACATGACCACAGGAAAAACCATAGCCTTGACAGATGGACCTTAGTTGGCAAAGTAATGTCTCTGCTTTTGAATATGCTATCTAGGTTGGTCATAACTTTTCTTCCAAGGAGTAAGCATCTTTTAATTTCATGGCTGCATTCACCATCTGCAGTGATTTTGGAGCCCTTCCCCCAAAAAAGTCTGACACTGTTTCCACTGTTTCCCCATCTATTTCCCATGAAGTGATGGGACCAGATGCCATGATGTTCATTTTCTGAATGTTGAGCTTAAGCCAACTTTTTCGCTTTCCTCTTTTACTTTCATCAAGAGGCTTTTAGTTCCTTTTCACATTCTGCCATAAGGGTGGTGTCATCTGCATATCTGAGGTTATTAATATTTCTCCCAGCAATCTTGATTCTAGCTTGTGTTTCTTCCAGTCCAGTGTTTCTCATGATGTACTCTGCATAGAAATTAAGTAAGCAAGGTGACAGTATACAGCCTTGACGTACTCCTTTTCCTATTTGGAACCAGTCTGTTGTTCCATGTCCAGTTCTAACTGTTGCTTCCTGACTTGCATACAGATTTCTCAAGAGGCAGGTTAGGTGGTCTGGTATTCCCATCTCTTTCATAATTTTCCACAGTTCATTGTGATCCACATAGTCAAAGGCTTTGGCATAGTCAACAAAGAGGAAGTAGATGTTTTTCTGGAACTCTCTTGCTTTTTCCATGATCCAGCGGATATTGGCAATTTGATCTTTGGTTCCTCTGCCTTTTCTAAAACCAGCTTGAACATCAGGAAGCACATGGTTCACATATTGCTGAAGTTTGGCTTGGAGAATTTTGAGTATTAATTTACTAGCATGTGAGATGAGTGCAATTGTGCGGTAGTTTGAACATTCTTTGGCAAAGCCTTTCTTTGGAATTGGAATAAAAACTGACATTTTCCAGTCCTGTGGCCACTGTTGAGTTTTCCCAATTTGCTGGCATATTGAGTGCAACATTTTCACAGCATCATCTTTCAGGGTTTGAAACAGCTCAACTGGAATTCCATCACCTCCACTAGCTTTGTTCATAATAAGCTTTCTAAGGCCCATTTGACTTCACATTCCAAGATGTCTGGCTCTAGATTAGTGATCACATCATCATAATTATCTGGGTAATTAAGATCTTTTTGTACAGTTCTGTTTATTCTTGCCACCTCTTAATATCTTCTGCTTCTGTTAGGTCCATACTATTTCTGTCCTTTATCGAGCCCATCTTTACATGATACGTTCCCTTGGTATCTCTAATTTTCTTGAAGAGATCTCTAGTCTTTCCCATTCTGTTGTTTTCCTCTATTTGTTTGCATTGATCGCTGAAGAAGGCTTTCTTATCTCTTCTTGCTATTCTTTGGAACTCTGCATTCAGATATTTTTCCTTTTCTCCTTTGCTTTCACCTCTGTTCTTTTCACAGCTATTCGTAAGTCCTCCCCAGATAGCCATTTTTTTTTTTTTTTCATTTCTTTTCCATGGGGATGGTCTTGATCCCTGTCTCCTGTGCAATGTCATGAACCTCATTCCATAGTTCATCAGGCACTCTGTCTATCAGATCTAGGCCCTTAAATCTATTTCTCACTTCCACTGTATAATCACAAGGGATTTGATTTAGGTCATACCTGAATGGTCTAGCGATGTTCCTTACTTTCTTCAATTTGATTCTGAATTTGGTAGTAAGAAGTTCATGATCTGAGCCACAGTCAGCTCCTGGTCTTGTTTTTGTTGACTGTATAGAGCTTCTCCATCATTGGCTGCAAAGAATGTAATCAATGTGATTTCGGTGTTGACTATCTGGTGATGTCCATGTGTAGAGTCTTCTCTTGTGTTGTTGGAAGAGGGTGTTTGCTATGACTAGTGCATTTTCTTGGCAAAACTCTATTAGCTTTTGCCCTGCTTCATCCCGCACTCCAAGGCCGAAATTGCCTGTTATTCCAGGTGTTTCTTGACTTCCTACTTTTGCATTCCAGTCCCCTATAATGAAAAGGATGTCTTTTTTGGGTGTTAGTTCTAAAAGGTCTTGTAGGTCTTCATAAAACTGTTCAACTTCAGCTTCTTCTGTGTTTCTGGTTGGGGCATAGACTTGGATAACTGTGATATTGAATGGTTTGCCTTGGAGACGAACAGAGATCATTCTGTCATTTTTGAGGTTGCATCCAAGTACTGCATTTCAGACTCTTTTGTTGACCATGATGGCTGCTTCTTTTCTTCTGAGGGATTCCTGGGCAGTAGTAGATATAATGGTCATGAGTTAAATTCCCTGTTGCAGTCCATTTTAGTTCGCTGATTCTTAGAATGTCAACTTTCACTCTTGACATCTCTTGTTTGACCACTTCCAATTTACTTTGATTCATGAACCTGACATTCCAGGTTCCTATCTAATATTGCTCTTTACAGCATCAGATCTTGCTTCTATCACCAGTCACATCTGAAAGTGGGTATTGTTTTTGCTGTAAGAAGATACCCTTCGTCCAAGGTAAGAAACAATGGCTGTGTTTTGCTGAAGCAGTTGTGAAGAGATACTCCACTCCCAAGGTAAGAGAACCCCAAGTAAGATGGTAGGTATTGCAAGAGGGCATTAGAGGGCAGACACACTGAAACCATACTCACAGAAAACTAGTCAGTCAAATCACACTAGGACCACAGCCTTTTCTAACTCAATGAAACCAAGTCACGCCTTCAGGGCAACCCAAAACGGGCGGGTCGTGGTGGAGAAGTCTGATAGAATGTGGTCTACCGGAGAAGGGAATGGAAAGCCACTTCAGTATTCCTCCCTTGAGAACCCATGAACAGTATGAAAAGGCAAAATGATAGGATACCAAAAGAGGAATTCACAGGTCATTAGGTGCCCAATATGCTACTGGAGGTCAGTGGAGAAATAAAATAACTCTTTCTCTTAGAAATCATCTGTTCCCCACCTGAGTCTATGTTTTGGGTGTGGAGTTGACCCTATTTCCTCACTCCAGGAATGGCCAGCTGTCTTGATATGAGTACTCAAGATTCACCTAATTTGTTCATGGTGGGTTTGTGAGTAGTGTAAACTTAACTATACTTGCCTCTGGGACTTTGCTAGAGCTTTTGGGATGAGTAAAGATACAGCTTCTAGTAGTTGCATTTTTTGTTCTGTTGGGACAGCCTGCCTATCAACCTGGAGCTAAGGAGAGGGTGGAGAAAAGAGACACAGTCCTGATAATAAAGGTTGGACTCTGCCTCCTCCCATTCTCCAAGTAAGTCCTACTGAACTTCCCTGCTCTGTGGTCCAAAGAACATCTCTATCTTTTTGTCTGTTTAATTTGCTTCAGAGAAGCTTCTGTTCCTGGCAAAGGAATGTTCTGGTTTCTTCCCACCATCATTCACTGGCTGGCTACTGGTTGTGTTACTTTGAACTTGACAGCCGTGTTTCTTCAGGTTTGGTGTTTTCATGTGTAAAAATAAATTGTAGCATTTAGAAATCAAACACATTAACAGTATACTGAAAAGACAATATTTGAGAGTGTTATCAAGTTATGGGGGTTGGGTGGTATTAAATGAGTTGCTTTCAGCCTAGATCCAAAGAAATGGGAGAAGGGGACATCTGTGGAACTTAAATAGAGTCCTGCAGAGGAGGACACCTTGAAGAAACTGTGAATTTGTATCTGGGAAAATATAAGAGGAGGCAGCCAGGGAAATAAGCTCAAGGATCTCATTCTGTTCCCATCCATCCATCTCCTGCCAGGGCTTCCCATTTGTTGATCCCAACAGGAAGACAGAAAGTAAGGGGGCCTGTTGATGTGGTCCCTAGGCCATCCCACAGGGGCCATAAACATGGTGGAGAGGGAAGAAAGTATATCCAGAAGGGTAAAGAGAAGGAATCTAGCATGGCAGATAATCTTGGACTTGTTTTTCAGTTCTAAAATTAAATGGGAATGAATAAAAATCTAGAAGGACGTGACACTGAGATTCATTTGGATTAATGTACACATATGAGTGAGAAAAGAGAAGGGAAATCTTACCTTGCTCCCCTCTCTTTCTGCACATTTAATGTCCCAGTTCATTAAAAGCATGCCTAATTAGGCCAATGATGTTTTACTGTTTCAAATTACATGGCAAAAGAGTTAGGTAATTTACTACTTAAATTAGACAATAAATTGATTCAAATTATTCTTGAAAGTTGATTTTAAAAATTAGAATAGTACATTGAGTGTTGATTTTGAAAACAGATTTAGAAAAGTACTTTTCTTTTGTATGCAGTAAAGTTGAGTAGCTTTAAGTTACTCAACTAACATGTGCTTAAAAAAAGTCAGAAAAGTAGACTCACAGATGGTGGGTAGTAGTGGGTGGGGGGTTATTTAGTGATGCTGAGCGTCCAAACTACTGATATAAAGTAGGCTGAGTATGTTTTGTACAACATGATTAATGTGGCCAACGTTTTGTAGTAAATGTAAGTAGAAAGCAACCCTTAAACATTGTATATATTGTTTTCAAAAGTAGAGGACAGACAATCATTTATTTTCAAAACCTAACCAATAAACAGAGGCCTAGTGTTTCATCTGGTTTCTCCACTGAAGAGGTAGGAATTTGTATAATTGCTTGAGAATGCCTGACCATTTCAGGCTGATTGCAAGACCACAAAGTATTTATGAAACCACATATACCATTCTTTGTAGGTGATATAAAGAATGTTCAAGAGTAAGTTTTTCTCCATACAAATTTTCCCCACTTACTTTATTCCTGAGTAACACAGAGCTATTGTAATGGCACAATTGAATGTTTAGAGTTGTTGTTCAGTCCTAAATCGTGTCCAATTATTTGCGACTCTACAGACTGTAGCACGCAGACTTCCCTGTCTTTCAGAATATTAGAGAGAATAGTTCTTTATAAAGATATGGAGGTCTTACAAATTTAGAAAAAAAGCCCATTCAACTCCCATTCTTTTGTTAGAACTGCATCCTTGTAGACACGAAATCTAAATGTTTGTGTGTTAGCCTATAATACAGAAACACCACCCTCCTCCTTGGTGATAGTGATGGACTGTGTCTACAGTTAGGGGAGTACAACAGGCTTCTTCTGTTGTGCAATGGTCCTCCTGTGCCCTGAGCACCAGGGAGGTCTGTGTGTGGCCATCTCCATCTATGTGTACCTTGTCTGTGGGTCAGCCGCAGTTCTATTGCACCCCCACCAAGAATTTTGTCTCGGCCACTGGAGGAGCAAACTGCAGTCTCAAGATTTTATTCCATCCCAAAGGGTTTCATCAGAAAGGTATACTCCATGGGAGTAAAAACAGACTCCCTGGAAAAGAACGCAAACCATGATCAAGATCATGGTCTTGAATGTCTTCATAAATTTAAGAGAAAAATCTCACCAAACGGATTGATATATATTTTCAAATAACATTTTTTATTGGGTGACAGAAGGTAAAGGTGGAGCATTCACAATCTGGAAGTCACAGTGTAGACTCTTTCCACATACTCAGCCTCCTGCCACATTCCCTTCTATTTGCATCGGTGGACTGCAGTCTTTGCACCCAATGGTAGAGTGCAAAATAAGGGATTTGACCCAGAAAAAAATTCAGCCTCACATCACTTGTAAGAAGTGTGAATTGTTATTTCACTCTAAAGATCGCCGTTTTCATTTTTTGAGTTTGTTCTATGCACTGGGAGGTATAAGAGATGCTTAATGTAGTCTACATTGTCACATTTATATTTTTATTCACACGATCATACACAGCAGGGATAACTCTCTAGTTATTTTATAGCTAGAAAACTTCTTTCTCTCTTGCTTTGCTTATCCCTCCTACATATTGGACTTTGTTGTAAGTTTTAAACATTCTTTTACTTAAATCTTTAAAGATTTATTTTCTTTCCAGACCTACCACAAACTGCTCCATCAATCTCCAGGGTGATCCCCAGTCCCTGAACCAAAATCTCTGAAGTCCCCTTCTGCTCCATTCTTCAGTGGGACTTTGTTTTAAAAATACAACATAATCATGTCTCTTCTCCCTAAACCCTTGGATGACTACCCTTTTCCCTAGAGAGGGCCTACTTTTCTTCCTGCTGTTCCTGGGTCTCTCCTAGATCTGGCCCTTGCCTGGGCTTCAGCTCCCCTCCTGCCCCGTCCTCTCCTCTCTCCAGTCCAGCTACACCAGACCTGACCAGTCCCCTGAGCATACCATGGTCCTGCACTGTCTTCCTTGCCTTGATTTGCTCTGCCGAGAATGTTTTTTCCTATAGTTTGTTCAGCTGCCTCCCGTGTATCATTTAGATTGTTAGCTTCTGTGTCAGTTCCTTGGACAGTGACTCCTAACCCATTAGACTAGGAGCCGAGTTCCCTTGCTCTCTGCTCCCACAGTGTGAATCCTTCATGTTTCCCCATCTCTTCATGCTTGCGAGTACATGTTCAAATACATGCCTTTTCTGCTAGAAAATAATCTTAATGAAATCATTGGCCTCACATGTCCCATTTTTCAAAGTATTTTCTTTTGTAAGGTATAACTTGGTGCTGGAGAGGCATTCAGTATACTGTTGTCAAATACATAAAGATTTTTAAGAATACAGAAAACTGGAGAGGTTGAATCACCTGCCCAGAGTCATACACGTTATACCTCTGGCCACACCTGGATTAGATCCCACTTGTGTTTATCAAGAGAATCCAGCTTTCCCTCCATTTGACTGCTACCTTGAGGAAGGACTGGTGTGACTAGAAAGGTTCATTTATACTTTTTCCTGTTTTCTTCCCTGGGAACAGTATTTTGGATCCAGTTTTTATAATGGATGGTTCTAAGATAGTTGTGATAATAGAACATATACTTTAAGAGTATTTTAAAATTATAGATGCCTGCTTAGTGATATTTCTACATTTCAGAAAGTTATATGATCTAGAACGTCTTGTGAAATTTATCTTTAACTACTTTTAATTTTCATCTTGAATTTATGTTAAGGTTTAAAGTAAGTTGTTTTTTTTTTTTTTTTAATCGTCTTGGCAACTGTTCTTGGCAGACCCATCTATCTTTTGTAGTTTGGCCACTGAAATACATAAGCATCCCATTATTTCATGTTCTTACCACCATTTCCAGCTCTATTCAACCCTTCATTACACATCACCTTAACTTCCTTTCTTGCTTCCCAGGTTTCTTTCTTCCCTAAGTGCATGAAACCCTTGTCTCCTTGTTTATCACAACGAGACTAACACCAGCATGGGTATAAAAATTGCTTTGTAAATTATAAAGATTTGAAACAATTTCAAGCATGATTATTTATTCATGTACCAAACATACAAAATATAGAGTGGAAAGGAAGATATGAGACATGCTAAATGCTTAAGATGGCTTACCCTTAGAAAATTATGTTCAAGATCATTTAATAATCACATCAAAGTATTAGGAATTATTAGACTAAAGAGGTTTCAAATTCTATGGAAAATGGAAAACAAAATATGGAATGACTTCAAGCTTCTAGGTATATATAATAAGAAATTTCTACAATCTGGATTGTTGAGTCCTGGGGTGGATCATTAAAGGAGACTGTGGACTGACTTCCCAGGAATTGTAGGAGGAGCAGAATGGTCACCATCTGATGTGGTTCCCACTCTGTAACCAAGCAAGAGGACTGAGAGAAATCAGGTCACCCCAATCCTATTTTCTAGTTCCAAAATTTGATCAAAGCATTAATTTTTTAAAAACTCTTATGCAAAGAAAAAAAACTCTTATGCAAAGTCCCTATAACTTTAATACAAACACTCATATTTTAAAATGTAAAATTTCCTACAGAATGGAAAAGTAGTCAAAAATTCCTGCTATTATGGTAACAAATAATAAAAGTATCTTTCCAAATGCAACACATGTTCATTTTAACAGCAGCCATTTCAGATGAGACTTCTGTTGATAAGACATCCCCAGAGGTTCAAAACTCAGAGGTGGTGATAGCAAAACAAGAGCAAGTTTCTCAGTTTTTGCTCTAGCCCCCAAAACGCTTAATGATCTGCAGGGTCCAAAAGGAAAACCATATTCAGCCCCATGAAAAATGTCAAACCTTCAGTGACTGGTCATCATAACACTGTCACAGACCTTCCACATCAAAGTTAATGACATCCTGGTTAGAAGATCCTTCAGCTACCCTTTATGTATATCTGTATGAATATATTGATGTCTATGCATTTATATTTGTTGAATATTTTTGTTTTAAGATAATGAAGGAGGAACATTCAAATTCTCTTCTGATTTGAAGATTTGTGTGGGATTTTCATTTTTTATTCACATTTTGCTCTGAAAAGAAGAGAAATAGGGCAACAAGATCAGTCTAAATCTTTTATCTTCAGTCACTGGAAAATGGGAACCTAACTTTGCTCTATATGCCAATCATTTATTATGTGGTGTGTGTGTGTGTGTGTGTGTGTGTGTGTGTGTGTGTGTGTTATAGGCATATGTATGCAAGCATAAGACAGCCACTGCTGCTCAAGCAGCCTGAAAAATTTCACACACCCCTGATCTAGTCCTGACAAGAGGATCCAGCTTGGAAAACAAAACCTCCCCCTCAATGCTACCCTCAGCCTCTTGGATCTCCTTAAAAACATGAATGATACTGGGAGGCTTTTATTTCACACAGGCAGGCTCAAGTAGAAGTGACTTTGTCACCTCTGGGGACTAAGCACCCAGTTATAACATTTGTATGGAAGCTGACTTGTTAAATTTGCCCTCAAAGATAAGGAACCTACCAAAAGCACTAGAAAGAGGAGAAGAGGGTCCAGTTAAAAGTGAGGCCACAGGCTGAAGGGCTATTCATCCACTGATAACTACTTAATTATTAATCCTTTTGCTTAAGTGATATTTAAGCATATAAAAAGTGTCCATTTTGCCTTTCTCAGCAGATACTGCAAAGTTTTCTTTTCCTATGTAGACACTGACATATATAAATCAAATGTCATGAATAGTGACTGGCAAGCAGAGTATTTTTGGGGACAGACTTGGCAAATAAAACTGTAAGATATTTAAAGTATATAACATGATAATTTGATATATGCATGTATTATTTTTTAAAATTTACTTTCATTGGAGTATAATTGCTTTACCTTGTGTTGGTTTCTGCTGTACAATGACGTGAATCAGCCATAGGTATACATGTGTCCCCCCGCCACGCACCCCATCCCACTTCTCCAGCTTGTCACAGAGCACTGGGGAAGCTGCTTGTGTCACTCAGCCGCTTCCCACTAGCTATCTATTAATATCTTACATTGGTAATGTACTAAGTGTCAACGCTACTCTCTCAGTTCAACTTGCCCTCTCCTTCCCCCGTTGTATCCACAAATCTCTTCTCTGTCTGTGTCTCACTTCCTGCCCTGAAAGTAGGTTAACCAGTGCCATTTTTCTAGATTCAATAAACACGTTAATACACAATATTTAGTTTTCTCTTTCTGACTTACTTCACTCTACATAACAGACAGGCTGTAGGTTCATCCACCTCAGCTCAAGTGACCCAAATTCGTTTCTCTTCAACGTTAATTAAAATTCCCTTGTGTAGATGTACCACGCCTTCTTTATCCATTCCTCTCTCAATGCACATCTAGATTGCTTCCATGTCCTGGCTATTGTAAACACTGTTGCAGTGAATTTTGGGGTACATGTGTCTTTATGAATCATGGTTTTCTCAGGGTATATGCCCAAGAGTAGAATTTCTAGGACATACGGTAGTTTTGTTAGGACTTCCCTGATGGCTCAGCAGCTGAAGAATCTGCCTGCAATGCAGGAGACACAGGAGATGGTTCAATCCCTAGGTCGGGAAGCTCCTTGGAGGAGGAAATGGCAACCCACTCCAGTATACTTGCCATTTCCACCTACCCCCTCTGCCATAGTGCTGACCCTCATTTACATATGTATTAGAAAAGATTTTCCCTGTTTATTAATAAGTCACATTCCTGTCATCTGACATGTTTACCTTTTATTTTTGAAGAGAACACAGATAAGTTCCACTCTCTTAGACAGCATCAATTATACAGCATAATTTTGTTATAGAATAGATCCTCAGACCTTATAATTTTCATGTGTTAAGATGTATAACCCGTCCCTATTACCCCCTACTCTCCAAGCCTTGGCAGTCACTTACCTATGCTGTTTCTGAGTTCTACTCTTTTTTTTTTCCCCTTAGATTCCTTACATTTGAGATCATACAGTAGCTGTCTTTCTCTAACTTGTTTTACTTAGCATTAAGCCCAACACTTTCACCCATGTTACTGCAAATGCAAGAATTTCTGTCTTTTTCAATGGCTAAATAAAATAAGAGTGTGTGTGTGTGTGTGTATATATATATATATATATATATATATATATATTGCATTGTTTTAATCTCTTCACATGCTGAAAGATACTTAGATTGTTCCCATAATTGATTGTTTCTGTCTACTGTGAATATAGATGCAATTAACTTGGGAGTATGGATTTCCTTTGAGATAATTATTTCATTTCCTTTGAATATATATGCAGAAATGAATTATATACAGAAGTGGGTTAATGGCCACATAACTGTTCCTTGTGAAATTTCATGAGATAATTACAGAAGGTATTCCATGGAAGCTGTACCAATATACATTCCTCCCAATAATCTGTTAAGACTTCCATTTTCTAGACATCTTCAACAACACTTATTTCTTACTTTTTGGTAAAAGCCATTTAAACAGGAATGAGGTGGTGTATGTTGTACTTTTGATTTCTACTTCCCCGATAGTGATGTTGAGCATCTTGTGATATGTTTCTTGGGCATTCTTTATGTCTTATTTGGGGGAAAATTGTCTTTTCTTAAAAATAGCATGCATTTTATAAACTGTATTTGAATATATAAAACTCAGTTACCTATCCATGCTGCTGCTGTTGCTAAGTCGCTTCAGTCATGTCCAACACTATGCGACCCCATAGACAGGACTATGCAGCCCACCATGCTCCGCTGTCCCTGGGATTCTCCAGGCAAGAACACTGAAGTGGGTGGCCATTTCCTTCTCCAATGCATGAAAGTGAAAAATGAAAGTGAAGTCACTCAGTCGTGTCCAACTCTTAGCGACACTTAGAGCACCAGGCTCCTCCGTCCATGAGATTTTCCAGCCAGGAGTACTGGAGTGGGGTGCTATTGCCTTCTCTAATACACCAAAACAAATTACAGAAATACAATAATCCCTTTTACAATTGCATCAAAAGATAAAATACTTAGAAATATGTTTCAGCAAGGTGTTGAAAGATCTATCTATGAAAACATTCAAGACACTTGTGAAAGAAATGTATAAAGACACAAAAGGAAACATATTTCATATTTATTGACTGGAAGAATTAATATTGTTAACACATCCATACTATCCAAAGCTATCTACATATTTATTGCAGTGTCTTTCAAAATTCCAAGGCGTTTTTCACAAAACAGAAAAAAAAAAATCAACAACTTATATAAAACAGTTGTTGTTGTTCAGTTACCAGGTTATGTCTGACTCTTTGTAATTCTCTAGACTGCAACACGCCAGACTTCCCTGTCCCTAACCATCTCCTAGAATTTGCCCAAGGTCATGCCCATTGAATCGGTGATGTCACCCAACAGTCTCATCCTCTGTCACCCTCTTTATCTTCTGCCTTCAATATTTTCAAGCATCAGAGTCTTTTCTAATGAGTCAACTATTCACATTAGGTGGCCAAAGTATTGGAGCTTCAACTTCAGCATCAGTCCTTCTGAAGAGTAAATGGGGTTGATTTCCTTTAAGGTTGACTGGTTTGATCTCCTTGGTGCCCAAGGGACTCTCAAGAGTCTTCTACAGCACCACAGTTCAAAAACATCAGTTCTTCAGCATTCTGCCTTCTTTACTGTCTGCCCAGCACTTACATGTGTAATGACTACAGGAAAAAGCTTAGCCTTGAATATACAGACCTCTGTCGGCAAAGTGATGTTTTTGCTTTTAACATACTGTCTAGGTTTGTCATAGCTTTCCTCCCAAGAAGCAATCATCGTCTAATTTCATGTCTGCAGTCACCATTCAAAGTGATTTGAGAGACCAAGAAGAGGAAATCTGTCACTGCTTCCACCTTTTCCCCTTCTATTTGCCGTGCAAATGATGGGATCAGATACAATGATCTTAACTTTTTTGATATTGAGTTTTAAGCCAACTTTTTCACTCTCTTTCACCCTCATCAAAAGGTTCTTTAGTTCCTCTTCATTTTCTGCCATTAACATGGTATCATTAAAAAATCTGAGGTTTTTGATATTTCTCCCAGCAGTCTTGATTCCAGCCTTTTGGATTCATCGAGTCCAGCATTTCACATGACACAGTCTGCATATAAGTTAAATCAGCAGGGTGACAATATTCAGCCTTGAAGGACTCCTTCACTAATTTTGAACCAGTTTATTTTTCTTTGTCAGCCTCTAACTTTTGCATTTTGAACTGCATACAGGTTTCTCAGAAGACAGGTAAGTTTGTTCTGGTATTCCTATCTGCTTAAGAGTTTTCCAATTTGTTGAGATCCACACTGTTTGGTGAGGTCAATGAAGCAGATGTTTTTCTGGAATTCCCTTACTTTCTCTATGTTCAAGCAACTGTTGACAATTTATTCTCTGGTTTCTCTGACATTTCTAAACACAGCGTAAACATCTGGAAGTTCTAGGTTCACATAATGCTGAAGCCTAGCCTGGAGGATTTTGAGCATAACCTTACTAGCATGGGAGATGAGTTCCAGTGTTCAGTGGCTTGAACATTTTTTAGTACTGCCCTTCTTGGGAACTGGTACAAGGATGACCTCTTCCTGTCCTCTGGCCGCTGCTGGCTTTTCCAAATTTTCTGACACATTGAGTGGATCACTTTAATAGCATCATCTTTGAGGATTTTAAATAGCTTTGCTGGCATTCTATCACTCCCACTAACTCTACAGGCATGTGCTTCTTAAGACCCACTTGACTTCACATCCCAGATGTCTGGCTCTGAGTGAGAGACTAAATCATTGTGATTATCTGAGTTAAGATATTTTTTGTATAGTTCTGTGTACTTTCCCATCTCCTCTTGGTCTATTCTGCTGTGTTAAATCACTAAACACCAAAGAGTGAAAGTGATCTTGGGAAAGAAAAACAAAGTTTGAGACTAGGGTTGCTGATTTCAAATTGTATTAGAAAACTATAGTAATCAAAACAGAATGATTTGCTTCTGGCACAAAACCAGACATATAGATCAACAGAACAGAATAGAGAAGCTAGAAAGAAATCATACCCATATATTGTTGGTTAGCTTATGAAAAAGGAGCAAGAATACTCAGTGAGGAGGACAAGATTTTCAAAATGGCACTGAGAAAACTGGATTGTCCTTTGAAAACATGAAACTGGGTCCCTCTCTTTTACAATACACGAAAATCAAGTAAAAAGGGATTAAAAAGTTGAACAAAAGACTTTAAGCGATTAAACCCCTAGAAGAAAACATTGAGGTAATTTTCTTCCCTTTATTTCTCTGCTATACAAGGTTGATATTTACTTAAAATAGTAATACCAACATAGAGCCACGTAGTACTCATGTTACAATAGATTGAGAAAGAAAAAGTTTATGAGGCAGGAAGTGAAATCACAGAAAATTAGCAATGGTATCGAAACAAGGGGGCAGTATTGCCTAGAAAGAAAGCAGAGTTCTCTAATTTTTTGGAGAACATAGGAACAAGCCAGATGTGAGCCAACTAGCTTAAGCTGTATACCAGAAACCTCACCAGAAGGAAAATGCAGTTCATAAAATATGCTGATGCAAAACATCAAAATCCAGACAGTAAGAGAATAGAGTAGGGTTTATGTAGATGCTGAAAGCCACTCAGAGAGGTAGACCTGGAAGCAAATACACTAACGAGCATCAGAAAAATCAAAGCAAAAAAGGGTTGGAAAATCATAAAGAGACTTGGTAGTCTGATCAAAAGAATAAGAGAATCAAATTAGAAAACCAAAATATAAAGACTTCTGCACATGTTAGAACCAGAGAATGCTCAGCAGAGAAAAGTTCAGCCTTAGTGACCAGCGAACAGAAGCCTCCAGCATCAGGAACAAACACCCTGGGCAGGACTCACGACTGTGAGCTTTTAGGAACAGCCTCAGTTTTAAAGTTTGGGCACTATACCACCTAAAAGCAAATGCAGACAAGAATTATAGCTTGCTATGGCACTGAATCACAGACAGTAGTGTTTGTTAGTTTATTTTTCTCATTCAACTATAAAGTTAATGAATCATTAACCTATGCTAATTGAAACCAACAGTTTCCAGTCAGATCCTCTTTAGTCATTCAATGGATATCTGAACCTGTTATATGATCCTCAATAAAAGTTTTAATAATTAAATGTATTGATGTTTAATTGAAGGGTAATTGCTTTACAATACTGTACTGCTTTGGGCCAAACATCAGGATGAATCAGCCATAGGAATAACTATGTCCCCCTGCTCTTGAATCTCCTTGCCACCTTCCTTCCCGTCTCATCCCCCGAAGTTGTTAAAGAAAAATATGGAAGGCTTCACAAATTTGCGTGTCATCTTTGGGCAGGGGCCGTGGTAATCTTCTGAGTATTATTACCATTTTTTAATATATGTACTACCAAAGCAAACACATGAATAACATTTTAAGAGATAAAAAAATCATATAGTTAGTCATCTACCAATAAATGATCAATTACATTAGGAATTAAGGTGTTCTGCTAGATTTACTCCCTCTAATAAAATTGAATTTTATAAGCTCCAAAGTTCCAAGAAGGAATTCAGTTCAGTTCAGTTCAGTCGCTCAGTTGTGTCTGACTCTTGCGACCCCATGAATCTCAGCATGCCAAGCCTCTCTGTCCATCACCAACTCCCAGAGTTCACTCAGACTCACGTGCATGGACTCAGTGATGTTATCCAGGCATCTCATCCTCTGTCGTCCCATTCTCCTACTGCCTCAATCCCTCCCAGCATCAGAGTCTTTTCCAATGAGTCAACTCTTTGCATGAGGTTGCCAAAGTACTGGAGTTTCAGCTTTAGCATCATTCCTTCCAAAGAAGGAATTAAGCATATATTTATGCATAACACATGTATATGTGCATAGAAATAGATGCACACAAGTATGTCCATGTTATACAAGCTATTATTCTCCTTGCCTGTCACAATAAGCTCTTTAGTTGATGAGAGAGATAGTTCCAAATTTATCCAACTTATATGTCTTCCTTTTGAGAACCACTTCTTTTATTTTCATCACCTAATTTTAACTAACCATTTTATTCTTAGATACCATGCCCCTTTATACTAACTAAGAGCAGAGAAAATCTAATAAATGCTAATATCTTATCCTTAATTAAATTACCACACTTTGGTGAATTGGAAAAAGAATCATGTTCAGATCTCATTCAGGAGGATAAAATCTCTATTTTATCAGTTGTCTTTTACAAACTCAATTCTTGTTCACTGCAGTCTTAAATTCTGCTTACTTACAAAGGGCAGACAGGAAAAGTAATACTAAAATCATGCTTGCAAGAGTCTATGATTTTATGCTTCTCTTGGCCAAAGGTAGGGCTAGGAATAATTTCTGAAATACTACAATACATCATGGAAGCATGAAGGTCTAGTTCTCCTATCAAAGAGGAGACGCTTGGAGATGGTTCAGAAACTAAGCCCCATGGGTTGTCAGGATGTACTCCTGACCAGACAGATAAATTGTGTCCTTAAATAGTCTAAGTCAGGAAAGGGCAGGCTTTGTTGCAGAGCTGAAGACGTTGTCTTGGGTGCTGACCAGGTAATATTCTTGTATTACCATTTGGAGATTTATTTCCTATTTTCTTGAAGAAACAAATATAATGAGAAGGTTAAAGATGCATAAAAGGAGAAGAGCTGTCATGGTGCCTAGAAGAAAGGCTAGCCAGGAGAACCAGGCCCCCACACTGATAACTGTCAGAGACTGTAACAGAGAGCGTTTTATAGACAGAGCAGAACAAGTGGATAAAGCCAGCATTCTAGGGTCACTGCAGTTTTGCAGTCAAAGACAAAATAGTTTTCTCCTAAGCACAGTCATCAAGCTCCGGATGTGGTCCGTTTACACACATGCAGACGGAGAGCCCACAGGCATGTGTGATGTGATATCAGGAAGTGGACAGATGACTGTATTGGTGCCCAGTCAACCTACATCTGCTGACAATGGAACCCGGGGAAAATTACTTGCCCTCTCCAAGTCATTGTATCTTCATTAACACAACTTGATGATCATAGTGAAGATTAAGGCTATCTGACAGGGTTCTTGTAAAACACAAATTTTAAGATGTTTTAAAGCTTTTGGGAAAGTATCAAAAACATGCATGGGGTAACTAAGGTGAGTGAGCGGATCAAATTACAGTATTCTTTTTCTCTTAGTATTCTCTTTGTACTCAATAGTAGCAATCAGTAAGTCATGTGTTTCTTCTTACACCAGCGTTTTGGTAAACCACGCAGTCAACTGGACTTTTCTTGTCATTTCAGTGTCTAAAAAGCAAGTGTTAGTCAATTTAGAGTGAAAAAATTACAAACTCCTAGAGGGCCTCGATGTCAGAGTCTGCAGAATCTGAACATTAAACTGTCTTTAAAAAATGACCTAAAAACTCTGGCTCAGAATTAAGTTCCAAATGTTTTCAGAGCACAGAAGTACTTCTGGGAGCAATATAAAATTACAGGGAGTAACATGCTTCTCCGTCTATCTATCTGTGCAAATATCATCATCCTTTTAAATTGACACAGAAAACACTCCTTCTTTTTCCAGCCCAGTATCTACAGTACCAACTCCTGCTCAGAGCAACAGGGAAGGAGAAGGCTTCCCTCCATGGGATGGATTTGATAACCTCAGGTGACTAGATCATCTCAGAATGGCTCATGTTTTTAA
Organism: Nanger dama; assembly: GCA_917880005.1. NCBI lineage: Eukaryota > Metazoa > Chordata > Mammalia > Artiodactyla > Bovidae > Nanger > Nanger dama. The sequence goes on along the minus strand of CAKJTW010000032.1, from coordinate 8,561,101 downwards.
TTAAACAGGGTCCTGCCTGGTCCTGCTGATGGTCATGTCAAATCTGCTCCTGTGCCAAGGCAACTCATGCCCGTCCTCCTGTCTTGACATGTTTGACCTCCCCCTGGAATCCCTTACATTACTGGTATTCAATGCCTCCAGGCTGACCCACAACATCTTTAACCATTCCAGAATAATGTTCAATGAGTTTGTAAGTACTGTGGTGGTGGTGGTTTAGTTGCTAAGTTGTGTCCGACTCTTGCGACCCCATGGACTGTAGCCTGCCAGGCCCACAATGGAACCCTTGCATAAGTGACTGGGCTATACTGTCCTTTCAACAAGAAGGCTGCATCAGTCAAACTTCAAATAACACAGTCTCTAGGTCAGAGAAGCCATCAGCTCATAAGATGTGGAATATGAAGAAAGGAGCAGTTTTGTGAAATCTCTAAGATTCCTAAGAAGTGCAAAGATAGTTTCAATTTCCTTTCATTCATTTTCTTTTGTAAATTCCCCAAATAAATGATTTTGTATTTGTCAGCCAAGAATGCCATAAAAGAATACAATAGACTCAGTGAAATAAACAAAAGAAATTTATTTTCTTACAGTTCTGGGGGCTAGAAGTTTCAGATCAGGGTGCCAGCAAGATGAGGTTCTCATAAGAATTCTTTCCTCCCAGCTGGATTCTTCCTGTGCCCTCACACAGGTTGGGGGGGTGGGGAACAGAGATAGAGGAAAGACACAGAGACACAGAGGTAATTCTCTGGTATTTCACTCATGAAGATACTAAACGTATTGGTTCAATGTTCCACCCTAAGAGCTCATTTAACCCTAATGGGCTTCACTCGTGGCTCAGATGGTAAAGAATCTGCTCGCAACGTGAGACACCTGGGTTCTATCCATGGGTCTGGAAGATTCCCTGGAGAAGGGAACGGCAAGCCACTCCAGTATTCTTGCCTGAGAAATCCCATGGACAAGGAGTCTGGTGGGCTAGGGTCCATTTCAAAACACAGTACTTTGGCAGTTAGGGCTCTAACACATGAAGTTGAAGAATACATATTCAGTCCACAATACTACCTGACACAAAGCACTTTTAGGTGAGACTGGGGAAAAGGAAGTATGCTGATTTTCTGGTCCTTCACTGTCTCTCTGGGCTTTCTTCTCCAGGCTCAGAATAAATAGCCAATAAATGAGAACTGCTCTGCAGTGAACTTGGTGGATGGAACATGTTAAACAAAGCTGAATCCTGGTCACAAAAATGAATCCTGGTAGTTTTTGTAATGCTACAAATTATTGTTTTAAGATTTGCAGTGAATAGCTTTAGAGCTACCATAGGAGGGGAGTTTACAATTGGAAACAATTATTCTGTTTCTGATGAAAGTATTTGAAAGTTGTATGTTAATTCTTTTAGGTCAATCAAAGAGCACACAGTAGAGCAGACAGCTAATAAAAAGTGGTGCTAAAGGTTTCTATTAAACTCACGGAGTTCTTTTTACTCAGTAGTTTTTGTTTCATCCTCCATTTTTGACTGTCCATTTTTTTTCCAACTCTTCCAAGGAATCTCTTGAAATGCTCATAACTTTTGCTAAAGATTACTTTTTTTTCTATCAATGTGTTAGCTAGATTTTTCTACTCTTATTTTTCTCAGTCCATTGCTTAGCATTTCCTATAACTTTATGCTATGTTTTTCTGCTGTACTATTTTGTCAGCATAAACAACATTGTATTCTGCACCTGAGGTAAACACTAAGCTTCTTGGTGTGCTGATTCAGAGATTAGTCATAGAGTCATAACTGTATAACTCCTTTTAAGGGAATGTATTGGCTCTAACCCACAGTAAACAAGAGATTAAATGGTTAAATATAGGTGCATGCCTGCATTCTAAGTCACATCAGTTGTATCCAACTCTTTGCAACCCTACTGACTGTAGCCCAACATGCTCCTCTGTCCAATGGGTTCGCCAGGCAAGAATACTGGAGTAGACTGCTCTACCCTCTTGCAAGGGATGCTCCTCACCTAGGGATCAAACCTGAGTCTTCTTATATCTCCTGCATTCGCAGGAATGTTCTTTACCACTACTGTCACCTGGGAAGCACCAAGTATTGGTTCAAAAGTACTATATTTGGTTCAAATACTAAAAAAAAAAAAAAAAAAAGAGAGAGAGAGATAATAATACAAAAGAGAATGGAAAAGGTTGAACTTAGAAAAGTTAGACGTAAAATAATTTCTATAGACACAATGTATAGAAAAAGTAACAAAAGGATAACTGTCAATTTTATTGTGCCCGCTTGTTAAAACTCTTACAGGACTGTCAAACATGTTAATGTTCTGGTAATGGATTCACCTACTGAATGTCCAACAATCCTAACTAATTGCCTGATCACTTTCAGGATATAAAATATGCCCAGGGCCAACTATACTATATCAATGCCACCAACAGCTGCCACAGCAATTCCCTCCACACTCCCGAAGAAAGAGCAGAAGTCCTAGAGGCGAAGGTGAGTCTTTCACCTGGTTTTTCATCTGGGTTTTTCAGATCAAATGAGAGAGTATGTAGCTTACCAGGCTTCATAATATTAGAGGCTATGGTAACTGTACATGCAGAAAATGGTGGAGGAACCATAAGCAACTGAAGAGGAATTATATTATGCACTTGATAAAGCATCAGAAAAATCAAGGGATGACTAAAGATCTGTAGTAGTAATGTAAATAACAGATCTATAAATTGTTCATGCAGACAGCTTTAGTTCAACCAAAGCATTAGACACAGGATTGCAGCTATTATACTGTACGAAAACAGGAAATGAATGGGAACTTCCAGGTGTAAAATATAAGATTGCAAAATTCATGAATATGTAAGAAACACATGCCAGTTTTGAGTACTCCCTGTTACTAGTGACTGCTATGTGGGAGTCCTATACTGCATCACCCGAGCCCCCGCATCTTCCTTTCAAGGCTCTCCGGATTCTGCTTCTACTTCTGTGACAACTTCATTCGTCATTCTCAATAACTCTTCTGTCACCTTTTAATTTGTAAGTCTCCCCCACAATGGCCTATAAAACATTGCTTTGCTTCTCATGTCTGCAACAATTGCCTCTGTTCTGAGGACAACACAGTTTACATATCAAGCCTCAATTATTTATGGCAGCTCCAAATTTTCACAGTGATGATCTCTCCTTTCTGATTTCGTGCATTATCCTTCCTCCTAACATTATCGAATATCTTTTCACATGCATCCCCCCTTAAAATACTCTCTTCTCTCTCTACAACCTCCTTAATGATACCAGCATTCTTTTCCTCCATTAAGCTCATTAGTAATGAGGATGATCAAGTAAAGGAAAAAGGTCAAAGAGGAAGAAGAGGAGGGATTGTTCAATACACTTAAATTTAAAGTTTATTGAGAGTTACTACATGGCCTCACATTTTACTAAGTACTTTATGTGCATTACTAATTTAATCCTATTCAGTTCTCTGTTCTTTACCAGTAAAACAGTTCATGGCTATAAGGACATCAAGCATTTTAACTAGATATCTTCAGTCCCTGGGATTTTCACCCTCAATTCTGCTAGTAGTAGTGAACTGGCGGTGGGGCGGGGCAGGTGGGGGGGTCTCCATTGTGAATCCCACTGATGCTGTTATTAAAGACAACATTGTGCCATTTTCTGCCCAGAGATGTGTCAATGAAACAGACTGTTCTGATATCAGCAGGGGTTGGTGTTGGGATCAACTGAGGAGAGAAAGCCAGTTTAGGAAAATCATGTGTTTTCATTGTCTCTTTGCTGTAATATCATAAAACATTACTGATCAAACATCAATGAGAATGACTCACCTGATTCATTAATGTGAATGAATCACTGGGTGATAATGATGTGGGCACAGGTGGAATCCCTCTTTCCTGGCTCAGGCTCTGCAGGCACATACGACTTGCCATAAAATACTTAGATTTCCTCACACAAATATACACACATAAAAGAACTCTCTGAGTAGTGGTAGAATTTCAGAGGAAAAAAGAAAATTCTTCATGTTATAAATTAGAATGCATCAGAAGAATCAGTTCCTAAAATAACCTAGACTTTTAATAATAAACCAAAGTGTAAACTAATAGCTTACATTTTATAATTTTGCAACTTTTACTATCTTCAAAATCTCTGCATACACATAGGAATAACCAAATATTTTAGGGTAGCTGCTCTGAGCAAAGGTCACATGTTACTAAAACCACTGAATTATTATTATTTTAAAGAGACTGTTTCTTCCGGTTGCTTAGATTGAAGACCTTAGTAAGTGGATACTCATGTTACTGTACTCCTGGAATAGACCTCTGTATCATCTAGTCACGGACCTGCGGAGTATGAAAGAAGTCTCAGATACTATTGTATCAAGTGCCAGAGAGAGTGTGAAAAATCTTCTAGACCTTCAAGCATTCATAGAGAGGCATTTCTGCCAGGTGAGCATTCTGCAGAGGGCTTTCTTGCTTTGCTTATCAATGAAAGAGGTGACCTTTGTAATGCGTAAAGTGTTTGGAATTATCTCATTTTGTAAGAAAAAGATTCATGACTTCTATATGCTAGACTGCTACTACATAAAGCAGGAGCCTAGTCATTCATAGTGACAGACTCTACTGCAAAGGAATCAGAATTTCACTGCAATTTTTGACTTGGGCAGCCTTCCCTGCATTGCACACAATTCCACCAAAAGCTTGGCTCTTCCTGGGCATAGGTGGTTGAAATATTTTCAACAGTAAGAGAACTAGGAATAGAATTTCCAAGATCAGCATTTTCTTCAAAGTGACCCAGGACGTATGCTATTGAAGTTCCACCTGTCTTCTTCCTCTGTTCGCCTCAGATCAAAGGATGAGAGTGGAAAGGAAGAAAAGAGAAAGTTAAAACTAATCTTGAGTTATGTTTCTACATTTTAGATTCCTAATAATTTTTCAAGACTGGCTTCAAAATCCATATATATAGAGTTTTATATATTTATGTTTTCCCCCAAATCTTACTATGATAATTAGAAGCAAAGGAAAAAAAAGGCAAATCCTAATAAAACACATAAGAAGTCTTTATCTTTGGGTGTTCAGATTATTGTTCAAGTAAGGAGGAAGATGTTGAAGGCTCGCATTTACTGGTGTGCACTCCCATCCCTGGAGTCCAACGATGAAGATGTGCGTCATTCTGCATTTTATAAGCTGTTCAAGTGCCTGCATAGGGATTCACGTAAAGTTGACACATACACGAAGGTGCTGGGATGCCGAATCACCAACACGTGCTAAATCCACATCCATCCCAGCCAGCTCTGAGGTGGTCATGATGATGTATCCCATAGCAAGCTTGTTTGAAATTTATAGCTTTTTAATGCATGCTCTGTGAAATGGGTCTCCTCTTAAAAAAATAAACACAGACTCTGTAGAGATGTCAAAATCTAAGAGGGTAATTTCTTAACATTTCTTATCTTCATTTAATAGAAAATCAAAAGAAAATTCACCCCTACATTTGAGAGAATGAAGCTCTTATTAAAATTAGTTACAAATAGCAGAAGCTGGCATTGCAAATAAGACCATTAGGAAATTACTTAAGAATCACAGCCAATTATTCTGGTCAAGTTATTAGAATCAAAGAATTAGACAGTTGTTCATCATTCTGGTCATGCTACCAAGAAGACTGAATTCTCAAGATTCTTTATGAAAGCCAGACATGAACTGTCAGCCAACTATCACAGTGTTACATCAGACAATATAATTGCTACGCACCTTTGTATAAATAGCATGAGGTTTACTGAACTGTCTAAAGATTGTTACGATGCTGTCTTAGTCCTTCTGGGTTGCTATAACACGGGCTTAAACACAACAGAAATGGATTTCCACAGCGAGGTCATGCAGGGCCCTTTCAGGTCACATACTACTTACTGTATCCTCACACAGGCGGGGTGAGGGGGACAGCTTGGGAGCTCTGTTTGTCTCTTATATATAAAAGCACTCATCTCATTGAAGAGGCTCCATCCTTATAACTCCATCACCTCACAAAGTCTCCAGTTAGGGTTACCATAACCATGAGAATCAGGGTTTCATCATATGAAATTTCTGAGGGACACAAACGCTGAGACCATAGCAGACACAAAAGTGAACTGGCTCATCCTCCTCCAGGGTTGCTGTCACCCACACTCCACCGCATCCTCATCTCCTGCATCAGCTTGCAGCCATTCCATGCATTCCATCACTCTGGGTTTCACAAGTCCAGGTCAGTCAAGTCTCAGCTCCATCTCATATTTAGCCTATTCAATGTTTCCCTCTCCCCTGTTGAGGCCCAGGGGACCTACCAGGAAGTGCAGATGTGTCCATTTCTGCAAGGTTCCTTCTCTCTCCCTCTCTGGAACTTCATTCCTTGGGCCATGTTGGAACAAGGTAGACGGTAACAAGATGGGGAAGTTCTGACATCACTGACTTACATGGTGCTGTTGTAGCCTTCTCTTGGTCCAGACAGACTGATCTGAAATTCCCCCTGACTGAGAAGTGTTTCCCTTGAGGGGTATCCTGGTGATTTTCCAGGACATTCACAAGTCAGGGATCCCCAATGTCATAGTTTCCTTTAATCAGGGGAAATGTTTTGGAACCCATAGCTCCCCACCTGCAGTAGTCACCAGAGCCATTCTGTTTCCCTCACTCTGCAAACACCGTCTGGAGAATATTAGCAGTCCATAGTCAGCTGCCTACTAGCTGACCCACAGGAAACCCATGTATCATAAACACTCTGAACAACTGAATGGCGGAAATACTGGTGTGCATCTGTCCCCTGCCTAGGGATTCTGGACAATTGTCCAACTGATCACGTAGACACTGAGTAGATCAGAAAGCTGGATTCAAAAACACATTTATCTGAGAAGTGAGATATCATTCTCTCTTCCTTTTAGAGTAACTATCCTTGTCATTAATTATTTGGCCTTACAAACATGCCTTAGTAGGTCCCAGAATTATAAAATCCTCCAAATAAACTGAGTCTCTACTGAGAATGGATTAGGGTTGCTCAGCTTGTTCAACAGCTTCCAAACAAACTGGGATGAGGGCCAATCTCTTGACTGGTTCTCCTAAGAAGTCAGTGATGTACTGGGCCAGTTTTGTAGCATCTTTAGGGCTTTAGCAGTAATTCCTGGTAAACAGAAAATGGGAAATGAAAAGGTAGAAGGGAAAGAGGAATGAATAAGAAAGAAGGAAAAGAAAGACAGAAGGAAGGAAAAGCAGCAAAGAGAAGGTGAGTCAAGGACTCACAAGAAGGAAATCGTAACTATTTCTAGTGACAGATGTTCACCAGACTTATTGCGGTGATCATTTTGCAGTATACATCAAATAATTATGTTGTACACCTGAAACCAAAGTAATATTATATTTCGTATGATCTTTGTATTATGATACTGAAATTGAAATAGCCTATTTGTCAATGTGACCTATGTATAATGATCATATAATCATTATATTATATACATAACACATATGCATACCTTCAGTTAAGTTCAGTCACCAGGCTCCCTGTCCCCTGCCATCTCGTGGAGCTTGCTAAAACTCATGTCCATCGAGTCGGTGATGCCATCCAACCATCTCATCTTCCACCATCTCCTTCTCCTCCTGCCACCCATCTTTCTTATCATCAGGGTCTTTTCCAATGAGTCAGTTCTTTGCATCAGGTGGAAAAATCACTGAAACTTCAGCTTCAGTATCAGCCCTTTAAATGAATATTCAGGGATGATTTCCTTTAGTATTGACTGGTTTGATCTCCTTGCAGTCCATGGGACTCTAACAGTCTTCTCCAACAGTGCAGTTTAAAAACATCAATTCCTCGGTGCTCAGTTTCTTTATGGTCTAGCTCTCACATCCATACTGACTGCTGGAAAAACCATAGCTTTGACTAGATGGGATTTGTGCACAGAGCTATGTAAGGAAAAGTTTTGAAAAGGAATATAATTCTATTTTGGATGAAGAAAACAAATCAACTTGTATATATTTTTTTGCAAATGTGTGTTTTAGCTATCACATTAGGTCTAAAACTTTATCTTCAAATGGAGGTTATGTTTATGCTGATGAAACAGAAACGCATCTTAACCCTGTAACATTAAATGCAGAGCAGCTTATTTACAATAGCTAATCAAAACCACATAATTTTGAAACCTGTAGGCCTGCCCAGTACTCTGCTTTTTGTCATTTAACCAATTGATCATTGACTTAATTCCTCCCTGACTCAGAAACTCTTATAGATGCTTAGTCTACATCAATAAACTAAGCAGGCAGATACTTATCCTCATGGAACTGATATTACAGCTTGGGGAAGACAGATAACCTGCAATAAACATGAATCCAAAGTAACTAACCTCCAATTAAAATAAACACATTTATGTTAAAAAAGAAAAGTTTTAGTCTCACAAGTACATTATATGGTATGTTAACAGGTGATCTGTACTATGGGAAAAGAAGTAGGAAAGCAGAGGACAAAGTTTCAGGAATGAATGTGAAGAAAGGGACATGTTTTAAAGAAAAACAATTTAAACCACACTGAGGGGAGCAAACATGCTCTCTTGTATTCAAGATTCAAGTTTTCCAGTTTTCCCCTGTCCAATCAGGACTCTTGGTCTTCTACCCAACTTCAAAAATGCTTTCTTCTCTGAGGCTCAGTGCAAACTCATGCAAACATGGATATGCTAAGCATTCTGCCTCTCTTCCGTTAAACTGGTTTCATAAAAAATGGTTGGTAAACTCCTCCAAATTAAGTAACATTTTATGCTGCAAATTTTTATAATTTTCTGATTCCTGAAGATCTAATATCAAAATTATTTTCCAATTTTCAACACTGTCAATGACCTAATTATATTATGTAAAAATATTATATATGCATTGCTATTCTAATGTATTATGATTTTTAAAAATATACACAAAATATAAACTAAATGACCCTGAGATATAAATAAATAGAAATGGAAATTGTAACATTTTCTTCCCCCAGGGGATAAGGATACTCATTTTTATGGCCACTGGACTAATGGATTCTAAATGTACACACATAATTATACCAGTTGTTTAATTATTAAAATAATGTAATTTCTTTTATATATAGCTTTAATCAAAGTTCTCAAAATGCCACAAGGGAACAAGAATAAAATATAAGTGAATAACTCTCTTCATATGCATATATAAAATTTTGAGCTCAATTAAGTAATCATCTTAAGTTCTATTGTTATTCCATCAGTTCATCTACTGGTAAGTAATCCAAGCTCTACAATAGACTTCTTTTTTTCAGAGTTTAAATCACAAATCATAATAAAAGCAGAGCAATGGGCTTGAAAAAAATGGCCTAGTGAAAAAGTTGGCTTAAAGCTCAACATTCAGAAAACTAAGATCACGACATCTGGTCCCATTACTTCATGGCAAATAGATGGGGAAATAGTGGAAACAGTGGCTGACTTTATTTTTCTTAGCTCCAAAATCACTGCAGATGTTGATTGAAGCCGAAAAATAAAAGACGCTTACTTCTTGAGAGGAAAGTTATGACCAACCTAGACAGCATATTAAAAACAGAGACATTACTTTGTGAAAAAAGTTCATCTAGTCAAGGCTATGATTTTTCCAGTGGTCATGTATGGATGTGAGAGTTGGACTATAAAGAAAGCTGAGCACCAAAGAACTGATGTTTTTGAACTGTGGTGTTGGGGAAGACTCTTGAGAGTCCTTTGGACTGCAAGGAGATCCAACCAGTCCTGGGTGTACATTGGAAGGAATGATGTTGAAGCTGAACTCCAATACTTTGGCAACCTGATGCGAAGAGCTGACTCATTTTAAAAGACCCTGATACTGGGAGAAATTGAGGGTAGGAAGAGAAGGGGACAACAGAGGATGAGATGTTTTGATGGCATCACTGACTCTATGGACATGGAGTCTGGTGAACTCTGAGATTAGGTGATGGACAGGGAGGCATGGCGTGCTGCAGCTCATGGGGTCACAAAGAGTCGGACACGACTGAGTGACTGAACTGAACTGAACTGAACTGAAATGGCATAGAATAATAATGAAAATGTCATATGGGTATCATTTTATATATATATGTATATGTATATATATATATATATATATATATGCATTGCAAAGAAAATTAATGAAATAATACAGAAGCCTTACCATTTGCTGAACCAGAAAGTGTACTCACTCAGACCTGAATATACATTTAATCTAGAAAAATACTTTTTCCACTTCTGATGACTTCTAAAGAAAGGGGCTCCATGACTTTCATCTCCATCCTACTGTGGACTCCTTTTCACTTTTCTGCTCAACTTACGTTCATGAAATCTCTTCCCTAGGCTATAAAACACACTTTGTGTTTCTGGTTTAGAAAAGATGACATTGATCTTTTGTGCCCAGTCCTCTATTTATTAGGAAATAAGAAGAGACCACTAAATGGACCTTGTATATTTGGCAAGAAGAAGGTGAACCAGAGTAGGGCCTGAAGGATGGAAGATAAACACAGCAGCACCTGACAGAAGACAAGCCAGGCCCAGCATTCCTGACCTCCAGCCCAGCATCAGAAGGCAGCCTGAGTAGGGCTGTTCCTCCCAAGGAATAAATGTGAAGGAACACCAGGTGGTGGTTTAGTTGCCAGGCTGTGCCTGACTCTTTGTGACCCCATGGACTGCCAGGTTCCTCTGTCCATGGAATTCTCCAGGCAAGAATACAGATTCACATATCCTCCTCCAAGGGATCTTCCCAACCCAGGAATTGAATCCAGGTCTTCACAAGGCAAGTGGATTCCTTACTGTCTGAGCCACCAGGAAAGCCCAAGAAATTTAATAATGGCATGGATATTTGGAAATTTAAAGGATAAAAATATTTGTTAATATTAGATAAAGTAGACATTAGAGCAAAGAAAATATCTAAGGACAAAAATACAAGGACATTACATAAGGAAAAAGGACATTACAGCAGGACTACATGATATTCCTAAATATGTATACATCAAACAACATAATCTCAAAATTCGTGAAGCAAAAATAGGTATATCATCTGAATGCTCCTATAAACTTTAATGAGATTGAAACTGTCACATTAATTTTTTTAAAATTTTTATTTATTTATTTTTTAATTACAATACTGTATTTGTTTTGCCATACATTGACATGAATCAGCCACAGGTGAACACAATCTCCCAATGCCGAAGCCCCCTCCCACCTCCCACCCCACATCCTCTACCTGAATCATCCTGTGCTCCAGCCCCATGCATCCTGCATCCTGCATTGAACATAGATTGGCGCTTCGTTTCTTACAAGAAAGTATACATGTTTCAGTGCCATTCTACATTAAATTTTGAAAAGGAAATCATCAATCCAAGATATCTTGACCAGAGAATTCTAACAAATATTGAAAAATTAAGATCAATTGACATAATCTCTTCAAGAAATTGAAAGAGTAGGAAACCATTCCCAACTAATGAGATGGGGCCAGTATTGCTCTATATCAAAATCAGACAAAGGCAGTACAAAAGAAATTTCAGACTAACGTCTCTCACAAAGTTGGAATTAAGAGTTTTCACTCTGACACGTACAAATCAACCAAATGAATTCAACAACGTATAAATACATATCTTGATAGTTTCTGGTCCCTTCCTAAGTCTTGTCCCATTACCTATGTCTTCAAAGGGTTTCAGTGAATCAGGGATATAGTCAGTTAGGGTCCCAGTAATAATATTTTGATACAGTGACAAATACTCAAGTTTAGGTCAAATCAGAAACTGACTTCTCCCATTAAAGTTAACCCTACCCAGTCATCCTAACTGCCTAGCAAAAATAACTGCAACTAGATTCATAAGAAAAAGAAAACATATCTACTACATAGAAATGGTCAGTGTGTTTGATATTCTTTACATGTCCCTCAGGAACCCTATTGATCATTTTCTATTATGTTATGAACCTTTGGAGGCTAAGAAGATCAGACTTTAGCCTTCTAGCTCTCCTGGCCTCTGACTTCTACTTGAGTTTGGCCAGTGGTGGACAAAAGAGATTGGTGAGTCAGTGGAGAAAGAGATTAGTGTTTTGATTCTTTCCTCTGGCTCCTTTCTTGGTGAGAAGTGGCCAAGTTTCTCCACTGAAGCCAGGAGCTCTGGTGAGAGGCCCTCACTTTTAGATGCAGCCATGTACAAGACTTTTTTTTTTTTTTTTTTTTTGAAGTTGCTCTGTGGTGCCCGGACTGCAACCCCATGGATAGTAGCCTGCACCAAGCTCCTCCATCCATGGAATTTTCAAGGCAAGAGTATTGGAGTGGGTTGCCATTTCTTTCTCTAGGGAATCTTCCCAACCCAAGGACTGCAATATCCATTCTCGGCCTTTGCCCTGTTGGCCTATAAGTGTTCATGCATCCATGTTCTTGCCTGTCTCGAACAGCTTTCCTTTTCCTTTGAAGCTATCCTTAGCTCTGATACAGGTTCCAAATCCTTAAAGTTTATTGTGTTACTCTCTCAGGCATGTCTGACTTTTTGTGATCCCCATGGACTGTAGCCTACAAGGCTTCACTGTCCAAAGGATTCTTCAGACAGGAATGCTAGAGTGGATAATCATTCCCCCCTGCATGGATCTTCCCTGCCCCAGGGGTGCAACCCAGGTCTCCCACATTGCAGGCAGATTCTCTACCATCTGAGCCACCAGGGAAACCACTTTTTAAATTTTCCTTATCTGTGTAAATCATCCTGATTTGTGACAATGATGGGGGTGGCTATGGAGCTGCTAGATAAAGATGATCCCTCAAAGATCTAATGCTAAACTGCTTGCAACAGGATGGGGACATCTTTTCCCTACTTCAAAATCATAAATACAAGAACATGTCATAGGTCATGTAAAAATAAGTGCTGAGAAATCAATGATTTAAGAATGAATTTGGTAAAAGTGCACAAAGTTTAAGCTGTAAGATGATGCATAAGGTCTGAGTACCTAATGTACAAAATGGTGACTATGGTTTGTAATGTGTTACTGGCATTTGTCGGAGAAGGCAATGGCAACCCATTCTAGTACTCTTGCCTGGAAATCCCATGGACGGAGGAGCCTGGTAGGCTGCAGTCCATGGGGTCAGGAAGAGTTGGACATGACTGAGCGACTTCACTTTCACTTTCATACATTGGAAATGGAAATGGCAACTCACTCCAGTGTTCTTGTCTGGAGAATCCCAGAGATGGGGGAGTCTGGTGGGCTGCTGTCTATGGAGTAGCACAGAGTCGGACATGACTGAAGCGACTTACCAGCAGCAGCAGCAGCATTGACATTTGTGGGATTCCAAGGTGATGTGAGTGGTAAAGACCCCTCCTGCCAGTGCAGGATGCATAAGAGACATGGGATGAATCCCTGGGTCAGGGAGATCCCCTGGAGGAGGGCATGGCAACCCACTCTAGTATTCTTTCCTGGAGAATCTCCATCCACAGAAGAGCCTGGCAGGCTATATAGTCCATGGGGTCACAAAGAGTTGGACATGACTGAAGTCAGTTAACACACATGTAAGAGAGTTAAACTTAAAAGTCCTCACCAAAAAGATCTTGAAAGATAAATTTGTGAGGTGATATTAGTTGATATGTCAATTAAATCAATGAGAGAATCCATTAATCATATATACCTATTTAAATTGTCATCTGTTCTTTAAATATCTTGCTATTTTATCTGGAAATTATATTTTAAAAGACTGAAAAAATAAAAAACCCAAGAATTTCAATGCTTTTTATATAGTATTGTCGATATTTCAGCCATTACTCTGTTATGTAAAAGGTTTTTTTTTTAATTCCAGATAATAACCAGTGGGATTCACTGGATATTCAGAAAAGGAAGAAACATTAAATTATCTAGACAATCCTCCCATATTAAGGATATATAGGTAAATCCAAGAATGATTAAGTTACTTATCTAAACTTATAAAACTCAGTGAAAAAGTAGCAATACAAACCAGGTCTCCTAGGTTTAGGTGAATCTTTACCAAATTAGCTGACAAATGCAAATAACTCCTATGCTCTGCAAAACTTGATTCTTATCTCTTTCACAGACTGATCATATTTCACCTTGTATTCACTCTCCAGTTTGCATAAATTTACTAAGTAAATTGAGTTCCTTGAAGGTTCAATCCTGGCATGTCTGTTCTTCTCACTCTATATTTTCTCATATGGCTAACTCTTTATAAATACCATTTCTTCTGCCTGGAAGACCCTCTGTCTTTTACTTCATGACTTCCCCGACATCTTTTAGATCTCAGCAAAACTACTTCCCCAAAGCAGCCACTCCTGATTCTGACACAGCTCAGGTCTCCTTGTTACATGGACATATGGCATTCTGTGCTTTTCCCTCTCGACTCGTGTCCCAGTTGTGGTGCAACATCTTACTTTGAAATTTATGCATTTCTGTTTTTCTATTAAAATTTAAGCCCTAATTCACAAAGTCCCCATATGTGGTCTTTCCTGCTGTCCATTCTTTGCATCCAGCAGGCCTTCGTTAGTGTTTGTTCAATGAAACACTTTATCGTGCAGAGTTAAATTTCAGTGAATTATTGATGCTGCTCTCACAGCATACAGTGAGCTAAAACCATGGACGTCTTTTTCTTCCCACCCAAACCCTCATACCCTGATTATTTGGACATAATTACAGAAGTAGAACTGTGGGGGCTTCCCTTGTGGCTCAGCTGGTAAAACATCTGCCTGTAATGTGGAAGGCCTGGGCTTGATCCCTGGGTTGGGAAGATTCTCTGGAGAAGGGAAAGACTACCCACTCTGGTATTCTGGCCTGGATATTTCCATGGACTGTGTAGTCCATGGGGTCACAAGTTGGACACGACTGAGAAACTTTCTTAACAGAACTGTGGATGCATTTGCTTTAATTGTTACCGTATTAGATGGAAAGCGCTGGATGTTTGGTCTTTTAGTCCACATACACTAGCCCTCATAGTTGCCTGTCCTAAGATAGTGTGATAATCGAGGCACTGACCAAAAGGCTGATAGGACAGAACTAGAGACAGTGCTCTGAACCTGCCACTAGAGTCTACATTTTGCCATAGGATTCTCAACTTCACTGGAGGAGTTCAGTTTCTTAGCTGTACTCTCTGATCACGACAGATAAAAATACTTTAAGGTGAGTCTACAAATCAAATATACTTACATTGTACACAAACACCTAATCTCTCTTAGAAGGTAGAAAAAAATTCACCTCCTTGATGAATTGTTACATACTTTCCCAGATGAAAGTGCCATCTTCCTCCTTATGGCTTCCTAATGTCATTCTCCCCATTTTTATCTCACTGAGCACATTCTGACTTATATTATATTAATTATCTAAACAACACCAAACCCCACTCCTTTAATTCAGTTCCCCTGGGCTATAAGGGTATGCCAACTGCCCTGAAGTTACTATTTATTATCATCCATGGCAGAAACTGGCCAGCCATTTGTTCTCTCTGAGGTAAATATTATAATTAAAGCAAATACCCAGCCTCTGGCATTTTGGATAAACTGACAACTGGACAAAATCTTAACTGCTATTCCAAATAAAAGCTCCTTTTGTGTTAATGTCTTTCTTTTAGAGAGAACTTGCATTCTAGATAACGTTCAGGTGAATAGAAACGGGACTGTTAACGTTAGTTGGAAAAAACCACTGTTGCAGGAGAACAAAGTAGACAAATCAGGCATCTTCTGTACAGGGCTTCCCTGGTGGCTTAGTGGTTAAAGTGTCTGCCTCCAATGCAAGAGACCCGGGTTCGATCCTTGGGTCGGGAATATCCCTTGGAGAGGAAATGGTAACCCACTCCAGTATTCTTGCCTGGAAAATCCCATGGACAGAGAAGCCTCAGTCCTTGGGGTCGCAAAGAGTCGGACACAACTACACTTTCACTTTCTGTGTACGCAAGACCCATTTATTAGGATCTGGCAGCTCAGAGAATAAAGAGTCCCCATGCATACAGGAGACCTGGGTTCCATCCCTGGTCAGGAAGATCCTGGATGAGGGCATTTCAAACCACTTCAGTATTCTTGCCTAGTGAAACCCCGTGGACAGAGGAGCCTGGCAGGCTGCAGTCCAAGGGGTCGTCAGTCCATGGGGTTGTAAATTGTTGGACATGACTGAGCAATTACACACAGCAAACTTCTCACGTTGATATACTGACACTAAAGAACAGCTATTTTCACTAGTGTGCTTAAATACAATTCCTGCTTTTCAATGGAAGATCAAAGATAAAAGTAATATTCCATAAGTCAAGTAATTATTTCTATCAATTATTTTTTCTTAAAGCTAAGCTAGAGAAATACATTGTGAGAGAGAGCAGGTAATGAGAAGTATAAGAGATCCAAACAGGGAAGCTGCTCAACCAATCAATAATTTTCTTTTCGGGAAAAAGAACAAACCTCAGTTGGAATCATGTTTATACAGCGATTTGCATAATTTTTGGAAAGGTAAATGATTTTCTACTCTAATTTTCCTTTTCTAGTTGAGAAAACCAAGCCCTAGAGAAGTGAAGACAGGTTTTCTAAATCAAAGAGTAGTTATGTTAGGATTCTGATGAGAGCCCAGTGACGGGACTTGGGGTCCATTTTCTTCATCTTTATGCTGACAGGCTGGAGATTGGGGTCCCAGTAATGGTGCCGTCTTCAGGCCGAATTGCCTTTATTTTAAGAAACTTCTATCTTTGCTCTTAAGGCCCTCAACTGATCACATAAAATGCACAATCTATCGGTTTAAATGTTACTTACCTCTCAGAAAATAGGTTCTCACATGAACATGTCAAAGAACTACAATTTCAAAGAAATGTACAATTCTATGGATTATGTTACCACGTGCCACAGGGATTGAATACGCTACCTCTTTCACATTCATGACCTTGGAAGGGAAAACAAGTTTGACAATTTTTTTTTTTCCCATTTAATCATGTCCAGTGTTTTAGTGCATGGAGGGTACTGTTTCAAAATGCCAGAAGCTGAGTGGTTTATAAACCACATTATTTATCACAGTTCTGGAGGGTAGAAGTCCAAGATCAGGGTGCCAGCATGGTAGAGTGAGTGAGGGCCTCTTCCAGGACATGTCCCTAAAGAGAAGGGATGAGCAAGTATTTCAGGCCTCTTTCACAAGAGCCCTAATCTCATTCATGTGGGCTCTGCCCTCATGACCTAATCATTTCCATTGGTCCCACCTTCTAAAATCATCTATTTGGGAATTAAGTTCTCAACCTAAGAATTTTGGAAAACACAAGGATTTAAACCATGGCACCCACGGAGGAGACTGACTTGTCTAAGATAACCCATGCCGGATCCATACTGAATGCTCTCTGGTGCTAATAGGAAGCCAAGGATTAAGGAAGCTGAATAAGGACCAGCAGTCAAAGGTGGAGGGTCTGAGATGGCAGACTCCTTATGTGTTTCACAGCAATATATGAGTATTTCCAGCATCTTTCTTGGTTATCATTCATTGAGCAATCTCCCCTTCCTATAGATGTTCCTATTTGAAATATGAGTTAATTACTGAGTTCTTAGACAAAGTACCATTTGACCAACATGATAATATCACGGCTATGCGTATGAAGAAAAGGGCTTTTGACAGATACAAATTTCAGAGTGGAATGTCCTCAAAACTTTATTCATTTCAGATAGCAATGACAAGTTTGGGGATCTCCTAAGATCATTCTTGGGTTCCCCAGTCAGCTAGTACTCCAACGGCTCACTGAAAGCTGTTATACATGTGGTTATGGTTTATTCTAGATCATTAATTTATTTTTAATTCATTTTTATTTTTAATGCAGTATAATTGATTTGCAATGCTACAAATGTCAGTTTTTGTTGAACAGTGAATAAGTTATACATATATACATATCCACTCTTATTTAGATTCTTTTCTCATGGAGCAACAGAGAGCTCCAAAAAGGGAAAAGAGTATGTCAAAGTTGCATATTGTCACCCTGCTTAATTAACTTATATGCACAGTACATCATGGGAAATGCTGGGCTTGGATGAAGCACAAGCTGGAGTCAAGATTGCTGGGAGAAATATCAATAACCTCAGATATGCAGATGACACTATCCTTATGGCAGAGTGAAAAAGAACATAGGCAAAACACTCTCTGACATAAAACACAGCAGGATCTTCTATGATCCACCTCCTAGAATACTGGAAATAAAAGCAAAAATAAACAAATGGGATCTAATTAAAATTAAAAGCTTCTGCACAACAAAGGAAACTATAAGCAAGGTGAAAAGACAGCCTTCAGAATGGGAGAAAACAATAGTAAATGAAGCAACTGACAAACAACTAATCTCAAAAATATACAAGCAATGTATGCAGCTCAACTCCAGAAAAATAAACGACCCAATCAAAAAATGGGCCAGAGAACTAAATAGACATTTCTCCAAAGTACACATGAAGAGATGCTCATCACTCATTATCCGAGAAATGCAAATCAAGACCACAATGAGGTACCATTTCACACCAGTCAGAATGGCTGTGATCCAAATGTCTATAAGCAATAAATGCTGGAGAAGGTGTGCAGAAAAGGGAACCCTCTTACACTGTTGGGTGGAATGAAAACTAATACAGCCACTGTGGAGAACAATGTGGAGATTCCTTAAAAAATTGCAAATAGAACTGCCTTATGAGCCAGCAATCCCACTGCTGGGCATGCACACTGAGGAAACCAGAATTGAAAGAGACACATGTACCCCAATGTTCATTGCAGCATTGTTTATAATAGCCAGGACATGGAAACAACCTAGATTTTCATCAGCAGATGAATGCATAAGAAAGCTGTGGTACATATACATGATGGTGTATTACTCAGCCACTAAAAATATGACCCAGCAATCCCACTGCTGGGCATACACACCGAGGAAACCAGAATTGAAAGAGACACATGTACCCCAATGTTCATTGCAGCGCTGTTTATAATAGCCAGGACATGGAAGCAACCTAGATGTCCATCAGCAGATGAATGGATAAGAAAGCTGTGGTACATATACACAATGGAGTACTACTCAGCCCTTAAAAAGAATAAATTTGACTCAGTTCTAATGAGATGGATGAAATTGGAACCGATTATACAGAGTGAAGTAAGCCAGAAAGAAAAACAGCAATACAGTATACTGACACATATATATGGAATTTAGAAGACAGTAATGATGACACTGTATGTGAGACAACAAAGAGACACAGAGGTATAGAGTGGACTTTTGGACTCTGAGGGAGAGGGAAAGGGTGGGATGGTTTGGGAGAATGGCAATGAAACATGTATATTTTCCTGTAAGAAACGAAGTGCCAATCTATGTTCAATGTAGGATGCTGGATGCATGGGCTGATGCACAGGATGATTCAAGTAGAGGATGTGGGGTGGGAGGTGGGAGGGGGCTTCGGCATTGGGAGATTGTGTTCACCTATGGCTGATTCGTGTCAATGTATGGCAAAACAAATACAGTATTGTAATTAAAAAAATAAATAAATTTAAAAAAATACATTTGAATCAGTTCTAATGAGGTGGATGAAACTGGAGCTGATTATACAGAGTGAAGTAAGCCAGAAAGAAAAACACCAATACAGTATACTGACACACACATATATATATAATTTAGAAAGATGGTAACGATGACAATGTATGTGAG
The DNA here is from genome assembly GCA_917880005.1 of Nanger dama. Taxonomy (NCBI): domain Eukaryota; kingdom Metazoa; phylum Chordata; class Mammalia; order Artiodactyla; family Bovidae; genus Nanger; species Nanger dama. The sequence goes on along the minus strand of CAKJTW010000032.1, from coordinate 8,541,514 downwards.
ACAGCAAAAGAGACACAGAGGTATAGAACGGACTGTTGGACTCTGAGGGTTAGGGAGAGGGTGGGATGATTTGGGAGAATGGCATTGAAACATGTATACTATCACGTAAGAAATGAAGCGCCAGTCTATGTTCCATACAGGATACAGGATGCTTGGGACTGGTGCATGGGGATGATCCAGAGAGATAATATGGGGTGGGAGGTGGGAGGGGGTTCAGGATTGGGAGCTCGTATACACCCATGTTGGATTCACGCCAATGCTGGCAAAACCATCACAGTATTGTAAAGTAAAAACAAAAACAAAAACAAAAACAAAACCCTCCTATGATGAAAATAAAAGAGAAGAGCGAAAATCTTGAATTAAAGCTCAACATTCAGAAAAGTAAGATCATGGCCTCCGGTCCCATCACTTCATGGCAAGTAGATGGGGAAAATGGACAGAGGCTGACTTTTTTGGGGCTCTGAAATCACTGCAAAAGGTGATTGCAGCCATGAAATTAAAAGACACTTATTCCTTGGAAGGAAAGTTATGACCAACCTAGACAGCATATTAAGAAGCAGAGACATTACTTTGTCCACAAAGGTCTGTCTAGTAAAGGCTATGTTTTTTTTTCCTGTAGTCGTGTGGATGTGAGAGTTGGACTGTACAGAAAGCTGAGTGCCAAAAAATTGATGCTTTTTAACTGTGGTGTTGGAGAAGACTCTTGAGAGTCCCTTGGACTACAGGAGATCCAACCAGTACATCGTAAAGGAGATCAGTCCTGTGTGTTCATTGGAAGGACTGATGTTGAAGTTGAACTCCAATACTTTGGTCATCTCATGTGAAGAGATGACTCATTTGAAAACACCCTGATGTTGGGAAAGATTGAAGGCAGGAGAACAAGGGGATGACAGAGGATGAGATGGTTAGTTGGCATCACCTACTCAATGGAGATGAGTTTGGGTAGACTCTGAGAGTTGGTGATAGACAGGGAGGCCTGGAGTGCTACAGTTCTTGGGGTCGCAGAGTTGGACATGACTGAGCAACTGAATAGAACTGAACTGAAGTAGCTAATTACAGAGAGTTGAGTAGAGTTTCCTGTTCTGTACAGAAGGTCCTTATTAGTTATCTATCTTATATATATTAGTGTGTACATGTCAATCCCAAAGTCACCATGCATCCCTCCGTTCTTACCCCTGGAACCATAAGATTATTTTCTACATTGTGACTCTCTTCCTGTTTGCAAATAAATTCATTTATACCATTTTTTAATATTCCACATATTATTAGTATCCTATGTATTTGTCTTTCTCTGTCTGACTTACTTCACTTGGTATGACAAATTCCATGTCCATCCATATTGCTTCTGATAGCATTATTTTGTTCCTTCTTATGGCCTAGTAACATTACATTGTATATCTACACTACATCTTTTTTGTCCCTTTCTCTGTTGATGGACATTTAGGTTGCTTCCATGTTCTGGCTACTGTAAACAGTGCTGAAATGAACACTGCTGTGCTTATTCACTCAATCGTGTCCAACTCTTTGCCACCCCATGGATTGTAGCCTTCATGGCACCTCTGTCCATGAGGATAGTCCCTGTGGACAGTAACAGGCAAGAAGATTGGAGTGGGTTGCCATGCCCACCTCCAGGGGATCTTCCCAACCCAGGGATTAAACCCGGGTCTCCTGCCCTGCAGGCAGATTCTTTACCATCTGAGCCACCAGGAAGCCCTGATGAAGCAAGGAACGCTGAGGTGCATGTATCTTTACAAAGTATGATTTTCTCTTGGTATTAATCCAGGGAATTGCAGCTTTTAAAAAGATACAGATAAAAACTGCCCAGGAAAAGGCATATAGGGCAGAGTCAAAGAAAGTGTGAAACCTGGAACTTTGGTTTTCTCTTCCCAGGGTGTCATGGGCAGCTGTGTGTTCCCAGCACCGATGTGCAGGCAGTGAGTACTTGCAGACATGGGAGCTCACTCCAGGCACTGTGTCCAGAGTGTTTAGTGGGGCTCCATCGCCAAGGCATGACTGATGGTCCATACAGCTGATCTCAGGCTCAAACCTCTCTAGAGGTGCAGCTGATACTACATGACCAAAACCCTCATCCTGAATCATGTCATTCTTGTGGCCCAAAGTTTTTACCCTAAATCACGATGTTTACATCCTTATCAGGTTGGCCCAAGACCCTCACATAAACAGTAGCACTTTACGCAATGTCTAACTTTGACAACTTTAGTCACCCTTTCCCAGAGGAAACAACCTAAGGGTTTAGAGAGAAGCTCCCAGGAAACAAGGGCAAAGTCCAGACTTTCCTTTGGATGAGGCTGAGCCCTTCACTACACAGCTTGGTGGCTGGTTTTGCTTGACAAGTCTCCCTCATTTGAACTTCACTGTAAGAAAATGTGAAGGGACAAAATTGGTCAAGCATTTATCTTCTTCTGGTCTTTCTCAGAAATGTTTTTCTTGCATATCTTCATTAATTCTTATGCAACTCCATGAGGTGGACACTAGTTTGAATGGCATTATGGAGAGAAATAAGTTAAAGCTGGTCTAAAGATTCAGAGCTAGTGAGTGGTGGAGTGGGAGTATGTACAAGGGCTACATGACTCCAAGGTTCATACTTAAAGCTACTAAGTGGCAAAGATCCCAACATTTCTTTTTATAGCATTTTTATTTAGTTGGTTGTGTGTTTCTCAGTGTTTGCACATCCGGATCTTCCACATCTCTTGTGGCATGTGGGATCTAGATCCGCGATCAGGGATTTAGCTCCAGGGCCCCTGCATTAGGAGCAGGGATCCTTAAGTACTGGACAATGGGGAAAGTTCCAACACCATTTCCATTTGGAATAAATGTTCACATGCAGGTGCACATCCAAAGAAGATAGTTGAATCAATATTGTCCAGTCCTTTCATTCTGTTCCACAGTATATATGAATTAAGAAAGATACAACACTAAGTCTTCTTTCTATCCATTTAACAGAAAAACAATAAAAGACAGAAAGACACGAAGACTTACCATAAGCTCATGATGCCATGATCAAAGAAGGCTTAGGTGACAGGAGCATTCCAAATGGTCTTTTGGTCTGGCATCCCAGAAATCTGTACACCCTGGGACATCACACAATAGTGATGATGGAAGTGAAAGGCATGCCTTTCTTTATCAAAGAGGGCCAGGGCAATTCTGAAATGGGAGGAGGGAAAGAAGACCAGTACATTAGCCTCCAGATACAAATGCTTACTCAGACAGAAAATTTTAGAAAAGAATTCATATGAATGTTGAGAGTCTGAAAATTGTTTCCCTTAAAACTCTCCCCAAGAGCAAACATCATGGAAAAGTTAGTGTACCCCAGAATACCCTGGTTTGTAAACACAATCTGAATGATCCAGTATTCTAAATATTTTCTTAATTATGGGTGAAGCTTTCATGAACTTCCCATGTGACCAATGGTGTTGATAATTCATAAATCAATTGGAATGAAGTTCCTGAAAATGGAGTGGACAGATGAAAAATGTAATCTGAAGTCTAAGTGAAGGAAGTTTGATACACAGTGGGAGAAAGGATTTTAACTTTTCTGAGGAATGGTGGTTCGTGTGATGTGGTCCTCCGTGTTCTATGTGAAGGAGCCCACTCCCTGCATCAACTGAGGACAGGGAAAAGGATGGAGTCTAAGCTCTGGTAGCAAGACAGAAGTGTTTCAGCCCACATCTCTTCATTATAGATAGAGCGAGCTCTCTTTAGGCAATTGTATCCAAAATAGGATACCAGGAACAGCAATACAAATGACCCAGCGATGGAGGAGCAACGCAGTCATGTTCTAAGCAACCCAAGGGGTTCTTAGTGAGAAAATATTGATGGCCTCCCCACCTCTTACTTCTTAGTTTTATTTTGTCTGAGAGAAAATTTCCTCCAAGAAGGATAGGAGTTCACTCTCCTTCCACGAAGCCAACTTGGGACTCTAAGCCATGGAATCACCATTTGCATCTAGAGTCACTTGTATAACAATACTGTGTCTCCCACTCCTCAGGTGGGTGGCCTTGGAAACAGTGGTTGCAATTGTTATTTTAAATAAATAAGAAATATAGATGTCTCTCATATAGTGCCTGTAAAGTTTAGAAACAGATAATTGTGAAATTGTTTCTCAAAGATGAGACAGCTGCCTGAGTTTTAATTACCTTGATTACTGTAGAATATGCCCTGAGGTTAAAATGTCTTTTGCTGAGAAAAGGGACTTTTTCCCTACCACACCCAATGTATCATCTTTTTAACTAAATTTCGTGTAGCAGTGTAAGTTCTAATTTTTAATTTCTTAATACCCATTGTCCCCAGGAAGAGTTGCAAAGAGTTAAACATGACTAAGAGACTGAACTGCACCCCACTGTCCCCAGGAGGTAAAAGCTTTATGGAAATATGAGTACCTTGTCTGAATATAAAGTTCCCCGTATGGCTACTGTTCTTAGAGACCCAAATGGCCATTCTTTCCTGCCACCCAGAACTTCATTCAGTGTCCATTTTTACATTTATTTATGGTTCTCTTCTTTTTCTCCAGTGTCAGCCAGCATTAACCATCTAATTTTTGTTTTACTTTTGTTCCCCTATTGTGTCATTAGCCACAGGATTTCTTAGTGAATGTAGTAGATTCAGTGTGAATTTGAGTCATGCTCTATGATAAAGAATACAACTTTGAGATATAAATCAGGATCATTAAAGAAACATGGTAGTTGGTTGAAAAATGTTGAAATGTGGTTATCCTAAGGCTATATAATTCTTTAACCACATTTATCTTGATGAAAAGTTTGAGTTAGGTATTTGATAAGCAAACATGATTTATTTTCTTGGGACAATCATCAGTGCAGATGATGGCTGCCGCCATGAAATTAAAAGATGCATGCTTCTTGGAAGAAAAGCTATGAAAAAACTAGAAGGCATATTAAAGAGCAGAGACATCAGTTTCCCCAAAGAATGACTGTATATTCAAAGGTATTTTTTTTCCAGTAGTCATGTATGGATATGAATGTTGTACCATACAGAAGTCTGAGCATGAAGAACTGATGTTTTTGAATGGTGGTGCTGGAAGTACTCTTGAGAGTCCCTTGGAGTGAAGGAGATGAAACCGATCAATTCAAAAGGAAATCAACCCTGAATATTCATAGTAAGTACTAATGCTGAAGCTCCAATAATTTGGCCACCTGATTTGAAGAGCTGACTCATTGTAAAACACCCTAAAGCTGGGAAAGATTGAGGCAGGAGGAAAAGGCGGCGACAGAGGATGGGATGTTGGATGGTATCACCGATCTGATGGACATGAGTTTGAGCAAACTCCAGGAGATAGTGAAAGTCAGGGAAGCCTGGTGTGCTATAGTCCATGGGGTCACAAATGTCAAATATGACTTAGTGACTGGACAACAAGAAGAACAAGGCTTCATGTGTGGATATGAAGTTTAATATTTATGAAATATAAGCAGTCTTACACTACAGATACAGAATAACTTCAGTAATCTGAGTTGTAATAAAGGCTAATCACAGCACAATTAAAAGGCCCAATGTAATCTCAATCCTTCGATTTGTTGTTACTACCAGTTTCTAATTGTTGTTGCTATTTAGTTGCTAAATCCTGTCTGAAACTTTTGGGACCTCCTGGGCTATAGCCCACCAGGCTCCTCTGTTCATGGGATTTTTCAAAAAAAAAAAAAAAAAGTATTGGATTAAGTTGCCATTTCCTTCTGCAAGGTATCTTACCTATAGAACCCAGAGCTCTCTCCCGAGGTCATGTGGAGGAGGCTTGTCTCCAGGACAGACAGGATTGGAGAATTTGCACCTAGGCACATGTGTCCATGTGTCTGCCCGGAAGTCCACTCATAGGAAGGACACAGCTACAGGGACCAAGTGAAATGTGTGAGTCACCGACTAGGGATCTTTTCTGTTTTTGCCTGGCCCTCCCAAAGATAGAGGAGAGTCGTTAGAATTCATCATCTTTCCCCAAACCTGAGGTGCTCTTTGGATTTTAAATGTCTTTCTTTATATAAGCTCTTCTCCAATCTGGAGTCCCATTCCCATCTACCCCTGGGGAGCTCCTCCAGATCTTATTTCACTCCCTTTTGAAAATTCTTGTAACTTTTCCAGACAAATCATCTCTTCTCTCTTTGAGTTGCTATGTTAAGTTTTACTTACATTCACCAAAGAAATGAATACAACTGAACTAATTATATATTCACATATTTATCTCTTTCTCATGAAAAATTTGGGACCAGCAAGATTAAATTTAAATACTAACTCCTCCAATATTCCATTAATGTATGTTGAACAAATGCTTAAAATACACATTTTTTAATAAATTGGTTATTGATAAATTGCCATGGTAATTTCTCATGCCAGTATGCTTAGGCTATGTTTCAGGATAGTATTACATTTTTATTAATGTAAAGGAGTAAAGTAGTAAACTCAAAATCAGTTAAATATTTCGCAAATGTGAATAATTTCAAAAACTCATCTATAAATACAAATTCTTAACATAAAGAGATTCTTGAAAAATATTGAGTGTTTATATTTAACATTCAAGGTAACTTTTACTTTTGATCCCAAGTGTGGCAAAAGGAAGAGGGTTTATCAGGAAAGTGTGGGACATCTTATATTCTCTTATCCAGGGAAAATGCTTGTTGAATAAGTATTACAACCTAGACTCTCTTTCTTTCCCTTCCTATGTCAGGAAAATGTCACAAGTCATCAAGTTTTTCAGGGCTATATCCTCCTAGATTCTTGTGTCAGTTAATAAAGGTGAAAGAGGAATATGAAGGACCGTACAAAAACACATGGCCAAAGTCTACCTCTACTTCTTCCCCAAGATGTAGGTTATCTTTGAATTGACATACAACACAATACAGATTTTAGATATGCAGCACAATGGTTTGATATTTGTATATAGTGCAAAACTATGACCACAGTTATTCTGGTGTTAATGTACTAGTGTGATCCATCATCACACACTGCTTCAAATTTCTCTTGTGGTGAGTACTTTGAGATCTACTCTCTTAGCAACTTTCAGGTATACAATACACTATTACTAACTCTCTGTATTACCTCCCCGTGACTTGTTTATAATGGGAAATCTGTATCCACTTCACCCATTCTGGCTCCCTCACCAAACCCTCCCTCTGGAAACCACCAAACTGTTCTCTGTATTTATGTTTTGTTCTTTGTGGTTATTGGTTTTGATTCCTCATTTAAGTGAGCTCATATAGCATTTGTCTTTATCTGACCTATTTTGCATGGCATAATGCCCTCAGGTTCATTCATGCTATCACAGAGAGCTAGATTTCTTCATGCTAAGTCCATAACTAATACATTAAGAGCACTTGCGTAATCCTGAGGATAGTGTTGGTTAGCTCCATACCCTATTCACCCCTCATGGTGAACAAGTTGTTAATAGTGGTATAATTCTTGTAATTTACTCTTTCATTGTTCCCTGTCTGTTTGTCTGGCACCATTTTGCTACCTGATCTGCTGGACTTGATTCCCAATGTCCAGTGCAATAGCAAACATTTGTACCTAGCCTGAGAGGTGGGGCATGGAACAGTTGCTATACTTCGGCAAAAATTATTATGTTTATATAAAAACCATTATGAATATATATTTAAAAAAGCACCCAAAACCCACGTCTGGAAATCACCAATCTCTTCTCTTTATTTTTGTTCCTCGTGGTTGTTGTCTGATTCCACACTTAAGCATGAGCATACAGCATATGATCACAAATATGAAGCAAATACAATTTTCACTAGAGAAACTGTATATCAGTTTTTAAATCAAAAAAGCAATGCAGTGACTAAATTTTGTGGCTCTTAATGCTTCATAATTGCTTACCATTTCTTTCCTTGGCCATTTCAGTTTATGTGAACAAAATTATTTTAAGAAATGAACATGTATTACTGCTTATAGAAATACAATGCAAATCTATCCATGATGCTACTCAACATGGAAAAAAAGAAGAGACACTAATAAAACATAATTAAATCATCAACATTTAAAATGAATTTCTAACTCTAGCTTATTTAATGGTTCCCTTTATGTAGTTGAAGCCCTATTATGAAGTCTGTACATAAAGAAAATTCAAAAGTAAAATCAATCTACTTAATGTATTCCTCTCAATCAAAAATTCCATTTCCTTTATCCTTCCTAAATTTAAATCACCTCATGAACACTACATCTCTATTTATATTTTGCTCATATCAGAAAACACGTAATGAAATAGGGTTATAAAAGCATCACTTACAGAGAAGTGCATCTTTAAACATAACTCGTTCATTTCACATGTTTCATTTCATTTCACTAATAATGTATAATAATATTGTCCAATTTAAAATGAATGTCAAATATGTGGTAGATGAGATAACGGATATTTATGAACTTTGTTTCTAACATCACTCATGACAAACTATATAGATATATATGTCTTTAATATCCTTCAGAAATTATTTCCTACAGTGAGATATAGGAATTTTACTTTGTAAAAAGACAGAATTAGACCACAGTTATCTTCTTTGGTGAAAATGCAATATATTACCATATTACTACAAGGATTTGTACATATCTATAAGGTAACCACATCTCTTACATTATACCACATATATTAAAATGCAAAATAAATTAATAAATAACATAAGTAATGAAACACATCACAGACTACAGAAGTATATTCCTGGGTTGCTTTACCCTCACTAAAGAAGAGTGGAAAACTGAGCATTTCCTCATTTCTTAGCATATTCCCTTGTGGCTCAGTTGGTAAAGAATCTGACAGCATTTTTGGGGACCTGGGTTCGATCCTTGGCTGGGGAACATTCCCTGGAGAAGGGAACAGCTACCCACTCTAGTATTCTGGCCTGGAGAATACAGCCCATGGAGTCAAAAAGAGTCACAGATGACTGAATAGCTTTCACTTTCATTTTTCACCACTGGGACAAAGGGTTTACCAGTAAAATTGGGAGAGTCTTATTTTCTGCTCTCTAAGGTCAAATGCCTGTTGCATGAATATTAAAACTTAGACTCTCTTCCTTTTCTCTCTTCTTGTCAGTAAAATTTCTCAAGTCATCATTTTATTCAGGGCTATTTGGGCATAGATTTTTAGGTCAATTAATATAGGTGAAATAAGACCATAAGGAACATAGAAATGCATATAATCAAAGTCTCTCTCCTTTTTTTTCATGGTATAATTTTTAGATTGAGATATTAATATAATGACATTTAGCATCACACAAGTTTTAGAGGTACAACACAATGATTTGGTATTTGTATATACTGCAAATAGGAGCTTCCTTGGTGGCTCAGATGGAAAGTAATCACCACAGCAAATCTAGTTAACATCCATCATCACACATCGTTATGATTTATTTCTTGTGTTGAAAACTTTTAAGACCTACTCTCTGCAACTTTCAAGTGTGCGATACACTATCATTAAGTAGAGTCACCACGCTCTGTGTTATATCCCCATGACTTATATATAACTGTAAATTTGTACCTTTTAACCCACTTCACCCATGTTGGCTGCCCACCCAAACCCCGTGCCTGGAAACCACCAGTCTGTTCTCTGTATTTATGTTTTGTTCCTCATGGTTGTTGTTTGACTCTACATTTAAATGTGGTCATTGATCATTTGTATTTCTCAGACTTATTTCATATAGCATAATGTGCTCAAGATTCATTCATGTTATCACAAATAGCAAGATTTCTTTATGGTTAGTCCATAACCAATACATTAAAAGTATCTGCATAATCCTGATGTATAAACTTGGGATACGTCCACCCTACACATACTTATAGTGAATAAATAGTTGATAGTGGTATGTGTGTCTGATTCACTCAGTCGTGTGCGACTCCTTGTGACTCCATGGCCTGTAGCCTATCAGGCTTCTCCATCCATGGGATTCTCCAGGCAAGAATAGGAAGTGGGTTGCCATTACCTCCTGCAAGAGATCTTCCAACCCAAGGATCGAACTCAGGTCTCATTCATTGCAAGTGGATTCTTACATCTGAGCCACCAGGGAATCCCTTAGAAGATGATAAACAAACAAACAAACAAACAAAGAAGAAGAAAGAAAAAAAATACTTACTTTAAATTTTAACATACAGTTCAAGATGAAAATTAAAAGTAGTTAAAGATAGATTTCACAAGAATGTTCTAGATCATATAACTTTCTGAAACATGTAGAAATATCACTAAGCAGGCATCTATAATTTTAAAATACTCTTAAAGTATATGTTCTATTATCACAACGATCTTAGAACTGTCCATTATAGGACACTGGATCCAAAATACTGTTCCCACGGCAGAAAACAGAAAAAAGTATAAATGAACCTTCCGAGTCACACCAGCCCTTTCTCAAGGTAGCAGTCAAATGGAGGGAAAGCTGGATTCTCTTGATAAACCAAGTGGGTTCTAATCCAGGTGTGGCCAGAGGTATAACATGTATGACTAAGGGCAGGTGGTTCAACCTCTCCAGTTTTCTGTGTTCTTACAAATCTTTATGCATTTGACAACGGTTTACTGAATGCCTCTTCAGCACCAGATTCTACATTACACAAAGAAAATACTTTGAAAAAATGGGACATGTGAGGTCACTGATTTCATTAAGATTATTTTCTAGCAGAAAAGACATGTATTTGAACAAGTAATCGCAAACATGAAGAGATGGGGAAACAGGAAGGATTCACACTGTGGGAGCAGAGAGCAAGGGAACTCGGCTCCTAGTCTAAAGGGTGAGGAGTCACTATCCAAGGAACTGACAGAGAAGCTAACAATCTAAATGATACATGGGAGGCAGCTGAACAAACTATAGGAAAAAACATTCTCGGCAGAGCAAATCAAGGCAAGGAAGACAGTGCAGGACCGTGGCGTGTTCAGGGGACTGGTCAGGTCTGGTGTAGCTGGACTGGAGGGAGGAGAGGACGGGGCCGGAGGGGAGCTGGAAGCCCAGGCAAGGGCCAGATCTAGGAGAGACCCAGGAACAGCAGGAAGAAAAGTAGGCCCTCTCTAGGGAAAAGGGTAGTCATCCAAGGGTTTAGGGAGAAGAGACATGATTATATTGTATTTTTAAAACAAAGTCCCACTGAAGAATGGAACCATTATTAGAGGGAGCAGAAGGGGACTTCAGAGATCTTGGTTCAGGAACTGGGGATCACCCTGGAGATTGATGGAGCAGTTTGTGGTAGGTCTGGAAAGAAAATAAATCTTTAAAGATTTAAGTAAAAGAATGTTTAAAACTTACAACAAAGTCTAATATGTAGGAGGGATAAACAAAGCAAGAGAGAAAGAAGTTTTCTAGCTATAAAATAACTAGAGAGTCATCCCTGCTGTGTATGATCGTGTGAACAAAAATATAAATGTGACAATGTAGACGACATTTAGCATCTCTTATACCTCCCAGTGCATAGAACAAACTCAAAAAATGAAAACGGCGATCTTTAGAGTGAAATAACAATTCACACTTCTTACAAGTGATGTGAGGCTGAAATTTTTTCTGGGTCAAATCCCTTATTTTGCACTCTACCATTGGATGCAAAGACTGCAGTTCACCAATGCAAACAGAAGGGAATGTGGCAGGAGGCTGAGTATGTGGAAAGAGTCTACACTGTGACTTCCAGATTATGAATGCTCCACCTTTACCTTCTGTCAGCCAATAAAAAATGTTATTTGAAAATATATATCAATCCGTTCGGTGAGATTTTTCTCTTAAGTTTATGAAGATGTTCAAGACCATGATCTTGATCATGGTTTGAATTCTTTTCCAGGGAGTCTGTTTTTACTCCCATGGAGTATACCTTTCTGATGAAACCCTTTGGGATGGAATAAAATCTTGAGACTGCAGTTTGCTCCTCCAGTGGTCGAGACAGAGTTCTTGGTTGGGGTGCAATAGAACTGCGGCTGACCCACAGACAAGGTACACATAGATGGAGATGGCCACACACAGACCTCCCTGGTGGGCAGGGCACAGGAGGACCATCGCACAACAGAAGAAGCCTGTTGTACTCCCTAACTATAGACACAGTCCATCACTATCACCAAGGAGGAGGGTGGTGTTTCTGTATTATAGGCTAACACGCAAACATTTAGACTTCGTGTCTACAAGGATGTAGTTCTAACAAAAGAATCAGAGTTGAATGGGCTTTTTTCTAAATTTGTAAGACCTCCATATCTTTATAAAGAACTATTCTCTCTAATATTCTGAAAGACAGGGAAGTCTGCATGCTACAGTCTGTAGAGTCGCAAATAATTGGACACGATTTAGGATTGAACAATAACAACTCTAAATATTCAATTCAGAAGAACTCATGTTTGTCAGTTTTATTGTGCTCAGAATCACTGTGGTAATTCAGTCAGAGACCCATTAGGATATACTTCTGGGTCAAAGCCCAAAGTTCTTGGAATGATCATGTCTTCTTTTCTGCAATCTGCATTTTGCCCAGGCCCCAGGGGTCACTCTAATACAAAAATATAGCTTCCCCACCCCCTGTGAAAATCACTGACCAAGGCTTTTGCCATAATATTGCAGAAAAGCATGGATATGTGTGTCTACTTACCCAGAAATGCGTGGTTAGTATAAAAATGTCAAACAAATGATCAACAGGCCAAGGCTGGCAGACTGTCATGATAGTTTTGGGGCAAACTGTGGGTTTTCTCTGGTGAAATTTAGAGGTCAGAAAATACATGAAGATGACCCCATGATGAAGTATTTAATAAGCTGGGGAAGAAAACAAACTTGGCGTGTATTCCACTCAATTTAGAGTGAAAACTAGAACTTGATTCAGAAGGTTAAGAGGAAAGACCAAACACAATAACATGGAAGAATGAATTTATTTTGACCTTTCTTGATAAAGGTAAAAAGTATTTAATACAATAAACCTAGCTATATATATATATATATATATATAAGCATATTTAAGTTTATATATAAAAATTATATCTATATATAAAACTATATAAAAGTGCATATATACAGTTTCAGACATTTTCTAAATTTCTCAGTTATGACAAAAGATGGATTGAAGATTCCCAAATTTGCAACTGAAACACATCATGTGATATTTTCAAATGTACTTTTCTAAATGGTGATGGCAACCATGGATCAACCCGTTGGCAGACATGGTCAGTAATCCCCATGTCAGAGTTTATTTGGTGCTGCTAGTTAGAAAAACTGAAGTTGATATGTCTGTCAAAGCTCAAAACTATTTTCAGTGCTTTTCACATCAGAGGCAGGTGGAAACCCCCACTTTCTGGAGGAACCATCTCAGAAAACTGGTGACAGATGTGATATGAGGACAGGAACGGAGAAGTGAATAAGCAAAAGATGACTCTGAAATCTTGAGCCTCTCACTGTGTATTCACTCAACTATGTTTACAGAGACCTCTGCTTTTCTACTGACTACAAAACAGTAGGAAAGAAAACAGCTGAAGTCAGCCTGCTTCTTACACGAACCAGTCACTGAGCAATGCAAGGAGGACCCGTTTTTGGAGATGCAGTCTTATTCACAGAGTGCTGGGAGGTTCCTCTTAGTCCATGAATTGTTTCTAAGGGGATTAACCAAAAGTAAATTAAAAGAACCTGATTAAAATCTCCCAAGCACATTTGGAATTTAAGTAGAAATGAAATGCACGTCTGATAACCAAGATTCAGTCACAGAGGAGTCAGCTCCAGAATCAGTTTAGACAAATATCTGTGTATCGTATCTGCTCAATCTGGCGTCTCCCCATTTCAAACAAAGGGCTGTGTAGTATCATTTAAGATCCACAATTCAGTTTTCATCTCAGTTTACATGTGAACTTTGACATGTTAGCACTGTGTTGGAAAGAGGATGCAAACAAGTAGATTTATCAGAGGTTGAGAAGCAAAATAAGAGCTACTGTCATGGAAGGAAAACTATTGCCTAGCCTAACTGCTGACATCATGTCTAATGGGTTAAGGCAAAGGTAAGGGACAGATCAGACCTCAAGATTCAATCTCTGAGTCTCATGTTTTGAGCTTGATAGAGTAAACATAGACTTCCACAATATTATACTGCATCATCATCATGTCAGAAAAGAATATGGGGAAACAAAGAGTTGACAGAAGAGTTAATTTTCATCACAATGTTTAATTATAATATTAAATGAATATTAATAGTGGTTAATATTTAGATTCTAGCAAATCAAATAATGTATGCAAGATACGTATGTCAAGTAAGCACCAATATAATACTTTAAAACATTTGCATGCATAGATAAACTCAGAAGACTTTTTCTATTGTCATCATAAAGCATGTTGAACATGCAAAGAAAAAAATAAAGAGCCCTATCCTAAAATGTTGTGTAATCTGAAGATAAAACTATACTCTACTAAGAGAATGACAGACACCCATAAAATGGGTAATCTACAAATAGTGAAACAACAACAGTAAAAAATCCAGTGAATACAACTAATTTTCTGGGACTCAGTTCAGTTCAGTTCAGTCGCAGAGTCATGTCTGACTCTTTATGACCCCACGAAGTGCAGCACGCCAGGCCTCCCCTGTCCATCACCATCTCCCGGAGTTCACTCAAAATCACGTCCATCGAGTCTGATGCCATCCAGCCATCTCATCCTCTGTCGTCCCCTTTTCCTCTTGCACCACATCCCTACCAGCATCAGAGTCTTTTCCAATGAGTCAACTCTTCGCATGAGGTGGCCAAAGTGCTGGAGTTTCAGCTTTAGCATCTTTCCTTCCAAAGAAATCCCAGGGTTGCTCTCTTTCAGAATGGACTGGTTGGATCTCCTTGCAGTCCAAGGGACTCCCAAGAGTCTTCTCCAACACCACAGTTTAAAAGCATCAGTTCTTTGGTGCTCAGCCTTCTTCACAGTCCAACTCTCACAATCATACATGACTACTGGAAAAACCATAGCCTTGACTAGATGGACCTTAGTCGGCAAAGTAATGTCTCTGCTTTTGAATATGCTATCTAGGTTGGTTATAACTTTTCTTCCAAGGAATAAGCATCTTTTAATTTCATGGCTGCAGTCACCATATGCTGTGATTTTGGAGCCCAAAAATAAAGTCTGATACTGCTTCCATGATTATCTCATTCCCATGAAGTCATGGGCCCAGATGTCATGATCTTCATTTCCTAAATGTTGAGCTTTAAGCCAGCTTTTTCACTCTCCTCTTTACTTTCATCAAGAGGCTTTTTCATTCCTCTTCACTTTCTGCCATAAGGGTGTTGTCATCTGCATATCTGAGGTTATTGATATTTCTCCCAACAATCTTGATTCCACCTGTGCTTCTTCTAGCCCAGCTTTTCTCATGATGTACTCTGCCTATAAGTTAAATAAGCATGGTGACAATATACAGCCTTGTCATCCTCCTTTTCCTATTTGGAACCAGTCTATTGTTCCATGTCCAGTTCTAACTGTTGCTTCCTGACCTGCATACAGGTTTCTCAGGAAGCAGGTCAGGTGGTCTGATATTCCCATCTCTTTCAGAATTTCCCACAGTTTATTGTGATCCACACAGTCTAAGGCTTTGGCATAGTTAATAAAGCAGAAGTAAGTGTTTTTCTGGAACTCTCTTGCTTTTTCTATGATCCACCGGATGTTGGCAAATTGATCTCCGGTTCCTCTGCCTTTTCTAAAACCAGCGTGGAAAAAAAAAAGAAAAAAATAAAACCAGCATGAATATCTGGAAGTTAATGGTTCACGTATTGCTGAAGCCTGGCTTGGAGAATATTGAACATTACTTTATGAGCATGTGAGATGAGTGCAATTGTGCGGTAGTTTAAGCATTGTTTGGAATTGCCTTTCTTTGGGATTGGAATGAAAACTGACCTTTTCTAGTCCTGTGGGCACTGCTGAGTTTTCCAAATTTGCTGGCATATTGAGTGCAGCACTTCCACAGCATCATCTTTCAGGATTTGAAATAGCTCATCTGGAATTCCATCACCTCTACTAGCTTTGTAGTGATGCTTTCTAAGGCCCACTTGACTTCACATTCCAGTATGTCTGGCTCTAGGTGAGTGATCATACCATGGTGATTATCTTGGTCATGAAGATCTTTTTGAACAGTTCTTCTGTGTATTTTTGCCACTTTTTCTTAAATCTTCTGCTTCTGTTAGTCCATACCATTTCTGTTTTTTATCGAGCCCATCTTTGCATGAAATGTTCCCTTGGTATATCTCTAATTTTCTTGAAGAGATCCCTAGTCTTCACATTCTGTTGTTTTCCTCTATTTCTTTGCGTTGATCACTGAGGAAGGCTTTCTTATCTCTTCTTGCTATTTTTTGGAACTCTGCATTCAGATGCTTATATCTTTCCTTTTTCCTTTGCTTTTCACTTCTCTTCTTTTCACAGCTATTAGTAATTCCTCCCCAGACAGTCATTTTGATTTTTGCATTTCTTTTCCATGGGGATGGTCTTGATTCCTATCTCCTGAACAATGTTACGAATCTTGGTCCATAGTTAATCAGGCACTCTATCTATCAGATCTAGTCCCTTAAATCTATTTCTCACTTCCACTGTATAATCATAAGGGAATTGATTTAGGTCATACTTGAGTGGCCTAGTGATTTTCCCTACTTTCTTCAATTTATGCCTGAATTTGGCAAAAAGGAGCTCATGATCTGAGCCACAGTCAGCCCCCAGTTTTGTTTTTGCTGACTGTATAGAGCTTCTCCATCTTGGGCTGCAAAGAATATGATCAGTTTGATTTCGGTGTTGACCATCCAGTGACGTCCATGTTCAGAGTCTTCTCTTATGTTGTTGGAAGAGGGTGTTCTCTTGCCAAAACTCTGTTAGCCTTTGCCTTGCTTCATTCTGTATTCCAAGGCCAAATTTGCCTGTTACTCCAGGTGTTTCTTGATTTCCTACTGTTACATTCCAGTCCCTTCTAATGTAACGGACATTTTTTGGGGGTGTTAGTTCTAAAAGGTCTTGTAGGTCTTCATAGAACCATTCAATTTCAGCTTCTTCAGTGTTAGTGGTTGGGGCATATACTTGGATTACTGTGATACTGAATGGTTTGACTTGAAAATGAACAGAGATCATTCTATTGTTTTTGAGATTGCATCCAAATACTGCATCTAAGACTCTTCTGTTGACCATGATGGCTACTCCATATCTTCTAAGTGATTCCTGCCCACAGTAGTAAACATAACGGTCATCTGAGTCAAATTCACCCTTTCCAGTCCATTTTAGTTTGCTGATTCCTAGAATGTCGACATTCACTCTTGCCATCTCCTGTTTGACCACTTTCAATTTGCCTTGATTCATGGACCTGACATTCCACTTTCCTATGCTATATTGCTCTTTATGGCATTGGACCTTGCTTCTATCACCAGTCACATCCACAGCTAGGTATTGTTTTTGCTTTGGCTCCATCCCTTCATTCTTTCTCGAGTTATTTCTCCTCTGATCTCTGCTAAAGATATCTAAAGGGTTAATCCAGATTATGTCTGTTTCTCATTTTATATTCTTCCTTAAAATGCTATTTCTTTAATAAAGTGTAGCTAATTTGCATTCTAAAAGTGTGAGGTGGTAAAAGTTTGTCACTCTTGTAATTTTAGTGTACAAGATTATATCACAGGTACAGGCAATTAATAGGCAGATTGCCCTACACCCAGAGACCTTAGGGACCCCTCACTAGAAGTAAGGCATATTTAAGATTTCATCTGGTTACAAATAGAAACAGGCAGAGAAAACTTACACACTGTGTTCTCATTTTCTCCATTTTCTTTTGAAATTGAGAACACACTTGAGTCTCATTGAAGTGATATTATTGACTTGCATAACTTTTTTTTTTTGCTCTGCAATGTGAATGTGCATTTTTCAAATATGAAGCCTTTGATCTGAGTTGCTCCATCAGAACACTCTATAGAGGCTGGAAACCATTTCTATATATGGGTTTGCTATGCTGAGAGGAAGACTACGCTAGCTTGGAAGAGGTTGGAAATATCCCATCAGAAATCTCTTTTGAGTCCTCCTCAGCCTAAACACTTTACTGAGAGGGGTCAAACTCACCGACTGCTAACACAAACCCCAAATTACGCAGTACTCCCACAAGAAGGGTCAAACAGTAAAAGTGTCCTTAAAAAGCAACAGGTACAATCTCCTAAATCCTACTGATTTTTACAAGTTGTCCAGTAAGTTTAAAAGACTAGCTTCTTAGGTATCAATGTAGAAACAAAATTGAACTATTCAAGAAGGAGGAGGGAGTAGTAGCAGTAGTGATGTGGTCAGCCCAAACTTTGAACTCTCAAAGCAACCAGCGTGCAAACTACAAAGCACCAGACGGTTTTATAAACCCAAAGGTCCATAAATCTTTCTTTAAATTTTCAAAAAAATTTTATTTTCTTTGTGTGACTGAGGAAAATGCTTGCCACTCAGTATCTGAGCCCACCAAACCCTAATAGCTTTTAAAGTTTTCTTGCTCTGCATGCAGAAGATGAGCAGAACAGAGGCCAAGAGAACAAGCTCAGAGCACAGTGTCATCCGGCAGCTGTCTTGCTGGGGAGAGAAGGCTGAGCTTCTATTTCTCAGCCTTGACTGTCTCACTGTAGTCATCACAAATTAATGAAGTTCTAAGATTTTAAACATTTATGGACTGAGTTTACAGATTCCTCCTTCAATTAGAAAAATAATATATGTTTCTGATTTTCAACTACAACTCCAAATCTCCAGCTTTTAGAGCATATGCAGCAATGGCCAGAAAGAGGGAATGATGGGGGAAAAGACTTCCCTGATTTTGTTATTTAGTCAGTAATTTGTGCCTGATTCTTTTGCAATCCTGTGGACCGTAACCAACCAGGCTCCTCTGTCCATGGGATTTCCTTGGCATGAATATGGAATGGGTTGCCATTTCCTTGTCCAGGGGATCTTCACCACTCAGGAAATCAAACCCGGGTCTCCTGCATTGGTAGGTGGGTTTTTTTTTTTTTTACTGCTGAACCAGCAGTGTAACTTTAATTTGTAATGGAGTCATCTTTATCCCTACAACTTTTACTGTGTGTGTTTGAGCTACCCATTTCCCACATCCTACCCAGTAGAAGATGCAGGAAGAGTACAGAAAATTGGAGGGAAAGAGGGGCGACCAAAGAGCTAATGTTAGTCATAATGCAAATTGGCTCATTTCACTTGTCAAGGTCTGTGTACACACCTGTGTAAGGAAGTGTGTGCCAACTTTGTCAGGATGGGATTCAATCAGGCAAGAGTCTACAAAAAATATGAGGATTTGATTTTTCTACAAAATTAGTGAATCACAAAACGGCAACTGTTCTTGGTAGACCCATCTATCTTTTGTAGTTTGGCCACTGAAATATGTAAGCATCCCATTATTTCATGTTCTTACCACCATTTCCTGCTCTATTCAACCCTTCATTACACATCACCTTAACTTCCTTCCTTGCTTCCCAGGTTTGTTTCTTCCTTAAGTGCATGAAACCCTTGTCTCCTTGTTTATCACAATGAGACTAACACCAGCATGGATATAAAAATTGCTTTGTAAATTATGAAGCTTTTAAACAATTTCAATCATGATTATTTATTCATATGCCAAAATATCCAAAAGATAGAGTGCAAATAAGACATGAGAAATGCTAAATGCTTAAGATAGCTTACCCTTAGAAAATTATGCTCAAGATCATTTAATAATCACAAAAAAATTTATTAGGAATTATTAGACTAGAGAGGTTTCAAATTCCATGGAAAATGGATAACAAAACACGGAACTTCAAGCTTACAGGTATATATAAGAAATTTCAACAATCTGGGTTATTGAGTCCTGGGGGATCATTAAAGGAGACTGTGGACTGACTTCCCAGGAATTGTAGGAGGAGCAGAATGGTCACCATCTGATGTGGTTACCACTCTGTAACCAAGCAAAAGGACTGAGAGAAATCAAGTCACCCCAATCCTATTTTCTAGTTCCAAAATTTGATCAAAGCATTAATTTTTTAAAACTCTTATGCAAAGTCCCTATAACTTTAATACAAACACTCATTTTTAAAATGTAAAATTTCCTACAGAATGGAAAAGTAGTCAAAAATTCCAGCTATTATGGTAATAAATAATAAAAGTATCTTCCCAAATGCAACACATGTTCATTTTAACAGCAGCCATTTCAGATGAGACTTCTGTTGATAAGACGCCCCCAGAGGTTCAAAACTCAGAGGCGGTGATAGCAAAACAAGAGCAGGTTTCTCACTTTTGCTGTAGCCCCCAAAACGCTTAATGATCTGCAGGGTCCAAAAGGAAAACCATATTCAGCCACATGAAAAATGTCAAACCTTCAGTGACTGGTCATCATAACACTGTCACAGACCTCCACATCAAAGTTAATGACATCCTGGTTAGAACATCCTTCAGCTACCCTTTATGTATATCTGTATGAATATATTGATGTCTATGCATTTATATTTCTTGAATATTTTTATTTTAAGATAATGAAGGAGGAAAGTTAAAATTCTCTTCTGATTTGGAGGTTTGTGTGGGATTTTCACATTTTTTTTTTCACATTTGACTCTGAAAAGATAATTAGGGCAACAAGATCAGTCTAAATTTTTTATCTTTAGTCACTGGAAAATGGGAACTTAACTTTGCTCTGCATGCCAATCATTTATTATGTGGTGCGTGTGTGTGTGTGTGTGTGTGTGTGTGTGAGAGAGAGAGAGAGAGAGAGAGAGAGAGAGAGAGAGGGGGCATATGTATGCAAGCATAAGACAGCCACTGCTGCTCAAGCAGCCTGAAAAATTTCACACACCTCTGATCTAGTCCTGACAAGAGGATCCTGCTTGGAAAACAAAACCTCCCCCTCAATGCTACCCTCAGCCTCTTGGATCTCCTTAAAAACATGAATGATACCGGGAGGCTTTTATTTCACACAGGCAGGCTCAAGTAGAAGGGACTTTGTCACCTCTGGGGACTAAAAAGCCAGGTATAACATTTGTATGGAAGCTGACTTGTTAAATTTGCCCTCAAAGATAAGGAACCTACCAAAGCACTAGAAAGAGGAGAAGAGGGTCCAGTTAAAAGTGAGGCCACAGGCTGAAGGGCTATTCCTCCACTGAAAACTACTGAATTATTAATCCTTTTGCTTAAGTGATATTTAAGCATTGAAAAAGTCTCCATTTTGCCTTTCTCAGTATATACTGCAAAGTTTTCTTTTCCTATGTAGACAACGACATATATAAATCAAATGTCATGAATAGTGACTAGCAAGCAGAGTATTTTTTGAGACAGACTTGGCAAATAAAACTGTAAGATATTTAAAGTATATAACATGATAATTTGATATATGTATATATATTTTAAATTTACTTTTAATTGGAGTATAATTGCTTTACAATGTGTTGGTTTCTGCTGCACAATGACGTGAATCAGCCATACGTATACATGTGTCCCCTCCCTCTTGAACCCCCTGCCACACGCCCCATCACACTTCTCTGGGTTGTCACAGAGCACTGGGTAAGCTTCCTGTGTCACGCCGCTTCCGGTCACTCAGCCGCTTCCCACTAGCTATCTATTAATATCTTACATTTGGAAATGTACTAAGTGTCAACACTACTCTCTCAATTCAACTTGCCCTCTCCTTTCCCCATTGTATCCACAAATCTGTTCTCTGTCTATGTTTCACTTCTCGACCTGAAAATAGGTTAACCAGTGCCATTTTTCTAGATACCATATACACGTTAATATATAATATTTAGTTTTCTCTTTCTGACTTTCTTCCCTCTACATAACAGGCTGTAGGTTCATCCATCTCAGCTCAAGTGACCCAAATTCGCTTCTTTTTAAGGTTAATTAAAATTCCCTTGTGTAGATGTACCACACCTTTTTATCCATTCTTCTCTCAGTGCACATCTAGATTGCTTCCATGTCCTGGCTATTGTAAACACTGTTGCAATGAATTTTGGGGTACACGTGTCTTTATGAATTATGGTTTTCTCAGGGTATATGCCCAATAGTAGAATTTCTAGGACATATGGTAGTTTTGTTAGGACTTCCCTGATGGCTCAGCTGCTGAAGAATCTGCCTGCAATGCAGGAGACACAAGAGATCGTTCAATCCCTAGGTCGGGAAGCTCCTTGGAGGAGGAAATGGCAACCCACTCCAGTATACTTGCCATTTTCACATACCCCTCTGCCATAGTGCTGACCCTCATTTACATATATATTAGAAAAGATTTTTCCTGTTTAATAATAAGTTACATTACTGTCATATGACATGTTTTCCTTTTATTTTTTGAAGAGAACACAGATAAATTTCACTCTCTTAGACAGCATCAATTATACAACACAATTATATCAGTTATAGTCATTTTGCTATACATTAGATCCTCAGAGCTTATGATTTTCATATGTTTAAATGTATAACCTTTAACAAACCTGTCCCTATTTCTCCTACTCTCCAAGCCTTGGCAATCACTTACCTATGCTGTTTCTGGAGTTCTACTCTTTTTTTCTTTTTAGATTCCTTACATTTGAGATCATACAGTAATTGTCTTTCTCTAACTTGTCTTACTTAGCATTGGGCCCACCAATTTCATTCATGCTGCCACAAATGCAAGAATTTCTTTCTTTTTCAATGGCTAAATAAAATTCATATATATATATATGTGTGTGTGTGTGTGTGTGTGTGTGTGTGTGTGTGTAATATCACATTGTTTTAATCTCTTCACATGCTGACAGATACTTAGATTGTTCCCATAATTGGTTGTTTCCTGGCTACTGTGAATATAGATGCAATGAACAAGGGAGTATGGATTTCCTTTGAGATAATTATTTCATTTCCTTTGAATATATACGCAGAAGTGAATTATATACAGAAGTGGGTTAATGGCCACATAACTGTTCCTTGTGAAGTTTCGTGAGATACTTCCAGAAGGTATTCCATGGAAGTTGCACTAATATACATTCCTCCCAATAATCTGTTAAGACTTCCATTTTCTAGACATTCTCAACCACACTTATTACTTATTTTTTGGTAAAAGCCATTTAAACAGGAATGAGGTGGTGTATGTTGTACTTTTGATTTCCACTTCCCTGATAGTGATGTTGAGCATCTTGTGATATAGTTCTTGGGCATTCTGTATGTCTTATTTGGGGGGTTGTCTATTCTTAAAAATAGCATGCATTTTGTAAACTGTATTTGAATATATAAAACTCAGTTACCTATCCATGCTGCTGCTGCTACTATGTCACTTCAGTCATGTCAGACTCTATGTGACCCCATAACTTGGACTATGCAGCCCACCATGCTCCGCTGTCCCTGGGATTCTCCAGGTAAGAACACTGGAGTGGGTGGCCATTTCCTTCTCCAATGCATGAAAGTGAAAAGTGAAAGTGAAGTCGCTCAGTCGTGTCCAGCTCTTAGAGATACCATGGACTGTAGCGCACCAGCTCCTCCGTCCATGAGATTTTCCAGCCAGGAGTACTGGAATTGGGTGCCATTGCCTTCTCTAATACACCAAAACAGATTACAGAAATACAATAATCCCATTTACAATTGCATAAAAAATAAAATACTTAGAAATATATTTAAGCAAGGTGTTGAAAGATCTATCTATGAAAACATTCAAGACACTTGTGAAGAAATGTATAAAGACACAAAAGGAAACATATTTCATATTTATTGACTGGAAGAATTAATATTGTTAACACACCCATACTATCCAAAGCTATCTACATATTTATTGCAGTGTCTTTCAAAACTCCAAGGCATATTTTACAAAACAGAAAAAAATTCTACAGCTTGTATAAAACTGTTGTTGTTGTGCAGTTGCCAGGTTATATCTGACACTTTGTGACTCCCCAGACTGCAACACACCAGACTTCCCTGTCCCTTACGATCTCCTAGATTTGCCCAAGTTCATGTCCATTGGATCGGTGATGTCATCCAACAATCTCATCCTCTGTCACCCTCTTTATCTTCTGCCTTCAATATTTTCAAGCATCAGAGTCTTTTCCAGTGAGTCAACTATTCACATTAGGTGGCCAAAGTATTAGAGCTTCAACTTCAGCATCAGTCCTTCCGAAGAGTAAATGGGGTTGATTTCCTTTATGGTTGACTGGTTTGATCTCCTTAGTGCCCAAGGGACTCTCAAGAGTCTTCTACAGCACCACAGTTCAAAAACATCAGTTCTTCAGCACTCTGCCTTCTTTATTGTCTGTCCAGCTCTTACATGTGTCCATGACTAGAGGAAAGAGCCTAGCCTTGACTATACAAACCTCTGTCGGCAAAGTGATGTTTTTGCTTTTAACACACTGTGTAGGTTTGTCATAGCTTTCCTCCCAAGAAGCAATCATCGTGTAATTTCATGTCTGCAGTCACCCTCCACAGTGATTTTAGAGCCCAAGAAGAGGAAATCTGTCACTGCTTCCACCTTTTCCCCTTCTATTTGCATGTAAATGACGAGATCAGATACAATGATCTTAGCTTTTTTGATACTGAGTTTTAAGCCAGCTTTTTCACTCTCTTTCAACCTCATCGAAAGGTTCTTTAGTTCCTCTTTGCTTTCTGCCATTAGTGTGGTATCTACAGCAGATCTGAGGTTGTTGATATTTCTCCCAGCAATCTTGATTCCAGCCTTTTGGACTCATCGACTCCAGTATTTCACATGACATGGTCTGCATATAAGTTTAATCAGCAGTGTGACAATATTCAGCCTGGACGGACGCCTTCACTAATTTTGAACCAGTTTATTGTTCATTGTCTGTCTCTACTGTTGCATTTTGAACTGCAAACAGGTTTCTCAGAAGACAGGTAAGTTTGTTCTGGTATTCCCATCTCCTTAAGAGTTTTCCAGTTTATTGAGATTCACACTGTTTGGTGAGGTCAAGGAAGCAGATATTTTTCTGGAATTCCCTTACTTTCTCTATGTTCCAGCAACTGTTGGCAATTTGATCCATGATTTCTCTGACTTTTCTAAACACAGCTTGAACATCTGGAAGTTCTAGGTTCGCATAATGCTGAAGTTGAGCCTGGAGGATTTTGAGCATAAACTTACTAGCATGGGAGATGAGTTCAACTCTTCAGTGGCTTGAACATTTTTAGTACTGCCCTTCCTGGGAACTGGGATGAGGATTGACCTCTTCCTTTCCTCTGGCCTTTGCTTGCTTTTCCAAATTTTCTGACACATTCAGTGGAGCACTTTAATAGCATCATCTTTCAGGATATTAAATAACTTTGCTGGCATTCTATCACCTCCACTAACTTTATGGGCAGCTGTGCTTCTTAAGACCCACTTGACTTCACATCCCAGATTGTCTGGCTCTGAGTGAGAAAATACCTCATTGTGATTATCTGAGTTAAGATTTTTTTGTATAGTTCTTCTGTGTAGTTTTTCCATCTCTTCTTGGTCCATTCTGCTGTATTAAATCACTAAACACCAAAGAGTGAAAGTGATCTTGGGAAAGAAAAACAAAGTTTGAGACTAGGGTTGCTGATTTCAAATTGTATTAGAAAGCTATAGTAATCAAGACAGAATGATTTGCTTCTGGCACAAAAACAGACACATAGATCAACAGAGCAGAACAGCAAAGCTAGAAAGAAATCATACCCATATATTGTTGGTTAGCTTATGAAAAAGGAGCAAGAATATCCAGTGAGGAAAGGACAAGATTTTCAAAATGGCACTGAGAAAACTGGATTGTCCTTTGAAAACATGAAACTGGGTCCCTCTCTTTTACAATACACAAAAATCAGCTAAAAAGGGATTAAAAAGTTGAACAAAGACTTTAAGCGATTAAACCCCTAGAAGAAAACATTGAAGTATTCTTCTTCCCTTTAATTCTCTGCTATACTAGGTTGATATTTACTTAAAATAGTAATACCAACATAGAGCCACTTAGTACTCATGTTACAATAGATTGAGAAAGAAAAAGTTTACCAGGCAGGAAGTGAAATCACATAAAATTAGCAATGGTATCAAAACAAGGGGCAGCATTGCCTAGAAAGAAAGCAGAGTTCTCTGTTTGGAGACAACACAAACAAACCAGATGTGAGCCAACTAGCTTAAGCTTATACCAGAAACCTCACCAAAAGGAAAATGCAGTTCATAAAATATGCTGATGCAAAACATCAAAATCCAGACAGTAAGAGAATAGGGTAGGGTTTATGTAGATGCTGAAAGCTACTCAGAGAGGTAGACATGGAAGCAAATACACTAACGAGCATCAGAAAAATCAAAGCAAAAAAGGGTTGGAAAATCATAAAGAGACTTGGTAGTCTGATCAAAACAATAAGGGAATCAAATTAGAAAGCCAAAATATAAAGACTTCTGCACATGTTAGAACCAGAGAATGCTCAGCAGAGAAAAGTTCAGCCTTAGTGACCAGCGAACAGAAGCCTCCAGCATCAGGAACAAACACCCTGGGCAGGACTCACGACTGTGAGCTTCTGGAAACAGCCTCAGTTTCAGTTTGGGCACTATACCACCTAAAAGTGAATGCAGACAAGGGTTATAGCTTATATGGCACTGAATCAAGACAGTAGTGTTTGTTAGTTTACTTTTCTCATTCAACTATGAAGTTAATGAGTCACTAACCAATAATAATTGACACTGTGTGTGTCATCTTTGGGCAGGGGACGTGCTAATCTTTTCAGTATTATTTCAATTTTTTAATATATGTGCTACCAAAGCAAACACATGAATAACATTTTAAGAGATTAAAAAAAATCATATAGTCATCTACCAATAAATGATCAATTACATTAGGAATTAAGGTGTTCTGCTATATTTACTGCCTCTAATAAAATCGAATTTTATAAAGTCCAAAGTTCCAAGAAGGAATTCAGTTAGTTCAGTTCAGTCACTCAGTCGTGTCTGACTCTGGCAACCCCACGAATCTCAGCATGCCAGGCCTCTCTGTCAATCACCAACTCCCAGAGTTCACTCAGACTCACGTCCAACGAGTCAGTGATGTTATCCAGGCATCTCATCCTCTGTCGTCCCATTCTCCTACTGCCTCAATCCCTCCCAGCATCAGAGTCTTTTCCAATGAGTCAACTCTTTGCATGAGGTGGCCAAAGTACTGGAGTTTCAGCTTTAGCATCATTCCTTCTAAAGAAGGAATTAAGCATATATTTATGGATAACACATGTATACGTGCACAGAAATAGATGCACACAAATATGTCCATGTTATACAAGCTATTATTCTCCTTGCCTGTCACAATAAGCTCTTTAGTTGATGAGACGGATAGTTCCAAATTTATTCAACTTATATGTCTTCCTTTTGAGAACCACTTCTTTTATTTTCATCACCTAATTTTAACTAACCATTTTATTCTTAGATACCATGCCCCTTTATACTAACTAAGAGCCGAGAAAACCTAGTAAATGCTAATATCTTATCCTTAATTAAATTACCACTCTTTGGTGAACTGGAAAAAAGAATCATGTTCAGATCTCATTCAGGAGGATAAAATCTCTATTTTATTAGTTCTCTTTTACAAACTCAATTCTTGCTCACTTCAGTCTTAAATTCTGCTTACTTACAAAGGGCAGACAGGAAAAGTAATATTAAAATCATGCTTGCAAGAGTCTATGATTTCATGCTTCTGTTGGCCAAAGGTAGGGCCAGGAATAATTTCTGGAATATTACAATACATTACAGAAGCATGAAGGTCTAGTTCTCCTATCAAAGAGGAGACGCTTGGAGATGGTTCAGAAACTAAGCCCCATGGGTTGTCAGGATGTACTCCCAGCCAGACAGATAAACTGTGTCCTTAAATAGTCTAAGTCAGGAAAGGGCAGGCTTTGTTTGTAGAGCTGATGATATTGTCTTAGGTGCTGACCAGGTAATATTCTTGTATTACCATTTGGGGATTTATTTGCTCTTTTCTCAAAGAAACAAATGTAAGGAGAGGATTAAAGATGCATAAAAGGAGAAGAGCTGTCATGGTGCCTAGAAGAAAGGCTGGCCAGGAGAACCAGGCCCCACACTGATAGGCAAAGAATTTAACAGTGAGCGTTTTATAGACAGAGCAGAACAAGTGGATAAAGCCAACGTTCTAGGGTCACTGCAGTTTTGCAGTCAAAGACAAAATAGTTTTCTCCTAAGCACAGTCATCGAGCTCCGGATGTGGCCCTGGTTATACACATGCAGACGGAGAGCCCACAGGCATATGTGATGTGACATCAGGAAGTGGACAGATGAGTGTATTGTTGCCCAGCCACCTGCATCTGCTAATAAAGGGACCTTTATTTTTATTTTTATTTTTCTAATTAGAAACATTTTATTTTAAATGTGCCAAATAAAAATCCACATTTTCAGACCATAGGATGTTAATACATTCAACAAAAATTTGTATTATCTTACTGCTGTAGATTTACAGAGTAATAGTCCAGATCCATTTTGATTAGATGGTTGAAATACCCTCCCTAAGTTACACTTTACAGACATCACAAATCCCTGCCTACTCCTTCTGCTGGTCATGAATCTGCCCCTGTACCAAAGCAACTCATGCCCGTCCTCCTGTCCTGATATGATTGACCTCCCCCTGAAATCCCTTCCATTACTGGTATTCAATGCCTCCAGGCTGACCCACAACATCTTTAACCATTCCAGAATAATGTTCAATGAGTTTCTAAGTACTGTGGTGGTGGTGGTTTAGTTTCTAAGTTGTGTCCGACTCTTGCGACCCCATGGACTGTAGCCTGCGAGGCTCCTAGATGGAACCCTTGCATAAGTGACTGGGCTCTACTGTCCTTTCAACAAGAAGGCTGCACCAGCCAAACTTCAAATGACACAGTCTCTAGGTCAAAGAAGCCATCAGCTCATAAGATGTGGAATACGAAGAAAGGATCAGTTTTGTGAAATCTCTAAGATTCCTAAGAAGTGCAATAATAGTTTTAATTTCTTTCATTCATTTCTTTTGGTAAATTTTTAAAATAAATGAGCTTGTATTTGTCAGCCAAGAATGCCATAAAAGAATACAATAGACTCAGTGAAATAAACAAAAGAAATTCATTTCCTCACAGTTCTGGCGGCTAGAAGTCCCCGATCAGAGTGCCAGTAAGGTGAGATTCTTGTAAGAATTCTTTCTTCCCAGGCTGGATTCTTCATGCATCCTTTCACAGGGTGGTGGTTAGGGAAGAGATCTAGAGGAAAAGACACAGAGACACAAAAGTAATTCTCTGGTGTTTCGCTTCATGAAGACACTAAACGTATTGGTTCAGTGTCCCTAAGAGCTCATTTAACCTTAATGGGCTTCGCTCGTGGCTCAAATAGTAAGAACATACTCGCAACGTGAGAGACCTCAGTTCTATCCATGGGTCTGGAAGATTCCCTGGAGAAGGGAACAGCAAGCCACTCCAGTATTCTTGCCTGAGAAATCCCATGGACAAGGAGTCTGGTGGGCTAGGGTCCATTTCAAGACACAGTACTTTGGCAGTTAGGGCTCTAACACATGAAGTTGAAGAATACACATTCAGTCCACAATACTATCTGACATAAAACACTTTTAGGTGAGACTACAGAAAAGGAAGTATGCTGATTTTCTGGTCCTTCACTGTCTCTCTGGGCTTTCTTCTCCAGGCTCAGAATAAATAGCCAATAAATGAGAACTGCTCTGCAGTGAACTTGGTGGATGGAACATGTTAAACAAAGCTGAATCGTGGTCACAAAAACGAATCCTGGTATTTTTTGTAATGCTACAAATTATTGTTTTAAGATTTGCAGTGAATAGCTTTAGAGCTACCATAGGAGGGGAATTTACAATTGGAAACAATTATTCTGTTTCTGATGAAAGTATTTAAAAGTTGTATGTTATTCTTTTAGGTCAGTCAAGGAGCACACAGTAGAGCAGATAGCTAATAAAAAGTGGTGTGAAAGGTTTCTATTAAACTCACGGAGTTCTTTTTACTCAGTAGTTTTTGTTTCATTCTCCATTTTTGACTGTACATTTTTTTTTCCAACTGGAAATCTTCCAAGTAATCTCTTGAAATGTTCATAACTTTTACTAAAGATTACTTTTTCTCTATCAATGTGTTAGCTAGATTTTTCTACTCTTATTTTTCTCAGTCCATTGCTTAGCATTTCCTATAACTTTATGCTATGTTTTTCTGCCGTACTATTTTGTCACCATAAACAACATTGTATTCTGCACCTGAGGTAAACACTAAGCTTCTTGGTGTGCTGATTCAGAGATTAGTCATAGAGTCATAACTGTATAACTCCTTTTAAGTTAATGTATTGGCTCTAACCCACAGTAAACAAGAGATCAAATGGTCAAATATAGGTTCATGCTTGCATTCTAAGTCACATCAGTTGTATCCTACTCTTTGCAACCCTACGGTCTGTAGCCCAACATGCTCCTCTGTCCAATGGGTTCACCAGGCAAGAATACTGGAGTAGGCTGCTCTACCCTCTTGCAAGGGATGCTCCTCACCTAGGGATCAAACCTGAGTCTTTTTATATCTCCTGTATTCGCAGGAATGTTCTTTACCACTACTGTCACCTGGGAAGCACCAAGTATTGGTTCAAAAGTACTGTATTTGGTTCAAATACTAAAAAGTAAAACACACACACACACACACACACACACACACACACACACACAACCACAGATAATAATACAAAAGAGAATGGAAAAGGTTGAACTTAGAAAAGTTAGATGTAAAATAATTTCTATAGAGACAATATATGGAAACAGTAGGAAAAGAATGATTTTCAAATTTTGTCATGCCTACTCGTTTAAAAAATTACAGGACTGTCAAACATGTTAATGTTCTGGTAATGGATTCACCTACTGAATGCCCAACAACCCTAACTAACTGCCTGATCACTTTCAGGATGTAAAATATGCCCAGGGCCAACTGCACTGTATCAATACCACCAACAGCTGCCATAGCAACTCCCTCCATACTCCTGAAAAAGAGAAAAATTCCTAACGGTGAATGTGAGTCTTTCACCTGGGTTTTTCACCAGCTCAAATGAGAGAGTATGTAGCTTACCAGGCTTCATAATATTTGAGGCTATGGTAACTGTACATGCAGAAAATGGTGGAGGAACCATAAGCAACTGAAGAGAAATTATATTATGCACTTGATAAAGCATCAGCAAAATCAAGGGATGACTAAAGATCTGTAGTAGCAACATAAATAACAGATCTATACATTGTCCATGCAGACAACTTTAGTTCAACCAAAGCATTAGACACAGGATTGCAGCTATTATACTGTACGAAAACAGGAAATGAATGGGAACTTCTAGGTGTAAAATATAAGATTGCAAAATTCATGAATATGTAAGAAACACACGCCAGTTTTGAGTACTCCATGTTACTAGTGACTGCTATGTGGGACACCTATACTGCACCACCCGAGCCACTGCATCTTCCTTTCAAGGCTCTCCTGATTCTGCTACTTGTCTGACAACTTCATTCATCATTCTCAATGACTCTTCTGTCACCTTTAAATTTATAAGTCTCCCCCACAATGACCTATAATACATTGCTTTGCTTCTCATGTCCGCAAACAATTGCATCTGTTCTGAGGACAACACAGTTTACACATCAAGCCTCGATCATTTATGGCAACACCAAATCTTCACCATTATAATCTCTCCTTTCTGATTTCATGCATTGTCTTTCCTCCTAACATTATTTAAAATATTTTCACATGCATCCCCCCTTTAAAATACTATCTTTTCTCTCTACAACCTTTTTAACGATACCAGCATTCTTTTCCTCAGTTACGCTCATTAGTAATGAGGATTATCAAGTAAAGGAAAAAGGTCAAGGTTAGATTTATGGCCCAGGATGTGATCTATCCTGGAGAAGGTTCCGTGAGGACTTGAGAAAAAGGTGAAATTCATTGTTTGGGGTGAAATGTCCTATAGATATCACTTAGGTCTAACTGGTCTATTGTATCATTTAAAGTTTGTGTTTCTTTGTTAATTTTCTGTTTAGTTGATCTGTCCATAGGTGTGCGTCAGGTCTTAAAGTCTCCCACTATTATTTTGTTATTGTTAATTTCCCTTTTCATACTTGTTAGCATTTGTCTTACATACTGCAGTGCTCCTATGTTGGGTGCATATCTATTTATAATTGTTATATCTTCTTCTTGCACTGATCCTTTGATCATTATATAGCGGCCTTCTTTGTCTCTTTTCACAGTTTTGTTTTAAAGTCTATTTTATCAGATATGAGTACTGCTACTCCTGCTTTCTTTTGGTCTCTGTTTGCATGGAATACCTTTTTCCAGCCCTTAACCTTCAGTCTGTATGTGTGCCTTGTTTTGAGGTGGGTCTCTTGTAGGGATCTTATGTTTATATCCATTCAGCCAGTCTTTGCCTTTTGGTTGGGGCATTCAACCCATTTACGTTAAAGGTAATTATTGATAAATATGATCCCACTGCCATTTACTTTATTGTTTTGGGTTTTGGGTTAATTCTCCCTTTTTGTGTTTCCTGTCTAAAGAATATCCTTTAGCATTTGTTGGAGAGCTGGTTTGGTGGTGTTGAATTCTCTCAGCTTTTGCTTGTCTGTAAAACTTTTGCTATCTCCTTCATATTTGAATGACATCCTTGCTGGGTACAGTAATCTGGGCTGTAGGTTATTTTCTTTCATCACTTTAAGTATGTCTTGTCATTCCCTCCTGGCCTGAAGAGTTTCTATTGAAAGACCTGCAGTTATCCTTATGGGAATCCCCTTGTGTGTTATTTGTTGTTTCTCCCTTGCTGTTTTTAATATTTGTTCTTTGTGTTTGATCTTTGTTAATCTGATTAATATATGTCTTGGGGTGTTTCACCTTGGGTTTATCCTGTTTGGAACTCTCTGGGTTTTTATCAGGGCAGAAAAAGAAATAAAAGGAATCCAAATTGGAAAAGAAAAAGTAAAACTCTCACTGTTTGCAGATGACATGATCCTTTACATAGAAAACCCAATAGACGCCACCAGAAAATTACTAGAGTTAACCAATGAATATAGTAAAGTTGCAGGATATAAAATCAACACACAGAAATTACTTGCATCCCTATACACTAATAATGAGAAAGTAGAAAAAGAAATTAAGGAAACAATTCCATTCACCATTGCAATGAAAAGAATAAAATACTTAGGAATATATCTACCAAAAGAAATGAAAGACCTATGTACAGAAAGGTATAAAACACTGGTGAAAGAAATCAAAGAGGACACTAATAGATGGAGAAATATACCATGTTCATGGATAGGAAGAATCAATATAATGAAAATGAGTATACTACCCAAAGCAATCTACAGATTCAGTGCAATCCCTATCAAGCTGTCAGCGGTATTTTTCACAGAACTAGAACAAATAATTTCACGATTTGTATGGAAATACAAAAAAACCTCAAATAGCCAAAGCAATCTTGAGAAAGAAGAATGGAACTGGAGGAATCAACTTGCCTGACTTCAGGCTCTACTACAAAGCCACTGTTATCAAGACAGTATGGTACTGGCACAAAGACAGAAATATAGATCAATGGAACAAAATAGAAAGCACAGAGATAAACCCACATGCCTATGGACACCTTATCTTTGACAAAGGAGGTAAGAATATACAATGGAGTAAAGACAATCTCTTTCACAAGTGGTGCTGGGAAAACTGGTCAACTACGTGTAAAAGAATGAAACTAGATCACTTTCTAACACCACACACAAAAATAAACTCAAAATGGATTAAAGATCTAAATGTAAGACCAGAAACTATAAAACTCCTAGAATAGAACTTAGGCAAAACACTCTCC
Organism: Nanger dama; assembly: GCA_917880005.1. Lineage (NCBI taxonomy): Eukaryota > Metazoa > Chordata > Mammalia > Artiodactyla > Bovidae > Nanger > Nanger dama. Next base: position 8,507,833 of record CAKJTW010000032.1, on the reverse strand, counting down.
AACATAAATCCCAGCAGGATCCTCTATGATCCACCTCCCAGAATACTGGAAATAAAAGCAAAAATAAACAAATGGGATCTAATTAAAATTAAAAGCTTCTGCACAACAAAGAAAACTATAAGCAAGGTGAAAAGACAGCCTTCAGAATGGGAGAAAACAATAGCAAATGAAGCAACTGACAAACAACTAATCTCAAATATATACAAGCAACTTATGCAGCTCAACTCCAGAAAAATAAACGATCCAATAAAAAAATGGGCCAAAGAACTAAATAGACATTTCTCCAAAGAAGACATACAGATAGCTAACAGACACATGAAAAGATGCTCAACATCACTCATTATCAGAGAAATGCAAATCAAGACCACAATGAAGTACCATTTCACACTAGTCAGAATGGCTGTGATCCAAAAGTCTACAAGCAATAAATGCTGGAGAGGGTGTGCAGAAAAGGGAACCCTCTTACACTGCTGGTGGGAATGCAAACGGGTACAACCACTATGGAGAACAGTGTGGAGATTCCTTAAAAAATTGCAAATAGAACTGCCTTATGACCCAGCAATCCCACTGCTGGGCATACACACTGAGGAAACCAGAATTGAAAGAGACACATGTACCCCAATGTTCATTGCAGCACTGTTTATAATAGCCAGGACATGGAAGCAACCTAGATGTCCATCAGCAGATGAATGGATAAGAAAGCTGTGGTACATATACACAACAGAATATTACTCAGCCATTAAAAAGAATGCATTTGAATCAGTTCTAATGAGGTGGATGAAACTGGAGCCAATTATACAGAGTGAAGTAAGCCAGAAAGAAAAACACCAATATAGTATACTGACACATATATATGGAATTTATAAAGATAGTAATGATGACCCTGTATGCGAGACAGCAAAAGAGACACAGAGGTATAGAATGGACTTTTGGACTCTGAGGCAAAGGGAGAGGGTGGGATGATTTGAGAGAATGGCATTGAAACATGTATACAGTCATGTAAGAAACGAAGCACCAGTCTATGTTCGATGTAGGATACAGGATGCTTGGGGCTAATGCATGGAGATGATCCAGAGAGATGATATGGTCTGGGAGGTGGGTTCAGGATTGGGAGCTCGTATACACCCATGGCAGATTCACGTCAATGTATGACAAAACCAATACAGTATTGTAAAGTAAAATAAAGTTAGAAAAAGGAAAATGATCAAAGAGGAAGAAGAGGAGGGATTGTTCTGTAAGTTTAAAATTAAAATTTATTGAGAGTTACCTCATGGCCATACATTTTACTAAAAACTTTATGTGCATCACTTATTTAATCCTATTCAGTTCTCTGTTCTTTACCAGTAAAAAGTTCATAGCTATAAAGAAATCAAGCATATTAACTACAGATCTTCAGTCTCTGGGATTTTCAGGTTCAATTCTGCTAGTAGTAGTGAACTAGGTGGGGGGGAAGACCTTCCATTGGGAATCCCACTGATGCTGTAACTAAAGACAACACTGGGCCATATTCTGCCCAGAGACATGTCAACAAAAGATTGTTCTGATGTCAGCAGGGGGCCGGTATTGGGATCAACTGAGGAGAGAAAGCCAGTTTAGGAAAATCATGTGTTTTCATTGTCTCTTTGCTGTAATATCATAAAACAATTACTGATCAAACATCAATAAGAATGACTTACCTGATTCATTAATACAAATGAATTACTAGGTGATAATGATGTGGGCACAGGTGGAATCCCTCTTTCCTGGGTCAGGCACTGCAGGCACATACTGACTTGCCATAAAATACTTAGATTTCTCTCACGCAAATATACAAACATAAGAGAACTCACTGAGTGGTGGTAGAACTTCAGAGGAAAAAGAAAATTCTTCATGTTATAAATTAGAATGCGTCAGAAGAATCAGTTCCTAAAATAACCTAGATTTTTAATAATTCAGCAAAGTGTGAACTAATAGCTTACATTTTATAATTTTGCAACTTTTACTATCTTCAAAAATCTCTGCATACACATAGGAATAACCAAGTGTTTTAGGGCAGCTGCTCTGAGCAAATATCACATGTTACCAAAACCACTGAATTATTATTATTTTAATGAGACTGTTTCTTCCGGTTGCTTAGATTGAAGACCTTAGTAAGTGGATACTCATTTTACTGTACTCCTGGCATTGACCTCTGTATCATCTAGTTACGGACCTGCGGAGTATGAAAGAAATCTCAGATACTATCGTATCAAGCGCCAGAGAGAGTGTGAAAAATCTACTAGAACTTCAAGCATTCATAGAGAGGCATTTCTGCCAGGTGAGCATTCTGCGGAGGGCTTTCTTGCTTTTCTTATCAATGAAAGAGGTGACCTCTGTAATGTGTAAGGTGTTTGGAATTATCTCATTTTGTAAGAAAAAGATTCATGACTTCTATATGCTAGACTGCTACTACATAAAGCAGGAGCCTAGTCATTCATAGTGACAGATTCTACTGCAAAGGAATCAGAATTTCACTGCAGTTTTTGACTTGGGCAGCCTTCCCTGCATTGTACACAATTCCACCAAAATCTTGATCTTCCTGGGCACAGGTGTTGAAATATTTTCAAGAGTAAGAAAACTAGAGAACAGAATTTCCAAGATCAGCATTTTCTTCAAAGTAACACAGGACGTATGCTATTGAAGTTCCACTTGTCTTCTTTCTCTGATCTCCTCAGATCAAAGGATGAGAGTGGGAAGAAAGAAATGAGAAAGTTTAATCTTGAGTTATGTTTCTACATTTTTAGATTCCTAATAATTTTTCCATAGGCTGGCTTCAAAATGAATATATATAGAATTTTATATACGTATGCCTTCCCTAAATCTTAATTTGATAATTAGAAGCAAAGAAAAAAATATGCAAATTCTAGTAAAACACATAAGAAGTCTTTATCTTTTGGGTATTCAGAATATTGTTCCAGTAAGGTGGAAGATGTTGAAGGCTCGCATTTACTGGTGTGCACTCCCATCCCTGGAGTCCAACGATGAAGATGTGCGTCATTCTGCATTTTATAAGCTGTTCAAGTGCCTGCATAGGGATTCACATAAAGCTGACACATACACGAAGGTGCTGGGATGCTGAATCATCAACACGTGCTAAATCCACATCCATCCCAGCCAGCTCTGAGGTGGTCATGATGATGTATCCCATAGCACGCTTGTTTGAAATTTATAGCTTTTTAATGCATGCTCTGTGAAATGGGTCTCTTCTTAAAACACACATACACACACACACGCACAAACTCTGCAGAGATGTCAAAATCTAAGAGGGTAATTTCTTAACATTTCTTATCTTCATTTAATAGAAAATCAAAAGAAAATTCATCCCTACAATTGAGAGAATGAAGCTCCTATTAAAATTAGTCACAAATAGCAAAAGCTGGCATTACAAATAAGAAAATTAAGAGATTACTTAAGAATCACAGCCAATTATTCTGGTCAAGTTATTAGAATCAAAGAATTAGACAATTGTTCATCATTCTGGTCATGCTACCAAGAAGACTGAATTCTCAAGATTTTTATATAAAAGCCAGCCATATACTGTCAGACAACTATCACAGTGTTACATCAGACAATATAAGTGCTTTACACCTTTGTATAAATAGCATGAGTTTTACTGAACTGTCTAAAGATTGTTACGATGCTGTCTTAGTCCTTCTGGGTTGCTATAACACAGGCTTAAACACAACAGAAATGGATTTCCACAGCGTGGTCATGCAGGGCCCTTTCTGATCACACACTACTTACTGTATCCTCACATGGGGAAAGGGGTACTTGGGAGCTCTGTGTGTCCCTTAGGTATAAAAGCACTCATTTCATTGAACAGGCTTCATCCTTATAACTTCATCACCTCACAGAGGCCCCACCTAGGGTTACCATAACCATGGGAATCAGAATTTCATCATGTGAAACTTCTGGGGGACACAAAAGTTGAGACCATAGAAGATAGAAACGTGAACTGGCTCATCCTCCTCCAGGGCTGTCGTCACCCACACTCCACTGCATCCTCATCTCCTGCATCACCTTGCACCCATTCCACACATTCTATCACTCTGGGTTTCACAAGTCCAGGTCAGTCAAATGTCAGCTCCATCTCATATTCAGCCTATTCCATGTTTCCGTCTCTCCTGCTGAGGCCCAGGAGACCTACCAGGAAGTGCAGATGTGTCTATTTCTGCAAGGTTCCTTCTCTCTCCCTCTCTGGATCCTCATTCCTTTGGCCATGTTGGAACAGGGAAAGTTCTGTTCAGAGATGAGAAAGTTTTGACATCACTGACTTACATGGTGCTCTTGTAGCCTTCTCTTGGTCCAGACGGACTGATCTGAAATTCCCCCTGACTGAAAAATGTTTCCCTTTAGGGATATCCTGGTGATTTTCCAGGACATTCACAAGTCAAGGATCCCCAATGTCATAGTTTCCTTTAATCAGGGGAAATATTCTCGAACCCATAGCATCCCACTTGCAGTATTCACCAGAGCCTCTCTGTTTCCCTCACTCTGCAAGCACCATCTGGAGAATATTAAGCAGCCCACAGTCAGCTGCCTACTAGCTGACCCACAGGAAACCCATGTATCATAAACATTCTTAACAACTGAATGGCAGAAATACTGGTGTGCATCTGTCCCCTGCCTAGGGATTCTGGACAATTGTCCAACTGGTCACATAGACACTGAGTAGATCAGAAAGCTGGATTCAAAAACACATTTATCTGAGAAGTGAGATATCATTCTCTTCCTTTTAGAGTAACTATCCTTGTCATTAATTATTTGGCCTTACAAACATGCCTTAGTAGGTGCCAGAATTATAAAATCCTCCAAATAAACTGAGTCTCTACTGAGACTGGATTAGGGTTGCTCAGCTTGTTCAACAGCTTCCAAACAAACTGGGATGAGGGCCAATCTCTTGACTGGTTATCCTAAGAAGTCAGTGATGTTGCTGGGCCAGTTTTGTAGCATCTTTAGGGCTTTAGCAGTAATTCCTGGTAAATAGAAAATGGGAAATGAAAAGGTAGAAGGGAAAGGGGAATGAATAAGAGAGAAGGAAGAGAAAGACAGAGGAAGGAAAAGCAGCAAAGAGAAAGTGAGTCAAGGACTCACAAGAAGGAATTCTTCGTAACTATTTCTAGTGACAGATGTTCACCAGACTTATTGCGGTGATCATTTTGCAATATATATAAAATAAATATGTTGTATACCTGAAACCAAAATAACATTATGTGTCAATATGACATGTGTATTATGATACTGAAATTGAAATAGCATATTTGTCAATGTGACCTATGTAAAATGATCATATAATCCTTATGTTATTTATATAACACATACGCATACCTTCAGTTAAGTTCAGTTACCAGGCTCCCTCGTCCTCCATCATCTCCTGGAGCTTGCTCAAACTCATGTCCATCGAGTAAGTGATGCCACCCAACCATCTCATCCTCCACCATCTCCTTCTCCTTCTGCCATTCATCTTTCCCATCATCAGGGTCTTTTCCAATGAGTCAGTTCTTTGCCTCAAGTGGAAAAATCACTGGAGTTGAGTGTCAGCCCTTTCAATGAATATTCAGGGCTGATTTCCTTTAGCACTGACTGGTTTGATCTCCTTGCATTCATGGGGACTCTAAGAGTCTTCTCCAACAGCACAGTTCAAAAACATCAATTCCTCAGTGCTCAGTTTCCTTATGGTCTAGCTCTCACATCCATACTGACTGCTGGAAAAACCATAGCTTTGACTAGATGGGATTTGTACACAGAGCTATGTAAGGAAAAGTTTTGAAAAGGAATATAATTCTATTTTGGATGAAGAAAACAAATCAACTTGTATATTTATTTTTGCAAATGTGCATTTAGCGATCATGTTAGGTCTAAAACTTTATCTTCAAATGTAGGTTATGTTTATGCTGATGAAACAGAAATGTGTCTTAACCTTGTAACGTTAACTGCAGAACAGCTTATTTACAACAGCTAATCGAAACCAAAAAATTTTGAAACATGTAAGCCTGCCCAGTACTCTGCTTTTTGTCATTTAACCAATTGATCATTGACTTAATTCCTCCCTGACTCAGAAACTCTTATAGGTGCTTAGTCTACATCAATAAACTAAGCAGGCAGACACTTATCCTCATGGAACTGATATTACAGCCTGGAGAAGACAGATAATCTGCAACAAACATAAATCCAAATTAATTAACCTCCAATTAAAATAAATAAATTTATATTAAAAAAAGAAGTTTTAGTCTTGCAAGTACCTTATATGATATCTTAACAGGTGATCTGTACTATGGGAAAAGAAATAGGAAAGCAGTGGATGGGGTTTCGGGAATGAATGTGAAGAAAGGGACATGTTTTTAAAGAAAAACAACTTAGACCACATTGAGGTGAGCAAACATGCTCTCTTGCATTCAAGATTTAAGTTTTCCCCTGTCCAATCAGGACTCTTGGTCTTCTACCCAACTTCAAAAATGTTTCTGTCTCTGAGGCTCTATTCAAACTCATGCAAACATGGATGTTCTGAATATTCTGCCTCTTCAGTTGAACTGGTTTCATAAAAATTGGTTGATAAACTCCCCCAAATGAAGTAACATTTTATGCAGCAAATTTTTATAATTTACTGATTCCTGAAGATCTAATATCCAAATTATTTTCCAATTTTCAACACACTGTCAGTGATCTAATTATATTATGTAAAAATATTATATATGCATTGCTATTCTAATATATTATTACTTTTAAAAATACACACAAAATATATTTGCAATTTTTAAGGAATCTCCACACTGTTCTCCATAGTGGCTGTACTAGTTTGCATTCCCACCAACAGTGTAACAGGGTTCCTTTTTCTGCACACCCTCTCCAGCATTTATTGCTTGTAGACTTTTGGATCACAGCCATTCTGACTAGTGTGAAATGGTACCTCATTGTGGTCTTGATTTGCATTTCTCAGATAATGAGTGGTGTTGAGCATCTTTTCATGTGTCTGTTAGCCATCCGTATGTCTTCTTTGGAGAAATGCTATTTAGTTATTTGGCCCATTTTTTGACTGTATCGTTTATTTTTCTGGAGTTGAGCTGAATAAGTTGCTTGTATATTTTTGGGATTAGTTGTTTGTCAGTTGCTTCATTTGCTAATGTTTTTTCCCATTCAGAAGGCTATCTTTTCACCTTATTATTGTTTCCTTTGTTGTACAGAAGCTTTTAATTTTAATTCCTTAAAAATTGCAAATAGAACTGCCTTATGACCCAGTAATCCCACTGCTGGGCATACCACTGAGAAAACAAGAACTGAAAGAGACACATGTACCCCAATGTTCACTGCAGCATTGTTTATAATAGCCAGGACATGGAAGCAACCTAGATGTCCATCAGCAGATGAATGGATAAGAAAGCTGTGGTACATATACACAATGGAGTATTACTCAGCCCTTAAAAAGAGTACATTTGAGTCAATTCTAATGAGATCAATGAAACTGGAGCCGATTATACAGAGTGAAGTAAGCCAGAAAGAAAAACACCAATACAGTATACTGGCACATATATATGGAATTTAGAAAGATAGTAATGATGACCCTGTATGTGAGACAACAAAAAGACACAGATGTATAGAACGGACTTTTGACCTCTAAGGGAGAGGGAGAGGGTGGGATGATTTGGGAGAATGGCGTTGAAATATGTATACTATCATGTAAGAAACGAAGCACCACTCTATGTTCGATGCAGGATACAGGATGCCTGGGGCTGGTGCATGGGGATGATCCAGAGAGATGATATGGGGTGGGAGGTGGGAGGGGGTTTCAGGATTGGGAGTTTGTGTCATGTCAATGTATGGCAAAACCAATACAGTATTGTAAAATAGAATAAAGTAAATATATATATATATATATATATATATATATATACAAAAAATATATATATAAACTAAATGACAGTGAGATAAAAATAGAAATTTAAATTGTAACATTTTCTTCCCCAGGGGATGAGGATCCTCATTTTTATGGCCACTGGACTAACAGATTCTGTATGTACATACATAATTATACCAGTTGTTTATCTATAATAATAATGTAATTTATTTTATATATAGCTTCAATCAAAGTTCTCAGAATGCCACAATGGGCCAAGAATAAAATATTAGTGAATAACTCTCTTCATATGCATATATAAAATTTTGAGCTCAATTAAGTAATCATCTTTAAGTTTTATTGTTATTCCATCAATTCATCTGCTGGTAAGTAATCCAAGCTCTACAAGAGATTTCTTTTTCAGGGTTTATATCACAAATCATAATAAAAGCAGAGCAATGGGCTTGAAAAAAATGGCCTAGTGAAAAAGTTGGCTTAAAGCTCAACATTCAGAAAACTAAAATCACGGGATCTGGTCCCATTACTTCATGGCACATAGATGGGGAAATAGTGGAAACAGTAGCTGACTTTATTTTTCTGAGCTCCAAAATCACTGCAGATGTTGACCGAAGCCGAAAATAAAAGACACTTACTCCTTGGAAGGGAAGTTATGACCAACCTAGACAGCATATTAAAAAACAGACACATTACTTTGTGAAAAAAGTCCATCTAGTCAAGGCTATGGTTTTTACAGTGGCCATGTATGGATATGAGAGTTGGACTATAAAGAAAGGTGAGCACTGAAGAAATGATGCTTTTGAACTGTGGTGTTGGGGAAGACTCTTGAGAGTTCCTTGGACTGCAAGGAGATCCAACCAGTCCATCCTAAAGGAGGTCAGTCCTGGGTGTTCACTGGAAGGACTGATGCTGAAGCTGAACTCCAATACTTTGGCCACCTGATGCGAAGAGCTGACTCATTTGAAAAGACCCTGATACTGGGAGAAACTGAAGGCAGGAGGAGAAGAGGACAACAGAGGATGAGATGGTTGGATGGCATCACTGACTTAATGGACATGGGGTTTGGTGGACTCCAAGATTGGTGATGGACAAGGAGGCCTGGTGTGCTGCAGTTCACGGGGTCACAAAGAGTTGGACACGACTGAGCAACTGAACCGAATGGAACTGAATGGCCTAGAAGAATAAATAAAATGTCAAATGGATATAATTTTATTTATGTATATATATATGCATTGTAAAGAAAATTAATGAAATAATACAGAGGACTTACCATCTGCTGAAACAGAAAGTGTACTCACTCAGAGCTGAATATACATGTAATCTAGAAAAAATACTTTTTCCGCTACTGATGACTTCTAAAGAAAGGACTCCATGACTTTCATCTCCATCCTACTGTGAACTTCTTTCCAATTTTATGCTAAACTTCCCTTCATGAAATCTTTTCCCGAGGTTATAAAACACATTTTGGGTTTCTGGTTCAGACAAGATGACCTTGATCTTTTGTGCCCACTCCTCTATTTATTTGGAAAGAAGAAGAGACCACTAAAGGGACCTTGTATATTTGGCAAGAAGAAGGTGAACTAGATTAGAGCCTGAAGGATGGAAGATAAACACAGCAGCACCTGACAGAAGACAAGCCAGGCCCAGCATTCCTGACCTCCAACGTAGCATCAGAAGGCAGCCTGAGTTGGGTTGTTCCTTCCAAGGAATACATGTAAAGGAACATCAGGTGGTGGTTTAGCTGCCAGGCTGTGTCTGACTCTTTGTGACCCCATGGACTGTAGCCCACCAGGTTCCTCTGTCCATGGAATTCTCCAGGCAAGAATACAGATTCATATATCCTCCTCCAAGGGATCTTTCCAACCCAGGGATTGAATCCAGGTCTTCACAAGACAAGTGGATTCCTTACTGTCTGAGCCACCAGGAAAGCCCAAGAAATTTAATAATGGCATGGATATTTGGAAATTAAAAGATAAAAACATTTGTTAACATTAGATAAAGTAGACTTTAGAGCAAAGAAAATATCTAAGGACAAAGGAATACAAGGACATTGCATAAGGAAAAAAGAGTCAATCCAGGAGGAATACATAATATTCCTAAATATGTATACATCAAACAACATAATCTCAAAATTCTTGAAGCAATAATAGATACATCATCTGAATACTCCTATAAACTTTAATGAGATTGAAACTGTGACATAAAACTTTTGAAAAGGAAATCATCAGTCCAAGATAGTTTGACTAGAGAATTCTAACAAATATTTTAAAAATTAAGATCAATTGACATAATCTCTTCAAGAAATTGAAAGAGTAGGAAACCATTCCCAACTAATGAGATGGGGCCAATATTGATCTATATCAAAATTGACAAAGGCAGTACAAAAAGAAATTTCAGACTAATGTCTCTCACAAAGTTGGAATTAAAAGTTTTCACTCTGACACATATACATCAACCAAATGAATTCAACAATGTATAAATACATATCTTGATAGTTTCTGGTCCCTTCCTAAGTCTTGTCCCATTACCTATGTCTTCAAAGGGATTCAGTGAATCAGGGATACAGTTAGTTAGGGTCCCAGTAATAATATTTTGATACCAGAAATACAGTGACAAATACTCAAGTCTAGGTCAAATCAGAAACTGACTTCTCCCATTAAAGTTAACCCTACCCAGTCATCCTAACTGCCTAGCAAAATAACTGCAACTAGATTCATAAGAAAAAGAAAACATGTCTACTACATAGAAATGGTGGGTGTGTTTGATATTCTTTACATGCCCCTCAGGAACCCTGTTGATCATTTTCTATTATGTTATGAACCTTTGGAGGCTAAGAAGATCAGACTTTAGCCTTCTAGCTCTCCTGGCCTCTGACTTCTACTTGAGTTTGGCCAGTGGTGGACAAAAGAGATTGGTGAGTCAGTGGAGAAAGAGATTAGTGGATTGATTCTTTCCTCTGGCTCCTTTCTTGTTGAGAAGTGGCCAAGTTTATCCACTGAAGCCAGGAGCTCTGGTGAGAGGCCCTCACTTTTAGATGCAGCCATGTACAAGACTCTTTTTTTTTTTTTTTTTTTGAAGTTGCACTGTGGTGCCCGATTGCGACCCCATGGATAGTAGCATGCACCAAGCTCCTCCATCCATGGAATTTTCAAGGCAAGAGTATTGAAGTGGGTTGCCAATTCTTTCTCTAGGGAATCTTCCCAACCCAAGGACTGCAATATCCATTCTCAGCCTTTGCCCTGTTGACCTATAAGTGTTCATGCATCCATGTTCTTGCCTGTCTCGAACAGCTTTCCTTTTCCTTTGAAGCTATCCTTAGCTCTGATACAGGTTCCAAATCCTTAAAGTTTATTGTGTTACTCTGTCAGGCATGTCTGACTTTTTGTGATCCCCATGGACTGTAGCCTACAAGGCTTCACTGTCCAAAGGATTCTTCAGACAAGACTGCTAGAGTGGATAATCATTCCCTCCTGCATGGATCTTCCCTGCCCCAGGGGTGCAACCCAGGTCTCCCACATTGCAGGCAGATTTTCTATCATCTGAGCCACCAGGAAAGACACTTTTCTTTATTTTCCTTATCTGTGTAAAGCATCTTGATTTGTGACAATGATGGGGGTGGCTATGGAGCTGCTAGATAAAGATGGTCCCACAAAGATCTAATGCTAAACTGCTTACAACAGGACGGGGACATCTTTTTCCCTACTCCAAAATCATAAATACAAGAACATGTCATAGGTCATGTAAAAATAAGTGCTGAGAAATCAATGATTTAAGAATGAATTTGGTAAAAGTGCACAAAGTTTAAGCTGTAAGATGATGCATAAGGTCTGAGTACCTAATGTGCAACATGGTGACTATGGTTTGTAATGTGTTACTGGCATTTGTCGGAGAAGGCAATGGCAACCCATTCCAGTACTCTTGCCTGGAAAATCCCATGGACGGAGGAGCCTGGTAGGCTGCAGTCCATGGGGTCAGGAAGAGGCGGACATGACTGAGCGACTTCACTTTCAGTTTTCACTTTCATACATTGGAAATGGAAATGGCAATCCACTTCAGTGTTCTTGCCTGGAGAATCCCAGGGACTGGGGAGCCTGGCGGGCTGCCGTCTATGGAGTAGCACAGAGTCGGACACGACTGAAGCGACTTACCAGCAGCAGCAGCAGCATTGACATTTGTGGGATTCCAAGGTGATGTGAGTAGTAAAGACCCCTCCTGCCAGTGCAGGATGCATAAGAGACATGGGATGAATCCCTGGGTCAGGGAGATCCCCTGGAGGAGGGCATGGCAACCCACTCTAGTATTCTTTCCTGGAGAATCTCCATCCACAGAAGAGCCTGGCAGGCTATATAGTCCATGGGGTCACAAAGAGTTGGACATGACTGAAGTCAGTTAACACACATGTAAGAGTTAAACTTAAAAGTTCTCACCAAAAAAAAAAAAAAAAATCTTGAAAGGTAAATATGTGAGGTGATATTAGTAGATATGTCAATTAAATCAATGAGGTAATCCATTAATCATATATACCTATTTAAATTGTCATCTATTCTTTAAATATCTTGCAACTTTATCTGGAGATTATATTTTAAAAACATATAAAATAAAAACCCAAGAATTTCAATGCTTTCTATATAGTGTTGTAGATGTTTCAGCCATTATGCTGGTATATAAGAGGGTTTTTTTTTTTTTAATTTTAAATTCCAGATAACCAGTGGGATTCACTGGATATTCAGGAAAGGAAGAAACCTTAAATTATCTAGACAATCCTCCTATATTAAGGATATATAGGTAAATCAAAGAATGATTAAGTCACTTATCTAAACTTATAAAACTAAATGAAAAAAGTAGCAATATACACCAGGTTTCCTAGGTTTAGGTGAATCTTTACCTGATTACCTGACAAATGCAAATATCTCCTATGCTCTGCAAAACTTGATTCTTATCTATTTCACAGATCTGATCATATTCCACCTTGTATTCACTGTCCAGTTTGTATAAATTTACGAAGGAAATTAAATTCCTTGAAGGTTCATTCCTGGCATGTCTGTTCTTCTCACTCTATATTCTCACATATGGCTAACTCTTCATAAATGCCATTTCTTCTTCCTGGAAGACCGTCTCTCTTTTACCTCGTGAATTCCTTGACATCTTTCAGATCTCAGTGAAAACCACTTCCCTAAAGCAGCCGTTCCTGATTCTGATACAGCTCAGGTCTCCTTGTTATGTGGACATATGGCACTCTGTGCTTCTCCCTCTCAACACGTGTCCCAATTGTGGTGCAACATTTAACTTTGAAATTTACCTCTTTCTGTTTTTCTATTAAAATTTAAGTCCTAATTCACAAAGTCCCCATATGTGCTCTTTCCTGCTGTCCATTCTTTGCATCCAGCAGGCCTTCCTTAGGTGTTCGGTCAATGAAACACTTTTATTTGTGCAGAGTTAAATTCCAATGAATTATTGATGCTGCTCTCACAGCATACAGTGAACTAAAACCATGGACGTCTTTTCTTCCCACCCAAACCCTCATACCCTGATTATTTGGACATAATTACAGAACTAGAACTGTGGGGGCTTCCCTTGTGGCTCAGCTGGTAAAACATCTGCCTGTAATGTGGAAGGCCTGGGTTTGATCCCTGGGTTGGGAAGATTCCCTGGAGAAGGAAAAGACTACCCACTCTGGTATTCTGGCCTGGATATTTCCATGGACTGTATAGTCCATGGAGTCACAAGTTGGACACGACTGAGAAACTTTCTTAACAGAACTGTGGATGCATTTGCTTTAATATTTACCCTATTAGATGGAAAGCGCTGGATGTTTGCTCTTTTATTCCACATACACTAGCCCTCATAGTTTCCTGTCCTAAGACAGTGTGATAATCGAGGCACTGACCAAAAGGCTGAACAGGACAGAACTAGAGACAGTGCTCTGAACCTGCCACTAGAGTCTACATTTTGCCATAGGATTCTCAACTTCACTGGAGGAGTTCAGTTTCTTAGCTGTACTCTCTGATCACGACAGATAAAAATACTTTAAGGTGAGCCTACAAATCAAATGTTCTTACACTGTACACAAACACCTAATCTCTCTTAGAAGGTAGAAAAAATTCACCTCCTTGATGAATTGTTACCTACTTAAAATGCCGTCTTCCTCCTTATGGCTTCCTAATGTCATTCTCCCCATTTTTATCTCACTGAGCACATTCTGACTTATATTATATTAATTATCTAAACAACACCAAACCCCACTCCTTTAATTCAGTTCCCCTGGGCTATAAGGGTATGCCAACTGCCCTGAAGTTACTATTTATTGAGTATCAACCATGACAGAAACTGGCCAGCCACTTGTTCTTTCTGAGGTAAGTATTATAATTAAAGCAAATACCCAGCCTCTGGTATTTTGGATAAACTGACAACTGGACAAAATCTTAACTGCTATTCCAAATAAAAGTTCCTTTTGTGTTAATGTATTTCTTTTAGAGAGAACTTGCATTCTAGATAGCTTTCAGGTGAATAGAAACGGGACTGATATGTTAGCTGGAAAAAACCAACTGTCGCAGGAGACAAAAGTAGACAAATCAGGCGTCTGTTCATAGTCAAGACCCATTTATTAGGATCTGGCAGCTCAGAAAGTAAAAGTCCCTCTGCCTACAGGAGACCTGGGTTCATCCCTGGTCAGGAAGATCCTGGAAGAGGGCATTTCAAATCACCTCAGTATTCTTGCCTAGTGAAACCCCATGGACAAAGGAGCCTGGCAGGCTGTGGTCCAAGGGGTCATCAGTCCAAGGAGTTATAAAGTGTTGGACATGACTGAGCAATTACACACAGCAAACTTCTCAGGTTCACATCCTGACATTTAAGAACAGTTACTTTCACTAGTGTGCTTAACTACAATTCTGCTTTTCAATGGAAGATCAAAGATAAAAGTAATATTCCATAAGTCAAGTAATTATTTCTATCAATTATTTTTTCTTAAAGCTAAGCTAGAGAAATACATTGTGAGAGAGGGAAAGTAATGAGAAGTATAAGAGATCCAAACAGGGAAGCTGCTCAACCAATCAATAATTTTCTTTTCGGGAAAAAGAACAAACCTCAGTTGGAATCATGTTTTATACAACAATTTGCATAATTTTTGGAAAGATAAAGGGTTTTCTACTCGAATTTTCCTTTTCTAGTTGAGAAAACCAAGCCCTAGAGAAGTGAAGACAGGTTTTCTAAATCAAAGAGTAGTTATGTTAGGATTCTGATGAGAGCCCAGTGACTGGACTTAGGGTCCATTTTCTTCATCTTTATGCTGACAGGCTGGAGATTGGGGTCCCAGTAATGGTGCCGTTCAGGCTGAATTGCCTTTATTTTGAGAAACTTCTATCTTTGCTCTTAAGGCCCTCAACTGATCACATAAAATGCACAGTCTATAGGTTTAAATGTTAATTACTTCTCAGAAAATAGGTTCCCACATGAACATGTCAAAGAACTACAGTTTCAAAGAAATGTACAATTCTATTGACTATGTTACCACGTGCCACAGGGATTGAATACGCTACCTCTTTCACATTCATGACCTTGGAAGGGAAAACAAGGTTGACAATTTTTTTCCCCATTTAATCATGTCCAGTGTTTTAGTGCATGCAGGCTGCTGTTACAAAATGCCAGAAGCTGAGTGGTTTATAAAGCACATTATCACAGTTCTGGAGGGTACAAGTCCAAGATCAGGGTGCCAGCATGGTAGAGTGAGTGAGGGCCTCCTCCAGGACATATCCCTAAAGAGAAGGGATGAGCAAGTATTTCAGGCCTCTTTCACAAGAGCCCTAATCTCATTCATGTGGGCTCTGCCCTCATGACCTAATCATTTCCATTGGTCCCACCTCCTAAAATCATCAATTTGGGAGTTATGTTTTCAACCTAAGAATTTTGGAAAACACAAGGATTTAGAGCATGGCACCCAAGGAGGAGAATGACTTGTCTAAGATAACCCAATGCCTCATCCATACTGAATGCTCTCTGGTGCTAATAGGAAGCCAAGGATTAAGGAAGCTAAATAAGGACCAGCAGTCAAAGGTGGAGGGTCTGAGATGGCAGACTCCTTATGTGTTTCACAGCAATATATGAGTATTTCCAGCATCTTTCTTGGTTATCAGTCATTGAGCAATCTCCCCTTCCTATAGATGTTCCTATTTGAAATATGAGTTAATTACTGAGTTCTTAGACAAAGTACCATTTGACCAACATGATAATATCACGACTATGCATATGAAGAAAAGGGCTTTTGACAGATACACATTTCAGAGTGGAACGTCCTCAAGACTTTATTCATTTCAGATAGCAATGATGAGTTTGGGGATCTCCCAAGATCATTCTTGGGTTCCCTAGTCAGCTAGTACTCCAAGGGCACACTGAACTTTGATTTATTTTTAATTCATTTTTATTTTTAATGCAGTATAATTGATTTGAAATGCTACAAATGTCAGTTTTTGCTGAACAGTGAATAAGTTATACATATACACATATCTACTCTTACTTAGATTCTTTTCTCATGGAGCAACAAACAGTCTCCTAAAAGGGAAAGGAGTATGTCAAAGTTGCATATAGTCACCCTGCTTAATTAACTTAT
The DNA here is from genome assembly GCA_917880005.1 of Nanger dama. Lineage (NCBI taxonomy): Eukaryota > Metazoa > Chordata > Mammalia > Artiodactyla > Bovidae > Nanger > Nanger dama. Next base: position 8,491,361 of record CAKJTW010000032.1, on the reverse strand, counting down.
ATGCACAGTACATCATGAGAAATGCTGTGCTGGATGAAGCACAAGCTGGAGTCAAGATTGCTGGGAGAAATATCAATAACCTCAGATATGCAGATGACACCACCCTTATGGCAGAAAGTGATGAAGAACTAAAGAGCATCTTGATGAAAGTGAAAGAGAAGTGTGAAAATCTTGGCTTAAAGCTCAACATTCAGAAAACTAAGATCATGGCACCCAGTCTCATCACTATATGGCAAGTAGACGGGGAAAATGGACAGTGGCTGACTTTATTGTTTGGGGCTCAAAAATCACTGCAGAAGGTGACTGCAGCCATGAAATTAAAAGACGCTTTCTCCTTGGAAGGAAAGTTATGACCAACCTGAGTGAAGTGAGTGAAGTCGCTCACTCGTGTCCAACTCTTTGTGATCTCATAGACTGTAGCCTACCAGGCTCCTCCATCCATGGGATTTTCCAAGCAAGAGTACTAGAGTGGGTTGCATTTCCTTCTCCAGAGGATTTTCCTGACCCAGGGACAGCATATTAAAAAGCAGAGGCATTACTTTGTCCACAAAAGTCCATCTAGTCAAGCCTATGTTTTTTCCAGTAGTCATGTGTGGATGTGAAAGTTGGACTATAAGTAAAGCTGACTGGCAAAGAATTGATGCTTTTGAACTGTGACATTGGAGAAGACTCTTGAGAGTCTTGGACTTCAGGAGATACAACCAATGCATCGTAAAGGAGTTCAGTCCTGGGTGTTCATTGAAGGACTGGTGTTGAAGTTGAACTCCATTACTTTGGTCACCTCATGTGAAGAGCTGACTCATTTGAAAAGACCTTGATGTTGGGAAAGATTGAAGGCAGGAGAACAAGGGGATGACAGAGGATGAGATGGTTAGTTGGCATCACCTACTCAAGGGAGATGAGTTTGGGTAGACTCTGAGAGTTGGTGATAGACAGGGAGGCCTGGAGTGCTACGGTTCTTGGGGTCGCAGAGTCGGACATGACTGAGCAACTGAATAGAACTGAACTAAATAGCTCATTACAGAGAGTTGAGTAGAGTTTCATGTTCTATACAGAAGGTCTTTATTAGTTATCTATCTTATATATATTAGTGTGTACACGTCAATCCCAAAGTCACCATGCATCCCTCCGTTCTTACCCCTGGAACCATAAGATTATTTTCTACATTGTGACTCTCTTCCTGTACGTAAATAAGTTCATTTATACCATTTTTTAATATTCCACATATTATTTATATCCTATGCATTTGTCTTTCTCTGTCTGACTGGCTTCACTTGGTATGACGATATCCACGCCCATCCATATTGCTTCTGATAGCATTATTTTGTTCCTTCTTATGGCCTAGTAACATTACATTCTATGTCTACACTACATCTTTTTGTCCATTTCTCTGTTGATGGACATTTAGGTTGCTTCCAAGAAGGATAGGAGTTCACTCTCCTTCCACGAAGCCAGTTGGGGACTCTAAGCCATGGAATCACCATTTGCATCTAGAGTCACTTTTATAACAATACTGTGTCTCCCACCCCTCAGGTGGGTGGCCTTGGAAACAGTGGTTGCAATCGTGATTTTAAAGAAATAGTAATTACAGATGTTCTTCTCTTAGAGTGCCTGTAAAGTTTAGAAACAGGTAATTGTGAAATTGGTTCTTAAAGATGGGACAGCTGCCTGCGTTTTAATTACCTTGATTACTGTAGAATATTCCCTGAGGTTAAAATATCTTTTGCAGAGAAAAGGGACTTTTTCCCTACCACACCCAACGTATCATCTTTTTCGCTAAATCTTGTGTAGTAATGTAAATTCTAATTTTTAATTTAATACCCAGTGTCCCCAGGAAGAGTTGCAAAGAGTTAAACATGACTAAGAGACTGAACTGCACCCCACTGTCCCCAGGAGGTAAAAGCTTTATGGAAATATGAGTACCCTGTCTGAATACAAAGTGTCCCCGTATGGCTACTGTTCTTAAAGACCCAAATGGCCATTCTTTCCTACCACACAGAACTTCATTCAGTGCCCATTTTTACATTTATTTATGGTTCTCTTCTTTTTCTCCAGTGTCAGCCAGCATTAACCATCTAATTTTTGTTTTACTTTTGTTCCCCTATTGTGTCATTAGCCACAGGATTTCTTAGCGAATGTAGTAGGCTCAGTGTGAATTTGAGTCATGCTCTATGATAAAGAATACAACTTTGAGATATAAATCAGGATCATTAAAGAGACATGGTAGTTGGTTAAAAAATGTTGAAATGTGGTTATCCTAAGGCTATATAATTCTTTAACCACATTTATCTTGATGAAAAGTTTGAGTTAGGTATTTGATAAGCAAACATGTTTTATTTTCTGGGGACAATCATCAGCACAGATGATGGCTGCAGCCATGAAATTAAAAGATGCATGCTCCTTGGAAGAAAAGCTATGAAAAACTAGACTGCATATTAAAGAGCAGAGACATCACTTTGTCAAAAGAATGACTGTATATTCAAAAGTATGGTTTTTCCAGTAGTCATGTATGGATATGAGTGCTGTACCATAAAGAAGTCTGAGCATGAAGAACTGATGTTTTTGAACAGTGGTGCTGGAAGTACTCTTGAGAGTCCCTTGGAGTGAAGGAGATGAAACCCATCAATTCAAAAGGAAATCAACCCTGAATATTCATAGTAAGTACTAATGCTAAAGCTCCAATAATTTGGCCACCTGATTTGAAGAGCTGACTCATTGTAAAAGACCCTAAAGCTGGGAAAGATTGAGGCAGGAGGAAAAGGCGGTGACAGAGGATGGGATGTTGGATGGTATCACCGATCTGATGGACATGAGTTTGAGCAAACTCCAGGAGATAGTGAAGGTCAGGGAAGCCTGGTGTGCTATAGTCCATGGGGTCACAAATGTCAAATATGACTTAGTGACTGGACAACAAGAAGAACAAGGCCTCATGTGTGGATATGAAGTTTAATATTTATGAAATATAAGCAGTCTTACATTATACATACAGAATAACTTCAGTAATCTGAGTTGTAATAAAGGCTATTCACAGCACAATTAAAAGGCCCAATGTAATCTCAATTCTTCGATTTGTTGTTACTACTAGTTTCTAATTGTTGTTGCTATTTAGTTTTTAAGTCCTGCCTGAAAATTTTGGGACATCCTGGACTGTAGCCCACCAGGCTCCTCTGTCCATTGGATTCCCCCAAAAAAAAATTGGATTAAGTTGCCATTTCCTTCTGCAAGGTATCTTACCTATAGAACCCAGTGCTCTCTCCTGAGGTCATGTGAGGAGGCTTGTCTCCAGGACAGACAGGATTGGAGGGCTTGCTCCTAGGCACATGTGTCCATGTGTCTGCTTGGAAGTCCACTCATTGGGAGGACACAGCTACAGGGAGCAAGTGAGATGTGTGAGTCATCAGCTAGGGATCTTTTCTGTTTTTGTCTGGCCCTCCCAAAGATAGGAGAGAGTCCATTGAATTCACACTCTTTCCCCAAACCTGAGGTGCTCTTTGGATTTTAAATGTCTTTCTTTTTATAAGCTCTTCTCCAACCTGGAGTCCCATTTCCATCTACTCCTGGGGAGCTCTTCCAGAGCCTATTTGATCTCCTTTTTGAAAATCCCTGTGACCTTTCCAGACAAATCAACTCTTCTCTCTTTGTGTTGCTATGTTAAGTTTTACTTATATTCACCAAAGAAATGAATACAACTGAACTAATTATTTATTCACATATTTATCTCTTTCTCATGAAAAATTTGGGACCAGCAAGATTAAATTTAAACACTAACCCCTCCAATATTCCATTAATGTATGTTGAACAAATGCTCAAAATACACATTTTTTAATAAATTGGTTATTGATAAATTGCCATGGTCATTTCTCATGCCAAAATGCCTTAGGCTATGTTTCAGGATAGTATTACATTTTTATTAATGTAAAGGAGTAAAGTAGTAAACTCCAAATCAGTTAAATATTTTACAAACATGAATAATTTCAAAAACTCATGTATAACTACAAATTCTTAATATAAAGGGATCCTTGAAAAATATTGAGTTTTTATACTTAACATTCAAGGTAACTTTTTACTCTTGAACGCAGTTTGGTAAAAGGCTGAGGGTTTATCTGGAAAGTCTAGGGCATCTTATATTCTCTTATCCAGGGAACATGTTTGTTGAATAAGTATTACAACCTAGACTCTCTTTCTTTCCCTTCCTATGTCAAGAAAACGTCACAAGTCATCAAGTTTTTCAGGGCTATATCCTCCTAGATTCTTGTGTCAGTTAATAAAGGTGAAATAGGAATGTGAAAGACCAAAAACACATGGCCAAAGTCTACCTCTAGTTTTCCCCCAAAATGTAGGTTATCTTTTAATTGACATACAACATGATACACATTTTAGATATGCAGCACAATGGTTTGATATTTGTATATATTGCAAAACTATGACCACAGTTATTCTGGTGTTAATGTACTAGTGTGATCCATCATCACACATTGCTTCAAATTTTTCTTGTGGTGAGTACTTTGAGATCTACTCTCTTATCAACTTTCAGGTATACAATACACTATTATTAACTCTCTGTATTATAACCCTGTGACTTGTTTATAATGGGAAATCTATATCCACTTCACCCATTCTGGTTCCCCCACCCAAACCCTGCCTCTGGAAACCACCAAACTGTTCTCTGTATTTATATTTTGTTCTTTGTGGTTATTGGTTTTGATTCCTCATTTAAGTGAGCTCATATAGCATTTGTCTTTATCTGACTTATTTTGCATGGCATAATGCCCTCAAGTTCATTCATGCTATCACAGAGAGTTAGATTTCTTCATGCTAAGTCCATAACTAATACATTAAGAGCACTTGCATAATCCTGAGGATAATGTTGGTTAGCTCCACACCCTATTCCCCCTCATGGTGAACAAGTTAATAGTGGTATAATCCTTGTAATTTACTCTTTCATTGTTCCCTGTCTGTTTGCCTGGCACCATTTTGCTACCTGATCTGCTTGACTTGATTCCCAATGTCCAGTGCAATAGCAAGCAGGATTTGCACCTGCCCTGAGAGGTGGGGCATGGAACATTTGTTATAATTTGGCAAAAACCATTACGATTATATAAAACAGTTGCAATTATATATATTAAAAAACCCACCCAAAACCCGCATCTGGAAACCATCAATCTGTTCTTTTTATTTATGTTTTGTTCCTTGTGGTTGTTGTTTGATTCCACATATTAAGTGTGATTATACTGCATATGATCACACTTAAAATGTGGAATCAAACAACAGCCATGTGGAATCAAACAACAAGCACAAGGAAGAAAACATAAATAAAAAGAACAGATTGATGGTTTCCAATGCGGGTTTGGGGTGTGATTATACTGCATATGGGAGAAGGCAATGGCACCCCCACTCCAGCACTCCTGCCTGGAAAACCCCATGGACGGAGGAGTCTGGAAGACTGCAGTCCATGGGGTCGCTGAGGGTTGGACACGACTGAGTGACTTCACTTTTACTTTTCACTTTCATGCATTGGAGAAAGAAATGGCAACCCACTCCAGTGTTCTTGCCTAGAGAATCCTAGGGACGGGGGAGCATGGTGGGCTGCTGTCTATGGGGTCACACAGAGTCGGACATGACTGAAGTGACCTAGCAGCAGCAGCATACTGCATATGATCACAAATATGAAGCAAATACAATTTTTACTAGAGAAACTATATCGGTTTTTAAATCAAAAAAGCAATGCAGTGACTAAATTTTGTGGATTTTAATGCTTCACAATTGCTTACTATTTCTTTCATTGGCTATTTTGGTTTATGTGAAAAAGTTATTTTAATAAATGAACATTTCTCTGTTTATAAAAATACAATACAAATCAATCCATGACACTACTCAAAATGAAAAAAAAGATGAGATACCAATAAAACTTAAATCATTCAACATTTAAAATTAATTTCTCACTCTAGCTTATTCAATGGTTCGCTTTTATGTAGTTGAAGCCCTATTATGAAGTCTATACATAAAGAAAATTCAAAAGTAAAATCAATCTATTTAATATATTCCTCTCAATCAAAAATTCCATTTCCTTTATCCTTCCTAAATTTAAATCAACTCAGAACAGTTAGAACTGGACAGGGAACAATAGAATGGTTCCAAATAGGAAAAGGAGGACGTCAAGGCTGTATATTGTCACCCTGCTTATTTAACTTACATGCAGAATACATAATGAGAAACGCTGGTCTGGAAGAACCACAAGCTGGAATCAAGATTGCTGGGAGAAATATCAATAAGCTCAGATATGCAGATGACACCAACCTTATAGCAGAATGTGAAGAGGAACTGAAAAGCCACTTGGTGAAAGTGAAAGAGGAGAGTGAAGAAGTTGACTTAAAGCTCAGCATTCAGAAAACTAAGCTCATGGCATCTGGTCCCATCACTTCATGGGAAATAGATGGGGAAACAGTGGAAACAGTGTCAAACTTTATTTTTCTGGGCTCCAAAATCACCGCAGATGGTGACTGCAGCCATGAAATTAAAAGACGCTTAACTTCTTGGAAGAAAAGTCATGACCAACCTAGAAAGCATATTCAAAAGCAGAGACATTACTTTGCCAACAAAGGTTCGTCTAGTCAAGGCTATGGTTTTTCCAGTGGTCATGTATGGATGTGAGAGTTGGAATGTGAAAAAAGCTGAGTGCCAAAGAACTGATGCTTTTGAACTGTGGTGTTGGAGAAGACTCTTGAGAGTCCCTTGGATTACAAAGAGATCCAACCAGTTCATTGTAAAGGACATCAGCCCTGGGATTACTTTGGAAGGAATGATGCTAAAGCTGAAACTCCAGTACTTTGGCCACCTCATGCGAAAGGCTGACTCATTGGAAAAGACTCTGATGCTGCGAGGGATTGGGGGCAGGAGGAGAAGGGGATGACAGAGGATAAGATGGCTGGATGGCATTACCGACTCAATGGACATGAGTGTGAGTGAATTCCGGGAGTTGGTGATGGACAGGGAGGCCTGGCATGCTGCGTTTCATGGGGTCGCAAAGAGTCGGACATGACTGAGTGGCTGAACTGAATTTATCTGAAGAACACTACATCTATATTTATATTTTGCTTATATCAGAAAACACATAATAAAATAGGGTTACAAATGCATCACTTGGAGAGAAGTTGCATCTTTAAATATAACTCATTCATTTCACATGTTTCATTTCATTTCACTAATAATGTATAATAATATTGTCCAATATAGAATGAATGTCAAATATGCGGTAGATGAGATAATGGATAGTTGTGAACTTCGTTTTTAACATCACTCACAACAAACTATATAGATATATATGTCTTCAATATCCTTCAGAAATTATTTCCTACTGTGAGACATAGGAATTTTACTTTGTTTAAAAGACAGAATTTGACCACAATTATCTTCTTTGGTAAAAATGCAATATATTACCATATTACTATAAGGATTTATACACATCTATAAGGTAACCACATCTCTTACATTATACCACATATATTAAAATGCAAAAGAAATTAATAAACAAGTAATGAAACACATCACAGACTACACAAGCATTTTGTGTTGCTTTACCCTGACTAAATAAGAGTGGAAAACTGAGCATTTCCTCATTTCTTAGCATATTCCCTTGTGGCTCAGTTGGTAAAGATCTGCCAGCATTTCTGGGGACCTGGATTTTATCCTTGGCTGGGGAACATTCCCTGGAGAAGGGAACAGCTACCCACTCTAGTGTACTGGCCTGGAGAATACAGCCCATGGAGTCAAAAAGAGTCACAGATGACTGAGTAGCTTTCACTTTCATTTTTCATCACTGGGACAAAGGGCAGAGGGTTTATCAGTAAAATCTGTGGAGTCTTATTTTCTGCTTTCTAAGGTCAAATGCCTGTTGCATGAATATTAAAACTTAGACTCTCTTCCTTTTCTCTCTTCTTATCAGTAAAATTTCTCAAGTCATCATGTTATTCAGGGCTATTTGGGCATAGATTTTTAGGTCAATTAATATAGGTGAAATAAGACCATAAGGAACATAAAAATGCATATAATCAAAGTCTCTTTCCTTTTTTTTCATGGTGTAATTTTTAGATTGAGATATTAATATAATGACATTTAGCATCACACAAGTTTTAGAGGTACAACACAATGATTTGGTATTTGTATATACTGCAAATAGGAGCTTCCTTGGTGGCTCAGATGGAAAGTAATCACCACAGTAAATCTAGTTAACATCATCATCACTCATTGTTATGATTTCTTTCTTGTGTTGAAAACTTTTAAGACCTACTCTCTGCAAATTTCAAGTGTGCGATACACTATCATTAAGTAGAGTCACCACGCTCTGTTATATCCCCATGACTTATATATAACTGTAAATTTGTACCTTTTAACCCACTTCACCCATGTTGGCTGCCCACCCAAACCCCGTGCCTGGAAACCACCAATCTGTTCTCTGTATTTATGTTTTGTTCCTCGTGGCTGTTGTTTGATTCTACATTTAAGTGTGGTCATGCAGCATTTGTCTTTCTCAGACTTATTTCATATAGCATAATGTGCTCAAGATTTATTCATGTTATCACAAATAGCAAGATTTCTTTATGGTTAGTCCATAACCAATACATTAAAAGTATCTGCATAATCCTGATGTATAAATTTGGGGTACCTCCACCCTACACACCCTTATAGTGAATAAATAATTGATAGTGGCATGTGTGTCTGATTCACTCAGTCGTGTGCGACTCCTTGTGACTCCATGGCCTGTAGCGCATCAGGCTCCTCCATCCATGGAATTTTCCAGGCAAGAATATGGAAGTGGGTTGCCATGCCCTCCTGCAGATCTTCCCAACCCAGGGATTGTACTCAGGTCTCATTTATTGCAAGTGGATTGTTTAACATCTGGGCCACCAGGAAAGCCCTTAGAAGATGATTAGAAAAAGAGAGAGAGAAAAAAAAAAAAATACTTACTTTAAATTTTAACATAAGTTCAAAATGAAAAGTAAAAGTAGTTAAAGATAGATTTCACAAGAATGTTCTAGATCATATAACTTTCTGAAACATGTACAAATATCCTAAGCAGGCATCTATAATTTTAAAATACTCTTAAAATATATTTTATATTATCACAATGATCTTAGAAGTTTCCATTATATAACACTGGATCCAAAATACTGTTCCCAGGGCAGAAAACAGAAAAAGCATAAATGAACCTTCCTAGTCACACCAGCCCTTCCTCAAGGTAGCAGTCAAATGGAGGGAAAGCTGGATTCTCTTGATAAACACAAGTGGGTTCTAATCCAGGTGTGGCCAGAGGTATAACTTGTATGACTCAGGGCAGGTGATTCAACCTCTCCAGTCTTCTGTGTTCTTAAAAATCTTTATGTATTTGACAACGGTTTACTGAATGCCTCCCCAGCACCAGATTCTACATTACAGAAATAAAATACTTTGATAAATGGGACCGGTGAGGTCACTGATTTCATTATTTTCTAGTGGAAAAGATATGTATTTGAACAAGTAATTGAAAACATGAAGAGATGGAGAAACAGGAAGGATTCATCCTGTGGGAGCAGAGAGCAAGGGAACTCGGCTTCTAGTCTAGTGGGTTAGGAGTCACCTAACATGGTCAGGCTTTCTCAAGCAATTAGACAAATTCCTACCTCTTTAGTGGAGAAACCAGATGAAACACTAGGCCTCTGTTTAGTGGTTAGTTTTTTAAATATAAATGATTGTCCATCTTCTGCTTTTTAAAACAATATATACAATGTTTAAAGGTTGCTTTCCACTTACATTTACTGCAAAACATGACTACATTACCCATGTTGTACAAAACCTCCTTCAGCCTACCTTATATTCAATAGTTTGGACATTCGCCATCACTTAATAACCCCCCACCCACTACTAACCATTAGTTCCTTCTCCACATCTGTGAATCTACTTTTCTAATTTTTTTAAAGCACGTGTTAGTTGAGTAACTTAAAGCTATTCACCTTTACTGCATACAAAAGAAATGAACTTTTCTAAATCTGTTTTCAAAAATCAATACTCAATGTACTATTCTTATTTTTAAAATCAAATTTCAAGAATAATTTGAATCAGTTCTAATGAGATGGATGAAACTGGAGCCGCTTATACAGAGTGAAGTAAGCCAGAAAGAAAAACACCAATACAGTATACTGACACATATATATGGAATTTAGAAAGATAGTAATGATGACCCTGTATGTGAGACAACAAAGAGACACAGATGTATAGAACGTACTTTTGGCCTCTGAGGGAGAGGGAGAGAGTGGGATGATTTGGGAGAATGGCATTGGAACATGTATACTATAATGTAAGAAACGAAATGCCTGTCTATGTTCAATATAGGATAGAGGATGCTTGGGGATGGAGCATGGGGATGATCCAGAGAGAAGATATGGGGTGGGAGGTGGGAGGGGGTTTCAGGATTGGGAGCTCGTGTACACCTGTGGCTGATTTGTGTCAATGTATGGCAAAACCAATACAATATTGTAACGTAGAATAAAAAAAAAAAAAAAAAAAGTTACTGATATATGCAATAAAAAAGTGTAGCAACAAGAATAATTTGAATCAATTTATTGTCTACTTTAAGTAGTAAATTGTCTAACTCTTTTGTCATGTAATTTGAAACAGTAAAACATCATTGACCTAATTAGGCATGCTTTTAATGAACTGGGATATTAAATGTACAGAAAAGAGGGGGAGCAATGTAAGATTTCCCTTCTCTTTGCTCACTCATATGTGTACATTAATCCAAATGAATCCCAAGGTCATGTCCTTCTAGATTTTTATTCATTCTCATTTAATTTTATTTTTTAATTATTTTTTTATCTTTAGATTTTATTTATTTATTAATTTATTTTTTTAAATTTATTTTAACTTTATTCTACTTTACAATACTGTATTGGTTTTCCCATACATTGACATGAATCAGCCACAGGTGTAACCGAGCTCCCAATCCTGAAACCCCCTCCCACCTCTAACCCCATATCTTCTCTCTGGATCATCCCCATGCACCAGCCCCAGGCATCCTGTATCCTGTATCGAACATAAACTGGTGCTTCGTTTCTTACATGATGGTATACATGTTTCAATGCCATTCTCCCAAATCATCCCACTCTCCCTTTCCCTCAGAGGCCAAAAGTACATTCTATACATCTGTGTCTCTTTTGTTGTCTCACATAGAGGGTCATCATTACTATCCTTCTAAATTCCATATATATGTATCAATATACTGCATTGGTGTTTTTCTTTCTGGCTTACTTCACTCTGTATAATTGGCTCCTGTTTCATCCATTTCATTAGAACTGAATCAAATGTATTCTTTTTAAGGGCTGAGTAATACTCCATTGTGCATATGTACCACAGCTTTCTTATCCATTCATCTGCTGATGGACATTTAGGTTGCTTCCATGTCCTGGCTATTATAAAAAGTGCTGCAATGAACATTGGGGTACATGTGTCTCTTTCATTTCTGGTTTCCTCAGTGTGCATGCCCAGCAGTGGGATTGCTGGGTCATAAGGCAGTTCTATTTGCAATTTTTTAAGGAATCTCCACACTGTTCTCCATAGTGGCTGTACTAGTTTGCATTCCCACCAACAGTGTAAGAGGGTTCCCTTTTCTGCACACCCTCTCTAGCATTTATTGCTTGTAGACTTTTGGATCACAGCCATTCTGACTAGTGTGAAATGGTACTTCATTGCGGTTTTGATTTGCATTTCTCGGATAATGAGTGATGTTGAGCATCTGTTCATGTGTCTGTTAGCCATCCGTATGTCTTCTTTGGAGAAATGCTTATTTAGTTCTTTGGCCCATTTTTTGATTGGCTCGTTTATTGTTCTGGAGTTCAGCTGCATACGTTGCTTGTATATTTTTGAGATTAGTTGTTTGTCAGTTGCTTCATTTGCTATTGTTTTCTCCCATTCTGAAGGCTGTCTTTTCACCTTGCTTATAGTTTCCTTTGTTGTGCAGAAGCTTTTAATTTTAATTAGATCCCATTTGTTTATTTTTGCTTTTATTTCTAGTATTCTGGGAGGTGGATCACAGAGGATCCTGCTGTGATTTATGTCGGAGAGTGTTTAGCCTATGTTCTCCTCTAGGAGTTTTATGGTTTCTGGTCTTACGTTTAGAACTTTAATCCATTTTGAGTTTATTTTTGTGTGTGGTGTTAGAAAGTGATCTATTTTCATTGTTTTACAAGTGGTTGACCAGTTTTCCCAGCACCACTTGTGAAAGAGATTGTCTTTACTCATTGGATATTCTTGCCTCCTTTGTCAAAGATAAGGTGTCCATAGGTGTTTGGATTTATCTCTGGGATTTCTGTTTTGTTCCATTGATCTATATTTCTGTCTTTGTGCCAGTATCATACTATCTTGATGACTGTGGCTTTATAGTAGAGCCTGAAGTCAGGCAAGTTGATACCTCTAGTTCCATTCTTCTTTCTCAAGATTTCTTTGGCTATTTGAGTTTTTTTGTATTTCCCTACAAATCTTGAAATTATTTGTTCTAGTTCTATGCAAAATACTACTGGTAGCTTGATAGGGATTGCATTGAATCTGTAGATTGCTTTGGGTAGTATACTCATTTTCATTATATTGATTCTTCTGATCCATGAACACGGTCTGTTTCTCCATCTATTAGTGTCCTCTTTGATTTCTTTCATCAGTGTTTTATAGTTTTCGATATATAGGTCTTTTGTTTCTTTAGGTAGGTATATTCCAAACTATTTTATTTTTTTCATTGCAATGGTGAATGGAATTGTTTCCTTAACTTCTTTTCTACTTTCTCATTATTAGTGTATAGGAATGCCAGGGATTTCTGAGTGTTGACTTTATATCCTGCAACTTTACTATATTCACTGATTAGCTCTAGTAGATTTCTGTTGGAGTCTTTAGGGTTTTCTATGTAAAGGATCATGTCATCTGCAAACAGTGAGAGTTTTACTTCTTCTTTTCCAGTTTGGATTCCTTTTATATCTTTTTCTGCTCTGACTGCTGTGGCCAAAACTTCCAGAACTATATTGAATAGTAGTGGTGAAAGTGGGCACCCTTGTCTTGTTCCTGACTTTAGGGGAAATGCTTTCAATTTTTCACCATTGAGGATAATGTTTGCTGTGGGTTTTTCATATATAGCTTTTATTATGTTGAGGTATGTTCCTTCTATTCCTGCTTTCTGGAGAGTTTTCATCATAAATGAATGTTGAATTTTGTCAAAGGCCTTCTCTGCATCTATTGAGATAATCATATGGCTTTTATTCTTCAATTTGTTAATGTGGTGAATTACACTGATTGATTTGTGGACATTGAAGAATCCTTGCATCCCTGGGATAAATGGTGTATGATCTTCTTAATGTATTGTTGGATTCTGATTGCTAGAATTTTGTTAGGATTTTTGCATCTATGTTCATATCCAATAAAATAGACTTTAAAACAAAGGCTGTGAAAAAAGACAAAGAAGGCCACGACATAATGATTAAAGGATCAATCCAAGAAGAAGATATAACAATTATAAATATATATGCACCCAACATAGGAGCACTGCAATATGTAAGACAAATGCTAACAAGCATGAAAGGGGAAATTAATAATAACACAATAATATGGAAGACTTTAATACCCCCACTCACACCTAAGGACAGATCAACTAAACAGAAAATTAACAAAGAATCACAAACTTTAAATGATACAATAGGCTATTTAGATCTAATTGAAATCTATAGGACATTTCACCCCAAAACAATGAATTTCACCTTCTTCTCAATGCACACAGAACCTTTTCCAGGATAGATCACATCCCGCGCCATAAATCTAACCTTGATAAATTCAAAAATATCGAAATCATTCCAAGCATCTTTTCTGACCATAATGCACTAATGTTAGATCTCAATTACAGGAGAAAAACTATTAAAAATTCAAACATTTGGAGGCTGAAGAACACCCTTCTGAATAACCAACAAATCCCAGAAGAAATCAAAAAGAAAGCAAAACATGCATAGAAATGAATGAAAATTAAAACACAACTACCCAAAACCTGTGGGACACCGTAAAAGCAGTGCTAAGGGGAAAGTTCATAGCAGTACAGGCATACCTCAAGAAACAAGAAAAAGACAAATAAATAATCTAACTCTACACCTAAAGCAACTAGTAAAGGAAGAAATAGAGAACCCCAGAGTTAGTAGAAGGAAAGAAATCCTAAAAATAGGGTAGAAATAAATGCAAAAGAAACAAAAGAGACCATAGCAAAAATCAACAAAGCAAAAAGCTGGTTCTTTGAAAGGATAAATAAAATTGACAAACCATTAGCCAGACTCATCAAGAAACAAAGAGAAAAAATCATATCAACAAAATTAGAAATGAAAATGGAGAGATCACAATAGACAACACAGAAATACAAAGGACCATAAGAGACTACTATCAGCAATTATATGCCAATAAAATGGACAACGTGGAAGAAATGGACAAATTCTTAGAAAAGTACAACTTTCCAAAACTGAACCAGGGAGAAATAGAAAATCTTAACAGAGCCATCACAAGCATGGAAATTGAAACTGCTATCAGAAAACTTCCAGCAAACAAAAGTCCAAGTACAGATGGCTTTGCAGTTGAATTCTACCAAAAATTTTGAGGAGAGCTAATGCCTATCCTACTCAAACTCTTCCAGAAAATTGCAGAGGAAGGTAAACTTCCAAAGTCATTCTATGAGGCCACGATCACCCTAATACCAAAACCTGACAAAGACGCCTACAAAAGAAGAAAACTACAGGCCAATATAACTGATGAACATAGATGCAAAAATCATTTAATTTTGGAACTGAAAGATAAGTCCAAGATTATCTGCCACACCAGATTCCTTCTCTTTCAGTCCAGTTAGGTCACTCAGTTGTGTCTGACTCTTTGTGACCCCATGAATCACAGCATGCCAGGCCCCTTGTTCATCACCATCTCCCGGAGTTCACTCAGACTCATGTCCATCGAGTCTGTGATGCCATCCAGCCATCTCATCTTCAGTCATCCCCTTCTCCCCCTGCCCTCAATCTTTCCCAGCATCAGAGTCTTTTCCAATGAGTCAACTCTTCACATGAGTTTGCCAAGGTACTGGAGTTTCAGCTTTAGCACCATTCTTTCCAAAGTAATCCCAGGGTTGAACTCCTTCAGAATGGACTGGTTGGATGTCCTTGCAGTCCAAGGGACTCTCAAGAGTCTTCTCCAATACCACAGTTCAAAAGCATCAATTCTTCAGCGCTCAGCCTTCTTCACAGTCCAACTCTCACATCCATACATGACCACAGGAAAAACCATAGCCTTGACTAGACGGACCTTAGTTGGCAAAGTAATGTCTCTGCTTTACCCTTCTGGATATACTTTCTTCTCTCTCCACCATGTGTATGGCCTCTGTGGGATGGCCTAGGGACCACATCAACAGACCCCCTTACTTTCTGTCTTCCTGTTGGGATCAACAAATGGGAAGCCCTGGCAGAAGATGGATGGAAGGATAAAGAATGAGATCCGTGAGCTTATTCCCCTGGCTCCCTCCTCTTAAATTTTCCTAGATACAGCCACAGTTTCTTCAAGATGTCCTCCTCTGCAAGACTCTGTTTAAGTTCCACAGATGCCCCCTTCTCCCATTTCTTTGGATCTAGGCTGACAACAACTCATTTAATAGCAACCAACTCCCATAACTTGATAATGTTGTCATTTCAGTATACTGTTTAATTTGTTTGATTTCTAAATGCTACAATTTATTTTTACACATGAAAACACTGAACCTGAAGAAACATGACTGTCAAGTTTAAGGTAACACAACTAGTAGCCAGCCAGTGAGTGATGGTGGGAAGAAACCAGAACATTCCTTTGTCAGGAACAGAAGCTTTTCTGAAGCAAATTAAACAGACAAAAAGATGGAGATGTTCTTTGGACCACAGAGCAGGGAAGTTCAGTGGGACTGACTTGGAGAATGGGAGGAGGCAGAGTCCAACCTTTATTATCAGGACTGTGTCTCTTTTCTCCACCCTCTCCTTAGCTCCAGGTTGACAGGCAGGTTGTCCCGACAGAACAGAAAATGCAACTACTAGAAGCTGTATCTTTACTCATCCCAAAAGCTCTAGCAAAGACCCAGAGACAAGCCCACCGTAAACAAATTAGGTGAATCCTGAGTGCTCAGTTCAAGACAGCTGGCCATTCCTGGAGTGAGGAAATAGGGTCAGCCCCACTTCCAAAACATAGACTCAGGTGGCAAATAGATGATTTCTAAGAGAAAGTGACAGAAAGAAAGCAGAAGATAGAAACATTCCACAGAAATATGGGCAGGAGTGTAGATTCAACAGACAACTGGTATACCAAAGCAAGAACAGAATCAGTTATCTGAACCTAATTCAATTTATGTTTCACTATGACATATACTGGAGAAGGAAATGGCACCCCACTCCAGTACTCTTGCCTGGAAAATCCCATGGACCGAGGAGCCTGGTAGGCTGCAGTCCATGTAGTTGCTAAGAGTCGGACACAACTAAGAGACTTCACTTTCATTTTTCACTTTCATGCATCGAAGAAGGAAATGGCAACCCAGTCCAGTGTTCTTGCCTGGAGAATCCCAGGGATGGGGGAGCCTGGTGGGCTGCCATCTATGGGGTCACACAGAGTCGGACACAACTGAAGCGACTTAGCAGCAGAGTAGCAGCATGACACATACAGCAACCAAATAATCTGACTGAACCTAAATCTTATTCCATGGAACCTAAAGAAAACAGTCAACCTGTACATACCAATGATCAATATTGTGTTGTAGTTACAAGTCACAGAGTATTATCACATACATTATCTCATTTAATTCAGTTATTCCAGATTCAGAATTCCATACACTTTTTCTGTGGCCTTTTTCAAGGTCAGACAAATGTTTGTGAACTTTGAGAATCCAAAGATTATTTATAAATGCTCAGTGGTGTTCACATATAGTTAAGAAACTATAATGTAAACATTTCCGAGGAACTCATGCTTGTCAGTTTTATTGTGCTAAGAATCACTGTGGAAATTCAGTCAGAGACCCATTAGGATATACTTCTGGGTCAAAGGTCAAAGTTCTTGAAAGGTCATGCCTTTTTCTCTGCAATCTGCATTTTTCCCAGGCCACAAGGATCACTCTAATACAAAAATATAGCTTCCCCACTCCCTGTGAAAACCATTCACCAAGGCCTTTGCCGTAATATTGCAGAAAAGTATGGATATGTGTGCTTACTTACACAAATATGTGTGGTTAGTATAAAAATCTCTAAAAAATGATCAAGAGGCCAAGGCTGGCAGACTCTCATGATGGTTTGGGGGCAAACTGTGAGTTTTCTCTGGTGAAATTTAGAGGTCAGAAAATACATGAAGATGACCCCATGATGAAGTATTTAGTAAGCTGGGGGAGAGAACAAATTCGGTGTGTATTCCACTCAATTTAGAGTGAAAACTAGAACTTGATTCAGAAGGTTAAGAGGAAAGACCAAACACAATAATATGAAAGGATGAATTTATTTTGACCTTTCTTGATACAGGTAAAAGTATTTAATAAACCTAGCAATTTATACATATATAAATATAAAAGAATATTTAAGTTTATATATATAAATTGCATCTATACATAAAACAGTATATAAAAGTGCATATATACAGTTTCAGACATTTTCTAAATTTCTCAGTTATGAAAAAAGATGGATTGAAGATTTCCAAATTTGCAAACATCATGTGATATTTTCAAATGTACTTTTCCAAATGGTGATGGCAACCATGGATCAACCCATTGGCCAACATGAGGTTAGTAATCCCCATGTCAGAGTTTATTTGGTGCTGCTAGTTAGAAAAACTGAAGTTGATATGTTTGTCAAAGCTCAAAACTATTTTCAGAGCATTTCACTTCAGAGGCAGATGGAAACACCTACTCTCTGGAGGAACCATCTCAGAAAATTGGTGACAGATGTGATATGAGGACAGGAACGGAGAAGTGAGTAAGCAAAGGTGACTCTGAAATCTTGAGCCTCTCACTGTGTATTCACTCAACTATGCTTACAGAGCCCTCTGCTTTTCTACTGACTACAAAACAGTAGGAAAGAAAACAGCTGAAGTCAGCCTGCTTCTTACACGAACCAGTCACTGAGCAATGCAAGGAGGACCCGTTTTAGGAGATGTAGTCTTATTCACAGAGTGCTGGGAGGTTCCTCATAGTCCATGAATTGTTTCTAAGGGGATTAACCAAAAGTAAATTAAAAGAACCTGATTAAAATCTCCCAAGCACGTTTGGAATTTAAGTAGAAATGAAATGCACGTCTGGTAACCAAGATTCAGTCACAGAGGAGTCAGCTCCAGAACCAGTTTAGACAAATATCTGTGTATCGTATCTGCTCAATCTGGCGTCTCCCCATTTTCCAAACAAATGACTGTGTAGTATCATTTAAAATCCACAATTCAGTTTTCATCTCAGTCTACATATGAACTTTGACATGTTAGCACTGTGTTGGAAAGAGGATGCAAACAAATAGATTTATCAGAGGTTGAGAAGCAAAATAAGAGCTACTGTCGTGGAAGGAAAAATATTGCTTAGCCTAACTGCCGACATAATTTCTAATGGGTTAAAGCAAAGTTAAGGAACAGATCAGACCTCAAGATTCAATCTTTGAGGCTCATGTTTTGAGCTTTATATTCTGAACATAGAGTTTCACAATATTGTAGTACATCATTATCATTCTCGGAAAGAATATGAGGAAACAAAGAGTTGTCAGGAGAGTTAATTTTCATCACAAAATGGTTAACATTTAGTTTCTAGCATATCAGATAAGTTATGCAAGATACATATGTCAAGTAAGCACTGATAGAATACGTTAAAACATTAGCATGCATAGATGCACACAGAAGACTTTTTCTATGGTTATCATAAAGCATGTTGAACATGCAAAGAAAAAAAATAAAGAGCCCTATCCCCAAAATATTGTGTAATCTGAAGATGCAATTACACTCTACATAGGAGAATGACAGACACCCATAAAATGTGTAATCCACAAATACTATAACAACAATAGTAAAATTCCCATGAATACAACTAATATTCTGGAACTCAGTTCAGTCAGTTCAGTTCAGTCACTCAGTCGTGTCTGACTCTGCGACCCCATGAATAGCAGCACGCCAGGCCTCCCTGTCCATCACCAACTCCAGGAGTTCACTCAGACTCACGTCCATTGAGTCAGTGATGTCATCCAGCCATCTCTTCCTCTGTCATCCCTTTCTCCTCCTGCCCCCAATCTCTCTCAGCAACAAAGTCTTTTCCAATGAGTCAACTCTTCACATGAGATGGCCAAAGTACTGGAGTTTCAGCTATAGCATCATTCCTTCCAAAGAAATCCCAGGGTTGATCTCCTTCAAAATGGACTGGTTGGATCTCCTTGCAGTCCAAGGGACTCTCAAGAGTCTTCTCCAACACCACAATTCAAAAGCATCAATTCTTTGGTACTCAGCTTTCTTCACAGTCCAACTCTCACATTCATACATGACCAGTGGAAAAACCATAGCCTTGACTAGACAAACTTTGTTGGCAAAGTAATGTCTCTCCTTTTCAATAGCTATCTGGGTTGGTCATAACTTTTCTTCCAAGGAGTAGGCATCTTTTAATTTCATGGCTGCATTCATCATCTGCAGTGATTTTGGAGCCCATAAAAATAAAGTCTGACACTGTTTCCACAGTCATCCATTAGTCATGAAGTGATGGGACCAGATGCCATGAGCTTAGTTTTCTGAATGTTGAGCTTTAAGCCAACGTTTTCACTCTCCTCTTTCACTTTCATCAAGAGGCTTTTTAGTTCCTCTTCACTTTCTGACACAAGGGTGGTGTCATCTGCATATCTGAAGTTACTGCTATTTCTCCTGGCAATCTTGATTCCAGCTTGTGCTTTTTCTAGCCCAGAGTTTCTCATGATGTACTCTGAATATAAGTTAAATAAGCAGGGTGACAATATACAACCGTGATGTACTCCTTTTCCTATTTGCAACCAATCTGTTGTTTCATGTCCACTTCTAACTGTTGCTTTCTGACCTGCACATACGTTTCTCAAGAGGCAGCTCAGGTGGTCTGGTATTCCCATCTGTTTCAGAATTTTCCACAGTTTATTGTGATCCACACAGTCAAAGGCTTTGGCATAGTCAATAAAGCAGAAATAGATGTTTTTCTGGAACTCTCTTGCTTTTTCCATGATCCAGTGTATGTTGGCAATTTGATCTCTGGTTCCTTTTCCTTTTCTAAAATGAACTTGAACATCAAGGAGTTCACAGTTCACGTATTGCTGAAGCCTGGCTTGAAGAATTTTGAGCATTGCTTTACTAGCTTGTGAGATGAGTGCAATTGTGTGGTAGTTTGAGCATTCTTTGGCATTGGCCTTTCTTTGGGACTGGAATGAAAACTGACCTTTTCCAACTTTGTGGCCACTGCTAAGTTTTCCAAAGTGAGTGCAGCACTTTCACAGCATCATCTTTCAGGATTTGAAATAACTCAACTGGAATTCCATCACCTCCACTAGCTTTGTTTGTAGTGACGCTTTCTAAGGCCCACTTGACTTCACATTCCAAGATGTCTGGCTCTAGATTAGAGATCATATCATCGTGAGTATCTTGGTCATGAAGATCTTTTTTATACAGTTCTTCCGTGTATTCTTGCCACTTCTTAATATCGTCTGCTTCTGTTAGGTCCATCCCATTTCTGTCCTTTATCAAGCCCATCTTTGCATGAACTGTTCCTTTGGTATCTCTAATTTTTTTTGAAGAGATCTCTAGTCTTCTCCATTCTGTTGTTTTCCTCTATTTCTTTGCACTGAACACTGAGGAAGGCTTTCTTATCTCTTCTTGCTAATCTTTGGAACTCTGCATTCAGATGCTTATATCTTTCCTTTTTCTTTTGCTTTTCGCCTCTCTCTTCTTTTCACAGTTATTTGTAAGGCTTCCCCAGACAGCCATTTTGCTTTTTGCATTTCTTTTCCATGGGGATGGTCTTGATCCCTGTCTCCTATACAATGTCATGAGCCTCAGTCCATAGTTCATCAGGCACTCTATCTGTCAGGTCTAGGTCCTTAAATCTATTTCTCACTTCCATTGTATAATCATAAGGGATTTGCTTTAGGTCATACCTGAATGGTCTACAAGTTTTCCCTACTTTCTTCAATTTAAGTCTGAATTTGGCAATAAGGAGCTCATGATCTGAGCCACAGTCATCCCCCGGTCTTCTGGTCTTGCTTTTGCTGTCTGTATAGAGCTTCTCCATCTTTTTTTTTTTTGCAAAGAATATAATCAATCTGATTTTGGTGTTGACCACTTGGTGATGTCCAT
This sequence comes from Nanger dama, assembly GCA_917880005.1. Lineage (NCBI taxonomy): Eukaryota > Metazoa > Chordata > Mammalia > Artiodactyla > Bovidae > Nanger > Nanger dama. Next base: position 8,470,004 of record CAKJTW010000032.1, on the reverse strand, counting down.
GTGTGGAGTCTTCTCTTGTGTTGTTGGAAGAGGGCGTGTGCTATGCCCAGTGCGTTCCCTAGGCAAAACTCTATTAGTCTTTGCCCTACTTCATTCCATATTCCAAGGCCAAATTTGCCTGTTATTCCAGGTGTTTCTTTACTTCTTACTTTTGCATTCCAGTCTCCTATAATGAGAAGGACATCGTTTTTGGGTGTTAGTTCTAAAAGGTCTTGTAAGTCTTCATAGAACCATTCAGCTTCAGCCTCTTCTATATTACTGGTTGGGGCATAGACTTAGATTGCTGTGATATTGAATGGTTTGCCTTGGAAATGAACAGAGATCATTCTGTCCTTTTTGAGACTGCATCCAAGTACTGCATGTTGGACTCTTTTGTTGGGCTACTCCATTTCTTCTAAGGTATTCCTGCCCACAGTAGTAGACATAATGTTCATCTGATTCAAATTCACCCATCCCAGTCCATTTTAGTTCACTGATTCCTAGTATGTTGACATTCACTCTTGCCATCTCCTGTTTGACCACTTCCAAGTTGTCTTGATTCAGGGAACTGACATTCCAGGTTCCTATGCAATATTGCTCTTACAGCATCGGATCTTGCTTCTATCACCAGTCACATCCACAGCTGGGTATTGTTTTTGCTTTGGCTCCATCCCTTCATTCTTTCTGGAGTTATTTCTCCATTGATCTTCACTAAAGTTATCTAAAGGGCTAATCCAGATTATATGTGTTTCTTATTTTACATTCTTCCTTAAAACGCCATTTCTTTAATAAAGTGTAGCTAATTTGCATCTAAAAGTGTGAGGTGGATAAAAGTTTGTCACTTTGTAATCTAAGTGTACAAGATTATCACAGGTACAGGCAATTAATAGGCAGATTGCCCTACACCCAGAGACCTTGGGGACCCCTCACTAGAAGTAAGGCATATTTGAGATTTCAGCTCAGTTACAGATAGAATTAGGCAGAGAAAACTTATACACCCTGTTCTCATTTTCTCGTTTCTTTTGAAATTGAGAACACACTTGAGTCACATTGAAGTGATATTATGGACTTGCATAACATTTTTTTTTCCCTCTGCAATGTGAATGTGCATATTTCAAATATCAAGCCTTTGATCTAAGTTGCTTCATCAGAACACTCTATAGAGGCTGGAAACCATTTCTATATATGGGTTTGCTATGCTGAGAGGAAGACTACTCTAGCTTGGAAATATCCCATCAGAAAGCTCTTTTGAGTCTTCCTCAGCCTAAACACTTTATTGAGAGGGGTCAAAGTTACAAACTGCTAAAACAAATCCCAAAGTACACAGTGCTCCCACAAGGAAGCTAAGCTAAGTGGAAACTCAGACTTTACCAACTGGACTCCTAAATGCAGCAAGGGACAAACAGTAAAAATGCCCTTAAAAAACAAGAAGTACAATCTCCTAAATCCTACTGATTTTCACAAGTTGTCCAGTAAGTTAAAAAGACTAGCTTCTTAGGTATCAATGTAGAAATGAAACTGAACTGTTCAAGAAGGAGGAAGTGGTAACAATAGTGGTGTGGTCAGCCCAAACTTTGAACTCTCAGAGCAACCAGCCTGCAAACTACAAAGCACCAGATGGTTTTATAAACCCGAAGGTCCATAAATCTTTCTTTACAGTTTCTAAAAAAAAAAAAAAAAAAAAAATTTTCTTTGTGGGATTGAGGAAAATGTTTGCCACTGAGTATCTGAGTCCACCAAACCCTAATAGCTTTTTAAGTTTTCTTGCTCTGCATGGAGGAGAGGAGCAGAACAGAGGCCAAGAGAACAAGCTCAGAGCACACAGAGTCATCTGGCAGCTGTCTTGCTGGGGAGAGAAGGCTGAGCTTCTATTTCTCAACCTTGACTGTCTCACTGTAGTCATCACAACTTAATGAAGTTCTAAGATTTTAAACATTTATGGACTGAGTTTACAGATTCCTCCTTCTCTTGGAAAATAATACATGTTTCTGATTTTCAACTTCAACTCCAAATCTCCAGTTTTTAAATCATATTCAGCAATGGCCAGAAAGAGGGAATGATGAGGTGAAAGACTTCCCTGATTTTTCTATTTAGTCAGTAATTTGTGCCTGATTCTTTTGCAAACCCTTGGACAGTAACCAACCAGCTCCTCTGTCCATGACATTTCACTGGCATCAATACTGGAGTGGGTTGCCATTTCCTTGTCCAGGTGATTTTCACCACTCAAGAAGTCAGACCCATGTCTCCTGCATTGGCAGGTGGGTTCTTTACTGCTGAACCAGCAGTGTAACTTTAATTTGTAATGGAATCAACTTTATACCCACAATTTTTAATGTGTGTGTTTGAGCTACCCATTTCCCACATCCTACCCGATAGAACATGCAGGAAGAGTACAGAAAATTGGAGGAAAGAGGGGCATACCAAAGAGGGATTGGTAGCCACAATGCAAATCAGCTCATTTCACTTGTCAAGGTCTGTGTACACATCTGTGTATGGAGCATCCTTGTGCCAACTTTGTCAGGTAGAGATTCAATCAGGCAAGAGTCTGCAAAAAAATAAGGGTTTGATTTTGCTACAAAAATTAGTGAATCAGAAAAGGGCAACTGTTTTTGGCAGACCCATCTATCTTACATAGTTTGGCCACTGAAATATAGAAGCATCCCATTATTTCATATTCTTGCATCCATTTCCTGCTCTATTCAACCCTTCATTACACATCACCTTAACTTCTTCCCTTGCTTCTCAGGTTTCTTTCTTTCTTAAGTGCGTGAAACCCTTGTTTCCTTGTTTATCACAATGAGACTAACACCAGCATGGATATAAAAATTGCTTTGTAAATTATGAAGCTTTTAAACAATTTCAAGCATGATTAACTACCCATATATCAAAATATCCAAAAGATAGAGTGCAAATAAGACATGAGAAATGCTAAATGCTGAAGATGGCTTACTCTTAGAAAATTATGCTCAAGATCCTTTAATAATCACAAAAAAAGTTTATTAGGAATTATTAGACTAGAGAGGTTTAAAATTCTATGGAAAATGGAAACCAAAACATGGAATGACTTTAAGCTTCAAGGTATATATAATAAGAAATTTCTACAATCTGGGTTGTTGAACCTTGGGGTGGATCATTAAAGAAGACTGTGGACTGACTTCCCAGGAATTGAATGAGGAACAGAATGGACTAGAAAGGTTTAAAATTCTATGGAAAATGGAAAACAAACATGGAATGACTTTAAGCTTCAAGGTATATATAATAAGAAATTTCTACAATCTGGGTTGTTGAATCCTGGGGGATCATTAAAGGAGACTGTGGACTGACTTTCTTGGAATTGTATAAGGAACAGAATGGTCACCATCTGATGTGGTTCCCACTCTGTAACCAAGCAAAAGCACTGAGAGAAATCAGGTCACCCCAATGCTATTTTCTAGTTTCAAAATTTGATTAAAGCATTAGTTTTTTAAAACTCTTATGCATAGTACCTATAACTTTAATACAAGCACTCTTATTTTAAAATGTAAAATTTCCTAAAGAATGGAAAAGTAGTCAAAAATTCCAGCTATTATGGTACAAATAATAAAAGTATCTTTCCAAATGCAACACATGTTCATTTTAACAGCAGCCATTTCAGGTGAGACTTCTGTTGATAAGACACCCCCAGAGGTTCAAAAATCAGAGGTGGTGATAGAAAAACAAGACCAAGTTTCTCAGTTTTGCTGTATCCTCACAAAGGCCCTATGATCTACATGGTCCAAAAGGATAACCATATTCAGCCCTGTGAAAAATGTCAAACTTTTCAGAACTGGTCATCATAACACTGTCAGAGACCTTCCACATCAAAGTTAATGACATCTTTCTTAGATGATCCTTCAGCTACCCTTTGCGTATCTTTATGAATATATTGATGTCTATGCATTTGTATTTGTTGAATATATTTTTTAAGATAATGAATGAGGAACGTTAAGATTTTCTTCTTATTTGAAGGTTTTGTGTGGGATTTTCACATTTTTTATTCACATTTTACTCTGAAAATAAGATAATTAGGACGAAAAAATAAGTCTAAATTTTTTATCTTCAGCCACTGGAAAATGGGAACCTAACTTCACTCTGCATGCCAATCATTTATTATGTGGGGTGTGTGGTTGTGATGGGCATATGTATGCAAGCGTAAGACAGACACTACTGCTCAAGCAGCCTGAAAAATTTCGTGCACCACCGATCTAGTCCTGACAAGAAGACCTAGCTTGGGAAAAAACAAACAAATAAACAAACAAAAAACTAGCCCCTCAGTGCTACCCTCAGCCTAGTGGATCTCCTTAAAAACAGAAATGATACAGGAGAGGCTTTTATTTCACACAGGCAGGTTCAGGTAGAAGTGACTTTTTCACCTTTGGAGACTAAGCAGCCAGTTATAATATTTGTATGGAAGCTGACTTATTAAATTTGCCCTCAAAGATAAGGAACCTACCAAAGCACTAAAAAGAGGAGAAGAGGGTCCAGTTAAAAGTGAGGCCAGAGGCTGAGGGGCTAGTCATCAACTGAGAACTACTTAATTATTAATCCTTTCACTTAAGTGATATTTAAGCATCGGAAAAATCTCCATTTTGCCTTTCTCAGTAGATACTGCAAAGTTTTCTTTTTCCTGTGTAGACACTGACATATATAAATCAAATGTCATGAATAGTGACTAGCAAACAGAGTATTTTTTGAGACAGAATTGACAAATAAAACTGTAAGATATTTAAAGTATATAATATGATAATTTGGAGAAGGCAATGGCACCCCACTCCAGTAATTTTGCCTGGAAAATCCCATGGACAGAGGAACCTGGTGGGCTGCAGTCCATGGGGTCGCTAGAGTTGGACACGACTGAGCAACTTCACTTTCACTTTTCCCTTTCATGCATTGGAGAAGGAAATGGCAACCACTCCAGTGTTCTTGCCTGGAGAATCCCAGGGATGGGGGAGCCTGGTGAGCTGCTGTCTATAGGGTTGCACAGAGTTGGACATGACTGAAGTGACAGCAGCAGCAGCAGCAACATAATTTTATATATGTATATATTATTTTTAAAATTTACTTTTTGCCATAGGTAACTTATACTTTTATTTTTTAATATCAATTTATTTATTTTAATTGGAGGTTAATTATTTTACAATATTGTATTAGTTTTGCCATATTATACAGAGTGAAGTAAGCCAGAAAGAAAAACACCAATATAGTATACTGACACATACATATGGAATTTAGTACCATGGTAATGATAATCCTGTATGCAAGACAGCAAAAGAGACATAAATTTACTTTTAACTGTAGTATAATTGCTTTACAATGTGTTGGTTTCTGCCGGGAGCCAGCACGGGAGATTCCACCCATGACAAGGTCATGCAGGACTCAAGAGAATCCCTGGGCCATCTGACCCATGACAAGGTCATGTGGAAGAGTCCTGATGAGCAAGGCCTCAGGACTCGACGGACCCCCTGGACCTGCTGGAGCATCTGCCCCTGAACCAGAATCTGTCTGTCGTACTATTTTATGTCTTTCACCAGCTCTTCTGACATTAGCAGGAGGCTGTCCCTGACCTAAAGAGTTAACTTAGGGCTTTAGTTTATAAATTTCCTGGGCATGAAGGAGTGTCTCAAACCCCCTGTTAGCATTCTAGCTTACTGGGCAGATTTATCCAGACTCTTGCAACATCATTGAGCCTATGCTTGCTGCCAAGTTCTCACATCACTTATCCATTGTTTTCCTGGGAGTGCATATAGTCAGGATGTAGAAGAAACAAGTAATAGCCTTCGCATTAGCAACATTAGATTTTGAGTTAATAAGTCCTTTCTTTGCTGTAACGTGCTGAATCTTTGCTCCATAAAAATGTTATTCTGTACTTTAAGGGTGACGCAGGCTAAAAATTTAAGAAGAAACACTATAAGGGAAAACCATTGTTCTGGCTGACCAACCTTTATCAAAAAGAGGTCATGGAATATCAACAGGCCTCTGGAACAGAAGATGATGTGCAAAAAGTGGGACTCTTGCGGAAGGGAAGCTGATATCGATAAAAGTTATTACTGATGGAATGTTGAGTTGACTCTGTATTTTTCACCTTGCTGTATGTATAACTCAGGGTATAAAAGCCCCAAGAAGAATAAAGTAAATGGGTCTTGCTCACCAAAGAAGCTTGGTCACCCTGTGTCTCATTCTTTATCTCTTTATCTATCTTTTTTCATTCGCCGATGTCGTCCATCCTGAGGATATCCCTGAGTCCAGGGGGTTTCTGCTGTACAACGATGTGAATCAGCCATAAGTATACATGTGTCCCCTCCCTCTTGCATCCCCCCGCCACGCACCCCATCCCACTTCTCTCGGTTGTCACAGAGCACTGGGTAAGCTTCCTGTGTCACTCAGCCACTTCCCACTAGCTATCTATTAATATCTTACATTGGTAATGTACTGTCAATGCTACTCTCTCAATTCAACTTGCCCTCTTCTTCCCCTATTGTATCCACAAATCTGTTCTCTGTCTGTGTCTCTCTTCCTGCCCTGAAAATAGGCTAACAAGTGCCATTTTTCTAGATTCCATATATACATTAATATACCATATTTGTTTTCTCTTTCTGACTTACTTCACTCTACATAACAGGCTGAGGGTTCATCTACCTCAGCTCAATGACCCAAATTCACTTCCTTTTAAGGTTAATTAAAATTCCCTTGTGTAGATGTACCACACTTTCTTTATCCATTCCTCTCTCTCAGTGCACATCTAGACTGCTCCCAAGTCCTGGCTATTGTAAACACTGTTGCAATGAATTTAGGGGTACATGTGTCTTTATGAATTATGGTTTTCTCAGGGTATATGCCCAATAGTAGAATTTCTAGGACATACGGTAGTTTTGTTAGGACTTCCCTGATGGCTCAGCAGCTGAAGAATCTGCTTGCAATGCAGAAGACACAGGAGATGGTTCAATCTCTAGGTTGGGAAGCTCCTTGGAGGAGGAAATGCAACCTACTCCAGAATACTTGCCATTTCCACCTACCTCTCTGTGATAGTGCTGACTCTCATTTACATATGTATTAGAAAAGATTTTCCCTGTTTATTAATAAGTCACATTCCTGTCATCTGACATGTTTACCTTTTATTTTTTAAAGAGAACACAGGTAAGATCCTCTCTATTATACAGCATCAATTATACAACACAATTTTATCAGTTATAGTCATCATGCTATTCATTAGATCCTCAGAACTTATAATTTTCATATTTTAAAATGTATAACCTTTAACAAACTCGTCCCTATTTCCCCACTCTCCAAGCCTTGGCAATCACTTACCTATACTGTTTCTGAGTTCCACTATTTTTTTTTTTCTTTTTATATTCCTTACAATTGAGATCATATAGTAACTGTCTTTCTCTAACTTGTTTTACTTAGCATTAGGCCCACCAATTTCATTCATGGTGCCACAAATGGAAGAATTTCTCTCTTTTCAATGGCTAAATAAAATTCATATATATATATATATATATATATGTATGTATATATATATATATCACATCACATTGTTTTAATCTTTTCACCTGCTGACAGATACCTAGATTATTCTCATAATTGGTTGTTTCCTGGCTACTGTGAATATAGATGCAATGGACATGGGAGTACAGGTTTCCTTTGTGATAATTATTTCATTTCCTTTGAGTATGTATGCAGAAATGAATTATATACAGAAGTGGGTTAATGGCTGCATAACTCTTCTTTGTGAAATTTCATGAGATACTTCGAGAAGGTATTCCATGGAAGTTGCACCAATATACATTCCTCCCAATAATCCATTAAGACCTCCCTTTTCTAGACATCTTCACCCATACTTATTTATCACTTTATGGTAAAAGACATTTAAACAAGAATGAGATGGTCTATGTTGTACTTTTGATTTGTACTTCCCTGATAGTGATGTTGAGCATCTTGTGATATACTTCTTGGGCATTCTGTATCTCTTATTTGGGGAGAAAATTGTCTATCCTTAAAAATAGCATGCACTTTGTAAACTGTATTTGAATATATAAAACTCAGTTACCTATCCATACACCAAAACAAATAACAGAAATACAATAATCCCATTTACAATTGCATCAAAAAATAAAATACTTAGAAATATATTTAAGCAAGGTGTTGAAAGATCTATGTATGAAAACATTCAAGACACTCATGAAAGAAATGTATAAAGACACAAAGGAAACATATTTCATATTTATTGACTGGAACAATTAATATTGTTAATACATCCATACTATCCAAAGCTATCTATATATTCATTGCAGTGTCTTTCAAAATTCCAAGGCATGGTTCACAAAACAGGAAAAAAAAAATTACAGCTTGTATAAAACTGTTGTTCAGTTGCCAGGTCTCGTCTGACTCTGTGAATCCACAGACTGCAACATGACAGACTTTCCTGTCCCTTACTATCTCCTAGAATTTGCCCAAGTACATATCCATTGAATTGGTGATGCCATCCAACAATCTCATCCTCTGTCACCCTCCTTTTCTTCTGCATTCAATCTTCCCCAGCATCAGGGTCTTTTCCAATGAGTCAGCTCTTCACATTAGGTGGCCAAAGTATTAGAGCTTCAGCTTTAACATCAGTCCTTCGGAAGAGTAAATGGGGTTGATTTCCTTTATGGTTGACTACTTTGATCTCCTTGGTGCCCAAGGACTCTCAAGAGTCTTCTACAGCACCACAGTTCGAAAACATCAGTTCTTGAGCATTCTGCCTTCTTTACTGTCTGTCCAGCTCTTACATGTGTACCTGACTACAGGAAAGAGCCTAGCCTTGACTATACAGACCTCTGTTGGCAAAGTGATGTTTTTGCTTTTAACACACTATCTAGGTATTTCACAGCTTTCCTGCCAAGAAGCAATCGTCTTCTAATTTCATGGGTGCAGTCACCATCCACAGTGATTTTAGAGCCCAAGAAGAGGAAATCTGTCACTGCTTCCACCTTTTCCCCTTCTATTTGCATGTAAGTGATGGGACCAGATACAGTGATCTTAGATTTTCTGATACTGAGTTTGTTTTTGTTTTGGAAGATAAAGAACATTTACTATTTTTATTTTTTTTTCTTTTTTAAAAATTTATTTATTTATTTATTTTAAATTACAATACTGTATTTGTTTTGCCATACATTGACACGAATCAGCCATAGGTGAACACAATCTCTCAATGTCGAAGTCCCCTCCCACCTCCCACCCCACATCCTCTACTTGAATCATCCTGTGCATCAGCCCCATGCATCCTGCATCCTACATTGAACATAGATTGGCGCTTCGTTTCTTACACGAAAATATACGTTTCATTGCCATTCTCCCAAACCATTCCACCCTTTCCCTCTCCCTCAGAGTCCAAAAGTCCACTCTATACCTCTGTGTCTCTTGGTTGTCTCACATACAGGGTCATCATTACTGTCTTCTAAATTCCATATATATGTGTCAGTATACTGTATTGGTGTTTTTCTTTCTGGCTTACTTCACTCTGTATAATTGGTTCCAATTTCATCCATCTCATTTGAACTGAGTCAAATTTATTCTTTTTAAGGGCTGAGTAGTATTCCATAGTGTATATGTACCACAGCTTTCTTATCCATTCATCTGCTGACGGACATCTAGGTTGCTTCCATGTCCTGGCTATTATAAACAGCGCTGCAATGAACATTGGGGTACATGTGTCTCTTTCAATTCTGCCTCGGTGTGTATGCCCAGCAGTGGGATTGCTGGGTCATAAGGCAGTTCTATTTGCAATTTTTTAAGGAATCTCCACACTGTTTTCCATAGTGGCTGTACTAGTTTGCATTCCCACCAGCAGTGTAAGAGAGTTCCCTTTTCTCCAGATCCTCTCCAGCATTTATTGCTTGTAGACTTTTGGATCGCAGCCATTCTGACTGGTGTGAAATGGTACCTCATTGTGGTCTTGATTTGCATTTCTCTGATAATGAGTGATGTTGAGCATCTTTTCATGTGTTTGTTAGCCATCCGTATGTCTTCTTTGGAGAAATGCCTATTTAGTTCTTTGGCCCATTTTTTTATTGGATCATTTATTTTTCTGGAGTTGAGCTGTGTAAGTTGCTTATATATCTTTGAGATTAGTTTTTTGTCAGTTGTTTCATTTGCTATTGTTTTCTCCCATTCAGAAGGCTGTCTTTTCACCTTGCTTGTAGTTTCCTTTGTTGTGCAGAAGCTTTTAATTTTAATTAGATCCCATTTGTTTATCTTGGCTTTTATTTCCAGTATACTGGGAGTTGGATCATAGAGGATCCTGCTGTGATTTATGTCGGAGAGTGTTTTGCCTATGTTCTCCTCTAGGAGTTTTATAGTTTCTGGTCTTACATTTAGATCTTTAATCCATTTTGAGTTTATTTTTATGTATGGTGTTAGAAAGGGGTCTAGTTTCATTCTTTTACAAGTGGTTGATCAGTTTTCCCAGCACCACCTGTTAAAGAGACTGTCTTTACTCCATTGTATATTCTTGCCTCCTTTGTCGAAGATAAGGTGTCCATAGGTGTGTGGGTTAATCTCAGGGCTTTCGATTTTGTTCCATTGATCTATATTTCTGTCTTTGTGCCAGTACCATACTGTCTTAATGACTGTGGCTTTGTAGCCAGCTTTTTCACTTTCACTCTCATCAAGAGGCTCTTTAGTTCTTCTTCACTTTCTGCCATTAGAGTGGTATCATTCACAGGTCTGAGGTTGTCGATATTTCTCCCAGCAGTCTTGATTCCAGCCTTTTGGACTCATAGAGTCCAGCATTTCACATGACATGGTCTGCATATAAGTTAAATCAGTAGGAGACAATATTCAGCCTTGACGGACTCCGTCACTAATTTTGAGCCAGTTTATTGTTCCTTGTCTGCCTTTAACTGTTGCATTTTGAACTGCAAACAGGTTCCTCAGAAGACAGGTTAGGTTGTTCTGGTATTCCCATCTCTGGTTAAAGCGTCTGCCTCCAATGCAGGAAAGCCGGGTTTGGTCCCTGGGTAGGGAAGATCTCCTGGAGAATGAAATGGCAATCCACTCCAGTATTCTTGCCTGGAGAATCCCATGGACAGAGAAGCCTAGTAGGTTACAGTCCACAGGGTCGCAAAGAGTCGGACACGACTGAACGACTTCACCTCACCTAAGAATTTTCCAATTTTTTGAGATCCACACAGTTTGGTGAGGTCAATGAAGCAGATGTTTTTCTGGAATTCCCTTACTTTCTCTATGTTCCAGCAACTGTTGGCAATTTGATTTCTGGTTTCTCTGACTTTTCTAAATGCAGCTTGAATATCGGGAAATTCTAGGTTCACATAATGCTGAAGCCTAGCCTGGAGGATTTTGAGCATAAACTTACTAGCATGGGAGATGAGTTCAACTTCTCAGTGGCTTGAACATTTTTAGTACTGACCTTCTTGGGAACTGGGATGAGGATTGACTTCTTCCTGTCCTCTGGCCTTTGCTTGCTTTTCCAAATTTTCTGACACATTGAGTGGAGCACTTTAATAGCATCATCTTTGAGGATTTTAAATAGCTTTGCTGGCATTCTATCACCTCCACTAAATTTATGGGCAGCTGTGCTTCTTAAGACCCACTTGACTTCACATCCCAGATTGTCTGGCTCTGAGTGAGAAACTACATTGTTGTGATTATCTGAGTCATTAAGATATATTTTTGTATATTTCTTCTGTGTATGTTTTCCATCTCTTTTGGTCTATTCTGCTGTATTAAATCACAAAACACCAAAGAGTGAAAGTCATCTCGGGAAAGAAGAACAAACTTTGAGACTAGGGTTGCTGATTTCAAACTGTATTAGAAAGCTATAGTAATCAAGACAGAATGATTTGCTTCCGGCACAAAAACAGACATGTAGATCAACAGAGCAGAACAGCGAAGCTAGAAAGAAATCATATTCATATATTTTCAGTTAGCTTATGAAAAGGGAGCCACTTGTCCATCCAGTGGGGAAAGGACAAGCTTTTCAAAATAGCACTGAGAAAACTGGATAGTCCTTTGAAAAAATGAAACTGTGCCCCTGTCTTTTACCATACACAAAAATCAACTAAAAAGTGATTAAAAAGTTGAATATAAAACTTTAAGCGATTAAACCCTAGAAGAATATATTGAGGTAATCTCTTGCCATTGGCTTTCGGAGTGAGTTTTTGGATTTCACACCAAAAGCAAAACCAGCAACTCCAAAAACAAACTAGTGGGACCATATCAAACTCCAAACAAAGGAACATCAACAAAATCAAATGGCAATTTACAGACTGACAGAACATATTTCCAAATCATATATTTGATAAGGTTTAATATCCTAAAATACATGAGACATACAACTCAAGAACAAAAACCCCCAAATAATCCAAATTTTTAGTGGAGCACAAGAAAAGTAACAGTTTCACTAAATCTGAAGATTAGACTGTAGATGAGAGACTCAGCAAGGTTTTCCTTCTAGAACAACAAAAACCTGTGTATTCCTGGCATTAATTTCTTCATCTCCACTCACTTGTTTGACGATTACAGTTCACAGTGTACATCCTTCAGTCAACAGCAATCACCCCACAGTGAGCTATAACAGGCACTAAGAACAGCCCCACTGGGGCAGGTGGACTAATATTTGCATATTTACTAATGAGGCATAACAAAAGGAAGTAATTTCCAGAGTTTATCACTCCATTGTTTTTTATGTTTCATTTCAAAATTGAGCCACCTAGTAAGGAAAATGATTTAAGAGACTTCAATAATATATAGATAGAAAATCAGTTTTAAATGGGAGCCTTAATGGATTATAATTTGGAGGTAATGCATTACTATTATGTAACTGTAATCCTTTTGGTTCTCGACTGCATCAGGATAATAATTAATATTAATACCAACCTAGGGACACATACTACTAAAATTATAGTGAATAGAGAAAGACATAGAATATATTAGGCAAGAAGTCAAAGTATGGGAAGTCAGCAATGGCAGCAAAGTAAAATGCAGTATTGCCTTGAGAGGAAGGAAGGAGCTCAAAGTTTCTTGAAATACCAAGAATGAGCCAGATGTGAGGAATTAGCTTAATATGTAAAACAGAAACTCTACCAGAAGAAATTTAAGTTCATAAAAACATTACGATGCTAAAACCCAAAATTTAGATAGTGAATAGGTTAGGGTCGGGTATATAGACATTCAAAATTTTCCATTGCTTAGTGCATTAGGCACTCAAGGACCACCTTCACTGAAGTCTTTCTCTATTGCTCAACCTGCAGGTACCAGCATGGAGAAAGAGATACCTCTTCTCCACAGGCAATAGAACCCTCTTTTATGGCCTCCTATTTTTATGGAACCCTATTATATGTCCTCCTGGTTTTCCTTAAGAAGCATTCCATGCAGCAGATTTCCTCTATCCCATCCAATCCTGCTGACTACCCACGGTCAACAGGATTCCTCACCCTGGGATAATTCTGCAATCCCCATGGCTCCAGCCCCCAGCTTCCGTGGACACCAGTGGACTTACAACCCTGTCCGAGGTATGAAAGGCTGCAGCATGGCTTGCCTATGTGGTTCTCACTCTGTTCAGACTGTCATAGGTTAGTGAGTTCACTCCCCAACAGCTTCAAATGCCTCCCCCGTCCCAGGGGACGAGCATGGATGCGGGATCCTTCCCCTGCGCTTCAGCTCCTCCACCAGGTGCAGGCTGGTCCCACTTGCTGTGCTCCTTCTTTTCCCTTCCTCCTTGTCCCTTCTTTCCTTTGTCCTACTGAGTTCTGTATCGATCCAGATATTCCTTCTCAGTAGTAAGTAAGTCCTGCCAGCATTCACTTGTTCTTCTTTTGGAACTGCTGCATCTTTAGACGTTCTTGATGCATGAGTGGAGAGAGGTGTACCCCACTCCCACCTACCCCACCGTCATCTTGTCCACCCCGCTTTGTACATGTATTGAAAACAAGTTTCCGTTTCTATTAAGTAACACTGTCATCACCGTACATGTTTAACTTTTGCTTTTTGAGGAGAACACAGGTAAGTTCCACTCTCTTCACTTCAGTCAGTCATTCAGTGGTGTCCGGCTCTATGTGACCCCATGGACTGCGGCAACACAGGCTTCCCTGTCCATTAACAACTCCCAGAGCTTGTTCAATCTCATGATTAGATCGCATGATAGATCATGAAGTTCAAACTTAGATCCTCAGACCTTATTAATATTTTATACATGAAAATATTTTACGTTTAAAAATCTCTCCCTATTTGTTCTACTCTCCATTCTTTGGCAATCATTTTTCTACTCTGAGTTCCTTTTTTTTTTTTTGAAACTCCTTATACTTGAGATCCTATGGTATTTGTCTTTCTCTGACTTAGTTCACTTAGCATAATACCTTCCAGTTTCATCCGTGTTGCCAGAAATGGAAGGATTTCTTTATTTTTCTAATGGTTAAATAATATTTACCTATATATGTCACATCACATTGTTTTAATCCATTCACGTGTTGAAAGATTGTTGTTTCTATAATAAGGCTACTGTGAATAATGCTGCAGTGAGCATGGGAATACACATCTCTCTCTGAGACAATGATTTCATTTCCTTGACTATATATCCAGATGTGGGATAATAGATCACATAACTGTTCTCTTTTAAATTTCTTGAGGAAACTCCACAGTATATTTCTGTGGGAGTTGCACCAGTATATATCCTTACCAACAATGCTTAAGCACTCTTTTTGCACATCCTCAATAACATTTGTCTTTTCTTACATTTTTGGTACTACCCTTTCCAGCAGGTATGAGGTGATATCTCTTGTGCTTTTGATCTGCATTTCCTTTGATTATTAGTGATGCTGAGCATCTTGTCATATACCTGTTGTTCATCTAGATGTCTGGGAAAGTCTATTCTTTAAAGATGTAGCATACATTGTTTACTATATTCCAATATACAAAACTCAAGTGCTGACCTATCTATCAACAATGAAGTATCAGAAAGTGGAATAAAGAAAACAGTCCCATTTACTATTGCATCAAAAAAAGATAAAACACTTAGAAATAAACTTAAGCAACGTGTTAAAAATTTTATACAGAACCTTTAAGACATTGATAAGAGAAATTTAAAAGAGTTAAAGATAGATAAAGTTAGGTTGTCTATTCAATGTGTTTCTTGAGGTAGGATTTGTATTACTATAAACTTCCCTCTTTGAAATGCCTTTGTTGCATCCTCTAGGTTTTAGATCATCATGTTTTCATTGATCTTTGTTTCTAGGAATGTTTTGATTTCCCTTATTTTTTTTAGTAACCTTTTCATTATTTATAAATGTGTTGCTTAGTCACCACGTGTTTGTGTTCATTCAAGTTATTTTTTCCTATTATCGATATCTAGTCTCATAGTGTTGTGGTCAGAGAAAATGCTTGAAATAATTTCAATTTCCTTAAATTTATTGAGGTTTGATTGCGACCCAAGATGAGAATAATGCTCCATGTGCACTTGAGAAGAAACTGTATTCTTCTGCATTTGAATGGAATGTGCAGAAGATATCAGTTAGGTCTGTTTGCTCTAATATTTCATTTTAGGCTTATGTTTCCTTATTAACTTTCTGTTCTGCTGATCTGTTCATTGGTATAGGTGTGGTGTTAACATGCCCTACTATTACCGTGTTATGGTCAATTTCCCCTTTTGTGTCAGTTAGTGTTTACCTATGTATTGAGGTGCTCTTATGTAGGGTACTTAAATAGTTAAAATTGTTCTGTCTTTTTCTTGGACTGATCCCTTGATCATTTGGTAGTGTCCTTTATCTCTTATAATAGTTTTGATTTTAAGGTTTATTTTTTCTGATACTAGAATTGCCAATCTGGTTTTCTTTTGATTTCCATTTGCATGAAATGTCTTTTTCCATCCTCTCACTTTGAGTCCGTATGTTTCTCTAGGACTGAAGTGGGTCTCTTGTAGATGGCATATATATGGGTCTTGTTTTCATATCCATTCAGCCAGTCTGTGGCAGAAGATAATAGCAAATAAAGCATCTGATAAAAGATTGTTTGCTAAAATACAAGCAGCTCAAACAACTCAGTCATCAAAATCAAAGGCAAGAACTGCAAAACAAACTAGTGAGACCACATCCAACTCAAAACCTTTTGCAGAGTAAAATAAGCTATTCATAAAATGAAATGGAAACCTATGGAATAAAAAAGAAATTTTTGCAAATCACATATTTGGTAAGGGCTTCGTATCCAAGTATATATAAGAGACCCATGCAACTAAGTAGGAAAAGAAATCAAAACAATCCAAATTATTAAATGAGCAAAGAAGAGTAAATGATTTGAAAAATCTGAAGAGTAGACTGTAGATGACAGACACTGTAAGCTTTTCCATCAACAACGGAAGCCTTTGTCTTCCTGACATTGCAATCTTTATCTCCAACACCTGTTTGGTGACTGCAGTTCACAATAAACATCCTTCACTCAATAGCAGTCACCTACAGTGAGCTATATGTGCTAAGAATACCCTACTAACTACAAAAAAACCTAATAATTACATACTTAATCTTGAAGCATATAAAATCCAAGGTGATTTTCAGAATTTTCCACTCCATTGTTTTCTACATTTTACTTCAAAATTGAAACATCTACTAAAGAAAAATGAGTAGGGGACCTCAACAATACATGGATACAAAGTCATTTAAAACTGGGAGCATTGCTGGATTATAATTTGGGGGAATGTATTATTACTAATACTACTGTAATTTTCTTCCCTTTAATTCTCTGCTATACTAGCTTGATATTCATTTAAAATAGTAATACCAACATAGAGGCATATAGTACTCAAGTTACAGTAGATTGAGAAAGACAAAGCTTATGAGTCAGGAAGTGAAATCACAGAAAATTAGCAGTGGTATCAAAACATGGGGCAGTATTGCCTAGAAAGAAAGCAGATTTCCTTAACTGTTTAGAGACAACACGGACAAGCCAGATGGGAGCCAACCAGCTTAAGGTTTATACCAGAAACTGCACCAGAAGGAAAATGAAGTTCATAAAATATGCTGATGTGAAACATCAAAATCCAGACAGTAAGAGAATAGGGTAGGGTTTATGTAGATGCTAAAAACTACTCAGAGAGGTAGACATGGAAGCAAATACACTAATGAGCATCAGAAAAATCAAAGCACAAAAGAGTCAGAAAATCATAAAGAGATTTTGTAGTTTGATCAAAAGAATAAGAGAATCAAATTAGAAAACCAAAATATAAAGACTTCTGCACATGTTAGACCCAGAGAATGCTCAGCAGAGAAAATTTTGGCCTTAGTGGCCAGTGAACAGAAGCCTCCAGCATCAGGAACAAACACCCTGGGCAGGACTCATGACTGTGAGCTTCTGGGAACAGCCTCAGTTTCAGTTTGGGCACTATACCACCTAAAAGCAAATGCAGACAAGGGTTATAGCTTGCTGTGGCACTGAATCACAGACAGTAGTGTTTGTTAGTTTATTTTTCTCATGCAACTATAAAGTTAATGAATCACTAACCAGTGATAATTGATACCATCAGTTTCCAGTCAGATCCTCTTTAGTCATACAATGGATATCAGAACCTGTTATATGATCCTCAATAAAAGTTTTAATAATTAAATTTATTGATGTTTAATTGAAGGGTAATTGCTCTACAATACTGTACTTTTGGCCAAACATCAGCATGAATCAGCCATAGGTATACCTAAGTCCCCTGGATCTTGAACCTCCTTGCCACCTTCCTTTCCGTCTCATCCCTCAAAGTTGTTAGAGAAAAATATGGAAGCCTTCACAAATTTGTGTGTCATCCTTGCGCAGGGGGCCATGCTAATCTTCTCAGTATTATTCCAATTTTTAAATATATGTGCTACCAAAGAAAACACACAAATAACATTTTAACAGGGAAAAAAAAATCATATAGTCATATACCAGTAAATGATTAATTACATTAGGAATTAGGGTATTCTGTGCTATTTGCTGCCTCTAATAAAATCAAATTTTATAAGGTCCAAAGTTCCAAGAAGGAATTAAGCATATATTAATGCAAAACACATGTATACGTGCATAGAAATAGATACACACAAATATGTCCATGTTATACAAGCTATTATTCTCCTTGCCTGTCACAATAAGCTCTTTAGTTGATGAAAGAGATAGTACCAAATTTCTCAAACTTTTATATCTTCCTTTTAAGAACCACTTTTTTTTTTCATCACCTAATTTTAAATAACCATTTTGTTCTTAGATACCATGCCCCTTTATACTAAGAGCAGAGAAAAACCTGAAAGTGAAAGTGAAGTCACTCAGTCATGTCGGACTCTGTGACCCCGTGGACTGTAGCCTACCAAGCTCCTCTGTCCATGGGATTCTCCAGGCAAGAATAATGGAGTGGGTTGCCATTTCCTTCTCCAGAGGATCTTCCCGACCCAGGGATTGAAACCGAGTCTCCCATGTTGGAGGCAGACGCTTTAACCTCTGAGCCACCAGGGAATACTAATATCTTATTCTTAAGTAAACTACCACTCTTTGGTGAATTGGAAAAAGAATCATGTTCAGATCTCATTCAGAAGGATAAAATCTCTATTTTATCAGTTCTCTTGTCCAACTCAATTCTTGCTCACTACAGTCTTAAATTCTGCTTACTTACAAATGACAGAGAGGAAAAGTAATATTAAAATCATGCTTGCAAGAGACTATGATGTTACGCTTCTGTTGGCCAAAGGTAGGAGCTGGAATAATTTCTGAAATATTACAATATGTCACGGAAGCATGACGGTCTTATATGAAGCATGAAGGTCTCCTATCAAAGAGGAGATGCTTGGAGAGGGTTCAAAAACTAAATCCCTTGGGTTGTCAGGATGTACTCCACCAGACAGATAAATTGTGTCCCTAAAAGTCAAAGTCAAGGGCAGGCCTTGTTCACAGAGCTGATGATGTTGTCTTGGGTGCTGACCAGGTAATATTCTTTTATTACCATTTGGAGATTTATTTGCTGTTTTCTTGAAGAAACAAACATAATGAGAAGATTAAAGATGCATAAAAGCAGAAGAGCTGTCAAGGTGCCTAGAAGAAAGGCTAGCCAGGAGAACCAGGCCCCCACACTGATAACTGTCAGAGACTGTAACAGAGAGGGTCTTATAGACAGAGAAGAACAAGTGGATAAACCAACATTCTAGGGTCACCGCTGTTTTGCAGTCAAAGACAAAATAATTTTCTCCTAAGAACAGTCATCAAGCTCTGGATGTGGTCCTGGTTACACACATACAGACTGAGAGCCCACAGGCATGTGTGATGTGACATCAGGAAGTGGACAGATGAGTGTATTGATGCCCAGTACCTGCATATGCTATTAATGGGACCTGGGGAAAATTACTTGCCCTCTCCAAGTCATTGCACCTTCATTAACAAAACTTGATGATCATAGTGAAGATTAAGGCTATCGCACAGGGTTCTTGTGAAACATAAAATTTAAGATGTTTTAAAGCTTTTGGGAAAGTATCAAAAACATGCATGAGGTTACTAAGGTGAGTGAGCAGATCCAAGGTACAATATCCTTTTTCTCTTAGTATTCTCTTTTGTACTCAATAGTAGCAATCAGTCATGTGTTTGCTCTTACCCCAGCATGATGGTAAACTACACAGGTCAACTGGACTTTTCTTGTCATTTCAGTGTCTAAAACGCAAGCATTAATCAATGTAGAGTGAAAAAAATTACAAACTCCTAGAGGACCTCCCTGCCAAATTCTGCAGAGTCCAAGCATTAAATTGTCTTTAAAAAATGGCCTAAAAATTCAAGCTCAGAATTAAGTTCCAAATGTTTGCAGAGCACAGAAGTACTTCTGGGAGCAATATAAAATTACAGGGAGTAACATGCTTCTCCAGCTATCTATCTGTGCAAATATCATCATCCTTTTAAACTGACACAGAAAGCACTCCTTCTTCCCCAACCCAGATACTATAGCACCAACTCCTGCTCAGAGCAACAGGGAAGGAGAAGGCTTCCCTCCACAGGACGGATTCGATAACCTCATGTGACTACATCATCTCAGAATGGCTCATGTTTTTAATTAAACAGGGTCCTGCCTGGTCCTGCTGCTGGTCATGTCAAATCTGCTCCTGTGCCAAGGCAACTCATGCCCGTCCTCCTGTCCTGACGTGACTGACCTCCCCCTGGAATCCCTTACAGTTTTGGCACTCAATGCCTCCAGGCTGTCCCACAACATCCTTAAGCATTCCAGAATAATGTTCAATGAGTTTGTAAGTACTATGGTGGTGGTGGTTTAGTTGCTAAGTTGTGTCCGACTCTTGCGATCCCATGGACTGTAGCCTGCCAGGCTCCCAGATGGAACCCTCGCGTAAGTGACTGGGCTATACTGTCCTTTCAACAAGAAGGCTGCATCAGCCAAACTTCAAATAACACACTCTCTAGGTCAAAGAAGCCATCAGCTCATAAGATGAGGAATATGAACAAAGGATCCATTTTGTGAAATCTCAAAGATTCGTAAGAAGTGCAATAACTTTTTCAATTTCCTTTCATTCATTTTCTTCAGTAAATTTCTGAAATAAATGATTTTGTATTTGTCAGCCAAGAATGCCATAAAAGAATACAATAGACTCAGTGAAATAAGCAAAAGACATTTATTTTCTTACAGTTCTGGGGGCTAGAAGTTCCATTTCAGGGTGCCAGCAAGGTGAGGTTCTAGTAAGAATTCTTTCCTCCCAGGCTAGATTCTCCGTGCATCCTCACATAGGGTGGGGGGTGGGGAAGAGAGAGAAAGGAAAAGACACAGAGACACAGAGACACAGAGACACAGAGGTAATTCTCTGGTATTTCACTTCATGAAGACACGAAACCTATTGGTTCAGTGTTCCACCCTAAGAGCTCATTTAACCGTAATGGGCTTTGCTCATGGCTCAGATGGTAAAGAATGTGCCCGCAATGTGAGACACCTGGGTTCTATCCATGGGTCTGGAAGATTCCCTGGAGAAGGGAACGGCAAGCCATTCCAGTATTCTTGCCTGAGAAATCCCATGGACAGAGGAGTCTGGTGGGCTAGGGTCCATTTCAAAACACAGTACTTTGGCAGTTAGGGCTCTAACACATGAAGCTGAAGAATACACATTCAGTCCACAATACTACCTGACACAAAGCACTTTTAGGTGAGACTGGGGAAAAGGAAGCATGCTGATTTTCTGGTCCTTCACTGTCTCTTTGGGCTTTCTTCTCCAGGCTCAGAATAAATAACCAATAAATGAGAACTGCTCTGCAGTGAACTTGGTGGATGGAACATGTTAAACAAAGCTGAATCCTGGTCACAAAAATGAATACTGGAAGTTTTTTTAATGCTACAAATTATTGTTTTAAGATTTGCAGTGAATAGCTTTAGAGCTACCATAGGAGGGGAATTTACAATTGGAAACAATTATTCTGTTTCTGATGAAAGTATTTGAAAGTTGCATGTTCATTCTTTTAGGTCAATCAAAGAGCACACAGTAGAGCAGACAGCTAATAAAAAGTGGTGCTAAAGGTTTCTATTAAACTCACGGAGTTCTTTTTACTCAGTAGTTTTTGTTTCATCCTCCATTTTTGACTGTCCTTTTTTTTCCAACTCTTCCAAGGAATCTCTTGAAATGTTTGTAATTTTTGCTAAAGATTACTTTTTCTCTATCAATGTGTTAGCTAGAGATTTCTACTCTTTGCTTAGCATTTCCTATAACTTTATGCTATGTTTTTCTGCTGTGCCATTTTGTCACCATAAACAAGATTGTATTCTGCACCTGGGGTAAACACTAACTAAGCTTCTTGGTGTACTGATTCAGAGATTAGTCAGAGTCATAACTGTATAACTCCTTTTAAGGGAATGTATTGGCTCTAATCCACAGTAAACAAGAGACTAAATGGTTAAATATAGGTGCATGCCTGCATTCTAAGTCACATCAGTTGTATCCAACTCTTTGCAACCCTACTGATTGTAGCCCAACATGCTTCTCTGTCCAATGGGTTCGCAAGGCAAGAATACTGGAGTATGCTGCTCTACTCTCTTGCAAGAGTTGCTCCTTAGCTAGGAATCAACTCTGAGTCTTCTTATATATCTTGCATTCACAGGAATGTTCTTTACTACTATTGTCACCTGGGAATCACCAAGTATTGCTTTAAAAGTACTATATTTGGTTCAAATACTAAAAAGTAAAAAAAAAAAAAAAAAGATTAAAAAAAGAGAAGGGAAAAGGTTGAGCTTAGAAAAGTTAGATGTAAAATCATTTCTATAGAAACAATGTATAGAAAAAGTAGGAAAATGATGACTTTCAAATTTTGTGATGTCTGCTCGTTAAAAAAATTACACGACTGTCAAACATGTTGATATTCTGGTAATGGATTCAGCTACTGAATGCCCAACAACCCTAACTAATTGCCTGATCACTTTCAGGATGTAAAATATGCCCAGAGCCAACGGTACCATATCAATGCCACCAACAGCTGCCACAGCAACTCCCTCCATACTCCCGAAGAAAGAGAACAAGTCCTAGAGGCGAACGTGAGTCTTTCACCTGGGTTTTTCACTGGATTAAATGAGAGAGTATGTAGCTTACCAGGCTTCATAATATTAGAGGTTATGGTAACTGTACATGCAGAAAATGGTGGAGGAACCATAAGCAACTGAAGAGGAATTATATTATGCACTTGATAAAGCATCAGCAAAATCAAGGGATGACTAAAGATCTGTAGTAGCAACATAAATAACAGATCTATACATTGTCCATGCAGACAGCTTTAGTTCAACCAAAGCATTAGACACAGGATTGCAGCTATTATACTGTACGAAAACAGGAAATGAATGGGAACTTCCAGGTGTAAAATATAAGATTGCAAAATTCATGAATATGTAAGAAACACATGCCAGTTTTGAGTACTCCCTGTTACTAGTGACTGCTATGTGGGAGTCCTATACTGCACCACCCGAGCCCCCGCATCTTCCTTTCAAGGCTCTCCTGATTCTGCTTCTACTTCTCTGACACCTCCTTCATTCGTCATTCTCAATAACTCTTCTATCACCTTTTAATATGTAAGTCTCCCCCACAATGGCCTATAAAACATTGCTTTGCTTCTCATGTCCGCCAACAATGGCTCTGTTCTGAGGACAACACAGTTTACATATCAAGCCTCAATCATTTATGGCAGCTCCAAATCTTCACCATTATAATCTCTCCTTTCTGATTTCCTGCATTATCCTTCCTCCTAACATTATTTAAAATTTTTTCACATGCATCCCCCCTTAAAACACTATCTTCTCTCTCTACATCCTTCTTAATGATACCAGCATTCTTTTCCTCTATTAAGCTCATTAGTAATGAGGATGACCAAGTAAAGGAAAAAGGTCAAAGAGGAAGAAGAGGAGGGACTGTTCAATATGCTTAAAGTTTATTGAGAGTTACTACATGGCCTCACAGTTTACTAAGCACTTTATGTGCATTACTAATTTAATCCTATTCAGTTCTCTGTTCTTTACCAGTAAAAAGTTCACGGCTGTAAAGAAATCAAGCATATTAACTAGAGATCTTCATTCCCGGGATTTTCAGGCTCAATTTGCTAGTAGTAGTGAACTGGGGCGGGGGTGGGGAACCTTCCATTGTGAATCCCACTGATGCTGTAACTGAAGACAGTGCTGTGCCATTTTCTGCCTGGAGGCACGTCAACAAAACAGACTGCTCTGATGTTAGCAAGAGGCTGGTTTTGGGATCAACTGAGAAGAGAAAGCCAGTTTAGGAAAATCATGTGTTTTCATTGTCTCTTTGCTGTAGTATCATAAAACAATTACCGATCAAACATCAATAAGAATGACTCACTTGATTCATTAATATGAATGAATCAATGGGTCAAAATGATGTGGGCACAGGTGGAATCCCTCTTTCCTGGGTCAGGCACTGCAGGCACATACTGACTTGCTATAAAATGCTTAGATTTCTCTCATGCAAATATACAAACATAAAGGAACTCTCTGAGTGGTGGTAGAATTTCAGAGGAAAAAAGAAAATTCTTCATGTTATAAATTAGAATGCATCAGAAGAATAAGTTCCTAAAATAACCAAATTTTTAATATTTCAGCAAAGTGTGAACTAATAGCTTACTAATTTTTCAACTTTTACTATCTTCAAAAATCTCTGCATAAACATAGGGATAACCAAATGTTTCAGGTCAGCTGCTCTGAGCAAAGATTACATGTTACCAAAACCACTGATTTATGATTTTAATGAGACTGTTTCTTCTGGTTACTTAGATTGAAGACCTTAGTAAGTGGATACTCATGTTACTGTACTCCTGGAATAGACCTCTGTATCATCTAGTCACGGACCTGCGGAGTATGAAAGAAGTCTCAGATACTATTGTATCAAGTGCCAGAGAGAGTGTGAAAAATCTACTAGACCTTCAAGCAATTATAGAGAGGCATTTCTGCCAGGTGAGCATCCTGCAGAGGGCTTTCTTGCTTTGCTTATCAATGAAAGAGGTGACCTCTGTAATGCGTAAGGTGTTTGGAATTATCTCATTTTGCAATAAAAAGATTCATGACTTCTCTATGCTAGACTGCTACTACATAAAGCAGGAGCCTAGTCATTCATAGTGATAGATTCTACTGCAAAGGAATCAGAATTTCACTGCAATTTTTGACTTGGGCAGCCTTCCCTGCACTGCACACAATTCCACCAAAAGCTTGGCTCTTCCTGGGCACAGGTGGTTGAAATATTTTCAAGAGTAAGAGAACTAGAGAACAAAATTTCCAAGTTCAGCATTTTCTTCAAAGTAACACAGGATGTATGCTATTGAAGTTCCATTTGTCTTCTTTTTCTGTTCTCCTCAAATCAAATAATGAGAGTGGGAAGGAAGAAAAGAGAAAGTTAAAAATAATCTTGAGTTATGTTTCTACATTTTAGATTCCTAATAGTTTTTCATAGGCTGGCTTCAAAATCCACATATACAGAATTTTATATATGTATGTCTTCCCCAAATCTTAATTTGATAATTAGAAGCAAAAAAAAATGCAAATCCTAATAAAACACATAAGAAGTCTTTACCTTTGGGTATTCAGATTATTTCTGCAGTAAGGCGGAAGATGTTGAAGGCTCGCATTTACTGGTGTGCACTCCCATCCCTGGAGTCCAGTGATGAAGATGTGCGTCATTCTGCATTTTATACGCTGTTCAAGTGCCTGCATAGGGATTCACGTAAAGTTGACATGTACATGAAGATACTGGGATGCCGAGTCACCATCTCATGCCAAATCCACATCCATCCCAGCCAGCTCTGAGGTGGTCATAATGGTCTATCCCATAGCAAGCTTGTTTGAAATTTATAGCTTTTTAATGTATGCTCTGTGAAATGGGTCTCCTCTTAAAAAAATAAACACAGACTCTGTAGAGATGTCAAAATCTAAGAGGCCAATTTCTTAACAGTTCGTATCTTCATTTAATAGAAAATCAAAAGAAAATCCACCCCTACAATTGAGAGAATGAAACTCTTTTTAAAATTAGTCACAAATAGTAGATGTTGGCATTACAAAGAAAACCATTAAGATATTACTTAAGAATCACAGCCAATTATACTGGTCAAGTTATTCGAATCAAAGAATTAGACAGTCGTTCACAGTGCTGGTTTTGCTACCAGGAGAACTCTCAAGATTCTTTATGAAAGCCAGCCATGAACTGTCAGCCAACTATCACATGTTACATCAAACAATATAAACGCTTCACACCTTTGTATAAATAGCATGAGGTTTACTGAGCTGTCTAAAGATTGTTACGATGCTGTCTTAATCCTTCTGGGTTGCTATAACACAGGCTTAAAAACAATGGAAACTGATTTCCACAGCGTGGTCATGCAGGGTCCTTTCTGGTCACACACTACTTACTGTATCCTCACACAGGGAAGGGCTTGGGAGCTCTGTGTGTCCCTTATACATAAAAGCACTCATCTCATTGAACAGGCTTCATCCTTATAACTCCATCACCTCACAAAGGCCCCACCTAGGGTTACCATAACCATGGGAATTAGGATTTCATTATATGAAAATTCTGGGGGATACAAAGTTTGAGACCATAGTAGATACAAAGGTGAACTGGCTCATAAGGCAGTTCTATTTGCAATTTTTAAGGAATCTCCACACTGTTTTCCATAATGGCTGTACTAGTTTGCATTCCCACCAGCAGTGTAAGAGGGTTCCCTTTTCTCCACATCCTCTCCAGCATTTATTGCTTGTAGACTTTTGGATCGCAGCCATTCTGACTGGTGTGAAATGGTACCTCATTGTGGTCTTGATTTGCATTTCTCTGATAATGAGTGATGTTGAACATCTTTTCATGTGTTTGTTAGCCATCCGTATGTCTTCTTTCCACTGCTGGGCATACACACCGAGGAAACCAGAATTGAAAGAGACACATGTACCCCAATGTTCATTGCAGCACTGTTTATAATAGCAAGGGCATGGAAGCAACCTAGATGTCCATCAGCAGATGAATGGATAAGAAAGCTGTGGTACATATACATTATAGAATACTACTCAGCCCTTAAAAAGAATAAATTTGACTCAGTTCTAATGAGATGGATGAAATTGGAACCGATTATACAGAGTGAAGTAAGCCAGAAAGAAAAACACCAATACAGTATACTGACACATATATATGGAATTTAAAAGACAGTAATGATGACCCTATATGTGAGACAACAAAGAGACACAGAGGTATAGAGTGGACTTTTGGACTCTGAGGGAGAGGGAAAGGGTGGGATGGTTTGGGAGAATGGCAATGAAACATGTATGTTTTCCTGTAAGAAACGAAGCGCCAATCTATGTTCAATGTAGGATGCAGGATGCATGGGGCTGATGCACAGGATGATTCAAGTAGAGGATGTGGGGTGGGAGGTGGGGGGGCTTTGGCATTGGGAGATTGTGTTCACCTATGGCTGATTCGTGTCAATGTATGGCAAAACAAATATAGTATTGTAATTTTAAAATAAATAAATAAATAATTAATTAATTAAAAAACAAAAACAACAACAACAAAAAAACAACAAAAAAAAACAAAGGTGAACTGGCTCATCCTCCTCCAGGGCTGCCGTTACCCACACTCCACTGCATCCTCATCTCCTGCATCACCTTGCACCCATTCCACACATTCCATCACTCTGGGTTTCACAAGTCCAGGTCAATCAAGTGTCAGCTCCATCTCATATTCAGCTTATTCACTATTTCCCCCTCCCCTGCTGAGGCCCAGTGGACCTACCAGGAGGTGCAGATGTGTCTATTTCTGCAAGGTTCCTTCTCTCTCCCTCTCTGGATCCTCATTCCTTGGGCCATATTGGAACAGGGTAGATGGTAACAAGATGGGAAAGTTTTGACATCACTGACTTACATGGTGCTGTTGTAGCCTTCTCTTGGTCCAGAGGGGCTGATCTGAAATTCCCCCTGACTGATAAGTGTTTCCCTTGAGGGGTATTCTGGTGATTTTCCATGACATTCACAAGTTGGGGATCCCCACCATCATAGTTTCCTTTAATCAGGGGAAATATTTTGGAACCCATAGCTCCCCACCTGCAGTATTCACCAGAGCCTCTCTGTTTCCCTCACTCTACAAGCACCACCTGGAGAACATTAAGAAGCCCAGAGTCAGCTGCCTACTAGCTGACACACAGGAAACCCATGTATCATAAACATTCTGAACAACTGAATGGCAGAAATACTGGTGTGCATCTGTCCCCCGCCTGGGGATTCTGGACAATTGTCCAATTGGTCACATAGACACTGCGTAGATCAGAATACTGGATTTAAAAACACATGTGTCTGAGAAGTGAGATACCATTCTCTCTTCCTTTTAGAGTAACTATCCTTGTCATTAATTATTTGGCCTTACAAACATGACTTAGTAGGTCCTAGAATTATAAAATCCTCCAAATAGACTGAGTCTCTACTGAGACTGGATTAGAGTTGCTCAGCTTGTTCAACAGCCTCCAAACAAACTGGGATGAGGGCCAATCTCTTGACTGGTTCTCCTAAGAAGTCAGTGATATTGCTGAGCCGGTTTTGTAGCATCTTTAGGGCTTCAGCAGTAATTCCTAGTAAATAGAAAATGGTAAATCAAAAGGTAGAAGGGAAAGGGGGATGAATAAGAGAGAAGGAAAAGAAAGAAGGAAGGTAAAGCAGCAAAGAGTAAGTGAGTCAAGGACTCGCAAGAAGGAAATCGTAACTATTTCTTGTGACAGATGTTCACCAGACTTTTGTTGTGATCATTTTGCAATATATATCAAATAATTATGTTGTACAGCTGAAACCAAAATAACATTATATATCAATATGATCTATGTATAATGATACCTGAAACTGAAATAGCATATTTGTCAATGTGACCTATGTATAATGATCATATAATCATTATATTATATACATAACACATATGCATACCTTCAGTTAATTTCAGTCACCAGGCTCCCCTGTACTCCACCATCTCCTGGACCTTGCTCAAACTCATGTTCATCGAGTAAGTGATGCCATCCAACCATCTCATCCTCCGCCATCTCCTTCTCTTCCTGCCATCCATCCTTCCCATCATCAGAGACTTTTCCAATGAGTCAGTTCTTTGCATCAGGTGGAAAAATCATTGGAGCTGGAGCTTCAGCTTCAGTATCAGCTCTTTCAATGAATATTCAGGGCTGATTTCCTTTAGCATTGACTGTTTTGATCTCCTTGCAGTTCAAGGGACTCTCAAGAGTCTTCTCCAACAGTGCAGTTCAAAAACATCAATTCCTCGGTGCTCAGTTTCCTCATGGTCTAGCTCTCACATCCATGCTGACTGTTGGAAAAATCACACCTTTGTCTAGATGGAATTTTACTTATATATATATATATATATACACACACACACACACACACACACACACTATATATATATATATATATATACATATATGTACACAGAACTATGTAAGGAAAACTTTTGAAAAGGAATATAATTCTATTTTGGATGAAGAAAACAAATCAACTTGTATACATTTTTTTGCAAATGTGTGTTTTAGCTATCACGTTAGGTCTAAAACTGTATCTTCAAATGTAGGTTATGTTTATGCTGATGAAACAGAAACATGTCTTAACCTTGTAATATTAACTGCAGAACAGCTTATTTACCATAGCTATTCAGAAACCACTAAATTTTGAAACCTATAGGCCTGCCCAGTACTCTGCTTTTTGTCATTTAACCAATTGATCATTGACTTAATTCCACCCTGACTCAGAAACTCTTATAGGTGCTTAGTCTACATCAATAAACTAAGCAGGCAGACACTTATCCTCATGGAACTGATATTACAGCCTGGGAAAGACAGATAATCTGCAATAAACATGAATCCAAACTAATTAACTTCCAATTAAAATAAATAAATTTATATTAAAAAAAAGAAGTTTTAGTCTCATAAGTACCTTATATGATATGTTAACAGGTGATCTGTACTATGGGAAAAGAAATAGGAAAGCAGAGGATGGGGTTTCAAGAATGAATGTGAAGAAAGGGACATGATTTAAAGAAAAACAATTTAGACCACACTGAGGGGAGCAAACATGCTCTCTTGCATTCAAGATTCAAGTTTTCCCCTGTCCAATCAGGACTCTTGGTCTTCTACCCAACTTCAAAAATGTTTCCATCTCTGAGGCTCTATGCAAACTCATGCAAACATGGATGTTCTAAACATTCTGCTGCTCTTCAGTTGAACTGGTTTCATAAAAAATGGCTGGTAAACTCCCCAAAATTAAGTAACATTTTATGCAGCAAATTTTTATAATTTTCTGATCCCTGAAGATCTAATATCCAAATATTTTCCATTTTTCAGCACACTGTCAGTGACCTAATTACATTATGTAGAAATACTATATATGTATTGCTACTCTAATATATTATGACTTTAAAAATATATACACAAAATATAAACTAAATGACAGTCAGATAAAAATAAATAGAAATGGAAATGGTAACATTTTCTTCCCCAGGGGATGAGGATACTCATTTTTATGGCCTCTGGACTAATGGATTCTGAATGTACACACATAATTATATCAGTTGTTTAACTATAATAATAATGTAATTTCTTTTATATATAGCTTCAATCAAAGTTTTCAGAATACCACAAAGGGCCAAGAATGAAATTAGTGAAAAACTCTCTTCATATGCATATATAAAATTTTGAGCTCAATTAAGTAATCATCTTAAGTTCTGTTGTTATTCCATCAATTCATCTACTGGTAAGTAATCCAAACTCTACAATAGATTTCTTTTCTTCAGGGTTTAAATCACAAATCATTATAAAAGCAGAGCAATGGGGTTGAAGAAAATGGCCTAGTGAAAAAGTTGGCTTATAGCTCAACATTCAGAAAACTAAGATCACGACATCTGGTCCCATTACTTCATGGCAAATAGATGGGGAAATAGTGGAAACAGTGGCTGACTTTATTTTTCTTAGCTCCAAAATCACTGCAAATGTTGACTGAAGCCAAAAATTAAAAGACGCTTACTTCTTGGGAGGAAAGTTATAACCAACTTAGACAGCATATTAAAAAACAGAGACATTTTTCTGGAATTTAACTGCAGAAGTTGCTTGTATATTTTGAGATTAGTTTTTGTCAATTGCTTCATTTGCTATTATTTTCTCCCATTCTGAAGGCTGTCTTTTCGCCTTGCTAATTGTTTTTTTGTTGTGCAGAAGCTTTTAAGTTTAATTAGGTTTAATTTGTTTATTTTTGCTTTTATTTCCAATATTCTGGGAAGCAGGTCATAGAGGATCCTGCTGTGATGTATGTCAGAGAGTGTTTTGCCTATGTTCTCCTCTAGGAGTCTTATAGTTTCTGGTCTTACATTTAGATCTTCAATCCATTTTGAGTTTATTTTTGTGTGTGGTGTTAGAAAGAGGTCTAGTTTCATTCTTTTACAAGTGGTTGACCAGTTTTCCCAGCACCACCTGTTAAAGAGACTGTCTTTACTCCATTGTGTATTCTTGCCTCCTTTGTCGAAGATAAGGTGTCCATAGATGTGTGGATTTATCTCTGGGCTTTCTATTTTGTTCCATTGATCTATATTTCTGTCTTTGTGCCAGTACCATACTGTCTTGATGACTGTGGCTTTGTAGTAGAGCCTGAAGTCACGCAGGCTGATTCCTCCAGTTCCATTCTTCTTTCTCAAGATTGCTTTGGCTACTCAAGGTTTTTTTGTATTTCCATACAAATTGTGAAATTATTTGTTCTAGCTCTGTAAAAAAAAAAACAAAACTGGTGGTAGCTTGATAGGGATTGCATCGAATCTGTAGATTCCTTTGGGTAGTATTCTCAGTTTCACTATATCGATTCTTCCGATCCATAAATATGGTATATTTCTCCATCTATTAGTGTCCTCTTTGATTTCTTTCACCAGTGTTTTATAGTTTTCTATGTATAGGGCTTTAGTTTCTTTAGGTAGATATATTCCTAAGTATTTTATTTTTCTTCATTTTAATGGTGAATGGACTAGTTTCCTTAATTTCTATTTTCTCATTGTTAGTGTATAGGAATGCAAGGGATTTCTGTGTGTTGATTTTATATCCTGCAACTTTACTATATTCATTGATTAGCTCTAGTAATTTTCTGGTGGAGTCTTTAGTGTTTTCTATGTAGAAGATCATGTCATCTGCAAACAGTGAGAGTTTTACTTCTTCTTTTCCAATTTGGATTCCTTTTATTTTTCTGCTCTGATTGCTATGGCCAAAACTTCCAGAACTATGTTGAATAGTCGCAGTGAAAGTGGACATACTTTTCTTGTTCCTTACTTTAGGGGAAATGCTTTCAATTTTTCACCGTTGAGGATGTTTGCTGTGGTTTTGTCATATATAGCTTTTATTATGTTAAGGTATGTTCCTTCTATTCCTGCTTTCTGGAGAGTTTTTATCATAAATCGATGTTGAATTTTGTCAAAAGCTTTCTCTGCATCTACTGACATAATCATATGGCTTTTATTTTTCAATTTGTTAATGTGGTGAACTACACTGATTGCTTTGCAGCTATTGAAGAATCCTTGCATCCCTGGAATAAAGCCCACTTGGTCATGCTGTATGATCTTTTTAATGTGTTGTTGGATTCTGATTGCTAGAATTTTTGTTAAGGATTTTTGCATCTATGTTCATCAGTGATATTGGCCTGTAGTTTTCTTTTTTGTGGCCTCTTTGTCAGGTTTTGGTATTAGGGTGATGGTGGCCTCATAGAATAAGTTTGGAAGTTTACATTCCTGTGCAATTTTCTGGAAGAGTTTGAGTAGAATAGCTGTTAGCTCTTCTCTAAATTTTTGGTAGAATTCAGCTGTGAAGCTGTCTGGGCTTGGGCTTTTGTTGGCTGGAAGATTTCTGATTACAGTTTCAATTTCCATGCTTGTGATGGGTCTGTTAAGATTTTCTATTTCTTCCTGGTTCAGTTTTGGAAAGCTGTACTTTTCTAAGAATTTGTCCATTTCTCCCACGTTGTCCATTTTATTAGCATATAATTGCTGTATATATTATTTTTAATTTACTTTTAATTGGAATATAATTTCTTTACAATGTGTTGGTTTGTGCTGTTCAATGATGTGAATCAGCCATACGTATACATCTGTCCCCTCCCTCTTGCATCCCCCGCCACGCACCCCATCCCACTTCTTGAGGTTGTCACAGAGCACTGGGTAAGCTTCCTGTGTCACACAGCCACTTCCCACTAGCTATCTATTAATATTTTAATTTGGTAATGTACTATGTGTCAATGCTACTCTCTCAATTCAACTTGTCCTCTTCTTCCCCCAAGGTATCCACAAATCTGTTCTCTGTCTTGTCTCTCTTCCTGCCCTGAAAATAGGTTAATCAGTGCCATTTTTCCAGATTCCATATACACATTAATATACAATATTTGGATTTCTCTTTCTGACTTACTTCACTCTACATATCAGGCTGTAGGTTCGTCCACCTCAGCTCAAGTAACCCAAATTCGCTTCCTTTTAAGGTTAATTAAAATTCCCTTGTGTAGATGTACCAACTTTCTTTATCCATTCCTCTCTCTCAGTGCACATCTAGATTGCTTCCATGTCCTGGCTATTGTAAACACTGTTGCAATGAATTTTGGGGTACATGTGTCTTTATGAATTATGGTTTTCTTAGGGTATATGCCCAGTAGTTGAATTTCTAGGACATATGGTAGTTTTTTTAGGACTTCCCTGATGGCTCAGCAGCTGAAGAATCTGCCTGCAATGCAGGAGACACAGGAGATGGTTCAGTCCCTAGGCTGGGAAGCTCCTTGGAGGAGGAAATGGCAACCCACTCCAGTATACTTGCCATTTCCACCTACCCTTCTGCCATAGTGCTGACCTTCATTCACATATGTATTAGAAAAGATTTTCCCTGTTTATTAATAAGTCACATTACTGTCATCTGACATGTTTTCCTTTTATTTTTGAATAGAACACAGGTAAGTGCCACTCTCTTAGACAGCATCAATTACACAACACAATTTTATCAGTTATAGTCATCATGTTACACATTAGATACTCAAACATTATAATTTTCATATGTTAAAATGTGAATAAAAATATGTGTTTTACAAATACATTCCTATTTCCTCCACTACAAGCCTGTTTCCATTTTCCTACACTGTTTCTGAGTTCTACTTTATTTTTATAGATTCCTT
The DNA here is from genome assembly GCA_917880005.1 of Nanger dama. Taxonomy (NCBI): domain Eukaryota; kingdom Metazoa; phylum Chordata; class Mammalia; order Artiodactyla; family Bovidae; genus Nanger; species Nanger dama. The sequence continues at coordinate 8,436,340 of CAKJTW010000032.1, read as the reverse complement.
ACAATTGAGGTCATACAGTATCTGTTGTTCTTTAACTTATTTAACTTAGCATAAGCCTCTCCAATTTCATCCATGCTGCCACAAATGGAAGAATTTGCTTCTTTATTAATGGCCAAATAAAATTCATATATATATAAAACATCACACTATTTTAATCTCCTCACCAGCTGACAGATACTTAGATTGTCCTATAAAAGGTTGTTTTTAGGCTTCTGTGATGGAGAAAGAAATGGCAACCCACTCCAGTATCTTGCCTGGAAAATCCCATGGGTGAGGAACCTGGTAGGCTGCAGTCTATGGGGTCACTAGAATCAGAGACGACTGAGCGACTTCATTTTCACTTTTCACTTTCATGCATTGGAGAAGGAAATGGTAACCCATGCCAGTGTTCTTGCCTGGAGAATCCTAGGGACGGGGGAGCCTGGTGGGCTGCCGTCTATGGGGTCACAAAGAGTCGGACACAACTGAAGCGACTTAGCAGCAGCAACAGGCTACTGTTAATATTGATATAATGAATATGGGAGTACAGATTTCTCTTTGAGATAATTATTTCCTTTGAGTATATATTCAGAAATAAATATATATCCAGAAGTGGGATTAATGGCTACATAACAGTTCTTTGTGAAACTTCCAGAAGCTATTCCATGGGAGTTGCACCAATATACATTCTAATCAATAATCCATTAAGACCTCCATTTTCTACACATCCTCAATCACACTTATTTCTTACTTTTTGGTAAAAGCCATTTAAACAGGAAGAAGTTGGTATATGTTGCACTTCCTTGATAGTGATGTTGAGTATCTTGTCATATACTACTTGGGCATTCTGTATATCTTATTGGGGGGGACTGTCTATTCTGTAAAAAATAGCATGCATTTTGTAAACTGTATTTGAATATACAAAACTCAGTTATCTATCCATAAACCAAAACAAATTACAGAAATACAAATAATTCTGTTTACAATTACACCCAAAAAATAAAATACTTAGAAATAAATTTAAGCAAGGTTTTGAAAGAACAATGTATGAAAGCATTCAAGACACTCATGAAAGAAATGTTTAAAAGACACAAAAGGAAACATATTTTGTATTTATTGACTGGAAGCATTAATATTGTTAATACATCCATACTACCCAAAGCTATCTACATATTCACTGCAGTCTCTTTCAAAATTCCAAGGCATTTTTCACAAAACAGAAACAAAAAAATTCTACAACTTGTATAAAACTGTTGTTGTTGTTCAGTTGCCAAGTTATGTCTGACTCTTTGTGACTCCACAGCCTTCAACACGCCAGACTTCCCTGTCCCTTACCATCTCCTAGAATTTGCCCAAGTTCATGCCCATTGAATTGCTGATGCCATCCAACAATCTCATCCTCTGTCAGTCTCTTTTTCTTATGTCTTCAATCTTTCCCAGCATCAGGGCCTTTTCCAATGAGTCATCTATTCACATTAGGTGGCCAAAGTATTGGAGCTTCAGCTTCAACATCAGTCCTTCTGAAGAGTACTTGGGGTTGATTTCCTTTAAGGTTGATCGGTTGATCTCCTTGCTCTCCAAAGGACTCTTGAGTCTTCTACAGTACCAGAGTTGGGAAAACATCAGTTCTTCAGCAATCTGTCTTCTTTATGTCTGTCCACTCATACATGCATACATGACTACTGGAAAGAGCATAGCCTTGACTACACAGACCTCTGTCGGCAAAGTGATATTTTTGCTTTTAACACACTCTCTAGGTTTGTCACAGCTTTCCTGCCAAGACGCAATCGTCTTCTAATTTCATGGCTGCAGTCACCATCCACAGTGATTTTAGAGCCCAAGAAGAGGAAATCTGTCACTGCTTCCACTCTTTCCTCTTCTATTTGCATGTTAGTGATGGCACCAGATGCCATGATCTTAGCTTTTTGATATTGAGTTTTAAGCCGGGTTTTTCACTCTCCGTTTTCATCCATATCAAGAGGCTCTTTAGTTCTTCTTCACTTTCTGCCATTAGAGTAGTATCATTCACATATCTGAGGTTGTTGATTATTTCTCCCAACAATCTCGATTCCAACTTTTAGCACTGATTCAGTCCAGCATTTCACATGACATGGTCTGCATATAAGATAAATCAGCAGGGTGACAATATTCAGCCTTGACGGACTCCTTCTCTAATTTTGAACCAGTTTCTTTTTCTTTGTCTGTTTCTAACTGTTGCTTTTTGAACTGCATACAGATTTCTCATAAGACAGGTAAGGTTGATCTGGTATTTCCATCTCCTTAAGAATTTTCCACTTTGTTATGATCCACAAAGTTTGGTGAGATCAATGAAGCAGATGATTTTCTGGAATTCCCTTACTTTCTCTATGTTCCAGAAAATGTTGCCAATTTGATCTCTGGTTCTTCTGTCTTTGCTAAACCCAGCTTGAATATCTGGAAGTTCTAGGTTCACTTAATGCTGAAGCCTAACTTGGAGGAACTGAGCATAACCTTGCTAGCACGGGACATGAGTACAACTGTTTAGTGGCTTCAACATTCTTTAATACTGCCGTTCTTGGGAACTGGAATGAGGATTGACTTCTTCCTGTCATCTGTCCCCTGCTGGCTTTTCCAAATTCTCTAACATATTGAGTGGAGCTCTTTAATAGCATCATCTTTGAGGATTTTAAATAGCTTTGCTGGAATTCTATCACGTCCACTAGCTTTATGGGCAGAAGCACTTAAGACCCACTTGACTTCACATTGCAGAATGTCTGGCTCTGAGTGAGAAACTACACCATTGTGAATATATGGGTCATGAAGATATTGTTTGTAGAGTTCTTCTGTGTAGTTTTCCATTTCTTTTTGGTCTATTCTGCTGTATTAAATCACAAAAAAAGAGTGAAAGTGATCTTGGGAAAGAAGAACAAATTTTGACACTAGGGTTGCTGATTTCAGATTATATTAGAAAGCTATAGTAATCAAAACAGAATGATTTGCTTCTGGCACGAAAACAGACACATAGGTCAACAGAGCAGAACAATGAAGCTAGAAAAAACACTCACCCATATATTGTCAGCTAGCTTATGAACAAGGAGCCAAGAATATCCAGTGGGGAAAGAATAAGCTTGTCAAAAATGGCACTGGGAAACCTGGATAGTCCTATGAAAAAATGAAACTGTACCCGTCTTTTACCATACACAAAATCAACTAAAAAGGGAGTAAAGTGGACGCTGGATTAAACCCCTAGAAGAAAACACTTGGTAATCTTCTTGCCATCAGTCTTTGCAATGAGTTTTGGGTTTCACACCAAAAGCAAAGGCAACAACTCCAAAAACAAACTAGTGGGACCACATCAAACTCCAAACAAAGGAACATCAACAAAAACAAATGGCAAATTACCTACTGACAGAAGATATTTTCAAATGATATATTTGATTAAGGGCTTAATATCCAAAAACATATGAGGCATACAACTCAAGGGCAAAATACCACAAATAATCCAAAAATTTATTGGAGCATAAGAAAGGTAACAGCTTCATGAATCTGAAGATTAGACTGTAGATGAGAGACTCAGCAAGGTTTTCCTTCTAGAACAACAAAAGCCTGTGACCTCCTGGCTTTACCTTCTACATCTCCACTCGCTTGTTTGAGAATTACAGTTCACAGTGTACATTCTCCAGTCAATAGCAATCACCCCACAGTGAGCTATAATATGTACTAAGGACAGCCTTATGGGGGGTGGGGAGTGGTGAAAAAACCCAACAAACTAATCTTTGCATACTTACCAATGAGGCATATCAAAAGGAAGGTAATGTCCAGAGTTTACCACTCCATTTTTTTCTATGTTTCATTTCAAAATTGAGCCACCTAATAAAGAAAATGAGTTAAGAGACCTCAATGATATATAGATAGAAAATCAGTTTTAAATGGGAACATTAATGGATTATAATTTAGGGGTAATTCATTACTACTGTTGTAACTGTAGTCCTTTTGGTTCTCTACAGCATCAGGTTAATAATTTAATATAAATATTACCAACACTGGGACACATACTTCTCAAGTTATAGTGAATAGAGAAAGACATAGAATATATTACGCAAGAAGTAAAAGTATGGGAAGTCAGCAATGGTAGTAAAGTAAAGGGCAGTTTTGCCTTGAGAGGAAGGAAGGTTCTCAAAGTTTCGTGAAACACCAAGAATAAGCCAGTTGTGAGGAATTAGCTTAATTTGTAAACCAGAAACTCTACCAGAAGAAATTTAAGTTCATAAAAACATTATGATGCTAAAACCCAAAATGAAGACAGAGCGAAGGGTAGGGTAGGGTATATAGACATTAAAAATTCTCCTTTGCTTAGTGCATCAGCCACTCAAGGACCACCCTCACTGAAGACTTTCTCTATTGCTCACCCTACAGGTACCAGCATGGAGAAAGAGATAGCTACTCCACAGCAGGAGAACCCTACTTGTATGGCCTTCTGGCTTTCCTTAAGAAGCATTCCATGCAGCAGATTTCCTCCATCCCATCCTCCCGGGAGCCAGCATGGAGAATCCCATCCATTGCAAAGGTCATGAGGAAGAGGCCTGATGGGCAAAGGTGATATCAGGCCTCGAGGGGCCCCCCTTCTCAAGCATCTATCTCCAAACCAGAATCTGTCTGTCTTACTATTTTATGTCTTTCATCAGCTCTTCTGACATTAACAGGGGGCTGTGCCCAACCACCTTTCTCTGGAAAGAGTTAACTTAGGGCTTTAGTTAATGAGTCTCCAGGACAAGATAAGAGTGTTTCAATTCAAACCCCCTGTTAGCATTCTAGCTTACTTGGCAGGTTTATCCAGACTCTTGCAACATTGTTGAGCCAATGCTTGCTGCCAAGTTCTCACATCCCTTATCCATTGTGTTCCTGGGAGTGCATATAGTCAGGATGTAGAAATAACAAGCAGCAGCTTTATCATTAGCAACATTAGACTTTGAGTTAATTAGGTATTTCTTTGCTGTAACCTGCTGAATCTTTGCTCCATAAAAATGTTACTCTGTACTTTAAGGGTGACACAGGCTAAGAATTTAAGAAGAAACACTTTAAGGGAAAATCATTGTTCTGGCTGACCAATCTTTATCAAAAAGAGGTCATAAAATATCAACAGGCCTCCGGGCCAGACGATAATGTTCAAAAAATAAGACTCTTGCAGGAAGGAACCTGGTATCAATAAAAGTTAATACTGATAGAATGTTGAGCTGACTCTGCATTTTTCACTTTGCTCAATGTACAACTCAGGGTATAAAAGCCCTCTCTGAAAATAAAGTAAGGGGCCTCAGTCACTGAAGCTTGGTCACTCCATGTCATTCTTTCGTTATCTCTTTATCTTTCTTCATCTCTTTATCTTTCTTCATTCACTGACATCGTCCATCCTGAGAATATCCCTGGACTCTGCTGAGGCTGGACCCTGGCACCATCCATCTGGCTGACTCCCCACAGTCAACAGAAGTCCTCACCCTGGGATCATTCCACAACCCCCATGGCTCCAGCCCCCAGCTTCCGTGGACACCAGTGGACTTAAAACCCTGTCCGAGGTATGAAAGGTTGCAGCATGGCTTGTCTATGTGGTTCTCACTCCATTCAGACTGTCACAAATTAGTGAGTTCACTCCCCAACTACTTCAAATGCCTCCCCCGTCCCAGGGGATGGCCATGGATGTGGGGATCTCTCCCCTGAGCTTCAGCTCCTACTCTCCAAAGTGCAGACTGGTCCCACTTGCTCTCCTCCTTCTTTCCCCTTCCTCCTTGTCCCTTCTTTCCTTTGTCCTACCAAGTTCTATATGGATCCAGATATTCCTTCTCAGAATTCAGGGTGTCCTGCCAGAATTCACTTGGTCTTCTGTGAGAACTGCTGCATCTTTAGACGTTCTTGATGCATTCATGCAGAGAGCTGTACCCCACTTCCACCTACCCCTCCATCATCTTGTCCACTCCCTTTTGTGCATGTATTGGAAATGAGTTTCCCTTTCTACTAAGTAACACTGTCATCACCATACATGTTTAACTTTTGCTTTTTGAGGAGAACACAGGTAAGTTCCACTCTCTTCAGTTGAGTCAGTCATTCAGTGGTGTCCGAATCTTTGCGACCCCATGGACGGCACGCTGGGCTTCCCTATCTATCCCCGACTCTCAGAGCTTACTCAAACTCATGTGGTTGAGTTGGTATGCCATTCGATGATGTCCACTCTCTCAGAGATTATTTCTTTGAGATTCCTTATAATTGAGATCATATGGTATTTGTCTCTCTCTGACTTAGCTTATTTATGGTAATGCCGTCCAGTTTCATCCATGTTGCCACGAACGAAAGGATTTCTTTTTCTAATGGCAAAATAATATTTACCTATATATGTCACATCACTGTTGAAAGATACTCAGGTTGTGCCTCTACCAAGGCTACTGTGAATAATGCTGCAATGAGCATGGGAGTACAGATCTCTCTTTGACACAGAGATTTCATTTCCTTTGACTATATATCCAGAAGTGGGATAATGCACACGTAACAGTTCTCTTCTAAATTTCTTGAGGAACCTCCACAGTATGTTTCTATGGGAGTTGCACCAGTATACGTCACTACCAACAGCGCATAAGCACTCCTTTTTCTCCACATCCTCAATAACATTTGTCATTTCTTACATTTTTGGGCTAACCATTCAAATAAGTATGAGGTAATAGCTCTAGTGCTTTTGATCTGCATTTCCTTTATTAGTGATGCTGAGCATCTTGTCATATACTTGTTGATCATCTGTATGTCTTATGGGAAAATGTTTATTCTTTCAAAATGTAACAAACATTATGTTTACTATATTCCAATATATGAAATTCAGTTGCCGACCTATCTATCAACAATGAACTATCAGAAAGTGGAATAAAGGAAACAATCCCATTTGCTATTGTAACAAAAAAGGATAAAACACTTAGAAATAATCTTAAGCAACGTGTTGAAAGATTTTAAACAAAACTTTTAAGACATTGATTAGAGAAATTTTAAAAGAGTTAAAGATATGTAAACTTAGGTTATCTATTCAATGTGTTTCTTGAGGTAGGATTTGTATTTCTATAAACTTGCCTCTTAGAACTGCTTTTGTTGCATCCTCTAGGTTTTAGATCATCATGCTTTCATTGTTCTTTGTTTCTAGGTATGTCTTGATTTCCCTTATTTCTTCAGTAACCTATTTATTATTCAGAGATGTGTTGTATAATCTCCATGTGTTTGTGTTCTTTAAAGTTTTTTTTTTTCTATAAATGATATCTAGTCTTGTAGTGTCGTGGTCAGAGAAAATGCTTGATATAATTTCAATTTCCTTAAATTTACTGAGGTTTGATTTGTGACCCAAGATGAAGAAAATGTTCCATGTGCATTTGAGAAGAAAGTGTATTCTTCTGATGGAATGTGCTGAAGATCTGTTTGATCCAATAGTTCTTTTTAGACTTATGTTTCCTTATTAATTTTCTGTTCTGCTGATCTGTCCATTGGTATAGGTGTGGTGTTAACATAACCCTACTATTATTGTGTTACTATCAATTTCTCCTTTTGAGTCAGTCAGTGTTTAACTTTTATATTGAGGTGCTCCTTTGTTGAGTACATAAATAGTTAAAACTGTTCTGTCTTTTTCTTGGACTGATCCCTTGATCATTTAGTACTGTCCTTCTTTATCTCTTATAATAGTTTTGATTTTAAGGTCTATTTTTTCTGATGTGAGAATTGCCAATCGGCTTTCTTTTTTCTCCATTTGCATGAAATATCTTTTTCCATCCTCTCACTTTCCGTCTGTATGTGTCTCTAGGACTGAAGTGGGTCTCTTGTAGACAGCGTATATATGGGTCTTGTTTTTGTATCCATTCAGCCAGTCTGTGTGTTTTGGTAAGAATGGCAGAAGATAATAGAAAATAAAGCAACTGATAAAGGATTGCTCTCCAAAATACAAGCATCTCAAACAACTCAGTCACCAAAAGCATAGTCAAGAGCTGCAAAAATAAACTAGAGAGACCACATCAAACTCAAAACCTTCTGCATAGTAAAATAAGCCATCCATAAAATGAAATGGAAACCTATGGAATGGAAAAAAAAATTTTTGCAAATCACATATTTGGTAAAGGCTTCATATCCAAGTATATATAAAGGACTCATGTAACTCAGTATGAAAAGAAATCAAACAACTCAAATTATTAAATGAGCAAAGGAAGAGTAAGTGTTTTGAATAATCTGACCAGTAGACTGTAGATGAGAGACACTGTAAGTTTTTCCTTCCAGAACAAAAGCCCATTTCTTTCTGGCATTGCATCCTGTTGGTGACTGCAGTTCACAGTATATATACATCACTAATAGCAATCACCCTACCCTGAGCTATATGTGCTAAGAATAGCCCTACTATCTATAAAAAGCTAATAATTACATACTTGAGGCATACAAAATCCAAGGTGATTTTCAGAATTTCCACTCCGTTGTTTTCTACATTCTATTTCAAAATTCAAGCACATAGTAAGGAAAAGCAGGGGACCTCAATAATGCATGGATAGAAAGTCATTTAAAACTGGGAGCATTACTGGATTATAATTTGGTGGAATGTATTATTCCTAATACTATTGTAATTTTATTCCCTTTAATTCTCTGCTATACTAGGTTGTTATTTATTTAAAATAGTAATACAGCCACTAGGGAGAACACGGTGGAGATTCCTTAAAATCTGGAAATAGAACTGCCATATGACCCAGCAATACCACTGCTGGGCATACACACCGAGGGAACCAGAATTGAAAGAGATATGTGTACCCCAATGTTCACTGCAACACTGTTTATAATAGCCAGGACATGGAAGCAACCTAGATGCCCATTAGCAGATGAATGGTTAAGAAAACTGTGGTACATATACACAATGGAATATTACTCAGCCATTCAAAGCAATACATTTGAATCAGTTCTAATGAGGTGGATGAAACTGGGGCCTATTATACAGAGTGAAGTAAGCCAGAAATACCAATACAGTATACAATGCATATATATGAAATTTAGAAAGATGGTAACGATAACCCTGTATATGAGACAGCAAAAGAGACACAGATAGATACATAGAACAGTCTTTTGGACTCGGTGGGAGAGGGCGAGGGTGGGATGACTTAGGAGAATGGCATAGAAACATGTACATTACCACATGTGAAACGAATCTCCAGTCCAGGTTCGATGCATGACACAGGATGCTTGGGGCTGGTGCACTGGGATGACCCAGAGGAATGGACGGGGAGGGAGGTGAGAGGGGGTGTTCAGGATGGGGAACACATGTATACTCATGGTAGGTTCCTGTCAATGTATGGCAAAACAAATAAAATATTGTAAAGGAATTAGCCTCCAATTAACACAATAAAATAAAATAGTAATATCAATATAGAGACACATAGTACTCAAGTTATAGTAGATTGAGAAAGACAAACCTTATGAGGCAGGAAGTGAAATCATAGAAAATTACCAACAGTATCAAAACAAGGGGCAGTATTGCCTAGAAAGAAAGCAGATTTCTCTAATTGTTTGGAGACGATACGAACAAGCCAGATGGGAGCCAATCAGCTTAAACTGTGTACCAGAAACCACACCAGAAGGAAAATGAAGTTCATAAAAATATGCTGATGCTAAACGCCAAAATCCAGACAGTAAGAGAATAGGGTAGGGTTTATGTAGATGCTGAAAACTACTCAGAGAGGTAGACATGGAAGCAAATACACTAATGAGCATCAGAAAAATCAAAGCACAAAAGGGTCTGAAAAATAAATCGTAAAGAGACTTGGTAGTCTTATCAAAAGAATAAAAGAATCAAATTAGAAAACCAAAATATAAAGACTTGTGCATATATGATAGACCCAGAGATTGCTCAGGTGAGAAAATTTCAGCCTTAGTGACCAGCGAACAGAAGCGTCCAGCATCAGGAACAAACACTCGGGGCAGGACACATGACTGTGTGCTTCTGGGAACAGCCTCAGTTTCAAAGTTTAGGCACTATACCACCTAAAAGCAAATGCAGACAAGAATTATAGCTTGCTGTGGCACTGAATCACAGACAGTAGTGTTTGTCAGTTTACTTTTTTCATTCAACTATAAAGTTAATGAATCACTAACCAGTGATAATTGCCACCATCACTTTAGTCAGATCCTCATTAGTCATACAGTGGATATCGGAACCTGTTATATGATCCACAATAACAGTTCTTATAATTGAATTTATTGATGTTTAATTGAAGGGGAATTGCTTTACAATACTGTACTGCTTTCGGCCATACATCAACATGAATCAGCCATAGGTATACCTATGTCCCCCACTCTTGACCCTCCTTGCCACCTTCCTTCCCTTTCCAACCCTTGAAGCTGTTAGAGAAAAATATGGAAGGCTTCACAAATTTGAGCATCATCCTTGGGCAGAGGCCATGCTAACCTTCTCAGTATTATTCCAATTTTTTAATATATGTGCTACCAAAGCAAACACATGAATAACAATTTAATAGAAAAAATAATCATATAGTCATCTACCTATAAATGATCAATTACATTAGGAATTAGGGTATTCTGCTATATTTGCCATCTCTTATAAAATCTAATTTTATACGGTCCAAAGTTTCATGAAGGAATTAAGCATATATGTATGCATAACACATGTATGCTGCTGCTGCTGCTAAGTTGCTTCAGTCATGTCTGACTCTACGCGACCCCATGGACGGCAGCCTACCAGGCTCCCCCTCGTTCCTGGGATTCTCCAGACAAGAACACGGGAGTGGGTTGCCATTTCCTTCTCCAATGCATGAAAGTGAAAAGTGAAAGTGAAGTCACTCAGTTGTATCTGACTCTTAGCGACCACATGGACTGCAGCCTACCAGGCTCCTCTGTTCATGGGATTTGCCAGGCAAGAGTACTGGAGTGGGTGCCATTGCCTTGCACAGAAATATATGCACACAAATATGTCTATGTTATACAAGCTATTATCCTCCTTGCCTGTCACAATAACTCTTTAGTTGAGGAGAGAGATAGTTCCAAATTTCTCCAACTTATATGTCTCCTTTTTGACAACCACTTCTTTTATTTTCATCACCTAATTTTAAATAACCATTTTATTCTTAGATACCATGCTCCTTTAAACTAAGAGCAGAGAAAACCTAGTAAATGCTGATATCTTATCCTTAATTAAATTATCACTCTTCTAGTAAATTGGAAAAAAGAATCATGCTCAGATCTCATTCAGAAGGATATAATCTCTATTTTACCAGTTCTCTTGTCCAAACTCAATTCTTGCTCACTTCAGTCTTAAATTCTGCTTACTTACAAAAGATGGACAGGAAAAGTAATATTAAAATCATGCTTGTAAGATTCAATGATTTTGTTTCTGTTGGCCAAAGGTAGGGCCAGGAATAATTCCTGAAATGTTACATCACAGAAGCATAAAGATCTAGTTCTACTGTCAAAGAGGAGATGCTTGGAGATGGTTCAAAAGCTAAATCCCATGGGTTGTTAGGATGTATTCCCAACTAGACAGATAAATTTTGTCCCTAAATAGTCAAAGTCAATAGGAAAAGGCAGGCTTTATTTGCAGAGCCGATGACACTGTCTTGAGTGCTGACCAGGTAATATTCTTGTATTACCATTTGGAAATTTATTTGCTATTTTTTCAAAGAAATAAATGTAACAAGAAGATTAAAGATGCATAAAAGGAGAAGAGTGTCAAGGTGCCTAGAAGAAAGGCTAGCCAGCAGAACCAGGGCCCCACACTGATAATTGTCAAAGACTGTACCAGTGAGTATTTTATAGGCAGAGCAGAACAAGTGGATAAACCAGTGTTCTAGGGTCACTGCTGTTCTGCAGTCAAAGACAAAATATTTTTCTCTTTAAGCACAGTCATCACAGCTCCCAACGTGGTCCTGGCTACACACATGCAGACCAAGGGCCCACAGGCATGTGTGATGTGACATCAGGAAGTGAACAGATGACTGTATTGGTGCCCAGTCAACCTGCATCTGCTAACAATGGAACCTGGGGAAAATTACTTGCTCTTCCCAAGTCATTGTATCTTCATTAACACAACTTGATGATCATAGTGAAGATTAAGGCTACCTCACAGGGTTCCTGTGAAAAACAAACTTTAAGATATTTTAAAGCTTTTGGGAAAGTATCAAAGACATGCATGGGGTTACAAAGCTGAGTTAGCAGATCCAAGGTACAGTATCTTTTTCTCTTAGTATTTTCTCTGTACTCAATAGTAGTGATCAGTCAGTCACGTGTTTACCCTTACCCCAGTGTGATGGTAAACCACACAGATAAACTGTACTTTTCTTGTCATTTCAGTGTCTAAAATTCAAGCATTAGTCAATGTAGAGTGAAAAATTACAAACTCCTAGAAGGCTTCACTGCTCAGAGTCCGTAGATTCTCAACATTAAACTGTCTTAAAAGAATGCCCCAAACATGCTGGCTCAGAATTAAGTTCCAAATGTTTGCAGAGCACGGAAGTACTTCTGGGAGCAATGCAAAAATACAGGAAATAACTTACTTCTCCAAGTATCTATCTGTGCAAATATCATCATCCATCTAAATTTTACACAGAAGGCACTCCTTCTTCCCCATCCCAGCTTCTACAGCAACAACTCCTGCTCAGAGCAACAGGGAAATAAAGTCTTCCCTCCACAGGATGGATTTGATAACCTCAGGTGATTAGATCATTTCAGAATGGCTCATGTTTTTATTTAAACAAGGTCTTGCCTGCTGCTGCTGCTGGTCATGTCAAATCTGCTCCTGTGCCAAGGCAAACCATGCCCGTCCTCCGGTCCTGACGTGTTTGTCACCTCCCTGAAATCCCTTACAGACCTGTTTATTGATGCCTCCATGCTCTCCCATGACTTCCATAACCTTTCCACAATAATGTTCAAGGAGTTTGTAAGTACTATGGTAGTGGTGGTTTAGTTGCTAAATCATGTCCGACTCTTGCGACCCCATGGACTGTAGCCCGCCAGGCTCCCAGAAGTTAACGTCGCCTAAGTGATGGCGCTATACTAATCTTTAAACAAAAGGCTGCAATAACACACTCCCTCTGTCAAAGATGTTGTCAGCTCATAAGATGTCAAAATTGAAGAAAGGATCAGTTTTGTGAAATCTCAGTTTCCTAAGAAGTATCATAACTTTTTCAATTTCCTTTCATTCATTTTCTTTTTTAAATAAGCAAAATAAATTATTTTGTAAAATACAGCTAGGAATGCCATAAAACAAAACAATAGACAGTGGAATAATCAACAGAAATTTATTTCCTCACAGTCTGGGGGCTAGAAGTCCAAGATCAGAGTGCCAGCAAGGTGAGGTTCTGGTAAGGACTCTTTCTTCCCAGGCTGGCTTCTCCCTGAGTCCGTGGGGAGTGGGAAAGAGAGACAGAGGAAAAGACACAGAGACACAGAGACACAGAGAGAATTCTCTGGTGTTTCGCTTCATGAAGACACTAAACCTATGGGATGAGTGCTCCACCCTAAGAGCTCACTTACCGTTAATGGGCTTCACTGGTGGCTCAGATGGTAAAGAATCTGCCTGCAATGTGAGAGACTTGGGTTCTATTCCTGGGTCTGGAAGATTCCCTGGAGAAAGGAATGGCAAGCCACTCTATTATTCTTGCCTGAGAAATACCATGGAGAGAGGAATCTGGTGGGCTATAGACCATGGTATTCCAAAAAGTCAGAACCCTTTTCAAAACACAGTACTTTGGCAGTTAGGTGTTTAACACATCAATTAGAAGAACACAGATTCAGTCCACAATACTACCTGACACAAAGCACTTTTAGGTGGGACTGGGGAAAAGGAAGCATATTGATTTTCAGGTCCTTCAAGTGTCTCTGGGCTTTCTTCTCCAGGCTCAGAATAAATAGCCAATAAATGAGACATGCTCTGCAATGAACTGGGTAGACGGAACTTATTAAACAAAGCTGAATCCCGATCACAAAAACGAATACTGCAGTGAATAGGTTTCCAGCTACAATAGAAGGGGTGTTTACAATTGGAAACAATTATACTCTTTCTGAGGAAGGTATTTGAAAGTTGTATGTTAATTCTTTAAGGTCAAACATGGAGCACACAGTAAAGCAGACAGCTAATAAAAGGCTGTGCTAGAGGTTTCTATTAAATTCATGTAGTTCTTTTTACTCACTAGATTTTTTTCATCCTCCATTTTGACTGTCATTTTTTTTTCAATTCTTCCAAGTAAACAAAAGATTAAATGGTTAAATATAGGTGTATGCATACATTCTAACTCAATTCAGTTGTGCCCAACTGTTTGCAATTCTACTGACTGTAGCCCAACAGGCTCCTCTGTCCATAGGATTGGCCAGGCAAGAATATTGGAGTATGTTCCACACCTAGGGATCAAACCTGAGTTTTCTTATATCTCCTGCATTGGCTGGAATATTCTTTACTACTACCGTCCCCTAGGAAGCACCAAATATTGGTACATATGTACTATATTTGGTTTAAATAGTAAAAAAAAAAAAAAAAAGACAATAGAACAGAGAAGGGAAAAGGTTAAACTTAGAAAAGTCATATGTAAAATCATTTTTATAGAGACAAGGTATAGAAAAGTAGGAAAAGAAGGACTTTCAAATTTTGTGATGCCCCTCCATTAAAAAAAAATACACGTGTATCAAACATGTTAATGTTCTGTTAATGGGTTCATCACTGAATGCCCAACAACCCTAACTAACTGCCTGATCACTTTCAGGATGAAACATACGCCCAGGGCAAACAGTAATATATCAATGCAACCAACAGAGGCCACACCAGTTCCTTCCATACTCCCAGAGAAACAGATAAAGCCCACCAGATGAATCTGAGTCTTTCACCTGGGTTTTTCACCGGATCAAATGAGATAGTATGTAGGTTACCAGACTTCAGATTATTAGAGGTTATGGTTTCAGAAAAAGGAGGAGGAATTGTAAGCAACTGAAGAGAAATTATATTATGCAGTAGATGAAGCATGAGCAAAATCAAGGGATGACTAAAGATCTGTAGTTCAGTTCAGACGCTCAGTCATGTCCGACTTTGCGACCCCATGATTCACAGCATACCGGGCCCCCTGTCCATCACCAACTCCCGGAGTTTATTCAGACTCATATCCATCGAGTCAGTGATGCCATCCAGCCATCTCATCCTCTGTCATCTCCTTCTCCTCCTGCCCCCAATCCCTCCCAACATCAGAGTCTTTTCCAGTAAGTCAGCTCTTAGCATGAGGTGGCCAAAGTACTGGAGTTTCAGCTTTAGCATCATTCCTTCCAAAGAAATCCCAGAGCTGATCTTCAGAATGGACTGACTGGATCTCCTTGCAGTCCAAGGGACTCTCAAGAGTTTTCTTCAACACCACAGTTCTAAAGCATCAATTCTTTGGCACTCAGCCTTCTTCACAGTCCAATTCTCACATCCATATATGACCACAGGAAAAACCATAGCCTTGACTAGACGGACCTTAGTTGGCAAAGTAATGTCTCTGCTTTTGAATATGCTATCTAGGTTGGTCATAACTTTTCTTCCAAGGAGTAAGC
Source organism: Nanger dama (assembly GCA_917880005.1). NCBI lineage: Eukaryota > Metazoa > Chordata > Mammalia > Artiodactyla > Bovidae > Nanger > Nanger dama. The sequence continues at coordinate 8,420,809 of CAKJTW010000032.1, read as the reverse complement.
GTCTTTTAATTTCATGGCTGCAGTCACCATCTGCAGTGATTTTGGAGCCCAAAAAATAAAGTCTGACAGTGTTTCCACTGTTTCCCCATTTATTTCCCATAAAGTGATGGGACTGGATGCCATCATCTTCGTTTTCTGAATGTTGAGCTTTAAGCCAACTTTTTTGCTCTCGTCTTTCACTTTCCTTTTTTTTTATTTTTTTATTTTTTACATTTTTTTTATTTTTTTAAATTAAATTTATTTATTTTTTAAATTACAATACTGCATTTGTTTTGCCATACATTGACACGAATCAGCCATAGGTGAACACAATCTCCCAATGCCGAAGCCCCCTCCCACCTCCCACCCCCCATCCTCTACTTGAATCATTCTGTGCATCAGCCCCATGGCTCCTGCATCCTACATTGAACATAGATTAGCGTTTCGTTTCTTACAGGAAAATATACATGTTTCATTGCCATTCTCCCCTACCATCCCACCCTTTCCCTCTCCCTCAGAGTCCAAAAGTCCACTCTATACCTCTGTGTCTCTTGTTGTCTCACATATAGGGTCATCATTACTGTCTTCTAAATTCCATATATATGTGTCAGTATACTGTATTGGTGTTTTTCTTTCTGGCTTACTTAACTCTGTTTAATCAGTTCCAATTCCATCCACCTCATTAGAACTGAGTCAAATTTATTCTTTTTAAGGGCTGAGTAGTATTCCATAGTGTATATGAACCACAGCTTTCTTATCCATTCATCTGCTGATGGACATCTAGGTTGCTTCCATGACCTGGCTATTATAAACAGTACTGCAGTGAACATTGGGGCACATGTGTCTCTTTCACTTCTGGTTTCCTCAGTGTGTATGCCCAGCAGTGGGATTGCTGGGTCATAAGGCAGTTCTATTTGCAATTTTTAAAGGAATCTCCACACTGTTTTCCATAATGGCTGTACTAGTTTGCATTTCACTTTCATCAAGAAGCTTTTTAGTTCCTCTTCACTTTCTGCCATAAGTGTTGTGTCATCTTCTATTTGAGGTTATTGACATTTCTCCGGGCAATCTTGATTCCAGGTTGTGTTTCTTCCAGCCCAGCGTTTCTCATGGTGTACTCTGCATAGAAGTTAAATAAACAGGATGACAATATACAGCCTTGATGTACTCCTTTTCCTATTTGGAAGCAGTCTGTTGTTCCATATCCAGTTCTAACTGTTGCTTCCTGACCTACATATAGATTTCTCAAGAGGCAGGTTAAGTGGTTTGGTATTCCCATTTCTTTCAGAATTTTCCACAGTTTATTGTGATCCATACAGTCAAAGGCTTTAGTATAGGCAATAGAGCAGAAATAGATGTTTTTCTGGAACTGTCTTGCTTTTTCCATGATCCAGCTGATGTTGGCAATTTGATCTTTGGTTCCTCTGTAGTAGCAACACAAATAACAGATCTATAAATTGTCCATGCAGACAACTTTAGTTCAACCAATGCATTAGACACAGGATTTCAGCTATTATTCTGTATGAAAACAGGAAATGTATGGGAACTTCCATGTGTAAAATATAAGACTGCAAAATTCATGAACATATAAGAAACACACCCCAGTTTTGAGTCCTCCTTCTTACTAGTGACTCCTACTTGGGAATCCTATACTGCACCACTCGAGATCCCACATCTGCCTTTCAAAGCTCTCCTGATTCTGCTTCTACTTCTACATCTCCTTCATTTGTCTTACTCAATGACTCCTCTGTCACCTTTCATTCTTAATTTGTAAGTCTCCCCCACAATGGCTTATAAAACATTGCTTTGCTTCTCATGGCTGCAACAATTGCCTCTGTTTTGAGGACAACACAGTTTATATATCAACCCTCAATCATTTATGGCAACTCCAAATTTTCAGTGTTGTAATCTCTCCTTTCTGATTTTGTGCATTATCCTTCCTCCTATCATTATTTAAACTATTTTCACATGCATCCCCCCTTAAAATTCTTTCTCTCTCTACAATCTTCTTAATGATACCAGCATTGTTTTCCTCTCTTAAGCTCATTAATAATGAGGGTGAACAAGTAAAGGAAAAAGGACAAAGAGGAAGAAGAGGAGGGATTGTTCAATAAACTTAAAGTTTATTGAGAGTTACTATATGACCTCACATTTTACTAAGCCCTTTATGTGCATTACTATATTTAATCCTACTCAGTTCTCTTTTCTTACCAGTAAAACAGTTCATGGCTGTAAAGAAATCAAGCATATTAACTAGAGATCTTCAGCCCCAGGGATTTTCAGGCTCAATTCTGCTAGTAGTAGTGAACTAGGTGGGGGAACCTAATATGAAACAAGTGTCAGAGGTTTTCCTATCAAGCGCCATAGAGATTGAGAACATGTCAGACAAACTACAAGCACTGACAGAGAACAAATTCAGCAAAGTGAGCATCCTGCAGAGGGTTTTCTTGCTTTGTTCATGAATGAAAGAGGTGACCTTTGTAATGCATAAGGAGTTTGGAAATATCTCATTTTGTAAGAAAAGATTCATGACTTCTATATGCTAGACTGCTACTACATAAAGCAGGAGCCTAGTCATTCATAGTCATAGATTCTACTGTAAAGGAATCAGAATTTCACTGCAATTTTGACATATGCAGCCTTGCCTGCATTGCACACAATTCCACCAAAAGCTTGCATCTTCCTGAGCACAGGTGGTTGAAATATTTTCAAGAGTATTAGTACTAGAGAACAGAATTTCCAAGATTAGCATTTTCCTAAAGTATCCCAGGACATCTGCTATTGAAGTTTCACTTGTCTTCTTTCTCTTTTCTCCTCAAATCAACGGATGACAATGGGAAGGAAGAAAAGAGAATGTTAAAATTAAACTTGAGTTATGTTTCTACTGTTTAGATTTCTAATTGTTTTCTCATAGGCTGGCTCCCAAATCTATATCTAAAGAGTTTTATATTCATGTTTTCCCCCAAATCTTAATTTGATAATTAGAAGGAAAAAAAAATAAGCAAATACTAATAAAACGCATAAGAAGTCATTATCATTTGGGTATTCAGATTATTGTTCCAGTCTTGTGGACTATATAGGAGGCTCGCATTACCTGGTCAGGACTCCCATCCCTGACATCCAACGATGAAGACAGGCATGACTCTTAATTTTATAACCTTTTCCACTTCCTGCACAGGAATTCATGTAAAGTTGACATGTACATCAAGATCCTAGTGTGCCAAACCCACAAAATGTGCTAAATTCACATCCATCCCTTCCAGCTCTGAGATGGTCATAATTATCTATCCCATTGCAAGCTATTTTGAAATTTACAGCTTTTAAATGCATGCTCTGTAATGGGTCTTTAAAAAAAAATAAACACAGATGCTTTAGAGATGTCAAAATCTGAGAGGGCATTTTGTTAACATTTCTTATCTTAAGAGAAAATTTAAAAAAAAAAAAATCCACCCTTACATTGAGAGAATGAAGCTCCTATTAAAATTAGTCACAAATAGCAGAACCTGGCATTACAAAGAAGACCGTTAAGGGATTATGTAAGAATCAAGGCAATTATTCTGGTTCAAGTTATTAGAATCAAAGATTTTGACATTGTTCATGGTTCTGGTCATGCCACCAAGAAGACTGAATTCTCAGGATTCTTTATGAAAGCCAGCCACAAACTGTCAACCAACTATCACAGTGTTACATCAGACAAGATAAGTGCTTTGCACTTTTGTGAAAATAGCATGAGGTTTACTGAACTGTCTAAAGATTGTTAGGATGCTGTCTTAGTCCTTCTGGGTTGCTATAACAAAGATCACAGACTTAAAAACAGTGGAAATGGATTTTCACAGTGTGGTCATTCAGGGTCCTTTTGATCATAGACTTCTTACTGTATCCTCACACAAGGGATGGCTCAGGAGCTCTGTGTGTCTCTTATATATAAAAGCACTCATATCTCATTGAGGAGGGCCCATCCTTATAACTCCATCTCCTCACAAAGGCCCCACCTATGGATGCTATAACCATGGAAAACAGGATTTCATCATATCAAATTTCTGGGGGGACACAAAGGCTGAGACCATAGCAGATAGAAATGTGAACTGGCTCATCCTCCTCCAGGGGCTGTCGTCACCCACACTCCACTGCATCCTCATTTCCTGTATCACCTTGCACCCATTCCACGCATTCCATCACTCTGGGTTTCCCAAGTCCCTGTTAGTCAAGTGTCAATTCCATCTCATATTCAGCCTATTCAATGTTTCCCTCTCCCCTGCTGAGGCCCAGGGGACCTACCAGGAAGTGCAGATGTGTCCATTTCTGCAAGGTTCCTTCTCTCTCCCTCTTTGGATCTTCATTCCTTGGGCCATGTTGGAACAGGGTAGATGGTAACGAGATGGGGAAAGTTCTGACATCACTGACTTACATGGTGCTGTTTAGCCTTCTCTTGGTCCAGATGGAATGATCTGATAGTCCCCCTGGCTGACAAGTGTTTCCCTTGAGGGGGATCCTGGTGGTTTACCAGGACATTCACAAGTTGGGGATCCCCAAATTCATAGTTTCCTTTTAATCAAGGGAAATGTTCCAGAACCCATAGCTCCCTTCCTTCAGTATTCACCAGAGCCTCTCTGTTTCCCTCACTCTGCAAGCACCATCTAGAGAAAATTAAGCAGCCCACGGTGAGCTGCCAACTAGCTGACCCAGAGGATACCCATGTATTGTAAACACTCTGAACAACTGAATAGCAGAAATGCTGGTGCGCATCTGTCCTGCCTGAGGTCTCTGGACAATTGTCCAAGTGGTCATGTAGACACTAAATAGATCAGAAAGCTGGATTCAAAAACACATTTATCTGAAAAGTGAGATACCATTCTCTTTTCCTTTTAGAGTAACAATCCTTGTCATTAATTATTAGGCCTTACAAACATGTCCTAGTAGGTCCCTGAATTATGAAATTCTCCAAATAGACTGAGTCTCTACTGAGACTGGAGCAATGTGACTGGATTAGGGATGCTCAGCTTGTTCAACAGCCTCCAAACAACCTGGGATGAGGGCCAATCTCTTGACTGGCTCTGCTAAGAAGTCAGTGATGTTGCTGGGCTGGTTTTGTAGCATCTTTAGGGCTTTAGCAGTAATTCCTGGTAAAGAAAATGGGAAATCAATAGGTAGATGGGAAAGGAGGATGCCTAAGAGAGAAGCAAAGAAAGAAGGAAGGAGAAAAGCAGCAAAGGGAAAGTGAGTCTAGGACATGGGTAGTGAAGGATGAAATGCTGTTAGAACACTTTATTTTTAAGGACCCAAATATATAGGCTTTTTTTAAATATCCTAAGAGCAAATATTGCAAATACTGCAAACATATTGCCTTTCCATGAAAAAACCTTGTAAGCACTTTCTAAGTCAATTACTGCCCTAAACATCTAAATCTATTTTGTTACTTGATTAACTTTCTTTCATTTTGCCTTTTCACACTGTTTGACAAGGCTGTGGTCCTAGTGTGAGCAGACTGACTAGTTCTCTGTGAGTATGGTTTCTGTGTGTCTGCCCTCTGATGCCCTCTTGCAACACCTACCATCTTACTTGGGTTTCTCTTACGTGGGGCGTGGGTTATCTCTTCACGGCGGCTCCGTACCTTGGACGAGGGTATCTCCTCACCGCCACTGTTTCTGACCTTCAATGTGGTATAGCTCCTCTGGGCCCTCCTGCGCCTGTGCAGCCACAGCTCCGAGGGTTGCTGATCCCACGCCAGCCCTGGCCTCGGGCATGGGTGGGTCCTCCCAGCCGCCTCTCCGAGCCTTGGGCTTAGGGTGGCTCTTCAGGGGCACCACCTCTGGCTGCAAGCAGGAGGTGGCTTCTCCCGGCCGCCCCTGACCTCAGACACGGGGTGTCTCCATCCAGCTGCTCCTGACCTTGGGAGGCAGGATAGCACCTCTCGGCGGCCGCCCCTGACCTCGGATGAGGGGTGTCTCCTCCCGGCCACCACCCCAGACCTCGGACGTGGGGGCCGCCTGCGCATTGCTCTTGAAGAAAGTGAAAGAGGAAAGCGAAAAGTTAGTTTAAAGCTCAACATTCAGAAAACGAAGATCAGGGCATCTGGTCCCATCACTTCTTGGGAAATAGATGGGGAAACAGTGGAAACAGTGTCAGACTTTATTTTGTGGGGCTTCAAAATCACTGCAGATGGTGATTGCAGCCATGAAATTAAAAGACACTTACTCCTTGGAAGAAAAGTTATGACCAGCCTAGATCCAACCTAGATAGTAAATTCAAAAGCAGAGCTATTACTTTGCTGACTAAAGTCCATCTAGTCAAGGCTATGATTTTTCCTGTGGTCATGTATGGATGTGAGAGTTGGACTGTGAAGAAGGCTGAGCGCCAAAGAATTGATGCTTTTGAACTGTGGTGTTGGGAAAGACTGCTGAGAGTCCCTTGGACTGCAAGGAGATCCAACCAGTCCATTCTGAAGGAGATCAGCTCTGGGATTACTTTGGAAGGAATGATGCTAAAGCTGACACTCCAGTACTTTGGCCACCTCATGCAAAGAGTTGACTCATTGGAAAAGACTCTGATGCTGGGAAGGATTGGGGGCAGGAGGAAAAAGGGACGACAGAGGATGAGATGGCTAGATGGCATCACAAACTCGATGAATATGAGTCTGAGTGAACTCCGGGAGTTGGTGATGGACAGGGAGGCCTGGTGTGCTGTGATTCATGGGGTCGCAGAGTCGGACACGACTGAGTGACTGAACTGAACTGAACTAACTTTCTTTCCTTCAATGTCTCGATATTTCCAGCAGAGAGGATGGCATTTATTAGAGGGATAATTTGGCAATTAGGGGGACAATGCAATTGGAGGAAATATACACACAATAGACCACACACATCTTCATGTATTTGTCTCTTATTAAAATTTATTTCAAACATAAATTTAGATCTTTAGATCAACAACAGTGGTGGTGACGTTCAGAGGTCTCTCCTTGCTTGACTGTGACATATAAAGTGAATACTGTACATTTCAGACAGTATTGAACAGAGCCATAGATATACTGTAGAGTCAGTCAGGAATAGCCAAAGCGGGGATATTTGGACAAGATTTAACAGTCACTCCTTGCCATCCAGAAAGCACTGATTTTCTCCTCTTTTACACATTTCCATGTAATATTACATTTGAAGAAATGGCCCTGTTATATCAAGAATAGTATCAGTGGTTACCAAAAGGAAACAAACAAATGAAGAACCTTTGAAGTTCACTAACTTTATAGATTAGTAAATCACATGTCATGGATACAATGAGGACTTAAACTAAGGTTTAAAAATCTTTATTTTCCAGAAGCAGGCCTGCAAATTGTGGAGAAGGAGAGGGTGATATAAACACACAAAGTGCTGTATTGCATGGGAGCGTGAAGAGGAAGATGTGATGCTCTCATGGGAGCTAGAGTGGACTGAAGTAAAGCTAAGAGCCATCTGAGTATATCATAGGAGTGATGCAAATGGGATAGCTTTATGATGGAGTTTTGAAAAGTTGATGGGATATTGATGTGGAAAAATAGGAAAACAGTATATCTGTCAATTCATTTAGGATCATCTTATGATGTAAGGATCTCTGACATCTTACATCAAGGCAACTGAGATATTACTATACATAACATTATAAGGTATCAGTGAATAATCAAGTCTGACAAAAACACAAGAAATGTTCATTTTTACTATTCATGTTGTATCTCTCATGATTATGCTCCCATGATATACTGCATATATTATTATAGTTTTAGAAGGGAGAAATACTTGTATGGATTTTTATGCATTAGGGAGAATCATATATTGCAAAATGGAGAGTTTGTCTTTATTCTTCAGTGCAACAGGAATCCAAGAACATTTAGTCCAAGACAGCAGTATGTCCAGAATTAGAAAAGGAAACTTTAATGTGGGTTGAGGAGTTTTAGCTGTTGGAGTTGGTAGAGAAAAAGAGACCAGAAAGAGCTGGGAATATTATGACAGTAAAAATCAAACTGGGTTCGTGTTGATGTATGGAAAAACCAATACAATATTGTAAAGTAATTAACCTCCAATTAAAATAAATAAATTTAATTTAAAAAAAAATCAAAGAGGGCTCTGCCAAGTAAAAGACGCAAAGCATGTGAGAGATACAGGAAATGAAATAGACCTTGACCACATGCAAGGAATGTGGCAGACATAACAGTCAAAAAAGGCATCCAACAATGTGGGACTAGTTGAGTCAATAAAAGACTGAAAATTGAGAGAGAAAGGGGAGATAAATTACAGTTTTATCCAAAATCACCTCAGTACTATTTTCCTGTATTTCATCAACTTAATACTAGAAATCACCAAAAAATATTAAGATTCTGCAGCAAATGATAGAAATAAGTACTCTGAGGTGCCTCTGCAAGACCTTATGGAATACCAGAACCAAAGCAGGACTACCCAGTGATAACAAGCAGTATGTCACTAGTCACTTTCAACACTTAAATAAGACATACACTGTAAAGCATAGAGGATGAATGGAAATCAAATGGAAACAACCCATACCTTTGCAGAGCTAGCCTAAACAAAACCTAAAATCCAAACAAACTAGAGGTCGTGGTCTCCTTAATCGTGTGCCCACTTTCTCCAAGAGTTTCTCATTCCTTTTGCCTGAATTCTCCCTTGTTTGCTAACCCTTCATTGCCTTACTCTCAGCAGATGGTCATCTAATCACTAATCAAATAAATAATTAAACAGTGTTCACTCCTGAGACATATTTGTATTGATTGACTCTTCAAACTGAAAAGCTTTCTAATCCCCTGAAAGTAAAACACTAACCCTGGAAGGACTCCATCCCAGCCTCTTTCCAAAATGCCCAGAGGGCAGCAATTGCGAGTCTAGCTACTAAGCTGTCTTCTGCCATAATTATAACATCTTTGGATAGTGAAGACAGGAGAAGGATGAAGCAATGAACGATATCAAGAAAGAAATGCATGGACAAGTGGAAAAGATGCCATGAGCCTTAAACACCGATCTATGCCTGCACACCATACCATGTGTGAGGGACCCAGGTAGGCCTAACGAGGGATGGATTTTTCAAGAAAGCTCTCTCTGAGTTGGCACTGAGCAGTTTGATTCAACTCAACTGTTTCAACATGATTCTTTAATTCTAAGACTCAGAGCCACTTGTCTCATTTAACTGCACTAAGTCAAAAAGGGAATATTCTTATTGCCTATTTGAACAGTGCCAAGATATCGTTAAAGTTTTAATCACAAGGAGAAAATTGTAACTATTTCTAATGAGGGATGTTCACCAGACTTATTATGGTGATCATTTTGCAATATATACCAAATAATTACATTGTACATCTGAAACCAAAATAACATCATATTGTCAATATTATCTATGTATAATGATACCTGAAACATTTGAAATAGCGTATTTGTTAATGTGACTTATATAATGACTTATATAATGATCATATAATCATTATGTTATGGACATAACACATATGCATACCTTCAATTAACTTCAGTCACTCAGTCATATCCAATTGTTTGAGATTCCATGAACTGTAGCACATCAGGCTCCCCTGGAGCTTGCTCAAACTCATGTCCATTGACTCGGTGATGCCATCCAACCATCTCATCCTCTGCCATCATCTTTTCCTCCTGCCATCAATATTTCCCAGCACCAGGGTCTTTTCCAGTGAGTCAGTTCTTTGCACAGTTGGCCAAAATATTGGAGCTTCAGCTTAAGTATCAGTCCTTTCAATGAATATTCAGGGCTGATTTCCTTTAGTATGGACCGGTTTGATCTCCTTGCAGTCCAAGGGACTTTCAAGTCTTCTCCAACACTGCATTTCAAAAGCATCAATTCCCTGGTACTCAGTTTCCTTATAGTCCAGCTCTTACATCCAGTGACTACTGGGAAAACAATAGCTTTGACTACATAAATTTTATTTATATAGATAAGCATATATGTACACATATCTATGTAAGAAAAAGTTTTTGGAAAGCAATATATTTTTGATAAAGAAAACAAACTAGTATAATTTTTTTCAAATGTGCATTTTGGCTATCAGGTTTGGTCTAAAACCTTATCTTTAAATGTAGTTTATGTTTATGCTGATAATAGATACAGAAATGTGTCTTAACCTTGTAACATTAACTGCAGAACAGCTTATTTACAATAGCTAATCAAAGTCACAAAATTTTGAAGTCTGTAGGCCTACCTAGTACTCTGCTATTGGTCATTTAACCAACTTATCATTGACTTAATTCCTCCTTGACTCAGAAACTCTTATAGGTGCTTTGTTTACATCAATAAACAAAGCAGGCAGACACTTATCCTCATGGAACTGATATTCTAGCTGGAGGAAGACAGATAATCTGCAATAAACATGAATCCAAGTACATTACATTACATGGTATGTTAACAGGTGATCTGTACTATTGGAAAAGAACTAGTAAAGCAGAGGATGGGGTTTAGGGAATAAAGGTGAAGAAATGGAAGTGATTTAAAGAAAAAGAACTTATGCCACACTGAGGGGAGCAAATATGCTCTCCTGCATTCAAAATTCAAGTTTTCTCCTGTCCAGGCAGGTCTCTTGGTCTTCTTCCCATTTTCAAAAATGTTTCTGTCTCTGAGGCTCTATGCAGACTCAGGCAAACATGGATGTTCTGAACATTCTACCTCTTCAGTTGAATTGGTTTCATAAAAATTTTTGGTAAACTCTCCCAAATTAAGTAACATTTTATGCAACAAATTTTGATAATTTTCTGATTCCTGAAGAACTAATCTCCAAAGTATTTTCCATTTTTCAACACACTGTCAGTGACCTAATTTTATTATTAAAAGTATTATATATGCATTGCTATTCTAATATATTATGACATTTTAAAAATATACACAAAATATAACTAAATGATACTGAGATAAATATATATGGAAATGGTAATCGAAATATTAATATTTTCTTCCCCAGGGGATGAGGACACTCATTTTTATGGCCCCTGGACTAATGGATTCTGAATGTACACACGTAATTATAACAATTATTTAACTCTCATGATAAAGTAATTTCTTTTACATATAGTTTCAATCAAAGTTCTCAGAATATCACAAGGGGCCAAGAATAGAATTATATGTGAATAACTCTCTTTATGTACATATGTAAAATTTTGTCAGTGCAATTAAGTAATCATCTCTAGTTCTTTTGTTATTCCATCAATTCATCTACTGAAAAATAATCCAAACTCTACAAGAATTATCTTTTATTCAGGGTTTAAATTTCAAGTCATAATAAAAGCGGAGCAGTAGCCTAGAAGAATGAATAAAATGTCATATGGATATCATCATATATACGCATTTGTAAAGAAAATTAATGAAAAAATACAGACTTACAGTTTGCTGAAACAGAAGGTGTACTCACTCAGAGCTAATATACATATCACCTAGAGAAAATACTTTCTCAGCTTCTGATGACTTCTAAAGAAAGGGACACCACGACTTTCATCTCCAGCCTACTGTGGACTCTTTTCCACTTTCCTCCTCAACTTCCCTCCATGAAATCTCTTCCCTAGGTTATAAAACACACCTTGGGCTTCTGGTTCTGACAAGATGACATTAATCTCTTTGTGCCCACTCCTCTGTTTGTTCTGAAAAAAAGAAGAGATCACTAAAGGGGACCTTGTATATTTGGCAAGAAGAAAATGAACTAGATTAGGGCCTGAAGAATGGAAGAGCAACACAGCAGCACCTAAGAGAAGACAAGCCAGGCCCAGCATTCCTGACCTCCAACCCAGCATCAGAAGGCAGCCTGAGTAGGGCTGTTCCTCCAAGGAGCAAATGTGAAGGAACACCAGATGGTGGTTTAGTTGCCAGGCTGTGCCTGACCCTTTAGGACCCTATGGACTGTAGCCCACCAGGTTCCTCTGTCCGTGGAATTCTCCAGGCAAGAATACAGACTCCCATGTCCTCCCCCAGGGCATCTTCCCAACTCAGGGGTTGATTTCAGGTCTTCATGAGGCAGGTGGATACCTTACTGTCTGAGCCACCAGGAAAGCCCCAAAACTCAATAATGGCATGGATATTTGGAAAATAAAAGGATAAAAGCATATGTTAATATTCGATAAAGTAGACTTTAGGGCAAAGAAAATTTCCAAAGACAAAGGAGTACAAGGATATTACATAAAGAATGAAGAGTTGAATTCCTAGGTCAGGAAGATCCCCTGGAGGAGGGCATGGCAACTCACCTTAACATTCTTCCCTGGAGAATCCTCATGGACAGAGGAGCCTGGCAGACTATATAGTCCATGGAGTCACAAAGAGCTGGACATGACTGAAGTCACTTAGCACACATGTAAGGGAGTAAAACTTAAAAGTCCTCACCAAAAAGATCTTGAAAGGTAAATATGTGAGGTGATATTAATAATTAAATCAATGAGGGAATCCATTAATAATGTATACCTATTTAAATTGTAAGGTACTCTTTAAATATCTTGCCATTTTATCTGGATAATATATTTTTAAAGTAACTAGCCTCCAATTAAAATAAATGATTTTAAATTTAATTTAAAAAAACCTGAAAAATAGCAAGAATTTCAATGCTCTTTATATAATTTATTTCAGACATTATGCTTGGTATGTAAACAGTTTTTTTTTTTAAATTCCAGATAATAGCCAGTGGGATTCATTCATCAGATTTTCAGAAAAGTGAGAAACTTTGGAAATTATCTAGGCAGTCCTCCCATGTTAAGGATATATAAGTTAATCCAAGAATGATTATGTCACTTATCTAAACTTCTAAAACTTGATTCAAAGGTAGCAATAGAAACCAGGTTTCCTTGGTTTAAGTGAATCTTTACCGAATTACCCGGCAAAAGGAAATAGCTCCTATGCTCTGCAAAACTTGATTCTTATCTCTTTCACAGAACTGATCATATTCCACCTTGTATTCATTGTCCAGTTAGCATAAGTTTTACCAAGTAAATTAAATTCCTGATGGTTCAATCCTGGCATGTCTGCTCTTCTCACTCTATATTCTCACATATGGCTAAAGCTCTTTATAAATGCCCTCTTCTCCATGGAACACCCTCTCTCTCTTACATGATTACCTCCTTGACATCTTTCAGATCTCAGTAAAAACACTTCCTCCAAACAGCGTTTCCTGACTGACACAGCTCAGGTCTCCTTGTTATGTGGACATATGGCATTCTGTGCTTTTCCCTCTCTACAGGTATCCCAATTATGGTGCAATATTTAACTTTGAAATTCACCTCATTTCTGTTTTTCTATTAAAATTTAAGTCCTAATTCACAAAGTCCACATGTGTGCTCTTCACTGCTGTCCATTCTTTGCATCCAGTAGACCTTGCTTAGGTGTTTGTTCAATGAAACACTTTTATTCATGCAGAATATACTTTCAATGAATTTTGAGCTGCTCTCACAGCATACAGTGAACTAAAACCTGTTTGGTCTTTTATTCTACCTACAATAGCCCTCACAGTTTCATGTCCTAAGATAATGTGATAATCGACCACTGACAAAAAGGTTGAATAGTACAGAATCTTAACTGCTATTTCAGATAAAAGTTCCTTTTGTGTGTGTGTGTGTGTGTGTGTGTGTGTGTGTGTGTGTTTCCTTTCAGAAAGAACTTGCATTCTAGATTGCTTTCAGGTGAATAGAAACGGGACTGACATGTTAACTGGGGGAAACACACACACACACACACACACACACACACACACACACACAGAGTTTCAGTAAGCAAAAGTAGGCAAATCATACATCTTCTGTATACATCAAGACTCATTTTATCAAGAGCTGTTGGCTCAGACAGTAGAGTCCCTCTGCAGTACAGGAGGCCTGGATTCCATGCCTAGTCAGGAAGATCCCTGGAAGAGGGCATGTCAAACCACTCTAGTATTCTTGCCTAGGCAATCCCCATGGACAGAGGAGCCTGGTGGGTGGTCAGATCATGGAGTTGTAAAGTGTTGGACTCGACTGAACAACTACGCATAGCAAAATTCCTCAAGGTGACATACTGACATTTAGAAAGAGTTTCTCTCACTAGTCTGCCTAACTACAACTTCTGCTTTTCAATGAAAGACCAAAGATAAAAGTGGTATTCCATAACAATCAAGTAATTATTTCTATCAAGGAATTTTTCTTAAAGCTAAGCTAGAGAAATACACTGTGGGATAGAGCAGATAATGCGAAGTAGAAGAGATCCAAACAAGGATGCTTCATGACCAATTGACAATTTTCTTTTCAGGAGAAAGAATAAAACCTCAGTTTGGGATCATGTTTTATACAGAAATATGCATACTCTTTGTAAATGCAAAAATTTTCTACTCTAATTTCCTTGTTTAGTTAAGAAAACTAAGCCCTAGAGAAGTGAAGATAAGTTTTCTAAGTCAAAGAGCAATTATGTTAGGATCTGATGAGAACCCAGCGACAGGCCTTAGAGTCCAGTTGCTTCACCTTTAGGCTGACAGGCTGCAGATTGGGGTACCAGTAATGGTGCTGTCTTCAGGCTGAATTGCTTTTACTTTGGGAAACCTCTATCTTTGCTCTTAACACCCTAAACTGATTGCATGAAATCCAAAATCTATTGGTTTAAATGTTAATTACATCTAAGGAAATATCTTCCCAGGTGAGCATGTCAAAGAACTACAATTTGAAGGAAATGTACAGTTCTATGGAGTATGTTATCATATGCCACTGGAATTGAATATCTTTGCTATATGTTCCACATTCATGACCTAGGAAGGCAAAACAAGATTGACAAATTTTTTTTTTTCCCCCGCACTTAACCATATCCAGTGTTTTAGTGCATGCAGGCTGCTATTACAAAATGCCAGAGGCTGCGTGGTTTATAAACCATGTTTTTTTATCACAGTTCTGGAGACTAGAAGTCCAAGATCAGGGTGCCAGCATGGTTGAGTGAGTGAGGGCCTCTTCCTGGACATATCCCGAAATAACAGGGATGAGCAAGTATTTCAGGCCTCTTTCACAAGAGCCCTAATCCCATTCATGTGGCCTCCACCTTCATGTGGGTTCTGAACTCATGACCTAATTATTTTCAAATGGTCCCACCATCTAACATCGTCACTTTGGGGATTAGGTTTTCAACATATGAATTTTGGGAGAACGCAAGCATTAGACCATGGCACCCAATGAGAAGACTGTCTTGGCTAAGGTAACGTAAAGCTTCATCCATACTGAACTCTCTGTGGTGTTGATACGAAGCCAAGAACTAAGGAATTATAGATTAAACCTGGTATATACCCAGGGGATTGCAGAGTTTTGAAAGATACAGATAAAAATCTTCCCAGATTAAAATTTTTTTTTATTTTTGGGAAAAATTGTCTGTTCTGTAAAAATAGCATGCATTTGTATAGTGTATTTGAATGTATAAAACTCAGTTTTCTATCCACACACCAAAACACATTATAGAAATACAAATAATCCCATTTACAATTGCATGAAAAAAATAAAATACTTAGAAATACATTTAAGCAAGGTGTTGAAAGATCTATGTATGAAGACATTCAAGACACTCATGAAGGAAATGTTTAAAACACACAAAAGGAGCATATTTCATGTTTATTGACTGGAAGAATTAATACTGTTAATGCATCTATTCTATTCAAAGCTATCTACGTATTCACTGCACTCTCAAAATCCGAAGGCATTTTTCACAAAAGAAACAAAAAAATTCTACAACTTGTATAAAACTGTTGTTTTTGTTCAGTTACCAGGTCATGTCTGACTCTTACTGACTCCATAGCTTGCAACACACCAGACTTTTCTGTCCCTTACCATCTCCTAGAATTTGCCCAAGTTCATGCCCATTGAATTGGTGATGCCATCCAACCATCTCATTTTCTGTCATCCTCTTTTTCAAAGTATTGGAGCTTCAGCTTCAGCATCAGTTCTTCTGAAGAGTATATGGGGTTGACTTCCTTTAAGGTTGACTGGTTTTGAACTCTTTGGTTCCCAGGGACTCTCAAGAGTCTTCTACAGCACCACAATTTGAAAACATCAGTTCTTCAGCACTCTACCTTCTTTACTGTCTGTCCAGCTCTTACATGTGCACATGACTATTGGAAAGAGCCTAGCCTTGACTATACAGACCTCTGTCGGCAAAGTGATGTTTTTGCTTTTAACACACTATCTAGGTTTGTCACAGCTTTCCTGCTAAGAAGCAATCATCTTCTAATTTCATGGCTGCAGTCACCATACAGTGATTTTGGAGCCCAAGAAGAGGAAGTCTGCACTGCTTCCTTTTCCCCTTCTATTTGCATGTAAGTGATGGGACCAGATGCCATGATTTTAGCTTTCTTGATACTGAGTTTTAAGCTGGCTTTTTCACTGTCTTCTTTCACCTCCATCAGAGGCTCTTTAGGTCTTCTTCGCTTTCTGTCATTAGAACGGTATCATTCACATATCTGAGGTTGTTCATATTTCTCCCAGCAATCTTGATTCCAGCCTTTAGGACTCATCCAGTTCAACAATTTGCATGACATGCTCCGCATATAAGTTAAATCAGCCAGGTGACGATATTCAGCCTTGACGGACTCCTTCACCAATTTTGAACCAGTTTATTGTTCCTTGTCTGCTTCTAACTGTTGCATTTTGAACTGCATGCAGGTTTCTCAGAAGGCAGGTAAGGTTGGTCTGGTATGCCCATCTCCTTAAGAATTTTCCACTTTGTTATGATCCACACAGTTTGGTGAGATCAATGAAGCAGATGATTTTCTGGAACTCCCTTGCTATTTCTATGTTTCAGCAAATGTTGCCAATTTGATCTCAGGTTCCTCTGCCTTTCCTATACCCAGTTTGAACATCTGGGAGTTCTAGGTTCACATAATGCTGAAGCCTAGCCTGGAAGATTTTGAGCATAACCTTACTAGCACTGGAGATGACCACATCTGTTCAGTGGCTTGAATCCTCTTTAATACTGTCCTTCTTAGAAACTGGGATGAGGATTGACATTTTCCAGTCCTCTGGTCACTGTTGGCTTTTCAAAATTTTCTGACATATTGAGTGGAGCACTTTAATAGCATCATCTTTCAGGATTTTAAATAGCTTTGATGAAATTCTATCATCTCCACTAGCTTTGTTGAGAGCAGTGCTTTTAAGACTCACTGGAGTTCACATTCAGAATTTCTGGCTCTGAGTGAGAAACTACACCATTGTGATTATCTGGGTCATTAAGATATGTTTTTGTATAGTTTTCTGTGTATCTTTTCCACCTCTTCTTGGTCTATTCTGCTGTATTAAATCACAAAACACCAAAGATAAAAGTGATCTTGAGAAAGAACAAAGTTTTTTTTTTTTTTTAGTTTTGCACTAAGTTTTTAATTATTGAATTGCATGTTTTTTCACCTTGATACTTTATGATCATTAGAAAGCTGCTTACATAATTTATAATCATACTGTATGTTAAATGCCCATTTGTAACTGCAAGAAACTCATGTTATACTATTGACTATCATATTAAATAAAGTCATGGTCACAAGTTTCTGTATAAGAGGTTTACGTCTCTATCTCTTAAAGCAAGAAATATCACACAGTTCAGATTTACATAAGTAGTGCCTCTTTTAAAATAAATTAAAAATAAATTGCTGTGGTGTCTGTAAAATTATAAATATTTCTAGTCCACTTTACAGAATGTTAAAATGCTTATAAACGCATTATCTCCTCGTAAATACACATGGCAGCACTGGAGCCAGTCAAAAACAAATACTAAAACCAGTCATCACACTAGCCCATGGAAACATCTAGAGTTATATTTCCTACCATTAGAAAAATTAAACTAAATGAGGAAAAAAACAAAGGAGAGAAAAGAAATTTTACAAAATGGCAACCAGCATGACCTAAAAAGAGTGTACTGAAGTTATCTTCCTTCAATTTGTTAACAAAGTCCTACTGGAATGAACACTTATGGATAGCTAAGTTATTAGGACAGTGTTCCTCTTAGTGCTCAGGGCAAAAATACAAGCTATGTCGAAATAATTTCTACATTCTATAAGGAAAGACAGACTTTGAAAATGGAGTGACTGTTTTAAAAACCAGAATACAAGATTTAGCCAGAATGTTCGAGACTGACAGGTTTTGATGGAGTGAAATCTTCACTGGCAACAAAATAAAAAATCATAATCTTATGGATGCTGCTTATTTTTACCCATGTGAAGGAAGGAAACATGATTGCAGGTACAATACACACTGACAGGCTAAAATAAGAAATTATGAACAATTTAAGTAACTAAAACGTTTCCCATTGAAACATAAAAACGTGATTTCCAAATTGATTCAACTTGTAATATGTCTCTTAGAAGAAGCTGTTTTAGTTCTATGGACTGTTGAATTGCCCTTTTCATATAAATACTTCCTCCATCTTCAAATAAACGGCTTCTGAATGGCAATGACTCCCTCAGGGTGGGAAAATAGTCTTCGCAAACTTGGTTCCAAGGTGATTCATCCCATCAAGTCTATAATATCTCTAAATCTACATGTCGAACTTCAGGATTTCGTTTTTTTCAGTTCCTTCTCAAGTCTATCTACTTCAGCTCCTAAAGTATCAATAATATTTTCTCCATGTTTAAGCATAAAGGTCTCTAGTTCTTCAGGAGTCTTCACTTCTTGAATTTCTTGTAGCATTTGGTCAAAATCTTGTTTTTCCACATACGATCTCGTAACAACTCGTCCATCGAAATCCACTTCTGCCTTAAATCTTACTTTCCCTAATCCCAGGTCTGTGGCTTTAACATCATGAATTGCCCTTATTGACGGATCGTTCTCCAGTTCAGTAAGCCGTTGTACTTGTTCTGGCTGGATGGATCGCCCTAAGAGTGCTTCTGTGTTAGTGTAGATGAGGAATGCTGAGACCACACCTAATAAGGTGCCCACACCCAAAGAACCCAGGCTGTCATACAGTGGGTTGCCTGTTATGGAAGTTAGGCCCATACAAGTGGCTGCTATTGTCACTCCCAACACTGCTGCAGTATCCTCCAGTAATATAACATTTGTACTAGGATCACGACTTTCCATTACATACTTGTAAAATGACATTCCTTTGGCCCGAGCACTCCTACAAAGCTCATTTACAGCAACAAGAAGTGTTGCTCCTTCAGATACTAATGATCCCGCTAAAATACAGTATGCCCATAGAAGAGATTCTATTGGTTGAGGATTGAGCAATCCCATGATTCCATGGTACCAAGATAATCCTGCACCCATCATGAAAATACCAACACCACTAATTAGTGAAGCAATATAGCGCATATTTGAAAATCCATACGGATGAGCAGGATCTGGTGTCTGAACAGACTTACTGATGCCCAATGCTAATAAGGCCTGGTTACAAGTATCAGATAAAGAGTGTATCGCTTCTGAAAACATGCTTGCTGAACCCGTATAAATCCAAGCAAGAAACTTGAAGAAGCAGTTTAATCCATTGATGCAAATGGCAACCATCACCACTTTCCCTGGCCCCTTTAAAAAAATTGATGCTGTTCTAGAGCGTGGCTTGGTATTTCCCAGAAAGTCTCTATATTCCCTCAGTATTTTTTGGTTTCTAAATAGCCTTTCTCTATATTCTATTTCTGCTTCCTTACGAAGTTTTTCTCTCTGGCAAGAGCTTCAGGGCTTCCCCAAACTTCCAAAGATTTTGCCTCCACATCTGATCTCAAGTATACAGTAAAGGACTCAGTATCTTCATGAGGACTTCGTCGTCTGATTTTTCGAAGCTGTTCCAGATCACTGGATTTGAGGCAGAATTCATTCATTGCTCTGACTCCAGTGATGAAATTATTCTGCGTATACTTTGGTCCATATTCTCTCTTTTTAAGAACTGCTTTGACTCTTACTTGGAGAGGTTCTTGCTTAATAATTGGAGCTTTCAGTTCTGCACCCATACTTTCTGCTGCTTCATCAAATGAAGGTACTTTTTCCATTTTCTGAGTTTGTGATCCCTGTCCTTCTTTCTGAACACTTGTGGAATACAGCTTTACTTGATTCAGTGTACAGCATGGAACACTGTTTGAAAAGCTTCCATATGTCACTAAACTCTGCCATTCCTGGCGGTCGCTGGAGCCCCGGGCCGCCGCCCTGCAGCGCAGACGGAGCCGGCACAGGGAAGACCAGCTACATCTGTGGGCCGCAGCGGCAGCGGCCAAGCCCGGTAACATCCTGGCGGGGCAAAGGCCCCCACTCGAACACTGCCTGCTGCCTCCGCGCCGCCGCCGCCACCAACTGACTCCATAGAACGGACACTTCCGTACACCGACGCCTGCGCCGCCTCAGGCGGCTTCCAAGAACAAAGTTTTGACTAGGGTTGCTGATTTCAAATTGTATTAGAAAGCTATAGTAAGCAAGACAGAATGATTTGCTTCTGGCACGAAAACAGACACATAGATCAACAGAGCAGAATAGCAAGCCAGAAAGATACACACATCCATATATTGTCGATTAGCTTATGAAAAAGGAGCTAAGAATATCTAATGGGGAAAGGACAAGCTTGTCACAAATGGCACTGAGAAAACTGGATAGTCCTATGAAAAAATGGAACTGTACCCCTGTCTTTTACCATGCACAAAAATAGAATAAAAATGGAATAAAAATTTGAACAAAAGACTTTAAGCGATTAAACTCTTAGAAGAAGATACTGAGGTGATCTTCTTGCCATCTTTTCCATGCACTTCGGTCTCTTGGTGCCCCCTCAATTGTTTTTGGGTTTCACACCAAAAGCGAAGGCAACAACTGCAAAATCAAACTAGTGGGACCACATCAAACTCCACACAAAGGAACATCAGCAAAATCGAACAGCAACTTACAGACTGACAGAAGATATTTCCAAATCATAAGGCTTAACATCCAAAAATACATGAGACATACAACTCAACAGCAAAAAAACTCAAATAATCCAAAAATTTAATGGAGCATAATAAAAGTAAGAGTTTCAATGAATCTGAAGATTAGACTAGATGAGAGACTCAGCAAGGTTTCCCTTCTAGAACAACAAACGCCTGTGCATTCCTGGCATAACTTTCTTAATCTCCACTCACTTGTTTGACAATTACAGTTCAATGTGTACATTCGTCAGTCAATAGCAATCACCCCACAGTGAGCTATAATGTGTACTAAGAACAGCCTAACTGGGGAAAAAAACCTAATATTTGCATCCTTACTAATGAGGCATATCAAAAGGAAAGTAATTTCCAGAGTTTATACTCCATTGTTTTCTATATTTCAATTCAAAATTGAGCCATCTAGTAAGGAAAATGAGTTGAGACCTCAATAATATATAGATAGAAAATCAGTTTTAAATGGGAGCATTAATGGATTATACTTTGGGATAATTTCTTGTTATTGCTGTAACTCTATTCCTTTTGATTCTCTACTGCATCAGGTTAATAATTTATCATAAGTATTAATACCAATAGGGACACCTACTGGTAAATTTACAGTGAGTAGAGAAAGAAAGAATATATTATGCAAGAAGGCAAAGTGTGGGAAGGCAACACCGGAAGTAAAGCAAAGGTCAGTATGGCCTTGAGAGGAAGGAAGGTTCTGAGAGTTTCTTGAAACCCAAAGAAAGAGTCAGATGTGAGGAATTAGCTCAATTTGTAAACCAGAAACTCTACCAGAAGAAATTTAAGTTAATTCAAATATTGTGATGCTAAAACTCAAAATTTAGACAGAGAATAGTGTAGGGTCTAGTATATAGACATTCAAAATTCTCCATTGCTTAGTGCATCAGCCACACAAGGACCACCCTCACTGAAGTCTTTCTCTATTGCTCACTCTACAGGTACCAGCATGGAGAAAGAGATAGCTATATTCCACTGGCAGTTTAACCTTCTTTTATGGCCTCCTGGCTTTCCTTAAGAGCATCCCATGCAGCAGATTTCTTCCATCCCATCCCATCAGGCTGACTCTCCAGGATCAACAGGAGTCCTCACCCTGGGATCATTCTGCAATCCCCATGGCTCCAGCTCCCAGCTTCCGTGGACACCAGTGGACTTACAACCCTGTCCGAGGTATGAAAGGCTGCAGCATGGCTTGTCTATGTGGTTCTCACTCTGTTCAGACTTTCACAGATTAGGGAGTTCACTCCCCAACTGCTCAAATGCCTCCCCTGTCCCAGTGGATGGCCATGGAGCGGGGATCTCTCCCCTGCGCTTCAGCTCCCACTTCCACTGATGCAGGCTGGTCCCACTTGCTCTCCTCCTCCCCCCGCCCCCACCTTGTCCCTTCTTTCCTTTGTCCTACCAAGTTCTGTATGGATCCAGATAATCCTTCTCAGTATTCAGGAGTCCTGCCAGTATTCACCTTGTCTTCTGTGAGAACTGCTGCATCTTTAGACGTTCTTGATGCATCCATGGAGAGAAGTGTACCCCACTTTCACTTACCCCTTCAGCATCTTGTCCACCCCCATTTGTGCATGTGTTAGGAACAAGTTTCCCTTTCTGTTAAGTAACATTGCATCTCCACACATGTTTAACTTTTGCTTTTTGAAGAGAACACAGGTAAGTTCCACTTTCTTCAGCTGAGTCAATGATCCAGTTGTGGCTGACTATTTGAGACCCCATGGACTGCAGCATGCCAGGCTTCCCTGTACATCCCTGACTCCCAGAGCTTAGTCAAACTCATGTCCATTGAGTCAGTGATGCTGCTTGATGATTTCCACTCTCTCAGAATATTTCAAAAATACAACAGAATCTTATTAGTTAAGGTAACCATTCTCTACATCAGATCCTCAGTTCAGTTCAGTTGCTCATTCATTTCCGACTCTTTGTGACCCCATGGACTGCAGTGACACAGGCTTCCCTATCCATAACCAACTCCCAGAGCTTGCTCAAACTCATGATTAGGTCTCATGATTAGATCATGAAGCTAAAACTTAGATCTTCAGACCTTATTAATTTTTTATATATGAAAATGTGTATCCTTTAAAAATCTCTTTCTATTTCCCCTACCCTCCAGTCTTTGGCAATCATTTTTCTACTCTGAGTTCCATCTTTTTTTTTTTTTTTTTGAGATTGCTTTTAATTGAGATCATATGGTAGTTTTTCTATGACTTAGTCCACTTAGTGTAATGCCCTCCAGTTCCATCCATGTAGCCACAAATGTCAGGATTTCTTTTCTAATGGCTAAATAATATTTATCTATATATGTCATATCACATTATTTTAATCCATTCACCTGCTGAAAGATTTTTGTTTCTATACCAAAGTTACTGTGAATAATGCTGCAATAAGCATGGGAATACAGATCTCTCTTTGAGACAATGATTTCATTTCTTTTGACTATATATCTAAAAGTGAAATAACAGTTTTCTTAAATTTCTTGAGGAAATCTCCACACTATGATTACATGAGGGTTGCACTGGTATACATCCCTACCAATAATGCATAAGAACTCCTTTTTCTCCACATCCTCAATAACATTTGTCATCTCTTACATTTTGGTACTAGCCATTCAAAGAGGTATGAGGTGATATATCTTGTGCTTTTGATCTGCATTTCCTTTGATTATTAATGATGCTATAAGAATCTTGTCATATACCTCTTGATCTTATTTGTGGGAAAATGTCTTATTTGTGGGAAAATGTTTATTCTTTAAAGATGTAGCATACATTATGTTTACTATATTCCAATATACGAAACTCAGTTGCAGACCTAGATATCAACAATGAACCATCAGAAAGTGGAATAAAGAAAACAATCCCATTTGCTATTGCATCAAAAAAGATAAAACACTTAGAAATAAACCTAAGCAATGTGTTGAAAGATTTTATGCAAAACCTTTAAGACATTGATAAGAGAAATTTAAAGAATTAACAACATGTAAAGTTAGGTTGTCAATTCAACGTGATTCTTGAGGTAGGATTTGTATTTCTAAAAACTTCCCTCTTAGAATTGCTTTTGTTGCTTCCTCTAGGTTTTAGATCGTCATGTTTTCATTGTTCCTTGTTTTTAAGAATGTTTTGATTTCCCTTATTTCTTCAATAACCTGTTCATGATTTAGAAGTATGTTGCTTAATCTCCATGTGTTTGTGTTCTTACAGATTTTTCCCCCATATAATCAATATCTAGTCTCATACTGTTGTGATCAGAGAAGATAACTGATATAATTCAATTTCCTTAAATTTACTGAAGTTTGATTTGTGACCCAAGATGAGGAAAATATTCCATGTGCACTTGAGAAGAAAGTATATTCTTCTGCATTTGGATGGAATGAATGAGATATCAATTAGGTCTGCTTGCTCTAATATTTCCTTTTAGGCTTATGTTTCCTTATTAATTTTCTGTTTTGATGATCTGTCCATTGGTATAGCTGCAGTGAAAATGTGCCCTACTATTACTGTGTTACTGTCAATTTCCCCTTTTATGTCAGTTAGTGTTTTCATTATGTATTGAGGTGCTCCATTGTGGGTAAATAATATTTAAAATTGCTATGTCTTTTCTAGGACTGATCCCTTAATCATTTGTTAGTGTCCTTCTTTATCTCTTATAATAGTTTTCATACTAAGGTCTATTTTTTCTGATAAGAGAATTGCCTATCTGGCTTTCTTTTGATTTCCGTTTGCATGGAATATCTTTTTCATCCTCTCACTTTCACTCTGTATGTGTCTTGAGGACTGAAGTGGGTCTCTTGTAGACAACATATATATGGGTCTTATTTTTGTATCCATTCAGCCAGTCTGAGTCTTTTGGTAAAAATGGGAGAAGACAACAGCAAATAAAACAACTGATAAAGGATTGCTTTCCAAAATATAAGCAACTCAACTCAGTCATCAAAAGCCAAGGCAAGAGCTGCAAAAATAAACTAGTGGGACTGCATCAAACTGAATACCTTGTGCATAGTAGAAGAAGCCATCAGTAAAATGAAATGACAATCTATGGAATTTAAAAAAAAAATTGCAAATCACATGTCTGGTAAGGGCTTCATATCCAGCATATATAAGAGATTCATGCAACTCAGCAGGGAAAAAAATCAAACAACCAAAATTATTAAATGAGCAAAGGAAGAGTACGTGTTTTGAAAAATCTGAAGAGTAGACTGTAGATGAAAGACACTATAAGTTTTTCCTTCCAAAACAGAAGCTTGTGTCTTCCTGACATTGCTTCCTTGTTTTCAGTCACCTTTTGGTGATTGCAGTTCATAGTATACATCCTTCACTCAATAGCAATCACAGTATACCGAGCTATATGTGCTAAGAATAGCCACACTAATTATAAAAAAATAATAATTACATACTTAATTTTGAGGCATCAAAAATCCAAGGTGATTTTCAGAATGTTCACTCCATCATTTTCAACATTCTATTTCAAAATTGGAACTTCTAGTAAGGAAAAATGAGTAGGGGACCTCAACAATACATGGATAGAAAGTCGTTTAAAACTGTCAGCATTACTGGATTATAATTTAGGGGAATGTATTATTCCCAATACTATTGTAATTTTATTCCCTTTAATTCTCTGCTATACTAGGTTGATATTGATTTAAAATAGTAATACCAACATAGAGGCACATGGTACTCAAGTTACAGTAGACTGAAAAAGACAAAGGTTATGTGGCAGGAAGTGAAATCACAGAAAATTAGCAATGGTATCAAAACAAGGAGCCGTATGCCTAGAAAGAAAGCAGAGTTCTCTAATTATTTGGAGACAAAACGAACAGGCCAGATGTGAGCCAACCAGCTTAAACTGTGTATCCGAAACAGCACCAGAAGAAAAATGAAGTTCATAAAAATATGCTGATGCTAAATGCCAAAATCCAAGCAGTAAGAGAATAGGGTAGGGTTTATGTTGATACTGAAAACTACTCAGAGAGGTAGATATGGACACAAATACACTAATGAGCATCAGAAAAATCAAAGCACAAAATAAACACAAAATCAAACACAAAATAAATCATAAAGAAACTTGGCAGTCTGGTCAAAAAGAATAAGAGAATCAAATTAGAAAACCAAAATATAAAAACTTGTGCATGTGATAGACCTAGAGAATGCTCAGCAGAGAAAATTTCTGCCTTAGTGACTAGCTAACAGAAGCCCTTCAGCATCAGGAACAAACACCCTGGGCAGGACTCACGACTGTGCACTTCTGGGAACAGGCTAACTTTCAAAGTTTGGGCACTATACCACCTAAAAGAGAACGCAGACAAGGATTGTAGCTTGCTATGGCACCGATTCACAGACAATAGTGTCTGTTAGTTTACTTTTCACATTCAACTATAAAGTTAATGAGTCACTAACCAATGATAATTGACACCGTGAGTTTCCAGTCAGAACCTCTTTAGTCATACAATGGATATCTGAACCTGTTATATGATCCCCAATAACAATTTTAATAATTGAATTTATTGATGTTCAATTGAAGGGGAATTGGTTTACAATACTGCACTGCTTTTGGCCAAACATCAACATGAATCAGCCATAAGTATACCTATGTCCCCTTGCTCTTGGACCTCCTCCCCACCATCCTCTAGTCTCACCCCTCAAAGTTGTTAGAGAAAAATATGGAAGCTTTCACAAATATGTGTGTCATCCTTGGGCAGAGGCCATGCTAATCTTCTCAGGATTGTTCCCATTTTCTACTACGTGTGCTACCAAAGCAAACATAGAAATAACAATTTAACAGAAAAAAAAAATCATATGGTTAGTCATCTACCAATAAATGATCAATTACATTAGCAATTAGGATATCTGCTATATTTACTGGCTCTTATAAAATCAAATTTCATAAGGTCCATAGTTCCATGAAGGAATTAAGCATATATTTATGCATAGCACATGTACACATGCACAGAAATGGATGCACACAAATATGTCTATGTTATACAAGCTATCATTCTACTTTCCTCTCACAATAAGCTCTTTAGCTGATGAGACAGTTAGTCCCAAGTTTCTCCAACTTATATGTCTTCCTTTTGAGAACCACTTCTTTTATGTTCCTTTTTTTTCAGTTTTATTTTATTTTTGCAGTCTTTTCTCTCCACATTTTGAACTTATTGTGTTGTATTGGGGAACAGCTGATAAACAATATTGTGATAGTTTCAGGTGAATGAAGGGACTCAGCTATGCATATCTATGCATCCACTCTCCCACAAATTCCCCCCATACAGGCTGCCGCGTAACTGAACAGAGTTCCATATGCTATACAAGAGGTCCTTGTTGTTATCCATTTTAAATGTAGCAGTGTGCACATGACCATCCCAAACTCCCGAACTATTGCTTCCCCCAGAAACTGTAAGTTCATTTTTTTCATCTGTGAGCCTCATTCTGCTTTGTAAGTAATTTCATATGTATCATTTCTTTTTAGATACCACCTGTAAGGAATGTTGTATGATATTTCTCCTTCTCTGTCTGACTTAATCTACTCAGCATGACTCTCTAGGTCCATCTATGGGGCTAGCATATGCAGCAATCTATGTTGCTGCAAATGGCATTATTTCATTCTTTTCGATGACTGAGTAATATTCTGCTGTATATATGTACCACATCTTCTTTTTTGTTGTTTATATGTATCTATTTATTAATGTTTACCACTTAATAGAGTCACCATTTCATTCCTACATCATTTTTATTTTCTTTTTCGGCTCTATCAATTTATTAAAAAAATTTTAATATAAATTTATTATTTTAATTGGAGGCTAATTCCTTTACAATATTTTATTGGTTTTACCATACATCAATATGAATCTGTCACAGGTGTACATGTGTTCCCTATCCTGAATCCCCTCTCATCTCCCTCCCTGTACCATCCCTCTGGGTCATACCAGTGCACCAGCACCGAGCATCTTGTATCATGCATCGAACCTGGACTGGCGATTTGTTTCACATATGATTTTGTACATGTTTCAATGCCATTCTCCCAAATCATCTTACCCTCTCCCTTTCCCACAGAGTCCAAAAGACTGTACTATACATCTGTGTCTCTTTTGCTGTCTCGCATACAGGGTTATTGTTACCATGTTTCTAAATTCCATATATATGCATTAGTATACTGTGTTGGTGTTTTTCTTTTTGTCTTACTTCACTCTGTATAATAGGCTCCAGTTTCATCCACCTCATTAGAACTGATTCACATGTATTCTTTTTAATGGCTGAGTAATACTCCATTATGTGTATGTACCACAGCTTTCTTATCCATTCATCTGCTGATGGACATCTAGATTGCTTCCATGTCTTGGCTATGATAAACAGTTCTGCAATGAATACTGGGAAACGTGTCTCTTTCAATTCTCGTTTTCTTGCTGTGTATACCCAGCAGTGGGATTGCTAGGTACTATGGCAATTCTATTTCCAGTTTTTAAGGAATGTCCACACTGTTCTCCATAGTGGCTGTACTAGTTTGCATTCCCACCAACACTGTAAGAGGGTTCCCTTTTCTCCACACGCTCTCCAGCATTTACTGCTTTTAGACTTTTGGATAGTAGCCATTCTGACTGGTGTGAAATGGTACTTAATTGTGGTTTTTATTTGCATTTCTCTGATGAGTAATGTTGAGCATCTTTTCATGTGTTTGTTAGCCATCTATATGTCTTCTTTGGAGAAATGTAGTTTAGTTCTTTGGCCCATTTTTTTATTGGGTCATTTATTTTTCTGGAATTGAGCTGCAGGAGATGCTTGTATATTTTTGAGATTAATTCTTTATCAGTTGCTTCATTTGCTATTATTTTCTCCCATTCTGTAGGCTGTCTTTTCACCTTGCTTATAGTTTCCTTTGTTATGCAGAAGCTTTTAATTTTGATTAGGTCCCATTAGTTTATTTTTGTTTTTATTTCCAATATTCTGGGAGGTGGGTCCTAGTGAATCCTGCTGTGATTTATGTCAGAGAGTGTTTTGCCTATGTTCTCCTCTAGGAGTTTTATCATTTCTGGTCTTATAATTAGATCTTTAATCCATTTTAGTTTACTTTTGTGTATGGTGTTCAGACGGTAAAGCTTCTGTCTACAATGCGGGAGACTCGGGTTCGATCCCTGGGTTGGGAAGATCCCCTGGAGAAGGAAATGGCAATCCACTCCAAGACTATTGCCTGGAAAATCCTATGGACAGAGGAGCCTGGTAGGCTACAGTCCATGGGGTCGCAAAGAGTCAGACACGACTGAGCAACTTCACTATGGTGTTAGAAAGTGTATTTTCATCACCTGATTTTAAATAACCATTTCATTCTTAGATACCATGCCCCATTAAACTAACTAAGAGCAGAGAAAACCTAGTAAGTTACCACTATTCTATTAAATTGGAAAAGGAATCATGTTCAGATCTCATTCACGAGGACAAAATTTCTATTTTATCAGTTCTCTTATCCAAACTCAATTCTTGCTCACTTCAGTCTAAAGTAATGTTAAAATCATGCTTGCAAGAGTCAATGATTTTATGCTTCTGTTGGCCAAAGGTAGGGCCAGGAATAATTTCTGAAATATTACGATACAGCATGGAAGCATGAAGTTTTAGTTCTAGTATCAAAGAAGAGATGCTTGGAGATGGTTCAAAAACTAAGCTGACAACATCCTGACAACATGGGTTGTCAGGATGTATGCCAGACCAGACAGGTAAATCTTGTCCTTAAAAAGTCAAAGCCAGGAAAATGCCTGCCTTGTTCACAGAGCCAATGACGTTGTATTAGTGCTGACCAGGTAATATTTGGAGATTTATTTGCTGTTTTCTCAAAGAAGCAAATGTAATGAGAAGATTAAAGATGCGTAAAAGTAGAAGAGCTGTAAAGGTGCTTAGAAAAAAGGCTAGCAGGAGAACCAGGCCCCCACACTGATAGTCAAAGAATTTAACAGTGAGTGTTTTATAGACAGAGCAGAACGAGTGGATAAAACCAATGTTCTAGGATCACTGCTGTTTTGCAGTCAAAGACAAAATAGTTTTCTCTTTAAGCAGAGTCATTGCAGCTCCCGATGTGGTCCTGGTTACACACATGCAGACTGAGGGCCCACAGGCATGTGTGATGTGACATCAGGAGGTGGACAGATGAGTGTATTGGTGCCCAGTCTCCTGCATCTGCTAATAATGTGACCTGGGGAAAATCACTTGCCCTTTCCAAGTCATTGCATCTTCATTAACATAACTTGATGATCATAGTGAAGATTAAGGCTATCTCACAGGGTTACTATGAAACACAAATTTTAAAATATTTTAAAGCTTTTGGGAAAGTATCAAAGAAATGCATGGGGTTACTAAGGTGAGTAAGCAGATCCTAGGTACACTACCATTTTTCTCTTAGTATTCTTTTTGAACTCAGTAGTAGTGATCAGTCAGTCACATGTTTACTCTTACCCCAGTGTGATGGTAAACCACACAGGTCAACTGGACTTTTCTTGTTATTTCAGTGTCTAAAATTCAAGCATTAGTCAATGTAGAGTGAAAAAATTACAAACTCCTTGAGCGCCTCCCTGTCAGAGTCTGCAGACTTCCAACACTAAACTGTCAAAAAAGTGGCTTAAACACTCTGGCTCAGAATTAAGTTCCAAATGTTTTTAGAGCACAGAAGTTCTTCTGGGAGCAATAGAAAAACTCAGGGAGTAACCTACTTCTCCAACTATCTATCTGTGCACATATCATCATCCATCTAAATTTATACAGAAGGTGCTCCTTCTTCCCTACCCCAGGTACTACAGCAACAACTCCTGCTCAGAGCAACAGGCAAAGAAATGGCTTCCCTACACAGGAATGATTTGATAACCTCAGGTGACTAGATTATCTCAGAATGGCTCATGGTTTTATTTAAACAGGGTCCTGCCTGCTGCTGCTGCTGGTCATGTCAAATCTGCTCCTGTGCCAAGGCAAACCATTTCCGTGCTGCTGTCCTGATGTGTTTGACATCCCCGGGAATCCCTTACAGACCTGTTTCTCAATGCCACCAATTTGTCCTACAGCATCTATAACAATTCCAGAATAATGTTCACTGAGTTTGTAAGTACTGTGGTGGTGGTGGTTTAGTTGCTAAGTCATGTCTTGCTGTTGCAACCCCATGGACTGTAGCCGGCCAGGCTCCCAGATGGAACCTTCGCATAAGTGACTTAGCTATACTGTGCTTTCAACAAAAAGGCTGAATCAGCCAAACTTCAAATAACACACTCTCTAGGTCAAAGAAGCTGTCAGCTCATAAGATATGGAATATGAATAAAGGATCCATTTTGTGAAATCTCAAAGATTCCTAAGAAATGCAATAACTTTTTCAATTTCCTTTCATTCAATTTCTTTTGTAAATTTCCAAAATAAGTGAGTTTGTATTTGTCAGCCAGAATGCCATAAAAGAATACAATAGACTCAGTGAAATAAACAACAGAAATTTATTTCCTCACAGTTCTGGAGGCTAGAAGTCCCAGATCAGGGTGCCAGCAAGGTTAGGTTCAGGTAAGAATTCTTTCTTCCCAGGCTGGCTTCTCCCTGAGTCCTCACAAAGGGTGGGGGTGAGGTGAGGGGAGGGATAGAGGAAAAGACACAGAGACACAGTGAGAATTCTCTGGTGTTTCGCTTCATGAAGACACTAAACCTACTGGATGAGTGTTCCACCCTAAGAGCTCATTAAACCTTAATGGGCTTCACTGGTGACTCACATGGAGAAGAATCTGCCCGCAATGTGAGAGACTTGGGTTCTTTCCCTGAGTCTGGAAGATTCCCTGGAGAAGGGAATGGCAAGCCACTCTATTATTCTTGCCTGAGAAATCTCATTGACAGACTATAACCCCATGGGCTATAGTCGATGGGGTCCCAGAATTCAGAACTCTTTTCAAAACACAGTACTTTGGCAGTTAGGGCTCAAACACATGAATTTGAAGAACACACACTCAGTCCATAATATTACCTGACATAAAGAACTAAAGTGAAACAGGAGAGTGAAAAAGTTGCTTAAAGCTCAACATTGATAAAACTAAAATCATGGCATCTGGTCCCATCACTTCATGGGAAATAGATGGAGGACAGTGGAAGCAGTGTCAGACTTTATTTTTTGAGGCTCCACAATCACTGCAGTTGGTGATTACAGCCATGAAATTAAAAGACACTTACTCCTTGTCATAACTCCTAGGTTATGACCAACCTAGATAGCATATTCAAAAGCAGAGACATTACTTTGCTGACTAAGGTCCGTCTAGTCAAGGCTATGGTTTTTCCAGTAGTCATGTATGGATGTGAGAGTTGGACTGTGAAGAAAGCTGAGTGCCGAAGAATTGATGCTTTTGTACTGTGGTGTTAGATAAAACTTTTGACAGTCCCTTGGACTGCAAGGAGATCCAACCAGTCCATTCTGATTTAGATCAGTCCTGGGTGTTCTTTGGAAGGTCTGATGTGAAAGGTGAAACTCCAGTACTTTGGCCACCTCATGTGAAGAGTTGACTCATTGGAAACGACTCTGATGCTGGGAGGGATTAGGGGCAGGAGGAGAAGGGGACAACAGAGGATGAGATGCCTGGATGGCATCACTGACTCGATGGATGTGAATTTGAGTGAACTCCGTGAGATGGTGATGGACAGGGAGGCCTGGTGTGCTATGATTCATGGGGTCATAAAGAGTCAGACAGGATTGAACGACTGAACTGAACTGAACTGAACTGGGGAAAGGGAAGCATGTTGATTTTCTGATCTTTGGTGTCTCTCTAGGCATTCTTCTCCAGGTTCAGAATAAATAGCCAATAAATGAGAACTGCTCTGCAGTGAACTGGGTGGATGGAACATGTCAAACAAAGCTGAATTCTGGTCACAAAAATGAATTCTCATAGTTTTTTTTTTTAATGCTATAAGTTATTGTTTTAAGATTTGCAGTGTATAACTTTAGAGCTATAGTAGAATGGGAATTTACAATCGGAAACAATTATTCTCTTTCTGATGAAGGTATTTGGAAGATGTATGTTAATTCTTTTAGATCAATCAAGGAGCACACAGTAAAGTAGACAGCTAATAAAAAGCAGTGATAAAGGTTTCTATTAAATTGATGTAGTTCTTTATACAAACTATTTTTTGTTTCATCCTCCATTTTTGACTACACATTTTTTCCAAATCTTTCACTTATTATCTTTAAGTGTTCATAACTTTTGCTAAAGATTAGTTTTTCTCTATCAATGTGTTAGCTAGATTTTTCTCTTCAAGAAAATTAGAGATACCAAGGGAACATTTCATGCAAAGATGGGCTCCATAAAGGACAGAAATGGTCTGGACCTAACAGAAGCAGAAGATATTAAGAAGAGGTGGCAAGAATACACGGAAGAACTGTACATAAAGATCTTCATGACCCAGATAATCATGATGAAGTGATCACTAATCCAGAGCCAGAGATCCTGGAATGTGAAGTCAAGTGGGCCTTAGAAAGCATCACTATGAACAAAGCTAGTGGAGGTGATGAAATTCCAGATGAGCTCTTGCAAATCCTGAAAGATGATGCTGTGAAAGTGCTGCACTCAACATGCCAGCAAATTTGGAAAACTCAGCAGTGCCACAGGACTGGAAAAGGTCAGTTTGCATTCCAATCTCAAGGAAAGGCAATGCCAAAGAATGCTCAAACTACCACACAATTGCACTCATCTTACATGCTAGTAAAGTAATGCTCAAAATTCTCCAAGCTAGGCTTCAGCAATACTTGAACCATGAACTCCCTGATGTTCAAGCTGGTTTTAGAAAAGGCAGAGGAACCAGAGTTCAAATTTCCAACATCTGCTGGATCATGGAAAAAGCAAGAGAGTTCCAGAAAAACTTCTACTTCTGCTTTATTGACTATGTCAAAGCCTTTGACTGTGTGGATCATAATAAACTGGAAAATTCTGAAAGAGATGGGAATACCAGACCACCTAACCTGCGTCTTGAGAAATCTGTATGTAGGTCAGGAAGCAAGTTAGAACTGGACATGGAACAACAGACTGGTTCCAAATAGGAAAAGGAGGACGTTAAGGCTGTGTACTGTCACCTTGTTTATTTAACTTCTATGCAGAGTACATCATGAGAAACGCTGGACTAGAAGAAACACAAGCTGGAATCAAGATTGCTGGGAGAAATATTAATAACCTCAGATATGCAGATGATACCACCCTTATGACAGAAAGTGAAGAAGAACTAAAGAGCCTCTTGATGAAAGTGAAAGAGGAAAGCGAAAAGTTGGCTTAAAGCTCAACATTCCGAAAACAAAGATCATGGCATTCAGCCCCATCATTTCATGGGAAATAGATGGTGAAACAGTGGAAACAGTGTCAGACTTTATTTTTTGGGGCTCCAAAATCACTGCAGATGGTGACTGCAGCCATGAAATTAAAAGACGCTTACTCCTTGGAAGAAAAGTTATGACCAACCTAGATAGTATATTCAAAAGCAGAGACATTATTTTGCCAACTAAGGTCCGTCTAGTCAAGGCTATGGTTTTCCCTGTGGTCATGTATGGATGTGAGAGTTGGACTGTGAAGAAGACCGAGTGCTGAAGTATTGATGCTTTTGAACTGTGGTGTTGGAGAAGACTCCTGAGAGTCCCTTGGACTGCAAGGAGATCCAACCAGTCCATTCTAAAGAAGATCAGCCTTGGGATTTCTTTGGAAGGAATGATGCTGAAGCTGAAACTCCAGTACTTTGGCCACCTCATGCGAAAGATTGACTCATTGGAAAAGACTCTGATGCTGGGAAGGATTGGGGGCAGGAGGAGAAGGGGACGACAGAGGATGAGATGGCTGGATGGCATCACTGACTTGATGGACATGAGTCTGAGTGAACTCCGGGAGATGGTGATGGACAGGGAGGCCTGGCGTGCTGCAATTCATGGGGTCGCGAAGAGTCGGACACGACTGAGCGACTGAACTGAACTAAACTGATTCTCAGTCCATTTCTTAGTCTTTCCTATAACTTTATGACAAGTTTTTCTGCCATTCCAATTTTGTCACCATAAACAACATTGTATTCTGCACCTGGGATGAACACTAAGCTTTTGGTGTGCGGATTCAGAGGTAAGTCAAAGTCATAACTGTAAAACACCTTATAAGGGAATATATTGGCTCTAACCCACAGTAAACAAGAGACTAAATGGTTAAATAGAGGTGCATGCATGCATTCTAAGTCACTTTAGTTGTGCCCAACTCTTTGCAACCCTACTGACTGTAGCCCAACAGGCTCCTCTGTCCAGTGGATTGGCCAGGCAAGAATACTAGAGTATGCTGCTGTACCCCCTTGTAAGCGATGCTCCTCACCTATGTATCAAACCTGAGTCTTCTTATACGTTCTGCATTGGCAAGAATGTTCTTTACCACTACCATCAACTGGAAAGCATCAAATATTGGTACATATGTACTATATTTGGTTCAAACACTAAAAATAAAAAATATATAATAATATAACAGAGAAGGGAAAAGGTTAAACTTCAAAAACTTAGATGTTAAATCAACTTTATAGAGACAATGTATAGAAAAAAATAGGAAAGGAATAACTCAAATATTGTGATGTCTCCCCAATAAAAAAATTATACATCTATCAACATGTTAATGTTCTGGTAATAGGTTTATTTACTGAATGCCCAACAAGCAGAACTAATTATCTGATCACTTTCAGGATAAACAGTATGCCCAGAGCAAACTGTTTCATATCAATGCCTCCAACAACTGCCACACCAATTCCCTCCATACCCCTGAAGGTAAAGAACACGTCCAACAGATGCACATGAGTCTTTTACCTGAGTTTTTCTTACGGGATCAAATGAGACAGTATGTAGGTTACCAGGTTTCAGATTAAGAGGTAATGGTACGTGTACATGCAGGAAATGGTGGAGGCCTGTAAGCAATTGAAGAGAAATCATATTATGCAGTTGATGAAGCATTAGTGAAATCAAGGGATGACTAAAGATCTATAGTAGCAACATAAATAACAGCTCTATAAATTATCCATGTAGACAAGTTTAGTTTAACCAATGTGTTAGACACAGGATTGCAGCTATTATACTGTATGAAAACAGGAAATGAACAGGAAATAAACAGGAAATGAACAGGAAATAAACAGAAAATATTTATTTTCCATCTGTAAAATAAACATGCATAATTCATGAATATGTAAGAAACGCACCCCAGTTTTCAGTACTCCCTTTTACTAGTGACTCCTACTTGGAAGTCCTCTACTGCACCACTCGAGCCATTTCATTTGCCTTTCAAGCCTCTCCTGATTTGGGTTCTAGAGGAACTAAAAAGCCTCCTGATGAAAGTGAAAGAAGAGAATGAAAAAATTGGCTTAAAGCTCAACATTCAGAAAACGAAGATCATGGCATCTGGTCCCATCATTTCATGGGAAATAGATGGGGAAACAGTGGAAACAGTGTCAGACTTCATTTTCTTGGGCTCCAAAATCACTGCAGATGCTGACTGCAGCCATGAAATTAAAAGACACTTACTCTTTGGAAGGAAAGATATGACCAACCTAGATAGCATGTTAAAAAGCAGAGATATTATTTTGCCAACAAAGGTCCATCTGGTCAAGGCTATGGTTTTTCCAATGGTCACGTATGGATGTGAGAGTGGGACTGTGAAGAAAGCTGAGCACTGAAGAACTGATGCTTTTGAACTGTGGTGTCGGAGAAGACTCTTGAGAGTCCCTTGGACTGCAAGGAGATCCAATCAGTCCATCCTAAAGGAGATCAGTCCTGGGCGTTCATTGGAAGGATTGATGTGAAGGCTGAAACTCCAATACTTTGGCCACCTCATGTGAAGAGTTGACTCATTGGAAAAGACTCTGATGCTGGGAGGGATTGGGGGCAGTAAGAGAAGGGGACGACATAGGATAAAATGGCTGGATGGCATCACCGACTCAATGGATAGTTTGAGTAAACTGTAGGAATTGGTGATAATTAGAGAGGCCTGGGATGCTGTGATTCATGGGGTCATAAAGAGTCGGACATGACTGAGTGAATAACTG
Source organism: Nanger dama (assembly GCA_917880005.1). NCBI lineage: Eukaryota > Metazoa > Chordata > Mammalia > Artiodactyla > Bovidae > Nanger > Nanger dama. The sequence continues at coordinate 8,383,969 of CAKJTW010000032.1, read as the reverse complement.
AACTGAACTGAAGAGATCATAAAAGTTCTCATTGCAAGAAGAAAATTGTAACTATTTTTAGTGACAGATATTCACCAGACATATTGTGGTGAACACTTAGTAATATATTTCAGATATTACATTTTACACCTGAAACCAAAATAACATTATATGTCAATATAATCTATGTATAATGATACCTGAAACTGAAATAGCATGTTTGTCAATGTGACCTATGTATGATGTCATATAATCATTATGTTATATACATGACATATATGCATACCTTCAGGTATGTTCAGTCACTCAGTCATATCCACTTTTGAGACCCCATGGAATACAACACATCAGGCTCCCGTGTCCTCCACCATCTCCTGGAACTTGTTCAAACTCATGCTCATCGAGTCAGTGATGTCATCCACCATCTCATCCTCTGCCATCTCCTTCTCCTCTTGCCTTCAATCTTTCCCAGCATTAGGGTCTTTTCCAATGAGTCAGTTCTTTGCATCAGGTGGCCAAATATTGGAGCTTCAGCTTCAGTATCAGTCCTTTCAGTGAATATTCAGGGCTGATTTCCTTTAGTATTGACCAGTTATTTAGTATTTATGTTCTGTTTCAGACAAGATGGCCTTGTTCTCTTTGTGCCCACTCCTTTGTTTGTTCTGGATAAAAGAAGACCCACTAAGGAGACCTTGTATATTTGACAAGAACAAGGTGAACTAGTTTAGGGCCTGAAGAGTGGAAGAGCAGCACACCAGCACCTAAGAGATGACAAGCCAAGCCCAGCATTCCTGACCTCCAGCCTAGATCAGAAGGCAGCCTGAGTAGGGCTGTTCCTCCCCAAGGAATAAATGTGAAGGAACACCAGGTGTGGTTTAGTTGCCAGGCTGTGCCTGACTCTTTAGGATCCTATGGACTGTAGCCCACTAGGTTCCTCTTTTCATGGAATTCTCCAAGCAAGAATATGGATTCCCATGTCCTCCTCCAGGGCATCTTCCCAACTCTGGGACTGAATCCAGATCTTCACAAGGAAAGTGGATTCCTTACTGTCTGAGGCACCAGGAAAGCCCAAGAAACTCAATAATCACATGGATATTTGGAAAAGAAAAGGATAAAAACTGATATTAACATTTGATAAAGTAGAATTTAGAGCAAAGAAAATATTTAAGAACAAAGGAAAACAAGGACTTTACATAAGTGAAAAAGAGTTAATTCAGCAGGAATTCATAATAATCCTAAATATGTATACACCAAACAACAAAATCTCAAAATACTTGAAGCAAAAATAGATACATCATCTGAATATTCCTATAAACATTAATGATATTGAAACTGTGGCATAAAACTTTTGAAAAAGGAATCATCAATCCAAGATAGTTTGACCAGAGAATTCTAATAAATATTTTAAAAATTAAGATCACATATATATATATATATATATATATATATTTTTTTTTTTTAAGAAAATGAAAGAGTGAGAAACCATTCCCAACTAATGATATGGGGCCAATACTGATCTATTTCAAAATCAGACAAAGGCAGTACAAAAGAAATTTCAGACTAATGTCTCTCACAAATCTGGAATTAAAAGTTTTCACTCTCACACATACAAATCAACCAAATGAATTCAACAATGTATAAAAACATCTCTTGATAGTTTCTGGTCCCTTCCTAAGTCTGGTCACATTCCTTACCTTTTCAAAGGGTTTAAGTGAATCAAGGATACAGTCAGTTAGGGTCCCAGTAATAATAGTATGATACCAGAAATACAGTGACAAATACTGAAGTCTAGGTCAAATCAGAAACTGATTTCTCCCAAGAAAGTTAATCCTACCCAGTCATCCTAAATATCTAACAAAATTAACTACAACTAGAATTGTAAGATAAAGAAGACATAGCTACTATATATAAATGGTGAGTGTGTTTGATATTCTTTATATGTACCTCAGGAACCCTGTTGATCATTTTCTATTGTGTTATGAACCTTTGGAGGCTGAGAAGACCAGACTTTATCCCTCTAGCTCTCCTTGAAACTGACTTCTACTTGAGTTTAGCAAGGGGTGGACAAAAGAGATTGGTGAGTTAGTGGAGAAAGATATTAGTGGATTGATTCTTTCCTCTGACTCCTTTCTTGCTGGGAAGTGGCCAAGTTTCTCCACTGAAGCCCAGAGCTCTGGTCAGAGGCTTCCGCTTTAGCTGCTGCTTGTACAAGACTATTTAGAGATGGCAATATCCATTCTCTTCCTTTGCCCTGTTGGCCCATAAGTGTTCTTGCACCCATGTTGTTGCCTGTCTTAAAGAGTTTTGCTATTCCTTTCAAGCTATCCTTAGTTCTGATACAGCTTCCAAATCCTTAAAGTTCACTGTGTGCTAGTCACTCAGACATGTCTGGCATTTTGTGATCCCCATGGACTGTAGCCTACAAGGCTTTTCTATCCAAAGGATTCTTCAGACAAGAATGCTGGAGTGGGTAACCATTCCCTTCTGCATAGATATTCCCTGCCGCAGGTGTGCAACCCAGGTCTCCCACATTGCAGGCAGATTCTCTACCATCTGAACCACCAGGGAAGCCAGTTTCCTTTATTTTTCTTACCTGTATAAATCATCTTGATTTCTGACAATGATAGGGGTGGCTATGGAGCTGCTAAATAAAGATGGTCCCTCAAAGATCCAATGCTAAAGTGCTTACAACAGGAGGAGGACATCTTTTCTCCTGACTCCAAAACCATAAATATAAGAACATGTCACAGGTCATGTAAAAATAAGTGCTGAGAAATCAATGATTTAAGAATTTGGTCATAGTGCACAAACTTTAAGCTGTAAGATGATGAATAAGGTCTGAGGATCTAATGTGTAACCTGGTGACTATGGTTTGTAATGTGTTATTGACATTTGTGGGGCTTCCAGGGTGGTGTTAATGGTAAAGACCCCTCCTGCCAGTGCAGGATGCATAAGAGACATGGGTGAATCCCTGGGTCAGGAAGATCCCCTGGAGGAAGGCATGGCAACCCATTCTAGTATTCTTTCCTGGCGAATCCCCATGGACAGAGGAGCCTGGCAGGCTATATAGTTCACGGGGTCACAAAGAGTTGGACATGATTGAAGTCAGTTAGCACACATGTAAGAGAGTTAAACTTAAAAGTTCTCACCAAAAGATCTTGAAAGGTAAATATGTGAGGTGATATTAATAGATACATTAATTAAATCAGCAAGGAAATCCTTAATCATGTATACCTATTTAAATTTAATGTATACTTTAAATATCTTGCCATTTTATCTGGAAATCATATTTTTAAAAACTGAAAAAGAAAAAAAAACAAGAACTTCAATACTTTTTATTTCATGTTAAAGATATTCCAGCCATTACTCTTGGTATGTAAAAGGGATTTTTTTTTAAATTCCAGATAATAATCAATGGGATTTACTGGATATTCAGAAAAGGAAGAAACCTTGGAAATTATCTAGAAAATCCTCTCACATTAAGGATATATAAGGAAATCCAAGAATGATTAAGTCACTCTTCTAAACTTATAAAATTGTATGCAAAAGTAGCACTAGAAGCCATATTTCCTAGGTTAGGTGAAACTTTATCGACTTACCCAGCAATGGAAATATCTCCTATGCTCTGAAAAACTCGATTCTTATTTCTTTCACAGAACTAATTATATTCCACCTTGTATTCACTGTCCAGTTAGCCTAAGTTTTATCAAGCAAATTGAATTCCTTGTAGGTTCAATCCTGACATGTCTGTTCTTCTCAGTCTATATTCTCACATATGGCTAACTCTTCATAAATGCCATTCCTTCTCCCTGGAAGACCCTCTCTCTTTTACGTCATGACTTCCCTGACATCTTTCAGCTCTCTTTAAAAACCACTTCCCCAAAGCACCTGTTCCTGACCCTGACACAGCTCAGGTCTCCTTGTTATGTGGACATATGACATTCTGTGCTTTTCCCTCTCGACTCGTGTCCCAATTGTGGTGCAACATTTAACTTTGAAATTTACCTCTTTCTGTTTTTCTATTAAAATTCAAGTCCTAATTCACAAAGTCCACATGTGTGCTCTTCACTGCTGTCCATGCTTTGCATCCAGTAGGCCTTCCTTATGTGTTTGTTCAATGAAACACTTTTATTTGTGCAGAGTTAAATTCCAATGAATTATTGATGCTGCTCTCACGGCGTTCAGTTCAGTTCAGTTCAGTTGCTCAGTCGTGTCTGACTCTTTGCGACCCCATGAATCGCAGCATGCCAAGCCTTGCTGTCCATCACCATCTCTCAGAGTTCACTCAGACTCATGTCCATCGAGTTCGTGATGCCATCCAGCCATCTCATCCTCTGTCATTCCCTTCTCCTCCTGCCCCCAATCCCTCCCAGCATCAGAGTCTTTTCCAATGAGTCAACTCTTCTCATGAGCTAGCCCCAAAGTACTGGAGTTTTAGCTTTAGCATCATTCCTTCCAAAGAAATCCCAGGACTGATCTCCTTCAGAATGGACTGGTTGGATCTCCTTGCAGTCCAAGGGACTCTCAAGAGTCTTCTCCAACACCACAGTTCAAATGCGTCAATTCTTCGGCACTCAGCCTTCTTCACAGTCCAACTCTCACATCCATACATGACCACAGGAGAAACCATAGCCTTGACTAGAGGGACCTTAGTCGGCAAAGTAATGTCTTTGCTTTTGAATATACTGTCTAGGTTGGAGATAACTTTTCTTCCAAGGAGTAAGTGTCTTCTAATTTCATGGCTGCAGTCACCATCTGATTTTGGAGCCCAAGGAAATGAAGTCTGACACTGTTTCCACTGTTTCCCCATCTATTTCCCATGAAGTGATGGGACCGGATGCCATGATCTTCATTTTTCTGAATGTTGAGTTTTAAGCCAAACAGTGAACTAAAACCATGGAGGACTTCTCTCCCCACTTAAACCCTTATATCCTGGTTATTTGGACATAATTACAGAACTAGAACTGTGGGGGCTTCCCTTGTGGCTCAGCTGGTGAAATAGCTGCCTTCAATATCAGAAGCCTGGGTTTGTTCCCTGGGTTGGGAAAAGTCACTGGAGAAAGGAATGGCTGCCCACTCCAGTTTTCTGGCCTGGAGAATTCCACAGACTGTATAGTCCATGGGGTCAAAAAGATTTAGTCATGCTGAGCGACTTTTACCTTCACAAAACTGTGGATGCATTTGTTTTTTTGTTTTTAAATATAAATTTATTTATTTTAACTGGAGGTTAATCACTTTTAAAATTTTTTATTTATTTATTTTTAAATTTTATTTTTACTTTATGCTACTTTACAATACTGTATTGCTTTTGCCATACATTGACATGAATCAGCCACAGGTGTACACAAGCTCCCAATCCTGAAACCCCCTCCCACTTCTCACCCCATATCATCTCTCTGGTTAATTACGTAACAATATTGTATGGTTTCATACATCAACATGAATCCACCACAGGTATAGATGTGTTCCCCATCTTAAACCCCCTCCCTCCTCCCTCCCCATCCCATCCCTCTGGTTCGTCTCAGTGCACCAGCCCCAAGCATCCTGTATCCTGCATCAAACCTGGACTGGTGATTCATTTCATATATGATATTATACATGTTTCAATGCCATTCTCCCAAGTCATCCCAGCCTTTCTCTCTCTCACATAGTCCAAAAGACTGTTCTATACATCTGTGTCTCTTTTGTTGTCTTGCATACAGGGTTAGCGTTACCATCATTCTAAATTCCATATATATGCGTTAGGTAAGGTAAGGTAAGGTAAGGTGAAGTCGCTCAGTCGTGTCCAACTCTTTGCGACCCCATGGACTGTAGCCTACCAGGCTCCTCCATCCATGGGATTCTCCAGGCAAGAATACTGGAGTGGGTTGCCATTTCCTTCTATACTGTACTGATGTTTTTCTTTCTGGCTTACTTCACTTGGTATAATAGGCTCCAGTTTCATCCACCTCATTAGAACTGGATACATTTGTTTTTAATCATCACCTTATTAGATAGAAACCACTAGATTTGCAATCTGTTATTCCATATACACCAGGCCCTCACAGTTTATGTCCTAAGATAATGTGATAATACAGTTACAGACTAAAAGGCTGAATAGGACAAAACTCTGAACTTGCCACTTGAGTCTACTATTCACCATAGGATTCTCAACTTCACTAGAGGAGTTCAATTTCTTAGCTGTGCTCTCTGATGATGACAGATAAAAATACTTTAAGGCAAACCTACAAATCAAATATTATTACATTTTTCAAAACACCTACTCTCTCTTGGAAGGTACAAAAGAAATTCACCTCCTTGATGAATTGTCACCTACTTTTCCCAGATGAAGATACCATCTTCTTCCTTATGGCTGCCTAATTTCATTCTCACAATTTTTATCTCACTGACCACATTCTGACCTATATTATAGTTAATTATCTGAACAACACCAATTCCCACTCCTTTAATTTAGTTCCATTGGGTCCACACGGTTACGCCAACTGCCCTGAAGTTACTATTTATTGCATAAAAACATGGCAGAAACTGGCCAGCCACTTGTTCTTTTTGAGGTAAATATTATAATTAAAAGCAAATACCCCGCCTCTGGTGTTTTGGATAAACTGACAACTGGACAAAATCTTAAATGCTATTCCAAATAGAAGTTCCTTTTGTGTGGATTTTTCTTCTTTTAGGGAGAACTTGCATTCTAGATAGCATTCAGGTAAGTAGAAACTGGACTGATATGTTAGCTGGAAAAAACCCACTGTTGCAGGAAAAAAAGTAGAAAAATCATGCATTTTCTGTATACTTCAAGGCATATTTTATTAGGAGCTGGCAGCTCAGACAGTAAAGAGAATCCCCCTGCATACAGGAGACCTGGGTTCCATCCCTGGTCAGAAAGATGGTGGAAGAGGGCATGTCAAACCACTCCAGTATTCTTGCCTAGAGAATCCCCATGGACTGAGGAGCCTGGCAGGCTGTAGTCCAAAGGGTCGTCAGTCCAGGGGGTCGCAAAGTGTTTGACACGACTGAGCAACTATGTACAGCAAACTTCCTACACTGACATCCTGACATTTAAAAACAGTTTCTCTCACTAGTGTGCTTAACTACAACTCCTGCTTTTCAGTGGAAGATCAAAGATAAAAGTAATATTCCATAACAGTCAAGTAATTATTTCTATCAAGGTATTTTCTAAAATCTAAGCTAGAAAATGCACAGTGGGATAGAGCAGATAATGAGAAGTATAAGAGATCCAAACATGGAACCTGCACAACCAATCAATAATTTTCTTTTCTGGAAAAAGAATAAAGCCTCAGCTTAGAATTATGTTTTATACAGAGATTTGCATACTCTTTGGAAATGTAATAGATTTGCTGCTCTAATTTTCCTTTTCCAGTTGAGAAAACCAAGCCCTAGAGATTTAAAGATAAGTTTTCCAAGTCAAAGAGAATTTAAGTTAGATTCTGATGAGAGCCCAGTGATGGGCCTTAGGGTCCAGTTGATTCATCTTTAGGCTGACAGGCTAGAGATTGGGCGACCAGTAATGGTACCATTTTCAGGCTGAATTGCCTTTATTTTGGGAAACCTCTATCTTTGCTCTTAACACCCTCAACTGATTGCATGAAATCCAAAATCTATTGGTTTAAATGTTAATTACATCTAAGAAAATATGTTCCCAGGTGAGCATGTCAAAAACTAAAATTTGAAAGAAATGTACAGTTCTATGGAATATGTCACCATGTGCCTCAGAAATTGAATATCTATGCTACCTGTTCCACACTTACGACCTTGGAAGGGAAAACAAGATTGGCAGGCTTTTTTTTTCCCCTCCCATTTAATCACGTTCTGTGTTTTAGTGCATGCAGGCTGCTGTTACAGAATGCCAGAGGCTGGGTGGTTTATCAAACCACATTATTTATCACAGTTCTGAAGGCTAGAAGTCCAAGATCAGCGTGTGCCAGCATTGTTGAGTGAGTGAGGGCCTCTTCTAGGACATATCCCTAAATAGAAGGGATGATCAAGTATTTCAGGCCTCTTTCACAAGAGCCCTAATCCCATTCATGTGGGCTTTGCCTCATGACCTAATCATTTCCAATGGCTCCACTTCCTAAAATTGTTATTTTGAGGATTAAGTTTGCAACATATGAATTGTGGGAGACCAAAAGCATTTAGACCATGGCACCCAATGAGGAGACTAACTTGTCTAAGCTAACCCAATGCCTCATCCATACTGAATGTTCTGTGGTGCTGATAGGAAGCCAAGGACTAAGGAAGCTGAATCAGGACGAGCAGCCCCAGGTGGATGGTTTGAGATGGCAAACTCCTTGATGGATTTCACAACAATATAAGAGTGTTTCCAGGGTCTTCCTTGGATATCAGTCTTTGAGCAATCCCCCCGCCCCTCTTATACATGTCCTATTTGAAATATGAGTTAATTACTGAGTTCTTAGACAAAGTACCTGTTGACCAACATGGAAACATCACGACTATGCATATGAAGAAAAGGGCCTTTGACAGATACAAATTTCAGTGTGGAAAGTCCTCAAGACTTTACTCACTTCAGATAGCAGTTACAAGTCTGGGGATCTCCCAAGACCATTGTGGGGTTCCATAATCAGCTAGGACTCCAAGAGTTCACTGAAAGCTGTTATACATGTGGTTATGGTTTATTCCAGATCTTTGATTTATTTTTAATTCAATTTTTATTTTCAGTGTGGTATAATTGATTTGCAATGCTATCAATGGCAGTTTTGTTGAACAGTGAATAAGTTATACATGTAGTTTATCCACTCTTATTTAGATTCTTTTCTCATGGAGCACATACGGGTTCCGAATAGGAAAAGGAGGACGTCAAGGCTGTATATTGTCACCTTGCTCATTTAACTTATATGCAGAGTACATCATGAGAAACACTGGGCTGGATGAAGCACAAGCTGGAATCAAGATTGCCTGGAGAAATATTGACAACCACATATATGTAGATGACACCACCCTTATGGTAGAAAGTGAAGAAGAACTAAAAAGCCTCATGATGAAAGTGAAAGAGGAGAGTGAAAAAGTTGACTTAAAGCTCAACATTCGAAAAACTAAGATCATGGGATCCGGTCCCATCATTTCATGGCAAATAGATGGGCAAACTGCAAACAGTGGCCGACTTTATTTTTTTGGAATCCAAAATCACTGCAGATGGTGATTGCAGCCATGAAATTAAAAGACGATTACTCCTTGGAAGGAAAGTTATGACCAATGTAGACAGCATATTAAAAAGCAGACACACTTTGTCAACGAAGGTGCATCTAGTCAAGGCTAAGGTTTTTTCAGTAGTCAGGTTGGATGTGAGAGTTGCACTATAAGGAAAGCTGAGCACTGAAGAATTGATGCTTTTGAAGTGTGCTGTTGGAGAAGACTCTTGAGAGTCCCTTGAACTGCCAGGAGATCCAGCCAGTCCATTCTAAAGGAGATCAGTCCTGGGTGTTCTTTGGAAGGTCTGATGCTTAAGCTGAAACTCCAATACTTTGGCCACTTCATGTAAAGAGTTGACTCATTGGAAAAACTCTGTGCTGGGAGGGATTGGGGTCAGGAGGAGAAGGGTATGACAGAGGATGAGATGGCTGGATGGCATCACCGAGTCAATGGATGTTAGTTTGAGTGAACTCCGGGAGTTGGTGATGGACACGGAGGCCTGGCGTGCTGCAATTCATAGGGTAACAAAAAGTCAGACAGAACTGAGCGACTGAACTGAACTGAACTGAACTGATGGGACTAGATGACATGACCTTAGCTTTTTTGATATTGAGTTTTAAGCTGGCTTTTTCATTCTCCTCTTTCACCCTCATCGGAGGGTCTTTAATTCTTCTCGCTTTCTGTCATTAGAGTTGTATCACTCACATATCTGAGGTTTTTCATATTTCTCCCAGCAATTTTGATTGCAGCTTTTAGGACTCATCTGGTTCTGCAATTTACATGACATGCTCTGCAAATATATTAAATCAGCAGGGTGACCATATTTAGCCTTGAAGGACTCCTTCACTACTTTTGAATCAGTTTATTGTTCCTTCTCTGCTTCTAACTGCTGCTTTTTGAACTACATACAGGTTTCTCATACGACAGGTAAGGTTCGTTTGGTATGCCCAACTCCTTAAGAATTTCCCACTTTGCTATGATTCACAGTTTGCTGAGGTCAATGAAGCAGGTGTTTTTCTGGAGTTGCCCTGCTTTCTCGGTGTTCCAGCAAATGTTGCCGATTTGGTCTCTGGTTCGTCTGCTTTTTCTTTTTTTATTAAACCCAGGTTGAACATCTGGAAGTTCTAGGTTCACATAATGCTGAAGCCCTGCCTGGAGGATTTTGAGCATAACCTTACTAGCATGAGAGATGAGTGCCCCTGTTCAGTGGTTTGAACATTCTTTAGTACTGCCCTTCTTGGGAACTGGGGGAAGGTTGAACTCTTCCTGTCATTTGGCCACTGCTGGCTTTTCCAAATTTTCTGACATATTGAGTGGAGCCCTTATAAGCCTCATCTTTCAGGATTTTAAACAGCTTTACTGGAATTCCATCACCTCCAATAGCTTTATGGCAGCAGTGCTTCTTAAGACCCACTTGACTTCACATTCTAGAATGTCTGGCTCAGAGTGAGAAAACTACACCATTGTGATTATCTGGGTCACTAAGATATTTTTTGTATAGTTCTTCTGGGTACATTTCCCATCTCTTCTTGGTCTATTCTGCTTTACTAAATCACGAAATACCAAAGAGTCAAAGTGATCTTGAGAAAAAGAACAAATTTTGAAACCATGGTTGCTGATTTCAAATATATTAGAAAGCTATAGTAATTAAAACAGAATAATTTGCTTCTGGCATGAAAACAGATATATAGATCAACAGAGCAGAACAATGAAGCCAGAAAGAAAGGCAAACCCATATATTGTTCCTTAGCTTATGAAAAGGAGCCAAGAATATCCAGTGGTGAAAAGACAAACTTTTCAAAATGGCACTGGGAAAACTTGGCCGCCTTATGAAAAAATGGAACTGTATCCCTGTCTTTTACCATACAAGTATATCAACTATAATGTGATTAAAAAGTTGAACATAAGACTAGAGAAATTAAATCCCTAGAAGAAGACATTGAGGTAATCTTCTTGCCATCGATCACTGCAATGGGTTCCACACCAAAAGCAAAGGCAACAACTCCAAAAACAAACAAGTGGAACCACATCAAACTCCAAAGAAAGGAACATCAACAAAATCAAACGGCAATTTAAAGATTGACAGAAGATATTTCCAAATCATATATTTGATAAGGGCTTAATATCCAAAAATACATGGAGACATACAACTCAAGGACAAAACCCCCAAATAATCCAAATTTTTAATGGAGTGTAAGAAAAGTAAGAGTTTCAATAAATCTGAAGATTAAACTGTAGATGAGAGACACTGCAAGATTTTCCTTCTAGAACAATAAAAATCTGTGACTTCCTGGCATTACTTTCTTCATCTCCACTCACTTATTTGACAATTACAGTTCAATGTGTACATTCTTCAGTCAATAGCAATCACCCCACAGTGAGTTATAATGTGTACTAAGAACAGCCCCACCGGGGGAAAATATATCCTAATATTTGCATCCTTACTTATGAGGCATATCAAAAGGAAAGTAATTTCCAGAGTTTACCACTCCATTGTTTTCTATATGTTGTTTCAAAATAGAGCTATCTATAAGGAAAATGAGTTGAGACCTCAATAATATATAAATAGAAAATCAGTTTTAAATGGGAGCATTAATGGATTATAATTTGGGGGTAGTTTATTACTACTGTTGTAACTGTAGTCATTTTGGATCTCTACTGCATCCATTAATAATTTCTTATAAAAATTAATACCAATACAGGAACACATACTACTAACATTATAGTGAATAGAAAAAGACATAGAATATATTACACAAGATATGAAAGTATGGGAAGTCAGCAATGATAGTAAAGTAAAGGGCAATATTGCCTTGAGAGGAAGGAAGGTTCTCAAAGTTTCTTGAAACACCAAGATTGAGCCAGATGTGAGGAAATAGCTTAATTTGTAAACCAGAAACTCTACCAGAAGAAATTTAAGTTCATAAAAACATTACGATGCTAAAACCCAAAATTTAGACAGAGAATAGTGTAGAGTCAGGTATATAGATATTCAAAATTCTCCATTGCTTAGTGCATCAAGCACTCAAGGACCACCCTCACTGAAGTCTTTCTCTATTGCTCAACCTGCAGGAACCAGCATGGAGAAAGAGATAGCTCTACTCCACAGGCAGTGGAACCCTACTTTCATGGCCTCCTGATTTTCCTTAAGAGAATCCCGTGTAGCAGATTTCCTCCATCCCATCCCATCAGGCTGACTCCCCACGGTCAACAGGAGTCCTCACCCTGGAATCATTCTGCAAACCCATGGCTCCAGCTGCCAGCTTCCATGGACACCAGTGGACTTACAACCCTGTCTGAGGTATGAAAGGCTGCAGCATGGCTTGTCTATGTGGTTCTCACTCCATTCAGGCTGTCACAGATTAGTGAGTTCACTCCCCAACTGCTTCAAATGCCTCCCCCATTCCAGGGGACGGCCATGGATGCGGGGATCTCTCCCTTGAGCTTCAGCTCCCTCATCCCCAGGTGCAGGCTGGTCCCCTTGCTGTCCTCCTTCTTTCTCCTTCCTCCTTGTCCCTTCTTTCCTTTGCCCTACCAAGTTCCATATGGGTCCAGATATTCCTTCTCACTATCCAGGGTTTCCTGCCAGTATTCACCTGGTCTTCTGTGAGAACTGCTGCATGTTTAGACGTTCTTGATGCATCACTGGAGAAATGTGTACCCACTCCCACCTACCCCTTTGTCATCTTGTCCATCCCCATTTGTGCATGTATTAGAAATGAGTTTCCCTTTCTATTAAGTAACATTGCCATCACCACACATGTTTAACTTTTACCTTTTGAGGAGAACACAGGTAAGTGTTCAGTCGTGTCTCACTCTTTGTGACCCCAGGGGCTGCAGCATGCCAAGCTTCCCTGTATATCCCTGACTCTCAGAACTTGTTCAATCTCATGATTAGGTCATGAAGCTCAGACTTAGATCCTCACCTTGTTAATTTTTTATACATGAATGTATGTAACCTTCTAAAATCTCTCCCTATTTGTCCTACCCTCCTGGCTTTGGCAATCATTTTTCTACTCTGAGTTCCTTTTTTTTTTTTTTTTTACCTCCTTATAGTTGAGATCATATGGTTTTTGTCTTTCTCTGACTTAGTTTACTTAGTGTAATGCCCTCCAGTTTCAACCATATTGCCACAAATGAAAGGATTTCTAACTAATTTTAATTGCTAAATAATATTTACCTATATATGTCACGTCCATTCACCTCTTGAAAGATACTCAGGTTGTGCCTATACCAAGGCTACTGTGAATAATGCTGCAGTGAACATGGGAATACAGATCTCTCTCTGAGACAATGATTTCATTTCCTTTGGCTACATATCCAGAAGTGGGGTAAGGGATCACATAAACGTTCTCTTTTAAATTTCTTGAATAACCTCCACAGTGTGTTTCCATAGGAGTTGCACCAGTATACATCCCTACCAACAGTGCATAAGCACTCCTTTTTCTCCCTCATCCTCAGTAACGTTTGTCATTTCTTACATTTTTGGTACTAGACATTCAAACAGGTAAGAGGTGATATCTCTTGTGCTTTTGATCTGCATTTCCTGTGATTATTAGTGATGCTGAGCATCTTGTCATATACCTGTTGATCCTCTATATGTCTTATTTGTGGGAAAATGTCTATTCTTTAAAAATGTAGCATGCATTATGTTTACTATTTGCAATATATGAAACTCAGTTGCCTACGAATATATATCAACAACAAACTATCAGAAAGTGCAATAAAGAAAACAATTTCATTTACTATTGCATTCCCAAAAGATAAAACACCATTACAATATTGTAAAGTAATTAACCCCCAATTAAAATAAATAAATTTATTTTTTAAAGAAAATCAAACCAAAAAAAAGAAATAAACTTAAGCAAGGTGTTGAAAGATTTTACGCAAAACCTTTAAGACATTGATAAAAGAAATTTTTAAAAAGTCAAAGATATGCAAAGTTAGGTTATCTATTCAATGTGTTTCCTGAAGTAGGGTTTGTATTTCTATAAACTTCCTTCTTAGAACTGTTTTGTTGCATCCTCTAGGTTTTTGATCATCAAGTTTTTATTGTTCTTTGGTTCTAAGTATGTTTTGATTTCTCTTATTTCTGTAATAATCTGTTTATTATTTGATAATGTGTTGCTTAATCACCATGTGTTTGTGTTCTTTAAAGTTCTTTTTTCTTCTTCCTATAATCAATATCTAGTATGAGAGTACTCTTGCCTGGAAAATCCCCTGGATGTAGGAGCCTGGTAGGCTGTAGTCCATGGGGTTGCCAAGAGTCGGACACGACTGAGCGACTTCACTTTCACTTTTCACTTTCATGCACTGGAGAAGGAAATGGCAACCCAGTCCAGTGTTCTTGCCTGGAGAATCCCAGGGATGGGGAGCCTGGTGGGCTGCCGCCTATGGGGTCGCACAGAGTCAGACACGACTGAAGCGACTTAGCAGCAGCAGCAGCAGCAGTATCATAGTGTTGTGGTCAGAGAAAATTCTTGATATAATCTCAATTTCCTTACATTTACTGAGGTTTGATTTGTGACCCAAGATGAGGAGAATGTTCCATGTGCACTTGAGAGGAAAGTGTATTCTTCTGCATTTGGATGGAATGTGGTGAGGATATCAATTAGGTCTGTTTGCTCTAATATTTCCTTTTAGGTTTATATTTCCTTATTGATTTTCTGTTTTGATGATCTGTCCATTGGTATAGGTGCAGTGTTACCATGCCCTACTATTATTGTGTTACTGTCAATTTCTCCTTTTTGTCAATTAGTGTTTACCATATGTATTGAAGTGCTCTTATGTAGGGTACATAAATAGTTAAAATTGTTATGTCTTTTTCTTGGACTGATCCCTTGATCATTTGGTAGTGTCATTCTTAATCTCTTATAATAGTTTTGATTTTAAGGTCTATTTTTTTCCCAAATTTTATTTATTTATTTACTTTACAATATTGTGTTGGTTTTGGCATACATCAACATGAATCCACCATGAGTGTACATGTGTTCCCAACCCTGAACTCCTCTCCCACCTCGCTCCCCATACCACCTCTCTGGGTCATCCCAGTGCACCAGCCCCAAGCATCCTGTTCTGATACAAGAATTGCCAATCCAGCTTTCTTTCGATTTCCATTTGCATGGAATATCTTTGTCCATCCTCTCACTTTCAGTCTGTCTATGTCTCTAGAACTGAAGTGGGTCTCTTGTAGGCAGCATATATATGGGTCTTGCTTTTGTATCCATTCAGCCAGTCTGTGTCTTCTGGTAAGAACTGAAGAAGATAATAGCAAATAAAACAACTGATAAAGGATTGCTTTCCAAAATATAAGCAGCTCGAGCAACTCAGTCATCAAAAGCCAAGGAACGAACTGCAAAAATAAACTAGTGAGACCACATCAAACTCAAAACCTTCTGCACAGTAAAAGAAGCCATCAATAAAATGAAATTACAAGCTATGGAATGAAAAAAATATATTTGCAAATCACTTATTTGGTAAGGGATTCATATCCAAGTGTATATAAGAGACTCATGCTACTCAGTATTGAAAGAAATCAAACAACCCAAATTATTAAATGAGCAGAGGAAGAGTAAGTGTTTTGAAAAATCTGAAGAGTAGATGGTAGATGAGAGACACTGGAAGTTTTTCCTTCCAGAACAAAAGCCTGTGTCTTCCTGGCATTGCATTCTATATCTCCAATCACCTGTTTGGTGATTACAGTTCACAGTACACATCCTTCATTCAATAGCTATCACCCTACACTGAGCTATATGTGCTCAGATTAGCCTTATTAACTGTAACAAACTAATAATTACATACTTAATCTTGAAGCATCTAAAATCCAAGGTGATTTTCAGAATTTTCCACTCCATTGTTTTCTACGTTCTATTTCAAAATTGAAACCCTAGTAAGGAAATATGAGTAGTGGTCCTCAATAATACATGGATAGAAAGTCAGTTAAAACTGGGAGTATTACTGGATTGTATTTGGGGGAATATATTATTACTAACACTACTGCAATTTTATTCCCTTTAATTATCTCCTATACTAGTGGATATTTATTTAAAATAGTAATACCAACATAGAGGCGCATAGTACTCATGTTACAATAGATTGAGAAAAACAAAGCTATGAGGCAGGAAGTGAAATCACAGAAAATTAGCAATGGTATCAAAACAAGGGGAAGTACTGCCTAGAAAAAAAGCAGAGTTCTCTAATTATTTGGAGAGACAACACGAACAAGCCAGATGTGAGCCAACCAGCTTAAACTGTGTATCAGAAACAGCACCAGAAGGAAAATGAAGTTCATAAAAATATGCTGATGCTAAACGCCAAAATCCAGACAGTAACAGAATAAGGTAGGGTTTATGTAGATGCTGAAAACTACTCAGAGAGGTAGACATGGAAGCAAATACACTAATGAGCATCAGAAAAATCAAAGCACAAAAGGGTCTGAAAAATAAATCGTAAAGGGACTTGGTAGTCTGATCAAAAGAATAAAAGAATTAAATTAGAAAACCAAAATATAAAAACTTGTGCATGTGATAGACCTAGAGAATGCTCAGCAGAGAAAATTTCGGCCTTAGTGACCAGCGAACAGAAGCCTCCAGCATCAGGAACAAACACCCCTGGGCAAGACTCAAGACTGTGAGCTTCTGGGAACAGGCTCAGTTTCAATGTTTGGGCGCTATACCACCTAAAAGCGAACACAGACAAGGATTATAGCTTGCTATGACACGGAATCACAGACAATAGCTTTTGTTAGTTTACTTTTCTCATTCAACTATAAAGTTAATGAATCACTAACCAATGATAATTGACACCATCAGTTTCTAGTTAGACCCTCTTTATTCATACAATGGATACCTGAACCTGTTATATGATCCCCAATAACAGTTTTAATAATTGAATTTATTGATGTTGAATTGAAGGGGAATTGCTTTACAATATTGTACTGCTTTCTGCAAAACATCAACATGAATCAGCCTTAGGTATATCTATGTCCCCTTGCTCTTGAACCTCCTTCCCACCTTCCTTCCCATCCCACTCCTTGAAGCTGTTACAGACAAATATTGAAAGGGTTTACAAATTTGAGTGTTATCCTTGGGCAGAGGCCATGCAAATCTCCAATTTATTAATATATGTACTACCAAAGCAAACACACGAATAACAATTTAACAGGAAAAAACACCGCAGTCACCTACAAATAAATGATCAATTACATTAGGCATAGGGTATTCTGCTATATTTACTGTCTCTTATAAAATCAAATTTTATAAGGTCCAAAGTTCCATGAAGGAAATAAGCATATATTTAGGCATAACACATGTATACACGCACAGAAATATATGCACACAAATATGTCTATGTTATACAAGCTATTATTCTCCTTGCCTGTCACAATAAGCTCTTTAGTTGATGAGAGAGATAGTTCCAAATTTTTCCATCTTGTATGTCTTCCTTTGGAGAACCACTTCTTTTATTTTTATCACTTAATTTTAAATAACCATTTTATTCTTAGATACCATGCTTCTTTAAACTAAGAGCAGAGAAAACCTAGTAAATGTTGATATCTTATCGTTAATTACACCATCATTTTTCTGGTAAATTGGAAAAAAGAATCATGTTCAGATCTCATTCAGGAGGATGAAATTTCTAGTTTATCAGTTCTCTTGTCCAAACTCAGTTCTTGCTCACTTCAGTCTTTAATTCGGTTTACTTTGATGGATGAACAGGAAAAGAAATATTAAAATCACACTTGCAAGGATCTCTGATTTTATGCTTATGTTGGCCAAAGGTAGGGCCAGGAATAATTTCTGAAATATTACAATACATCATGAAAGCATGAAGGTCTAGTTCTACTATCAAAGAGAAGATGTTTGGAGATGGTTCAAAAAAACTAAGCCCCACAGGTTTTCAGGATGTACTCCCGACCAGGCAGATAAATTCTGTTCCTAAAAAAGTTAGGAAAGAATAGGCCTTGTTAGCAGAGCCAGTGATGTTGTCTTGGGTGCTGTCCAGGTAATAGTCTTATATTACTATATTGAGGTTTATTTGCTATTTTCACAAAGAAACAAATGTAACGAGAAGAATAAAGATGCATAAAGGAAAAGAGCTGTCAAGGTGCCTAGAAGAAAGGCTAGCCAGCAGAACCAGGCCCCCATACTGATAATTATCAAAGACTTTGACAGTGATTGTTTTATAGACAGACCAGAACAAGTGGATAAAACCAATGCTCTAGGGTCACTGCTGTTTTGCAGTCAAAGACAAAATATTTTTCTCTTTAAGCACAGTCATCACAGCTCCTGCTGTGGTCCTGGTTACACACATGCAGACAGAGAGCTCACAGGCATGTGTGGTGTGACATCAGGAAGTGAACAGATGACTGTAATGGTGTTCAGCCACCTGTATCTGCTAATAAAGGGACCTGGGAAAAATTACTTGCCCTCTCCAAGTCATCACATCTTCATTATCACAACTTGATGATCATAGTGAGATTAAGGCTATCTCACAGGATTACTGTGAAACACAAATTTTAAGATGTTCTAAAGTGTTTGGGAAAGTATCAAAGACATATATAAGGTTATTAAGGTGAGTGAGCAGATCCAAGGTATGGTATCCTTTTTCTCTTAGTATTCTCTTTGTACTCAATAGTAGTGATCAGTGAGTCATGTGTTTACTCTTACCCCAGCATGATGGTAAACCACACAGATCAACTGGACTTTTCTTGTTATTTCAGTGTCTAAAATTCAAGCATTCGTCAATGTAGAGTGAACAAATTAAACTCCTAGAGGGCCTCCCTGCCAGAGTCTGCAGAATCCCAACATTAAACTATCTTAAAAATGCCCTAAACACTCTGGCTCAGAATTAAGTTCCAAATGTTTGCAGAATACAGAAGTACTTCTGAGAGCAAGACAAAAATACAGGGAGTAACCTACTTCTCCATCTATCTGTGCAAATATCTTCATCCATCTAAATTTATACAGAAAGCCACTCCTTCTTCCCCACCCAGCACAGGGAAGAGAAAGCTTCCTTCCACAGGATGGATTTGATAACCTCAGGTGACTAGATCATCTCAGAATGGCTCATGGGTTTATTTAAACAGGGTCCTGCCCGCTGCTGCTGCTGGTCATGTCAAATCTGCTCTTGTGCCAAGGCAACTCATGCTGTCCTGACATGTTTGACATCCCCCTGGAATCCCTTACAGACCTGTTTCTCAATGCCACCAATCTGTCCTACAGCATCTATAACAATTCCAGAATAATGTTCACTGAGTTTGTAAGTACTGTGGTGGTGGTGGTTTAGTTGCTAAGTCATTTCCAACTCTTGCGACCCCATGGACTGTAGCCGGCCAGGCTCCCAGATGGAACCCTCGCATAAGTGGGTTCAACGAGAAGGCTGCATCAGCCAAACTTCAAATAACACACTCTCTAGGTCAAAGAAGCCACCAGCTCATAAGATATGGAATATGAATAAAGGATCCATTTTGTGAACTCTCAAAGATTCCTAAGAAGTGCAATAACATTTGCAATTTCCTTTCATTCATTTTCTCTTGTAAATTTCCAAAATAAATGAGTTTATATTTATCAGCCAAGAATGCCATAAAAGAATACAATAGACTCAGTAGAATAAACAACAGAAATTTATTTCCTCACAGTTCTGTGGGCTAGAAGCCTCAGATCAGGGTGCCAGCAAGGTGAGGTTCTGGTAAGAATTCTTTCTTCCCAGGCTGGCTTCTCCGTGTGTCCTCACACAGGGAGGCGGGTGGGGAAGAGAGATAGAATAAAAGGCACAGAGACACAGAGAAACAGAGAGAATTCTCTGGTGTTTCGCTTCATGAAGACACTAAACCTACTGGATGAGTGCTCCACCCTAAGAGCTCATTTAACCTTAATGGGCTTCACTGGTGGCTCAGATGGTAAAGAATCTGCCCTCAATGTGAGAGAGAGACCTGGGTTCTATCTCTGAGTCTGGAAGATTCCCTGGAGAAGGGAATGGCAAGCCACTCCAGTATTCTTGCCTGAGAACTCTCATGGACAGAGGAGTCTGGTGGGCTACAGTCCATGGGATCCCAAAGAGTCAGAACCCTTTTCAAAACACAGTACTTTGGCAGTTAGGGCTCAAACACATGAATTTGAACACACATTCAGTCCACAATACTACCTGACACAAAGCACTTTTAGGTGGGACTGAGGAAAAGGAAGCATGTTGATTTTCTGGTCCTTCAGTGTCTCTCTGGGCTTTCTTCTCCAGGCTCAGAGTAAATAGCCAATAAATGAGAACCATTCTGCAGTGAACTTGGTGGATGGAACATGTTAAACAAAGCTGAATGCCGGTCACAAAAAGGAATACTGGTAGTTTTTTTAATGCTACAAATTATTCTTTTAAGATTTGCAGTGAATAGCTTTAGAGTTACAGTAGAAGGGGAGTTCACAATTTGAAACAGTCGCTTTGAGGAAGGTGTTTGAAAGTTGTATGTTCATTCTTTTAGGTCAATCATGGAGCATACAGTAGAGCAGACAGCTAATTAAAAGCGGTGCTAAAGGTTTCTATTAAATTCCAGTTCTTTTACTCAATAGTTTTTGTTTCATCCTGCATTTTTGACTGTCCATATTTTTCCAACTCTTCCAAGTAATCTTTTGAAATGTTCATAACCTTTGCTAAAGATTAGTTTTTCTCTATCAATGTGTTAGCTACATTTTTCTACTCTTATTATTCTCAGTCCATTGCTAGTATTTCCTGTAACTTTATATCATGTATTTCTGCCGTACCATTTGTCATCATAAACAATGTATTCTGCACTTGGGATGAACACTAAGCTTTTTGGTGTGCAGACTCAGAGATAATCAAAGTCATATTGTATAACACCTTATAAGGGAATATATTGGTTCTAATCCACAGTAAACCAGAGACTAAATGGTTAAATAGAGGTGCGTGCATGCATCATTAGTACTTCCCTGGTGGCTCAGACAGTAAAGCGTCTGTCAACAATGGGGAGACCTGGGTTCGATCCCTGGGTCGGGAAGATCCCCTGGAGAAGGAAATGGCGATCCACTCCAGGACTATTGCCTGGAAAATCCCATGCACAGAGGAGCCTGGGAGGCTACAGTCCATGGGATCGCAAAGAGTCGGACACAACTGAACGACTTCACGATCACGTCATATGCATTCTAAGTCACTTCAGTTGTGTTCAACTCTTTGCAACCCTACTGACTGTAGTCCAACGGGCTCCTCTATCCATAGGGTTGGCCAGGCAAGAATACTGGAGTATGTTGCTCTACCCTCTTGCAAGGGATGCTCCTCACCTAGGGTCAATCCTGAGTCTTCTTGTATCTACTGCATTCGCAGGAATGTTCTTTACTACTACTGTCACCTGGGAAGAACCAAGTATCGGTACAAAAGTACTATATTTGAGTCAAATACTAAAAATAAAATAATAATAAAATAGAGAAGGGAAAAGGTTGAACTTAGAAAAGTTAGATGTAAGATCATTTTTATAGGGACAATGTATAGAAAAAGTAGGAAAAGAATAACTTTCAAATTTTGTGATGCCTCCCGTTAAAAAAATTACACGACTGTCAAACATGTTAATGTTCTGGTAATGGGTTCATTTATTTAATACACAAAAATCTTAATTAATTGCCTGATCACTTGCAGGATGAAAAATATGCCAAGGGCAAACTGTACTAAATCAGTGCCACCGATAGCTGCCATACCGATTCCCTCCATACTCCCAAAGAAAGAGAAGCTGAAGAGATGGACATGAGTCTTTCACCTGGGTTTTTCACCATATCAAATGAGACAGTATGTATGTTACCAGGCTTCATATTATTAGAGGTAATAGTAAATGTACATGCAGAAAAATGTGGAAGAACAGTAAGCAATTGAAGAGAAATTATATTATGCAGTTGATGAAGCATGAGCGAAATCAAGGGATGACTAAAGATCTGTAGTAGCAAGGTAAATAGCAGATCTATAAATTGTCCATGCAGACGACTTAATTCAACCAATGTATTAGACACAGGATTGCAGCTATTATTCTGTATGAAAACAGGAAATGAATCGGAACTTCCATGTGTAAAATATAAGATTGCAAAATTCATGAATATGAAAGAAACACACCACAGTTCTGAGTACTCCCTGTTACTAGTGAGTTCTACATGAGAGTCCTATACTGCACCATCAGAGCCCTCGCATCTGCCTTTCAAGGCTCTCCTGATTCTGCTTCTACTTCTCTGACACCTCCTTCATTCGTCATTCTCAATGACTCCTCTGTCACCTTTTATTCTTAATTTGTAAGTCTCCCCCACAGTGGCCTATAAAACATTGCCTTGCTTCGCATGGTCTCAACAATCGCCTCCATTCTGTGGACAACAAAGTTTACATATCAAGCCTCAATAATTTATGGCAGCTCCAAATTTTCACAGTTATAATATCTTTTTTTCTGATTTCCTGTATTATCCTTCTTCCTAACATTATTTAAAATATTTTCACATGCATCCCCCTTAAAATACTATCTTCTCTCTCTACAACTTTCTTAATGATACCAGCATTCTTTTCCTCTGTCAAGCTCATTAATAAAGAGGATGATCAAGTAAAGGAAAAAGATAAGGAGCAAAAAGATGAGAGAGTTTTCAATAAGCTTAAATTTAAATTTTACTGAGAGTTAATACATGACCAGACATTTTACTGAGAACTTTATGTGCATTACTGTATTTAATCTATTCAGTTCTCTGTTTTTACCAATGAAACAGTTCATGTCTGTAAAGAAACCAAGCATATTAACTAGAGATCTTCAGGCCCCGGGATTTTCAGGCTCAATTCTGCTAGTAGTAGTGAACTAGACGGGAAAACCCTCCATTGTGAATCCCACTGATGCTATAACTAAAGACAACGCTGTGCCATTTTCTGTCCGGAGACATGTCAACAAAACAGACTGTTGTAATGTCAGCAGGGGGCTGGTGTTGGGATCAGCTGAGGAGAGAAGCCTGTTTAGGAATGTCATCTCTTCTTCCTGTCTCTTTGTTGTAATATCATAAAACAATTACGGATCAAAAATCAATGCAAAAGACTCATCTGATTCATTAATACGAATGAATCACTGGGTGACAATGATATGGGCACAGGTGGAAACCCTCTTTCCCGGGTCAGGCACTGCAGGCACATACTGACTTGCTGTAAATACTTAGATTTCTCTCACGAAAATACACAACATAAAAGAACTCACTGAGTGGTGGTAGAATTTCAGGGAAAAAGAAAATTCTTCATGTTATAAATTAGAATGCATCAGAAGAATTACTTCCTAAAATAAACTAGATTTTTTAATAATCCAGCAAAGTGTGAACTAATAGCTTACATTTTATACTTTTCTAACTTTCACTACCCTCTAAAATCTCTGCATTCACATAGGAATAACCAAGAGATTTTTAGGTCAGCTGCTCTGAGCAAAAATCTTGCTACCAAAACCACTGAATTATGATTACTTTAATGAGACTGTTTCTTCTGGTTGCTTAGATTGAAGAACTTAGCAAGTGGATACTCATGTTACTGTACTCCTGGAGTAAACCTCTGAATCTTCTAGTCACAGACCTGCAGAGTATGAAAGAAGTCTCAGAAACTATCCTATCAAGTGCCAAAGAGAACATGAAAAAGTAGACGAGCTTCAAGCATTCATAGAGAGGCATTTCTGCCAGGTGAGCATCCTGCAGAGGGCTTTCTTGCCTTTTTCATGAATGAAAGAGGTGAGCTCTATAATGTGTAAGGAGCTTGGAAATATCTCATTTTGTAAGAAAAAGATTTATGACTTCTGTATTCTAGACTGCTACTACATAAAGCAGGAGCCTAGTCATTCATAGTGATAGACTCTACTGTAAAGGAATCAGAATTTCACTGCAATTTTTGACATGTTCAGCCTTCCCTGCATTGCACATAATTCCCCCAAAAGCTTGCCTCTTCCTGGGCACTGGTAGCTGAAATATTTTCAAGAGTAAGAGAACTAGAGAACAGAATTTCCAAGATCAGCATTTTCTTCAAGGTAACCCAGGACATCTGCTATTGAAATTCCACTTGTCTTCTTTCTCTGTTCTCATCAAATCAAAGGATGAGTATAGGAAGGAAGAAAAGAGAAAGTTAAAACTAAACTTGAGTTACATTTCTACTTTTTAGATTACTAATAGTTTTCTCATAGGCTGGTCCAAATTCCATGTCTAGATAGTTTTATATTCATACGTCATCCCCAAATCTTAATTTGATATTTAGAAGGAACAAAGATAAGCAAATCCTAATAAAACACATAAGAAGTCATTATCTTTTGGGTATTCAGATGATTATTCCAGCAATGTGGAAGATGTTGGAGGCTCATGTTTACTGGTCAGGACTCCCATCCCTGATGTCCAGCGATGAAGATGTGTGTCACTCTGCATTTTATAAACTGTTCCACTGCCTGCACAGGGATTTTCTTGAAATGGACCTTTACAACATGTTCCTGGTGTGCCTACTTATTGAGTGCTAAATTCACATCCATGTCATCCAGGTCTGAGATGGTCATAATGATCTATCCCATAGCAAGCTTATTTGAAATTTACAGCTTTTTAATGCATGTTCTGTGAAATGGGTCTCCTCTTAAAAAATAAACAAAGACTCTGTAGAGATGTCAAACTCTAAGAGGGCAATTTGTCAACATATCTTATTTTCATTTAATAGAAAATCAAAAGAAAATCTACCCCTACAATTGAGAGAATGAAGCACCTATTAAAATTAGAAATGAATTGCCAGTCCAGGTTCGATGCATGACACTGGGTGTTTGAGGCTGGTGCACTGAGACGACCCAGAGGGATGGTATGAGGAGGGAGGAGGGCTAGGGGTTCAGGATTGGGAACACGTGCATACCTGTGTTGGGTTCATGTTGATGTATGGCAAAACCAATACAATATTGTAAAGTAAAAATAAATACATAAGTAAACCACATATACACACAAAAAAACTGGTCACAAATAACAGAAGCTGGCATTACAAAGAAGATCATTAAGAGATTACTTAAGAATCACAGCCAGTTATTCTGGGTCACATTATTAGAATCAAAGTATTAGACAATTGTTGATGGTTCTGGTCATGCTACCAAGAAGACTGAATTCTCAGGATTCTTTATGAAAGCCAGCCACGAACTGTTAGCCAGCTATCACAGTGTTACACCAGACAATATAAATGATTTGAACCTTTGTATAAATAGCATGAGGTTTAATGAACTGTCTAAAGATTGTTAGGATGCTGTCTTAGTCCTTCTGTGTTGCTATAACAAAATATCACAGGCTTAAAAGCAATGGAAATGAATTTCCACAGTGTGGTCAGGCAGGGTCTATTCTGGCCACACAATTCTTACTGTAGCCTCACATGGGGGAGGGCTCTCCACAGCTCCCCACCTGCAGTAGTCACCACAGCATCTCTGTTTCCCTCACTCTGAAAACATCATCTGAAGAAAATTAAGCAGCTCACATGAAACCCAAGTATCAAAAACACTCTAAACTATTGAATGGCAGAAATACTGGTGTGCATCTGACCACCACTGTGGATTCTGAACAGTTGACCAACTGGTCACATAGACATTGAGTAGATCAGAAAGATGGATTTAAAAACACATTTATCTGAGAAGTGAGATATCATTCTCTCTTCTTTTAGAGTAACTATCTTCTGCTTCTCTTAGGTCCATGCCATTACTGTCCTTCATCGAGCCCATCTTTGCATGAAATGTTCCCTCAGTATCTCTAATTTTCTTGAAGAGATCTCTAGTCTTTCCTTTTCTGTTGTTTTCCTCTTTATTTGCACTGATTGCTGAAGAAGGCTTTCTTATCTTTTCTTGCTATTCTTTAGAACTCTGAATTCAGATGCTTATATCTTTCCTTTTCTCCTTTGCTTTTTGCTTCTCTTCTTTCGCAGCTATTTGTAAGGCCTCACCAGATAGTCATTTTGCTTTTTGCATTTCTTTTCCATGGGGATGGTCTTGCTCCCTCAGTTCAGTTCAGTTGAGTGGCTCAGTTGTGTCCAGCTCTTTGCAACCCCATGAATTGCAGCACGCCAGGCCTCCCTGTCCATCACCATCTCCCGGAGTTCACTCAGATTCACGTCCATCGAGTCAGTGATGCCATCCAGCCATCCTATCCTCAGTCGTCCCTTTTACTCCTGCCCACAATCCCTCCCAGCATGAGAGTCTTTTCCAATGAGTCAACTCTTTGCATAAAGTGGCCGAAGTACTGGAGTTTCAGCTTTAGCATCATTCCTTCCAAAGAAATCCCAAGGTTGATTTCCTTCAAAATGGACTGGTTGGATCTCCTTGCAGTCCAAGGGACTCTCAAGAGTCTTCTCCAACACCACAGTTCAAAAGCATCAATTCTTCGGTGCTCAGTCTTCTTCACAGTTCAACTCTTACATCCACACATGACTACTGGAAAACCATAGCCTTGACTAGACAGACCTTAGTCAGCAAAGTAATGACTCTGCTTTTGAATATGCTATCTAGGTTGGTCATAACTTTTCTTCCAAGGAGTAAGCGTCTTTTAATTTCATGGCTGCAATCACCATCTGCAGTGATTTTGGAGCCCCCAAAATAAAGTCTGACACTGTTTCCACTGTTTCTCCATCTATTTACCATGGAGTGATGGGACCAGATGCCATGATCTTCGTTTTCTGAATGTTGAGCTTTAAGCCAACTTTTTCACTCTCCTCTTTTACTTTCATCAAGAGGCTTTTTAGTTCCTCTTCACTTTCTGCCATAAGGGTGGTGTCATCTGCATATCTGAGGTTATTGATATTTCTCCCGGCAATCTTGATTCCAGCTTGTGTTTCTTCCAGTCCAGAGTTTCTCATGATGTACTCTGCATAGAAGTTAAATAAGCAGGATGACAATATACAGCCTTGACGTCATCCTTTTCCTATTTGGAACCAGTCTGTTGTTCCATGTCCAGTTCTAACTGTTGCTTCCTGACCTATATACAGATTTCTCAAGAGGCAGGTTGGTGGTTTGGTATACCCACCTCTCTCAGAATTTTCCACAGTTGATTGTGATCCACACAGTCAAAGGCTTTGGCATAGTCAATAGAACAGAAATAGATGTTTTTCTGGAACTCTCTTGCTTTTTCCATGATCCAGCAGATGTTGGCAAATTGATCTCTGGTTCCTCTGGTTCCTCTGCCTTTTCTAAAACCAGCTTGAGCATCAGGGAGTTCATGGTTCAGGTATTGCTGAAGCCTGGCTTGGAGAATTTTGAGCATTACTTTACTAGCATGTGAGATGAGTGCAATTGTGCAGTAGTTTGAACATTCTTTGGCATTGCCTTTCTTTGGGACTGGAATGAAGACTGAACTTTTCTAGTCCTGTGGCCACTGCTGAGTTTTCCAAATTTGCTGGCATATTGAGTGCAGCACTTTCACAGCATCATTTTTCAGGATTTGAAATAGCTCACCTGGAATTCCATCACCTCCACTAGCTTTGTTTGTATTGATGCTTTCTAAGGCCCACTTGACTTCATATTCCAGGATGTCTGGCTCTACATGAGTGATCACACCATCATGATTATCCGGGTGGTGAAGATCCTTTTGTACAGTTCTGTGTATTCTTGCCATCTCTTCTTAATATCTTCTGCTTATGTAAGGTCCATCCCATTTCTGTCCTTTATCGAGCCCATCTTTGCATGAAATGTTCCCTTGGTATCTCTAATTTTCTTGAAGAGATCTCTTGTCTTTCCCATTCTGTTGTTTTCCTCTATTTATTTGCACTGATTGCTGAAGAGGGCTCTCTTATCTCTTCTTTGTATTCTTTGGAACTGTGCATTCAGATGCTTATCTCTTTCCTTTTCTCCTTGGCTTTTCGCTTCTCTTCTTTTCACAATTTGTAAGGCTTCCCTAGACAGCCATTTTGCTGTTTTGCATTTCTTTTCCATGGGAATGATCTTGATCCCTGTCTCCTGTACAGTGTCACGAACCTCATTCCATAGTTCATCAGGAACCCTATCTATCAGATGTAGGCCCTTAAATGTATTTCCCACTTCCACTGTATAATCATAAGGGATTTAATTTAGGTCATACCTGAATGGCCTAGCGGTTTTCCCTACTTTCTTCAATTTACGTCTGAATTTGGCAATAAGGAGTTCGTGATCTGAGCCACAGTCAGCTCCTGGTCTTGTTCTTGTTGAGTCTATGGTAAAAGTGACAGTGAAGTCGCTCAGTCGTGTCTGACTCTTTGCGACCCATGGACTGTAGCCCACCAGGCTCCTCTGTCCATGGGATTCTCCAGGCAAGAATACTGGAGTGGGTTGCCATTTCCTTCTCCAGCAGATCTTCCTGACTCAGGGATCGAACCTGGGTCTCCCACATTGTAGGCAGACGCTTTAACCTCTGAGTCAACAGGGAAGCCTGTTGACTGTATAGAGCTTCTCCATCTTTGGCTGCAAAGAATATAATCAATCTGATTTCGGTGTTGACCATCTGGTGATGTCCATGTGTAGTTTTCTCTTGTGTTGTTGGAAGAGGGTGTTTGCTATGACCAGTGCATTTTCTTGGCAAAACTCTATTAGTCTTTGCCCTGCTTCATTCTGCATTCCAAGGCCAAATTTGCCTATTACTCCAAGTGTTTCTTGACTTCCCACTTTTGCATTCCAGTCCCCTATAATGAAAAGGACATTATTTTTAGGTGTTAGTGCTATGGGAAATAGATGGGGAAACAGTGGAAACAGTGTCAGACTTTATTGTTTTGGGCTCCAAAATCACTGCAGATGGTGACTGCAGCCATGAAATTAAAAGACTCTTACTCCTTGGAAGAAAAGGTATAACCAACCTAGATAGCATATTCAAAAGCAGATACATTACTTTGGTGACTAAGGTTTGTCTAGTCAAGGCTATGGTTTTTCCAGTAGTCATGTATGGATGTGAGAGTTGGACTATGAAGAAAGCTGAGCACTGAAGAATTGATGCTTTTGAAGTGTGTTGTTGGAGAAGACTCTTGAGAGTCCCTTGGACTGCAAGGAGATCCAACCAGTCCATTTTGAAGGAGATCAACCTTGGGATTTCTTTGGAAGGAATGATGCTAAAGCTGAAACTCCAGTAATTTGGCCACCTTATGCGAAAGGTTGACTCATTGGAAAATACTTTGATGCTGGGAGCGATGGGGGCAAGAGGAGAAGGGGACGACGGAGGATGAGATGGCTGGATGGCATCACTGACTCGATGGACATGAATCTGAGTAAATTCTGGGAGTTGGTGATGGACAGGGAGGCCTGGCATGCTGCGATTCATGAGGCCGCCAAGAGTTGCCACAAATGAGCGACTGAAGTAAACTGATCTTGTCATTAATTATTTGGCCTTAGAAACATGCCCTAGTAAGTTCCTGAATTATAAAATTATCCCACTAGACTGAGTCTCTACTGAGTCTGTAGCAATGTGACTGGATTAGGGATGCTCACCTTGTTCAACAGCCTCCAAACAACCTGGAATGAGAGCCAATCTTGACTGGCTATCCTAGGAAGCCAGTAATGTTGCTCGGCTGGTGTTGTAGCATCTTTAGGGCTTTAGTAATAGTTCCTGGTAAAGAAAATGGGAAATCAAAAGGTAGAGTGGAAAGGGGCATGAAAGGAAAGAAAAGGAAGAGAAAGACAGAAGGAAGGAAAGGCAGCAAAGGAAAAGTGATTCTAGGACTTGGGTAGTGAAGGATGAACTGCTGTTAGGACACTTTATTTTTAAGGACCCAAATATATATGCTTTTTAAAATATCCCAAAAGCAAATATCTCATATTCCCTTTTATTTCCATTTTCTCTTCTCTCCTCTTTTTTTCTGAAATTGTCCTTTATATTAGGAGTATTCTTTTGTTGTTACTAAAGGCCATAGTTCTAGAGATGAACAAAGCTTGACAACTCCTCATGGCACAATCCAGCCAAATCATCTTCTTTTAGGCAAAGACACTTTTCACCCACAAACAAGAATACTTTCCAGCAAAATCAATCTCTTCCTTCATAGCCAGGGTTATTCTTGCCTGAGTCCTCCCTCCGCCTCTACCTGGGATGACCCAAACTTTTCAGAACATGACAGAATACTCTCTCCCAAAGCAATCTATCAATTCCTCCTTTGCCTCCTTCATGCATGTAAAGTGTCAGCTTTCTTGTATTTTCACTTTCTTCTTTCAAAAGGTAAAAGACCTTCAAACACCCTGTAAGCACTTTGTAAGTCATTTACTGCCCAAAGCATCTAATTCTATTTTGTTACTTGCTTAACTTTCTTTCCTTCAATGTCTAGATATTTCCAGTGGAGAAAATGGTATTAATTAGAGTGAAAATTTGGCAAAAAGGGGGAAAATGTAATTGGAGGAAATATACACACACCAATAGACCACACACATCTTCATGTATTTGTCTCTTATAAAATTTATTCCAAGCATAAATTTAGGACTTTACATCAAGAACAGAGGTGGTGACATTGAGAGTGCTCTCCTTGCTTGACTGTGACATATAAAGTGAATACTGTAGATTTCAGACAATATTGAACAGAGCTACAGACACATTATAGAGTCAGTCAGGAATAGGCAAAGCAATGATATTTGGACAGGATTTAAGAATTATTCCCTTGCCACCCAGAAAACATTAATTTCCCCCTCTTTTACAAATTTCCAAGGAGGATTACATTTGAAAAAATGATCCCGGTATATCAAGAATAGTATCAGTGGTTACTGAATGGAAACCAACAAATGAAAAACCTTCAAAGTTCACCGACCTTACAGATGAGTAAATCACATATCATGGATACAATGAGGACTTAAACTGAGGTTTTAAAAATTTCTATTTTGCAGAAGCAGGCCCGCAAGTTGTGGAAGAGGAGAGGGTGATATAAATACACAAACTGCTATATTATATGATAGATTGAAGAAGAATAAGATGTGATGTCAACATGGTGCTACAGTATATTGAAATAAAGCTAGGAGCCATGTGAGTGTGTCATAGGAATGACGCTGATGGGATGGCTTTATGATGAAGTTTTGAAAAGTTGATGGGATGTTGATATGCAAAAATGGGAAAACAGTATATCTGTCAATTAACTTAGGATCATCTTATGAAGTAAGGATCTCCAACATCCTAGATCAAGGCAACTGAGATATTAATACATGTAGCATTATAAGGTATCAGTGAATAATCACGTCTGACAAAAACACAAGAAATTTTCATTTTTTACCATTCATGTTGTATCTCTCATGATTATGCTCCCATGATATACTGTAAACATTATTGTAGGGTTAGAATGGAGAAATAATGTATGGATTTTTATGCATTAAGGAGAATCATCTATTACAAAATGGAGAGTTTGCCTTTATTCTACAATGCAGCAGGAAACTGAGAACGTTTAGTCCAAGAGCAGTACGTCCAGAATTAGAAAAGAGAAACTTTAATGTGGATTGAGTTTTATGGCTGGTCGAGAAAAAGAAAGAGACCAGAAAGAGCAGGGGATATTATGACACCAAAAATCAAACTGGGTTCATGTTGATGTATGGCAAAACCAATACAATATTGTAAAGTAATTAACCTCCAATTAAAATAAATAAATTTAATTTAAAAAAATCAAAGAGGGCTCTGCCAAGTAAAAGATGCAAAGCATACGGAGACACAGGAAATGAAATAGACTTTGACCACATGCAAGGAATGAGGCAGACATAGCAGTCAAAAAGACATCCAACAATATGGGACTAGTTGAGTCAATAAATGATTGAAAAGTGAGAGAGAAGAGGGGAGATAAAATACAGTTTTATCCAAAAGCACCTGAGTACTATTTTTCTGTATTTCATCAACTTAGCAACAGAAATCACCAAAAAATGTTAAGGTTCTACAGCAAATAATAGAAATAAGTACTCTAAGGTGCCTCTGCTAGACCCTATGGAATACCAGAACCAAAGCAGGACTACCCAGA
Organism: Nanger dama; assembly: GCA_917880005.1. Taxonomy (NCBI): domain Eukaryota; kingdom Metazoa; phylum Chordata; class Mammalia; order Artiodactyla; family Bovidae; genus Nanger; species Nanger dama. Next base: position 8,351,908 of record CAKJTW010000032.1, on the reverse strand, counting down.
GATAACAAGCAGTAAGTCACCAGTAACTTTCAACACTTAAATAAGACATACACTGTAAAGCATAGAGGATGAATGGAAATCGAATGGAAACAACCCATACCTTTACAGAGCCAGCCTAAACAAAACGTAAAACCCAAACAAACTAGAGGTCATGGTCTCCTTAATCATGTGCACTTCTCCAAGAATTTCTCAATCCTTTTGCCTGAATTCTCCCTTGTTTGTTAACCCTTCATTGCCTTACTCTCAGCAGATGGTCATCTAATCACTAATCAAATAAATAATTAAACAGTGTTCACTCCTGAGACATGTTTGTGTTGATGGACTCTTCAAACTGAAAAGCTTTCTAATCCCCTGAAAGTAAAACAGGAATACTGGAAGGACTCCTTCCCAGCCTCTTTCCAAAATGCCCACTGGGCAGCAATTGCGAGTCTAGCTACTTAGACGTCTTCTGCCATAATTATAACCTCTTTGGATAGTGAAGACAGGAGAAGGATGAAGCGCTGAACGATGTCAAGAAAGAAATGCATGGACAAGTGGAAAAGATATCATAAACTTTAAACACCGATCTATGCCTGCACACCATACCATGTGTGATGCGACCCAGGTAGACCTAACGAGGCATGGATTTTTCAAGAAAGCTCTCTCTGAGTTGGCACTGAGCAGTTTGATTCAACTCAACTGTTTCATCATGATTCTTTGATTCTAAGACTCAGAGCCACTTGTCTCATTTAACTGCACTAAGTCAAAAGGGAATATTCTTATTGCTTATTTGAACACTGCTAAGAGATCATAAAAGTTTTCATCACAAGGAGAAAATTATAACTATTTCTAATGAGGGATGTTCACTAGAATTATTGTGGTGATCATTTTGCAATATATATCAAATAATTATGTTGTACATCTAAAACCAAAATAACATTATATGTCAATATTATCTATGTATAATGATATCTGAAACTGAAATAGCGTATTTGTCAATATGACTTATATAATGGCATATAATATAATGATCATATAGTCATTATGTTATGGACATTACACATATGCATACCTTCAATTAACTTCAGTCACTCAGTCATATCCAATTGTTTGAGACCCCAACAACTGTAGCACATCAGGCTCCCCTGTCCTTCACCACCTCCTTGAGCCTGCTCAAACTCATGTCCATTGACTCGGTGATGCCATCCAACCATCTCATCCTCTGCCATCACCTTCTCTTCCTGCTATCAACAGTTCTGAGCACCAGGGTGTTTTCCAATGAGTCAATTCTTTACATCAGTTGGCCATATTGTAGCTTCGGCTTAAGTATCAGTCCTTTCAATGAATACTCAGGGCTGATTTCCTTCAGTATGGACTAGTTTGATTTCCTTGCAGTCCAAGGGACTCTCAAGAGTCTTCTCCAACACTGCAGTTCAAAAGCATCAGTTCCCTGGTGCTCAGTTTCCTTATAGTCCAGCTCTCACATCTATACTGACTATTGGGAATACCATAGCTTTGACTATATGGAATTTTATTTATATATATAAACATATATGTACACATACCTATGTAAGGAAAAGTTTTTGAAAAACAATATAATCATATTTTTGAGAAAGAAAACAATTAAACTAGTACATATTTTTTCAAATGTGAATTTTAGCTATCATGTTTCATCTAAAACCTTATCTTTTTTTTTTTTCTACAGCTTTGTATTTCTCCATTTTTTAAAAAAATTTTACTTTTACTTTACAATACTGTATTGTATTTGCCATAAATCAACATTAATCCGCCACACGTATACACATGATCCCAATCCTGAACCCCCCTTCCACCTCCCTCCCCATACCATCTCTCTGGGTCATCCCAGTGCACCAGCCCCAAGCATTGTGTATCCTGCATCGAACCTAGACTGGCCATTTGTTTCTTATATGATATGATACATGTTTCAATGCCATTCTCCCAAATCATCCCACCCTCTTCCTCTCGCAGAGAATCCAAAAGGCTGTTCTATACATCTGCGTCTCTTTTGCTGTCTCACATACAGGGTTATGGTTATCATCTTTGTAAATTCCATATATATGCGTTAGTATACTGTGTCTGTGTTTTTCTTTCTGTCTTACTTCACTCTATATAATAGGCTCCAGTTTCATCCACCTCATTAGAACTAATTCACATGCATTCTTTTTAATGGCTGAGTAATACTTCATTGTGTATATGTACCACAGCTTTCTTATTCATTCATCTGCTGATGGACATCTAGGTTGCTTCCATGTCCTGGCTATTACAAACTGTGCTGCAATGAACATTGGGATACACGTGTCTCTTTCAATTCTGGTTTCCTTGGTGTGCATGCCCAGCAGTGGGATTGCTGGGTCGTATGGCAGTTCTATTTCCAGTTTTTTAATGAATCTCCACACTGTTCTCCATAGTGGCTGTACTAGTTTGCATTCCCACCAACAGTGTAAGAGGGTTCCCTTTTCTCCACACCCTCTCCAGCTTTTATTGCTTGTAGACTTTTGGATCGCAGCCATTCTGACTGGTCTGAAATGGTATCTTATTGTGGTTTTGATTTGCATTTCTCTGATAATGAGTGGTGTTGAGCATCTTTTCATGTGTTTGTTAGCCATCTTTATATCTTCTTTGGATAAATGTCTATTTAGTTCTTTGGCCCAGTTTTTGATTGGGCCATTTATTTTTCTGGAATTGAGCTGCAGAAGTTGCTTGTATATTTTTAGGATTAGTTCTTTGTCAGTTGCTTCATTTGCTATTATTTTTTCCCATTCCAAAGACTGTTTTTCACCTTGCTTATAGTTTCCTTTGTTGTGTAGAAACTTTTAATTTTAATTAGATCCTATTTGTTTATTTTTGCTTTTATTTCCAGTATTCTGGGAGGTGGATCACAGAGGATCCTGCTGTGATGTATGTTGGAGAGTGTTTTGCCTATGTTCTCATCTAGGAGTTTTATAGTTTCTGGTCTTAAATTTAGATCTTCAATCCATTTTGAGGTTTTTTTGTGTATGGTGTTAGAAAGTGTTCTAGTTTCATTCACCTGCAAGTGGTTGACCAGTTTTCCCAGTACCATTTGTTAAAGAGATTGTCGTTAATCCATTGTATTTTCTTGCCTCCATAGGTGCATGGGTTTATATCTGGGCTTTCTATTTTGTTCCATTGATCTATATTTCTGTCTTTGTGCCAGTACCATACTATCTTGATGACTGTGGCTTTGTAGTGGAGCCTGAAGTCAGGCAAGTCAATTCCTCCAGTTCCATTCTTCTTTCTCAAGGTTGCTTTGGCTATTCGAGGTTTTTTGTATTCCCATACAAATCGTGAAATTATTTGTTCTATCTCTGTGAAAAATACCGTTGGTAGCTTGATAGGGATTGCATTGAATCTGTAGATTGCTTTGGGTAGTATACTCATTTTCACTATATTAATTCTTCTGATCCATGAACATGGTATATTTCTCCATCTATTAGTGTCCTCTTGATTTCTTTCACCAGTGTTTTATAGTTTTCGGTATATAGGTCTTTAGTTTCTTTAGGTAGGTATATTCCAAAGTATTTTAACTTTTTTCATTGCAATGGTGAATGGAATTGTTTCCTTAATTTCTTTTTCTGCTTTCTCATTATTAGTGTATAGGAATGCAAGGGATTTCTGTGTGTTTATTTTATATCCTGCAAATTTACTATATTCATTGATTAACTCTAGTAATTTTCTGCTGGAGTCTTTAGGATTTTCTATGTAGTGGATCATGTCATCTGCAAACAGTTAGAGTTCTACTTCTTTTCCAATTTGGATTCCTTTGCTTTCTTTTTCTGCTCTGATTGCTGTGGCCAAAACCTCCAGAACTATGTTGAATAGTAGCAGTGAAAGTGGGCACCCTTGTCTTGTTCCTAACTTTAGGGGAAATGCTTTCAATTTTTCACCATTGAGGATAATGTTTGCTATGGTTTTGTCATATATAGCTTTTATTATGTTGAGGTATGTTCCTTCTACTCCTGCTTTCTGGAGAGTTTTTATCATAAATGGATGTTGAATTTTGTCAAAGGCTTTTTCTGCATCTATTGAGATAATCATATGGTTTTTATTTTTCAGTTTGTTAATTTGGTGAATTACATTGATTGACTTGCGGATATTGAAGAATCCTTGCATCCCTGGGATAAAGCCCACTTGGTCATGGTGTATGATCTTTTTAATATGTTGTTGGATTCTGATTGCTAGAATTTTGTTGAGGATTTTTGCATCTATGTTCATCAGTGATATTGGCCTGTAGTTTTCTTTTTTTGTGGCCTCTTTGTCAGGTTTTGGTATTAGGGTGATGGTGGCCTGATAGTTTGGAAGTTTATCTTCCCCTGCAATTTTCTGGAAGAGTTTGAGTAGGATAGGTGTTAGCTCTTTTCTAATTTTTGGTAGAATTCAGCTCTGAAGCCGTCTGGACCTGGACTTTTGTTTGCTGGAAGATTTCTGATTACAGTTTCAATTTCCATGCTTGTGATGGGTCTGTTAAGATTTTCTGTTTCTTCCTGGTTCAGTTTTGGAAAGTTGTACTTTTCTAAGAATTTGTCCATTTGTTCCAAGTTGTCCATTTTATGGGCATACAATTGCTGATAGTAGTCTCTTATGATCCTTTGTATTTCTGTGTTGTCTGTTGTGATCTCTCCATTTTCATTTCTAATTTTATTGATTTGATTTTTCTCCCTTTGTTTCTTGATGAGTCTGGCTAATGGTTTGTCAATTTTATTTATCCTTTCAAAGAACCAGCCTTAGGCTTTGTTGATTTTTGCTATGGTCTCTTTTGTTTCTTTTGCATTTATTTCTGCCCTAATTTTTAGGATTTCTTTCCTTCTACTAACCCTGTGGTTCTCCATTTCTTCCTTTTCTAGTTGCTTTAGGTGTAGAGTTAGGTTATTTATTTGTCTTTTTCTTGTTTCTTGAGGTATGCCTGTATTGCTATGAACTTTCCCCTTAGCACTGCTTTTACAGTGTCCCACAGGTTCTGTGTAGTTGTGTTTCCATTTTCATTCATTTCTATGCCTATTCTGATTTCTTTTTTGATTTCTTCTGTGATTTGTTAGTTATTCAGAAGCGTGTTGTTCAGACTCCATATGTTGGAATTTTTAATAGTTTTTCTCCTGTAATTGAGATCTAATCTTATTGCATTATGGTCAGGAAAGATGCTTGGAATGATTTCAATTTTTTTTGAATTTACCAATGCTAGATTTATGGCCCAGGGTGTGCTCTACCCTGGAGAAGGTTCCATGAGCCCCTGAGAAAAAGGTGAAATTCATTGTTTTGGGGTGAAATGTCCTATAGATATCAATTAGACCTAACTGGTATCATTTAAAGTTTGTGTTTCTTTGTTAATTTTCTGTTTAGTTGTTCTATCCATCGGTGTGAGTGGGGTCTTAAAGTCTCCCACTATTATTGTGTTATTGTTAATTTCTCCTTTTATACTTGTTAGCATTTGTCTTACATATTGTGGTGCTCCTATGTTGGGTGCATATCTATTTACAATGGTTATATCTTCTTCGATTGATCCTGTGATCATTATGTAGTGGCCTTCTTTGTCCCTTTTCACAGCCTTTGTTTTAAAGTCTTTTTAAATCTGATATGAGCATTGCTGCTCCTGCTTTCTTTTGGTCTCTATTTGCGTGGAAGAACTTTTTCCAGCCCTTCGCTTTCAGTCTGTATGTGTCCCTTGTTTTGAGGTGGGTCTCTTGTAGACAACATATATAGGGGTCTTGCTTTTGTATCCATTCAGCCAGTCTTCCTTTTGGTTGGGGCATTCAACCCATTTACGTTTATGGTAATTATTGATAAGTATGATCCTATTTCCATTTAATTTATTGTTTTGGGTTCTGGTTTATACACCCTTTTTGTGTTTCCTGTCTAGAGAATATCCTTTAGCATTTGTTCAAGAACTGGTTTGGTGGTGCTGAATTCTCTCAGCTTTTGCTTGTCTGTAAAGCTTTTGATTTCTCCTTCATATTTGAATGAGATCCTTGCTGGGTACAGTAGTCTTGGCTGTAGGTTATTTATTTTTCATCACTTTAAGTATGTCTTGCTATTCCCTCCTGGCCTGAAGAGTTTCTATTGAAAGATCAGCTTTTTTCCTTATGGCAATCCCCTTGTGTGTTATTTGTTGTTTTTCCTTTGCTGCTTTTAATATTTGTTCTTCGTGTTTGGTCTTTGTTAATTTGATTAGTATGTGTCTTTGGGTGTTTCACCTTGGGTTTATCCTGTTTGGGACTCTCTGGGTTTCTTGGACTTGGGTTATTATTTTCTTCCCCATTTTAGGGAATTTTTCAACTATTATCTCCTCAAGTATTTTCTCATGGTCGTTCTTTATGTCTTCTTCTTCTGGAACTCCTATAATGCAAATGCTGGAGGGTCTCATATTGTCCTGGAGATCTCTGAGATTGTCCTCATTTCTTTTAGTTTGTTTTTCTTTTTTTCCCTCTGATTCATTTATTTCTATCATTCTATCTTCTACTTCACTAATCCTATCTTCCGCCTCCGTTATTCTACTATTTGTTGCCTCCAGAGTGTTTTTTTATTTCATTTATTGCATTATTCATTATATATTGACTCTTTTTTTTTAAATTTCTTCTAGGTCCTTGTTAAACTCTTCTTGAATCTTCTCAGTCCTTGTCTCTAAGCTATTTATCTGTGATTCCATTTTGATTCAATATTTTGGATCATTTTTACTATCATTATTTGGAATTTTTTTATCATGTAGATTCCCTATCTCTTCCTCTTTGGTTTGGTGGGCATTTATCCTGTTCCTTTACCTGCTGAGTATTCCTCTGTCTCTTCATCTTGTTTATATTGCTGCGTTTGAGGTGGCCTTTCTGTATTCTGGCAGTTTGTGGAGTTCTCTTTATTGTGGAGTTTCCTCACTGTGGGTGGGTTGTACAAGTGGCTTGTCAATATTTCTTGGTTAGGGAAGCTTGTGTCGGTGTTCTGGTGGGTGGAGCTGGATTTCTTCTCTCTGGAGTGCAATGAAGTGTCCAGTAATGAGCTATGAGATGTCAATGATTTTGGAGTAATTTGGGCAGCCTGTATATTGAAGCTCAGGGCTGTGTTCCTGTGTTGCTGGAGAATTTGCATGGTATGTCTTGCTCTGGAACTTGTTGGCCCTTGGGTGGTGCTTGGTTTCAGTGTAGGTATGAAGGCATTTGATGAGCTGCTATTGATTAATGTTCCCTAGAGTCAGGAGTTATCTGATAGTCTCAGGATTTGGACTTAAACTTCCTGCTTCTGGTTTCAGTCTTATTTTTACAGTAGTCTCAAGACTTCTCCTTCTATACAGCACCGTTAATAAAACATCTAGGTTAAAGATGAAAAGTTTCTCCACAGTGAGGGATGCCCAGAGAGGTTCACAGAGTTACATGGAGAAGAGAAGAGGGAGGTGGGAGTTAGAGGTGACCTGATTGAGATGAGGTGGGATCAAAGAGGAGAGCGCAAGCTAGCCAGTAATCACTTCCTTATTTGTACTCCATAGTCTGGACCACTCAGAGATGTTCATGGAGTTATACAGAGAAGAGAAGAGGAAGGAAGGAGACAGAGGTGGCCAGGAGGATAAAAGGGGGAATGAAAAGGAAAAAGACAGATCCAGCCAGTAATCAGTTCCCTAAGTGTTCTCCACCATCTGGAAAACACAGAGATTCACAGAGTTCGGTAGAGAAAAGAAGTGGGAGTGAGGAGGTAGAGGCGACCTGGTGGAGAAAAAGGAGAGTCCAAAGGAGGAGAGAGCAGTTAAGCCAGTAATCTCACTCTCAAGTAAAAATGGGTACTAAAGATTGGGTTTTTGAAGGTACAAAATTGATAACAAATACCAAAAAGCAAAGATTAAAAATCTAGAGTAGAGGTTGGATTTTCAAAAATACAACATTAAAGAGAAGAAGAGGAAAAAAAGTCATAAGAATTATTTATATATATATATGCATATATAAAGTTTGCATTAAAAATAGGGTCTTTTTTTTTTTTTAAGTAATAAAGTGAAAGTGAAGCTGCTCAGTAGTGTCCGACTCTTTGCTACCCCATGGACACCAGGCTCCTCCGTCCATGGGATTTTCTAGGCAAGAGTACTGGAGTGGGTTGCCTTTTCCTTCTCCAGGGAAATTCCTGACCCAGGGATCGAACCCAGGTCTCCTGCAGTGTAGTCAGACGCTTTACTGTCTGAGCCACCAGGGAACTGTTGTTTGAAAAGTAATAGTGGGTTATGAAAATGAAAATTAAAGGGGGTAATAGAGGACTTAAAAATTTTTTTCCCTCTATCATTCTTTTTTTCAGATTTATTTATTTTTATTTTTTTATTACAATACTGTATTTGTTTTGCCATACATTGACATGAATCAGCCACAGGTGTCCACGATCTCCCAATGCCAAAGCCCCCCCACCTCCCACCCCACATCCCCTCCCCGAATCATCCCGTGCACCAGCCCCATGCGTCCTGCATCCTGCATTGAACATAGACTGTCGCTTCATTCTTACAAGATAGTATACATGTTTCAATGCTGTTCTCCCAAATCATCCCACCCTCTCCCTCTCCCTCAGAGTCCAAAAGTCCGTTCTATACCTCTGAGTCTCTTTTGTTGGCTCACATATAGGGTCTTCATTACTATCCTTCTAAATTTCATATATATGTGTCAATATACTGTACTGGTGTTTTTCTTTCTGGCTTACTTCACTCTGTATAATCGGCTCCAGTTTCATCCATCTCATTAGAACTGAGTCGAATTTATTCTTTTTAAGGGCTGAGTAGTACTCCATTGTGTATATGCACCACAGCTTTCTTATCCATTCATCTGCTGATGGACATCTAGGTTGTTTCCATGTCCTGGCTATTACAAACAGTGCTGCAATGAACATTGGGGTACATGTGTCTCTTTCAATTCTGGTTTCCTCAGTGTGTATGCCCAGCAGTGGGATTGCTGGGTCATAAGGCAGTTCTATTTGCAATTTTTTAAGGAATCTCCACACTGTTTTCCATAGTGGCTGTAGTAGTTTGCATTCCCACCAGCAGTGTCAGAGGGTTCCCTTTCTCCACATCCTCTCCAGCATTTATTGCTTGTAGACTTTTGGATCGCAGCCATTCTGACTGGTGGACTTAAAAATTTAAAAAGGTTAAAAAAAGAAGAAGGAAAAGAAAAGAAAAGAAAAAGAATGATCGTAAAAACAGTAAAGATATATCTAGGACTTTCTCTGGTGTTGTTGTGGGCAGTCTGGGGTCAGTTCATTTTCGGATAGTTCCATGGTCTGGCTTATATTTCTCAAGATCTACAGGCCACTTCCTATGTAGTTGGTACTAACAACGGGGTATTAATCTATTGCATAGGTCACTTCCAAGGCGGTTCCCTCTGTTTTAGCTTTTTCTGTTTGCTAGTCTCTTCAGTGTCTGATTTCCGCCCTGGCGGTGGTGGACACTTTTCTAAGGCTCACTTGTTCAGTGACTCTGTGGTGAGGGACACTGCAAACAAATAACACTGGCATGTGCTTGCAGTGTCTCAGCCACACTGGGCCTGCCCTCACTTGTGGTGCACACAGCTCAGGCTCTAGGTTGCTCTTCCAGGAACCGTCAGAGGCCGGCCCTGGGCTGCATACACCTCCCAGGTCTAAGCCTCTCAGCCTCGGGCACTCAAGTAGTCCTCAGAGGCGCAGACTCGGTTGGGCCTGCATTTTGTGCCCTTCCCAGGTCCGAGTAGCTGAGGTGTTTGGCGAGTGCAGTCACTGCGACTTATCACCTCTCCTGTCCCTGCTGCTTGGTTTTCTGGGTGTACAACAGGTGCACCTTCTCAGGTGGATGATGACTGTCCAAAACCCCAAGAAGTCTTAGTTAACAAAGAAATCTGCTTGCAGTTTGGTAGATAATGTCTCCCTGGGGCTACGATTGCCCCCTTCCAGCCCTTCCAGCTCTGGCTGCCTGTCACCAGAAGGGGATGGTCTGCAGCCGGCTAATTCTGTTCCATCCTGTGTTCTATGCAAGGTCCTGGTGGTGTCTTAGAAAGTGAAAGTGAAAGTGAAGTCACTCAGTCGTGTCCGGCTCTTTGTGACCTATGGACTCTAGCCCACCAAGCTCCTCTGTCCATGGGATTCTCCAGGCAAGAATACTGGAATGGGTTGCCATTTCCTTCTCCAGGGGATCTTCCCAACCCAGGCGTTGAACCCAGCTCTCCCACATTGCAGGTAGAGGCTTTAACCTCTGCACCTTGTTAGAGCTTTTTGCTTGGTAGCTATCCCACAGTCTGGTTTGCTAGCCCAAGGTAGTTCACTCTGGTTACCTTCAGGGTTACCCTCAGGGCATTTGGGCCTGATCCTAAAAAAGCAGTGCAGCCCACGCCTCCCTGCCCAGCTCCTGCTTGATAGTGGCGTATGCAGGTGTCTGTGCTGCTTCTCTGCTGGGGAAGTTACCATTGGGCTCATAATCTGTGGGTTTTAATTATTTATTTACTTTTCATCCCTGTTATGTTGCCCTCTGTGTTTCCAAGGCTCGCTACAGACTCGGCAGTGAGAGTGTTTCCTGGTGTTTGGAAACTTCTCTCTTTTAAGACTCCCTTCCTGGGACGGAGCTCCCTCCCACCTCTTTTGTCTCATTTTTGTCCTTTATATTTTTTCCTACTTCTTTTGAAGACAATGAGCTGCTTTTCTGGATGCCTGATATCCTCTGCCAGCATTCAGAAGTTGTTTTGTGGAATTTACTCAGCGTTTCAATGTTCTTTTAATGAATCTGTGGGGGAGAAAGTGGTCTCCCCGTTCCTATTCCTCCGCCATCTTAGGACTGCCCTCTAAAACCTTATCTTTAAATGTAGTTTACCTTTATGCTGATAATAGATACAGAAATGTGTTTTAACTTTGTAACATTAACTGCAGAACAGCTTATTTACAATAGCTAATCAAAGTCACAGAATTTTGAAACCTATAGGCCTGCCTAGTACTCTGCTATTGGTCATTTAACCAACTTATCATTGACTTAATTCCTCCTTGACTTAGAAACTCTTATAGATGCTTTGTTTACATCAATAAACAAAGCAGGTAGACATGTATCCTCATAGAACTGATATTCTACCTGGGGGAAGACAGATAATCTGCAATAAACATGAATCCAAGTATATTATATGGCATGTTAACAGGTGATCTGTACTACTGGAAAAGAACTAGTAAAGCAGAGGATGGGGTTTAGGGAATAAAGGTGAAGAAAGGGAGGTGATTCAAAGAAAACAACTTAGATCACACTGAGGGGAGCAAACATGCTCTCTTGCATTCAAGATTCAAGTTTTCCCCTGTCCAGGCAGGTCTCTTGGTCTTCTTCCCATTTTCAAAAATGTTTCTGTCTCTGAGGCTCTATGCAAACTTATGCAAACATGGATGCTCTGAACATCCTGCCTCTTCAGCTGAACTGGTTTCTTAAAAATTTTTTGGTAAACTCCCCCAAAGTAAGTAATATTTTATGCAGCAAATTTTGATAATTTTCTGTTTCCTGAAGAACTAATCTCCAAAGTATTTTCCATATTTCAACATACTGTCAGTAACCTAATTATATTATGTAAAAGTATTATGTATGCATTTCTATTCTAATATATTATGACATTAAAAAACATACACAAAATATAAACTAAATGACACTGAGATAAATAGAAATAGAAATGAAAATAGTAACATTGCTTACCAAGGGTATGAGGGCACTCTTTTTATGGCCACTGGACTAATGGATTCTGAATGTACACACATAACTATAACAGTTATTTAACTATCATGATAAAGTAACTTCTTTTACATATAGTTTCAATCAAAGTTCTCAGAATACCACGAGGGGCCAAGGATGCAATTATATGTGAATAACTCTCTTCATATGCATATGTAAAATTTTGTGAGCTCAATTAAGTAATCATCTTTAGTTCGTTTGTTATTCCATTAATTCATCTACTGGAAAATAATCCAAATTCTACAAGAGGTATTTTTTATTCAGGGTTTGTAAATCTCAAGTCATAATAAAAGCAGAGCAGTGGCCTAGAAGAATGAATAAAATGTCATATGGATAGCATCATATATATGCATTTGTAAAGAAAATTAATGAAAAATACAGACTTACAGTTTGCTGAAATAGAAGGTGTACTCAGTCAGAGTTGAATATACATATCACCTACAAAAAATACTTTCTCAGCTTCTGATGACTTCTGAAGAAAGGGACTGCATGACTTTCATCTCTAGCCTACTGTGGACTCCTTTCCTCTTTCCTTCTCAACTTCCCTCCATGAAATCTCACCTTGGGCTTCTGGTTCTGACAAGATAACATTAATCTCTTTGTGCCCATTCTTCTGTTTGCTCTGGGAAAAGAAGAAACCACTAAAGGAGACCTTTTATAATTGGCAAGAAGAAAGTGAACTAGTTTAGGGCCTGAAGAGTGGAAGAGCAGCACAGTAGCACCTAAGAGAAGACAAGCCAGGCCCAGCATTCCTGACCTCCAGCCTAGATCAGAAGACAGCCTGAGTAGGGCTGTTCCTCCCAAGGAACAAATGTGAAGGAACACCAGGTGGTGGTGAAGTTGCTAGGCTGTGCCTGACTCTTTAGGACCCTATGTACTGTAGCCCACCAGGTTCCTCTGCCATGGAATTCTCCAGGCAAGGTTACAGATTCCCATGTCCTCCTCCAGGGGATCTTCGGAACCCAGGAGCTGAATCCAGGTCTTCACGAGGCAAGTGGTTTCCTTACTGTCTGAGCCACCTGGAAAGCCCAAGAAACTCAATAATGGCATGCATACTTGGAAAATAAAAGGATAAAAGCATATGTTGATATTAGATAAAATAGAGTTGAGAGCAAAGAAAATTTCCAAAGACAAAGGAATACAAGGACATTCAATTCAGTTCAGTTCAGTTCATTTCAGTCGCTCAGTCGTTTCCGACTCTTTGCGATCCCACGAATCTCAGGACGCCAAGCCTCCTTGTCCATCACCAACTCCCGGAGTTCACTCAGACTCACGTCCATCGAGTCAGTGTTGAATCCTTGTGTCAGGAAGATCCGCTGGAGAAAGGCATGGCAACCCACCTTAACATTATTCTCTGGAGAATCCCCATGGACAGAGGAGCCTGGCAGACTATATAGTCCATGGGGTTACAAGGAGTTGGACATGACTGAAATCACTTACTACACATGTAAGGGAGTAAAACTTAAAAGTGCACACCAAAAAGATCTTGAAAGGTAAATATGTGAGATGATATTAATAGATATGTTAATTAAATCAACGAGGGAATCCATTAATAATGTATACCTATTTAAATTGTAAGGTATTTTTAAAATATCTTGCCATTTTATCTGGAAAATATATTCTAAAAGTAATTAGCCTCCAATTGGAATAAATAATTTTCAATTTAATTTAAAAAAAAAAACCTGAAAAAAATAGTAAGAATGTCAATGCTCTTTATATAATTCAGACATTACACTTGGTATGTAAAGGTGTTTTTTTTTTTTTTTTTTAAATTCAGATAATAACCAGTGGGATTCATTGGATATTCAGAAAAGTCAAAAACCTTGGAAATTTTCTAGGCAGTCCTCCCATATTAAGGATATATAAGTTAATCCAAGAATGATTATGTCACTTATCTAAACTTATAAAACTTGATGCAAAAGTAACGATAGAAACCAGGTTTCCTAAGTTTAAGTGAATCTTTACCGAATTACCTGGCAAATGCAAATATCTCCTATGCTCTGCAAAACTTGATCCTTATCTCTTTCACAGAACTGACCATATTCCACCTTGTATTCATTGTCCAGTTAGCATAAGTTTTACCAAGTAAATTAAATTCCCTGAAAGTTCAATCCTTGCATGTCTGTTCTTCTCACTCTATATTCTCACATATGACTAAAGCTCTTTATAAATGCCTTCTTCTCCATGGAATACCCTCTCTCTCTTACATAATTACCTTCTCAATATCTTTCAGATCTCAGTAAAAACCACTTTCTCCAAACACTGTTTCCTGACTCTGACATAGCTCAGGTCTCCTTGTTATGTGGACATATGGCATTCTGTGCTTTTACCTCATGACACATGTCCCAATTGTGGTGCAACATTTAACTTTGAAATTCACCTCATTTCTATTCTTCTATTAAAATTTAAGTCCTAATTCACAAAGTCCACATGTGTGCTCTTCACTGCTGTCCATTCTTTGCATCCAGCAGGCCTTTCTTAGGTGTTTGTTCAATGAAACACTTTTATTCGTGCAGAATAAACTTTCAATGAACTTTTGAGGTGCTCTTACAGCATACAGTGAACTAAAACCTGTTTGGTCTTTTATTCCACCTACACAGAGTTTCATGTCCTAAGATAATGTGATAATCGACCACTGACGAAAAGGTTGAATCGGACAGAATCTTAACTGCTATTTCAGATAAAAGTTCCTTTTGTGTGTTTTTTTTTTTTTTTTCAGAAAGAACTTGCATTCTAGAGTGCTTTCAGGTGACTAGAAACAGGACTGATATGTTAACTGGGAAAAACAAAACAAAACACTGTTACAGTAAAGAAAAGTAGACAAATCACACATCTTCTGTATACATCAAGACTCATTTTATCAGGAGTTGTTGGCTCAGACAGTAGAGTCCCTCTGCAGTACAGGAGGCCTGGATTCCATGCCTAGTCAGGAAGATCCCTGGAAGAGGGCATGTCAAACCACTCTAGTATTCTTGCCTAGACAATCCCCATGGACAGAGGAGCCTGGTGGGTGGTCAGACCATGGAGTCATAAAGTGTTGGACTTGACTGCACAACTACACATAGAAAAAATTCCTCAAGGTGACATGACATTTAGAAAGAGTTTCTCTCACTAGTGCGCCTAACTACAACTCCTGCTTTTCAATGAAAGACCAAAGATAAAAGTAGTATTCCAGAACAATCAAGTAATTATTTCTATCAAGGAATTTTTCTTACAGCCAAGCTAGAGAAATACACTGTAGGATAGAGCAGATGATTAGAAGTAGAAGAGATCCAAACATGGAAGCTGCACAACCAATTGATAATTTTCTTTTCAGGAGAAAGAATAAAACCTCAGTTTGGGATCATGTTTTATACAGCAATTTGCATACTCTTTGTAAATGTAAAAATTTTCTACTCTAATTTCCTTGTTTAATTAATAAAGCTAAGCCCTAGAGAAGTGAAGATAAGTTTTGTAAGTCAAAGATAAGTTACCTTAAGATTCCACGAGAGCCCAGTGACAGGCCTTAGGAGCCAGTTGCTTCCTCTTTAGGCTGACGGGCTGGAGATAGGGTACCAGTAATGGTGCTGTCTTCAGGCTGAATTGCTTTTACTTTGGGAAACCTCTATCTTTGCTCTTAACACCCTCAACTGATCCCATAAAAACCAAAATCTATTGGTTTAAATGTTAATTACATCTAAGAAAATATCCTCCCAGGTGAGCATTTCAAAGAACTGCAATTTGAAAAAATTTACAATTCTATCGGGTATGTTATCACATGTCATGGAAATTGAATACCTATGCTACCTGTTCCAAATTCATGACAAAGGAAGGGAAAACAAGATTGACAATTTTTACTTTTTTCAGCACTTAATCATGTCCAGTGTTTTAGTGCATGCAGGCTGCTATTACAAAATGCCAGAGGCCGAGAGGTTTATAAACCATGTTTTTTCAATCACACTTCTGGAGGCTCGAAGTCCAAGATCAGGATGCCTACATGGTTGAGTGGGTGAGGGCCTCTTCCTGGATATATCCCTAAAGAGAAGGGATGAGCAAGTATTTCAGGCCTCTTTCACAAGAGCCTTAATCCCATTCAAGTGGCCTCTGCCTTCATGTGGGTTCTGAACTCATGACCTAATTATTTTCAAATGGTCCCACCATCTAAAATCGTCACTTTGGGGATTAGGTTTTCAACATATGCATTTTGAGAGAATACAAGCATTAGACCATGGCACCCAATGAGGAGACTGCCTTGTCTAAGGTAACTCAAAGCTTCATCCATATTGAATTCTCTGTGGTGCGGATGTGAAGCCAAGGACTAAGGAATTAAAGATTTCTCCTGGTATATACCCAGGGGATTGCAGAGTTTTGAAAGATACAGATAAAAAACTGCCAGGATAAAAATTGTTTTATTTGGGGGAAAGTTGTCTATTCTGTAAAAAAGGCATGCATTTTTTTTTTCCGTATTTGAATATATAAAATTCGGTTACCTATCTCATCCCACATTGAAGGTCAGTAATGGCGGCAGTAAAGAGATAGCCCTCGTTCAAGGTAAGAGAAACCCAAGTAAGATGGTAGGTGTTGCAAGAGGGTATCAGAGGGCAGACACACTGAAACCATACTCACAGAAAACTAGTCAATCTAATCACACTAGGACCACAGCCTTGTCTAACTAAATGAAACCAAGCCATACCTGCAGGGCAACCCAACAGGCGAGTCATGGTGGAGAGGGCTGACAGAATGTGGTCCACTGGAGAAGGGAATGGCAAGCCACTTCAGTATTTTTACCTTGAGAACCCCATGAACAGTATGAAAAGGGAAAATGATAGGATACCAAAAGAGGAACTCCTCAGGTCATTACATGCCCAATATGCAACTGGAGATCAGTGGAGAAATAACTCCAGAAAAAATGAAAGGATGGAGCCAAAGCAAAAAAAAATACCCAGTTGTGGATGTGACTGGTGATAGAAGCAAGATCCGATGCTGTAAAGAGCAACATTGCATAGGAACCTGGAATGTCAGGTCCATGATCAAGGCAAATTGGAAGTGGTCAGACAAGAGATGGCAAGGGTGAACGTCAACATTCTAGGAATCAGCGAACTAAAATGGACTGGAATGCGTGAATTTAACTCAGGTGACCATTATATCGACTACTGCGGGCAGGAATCCCTTAGAAGAAATGGAGTAGCCATCATGGTCAAAAAAGAGTCTGAAATGCAGTACTCGGGTGCAATCTCAAAAACGACAGGATGATCTCTGTTCCTTTCCAAGGCAAACCATTCGATATCACAGTTATCCAAGTCTATGCCCCAACCAGTAATGCTGACGAATCTGAAGTTGAATGGTTTTATGAAGACCTACAAGACCTTTTAGAACTAACACCCCAAAAAGATGCCCTTTTCATTATAGGGGACTGGAATGCTACAGTAGGAAGTCAAGAAACACCTGGAATAACAGGCAAATTTGGCCTTGGAATGTGGAATGAAGAAGGGCAAAGACTAATTAGAGTTTTGCCAAGATAATGCACTGGTCACAGCAAACACCCTTTTCCAACAACACAATAGAAAATTCTACACATGGACATCACCAGATGGTCAACATCAAAATCAGATTGATTATATTCTATGCAACCAAAGATGGAGAAGCTCTATACAGTCTATAAGAACAAGACCAGGAGCTGACTGTGGCTCAGATCATGAACTCCTTATTACCAACTTCAGACTGAAATTGAAGAAAGTAGGGAAAACCACTAGACCATTCAGGTATGACCTAAATCAAATCCTTTATGATTATACTGTGGAAGTGAGAAATAGATTTAAGTGCCTAGACCTGATAGAGTGCCTGATGAACTATGGAATAAGGTTCATGACATTGTACAGGAGACAGGGATCAAGACCATCCCCATGGAAAAGAAATGCAAAAAAGCAAAGTGGCTGTCTGTTGAGGGCTTACAAATAGCTGTGAAAAGAAGAGAGGCAAAAAGCCAAGGAGAAAAGTAAAGATATAAGCATCTGAATGCAGAGTTCCAAAGGATAGCAAGAAGAGATAAGAAAGCCTTCTTCAGCGATCAATGCAAAGAAATAGAGGAAAAGAACAAAATGGGAAAGACTAGAGATCTCTTCAAGAAAATTAGAGATACCAAGGAACATTTCATGCAAAGATGGGCTCATTAAAAGACAGAAATGGTATGGACCTAACAGAAGCAGAAGATATTAAGAAGAGGTGGCAAGAATACACAGAAGAACTGTACAAAAAGATCTTCATGACCCAGATAATAATGATGATGTAATCACTAATCTAGAGCCAAACATCTTGGAATGTGAAGTCAAGTGGGCCTTAGAAACCATCACTACAAACAAAGCTAGTGGAGATGATGGAATTCCAGTTGAGCTGTTTCAAATCCTGAAAGATGATGCTGTGAAAGTGCTGCACTCAATATGCCATCAAATTTGGAAAACTCAGCAGTGGCCACAGGACTGAAAAGGTCAGTTTGCATTCCAGTTCCAAAGAAAGGCAATGCCAAAGAATGCTCAAACTACCACACAATTGCACTCATCTCAAACGCCACTAAAGTAATGCTCAAAATTCTCCAAGCAAGGCTTCAGCAATATGTGAACCGTGAATTCCCTGATGTTCAAGCTGGTTTTAGAAAAGGCAGAGGAACCAGAGATCAATTTGCCATCATCCACTGGATCGTGGAAAAAGCAAGAGAGTTCCAGAAAAACATCTATTTCTGCTTTATTGACTATGCCAAAGCCTTTGACTGTGTGGATCACAAGAAACTGTGGAAAATTCTGAAAGAGATGGGAATACCAGACCACCTAACCTGCCTCTTGAGAAATCTGTATGCAGGTTAGGAAGCAACAGTTAGAACTGGACATGGAACAGCAGACTGGTTCCAAATAGGAAAAGGAGTACGTCAGGGCTGTATATTGTCACCCTGCTTATTTAACTTCTATGCAGAGTACATCATGAGAAACTCTGGACTGGAAGAAACACAACCTGGAATCATGATTGCCGGGAGAAATATCAATAACCTCAGATATGCAGATGACACCATCCTTATGGCAGAAAGTGAAGAGGAGCTAAAAAGCCTCTTGATGAAAGTGAAAGAGGAGAGTGAAAAAGTTGACTTAAAGCTCAACATTCAGAAAATGAAGATCATGGTATCCGGTTCCATCACTTCATGGGAAATAGATGGTGAAACAGTGGAAACAGTGTCAGACTTTATTTTTTTGGGCTCCAAAATCACTACAGATGGTGATTGCAGCCATCAAATTAAAAGCTTACTCCTTGAAAGAAAACTTATGACCAACCTAAGTAGTATATTCAAAAGCAGAGACATTACTTTGCTGACTAAGGTCTGTCTAGTCAGGGCTATGGTTTTTCCTGTGGTCATGTATGGATGTGAGAGTTGGACTGTGAAGAAGGCTGAGCGCCAAAGAATTGATGCTTTTGAACTGTGGTGTTGGAGAAGACTCTTGAGAGTCTCTTGGACTGCAAGGAGATCCAACCAGTCCATTCTGGAAGGAGATCAACCCTGGGATTTCTTTGGAAGGAATGATGCTAAAGCTGAAACTCCAGTACTTTGGCCACCTCATGTGAAGAGTTGACTCATTGGAAATGACTTTGATGCTGGGAGGGATTGGAGGCAGGAGGAGAAGGGGACGACTGAGGATGAGATGGCTAGATGGCATCATGGACTCGATGGACGTGAGTCTGAGTGAACCCTGAGGGATGATGATGAACAGGGAGGCCTTGTGTGCTGCAATTCATGGGGTCGTGAAGAGTCGGACATGACTCAGCGACTGAACTGAACTGAACTGATCCATATACCAAAACACATTACAGAAATACAAATATCCCCATTTACAATTGCATCAAAAAAATAAAATACTTATAAATTTAAGCAAGGTGTTGACAGATCTATATATGAAAACGTTAAAGACACTCATGAAGGAAATGTTTAAAACACACAAAAGGAGCATATTTCATATTTATTGACTGAAAGAATTAATATTGTTAATACATTCATTCTATCTATAGTTATCTACGTATTCACTACAATCTCTTTCAAAATTCAAAGGCATTTTTCACAAAACAAACAAAAAATTCTACAACTTGTACAAAATGGTTGTTGTTCAGTTTCCAGGTCATGCCTGACTCTTACTCACTGCATAGACTGCAGCACACCAGATTTTCCTGTCCCTTACCACCTCCTAGAATTTGCCCAAGTTCATGCCCTTTGAATTTGTGATGCCATCCAACAACTCATCCTCTGTCACCCTCTTTTCTTCTGCCTTCAATCTTTCCCAGCATCAGGTTCTTTTCCAATGAGTCAGCTCTTCACATTAGGTGGCCAATGTATTGGAGCTTCAGCTTTGACCTCAGTCCTTCTGAAGAGTATTCAGGGTTGACTTCCTTTAAGGTGACTGGCTTTGTACTCCATGATGCCCAAGGAACTCTCAAGAGTCTTCTACAGCACCACAGTTCAAAAACATCAGTTCTTCAGCACTCTGTCTTCTTTGTTGTCTGTCCAGCTCTTACATGTGCACTTGACCTGACAATACAGACCTCTGTCGGCAAAGTGATTTTTTTTTCTTTTAACACACTGTCTAGGTTTGTCATAGCTTTCCTGCGAAGATGCAATCGTTTTCTAATTTCATGGCTGCAGTCACCATCCACAGTGATTTTAGAGGCCAAGAAGAGGAAATCTATCACTGCTTCCACCTTTTCCCCTTCTATCTGCATATAAATGATGGGACCAGATGCCATGATTTTATCTTTCTTGATATTGAGTTTTAAGCCGGCTTTATCACTCTCCTCTTTCACCCCCATCAGAGGCTCTTTAGTTTCTCTTCACTTTCTGCCATTAGAGTTGTATCATTCACATATCTGAGGTTGTTGATATTTCTCTCAGCAATGTTGATTCCAGCCTTTAGACTCATCCAGTCCAACATTGCGCATGACACGCTCTGCATATAAGTTAAATCAGCTGGGTGACAATATTCAGCACTGACGGACTCCTTCACCAATTTTGAACTAGTTTATTGTTCCTTGTCTGCTTCTAACTGTTGCTTTTTGAACTGCATACAGGTTTTTCGAAAGACAGGTAAGGTGTCTGGTATTCCCATCTCCTTAAGAATTTTCCACTTTGTTATGATCCACACAGTCTGGTGAGATCAATGAAGCAGGTGATTTTCTGGAACTCCCTTGCTATTTCTATGTTCCAGCAAATGTTGCCAATTTGATCTCAGGTTCCTCTGCCCTTTTTATACCCAGATTGAACATCTGGAAGTTCTGGGTTCACATAATGCTGAAGCCCTGCTGGAGGATTTTGATCATAACCTTACTAGCACTGGAGATGACTGCATCTGTTCAGTGGCTTGAAGATTATTTGACACTGTCCTTGAGAATTGGAATGAGGTTTGACATTTTCCAGTCCTCTGGTCACTGCTGGCATTTCCAAATTTTCTGACATAATGAGTGGAGCACTTTAATAGCATCATCTTTCAGGATTTTAAATAGCTTTGTTGGAATTCTATCACCACCATTAGCTTTGTTGGCACAGTGTTTTTTAAGACCCACTGGAGTTCACATTCCAGAATTTCTGGCTCTGAGTGACAAACTACACCATTGTGATTATCTGGGTCATTAAGATTTTTTTTTGTTTTGGTATAGTTTTTCTGTGTGCTTTTTCCATCTCTTTTGGTCTATTCTGCTGTATTAAATCACAAAACACCAAAGATAAAATTAATCTTGGGAAAGAAGAACAAATTTCAAGACTAGGGTTGTTGATTTCAAATTATATTAGAAAGCAATAGTAATCAAAACAATGATTTGCTTCTGGCACGAAAAAAAGACACATAGATCAACAGAGCAGAATAGCAACCAAGAAAGAAATGAACATCCATATATTGTCGGTTAGCTTATGAAAAAGGAGCTAAGACTATCCAGTGGGGAAAAGACAAGCTTGTCAAAAATGGCACTGGGAAAACTGGATAGTCTTATGAAAAAATGGAACTGTACCCTTGTCTTTTACCATGCACAAAAATAAAATAAAAATGGATTAAAATTTTGAACATAAAACTTTAAGCGATTAAAGACTTAGAAGAAGACATTGAGATAATCTTGCCATTGGTCTTTGCAATTGTTTTTTGGGTTTCACACCAAAAGCAAACGCAACAACTGCAAAACAAACTAGTGGGACCACATCAAACTCCAAACATGGGAACATCAGCAAAATCAAATGGCAACTTACAGGTTGACAGAAAATATTTCCAAATCATATATTTGATAAGGGCTTGGTTAAGATGAAGTTGCTTCAGTCGTGTCCGACTCTTTGCGACCCCATGGATTGTAACCTACTAGATTTCTCCATCCATGGGATTCTCCAGGCAAGAATACTGGAGTGGATTACCATTTCCTTCTCCATATCATCCAAAAATACATGAGACATAGAACTCAAGGGCAAAAAACCCAAATAATCCAAAAATTTAATGGGGCATAATAAAAGTAAGAGTTTCAATGAATCTGAAGATTAGACTAGATGAGAGACTCAGCAAGGTTTTCCTTCTAGAAAACAAAAGCCTGTGCATTCCTGGCATTACTTTCTTAATCTCCACTCACTTGTTTGACAATTACAGTTCAATGTGTACATTCTTCAATCAATAGCAATCAGGGACAACGGAGCCTGGTGGGCTGCCTTCTATGGGGTCGCACAGAGTCAGACACGACTGAAGCGACTTAGCAGCAGCAGCAAGTACAGCCCCACTGGGGGAAAAACCTAATATTTGCACCCTTTCTAATGATGCATATCAAAAGGAAAGTAATTTCCAGAGTTTACCACTCCATTGTTTTCTATATTTCATTTCAAAATGAAGCCACCTAGTAAGGAAAATGAGTAAAGAGATCTCAATAATGTGTAGATAGAAAATCAGTTTTAAATGGGAGCATTAATGGATTATAATTTCAGGTAATTTCTTATTATTGCTGTAATTCTATTCCTTTTGATTCTCTACTGCATCAGGTTAATAATTTATCATAAGTATTAATACCAATAGGGACACATACTGCTAAATTTATAGTGATGAGAAATAAAGAATATATTATGCAAGAAGGCAAAGTATGGGAAGCCAACATTGGCAGTAAAGTAAAGGTCAGTATGGCCTTGAGAGGAAGGAAGGTTCTGAAAGTTTCTTGAAACACCGAGAAAGAGTCAGATGTGAGGAATTAGTTTAATTTGTAAACCAGAAACTCTACCAGAAGAAATTTAAGTTCATAAAATATTATGATGCTAAGACTCAAAATTTAGACAGAGAATAGTGTAGGGTCGGGTATATAGACATTCAAAATTTTCCATTGCTTAGTGAATCAGGCACTCAAGGACCACCCTCACTGAAGTCTTTCTCTATTGCTCACCTTACAGGTACCAGCATGGATAAAGAGATAGCTCTACTCTATAGGCAGTTGAACCCTCTTTTATGGCCTTCTGGCTTTCCTTAAGAAGCATTCCATGCAGCAGATTTCCTCCATCCCATCCCATCTGGCTGTCTCTCCACGGTCAACAGGAGTCCTCACCCTGGGATCATTCCTCAATCCCATGGCTCCAGCTCCCAGCATCCGTTAACACCAGTGGACTTACAACCCTGTCTGAGGTATGAAAGGCTGCAGCATGGCTTGTCTATGTGGTTCTCACTCCATTCAGACTGTTCCAGATTAGTGAGTTCACTCCCCAACTGCTTCAAATGCCTCCCCCTTCCCAGTGGACAGCCATGGATGTGGGGATCTCTCCCCTGAGCTTCAGCTCCTTCTCCCTAAGGTGCAGGCTGGTCCCACTTCCTCTCCTCCTCCTTTCCCCTTCCTCCTTGTCCCTTCTTTACTTTGTCTTACCAAGTTCTGTATAAATCCAGATATTCCTTCTCAGTACTCAGGGAGTCCTTCCAGTATTCACCTTGTTTTCTGTGAGAACTGCTGCATCTTTAGATGTTCTTGATGCATCAGTGGAGAGAGGTGTACCCCACTTCCACCTACCCCTCCGTCATCTTGTCCACCCCCATTTGTGCATGTATTAAAAAGAAGATCCCTTTCTATTAAGTAACGTTGCAATCACCACACGTTTAACTTTTGCTTTTGAAGACAACACAGGTAAGTTCCACTCTTTTCACTTGAGTCAGTCATCCAGTCATGGCCAACTATTTGAGACGCCATGGACTGCAGCATGCCAGGCTTCCCTGTATATCCCCAACTCCCAGAGCTTAGTCAAACCCATGTCCATCGAGTCAGTGATGGCGCTTGATGATGTCCACTCTCTCAGAATATTTCAAAACTACAACAGAATCTTATTAGTTAAAGTAACCATTCTCTACATCAGATCCTCAGTTCAGTTCAGTTGCTCATTCATTTCCGACTCTTTGTGACACCATGGACTGCAGCAACACAGGCTTCCTTATCCATAACCAACTCCTAGAGCTTGCTCAAACTCATGATTAGATCATGAAGCTAAAAATTAGATCTTCAGACCTTATTAATTTTTTATATATGAAAGTGTGTAACCTTTAAAAATCTCTATTTCCCCTACCCTCCAGTCTTTGGCAATGATTTTTCTACTCTGAGTTCCATCTGCCTTTTTTTTTTTTTTTTTGAGATTGCTTATAATTGAGATCATATGGTATTTGTCTTTCTATGACTTAGTCCACTTAGCGTAATGCCCTCCAGTTACATCCACGTAGCCACAAATGTCAGGATTTCTTTTTCTAATGGCTAAATGATGTTTATCTATGTATGTCACATTACATTGTTTTAATCCATTCCCCTGTTGAAAGATTCTTGTTTCTATACCAAAGCTACTGTGAATAATACTGCAATGAACATGGGAATCCAGATCTCTCTTTGAGACAATGATTTCATTTCTTTTGACTATATATCTAGAAGTGGGATAACAGTCCTCTTTTAAAGTTCTTGAGGAACCTCCACACTATGATTCCATGGGAGTTGCACTGGTATACATCCCTAGCAATAGTGCATAAGCACTCTTTTTCTCCTCACCCTCAATAATATTTGTCATTTCTTACATTTTGGTACTAGTCATTCAAACGGTATGAGGTAATATCTGTTGTGCTTTTGATCCACATTTCCTTTGATTATTAGTGATGCTGAACATCTTTTTATATACCTCTTGATCATCTATATGTCTTATTTGTGGGAAAGTGTCTATTCTTTAAAGATGTAGCATACATTATGTTTACTATATTCCAATATACAAAACTCAGTTGCTGACCTAGATATCAACAACGAAGTATCAGAAAGTGAAATAAACAAAACAATCCCATTTGCTATTGCATCAGAAACAGATAAAACACTTAGAAATAAACTTAAACAAGGTGTTGAAAGATTTTATGCAAAACCTTTAAGACACTGATAAGAGAAATTTAAAAAGAGTTAAAGATATGTAGAGTTAAGTTGTCAATTCATTGTGATTCTTGAGGTAGAATTTGTATTTCTAGAAACTTCCCTCTTAGAACTCCTTTGTTGCATCCTCTAGGTTTTAGATCATGTTTTCATTGTTCCTTGTTTCTAAGAATGTTTTGATTTTCCTTATTTCTTCATCAACCTGTTCATAATTTAGAAATGTGTTGCTTAATCTCCATGTGTTTGTGTTCTTTACAATTTTTTCCCCATATAATCTATCAGTTATAACACTATCTAGTCTCATAGTGTTGTGGTCAGAAAAAAATGCTTGATATAATTTCAATTTCCTTAAATTTCTGAGGTTTGATTTGTGACCCAAGATGAGGAAAATGTTCCATGTGCATTTGAGAAGAAAATATATTCTTTTGTATTTGGATGGAATGTGCATCAGTGAGGTCTGTTTGCTCTACTATTTCCTTTTAGGCTTATGTTTCCTTATTAATTTTGTCTTGACTATCTTTCCATTGGTATAGCTGCAGTGAAAATGTGCCCTGCTATTACTGTGTTACTGTCAGTTTCCCTTTTATGTCAGTTAGTGTTTACGTTATGTATTGAGATGCTCCATTGTGGGTAAATAATATTTAAAATTGCTATGTCTTTTCTTGGACTGATCCCTTAATCATCTGTTAGTGTCCTTCTTTATCTCTTATAATAGTTTTCATTTTAATGTTTATTTTTTTCTGATAAGAGAATTGTCAATCTGGCTTTCTTTTGATTTCCATTTGCATGGGATATCTTTTTCATCCTCTCACTTTCACTCTGTATGTGTCTCGAGGACTGAAGTGGATCTCTTGTATACAACATGTATATGGGTCTTATTTTTGTATCCATTCAGCCAGTCTGAGTCTTTTGATAAGAATGGGAGAAGACAACAGCAAATAAAACAACTTATAAAGAATTGCTTTCCAAAATATAAACAACTCAAACAACTCAGTCATCAAAAGTCAAGGCAAGAGCTGCAAAAATAAACTAGTGGGACTGCATCAAACTGAATACCTTGTGCATAGTAGAAGAAGCCATCAGTAAAATGAAAAGACAACCCATGGAATGAAAAAGAATATTTGCAAATCACATGTCTGGTAAGGGCTTCATATCCAACATATATAAGAGATTCATGCAACTCAGTATGAAAAAAAAATCAAACAACCAAAATTATTAAATGAGCAAATGAAGACTAAATGTTTGGAAAATCTGAAGAATAGACTGTAGATGATAGACACTGTAAGTTTTTCCTTCCAAAAAGAAGCTTGTGTCTTCCTGACATTGCTTTCTTTGTTTTCAATCACCTTTTGGTGATTGCAGTTCATAGTATACATCCTTCACTCAATAGCAATCACCATACGCCGAGCTATATGTACTAAGAATAGCCACACTAATTATAAAAAAATAATAATAATTGCATAATTAATCTTGGGGCATCTAAAATCCAGGGTGATTTTAAGAATGTTCACTCCATCATTTTCAACATTCTATTTCAAAACTGAAACTCCTAGTAGGAAAAATGAGTAGGGGACCTCAAAAATACATGGATAGAAAGTCATTTAAAACTGGGAGCATTACTGGATTATAATTTGGGGGATGTATTATTCCTAATACTATTATATTTTTATTACCTTTACTTCTCTGCTATACTAGTGGATATTTATTTAAAATAGTAATATCAACATAGAGACACATGGTACTCATGTTACAGTAGATTGAGGAAGACAAAGCTTATGTTGCAGGAAGTGAAATCACAGAAAATTAGCAATGGTATCAAAACAAGGGGAAGTACTGCCTAGAAAAAAGCAGAGTTCTCTAATTTTTGGAGACAACATGAACAAGCAAGACATGAGCCAACCAGCTTAAATTGAGTATCTGAAACTGCACCAAAAGGAAAATGAAGTTCATAAAAATATGTTAATGCTAAATGCCAAAATCCAGACAGTAACAGAATAGGATAGGGTTTATGTAGATGCTGAAAACTACTCAGAGAGGTAGACATGGAAGCAAATACACTAATGAGCATCAGAAAAATCAAAGCACAAAAGGGTCTGAAAAATAAATCATAAAGAGACTTGAAGTCTGATCAAAAGCATAAGAGAATCAAATTAGAAAACCAAAATATAAAGACTTGTGCACGTGATAGACCCAGAGAATGCTCAGCAGAGAAAATTTCGGCGTTAGTGATAAGCAAACAGAAGCCTCCGCCATCAGGAACAAGCACCTTGGGCAGGACTCATGACTGTGTGCTTCTGGGAACAGCATCAGTTTCAAAGTTTGGGCACTATACCACCTAAACGCAAACGCAGACAAGGATTATAGCTTGCTATGACACTGAATCAAGACAGTAGTGTTTGTTAGTTTACTTTTCTCATTCAACTATAAAGTTTTTTTTTAATACTTTATTCTACCTTACAATACTGTATTTGTTTTGCCATACATTGACATGAATCAGCCACAAGTGAACACAATCTCCCAGTGCTGAAGCCCCTTCCCACCTCCCACCCCACATCATCTCCCTGAATCATCCTGTGGACCAGCCCCATGCATCCTGCATTGAACATACCTGAGCTTCGTTTCTTACAAGATAGTATACATGTTTCAATGCCATTCTCCCAAACCATCCCACTCTCTCCATTTCCCTCAGAGTCCAAAAAGTCCATTCTATACCTCTGTGTCTCTTTGTTGTCTCACATACAGGGTCATCATTACTATCTTTCTAAATTCCATATATATGTGTCAGTATACTGTATTGGTGTTTTTCTTTCTGGCTTACTTCACTCTATATAATCGGTTCCAATTTCATCCATCTCATTAGAACTGAGTCAAATTTATTCTTTTTAAGGACTGAGTAGTACTCCATTGTGTATATGCACCACAGCTTTCTTATCCATTCATCTGCTGATGGACATCTAGGTTGTTTCCATGTCCTGGCTATTATAAACAGTGCTGCAATGAACATTGGGGTACATGTGTCTCTTTCAGTTCTGGTTTCCTCAGTGTGTATGCCCAGCAGCGGGATTGCTGTGTCATAAGGCAGTTCTATTTGCAATTTTTTAAGGAATCTCCACACTGTTTTCCATAGTGGCTGTACTAGTTTGCATTCCCACCAGCAGTGTAAGAGGGTTCCCTTTTCTCCACATCCTCTCCAGCATTTATTGCTTGTAGACTTTTGGATCGCAGCCATTCTGACTGGTGTGAAATGGTACCTCGTTGTGGTCTTGATTTGCATTTCTCTGATAATGAGTGATGTTGAACATTTTTTCATGTGTTTGTTAGCCATCTGTATGTCTTCTTTGGAGAAATGCCTATTTAGTTCTTTGGCCCATTTTTTTATTGGTTTGTTTATTTTTCTGGAGTTGAGCTGCATAAGTTGCTTGTATATCTTTGAGATTACTTGTTTGTCGGTTGTTTCATTTGCTATTGTTTTCTCCCATTCAGAAGGCTGTCTTTTCACCTTGCTTATAGTTTCCTTTGTTGTGCAGAAGCTTTTAATTTTAATTAGATCCCATTTGTTTATTTTTGCTTTTATTTCCAGTATATTGGGAGGTGGATCATAAGGATCCTGCAGTGATTTATTTCGGAGAGTGTTTTGCCTATGTTTTTCTCTAGGAGTTTTATTGTTTCTGGTCTTACAATTAGATCTTTAATCCATTTTGAGTTTATTTTTAGTATGGTGTTAGAAAGAGGTCTAGTTTCATTCTTTTACAAGTGGTTGACCAGTTTTCCCAGCACCACCTGTTAAAGAGACTGTCTTTACTCCATTGTATATTCTTGCCTCCTTTGTCGAAGATAAGGTATCCATAGGTGTGTGGGTTTATCTCAGGGCTTTCTATTTTGTTCCACTGATCTATATTTCTGTCTTTGTGCCAGTAGCAAACTGTCTTAATGACTGTGGCTTTGTAGTAGAGCCTGAGGTCAGGCAAGTTGATTCCTCCAGTTCCATTCTTCTTTCTCAAGATTGCTTTGGCTGTTCGAGGTTTTTGTATTTCCATACAAATCTTGAGATTATTTGATCTAGCTCTGTGAAAAATACTGCTGGTAGCTTGATAGGAATTGTATTGAATCTGTAGATTGCTTTGGGTAGTATACTCATTTTCACTATATTGACTCTTCCGACCCATGATCATGGTATATTTCTCCATTTCTTAGTGTCCTTTTTGATTTCTTTCATCAATGTCTTATAGTTTTTGATATATAGGTCTTTAGTTTCTTTAGGTAGGTATATTCCTAAGTATTTTATTCTTTTCGTTGCAATGGTGAATGGAATTGTTTCCTTAACTTCTTTTTCTACTTTCTCATTATTAGTGTATAGGAATGCAAGGGATTTCTGAGTGTTGATTTTATATCCTGTAACTTTACTATATTCATTGATTAGCTCTAGTAGTTTTCTGGTCAAGTCTTTAGGATTTTCTATGTACAGGATCATGTCGTCTGCAAACAGTGAGAGTTTAACTTCTTCTTTTCCAATTTGGATTGCTTGTATTTCTTTTTCTGCTCTAATTGCTGTGGCCAAAACTTCCAGTACGATATTGAAGAGTAGTGGTGAAAGTGGACACCCTTGTCTTGTTCCTGACTTTAGGGGAAATGGTTTCAATTTTTCACCATTGAGGATAATGTTTGCTATGGTTTTGTCATATGTAGCTTTTATTACGTTTAGGTATGTTCCTTCTACTCCTGCTTTCTGGAGAGTTTTTATCATAAATGGATGTTGAATTTTGTCAAAGGCTTTTTCTGCATCTATTGAGATAATCATATGGTTTTTATTTTTCAGTTTGTTAATTTGATGAATTACATTGATTGACTTGCGGATATTGAAGAATCCTTGCATCCCTGGGATAAAGCCCACTTGGTCATGGTGCATGATCTTTTTAATGTGTTGCTGGATTCTGATTGTTAGGATTTTGTTGAGGATTTTTGCATTTATGTTCATCAGTGATATTGGCCTGTAGTTTCCTTTTTTGTGGTGTCTTTGTCAGGTTTTGGTATTAGGGTGATGGTGGCCTGATAGAATGAGTTTGGAAGTTTACCTTCCTCTGCAATTTTCTGGAATAGTTTCAGTAAGATAGGTGTTAGCTCTTCTCGAAATTTTTGGTAGAATTCAGCTGTAAAGCCATCTGGACCTGTTTGCTGGAAGATTTCTGATTACAGTTTCAATTTCCTTGCTTGTGATGGGTCTGTTAAGATTTTCTGTTTCTTCCTGGTTCAGTTTTGGAAAGTTGTACTTTTCTAAGGATTTGTCCATTTCTTCCAAGTTGCCCAATTTATTGGCATATAATTGCTGATAGTAGTCTCTTATGATTCTTTGTATTTCTGTGTTGTCTGTTGTGATCTCTCCATTTTCATTTCTAATTTTGTGATTTGATTTTTTTCTCTTTGTTTCTTGTTGAGTCTGGCTAATGGTTTGTCAATTTTATTTATCCTTTCAAAGATCTAGCCTTTTGCTTTGTTGATTTTTGCTATGGTCTCTTTTGTTTCTTTTGCATGTATTTCTGCCCTAATTTTCAGGATTTCTTTCCTTCTACTAACTCTGGGGTTCTCTATCTCTTCCTTTTCTAGTTGCTTTAGGTGTAGAGCTAGGTTATTTATTTGACTTTTTTCTTGTTTCTTGAGGTATGCCTGTATTGCTATGAACTTTCCTCTTAGGACTGCTTTTATAGTGTCCCACAGGTTCTGTGTAGTTTTCATTTTCATTCATTTCGATGCATATTTTGATCTCTTTTTTGATTTCTTCTGTGATTTGCTGATTATTCATAAGGGTGTTGTTCAGCCTCCAAATGTTGGAATTTTTAATAGTTTTTCTTCTATAATTGAGATCTAACCTTAGTGCATGATGGTCAGAGAAGATGCTTGGAATAATTTTGACTTTTTTGAATTTATCAAGGTTAGATTTATGATCCAGAATGTGATCTATCCTGGAAAACGTTCCGTGTGCACTTGAGTAAAAGTTGAAATTCATTGTTTTGGGGTGAAATGTCCTATAGATATCATTTAGGTCTAACTGGTCTATTGTATCATTTAAAGTTTGCGTTTCTTTGTTAATTTTCTGCTTAGTTGATCTGTCCATAGGTGTGAGTGGGGTATTAAAGTCTCCCACTTTTATTGTGTTATTATTAGTTTCCCTTTCATGCTTGTTAGCAATTGTCTTACATATTGCAGTGCTCCTATGTTGGGTGCATATATATTTATAATTATTATATCTTCTTGGATTGATCCTTTAATCATTATGTAGTGGCCTTCTTGGTCCCTTTTCACAGCCTTTGTTTTAAAGTCTATTTTATCGGATATGAGTATTGCTACTCCTGCTTTCTTTTGGTCTTTATTTGCATGGAATATCTTTTTCCAGCCCTTCACTTTTCGTCTGTATGTGTCCGTTGTTTTGAGGTGGGTCTCTTGTAGGCAGCATATATAGGGATCTTGTTTTTGTATCCATTCAGCCAGTCTTTGCCTTTTGGTTGGGGCATTCAACCCATTTACATTTAAGGTAATTATTGATACGTATGCTCCTGTTGCCATTTACTGTATTGTTTTGGGTTCGACTTTATACGTCCTTTTTGTGTTTCCTTTCTAAAGTCTATCCTTTAGTATTTGTTGGAGAGCTGGTTTGCTGGTGCTGAATTCTCTCAGCTTTTGCTTTTCTGGAAAGCTTTTGATTTCTCCTTCATATTTGAATGAGATCCTTGCTGGGTACAGTAGTCTTGGCTGAAGGTTATTATCTTTCATCACTTTAAGTATGTCTTGCCATTCCCTCCTGGCCTGAAGAGTTTCTATTGAAAGATCTGCAGTTATTCTTCTGGGGATACCCTTGTGTGTTATTTGTTGTTTTTCCCTTGCTGCTTTTAATATTTGTTCTTTGTGTTTGGTCTTTGTTAGTTTGATTAGTATATGTCTTAGGGTGTTCTGCCTTGGGTTTATCCTGTTTGGCACTCTCTGGGTTTCTTGGACTTGGGAGATTATTTCTTTCCCCATTTTAGGGAAGTTTTCAACTATTATCTCCTCAAGTATTTTCTCATGATCTTTCTTTTGTCTTCTTCTTCTGGGACTCCTATAATTCGAATGTTGGAGTGTTTCATATTGTCTTGGAGGTCTCTGAGGTTGTCCTCATTTCTTTTAATTCGTCTTTCTTTTTCCCTCGCTGATTCATTTAATTTCTACCATTCTATCTTCTGTTTCACTAATCCTATCTTCTGCCTCCGATATTCTACTATTTGTAGCCTCCAGAGTGTTTCTGATCTCATTTATTGCATTATTCATTATATGTTGACTCTTTTTATTTCTTCTAGATCCTTGTTAAACCTTTTGCATCATCTCAATCCTTGACCCCAGGCTATTTATCTGTGATTCCATTTTGATTTCAAGATTTTGGATCATTTTCACTATCAGTATTTGGAATTCTTTCTCAGGTAGATTCCCTATCTCTTCCTCTTTGGTTTGGTTTGGTGGGCATGTCTCCTGTTCCTTTACCTGCTGGGTATTCCTCTGTCTCTTCATCTTGGTTATATTGCTGCGTTTGGGGTGGCTTTTCTGTATTCTGGGAATTTGTGGAATTCTCTTTCTTATAGTGCTTCCTCTCTGTGTATGGGGTTATATCAGTGGCTTGTCAAAGTTTCTTGATTAGGGAGGCTTGTGTTGGAGTTCTGGTGGGTGGAGCTGGATTTCCTCTCTCTGGAGTGCTGTGATGTTCAAGTAATGGGTTATGAGATGTCAATGGTTTTGGAGTTTTTTGAGCTGCCTGTGTATTGAAGCTCAGGAGCTTGTTCTTGTGTTGCTGTAGAATTTGCATGGTATGTCTTGCTCTGGAGCTTGTTGGCCCTTGGGCAGTGCTCAATTTCAGTATAGGTATGAAGGCGTTTGATGAGCTCCTATTGGATAATGTTCCCTGTATTCAGGAATTCTTTGATGATCTCAGGAATTGGACCTATGCCTCCTGATTCTGGTTTTCCGATTTATTTTTAGAATAGCCTCATGATTTCTCCATCTATCCAGCACGGATGTTAAAACATCTAGGTTAATGATGATAGGTTTCTCCACCTTGAGGGTCGTCCCTAGAGGATCGCTGAGTTACTTGGAGGAGAGAAGAGGGAGGGGGTAGTTAGAGGTGAGTGGAATGGGTGAGGTGGAATCAAAAGCGGAAAAAGCAAGCTAGCCCGTAACCACTTTCTCGTGTGCGCTTCAAAGTCTGGACCTCTCAGAGGTGGTCACAGAGTTATACATGGAAGAGGAGAGGAAGGAAGTAGATAGAGGTGGACAGGAGGATAGAAGAAGGAGATGCAAAGGAGGGATACTGATCCGGCCAGTGACCAGTTCCCTGAGAATTCTCCACCTTCTGGAGCACACAGGGATTCATAGAATTGGGTAGAGAGGAGGAGGGGGAGGGAGGAGACAAAAGCCACCTGGTGGAGAAAAGAGAGATTCCAAAGTGGGAGAGAGTGGTCAGGCCAGTAATCTCGCACTCATGTAAAATTGGGTACTGAAGATTAGGTTTTTAAAAGTACAAAATTGGCAACAAATACCAAAATGCCGAGATTAAAAATTTGGAGTAGAGATTGGATTTTCAAAGATAAAATATTGAAGAGAAGAAGAAGAAGGAGAGAAAAATTTAAAAAAATATATAGAGAAAAAGTAAAATAAAATAAAAGACTCCAGATTTATTAAAAGACAACTTCCTCCACCAATAGGACTGTATACAGCATTTGCTTTAAAGATAGGGTTTTTTTTTTTTTTTGAAAAGTAATATTAGGTTATAAAAATAATAAATAGAAATATAGAAGACTTAAAAATTTAAGCAAGTTTAGAAAAATAAGACAAAAGAAAAGAAGAAAAAAATTTAAAAAAGAAAAAAATTTTTAAAGAAAGAAAAAAATTTCTAAAAAAAAATTCACACTTCCATATCATCCTCCCCCAAAAAAAAAAAAAACCACGAAAAAAAAAAATTTGATCATAAAAGTAGTAACGGTATATCTGGCACTTTCTCTGTCATTGTGGTCTGTGTGGGGTCGCTACCAAGGCAGTTCCCTCTGTTTGACTTCCTCTGTTTGCTGGCCTCTTCCGTGTCTGATTTCTGTCTTGACACAGGGAGGGTGGTGGTGAACTCTGCACTGGGCTTGCCCCTTCTCGCTTCATGGGATAACCGTGTGGGGCCTGCCCTATGCTTCATGCACTTTCCTGGTCTAAGCCGCTCAGGTTTGGCACTCAGGAAGCCCCCTCTGAGGGTCGGGTTTGGTTGACCCTGGGCTATGTTCCCTTCCCAGGTCCGAGTGGCTAGGGAGTTTGGCACGCACTATTGTTTCAACTTCTGGGCTTTCTGGGTCGCTCAATTTTCTGGGAACTCCACCAGGGCTCTTTCTCAGGCAGATGATGACTGTTCAGAGCCCCCAGAAGTCTCAGTAGCAAAGAAACCTGCTTGCAATTTGGTAGGTAATGTCTCTCTTGAGCTGCGATTGCCCTCTTCCAGTGCTTAAGGCTCTGGCTGCCTGTCGCCAGAGGGGAATGGTCTGCAGCCAGCTATTTCCAATCCGTCCTTTGTTCTGTGTGCGGGCCTGTCGGTGTCTTATTTTCGAGCGTTTCGCGTGTTAGTTATCCCACAGTCTGGTTTGCTAGTCTAAGATAGTTCATTCTAGCCACGCGCGGACCCGATTCTGGCCCCATTACACCCTGATTCTTGAGAAAAGCCCTGCAGCCTACGTCTCCCGCGGCCCAATTCTTAGCACTGTCGCTGGTGCGTTCCTCCCTGCCCAACCCCCACTGCTGTCGGACGCAGGCGTTTGCGCTGCTTATCCGCTGGGGGTTATACTGTTGATTTTGTAATCTGTTGGTTTTAATTATTTATTTATTCTTCCTTCCTGTTATGTTGCCCTCTGTGCTTCCAGGGCTCGCCCCATACACAGCTGTGAGATGTTCCCCAATTTTAGGAAACCTCTCTTTTAAGAGTCTCTTCCTGGGACGGGATTCCCTTCCCGTGATGGGGGTCCCTCCCTACCTCCTTGTCTCTATCTTCGTCTTTAAAATAATTCCTACCTGGTTTTGAAGCCAATGATCTGCTTTGCTGGATGCCTGATGTCCTCTGCCAGCAGTCAGAAGTTATTTTGTGGAATTTACTCAGTGTTGAAATGTTCTTTTGATGAGGTAGAGAGGGAGAAAGTGTTCTCCCCATCCTATTCCTCTGCCATC
Source organism: Nanger dama (assembly GCA_917880005.1). Taxonomy (NCBI): domain Eukaryota; kingdom Metazoa; phylum Chordata; class Mammalia; order Artiodactyla; family Bovidae; genus Nanger; species Nanger dama. The sequence goes on along the minus strand of CAKJTW010000032.1, from coordinate 8,316,624 downwards.
TTTTTCGCTCCTTCCTCAACTATAAAGTTAATGAATCACTAACCAATGATAATTGACACCATGAGTTTCCAGTCAGACCCTCTTTAGTCATACAATGGATATCTGAACCTGTTATATGATCCCCAGTAACAGTTTTAATAATTGAATTTATTGATATTTATTTTATTTTTATTTAATAAGAAAGTAATTGAAGGGTAATTGCTTTACAATATTGCACTGCTTTCGGCCAAACATCCACATGAATCAGCCATAGGTATACCTATGTCCCCTCTCTCTTGCACCTCCTTCCCACCATCCTCCAGTCCCACCCCTCGAAGTTGTTAGAGAAAAATATGGAAGGCTTCACAAATTTGCGTGTCATCCTTGGGCAGGGGCCATGCTAATCTTCTCAGTATTATTCCCATTTTTTAATATATGTGCTACCAAAGCAAACACATGAATAATATTTTAAGAGAAAAAAAAATCATATAGTTAATCATCTACCGATAAATGATCAATTACATTAGGAATTAAGGTGTTTTGCTATATTTACTGCCTCTAATAAAATTGAATTTTATAAGGTCCATAGTTCCATGAAGGAATTAAGCATATATTTATGCATAACACATCTATACATGCACAGAAATACATGCAAAAATACTTGTATGTTATATAAGCTATTATTCTATTTTCCTGTCACAGTTAGCTATTTAGTTGATAAGAGAGACAGTTCCCAAATTCTCCTACTTATATGTCTTCCTTTTGTGAACCACTTCGTTAATTTTCCTTTTTTTTCAATTTTATTTTATTTTTCTGCAGTCTTTTCTCTCCACACTTTGAACTTATTATGTTGTATTGGGGAACAGCTGATTAACAATATTGTGATAGTTTCAGGTGAGTGGTGAAGGGACTCAGCTATACATATCTATGCATCCATTCTCTTACAAATTCCTCTCCCATACAGGCTGCCACATAATTGAACAGAGTTCCATATGCTATACAATATGTCCTTGTTGTTATCCATTTTAAATGTAGCGGTGTGCATATGATCATCCCAAACTCCCTAACTATCCCTTCCCCCAGCAACCATAAGTTCATTTCTTCAGTCTGTGAGTCTCCTTCTGCTTTGCAAGTAACTTCATTTGTATCATTTCTTTTTAGATACCACCTGTAAGGAATATTGTATGATATTTCTCCTTCTCTGTCTGACTTAATCGACTCAGCATGACTCTCTAGGTCCATCTATGGACCTAGCATATACAGCAATCTATGTTGCTGCAAATGGCATTATTTCATTCTTTTCAATGACTGAGTAATATTCTGCTGTATATATGTACCACATCTTCCTTTTTTGTTGTTTATATGTATCTATTTATTAATGTTTACCACTTAATAGAGTCACCATTTCATTCCTGCATCCTTTTTTTTTTTTTTTGGCTGTATCAATTTATTTTTTTAATTTTTAAATATAAATTTATTTATTTTAATTGGAAGCTAATTTCTTTACAATATTTTGTTGGTTTTGCCATACATGAACATGAATCTGCCACGAGTGTACATGTGTTGCCTATCTTGAACACCCCTGTCACCTCCCCTCCCCATACCATCCCTCTGGGTCATCCTAGTGCACCAGCCCTGAGCATCTTGGATCAAACCTGGACTGGGAATTCGTTTCACATATGATTTTGTACATGTTTCAATGCCCCTCTTCCAAATCATCCCATCCTCTCCCTCTCTCACAGAGTTCAAAAGACCGTTCTATACATCTGTGTCTCTTTTGCTGTCTCACATACAGGGTCATCATTACCATCTTTCTAAATTTCATATATATACGTTAATATACTGTGTTGATGTTTTTCTTGCTGGCTTACTTCACTCTGTATAGTAAGCTCCAGTTTCATCCACCTCATTAGAACTGATTCACATGTACTCTTTTTAATGGCTGAGTAATACTCCATTGTGTATATGTACCACAGCTTTCTTATCTATCCATTTGCTGATGGACATCTAGATTGCTTCCATGTCCTGGCTATTATAAACAGTGCTGCAACACTTTTACATTGGGGTAATAATGTCTCTTTCAATTCTGGTTTCGTTGGTGTGTATGCTTAACAGTGGGATTGCTGGGTCATATGGCAGTTCTATTTCCAGTTTTTAAGGAATGTCCACATTGTTCTCCATAGTGGCTGAACTAGTTTACATTCCCACCAACACAGTAAGAGTGTTCCCTTTTCTCCACATGCTCTCCAGCATTAATTGCTTGTAGATTTCTGGATAGCAGCCATTCTGACTGGAGAGGAGTGGTACTTCATTGTGGTTTTGATTTGCATTTCTCTGATAATGAGTAATGTTGAGCATCTTTTCATATGTTTGTTAGCCATCTGTATGTCTTCTCTGGGGAAATGTCAGTTTAGTTCTTTGGCCCATTTTTTGATTGGGTCGTTTATTCTTCTGGAATTGAGCTACAGGAGATGCTTGTATATTTTTGAGATTAATTCTTTGTCAGTTGCTTCATTTGCTATTATTTTCTCCCATTCTGAAGTCTATCTATTCACCTTGCTTATAGTTTCCTTTGTTGTGCAAAAGCTTTCAATTTTGATTAGGTCCAATTAGTTTATTTTTGCTTTTATTTTCAATATTCTGGGAGGTGGGTCATAGAGGATCCTGCTGTGATTTATGTCAGAGAGTGTTTTGCCTATGTTCTCCTCTAGGAGTTTTATAGTTTCTGGTCTTACATTTATACCTTTATTCCATTTTGAGTTTATTTTTGTGTATGGTGTTAGAAACTATAATTTAATCATCTAATTTTAAATAACATTTTTATTCTTAAATACCATTCCCTGTTTAACTAAGAACAAAGAAAACCAAGTAAATGCTGATATCTTATCCTCAATTAAATTACCACTCTTCTGGTATATAGGAAGAAGAACATGTTCAGATCTCATTCAGGAGGATGAAATTTCTATTTTATCAGTTCTCTAGTCCAAATTCAGTTCTTGCTGTCTTCAGTCTTATATTATGCTTGCTTACAAAGGATGGACAGGAAAAGTAATATTAAAATCACGCTTGCTAGAGACAGTGATTTTATGCTTCTGATGGCCAAAGGTAGGGCAAGGAATAATTTCTGAAATATTACAAATACATCATGGAAGCATAAAGCTCTAGTTCGTAGTATCAAAGAGGAGATGTTTGGAGATGGTTCAAAACCTAAGCTCCAAGGGTTGTCAAGATGTACTCTGGACCAGACAGGTAAATTTTGTCCCTAAAAAGTCAAAGTCAGGAAGAGACAGGCCTTGTTTGCAGAGCAATGATATTGTGTTAGTGCTGACCAGGTAATATGCTTGTATTACCATTTGGAGATTTATTTGCTATTTTCTCAAAGAAACAAATGTAAGGAGAGGATTAAAGATGCATAAAAGTAGAAGAGCTGTAAAGGTGCCTAGAAGAAAGGCTAGCCAGGAGAACCAGGCCCCCACACTGAGAATTGCCAAAGACTTTAACAGTGAGTGTTTTATAGACAGAGCAGAACAAGTGGATAAAACCAGTGTTCTAGGATCACTTTGTTTTGCAGTCAAAGACAAAATATTTTCTCTTTAAGCAGAGTCATCACAGCTCCTGATGTGGTCCTGGTTATACACATGCAGACTGAGGGCCCACAGGCATGTGTGATGTGACATCAGGAAGTGAACAGATGAGTGTATTGGTGCCCAGTCACCTGCATCTGCTAATAATGGGACCTGGGGAAAATTACTTGCCCTCTCCAAGTCATCACATCTTCATTGTCATAACTGATGATCATAGTGAAGATTAAGGCTATCTCACAGTGTTAAGGTGAAACACAAATTTTAAGATGGTTTAAAGCTTTTGGGAAAGTATCAAAGACATGCATGAGGTTATGAAGTTGAGTTAGCAGATCCTATGTACAGTACCATTTTTCTCTTAGTATTCTTTTTGAACACAATAGTAGCATTCATTCATTCATGTCCCACGACTCTTACCCCAGAGTGATGGTAAACCACACAGGTCAACTGGATTTTTCTTGTTATTTCAGTGTCTAAAATTCAAGCATTAGTCAATGTAGACTGAAACAATTACAAACTCCTTGAGGGCCTCCCTGTCAGAGTCTTCAGAGTCCCAAACTGTCTTAAACTGTCTTAACAAAAAAATGGCCTAAACACTCTGGCACAGAATTAAGTTCCAGTGTTTGCAGAGCACAGAAGTACTTCTGGAAGCAATACAAAAATGTAGGGAGTAACCTACTTCTCCACATTCTGTGCAAATATCATCATCCATCTAAATTTACATAGAAGGTGCTCCTTCTTCCCCACCTGAGCTACTACAGAACCAAGTCCTCCTCAGAGCAACAGGGAAAGAAATGGCTTCCTTCCACAGGATGGATTTGATAACCTCAGGTGACTAGATCATCTCAAAATGGCTCATGTTTTTATTTAAACGGGGTCCTGCCTACTCCTGCTGCTGGTCATGTCAAATCTGCTTCTGTGCCAAGGCAACTCATGCTTTCCTGACATGTTTGACATCCCCCTGGAATCCCTTACAGACCTGTTTCTCAATGCTACTATGCTGTCCCACGTCATTTTTGGCCTTTCCTGGATAATGTTCACTGAGTTTGTAAGTACTGTGATGGTGGTGGTTTAGTTGCTAAATCATGTCTTACTGTTGCAACCCCATGGACTATAGCCAGCCAGGCTCCCAGATGGAACCTTCGCATAAGTGACTGATCTATACCGTGCTTTCAACAAGAAGGCTGCATCAGCCAAACTTCAAATAACACAGTCTCTAGGTCAAAGAAGCCGTCAGCTCTTAAGATGTGAAAATCAAAGAAAAATCAGTTTTGTGAAATCTTAAAGATTCCTAAGAAGTGCCATATCTTTTTCAATATTTCCTTTCATTCATGTTCTTTTGTAAATTTCCAAAATAAGTGAGTTTGTATATGTCAGCTAAGAAGGCCATAAAAGAATACAAGACAGAGGGGAATAAACCACAAAAATTTATTTTCACAGCTCTGGAAGCTAAAAGTCCCAGATCAGGGTGCTAGCAATGTGAGGTTCCGGTAAGAATTCTTTCTTCCCAGGCTGGCTTCTCCATGAGTCCTCACAAAGGGTTGGGGGGTGGGGGAGAGAGATAGAGGAAAAGACACAGAGACACAGAGAGAATTCTCTGGTGTTTCGCTTCATGAAGACATTAAACCTATTGAATCAGTGCTCCACCCTAAGAGCTCATTTAACCTTAATGGCCTTCATTGGTGGCTCAGATGGTAAAGAATCTGCCTGCAACGTGAGAGACTTGGGTTCTATACCTGGATCTGGAAGATTCCCTGGAGAAGGGAATGGCAAGCCACTCTATTATTCTTGCCTGAGAAATCCCATTGACAGATTAGTCTGGTGGGCTATAGTACATGGGGTCCCAAAATTCAGAACCCTTTTCAAAACAAGCTACTTTGGGCAGTTAGGGCTCAAACACATGAATTTGAAGAACACACATTCAGTCCATAGTATTACCTGACATAAAGAACTAAAGTGAAAGAGGAGAGTGAAAAAGTTGCTTAAAGCTCAACGTTTATAAAACTAAGATCATGGAATCTAGTCCTGTCTCTTCATAGGGAATAGATGGGGAACAGTAGAAGTGGTGTCAGACTTTATTTTTTGAGGCTCCAAAATCACTGCACATGGTTACTGCAGCCATGAAGTTAAAAGACACTTACTTATTTACCAACCTAGATAGCACACTGAAAAGCAGAGACATTATTTTACCAACATAGGTTCATCTAGTCAAGGCTATAGTTTTACCAGTAGTTATGTATGGATATGAGAGTTGGACTGTGAAGACAGCTGAGTGCCGAAAAATTGATGCTTTTGAACTGTGGTGTCAGAGAAGACTCTTGAGAGTCCCTTGGACTTCAAGAAGATCCAACCAGTCCATTCTAAAGGAGATCAGTCCTGGGTGTTCTTTGGAAGGACTGATGCTAAAGCTGAAACTCAAGTACTTTGGCCACCTCATGCAAAGAGTTGACTCATTGGAAAAGATTCTGATGCTAGGAGGGATTGGGGGCTGTAGGAGATAGGGATGACAGAGGATGAGATGGCTGGATGGCATCACCGACTCAATGGACATGAGTTTGAGTGGACTCCAGGAGTTGATGATGGACAAAAGAGTCGGACACGAGTGATGAACTGAACTGAGCTGAACTGGGGAAACGGAAGCATGTTGATTTTCTGGTCCTTCAGTGTCTCCTTGGGCTCTCTTCTCCAGGCTCAGAATAAATAGCCAGTAAATGAGAACTACTCTGCAGTGAACTGAGAGGATAGAACATGTTAAAAAAAGCTGATTCCCGGTCACAAAAATGAATACTGCTGGTTTTTTAATGCTGCAAGTTATAGTTTTAAGATTTGCAGTGAATAGCTTTAGAGCTACAGTAGAATGGGAGTTTACAATTGGAAGCAATTATTCTGCTTCTGATGAAGGTAAATATGTTAATTTTTTTAGGAAGCTGTATGTTAATTTTTTAGGTCAATCAAGGAGCACACAGTAGAGCAGACAACTAATAAAATGCAGTGATAAAGGTTTCTATTCAATTGATGTAGTTCTTTTAACTCACTAGTTTTTGTTTCATCCTCCATTTTTGACTACCCATTTTTCCCAAATCTTCCAAGTAATCTCTTTAAATGTTCATAACTTTAGTTAAAGATTAGATTATCTCTATCAATGTGTTAGCTAGATTTTTCTACTCTTATTATTCTCAGTCAGTTGCTTAGTATTTTCTATAACTCTATGCTAAGTTTTTCTGCCGTACCATTTTGTCTCCATAAACAACATTGCACTCTGCACTTGGGATGAACACTAAGCATTTTTGTGTACGGATTCAGAGATAGGTGAAAGTCATAACTGTATAAATCCTTATAAGGGAATATATTAGCTCAAACCCACAGTAAACAAGAGATTAAATGGTTAAATAGAGGTGCATGCATGCATTCTAAGTCACTTCAGTTGTGTCTAACTCTTTGCAATCCTACTGACTGTAGCCCAACAGGCTCTTCTGTCCAGTGGATTGGCCAGGCAAGAATACTAGAGTATGCTGCTGTACCCTCTTGCAAGGGATGCTCCTCACCTAAGGATCAAACTTGAGTCTTCTTATATGTCCTGCATTGGCAGGAATGTTCTTTAGCACTACCATCACCTGGGAAGCACCAAATATTGGTACATATGTACTATATTTAGTTCAAACACTAAAAAATAAAGAAATTACATATATATATATATATATATATAAAATAATAGAGAAGCAAAAGATTAAGCTTAGAAAAGTTAGATGTTAAATCAATTTATAGAGACAATGTATAGAAAAACATAGGAAAGGTATACTTTCAAATATTGTGATGCTCCCTCAGTAAAAAATTATACATCTATCAACATGTACTAATGCCCAGCAACCGTAACTGTCTGATCACTTTCAGGATGAACAATATGCCCAGGGCAAACTGTACCATATCAATGCCTCCAACAACTGTCACACCAATTCCCTCCATACCCCTGAAGATAAAGAACACGTCCAATGTATGCATGTGAGTCTTTTATCCTTTTTTTTTTTTTTTTCACCAGATCAAATGAGACAGTATGTAGGTTACCAGGCTTCAGATTATTAAAGGTAATGGTAACTGTACATGCATGAGAAGGTGGAGGCCTGTAAGCAATTGAAGAGAAATTATATTATACAGTTGATGAAGCATTAGTAAAATCAAAGGATGACTAAAGATCTTTGAAGCAACATAAATAACAGATCTATAAATTGTCCATGAGGACAAGTTTATTTTATCCAATATGTTAGACACAAGATTGCAGCTATTATACTGTATGAAAACAGGAAATGAATGGAGAAGTCCATCTGTAAAATAAAAGATGCAAAATTCGTGAAAATGTAAGAAACACACCCCAGTTTTTGTTACTTCCTTTTACTGGTGACTCCTACGTGGAAGTTCTCTACTGCAGCACTCGAGCCATTTCGTCTGCCTTTCAAGGCTCTCCTAATTCTGGTTCTAGAGGAGCTAAAAAGCCTCTTGATGAAAGTGAAAGAAGAGAATGAAAAAGTTGGCTTTAAGCTCAACATTCAGAAAATGAAGATCACGGCATCTCGTCCCATCTTTTCATGGGAAATAGATGGGGAAACAGTAGAAACAGTGTCAGACTTTATTTCTTTGGGCTCCAAAATCACTGCAGATGCTGACTGCAGCCATGAAATTAACAGACACTTACTCTTTGGAAGGAAAGATATGACCAAGCTGATAGCATGTTAAAAAGCAGAGACACACTTTGCCAACAAAGGTCCAGCTAGTCAAGGCTATGGTTTTTCCAGTGGTCATGTATGTATGTGAGAGTTGGACTGTGAAGAAAGCTGAGTGCTGAAGAATTGATCCTTTTGAACTGTGGTGTTGGAGAAGACTCTTGAGAGTCCCTTGGACTGCAAGGAGATCCAACCAGTCCATTCTAAAGGAGATCGGTCCTGGGCGTTCATTAGAAGGACTGATGCTAAAGCTGAAATTCCAATATTTTGGCCACCTCATGTGAAGAGTTGACTGATTGGAAAAGCCTCTGATGGTGAGAGGGATTGGGGGCAGGAGGAGAAGGGGACGACATAAGATAAAATGGCTGGATGGCATCACCGACTCAATGGATAGTTTGAGTAAACTGTAAGAATTGGTGATACTTAGTGAGGCCTGGGATGCTGCGATTCATGGGATCATAAAGAGTCGGACATGACTGAGTGAATGAACTGAAGAGATCATAAAAGTTCTCATTGCAAGAAATGAATTGTAAATATTTTTAGTGACAGATGTTCACCAGACTTATTGCGGTGAACACTTTGTAATGTATTTCAGATAATTACATTTTACACCTGAAACCAAAATAACATTATATGTCAATATAATCTATGTATAATGATACCTGAAACTGGAATAGCATATTTGTCAATGTGAACTATGTATGATGTCATATAATCATTATGTTATATACATGACATATATGCATACCTTCAGGTAAGTTCAGTCACTCAGTCATATCCACTCTTTGAGACCCCATGGACTACAGCACCTCAGGCTCCCGTGTCCTCCACCATCTCCTGGAGCTTGCTCAAACTCATGCCCATCAAGTCAGTGATGCCATCCAACCATCTCATCCTCTGCCATCTCCTTCTCCTCCTGCCTTCAATCTTTCCTAGCATCAGGGTCTTTTCCAATGAGTCAGTTCTTTGCATCAGGTGGCCGACATATTGGAGCTTCAGCTTCAGTCTCAGTCCTTTCAGTGAATATTCAGGGCTGATTTCCTTTAGTATTGACCAGTTATTTAGTATTGGGCTTCTGTTTCAGACAAGATGGATTGATCTCTTTCTGTCCACTACTTTGTTTGTTCTGGATAAAAGAAGAGAGCACTAAGGGAGACCTTGTATATTTGACAAGGAAAAGGTGAATTAGATTAGGGCCAGAAGAATGGAAGAGCAACACACCAGCACCTAAGAGAAGACAAGCCAGGCCCAGCATTTCTGACCTTCAGCCTAGATTAGAAGGCAGCCTCAGTGGGGCTGTTCCTCCCAAGGAATAAATGTGAAGGAACACCAGGTGGTAGTTCAGTTGCTAAGCTGTGCCTGATTCTTTAGGATCCTATGGACTGTAACCCACCAGGTTCCTCTGTCCATGGAATTCTCCAGGCAAGTATACAGATTCCCATGTCCTCCTCCAGGGCATCTTCCCAACTCAGGGATAGATCTGGGTCTTTACTCGGCAAGTGGATTCCTTACTGTCTGAGGCACCAGGAAAGCCCAAGAAACTCAATAATCACATGGATATTTGGAAAATAAAAGGATAAAAACTGCTGTTAATATTAGATAAAATAGACTTTAGAGCAAAGAAAATATCTAAGAACAGGGGAATACAAGGACTTTACATAAGTGAAAAAGAGTCAATTCAGCAGGAATTCATAATAATCTTAAATATGTATACACCAAACAATATAACCTCAAAATACTTGAAGCAAAAATAGATACATCATCTGAATACTCATATAAACTTTAATGAGATTGAAACTGTGACATAAAACTTTTGAAAAGAAATCATCAATCCAAGATAGTTTGACCAGAGAATTCTAATAAATATTTTAAATATTAAGATCATTTTGATACATATTTTTTTAAGAAAGTGAAAGAGTGAGAAACCATTCCCAACTAATGAGATGGGGCCAATATCGATCTATTTCAAAATCAGACAAAGGCAGTACAAAAAGAAATTTCAGACTAATGTCTCTCACAAATGTGGAATTAAAAGTTTTCACTCTCACACATACAAATCAACCAAATGAATTCAACAATGCATAAAAACATCTCTTGATAGTTTCTGGTCCCTTCCTAAGTCTGGTCACATTACCTAATTCTTCAAAGGGTATACGTGAATCAAGGATACAGTCAGTTATGGTCCCAGTAATAATAGTCTGATACCAGAAATGCAGTGACAAATACTGAAGTCTAGGTCAAATCAGAAACTGACTTCTCCCATGAAAGTTAATCCTATCCAGTCATCCTAAATGTCTAGCAAAATTAACTACAGCTAGAATCATAAGATAAAGAAAACAGCTACTATATAGAAATGGTGGGTGTGTTTTATATTCCTTATATGCCCCTCAGGAATCCTGTTGATCATTTTCTATTATGTTATGAACCTTTGGAGGCTGAGAAGACCAGACTTTATCCCTCTAGCTCTCCTGGCCTCTGACTTCTACTTGAGTTTGGCCAGGGGTGGACAAAGAGATTGGTGAGTCAGTGGAGAAAGATTAATGGTTTGATCCTTTCCTCTGACTCCTTTCTTGCTGGGAAGTGGCCAAGTTTCTCCATTGAAGCCCAAAGCTCTGGTCAGAGGCCCTCGCTTTTAGCTGCAGCTATGTACAAGACTCTTTGGAGACTGCAATATCCATTCTCTTCCTTTGCTCTGTTGGCCTATAAGTGTTGGTGCATCCATGTTCTTGCCTGTCTCAAAGAGTTTTGCTCTTCCTTTTAAGCTCTGATACGGCTTCCAAATCCTTAAAGTTCCTTGTATGTTATTCGCTCAGGCATGTCTGACATTTTGTGATCTCCAGGGACTGTAGTCTACAAGGCTTCACTGTCCAAAGGATTCTTCAGACAAGAATGCTGGAGTGGGTAACCATTCCCTTCTGCATGGATCTTCCCTGCCCCAGGGGGTGTAACCCAGGTCTCCCACATTGCAGGCCACCAGGGAATCCAGTTTTCTTTATTTTTCTTACCTGTGTAAATCATCTTGATTTCTGACAATGATGGGGGTGGCTATGGAGCTGCTAGATAAAGATGGTCCCTCAAAGATCTAATGCTAAACTGATCACAATAGGAGGGGACATCTTTTCTTCTGACTCCAAAATTATAAATACAAGAACGTGTCACAGTTCATGTAAAAATAAGTGCTGAGAAATCAATGATTTAAGAATGAATTTGGTCATAGTGCACAAACTTTAAGCTGTAAGATGATGAATAAGGTCTGAGGATCTAATGTGTAACCTGATGACTATGGTTTGTAATGTGTTATTGACATTTGTGGGGCTTTCCAGGTGGTGTTAGTATAAAGACCCCTCCTGCCAGTGCAGGATGCATAAGAGACATGGGTGAATCCCTGGGTCAGGAAGATCCCCTGCAGGAAGATCCCCTGCAGGAAGGTATGGCAACCCACTCTAGTATTCTTTGCTGGCGAATCCCCATGGACAGAGGAGCCTGGCAGGCTATATAGTCCATGGGGTCACAAAGTTGGACATGATTGAAGTCAGTTAGCACACATGTAAGAGAGTTAAACTTAAAAGTTCTCACCAAAAAGTTCTTGAAAGCTAAATATGTGAGGTGATATCAATAGATATGTTAATTAAATCAATGAAGAAATCCATTAATCAGTATACCTATTTAAATTATAATGTATACTTTAAATACTTTACCATTGTATTTGGAAATCATAGATTAAAAAACTGAAAAAAGAAAAGAACTAGAATTTCAACATTTTTTATATCATCTTAAATATTTCAGCCATTACTCTTGGTACGTAAAAGGGTTTTTTTATTCAAGATAATAACCAATGGGATTCACTGGATATTCAGAAAAGGAAAAAATCTTAGAAATTATCTAGAAAATCCTCTCATATTAAGGATATATAAGCAAATCCAAGTATGATTAAGTTACCTATCAAAACTTATAAAACTTGATGCAAAAGTAGCAACAGAAACTAGGCTTCCTAGGTTTAAGTGAATCTTTACCAAATTACCCGGCAAATGGAAATATCTCCTATACTATGAAAAACTTGATTCTTATTTCTTGCACAACTGATCATATTCCACCTTGTATTCATTGTACAGTTAGCATAAGTTTTACCAAGTAAATTGAATTCCTTGAAGGTTCAATCCTGGCATGTCTGTTCTTCTCACTCTATATTCTCACATATGGCTAACTCTTCATAAATGCCATTCCTTCTCCCTGGAGGACCCTTGATCTTTTACCTCATGATATCCCTGACATCTTTCAGATCTGAGAAAGAATCCACTTCCCCAAATCAACCATTCCTAATTCTGACACAGCTCAGGTCTCCTTGTTATGTGGACATATGGCATTCTGTGCTTTTCCCTCTCAACACGTGTCTCAATTGTGGTACAACATTTAACTTTGAAATTTACCTCTTTCTCTTTTTCTATTAAAATTTAAGTCCTAATTCACAAAGTCCACATGTGTGCTCTTCACTGCTGTCCTTTCTTTGCATCCAGCAGGCCTTCCTTTTGTGTTTGTTCAATGAAACACTTTTATTTGTGCAGAGTTAAATTCCAATGAATTATTGATGCTGCTCTCACTCATACAGTGAGCTAATACCATGGAGGACTTCTCTCCCTAATCAAGCACTCACACCCTGATTATTTGGACATAATTATAGAACTAGAACTGTGGGGCCTCCATTGTGGCTCAGCCGGTGAAATATCTGCCTGCAGTGTGGGAGGTCTGGGTTTAATCCCTGGGTTGAGAAGAGTCCCTGGAGAAGGGAAATGCTGCCCACCCCAGTTTTCTGATCTGGAGAATTTCATGGACTGTATATTCCATGGGGTCACAAAGATTTGGACATGTGAGCGACTTTTACTTTCACAAAACTGTGGATGGATTTGTTTTTAATCATCACCTTATTAGATAGTAACCACTAGATTTGCAGTCTGTTATTCCACATACACTAGCCCTGGCAGTTCATGTCCTAAGATAATGTTATAGTCCAGTCACAGACTAAAAGGCTGAATAGGACAGAACTAGAGGTAGTGTTCTGAACCTGCCGCGTGAGTCTACTGTTTGCCATGGGATTCTCAGCTTCACTAGAGGAGTTCAGCTTCTTAGCTGAGCTCTCTGATGATGACAGAGAAAAATACTTTAAGGTGTGCCTACAAATCAAATATTGTTACACTGTACACAAGCACCTAATCTCTCTTGGAAAGTACAAAAGAAATTCACCTCCTTGATGAACTGTTACCTACTTTTCCCAGATGAAGGTACCATCTTCCTCCTTATGGCCACTGACCACATTCTGACCTATATTATAGTTAATTATCTGAACAACACCAATTCCCACTCCTTTAATTTAGTTCCATTGGGTCCACACAGTTACGCCAACTGCCCTGAAGTTACTATTTATTAAGTATCAAACATGGCTGAAACGGGCCAGTCATTTGTTCTTTCTGAAGTAAATATTATAATAAAAGCAAATACCCAGCCTCTGGTATTTTGGATAAACTGAAAACTGGACAAAATCTTAACTGTTATTCCAGATAAAAGTTCCTTTTGTGTGGATTTTTTTCTTTAGAGAGAACTTGTGTTCTAGATAGAATTCAGGTAAATAGAAACTGGATTGATATGTTAGCTGGAAAAAACCCACTGCTGAAGGGAAAAAGAAAGTAGACAAACCACGCATCTTCTGTATACTTCAAGACCTGTTTTATTAGAAGCTGGCAGCTCAAACTATAAAGATAGTCCCCCTGCCTACAGGAGACCTGGGCTCCATCCCTGGTCAGGAAGATCCCTGGAAGAGGGCATGTCAGACCACTCCAGTATTCTTGCCTGGAGAATCCCCATGGACAGAGGAGCCTGGTGGGCTGCAGTCCAAGGGTCCATAAGCCCAGGGGGTCATAAAGTGTTTGACATGACTGAGTAACTATGCACAGCAAACTTCCTACGCTGACATCCTGACATTTAGAAACAGTTTCTCTCACTAGTCTTCTTAACTACAACTCCTGCTTTTCAGTGGAAGATCAAAGATAAAAGTAATAGTCCATAACAGTCAAGTAAGTATTTCTATCAAGGTATTTTCTGAAAGCTAAGCTAGAGAAATGCACTGTGGGATAGAGAGGATAATGAGAAGCATAACAGATCCAAACATGGAAGCTGCACACCAAGTGATAATTTTCTTTTCGGGAAAAAGAATAAAACCTCAGTTTGGAATCATTTTTATACAGAGATTTGCATACTCTTTGGAAATTTAAAGGATTTGCTACTCTAATTTTCCTTTTCCAGTTGAGAAAACCAAGCCCTAGAGAAGTGAAGATAAGTTTTCCAAATCAAAGAGCATTTAAGTTAGGATTCTGATGAGAGCCCAGTGACAGGTGTTAGGGTCCAGTTGATTCATCTTTAGGCTGACGGGCTGGTGATTGGAGTACCAATAATAGTGCCATTTTCAGTCTGAATTGCTTTTATTTTGGGAAACCTCTATCTTTGCTCTTAACACCCTCAACTGATTGCATAAAATCCACAATCTATTGGTTTAAATGTTAATTACATCTAAGAAAATATGTTCCCAGGTGAGCATGTCAAAAAACTAAAATTTGAAAGAAATGTACAATTCTATGGAATATGTCACCATGAGCCTCAGGATTTGAATATCTATGCTACCTGTCCCACATTTATGACCTTGGAAGCAAAAACAAGATTGAGAGTGTTTTTCTTTCCCCTGTTGAATCACGTTCAGTGCTTCAGTGCATGCAGGCTGCTGTTACAGAATGCCAGAGGCTGGTGGCTTATAAACCACGTTACTTGTCACAGTTCTGGAGGCTAAAAGTCCAAGATCGGGGTGCCAGCATGGCTGAGTGAGTGAGGACTCTTCCAGGACAATCCCTAAATAGAAGGGATGAGCAAGTATTTCAGGCCTCTTTCACAGGACCCCTAATCCCATTCATGTGGGCTCCGCCTCATGACCTAATCATTTCCCTATGGTCCCAGTTCCTAAAATTGTTACTGTGGGGATTAGGTTTTCAACATATGAACTGTGGGAGACCACAAGCATTTAGACCATGGCACCCAATGAGGAGACTAACTTGTCTAAGCTAACCCAATGCCTCATCCATACTGAATGCTCTGTGGGGCTGATAGGAAGCCAAGGACTAAGGAAGCTGAATCAGACCAGCCGTCCCAGGGGGAGGGTCTGAGATGGCAAACTCCTTGATGGATTTCACAACAATATAAGAGTGTTTCCAGGGTCTTCCTTGGTTATCAATTATTGAACAATCCCCCCACTCCTTCTATACATGTTCTTATTTGAAATATGAGTTAATTGCTGAGTTCTTAGACAAAGTACCTGTTGACCAACATGGAAATATCATGACTATGCATATGAAGAAAAGGGCCTTTGACAGATACAAATTTCAGTGTAGAAAGTCCTCAAGACTTTACTCACTTCAGACAGTAATTACAAGTTTGGGGATCTCCCAAGACCATTGTGGGGTTCCATAATCAACTAGGACTCCAAGAGTTCACTGAAAGCTGTTATACATATGGATATGGTTTATTCCAGATCTTTGATTTATTTTTAATTGATTTTTTTATTTTTAGTTCAGTATAGTTGATTTGTAATGCTATCAATGGCAGTTTTTGTTGAACAGTGAATAAATTATACATATACATATATACAGTCTTATTTAGATTCTTTTCTCATGGAGCACATATGGGTTCCAAATAGGAAAAGGAGTATGTCAAGGCTGGATATTGTCACCCTGCTTATTTAGCTTATATGCAGAGTACATCATGAGAAACACTGGGCTGGATGAAGCACAAGCTGGAATCAAGTTAGCTAGGAGAAATATCGATAACCACATATATGCAGATGATACCACCCTTATGGCAGAAAGTGAAGAAGAACTAAAGAGCCTCTTGATGAAAGTGAAAGAGGAGAGTGAAAAAGTTGGCTTAAAGCTCAACATTCAAAAAGTAAGATCATGGCATCCGGTTCCATCACTTTATGGCAAATAGATGGTGAAACTGGAAACAGTGTTTGACTTTATTTTAGGGGTCTCCAAAATAACTGCAGATGTAGATTGCAGCCATGAAATTCAAAGATGCTTACTCCCTGGAAGGAAAGTTATGACCAAAGTAGACAGTGTATTAAAAAGCAGACACATTACTTTGTCAACAAAGGTGTGTCTAGCCAAGGCTCTGTTTTTTTCATTAGTCAGGTATGGATGTGAGAGTTGGACTATAAGGAAAGCTAAGCACTGAAAAATTGATGCTTTTGAACTGTGGGGTTGGAGAAGACTCTTTAGGAGTCCCTTGGACTGCTATAATATCCAGCCAGTCCATTCTAAAGGAGGTCAGTCCTAGGTGTTCTTTGGAAGGACTAATGCTAAAGCTGAAGCTCCAATACTTTGGCCAGCTCATGCGAGGAGTTGACTTATTGGAAAAGACCCTGATGCTGGGAGGGATTGGGTCAGGAAGAGAAGGGGATGACAGAGGATGAGATGGCTGGATGGTATCACCAGCTCGGTGGATGTGAGTCTGAGTGAACTTTGGGAGTTGGTGATGGACAGGGAGGCCTGGCATACAGCAATTCATGGGCCACAAAGAGTCAGACACAACTGAGTTACTGAACTGTACTGAACTAATGGGACCAGATGACATGATCTTACTTTCTTGATATTGAGTTTTATGCCTGCTTTTTCATTCTCCTTTTTCACCCTCTTCGGAGGCTCTTCAGTTCCTCTCTCTTCTCCATTAGGTTGTACACCCACATATCTGAGGTTGTTGCTCTGTCTCCCAGCAACTTGATTGCAGCTTTATACTCATCCTGTCCAGCACACATGACATGCTCCGCATATATGTTTAATCAGCAGGGTGACAATTTTAGCCTTGAGGACTCCTTTGCTAATTTTGAACCAGTTTATTTTCCTTCTCTGCTTTAACTGCTGCTTTTGAACTGCACGTGTCTAATAAGATGTGTAGTTGGTCTGGAATGCCCATCTCCTAGATTTTCCACTTTGTTGTGATTCACACATTTTGCTGAGGTCAATGAAGCAGATGTTTTTCTGGGTTGCCTTGCTTTCTCTGTGTTCCAGCAAATGTTGCCAATTTGATCTCTGGTTCATCTACTTTTCTAAACCCAGGTTGAACATCTGGAAGTTCTAGGTTTACATAATGCTGTGCCCTGCCTGGAGGTTTTGAGCATAACCTTACTAGCACTGGAGAGATTGCAACTGTTCACTGGCTTGAACATTCTTTAGTACTGCCCTTCTTGGGAACTGGGAGAGGTTGATCTCTTCCTGTCCTCTGACCACTGCTGGCTTCTCCAAATTTTCTGACATGTTGGTGAGCCCTTATTAACATCATCTTTTAAGATTTTAAATAACTTTGCTGGATTCCATCACCTCCAATAGCTTTATGGCAGCAGTGCTTCTTAAGACCCACTTGACTTCACATTCTAGAATGTCTGGCTCAGAGTGAGAAACTACACCATTGTGATTATCTGGGTCATTAAGATTTTTTTTTTTTTGTTAGTTCTTCTGTGTACTTTTCCTATCTCTTATTGATCTATTCTGCTTTATTAAATCACAAAATACAAAGGAGTCAAAGTGATCTTGAGAAGAACAAAGTTTGAGACCATGGTTGCTGATTTCAAATATATTAGAAAGCTATAGTAATCAAAACAGAATGATTTGCTTCTGATTCGAAAACAGACATATGATCAACAGAGCACAACAATGAAGACAGAAGAAATGCACACCCATATATTGTTGGTTAGCTTATGAAAAGGAGCCAGTATGCAGTGGGGAAGGACAAACATTTCAAAATGGCCCTGTGAAACTGGGTCCTATGAAATGACTGTCCTGTACAGTTTCAAATTGCACAAATACAAAGTTGTACCTGTACAGCTTCTTGATACAAAATATCAATTAAGGGTTGTTGAACATAAGACTAGGTGACTAACCCCTAGGGCACTGGGTAGTCTTCTTGCCATCCAGTCTTTGCAGTGGGTTTTGGGTTTCACACCAAAAGCAAAGGCAACAACTGCCAAAACAACGCATGGAACCACATCAAACTCCAAAGAAAGGAACATCAATAAAATCAAATGGCAATTTACAGATGACAGAAGATATTTCCAAATCATATATTTGATAAGGGCTTAATATCCAAAAATATATGAGGCATAAAACTCAAGATCAAAAACCCCCAAATAATCCAAATTTTTAATGAAGTGTAAGAAAAGTAAGAGTCTCAAAAATCTGAATATTAGACTGTAGATGAGAGACACAGCAAGGTTTTCCTTCTA
The DNA here is from genome assembly GCA_917880005.1 of Nanger dama. Classification (NCBI taxonomy): domain Eukaryota; kingdom Metazoa; phylum Chordata; class Mammalia; order Artiodactyla; family Bovidae; genus Nanger; species Nanger dama. Next base: position 8,298,037 of record CAKJTW010000032.1, on the reverse strand, counting down.
GAAAAATAAAGCCTGTGCCTTCCTGGCATTACTTTCTTCATCTCCACTCACTTGTTTGACAATTACAGTTAAATGTGTACATTCTTCAGTCAGTAGCAATCACCCCACAGTGAGCTATAATATGTACTAAGAACAGGCCCACCAGGGGAAAAAGTATCCTAATATTTGCATCCTTACTAATGAAGCATATTAAGGAAGGTAATTTCCAGAGTTTACCACACCATTGTTTTCTATATTTCATTTCAAAATAGAGCTACCTAGTAAGGAAAATGAGTTAAGAGACCTCAATAATATATAGATAGAAAATCAGTTTTAAATGGGAGCATTAATGGTTATAATTTGGGGTTAATTTATTACTACTGTTGTAACTGTAGCCCTTTGGCTCTCTACTGCCTCCATTTATAATTTATTATAAATATTAATACCAACACAGGGACCTATACTACTAAAGTTATAGTGAATAGAGAAAGACATAGAATATATTACACAAGAGGTGAAAGCATGGCAAGTCAGCAAGGATAGTAAAGTAGGGCAGTATTGCCTTGAGAGGCAAGAAGGTTCTCAAAGTTTCTTGAAACACAAAGATCAAGCCAGATGTGAGGAATTAGCTTAATTTGTAAACCAGAAACTCTACCAGAAGAAATTTAAGTTGTTAAAAACATTATGATGCTTAAACCCAAAATGTAGACAGAGAATAAGGTAGGGTCGGTTATATAGACATTCAAAATTCTCCATTGTTTAGTGCATCAGCACTCAGGACCACCCTCACTGAAGTCTTTCTCTATTGTTCAACCTGCGGGTACCAGCATGGAGAAAGAGATGCCTCTACTCCACAGGCAGTAGAACCCTACTTTTATGGCCTCCTGGCTTTCCTTAAGAAGTATCCCATGCAGCAGATTTCTGCCATCCCATCCCATCAGGCTGACTCCCCACAGTCAACAGGAGTCCTCACCCTAGGATCATTCTGCAATCCCCATGGCTCCAGCTCCCAGCTTCCGTGGACACCAGTGGACTTTCAACCTTCTCCGAGGTATGAAAACCTGCAGCATGGCTTGTCTATGTGGTTCTCAATCCATTCAGATAGTCACAGATTAGTGAGTTCACTCCCTAACTGCTTCAAATGCCTCCCCTGTCCCAGTAGACAGCCATGGATGTGGGGATCTCTCCCTGAGCTTCAGCTCCCTCATCCCCCAGGTGCAGGCTGGTCCCCTGCTCTCCTCCTTCTTTCCCCTTCCTCCTTGTCCCTTCTTTCCTTTGTCCTACCAAGTTCTATATGGATCCAGATATTCCTTCTCAGTAGTCAGGGAGTCCTGTCAGTATTCACCTGGTCTTCTGTGAGAACTGCTGCATCTTTAGACATTATTGATGCATCGGTGGAGAGAGGTGTACCCCACTTCCACCTACCCATCCATCATCTTGTCCACTCCCATTTGTACATGTATTAGGAAAGAGTTTCCCTTTCTATTAAGTAAGATTTCCATCACCACACATGTTTAACTTTTGCTTTTGAGGAGAACACAGGTAAGCTCCACTCTCTTCAGTTCAGTCAGTCATTCAGTCATGTCCCACTCTGTGTGACCCCAGGGACTTCAGCACGCCAGGCTTCCCTATACATCTCCGACTCCCAGAGTTTGTTCAATCTCATCATTAGATCATGAAGCTCAAACTTAGAGCCTCACCTTATTAATTTTTTATACATGAAAATATATAACCTTTAAAAATCTCTCCCTATTTGTCCTACCCTCCAGTCTTTGGCAATCATTTTTCTACTCTGAGTTCCTTCTTGTGTGTGTGTGTGTGTGTTTGAAACTCCTTATAGTTGAGATCATATGGCATTTGTCTTTCTCTGACTAAGTTTACTTCGCATAATGACCTCCAGTTTCATCCATGTTGCCACTATAGGAAGGATTTCTTTCTAATTCTAATGGCTAAATACTATTTACCTATATATGTCACATCACATTATTTTAATCCATTCACCTGTTGAAAGATTATTATTCTATACCAAGGCTACTGTGAATAATGGTACAATGAATATGGGAATACAGATCTCTCTTTGAGACAAGGATTTCATTTCCTTTGACTATATATCCAGAAGTGGGATAATGGAGCACATAAACATTCTCTTAACTTTCTTGAATAACCTCCACAGTGTGTTTCCATGGGAATTGCACTGGTAATCATACCTACCAACACTTCATAAGCACTCCTTTTTCTCCTCATCCTCAATAACATTTGTCATTTCTTACCTTTTGGTACTGGCCATTCAAACAGGTATGAGGTGATAGCTGTTGTGCTTTTGATCTTCATTTCCTTTGATTACTAGTGATGCTGAACATCTTGTCATATACCTGTTGACCATCTATGTGTCTTATTTGTGGGAAAATGTCTATTTTTTAAAGATGTAGCATGCATTATGTTTGCTATATTCCAATATATTAAGCTCAGTTGTCTACCTATATATCAATCTATATATGTCTACCTATATGTCAACCTATATATCAACAACAAGCTATCAGAAAGTGGAATTAAAAAAAATCCCATTTACTATTGCATTAAAAAAAGATAAAACACTTAGAAACAAACAAGCAAGTTGTTGAAAGATTTTATTCAAAACCTTTAGGAGGGGAGCTCAGGATGGGGAACATGTGTATACCTGTGGTGGATTCATGTTGATGTATGGCAAAACCAATACAATATTGTAAAGTAATTAACCTCCAATGTATGGCAAAACAAATACAGTATTGTAATTAAAAAAATAAATAAATTTAATAAAAAAAAAATAAATAAATAAATTTATATTTTTAAAAAGACATTGATGAGAGAAATTTAAAAAGAGTCAAATATATGTAAAGTTAGGTTGTCTATTCAATGTGTTTCTTGAGGTAGGATTTGTATTACTATAAACTGCTTTTGTTGCATCCTCTAGGTTTTTGATCACCATGTTTTCATTGTTCTTTGTTTCTAGGAATGTTTTGATTTCCCTTATTTCTATAGTAATCTGTTCATTATTTAGAAATGTGTTGTTCAATGTTTTTGTGTTCTTTATAGTTTTTTTTTTTCTTCCTATAATTGATATCTAGTATCACAGTACTCTTGCCTGGAAAATCCCATGGATATAGGAGCCTGGTAGGCTGCCGCCTATGGGGTTGCACGGAGTTGGACACTACTGAGTGACTTCACTTTCACTTTTCACGTTCATGCATTGGAGAAGGAAATGGCAACCCACTCCAGCGTTCTTGCCTGGAGAATCCCAGGGACATAGGAGCCTGGTGAGCTGCCGCCTACGGGGTCACATGGAGTCGGACAGGACTGAAGCGACTTAGCAGCAGTAGAAATAGGATATCATAGTGTTGTGGTCAGAGAAAATTCTTGATATAATTTCAATTTCCTTAAATTTACGGAGGTTTGATTTGTGACCCAAGATGAGGAGATGTTCCATGTGCACTTGAGAAGAAAGTGTAATCTTCTGCATTTGGATGGATGTGTTGAAGATATCAGTTAGGTCTGTTCGCTCTAATATTTACTTTAAGGCTTATGTTTTCTTATTAATTTTCAGTTTTGTTGATCTGTCCATTGGTATAGGTGTGGTGTTAACATGCCCTACTATTTTTGTGTTACTGTCAATTTCTCCTTTTTTGTCAGTGTTTACTTTATGTATTGAAATGCTCTTATGTAGGGTAAATACACATTTAAAATTGTTAGGTCTTTTTCTTGGACTGATCCCCTGATCATTTGGCAGTGTCTTTCTTAATCTCTTGTAATAGTTTTGATTCTAAGGTCTGTATTTTCTGATAAGAGGATTGCATATCCTGCTTTCTTTTGATTTCCATTTTCATGGAATATCTTTTCCCCATCCTCTCACTTTCAGTCTGTATGTCTCTAGGACTGAAGTGGATTTCTTGTAGACAGCATATATATGGGTCTTCTTTTGTATCCATTCAGCCAGTCTGTGTCTTTTGGTAAGAATGGAAGAAGATAACAGCAAATAAAACAACTGATAAAGGACTGCTTTCCAAAATACAAGCAGCTCAAACAACTCAGTCATCAAAAGCAAGAACTGCAAAAATAAATTAGTGAGACCACATCAAATTCAAAACCTTCTGCATAGTAAAAGAAGCCAATAATAAAATGAAATGACAACCAATGGAATGAAAAAAAATTGCAAATCACATATTTGGTAAGGGCTTTGTATCCAAGTATATATAAGAGATCATGCAACTCAGTATGAAAAGAAATCAAACAACCCAAATTATTAAACGAGCAAAGTAAGAGTAAGTGATTTGAAAAAGAATAAATCTGAATCAGTTCTAATGAGATGGATGAAACTGGAGCCGATTATACAAAGTGAAGTAAGCCAGAAAGAAAAACACCAATACAGTATACTGACACATATATATGGAATTTAGAAAGATAGTAATGATGACCCTCTATGTGAGACAACAAAAGAGACACAGATGTATAGAATGGACTTTTGGCCTCTGCGGGAGGGGGAGAGGGTGGGATGATTTGGGAGAATGGCATTGAAATATGTATACTATCATGTAAGAAACGAAGTGCCAGTCTATGTTAGATGCAGGATACTGGATGCTTGGGGCTGGTGCACGGGGATGATCCAGAGAGATGATGTGGGGTGGGAGGTGGGAGGGGGTTTCAGGATTGGGAGCTCGTGTACACCTGTGGCGGCCTGTGTCTTCCTGGCATTGCAGTCTTTATCTACAATCACCTGCTTGGTGATGCAGTTCAGAGTATACATCCTTTACTCAATAGCAATCACCCGACCCTGAGCTATATGTGCCCAGAATAGCCTTATTAACTATAACAAACTAATAATTACATACTTAATCTTGAAGCATCTAAAATCCACTTGATTTCAGAATTTTCTACTCAATTGTTTGCTACATCCTATTTCAAAATGGAAACACCTAGTAAGGAAAAATGAGTAGGGGTCTTCAAGAATAAATGTATAGAAAGTCATTTAAAACTGGGAGCATCACTGGATTAATTTGGGGGAATGTATTATTACTAACACTATTGCAGTTTTATTCCCTTTAATTCTCTGCTATACTAATGGATATTAATTTAAAATAGTAATAACAACCTAGAGAATGTAGTACTCAAGTTACAGTAGATTGAGAAAGACAAATTTTATGAGGCAGAAAGTGAAAACATAAAAATTAGCAATGGTATCAAAACAGGGGACAGCATTGCCTAGAAAGAAAGCAGAGTTCTCTAACTGTTTGGAGACAACACAAACAAACATGATGTGAGCCAACTAGCTTAAACTGTGTACCAGAAACCACACCAGAAGGAAAATGAAGCTCATAAAAATATGCTGATGCTAAATGCCAAAATCCAGACAGTAAGAGAATAGGGTAGGGTTTATGTAGATGCTGAAAATTACTCAGAGAGGTAGACATGGAAGCAAATATATTAACAAGCATCAGAAAAATCAAAGCACAGAAGGGTCTGAAAAATAAATCATAAAGGGACTTGGTAGTCTGGTCAAAAGAATAAGAGAATCAAATTAGAAAACCAAAATATAAAGACTTGTGCACATGATAGACCCAGAGAATGCTCAGCAGAGAAAATTTCGGCCTTAGTGACCAGTGAACAGAAGCCTCCAGCATCAGGAACGAAAACCCTGGGCAGGACTCATGACTGTGAGCTTCTGGGAACAGGCTCAGTTTCAAAGTTTGGGTACTATACCACCTAAAAGCGAACACAGAGAAGGATTATAGCTTGCTATGATGCTGAATCAAGAGAGTAGTGCTTGTTAGTTTACTTTCCTCATTCAACTATAAAGTTAATGACTCACTAACCAATGATAATTGGCACCATCAGTTTCTAGAGAGAAACTTTTAGTCATACAATGGATATGTGAATCTGTTATATAATCCCCAATAACAGTTTTTATAATTGAATTTATTGATGTTTAATTGAAGGGGACTTGCTTTACAATACTGTACTGCTTTCGGCCAAACATCAGCATGAATCAGCCATAGGTATACCTATGTCGCCTGCTCTTGAACTTGTTTGCCACCTTCTTTCCCATCCCAACCCTTGAAGCTGTTACAGAAATATATGGAAGCCTTCAAAATTTGTGTTTCATCCTTGGGCAGGGGCCATACTAATCTTCTCAGTATTATTCCAATTTTAAATATATGTGCTACCAAAGCAAACACATGAATAAGAATGGGGGAATGTCATGGAAACATGTATTATATCATATAAGTAAAGAATCACCAGTGGAGATTTGATACAGGATCCTTAGACTGGTGCACTGGGATGACCCGGAGGGATGTTATGGGGAGGGAGGTGGGGAGGGGGGGTCAGGATGGGGAATACGTGCATGCCCATGGCAGATTCATGTTGATGTGTGGCAGAACCAATACAATATTGTAATTAGCCTTCAATTAACATAAATAAATTTAAATTAAAAAGTAAATATTTGAGATAAAACATTTTTAAAAAAGAGTTTAACAGAAAAAAAAAATTATATAGTTAGTCATCTACCAATAAATTATCAATTACATTAGGAATTAGGGTTCGGTCAGTTCAGTTCAGTTCAGTTGCTCAGTCGTGTCCGACCCTTTGCGAACCCATGAATCGCAGCACGCCAGGCCTCTCTGTCCATCACCAACTCCCAGAGTTCACTCAGACTCAGGTTCATTGAGTCAGTGATGCCATCCAGCCATCTCATCCTCTGCCGTCCCCTTCTCCTCCTGCCCCCAATCCCTCCCAGCATCAAAGTCTTTTCCAATGAGTCAACTCTTTGCATGAGGTGGCCAAAGTACTGGAGTTTCAGCTTTAGTATCATTCCTTCCAAAGGAATCCCAGACTGATCTCCTTCAGAATGGACTGGTTGGGTCTCCTTGCATTCCAAGGGACTCTCAAGAGTCTTCTCCAACACCACAGTTCAAAAGCATCAATTCTTTGGCACTCAGCTTTCTTCACAGTCCATCTCTCACATCATACATGACTACTGGAAAAACCATAGCATAGACTAGACGGACCTTAGTTGGCAAAGTAATGTCTCTGCTTTTGAATATACCATCTAGGTTGGTCATAACTTTTCTTCCAAGGAGTAAGCATCTTCTGCTATATTACCACCTCTTATAAAATAGAATTTATAAGGTCCAAAGTCTCATGAAGTTTTTAAGCATATATTTATGCATAGCACATGTATACATGCACAGAAATATAGGCAAATAAATACATTTATGTTATATAAGCTATTATCCTCTTGCCTATCACAATAAGATCTTTAGAGGTCCCAAATTTCTCCAACATATATGTCTCCTTTTTGAGAACAACTTCTTTTATTTTCATCAGCTAATTAAAAAAAAAAACATTTTATTCTTAAATACTATGCCCCTTTAAACTAAATAAGATCAGAGAAAGCCTCATAAATGCTGATATTTTATCCTTAATTAAATTACCACTCTTCTCGTAAATTGGAAAAAGAATGATCAGATCTCATTCAGGAAGATAAAATCTAAATTTTATCAGTTCTCTTGTCCAAACTCAATTCTTGCTCACTTCAGTCTTAAATTTTGCTTACTTACAAAGGACATACAGGAAAAGTAATATTAAAATCATGCTTGAAAGAGTCTATGATTTTATGCTTCTGTTGGCCAAAAGTAAGGCCAGGAATAATTTCTGAAATATTACAATACATCACAGAAGCATGAAGGTCTAGTTCTACTGTCAAAGAGGAGATGCTTGGAGATGGTTCAAAACCTAAGCTCCATGGGTTTTCAGGATGTACTCCCGACCAGACAGGTAAATTTTGTCCCTAAAAAGTCAAAGTCAGGAAGAGACAGGCCTTGTTTGCAGAGCCAATGACATTGCCTTGGGTGCTGACCAGGTAATATTCTTGTATTACCATTTGAATATTTATTTGCTATTTTCTCAAACAAACAAACGTAATGAGAAGATTAAAGATGCATAAAAGTAGAAGAGCTGTAAAGGTGCCTAGAAGGCTAGCCAGGAGAACCAGGCCCCCACACTGATAATTGTCAGAGACTGTAACAGCGAGTGTTTTATAGACAGAGCAGAACAAGTGGATAAACCAATGTTCTAGGGTCACTTTGGTTTGCAGTCAAAGACCAAATATTTTTCTTTTTAAGCACAGTCATCACAGCTCCTGATGTGGTCCTGGTTACACACATGCAGACAGAGAGCTCACAGGCATGTGTGATGTGACAGGAAGTGAACAGATGAGTGTATTGGTGCCCAGTCACCTCCATCTGCTAATAAGGGGACCTGGGGAAAATCTTGCCTTTTCCAAGTCATCACATCTTCATTAACATAACTTGATGATCATAGTGAAGATTAAGGCTATCTCACAGTGTTAAGGTGACACACAAATTTTAAGGTGTTTTAAAGCTTTGGGGAAAGTATCAAAGACATGCATGGGGTTACGAAGGTGAGTGAGCAGATCCAAGGTACAGTATCCTTTTTCTCTTACTATTCTCTCTGTACTTAATAGGAGTAATCTCTTACCCCAGTGTGATGGTAAACAACACAGATAAATTGTACTTTTCTTGTCATTTCAGTGTCTAAATTCAAGCATTAGTCGATGTAGAGTAAAAAAATTGCAAAATCCTAGATGGCCTTGCTGCTCAGAGTCTGCAGAGTCCCAACATTAAACTGTCTTAAAAGAATGGCCTAAATACTATGGCTCAGAATTAAGTTCCAAATGTTTGCAGAGCACAGAAGTACTTCTGGGAGCAATTCAAAAATACAGGGAGTAACCTACTTCTCCATCTATCTGTGCAAATATCATCATCCATCTAAGTTTACACAGAAGGCGCTCCTTCTTCTCCACCCCAGCTTTTACAGCAACAAATCTTGTTCACAGCAATGGGGAAAGAGAAGGCTTCCTTACAGGATGGATTTGATAACCTCAGGTGACGAGATCATCTCAGAATGGCTCATGTTTTTATTTAAACAGGGTTTTGCCTGCTGCTGCTGCTGGTCATGTCAAATCTGCTTCTGTGCCAAAGCAACTCATGCCCATCCTGTGGTCCTGACGTGTCTGTCACCTCCCTGAAATCCCTTACAGACTTGTTTGTTGATGCCAGCTGGTTGTCCCACGACTTCCATAACCTTTCCACAATACTGTTCAAGGAGTTTGTAAGTACTATGGTAGTGGTGGTTTAGTTGCTAAATCGTGTCCGACTCTTGAGACCCCATGGACTGTAGCCCACCAGGCTCCCAGAAAGAAACTTTGCCTAAGTGACGGGGCTATACTATCCTTAAACAAGAAGGCTGCAAAAACACATTCTCTCAGTCAAAGAAGCCGTCAGCTCATAAGATGTGGAAATCAAAGAAAGGATCAGTTTGTGAAATCTCAAAGTTTCCTAAGAAGTGCAATAAAAGTTTCAATTTCTTTTCATTCATTTTCTTTTTAAATAAGCAAATAAATGATTTTGTATTTGTCAGCTAGGAATGACATAAAAGAATACAATAGACTCAGTGGAATAATCAACAGAAATTTATTTCCTCACAGTCCGGGGACTAGGAAGTACAAGATCAGGGTTCTAGAAAGGTGAGGTTCTGGTAAGGACTCTTTCTTCCCAGGCTGGCTTCTCTGTGAGTCCTCACAAAGGGTGGGGAGTGGGGAAGAGAGATAGAGGAAAAGACAGAGAGACACAGAGAGGATTCTCCGGTGTTTCGCTTCATGAAGACACTAACCCTATGGGATGAGTGCTCCACCCTAAGCTCACTTACCATTAACGGGCTTCACTGGTCACTCAGATGGTAAAGAATTGGCCTGCAGTGTGGGAGACTTGGGTTCTATCCCTGGGTCTGGAAGAATCCCTGGAAAGGGCAATGGCAAGCCACTCCAGTATTCTTGCATAAGAAATCCCATTGACAAGGGAATCTGGTGGTCTCTAGACCATGGGAACCCAAAAGTCAGAATCCATTTTGAAACACAGTATTTTGGCAGTTAAGTCTCTAACACATGAATTTGAAGAATACACATTCAGTCCACTATACTCCCTGACACAAAGCACTTTTAGGTGGGACTGGGGAAAGGAATCATAGTGATTTTCTGGTCCTTCAAGGTCTCCATGGGCGTTCTTCTCCAGGCTCAGAGTAAATAGCCAACAAATGAGAACTGCTCTGCAGTGAGAAGGCAATGGCACCCCCTCTAGTACTCTTGTCTGGAAAATCCCATGGATTGAGGAGCCTGGTAGGTTGCAGTATATGGGGTCGCTAAGAGTAGGACACGACTGAGTGACTACATTTTCACTTTTCACTTTCATGCACTGGAGAAGGAAATGGCATCCCACTCTAGTGTACTTGCCCAGAGAATGCCAGGGGCGGGGAGCCTGGTGAGCTGCTGTCTATGGGGTCGCACAGAGTCAGACACGACTGAAGCGACTCTGCAGCAGCAGCAGCAGCAGCAGCTCTGCAGTGAACTGGGTGGATGGAACATGTGAAACAAAGCTGAATCCCGGTCACAAAAACAAAAACTTGTAGTGTTTTAAAGCTACAAATCATTGTCCTAAGATTTGCAGTGATGGGTTCCTAGCTACAATAAAAGGGGTGTTTACAGTTGGAAACAATTATTCCTTTTCTGCTGAAGGTATTTTAAAATCGTATGCTAATTCTTTTAGGTCAATTAAGGAGCACACAGTAGAGCAGACAGCTATTAAAAGGCGGTGCTAAAGGTTTCTATTAAATTCATGTAGTTCTTTTACTCACTAGATTTTCTTTCATCCTCCATTTAACTGTCCATTTTTTTTTCCAACTCTTCCAGGTAAACAAGGGTTTAAATGGTTAAATATAGGTGCATGCATGCATTCTAAGTCACTTCAGTTGTGTGTAATCTTTGCAGTCCTACTGACTGTAGCCCAACAGGCTCCTCTCTCCATAGGTTGGCCAGACAAGAATACTAGAGTATGCTGCTGTACCCTCTTGCAAGGGATGCTCGTCACCTAGGGATCAAACCTGAGCCTTGTTATATCTTCTGCATTGGCAGGAATATTCTTTACCACTACTGTCCCCTGGGAAGCACCAAATATTGGTACATATGTACTATATTTAGTCCAATTAGTAAAAAAATAATAAAATAATAATTATATTATTAAAATAATAAAAATAATAAAACAGAGATGGGAAATGGTTAAATTTAGAAAAGTTATATGTAACATCATTTTTATAGAAACAATGTATAGAAAAGTAGAAAAAGAATGACTTTCAAATTTTGTGATGACCCCCCATTAAAAACAATTCACATCTATCAAAGATGTTAATGTTCTCTTAATGGGTTCATCTACTGAATGCCCAACAACACTAACTAATTGCCTGATCACTTTCAGGATGTAAGACATGCCCAGGGCAAACTGTACTATATCAATGCCGCCAAAAGCTGCCACACCAATTCCTTCGATTGTCCCGAAGAAGCAGATAAAGCCCTACAGCTGAACGTAAGTCTTTCTCCTGGGTTTTTCATAGTTTCAGATGAGACAGTATGTAGGTTACCAGCCTTCAGATCATTAGAGGTTATGGTAAACTGTACATGCAGAAAAAGGTAGAGGAACCATAAGCAATTGAAGAGAAATTATATTATGCAGTTCATGAAGTATGAGCAAAATCAAAGGATGGATAAAGATTTGTAGTAGCAACGTAAATAACAGATCTATAAATTGTCCATGCAGACAACTTTAGTTCAACCAATGCATTAGACACAGGATTGCAGCTATTATTCTGTATGAAAACAGGAAACGAATGCGAACTTCCCAGTGTAAAATATAAGATTGCAAAATTCCTGAACATGAAAGAAACACACCCGAGTTTTGAGTACTCCTTGTTACTAGTGACTCCTACTTCAGAATCCTATACTGCACCACCCGAGCCCTCTCATCTGCCTTTCAAGGCTCTCCTGATTCTGCTTGTACTTCTTTGACACCTCCTTCATTTGTCATTCTCAATGACTTCTCTGTCACCTTTTATTCTTAATTTGTAAGTCTCCCCCACAATGGCCTATAAAACATTGCTTTGCTTCTCATAGCCACAAAAATTGCTGCTGTTCTGAGGACACCACAGTTTATACATCAAGCCTCAATCATTTATTGCAGCTCCAAATTTTCACTGCTATAATCTCTCCTTTCTAATTTCCTGCATTATCGTTTCTCCTAACATTATTTAAAATATTTTCACTTGCATCCCCCCTTAAAATTCGATCCTCTCTCTGCAACTTTCTTAATGATACCAGCATTCTTTTCCTCTGTTAAGCTCATTAATAATAAGGGTGAACAACTAAAGGAAAAAGGACAAAGAAGAAGAAGAGGAGGGATTGTTCAATAAGCTTAAATTTAAAGTTTACTGAGAGTTACTACATGGCCTCACAGTTTACTCAGCACTTTAGGTGCATTACTATATTTAATCCTATTTGGTTTTCTGTTCTTTACCAGTAAGACAATTCATGGCTATAAAGAGATCAAGCATGTTACTAGAGATCTTCAGCCCCCAGGATTGTCATGCTGAATTCTGCTAGTAGTAGTGCACTAGGGGAAACCCTCCATTGTGAACCCCACTGATGCTGTTACTAAAGACAACACTGTGCCATTTTCTGCCAGACACAGATCAATAAAACAGACTCTTCTGATGTCAGCAGGGGGCTGGTGTGGGATCAGCTGAGGAGAGAAGCCTCTTTAGGAATGCCATGCCTTCTTTCTTGTCTCTTTGTTGTAATATCATAAAACAATTACAGATCAAACATCAATATGAACGACTCATCTGATTCATTAATACGAATGAATCACTGGGTGACAATGATGTGGGCACAAGTGGCACCCCTCTTTCCTGGGTCAGGCTCTGCAGGCACATACTGACTTGCCATAAAATACTTAGATTCTCTCACGCAAATATACAAACACAAAAGAACTCACTGAGTGGTGGTAGAATTTCAGAGGAAAAAGAGAATTCTTCATGTTATAAATTAGAACGCATCAGAAGAATCAGTTCCTAAAATAACCTAGATTTTTATATTTCAGCTAGTGTGAACTAACAGCTTACCTTTTATACTTTTGCAACTTTTACTACCTTCAAAAATCTTTGCATGCACATAGTGAAGTCACTCAGTCATGTCTGATTCTTTGTGACCCTGTGAACTGTATGTAGCCTACCAGGCATCTCTGTCCATGGATTCTCCAGGCAAGAATACTGGAGTGGGTTACCATTTCCTTCTGCAGGGGATCTTCTCGACCCCGGGATCGAACCTAGGTCTCCACATTGGAGGCAGATGCTTTAACCTCTAAGCCAACAGGGAAGCCCCATGCACATAGGAATAACCAAAAGTTTTTAGGTAAACTGCTCTGAGCAAAGATAACATGTTACCAAAACCACTGAATTATGATTATTTTAATGTGACTGTTTCTTATGGTGGCTTAGAATGAAGACCTTAGTAAGTGGACACTTGTGTTACTGTTATCCTGGAATAATCCTGTGCATTATCTAATCACGGTGCTGCCGACTATGAAAGAATTGTCAGCGGCTTTCCTATCAAGTGTCATAGCAGTTGAGAAAATGTCAGAGAAACTTCAAGAATTCATGCAGAGTCAATTCAGCAAGGTAAGCATCCTGCAGAGGGCTTTCTTGCTTTGTTAATGACTGAAAGAGGTGACCTCTAATGCGTAAGGATTTGGAAATATCTCATTTTGTAAGAAAAAGATTCATGACTTCTATATTCTAGACTGCTACTACATAAAGCAGGAGCCTAGTCATTCACAGTCATAGATTCTACTGTAAAGGAATCAGAATTTCACTGCAGTTTTTGACATATGCAGCCTTTGCTGCACTGCACACAATTCCACCAAAAGATTGCCTCTTCCTGGGCACAGGTGGTTGAAATATTTTGAAGAGTAATAGTACTAGAGATCTGAATTTCCAGTTTCAACATTTTTATTCAAAGTAACCCAGGACATATGCTATTGAAGTTCCACTTGTCTTCTTCCTCTGTCCTCCTCAAATCAACGGATGCGAGTGGGAAGAAGAAAAGAGAAATTTAAAACTAAGCTGGAGTTATGTATCTACTTTTTAGATTTCTAATATTTTTCTCATAAGCTGGCTCCAAAATCCATATATAGAGAGTTTTATATTCATATGTCTTCCCAAATTCTTTATTTGATAATTAGAAGAAAAAAAGATAAGCAAATACTAATAAAATGCATAAGAAGTCATTATCATTTGGTTATTTAGGTGACGGATCCAGTCCTGCAGACGATTCTCAATACTCCCAGTAACTGGTCAGGACTCCCGTCCCTGATGTCCAGCGATGAAGATAGGCGTCATTCTGAATTGTATAGCCTGTTCCACTGCCTGCGCAGGGATTCACGTAAAGTTGACATGTACGTCAAGATCCTGGCGTGCCGAATCCACAAAACTTGCTAAATCCAGAGCCATCCCATTCAGTTCTGAGGTGGTCATAATGATCTATCCCATAAAAGCTTCGTTGAAATTTCAGCTTTTTAATGCATGCTCTGTCATAAGTCGCCTCTTAAAAAATAAACACAGACTCTTTAGAGATGTCAAAAACTAAGAGGGCAATTTCTTAACACTTCTTATCTTCCTTTAAGAGTAAATCAAAAGAAAATCCACCCCTAAAGTTGAGAGAATGAAGCGCCTATTAAAATTAGTCACAAATAGCAGAACCTGGCATTACAAAGAAGACCATTAAGAGATTATGTAAGAATCACAGCCAATTATTCTGGGTCAAGTTATTAGAATCAAAGAATTAGACAATTCTTCATGGTTTGGTCATGCTACCAAGAAGACTGAATTCTCAGGATTCTTTATGAAAGCCAGCCACACACTGTCAGCCAACTATCACACTGTTACACCAGACAAGATAAGTGCTTTGCACTTTTGTGTAAATAGCATGAGGTTTACTGAACTGTCTAAGCATTGTTAGGATGCTGTCTTAGTCCTTCTGGGTTGCTATAACACAGGCTGAAAAACAATGGAAATGGATTTCCACAGCGTGGTCATGCAGGGTCCTTTCTGGTCACACACTTTAACTGTATCGTCACACGGGGCAGGGCTCGGCAGCTCTGAGTGTCTCTTATACATAAAAGCACTCAACTCATTGAGGAGGCTCCATCCTTATAACTCCATCACCTCACAAAGGCCCCACCTATGGATGCCATAACCATGGGAATCAGGGTTTCATCATATGAAAATTCTGGGGGACACAAAGGCTGAGACCATAGCAGATACAAAGGTGAACTGGCTCATCCTCCTCCAGGGCTGTCGTCACCCACACTCCACTGCATCCTCATCTCCTGCATCAGCTTGCAGCCATTCCATACATTCTATCACTCTGGGTTTCCTAAGTCCTGATCAGTCATGTGTCAGCTCCATCTCATATTCAGCCTATTCAATGTTTCCCTCTCCTGGGCTGAGGCCCAGGGGACCTACCAGGAAATGCAGATGTGTCCATTTCTGCAAGGTTTCTTCTCTCTCCCTCTCTGGATCATCATTCCTTGGGTCATGTTGGAACAGGGTAGATGGTAACAAGAGGGAAAGTTCTAACATCCCTGACTTACATGATGCTGTTGTAGCCTTTTCTTGGTCCAAAAGGACTGACCTGAAATTCCCTCTGACTGACACGTGTTTCTCTTGAGGGGTTATCCTGGTGATTTTCCAGGACATTCACAAGTTGGGAATCCCCAAATTCATAGTTTCCTTTTTAATCAGGGGAAATGTTCTGGAACCCACAACTTCTCACCTGCAGTAGTCACCAGAGCTCCTCTGTTCCCTCACTCTGCAAGCACCAACTGGAGAATATTAAGGAGCCCAGGGTCAACTGCCTACTAGCTGACCCACAGGAAACCCATGTATCATAAAAACTCTGAAAGATTGAATGGCAGAAATACTGGTGTGCATCTGTCCCCTGCCTGGGGATTCTGGACAATTGTCCAAGTGGTCACATAGACACTGGATAGATGAGAAAGCTGGATTGAAAACCACATTACATGAGAAGTGGGATGCCATTCTCTCTTCCTTTTAGAGTAACTATCCTTGTCATTAATTATTAGGCCTTACAAACATGCCCCAATAGGTCCCTGAATTATAAAATTCTCCAAATAGACTGAGTCTCTACTGAGACTGGAGCAATGTGACTCAATTATGGATTCACTGCTTGTTTAACAGTCTCCAAGCAACGTGGGATGAGGGCCAATCTCTTGACTGGCTCTCCTAAGAAGTCAGTGATGTGGCTGGGCTGGTTTTACAGCATGTTAGGGCTTTAGTAGCGATTCCTGACAAAGAAAATGGGAAATCAAAGGTAGAAGCGAAAGGGGGATGAATAAGACAGAAGGAAGAGAAAGACAGAAGGAAGGAAAAACAGCAAAGGGTAAGTGAATCTAGGACATGGGTAATGAAGGATGAAATACTGTTAGAACGCTTTATTTTTAAGGACCCAATTATATATGCTTTTAAATATCCTAAGAGCAAACATCTCAGCATTTAACAATCACTCCTTGCCATCCAGAAAGTTTTGATTTTCTCCTCTTTACAGATTTCCATGTAAGATTACATTTAAAGAAATGGTCTTTTTATATCAAGACTAGTAACAATGGTTCCCAAAAGGAAACAGACAAATGAAGAACCTTTGAAGTTCACTGATGTTATAGATTAGTAAATCACATGTCATGGATACAATGAGGATTTAAACTGAGGTTTAAAAATCTCTATTTTCCAGAAGCAGGCCCGCAAGTTGTAGAGAAGGAGAGGGTGATATAAATACACCACCTGCTATACTGCATGGCAGCGTGAAGAAGAGTAAGATGTGACACCACCAGGAGGCTACAGTGGATTGAAGTAAAGCTAGGAGCCATCTGAGTGTGTCATAGGAGTGATGCAAATGGGATAGCTTTATGATGGAGTTTTGAAACGTTGATGGGATCTTGATGTGCAAAAATAGAAAAACAGTATATCTGTCAATTCATTTAGGATCATCCTATGAAGTAAGGATCTCTGACATCCCAGATCAAAGATACTGAGATATTAATACAGATAGCATTCTAAGGTATCAGTGAAAAATCAAGTCTGACAAAAGCATGAGATATGTTCATTTTTACCATTCATGTTGTATCTCTCATGATTATGCTCCCATGATATACTGCATATATTATTGTAGAATTAGAATGGAGAAATACTTGTATGGATTTTTATGCATTAGGGAGAATCACATATTGCAAAATATAGAGTTTGTCTTTATTGTTCAGTGCAACAGAAAACCAAGAATATTCAGTCCAAGAGATCAGAATGTCCAGAATTAGAAAAGAGAAACTTTAATGTGGATTGAGGAGTTGTGGCTGTTGGGGCTGACAGAGAAAAAGAAAGAGATGAGAAAGAGCTGCGAATATTATGACACTAAAAATCAAAGAGGGCTCTGCCAAGTGAAAAGAAGCAAAGCATGTGAGAGATGCAGGAAATGAAATAGACCTCGACCACATGCAAGGAACGAGGCAGACATAAGAGCCAAAAAAAGCATGGAACACTATGGGACTAGCTGTGTCAATAAATGACTGAAAGGTCAGAAAGAAGGGGGAGATGAATTAAGGTTTTATGCAAAAGCACCTGAGTTCTAGTTTCCATATTTCATCATCTTAGTAGCAGAAATCACCCAAAATGATAAAGTTCTGCAGTAAATGATAGAAATAAATACTCTAAGGTATCTCTGCTAGACCCTATGGAATACCAGAACCAAAGCAGGACTACCCAGTGATAACAAGCAGTAAGTCACCAGTAACTTTCAACACTTAAATATGACATACATTGTAAAGCATAGAGGATGAATGGAAATCAAATGGAAACAACCCATACCTTTACAGAGCCAGCATAAACAATACCTAAAGCCCAAACAAACTAGAGGTCATGATCTCCTTAATCATGTGTCCACTTTCTCCAAGAGGTTCTCATTCCTTTTTCCTGAATTCTCCCTTGTTTACTAACCCTTCTTTGCCTTACTCTCAGCAGATGGTCATCTAATCACTAATCAAATAAATAATTAAACAGTGTTCACTCCTGAGACATGTTTGCATTGACTGATTCTTCAAACTGAAAAGCTTTCTAATCCTCTGAAAGTAAATCACTAACCCTGGAAGGACTCCTTCCCAACCTCTTTCCAAAATGCCCAGAGGGCAGCAATTGCGAGTCTAGCTACTTAGCCGTCTTCTGCCATAATTATAACCTCTTTGGATAGTGAAGACAGGAGAAGGATGAAGCAATGAATGATGTCGAGAAAGAAATGCATGGACATGTGGAAAATACACCATAAGCCTTAAACACCGATCTATGCCTGCACACCATAGCATGTGTGATGGAGCTATGTGGACCTAATGAGGGATGGATTTTTCAAGAAAGCTCTCTCTGAGTTGGCACTGAGAAGTTTGATTCAACTCGACTGTTTCAACATGATTCTTTGATTCTAAGACTCAAAGCCACTTGTCTCATTTAAATGCACTAAGTCAAAAGGGACTACACTTACGGGCTATTTGAACATTGCCAAGAGATCATAAAAGTTTTCATCACAAGGAGAAAATTGTAACTATTTCTAATGAGGGGTGTTCACCAGACTTATTGTGGTGATCATTTTGCAATATATATCAAATAATTATGTTGTACACCTGAAACCAAAATAACATTATATCTCAATATTATCTATGTATAATGAAACCTGAAACAAAAATAGCATATTTGTCAATGTGACTTATATATAATGATCATATAATCACTATGTTATGTACATAACACATCATATTTCAATTAACTTCAGTCACTCAGTCATATCCAATTGTTTGAGACCCACTGACTGTAGCACATCAGGCTCCCCTGTCCTCCGCCATCTCCTGGAACCTGCTCAAGCTCATGTACATCGAGTCGGTGATGCCATCCAACCATCTCATCCTCTGCCTTCTCCTTCTCCTCCTGCCATCAGTCTTTCCCAGCATCATGTTCTTTTCCAGTGAGTCAATTCTTTGCATGAGGTAGCCAAAGTATTCGAGCTTCAGCTTCAGTATCACTCCTTTCAATGAATATTCAGGGCTGATTTCCTTTCGTATGGACCAGTTTGATCTCCTTGCACTCCAAGGGACTCTCAAGAGTCTTCTCCAACACTGCAGTTCAAAAGCATCAGTTCCTGGGGTCTCAGTTTCCTTATGGTCCAGCTCTCACATCCATACTGACTACTGAGAAAACCATAGTTTTGACCAAATGGAATTTTATTTGTATATCTAAACATATATGTACACACATATTGTAAGGAAAAGTTTTTGAAAAGGAATATAATTATATTTTGTATAAAGAAGACACATAAATTAATATAAATGTTTTCAAATGTGCTTTTGGCTGTCATGTTGGGTCTAAAACATTTTCTTCAAATGTAGTTTATGCTGATAATAGATACAGAAATGTGTCTTAACCTTATAACATTAACTGCAGAACAGCTTATTTACAATAGCTAATGAAAATCACAAAATTTTGAAACCTATAGCCTTCCCAGTACTCTGCTATTGGTCATTTAACCAATTGATCATTGACTTAATTCCTCCTTGACTGAGAAACTCTTATGCTAAGATACTAAATCACTTCAGTCGTGTCCAGCTCTGTGCGACCCCATAGACGGCAGCCCACCAGGCTCCACCGTCCCTGGGATTCTCCAGGCAAGAACACTGGAGTGGGTTTCCATTTCCTTCTCCAGTGCATGAAAGTAAAACATGAAAGTGAAGCTGCTCAGTCGTGTCCGACTCTTAGTGACCACATGGACTGCAGCCCACCAGCCTCCTCCATCCATAGGATTTTCCAGGCAAGAGTACTAGAGTGGGGTGTTATTGCCTTCTCCCAGAAACTCTTATAGGTGCTTAGTTTACATCAACAAACAAAGAAGGCAGACACTTATCCTCATGGAATTGATATTCTAGCTGGGGGAGACAGATAATTTGGAATAAACATGAATCCAAGTACATTATATGGTATGTTAACAGGTGATCGGTACTATTGGAAAAGAACTAGTAAAGCAGAGGATGGGGTTTAGGGAATAAAGGTGAAGAAAAGGAGGTGATTCAAAGAAAACAACTTAGACCACACTGAGAGGAGCAAAGATGCTCTCTTGCATTCAAGATTCACGTTTCCCTGTCCAGTCAGGTCTCTTGGTCTTCTATCCAACTTCAAAAATGTTTCAGTCTCTGAGGCTGTATGCAAACTCACGCAAATATGCATGTTCCGAATATTCTGCCTCTCTTCAGTTGAACTGGTTTCATAAAAAAATTTTGGTAAACTCCCCCAGCTTCAGCTCCCTCATCCCCGGGTGCAGGCTGGTCCCTCTTGCTCTCCTCCTTCTTCTCCCTTCCTCCTGTCCCTTCTTTCCTTTGTCCTCCCAAGTTCTGTATGGATCCAGATATTCCTTTTCAGTAGTCACGGAGTCCTGCCAGTATTCACCTCGTCTTCTGTGAGAACTGCTGCATCTTCAGATGTTCTTGATGCATCCGTGGAGAGAGGTGTACCTCACTTCCACCTACCGCTCCGTCATCTTGTCCACCCCCATTTGTGCATGTGTTAGGAACTAGCTTTCCTTTCTGTTAAGTAACATTGCCATCACCACACGTTTAACTTTTGCTTTTTGCAAAGAACACAGGTAAGTTGCACTTTCTTCAGTTGAGTCAATCATCCAGTCATGGCCGACTATTTGAGACCCCATGGACTGCAGCATGCCAAGCTTCGCTGTGCATCTCAGACTCCCAGAGCTTAGTCAAACTCATGTCCATCAAGTCGGTGATGTCGCCTGATGATGTCCACTCTCTCAGAAAATTTCAAAATTACAACAGAATCTTATTAGTTAAGGTAACCATTCTCTACCTCAGACCCTCAGTTCAGTTCAGTTGCTCATTCATTTCCGACTGTTTGTGACCCTGAGGATTGCAGCAACACAGGCTTCCCTATCCATAACCAGCTCCCAGAGCTTGCTCAAACTCATGATTAGATCTCATGATTAGATCATGAAGCTCAAATTTAGATCTTCAGATCTTATTAATTTTTATATATGAAAGTGTGTAACCTTTAGAATTCTCTCCCTATTTCCCCTACCCTCCAGTATTTGGCAATCATTTTCTACTCTGAGTTCCATCTTTTTTTCTTTTTTGAGATTCCTTATAATTGAGATCATATGGTATTTGTCTTTGACTTAGTCCACTTAGCATAATGTCTTCCAGTTTCATCCATGTTGCCACAAATGTGAGGATATCTTTCTTTTTCTAATGGCTAAATAATATTTACCTATATATGTCACATTACATTGTTTTAATCCATTCAACAGTTGAAAGATACCCAGGTTGTGCCTATACCAAGTCTACTGTGAATAATGCTGCAGTGAACATGGGAATACAGATCTCTCTTTGACACAATGTTTTCATTTCCTTTGACTATATATCCAGAGGTGGGATAAGAGATCACATAACAGTTCTCTTCTAATGGCTGGATGGCATCACCGACTCGATGGACGAGAGTTTGAGTGAACTCCAGGAGTTGGTGATGGACAGGGAGGCCTGGCATGCTGCACTTCATGGAGTCACAAAGAGTCGGACAAGACTGAGCAACTGAACTGAACTGAACATGACCATCCAAAACTCTCTAACTATCCCTTCCCCCAGCAACCATAAGTTCTTTTTTCAGTCTGTGAGTCTCCTTCTTTGTAAGTAATTTCATTTGTATCATTTCTTTTTAGATACCAGCTGTAAGGAATATTGTATGATATTTCTCCTTCTCCTCTGACTTAATCTACTCAGCATAACTCTCTAGGTCCATCTATGGAGCTAGCGTATGGAACAATCTATGTTACTGCAAACGGCATTATTTAATTCTTTTCAATGACTGAGTAATATTTTGCTGTATGTATGTACCACATCTTTTTTGGTTGTTTATATGTATCTATTTATTAATATTTACCACTTATAGAGTCACCATTTCCTTCCTGCACCTTTTATTTTTTTGGCTGTACCAATTTATTAATTTTTATTTTTTAAAGTATATATTTATTTATTTTAATTGGAGGCTAATTCCTTTACAGTATTGTATTGGTTTTGCCATACATCAACATGAATCCACCATGAGTGTACACATGCTCCCCAACCTGAACCCCCCTCCCACCTCCCTCCCATCCCATTCCTTTAGGTCATCCCCGTGCACCAGCCCCGAGCATCCTGTGTCATGCATTGAACCTGGACTGGCGATCCATTTTGCATATGATATTATATATGTTTCAAAGCCATTCTCCCAAATCATCATACCCTTACTCTCTTCCAGAGTCCAAAAGGCTGTTCTATACATCTGTGTCTCTTTTGCTGTCTCACATACAGGGTTATAGTTACCATCTTTCTAAATTCAATATTTATGCATTAGTATACTGTATTGGTGTTTTTCTTTCTGGCATATTTCACTCTGTATAACCAGCTCCAGTTTCATCCACATCATTCTTTTTAATGGCTGAGTAATACTCCATTGTGTATATGTACCATGGCTTTCTTATCCATTCATCTGCTGATGGACATCTAGAGAAGGCAATGGCAGCCCACTCCAGTACTCTTGCCTGGAAAATCCCATGGGCAGAGGAGCCTGGAGGGCTGTAGTCCATGGGGTTGCTAAGAGTCTGACATGACCGAGCGTCTTCACTTTCACTTTGCAGTTTCATGCATTGGAGAAGGAAATGGCAACCGGCTCCAGTGTTCTTGCCTGGAGAATCCCAGGCATGGAGGAGCCTGGTGGGCTGCCGTCTATGGGGTCGCATAGAGTTGGACACGACTGAAGTGACTTAGCAGCAGCAGCAGCTGATGGACATCTAGGTTGCTTCCATGTCCTGGCTGTGATAAACAGTGCTGTGACACTTTTACATTGGGGTAATAGTGTCTCTTTCGGTTCTGGTTTCCTTGGTGTGTATGTCCAGCAGTGGGATTGTTTGGTCATATGGCAGTTCTATTTCCAGTTTTTTAAGGAATCTCCACACTGTTCTCCATAGTGGCTGTTCTAGTTTGCATTCCCACCAGCAGCGTAAGAGGGTTCCCTTTTCTCCACACGCTCTCCAGCATTTACTGCTTATAGACTGTTAGATAGCAGCCATTCTGACTGGCGTGAAATGGTACCTCATTGTGGTTTTGATTTACATTTCTCTGCTAAACAGTAATGATGAGCATCTTTTCATGTGTTTGTTAGCCATCTGTATGTCTTTGGAGAAATGTCAGTCTAGTTCTTTGGCCCATTTTTTGATTGGGTCATTTGTTTTTCTGGAATTGAGCTGCAGGAGATGCTTGTATATTTTTTAGATTAATTCTTTGTCAATTACTTCATTTGCTATTATTTTTTTCCCATTCTGAAGGCTATCTATTCACCTTGCTTATAGTTTCCTTTGTTGTGCAGAAGCTTTTCATTTTGATTAGGTCCCATTAGTTTATTTTTGCTTTATTTCCAATATTCTGGGAGGTGGGTCATAGAGGATCCTGCTGTGATTTAGTCGGAGAGTGTTTTGTCTATGTTCTCCTCTAGGAGTTTTATCATTTCTGGTCTTATGTTTAGGTCTTTAATCCATTTTGAGTTTATTTTTGTGTATGGTATTAGAAAGTGTATTTCCATCATCTAGTTTTAAGTAACCATTTTATTCTTAGATACCATGCCTCTCTAAACTTAAAGCAGAGAAAATGTAAACTCTGTAGTAAATCAGAAGTAAATGCGGATATCTTATCCTTAATTAAGTTACCACTCTTCTGGTATATTGGAAAAGATTCATGTTCAGATCTCATTCAGGAGTATGAAATCTCTATTTTGTAAGTTCTCTTGTCCAAACTCTGTTCTTGCTCACTTTGGACTTAAATTCTGCTTACTTACAAAGAATGGATATGCAAAGTAATATTAAAATCACACTTGCAGAGTCAGTGATTTTATGCTTCTGTTGGCCAAAGGTAGGGCCAAGAATAATTTCTGAAATATTACAACATGGATGCACGAAGGTCTAGTTCTAGTATCAAAGAGGAGATGTTTAGAGATGGTTCCAAACTAACCTCCATGTGTTGTCAGGACGTACTGTGGACCCGACAGATAAATTTTGTCCCTAAAAAGTCACAGTCAGGAAAGAACAGGCCTTGTTCACAGATCCAATGATGTTGTGTTGGTGCTGACCAGGTAATATTCTTATATTTTCATTTGGAGATTTATTTGCTGCTTTCTCAAAGAAGCAAATGTAACGAGAAGATTAAAGATGCATAAAAGTAAAAGAGCTGTCAAGGTGCCTAGAAGAAAGGGTAGTCAGCAGAACCAGGCCCCTACACTGATAATTGTCAAAGACTTTAACAGTGAGTGTTATAGACAGAGCAGAACACGTGGATAAAACCAATGTTCTAAGGTCACTGCAATTTTGCAGTCAAAGACAAAATATTTTTCTCTTTAAGCAAAGTCATCACAGCTTCTACTGTGGTCCTGGTTACACACATGCAGACTGAGGGCCCACTGGCATGTGTGATGTGATATCAGGAAGTGAACAGATGAGTGCATTGGTGCCGAGTCACCTGCATCTGCTAATAATGGGACCTGGGGAAAATTACTTGTCCTTTCCAAGTCATTGCATCTTCATTAACATTACTTGATGATCATAGTGAAGATTAAGGCTATCTCACAGGGTTACTGCAGAAACACAAATTTTAAGATATTCTAAAGCTTTTGGGAAAGTATCAAAGACATGGATAGGGAGTGAGCAGATCCAAGGTACAGTATCCTTTTTCTGTTTGTAAGTATTTTGGTGGTGTTGATTAGTTGCTAAGTCATGTCTGACTCTTGGTATGCCGGGACTGTGTAGCCCACCAGGCTCCCAGATGGAACCTTTGCCTAAGAGTCTGAGCTGTACTGTGCTTTCAACATGAAGGCTGCATCAGCCAATCATCCAAATAACACAGTCTCTAGGTCAAAGAAGCCGTCAGCTCATAAGATGTGGAAATCAAAGAAAGGATCCGTTTTGTGAAATCTCAAAGATTCCTAAGAAGTGCAATAACTTTTTCAGTCTCCTCCTCATTTTTTGGTAAATTTCCAAAATAAATGATTTTGTATTTGTCAGCCAAGAATGCCATAGAAGAATACAATAGACTCAGTGGAATAATCAACAGAAATTTATTTCCTCACAATTCTGGGGGCTAGAAGTCTCAGATCAGGGTGCCAGCAAGGTGAGGTTCTGGTAAGAATTCTTTCTTCCCAGGCTGGCTTCTCCGTGCATCTTCACACAGGGTGGGGGTGGGGAAGAGAGACAGAGGAAAAGACACAGAGACAGAAGAGAGAAGTCTCTGGTGTTTTGCTTCATGAAGACACTAAGCCTATTGGGTCAGTGTTCCATCCTAAGAGCTCATTTAACCTGAATGGGCTTCTCTGGTGGCTCAGATGGTAAAGAATCTGCCCACAGTGTGAGAGACTGGGGCTCAGTCCCTGGGTCTGGAAGATTCATTGGAGAAGGGAACGGCAAGCCACTCCTGAGAAATCTCATGTACAGAAGAGTCTGGTGGGCTAAAGAACATGGAGTCCCAAAAAGTCAAACCCTTTTCAAAACACAGTACTTTGGCAGTTAAGGATAACGTACGAATTTGAGGAAAACACATTCAGTCCATAATACTACCTGACATAAAGCACTAAGTAAAAGAGGAGAGGTAAAAAGTTGCTTAAAGCTCAACATTCCAAAACTGAGAACATGACATCTGGTCTCATCACTTTATGGGAAATAGATGGGGAAACAGTGCAAACAGTGTCAGACTTTATTTTTGGGGGCTCCACAATCACTGCAGATGGTGACTGCAGCCATGAAATTAGAAAACACTTACTACTTAGAAGGAAAGCTTTGACCAACCTAGATAGTATATGGAAAAGCAAAGACATTACTTTGCCAACAAGTTCCGTCTAGTCAAGGCTACGGTGTTTCAACTAGTTTCCAGTAGTCATGTATGGATGTGAGAGTTGAAAGTGAAGAAAGCTGAGTGCTGAAGAATTGATGGCTTTGAACTGTGGTGTTGGAAAAGACTCTTGAGAGTCCCTTGGACTGCAGGCAATCCAACCAGTCCATTCTGAAGGAGTTCAACCCTGGGATTTCTTTGGAAGGAATGATGATAAAGCTGAAACTCAAATACTTTGGCCACCTCATGTGAAGACTTGGCTCATTGGAAAAGACTGATGCTGGGAGGGATTGGGGGCAGTAGGAGATAGGGATGACAGAGGATGAGACAGCTGGATGGCATCACTGACTCGATGGATGTGAGTTTAAGTAAACTCAGGGCATTGGTGATGGACAGGGAGGCCTGGCGTGCTGTGATTCATGGGGTTGCAAAGTGTCGGACATGACTGAGTGACTGAACTGAAGTGGGGAAAGGGAAGCATGTTGATTTTCTGGTCCTTCAGTGTCGCTCTGGACTTTCTTCTTCAGGCTCAGTATAAATAGGCAATAAATGAGAACTGCTCTGCAGTGAACTGGGTGGATGAAATATGTTAAACAAAGCTGAATCCTGGTCACTAAAACAAATACTGGTAGCTTTTTTCATGCTACACGTTATTGTTTTAATATTTGCAGTGAATAGCTTTAGAGCTACAGTAGAATGGGAGTTTACAATTGGAAACAATTGTTCTCTTTTGATGAAGGTATTTGTATGTTAATTCTTTTAGGTCAATCAAGGAGCATACAGTAGAGCAGACAGCTAATAAAAAGTGGTGCTAAAGGTTTCTATTAAGTTCACATAGTTCTTTTTACTCAATAGTTTTGGTTTAATCCTCCATTTATGACTACACATTTTTTCCCGCATCTTCCAAGTAATCTCTTGAAATGTTCATAACTTTTGCTAAACACTAGTTTTCTCTATCAATGTGTTAGCTAGATTTTACTACTCTTTTTATTCTCGGTCCATTGCTTAGTATTTCCTATAACTCTATGCCAAGTGTTCTGCCGTGCCATTTTCCCACCATAAACAACATTGCCTTCTGCACCTGGGATGAACACTAAGCTTTTGGTGTGCAGATTCAGTGATAAGTGTAAGTCATAACTGTTTAATACCTTGTAAGGGAATATATTGGATCTAATCTACAGTAAACAAGAGATTAAATGGTTGAATAGAGGTGTGTGCATGCATTCTAAATCACTTTAGCGGTGTCCAACTCTTTGCAACCCTACTGATTGTAGCCCAACAGGCTCCTCTGTCCAGTGGATTGGCCAGACAAGAATACTGGAGCATGCTGCTGTACACTCTTGCCAGTGATGCTCCTCACCTAGGGATCAAACCTGAGTGTTCTTGTATGTCCTGCATTGGCAGGAATATTCTTTAGCACTACCATCACCTGAGAAGCACCAAATATTGGTACATATGTACTAAATTTGGTTCAAACACTAAAGAATAATAAAAAACCCTATAATAATGTAACAGAGAAGGAAAAAGGTTAAAATTAGAAAAGTTAGATGTTAAATCAATTTTATAGGGACAATGTATAGAAAAAATAGGAAAGGAATGACTTTCAAATATTGTGATGCCCCCAGTGTAAAAAAAATTTATACATCTATCAACATGTTAATGTTCTGGTAATGGGTTCATCTACTGAATGCTAAACAACTGTAATTAATTGTCTGATCACTTTCAGGATGAACAGTATGCCCAGGGCAAACTGTACCATATCATTGCCTCTAACAACTGCCACATCAATTCCCTCCATACCCCTGAAGATAAAGAACACATTCAACGCATGTACATGAGTCTTTAATCTGGTTTTTTTTACCAGATCAAATGAGACAATATGTAGTTTACCAGGCTTCAGATTATTAGAGGTAATGGTTAAGTGTACATGCAGGAAAAGGTGAAGGCCTGTAAGCAGTTGGAGGCAAATTATACTATGCAGTTGATGAAGCATGAGCAAAATCAAGGTATGTAAAGATCTTTGAGGCAACATAAATAACAGATATATAAGTTGTCCATGGAGACAAGTTTAGTTCAACCAATGCACTAGACACAGGATTGCAGCTATTATACTGTACGAAAACAGTAAATTAATGGGAATGTCCATGTATAAAATAAAAGATACAGAATTCATGAATATGCAAGAAATACACCCAGTTTTGAGTACTCCCTGTTACTAGTGACTACTACGTGGAAGTCCTCTACTGCACCACTTGAGTCATTTCATCTACCTTTCAAGCTTCTCCTGATTCTGCTTCTAGAGGAACTAAGAGCATCTTGATGAAAGTGAAAGAGGAGAGTGAAAAAGTTGGCTTAAAGCTCAACATTCAGAAAACTAAGATCATGGCATCATATTATCTATGTATAATGATAATTGAAACTGAAATAGCATACTTGTCATTGTGACCTATGTATGATGATCATATAATCATTATGTTATATACATGACACATATGCATACCTTCAGCTAAGTTCAGTCACTCAGTCATATCCACTCTTGGAGACTCCATGGACTACAACACATCAGGCTCCTGTGTCCTCCGCCATCTCCTGAGCTTGCTCAAACTCACGCCCATCGACTCAATGATGCCATCCAACCATCTCATCCTAAGCCATCTCCTTCTCCTCCTGCCTTCAGTCTTTCCCAGCATCAGGGTCTTTTCTGATGAGTCAGTTCTTTGCATCAGGAAGCCAAAGTATTGGAGCTTCAGCTTCAGTATCAGTATTTTCAATGAATATTCTGGGCTGATTTCCTTTAGTATTGACCGTTTTGTTCTCCTTGCACTCCAAGGGACTCTCACGAGTCTTCTCCAACAGTGCAGTTCCAAAGCATCAGTTCCTCGGGCTTAGTTTCCTCATGGCCCAGCTCTCACATCCATACAGAACTACTGGAAAAACCATAGCTTTGACTAGATGGAATTTTATTTATATATATAAACATATATGTAACACACCTATGTAAGGAAAAGTTTTTAGAAAAGAATATAATTATATTTTAGATAAAGAAAACAAATAAACTAGTATAATTTGTTTTTTCAAATGTGCATTTTGGCTTTCATGTTGGGTCTAAAAACTTTTCTGCAAATGTAGTTTATCTTCCTGTGGGTAAAAGAAACAGAAATGTGTCTTTGTAACATTAACTGTAGAACAGCTTATTTACAATAGCTAATGAAAATCACAAAATTTTGAAACCTATAGAGTTGCCCAGTACTCTGCTATTGGTCATTTAACTAGCTGATCATTGACTTAATTCCTCCTTGACTCAGAAACTCTTATAGGTGCTTATTTACATCACTAAAGAAGGCAGGCAGACACTTGTTCTCTGGGAACTGATATTCTAGCTGGGGGAAGACACATACTTTAAAATAAGCATGAATATTTATTGCATTGTATGTTAACAGGTGACCTCTACTTCAGGAAAAGAACTAGTAAAGGAGAGGACATGGATTGGGGAATAAAGGTGAAGAAAGGGATGTGATTTACAGAACAACAACTTAGACCACGCTGAGGGGAGCAAACACGCTCTCTTGCATTCAAGATTCAAGTTTTGCCCTGTCCCGTCAGGTCTCTTGGTCTTCTACCCAACTTCAAAAATGTTTCCGTCTCTGAGGCTCTATGCAAACTCATGCAAATATGTATGTTCTGAACATTCTGCCTTTCTTCAGTTGAACTGGTCTGAATAAAAATTTTTAGTAAACCCCCCAAATTAAGTAACATTTTATGTAGCAAATTTTTTATAATTTTGTTTCCTGAAGAATTAATCTCCACATTATTTTCCATTTTTCAGCACACTGTCAGTGACCTAATTTTATTTTGTATAAATCTTATATATGCATTGCTATTCTAATATATTATGACATTTTAAATATATAAACAAAATATAAATTAAATGACAGTGAAATAAAAATAAATGGAAATGGTAACATTTTCTTCCACAGGGGATGAGGACACTTATCTTTATGGCCACTGGACTAATGGATTCTGAATGTACACACATAATTATATCAGTTGTTTACCTATGATAATAAAGTAATTTCTTTTATATATAGCTTCAATCAAAGTTCTCAGAAAACCACATGGGGCCAAGAATACAATTATATGTGAATAACTCTCTTCGTATGCATAAATAAGATTTTGTGAGCTCAATTCAGTAATCATTTTTAGTTCTTTTGATAGTCCATCAAGTTCATCTACTGGGAATTAATCCAAACTGTACAATATATTTGTTTTTTACAAGGTTTTAATCCCAAATCATAATAAAAGCAGAACAATGCCCTTGAAAAAAATGGCCTAGTGAAAAAATTGGCTTAAAGCTCAACATTCAGGAAACCAAGATCATGGCATCCGGTTCCATCACTTCATGGCAAATAGATGGGGAAACAGTGGAAACAGTGGCTGACTTTATTTTTGGGGGCTCCAAAATCACTGCAGATGGTGATTGCAGCCATCAAATTAAAAGACGCTTACTCTTGGAAGGAAAGTTATGACCAATGTAGACAGTATATTAAAAAGCAGACATTACTTTGCGAACGAAGGTGTGTCTAGCCAAGGCTCAGGTTTTTCAGTAGTCATGTGTGGATGTGAGAGTTCGACTATAAAAAAGCTAAGCACCAAAGCATTGATGCTTTTGAACTGTGGTGTTGGAAAAGACCCTTGAGAGTCCCTTGCACTGCAAAGAGATCCAACCAGTCCATCCTAAAGGAGATCAGTCTTAGGTATTCATTGGAAGGACTGATGTTGGAGCTGAAACTTCAATACATTGGCCACCTGATGTGAAGAGCTGACTCATGTGAAAAGACCCTGATGCTGGAAAAGATTGAGGGCAGGAGAAGGGGATGACAGAGGATGAGATGGTTAAAAATATCACTGAATCAATGGACATGGTTTTGCGTGGACTCTGAGAGGTGGTGATGGACAGGGAGGCCTGGCGTGCTGCAGTTCATGGGATCACAAAGAGTAGGACATGACTGAGAGGCTGAACTGAACTGAAATGAAATGGCCTAGAAGAATAAATAAAATGTCATATGGATATCATTATATATATGCATTAGTAAAGGAAATTAATGAAGACATACAGAAGGCTTACAGTTTGCTGAAACAGATAGTGCACTCCCTCAGAGCTGAATATATATATAACCTAGAAAATAGACTTCCTCAGCTTCTGATGACTTCTAAAAAAGGGGACCCCACGACTTTCATCTCCAGCCTGCTGTGAACTCCCTTCTACTTTCCTCCTCAACTTCCCTCCATGAAATCTCTTCCCTAGGTTATAAAACACACCTTGGGCTTCTGGTTCAGACAAGATGACATTTATCTCTGTGCCCACTCCTTTGTTTGTTCTGGAAATAAGAAGAGACCACTAAAGGAGACCTTTGATAGTTGCCAAGAAGAAGGTGAACTAGTTTAGGGCCTGAAGAATGGAAGAGCAACACAGCAGCACCTAAGAGATGACAAGCCAGGCCCAGCATTCCTGACCTCCAGCCTAGCATCAGAAGGCAGCCTGAGTAGGGCTGTTCCTCCCAAGGAACAAATGTGAAGGAACACCAGGTGGTGGTCTAGCTGCCAGGCTGTGTCTGACTCTTAAGGACCCTATGGACTGTAGCCCACCAGGTTCTTCTGCCATGGAATTCTCCAGGCCAGAATACAGATTCCCATGTCCTCCTCCAGAGGATCTTCCCAACTCAGGGACTGATCTGGGTCTTCACAAGGCAAGTGGATTCCTTACTGTCTGAGGCATCAGGATAGCCCAAGAAACTCAATAATCACATGGATATTTGGAAAATAAAAGGATAAAAACTGATGTTAATATTTGATAAAGTAGACTTTAGAGCAAAGAAAATTTCCAAAGACAAGGAAAACAAGGACTTTACATAAGTGAAAAAGAGTCCATTCAGCAGGAATTCATAATAATCCTAAATATGGATACACCAAACAACACAACCTCAAAATACTTGAAGCAAGAATAGATACATCATCTGAATACACATATAAACATTAATGATATTGAAACTGTGACATAAAACTTTTAAAAAAGAAATCATCAATCCAAGATAGTTTGACCAGAGAATTCTAATAAATATTTTAAAAATTAAGATCATTTTGATATAATTTTTTAAGAAAATGAAAGAGTGAGAAACCATTCCCAACTAATGAGATGGGGCCAATATTGATCTATTTCAAAATCAGACAAAGGCAGTACAAAAAGAAATTTCAGACAAACGTCTCTCACAAATGTGGAATTAAAAGTTTTCACTCTTACACATACAAATCAACCAAATGAATTCAACAATGCATAAAAACATCTCTTGATAGTTTCTGGTCCCTTCCTAAGTCTGGTCACATTACCTAATTCTTCAAAGGGTATACGTGAAACAAGGATACAGTCAGTTAGATTCCCAGTAATAATATTTTGATAACAGAAATACAGTGACAAATACTCAAGTCTAGGTCAAATCAGAAACTGATTTCTCCCATTAAAGTTAATCCTACCCAGGAATGCTAAATAGCTAGCAAAATTAACTACAACTAGAAGCATAAGATAAAGAAAACATAGCCACTATATAGAAATGGTGGTTGTGTTTGATATTCTTTATATGTCCCTCAGGAAACCTGTTGATCATTTTCTATTATGTTATGAACCTTTGGAGGCTGAGAAGACCAGACTTTATCCCTCTAGCTCTCCTTGCATCTGACTTCTACTTGAATTTGGCCAGGGGTGGACAAAAGAGATTGGAGAGTCAGTGGAGAAAGAGATCAGTGGATTAATTCTTTCCTCTGACTCCTTTCTTGCTGGGAAGTGGCCAAGTTGCTCCACTGAAGCCCAGAGCTCTGGTCAGAGGCCCTCTCTTTTAGCTGCAGCTATGTTCAAGACTCTTTAGAGACTGCAATATCCATTCTTTTCCTTTGCTCTGTTGGCCTATAAGTGTTGGTGCATCCATGTTCTTGCCTGTCTCAAAGAGTTTTGCCTTTCCTTTTAAGCTATCCTTAGTTCTGATATGGCTTCCAAATCCTTATAGTTCCTTGAATGTTATTTGCTCAGGCATGTCTGACTTTTTGTGATCCCCAGGGACTGTAGCCTAAAAGGCTTGTCTGTCCAAAGGTTTCTCCAGACAAGAATGCTAGAGTGGGTAACCATTCCCTTCTGCATGGATCTTCCCTGCCCCAGGGGTGTAACCCAGGTCTCCCACATTGCAGGCCAATTCTCTACCATCTGAGCCACCAGGGAAGCCAGTTTTCTTCATTTTCCTTACCTTTGTAAATCATCTTGATTTCTGACAATGATAGGGGTGTCTATGGAGCTGCTAGATAAAGATGGTCCCTCCAAGACCTAATGCT
The DNA here is from genome assembly GCA_917880005.1 of Nanger dama. Lineage (NCBI taxonomy): Eukaryota > Metazoa > Chordata > Mammalia > Artiodactyla > Bovidae > Nanger > Nanger dama. Next base: position 8,264,732 of record CAKJTW010000032.1, on the reverse strand, counting down.
AAACTGCTTACAACAGGAGGGGGACATCTTTTCTCCTGACTAAAATCATAAATAGAAAAACATGTCACATGTCATGTAAAAATAAGTGCTGAGAAATCAGTGATATAAGAATGACTTAGGTCAAAGTGCACAAACTTTAAGCTGTAAGATGATGAATAATCTCTGAGGACCTAATGTATAACCTGGTGACTATAGTTTGTAATGTGTTATTGACATTTGTGGGGCTTCCCAGGTGGTGTTAGTGGTAAAGACCCCTCCTGCCAGTGCAGGATGCATAAGAGACATGGATTGAATCCCTGGATCAGGAAGATCCCCTAGAGGAAGGCATGGCAACCCACTCTAGTATTCTTTCCTCGAGAATCCCCATAGACCACCGAGGAGCCCAGCAGGCTATATAGTCCGCTGGGACACAAAGAGTTAGACATGATTGAAGTCAGTTAGCATACATGTAAGAGAGTTAAACTTGAATGTTCTCACCAAAAAGATCCTAAAAGGTAAATATGTGAGGTGATTTTAATGGATATGTTAATTAAATCAATGAGGAAATCCATTAAGCATGTATACCTATTTAAATTACAATGTATACTTTAAATATCTTGCCATTTTATCTGGAAATCATATTTTATAAAACTGAAAAAAACTAAGAATTTCAATACTTTCTATATCATATTATAGATATTTGAGCCATTACTCTTAGTATGTAAAAGGTTTTTTTTTATTTTATTCCAGATAATAACCAATGAGATTCACCTGATATTCAGAAAAGAAAGAATCCTTGGAAATTATCTAGAAAATCCTCTCATATTAGAGATATATAAGGAAATCTAAGAATGATTAAGTCACTTATCAAAACTTATAAAACTCGATGCAAAAGTAGCAACAGAAACCAGTTTTCCTAGGTTTAAGTGAATCTTTACCAAATTACCTGGCAAATGGAAATATCTCCTATTCTTTGCAAAACTTGATTCTTATCTCTTTCACATATCTGATCATATTCCTCCTTGTATTCACTGTCCAGTTTGTATGTTTTACCAAGTAAATTGAATGCCTTGAAGTTTTAATCCTGGCATGTCTGTTCTCACTCTATATTTTCACATATGGCTAACTCTTCATAAATGCCATTTCTTCTTCCTGGAAGACCTTCTCTGTTTTACCTCATGACTTTCCTTACATCTTTCAGATCTCAGTAAAAACCACTTCCCCTAAGCAGCTGTTCCTGACTCTGACACAGCTCAGGTTTCCTTGTTATGTGGACATATGGCATTCTGCGCTTTTCCCTCTTGACAGGTGTCCCAATTGTGGTGCAACATTTAATTTTGAAATTTACCTCTTTCTCTTTTTCTATTAAAATTTAAGTCCTAATTCACAAAGTCATCAAGTGTGCTCTTCACTGCTGTCCATTCTTTGCATCCGGCAGGCCTTCCTTAACTGTTCATTCAATGAAACATTTTTATTCATGCAGAGTAAAATTCCAGTGAATTATTGATGCTGCTCTCACAGCATACAGTGAACTAGAACCATGGAGGACTTCTCTCCCCACCCAAACCCTTGTATCCTGGTTATTTGGACATAATTACAGAACTAGAACTGTGGGGGCTTACCTTGTGGCTCAGCTGGTGAAATATCTGCCTGAAATGTGGGAGGCCTGTGTTGGATCCCTGGGTTGGGAAGAGACCCTGGAAAAGGGAAAGGCTGCCCACTCCAGTTTTCTGGCCTAGAGAATTCCATGGACTGTATAGTCCATGGGGCAACAAAGATTTGGACATGACAGTGTGACTTTTACTTTCACAAAACTGTGGATGCATTCGTTTTTAATCATCACCTTATTAGACATCACCTTATTAAACCACTAGATTTTCAGTCTGTTATTCCACATGCACTATCCCTGGCAGTTCATGTCCTAAGATAATGTGATAATCCAGCCACAGACTAAAAGGCTGAATAGGACAGAACTAGAGATAGTGTTCTGAATCTGCCACTTGTGTCTCAGTTCAGTTCAGTTCAGTTCAGTCGCTCAGTCGTGTCCGACTCTTTGTGACCCCATGAATTGCAGCACGCCAGGCCTCCCTGTTCATCACCATCTCTCAGAGTTCACTCAGACGCATGTCCCTTGAGTCCATGATGCCATCCAGCCATCTCCTCCTCGGTCGTCCCCTTCTCCTCCTGCCCCCAATCCCTCCCAGCCTCAGAGTCTTTTCCAATGAGTCAACTCTTCCCATGACATGGCCAAAGTACTGAATTTTCAGCTTTAGCATCATTTCTTCCAAAGGAATCCCAGGGTTGATCTCCTTCAGAATGGACTGGTTGGATCTCCTTGCAGTCCAAGGGACTCAAGAGTCTTCTCCAACACCACAGTTCAAAAGCATCAATTTTGCAGCACTCAGCCTTCTTCACAGTCCAATTCTCACATCCATACATGACCACAGGAAAAACCATAGCCTTGTCTAGATGGACCTTAGTAGGAAAAGTAATGTCTCTGCTTTTGAATATGCTATCTAAGTTGGTCATAATTTTTCTTCCAAGGAGTAAGCGTCTTTTAATTTCATGGCTGCAGTGATTTTGGAGCCCCCTCAGAATAAAGTCTGACACTGTTTCCCCATCTATTTCCCATGAAGTGATGGGACCAGATTTCATGATCTTCGTTTTCTGAATGTTGAGCTTTAAGCCAACTTTTTCACTCTCCTCTTTCACCTTCATCCAGAGACACTTTAGCTCCTCTTCACTTTCTGCCATAAGGGTGGTGTCATCTGCATATCTGGGGTTATTGATATTTCTCCTGGCAATCTTGATTCCAGCTTGTGTTTCCTCCAGTCCAGCGTTTCTCAGGATATACTCGGCATATAAGTTAAATAAGCAGGGTGACAGTATACAGCCTTGACGTACTCCTTTGCCCTATTTGGAACCAGTCTGTTGTTCCATGTCCAGTTCTACCTGTTGCTTCCTGACCTGCATACAGATTTCTCAAGAGGCAGGTCAGGTCGTCTGGTATTCCCATCTCTTTCAGAATTTTCCACAGTTGATTGTGATCCACACAGTCAAAGGCTTTGGCATAGTCAATAAAGCAGAAATAGATGTCTTTCTGGAACTCTCTTGCTTTTTCCATGATCCAGCGGATGTTGGCAATTTGATCTCTGGTTCCTCTGCCTTTTCTAAAACCAGCTTGAACATCAGAGAGTTCATGGTTCACGTATTGCTGAAGCCATGCTTGGAGAATTTTGAGCATTACTTTATTAGCATGTGAGATGAGTGCAATTGTGTGATAGTTTGAGCATTCTTTGGCATTGCCTTTCCTTGAGATTGGAATGAAAACTGACCTTTTCCAGTCCTGTGGCCACTGCTGAGTTTTCCAAATTTGCTGGCGTATTGAGTGGAGCACTTTCACAGCATCATCTTTCAGGATTTGAAACAGCTCCAGTGGAATTCCACCACCTCCATTAGCTTTGTTCATAGTGATGCTTTCTAAGGCCCACTTGACTTCACATTCCAAGATGTCTGGCTCTAGATGAGTGACTATTTGCTATAGGATTCTCAGTTTCACTGCTAAGTCACTTCAGTCTGACTCTGTGAGACCCCATAGATGGCAGCCCAACAGGCTCCTCCGTCCCTGGGACTCTCCAGGCAAGAACACTGGAGTGGGTTGCAATTTCCTTCTCCAATGCATGAAAGTGAAAAGTCAAAGTGAAGTCGCTCAGTCCTGTTTGACTCTTAGCAACCCCGTGGACTGCAGGCTCCCAGGCTCCTCCACCCATGGGATTTTTCAGGCAAGAGTACTGGAGTGGGCTTCCATTGGCGTTCAATTTCTTAGCTGTGCTCTCTGATGATGACAGATAAAAATACTTTAGGGCAAGCCTACAAATCAAATATTCTTACTTTGTACAAAAAGATCTAGTCTCTTAGAAGGTACAAAAGAAATTCACCTCCTTGGTGAATTGTTACCTACTTTTCCCAGATGAAGTACCATCTTCCTCATTATAATATCCTTCTTCCTTCCTAATATCATCCTCACAATTTTTATCTACTGACCACATTCTGACCTATATTATAGTTAATTATATGAAAAACACCAGTCCCCAAACCTTTAATTGAGTTCCATTTGGTCTACGGAGTTACACCAACTGCCCTGAAGTTACTATTTATTGCGTATCAAACATGGCAGAAACTGGCCAGCCATTTGTTCTTTCTGAGGTAAACATTATAATTAAAGCAAATACCCAGCTCCTGGTATTTTGGACAAAATGACAACTGGACAAAATCTTAACTGCAATTCCAGACATAAGTTCCTTTTGTGTTGATTCTTTTCTTTTAGAGAACTTGCATTCTAGATAGCATTCAGGTAAATAGAAACAGGACTGATATGGTAGCTGGAAAAAAAAACCCACTGTTGCAGGAGACAAAAGTAGACAAATCATGCATCTTTTGTATAGTCAAGACCCATTTTTTAGGAGCTGGCAGCTCAGAGAGTAAAGAGTCCCCCTGCCTACAGGAGACCTGGGTTCCATCCCTGGTCAGGAAGATCCCCTGGAAGAGGGCATGTCAAACCACTCCAGTATTCTTGCTGAGAGAATGCCTATGGACAGAAGAGACTGGCAGGCTGCAGTCCAGGGGTCGTCAATCCAGCGGGTTGTAAATTGCTGGACATGACAGAGCAACTACGCAGAGCAAACGTCTCAAGGTGACATCCTGACATTTAGAAACAGTTTCTCTCACTAGTATGCTTAACTACAACTCCTGCTTTTCAGTGGAAATCAAAGATAAAAGTAATATTCCATAACAGTCGAGTAATTATTTCTATCAAGGTATTTTCTGAAATCTAAGCTAGAGAAATATAAGCTGCATAACCAAGTGATAATTTTCTTTTGGGAAAAAGAATAAAACCTCAGTTTGGAATCACATTTTATACAGAGATTTGCATACTCTTTGGAAATGTAAAGGATTTTCTACTCTAATTTTCCTTTCCCAGTTGAGAATACCAAGCCCAAGAGAATTAAAGATAAGTTTTCCAAGTCAAAGAGCATTTAAGTTAGGAATCTGATGAGAGTCCAGTGACGGGCCTTAGGGTCCAGTTGATTCATCTTTAGGCTGATGTGCTGGCTATTGGGGTACCAGTAATGGCGCTGTCTTCAGGCTGAATTGCTTTTACTTTGGGAAACCTCTATCTTTGTTTTAACACCCTCAACTCATCCATAAAATCCACAATCTATTGGTTTAAATGTTAATTACATCTAAGAAAATATGTTCACAGGTGAGCATGTCAAAGAACTACAAATTTGAAAGCAAATGTACAATTCTATGGAATATGTCACCATGTGCTTCAGAAATTGAATACCTATGCTACCTGTTCCACACTTATGACCTTGGAAGGGAAAACAAGATTGACACTTTTTTTTCCCCCATTTAATCACATTTAGTGTTTTTGTGCATGCAGGCTGCTGTTACAGAATGCCAGAGGCTGGGTGGCTTATAAACCACGTTACTTGTCACAGTTCTGGAGGGCAGAAGTCCAAGATCAGGGTGCCAGCATGGCTGAGTGAGTGAGGGCTCTTCTGGGACAATCCCTAAATAGAAGGGATGAGCAAGTATTTCAGGCCTCTTTCACAAGAGCCCTAATCCCATTCATGTGGGCTCTGCCTCATGACCTAATCGCTTTCCAGTGGTCCCAGTTCCTAAAATCGTTACTGTGGAGATTAGGTTCTCAATATATGAATTTTGGGAGACCACAAGCAGTGATCAGATTTTATTTTGGGGGCTCCAAAATAACTGCAGATGGTGATTGCAGCCATGAAATTAGAAAATGCTTAGTCCTTGGAAGAAAAGTTATGACCAATCTAGATAGCATATTCAAAAGCAGAGACATGACCCAGCAATCCCACTGCTGGGCATACACACCGAGGAAACCAGAATTGAAAGAGACACATGTACCCCAATGTTCATTGCAGCACTGTTTATAATAGCCAGGACTTGGAAACAACCTAGATGTCCATCAGCAGTTGAATGGATAAGAAAGCTGTGGTACATATACACAATCAGCCCTTAAAAGAATAAATTTTACTCAGTTCTAATGAGATGGATGAAACTGGAGCCGATTATACAGAGTGAAGTAAGCCAGAAAGAAAAACACCAATACAGTATACTGACACATATATATGGAATTTAGAAAGATAGTAATGATGACCCTCTATGTGAGACAACAGAAGAGACACAGAGGTATAGAACGGACTTTTGGACTCTGAGGGAAATGGAGAGGGTGGGATTGTTTGGGAGAATGGCATTGAAACATGTATACTATCATGTAAGAAACAAAGCGCCAGTCTATGTTCAATACAGGATACAGGATGCTTGGGGCTGGTGCACGGGAGGATCCAGGGAGATGATATGGGGTGGGAGGTGGGAGGGGGCTTTGGCATTGGAAGATTGTGTACACCTGTGGCTGATTCATGTCAATGTATGGCAAAACAAATACAGTATTGTAATGTAGAATAAAAAAATAAATTAATTAATTAAAAAAAAGAATCCAACAACACATTAAAAAGATCATAGATCATGACCAAGTGGGTTTTATCCAAGGGATGCAAGGATTCTTCAATATCTGCAAATCAATCCATGTAATACACCACATTAACAAATTGGAAAATAAAAGCAAAAAAAAAAAAAAAAAAGCAGAGACATTACTTTGCCGACTAAGGTCCGTCTAGCCAAGGCTATGGTTTTTCCTGTGGTCATGTATGGATGTGAGAATTGGACTGTGAAGAAGGCTGAGCGCTGCAAAATTGATGCTTTTGAACTGTGGTGTTGGAGAAGACTCTTGAGAGTCCCTTGGACTGCAAGGAGATCCAACCAGTCCATTCTGAAGGAGATCAACCCTGGGATTTCTTTGGAAGGAATGACGCTAAAGCTGAAACTCTAGTACTTTGGCCACGTCATCGAAGGGTTGACTCACTGGAAAAGACTCTGATGCTGGGAAGGATTGGGGGCAGGAGGAGAAGGGAACGACCAAGAATGAGATGGCTGGATGGCATCACTGACTCGATGGACGTGAGTCTGAATGAACTCCGAGAGATGGTGATGAACAGGGAGGCCTAGCGTGCTGTGTTTTATGGGGTTGCAAAGAGTCGGACACGACTGAGCAACTGAACTGAACTGATGCCTATGAATAAAAGGGCCTTTGCCAGATAGAAATTTCAGTGTGGAAAGTCCTCAAGACTTTATTCACTTCAGATATAAATTTCAAGTTTGGGGATTTCCCAAGACCATTTTGGGGTTCCATAATCAGCAAAGACTCCAAGAGTTCACTGAAAGCTGTTATACATATGGATATGGTTTATTCCAGATCTTTGATTTATTTTAATTCTTCTTTTTTATTTTTAGTGCAGTATAATTGAATTGCAATCCTATAGATGTCAGTTTTTGTTGAACAGTGAAAAAGGTATACATATGTGTATAAACACTCTTATTTAGATTCTTTTCTCATGGAGCACAAAAGGGTTCCAAATAGGAAAATGAGTACATCACAGTTGTATATTGTCACCCTGCTTATTTAACTTATATGTAGAGTACATCATGAGAAATGCTGGGCTGAATGAAGCACAAGCTGGAATCAAGATTGCCAGGAGAAATATCAATAACTACATATATGCAGATGATACCGCGCTTATGGCAGAAAGTGAAGAACTAAAGAGCCTCCTGATGAAAGTGAAGGAGGAGAGTCAAAAATTGGTTTAAAGCTCAACATTCACAAAACTAAGTTCATGGCGTCCGGTCCCATCACTTAATGGCAAATAGAAGGAGAAATAGTGGAAACAGTGGCAGACTTTATTTTTGGGGGGGATCCAAAATCACTGCAGATGGTGATTGCAACCATGAAATTAAAAGATACTTACTCCTTGGAAGGAAAGTTATGACCAACCTAGATAGCATATTCAAAAGCAGAGACATTACTTGCCAACCAAGGTCCATGTAGTCAAGGCTATGGTTTTTGCAGTGATCATGTATGGATGTGAAATTTGGCCTGTGAAGAAAGCTGAGTGCCAAAGAATTGATGCTTTTGATGTTGTTGGAGAAGACTCTTGAGAGTACCTAGGACTGCAAGGAGATCCAACCAGTCCATTTGAAAGGAGATCAGTCCTGGGTGTTCTTGGAAGGATTGATGCTAACGCTGAAACTCCGATTCTTTGGCCACCTCATTTGAAGAGTTGACTCATTGGAAAAGACTCTGATGCTGGGAGGGATTGGGGTCACGAGGATAAGGGGACAACAGAGGATGAGATGGCTGGATGACATCACCAACTAGATGGATGTGAGTTTGAGTGAACTCTGGGAGTTGGTGATAGACAGGGAGGCCTGGCGTGCGGCAATTCATGGGGTCGCAAAGAGTCGGACACAAATGAGCGACTTAACTGAACTGAACTGATGGGACCAATTGACATGATTTTAGCTTTTTGATATTGAGTTTTAAGCCGACTTTTTCATTCTCCTCTGTCATCCTCATCGGGGGCTCCTTAGTTCCTCTTCACTTTCTGACATTAGTGTTGTATCACTCACATATCCGAGGTTGTTGATATTTCTCCCAGCAATTATGATTCCTGCTTTTAGTCCATCAATTCACATGACATGCTCTGCATATATGTTAAATCAGCATGGTGACCATATTTAGCCTTGAAGGACTCCTTCACTAATTTTGAACTAGTTTATTGTTCCTTCTCTGTTTCTAACTGATGCTTTTTGAATTGCATACAGGTTTCTCATAGGATGGGTAAGATTCGTCAGGTATGCCCAACTCCTTAAGATTTTCCACTCTGTTGTGATCCACACAGTTTGCTGAGGTCAATGAAGCAGATATTTTTCTGGAATTGCCTTACTTTCTCTGTGTTCCAGCAAATGTTGCCAATTTGATCTCTAGTTTCTCTGACTTTTCTAAACACAACCTGAACATCTGGAAGTTCTGGGTTCACATAATGCTGAAGCCCTGCCTGGAGGATTTTGAGCATAAACTTACTAGCACTGGAGATGACTGCCCCTGTTCAGTGGCTTAAGCATTCTTTAGTACTGCCCTTCCTGGGAATTGGGATGAGGATTGAACTCTTCCTGTCCTCTAGTCTCTGCTGGCTTTTCCAAATTTTCTGAGACACTGAGAGGAACACTTTAATAGCATCATCTTTCAGGATTTAAAATAGCTTTGCTGCATTCTATCACCTCCACTAGCTTTATGGGCAGCAGTGCTTCTTAAGACCCACTTGACTTCACATTCTAGATGTCTGGCTCAGAGTGAGAAACTACACCATTGTGATTATCTGGGTTATTAAGACTTTTTTTTTTTTTTTTTGTATAGTTCTTCTATGTACTTTCCCCATCTCTTCTTGGTCTATTCTGCTTTATTAAATCTCAAAATACCAAAGAGTCAAAATGATCTTGAGAAAGAAGAACAAAGTTTGAGACCATGATTGCTGATTTCAAATATATTAGAAAGCTATAGTAATCAAAACAGAATGATTTGCTTCTGGCTCTAAAACAGACACAAAGATCAATAGTGTACAACAATGAAGCCAGAAAGAAATGCACACCCATATATTGTTGGTTAGCTTATGAAAAAGATCCAAGAATATCCAGTGGGGACAGGACAAACTTTTCAATATGGCTCTGGGAAAACTGGAGAGTCCTATGAAAAATGAAACTGTACCCCTGTCTTTTACCATATACAAAAATCAACAAAAAGGGATTAAAACCTGTATACTATCATGTAAGAAACGAAGCGCCGGTCTATGTTCAATACAGGATACAGGATGCTTGGGGCTGGTGCACGGGATGATCCAGAGAGATGATATGGAGTGGGAGGTGGGAGGGGGCTTGGCATTGGGAGATCGTGTACACCTGTGGCTGATTCATGTCAATGTATGGCAAAACCAATACAGTATTGTAACGTAGAAAAAAGTAAAAAAATAAAAATAAAGACTTTAAGCAATTAAACACCTAGAAGAAGACACTGAGGTAATCTTCTTGCCATCGGTCTTTTCAAAGAGGTTTTGGGTTTCACACCAAAAGCAAAGGCAACAACGGCCAATCAAACAAGTGAAATCCAATCAAACTCCAAAGAAAGGAACATCAAGAAAATCAAATGGCAATTTACAGATTGACAGAAGACATTTCCAAATCATATATTTGATAAGGGCTTAATATCTAAAAGTACATGAGACATACAACTCAAGGTCAAAAAACCCAAATAATTAAAATTTTTAATGGACTGTAAGAAAAATAAGAGTCTCAATAAATCTGGATATTAGACTGTAGATGATAGACAGAGCAAGGTTTTCCTTCTCGAACAATAAAAGCCTCTGCCTTCCTGGCATTACTTTCTTCATTTCCACTCACTTGTTTGACAATTACAGTTCAATGTGTACTTTCTTCAGTCAATAGCAATTACCCCACAGTGAGCTATAATATGTACCAAGAACAGCCCCACTGGGAAAAAAAAATCTTAATATTTGCCTATTTACTAATGAGGCATATCCAAAGGAAGGAAATTTCCAGAGTTTACAACACCATTGTTTTCTATATTTCATTTCAAAATTGAGCTACCTAGTAAGGAAAATGAGTTAAGAGACCTCAATAATATATAGATAGAAAATCATTTTAAATGGGAGAATAATTTGGGAGTAATTTATTACTACTGTTGTAACTCTAGTCCTTTTGTTTCTCTACTGCATCTACTAATAATTTATTACAAATATTATTATAAACACAAGGACTGCTGCTGCTGCTGCTGCTGCTGCTGCTGCTGCTGCTAAGTCGCTTCAGTCGTGTCCGACTCTGTGTGACCCCATAGACAGCAGCCCACCAGGCTCCTCTTCCCCTGGGATTCTCCAGGCAAGAACACTGGAGTGGGTTGCCATCTCCTTCCCCAATGCATGAAAGTGAAAAGAGAAAGTGAAGTCACTCAGTCGTGTCTGACCCTCAGGAACCTCATGGAGTGCAGCCTACCAGGCTCCCCCACCCATGGGTTTTCCAAGTAAGAGTGGGTTGCCATTGCCTACTAAAGTTATAGTGAATAGAGAAAGAATATATTAGGCAAGAAGTGAAAGTATGAGAAGTCAGCAATGCTAGTAAAGGGCAGTATTGTCTTGAGAGGAAGGAAGGTTCTCAAAGTTTCTTGAAACACAAAGATTGAGCCAGATGTGAGGAATTAGCCTGATTTATAAACCAGAAACTCTACCAGAAGACATTTAAGTTCATAAAAACATTACGATGCTAAAACCCAAAATGTAGACAGAGCATAGGCTAGGGCTGGGTATATAGACATTCAGAATTCCCCATTACTGAGTGCATCAGGCACTCAAGGACCACCCGCACTGAAGTCTTTCTCTGTTGCTCAACCTACAGGTACCAGCATGGAGAAAGAGCACTACTCCACAGGCATTAGAACCCTACTTTTATGGCCTCTTGGCTTTCCATAAGAAGCATTCAACACAGCAGATCCTCCATTCCATCCCATCAGGCTGACTCTCCAGGATCAACAGGAGTCCTCACCCTGGGATCATTCTGCAATCCCCATGGCTCCAGCTCCCAGCTTTCGTGGACACCAGTTGACTTACAGCCCTGTCGGAGGTATGAAAGGCTGCAGCATGGCTTGTCTATGTGGTTCTCAATACTCTCAGACTGTCACAGATTAGTGAGTTCACTCCTCAACTGCTTCAAATGCCTCCCCTGTCCCAGTGGATGGTCATGGATGCAGGGATCTCTCCCCTGAGCTTCAGCTCCCTCATCCCTGGGTGTAGGCTGGACCCCTTGCTCTCCTCCTTCTTTCCCCTTCCTCCTTGTCACTTCTTTCCTTTGTCCTACCAAGTTCTATATGGATCTGGATATTCCTTCTCAGAATTCAGGGTGTCCTGCCAGAATTCACTTGGTCTTCTGTGAGAACTGCTGCATCTTTAGACGTTCTTGATGCATCCATGCAGAGAGCTGTACCCCACTTCCACCTACCCCTCCATCATCTTGCCCACCCCCATTTGTGCATGTATTAGAAACGAGTTTCCATTTCTACTAAGTAACATTGCCATCACCACACATGTTTAACTTTTGCTTTATGAGGAGAACACAGGTAAGTTCCACTCTCTTCAGTTCAGTCAATCATTCAGTTGTGTCCCACTCTGTGTGACCCCAGGGACTTCAGCATGCCAGGCTTCCCTGTACATCCCCGACTCCCAGAGCTTGTTCGATGTCATTATTAGATCATGACACTCTAACTCAGATCGTCAACTTATTAATTTTTTATACATAAAAATATGTAACATTTAAAAATCTCTCCCTATTTTTCCTACCCTCCAGTCTTTGACAATCATTTTTCTACTCTGAGTTCCTTTTTTTTTTTTTGAGACTCCTTATAGTTGAGATCACATGGCATTTGTCTTTCTCTGACTAAGTTTACTTCGCATAATGCCCTCCAGTTTCATTCATGTTGCCACAAATGGAAGGATTTCTTTCTAATTCTAATGGCTAAATAATATTTACCTATATATGTCACATCACATTGTTTTAATCCATTCACCTGTTAAAAGATACTCAGGTTGTGCCTATACCAAGGCTACTGTGACTAATGCTTCAATGAACATGGGAATGCAGATCTCTCTCTGAGACAATGATTTCATTTCCTTTGACTATATATCCAGAAGTGGGATAAGGGATCACATAAATGTTCTCTTTTAAATTTCTTGAATAACCTCCACAGTGTGTTTCCATGGGAGTTGCACTGCTATACATCTCTATCAACAGTGCATAAGCACTCCTTTTTCTCCTCATCCTCAATAACATTTGTCATTTCTTACATTTTTGGTGCTAGACATTCAAACAGGTAAGAGGTGATACCTCCTGTGCTTTTGATCTGCATTTCCTTTGATTATTAGTGATGCTGAGTCTCTAGTCATATACCTTTTGATCATCTATATGTCTTATTTATGGGAAAATATCTATTCTTTAAATATCTAGCATACATTATGTTTACTATATTCCAAAATATGAAACTCAGTTGCCTAGCTATATATCAATAACAAACTATCAGAAAGTGTAATAAATAAAACAATTCCATTTACTATTGCATCAGAGAAAGATAAAACACTTAGAAATAAACTTAAGGTGTTGAAAGATTTTATGCAAAACCTTTAAGATATTGATAAGAGAAATTTTAAAAGAGTTAAAATATGTAAAATTAGGTTGTCTATTCAATGTGTTTATTGAGGTAGGATTTGTATGACTATAAGCTTCCCTCTTAGAACTGCTTTTGTTGCATCCTATAGGTTTTAGTTCATCATGTTTTCATTGTTCTTTGTTTCTAGGAATGTTTTGACTTCACTTATTTCTATAGTAATCTGTTCATTATTTAGAAATGTGTTTTTAATCAACATGTGCTTGTGTTCTTTATAGTTTTTTTTTTTTTCCCTATAATCGATATCTAATATGATAGTACTCTTGCCTGGAAAATCCCTTGGATGTAGGAGCCGGTAGGCTGCAGTCCATGGGGTTGCCAAGAGTCGGACAGGACTGAGTGACTTCACTTTCACTTTTCACTTTCATGCATTGGTGAAGGAAATGGCATCCCACTCCAGTGTTCTTGCCTGGAGAATCCCAGGGACAGGGGAGCCTGGTGGGCTGCCGCCTATGGGTCCGCACAGAGTCGGACACGACTGAAGCGACTTAGCAGCAGTAGCAGTAGCAGTATCATAGTGTTGTGGTCAGAGAAAATTCTTGATATAATCTCAATTTCCTTCAATTTACTGAGGTTTCTTGTGACCCAAGATGAGGAGAATGTTCTGTGTGCACTTGAGAGGAAAGCGTATTCTTCTTCATTTGGATGGAATGTGCTGAAGATATCAATTAGGTCTGTTTGTTTTAATATTTCCTTTTGGGCTTACGTTTCTTTATTAATTTTCTGTTTTCTTGATCTGTCCATTCGTATATGTGTGGTGTTAACATGCCCTACTATTATTGTGTTACTGTCAATTTCTCCTTTTTTGTCAGTTAGTGTTTACATTATGTATTGAGGTGCTCTTATGTAGGGTACATCAGTTCAGTTCAGTTCAGTCGCTCATTCGTGTCCGGCTCTTTGCAACCCCATGAATCACAGCACGCCAGGCCTCCCTGTTCATTACCATCTCTTGGAGTTCACTCACTCACGTCCATCAAGTCCGTGATAAATAGTTAAAATTGTTATGTCTTTTTCTTGGACTGATCCCTTAATATTTAGCAGTGTCTTTCTTAATCTCTTATAATAGTTTTGATTTTAAGGTCTATTTTTTCTGATACGAGAATTGCCAATCTCACAATATTTTGATTTCCACTTGCATGGAATATCTTTTTCCATCCTCTCACTTTCATTCTGTATGTGTCTCTAGAACTGAAGTGGATCTCTTGTAGAGAGCATATATATGGGTCTTGTTTTTGTATCCATTCAGTCAGTCTGTGTGTTTTGGTAAGAATGGGAGAATATAATAGCAAGAAAACAACTGAAAAAGAATTGCTTCCTAAAATACAAGCATCTCAAACAACTCAGTCATCAAAAGCAAAGGCAAGAACAAACTAGTGAGACCACATCAAACTCAAATCCTTCTGCATAGTAAAAGAAGCCATCAATAAAATGAAATGACAAACTATGGAATGAAAATATATATATTTGCAAATCGCATATTTGGTAAGGGCTTCATATCCAAGTATATATAAGAGACTCATGCTACTCAGTATTGAAAGAAATCAAACAACCCAAATTATTTAATGAGCAGAGGAAGAATAAGTGTTTTGAAAAATCTGAAGAGTAGACGGTAGATGAGAGACACTGAAAGTTTTCCTTCCAGAACAAAAGCCTGTGTCTTCCTGGCATTGCATTCTTTATCTCCAATCACCTGTTCAGTGATTGCAGTTCACAGTACACATCCTTCATTCAATAGCTATCACCCTACAGTGAGCTATATGTGCTCAGAATAGCCTTATTAACTATAACAAACTAATAATTACATACTTAATCCTGATGCATCTAAAATCCAAGGTGATTTTCAGAATTTTCTGCTCCATTGTTTTCTATATTCTATTTCAAAATTGAAACACCTAGTATGGAAATATGAGTAGGGGACCTCAATAATACATGGATAGAAAGTCAGTTAAAACTGGGAGCATTACTGGATTATATGTGGGGGAATGCATTATTATTAATACTATTACAATTTTATTCCCTTTAATTTTCTGCTATACTAGTGGATATTTATTTAAAATAGTAATACCAATATAGAGGCACATAGTACTCACGTTACAGTAGATTGAGAAAGCTACTGTGTGGCAGTAGCTATGAGGCAGGAAGTGAAATCACAGAAAATTATCAATAGTAACAAAACAAGGGGAAGTACTGCCTAGAAAAAGCAGAGTTCTCTAATTGTTTGGAGACAACACGAGCAAGCAAGATGTAAGCCAAACAGCTTAAACTGTGCATCAGAAACCGCACCAGAAGGAAAATGAAGTTCATAAAATGATGTTGATGCTAAACGCCAAAATCCAGACAGTAAGAGAACAGAGTAGGGTTTATATAGATGCTGAAAATTACTCAGAGAGGTAGATATGTATGCAAATACACTAAGGAGCATCAGAAAAATCAAAGCACAAAAGGGTCTGAAAAATAAATCGTAAAGGGACTTGGTAATCTGATCAAAAGAATAAAAGAATCAAACTAGAAAACCAAAATATAATGATTTGTGCACGTGATAGACCCAGAATGCTCAGCAGAGAAAATTTCAGCGTTAGTGACCAGCGAACAGAAGCCTCCTGCATCAGGAACAAACACCCTGGGCAGGACTCATGACTGTGACCTTCTGGGGACAGGCTCAGTTTCAAAGTCTGGGTACTATACCATCTAAAAGTGAACATAGACAAGGATTATAGCTTGCTATGGCACTGAATCAAGACAGTAGTGTTTGTTAGTTTACTTTTCTCATTCAACTCTAACGTTAATGAATCACTAATCAATGATAATTGACACCATCAGTTTCCAGTCAGAACCTCTTTAGTCATACAATGGATATGTGAACCTGTTTTATGATCCCCAATAACAGTTTTTATAATTGAAATTATTGATGTTTAATTGAACAGGCCTTGCTTTACAATACTGTACTGCTTTCGGCCAAACAGCAGCATGGATCAACCATAGGTATACTATGTCCCCTGCTCTTGAAGCTCCTTGCTACCTTCCTTCCCATCCCAACCCTCAAAGCTGTTCCAGAAAAATAAGGAAGGCTTCACAAATTTGTGTGCCATTCTTGGACAGGGGCCATGCTAATCTTCTCAGTATTATTCCAGTTTTTAAATATATATGCTACCAAAGCAAACACATGATTAAGAATTGGCAGAATGTCATGGAAACATGTGTAATATCACATAAGAAATGAATCGCCAGTCCAGGTTCAATACAGGAAGCTTTGGCTGGTGTACTGGGATGACCCGGAGGGATGGTACAGGGAAGGGGGTAGGAGGGAGGGTTCAGGATGGGGAATACGTTCACACCTGTGGCAGATTCATGGTGATGTGTGACAGAACCAATACAATATTGTAATGTAATTAGCCTCCAATTAAAATGGAGTAAACTTATATTAAAAATAAACATTTGAGATAAAATATTTAAAAAAACAATTTAATAGAAAAATATCATATAGTCACCTACCAATAAATGATCAATTACATTAGGAATTAAGGTATTCTGCTATATTTACTGCCTCTTATAAAATTGAATTTATAAGGTCCAAAATTTCATGAAGGAAGTAATCATGTATTTATGCATAGCAAATGGATACATGCACCGAAATATATGCGCACAAATACATTTATGTTATATAAGCTATTATCCTCCTTGCCTGTCACAATCAGCTCTTTAGTTGATGAGAGAGATAGTCCCAACTTTCTCCAGCTTATATGTCTCCTTTTTAAGAACCACTTCTTTTATTTTCATCACCTAATTTTAAATAACCATTTATTCTTACATACCATGCCCCTTTAAAATAACTAAAAGCAGAGAAAACCTAGTAAATGCTGATATCTTATCCTTAATTAAATTACCACTCTTCTGGTATATTCGAAAAAGAATGATGTTCAGATCTCAGTCAGGAGGATAAAATCTCTATTTTATCAGTTCTCTTGTCCAAACTCAATTCTTGCTAACTTCAGTCTTAAATTCTGCTTACCTGCAAAGGACACAAAGGAAAAGTAATGTTAAAATCATGCTAGGATGAGTCTATGACTTTATGCTCCTGTTGGCCAAAGGTAGGGCCAGGAATAATTTCTGAAATATTACAATACATCACAGAAGCATGGAGGTATAGTTCTACTGTCAAAGAGGAGATGCTTTATTTGCTATTTTCTCAAAGAAATAAATGTAAGGAGAGGATTAAAGATGCATAAAAGAAGAAGAGCTGTCAAGGTGCCTAAAAGAAAGACTAGCCAGGGCACTGATAATTGTCAGAGACTGTAACAGTGAGGGTCTTATAGACAGAGCAGAACTGGATAAAACCAGTGTTCTGGAATCACTGCTGTTTTGCAGTCAAAGACAAAATATTTTTCTCTATAGGCACAGTCATCATAGCTCCGGATGTGGTCCTGGTTACACACATGCAGACCGAGGGCCACAAGCACGTGTGATGTAACATCAGGAAGTGAACAGATGAGTGTATTGGTGCCCAGTCACCTGCATCTGCTAATAAGGGGACCTGGGGGAAATTATTTGCCTTCTCCAAGTCATCATATCTTTATTAACATAACTTGATGATCATAGTAAAGATTAAGGCCATCTCACAGGGTTCCTGTGAACACAAATTTTAAGATGTTTTAAGCTTTGGGGAAAGTATCAAAGACATGCATGGGGTTATGAGGTGAGTGAGCATATCCAAGGTACAATATCCTTTTTTTTTTTTTCTGGTATTCTCTCTGTACTCAATAATAGTGATCCGTCAGTCACCTGTTTACTCATACCCCAATGTGATGGTAAACCACACAGATAAACTGTATTTTTCTTGTCATTTCAGAGTCTAAAATTCAAGCATTAGTATATGTAGAGTAAAAATTGCAAATTCCTAGAGGGCCTCGCTGCTCAGAGTCTGCAGAGTCCCAACGTTAAACTGTCTTACAAGAATTGCCCAAACACTCTGGCTCAGAATATAGTTTCAAATGTTTGCAGAGCATAGAAGTACTTCTGGGAGCAATTCAAAAATACAGGGAGTAACCTACTTCTCCAACTATCTACCTGTGCAAATATCATCATCCATCTAAATTTACAGAGAAGGTGCTCCTTCTTTCCCACCCCAGCTTCTACAGCAACAACTCCTGCTCACAGCAATGGGAAAAGAGAAGGCTTCCTTCCGCAGGATGGAATTGATAACCTCAGGTGACGAGATCATCTCAGAATGGCTCATGTTTTTATTTAAACAGGGTCCTGCCTGCTCCTGCTGCTGGTCATGTCAAATTGGCTTCTGTGCCAAGGCAACCCATGCCTGTCCTGCAGTCCTGGCGTATCTGTCACCTCCATGAAATCCCTTACAGACTTGTTTATTGATGCCACCTGGCTGTCCCACGACTTCCATAACCTTTCCACAATACTGTTCAAGGAGTTTGTAAGTACTATGGTAGTGGTGGTTTAGTTGTAAATCGTGTCCGACTCTTGTGACCCTGTGGACTGTAGCCCGCCAGGCTCCCAGAAAGAAACTTCACCTAAATGATGGGGCTATACTATCCTTAAACAAGAAGGCTGCAAAAACAATTCTCTCGGTCAAAGAAGCCATCAGTTCATAAGATGTGGAAATCAAAGAAAGGATCAGTTTGTGAAATCTCAAAGTTTCCTGAGAAGTGCAATAAATTTTTCAATTTCCTTTCATTTATTTTCTTTTTTAAATAAGCAAGTAAATGATTTTGTATTTGTCAGCTAGGAATGACATAAAGGAATACAATAGACTCAGTGGAATAATCAATAGAAATTTATTTCCTCACAGTCTGGGGGCCAGAAGTCCAAGATCAGGGTGCCAGCAAGGTGAGGTTCTGGTAAGGACTCTTTCTTCCCAGGCTGGCTTCTCCCTGAGTCCTCACAAAGGGTGGGGAGTAGGAAAGAGAGATAGAGGAAAAGACACAGAGACACAGAGAGAATTCTCTGGTGTTTCGCTTCATGAAGACACTAACCCTATGGGATGAGTGCTCCACCCTAAGAGCTCACTTACCGTTAATGGGCTTCACTGGTGGCTCAGATGGTAAAGAATCTGCCTGCAGTGTGGGAGACTTGGGTTCTATCCCTGGGTCTGGAAGATTCTCTGGAGAAGGGAATGGCAAGCCACTCCAGTATTCTTGCCTAAGAAATCCCACTAACAGAGGCATCTGGTGGGCTACAGACCTTGGGATCCGAAAAAGTCAGAATTCTTTTTTGAAACACAATATTTTAGCAGTTAGGCCTCTAACACATGAATTTGAAGAATACACATTCAGTCCACAATACTACCTGACACAAAGCACTTTTAGGCGGGTCTGGGGAAAGGAAGCATATTGATTTTCTGGTCCTTCAAGGTCTCCATGGGCTTTCTTCTCCAGGCTCAGAGTAAATAGCCAATAAATGAGAACTGCTCTGCAGTGAGAAGGCAATGGCAACCCACTCCAGTACTCTTACCTGGAAAATCCCATGGATTGAGGACTCTGGTAGGCTGTAGTATATGGAGTCAATAAGAGTCGGACACGACTGAGTGACTTCATTTTCACTTATCACTTTTATGCATTGGAGAAGGAAATGGCAACCCATTCTAGTGTACTTGCCCAGAGAATGCCAGGGACGGGGGAGCCCTGTGGCTGCCATCTATGTGGTCGCACAGAGTTGGACACACTGAAGGGACTTCAGCAGCAGCAGCAGCAGCTCTGCAGTGAACTGGGTGGATGGAAGATGGGAAACAAAGCTGAATCCCGGTCACAAAACGAAGCACCACCCCTGGTGGCTCAGAGGTTAAAGCATCTGCTTCCAATGCGGGAGACCTGAGTTCAATATTGGTAGTTTTTTAAAGCTACAAATAATTGTTTTAAGATTTGCAGTGAATAGATTTTAAGCTACAATAGAAGGGGTGTTTACAATTGGAAACAATTATTCTTTTTCTGAGGAAGGTATTTGAAAGTTGTATATTAATTCTTTTAGGTCAATCAAGGAACACACAGTAGAGCAGACAGCTAATAAAAAGTGATGCTAAGGGTTTCTATTAAATTCAAGTAGTTCTTTTTACTCACTAGATTTTCTTTCATCCTCCATTTGACTGTCCCATTTTTTTTCCAACTCTTCCAGGTAAACAAGAATTTAAATGGTTACATATAGTTGCATGCATGCATTCTAATTCACTTCAGTTGTGTGTGATCTTTGCAGTCCTACTGACTGTAGGCCAACAGGCTCCTCTGTCCATAGGATTGGCCAGGCAAGAATACTGGAGTATGCTGCTGTACCCTCTTGCAAGGGATGCTCCTCACCTAGGGACCAAACTTGAGTCTTCTCCTGCATTGGCAGGAATATTCTTTACCACTACTGTCCCCTGAAAAGCACCAAATATGGGTACATATGTACTATATTTGGTTTAAATAGTTTTAAAAAAAGATAATAAAACAGAGAAGGGAAAAAGATTAAATTTAGAAAAGTTATATGTAACATCATTTTTATATAAAGAGACAATGTATAGATAGAAAAGTAGAAAAAGAATGACTTTCAAATTTTGTGATGACCCCCACATTAAAAAAAATTCACATCTATCAAAGATGTTAATGTTCTCTTAATGGCTTCATCTACTGAATGCCCAACAACACTAACTAATTGCCTGACCACTTTCAGAATGAAACATATGCCCAGGGCAAACTGTACCATATCAATGCCACCAACAGCTGCCACACCAATTTCTTCAATTTTCCGGAAGAAAGAGATAAAGCCCACCAGCTGAACGTGAGTCTTTCTCCTGGGTTTTTCACCGTTTCAGATGAGACAAAATGTAGGTTACCAGGTTCAGATCATTAGAGGTTATGGTAACTGTACATGCAGAAAAAGGTGGAGGAACCCTAAACAATTGAAGAGAAATTATGTTATGCAGTTCATGAAGTATGAGCAAAATCAAGGGATGACAAAAGATTTGTAGTAGCAAGATAAATAACAGACCTATAAATTGTCCATGCAGACAACCTTAGTTCAACCAATGCATTAGACACAGGATTGCAGCCATTATTCTGTATGAAAACAGGAAATGAATGCGAACTTCCATGTGTAAAAGATAAGATTGCAAAATTCCTGAATATGAAAGAAACACACCCGAGTTTTGAGTATTCCCTGTTACTAGTGACTCCTACTTCTGGAACTTAAACTGCACCACCAGAGCCCTCGCATCTGCCTTTCAAGGCTCTCCTGATTCTGCTTGTACTTCTCTGACACCTCCTTCATTTGTCATTCTCAATGACTCCTCAGTCAACTTTTATTCTTTGTTTGTAAGTCTCCCCCACAATGGCCTATAAAACATTGCTTTGCTTCTTATAGCCGCAAAAATTGCTGCTGTTCTGAGGACACCACAGTTTACATACCATCCTCATTCATTTATTGCAGCTCCAAATTTTCACTGTTATAATCTCCCCTTTCTGATTTCCTGCATTATCGTCCCTCCTAACATTATTTAAAAAATATTTTCACGTGCATCCCCCCTTAAAATTCTGTCCTCTCTCTCTACAACCTTCTTAATGATACCAGCATTCTTTTCCTCTATTAAGCTCATTAATAACGAGGGTGAACAAGTAAAGGAAAAAGGACAAAGAAGAAGAAGAGGAGGGATTGTTCAATAAGCTTAAATTTTATTGAGAGTTACTACATGGCCTCATATTTTACTCAGCACTTTATGTGCATTACTATATTTAATCCTATTCAGTTTTCTGTTCTTTACCAGTAAGACAGTTCATGGCTGTAAAGAAATCAAGCATGTTACTAGAGATCTTCAGCCCCCAGGATTGTCATGCTGAATTCTGCTAGCAGTAGTGAACCAGGGGAAAACCCTCGATAGTGAATCCCACTGATGCTGTTACTAAAGACCATGCTGTGCCATTTTCTGCCCGGACACATGTCAATAAAACAGACTCTTCTGATATCAGCAGGGGGCTGGTGTGGGATCAGGTGAGGAGAGAAGCCTCTTTAGGAATGCCATGTCTTCTTCCTTGTCTCTTTGTTGTAATATCATAAAAAATTACCAATCAAAAATCAATACGAAGGACTCATCTGATTCATTAATTCAAATGAATCACTGGGCGACAATGATGTGGGCACAGGTGGAATCCCTCTTTCCTGGGTCAGGCTCTGCAGGCACATACTGACTTGCCATAAAATACTTAGATTCTCTCACGCAAATATACAAACACAAAAGAACTCACTGAGTGGTGGTAGAATTCAGAGGAAAAAAGAAAATTCTTCATGTTATAAATTAGAACGCATTAGAAGAATCAGTTCCTAAAATAACCTAGACTTTTATATTTCAGCGAATTGTGAACTAACAGCTTACCTTTTATACTTTTGCAACTTTTACTACCTTCAAAAATCTTCGCATGCACATAGGAATAACCAAAAGTTTTTTAGGCATCTGCTCTGAGCAAAGATCACATGTTACCAAAACCACTGAATTATGGTTATTTTAATGAGACTGTTTCTTATGGTTGCTTAGAATGAAGACCTTAGTAAGCGGACACTCGTGTTACTGTACTTCTGGAATAATCCTCTGTATCATCTACTCACGGTGCTGCCGAGTATGAAAGAATTGTCAGAGGCTTTTCTATCAAGTGCCATAGCGGTTGAGAAAATGTCAGACAAACTTCAAACATTCATACAGACTCATTTCTGGAAGGTGAGCATACTGCAGAGGGCTTTCTTGCTTTGTTCATGAATGAAAGTGGTGACCTCTGTAATGCATAGGAGTTTGGAAATATCTCATTTTGTAAGAAAAAGAGTCATGACTTCTATATGTTAGACTGCTACTACATAAAACAGGAGCCTAGTCATTCATGGTCATAGATTCTACTGTAAAGGAATCAGAATTTCACTGCAGTTTTTGACATGTGCAGCCTTCGCTCCATTTCAAACAATTTCACTAAATATTGACTCTTCCTGGGCACAGGTGGTTGGAAATATTTTCAAGAGTAATAGTTCTAGATAACTGAATTTCCAAGATCAGCATTTGTCTTTAAAGTAATGCGGGACATATGCTATTGAAGTTCCACTTGTCTTCTTCCTCTGTTCTCCTCAAATCAACGGATGCGAGTGGGAAGAAGAAGAAATTTAAAACTAAACTGGAGTTACATATCTAGTTTTTAGATTTCTAAA
This sequence comes from Nanger dama, assembly GCA_917880005.1. Taxonomy (NCBI): domain Eukaryota; kingdom Metazoa; phylum Chordata; class Mammalia; order Artiodactyla; family Bovidae; genus Nanger; species Nanger dama. The sequence goes on along the minus strand of CAKJTW010000032.1, from coordinate 8,241,373 downwards.
AGTTTTCTCATACGCTGGCTCCAAAATCCATATATAGAGAGTTTTATATTCAATGTCTTCCTCAAATCTTTGTTTGATAATTAGAAGGAAAAAGATAAGCAAATACTAATAAAATGCATAAGAAACCATTATCATTTTGGTATTTAGATTACGGGTCCAGTCCTGAAGACGATGCACGATGCTGACAGTAGCTGGTCAGGACTCCCGTCCCTGATGTCCAGCGATGAAGATAGGCGTCATTCTGAATTGTATAACCTGTTCCACTGTCTGAGCAGGGATGCAGGTAAAGTTGACATGTACATCAAGATCCTGGCGTGCCGAACCCGCAAAACATGCTAAATCCACAGCCATCCCATCCAGCTCTGAGGTGGTCATAATAATCTATCCCATAGCAAGCTTCTTGAAATTTACAGCTTTTTAATGCGTGCTCTGTCATGGGTCTCCTCTTAAAAAATAAACACAGACTCTAGAGATGTCAAAAACTAAGAGGGAAATTTCTTAACACTTCTTATCTTCCTTTAAGAGTAAATCAAAAGAAAATTCACCAGTACAATTGAGAGAATGAAGCGCCTATTAAAATTAGTCACAAATAGCAGAACCTGGCATTACAAAGAAGACCATTAAGAGATTATGTAAGAATCACAGCCAATTATTCTGGGTCAAGTTATTAGAATCAAAGAATTAGACAATGCTTCATGGTTCTGGTCATGCTACCAAGGAGACTGAATTCTCAGGATTCTTTATGAAAGCCAGCCACACACTGTCAGCCAACTATCACACTGTTACACCAGACAAGATAAGTGCTTTGCACTTTTTTGTAAGTAGCATGAGGTTTACTGAACTGTCTAAGCATTGTTAGGATGCTGTCTTAGTCCTTCTGGGTTGCTATAACACAGGCTGAAAAACAATGGAAATGGATTTCCACAGCATGGTCATGCAGGGTCCTTTCTGGTCACACACTTCTTACTGTATCGTCACACAGGGGAGGGCTCGGCAGCTCTGAGTGTCTCTTATATATAAAAGCACTCAACTCATTGAAGAGGCTCCATCCTTATAACTGCATTACCTCACAAAGACTATGGATGCCATAACCATGGGAATCAGGGTTTCATCATATGAAAATTCTGGGGACAAAAATGCTGAGACCATAGCAGATACAAAGGTGAACTGGCTCATCCCTCCTCCAGGGGCTGTCATCACCCACACTCCATTCATCCTCTTTTCCTGCATCACCTTGCAGCCATTCCACACATTCTATCACTCCGGGTTTCCCAAGTCCAGGTCAGTCAAGAGTCAGCTGCATCTCATATTCAGCCTATTCAATGTTTCTCTCTCCCCTGCTGAGGCCCAGGGGGCCGACCAGGAAGTGCAGATGTGTCCATTTCTGCAAGGTTCCTTCTCTCTCCCTCTCTGGATCTTCATCCCTTGGGCCATATTGGAACAAGTAGGTGGTAACAAGAGGGAAAGTTCTGACATCACTGACTTACATGATGCTGTTGTAGCCTTTTATTGGTCCAGATGGACTGATCTGAAATTCCCCGTGAGTGACAAGTGTTTCTTTTGAGGGGTTATCCTGGTGATTTTCCAGGACATTCACAAGTTGGGTATCCCCATATTCATAGTTTCCTTTTTAATCAGAGGAAATGTTCTGGAACCCATAGCTCCCCACATGCACTAGTCACCAGAGCCCCTCTGTTTCCCTCACTCTGCAAGCACCAGCTGGAGAATATTAAGGAGCCCAGGGTCAGCTGCCTACTAGCTGACCCACAGGAAACCCATGTATCATAAACACTCTGAATGATTGAATGGCAGAAATCCTGGTGTGCATCTGTCCCCGCCAGGGTATTCTGGACAATTGTCCAAGTGGTCACATAGACACTGAATAGATGAGAAAGCTGGATTGAAAACCACATTACATGAGAAGTGAGATGCCATTCTCTTTTTAGAGTAACTATCCTTGTCATTAATTATTAGGCCTTACAAACATGTCCTAGTAGGTCCCTGAATTATAAAACCCTCCAAATAGACTGAGTCTCTACTGAGACTGGAGCAATGTGACTCGATTAGGGATGCTCAGCTTGTTTAACAGCCTCCTAACAACCTGGGATGAGGGCCAATCTCTTGACTGGCTCTCCTAAGAAGTCAGTGATGTGGCTGGGCTGGTTTTACAGCATGTTAGGGCTTTCGTAGCAATTCCTGACAAAGAAAATGGGAAATCAAAAGGTAGAAGCAAAAGGAGATGAATAAGAGAAGGAAGGAAAAACAGCAAAGGGTAAGTGAGTCTAGGACGTGGGTGGTGAAGGATGAAATGATGTTAGAACACTTTATTTTGAAGGACCCAAATATATATGCCTTTTAAAATATCCTAAGAGCAAACATCTCAGCATTTAACAATCACTCCCTTGCCATGCAGAAAGTGTTGATTTTCCCCTCTTTTACAGATTTCCATGTAAGATTAAATTTTAAGAAATGGCCCTATTATATCAAGACTAGTAACAATGGTTTGCAAAAGGAAACAAACAAAGAAGAAACTTTGAAGTTCACTGACGTTATAGATTAGTAAATCACATGCCATGGATACAATGAGGATTTAAACTGAGGTTTAAAAAATCTCTTATTTTCCAGAAGCAGGTCCACAAGTTGTAGAGAAGGAGAGGGTGATATAAACACACCACCTGCTATACTGCATGGTAGCGTGAGGAAAAATAAGATGTGACGCCACCAGGAGGCTACAGTGGATTGAAGTAAAGCTAGGAGCCATCTGAGTGTGTCATAGAAGTGATGCAAATGGGATAGCTTTATGATGGAGTTTTGAAACGTTGATGGGATCTTGATGTGCAAAAATAGAAAAACAGTATATCTGTCAATTCATTTAGGATCATCCTATGAAGTAAGGATCTCTGACATCCCAGATCAAGGAAACTGAGATATTAATACAGATAACATTACAAGGTATCAGTGAAAAATTAAATCTGACAAAAACACGAGATATGTTCATTTTTTACCATTCATGTTGTATCTCTCATGATTATGCTTCCATAATATACTGCATATATTATTGTAGAATTAGAATGGAGAAATACTTGTATGGATTTTTATGCATTAGGGAGAATCATATATTGCAAAATGTAGAGTTTGTCTTTATTGTTCAGTGCAACAGAAAACCAAGAATATTCATTCCAAGAGATCAGAATGTCAAGAAATAGAAAAGAGAAACTTTAATGTGGATTGAGGAATTGTGGCTGTTGGGGCTGACAGAGAAAAAGAAAGAGATGACAAAGAGCTGCAAATATTATGACACTAAAAATCAAAGAGGGCTCTGCCAAGTGAAAAGAAGCAAAGCATGTGAGAGATACAGGAAATGAAATAGACCTTGACCACATGCAAGGAATGAGGCAGACATAAGAGTCAAAAAAGGCATGGAACAATATGGGACTAGCTGAGTCAATAAATGACTGAAAAGTCAGAGAGAAGGGGGAGATGAATAGAGGTTTTATCCAAAAGCACCTGAGCTCTAGTTTCCTATATTCCATCATCTTAGTAGCAGAAATCACCCAAAATGATAAGGTTCTGCAGTAAATGATAGAAATAAATACTCTAAGGTATCTCTGCTAGATGCTGTGGAATACCAGAACCAAAGCAGAACTACCCAGTGATAACAAGCAGTAAGTCACTAGTCACTTTCAACACAAATAAGACATACATTGTAAAGCATAGAGGATGAATGGAAATCAAATGTAAACAACCAATCCCTTTACAGAGCCAATCTAAACAAAACAAAGCCTAAACCAAATAGAGGTTATGGTCTCCTTAATCATGTGTCCACGTTCTCTAAGAGGTTCTCATTCCTTTTTCCTGAATTCTTCCTTGTTTACTAACCCTTCTTTGCCTTACTCTCAGCAGACGGTCATCTAATCACTAATCAAATAAATAATTAAACAGTGTTCACTCCTGAGACATATTTGCATTGACTGATTCTTCAAACTGAAAAGCTTTCTAATCTCCTGAAAGTAAAATAGTAATACTGGAAAGACTCCTTCCCAGCCTCTTTCCAAAATGCCCAGAGGGCAGCAATTGCAGTCTAGCTACTTAGCCGTCTTCTGCCATAATTATAACCTCTTTGGATAGTGAAGACAGGAGAAGGATGAAGCACTGAATGATGTCGAGAAAGAAATGCATGGACATGTGGAAAAGACACCATAAGCCTTAAACACCGATCTATGCCTGCACACCATACCATGTGTGATGGGAGCCAGGTGGGCCTAATGAGGGATGGATTTTTTCAAGAAAGCTCTCTCTGAGTTGGCACTGAGAAGTTTGATTCAACTCAACTGTTTCAACATGATTCTTTGATTTTAAGACTCAAAGCCACTTGTCTCATTTAACTGCACTAAGTCAAAAAGGGAATATACTTATGGGTTATTTGAACATTGCCAAGAGATCATAAAAGTTTTCGTCACAAGGAGAAAATTGTAACTATTTCTAATGAGGGATGTTCACCAGACTTATTGTGGTGATCATTTTGCAATATCTATTAAATAATTATGTTGTACACCTGAAACCAAAATAACATTATATCTCAATATTATCTATGTATAATGAAACCCAAAACTAAAATAGCATATTTGTCAATGTGACTTATGTATAATGATCATATAATCACTATGTTATGTACATAACACATCATACCTTTAATTGACTTCAGTCACTCAGTCATATCCAATTGTTTGAGACCCCACCTCATGGACTGTAGCACATCAGGCTCCCCTGTCCTCCACCATCTCCAGGAACCTGCTCAAGCTCATGTCCATCGTGTTGGTGATGCCATCCAACCATCTCATCCTCTGCCTTCTCCTTCTCCTCCTGCCATAAGTCTTTCCCAGCATCAGGTTTTTTTCCAGTGAGTCAATTCTTTGCATCAGGTAGCCAAAGTATTCGAGCTTCAGCTTCAGTATCATTCCTTTCAATGAATATTCAGGGCTGATTTCCTTTAGTATGGACCAGTTTGATTTCATTGCAGTCCAAGGGACTCTCAAGAGTCCTCCCCAACACCGCAGTTCAAAAGCATCAGTTCCTGGGGTCTCAGTTTCCTTATGGTCCAGCTCTCACATCCATACTGACTACTGAGAAAACCATAGTTTTGACCAAATGAAATTTTATTTATATATCTAAACATATATGTACACACACATTGTAAGGAAAAGTTTTTGAAAAGGAATATAATTATATTTTGTATAAAGAAGACACATAGACTAGTGTAATTTGGCATAATGTGCATTTGGCTGTCATGTTGGGTCCATTCTTTCTTCAAATGTAGTTTATGTTTATGCTGATAATAGATACATAAACATGTCTTAACCTTGTAACATTAATGCAGAACAGCTTATTTACAATGGCTAATGAAAATCACAAAATTTTGAAACCTGTAGCCTGCCCAGTCCTCTGCTATTGGTCATTTAACCAATTGATCATTGACTTAATTCCTCCTTGACTCAGAAACTCTTATAGATGCTTAGTCTACATCATCAAACTAAGCAAGCAGACACTTATCCTCATGGAACTGATATTCTCACTGGGGAAAGACAGATAATTTGGAATAAACATGAATCCAAGTACATTATATGGTATGTTAACAGGTGATCTGTACTATTGGAAAAGAAATAATAAGGCAGAGAAATGGGTTTAGGGGAATAAAGGTGAATAAAAGGAGATGATTCAAAGGAAAACAACTTAGACCACACTGAGGAGAGCAAACATGCTCTCTTGCATTCAAGATTCACGTTTTCCCCTGTCCAGTCAGGTCTCTTGGTCTTCGGCCCAACTTCAAAAATGTTTCAGTCTCTGAGGCTCTATAAACTCACGCAAATATGCATGTTCTGAATATTCTGCCTCTCTCCAGTTGAACTGGTTTCATAAATAAAATTTGGTAAACTCTCCCAGCTTCAGCTCCCTCACCCCCGGGTGCAGGCTGGTCCCGATTGCTCTCCTCCTTCTTCTCTCCTCCTCCTTGTCCCTTCTTTCCTTGTCCTTCCAAGTTCTGTATGGATCTGGATATTCCTTCTCAGTATTCAGGGAGTCCTGCCAGTACTCACCTCGTCTTCTGTGAAAACTGCTGCATCTTTAGATGTTCAGAATCAGGCCCCCACACTGATAATGGTCAAAGACTTTAACAGTGAGTGTGATAGACAGAGCAGAACAAGGGGATAAAACCAGTGTTCCAGTGTCGCTGCTGTTTTGCAGTCAAAGACAAAATAGTTTTCTCTTTAAGCAGAGTCACCACAGCTTCCGCTGTTGTGCTGGTTACACACATACAGCCCAAGGGCCCACTGGCATGTGTGATGTGACATCAGGAAGTGAACAGATGAGTGTATTGGTGCCCAGGACCTGCATCTGCTAACAATGGGACCTGAGGAAAACTACTTGCCCTCTCCAAGTCATTGCATCTTCATTAACATAACTTGATGATCATAGTGAAGATTAAGGCTATCACTGGGTTTCTGTGAAACACAAATTTTAAGATGATCTGAAGCTTTTGGAAAAGTATCAAAGACATGCATGGGAATATTAAGCTCAGTGAGCAGATCCAGATACAGTATCCTTTTTCTGTTTGAAAGTACTTTGGTGGTGGTGGTTTAGTTGCTAAGTCATGTCTGACTCTTGGTACCCCATGGACTGTGTAGCCTGCCAGGCTCCCAGATGACATTTTTGCCTAAGTGACTGAGCTATACTGTGCTTGCAACAAGAAGGCTGCATCAGCCAATCATCAAATAACACAGTCTCTAGGTCAAAGAAGCCGTCAGCTCATAAGATGTGGAAATCAAAGAAAGGATCCGTTTTGTGAAATCTCAAAGACTCCTAAGAAGTGCAATAACTTTTTCAATCTCCTCCTCATTTTTTTAGTAAATTTCCAAAATAAATGATTTTGTATTTGTCAGCCAAGAATGCCATAGAAGAATACAATAGACTCAGTGGAATAATCAACAGAAATTTATTTCCTCACAATTCTGGGGGCTAGAAGTCTCAATTCAGGGTGCCAGCAAGGTGAGGTTCTGGTAAGAATTCTTTCTTCCCAGGCTGGCTTCTCCATGCATCCTCACACAGGGTGGGAGTAGGGAAGAGAGACAGAGGAAAAGACACAGAGACATAAGAGAGAAGTCTCCGGTGTTTTGCTTCATGAGACACTAAAACTATTGGGTCAGTGTTCCATCCTAAGAGCTCATTTAACCTGAATGGACTTCTCTGGTGGTTCAGATGGTAAAGAATCTGCCCACAATGTAAGAGACTGGTGTTCAGTCCCTGGGTCTGGAAGGTTCCCTGGAGAAGGAAACAGCAAGCCACTCCAGTATTCTTGCCTAAGAAATCCCATGGACAGAGGAGTCTGGTAGGCTAAAGAACATAGGGCCCAAAAGTCAAACCCTTTTCAAAACACAGTACTTTGGCAGTTAACGCTAACGTACGACTTTGAAAAAAACACATTCAGTCCAAAATACTACCTGACATAAATCACTAAAGTAAAAGAGGAGAGGTAAAAACTTGCTTAAAGCTCAACACTCCAAAACTAAGATCATGGCATCTGGTCTCATCGCTTCATGGGAAATAGATGGGGAAACAGTATAAACAGTGTCAGACTTTATTTTTTTGGGGGTCCACAATCACTGCAGATGGTGACTGCAGCCATGAAATTAAAAGACACTTACTCTTTGGAAGGAAAGCTTTGACCAACCTAGATAGCATATGTAAAACAAAGACATTACTTTGCCAACAAGTTCCATCTAGTCAAAGCTATGGTGTTTCCAGTAGTCATGAATGGATGTGAGAGTTGGACTGTGAAGAAAGCTGAGCACTGAAGTTTGATGGTTTTGAACTGTGGTGTTGGAGAAGACTCTTGAGAGCCCCTTGGACTGCAAGGAGATCCAACCAGTCCATTCTAAAGGAGATCAGTCCTGGCTGTTCTTTGGAAGGAATGATGCTAAAGCTGAAACTCTGATACTCTGGCCACCTCATGTAAAGACTTGAATCATTGGAAAAGACTCTGATGCTGCAAGGGATTGGGGGCAGGAGGAAATGGGGATGACAGAGGATGAGTGGCTGGATGGCATCACCCACTCGATGAATGTGAGTTCGAGTAAACTCCGGAAGATGTTGATGGACAGGGAGGCCTGGAGTGCTGTGATTCATGGGGTCGCAAAGTGTCGACATGACTGAGTGACTGAACTGAACTGAACTGAACTGGGGAATAGGAAGCATGTTGATTTTCTGGTGCTTCAGTGTCACTCTGGGCTTTCTTCTTCAGGCTCAGTATGAATAGGCAATAAATGAGAACTGCTCTACAGTGAACTGGATGGATGAAATATGTTAAACAAAGCTGAATCCTGGTCCCTAAAACAAATACTGGTAGTTTTTTTTCATGCTATAAGTTATTGTTTTAAGATTTGTAGTGAATAGCTTTAGAGCTACAGTAGAATGGGGGTTTGCACTTGGAAACAATCATTCTCTTTCTGATGAAGGTATTTGGAAGTTGTATGTTAATTATTTTAGGTCAATCAAGGAGCACACAGTAGAACAGACAGCTAATATAAAGTGGTACTAAAGGTTTCTATTAAATTCACTTTGTTTTTTTACCCACTAGTTTTTGTTTCATCCTCCATTTATGACTACCCATTTTTCCCCATATCTTCCAAGTAATCTCTTAAAATGTTCATAACTTTTGCTAAAGATTAGTTTTCTCTTTCAATGTGTTGGCTAGATTTTTCTACTCTTATTATTCTCAGTCCTTTGCTTAGTATTTCCTGTAACTCTATGCCAAGTGTTTCTGCAGTGCCTTTTCCCCATCATAAGCAACATTGCCTTCTGCACCTGGGATGAACACTAAGCTTTTTGGTGTGTGGATTCAGTGATAAGTGAAAGCCATAACTGTATAACACCTTATAAGGGAATATATTGGCTCTAACCCACAGTAAACAAGAGATTAAATGGTTAAATATAGGTGCATGCATGCAACATAAGTCACATCAGTGGTGTACAACTCTTTGCAACCCTACTGACTGTAGCCCAACAGGCTCCTCTGTCCAGTGGATTGGCCAGGCAAGAATACTGGAGTATGTTGCTGTACCCTCTTGCCAGTGATGCTCCTCACCTAGGGATCAAACCTGAGTCTTCTTATGTGTCCTGCATTGGCAGGAATGTTCTTTAGCACTACCATCACCTGGGAAGCACCACATATTGGTGCATATGTACTAAATTTGGTTCAAAGCCTAAAGAATAATAAAAATCCCTACAATAATGTAACAGAGAAGGGAAAAGGTTAAACTTAGAAAAGTTAGATGTTAAATCAATTTTATAGGGACAATGTATAGAAAAAATAGGAAAGGAATAACTTTCAAATACTGTGATGCCCCCACAGTAAAAAAAAAAAAAAAAAGGATACATCTATCAACATGTTAATTTTCTGGTAATGGGTTTACCTACTGAATGCTGAAAAACTGTAATTAATTGTCTGATCACTTTCAGGATGAACAGTATGCTCAGGGCAACTGTACCATATCAATGCCTCTAACAACTGCCACATCAATTCCCTCCATACCCCTGAAGATAAAGAACACGTCCAATGCATGCATGTGAGTCTTTTATTTTGGTTTCTTACCAGATCAAATGAGACAGTATGTAGCTTACCAGGCTTCAGATTATTAGAGGTAATGGTAAGTGTACATGCAAGAAAAGGTGGAGGCCTGTAAGCAGTTGCAGAGAAATAATACTATGCAGTTGATGAAGCATGAGCGAAATCAAGGGATGACTAAAGATCTTTGAAGCAACATAAATAACAGATCTATAAATTGTCAATGGAGACAAATTTATTTCAATCAATGCATTAGACACAGGATTGCAGCTATTATACTGAACAAAAAAGTAAATGAATGGGAATGTCCACGTGTAAAATAAAATGCAAAATTCATGTATATGTAAGAAACATACCCAGTTTTGAGTACTCCCTGTTACTAGTGATGCCTACATGGAAGTCCTCTTCTGCGCCACTCGAACCATTTCATCTACTTTTCAAGCTTCTCCTGATTCTGCTTCTAGAGGAACTAAGAGCCTCTTGATGAAACTAAAAGATGAGGGTGAAAAAGTTGGCTTAAAGCTCAACATTCAGAACTAAGATCATGGCATCATATTATCTACGTATAATGATAATTGAAACTGAAATAGCATACTTGTCATTGTGACCTATGTATGATGATCATATAATCATTATGTTATATACATGACACATATGCATACCTTCAGCTAAGTTCAGTCACTCAGTCATATCCACTCTTGGAGACTCCATGGACTACAACACATCAGGCTCCTGTGTCCTCCACCATCTCCTGAGCTTGCTCAAACTCATGCCCATCGACTCAATGATGCCATCCAACCATCTCATCCTAAGCCATCTCCTTCTCCTCCTGCCTTCAGTCTTTCCCAGCATCAGGGTCTTTTCCGATGAGTCAATTCTTTGCATCATGTAGCCAAAGTATTGGAGCTTCAGCTTCAGTATCAGTATTTTCAATGAATATTCTGGGCTGATTTCCTTTAGTATTGACTGGTTTGTTCTCCTTTCAGTCCAAGGGACTCTCAAGAGTCTTCTCCAACAGTGCAGTTCCAAAGCATCAGTTCCTTGGGCTTAGTTTCCCTACGGCCCAGCTCTCACATCCATACAGAACTACTGGAAAAACCATAGCTTTGACTAGATGGAATTTTATTTATATATATAAACATATATGTACACACACCTATGTAAGGAAAAGTTTTTGAAAAGGAATATAATTATATTAGATAAAGAAAACAAACTAGTATAATTTGTTTTTTCAGATGTGCATTTCGGCTATCATGTTGGGTCTAAAAACTTTTCTGCAAATGTAGTTTATCTTCCTGTGGGTAAAAGAAACAGAAATGTGTCTTAACCTTATAACATTAACTGTAGAACAGCTTATTTACAATAGCTAACAAAAACCACAAAATTTTGAAACCTATAGGGCTGCCCAGTACTCTACTATAGGTCATTTAATCAATTGATCATTGACTTAATTCCTCCTTGACTCAGAAACCCTTATAGATGCTTATTGACATCACTAAACAAAGCAGGCAGACACTTGTCCTCATGGAACTGATATTCTAGCTGAGGGAAGACAGATACTTTGCAATAAACATGAATGTTTATTGCATCGTATGTTAACAGGTGACCTCTACTTCAGGAAAAGAACTAGTAAAGGAAAGGACGTGGATTGGGAAATAAAGGTGAAGAAAGGGATGTGATTTACAGAACAACAACTTAGACCACGCTGAGGGGAGCAAACACGCTCTCTTGCATTCAAGATTCAAGTTTTCCCCTGTCTCGTCAGGTCTCTTGGTCTTCTACCCGACTTCAAAAATGTTTCTGTCTCTGAGGCTCTATGCAAACTCATGCAAACATGGATGTTCTGAACATTCTGCCTCTCTTCAGTTGAACTGGTTTCATAAAAATTTTTGGTAAACTCCCCCAAATTAAGTAACATTTTATGTAGCAAATTTTTATAATTTTGTTTCCTGAATAACTAATCTCTACATTATTTTCCATTTTTCAGCACACTATCAGTGACCTAATTTTATTATGTATAAATCTTATATATGCGTTGCTATTCTAATATATCATGACATTTTAAATATATAAACAAAATACAAATTAAATGACAGTGAGATAAAAATAAATGGAAATGGTAACATTTTCTTCCACAGGGGATGAGGACACTCATCTTTATGGCCACTGGACTAATGGATTCTGAATGTACACACATAATTATATCAGTTGTTTACCTATGATAGTAAAGTAATTTCTTTTATATATAGCTTCAATCAAAGTTCTTAGAAAACCACATGGGGCCAAGAATACAATTATATGAAAATGACTCTCTTCGTAAGCATATATAAGATTTTGTGAGTTCAATTCAGTAATCATTTTTAGCTCTTTAGATAGTCCATCAGTTGATCTACTGGGAAATAATCCAAACTGTACAATAGATTAGTTTTTACAGGGTTTAATATCTCAAATCATAATAAAAGCAGAGCATTGCCCTTGAAAAAAAATGGCCTAGTGAAAAAGTTGCCTTAAAGCTCAACATTCAGAAAACTAAGATCATGGCGACCGGTCCTATCACTTCATGGCAAACAGATGGGGAAACAGTGGAAACAGTGGCTGACTTTATTTTGGGGGCTTCAAATTCACTGCAGATGGTGATTTCAGCCATGGAATTAAAAGCTGCTTACTCTTGGAAGGAAAGTTATGACCAATGTAGACAGTATATTAAAAAGCAGAGACATTACTTTGCTAATGAAGGTGTGTATAGCCAAGGCTCTGTTTTTTTCAAAAGTCATGCATGGATTAAGAGTTGTACTATAAAGAAAGCTAAGCACTGAAGAATTCATGTGTTTGAACTGTAGTGTTGGACAAAACCCTGAGAGCCCCTTGGACTACAAGATGATCCAACCAGTCCATCCTAAAGGAGATCAGTCCTAGGTGTTTATTGGAAGGACTGATGTGGAAGCTGAAAATTCAATACATTGGCCACCTGATGTGAAGAGCTGATTCATTTGAAAATACCCTGATGCTGGGAAAGATTCGGGGCAGGAGAAGGGGATGACAGAGGATGAGATGGTTAAAGACATCACTGAATCAATGGACATGGGTTTGGGCGGACTCCAAGAGGTGGTGATGGACAGGGAGGCCTGGCGTGCTGCAGTTCATGGGGTCACAAAGAGTAGGACATGACTGAGAGGCTGAACTGAACTGAAATGAAATGGCTTAGAAGAATAAATAAAATGTCATATGGATTTCAATATATGTATATGCATCTGTAAGGGAAATTAATGAAAACATACAGAAGGCTTACAGTTTGCTGAAACAGAAAGTGTACTCCCTCAGAGCTGAATATATATATGACCTAGAAAATATGCTTTCTCAGCTTCTGATGACTTCTAAAGAAGGGGACCCCACGACTTTCATCTCCAGCCTACTGTGGACATCCTTCCACTTTCCTCCTCAACTTCCCTCCATGAAATCTCTTCCCTAGGTTATAAAACACACCTTGGGCTTCTGGTTCAGACAAGATGACATTTATCTCTGTGCCCACTCCTTTGTTTGTTCTGGAAATAAGAAGAGACCACTAAAGGAGACCTTTGATAGTTGGCAAGAAGAAGGTGAACTAGTTTAGGGCCTGAAGAATGGAAGAGCAACACAGCAGCACCTAAGAGATGACAAGCCAGGGCCAGCATTCCTGACCTCCAGCCTAGATCAGGAGGCAGCCTGAGTAGGGCTGTTCCTCCCAAGGAACACCAGGTGGTGGTCTAGCTGCCAGGCTGTGCCTGACTCTTAAGGACCCTATGGACTGTAGCCCACCAGGTTCCTCTGTCCATGGAATTCTCCAGGCCAGAATACAGATTCCCATGTCCTCCTCCAGAGGATCTTCCCAACTCAGGGACTGATCTGGGTCTTCACAAGGCAAGTGGATTCCTTAATGTCTGAGGCATCAGGATAGCCCAAGAAACTCAATAATCACATGGATATTTGGAAAATAAAAGGATAAAAACTGCTGTTAATATTTGATAAAGTAGACTTTAGAGCTAAGAAAATATCTACAAACAAAGGACTTAACATAAGTGAAAAAGAGTCCATTCAGCAGGAATTCATAATAATCCTAAATATGTATACACCAAATAGCACAACCTCAAAATACTTGAAGGAAAAATAGATACATCATCTGAATACTCCTATAAACATTAATGAGATTGAAACTGTGACATAAAACTTTTGAAAAAGAAATAATCAATCCAAGATAGTTTGACCAGAGAATTCTAATAAATATTTTAAAAATTAAGATCAATTTGATATAATATCTTAAAGAAAATGAAAGAGTAGAAAGGAAAACATTCTCAACTAATGAGATGGGGCCAATATTGATCTATATTAAATTCTGACAAAGGCAGTACAAAAAGAAATTTCAGACTAACGTCTCTCACAAATTTGAAATGAAAAATTTTCACTCTCACACATGAATTCAACCAAATGAATTCAACAATGCATAAAAACATCTTTTGATAGATTATGGTTCCTTACTAAGTCTGGTCACATTCCCTATCTCTTCACAGGGTATACGTGAATCAAAGAAACAGTAAGTTAGGGTCCCAGTAATAATATTTTGATACCAGAAATACAGTGACAAATACTCAAGTCTAGGTCAAATCAGAAACTGTCTTCTGCCATTAAAATTAATCCTACCCAGTCATCCTAAATGTCTAGCAAAATTAACTACAACTAGAATAATAAGATAAAGAAAACATAGCTACTATATAGAAATGGTGGTTGTGTTTGATATTCTTTATATGTCCCTCGGGAACCCTGTTGATCATTTTCTATTATGTTATCAACCTTTGGAGGCTGAGAAGACCAGACTTTATCCCTCTAGCTCTCCTGGCCTCTGACTTCTACTTGAATTTGGCCAGGGGTGGACAAAAGAGATTGGTGAGTCAGTGGAGAAAGAGATCAGTGGATTAATTCTTTCCTCTGACTCCTTTCTTGCTGGGAAGTGGCTGAGTTGCTCCACTGAAGCCCAGAGCTCTGGTCAGAGGCCCTCGCTTTTAGCTGCAGCTATATACAAGACTCTTTGGAGACTGCAATATCCATTCTCTTTCTTTGCCCTGATGGCCTATAAGTGTTCATGCATCCATGTTCTTGTATCTCAAAGAGTTTTCCTTTTAAGCTAGCCTTAGTTCTGATATGACTTCCAAATCCTTAAAGTTCCTTGTATGTTAGTCGCTCAGGCATGTCTGACTTTTGTGATCCCCAGGGACTATAGCCTACAAGGCTTCTCTGTCCAAAGGTTTCTGCAGACAAGAATGCTAGAGTGGGTAACCATTCCCTTCTGCATGGATCTTCCCTGCCCCAGGGGTGTAACCCAGGTCTCCCACATTGCAGACCATCAGGGAATCCAGATTTCTTTATTGTCCTTACCTGTGTAAATCATCTTGATTTCTGACAATGATGAGGGTGGCTATGGACCTACTAGATAAAGATGGTCCCTCAAAGATCTAATGCTAAACTGCTTACAACAGGAGGGGGACATCTTTTCTCCTGACTAAAATCATAAATAGAAAAACACACAGGTCATGAAAAAATAAGTGCTGAGAAATCAGTGATTTAAGAATGACTTGGTCAAAGTGCACAAACTAAGCTGTAAGATGATGAATAAGGTCTCAGGGTATAATCTGTAACCTAGTGACTATGGTTTGTAATGTGTTATTGACATTTGTGGGGCTTCCCAGGTGGTGTTGGTGGTAAAGACCCCTCCTGCCAGTGCAGGATGCATAAGAGACATGGGTGAATCCCTGGATCAGGAAGATCCCCTGGAGGAAGGCATGGCAACTCACTCTAGTATTCTTTCCTGGAGAATCCCCATGGACAGAGGAGCCTGGCAAGCTATATAATCCATAGGGCCACAAAGAGTTGGACATGATTGAGGTCAGTTAGCATACATGTAAGAGTTAAACTTGAATGTTCTCACCAAAAAGATTTTGAAAGGTAAATATTTGTGGTCATATTAATAGATATGTTAATTAAATCAATGAGGAAATCCATTAAGCATGTATACCTATTTAAATTATAATGTATACTTTAAATAACTTGCCATTTTATCTCGAAATCATCTTTTATAAAACTGAAAAAAAGAAAAAAAACAAGAATTTCAATACTTTTTATATCACATTATAGTATTTCAGCCATTACTCTTAGTATGTAAAAGGGATTTTTTTAAATTCAAGATAATAACCAATGGGATTCACTGGATATTCAGAAAAGAAAGAATCCTTGAAATTATCTAGAAAATCCTTTCATATTAAGATATATAAGGAAATCCAAGAATGATTAATACACATCAAAACTTATAAAACTCAATGCAAAAGTAACTATAGAAACCAGGTTTTCTAGCTTTAAGTGAATCTTTACCAAATTACCTGGCAAATGGAAATAACTTCTATGTGCTGCAAAACTTGATTCTTATCTCTTTCACAGATGTGAAAGACATATTACACCTTGTATTCACTGTCCAGTTTGCATAAGTTTTACCAAGTAAATTGAATTCCTTGAAGGTTCAATCCTGGGTGGCTGTTCTCACTCTATATTCTCATATATGGCTCAGTTCAGTTCAGTTCAGTTGCTCAGTCATGTCCAACTCTTTGTGACCCCATGCATCGCAGCACGCCAGGCCTCCCTGTTCATTACCATCTCTCGGAATTCACTCAGACTCATGTCCATCGAGTCCGTGATGCCATCCAGCCATCTCATCCTCGGTCATCCCCTTCTCCTCCTGCTCCCAATACTTCCCAGCATCAGAGTCTTTTCCAATGAGTCAACTCTTCGCATGAAGTGGCCGAAGTACTGGAGTTTCAGCTTTAGCATCATTCCTTCCAAAGAAATCCCAGGGTTGATCTCCTTCAGAATGGAATGGTTGGATCTCCTTGCAGTCCAAGGGACTCTCAAGAGTCTTCTCCAACACCACAGTTCAAAAGCATCAATTCTTCGGTGCTCAGCCTTCTTCACAGTCCAACTCTCACATTCATACATGACCACAGGAAAAACCATAGCCTTGACTAGATGGACCTTAGTTGGCAAAGTAATGTCTCTGCTTTTGAATATACTATTTAGGTTGGTTATAACTTTTCTTCCAAGGAGTAAGCGTCTTCTAATTTCATGGCTGCAGTCACCATCTGCAGTGATTTTGGAGCCCCCAAAAATAAAGTCTGACACTGTTTCCCCATCTATTTCCCACGAAGTGATGGAACCGGATGCCATGATCTTCGTTTTCTGAATGTTGAGCTTTAAACCAACTTTTTCACTCTCTTCTTCCACCTTCATCAAGAGGCCCTTTAGCTCCTCTTCACTTTCTGCCATAAGGGTGGTGTCATCTGCATATCTGAGGTTATTGATATTTCTCCTGGCAGTCTTGACTCCAGCTAGTGTTTCTTCCAGCCCAGCATGTCTCATGATGTACTCTGCATAGAAGTTAAATAAGCAGGGTGACAATATACAGCCCTGATGTACTCCTTCTCCTATTTGGAACCAGTCTGTTGTTCTATGTCCAGTTCTAACTGTGTCTTCCTGACCTGCATACAGATTTCTCAAGAGGAAGGTCAGGTGGCCTGGTGTTCCCATCTCTTTCAGAATTTTCCACAGTTGATTGTGATCCACACAGTCAAAGGCTTTGGCATAGTCAATAAAGCAGAAATAGATGTCTTTCTGGAACTCTCTTGCTTTTTCCATGATCCAGCGGATGCTGGAAATTTGATCTCTAGCTCCTCTGCCTTTTCTAAAACCAGCTTGAACATCAGGGAGTTCACGGTTCACGTATTGCTGAAGCCATGCTTGGAGAATTTTGAGCATTACTTTACTAGCATGTGAAACGAGTGCAATTGTGCGGTAGTTTGAGCATTCTTTGGCTTTGCCTTTCTTTGGAATTGGAATGAAAACTGCCCTTTCCCAGTCGTGTGGCCACTGCTGATTTTTCCAAATTTGCTGGCATATTGAGTGCAGCACTTTCACAGCATCATCTTTCAGGATTTGAAACAGCTCCACTGGAATTCCATCACCTCCACTAGCTTTGTTTGTAGTGATGCTTTCTAAGGCCCACTTGACTTCACATTCCAAGATGTCTGGCTCTAGATTAGTGATCACATCTTCATATGGACATCACCAGATGGTCAACACCAAAATCACATCGATTATATTCTCTTCAGCCAAAAATGGAGAAGCTCTATACAGTCAACAAAAGCAAGACCAGGAGCTGACTGTGGCTCAGACCATGAACTCTTTATTACCAAATTCAGACTTAAATTGAAGAAAGTAGGGAGAACAGCTAGATCATTCAGGTATGACCTAAATCAAATCCCTTATGATTCTGCAGTGGATGTGAGAAATAGATTTAAGGGCTTAGATCTGATAGATAGAGTGACTGATGAACTACGGAATGAGGCTCGTGACATTGTAGAGGAGACAGTGGTCAAGACCATCCCCATGGAAAAGAAATGCAGAAAAGCAAAATGGCTGTCTGGAGAGGCCTTACAAATAGCTGTGAAAAGAAGACAGACAAAAAGCAAAGGAGAAAAGGAAAGATAGAAGCATCTGAATGCAGAGTTCCAAAGGATAGCAAGAAGAGATAAGATAGCCTGCCTCAGCGATCAATGCAAAGAAATAGAGGAAAAGAACAGAATGAGAAAGACTAGAGATCTCTTCAAGAAAATTATAGATACCAAGGGAAAATTTTATGCAAAGATGGGCTCGATAAAGGACAGAAATAGTATGGACCTAACAGAAGCAGAAGATATTAGGAAGAGGTGGCAAGAATACATGGAAGACCTGTACAAAAAAGATCTTCACGACCCAGATAATCTTGATGATGTGATCACATATGGCTAACTCTTTATAAATGCCATTCCTTCTCCCTGGAAGACCCTCTGTCTTTTACCTCATGACTTCCCCGACATCTTTCAGATCTCACTAAAAACATTTTCCCAAAGCACCTGTTCCTGACTCTGACACAGCTCAGGTCTCCTTGTTATGTGGACATATGGCATTCTGCGCTTTTCCCTCTTGACAGGTGTCCCAATTGTGGTGCAACATTTAACTTTGAAATTTACCTCTTTCTCTTTTTCTATTAAAATTTAAGTCCTAATTCACAAAGTCATCAAGTGTGCTCTTCACTGCTTACCATTCTTTGCATCCAGCAGAGCTTCCTTAACTGTTCATTCAATGAAATATTTTTATTCATGCAGAGTAAAATTCCAGTGAATTACTGATGCTTCTTTCACAGCATACAGTGAACTAAAACCATGGAGGACTTCTCTCCCCACCCAAACCCTTGTATCCTGGTTATTTGGACATAATTACAGAACTAGAACTATGGGGGCTTCCCTTGTGGCTCAGCTGGTGAAATATCTGCCTGCAATGTGGGAGGCCTGTGTTTGATCCCTGGGTTGGGAAGAGACCCTGGAGAAGGGAAAGGCTGCCCACTCAAGATTTCAGGCCTGGAGAATTCCATGGACTGTATAGTCCATGGGACCACAAAGATTTGGACATGAATGTGTGACTTTTACTTTCACAAAACTGCGGATACATTTGTTTTTAATTATCACCTTATTAGATAGAAACCACTAGATTTGCAGTCTGTAATTCCATATACACTAGCCCTGGCAGTTCATGTTCTAAGATAATGTGATAATCCAGCCACGGACTAAAAGGCTGAACAGGACAGAACTAGAGGTAGTGTTCTGAACCTGCCGCGTGAGTCTACTGTTTGCCATGGGATTCTCAGCTTCACTAGAGGAGTTCAGCTTCTTAGCTGAGCTCTCTGATGATGGCAGAGAAAAATACTTTAAGGCAAGCCTACAAATCAAATATTATTACATTGTACAAAAACACCTAGTCTCTCTTGGAAGGTACAAAAGAAATTCACCTCCTTGATGAACTGTTACCTACTTTTCCCAGATGAAAGTGCCATCTTCCTCCTTATGGCTTCCTAATTTCATTCTCACAATTTTTATCTCACTGACCACATTCTGACCTATATTATAGTTAATTATGTGAAAAACACCAATTCCCACTCCTTTAATTCAGTTCCATTTGGGTCTACAGGGTTATGCCAACTGCCCTGAAGTTACTATTTATTGTGTATGAAACATGGCAGAAACTGGCTAGCCATTTGTCCTTTTTGAGGTAAATATTATTATAATTAAATATATTAAATATTATAATTAAATACACAGCCTCTGGTATTTTGGACAAAATGACAACTGGGCAAAATCTTAACTGCTATTCCAGATATAAGTTCCTTTTGTGTCAATTTTTTTCTTTTAGAGAATTTTCATTCTATTTTTTTTTTTTTTGAAGATTTTAAAAAATTTATTTCAATGCCCAGCTCCAGTATTCATACACACTGATTTCAGAGCATGGGCAGAGGAAGAGAGGTATAGTCTGTTTGTCTTGTCCCCAAGGGGACATAGCTAAGTCACCCTTCACTCCCAGTACAGACCTCAGAAGTCGCAGATCCTGGGCTCCAATTATCAGGATATACAGTAGGTTCACCAAGCTACAAAAATGCTCAAAGAACTTGCTTCCTCCCAGGAAGGCAAGCCTTCTACTCTTTATGTTTCCTGCCCACTCTGAGGACACAAAGCCCTTCTCTCTGGCCAGGTATCTGTTGGTAACTCCGGGAGAGTCTATCCATCTCATCATCTGCAGCAGCTATACTAGGTATCTGACATCCTATTTGGGAGCACCCCTGAGATCCTGAGTTTCTGGAGGTACTGCTGACACAGAGGGGGCAACTGGAGATACAGCTCAAAACCCTTGGGAAGGGCAGAATTAGGGAAGCTTATAGTGGAGAAAGTGCTGCTGAAGGCCCTCATCTGTCAGCAACCAAGTCTTCTGCAGCATGCTTCTACGGGCAGCCTTGATCTCGTCTGAGTAATTTGGGTCCTGGGAGAAGATGAAGCTGTTGACATGAGCCACAGCCACA
Organism: Nanger dama; assembly: GCA_917880005.1. Taxonomy (NCBI): domain Eukaryota; kingdom Metazoa; phylum Chordata; class Mammalia; order Artiodactyla; family Bovidae; genus Nanger; species Nanger dama. The sequence goes on along the minus strand of CAKJTW010000032.1, from coordinate 8,220,797 downwards.
GCATAGAGCACAGGGCACCAGAGTGGACAGAGTGCACCAGTAACCAGAGCCCGGAAGCAGAGCTGAAGGAGGGCCAAGTTGTCTTCAGAACTTGCATTCTAGATACCATTCAGGTAAATAGAAATGGGACTGATATGTTAGCTGGGAAAAAAAAAAAAAACCCACTGTTGCAGGAGACAAAAGTAGACAAATCTTGCATCTTCTGTATAGTCAAGACCCATTTTTTAGGAGCTAGGAGGCTCAGACAGTAAAGAGTCCCCCTGCACACAGGAGACCTGGGTTCCATCCCTGGTCAGGAAGATCCCTGGAAGAGGGCATGTCAAACCACTCCAGTATTCTTGCGGAGAGAATCCCTATGGACAGAGGAGCCTGGCAGGCTGTGTCCAAGGGTCATCAGTCCAGGGGGTTGTAAAGTGTTGGACATGACAGAGCAACTATGCACAGCAAAATTCTCAAGTCGACATCCTGATATTTAGAAACAGTTTCTCTCACTAGTGTGCTTAACTACAACTCCTGCTTTTCAGTGAAAATCAAAGATAAAGTAATATTCCATAACAGTCAAGTAATTATTTCTATCAAGGCATTTTCTGAAATCTGAGCTAGAGAAATACACTGTGGGATAGAGCAGATAATGAGAAGTATAAGAGATCCAACCAGGAAAGCTGCACAACCAAGCGATAAGTTTTTGGGAAAAAGAATAAAACCTCAGTTTGGAATCATGTTTTATACAGATATTTGCATAATCTTCAGAAATGTAAGGGATTGTCTACTCTATTTTTTCTTTTCCAGTTGAGAATACCAAGCCCTAGAGATGTGAAGATAAGTTTTCCATGTCAAAGAGCATTTAAGTTAGGATTCTGATGAGAGCCCAGTGATGGGCCTTAGGGTCCAGTTGCTTCATCTTTAGGCTGACGGGCTGGCGATTGGGGTACCAGTAATGGTGCTGTCTTCGGGCTGAATTGCTTTTATTTTGGGAAACCTCTATCTTTGCTCTTAACACCCTCAACTGATCCCTTAAAATCCACAATCTATTGGTTTAAATGTTAATTACCTCTAAGAAAATATGTTCTCAGGTGAGCATGTCAAAGAACTAGAAATTTGAAAGCAAATGTACAATTCTATGGAATATGTCACCATGTGCCTCAGAAATTGAATATCTATGCTACCTGTTCCACACTTATGACCTTGAAAGGGAAAACAAGATTGAGAGTTTTTTCCCCATTTAATCACATTTAGTGTTTTTTGTGCATGCAGGCTGCTGTTACAGAATGCCAGAGGCTGGGTGGCTTATAAACCACATTACTTGTCACAGTTCTGGAGGGTAGAAGTTCAAGATCAGGGTGCCAGCATGGCTGAGTGAGTGAGGGCTCTTCTGGGACAATCCCTAAATAGAAGGGATGAGCAAGTATTTCAGGCCTCTTTCACAAGAGCCCTAATCCCATTCATGTGGGCTCTGCCTCATGACCTAATTGCTTTCCAATGGTCCCAGTTCCTAAAATCTTTACTGTGGGGATTAGGTTTGCAACATATGAATTTTGGGAGACCACAAGCATTTAGACCATGGCACCCAATGAGGAGACTGACTTGTCTAAGCTAACCCAATGCCTCATCCATACTGAATGCTCTGTGGGGCTGATAGGAAGCCAAGGACTAAGGCAGCTGAATCAGACCAGCCGTCCCAGGTGGAGGATCTGAGATGGCAAACTCCTTGATGGATTTCCCAACAATATAAGAGTGTTTCCAGGGTCTTCCTTGGATATCAGTCATTGAGCAATCCCCCTTCCCCTCTTACACATGTCCTAACTGAAATATGAGTTAATTACTGAGTTCTTAGACAAAGTACCTATTGACCAACATGGAAACATCACGACAATGCCTATGAAGAAAAGGGCATTTGACAAATACAAATTTCAGTGTGGAAAGTCCTCAAGACTTTATTCACTTCAGATAGTAATTACAAGTTTGGGGATTTCCCCAAGACCATTTTGTGGTGCCATAATCAGCTAGGACTCCAAGAGTTCACTGAAAGCTGTTATACATATGGATATGGTTTATTCCAGATCTTTGATTTATTTTAATTCATTTTTTTTTAATTTTTAGTGCAGTATAATTGAATTGCAATGCTATAGATGTCAGTTTTTGTTGAACAGTGAAAAAGGTATACATATATGTATGAACATTCTTATTTAGATTCTTTTCTCATGGGGCACAAAAGGGTTCTAAATAGGAAAAAAGTACATCACGGTTGTATATTGTCACCCTGCTTATTTAACTTATATGTAGAGTACGTCATGAGAAATGCTGGGGTGGATGAAGCACAAGCTGGAATCAAGACTGCTGGGATAAATATCAATAAACACATATACGCAGATGACACCACCTTTATGGCAAAAAGCAAAGAAGAACTAAAGAGCCTCGTGAAGAAAGTAAAAGAAGAGAGTGAAAAAGTTGGTTTAAAGCTCAACATTCACAAAACTAAGATCATGGCATCTGGTCCCATCACTTCATGGCATATAGAAGGAAAAACAGTGGAAACAGTGGCAGACTTTATTTTGGGGGTGGGAGGTGGCTCCAAAATCACTGCAGATGGTGATTGCAGCCATGAAATTAAAAGATACTTACTCTTGGAAGGAAAGTTATGACCAAGCTAGACAGCATATTAACAAGCACAGACATTACTTTGCCAACCAAGTTCCGTCTAGTCAAGGCTATGGTTTTTGCAGTGGTCATGTATGGATGTGAGAGTCAGCCTGTGAAGAAAGCTGAATGCCAAAGAAGTGATGCTTTTGAACTGTGGTGCTGGAGAAGACTCTTTAGAGTCCCTAGGACTGCAAGGAGTTCCAACGAATCCATTTTGAATGAGGTCAGTCCTGGGTGTTCTTTGAAAGAACATTCTTTAGTACTGCCCTTCTTGGGAACTGGGACAAGGATTGACCTCTTCCTGTCCTCTGGCCACTGCTGGCTTTTCCAAATTTTGTGAGACATTGAGAGGAATACTTTAATAGCATCATCTTTGAGGATTTTAAATAGCTTTGTTGCTTTCTATCACCTCCACTAGCTTTATGGTCAGCAGTGCTTCTTAAGACCTACTTGACTTCACATTCTAGAATGTCTGGCTCAGAGTGAGAAACTACACCATTGTGATTATCTGGGTCATTAAGATTTTTTTGAATAGTTCTTCTGGGTACTTTTCCCATCTCTTCTTGGTCTATTCTGCTTTATTAAATCTCAAAATACCAAAGAGTCAAAGTGATCTTGAGAAAGAAGAACAAAGTTTGAGACCATGGCTGCTGATTTCAAATATACACCTGTGGCTGATTCATGTCAATGTATGGCAAAACAAATACAGTATTGTAATGTAGAATAAAAAATAAAATAAAATTAAATTAAATTAAAAAAAGAAAGATATAGTAATCAAAACAGAATGATTTGCTTCTGGCTCAAAAACAAACACAAAGATCAATAGAGTACAACAACAAAGCCAGAAAGAAATAAACACCCATATATTGTTGGTTAGCTTATGAAAAAGGAGCCAAGAATATCCAGTAGGGAAAGGACAAACTTTTCAAAATGGCCCTGGGAAAACTGGTGAGTCCTATGAAAAAAATGAAACTGTACCCCTGTCTTTTACCATATGCAAAAATCAACTAAAAAGAGATTAAAAAGTTGAACATAAGACTTTAAGCAATTAAACGCCTAGAAGACGACATTGAGATAATATTCTTGCCATCAGTCTTTGCAACATGGTTTTGAGTTTCACACCAAAAGCAAAGGCAACAACTGCCAAAACAAACACGTGAAATCCAATCAAACTCCAAAGAAAGGAACATCAAGAAAATCAAATGGCAATTTACAGATTGACAGAAGACATTTCCAAATCATATATTTGATAAGGGCTTAATATCCAAAAGTACTTGAGACATACAACTAAAGAGGAAAAAACCCCAAATACTTCAAATTTTTAATGGAGTGTAAGAAAAGTAAGTAAATAAATCTGAATATTAGACTGTAGATGAGAGACACAGCAAGGTTTTCCTTCTCGAACAATAAAAGCCTCTGCCTTCCTGGCATTACTTTTTTCAACTCCACTCACTTGTTTGACAATTACAGTTCAATGTGTATGTTCTTCAGTCAATAGCAATCACCCCACAGAGAGCTATAACCTGTACTAAGAACAGGCCCACTGGTGAAAAACAATCCTAATATTTGCAAATTTACTAATGAGGCATGTCCAAAGGAAGGTAATTTCCAGAGTTTACCACACTATTGTTTTCTATATTTCATTTCAAAATTGAGCTACCAGGTAAGGAAAATGAGTTAAGAGAACTCAATAACGTATAGATACAAAATCGTTTTAAATGGGAGAATTAATGGATTATAATTTGGGGGTAATTTATTACTACTGTTGTAACTGTAATCCTTTTGGTTCTCTACTGCATCCATTAATAATTGATTATAAATATTAATATCAACATAGGGACTGCTGCTGCTGCTGCTAAGTTGCTTCAGTCGTGTCCGACTCTGTGCGACCCCACAGACAGAAGCCCACCAGGCTCCTCTTTCCCTGGGATCCTCCAGGCAAAAACACTGGAGTGGGTTGCCATTTCCTTCCCCAGTGCATGAAAGTAAAAGTGAAGGTGAAGTCTCAGTCGTGTCTGACCCTCAGGGACCTGTGGACTGCAGCTTACCAGGCTACTCCAACCAGGGGATTTTCCAGGTAAGAATGGGTTGCCATTGCCCTTTAAAATTATAGTGAATAGAGAAAGACATAGAATATATTAGGCAAGAAGTGAAAGCATGGGAAGTCAGTAATGCTAATAAAGGGCAGTATTGCCTTGAGAGGAAGGAAGGTTTTCACAGTCTCTTGAAACACAAAGATAGAGCCAGATGTGAGGCATTAGCCTAATTTGTAAAACAGAAACTCTACCAGAAGACATTTAAGTTCATAAAAACATTACAATGCTAAAACCCAAAATGTAGACAGAGCATAGGCTAGGGCTGGGTATATAGACATTCAAAATTTTCCATTGCTGAGTGCATCAGGCATTCAAGGACCACCCGCACTGAAGTCTTTCTCTGTTGCTCAACCTACAGGTACCAGCATGGAGAAAGAGCACTACTCCACAGGCATTAGAACTCTGCTTTTATGGCCTCCTGGCTTTCCTTAAGAAGCATCCCATGCAGCATATTCCTCCATCCCATCCCATCAGGCTGACTCCCCACAGTCAACAGGAGTCCTCACCCTGGGATCATTCTGCAATCCCCATGGCTCCAGCTCCCAGATTCCATGGACACCAGTGGACTTACAGCACTGTCCGAGGTATGAAAGGCTGCAGCATGGCTTGTCTATGTGGTTCTCACTCCATTCAGGCTGTCACAGATTAGTGAGTTCACTCCCCAACTGCTTCAAATGCCTCCCCCGTCCCAGGTTACGACCGTGAATGCGGGGATCCCTCTCCTGAGCTTCAGCTCCCTCATGCCCGGGTGCAAGCTGGTCCCCTTGCTCTCCTCCTTCCTTCTCCTTCCTCCTAGTCCCGTCTTTCCTCTGTCCTACCAAGTTCTATATGGATCCGGATATTCCTTCTCAGTAGTCAGGGTGTCCTGCCATTGTTCACCTGTCCTCTGTGAGAAATGCTACATCTTTAGACGTTCTTGATGCATCGGTGGGGAAAGGTGTACCCCACTTCCACCTACCGCTCCATCATCTTGTTTACTGCCATTTGTGCATGTATTAGAAATGAGTTGCCCTTTCTATTAAGTAACATTGCCATCACCACACATGTTTAACGTTTGCTTTATGAGGAGAACACAGGTAAGCTCCACTCTCTCCAGTTCATTCAGTCATTCAGTCGTGTCTCACTCTGTGTGACCCCAGGGACTGCAGCACACAAGCTTCCCTGTACAACCCGACAACCAGAGCTTGTTCAATCTCATGATTAGATCATAAAGCTCAAACTTAGATCCTCACCTTATTACTTTTTTTAATACTTTATTCTACATTACAATACTGTATTTGTTTTGCCATACATTGACATGAATCAGCCACAGGTGAACACAGTCTCCCAATGCCGAAGCCCCCTCCAACCTTCCACCCCATATCATCTCCCTGGATCATCCCATGCACCAGCCCCATGCATCCTGCATCCTGCATTGAACATAGACTGGCGCTTCGTTTCTTACAAGATAGTATACTTGTTTCAATGCCATTCTCCCAAACCATCCCACCCTTTCCCTCTCCTTCAGAGTCCAAAAGTCTGTTCTATACCTCTGTGTCTCCTTTGTTGTCTCACATAGAGGGTCATCATTACTATCTTTCTAAATTCCATATATATGTGTCAGTATACTGTATTGGTGTTTTTCTTTCTGGCTTACTTCACTCTGTATAATCACCTCCAGTTTCATCCATCTCATTAGAACTGAGTCAAATTTATTCTTTTAAGGGCTGAGTAGTTCTCCATTGTGTATATGTACCACAGCTTTCTTATCCATTCATCTGCTGATGGACATCTAGGTTGCTTCCATGTCCTGGCTATTATAAACAGTGCTGCAAATGAACATTGGGGTACATGTGTCTCTTTCAATTCTGGTTTCCTCGGTGTGTATGCCCAGCAGTGGGATTGCTGGGTCATAAGGCAGTTCTATTTGTAATTTTTAAAGGAATCTCCACACTGTTTTCCATAATGGCTGTACTAGTTTGCATTCCCACCAGCAGTGTAAGAGGGTTCCCTTTTCTCCACACCCTCTCCAGCATTTATTGCTTGTAGACTTTTGGATCACACCCATTCTGACTGGTGTGAAATGGTACCTCACTGTGGTCTTGATTTGCATTTCTCTGATAATGAGTGATGTTGAGCATCTTTTCATGTGTTTGTTAGCCATCCATATGTCTTCTTTGGAGAAATGCCTATTTAGTTCTTTGGCCCATTTTTTGATTTGTTCATTTATTTTTCTGGGGTTGAGCTGCATAAGTTGCTTATATATCTTTGAGATTAGTTGTTTGTCAGTTGTTTCATTTGCTATTGTTTTCTCCCATTCAGAAGGCTGTCTTTACACCTTGCTTATAGTTTCCTTTGTTGTGCAGAAGCTTTTAATTTTAATTAGATCCCATTTGTTTATCTTTGCTTTTATTTCCAGTAAACTGGGAGGTGGATCATAGAGGATCCTGCTGTGATTTATATCGGAGAGTGTTTTGCCTATGTTCTCCTCTAGGAGTTTCATAGTTTCTGGTCTTACATTTAGATCTTTAATCCATTTTGAGTTTATTTTTGTGTATGGTGTTAGAAAGAGGTCTAGTTTCATTCTTTTACAAGTGGTTGACCAGTTTTCCCAGCACCACCTGTTAAAAAGACTGTCTTTACTCCATTGTATATTCTTGCCTCCTTTGTCGAAGATAAGGTGTCCATAGGTGTGTGGGTTAATCTCAGGGCTTTCTATTTTGTTCCATTGATCTATATTTCTGTCTTTGTGCCAGTACCATACTGTCTTGATGACTGTGGCTTTGTAGTAGAGTCTGAAGTCAGGCAAGTTGATTCCTCCAGTTCCATTCTTCTTTCCCAAGATTGCTTTGGCTATTCGAGGTTTTTTGTATTTCCATACAAATCTTGAGATTATTTGATCTAGTACTGTGAAAAATACTGCTGGTAGCTTGATGGGAATTGCATTGAATCTGTAGATTGCTTTAGGTAGTATACTCATTTTCACTATATTGACTCTTCCGACCCATGAGCATGGTATATTTATCCATCTATTAGTGTCCTCTTTGATTTCTTTCATCAGTGTTTTATACTTTTTGATACATAGGTCTTTAGTTTCTTTAGGTAGGTATATTCCTAAGTATTTTATTCTTCTTGTTGCAATGGTGAATGGAATTGTTTCCTTAACTTCTTTTTCTACTTTCTCATTATTAGTGTATAGGAATGCAAGGGATTTCTGAGTGTTGATTTTATATCCTGCAACTTTACTATATTCATTGATTAGCTCTAGTAGTTTTCTGGTCGAGTCTTTAGGATACTCTATGTAGAGGATCATGTCACCTGCAAACAGTGAGAGTTTTACTTCTTCTTTTCCAATTTGGATTCCTTTTATTTCTTTTTCTGCTCTGATTGCTGTGGCCAAAACTTCCAGTATGATGTTGAAGAGTAGTGGTGAAAGTGGACACCCTTGTCTTGTTCCTGACTTTAGGGAAATGGTTTCAATTTTTCACCATTGAGGATAATGTTAGCTGTGGGTTTGTCGTATATAGCTTTTATTATGTTGAGGTTATGTTCCTTCTATTCCTGCTTTCTGGAGAGTTTTTATCATAAATGGATGTTGAATTTTGTCAAAGGCTTTTTCTGCATCTATTGAGATAATATTCTAATCAAACTAACAAAGGCAAAACACAAAGAACAAATATTAAAAGCAGCAAGGGAAAAACAACAAATAACACACAAGGGGATGCCCAGAAGAATAACTGCAGATCTTTCAATAGAAACTCTTCAGGCCAGGAGGGAATGGCAAGACATACTTAAAGTGATGAAAGATAATAACCTTCAGCCAAGACTACTGTACTCAGCAAGGATCTCATTCAAATATGAAGGAGAAATCAAAAGCTTTACAGACAAGCAAAAGCTGAGAGAATTCAGCACCACCAAACCAGCTCTCCAACAAATACTAAAAGATAGACTTTAGAAAGGAAACACAAAAAGGACGTATAAAGTCGAACCCAAAACAATAAACTAAATGGCAACAGGAGCATACGTATCAATAATTACCTTAAATGTAAATGGGTTGAATGCCCCAACCAAAAGGCAAAGACTGGCTGAATGGATACAAAAACAAGATCCCTATATATGCTGCCTACAAGAGACCCACCTCAAAACAACGGACACATACAGACTAAAAGTGAAGGGATGGAAAAAGACATTTCATGCAAATAAAGACCAAAAGAAAGCAGGAGTAGCAATACTCATATCCAATAAAACAGACTTTAAAACAAAGGCTGTGAAAAGGGACAAAGAAGGCCACTACATAATGATTAAAGGATCAATCCAAAAAGAAGATATAACAATTATAAATATATATGCACCCAACATAGGAGCACCGCAATATGTAAGACAATTGCTAAAAAGCATGAAAGGAGAAATTAATAATAACACAATAATAGTGGGAGACTTTAATATCCCACTCACACCTATGGACAGATCAACTAAACAGAAAATTAACAATGAAACGCGAACGTTAAACGATACAATAGACCAGTTAGACCTAATTGATATCTATAGGACATTTCACCCCCAAACAATCAATTTCACCTTTTACTCAAGTGCACACGGAACCTTTTCCAGGATAGATCACATTCTGGGTCATAAATCTAACCTTGATAAATTCAAAAAAATCGAAATTATTCCAAGCATCTTCTCTGACCATAATGCACTAAGGTTAGATCTCAATTATAGAAGAAAAACTATTAAAAATTCCAACATTTGGAGGCTGAACAACACCCTTCTGAATAATCAACAAATCACAGAAGAAATCAAAAAGAAATCAAAATATGCATCGAAATGAATGAAAATGAAAACACAACTACACAGAACCTGTGGGACACTATAAAAGCAGTGCTAAGAGGAAAGTTCATAGCAATACAGGCATACCTCAAGAAACAAGAAAAAAGTCAAATAAATAACCTAACTCTACACCTAAAGCAACTAGAAAAGGAAGAAATAGAGAACCCCAGAGTTAGTAGAAGGAAAGAAATCCTAAAAATTAGGGCAGAAATAAATGCAAAAGAAACAAAAGAGACAATAGCAAAAATCAACAAAGCAAAAAGCTGGTTCTTTGAAAGGATAAATAAAATTGACAAACCATTAGCCAGACTCATCAAGAAACAAAGAGAAAAAAATCAAATCAATAAAATTAGAAATGAAAATGGAGAGATCACGACAGACAACACAGAAATACAAAGAATCATAAGAGACTACTATCAGCAATTATATGCCAATAAATTGGACAACTTGGAAGAAATGGACAAATCCTTAGAAAAGTACAACTTTCCAAAACTGAACCAGGAAGAAATAGAAAATCTTAACAGACCCATCACAAGCATGGAAATTGAAACTGTAATCAGAAATCTTCCAGCAAACAAAAGCCCAGGTCCAGACGGCTTCATAGCTGAATTCTACCAAAAATTTCGAGAAGAGCTAACACCTATCTTACTGAAACTATTCCAGAAAATTGCAGAGGAAGGTAAACTTTCAAACTCATTCTATGAGGCCACCATCACCCTAATACCAAAACCTGACAAAGACACCACAAAAAAGAAAACTACAGGCCAATATCACTGATGAACATATATGCAAAAATCCTCAACAAAATCCTAGCAATCAGAATCCAGCAACACATTAAAAAGATCATACACCATGACCAAGTGGGCTTTATCCCAGGGATGCAAGAATTCTTCAATATCCACAAGTCAATCAATGTAATTCATCACATTAACAAACTGAAAAATAAAAATCATATGATTATCTTATTACATTTTTATCCATGAAAAAATGTAACCTTTAAAAATCTCTCCCTATTTGTCCTACCCTCCAGTCTTTGGCAATAATTTTTCTACTCTGAGTTCCTCTTTTTTTTTTTGAAACTCCTTATAGTTGAGATCACATGGCATTTGTCTTTCTGACTAAGTTTACTTCGCATAATGCCCTCCAGTTTCATTCATGTTGCCACAAATGGAAAGATTTCTTTCTAATTCTAATGGCTAAATAATATTTACCTATATATGTCATGTCACATTGTTTTAATCCATTCACCTGTTGAAAGATACTCAGGTTGTGTCTATACCAAGGCTACTGTGAATAATGCTGCAGTGAACATGGGAATACAGATCTCTCTCTGAGGCAATGATTTCATTTCCTTTGACTACATACCCAGAAGTGGGATAATACATCACATAAACGTTCTCTTTTAAATTTCTTGAATAACCTCCACAGTGTGTTTCCATGGGAGTTGCACCGGTATACATCCCTACCAACAGTGCATAAGCACTGCTTTTTCTCCTCATCCTCAATGTTTGTCATTTCTTACATTTTTGGTACTAGACATTCAAACAGGCAAGACGTGATATCTCCTATGCTTTTGATCTGTATTTCCTTTGATTATTATTGATGCTGAGCATCTTGTCATATGCCTGACTGCCTATATGTCTTATTTGTGGGAAAATGTCTGTTCTTTAAAGATGTAGTATACATTATGTTTACTATATCCCAATATATGAAACTCAGTTGCCTAACTATATATCAACAACAAACTATCAGAAAGTGGAATACAGAAAACAGTTCCATTTACTATTGCATCAGAAAAAGATAAAACACTTAGAAATAATCTTAGGAAGGTGTTGAAAGATTTTATGCAAAACCTTTAAGATATTGACAAGAGAAATTTTAAAAGAGTTAAAATATGTAAAATTAGGTTGTCTATTCAATGTGTTTCTTGAGGTAGGATTTGACACTATAAACTATAGTTTATTACTATAAACTTCCCTCTTAGAACTGCTTTTGTTGCATCCTTTAGGTTTTAGATCATCATGGTTTCATTGTTCTTTCTTTCTAGGACTGTTTTGATTTCCCTTATTTCTATAGTAATCTGTTCATTATTTAGAAATGTGCTTTTTAATCAACATGTGCTTGTGTTCTTTATAGCTTTTTTCCCCCTATAATCAATATCTAGTATTATAGCACTCTTGCCTGGAAAGTCCCTTGGATGTAGGAGCCGATAGGCTGCAGTCCATGGGGTTGCCAAGAGTTGGACAGGAGTGAATGACTTCACTTTCACTTTTCACTTTCATTCATTGGAGAAGGAAATGGCAACCCACTCCAGTGTTCTTGCCTGGAGAATCCCAGGGACAGAGGAGCCTGGTGAGCTGCCACCTATGGGGCCTCACAGAGTCAGACATGACTGAAGCGATTTGGCAGCAGTAGCAGTATCATAGTGTTGTGGTCAGAGAAAATTTTTGACATAACTTCAATTTCCTTAAATTTACGGAAGTTTGATTTGTGACCCAAGATAAGGAGACTGTTCTGTGTGCACTTGAGAAAAGAATGTATTCTCCTGCATTTGGATGGAATATGCTGAAGATATCGATTAGGTCTCTTTGCTCTAATATTTCCTTTAGGGCTTATGTTTCTTCATTAATTTTCTGTTTTCTTGATCTGTCAATTGGTATAGGTGTGGTGTTAACATGCCCTACTATTATTGTGTTACTGGCAATTTCTCCTTTTTTGTCAGCTGGTGATTACATTATGTATTGAGGTGCTCTTATGTAGGGTACATAAATAGTTAAAATTGTTACATCTTTTTCTTGGACTGATCCCTTGATCATTTGGCAGTGTTCTTCTTAATCGCTTATAATAGTTTTGATTGTAAGGTCTATTTTTTCTGATATGAGAATTGCCAAGATCACAATCTTTTCATTTCCACTAGCATGGAATATCTTTTTCCATCCTCTTACTTTCATTCTGTATGTGTCTCTAGGACTGAAGTGGATCTCTTGTAGACAGCATATATATGGGTCTTGTTTTTGTATCCATTCAGCCAGTCTGTGTCTTTTGGTAAGAACTAAAGAATATAGTAGCAAATAAGACAACTGATAAAGGATTACTTATCAAAATACAAGCATCTGAAACAACTCAGTCATCAAAAGCAAGGGCAAGAACTACAAAAATAAACTAGTGAGACCACATTAAACTCAAAACCTTCTGCATAGTAAAAGAAGCCATCAATAAAATGAAATGACAACCTATGGAATGAAAAAATGTATATTTGCAAATCGCATATTTGGTAAGGGCTTCATATCCAAGTATATATAAGAGACTCACGCTACTCAGTATTGAAAGAAATCAAACAACCCAAATTATTAAATGAGCAGAGGAAGAGTAAGTGTTATGAAAAATCTGAAGAGTAGACGGTAGATGAGAGACACTGTGAGTTTTTCCTTCCAGAACAAAAGCCTGTATGTTCCTGGCATTGCATTCTATATCTCCAATCACCTGTTTGGTGATTGCAGTTCACAGTACACATCCTTCATTCAATAGCTATCACCCTACACTGGGCTATTTGTGCTCAGAATAGCTTATTAACTATAACAAACTAATAATTACATACTTAATGTTGATGCATCTAAAATCCAAGGTGATTTTCAGAATTTTCTGCTCCATTGTTTTCCATATTCTATTTCAAAATTGCAACACCTAGTACAGAAAAATGAGTAGGCGACCTCAATAATACAGGATAGAAAGTCAATTAAAACTGGGAGCATTACTGGATTATATTTGGCGGGAATGTATTATTACTAATACTATTACAATTTTAACTCTTTAATTTTCTGCTATACCAGTGGATATTTATTTAAAATAGTAATACCAATATAGAGGCACATAGTACTCACGTTACAGTAGTTTGAGAAAGACAAAGCTTATGAGGCAGGAAGTGAAATCACAGAAAATTATCAATGGTAACAAAACAAGCGGAAGTACTGCCTAGTAAAAGCAAGAGTTCTCTAACTGTTTGGAGAGAACGCGAACAAGCAAGGTGTCAGCCAACCAGCTTAAACTGTGTACCAGAAACCACACCAGAAGGAAAATGAAGTTCATAAAAATATGTGGATGCTAAGCGCCAAATCCAGACAGTAAGAGAATAGGGTAGGGTTTATATAGATGCTGAAAATACTCAGAGAGGTAGACATGGAAGCAAATACACTAACAAGCATCAGAAAAATCAAAGCACAAAAGGGTCTGAAAAATAAATCATAAAGGGACTTGTTAGTCTGATCGAAAAAATAAGAGAATCAAATTAGAAAACCAAAATATAAAGGCTTGCTCAGGAAAGAAATTTTTGGCCTTAGTGACCAGCGAACAGAAACCTCCAGAATCAGGAACAAAACTCTGGGCAGGACTCATGACTGTGTGCTTCTGGGAACAGGCTTTGTTTCAAAGTTGGGCACTATACCACCTAAAAGCGAACACAGACAAGAATTATAGCTTGCTATGACACTGAATCACTGACAGTAGTATTTGTTAGTTTACTTTTCTCATTCAACTATAACATTAATGAATCATTATTCAATGATAATTGACACCATCAGTTTCCAATCAGAACCTCTTTAGTCATACAATGGATATGTGAACCTTTTATCTGATCCTGAATAACAGTTTTTATAATTGAATTTATTGATGTTTAATTGAAGGGGGACTTGCTTTACAATACTGTACTGCTTTCTTCCAAACATCAGCATGAATCAGCCATAGGTATACCTATGTCCCCTGCTCTTGAACCTCTTTGCCACCTTCCCTCCCATCCCAACCCTCGAAGCTGTTACAGGTAAATATGGAAGGTCACAAATTTGTGTGTCATCCTTGGAACAAATTTGTGTGTCATCCTTGGTCAGGGGCTATGCTAATCTTCTCAGTATTATTCCAATTTTTAAATATACGTGCTTCCAAGCACATGAATAAGAATTGGTGGAATGTCATGGAAACATGTGTAATATCACATAAGAAACGAATCGCCAGTCCAGGTTCAATACAGGATCCTTAGGCTGGTGCACTGGGATGACCCAGAAGGATGATACAGGGAAGGAGGTGGGAGGGGGTTCAGGATGGGGAATACATGCACACCTGTGGCAGATTCATGGTGATGTGTGACAGAACCAATACAATATTGTAAAGTAATTAGCCTCCAATTAAAATAAATAAATTTAAATTAAAAATAAATATTTGAGATAAAATATTAAAAAAATTTAACAGAAAAAAATCATATAGTCATCTACCAATAAATGATCAACTACATTAGGAATTAAGGTATTCTGCTATATATACTGCCTCTTATATAATCAAATTTTTAAGGTCCAAAGATTCATGAAAGAATTAAGCATATATTTATGCATAGAACATGTATACATGCGCACAAATACCTTTATGTTATATAAGCTATTATCCTCCTTGTCTGTCACAATAAGCTCTTTAGTTGATGAGAGAGATAGTCCCAAATTTCTCCAACTTATATGTCTCCTTTTTGAGAACCATTTCTTTTATTTTCATCACCTAATTTTAAATAACCATTTATTCTTAGGTACCATGCCCCTTTAAAATAATTAAAGCAGAGAAAACCTCATGAATGCTGATATCTTATCCTTAATTAAATTATCACTCTTCTGGTAAATTGGAAAAAGAGTGATGTTCAGATCTGATTCAGGAGGATAAAATCTCTGTTTTATGAGTTCTTTTGTCCAAACTCAATTCTTGCTCACTTCAGTCTTAAATTCTGCTTATTTACAAAGGACACAAAGGAAAAGTAATACTAAAATCATGCGAGGATGAGTCTATGATTTTATGCTTCTGTTGGCCAAAGGTAGGGCCAGGAATAATTTCTGAAATATTACAATACATCACAGAAGCATGAAGGTCTAGTTCTACTGTCAAAGAGGAGATGCTTGGAGATGGTTCAAAACCTAAGCTCCATGGGTTGTCAGGATGTACTCCCAACCACACAAGTAAATTTTGTCTCTAAAAAGTCAAAGTCAGGAAGTTGCAGGCCTTGTTTGCAGGGCCAATGTCATTGTCTTGGGTGCTGAACAGGTAATATTCTTGTATTACTATTTGGATATTTATTTGCTATTTTCTCAAAGAAACAAACATAACAAGAGGATTAAAGATGCATAAAAGGAGAAGAGCTGTCAAGGTGCCTAGAAGAAAGGCTAGCCAGGAGAACCAGGCCCCCACACTGATAATTATCAGAGACTGTAACAGTGAGGGTCTTATAGACAGAGCAGAACAAGTGGATAAAACCAGTGTTCTGGGATCACTGCTATTTTGCAGTCAAAGACAAAATATTTTTCTCTTTAATCACAGTCATCACAGCTCCTGATGTGGCCTTGGTTATACACATCAGACCGAGGGCCACAGGCATGTGTGATGTGACATCAAGAAGTGAACAGATGAGTGTATTGATTCCCAGTCAACTGCATCTGCTAATAATGGGACCTGGGGAAAACTACTTGACTTCTCCAAGTACTCACATCTTTATTAACATAACTCAGTGATCATAGTGAAGATTAAGGCTATTTCACAGGGTTCCTGTGAAACACAAATTTTAAGATGTCTTAAAGCCTTTGGGAAAGTATCAAAGACATGCATGGGGTTACAAAGCTGAGTGAGCAGATCCAAGGAACAGTACCCTTTTTCTCTTAGTATTCTCCCTGTACTCAATAATAATAGTGTACTCAATAATAATAGTCAGTCACATGTTTACTCTTACCCCAGTATGATGTTATACTGCACAGATAAATTGTACTTTTCTTGTCATTTCAGTGTCTAAAATTCAAGCATTAGTAGATGTAGAGTAAAAAGTTGCAAACTCCTAGAGGGCCTCGCTGCTCAGAGGCTGGAGAGTCCCAACATTAAACTGTCTTACAAGAATGGCCCAAACACTCTGACTAAAATTAAGTTCCAAATGTTTGCAAAGCAAAAAAGTACTTCTGGGGCATTCAAAAATACAGAGAGTAACCTACTTCTCCAACTATCTATCTGTGCAAATATCATCATCCATCTAAATTTACACAGAAGGCACTCCTTCTTCCCCACCCCAGCTTCTACAGCAACAACTCCTGCTCTCAGCAATGGGAAAAGAGAAGGCTTCCTTCCACAGGATGGATTTGATAACCTCAGGAGATGAGATCATCTCAGAATGGCTCATGTTTTTATTTAAACAGGGTCCTGCCTGCTCGTGCTGCTGGTCATGTCAAATCATCTTCTGTGCCAAGGCAACCCATGCCCGGCCTGCGGTCCTGACGTGTCAGTCACCTCCCTGAAATCCCTTACAGACTTGTATATCGAAGTTGCCTGGCTGTCCCACGACTTCCATTACCTTTCCGCAATGATGTTCAAGGAGTTTGTAAGTACTAGGGTGGTGGTGGTTTAGTTGCTAAATCGTGCCCTACTCTTGAGACCCCCTGGACTGTAGCCTGCAGGGCTCCCAGAAGGAAACTTCACCTAAGTGACGGGGCTATACTATCCTTTAAACAAGAAGGCTGCAAAAACACAATCTCTCTATCAAAGAAGCCATCAGTTCATAAGATGTGGAAATCGGAGAAAGGATCAGTTTTGTGAAATCTCAAAGTTTCCTAGAAGAAGTACAATAAAATTTTCAATTTCCTTTCATTCATTTTCTTTTTTAAATAAGCAAAATAAATGATTTTGTATTTGTCAGCTAGGAATGACATAAAAGAATACAATAGACTCAGTGGAATAATCAACAGAAATTTATTTCCTCACAGTCCAGGGCCTAGAAGTACAAGATCAGGGTGCCAGCAAGGTGAGGTTCTGGTAAGGACTCTTTCTTCCCAGGCTGGCTTCTCTGTGAGTCCTCACAAAGGGTGGGGAGTGGGAAAGAGAGATAGAGGAAAAGACAGAGAGACACAGAGAGGATTCTCTGGTGTTTCGCTTCATGAAGACACTAAACCTATGGGATGAGTGCTCCACCCTAAGAGCTCATTAACGGGCTTCACTGGTGGCTCAGATGGTAAAGAATCTGCCTGCAGTGTGGGAGACTTGGGTTCTATCCCTGGGTCTGGAAGATTCCCTGAAGGGAATGGCAAGCCTCTTCAGTATTCTTGCATAAGAAATCCCATTCACAAACGAATCTGGTGGGCTATAGACCATGGGATCCCAAAAAGTCAGAATCCTTTTTGAAACATAGTATTTTAGCAGTTAGGCCTCTAACACATGAATCTGAAGAATACACATTCAGTCCACAATACTACCTGACACAAAGCACTTATAGGCGGGTCTGGGGAAAGGAAGCATATTGATTTTCTGGTCCTTCTGGGTTTCCATGGGCTTTCTTCTCCAGGCTCAGAGTAAATAGCCAATAAATGAGAACTGCTCTGCAGTGAGAAGGCAAAGGCAAACCACTCTACTACTCTTGCCTGGAAAATCCCATGGATTGAGGAGCCTCATAGGCTGCAGTATATGGGGTTGCTAAAGAGTAGGACATGACTGAGCGACTTCATTTTCACTTTTCACTTTCATGCATAGGAGAAGGCTATGACAACCCACTCTAGTGTTCTTGCCCAGAAAATACCAGGGACAGGGGAGCCTGGTGGCTGCTGTCTATGGGGTCGCACAGAGTTGGACACAACTGAAGTGACTTAACAGCAGTAGCAGCAGCTCTGCAGTGAACTGATTGGATGGAACATGTTAAATAAAGCTGTATCCTGGTCACAAAAATGAATACTGGTAGTTTTTTAAAGCTACAAATTATTCTTTTAAGATTTGCAGTGAATAGGTTTCAAGCTACAATAGAAGGGGTGTTTACAATTGGAAACAATTATTCTTTTTCTGAGGAAGGTATTTGCAAGTTGTATGTTAATTCTTTTAAGTCAATCAAGGAGCACACAATAGAGCAGACAGCTAATAAAAGGCGGTGCTAAAGGTTTCTATTAAATTCACATAGTTCCTTTTACTCACTAGATTTTCTTTCATCCTCCATTTGACTGTCCATTTTTTTCCCAACTCTTCCAGGTAAACAAGAGATTAAATGGTTAAATATAGGTGCATGCATGCATTCTAAGTCACTTCAGTTGTGTCCAGTCCTTGCAATCCTACTGACTGTAGCCCAACAGGCTCCTCTATCCTAGCATTCACCAGACAAGAATACTGGAGTATGCTGCTGTACCCTCTTGCAAGGGATGCTCCTCACCCAGGGATCAAAGCTGAGTATTCTTATATCTCCTGCACTGGCTGGAATATTCTTTACTACTACCATCCCTGGGAAGCACCAAATATTGGTACATATGTACTATATTTGGTTCAAATAGTAAAAAAAAAAAAAAAAAAGATAATAAAATAGAGAAGGTAAAAGGTTAAACTTAGAAAAGTTATTTGTAAAATCATTTGTATAGAAACAATGTTTAGAAAAGTAGAAAAAGAATGACTTTCAAATTTTTTGATGACCCCCCATTAAAAAAATCCACCTCTATCAAAGATGTTAATGTTGTTAATGGGTTCATCTACTGAATGCCCAACACTAACTAATTGCCTGGTCACTTTCAGAATGAAACATATGCCCAGGGCAAACTGTACCATATCAATGCCACCAACAGCTGCCACACCAATTTCTTCGATTTTCCTGAAGAAAGACCTAAAGCCCACCAGCTGAACGTGAGTCTTTCACCTAGGTTTTTCATTGTTTCAGATGAGACAGTATGTAGGTTACCAGACCTACAGATCATTAGAGGTTATGGTAGCTGTACATGCAGAGAAAGGTGCAGGCATGAGCAATTGAAGAGAAATTATATTATGCAGTTCATGAAGCATTAGCAAAATCAAGGGATGACCAAATTTGTAGTAGCAAGATAAATAACAGATCTATAAATGGTCCATGCAGACAACTTTAGTTCAATCAATGCTTTAGACACAGGATTGCAGCTATTATTCTGTATGAAAACAGAAAATGAATGCGAACTTCCATGTGTAAAATATAAGATTGCAAAATTCATGAATATGAAAGAAACACACTCGAGTTTTGAGTGCTCCTGGTTACTAGTGACTCCTACTGCAGAATCCTATACTGCACCACCCAAGTCCTCGCATCTGCCTTTCAAGGCTCTCCTGATTCTGCTTGTACCTCTCTGACACCTCCTTCACTTGTCATTCTCAATGACTCCTCTCTCACCTTTTATTCTTAATTTGTAAGTCTCCCCCACAATGGCCTATAAAACATTGCTTTGCTTCTCATGGCTGCAAAAATTGCCTCTGTTCTGAGGACACCACAGTTTACATATAGAGCTTCAATCATTTACCACAGCTCCAAATTTTCACTGTTATAATCTCTCCTCTCTGATTCTCTGCATTATCCTTTTTCCTAACATTTAAAATACTTTCACATGCACCCCCCTTAAAATAAATCTTCTCTCTCTACAACCTTCTTAATGATACCAGCATTGTTTTCCTCTGTTAAGCTCATTAATAATGAGTGTGAGCAAGTAAAGGAAAAAGGACAAAGAGGAAGAAGAGGAAAGATTGTTCAGTAAGCTTAAATTTAAAGTTTATTGAGAGTTACCACATGGCCTCACATTATACTAAGTACTTCAGGTGCATTACTATATTTAATCCTATTCAGTTTTCTGTTCTTTACCAGTAAGACAATTCATGGCTGTAAAGAAATCAAGCATATTAACTAGAGATCTTTAGCCCCTGGGATTTTCAGGCTCAATTCTGCTAGTAGTAGAGAACTAGGGGGAAAACCCTCCATTGTGAATCCCACTGATGCTGTTACTAAAGACCATGCTGTGCCATTTTCTGCCCGGACACATGTCAACAAAACAGACTCTTCTGATGTCAGCAGGGGGCTGGTGTGGGATCAGGTGAGGAGAGAAGCCTCTTTAGGAATGCCATGCCTTCTTCCTTGTCTCTTTGTTGTAATATCATAAAACAATTACCGATCAAAAATCAATACGAAGGACTCATCTGATTCATTAATACGAATGAATCACTGGGTGACAATGATATGGGCACAGGTGGAATCCATCTTTCCTGGGTCAGGAACTGCTGGCACACACTGACTTGCTATAAAAACTTAGATTCTCTCACACAAATATACAAGCACAAAAGAACTCACTGAGTGGTGGTAGAATTTTAGAGGAAAAAGAGAATTCTTCATGTTATAAATTAGAACACATCAGAAGAATCAGTTGCTAAAATAACCTAGATTTTTATATTTCAGCAAAGCATGAAATAATGGCTTACATTTTATACTTTTGCAACTTTTACTACCTTCAAAAATCTTTGCATGCACATAGGAATAACCAAAAGTTTTTTTAGGTCAGCTGCTCTGAGCAAAGGTCACATGTTACCAAAACCACTGAATTATAATTTATTTTAATGAGACTGTTTCTTATGGTTGCTTAGAATGAAACCATTACTAAGTGGACACTCGTGTTACTGTACTGCTGGAATAATCCTCTGTATCATCTAGTCAAGGAGCTGAAGAGTATGAAAGAATTGTCAGAGACTTTCCTATCAAGCGCCATGGAGATTGAGGACATGTCAGAGAGACTTCAAGCATTCCTAGAGAGTCACTTCAGGAAGGTGAGCATCCTGCAGAGGGCTTTCTTGCTTGGTTCATGAATGAAAGAGTTGACCTTTGTAATGCATAGGAATTTGGAAATATCTCATTTTATAAGAAAAAGATTTATGACTTCTATATGCTAGACTGCTACTATATAAAACAGGAGCCTAGTCATTCATATTCATAGATTCTACTGTAAAGGAATCAGAATTTCACTGCAGTTTTT
Organism: Nanger dama; assembly: GCA_917880005.1. Classification (NCBI taxonomy): domain Eukaryota; kingdom Metazoa; phylum Chordata; class Mammalia; order Artiodactyla; family Bovidae; genus Nanger; species Nanger dama. The sequence continues at coordinate 8,199,466 of CAKJTW010000032.1, read as the reverse complement.
GACATGTGCAGCCTTCCCTGCATTGCACAAAATTCCACCAAAAGATTGCCTCTTCCTGGGCACAGGTGGTTGAAATATTTTCAAGAGTAATAGTTCTAGAGAACTGAATTTCCAAGATCAGCATTTGTCTTTAAATAACCCAGGACATATGCTATTGAAGTTCCACTTGTCTTCTTACCCTGTTCTCCTCAAATCAATGGATGCGAGTGGGAAGAAGAAAAGAGAAATTTAAAACTAAACTGGAGTTACGTATCTAGTTTTTAGATTTCTAATAGTTTTCTCATAAGCTCCAAAAGCCATATATAGAGAGCTTTATATTCATATGTCTTTCCCAAATCTTTATTTGATAATTAGAAGAAAAAAGATAAGCAAATACTAAAAAAATGCATAAGCAGTCATTATCATTTGGGTATTTAGTTTATTGTTCCAGTCCTGAGGATGCTGAGCGATGCTCCCAGTGTCTGGTCAGGACTCCCATACCTGAAGTCCAGCGATGGAGATAGTCGTTATTCTGAATTGTATAACCTGTTCCACTGCCTGCGCAGGGATTCAGGTAAAGTTGACATGTACTTCAAGATCCTGGCATGCCGAGCCCGCAAAACGTGCTAAATCCACAGCCATCCCATCCAGCTCTGAGGTGGTCATAATGATCTGTCCCATAGCAAGCTTCTTTGAAATTTATAGCTTTTTAATGCATGCTCTGTAATGGGTCTCCTCTTAAAAAAATAAACACAGACTCTTTGAGTGAGTGAGTGAAGACGCTCTATCGTGTCTGACTGTTTGCAACCCCATGGACTAGTAGCCTACCAGGCTCCTCTCTCCATGGGATTCTCCAGGCAAGAGTACTGGAGTGGGTTGCAATTTCCTTCTCCAGGGGATCTTCCTGACCCAGGGATCGAACCTGGGTCTACTGCAGTCCAGGCAAACCCTTTAACCTCTGAGCCACCGATGTCAAAATCTAAGAGGGCACTTTCTTAACACTTTTTATCCTCCTTTAAGAGTAAATAAAAAGCAAATCCACCCCTACAATTGAGAGAATGAAGCGCCTATTAAAATTAGTGACAAATAGCAGAACCTGGCATTACAAAGAAGACCATTAAGAGATTATGTAAGAATCACAGCCAATTATTCTGGGTCAAGTTATTCGAATCAAAGAATTAGACAGTTCTTCATGGTTCTGGTCATGCTACCAAGAAAACTGAATTCTCAGGATTCTTTATGAAAGCCAGCCACACACTGTCAGCCAACTATCACACTGTTACACCAGACAAGATAAGTGCTTTGCACTTTTGTGTAAATAGCATGAGGTTTACTGAATGGTCTAAACATTGTTAGGACGCTGTCTTAGTCCTTCTGGGTTGTTATAACAAAATATCACAGGCTTAAAAACAGTGGAAATGGATTTTCACAGCATGGTCATACAGGGTCATTTCTGGTAACTCACTTCTTACTGTATCGTCACACGGTGGAGGGGGTGGGGAGGGAGGTGCTCAGGAGCTCTGAGTGTCTCTTATATATAAAAGCACTCAACTCATTGAAGAGGCTCCATCCTTATAACTCCATCACCTCACAAAGGCCCCACCTATGGATTCCATAACCATTGGAATCGGGTTTCATCATATGAAAATTCTGAGAGACACAAAGGCTGAGACCATAGCAGATTCAAACATGATCTGGCACATCCTCCACTCCACTGCATCCTCATTTCCTGAATCACCTTGCACCCATTCCACACATTCCATCACTCTGGGTTTCCCAAGTCCAGGTCAGTCAAGTGTCAGCTCTATCTCATATTCAGCCTATTCAATGTTTCCCTCTCCCCTGCTGAGGCCCAGGGGACCTACCAGGAAATGCAGATGTGTCCATTTCTGCAAGGTTCCTTCTCTCTCCCTCTCTGGATCCTCATTCCTTGGGCCATATTGGAACAGGGCAGATGGTAACAAGATGGGAAAGTTCTGACATCACTGACTTACATGGTGCTGCTGTAGCCTTCTCTTGGTCCAGATGGACTGATCTGAAATTCCCCCTGGCTGACAAGTGTTTCTCTTGAGGGGTTATCCTGATGATTTTCCAGGACATTCACAAGTTGGGGATCCCCAAATTCATAGTTTCCTTTTTAATCAAGGGAAATGTTCGGGAACCCACAGCTCCCCACCTGCAGTATTCACCAGAGCTCCTCTGTTTCCCTCACTCTGCAAGCACCATCTGGAGAATATTAAGCAGCCCAGAGTCAGCTGCCTCTAGCTGACCCACAGGAAACCCATGTATCATAAAAATTCTGAATGATGGAATGGCAGAAATCCTGGTGTACATCTGTCCCTAGCCTGGGGATTCTGGACAATTGTCCAAGTGGTCACATAGACACTGAGTAGATCAGAAATCTGGATTGAAAACCACATTACATGAGAAGTGAGATGCCATTCTCTCTTCCTTTTAGAGTAACTATCCTTGTCATTAATTATTTGGCCTTACAAACATGCCTTTAGTAGGTCCCAGAATTATTAAATCCTCCAAATAGACTGAATCTCTACTGAGACTCGAGCAATGTGACTCGATTAAGGATGCTCAGCTTGTTTGAAGGAAGGTGAAGTCACTCAGTCGTGTCCGACTGTTTGCGACCTCATGAACTGTAACCTACTAGGCTTCCCTGTCCATGGGATTCTCCAGGCAAGAATACTGGAGTGGATTGCCATTTCCTTCTCCAGGGGATCTTCCCGACCCAGGGATCGAACCCCGGTCTCCTGCATTGGAGGCAGATGCTTTAACCTCTGAGCTACTAGCCTCCAAACAACTTGGGATGAGGGCCAATCTCTTGACTGGCTCTCCTAAGAAGTCAGTGATGTGGCTGGGCTGGTGTTACAGCATTTTTAGGGCTTTAGTAGCAATTCCTGACAAAGAAAATGGGAAATCAAAAGGTAGAAGTGAAAGAGGGATGAATAAGAGAGAAGGAAGAGAAAGACAGAAGGAAGGAAAAGAGCAAAGGGAAAGTGAGTCTAAGACTTGGGTAGTGAAGGATGAAATGCTTTTAGAACACTTTATTTTTAAGGACATTTTTTTATATCCTATACGCTTTTTTTTTTAATATCCTAAAGCAAACATCTCATATGCTCTTTCCATGAAAAAACCCTCTAAGTCATTACTGCCCAAAACATCTAATTCTATTTTGTTACTTGCTGAACTTTCTTTCATTCAGATATTTCCAGAAGAGAAGATGGCATTTATTAGAGGGAAAATTTGGCAAAAGGAGACAATGTAATTGGAGGAAACATACACACACCAATAGACTACACACATCATCATGTATTGGCTCTTCAGCATAAATTTAGGACTTCAGATCAACAAGAGAGGTGGTGACATTGAGAGCTCTCTCCTTGCTTGACTGTGACATAAAAAGTGAATACTGTGGATTTCAGACAATATTGAACAGAGCCATAGATATACTATAGAGTCAGTCAGGAAGAGCCAAAGCAGGGATACTTGGACAGCATTAACAGTCACTCCCTTGCCATCCAGAAAGTGTTGATTTTCTCCTCTTTTACTGATTTCCATGTAAGGTTACATTTAAAGAAATGGCCCTATTATATCAAGACTAGTAACAATGGTTCCCAAAAGGAAACAAACAAATGAAGAACCTTTAATGTTCACTGACATTATAGATTAGTAAATCACATGTCATGGGTACAATGAGGATTTAAACTGAGGTTTAAAAATCTTTATTTTCCAGAAGCAAGCCCGCAAGTTGTAGAGAAGGAGAGGGTGATATAAACACACCACCTGCTATACTGCATGGTAGCATGAGGAAAAATAAGATGTGATGCCACCAGGAGGCTACAGTGGATTGAAGTAAAGCTAGGAGCCATCTGAGTGTGTCATAGGAGTGATGTAAATGGGATAGCTTTATGATGGAGTTTTGAAACGTTGATGGGATCTTGATGTGCAAAAATAGAAAAACAGTATATCTGTCAATTCATTTAGGATCATCCTATGAAGTAAGGATCTCTGACATCCCAGATCAAGGAAACTGAGATATTAATATAGATAGCATTCTATGGTATCAGTGAAAAATCAAGTCTGACAAAAACACGAGATATGTTCATTTTTTACCATTCATGTTGTATCTCTCATGATTATGCTCCCATGATATACTGCATATATTATTGTAGAATTAGAATGGAGAAATACTTGTATGGATTTTTATGCATTAGGGAGAATCATTTATGGTAAAATATAGTTTGTCTTAATTCTTCAACACAACAGAAAACCAAGAATATTCAGTCCCAGAGAACAGAAAGTCCATAATTAGAAAAGAGAACCTTTAATGTGGATTGAGGAGTTGTGGCTGTTGGGGCTGACAGCGAAAAAGAAAGAGACGAGAAAGAGCTGTGAATATTATGACACTAAAAATCAAAGAGGGCTCTGCCAAGTGAAGAGAAGCAAAGCATGTGAGAGATGCAGGAAATGAAATAGACCTTGACCACATGCAAGGAATGAGGCAGACATAAGAGTCAAAAAAGGCATGGGAAAATATGGGAATAGCTGAGTCAATAAATGACTGAAAAGTCAGAGGGAATGGGGGAGATTAATTAAGGTTTTATCCAAAAGCACTTGAGCTCTAGTTTCCTGTATTTCATCATCTTAGTAGCAGAAATCACCCCAAAATGATAAGGTTCTGCAGCAAATGATAGAAATAAATACTCTAAGGTATCTCTGCTAGATGCTATGGAATACCAGAACCAAAGCAGGACTACCCCGGGTAACAACTAGTTAGTCACTAGTCACTTTCAACACATAAATAAAACATATATTGTAAAGCATAGAGGATGAATGGAAATTAAATGGAAACAATCCATACCTTTACAGAGCTAGTCTAAACAAAACCTAAAACCTAAACCAAATAGAGGTATTGGTCTCCTTAATCATGTGTCCACTTTCTCCAAGAGATTATCTTTCCTTTTTCCTTAATTCTCCCTTTTTACTAGCCCTTCTTTGCCTTACTCTTAGCAGAGGGTCATCTAATCACTAATCAAATAAATAATTAAACAGCGTTCACTCCTGAGACATATTTGCATTGATTGACTCTTCAAACTGAAAAGTTTCCAAGCCCCTGAAAGTAAAATGCTAATACTGAAGGACTCCTTCCCAGTCTCTTTCCAAAATGCCCAGTGGGCAGCAATTGTGAGTCTAGCTACTTAGACGTCTTCTGCCATAGTTATAACCTCTTTGGATAGTGAAGACAGGAGATGGATGAAGCAATGAATGATATCAAGAAAGAAATGTGTGGACATGTGGAAAAGATGCCGTAAGCCTTAAACACCAATCTATGCCTGCACACTATAGCATGTGTGATGGGAGCCAGGTGGGCCTAATGAGGGATGGATTTTTCAAGAAAGCTCCTTCTGAGTTGGCACGGAGAAGTTTGATTCAACTCAACTGTTTCATCATGATTCTTTGATTCTAAGACTGAAAGCCACTTGTCTCATTTAACTGCACTAAGTCCAAAAGGGAATATACTTATGGCCTATTTGAACACTGCCAAGAGATCGTAAAAGTTTTCATCACAAGGAGAAAATTGTAACTATTTCTAATGAGGATGTTCACCAGACTTATTGTGGTGATCATTTTGCAATATATATCAAATAATTATGTTTGTACACCTGAAACCAAAATAACATTGTATGTCAATATTATCTATGTATCATGATACCTGAAGCTGAAATAGCATATTTGTCAATGTGACTTATGTATAAGGATCATATAATCATTATGTTTTAGACATAACACATCATACCTTTAATTGACTTCAGTCACTCAGTCATATCCAATTGTTTGAAACCCCATGGACTGTAGCACATCAGGATCCCCTGTCCTCCACCATTCTCTGGAGCTTGCTCAAACTCATGTCCATTGACTCGGTGATGTCATCCAACCATCTCATCCTCTGTCATCTCCTTCTCCTCCTGCCGTCAATCTTTCCCAGCATCAGGGCCTTTTCCAATGAGTCAATTCTTTGCATATGGTGGCCAAGTATTAGAGCTTCAGCTTCAGTATCAGTCCTTTCAGTGTATATTCAGGGCTGATTTTCTTTAGTATGGACCAGTCTTATCTTGTTGCAGTCCAAGGGACTCTCAAGAGTCTTCTCCAACGCTGCAGTTCAAAAGTATCAGTTCTTTTGTCTCAGTTTCTTTATGGTCCAGCTTTCACATCCATACTGACTACTTGGAAAACCATAGCTTTAATTAGATGGAACTTTATTTATATATATATAAACATATATGTACACACACTTATGTAAGGAAAAGTTTTTGGAAAGGGATATAATTATATTTTAGATAAAGAAAACAAATTAACTAGTATAGTTTGTTTTTCAAATGTGCATTTTAGCTATCATGTTGGGCTAAAACCTTATCTTTAAATGTAGTTTATGTTTATACTGATAATAGATACAGAAACGTGTCTTAACCTTGTGACATTAACTGCAAAACAGCTTATTTACAATAGCTAATGAAAATCAAAAATGTTTGAAACCTATAGGCTTGCCCAGTACTCTGCTGTTGGTCATTTAACCCATTGATCATTGACTTAATTCCTCCTTGACTCAGAAACTCCTATAGGTGCTTATTTACATCACTAAACAAAGCAGACAGACACCCTCATGGAACTGATATCCTAGCTGGAAGAAGACAGATAATCTGAAATAAACATGAATCCAAGTTCATTACATTATATGGTATGTTAACAGGTGATCTGTACTATTGGAAAAGAAGTAGTAAAGCAGAGGATGGGGTTAGGGAATACAGGTGAAGAAAGGGAAGTGATTCAAAGAAAACGACTTAGACCACACTGAGGAGAGTAAACATGCTTTCTTGCATTCAAGATTCAAGTTTTCCCCTGTCCAGGCAGGTCTCTTGGTCTTCTATCCAACTTCAAAAATTTTTCTATCTCTGAAGCGCTATGCAAACTCATGCAAATATGCACATGTTCTGAATATTCTGCCTCTCCTCAGTTGTACTGGTTTCAAAAAAATTTTTGGTAACCTCCCCCAAATTAAGTAACATTTTATGTGGCAAATTTTGATAATTTTCTGATTCCTGAAGAACTAATCTCCAAAGTATTTTCCATTTTTCAGCACACCATCAGTGACCTAATTATATTGTGCAAAAATATTTCATATGTGTTGCTATTCTAATATATTATGGCATTTTAAAAACACAAAATATGAGCTAAATGACACTGAGACAAAAATAAATAGAAATAAAAATAATAACATTTTCTTCCCCAGGGGAATAGGACACTCATTTTTATGGCCACTGGACTAATGGATTCTGAATGCACACACATAATTATACCAGTTATTTAACTATCGTAATAAAATAATTTCTTTTATATATAGTTTCAATCAAAGTTCTCTAAATACCACAAGGGGCCAAGAATACAATTATATGTGAATAACTCTTCATCAGTTCAGTTCTGTTCAGTTGCTCAGTAATGTCTGACTCTTTGCGACCCCATGAATCGCAGCATGCCAGGCCTCCCTGTCCATCACCAGTGTTCAGTGTCAGTGTTCATTCAAATCCCAAAGAAAAGCAATGCCAAAGAATGCTCAAAATACTGCACAACTGCACTCATCTCACACGCTAGTAAAGTAACTCTCTCTCTTCATATGCGTATGTAAAATTTTGTGAGCTCAATTAAGTAATCATCTTTAGTTCTTTTGTTATTCCATCAATTCATCTACTGGTAAGTAATCCAAACTCCACAATAGACATCTTTTTTTCAGAGTTTAAATCTCAAGTTATAATAAAAGTGGAGCAATGGTCAAGAAGAATGAATAAAATGTCATATGAATATTATCATATATATGCATTTGTACAGAAAATTAATGAAAAAATACAGATTTACAGTTTGCATAAACAGAAAGTGTACTCACTCAGAGCTGAATATACATAGGAAACATATTTTCTCAGCTTCTGATGACTTCTAAAGAAAGGGACTCCACGACTTTCATCTCCAGCCTACTGTGGACTCCTTTCCACTTTCGTCCTCAACTTCCCTCCATGAAATCTCTTCCCTAGGTTATAAAACACATATTGGGCTTCCAGTCCAAACAAAATGGGCTTGATCTCCTTGTGCCCACTCCTCTGTTTGTTCTGTAAAAAAGAAGACACTGCTAAAGGGGACCTTATATATTTGGCAAGAAGAAGGTGAACTAGTTTAGGGCCTGAAGAGTGGAAGAGCAACACAGCAGCACCTAAGAGAAGACAACCCAGGCCCAGCATTCCTGACCTCCAGCCTAGATCAGAAGGCAGCCTGAGTAGGGCTGTCCCTCCCAAGGAACAAATGTGAAGGAACACCAGGTGGTGGTGAAGTTGCTAAGCTGTGCCTGACTCTTTGTGACCCCATGGACTGTAGCCCACCAGGTTCCTCTGTCCATGGAATTCTCCAGGCAAGAATATGGATTCTCATGTACTCCTCCAGGGGATCTTCCCAACCCATGGGCTGAATCCAGGTCTTCACAAGGCAAGTGGATTCCTTAGTGTCTGAGCCACCAGGAAAGCCCAAGAGACTCAATAATCACATGGATATTTGGAAAATAAAAGGATAAAACATTTGTTAATATTAGATAAGTAGACTTAGAGCAAAGAAAATATCTAAGGACAAAGGAATACAAGGACATTACATAAAGAATAAAGAGTTGAATCCCTAGGTCTGGTAGATCCCCTGGAGGAGGGCATGGCAACCCACCTTAACATTCTTCCCTGGAGAATCCACATGGACAGAGGAGCCTGGCAGACTATATAGTCCATGGAGTCACAAAGAGTTGGACATGACTGAAGTCACTTAGCACACATGTAAGGGAGTAAAACTTAAAAGTCCTCACCAAAAAGATCTTGAAAGGTAAATATGTGAGGTGACATTAATAGATATGTTAATTAAATCAATGAGGAATCCATTAATAATGTATACCTATTAATTTGTAAGGTATTCTTTAAGTATCTTGCCATTTTATCTGGAAAATATATTTTTAAAAACCTGAAAAAAGAAAAATAGCAAGAATTTCAATGTTTTTTATATAATTATGTAGGTATTTCAGACATTACACTTGGTATGTAAAGGGTTTTTTTTTTTTATTCCAAATAATAGGAATTCATTGGATATTCAGAAAAGTCAGAAACCTTGGAAATTATCTAGGCAATCCTCCCATATTAAGGATATATAAGTTAATCCAAGAATGATTATGTCACTTATCTAAACTTATAAAACTTGATGCAAAAGTAGCAAAAGAAACCAGGTATCCTAGGGTTAGGTGAATCTTTACCCAATTACCTAGCAAATGCAAATATCTCCTATGCTCTGCAAAACTTGATTCTTATCTCTTTCACAGAACTGATCATATTCCACCTTGTATTCATTGTCTAGTTAGCATAAGTTTTACTAAGTAAATTGAATTCCTTGAAGGTTCAATCCTGGCATGTCTGTTCTTTTTACTCTATATTCTCACATGTGGCTAAAGCTCTTTATAAATCTCTTCTCCCTGGAACACCCTCTTTCTCTTACATGGGTACCTCCTCGACATCTTTCAGATCTCAGTAAAAACAACTTCCTGCAAACAGCGTTTCCTGACTCTGACACAGCTCAAGTCTCCTCGTTATGCAGACATATGGCATTCTGTGCTTCTCCTTCTCGACAGGTATCCCAATTGTGGCACAACATTTAACTTTGAAATTCACCTCATTTCTGTTTTTCTATTAAAATTTAAGTCCTAATTTACAAAGTCCACATGTGTGCTCTTCACTGCTGTCCATTATTTGCATCCAACAGGCCTTCCTTATGTGTTTGTTCAATGAAACACTTTTATTTATGCAGAATAAAATTTCAATGAACTTTTGAGCTGCTCTCACAGCATACAGTGAACTAAAACCTGTTAGATCTTTTATTCCACCTACACTAGCCCTCAGAGTTTCATGTCCTAAGATAATGTGATAATCAAGTCACTGACAAAAAGGCTGAATAGGACAGAATCTTAACTGCTATTCCAGATAAAGGTTCCTTTGTGTTATTATTATTTTTTTTCCTTTCAGAAAGAACTTGCATTCTAGATTGCTTTCAGATGAATAGGAACAGGACTGATATGTTAATGGGAAAAAACAACTGTGGCAGTAAACAAAAGTAGACAATCATTCATCTTCTGTATAGTCAAGAATCATTTTGTTGGGAGCTGTTGGCTCAGACAGTAAAGAGTCCTCCTGCTGTACAGGATTCCTGGATTCCATCCCTAGTCATGAAGATCCCTGGAAGCAGGCATGTCAAACCACTCTAATATTCTTGCCTAGAGAATCTCCATGGACTGAGGAGCCTGGTAGGTCATCAGACCATGGAGCCATAAAGTGTTGGACCTGACTGGCCAACTACACATAGCAAAATTCCTCAAGGTGACATAGTGACATTTAGAAACAGTTTCTCTCACTAGTGTGCTTAACTACAACTTCTGGTTTTCAATGAAAGACCAAAGATAAAAGTAGTATTCCCTAACAATCAAGTAATTATTTCTATCAAGGAATTTTTCTTAAAGCTAAGCTAGAGAAATACTCTGTGAGATAGAGCAGATAATGAGAAATAGAAGACATCCAAACAAGGAAGCTTCATGAACAATCGATAATTTTCTTTTCAGGAAAAACAATAAAACCTCAGTTTGAGATCATGTTTTATAGACAGATTTGCATACTCTTTGGAAATGTAAAAATAATTTCCTTGTTAGGTTGAAAAAACCAAGGCCTAGAGAAGTGCAGATAGGTTTTCTAAGTCAAAGAGCAGTTACATTAGGATTCTGATGAGAGCTCAGTAACAGGCCTTATGGTCCAGTTCCTTCATCTGTAGCCTGACGGGCTGGTGATTGGGGTACCAGTAATGATGCCATCTTCAGGCTGATAGCTTTTACTTTGGGAAACCTCTGTCTTTGCTCTTAACCCCCTCAACTGATCCCATAAAATCCACAATCTATTGGTTGAAGTGTAAATTACATCTAAGAAAATATCTTCCCAGGTGAGCATGACAAAGAACCACAATTTGAAAGAAATTTACAACTCTATAGAGTATGTTATCACGTGCCACTGGAATTAATTATCTATGTTACCTGTTCTACCTTCATGACCCAGGAAGGGAAAACATGATTGACAATTTTCTTTTCCCACTTAATCATATCCAGTGTTTTAGTGCATGCAGGCTGCTATTACAAAATGCCAGAGGCTGGGAGGTTTATAAACCATGTTATTTATCATAATTCTGGAGGGTCAAATTCCAAGATCAGGTACCAGCATGGTTGAGTGAGTGAGGGCCTCTTCCTGGATATATCCCTAAATAGAAGGGATGAGCAAGTATTTCAGGCCTCTTTCACAAGTACCTGAATCCCACTCATGTGGGCTCTGCCCTCATGTGGGTTCTGAACTCATGACTTAATTATTTTCAAATGGTCCCACCATCTAAAATCATCACTTTAGGGATTAGGTTTTCAACATATGAATTTTGGGAGAACACAAGCATTAGACCATGGCACCCAATGAGGAGACTTGTCTTGGCTAAGGTAACCCAAAGCCTCATCCATGCTGAATGCTCTGTGGTGCTGATACAAAGCTAAGGACTAAGGAATTATAGATTTCTCCTGCTATATACCTAGCGGATTGCAGTTTTGAAAGATACATTTAAAAACCTCCCAGATAAAAAATTGTCTTATTTGGGGGAAAATTGGCTATTCTGTAAAAAATAGCATGCATTTTGTATACAGTATTTGAATATATAAAACTCAGTTACCTATCCATATACCAAAACACGTTATAGAAACACAAATAATCCCAGTTACTATTGCATCGAAAAAAAATATACTTAGAAATAAATTTCAGCAAGGTGTTGAAAGATCCATGTATGAAAACATTCAAGACACCCATGAAGGAAATGTTTAAAACACACAAAAAGAACATATTTATTGACTGGAAGAATTAATATTGTTACTACATCCATAATACCCACAGCTATCAACATAGTCAATGCAGTCTCTTTCAAAATTCCAAGGCATTTTTCACAAAACAGAAAAAGAAAATTCTACAACTTGTATAAAACTGTTGTTGTTGTTCAGTTGTCAGGTCACATCTGACTCCTACTGACTGCATAGACTGCACCATGCCAGACTTCCCTGTCCCTTACCATTTCCTAGAATTTGCCCAAGTTCATGCCCTTGAATTGGTGATGCCATCCAACCATCTCATCCCCTGTCACCCTCTTTTTCTTCTGCCTTCAATCTTTCCCAGCATCATGTTTTCTTCCAGTGAATCAGCTATTCACATTAGGTGGCTAATACATTGGAGCTTCAGCTTCAGCATTAGTTCTTCCAAAGTATATGAGGTTGATTTCCTTTAAGTTTGACTGGTTTGATCTCCTTGTTGCCTAAGGGACTCTCAAGAGTCTTCTACAGCACCACAGTTCAAAAACATCAGTTCTTCAGCACTCTGCCTTCTTTATTGTCTGTCCAGCTCTTACATGCGTTCATGACTACTGGAAAGAGCACAGCCTTGACTATACAGACCTCTGTCGGCAAAGTGATGTTTTTGCTTTTAACACACTGTCTAGGTTTGTCATAACTTTCCTGCCAAGGAGCAATTGTCTTCTAATTTCATGCCTGCAGTCACCATTCACATTGATTTTAGAGCCCAAGAAGAGGAAATCTTTCACTGCTTCCACCTTTTCCCCTTCTATTTGCCAAGTAAATGACTGGATCAGATGCCATGATCTTAGCTTTTTGATATTGAGCTTTTTAAGCCAGCTTTTTCACTCTCCTCTTTCACCCTCATCGGCGGCTCTTTATTTCCCCCTTCACTTTCTGCCATTAGAGTGGTATCACTCACATATCTGAGGTTGTTGATATTTCTCCCAGCAATCTTGATTCCAGCCTTTAGGACTCAGGACTCATCCAGTCCAACATTTTGCATTACATGCTCTGCATTATATGTTAAAACATAACAATATTCAGCCTTGGCAGACTCCTTCACCAATTTTGAACCAGTTTATTGTCCCTTGTCTGCTTCTAACTGTTGTTTTTTGAACTGCATACATGTCACTCAGAAGACAGGTAATGTTGGTCTGGTATGCCCATCTCCTTAAGAATTTTCCACTTTGTTGTTAGTATACTGTATTGGTGTTTTTCTTTCTGGCTTACTTCACTCTGTATAATAGTCTCCAGTTTCATCCACACAGTTTGGTGAGATCAATGAAGCAGATGTTTTTCTGGAATTCCTTTGCTATCTCTTATGTTCCACCAAATGCTGCCAATTTGATGTCTCGTTTCTCTGCCTTTTGAAAGCCATAATAAACATCTGGAAGTTCTAGGTTCACATAATGCTGAAGCCTAGCCAGGAAGATTTTGAGCATAACCTTACTAGCACTGGAGATGACCACATCTGTTCAGTGGCTTGAACACTCTTTAATACTGTCCTTCTTGGGAACTGGGATGAGGATTGCCCTTTTCCAGTCCTCTGGTCACTGCTGGCTTTTTGAAATTTTCTGACATATTGAGTGGAGCACTTTAATAGCATCATCTTTGAGAATTTTAAATAGCTTTGCTGGAATTCTATCATGTGCACTTGCTTTGTTGGCAGCAGTGCTTTTTAAGACCCACTGGAGTTCATATTTCCGAATTTCTGGCTCTAAGTGAGAAACTACACCACTGTGATTATCTGGGTCATTAAGATTTTCTTTTGTATAGTTCTTCTGTGTATTTTTTCCATCTCTTCTTGGTCTATTCTGCTGTATTAAATCACAAAACACCAAAGATAAAAGTGATCTTGAGAAAGAAGAACAAAGTTCGAGACTAGGGTTGCTGATTTCAAATTGTATTAGAAAGCTATAGTAAGCAAGACAGAATGATTTGCTTCTGGCACAAAAATAAACACATAGATCAACAGAGCAGAACAGCAAAGCCAGAAAGAAATGAACACCCATATAATGTCAGTTAGCTTATGAAAAAGGAATTAAGACTATCCAGTGGGGAAAGGACAAGCTTGTCAAAAATGGCACTGGGAAAACTGGAGAGTCCTATGAAAAAATGGAACTGTACCCCTGTCTTTGCCATGGCTCCAAATCAAATAAAATTTGATTTAAAATGTGAACATAAGACTTTAAGCGATTAAACTCTTAGAAGAAGACACTGAGGTAGTCTTCTTGCCATTGGTCTTTGCAATTGTTTTTGGGTTTCACACCAAAAGCAAAGGCAACAACTGCAAAAACAAACTAGTGGGACCACATCAAACTCCAAACATAGGAACATTAGGAAAATCAGATGGCAGCTTACAGATTGACAGAAAATATTTCCAAATCATATATTTGATAAGGGATCAACATCCAAAAATACATGAGACATACAACTCAAGGGCAAAAACCCCAAATAATCCAAAAATTTAATGGAGCATAATAAGAGTTTCAATAAATCTGAAGATTAGACTAGATGAGAGACTCAGCAAGGTTTTCCTTCTAGAACAACAAAAGCCTCTGCCTTCCTGGCATTACTTTCTTCATCTCCAGTCACTTGTTTGACAATTACAGTGCACAGTGTACATTCTTCAATCAATAGCAATCGCCCCACAGTGAGCTATAATGTGTACTAAGAATAGCCCCACTGGGGGAAAAAATGAATATTTGCATCCTTACTAATGATGCATATCAAAAGGAAAGTAATTTCCAGAGTTTACCACTCCACTGTTTTCTATATTTCATTTCAAAATTGAGCCACTTAGTAAGGAAACTGAGTTAGGAGACCTCAATAATATACAGATAGAAAATTTGTTTTAAATGGGAGCATTAATGAATTATAACTTGGAGGTAATTTATTATTATTGCTGTAACTCTATTCCTTTTGATTCTCTACTGCATCAGGTTAATAATTTATCGTAAGTATTAATACAAATAGGGACACCTACTGGTAAATTTACAGTGAGTAGAGAAAGAGAGAATATATTAGGCAAGATGTCAAAGTATGGGAAGTCAACACTGGCAGTATAGCAAAGGTCAGTACGGCCTTGAGAGGAAGGAAGGTTCTGAAAGTTTCTTGAAACACCAAGAAAGAGTCAGATGTGAGGAATTAGCTCAATTTTTAAACCAGATACTCTACCAAAAGAAATTTAAGTTCATAAAAATATGACAATGCTAAGATCCAAAATTTAGACAGAGAATAGGGTAGCTTCGGGTATATAGACATTCAAAATTTTTCATTGCTTAGTAAAAGGACCACCCTCACTGAAGTCTTTCTTTATTGCTCAACCTACAGGTACCAGCATGGAGAAAGACATAGCTCTACTACAGGCAGTACAACCCTCTTTTATGGCCTCCTGGCTTTCCTTAAGAAGCATTCCATGCAGCAGATCTCCTCCATCCCATCCCATCAGGCTGACTCTCCATGGTCAACAGGAGTCCTCACCCTGGGATCATTCTGCAATCCCCATGGCTCCAGCTCCCAGCTTCCGTGGACACCAGTTGACTTACAACCCTGTCTGAGGTTTGAAAGGCTGCAGCATGTCTTGTCTATGTGGTTCTCACTCTATTCAGACTGTCACAGATTAGTGAGTCCACTCCCCAACTGCTTCAAATACCTCCCCTGTCCCAGTGGACAGCCATAGATGTGGGGATCTCTCCCCTGAGCTTCAGCTCCTTCACCCCCAGGTGCAGGCTGGTCCCACTTGCTCTCCTCCTTCTTTCCCCTTCCTCCTTGTCCCTTCTTTCCTTTGTCCTACTGAGTTCTGTATGGATCCGGATATTCCTTCTCGGTACTCAGAGAGTCCTGCGAGTATTCATCTTATTTTCTGTGAGAACTGCTGCATCTTTGACATTCTTGATGCATCCGTGGAGAGAGGTGTACCCCACTTACACCTACCCTTCCGTCACCTTGTCCACCCCCATTTGTGCATGTATTAGAAATGAGTTTCCCTTTCTATTAAGTAACATTGCCATCACCACACATGTTTAACTTTTGCTTTCTGAAGAGAACACAGGTAAGTTGCACTCTCTTCAGTTGAGTCAGTCATCCAGTCATGGCCGACTATTTGAGACCCCATGGACTGCAGCATGCCAAGCTTCCCTGTACATCCCCGACTCCCATGTCCATCAAGTCAGTGATGCTGCTTAATGATGTCCACTCTCTCAGACAATTTCAAAGTTACAACACAATCTTGTTAGTTAAGGTAACCATTCTGTACATCAGATTCTCAGTTCAGTTCAGTTGCTCATTCATTTCTGACTCTTTGTAACCCCGTGGACTGCAGCAACACAGGCTTCTCTATCCATAACCAACTCCCAGAGCTTGCTCGAACTCATGATTAGATCTCATGATTAGATCATGAAGCTCAAATTTAGATCTTCAGATCTTATTAATTTTTTTATATGAAAGTGTGTAACCTTTAGAGTTCTCTCCCTATTTCCCTTCTTCCTTTCCCTATTACCCTCCAGTCTTTGGTAATCATTTTCTACTATGACTTCCATCTTTTTTTCTTTTTTTGAGATTCCTTATAATTGAGGACATATGGTATTTGTCTTTGACTTAGTCCACTTAGCATAATGTCTTCCAGTTTCATCCATGTTGCCACAAATGTGAAGATATCTTTTTCTAATGGCTAAATAATTATCTATATATGTCACATCACATTGTTTTAATCCATTCACCTGTTGAAAGATACCCAGGTTGTGCCTATACCAAGTCTACTGTGAATAATGCTGCAATGAACATGGGAATACAGATCTCTCTGTGACACAATGATTTCATTTCCTTTGACTATATATACAGAAGTGGTATAATGCATCACATAACAGTTCTCTTCTAATGGCTGGATGGCATCATCTACTCACCGATGTGAGTAGAGTGAACTCCAGGAGCTGGTGATGGACAGGGAGGCCTGGCATGCTGCAGTTCATGGGGTCTCAAAGAGTCAGACACAACTGAGCAACTGAACTGAACTGAACTGAACTCTACACATGACCATCCAAAACTCCCTAACAATCCCTTCCCTCCAGCAACCATAAGTATGTTTTTTTCAGTCTGTGAGTCTCCTTCTTTGTAGGTAATTTCATTTGTATCATTTCTTTTTAGATACCATCTGTAAGGAATAGTGTGTGATATTTCTCCTTCTCTGTCTGACTTAATCTACTTAGCATGACTCTCTAGATCCAACTATGGACCTAGCATATGGAACAATCTATGTTACTGCAAATGGCACTGTTTCATTCTTTTCAATGACTGAGTAATATTCTGCTGTATATATGTACCACATCTTTTGTTTTGTTTATATGTATCTATTTATTAATATTTACCACTTAATAGAGTCACCATTTCCTTCCTGCACCTTTTTTTGATGTTGTTGTTGTATCAATTTATTTATTTATTTTTGATATATATTTATTTATTTTAATTGGAGGCTAATTCCTTTACAGTATTGTATTGGTTCTGTCATACATCAACATGATCCACCACAGGTGAACACGTGCTCCCCATCCTCAACCCTCAACCTCTCTCCCACCTCCCTCCCCATCCCATCCCTGTAAGTCATTCCAGTGCACCAGCCCCTAGCATCCTGTATCATGCATCAAACCAGGACTGGCAATCTGTTTTGCATATGATATTATATATGTTTCAATGCCATTCTCCCAAATCATCACACCCTCACCCTCTCCCACAGAGTCCAAAAGGCTGTTCTATACATCTGTGTCTCTTTTGCTGTCTCACATGCAGGGTTATAGTTTCCATCTTTCTAAATTCCATATTTATGCGTTAGTATACTGTATTGGTGTTTTTCTTTCTGGCATACTTCATACTGTATAATAGGCTCCAGTTTCATCCACCTCATTAGAACTGATTCAAAGGTATTCTTTTTAATGGTTGAGCAATACTCCATTGTGTATATGTACCACAGCTTTCTTATCCATTCGTCTGCTAGGTTGCTTCCATGTCCTGGCTGTGATAAACAGTGCTGCAACACTTTTACATTGGGGTAATAGTATCTCTTTCAAGTCTGGTTTCCTTGGTGTGTATGCCCAGCAGTGGGATTGCTGGGTCATATGTCAGTTCTATTTCCAGTTTTTTTAAGGAATCTCCACACTGTTCTCCATAGTGGCTGTACTAGTTTGCATTCCCACCAGCAGGGTCAGAGTGTTCCCTTTTCTCCACATGCTCGCCAGCATTTACTGCTTGTAGACTTATAGATGCAGCCATTCTGACTGGCATGAAATGATACCTCATTGTGGTCTTGATTTTCATTTTTCTGCTAAAGAGTAATATTGAGCATCTTTTCATGTGTTTGTTAGCCATCTGTATGTCTTCTTTGAGAAATGTCAGTTTAGTTCTTTGGCCCATTTTTTGATTGGGTCATTCATTTTTCTGGAATTGAGCTGCAGGAGATGCTTGTATATTTTTGAGATTAATTCTTTGTCATTTGCTTCATTTGCTATTATTTTCTCCCATTCTAAAGGTTATCTCTTCACCTTGTTATAGTTTCTTTTGTTGTGCGGAAGCTTTTAATTTTGATTAGCTCCCATTTGTTTATTTTTGCTTTTATTTCCAATATTCTGGGAGGTGGGTCATAGAGGATCCTGCTGTGATTTATGTCGGAGAGTATTTTGCCTATGGTCTCTTCTAAGAATTTTAACATTTTTGGTCTTATGTTCAGATCTTTAATCCATTTTGAGTTTATTTTTGTGTATGGTCTTCAGTTCAGTTCAGTTCAGTCACTCAGAGGTGTCTGGCTCTTTGCAGCACCATAAATCGCAGCACACCAGGTCTCCCTGTCCATCACCATCTCCCGGAGTTCACTCAGGCTCACTCCAATTGAGTCAGTGATGCCAACCAGCCATCTCATCCTCGGAGGTCCCCTCCTCCTCCTGCCCTCAATCCCTCCCAGCATCAGAGTCTTTTCCAATGAGTCAACTCTTCTCATGAGGTGGCCAAAGTACTGGAGTCTCAGCTTTAGCCAAATTTAGTTTTAAAGGATTTCCAAAGAAATCCAGGGTTGATCTCCTTCAGAATGGACTGGTTGGATCTCCTTGCAGTCCAAGGGACTCTCAAGAATCTTCTCCAACAGCACAGTTCAAAAGCATCAATTCTTCGGCACTCAGCCTTCTTCACAGTCCAATTCTCACATCCATTCATGACCACAGGAAAAACCATAGCCTTGACTAGACGCACCTTAGTCGGCAAAGTAATGTCTCTGCTTTTGAATATACTATCTAGGTTGGTCATAACTTTTCTTCCAAGGAGTAAGCATCTTCTAATTTCATGGCAGCAGTCACCATCTGCAGTGATTTTGGAGCCCCCAAAAATAAAGTCTGACACTGTTTCCACTGTTTCCCCATCTATTTCCCATGAAGTGATGGAACCGGATGCCATATCTTCGTTTTCTGAATGTTGAGCTTTAAGCCAACTTTTTCACTCTCCTCTTTCACTTTCATCAAGAGGCTCTTTAGCTCCTCTTCACTTTCCGCCATAAGAGTGGTGTCATCTGCATATCTGGGGTTATAGATATTTCTCCTGGCAATCTTGATTCCAGGTTCTGTTTTTCCAGTCCAGCATTTCTCATGTTGTACTCGGCATATAAGTTAAATAAGCAGGGTGACAATATACAGCCTTGATGTACTCCTTCTCCTATTTGAAACCAGTCTGTTGTTCCATGTCCAGTTCTACCTGTTGCTTCCTGACCTGCATACAGATTCATCAAGAGGCAGGTCAGGTGGTCTGGTATTTCTATCTCTTTCAGAATTTTCCACAGTTGATTGTGATCCACACAGTCAAAGGCTTTGGCATAGTCAATAAAGCAGAAATAGATGTTTTTCTGGAACTTTCTTGCTTTTTCCATGATCCAGCGGATGCTGGCAATTTGATCTCCTTTTCCTCTGCCTTTTCTAAAACCAGCTTGAACATCAGGGAGTTCACGTTTCACATATTGCTGAAGCCTGGCTTGGAGAATTTTGAGCATTACTCTACTAGCATGTGAGATGAGTGCAATTGTGCGGTAGATTGAGCATTCTTTGGCATTGCCTTTCTTTGGAATTGGAATGAAAACTGACCTTTTCCAGTCCTGTGGCCACTGCTGATTTTTCCAAATTTGCTGGCATACTAAGTGCAACACTTTCACAGTATAGTCTTAGAAAGTGTATTTCCATCATCTAATTTTAAATAACCATTTTATTCTTAAATACCATGCCCCTGTAAACTAACTAAGAGCAGAGAAAATGCAAATGCTGTAGTAAATAAGTAATAAATGTGGATATCTTATCCTTAATTAAATTACCTCTCTTCTGGTAAATTGGAAGAAGACGCATGTTCAGCTCTCATTCAGGAAGATGAAATCTCTATCTTGTAAGTTCTCATGTCCAAACTCAATTCTTGTTCAATTCAGACTTAAATTCTGCTTATTTACAAAGAATGGACAGGAAAAGTAATATTAAAATCACGCTTGTGGGGGCAGTCCTAAGATGGCGGAGGAAAAGGATGGGGAGACTACTTTCTCCCTCACACATTCATCAAAAGAACATTTCAACGCTGAGTAAATTCCACAAAACAACTTCTGAATGCCTGCATAGGACATTAGGCACCCAGAAAAGCAGATCATTGGCTTCAGCAGCAGGTAGGAAAAATATAACAGATGAAAAAAGAGACAAAGGAGGTAAGGAGGGAGCTCCGTTCCATGAAGGGAGTCCCTTCCCAGGAAGAGACTCTTAAAAGGGAGGTTTCCAAACACCAGGAAACATTCTCACTGCCGAGTTGTGGGTAGCCTTGGAAGCACAGAGGGCAACATAATAGGAAGGAAAAATAAGTAAATAATTAAAACCAACAGATTACGAGCCCAACAGTAACTCCCCCAGCAGAAAAGCAGCACAGATGCCTGCATCTCCCACTAGCAAGTGGAGGCTGGGCAGGAGGCGCCGGAGGCGCAAGCTGCAGTGCTTTTTAAGAATCGGGCCGGAACGCCCCACGTGTGACCAGAGCGAACTAACTTGGGCTAGAAAACCAGACTGTGGGGATAGCTACCACGCGAAATGCTCGAACATAAGATACCACCAGGACTGAGCACAGAACAAAGGATGGACCGTAAATAGCCAGCTGCAGAACATCTCCCTCCGGTGACAGGCAGCCAGAGCCTTAAGGGCTGGAAAGGGGCAATCGCAGCCCAAGAGAGACATTACCTACCAAAATGCAAGCAGGCTTCTTTGCTAACTAAGACTCCTGGGGGTTCGGGACAGTCATCATCCACCTCAGAAGGAACACCAGTGGTACACTCAGAAAACTGAGCAGTGGGGAAAGGCAATAAGTCACAGCAACTGTGCTCGCCAAAGTCCTGAGCTACTCGGACCTGGGAAGGGCACAAAACGGAGTCCTAACCAAACCTGCTCCTCTGAGGGCTACCTGAGCATCGAGCCTGAGTGGCTTAGACCAGGGAGGTGCATGAAGCCTAGGGCAAGCTTCACACTGTTTCCTGGTGGAGCAACGTAGAGCCTGAGTGGTGTGCGCCACGAGCAAGGGCAGGCCCAGCGTGGATGAGATACTACAAGCACCTGCCAGTATTATTTGTTTGAAGCATTCCTCCCTCCCCCCACAGCACGACTGAACAAGTGAGCCTAAGGGGAAAAAAAAAAAAGTATCCACCACACCCTCCCTGTGTCAAGACAGAAATCAGACACCAGAAATCAGAGACCAGCAAACAGAAGAAGTTAAACAGAGGGAACTGCCCTGGAAGTGACCCCACACTACCAACAACACCAGAAAAAAGGCCAGATATATCTTTACTATTTTTACGAACATACTTTGTGTGTGTGTGCGTGTTGATGTTGTTGGATGATTGTTTTTTCTTCTTCTTTATTTTTAACTTTCTTAAATTTTTAAGTCCTCTATTTCTCTAATTTTTATTTTTATAACCTACTATTAGTTTTCAAAAAAAAAAAAAAGACCCTGTTTGTAAAGCAAATGCTGTATAAAGTCTTTTTGTGGTTGAAGTTATTTTTAAATAACTCTTGTGGCATTTTTTTTGTCTTCTTCTTTTCTTTAATATTGTATTTTGAAAATCCAATCTTTACTCCAGATTTTTAATCTTTGGTTTTGGTATTTGCTGTCAATTTTGTACATTTAATACCCAATCTTCAGTATCCAATTTTGCCTGAGAGTGAGATTACTGGATTGAGCACTCTCTCCTCCTTTGAACTCTCCTTTTTCTCCACCAGGTGGCCTCTGTCTCTTCCCCGCTGCTTTCTCTTCTCTATCCAGCTCTGTGAATCTCTGTGTGTTCCAGACGGTGGAGAACACTCAGTTCACTCAGTTTAGTTCAGTCGCTCAGTTGTGTCCGACTCTTTGCGACCCCATGAATTGCAGCACGCCAGGCTCCCTGTTCATCACCATCTCCCGGAGTTCACTCAGACTCACGTCCATCCAGTCTTTGATGCCATCCAGCCATCTCATCCTCGGTCGTCCCCTTCTCCTCCTGCCCCCAATCCCTCGAGGCATCAGAGTCTTTTCCAATGAGTCAGCCTTTCGCATGAGTTGGCCAAAGTACAGGAGTTTCAGCTTTAGCATGATTCCTTCTAAAGAAATCCCAGGGCTGATCTCCTTCAGAATGGAATGGTTGGATCTCCGTGCAGTCCAAGGGACTCTCAAGAATCTTCTCCAACATCACAGTTCAAAAGCATCAATTTTGCAGCGCTCAGCCTTCTTCACAGTCCAACTCTCACATCCATACATGACCACAGGAGAAACCATAGCCTTGACTAGACGGACCTTAGTCGACAAGGTAATGTCTCTGCTTTTGCATATGCTATCTAGGTTGGTCATAACTTTTCTTCCAAGGAGTAAGCATCTTCTAATTTTATGGCTGCCATCACCATCTGCAGTGATTTTGGAGCCCCCAAAATAAAGCCTGACACTGTTTCCAGTGTTTCCCATGAAGTGATGGAACCGGATGCCATATCTTCATTTTCTGAATGTTGAGCTTTAAGCCAACTTTTTCACTCTTCTCTTTCACTTTCATCAGGAGGCTCTTTAGTTCTTCACTTTCTGCCATAAGGGTAGTGTCATCTGCATATCTGAGGTTATTGATATTTCTCACAGCAATCTTGATTCAAGCTTGTGTTTCTTCCAGACTGGCGTTACTCATGATGTACACTGCATATAAGTTAAATAAGCAGGGTGACAATATACAGCCTTTACATACTCCTTTTCCTATTTGGAACCAGTCTGTTGTTCCATGTCCAGTTCTAACTGTGGCTTCCTGACCTGCATACAGATTTCTCAAGAGGCAGGTCAGATGGTCTGGTATTCCCAGCTCTTTCAGAATTTTCCACAGTTGATTGTGATCCACACCGTCAAAGGCTTTGGCATAGTCAATCAAGCAGAAATAGATGTTTTTTTTTGGAACTCTCTTGCTTTTTCCATGATCCATCGGATGTTGGCAATTTGATCTCTGGTTCCTCTGCCTTTTCTAAAACCAGCTTGAACATCTGGAAGTTCACGGTTCAAGTGTTGCTGAAGCCTGGCTTGGAGAATTTTGAGCATTACTCTACTAGCATGTGAGATGAGTGCAATTGTGTGGTAGTTTGAGCATTCTTTTGCATTGCCTTTCTTTGGAACTGCAGTGAAAACTGACCTTTTCCAGTCCTGTGGCCACTGCTGAGTTTTCCAGATTTGCTGGCATATTGAGTGCAGCACTTTCACAGCATCATCTTTCAGGATTTGAAACAGCTCCACTGGAATTCCATCACCTCCACTAGCTTTGTTCATAGTGATGCTTTCTAAGGCCCACTTGACTTCACATTCCAGGATGTCTGGCTCTAGATTAGTGATCACATCATCATGATTATCTGGGTGGTGAGGATCTTTTTGTACTTCCATATATTCTTGCCACCTCTTCGTAATATCTTCTGCTTCTATTAGTTCCAGACCATTTCTGTCCTTTATTGAGCCCATCTTTGCATGAAATGCTCCCTTGGTGTCTCTAATTTTCTTGAAGAGATCTCTAGTCTTTCCCATTCTGTTCTTTTCCTCTATTTCTTTGCATTGATCACTGAAGAAGGTTTCTTATCCCTTCTTGCTATCTCTGGAACTCTGCATTCAGATGCTTATATCTTTCCTTTTCTTTTTGCTTTTTGCCTCTCTTCTTTTTGTAGCTATTTGTAAGGCCTCCCCAGACAGCCATTTTTCTTTTTGCATTTTTTTTCCCATGAGGATGGTCTTGATCCCTGTCTCCCGTACAATCTCACGAACCTCATTCCATAGTTCATCAGGCACTCTATCTATCAGATCAAGGCCCTTAAATCTATTTCTCACTTCTACTGTAGAATCATAAGGGATTTGATTTAGATCATACCTGAATGGTGTAGCAGTTTTCCCTACTTTCTTCAGTTTAAATCTGAATTTGGTAATAAGGATTTCAAGATTTGACCACAGTCAGCTCCTGGTCTTGTTTTTGTTGACAGTATAGAGCTTTTCCATCTTTGACTGCATAGAATATAATTATCTGATTTCGATGTTGACCATCTGGTGATGTCCATGTGTAGAGTCTTCTCTTCTGTTGTTGGAAGAGGGTGTTTGCTATGACCAGTGCATTTTCTTGGCAAAACTCTATCAGTCTTTGCCTTGCTTCATTCTGCATTCCAAGGCCAAATTTGCCTGTTATTTCAGGTGTTTCTAGACTTCCTATTTTTGCATTCCATTTCCCTATAATGAAAAGGACAACTTTTTTGGGTGTTAGATCTAAAACATCTTGTAGGTCTTCATAAAACCATTCAACTTCAGCTTCTTCAGCATAACTGGTTGGGGCATAGACTTGGATAACTGTGATATTGAATTGTTTGCCTTGGAAACGAACAAGATCATTCTGGCGTCTTTGAGATTGCATCCAGGTACTGCATTTCGGACTCTTTTTTTGACCATCATGGCGACTCTATTTCTTCTGAGGGATTCCTGCCCGCAGTAGTAGATATAATGATCATCTGAGTTAAATTCACCCATTCCAGTCCATTTTAGTTCGCTGATTCCTAGAATGTCGACGTTCACCCTTGCCATCTCTTGTTTGACCACTTCCAATTTGCCTTAATTCATGGACCTGACATTCCAGGTTCCTATGCAATATTGCTCTTTATAGCATCAGATCTTGCTTCTATCAGTAGTCACAGCCACAGCTGGGTATTGTTTTTGGTTTGGCTCCATCCCTTCATTCTTTCTGGAGTTATTTCTCCACTGATCTCCAGTAGAATATTGGGCACCTAATGACCTTGGGAGTTCCTCTTTTGGTATCCTATCATTTTTCCTTTTCATACTGTTCATGGGGTTCTCAAGGAAAGAATATTGAAGTGGCTTGCCATTCCCTTCTCCAGTGGACCACATTTTGTCAGCCCTCTCCACCATGACCTGCCCATCTTGGGTTGCCCTGCAGGCATGGCTTGGTTTCATTTAGTTAGACAAGGCTGTGGTGCTAGTGTGATTAGATTGACTATTTTTTTTGTGAGTATGGTTTCAGTGTGTCTGCCCTCTGATGCCCTCTTGCAACACCTACCATCTTAGGTTTCTCTTACCTTAGGCATGGGGTATCTCTTCATGGCTGCTCCAGCAAAGCACAGCCACTCCTCCTTACCTTGGATGAGGGGTATCTCCTTACTGCCACTGTTCCTGACCTTCAATGTGGGATAGCAGTCAGGGACCTAGTTACTGGCCAGATCTGTCTCTCTCCTTTTCATTTCCCTCTTTTATCCTCCTGGCCACCTCTGTCAACTTCCTGCCTCTCCTTTTCCTTGTATAACCCTGTGAATACCTCTGAGTGGTCCAGACTGTGGAGCACACATAAGGGGAGTGATTACTGGCAACCATGCTCTCTCCTCTTTTGATCCCACCTCATCTCATTCCGGTCACCTCTAACTACCCCCTCCCTCTTCTCTTCTCCGTGTAACTCAGTGAACCTCTCTGAGTGTCCCTCAGTTTGGAGAAACCTTTCATCTTTAACCTAGATGTTTTATCATCAGTGTTGTATAGATGGAGAAGTCTTGAGGCTATTGTAAAAATAAAACTGAAAACCAGAAGCAGGAGGCTTAAGTCCAAATGCAGAGAACGTCAGAGAAATCCTGATCCAAGGAACATTAATCGATAGGAGCTCATCAAACTCCTCCATACCTACACTGAAACCAAGCACCACCCAAGGGCCAACAAGTTCCAGAGCAAGACATACCACACAAATTCTCCAGCAACACAGGAACACAACCCTGAGCTTCAATATACAGGCAGCTCAAAGTTACTCCAAAACCACTGACATCTCATAACCCATTACTGCACACTTCATAGCACTCCAGAGAGAAGAAATCTGGGTCCACCCACCAAAACTCCAACACAAGCCTCCCTAACCAAGAAACCTTGACAAGGCACTGATACAACCCCACCCACAGTGATGAAACTCCATAATAAAGAGAACTCCACAAATTCCCAGAAGATAGAAAGGCCACCCCAAATGCAGCAATATAACCAAAATGAAGAGACAGAGCAATACCTAGCAGATAAAGGAACAGGAGAAATGCCCACCAAACCAAAGAGAAAGAGATAGGGAATCTACCTGAGAAAGAATTCTGAATACTGATAGTGAAAATGATCCAAAATCTTGAAATCAAAATGGAATCACAGATAAATAGCCTGGGGTCAAGGATTGAGAAGATGCAAGAAAGCTTTAACAAGGACCTAGAAGAAATAAAAAGGAGTCAATATATAATGAATAATGCCATAAATGAGATCAGAAACACTCTGGAGGCAACAAATAGTAGAATAACGGAGGCAGAAGATAGGATTAGTGAAACAGAAGATAGAATGTTAGAAATAAATGAATCAGAGAGGAAAAAAAGAAAAACGATTTAAAAGAAATGAGGACAATCTCAGAGACCTCCAGGACAATATGAAATGCTCCAACATTCGAATTTTAGGAGTCCCAGAAGAAAAAGACAAAAAGAAAGACCATGAGAAAATACTTGAGGAGATAATAGTTGAAAGTTTCCCTAAAATGGGGAAGGAAATAATAACCCAAGTACAAGAAACCCAGAGAGTTCCAAACAGGATAAATCCAACGTGAAACACCCAAAGACATTTATTAATCAAATTAACAAAGACCAAACACAAAGAACAAATATTACAAGTAGCAAGGGAAAAACAACAAATAACACACAAGGGGATTCCCATAAGGATGACTGCAGATCTTTCAATAGAAACTCTTCAGGCCAGGAGGGAATGACAAGACATACTGAAAATAATGAAAGAAAATAACCTACAGCCCATATTACTGTACCCAGCAAGGATGTCATTCAGATACGAAGGAGAAATAAAAAGCTTTACAGACAGGCAAAAGCTGAGAGAATTCAATACCACCAAACCAGCTCTCCATCGAATGTTAAAGGATATTCTTTAGACAGGAAACACAAAAAGGGCATATAAACTCAAACTTCGACAATAAAGTAAATGGCAATGGGGTCATATTTATCAATAATTATCTTAAATGTAAATGGGTTGAATGCCCCAACCAAAAGGCAAAGAATGGCTGAATGGATGCAAAAACAATATCTCTATATATGCTGCCTACAAGAGACCCACGTCAAAAAAAAGGGACACATACAGACTGAAAGTGAAAGGCTGGAAAAAGATATTCCATGCAAATAGAAACCAAAAGAAAGCAGGAGTAGCAATACTCATATCCAATAAAATAGACTTTAAAACAAAGGCTGTGAAAAGAGACAAAAAGGCCACTACATAATGATCAAAGGATCAATCCAAGGAGAAGATATAACAATTATAAATATATATGCACCCAACATAGGAACACTGCAATATGTAAGACAAATACTAACAAATATAAAAGGGGAAATTAACAAAAACACAATAATAGTGTGAGACCTTCATATCCCACTCACACCTATGGACACATCAACTAAACAGAAAATTAACAAAGAAATGCAAACTTTAAATGATACAATAGACCAGTTAGACCTAATTGATATCTATAGGACATTTGACCCCTCCCAAAAAATGAATTTCACCTTTTTCTCAAGTGCTCACAGAAACTTCTCCAGTATAGATCACATCCTGGGCCATAAATCTAACCTTGATAAATTTAAAAAAAAAAAAAGAAAAGAAAAGAAAAGAAATCATTCCAAGTATCTTTTCTGACTATAATGCATTAAGATTAGATCTCAATTACAGGAGAAAAACTATTAAAAATTCCAACATATGGAGGCTGAACAACATGCTGAATAACCAACAAATCACAGAAGAAGTCAAAAAGAAATCAAAATATGCATAGAAACGAATGAAAATGAAAACATAACAATCCAAAACCTGTGGGACCCTATAAAAGCAGTGCTTAGTGGAAAGTTCATAGCAATACAGGCATACCTCAAGAAACAAGAAAAAAGTCAAATAAATAACCTAACTCTACACCTAAAGCAACTAGAAAAGGAAGAAATGGAGAACTCCAGAGTTAGTAGAAGGAAAGAAATCTTAAAAATTAGGGTAGAAATAAATGCCAAAGAAACAAAAGAGACCATAGCAAAAATCAACAAAGCCAAAAAAAAGCTTGTTCTTTGAAAGGATAAATAAAATCGACAAACCATTAGCTAGACTCATCAAGAAACAAAGGGAGAAAAATCAAATCAATAAAATTAGAAATGAAAATGGAGAGATCACGACAGACAACACAGAAATACAAAGGATCATAAGAGACTACTGTCAACAATTATATGCCAATAAAATGGACAACTTGGAAGAAATGGACAAATTCTTAGAAAAGTACAACTTTCCAAAACTGAAACAGGAAGAAATAGAAAATCTTAACAGACCCATCACAAGCACGGAAATTGAAACTGTAATCAAAAACCTTCCAGCAAACAAAAATCCAGGCCCAGACGGCTTTACAGCTGAATTCTACCAAAAATTTCAAGAAGAGCTAACACCTTTCCTACTGAAACTCTTCCAGAAAATTGCAGAGGAAGGTAAACTTCCAAACTCATTCTGTGAGGCCACCATCACCCTAATACCAAAACCCGACAGAGATGCCACAAAAAAGAAAACTACGGGCCAATATCACTGATGAACATAGATGCAAAAATCCTTAACAAAATTCTAGCAATCAGAATCCAACAAAACATTAAGACTTGCCTGTTGGCTCAGACAGTAAAGTGTCTGTCTACAATGCGGGAGACCTGGGTTCGATCCTTGGGTCGGGAAGATCCCCTGGGGAATAAAATGGCAATCCACTCCAGGACTATTGCCTGGAAAATTCCATGGACAGAGGAGCCTGGTAGGCTACGGTCCATGGGGTCGCAAACAGTCAGACACGACTGAGTGACTTCACGATGACGATGACACCATGACCAAGTGGGCTTTATCCCAGGGATGCAAGTATTCTTCAATATTCACAAATCAATCAGTATAATTCACCACATTAACAAACTGAAAAAAAAAGTTATATGATTATCTTAATAGATGCAGAGAAGGCCTTTGACAAAATTCAATGTCCATTTATGATAAAAACTCTCCAGAAAGCAGGAATAGAATGAACATACCTCAACATAATAAAAGCTGTATGTGACAAACCCACAGCAAACATTATCCTCAATGGTGAAAAATTGAAAGCATTTCCCTAAAGTCAGGAACAAGACAAGGGTGCCCATTTTCACTGCTACTATTCAACATAGTTCTGGAAGTTTTCAGGGCACAAAAAGAAATAAAAGGAATCTAAATTGGAAAAGAAGAAGTAAAACTCTCACTGTTTGCAGATGACATGATCCCCTACATAGAAAATCCTAAAGATGCCACCAGAAAATTACTAGAGTTAATCAATGAATATAGTAAAGTTGCAGGATATAAAATCAACACTCAGAAATCCCTTGCATTCCTATACACTAATAATGAGAATGTAAGAAAAGAAATTAAGAAAACAATTCCATTCACCATTGCAATGAAAAGAATAAAATACTTTGGAATATATCTACCTAAAGAAACTAAAGACCTATATATAGAAAACTATAAAACACTGGTGAAAGAAATCAAAGAGGACACTAATAGATGGAGAAATATACCATGTTCATGGATTGGCAGAATCAATATATTGAAAATGAGTACACTACCAAAAGTAATCTACAGATTCAATGCAATCCCTATCAAGCTACCAGCGGTATTTTTCACAGAACTAGAACAAATAATCTCAAGATTTGTATGGAAATACAAAAAGCCTCGAATAGCCAAAGCAATCTTGAGAAAGAAGAATGGAACTGGAGGAATCGACTTGCCTGACTTCAGGCTCCACTGCAAAGCCACAGTCATCAAGATAGTATGGTACTGGCACAAAGACAGAAATATAGGTCAATGGAACAAAATAGAAAGCCCAGAGATAAACCCATGTGCCTATGGACACCTTATCTTCGACAAAGAAGGCAAGAATATACAATGGAGTAAAGACAATCTTTTTAACAGGTAGTGCTGGGAAAACTGGTCAACTACTTGTAAAAGAATGAAACTAGATCATTTTCTAACACCACACAAAAAAATAAACTCAAAATGGATTAAAGGTCTAAAAGTAAGATGAGAAACTATAAAACTCCTAATGGAGAACATAGGCAAAACACTCTCTGACATAAATCACAGCAGGATCCTCTATGATCCACCTCCCAGAATACTGGAAATAAAAGCAAAAATAAACAAGTGGGATCTAATTAAAATTAAAAGCTTCTACACAACAAAGAAAACTATAAGCAAGGTGAAAAGATAGCCTTCTGAATGGGAGAAAGCAATAGCAAATGAAGCAACTGACAAAAAACTAATCTCACAAATATACAAGCAACTTATGCAGCTCAACTCCAGAACAATAAATGACTCAATCAAAAAAATGGACCAAAGAACTAAACAGACATTTCTCCAAAGAAGACATACGGATTGCTAACAAACACATGAAAAGATGCTCAACATCACTCATTATCCAAGAAATGCAAATAAAGACCACAGTGAGGTACCATTTCAGACCAGTCAGAATGGCTGTGATCCAAAAGTCTACAAGCAATAAATGCTGGAGAGGGTGTACAGAAAAGGGAACCCTCTTACACTGCTGGTGGGAATGCAAACTAGTACAGCCACTATGGAAAACAGTGTGGAGTTTCCTTAAAAATTGCAAATAGAACTTCCTTATGACCCAGCAATCCCACTGCTGGGCATACACACAAAGGAAACCAGAATTGAAAGAGACACATGTACCCCAATGTTCATTGCAGCACTTTTTATAATAGCCAGGACATGGAAACAACCTAGATGTCCATCAGCAGATGAATGGTTAAGAAAGCTGTGGTATATATACACAATGGAGCATTAGTCAGCCATTAAAAAGAATAAATTTGACTCAGTTCTAATGACATGGATGAAACAGGAGCCGATTATACAGAGTGAAGTAAGCCAGAAAGAAATATACCAATACAGTTTACTGACACATATATATGGAATTTAGAAAGATGGTGATGATGACCCTGTATGCGAGACAGCAAAAGAGACACAGATGTATAGAACGGACTGTTGGACTCTAGGGAGAGGGAGAGTGTGGGATGATTTGGGAGAATGGCATTGAAACATGTATACTATCATGTAAGAAATGAAGCGCCAGTCTATATTCAATACAGGATACAGGATGCTTGGGGCTGGTGCACAGGGATGATCCAGAGAGATGATATGGGGTGGGAGGTGGGAGAGGGGTTCAGGATTGGGAGCTCGTATACACCCGTGGCAGATTCATGTCAATGTATGGCAAAACCTATACAAGATTGCAAAGGTAAATAAAGTAAAAATAAAATAAAATAAATAAAATCATGCTTGCAAGAGTCAATAACTTTATGCTTCTATTGACCAAAGGTAGGGCCAGGAATAATTTCTGAAATATTACAATACATCCTGGAAGTATGAAGGTGTAGTTCTAGTATCAAAGAGGAGATATTTGGAGATGGTTCAAAAACTAAGCTCCATGGGTTGTCAGGATGTGCTCTGGTCCAGACAGGCAAATTTTGTCCCTAAAAAGTAAAAAAAAGGAGAAGACAGGCCTTGTTCACAGATCCAATGATGTTGTGTTGGTGCTGACCAGGTAATATTCTTATATTATCATTTGGAGATTTATTTGCTATTTTCTTAAAGAAACAAATGTAATGAGAAGATTAAAGATTCATAAAAGTAAAAGACCTGTCAAGGTGCCTAGAAGAAAGGACAGTCAGCAGAACCATGCCCCTACACTGATAATTGTCAGAGACTGTAACAGTGAGTGTTTTATAGACAGAGCAGAACAAGTGGATAAAATCATTGTTCTAAGGTCACTGCAATTTTGCAGTCAAAGAAAAAATATTTTTCTCTTTAAGCAGAGTCATCACAGTTTCTGCTGTGGTCCTGGTTACACACGTGCAGACCAAGGGCCCACTGGCATGTGTGATGTGACATCAGGAATTGGACAGATGACTGTATTGGTGCCCAGTCACCTGCATCTGCTAATAATGGGACCTGGGGAAAACTACTTGCCCTCTCCAAGTCATCACATCTTCATTAACATAACTTGATGATCATAGTGCAGATTAAGACTATCTCACAGGGTTACTGTGAAACAAATTTTAAGATGTTCTGAAGCTTTTGGGAAAGTATCAAAGACAGGCATGGGGATATTAAGGTGAATGAGCAGATCCAAGGTACAATATCCTTTTTCTCTTAGTATTCTCTTTGTAATCAACAGTAATAATCAGTCAGTCATAAGTCTACTCTTACCCCAGCGTGATGGTTAACCACACAGATCAACTGGACTTTTCTTGTTATTTCAGTGTCTAAAATTCAAGCATTAGTCAATGTAGAGTGAAAAAATTACAAACTCCTGGAGAGCCTTGCTGCTCAGAGTCTGCAGAGTCCCAACACTAAACTGTCTTTAAAAAAAAATGGCCTAAACACTCTGGCTCAGAATTTAGTTCCAAATGTTTACAGAGCACAGACGTACATCTGGGAGCAATACAAAGATGCAGGGAGTAACCTACTCTCCACATTCTGTGCAAATATCATCATCCATCTAAATACAGGGAAAGAAATGGCTTCCCTCCACAGGAATGATTTGATCACCTCTGGTGACTAGATCATCTCAGAATGGCTCATGTTTTTATTTAACAGGGTCCTGCCTGCTCCTGCTGCTGGTCATGTTAAATCTCTTCCTGTGCCAAGGCAACTCATGCCCGTCCTGCTTTCCTGACCTGTTTGACATCCCCCTGACATCCCTTAGAGACCTGTTTCTCAATGCCAACAGGCTATCCCACGATATCTTTCTTGTTTCCTGGATATTGTTCCCTGAGTTAGTAAGTACTGTAGTGGTTGTGGTTTAGTTGCTAAGTCATGTCTGACTATGGCAACCCCATGGACTGTGTAGCCCACTAGGCTCCCAGATGGAACCTTTGCCTAAGTGACTGAACTATACTCTCCTTTCAACAAGAAGGCTGCATCAGCCAAACTTCAAATAACACAGTCTTTAGGTCAAAGAAGCCATCAGCTCATAAGATATGGAAATCAAAGAAAGGATCCATTTTGTGAAATCTCAAAGATTCCTAAGAAATGCAGTAACTTTTTCAATTTCCTCTGCATTTTTTGGTAAATTTCCAAAATAAATGATTTTGTATTTGTCAGCCAAGAATGCCAGAGAAGAATACAATAGACTCAGTGGAATAATCAACAGAAATTTATTTCCTCACAATTCTGGGGGCTACAAGTCTCAGATCAGGTTGCCAGCAAGGTGGAGTTCTGGTAAGAATTCTTTCTTCCCAGGCTGGCTTCTCCGTGTGTCCTCACAAAGGGTGGGGTGGTGAGGAAGAGACATGGAAGCAAAAACATAGAGACACAGAGAGAATTCTCTGGTGTTTCGCTTCATGAAGACACTAAACCTGTTGGATGAGTGTTCCACCCTAAGAGCTCATTTAACCTTAATGAGCCTCTCTGGTTGCTCAAATGGTAAAATATCTGCCCACAATGTGAAAGACCGGGATTCAATCCCTGGGTCTGGAAGGTTTCCTGGAGAAGGGAATGGCAAGCCACTCTAGTATTCTTGTGTGAGAAATCCCATGGACCGAGGAGTCTGGTGGGCTAAAGAACATGGGGTCCCCAAAAATCAAACCCTTTTCAAAACACGGTACTTTGGCACTTAAGGCTTAACATACAAATTTGAAGAAAAACATTCAGTCCATAATACTACCTGACATAATTCACTAAAGTAAAAGAGGAGAGGTAAAAAGTTGCTTAAAGCTTAACATTCCAAAACTAAGACCATGGCATCTGGTCTCATCACTTCATGGGAAATAGATGGGTAAACAGTGCAAACAGTGTCAGACTTTATTTTTGGGGGTCCACAATCACTGCAGATGGTAAATTCAAAGATGCTTACTCCTTGGGAAAAAGATTTGACCAACCTAGATAGCATAGGGAAAAGCAAAGACATTACTTTGCCAACAAGTTCCATCTAGTCAAGGTTATGGTGTTTCCAACAGTGATGAATGGATGTGAGAGTTGGACTGTGAAGAAAGCTGAGCACTGAAGAATTGCTGGTTTTGAACTGTGGTGCTGGAGAAGACTCTTGAGAGTCCCTTGGACTGCAAGGAGATCCAACCAGTCCATTCTAAAGGAGATCAGTCCTGGGTGTTCTTTGGAAGGAATGATACTAAAGCTGAAACTCCAATACTTTGACCACCTCATGTGAAGACTTGAATCATTGGAAAAGACTCTGATGCTGCAAGGGATTGGGGGCAGGAGGACATGGGGACGACGGAGGCTGAGATGGCTGAATGGCACAACGGACTCGATGGATGTGAGTTTGAGTAAACTCCGGAAGATGGTGATGGACAGGGAGGCCTGGAGTGCTGTGGATTCATGGGGTCGCAAAGTGTCAGCCATGACTGAGAGACTGAACTGAACTGAACTGAACTGGGGAATGGGAAGCATGTTAATTTTCTGGTGCTTCAGTGTCGCTCTGGGCTTTCTTCTCCAGGCTCAGTATGAATAGGCAATAAATGAGAACTGCTCTGCAGTGAACTGGGTGGATGAACCATGTTAAAAAGCTGAATCCTGGTCACAGAAACGAATACTGGTAGTGTTTTTTTTTTTTTTTTTTAATGCTATGAGTTATTGTTTTAAGATTTGCAGCAAATAGCTTTAGAGCTACAGTAGAATGGGAGTTTATAATTGGAAACAATTGTTCTCTTTCTGATGAAGGTATTTGGAAGTTGTATGTTAATTCTTTTAGGTCAATCAAGGAGCACACAGTAGAGCAGACAGCTAATATAAAGTGGTGCTAAAGGTTTCTATTAAATTCATTTTGTTATTTTTACCCACTAGTTTTTGTTTCATCCTCCATTTATGACTACCCATTTTTTCCCATATCTTCCAAGTAATCTCTTAAAATGTTCATAACTTTTGCTAAAGACTAGTTTTTCTCTTTCAATGTGTTGGCTAGACTTTTCTACTCTTATTATTCTCAGTCCTTTGCTTAGTATTTCCTATAACTCTATGCCAAGTGTTTCTGCAGTGCCTTTTCCCCACCATAAACAACATTGCCTTCTGCACCTGGGATGAACACTAAGCTTTTTGGTGTGTGGATTTAGTGATAAGTGAAAGTCATAACTGTATAACACCTTATAAGGGAATACATTGGTTCTAACCCACAGTAAACAAGAGATTAAATGATTAAATATAGGTGCATGCATGCATTCTAAGTCACTTCAGTTGTGTACAACTCTTTGCAACTGATTGTAGCCCAACAGGCTCCTCTGTCCAGTGGATTGGCCAGGCAAGAATACTGGAGCATGCTGCTGTACCCTCTTGCCAGTGATGCTCCTCACCTAGGGATCAAACCTGAGTCTTCTTATATGTCCTGCATTGGCTGGAATGTCCTTTACCACTACCATCACCTGGGAAGCACCAAATATTGGTGCATATGTACTAAATTTGGTTCAAACACTGAAGAATAATTTTAAAAAAACCCTATAATAATATAACAGAGAAGGGAAAAGGTTAAACTTAGAAAAGTTAGATGTTAAATCAATTTTATAGTGACAATGTATAGAAAAAATAGGAAAGGAATGACTTTCAAATATTGTGATGCCCTCCCAGTAAAAAAAAATTATACATCTATCAACTTGTTAATGTTCTGGTAATGGGTTCATCTAATGAATGCCAAACAACTGTAACTAATTGTCTGATCACTTTCAGGATGAACAGTATGCCCAGGGCAAACTGTATCATATCAATGCCTCTAACAACTGCCATATGAATTCCCTCCATTCCCCTGAAGATGAAGAACACATCCAACGCATGTATGTGAGTCTTTTATCTTGGTTTTTTTACCAGATCAAATGAGACAGTATGTAGCTTACCAGGCTTCAGATTATTAGAGGTAATGGTAACTGTACATGCAGGAAAAGGTGGATACCTGTAAGCAACTGCAGAGAAATTATACTGTGCAGTGATGAAGCATGAGCGAAATCAAGGGATGACTAAACATCTTTGAAGAAATATAAATAACAGATCTATAAATTTTCCATGGAGACAAGTTTAGTTCAACCAATGCACTAGACACAGGATTGCAGCTATTATACTGTACAAAATCAGTAAAGGAATGGGAACGTTGATGTGTAAAATAAAAGATGCAAAATTAATGAATATGTAAGAAACACACCCAGTTTTGAGTACTCCCTGTTACTAGTGACTCCTGTGTGGAAGTCCTCTACTGTACCATTTTGTCTACCTTTCAAGGCTCTCCTGATTCTGCTTCTAGAGGAACTAAGAGCCTCTTGATGAAAGTGAAAGAAGAGGGTGAAGAAGTTGGCTTAAAGCTCAACATTCAGAAAACTAGGATCATGGCATCATATTATCTATGTATAATGATATCTGAAACTGAAATAGCATACTTGTCAATGTGATCAGTGTATGATGATCATATAATCATTATGTTATATACATGACACATATGCATACCTTCAGCTAAGTTCAGTCACTCAGTCATATCCACTCTTTGAGACCACATGGACTACAACACATCAGAATGTTCTGAACATTCTGCCTCTCTTCAGTTGAACTAGTTTCATAAAAATTTTTGGTAAAATTCCCCAAATTAAGTAACATTTTATGTAGCAAATTTTTATAATTTAGTTTCCTGAAGAACTAATCTCCACATTATTTTCCATTTTTCAACACATTGCCAGTGACCTAATTATATTATGTAAAAATCTTATATATGCATTGCTATTCTAATATATTATGACATTCAAAATATATAAACAAAATATAAATTAAATGACAGTGAGATTAAAATAAACGGAAATGGTAACATTTTCTTCCGCAATGGACACTCATCTTATGGCCACTGGACTAATGGAATCTGAATGTACACACATAATTATATCAATTGTTTACTTATCATAATAAAGTAATTCTTTTATATATAGGTTCAATCAGAGTTCTCAGAATACCACAAGGGGCCAAAAATACAATTATATGTTAATAACTCTCTTCATATGCATATATAAGATTTTGTGAGATCAATTCAGTACTCATTTTTAGTTGTTTTGATATCCCATCAATTCATCTAATAGGAAATAATCCAAACTGTACAATATATTTGTTTTTTTCCAAGGTTTAAATTTCAGATCATAATGAAAGCAGAGCAATGCCCTTGAAAAGAATGACCTAGTGAAAAAGTTGGCTTAAAGCTCAACATTCAGAAAACTAAGATCATGGCATCCAGTCCCATCATTTCCTGGCAAATAGATGGGGAAACAGTGGCTGACTTTATTTTGGGGGAGGGGCTCCAAAATCACTGCAGATGGTGATTGCAGCCATGGAATTACAAGACGCTTACTCTTGGAAGGAAAGTTATGGCCAATGTAGACAGTATATTAAAAAGCAGAGACATTACTTTGCCAATGAAGGGGTGTCTAGCCAAGGCTATGGTTTTTTCAGTAGTCATGTGTGGATGTGAGTGCTGGACTATAACAAAAGCTAAGCACTGAAGAATTGATGCCTTTGAACTGTAGTGCTGAACAAGACCCTTGAGAGTCCCTTGGACTGCAAGGAGATCCAACCAGTCCATCCTAAAGGAGATCAGCCCTAGGTGTTCATTGAAAGGACTGATGTTGAAGCCGAAACTTCAGTACTTTGGCCACCTGATGTGAAGAGCTGACTCATTTGAAAAACCCTGATGATGGGAAAGAGGGTAGGAGAAGGGGATGACAGAGGATGAGATGGTTAAAGACATCACCAAATCAATGGACATGGGTTTGGGTGGACTCCGAGAGGTGGTGACGGACAGGGAGGCCTGGCGTGCTGCAGTTCATGGGGTCATAAAGAGTAGGACATGACTGAGAGACTGAACTGAACTGAAGTGAAATGGCCTAGAAGAATAAATAAAATGTCATATGGATATCATTATATATATGCATTTGTAAAGGAAATTAATGAAAACATACAGAAGGCTTACAGTTTGCTGAAACAGAAGTGTACTCCCTCAGAGCTGAATATATATATGACCTAGAATATATGGTTTCTCAGCTTCTGATGACTTCTAAAGAAGGAGACTCCATGACTTTCATCTCCAGCCTGCTGTGCACACCCTTCCACTTTCCTCCTCAACTTCCCTCCATGAAATCTCTTCCCTAAATTATAAAACACTCCTTGGGCTTCTGGTTCAGACAAGATGACATTTATCTCTGTGCCCACTCCTTTGTTTGTTCTGGAAATAAGAAGAGACCACTAAAGGAGACTTTTGATAGTTGGAAAGAAGAAGGTGAACTAGTTTAGGGCCTTAAGAATGGAAGAGCAACACAGCAGCACCTAAGAAATGACAAGAAAAGCCCAGCATTGCTGACCTCCAGCCTAGTATCAGAAGGCAGCATGAGTAGGGCTGTTCCTCCCCAAGGAACAAATGTGAAGGAACACCAGGTGGTGGTCTAGCCTCCCAGCTGTGCCTGACTCTTAAGGACCCTATGGACTGTAACCCACCAGGTTCTTCTGCCATGGAATTTTCCAGGCAAGAATACAGATTCCCATGTCCTCCTCCAGAGGATCTTCCCAACTCAGGGATTGATCCAGGTCTTCAAAGGCAAGTGGATTCCTTACTGTCTGAGGCATCAGGAAAGCCCAAGAAACTCAGTAATCACATGGATATTTGGAAAATAAAAGAATAAAAGCAGATGTTAATATTGATAAAGAAGACTTTAGAGCAAAGAAAATTCTACAAACAAAGGAATACAAGGACTTTACATATGAGAAAAAGAGTCCATTCTGCAGGAATTCATAATATTCCTATATATGTATACACCAAACAACATAACCTCAAAAACTTGAAGCAAAAATAGATATATCATCTGAATACGATAATGAGATTGAAACTATGACATAAAACTTTTGAAAAATAAATCATCAATCCAAGAGTTTGACCTGAGAATTCTAATAAATATTATAAAAATTAAGATCAATTTGATATAATCTCCTCAAGAAAGTGGAAGAGTAGGAAACCATTCCCAACTAATGAGATGTGGCTAATGTTGACCTATATCAAAATCAGACGAAGGCAGTACAAAAGGAAATTTCAGACTAATGTCTCTCACAAATTTGAAATTAAAAGTTTTCACT
Source organism: Nanger dama (assembly GCA_917880005.1). Taxonomy (NCBI): domain Eukaryota; kingdom Metazoa; phylum Chordata; class Mammalia; order Artiodactyla; family Bovidae; genus Nanger; species Nanger dama. The sequence goes on along the minus strand of CAKJTW010000032.1, from coordinate 8,159,766 downwards.
CTCACACATACAAATCAACCAAATGAATTCAACAATGCATAAAAACATCTCTTGATAGTTTCTGATACCTTCTTAAGTCTGGTCACATACCTATCTCTTCAAGGGTTTAAGTGAATCAAGGATACAGTCAGTTAGAGTCCCAGTAATAATATTTTGATACCAGAAATACAGTGACAAATACTCGTGTCTAGGTCAAATCAGAAACTGACTTCTCCCATTAAAGTTAACCCTAACCAGGCACCCTAAATGTCTAGCAAAGTTAACTGCAACTAGATTCATAAGATAAAGAAAACATAGCTACTATATAGAAATGGTGGTTGTGTTTGACATTCTTTATATGTCCCTTGGGAACCCTGTTGATCATTTTCTATTATGTTATGAACCTTTGGAGGTTGAGAAGACCAGACTTTATCCCTCTAGCACTCCTTGCATCTGACTTCTACTTGAATGTGGCCAGAGGTGGACAAAAGAGATTGGTGAGTCAGTGGAGAAAGAGATCAGTGGCCTGATTCTTTCCTCTGACTCCTTTCTTGCTGGGAAGTGGCCAAGTTTCTCCACTGAAGCCCAAATCTCTGGTCAGAGGTCCTCGCTTTAGCTGCAGCTATGTACAAGACTCTTTGGAGGATGCAATATCCATTCTCTTCCTTTGCCCTGATGGCTTATAAGTGTTGGTGCATCCATGCTCTTGCCTGTCTCAAAGAGTTTTGTTTTTCCCTTTAAGCTATCCTTAGCTCTGATATGGCTTCCAAATCCTTAAAGTTCCTTGTATGTTATTTGCTCAGGCATGTCTGACTTTTTGTGATCCCCAGGGACTGTAGCCTACAAGGCTTCTCTGTCCAAAGGTTTCTGCAGACAAGAATGCTGGAGTGGGTAACCATTCCCTTCTGCATGGATCTTCCCTGCCCCAGGGGTGCAACCCAGGTCTCCCACATTGCTACCACTGGGGAATCCAGATTTCTTTATTTTCCTTACCTGTGTAAATCATCTTGATTTCTGACAATGATCGGGGTGGCTATGGAGCTGCTAGATAAAGATGGTCCCTCAAAATCTAATGCTAAACTGCTTACAACAGGAGGGGGACATCTTTTCTCCTAATTCCAAAATCATAAATAAAAAAAAATATCACAGGTCATGAAAAATAAGTGCTGAGAAATCAATGATTTAAGAATGACTTTGGTCAAAGTGCACAATCTTTAAGCTGTAAGATGATGAATAAGGTCTGAGGATCTAATGTGTAACCTGGTGACTACGGTTTGTAATGTGTTTTTGACATTTTGGGGGCTTCCCAGGTGGTGTTAGTGGTAAAGACCCCTCCTGCCAGTGCAGGATGCATAAGAGACATGGGTGAATCCCTGGGTCAGGAAGATCCCCTGGAGGAGGGCATGGTAACCCGCTCTAGTATTCTTTCCTGGAGAATCCCCATGGACAGAGGAGCCTGGCAGGCTATATAGTCCATAGGGCCACAAAGAGCTGGACATGATTGAAGTCAGTTAGTATACATGTAAGAGAGTTAAACTTGAATGTTCTCACCAAAAAGATCTTGAAAGTAAATATGTGTGGTTATATTAATAGATATGTTAATTTAATCAATGAGGAAATCCATTAATCATGTATACCTATTTAAATTATAATGTATACTTTAAATATCTTGCCATTTTATCTGGAAATCATCTTTTATAAAATTGAAAAAGAAAAAAAAACAAGAATTTCAATACTTTTTGTATCATATTATAGATATTTCAGCCATTACTCTTAGTACGTAAAAAGGGTTTTTTTTTATTCCAGATAAAAACCAGTGGGATTCAGTGGATATTCAGAAAAGGAAGAATCCTTGGAAATTATCTGGAAAATCCTCTCATATTAGAGATATATAGGGAAATCCAAGAATGATTAAGTCAGTTATCAAAACTTATAAAAGTCGAAGCAAACGTAGCAATAGAAATCAATTTTCCTAGGTTTAAGTGAATCTTTACCAAATAACCTGGCAAATGAAAATAACTCCTATGCACTACAAAACTTGATTGTTATCTCTTTCACAGATCTGTTCATATTTTACCTTGTATTCACTGTCCAGTTTGCATAAATTTTACCAGATAAATTGAATTACTTGAAGATTAAATCCCAGATTCCTGTTCTCACTCTATATTCTCACATATGGCTAACTCTTTATAAATGCCACTCCTTCTCCCTGGAAGACCCTCTCTTTTTACCTCATGACTTCCTTGACATCTTTCCGATCTCACTAAAAACCACTTCCCCTAAGCATCCGTTCCTGACTCTGACACAGCTCAGGTCTCCTTGTTATGTGGACATATGGCATTCTGTGCTTTTCCCTCTCGACTCGTGTCCCAATTCTGGTGCAACATTTAACTTTGAAATTTACTTCTTTCTCTTTTTCTATTAAAATTTAAGTCCTAATTCACAAAGTCATCAAGTGTGCATTTCACTGCTGTCCATTTTTGCATCCAGCAGGCCTTCCATATGTGTTCATTCAATGAAACATTTTTATTCATGCAGAGTACAATTCCAGTGAATTATTGATGCTGCTCTCACAGCATACAGTGCACTAAAACCATGGAGGACTTCTCTCCCCACCCAAACCCTTATATCCTGGTTATTTTGACATAATTATAGAACTAGAACTGTGAGGGCTTCCCTTGTGACTCAGCTGGTGAAATATCTGCCTGAAATGTGGAAAGTCTGGGTTTGATCCCTGGGTTGGGAAGAGTCCCTGGGGAAGGGAAAGGCAACCCATTCCAGTTTTCAGGCCTGGAGAATTCCATGGACTGTATAGTCCATGGGACCACGAAGATTTGGACATGAATGTGTGACTTTTACTTTCACAAAACTGTGGATACATTTGTTTTTAATCATCACCTTATTAGATAGAAACCACTAGATTTGCAGTCTGTTATTCCACATACACTAGCCCTGGCAGTTCATGTCCTAAGATAATGTGATAATCCAGCCACGGACTAAAAGGCTGAATAGGACAGAACTAGAGGTAGTGTTCTGAACCTGCCGCGTGAGTCTACTGTTTGCCATGGGATTCTCAGCTTCACTAGAGGACTTCAGCTTCTTAGCTGAGCTCTCTGATGATGGCAGAGAAAAATACTTTAAGGTGTGCCTACAAATCAAATATTCTTACATTGTACAAAAATACCTATTCTCTCTTGGAAGGTACCAAAGAAATTCACCTCCTTGATGAACTGTTACCTACTTTTCCCAGATGAAAGTGCCATCTTCCTCCTTATGGCTTCCTAATTTCATTCTCACGTTTTTATCTCACTGACCACATTCTGCCCTAATTATAGTTAATTATATGAAAAACACCAATTCCCACTCCTTCAATTCAGTTTCACTGGGTCTACAGTTTTATGCCAACTGCCCCGAAGTTAGTATTTATTGTGTATCAAACATGGCAGAAACTGGCCAGCCATTTGTTCTTTCTGAGGTAAATATTATTATAATTAAATACACAGCCTCTGCTATTTTGGACAAAATGACAACTGGGCAAAATCTTAACTGCTATTCCAGATATAAGTTCCTTTTGTGTTTTTTTCTTTTAGAGAACTTGCAGTTTAGATAGCATTCAGGTAAATAGAAATGGGACTATGTTAGCTGGAAAAAAAAAAAAAAAAACACTTTTGCAGGAGAGAAAAGTAGACAAATCATGCATCTTCTGTATAGTCGACTCATATTTTAGAGCTTTCAGCTCAGACAGTAAAGAGTCCCCCTGCATACAGGAGACCTGAGTTCCATCCTGGTCAGGAAGATCCCTGGAAGAGACCATGTCAAACCACTCCAGTATTCTTGCGAGAGTATCCCCATGGACAGAGGGAGCCTGGCAGGCTGTGTCCAAGGTCATCAGTCCAGGGGTTGTAAACTGTTGGACATGACTGAGCAGCTACGCACAGCAAACTTCTCAAGGTAACATCCTGACATTTAAAAACAGTTTTCTCACTAATGTACTTAACTACAATTCCCGCTTTTAGTGAAAATCAAAGATAAAAGTAATATTCCATAACAGTCAAGTAATTATTTCTATCAAGGTATTTTCGGAAATCTAAGCTAGAGAAATACACTGAGGGATAGAACAGATAATAAGTATAAGAGATCTAAATGGAAAAGCTGCACAACCAAACGATAAGATTTTCAGGAAAAAGAATAAAACCTCAGTTTGGAATCATGTTTTATACAGAGATTTGCATAATCTTTGGAAATGTAAAGGATTGTCTACTTTTCCAGTTGAGAATACCAAGCCCTAGAGATCTGAAGATAAGTTTTCCATGTCAAAGAGCATTTAAGTTAGGATTCTGATGAGAGCCCAGTGACGGGCCTTAGGGTCCAGTTGCTTCATCTTTAGGCTGACGGGCTGGTGATTGGGGTACCAGTAATGGTGCTGTCTTCAGGCTGAATTGCTTTTATTTTGGGAAACCTCTATCTTTGCTCTTAACACCCTCAACTGATCCCATAAAATCCACAATCTGACTCTGAGAGAGAGGGAAAGGGTGGGATGGTATGGGAGAATGGCAATGAAACATGTATATTTTCCTGTAAGAAAAGAAACGCTAATCTATGTTCAATGTAGGATGCAGAAGGCATGGGGCTGATGCACAGGATGATTCAAGTAGAGGACGGGGGGTGGGAGGTGGGAGGGGGATTCGGCATTGGGAGATTGTGTTCACCTATGGCTGATTCGTGTCAATGTATGGCAAAACAAATACAGTATTGTAATTAAAAAAAAAAAAATGTTAATTACCTCTAAGAAAATATGTTCTCAGGTGAGCATGTCAAAGAACTAGAAATTTGAAAGCAAATGTACAATTCTATGGAATATGTCACCATGTGCCTCAGAAATTGAATATCTATGCTCCCTGTTCCACACTTATAACCTTGGAAGGGAAAACAAGATTGACACTTCTTTTCCCCATTTAATCACAATTAGTGTTTTAGTGCATGCAGGCTGCTGTTACAGAATGCCAGAGGCTGGGTGGCTTCTAAACCACTTTATTTGTCACAGTTCTGGAGGGTAGAAGTCCAAGATCAGGGTGCCAGCATGGCTGAGTGAGTGAGGGCCTCTTTCAGGACATATCTCTAAATAGAAGGGATGAGCAAGTATTTCAGGCCTCTTTCACAAGAGCCCTAATCCCATTCATGTGGGCTCTGCCTCATGACCTAATCGCTTTCCAATGGTCCCACTTCTTAAAATCGTTACTGTGGGGATTAGGTTCTCAACATATGAATTTTGGGAGACCACAAGCATTTAGACCATGGCACCCAATGAGGAGACTGACTTGTCTAAGCTAACCCAATGCCTCATCCATACTGAATGCTCTGTGGGGCTGATAGGAAGCCAAGGACTAAGGAAGCTGAATCACGACCAGCCGTCCCAGGGGGAGGGTCTGAGATCACAAACTCCTTGATGGATTTCACAACAGTAGAGTGTTTCCAGGGTCTTCCTTGGATATCAGTCATTGAGCAATCCCTCTGCCCCTCTTATAAATGTCCTATTTGAAATATGAGTTAATAACTGAGTTCTTAGACAAAGTACCTGTTGACCAACATGGAAACATCTCGACTATGCCTGTGAAGAAAAGGGCCTTTGACAGACACAAATTTCAGTGTGGAAAGTCCTCAAGACTTTATTCACTTCAGATAGCAATTACAAGTTTGAGGATTTCCCAAAACCATTTTGAGGTTCCATAATCAGCTAGAACTCCAAGAGTTCACTGAAAGCTGTTATACATATGGATATGGTTTATTCCAGATCTTTGATTTATTTCTAATTCATTTTTTTTTATTTTTAGTGCAATATAATTGAATTGTAATGCTATAAATGCTGGGTTTTGTTGAGCAGTGAAAAAGGTATACATATATGTATAAACACTCTTATTTAGATTTTTTTCTAATGGAGCACAAAAGGTTTCCAAATAGGAAAATGAGTACGTCATGGTTGTACATTGTCACCCTGCTTATTTAACTTATATGTAGAGTACATCATGAGAAATGCTGGGGTGGATGAAGCACAAGCTGGAATCAAGATTGCTGGGATAAATATCAATAACCACATATACGCAGATGACACTACCCTTATGGCAGAAAGTGAAGAAGAACAAAAGAGCCTCTTGATGAAAGTGAAAGAGGAGAGTGAAAAGGTTGGTTTAAAGCTCAACATTCAGAAAACTAAGATCATGGCATCCGGTCCCATCACTTCATGGCATATAGAAGGAGAAACAGTGGAAACAGTGGCAGACTTTATTTTGGGGGAGCTCCAAAATCACTGCAGATGGTGATTGCAGCCATGAAATTAAAAGATGCTTACTCCTTGGAAGGAAATTATGACCATGCTAGATAGCATATTAACAAGCACAGACATTACTTTTGCCAACCAAGGTCTGTCTAGTTAATGCTATGGTTTTTGCAGTGGTCATGTATGGATGTGAGAGTCAGCTGTGAAGAAAGCTGAATGCCGAAGAATTGATGCTTTTGAACTGTGGTGTTGGAGAAGACACTTGAGAGCCCCTAGGACTGCAAGGAAATCCAAAGAGTCCATTTTAAATGAGGTCAGTCCTGGGTGTTCTTTGGAAGTACATTCTTTAATACTGCCCTTCTTGGGAATTGGGATGAGGATTGACCTCTTCCTGTCTCTGGCCACTGCAGGCTTTTCCAAATTTTCTGAGACACTGAGAGGAACAATTTAATAGCATCATCTTTGAGGATTTTAAATAGCTTTGCTGCATTCTATCACCTCCACTAGCTTTATGGGCAGCAGTGCTTCTTAAGACCCACTTGACTTCACATTCTAGATGTCTGGCTCAGAGTGAGAAACTATACCATTGTGATTATCTGGGTCATTAAGACTTTTAAAAATAGTTCTTCTGTGTACTTTTCCCATCTCTTCTTGGTCTATTCTGCTTTATTAAATCTCAAAATACCAAAGAGTCAAAGTGATCTTGAGAAAGAAGAACAAAGTTTGAGATCATGGTTGCTGATTTCAAATATATTAGAAAGATATAGTAATCAAAACAGAATGATTTACTTCTGGCTCAAAAACAAACACAAAGATCAATAGATTACAACAACGAAGCCAGAAGGAAATGCACACACATATATGTTGGTTAGCTTATGAAAAAGGAGCCAAGAATATCTAGTGGGGAAAGGACAAACTTTTCAATATGGCCCTGGGAAAACTGGAGAGTCCTATGAAAAATAAAAACTGTACCCTTGTCTTTTATCATACACAAAAAGCAACTAAAAAGGGATTAAAAAGTTGAACATAAGACTTTAAGTGATTAAATGCCTAGAAGACACTGAGGTAATCTTCTTGCCATCAGTCTTTGCAACATGGTTTTGGGTTTCACACCAAAATCAAAGGCAACAACTGCCAAAACAAACAAGTGAAACCCAATCAAACTCTAAAGAAACATCAAGAAAATCAAATGGCAATTTACAAATTGACAGAAGACATTTCATGTATTTGATAAGGGCTTAATATCCAAAAATACATGAGACGTACAACTCAAGGGACAAAACCACCAAATAATCCAAAATTTTAATGGAGTGTAAGAAAAGTAAGGGTCTCAATAAATCTGAACATTAGACTGTAGATGAGAGACACAGCAAGGTTTTCCTTCTCGAACAATAAAAGCCTGTGCCATCCTGGCTTTACTTTCTTCATCTCCATTCACTTGTTTGACAATTACAGTTCAATGTGTATGTTCTTCAGTCAATAGCAATCACCCCATAGTGAGTATAACATGTGCTAAGAACAGTCCCACTGGGGAAAAATAATCCTAATATTTGCCTATTTACTGATGAGGCAAATACAAAGGTAGGTAATTTCCAGAGTTTACCACACCATTATTTTGTATATTTCATTTTAAAATTGAGCTACCTAGTAAGGAAAATTAGTTAAGAGACCTCAATAACATATAGATACACAATCATTTTATTTGGGAGAATTAATGGATTATAATTTGGGGGTAATTTATTACTACTCTTGTAACTGTAGTCCTTTTGGTTCTCTATTGCATCCATTAATAATTGATTATAAATATTGATATCAACACAGGGACTGCTGCTGCTGCTGCTAAGTCTCTTCAGTCGTGTCCGACTCTGTGTGGCCCCATAGACAGCAGCCCACCAGGCTCCTCTGTCCCTGGCATCCTCCAGGCAAGAACACTGGAGTGGGTTGCCATTTCCTTCTCCAATGCATGAAAGTGAAAAGTGAAAGTGAAGTCGCTCATTCCTATCTGACCCTCAGGGACCTCATGGACTGCAGCCTATCAGGTCCCTCCACCCACGGGATTTTCCAGGTAAGAATGGATTTCCATTGCTTGCTAAAGTTATAGTGAATAGAGAAAGACATAGAATATATTAGGGAAGAAGTGAAAGTATGGGAAGTCAGCAATGCTAATAAAGGGCAGTATTGCCTTGAGAGGAAGGAAGGTTCTCAAAATCTATTAAAACACAAAGATCAAGCCAGATGTGAGGAATTAGCCTAATTTGTAAACGAGAAACTCTACCAGAAGACATTTAAGTTCATAAAAACATTACAATGCTAAAACCCCAAATGTAGACAGAGCATAGGGTAGGGCTGGGTATATAGACATTCAAAATTCCCCATTGCTTAGTGCGTCAGGCACTCAAGGACCACCCTCACTGAAGTCTTTCTCTATTGCTCAACCTGCAGGTACCAGCATGGAGAAAAAGCACTACTCCGCAGGCATTAGAACCCTACATTTATGGCCTCCTGGCTTTCCTTAAGAAGCATTCCATGCAGCAGATCCTCTATCCCATCCCATCAGGCTGACTCTCCAGGATCAACAGGAGTCTTCACCCTGGGATCATTGTGCAATCCCCATGGCTCCAGCTCCCAGCTTCCGTGGACACCAGTGGACTTACAACCCTGTCCGAGGTATGAAAGCCTGCAGCATGGCTTGTCTATGTAGTTCTCACTCTGCTCAGTCTGTCACAGATAAGTGGGTTCACTCCCCAACAGCTTCAAATGCCTCCCCCGTCCCAGTGGATGGCCATGGATGCAGAGATCTCTCCCTTGAGCTTCAGCTCCCTCATCCCTGGGTGCAGGCTGGCCCCACTTGCTCTCCTCCTTATTTCCCCTTCCTCCTTGTCCCTTCTTTCCTTTGTCCTACCAAGTTCTATATGGATCCGGATATTCCTTCTCAGTATTCAGGGAGTCCTACCAGTGTTCACCTAGTCTTCTGTGAGAACTGCTGCATCTTTAGATGTTCTTGATGCATCGATGGGGAAATGTGTACCCCACTTCCACCTACCACTCCATCATCTTGTCTACCTCCATTTGTGCATGTATTAGAAATGAGTTTCCCTTTCTATAAAGTAAGATTGCCATCACCACACATGTTTAACTTTTGCTTTTTGAGGAGACCACAGGTAAGCTCCACTCTCTTCAGTTCAGTCATTGATTCAGTCGTGTCTCACTCTGTGTGACCCCAGGGACTGCAGTACGCCAGGCTTCCCTGTACATCTCCGACTCCCAGAGCTTGTTCAATCTCATGATTAGATCATAAAGCTCAAACTTAAATCCTCACCTTATTACTTTTTATACATGAAAATGTGTAGCAGTTAAAAATCTCTCCCTATTTTTCCTACCCTCCAGTCTTTGGCAATCATTTTTCTACCCTGAGTTCCTCCTTTTTTTGTGTGTGGCAACTCCTTGTAGTTGAGATCATATGGCATTTGTCTTTCTCTAACTTAAGTGTACCTCACATAATGCCCTCCAGTTTCATCCATTTTGCCACAAATGGAAGGATTTCTTTCTAATTCTAATAGCTAAATAATATTTACCTATGTATGTCGATTCACATTGTTTTAACCCATTCACCTGTTGAAAGATACTCAGGTTGTGCCTATACCAAGGCTACTGTGAATAATGCTGCAATGCATATGGGAATACAGATCTCTCTCTGAGACAATGATTTCATTTCCTTTGACTACATATCCAGAAGTGGGATAATGGATCACATAAACGTTCTCTTTCAAATTCTTGAATAACCTTCACAGTGTGTTTCCATGGGAGTTGCACCGATATACATCCCTATCAACAATGCATAAGCACTTCTTTTTCTCCTCATCCTCAATAACGTTTGTCATTTCTTACATTTTTGGTACTTGACATTCAAACAGGTAAGAGGTGATACCTCCTGTGCTTTTGATCTGTATTTCCTTTGATTATTATTGATGCTGAGCATCTTGTCATATACCTTTTATCGTCTATATGTCTTATTTGTGGGAAAATATCTGTTCTTTAAAGATCTAGCATACATTATGTTTACTATATTCCAATATATGAAACTCAGTTGTCTAGCTATATATCAATAACAAACTATCAGAAAGTAGAATAAAGGAAACAATTCCATTTACTATTGCATCAGGAAAAGATAAAACACTTAGAAATAAACTTAGGAAGGTGTTGAAAGATTTTATGCAAAACCTTTAAGATATTGATAAGAGAAATTTTAAACAGTTAAAATATGTAGAGTTAGGTTGTCTATTCAATGTGTTTCTTGAGGTACGATTTGTATTACTATAAACTTCCCTCTTAGAACTGCTTTTGTTGCATCTTATAGGTTTTAGATCATCATGGTTCATTGTTCTTTGTTTCTAGGAATGTTTTCACTTCACTTATTTCTATAGTAATCTGTTCATTATTTAGAAATGTGTTTTTTAATCAACATGTGCTGGTGTTATTTATAGCTTTTTTTTTTTTTTTTTTTTGCTATAATGAATATCTAGTATGATAGTAATCTTGCCTGGAAAATCCCTTGGATGTAGGAGCCTGGTAGGCTGCAGTCCATGGGTTACCAAGAGTCGAACATGACTGAGTGACTTCACTTCAGGACTGAGTGACTTCACTTCAGGACTGAGTGACTTCACTTTCACTTTCACTTTCATGCACTGGAGAAGGAAAGGGCATCCCACTCCACAGTCAGGCACGACCGAAGCGACTTAGCAGCAGTAGCAGTAGCAGCATCACAGTGTTGTGGCCAGAGAAAATTCTTGATATAATCTCAATTTCCTTAATTTACTGAGGTTTGATTTGTGACCCAAGATAAGGAAAATGTTCTGTGTGCACTTGAGAAAAGAGTGTATTCTTCTGCATTTGGATCAAATGTGCTGAAGACATCAATTAGGTCTCTTTGCTCTAATATTTCCTTTTGGGCTTACATTTCTTTATTAATTTTCTGTTTTCTTGATCTGTCCATTGGTATAGGTGTGGTGTTAACATGCCCTACTATTGCTGTGTTACTGTCAATTTCTCCTTTTTGTCAGTTAGTGTTTACATTATGTATTGAGGTGCTCCTATGTAGGGTACATAAATAGTTAACATTGTTATGTCTTTTTCTAGGGCTGATCCCTCCATCATTTGGCAGTGTCCTTCTTAATCTCTTATAATAGTTTTGATTTTAAAGTCTATTTTTTTCTGATACGAGAATTGCCAATCTGGCAATCTTTTGATTTCCATTTGCAGGAATATCTTTTTCCATCCTCTCACTTTCAGTCTGTATGTGTCTCTAGAACTGAAATGGATCTCTTGTAGACAGCATACATATGGTTCTTTTTTTTTTTTGTATCCATTCAGCCAGTCTGTGTCTTTTGGTGAGAACTGAAGAAGATAGTAGCAAATAAGACAACTGATAAAGGATTACTTACCAAAATACAAGCATTTCAAACAACTCAGTCATCAAAAGCAAAGGAAAGAACTTCAAAAATAAACTAGTGAGACCACATCAAACTCAAATCCTTCTCCATAGTAAAAGAAGCCATCAATAAAATGAAATGACAACCTATGGAATGAAAAAATGTATATTTGCAAATCGCATATTTGGTAAGGGCTTCATATCCAAGTATATATAAGAGACTCATGCAACTCAGTATTGAAAGAAATCAAACAACCCAAATTATTAACTGAGCAGAGGAAGAGTAAGGGTTTTGAAAAATCTGAAGAGTAGACTGTAGATGAGAGACACTGTGAGTTTTTCCTTCCAGAACAAAAGCCTCTGTCTTCCTGGCATTGCATTCTATATCTCCAATCACCTGTTTGGTGATTGCAGTTAACAGTATATACATCCTTCATTCTGTAGCTATCACCCTACACTGGGCTATTTGTGCTCAGAATAGCTTATTAACTATAACAAACTAATAATTACATACTTAATCTTGATGCATCTAAAATCCAAGGTGATTTTCAGAATTTTCTGCTCCATTGTTTTCTATATTCTATTTCAAAATTGAAACACCTAGTATGGAAAAATGAGTAGGGGACCTCAATAATACATGGATAGAAAGTCAATTAAAACTGGGAGCATTACTGGATTATAATTTGGGGGAATGCATTATTATTAATACTATTACAATTTTATTCCCTTTAATTCTCTGCTATACTAGTGGATATTTATTTAAAATAGTAATACCAATATAGAAGCACGTAGTACTCACCTTAAAGTAGATTGAGAAAGACAAAGCTTATGAGGCAGAAAGTGAAATGACAGAAAATTATCAATAGTAACAAAACAAGGGAAGTACTGCCTAGAAAAGGCAGAGTTCTCTAATTTTTGGAGACAACACGAGCAAGCAAGATGTGAGCCAACCAGCTTAAACTGTGTATCAGAAACTGCACCAGAAGGAAATGAAGTTCATAAAAATATGCTGATGCTAAACGCCAAAATCCAGACAGTAAGAATAGGGTTTATGTAGATGCTGAAAATACTCAGAGAGATAGACATGGAAGCAAATACACTAATGAGCATCAGAAAAATCAAAGCACAAAAGGGTCTGAAAAATAAATCGTAAAGGGACTTGGTAGTCTGATCAAAAGAATAAGAGAATCAAATTAGAAAACCAAAATATAAAAACTTGTGCACGTGATAGACCCAGAGAATGCTCAGCAGAGAAAATTTCGGCCTTAGTGACCAGTGAACAGAAGCCTCCAGCATCAGGAACAAACACCCTGGGCAGGACTCATGACTGCGCTTCAGGGAACAGGCTCAGTTTCAAAGTTTGGGTACTATACCACCTAAAAGTGAACACTGAGAAGGATTATAGCTTGCTATGACACTGAATCAAGACAGTAGTGTTTGTTAGTTTACTTTTCTCATTCAACTATGAAGTTAATGACTCACTAACCAATGATAATTGACACCTGTCAGTTTCCAGTCAGATCCTCTTTAGTCATACAATGGATATGTGAACCTGTTATCTGATCCCAAATAACAGTTTTTATAATTGACTTTATTGATGTTTAATTGAAGGGTACTTGCTTTACAATACTGTACTGCTTTCGGCCAAACATCAGCATGGAACAGCCATAGGTATAACTTAGTCTCCTGCTCTTGAACTTGTTTACCACCTTCCTTCCCATCCCAACCATTGAAGTTGTTACAGAAAAATATAGAAGCCTTCACAAATTTGTGTGTCATCCTTTGTCAGGGGCCATGCTAATCTTCTCAGTATTATTCCAGTTTTTCAATATATGTGCTACTAAGCAAACACATGAATAAGAATTGGCTGAATGTCTTGGAAACATGTGTAATATCACATAAGAAACGAATTGCCAGTCAGGTTCGATACAGGATCCTTAGGCTGGTGCACTGGGATGACCCAGAGGGATGGTACAGGGAGGGAGGTGGGAGGGAGGTTCAGGATGGGGAATACCTTCACACCTGTGGCAGATTCATGATGATGTGTGGCAGAACCAATAAATATTGTAAAGTAATTAGCCTCCAATTAAAATAAGTAAAGTTAAATTAAAAATAAATATTTGAGATAATATATTAAAAAAATTTAACAGAAAAAAATCATATAGTCACCTACCAATAAATGATAAATTACATTAGGAATTAAGGTATTCTGCTATATTTATTGCCTCTTATATAATCAAATTTATAAGGTCCAAAGATTCATGAAGGAATTAAGCATATATTTATGCATAGCACTTGTATACATGCACACAAATAACGTTTATGTTATATAAGCTATTATCCTCCTTGCCTGTCACAATGAGCTCTTTAGTTGATGAGAGAGATAGTCCCAAATTTCTCCAGCTTATATGTCTCCTTTTGTCCTTTTTGAGAACTATTTCTTTTATTTTCATCACTAATTTTAAATAACCATTTAGTCTTACATACCATGCCCCTGTAGAATAAAATATTTTTAAAAAAGTAAATAAATAAAAATAAAGGAAAAAAAATAAAATAACTAAAAGCAGAGATAACCTCGTAAATGCTCATATCTTATCCTTAATTAAATTATTATTCTTCTGGTAAATTGGAAAAAGAATGATGTTCAGATCTCATTCAGGAGGATAAAATCTCTATTTTATCAGTTCTCTTGTCCAAACTCAATTCTTGCTCACTTCAGTCTTAAATTCTGCTTACTTACAAAGGACACACAGGAAAATTAATTAATTAATTAATATTAGAATCCTGCTAGCAAGAGTCTATGATTTTATTCTTCTGTTGGCCAAAGGTAGGTCCAGGAATAATTTCTGAAATATTGCATCACAGAAGCATGAAGGTCTAGTTCTACTGTCAAAGAGGAGATGCTTGGAGATGGTTCAAAACCTAAGCTCCATGGGTTTTCAGGATGTACTCCCGACCACACAAGTAAATTTTGTCCCTAAAAAGTCAAAGTCAGGAAGTTGCAGGCCTTGTTTGCAAAGCCAATAACATAGTCTTGGGTGCTAAACAAATAATATTCTTGTATTACATTTGGAGATTTATTTGCTATTTTCTCAAAAAAACAAACATAACGAGAGGATTAAAGATGCATAAAAGGAGAAGAGCTGTCATGGTGCCTAGAAGAAAGGCTAGCCAGGAGAACCAGGCCCCCACACTGATAATTGCCAGAGACTAATAGCGAGGGTCTTATAGACAGAGCAGAACAAGTGGATAAAACCAATGTTCTGGGATCACGGCTATTTTGCAGTCAAAGACAAAATATTTTTCTCTTTAAGGAGAGTCATCACAGCTCCTGATGTGTCCTTGGTTACACACATGGAGACCGAGGGCCTGAGGCATGTGTGATGTGACATCAGGAAGTGAACAGATGGGTGCATTGGTGCCCAGTCACCTGCATCTGCTAATAATGGGACGTGGTGAAAATTACTTGCCTTCTCCAAGTCATCACATCTTTATTAACATAACTTGATGACCATAGTGAAGATTAAGGCTATCTCACAGGGTTCCTGTGAAACACAAATTTTAAGATGTTTTAAAGCCTTTGGGAAAGTATCAAAGACATGCATGGGGTTACAAAGGTGAGTGAGCAGATCCAAGATATAGTATCCTTTTTCTCTTAGTATTCTCTCTGTACTCAATAGTAGTGATCAGTCAGTCATGTGTTTACTCTTACCCCAGTGTGATGGTATACCACACACCATTTCAGTGTCTAAAATTCAAGCATTAGTAGATGTAAAGTAAAAAAAAAAAAAAAAATTGCAAACTCCTAGAAGGCCTCGCTGCTCAGAGTCTGGAGAGTCCCAACATTAAACTGTCTTAAAAGAATGGCCCAAACACTCTGGTTCAGAATTAAGTTCCAAATGTTAGCAGAGCACAGAAGTACTTCTGGGAGCAATTCAAAAATACAAGGAGTAACCTACTTCTCCAACTATCTATCTGTGCAAATATCATCATCCATCTAAATTTACACAGAAGGCGCTCCTTCTTCCCCACCCCAGCTTCTAGAGACAGCAACAACTCCTGCTCACAGCAATAGGGAAATAAAGGCTTCCCTCCACAGGATGGATTTGATAACCTCAGGTGACTAGATCATCTCAGAATGGCTCATAGTTTTATTTAAACAGGGTCCTGCCTGCTGCTGCTGCTGGTCATGTCAAATCTGCTCCTGTGCCAAGGCAAACCATGCCCGTCCTGTGGTCCTGACGTGTCTGTCACCTCCCTGAAATCCCTTACAGACTTGTATATCGAAGTTGCCTGGCTGTCCCATGACTTCCATAACCTTTCCGCAGTGATGTTCAAGGAGTTTGTAAGTACTATGGTGGTGGTTTAGTTGCTAAATCATGTCTGACTCTTGTGACCCCGTGGACTGTATCCCACCAGGCTCCCAGAAGGAAACCACTTAATTTGGGGAGCTATACTATCCTTTAAATAAGAAGGCTGCAAAAACACACTCTCTTGGTCAAATAAGCTGTCAGTTCATAAGATGTGGAAATCGAAGAAAAGATCAGTTTGTGAAATCTCAAAGTTTCCTAAGAAGTGCAATAAAATTTTCAATTTCCTTTCATTCATTTTCTTTTTTAAATAGCAAAATAAATGATTTTGTATTTGTCAGCTAGGAATGCCATAAAATAATACAATAGACTCAGTGGAATAATCAACAGAAATTTATTTCCTCACAGTCTGGGGGCTAGAAGTCCAAGATCAGGGTGCCAGCAAGGTGAGGTTCTGGTAAGGACTCTTTCTTCCCAGGCTAGCTTCTCTGTGAGTCCTCACAAAGGGTGGGGAGTGGGGGGATGGGGAAGAGAGATAGAGAAAAAGACACAGAGACACAGAGAGAATTCTCTGGTGTTTCACTTCATGAAACATCACTTCTTAGGGTGGATGAGTGCTCCACCCTAAGAGCTCACTTACCGTTAATGGGCTTCACTGGTGGCTCAGATGGTAAAGAATCTGCCTGCAGTGTGGGAGACTTGGGTTCTATCCCTGGGTCTGGAAGATTGTCTGGAGAAGGGAATGGCAAGCCTCTCCAGTATTCTTGCCTGAGAAATCTCATGGACAGAGGAATCTGGGAGGCTACAGACCTTGGGGTTTCAAAAACTCAGAATCCAGAGATGATATGGAGTGGGAGGTGGGAAGGCGTTTCAGGATTGGGAGCTCGTGTACACCTGTGGCTGATTCATGTCAATGTATGGCAAAACCAATACAGTATTGTAAAGTAGAAGAAAGTAAAAATAATATTTAAAAAAAAAAAAAAAAAGTCAGAATCCTTTTCGAAACACAGTACTTTGGCAGTTAGGGCTCTAACACATGAATTTGAAGAATACACATTCAGTCCACTATACTCCGTGATGCAAACAAAGCACTTTTAGGTGGGACTGGGGAAAGGAATCGTTGATTATCTGGACCTTCAAGGTCTCCATGGGCTTTCTTCTCCAGGCTCAGAGTAAATAGCCAATAAATGAGAACTGCTCTGCAGTGAGAAAGCAATGGCAAACCACTCTGCTACTCTTGCCTGGAAAATCCCATGGATTGAGGAGCCTGGTAGGCTGCAGTATACGGGGTCGCTAAGATTGAGACACGACTGAGCGACTTCATTTTCACTTTTCACTTTCATGCACTGGAGAAGAGGATGGCAACCCACTCTAGTGTTCTTGCCCAGAAAATGCCAGGGATGGAGGAGCCTGAGGGGCTGCTGTCTATGGGGTCGCACAGAGTTGGACACAACTGAAGTGACTTAACAGCAGCAGCAGCAGCAGCTCTGCAGTGAACTGATTGGATGGAACATGTTAAATAAAGCTGAATCCCGGTCACAAAAAGGAATACTGGTAGTTTTTAAAGGTACAGATTATTGTATTAAGATTTGCAGTGATTAGGTTTCGAGCTACAATAGAAGGGGTGTTTACAATTGGAAACAATTATTCTTTTTCTGAGGAAGGTATATGAAAGTTGTATGTTAAATCTTTTTAGGTAAATAAAGGAGCACACAGTAGAGCAGACAGCTAATAAAAGGCGGTGCTAAAGGTTTCTATTAAATTCACATAGTTCATTTTACTCACTAGATTTTCTTTCATCCTCCATTTGACTGTCCATTTTTTTTAATCCAACTCTTCCAGGTAAACAAGAGATTAAATGGTTAAATATAGGTGCATGCATGCATTCTAAGTCACTTCAGTTGTATCCAATCTTTACAATCCTACTGACTGTAGCCCAACAGGCTCCTCTGTCCATAGGATTGGCCAGGCAAGAATACTGGAGTATGCTGCTGTACCCTCTTGCAAGGGATGCTCCTTACCTACGGATCAAACCTGAGTTTTCTTATATTTCCTGCATTGGCTGGAATATTCTTTACTACTACTGTCACCTGGGAAGCACCAAATATTGGTACATATGTACTCTATTTGGTTCAAATAGTAAAAATAATAATAATAATAAAACAGAGAAGGGAAAAGGTTAAACTTAGAAAAGTTATATGTAAAATCATTTTTATAGAGACAATGTATAAAAAGTAGAAAAAGAATGACTTTCAAATTTTGTAATGACTCCCCATTAAAAAAAAAAATCCACCTCTATCAAAGATGTTAATATTGTTAATGGGTTCATCTACTGAATGCCCAACAACACTAACTAATTGCCTGATCACTTTCAGGATGAAACATATGCCCAGGGCAAACTGTACCATTTGAATGCCACCAACAGCTGCCACACCAATTCCTTCAATTTTCCGGAAGAAAGAGATAAAGCCCAGCAGCTGAACGTGAGTCTTTCACCTAGGTTTTTCATTGTTTCAGATGAGACAGTATGTAGGTTACCAGAACTACAGATCATTAGAGTTTATGGTAACTGTACATGCAGGAAAATGTGGAGGCATAAGCAATTGAAGAGAAATTATATTATGCAGTTCATGAAGCATTAGCAAAATCAAGGGATGACGAAAGATTTGTAGTAGCAAGATAAATAACAGATCTATAAATGGTCCATGCAGACAACTTTAGTTCAACCAATGCATTAGACACAGGATTGCAGCTATTATTCTGTATGAAAACAGAAAATGAATGGGAACTTCCATGTGTAAAATATAAGATTGCAAAATTTCATGAATATGAAAGAAACACACTCCAGTTTTGAGTACTCCTGGTTACTAGTGACTCCTACTTCAGAATCCTATACTGCACCACCCGAGCCCCTCGCATCTGCCTTTCCAGGCTCTCCTGATTGTGCTTGTACTTCTCTGACACCTTCTTCATTTGTCATTCTCAATGACTCCTCTCTCACCTTTTATTCTTAATTTGTAAGTCCCTCCAACAATGGCCTATAAAACATTGTTTTGCTTCTCATGGCCTCAAAAATTCCCTCTGTTCTGAGGACAACACAGTTTATATATCAAGCCTCAATCATTATCGCAGCTCCAAATTTTCAGTTATAATCTCTCCTTTCTGAATATCTGCATTATCATTCCTCTTAACATTATTTAAAGTGTTTTCACATGCATTCCCCCTAAAATCAATCTTCTGTCTTACAACCTTCCTAATGATACCAGGATTCTTTTTTCTCTATTAAGCTCATTAATAATGAGGGTGAACAAGTAAAGGAAAAAGGACAAAGAGGAAGAAGAGGAGGGATTGTTCAATAAGCTTAAATTTAAAGTTTATTGAGAGTTACTACATGGCCTCACAGTTTACTCAGCACTTTAGGTGTGTTACTATATTTAATCCGTTCAGTTTTCTGTTCTTTACCAGTAAGACAGTTCATGGCTGTGAAGAAATCAAGCATATTAACTAGAGATCTTCAGCCCCCGGGATTTTCAGGCTCAATTCTGCTAGTAGTAGTGAACTAGGGGAAACCCTCCATTGTGAATCCCACTGATGCTGTTACTAAAGACAATACTGTGCCATTTTCTGCCCGGACACATGTCAACAAAACAGACTCTTCTGATGTCAGCAGGGGGCTGGTGTCGGGATCAGCTGAGGAGAGAAGCCTCTTTAGGAATGCCATGTCTTCTTCCTTGTCTCTTTGTTGTAATATCATAAAACAATTACCGATCAAAAATCAGTACGAAGGACTCATCTGATTCATTAATACGAATGAATCACTGGGTGACAATGATGTGGGCACAGGTGGCACCCTTCTTTCCTGGGTCAGGCACTGCAGGCACATACTGACTTGCCATAAAATACTTAGATTCTCTCACGCAAATATACAAACACAAAAGAACTCACTGAGTGGTGGTAGAATTTCAGAGGAAAAAAGAACATTTTTCATGTTGTAAATTAGAACACATCAGAAGAATCAGTTCCTAAAATAACCTAGATTTTTGTATTTCAGCAAAGTGTGAACTAACAGCTTAATTTTTTTACTTTTGCAACTTTTACTACCTTCAAAAATCTTCGCATGCACATAGGAATAACCAAAAGTTTTTAGGTCAGCTGCTCTGAGCAAAGATCACATGTTACCAAAACCACTGAATTATGATAATTTTAATGAGACTGTTTCTTATGGTTGCTTAGAATGAAACCATTACTAAGTGGACACTCGTGTTACTGTACTCCTGGAATAATCCTCTGTATCATCTGGTCACGGAGCTGTCGAGTATAAAAGAATTGTCAGAGGCTTTCCTATCAAGCGCCATGGAGATTGAGGACATGTCAGAGACACTTCAAACATTCATAGAGACTCACTCCTGGAAGGTGAGCATCCTGCAGAGGGCTTTCTTGCTTTGTTCATGAATAAATGTGGTGACCTCTGTAATGCATAGGCGTTTGGAAATATCTCATTTTATAAGAAAAAGACTCATGAGTTCTATATGCTAGACTGCTACTACATAAAGCAGGAGCCTAGTCATTCATAGTCATAGATTCTACTATTCTAAATTCTAAAGGAATCAGAATTTCACTGCAATGTTTGACGTGGGCAGCCTTTGCTGCATTGCACACAATTCCACCAAAGGATTTCCTCTTCATGGGCACAGGTGGTTGAAATATTTTCAAGAGTAATAGTTCTAGATAACTGAATATCCAAGATCAGCATTTTTCTTCAAAGTAACCCAGGACATATGCTATTGACGTTCCACTTGTCTTCTTCCTCTGTTCTCCTCAAATCAATGGATGTGAGTGGGAAGGAAGAAAAGAGAAATTTAAAACTCATCTGGAGTTATGTATCTACTATTTAGATTTATAATAGTTTTCTCATAAGCTGGCTCCAAAATCCATATATAGAGTGTTTTATATTCATATGTCTTCCCCAGATCTTTATTTGATAATTAAAAGAAAAAAGCAAATACTAATAAAACACATAAGAAGTCATTATCATTTTGGTATTTAGTTTGTAGCTCCAGTCCTGAAGATGCTGCGCGATGCTCCCATTGTCTGGACTGATCGACAATACTTGAAGTCCAGCGATGGAGATAGTCGTTATTCTGAATTGTATAACCTGTTCCACTGCCTGCGCAGGGATTCAGGTAAAGTTGACATGTACTTCAAGATCCTGGCATGCCGAGCCCGCAAAACGTGCTAAATCCACAGCCATCCCATCCAGTTCTGAGGTGGTCGTAATCATCTGTCCCACAGCAAGCTTCTTTGAAATTTACAGCTTTTTAATGCATGCTCTGTAATGGGTCTCCTCTTAAAAAATAAACACCAACTCTTTAGAGATGTCAAACTCTGAGGGCAATTTCTTAACATTTCTTATCTTCCTTTAGAGTAAATCAAAAGAAAATTCACCCCTACAATTGAGAGAATGAAGCATCTATTAAATTAGTCACAAATAGAAGAACCTGGCATTACAAAGAAGACCATTAAGAGATTATGTAAGAATCATAGCCAGTTATTCTGGGTCAAGTTATTAGAATCAAAGAATTAGACAATTCTTCATGGTTCTGGTCATGCTACCAAGGAGACTGAATTCTCAGGATTCTTTATGAAAGCCAGCCACACACTATCACTGTCAGCCAACTATCACACTGTTATTGCACTTTTGTGTAAATAGCATGAGGTTTACTGAACTGTCTAAACATTGTTAGGATGCTGTCTTAGTCCTTCTGGGTTGCTATAACAAAACATCACAGACTTAGAAACAACAGAAATGATTTTCCCTGCATGGTCATGCAGGATCCTTTCTGGTCACACACTTCTTACTGTATTGTCACACGGGGGTGGAGGCTGGGACTCAGGAGCTCTGAGTGTCCCTTATATATAAAAGCACTCAACTCATTGAGGAGGCTCCATCCTTATAACTCCATCACCTCACAAAGGCCCCACCTATGGATGCCATAACCATTGGAATCAGGGTTTCATCATATGAAAATTCTGAGGGACCCAAAGGCTGAGACCATAGCAGATACAAAAGTGATCTGGCACATCCTCCACTCCACTGCACCCTCATCTCCTGCATCACCTTGCACCCATTCCACACATTCCATCACTCTGGGTTTCCCAAGTCCAGGTCAATCAAATGTCAGCTCCATCTCACATTCAGCCTATTCAATGTTTCCCTCTCCCCTGCTGAGGCCCAGGGGACCTACCAGGAAATGCAGATGTGTCCATTTCTGCAAGGTTCCTTCTCTCTCCCTCTCTGGATCCTCATTCCTTGGGCCATGTTGGAACAGGGCAGATGGTAACGAGATGGGAACGTTCTGACATCGCTGACTGGCATGGTGCTGTTGTAGCCTTCTCTTGTCCAGATGGACTGATCTGAAATTCCCCCTGGCTGACAAGTGTTGCTCTTGAGGGGTTATCCTGGTGATTTTCCAGGACATTCACAAGTTGGGAATCCCCAAATTCATAGTTTCCTTTTTAATCAGGGGAAATGTTCTGGAACCCACAGCTCCCCATCTGAAGTAGTCACCAGAGCCCCTCTGTTTCCCTCACTCTGCAAGCACCATCTGGAGAATATTAAGGAGCCCAGAGTCAGCTGCCTACTAGCTGACCCACAGGAAACCCATGTATCATAAACACTCTGAGCGATTGAATGGCAGAAATCCTGGTGTGCATCTGTCCTCCACCTGGGTATTCTGGACAATTGTCCAAGTGGTCACATAGACAAGGAGTAGATCAGAAAGCTGAATTGAAAACCACATTACATGAGAAGTGAGATGCCATTCTCTCTTCCTTTTAGAGTAACTATCTTTTTCATTAATTATCTGGCCTTACAAACATGGCCTAGTAGGTCTCAGAATTATAAAATCCTCCAAATAGACTGAGTCTCTACTGAGACTGGAGCAATGTGACTCAATTATGGATTCACTGCTTGTTTAACAGTCTCCAAGCAACCTGGGATGAGGGCCAATCTCTTGACTGGCTCTCCTAAGAAGTCAGTGATGTGGCTGGGCTGGTTTTACAGCATGTTAGGGCTTTAGTAGCAATTCCTGACAAAGAAAATGGGAAATCAAAGGTAGAAGTGAAAGAGGGATGAATAAGAGAGAAGGAAGAGAAAGACAGAAGGAATGAAAAACAGCAAAGGGTAAGCAGGTCTAGGACGTGGATAGTGAAAGATGAAATGCTGTTTGAACACTTTATTTTTAAGGACCCAAATATATATTCTTTTTTTTTTATCCTAATAGCAAACATCTCATATTCTCTTTCCATGGAAAAGCCCTGTAAGCATTTTTTAAATCATTACTGCCCAAAACATCTAATTCTATTTTGTTACTTGCTTAAATTTCTTTCATTCAGATACTTCCAGCAGAGAGGATGGCATTTATTAGAGGGAAAATTTGGCAATAAGGGGGATAACGTAATTGGAGGAAACATACACACACCAATAGACCACACACATCATCATGTATTGTCTCTTCAGCATAAATTTCTGACTTTAGATCAACAAGAGAGGTGGTGACATTGAGAGCTCCCTCCTTGCTTGACTTTGACATAGAAAGTGAATACTGTGGATTTCAGACAATATTGAACAGAGCCATAGATACACTATAGAGTCAGTCAGGAATAGCCAAAGTGGGGATACTCGGACTGCATTAACAATCACTCCCTTGCCATCCAGAAAGTGTTGATTTTCCCCTCTTTTACAGATTTCCGTGTAAGAGTGCATTTAAAGAAATGGCCCTATTATATCAAGACTAGTAACAATGGTTCCCAAAAGGAAACAAACAAATGGAGAACCTTTGAAGTTCACTGACATTATAGATTAGTAAATCACATGTCATGGATAAGATGAGAATTTTTTTTTTTTAGGGTCTCAGGGTTTTTATTTATTTATTTATTTTTAATTTTATTTTTACTTTATTCTACATTACAATACTGTATGGTTTTATCAAACATTGACATGAATCAGCCACAGGTGTACATGAACTCCCAATGCCGAAGCACCCTCCCACCTCTCACCTCATATCATCTCTCTGGATCATCCCGTGCACCAGCCCCAAGCATCCTGTATCCTGTATTGAACATAGACTGATGCTTCGTTTCTTACATGATAGTATACATGTTTCAATGCCATTCTCCCAAACCATCCCACCCTCTCTCTCTCCTCAGAGGCCAAAAGTCCGTTCTATACCTCTGTGTCTCTTTTGTTGTCTCACATACATGGTTATCATTACCATCTTTCTAAATTCCATATATATGTGTCAGTATACTGTATTGGTGTTTTTCTTTCTGACTTACTTCACTCTGTATAATCAGCTCCAGTTTCATCCATCTCGTTAGAACTGAGTCAAATTTATTCTTTTTAAGGGCTGAGTAATACTCCATTATGTATATGTACCACACCTTTCTTATCCATTCATCTGCTGATGGACATCTAGGTTGTTTCCATGTCCTGGCAATTATAAACAATGCTGCAGTGAACATTGGGGTACATGTGTCTCTTTCAATTCTGGTTTCCTCGGTGTGTATGCCCAGCAGTGGGATTGCTGGGTCATAAGGCTGTTCTATTTGCAATTTTTAAGGAATATCCTCACTGTTCTCAATAGTGGCTGTACTAGTTTGCATTGCCACCAACAGTGTAAGAGGATTCCCTTTTCTCCACATCCTCTTCAGCATTTATTGCTTGTAGACTTTTGGATCACAGCCACTCTGACTGGTGTAAAATGGTACCTCACTGTGGTCTTGATTTGCATTTCTCTGATAATGAGTGATGTTGAGTATCTTTTCATGTGTTTGTTAGCCATCTGCATGTCTTCTTTGGAGAAATATCTATTTAGTTCTTTGGCCCATTTTTTTGATTGAGTCGTTTATTGTTCTGGAGTTGAGCTGTATAAGTTGCTTGTATATTTTTGAGATTAGTTGTTTGTCAGTTGCTTCATTTGCTATTGTTTTCTCCCACTCAGAAGGCTGTCTTTTCACCTTGCTTATAGTTTCCTTTGTTGTGCAGAAGCTTTTAATTTTAATTAGGTCCCATTTGTTTATTTTTGCTTTTATTTCCAGTATACTGGGAGGTGGATCATAGAGGATCTTGCTGTGATTCATGTCGGAGAGTATTTTGCCTATGTTCTCCTCTAGGAGTTTTATAGTTTCTGGTCTTACATTTAGACCTTTAATCCATTTTGAGTTTATTTTTGTGTGTGGTGTTAGAAAGTGATCTAGTTTCATTCTTTTATAAGTGGTTGAGAATTTAAACTGAGGTTTAAAAAATCTTTATTTTCCAGAAGCAGGCCTGCAAGTTGTAGAGAAAGAGAGGGTGATATAAACACACCACCTGCTATATTGCATGGTATCCTGAAGAAAAATAAGATGTGATGCCACCACGGGGCTACAGTAGATTGAAGTAAAGCTAGGAGCCATCTGAGTGTGTCATAGGAGTGATGCAAATGGGATAGCTTTATGATGGAGTTTTGAAACATTGATGGGATCTTAATGTGCAAAAATAGAAAAACAGTATATCTGTCAATTCATTTAGGATCATCCTATGAAGTAAGGATCTCTGACATCCCAGATCAAGGAAACTGAGATATTAATACAGATAGCATTCTAAGGTATCAGTGAAAAATCAAGTCTGACAAAAACACAAGATATGTTCATTTTTACCATTCATGCTGTATCTCTCATGATTATGCTCCCATGATATACTGCATATATTGTGGTAGAGTTAGAATGGAGAAATACTTGTATGGATTTTTATGCATTAGGCAGAATCATTTATGGCAAAATTGAGAGTTTGTTTTATTCTTCAATGCAACAGAAAGCCAAGAATATTCAGTCCAAGAGAGCAGAATGTCCAGAATTACAAAAGTGAAACTTTAATGTGGATTAAGGAGTTGTGGCTGCTGGGGCTGACAGAGAAAAAGAAAGAGACGAGAAAGAGCTGCGAATATTATGACACTAAAAATCAAAGAGGGCTCTGCCAAGTGAAAAGAAGCAAAGCATGTGAGAGATGCAGGAAATGAAATAGACCTCGACCACATGCAAGGAATGAGGCAGACATAAGAGTCAAAAAAAAGGCATGGGACACTATGGGACTAGCTGAGTCAATAAATGACTAAAAAGTCAGAGAGAAGGGGGAGATAAATTAAGGTTTTATCCAAAAGCACCTGAGCTCTAGTTTCCTGTATTTCATCATCTTAGTAGCAGAAATCCCCCAAAATATTAAGGTTCTGCAGCAAATGTAAGAAATTAGTACTCTAAGGTATCTGTGCTAGACCCTCTGGAATACCAGAACCAAAGCAGGACTACCCAGTGATAACAAGCAGTAAGTCACTAGTCACTTTCAACACTTAAATAAGACATACATTGTAAAGCATAGGGGATGAATGGAAATCAAATGGAAACAACCCATACCTTTACAGAGCCAGCCCAAACAAAACCGAAAACCTAAACCAAATAGAGGTATTGGTCTCCTTAATTATGTGTCCGCTTTCTCCAAGAGGTTCTCATTCCTTTTTCCACAAATCTCCCTTGTTTACGAACCCTTCTTTGCCTTACTCTCAGCAGACGGTCATCTAATCACTAATCAAATAAATAATTAAACAGTGTTCACTCCTGAGACATATTTGCATTGACTGATTCTTCAAACTGAAAAGCTTTCTAATCCCCTGAAAGTAAAACACTAACCCTGGAAGGACTCCTTCCCAGCCTCTTTCCAAAATGCCCAGAGGGCAGCAATTGCAGTCTAGCTACTTAGCCGTCTTCTGCCATAATTATAACCTCTTTGGATAGTGAAGACAGGAGAAGGATGAAGCACTGAATGATGTCGAGAAAGAAATGCATGGACACATGGAAAAGACACCATAAGCCTTAAACACCGATCTATGCCTGCACACCAAACCATGTGTGATGGGAGCCAGGTGGGCCTAATGAGGGATGGATTTTTCAAGAAAGCTCTCTCTGAGTTGGCACTGAGAGTTTGATTCAACTCAACTGTTTCATCATGATTCTTTGATTCTAAGACTCAAAGCCACTTGTCTCATTTAACTGCACTAAGTCCAAAAGGGAATATACTTATGGCCTATTTGAACACTGCCAAGAGATTGTAAAAGTTTTCATCACAAGGATAAAATTGTAACTATTTCTAATGAGGGATGTTCACCAGACTTATTGTAGTGATCATTTTGCAATATATATCAAATAATTATGTTGTACACCTGAAACCAAAATAACATTGTATGCCAATATTATCTGTGTATAATGATATCTGAAACTAAAATAGCTTATTTGTCAATGTGACT
The DNA here is from genome assembly GCA_917880005.1 of Nanger dama. Taxonomy (NCBI): domain Eukaryota; kingdom Metazoa; phylum Chordata; class Mammalia; order Artiodactyla; family Bovidae; genus Nanger; species Nanger dama. The sequence goes on along the minus strand of CAKJTW010000032.1, from coordinate 8,132,439 downwards.
TATGTATAATGATCATATAATCACTATGTTATGTACATAACACATCATACATTCAATTGACTTCAGTCACTCAGTCATATCCAGTTGTTTGAGATCCCACAGACTGTAGCACATCAGGCTCCCCTGTCCTCCACCATCTCCTGGAGCTTGGTCAAACTCATGTCCATTGACTCAGTGATGCCATCCAACCATCTCATCCTCTGCGATCTCCTTCTCCTCCTGCTGTCAGTCTTTTCCAGCATCAGGGTCTTTTCCAATGAGTCAATTCTTTGCATATGGTGGCCGAGTATTAGAGCTTCAGCTTCAGTATCAGTCCTTTCAATGTATATTTAGGGCTGATTTTCTTTAGTATGGACCAGTCTGATCTCGTTGCAGTCCAAGGGACTCTCAAGTGTCTTCTCCAACCCTGCAGTTCCAAAGTATCAGTTCCTAAGCTTAGTTTCCTTCTGGTCCAGCTCTCACATCCATACTGACTACTGGGAAAACCATTGCTATAACTAGATGGAATTTTATTTATATATATAAACTCATAAGTCTTTGGAAAGGGATATAACTATATTTTAGATAAAGAAAACAAATAAACTAGTATAATTTGTTTTCTCAAATGTGCATTTTGGCTATCATGTTGGGTCTAAAACCTTATCTTTAAATGTAGTTTATGTTTATGCTGATAATAGATACAGAAACGTGTCTTAACCTTGTAACATTAACTGCAGAACAGCTTATTTACAATGAAGGTGAAGGTGAAGTCACTCAGTCGTGTCTGACTGTTTGCGACCCCATGGACTGTAACCTACTAAGCTTCTCCGTCCATGGGATTCTCCAGGCAAGAATACTGGAGTGGATTGCCATTTCCTTTTCCAGGGGATCTTCCCAACCCAGGTATCGAACCCAGGTCTCCCGCTTTAACCTCTGAGCCACCAGGGAAACCTATAGGCCTGCCCTGTACTCTGCTACTGGTCATTTAACCAGTTGATCATTGACTTAATTCCTCCTTGACTTAGAAACTCTTATAGGTGCTTAGTTTACATCACTAAACAAAGCAGGCAGAAATATCATGGAATTGATATTCTAGCTGGAGGAAGACAAATAATCTGCAATAAATATGAATCCAAGTACATTACATTATATGGTATGTTAACAGGTGATCTGTACTATTGGAAAAGAACTAGTAAAGCAGAGGATGGGGTTTAGGGAATAAAGGTGAAGAAAGGGAAGTGATTCAAAGAAAACTACACTGAGGAGAGCAAACATGCTCTCTTGCATTCAAGATTCAAGTTTTCCCCTGTCCAGGCAGGTCTCTTGGTCTTCTCTCCAACTTCAAAAATGTTTCAGTCTCTGAGGCTCTATGCAAACTCACGCAAATATGCATGTTCTGAATATTCTGCCTCTCTTCAGTTCTACTGGTTTCAAAAAAATTTTTGGTAAACTACCCCCAAATTAAGTAACATTTTATGCAGCAAATTTTGATAATTTTCTGAACCTGAAGAACTAATCTCCAAAGTATTTTCCATTTTTCAACACATCAGTGACCTAATTATATTATGTAAAAGTATCATATATGCATTGCTATTCTAATATATTATGACATTTTTAAAAATACACAAAATATAAACTAAAGGACACTGAGACAAAAATAAATAGAAATAGTAACAATTTCTTCCCCAGGGGATGAGGACACTCATTTTTATGGCCACTGGACTAATGGATTCTGAATGTACAAACATAATTTTACCAGTTATTTAACTATCATAATAAAGTAATTTATTTTATATATAGTTTCAATCAAAGTTCTCAGAATACCACAAGGGGCCAAGAATACAATTATATGTGAATAACTCGCTTCATCCGTTCAGTTCAGTTCAGTCACTCAGTCATGTCTGACTCTTTGCGACCCCATGAATCGCAGCACACCATGCCTCCCCTGTCCATCACCAACTCCCGGAGTTCACTCAGACTAATGTCCTTTGAGTCAGTGATGCCATCCAGCCATCTCATCCACTGTCATCCCCCTTCTCCTGCCCCCAATCCTTCCCAGAGTCAGAGTCTTTTCCAATGAGTCAACTCTTCAAAGGAGGTGGCCAAAGGCCTGGAGTTTCATCTTTAACATCAGACCTTCCAAAGAAAACCCAGGGCTGACCTCCTTTAGAATGGACTGGTTGGATCTCCTTGCAGTCCAAGAGAGTCTCAGGATCTTTTCCAACACCACAGTTCAAAAGCATCAATTCTTCGGCTCTCAGCTTTCTTCACAGTCAAACTCTCACAGCCATACATGACCACAGGAAAAACCATAGCCTTGGCAACCAAGACCTAGAGAAGTGCAGATAAGTTTTCTAAGTCAAAAAGCAGTTACATTAGGATTCTGATGAGAGCTCAGTAACAGGCCTTATGGTCCAGTTCCTTCATCTTTAGCCTGACGGGCTGGTGATTGGGGTACCAGTAATGGTGCTGTCTTCAGGCTGATTGCTTTTACTTTGGGAAACCTCTATCTTTGCTCTTAACACCCTCAACTGATCCCATAAAATCCACAATCTATTGGTTTAAATGTTAAATACCTCTAAGAAAATATTATCTCAGGTGAGCATGTCAAAGAACTACAAATTTGAAAGAAATTTACAGTTCTATAGAGTATGTTATCACATGCCACTGGAATTAATTATCTATGTTACCTGTTCCACCTTCATGACCTAGGAAGAGAAAACATGATTGACAATTTTTTTTTTTTCCCACTTAATCATGTCCAGTGTTTTAGTGCATGCAGGCTGCTATTACAAAATGCCAGAGGCTGGGAGGTTTGTAAACCATGTTATTTATCACAGTTCTGGAGGGTCGAAGTCCAAGATCAGGATGCCAGCATGGCTGAGTGAGTGAGGGCCTCTTCCTGGACATATCCTAAATAGAAGGGATGAGCAAGTATTTCAGGCCTCTTTCACAAGTGCCCGAATCCCATTCATGTGGGCTCTGCCCTCATGTTCTGAACTCATGACCTAATTATTTTCAAATGGTCCCACCATCTAAAATTATCACTTTAGAGATTAGGTTTTCAACATATGAATTTTGGGAGAACACAAGCATTAGACCATGGCACCCAATGAGGAGACTTGTCTTGGCTAAGGTAACCCAAAGCCTCATCCATGCTGAATGCTCTGTGGTGCTGATCAAAGCCAAGGACTAAGGAATTATAGATTTCTCCTGCTATATACCTAGGGGATTTCAGAGTTTTGATAGATACATTTAAAAACCTCCCAGATAAAAAATTGTCTTATTTGGGGGAAAAATTGTCTATTCTGTAAAAAATAGCATGCATTTTGTATACAGTATTTGAATATATAAAACTCGGTTACCTATCCATATACCAAAGCACATTATAGAAACACAAATAATCCCATTTACCATTGCATCAAAAAAATAATATATGAAAACATTCATGAAGGAAATGTTTAAAACACACAAAAGGAACATATTTCAAATTTATTGACTGGAAGAATTAATATTGTTACTACATCCATACTACCCACAGCTATCAACATATTCAATGCAGTCTCTTTCAAAATTCCAAGGCATTTTTCACAAAACAGGAAAAAAAAATTCTACAACTTGTATAAAACTGTTGTTGTTGTTCAGTTGTCAGGTCACATCTGACTCCTACTGACTGCATAGACTGCACCATGCCAGACTTCCCTGTCCCTTACCATTTCCTAGAATTTGCCCAAGTTCATGCCCTTTGAATTGGTGATGCCATCCAACCATCTCATCCCCTGTCACCCTCTTTTTCTTCTGCCTTCAATCTTTCCCAGCATCACGTTTTTTTCCAGTGAGTCAGCTATTCATATTAGGTGACCAATACATTGGAGCTTCAGCTTCAGCATCAGTCCTTCCAAAGTGTATACGGGGTTGATTTCCTTTATGGTTGACTGGTTTGATCTCCTTGGTGCCTAAGGGACTCACAAGAGTCTTCAACATCAGTTCTTCAGCACTCTGCCTTCTTTATTGTCTGTCCAGGTCTTACATGCGTACATTACTACTGGAAAGAGCAAAGCCTTGACTATACAGACCTCTGTCGGCAAAGTGATGTTTTTGCTTTTAACACACTGTCTAGGTTTGTCATAACTTTCTTGCCAAGAAGCAATTGTCTTGTAACTGCATGTCTGCAGTCACCATCCACAGTAATTTTAGAGCCCAAGAAGAGGAAATCTTTCACTGCTTCCACATTTTCCCCTTCTATTTGCCATGTAAATGACAGGATCAGATGCCATGATCTTAGCTTTTATGACACTGAGCTTTTAAGTCAGCTTTTTCACTCTCCTCTTTCACCCTCATCAGCGGCTCTTTAGTTCCCCTTCACTTTCTACCATTAGAGTGGTATCATTCACATATCTGAGGTTGTTGATATTTCTCCCAGCAATCTTGATTCCAGCCTTTAGGAGTCATCCAGTCCAACATTGTGCATGATATGTTCTGCATATAAGTTAAATCATGACAATATTCAGCCTTGGCAGACTCCTTCACTAATTTTGAACCAGTTATTGTCCCTTGTCTGCTTCTAATTGTTGTTTTTGAACTGCATACACATTTCTCAGAAGACAGGTAACGTTGGTCTGGTATGCCCATCTCCTTAAGAATTTTCCACTTTGTTGTTAGTATACTGTATTGGTGTTTTTCTTTCTAGCTTACTTCACTCTGTATGTATACTAGGCTCCAGTTTCATCCACACAGTTTGGTGAGATCAATGAAGCAGATGTTTTTCTGGAATTCCTTTGCTATCTCTTATGTTCCACCAAATGCTGCCAATTTGATCTCTCGTTTCTCTGCCTTTTGAAAGCCATAATGAACATCTGGAAGTTCTAGGTTCACATAATGCTGAAGCCTAGCCAGGAAGATTTTGAGCATAACCTTACTAGCACTGGAGATGACCGCATCTGTTCAGTGGCCTGAACACTCTTTAATACTGTCCTTCTTGGGAACTGGGATGAGGATTGCCCTTTTCCAGTCCTCTGGTCACTGCTGGCTTTTGAAATTTTCTGACATATTGAGTGGAGCACTTTAATAGCATCATCTTTGAGGATTTTAAATAGCTTTGCTGGAACTCTATCACGTCCACTTGCTTTGTTGGCAGCATGCTTTTTAAGACCCACTGGAGTTCATATTTCCGAATTTCTGGCTCTAAGTGAGAAACTACACCACTGTGATTATCTGGGTCATTAAGATTTTTTTTTTTTTGTATAGTTCTTCTGTGTTCATTTCCCATCTCTTCTTGGTCTATTCTGCTGTATTAAATCACAGAACACTATAGATAAAGGTGATCTTGAGAAAGAAGAACAAAGTTCGAGACTAGGGTTGCTGATTTCAAATTGTATTAGAAAGCTATAGTAAGCAAGAATGATTTGCTTCTGGCACACACACACACAAAACACATAGATTAACAGAGCAGAACAGCAAAGCCAGAAAGAAATGAACACCCCTATAAAGTCAGTTAGCTTATGAAAAAGGAGCTAAGACTATCCAGTTGGGAAAGGTCAAGCTTCTCAAAAGTGGCAAGGGAAAACTGGAGAATCCTGTGAAAAAATGGAACTGTACCCCTGTCTTTTCCATGCCCCCAAATTAAATAAAAATTGATTAAAAATGTGAACATAAGACTTTAAGCGATTAAACTCTTAGAAGAAGACATTGAGGTAGTCTTCTTGCCATCGGTCTTTGCAATTATTTTTTGGGTTTCACACCTAAAGCAAAGGCAACAACTGCAAAAATAAACTAGTGGGACCACATCAAACTCCAAACATAGGAACATTATGAATATCAAATGGTAAGTTACAGATTGACAGAAAATATTTCCAAATCATATATTTGATAAGGGATTAACATCCAAAAATACATGAGACATACAACTCAAGGGTAAAAACCCCAAATAATCCAAAAATTTAATGGAGCATAATAAAAATAAGAGTTTCAATAAATCTGAAGATTAGGCTGTAGATGAGAGGCTCAGCAAGGTTTTCCTTCTAGAACAACAAAAGCCTGTGCCTTCCTGGCATTACTTTCTTCATCTCCACTCACTTGTTTGACAATTACAGTTCACAGTGTACATTCTTCAATCAATAGCAATCGCCCCACAGTGAGCTATAAAGTGTACTAAGAATGAATAGTCCCACTGGGGGAAAAAAAAACGAATATTTGCATCTTACTAATGATGTATATCAAAAGGAAAGTAATTTCCAGAATTTACCACTCCATTGTTTTCTATATTTCATTTCAAAATTGAGCCATCTAGTAAGGAAAATGAGTTAGGAGACCTCAGTAATATATAGACAGAAAATTATTTTTAAATGGGAGCATTAATGGATTATTTTTTCTTTTTTTTAAATTTTTATTTATTTATGTATTTATTATTATTATTTTTTTTTACTTTATTCTACCATACTGTATTGGTTTTGCCATACATTGACATTTGGAGGTAATTTATTATTATTGCTATAACTCTATTCCTTTGATTATCTACTGCATCAGGTTAATAATTTATCAGAAGTATTTTTTAAAAATACTTTATTCTACATTACAATACTGTATTTGTTTTGCCATACATTGACATGAATCAGCTACAGGTGTCCACGATCTCCCAATGCCAAAGCCCCCTCTCACCTCCCACCCCAGATCATCTCCCTGAATAATCCTGTGCACCAGCCCCATGCATCCTGTATCCTGCATTGAACATAGGCTGGCACTTCGTTTCTTACAAGATAGTACACATGTTTCAATGCCATTCTCCCAGATCATCCCACACTCTTCCTCTCGCTCAGAGGCCAAAAGTCCATTCTATACCTATGTGTCTCTTTTGTTGTCTCACACACAGGGTCATCATTACTATTTTTCTAAATTCCATATATATGTGTCAGTATACTGTATTGGTGTTTTTCTTTCTGGCTTACTTCACTCTGTATAATCGGCTCCAGTTTCATCCATCTCATTAGAACTGAGTCAAATTTATTCTTTTTAAGGGCTGAGCAGTACTCCATTGTGTATATGTACCACAGCTTTCTTATCCATTCCTCTGCTGATGGACATCTAGGTTGCTTCCATGTCCTGGCTATTATAAACAGCGCTGCAATGAACATTGGGGTACATGTGTCTCTTTCAATTCTGGTTTCCTTGGTGTGTATGCCCAGCAGTGGGATTGCGGGATCATAGTAATACAAATAGGGACACCTACTGGTAAATTTACAGTGAGTAGAGAAAGAGAGAATATTTGGGCAAGAAGTCAAAGTATGGGAAGTCAACATTGGCAGTAAAGCAAAGGTCAGTATGGCCTTGAGAGGAAGGAAGGTTCTGAAAGTTTCTTGAAACACCAAGAAAGAGTCAGATGTGAGGAATTAGCTTAATTTGTAAACCAGAAACTCTACCAGAAGAAATTTAAGTTCATAAATTATTACAATGCTAAAACCCAAAATTTAGACAGAGAATAAGGTAGGTCGGGTATATAGACATTCAAAATTCTCTATTGCTTCCGGCATCAGGCACTCAAGGACTACCTTCATGAAGTCTTTCTCTATTGCTCACCTTACAGGTAACAGCATGGAGAAAGAGATAGCTCTACTCCACAGGCAGTGGAACCCTCTTTTATGGCTTCCTGGCTTTCCTTAAGAAGCATCCCATGCAGCAGATTTCCTCCATCCCATCCCATCAGGCTGACTTCCCACGGTCAACAGGAGTTCTCACCCAAGGATCATTCTGCAATCCCCATGGCTCCAGGTCCCAACTTCTGTGGACACAGTGGACTTACAACCCTGTCCGAGGTATGAAAGGCTGCAGCATGGCTTCTCTATGTGGTTCTCACTCCGTTCAGACTGTCACAGATTAGTGAGTTCACTCCCCAACTGCTTCAAATGCCTCTCCTGTCCCAGTGGATGGCCATGGACGTGGGGATCTCTCACCTGTGCTTCAGCTCCCTCTCCCCGGGTGCAGGCTGGTCCCACTTGCCCTCCTCCTTCTTTCCCCTTCCTCCTTATCCCTTCTTTCCTTTGTCCTACCAGGTTCTGTATAGTCCCGGATATTCCCTCTAGGTAGTCAGGGTGTCAGCCAGTATTCACCTTGTTTTCTGTGAGAACTGCTGCATCTTTGACATTCTTGATGCATCCGTGGAGAGAGGTGTACCCCACTTACACCTACCCCTCCGTCATCTTGTCCACCCCCATTTGTGCATGTATTAGAAACAAGTTTCCCTTTCTAGTAAGTAACATTGCCATCACCACACATGTTTAACTTTTGCTTTTTGAAGAGAACACAGGTAAGTTCCACTCTCTTCAGTTGAGTCAGTCATCCAGTCATGGCCGACTATTTGAGACCCCATGGACTGCAGCATGCCAGGCTTCCTTGTACATCCCAGACTCCCAGAGCTTAGTCAAACTCATGTCCATTGAGTCAGTGATGCTACTTAATGATGTCCACTCTCTCAGACCATTTCAAAAATAGAACAAAATCTTATTAGTTAAGGTAACCATTCTCTACATCAGATCCTCAGTTCAGTTCAGTTGCTCATTCATTTCCGACTCTTTGTGACCCCGTGGACTGCAGTAACACAGGCTTCTCTATCCATAACCAACTCCCAGAGCTTGCTCGAACTCATGATTAGATCATGAAGCTCAAATTTAGATCTTCAGATCTTATTAATTTTTATATATGAAAGTGTGTAACCTTTAGAATTCTCTCCCTATTTCCCTTACCCTCTAGTCTTTGGCAATCATTTTCTACTCTGAGTTCCATCTTTTTTTTTTTTTTTTTGAGATCCTTTATAATTGAGATCATATGGTATTTGTCTTTGAATTAGTGCACTTAGCATAATGTCTTCCAGTTTCATCCATGTTGCCACAAATGTGAGGATATCTTTCTTTTCTAAAGGCTAAATAATATTTATCTATATATGTCACATCACATTATTTTATTCCATTAGCCTGTTGAAAGATACTCAGGTTGTTCCTATACCATGTCTAATGTGAATAATGCTGCAATGAACATGGGAATACAGATCTCTCTTTGACACAATGATTTCATTTCCTTTGACTATATATCTAGAAGTGGGATAACAGATCATATAACAGTTCTGTTCTAATGGCTGATGGCATCACCGACTTGATGGACGTGAGTTTGCGTGAACTCCAGGAGTTGGTAACGGACAGGGAGGCCTGGCATGCTGCAGCTCATGGGGTCTCAAAGAGTCAGACACAACTGAGCTACTGGACTGAACTGAACTGAACTGAACTGTGCACATGACCATTCAGAACTCACTAACTATCCCTTCCCCCAGCAACCATAAGTTCATTTTTCAGTCTGTGAGTCTCCTTCTGCTTTGTAAGTAATTTCATTTGTATCATATCTTTTCAGATACCACCTGTAAGGAATATTGTATGATATTTCTCTTTCTCTGTCTGACTTAATCTACTCAGCATGACTCTCTCGGTCCATCTATGGACCTAGCATATGCAGCAATCTATGTTGCTGCAAATGGAATTATTTGATTCTTTTCAATGACTAGTATTTTGCTGTATATATGTACCACATCTTCTTTTTTGTTGTTTATATGTATCCATTTATTAATATTTACCACTTAATAGAGTCACCATTTCCTTCCTGCATCCTTTTGTCTATATCTATTTATTTATTTTTTTAAATATATATTCATTTAATTGGGGGCTAATTCCTTTATAATATTGTATTGGTTTTGTCATATATCAACATAAATACATCATGGGTGTACACGTGCTCCCCATCCAGAACCCCCCTCCCACCTCCCTCCCTATCCCATCCTTCTAGGTCATCCCAGTGCACCAGCCCCGAGCATCTTGTGTCATGCATCGAACCTGGACTGGCGATCTGTTTCACATATGATATTATACATCTTTCAATGCCATTCTCCCAAATCATCACACCCTCACCCTCTTCCAGAGTCCAAAACGCTGTTCTATACATCTATGTTTCTTTTTCTGTCTCACATACAGTGTTATAGTTACCATCTTTCTAAATTCCATATATATGTCTTAATATACTGTATTGGTGTTGTTCTTTCTGGCATACTTCACTGTATAATAGGCTCCAGTTTCATCCACCTCATTAGAACTCATTCAAATGTATTATTTTTAATGGCTGAGTAATAATCCATTGTGTATATGTACTACAGCTTTCTTATCCATTCATCTACTGTTGGACATCTAAGTTGATTCCATGGCCTGGCTATTATAAACAGTGCTGCAACACTTTTACTTTGGGGTAAAAGTGTCTCTTTCAGTTCTGGTTTCCTTGATGTGCATGCTCAGCCGTGGGATTGCTGGGTCATATGGTAGTTCTATTTCCAGTTTTTAAGGAATCTCCACACTGTTCTCCATAGTGGCTGTACTAGTCTGCATTCCCACCAATACTGTAAGAGGGTTCCCTTTTCTCCACACGCTCTCCAGCATTTACTTATTGTAGACTTTTGGGTAGTGGCCATTCTGACTGGCGTGAAATGGTACCTCACTGTGGTTTTGATTTGCATTTCTCTGCTAATGAGTAATGTTGAGCATCTTTTCATGTGTTTGTCAGCCATCTGTATGTCTTCTTTGGAGAAATGTCAGTTTAGTTCTTTGGCCCATTTTTTGATTGGGTCATTTATTTTTCTGGAATTGAGCTACAAGAGATGCTTGTATATTTTGCGATTAATTCTTTGTCAGTTGCTTCAATTGCTATTATTTTCTCCCATTCTGAACGCCATCTTTTCACCTTGCTTATAGTTTCCTTTGTCATGCAGAAGCTTTTAATTTTGATTAGCTCCCATTTTATTTTTGCCTTTATTTCCAGTATTCTGGGAGGTGGGTCATAGATGACCCTGCTGTGATTTATGTTGGAGAGTGTTTTGCCTATTTTCTTCTCTAGGAGTTTTATCATTTCTAGTCTTATGTTTAGATCTTTAATCCATTTTGAGTTTATTTTTGTGTATGGTGTTAGAAAGTGTATCTCCATCATCTAATTTTAAACAACCATTTTATTCTTAGATACCATGCCCCTTTAAACTAGCTAAGAGCAGAGAAAATGTAAATGCTATAGTAAATTAGTAGCAAATTCTGATATCTTATCCTAAATTAAATTACCACTATTCTGGTAAATTGGAAGAAGACTGATGTTCAGATCTCATTCAGGAGGATGAAACCTCTATCTTGTCCAAACTCAGTTCTTGCTCACTTCCGTTTTAAATTCTGCAAACTTACAAAGAATGGACACAAAACATAATATTAAAATCACGCTTGCAAGAGTCAATGATTTTATGCTTCTGTTGGCCAAAGGTAGGGCCAGGAATAATTTTTGAAATATTACAATACATTATGGAAGCATGAAGATCTTGCTCTAGTATCAAAGAGAAGATATTTGGAGATGATTCGAAAACTAAGCTCCATGGATTGTCAAGATGTACTCACCACCAGACAGGTAAATTTGGACCCTAAAAAGTCAAAGTCAGGAAAAGACAGGCCTTGTTCACAGATCCAATGATACTGTGTTGGTGTTGAGCAGCTAATGTTCTTATATTACCATTTGGAGATTTATTTGCTATTTTCTTGAAGAAACAAATGAAATGAGAAGATTAAAGATGAATAAAAGGAGAAGAGCTGTCAAGGTGCCTAGAAGAAGGCTAGCTAGCAGAACCAGGCCCCCACACTGACAACTGTCAAAGACTTTAACAGTGAGTGTTTTATAGACAGAGCAGAATAAGTGGATAAAACCAGTGTTCTAGGGTCACTGCTGTTTTACAGTCAAAGACAAAATATTTTTCTCTTTAAGCACAGTCATCACAGCTTCTGCTATGGTCCTGCTAACACACATTCAGACCAAGGGCCCACTGGCATGTGTGATGTGACATCAGGAAGTGAACAGATAAATGTATTGGTGCCCAGTCACCTACATCTGCTAATAATGGGACCTGGGGAAAACTACTTGCCCTCTCCAAGCCATTGCATCTTCATTAACATAATTTGATGATCATAGTGAATATTAAGGCTATCTCACAGGGTTACTGTGAAACACAAATTTTAAGATGATTTAAAGCCTTTGGGAAAGTATCAAAGACAGGCATGGGGATATTAAGGTGAGTGAGCAGATCCAGCTACAGTATCCTTTTTCTCTTACTGTTCTCTTTGTACTCAACAGTAGTGATCAGTCAGTCATATGTTTACTCTTACCCCAGCATGATGGTAAACCACACAGATCAACTGGACTTTTCTTGTTATTTCAGTGTCTAAAATTCAACTGTTAGTCAATGTAGAGTGTAAAAATTACAAACTCCTTGAGGGCCTCCCTGTCAGAGTCTGCAGAGTCCCAACACTAAACTGTCTTAAAAAAAAAAAATGGCCTAAGCACTCTGGCTCAGAATAAGTTCCAAATGTTTGCAGAGCACAGAAGTACTTCTGAGAGCAATGCAAAAATGCAGGGAGTAACCTACTTGTCCACTACCTGTGCAAATATCATCATCCATCTAAATTTACACAGAAGGTGTTTCTTCTTCCCCACCTGAGCTACTACAGCACCAACTCCTCTTCAGAGCAACAGGGAAAGAAATGCTTCCCTCCACAGGAATGATTTGATAACCTCAGGTGACTAGATCATCTCAGAAAGGCTCATATTTTTATTTAAACAGAGTCCTGTCTGCTGCTGTTGCTAGTCATGTCAAATCTGCTCCTGTGCCAAGGCAACTCATACCCGTCCTGCTTTCCTAACATGTTTGACATCCCCTGACATCCCTTAGAGACCTGTTTCTCAATGCCAACAGGCTATCCCATGACGTTTTTGACATTTCCTGGATAATGTTCAGTTTGTAAGTACTGTGGTGGTGTTGGTTTAGTTGCTAAGTCGTGTCTGACTCTTGTGACCCCCAGGACTATGTAGCCCGCCAGGCTCCCAGATGGAACCTTTGCCTAAGTGACTGAGCTCTACTCTCCTTTCAACAAGAAGGCTGCATCAGCCAAACTTCAAATAACACAGTCTCTAGGTCAAAGAAGCCATCAGCTCATAAGATGTGGAAATCAAAGAAAAGATCAGTTTTGTGAAATCTCAGATTCCTAAGAAGTGCAATAACTTTTTCAATTTCCTCTGCATTTTTTTGGTAAATTTCCAAAATAAATGATTTTGTATTTGTCAGCCAAGAATGCCATAGAAGAATAAAATAGACTCAGGGAAATAATCAACAGAAATTTACTTCCTCACAATTCTGGGGGCTAGAAGTCTCAGATCAGGGTGTTATCAAGGTGAAGTTCTGGTAAGAATTCTTTCTTCCCAGGCTGGCTTCTCCGTGTTTCCTCACACAGGGTGGGGGCTGGAGAAGAGAGATAGAATAAAAGACACAGATACACAGAGAAATTCTCTGGTGTTTTGCTTCATGAAAACACTAAACCTATTGGATGGTGTTCCACCCTAAGAGCTCATTTAACCTTAATAGGCTTCTATGGTGGCTCAGATGGTAAAGAATATGCCCACAATGTGAGAGACCAGGGTTCAATCCCTGGTTCTGGAAGGTTCCTGGAGAAGGGAATGGCAAGCCACTCCAGTATTCTTGCCTGAGAAATCCCATGGAGAGAGGAGTCTGGTGGGCTAAAATCCCAAAAAGTCGAACCCTTCTCAAAACACAGTACTCTGGCAGTTAAGGCTTAATACACGAATTTGAAGAAAACACATTCAGTCCATAATACTACCTTACATAATTCACCAAAGTAAAAGAGAGGTAAAAGATGCTTAAAACTCAACATTCCAAAACTAAGATCATGGCATCTGGTCTCATCACTTCATGGGAAATAGATGGGGAAACAGTGCAAACAGTGTCAGACTTTATTTTTTGGGGTCCACAATCACTGCAGATGGCGACTGCAGCCATGAAATTCAAAGACGTTTACTCCTTGGAAGGAAAGCTTTGACCAACCTAGATAGCATATGGAAAGCAAAGACATTACTTTGCCAACAAGTTCCGTCTAGTCAAGGCTACGGTGTTTCCAGTAATCATGTATGGATGAGAGAGTTGGGCTATAAAGAAAGCTGAGGGCCAAAGAATTGATGGTTTTGAACTGTGGTGTTGGAGAAGATTCTTGAGAGTCCCTTGGACTGCAAGGAGATCCAACCAGTCCATTCTAAAGGAGATCAGTCCTGGGTGTTCTTTGGAAGGAATGATGCTAAAGCTGAAACCCCAATACTTTGGCCACCTCATGCGAAGATTGACTCATTGGAGAAGACTGATGCTGCAAGAGATTGGGGGCAGGAGGACATGGGGATGGCGGAGGATGAGATGGCTGGATGGCATCACCGACTCGATGGATGTGAGTTTGAGTAAACTCAGGGGGTTGGTGATGGACAGGAGGCCTGGTGTGCTGTGATTCATGGAGTCGCAAAGTGTCGACACAACTGAGCGACTGAACTGAACTGGCGAAAAGGAAGCATTTTCTGGTGCTTCAGTGTCACTCTGGGCTTTCTTCTCCAGGCTCAGTATAAATAGGCAATAAATGACAACTGCTCTGCAGTGAACTGTGTTGATGAAATATGTTAAACAAAGCTGAATCCTGATCACAAAAATGAATAGTGGTAGTTTTTTTCATGCTCCAAGTTATTGTTTTAAGATTTGCAGCAATAGCTTTAGAGCTACAGTAGAATGGGAGTTTACAATTGGAAACAATTGTTCTCTTTCTGATGAAGGTATTTGGAAGTTGTATGTTAATTCTTTTAGGTCAATCAAGGAGCACACAGTAGAGCAGACAGCCAATAAAAAGCGGTGCTAAAGGTTTCTATTAAATTCATGTAGTTCTTTTTACTCACTAGTTTCTGTTTCATCCTCCATTTTTGACTACCCATTTTTTTTCCATGTATTCCAAGTAATCTCTTGAAATGTTCATAACTTTTGCTAAAGACTAGTTTTTCTCTATCAATGTGTTAGATTTTGCTACTCTTATTATTCTCAGTCCTTTGCTTAGTATTTCCTATAACTCTATGCCAAGTGTTTCTGCAGTGCCTTTTCCCCATCATAAGCAACATTGCCTTCTGCACCTGGGATGAACACTAAGCTTTTGGTGTGCGGATTCAGTGATAAGTGAAAGCCATAACTGTATAACACCTTATAAGGGAATATATTGGCTCTAACCTGCAGTAAACAAGAGATTAAATGATTAAATATAGGTGCATGCATGCATTCTAAATCACTTCAGTGGTGTACAACTCTTTGCAACCTTACTGACTGTAGCTCAACATGCTTCTCTGTCCATAGGTTGCCAGGCAAGAATACTGGGTATGCTGCTGTGCCCTTTTGCAAGGGATGCTCCTCACTTAGGTATCAAACCTGAGTCTTCTTATGTGTCCTGCATTGGCAGGAATGTTCTTTACCACTACCATCACCTGGGAAGCACCAAATATTTGTATATATGTAATATATTTGGTTCAAACACTAAAAATTTTTTAAAAATCTATAATAATATAACAGAGAAGGGAAAAGGTTAAACTTAGAAAAGTTAGATGTTAAATCAGTTTTAAATGGACAATGTATAGAAAAAATAGGAAAGGAATAACTTTCAAATATTGTGATGCCCTCCTAGTAAAAAAAAATTGTACATCTATCAACTCGTTAATGTTCTGGTAATCAGTTCATCTACTGAATGCTGAACAGCTGTAACTAATTGTCTGATCACTTTCAAGATGAACAGTATGCCCAGGGCAAACTGTACCATATCAATGCCTCTAACAACTGCCACGTCAATTCCCTCCATACCCCTGAAGATAAAGAACACGTCCAGTGCATGCATGTGAGTCTTTTATCTGGGTTTTTTTTTTACTGGATCAAATGAGACAGTATGTTGTTTACCAGGCTTCAGATTATTAAAGCAATGGTACCTGTACATGCAGAGAAAGGTGGAGGCCTATAAGCAATTGTAGACAAATTATACTACGCAGTTGATGAAGCATAAACAAAATCAAGGGATGACTAAAGATCTTTGAAACAACATAAATAACAGATCTATAAATTGTCCATGCAGAAAAGTTTAGTTCAACCAATGTGTTAGGCACAGAATTGCAGCTATTATACTGTACAAAAAGGAAACGAATGGGAACATCCATGTGTAAAATAAAAGATGCAAAATTCATGAATATGTAAGAAACACACCCAGTTTTGAGTACTCCCTGTTACCAGTGACTCCTACGTGGAAGTCCTCTATTGTACCACTCGAGCCATTTCATATACCTTTCAAGCCTCTCCTGATTCTGCTTCTAGAGGAACTAAGAGCCTCTTGATGAACGTGAAAGAGGAGAGTGAAAAAGTTGGCTTAAAGGTCAACATCAGAAAACTAAGATCATGGCATCTGATCCCATCACTTCATGGGAAATAAATGGGAAAACAGTGGAAACAGTGTCCGACTTTATTTTTTGGGGGTGGGGTCCAAAATCACTGCAGATGGTGATTGCAGCCATGAAATTAAAAGATGCTTACTCCTTGGAAGGAAAGTTATGACCAAGCTAGAGAGCATATTAAAAAGCAGAGACATTACTTTGCCAACAAAGGTCCGTCTAGTCAAGGCTATGGTTTTTCCAGTGGTCATATATGGATGTGAGATTTGGCCTGTGAAGAAAGCTGAATGCCGAAGAACTGATGCTTTTGAACTATGGTGTTGGAGAAGACTCTTGAGAGTCCCTTGGACTGCAAGGAGATCCAACCAGTCCATTCTAAAGGAGATCAGTCCTGCATGTTCATTGGTAGGACTGATGTTAAAGCTGAAACTTTGGCCACCTCATGGGAAGAGTTGACTCATTGGAAAAAACTCTGATGCTGGGAAGAATTGGGGTCAGGAGGGAAGGGGACAACAGAGGATGAGATAGCTGGATGGCATCACCAACTCTATGGACATGAGTTTGAGTAAACTCCGGGAGTTGGTGATAAATAGGGAGGCCTGGTGTGCTGCGATTCAAGGGATCACAAAGAATCAGACATGACTGAGCAATTAACTGAACTGAACTGAAGAGGTCATAAAAGTTCTCATTGCAAGAATGAATTGTATCTCTTTCTAGTGACAGATGTTCACCAGACTTATTACAGTGATCATATTGCAGTATATTTCAAATAACTACATTGTACACATGAAACCAAAATAACATTATATGTTAATATTATCTATGTATAATGATACCTGAAATTGAAATAGCATATTTGTCAATGTGACCCTTGTATAATGATCATATAATCGTTATGTTATATACATAACACATATGCATACCTTCAGTTAAGTTTAATCACTCAGTCATATCCACTTTTTGAGACTCCATGGACTATAACACATCGGTCTCCTGTGTCCTTCACCATCTCCTGAGCTTGCTCAAACTCATGCCCATCGAGTTGGTGATGCCATCATCTCATCCTCTACCATCTCCCTCTCCTCCGGCCTTCAACTTTCCCAGCATCAGGGTCTTTTCCAATGAGTCAGTTCTTTGCATCAGGTGGCAAAGTATTGGAGCTTCAGCTTCAATATCAGTCTTTCAATGAATATTTTGGGCTGATTTTCTTTAGTATTGACCAGTTTGTTCTCCTTGCACTCCAAGGGACTCTCACGAGTCTTCTCCAACAGCATAGTTCAAAAGCATCAGTTCCTTGGGCTTCAGTTTCCTTATGGCTCAACTCTCACATCCATATGTAACTACTATAAAAACCATAGCTTTGAGTATGTGGAATTTTATTTATATATATAAACATATATGTACACACACCTATGTAAGGAAAAGTCTTTGAAAAGGAATATAATTATATTTTAGATAAAGAAAACAAATAAACTGGTAAAATTTGTTTTTTCAAATGTGCATTTTGGCTATCATGTTGGGTCTAAAACCTTTTCTTCAACTATAGTTTATCTTTCTGCTGCAAAAGAAACAAAAATATGTCTTAACCTTGTAACATTAACTGTAGAACAGCTTATTTACAATAGCTAATTAAAATCACAAAATTTTGAAACCTATAGGCTTGCCCAGTACTCTCCTATTGTTCATTTAACCCATTGATCATTGACTTAATTCCTCCTTGACTCAGAAACTCGTATAGGTGCTTAGTTTACATCACTAAACAAAGCAGGCAGACGCTAGTCCTCATGGAATTGATATTCTAGCTGGGGGAAGACAGATACTTTGCAATAAACATGAATCCAAGGACATTATGTGGTATGTTAACAGGTGACCTCTACTACAGGAAAAGAACTAGTAAAGGAGAGGACGGGCATTAGGGAATAAAGGTGAAGAAAGGGATGTGATTTAAAGAAAAACAACTTAGACCTCACTGAAGGGAGCAAACATGCTCTCTTGCATTCAAGATTCAAGTTTTCCCCTGTCCAGGCAAGTCTCTTGGTCTTCTACTCAACTTCAAAAATGTTTCTCTCTGAGGCTTTATCCAAACTCATGCAAACATGGATGTTCTGAACATTCAGACTCTCTTCAATTGAGCTGGTTTCATAAAAAATTGTTGGTAAACTCCCTCAAAATAAGTAACATTTTATGTAGCAAATTTTTATAATTTTATTTCCTGAAGAACTAACCTCCACATTGTTTCCCATTTTTCAACACACTGTCAGTGACCAAATTTTATTATGTAAAACTCTTATATATGCATTTCTATTCTAATATATTATGACATTTTAAATATATAAATAAAATATAAATTAAATGACAGTGAGATGAAAATAAATGGTAATGGTATCATTTTATTCCCCAAGGGATGAGGACACTCATTTTTATGGCCACTGGACTAATGGATTCTGAATGTACACACATAATTATATCAATTGTTTACCTATCATAATAAATTAATTTCTTTCATATATAGCTTCAATCAGAGTTCTCAGAATACCACAAGGGGCCAAGAATACAATTATATGTGAATAACTCTCTTCATATACATGTATAAGATTTTGTGAGTTCAATTCAGTAATCATTTTAGTTCTTTTGTTATTCCATCAAGTTCATCTACTGGGAAATAATCCAAACTGTACAATAGATTAGTTTTTACAGGGTTTAAATCTCAAATCATAATAAAAACAGAGCAATGCCCTTGGAAAAAAATGGCTTAGTGAAAAAGTTAGCTTAAAGCTCAACATTCAGAAAACTAAGATCATGGCATCCAGTCCCACCACTTCAAATAGATGGGGAAACAGTGTAAAGAGTGGCTGACTTTATTTTTGGGGGCTCCAAAATCACCGCAGATGGTGATTGCAGTAATGGAATTAAAAGACGCTTACTCTTGGAAGGAAAGTTATGATCAATGTAGACAGTATATTAAAAAGCAGAGACATTTACTTTGTTAACGAAGGTGCATCTAGCCAAGGCTATGGTTTTTTCAGTAGTCATGTATGGATGTGAGTGTTGGACTATAAAGAAAGCTGAGCACTGAAGAATTGATGGTTTTGAACTGTGGTGTTGGAGAAGACCCTTGAGAGTCCCTTGGACTGCAAGGAGGTCCAACCAGTCCATCCTAAAGGAGATGAGTCTTAGGTGTTCATTGGAAGGACTGATGTTGAAGCTGAAACTTCAGCTTCAAAAGATTGAGGGCAGGAGGAGAAGGGGATGACAGAGGATGAGATAGTTAAAGACATCACCGAATCAATGGACATGGGTTTGAGTGGACTCCGAGAGTTGATGATGGACAGGGAGGTCTTGTGTGCTGCAGTTCATGGGGTCACAAAGAGTAGGACATGACTGAGAGACTGAACTGAACCAAATGAAATGGCCTAGAAGAATAAATAAAATGTCTTATGGATATCATTGTATATATGCATTTGTAAAGGAAATTAATGAAAACATACAGAAGGCTTACAGTTTGCTAAAACAGAAAGTGTATGCCCTCAGAGCTGAATATATATATAACCTAGAAAATATACTTCCTCAGCTTCTGATGGGGAGAAGGCAATGGTACCCCACTCCAGTACTCTTGCCTGGAAACTCCCATAGATGGAGGAGCCTGGTAGGCTGCAGTCCATGGGGTCACTGAGTCAGACATGACTGAGCGATTTCACTTTCACTTTTCACTTTCATGCATGGGAGGAGGAAATGGCAACCCACTCCAGTGTTCTTGCCTGGAGAATCCCAGGGATAGCGGAGCCCAATGGGCTGCTGTCTGTGGGGTCACACAGAGTCAAATAAGACTGAAGCGACTTAGCAGCAGCAGCAGCTTCTGATGACTTCTAAAGAAGGGGACCCCACGACTTTCATCTCCAGCCTGCTGTGAACTCCCTTCTACTTTCCTCCTCAACTTCCCTCCATGAAATCTCTTCCCTAGGTTATAAAACACTCCTTGGGCTTCTGGTTCAGACAAGATGACATTTATCTCTGTGCCCACTCCTTTGTTTGTTCTGGAAATAAGAAGAGACCACTAAAGGAGACTTTTGATAGTTGGCAAAAAGAAGGTGAACTAGTTTAGGGCCTGAAGAATGGAAGAGCAACACAGCAGCACCTAAGAGATGACAAGCCAGGCCCACCATTCCTGACCTCCAGCCTAGCATCAGAAGGCAGCCTGAATAGGGCTGTTCCTCCCCAAGGAATAAATGTGAAGGAACACCAGGTAGTGGTCTAGCCTCCCAGCTGTGCCTGACTCTTAAGGACCCTATGGACTGTAACCCACCAGGTTTCTCTGTCCATGGAATTCTCCAGTCAAGAATACAAATTCCCATGTCCTCCTCCAGAGGATCTTCCCAACTCAGGGATTGATCCAGGTCTTCAAAAGGCAAGTGAATTCCTTACTATCTGAGGCATCAGGAAAGCCCAAGAAACTCAATAGTCACATGGATATTTGGAAAATAAAAGGATAAAAACAGATGTTAATATTAGATAAAGTAGACTTTAGAGGAAAGAAAATATCTACAAACAAAGGTATACAAGGACTTTACATAAGTGAAAAAGAGTCAGTCCAGCAGGAATTCATAATAATCCTAAATATGTATGCACCAAACAATATAACCTCTCAATGCTTGAAGTAAAAATAGATACATCTCTGAATACACCTATAAACTTTAATGAGATTGAAACTGTGACATAAAACTTCTGAAAAAGAAATCATCAATCCAAGCTAGTTTGACCAAAGAATTCATATATATATATATATATATACACACATATATATTTTCTCTTTATATATTTATTTATTTTTACTTTACAGTACTGTATTGGTTTTGCCATACATTGAATCAATCTGCCTCAGGTGTACATAAGTTCCCAATCCTGAAAATTAATATCAATTTGATATGATCTCTTCAAGAAAGTGAAAGAGTAGGAAACCATTCCCAACTAATGAGATGGGGCCAATATTGATCTATAGCAAAATCAGACAAAGGCAGTTCAAAAGGGAAATTTCAGACTCATGTCTCTCACAAATTTGGAATCACAAATTTGGAATTTAAATTTTTCACTCTCACACATACAAATCAACCAAATGAATTCAACAATGCATAAAAACATCTCTTGATAGTTTTGGTCCCTTCCTAAGTCTGGTCACATTACCTATCTGTTTAAAGGGTTTAAGTGAATCAAGGATACAGTAAGTTAGGGTCTCAGTAATATTTTGATACCAGAAATACAGTGACAAATACTCAAGTCTAGGTCAAATCAGAAACTGACTTTTCCCATTAAAGTTAATCCTACGCAGGCACCCTAAATGTCTAGCAAAATTAACTGCAACTAGAATCATAAGATAAAGAAAACATAGCCGCTATATAGAAATGGTGGTTGTGTTTGATATGACCCTCAGGAAACCTGTTGATCATTTTCTATTATGTTATGAACCTTTGGAGGCTGAGAAGACCAAACTTTATCCCTCTAGCTCTCCTTGCATCTGACTTCTACTTGAATTTGGCCAGGGGTGGACAAAAGAGATTGGAGAGTCGGTGGAGAAAGAGATCAGTGGACTGATTCTTTCCTCTGACTCCTTTCTTGCTGGGAAGTGGCCAAGTTGCTCCACTGAAGCCCAGAGCTCTGGTCAGAGGCCCTTGCTTTTAGCTGCAGCTATGTACAAGACTCTTTAGAGACTGCAATATCCATTCTCTTCCTTTGCTCTGTTGGCCTATAAGTGTTGGTGCATCCATGTTCTTGTCTGTCTCTAAGAGTTTTGCTTTTCCTTTTAAGCTATCCTTAGTTCTGATACAGTTTCCTAATCCTTAAAGTTCATTGTGTGTTAGTCGCTCAGGCATGTCTGACATTTTGTGATCCCCAGGGACTGCAGCCTACAAGGCTTCACTGTCCAAAGGACTCTTCAGACAAGTATGCTGGAGTGGGTAACCATTCCCTTCAGCATGGATCTTCCCTGCCCCAGGGGTGTAACCCAGGTCTCCCACATTGCAGGCAGATTCTCTACCATCTGCGCCACCAGGGAAGCCACTTTTCTTTATTTTCCTTTTCTGTGTAAATTATCTTGATTTCTGACAATGATCGGGGTGGCTATGGAGCTGCTAGATAATGATGGTCCCTCAAAGATCTAATGCTAAACTGCTTACAGCAGGAGGGGGACATCTTTTTCCTGACTCCAAAATCATAAATACAAGAACGTCACAGGTCATGTAAAAATAAGTGCTGAGAAATCAATGATTTAAGAATGACTTTGGTCAAAGTGCATAATCTTTAAGCTGTAAGATGATGAATAAGTTCTCAGGGTCTAATGTGTAACCTGGTGACTATGGTTTGTAATGTGTTATTGACTTTTGTGGGTCTTCCCAGGTGATGTTAGTGGTAAAGACCCCTCCTGCCAGTGCAGGATGCATAAGAGACATGGGTGAGTCCCTGGGTCAGGAAGATCCCCTGGAGGAAGGCATGGCAACCCACTCTAGTATTCTTTCCTGGAGAATCCCCATGGACAGAGGAGCCTGGCAGGCTATATAGTCCAAGGGTTCACAAAGAGCTGGACATGATTGAAGTCAGTTAGCATACATGTAAGAGAGTTAAACTTAAAGGTTCTCACCAAAATGATCTTGAAAGGTAAATATGTGAGGTGATATTCATATATGTTGATTTAATCAATTAGGAAATGCATTATTCATGTATACCTGTTTAAATTATAATGTATACGCTAAATATCTTGCCATTTTACCTGGAAATCATATTTTAAAAAACTGAAAAAGAAAAAAACAAGATTTTTTAATACTTTTTATATCATATTACAGATATTTCAGCCATTACTCTTGGTATGTAAAAGGGTGTTTTCTTTTTAATTCCAGATAATAACCAGTGGGATTCACTGGACATTCAGAAAGGAAGAAACCTTAAAAATTATCTAGAGAATGCTCTCATATTAAGAATATAAAGGAAATCCAACAATGATTAAGTCAGTTATCAAAACATAAAACTCGATGCAAAAGTAGCAATAGAAACCAGGTTTCCTAGGTTTAAGTGAAACTTTACCAAATTATCAGGCAAATGGAAATATCTCCTATGCTCTACAAAACTTGATTCTTATCTCTTTCACAGATCTGATCATATTACACCTTGTATTCAGTGTCCAGTTAGCATAAGTTTTACCAGGTAAATTGAATTTCTTGAAGGTTCAGTCCTCGCATGTCTGATCTTCTCACTCTATATTCTCACATATGGCTAACTCTTTATAAATGCCATTCCTTCTCCCTGGAGCACTCTCTCTTTTTCACTTCATGACTTCCCTGACATCTTTCAGATCTCAGTAAAAACCACTTTCCCAAAGCAGTCGTTCCTGACTCTGACACAGCTCAGGTCTCCTTGTTATGTGGACATATGGCATTCTGTGCTTTTCCTTATCGACATGTGTCCCAATTGTGGTACAACATTTAACTTTGAAATTTACCTCTTTCTGTTTTTCTATTAAAATTTAAGTCCTAATTCACAAAGTCATCAAGTGTGCTCTTCACTGCTGACCATTCTTTGCATCCAGCAGGCCTTCCTTTGGTGTTCGTTCAATGAAACACTTTTATTCATGAAGAGTAAAATTCCAATAAATTATTGATGCTGCTCTCACAGCATGCTGCTGCTGCTGCTGCTGCTACGTTGCTTCAGTAGTGTCCAACTCTGTGCCACTCCATAGACAACAGCCCACCAGGCTCTCCTGTCCCTGGGATTCTCCAGGCAAGAACACTGGAGTGGGTTGCCATTTCCTTCTCCAATGCATGAAAGTGAAAACTGAAAGTGAAGTCACACAGTCGTGTCCGACTCTTCGCGACCCCATGGACTGCAGCCTCCCAGGCTCCTCCGAACATGGCATTTTCCAGGCAAGAGTACTGGAGTGGGGTGCCATTGCCTTCTCCGGCATACAGTGAACTAAAATCATGGAGGACTTCTCTCCCCACCCCAAACCCTTATATCCTGGTTATTTGGACATAATTACAGAACTAAAACTGTGGGGCTTCCCTTGTGGCTCAGCTGGTGAAATATCTGCCTGAAATGTGGAAAGTCTGTGTTTGATCCCTGGGTTGGGAAGAGTCCCTGGAGAAGGAAAAGGCTACCCCACTCCAGGATTCTGGCCTGGAAAATTCCATGGACTGTATAGTCTATGGGGCCACAAAGATTTGGACATGACTGAGTGACTTTTACTTTCACAAAACTGTGGATGCATTCGTTTTTAATCATCACCTTATTAGACATCACCTTATTAAACCACTAGATTTTCAGTCTGTTATTCCACATGCACTATCCCTGGCAGTTCATGTCCTAAGATAATGTGATAATCCAGCCACGGACTAAAAGGCTGAATAGGACAGAACTAGAGGTAGTGTTCTGAACCTGCCGCGTGAGTCTACTATCTGCCATAGGATTCTCAGCTTCACTAGAGGAGTTCAGCTTCTTAGCTGAGCTCTCTGATGATGGCAGATAAAAATACTTTAAGGCGAGCCTACAAATCAAATATTCTTACACTGTAAAAAGACAACTAATCTTTTTTGGAAGGTACAAAAGAAATTCACCTCCTTGATGAACTGTTACCTACTTTCCCAGATGAAAGTGCCATCTTCCTCCTTATGGCTTCCCTAATTTCATTCTCACAATTTTTATATCACTGACCACATTCTGACCTATATTATAGTTAATTATCTGAACAACACCAATTCCCACTCCTTAATTCAGTTCCACTGGGTCTACAGTTTTATGCCAACTGCCCTGAAGTTATTTATTGCGTATCAAACATGGCAGAAACTGGCCAGCCATTTGTTCTTTCTGAGGTGAATATTATACTTAAAAGCAAATACCCAGCCTCTGGTATTTTGGACAAAATCTTAACTGCTATTCCAGACATAAGTTCCTTTTGTGTTGATTTTTTTCTTTGAGAGAACTTGCAATCTAGATAGCATCCAGGTGAATAGAAATGGGACTGAAATATTAGCTGGAAAAAACCCACTCTTGTAGGAGACAGAAGTCAACAAATCAGGCATCTTCTGTATAGTCAAGACCCATTTTTTAGGAGCTGGCAGCTCAGAGAGTAAAGAGTCCCCTTGCATACAGGAGACCTAGGTTTCATCCCTGGTCAGGAAATCCCTGGAAAAGGGCATGTCACATCACTCTAGCATTCTTGCCAAGTGAATCCCCATGGACAGAGGAACCTGGCGGGCTGCAGTCCAAAGGGTCATCAGTCCAGGGTGTTGTAAAGTGTTTGACATGACTGAGCAACTACGCACAGCAAACTTCCTACATTGACATTCTGACATTTAGAAACAAGTTTCTCTCACTAGTGTGCTTAACTACAACTCCTGCTTTTCAATGGAAGATCAAAGATAAAAGTAATATTCCATAACAGTCAAGTAATTATTTCTATCAAGGTATTTTCTGAAATCTAAGCTAGAAAATGCACTGTGGGATAGAGCAGATAATGAGAAGTATAAGAGATCCAAACAGGGAAGCTGCACAACCACGTGATATTTTTTTTTTTCTGGAAAAAGAATAAAATCTCAGTTTAGAATCATGTTTTATACAGAGATTTACATTTTCTTTGGAAATGTAAAGGATTGTCAACTCTAATTTTCCTTTTCCAGTTGAGAAAACCAGGCCTAGAGAAGTGAGGAAAAGTTTTCCAAGTCAAAGAGCAGTTAAGTTAGGATTCTGATGAGAGTCCAGTGATGGGCCTTAGGGTCCAGTTGATTCATCTTTAGGCTGACGGGCTGGCGATTGGGGTACCAGTAATGGTGCTGTCTTCAGGCTGAATTGCTTTTATTTTGGGAAACCTCTATCTTTGCTCTTCACACCCTCAACTGATCCCATAAAATCCACAATTTATTAGTTTAAATGTTAAATACCTCTAAGAAAATATGTTCTCAGGTGAGCATGTCAAACAACTACAAATTTGAAAGAAAATGTACAATTCTATGTTATATGTTACCATGTGCTTCCAGAAACTGAATATCTACGCTACCTGTTCCACACTTATGACCTTGAAAGGGAAAACAAGATTGACACTTTTTCCCCATTTAATCACATTCAGTGCTTCAGTGCATGCAGGCTGCTGTTACAGAATACCAGAGGTTGGGTGGTTTATAAACCATGTTACTTGTCACAGTTCTGGAGGGTAGAAGTCCAAGATCAGGGTGCCAGCATGGCTGAGTGAGTGAGGGCCTCTTTCAGGACATATCCCTAAATAGAAGGGATGAGCAAGTATTTCAGGCCTCTTTCACAAGAGCCCTAATCCCATTCATGTGGGCTCTGCCTCATGACCTAATTGTTTTCCTACGGTCCCACTTCCTAAAATCGTTACTGTGGGGATTAGGTTTGCAACATATGAATTTTGGGAGACCACAAGCATTTAGACCATGGCACCCAATGAGGAGACTGATTTGTCTAAGCTAACCCAATGCCTCATCCATACTGAATGCTCTGTGGGGCTGATAGGAAGCTAAGGACTAAGGCAGCTGAATCAGACCAGCCGTCCCAGGTGGAGGGTCTGAGACGGCAAACTCCTTGATGGATTTCACAACAACATAAGAGTATTTCCAGGGTCTTCCTTGGTTATCAGTCATTAAGCAATACCCCCAACCCTCTTATACATGTTCTATTTGAAATATGAGTTAATTATTGAGTTCTTAGACAAAGTACCTATTGACCAACATGGAAACATCACAACTATGCCTGTGAAGAAAAGGGCCTTTGACAGATACAAATTTCAGTGTGGAAAGTCCTCAAGACTTTATTCACTTCAGATAGCAATTACAAGTTTGGGGATCTCCCAAGACAATGTGGGGTTCCATAATCAGCTATGACTCCAAGACTTCACTGAAAGCTGTTATACATGTGGATATGGTTTATTCTAGATCTTTGATTTATTTTAATTCATGTTTTATGTTTAGTGCAGTATAATTGATTTTCAGTGCTATAAATGTCAGTTTTTGTTGCAAAGTGAATAAGGTATACATATACATATAAACACTCTTATTTAGATTCTTTTTCATGGAGCACAGAAGGGTTCCAAATGGAAAAGGAGTACATCACAGTTGTATATTGTCACCCTGCTTATTTAACTTATATGCAGAGTACATCATGAGAAATGCTGGGCTAGATGAAGTGCAAGCTGGAATCAAGATTGCCAGGAGAAATATCGATAACCACATCTATGGAGATGACACCACTCTTATGGCAGAAAGTGAAGAACTAAAGAGCCTCTTGATGAAAGTGAAAGAGGAGAGGGAAAATGTAGGCTTAAAGCTCAGCATTCAGAAAACTAAGATCATAGGATCCGGTCCCATCATTTCATGGCAAATAGGTAGGGAAACTAGAAACAGTGGCTGACTTTGTTTTTCTGGGCTCCAAAATCACTGTAGTTGGTGATTGCAGCCATGAAATTGAAAGACGCTTACTCCTTGGAAGGAAAGTTATGACCAATGTAGACAGCATATTAAAAAGCAGAGACATTACTTTGTCAACGAAGGTACCTCTAGCCAAGGCTAAGGTCTTTTCAGTAGTCACGTGTGTGTGTGAGAGTTGGACTGTAAGGAAAGCTGAGCACTGAAGAACTGATGCTTTTGAACTGTGGTGTTGGAGAAGACTCTTAAGAGTCCCTTGGACTGCAAGGAGATCCAACTAGTCCATTCTAAAGGAGATGAGTCCTGGGTGTTCGTTGGAAGGACTGATGCTAAATCTGAAACTGTAATACTTTGGCCACCTCATGGGAAGAGTTGACTCAATGGAAAAGACTCTGAGGCTGGGAGAGATTGTGGTCAGGAGGAGAAGGGGACGATAGAGGATGAGATGGCTGGATGGCAGCACTGACTCAATGGGCGTTAGCTTGAGTGAACTCTGGAAGTTGGTGATGGACAGGGAGGCCTGGCGTGCGGCAATTCATGGAGTCGCAAAGAGTTGGACACAACTGAGCCACTGAACTGAACTGAACTGATGGGACCAGATGACATGATTTTAGCTTTTTTGATATTGAATTTTAAGCTGACTATTTCATTCTCCTCTTTCACTCTCATTGGTGGTCTTTATTTCCTCTTCACTTTCTGACAGAGATGTATCACTCACATATCTGAGGTTGTTGATATTTCTCCCAGCAATCTTGATTCCTGCTTTTAGTACTCATCCAGTCCAGGAATTCACATGACATGCTCTGCATATACGTTAAATCAGCAGGGTGACCATATTTAGTCTTGAAGGACTCCTTCACTAATTTAGAACCAGTTTATTGTTCCTTCTCTGCTTCTAACTGCTGCTTTTTGAACTGCATACAGGTTTCTCATAGGATGGGTAAGGTTGGTCTGGTATGCCCATCTTCTTAAGAATTTTCCACTTTGTTGTGATCCACACAGTCTGGTGAGGTCAATGAAGCAGATATTTTTCTGGAATTGCCTTGCTTTCACTGTGTTCCAGCAAATGTTGCCAAGTTGATCTCTGGTTCGTCTGCTTTTTCTAAACCCAGGTTGAACATCTGGAAGTTCTGGGTTCACATAATGCTGAAGCCCTGCCTGGAGGATTTTGAGCATAACCTTACTAGCATGAGAGATGAGTGTCCCTGTTCAGTGGCTTGAACATTCTTTAGTACTGCCCTTCTTGGGAATTGGGATGAGGATTGACCTCTTCCTGTCTTCTGGCCACTGCTGGCTTTTCCAAATGTTCTGACACATTGAGTGGAACACTTAAATAGCATCATCTTTAAGGATTGTAAATTGCTTTGCTTGAATTCTATCACCCCTACTAGCTTTATGGGCAGCAGTGCTTCTTAAGATCCACTTGTCTTCACATTCTAGAACGTCTGCCTCAGAGTGAGAAACTATACCATTGTGATTATCTGGGTCATTAAGACTTTTTTGTATAGTTCTTCTGTATACTTTCCCTATCTCTTCTTGGTCTATTCTGCTTTATTAAATCTTAAAATATCAAAGAGTCAAAGTGATCTTGAGAAAGAAGAACAAAGTTTGAGACCATGGTTGCTCATTTCAAATATATTAGAAAGCTATAGTAAACAAAACAGAATGATTTGCTTCTAGCTCTAAAACAGACACATAGATCAATAGAGTACAACAATGAAGCCAGAAAGAAATGCACACCCATATAGTGATGGTTAGCTTATGAAAAAGGAGCCAAGAGTATCCAGTGGGGAAAGGACAAACTTTTCAAAATGGCCCTGGGAAAACTGGAGACGCCTATGAAAAAAATGAAACTGTACCCCTGTCTTTTACCATGCACAAAAATCAACTAAAAAGGGATTAAAAAGCTTGAACATAAGACTTTAAGTGATTAAATGCCTAGAAGAAGACATTGAGGTAATCTTCTTGCCATCAATCTTTGCACGGAGGTTTTGGGTTTCACACCAAAAGCAAAGGCAACAACTGCCAAAACAAACAAGTGAAAGCCAATCAAACTCGAAAGAAACATCAAGAAAATCAAATGGCAATTTACAGATTGACAAAAGACATTCCATGTATTTGACAAGGGCTTAATATCCAAAAATACATGAGACATACAACTCAAGGGACAAAACCACCAAATAATCCAAAATTTTAATGGAGTGTAAGAAGAGTAAGGGTCTCAATAAATCTGAATATTAGACTGTAGATGAGAGACACAGCAAGGTTTTCCTTCTAGAACAATAAAAGCCTGTGCCATCCTGGCACTACTTTCTTCATCTCTACTCACTTGTTTGACAATTACAGCTCAATATATGTACGCTCTTCAGTCAATAGCAATCACCTCATAGTGAGTATAATATGTACTAAGAACAGCACCACTGGTGAAAAAAATCCTAATATTTTCATATTTACTCATGAGGCATATCAAAAGGAGGGTAATTTCCAGAGTTTACCATGCCATAGTTTTGTATATTTCATTTCAAAATTGAGCTACCTAGTAAAGAAAATGAGTTAAGAGACCTCAATAACATATAGATAGGAAATAATTTTAAATGGGAGAATTAATGGATAATTTGGGAGTAATTTATTACTACTGCTGTAACTGTGTAGTTCTTTTGGTTTTCTACTGCATCCATTAATAATTTATTAAAAATATTAATATCAACACAGGGACTGCTGCTGCTGCTGCTGCTAAGTCACTTCAGTTGTGTCCAACTCTGTGCGACCCCATAGACGGCAGCCCACCAGGCTCCCCAGTCCATGAGATTCTCCAGGCAAGAACACTGGAGTGGGTTGCCATTTCCTTCTCCAATGCATGAACGTGAAAGTGAAGTCACTCAGTCGTGTCTGACCCTCAGGAACCTCATGGACTGCAGCCTACCAGGCTCCTCCACCCATAGGATTTTCCAGCAAGAGTGGGTTGCCATTGCCTACTAAAGTTATAGTGAATAGAGAAAGACATAGAATATATTAGGCAAGAAGTAAAAATATGGGAAGTCAGCAATGGTAGTAAAGTAAAGGGCACTATTGCGTTGAGAGGAGGAAGGTTCTCAAAGTTTCTTGAAACACAAAGATCGAGTCACATGTGAGGAATTAGCTCAATTTGTAAACCAGAAACTCTACCAGAAGAAATTTAAGTTCATAAAAACATTACGATGCTAAACCCCAAAATGTAGACAGAGAATAGGGTAGAGTTGGGTATATAGACATTCAAAATTCTCCATTGCTTAGTACATCAGGCACTCAAGGACCACCTTCACTGAAGTCTTTCTCTATTGCTCAGCCTGCAGGTACCAGCATGGAAAAAGAGATATCTCTACTCCACAGGAAGCTGAGCCCTACTTTTATGGCCTCCTGGCTTTCCTTAAGAAGCATTCCATGCAGCAGATTCCTCCATCCCATCCCATCAGGCTGACTCTCCAGGATCAACAGGAGTCCTCACCCTGGGATCATTCTGCAATCCCCATGGCTCCAGCTCCCAGCTTCCATGGACACCAGTGGACTTACAACCCTGTCCAAGGTATGAAAGGCTGCAGCATGGCTTTTCTATGTGGTTCTCACTCTGTTCAGACTGTCACAGATTAGTGAGTTCACTCCCCAACAGCTTCAAATGCCTCCCCCGTCCCAGTGGATGGCCATGGATGCAGAGATCTCTCCCTTGAGCTTCAGCTCCCTCATCCCTGGGTGCAGGCTGGTCCCCTTGCTCTCCTCCTTCCTTCCCTTTCCTCCTTGTCCCTTCTTTCCTCTGTCCTAGCAAGTTCTATATGGATCCGGATATTCCTTCTCAGTATTCAAGGAGTCCAGCCAGTATTCACCTGGTCTTCTGTGAGAACTGCTGCATCTTTAGATATTCCTGATGTATCGCTGGAGAGGTGTATCCCACTTCCACCCACCCCCTCCGTCTTCTTGTCCACCTCCATTTGTACATGTATTAGGAACGAGTTGCTCTTTCTATTAAGTAACACTGTCATCACCACACATGTTTAACTTTTGCTTTATGAGGAGAACAAGGTAAGCTCCACTCTCTTCAGTTCAGCCATTCACTTGTGTCCCACTCCGTGTGACCCCAGGGATTGCTGCACGCCAGGCCGCTCTGTACATCCCTGACTTCCAAAACTTTCAATCTAATGATTAGATCATGAAGCTCAAACTTAGATCCTCACCTTATTAATTTTTTATACATGAAAATATGTAACCTTGAAAAATCTCTCCCTATTTGTCCTACCCTCCAGTCTTTGACAATCATTTTTCTACTCTGAGTTTCTTTTCTTTCTTTTTTGAAACTCCTTATAGTTGAGATCATATGGCATTTGTCTTTCTCTGACTTAGTTTACTTAGCATAATGTCCTCCAGTTTCATTCATGTTGCCATAAATGGAAGGATTTCATTCTAATTCTAATTGCTAATTCTAATTTCTAATTCTAGTGAGCGACTTCACTTTCACTTTTCACTTTCATGCATTGGAGAAGGAAATGGCAACCCACTCTAGTGTTCTTGCCTGGAGAATCCCAGGGACAGAGGAGCCTGGTGGGCTTCCGTCTATGGGGGTTGCACAGAGTCGGACATAACTGCCGTGACTTCACAATAGCAGAAGCAAATAACATTTACCTATATATGTCACATCACATTGTTTTAATCCATTCATCTGTTGAAAGATACTTAGGTTGTGCCTATTCCAAGGCTACTGTGAATAATGCTGCAATGAACGTGGGAATACAGTTCTCTCTCTGAGACAATGATTTCATTTCCTTTGACTACATATCCAGAAGTGGGATAAGGGATCACATAAACATTGTCTTTTAAATTTCTTTTTTTTTTTTTGATGTCTTTGCTTTTTATTTTTATTTTTATTTTTTTCCAGATTTTTGAAATTTTTTTAATTAAATTTATTTATTTTTTTAATTACAATACTGTATTTGTTTTGCCATACATTGACATGAATCAGCCATAGGTGCCTCCACAGTATGTTTCCATGGGAGTTGCACTGATATACATCCCTACCAAAAGTGCATAAGCACTCCTTTTCCTCCTCATCCTCAATAACATTTGTCATTTCTTACCTTTTGGTACTAGACATTCAAACAGATAAATGGTGATATCTCTTGTGCATTGATCTGCATTTACTTTGATTATTAGTGATGCTGAGTATCTTGTCATATACCTTTTGATCATCTATATGTCTTATTTGTGGGAAAATGTCTATTCTTTAAAAATGTATTATACATTATGTTTACTATATTCCAATATATGAAACTCAGTTGCCTA
Source organism: Nanger dama (assembly GCA_917880005.1). Classification (NCBI taxonomy): domain Eukaryota; kingdom Metazoa; phylum Chordata; class Mammalia; order Artiodactyla; family Bovidae; genus Nanger; species Nanger dama. The sequence continues at coordinate 8,099,392 of CAKJTW010000032.1, read as the reverse complement.
GCTATATATCAACAACAAACCATCAGAAGTGGAATAAAGGAAACAATTCCATTTACTATTGCATCACAAAAAGATAAAACACTTAGAAATAAACAAGACGTTGTTGAAAGATTTTATGCAAAACCTTTAAGACACTGATTAGAGAAATTTTAAAAGAGTTAAAATATGTAAAGTTAGGCTGTCTCTTCAATGTGTTTCTTGAGGTACGATTTGTATTACTATAAACTTCCCTCTTAGAACTGCGTTTGTTGTATCCTATAGGTTTTTGATTATCATATTTTCCTTGTTCTTTGTTTTTAGGGCTGTTTTGATTTCCCTTATTTTTATGGTAATCTGTTCATTATTTAGAAATGTGTTTTTAGTCAACATGTGTTTGAGTTCTTTATAGTTTGTTTCTTTTCCCCCTCCTATAATTGGTATATAGTATGATAGTAATCTTGCCTGGAAAATCCCTTGGATGTAGGAGCCTGGTAGGCTGCAGTCCATGGGGTTGCCAAGAGTCAGACAGGACTGAGTGACTTCACTTTCACTTTCACTTTCATGCATTGGAGAAGGAAATGGCAACCCACTCCAGTGTTCTTGCCTGGAGAATCCCAGGGACAGAGGAGCCTGGTGGGCTGCCGTCTATGGGGCCGCACAGAGTCGGACACGACTGAAGCGACTTAGCAGCAGTAGCAGTAGCAGTATCATAGTGTTGTGGTCAGAGAAAATTCTTGATATAATCTCAATTTCCTTCAATTTACTGAGGTTTGATTTGGAACGCAAGATGAAGAGAATGTTCCATGTGTACTTGAGAAAAGAGGGTATTCTTCTGCATTTGGATGGAATGTGCTGAAGATATCAATTAGGTCTGTTTGTTCTAATATTTCCTTTTTGGCTTATGTTTCTTTATTAATTTTCTGTTTTCTTGATCTGTCCATTGGTATAAGTGTGGTGTTAACATGCCCTACTATTATTGTGTTACTGTCAATTTCTCCTTTTTGTCAGTTGGTGTTTATATTATGTATTGAGGTGCTCCTATGTAGGGTACATAAATAATTAACATTGTTTTGTCTTTTTCTTGGACTGATCCCTTGATCATTTGGCAGTGTCCTTCTTAATCTCTTATAATAGTTTTGATTTTAAGGTCTATTTTTTCTGATACGAGAATTGCCAATCTGGCAATCTTTTTATTTTATTTTATTTCTATTTGCTTGGAATATCTTTTTCCATCCTCTCACTTTCAGTCTGTATGTGTCTCTAGGACTGAAGTGGATCTCTTGTAGACAGCATATATATGGTTCTTATTTTTGTATCCATTCAGCCAGTCTGTGTCTTTTGGTAAGAACTGAAGAAGGTAATAGCAAATAAGACAACTGATAAAGGATTACTTACCAAAATACAAGCATCTCAAACAACTCAGTCATCAAAAGCAAAGGCAAGAACAAACTAGTGAGACCACATCAAACTCAAATCCTTCTGCATAGTAAAGGAAGCCATCAATAAAATGAAATGACAACCTATGGAATGAAAAAAAAAATTGCAAATCACATATTTGGTAAGGGCTTCATATCCAAGTATATATAAGAGAATCATGCAACTCAGTATTGAAAGAAATCAAACAACCCAAATTATTAACTGAGCAGAGGAAGAGTCATTGTTTTGAAAAATCTGAAGAGTAGACTGTAGATGAGAGACACTGTAAGTGTTTCCTTCCAAAACAGAAGCTTGTGTCTTCCTGGCATTGCATTCTTTATCTCCAATCACCTGTTTGGTGATTACAGTTCACAGTACACATCCTTCATTCAATAGCTATCACCCTACACTGGGCTATATGTGCTCAGAATAGACTTATTAACTATAACAAACTAATAATTACATACTTAATCTTGAGGCATCTAAAATCCAAGGTGATTTTCAGAATTTTCTACTCCATTGTTTTTTACATTCTGTTTCAAAATTGAAACACCTAGTACAGAAAAATGAGTGGGGAACCTCAATAATACATGGATAGAAAGTCAGTTAAAAGTGGGAGCATTACTAGATTATATTTGGAGGGAATGTATTATTACTAATACTATTACAATTTTATTCCCTTTAATTCTCTCCTATACTAGTGGATATTTATTTAAAATAGTAATACCAATATAGAGGCACATAGTACTCACGTTACAGTAGATTGAGAAAGAAAAGCTTATGAGGCAGAAAGTGAAATCACAGAAAATTAGCATGATATCAAAGCAAGGGGAAGTACTGCCTAGAAAGAAAGTAGAGTTCTCTAATTTTTTGGAGATAACACAAACAAGCAAGATGTAAGCCAACCAGCTTAAACTGTGTATCAGGAACCACAGCAGAAGGAAAATGAAGTTCATAAAAATATGCTGATGCTAAACGCCAAAATCCAGACAGTAAGAGAATAGGGTGAGGTTTATGTAGATGCTGAAAATTATGCAGAGAGATAGACATGGAAGCAAATACACTAATGAGCATCAGAAAAATCAAAGCACAAAAGGGTCTGAAAAATAAATCGTAAAGGGACTTGAAGTCTGATCAAAAGAATAACAGAATCAAATTAGAAAACCAAAATATAAAAACTTATGCACATGATAGACCCAGAGAATGGTCAGCAGAGAAAATTTCGGCATTAGTGACCAGCGAACAGAAGCCTCCAGCATCTAGAACAAAAACCCTGGGCAGGACTCAGGACTGTGCGCTTCTGGGAACAGCCTCAGTTTCAAAGTTTGGGCACTATACTACCTAAAAGCGAACACAGACAAGGATTATAGCTTGATATGACACTGAATCAAGATCATAGTGTTTGTTAGTTTACTTTTCTCATACAACTGTAAAGTTAATGAAACACTAACCAATGATAATTGACATCATCAGTTTCTAGTCAGATCCTCATTAGTTGTACAATGGATATCTGAACCTTTTATATGATCTCAAATAACAGTTTTAATAATTGAATTTATCGATGTTTAATTGAAGGGGACGTGCTTTACAATACTGTACTGCTTTCAGCCAAACATCAGCATGAATCAGCCATAGGTAAACCTATGTCCCCTGCTCCTGAACCTCTTTCCTGCATTCTTTCCCATCCCAACCCTCGAAGCTGTTACAGAAAAATATGGAAGGCTTCACAAATGTGTGCATCATCCTTTGGCAGCTGCCATGCTAATCTCCAATTTATCAATATATGTGCTACCAAAGCAAACATACGAATAAAAATTTAACAGAAAAAAAAATCACATAGTCACCTACAAATAGATGGTCAATTACATTTGGAATTAGGGTATTCTGCTATATTTACCGCCTCTTATAAAATCACATTTTATAAGGTCCAAAGTTCCATGAAGGAATTAAACATCAGTTCAGTTCAGTTCAGTCGCTCAGTTGTATCCGACTCTTTGCGACCCCATGAATCACAGCACGCCAGGCCCCCTTGTCCATCACCAACTCCTGGAGTTCACTCAGATTCACATTCATTGAGTCCATGATGCCATCCAGCCATCTCATCCTTGGTCATCCCCTTCTCCTCCTGCCCCCAATCCCTCTCAGCATCAGAGTCCTTTCCAGTGAGTCAACTCTTAGCATGAGGTGGCTAAAGTTTCAGCTTTAGCATCATTCCTTCCAAAGAAATCCCAGGGCTGATCTCCTTCAGAATGGACTGGTTGGATCTCCTTGCAGTCCAAGGGACTCTCAAGAGTCTTCTCCAACACCACAGTTCAAAAGCATCAATTCTTTGGCGCTCAACCTTCTTCACAGTCCAACATTCACATCCATACATGACCACTGGAAAAACAATATGCTTGACTGGACAGACCTTAGTCGGCAAAGTAATGTCTCTGCTTTTGAATATACTCTCTAGGTTGCTTTTCTTCCAAGGTGTAAGTGTCTTCTAATTTCATGGCTGCAGTCACCATCTGCAGTGATCTTGGAGCCCAAAAAATAAAGTCTGACACTGTTTCCAGTTTCCCCATCTATTTCCCATGAAGTGATGGGGCCGGATGCCATGATCTTAATTTTCTGAATGTTGAGCTTTAAGCCAATTTTTTTCTCTTTCGTCTTTCACTTTCATCAAGAGGCTTTTTCGTTCCTCTTCAGTTTCTGCCATAAGGGTGGTGTCATATGCATATCTGAGGTTATTGATATTTGTCCCAGCAATCTTGATTCCAGCTTGTGTTTCTTCCAGTTCTGCATGTCTCATGATGTATTCTGCATATAAGTTAAATAAGCAGGGTGACAATATACAGCCTTAACATACTCCTTTTCTTATTTGGAACCAGTCTGTTGTTCCATATCCAGTTCTAACTGTTGCTTCCTGACCTGCATACACATTTCTCAAGAGGCAGGTCAGGTGGTCTGGTATTCCCATCTCTTTCAGAATTTTCCACAGTTGATTGTGATCCACACAGTCAAAGGCTTTGACATAGTCAATGAAGCAGAAATAGATCCTTTTCTAGAACTCTCTTGCTTTTTCCATGATCCAGTGGATGTTGGCAATTTGATCTCTGGTTCCTCTGCCTTTTCTAAAACCAGCTTGAACATCAGGGAGTTCATGGTTCACATATTGCTGAAGCCTGGCTTGTAGAATTTTGAGCATTACTTTACTAGCATGTGAGATGAGCACAACTGTGCGGTAGTTTGAGCATTCTTTGGCATTGCCTTTCTTTGAGATTGGAATGAAAACTGGCCTTTTCCAGTCTTGTGGCCACTGCTGATTTTTCCAAATGTGCTGGCATATTGAGTGCAGCACTTTCACAGCATCATCTTTCAGGATTTGAAATAGCTCCACTGGAATTCCATCACCTCCACTAGCTTTGTTCATAGTGATGGTTTCTAAGGCCCACTTGACTTCACATTCCAAGATGTCTGGCTCTAGATTAGTGATTACATCATCATGATTATCTGGGTCATGGAGATCTTTTTTGTACAGTTCTTCTGTGTATTCTTGCCACCTCTTCTTAATATCTTCTGCTTCTGTTAGGTCCATACCATTTCTGTCCTTTATTGAGCCCATCTTTGCATGAAATGTTCCCTTGGTATCTCTAATTTTCTTGAAGAGATCGCTAGTCTTTCCCATTCTGTTCTTTTCCGCTATTTCTTTGCATTGATCGCTGAAGAAGGCTTTCTTATGTCCTCTTGCTATTCTTTGGAACTCTGCATTCAGATGCCTATATCTTTCCTTTTCTCCTTTGCTTTTTGCCTCTCTTCTTTTCATAGCTATTTGTAAGGCCTCCCCAGACAGTCATTTTCCTTTTTCCATTTCTTCTCCATGGGGATGATCTTGACCCCTGTCTTCTGTACAACGTCACCAACCTCCTTCCCTAGTTGATCAGGCACTCTATCTATCAGATCTAGGCCCTTAAATCTATTTCTCACTTCAACTATATAATCATACGAGATTTGATTTAGGTCATACCTGAATGGTCTAGTGGTTTTCCCTACTTTCTTCAATTTAAGTCTGAATTTGGTAATAAGGAGTTCATGATCTGAGCCACAGTCAGCTCCTGGTCATGTTTTTGTTGACTGTATAGAGCTTTTCCATCTTTGGCTACAAAGAATATAATCAATCTGATTTTGGTGTTGGCCATCTGGTGATGTCCATGTGTAGAGTCTTCTCTTCTGTTGTTGGAAAAGGGTGTTTGCTATGACCAGTGCATTAAGCATATACTTAGGCATAATACATGTATCAGTTCAGTTCAGTTACTCAGTTGTGTCCTACTTTGCATGACCCCATGAATCGCAGCACACCAGGCCTCCCTGTCCATCACCAATTCCTGAAGTTCACTTAGACTCACGTCCATCGAGTCAGTGATGCCATCCAGCCATCTCATCCTTGGTCATCCCCTTCTCCTCCTGCCCCCAATCCCTCCCAGCATCAGAGTCTTTTCCAATGAGTCAACTTTTCCCATGAGGTGGCCAAGGTAATGGAGTTTCAGCTTTAGCATCATTCCTTCCAAAGGAATCCCAGGGCTGATCTCCTTCAGAATGGACTGGTTGGATCTCCTTGCAGTCCAAGGGACTCTCAAGAGTCTTCTCCAACACCACAGTTCAAGAGCATCAATTCTTCAGCACTCAGTCTTCTTCACAGTCCAATTCTCACATCCATACATGACCACTGGCAAAACCATAGCCTTGACTAGATGGACCTTAGTCTGCAAAGTAATGTCTCTGGTTTTGAATATGCTATCTAGGTTGGTCATGTATAAATGCACAGTAATATATGCACGCAAATACGTCTATGTTATACAAGCTATTATTCTCCTTGCCTGTCACAATAAGCTCTTTAGTTGATGAAAGATATAGTTCCAATTTTCTCCAACTTATATGTTTTCTTTTATATGTCTTCCTAAAATAAAAGAACCACTTCTTTTATTTTTATAACTTAATTTTAAATAACCATTTTATTCTTAGATACAATGCCCCTTTAAGAGCAGAGAAAATCTAGTAAATGCTGATATCTTATAATTAATTATATCACCATTTTTTCTGATAAATTGGAAAAAGAATCATGTTCAGATCTCATTCAGGATGATAAAATCTCTATTTATGAGTTCTCTTGTCCTAACTCAGTTCTTGCTCACTTCAGTCATTAATTCTGCTTACCCTTATGGATGAACATGAAAAGGAATATTAAAATCACGATTACAAAAGTCTATGATTTTATGCTTCTGTTGGCTAAAGGTAGGGCCAGGAATAATTTCTGAACTATTACAATATATCACGGAAGCCTGAAGGTCTAGTTCTACTGTCAAAGAGGAGATGTTTGGAAATGGTTCAGAAACTAAGCCCCATGGGTTGTCAGGATGTACTCTCGACCGGACAGGTAAATTTTGTCCCTAAAAAGTCAAAGTCAGGAGTGGGCAGGCCTTGTTAACAGAGCCAGTGATATTGTCTTAGGTGTTGTCCAAGTAATAGTCTTGTATTACCATTTGGAGATTTATTTGCTATTTTCATGAAGAAACAAATGTAATGAGAAGATTAAAGATGAATAAAAGTAGAAGAGCTGTCAAGGTGCCTAGAAGAAAGGCTAGCCAGCAGAACTAGGCCCCCACACTGATAGTCAAAGAATTTAACAGTGAGTGTTTTATAGCCAGAGCAGAACATGTGTATAAAACCAGTGTTCTAGGGTCACTGCTGTTTTGCAGTCAAAGACAAAATAGTTTTCTCTTTAAGCACAGTCAGCACAGCTCCTGCTGTGGTCCTGGTTACACGCATGCAGACGGAGAACCCACAGGCATGTGTGACATCAGGAAGTGAACAGATGACTGTACTGATGCCCAGTCATCTGCATCTGCTAATAATGGGACCTGGGAAAAATTACTTGCCCTGTTCAAGTCATCACATCTTCATTAACATAATTTGATGATCATAGTGAGATTAAGACTATCTCACAAGGCTATTGTGAAACACAAATTTTAAGATGTTCTAAAGCTTTTGGGAAAGTATCAAAGACATGCATGTGGTTACTAAGGTGAGTGAGCAGATCCAAGGTACAGTATTCTTTTCTCTTAGTATTCTCTTTTTCGTCAATAGTAGCGATCAGTCAGCCATATGTGTACTCTTACCCCAGCGTGATGGTTAACCACACAGATCAGCTGGACTTTTCTTGTCATTTCAATTTCTAAAATTCAAGCATTAGTCAATGTAGAGTGAAAAATTACAAACTCCTAGAGGGCCTCCCCTGTCAGAGTCTGCAAGAGTTCCAACACTAAACTGTCTTAAAAGAATGGCTTAAACACTCTGGCTCATTTGCAGAGCACAGAAGTCCTTCTGAGAGCAATACAAGAATACAGGGAGTAACCTACTTCACCATCCATCTGTGCAAATATCATAATCCATCTAAATTTACACAGAAGGCACTCCTTCCCCACCCCAGGTACTATGCACCAACTCTTGCTCAGAGCAACAGGGGATGAGAAGGCTTCCCTCTACAGGATAGATTTGATAACCTCAGGTGACTAGATCATCTCAGAATGGCTCATGTTTTTATTTAAACAGGGTCCTACCTGCTCCTGCTGCTGGTCATGTCAAATCTGCTTCTATGCCAAGGCAACCCACGCCAGTCCTGCTGTCCTGATGTGATTAACAGCACCTCGGAGTCTCTTGCAGATCTGTTTGTCAATGCCACCATGCTGTCCCACCTCATGTATAAGCATTCTAGAATAATGTTCAATGAGTTTGTAAGTACTGTGGTGGTGGTGGGTTAGTTGCTAAGTCGTGTCTGACTCTTGCGACCCCAGGGACTGTAGCCTGCCAGGCTCCCAGATGGAACGGGAATAAGTGACTGGGCTATACTGTCCTTTCAACAAGAAGGCTGCATCAGCCATACTTCAGATAACACACTTTCTAGGTCAAAGAAGCCATCAGCTCATAAGATGTGGAAATCAAAGAAAGGATCAGTTTTGTGAAATCTCAAAGATTCCTAAGAAGTGCAATAACATTTTCAATTTACTTTCAGTCATTTTCTTTCGCAAATTTCCAAAATAAATTATTTTGTATTTGTCAGCCAAGAATGCCTTAAAAGAATACAATAGACTCAGTGGAATAAACAACAGAAATTTATTTCCTCACAGTTCTGGGGGCTAGAACTCTTTCTTCCTAGGCTGGCTTCTCCGTGTGTCCTCATACAGGATGGGGGTGGGGAAGAGTTATAGAGGAAAAGACACAGAGACACAGAGAGAACATTCTGGTGTTTTGCTTCATGAAGACACTAAACCTATTGGATCAGTGTTCCATCCAAGAGCTCATTTAATCTTAATGGGCTTCACTGGTGGCTCAGATGGTAAAGAATCTGCCCTCAATGTGAGAGAGAGACTTGAGTTCTATCCCTGGATCTGGAAGATTCCCTAGCGATGGGAACGGCAGGCCACTCCAATATTCTTGTCTGAGAATTCCCATGGACAGAGGAGTCTGGTGGGCCATAGTCCATGAGATCCCAAAAAGTCGGAACCCTTTTCAAAACACAGTACTTTGGTAGTGAGGGCTCAAAAACATGAATTTGAAGAACACACGAATTTGAAGCACACGCATTCAGTCCACAATACTACCTGACACAAAGCACTTTTAGGTGGGACTGGGGAAAAGCAAGCATGTTGATTTTTCTGGTCCTTCAGTGTCTCTCTGGGCTTTCTTCTCCAGGCTCAGAGTAAACAGCCAATAAATGAGAATCGCCTTGCAGTGAACTTGGTGGATGGAACATGTTAAACAAAGCTGAAAGCCGGTCACAAAAATGAATACTGGTAGTTTTTTTAAGGCTACAAATTATTCTTTAAGATTTGCAGTGAATAGCTTTAGAGCTACAGTAGAAGGGGAGTTTACAATTCGAAATAGTCACTTTGAGGAAGGTATTTGAAAGTTGTATGTTAATTCTTTTAGGTCTATCAAGGAGCACACAGTAGAGCAGACAGCTAATAAAAAGTGGTGCTAAAGGTTTCTATTAAATTCACATAGTTCTTTTTACTCACTGGTTTTTGTTTCATCCTGACTTTTGATTGCCCATTTTTTCCCCAAATCATCCAAATAATCTCTTGAAATGTTTATAACCTTTGCTAAAGATTAGTTTTTCTCTATCAATGTGTTAGCTAGATTTTTCTACTCTTATTATTCTCAGTCCTTTGCTTAGTATTTCATACAACTTTATACCATGTATTTCTGCCTTACCATTTTGTCACCATAAACAACACTGTATTCTGCACCTGGGATGAACACTAAGCTTTTTAGTGTGCGGATTCAGAGATAAGTCAGAGTTATAACTGTATAACACCTTATAAGGGAATATATTGGCTCTAACCCACAGTAAACAAGAGACTAAATGGTTAAATATAGGTGCATGCTTGCATTCTAAGCCACTTTAGTTGTGTCCAACTCTTTGCAATCCTACTGACTGTAGCCCAACAGACTCCCTCTGTCCATAGGATTGGCAGGGCAAGAATACTGGAGTATGCTGCTGTACCGTCTTGCAAGGGATGCTCCTCACCTAGGGATCAAACCTGAGTCTTCTTATATGTCCTGCATTGGCAGGAATGTTCTTTACCACTACTGTCACCTGGGAAGCACCAAGTATTGGTACAAAAGTACTATATTTGAGTCAAATACTAAAAAATAAAATAATAATAATAAAGTAGAGAAGAGAAAAGGTTGAACTTAGAAAAGTTAGATGTAAAATCATTTTTACAGAGACAATGTATGGAAAAAGGAAAAAATGACTTTCAAATTTTGTGATGCCTCCTGTTAAAAAAATTACACGACTGTCAAACATGTTAATGTTCTGGTAATGGGTTCATCTATTTAATACCCCAAAACCTTACCTAATTGCCTGATCACTTTCAGGATAAAAATATGCCCAGGGCAAACTGTACTATTTGAATGCCACCAGTAGCTGCCATACCGATTCCTTCAAAACTCCTGCAGAAAGAAAAGAAGCCGAAAAGATGAAAGTGAGTCTTTCACTTGGGTTTTCACCAGATCAAATGAGACAGTGTGTAGGTTAGCAGGCTTCAGATTATTAGAGCTTATGGTAAATGTACATGCAGAAAAAGTTGGAGGCCTGTAAGCAATTGAAGAGAAATTATATTATGCAGTTGATGAAGCATGAGGAAAATCAAGGGATGACTAAAGATCTGTAGTAGCAAGGTAAGTAACAGATCTATAAATTGTCCATGCAGACAACTTTAGTTCAACCAATGCATTAGACACAGGATTGAAGCTATTATACTGTACAAAAACAGGAAATGAATGGGAACTTCCATGTGTAACATATAAGATTGAAAATTCATAAATATGTAAGAAAAAACCCGTTTTGCATACTCCCTGTTACTAGTGAGCTCTACGTGGCAGTCCTATACTGCACCACCCAAGCCCCCACATATGCCTTTCAAGGCTCTCCTGATTCTGCTTCTACTTCTCTGACACCTCCTTCATTCGTCATTCTCAATGATTCCTCTGTCACCTTTTATTCTTAATTTGTAAGTCTCCCCCACAATGGCCTATAAAACATTGCCTTGCTTCGCATGGCCTCAACAATTGCTTCTGTTCTGTGGACAACAAAGATTACATATCAAGCCTCAGTCATTTATGGCAGCTCCAAATTTTCACAGTTATGATCTCTGCTTTCTGATTTCCTGTATTATCCTTCATCCTAACATCATTTAAAATATTTTCACATGCATCCCCCCTTAAAATACTATCTTCTCTCTCTACGACCTTCTTAATGATACCAGCATTCTTTCCCTCTGTTAAGCTCATTTATAAAGAGGATGATCAAGTAAAGGAAAAAGTCAAAGAGAAAGAGGAGGAGGGATTGTTCAATAAGCTTAAATTTAAAATTTATTGAGAGTTACTACATGGCCTCACATTTTACTAAGCACTTTAGGTGCATCTATTCAGTTCTCTGTTTTTACCACTAAAACAGTTCATGGCTGTAAAGAAATCAAGCATATTAACTAGAGATCTTCAGTCCCCGGGATTTTCATGCTAAATTCTGCTAGTAGTAGTAAGCTAGATGGGAAAACCCTCCACTGTGAATCCCACTGATGCTGTTACTAAAGACAACGCTGTGCCATTTTCTGCCAAGAGAAATGTCAACAAAACAGTCTCTTCTGATGTCAGCAGGGGGCTGGTGTCGGGATCAGGTGAGGAGAGAAGCCTGTTTAGGAATGTCATGTCTTCTTCCTTGTCTCTTTGTTGTAATATCATAAAACATTTACCGTTAAAAAATCAATACAAAGGACTCATCTGATTCATTAATACAAATGAATCACTGGGTGACAATGATGTGGGCACACTTGGAATCCCTTTTTCCTGGGTCAGGCACTGCAGGCACATACTGACTTGCCGTAAATACTTAGATTTCTCTCACGAAAATACACAACATAAAAGAACTCACTGAGAGGTGGTAGAATTTCAGGGGAAAAAAAGTTCTTCATGTTATAAATTAGAATGCATCAGAAGAATTACTCCCTAAAATAAACTAGATTTTTAATAATTCAGCAAAGTGTGAACTAATAGCTTACATTTTACACTTTTCCAACTTTCACTACCCTCTAAAATCTCTGCATACACATAGGAATAACCAAAAGCTTTTTAGGTCAGCTGCTTTGAGCAAAGATCACATGTTACTAAAACCACTGAATTATGATTATTTTAATGAGAACTTTTCTTCTGGTTGCTTAGAATGAAGACCTTAGTAAGTGGATACTCATGTTACTGTACTCCTGGCATACACCTCTGAATCATCTAGTCACGGATCTGCAGGGTATGAAAGAAGTCTCAGATACTATCCTATCAAGTGTCAGAGAGTATATGAAAAAAGCAGAAAGACTTCAAGCTTTCCTCGAGAGGCAATTCTGCCAGGTGAGCATCCTGCAGAGGGCTTTCTTGCTTTGTTCATGAATGAAAGATGTGACCTTTAATGTGTAAGGTGTTTGGAATTATCTCATTTTGTAAGAAAAAGATTCATGACTTCTATATGCTAGACTGCTACTACATAAAGCAGGAGCCTAGGCATTCATAGTGACAGACTCTACTGTAAAGGAATCAGAATTTCACTGCAATTTTTGACATGGGCAGCCTTCCTTGCATTGCACACAATTCCACCAAAAGATTGCCTCTTCCTGGGCACAGTTGGTTGAAATATTTTCAAGAGTAAGAGAACTAGAGAACAGAATTTCCAAGATCAGCATTTTCTTCAAAGTAGTCCAGGACATCTGCTATTCAAATTCAACTTGTCTTCTTTCTCTGTTCTCATCAAATCAAAGGATGAGAGTAAGAAGGAAGAAAAGAGAAAGTTAAAACTAAACTTGAGTTATGTTTCTACTTTTTAGATTACTAATAGCTTTCTCATAGGCTGGTCCAAAATCCATATCTAGATAGTTTTACATTCATATATCTTCCCCATATTTTAATTTGATAATTAGAAGGAACAAAGATAAGCAAATCCTAATAAAACACATAAAAAGTCATTATCTTTGCGTATTCAGATGATTATTCCAGCAATGTGGAAGATGTTGGAGGCTCATGTTTACTGGTCAGGACTCCCATCCCTGATGTCCACCGATGAAGATGTGCGTCAGTCTGAATTTTATAACCTGTTCTACTGCCTGCGCAGGGATTCAGTTGAAATTGACATTTACACCAAGCTCATGGTATGCCTAATGATTGGCATCACATGCTAAATCCACATCCATGCCATCCAGGTCTGAGATGGTTATAATGATCTATCCCATAGCAAGCTTATTTTAAATTTACAGCTTTTTAATGCATGTTCTGTGAAATGGATCTCCTCTTAAAAAATAAACACAGACTCTGTATAGATGTCAAACTCTAAAAGGGCAATTTGTCAACATTTCTTATTTTCATTTAACAGAAAATTAAAAGAAAATTTACCCCTACAATTGAGAAAATGAACTCCTATTAACACATATATATGGAATTTAGAAAGATGGTAACGATAACCCCTGTATGTGAGACAGCAAAAGAGACACAGATGTATAGAAGTCTTTTGGACTCTGTGGGAGAGGGAGAGAATGGGATGATTTGGGAGAATGGCATTGAAACATGTGTAATATCATACAAGAAATGAATCGCCAGTCTAGGTTCGATGAAGGATACAGGATGCTTAGGGCTGGTGCACTGGGATGGCCCAGAGAGATGGTATCGGGAGGGAGGAGGGAAGGGGGTTCAAGATTGGGAGCACGTGTACACCCATGGCAGATACATGTTGATGTATGGCAAAACCAATACAATATTGTAAAGTAAAATAATAATAATAATAAATAAAACATGAAAAATAAAAAAACAAAACCTTGTTTCAAATATAAAAAATAAAAAATAAAATTAGAAATGAACCGCCAGTCCAGGTTCCATGTATGATACTGGATGCTTAAGGCTGGTGCACTGAGATGACCCAGAGGGTTGGTACGGGGAGGGAGGAGGGAGGGGGGTTCAGGATGGGGAACACATGTATACCTGTGGTGGATTCATGTTGATGTATGGCAAAACCAATACAATATTGTAAAGTAAAAATGAATAAATAAATGAACTACAAAAAAAACTACAAAAAACAGAAGCTGGCATTACAAAGAAGATCATTAAGAGATTACTTAAGAATCACAGCAAATTATTCTGGGTCAGGTTATTAGAAGCAACGAAGTAGACATTTGTTCATGGTTCTGGTCATGCTACCAAGAAGACTGAATTTTCAGGATTCTTTATGAAACCCAGCCATAAACTGTCAGCCAGCTATCAAAGTGTTACACAAGAAAATATAAATACTTTGCACTTTGTACAAATAGCCTGAAACATGAGTTTTACTGAAGTGTCTAAAGATTTTTAGGAGGCTGTCTTAGTCCTTCTGGGTTGCTATAACAAAATATCACAGGCTTAAAAACAATGGAAATGGATTTCCACAGCGTGGTCATGCAGGTTCCTTTCTGATCACACACTTCTTACTGTATCGTCACACGGGGGAGGGCTCGGGAGCTCTGAGTGTCTCTTATACATAAAAGCACTCATCTCATTGAACTGGCTCATCTTCCTCCAGGGGCTGTCATCACCCACACTCCATTGCATCCTCATATCCTGCATCACCTTGCAGCCATTCCACACATTCCATCACTCTGGGTTTCACAAGACCCGGTCAGTCAAGTGTCAGCTCCATCTCATATTCAGCCTATTCCAATGTTTCCTGCTCCCCTGCTGAGGCCCAGGGGACCGACCAGGAAGTGCAGATGTGTCCATTTCTGCAAGGTTCCTTCTCTTTCCCTCTCTGGATCTTCATTCCTTGGGCCATGTTGGAACAAGGTAGATGGTAACGAAACGGGAACGTTCTGACAGCACTGACTGGCATGGTGCTGTTGTAGCCTTCTCTTGGTCCAGACGGACTGATCTGAAATTCCCCCTGACTGACAAGTGTTTCCTTGTGGGGTATCCTTGTGATTTTTCCAGGACATTCACAAGTTGGAGATCCTCAAATTCATAGTTTCCTTTTAATCAAGGGAAATATTCTGGTACCCACAGATCCTCACCTGCAGTAGTCACCAGAGCCTCTCTGTTTCCCTCATTCTGCAAGCACCATCTGGAGAAAATTAAACAGCCCACAGGAAATTCATGTATCATAAACACGCTGAACAATTGAATGGCAGAAATACTGGTGTGCATCTGTCCATCACTGTGGATTCTGGACAGTTGACCAACTGGTCACATAGACACTGACTAGATCAGAAAGCTGGATTTTAAAACACATTCAATATTGATAGTGAAAATGATCCAAAATCTTGAAATCAAAATGGAATCACAGATAAATAGCCTGGAGTCAAGGACTGAGAAGATGCAAGAAAGGTTTAACAAGGACCTAGAAGAAATAAAAGAGAGTCAACATTTAATGAATAATGCAGTAAATGAGATCAGAAACACTCTGGAGGCAACAAATAGTAGAATAACAGAGGCAGAAGATAGAATTAGTGAAACAGAAGATAGAATGGGAGAAATAAATGAATCAGCGAGGGAAAAAGAATTAAAAGAAATGAGGACAACCTCAGAGACCTCCAGGACAATACAAAACGTTCCAACATTTGAATTATAGGAGTCCCAGAAGAAGAAGACAAAAAGAAAGACCATGAGAAAATACTTGAGGAGATAACAGTTGAAAACTTCCCTAAAATGGGGAAGGAAATAATAACCCAAGTCCAAGAAACCCAGAGAGTGCCAAACAGGATAAACCCAAGGCGAAACACCCCAAGACATATATTAATCAAATTAACAAAGACCAAACACAAGGAACAAATATTAAAAGCAGCAAGGGAAATACAACAAATAACACACAAGGGGATCTCCATAAGAATAACTGCAGATCTTTCAATAGAAACTCTTCAGGCCAGGAGGGAATGGCAAGACATACTTAAAGTGATGAAAGATAATAACCTTCAGCCCAGACTACTGTACCCAGCAAGGATCTCATTCAAATATGAAGGAGAAATCAAACGCTTTACAGACAAGCAAAAGCTGAGATAATTCAGCCCCACCAACCCAGCTCTCCAACAAATGCTAAAGGATAGACTTTAGACAGGAAACACAAAAAGGACGTATAAACCCGAACCCAAAACAATAAAGTAAATGGCAACAGGAGCATACTTATCAATAATTACCTTAAATGTAAATGGGTTGAATGCCCCAACCAAAAAGCAAAGACTGGCTGAATGGATACAAAAACAAGATCCCTATATATGCTGCCTACAAGAGACCCACCTCAAAACAATGGACACATACTCATTGAAAGTGAAGGGCTGGAAAAAGATATCCTATGCAAATAGAGACCAAAAGAAAGCAGGAGTAGCAATACTCATATCCAATAAAATAGACTTTAAAACAAAGGTTGTGAAAAGAGACAAAGAAGGTCACTATATAATGATTAAAGGATCAATCAAAGAAGAAGATATAGCAATTATAAATATATATGCACCCAACATAGGAGCACCACAATATATAAGACAAATGATAACAAGCATGAAAGGGGAAATTAATAATAACACAGTAATAGTGGGAGACTTTAACACCCCACTCACACCTATGGACAGATCAACTAAACAGAAAATTAACAAAGAAATGCGAACTTAAATGATACAATAGACCAATTAGACCTAAGTGATATCTATAGGACATTTCACCCCAAAACAATGAATTTCACCTTTTACTCAAGTGCACACGGAACCTTTTCCAGGATAGATCACATTCTGGGTCATAAATCTAACCTTGATAAATTCAAAAAAATCGAAATTATTCCAAGCATCTTCTCTGACCATAATGCACTAAGGTTAGATCTCAATTATAGGAGAAAACTATTAAAAATTCCAACATTTGTAGGCTTAAAAGCACCCTTCTGAATAATTAACAAATCACAGAAGAAATCAAAAAAGAAATCAAAATTATGCATCAAAACGAATGAAAATGAAAACACAACTACACAGAACCTGTGGGACACTATAAAAGCAGTGCTAAGAGGAACGTTCATAGCAATACAGGCATACCTCAAGAAACAAGAAAAAGTCAAATAACCTAACTCTACACCTAAAGCAACTAGAAAAGGAAGAAATAGAGAACCCCAGAGTTAGTAGAAGGAAAGAAATCTTAAAAATTAAGGCAGAAATACATGCAAAAGAAACAAAAGAGACCATAGCAAAAGTCAACAAAGCAAAAAGCTGGTTCTTTGAAACGATGAATAAAATTGACAAACCATTAGCCAGACTCATCAAGAAACAAAGAGAAAAAAAATCAAATCAATAAAATTAGAAATGAAAATGGAGAGATCACGACAGACAACAGAAATACAAAGAATCATAAGAGACTACTATCAGCAATTATATGCCAATAAAATGGACAACTTGGAAGAAATGGACAAATTCTTAGAAAACTACAACTTTCCAAAACTGAACCAGGAAGAATTAGAAAATCTTAACAGACCCATCACAAGCATGGAAATTGAAACTGTAATCAGAAATCTTCCAGCAAACAAAAGCCCAGGTCCAGATGGCTTCACAGCTGAACTCTACCAAAAATTTCGAGAAGAGCTAACACCTATCTTACTGAAACTATTCCAGAAAATTGCAGAGGAAGTCAACTTCCAAACTCATTCTTTGAGGCCACCATCACCCTAATACCAAAACCTGACAAAGACGGCACAAAAAAGAAAACTACAGGCCAATATCACTGATGAACATAGATGCAAAAATCCTCAACAAAATCCTAGCAATCAGAATCCAGCAACACATTAAAAAGATCATGCACCATGACCAAGTGGGCTTTATCCCAGGGATGCAAGGATTCTTCAATATCCGCAAATCAATCAATGTAATTCACCACATTAACAAATTAAAAACAAAAGTCATGATTATCTCAATAGATGCAGAGAAGGCCTTTGACAAAATTCAACATCCATTTATGATAAAAACTCTCCAGAAAGCAGGAATAGAAGGAACGTACCTCAACATAATAAAGCTATATATGACAAACCTACAGCAAACATTATCCTCAATGGAGAAAAATTGAAAACATTTCCCCTAAAGTCAGAAACAAGACAAGGGTGCCCACTTTCACCACAACTATTCAATATAGTTCTGGAAGTTTTGGCCACAGCAATCAGGGCAGAAAAAGAAATAAAAGGAATCCAAATTGGAAAAGAAGAAGTAAAACTCTCACTGTTTGCAGATGACATGATCCTCTACATAGAAAATCCTAAAGACTCAACTAGAAAACTACTAGAGCTAATCAATGAATATAGTAAAGTTGCAGGATATAAAATCAACACTCAGAAATCCCTTGCATTCCTATACACTAATAATGAGAAAGTAGAAAAAGAAGGAAACGATTCCATTCACATTGCAACGAAAAGAATAAAATACTTAGGAATATAACTACCTAACGAAACTAAAGACCTATATATTGAAAACTATAAAACACTGATGAAAGAAATCAAAGAGGACACTAATAGATGGATAAATATACCATGCTCATGGATCAGAAGAGTCAATATAGTGAAAATGAGTATACTACCCAAAGCAATCTACAGATTCAATGCAATCCCTATCAAGCTACCAGCAGTATTGTTCACAGAACTAGAACAAATAATTTCAAGATTTCTATGGAAATACAAAACACCTCGAACAGCCAAAGCAATCTTGAGAAAGAAGAATGGAACTGGAGGAATTAACTTGCCTGACTTCAGGCTCTACTACAAAGCCACAGTCATTAAGACAATATGGTACTGGCACAAAGACAGAAATATAGATCAATGGAACAAAATAGAAAGCCCTGAGATAAATCCACACACCTATGGACACCTTATCTTCGACAAAGGAGGCAAGAATATACAATGGTATAAAGACAATCTCTTTAACAAGTGGTGCTGGGAAAACTGGTCAACCACTTGTAAAAGAATGAAACTACATCACTTTCTAACACCACACACAAAAATAAACTCAAAATGGATTAAAGATCTAAACATAAGACCAGAAACTATAAAACTCCTAGAGGAGAACATAGGCAAAACACTCTCCGACATAAATCACAGCAGGATCCTCTATGATCCACCTCCCAATATACTGGAAATCAAAGCAAAAATAAACAAATGGGACCTAATTAAAATTGAAAGCTTCTGCACAACAAAGGAAACTATAAGTAAGGTGTAAAGACAGCCTTCTGAATGGGAGAAAACAATAGCAAATGAAGCAACTGACAAACAACTAATTTCAAAAATATACAAGCAACTTAGCAGCTCAACTCCAGAAAAATAAATGACTCAATCAAAAAATGGGCCAAAGAACTAAATAGGCATTTCTCCAAAGAAGACATATGGATGGCTAACAAACACATGAAAAGATGCTCAACATCACTCATTATCAGAGAAATGCAAATCAAGACCACAATGAGGTACCATTTCACACCAGTCAGAATGGCTGTGATCCAAAAGTCTACAAGCAATAAATGCTGGAGAGGATGTGGAGAAAAAGGGAACCCTCTTACACTGTTGGTGGCAATGCAAACTAGTACAGCCACTATGGAAAACAGTGTGAGATTCCTTAAAAAAATTGCAAATAGAACTGCCTTATGACCCAGCAATCCCACTGCTGGGCATACACACTGAGGAAACCAGTATTGAAACAGACACATGTACCCCAATGTTCATTGCAGCACTGTTCATAATAGCCAGGACATGGAAACAACCTAGATGTCCATCAGCAGATGAATGGATAAGAAAGCTGTGGTACATGTACACAATGGAGTATTACTCAGCCCTTAAAAAAAATAAATTTGACTCTGTTTTAATGAGATGGATGAAACTGGAGCCGATTATACAGAGTGAAGTAAGCCAGAAAGAAAAACACCAATACAGTATACTGACACATATATATGGAATTTAGAAAGATAGTAATGATTACCCTGTATGTGAGACAACAAAAGAGACACAGAGGTATAGAACAGACTTTTGGCCTCTGAGGGAGAGGGAGAGTGTG
This sequence comes from Nanger dama, assembly GCA_917880005.1. Taxonomy (NCBI): domain Eukaryota; kingdom Metazoa; phylum Chordata; class Mammalia; order Artiodactyla; family Bovidae; genus Nanger; species Nanger dama. Next base: position 8,079,401 of record CAKJTW010000032.1, on the reverse strand, counting down.
GGATGATTTGGGAGAATGGCATTGAAACATGTATACTATCATATAAGAAATGAAGCACCAGTCTATGTTCAATACAAGATACAGGATGCTTGGGACTGGTGCATGGGATGATCCAGGGAGATGATATGGGGTGGGAGGTGGGAGGGGGCTTCGGCATTGGGAGATCGTGTACACCTGTGGCTGATTCATGTCAATGTATGGCAAAAACCAATACAGTATTTTAACGTAGAATGAAGTATTTAAAAAAACACCACATTTATCTGAGAAGTGAGATACCATTCTCTCTTCCTTTTAGAGTACTATCCTTGTCATTAATTATTTGGCCTTACAAACATGCCCTAGTAGGTCCCTAAATTATAAAATTATAAAATCCTCCAAATAGACTGAGTCTCTACTGAGACTGTAGCAATGTGACTGGTTTTGGGATGCTCAGCTTGTTCAACAGCCTCCAAACAATCTGGAATGAGGGCCAATCTCTTGACTGGCTCTCCTAGGAAGCTAATGATGTTGCTGGGCTGGTTTTGCAGCATCTTTAGGGCTTTAGCAGTAATTTCTGGTAAAGAAAATGGGAAACCAAAAGGTAGAAGGGAAAGGGGAATGAAAAAAAGAAAAGGAAGAGAGAGACAGAATGAAGGAAAGGCAACAAAGGGAAAATGAGTCTAGGACTTGAGTAGTGAAGGATGAAATGCTTTTAGGACACTTTATTTTTAAGGACCCAAATATACATGCTTTTTAAATATCCCAATAGCAAATATCTCATATTCTCTTTTATTTCCATATTTTCTTCTCTCCTATTTTTTTCTGAAATTGCCCTTTGTATTAGAAGTTTTCTTTTGTTGTTACTAAAGGCCATAGTTCTAGAGTTGAACAAAGCTTGGCAACTCTTTAGGGCACAATCCAGCCAAATCATCTTTTTTTAGGCAAAGACACATTTCACCCACATACAGGAACACTGTCCAGCAAAACAAACCTCTTCCTTCATAGCCAGGGTTATTCTTGCCTGAGTCCTGCCCCTGCCTCTACCTGGGATGACCCAAACTTTTCAGAACATGACAGAATACTCTCTCCCAAAGCAATCTATCGATTCCTCCTTTTGCTCCTTCATGCATGTAAAGTGTCAGCTTTTATGTATTTTTGCTTTCTTCTTTGAAAAGGTAAAAGACCATCAAACACCCTGTAAGCACTTTGCAAGTCATTTACTGCCCAAAACATCTAATTCTATTTTGTTACTTGCTTAACTTTCTTTCCTTCAATGTCTAGATATTTCCAGCAGAGAAAATGGTATTAATTAGAGTGAAAATTTGGCAAAAAGGGGGAAAATGTATGTAATTGGAGGAAATATACACACACCAATAGACCACACACCTCTTCATGTATTTGTCTCTTATAAGATTTATTCCAAGCATAAATTTAGGACTTTACATCAAGACCAGAGGTGGTGACATTGAGAGTGCTCTCCTTGCTTGACTGTGACATATAAAGTGAATACTGTAGATTTCAGACAATATTGAATGGAGCCACAGATACATTATAGAGTCAGCCAGGAATAGCCAAAGCAGGGATATTTGGACAGGATTTAAGAATCACTCCCTTGCCATCCAGAAAGCATCAATTTTCCCCTCTTTTACAGAGTTCTAAGTAAGACTACATTTGAAGAAATGGCCCTGCTATATCAAGAATAGTATCAGTGGTTACCAAATGGAAACCAACAAATGAAAAACCTTCAAAGTTCACTGACCTTATAGATGAGTAAATCACAGGTCATGGATACAATGAGGACTTAAACTGAGGTTTAAAAACATCTCTGTTTTCCAGAAGCAGGCCTGCAAGTTGTGGAGAAGGAGAGGGTGATATAAACACACCAACTGATATATTGCATGGTAGCATGAAGAAGAATAAGATATGATATCAACACGGTGCTACAGTATACTGAAGTAAAGCTCGGAGCCATGTGAGTGTGTCATAGGAGTGACACTGATGGGATGGCTTTATGATGGAGTTTTGAAAAGTTGATGGAATATTGATGTGCAAAAATGGGAAAACAGTATATCTGTCAATTAATTTTGGATCATCTTATGAAGTAAGGATCTCTGACATCCTAGATCAAGGCAATGAGATATAAAATATGTATAGCATTATAAAGTATCAATGAATAATCAAGTCTGACAAAAACACAAGAAATGTTCATTTTTTACCATTCATGTTGTATCTCTTATGATTACGCTTCCATGATATACTGTATACATTATTGTAGGCTTAGAATGGAGAAATACTTGTATGTATTTTTATGCATTAAGGAGAATCATACATTGCAAAATGGATAATTTATCTTTATTCTACAAAGCAACAGGAAACCAAGAACATTTAGTCCAAGAGAGCAGAATGTCCAGAATTAGAAAAGAGAAACTTTAATGTGGATTGAGAAGTTGTGTTGGTAGAGGAAAATAAAGAGATGAGAAAGAGCTGGGATTATGACACTAAAAATCAAAAAGGGCTCTGCCAAATTAAAAGACACAAAGCATGCAAGAGATACAGGAAATGAAATAGACCTTGACCACATGCAAGGAATGAGGCAGACATAAGAGCCAGAAAAGGCATCCAGCAATATGGGGACTAACTGAGTCAATAAATGACTGAAAAGTCAGAGAGAAGGGGGAGATAAATTAAGGTTTTATCCAAAAGCACCTGAGCTCTAGTTTCCTGTATTTCATATCTTCATACCAGAAACCACCAAAAATGTTAAGGTTCTGCAGCAAATGATAGAAATAAATATTCTACGGAGCCTCTGCTAGACCCTCTGGAATACCAGAACCAAAGCAGGACTACCCAGTGATAACAAGCAGTAAGTCACTAGTCACTTTCAACACTTAAATAACACATACATTGTAAAGCATAGAGAATGAATGGAAATCAAATGGAAACAAATGGAAACAACCCATACCTTTACAGAGCCAGTCTAAACAAAACCTAAAACCTAAACCAAATAGAGGTAATGGTCTCCTTAATCATGTGTCCACTTTCTCCAAGAGATTATCATCCTTTTTCCTGAATCCTCCCTTGTTTACTAACCCTTCATTGCCTTACTCTCAGCAGATGGTCATCTAATCACTAATCAAATAAATAATTAAACAGTGTTCACTCCTGAGACATGTTTGTGTTGACTGACTCTTCAAACTGGAAAGCTTTCTAATCCCCTGAATGTAAAACTCTAATACTGGAAGGACTCCTTCCCAGCCTCTTTCCAAAATGCCCAGTGGGCAGCAATTGCAAGTCTAGCTACTTAGACGTCTTCTGCTGTAATTATAACCTCTTTGGATAGTGAAGACAGGAGATGGATGAAGCACTGAATGATGTCGAGAAAGAAGTGCATGGATAAGTGGAAAAGATACCATAAGCCTTAAACACCGATCTATGCCTGCACACCAAACCATGTGTGATGGGAGCCAGGTGGGCCTAATGAGGGATGCATTTTTCAAGAAATGAGTTGGCACTGAGAAGTTTGCTTCAACTCAACCGTTTCAACATGATTCTTTGATTCTAAAACTCAGAGCCACTTGTCTTATTTAACTGCACTAAGTCAAAAAGGGAATATACTTATTGCCTATTTGAACACTGCCAAAAGAGTCGGATACAACTGAGTGACTTCACTTTCACTTTCCACTTTCATGCACTGGAGAAGGAAATGACAACCCACTCCAGTGTTCTTGCCTGGAGAATCCCAGGGATGGTGGAGCCTGGTGGGCTGTAGTCTATGTGGTCGCACAGAGTTGGACACGACTGAAAAGACTTAGCAGCAGCAGCAGCAGCAGCAGCAGCAGCAAGAGATAGTAAAAGTTTTCATCAGAAGGAGAAAATTGTAACTATTTCTAATGAGGGATGTTCACCAGACTTATTGTGGTGATCATTTTGCAATATATGTCAAATAATTATGTAGTACACCTGAAACCAAAATAACATTATAAGTCAATATTATCTATGTATAATGGTACCTGAAATTAAAATAGCATATGTGTCAATGTGACTTATGTATAATGACAATATAATCATTATGTTATATACATAACACATATCGTACCTTCAGTTAACTTCAGTCACTCAGTCGTATACAACTGTTTGAGACCCCACAGACTGCAGCACATTAGGCTCCCATGTCCTGCACCATCTCCTGGAGCTTGCTCAAACTCATGCCCATCAACTCAGTGATGCCATCCAACCATCTTATCCTCTGCCTTCTCCTTCTCCTCCTACCATCAATCTTTCCAGCACCAAGGTCTTTTCCAATGAGTCAATTCTTTGTATCATTTGGCCAAAGTATTGGAGCTTCAGCTTCAGTATCAGTTCTCTCAATGAATATTCAGGACTGATTTCCTTTAGTATTGACCAATTTTATCTCCTTGCAGTCCAGTGGACTCTCAAGAGTCTTCTCCAACACTGCAGTTCAAAAGCATCAATTCCTCAGTGCTCAGTTTCCTTATGGTCCTGCTCTCACATCCATACTGACTAGTGGAAAAACCATAGCTTTGACTAGATGGAATTTTATTTATATATATAAACATATATGTACACATACCTATGTAAGGAAAAGTTTTTGAAAAGGAATATAATTATATTTTTGATAAAGGAAACAAACTAGTATAAGTTTTTTTTTTTCAAATGTGCATTTTGGCTATCATGTTTGGTCTAAAACATTTTCTTCAAATATAGTTTATGTTTATGCTGATAAAAGAAACAGAAACCTGTCTTAATCTTGTTACATTAACTGTAGAACAGGTTATTTAAAATAGACAATCAAAATCACAAAATTTTGAAACCCATAGGTCTGCCCAGTACTCTGCTATTAGTCATTTAACCACTGATCATTGACTTAATTCTTCCTTGACTCAGAAACTCTCATAGGTGCTTGAAGTGAAACTGAAAGTGAAGTCACTCAGTCATATCCAATTCTTTGCAACCCCATGGACTGTAGCCCACCAGGCTCCTCTGTCCGTGAGATTCTCTAGGCAAGAATACTGGAGTGGGTTGCCATTTCCTTCTCCAAGGGATCTTCCCAACCCAGGGATTGAACCTAGGTCTCCTGCATTGCAGGCAGACACTTTAACCTCTGAGCTACCAGGGAAGCCCTAAGAGGGGCTTAGTTTACATCAATAAACAAAGCAGGCAGGCACTTACCCTCATGGAACTGATATTCTAGCTGGGGGAAGACAGATAATCTGCAATAAAATGAATCCAAGTACATTATTTGGTATGTTAACAGGAGATCTGTACTATAGGAAAAGAAATAGTAAAGCAGAGGATGGGGTTTAGGGAATAAAGGTAAAAAAAGGGAGGTGATTCAAAGAAAAACAACTTACACCACACTGGGGAGAAAACATGCTTTCTTGCATTCAAGATTCAAGTTTTTCCCTGTCCAGTCAGGTCTCTTAGTCTTCTACCCAACTTCAAAAATGTTTCCGTCTCTGAGGCTCTATGCAAACTCATGCAAACATGGATGTTCTGAATATTCTGCCTCTTCAGTTGAACTAGTTTCATAAAAAATGGTTGGTAAACTCCCCCAAATTAAGTAACATTTTTTGCAGCAAATTTTTATAATTTTTTGTTTCTTGAAGAACTAATCTGCACATTATTTTCCATTTTTCAACAGTCAGTGACCTAATTAAATTATGTAAAAATATTATATATGCATGGCTATTCTTATATATTATGACATTTAAAAGATATACAGAAAATATAAACTAAATGACAGTGAGATAAAAATAAATAGAAATTGAAATGGTAACATTTTCTTCCCCCAAGAGATGAGGACACTCATATGGCCACTGGACTAATGGATTCTGAATGTACACATGCAATTATACCAGTTATGTAACTATCATAATAAAGTAATTTCTTTTACATATAGCTTTAATCAAAGTTCTCAGAATACCACAAGGGGCCAAGAATACAATTATATCTGAATAACTCTCTTCATATGCATATATAAAATTTTGTGAGCTCAAGTATGTAATCATCTTTAGTTCTTTTGTTATTCCATCAATTCATCTACTGGTAAATAATACAAACTCTACAACAGATATCTTTTTTCAGAGTTTAAATCTCAAGTCATAATAGAAGTGGACCAATGGCACAGAAGATTGAATAAAATGCCATATGGATATCATCATATATATGGATTTATAAAGAAAATTAATGAAAAATACAGAAGACTTACAGTTTGCTGAAACAGAAAGTATACTCACTCAGAGCTGAATATATATATCACTTAGGAAAAATACCTTCTCAGCTTCTGATGACTTCTAAAGAAAGGGACTTCATGACTTTCATCTCCAGCCTGTTGTGGACTTCTTTCCACTTTCCTCCTCAACTTCCCTCCATGAAATCTCTTCCCTGGGTTATAAAACACACCTTGGGTTTCTGGTCAAGATGTGTTTCAAGACAAGGTGCGATTCAAGACAAGATAGCCTTGATTTCTTTATGCCCCACTACTCTGTTTGTTCTGGAAAAAGAAGAGACCACTAAAGGGGACCTTGCATATTTGGCAAGAAGAAGGTGAACTAGTTTAGGGCCTGAAGAATGGAAGAGCAGCACAGCAGCACCTGACAGAAGATGAGCCAGGCCCAGCATTCCTGACCTCCAGCCTAGCATCAGAAGGCAGCCTGAGTAAGGCTGTTCCTCCCAAGGAACAAAAGTGAAGGAACACCAGGTGGTGGGTTAGTTGCTAAGCTGTGCCTGACTCTTTGTGACCCCATGGACTGTAGCCCACCAGGTGGCACTGTCCATGCAATTCTCCAGGCAAGAATACAAATTCCTATGTCCTCCTCCAGGGGATCTTCCCAACCCAGGGACTGAATTCAGGTCTTCACAAGGCAAGTGGATTCCTTACTGTCTGAGCCACCAAGAAAGCCCAAGAAACTAAATAATCACATGGATATTTGGAAAATAAAAGGATAAAAGTGCCAGGATCCAGCACGAGGAGTCCCGCCGGTGGCAAAGGTCATGAGGTGTAGGGGGCCTGACAGGGAAAGGCGAGTTGGGCCTTAAAGGGAGCCTCGCTGGATCTGCTTGTGCATCTGCCCCCAAAACCAGAGTTTACCTGCATTGTGCTACCTGCATTATTGCATTGTGCTTTTCGCCTACTCTTCTGACATTATATGGGGGGCCATCCTCTACCACCTCTCTCTGAAAAGGAGTTAACCTAGGACTCCAATTAATAAATCTGTTGAGCATGACAAGGGTGTTTCAGTCCAAAAACCTCTCTGCTGGCAGACTAGCTTGTGTGACAGGATTATCCACACTCCTGCTACTACTTACATGATTGTTTACAACCTCTCAACCATAAACAGCACAGAGAGTTTAGAGTATTCTGAAAGTCTTAGTTAGCATAGGGTTTTTCTAAAGATAAAAATCATGTTGGTGAAGGGTTTCATTGCTGAGTTAATGATTGCCTCCAGGCCTCCATATCCTTAGGCACCTGGGAGTATGTTAATCAATGTAATTGAAATGTAGAAAACTAAATATGTTAGTTTTGATGTTAGTAATACTAGACTTTTTGAGTTAATGAATTTTCTCTTTTGTTATAGATCACTGTACTCCTCTTTCTTTGTTATAAATCATTGTGTCCTTGCTATGTAAAAATGTAACTTTATCACTATCTTAAGACTAAATACATCTTAAAAGGAAACAAGCTTTCTGATCAATTAACCTTTATGAATAGAAAGAAAGGTGGGGCCATAAAATGTTAATTGGTCTCCAGTCCAAAAGATATTGTGAAATGTAAGACCCTTGTAAGAACAAAGATATGCTGAGAACACTGTCTTTAGTTAAGGGTCAGAGCAGCTGACCCTGCATGACTCCGTTTCTTACACTTATCTCTATGTATAACTAAAAGTATAAAAGTGGGCCTGGAAAATAAAGAAGCAGACCAGTTCCTGGGAAGACTGGTTTCCCCCGTGTGGTCTTTTCTCGTTCTCTTATTTTCTGGCTGAATTCCCATCTGGAACATGGAGGCTTGCCATGTCTACTTAATTGCCCTGGCTTCTAAGACCCACACGAGAGGGAGCCCAAGTCGGGGCACCCTCTGCTATTCATGTGGGCGCTGGTGGCCTACGTAGGTGGTGCAAACTCCTTCTCTTGGAGTTTTATTGGTTTTCCACATAAACCAAGTTATTCAGCATCTTTTCTCTGCTTATTTTCTTACTACAGTATTTCTTTCTAATCTCCTTAAATATCTTTAATTAAGCAATTAATTCCTCAGACGTCATCACAGTCCCTGCTTCGAATTCCCTGGATCGAACAGGGCTGGACCCTCGGCATAAAAGCATATGTTAATATTAGACAAAGTAAAATTTAGAGCAAAGAACATTTCCAAAGACAAAGGAATATAAGGACATTACATAAAGAAAAAGAGTTTAATCCCTGGCTCAGAAGATCCCCTGGAGGAGAGCATGGCAACCTATGTTGAACATTCTTTCCTGGAGAATCCCCATGGACAGAGGAGCCTGGCAGGCTATATAGTCCATGGGGTCTCAAAGAGTTGGACATGAGTAAAGTTATTTAGTACACATGTAAAAGAGGAAAACTTAAAAGTCTTCACCAAAATGATCTTGAAAGGTAAATATGTGAGTTGATATTAATAGATATGTTAATTAACTCAATGAGGGGATTCATTAATAATGTATACCTATTTAAATTGTCATGTATTCTTTATATATCTTGCCATTTTGTCTGGAAATATATATTTTTAAAAACTGAAAAAAGAAAATAGCAAGAATTTCAATGCTTTTTGTATAATTTTGTAGGTATCAAACATTACACTTCATAAGTAAAAGGGTTTTTTTTTTTTTTTAATTCCAGATAATAACCAGTGGGATTCACTGGATACTCAGAAAGGGAAGAAACCTTGGAAATTATCTAGACAACCTTCCCATATTAAGGATATATAAGTAAATCCAAGAATGATTATGCCATTTATCTAAACTTATAAAGCTCGATGCAAAAGTAGCAATAGAAACCACATTTCCTAGATGTAAGTAAAACTTTACTGAATTACCAAGCAAATGGAAATATCTCCTATGCTCTGCAAAACTTGATTCTTATCTCTTTCACAGAACTGATCATATTCCACCTTGTATTCTTGTCTAGTTAGCATAAGTTTTACCAAGTAAATTGACTTCCTTGAAGGTGCAATCCTGGCATATCTGTTGTTCTCACTCTATATTCTCACATATGGCTAACTATTTATAAATGCCATCTCTTCTCCCTGAAAGAGCCTCTCTCTCTTACATGATTGCTTCCTCAAAATCTTTCAGATCTCAGTAAAAACCACTTCCACAAAGCAGCCTTTTGTGACTCTGACGCAGCTCAGGTCTCCTTGTTATGTGGACATTTGTCATTCTGTGCTTTTCCTTGACAGATGAAAATACATAAAGTATTTTCATAACAGATGAAAATACTTTAAGGAGAGTCTACAATTCAACTATTTTTACATTGTACACAAACACCTAATCTCTCTTTGAAGGTACAAAAGAAATTCACCTCCTTGAAGAGTTGTTACCTACTTTTCCCAGATGAAAGTACCATCTTCTTCCTTATGGCTTCCTAATTTCTTCTCACCATTTTTATCTCACCGACCACATTCTGCTTATAGGTAATTATCTGAACAACACCAATTCCCACTGCTTTAATTCAGTTCCCTTGGGTTTACAGAGGCTGCACCAACTACCCTGAACTTCCAATTTACTGAGTATTAACCATGGCAGAAACTGCGATTTTTCACAGACCAGCTTATTTGTTCCTTTTGAGGTAAATATTACAATTAAAAGCAAATACTCAGCCTCTGGTATTTTAAATACACGGACAACTGGACAAAATTTTAACTGGTATTCCAGATAAAAGTTACTTTTGTGTTATTTTTTTTTTAGAAAGAACTTGCATTCTAGATAGCTTTCAGGTGAATAGAAATGGGACTGATATGTTAGCTGGAAAAAAAGAAAAACACTGTTGGAGGAAACAAAAGTAGATAATCACGCATCTTCTGTATAGTCAAGACTCACTGTATTGGGAGCTGTGGACTCAAGAGTCTGCCTGCAGTACAGGAGACCTGGATTCCATCCCTGGTCAGGAAGATCCCTGGAAGAGGGCATGTCAAACCACTCTCGTATTCTTGCCTAGAAATCCCCATGGACAGAGGAGCCTGGTGAGTTGCAGTCCATGGGGACATTAGATCATGGAGTCATAAAGCGTTGGACTCAACTGAGCAACTACACATAGCAAAATTCCTCAAGGTGACATACTGACATGAAGAAACAGTTTCTCTCACTAGTGTGCTTAACTACAACTCCTGCTTTTCAATGAAAGACCAAAGATAAAAGTGGTATTTCATCAGTTCAGTCATTAAGTCGTGTCTGACTCTTTGCAACCCCATGAATCGCAGCACCCCAGGCCTCCCTGTTCATCACCATCTCCCGGAGTTCACTCAGACTCACGTCCATTGAGTCCGTGATGACATCCAGCCATCTTATCCTCGGTCGTCCCCTTCTCCTCCTGCCCCCAATTCCTCCCAGCATCAGAGTCTTTTCCAATGAGTTAACTCTTCTCATGAGGTGGCCAAAGTACTGGAGTTTCAGCTTTAGCAACATTCCTTCCAAAGAAATCCCAGGGCTGATTTCCTTCAGAATGGATTGGTTGGATCTCCTTGCAGTCCAAGGGACTCTCAAGCGTCTTCTACAACACCACAATTCAAAAGCATCAATTCTTTGGCACTCAGCCTTCTTCACAGTCCAACTCTCACATCTATACATGACCACAGGAAAAACCATAGCCTTGACTAGATGAACCTTAGTCGGCAAAGTAATGTCTCTGCTTTTGAATATACTATCTAGGTTGGTCATAACTTTTCTTCTAAGGAGTAACCATCTTTTAATTTCATGGCTGTAGTCACCAACTGCAGTGATTTTGGAGCCCCCCAAAAAGTCTGACACTGTTTCCACTGTTTCCCCATCTATTTCCCATGAAGAGATGACCAGATGCTATGATCTTCTTTTTCTAAATGTTGAGCTTTAAGCCAACTTTTTCACTCTCCTCTTTCACTTTTAGTAAGTATTTCATAACAATCAAGTAATTATTTCTATCAAGGAATTTTTCTTAAAGCTGCACTAGAGAAAAACACTGTGAGACAGAACAGATAATTAGAGGGTATACGAAATCCAAACACGGAAGCTGCACAACCAATCAATAATTTTGTTTTCAGGAAACAGAATAAAACCTCAGTTTGGGATCATGTTTTACACAGAGATTTGCATAATCTTGGAAATGTAAGGATTTTCTACTCTAATTTCCTTGTTTAGTGGAGAAAACCAAAGCCTAGAGAAGTGAAATAAGTTTACTAAGTCAAAGAGCAGTTATGTCAGGATTCTGATGAGAACCCAGTGACAGGCCTTCGAGTTCAGTTGTTTCAACTTTGGGTTGACAGGCTGGAGACTGGGATACCAGTAATGGTGCCATCTTCAGGCTGAATTGCTTTTACTTTGGGGAAACCTATATCTTTGCTCTTAACATCGTCAACTGATTCCATAAAATCCACGATCTATTGGTTTAAATGTTAATTACATCTAAGAAAATATGTTCCCAGGTGAGAACATATGTCAAAGAACTACAATTTGAAAGAAATGTACAATTCTATGGAGTGCATTACCACTTGCCACTGGAATTGAATATCTTTGCTACCTGTTCCACATTCATGACCTATGAAGGGAAAACAAGACTGACAATTTTTTTCCCCCACCTAATCATGTCCAGAGTTTTAGTGAAAGCAGGCTGCTGTTACAGAATGCCAGAGGCTGGGCGGTTTATAAACCAAGTATTTATCAAAGTTCTGGAGGCTAGAAGTCAAAGATCAAGATGCCAGCATGGTTGAATGAGTGAGGGCCTCTTTCAGGACATATCCCTAAATAGAAAGAATGAGCAAGTATTTCAGGCCTCTTTCACAAGAGCCCTAATCCCATTCATGTGGGCTCTGCCTCATGTGGGTTCTGAACTCATGACCTAATTTTTTTCAAATGGTCCCACCATCTAAAATCGTCACTTTGGGTATTAGGTTTTCAACATATGAATTTTGGGAGAACACAAGCATTAGACCACAGTACCCAAAGAGGAGACTGACTTGTCTGAAGTAACTCAAAGCTTCATCCATACTGAAAGCTCTGTGATGCTGATACGAAGCCAAGTATTATAGATTTCTCCTGGTATATACACAGGGGATTGCAGAGTTTTGAAAGATACAGATTAAAAAATTGCCCAGATAAAAAGCTGTCTTACTGGGGGTGGGGGATTTGTCTATTCTGTAGAAAACTAGCATTCATTTTGTATGCTGTATTTGAATATATAAAACTCAATTACCTATCCATACACCAAAACACATTACAGAAATACAAATAATCTAATTTACAATTGTATCAAAAAAGAAAATACTTAGAAATAATTTTAGGCAAGGTGTTAAAAGATCTATGCATGAAAACATTCAAGACAATCATGAAAGAAATATTTAAAAGACACAAAAGGAACATATTTCATATTTATTGACTGGAAGAATTAATATTGTTAATACATCCATACTACCCATAGCTATCTATATATTCGCTGCAGTCTCTTTCACAATTCCAAGGCATTTTTCACAAAACAGAAAAAAAAAATTCTACAACTTGTATAAAACTGTTGTTGTTGTTCAGTTGCCAGGAATTGCCTGACTCTTTGTGACTCCACAGCCTGTATACACCAGACTTTCCTGTCCCTTACCATGTCCTAGAATTTGCCCAATTCATGCCCATTGCATTGGTGATGTCATCCAACCATCTCATCCTCTGTCACCCTCTTTTTCCTCTGTCTTCAATCTTTCCCAGCATCAGGGTCTTTTTCAGTGAGTCAGCTGTTCACATTAGGTGACCAAAGTATTGGAGATTCAGCTTCAGCATCAGTCCTTCCAAACAGTAAGTGGGGTTGATTTCCTTTACGGTTGACTGGTTTTGATCTCCTTGGTGCCTAAGGGACTCTTAAGAGTCTTCTACAGCACCACAGTTTGAAAACATCACTTCTTCAGCACTCTTCCTTCTTTACTGTCTGCCCAGCTCTTACCTGTGTACGTGACTACAGGAAAGACCATAGCCTTGACTATCCAGACCTCTGTCGGCAAAGTGATGTTTTTGCTTTTAACACACTGCCTAGTTTTGTCACAGCTTTCCTGCCAAGAATCAGTCTTCATAGCTGCATTCACCATCCACAGTCATTTTAGAGCCCAAGAAGAGGAAATCTGTCACTGCTTCCACATTTTCCCCTTCTATTTGCATATAAGTGATGAGACCAGATGCCATGATCTTAGCTTTTTGATATTGAGTTTTAACCAGCTTTTTCACTTTCCTGTTTCACACTCATCGGAGGCTCTTTACTTCCTCTTCACTTTCTACCACTGGAGTGGTATCATTCACATATTTCAGGTTGTTGATATTTCTCCCAGCAATCTTGATCCCAACCTTTAGGACTTATCCAGTCCAACATTTCACAAGACATGCTCTGCATATATGTTAAATCAGTGCTGTGGTGGACAATATTCATCCTTGATGGACTCCTTCGCCAATTTTGAACCAGTTTATTTTTCCTTGTCCGCTTCTAACTGTTGCTGTTTGATCTGCATACAGCTTTCTCAGAAGACAGATAAGATTCGTCTGGTATTCCCGTCTCCTTAAGAATTTTTCAATTTGTTGTTATCCACACAGGTCAGTAAGGTCAATTAAGCAGATGATTTTCTGGAATTCCTTTGATTTCTCTATGTTCCACCAAATGCTGCCAATTTGATCTCTGGTTCCTCTGCCTTTTTTAAAGCCAGGATGAACATCTGGAAGTTCTAGGTTCACATAATGCTGAAGCCTAGCCAGGAAGATATTGATCATAACCTTACTACACTGGAGATGAGTGCATCTGTTCAGTGGCCTGAACACTCTTTAATACTGTCCTTCTTGGGAACTGGGATGAGGATTGAACTTTTCCAGTCCTCTGGTCACTGCTGGCTTTTCAAAAATTTCTGACATATTGATTGGAGCACTTTAATAGCATCAACTTTTAGGATTTTAAATAGCTTTGTTGGAATTCTATCACCTCCACTAGCTTTGTTGGCAGCAGTGCTTTATAAGACCCACTGGAGTTCACATTCTAGAATTTCTGGCTCTGAGTGAGAAACTACACCATTGTGATTATCTGGGCCATTAGGATATTTTTTTGTATAGTTCTTCTGTGTATTTTTTCCATCTCTTCTTGGTCTGTTAATCTGTATTAAATCACAAAACACCTAAGATAAAAGTGATCTTGGGAAAGAAGAACAAAGTTTGAGACTAGGTTTGCTGATTTCAAATTGTATTAGAAAGCTATAGTAATCAAAACAGAATAATTTGCTTCTGGCATGAAAACAGACACATAGATCAACAAAGGAGAACAGCGAAGCCAGAAAGAAAGGCACATCCATATGTTGTCGGTTAGCTTGTGAAAAAGGAGCCAAGTATATCCAGTGAGGAAAGGACAGGCTTTTCAAAAATGATACTGGGAAAACTCGATAGTCCAATGAAAAAAACAAAACTGTGCCCCTGTTTTTGACTATACACAATAATCAACTAAAAATGAATTAAAAATTTGAACATAAGACTTTAAGCAATTAAACTCCTAGAAGAAGACATTGAGATAATCTTGCCATCTGTCTTTGCAATTGGGTTTTTTTGTTTGTTGGTTGGTTTCATACCAAAAGCAAGGCATAACAGCAAAAACAAAGTAGTGGAACCACATCAAACCCCAAACATAGGCACATCAGCAAAATCAAATGGCAACTTACAGATTGGCAGAAAATATTTCCAAATCATATATTTGAAAAGGGCTTAATATCCAAAACTACATGAGACATCCCTTCATTTTTTCTGGAGTTATTTCTCCACTAATCTCCAGTAGCCTACTGGGCACCTAATGACCTGGGGAGTTCCTCTTTTGGTATTCTGTCATTTTGCCTTTTCATACTGTTCATGGGGTTCTCAAGGCAAGAATACTGAAGTGGCTTTCCATTCCCTTCTCCAGTGGACCACGTTCTGTCAGCCCTCTCCACCATGACCCGCCCATCTCGGGTTGCCCCGCAGGCATGGCTTGGTTTCACTGAGTTAGACAAGGCTGTGGTCCTAGTGTGATTAAATTGACTAGTTTTCTGTGATTACGGTTTCAGTGTGTCTGCCCCTGATGCCCTCTTGCAACACTTACCATCTGATTTGGGTTTCTCTTACCTTGGGCGTGGGGTATCTCTTCACGGCTGCTCCAGCAAAGCACAGCTGTTGCTCCTTACCTTGGATGAGAGGTATCTCCTTACTACCTCCGTTCCTGACCTTCAATGTGGGATAGCTCCTCTAGGCCCTCCTGCACCTGTGCAGCCACCGCTCCTCGGGTTGCTCCTCCCGGTGCATGTGACTGGTAATAGAAGCAAGATCCGATGCTGTAAAGAGCAATATTGCATAGGAACCTAAAATGTCATGTCCATGAATTAAAGCAAATTGGAAGTGGTCAAACAAGAGATGGCAAGGGTGCATGTCAACATTCTGGGAATCTGCAAACTAAAATGGACTGGAATGGGTGAATTTAACTCAGATGACCACTATATCTACTACTGCGGGCAGGAATCCCTCAGAAGTAATGGAGTAGCCATTATGGTCAACAAAAAGTCTGAAATGCAGTACTTGGATGCAATCTCAAAAACGAGAGAATGATCTCTGTTTGTTTCCAAGGCAAACCATTCAATATCCCAGTTATCCAAGTCTATGCCCCAACCAGTAATGCTGAACAAGTTGAAGTTGAATGGTTTTATGAAGACCTACAAGACCTTTTAGATCTAACACCCCAAAAAGATGCCCTTTTCATTATAGGGGACTGGAATGCAAAAGTAGAAAGTCAAGAAACACCTGGAGTAACAGGCAAATTTGGCCTTGGAATGTGGAATAAAGCAGGGCAAAGGCTCATAGAGTTTTGACAAGAAAATGCACACTGGTCATAGCAAACACCCTCTTCCAACAACAGAAGAGAAGACTCTACACATGGACATCACCAGATGGTCAACACCAAAATCAGATTGATTATATTCTTTGCAGCCAAAGATGGAGAAGCTCTATACAATCAACAAAAACAAGACCAAGAGTTGACTGTGGCTCAGAACATGAACTCCTTATTACCAAAATCAGATTTAAATTGAAGAAAGTAGGGAAAACCTCTAGACCATTCAGGTATGACCTAAATCAAATCCCTTATGATTCTACAGTGGAAGTAAGAAATAGATTTAAGGGCCTAGATCTGATAGATAGAGCACCTGATGAACTATGGAATAGGGTTCGTGACATTGTATGGGAGACAGGGATCAAGACCATCCCCATGGAAAAGAAATGCAAAAAAGCAACATGGCTGTCTGGGAGGCCTTACAAATAGCTGTGAAAAGAAGAGAGGTTAAAAGCAAAGGAGAAAAGGAAAGATACAAGCATCTGAATGCAGAGTTCCAAAGAATAGCAAGAAGACATAAGAAAGCCTTCTTCAGTGATCAATGCAAAGAAATAGAGGAAAAAAACAGAACAGGAAAGACTAGCGATCTCTTCAAGAAAATTAGAGATACCAAGGGAACATTTCATGCAAAGATGGGCTCTAAAAGGACAGAAATGGTATGGACCTAACAGAAACAGAAGATATTAATAAGAGGTGGTAAGAATACATGGAAGAACTGTACAAAAAAGATCTTCACAACCAAGCTAATCATGATAATGTGATCACTAATCTAGAGCCAGACATCTTGGAATGTGAAGTCAAGTGGACCTTAGAAACTATCACTACAAAGCTAGTGGAGGTGATGGAATTCCAGTGGAGCTATTTCAAATCCTGAAAGATGATGCTGTGAAAGTGCTGCACTCAATATGCCAGAACATTTGGAAAAATCAGCAGTGGCCACAGGACTGGAAAAGGTCAGTTTTCATTCCAATACCAAGGAAAGGCAATGCCAAAGAATGCTCAGACTACTGCACAATTGCACTCATCTCACATGCTAGTAAAGGAATGCTCAAAATTCTACAAGCCAGTCTTCAGCTATACGTGAACCATGAACTCCCTGATGTTCAAGCTGGTTTTAGAAAAGGCAGAGGAACCAGAGATCAAATTTCCAACATCTTCTGGATCATGGAAAAAGCAAGAGAGTTCTAGAAAAAGATCTATTTTTGCTTTATTGACTATGCCAAAGCCTTTGACTGTGTGGATCACAATAAACTGTGGAAATTCTGAAAGAGATGGGAATACCAGACGACCTGACCTGCCTCTTGAGAAATCTGTATGCAGGTCAGGAAGCAACAGTTAGAACTGGACATGGAAAAACAGACTGGTTCCAAATAGGAAAAGGAGTATGTCAAGGATATATATTGTCACCCTGCTTATTTATATGCAGTGTACATCATGAGAAACACAGGACTGGAAGAAACACAAGGTGGAATCAAGATTGCTGGGAGAAATATCAATCACCTCAGATATGCAGATAACACTCCCCTATGGCAGAAAGTGAAGAGGAGCTAAAAAGCCTCTTGATGAAAGTGAAAGAGGAGAGCCATAAAGGTGGCTTAAAGGTCAACATTCAGAAAATGAAGATCATGGCATCCAGTCCCATCACTTCATGGGGAATAGAGGAAACAGTGGAAACAGTGTCAGACTTTATTTTTGAGGGCTCCAAAATCAAGGCAGATGGTGACTGAAACCATGAAATTAGAAGATGCTTACTGCTTGGAAGAAAAGTTATGACCAACCTAGATAGTATATTCAAAAGCAGAGACATTACTTTGCCGACTAAGGTCCATCTAGTCAAGGCTATGGTTTTTCCTGTGGTCATGTATAGATGTGAGAGTTGGACTGTGAAGAAGGCTGAGTGCCAAAGAATTGATGCTTTTGAATTGTGGTGTTGTAGAAGACTCTTGAGAGTCCCTTGGACTGCAAGGAGATCCAACCAGTCCATTCTGAAGGAAATCAGCCCTGGGATTTCTTTGGAAGGAATGATGCTAAAGCTGAAACTCCAGTATTTTGGCCACCTCATGAGAAGAGTTGACTCATTGTAAAAGACTCAGATGCTGGGAGGGATTGGGGGCAGGAGGAGAAGGGGGACGACCGAGGATGAGATGGCTGCATGTCATCATGGACTCGATATGAGCCTGAGTGAACTCCGGGAGTTGGTGATGAACAGGGAGGCCTGGGGTGCTGCGATTCACAGGGTCGCAAAGAGTCGGACACAACTGAGCAACTGAACTGAACTGAACATTAGACATACAACTGAAGGGCAAAAAAATAAAAGATCCTAAAATTTAATGGAGTGTAATAAAAGTAAGAGTTTCAAAAATTCTGAAGATTAGACTGTAGATGAGAGACACAGCAAAGTTTTCCTTCTAGAACAACAGAAGCTTGTGCCCTTCTGGCATTAGCTTCAATCCACTCAATTGTTTGACAATTACAGTTCAGTATGTACATTCTTCAGTCAATAGCAATCACTCCATAAAATATGTTGAATATGCAAAGAAAAAAAAATAAACAGGCCTATCCCAAAATGTTGTGTAATCTAAAGACACAATTGCACTGTACCTAAGAGAATGACCAACATGCATAAAATGGGTACTCAACAAATACTATAACAACAACAATAAAAAATCCTATGAATACAACTAATTTTCTGGGGCCAAAGGTACCTAAAGCACTAATCCACATTATCTCTGTTTCTCATTTTATATTCTTCCCTAAAATGCTATTTCTTTAATGAAGTGTAACTAATTTGCATTCCAAAAGTGTGAGGTAGATCAAAGTTTGCCACTCTTAATCTAAGTGTAGAAGATTATCACAGGTACAAACAATTAATAAGCAGATTGCCCTACACTCAGAGTCCTTGGGGACCTGTCATTAGCAATAAAGGGATATTTGAGATTTCATCTCAGTTAAAAATACAATTAGGCAGAGAAAACTTATATACCCTGTTCTCATTTTCTCCATTTTCTTTTGAAATTGAAAACACATTTGAGTCACTCTGAAGTGATATTATTGACTTGCATAACACTTTTTTTTTTTTTTGCTCTACAATGTGAATGTACATTTTTCAAATATCAAGCCTTTCATCTGAGTTGCTCCACCAGAACACTCTATAAAGAATGGAAACCATTTTTATATAAGGCTTTGGTATGCTGAGAGGAAGAATACTTTAGCTTGGAAGAGGTTGGAAATATCCCATCTGAAAATCCTTTTCAAGCCCTCCTCATCCTAAACACTTTACTGAAAGGGGTCAAAGGTCACTAACTGCTAGAACAAAACCCAAATTACGCAGTGCTTCCATAAGGAAGCTAAGTTAAGTGGAAACTCCGAGGTCACCAACTGAAATTCTTAATGCAAAAATGGTCAAACAGTAAAAATGTCCTTAAAAGTAACAGGTACATTCTTCTAAATCCTACTGATTTTTACAAGTTGTCCAATAAGTTTAAAACACTAGCTTCTTAGGTATCAATGTGGAAACGAAACTGAACTATTCAAGGAGGGGGTAGTAACAATAGTGGTGTGGTCAGTCCAGACTTTGAACTTTCAGAGCAACCAGCCTGCAAACTACAAAGCTTCCGATGGTTTTATAAGCCCGAAGGTCCACAAATCTTTCCTTAAAATTTCCAATTTAAAAGAAAAAGTGTTGCTTTCTTTGTGGGATTGGGGTAAAGTTTTGCCATTGAGTATCTGACCCCCACACACACTCTAATAGCTTTTTAACTTTTCTTGCTCACCATGCAGGAAACGAGCAGAACAGAGGCCGAGAGAACAAGCTCAGAGCACAGTGTCATCTGGCAGCTGTCTTGCTGGGGAGGGAAGGCTGAGCTTCTATTTCTCAACCTTGACTGTCTCACTGCAGTCATCACAACTTAATGAAGTTCTAAGATTTTAAACATTCATGGGCTTAGTTTACAGATTCCTCCTCTAAATCGGAAAAGTAATATATATTTATGATTTTCAATTACAACTCCAAATCTCCAGTTTTTAAATAATATTCAGCAGTGGCCAGAAAGAGGGAATGATGGGGGAAAGACTTCCCTGATTTTGTTATTTAGTCACTAATTTGTGCCTGATTCTTTTGCAATCCTGTGGACCATAACCAACCAGGCTTCTCTGTCCATGGGATTTCCCTGGCATCAATACTGGAGTGGGTTGCCATTTCCTTGTCCACGGGATCTTCACTACTCAGGAAATCGAACCTGGATCTCCTACATTGGCAGGTGGGTTCCTTACTGCTGAACCAGCAGTGTAACTTTAATTTGTAATGGAGTCAACTTTATTCCCACAACTTTTAATGTGTGTGTTGGAGCTACCAATTTCCCACATCCTACCTGGTAGAACATGCAGAAAGAGAACAGAAAATTGAAGGGAAAGAGGGACAGATCAAAGAGCCATTGGTAGACAGAATGCAAATTGGCTCATTTCACTTGTCAAGGTCTGTGTACACACTTGTGTGCAGAGCATCTGTGTGCCAACTTTGTCAGGATGGGTTCAACCAGGCAAGAGTATGCAAAAAATACGAGGCTTTGATTTTGCTACAAAAATTAGTGAATCAGAAAAGGGCAACTGTTCTTGGAAGACCCATCTATCTTACCTAGTTTGGCCACTGAAATATGGACACATCCCATTATTTCATGTTCTTACATGTTCTTACATTTCCTGATCTACTCAAACCTTCATTCAGTTCAGTTCAGTTCATTTCAGTCACTCAGTCGTGTCCATCTCTTTGCAACCCCATGAACTGCAGCATGCCAGGCCTCCCTGTCCATCACCAACTCCCAGAGTTCACTCAGACTCCACGTCCATCGAGTCCAGTGATGCCATCCAGCCA
The DNA here is from genome assembly GCA_917880005.1 of Nanger dama. Taxonomy (NCBI): domain Eukaryota; kingdom Metazoa; phylum Chordata; class Mammalia; order Artiodactyla; family Bovidae; genus Nanger; species Nanger dama. The sequence continues at coordinate 8,058,472 of CAKJTW010000032.1, read as the reverse complement.
TCTCATCCTCTGTCGTCCCCTTCTCCTCCCACCCCCAATCCCTCCCAGCATCTGAGTCTTTTACACATCACCTTAACTTCTTTCCTTGCTTGCCAGGTTCTTCCCCTAAGTGTATGAAACCCTCGTCTCCTTGTTTATCAACCAGCATGGATATAAAAATTGCTTTGTAAATTATGAAGCTCTGAAACATTTTCAATCATGAATATTTATTCATATGCTAAAATATACAAAAGATAGAGTGCAATTATTAGACTAGAGAGGTTTCAAATTCCATGGAAAATGGAAAAAAAATCAGAATGACTTCAAGCTTCCAGGTATATATAATAGGAAATTTCAGCAATCTGTGTTGTTGAGTCCTGGGGTGGATCATTAAAGAAGACTGTGGACTGAATTCCCAGGAATTGTATGAGGAGCAGAATAGTCACCATCTGATGTAATTCCCACTCTGTAACCAAGCAAGAGGACTGAGAGAAATCAGGTCATCCCAACCCTATTTTCTAGTTCCAAAATGTGATCAAAGCATTAGCTTTTTAAAACTCTTATGCAAAGTCCCCTAATACAACACTCACATTTAAAAAGTAAAATTTTCTACAGAAAGGAAAAGTAGTTGAAAATTACAGCTATTATGGTAACAAATAACAGAAATATCTTTTCAAATGCAACACATGGACATTTTAACAGCAGCCATTTCAGATGAGACTTCTGTTGATAAGACACCCCCAGAGGTTCAAAATCAGAGGTGGTGATAGCAAAACAAGAGCAGGTTTCTCAGTTTTTGCTGTAGCCCCACAAAGGCTTTATGATCTGCAGTGTCCAGAAGAAAAACCATACTCAGCCACATGAAAAATGTCAAACCTTTCAGTGACTGGTCATTGTAACACTGTCAGAGACCTTCCACACCAAACTTAATGACATTCTTGTTAAGAGATCCTTCAGCTACCCTTAATGTATATCTGTATGAATATATTGCAGAGAAGGCAAGAGCACCCCACTCCAGTACTCTTGCCTGGAAAATGATGTCTATGTATTTATATTATTTTGAATATTTTTATTTTAAGAAAATGAAGGAAGAACTTTAAAATTCTCTTCTGATTTGAAGGTTTAGTGTGGGATTTTCACTGTTTTCACTCACATTTCACTTTGAAAAGAAAATTAGGGCAACAACATCAGTCTTCAGTCTATCTTCAGTCCCTGGAAAATAGGAACCTGAGTTTCCTTTGCATGCCAGTCTTTTATTATGTGGGGAGTGGGTGTGTGTGTGTGTGTGTGTGTGTGTGTGTGATGGGCATGTGTGTGTAAGCATAAGACAGCCACTGCTGTTCAAGCAGCCTAAAAATTTCGTACACCATCGATCTAGTCCCGACAAGAGCAGTCCAGCTTGGAAAACAAAACCCCTCTCTCAGTGCTACCCTCAGATTTTGGATCTCCTTAAAAACACAAATGAACAGGGTAAGGCTTTTATTTCACACAAGCAGTTTCAACTGATAAGGTTCTTTGTCACCTCTGGGGACTAAGCACCCAGTTATAACATTTGTATGGAAGCTGACCTGTTAAATTTGCCCTCAAAGATAAAAACCCTACTAAAGCACTAGAAAGAGGAGAAGCAGGGTCCAGTTAAAAGTGAGGCCACAGGCTGAGGGGCTATTCATCCACTGATAACTACTTAATTATTAATGCTTTTGCTTAAGTGATATTTAAACATTGAAAAAGTCTCCCTTTTGCCTTTCTCAGTAGATACTGCAGCTCTTTTTTTTAATTGTTCCTATGTAGACACCAACATATATAAATCAAATGTCATGAATAGTGACTAGCAAGCAGAGCATTTTTTGAGACAGAATTGGCAAAGAAAACTGTAAGATGTTTAAAGATAAGTATCAGTTCAGTTCAATTCAGTCACTCAGTCATGTCCGACTCTTTGCGACCCCATGAATCGTAGCATGCCAGGCCTCTCTGTCCAATACCAATTTCTGGAGTTCACTCAAACTCATGTCTATCGAGTCAGTGCTGCCATCCAGCCGTCTCATCCTCTGTCGTACCCTTCTCCTCCTGCCCACAATCCCTGCCAGCATCCAGGTCTTTTCCAATGAGTCAACTCTTTGCAAGAGGTGGCCAGGTATTGGAGTTTCAACTTTAGCATCAGTCTTTTCCAATGAACATCCAGCACTGATCTCTTTTAGAATGGACTGGATGGATCTTCTTGCAGTCCAAGGGACTCTCAAGAGTCTTCTCCAATACCGCAGTTCAAAAGCATCATTTCTCTGGTGCTCAGCTTTCTTCACAGCCCAACTCTCACATCCGTACATAACCACTGGGAAAACCATAGCCTCGACTAGGTGGAACTTTGTGGGCAAAGTAATGTCTCTGCTTCTTAATATGCTATCTAGATTGGTCATAACTTTCCTTCTAAGGACAGGATAATTTGATATATGTATATATTATTTTGTAAATTTATTTTAATTGGAGTATAATTGCTTTACAAAGTGTTAGTTTCTGCTGTACAATGACGTGAATCAGCCATAAGTGTACATGTATCCCTTCCCTCTTGAATACCCCACCACGTACCCCATTCCACTTCTCCAGGTTGTCACAGAGCACTGAGTATGCTTTTTGTGTCACACAGCAACTTCCCACCAGCTATCTATTAATATTTTACATATGGCAATGTACTGTTTCAGTGCTAGTCTCTCAATTCAACTTGCCGTCTCCTTTCCCTGTTGTGTCCACAAACATGTTCTCTGTCTGCGTCTTTCTTCCTGCCCTGAATATAGGTTAACCAGTGCTATTTTTCTAGATTCCATGTATACGCATTAATATACAATATTTGGTTTTCTCTTTTTTACTTATTTCACCCTATATAACAGTCTGTAGGTTCATCCACCTCAGCTCAAGTGACCCAAATTCACTTCTTTTTAAGGTTAATTAAAATTCCCTTGTATAGATGTACCACACCTTTATCCATTCCTCTCTCAATGTACATCTAGATTGCTTCCATGTCCTGGCTATTGTAAACACTGTTGCAATGAATTTTGGGGTGCACATGTCTTTTTGAATTATGGTTTTCTCAGGGTATATGCCCAATAGTAGTACTTCTAGGACATATGGTAGTTCTGTTAGAACTTCCCTGATGGCTCACCAGGTATAAAGAAACTGCTTGCAATGCAGGCGACAGAGGAGATGGTTCAATCCCTAGGTCAAGAAACTTCTCTGGAAGAGGAAATGGCAACCCCTCCAGTATACTTGCCATTTCCACCTACCCCTCTGCCATAGTGCTGACCCTCATTTACATATATATTAGAAAAGATTTTCCCTTTCTATTGACTTAAGTAACATATGAAAGCTGAGCATGGAACAATTGATTCTTTGGAACTGTGGTGTTGGAAAAGATTCTCAAGAGTCTCTTGGCCTGCAAGGAATACAACCAGTCCATTCTAAAGGAGATCAGTCCTGGGTGTTCTTTGGAAGGACTTATGTTAAAGCTGAAACTCCAATACTTTGGCCACCTCATGCAAAGAGTTGACTCATTGGAAAAGACCTTGATGCTGGCAGGGATTGTGGGCAGGAGGAGAAGGGGACTACAGAGGATGAGACAGAGGGATGGCATCGCGAACTTGATGGACATGAGTTTGAGTGAACTCCGGGAGCTGGTGATGGACAAGGAGGCCTGGCATGCTGCAATTCATGGGGTCACAAAGAGTCAGACGCGACTGAGTGACTGAACTGAACTGAACATAGCTATCATGTAACATGTTTACCTTTAATTTTTTGAAAAGAATACAGGTAAGTTTCACTCTCTTAGACAGCATTAATTATACAACACAATTTTATCCATTATAATCATCATGCTATACATTAGATCCTCAGACCTTATAATTTTCATATGTTAACATGTATAACCTTTTACAAACCCGTCCCTATTTCCTCTACTGTCCAAGCTTCAGCAATCACTTTCCTACTCTGTTTCTGAGTTCCACTTTTTTCTTTTTTTAAGATTCCTTACAATTGAGATCATACAGTATCTATCTTTCTCTAACTTATTTTACTAAGCATAAGGCCCTCCAAATTCATCCATGCTGCCACAAATGGAAGAATTTCTTTCTTTTTAATGGCTAAATAAAATTCACACACACATATATATCACATCACTTTGTTTTAATCTCTTCACCTCCTGAAAGATACTTAGACTGTTCCTAAATAGGTTTCTATGTTACTGTGAATATTGATGCAATGAACATGGCAGTACAGATTTCTCTTTGAGATGATTATTTCATTTCCTTTGAATATAGATGCAGAAATGAATATATATCCAGAAGTGGGATTAATGGGTGCGTAATAGTTCTTTGTGAAATTTCGTGAGAAACTTCCTGAAGGTATTCCATGAAAGTTGCACTAATATAGATTCCTACAAATAATCCATTAGATCTCCATTTCCTACACATCCTCAATCACATTTATTTCTTACTTTTTGGTAAAAGCCGTTTAAACAGGAATGAGGTGGTGTATATTGTACTTTTGATTTGCACTTCCCTGATAGTGATGTTGAGCATCTTGTCATATACTTCTCGGGCATTCTGTATTTCTTATTTGGGGGGGATTGTCTATTCTGTAAAAAATAGCATGCATTTTATACTGTATTTGAATATATAAAACTCAGTTACCTATCCATACACCAAAACAAATTACAGAAATATAAATAATCCCATTTACAATTGCATCCAAGAAATACTTAGAAATAAATTTAAGCTGGGTGTTGAAAAATCTATGTATGAAAACATTCAAGATATTCATGAAAGAAATATTTAAAGACACAAGGGAAACATATTTCTTATTTGTTGACTAGAAGAATTAATATTGTTAGTGCATCCATACTCTGCAAAGCTATCAACATATTCTCTGCAGTCTCTTTCAAAATCCCAAGGCATTTTTCCCAAAACAGAAATAAAATTTTCTACAACTTGTATAAAACTTTTGTTGTTGTTCAGTTGCCAGGTCCTGTCTGTCTCTTTGTGACTTCACAGACTGCAAGACACCAGGTTTCCCTGTCCCTTCTTCAGTCGCTAAGTCGTGTCCAACTCTTGCAACTCCATGGATTGTTGCCCACCAGGCTCTTCTGTCCATGGGATTCTCCAGAAAAGAATACTGGAGTGGGTTGCCATTTCCTTCTCCAGGGGATCTTCCCTACCCAGGAATAGAACCCAAGACTCCAGCATTTCAGGCAGATTCATTATCAACTGAGCTACAAGGGAACTCCCTTACTATCTCCTAGAATTTGCTCAAGTTCATGCCCATTGAATTGGTGATTCAATCCAACCATCTCATCCTCTGTCAGCCTCTTTTTTTTCTGCCTTCAATCTTTCCCAGCATCAGGGTCTTTTCCAATGAGTCAGCTATTCACATTAGGTGGCCAAAGTATCAGAGATTCAGCTTGAGCATCATTCCTTCCACAGAGTTAATGGGGTTGATTTCATTTAAAGTTGACTGGTTTTGATCTCCTTGGTGCCCAAGGGACTCTTAAGAGTCCTCTGCATCACCACAGTTTGAATACATCAGTTCTTCAGCATTCTGCCTTCTTTATTGTCAGTCCAGCTCATACATGTGTACATGACTACTGGAAGGAGCATAGCCTTGACTATACACACCTCTGTTAGCAAAATGATGTTTTTGCTTTTAACACACTATCTAGGTTTGTCACAGCTTTCTTGCCAAGAAGCAATCATCTTCTAATTTCATGGCTGCAGTCACCATCCACAGTGATTTTAGAGCCCAAGAAAAGGAAATCTGTCACTGCTTTCATCTTTTCCCCTTCTATTTGCCATGTAAGTGATGGGACCAGATACCATGATCTTAGCTTTTTGATATTGAGTTTTAAGCCAGCTTTTTAACTCTCCTCTTTCACCCTCATCAGAGGCTCATTAGTTCCTCTTTGTTTTCCACCATTAGAGTGGTATCATTCACATGTCTGAGGCTGTTGATATTTCTGCCAGCAATCTTGATTCTAGCCTTTAGGACTCATCCAGTTCAACATTTTGCATGACATGCTCTGCATATGCGTTAAATCATCAGGGTGACAATATTCATCCTTGACGGACTCCTTCACCAATTTTGAACCAGTTTATTGTTCTTTGTCTCGTTTTAACTGTTGCTTTTTGAAATGCATACAGGGTTCTTAGAAGATGGGTAGTAGGGTTGGTCTGGTATGCCCATCTCCTTAACAATTTTCCACTTTGTTGTGATCCACACAGTTGGATAAGGTCAATGAAGCAAATGTTTTTCTGGAATTCCCTTGATTTCCCTATGTTCCAACATATGTTGCCAATTTAATATCCAGTTCCTCTGCCTTTTTAAACCCAACTTGAACACTTGGAAGTTCTAGGTTCACATAATGCTGAAGCCTAACCTGGAGGATTTTGAGCATAATCTTACTAGCACTGGAGATGATTGCAATTTTTCAGTAGCTTGAACATTCTTTAATACAGCCCTTTTGGAGAATGGGATGAGGGTTGACCTCTTCCTGTCTTTTTGGCCCCTTCTGGCTTTTCCAAATTTTCTGACATATTGAGTGGAGCACTTTAATAGCATCATGTTTTAGAATTTTAAATAGCTTTGCTGGAATTCCATCACCTCCACTAGCTTTATGGGCAGCAGTGCTTCTTAAGACCCACTTGACTTCACATTCCAGAATGTCTGGCTCTGAGTGAGAAACTACACCATTGTGATTATCTAGGTCATTAAGATATTTATTTGTATAGTTCTTCTGTGTACATTTTTCCAATCTCTTTTGGTCCATTCTGCTGTATTAAATCACAAAACACCAAAGATAAAAGTGATCTTGAGAAAAAAAGAACAAAGTTTGAAACTAGGGTTGCTGATTTCAAATTGTATTAGAAATCTATAGTAATCAAGACAGAATGTTTGCTTCTGGCACAAAAATAAACACATAGATCAACAGAGAAGATCAGTGAAACCAGAAAGGGGCACACCCATTTATTGTCGGTTGCTGCTGCTGCTATTGCTGCTAAATCACTTCAATCATGTCCGACTCTGTGTGACCCCATAGAGAGCAGCCCACCAGGCTCCCTTGTCCCTAGGATTCTCCATGCAAGAACACTGGAGTGGATCAGCTTATGAAAAAGGAGACAAGGATATCCAGTGGGGAAAGGACAAGATTTTCTAAAATGGCACTGGGAAAACTGGATAGTCCTATGAAAAAAATGAAACTGTGCCCCTGTCTTTTGCCATACACAAAAATCTACTAAAAAAGGATTAAAAGTTGAACATAAGACTTTAAGCGATTAAACCTCTAGGAGAAAACATTGAGGTAATCTCCTTGCCATTGGTCTTTGCAATGAGTTTTTGGGTTTCACACCAAAAGCAAAGGCAACAACTGCAAAAACATACAAGTGGGATGACATCGAACTCCAAACAAAGAAACGTCAACAAAATCAAATGGCAATTTACAGATTGACAGAAGATATTTCCAAATCATATATTTGATAAGGGCTTATATCCAAAAATACATGAGACATACAACTCAAGGGCAAAAAACCCCAAATAATCCAAATTTTTAATGCCATGCAAGGAAAGTAAGAGTTTCAATAAATCTGAAGATTAGATGAGAGACACAACTAGGTTTTCCTTCTAGAACAAAAAAAGCCTGTTCTTTCCAGGCATTAATTTCTTCATCTCCACTCACTTGTAGGACAATTACAGTTCAATGTAATTGAACAGTCAATAGCAATCACCCGACAATGAGCTATAATATGTACTAAGAACAGCCCCATTGGGGAAAAAAACCCCTAATATTTGCATATTTCTAATGAGGCATATCAAAAGGAAGGTAATTTCCAGAGTTTACCACTCCATTGTTTTCTATATTTCATTTCAAAATTGAGCTACCTAGTAAGGAAAATGAGTGAAGAGATTTGAATAATATATAGATAGAAAATCAGTTTTAAATGGGAGCATTAATGGATTATAATTTGGGGTTAATTTATTACTACTGTTGTAACTGTAGTCCTTTTGATTCTCAACTGCATCAGGTTCATAATTAATTATAAATATTAATACCAACACAGGGACCCATACTTCTAAAGTTATAGTGAATAGAGAAAGACATATTAGGCAAGAGGTGAAAGTATGGGAAGTCAGCAATGGTAGTAAAGTAAAGGGCAAATCTGCCTTGAGAGAAAGGAAGGTTCTCAAAGTTTTTGAAGCACCAAGATCAAGCCAGATATGGGGAATTAGCTTTATTTGTAAACCAGAAACTCTACCAGAAGAAATTTAAGTTCATAAAAAATTACAATGCTAAAACCCAAAGTTTAGCCAGAGAATAAGGTAGGGTCAAGTATATAGACATTCAAAATTCTCCATTGCTTAGTGCATCAGGCATTCAAGGACCACCCTCACTGAATTATTTCTCTATTGCTCAGCCTGCAGGTACCAGCATGGAGACAGAGATACCTCTACTCCACAGGCAGCTGAACCTTGCTTTTATGGCCTCATGGCTTTCCTTAAGAAGCATCCCATGCAGCAGATTCCTCCATCCCATCCCATCAGGCTGACTCTCCAGGATCAATAGGAGTCCTCACCCTGGGATCATTCTGCAATCCCCATGGCTCCAGCTCGCAGCTTCCGTGAACACCAGTGGACTTACAGCCCTGTCCGAGGTATGACAGGCTGCAGCATGGCTTGTCTATGTGGTTCTCACTCTGTTCAGACTGTCACAGATTAGTCAGTTCACTCCCCAACTGCTTCAAATGCCTCCCTGTCCCAGGGGATGGCCATGGAAGTGGGGATCTTTTCCCTGTGCTTCAGCTCCCTCTACCCCAGGTGCAGGCTGCTTCCCTTGCTCTCCTCCTATTTTCCCCTTTCTCCTTGTCCCTTCTTTCCTCTCTCCTACTGAGTTCTGTATGGATCCGGATATTCCTTCAAAGTATTCAGGGAGTCCTGTCAGTGTTCACCTGGTCTTCTGTGAGAACTGCTGCATCTTTGGATGTTCTTGATGCATCTGTGGAGAGAGGTGTACCCCACTTCCACCTACCCCACCGTCATCTTGTCCACCCCCATTTGTACATGTATTAGCAACGAGTTTCCCTTTCTATTAAGTAACATTGCCATCATCACACATGTTTATCTTTTGCTTTTTGAGGAGAACACAGGTAAGCTCCACTCTCTTCGGTTCACTCAGTCATTCAGCAGTGTCGAATTCTTTGTGACCCATGGACTGTGGCAACACAGGCTTCCTTGTCCATAAACACCTCCCAGAGCTTTTTAATCTCACAGTTAGATCATGAAGCTCAAACTTAGATCCTCAGTTCAGTTCAGTCGCTTAGTTGTGTCTGACTCTTTGCGACCCCATGAATCGCAGCACCCCAGGCCTCCCTGTTCATCACCATCTCTTGGAGTTCACTCAGACTCATGTTCATCGAGTCCCTGATGCCATCCAGCCATCTCATCCTCTGTCATCCCCTTCTCCTCCCGCCCCCAGTCCCTCCCAGCATCAGAGTCTTTTCAATGAGTCAGCTCTTCTCATGAGGTGGCCAAAGTACTGGAGTTTCAGCTTAAGCATCATTCTTTCCAAAGAAATCCCGGGTTGATCTCCTTCAGAATGGACTAGTTGGATCGCCTTGCATTCCAAGGGACTCTCAAGAGTCTTCTCCAACACCACACTTCAAAAGCATCAATTCTTCAGTGCTCAGGCTTCTTCATAGTCAAACTCTCACATCCATACATGACTACTGGAAAAACCATAGCCTTGACTAGATGGATTTTAGTCGGCAAAGTAATGTCTCTGTTTTTCGAATATACTATCTAGGTTGGTCATAACTTTTCTTACAAGGAGTAAGCGTCTTTTGATTTCATGGCTGCAGTCACCATCTGCAGTGATTTTGGAGCCCCCAAAATAAATTCTGACACTGTTTCCACTGTTTCCCCATCTATTTCCCATGGAGTGATGAGACCAGATACCATGATCTTTGTTTTCGAAATGTGGAGTTTTAAGCCAACTTTTTCACTCTCCTCTTTCACTTTCATCAAGAGGCTTTTGAGTTCCTCTTCACTTTCTGCCATAAGGGTGGTGTCATCTGCATATCTGAGGTTATTGATATTTCTCCAGGCAAACTTGATTCCAGCTTCAGACCTTATGAATTGTTTATACATGAAAATATGTAACCTTTAAAAATCCAACATAGAGGCACATAGTACTCAAGTTACAGTAGACTGAGAAAGACAAACTTATTAGGGAGGAAGTGAAATCACAGCATATTAGCAATGGTATCAAAACAAAGGGCAGTATTGCCTAGAAAGAAAGCAGAGTTCTCTAATTTTGGAGACAACACGAACAAGCCAAACCAACCAGCTTAAACTGTATACCAGAAACTGCACCAGAAGGAAAATGAAGTTGATAAAATTATGCTGATGCTAAACCCCAATATCCAGAGATAAGAGAACAGCATAGAGTTTATGCAGAGGCTGCATTTATATTTATGTGAAAGTGCTGCACTCAGTATGCCAGCACATTTGGAAAACCCAGCAGTGGCCACAGAACTGGAAAAGGTCAGTTTTCATCCCAATCCCAAAGAAAGGCAATGCCAAATAATGCTCCAACTACCCCACAATTGCACTCATCTCACATGCTAGTAAAGTAATGCTCAAAATTCTCCAAGCCAGGCTTCAGCAATACATGAACCATGAACTTTCTGATGTTCAAGCTGGTTTTAGAAAAGGCAGAGGAACCAGAGATCAAATTTCCAACATCTGCTGGATCATGGAAAAAGCAAGAGAGTTCCAGAAAAACATCTATTTCTGCTTTATTGACTATGCCAAAGCCTTTGACTGTGTGGATCACAATCAACTGTGGAAAATTCTGAAAGAGATGGGAATACCAGACCACCTGACCTGCCTCTTGAGAAATCTGTATGCAGGTCAGGAAGCCACAGTTAGAACTGGACATGGAACAACAGACTGGTCCCAAATAGGAGAAGGAGTATGTCAAGGCTGTTTATTGTCACCCTGCTTATTTAACTTATATGCAAAGTACATCATGAGAACACAGGACTGGAAGAAGTACAAGCTGGAATCAAGATTGCCAGGAGAAATGTCAATAACCTCAGATATGCAGATGACACCACCCTTATGGCAGAAAGTGAAGAGGAGCTAAAAGCCTCTTGATGAAAGTGAAAGAGGAAGGTGAAAAAGTTGGCTTAAAGCTCAACATTAAGAAAACAAAGATCGTGGCATCCGGTCCCATCACTTCATGGGAAATAGATGGAGAAACAGTGGAAACAGTGTCAGACTTTATTTTGGGGATCTCCATAATCACTGCAGATGATGAGTGCAGCCATGAAATTAAAAGATGCTTAGTCCTTGGAAGAAAAGTTATGACCAACCTAGATAGTATATTCAAAAGCAGAGACATTACTTTTCCGACTAAGGTCCATCTAGTTAAGGCTATGGTTTTTCCTGTGGTCATGTATGGATGTGAGAGTTGGACTGTGAAGAAGGCTGAGTGCCAAAGAATTGATGCTTTTGAACTGTGGTGTTGGAGAAGACTCTTGAGAGTCCCTTGGACTGCAAGGATATCCAACCAGTCCATTCTGAAGGAGATAAGCCCTGGGATTTCTTTGGAAAGAATGATATTAAAGCTGAAACTACAGTACTTTGGCCACCTCATGTGAAGAGTTGACTGATTGGAAAAGACTTTGATGCTGGGAGGTATTGTGGGCGGGAGGAGAAGGGGACGACCGAGGATGAGATGGCTGGATGGCAGCACTGACTTGATGGACATAAATCTGAGTGAATTCTGGGAGTTGGTGATGGACAGGGAGGCCTGGTATGCTGCGAAACATGGGGTCACAAAGAGTCGGACACGACTGAGTGACTGAAATGAACTGAACTGAACTGAACTGAACTATATAGATGTTGAAAACTACTCAGAAAGGTAGACATGGAAGCAAATATACTAATGAGCATCAGAAAAATCAAAGCACAAAAGGGTCTGAAAAATAAATTGTATATGGATTTGGTAGTCTGGGTCAAAAAAATAAGAGAATCAAACTAGAAAACCAAAATATAAAGATTTGTGCACATGATAGAACCAGAGAATGCTCAGGAGAGAAAATTTCATCCTTACTGACCAGCAAATGGAAACTTCCAGCATCAGGAACAAAAACGCTGGGCAGGTTTCCTGACTGCTCTTCTGGGAACAGGCTCAGTTTCAAAGTTTGGGCACTATACCACCTAAAAGTGAATGCAGACAAGGATTATAGCTTGCTATGACACTCAATCAAGACAGTAGTGTTTGTTAGTTTACATTTGTCATTCAACTATAAAGTTAATGAATCACTCAGGTCAGTTCAGTCGCTCAGTCGTGTCCGACTCTTTGTGACCCCATGAATCTAGCACGCCAGGCCTCCCTGTGCACCCCAACTCCCAGAGTTCAAATGAATCACTAACCAATGATAATTGATGCCATCATTTTCCAGTCAGACCCTCTTTAGTCATACAATAGATATGTGAACCTGTTATATGATATCCCCAATAACAGTTTTAATAATTGAATTTTTTGATGTTTAATTGAAGCGTAATTGCTTTACAATACTGTACTGCTTTCAGCCAAACATCAGCTTGAATCAGCCATAGGTATACCTATGTTCCCTCTTTCTTTAACCTCCTTGCCACCTTCCTTCCAATCTCAACCCTCTAAGTTGTTACAGATAAATATGGAAGACTTTTTACAAATATGTGTGTCATCCTTGGGCAGGGGCCATGCTGATCTTCTCAGTATTTTTCCAATTATTTAATATACGTGATACCAAAGCAAACACACGAATAACATTTTAACAGAAAAAAAAATCATATAGTTAGTTATCTACCAATAAATGATCAATTACATTAGAAATTAGGGTATTCTACTATATTTACTTGGGGAAGGCAATGGTAACCCATTCCAGTACGCCTGGAAAATCCCATGGTCAGAAGAGCCTGGTAGGCTGCAGTCCATGGGGTGACAAAGAGTCAGACATGACTCAACGACTTCAATTTCACTTTCATGCGTTGGAGAAGGAAATAGCAACTCACTCCAGCGTTCTTACCTGGAGAATCCCAGGGCCTATGGAGCCTGGTGGGCTGCCATCTATGGGATCTCACAGAGTCGGACATGGCTGAAGCAACTTAGCAGCAGCAGCAGCAGCAGCAGCTATATTTACTGCCTCTTATAAAATTGAATTTTATAAGGTCCAAAGTTCCAAGAAGGAATTAAGCATATATTTAGGCATAACACATGTATACTTACACAGAAATATATGCTCACAATTATGTCTACGTATCAGTTCAGCTCAGTTCAGTTCAGTTCAGTCGCTCAGTCATGTCCAACTCTTAGCAACCCCATGAATCCCAGCACGCCAGGCCTCCCTGTCCAACACCAACTCCCACAGTTCACTCAGACTCATGTCCATCGAGTCAGTGATGCCATCCAGCCATCTCATCCTCTGTCTCCCCTTCTCCTCCTGCCCACAATACCTCCCAGCATCAAAGTCTTTTCCAATGAGTCAACCCTTCACATGAAGTGGCCAAAGTACTGTAGTTTCAGCTTTAGCATCATTCCTTCTGAAGAAATCCCAGGGCTGATCTCCTTCAGAATGGACAGGTTGGATCTCCTTGCAGTCCAAGGGACTCTCAAGAGTCTTCTCCAACACCACAGTTCAAAAGCATCAATTCTTCAGCACTCAGCCTTCTTCACAGTCCAACTCTCACATCCATACATGACCACAGGAAAAACCATAGCCTTGACGAGATGGACCTTAGTTGGAAAAGTAATGTCTCTGCTTTTGAATATGCTTTCTAGGTTGGTCATAACTTTTCTTCCAAGGAGTAAGCGTCTTTTAATTTTATGTCTCCAATCACCATCTGCAGTGATTTTGGAGACCCCAAAAGAAAGTCTGACACTGTTTCCACTCTTTCTCTATCCATTTCCATGAAGTGATGGGACCAGATGCCATGATCTTCATTTTCTGAATGTTGAGCTTTAAGCCAACTTTTTCACCTTCCTCTTTCACTTTCATCAAGAGGTTTTTGAGTTTCTCTTCACTTTCTGCCATAAGGGTGGTGTCATCTGCATATCTGAGGTTATTGATATTTGTCCCGGCAATCTTGATTCCAGCTTGTGTTTCTTCCGGTTCAACGTTTCTCATGATGTACTCTGCATATAAGTTAAATAAGCAGGATGACAATATACAGCCTTGACATACTCCTTCTCCTATTTGGAACCAGTCTGTTGTTCCATGTCCAGTTCTAACTGTGGCTTCCTGACCTGCATACAGATTTCTCAAGAGGCAGGTTAGGTGGTCTGGTATTCCCATCTCTTTCAGAATTTTCCAGTTTATTGTGATCCACACAGTCAAAGGCTAAGCTATTATTCTCCTTGCCTGTCAATATAAAATCTTTAGTTGATGAGAGATACAGTCCCAAATTTCTCCAACTTACATGTCTTCCTTTTGAGAACCACTCCTTTTATTTCCATCACCTAATTATAAATGACTATTTTATTCTTATATACCTTCCCCCTTTAAACTAATAGCAAGAAGAGATAAGAAAGGCTTCTTCAGCAATCAATGCACAGAAATAGAGGAAAACAACAGATTGGGAAAGACTAGAGATCTCTTCAAGAAAATTAGAGATACCAAGGGAACATTTCATGCAAAGATGGGCTCAGTAAAAGACAGAAATGTTCTGGACCAAACAGAAGCAGAATATATTAAGACTAGGTGGCAAGAATACACAGAAGAACTGTACAAAAAAGATCTCCATGACCCAGATAATTATGATGATGTGATCACTAATCTAGAGCCAGACATCTTGGAATGTGAAGTCAAGTGGGCCTTAGAAACCATCACTACGAACAAAGCTAGTGGAGGTGATGGAATTCCAGTGGAGCTATTTCAAATCCTGAAAGAAGATGCTGTCAAATTTATGCACTCAATATGCGAGCAAATTTGGAAAATTTAACAGTGGCTACAGGACTGGAAAAGATCAGTTTTCATTCCAATCTCAAAGAAAGGCAATGCCAAAGAATGCTCAAACTACTGCACAATTGCACTCATCTCACATGCTAGTAAAGTAATGCTCAAAATTCTCCAAGCCAGGCTTCAGCAATACGTGAACCGTGAAATCCCTGATGTTCAAGCTGGTTTTAGAAAAGACAGAGGGACCAGAGATCAAATTTCCAACATCTGCTGGATCATGGAAAAAGCAAGAGAGTTCCAGAAAAACATCTATTTCTGCTTTATTGACTATGTCAAAGCCTTTGACTGTGTGGATCACAATCAACTGTGGAAAATTCTGAAAGAGATGGGAATACCAGACCACCTGACCTGCCTCTTGAGAAATGTGTATGCAGGTCAGGAAGCAACAGTTAGAACTGGATATGGAACAACAGACTGGTTCCAAATAGGAAAAGGAGTATGTCAAGGCTGTTTATTGTCACCCTGATTATTTAATTTAGATGCAAAGTACATCATGAGAAACACAGGATTGGAAGAAACACAAGCTGGAATCAAGATTGCCAGGAGAAATATCAATAACCTCAGATATGCAGATGACACCACCCTTATGTCAGAAAGTGAGTGAGGAGGAACTAAAAAGCCTCTTGATGAAAGTGAAAGAGGAGAACGGAAACATTGGCTTAAAGCTCAACATTCAGAAAACGAAGTTCATGGCATCCAGTCCCATTCACTTCATGGGAAATAGACGGGGAAACAGTGTCAGACTTTATTTTTTGGGGCTCCAAAATCACTGCAGATGGTGACTGCAGCCATGAAATTAAAAGACGCTTACTCCTTGGAAGAAAAGTTATGACCAACCTAGACAGCATATTCAAAAGCAGAGACATTACTCTTCCGACTAAGGTCTGTCTAGTGAAGGCTATGGCTTTTCCTGTAGTCATGTATGGATGTAAGAGTTGGATTGTGAAGAAGGCTGAGTGCTGAAGAATTGATGCTTTTGAACTGTGGTGTTGGAGAAGACTCTTGAGAGTCCCTTGAACTGCAAGGAGATCCAACCTGTTCTTTGTGAAGATCAGCCCTGGGATTTCTTTGGAAGGAATGATGCTAAAGCTGAAACTCCAGTACTTTGGCCATCTCATGTAAATAGTTGACTCACTGGAAAAGACTTTGATGCTGGGAAGGATTGGGGGCAGGAGGAGAAGGGGGCAACAGAGGATGAGATGGCTGGATGGCATCACTGACTCAATGGATGTGAGTCTGAGTGAACTCTGGGAGTTGGTGATGGACTGGGAGGCCTGGCGTGCTGCGATTCATGGAGTGCAAAGAGTCGGACACAACTAAGCGACTGAACTGAATGGAACTAAAAATCAGAGAAAACCTAGTAAATGCTGATATCTTATCCTTAATTAAATTACCACAGTTCTGGTAAATTGGAGAAAGAATCATGTTCAGGTCTCATTCAAGAGGATAAAATCTCTATTTTATCAGTTCTCTTGTTCATATTCAGTTCTTGCTCACTTCAGTATTAAATTCTGCTTACTTGCAAAGGATGGACAGGAAGAGTAATATTAAAATCATGCATGGAAGAATCTATGATTTTATGCTTCTGTTGGCCAAAGGTAGGGCCAGGAATAATTTCTGAAATATTACAATACATCATGGAAGCATGAAAGTCTAGTTCTCCTTCGAAGAGGAGATGTTTGGAAATGGTTCAAAAACTAAGCCCCATGGGTTGTCAGGATGTACTCCTGACCCTACAGATAAATTTTTAAAAAGCCAAAGGCAGGAAAGGGCAGGACTTGTTCGCAAAGCCAATGACGTTTTCTTGGGTGCTGACCTGGTAATATACTTGTATTAAATTTGGAGATTTATTTGCTGTTTTCTTAAAGAAACAAACATAATGAGAAGATTAAAGATGAATAAAAGTAGAAGAGCTGTCAAGGTGCCTAGAAGAAAGGCTAGCCAGGAGAACCAGGCCCCCACACTGATAACTGTCAGAGACTGTAACAGTGAGTGTTTTATAGCCACAGCAGAACAAGTGGATAAAACCAATGTTCTAGGCTCACTTTGTTTTGCAGTCAAAGACAAATATTTTTCTCTTTAAGCACAGTCATCACAGCTCCTGATGTGGTCCTGGTTACACACATGCAGATCAAAAACCCACAGGCATGTGTGATGTGACATCAGGAAGTGAACAGATGAGAGTATTGGTGCCCAGACACCTGTATCTGCTAATAATGGGACCTGGGGAAAACTACTTGCCTTCTCCAAGACATTGCATCTTCATTAACATAACTTGATGATCATAGTGAAGATTAGGGCTATCTCACAGGATTACTGTGAAACACAAATTTTAAGATGTTCTAAACTTTTTGGGAAAGTATCAAAGGCATGCATGGGGTTACTAAGGTGAGTGAGCAGATCCAAAATTCAGTATGTTTTTTCTCTTAGTATGCTCTTTTTAGTCAATAGTAGCGATCAGTCAGTAATGTGTTTGCTCTTACCCCAGCGTGATGGTAAACCACACAGATCAACTGGACTTTTCTTGTCATTTCAGTGTCTAAAATGCAAGCATTTGTCAATGTAGAGTGTAAAAATTACAAACTCCTAGAGATCGCTGCCAGAGTCTGCAGAGTCCCAACATTAAACTGGCTTAAACACTCTGGCTCAGAATTAATTTCTAAATGTTTGCAGAGCACAGATGTACTTCTGGCAGCAATACAAAATTACAGGGAGTATCCTACTTCTCCAACTATCTATTTGTGCAAATATCATCATCCATGTATATTTACACAGAAGGCCCTCCTTCTTCCCCATCCCGGCTACTACAGCACCACTCTTCCTCAGAGGAAAAGGGAAAGAGAAGACTTCCCACCTCAGGATGGATTTGAAAAACTCAGGTGACTAAACCATCTCAGAATGGCTCATGTTTTATTTAAACAGGGTCCTGCCTGCTGCTGCTGGTCATGTCTAATCTGCTCCTGTGCCAAGGCAAAACATGCCCAATCTGTCCTGACGTGTTTGACATCCCCCTGGAATCCCTTAGAGACCTGTTTCTCAATGCCAACATGCTGTCCCACGATATTGCTAACCATTCCAACATAATGTTCAATGAGTTTGTAAGTACTGTGGTGATGGTGGTTAGTTGCTAAATCGTGTCCGATTCTTATGACACCATGGACTGTAGCTAGCCAGGCTCCCAGATGGAACCTTCACTGAAGTGAGAGCTATATTGTCCTTTCAACAGGAAGGCTGCATCAGCAAAACTTCATATAACACATACTCTAGGTCAAAGAGTATGCTCATAAGATGTGGAAATTGAAGAAAGGATCAGTTTTGTGAAATCTCAAAGATTCCTAAGAAGTGCAATAATTTTTCAATTTCCTTTCATTCATTTTCTTTTGTAATTTCCAAAATAAATGATTTTGTATTTGTCAGCCAAGAATGCCATAAAATAATACAATAGACTCAGTGGAATAAACAACAGAAATTTATTTTAACAGTGGAATAAACAACAGAAATAATTCTCACAGTTCTGGGGGCTAGAAGTCCCAGATAAGGGTGCCCGCAAGGTGAGGTTCTGGTAAGAACTTTCTTCCCACGCTGGCTTCTCCGTGTGTCGTCACACAGGGTGGTGGGTGGGGAAGAGAGAGAGAATAAAAGACACAGAGTCACAGAGAGAATTCTCTGGTGTTTCGCTTCATGAAGACACTAAACCTACTGAATCAGTGTTCCACCCTAAGAGCTCATTTAACCTTAATGGGCTTCGCTGGTGGCTCAGATGGTAAAGAATCTGCCTGCAATGTGAGAGATCTGGGTTCTATCCCTGGGTCTGGAAGATTCCCTGGAGAAGGGAATGGCAAGCCACTCCAGTATTCTTGCCTGAGAACTCCCATGGACAGAGGAGTCTGGTGGGCTACAGTCTATGGGATCCCAAAATTTCGGAACCGTTTTCAAAGCATGGTACTTTGGCAGTTAGGGCTCAAACACATGAATTTGAAGAACACATATTCAGTCCATAATACTACCTGACATAAAGCACTTTTAGGTAGGACTGGGGAAAGGGAAGCATGTTGATTTTCTGGTCCTTCACTGTCTCTCTGGGCTTTCTTCTCCGGGCTCATAGTAAATAGCCAATAAATAAGGACTGCTCTGCAGTGACTCAGTGGACAGAATATGTTAAACAAAGCTGAAATCTGGTCACAAAAACAAATAATGGTAGTTTTTTTTTTTTTTTAAAGCTACAAATTATTGTTTTAAGATTTTCAGGGAATAGTTTTTCAGGTATAATAGAAGGAATGTTTACAATTGGAAACAATTATTATCTTTCTGATGGATGTATTTGAAAGTTGCATGTTAATTCTTTTAGGTCAATCAAGAGCACACAGTAGAGCAGACAGCTAATATAAAGCGGTGCTAAAGGTTTCTATTAAATTCACGTAGATCTTTTTACTCACTATTTTTGCTTCATCCTCCATTTTTGACTGTCCAGTTTTTTTGCAACTCTTCTACGTTATCTCTTTAAATGTTCATAACTTTCGCTACAAATTAGTTTTTCTCTATCAGTGTGTTAGCTAGATTTTTCTACTTTTATTATTCTCAGTCCATTGCTTAGTATTTCCTATAACTTTTTGCCTTGTTTTTATGACGTACCATTTTGCCACCATAAACAACATTGTATTCTGTACCTGGGAAGAACACTAAGGTTTTTGGTGTGTGGATTCAGAGAAAAGTCAAAGTCATAACTGTATAACTTTTTTAAGGGAATATATTGGCTCTAACTCACAGTAAACAAGATATCAAATGGTTGAGTATAGGTGCGTGCATGCATTCTAATTCACTTCAGTTGTGTCCAACTCTTTGCAACCCTACTGACTGTAGCCCAAGAGGCTCCTCTGTCCATAGCAGTCACCAGGTAAGAATACTGGAGTATGCTGCTGTGCCCTCTTGCAAGGGATGCTCCTCATCTAGGGATCAAACCTGAGACTTGTTATATGTCCTGCATTGGCAGGAATGTTCTTTACCACTACGTCACCTGGGAAGCACCAAGTGTTGGTACAAAAATACTATATTTGGGTCAAATACTAAAAAGAAAAGAGAATAATAAAATAGTGAAGGAAAAAGTTAGAAAAGTTAGATATAAAATCATTTATATACAGACAATGTATAGAAAAATAGGAAAAGAATGACTTTCAAATTTTGTGATGCTCTCCGTTAAAAAAATTGCACAAATGTCAAACATGTTAATGTTCCTGTAATGGGTTCATCTACTGAATGCGCAACAACTCTAACTAATTGCCTGATCACTTTCAGAATGAAAGATATCCCCAGACCGAACAGTACTATATCAATGACACCATCCGCTGCCATACCAATATCATCCCTACTCCCGAAGAAAGAGAACAAGCCCTAAAGATGACCGTGAGTCTTTCACCTGGGTTTTTCACTGGATCAAATGAAACAGTATGTAGGTTACCAGGATTCAGGTTATTAGAGGTAATGGTAAATGTACATGTAGAAAAAGGTGGAGGAACGGTAAGAAATTGAAAATAAATTATATTGTGCATTTGATTAAGCATGAGCAAAATCAAGGGATGACTAAAGATCTGTAGTAGCAAGATAAATAACAGATCTATAAAATGTCCATGCAGACAAGTTTAGTTCAACCAATGCATTAGACACTATTCTGTATGAAAATAGGAAATGAATGGGAACTTCCTTGTGTAAAATATAAGACTGAAAAATTCGTGAATATGTAAGAAACACATCCCAGTTTTGAGTACTCCCTGTTACTAGTGACTCCTACGTGGGAGTCCTATACTGCACCACCCGAGCCAACCCGTCTGCCTTTCAAGGCTCTCGATTCTGCTTCGACTTCTCTGACACCTCCTTCATTTGTCATTCTCAATGACTCCTCTGTCACCTTTTATTCTTAATTTGTAAGTCTCTCCCACAACAGCCTATAAACATTGCTTTGCTTCTCATGGCCACAACAACTGCCTCTGTTCTGGGGACAACACTGTTTACATATCAAGTGTCAATCATTTATGGAAGCTCCAAATTTTCATAGTTATAATCTCTTTTTCTAATTTCCTGCATTATCTCTCATCCTAACATTATTTAAAATATTTTCACATGCATCCCCTCTTAAAATACTGTCTTCTCTCTCTACAACTTTCTTAATGATACCAGCATTATTTTCCACTGTTAAGCTCATTAATAATGAGGATAATCAAGTAAAGGAAAAGGTCAAAGAGGAGGAAGAGGAGGGGTTTTTCAATAAGCTTAAATTTAAAGTTTATTGAGAGTTACTACATGGCCATATATTCTACTAAGCACTTTAGGTGCATTACTATATTTAATCCTACTCAGTTCTTTGTTCTTAACCACTAAAAGAGTTCATGGTTGTAAAGAAATCAAGCATATTAACTAGAGATCTTCAGCCCCCGGGATTTTCATGCTGAATTCTGGTAATAGTAGTGAACTAGGGGGAAACCCTCCATTGTGAACCCACTGATGCTGTTACTAAAGACAATGCTGTGCCATTTTCTGCCCGGGCACATGTCAACAAAACAGACTCTTCTGATGTCAGCAGGGGGCTGGTGTGGGATCAGCTGAGGAGAGAAGCCTCTTTAGGAATGCCATGCCTTCTTCCTTGTCTCTTTGTTGTAATATCATAAAACAAGTACTGATCAAAAGTCAATACGAATGATTCGTCTGATTCATTAATATGAGTGAATCACTGGGTGTCAATGATGTGGGCACAGGTGGAAACCCTCTTTCCTGGGTCAGACACTGCAGGCACATACTGACATGCCATAAAATACTTAGATTTCTCTCATGCAAATATACAACATAAAAGAACCCACTGAGTGGTCATAGAATTTCAGAGGAAAAAAAAATCTTCATGTTATATATTAGACCTCATCAGAAGAATTAGTTCCTAACATAACCTAGATTTTTTAATAATTCAGCAAAGTGTGAACTAATAGCTTACATTTTATAATTTTGCAACTTTTACTACCTTCAAATATTTCTGCATACACATAGAAAGAACCAAAAGTCTTTTAGGTCAGCTGCTCTGAGCAAAGATCACATGTTACCAAAACCACTGAATTATGATTATTTTAATGAGACTCTTTCTTCTGGTTGCTTAGAATGAAGACCTTAGTCAGTTTATACTCGTATTACTGTACTCCTGGGATAGACCTCTGTATTATCTAGTCACAGAGCTGCGGATTACGAAAGAAGTCTCAGCAACTATCCTATCAAGTGCCAGAGAGAATGTGAAAAAGTACGAGAACTTGAAGAATTCATAGAGAGGCAATTCAGCCACGTGAGTGTCCTGCAAAGGGCTTTCTTGCTTTGTTCATGAATGAAAGAGGGGACCTTTGTAATGCATAAGGTGTTTTGAAATATCTCATTTTGTAAGAAAAAGATTTATGACTTCTATATGCTAGACTGCTACTACATAAAGCAGGAGCCTAGTCATTCATAGTGATAGACTCTACTGCAAAGGAATCAGAATTTCACTACAATTTTTGACATGGGCAGCCTTCCCTGCATTGCATACAATTCCACCAAAAGCTTGCCTCTTCCTGGGCACAGGTGGTTGAAATATACTCAAGAGTAAGAGAACTAGAGAACAGAATTTCCAAGATGAGCATTTTCTTCAAAGTAACCCAGGACATCTGCTATTGAATTTCCACTTGTTTTCTTTCTCTGTTCTCATCACATCAAAGGATGAGAATAGGAAGGAAGAAAAGAGAAAATTAAAACTAAACTTGAGTTATGTTTCTAAATTTTAGATTCCTAATAGTTTTCTCATAGGCTGGCTCCAAAATCCATATCTAGAGAGTTTTATATTCGTATGTCTTCCACAAATCTTATTGTGATAATTAGAAGCAAAAATAATAAGCAAATACTAATAAAACACATAAGTCATTATCTTTTGGGTATTCAGATTATTTTTCCAGTAAGGCGGCTGACTGAGACTCGCATATTCTGGTCAGAACGCCCATCCCTGGTGTCCAGCGATGAAGGTATTCATCATTCTGCATTTTATAAACTGTTCAAGTGCCTGCAGAAGGATTCACATAAAGTCGACATTTATACTGAGATCCTGTTGTGCCGAATCAACAACTCATGCTAAACCCACATCCATCTCATCCATCTCTGAAGTAGTCATATGCTCTATCCCATAGCAAGCTTCTTTAAAATTTATAGCTTTTTAGTGGATGCTCTGTGAAATTGTTCTCCTCTTTAAAAAAATAAACACAGACTCTGCATAGATATCAAACTCTAAGAGGGCAATTTCTTAACATTTTTTATCTTCATTTAATTGAAAATCAAAAGAAAATCCACCCCTACATTGAGAGAATGAAGCGCCTATTAAAATTAGTTGCAAATAGTAGAAGCTGGCATTACAAAGAAAACCATTAAGAGATTACATAAGAATCACAGCAAATTATTCTGGGTCAAGTTATTAGAATCAAAGTATTAGACAATTGTTGATGGTTCTGGTCTTGCTACTAAGAAGACTGAATTCTCAGAATTTTTAATGAAACCCAGCCATGACCTATCAGCCAACTATCACAGTGTTACACCAGACAATACAAATGCTTTGCACCTTTGTATAAATAGCATGAGGTATACTGAACTGCCTAAAGATTGTTAGGATGCTGTCTTAGTCCTTCTGGGTTGCTATAACACAGGCTTAAAAACAATGGAAATGGATTTCCACAGCGTGGTCATGCAGGGTCCATTCTGGTCACACACTTGTTACTGTATCCTCACATGGGGGAGGGTTCAGGAGCTCTGTGTGTTTCTTATATATAAAAGCACTCATCTCATTGAGGAGGCTCCATCCTTATAACTCCATCACCTCACAAAGGCACCACCTATGGATACCATAAGCCTGGGAATCAGGATTTCATCATATGAAATTTCTGGGGGACACAAAGGTGGAGTCTTAGCAGATACAAACGTGAACTGGCTCATCCTCCTCCAGGGGCTGTCTTCACCCACACTCCACTGCACCCTCATTTCCTGCATTAGGACTTCCCTCGTGGCTCGGATGGTGAAGTGTCTGCCTGCAATGTGGGAGCCCTAGGTTTGATTCCTGGGTTGGGAAGATCCCCTGGAGAAGGAAATGGCAACCCACTCCAATACCCTTGCCTGGAAAATCCCATGGATCGAGGAGCCTGGTAGGCTACAGTTTGTGGGGTTGCAACAAGTTGGATATCATAAGCCTGGGAATCAGGATTTCATCATATGAAATTTCTGGGGGACACAAAGTTTGAGACCATAGCAGATACAAAGGTGATCTGGCTCATTCTCCTCCAGGGGCTGTAGTCACCCACACCCCACTGCATCCTCATCTCCTGCATCAGCTTGCACCCATTTCACACATTCCATCACTCTGGGTTTCCCAAGTCCAGGTCAGTCGAGTCAGCTGCATCTCATTTTCAGCCTATTTAATGTTTCCCTCTCCCCTGCTGAGGCCCAGGGGGCCGATCAGGAAGTGCAGATGTGTCCATTTCTGCAAGATTCCTTCTCTCTCCCTCTTTGGATCTTCATTCCTTGGGCCATGTTGGAACAGGGTAGATGGTAACAAGAGGGAAAGTTCTGACATCACTCACTTACATGGTGCTGTTGTATCGCTTTCTTGGCCCAGATGGACTGATCTGAAATTCCCCCTGACTAACATGTGTTTCCCTTGTGGGGTATCCTTGTGATTTTCCATGACATTCACAAGTTGGGGATCCCCAACGTCATAGTTTCCTTTTAATCAGGGGAGATGTTCTGGAACCCACAGCTCCCCATATGTAGTAGTCACCAGAGCCCCTCTGTTTCCCTCACTCTGCAAGCACCATCTGGAGAAAATTAAGCAGCCCAGAGTCAGCTGCCTACTA
Organism: Nanger dama; assembly: GCA_917880005.1. Lineage (NCBI taxonomy): Eukaryota > Metazoa > Chordata > Mammalia > Artiodactyla > Bovidae > Nanger > Nanger dama. The sequence goes on along the minus strand of CAKJTW010000032.1, from coordinate 8,033,562 downwards.
GCTGACCCACAGGAAACTCATGTATCATAAACAGTCTGAACAACTGATTGGCAGAAATACTGGTGCGCATCTGTCCACCACTGTGTATTCTGGACAATTGACTAACTGGTCACATAGAAACTGAATAGATCAGAAAGCTGGATTCAAAAACACATTTATCTGAGAAGTGAGATGCCATTCTCTCTTCCTTTTAGAGTAACTATCCTAGTCATTAATTATTTTGCCTTACAAACATGCTCTAATCATTCCCAAATTATAAAATCCTCCAAATAGACTGAGTCTCTACTGAGACTGGAGCAATGTGACTGGATTAGGGATGCTCAGCTTGTTCAACATCCTCTAAACAACCTGAGATGAGGGCCAATCTCTTGACTGGCTCTCCTAAGAAGTCAGTGATGATAGTGGGCTGGTGTTGCAGCATCTTGAGGGCTTCAGCAGTAATTCCTCTTAAACAGAAAATGAGAAATCAAAAGGTAGAAGGGAAAGGGGAATGAATAAGGGAGAAGAAAGAGAAAGGAAGAGAAGGAAAGAAGGAAGAGAAAGACAAAAGGAAGGAAAGGCAGCAAAGGGAAAGTGAGTCAAGGACTTGGGTAGTGAAGGATGAAATGCTGTTAGAACACTTTATTTTTAAGGATCCAAATATATATGCATTTTTAATATCCTAAGAGCAAATATCTCATATTCCCTTTTATTTCCATTTTCCCTTCTCACCTCTTTTTTTCTGAAATTGTCCTTTATATCAAAAATAGTCTTTTGTTGTTACTAAAGGCCATAGGTCTAGAGATGAACAAAGCTTGGAAACTCTTCAGGGCAGAATCCAGCCAAATTATCTTCTTTTAGGCAAAGAAAAGTTTCACCCACATACAGGAACACTGTCCAGCAAAACAAACCTCTTTCCTCATAGGCAGGGTTATTCTTGCCTGAGTCCTGCCCCTGCCTCTACCTGGGATGACCAAAACCTTTCAGAACATGACAGAATATCTCTCCCAAAGCAAATTATCAATCCCTCCTCTGGCTCCTCCATGCATGTAAGGTGTCAGCTTTCTTGTACTTTTACTTTCTTCTTCCAAAGGTAAAAGGCCATGAAAAAACCCCGTAAACACTTTCTATGTCATTTACTGCCCCAAACATCTAATTCTATTTTATTACTTGCTTAACTTTTTTCCTTCAATGTCACGATATTTCCAGCAGAGAGGATGGTATTTATTAGAGGGAAATTTTGGCAATAAAGGGGACAATGCATATGGAGGAAACATACATTCACCAATAGACCACATGCATCTTCATGTTTTGTCTCTTATAAAATTTATTTCAAGCATAAATTTAGGACTTTACATCAAGCACAGAGGTGGTGACATTGAGAGTCCTCTACTTGCTTGACTGTGACATATAAAGTGAATACTGTAGATTTCAGACAATATTGAACAGAGTCATAGATATATTATAGAGTCAGTCAGGAATAGCCAAAGAGGGGATATTTGGACAGTATTTAACAATCACTCCCTTGCCATCCAGAAAGCATCCATTTCCCCTATTTTATAGATTTCCGTGTAAGATTACATTTGAGGAAATGGCCCTGCTATATCAAGAATAGTAGCAGTGATTACCCAATGGAAACAAATAAATAAAGAATCTTTTAAGTTCACTGACCTTATAGATTAGTAAGTCACATGTCATGGATACAGTGAGTCTTAAACTGAGTTTTAAAAAGTCTTTGTTTTCCAGAAGCTAGCTCGCAACTTGTGGAGATGGAGAGGGTGATATAAACACACAAATTGCTTTATTGCATGGTAGAGTGAAGAATAAGATGTAATGCCAACACAGTGCTACCGTAGCTTGACGTAAAGCTAGGAGCCATCTGAGTGTGTCATAGGAATGACGTAAATGGGATGGCGTTATGATGTAGTTTTGAAAGGTGAATGGAATATTGATATGGAAAAAGGGAAACAGTGTATCTTTCAATTCATTTAGGATCATCTTATGAATTAAGAAACTCTGACATCCTAGATCAAGGCAACTGATATATTAATACATATAGCATTATAAGGTATCAGTGAATAATCAAGTCTGACAAAAACACAAGAAATGTTCATTTTTTACCATACATGTTGTATCTCTCATGATTAGGCTCACATGATATACTGTATATATTATTGTAGGGTTAGAATGGAGAAATACTTGTATGGATTTTTATGCATTCAGGAGAATCATATATGCCAATTTGGACAGTTTTTCTTTATTCTATATAGCAACAGGAAACCAAGAACATTTAGTCCAAGAGAGCAAAATGTCCAGAATTAGAAAAGAGAAACTTTAATGTGGATTGTGGAGCTGTGGCTGCTGGGGCTGGTAGGGAAAGAGAAAGAGGCCAGAAAGAGCTGCGAATATTATGACACTAAAAATCAAAGAGGGCTCTGCCAAGTGAAGAGAAGCAAAGGATGTGAGAGATGCAGGAAATCAAATAGACCTTGACATCATGCAAGGAATGAGGCAGACATAAGAGTCAAAAAAGACATCCAGCAATATGTGACTAGCTGAGTCACTCAATGAAAAGTCAGAGAGAAGGGAGGAGATAAGTTAAGGTTTTATCCAAAAGCACTTGAGCTCTCTTTTCCTGTATTTCACCATCTTAGTACCAGAAATCACCAAAAAAATGTTAAGATTCTGAGGCAAATGATAGAAATAAGCATGCTATGAAGCCTCTGCTAGACACTCTGGAATACCAGATCCAAAGCAGGACTACCCAGTGATAACAAGCAGTAAGTCACTAGTCACTTTCAACACTTAAATAAGACATACATTGTAAAGCATAGAGGATGAATGGAAATCAAATGGAAACAACCCATACCTTTACAGAGCCAGCCTAAACAAAACCTAAAACCTAAACCAAATAGAGGTATTGGTCTCCTTAATCACGTGTCCACTTTCTCCAAGAGGTTCTCATCCTTTTGCCTGAATCCTCCCTTGTTTTATAACCCTTCATTGTCTTACTCTCAGCAGATGGTCAGCTAATCTCTAATCAAATAAATAATTAAACAGTGTTCAATCCTGAGATATATTTGTATTGATGGACACTTCAAACTGAAAAGCTTTCTAATACCCTGAAAGTAAAACTCTAAAACTAGAAGGACTCCTGCACAACCTCTTTCCAAAATGCCCAGTGGGCACCAATCGTGAGTCTACCTACTTAGATATCTTCTGCCATAATTATAACCTCTTTGGATAATGAAGACAAGAGATGGATGAAGCACTGAAAGATGTTGAGAAAGAAATGCGTGGACACGTGGAAAAGATAGCATAAGCCTTAAACACCAGTATATGCCTGCACAACAAACCATGTGTTTTGGGAGCCTGGCGGGCCTAATCAGGGATGAATTTTTAAATAAAGCTCTATATGAGTTGGCACTGAGAAGTTTGATTCAACTCAACCGTTTCAACATGATTCTTTGATTCTAAGACTCTAGCCAATTTCTCATTTAACTGCACTAAGTCAAAAGGGACTATGCTTATTGGCTATTTGAACACTGTTAAGAGATCTTAAAGTTCTCATTGCAAGAAGAAAAATGTAACTATTTCTAGTGATGGATGTTCACCTGACTTAGTGTGGTGATCCTTTTGCAATATATATATATATCAAATAATTATGTTGTACACCTGAACTGAAAATAACATTATATGTCCATATTATCTATGTATAATGATACCTGAAACAAAAATAACATTATTTTTCAATGTGACCTATGTATAATGATCATTATGTTATATACATAACACATATGCATACCTTCAGTTAAGTTCAGTCACTCAGTCATATCCAAATCTTTGAGACCTCATGGACTGCAGCACATCAGGTTCCACTGTTTTCCACCATCTTCTGGAGCCTGCTCAAACTCATGTCAATTGACTCAGTGATGCCATCCAACCATCTCATCCTCTGACATCTCCTTCTCCTCCTGCCATCAATCTTTCCTGGCATCAGGGTCTTTTCCAATGAATCAGTTCTTTGCATCAGGTGGAAAAAGTATTGGAGATTCAGCTTTAGTATCAGTCCTTTCAATGAATATTCAGGGCTAATTTCCTTTAGTATTAACCGGTTTGATCTCCTTGCAGTCCAAGGGACACTCAAGAGTCTTCTCCAGCATCGCAGTTCAAAAGCATCAATTCCTTCTTGCTCAGTTTCCTTATGGTCCTGCTCTCACATCCATACTGACTATTGGAAAAACCATAGCTTTAATGAGATGGAGTTTTATTTATATGTATAAACATATATGTAGACACACCTAGGTAAGAAAGAAAATCATATTTTGGATAAAGAAAATAAATCAACTAGTATATATATTTTTTCAAACGTGCATTTTACTTATCATGTTGAGTCTAAAACTTATCTTCAAATGTAGTTTATGTTTACGCTGATAAAAGAAACAGAAACGTCTTAACCTGTAATAGTAACTGCAGAATAACCTATTTACCATAGCTAATTAAAACCACAAAATTTTGAAACATATAGGCTTGCTCAGTACTCTGCTATTGGTTACTTAACCAGCTGATCAATGACTTAATTTCTCCTTGACTCAGAAACTCTTATAGGTGCTTAGTTTACATCTATAAAAAAAGCAGGCAGACACTTGTCCTCGTGGAACTGATATTGCAGCTAGTGGAAAACAGATAATCTGCAATAAACATGAATCCAAGTACATTATATGGTATGTTAACAGGTGATCTGTATTATTGGAAACTAATAATAAAGCAGAAGATGGGGTTTAGGGAATAAAGGTGAAGAAAGGGAGGTGATTTAAAGAAAAACAACTTAGACCACGCATAGGGGAGCAAACATGCTTTCTTGCATTCAAGATTCAAGTTTTCCCCTGTCCAGGCAGGTCTCTTGGTCTTGTACCCAACTTCAAAAATGTTTCCATCTCTGAGGATCTATGCAAACTCATGCAAACATGGATGTTCTGAACATTCTGCCTCTTTTCAGTTGAACTGGTTTTATAAAAAATTGGTAAACTCCCCCAAATTAAGTAATATTTTATGCAACAAATTTTGATAATTTTCTGTTTCCCAAAGAACTAATCTCCAAATTATTTTCCATTTTTCAACACACTGTCAGTGAACTAATTATATTATGTAAAAATATTTTATATGTGTTGATATTCTAATATGTTATGACATTTAAAAATATACACAAAATATAAATCAAATGACAGTGAGATAAAAATAAATGGAAAAGGTAACATTTTCTTCCTTAGAGGATGAGGACACTCATCTTTATGGCCACTGGACTAATGGAATCTGAATGTACACACATAATTATACCAGTAGTTTAACTATCATAATAAAGTAATTTCTTTTATATATACCTTCAATCAAAGTTCTCAATATAACACAAGAGGCCAAGAATACAATTATATGTGAATAAGTCTCTTCATATGCATGCATAAAATTTTTGTGAGCTCAATTAAGGAATCATCTTTAATTGTTTTATTATTCCATCAATTCATCTACTGGGAAATAATCCAAACTCTACAATAGATTTCTTTTTTCAGGGTTTAAATCTCAAATCATAATAAAAGCAGAGCTATGCCCTTGAAAAAAATGGCCTAGTGAAAAAGTTGGCTTAAGCTCAACATTCAGAAAACTAAGATCATGGCATCCGGTCCCATCATTTCATGGCAAATAGATGGGAAACAGTGGAAATAGTGGCTGACTTTATATTTTGGGGCTCCAAAATCACTGCAGATGGTGATTGCAGCCATGAAATTAAAAGACACTCACTCCTTAGAAAGAAAGTTATGACCAACCTAGAAAGCATATTAAAAAGCAGAGACATTACTTTGTCAAAAGGTCCATGCTTTTTCCAATGGTCACGTATGGGTGTGAGAGTTGGACTATAAAGAAAGCTGAGCACCAAAGAACTGATGTTCTTGAACTATGATTTTGAAGAAGACAAGTGTCCCTTGGACTGCAAGGAGATCCAACCAGTCCATGCTTAAGTAGATCAGTCCTGGGTGTTCATTGGAAGGACTGATGTTTGCTGGGGTCCAGCCCCAGTGGATCCAGGGTAATTTGAAGGGGAGACGGAGTTGGCATCCTAGGAAAAATCTTACTTAATTATAGATATATAGAGAGATTAGAAACGGATAGTGTAGTAGGAAATATTAGTGGAGAAAAAGGCTGAATAACTTGGTTTACGTGGGATACCAATAAAGCTTCGAGACAAGAAACTTGCATCACCTACGTAGGCCACTGGCACCCATTTGAATTCCGGAAGGTGCCTCGCCTTGGGCTCCTTCTCGCGTGGAACTTAAATGCCAGAGCAAAATTAGCAGGCTTGGCAGGCACCCACGCTCCAGATGGGAATTCAGCCAGAAAAAGGGGAGAAAAGAATGACATGGGGGAGCCCAGCATTAGCACAAGACTCACAACTTTATTTTCAAAATCAGCTTATATACCCCAAGTTGTACATAAAGAAATAATGGAATATGCAGAGTTATGCAGGGGCAGCAGTCCTGACCCTCACTGAGACCAGGCTTTCTTTCTGCATACCTTCCCATATACAAAAGGTCTCAGGTGGTTTACATTATCTTCCAGCCAAGAAGCCTGTTAACATTTTTATGGCTCTCTTCCTAGATAAATATCTATCAACCAGAAAACTCTTTTTCCTTAGAAGTGTTTTTTCTTTACTCTGCATCACCCTCAAAGTACTAAATAAAGTTGCATTCCTATAGAACAAAGGTGCAGTGGGTTATAACAAAGAAAGTACTTAACTCAAAGATCTAATGTTGCTAATGCCAGGGCCACTATCTGTTTTTTCTATATACCAACTATATCTACTAATAAAAGATATGAAAATTTGGCAGCAAGTATTGGCTCAACAAATGAAACCTTTAATTACCCCTATTCTAATGGTTTTGACTCCTTGGAAGCCCCTGCATTCTTAGGATGTTTTAAGTTTCCTGTGCCTTTCGCAGTTGGGAGGCAGCAAGCAATCACATGTGCAGCTCTAAGAGTCCAGCAGGCAGGCTAGAAAGCCATCAGAGGGTTTTTGGATTGAAACTCTTTTATGCCCAGGAGATTTATTATCTAAAAGCTCTAAATTAAATTTTTCCAGAAAAAGGTGGTGGGGGACCTCTGTTAATGTCAGAAGAGTAGTTGGAAAGCATAACACAGTAAAGTAGGCAGACTCTGGTTTTGGGGGTGGATGCTCAGGAAATTCCAGGGGGAACCCCTGGAGCTTGCTCACGCCCTTGCGTTTTGTCAAGCTTCCTTCCTCATGACTTTTGCCATGGGCAGGATTCCTCACGCTGGCTCCCAGCAGATGTTGAAGCTGAAACTTCAATATTTTGGCCACCTGATGCGAAGAGCTGACTCATTTGAAAAGACCCTGATGCTGGGAAAGATTGAGGGCTGGAGGAGAAGGGGATGACAGAGGATGAGATGGTTGGATGGCGTGACCAACTCAATGGACATGGGTTTGGGTGAACTCCAAGAGCTGGTGATAGACAGGAAGGCCTGGCATGGCGCAGTTTTTGGGGTTGCAAGGAGTCAGACTAAACTGAACTGAATGGAAATGGTTTAGAAGAATAAATAAATTGTCATATGGATATCATTAGGTATATATATATATATGCATTCGTAGAGAAAATTAATGAAAAAATACAGAAGATACGCAGCTTGCAGAAACAGAAAGTGTACTCACTCAGAGCTGAATATATATATATGACCTAGAAAAACTACTTACTCAGCTTCTGATGACTTCTAAAGAAGGGGACTGCATTACTTTCATCTCAAGCCTACTGTGGACTCCTTTCCACTTTCTTCCTCAACTTCCCCATGAAATCTCTTCCCTAAGTTATAAAACACATCTTAGGTTTCTGGTTCAGACAAGATGACCTTGACCTTTTTGTGCCCACTCCTCTGTTTGTTCTGGAAAAAGAAGAGACCACTGAAGGGGACCTTGTATATTTGGCAAGAAGAAGGTGAACTAGTTTAGGGCCTTAAGAATGGAAGAGCAGCACAGCAGCACCTGACAGAAGACAAGCCAGGCCCAGCATTCCTGACCTCCAACCCAGCATCAGAAGGCAGCCTGAGTAGGGCTGTCCCTCCCAAGGAATATATGTGAAGGAACACCAGGTGGTAGGTTAGTTGCTAAGCTGTGCCTGACTCTTTGTGACCCATGGAATATAGCCCACCAGGTTCCTCTGTCCATGGATGAATCCAGGTCTTCATGAGGCAAGTGGATTCCTTATTGTCTGAGCCACCTGGAAAACCCAAGAAACTCAATAATGGCATAGATATTTGGAAACTAAAAGGATAAAAACATATGTTAATATTAGATAAAGTAGACTTCACAGCAAAGAAAATATCTAGAAACAAAGGAATACAAGCCTTATATAAGGAAAAAAGAGTCAATTCAGCAGGATATATACATATTAAATATGTATATATCAAACAACATAGTCTCAAAATACTTGAAGCAAAAATAGATACATCATCTGAATACTCCTATAAACTCTAATGAGACTGAAACTGTCACATAAAACTTTTGAAAAAGAAATAATCAATCCAAGATAGTTTGACCAGAGAATTCTAACAAATATTGTAAAAATAAAGATCAATTTGACATAATCTCTTCAAGAAAATCAAAGAGTAGGAAACCATTCTCAACTAATTAGATATGGTCAGTATTGCTCTGTATCAAAATCAGACAAAGGCAGTACAAAAAGAAATTTCAGACTAACGTCTCTCACAAATTTGGAATTAAAAGTTTTCACTCTCACATATACAAATCAAACAAATAAATTAACAATGTATAAAAACATATCTTGAAAGTTTCTGGTCCCTTCCTAAGTCTGGTCACATTGCCTATCTCTTCAAAGGTTTAAGTGAACCAAGGATACAGTCAGTTAGGGTTCCAGTAATAATATTTTGATACCAGAAACGCAGTGACAAATACTTGAGTCTAAATCAAATCAGAAACTGAATTCTCCCATTAAAGTTAATCCTACCCAGTCATCCTAAATGTCTAGCAAACATAACTACAACTAGATTCACAAAATAAATAAATCATAGCTACTACATAGAAATAGTGAGTGTGTTTGATATTCTTTATATGCCCCTGGGGAACCCTGGCTAGTAGTTTTGCCAAGGGAGTGCAATGGTCACAGCAAATACCCTCTTCCAACAACACTAGAGAAGACTACACATGGACATCAACAGATGGTCAACACTGAAATCAAATTGATTATATTCTTTGCAGCCAAAGATGGAGAAGCTCTATACAATTCAGCAAAAATAAGACTGGGAGTTGACTGTGGTTCAGATCATTAACTCCTCATTGCCAAATTCAGACATAAATTGAAGAAAGTAGGGAAAACCACTAGACCATTCAGGTATGACCTAATTCAAATCCCTTATGATTATACAGTAGAAGTGAGAAGTAGATTTAAGGGACTAAATCTGATAGAGTGCCTTATGAACTATGGACGGAGGTTCATGACATTGTACAGGAGACAGGGGTCAAGATCATCCCCATGGAAAAGAAATGCAAAAAGCAAAATGACTGTCTGGGGAAGCCTTACAAATAGCTGTGAAAAGAAGAGAAGCAAAAAACAAAGGAGAAAAGGAAAGATGTAAGCATCTGAATGCAGAGTACCAAAGAATAGCAAGGAGACATAAGAAAGCTTTCCTCAGCGATCAGTGCAAAAAAATAGAGGAGAACAACAGAATGGGAAAGTCTAGAGATCTCTTCAAGAAAATTAGAGATACCAAGGGAACATTTCATGCAAAAATGGGCTCGATAAAGGACAGAAATCGTATGGACCTAACACAAGCAGAAGATATTAAGAAGAGGTGGCAAGAATACACAGAAGAACTGTACAAAAAGAGCTTCATGACCAAGATAATCACAATGGCATGATCACTCACCTGGAGCCAGACATCCTGGAATGTGAAGTTAAGTGGGCCTAAGAAAGCATCACTACGAACAAAGCTAGTGGAGGTGATGGAATTCCAGTTGAGCTGTTTCAAATCCTGAAAGAAGATGCTGTCAAATTTATGCACTCAGTATACCAGCAAATTTGGACACTCAGCAGTGGCCACAAGACTGGAAAAGGACAGTTTTCATTCCAATCCCAGAGAAAGGCAATGCCAAAGAATGTTCAAACTACCACACAATTTCACTCATCTCACATGCTAGTAGAGTAATGCTCAAAATTCTCCAAGCCAGGCTTCAGCAATACTTGAACCGTGAACTTCCAGATGTTCAAGCCGGTTTTAGAAAATGCAGAGGAACCAGAGATCAAATTGCCAACATATTATGGATCATGGAAAAAGCAAGAGAGTTCCAGAAAAACATCTGTTTCTGCTTTATTGACTATGCCAAAGCCTTTGACTGTGTGCATCACAATAAACTGTGGAAAATTCTGGAAGACATGGGAATATCAGACCTCCTGACCTGCTTCTTGAGAAATCTGTATGCAGATCAGGAAGCAACAGTTAGAACTGGACATAGGATAACAAACTGGTTCCAAATGGGAAAAGTAGTACGTTAAGGCTGTTTATTGTCACCCTGCTTATTTAACTTATATGCAGAGTACATATTGAGAAACTCTGGGCCGAAAGGAGCACAAGCTGGAATCAAGATTGCTGGGAGAAATATCAATAACCTCAGATATGCAGATGACACCACCCTTATGGCAGAAAGTGAAGAACTAAAAGGCCTATTGATGAAAGTGAAAGAGAAGAGTGAAAAAGTTGGCTTAAAGCTCAGCATTCAGAAAATGAAGATCATGGCATCTGGTCCCATCAGTTTATGGGAAAGAGATGGGGAAATAGTGGAAACAGTGTCAGACTTAATTTGGGGGCTCCAAAATCACTGCAGATGGTGATTGCAGCCATGAAATTAAAAGACGCATACTCCTTGGAAGGAAAGTTATGAACAACCTAGATAGTATATTGAAAAGCAGAGACATTACTTTGCGAACAAAGGTCCGTCTAGTCAGTGTTATGGTTTTTCCAGTGGTCATGTGTGGATGTGAGAATTGGACTGTGAAGAAAGCTGAGTGCGAAGAAATGATGCGATGAACTGTGGTGTTGGAGAAGACTCTTGAGAGTCCCTTGGACTGCAAGGAGATCCAACCAGTCCATTCTAAAGGAGATCAGTCCTTGGTGTTCTTTGGATGGACTGATGCTAAAGCTGATATTCCAATACTTTGGCCACCTAATGTGAAGAGTTGACTCATTGGAAAAGACTCTGATTCTTGGAGGGATTGGAGGCAGGGGGAGAAGGGGACGACAGAGGATAAGATGGCGGGATGGCATCACCGACTTGATGGACGTGAGTTTGAGTGGACTCTGGGAGTTGGTGATGGACAGGGATGCCTGGCGTGCTGCAATTCATGGTTTTGCAAAAAGTCAGGCACAACTGAGTGACTGAACTGAACTGGGGAACCCTGTTGATCATTTTCTATTATGTTATGAACCTTTGGAGACTGAGAAGGCCAGACTTTATCCCTCTAGGTCTCCTCGCCTCTAACTTCTACTTGAATTTGGCCAGGGGTGGACAAAGAGTTTGGTGAGTCAGTGGAGAAAGATTAGTGGATTGATTTTTTCCTCTGACTCCTTTCTTGCTGGGAAGTGGCCAGGTTCTCCACTGAAGCCCAGAGGTCTGGTCAGAGAACCTTGCTTTTAGCTGCAGCTATGTACAAGACTCCTTAGAGACTGCAATATCCATTCTCTTCCTTTGCCCTGTTGGCCTAAAAGTGTTCATGCATCCATGTTCTTGCCTGACTCAAAGAGTTTTGCTTTTCCTTTTTTGTTTTTAATTTTATTTTTTTATTTTTTATTTTATTTTATTTTTATTTGTATATATTTATATATTTTTATTTTATTTTTATTTTTAATTATTTTTTTATTGGAGGCTAATTACTTTACAATATTGTATTGGTTTTGCCATAAGCTAGCCTTAGCTCTGATACAGCTTCCAAATCCTTAAGTTCATTGTCTGTTAGTCACTCAGACATGTCTGACTTTTGTGATCCCCAGGGACTGTAGCCTACAGGCTTCTCTGTCCAAAGGCTTCTTCAGACAAGAATGCTAGATTGGGTAATGGTTCCCTTCTGCATGGATCTTCCCTGCCCCAGGGGCGCAACCCAGGTCTCTCACATTGCAGGCAGATTCTATACCATCTGAGCCACTAGGGAAGTGAGACTTCTTTATTTTCCTTATCTGTGTAAATCATCTTCATTTCTGACAATGATAGGGGTGGCTATGGAGCTGCTAGATGAAGATGGTCCCTCAAAGATCTAATGCTAAACTGCTTACAACTCCTCCTGCCCCCAGTCCCTCCCAACATCAGTCTTTTCCAGTGAGTCGACTCTTCACACAAGGTGGCCATGTATTGGAGTTTCAACTTTAGCATCAGTCCTTCCGATGAACACCCAGCACTGATCTCCTTGAATAGACTGGTTGGATCTCCTTGCAGTCCAAGGGACTCTCAAGAGTTTTCTCAAACACCACAGTTCAAAAACATCATTTCTTTGGCGCTCAGCTTTCTTCACAGTCCAACTCTCACATCCATACACGACCACTGGGAAAACCATAGCCTTGACTAGACAGATTTTGTTTGCAAAGTAATGTCTCTGCTTTTTAATATGCTATCTAGGTTGGTCATAACTTTCCTTCCAAGGAAATGATAATTTGATATATGTATATTATTTTTAATTTTACTTTTAATTGGAGTATGATTGCTTTACAATGTGTTGGTTTCTGCTGTACAATGATGAAAATCAGCCATAAGTATACATGTATCCCCTCCTCTTGAATCCCCCACTACACACCCCATCACACTTCTCTGGGTTGTCACAGAGGACTGGGTAAGTATCCTGTGTCACACAGCAACTTCCCACTAGCTATCCATTAATATTTTACATATGGTAATGTACTATGCTTCAATGCTATTCTCTCAGTTCAACTTGCCTTCTCCTTCCCCTGTTGTTTCCACAAACATGTTCTCTGTCTGTGTCTCTCTTCCTGCCCTGAAAATAGTTTAACCAGTATTATTTTTCTAGATTCCATATATATGCATTAGTATACAATATTTGGTTTTCACTTTTTGACTTACTTCACTCTACATAACAGGCTGTAGGTTCATCCACCTCAGCTGAGTTGACCCAAATTCACTTCTTTTAAAGGTTAATTAAAATTCCCTTGTGTAGATGTACCACAGTTTCTTTATCCATTCCTCTCTCAATTCATATCTAGATTGCTTCCATGTCCTGGCTATTGTAAACACTGTTGCGATGAATTTTGGGGTTCACTTGTCTTTTGAATTATGGTTTTCTCAGGGTATACGTCCAATAGTGGAATTTCTCGACATATTGTAGGTTTGTTAGGACTTTCCTGATGGATCAGCAGGTAAAGAATCTGCCTGCAATGCAGACGACACAGGATATGGTTCAATCCCTAGGTCGGGAAGCTCCTCTGGAGGAGGAAATGACAACCCATTCCAGTATACTTGCCCTTTCCATCTGCCCCTCTGCTATAATGCATTTACGTATGTATTAGAAAAGATTTTCCCTTTCTATTAACTTAAGTATCTTAGCTGACATCTGACATGTTTACTTCTTATTTTTTGAAGAGAACACAGGTAAGTTCCACTCTCTTAGACAGCATCAATTATACAACACAATTTTATCAGTTATAGTAATAATGCTATACATTAGATCCTCAGACCTTAAAATTTTCATATGTTAAAATATATAAACTTTTACAAACCCGTCCCTATTTCCTCCACTCTCCAAGCTACGGCAATCACTCTCTTACTCTGTTTCTGATTTCCAATTTTTTTTTTTAGATTTCTTACAACTGAGATCGTACAGTATCTGTCTTTCTCTAACTTATTTTACTTAGCGTAAGATCTTCCAAATTCATCCATGCTGCTACAAATGGAAGTGTGGTACATATACACAATGGAATACTACTCAGCCCTTAAAAATAATAAATTTGACTTAGTTCTAATGAGATGGATGAAATTGGAACCGATTATAGAGAGTGAAGTAAGCCAGAAAGAAAAACACCAATACAGTATACTGACACATATATGTGGAATTTAAAAGACAGTAATGATGACCCTATATGTGAGACAACAAAGAGACACAGATGTATAGAGTGGACTTTTGGACTCTGAGAGAGAGGGAAAGGGTGGGATGGTTTGGGAGAATGGCAATGAAACATGTATATTTTCCTGTAAGAAACGAAGCGCCAATCTATGTTCAATGTAGGATGCAGGATGCATGTGGCTGATGCACAGGATGATTCAAGTAGAGGATGTGGGGTGGGAGGTGGGAGGGGGCTTCGGCATTGGGAGATTGTGTTCACCTGTGGCTGATTCATGTCAATGTATGGCAAAACAAATATAGTATTGTAATTAAAAAAATAAATAAATTTAATAATAAAAAAATTTAAAAAATTTAAAAAAGAATTTCTTTCTTTTTAATGGCTAAATAAAATTCACACACACATGTATATATATATATATATATATTCACATATATTCACACACACACACACATATATATATATATATATATCATACACATCACATTGTTTTAATCTCTTCACTACTGACAGATCCTTAGATTGTTCCCATAATAGGTTGTTTCTAGGCTACTGTTAATATTGCTGCAATGAACATGGGAGTACAGATTTCTCTTTGAGATAATTATTTCATTTCCTTTGAATATATATGCAGAAATGAATGTATATCTCGAAGTGAGATTAATGGCCATATAACAGTTCTTTGTGAAATTTCGTGAGAAACTTCCAGAAGGTTTCCCATGGGATTTGCACCAATATAGATTCCTACAAATAATCTATTAGACCTCCATTTCCTACACAGTCTCAATCACACTTATTTCTTACTTTTTGGTAAAAACCATTTAAACAGGAATGACGTGGTATATGTTGTACTTCTGATTTGCACTTCCCTGATAGATATGTTGAGCATCTTGTCATATACTTCTTGGGTATTCTATATGTCTTATTTGGGGGAAATTGTCTATTCTGTAAAAAAGTAGCATGCATTTTCCATACTCTATTTGAATATATAAAACTCAGTTACCTATCCATATACCAAAACACATTACAGAAATACAAATAATCCCATTTATAATTGCATCCAAAAAATAAAATACTTAGAAATAATTTTAAGCAAGGTGTTGAAAGATCTATGTATGAAAACATTCAAGACACTCATGAAATTAAATGGTTAAAAGACACAAAAGGAAACATATTTCATATTTATTGACTGGAAGAATTAATATTGTTAATAAATCCATACTACTCAAATCTATCTACATATTCACTGCAGTCTCTTTTAAAATTCCAAAGGCATTTTTCACAAAACAGAACAAAAATATTTCTACAACTTGTATAAAACTGTTGTTCTTCAGTTGCCAGGTCCTGTCTGTCTCTTTGTGACTTCACAGACTGCAACATGCCAGATTTCCTTGTCCCTTAATATCTCCTAGAATTAGCCCAAGTTCATGCCAATTGAATTGGTGATGCCATCCAACCATCTCATCCTCTGTCACCCTCTTTTTCTTCTGCCTTCAATCTTTCCCAGCATCAGGGTCTTTTCCAGTGAGTCAGCTGTTCATATTAGGTGGACAAAGTACTGGACCTCCATCAGTCATTCTGAAGAGTATATGGGGTTGATTTCCTTTAAGGTTGACTGGTTTGATCTCCTTGGTGCCCAGGGACTCTCAAGAGTCTTCTACAGCACCACAGTTTGAAAACATCACTTCTTCAGCACTCTGCCTTTTTATTGTCTGTCCAGGTCTTACATGCCTACATGACTACTAGAAAGAACATAGCCTTGACTGTACAGACCTCTGTCGGCAAAGTGATGTTTTAGCTTTTAACACACTATCTAGGTTTGTCACAGCTTTCTTTCCAAGAAGCAATCGTCTTCTAATTTCATGGCTGCAGTCACCATACAGTGATTTTAGAGCCCAAGAAGAGGAAATCTGTCACTGCTTCCACCTTTTCCCCTTCTATTTGCCATGTAAATGATGGGACCAGATGCCATGATCTTAGCTTTTTGATATTAAGTTTTAAGCCGGCTTTTTCACTCTCCTCTTTCACCCTCATCGGAGGCTCTTTAGTTCCTCTTTGCTTTCTGCCATTAAAATTGTATCATTCACATATCTGAGGTTGTTGATATTTCTCCAAGCAATCTTGCTTCCAGCTTTTAGGACTCACTCAGTCCAGCATTTCGCATGATGTGCACTGCATATAAGTTAAATCAGCAGAGTGAAAATATTCAGCCTTGATGGACTCCTTCACTAATTTTGAACCAGTTTATTGGTCCTTTTCTGCTTGTAACTGTTGCCTTTTGAACTGTATACAGGTTTCTCAGAAGATGGATAAGGTTTATCTGGTGTGCCCATCTCTGTAAAATTTTCCACTTTGTTGTGATCCACACAGTCTGGTGAGGTCAATGAAGGAAATGTTTTTCTGGAATTCCCTTGCTTTCTCTATGTTCCAGCAAATGTTGCCAATTTGATCTCTATTCCTCTGCCTTTTCTAAACCCAGCTTGAACATCTGGAAGTTCTGGGTTCACATAATGCTGAAGCCCTGCCTGGAGAATTTTGAGCATAACCTTACTAGCACTGGAGATGAGTGCCCCTGTTCAGTGGCTTGAACATTCTTTAATACTGCCCTTCTTGGGAATTGGGACGAGGATTGACTTTTTCCTGCCCTCTGGCCACTGCTGGCCTTTCCAAATTTTCTGACACATTGAGTGGAGCACTTTAAATGCATCATCTTTTAGGATTTTGAATAACTGTGCTGGAATTCCATCACCTCCACTAACTTTATTGGCAGCAGTTCTTCTTAAGCCCCATTGGAGTTCACATTCCAGAATGTCTGGCTCTAAGTGAGAGACTACACCATTGTGATTATCTGGGTCATTAAGATAAATTTTTGTATATTTCTTCTGTGTCTTTTTTCCATTTCTTCTTGGTCTATTCTGCTGTATTAAAGCACAAAATTCCAAAGCGTCAAGTGATCCTGAGAAAGAACAAAATTCGAGACTAGGGTTGCTGATTTCAAATTGCATTAGAAAGCTACCATAATCAAAACAGAATGATTTGCTTCTGGCACGAAAACAGACACATAGATCAACAGAGCAGAACAGCAAAGCCGAAAAAAAAAGTAAACCCATATATTGTCAGTTAGCATATGAAAAAGGAGCCAAGAATATCCACTGGGGAAAGGAGAAGCTTTTCAAAATGGCCCTGGGAAAACTGGATAGTCCTATGAAAAATTGAAACTGTACCCTGGTCTTTCACCATATACAAAAATCAAATAAAAAGTGATTAAAAGTTGAACATAAGACTTTAAGCAACTAAACCTCTAGAAGAATACATTGAGGTATTCTTCTTGCCATTGGTCTTTACAACGAGTTTTGGGATTTCACACCAAAAGCAAAGGCAACAGCTGCAAAAACAAACAAGTGAGATCACATCAAACTCCAAACAAAGAAATATCAACAAAATAAAATGGCAATACATGGGTTGACAGAAGATATTTCCAAATCATATATTTGAAAAGGGCTTAATATCCAAAAAACACAAGACATAAAATTCAAGGGCAAAAACCACAAATAATCCAAAATTTTAATGGAGTGTAAGGAAAGTAAGAGTTTCAATAAATCTGAAGATAAGACTGTAGATGAGAGACACAGCAAGGTTTCCTTCTAGAACAGCAAAAGCCTGTGCCTTCCTGGCATTAATTTCTTCATCTCTACTCACTTGTTTGACAATTACAGTTCCATGTGTACGTTCTTCAGTCAATAGCAATCACCCCATAGTGAGCTATAATATGTACTAAGAACAGCCCCATTGGGGGAAGGAGGTTAATATTTGCATCCTTACTAATGAGGCATATCCAAAGGCAGGTAATTTCCAGAGTTCACCACTCCATTGTTTTTATGTTTCACTTCAAAATTGAGCCACCCAGTAAGGAAAATGAATTAAGAGACCTCAACAATATACAGATAGAAAATCAGTTTTAAATGGGAGCCTTAATGGATTATAATTTGGGGGTAACTTGTTACTACTGTTGTAACTGTAGTCCTTTGGATTCTCTACTGCCTCCATTAAAAATTTATTATAAATAGCAATACCAACACAGGGACCCATACTACTAAAGTTATAGTGAATAGAGAAAGACATAGAATATATTAGGCAAGTGGTGAAAGTATGTAAAGTCGGCAATGGTAGTAAAGTAAAGGGCAGTATTGACTTGAGGAAGGGAGGAAGGTTCTCAAAGTTTCTTGAAGCACCAAGATTGAGCCAGATGTGAGGAATTAGCTTAATTTGTAAACCAGAAACTCTACCAGAAGAAATTTACGTTCATAAAAACATTATGAAGCTAAAACCAAAATATAGACAGAGAATAGGGTAGGGGTGGGTATATAGACATTCAAAGTTCTCCATTGCTTAGTGTATCAGGCTCTCAAGAACCACTCTCACTGAAGTCTTTATCTATTGTTCAACCTGCAGGTACCAGCATGGAGAAAGATAGCTCTACTCCACAGGCAGTGGACCCCTACTTTTATGGCCTCCTGGTTTTCCTTAAGAGAATCCCGTGTAGCAGATTTCCTCCATCCCATCCCATCAGGCTGACTCCCCACAGTCAACAGCAGTCCTCACCCCGGGATCATTCTGCAATCCCCATGGCTCCAGCTCCCAGCTTCCCTGGACACCAGTGGACTTACAGCCCTGTCCGAGGTATGAAAGGCTGCAGCATGGCTTGTCTATGTGGTTCTCACTCCGTTCAGACTGTCACAGACTAGAGTTCACTCCCCCAACTGCTTCAAATGCCTCCCCCATCCCAGTGAATGGCCTTGGACATGGGAATCTCTCCCCTGCGCTTCAGTTCCTTCTCCCCCAGGTGCAGGCTGGTCCCCTTGCTCTCTTCCTTCTTTCCCCTTCCTCCTTGTTCCTTCTCTCCTTTGTCCTACTGAGTTCTGTATGGATCCGGATGTTCCTTCTCAGCACTCAGGGAGTCCTGCCAGTGTTCACCTCGTCTTCTGTGGGAACTGCTGCATCTTTAGATTTTCTCTATGCATCGCTGGAGAGAGGTGTACCTCACTTCCACCTACCCCACCATCATCTTGCCCACCCCTTTTATGCATGTATTAGAAATGAGTTTCCCTTTCTGTTAAGAAACACTGTCATCACCACACACGTTTAACTTTTGCTGTTTGAGGAGAACACAGGTAAGTTCCACTGTCTTCAGTTCAGTCAGTCATTCAGTGGTATCCCACTTTATTTGACCCCTGAACTGCGGCAACACAGATTCCCTGTCCATAAACTCTCAGAGCTTGTTCAGTCTCATGATTAGATCTCATGATAGACCATGAAGCTCAAACTTAGGTCCTCAGACCTTATTAATTTTTATTCATGAAAATATGTAACCTTTAAAAATCTCTCCCTATTTGTCCTACCCTCCAGTCTTTGGCAATCATTTTTTGTACTCTGCATTCCATCTTTTTTTTTTTCCTACTGAGTTTCTTTATAATTGAGATCATATGGTATTTGCCTTTCTCTGATTTAGTTCACTTGGGGCGATGCCCTTCAGTTTCATCCATGTTGCCACAAATGGAAGGATTTATTTCTTTTTCTAATGGCTAAATAATATTTACCTATATATGTCACATCACATTGTTTTAATCCATTCACCTGTTGAAAGATACTCAGGTTGTGCCTATACCAAGGCTACTGTAAATAATGCTGCAATGAACATGGGAATACAGATCTCTCTTTGAGACAATGATTTCATTTCCTTTGACTATATATCCAGAAGTGGGATAATGCATCACATAACAGTTCTCTTCTAAATTTCTTTCCTTTTTAATTTTTATTTTTACTTTATTTTGCTTTACAATACTGTATTTGCTACGCCATACATTGACATGAATCAGCCTCGGGTGTACATGAGTTCCTAATTCTGAACCCCCTCCCACCTCCCACCCCATATCATCTCTCTGGATCATCCCCATGCACCAGCCCCAATTTCTTGAGGAACCTCCACACTACTTTTCTATGGTAGTTGCACCGTACACATCCCCACCAACAGTGCATAAGCACTCTGTTTTCTCCACATCCTCAATGACATTTGTCATTTCTTACATTTTTGGAATCAGCCATTCAAACAGGTATGAGGCGATACCTCTTGTGCTTTTCATCTGCATTTCCTTTATTATTAGTGATGTTGAGCATCTTGTCATATACCTCTTGATCATTTACATGTCTTCTTTGTGGGAAAATGTCTATTCTTTAAAGATGTAGTGTACATTATGTTTACTATATTCCAATATTTGAAACTCAGTTGCTGACCTATATATCAACAATGAGCTATCAGAAAGTAGAATAAAGAAAACAATCCCATTTACTATTGCATCACAAAAAGATAAAACACTTAGAAATAAACTTAAGCAAGGTGTTGAAAGATTTGATGCAAAACCTTTAAGACATTGATAAGAGAAATTTTAAAAGAGTTAAAGATATGTAAAGTTAGGTTGGTTGTCTATTCACTGTGTTTCTTGAGGTAGGATTTGTATGACTATAAACTTCCTTCTTAGAACTGCTTTTGTTACATCCTATAGATTTTAGATCATCATGTTTTCATTGTTCTTTGTTTCTATGAGTGTTTTGATTTCCCTTACTTCTTCAGTGGAGAAGGCAATGGCACCCCACTCCAGTACTCTTGCCTGGAAAATCCCATGGATGGAGGAGCCTGGAAGCCTGCAGTCCATGTGGTCGCTAAGAGTCAGTCACTTCTTCAGTGACCTGTTCATTATTTAGAAATGTGTTGTTTAATCTCCATGTGTTTGTGTTCTTTACAGTTGTTTTTTTTTCCTATGATCGATACCTAGTCTCACAGTGTTGTGGTCAGAGAAAGTGCTTGATATAATTTCAATTTCTTTAAATTTACTGAGGTTTGATTTATGACCCAAGATGAGGAAAATGTTCCATGTGCACTTGAGAAGAAAGTGTATTCTGCATTTGGATGGAATGTGCTGAAGATACCAGTTAGGTCTGTTTGCTCTAATATTTCCTTTTAGGCTTATGTTTCCGTGTTAATATTCTGTTTTGATGATCTGTCCATTGGTATAGGTGCGGTGTTAACATGCCCTACACTTACTGTATCACTGTCAACTTCCCCTTTTATGTCAGTTAGTGTTTACATATGTATTGAGCTGCTCTTATGTAGGGTACATAAATATTGAAAATTGTTATGTCTTTTTCTTGGACTGATCCCTTGATCATTTGTTAGTGTCCTTCTTTATCTCTTATAACAGTTTTTAAGGTCAATTTTTTTCTGATATGAGAATTGCCAATCTGGCTTTCTTTTTTTCTATTTGCATGGAATATCTTTTTCATCCTCTCACTTTCAGTCTGTATGTATCTCAAGGACTGAAATGGATCTCTTGTAGACAGCATATATATGGGTCTTGTTTTTGTATCCATTCAGCCAGTCTGTGTCTTTTGGTAAGAATGGGAGAAAATAATAGCAAAAAAACAACTGAAAAAGGATTGCTTTCTAAAATACAAGCATCTCAAACAACTCAGTCATCAAAAGAGAAGGCAAGAACTGCAAAAACAAACTAGTGAGACCACATCAAACTCAAAACCTTCTTCACAGTAAAAGAAGCCATCAATAAAATGAAATGGCAACCTATGGAATGAAAAAAAATATTTGCAAATCACATATTTGGTAAGGGTTTCATATCCAGGTATATGTAAGAGACTCATGCAACTCATAAAGAAATCAAACAACCCAAATTATTAAATGAGCAAAGGAAGAGTAAGTGTTTTTAAAAATCTGAAGAGTAGACTGTAGATGACAGACACGGTAAGTTTTTCCTTCCAGAACAGAACCTGTGTCTTCCTCGCATTGCATTCTTTATCTCCAATCACCTGTTTGGTGACTGCAGTTCACAGTATACATCCTTCACTCAATAGCAATCAGCCTACACTGGGGTGTATGTGCTAAGAAGAGCCCTACTAACTATAAAAAACTAATAATCACACACTTAATCTTGAAGCATATAAAATCCAAGGGGATTTTTAGAATTTTCCACTCCTTTGTTTTCTACATTCTCTTTCAAAATTGAAACACCTCGTATGGAAAAATGAGTAGGGGACCTCAACAATACATGGATAGAAAGTCAGTTAAAACTGGGAGCATTACTGGATTATAATTTGGGGGAATGTATCATTACTAACACTTGTAATTTTACTCCCTTTATTTTTATACACTAGGTTGATGTTTATTTAAAATAGTAATACCAGCATAGAGCACATAGTACTCAAGTAACAGTAGATTGAGAAAGACAAAGCTTATGAGGCAGGAAGTGAAATCACAGAAAATTAGCAATGGTATCAAAACAAGGGACATACTGCCTAGAAAGAAAGCAGAGTTCTCTAATTTTGGAGAAAACATGAAGAAGCCAGATGTGAGCCAACCAGCTTAAGCTGTATACCAGAAACTGCACCAGAAGGAAAATGAAGTTCATAAAATATGCTGATGCTAACGCCAAAATCCAGACAGTAAGAGAATAGGGTAGGGTTTATGTAGATGATGAAAACTACTCAGAGAGGTAGACATGGAAGCAAATACACGAATGAGCTTTAGAAAGATCAAAGCACAAAAGGGTCTGAAAAATAAATCATAAAAGGACTTGGTAGTCTGGTCAAAAGAATAAGAGAATCAAATTAGAAAACCAAAATATAAAGATTTGTGCACATGATCGACCCAGAGAATGCTCAGTAGAGAAAATTTTGGCCTTAGTGGACCAGCGAACAGAAGCCTCCAGCATCAGGAACAAAAACGCTGGGCCGGACTCAGGACTGTGCGCTTCTGAAAACAGCCTCAGTTTCAAAGTTTGGGCACTATACCACCTAAAATCGATCACAGACAAGGATTATAGCTTGCTATGGCACTGAATCACAGACAGTAGTGTGTGAATCAGCCATAGGTATACCTCACGTCCCCTCGAATTTTAACCTCCTTTCCACCTTCCTTCCTGTCCCAACCCTCAAAGTCGTTACAGAAAAATATGGAAGGCTTCACAAATTTGTGTGTCTTCCTTGGGAAAGGGCCATGCTAATCTTCTCAGTATTATTCCAATTATTTAATATATGTGTTACCAAAGCAAACACACATCTAACATTTTAGCAGAATAAAAAATCATATAGTTAGTCATCTACCAATAAATGATCAATTACATTAGGAATTAGGGTATTCTGCTATATCTACTATCCATTATAGAATTTAAATTTTATAAGGTCCAAAATTCCATGTAGGAATTAATCACATATTTATGCATAACACATGTATACATGCACAGAAATATATGCACACAAACACTTCTGTGTTATACAAACTATTATTCTCCTTGCCTCTCACAATAAGGTCTTTAGTTGATGACAGATATAGTCCCAAATTTCTCCAACTTATATGTCTCTTTTTGAGAACCACTTCTTTTATTTTCATCATCTAATTTCAAATGACCAGTTTATCCTTAGATACCATGCCCCTTTAAACAAACGAAGAGCAGAGAAAACCTCATAAATGCTGATATCTTATCCTTCATTAAATTACCACTGTTCTGGTAAATTGGAAAAAGAATCATGTTCAGATCTCATTTAGGAGGATAAAATCTCTATTTTATCAGTTCTCTTATCCAAACTCAATTCTTGCTCACTTCAGTCTTAAATTCTGTTTATTTACAAAGGATGCACAGGAAAAATAATATTAAAATCATGATTGCAAGAGTCTATGACTTTATGCTTCTGTTGGCCAAAGGTAGGGCCAGGAATAATTTCTGAAATATTACAATACATCATGGAAGCATGAAGATCTAGTTCTACTGTCAAAGAGGAGATGTTTGGAAATGGCTCAAAAACTAAGCCCCATGGGTTGTCAGAATGTACTCCTGACCAGACAGATAAATTTTGTCCCTAAAAAGTCAAAGTCAGGAAAGGGCAGGCCTTGTTTGCAGAGCCAATGACGCTGTCTTGGGTGCTGACCAGGTAATATTCTTGCATTACCATTTGGAGTTTTATTTGCTGTTTTCTCAAAGAAACAAATGTAATGAGAAGATTAAAGATGCATAAAAGTACAAAAGCTGTCATGGTGCCTAGAAGAAGGCTAGCTAGCAGAACCAGGCCCCCACACTGATAATTGTCAAAGACTTTAACAGTGAGTGTTTTATAGACAGAGTGGAACAAGTGGATAAAACCAAAGTTCTAGGATCACTGCTGTTTTGCAGTCAAAGACGAAATATTTTTCTCTTTAAGCAGAGTCATCACATCTCCTGATGTGGTCCTGGTTACACACATGCAGACCGAGAGCCACAGGCATGTGTGATGTGACATCAGGAAGTGAAGAGATGAGTGTATTGGTGCCCAGTCACCTGCATCTGCTAATAATGGAACCTGGGGAAAATTACTTGCCCTCTCCAACTCCAATTGCATCTTCATTAACATAACTTGATGATCATAGTGAAGATTAAGCCTATCTCACAGGGTTACTGTGAAACACAAATTTTAAGATGTTTGGAAGCTTATGGGAAAGTATCAAAGACATGCATGGGGTTCCTAAGGTGAGTGAGCAGACCCAAGAAACAGTATCCTTTTTCTCTTGGTATTCTCTCTGTACTCTGTAATACAATCAGTCAGTAATGTGTTTACTGTTACCCCAACGTGATGGTAAACCACACAGATCAACTGTATTTTTCTTGCCATTTCAGTGTCTAAAATGCAGGCATTAGTCAATGTAGAGTGAAAAAAATTACGAACACCTAGAGGGCTTCGCTGCTCAGAGTCTGCAGAGTCCCAACATTAAACTGTCTTAAAAGAATGACCTAAACACTCTGGCTCAGAATTAAGTTCCAAATGTTTGCAGAGCACAGAAGTACTTCTGGGAGCAATACAAAAATGCAGGGAGTAACCTATTCTCCAACTCTCTATCTGTGCAAATATCATCATCCATGTAAATTGATACAGAATGCACTCCTTCCCCACCCCAGCTGCTACAGCACCAACTCCTGCTCAGAGAAACAGAGAAAGAGAAGGCTTCCCTCCACAGAACAGGTTTGTTAAACTGGCTCATGTTTTTATTTAAGCAGGGTCCTGCCTGCTGCTGCTGGTCATGTCAAATCTGCTCTTGTGCCAAGGCGACTCATGCCCGTCCTGCAGTCCTGATGTATTTGACTTCGCTGTGAAAACACTTACAGACCTGTTTATCGATGCCACCAGCCTGTCCCACGACTTCCATTACCTTTCCACCATAATGTTCAATGAGTTTGTAAGTACTGTGGTGGTGGTGGTTTAGATGCTAAGTCATGTCCGACTCTTGTGACACCGTGGACTGTAGCCCATCAGGCTCCCAGATGGAACCTGGCATAATTGACTGGTCTATACCAGCCTTTAAACAAGAAGGCTACATCAGCCAAACTTCAAGTAACACAATCTCTATGTCAAAGAAGCCGTCTGCTGGTAAGATGTGGAAATTGAAGAAAGGATCAGTTTTGTGAAATCTCAAAGATTCATTAGAAGTGCAATAACGTTTTCAATTTCCTTTCATTCATTTTCTTTTGTAAATTTCCAAAATAAATGATGTTGTATTTGTCAGCTCGGAATGACATAAAAGAATACTCAGGGGAATAAACAACAGAAATTTATTTCCTCACACTTCTTGGGGCAAGGTAGCAGATAAGGGTGCCCGCAAGGTGAGGTTCTGGTAAGAACTTTCTTCCCATGCTGGCTTCTCCGTGTGTCGTCACACAGGGTGGTGGGTGGGGAAGAGAGAGAGAATAAAAGACACAGAGGCACAGAGAGAATTCTCTGGTGTTTCCCTTCATGAAGACACTAAACCTATTGAATCAGTGCTCCACCCTAAGAGCTCATTTAACCTTAATGGGCTTCGCTGGTGGCTCAGATGGTAAAGAATCTGCCTGCAATGTGAGAGACCTGGGTTCTATCCCTGGGTCTGGAAGATTCCCTGGAGAAGGGAATGGCAAGCCACTCCAGTATTCTTGCCTGAGAACTCCCATGGACAGTGGAGTCTGGTGGGCTACAGTCCATGGGGTCCCAAAATGTTGGAACCCTTTTCAAAAGACAGTACTTTGGCAGTTAGGGCTCTGACATATGAAGTTGAAGAACACACATTCAGTCCACAATACTACCTGACACAAAGCACTTTTAGGTGGGACTGGGGAAAAGCAAGCATGTTGATTTACTGGTACTTCAATTTTTCTCTGAGATTTCTTCTCCAGGCTCAGAGTAAATAGCCAGTAAATGAGAACTGCTCTGCAGTGAACTGGGTGGACGGAATATGTTAAACAAAGCTGAAATCCGGTCACAAAGACAAATAATGCTAGTTTTTTTAATGCTACAAGTTATTGTTTTAAGATTTGCAGGGTATAGCTTTAGAGCTACAGTAGAAAGGGAGTTTACAATTGGAAACAATTATTCTTTTTCTGATGAAGTTATTTTTGAAAGTTGTATGTTAATTCTTTTAGGTCAGTCAAGGAACACAGAGTAGAGCAGACAGCTAATAAAAAGCGATACTAAAGGTTTCTAGTGAATTTGCGTAGTTCTTTTTACTCACTAGTTTTTGTTTAATCCTCCGTTATTGACTGTCCATTTTTTGGCAACTCTTCCAAGTAATCTCTTTAAATGTTCATAATTTTCTCTAAAGATTACTTTTTCTCTATCAATGTGTTAGCTAGATTTCTACTCTTATTATTCTCAGTCCATTGCTTAGTATTTCCTACAACTTTATACCATGTTTTTCTGACGTACTATTTTGTCACCATAAACAAGATTGTATTCTGCACCTGGGATGAACACTAAGCTTTTTGGTGTGTGGATTCAGATAAGTCAAAGTCATAACTGTATACTTCCTTATAAGGGAATATATTGGTTCTAACCCACAATAAACAAGAGATTAAATGGTTAAATATAGGTGCTTGCATGCATTCTAAGTCACTTCAGTTGTGTTCAACTCAACTTTTCAGCCCTACTGACTGAAGTCCAACAGGCTGCTCTCTCCATAGGATTCACAAGGCAAGAATCCTGGAGCATGCTGCTGTACCCTCTTGCAAGGAATGCTCTTCACCTTGGGATCAAACCTGAGTCTTCTTATATCTCTTGCATTGGAAGGAATGTTCTTTACCACTACCGTCACCTGGGAGGCACCAACTATTGGTACTTATATACTATATTCAGAGAGGAGAATGGCACCCCTCTCCAGTACTCTTGCCTGGAAAATCCCATGGATGGAGGAGCCTGGTGGGCTGCAGTCCATGGGGTTGCTAAGAGTCGGACACGACTGAGTGACTTCACTTTCACTTTTCACTTTCATGCATTGGAGAAGGAAATGGCAACCCACTCCAGTGTTCTTGCCTGGAGCATCCCAGGGACAGGGGAGCCCAGTGGGCTGCTGTCTATGAGGTCGCACAGAGTCAGACACGACTGAAGTGACTTAGCAGCAGCAGCAGCATGTACTATATTTCGTTCAAATACTAAGAAAAAGATAATGATAAAACAGAGAAGGGGAAAGTTAGAAATGTTTTATGTAAAATCTTTTGTATAGAGACAATGTATAGAAAAAGTAGGAAAGGAATGACTTTCAAATTTTGTGATGCCTCCCTGTTATTACGTCTATCAAACATGTTAATGTCCTGGTAATGGGTTAATCTACTGAATGCCCAACGACCCTAACTAAGTGCACAATCACTTTCAGAATGAAAAATATGCCCAGGGCAAACAGCACTATATCAATGCCACCAAGAGCTGCCACACCAATCGCCTTCATACTCCTGAAGAAAGAGAAAAAGCCCAACAGATGAATGTGAGTCTTTCACCTGGTTGGTTTTTTTTTTTTTTTTTTTTCCTTACCAGATCAAATGAGACAGTATATAACTTACCAGGCTTCAGATTATTAGAAGTAATAGTAACTGTACATACAGAAAAAGGTGAAGGAACTATAAGCAATTGAAGAGAAATTATATTATGAAATTAATGAAGCATAAGCAGAAACAAGTGAGGACTAAAGATCTGTAGAAGCAACATAAATAACAGATCTATAAATTGTCCAGGCAGACAAGTTTAGCTCAACCAATGTATTAGACACAAGATTGCAGCTATTATACTGTACGAAAACAGGAAATGAATGGGAATTTTCATGTAGAAAATATAAGATTGAAAAATTCATTAAATGTAAGAAACACACCCAGTTTTGAGTACTCCATGTTACTAATGACTGCTACATGGAGTCCTATATGGCACCATCTGAGTCATTGCATCTTCCTTTCAAGAATCTCCTGATTCTGCTTCTACTTCCCTGACACTTCTACTTCCCTTCTCAATGACGAATGAAGTCCTCTGTCACCTTTTATTCTTAATTTGTAAGTCTCCCCCACAATGGCCTGTAAAACATTGCCTTGCTTCTCATGGCTACAACAATTGCCTTTGTTCTGAGGACAACACAGTTTACATGTCAAGCCTCAATCATTTATGGCAGCTCCAAATTTTCATCATAATAATCTTTCCTTTCTGATTTCCTGTATTATCCTTCATCCTAACATTATTTAAAATATTTTCACATGCATCCCCCCTTAAAATACTATCTATCTTCTCTCTCTACAACTTTCTTTATGATACCAGCATTCTTTTCCTCTGTTAAGCTCATTAATAAAGAGGATGATCAAGTAAAGGAAAAATATCAAAGTGGAGGAGGAGGAGGGATTTTTCAATAAGATTAAATTTAAAGTTTACTGAGAGTTACTACATGGACATATATTTTACTGAGCACTTTATGTGCATTACTATATTTAATCCTATTCAGTTCTCTGATCTTTACCACTAAAACAGTTCATGGCTTTAAAGAAATCAAGCATATTAACTAGAGATCTACAGCCCCTGTGATTTTCAGGCTCATTTCTGCTAGTAGTAGTGAACTAAAGGGGAAACCCTCCATTGTGAATCCCACTGATGCTGTTACTAAAGACAATGCTGTGCCATCTTCTGCCCAGACACATGTCAACAAAACAGACTCTTCTGATGTCAGCAGGGGGCTAGAGTCGGGATCAGCTGAGGAGAGAAGCCTCTTTAGGAATGTCATTGTCTTCCTCCTTGTCTCTTTGTTGTAATATCATAAAACAATTACCGATCAAATATTAATACGAAGGACTCATCTGATTCATTAACACAAATGAATCACTGGGTGACAATGATATGGGCACAGGTGGAATCCCTCTTTCCTGGGTCAGGCTCTGCAGGCACATACTGACTTGCCGTAAATACTTAGATTCTCTCACACAAATATACAAACACAAAAGAACTCACTGAGTGGTGGTAGAATTTCAGAGGAAAAAAGAAAATTCTTCATGTTATATAGAATTCGTCAGAAGAATTAGCTTCTAAAATACCTAGACTCTTGATAATTCAGTAAAGTGTGAACTAAGAGCTTATGTTTTATACTTTTTCAACTTTTACTACCTTCAAAAATCTCTGCATGCACATAGGAATAACCACGTTTTTTAGGTCAGCTGCTCTGAGCAAAGATCACTTGTTACCAAAACCACTGAATTGTGATTATTATTTTTTTGAATTGTGATTATTTTAATGAGACTGTTTCTTATGGTTGCTTAGAATGAAGACCTTAGTAAGTGTATACTCATGTTACTGTACTCCTGGAATAGACCTCTGTATCATCTAGTCAAAGAGCTGCCAAGTTTGAGAAATGTCTCAGATGCTATCCTATCAAGTGCCATAAAGAGTGAGAAAAATTCAGACAAACTTCAAGGATTCATAGAGAGGCAATTCAGCCAGGTAAGCATCCTGCAGAGTGCTTTCTTGCTTTGTTCATGAATGAAAGTGGTGACCTCTGTAATGCGTAAGGAGTTTGGAATTATCTCATTTTGTAAGAAAAAGATTCATGACCTCCATATACTAGACTGCTACTACATAAAGCAGGAGCCAAGTCATTCCTAGTGATAGATTCTACTGTAAAGGAATCAGAATTTCACTGCAATTTTTGACATGTGCAGCCTTCCCTGCATTGCACACAATTCCACCGAAGCTTGCCTCTTCCTGGGCACAGGTGGTTAAAATATTTTCAAGAGTAAGAGAAGTAGAGAACAGAATTACCAAGATCAGCATTTTCTTCAGAATACCCCAGGACATCTGCTATTCAAATTCCACTTGTCTTCTTTCTCTGTTCTCCTAAAATCAAAGGATGAAAGTGGGAAGGAAGGAAAGAGAAAGTTAAAACTAAACTTGAGTTATGTTTCTACTTTTTAGCTTCCTAATAGTTTTCTCATAGGCTGGCTCCAAAATCCATATCTAGAGAGTTTTATTAAGGCTTCCCTGGTGGCTCAGACAGTAAAGCATTTGCCTGCAGTACGGGAGACCCGGGTTCGATTCCTGGTTCAGGAAGAACCCCTGGAGAAGGAAATGGCAATCCACTCCAGTACTCTTGCCTGGAAAATCCCATGGACGGAAGAGCCTGATAAGCTACAGTCCATAGGGTCGCAAAGAGTTCGACTGGACTGAGTGACTTTACATCACATCAGAGAGGTTTATGTTTGTATGTCTTCCCCATATCGTAAATTGATAATTAGAAGGGACAAAATAAGCTAACACTAATAAAATGCATAAGAAGTCATTATCTTTTGGGTGTTCAGATTATTTTTCCAGTCAGGTGGAAGATATATGAGGCTCGTATTTACTGGTCAGGACTCCCATCCTTGACATCCAGCGATGAAGACAGGCGTCATTCTGAATTTTATAACCTGTTCCAGTGCCTGCGCAGTGATTCACATAAAGTTGACATGTACACCAAGATCCTGGCGTGCCGAATCCGTAAAACATGCTAAATCCACATCCACCCCATCCAGTTCTGAGATGATCATAATGATCTATCCCATAGCAAGCTACTTTGAAATTTACAGCTGCTCTGTGAAATTTAATGCATGCTCTGTGAAATGGGTCTTCTCTTAAAAGAAAATAAACACAGACTCTGTAGAGATGCCATAATCCAAGAGGGCAATTTGTTCACATTTCCTATCTTCATTTAATAGAAAATCAAAAGAAAATCCACACCTACAATTGAGAGAATGAAGCTCCTATTAAAATTAGTCACAAATAGAGGAAGCCGGCATTACAAAGAAGACCATTAAAAGATTACCTAAGAATCACAGCCAATTATTCTGGGTCAAGTTATTAGAATCAAAGAATTAGACAATTGTTGATGGTTCTGGTCATGCTACCAAGAAGACTGAATTCTCAGGATTCTTTATGAAACCCAGCCACAACCTGTCAGCCAACTATCACAGTGTTACACCAGACAATACAAATGCTTTGCACCTTTTTATAAATAGCATGAGGTTTACTGAACTGTCTAAAGATTGTTAGGATGTTGTCTTAGTCCTTCAGGGTTGCTATAACAAAATATCACAGGCTTAAAAACAAAGGAAATGGATTTCCACAGAGTGGTCATGCAGGGTCCATTCTGGTCACACACTTACTGTATCCTCACACGGGGGGAGGGCTCTGAAACTCTGTGTGTCTCTTATATATAAAAGCACTCATCGCATTGAAGAGGCTCCATTCTTATAACTCTATCACCTCACAAAGGCACCACCTATGGATGCCATAACCATGGGCATCAAGATTTCATCATATGAAAATTCTGAGGGACACAAAGACTGAGACCATAGCAGACACAAAAGTGAACTGGCTCATCCTCCTCCAGTAGCTGTCATCACCCACACTCCACTGCATCCTCATCTCCTGCATCATCTTGCACCCATTCCATACATTCTATCACTCTGGGTTTCCCAAGTCCAGGCGTCAGTCAAGTGTCAGCTCCATCTCATATTCAGCCTATTCAATATTTCCCTCTCCCCTGCTGAGGCCTAGGGGACCTACCAGGAAGTGCAAATGTGTCCATTTCTGCAAGGTTCCTTCTTTCTCCCTTTCTGGATCTTCATTCCTTGGGCCATACTGGAACAGGGTAGCTGGTAATGAGATGGGAAAGTTCTGACATCACTCACTTACATGGTGCTGTTGTAGCCTTTTCTTGGTCCAGATGGACTGATCTGAAATTCCTCCTGGCTGACAAGTGTTTCTCTTGTGGTGTATCCTTGTGATTTTCCAGGACATTCACAGGTTGGGGATCCCCAACTTCATATTTCTTTTATAATCAGGGGAAATGTTCTGGAACCCACAGCTCCCCACCTGCATTAGTCACCAGAGCCTCTCTGTTTCCCTCACTCTGCAAGCACCATCTGGAGAAAATTAAGTAGCCCAGTGAGCTGCCTACTAGCTGACCCACAGGAAACCCATGTATCATAAATACTCTGAACAACTGAATGGCAGAAATACTGGTGTGCATCTGTCCCCGGCCTGGGGCCTCTGGACAATTGTCCAAATGGTTACACAGACACAAAGGCGATCAGGACGCTGGATTCAAAAACACATTTATCTGAGAAGTGAGATGCATTCTCTCTTCCTTTTAGAGTAACTATCCTTGTCATTAATTATTTGCCTTACAACCATGCCCTAGAAGGTCCCTGAATTATAAAATCCTCCAAATAGACTGATTCTATACTGGAACTGGATCAGTGTGACTGTATTAGCATTTCTCAGCCTGTTCAACAGCGTCCAAACAACCTGGGATGAGGGCCAATCTCTTGACTGGCTCTCCTAAGAAGTGATATTCCTGGGCTGGTGTTGCAACATCGTTAGGGCTTTAGCAGTAATTCCTAGTAAACAGAAAATGGGAAATCAAAAGTAGAAGGGAAGGTGGCATGAATAAGAGGGAAGGAAGAGAAAGACAGAAGGAAGGAAAAGCAGCAAAGGGAAAGTGAGTCAAGGACTTGGGTAGTTAAGGATGAAATGCTGTTCAGTTCAGTTCAGTCGCTCATTCATGTCCGACTCGTTACGACCCCATGAATCACAGCACCCCAAGTCTCCCTGTCTATCACCACCTCCTGGAGTTCACTCAAACTCATGCCCACTGAGTTGGTGATGCCATCCAGCCATCTCATCCTCTGTCGTCCCCTTCTCCTCTTGCCCCCAATACCTCCCAACATCAGAGTCTTTTCCAGTGAGTCAACTCTTTGCATGAGGTGGCCAAAGTACTGGAGTTTCAGCTTCAGCATCATTCCCTCCAAAGAAATCCCAGGGCTGATCTCCTTCAGAATGGACTGGTAAGATCTCTGTGCACTCCAAGGGACTCTCAAGAGTCTTCTCCAACACCACAGTTCAAAAGCATCAATTCTTTGGCACTCATCCTTCTTCACAGTCCAACTCTCACATCCATACATGACCACAGGAAAAACCATGTCCTTGACTAGACAGACCTTAGTTGGCAAAGTAATGTCTCTGCCTTTCAATATGCTATTTAGGTTGGCCATAAATTTCCTTCCAAGGAGTAAGCGTCTTTTAATTTCATGGCTGCAATCACCATCTGCATTGATTTTGGAGCCCCCAAAAATAAAGTCTGACACTGTTTCCACTGTATCCCCAGCTATTTCCCATGAAGTGATGGGTTCAGACGCCATGACCTTAGTTTTCTGAATGTTGAGATTTAAGCCAACTTTTTAACTCTCCTCTTTCAATTTCATCAAGAGGGATTTTAGTTCCCTTCACTTCATGCCATAAGGGTGGTATCATCCGCCTATCTGAGGTTATTTATATCTCTCCTGGCAATCTTGATTCCAGCTTGTGTTTCTTCCAGCCCAGCGTTTCTCATGATGTACTCTGCATATACGTTAAATGAGCAGGGTGACAATAAACAGCCTTGATGTACTCCTTCTCCTATTTGGAACCAGTCTGTTGTTCCATGTCCAGTTCTAACTGTTGCTTTCTGACCTGCATATACGTTTCCTAAGAGGCAGGTCAGGTGATCTGGTATTCCCATCTCTTCCAGAATATTCCACAGTTTATTGTAATCCACTTAGTCAAAGGCTTTGGCATAGTCAATAAAGCAGAAATAGATGTTTTTTATGGAACTCTCTTCCTTTTCCCATGACACAGTGGATGTTGACAATTTGATCTCTGGTTCCCCTGCCTTTTCTAAAACCAGCTTGAACATCTGGAAGTTCATGGTTCAAGTATTGCTGAAACCTGACTTGGAGAATTTCAAGCATTACTTTTTAGCATGTGAAATGAGTGCAATTGTGTGGTAGTCTGAGCATTCTTTGGCATTGCCTTTCTTTGGGATTGGAATGAAAACTGACCTTTTCCAGTCCTGTGGCCACTGCTGAGTTTTCCAAATTTGCTGGTATATTGAGTGCAGCACTTTCACAGCAACATCTTCCAAGATTTGAAAGAGCTCAACTGGAATTCCATCACCTCCACTAGCTTTGTTCATAGTGATGCTTTCTAAGGCCCACTTGAATTCACATTCCAGGATGTCTGGCTCTAGGTGAGTGATCACACCATTGTGATTATCTGGGTCATGAAGCTCTTTTTGTACAGTTCTTCTGTGTATTCTTGCCACCTCTTCTTAATATCTTCTGCTTCTGTTAGGTCCAGACCATTTCTGTCCTTTATCGAGCCCATTTTTGCATGACATTTTCCCTTGATAGCTCTAATTTTCTTGAAGAGATCTCTAGTCTTTCCCATTCTGTTGTTTTCCTCTATTTCTTTGCATTGATCACTGAGGAAGGCTTCCTTATCTCTTCTTGCTATTCTTTGAAACTCTGCATTCAGATGCTTATATCTTTCCTTTTCTCCATCACTGTTCACTTCTCTTCTTTTACAGCTATTTGTAAGGCCTCCCAGACAGCCATTTGCTTCTTTGCATTCTTTTTCCATGGGGATGGTCTTGACCCCTGTCTCCTGTACAATGTCACAAACCTTCATCCGTAGTTCATCAGGCACTCTATCTATCAGATCTAGCCCCTTAAATCTATTTCTCACTTCCATTGTATTATCATAAGGGATTTGATTTAGGCCATACCTGAATGGTCTAGTGGTTTTCCCTACTTTCTTTAATTTAAGTCTGAATTTGGCAATAAGGAGTTCATAATCTGAGCCACAGTCAGCTCCCAGTCTTGTTTTTGCTGATTGTATAGGGCTTCTCCATCTTTGGCTGCAAAGAATATAATCAATCTGATTTCAGTGTTGACTATCTGGTGATGTCCATGTGTAGAGTCTTCTCTTGTGTTTTTGGAAGAGGGTGTTTGCTATAACCAGTGTGATCTCTTGCAAAACTCTTAACCTTTGTCCTGTTTCATTCCATATTCCAAGGCCAAATTTGCCTTTTTCTCTAGGTGTTTCTTGACTTCATACTTTTGCATTCCAGTCCCCTATAATGAAAAGGGAATCTTTTGGGGGTGTTAATTCTAAAAGGTCCTGTAGGTCTTCATAAAATCGTTCAACTTCAGTTTCTTCAGCATTACTGCTTGGAGCATAGACTTGGATCATTGTGATATTGAATGGTTTTCCTTGGAGACAAAGAAAGATCATTCTGTCGTTTTTGAGATTGCATCCAAGTACTGTATTTCAGACACCTTTGTTGACCATGATGGCTACTCCATTTTTTCTAACGAATTCCTGCCCACAGTAGTAGATATAATGGTCATCTGAGTTAAATTCACCCATTCCAGTCCATTTTAGTTTGCTGATTCCTAGAATGTTGACGGTCACTCTTTCCATCTCCTGTTTGACCACTTCCAATTTGTCTTGATTTATGGACCTAACATTCCAGGTTCCTATGCAATATTGCTCTTTACAGCATCGGATCTTGCTTCTATCACCAGTCATATCCACAGCTGGGTATTGGTTTTGCTTTGGCTCCATCCCTTCATTCTTTCTGGAGTTATTTCTCTACTCATCTCCAGTAGTATATTAGGCTCTTATAGACGTGAGGAGTTCCTCTTTCAGTGTCCTGTCATTTTGCCTTTTCATACTGTTCACGGGTTCTCTAAGCAAGAATAATGAAGTGGTTTGCCATTCCCTTTTCCAGTGGACCACATTCTGTCAGACATTTCCACCATGCCCCACCCATCTTGGGTGGCCCCACATGGCATGGCTTAGTTTCACTGAGTTAAACAAGGCTGTGGTCCTTGTGATTAGGTTGAGTAGTTTTCTGTGTGGACCGCGCAGAATCGTACCAGCTGCAAAGGACCATGCAGAAGCATGGCCAAGAGGAGCTACCCCACGTCTGAGGTCAGGGACAGTGGCCCAGAGTGCCAGGCTGTGATGGCGCGGAGCGGCCGAGAGGAAGCTACCTCATGTCCAAGGTCAGGGATGGCGGCTGAGAGGGAACTAACCCATGTCCAAGAAGTTGAGGCTGCTCAGGCACAGGAGGGCCAAGAGGAGCTACTCCACGTTCAAGGTTAGGAGTGGTGGCTGTGAGGAGATACCCTTCGTCCAAGGTAAGGGGCAAGGGGTGGGCTTTGCTGGAGCAGCCGTGAAGAGATATCCCACATCCAAGGTAAGAGAAAACCAAAGAAGACAGTAGGTGTTGTGAAGGCATCAGAGGGCAGACACACTGAAACCATAATCACAGAAATGCCATTAGAACACTTTATTTTTAAGGACCCAAATATATATGCTTTTTTAAATATTCTAAGAGCATATATCTCATATTCACTTTTATTTCTTTCTGTTCTCTGCTCTTTTTCCTGAAATTGTTCTTTATATTAGGAGTATTCTTTTATTGTTACTAAAGGCCATAGTTCTAGCGATGAACAAACCTTGGAAACTCTTCAGGGCAGAATCCAGCCAAATTGTCTTATTTTAGGCAAAGATACCTTTCACCCACATACAGGAACACTCTCCAGCAAAACCAACCTCTTCCCTCATAGGCAGGGTTATTTTTGCCTGAGTCCTGCCCCCTGCCTCTACCTGGGATGACCCAAACCTTTCAGAACATGACAGAATATTCTGCCCCAAAGCAGTCTATCAATCCGTCCTTTGGCATCTTCATGCATGTAAAGTGTCAATTTTCTTGTGTTTTCACTTTCTTCTTTCCAAAGGCAAAAGACCATGAAAAAACCCTGTAAGCACTTTCTAAGTCATTTACTGCCCCAAACATCTAATTCTATTTTGTTACTTGCTTAACTTTCTTTCCTTCAGTGTTAGATATTTCCAGCAGAGTGGATGTTGTTTATTACAGGGAAAATTTGGCAATAAGGGTAACAAGCCTGGAAAATCCCATGGATGGAGGAGCATGGTAGGCTGCAGTCCATGGGGTCGCTGAGAGTTGGACATGACTCAGTGACTTCACTTTCACGTTTCACTTTCATGCATTGGAGAAGGAAATGGCAACCCACTCCAGTATTCTTGCCTGGAGAATCCCAGGGATGGGGGAGCCTGGTGGGCTGCCATCTACGGGGTCGCACAGAGTCGGACATGACTGAAGTGACTTAGCAGCAGCAGCAGCAGCAGTGATTGGAGGAAACATACACTCACCAATAGACCACACACATCTGCATGCATTTCTCTTATAAAATTTATTTCAAGCATAAATTTAAGACTTTACATCAAGAACAGAGGTGGTGACATTGAGAGCTCTCTCTTTGCTTGACTGTGACATATAAAGTGAATACTGTAAATTTCACAGAATAGTGAACAGAATCATAGATATTCTATAGAGTCAGTCAGGAATAGCCAAAGCAGGGATATTTGGACAGGATTTAACAATCACTCCCTTGCCATCCAGAAAGCATAGATTTCCCTCCCTTTAACAGATTTCCATGTAAGATTACATTTGAAGAAATAGCCCTGCCATATCAAGAATAGTAGCAGTGGTTACCCAATAGAAACAAGTAAATGAAGAACCTTTGAAGTTCACTGACCTTATAGATTAGTAAATCACATGTCATGGATACAGTGAGGACTTAAACTGAGGTTTAAAAATCTATTTTTTCCAGTAGTAGACCTGCAAGTTGTGAAAAGGAGAGGGTGATATAAACACAGAAACTGCTATATTACATGGTAGACTGAAGAAGAATAAGATGTGAGATCACCACAGTGCTTCAGTTGATTGAAGTAAAGCTAGGAGCCATCTGAGCGTGTCATAGGAGTCACGCAAATAGGATGGCTTTAGGATGGAGTTTTGAAAGGTTGATACGATATTGATGTGGAAAATTAGGAAAACAGTATATCTGTCAGTTCATTTAGGATCATCTTATGAAGAAGGATTTCAGACAACCTAGATCAAGGAAACAAATACGTATAGCATTATAAGGTATCAGTGTATAATCAAGTCTGACAAAAACACAAGAAATGTTCATGTTTTACCATACATGTTGTATCTCTCATGACTATGTTCCCATGATATACTGTGTAAATTATTGTAGGGTTAGAATGGAGAAATACTTGTATGGATTTTTATGCATTAGGGAGAATCATATATTCCAGTTTGGAGAGTTTGTCTACAAAGCAACAGGAAACTGAGAACATTTAGTCCAAGAGACCAGAATGTCCAGAATTAGAAAAGAGAAACTTTAATGTGGATTGTGGAGCTGTGGCTGCTGGGGCTGGTAGAGAAAGAGAAAGAGGCCAGAAAGAGCTGCGAATATTATGACACTAAAAATCAAAGAGGGCTCTGCCAAGTGAAGAGAAGCAAAGGATGTGAGAGATGCAGGAAACGAAATAGACCTTGACCACACGCAAGGAGTGAGGCAGACATAACAGTCAAAAAAGGCATCCAGCAATATGGCACTAGTTGAGTCAATAAATGACTGAAAAGTCAGAGAGAAGGGGGGAGATGAATTAAGGTTTTATTCAAAAGCACCTGAGCTCTATTTTCCTATATTTCATCAACTTAGTACCAGAAGTCACCAAAAAATGTTAAGGTTCTGCAGCAAATGATAGAAATAAGTACTCTAAGGTGCCTCTGCTAGACCCTATCAAATACCAGAACCAAAGCACAACTTCCCAGTGATAAGAAGCAGTAAGTCACTAGTCACTTTCAATACTTAAATAAGACATACATTGTGAAGCATAGAGGATGAATGGAAATCAAATGGAAACAACCCATACCTTTACAGAGCCAGCCTAAACAAAAGCTAAAACCTAAACAAACTAGAGGTAATGCTCTCCTTAATCATGTGCCCACTTTCTCCAAGAGATTCTCATCCTTTTGCCTGAATCCTCCCTTGATTACTAACACTTCATTGCCTTACTCTCCGCAGATGATCAGCTAATCACTAATCAAATAAATGAACAATATTCACACCTGAGATATATTTGTATTGATGGACTCTTCAGACTGAAAATATTTCTAATCGCCTGAAAGTAAATCATAATACTGGAAGGACTCCTTCCCAGCCTCTTTTCAAAATGCCCAGTGGGCAGCAATTGCGAGTCTATCTACTTAGACGTCTTCTGCCATAATTATAACCTGTTTGGATAGTGAAGACAGGAGACAGATGAAGCACTGAAAGATGTCAAGAAAAGGAAAATGCATGGACACATGGGAAAGATAGCATAAGCCTTAAACACCGATCTCTGCCTGCACACCATACCATGTGTGATGGAGCCAGGTGGGTCTCTAATCAGGAATGGATTTTTCAAGAAAGCTCTATATGAGTTGGCACTGAGAAGTATGATTCAACTCAACTGTTTCAACATGATTCTTTGATTCTAAGACTCAAAGCCACGTGTCTTATTTAACTGCACTAAGTCAAAAAGGGAAGATACTTATTGCCTATTTGAACACTGCTAAGAGATCGTAAAAGTTTTTATCACAAGAAGAAAATTATAGCTATTTCTAGTGACAGATTTTATATTCTAGTGACAGGTCTAATATATTCAAATAATCTGAATAAACATGAATCCAAGTACATTATATGGTATGTTAACAGGTGATCTGTACTATTGGAAAAGAAATACTAAAGCAGAGGATGGGGTTTCAGGGAATAAAGGTGAAGAAAGGGAGGTGATTTAAAGAACAACAACGTAGACCACACTGAGGGAGAGCAAACATGCTCTCTTGCATTCAAGATTCACGTTTTCCCCTGTCCAGGCAGGTCTCTTGGTCTTCCACCCAACTTCAAAAATGTTTCCATCTCTGAGGTTCTATGCAAACTCATGCAAACATGGATGTTCTGAACATTCTGCCTCTCTTCAGTTGAACTGGCTTCACATAAAATGTTTGGTAAACTCCCCCAAATTAAGTAACATTTTTTGCAGCAAATTTTGATAATTTTCTGTTTCCTGAAGAACTAATCTCCAAATTATTTTCCATTTTCAACACACTGTCAGTGACCTAATTATATTATATAAAAATCTTATATATGCATGGCTATTCTAATATATTATGACATTTAAAAATATACACAAAGTATAAATTAAATGGCAATGAAATAAAAAATAAATGGAAATGGAAATGCTAACATTTTATTCGCCAAGGGAGGAGGACACTCATATTTATGGCCAGTGGACTAATGGATTCTGAATGTATGCACATATTTATATGAGTTGTTTAACTATCATAATAAAGTAATTTCTTTTACATATAGTTTCAATCAAAGGTCTCAAAATACCACAAGGGGCCAAGAATACAATTATATGTGAATAAGTCTCTTCATATGCATATATAAAATTTTGTGAGCTCAATTAAGTAATCATCTTTAGTTATTTTGTTATTCCATCAATTCATCTACTGGTAAATAATCGAAACTCTACAATAGATGTCTTTTTCTCAGGGTTTAAATATCAAGTCATAATAAAGGTGGAGC
This sequence comes from Nanger dama, assembly GCA_917880005.1. Taxonomy (NCBI): domain Eukaryota; kingdom Metazoa; phylum Chordata; class Mammalia; order Artiodactyla; family Bovidae; genus Nanger; species Nanger dama. The sequence goes on along the minus strand of CAKJTW010000032.1, from coordinate 7,992,769 downwards.
AATGGCATAGAAGAATGAATAAAATGTCATATGGATATCATTATGTATATGCATTTTTAAAGAAAATTAATGAAAAAATACAGAAGACTTACAGTTTTCTGAAACAGAAAGTGTACTCACTCAGAGCTGAATATACATATCATCTAGGAAAAATACTTTCTCAGCTTCTGATGACTTCTAAAGAAAGGGACTCCATGACTTTCATATCCAGCCTACTGTGGACTCCTCACTTTCTTCTTCAACTTCCCTCCATGAAATCTCTTCCCTAGGTTATAAAACACACCTTGGGCTTCTAGTTCAAACAAGATGGGCTTGATCTCTTTGTGCCCACTCCTCTGTTTGTTCTGGAAAAAGAAGAGACCACTAAAGGGGACCTTGTATACTTGGCAAGAAGAAGGTGAACTAGTTTAGGGCCTGAAGAATGGAAGAGCAACACAGCAGCACCTAAGAGATGACAAGCCAGGCCCAGCATTCCTGACCTCCAGCCTAGATCAGAAGGCAGCCTAAGTAGGGCTGTTCCTCCCAAGGAATACATGTGAAGGAACACCAGGTGGTGGTGAAGTTGCTAAGCTGTGCCTGACTCTTTGTGACCCCATGGACTATAGCCCACCAGGTTCCTCTATCCATGGAATTCTCCAGGCAAGAATATGGATTCCCATGTCCTCCTCCAGGGAATCTTCTCAACTCAGGGACTGAATCCAGGTCTTCACAAGGCAAGTGGATGCCTTACTGTCTGAGCCACCAGGAAAGCCCAAGAAACTAAATAATTGCATGGATATTTGGAAAATAAAAGGATAAAAGCATATGTTAATGTGAGATAAAGTAGATTTTAAACAAAATTTTGAAAGACAAAGGAATACAAGGACATTGCATAAGGAAAAAAGAGTAGAATCCCTGGTTCAGGAAGATCCCCTGGAGGAGGGCATGGCAACTCACCTCAATATTCTTCCCTGGAGAATCCTCATGGACAGAGGAGCCTGGCAGGCTATATAGTCCATGGGGTCACAAAGGTTCGACATGATTGAAGTCATTCATATAAGAGAGTAAAACTTAAAAGTCCTCACCAATAAAATCTTGAAAGGTAAATATGTGAGATGATATTAATAGATATGTTAATTAAATCAATGAGGGATACCATTAATAATGTATACCTATTTAAATTGTCATGCTTTCCTGGTGGCTCAGATTTTAAAGCGTCTGGCTTCAATGCAGGAGACCCAGGTTCAATCCCTGGGTCGGGAAGATCCCCTGGAGAAGGAAATGGCAATCCACTCCAGTATTCTTGCCTAGAGAATCCCATGGACAGAGAAGCCTAGTAGGTTACAGTCCATGGGGTCACAAAGAGTAGGACACGACTGAGTGACTTCACCTCATACTTTAAGTATCTTGCCATTTTATCTGGAAAATACATTTTTAAAAACTGAAAAAGAAAAAAACAAGAATTTCAATGCTTTTTATATAATTTTGTAGGTAGTTCAGATGTTCCACTTGGTATGTAAAAGTTTTTGTTTTGTTTTGTTTTTATCCCAGATAATAACCAGTGGGATTCACTGGATATTCAGAAAAGGAAGAAACCTTAGAAATTATCTAGACAATCCTCCCATATGAAGGATATATAAGTAAATCCAAGAATGATTAAGTTATTTATCTAAACTTATCAAACTCGATGCAAAAGTAGCAATAGAAACCAGGTTTCCTAGGTTTCAGTGAATCTTTACTGAATTACCCAGTAAATGGAAATATCTCCTATGCTCTGCAAAACTTGATTCTTATCTCTTGCACAGAAGTGATCTTTTTCCACCTTGTATTCATTGTTCAGTTAGCATAAGTTTTACTAAGTAAATTAAATTCCTTGAAGGCTCAATCCTGGCATGTGTGTTCTTTCACTCTATATGAGAAGAACACACATATGAGAAGAACTCCATATGAGAAGAACTTCATATGGCTAAAGCTCTTTATAAGTGCCTTCTTCTCCCTGGAACACCCTCTCTCTCTTCCATGTTTACTTCCTCTACATCTTTGAGATCTCAGTAAAAATCACTTCCACACAACAGCCTTTCCTGACTCTGACACAGCTCAGGTCTCCTTGTTATGTGGCCATATGACATTCTGTGCTTTTCCCTCTCGACACGTGTCGCAATTGTGGGGGCAACATTTAACTTTGAAATTAATTTAGCTCATTTCTGTGTTTCCATTAAAATTTAAGTCCTAATTTACAAAGGTCTTTTATTCCACATGCACTAGCTCTCACAGTTTCATGTCTTAAGAAATGTGAAAATTGAGTCACTTACTAAAAGGCTCAATAAGACAGAACTAGAGACAGTGCTCTGAACCTGCCACTTGAGTCTTCTTTTAGCAAAGGATTCTCAACTTCACTGGAGGAGTTCAGTTTCTTAGCTGTACTCTCTGATCATGACCGATGAAAATACTTTAAGGAGAGTCTACAAATCAAATATTCTTACATTGTACACAAACACCTACTCTCTCTTCGAGGAACAAAAGAAATTCACCTCCTTAATGAACTGTTACCTAATTTTCCCAGATGAAAATAACATCTTCTTCCTTATGCCTTCCTAATTTCATTCTCACCATTTTTATCTCACTGACCACATTCTGTCTTATAGTTAATCATTAAAACAAAACCAATTCCCACTGCTTTAATTCAGTTCCCTTAGGTTTACAAAGATTGCACCAACTACCCTGCACTTACATTTACTGAATATCAACCATGGCAGAAACTGGTATTTTCCACAGACCAGCTTATTTGTTCCTTTTGAGATAAATATTACAATTAAAAGCAAATACTCAGCCTCTGCTATTTTGAATAAACTGACAAATGGACAAAATCTTAACCGATATTCCAGATGGAAGTTCTTTTCGTGTTATTTATTTATTTTTTTGTTTCAGAAAGAACTTGCATTCTAGATTGCTTTCAGGTGAATAGCAATGGGATTGATATGCTAACTGGAAAAAAAACACTGTTGCAGGAAACAAAAGTAGACAATCATGCATCTTCTGTATACGTCAAGACTCATTTTATTGGGAACTGTGGGCTCAGATAGTAAAGAGTCCGCCTGCAGTACAGGAGACCTGGATTCCATCCCTAGTCAGAAAGATCCCTGGAAGAGGGCATGTCAAACCACTTTAGTATTCTTGCCTAGAAAATCCCCATGGACAGAGGAGCCTGGTGGGCTGCAGTCCATGGAGTTGTCAGACCATGGAGTCATAAAGTGTTGGACTCAACTGAACAACTATGCATAACAAAATTCCTCAAGGTGACATACTGACATTTAGAAACAGTTTTCTCTCAGTATTGTGCTTAACTACAACTCCTGCTTTTCCATGAAAGACCAAAGATAAAAGTAGTATTCCATAACAATCAAGTAATTATTTCTATCAAGGAATTTTTCTTAAAGCCAAGCTAGAGAAATACACTGTGGGGTAGAGCAGATGATTAGAAGTAGAAGAGATCCAAACATGGAAGCTGCACAACCAATTGATAATTTTCTTTTCAGGAAAAAGAATAAAACCTCAGTTTGGGATCATGTTTTTACAGCAATTTGCATAATCTAGGAAATGTAAAGGATCTTCTACTCTAATTTCCTTATTTAGTTGATAAAACCAAGGCCTAGAGAAGTGAAGATAAGTTTACTAAGTCAAAGAGCAGTTATGTTAGGGTTCTGATGAGAGCCCAGTGACAGGCCTTAGGGTCCAGTTGCTTCATCTTTAGGCTGACGGGCTGGTGATTGGGGTACCAGTAATGGTGCCGTCTTCAGGCTAAATTGCTTTTACTTTGGGAAACCTCTATCTTTGCTCTTAACACCCTCAAGTAATTGCATAAAATCCACCATCTATTGGTTTAAATGTTAATTACATCTAAGAAAATATCTTCCCAGGTGAGCATGTCAAAGAACTACAATTTGAAAGAAATGTACAGTTCTATGGAATATGTACCACGTGCCACTGGAATTGAATATCTATGCTACCTGTTCCACATTCATGAACTAGGAAGGGAAAGCAAGACTGACAATTTTCTTTTTCCCATTTAATCATGTCCAGTATTTTTAGTGCATGCAGGCTGCTATTACAAAATGCCAGAGGCTGGGAGGTTTATAAACCAGGTTATGTATCACAGTCTTGGATGCTAGAAGTCCAAGCAAGATCAGGGTGCCAGCATGGTTGAGTGAGTGAGGGCCTTTTCCTGGATATATCCCTAAATAGAAGGGATGAGCAAGTATTTCAGGCCTGTTTCACAAGAGCCCTAATTGCATTCATATGGGCTCTGCCCTCATGTGGGTTCTGAACTCATAACCTAATTATTTTCAAATGTTCCCACCATCTAAAATCATTACTTTGCAGATTAGGTTTTCAACATATGAATTTTGGGAGAACACAAGCATTAGACCATGGCACCCAATAAGGAGACTGACTTGTCTAATGTAATCCAATGCCTCATCCACGCTGAAAGCTCTGTGGTGCTGATACAAAGCCAAGTACTAAGGAATTATAGATTTCTCCTGGTATATACCCATGGGATTACAGAGTTTTGAAAGATACAGATAAAACTTGCTCAGGTAAAACTCTATCTTATTTGAGGAAAAATTGTCTATTCTTTAAAAAATAGCATGCATTTTGTATACTGTATTTGAATATATAAAACTCAATTACCTATCCATACACCAAAACACATTACAGAAATACAAATAATTCCATTTACAATTGCATCAAAAATAAAATACTTAGAAATAAATTTAAGCAAAGTGTTGAAAGATCACATTCAAGACACTCATGAAAGAAATGTTTAAAGACACAAAAAGAACATATTTCATATTTATTGACTGGAAGAATTAATATTGTTAATACATCCATACTACCCACAGCTATCTGTATATTCACTGCAGTCTCTTTCAAAATTCCAAGGCATTTTTCACAAAACAGAAAAAAAAAAAATCTACAACTGTATAAAACTGTTGTTGTTCAGTTGCCAGTTCATGTCTGACTGTGACTTCACAGACTGCAGCATCCCAGCCTTCCCTGTCTCTTACCATCTCCTAGAATTTGCCCAATTCATGCCCATTGCATTGGTGATGCCATCCAACCATCTCATTCTCTGTCACCCTCTTTTTCTTCTGCCTTCAATCTTTTCCAGCATCAGGGTCTTTTCCAATGAGTCAGCAGTTCACGTTAGGTGGCCAAAGTATTGGAGATTCAGCTTCAGCATCAGTCCTTCTGAAGAGTAAATGGGGCTGATTTCCTTTAAGGTTGATTGGTTTTGATCTCCTTGGTGCCCAAGGGACTCCTAAGAGTCTTCTGCAGCACCACAGTTTAAAACATCACTTCTTCAGCACTCTGCCTTCTTTATTGTCTGCCCAGCTCTTACCTGTGTACAAGACTACAGGAAAGAGCCTAGCCTTGACTATGCACGCCTCTGTCGGCAAAGTGATGTTTTAGCTTTTAACACACTGTCTAGGTTTGTCACAGCTTTCCTTCCAAGAAGCAATCGTCTTCCTAATTTCATGACTGCAGTCACCATCCACAGTGATTTTAGAGCCCAAGAAGAGGAAATCTCACTGCTCTCACTTTTTCCCCTTCAATTTGCCATGTAAGTGATGGGATCAGATGCCATGATCTTGGCTTTTTGATATTGAGTTTGAAGCCAGCTTTTTCACTCTCCTCTTTCACCCCTCATTGGAAGCTCTTAAGCTCCTCTTTGCTTTCTGCCATTAGAGTAGTATCATTCACGTATCTGAAGTTGTTAATATTTCTCCCAGTAATCGTGATTCCGGCCTTTAGAACTCATCCAGTCCAACATTTCACATGACATGCACTGCATATAACTTAAATCGTCAGGGTAACAATATTCAGCCTTGATGGACTCCTTCACTAATTTTGAACCAGTTAATTGTTCCTTGTCTGCCTCTAACTGTTGCTTTTTGAACTGCATACAGCTTTCTCAGAAGTCAGGTAAGGTTTGTCTGGTTTTCCCATCTCCTTAAGAATTTTCCACTTTGTTGTGATCCACACAGACTGGTGGAGTCAATGAAACAGATGTTTTTCTGGAATTCCCTTGCTATTTCTATGTTCCAGCAAATGTTGCCAATTTGATCTCTATTCCTCTGCCTTTTCTAAACCCAGCTTGAATATCTGGAAGTTCTGGGTTCACATAATGCTGAAGCCCTGCCTGGAGGATTTTGAGCATAACCTTACTAGCACTGGAGATGAGCGCATCTGTTCAGTGGATTGAGCATTCTTCAATACTGTTCTTCTTGGGAATTGGGACGAGGATTGACCTCTTCCTGTCTTCTAGCCACTGCTGGCTTTTACAAACTTTGTAACATACTGAGTGGAGTACTTTAATGGCATCATCTTTCAGGATTTAAAATAGCTTTGCTCGAATTCTTTCCCTTCCACTAGCTTTGTTGCCAGCAATGCTTTTTAAGATCCACTGGAGTTCACATTCCAGAATTTCTGGCTCTGAGTGTGAAACTACACCATTGTGATTATCTGAGTGATTAAGATTTTTTTTTTTGTATAGTTCTTCTGTGTATTTTTTTCCATTTCTTCTTGGTCTATTCTGCTGTGTTAAATCACAAAGCACCAAAGATAAAAGTGATCTTGAGAAAGAATAACAAAGTTTGAGACTAGGGTTGCTGATTTCAAATTGTATTAGAAAGCTATAATAATCAAAACAGAATGATTTGCTTCTGGCACGAAAATAGACAAATAGATCAACAGAGGAGAACAGCGAAGCCAGAAAGAAACACATATCCATATGGTTGGTTATCTTATGAAAAAGGAGCCAAGAATATCGAGTGGGGAAAAGACAAGCTTTTCAAACATGATACTGGGAACTGTATAATCCTATGAAAAAAATGAAAATGTGCCTGTCTTTTAACATACACAAAAATCAACTAAAAAGGGAATAAAAATTTGAAAATAAGACTTTAAGTGATTAAACTCCTAGAAGAATACATTTAGGTAATCTTCTTGCCATCAGTCTTTGCAATGAGTTTTTGGGTTTCACACCAAAAGCAAAGGCAACAACTGCAAAAACAAACCAGTGGGGACACATCCAACTCCACACACAGGCACATCAGCAAAATCAAACAGTGACTTACAGACTGACAGAAGATATTTCCAAATCATATATTTGATAAGGGCTTAATATACAAAAATATATGAAACATACAACTCAAGGGCAAAAAAAAACCTAAATAATCCAAATTTTTAATGGAGTGTTAGAAAAGTAAGAGTTTCAATAAATCTGAAGATTGGACTGTAGATGAGAGACACAGCTAGGTTTTCCTTCTAGAACAACAAAAGCCGGTGCCTTCCTGACATTACTTTCTTTCATCTCCACTCACTTGTTTGACAATTACAGTGCACACTCTACAATCTTCAATCAATAGCAATCACCCCACAGTGAGCTATAATGTGTAATAAGAACAGCCCCACTGGGGGAAAAAACCTAATATTTGCATACTGACTCATGAGATATATCAAAAGGAAGGTAATTTCCAGAGTTTACCACTCCATTGTTTTCTATATTTCATTTCAAAATTGAGCCACCTAGTAAGGAAATTGAGTTAAGGGACCCCAATAATATATAGATAGAAAATTAGTTTTAAATGGGAGCATTAACGGATTACAATTTGGGGGCAATTTATTATTATTAAGTGTATTCCTTTTTATTTTCTACTACATCAGGTTAATAATTTATATAAATATTAATATCAACATAGGGACACCTACTGCTAAATTTATAGTGAGTATAGAAGACAGAATATATTATGCAAGAGGTGAAAGTATGAGAAGTCAGCAATGGTAGTAAAATAAAGGACAGTATTGCCATAAGAGGAAGGAAGGTTCTCAAAGTTTCTTGAAACACCAAGAACACGCCAGATGTGAAGAATTAGCTTAATTTGTAAACCACAAACTGTACCAGAAGAGATTTAATTTTATAAAAACATTACGATGCTAAAACCCAAACTGTAGACAGAAAATAGGGTAGGGTCAGGTATATAGACATTCAAAATTCTCCATTGCTTACTGCATCAGGCACTCAAGGACCACCCTCACTGAAGTCTTTATTGCTCAACCTGCAGGTACCAGCATGGAGAAAGAGATAGCTCTACTCCACAGGCAGTAGAACCCTACCTTTATGGCCTCCTGGCTTTCCTTAAGAAGCATTCCATGCAGCAGATTTCATCCATGCCATCCCATCAGGCTGACTCCCAGCAGTCGACAGGAGTCCTCACCCTGGGATCATTCTGCAATCCCCATGGCTCCAGCTCCCAGCTTCCATGGACACCAGTGGACTTACAACCTTGTCCGAGGTATGAAAGGCTGCAGCATGGCTTGTCTATGTGGTTCTCACTCTGTTCAGACTGTCACAGATTAGTTAATTCACTCCCTGACAGCTTCAAATGACTCCCCTGTCCCAGTGGACAGCCATGGACACGCAGATCTCTCCCCAGTTCTTCAGCCCCTTCACCCCCTGGTGCAGGCTGGTCCCCTTGCTCTCCTCCTTCTTTCCCCTTCCTCCTTGTCCCTTCTTTCCTTTGTCCTACCCAGTTCTGTATGGATCTGGATATTCCTTCTCAGTAGCCATGGAGTCCTGCCTATATTCATGGTATTCTGTAAGAACTGCTGGATGTTAGGCGTCCTTGATGCATTAGTGGAAAGAGGTGTACCCCACTTCCACCTACCCCTCTGTCATCTTACCCACCCCTATTGTGCATGTATTAGAAACGAGTTTATCTTTCTATTAAGTAACATTGCAATCACCACACATGTTTAACTTTTTGCTTTTTGAAGAGAACACAGGTAAGTTCCACTCTCTTCAGTTGAGTCAGTCATTCAGTTGTGTCTCTTTGAGACCCCACGGACTGCAGCATGCCAGGCTTCCCTGTACATCCTCCACTGCCAGAGCTTACTCAAACTCATGTCCATCTAGTTGGTGACACCGCTTAATGATGTCCACTCTCTCAGACAATTTCAAGAATATAACACCATCTTATAGTTACATTAACCATGCTATACATTAGAGCCTCTGTTTAGTTCAGTTGCTCATTCATGTCCCACTCTTTGTGACCCCATGGACTGCAGCAACACAGGCTTCCCTATCCATAACCAACTCCCAGAACTTGCTCAAACTCATGATTAGATACCATGATTAGATCATGAAGCTCAAAGTTATATCTTCAGATCTATTAATTTTTGTATATGAAAGTGTGTAACCTTTAAGTCTCTCCCTATTTCTCCTACCCTCCAGTTTTTGGTAATCATTTTTCCTACTCTGAGTTCCATCTTCTTATTTTTTATTTTTGAGATTCCTTATAGTTGAAATCCTATGGCATTTGTTTTTCTCTGAGTTAGTTCACTTCGTGTAATGCCCTCCAGTTACATCTATGTTGACACAAATGGAAAGAAGGATTTCTTTTTTTTTTCTAATGGCTAAATAATATTTACCTATATATGTCACATCACATTGGTTTAATCCATTCATCTGTTGAAAGATACTCAGGTTGTGCCTATACCAAGGCTACTGAGAATAATGCTGCAATGAACACGGGAATACAGATCTCTCTTTGAGACAATGATTTCATTTCCTTTGACTATATATCCAGCAGCGGAATAATGCATCACATAACAGTTCTCTTTTAAATTTCTTGAGGAACCTCCACAGTATGTTTCCATGGGAGTTGCAGTGGCATACATCCCCACCAACAGAGCGTAAGCACTCCTTTTTCTCCTCATCCTCAATAACATTTGTCATTTCTTACCTTTTGGTATTAGCCATTCAAACAGGTATGAGCTGATACCTGCTGTGCTTTTGATCTGCATTTCTTTTGATTATTAGTGATGCTGAGCATCTTGTCATATACCTGTTGATCATCTATATGTCTTATTTGTGGGGAAATGTCTATTCTTTAAAGATGTAGCATGCATTATGTTTACTATATTCCAGTATACTAAACTCAGTTGCCTAGCTATATATCAACAATGAACTATCAAAAAGTAGAAAAAAGAAAACAATCCCATTTACTATTGCATCAAAAAAGATAAAACAATAAGAAATAAACTCAAGCAAGGTGTTGAAAGATTTTATACAAAACCTTTAAGACATTGATAAGAGGAATTTAAAAACAGTGAAAGGTATGTAAAGTTAGGTGGTCTATTCAATGTGATTCTTGAGGTAGGATTTGTATTTCTATAAATTTCCCTGTTAGAACTGCTTTTGTTGCATCCTCTAGGTTTTAGATCATCATATTTTCATTATTCTTTGTTTCTAGGAATGTTTTGATTTCCTTATTTCTTCAGTAACCTGTTCATTATTTAGAAATATGTTGTTTAATCTCCATGTGTTTGTGTTCTTTAAAGTTTTTTTTCCCCGTATAATCGATATCTAGTCTCATAGTGTTGTGGTCAGAGAAAATGCTTGAAATAATTTCAATTTCCTTAAATTTACTGAGGTTTGATTTGTGACTCGAGATGAGGAAAATGTTCCATGTGCACTTGAGAAGAAAGTGTATTCTCCTGCATTTGGATAGAATGTGCTGAAGATATCAACTAGGTCTGTTTGCTCTAATATTTCCTTTTAGGCTTATGTTTCCTTATTAATTTTCTGTTCTGCTGATCTGTCCATTGGTATAGGTTGTGTTACCGTCAATTTCCCCTTTTATGTCAGTTAGTATTTACCTTATGTATTGAGGTGCTCTGTGTGGGTACATAAATATTTTAAATTGCTATGTCTTTTCTGGACTGATCCCTTAATCATTTGTTAGTGTCCTTCTTTATCTCTTATAATAGTTTTTATTTTGAGGTCTCTTTTTTCTGATATGAGAATTGCCAATCCGGCTTTCTTTTGATTTCCATTTGCATGGAATACATTTTTCCATCCTCTCACTTTCAGTCTGTAAGTGTCTCAAGGACTGAAGTGGATCTCTTGTAGACAGCATATATATGGATCTTGTTTTTGTATTCATTCAGCCAGTTTGTGTCTTTTGGTAAGAACAGGAGAAGATAATAGCAAATAAAACAACCGATAAAGGATTGTTTTCCAAAATACCCAAGACAAGAATTGCAAAAATAAACTAGTGAGACTACATCAAACTCAAAACCTTGTACATAGTAAAATAAGCCATCAATAAAATGAAATGGCAAACTATGGAATGAAAAAAATATTTACAAATCACATATTTGGTAAGGGCTTCATATCCAAGTATATATAAGAGACTCATGCAACTCAGTAGGAAAAAAATCAAACAACCAATATTTTTAAATGAGCAAAGGAAGAGTAAGGGTTTTGAAAAATCTGGAGTAGACAGTAGATGACAGACACTGTAAGTTTTTCCTTCCAGAACAAAAGGCTGTGTCTTCCTGGCATTGCATTGCTTATCTCCAATCACCTGTTTGGTGATTGCAGTTCCCAGTATACATCCTTCACTCAATATCAGTCACCCTGCTGCTGCTGCTGCTGCTGCTGCGTCGCTTCAGTGTGTCCAACTCTGTGTGACCCCATACACAGCAGCCCACCAGGCTCCCCCATCCCTGAGATTCTCTAGACAAGGACACTGGAGTGGGTTGCCATTTCTTTCTCCAATACATGAAAGTGAAAAGTGAAAGTCAAGTCACTCAGTCATGTCAGAATCTTCACAACCCCATGGAATGCAGCCTATCAGGCTCCTCCACCCATGGGATTTTCCATGCAAGAGTACTGGAGTGGGGTGCCATTGCCTTCTCTGATCAATTACCCTAGCCCGAGCTACATGTGCTAAGAATAGCCCTACTAACTATAAAAAACTAATAATTGCATATTTAAATTTGAGGCATCTAAAATCCAAGATATTATTCAGAATTTTCACTCCCTTGTTTTCTGCATTCTATTTCAAAATTGAAACAGCTAGTATGGAAAAATGAGTAGGGGACCTCAACAATACATGGATAGAAAGTCAGTTAAAACTGGCAGCATTACCAGAATTTAATTTGGGAAATGTATTATCCTTATTCTATTGTAATTTTATTCCCTTTACTTCTCATGTACACTTGATTAATATTGATTTAAAATAGTAATACCAACATAGAGGCACATAGTACTCAAGTTACAGTAGACTGAGAAAGACAAAGGTTATGAGGCAAGGAGTGAAATCACAGAAAATTAGCAATGGTATCAAAACAAGGGGCTGTATTACCTAGAAAGAAAGCAGAGTTCTCGAATTTTTTTGAGAAAACACGAACAAGCCAGATGTGAGCCAAGCTGTATACCAGAAACTGCACCAGAAGGAAAATGAAGTTCATAAAATATACTGATGCTAAACGCCAAAATTCAGGCAGTAAGAGAATAGTGTAGGGTTTATGTAGATGCTGAAAACTACTCAGAGAGGTGGACGTGGAAGCAAATACACGAATGAGCATCAGAAAAATCAAAGCACAAAAGGGTCTGAAAAATAAATCGTAAAGAGACTTGGTAGTCTGGTCAAAAGAATAAGAGAACCAAATTAGAAAACCAAAACATAAAGACTTCTGCACGTGATAGACCCAGAGAATGCTCAGCAGAGAAAATTTTAGCCTTAGTGACCAACAAACAGAAGGCTCCATCATCAGGAACAAAAACCCTGGGCCGGACTCATGACTGTGCGCTTCTGGAAACAGCCTCAGTTTCAAAGTTTGGGCGCTATACCACCTAAAAGCGAACGCAGACAAGGATTATATTGCTGTGGCACTGAATAATAGACAATAGTGTTTGTTAGTTTACTTTTCTCATTCAACTATAAAGTTAATGAATCACTCAGTTCAGTTCAGTCGCTCATTCATGTCTGACTCTTTGTGACCCAGTGAATCGCAGCATGCCAGGCCTTCCTGTCCATCATCAACTCCCAGAGTTCAAATGAATCACTAACCAATGATAATTGACACCATCAGTTTCCAGTCAGATCCTCTTTAGTCATACAATGGATATGTGAACCTGTTATATGATCCCAAAAACAGTTTCAATAATTCAATTTATAGATGTTTAATTGAAGGGAATTGCTTTACAATACTGTACTGCTTTTGGCCAAACATTAGCATGAATCAGCCATAGTATACCTAATCCCCCACTCTTCAACCTCCTTCCCACCTTCCTTCCCATCCCAACCCTTGAAGTTGATACAGAAAAATATGGAATGCTTCACAAATTTGTGTGTCTCCCTTGGGCAGGGGCCATGCTAATATTCTCAGTATTATTTCAATTTTTTAATATATGTGCTACCAAAGCAATGACACAATTAACATTTTAACAGAAAAAGAAATCATATAGTTAGTCATCTACCAATAAATGGTCAATTAAATTAGGAATTAGTGTATTCTGCTATATTTGCTATCCATTATAGAACTGAATTTTATAAGGTCCAAAATTCCATGTAGGAATTAAGCATATATTTATGCATAACACACATACACATGCACAGAAATATATGCACACAAATACATCTGTGTTATACAACCTATTATTCTCCTTGCCTCTCACAATAAGCTCTGTACTTGATGAGAGATATAGTCTCAGATTTCTCCAACTTATATGTGTCCTTTTTGAGAACCACTTCTTTTATTTTCATCACTTAATCTTAAATGACCAGTTTATTCTTAGATACCATGCCTCTTTAAAATAACAAAAAGCAGAATAAACCTAGTAAATGCTGATATCTTATCCTTAATTAAATTACCACTCTTCTTGTAAATTGGAAAAAGAATCATGTTCAGATCTCAATCAGGAGGTTAAAAATCTCTATTTTATCAGTTCTCTTGTCCAAACTCAATTCTTGCTCACGTCAGTCTTAAATTCTGCTTAGTTACAAAGGACGCACAAGAAAAGTAATATTAAAATCATGCTAGCAAGAGTCTACGATTTTATGCTTCTGTTGGCCAAAGGTAGGGCCAGGAATAATTTCTGAAATATTATAATACATCATGGAAGCATGAAGGTCTAGTTCTCCTATCAAAAATGAAATGTTTGGAGATGGTTCAAAAACTAAGCCCTATGGGTTGTCAGGATGTACACTTGACCAGACACATAAATATTTTCCTTAAAAAGTCAAAGTCAGGAAAGGGCAGGCCTTGTTTACAGGGCCAATGACTTTGTCTTGGGTGCTGACCAGGTAAGAGTCTTGTATTACCATTTGGAGACTTATTTGCTATTTTTGAGAAGAAACAAACATAATGAGAAGATTAAGGATGCATAAAAGTAGAAGAGTTGTCAAGGTGCCTAGAAGAAAGCCTAGCCAGGAGAACCAGGCCCCCACACTGATAGTCAAAGACTTTAACAGTGAGTGTTTTATAGACAGAGCAGAACAAGTGGATAAAACCTATGCTCTAGGGTAATTGCTGTTTTGCAGTGAAAGATGAAATATTTTTCTCTTTAAGCAGAGTCATCACAGCTCCTGATGTGGTCCTGGTTACACACATGCAGACCGAGGGCCCACTGGCATGTGTGATGTGACATCAGGAAGTGAACAGATGAGGGTATTGGTGCCCAGTCACCTGCATCTGCTAATAATGGAACCTGGGGAAAACTACTTGCCCTCTCCAAGTCATTGCATCTTCATTGACATAACTTGATGATCATAGTGAAGATTAAGACTATCTCACAGGGTTCCTGTGAAACACAAATTTTAAGATGTTTGAAAGTTTATGGGAAAGTATCAAAGACATGCATGGGTTCCTAAGGTGAGTGAGCAGATCCAAAGTACAGTATTCTTTTTCTCTTAGTACTCTCTTTTTAGTCAATAGTAGCGATCAGTCAACCATGTGTTTACTCTTACCCAGCGTGATGGTAAACCACACAGATCAACTGTATTTTCCTTGTCGTCAATGTCTAAATGCAAGCATTAGTCAATGTAGAGTGAAAAATTACAAACTCCTAGAGGGCCTCACTTCTCAGAGTCTGCAGAGTCCCAATATTAAACTGTCTTAAAGAATGGCCTAAACACTCTGGCTCAGAATTAAGTTCCAGATGTTTGCAGAGCACAGAAGTCCTTCTGGGAGCAATACAAAAGTGCAGGGAGTAACCCATTCTCCAACTCTCTATGTGGGCAAATATCATCATCCATGTAAATTTACACAGAAGGCGCTTTTTCTTCCCCACCCCAGCTGCTACAGCACTAACTCCTCCTCAGATAAACAGAGAAAGAGAAGGCTTCCCTCCACAGGATGGATTTGATAACCTCAGGTGACTAGATCATCTCAGAATGGCTCATGTTTTTATTTAAGCAGGGTCCTGCCTGCTCCTGCTGCTGGTCATGTCAAATCTGCTCTTGTGCCAAGGCTTCTTATGCCCGTCCCTCTGTCCTGAGGGGGATGAAATCTGCCGGGCCACCCTTATGGACCTGTTTTCCTATGCCGCCAAGCTGACCAGTGACATGTATAACCACTCCCGTGCAAATGTTCAATGAGTTTGTAAGTACTGTGGGGGTGGTGGTTTAGTTGCTAAGTCATGTCTGACTCTTGTGACCCCATGGATTGTAGTCCACCAGGCTCCCAGAAGGAACCTTTGCGTAAGTGACTGGACTATATCATCCTTTCAACAAGAAAGCTGCATCAGCCAAACTTCAAATAATTCACTCTCTAGGTCAAAGAAGACCTAGACCTGCTCATAAGATGTGGAAATCGAAGAAAGGATCAGTTTTATGAAATCTCAAAGATTCCTAAGAAGTGCAATAACTTTTTCAATTTCCTTTCATTCATTTTGTTTTTTATTTTCCAAAATAAATGATTTTGTATTTGTAGGCTAAGAATACCATAAAATAATATAATAGACTCAGTGAAACAAACAACAGAAATTTATTTCCTCAGAGTTCTGGGGGCTAGATGTCCCAGATCAGGGTGCTAGCAAGGTGAGGTTCAGGTAAGAACTCTTTCTTCCCAGGCTGGCTTCTCTGTGCATCCTCACACAGGGTGGGGGGTGGGGAAGAGAGACAGAGGAAAACACACAGAGACACAGAGAGAAAGAGAAAATGCTCTGCTGTTTCGCTTCATGAAGACACTAAACTTATTGGACCAGTTTTCCACCCTACGAACTCACTTAATGTTAACAGGTTTCACTGGTGGCTCAGATGGTAAAGAATCTGCCCACAGTGTGAGAGACCTGGATTCTATTCCTGGATCTGGAAGATTCCCTGGAAGACGGAACAGCAAGCCACTCCAGTACTCTTGCCTGAGGACTCCCATGGACAGAGGAGTCTGGTGGGCTAGGGTCCATTCAAAACACAGTACTTTGGCAGTTAGGGCTCTAACACATGAAGTTGAAGAACACACATTCAGTCCAAAATGCTACCTGACACAAAGCACTTTAGGTGGGACTGGGGAAAGGAAGCATGCTGATTTTCAGGTCCTTCAGTGTCTCTCTGGGTGTTCTTCTCCAGGCTCACAATAAATAACCAATAAATGAGAACTGCTCTGCAGTAAAGTTGGTGTTTAGAACGTGAATCCCGGTCACAAAAACGAATACTGGTAGTTTTTTTAATGCTACAAATTATTGTTTTAAGATTTGCAGGGAATAGGTTTTGAGCTACTGTAGAAGGGGAGTTTACAATTGGAAACAATTATTCTCTTTCTGAGGAAAATATTTGAAAGTTGTATGTTAATTCTTTTAGGTAAATCCAGGAGCAGACAGTAGAGCAGACAGCTAATAAAAAGCGGTGCTAAAGGTTTCTACTAAATTCGCGTAGTTCTCTCTACTCACTAGTTTTTGCTTCATCCTCCATTTTTGACTGTCCAGTTTTTTTCCAAGTCTTCCAAGTAATCTCTTTAAATGTTCATAACTTTTGCTAAAGATTAGTTTTTCTCTATCAATGTGTTAGCTAGATTTTACTACTCTTATTCTCAGTCCATTGCTTAGTATTGCCTATAACTTTATACCATGTATTTCTGCCGCACCATTTCGTCTTCATAAACAACATTGTATTCTGCACCTGGAATGAACACTAAGCTTTTGGTGTGCGGATTCAGAGATAAGTCAAAGTCATAACAGTATAACTCCTTGCAAGGGAATATATTGGTTTTAACCCACAGTAAACAAGATATTAAATGGTTAAATATAGGTGCATGCATACATTCTAAGTCACATCAGTTGTGTCCAACTCTTTGCAATCCTACCGACTGTAGCCCAGTAGGCTCCTCTGTCCATAGGATCAGCCAGGCAAGAATACTGGATTATGCTGTTGTACCCTCTTGCAAGGGATGCTCCCCACCTAGGGATCAAACATGAGTCTTCTTATATCTCCTGCATTGGCAGGAATGTTCTTTAGCACTACCATCACCAGGGAAGCACCAAATATTGGTACATATGTGCTATATTTGGTTCAAACACTAAAAAATAAACAATAATATAACAGAGAAGGGAAAAGGTTAAACTTAGAAAAGTTATATGTAAAATCAATTTTATAGAGACAATGTATAGAAAAAGTAGGAAAAGAGTGACTTTCAAATTTTGGGATGCCCACCCAATAAAAAATTATACATGTATCAACATGTTAATGTTTTAGTAATGATTTCATCTACTGAATGCCCAACAACCTTAACTAACTGTCTGATCACTTTCAGGATTTACAGTATGCCCAGGGCAAACCATACTATATCAATGCCTCCGATGACTGCCACACCAATTTCCTCAATATGCCTGAAGAGAGAGAGAACATCCAACGCATGAACGTGAGTCTTTTACCTGGGTTTTTTTTTTTTTTTTTACCAGATCAAATGAGACAGTATGTAGGTTACCAGGCTTCAGATTATTAGAGGTAATGGTAACTATAAATGCAGAAAAAGTTGGAGGCCTATAAGCAATTGAAGAGAAATTATATTATGCAGTTGATGAAGCATGAGCGAAATCAAGGGATGACTAAAGATCTGTAGTAGCAACATAAATAACAGATCTATAGATCATCCATGCAGACAAGTTTAGTTCAACCAACGAATTAGACACAGGGTTGCAGCTATTATACTGTATGAAAACAGGAAATGAATGGGAACTTCCATGTGTAAAATATAAGATTGCAAAATTCATGAATATGTAAGAAACACACCCCAGTTTTGGGTACTCCCTGTTACTAGTGACTGCTACGTGGGAGTCCTATACTGCACCACCTGAGCCACCGCATCTGCCTTTCAAGCCTCTCCTGATTCTGCTTGTACTTCTCTGACCCCCTCCTTCATTCGTCATTCTCAATGACTCCTCTGTCACCTTTTATTCTTAATTTGTAAGTCTCCTCCACAATGGCCTATAAAACATTGCCTTGCTTCTCATGGCCACAACAACTGCCTCTGTTCTGAGGACAACACAGTTTATATGTCAAGCCTCAATCATTTATGGCAGCTCCAAATTTTCATCATTATAATCTTTCCTTTCTGATTTCCTGCGTTATCCTTCCTCCTAACATTATTTAAAATATTTTCACATGCACCCCCCTTAAAATACTATCTTCTCTCTCTACAACTTTCTTAATGATACCAGCATTCTTTTCCTCTGTTAAGCTCATTAATAATGAGAATAATCAAGTAAAGTACAAAGGTCAAGGAGGAAGAAGAGGAGGCATTGTTCAATAAACTTAAATTTAAAGTTTACTGAGAGTTACTACATGGCCTCACAGTTTACTCAGCACTTTCTGTGCATTTCTATATTTAATCCTATTCAGTTTTCTGTTCTTTACCAGTAAAACAATTCATGGCTGAAAGAAATCAAGCATATTAACTAGAGATCTTCAGCCCCTGGGATTTTCATGCTGAATTCTGCTAGTAGTAGTGAACTAGGGGAACCCTCCATTATGAATCCCACTGATGCTGTTACTAAAGACAACACTGTGCCATTTTCTGCCCGGACACATGTCAACAAAACAGACTCTTCTGATGTCAGCAGGGGGCTGGTGTCGGGATCAGCTGAGGAGAGAAGCCTCTTTAGGAATGCCATGCCTTCTTCCTTGTCTCTTTGTTGGAATATCATAAAACAAATTACTGATTGAAAATCAATATGAATGACTCCTCTGATTCATTAATACAAATGAATCACTAGGTGACAATAATGTGGGCACAGGTGGAATCCCTCTTTCCTGGGTCAGGCTCTGCAGGCATATATTGACTTGCCGTAAATACTTAGATTCTCTCACGCAAATATATAAACATGAAAGAACTCACTGAGTAGTAGTAGAATTCAGAGGAAAACAGAAAATATTTCATGTTATAAATTATAACTTATCAAGTATTAGTAAAATAACCTAGATTTTTAATAATTCAGCAAAGTGTGAACTAATAGCTTATGTTTTATACATTTGCAACTTTTACTACCTTCAAAAATCTCTGCATGCACATAGGAATAACCAAAAGTTTTTAGGTCAGCTGCTCTGAACAAAGATCACATGTTACCAAAACCACTAAATTATGATTTTTTAATGAGACTGTTTCTTATGGTTGCTTAGAATAAAGGCCTTATTAGGTGGATACTCATGTTACTGTACTCCTGGCAAAAACCTCTGTATCAGCTAGTCACGGAGCTGCGGAGTGTGAAAGAAGTCTCAGTTACTACCCTATCCGGTGCTAGAGAAAATGTGAAAAAGCAAAAGAACTTCAAACACTCATAGAGAGGCCATTCAGCCAGGTGAGCATCCTGCAGAGGACTTTCATTCTTTGCTCATAAATGAAAAAGGTGAGCTCTGTAGCGTAAGGAGCTTGGAAATATCTCATTTTGTAAGAAAAAGATTCATGACTTCTGTATTCTAGACTGCTACTACATAAAGCAGGAGCCTAGTCATTCATAGTGATAGACTCTACTGTAAAGGAATCAGAATTTCACTGCAATTTTTGACATGTGCAGCCTTCCCTGCATTGCACACAATTCCACCAAAAGCTTGCTCTTTCTGGGCACAGGTGGTTGAAATATACTCAAGAGTAAGAGAACCAGAGAACAGAATTTCCAGGATCAACATTTTCTTCAAAATATCCCAGGACATCTGCTATTGAAGTTCCACTTGTCTTCTTTCTCTGTTCTCCTCAAATCAAAGGATGAGAGTGGGAAGGAAGAAAAGAAAGTTAAAATCAAACTTGAGTTACATTTCTACTTTTTAGATTCCTAATAGTTTTCTTAGAGGCTGGCCCCAAATCCACATCTAGACAATTTTATATTTGTATGTCTTCCCAAAATCTTAATTTGATAATTAGAAGGAACAAAGATAAACCGATACTAATAAAACACATAAGAAGTCATCATCTTTTGTATATTCAGGTTATTTCTACAGTCAGGAAGAAGATGAGAAGCGCTCGCATTTACTGGTATGGAGGCCCTCTACTGTCGAGAAATGAAGATAGGCGTCATTCTGCATTTTATAGACTGTTCCACTGCATGCGCAGAGATATATATAAACTTGACACGTACACCAAGTTCCTGGCATGCCGAATGATCTACAACAAGTGCTAAATCCACATCCATCCCATCCAGCTCTGAGATGGTCATAATGATCTATCCCATAGCAAGCTTACTTGAATTTACAGCTTTTTAATGTATGCTCTGTGAAATGGGTCTCTTAAAAAAATAAACACAGACTCTGTAGAGATATCAAAATCTAAGAGGGGAATTTGTTCACATTTCTTAGTTTCATTTAATAGAAAATCAAAAGAAAATCTACCCCTACAATTGAGAGAATGAAGCTCCTATTAAAATTAGTCACAAATAGCAGAAACTGGCATTACAAAGAAGACCATTAAGAGATTACTTAAGAATCACAGCCAGTCATTCTGGTTCAAATTATTAGAATCAAAGAATTAGACAATTGTTATCATTCTGCTCATGCTACCAAGAAGACGGAATTCTCAAGATTCAGTATGAAAGCCAGCCACGAACTGTCAGCCAGCCATGACACTGTTACACCAGAAAAGATAAATACTTTGCACTTTTGTATAAATAGCATGAGGTTTACTGACCTGTCTACAGGTTGTTAGGATGCTGTCTTGGTCCTTCTGGGTTGCTATGACAAAACATCACAGACTTAAAAACAACGGAAATGGATTTTCACAGCGTGGTCATGCAGGGTCCTTTCTGGTCACACACTTCTTACTGTATCCTCACTCTAAGGGAGGGCTTGGGAACTCTGAATGTCTCTTATATATAAAAGCACTCAACTCATTGAGGAGGCTCCATCCTTATAACTCCATCACCTCACAAAAGCCCCGCCTATGGATGCCATAAGCATGAGTGTCAGGATTTCATTATACGAAATTTCTGGGGGACACAAAGATTAAGACCATGGCAGATACAAACGTGAACTGGCTCATCCTCCTCCAGGGGCTGTCGTCACCCACACTCCACTGCATCCTCATCTCCTGCATCACCTTGCACCGATTCCACATTCCATCACTCTGGGTTTCCCAAGTCCCGGTCAGTCAAGTGTCAGCTCCATCTCATATTCAGCCTATTCAGTGTTTCCTTCTCCCCTGCTGAGGCCCAAGGCACCGACCAGGAAGTGCAGATGTGTCCGTTTCTGCAAGGTTCCTTCTCTCTCTCCCTCTCTGGATTGTCATTCCTTAGGCCATGTTGGAACAGGGCAGATGGGAATGAGATGGGAAAGTTCTGACATCACTGACTTACATGGTGCTGTTGTAGCATTTTTTGGTCTAGACGAACTGATCTGAAATTCCCCTTGACTGACAAGTATTTCCCTTGTGGGGTATCCTTGTGATTTTCCAGGGCATTCACAAGTCAGGGATCCCCAACTTCATATTTTCTTTTTAATCAGGGGAAATGTTCTGGAACCCACAGCTCCCCACCTGCAGTAGTCACCAGAGCCTCTCTGTTTCCCTCACTCTGCAAGCACCATCATGAGAAAATTAAGCAGCCCACAGTCAGATGCCTACTAGCTGACCCACAGGAAACCCTTGTATCAAAAACAGTCTGAACAACTGATTGGCAGAAATCCTGGTGTGCATCTGTCCCCTGCCTGGGGCCTCTGGACCTTTGTCCAGCTGATTACATAGACACCGAATAGACAGAATGCTGGATTCAAAAACACATTTATCTGAGAAGTGAGATGCCATTCTCTCTCCCTTTTAAAGTAACTATCCTAGTCATTAATTATTTCACCTTACAAACATGGCCTAGTAGGTCCCTGAATTATAAAATTCTCCAAATAGACCCAGTGTCTACTGAGTCTGGAGCAATGTGACTTGATTAGGGATGCTCAGCTTATTCAACAGCCTCCAAACAACCTGGGATGAGGGCCAGTCTCTTGACTGGCTCTCCTAAGAAGTCAATGATGTTGCTGGGCTGGTGTTGCAGCATCTTTAGGGCTTTAACAGTAATTGCTAATAAACAGAAAATGGGAAATCAGAAGTAGAAGGGAAAGGGGGATGAATAAGAGAGAAGGAAGAGAAAGAAGGAAGGAAAAGCAACAAAGGGAAAGTGAGTCAAGGACTTGGGTAGTGAAGGATGAAATTCTGTTAGAACACTTTATTTTTAAGGACCCAAATATATATGTTTTTTTTTTTTAATGTCCTAAAAGCAAATATCGCATATTCCCTTTTGTTTTCATTTTATCTTCTTACCTCTTTTTTATGAAATTGTCCTTTATATTAGGAGTATTCTTTTGTTGCTACTAATTGCCATAGTTCTAGAGATGAGCAAAGCTTGGCAACACTTCAGGGCAGAATCCAGGCAACTTTTCTTCTGTTATGCAAAGACAACTTTCACCCACATACAGGAACACTGTCCAGCAAAACCAACCTCTTCCCTCATAGCCAGGGTTATTCTTGCCTGAGTCCTGCCCCTGCCTCTACCTGGGATGACCCATAACTTTCAGAACATGACAGAATACTCTGCCCCAAACCAATCTATCAATCCCTCCTTTGGCTCCTTCATGCATGTAAAGTGTCAGCTTTCATGTATTTTCACTTTCTTTTTCAAAGGCAAAAGGCCATGAAAAAACCCTGTAAGTACTTTCTAAGTCATTTACTGCCAAAAACATCTAATTCTATTGTGTCACTTGCTTAAATATTTTTCCTTCAATGTCTAGATATTTCCAGCAGAGAGGATGGTATTTATTAGAGGGGAAACTTGGCAATAAGGGGAACAATGCAATTGGAGGAAACATACATTCACCAATAGACCACACACATCTTCATGTATTTGTCTCTTATATAATTTATTTCAAGCATAAATTTAGGAATTTAGATCAACAACAAAGGCAGTGACTTTGAAAGCACTCTCCTTGCTTGACTGTGACATATAAAGTGAATACTGTACATTTCAGACAATATTGAACAGAATCATAGATATTCTATAGAGTCAGTCAGGAACAGCCAAAGAGGGGACATTTGGACAGGAATTAACAACCACTTCTTTGCCATCCAGAAAGTGTCGATTTTCCCTCTTTACAGATTTCCATGTAAGATTACATTTGAAGAAATGGCCCTGCTATATCAAGAATAGTAGCAGTGGTTACTGAATGGAAACAAATGAAGAACCTTTGAAGTTCACTGACCTTATAGATTAGTAAATCATATGCCATGGATACAATGAGGACTTAAACTGAGGTTTTAAAAATCTCTATTTTCCAGAAGTAGGCCCTCAAGTTGTGAAGAAGGAGAGGGTGATATAAACACACAAATTACTATATGGCTATATGGCATGGTAGAGTGAAGAAGAAGAAGATGTGATGCCAACACAGTGCTAAAGTGGATTGAAATAAAGCTAGGACCATCTGAGTGTCACAGGAGTGACGCAAATGGGATGGCTTTAGGATGGAGTTTTGAAAGGTTGATGGGATATTGATGTGGAAAAATAGAAAATAGTATATCTGTCAATTCATTTAGGATTGTCTTATGAAGTAAAGATCTCCAACATCCTAGATCAAGGCAACTTTGAAATTAATATGTATAGCATTATAAGGTATCAGTGAATAATCAGGTCTGACAAAAACATGAGAAATGTTCATTTTTTACCATAAATGTTGTATCTCTCATGATTATGCTCTCATGATATGCTATATATATTATTGTAGGGTTAGAATGGAGAAATACTTGTATGGATTTTTATGCATTAAGGAGAACATATATGTCAATTTGGAGAGTTTGTCTTTATTCAACAAAGCAACAGGAAACCGAGAACATTTAGTCCAAGAGACCAGAATGTCCAGAATTAGAAAAGAGAAACTTTAATGTGGATTGAGGAGTTGTGGCTGCTGGGGCTGGTAGAGAAAGAGAAAGAGGCCAGAAAGAGCTGCGAATATTATGACACTAAACATCAAAGAGGGCTCTGCCAAGTGAAGAGAAGCAAAGGATGTGAGAGATGCAGGAAATGAAATAGACCTTGACCACACGCAAGGAGTGAGGCAGACATAACAGTCAAAAAAGGCATCCAGCAATATGGCACTAGTTGAGTCAATAAATGACTGAAAAGTCAGAGGGAAGGAAAGAGATAAATTAAGGTTTTATTCAAAAGCACCTGAGCTCTATTTTCCTGTATTTCATCAACTTAGTACCAGAAATCACCAAAAAATGTTAAGGTTCTGCAGCAAATGATAGAAATAAGTACTCTACAGAGCCTCTGCTAGACCCTATGCAACACCAGATCCAAAGCACAACTACCCAGTGATAGGAAGCAGTAAGTCACTAGTCACTCTCAGCACTTAAATAAGACATACATTGTAGAGCATAGAGGATGAATGGAAATAAATTGGAAACAACGCATTCCTTTACAGAGGCAGCCTAAACAAATCCTAAAACATAAACAAAATAGAGGTAGTTGTCTTCTTGATCATGTGTCCACTTTCTCCAAGAGTTTCTCATTCCTTTTGCCTGAATCCTCCCTTGTTTACTAACTCTTCATTGCCTTACTCTCCGCAGATGATCAGCTAATCACTAATCAAATAAATAATTAGACAGTGTTCACACCTGAGATATATTTGTATTGATGGACTGTTCAGACTGAAAAGCTTTCTAATCCCCTGAAAGTAAAACGTTAATACTGGAAGGACTCCTTCCCAGCCTCTTTTCAAAATGACCAGTGAGCAGCAATTGAGAGTCTATCTACTTAGACATCTTCTGCTGTAATTATAACCTGTGTGGATGGTGAAGACAGGAGATGGATGAGGCACTGAAAAATGTCGAGAAAGAAATGCATAGACAAGTGGAAAAGACAGCTAAGCCTTAAACACCGATCTCTGCCTGTATACCATATCGTGTGTGATGGGAGCCTGGCAGGCCTAATCAGGGATGAATTTTTCAAAAAAGCTCTATATGAGTTGGCACTGAGAAGTTTGATTCAACTTAACTGTTTCAACATGATTGTTTGATTCTAAGACTCAAAGCCACTTGTCTCATTTAACTGCACTAAGTCAAAAATGGAATATACTTATTGCCTATTTGAACACTGCTAAGAGATTATAAAAGTTCTCATTGCAAGAATAAAATCATAACTATTTCTAGTGATGGATGTTCACCAGACTTACTGCAGTGATCATTTTGCAATATGTATCAAATAATTATGTTGTACACCTGAAACCAAAATAACATTATATGTCATTATTATCTATGTATAATGATAGATACTGAAACTGAAATAGCATATTTGTCAATGTGACCTATGTATAATGATCATATAATAATTATTTATATACATAACACATATGCATACTTTCAGTTAAGTTCAATCACTCAGTCATATCCAGTCCATACTCATGGACTACAGCACATCAGTCTCCCGTGTCCTCCACCATCTCCTGCAGCTTGCTCAAACTCATGTCCATCTAGTCAGTAATGCCATCCAACTGCCTCAACCTCTGCTATCTCCTTCTCCTCCTGCCTTCAGTCTTACCCAGCATCAGGGTCTTTTCCAAGAGTCAGTTCTTTGCATCAGGTGGCCAAAGTATTGGAGCTTCAGTATCAGCCCTTTCAATATTCAGGGCAGATTTCCTGTAGTATTGACTGGTTTTATCTCCTTGCAGTGCAAGGGACTCTCATGAGTCTCCTCCAACTTCACAGTTCAAAAGCATCACTTCCTCAGTGCTGTTTCCTTACGACCCAGCTCTCACATCCATACTGACTGCTGGAAAAACCATATCTTTGACTATATGGAGTTTTATATATATATATATAAACATATATGTACACACACCTATGTAAGGAAAAGGTTTTGAAAAGATATCTAATTATATTTTGGATAAAGAAAACAGATAAACTAGTATAATTTTTTTTCAAATGTACATTTTGGCTATCATGTTGGGTCTAAAACCTTATCTTCAAATGTAGTTTATGTTTATGCTGATAAACAGAAATGTGTCTTCATCTTGTAACAGTAACTGCAGTACAGCTTATTTACAATAGCTAATCGAAACCACAAAATTTTGAAACCTATTGGCCTGCCCAGTACTCTACTATTGGTCATTTAACCAACTGATCATTGACTTAATGCCTCCTTGATTCAGAAACTCTGATAGGTACTTAATTTACATCAGTAAACAAAGCAAGCAGACACTTGTCCTCATGGAACTGATATTCTAGCTGAGGGAAGACAGATAATCTGCAATAAACATGAATCCAAGTACATTACGTGGTATGTTAACAGGTGATCTGTACTATAGGAAAAGAAAGTAAAGTGGAGGATGGGGTTTAGGGCATAAAGGTGAAGAAAGGGAGGTGGTTTAAAGAAAAACAACTTAGACTATACTAAGGGGAGCAAACATGCTCTCTTGCATTCAAGATTCAAGTTTTCCCCTGTCCAGGCAGGTCTCTCGGTCTCCTGAAAGAGAAAGTGAAAGTGAAGTCGCTCACTTGTGTCCGACTCTTTGCAACCCCATGGACAGTATCCTGCAATAGACTCCTCTGTATATAGGATTTTCTAGACAAGAGTACTGGAGTAGGTTGCCATTTCCTTCTCCAGGGATACTTCCTGGTCCAGGGACTGAACTCAGGTCTCCCACATTGTAGACAGACGCTTTACCATATGAGACACCTAGGTCTTCTTCCCAACTTCAAAAATGTTTCCGTCTCTGAGGGTCTATGCAAACTCATGCAAACATAGATGTTCTGAACATTCTGCCTCTCTTCAGTTAAACTGGTTTCATAAAAAATTTTTGGTAAACTCCCCCAAATTAAGTAACATTTTATGCAGCAAATTTTGAGAATTTTCTGTTTCCTGAAGAACTAATCTCCAAATTATTTTCCATTTCACAATACACTGTCAGTGACCTAATCATATTATGTAAAAATATATGAATTGCTATCCTTATATATTATGACATTTAAAATATATACAAAATATAAAGTAAATGTCAGTGATGGAAATGGTAACATTTTCTTCCCCAGGGAATGAGGACACTCATCTTTATGGCCACTGGACTAATGGATTCTGAAAGTACACACATAATTAAACCAGTTATTTAACTATCATAATAACATAATTTCTTTTACATATACCTTCAATCAAAGTTCTCAGAGAATACCACAAGGGGCCAATAATACAATTATATGTGATTAAGTCTCTTCACATGCATATATAAAATTTTGTGAGCTCAATTAAGTAATCTTCAGTTCTTTTGTTATTCCATCAATTCATCTACTGTTAGATAATCCAAACTCTACAATAGATTTCTTTTTTTCAAGAGTTTAAATCTCAAGTCATAAGAAAAGCAGAGCAATGGCCTAGAAGAATAAATAAAAAGTCATATGGATGTATATGCATTTGTAAAGAAAATTAATGAAAAATGCAGAAGACACAGTTTGCTGAAACAGAAAGTGTACTCACTCAGAGCTGAATATACATATCACCTAGGAAAAATACTTTCTCAGCTTCTGATGACTTCTAAAGAAAGGGACTGCATGACTTTCATCTCCAGCCTACTGTGGACTCCTTTCCACTTTCCTCCTCAACTTCCCTCCATGAAATCTCTTCCCTAGGTTATAAAACACACTTTGGGCTTTTGGTTCAGACAAGATGGCCTTGATCTCTTTGTGCCCACTCCTCTGTTTGTTCTGGAAAAAAAAAGAGGACCACTAAAGGGGACCTTATATATTTGGCAAGAAAAAGGTGAACTAGTTTAGGGCCTGAAGAATGGAAGAGCAGCACAGCATCACCTAAGAGAAGACAAGCCAGGCCCAGCATTCCTGACCTCCAGCCTAGCATCAAAAGGCAGCCTGAATAGGGCTGTTCCTCCCCAAGGAACAAATGTGAAGGAATACCAGGTGGTGGTTAAGTTGCCAGGCTGTGCCTGACTCTTTGTGACCCCATGGACTGTAGCCGACCAGGTTCCTCTGTCCATGGAATTCTCCAGGCAAGAATACGGATTCCCATGTCCTCCTCCAGTGGATCTTTCCAACCCAGGGACTGAACCCAGGTCTTTGCAACGCAGGTGGATTCCTTACTGTCTGAGCTACCAGGAAAGCCCAAGAAATTCAATAATGGCATGGATATTTGGAAAATAAAAGGATAAAAACATGCATTAATATTAAAGTAGACTTTAGAGCAAAGAAAATATCTACAAACAAAGGAATAAAAGGATTTTACATAAGGAAAAAAGAGTCAATCCAGCAGGAATACATAATAATCCTAAATATGTATACATCAAACAATATAACCTCAAAATGCTTGAAGCAAAAATAGATACCTCATCTGAATACTCCTATAAACTTTAATGAAATTGAAACTGTGACATAAAACTTCTAAAAAGAAATCATCAATTCAAGCTAGTTTGATCACAGAATTCTAGCAAATATTTTAAAAATTAAGATCAATTTAACATAACCTCTTCAAGAAAATGAAAGAGTAGGAAACCATTCCCAACTAATTTGATGGGGCCAGTATTTCTCTATACCAGAATCAGACAAAGGCAGTTCAAAAAAGCAAAGTTTCAGACTAATGTCTCTCATTAATGTGGAATTAAAAGTTTTCACTCTCACACATACAAATCAACCAAATGAATTCAACAATGCATAAAAACATCTCTTGATAGTTTCTGGTCCCTTCTTAAGTCTGGTCACATTACCTATTTCTTCAAAGGGTTTAAGTGAATCAAGGATACAGTCAATTAGGGTCCCAGTAATAATATTGTGGACAAAACAGGAGAGTTCCAGAAAAACATCTATTTCTGCTTTATTGACTATGCCAAAGCCTTTGACTGTGTGGATCACAATCAACTGTGGAAAATTCTGAAAGAGATGGGAATACCAGACCACCTGACCTGCCTCTTGAGAAATCTGTATGCAGGTCAGGAAGCCACAGTTAGAACTGGACATGGAACAACAGACTGTTTCCAAATAGGAGAAGGAGTATGTCAAGGCTGTATATTGTCACCCTGCTTATTTAACTTAAATGCAGAGTACATCATGAGAAACACAGGACTGGAAGAAACACAAGCTGGAATCAAGATTGCTGGGAGAAATGTCAATAACCTCAGATATGCAGATGATACCACCCATAAGGCAGAAAGTGAAGAAGAACTAAAAGCCTCTTGATGAAAGTGAGAGAGGAGAGTGAAAAAGTTGGCTTAAAGCTCAACATTCAGAAAATGAAGATCATGGCATCCGGTCCCATCACTTCATGGGAAGTAGATGGGGAAACAGTGGAAACAGTGTCAGACTTTATTTTTTGGGCTCCAAAATCACTATAGATGGTGATTGCAGTCATGAAATTAAAAGACGGTTACTCCTTGGAAGAAAAGTTATGAGCAACCTAGATAGCATATTCAAAAGCAGAGTCATTACTTTTCTGACTAAGGTCCGTCTAGTCAAGGCTATGGTTTTTCCTGTGGTCATGTATGGATGTGAGAGTTCGACTGTGAAAAAGACTGAGTGCTGAAGAATTGATGCTTCTGAACTGTGGTGCTGGAGAAGACTCTTGAGAGTCCCTTGGACTGCGGAGTTCCAACCAATCCATTCTGAAGGAGATCAGCCCTGGGATTTCTTAAGAGGAAATGATGCTGAAGCTGAAATTCCAGTACTTCGGCCACCTCATGTGAAGAGTTGACTCACTGGAAAAGACTTTGATGCTGAGAGGAATTGGGGGAAGGAGAAGAAGGGGACGACAGAGGATGAGATGGCTGGATGGCATCATTGACTCAATGGACGTGAGTCTGAGTAAACTCCGGGGAGTTGGTGATGGACAGGGAAGCCTGGCGTGCTGCGATTCATGGGGTCGCAAAGAGTCAGACACGACTGAGCGACTGAACTGAACTGAACTGAGTAATATTATCATACCAGAAACAGTGACAAATCCTCAAGTCTAGGTCAAATCAAAAACTGACTTCTCCCATTAAAGTTAATCATACCCAGTCTTTCTAAATGTCTAGCACAAATAACTACAACTAGATTCCTGTGATAAAGAAAACATATGTACTACATAGAAATGATGGGTATGTGTGATATTCTTAATATGCTCCTTGAGGAGAAGGCAATGGAAACCCATTCCAGTACTCTTGCCTGGAGAATTCCATGGATGGAGGAGCCTGGTAGGCTGTCGTCCATGGGGTTGAGAAGAGTCTGATATGACTGAGTGACTTTGCTTTCACTTTTCACTTTCACAAATTGGAGAAGTAAATGGCCACCCACTCGTGTTCTTCCCTGGAGAACCCCAGGGACGGTGGAGCCTGGTGGGCTGCCATCTATGGGGTTGCACAGAGTCGGACATGACTAAAGCAACTTAGCAGCAGCAGCATATGCCCCTTGGGAACCCTATTCATCATTTTCTATGATGTTATGAACATTTGGAGACTGAGAATACCAGACTTTATCCCTCTAGCTCTCTTGAACTCTGATTTTTACTTGAGTTTGGCCAGTGGTGGACAAAAGAATTTGGTGAGTCAGTGGAGAAAGAGATTCCTGCTGCGAAGTGGCCAAGTTTCTCCACTGAAGCCCACAGCTCTGTTCATAGGCCCTTGCTTTTTCTCTGCCTTTGTCCTGTGGGCCTGAAAGTGTTCATGTATCCCTGTTCTTGCCTGTCTCAAAGAGTTTAGCTACTCCTTTTAAGCTACCCTTAGCTCTGATACACCTTCCAAATCCTTAAAGTTCATTGTGTGTTAGTCACTCAGGCATGTCTGACTATTTGTGAACCCCATGGACTTTAGCCTACCAGGCTTTTGTGTCCAAAGGATTCTTCAGACAAGAATACTAGAGTGGATAATCATTCCTTTCTGCATGGATCTTCCCTGCCCCAGGGGTGCAACCCAGGTCTCCCACATTGCAGGCCAATTCTCTACCATCTGAGCCACCAGGAAGCCAGTTTTCTTCATTTTCCTTACCTGTGTAAATCATCTTGATTTCTGACAATGATGGGGGTGGCTATGGAGCTGCTAGATAAAGATGGTCCCTCAAATATCTAATGCTAAACTGCTTACAACAGGAGCAGGACATCTCTTTTCCTGACTCCAAAATCATAAATACAAGAACATGTCACAGGTCATGTAAAAATAAGTGCTGAGAAATCAATGATTTAAGAATGAATTTGGTCAAGGTGCACAAACTTTAAGCTATAAAATGAATAAGGTCTGAAGATCTAATGTGTAACCTGGTGACTATGGTTTGTAGTGTGTTACTGACATTTGTGGGTCTTCCCAGGTGGTGTTAGTGGTAAAGACCTCTCCTGCCAGTGCAGGATGCATAAGAGACATGGGTTAAATCCCTGGGTCTGGAAGATCTCCTTGAAGAGGATGTGACAACGGGTATTCTTTCCTGGAGAATCCCCATGGACAGAGGAGGCTGGCAATCTATATAGTCCATGGGGTCACAAAGAGTTGGACATGACTGAAGTCATTAGCACACATATAAAGAGTAAAACTAAAAGGTCCTCACTAAAAAGATCTTGAAAAGTAAATATGTGAGGTGATATTAATAGATATGTTGATTATATCAATGAGAGAATCCATTAATTATGTATACTTATTTAAATTGTTATGTATACTTAAAACACCTTGCCATTTTATCTGGAAATTATATTTTTCAGAAACTGAAAAAAGAAAAAAAGCAAGAATTTCAATGCTTTTTATATAATTTTGTAGGCATTTCAGCCATTATTCTTTGCATGTAAAAGTGTTTTTTAAATTCCAGATAATAACCAGTGGGATTCACTGAATATTCAGAAAAGGAAGAAACCTTGGAAATTATCTAGACAATCTTCCCATATTAAGGATATATAAGTAAACCCAGAATGATTAAGTCACTTATCGAAACTTATAAAACTCGATGCAAAGGTAGCAGTAGAAACCAGATTTCCTAGGTTTAAGTGAATCTTTACCAAATTACCCGGCAAATGGAAATATCTCCTATGCTCTGCAAAACCTGATTCTTATCTCTTTCATAGGCTGATAATATTCCACATTGTATTCAGTGTCCAGTTAGCATAAGTTTTACCAGGTAAATTGAATTCCTTGAAGGTTCAATCCTGGCATGTCTGATCTTCTCACTCTATATTCTCACATATGGTTAACTCTTTATAAATGGCATTCCTTCTCCCTGGAAGACCCTCTCTCTTTCACCTCATGACTTCCCTCCCTGACATCTTTCAGATCTCGGTACAAACCACTTCCACAAATCAACATTTCCTGACTCTGACACAGCTCTGGTCTCCTTGTTATCTGGACATATGGCATTCTGTGCTGTTTCCTGTCGACACATGTCCCATATGTGGTGCAACACTTAACTTTGAAATTTACCTCATTTCTGTTTTTCTATTAAATTTAAGTCCTAATTCACAAAGTCCACGTGTGCCCTTCACTGCTGTCCATTCTTTGCATCCAGCAGGCCTTCGTTAGTTGTTTGTTCAATGAAACACTTATTCATGCAGAATAAAATTTCAATGAATTTTTGATGCTCACAGCCTACAGTGAACTAAAATCACTGCGGTCTTTTCTCTCCACCCAAACCCTCATACCCTGATTATTTGGACATTAATACAGAACTAGATGGGGAAGGCAATGGCAACCCACTCCAGTACTCTTGCATGGAAAATTCCAAGGACAGAGGACCCTGGTGGGCTGCAGTCCATTGGGTCACTAAGAGTAGGACACAACTGAGTGATTTCACTTTGACATTTCACTTTCATGCATTGGAGAAGGAAATGGCAACCCACTCCAGTATTCTTGCCTGGAGAATCCAAGGGGGTGGGGGAGCCTGGTGGGCTGTTATCTATGGGGTCGCACAGGGTCAGACATGACTGAAGTGACTTAGCAGCAGCAGCAGCACAGAACTAGAACTGTGGGGTCTTCCCTGTGGCTCAGCTGGTAAAACATCTGCCTGCAATATGCGAAGCCTGGGTTTGATCCCTGAGTTGGAAAGATTCCCTGGAGAAGGGAGAGGCTACCCACTCCAGTACGCTGGCATGGAAAATTCCATGGATTGTGTAGTCCATGGGGTCACAAAGAGTAGGACACGACTAAGCGACTTTAACTTTTACAGAACTGTGGATAGATTTGCTTTTAATTGTTACCCTA
The DNA here is from genome assembly GCA_917880005.1 of Nanger dama. NCBI lineage: Eukaryota > Metazoa > Chordata > Mammalia > Artiodactyla > Bovidae > Nanger > Nanger dama. Next base: position 7,959,338 of record CAKJTW010000032.1, on the reverse strand, counting down.
TTAATAGAAACCACTGGATGTTTGGTCTTTTATTCCATATACACTAGCCCTTGCAGTTCATGTCCTAAGATAATGTGGTAATTGAGTCACTGACTAAAAGCCCAAATAAGACAGAACTAAAGACAGTGCTCTGAAACTGCCACTTGAGTCTACTTTTTAGCAAAGGATTCTCAACTTCAAGAGAAGTTCAGTTTCTTAGCTGTACTCTCTGATCATGACAGATGAAAATACTTTAAGGAGAGTCTAAGAATCAAATATTCTTACATTGTACACAAACACCTACTCTGTCTTCGAGGAACAAAAGTAATTCACCTCCTTGATGAACTGTTACCTACTTATCCTAGATGAAAGCTCCATCTTCCTCCTTGTGGCTTCCTAATTTTATTTTCACCATTTTTATCTCACTGACCACATCCTGGAAGAAGCACAAGCTGGAATCAGATTGCCGGGAGAAGTATAAATAGCCTCAGAAATGAAGATGACACCACACTTATGGCAGAAAGTGAAGAGGAACTAAAAAGCCTCTTGATGAAAGTAAAAGGAGAGTGAAAAAGTTGGCTTAAAGCTCAACATTTAGAAAATGAAGATCATGGCATCTGGTCCCATCATTTCATGGGACATAGATGGGGAAACCATGGAAACAGTGTCAGACTTTATTTTGGGGGGCTCCAAAATCACTACAGATGGTGATTGCAGCCATGAAATTTAAAAATGCTTACTCCTTGGAAGAAAAGTTATGAGCAATCTGGATAGCATATTCAAAAGCAGAGACATTACTTTGCCAACAAAGGTCCGTCTAGTTGAGGCTATGGTTTTCCTGTGGTCATGTATGGATGTGAGAGTTGGACTGTGAAGAAGGCTGAGTGCTAAAGAATTGATGCTTCTGAACTGTGGTGTTGGAGAAGACTCTTGAGAGTCCCTTGGACTGCAAGGAGATCCAACCAGTCCATTCTGAAGGAGATCAGCCTTGGGATTTTTTGGAAGGAATGATGCTAAAGCTGAAACTCCAGTATTTTGGCCACCTCATGCAAGGAGTTGACTCATTGGAAAAGACTTTGATGCTGGGATGGGTTGGGGGCAGGAGAAGAAGGGGGTGACAGAGGATGAGATGGCTGGATGGCATCACTGACTCGATGGATGTGAGTCTGAGTGAACTCCGGGGAGTTGGTGATGGACAGGGAGGCCTGGTGTGCTGCAATTCATGGGGTCGCAAGGAGTCGGACACGACTGAGCGACTGAACTGAACTGAAATGACCACATTCTGTCTTATAGGTAATTACCTGAACAACACCAATTTCCACTGTTTTAATTCAGTTCCCTTGGATTTACAAAGGCTGCACCAACTACCCTGAACTTCCTATTTACTGAGAATCAACCACGGCAGAAACTGGTATTTTTCATAGACCAGCTTATTTGTTCCTTTTGAGGTAAATATTAAAATTAGAAGCAAATACTCAGCCTCTTGAATTCTGGATAAACTGACAACTGGACAAAATCTTAACTGCTGTTCCAGATAAAACTTCCTTTTGTGTTATTTATTTATTTTTCTTTCAGAAAGAACTTGCATTCTAAATAGCTTTCAGGTGAATAGAAACAGGACTGATATGTTAACTGGAAAAAAAAAAAAAAACACTGTTGCAGGAAACAAAAGTAGACAAATCACACATCTTCTGTGTACGTCAAGACTCATTTATTGGAAGCTGCGGGTTCAGACAGTAAAGAGTCTGTCTGCAGTACAGGAGACCTGGATTCCATCTCTGGTCAGGAAGATCACTGGAAGACGGCATGTCCAACCACTCTAGTATTCTTGCCCAGAAATCCCCATAGACAGAGGATCATGTTGGGCTACAGTACATGGTGTCATCAGACCATGGAGTCATAAAGCGTTGAACACTACTGAGCAACTATGTATAGCAAAATTCCTCAAAGTGACATACTGACATTTAGAAACAGTTTCTCTCACTAGTGTGCTTAACTACAACTCCTGCTTTTCAACCAAAGACCAAAGATAAAAGTAGTATTCCGTAACAATCAAGTAATTATTTCTATCAAGGAATTTTTCTTAAAGGCAAGCTAGAGAAATACACTGTGAGATAGAGCAGATAATTAGAAGTAGAAGAGATCCAAACACAGAAGCTGCACAACCAATTGATAATTTTCTTTTCAGGAAAAAGAATAAAACCTCAGTTTGGGATCATGTTTTATACAGATATTTGCATATTCTTTGGAAATATAAAGGATTTCCTACTCTAATTTCTTTATTTAGTTGAAAAAACCAAGGCCTAGAGACGCGAAGATAAGTTTTTAAGTCAAAGAGCAGTTACGTTAGGATTCTATGAGAACCCAGTGACAGGCCTTAGGGCCCAGTTGCTTCATCCTTAGGCTGAAAGGCTGGAGATTGGGGTACCAGTAATGGTTCCGTCTTCAGGCTGAATTGCAAAAATAGGGAAGGTAGGAAACCTCTATCTTTGCTCTTAACACCCTCAACTGATCACATAAAATCCACCATTTATTGGTTTAAATGTTAATTACATCTAAGAACATATCTTCCCAGGTGAGCATGTCAAAGAACTACAATTTGAAAGAAATGTACAGTTCTATGGAGTATGTTACCATGTGCCACTGGAATTGAATATCTTTGCTACCTGTTCCACACTCATGACCTAGGAAGGGAAAACAAGATTGACAATTTTTTTTTTCCCCACTTAACCATATCCAGTGTTTTAGTGCATGCAGGCTGCTATTACAAAATGCCAGAGGCTGGGTGGTTTATAAACCACATTGTTTATCACAGTTCTGGATACTAGAAGTCCAAGAGCAGGATGCCAGCATGGTTGAGTGAGTGAAGGCCTCTTCCAGGTCATATCCTATATAGAAGGGATGAGCAAGTATTTCAGGCCTCTTTCACAAGAGCCCTAATCCGATTCATGTGGGATCTGCCCACATGTGGGTTCTGATCTCATTATCTAATTATTTTCAAATGGTCCCACCATCTAAAATCATCACTTTGGGGATTAAGTTTTCAACCTATGAATTTTGGGAGAACAGAAGCATTTAGACTATGGCACCTATCAAGGAAACTCTCTTGTCTAAGCTAACCCAGTGCCTCATGCATATTGAATGGTCTGTGGTGCTGATAGGACGCCAAGGAGTAAGAAAGCTGAATAAGGACCAGCAGCCCCAGGCAGAGGGTCTGAGATGGCAAACTCCTTGATGGATTTCGCAACAATATATGAGTGTCTCCAGGGTCTTCCTTGGTTATCACTCATTGAGTAAACCCACCCCTCCCCATATATGTTGCTATTTGAAATATGAGTTAATTACTGAGTTAGTAGACAAAAGAAGAAAAGAACCTTTGAGAGATACAAATTTTATAGTGGAAGGTCCTCAGGACTTTATTTACTTCAGATAGCAATTACAAGTTTGGGGATCTCCAAGACCATTCTTGGGTTCCACAATCAGCTAAGACTCCAAGAGCTCACTGGAAGCTGTTATATACATGGTTATGTTTTATTGAAGATCTTTGATTTATTTTTAATTCTTTTTTTTTTAATTTTTAGTGCAGTATAATTGATTTACAGTGCTATAAATGTCAGTTCTTCTTGAACAGTGACCATGTTACACATATACATATATGCACTCTTGTTTAGATTCTTTTCCCATGCAGCATTTGGTAGTTTTAGATGCTATACAATAGGTCCTTATTAGTTATCTATCTTATATATAGTACTGTGTACACATCCGTCCCAATATCACAATTTATCCCTCTTCTCTTCCCCCTGGAACCACAAGATTATGTTCTACATCTTGACTGTCTTTCTGTTTGTAAATTAGTTCATTTGTACAATCTTTTAATATTTCACATGTAAGTGTTATCATATGTATTTGTCTTTCTCTGACTTAACTTTACTTGGTATGACAATATCCAGGTGCATCCATATTGCTTCTGACAGCATTATTTTTTTCCTTCTTATGGCTGAGTAATATTACTTGTATATCTGCACCACATCTTCTTTGTCTGTCTCTCTGTTGATGGACATTTAGGTTGCTTCTGTGTTCTGGCCATTGTAAACAGTGCTGCAGTGAGCACTGCTGTGCTCAGTTGCTCAGTCGTGTCCAACTATTTGTGACCCCAAGTATCGTAGCCTGCCTGGTTCCTCTGTCAATGGGGCTTGTCCCCATGAACAAGAATAGGCAAGAATATTGGAGAGGGTTGCCATCCCTTTTTCCAAGGGATCTTCCCAACCCAGGGATCAAACCCTGGTCTTCCACATTGTAGGCAGATTCTTTACCATCTGAGCTAGCTGGGAAGCCCTGATGAAGCAATGAACACTGAGGTGCATGTATCCTTTCCAATTATAGTTTTCTCCTGGTATATACCCAGGGGATTGCAGAGTTTTGAAAGACAGAGATAAAAAACTGCCCAGGAAAAAGGCATATAGGCCAGAGTCAAAGAAATTGTGAAGCATGGAGCTTTTACTCTCCCTGGGTGTCATGGGCAGCTTTGTGTTTCCAGCACTGATGTGCCAGCAGTGAGCACTTGCAGACACGGGGCTCACTCCAGGCTCCGTGTCCAGAGCTTTTACTGGGGCTCCATGTCGTAGGCATGATTGATGCTCCATTCAGCTAATCTCAGGCTCAAACCTCTCTAGAGGTGCAGCTGATACTGCATGACCAAACCCCCTATCCTAAATCACATTGTTCATGTGGCCCAAAGTTTTTGCTCTAAATCTCATTGTTTGCATCCGTATCAGGCTGTCCCAAGACCCTCACATAAGCAACAGCACTTCTCTCAGTGTCAACCTTTGACACCTTTAGTCACCCTTTCCAAGAGGAAACAACCTAAGGGTTTAGAGAGGAGCTCCCAGGAAAGAAGGGCAAAGTGCAGACTTCCCTTTGGATGAGGCTGAGCCCTTCACTACACAGCCGAGTGGCTGGATTTGCCTGAGGAGACTCCCTGTGTAACCCCCACAATAAGAAAATGTGAAGGGACAAACATTGGTCAAGCATTTATCTTCTTCTGGTCTATCTCTGAAATGTTTTTCTTGCATATCTTCATTAATTCTCATGCAACTCCATGAAGTGGACTCTAGTTTGAATGCCATTATGGGGAGAAGTAAATTAAGGCTGGCCTAAAGATTCAGAGCAGGTGAGTGGTGGAGTGGGAGTATGTACAAGGGCTACAGGACTCCAGGGTTCATACTTAAAGCCACTATGTGGCAAAGATCCCAACATTTCTTTTTTAGTATTTTTATTCATTTGTTTCTTAGTTGTAGCACATCTCCATCTTCCACCTCTGTTGTGGCCTGTGGGATCTAGGTCTGCGAGCAGGAATTTAGCCCCAGGCCCCCTGCATTAGGAGCAGGGATCCTTAAGCACTGGACAATGGGCAAAGTTCCAACACCATTTCCATTTGAAGTAAATGTTCACATGCAAGTGCACATCCAAAGATTGTTGAATCAATATTGTCCAGTCCTGCAATTCTGTTCCACAATATATATAAATTAAGCAAGTTACAACATGGAACTCTTCTTGCAATCCATTTAAAAGAATTAAATAAAACACAGAAAGACATGATGACTTACTATAAGCTCATGATGCCATGATCAAAGAAGGCTTAGGTGACGGGAGCATTTCAAATGGTTTCTTTGGCATCCCAGAAATCTGTACACCCTGGGGCATCACACAATAATAAGATTCCAGATAGTGAAAGGCATGCCTTTCTTTATCAAAGAGGGCCAGGGCAATTCTGAAATGGGAGGTGGGAAAGAAGACCAGTATTTAAGACTTCAAATACAAATGCTTTCTCAGAGAGAAAAATTTAGAAAAGAAAACATATGAATGTTGAGAGTCTGAAAATTGTTTCCCTAAAATCTCTCCCCGTGAGCATACATCACGAAAACTTCGTGTACCCCAGAATACTCTGCTTTGGTAACACAATCTGACTGATCCAGTATTTTAATGATTTTCTTAATTTTGTGTGAAGCTTTCATGAACTTCCCATGTGACCAGTGGTGCTGATAACTGATAAATCAATTGGAATGGGGTTCCTGAAAATGGAATGGACAGATGAGAAATGTAATCAGAAGTCTAAGTGAGGGGGTTCGATACACAGTGGGAGAAAGGATTTTAATTTTTCTGAGGAATTTTGGTTGGTGAGATGTGGTCCTCCAGGTTCTATATGAAGGAGCCCACTCCCTGTCCTCCCTGAGGACAGGGTAAAGGATGGAGTCTAAGCTCTGGTGGCAAGACCGAAGTGTTTCAGCCCACAGCCCTTCATTATAGACAGAGCAACGGTATCCAAAATAGGATACCAGCAACAGCAAACCAAACGATGGAGGAGCAACACAAACCTGTTCTAAGCAACCCAAGGGGTTCTTAGTGTGAAAATATTGATGGCCCCCCCCCCTTACTTCTTAGTTCTACTTTTGTCTGAGAGAAAAGTTCCTCCAAGAAGGATGGAGTTCACATTCCTTCCAGGAAGTCAACTGGGGGCCTAAAGCCATAGAATTACTATTTGGATCTAGAGTCATTTTTCTAATCATACTGTGTCTCTCATCCCTCAAGTAGTGGATTTGGAAACAGCATTTACAATTGTGATTTTAAAGAGATATTAAATACATATGTTCTTCTATTTTACTGTCTATAAATTTCTATAAATTACAGGTAATGTGAAATTTAACATTTAAAACTGCCTTACTCAGAGGATTATTTTACACTGATTAGAAAGTAAATTACCCTTAAATAAATTTGACCAAAGTATTGTCAGAGCTTCCTGGTACATATACTCTGCAAATACTCCATAGCAGTGCTTTTAATAAAACAAGAAAGGCACTGAATTGATACCATTATAATAGTTGATAAGTGAAAATCTAAGTTAATTAATCAATTGTACCATTCTTATGGAAAAACCAAATATATTCTAGTGTCAGGGGATTTGCTTTGATTTGGTGCTGGTTTATCCCACTGGGTTGATGGTCTCTTGAGCATCTGGTTTTACTTTTTTGTTGCTTATGCTACTTAATATATCACAGTTCTTCAAATTTGTGGATTGTATGGTCAAAAAAAGAATGGACCATCTCCTGGTTTTGTTGTATGGGGGTAAGTTTTCAAACTTTTAGTTTAGAGGAGGAAATAGGCACCCCATTTCCATAATTGGAAACGTCCAACACCAGCAGGTACAGCTCAGATAAGGTGGGATATAAACAAAACAAACAAACAAAAAGGTTGACTCACAGCATGTTCCTTAAAGGAAGGGGTGTGTGTCCAGCTTCCTTTTATTGACACACAATTAATATTTGAGTAAAGCCATTTATAGTATCCATGGAGGGGTAAAGTAGGGCAGGTTGGCAGAATACATCTGCAGTCAAGCATTAAGTCTCTGGAGATGGGAGAGTAGGAGGACTTCAGCTTTAGTTGAAAGAATTTGCCTTTGCTTCCAATTTCATGGCCTCCTTTAGCCATGACATAGCATAAACAGAAGATGGAACTTAAAAAATTAATAAAGAATGTTTTGTTTCTGCAAATGCCTTAAACAAAGCATGTGTTTCTGTTTCATGCTGGATAAGCTCCAACTGATGTCTAGATCCTTGTCAAAATGTTTACTTTTCTGTGGGATTTTTTGTTTGTTTGTTTGTTTGTTTTCCCTAGTGGACCATTCTGAAGCCATGGCTTCAGCTCTGGACTTCAAAGTTGCTGCCAGCTTCATTAGAAAAGCCATTGTGTTGCCCCTCCCCTATCTCCATTCAAATTAAATCTTAATTTTTAATAATCATTTTGGGCCAGAAAATGACCAATCTTAGTATCAAAAAACAGAACAAACTCAACAAAGAGTTGAAGGAAATTCATAAAAGCAACTACAAGGACAACAAATATTAGAAAAATAGGGATACTTTGCTCTTTGGGTATCATGTAAACAATAACAGCAAAATAACATTTTCTTTTTCAGCAGTTGTGGACACCTGATGTGAGTGTGCAAGAACACTGGAGAAGAAGTCTTGAAAATAAAAAATGGTACTTTATACTACTTTGGTTATTTTATTTAACTCAATAGGCCCATAGAAAGTAAAATACATACGCCATGAATTATAATATTATAATATTCATTGGAGGGACTGCTGCTGAAGCTGAAGCGCCAGTATTTTGCCCACCTGGTGTGTACAGCTGACTCATTGGAAAAGACCCTGATGCTGGGAAAGATTAAGGGCAAAAGGAGAAGAAGAGGACAGAGGATGAGATGGTTGGAAGGCATGAGTTTGAGCAAAGTAAGGGAAATAGTGAAGGACAGGGGAGCCTGGCATGCTGCAGTTTATGGCATGGCAAAGAGTTAGACAGGACTTAGCGACTGAACAGCAACAACAGTGAATTATAAATATGCCAAGACAGTAAATAAATAAACTTGAATGATTTTTTTCTTACTTTTTTACTAACAAGTTTAATCCAAAATTAAAGGCACACAGTATGATGCCAGAGACTGCAGAACAACTATAAAAGTAGGAAAGGAAAACAGAAAGCTTAAGAGATAACACCTATTTAACTGAAAAGATGAATTAATTTTGTCAAAGTAAATAGTTGTGTTGGAGAAGACTCTTGAGAGTCCCTTAGACTGCAAGGAGAGCCACCCAGTCCATTCTAAAGGAGATCAGCCCTGGGATTTCCTTGGAAGGAATGATGCTAAAGCTGAAACTCCAGTACTTTGGCCACCTCATGTGAAGAGTCGACTCATTGGAAAAGACTCTGATGCTGAGAGGGATTGGGGGCAGGGGGAGAAGGGGGACGACAGAGGATGAGATGGCTGGATGGCATCACTGACTCAATGGACATTAGTTTGAGTGAACTCTGAGAGTTGGTGATGGACAGGGAGGCCTGGCGTGCTGCAATTCATGGGATCGCAAAGAGTCGGACATGACTGAGTGACTGAACTGAACTGAAATGAAAAATGAAGTCTTTCATACCACTGTATAAGGATTTAATTTCTCCTTTTCTGATTTTTAAAATTCAATATACCAATTTTTCAACAACTGAGTAAAACACTCACTCCTTCCCAGCCTTCCCCAAGGAGTGCTGAAACTGAACCACAAAGATCTGGGTTCTGGTCCTGGGTCTACCTGCTTCTGATGCTAGGTTTATAAGTTAGTCTTTGCTGTTTAACAAATTATCTCAAAAACACAGTGCTTTAAGACAACAATCGCTGATCGGTGCATTGGTTCTACCCTCTCAACTGGCTTGCTGGGACTGATTGATATAGAATAATCTCATCACGTGTCTCAGGCCTTGTCTGGGCTTACAAGAGGTCAGCCCAGGCCTCATCACCTCCAGGGAGATGGATTTCCAGCAGGAAGAAAGGGCAAATGCAATGCATAGCACTTAGCAAGGATCTATGAACCGCATTGGCTGGTGTTTGATTGGCCAAAGCAATCATGTGAGTAAGCTTAGCCAGAGTACAAGGGGATGTATAGGGAATAACCCAGGGACATGTAAATGATGGTGAGGGCAGGGGTCTTTATTGTAACAATCTACCAATTAACCCCTCAAGGACTCATTTTCTTCATCCCTAAATTGGAGAACATAAAAATTTGAATTTCTCTAAAAAAATATTTTGGAAATTAAATGAGGAAATATATATGGATGCTTTGAAATATGCAGAGAACTCCATAATTATAAAATACTATCAGATTTCTAAAGAAATCCTTGTTCTGGGTTGCTTTTTCCCTCTAAGTATGATTATTATTTTTATTTTAGTTTTATATAATATGTCCCAACAAATTAAAAACATATTGACCCCTGGGAATTCCTTGTGGTCCAGGGGTTAGGACGTCACTCTTCACAGTGGAGGGCCCAGATTCAATCTCTGGTTGGGGAACTAAAATCCCGCAAGCCTTGCGACTCAACCACACACACACACACACACACATACACACACGACAATATTGACCCAATATAAAACATTTAAATTTAATAGCAAAGTCACTACTTTTTTAAGCTGAAATTTTAAGATTTCAGCCAGACATCTAGGTAGTATTCATCAATTTAGCAAACAAAAATCTGATGTCTTGCCAACTCTTTACAGAATTAAGACTTTTACGTATTTGGCCAAAAGAGGTGGCCAGTGTAAAAATTGGCTTTTATATGGTATCTGGATATTACATCTATCTAACACTAAAGATTTTGAGTCACTATTGATCCATTAAATCCTTCTATTTCATTTTGTTTTTAAAAGATGGTACAGCTGCCTGCTTTTGAATTACCTTAATTATTCTAAATTATGCCCTGAGATTAAAATGTCTCTTTCTGAGAAGAGTGACTTTTTCCTTGCCACACCCAATGTATCATCTTCTTCACTAAATTTCTTATAGCAATATAAGTTCTAATTTTTAATTTCTCAAACCCACTGTCCCCAGGAAGTAGAAGCTTTATGGAAAAATGAGTACCCTGTCTTAATATAGTGTCCCCATATGGCTACTGTTCTTAAAGACCCAACTGACCATTCTCTCCTACCATGCACAACTTTATCCAGTACACATTTTTACTTTTTGTGTGTGTGTGTGGTTCTCTTCTTTTTCTCCAATTTCAACTTTAAGCACCTTGTTTTCATTTTATTCCCCTATTGTGTCATTAGCCACAGGATTTCTTAGCAAACATAGGAGATTCAATGTAAATTTGAGTGATGCTCTATGATAAAGAGGAGAAGGCACTGGCACCCCACTCCAGTATTCCTGCCTGGAGAATCCCATGGCCGGAGGAGCCTGGTAGGCTGCAGTCCATGGGTTCACTAAGAGTCAGACATAACTCAGCAACCTCACGTTCACTTTTCACTTTCATGCACTGGAGAAAGAAATGGCAAACCCACTCCAGTGTTCCTGCCTGGAGAACCCCAGAGACGGCGGAGCCTGGTGGGCTGCCGTCTATGGAGTCACACAGAATCAGACACGACTGAAGCGACTTAGCAGCAGCAGTAAAAATAGCAGCTATGATAAAGAATACAGCTTTGAGATATAAATCAGAATCATTAAAAGAAACATGATAATTGTTTAAAAATAAGTTAGAATGTGGTTATCCTAAGGCTATATAATTCTTTAACCACATTTATCTTGATGAAAAGTTTGAGTTAGGTATTTGATAGGCCTCAAATGTTTTATTTTCTTGGGCTCCATAATCATTGCAGATGGTAATGCAGGCATGAAATTAAAAGACACTTGCTCCTTGGAAGAAAAGCTATGAAAAAACTAGATATGTATTAAAAAGCAGAGACATCGCTTTACCAAAAAAATGACTGTATCTTCAAAGCTATGGTTTTTCTGGTAGTCATGTATGGATGTAAGTATTGTACCATAAAGAAGTCTGAGCTCTGAAGAACTGATGTTTTCAAACAGTGGTGCTAGAGAGGATTCTTGAGAGTTCCTTAGACTACAAGGAGAATAAACCAGTCAATCCTAAAGGAAGTCAGCCTTGAATATTCAAAGGAAGTACTAATGCTGAAGCTCCAATACCTTGGCCACCTGATATGAAGAGCTGACTCATTGTAAAAGACCCTGATGCTGGGAAAATTTGAGGGCAGGGGAGGAAAGGGGCGAGGGAGAATGGGATGGTTGGATGGCATCACCCGACTCGATGGACATGAGTTTGAGCAAACTCCAGGAGATAGTGAAGGACAGGGAAGCTTGGTGTGCTACAGTCCACGAGGTCACAAATATCAGAGATGACATAGTGACTGAACAACAAGAGGAACAAGGCCTCATATGTGAATATGAAGTTTAATATTTATGAAATATAAGGAGTCTTACATTACACATATAGAATAACTTCAGTACATGTGAGTTGTAATAAAGGCTAATCACAGCACAATTAAAAGACCAAATATAATCAGAATTCTTTGATTTGTTGTTACTACCAGTTTCTAATTGTTGTTGCTGCTCAGTTGCTAAGTCCTTTCTGAATCTTTTGGGACCTCCTGGGCTGTAGCCCATCAGGCTCCCTCTGTCCATGGGATTTTTCAGAAAAAAATACTGGATTAAGTTGCTATTTCCTTCTGCAGGGGATCTTACCTATAGAACCCAGTGCTCTCTCCCAAGGTCATGTGAGGAGGCTTGTCTCCAGGACAGACAGGAGTGGAGGGTTCGCTCCTAGGCTCATGAGTCCATGTGTCTGCCCAGAAGTCCACTCATAGGAAGGACACAGCTACAGGGAGCAGGTGAGACGTGCGAGTCACAGGCTAGGGATCTTTTGCTGCTTTTGCCTGGCCCTCCCAAAGATAGGAGAGAGCTGATAGAATTCAGCATCCTTCCCAAACGTGTGGTGCCCTTCCCCAAACCTGTGGAGCTCTTCAGATTTCTAAATGTCTATCTTTGTATAAGCTCTTCCCCAACCTTGAGTCCTGTCCCCTTCCACTCCCAGGGAGCTCCTCCAAATCCTATTTCACTTGCTTTTTGAAAATTCTTGTGACTTGCCCAGACAAATCAGCTCTTCTCTCCTTTAGGTTCCTATGTTAGGTTTTACTTACATTCAAAGAAATGACTACAACTGGACTAATTGTTTATTCACATATTTATCTGTTTCTCATGAAAAATTTGGGACCAGCAAGATTAAATTCAAACAATAAACCTTCATAAAAGGTGATAAATATGTATTTAATAAATGTATGTTGAGCAAATGCTCAAAATATATTATTTATTTATAAGTTGGTTATCAAGGTCATTTTTCATGCCAAAATGTTTCAGGATAATATTAAATTTTTATTAATGTAAAGGAATAAAGTAGTAAACTCCAAATCAGTTAACTATTTTGCAAATATGAATAATTTCAAAATTTCATCTATAAACACAAATTCTTAAGATAAAGGAATCCTTGCAAAATATCAATAGTTTTACTTAACATTCACCTGTTTACTATGGATCCCCACTGTGGCAAAGGGCAGAAGGTTTACTAGGAAAGTCTGAGGAATCTTACTTTCTGTCATTCAAGGTCAAATGCCTGTTGGATAAATATTACAATCTAGACTCTCTGTCTTTCCCCTCCTATGTCAGGAAAATTTCACAAGTCATCAGGTTATTCAGATATACATCTTCATAGATTCTCATGCCAGTTAATACATGTGAAATAGGAATATGAAGGACCATATAAAAATATATGGTCAAAGTTTTCCTCTACTTTTTTTCCAAGATGTAGGTTATTTTTCAATTGGCATATAAGATCATACACATTTTAGGTATGCAACACAATGGTTTGATATTTGTATATATTGCAAAATTATCACCACAGTAATTCTAGTGTTAATTTTCTAGTGGGACCCATCATCAAACACTGCTTCAAATTTTTCTTGTGGTGAAGACTTAAAATCTACTCTCTTAGCAACTTTCAAGTATGCAATACACTATTATTAATTATAGTCACCACGTTCTGTCATATCCCTGTGACTTATTTACAACTGGAAATCTATATCCACTTCACCCATTCTGGCTCCCCAACCCAAACCCTGCCTCTGGAAACCACCAAACTGTTTTCTGTGTTTATATTTTGTTGTTTGTGGGTATTGGCTTTTTATTCCTCATTTAAGTGATATCATATAGCATTTGTCTTTCTCTGACTTATTTTACATAGCATATTTTGCCCTCAAAGTTCATTCATGCTATCACAGAGAGCAAGATTTCTTCATGGTAAGTCCATAACTAATACATTATGATTACTTGCATAATCCTGAGGATAATGTTGGTTAGCTCTACACCCTACTCATCCCTCATGGTGAACAAATTGTTGATAGTGGTATAATTCATGTAAGTTACCCTTTAACTGTTCCCTGTCTGTTTGCTTGACACCATTTTGCTACCTTGTCGCCTGGACTTGACCCCCAGTGTCCAGTGCAAGAGCAAACGTCATTTGCATCTGGCTGTGAGGTGGGACATGAAACAGCTGTTATACTTTGGCAAGAACTATTATGATTATATAAAAATAAAACTGGCGCGAAGTAAATGCAATTTTTACTAAAGAAACCATATAGTATATTAGCTTTTAAATCAAAAGTGCAATGCAGTGACTAAATTTTGTGGAATTTAATGCTTCACAATTGCTTGCTATTTCTTTCCTTGGCCATTTCAGTTCATATAAAAAATTATTTTAAGAAATGAGTATTTATAACTATTTATAAAAATATAAAACAAATCTATCGAAGATGTTATCCAAAATGGGAAAAAAAGACCATTGTCACTTTATAATTGGCAAAGCAAAGAACATCACACTAATAAAACTTAATTATATCATTAAATATTTAAAATGAATTCTTAACTCTTGCTTATTTAACGGTTCCCTTTTATGTAGTTTAATCCCTATTATGAAGTCTATACATAAAGAAAATTCAAATGTAAAACCAATCTATTTAATGTATTCCTCTCAATCAAAAATTCCATTTCCTTTATCCTTCCTAAATTTAAATCATCTCAAAACACCACATCTCAATTTATATTTTGCTCATATCAGAAAACACTTAATAAAATAGGGTTACAAATACATCACTTACAAAGTAGTTGCATCTTTAAGTATAACTCATTCATTTTACATATTTCATTTCACTAATAAGGTATAATAATATTGTCCAGTTTAGAATGAATGTACTATTTCTGGTAGATGAGATCATGGATATTTATGAACTCCATTTTTAACATCACTCATGACCAACTATATAGATACATACAAGTCTTCAATATCCTTCAGAAATTATTTCTAACAGTGAGACATAGGAGTTTTACTTTGAATAAAAGGCAGAATTAGATACATAATTACCTTATTTAGTAAAAATACAATATATTTGCCATATTACTACATAAATTTGTATACATCTATGGAGAAGGCAATGGCAACCCACTCCAGTACTCTTGCCTGGCAAGTCCCATGGATGGAGGAGCCTGGTAGGCTGCAGTCCATGGGGTCTCCAGGAATCGGACAAGACTGAGCGACTTCACTTTCACTTTTCACTTTCATGCATCGGAGAAGGAAAAGGCAACCCATCCAATGTTCTTGTCTGGAGAATCCCAGGGACAGGGGAGCCTGGTGGGCTGCTGTCTATGGGGTCACACAGAATTGGACACTACTGAAGTGACTTAGCAGCAGCACATCTATAAGATAAGCACTTCTCTACATTATACTACATATATTAAAACAAACAAATAAACCAAAAAAAAACAATAAATACCATAAGTAACCAAACACATCACAAAATACACAAGTATATTCCTGGGTTGCTCTACCTGACCAAATAAGAGTGGCAGGCTGAGCATTTCCTCGTTTCTTGGTTTATTCCCTTGTGGCTCAGCTGGTAAGGAATCTGCCTGCAGTGTGGGAGACCTGGATTTGATCCCTGGGATGGAAAGATCCCCTGGAAAAGGGAACGGTTACCCATTCCAGTATTCTGGCCTGGAGAATTCCATGGACTGTATAGTCGGCCCGTGGGGTTCAAACAATCAGACATGACTGAGCGATTTTGACTTCCACTACACTAAAACTGGGCTTCCCAGGGGACTAGGTGATAAAGAATCCATCTAACAGTTCTGGGGACGTGGGTTCAGTCCTTGGGTCAAGAAGATTCCCCTGCAGTGGGAAATGGCAACCCACTCCGGTATTCTTGCCTGGAGAACCCCGTGGACAGAAGGAGCCTAGCAGCCTATAGCCCACACAGTCACAATAGAGCTGGATAGGACTTAGTGACTAAGCATGCAAGCACTGCTCTAATGCTAGCATTATTCTGCTTTGGCAGGAAAAAGGAATTATAACCCTTACTGGACCCATAGTCTGGATAAGTTAGGAAATGTTTTCTCCTTTCAAAACTTTCAAATGCCCTTTGAATGACAGAAAGGCTTTAGACTCCTCAGTCTGGAAGCCCAAAGCCGAACTTTCTACTTTCAAGCCACTGACCTCACTTCTCTTTCATGTGACTATCGGCTTCTCTCACCATCCAGTTTGTTGCCGGAATCAAACACTGGAATCAGTTTACAATCATCCAAATCTGCCAGTTCTCCGTGATATCTTTTCGATCTCTCCACATGGCCTCCCAGTACTGGGCCCTCACTCTAGCTTCTCTGACCCTCCATACTGTCCCTGAAAGCAGCCTCCTCATCGCAACCTGGCTTGAGTGGGTATTCATTCCCTTCTCCAGGGATCTTCCTGACCCAGGGGTCGAACCCGTGCCTCCTGAATTTCAGGCAGATTCTTTACTCTCTAGCCACCAGGAAATCCTGCCTCTCTCCTGGTTGTATTATATTAAGTTGTCCAAAGGGTTCATTGTGGTTTTTCTACATCATCTTACAAAACCCAAACGAACTTTCTGGCCGGTCCAATATTTTTAGTCTTTTATTTTCTTAGTCTCCTCAGTACTCTGCAGAGAAAGCAGTACTGTGGTACTTGGTACAGTACTTGCAGAGAAAGCAACAGAAACCTTTCACAGAAGGAGTAGTGACTCAGAGCATAAAGATCTGCCTCAGTGAAGTTCCTCTCCAAATGTACCACTTCAGTTCAGTCAGTCAGTTCAGTCGCTCAGCTGTGTCTGACTCTTTGAGACCCCATGGACTGCATGAACCACTTGAACCTGCTGCTTTACTTTTAAAATGAACAATTCAAATACGAGAAGAGCCATACACAGTTTCTCCTTCTTTCATATGCTTAACAGGCACTGTAGTTATACCTAAGGCCGCAGATGTCTGGTTTACAATAAAAAAAATGCATAATTTGTGGATAATGTTAGACTGGGCTTACCTGGCAGATATGCTAGGAACAAAAATCCTGCTTTCGTATTCTTCCTCAAATTTTCTCTAGCTTCACACCTCCTTCAACGTTCACCATTCCTTAAGGATATAATCCAAATTTTTCAATGTGTCACACGAGTCCCCTGATGATCTGACCCTAAATTATTTTACACACCCCAACTACACAGCCAGTGCTCCAGACAAGATAAACTATTAGGAACATTCAACTCTCAGCCGCTCCCTGGAAAAGCTCACTCATTCAAACACATGCTTTTGACATGACATGCCTACTATTCTAAAACTGTCCATTATTCAGGCATCTCTCAGATTTCAGCAAATAAGGAGATATGCTTTATGCCTAAGGCACTGGAAGCTTTAACATGTAAACAGACAAAAAGGGTCACAAGTGAAAGTTGTGAAATACTGACGTGTTCAACTGTGTCATTTCATAACTTTAAAAGGACTTCATAAGCTCCCTGGGGCTTCCCTTGTGGCTCAGATGGTTAAGTATTTGCCTATAATGCAGGAGACCTGGGTTTGACCCCTGGGTCAGAAAGATCTCCTGGAGAAGGAAATGGCAACCCACTATAGTACTCCTGCCTGGAAAATTACATGGAAGAGCCTGGTAGGCTACAGTCCATGGGGTCACAAAGAGTCAGACATGACTGAGCGACTTCACTTTCTTTCTTTCTTTCTCATATGCTCCAGTTTTAGAAAATGAAAACATTGATTAAAATATACATTATTATCTGTTTGTTCTTTAAACATTTATATTGAGTTTTATAAAGGGATTGTAACTTTTGAATCTGCTGTTTAAAAAATGTTTTAAATGTTTATATTTTTATTGTATTATTCTGTTTCTGTCTCTTGTGAGGAAACTTAACCACAGCAAAGGAAAAGGAAAGACTGATATTGTGACATAGTGTGAGTTTATTGTCTAAGATTAACCATTTCAACATATCACTATTCCATTTATTATCTAATAGTATCATTTCAATAAAGTATATTCTCATCTTACCTGATAGCTCAGTTGGTAAAGAATCCACTGCAATGCAGGAGACCCTGGTTCAATTCCTGGGTCAGGAAGTTCTGCTGGAGAAAAAATAGGCTACCCACTCCAGTGATCTGGCCTGAAGAATTCCATGGACTGTATGGTCCATTGACATGTAAGCCACAGACATGTATATTCCATGGGGTTGCAAAGAGTCAGACATGGCTGAGTGACTTTCACTTTCACTGAGATATCAACATTTGTTGCAAGCTTCCTAAATGTATTAGAAGTTTCTATATCATGGGGAGGGATACTAAGAAAGCTTGGTTATAGTGACTGTCACAAAAAAATGATAAATGCATTTGTAAGCACTGTTATTGAGTTGCCAAGTTGTGTCTGACTCTTTGTGACCCTATGGAAGGTTTGTGCTTATCTCCAGAAGTATCCTTCAAGTAACTGACTGGGCTACACTATCATTTAAACAAGAAGGCTGCACCAGCCAAACTTTAAATAATACACCCTCTAGGTCAAAGAAGGCGTAAGCTCCTAAGATGTGGAATCAAAAAAAAAAAGGATCAGTTTTGTGAAATCTCAAAGATTTTTTCAAGATTGAAAAATCTATTTCAATTTCCTTTCATTCACTTAGATTTTTACATTTCAAAATAAATATAAAGCTCCTGCATTTGTTTTCTTGGACTGCTATAACAGAACAGCATAGACTCAGTGAATTAAACAACAGAAATATATTTCTATTTGTTAATGTGGTGTATTACATTGATTGATTTGTAGATATTGAAGAATGCTTGCATCCCTGGGATAAAGCCCACTTGGTCATGGTGTATGATCTTTTTAATGTGTTGTTGGATTCTGATTGCTAGAATTTTGTTAAGGATTTTTGCATCTATGTTCATCAGTGATATTGGCCTGTAGTTTTCTTTTTCTGTGGCATCTCTGTCAGGTTTTGGTATTAGGGTGATGGTAGCCTCATAGAATGAGTTTGGAAGTTTACCTTCATCTGCAATTTTCTGGAAGAGTTTGAGTAGGATAGATGTTAGCTCTTCTCCAAATTTTTGGTAGAATTCAGCTGTGAAGCCATCTGGACCTGGGCTTTTGTTTTCTGGAAGATTTCTAATTACAATTTCAATTTCTGTGATGGGTCTGTTAAGATTTTCTATTTCTTCCTGTTTCAGTTTTGGAAAGTTTTACTTTTCTAAGAATTTGTCCATTTTTTCCACGTTGCCCATTTTATTGGCATATAATTGCGGATAGTAGTCTCTTATGATCTTTTGTATTTCTGTGCTGTCTGTTGTGATCTCTCCATTTTCATTTCTAATTTTATTGATTTGATTTTTCTCCCTTTGTTTCTGTTGAGTCTGGCTAATGGTTTGTCAATTTTATTTATTCTTTCAAAGAACCAGCTATTTGCTTTGTTGATTTTTGCTATGGTCTCTTTTGTTTCTTTGGCATTTATTTCTGCCCTAATTTTTAAGATTTCTTTCCTTCTACTAACCCTAGGGTTTTCCATTTCTTCCTTTTCTAGTTGCTTTAGGTGTAGAGTTAGATTATTTATTTGACTTTTTTCTTCTTTCTTGAGGTATGCCTGTATTGCTATGAACTTTCCCCTTAGCACTGCTTTTACAATGCCCCATAGGTTTGGGGTTGTTGTGTTCTCATTTTCATTCATTTCTATGCATACTTTGATTTTTTTAATTTCTTCTGTGACTTGTTGGTTATTCAGAAACATGTTGTTCAGTCTCCATATGTTGGAATTTTTAATAGTTTTTCTCCTGTAATTGAGATCTAATCTTACTGCATTATGGTCAGAAAAGATGCTTGGAATGATTTCAAAATACAAAAAACCTCGATAGCCAAAGCAATCTTGAGAAAGAAGAATGGAACTGGAGGAATCAACCTGCCTGACTTCAGGCTCTACTACAAAGCCACAGTCATCAAGACAGTATGGTACTGGCACAAAGACAGAAATATAGATCAATGGAACAAAATAGAAAGCCCTGAGATAAATCCACACACCTATGGACACCTTATCTTCGACAAAGGAGGCAAAAATATACAATGGAGTAAAGACAGTCTCTTTAACAGGTGGTGCTGGGAAAACTGGTCAACCACTTGTAAAAGAATGAAACTACATCACTTTTTAACACCATACACAAAAATAAATTTGAAATGGATTAAAGATCTAAATGTAAAACCAGAAACTATAAAATTCCTAGTGGAGAACATAGGCTAAACACTCTCCAACATACATCACAGCAGGATCCTCTATGACCCACCTCCTAGAATATTGGAAATAGAAGCAAAAATAAACAAATGGGACCTAATTAAAATTAAAAGCTTCTGCACAACAAAGGAAACTATAAGCAAGGTGAAAAGACAGCCTTCAGAATGGGAGAAAATAATAACAAATGAAGCAACTGACAAACAACCAATCTCAAAAATATATAAGCAACTCCTGTAGCTCAATTCCAGAAAAATAAACAAACCAATCAAAAAATGGGCCAAAGAACTAAATAGACATTTCTCCAAAGGAGACATACAGATGGCTAACAAACACATGAAAAGATGCTCACCATCACTCATTATCAGAGAAATGCAAATCAAAACCACAATAAGGTACTATTTCAGACCAGTCAGAATGGCTGCAATCCAAAAGTCTACAAGCAATAAATGCTGGAGAGGATGTGGAGAAAAGGGAACCCTCTTACACTGTTGGTGGGAATGCAAACTAGTACAGCCACTATGGAGAACAGTGTGGAGATTCCTTAAAAAATACTGGAAGTAGAACTGCCTTATGACCCAGCAATCCCACTACTGGGCATACACACCGAGGAGACCAGAATTGAAAGAGACACGTGTACCCCAATGTTCATCGCAGCACTGTTTATAATAGCCAGGACATGGAAGCAACTTAGATGTCCATCAGCAGATGAATAGATAAGAAAACTGTGGTACATATACACAATGGAGTATTACCCAGCCATTAAAAAGAATACATTCAAATCAGTTCTAATGAGATGGATGAAACTGGAGCCGATTACACAGAGTGAAGTATGCCAGAAAGAAAAACACCAATACAGTATACTAACGCATATATATGGAATTTAGAAAGATGGTAACAATAACCCAGTATGCAAGAGAGCAAAAGAGATACAGATGTATAGAACAGTCTTTTGGACTCTGAGGGAGAGGGAGAGGGTGGGATGATTTGGGAGAATGGCATTGAAACATGTATAATATCATATAAGAAACGAATTGCCAATCTAAGTTCAATGCAGGATACAGGATGCTTGGGGCTGGTGCACTGGGATGACCCAGAGAGATGGTACACGGAGGAAGGAGGGAGGGGGTTCAGGATTTAGAACACGTGTACACCTTTGGTGGATGCATGGGTGTACATAAATTCATTTGATGTACATGATTCATTTGATGTATGGCAAAACCAATACAATATTGTAAAGTAAAACAATAATAATTTTTAAATTAAAAAAATTTAAAAAAAGAAATATATTTCTTCACAGTTTTGGGGCTGGACATCCCAGATCGGGGTGCCATAAGGCCATGTTCTGGTAAAGGCTCTGACTTCCCAGCTTGGCTTCTCCCTGTGTCCTCACAGATTGGCGGGTGGGGAAGAGAGACAGAGACTGAAGGGAAAGCTCTCTGGTGTTTCTCCTCATGAAGCCACTAATCCTACTGGATCACTGTTCCACCCTATGAGCTCATTAAACCTTAATTAATCTTCATAAAGCCCCTTTTTCAAACATGTACTTTGGGAGTTGAGGTTTCAACACATGAATTTGGAGGAGACACGTTCAGTCCATAACAATACCTGACATAAAGCACTTTGGGGAAGGGGCTGGGAAAAGGAAGCAAGTTGAATCTTTGTCTCTTCAGTGTCCCTCTGGGCATTCTTCACATGCACACAGTAAATACACAATAAATGAGAACTGCACCACAGTGAACTGGGTTGATGGAATATGTTAAACAAAGCTAAATCCTAGTCATGAAAACAAATAATGACAGTTTTTTTAATGCTACAAATTATTGTTATAAGATTTGCAATGAATAAGTTTAGACCTAAAATAGAGAGTTGTTTTAGAATTGGAAACAATTATTCTCTTTCTGATGAAGTTACTTTGAAGTAGTGTGTAAACTTTTAGGTCAATCAAGGATTCCACAGCATAGCAGACAAATGATTTTAAAAAAAAATGGTGTTCAATGTTTCTATTAAATTCACGTAGTTCTTTATATTCACTAGCTTTTCTTTCATCCTCCATTAAGATTTTTTTAACTAATTTATTTTTATTGACGGATAATTGCTTCACATAATTTTGCTGCCATCCTCCATTTTTGATTGTCATCTTTTTCCAAATCTTCCAAGTAATCTCTTTAAATGTTCACAACTTCCACTAAATATTGGTTTTCTCTATCCATGTGTTAGCTAGTTTTTGTTGTTCTTATTTTCAATCCATTGCTTAGCATTTCCTAGAATTTTGTGCCATGTCTTTCTATTTCGTCACTATCACCAACATTATATTCTGCATCTACAATGAACACGAAGCTATAGGAGTGTGGATTCAGAGGTTAGTCAAAGATAAGTTATAACTTTATAACTCCTATTAAGAGAGCATATTGGTTCCAACCTCAGTAACAAGAGATTAAATGTTTATAGATTATCGCTATAAACAAGTGTTTATAGATACAAAGGAAAGAAAAAGTAGGAAAAAGAATGACTTTCAATTTTTATGTGACTCTCAGAAAAATTAGACATCTATCAAATGTGTTAATATTCTGGCAATGGGTTCATTTATTGAATGCCCAAATAACTCTAATTCTGAATTTGCTTGATCACTTCCAGGATAAACAGCATGCCCAGGGCAGAGACTTAAATCTCTTCAACAGTTGCCACACCTCCTCCCTCCTCACCCCTCAAAACATTTGAGCTACTCAGCAGGCAGAGGTGAGTCTTTTTGTCCAGTTTATCACTCGAGCAACTGAGACAGTACACTTGTATTACCAAGCTTCATATCATTAGAGGTTACGGTAACCACTCATGCAGAGAAAAGTGGAAGAAAAACAAGCAATCAGAGAGAAATTACTTCTGCAGTTGATAAAATATGAATGAAATTGAGTGATGACTAAATATCTGTAGCAGCAAAATAAATAACCAATGTATAAATTGCCCATGCAGTATAAACTAAGATCATATATTTTATAATTTTACAGCTTTTACCACCTTCGAAAAATTTGGCATACACATAGGAATAACAAAGAGTTTTTAGGTCAACTGCTCTGAGTAAAACTCACATGTTACCAAGCACACTGACATATACTTATTTTTAAGAGATAGTTTCTTATGGTTGCACAGGATGAAATCCTTCTGAGGTGAGTGCTCATTTTGCTGGTCTCCTGGAATGACCCTTTGCATCACCTAGTCACAGAGCTGCAGGATATGAAAGGAGCCTCAAATGCTCTTCCGTTGAAGGCCAAAGAAATTGAGGAAGACAACAAAGTATTTCAGGAAGGCATGGAAAATATAACTGGCAAGGTGAGTGGCCTCCTGAAGGCTTTCTTGCTTTTCTCATGAATGAAAGAGGTGACCTATGTAATGAGTGTGTTATGAGATCTCTCACTTTGCAAGAACAAAATTCAGGCCTTCTATATTCTAGATTGCTATTATAGGAAGCCAAAGCCTAGTCATTCATAGTGATAGATTCTCTTGTCAGTGGATTAGAATTCCACTGCAATTTTTGACAGGTGCAACCTTCCCTGAATTGCACACAACTTCACCAAAAGTGTGCCTCTTCCTGGTCACAGGTGATTGAAATGTTTTCAAGGGTAAGAGAACTACAGAATAATTTCCAAGATAAATGCTTTCTTGAAAGTATATCCCAGGACATTCATTAGTGAAATTCCGCTAGTATATTTTCTTTGTCATCCTCAAACCAAAAAGAGAGAGGGAAACAAGAAGAGAGAAAGTCAAAACTAAACTCATACTTGAGTTCTGCTTCTAGTTTTTAGATTACTAATAGATAGCTGATGTGCTGGCTATAAAACACATGTCTAGGGAATTTCATGTCTCTTCCTCTAATCTTAATTTGATAATTAGATGGAACAAAGAAGAGCAAATACTAATAAAACTGATTATTATTATCTTTTGGTGCTTAGATTCATCCTGGAGTCAAGCAGAACATGACTATCCTTTGTGGTCAGGACTCCCATTGCTGCAGTCAAAAGATGAAGATGTCCACCAAACCACTTTTAATAATCTGCTCTAGTTCCTGTGCATGGATACATGTAAGATTAACACTTACCTCAGGCACCTGAATTGCTGAATCATCTACAAGAAGTGCTAAGCCCATATCCCTCTCATGAACTTCTGAGATGGTTTTTAATGATCCATCCCATAGCAAATTTCTTTGAGTTTTGCATCTTTTTCATGCCTGCTTGAGTGCAATGGATCCCATCTTCAAAAAATTAAAAAATAATCGGTAGAGATGTCAACATCTAAGAAGGCAATTTTTCAATGTTTCTTATCTTCATTTAAGAGAAAATCAAAAGAAAATCCATCCTTTCCATTGACAGAATGAAGTTCTGATTAAAGTTTGTCACAGATAGGAGAAGCTGGCATTACAAAGAAGACCATTACAAAGAATCCTAGCAAGTTCATTAGATACTTATTCATTATGTTGGTTATCTTACCAATAAAACTGAATTCTCAGGATTCTTTATGAAAGTCAGCCCTGTACTATCAGCCAAGTTTCACAGTTTTACAGCAGACAATAAAAGTGCTTTGTACCTGCGTACCCAAATAGCATGAAATTTACAGAACTGTCTGAAGATTGTTAGGATTCTGCCTTAGTCCTTCTGGGTTGCTATAACAAAATAACAGAATTATAAACAATAGAAATGGATTTGCACAGTGTGGTCAGGCAGGGTGCTTTCTAGTCCCACACTTCTTACTATATCCTCACATGGGGGAAGGGTTAGGGAGTCTGTGAGTCTCTTATACATAAAAACACTTATTCAGGAGGCTCCATCCTTATAACCCCATCACCTCCCAAAGACCCCACTCAAGAACACCACTTAAAGTAATTAACCTCCAATTAAAATAAATAAATTTATATTTAAAAAAAGAGATGATGCCAAACAAAGTGCAACAGTGGATTGAAGTACAGCCAGGAGCCATCTGAATGTGAGAGCAAGGAGTTTTTGGATTAACACGACTGCGATGGTTTTATGATGGAGTTTTGAAAGGCTGATGAGATATTGACATGCAAATATAGGAAGACAGCATATAATTCATTTAGGATCATCTTATGAAATACTTATCTCCTACATCCTGGACAAGGCAACTGAGATATTAATACATACAGTATTTAAGGTATCAGTAAATAATCAAGTCTGACCAAAACACAAGTGTTCATTTTTTAACAGACATGTGATACCTCTTGTTATTATGCTCCCAAGATACCCTGTGTATATTACTATAATGTTAGAATGGAGAAAATCTTATAAGGATTGCTTGTGTATTAGGGAACATCGTTTATGTCAGTCTGGAGAGTTTGTATTTATTCTACAAAGCAACAGGAAACCAGGAAATTTTAGTGCAATAGTACAGTATGTCCAGAATTATAAAAGAGAAAGATTAACCTGGATTTTGGTCTTGTGTGTAGTGGGGTTGGTAGACAAAAACAAGCAGCCCAATAAGCTTGGAATATTTTGACACTAAAGGAAAATCAAAAGGGCTCTTCCAAGGGAAAAGAAACGGTTGTGAGAGATACAGGGAAAGAAATAGGCCTTGACCATACAGCAGGAATGAGGCAGATATGAGTCAAAAATGCATCCAAGAACATGGGACAAGATGAGTAAATAAATGACAGAAAAGTAAGAGATAAGAGATAAAGAGATAAATTAAGGTTTTGTCCAAAAGCATCTGAACTTTATTTTACTGTATTTCATCAACTTAGTACCAGAAATAAATTTTTAAAAAGTTAAGTTACTGCAGCAAATCATAGAAATAAGCACTCAAGAGCTTCTTCTAGACAGTATCAAATACCAGAACCAAAGCATCACTACTCAGTGATAACAAGCAGTAAGCCACTTGTCACTTTCAACACTCGCATAAGACATACATTGTAAAACACAGAGGATGAATATAAATAAAATGTGAACAGTCTATCCCTTTACAGAGCCAGCCTGACCCAAAACCTAAGCAAAATGTAAGTAATGCTCTCATTAAACACGTGTCCACTTTCTCCAAGAACTTCTCATTCCTTGTGCCAGAATCCACTCTTGTTTACTGTTGTCCCTCCCGAGTCTTACTCTCAGCAGATGGTCAGCTAATCACTAATCAAATGAATAATTAAAAAGTGTTCACTTTTAAGATGTTGAGAGACTCTTGAAACTGGAAAGCTTTATAATCCCCTGGTCAAGCAGATGGTCAGGTGAGCAGATGTGATTTCTTTGACTACCGGAGCTTTTCATTGCTGCCACGTGGCAATCTTGCATATGTGCTAAGTTGCTTCAGTCATGTCTGACACTTTGTGACCCCATGGACTGACTGTAGCCTGCCAGGCTCCTCTGTTCATAGGATTCTCCAGGCAAGAATACTGGAGCGGGTTGCCGTGCTCTCCTCTGAGGGATCTTCCTGACGCATGGATCGAACCCAAAATCTCTTGAGTCTCCTGTATTTGGCAAGTGGGTTCTTTACCACAGGTGGGGCAATCCTGCCTGCATAGAAAGGCAGCGTTTGTTGGACAGATCCAGAACTTCCAGGGTGAAGGATGTAGAACTACCTAAACCCAGATCTGCCACTCGATGTTTTCAGCCATCCAATAAGTGCCTTAGGTTTTTCCCACTTGTGTTTGGGTTTCTTTCAATTGCAACAGAAACTGTTCTTTGTAACATACATGGAATGGAAAGGATAGTAAATGGGATTTCATAATTTATCAGTAGGAAAAATGATATTTGATTTAAAAGTTTTCATAAATTTAAAATTATCATGTATTCCTATTACAACTCCTAACTTAATTGGGTTTAAACTTGATTATTGTTAATTACAAATTCTAACATAGAATAAAAACAAATCCAGTTATATGGCTAGATGTGGTTAGTATGGTAACTCTGAAGAAAAGTTACAATCAGCTGCTAGATGTTAAAAAAAAAATCTGAAAAGAATGCCATGTGTGTATCTTCTAAAAGGAGAAAAGTAAGGTTGAACAGAGAATTTACTGTATGATACAGTGTGGTGTGCTGCGTACTGTGCTTAGTTACCTCTGACTCTTTGTGACCCCGTGGACCCCGCCAGGCTCATCTATCCATGGGAATTCTCCAGGCAAGAATACTGGAGTGATTGCTATGCCCTCCTGCAGAGGATCTTCTCAATCCAGGGATGAAATCCAGGTTTCCTGTATTGTAGGAGGATTCTTTACCAGCTGAGCTAATAATACAGTGCGACGTTATTTAGAAAATTCATCTGAAATAGTAAGAAAAAATAAGATATCGGTTGCATTAGTTTCAACAATAGAGATGAACACTCCTGCTTAATTACCGAATTTACTATGGAGAAGTTAGAATTGAGGAAAGGATTAAAATCTGGCCAAATATTTTTCCAATTTCTTCAAAAATAGTTTCTTATAAGAATCGTTTCTGTTTCAATTCCATATCTAAGATCAAACTCAGGGAAGAGACATAGTTCTTTATAATTTCTGTCACTAAAAGTTATTCTAATTTGGCTAAACTTCCATTCTTTGTAGTTCAGACACATTCATAATAGTGGAGAGCAAAGAATGTTTCTTTAAATACTGTCCCATGCCAGTACCATTCAAAGAAATGCCCAAGGTGTCACCAATTGAATCCCAGGTGAACTGCTCTTTACCTGGAAAAGCTATCAAATAGTAGCTACCAGAAACTACTGCCTAAGACAATAAAAATGAATTCTGAACAATTCTGAGCTCATCTTTATTGTATTAGGTAGTTTCCATTTACAAGAGGAAGAAAACAATTTCTACTGAAAGAGAACAGGACCTATTGACAGTCCACTTTCTAAAGGAGACTCAAAAAAAAAAAAAAAGGTATTTCTGGATGCACAATACATATAAAAATCTCAACAGCAATAAGGTAGGAATCTTTATTGTACACCATGCTGTGTCAACGATATGACATAAATATTCCCCAAAAGCCTTTTTAATGTCTTAAGAAAAAAATCATTTTCTTACCCTTTATTTTTATTTTTCTCTACCTAATTGTTCTGCTTACTCAAAGTTTCTATTACCTCATAGCTTTGGCAAAGTCCATCATATCTTTCCAGCTGATTTCCTTTAACTTTGGTACCTGCTGCTAAATGACTCATCCCCCATAATTTTTAGTTCAAGAGAATCTCACTAACTGAGCTCATCATTTGTCAGACCACATCACAGTTTCCTCATCAGCCTTTGGATTGACTGTTCTTGCATCCAGCTGGGGATGACTAAGAAGGTGGAAACTGTGCAGAAAGATTTTTGTGAGGCAGCTTATCCTGGTGGCTCAGAGCATAAGCCTCTGACTCCAATGCAGGAGACCTGGGTTCAATCCCTGGGTTGGGAAGATCCCCTGGAAAAGGAAATGGTAACCCACTCTAGTACTCATGCTTGGAGAATCCCATGAATGGAGAAGCCTGGTAGGCTACAGTCCACGGGGTCGCAAAGACTCGGACACAACTGAGCAACTTCACTTTCACCTTATCCTTAAGTTCTCAATGCATCCATGGAGAACAAGGTACTTACATGATATAGATTAGATCTTGCTAACCAGTAGGGAGAAGGCAACAGCACCCCACTCCAGTACTCTTCCCTGGAAAATCCCACAGATGGAGGAGCCTGGTAGACTGTAAAGAGTCAGACACGACTCAGCGACTTCACTTACACTTTTCAGTTTCATGCATTGGAGAATGAAATGGCAACCCACTCCAGTGCTCTTGCCTGGAGAATCCCAGGGATGGGGGAGATTGGTGGGCTGCCATCTATGGGGTCGCACAGAGTTGGACACGACTGAAGCGACTTAGCAATAGCAGCAGCAACCAGTACAGCTGGTTAGCAGAGGCTGCAGTCCACAAAGTCACAAAGAGTTGGATACAACTAGGCTACAAAAAAACAACAAATCAGTAGACAAAACTGTCTACATCTTCCCCAACACAGCTGCAAAGCTGCCCCCATCTAACCCATTCCATCTATCACATGCTTTATCAGTTCAGTTCAGTTCAGTTGCTCAGTAGTGTCCGACTCTTTGCGACCCCATGAATCGCAGCACGCCAGGCTTCCCTGTCCATCACCAACTCCCGGAGTTCACTCAGACTCGCGTTCATCGAGTCCGTGATGACATCCAGCCATCTCATCCTCAGTTGTCCCCTTCTCCTCCTGCCCTCAATCCTTCCCAGCATCAGAGTCTTTTCCAGTGAGTCAACGCTTCACATGAGGTGGCCAAAGTACTGGAGTTTCAGCTTTAGCATCATTCCTTCCAAAGAAATCCCAGGATTGATCTCCTTCAGAATGGACAGGTTGGATCTCTTTGCAGTCCAAGGGATTCTCAAGAGTCTTCTCCAACACCACAGTTCAAAAACATCAATTCTTCGGCGCTCAGCCTTCTTCACAGTCCAACTCTCACATCCATCCATGACCACAGGAAAAACCATAGCCTTAACTAAACGGACCTTAGTCGGCAAAGTAATGTCTCTGCTTTTGAATATGCTATCTAGGTTGGTCATAACTTTTCTTCCAAGGAGTAAGCGTCTTCTAATTTCATGGCTGCAGTCACCATCTGCAGTAATTTTGGACCCTCCCAAAAATAAAGTCTGACACTGTTTCCCCATCTATTTCCCATGAATTATGGGACTGGATGCCATGATCTTCGATTTCTGAATGTTGAGCTTTAAGCCAACTTTTTCACTCTCCTCTTGCACTTTCATCAAGAGACTTTTGAGTTCCTCTTCAGTTTCTACCATAAGGGTGGTGTCATCTGCATATCTGAGGTTATTGATATTTCTCCTGGCAATCTTGATTCCAGCTTGTGATTCTTCCAGTCCAGCATTTCTCATTATACATAGGCCTATATCACACAAATAGAATGCTGTGCTGTATATCAATTTCACCTCCTGCCTCTGAAGGTGGTGTCTAAAGGACCTATCAAAGTCTACTGGATAATTTTTGATTCTACAGAACTAAGAATTTATTCTTTTAAATTCTGATAGTGTCATGCACAGATGGAAGTAAATATTTAAAAAAACACCTTGATTATATTCTACATGTTTCATGCTCAAGGACTTCCCTGGTGGCTCAGAGGGTAAAGAATCTGCCTTCAATGTGGGAGACCCAGGTTTGATGCCTGGGTCAGGAAGATTCCCTGGAGAAAGAAAGGGCACCCCACTCCAGTACTCTCACCTGGAAAATGCCAAGGACGGAAGAGCCTGGTAGGATGCAGTTCATGAAGTTGCGAAAATTCAGACATGACTGAGTGACTTCACTTTCACTTTTCATTCTCAAATATACCCAAAAAGACTTGGATTTTCCCCAGTCCTTTTATTTACTCTATGTCTCAATAAAGATGCCAAGTGTAAAAACAAAGGTACCTTTAGTGCATTAAAGACATTTAGTAGTCATCCAATGCCAATATTTTCTCTTTAACTAGTGATCAAGACTATTTTATAGGAAAATGGTAGAGATATCCACTATAGCTGTTAATAAAAATTCATTGGCATGAAATAGATTTGAGAAAAAAAAAAATTAAAGCTAGACCCACTCAGTCTGTATTGTGAATACGTGACATGAGAATACAAGTCTCAATGACATTTTCACTATCTCTTCTGAACTGACTTTGATATGGTTCCTTTCATCTTCATGTAGGAATGAACAAACCACCTCCCATGGAGGCCAAGACTTACATGAGGTCTGTCCCTTGCCAAGATCTTCACTCAATAGAAAGGTCATGAAAGCTGCATACTGATCACATTCTACACCTTTTCACCCAAGCCCTGGTGGAAGCCAAGATTAATGAGACTGATAAACTCTGATTTACCCTTTAGGACAGTTAGAGAAAAAGACCCCATTGTGACCATTCAAGGCCAATAGGAAAAGCACGATAACCCTCTCTTAACTGGCTCTTGTTCCAAAAACAGTTTTGAAACCAACAGGCAATGGCAAATGTGCAAACATTACTTTTTTCACTTCCCTGGAATAAGAAGGGGACACCATCAAAGGTCAAAATTTCCAGAATAAAGTGATTGATCAAAGGTTACTGGAATGTTTTAAACTTACTACCAATAAAGTATTTTTATCCATATTCTCATTGGGACAATTTTATGTTCAAATGGCCCACTTATGTTTCATTGTATCTGTAATGTTTCTTTTATTTCTTCAAGTTGGCTGAAAATAGCAGTCAGTCAAAAATGTTCAAAATACTTGGGACAAAGAAAAATCCCAGTTTGACAGAAACTCAGTGGATGTATGTTGTTTGTTCATAATGAAAAAACACTTGACATAGGAGAAAAATGTCTCCTCAAAAATGTCCATGACCAGATTCCTAGAATCTGTGACTATGCTATCTTCTATGGCAAAAGGGACTTTGCAGATTGTGACTAAATTAGAATTCTTCAGAAATTAACCCAGATTTACTACACAGCACCAATATGATTGCAAACTCAGGCCCCATAAATAAAAAGGGTGGCATAAGAGTCAAAGGCAGGGAAGGAGTTGTGACAACAGAAGAAAAGGAATTGATACAAATACTGGTTTTTAAGATAGAGCCAAGGAAGGAAAGGAGCTTCTGGAAGCTGGAAAAGGGCAAGGAATTTTCCCCTACAACCTCCAGAAGGAATGCAGCCCTGCAAAACCCTTGACTGTAGACTGATGAAGCCCATGTGAAATCTGACACCCAGAATTGTAAATTAATAAATATTTCTAGTTTTAATCCACTGAATTTGTGCTGAATTGGTACAGAGGCAATAGGAATCTAATGTGTGTGCTTAGTCGCTCAGTCGTGTCTGTCTCTTTTCGACACCATGGACTGTTGCCTGCCAGGTTCCTCTGTCTATGGGAATTCCCAGGCAAGAATACTGGAGTGGGTTTCCATTTCCTCTGCAGGGGATCTTTCCAATCCAGGGATTGAACCCAGGACTCCTGCCTGCACTGCAGGTGGATTTTTTTTTTTTTAAACTGTCTGAATCACCACGGAAGCCAAAGAGTACTGGAATGGATAGCCTATCCCTTCTCCAGGGTATTTTCCTAACCCAGGAATTGACCCAAGTCTCCTGCATTGCAGGCAGATTCTTTACTAGCTGAGCTATCTGGGGAAGCCCCTAGGAATCTAAGACATGGTCTAATAATTTTATTATTAAATCATTTTAAAGAATCTATGCAACCACAGGTAATAGGCCAGTTTATAGCCCATTGTTAAAATGATTATTAAAAATCTTAATTGGCCACTCTTTACTTTTCAAAAAACTAGGCCACCTTTGGACTCAGTGAAGACCTGTGACTAAAATATCAAAGTATTTCCTTCTTATACTCAACCTGACCTATATTATATGCTTAAAAAAAAAAAAAGGCATTTGCAGCTTTATCATTTTGAAAAAAATCTAGTGATATAAAATTAAGCCCTATTAATAGAAATCCAGAAATAAATCCACACACCTATGGACACCTTATCTTTGACAAAGGAGGCAAGGATATATAATGAAGAAAAGACAATCTCTTTAACAAGTGGTGCTGGGGAAACTGGTCAACCACTTGTAAAAGAATAAAAGTAGAATATTTTCTAACACCATACACAAAAATAAACTCAAAATGGATTAAAGATCTAAATGAAAGACTAGAAATCATAAAATTCCTAGAGGAAAACATAGGCAAAACGCTCTCTGACATAAATCACAGCAGGATCCTCTATGACCACCTCCCAGAGTAATGGAAATAAAAGCAAACATAAACAAATGGGACCTAATTAAACTTAAAAGCTTCTGCACAATGAAGGAAACTCTAAGCAAGGTGAAAAGACAGCCTTCAGAATGGGAGGAAACAATAGCAAATGATGCAACTGACAAAGAGTTAATCTCAAAAATATGCAAGCATCTCTTGTAGCTCAATTCCAGAAAAATAAATGACCAAATCAAAAAATGGGCCAAAGAACTAAACAGACATTTCTCCAAAAAGACATACAGATGGCTAACAAACACATGAAGAGATGCTCAACATTGCTCATTATCAGAAAAATACAAATCAAAACCAAAATGAAGAAACATCTCACATCAGTCAGAATGGTTGCTATCAAAAAGACTACAAAAAATAAATGCTGGAAAGGGTGCAGAGAAAAGGGAACCCTCTTACAGTGTTGGTGGGAATGCAAACTGGTATAGCCACTATGGAGAACAGTGCAGAATTTCTTTAAAAAGACTGGAAATAGAACTGTCATACAACCCAACAATCCCACTGGTGGGCACACACACCGAGGAAACCAGAATTGAAAGTGACACGTGTACCCCAGTGTTCATCGAAGCACTGTTTACAATAGCTAGGATTTGGAAGCAACGTAGATGTCCATCAGCAGGTGAATGGATAAGAAAGCTGTGATACATATGCACAATGGAATATTACTCAGCTATTAAAAGAATGCATTTGAATCAGTTCTAATGAGGTGGATGAAACTGGAACCTATGATATGGAGTGAAGTAAGTCAGAAAGAAAAATGCCAATACAGTATATTAAAGCATATATATGAAAAAATAATAATAAAATAAAGCATATATAATGGAATTTAAAAAATGGTAATGATGACGATGTATCAGTTCAGTTCAGTTCAATTGTTCAGTCATGGCCAACGCTTTGCAAACCCATGAACCGCTGCACGCCAGGCCTCTCTGTTTATCACTGACTCTCAGAGTTTACCCAAGTTCATGTCCATTGAGTTGGTGATGCCATCTAACCATCTCATCCTATGTTGTCCCCTTCTCCTCCTGCCTTCAATCTTTCCCAACAGGGTCTTTTCAAATGAATCAGCTCTTTACATCAAGTGGCCAAACTATTGGAGTTTCAGCTTCAACATCAGTCCTTCCAATGAACACCCAGGACTGATTTCCTTTATGATGGACTGGTTGGATCTCCTTGCAGTCCAAGGACTAAAGAGTCTTCTCCAACACCACAGTTCAAAGGCATCAATTCTTCAGTGCTCAGCTTTCTTTATAGTCCACCTCTCACATCCATACATGACTACTGGAAAAACAATAGACTTGATTAGATGGAACTTTGTTGACAAAGTAATGTCTCTGCTTTTGAATATGCTGTCTAGGTTGGTCATAACTTTCCTTCCAAGGAGTAAGCGTCTTTTAATTTCATGGCTGCAATCACCATCTACAGTGATTTTGGAGTCCCCCAAAATAAAGTCAGCAACAGTTTCCACTGTTTCCCCATCTATTTGCCATGAAATGATGGGACCGGATGCAATGATCTTAATTTTCTGAATGTTGAGCTTTAAGCCAACTTTTTCGCTTTCCTCTTTCACTTTTATCAAGAGGCTTTTGAGTTCCTCCTCACTTTCTGCCATAAAGGTGGTGTCATCTGCATATCTGAGGTTATTGCTATTTCTCCCAGCAATCTTGATTCCAGCTTGTGCTTCTTCCAGCCCAGTGTTTCTCATGATGTAATCTGCATATAATCTAAATAAGCAGAGTTGACAACATACAGCCTTGACATGCTCTGTTTCCTATTTGGAACCAGTCTATTGTTCCATGTCCAGTTCTAACTGTGGCTTCCTGACCTGAGTACAAGTTTCTCAAGAGGTAGGTCAGGTGGTCTGGTTTCCCATCTCTTTCAGAATTTTCCACAGTTTATTGTGATCCACACAGTCAAAGGCTTTTGCATAGTCAATGAAGCAGAAATAGACGGTTTTTTTCTGAAACTGTCTTGCTTTTCGATGATCCAGCAGATGTTGGCAATTTGATCTCTGGTTCCTTTGCCTTTTCTAAAACCAGCTTGAACATCTGGAAGTTCACAGTTCATGTAATGCTGAAGCCTGGCTTGGAGAATTTTGAACATTACTTTACTAGCATGTGAGATGAGTGCAACTGTGCAGTACTATGAGCATTCGTTGGTATTGCCTTTCTTTGGAATTGGAATGAAAACTGACCTTTTCCAGTCCTGTGGCCACTGCTGAGTTTTCCAAATGTGCTGACATATTCAGTGCAGCACTTTCACAGCATCATCTTTTAGGATTTGAGATAGCTCAACTGGAATTCCATCACCTCCCTCTAGCTTTGTTCATAGTGATGCTTCCTAAGGACCACTTGACTTCACATTCCAGGAAGTCTGGCTCTAGATGAGTGATCACACCATCGTGATTATCTGGGTCATGAAGATCTGTTTTGTATAGTTCTTTAATATATTCTTGCCACCTCTTCTTAATATCTTCTGCTTCTGTTAGGTTCATACCATTTCTGTCCTTTCTCGAGCCCATCTTTGCATGAAATATTCCCTTGTTATCTCTAATTTTCTTGAAGAGATCTCTAGTCTTTCTTATTCTATTGTTTTCCTCTATTTCTTTGTGCTGATCGCTGAGGAAGGCTTTCTTATGTCTCTTTGCTATTCTTTGGAACTCTTATGCAAGACAGCAAAAGAGACACAGAGATAAAGAACAAACTTTTGGACTCTGTGGGAGAAGGCGAGGGTGGGATGATTTGAGAGAATAGCATTGAAACATGTATACTACCGTATGTGAAATAGATCGCCAGTCTAGCTTTGATGCATGAGACAGGGTGCTTAGTGCCGATGCACTGAGATGACTCTGAGGGATGGAATGGGAAGGGAGTGAGAGGGGAGTTCAAGATGGGGAACACATGTACATCCATGGCTGATTCATGTCAATACATGGCAAATACCACTATAATACTGTAAAGTAATTAGCCTCCAATTAAAATAAATACATTAATTTTTAAAAATTAATCTTTTTAAAATGTGTTACTTAGTCATTGTTAGTAATCAATAAGTAATTTTCAAAAATAAAAGATGATGTGAAAATTCCTTTTTGTTTGGAGTTAGGCTACAAAGATCTACTAAACATTTGTGGTTTCTAAAACTAAAAGATTAAATTCACATTTTAAAAAGAGATGATTTTTAAATTGCTCAAAATTGAGTGAGTTATATAAAATATCCACTGGGGATAAATAAAATTGACCAAATAACTTTGCTTGTAGTTTTACTTTGAAAGACGCTACTAAGAATAAAATGTTTTATTATTGCATCAAACAGAAAATTGCAAATATTGCTTTTCAACATCATGTACATGAACTCAGAAATGTTATCACTATAATTATCAATAGTTCACATTAAAAGTTTTGTTTTTTTAAATCAAGAAAGACAATGCTTTTACTTTGCTTGCATTTGTCAAAACAGTGTCTAACCCCAGACTACATCTGTGCATTTACAGATAACAGTAATATTCCTCCTAACATCAAGGACATAAACAAATATGAGAAAATCAAGATAGATACTGCATCTATTAATTTATATACTTTCATGGGGGATTAATTTGGACATAAAGCATATTTTTTCTATACTATAAAATTTCTGACTAAGAGGGTCAGTAAATCTTTCCTAAAACTTGGAATAGTTATTTGGAAAATTTTAGTATGAAACACTTCAGAAAAGCAAATCATTTGGTTGCAACCAGAGTGTTTGACCTGGGTCACATTTGTAACTAAGGGCACCTGATGGACATCACATTTTCCGAAGTGGGCAAACTTCCTTCAGGACCACAGGGGTATCCTAGTTGCTTATATAATTCAGGTAAAGTCTAGCAATAATAAGTTTTTAATTAAGGTATTTGTGCCTAGATTAAAACATCAGTTACTTCTAGGAAATTTGATTATTTTATGTTTCAATTTAAAAAACATAATTCATAAAAATTATGTTCAGAAAGATTTTTTTGAAATCTACTTTTCTTCCACCTGATTTCATGTGTCAAACCTCCCTAAATATATTACTTTTTCTTGAATACCTCACTGTTATTTCCAAAAGCTCCCAACAAAAACCTAGCTCTGTTCATTTTATTGGGAAATTTTTGCTGACAGAAAAGTATTCTGTCAGCAACTGAATTTAAGTTATCTAAGTACAAGTTAATCTAAGTAATCAACAATAATTTGGAGGTAAACAAACATACTTTGTACATAAAATATAATACTGTGAAGATTTATTTTACTTGCTTTAGAGGAAGAGTACAGTACAGGGTCAGTACTGTACCTCCTTTAGAGGATGGAACAGTAGGGATGTGAGGTGCTGATGTTCCTTTTCTACATTATTTTTCACCATATTTTTAACCCTTTCAGTGCCGTGGCTATCTTGCATTCTGACTTACAGATAGAGTTATAGTGCAGAGATGCACCTTGAAGGTGACCAGTTCCAAAAGGAGAATTCTTCAAAAGTGGAGAAAGTAACCTCAATGTGCAAGGGTCAAGTAGGCATATACCTTCCCTTGATCAGGCTTTCAGGCAAAAGAACTTCAAGCAAACCATTGATCTTGAGACTCATCTGAACATGGGGCACAATTTAAATTTGTTCCATGCAATATTCTTCAACCAGAACCTGTTGTGTCAGTTAAACTATCTCTGGCACAATTATGTTGAAATATTTCTTTTTATAGCATATTTGCTTTAGCAAGTTTGAGGATAAATTCCTTATTATTAATAAAAGGAGGGGTTCTCTGAAAAATAGTGAAGCTTTGCCATCACTATTGAGAGAAAATTTTATTAACTTAACAGTCTTTATGTGAGATAAGTGTATTGTAAGTGTAATTAGGTAGAGATATTACCAAAGTTGTGGTCATGGTCTCCTCCCTCAGGAGCAATGCAGTTTACAAAGCAAGATGATATTCCATCTTTATATAATAGCAACTATGAGAAATGTTATCTATAAGAAGCATGAACAAAATTTTGAGAGGCAATGCGGACATTAGATTAAAACCATAACATGTTCATAAACTTAGAACTAGTATTTCTACTTGAGAGAACATATTTTCAAAAGATTAGAAATTTATGTACATATATGATTATTACTGTGTTCACTGTAATAGTGAAATTTTGTAAACAATCTTTATGTCTAAACAGAAAGATATTTAAGTAACTAAAGTACATCCATATACTGGGATAATTTAAAACCATTGAAAATTGTCTTAAATGATCGTTCACATATGACAAATGCACTTGATATATTGCTAAGTTAAGACAAATCAGATTGCAATACATTCAAATTAACCTCAATTTTGTAAAAAATCTCTCTGAGTGTCAATTTCTTCTTAGAGAAGTTTAAGCAGAAATAAACCAAATATTAACTGGTTTTCTCTGTCGTGAAATTTTGAGTGACTCTATCTTCTTTATTTTTATTTTCTATACTCTGCTATTTTTTTCAACATGTAAACAATACTTCAAATTTATTTTCAACAAATAAAACATTCAATTGGAAGTAGCTTTTAAGATAGAGAAGAAATAGACTTGGGTAGAAATTATATTTTGAAGTAATGTAAGCTTAAAGGTATCAGAATGTTGATTAAAGAATTGGCTATTGAAAAGGAGATTTGGAGAGGGAAATTGCAAAGGGAAAATTTAACCAATTTGCTCAGTGAAAAGTTAACCGCATGCTTAAAATATTAGTCATTGAACATTTATTTTTAAATAGAGAAGGAAATGGATACATTCTGGTTTTGTCCCAAATCATCCACTTGAGTTCGTTGGATCGTTTTAAAATCTTTGGACTTTCTGATTATCTTAAGATCAAGGACCAAGTGCTTTTTATTGGGAAGTTCTCTGAAGTAGCCATCATGGAGCCTCACTCAAAGTGATGTGTAATCCCTGTGTGTGAATTTCATCATTGGCAGAACTGTCACATCATCCGTGTGTCCATAAGTGAAGAGTTCCAATGTTGGCTAGCAACCTGGGTTAATATAAAGTGACTGGATTCTCAACCCTGTTATATATTCAGTTGTAAGTACCTTTTATCTTCTTAAATTATGCTTTATGAAAGTGAATACACCAAGTCCCCTACACAGGAATGAGTTCTGTTCTCAGAGTGCATTTGTAGTCAAATTTGTCCACAAGTCCAATGAAACTGTACCCAAGTTGAAGCCCAGGTATTCAACTAACACAGTCTGATATATAATGCAATAGGTTTATAATGCTTTTCTTACAAATGATACATAAAAAACAAACACATAAAACAAATATTTTTAATCTCACAGTACAGTGCTTTGAAAGTTCAATAGTGCAGTACAACATCTGGCATATAGGGGCTGGCATCCAGAAAACAGGCAAGAAGGGTAACTGACTAGGGGAGGAAGAGGGGATGAGAGATGATAGAGCTGAAGGATCATTTGCAATAGGAGATGAGTGCAAGCTGCAATTTGTCTCACACTGACATGGATGGAGAACACTTTCACATCTTTGAAAATTTGTATCTTGAACTTTGTAGGGGAACTATATAGGGGACTTATTCTAGATGTAGGATTAATTAAATATTTATAAAACAGTCAGCTATACTAGTAGAAATACATATACTATTTTATCTCAAACCCTTAGAGTGCATAAATATGGATTAAAAAAGAGAGCCAACGAGTCAGCGGATAAAACTTTAGAGATGGCTTTGTACAACATTTAATGTACATTAAAATGAATTTAGTGTATTTTAAAGTCTATTTCAAATATTCAGTGCATAGAGTTTTGTTTTTCAAAAACAGGAATATAACAAATACTGTGCAGAGATTCAGAATACCCACAGTTTATAATTATCTCAAAGAATCTTCACACTCCAGGCCACCTGGAGGCTAAATTTTAAAGTAAGGAAAGTTTGCATTTACCATTTCTTTCCTTATTACCTTTCATTTTTAGAAATGAATCTATTACCCCAGTCTCCGAGCTAACCTACACTCTCATCCACAGTCTTTCCTTCTTACCTCCAAAATAGTTTGTCTACTGCATGGGCTGTGGTACCATACTTTCCTGATAGTCCTGATGTAAGAGTCATTGCTCGACCTGAGTCCCAGCCAATTGTTCTCTGTTTGAAATGAGATTATTCACATATTGAGTGATTACCTCTCACCACCAACCATGCATAAAACATGATGTGTGGTCTTTAGCACTTACACACTTCACTTCCTGAAATTAAAATGCCATCTTAGCTACGTAGACCAGCTTTGAGTGTCTTCTAGTGGTTACAGCTGAATATCCCTGATGGGTTTCCATATCTGTGACATAGATACTTTAATCAAAATGTCATGGGAGTGTATACTACTTTTGGCTAATTTTACTGATGTTACTTTCCTCTGTCAAAATGAGCTTCAATTGCCCCAGACATCACAGGTGATGTTCACTTTCCTTTACAGTAAATCCCTTACATACATATCTGCAAGTTGTGAACTTTCAAAGTGCAAACATTGCCCAGAAAAAAGAGACAAGAGGACAAATATATAACTGAATAACCAAAGAGATTCATGACACAGGAAATGGAAGAAGATTGTCTTTATTTGAGTGGGCACTGTTGGTCTTAAAGGCACAGGACTTGAACAGAGGATGGTACACGAAAGTTGCAGCAGCTGTTCAAAATGCAATCTAGTGATAGGTGTCATCGATGCTGAAAGAAAAAAAAAAAAAAAGTAAAGAAAGTGAAGTCTCTCAGTCATGTCTGACTCTTTGCAACCCCATGGACTGTAGGCTACCAGGTTCCTCCATGCATAAGATTTTCCAGGCAAGAGTACTGGAGTGGGCTATTTCCTTCTCCAGGGGACCTTCCTGACTCAGGGATTGAACCTTGGTCTCCCGCACTGCAGGCAGACTCTTTACCGTCTGAGCCATCAGGGAAACAGATAGAACTGAATCCAGGAAGGAACCAGAACGGTGTCATCAGCGTCCAGCATGAGTGCAACTGCTGTGTCCCCTCTCTTTCCTATTGCTGACAATCCAGCTTGATCATCTCCCACCTTCTCTCCCTCCTCCAGCCACTAGCTTGTCTTGCCTACTCACTCCATGCCAGCTCTTGTATTCCAGCTGTTGTACTGTAGTTTTCAAGGTCCTGTATTGTAAGATTAACCATTTTTTCTTTATTTTTTTGTGTGTTTGTTTTTATGTATTGTTTGCATGAAAAATATAAGCCTATTACAGTACAGTCTTACATAGCCAGTTGTGTTAGTTGGATACCTAGGTTAACTTTATTGGACTTTTAAACAAGTTAGACTTATGGATGAAACTCTTGGATGAAACGCATTTGTATGTAGGGAATTTACTGTAGTTTCTTACCATTCTTCCCTTCACTGGCTTTCTCTGTTGCAGTTAAGGCAGAACAAACCCAGGAGGTCAACAAGTCACTCCAGTTATTGTCTTTTCCTTCATCATCATTTCCCTTTCTTAAAATTCATTTGATAGTGTTAGTTCTTTAAAAATAGTCTGAGGTAATCCTGTATTCTTTCCAAAACCATACCAATCCAAAAATAAAATAACAAAAATCATTTACCAAAAAGAGGGAAGCCCCAAACATATTTTAATATGCAATTCAACAAAGATAGAATGATGTCGGGATCCCCTCAGGATAGCATACCTCTTCTAGTACAGCTGACTATTCAGTTCCCCTAGTAAATGAAATTTGACCAATGGTACTTTGGTATAGGTGACTAATGAAAGACCTACATAGAAATAAATTAACACACTTCCCAAATGTATGACTTTGGCTCACAGGTGTCCCTGTGGAAATCTTGAGGTCAAATGGAAACAAAGGAGCATTGACCATGTAGTAGGAAAACTGCCTACAAAATTGATCTAGAAAACTCTCCTTGGTTACTTCAGTTCTCATAGCATGTTAACTCACAAGGTGAAGACGAAGATACAAAGTAATCAGCCTGAATTAAATAAACCCCAAGTTCTTAAAAATACCCAAAGGTATATCATTGATAATAAAAGTACTCAAGTCTTCTTTTGCTAAGAATTACTATGTTTTTGATTATCCACCAGTAGAACTTACCATATTCATGTTTCCTACAATGTATTAGGGAGATGAAGACACTGATTCATGGGAAAAATGAGGATTTACCCAGTGTCATCTAACAGCTTAATCAATAGGGAAAGGTGAGTTCAGTTCTGTCGCTCAGTCGTGTCCGACTCTTTGTGACCCCATGAACCACAGCACATCAGGTCTCCCTGTCCATCACCAACTCCCAGAGTCCACCCAAACCTATGTCCATTGAGTGAATGATGCCATCCAGCCATCTCATCCTCTGTTGTCCCCTTCTCTTCCTGCCCTCAATCTTTCCCAGCATCAGGGTCTTTTCCAGTGAGTCAGCTCTTCGCATCAGGTGGCCCAAATATTGGAGTTTCAGCTTCAACATCAGTCCTTCCAATGAACACCCAGGACTGATCTCCTTTAGGATGGACTGGTTGGATCTCCTTTCAGTCCAAGGGGCTCTCAAGAGTCTTCTCCAACATCATAGTTTAGAAGCATCAATTCTTCGGTGCTCAGCTTTCTTTATAGTCCAACTCTCATGGAAAAATAGCATGTAAAATATAGTTCCACTTTCAAATCCTTGGCAGATACTCAAACAAGCCATAAATATTGATGTATGGAGTATGCTTATATGCATAATCATTAGCCAAATTATATGTCTATAAAGGAAGCAGCTTATCTATATTTGATACCTTTTTCCAACAAATGTGCAGAATCCATGTATTGCAGAACTTTTCAGCATTTATGTTGCTTGTAAAGATTGATTCTAGGACTATTTTCTCCATAATCCTGTCACTAGACTCACTAATCTTATTAGAGAGGGTGATTATATATATATAATTTACAAATAAGGCCTACAAATAAACATTTCCCTATTTCTTCAGGATTAAACAATTAAATTCTTGCATCTTATAGATTATGGTGCTTGGCAATAAAGTTATAACAAAACAATAGACATAGACTTGCCTCAAAAGTTCCTACAGTTTACTAAGTGACATAGCATTTATTTATATCCCTGAGAAGTTCCACTGCCAAACACCCAGTAACTTCTAGCACCCTCGGTTTCTAACATTACCTGATTTCCTTTATATAGAACAAGATACAACTAGTTATCACACGTTAATTGCCAGATGAACACCATGGAAAATAAAAAATTTAAAAAAACTGAAATTGAAAAGAAATCTACAGTGTTTATAAAAACCCTCACTGCAAAAACATAAGGGCTTTTAAAGGTTTAGGAAGTGAACTTGTAAACAGGTCAAGGCAGAGTTCGGGCCCTGCCTCTGGCACACACTGTCTGAGTTTTGAAGAAATCATCTAATGGCTGCCATTGCTTCGCAATGGAATCATTATCGTCATTTGGAGCAGGATAATTCTTCTCTGTTGAGTCTGCCTGAAAATATGCAGGATGTTTACCATCTCTTGCTCTTGACATCAAAGATCATTACAACCTTCCATTTATCTTTATCTTGACAATAATGCCCTCTCCTGAACCCTCATCTTTTGCAATTAACTGGGTAGAAGTTAGGTGAAATGGGTGCTATCACCTTTGTTGAGAACCTCTATTTTTTAACCATTATCCACCTGTTATTCCCTCATTTATAAGTGGGATTTTTGTTCACACGTTAATTTACTTTCCTTTGTTTTCAAGTTCTCAAATTCCCTACAGCTTACAACATAAAGTAAAGTCATCATGATAACTATTAGACTCTTTGAGGTGGTGTAAATATTTTCTTTTTCTTTTTCTTGTCCCACAGGTATGACTATTTTGTGTAAGATATGTTTTGGTGGGTGTTGGAGAAGTAGGTGAGGAAAGTACAGTACAATAAGAAATGCATGTAACCTTCTATGTGACATTCATTTCTCCATATCCTTCTTACCTTTCAAAGCCCAATACAAATGTCAAATCTGAAATATTTCATTTCATCCTCTGCCTTTCCCTTCCTCTCTTAGTGAACTTAACTGTGTTTATGCGATGAAACTGGAAATAACAACACATAACAACTGACCTCAATAAAACAAGATCAATTTTAATCAGATAAATGTTAAATCTTTCCATGAGTCTAAAAAATTAACTGTTTAAGTGAAGATATGACTCAAATATTGATCAGCTCCATATATTGGAAAGGCTATAGAAAATTCTCAAAAATTTTGTAACAGCAGCTGAAAGAAACTAATTGTGACTGTGTGTGTGGTTAAAGAAAAAAGGAATCAGAGAAGTGTTCTCTACATTTGAAGATAATAAAGCTCTTCTTTCAGTAATCAGGTCAATTTCTAACTCAACATTTACATCTTTTAGAGGATCCTCCTCTGCCCCTCCCTCCTTGCCTGGTGGGCTTCTTTCTCTGCCTCAAGTTCTTCTTGTATCAATGGAAATAGATGTGCAGGGACTGTTAAGAACAAAATTCTGACTAAGCTAAAGTTGATCTTGGATAGCTGCCTTTAACCTCTCTCTCCCTCATGAGGTTTCATGATTTCATATCTACTGTCTTTTGTGAAATTTAATTTAGTTGTATTCCAAGACATCCTCATTTATTTTGTGATTGAGTCCCATCTTTGTAAATGGAAAGAGGGCTGAGTTGAATACATAAGGGTAGGTGACCTTTACCCAGTCTTGGAATTGTGAGAGAGATTTATGATGGTGAAAGAATCCCATGTCTATACAGCCAGCAAATCCCAGCATTGCCAGTCTCTGCCACTGCCTAATTTCTGTCCGCCACCTTGCACCACTGCGATGTTCAGTCAGTGTCTTCTTTGGTATGTTTCAATAGACAGCAAGATTTACAAATGAAATCCTTACTAAAGGTGAAATAAAAAGATTTTCTCCTTTAAGTCTGAATTTAGGAACCTGTCTTTCCTGAAAACAGCTGATGACATCTCTGGTGTCGAGGAACAGAAGGGAGACTGCATCTGTTGGCAGGAAGAGAAAAAGAATGTACACAAGGTACGATATATCTGCAATTTCTTTTAAACACTGGAGACAGGAAATGTTTGAGTTAAAGTGCTAATGGCAAATA
The DNA here is from genome assembly GCA_917880005.1 of Nanger dama. Lineage (NCBI taxonomy): Eukaryota > Metazoa > Chordata > Mammalia > Artiodactyla > Bovidae > Nanger > Nanger dama. The sequence continues at coordinate 7,914,595 of CAKJTW010000032.1, read as the reverse complement.
TCTGGGTGTGTGTCCTTTATTATTACTTGCAATGCTTGCATTTAAAAGGAACTTAGAGATGATGCTTTAAATAACCAGTTTTCCCCCAAAATCATTTTAAAGATATGATCTATACTATTAAAATTAATGACATGTTGAGAAAAAATTAAGCTTGGTATACAGTGCTCTTTAAAATTATCACCATCATTTAGTCTGTTACCACTATCATTTTAGGTTCCCTGATGCAGACAGAAATACACAGTGAGATATCCCCATTAATTTAGAGTTTAGGATATTTATTTTTACACTTTAGATGCTTTTAAATTGATTAATTTTGTCTTAGGAGAAAGCTACATATATAAAAGACGCCAGCCCTCTTCAGACCTGACTGAATCAGCAGAATAACTTAACCTGTGTGGCTTCAGTGTATCAGAAATTCATTATCACCTAAAAAATGGGCTCTTGTGAACAGCCTGGTTTGGATCATTTTAATGATGTGTTACAAAATACAGCTTAACTGCATAAACAAGTTCTCCTTTGTTTAAAAGAAAGAAAAAGACGTAGAACAAGGACAAGTAAAAATGCTTCCCATTCCAAAGCAATCACTCTTGAAAACAATTCATATACTTCTTACAACATTCCTCTTTGACTAGCCACCAGCGAGCACACACATCCAGGGCAAGGTGTGTATGAGTGTTTGCATATGTATGGCTGTCTCCTAAAAATGCTATTGAATTCACTTGCTATATTTCACTCTGTGTCTAAAAAAATATGATTCTTCTAAACTCTTTCAACTTACTTTAAGGCTAGAAAATCACAAATGAACTAAAGATTCATAAAGGGTGGAAAGCCTTGTGTGATTAAATTTGCTGTAGTGAAAATGGCATTGGCCTCTTGGTTCTTAGGTTCTCAACTACTTCAGGAAAACCATTCTTCAGCATAAATAAAACCATCACAAAGGGATTCATTCAATGCAGACTTTGGCTCTTGGTGCATGGTTTTCTCTTTCCTATTACACACTTCTTCACACATCCTACCTATTAGCCCCTTTTTAGTTCTTGCTACCATTGGGCTTTTCACATGATCTCACTCGATGCTAGTGCTCAAGAACACACCTGCCCGTGCAGGAGACATAAGAAATGCGGGTTTTGTCACTGGATCAGGAAGATCCTTTAGAGGAGGACATGGCAACCCATTCCAGTATTCTGGCCTAAAGAATCCTCATGGACAGAGGAGCCTGATGGCTACAGTCCATAGGATCACAGAGAGTCAAACACGATTGAAGTGACTTAGCATACATGCACTCACAATTTCCCACAACAGGATTTCCAACACTAATTTCTTTCTCTGATTGCTGTAGGACTGGGATTTTGTTAGACTCAAAAAATTACTAGTCTCCCATTTCACAGAGACTATCTTGCTTTCCAATCCCACTAATATATCTGCATCCTCTTGCATCTTTTCCTCCTGTTCTAACATCTTACAATGAGAAGTTCCTCCTTCATCCAAAATTCATCACTGCCCCTGAAACCTGGGGCTGTCAATGCCTGTCTTCATGACTCATTGACTATTTCTTCTCTCATCGAAAATAACAACTTCTCTATTTCTCTCTTCCCCCAGCTATTTCCTTCAGCATATAATCGTACTCAAACCACTCCCAACTTAAAATTTTACTCTGATTTTTCTTTGTAACGAGCACACATTTCTCTCCTTTGAATTACAAAGCTACTAGAAACAGTAATTTTAACTTGATACTTCCAACTCTAATCTTCTCTTATTTTCTCATCTGATGCAAGGTCATTTCTGCATCCATCATCCTATAGAACCTTTTTTTTTTTTTTTTTTTACTGTTCAATATCAGTTTTTTTAATTTATATTTTAACTTTATTTTGCTTTACAGTACTATATTGGTTTTGCCATACATTGACATGAATCAGCCATGGGTATACATGAGTTCCCAATCCTGAACCCCCTCCCACCTCCCACCCCATATCATCTCTCTGGATCATCCCTGTGCACTAGCCCCAAGCATCCTGTATCTTGTATCGAACATAGACTGGCGATTTCATTTCTTACCTGATAGTATACATGTTTCAATGCCATTCTCCCAAATCATCCCTCCCTCTCCCTCTACCACAGAGTCTAAAAGTCCATTCGATACGTCTGTGTCTCTTTTGCTGTCTTGCATAGAGGGTTATCATTACCATCTTTCTAAATTCCACATATATATGTGTTAGTATACTGTATTGGTGTTTTTCTTTCTGGCTTACTTCACTCTGTATAATAGGTTCCAGTTTCATCCACCTCATTAGAACTGATTCAAATGTATTCTTTTTAATCTGACCTTGTCAAAATCATCAAAGATTCTAGCTGCTAAGTGCCACGGACACTTTAAAGTCATTATCTTGAACTTTCTGAGGTATTAATACTGTAAAACATTTTCCCATTTTAGAATCTCTTTCTAGTCTTCTAGTTCACCACTCTTTCCTGAATTTGCTCTTCTCTCTGACCACGTTGTTATAGTTTACGTTTTGTTTTTTTTTCCTGAGAAATTCACAATAGGCATTTCAGGCACTCCAGGGCTTCCCTGTAGTTCAGCTGGTAAAGAACCCACCTGCAATGCAGGAGATCCCAGTTCAATTCCTGGGTTGGGACTATCTGCTGGAGAAGGGATAGGCTACCCACCCCAGTATTCTAGGGCTTCCCTGGTGGCTCAGCTGGTAAAGAATCTGCCTGTAATGTGGGAGACCTGGATTCAATCCCTGAGTTGGGACGATCCCTTGAAGAAGGGAATGGCTACCCACTCCAGTATTCTGGCCTGGAAAATTCAATGGACTGTGTAGTCCATGGCATCACAAAGAGTCAGACCACAACTGAGTGACTTTCACTTCCGCTCACTTTCAGTGTGATACAAATAGATTACAGTTGTGCCAGAGACAGTGAAGCTACAGAATAAGAATCTCCAGGGAGATTCTGGGCATGTGCCATATGAACAATTACTCCTTTTCCCTGTAAGACATAACGCTGAAAAGTTTGACAATCAGTGATCCAAACTTTTAAGAAGCTGCTGGTCATGAGGGGGTTGAGTTTGGTCTTCTTTAAGATCTTCTTCTCATTCTGCTAACTCCCTCTCAGTGATCTTCCAACCCTGGCATGTGGATGATTTCCATACGTAGTTGGGAGTCACATTCCAGACATGCAGATTCAACTACTTCTTCAAGCTAATTTGTTGGTATTTCAGGCATCTCAAATATTTTGAGATGTCCCAAACTGGACTCATTATATTTTTCCCCCAAGTAGATATTCAGCTAAATTTTGCATGTTGAGCTTGACCCAATCCCTAACTAGTTGTCCAAAGATTGAGAACTATCCTTTCCACTGTTTCCTTTATCTCCATCACATCTATTGGTCATTATATACTAGTCATTTTTACTTCCTTAATAACTCTCACATCTAACCCTGCGCATATTTTTATGCCAATCTCTATATTCCATACCTATAATTTCCTACCATAGGCAAGCAAATATAAATTATTTTTAATGAGGCACAAGATCCTTCCCAGTTTTATCCCCCATGAGTTCAGTTTTATTTCTCATCACATCTACTCTTCTCTTATCTGTATCCACTCCCTAAATTCCAGCCACACACAACTTCCTGAAAGTTTCCTGGTATATCATGTTCACTCACTCTCACTTTTTGTCTTTTTGTATTATTTTTCACTTGTTAGATCATTTTTATCTTTCATGACTTACCTAGGCATTCTTTAGCTTGTCTTTCTTGACAAATTTTGTAAAGCCTTCAAAGTATGCTGAACTTCATTTAAACAAAGTATTTAACACTTTATGGTATAATTTCCATCTACTTTTATGGCTATTCAATTAATGGTGAGATGCTTAATGGCGTGAAAGTTGTCCAATTCATCTTTGTATCACTTTCCTTTACCACAATACCAAGTGTTATGGTTGAATTGCATCTCCATTCCCATCCCAAACTAAAAACATGTTGATGCCCTCATCACCATACTCCTAACGTGATGACTTAAAAACATGCACAATATGAGAGTGGTGAGTCAGGTTTTATTTGGGGCAAAATGAGGACTATAGCTTGGGAGACAGAATGTCAGGTAACGCTGAGAAACAGAGTCGGGGGAAGGTCAGTGTATTTGTGATTTTGTTGAAGAGGTAGTACATACAATTAAGCGCATATCTTTTGCAGAAGTTTCTGCTATGCCTCTGAAGGTTACTGCTACTTAAGATGAACAGATGTCACTATGAAGGATTTTGGTGCTTTTCTAGATATGAGCAGACACAAGAATTAGGGTAGATGGCAAGTGCCAATGGCAAATTCCAATTTGTAGTTGACATTTATAAATAGAATCTTTGCATATTTAATCAAGTTAAGATGAGGTCATTAAGTGAAAGTGTGCTCCGTCATGTCCGACTCTTTGTGACCCCATGGACTGTAGCCTACCAGGCTCCTCTGTCCATGGGATTTCCCCAGGCGATAGTACTGGAGTGGATTGCCATTTCCTTCTCCAGGGGATATTCCTGACCCAGGGATCGAACCCAGGTCTCATGCGTTGTAGACAGACGCTTTACCACCTGAGCCACCAGGGAAGCTGAGGTCATTAAGGTAGGTGTTAATCCAGATATGACTGGATTATATTTCCCTTTAAAGGGGGGAATGGACACAGGCACACAGAGAAAAAGACTATGTGAAGACACAGAAAGAATACCATGTAATGATGAAGACAGACCAGAGTGATGCCTCTGCATCTGCAAGGCAAGGAATGTTACAGGCTGCTGACAACCCAACAGAGCTAGAAGAGATAAGGAAGGATTCCCTTCAGATCTCACAGGGAGCATAGAACTACCTACATTTTGACTTCAGAGTCCTGACCTCCAAAGTTCTGAGATAGTAGGTTTCTGTATTTTTAAGTCCCCCAGTTAGTTGGCTCAGAGGTTAAAGCGTCTGCCTCCAATGTGGGAGACCTGGGTTCGATCCCTGGGTCGGGAAGACCCCCTGGAGAAGGAAATGGTAACCCACTCCAGTATTCTTGCCTGGAGAATCCCATGGACGTAGAAGCCTGGTAGGCTACGTCCATGGGGTCGCAAAGAGTCGGACACGACTGAGCGACTTCACTTTCATTTTCACTCTCAGTTAGTGGTACTTCCTAGTCATGTAACAAAGATACAACACCAATATCCTGAATAAATCTGTGGGCAGCCTCTCCACCAACACACATACAATATTCAGAAGTACTGAATGTTTGCAGCCTCTATTTCTATAATTTGGTCAGAACATGCTATGACTTTTTTTTTTTTTTTGGTAAAATGCAAGTGACAACCATCACAATACTTTCCTGAAGAAACTGTTGCAATCAAATACGTACAAAACACTTAAGCAGAATATGAATGCTCAAAAATAGCATTATGATTGCTATTACTATCTTCATTATTGCTAGTGTTATTGCTCCATGTGGCACCCGGGAAGGCATATTCATCTTCAAATATTCAGGTCTGGGACACGAGTCCCCCAGGATCCCAGCCCTTGCACTCTCTGCATGCTTTCCTATGAGCTAATCCATCTTGAGACTTTCCTTCTGCCAGAGGCCAGGCACACACTGTCAGCCACCCTTATGTTTGGCTTTGGATCACATTTTTTTTTTTTTTCTGTCAAGGAATAAGTCCTAAAATTGTATGTGAGGAATGGAAAACAAAACAAATACAGGATCCACTTGATATAAATGTTTGCTTTATAAATAGCTCCTCAAGAATGACTTGTTTCATTAAACAAATTTGTCAAGAAAAATCCAAATTTCAGGACATAAATAAGAGTTAGTTATTCACATCATATACACATATTCATCTTCTAGATTTTCCTAAACGAGATATAGCAGCTAAAGTTGTATAAGAATGAGTCTGTTTAGAATTTTTGGTCAGATAACTCATCTACAGAGAGAGTACAGTGTGAACATTTATTCCAGGCCATAGATAACAATGCTGATGATCTTGTAGACTTCTGTCTCTCCTTAGAAGTATCTCTTTCTTACTTTTAGGATCCTATCTGGAGGTTCCCAACTGTTGGGATCTAATGCCTAATGATCTGAGGTGGAGCTGATGTAATAATAATAGAAATAGAGTGTACAATAAATGTAATGTGCTTGAATCATCCCGAAACCGTCTCCTACTCCCACCCCACTCCACATATACTAGTGATGGAAAAGCTTTCCTCCAGAAAACTGGTCTCTGTTGTGAAAAAGGCTGGAGATTGCTGCTGTAGCCTGATACTCTTCTGGTCGCTTCAGTTCAGTTCAGTCACTCAGTCATGTCCAACTCTTTGCGACCCCATGAATTGCAGCATGCCAGGCCTCCCTGTCCATCACCATCTCCCGGAGTTCACTCAGACTCACATTCATTGAGTCGGTGATGCCATCCAGCCATCTCATCCTCTGTCTTCCCCTTCTCCTCCGGACACCAATCCCTCCCAGCATCAGAGTCTTTTCCAATGAGTCAACTCTTCGCATGAATTGGCCAAAGTACTGGAGTTTCAGCTTTACAATCATTCCTTCCAAAGAAATATCAGGGCTGATCTCCTTCAGAATGGATTGGTTGGATCTCCTTGCATTCCAAGGGACTCTCAAGAGTCTTCTCCAACACCACAGTTCAAAAGCATCAATTCTTCAGCTCTCAACCTTCTTCAAAGTCCAACTCTCACATCCATCCATGACCACAGGAAAAACCATAGCCTTGACTAGACGGACCCTCTCAGTAAATCCTGACTACAGGACTGACTAATGATATAAAAATTCTAAGTTATGAATGACAAGTATATTTAAAATTTTTGTCACTTCCATGAATGGTTAAGATGGGTGACCATCACATGGTTCTCCAGGTATCTTCATGCATGTGAGAAAGGGACATTAAGGTGACCTTGACATTAAGCTCACTTATATTGATAGCAATGAATGAAATGCTACCAAGGCAAATGATATCACCTTGGCTTGGAGCACTTTATACAGTTCTCCAAGGCTCTATTAGACACAAGTAGATAATCCAATTCACTAATTTCTACATATTCTTGATGATTTGAAAGTGTTAAGAGAGGAATTTTATTTAGTACCCAATATCAAGGCTATCGTAGAAGGCAATGACAACTCATTCCAGTGTTCTTGCCTGGAGAATCTCAGGGACGGCAGAGCCTGGTGGGCTGTCGTCTATGGGATCGCACAGAGTCAGACACGACTGAAGCGACTTAGCAGCAGCAGCATCAAGGCTATGGTTTTTCCAGTAGTCATGTATGGATGTGAGAGTTGGACTGTAAAGAAAGCTGGGCGCTGAAGAATTGATGCTTTTGAACTGTGGTGTTGGAGAAGACTCTTGAGAGTCCCTTGGAATGCAAGGAGATTCAACCAGTCTATTCTAAAAGATATCAGTCCTGGCTGTTCTTTGGAAGGACTGATGCTAAAGCTGAAACTCCAGTACTTTGGCCACCTCAGGAGAAGAATCGAGTCATTAACAAAGACTCTGATGCTGGGAGGCATTGGGGGCAGGAGGAAAAGGGGACAACAGATGATGAGATGGCTGGATGGCATCACCAACTCAATGGGCATGGGTTTGGGTGAACTCTGGGAGTTGGTGATTGATGGACAGGGGGCCTGGCATGCTGCAGTTCGTGGGGTTGCAAAGAGTCGGACATGACTGAGCGATTGAACTGAACTGAACTGATTTTCACTTTTTCACTTTCAATAAAGCTAGAGAACTGGCAGGGATAAAAATGCTTTATAGACATAATTTAAGAGTCATAAAGAAAAACAAGAGAAAAAAATTGAAAGAAAAGCAAAAGAGAAAATCCTCACTGAAAAACAGATAAGAGAGTTGGCTGTAATTTGCTGAAGATATTCTGTGAGTTGGAGTAGCCTGGCTCTGGAACTATTCATGGAGTGTGGTGAAATCTTTTATATCAAATAAATATAGTTTGGTGGGGGAAAAGATAAAGAAAATAGAGAAAAACACCTTCCAGCTGGCTGGTTTTATTGGCAGCCTGCAAAGGGTAAATTGGTGGTTTATGCAACCAGCAAAGAGTGTTTGTGAAAGGAAAGAGAAATGAAGTAAATGATTAGAAATTTCAAGTTGATCTCACACCATTCCCTTTCCTTATATTCTCACCAGCACTCTTCCTCTTCAAGGTCTGTCTGAAATTATCAGTAAGGCTGCCAAATGGGAGGGCACCTGTCCCCATATGCAGGATGATATTCTACTTTCTTTCTTTTTTTTGATATTCTACTTTCTTTGGGGTTGGATCTATATTATTTTATGAATAATTGAACTATTACATATCACTTCTACATACCATTATGCATTGTTTGACTATTTTTTCACAAAAATAATAAATGAAGATGGTCATTTACAAACAATGCTGTGTATTAGCAAGAAGCTTACCTTTTGGAAAGGTCAACTGAGCCATAAATTATATCTTTTCTGGAAGAAAGGTAATGTCTTCAAGGGAGGAACATTCTATTTCCTGAAAACTATTACAATCACTGAGAATATTGGATTTATAGCAGTAGCTATAATAATAGCAGATCCCTGAGGTTATCTGATTCATAGGGGAAGAAAATATCATAAATCCTTTCTATTTTTTACATATTCATGTTACACTGCCACCAATAAGATCACAGATATGTGATATTTGCTCTCTCCATATTTGTAACAGTAATGCTAAAGTTGTCCTTCCAGTTCAGTGTTTACATAAAATAAATACCTTCCAATACTGGAGATAAGGATTTCTGACTGAGATGATGGAGTAGAGGTGGTACTGTTGACATATTGGGTGGACAGTTTGGCACAACCCAGGAAAATCAGCATCCCTGACTCCTGCCTACAAAATGCCAGGAGCATCCCTATCCTGAAGCATTAGGGAAACCAAGCACAACCTCCCCTCCCAAAACACACACACACAAATGCACACACACACACACACACACACACACACACTCATTTGCAACCATTCCCTGGGTAAACGGTGCTACTCTGGTTTAGGGGCACAGATCTGAAATTATTTTAATAAGTATATTTTCTTAAAAGAGGAAAGGGAAGTATCAAGAAGAGTACGTATCTTCCTTTGCCCACTTCAACGTTCTATCAAGCTAAGAAAAATCCCTGTTTCCTAGTATCAACCACTCTATCAGAACAGGAAAATTTGTATAATATCTGGCACAGATTATGTGTTCAGTGAACACTGCATTTCTTTCCTCATGTCCCTTTTTCCAAGAAGAGGAAGTGAAGTAAGGAAACATTTCATGCTGAAACATTTTGGTTATGACTTTATTGCTCATTTGGAAAGGGTAAGTCATTTTCTTACCCATTTGCTTATCAAAAGCAGGCTGTCCATTCTTGCTTTGTCATGTCGATGAACAAGGCATAATTTGTTTCATGTTCTTAGCACAGAGCCAGTCTTTTCTAGACAAGTTGCAGCCAAATTTCAACTGCAAGAGTTATCAGCTATTAAAAGAGGCCATGTACAGCAAGGCACCAGCTCTTTGCTGACTGATACCGCCTGCTATTTTATTTTTGGAAAGTAGCCTAAAGCTATTATGGCTCTGGGTTTTTGACAGGTATCATATATTGGTATTTCAGAAGAAAATTTTACTTCAAAAATCAAGTAGCCTGAGGGTTTAGAATCAAATTTAAATTTTTAATAAGTTGTCAAAATATACTTTGCAGTATTCATTTATAACTGGACTCAACCCTCTGCAAATTAATATGCAGACCTTCCCACTTTGCTTACAGTTTGTTATGCAAAAAAATGTTAAAGGACCAGTTATCATGTATACTACTAAGAGAAGTAGGAGGTGCTATTTGTTTATTTTTGTGTGTTTGACAGGAACATACTAGCCTGAATATATTTCTGTCTAGAATTAAATTGATGACTAATATCAGTTCTTTTGATTGACTTCAATTTGAATATGCAAATGAAGTTTTAAGAATCGGTTCAGCTCAGTTGCATAGTTGTGTCTGACTCTTTGGACTGACTCCATGGACTGCAGCACACTGGGCTTCCCTGTCCATCACCAGCCCCTGGAGCTTGTTCAAACTCATGTCCATTGAGTCAATGATGCCATCCAACTATCTTATCCTCCATTGTCCCCTTCTCCTCCTACCTTCAATCTTTCTCAGCATCAGTGTCTTTTCCAGTGAGGCAGTTCTTCTCATCAGGTGGCTAAAGCATTGGAGTTTCAGCTTCAGCATCAGTCCCTCCAATGAACATTCAGGACTGATTTCCTCTAGGATTGCTACAGTGATCTCCTTGCAGTCCATGGAACTCTAAAGAGTCTTCTCCAACACCACATTTCAAAAGCATCAATTCTTTGATGCTCAGCTTTCTTTATAGTCCAGCTCTCACATCCATACATGACTACTGGAAAAACCATAGCTTTGACTAGACAGACCATTGTTGGCAAAGTAATGTCTCTGCTTTTAATATGTTGTTTAGGTTAGTCATAGTTTTTCTTCCAAGGAGCAAGTGTCTTTTAATATCATGGCTGCAGTCACCATTTGTGGTGATTTCGGAGCCCTTCAAAATAAAGTTTGTCACTGTTTCCATTGTTCCCCCATCTATTTTCCATGAAGTGATAGGACTGGATGCCATGGCCTTAGCTTTCTGAATGTTGAATTTTAAGCCAACTTTTTCACTCTCCTCTTTCACTTTCATCAAGAAGCTCTTTAGTTTTTCTTCACTTTCTGCAATAAGGATGTTGCCATCTTCATATCTGAGGTTATTGATATTTCTCCCAGCCATCTTGGTTCCAGCTTGTGCTTCATTCAGTCAGGTGTTTCACATGATGTATTCTGCATATAATTAAATAAGCAGGTTGACAATATATAGCCTTAAAGTACTCCTTTCCTGATTTGGAACCAGTCAGTTGTTCTATATCCAGTTCTAACTGTAGCTTCTTGACTTGCATACAAACTTCTCAGAAGGCAGGTCAGGTGATCTGGTATTCCCATTTCTTTCAAAATTTTCCACAGTTTGTTGTGATATGCACCGTCAAAGGCTTTGGCATAGTCAATAAAGCAGAAATAGATGTTTTTCTGGAACTCTTTTGCTTTTTTGATGATCCAATGGATGATGGCAATTTGATCTCAGGATGAACCCTACAATAAGGACAATAACCACCCATGGGTCACTGAGAAACCTATTTAGCATCTGGAAAGAGAATCTAATAGTTTAATTGGTGATATCAATCAATGACTTAGTCATCTACAAAGCAGGCATCAGAAGTGATTATCTGATCTCTGTCATCTGATAATATGGGTGAGCTAATTAAAATATTGATTATTTGGCTATTATTGACCTGGAAAGTAAGTCTGGGATAGAATGAAGGGATTTTAGGTGGTTTGGATTAAGTTTAGGAGAAATGTATGTTGTCATCTCAGCATCAGTGACAACTCATTGTGTTAATGAAACAAGGGAGACTGTTTTTAATCAGATAGAGCTGGTTTTAAAGTCTTCATCTTCCTCTTAGAAGTTATATAACTTTGTATAGGACTTTTATTCTTTCTGTCAGTCTCTTTTATAAAAATTTCTAACGTCAATCATGACAAAAATAATGAAGATAACAAAAATAATACCTGCCTTATTACACTGTGATGGGGATTAACAAAATGTATTGTAAATAAGCTCTGCAATTGTTTCTGCCTTGAATGGCCATTATTTTTTTCTTCTTCATTCATATTTGGGACCGAAGGCAAATAAGAAGCTCAAGTAAACCTTTAGAACTTATTTAGGCTATTCAGGCTAACAAGCATGTGGCAAAAATACCCATGGAGTGATATTTGGCCAGTACATGTTAGCCTGTATTCAGCTTACCAGAAAACAGAAAATGGACATAAAGCCAACTTCTTTCTGACTTTCTAGAATAAAGCCTTCAAGGATATTTTCTAAGATGTCTAAAAGACTATCTAAAATGCATATTTAGCCTTTCACACTTGTACTGTCAGAATGACAAATGTATATGCAAACTATATGAGTATCAGAGGACTTCATAGCGCTCAGAACCCTTGCAGCTCTCTGAAATAGTTTGGAAAGGCACAATGAGATTTCAGTTATATTTTGAGAAGTGGTTAAATTTAGACAAGAAGCCTAGAATAAAGACATTTTAAGGAGTCCTGGATAATTCTAGTCCTAAACATGCAAATATTTAAGATCTATTCCAGGGATCACACAAGTTATTTGGAGAGAAGGTTCTAAAGTATTCTCATGAGAGAAAATGGAAAGATTATTTGGAAGTGGCTTTAGAAGTTTCAGATGCTCAATAAGCCCTATATCTTCAAAGTTTTTAATAGTGATGAGAATGGAGCATTCAGAAAACTCAGCAGTGATGTACTGAATGATGGGAAGGCAGAGAAGCTAGAGATATGAGCTAAAGCACAATCTATTATGCATTATGCATAGCACATATTATTGTCTTTAAAACACAATACAAAATCAGAAAGTAGTAAGTAACAGATACCAAAATAAAATTGACAGAATGTTGATACTTAAACCAAAACAGTATTGTAAAGTAAAATAAAAAAATTTTTAAGCAAAAAAAAAATAATTATAATAATAAAGTTAGGTGATAGCTACTTGGGAAATTCCTCATAAGAAAGGATTATAAATAAATATGTAATATTAGTATTTCTTAAACTTATTTGTGTATTGCCACTTTTAATAGTTGAAGAAAGCAGTTGATAATCTGTCCAGAAATATGCATTCATTCAAAAATATTTATACACATACATTTGCAGAAGTTCGTGGTTCTCTCTTCTCCCTTAAGCTCTCTGTGAAGTCCATCCATATGCCTCCTGAGTTCAACAGATTTCTTGTGTATATACAGGAAATATCTCCAAGTCAAGACTCTTGGAGACTTTAGACTGGAACTTTGGATCTTCACGTGCAGTTCATGGCTCTCATTCCTCAAACCTTGGCTTTAACTCAGTTCTGTTTTACTTTTCATTCTTTCCAAGCCCCATCTGTTCTTTGTCACACAGAACTTTTCAAGGGTGACAATTTTTCTCTCATTCACATGCTGTTTAAAGAAAGACAGGGAGCCAAGACCAATTCAAAGAAAGAAGCGGTTTATGATACCATACCACAAGGTCACAGAAATGTTTATGATAACAGAGGCATTTTCTAAACTCTGGTGAAAGGAATTCAGTAGATCTCTCAACAGCTAATTGGTATTACACATATCCAAACTGATTACTATTCCACCAAATGGAAGGTATGTTGGTAAAATCTAAGAAAGGAGGCAAAACACCCTATCAGTTAATAACTCGTATTTTGGAGTGACAAGAACCAAAACTCAGTTACATACATTTCTTATCTTTGAAAAGATAAAATTACTTATTTTCACTAATCACTTATTACATGAAAATCACTTCTTTCAATGAGCTTTCATTTTTTTCATCTGTAAACTATGTGATACATAATTCTCAAAAAGATTAAAGTGCAAAAGTATTGATAATACGTCCAATTAATAGTGACAATGAGCTGGTAATTTCCAACCAGGGTTTAAGCAAGTTTTTATGTAGTACTCAGGATTATATTATTTTATCTGAACAAAGCTCTGAAGCGTATGATATCAGGCATTTCCAATGTGTTTCTGTAGCATCATCTCCTTTTCAGAACTCCTTAGGATCACTCCTTTCTGTACTCTCTCCCCCTCCCCACTTTCTAAATACATACTCTGATTATTATCCTGGATCTTTCCAATCCTCTTACTCTGTAAATGAATCTTCAGGATTCCATGCACTGTTATGGTTTTAATTACTACCCATACAAGGATGATTCCCAATTGGAAAACAAAAAACACCTTCAATCCTTTATTATCCTCAAGCTCTAGACTTGGAAATGAAAATGTTGAAAAGTCAGCATTTCCATAACTGAGCTTCTATTCCTTATCTACTCCCATCCCTATAGCTATTATTGCTCTTTAATTTTCCATCTCAGTTAAGGTTACTGCTAACCAATTTAGAGATCTTATAAATCCTCCTCCCTCACCATCCCAATTCAAACAGCTCTTGAATCTTCTTAATTTTTTGTGCTTTCTTCCCTTGTTTACCTCCCTGTTTCTACTTCCTCAATTCAGAAGTCATTGTCTTCCCCTAGATTTCAGAAATAACCTGCTGGCTGGCTTCCCAAACTCTTGTTTTCCCTTTTCCAGTTCGACATAGCTCCTTAAGAACAGTCAAAAAATATATACTAGCTATGGCAAGCTGTATTATTTTTCCAGTTGGTGGAATTATTTATAATTATAGAAGAAAAAAAAACTCAGTAGTTGAAACTAGAATCATCACAAAAAGCCTGGAGTATATTGTTGCCTATGTTTCTACAGAGAAAAATTTTCTTGGTTTATCTACTAAAACCATTTTACATTTTATTTGTCCTTTTTAACATAATGTAGTCCAACTTTACAGGATTAAACAGGTTTTTAAACAGGAAATAATGGCTTTGTGTTTTGAAGTTTAGAAACCAGTATCGGTGATGAAAATAAGAACGTGTGATGACTAATTTTTCTTGAGCTCTTGGGCCTAGATGAATTTATAATCAGAAAGATACCTTTTAAATAATGAATGGCTTTAAGCCAGCCCCTCATATAAAATTACTTTTATTGTTCTTTTCTATCTTCTAAGAGTCAAAAATAGGTTTGACTGAATGTTAAGAAGCCAGAAAATGTCTGCCTAGTGCAAAGTCCAAATAGTTTATAGGTTTTTCTGAGAAAGTTTATCACAACTGTTTAGCCATTGTTATTGTTGTTTGGTTGATCAGTTGTGTCCAGCTGTTTGCAACCTTGCAGACTGTAGCTCGCCAGGTTCCGCTGTCTGTGGGATTTCCTAGGCAACGATACTGGGTTGAGTGGGTTGCCATTTCCTTCTTCAGGGTACCTTCCCAAGACAGGGATCAAACCCACATCTTCTGCTTGTCAGGCGGATTCTTTACTGATGAACCAGTAAGGAAGTCCTCCGCAACTATAGCATCCATGAAAGCAAACAAATAGTGTATCCTCACTATTAAAATAATTTTGAAATGAAGTATTTTGGAATTGTGTTCTTCTTCCTCAGACCTGCCCTCAACAATTTAGTTAGGGAATGTGATAATAAGAAATGGTGTCAGAAAAATTTGGAATTGAGAGAGACTTTCTGTTATTTATTTTAAAATATACCAAAATAAACTTAGAGGGGAAAAAGTTCAATAATAAGAAATAAGAGAGGACATAGCTAGAAGAAAAGAAACCAGAGAGACATTAATATTTTGGGGAATTCAACATTCCCAATGCTCTGCTCTATATTTAGGTGAGATAAATGTTTTCAGAAGGGGAAGAAAAGGATTTTTTAAAGGCTAAATAGAGCTATTTAAGGAACCATTTCATCCATGGGTTAGTTCCCAACCAGTCTGGCTCTTCTGAGACAAGCTGCTGGTCAAAACATTTCATCAGCAGCTAATCAAGAGAGCTAATGGTCTATGTAGTTAGGCACTTCCTGACCTGGAGTAGTTTAAATTAATCTTATGTAACTGACAGCTGTCAACTTTCATCTAGCTTGTGGGTTAAGAACAAAAATAAGAAGCTAAAAGTTAAAAATTCTTAACTTGGCAGTAGTATGCCACTTTGCTTTCTAGGGTATTTTAAATACTAGCTTTTCAAGAATTTGGAAGAGAACATTCAACTGAATCATTCTTCAGTTCAACTTTTCCAACAATTTTAATGGATTATTTCTGTAGCATTGTGTTCTAAGGTATAACAATCTGAATACATATTTAAAATAAACACAAAGTTGACACACATATTTATTAGAGTCAAAGTCAAGTTTAAGAAACATTACAGCTAAAGAGACTGTTGGGTAAACTAGATGACCGAGGTCATTTCCTAAAGGACATATCCAAGATAGGAAGTTACAAAGTGTGAGTTTAGTTCTTTACTCTCTTTCTGAGTACTGTGAGCTTCATTAAGCCATTTAAACTCTATTTTCTTATTAAATTTGTTGAACGAAATAAGCTGTAAAGTCCACTCAAGCTTGATGATTCTTCAATCAACTATTAAATAGACTCTAATTATGAGTATGCAAATGATTTACATTTCAAGAAATTTGCATTCCTTACCCAAGGGTCAGAACCCAATTCACTTTGTCAGATATACTTCTGTCTGAGGCAGACCATTTCATATATGTTGGCATTTTTCTGGTTTTCCATTAGGAAAATGCAAGATATGTTTAGCCTAAAATTAAAACTTAGCTCTAGAAAAAAGCTTTTCACAAAGGATACAATAGGCATTAATATATGCTATTGAATTAATGAATAAGATATACATGAAATAACAACTGCTTTGAATCATTAATATTATCAGTTTAATCCTCCAACACATATTATCATTTAAGATATTCCTAAACTGTATTGGTTAGCAAAATCAGTCCCTTTGTTTATCAAGTCTTAACTCTAAGTTGTCTTTATTCATGTGGATGAGGAGAAAGGTATTTTTGCTTCCTATAATTCCCCTCAAAAGACCTGGATCCAAAAAGGGAAGTGTCCATCCACTGAAATTTTGATGCTGAAGCTGAAGCTCCAATATTTGGCCACCTGATGTGAAGAGTTGACTGATTGGAAAAGACCCTGATGCTGGAGAAGACTGAAGGCAAAAGGAGAAGTGGGTAGCAGAGGATGAGATGGTAAGATAGCATCACTGACTCAATGGACATGAATTGGAGCAAACTCCAGGAGACAGTGGAGGATAGAAGAGCCTGGTGTGTGCAGTTTATGGGGTCATAAAGAGTCAGACATGATTTAAGCAACTGAACAACACTAACAAAAACTTCACTTCAAGCTTGATGTGACTTTTCGGTCATCTGTTTACAACATGCATGATGAAAATGCATTAGGCTGAAGAACCTAGCAATCTTTATTATTCACACAAGTAGGAGAAGATAATGTTATTTTATTTAGAGTCTTAATAGTCTTTTTCTTTTTCTTCTTAAAAATGTGTTTTATTGAAGATTAGTTGATTTACAATGTTGTGTTAATTTGTGATGTACAACAAAGTGACTCATATATATAGTCTTATATATATATTCTTTTCTCATATATATTCTTTTCCATATATATATTCTTTATATATATATATATATATATATTCCTATATATATATATTCTTTTCCACTATGATTTATTATCGGATAGTGAATATAGTTTCCTGTGCTATACAGTTGGACCTTGTTGTTCATCTGTTCTATATTTAGCAATTTGCATTGGCTAATCCCAAACGCCCAGACAATCCTCCTTTATATGTCTATGTCACGACAGTATATAGTAATCATTATGTTCAACTGACATAGTACTTGGAGTATAATCTTGAAACTATTTTGTTTTTCTTACCATCCTTTTTTTATTCAGAATCCTAGTTCTTCTCCTCCTTGCCGTATAGTAGAAATGAACACAACATTGTAAGACAACTATATTTCAACAAAAATTAATTTTAAAAAAAGATTCTAATTCTTCTCTTGCCCTTGGGTGGAAACTTGCAGAGGTTCTTAAACCTTACTCATTGTTTTCAGCTGCAAAATAAAACTTTACTTCATGAATAAAATACCCCATCCATTATCAGAAACCAATTTGCAAACTTGATTTGGTTTGAAAATGTCTGCCGTGTCCCCAGCTCAGGCCTCCACACATGAGAAAGATTGCCACGAAGGGAAGAAGGTGGGCTCCTTCCACCTCCCCACTACCTCCAGAGCTTTCCCGCCTTCAGGTGGTTCTGCAGGGCTGAGCCCTAGGGTTGGGACACAGGAGAAGCAATGAAGAAAGGAAGGCAGGAAACCCTCAAATCATCAAAAACTCTCCTGAGCTTGTGTCAGTGTTCTAGGGGCATGCAGGGGTTAAATTCATTTTCCCTGAGACTTGTGACTTCTTTGGAGACCTTTGTGTGTCTCCCCCACACCCCACTTCCACTCATCTAAGAAAGTTTCAAGTCTCCTTCCCTTGAGTATGGTAAATGTCCTAGAAATACCATGACACTTTAGTGTCCTTCTGCCAGGTGGTCCTCTGGCATTCAAGAGTTTACCTAAGGGAAGTTTTTCTAGATCCTTCACTTAACAGTCTCTGGGGATACAATTAGTTCACAAACAGCTACTATCTCTCTGCCAATTCTTTTCACCTTTGGGATGACATGTTCACCAGGCTTCTGCAATTTCCTTGGGTTCAATTGGTGGGGTTGGGGTGGGGTTTCTGAAGATGCAGGAGCCGTTTGGTGATTTCTTTTAAAACCCTGTTCTCTTGACTCATGGGCACCATGGGGGAAGGAAAGGGTGGGATGAACCAAGAGAGTAACACTGACATATACACACTAGCGTGTGTCAAATAGATAGCTAGTGGGAAGACACTGTATAACACAGAGGCTCAGCTCTGTTCTCTGTGATGACTCGAGTGAGATGGCGAGGGTAGGTGGGAGGGAGGCTCAGGAGGGAGCAGATAGTTTATACATATAGTTGCTATGCTTTGCTGTACAGCACAAATTAACGCAGCATCGTAAAGCAATTATACACCTTTTTTTTTTTTTTTTAAGCCTTGTTCCAGACATGGGATAAGGAGAGATGAAAGATTTCTTCCCTTCCCTTTGGGAGAGTTTCAAAGCCTCACTCTCTCCTAAGAAAATGTCCTCAAGAGTATTCTCAATTACCTGAAACCAAATACTTTTCTACCCTCCATGTACAAGAGGAGTTTCAGAATAGTCCAACGTATTCTAACCACTATTTTAAAAAAATTTCCCAAAATGTGTTAGCACTATCTTTAAAATGTGGTTTTCCTGAGACTTTGAATTAAGCAACCCCTTCCAGAAATAACACTAGGAAATTTTCCTCTCTACCTACCCTCATTTACCTAGAGGTGACTAGTGTCTGAGAATTGATACCAACAACTTTTTGAAACATTATTATGTCTGCCAATATTTGATTATAACATTGTATATGGTTTATACTTATGTCAAAAGAAAAAAGTGGGAAGTAAAATGATATATCTATAGATTACCTTTGGAATTTCAGATTGAAAGATCCTACATTAGACTTCTCACAGATTATATTTAAGAACTGTTAAAATGTTCTTATCACCGTACTCTGAAGAGAGAGGCTTATTATTACTTTTTGCATTTAGCAAAATAAGGATCAGAATTGCTGTTACTTATTTAAATATACTTTAAGGAGTTCAAGACTAGAAAGTGCATTCTGGGGAATTTTGAAGTGACATTGTTCACTGTGGTAGTCACTAGACACAGGTAGCCATATAAATGTAAATTTAAATTAATTAGCTTATATAAAATTAAAAATTCTAGTTCTTAGGTACACTAGCCATGTTTCAAGTATGCGAGAGTTATAATTGGCTAGAGACTACCATGTTAAACAATGCAAATATTTTAAAAAATAGCACTATTGTAGACATTTTAATTGAATAGCAGGGCTTTGAATATGAATACCACAGTTAAACCCATACACGTGGAATCAAATACTCTTCTTGTCAGGTGAGGTAGAGGAACGTTCTAAAGTTATTCAGGATGGCGTTCTAAAGTTATTCAGGATGGCCTTCTAAGGTAGGATTGAGAATTTGTACCATACAAATGATGAAACGTCTTTCTTGGGACAGCTAAGCTGGTTTTGGTGATATGATTGAGGAAGCTTCCATGTTGGGCAGGGCATTAAGAATTGGTTCTTCTCAATTATGATGTTATAGCTGTGGGGAAATTGCCTTTGTATTATCAGATGTAGACTTATTACTCAGAAGAGCTGAAAGAGGATCTTAAAAGAGGCCAAGTCCCAGGATTTGACATTGTGCAAATTGAACTCACTGCTGAATGTTAACATTTTTGAGGGAAACTCACTTGGCTTACAGGTGTGAGATATTTCCATTTTCTCTTCCTGTGTCTTTAAAATAATTATAATTTAGACTGACAGTCACTTATTGGGATAATATCTTCATTCCTGTGTGTAAAAAGATGTCACTGGAACTTTACTAGGAAAATCGTAATGTACCTTCTCTTTATACAATTTATTTATTCTTCTTTGCTTTTTAAAACTGATTTATTTTATTTCAAAAAGACCAGGAAAGGATGAGATAAAACCTGGGGACAATGGAAAAAATATATCCTGTTTGTTTTCTGTACAAAACAAAGGTTAAGGCTTTTTTTTTTTTTTCAAAATAAAGCAAATAATTCTTTGGTCATCTATAATAGGACAGAGCTATTTTGAACAGTTTGATGTCATATCTACATCCCTCAAGGAAACAAAGGGGAAAGTCAGAGGAAAGGGAAAAGGCAGCTTTGATAAGTTCTGCCAGCCACTGGGCCCTGAGAGTGAAGCATCCTGTTTTTATCATGTGGCCAAAAACAGTGGAAAAAAATTTACTGCAATCAATGGTACCATTCTTTTGTTATTCCACAGTTACCTGCCGTAATTCCCTAAATAATCACACCAAATGAGGGCCTTTTTAGTGACAACTGTGAAACAATGGGCCAGCCTGTATAAAGGTCATTGGAAAATTACAGTCTGAGATGGAGAAAGAATGGTGACAAACCAGAGTCACTTCGTGATATGAATAGCATTCTGAGTCCCGATTGTCTGTTGCTACTAGGTTTTATGACAGTCCTATCCATGCCATCAATTAATACTCCCAATTACTGTGAAAGTCAGTGGGATACACTATACAGAAAAAGTAATAGAAAATATTATCCTCATAAAAATAAAGTATTCCTTTCAAACAAAAAATGTCCTCTAAATAGACTTTTTGCAGTTCCTAGGATTGCTCTATCTATTAATCAGTCAATCATTTTAAGGGACTTCAAGCACAATGACCTCAGAGATTGCTACCACTTGGAATTCATATCCTTTCAGTCGTCTTATCTCTGGGTATCCAGGTGCAATCCTAGAGCATTTATCAGCACAGCATCTAGAGGATGTCACTGCAGCACAAGCACACTCCCAGAAGTTACAGAAGAAACAATTCTTCACTCATCTGTTTATCAGACTGGCTTTCTAAGGCATCCTTCATGGTGGGGCAGAAAGAGGAGAGAACAGCCTCTCTGCATTTTAGTATATTTAGGAATAATTTTGGAGCAAAGTTCTAAGGTTTTTTCTTCATGGATATGGTTCTTTAATAATAGAAAATCATTAAACCTGAAGTTATCTGGTAACTGACTTTCATCTTTAGTGTCTTTGTCAGGACTTGTAAGAAATATTTAAAAATCTAACCAGTTACCTGCAGGTTTGTTTTACTTGCTGCCAAACATCTGGGTAATTTAAACATATCCAGATAAAATGATATTTTTCAATGATTATATGTGAGTTGTATAGACACAGCCTCACATTGCAAGCAAGATAAACTGATATAATCCCAAAGAGCTATTTACACAATTAAGCCTCTATTAAGAAAGAATGTGATTTCAACCTCTGTCCTTTGGAAAACATGATTTATATGAAATTGATTTACTATTTTAGAATTTCTAAATATTGTTTTCTTCTAGTATGGCTTCCAGCCTCCCAGTGAATTGAAAATATTCGAGTATTTGGAATCCCAATGGATTGCCACTGGGAATGAACAGAAGGTTTCTCTCCCTCCCCCTCCCCCTTCTCTTCCTGTTTTCAAGTTCCAGAGCCAGATATATGGCTGTGAGACAACACAGAAGCAGTGTCAAGAAAACCATTTTGCTCAAGGGACCTGGCAGTTGAACTCTCCCCAAAAGCTTTTAAAAAGAAAAAATACATATATATTAAGTGCCAATTTAAAACAAATCCGTAGATTTGTGGAGCCCTTGTTCACCTCGTGATGTTGCTGGAGATATGAATATACACCAAATGAGCTAACAGATTATGAAAAGTCAATGCTTAAAATCTCTTGAGTTTTCTAACAAGAGATCTGGGAAGTTTAAAAGCCTATCAGGTTTCCAAGAGATTATTAACTCTGGCTTGCATTTCAAAGTATATCAAGTGCCGTCTGCTTTATACCAAACAGAAGGGAATGTACTACCAGACGGAGCAGACAGAACTAATAAGAGCTGTAATAAATCAAATTAAGAAATATTTATTGAACATCTCTGCATCTCCAGCATTGAGATGTTAGGTGTGTGATAAATATAAAATATAAATGAAAAGGTCTGTGGTCTCAAAAAGCTTAAATGAATCTGGAGAGATAAGATAATTGCACAGAAAATAAATAATAAAGCAGAATTTGAAAAGCAATTTCAAAGGAATAACTCAAGAAATATCATAAATAATAAAAATGAACCAAACCAGGAACATAAAAAATGTTACCATTTGAATTAAGCTTAACAGTCAACTTCATGAAAACTTTTTGGTGGAGAATAATGTTGCCCTTCAAGGTATATATATTTATACTTCTTCAGAGACCCACTCTTTGGCTGAATCCCAGGACTGTTCTGTTTGCAAGGAGGTTGGATAGCCAAAATGACTATAGCCAATAGACTCACAGAATGATGTTAAAGTTAAATCATCAAACATTCCGTAGTCAAGTCACTGAATTGCACTACAGGGAAATATGGATCATTATTCTTGAAAATATCATAATATGACAATAATTACAGCTTCTATTTAAACTGCTAAACTTGTGTGAATGATCTACCAGAAATACACATCCTTCAAAAGTCTCTGAAAGGCCAAGCTTTATAGCAATTTTATTTCATCTTATTTCTTCTTTCTTGTGTGAGTGTGCATTCTAAATCACTTAAGTTGTGTCCAACTCTTTGTGAACCAATGGACTGTAGCCTTGGAGCTTCTCTGTCCATGGGGTTCTCCACGCAAGAATACCAGAGTGGGCTCCATGTCCTCCTCCAGGGGCCTTCCTGACCCAGAGATTACACACAAGTCTCCTGCATTCATAGGCAGCTTCTTCACCATTAGCGCCACTGGTTATGCTTACTAAGAAAACCCAAAATTATTTTAACTATGGTGAATTAAGCATGTTCCCATTCTCTTTGACCTGAAAGCACCTAAACACCCTCTGCTGTAAATGAACTAGTTCCTATTGACATTCAGACAGTGTAACTACATCATCTGAGTTTTGACAAAGACTTGAAACAAAGAATAATAAATAGCCATGAGACCCAGTATAAAGTAAATAAACAAAGGAAGTGTTTTTAAATGAAGAAAGAATTTACAAACCCAGAATAAATTAACTAACACAGAGAAAGAAAGAGAGGTAAGGACAAGGCCAAATCCCTCATCTTGAAGAAAGATAAACCAAAAATTATTTTTAATAGATTTTGGCCCTTTAACGTGGTTCAAAGAATGGTGTTAAGATATTCAGCTAATCTTAAAGAGAACTAAAAATAGAATGCTTACCTTGAAAGTCCCTGCTGAAAACAAAGCTGAAAAAGCCCCTACAGCAAAAGAGAAGCAACTGAAAAAGCAAAGAAACTGGAATTAAAGAGATGGAAAAGTTTTAAACCAGGCACAGTACATCAACAAGGAGGGAGGAGATGGTAAAAGTGGGTAGGTCAATAAAAGTGCTGTTTAAAATGTATGAACAGGAGACTTCCCCCATGGCCCAGTGGTTAAGATTTTCCCTTCCAATGCAGGAGGTGTAGGTACGATCCCTAGTCAGAAAACTATGACCCCACATGCCTTGGGGTCAAAAAAAAAAAAACATCGAACAGAAGCAGTTATTGAACAAATTCAATAAAGACTTTAAAAAAATGTTCACTCTAAAAAAATTCTTTAAAAAACATACGGACAGATTTAGGGACATCAGCAAGATAAAATTAGGTCCTGGAGCTAGCAACATCAGGGATCTTTTCCATTCATAGGCCTAAAAGGAAATGGGAGGAAACAGTTAACCAGAATGAAAGAAACTAGGTCTGCAAAGAGAGACTGTATCAGGCTGTGGCACTTGCTAGAGAGACAGCAATCACTGAGACTCAGCAGGAATGAACTAGGATAATAGCTCCTTTACCTCACTCTTCTCCTGTCTGTCAGCCTCTGTCAGAGTCTTCCACCAGTGGACTCAACAGGCAGCTAGCAGGCAAGGAGTCCTTGATGTTGTCCATATAATTCAGCCTCCTGGAGCATAGAGCGGTAGAAATCATAGAGGGTTGATCTTGAGGAGCAAAAACCTCCAAGATATCCAATGATACAATGATTACAGAAATAAGCACAACATGATACAAGGTGTTTTAGAAAAAAAAAAGTAAAAAGTGAAAGTGTGAGTCGCTCAGTCATATCCAACTTATTGCAAACCAATGGACTGTAGCCTGCTAGGCTCCTCTGTCCATGGAACTCTCCAGGCAAGCATACTGGAGTGGGTAGCCATTCCCTTCTCAGGAGGATCTTCCCAACCCAGGGGTCAAACTGGGCCTCCTGCATTGCAGGAGGGGTTCTTTACCATCTGAACCACCAGGGAAGCCCAGAAAAGACTATGATCTATGATCAAGACTGTGATCTCAATTGTATGATCTACATACAATTGAGTGTTTAAAAATTGCTTCATTGAGATGCATTTCACATATTATTAAATTCACTCTTTTAAAGTACACTATCAGTATCAGTGCTTAAGACATTGCCTTTCAATTCTGGGAGTGTAGGTTCAGTCCCTGGTCAGGAAGCTAAGATACCACATGCCTCACAGCCAAAAAAACCAAAACAGAAAACAGAAACTATATCATAACAAATTCAATAAAGACTTTAAAAATGGTTCACATTTTTAAAAAGGACACGATTTGGTTATTATAATGCATTCAGAGTTATATAACACCACTCTATGTAAAATTTTTAAATAGTTTCATTACCAGCAAATGAAATTCCATGCTTAATAGCAGTTACTTTTTCATTTCCCTCTCTTCCCAATCCCTGGCAAACACTAACATATTAATTTTTCTTTCTCTATGGACATGTTCTGGAGATTGTCTATACATGAAATCCTACAACACATGGTCTTTGGGCTGACTTAATGTAACAGGAGAGATCAAGAAGAGATAGAAAGAATACACAGAACTGTGCAAAAAAAGATCTTAATAACTAGGATACTCACGATGGTATTGTCCTTCACTCAGAGCCAGACATTCTGGAATGTGAAGTGAAGTGGGCCTTAGGAAGTGCTGCTTCCAATAAAACTAGTGGAAGTGATGAAATTCCAGCAGAGCTATTTAAAATCCTAAAAGATGATGTTATTAAAGTGCTGCAATCAATGTGTCAGCAAATTTGGAAAACCCAGCAGTGGCCACAGGACTGAAAAATGTCTTTGTCCCATTTTCCAAGAAGGGTAGTACTAAAGAATGTTCATGCAACTGAACAGTTGCACTCATCTCCCATGCTAGTAAGGTTATGCTCAAAATCCTCCAGGCTAGGCTTCAGCATTATATGAGCCAAGAGCTCCCAGATGTTGAAGCGGGGTCTGTAAAAGGCTGAGGAACCAGAGATCAAATTACCAACATTCATTGGACTATAGAGAAAGCAAGGGAATTTCAGAAAAAGACATCTATCTCTGTGTCATTGACTATGCTCTTTTGACTGTGTGGATCATAACAAACTGTGGAAAACTCTTAAAGACATGGGAATATCAGACCATCTTACCTGTCTCCTGAGAAACCTGTATGTGGGTCAAGAAGCAACAGTTAGAACCCTGTATGGAACAACTGACTGGTTTAGGATTGAGAAAGGAGTACAACAAGGCTGTTTATTGCCTCCTTGTTTATTTAACTTATATGCAGAACATATCATTCAAAATGCTGGGCTGGATGAGTTACAAGCTGGAATCAAGATTGCCAGAAATATCAACAACCTCAGATATGTGATGATACCACTCTAATGGCAGAAAGTGAAGAGGAACTAAAGAGCCTTTTGATTAGGTTGAAGGAGGATAGTAAAAGGCTGGCTTAAAACTCAATATTAAAAAAACTAAGATCATGACCTCCAGCCCCATCACTTCATGACAAATAGAAGGGGAAATGTAGAAGCACTGACAGATTTCCTCTTCTTGGGGTCTAAAATCACAGTGAATGGTGACTGTAGTCATGAAATTAGAAGATGATTGCTCCTTGGCAGGAAAGCTATGCCAAACCAAGATAGCATGTTTAAAAGCAGACATCACAATGTTAACAAAGTTCATCTAGTCACGGCTACGGTCTTTCCCTTAGTCCTCTACTGATGTGAGAGCTGGACAATAAAGAAGGCAGAGGGCCAAAGAATTGATGCTTTCAAACTGTGACACTGGAGACAATTTTTGAGAGTCTGTAGGAAAGCAAGGAGATCAAACCAGTTAGTCTTAAAGAAAATTGGACTGATGGTGAAACTGAAGCTCTAATACTTCGGGACACCTGATAGGAACAGCTGGACTCAATGGAAAAGACCTTGATGCTGGTAAAGATTGAAGGTTGAAGGAGAAGCGGGTGACAGAGGATGAGATGATTGGATGGCATCACTGATTCAACGGACATGAACTTGAGCAAACTCTGGGAGATGGTGAGGGACAGGGAAGCCTGGGGTGCTGCAGTCCACAGGGTTGCAAAAAGTTGAACATGGCTTGGCAACTGAACAACAACCACCACATTCTGTTTACAAGATACATACATGAGGAAGAAAGAATCATTATCTCATTCTTTCCCATGGATGAATTACATGATGTGAATTCATGATATGAATATATCACATTTTGTTTTTCTATTCTTCACTTGATGAATATTTCATTGTTTCCTCTTTTGACTGTTATGAATAACAGGTTGCTATGGACTTGCATATGCAAGTTTTCTTTTCATGTGGACATACATTTTTAATTCTCTTGTGTAACTCTTTGGAGTGAAATTTCTGGGTCATATGGTTTAACATTTTGAGGAAACACCAAAAAGCTTTCCAAAGAGCTATGCCATTTACATTCCTACTAACAGTGCATGTGGATTCCAGTTTGGCCACATTCTTGTCAATACCTCCTATTATCTGTCTGTTTTTAAACTTTTGCCATCTTAGTGAGTATGAAGATGTATCTCATGTGGTTTTCATTTCCATTAATGACTATAATTTTTAACGTGTGTCTTGACCATTAGTATATCAATGACAAATTGGCACTTTCCAAGGGTATTTGCCATCTGTCTCTCCAGAGACTGAATTTTGGATTGCTGCAGCTTTTGACCTTCAACATGCCCTAAAGGGAATTCAGGGAGAGTGAGGCACTTTCTGCTCCAGGAAAACTGGTGGAACAGGTCTTTAGATAGATATTTTCAGGAACTAATTTCATGATCTTCATCCTTGCATCTTCTCATATCTAGAAAAGCACTAAATCCCTTTATGGTGACATCAGGTCCTTGGGTTTAGCAGAAAACATTTTGCAAGATAAGTGCTTGATTGTATGAACTCCCCCATTACCAAAATCACATATATTGATCCCCACCCCCCCCCCCCCACTATGCCTTTGGAGCAGCTTCTCAGAGCTGCCTACAGTACTGTCCCCAAGGCTAGAGTCCTCATTTTGCCCCAAATAAGACTTAACTCACAGCTTTCACATTGTACATCTTTTTTGTCAACAAATATATACTTTTTAATTTTTAGAAACCTCTCTGTTCAAGTCTTGTATCCCTTTTAAAACTGGGTTATTGCCTCTTTATTCTTGTGCTTTTAGACTTCTTGTATTGTGGTTACAAGTCCCTGATTAGATATTAGAATTTGATGTTCAAATATCTCCTCCCACCCTATGAGTTTTCTTTCCTCTTCTTGATGGTGTCCTTTAAAGCACAAAACATTTTAATTTAGATAAGGTCTAATTTTCCTAAATTTTTCTTTCAAATTTTGTCATTTAGATGTCCTTGGATGTCTAATCCAAAGTCATGAAAACTTACTCTTGTATTTTCTTCTGAGAACTGTATCATTTTATCTCTTTAATTTCAGTGGATGGTCCAATTTGAGTTAAGTTATGTGTGTGGTGTAAAGTAAAAGTCTTAATTTCATTCTTTGCGTGTGAATATCTAGGCATCCTAGCGCCATCTGTTGAAAGGATTTTTCTCCCTTGAATTGTTCTGGGACTCTTGTCAAAATGAATTAATAATAAATGTGTAACTTTATTTTTAGACTCTCAGTTCTATTCCTCTGATGAATTTATCGATCAATCAATTGATCAGTCATTCCATCATGAATCTATTATTTATCCTTTTTTCAGTACTACACTGGCCCAATTACTATAGCTAGTAAGTTTTGAAGTCAAAAGTGTGAATCCTCTTTTTCCTATTTGAAATAGTTTAGTTGTTCTGGGTTTCCTACTTTCCATATAAATTTTAGAATCACTTTGTCAATTTCTTAAATAAAAAGCAAAATTGGGATTTTACAAAGAATTGTATTGAGCCAGTATATCAACTTGGAGAGTATTATCTTGGCATGTTGTCTTCCAATCTCTGAGCACTGGATATTGTTTCAGTGGTTTATGTTTTCTTTAATTGTTTTCAGTGTTGGTGGGAGATGTGGGTGATGGGGTTGAAAGGTATAAACTTCTAGTTTGTTGTTGTGTAGTTACTAAGT
Organism: Nanger dama; assembly: GCA_917880005.1. Taxonomy (NCBI): domain Eukaryota; kingdom Metazoa; phylum Chordata; class Mammalia; order Artiodactyla; family Bovidae; genus Nanger; species Nanger dama. The sequence goes on along the minus strand of CAKJTW010000032.1, from coordinate 7,886,090 downwards.
CATGTCTGACTCTTTTGTGACCCCACAGACTGTAGCTCATCAGGCTTTTCTGTCCATGGGATTTTCCAGGCAAGAATACTGGAATGTATTTCCTTTTCTGGGAATCTTCCCGACCCAGAGATCCAACCTGAATCTCCCATATTGTGAGTGGATTCTTTACTACTGAGCCATCTGCGAAGTCAAACGTCCAGTTGTGAAATAAATAAATCATTGGGAAGTAATGTATAATATGGTGACTATAGTTAATAAATACTGTATTGCATATTTAAAAGTTGCTGAGAGAGTATATCTTAAAAGTTCTCATCACAAGAAAAGAAGTTATTTATAACAATGTAAAGTGTGACGGATATTAACTAGACTTATTATAGTGATGATTTCACAATACGTAATTGTCAGTGGGACAATGCAGGGGTTTGGGTGCCAATCCCACACCATGTAAAATCCACATATAAATATATAGTTGGTTTTCTGAACCCACATTTCTGCATCTTTGGGTTCAAGCAATCATGGATTGCACAGTGTTGTGGTACCTATTTGTTAGAAAAAAAGTTTGGGTGGGATTGGCAAACTTCTTGAACCATGATAGCTTTCAAAAAGCAGAAATATAAACAAAACATGTAATATATATGCACACACAAATTTAAAAAAACAACGACCATGAGGAGGAAAAAAAAGACATAAGGGGTTTACACTGAGGTCAAAATTGCTGTACAAGTGGGAATGTGCTATTTGGAACTGTATTTTCCAGAGAAAGTAGATCTTGTACATTTGTATATATGCTTGCCAGAGAAAAGTGATTTTTAACTACTCTTTCCTGCATTTGCTGCCTGGGAGTGTTTAACTCAAGCTCTAAGAAGACCCTGTCTCTTAAGGAGTAGAAATCATTTCTGGAAGTGTACAGAAGATTGATGGTAGCCAAGCTTGGATTAATTCAAAGTTTCTAGTTCCATGAGTGAAATTAGATCCCTGAGGACTTGGAAATTGCTGTGGGATTTTCAAATAAACAGGTTTTGAAACCACTGATACAGGCTAATGGCTAACAGAAACTTGAGAAGCTGGCAGAAAGAGCTATGCCAATGACTGGTGAAAAATATTTGATTTGAGCAAGATTTTTAATGGCAAAAAATAGAAAGTCTCAGAGACTAGGATGTTCTGCTGATTAACTTATTCTCCAGTCTGCCCCGAGGTCTTATCAGTGGATTAAGCCATCCTTAAGTCCAATTCTCAGCTGGGCTTTCCTATGCTTTAGAGCAAAGATAAGAACTGATGACTTGCTGAATTTAAAATGATTCTTCACTAAAGAAGAAAAACGTTATTCATGTTTACATTAGAGGACAGTTTCTGCTGAAGTGATTTGGCTAGGACCAGTGAAGTGAAGCTTAGAGATTCCTACAGAGTTGGACACGATTCGTGAAAGAGGGATCTTTGAGCCATGTTTGCTAAACACTCTTGAATTACACAATAAAACCCAAGGGATCATTTGAATATTCACTGTTAGCTGAATTCATCAAAGTTTAGAAGGAAAAAGCTATTATTTTAACTGCCCTCTGGAAGCTGGATTGAGCAATGACATTTAGATTTGAGATGCTGGGGCAGGTTTGAAACTCAGAAGTTAACCTAGGCATTCCTCTGACTCTTAAATTTGGAGCCTTTCGTTGGACCCTGCTGGTTGTGGAAAGGTCAGTTGCTCAATGTAGATTAGTGTATTCCCTAGAGTTAGGTGAGTGGCTCATGTGGTAAAGAATCTGGCTGCCAAACAGGAGACATGGGTTCCATCTCTGATCTGGAAAGATCCCCTGGAAAGGGAAACAACAACCCACTCCAGTATGCTTGCCTGGGAAATCCCAAGGACAGAGGAGCCTGGTGGGTTATAGTCCATAGGATTGCAAAAGGGTTGGACACAATTTAGCAACTGAACAACTACAGAGCTTTGAACCTAATATGAGACATTGATTAATAACTATTTTATGTATAGGTAGTCATTCAGTCATATCTGACACTTTCTGACATAGGTTACGTGGACTGTAACCTACCACGCTCCTCTGTCCATGGGATTTTCCAGGCGAGAGTACTGGAGTGGGTTGCCATTTCCTTCTCCAGAGGATCTTCCTAACCCAGGGACTGAACCTGGGTCTCCGGTTTGGCAGGAGATGCTTGTAGGCAGATGCGTTACCAGCTGAGCCACAGCAAAGTTATCTATGTTTGGGAGTAAATGTAATCAAATGAGTGATGAATTTGTTGTAGAGAATGAGAAAGGAAGATGTCACATTTTTAAAGTGAATGGGAATGGTTATGAGTGGTATGGTCATATTTCAAAATGGAGATGAAAAAGAAAGAAAAGTATTGACAAAGAACATTATGAGCACAATTTTAAATTGACTAGACTTTAGCCATCATTTAACCCAACTTGCTGTCTTTATTAATTAAGAAATCTCTGAAGTCTGAAAACATCAAGTAATCCATAGATTTAGCAAAAGAGCCAATCTTAGAACCTAGACTTACTAAAACTTAAGTCTTTAGGTAATGTTTCTCAGAGATGAAATAACTAGGCTCTTGATGAGATGATCCAAACGGTAAATTAAGATTGTAGAATAATTGTAGGACTAAGGGGAAAGATGACAGAATGGAGAGGCATTTGCCCAGTTTTCAATGAGGATGAAGAGCTAACCTAGAACTTAAAAAGCAGAAGGGAAATGTTGATTAGGTGGTGAAGTATGTGGCTATATATGATGAAACTCAAGTTAAATACTTTTATAATATGAAATAGGTTTGCTATAGAAATGGCACTGGATAATACACAGAGCCATTTGTATAGAATAGAGCTAGTCATCAATTCCTTGTCGTTGTTTAGTTGCTAAGTTGTGATTGACCTTTTGCAACCCTGTGGACTATAGCCTGCCAGGCTCTTCTGTCCATGGGATTTCCCAGGCAAGAATACTGGAGTGGGCTGCCATTTCCTCCCCCAAGAGATCTTCCCACCCAGGGATCGAATATTGCAGGCGATTCTTTACCTCTGAGCTACTCAATTACCAGTAATCATAATCTACCTGTGACAGCTAGCATATCCAAAGCTGATAGTCACTACTTCAGCCCATACAAAGATTAGCAATAGTGAATGAGAATTTGGACATAATGCAGAAAAAGAAAAGATTGAGGGCAAATACTGAAGCCAACACTCGTTACTAATGGAAATTTTTCCTACTGCCTTGATAGATTACCATCTCTATATGCACATTTTAATTTATCTCCCATCTTCCTCATGCTTGATCTGCTTTCCCAAAAGAATTTCTTTATTTTGATTTAAAAACTATTTGCTCAAGTCTCTCCTGAAGACCCCTAAGCCAATAGAATACTGATTTGTTCTTTTTCTCCTCTTTCAATTGTGTGCCATGTGTGGCCACAGGACTGGAAAAGGTCAGTTTTCATTCCAATCCCAAAGAAAGGCAATGCCAAAGAGTGCTCAAACTACTGCACAATTGCATTCATCTCACACGCTAGTAAAGTAATGCTCAAAATTCTCCAAGTCAGGCTTCAGCAATATGTGAACCGTGAACTTCCAGATGTTCAAGCTGGTTTTAGAAAAGGCAGAGGAACCAGAGATCAAATTGCCAACATTCGCTGGATCATGGAAAAAGCAAGAAAGTTCCATAAAAATATCTGTTTCTGCTTTATTGACTATGCCAAAGCCCTTGACTGTGTGGATCAAAATAAACTGTGGAAATTTTTTCAAGAAATGGGACTACCAGACCACCTGAGCTGCCTCTTGAGAAACCTATATGCAGGTTAGGAAGCCACAGTAAGAACTTGACATGGAACAACAGACTGTTTCCAAATTGGAAAAGGAGAATGTCATGGCTGTATATTGTCACCCTGCTTATTTAACTTATATGCAGAGTACATCATGAAAAATGCTTGGCTGGAAGAAGGACAAGCTGGAGTCAAGACTGACACCACCCTGATGGCAGAAAGTGAAGAGGAGCTAAAGGGCCTCTTGATGAAGGTGAAAGAGGAGAGTGAAAAAGTTGGCTTAAAGCACAACATTCAGAAAACGAAGGTCATAGCATCTGGTCCCATCACTTCATGGGAAATAGATGGGGAAACAGTGGAAACAGTGTCAGACTTTATTTTTGGGGGCTCCAAAATCACTGCAGATGGTGACTGCAGCCATGAAAATAAAAGATGCTTACTCCTTGGAAGAAAAGTTATGAGCAACCTAGGTAGCATATACAAAAGCAGAGACATTACTTTGCCGACTAAGGTCCATCTAGTCAAGGCTATTGTTTTTCCTGTGGTCATGTATGGATGTGAGAGTTGGACTGTGAAGAAGGCTGAGCGGTGAAGAATCGATGCTTTTGAACTGGGGTGTTGGAGAAGACTCTTGAGAGTCCCTTGGACTGCAAGGAGATCCAACCAGTCCATTCTGAAGGAGATCAGCCCTGGGATATCTTTGGAAGGAATGATGCTAAAGCTGAAACTCCAGTACTTTGGCCACCTCATGGGAAGAGCTGACTCTTGGAAAAGACTCTGATGCTGGGAGGGATTGGGGGCAGGAGGAGAAGGGGACGACAGAAGATGAGATGGCTGGATGGCATCACCGACTTGATGGACGTGAGTCTGAGTGAACTCTGGGAGTTGGTGGTGGACAGGGAGGTCTGGTGTGCTGCAGTTCACGGGGTTGCAAAGAGTCAGACACGACTGAGCGACTGAACTGAACTGAATCAATACAAATTCAGTGGGCAAAGCATACAATATTTGTGGATCTGATTGTTTCTGGCAGTCAGTGGCTACAACTTCATATTGTAATATGTTTGTGATTGTCAGTATACAGACATTGTATTTACTCCAAGGAACATAAGACAGAAAAGCAAGCAACTCTTCTAAGGTCAGTATGCACAAAATCAAAAATAGATATAAAACCTTATGCTCCCTGGTTGAATATTTTAGCACTATCTTTAATGTTATTTTTTACATCTGCAGCATTTAGTATGATTCAGATTATTTGAAAAGATGGTGCAAAAGTGACTCTCTCCTTTTAAGTTCTGCTGAATATAGTTCTATATGGATAGCAGAAGTTGTAAAATAAGATATGGTGTTCTCTTAAGGAAAAAAACCCAAAACACTGTACATGCTACATATGGAGAGATTTAATAAAAATTAGTCCCAGAACTGAAAAATCAGTAGTGTCTATAACATTTTATGCTTTAATCCTTTTATCTTGAGCATTTTAATGTAATTTACAAAAACTGTTGTTCCCAATAAAAATGTAGAAAATAATGGATTTATGTAGTATGAAATAACACATTGAAATAAAACTGTCACCATACTTTCTTTTCTCTATGATGCGCTCTAGTTTTCACTCACATATGGAACTCAAGTACCGTGGCTTTACAAATGGAGAGTCAAAGAGCCTTTAATGGTGATTAATGCTAATTCTAAATATATACATTTTGATGAATGCAAAAATCTATTTAATAATAAGATTTAAGATGTTCAAAAGGGTCTTGTACAAAGCTAAAACAAGCTTTTCTTGAAAAATTGAATCTGTTTGTTTTTAAAAAATGACATCATCCAAGATGTGTTTTTAATCAATTATCATTGTAGATAATTCCGAGGGCAACATGGTTGGAAAAACAATGGTGTGATTAACTAGGCGTTGACCTGGTGTGATGGCACTGGTCCAGGGAGAGCTTATTAGTTTGCACTAGCAGTAAATATGAAACACAGGACATTGTAAATCACAACTGTAGGATTAATCTGAAAGTGAATCAGATACCCGGGTAAAACTCAGACATTCCCAGTTAGTTCAAAAACAGCTACAAGAGGTCAGTGGAGAGAAAATAACAGTTTTCATACACAGGCCTATTCTTAATTTTTTCCATTTTATCTATAATTTTCAATTTTAAAAAATTGAGCCTTATACTTAATAATGTTCCTTAATAAAATAAATAAAAACCAGGGACACTTAGACTTTCTGGTGATGCTGGTCAGGGCAAAATCTTTTATTGAGAGGTGGCGGTAGTCCTGTATTTTGTCTCTCAAAAGTGTTTTTTCCAGTCATGTGTTCAAAACTTGGCAAATCAGCACACCTTAAGGCCATAATTTCAGCACCATAAACTCATTTTGTTTAGTTTGTCTGTCTCATCACAGAAGTTTTCACTCTTAGAAAAACATTCTGACCCTTCTTCCTTGTGAATTGGCTGGGCCACATTGAACAGTGATAGAAAATATATTGGAAGAGTGCTGAACCTTGTTTTCATCCATCCCTAATTTGCATACATATGCTTAATCAGGATGTTAAAAAGAGCCTTGAGTAATGATACTCTGAAACTTATATACCACTGAAAAAATTTTATTGTTGCTGTTTTACCATAATGTCAAATAATTACCTTGCACATATTTTCCCTCATCTCATTTCCCTCTGAAATTGTTTTAGTAAATACAATTTCTTTTTAAGAGCAAACTCAATAAACCCAGTTGTGTATGGTGCTGCGTGTGTGCTCAGTTGATCAGTCATGTCCGATTCTTTGTCACCCCATCCGTGGACTGTAGCCCACCAAGCGCCCCTGTCCATGGGATTTTACAAGCAAGGGGTTGCCATGTCCTGCCCCCAAGGATCTTCCTGACCCAGGGATTCAACCCATGTCTCTTGCATCTCCTTCACTGGCAGTGGATTCTTTACCACCATGCCACCTGGGAAGCCCTAACTGTGTATGGAAACACAGCCAAGTCAGTGTACTAAATTAGTAATGTAAGCTAATCAGAAACAAACATGTGCTTCATACTCCTTTAGAGTTTCTACAATGGGTATTCTTCCATTTATATATATTTATTTTTCAACCAGACACACTGGGTGTATGTAAAAAATATATTTCCCTACTGTTGTCTGCTTATAAGCCAGCTGCTGTTGTTGCTTCGATAGGTTCCATTAAGACCTACTTGTTCTTCCCCAGAAGCACTGAAAATGTTCACTGTGGTCTGAGTCATACTTATGGCTGCTTTCTGTCAGAGGATGAATCAGTGCAGGATGCCTAATTCCAGAGGAGTCTAGGACAGCAGAGGAGACAGCTTGTGTCTATCCTCTTAAAGCTCACTCCATTCCAGAAACATACACACAAAAAATAGCCCTTTCAATCTAGACCAAAGACTTCTTCAACACTTTGATTGTCTCAGATCTACTATAGAAGCAAAGCATGAACAGACTGGCAGACGTAAAATTATATTTCACGTGTGATTATTATCCTGGGATGATAATACACCCTTTTTTAAACCTGTTTAAGAGAGAGCTAAATTAACCTAGTAAATTAAAAGATGATATGAAAGGACTTTAAAATAATCTATTTTTATGATTATAGAAAATAAAAAAGTATATGGGGAGGTGAAATTTTTATGTCATTCAATTTTGTTAGCATATAGCAAGCCAATTATATAAAATTAAATTTCAAGCCTGATTGATTTTTAAAATATTCATTCTAAGCACTGCTTTGGGTGTTTATTATATTATAGAAGAAATATTAAAAAAAAAAGCCTTCTGCCTTCAGGAATTAAATGAAATCTAGACTGTCAATAGCCTAGATAGGGCTTTTGATAAAGTGTTATGACATTTCTATATTATGTAGCACCATAAAATGCTAAACATACACAGAACACAGCACTATAAGTTTCAAAAGCACATGCTGGAAACTAGAGTGTTTGGCATTTATAGCTGGCTAGCATGGGAAGATAATGAGAAGTTTGATACCTTGGAAATCATAACTATGAAATATAATATAACAATAGTTTCCCATCAAGATTGACCATATATCATACAATATTGGAAGATAAATCAAGTCTGCAATACAATCTGCTTTTCATTTCAAGTGGAGGGTGATGTGAGCCATAATTTACCCAGGTAGTACTCATGTGGGAAATAATGACAAATGTAGAGCAATGCATGGAGAAAAAAAAAAAAAAGGGGGAAAAACGTGAAAGATTTGATGTTCTTTGGCTCCCAACTTTCCCCTCTTACTTTTCTTAAACTTCTCCTTCAGTGGAAAATCTTTGTGTTAATATAGATTTGTGATGAAATATAAATATTTCTTTAAAAATATAAGAGGACATAACACAATGACTGGGTACTATTACCCAATAATTGTTGATTGATATAAAATAAGATAAATCATTTACATGATAGATCACTGTGGGTATCGAGGTCTCCAGGAAAATCTCAATTTAAATAATTATTAAAATCACTTTCCATGTTAAGATGTGCAATGACTCCTCTTATACAACAATTATTTCTTTATCAAAAAATTCATTTTTGTCATATACAAATGGAGTTGAGATGGCATAGGACCAGCATGTCTGGATTTTGAAAAGAGCTAAATGACTGATACTCTGCTTTGATTTTTCTTTTCAGCATTTAATGAACTATCATGAGACAGTAGGAAGACAGAAGGAATTGTTAGTGAACAATAAAATAATTCTTTATGTTCTAACAAAATAGTGGAATCCTATGGCTTTTTCTTATTGTCTACATAGGCTTTCTAGACTGTTGTCACTCAAGTTCTCCATCTTGTACCTACTGCTAAATGAAAATATGTCTAGTAAAGAGAGGGTCAGTGGGAGTTTGTGTGTGGATCTGAGTTTTAGCCCCATCTCTGCCCTTACTTCCTTTTTAAAAATATAATATGAAAATATCCCTCTGCTTTTGACTTCAGTCTAAAATCTAGAGACACTGTATAAACAATGGAGCCATTTTTTTCTTTTTCTTTTTTTTTTCCTACATAGACTAAAATTTACATCACCATTACATTCATCTTCCTGAAAACCAAGGGGAAAAAAAATCAGTTTCAACCAATAGTCAAGAGACAGGTCTACCTTTTTCATATCTGATGACAGTGGAATTATTTTAACACTTTAACTCTGTGTATCAGTTTCATGATTCATTTGTACTTATACGCGGTGCTACGTCACTTCAGTCATGTCTAACTCTGTGATGCTATGGACCATAGCCCACCAGGCTCCTCTGACATGGGATTCTCCAAGAAAGACCACTGCTGTGAGAGTTGCCATGCTCTTCTTCAGGGGGTCTGCTCAGGAACTGAACCCATCTCTCTTATATCTCTTGCATTGGCAGGCGGGTTCTTTACAACTAGCACCACCTGGGAAGCCATATAGATTGGTGATAATGGTAGCAAAACATACTCTTTCCTTTCAATTATCAATGATAACATGAGAAAAAATAAAAATGAGGTTAATATAAATTTTCTCAATCATTTTAGTTAGGTGTTAAAATGTTTACTTTTGCAAATTTTTTTTTCCCCCTGGGGAAAGACATTGTTTTAATTGATTTGGGTTCCTAGATAACTTTCAGAGATAACACAGAAGGTAACAAAAATTCCTGCATGAAGTTCTCAAGTAAGAAAATGAATTTAAGATTAACAAGGGGTAAGGGTAGTGGGGAGGGATAGATTGGAAGTTTAGGACTGACATATACACATTACTCTCTTTAAAATAGATACTACTATATAGCATAGGGAACTCTGCTCAACATTCTGTAATAATCTAAATGGGAGGCAATTTTGAAAAAGAATAGTTTCTTGTATATGACTGAATCACTTTGCTGTACACCTAAAGCTAATACAACATTGTTAATCAACTATGTTCTGATATAAACTAAAAATGCTTTAAATATATATATTTTTTAAGCACATAGACCATCTTAGTGTTCTTTTCAAATTTTTAAACTTAATTCCTCTTATTTTTCCTTAGGGATTGTTTTCTAAAGAGGTAAAGAAAAATAAAAACAGTTGTCAAGATGGTTATTTTGAATATTGCATTTTAATTTTATTATCATCATTTCCCCCTTTAGTCAAGTAAACTTAACTTCTTTTACATTCTTTTTGCCCCCTTTGCCAATTATGGAATCATTTCAGATGTTCTAGTCAAGTGTCTTTGTACAGATTCAAAACCGTTTACTTCATCTTATTCACTTTAAAAATTTTTTTGAATGCAATTAAAAAGCTGTATGGTGTACAAGTTATACCAAAATTAAATGTTCTAGGAAAGTTATTATATAGCAAAATTCATGGAGAAGGTTTAGGTTAAATAGACTAACACTTCAACGGCAGGGCTTAACTTAGATTTACTTATTTATGCACCGATAAACAACTTGATTTATATCACAAATGAATTGTCAGAGCTTAAAGAAATAAACAAAAAAAAAGAAAAAGATAGTTGAGAGAGAGAAAGACAGAGTAAAACAAATATAAGAGCCGCGCTTAAATAAACTCCTGCTGCTGCTGCTAAGTCGCTTCAGTCCTGTCCAACTCTGTGCGACCCCATAGACAACAGCCCACCAGGCTCCCCCGTCCCTGGGATTCTTCAGATAAGAAAGAACACTGGAGTGGGTTGCCATTTCCTTCTCCAATGCATGAAAGTGAAACGTGAAAGTGAAGTCCTTCAGTTGAGTCCGACTCTTCAGAACCCCATGGACTGCAGCCTACCAGGCTCCTCCGTCCATGGGATTTTCCAGGCAAAAATACTGGAGTGGGTTGCTATTTCCTTCAGCAGGGGATCTTACCTGACCCAGAAATCGAACCTGGGTCTCCTGCATTGCAGGCAGACTCTTTACCATCTGAGCCACTAGGGAAAATAGTTAAAATATATACAAGAATAAATGTTTAGCATGCTCATCAAACATATTTCTGTTGTTTAGTTGGTCAGTCATGTCTCTTTTGCAACCCTGTGGACTGTAGCCTACCAGGCTCCTCTGTGCATGTGATTTCCCAGGCAGGAATACTGGAGTGGGTTGCCATTTCCTTTCTCTAGGGGATCTTTGTGACCCAGGAATTGAACCCTTATGTCCTGCATTGCAGATGATTCTTTACCACAGAACCACCAGGGAATCTCTCAGTCTATATCTAGAAACAATTAGCTATCACTCATGTTTTGAAAAGGATTAAATAACAAAGACTTAAACACTGTCACCTGCCTGAAAAAACATGTAGTGTAGCTATTGGGCACTGAAGATTAAATGCTGAATCATATTCCTCAAAACTCTGTTAACAAAGATAGAGTCTTCTCCTGCCTTTTATCAGATCTACAATCAGACCTAATTTTAAGAAAAGGTGAAAATCTTAATAAAAGGTGAAAGTCATTCTGTTGTGTCCTACTCTCTGCAATCCCATGGACTATATAGTCCATGGACTTTCCATGGACTTTTCCAGGCAAAAATACTGGACTGGGTAGCCATTTCCTTCTCCAGGGGATCTTCTCAACTCAGGGATCAAACCCAGGTCTAAAGCATTGCAGATGGATTCTTCACCAGCTGAGCTATCAGGAAAGCCTTAAGAAAAGGTATGGAGAAGAAATAAATCATCAGCCCAAAAGAATCACCAAAATCCCTCTTTTCAATTTAGAGACTATCAAACTTAAAAACATGTAGTTCTACTGTACTTGTTTGGGAAATTCTCTCTGGAGTTAGCCATAGATTTCTTTAAAGAGATAAACTCAAATTCCAGTAGAATCAGTGCCCCTGATGTTAACAAAAGGTAGACACAGATGCTGATATTCACGGCAAGATGTGTTTCAATAGAAATAGCTGTTTTTATATATTTGAGCTCCAAGCACCAATCACAATTAATAACCTGAAAGTGATTTGAAACACACACAATGGTCTATAAATACAGTTTTGATTTGTTTGGCCCGACTCAAAATTAAAAATGAAATACTACTACTCATTTGCCAAAAACTTCAACTATTTGGTCAGTTTCATTTTGAGAGAATCTGGAAGATGTTCTATTACTTTAAATGTTGCCTTTTTAGAAGAAAGCGTAGGCTTGCTCCCCACCTCCATGCCCCAAGAGAGATATAGTATAGAATAGAATTCTCCTGGAAAAAATTTCCACGTCTGTATTCTCAAAGAAATGTAATGTCTTATTTGCCCCCTCAGCTCCATTCCAGGGCCACACAGCAGTTTTGTTCTATTGCTTATTTTATTCCCTCCTCCTGTAACCTCTCACTCTCACAGCACTGAAAGAGTTTAAACAAAAATGACTTTGTTTGGTTCTGCAGAATTAACACGACACTCGGGCTTATTTCTAATTGACTGCAGATGTTCTTTAAGCAGAGAAAAGCCTCAGCCTTGCGTGCATAATTCTTTCATGGCCCTAATGGAGAGAAGTGAGTCCAAAATTAGGAACTTTTTAAAGTCAAATCTGGCTATCTGTGGCATAGACTTTGTTTTTTGGTGTTGCTTTGTTTTGTTTTCAATTTTCCAAGGGCATCCAGACAGAAGATCTTTCAAGATCTTTACAGGGAGGGCCACTATGTTTCTGAGAAACTTAACAAAAGAAAGAAATCCAAACCAATCATTGCGGCAGTGCACTTACGTCTCCCCTCTGCTCGGAGCTTGTCTTAATAATAAGACACTGTCCTTGAGAATTCTTGCTGCTCAGAAACAGGACTTTTAAAAAACTCACCAAAAAATGTTAATCTCTGTGCAGCAGAGTGGCAAGTTTTGAAGAGAATGAGGTCAACCCAAGGGTTCTGTTTTGACTGTCTCGAGTCTGAGTTGCTGACATGGATAAACTTGTGAAAACCAGCTGAAGAAAGGGACGCTCTGTGTTCTTTCGACTCCTGGCTTCAACAATTTGCCTCACAATATGTTAAAACCTCATTGTGTCTTCCAGATCCAAGGCCATGTGTTTATGTCTCCAAATAATAGGTTCTGAGGCTGCTTAGGTTGCTCTTAAAAATATCACTTTAAATATTGAGAACCTCAGAACTAGACTGTTAGTGCACCATGTCTCTGCTCCATACACCTGACCATAGGGCCCACTAGGAAAAAAAATGCACGGCCCAAAGAAATTCATGTTTTAGGTAGAGGAGGTGTGTGTCCTATTTTCTTTTTCATAAAAATTTCAGGATAGTTAAGCAAACTTTCAGAATGTGTGATTATATCTAATGCGAAAATACATAATCCCTCAAAATTACACATTAATAATTGAGAACAAAATGTTTGAGTGTAGTTGCCATGTCACTAAGTTGTGTCTGACTCTTTGCCACTCCATGGACTGCAGCATGCCAGGCTTCCCTATCCATCACCGTCTCCCAGAGTTTGCTCAAATTCATGCCCTCCAACCATCTCATCTTATTTCCCCTTTCTCATTCTCCTCTTAATCTTTCCTAGCTTCAGAGTTTGATGATAGAGTTCAGTTCAGTTCAGTGGCTCAGTCGTGTCCAACTCTTTGCGACCCAATGGACTGCAGCACACCAGGCTTCTCTGTCCATAACCAACACCCAGAGTTTGCTCAAACTCATGTCCATTGAATCAGTGATGCCATCCAGTCATCTCATCCTCTCTTGTCCCCTTCTCCTCCATCCTTCAATTTTTCCCAGCATCAGAGTCTTTTCCAATGTGTGAGTTCTTCACATCAGGTGGCCAAAGTACTGGAGCTTCACCTTCAGCATCAGTCTTTCCAGTGAATATTCAGGACTGATTTCCTTTATGACTGATTGGTTGGATCTCCTTACTGTCCAAGGGACTCTCAAGAGTCTTCTCTAACACATAGTTCAAAAGCATCAATTCTCCAACATTAGACCTTCTTTATGGTCCAACTCTCACATCCATACATAACTACTAGAAAAACCATAGCCTTGACTAGACAAACCTTGGCAAAATAATGTCTCTGCTTTTTAATATGTTGTTTAGGTTGGTTATAGCTTTTCCTCCAAGGAGTAAGCATCTTTTAATTTCATGGCTGCAGTCACCATCTGCAGTGGTTTTGGAGTCCCCCACACCCCTAAAAAAATAAAGTCTGCCACTGTTTCCACTATTTCTCCTTCTATTTGCCATGAAGTGATGGGACCAGATGTCATGACCTCAGTTTTCTGAATGGTGAGTTTTAAGCCAACTTTTTCACTCTCCTCTTTCACTTTCATCAAGAGGCTCTTTAGTTTTTCTTTGTTTTCTGCCATAAGGGTGGTGTCATCTGCATATCTGAAATTATTGATATTTCTCCCGGCAATCTTGATTCCAGCTTGTGCTTCACAGAGCCTGGCATTTTGCATGATGTACTCTCCATATAAGTTAAATAAAGCAAAGTGACAATATACAGCCTTAATGTATTGCTTTTCAGATTTGGAATCAGTCTATTGTTCTATGTCCAGTTCTAACTGTTGCGTCTTGATCTGCATATAGATTTCTCAGAAGGCAGGTCAGATGGTCTCGTATTCCCATCTCTTGTAGAATTTCCCACAGTTCAGTCAAATGCTTTGGTGTAATCAGTGAAGCAGAAGTAGATGTTTTTCTGGAACTCTCTTGCTTTTCAATGATCTAACGGATGTTGGCAATCTGATCTCTGGTTCTTCTGCCTTTTCTAAATCCAGCTTGAACATCTGGAATTTCATGGTTCACGTACTGTTGAAGCCTGGCTTGGAGAATAGAGGGAGGGGATAATAATGTTAATGAACATAAAGGTCAGCCCTGGGTTTATGTTTTATTTTTTAAACATTTATTTGGCTGCACCAGGTCTTAGCTATGGCATATGAGACCTAGGTGCATGACTGGGAATGAACCCAGACCCCAAGCACTGGAAGCATGGTGTATGAGCCACTGGACAGCCAGAGCAGTCCTCAATCCCTGATTTAGGTTTAGGATTAGAGTCAGATAGATGTTCCTATAAAGAAGGGGATTTCTGAATTCACCAGCATCTTCAGCTCCTCCCCCAACCTGTTGGCACAAGAATATGTACCCTGGAGTCTTTCTGCTGCCCTACAGTCACTGGGTTCTTATTGATTTCAATATTATGCTTGCATTTTGCAAAAGTTCACCTGCAACTACAGCATGAACATTAGGTTTTAGTGACCTAGAAAACATGGTTTTGCCATGGATTTTTCCTCCATGGAATTATTTTCAAGGATTCAGTTATACAGTACTTCAGATCTTAATTTAAGCAGAGGAAGTATCCTCTGGCATGTGGTTTCAAATAAGACTTCTCAGCAGGGGCTGGGAGCATAGGTGACTGGCATAGCCAGTGTTTAGGCTGCCCGTGCTACTGGCAGCATTGGTGGGGCTTCAGGAGATAGCACTAAAGCGAAGAGAAGCAAGATTGGAACAAGGAGAAGAAAGGCGCTGAGCAAGGTGGTAATTCGGAGATTACTGCCCACTTTGACCAAGGAGCAACTTCAGGAACATCTTCAGCCTACGCCTGAGCATGATTATTTTGAGATTTTTTTTTCTAACATTAGTATGTATCCTCATGGGTATTCAACAGCATACATCAACTTTTAAAGCCGAGAGGACATTATTTTGTTCAGGGATCATTTTGATGATTATGATGGTTATTCCTTGACAATAAAGGTCAGGAATATCCTGCCATCATAGAATTTGCACCTTTTCAAAAAGCTGCCAGAAAAGAAGACTAAGAAAAGATATACTAAAATTGGGACTATTGATGATGATCCAGAATATAGAAAATTTTTGGAGAGCTATTGCTACAGATAATGAGAAAATGACATCTACTCCAGAGACACTGCTAGAAGAAATAGAAGCAAGAAAATAGAGAACTAACAGCTAAAAAGGCATCTCCACTTTTGGGCTTCCTGAAAAACAAGCAGAAAAAAGAAGAAAGGAGCTGGCGAGAAACAGAAGGAAAAACACAAAGAGGAGAGAGGAAGAAGTGGAAAGAAGAAGAGAAACAAAAGCAGAAAGATATAGAAAAGCTAAAGAAGATAGACAGAGTTCCAGAAAGGGACAAATTAAAAGATGAACCAAAGATTAAGCTGCTCAAGAAGCCAGTAAAAGGAGATGAAAAAGAATTGGACAAAAAGACTCAAGAAATTGGACAAAGAGAATCTGAGTGATGAAAGAGCCAGTGGGCAAAGGTGTACACTGCTCAGGAGTTCTGAGGGTGAATTTAAAGATGAAAAGCCTAAGAGACCTGAAGATGAGAGTGGCACAGGAAGAGAGAGCAGGATTATGAATGAGACCAAGAGCTCATCCTAGAGGAGAGAGAGAGGCTGGAGTGGCAGGAAGAAGAGATCCACAGGCAGAAGGAACACTATGAGAAGGAGAAGGCTTGCAAGAGAAAGGAAAAAGAAATAAAGAAAGAGAAAGAAGCACTTTGGCATAAAGGAAAGAAGCCTGACGGTACAGAGCCAGTATGCAACTCAGGAAAAAAAAAAAAAAAAAAAACTGACAAGAAAGAAGTGGTTAAGAAAGATTGCATAAGAAACAAGGATCGCCCAGCAATGCAGCTTTACCAGCCAGGAGCTAGAAGCTGAAATTGACTCTGTCCCTCTGAGACTAGCACCAGGACTGGAGATTCAGCCATAGAAATAAAGCGGGAAAGTGGTATTAAACATAGAAAAGAAGGAAGCAAGGAGTGATAAGTCCAAATGGCCTTAGGTGTCCTGACTGTCTAGGCAGCTAAAGAGCATGGAATTAAGCAATCCTGAAGTGCCTTCAGGGCAAAGGAATAGAGAGAGAGAGAGAAAGGGCTTGCTGTGCTGGTGGAGTACACCGCAGAGGAGTATGTTTGTGTCAAAGCAGGAACCTGATTGCAGGTTCAGGTTGGAAGTACAATTTTCATTCTTTATGCAGTTTCTATAAATTAAATTCAAAATGTCAGATAAAGCTGATGGGGAGAGGACATGCATCACAATTTGCAGGCAAGAAATGTCATGAGAGGACTTAAGTATGACATGAGAAGAAGACATGAGAACTGGCTTTAAAATCAAAAGGCTTTGTTAATCCTTGATTCAATTTTCTTAAATTTCAATGGATCAGAGTCACTGTGAAGTCTCATTCAGTTCTAGTTATAGTCATTGTTGGTGATAACTGTTGACTTTGTGTAGTGTAGAAGCAAGAAGCATGTAATACAAGTACATGAAGGATATAACACATTTTCATTTATGTGGAAATTTAAAGTCATGTCATGTCAATATCTTATGTCCTAAAGTTTTAGGATTAGTTTAGGAACCGTTACCCACTCCAGTATTCTGGCCTGGAGAATTCCATGGACTGTGTCGTCCATGGGGTCGCAGAGTCAGACACTACTGAGTGACTTTCACTTTCACTTTAGTTCTTTGATTACTTGAGATTAGTGTAAAATTTTTTTAAAAAACATAACCTTTTGCCTTTAGCAATTTTTATATTCATGAAGTTTAACCCTTAGTTGGTGCTTGACAATCCAGTCTTTGCTTGACCTTAGTTTCATGAGCTGAGTGTCTACCTTCTCCAGGAAGGAAATTGCACCAATATTTGTCTCAGTTAAATAGTAACTTACCTTGTCTTGCATTGATGTCAATAAATACCAACAGCACTCAAAAAAAAAAAAAAAAGAAAGAAAGAAAGAAAGAAAGACATCTCAGCAAAACTTAGTATTTGGGGGAGAAAGGAGAAAAATATACATTAATCTCCTTTTGTTGATAATTTATGATAGACCTTCCAGAAAGGCTCTATTACAGAATCAAAGTAGGTTACAGCTTTGAGAAGCTGGAAGTGGAATCTGACATCTAGAGAATGAGCTCTTCTGTTGCTCAAATAATGTTATGAAAACAGAAAAGCCACAGAGCATATCCTACTGCTTTTTTGCCACGTTGTCTGATGATGTTATTAATAAATTACTTATCTCATGAAACATTAAACATGTAAGAATATCTGAATTTGCCAATGATAAGATACTACCTTGGAGAGTTGGAAAGTTTCAAAGGATTTAGCCTATCTCCATAAATATAAGAAGATTTGGTGCTTTAATGATAAATAATTAGTATGTTATCTAAAAGCAGTTATCTGAAATTAGTATGTTATCAGAAAGTGTTATCTGAAATAATAATATGAAATTTTAAGAAAAAAGAATTGTTGGTGACAAAAGAAGTCTTTATAAATACCAACCACTCAAGATTTCTTACAGATTAAGAGATGCTAAGCTTCAATATGCCAAGTATCATATCTGTCTAACCTGTTATTTTACCAAGCAAAGGCCAAGATGAGTTGTGTGTGTGCATGCCAAGTCTCTTCAGTAGTGTCCGACTCTTTGTGACTCTGTGAACTATAACCCACCAGGCAACTCTTGTCATGGGATTCTCCAAGCAGGAATACTGGAGTGAGTTGCCATGCCTCCTCCAGGGGTTCCTCCTAACCCAGGAACCTGCATCTCTTACATCTCCTGTATTGGGGACTCCTGTACTAGCACCACCTGGGAAACCCCTGAGTTGAATATAAGTGCTAACAAATTATAAAGTCTATATAACATTTAGAAAGAGAGAGAGGGAAAAACACACACACACACACACACACACACACCCCCCCCCCCCAAAACATTAGAAAACCAACCAAAACATGCTTCCTTCAAATCCTGAAGGAAAAGGGGATTATTTTGGATGCATGTTCATCTTCTAATAGCAGTAGAGAAAGACGAATTATCCATAATCAAGGAAGACCTTTTAAAACAATTTCAGCCAGGAACCTAACTCAAAATATTGTAACTAGTGAATCATTTTTGTTTCTTCCATGCAATACCAGAGCTTGAGCATACTGACACTCATGGATTTATACCCATTGAACAAAGATTTTCTCCAATGCCTTAGATGTTCAATATTAAGCAGTTCCAAATGCACTTAATTTTTGGTTTCCTTTTCTTCAAGTTTCAGTCTCTATTTGTTACCTGCTCTATTTACTTACTTCTAAAACACATAGCTAATAGCTTTTCACTGAATAACATCTACTTTTAAAGAGGACTCATAGTGTACTATTCTCAGGTTATCTTGTAACTGATTGTTTTTAATGGATGGGTCTTTTTGTTTAACTAAGGATTTCTGACCTTTAAGACTGTTAGTATTTCTAGGTGATATTTACTCTGTTGATCTCTGGCTTTCATTGTTTCTTTGCACTCCTTGTGTGTAGTGTCTATGTTTAAACTGTTGATTTCATGTGTTTTGAAACTAAACACTCAATCTCTTTGGTTTGTATACTTTCTGGTCTGAGCCTATGGAAAGACTCTCCCAATGCATTAGAGAGTGTTGAAATTTTGGTTTCAGATAAACTCTAGTGCTCCTTATTGAAGGAGAGGAGCCCTTTCATGTGGCTTAGCAACTCTGCTTTATTTTCTATTTTGATTTTTGTTCTTTATAGCTAATAATATCAGCCTAATAGCTAGTAATATTGGCATTTCAGAAAGGAGAAAACAATTTTTTTTATGAGATCTCCACACTATGGCTTATTTGCTACTTTCTGGGAATGATAAGACTAAAATGGTACAATTAAAGTAATGCTATGTATTTCTCCAAGGATAAGACTGGGTTACAAATGATTTACTAGATGGTCTGAGATCAAGTCTCCTAGGCTGTGGATAAGACAGAGGATATACCCACAGTTAAGGTCAAGGCTATGGTTTTTCCAATGGTCATGTATGAAAGTGAGAGTTGGACTGTGACAAAGCTGAGCACCGAAGAACTGGTGCTTTTGAACTGTGGTGTTGGAGAAGACTCTTGAGAGTCCCTTGGTCTGCGAGGAGATCCAACCAGTCCATTCTGAAGGAGATCAGGCCTGAGATTTCTTTGGAAGGAATGATGTTAAAGCTGAAACTCCAGTACTTTGGCCACCTGATGCGAAGAGTTGACTCATTTGAAAACACTCTGATGCTGGGAGGGATTGGGGGCAGGAGGAGAAGGGGACAACGGAGGATGAGATGGCTGGATGGCATTACCGACTTGATGGACATGGGTCTGAGTGAACTCCAGGAGTTGGTGATGGACAGGAAGGCCTGGTGTGCTGCAATTCATGGGGTCACAAAGAGTTGGACACAACTGGGAGACAATTGAACTAAACTGACTGAGCAGTGAAATAAAGTTTAAAAATGCTTAAGGATGTTCTAAAGGAAATAATCAAATAAAGGGGTGTGTTAACATAAAAAAGGGTCGGTGGAATGAATGCGTTTTATCTCAATAATTTGTTCCACCCTTATGGGCTCATAAACCCTTAAGCAAAGTTGACTCTCCAATGTCCATTACCTGGAATTCTGAGACTAATGCCTCCTGCTTTCAGCCCATCTGCCTAGATTCAGGCCTGTCCAATGGCATGGCCTCCAGAGTGAGGAGCCGAAGTGGGAGTGGCACCATGACTCGGACTCAATGCACCTTAAAGTGATGCCATCCAGTCTTCCCCCATGACTGCTATGTTAGTTACGCAATGCTATTCACGGAGAACTTGGAAATCTCTCAGGAGGGGTCTTTGAAGAATAAAAGCAGTAATCAAAAGTGAGGTACTTAAACTGCCCCCACAAGCAAGAAAATGCAACAAATACCATTCCATTTCTTGGCTTTCAAAACTTGAAGAAAAAAAAATAAGAGACTTCACACTAAAGTGCATTTAAGAAAGTAAAATCAAGACAGTATAGCTGAAGCTGGGGGAGGAGGGAACACATGGAGTAAAAATTCCCTCAGAGCTCACAGAAAGCAATAAGAGTTCTCATTTAACCTCAGAAAATGACTTGAGAATCACTTGTACTTTGAAACGATTCTAAATTGCAAACTAATTTCCCAGTGGGATATGTTGATGGCCTACTGTACACAGCATAAATAATGAGTTTGCAACCAGGACCCCAAATAAAGCAGTACATGTTTGTGGAATTTATGAACAATCTTTTTCCCCATCTGACATTGCAGTGTTAATGCTTCCAGTTAGGAGTTTTACTGTGTCAGCAGGTGAATTCCCTGGCAGTAAGTCAAGCTTTAATGGAACATGCTGGTAGGAATGATTATGCTGCTGCAGTGTGAAACTCCAGGGTTGGTATTAGGCTTCTAGAACACATGGGCACAGCCTGCTACCTACCCTGCTTGCAGATGTTCTTGGCTCTTTGACTTTAATGCTACACTTCAAATTGAGCATGAGGAAGTAAGATTTCTATCTTATAAAGAATCTTAGAACTGGAAAATATAATATCTAGCCAAACCTTCTTTTCTATATAAGAAAGAAATCTGAGGCTTGAGAAGTTACATGGCTGATGAGACGATATCCACTGTAAGCGGGAAAACTGGGATGCTAAATTAGACTCCGCTGGTCCTTCAGTTCTCTCTTCCTGTCTCTTTCAAGGATACTGCCTTTTGCTGAAAAAGAAAAAGGTGAGTGTAATCCATTTTATAAATGTGCTTAAGAAAAGCAGACAAAAATACAAATTTGAAGTATAACTTCATAACAGAAAAAGAAGTGTACAACCCGGTATATATGAGTATATATATTTCTGAATAAAAGACTGATACACAGTGAAAAATGATTTTTACAAACCTTCATCCTCAAAGTTAAAAATATTACTAGATCAGATGTCGTGAGTTAATATGATGCTGATAAACAACTCGCTGATGTGAAAATCAAATGGTCCTTACCTGCCTGTAGAAACAATGGATATTTCCTAAGAAAAGCTTGTGGGCCATGTGTCTTAGGAAGGGGTAGCCAGGTTATACTCAGCCATAACTCTTCTGAGATCATTTGAGTGTGTCTCTACTGTGAAAGACACATGGTTTCCTCCACAGGAGCAATGTCCGAATTCTTAACCACTTATCCCAGGGTGTCTCCTCTGCCACAAGGTATGATATGGATTCTGCCCCTCAGAACAGTTCCAAGCATCTTGACATTCACATAAGTTGGCAAATAGTGTTGCTCTATTACATCTTCATTAGACCCCTCCCCAAACCTAAAAGTCAGATCTGAGTTCTAGCCTAGCCTGAGAATTCTATGCCTAGCCACCATTCTAAGGCATCCCACCTGGACTTGGGTGTCAATGAGCAGTCCTCTCCTTATCAGCTCCTTTTCTTCTTCTTTCCATCAACTAGTCAACCTCTTTTCAAATCTTCTACTTGACTCCTCCATTGTCATTCTTTATAGATAAACATCCTTTTCCATTTTCATAAAGTCAAGAACACCTCAAACTGGGACTTTCCTGGTGGCCCAGTGGTTAAGACTCTGCACTCTCAGTGCAGTGGGTATGGGTTCAATCTCTGGTCGGGGAACTAAGACCCTATACTCCACATTGCTGTTTACTCGCTAAGTCATGTCTGATTCTTTTGTCACCTCATGGACTGTAGCCTGCCAGGCTGCTCTCTCCATGGAAGACCCAGAGATAGAGCCCACACCTCCTGTGGCTCCTGCACTGGCAGTCTGATTCTTTACCACTGAGCCACCCCAAAACCCTTCAGATACTTTCCCCCTTATACATTTTTAGTACACTCTTTAGAACTTAATTTTCACAGATTCATGCATCAATAATAATACACTTCCCAACTTGAAGATTATGCTTGTTCCCAAGACCAGCTTATTCTTATTTCTAGCAGTCTACAATATGTACATAGGTAGAACTGTTTATATATAAAGTGCAAAGAGAGGATTTAAAAAACAACCATGTATGAATCACAAAAACTATTAAAATCTAAAAATGCTTAAACATTTCCTTCAGAATCCAAAGGCAGTAAATATATTTAAAATATATTTAGAGCATCTGTCCAAAGACTGCCATAAAGGTATCTAATGATGCTGGAGATTTCTTTTGCATTTGTTTTGGTATTTGCGGACTGAACTGTGAGTGAGACATAAGCCGGTCAGTGTCCATGATGTGAAGAGCTCTCAGTATGTTCATATCCCTCCAGAGCCACATGTTTCACAAACCTCCAAGTATTATAAAATTCTTAAAGATAAGGTTTAATATTATTATTCTAAAATACATGCTTCCAAGTGCTAAATTCTTCATAGAGTATTATGTCTTCCATGTCAGGGTGCTGGTGACAGAAGGACTAAATCTGCTCATTTATGTCCACAGTTGGAAACAAAGCTAGTATCAGCCAACATAACTCAGCTGACATTATTCTAAAACATCTAAAATATCCTTCTCCCACTTGAAGGAGGATTTCATACTTGCAGAAAATATTTATCCCAAGCTGCAAGCAATATTACATTGACTCTTTGTTTCAAACTATTCATCATCATATTTAGATAGGTTTAAATGCCAAGTCAGGTGTCTTTCAACACATTGTAAGAATGAGGAAAAATGGTGGAAAAGATTATACATTCTTTAAAAATGCACTGATTTAATCAATGCAATGTAAAGGCTATCAGTGGGAGAGCAGCATATCCTGTACTTATCAACTTTTGACCAAGCAAATGGTCATTTTGTCACTGGTTAACTTGGATGGGTCTGTGCAGCTCCATGACAGTGTGATCTGGAAAATTTTGTCAGGAGCTGAAGGAAGTGGGGCATTTGGTCATCTGGTCTTCACATTTGCTTGGATGCCAGGTAGAAAATATGAAGACATTTTATTGTCTGAACTGTGTCTGTGTCCTGAGCCCTACAATGATATTCAAAGTCAAACTGCTTTCTCTTATCTTTCATCACAGCATGATTTTTAAATTAAAAGTAAGCGTTTGCCCTTTCCCTTTTAGTTGCTAATTATCCCTTAGGTAAAAGGGATGAAAAGTTAAGCTGCAAAACCCAGTAATACACTTTCTTTTTTTTTTTTTTTGCAGGAAGCAATGTTTTAAATTAACTCACTTATTTCTTTTATAAGTCCTATTACTGATAACTACAACGTATCTGTCACAGAACTGGGCAAAAGGAAGGCAAATACAGAGATATCCCCTCTGCTTTCAAGAAGGATACAAATTCTTGAACAAAAGAAAAGTGAAATGTTAGTTGCTCAGTCGTGGCTGACTCATTGCAACCCCATGGATTCTAGCCTGCTAGCCTCCTCTGTCCTTGGTATCTTCCAGCCAAGAATATTCGAGTGGGTTGCCATGCCCTTCTCCAGGGATCTTCCCAACTGACTCAGGGATCGAACTTGGGTCTCCTGCATTGCAGGCAGATTCTTAACTATCTGAGACACCAAGATTCAGGAAGGTATAATTTCTTGAAGAAGATGCACAGAATTAGGTAACAGTGGAATGGTAAGTACTTTAGTGGTAATATGAATAAATACTGTGAAAGTGAAAATGTTAGTTGCTCAGTTGTGTCTGACTCTTCGTGACCCCATGAACTGTATGGCCTGTAGCTTGTCAGGCTTCCCTGTCCATGGAATTCTCACCCAAGAATACAGGAGTGGGTTGCCATTTCCTTCTCCAATAAATGCTATGGAAAACACATTTTTAAAATTCACACATTTTGGGGTTTAGCTGATAGCCTTATAGAGAAGAAATCTTTTGCCTTAATTAGTGAATAGAAACTGACCTGAGAAGGGGGCTTGCTTTATATATGAGTACAAAAGTATTGTTTCAAGATGGTCTGGTCTATCTTTTAACTTCTGCAGCTGCAGTGGAGGAAGACTATGGAACTGGGAAGGAGTGAAGAAGGAAGTGAACTTTCTACTGGATCAAAGAAAAAACATATGATAAATGACCTTGAGCTTTCATCTCAAGAGTTATTTTTATTTCATCTTAATTTTAGGAGATTTATAAATCTCTACACATCACAGACTTGAAGTTGGGATGCTTATACAGACATTTCAAAATATAGAAAAGATTTTGTAACTCTCAGTGGTTACAGACATGCCTTATATATAAGGCAGAATCAATTAGGAATCAAAGATTTACCACAATGATACGAGTGAGGAATTGTGACTAATAGAGGTATAAAGGGTATAGGAATGAAAGTTGACAAACTGCAGTTGCAGAGATTAGAGTTTTCCAGTATTATGGAGGATTTCACACCCTAATAGAGCCAGTGTTTCATAGACAACAAGAGAAGTCAAAGTCATAGAATTATGGTGAAGAAAGATGAGAATGAAGACCCTTTCATCCCATTGCTTCTAGATAAGTTTAAAAATACCATGGGGAAGAAGCAATCCCATTTAGTAGTTTACAATTATAGGTGCACATTATTTACTTTTCATGCAAGGTACAGTCCAAAGGTGAATGTTGTATCGTTTAGCTGCAAATTTCTTGACATGTGAGTGGATGTCCATAAATATTTACAGAACAAATGCTACACTGTTAATTGTTCATTCCACAAAGTAGCTTTCTTTCCCCCATATTAATCCTTTATTGGTTATGATAAAATTCATGTTAAAAGAAGCTCTTCTGTCCTCCTTAAATGGAAGTCTTAGAAGGAAAAGGATACACCAGACTTGTATAGCTACTGCTAAGCTATTTCAGTTCGATAGACCATGGAAAGTCATGCTGAAACAGGATTTCTTCAGTTGAAGAGATCCTCCCTGTGGGATAGCTTTCTTTTTAACCTACAATGCTTGCTGTTCTATAAATAAGCTTAAATTGACAAAAAACATAGCAATCTGAGTTTGGTAGATTCTCATGACACGTGTGAGATTGATAACTCTTTTGGTGAGACAGGAATTTATAGGGGACCCAAAAAGCTGTCACAAGTGATATATCTATAATAACTCTTGTGGAAAAAGTTGCTTCATATGTCTCTGTCTTTATTAATTACTGATAGAGATGTTTCTCAAAGCCCAGACCATGTTTAAAAAAAAAAGGCATTTTAAAGGAAAATGAAGAAAATTCAAAAAGCTTCTAAGGCTTTTAAAAACTATCACAAGGTAACTTACAGCTTAGAAATACTTATCAAGAGTCCGAATAATCAAAAGCCAAAATAATCCAAATCTGGTATTGTAACTACTATGGTTCACACTATCAAGGCAGGACTAGAAATAACATCCTAACACTTCCAGAATCACAGAATAAAAAATAAACAGAATAATATTATTTGTACATACATTTCACAGTGTTCTGTGTATATATGAATATTAGTCAATCATATAAATATCATGCATTCATTCAAAAAAGCAATTCTCTTTTACTATTTGAGAGATAGTATATTAGATACTGGAGGTACAAATAAAATTGACTGGTCCCTGCCCTCAAGAAGCTTATAATCAAGTATATTAAAAGCGGAACTTTGTTTTGTCACGTCACTCTGGCCCCATTGACTGCCACATTTGACTAAGATGATGGACTTGCAGCCATTCTGCAAAAGAGTGTATAAAAAGGACATCAGGAAGAACGGGAGTTTAACAAAGACCTTGTATCATTTATACTAACAATGGCACCTTTTTCTTTCTATTTTTCACAAAAACAAACTTTTTTTATCAAATTGAAAACCTACTTTTAAGATACTTCAGGCCAAAACTCATTTAAGAAGTAATCACAGCCTCATGGTAATAAAGAAAATTCAGGATTTAAGGCAACCAAAATTATAAATAGCTCATTGCTCAACTTAATTGTTCTTTCTCCTCTCAATATTGCCTGTTAACATTTTGCAATTGGAATGTTTTCCATCTGTGTCTTTACTTGAACTGTGTGAACATCGTTGATGAAAACTATTATCGCTCTGTCTTTTAGTCTTCAAGTTGCTTTGTGGTGACATACTAACAACCTGAAAAACACTAGTTAAGCCACACACTTAAATGTTATACATGCTTTATGTCCCATGTTCAAATGCACACGTAGAAATATTATCCATAGGCAGTTATTGGTAATTGTGTTGGGTTCTTTTAAGTATTTAGAATTATACTAAATATAAAGACTCTAGTGTATTAATAAATAAAAACAAATGAACACATTAATTTAGCAAATGTTGGTTCTTTATATTTATTCTTTCAATTAAGTATTTTACTCAGTCTTCTCTCTCACGTGTTAAAATGTTCTTCTCACAAGGCTTCCATGATGACCAAGAGGGGACCATTCACATAATTATATATTCAGTTATTATATTCTTCATTTCTGAGTGAGACTTCTTTTATCTTTTTCGAGTTCATTGTTAAAATTCTCAGTGAGTTCATTTATTCTTTTCCCTAATTCAGTTCACATTTTGATTACCAATGCTTTGACTTCTTTATCTGATAAGTTGTTTGTTTCATTATTCCCCACCCCGCCCCCAGGGTTTTTCTCTTGTTATTTCAACTGAGAACGGTTTTGCCTTTCCATGTTGTTTAACTTTCTCTGCCTCTATGAATTTAGGTGAAGCAGTTACCTAACGTGGTCTTGAAGGGGTGTCCCGACATGAACTGTATGTGCTCATGCCTCTGGTGGGAGAGCTACGTTGACATGGATTCAAGTCACATCTTTTCACAGGGTATCCTGGCAGGTATCACCTTGGCAGGTGGTGGGGCTGGAGATGGAGGGGCTAGAGCAGAGACAGGTGTAAGGTGGAACTTCTCCACTGCTCAGTGGCCCTCACTACCCTTTTGGGGTGGGGTCTGATTCCAAGCTGCTGGAGAAGAAGCCCTGAGGGTGGAGCCCACGCATGGTGGCTCTGTTCTCTTTAAGTATACGCCTTCCCCTTTCCTAGGACTGGGGCCCTTGCCCCAGGTGTGTGAGAACCTCAGCAAGGAGGCCTATGGAGGTTATCTGCTCACATCAGCCACAGACAGAGGCCTAAGCACTTTCTGATGCAACTGCCTGTGCGGGTGCCCCCAGCTGTTTCTCTGCCTTTGCTCAGACAGAGCCTTGAGTGCAAGTTCCCTTTGCTCCTTGCAGCCAATCTTTGAGCCCAGCCTCTACCACCCTTGCCCTGTTGTGGAGCCATGCTGTAAGGCAGGTGGGGCTCCCATCAACTGTTGGCATACACTGGGGCATCAGTCGTAGTAGAGTTCTGGGCTGCTCCGAATGACTTTTCTGAATAAGCACCAACAATGGCCATAGTTGCTCTTCCTGGGCTCAGCCCCCAAGAGATCAGGTTGCCTCTGAGAAAGCCCATGGGCTGGCTTTCTCCCAGTCTGGCCACCCTAGATCCAGTGCTGTGCTAGGATGCAGAATGAGCAGGGCTGCAGCATTTACTTGGCTTTGGATGGGGCTTCTGTTGAGGTGGTATGCAGAAACCAGGGAGTTTCTAGAGCAGGCCTCTCTCTACCCTCTCTGCTCTGCCATGGGGGCAAACCAGCCCCCACACACTCCTCCAGCTTCCCACAGCCCTCCTGTTAGTCCTCCAGCCAAACAAGGTGACTCCTCTCCCAAGTGTAGGAACCCAGGATGGAAGCACCCAATCTGCAGCTCTCACTGTTCACTCCTACAGGGAGGAGAGGGTAGCGGGGATGGAAGGAGGGTGAGGGGCGTCTCCACCCACACACTCTCTCTTTTCTTTAGATTTCCCCGGGCTCCCAGGGACACAGGTCCTGTCTGCGTTGCCTTTCTTCTCTTCTTAGCTGAGTATGTGTGAATCTTTCTTGCAGCTTTTGATGTACAAGAGTCTTTTTGACAGTTTCTAGTTAGTTTTCAGTGAAAATTGTTCCACATGTAGATGTATTTTTAAAATTGTTCATGGAAGGAGGTGAATTCCATGTCCTCTTACTCCACCGTGACTCATCTCCTACTGTGCTTTAAAAAAATATTTGTAGCTAATTCTATTTATGATGCAAAGAGTTGACTCATTGGAAAAGACTCTGGTGTTGGGAGGGATTGGGGGCAGGAGGAGAAGGGGACGGCAGAGGATGAGATGTCAGGATGGCATTACTGACTCAATGGACGTGAGTCTGACTGAACTCCAGGAGTTGGTGATGGACAGGGAGGCCTGGCATGCTGCAATTCATGGAGTCGCAAAGAGTCGGACACGACTGAGTGATTGAACTGAACTGAACTGATATTTATGATGTCCTTTCTTAAAACCTGCCTTTCTAAAATAACTCTCATATACATAAGTGTCTTTATCGTGATTATTGCTCACACATTCTCTTGATATCTGTAGTCTCCATGTGAAAAAATGAACTATATAAGATACCAAAACTTATAATAAAACGGACCATTATCTGTTTGGTCTTCCACTGTATAACAGGTTTTTGAGTTTCTCTCCCTGTTCCCACCCCCAAGGGAGATAACGTAGCATTTTTAGTAGACAACACAGATACTTCTAGACCCAAATGATCTAAATAGTCTGTGTCACTATCCAGTCATTTGGATAGAATATTTGTGCAGCTCAATCAGTGGAATATAAGCCATTTCTATGCTTGAGTAGATTTATAATCAATTACATTTATAGTAGGCAGTATCTTTTTCTAGAAAATGTTGACTTCATATAGGTATTTTATGATGATGGTGTGTAAGCATGCACAAGTGCATATTCATGTGTGTGTGTGTGTGTGTGTGTGCGTGTGTGCACACTTTCAACACATGCCTCCTATTTCTCTGGGATTATCCAGGAAAGCATTTCCCAGAGAGCTTTATTTCTAAGCTTCACATGAATCTGGAGTTTTCAAGGTAAAAATAATTCCTTGTGGACTGGTTTCCAAACAAGGTGGGCAGCACAAACTGAAAGGGATTAAGGCAGCCAATGTGACCACACAGCAATTTCCTCCCTTATAAACCTTTTATATCATTGATCAGAATTTTAATTCCATTTGCTAAGTAAATGCAGGTCTCCAGAGCAGAGGTTATGCCTGCAGCCACAGGTTTGAGTCCTCAGCTGCTTTTCCATTACTTAGTGCACTATAATTTCTGTGGGCCTCTTTGGTGATGAAGCAAGGAAAATGAGAGTTAGATGGTTAATCCTTTTATTTATTTTTTCAATAGGGAAAGAATCCTTGATTTTGAAGACCATTTGCCCATTGCTGGATAAGGACAGCCCTATAAAACTTAAACCCAAATATTCTTAACTTATCAATTGACACATTTCAGAACAGTCTCTGCTTCTTTCTACTACACTATTTTGGAATGATTTAAGTTAGTGTATTTACATATAATTCTTGGAAGAAAGTCAATCTTTCCTCAACAAAGCTGGAGTACTCATTGGCAGGCAGCAAAGATGGGCTGTGTTAATGTCAATTTCTTTACTTTTTATAAATGCCACCTGTGTTACTAGCATTGATTTGAAGGTGATGTAATTTTCTTGCAAATCCATTAGTTTTATAGGTTTTTGGCAAGCCCTGCTGCTGTGTTGATTAGATATAGCAACTGTGTCTATTTAAACAGGGTTTTAAATGCTTGGCTCGACTTTATGTATTGGCTGGATAACAAGACATACAGTAGATGCTTTAACTTAAGGTTGTGTGAAGCAATGATTTGACACATAGCTTAGTGTTTAGCCATTTGTGATAATAAGCATGTTAATTGTGGAGTTAATTGTAGGTACCTGCAAGACATACCGTTAAGTGATCCTGACAAATAAGATACAGACTCTCCGCCCTCTTTACGTAGATTTTTTTAACAGTGTTTCTCAAAGCTCAATTCTCAGATGAGGAGCAAATCTGTATCATTTGGGAATGTGTTCAAAATGCAAATTCTTGGCCCAGCACAGACCCAGTGAATCAGAAACTCTAGGGATGGGGTCGGGCAATCTATGCTTTAAAAAGTCCCTCTGGTGATTCTTCCCTTGCTAGTTTGAGAATCACTGGTTTATAAGGGAGTGCCTGACATACATCCCTGCTATGTTTTGGCACCAAACAATTCATCATGAGTCACTTTTATAATTATTCTTAATGAATTAACCTTCTATATCCAAATTGGCAAATGCTGGGAAATCATTTAATATTAATGAAAAATGATAACTTATCTCTTAATTTTGAATATTTATCTTTACCCTGATAGATGGTGGATTATTATAAATGTATTAGAATTGAGGCTCAGGGTGAGGGAAAGCAGCTAATCTTTATTTTCTTTATCTTTCCTTGCCTCCTCGTTTTCATTATCTGAAGAAGTTAACATCACATGCTCCATTACACAAGATGCAGCTTTTATTATCTTCTATCTCTTCCTGAACCCTTTCTATAAATGCTACTTGATTACTCTTGCATGTTGAGATAGACATTTAGAATAATCAAAACATCAGGAAAGTGATGCCTGGTTAATCTAAGGCAGTGCTGCTTCCATGACATAGATAAATGAATTGAGGCTGTTAGAAACATAAGTTCTAGTGAATGGGCTGAGATGGTGTTTAATGGAAGATAGAAGGTGAGAGACTTGATGCTAGCAAATAAAAAAAAATAGTAATAAGTATATTTTCCAGCAAAGGAGATATTAAATTCCCTAGGGAAAAGAAGAGCCCTGACAATTCAGATATCTGAAATTCACGGCAGTTAATTTTTAAAGGTGATTAATTTAATTTTTCATTTGTTCACTCATTCATCAAATATTAATTGTCTGTTTTCTTTTTGTCTGCTTTAAGATTAGCTGAAACTGTGTTTCCAGAAATCCCTTCCTGAAATAGTTCCAGATGAGTGTGGGCCACAAGGCAAGAAGCATTTTGCTGTGAGATTTGGAAAACAGAAGTGAAGAATAGCTGGGGCATTTCAAGGCACCGTATCACTTACACCTTGGCTCACCTTATTGAGATGGGACAACGAATAATCCAAAGATTATTTCTAAGTGCTTCCATTGTGTTCACACGTGGTTAAGAAACTACAGTGTAAACATTTGAGAAAAACTCATGGTAGTCAGTTTTATTGTGCTAAGAATTGTGGAGATTCAGCCAGAGACCCATCAATATATATTTCTGGGTCAAAGGCCAAAGTTTCTGGATTGTTCATGTCTTCTTTTCTTCAGTCTACATTTTACCCAGGCCCCAGAGTTCACTCTAGTAATAAAAGTACAGTTCCCTCACCCCTGTGAAAACCACTGGCTGAGGCTTCTACCATAATATTGCAGAAGAACACGGATATGTGTGCTCTGCTACCGCTGCTGCTGCTAAGTCGCTTCAGTCGTGTCCAACTCTGTGTGACTCCATAGACGGCAGCCCATCAGGCTCCCTTGTCCCTGGGATTCTCCAGGCAGGAATGCTGGAGTGGGTAGCCATTTCTTTCTCCAATGCATGAAAGTGAAAAGTAAAAGGGAAGTCGCTCAGTTGTGTCTGACTCGTAGCCACCGCATGGACTGCAGCCCACCAGGCTCCTCCATCCATGGGATTTTCCAGGCAAGAGTACTGGAGTAGGGTGCCATTGCCTTCCCCTGACATGTGTGTTCACTAACCCAGAAAGGCAAAGTTAGTATAAAATCTCAAATAAATGACCAAGAGGCCAAGGCTGGCAGACTCCAGTGAGTTTCAAGGAAAACTGTGACTTTGCTCTGGTGAAATTTAGAGGTCAAAAATCACATGAAGATGACCCCATGATGAAATATTTAATCAGCTTGGGGAGAATAACAAACTTGGTCTGGATTCCACTCAATTTAGAGTGAAAACTAGAACTTGATTTAGAAGGTGAAGAGGAAAGACCAAACACATTCATGTGAAAGATTGAACAGAATTTGTTTTGTCCTTTCTTGACAAAGATATAATATACAAATATATATATATAAATTGCAAAGGTTATTTGTATTATTTTTTATCTTTGTCAAGACAGGACAAATATATATAAATACACATTATATATATGATATATATAAAAATATATGTTTATTTATATAAATTATATTTATATATAAAATAGTATACAAAAGTGCATATATAGAGTTTCAGAGATTTTCTAGATTTCTCACTTGTAGCAACAGATGGATTCTGAGGATCCCAAAACTTTGCAATTGAGACTCACATCATGTGATGTTTTCAAATGTACTTTCCTAAAAGTGATGTCAACCATGGATCAACCCCAGTTGGCAGACACAGTCAGTAAACCGCAGGTCAGAATTCATTTGCTGCTTCTAGTTAGAAAAACTGAAGTTGATATGTTTGTCAAAGCTCAAAGATATTTTGAGTGCATTTTACATCAGAGTCAGGTGGAAATGCCCACATTCTGAAGGAACCGTCTGAGAAAACTGGTGACAGATGGATCTGAGGACAGGAAAGGAGAAGTGAGTGAGCAAAAAGTGACTCTAAAATCTTGAGCCTTTAGCCGTGTATTCACTCATCTAAGCTTACAGAACCCTTTCCTTTTCTACTGCTACAAAAGGGTAGGAAAGAAAACAGCCCAAGTCAGCTGCTTTCTTATGCCAATCAGTCACTGAGCAGTTCAAGAAGGAACTATTTTAGAGGATACAATTTCATTTTGCTAGGAGTTGGAAGTTTCCCCATAGTCTATACCGTCTCTAAAGGGACTAAATAAAAGTAAATTTTAAGGGGACTAACTGAAAGTAAATTTAAAGAACTTGATCAAAATCTCTGAAGCACTTTTGGAGTTTAAGAAGAAATGAAATGCAGGTCTAGTAACCAAGATTTAATCACAGATGAATTAGATCCAGAACCACTTTTGACAAAGATCAGTGTATCATATCTGCTCAATGTAGAGTATCCCCACTTTCCAAATAACTGTGTGGTATTATTTAAGATCCACAATTCAGTTTTTATGTCAGTCTGTTATATGAATTTTGACATGCTAACTTTGACATGAATTTTGACTGTGTTGGGAAAAAGATCCAAACAAGTAGATTTATCAGAGAGTGAGTAGCAAAATAAGAGCTACTGTTGCATAAGGAAAAATATGGCCTTGGCTAACTGCTAACGTAATGTCCAACAGGTTAAGGCAAAGAGAAGGTACAGATCAGATCTCATGATTCAACGATTCAATGTCTGGGTCTTTTGTTTTGAACTTTACATCCTGAACATGACTTCCATAATATTGTAGTTTACCATCATCATTTCCCAGAAAAAACACAAGGAAAAAAAGAGTTGTCAGTTTTTCTATTATTGAGCTACATATATATTTCAGATTAATTCTTTGTCAGTTGCTTCATTTGCTATTATTTTCTCCCATTCTGAAGGCTTCCTTTTCACCTTTCTTATAGTTTCCTTCATTGTGCAAAAGCTTTTAAGTTGAATTAGGTCCCCTTTGTTTATTTTTGCTTTTATTTCCATTACTCTGGGAGGTGGATCATAGAGGATCTTTCTGTGATTTATGTCAGAGAGTGTTCTGCCTATGTTTTCCTCTAAGATTTTTATAGTTTCTGGTCTTACATTTAGATCCTTAATCCATTTTGAGTTTAGTTTGATGTATGGTGTTAGAAAGTGTTTTAGTTTCATTTTTTCACATGTGGCTGACCAGTTTTCTCAGTGTCACGTGTTAAAGAGATTGTCTTTTCTCCACTGTATGTTTTTTTCCTCTTTTACCAAAGATAAGGCGTCCAAAAGTACGTGGATTTATCTCTGGGCTTTCTATTTTGTTCCACTGATCTGTGTTTCTGTCTTTGTGACAGTACTGTACTGTCTTGAGGGCTTCCCTGGTGGCTCAGAGGTTAAAGCACATGCCTGCAATGTGGGGGACCTGGGCTCGATCCCTGGGTCAGGAAAATCCCCTGGAGAAGGAAATGGCAACCCACTCCAGTATTCTTGCCTGGAGAATCCCATGGACAGAGGAACCTGGTGGGCTGATGGGCTACCGTCCACGGGGTCGCAAAGAGTCACACATGACTGAGCGACTTCACTTTCACTTTCACTATACTGTCTTGATGTCTGTGGCTTTGTAATATAGTCTGAAGTGGAGAAGGTTGATTCCTCCAGTTCCATTCTTCTTATTCAAGTTGGTTTGACTACTCGAGGTTTTTGTGTTTCCATACAAACTATGAAATTATTTCTTCTAGTTCTGTGAAAAAAACCATTAGTAGCTTGATAGGGATTGCATCGAATCTATAGATTGCTTTGGGTAGTATACTCATTTTCACTGTATTGATCCTTCCAATCCATGAACATGGTATATTTTCCCACCTATTTGTGCCATATTTGATTTCTTTCATCAGTGTTTACAGTTTTCTATATATATAGGTCTTCTGTTTCTTTAGGCAAATTTATTCCTATTTTATTATTTTCATTGCAATGGTGAATGGAATTGTTTCCTTAATTTCTCTTTCTGCTTTTTCAATTTTAGTGGAGAGGGAGTTCAAGAAATTTCTGTGTATTAATTTTATATTCTGCAACTTTACTATATTCACTGATTAGCTCTAATAATTTTCTGGTGGTATATTTAGGGTTTTCTATGTAGAGGATCATGTCATCTGCAAACAGTGATTGTTTGACTTCTTCTTTTTCAATTTGGATTCCTTTTATTTCTTTTTCTTCTCTTATTACTGTGGCTAGGACTTCCAAAAACTATGTTGAGTAGCAGTGGTGAGAGTGGGCACTCTTGTCTTGTTCCTGATTTTCAAGGAAATACTTTCCATTTTTCACCATTGAGAAACAATCCAATCAAAAATTGTGCCAAAGAACTAAACAGATATTTCTCCAAAGAAGACATATAAATGGCTAATAAACAAACACATGAAAAGATTCTCAACATCACTCATTATCAGAGAAATGTAAATCAAAACCATAGTGAGGTATCATCTCACACTGGTCAGAATGACTGCCATCAAAGTCTACAAACAATAAATGCTGGAGAGGGTGTGGGGAAAAGGTAACCCTCTTACACGGTAGGTGGGAATACAAGCTGGTGCAGCCACTATGGAGACAGTGTGGAGCTTCCTTAAAAATCTGGAAATAGAATTGCCATATGACCCAGTAGTCCCACTGGTAGGCATACACACTGAGGAAACCAGAATTGAAAAAGACTCATGTACCCCAGTGTTCTTTGCATCACTGTTTACATAGCTAAGACTTGGAAGCAAACTAGATGTCCATCAGCAGACTAATAGATAAGGAAGTTGTGGTATATATGCACGATGGAATATTACTCAGCTATAAAAAAGAATGCACTTGAATCAGTTCTAATGAGGTGGATAAAACTGAAGCCTAATATACAGAGTGAAGTAAGTCAGAAAGATAAACACCAATACAGTATATTAACACATACATATGGAATTTAGAAAGATGTAATGACAATCCTATATGTGAAGCAGCAAAAGAGACACAGATGTAAAGAACAGAATTTTGGACTATGTGGGAGAAGGCAAGAGTGGGATGATTTGAGAGAATAGCTTTGAAACATGCATATTACCATATGTAAAATAAATGACCAATGCAAGTTCAATGCATGAAGGAGCGCACTCAAAGCCATTGCTCTGGGACAACCCAGAGGGATGGGGTGGGGAGGGAGGTGGGAGGAGTTCAGGATGGGGGCACACATATGCACCCACGGGTTATTTATGTCTATGTATGGCAAAAACCACCACACAATCATAAGTAATAATTCTCCAAATAAAATAAATTAATTAAAATTTTAAGAAAAGAAAAAGTGAAACAAAGAAGGTAAAAGTAAAAAAAAAAAGAGAAGAAGTTGTCAGGACAGTTGATTTTATACAATCCTTTTATCATGATATGATTAATATTTAGTTTCTAGCAAATCAGATAATGTATGATGATGCACATGTCAAGTAAGTATTGACATAATACACTAAATCCTTTGCATGCATAGAAGTACATGTAAGACTACTTGTTCTAATGTTATCATAAAGCATATTCAACATGCAAAAATTTACAGTCTTATCCCTAAAATATTTTATCACCTAAAGATACAATTATATTGTACCTAGGAGAAAGGCAGACAGCCATACCAGGGGTACTCAACAAATACTGTAACAGAAAAAAATCTTATCAAAACAACCAATTTTCTGGGAATAAAATATCTAAAAGGCTAATCCACAGTGTCTCTGTTTCTCATTTTATATTCTTCCCTGAAATGCTATACCTCCAAGAAAGTGTAAATTTAAATTCCAAAAGTGTGGGGTGGATGAAAGTTTGTCATCCTTGTAACTTCAGTGTACAAGATTATCACAGGTGCGGGCAATTAATAGGCAGATTGCCCTATACCCAGAATCCTTGGGAATCCATCAAATAGCAATAAAAGATCATTGATATCTCAGCTCAGTTACAAATAGAATTAAGCAGAGAAAAATTATGCACCCTGTTTTCACTTTCTCCATTTTCTTTTGAAACTGAAAACACACATAGGAGTCACTTTGAAGGTAGGGACAATTGAATATGATATTCTTGATTTTGATAACATGTTTTTGCTTTGCAGTGTGTATGTGCATTTTTCAAACATATTATGCAAGCCTTTGATTTGATATGCTCTACCAAAACACTCCACAGAGGCTGAAAATCATTTCTATATAAGGGTTTGCTACTGAGAAGAGGGGATTCCCAGGTGGCGCTATGGTAAGGAACCCTTCTGCCAAGGCAGGAGACTTGAGACAAGGGTTTGATCCCTGGGTTGGGAAAGATCTGGAGGGCTGCAGTCCATAGGGCTACAGAAAGCTGGACATGACGAAGCGACTGAGGGGAAAACTGGTTTAGTTTGGAAGAGGTTGGAAATATCCCATCTGAAAGCTCTTTTCAGTCTTCCTCAGCCTAAACATTTTACTGAGGGGGTAAAAGGTCACCAACAGCCAAAACAAAACCCAAATTTCACAGTGCTCCTGCAAGGAAAGTAAGCTGAGTGGAAACCAGAGCTCACCAGCTGGACTCCTTAATGGAGCATGGAGCAAACAGTAAAAATGCCTTTAAAAAGAAACAAGTGTATTCTAAATCCTACTGATTTTTACAAGTTGTCCAATAAGTTTAAAAGATTAGCTTCTTAGTTATCAATGTAGAAACTAAATCGAACTCTTCACTAAGGAGGAGTGGTGGTGGTGGTGATGGTGGCATGCTCGGTCCAAATTTTGAACTGTCAGAGCAAACAGCCTGCAAACTCTAAAGCACCAGATGGTTTCATAAACTGGAAGGTTCCTAAATCTTCTCTTAAAGTTTTCAATTTTTTTTAAAGGTTGTTTTCTTTAAAGGTTGTTTTCTTTTAAGACTGGGGGGGGGTAAATTTTGCCTTTGGGTATCTGACCCACAAAACCCTATCAACCTTTTCAGCTTTCTTGCTCTGCAGGAGACAAACAGAACAGAGGCAAGGAGGATAAGCTCAGAGCACAGTGTCATCTGGTAGCTACCTTGCTGGGGAGAGAAGGCTGAGCTTCTCTTTCTCAACCCGTCTCACTGTAGTCATCACAGCTTAAGGAAGTTCTAAGATTTTAAACATTCAGGGACTGAGTTTATGGATTCCTCCTTCAGTCATAAACTTTATAAATAATCCTGATTTTCAAGTAGAACCCCAAATATCCAGCTTCTAAATCCTATTCAGCAGTGACCATAAAAAAGAGGGAGTGATGGGGGAAAGACTTCTCTGATGTTGTTGTTGTTTGGTTGCTAATCTTATCTGACTCTTTATGACCCCATGGACTGTAGCACACCCCACTCCTGTGTCCATGGTATTTCCCAAGCAAGAATACTGAGGTGGTTGCCACTTCCTTCTCCAGGGCATCTTCCCAATCCAGGGATGGAAACCTTGTCTTCTGCTTTGGTAGGTGGTTTCTTTATTGCTGAACCACCAGTGTGACTAATGGAGCCAATATTATCCCTAAGCTTTTAATGTATGAGTCTGTTTGAGTTCCTCATTTTCCATATCCTACCCAGTAGAACATGCAAGAAAAGTACAGAAAGTTGGGCGGAAAGAGGGGAAGACCAAAAAGTGATTGGTAGCCACAATTCAAATAACTGGTTCATTTCACATGTTAAGGTCTATGTGCATACCTGTATGTTGAGCATTTGTGTGCCAACGTGGTCAGGATGGGATTCAGACAAGAGTCTGCAAAAAAACAAGAGGTTTTGATTTTGTTATGAAAATTAGTGAATCAGAAAAGGGAAACTGTTCCCAGCAGACCCATCAATCTTACATAGCTTGGCCACTGAATTATGTAAGCACCCCTTTAATTCAAGTTCTTACATCCATCTCCTGTTCTATCTGACCCTTCATTGCACATTAACATAACTTCCTCCTCCAGATTTCTTCCTTCCCTGTCTAGTGTATTAAACCTTTGTCTCTTTGTGTATCACAATGTTCTTGGGAGAATCAAGAAAAAGACAGCATGAATAAAAGGGTGTTTTGTAAACTATGAAGCTTTGTAATACTTTCAACTATGATTATTTATTTGTATGTTGAAATATACAAAAGATAGGGTGGAAAGGAAGAGATGAGAAATGGTAAATGCTTAAAAATGCTTACCTTTTTTTAAGGGAATTTTTATTACATTCAAGATCATTTAATAATCACATTTAAGTACATTAGGATTTATAAGACTAAGGAGGTTTCAAATTAAATGTAAAACAGGAAAAAAAATAGGAATGACTTCAATAATAAGAAATTTCAGTAGTCTGGGTTATTGAGTTCTGAGATGGATGAAGGAGACCTTGGACTGACTTACCAGAAATTGTATCAGAAGTAGAATGGTCACCCTCTAAAGTGGTTCACATTTTGTAGCCAAGCAAAAGGAATGAGAAAAGTTTGTTTTCCAGCTCCAAAATCTGGTCAAAATATTAATTTTTAAGAATCTTATGCAAAGTCCCTACAACTTTAATATAAACATCCACATTTTAAAAACCAAAATCTCCTACAGATTGGAAAATCAGTTTAAAATCCCAACTATTATGCTAATAAACAAAAAAACATTTTTCAAGGAAAACACGCACTACACAATACATCGAATTTTCCACATTGGCCATTTCAGATGAGACTTCTGTTTATAAGACACCCCAAGAGGTTCAAAAATCAGAGGTGGTAGTAGCAGCACAAGAGCAAGTTTCTTGGTTTTGTTTGCATTCCCAAGAAGTCTTTATGATCTGAAGTGTCCAGGAAAAAAAAAAATTCAGCCATATCGAAAACGTCCAACCTTTCAGTGACTGTACATCATAAACACTGTCAGAGACATTTCACACACAAGTTAATGACAACCTTGTTAGACAATCCTTTAGCTACCCTTTATGCACATCTGTATGAATATGTTGATGAGCATATATGTGCATTTTAGTTATTAATTGTATATTTTAAAATATTCTTATTTTAAGAAAAATGAAGGAAGAAAGTTAAGAATCTTTTCTGATTTCAAGGTTTTGTGGTGTGGTATTTTCACTTCATTCAGATTTCACTCTGAAAAGAAGAGAATTAAAGTAACCAGACAAGAAGTCTAAATTTCTGTTCACTGCTCACTGGAAATTGGTATCCTGACTTTTGTTTGCATGCCCATAGTTGTATTATGCGGGGTATGTGTGTGTATGTGTGTGTGTGAGGAGCATATGTATGCATGCATAAGACTACCACTGCTGCTCAAGCAGCCTAAAAATTTCATGCACCACCACTCTAGTCTTGATAGGAGGAGTTCAGCTTGGAAGACAAAACCTCTCCTTCAGCACTACTTCAGCCTTTTGGATCTTCTCAAAACACAAGTAATATAGGTGTGTGCATGCTAAGTTCCTGTAGTTGTGTGCAACTCTTTGTGACAGTATGGACAATAGCCTGCCAGGCTCCTCTGTCCATGGGATTATCCAGACAAGAACACTGGAGTGGGTTGCCATGTCCTCCTCCAAGGGATTGGACAGGCTTTTATTCCCGCCAAGCTGTTTCCAAGTGATAAAGGATGTTATCACCTCTGGGGACCAAGCACATAGTTAAATTTGTATGGAGGCTGTCCTGTTAATTGGCGCTTACTTTTGTTGTTTTGGAAGAAAAAGCTTCCTGTGTTTCTCATCTACAGTCTAATTTTAGATTTATCAAAAGAAAGAATAATATTTCTATATTCATTCAAAAAATTGGGTTGCTTTTTTGCTATTTAGTTGTTTAAGTCTCATATATTTTTGGTTATTGAGTGAAATAAATCAGAAAAAGATAAATACTGTAATGTCTCAATTATTTGGAACCTAAAAAAATGGAACTCAGAAACAGACTAGGATGCCAAATATGTGATTTGCAAATATTTTCTCTCATTCCATAGGTTGCCATTTGCCATTTGCTTTTGTTGATGGGTTTCTTTGCTGTTTAGAAGCTTTTGAGTTTGATATTATACCACTTGTTTATTTTTAGATATTGCCTTTGCTTTTGATCTCAAACCTAAGAACTCAGTGCAAAGATCAATGCTAAGGATATTATCCACAGTTTTCTTCTAAGAGTTTTATGGGTTAAGGTCTTGTGTTCAACTTTTAAATCCATTTTTAGTTGATTTTCATATATGATATAAAAGGGGATACAGTTTCAATTTTTTGCATAGGGCTATCTAGTTTTCCCAGTACCACTTATTGAAGAGACCGTCCTTTCCCACCTGGATATTCTTGGCTTCTTTTGTCATAACCTAACAGATAACACATGGTTGTGTGTTGATTTCTGATTTCTCTTTTCTGGTCTGTTGATCTTTGTGTCTGTTTTTATGTCAATACCTCTCTGTTTGATTACTATAACTTTGTAATATAATTTGAAATCAGCAACTGTGATAGCTCAAGCTCTGTTCTTCCTTCTCAAGATGGTCAAGAGGTATAAGACAAGATGCTCAGCATCACTAATTATCAGGGAAATGCAAATCAAATGCACAAGGGATATAACCCCATACCTCTCATGATGGCTATTACCAAAAAGGCAAGAAATAGTAAGAGTTGGTGAGGATGTGGAGAAAAATAAACACTTGTACTCTGTTGGTGGGAATGTGCCTAGGCCCAACTTCCATGGAAAACCATTCTGAAAGTTTCTCAAGAAGTTTACAAGGGAACTGTTGTCTCACCATTAATCCCTCTTCTGGGTATATATTCAAAGGAAATGAAATCATTATCTCAAAGTGAGATCTCTGCTCCCATATGCATTGTTGCATTATTCACAGTAGCCTAGGTATAGGAACAACGTAAGTGTCTGTCAACAGGAGAACATATTAAAACAATGAGACATGACATATATATGTGAATGTTATTTAGCCATTAAAAACAGAAAGATATACTGCCATTTGTAACAACATGGATGAAAATGGAGGGTATTATGCTAAGTGAAATAAGTCAGAGCAAGACAAAACAACATGTGATCTCAATTATCTGGAATCTTAAAAAAAAAAAAAAGAACTCGGAATAGGAAAGTGATTGCCAAAGGCCTGGAGGATAGAGAGGTTTGTTAAAGGTTACACATTTTCACATACAAAATTAAGGATCTATTATAAAGCAAGGTTACTATAACTAATATAACTGTGCTGTGTAATTGAAATTGTCAAGGAAAGTGGAACATACCTGCATTCTCTTCAAAAAGTAAAGGTAAACATGTGAGGTGATGACTGTGTTACTGAAGTCAATAGAATCTTTTATAATACATACATAAATGGGGATCAGCAAGATGGTGGAGGGGTAGCTGGACAGGGAATACTTCAAGACTACATCTACGGATGCAGCAATTATCACAGAACACCAGTGGACTACTGGCAGAGGGAAAGGAATATATGGATCCAGGCACAATTCAGAAGGATGAAAGAAAGAAGGAAGAAGGTGGAGGAGAGCTAGCTGGAAAGGACTTGCACCTGGCAGAGGGGGAACTGAAACAGGGGAGAGATCCATGCCTTAGGGATAGGGTTAGGTGAGAAGGGAGCATCTGGGGTTGTCACAGAGTGAAGCAGGTAATCTGTGAGAGTCTAAATAGAGTGAGAACCACACAGAGAATCCGAGTCTTGGCCATAGCTATCTCAGACAGGGTTGGGAGTCCAGTGGTGTGCATGGCGGCTGGGAGCTAGAGCCATGGGAATTGAAGAGCTATCCTGGGGTAAAGACAGCTGTTGACTGTGGCAAGATGGTCTGAGGGAAGGGGAGGGTGGAAATCAGTTATGGGGAATGCATTTGAGGAAACCTGGGTGGCTGTGGAAGCCAGGTGCTACTGCTGAGTCACTCCCAAGTATGGAGTTATCACTGCAGCTTCCTTCTTTCCTCATGCAGGTGCCAGCAGCTGAGCAATAAAAACCCCAGTGAGAGTGTTCCTTTTAATGCCTGATGTGGTGAGCAATTGCAAAGGAGCAACCAGGGAGGCACATGCTGAGTACCAGCTGTTAGAAAATAAGCCTAATAGAGCCATATGCCCTGAACCTGTGGTAGCTAGCTTCCTCGAATTTGATACGATTGGTGTCTCTGAAATCCCAGCAGGGGCATCACTTCCCATTTGGTACTCATGGAGGCAGACCCAAGTCCTTCAGGGGCAAACTCCTGTTGATGACCCACAGGCTATTGTGGGAATAAAAC
Organism: Nanger dama; assembly: GCA_917880005.1. Lineage (NCBI taxonomy): Eukaryota > Metazoa > Chordata > Mammalia > Artiodactyla > Bovidae > Nanger > Nanger dama. The sequence continues at coordinate 7,843,254 of CAKJTW010000032.1, read as the reverse complement.
CACAATTGAGACCCAGAGATGCAGTGACTAAGGAAGAGTATCAAAAATCTTTCCATCAGATGTATAAGCTACAGGAAAAACAAAAACAAATAACAACTAGGTAGACTCTTAGCCCATGGAATATATAAAAGGGCCATGAATATTCCATTAAAGAAATGCTCTAGATTTAGCAGTTGTTGACACTGAAGGAAAAAACATATGGAGTAGGGCCAAATTAAATTATGAGCTCTCCACAAGGCAGGTCCAGAGAACCACAGTTCACATCCACAGTTCAAAAGCATCAATTCTTCAGTGCTCAGACTACTTTATGGTCCAAATCTCACATTATACATGACTACTGGAAAACCATAGCTTTGATTGCTGCTGCTGCTAAGTCACTTCAGTCATGTCAGACTCTGTGAGACCCCATAGACGGCAGCCCACCAGGCTCCCCATCCCTGGGATTCTCCAGGGAAGAACACTGGAGTGGGTTGCCATTTCCTTCTCCAATGCATGAAAGTGAAAAGTGAAAGTGAAGTTGCTCAGTCGTGTCTGACTCTTAGTGACCCCATGGACTGCAGCCTACCAAGTTTCTCCATCCATGGGATTTTCCAGGCAAGAGTACTGGAGTGGGGTGCCACTGCCTTCACCAATAGCTTTGACTAGATGGACTTTTGTTGGAAAAATAATGTCTCTGCTTTTTAATATGCTGTCTAAGATTGTCAAAGCTTTTCTTCCAAGGAGTAAGCGTCTTTTAATTTCGTGGCTGCAGTCACCATCCATAGTGATTTTGGAGTCCAAGAATATAAAATTGGTCACTGTTTCCACTGTTTCCCCATCTATTTGCCATGAAGTGATGGGACCAGATGCCATGATCTTAGTTTTTTTGAATGTTGAGTTTTAAGTCAGCTTTTTCACTCTCCTCTCTCATCTTCATCAAGAGGCTGTTAATTCCTCTTTGCTTTTTGCCATTAGGGTGATATCATCTGCATATCTGAGGTTATTAATATTTCTCCTGGCAATCTTTATTCCAGCTTGAGTTTCATCCAGCCTGACATTTCGCATGCATGATATACTCTGCATGTAAGTTAAATAAGCAGGGTGACAAAATACAGCCTCGATGTACTCCTTTTCCAGTTTTGAACTAGTCTTTTGTTACATGTCTGGTTCTAACTGTTGCTTCTTGATCTGATTACAGGTTTCTCAGGAAGCAGGTAAGGGAGTCTGGTCTCATCTCTTTCAGAATTTTCCAGTTTGTTGTGATCCACACAGTCAAAGGCTTTAGTGTAGTCAATGAAACAGAAGTAGATTTATTTATTTATTTGAAAACCCTTTGCTTTTTCTGTAATCCAGGAGATGCTGGCAATTTGATGTGTGGTTCCTCTGCCTTTCCTGAATCCAGCTGTACATCTGGCAGTTCTCTGGAATATGGTAAGATACATAATAATAATGAAATTCTCTATTGCTCCAGTTCCTCAAGGGCCACCAATACTGGGCTCTTTCTCCATTGCTCATCCACAGGCACCAGCATTGCCAAGAGAGACGCTACAGCGGTTGCTCCATCCCCTGGGAGTCACTCAGTAGTGCCGTATATGTAAGGCCAACTTTCCTCCCAAGGTACTATCCACCACAGACTTCCTCCATCTGTCCAGTCAGGCCATTTCCTGATAGTCAGAAGCAGTCTTCATCCTGAGATTGCTTTCCAACCCACATAATCCCAATTCCCAGTCGCCCTGGACACCAATGGACTTGCCACCCTGTCCAGGATACATAAGATTGTGGCATGCTTGTCTGTGTGGTTCTTACTCCATTCAGACTATCACAGATCAGCTTCTTTACTCTCCAACAGCCTCAAATGCCTCCCTCTGTCCCAAGAGATTGCCCCAGATGTGGGACTCTCTCCCCTGCTTCAGCTCCCCCACCCCACGGACAGGTCGGTCCCAATCACTCTCCTCCCCTTTCCCTCTCTTTACTTCATCCTTTTAAGCTGTGGAGTGGATCCATGTATTCCTTTCCAGTGGTCAGGGAATCCTATCTCTATTTAGCTGGTATTCTGTGAGAAATGCTGCATCTATAAATGTATTCGTGAGGCATCCATGGTGAGAGATGGACTCCATGTTCACCTACTCCTCTGCCATCTTGTCGACCCTAATTTATGTATGTCTTAGAAAAAAATTTCAATTTCTACTGACTTTAGTAACACCTCACATGTTTACCTTTTGTTTTTTGAAAATAAAGTTCCTCTTTTATACCATTTCAATTTTTCAACACAATCTTATCATTTATAGTTACCAAGCTATACATTAGATCTTCAGATCTTATTAATTTTATATTAGAAAATGTGTAACCTTTACAAACTTCTCCCCTATTTTCCCACCCTCCAGGCTTTGGCCTCCAGATTTTCCTACTCTGTTTCTGAGTTTCTCTCTCTTTTTTTTTTATTTTTTTATATTTCAGATACTTATGGGATTTTTAGATTTCAGATATTTATGAGATCATATGGAATTTATCTTTCTCTGGCATTTCACTTAGCATAATGCCCTCCAGTTTCATCCATGTTGCCAAAAATGATGGAATGTTTTTTAATGGTTAAATAATATTCACATATACATACATTTACATATATATATATATATACACATCTCACATCATATTGTTTTAATCTGTTCACCTGTTGACAGATACTTAGACTCTTCTTATACATTGACTACTATGAATAATGCTGCAATGAACATTAGAGTACAGATCTCACTTTGAGATAATGATTATATTTCCTTTGAATATATTCCCAGAAGTGGAATTAATGGATCACATATCAGTACTCTTTTAAAATTCATGAAAAATCTCCCCAATGGTTTTCCATGGGAGTTACCCAAATACACACTTCCACCAACAGTGCACAAGAGCTCTGTTTTCTCCAAATTTCCACCAACACTTGTTATCTCATACCTTTTGGTAATAGCCATTGAAACAGGTATGGGGTGATATCACCTGTGCTTTTGATTTGCATTTCCCTGAAAATTAGTGATGTTGAATATCTTATCATATACTTCTTGACCATCCATATGTCTTACTTGGGGAAAAAATGTCTATTCCATAGTGTTGTAGAATACATTTTGTATACTTTATTCCAATATACAATATTCAGTTGTTTATCCATATAGGAACAACAAACTATCAGAAAGAGAAATAAAGAAAACTATTCTGTTTACAATTGCATCCAAAAAAAAAAAAAAGGATAAAATACTTAGGGATGACTTTGAATGAAGTGTTGAAAGATCACAAATACTTTGAAGACACTGATAAAGGAATTTTTAAAAGGCACAAATAAAAGGAAACATATTCCATACTTAAGAATTAGAAGAAAATGATGGTTAAAATATCCATTCTACCCAAAGCTATCTATGGACTCAGGGCAGTCCCTTTTGAAATCCCAAGGGATTTTTCACAGGAACAGAGTAAAACAAATCTAGAACTTGTAAAGAACTACAAAGGACACTAAACAGTCACAAAGATATTAATCTAGAAGAACAAAGCTTGAGGCATCACAGTTGCTAATTTCAAATTATATTATAAAGCTACTAATCAAAACAAAATGATATGTACATGCTAAGTCGCTTCAAGCATGTCCAACTCTTTGCAAATATATGGACAGTAGCCTGCCAGGCTCCTCTGTCCATGAGATTCTCCAGACAAGAATACTGGACTGGCATTCAAATAAGCACATAGATCAAAAGAGCATAACAAGGAAATCAGAAATAAACCTCACACATATATTGTCTGTTAGCTTATGACAAAAAAGCCAAGAATGTCCCATGGGGAAAAGACAGTCTATTCAATAAATGGTACTGGGAAAACTAGATGGTTCTATACAAGAATAAAGAAATGAACTGTACAGAAAATGAATTAAAAACTTGAATGTAAGACCATAAACCCTAAAACTACAAGAAGAAAGCATTGAGAGTAATCTCCTTGACACTGGCCTTTACAATGAGATTTTGGGTTTGACACCAAAAACAAAGGCAACATCTGCAGAAATAAACAAGTGGAACTACACCAAACACAAAATTTTTACACAGTAAAGGAACCCATCAACAAAATCAAATGACAACCTATGGAATTAGAGAAAATATTTGCAAATCACATGTTTGAAAGGGTTTTAATACCTAGGAATATATGAGAGCCCTATGTCTCAATAGCAAAAACCCTAAATAACCCAAATTTTAAAATGATCACAGAGACAGTAAGGGTTTAGATAAATCTGAAGTTTAGACAGTAGATGAGAGACATGGCAAGCTTTGCGTTTCAGAACAACAAAAGCTTATGTCTTCCTTGCATTGCTTTCTTTCATTCCATTCACTTTCTTGGTGATTGCAGTTCTAGTGTACATCCTTCACTCAAAAGCAATTACCCCACAATGAGCTTTAATATGTGGTAAGAAAAAGTCCCACTGGACAAAATCTAATATTAACATATTTACTAATGAAGCATATAAAAAGCCGTGCAATTGCCAGAGTTTAATAATCCATTATTCTCTACATTCCAAGCCAGGCTTCAACAGTATGTGAACCATGAACTTCCAGATGTTCAACCTGGATTTAGAAAAAGGCAGAGGAACCAGAGATCAAATTGCCAATGTCCATTAGATCATAGAAAAACCAAGAAAATTCCAGGAAAACATCTGGAACATTTATTGACTATGTCAAAGCCTTTGATTGTGTGGATCACAACAAACTGTGGAAAACTCATAAAGAGATGGGAATATCAGACCACCTGACCTGCCTCTTGAAAAATCTGTATGCTGGTCAAGAAGCAACAGTTAAAACTGGACATGGAACAACAGACTGATTCCACTAGGAAAAAGAGTACGTCAAGGCTGTATATTGTCACCCTGCTTATTTAACTTATATGCAGAGTGCATCATGAGAAATGCCAGGCTTTTGAAACACAAGCTGGAATCAAGATGGCCAGGAGAAATATCAATAACCTCAGATACACAGATGACACCACCCTTATGGAAGAAAGAGAAAAAGAACTAAAGAACCTCTTGATGAAAGTGAAAGAGGAGAGTGAAAAAGATGGCTTAAAATTCAACATTCAGAAGACGAAGATCATGGCATCCAGTCCCATCACTTCATGGCAAATAGATGGGGACCACAATGGAAACAGTGACAGACTTTATATTTTTGGGCTCCAAAATCACTGCAGATGGTGACTGCAGCCATGAAATTAAAAGACGCTTACTCCTTGGAAGGAAAGTTATGACTAACCTAGATAGCATATTCAAAAGCAGAGACATTATTTTACCAACAAACGTTCATCTAGTCAAAGCTCTGGTTTTTCCAGTACTCATGTATGGATGTGAGAGTTGTACTGTAAAGGAAGCTGGGTGCTGAAGAATTGATGCTTTTGAACTGTGGTGTTGGAGAAGACTCTTGAGAGACCCTTGGACTGCAAGGATATCCAACCAGTCCATACTAAAGGAAATCAGTCCTGAATGTTCATTGGAAGAACTGATGCTGAAGCTGAAACTCAAATACTTTGGCCACCTGATGTGAAGAACTGACTCATTTGAAAAAACCCTGATACTGGGAAATATTGAAGGTGGGAGGAGAAGGGACCAAGAGAGGATGAGGTGGTTAGATGGTATCACCGGCTCAATGGACATGAGTTTGAGTAGACTCCGGGAGTTGGTGAGGGTCAGAGAGGCTTGGCATGCTGCAGTTCATGGAGTCACAAAGAATCAGACACAACTGAGTGACTGAACTGAACTGAACTGATTCTCTACATTCTATTTCAAAATTGAACTACCTAGTAAAGAAACATGAATTAGGGGATCTCGATAGCATATGGACAGAAAATCATTTAAAATGGGAACATTAATGGATTATAATTTGTAGGGAGCTTATTTTTACCACTGTAATTTTATTCTTTTTAATTCTTTGGTACATCAGGTTAATGTTTTATTAAAAATATTAATATCAACACATAGAGACACATAGTACTGCAGTTATAATAGATAGAGAAAGACAAAGACAAAATATGAGGCAGGAAGTGAAATTACAAAAAGTCACTAATGGTATTAAAATAGAGGGTTGTATTGCCTAGAGAGAAAGCGAAGTTCTCAAAGTTGTTTGAGGTGCCAAGAACAAGCCAGATGTGAGGAAGCAGCTTAAGGTGTAAACCAGAAACTACATCAGAAAGAAAATTAAGTTCATAGAAATATGTTGATACTAAAAGTCAAAATTTTCGCAAGAGAGTAGGGTAGGGTAAGGTAGATGTAGATACAGAAATTCAGGATTAGAAGTAAATACAAAAGCAAATACACTAATGAACCTAGGGAAAAACAAATGACAAAAGGTCTGAAAAACAAATCATCAAGTGACTTGGTAGTCTGATCAAAAGAATAAGAAATTAAAATTTGAAAACCAAAGTAGAAACCCGTGTGCAAATGGTGGAACCAGAGCATGCTAAGGAAACAAAACTTGGGACTTAGTGAACCAGGAAATGAGAGACCCCAGCATCAAGAACAAAAACTCTGGAGCTAGGCTCCTGTCTACTGAGTTTTGGGAACAGCCTCAACTTCAGTGCTTGAGCATGGCAAAACCTTAAAGTTAACACAGGTAGATTTTATAGCTTGCTATGACACTGAGTCAAAGAAAATAGTGTTTACTAGTTTACTTTGCTCATTAAACTATAAAGTTAATGGATAGCTATCCAGGGATAATTGATGCCATCAGTTTACAGTGTGAATGGCTCACTAAGACCCTCTTTGGTCATATATTAGATATTTGGATATGTTACATGATCATCAAATTATATTTTAACAGAAAAAAATATATAGTTAGCCATCTACGAATAAATGATCAATTACATTAGGACTTAGGATAGTCCTCTATACTTATTGCCTCCTATAAAATCTAATTTTGATAAGGCCCAAAGTTGCATGTGGAGTTAATACATTTATATACATTTATATTTATGCATAACACATGAGTACATACACACACACACACACATATATATACACACACACACATATATATCACACACACACACCATTATGTCTATGTTATATGAGCTATTATTTTCCTTGATTGTTGCAGTAAGCTCTGAAATGTTGAGAGAAATAGCCTCAAATCTCTCCATCATATTTCTTCTCTTTGAGAGCCTTCTTTTATTTTCATCATCTAATTTTAAATAACCATTTTATTCTTAGATATCATGCCCCTTTATAGCTGACTAAGAGCAATGGAAGTGAGAAATAGATTTAAGGGACTAGATCTGATAGAGTGCCTGATTAACTGTGGACAGGGATTCATGACATTGTACAGGAGACAAGGATCAAGACCATCCCCATGGAAAAGAAATGCAAAAAAGCAAAATGGCTGTCTGGGGAGGCCTTACAAATGGCTGTGAAAAGAAGAAAGGCAAAAAGCAAAGGAGAAAAGGAAAGATATAAGCATCTGAATGCAGAGTTCCAAAGAATAGCAAGGAGACATAAGAAAGCCTTCCTCAGTGAGCAATGCAAAGAAATAGAGGAAAACAACAGAATGGGAAAAACTAGAGCTCTCTTCAAGAAAATTAAAGATACCAAGGGAATATTTCATGCAAAGATGGGCTTGATAAAGGACAGAAATGGTATGGACCTAACAGAAGCAGAAGGTATTAAGAAGAGGTGGCAAGAATACACAGAAGAACTGTACAAAAAAGAGCTTCATGACCCAGATAATCATGATGGTGTGATCACTCACCTAGAGCCAGACATCCTGGAATGTGAATTCAAGTGGGCCTTAGAAAGCATCACTACGAACAAAGCTAGTGGAGGTGATGGAATTCCAGTTGAGCTCTTTCAAATCTTGGAAGATGTTGCTGTGAAAGTGCTGCACTCAATATGCCAGCAAATTTGGAAAACTCAGCAGTGGCCACAGGACTGGAAAAGGTCAGTTTTCATTCCAATACCAAAGAATGCTCCTACTACTGCACAATTGCACTCATCTCACATGCTAGTAAAGTAATGCTCAAAATTCTCCAAGCCAGACTTCAGCAATACATGAACCGTGAACTTCAAGATGTTCAAACTGGTTTTAGAAAAGGCAGAGGAACCAGAGATCAAATTGCCAACATCTGCTGGATCATCCAAAAAGCAAGAGAATTCCAGAAAAACATCTATTTCTGCTTTATTGACTATGCTAAAGCCTTTGACTATGTGGATCACAACAAACTGTGGAAAATTCTGAAAGAGATGGGAATACCAGACCACCTGACCTGCCTCTTGAGAAACCTATATGCAGGTCAGGAAGCAACAGTTAGAACTGGACATAGAAGAGCAGATTGGTTCCAAATAGGAAAAGGAGTACATCAAGGCTATATATTGTCACCCTGCTTATTTAACTTATATGCAGAGTACATCATGAGAATTGCTGGGCTGGAAGAAGCACAAGCTGGAATCAAGATAGCTGGGAGAAATATCAATAACCTCAGATATGCAGATGACAGCACCCTTCTGGCAGAAAGTGAAGAAGAAATAAAGAGCCTCTTGATGAAAGTGAAAGAGGAGAGTGAAAAAGTTGGCTTAAAGCTCAACATTCAGAAAACGAAGATCATGGCATACAGTCCCATCACTTTATTGCAAATAGATGAGGAAACAGTGGAAGCAGTGGCTGACTTTATTTTTCTGGGCTCCAAAATCACTGCAGATGGTGACTACAGCCATGAAATTAAAAGACACATGCTCCTTGGAAGGAAAGTTATGACCAACCTAGACAGCATATTAGAAAGCAGAGATATCACTTTGTCAGCAAAGGTCCATCCAGTCAAGGCTATGGTTTTTCCAGTGGTCATGTATGGATGTAAGAGTCGGACTATAAAGAAAGCTGAGTGCCAAAGAATGCTTTTGAACTGTGGTGTTGGAGAAGACCCTTGAGAGTCCCTTGGACAGTAAAGAGATCCAACCAGTCCATCCTAAAGGAGATCAGTCCTAGGTGTTTATTGGTAGGACTGGTGTTGAAGCTAAAATTCCAGTACTTTGGCCACCTGATGTGAAGAGCTGACTGATTTGAAAAGACCCTGATGCTGAGAAATATTGAGGGCAGGAGGAGAAGGGGAGGACAGAGGATGATATTGGTTGGGTGGCATCACCGACTCAATGGACATGGCTTTGGGTGGACTCCGGGAGTTGGTGATGGACAGGGAGGCCTGGTATGCTGTGGTTCATGGGGTCGCAAAGAGTCAGACATGACTGAGCAACTGAACTGGGCTGAACTGAACTGAAAGGGAAGGGTGACTCTCAAAAAGAAAAAACACAGAGAAGAGGAATCCCAAATTCCGTGTAAATTTCTGGCTGATCTCTGTATGTAGCAACCTCCACACAGCACAGCTAAGGGTTAAATAACTGACACAAGGTTTGAATTGCCATCTAAGAAATGGAGTTTAAAGTGTGAGTCTTGTTAAATTACTAGCTAAAACAAATAAGCTAAAAGCAATTCTTTACAACAGATTATAACAAAATCTAAACTCAATATGACATTTACAATGATGAGTGGAAATTGTCATTATAAAATTACTTGACATATGAGGAAACAGGAAAATGTCATTGATTATGTTTTCAAAAAACTATTAGCAGAGATGACTGTCCATCTACTGAGATAGAAATTGGTGACTAAATCATCTCTGATAACTGCCGAAGACTTTAAAAGTGAGTGTTTTATAGATAGAGCAGAATGAGTAGATAATGTCAATTTTCTAGGGTCACTGCTGTCATGCAAAGACAAAATATTTTTCTCAGCTAGTAATGGCAATGACCTCTGCAAGCACAGGAGCATCACAGCTACTGATGTGGTCCCTGTTACACACATGCAGACCAAGAGCTCACTTATTGGTGATGTGACATGAGGAAGTGAAAAAGGGGCAGTACTGGTGCCCAGTTACTTTCATCTGCTAATCGTGGGACTCGGGAAAATCACTTACACTCTCTAAGTCTTGTTGTTTCATTAATACAATTTCATGATAATAATGAACGTCATTGAAAAGGACCCTGGTGCTGGGAAAGATGGAAGGCAACAGGAGAAGCGGGCAGCAGAAGATGAGACAGTTAGATAGCATCACTGACTCAGTGGACATGAATTTGAGCAAACTCCAGAGTAAATGACAGGGGGAGCCTGGCATGCAGTCTATGGGCTGACAATCAGACAGGACTTAGCTATGTTCAGCAACAACAGCATAATGAAGGTCAAGGCTATTTCAAAGGGTTAGTGTGAAACACAAATTTTACAAAATTTTTAAAGCTTTTGGCAAAGTATCAGGAAATGTATGTGGATTCAAGCTACAGTATCCTTTTATTCTTAGAATTTTCTTTGTACTCTATAATGGCAATAACAGTCAAGTGTTCATTCTTACCCAGCGTGATGGTAAAATCACAGAGATCAACTGTGCTATTCTTGCCATTTTAGTGTCTAAAATGCAACCAGTAGTCAATGTAGAGTGAAAAAAATTACGAACTCCTAGAGAGCGTTGCTGCTGAGAGTCTGCAGAAAGTCACAAGACATTAAACTCTTTTAAGAAAATGACCTAAACACTCTGGCTCAGGATTAATTTAAGCTCCAAATGTTTGCAGAGCACAAGAGCACTTCTGGGAACAATACTAAAATGCAAGGAGTAACTGGCATCTCCAACTCTATATCCATGCAAATATCATCATGCATCCAAATTTACACAGTGGAAGGTTCTACCTCTTCCCCATCCCAGCTACTCCAGCACCAAATTCTGCTCAGAGCAATGGAGAGAGAGAGTCTTCCCTGGACAGGATGGCTTTTGCTAACCAAGGGTGAATGGATCATCTCAGAGTGGCTCATGTTTTTATTTAAGCAGGGCTGCACCTGCTCCTGCTCCTGGTGATGTCAAATCTGCTCTTGTGCCAGAGTGTGGTCTCCACGCTCATCTGTTCCAACTTTGACAACTGTGAGATTCCCCTTCCAAAATGACTTACCTTGTAGTCACAGTGTCCAACTATATCCATTACCTCTCCAGGGAAATATTCCACAAATCTGTCAGTGCTGTACATCTTGCTTACTTAGAAAAGGAACCTTTGTGTAAGTGACTGGGCTATATTATCCTTTAAACAAGAAGGCCGCATCAGCCAAATTTCACATAATACAATTTCTAGGTCAAAGAAGGCGTCGGCTCCTAAGATAGGGCAATGGAAGAAGGGATCGATTTTGTGAAATTTCAAAGATCCTTACAGAGTGAAATTGCTGTTTCAATTTCCTTTCATTCATTTTAATGTTTAAAGTTCCCAAATAAATTTAAAGCACCTGTATTTGTCAGCTTGGACTGCTTTAGAATACCATAGACTCAGTGGATTAAACAACATAAATTAATTTTCTCACAGTTCTGGTGGCTGAAGGTCCCAGATCAGGGTGCCAATGAGGTCAGGCTCTGGTAAGAACTCTCTTCCCAATTTGGCTTCTGCCTGTATCCTCACAGGGTGAGGGAGTGGGAAAGAGAGATAGAGGCAAAGACAGAGACACAGAGATAAAAGAGAGATGAGCACAAGAAACAACTTTCTTGGGTTTCTCTTTATGGAGACACTAGTCCAAGTGGATCAGTATTCCACCCTATGAGCTCATTTAACCTTAATTAACCTTCATAAAGGCCCTTTACAACACACTGCAGTGGGATTCAGGGCTTTATCATATGAATTTGGGGGAGACACATTCAGTCCATAACAGTAGCTGACACAGAGGACTCAGGTGGGGCTGGGAAAAGGAAGCATGTTAATTTTTTGGTCCTTCTGTGTCTCTCTGGGCTTCTCCACCCAGCCCACAGTAAATACCCAATCAATGAGAACTGCATGGCAGTGAACCAGGTGGGTGGAACATGTTAGACAAAGCTGAATGCCTGTCATCAAAACAAATAATAACCTTTTTTTTAATGCTATAGTATGTTGTTGTAAGATTTGCAGTGAATAGGTTTAGAACTAAAATAAATGGGTGGGTTTAGAATTGGGAATAATTATTCTCTTTCTGATGAAGTTATGTTGAAGCAGTGTGTAAACTCTTTTAGATTAATCAAGGAGCCCACAGTAGAGCAGACACTTAAAAAAAAAAAAAAGATGCAGTGTTCAATGTTTCTATTAAACTCATGTAATTATTTTTATTCACTAGCTTTTCTTTCATCCTCCAGTTTTGACTGTCATCTTTTTTCCAATTCTTCCAAGTAATCTCTTTAAATGTTCAGAAATTAGTCAAAGAAAAGTTATAATTTTATAACTCCTTTTAAAGGAGTATATTGGTTCCAATCCACAGTAAACAAGAGATTGAATGGCAACATATAGGTATATAGGTACTACATTTGGTTCAAATATTTTAAAAAATGGTACTTAATAAAACACTTACTATTGTGGCATTTTTAGTGTTTACTGTCCAGACATTAACTGTGAGAAGGATAATATTAAACAAGAAGAGTAAAGAAGGGAAGAGACTGAAATTTAGACAGCTAGATGAAAAACTGTTTATAGGGATAATGGAAAGAAAAAGGAAAAAGAAAGACTTTCAATTTTTATGTGCTCCTCATTAAAAAAAAAAATATACATCTATCAAATGTGTTAGTATTCTAGTAATGGGTTTGATAATAAATGCCCATATAACAGTGAAAAGTGAAAGTGAAGTCACTCAGTCGTGTCTGACTCTTGCAACCCCATGGACTGTAGCCTGCTAGGTTCCTCTGTCCATGGGATTCTCCAGGCAAGAATACCGGAGTAGGTTGCCATTTCCTTCTCCAGGGGATCTTCCCAACCCCGGAACCGAACCGGGGTCTCCAACACTGCAGACGCTTTACCGTCTGAGCCACCAGGAAGCCCCATATAACAGTAACTCTTTGAATTTGTTTGATCATTTCTAGGATACAGTGTATGCCCAGGGAAAAGACTTTGATCTCTTCAATAGCTGCCACACCTCCTCCCTCTCTACCGCTCAAAGCAAACAAGAAGCTGCACAAAGTTGGGTCTTTTATCCAGATTTTCACCCAAGCAACTGAGACAGTACACTCGTGTTACCAGGCTTCAGATTATTAGAGTAACGGTAACGACACATGCAGAGAAAGGTAGAAGAAGAATAAGCAATCAAAGAGAAATTATATTATGCAGTTGATAAAGTTTGAGTAAAATCGAATGATGACTAAAGATCTGCAGCAGCAAAATAAATAACAGATCTATAAATTGTCCATACAGACAACTTTATTTCAACCAATGCATTAGACCCAGGATTGCAGCTATTACTGTATGAAGACATGAACTGGCTGGAACTTCCATGTATAAAATAAAATCATCTTTTATTCTTAATCATAAGTCTCCCTACCAATGGCCTATAAAATTTTGTCTTGCTTCTATGGCTGCAACAGTTGCCTCTGTTCTGATGACAGCACAATCTCTATATCAAGCTTCAATCATTTATTCCAACTTTTTATCATTATAATCTCTCCTTTTTGATTCCCTGCGCTAATCTCAGTCCTAACATTATTTAAAATACTTTCACATGCATCCCCACTTAAATACAATCTGTTCTCTCTCTACAACATTGTGATGATACCAGCATTCTTTCCATCTACTAAGCTCCTTAATAACAAGGATGATAGAATAAGGAAGAGGAGGAGAAGAGGAGGGGGAGTTTTTAATTGTTCTTATTTTTATTTTTTTCAAATTTTCTTTTTTTTTCAATTTAAATTTATTTTAATTGGAGGCTAATTAAGTTTTTGAGAGCTGTTACATCGCCATACAATTTACAAAGTGCTTTGTATTTATTACTGTGTTGAATCCTCACAAAAAAATCCTGTAACACAGTGAATGTTATTATACTTCTTGAGATATGGAAACCAAGGCTCAGAAAAGTTATGCAAGTTCTGCCAGTCACACAGGTAGTAGGTAGTGAGTCTGGGTTTCATCCAATTCAGAGCTCTCACTCTTGCTCTTTAAGCTACAACACCCCCAGGAAAACTATGCTGCCACTCACCCTAGAGTCTGGATTTCATTTCAGCTCCTGTACTCTCACATCCCATCATGCTTCCATTGTAATGTCTATCCGATTCTTCTCTGCTTTTCATTTATTGTACCACTAAAGTATTTCAAGAAATCAAGCCTTTTAATTAGAGATACTCAGCTCCTGGGAGTTTCATGCTCAGTCCTGGTAGTAGTGATTCAGAGGAGAAAAGCCTCCACTGTGAATCCCACTGATGCTGTTACTAAAGACAATACTGTGTCATTTTCCGTCCCTACACAGGTCAACAGAACAGACTGCTCTGATATCAGCATGGAGGCTGCTGTTGGGACCATTTGAGGAAAGCATATTTAGGAATGTCATGTCTTCCTCATTGACCCTTTGTTGTAATACCATAAAACAAACTACCAATCAGATAATGAATATATTAGTGAGTGATTTGATTCATTAATACAAATAAATCCTTGGGTGAAAATGAGGTGGGCACAGGTAAAATTCATGTTTTCTGGGTTCAGGTACTCCAGGCACATACTGAGTTTCAACAAAATACTTAGATTTCTCTCCTGGACAAGCATAGCATTCAAACATAAAAGAACTCACTGAGTGGATGGTAGAATTTCAGAAGGAGAAAGGAAATTCTTCATGTTATAGATTAGAACTTAGCAGAAGGATTAAGTACCAAAATAAACGAGATTTTTAAAAATATTTCTACAGAGTAGAAACTAATAGTCTTCATTTTATCATGTTACAACTTTTACCACCTTCAGGAACTTTTGCATACACAGGTGAAGAAGAAACTTTTTAGCTCAGTTGCTTTGATGAAAAATCACATGTTATGAAACTCACTGAATTATGCTTATTTTAATGAGATTGTTTCCTATGGTTGCTTAGGATAAAATCCTTCTGAGGATTTTCATTTTGCTGTGCTCCCGAAATGGCCTTCTGCATCACCTAGTCACAGAGCCGAGAGGTATGAAAGGAGCCCCAGATGCTCTCCTACAGAGGGCTGGAAGAATTGAGGATGTACATAAAGTATTTCAGAAAGGCATGGAAACTATAACTGACCCAGGTGAGCAGACTCCTAAGGCTTCTTTGCTTTTCTAATGAATGAAAGAGGTGACCTCTGTAATGAGGAATGAGCTTTGAAATTTCTCACTTTACAGGAACAAGATTCAGGTCTTCTGTATTCTAGATTTCTAATACATAAAGCAAGAGCATAGTCATTCATAGTGATAGATTCTAGTATAAGTGAATGAGAATTCAACTGCAATTTTTGACATGTGCAGCCTTTCCTGCAATGCACACAATTCCACCAAAAAAACTTGCCTCTTCCTGGGCACAGGAGATTGAGATATTTTAAAGGGTAAGAGAACCAGAGAACAGAATTTCCAAGATAAATGTTTTCTTCAAAGTATATCCCAGTACACTTGCTAGTGAAAGTTTGCTCATATATATATTTTTTTAAATTTTATTTTTATTTTATTTTACTTTTCAATGCTGTATTGGTTTTGCCATACATTGACATGAATCTGCCACGGGTGTATACGAGCTCCCAATCTTGAACCCCCTCCCACCTCCCACTCCATATCATCTCTCTGGATCATCCTTGTGCACCAGCCCCAAGCATCCCACATCCTGTATCGAACATAGACTGGTGCTTCGTTTCTTACATGCTCATATATTATCTTTGTTCTCTTCAAACCAAAGGATGAGAGTGGGAAGGAAGAAGAGAGAAAGTCAAAATTGAATTCATACTTGAGTTCTGCTTCTAGTTTTTAGATTACTAACAGATTTCTGATATGCTGGCTCCAAAACCCATGTCTAGAGACGTTCAAGTCTCTTGCCCCAATCTTAATTTGATAATTATATGGAAGAAGAGAAAACACTAATAAAACTCATAATAACCCATTATCTTTTGGGTGCTTAGATTCATCCTGGAGTCAAGGAGAATATGACTTATACCTTGTGGTCAAGACTCCCATTCCTGCAGACAAATGAAGATGCATGCCAAACTGCTTTTTATAACCTGCTCCGGTATATGCACAGTAATTCAGGTAAGATTAGCACTTACCTCAATCACCTGAATTGCCCAAATCATCTACAAAACAACTGCTAGTCCACATCCATCCCATTCATTTCTGAGATGATTTTTAGTGATGCATCCTATGCTTGAGTGTAAAGGGTCTTGTCTTAAAAAATAAAAAGACCACATCTAAGAAGGCAATTTGTCAAAGTTTCTTGTTTTCATTTATGAGAAAAGCAAAAGAAAATTCATCCCTACATTTGAGAGAATGAAGTTCCGATTAAAATTTGTCAAAAAATAGCAGAAGCTATCATTACACAGAAGACCATTAAAAGCTTACTTTAGAATTATAGCAAATTATTCTGGGTCAAGTTATTAGAATCAGTGAATTAGATAATTATTCATTGTGGTGGCTATGCTAACAAGACTGAATTCACATTCTTTATGAAAGCCAGCCATGTACTGTCAGCCAACTTTCATGGTGTTATTATACCAGACAATATAAGTGCTGTGCACATTCCTACCCAAATAGCATGAGATTTACTGAAATATCTAGAGATCATTAGACTTCTGTTTTAGTCCTTCTAGGGTGCTAAAATAAAATATCACAGAGTTATTAACAATGGAAATGGATTTCCACAACGGCATCAGGCAGGGCCCTCTTCCAGTCACACACTTCTTACTGTAGCCTCACGTCAGGATATGGCTATGGAGCTCTTTGTGTCTCTTACATATGTAAGTAGGATTGATTTCCTTTACAATTGACTGGTTGGATCTCCTTGCAGTCCAAGAGGCTCTCAAGAGTCTTCTCCAATAAACAGTTCAAAGCATCAGTTCTTCAGCGCTAAGCCTTCTTTATGGTCCAACCCTCATATCCATACATGACTACTGGAAAAACCATAGTTTTTACTAGATAGACCTTTGTTGGCAAAGTACTGTCTCTGCTTCTTAGTAGGTTGGTCATAGTCTTCCAAGGAGCAAGCGTCTTTTAAATTCATGGCTGCAGTAACCATCTGCAGTGATTTTGGAGCCCAGAAAAATAGTCTCTCACTGTTTCTATTGTGTCCCCATCTATTTCCCATGAAGTGATGGGACCAGATGCCATGATCTTAGTTTTTTGAATGTTGAGTCTTAAGCCAGTTCTTTCACTCTCCTCTTTCACTTTCATCAAGAGGCTCTTTAGTTCCTCTTTGCTTTCGTCCATAAGAGTGGTGTCATCTGCGTATCTGAGGTTACTGCTATTTCTCCCGGCAATCTCTGATTCCAGCTTGTGCTTCATCCAGTCGGGCATTTCACATGATGTACTCTGCATATAAGTTAAATAAGCAAGGTGACAATGTACAGCAGTGATATACTCCTTTCCCAATATGGAACCAGTCTGTCAATCCATATCCAGTTCTAACTGCTGCTTCTTGACCTGCATACAGATTTCTCAGGAGGTAAGTAAGGTGGTCTGGTATTCCCATCTCTTTCCAAATTCTCCGCAGTTTGTTGTGACCCACACAAAAGTTTTAGTGTAGTCAATGAAACGGAAGTAGATATTTTTTCTGGAATTTTCTTGGTTTTTCTATGATTCAGTGGATGTTGTCAATATGATATCTGGTTCCTCTACCTTTTCTAAATCTAGTTTGAACATCTGGAAGTTCTAGGTTCACATACAGTTAAAGCTTAACTTGGAGAATTTTGAGCATTATTTTGCTGGCATGTGAAATGAGTACAATTATGTGGTAGTTTAAACCTTCTTTGGCATTGCCTTTCCTTAAGATTAGAATAAAAACAGACCTTTTCCACCCTACTGCATAGTTGTTTTTTGTTTTTGTTTTTCTTTTTAAACCAAGGAAAATGTTCCCATTCACACAGCTCACCACCTGCAAGTATTCTCCACAGCCTCTCTGTTTCCCTCACTCTGCAAGCACCCTACAGGAGAAAATTTATTATCTTAAGGTCAGCTGCTGACTAGCTGACCCACAGGAAACCCATGTATCATAAACACTTCAAACAATTGAATGGCATAAATATTGGTGTGCATCTGACACCCTCTGGAGTCTATGGACAATTCTCCACCTGGTCACATAAACACAGAGTAGATCAGAAAGTTGGATACATAAAAATACATTTATCTGAGGAGTGAGATTCCATTATCTCCTCCTTTTAGAACTATGAGTAACTATCCTTGTCAATAATGATTTGGCCTTACAAACATCCTGGGCTAGGTCCTCTGAATTGCAAAACCCTCTTCATAGACTTAGTCTCTATTGAGACTGGAGCAATGTGACTGGATTAGGGTTGCTCAGCTTGTTCAACTGCCTCCAACAACCTTTGAAGAAGGTCAATCTCTTGATCAGTTCATATGAGAAAGCAGTGGTGTTGCTGGACTGGTTTTGCAGCATCCTTAGGGCATTAGCAGGAATTCCTAGATAATATACAATGGGAAATATTTCCTCCAAAATCCTGATAGTGACAAAATAAAAAGGCAAAGGGAAGGGGGACAAAGAGTAAAATAAGAAGAAGACAATATAAGGAAAGAAAAACAGTAGAGGGAAAGTGAGTAAAGACTTGGATTATGAAGAATGAAATGCTATTAGAACACTATAATTAGTGAAGACCCAAATACATATGTTTTAACTTTTATACTCTGAGACCAAATATAATCACTGTTTCCCTGATAGCACAGTTGATAAAGAATCTGCCTGCAATGCTGGAGACCTGGGTTCAATATCTTGGTCAAAAAGATCCCCCAGAGAAGGAAATGGCAACCCACTTCAGTAATCTTGTTTGGGAAATCCCATGGACAGAGATGTCTGGCTGCCTACAGTCTATGGGGTCACAAGAGTTGGACACAACTTAGTGACTAAATCACCTAACATTCTTTCTCCTTTTACTTTCGTTTCCTCTTCTCTTTTTCTGAAATTGCCCTTTGTTTATAAGTACTCTTTTGTTGCTATTAATTGAATTGCCGTAGTTCTAGAGATGCCTGGAAAATCCCATGGATGGAGGAGCCTGGTAGGCTGTAGTCCATGGGGTCGCTAAGAGTCGGACACGACTGAGCAGCTTTTCTTTCACTTTTCCCTTTCATGCATTGGAGAAGGAAATGGCAACCCACTCCAGAGTTCTTGTCTGGAGAATCCCAGGGTTGGGGAGCCCTGTGGGCTGCCATCTATGAGGTCGCATAGAGTCGGACATGACTGGAGCGACTTAGCAGCAGCAGCAGCAGAGATGAACAAAACTTGATACCACTTCAGCTAAGAATTCAAGACAATTTCTTCTGTCATGCAAAGGAAGCTTTCATATTCACACAGGAACACTGTCCAGCAAAACCAACCTCTTCGCTCATGTGGGCTTAGTTACTCAGTTGTGTATGACTCTTTGCCACCCCACGGACTGTAACCCACAAGGTTCCTCTGTCCATGAGGATTCTCCAGGCAATGAAGACCCTCTATGTGAGACAACAAAAGAGACTCAGAGGTATAGAACGGACTTTTGGACTCTGAGGGAGAGGGAGAGGGTGGGATGATTTGGGAGAACGGCATTGAAACATGTATACTATCTTGTAAGAATGAAGCGCCAGTCTATGTTCAATACAGGATGCAGGACGCATGGGGCTGGTGCACGGGATGATTCAGGGAGAGGATGTGGGGTGGGAGGCGGGAGGGGGCTTTGGCATTGGGAGATCGTGGACACCTGTGGCTGATTCATGTCAATGTATGGCAAAACAAATACAGTATTGTAATTAAAAAAATAAATAAATTTAAAAAAAAAAAGAATACTGGAGTGGGTTGTCAGCCCTCCTCCATGGGATCTGCCCAACCCAGGGATTGGACTCACATCTCCCACATTGCAAGTGGGTTCTTTACCATCTGAGCCACCAGAGAAGTCCATGAATACTAGAGTGGATAGCCTATCCCTTCTCCAGGGTAACTTCCCTATTCAGAAAATGAAGTGGAATCTCCTTCATTGCAAGTGGATTCTTTACCAACAGAGCTGCCAGGGAAGCCCTCTTCCCTCATAGCCAGGGATATTTTTACCTGAGTCCTGCTCCTGCCTCTAGCTGTGATGACCCAAACTTTTCAGAATATGACAAAATACTTTACTCCAAATCAATCTACCAGTATCTTTCTGACTCTTGCGTGCATGCTTTCTTATATTTCTTCTTTGAAAGGCAAAAGACTATGCGTAAAATCCATATGCACTTTCTTTCCAAATCATCTATTGCTGGAAACATTTAATTTTATTGTGTTACCCACTTAAGTTTCTTTTCTTCAATGTCTACGTATTTCCAGAAGAGAGGATGATATTTATTAGAAGAGAAATTTGGCAATAAGGGGAAAAATGAAACTGTAGGAAACATATACTTACAATTTACTAACAAACTTCTTCATGTATTCATCTCTTATAAAGTTTATTCAAAGTGTAAAAATAAGATTTTGGGTCAATAACAGAGGAGGAGATTTTGAAAGACCTCTCCAAGCTTGACCATGACATATAAACTGAACACTGTAGACTTCAGACAATATTGAGCAGAGCCATAGGTGTTCTGTAGAGACAGCGAGAAGTAGCTGAAAAGAGGATATTTGGGCAAGATTTAATAGTCACTCCCCTGCTATCTACAGAGCTTTTTCTTTTTCTTCTTTTACAGATTTCCATGTAAGATTACATTTGAAGAAATAGCCCTGCTATAGCAAGAATAATAGCAGAAGTTACCGAATGGAAATGAACAAACAAAGAATGCTTGAAGTTCGCTGATCATATAGATTAGTAAATCAGATGTCTTGGAAACAACAAGGACTAAAACTGTGGTTTAAATATATCTCTATTTTCCAGATGTTGGCTCTCATGTTTTGGAGAGAGAGGGTGACATAAACATGCAAATTACTATATTATATGGTACAGCAAAGTAAAGATAAGAGGTGAGGCCAAATAAGGTGTTATAGTGGATTGAAATACAGCTAGGAGCCATCTGGATGTGAGAACAAGGAATTTTTGGAGTGACACAACTGCGATAGCTTTATGATGGAGTTTTGAAAGGCTTTTGGATATTGATATGCAAAAATAGGAGGACAGCATATCTGTCAGTTCATTTAGGATCATCTAATGAAGTAAGTATCTACTACATCCGGGGCCTAAGGAACTGAGATATTAAAGCATATAGCATTACAGGTGTCAATGAATAATCAAGTCTGACCAAAACATAAGAAATACTCATTTTTATAATAAACATGTAATATCTCTCATGATTATACTCCCATGATATGCTATATACATTACTGCAGAGTTAGATTGGAGAAAATCTTGCATGGATTACTTATGCATTAGGGAAGATCATTTATGCCAATCTGGAGAATTTGTATTTATTCTAAAGGCAACAGCAAACCAAGAAATTTTATTGCAAGAGAGCAATATGTCCAGGATTAAATAAGAGAAATCTTAACCTGGATTAAGGGTTTGTGAGTGTTTGGGCTAGTAGAGAAAAAGAAGCAGCCCAGAAACAGCTGGGAATATTATGACACTAAAGGAAAATCAAAGAGGGCTCTGCCAAGGGAAAAGAAGGAAAGGATATGAGAGATGCAGGAAAAGAATTAGGCCTTGATCACACAGAAGAAATGAGGCAAACATGAGCATCAAAAAGGCATCCAAGAACATGGGACTAGATGCGTAAGTAAATGACTGAAAAGTCAGAGAGAAGGGAGGAGATAAGTTAAGCTTTTGTCCAAAAGCATCTGAACTTTATTTTCCTGTATTTCATCAATGGTACTGACTTAGAAGCAGAAGTCATCAAAAACTGTTGAGTTACTACAGCAAATCACAGAAATAACTACACTCAAGAGCCTCAGCTAGATTCTGTCAAATACCAGAACCAAAGCATCACTTGCAGTGATAACAAGCAGTAAGTCACTAGTCACTTTCAACACTCACATGAGACATGCATTGTAAAGCACAGAGGATGGATGCAAATAAAATGAGAACAACCCATTCCTTTACAGATCCCGCCTGTTCCAAAACCTAAACAAAGCAGAAGTAATGCTCTCCTTAAACATATGTCCACTTGCCCCAAGCGTTCCTCAATCCTTTTGCTATAATCCTACCTTGTTTACTGTTGTCCCTCATTTGTCTTACTCTCAGCAGATGGTCAGCTAATAATTAATCAAATAAATAATTTTAACTCCTAAGATAATATTCCTTTTGAAAGATTCTGGAAACTGAAAAATTTTCTAATCTCCTGGTCCAGCAGATGGTCAGGTGAGAAGATGTGAATTCTTTTAGCGTGGGAGCTTTTTATTGCTGCCATGTGGCAATCTTACATGCATAAAAAGGCATGTAAGATTTGTTGAACAGATCCAGAAATTCCAGAGTAAAGGATGCAGAACCCCATTTGAACTATCTAAAGCCAGAGCTGCCATTGGATGTTTTCAGTCATCTAATAAATGCCTTATGCTTTTCCACTTGTGTTTGAGTTTCTGTCAATTGCAATAGAAACTATTCTTGGTCATGTATCTGAAATGGCATGTCATTTCAAAAGTTATCAGTAGAAAAAAATAATATCTGATTTAAATTTTTTTCATAAATTAAAAATCATCATGTATTTATGTTGCAACTCCTAACTTAAGTGGGCTTAAACTTGATTCTTGTTAATTACAAACTCTGAAACAAAATAAAAATTTCTCTCTTATATAGTTAGATGTAATTAGTATGGTAACTCTGAAGAAATGCTAAAGACAACCAGCTAACTGTCAGATTGGAAAAAAAAAAAATCTGGAAATAATGAGATGAGCATAATTTCTAAAAAGAGAAAAGTTAGGGTGAATTTACTGTATAATACAGTACTAAAGGGGAAGGTGAAGGTGAGGTCGCTCAGTTGTGTCCGACTTTTGCGACCCGTGGACTGTAACCTACTAGGCTTCTCCGTCCATGGAATTCTCCAGGCAAGAATACTGGAGTAGATTGCCATTTCCTTCTCCAGGGGATCTTCCCGATCCAGGGATCGAACCCGGGTCTCCCGCATTGGAGGCAGACGCTTTAACCTCTGAGCCATCAGGGAAGCCCAACACAGTGTTATGTAATCTATAAAATTCATCTGAAATAGTAAGAAAAATAAGATATCAGTTGCATTTGCAGAGATGGATACTCTTGCCTAATTATTTAATTTACTATGGGGAAATTAGAGTCGAGGAAAAGAATAATATCAGTCCAAATATATTTTCTAGTTTCTTCAAAAATAGATTCTTATAAGAATTGTCTCTCTTTCAATTTCACATCTAAAATTGAGTTCAGGCAAGAGACATATTTCTTTATTATTTCTGCCACTAAAAATTATTCTAATTTGGCTAGACTTCCATTCTTTGAAGTCACATGCCAGTACTGTTCAAAGAAATGCCCAAAGTGTCACCCACTGAATCCCAGGTGAACTGCTAATTCTTTACCTGGAAAAGCTATGAAATAATAACTACCAGAATCTACTGCCTAGGACAATAAAACAGAATTCTGAGATCATCTTTATTATATTAGGTAATTTCCATTTATAAAGGGAAAAAGTAATCAGCTTTTATTGAGAGAGAAGAGGAGCTATCGACAAAGCCACCTTGTAAAGGAGACTCGGAAAGAAAGGTATTACTGGATGCACAATATGTATAAAAATCTCAATAGCAGTAAGCTGGGAATCTTTATTCTATACCCTGCTGCTCCACAATATGACACAAATATATACCACAAACTTACTTTTAATATCCTATGAAAAAAGTGGTTTCTTATCCTTTGTATTTTTCTCTACCAAACTGCTCTGCTTACTCATAGTTTCTATTACCTCATAACTTTGGCAAAGTTCATCATATCTTTCCAGCTGATTTCTATCACATTCAAATTTGGTTCCTGCTGCTAAATGACTCATTCTCCTAGAATTTTCTAGTTCAAGAGAATCTCACTGAGTTCATATTTTGTGAGTCAGACCACATCACAGCTTCCTCATAAAGCCTTTGAATTGACTGCCTTTGAGTCCAGTTGGGGATGACTAAGAAGGTGGCAAACTGCAGTAAGATTTTTATGAGGCAGCTTATCCTGGTAAGGGGATAAGCTTACCAAGGTAAGTTCTCCACGAAGCCATGGAGAACAAGATACTTAGATAGTTTAGCTTTATATAGGTTAGCTCTTGCTAACCAGTAAAGCAAACTGTCTACGTCCTCCTCCACAACATAATTGCAAAGTTGCCCCCATCTAACACATTCCATTACCACATGTGTTGTATATGCATCCATATCATGCAAATTGAACGCTGTTCACTTTGTGTTAGTTCCAGCTCCTGCAGATGTTGTCAAAGGGTTCTTTCAAAAGTGACTCAGTGAGTTGGAGTGTACCGTACAATGGTCAAGACCATTGACCTGAAGTTAGATTATGAAATCCAGCTGTGATATTTAATATCTAGGCAACTGAGTTTTCTTTATTTCTTGATCTCCTAGTATACAAAATGAATATGCTTCTCACCTACACTGTGAGGCTTTGGGGGAGATTAAGCAAATCAACAGATGAACACTTGAAACATGGAGTGTTAGCTATTTTTAAAAGGGTGTTATTGAAATATATTCAGTTTTTATCTCCTCTCTACATCTGTAAATTGTATACTTCAGTTCAGTCACTCAGTCGTGTCTTACTCTTTGCCATCCCATGGACTGCCACATGCCAGTTTTCTCTGTCCATTACCAACTCCCAGAGCTTACTCAAACTCATGTCCAATGAGTTGGTGAAGTCATCCCACCATCTCATCCTCTGTTGTCCCCTTCTCCTTCTGCTTTCAATCTTTCCCAGCATCAGGGTCTTTTCCAATGAGTCAGTTCTTCTCATCAGGTGGCCAAAGTATTTGAATTTCAGCTACAGCATCAGTCCTTCCAATGAATATTCAGGACTAATTTCCTTTAGGATTGATTCGTTGGATCTCCTTGCAGTCCATGGGACTCTCAAGAGTCTTCTCTAACATCACAGTTCAAAAGCATCAGTTCTTTGGTGCTCAGCTTTCTTCAGAGTCCAACTCTCATACCCATACATGACTGCTGGAAAAACCATAGCTTTGACTAAACAGACCTTTGATGGCAAAGTAATGTCTCTGCTTTTTAATATGCTGTCTAGTTTGGTCATAGCTTTTCTTTGTACACTAAAACAACACTAAAACACTATTATAATATAATAGCAGACTCCTAGAACTGTTTTAACAGTTGGCTGTTGTAAATGAAAGAAATGAAAAGAAACCTTTACTTCTCAGGACCTGGAACTATGTACAACTCATTTGTTCTGGTCCTGAAAAAAATATTTCTTTTTCTAGGATAGTTCATTAACTTTGAAACATGTGATTCCTGTGGTTTTACACTATAACATCATTTCTTTATAGACAGTAAGACATTAATGGACTAAGTAAATAAGAATGACACCCTCTATATTGTACGATCATAATTTAGTATATAATTCAGGTTTTAATGGTAAATAGAATAGAGCACTCAATCACTTAGACATTCCCTAAATGCTCCAAATTTAGGTTTTCTGTGTGTGTTTCTGTGTGTTCATTCAAAAAGAAACACAATAACTTTCAATGGCTTATGCATGTCCACATGGTAAGGCCTGTTGGTTTGTCCCAAATGACGTAAGGTCAGATAACCACACTTCTAGTCGAGTGTTATAGAAGAATGGACAATACTTGCTTATAGGTCTCCTGTGGATTCAACTTGACTATAGGTACAAATCTCACTAATTTCCTGAGGAGTAAACCCTACATGCAAAGATAACAGAAACTTGGCACATTTCCTTTGCCCCATCTGATGCTAAATGTTGCTAAGATTCACAGAGGTTCCAAGGATTCACATGTGATGCACTGGAGTCTGAGTGAACTTCAGGAGTTGGTGATGGATAGGGAAGCCTGGCGTGCTGCAATTCATGGGGTCACAAAGAGTCGGACACAACTGAGTGAATGAACTGAACTGAACTGAACTGAACCGAACTTATGAAGCAGCTATGATGCAGCTATTTGACTTCACTTAACTTATAAAGCATTGAAAGCTCAGACACAAAACATTTGACTTACTGCCCTCCTCATCCTCACAAGAAGATATTTTTACTGCACCTTGTATCCTTGGACTCCCATTCAACAGAATTAAGAATTTATTCTTTTAAACTCTGATACTGTCAAGGACAGATGGAAGGAAAGATACAAAAAACCCTTGATTATAGTCGATACATCTCAGGCTCAAAAACCCAAACAAGACCTGGATTACCCCACTCATTGTCTTTTTTTTTTTTTTTTTTTCTTTTTTACTGTATGTCTCAAAAAGGTGCCAAAGATAAAAACAAAGACACCTCTAGTGCATTAAAAATATTAAGTAGTCATCCAATGCCGATACTTCTTCTTTGACTACTGATCAAGACTATTTTATAGAAATATGGCAAAGAAAGTGAAAGTGAAGTCACTCAGTCGTGTCTGACTTTTTGCGACCCCATGGACTGTAACCCACCAGGCTCCTCCATCCATGAAATTTTCTAGGCAAGAGTACTGGAGTGGGTTGCCATTTCCTTCTCCAGGGAAAGACATCCATCATTCTTGCTAATAAAAATTCACTGACATGAAATAGATTGAGAAGAAAAGTAAAGCTACACCCACTCAGTCTGTATTGAGAATACATGGCATGAGAATACAGTCTCAATGACATTTTCACTATCTCTGTTGAATTGACTTCAATATGGATCCTTTCATCTTCATGTAGGAAGGAACAAACCACCTCTCATGGAGGCTGAGATTTACAAGAGGTCTGTCCCTTGCTAAGAGCCTTGCCCAACAGAAAGATCATGAAAGCTGCATAGTGATCACATTCTATACCTTTTCACCCAAGCTCCAGTGGAAGCCAGGATTAATGACACTGATCAACTCTGACTTACCCTTTTGAGCATTTATAGAAAAACACCGCACTGTGATCATTCAAGGCCAACAGGAAAGTCCATGACTACCCTCAGCTCTCTTAACTGGCTATTGTTCCAAAGACAATTTTGACTCCAGCAGGCAATGGCAAATGTGAAAACATTCCCTTTCTTTCATTTTCCTGGAATCAGAAAGGAACACCATCAAAGGTCAAAATTTCCAGAATAAAGTGACAGATCAAAGGTTATTGGGATGTTACATTTTTAAACTTACTACCAAGAATATATTTTTATCCATATTCTCATTGGGACAATTTTATGTTCAAATGACCCACTTATGTTTCATTGTATCTCTAATGTTTTCTTTTATTTCTTCAAGTTGGCTGACAATGGCAATGTCATAAAATATTCAAAATATTTGAGATAAAGAAAAATCCCAGTTTGACAGAAAGCCAGTAGATGTATATTGTTTGTTCATAATGAGAAAAGCATTTGCTATAGGAGAAAAATGTCTCCCCAAAAATGTCCACAGCCAAATTCCTAGAATCTGTGACTACATTGTCTTCTATGGAAAAAGGGACCTTGCAAATTGTGACTAAATTAAAATTCTTCAGAAATTAACCCAGATTTACTACATGGCACCAATATAATCACAAACTCAGGCTTTATAAATGAAAAAGAATGACACAAGAGTCAAAGGCAGGGGAAGAGATGTGACAAGAGAAGAAAAGTTGGGAGTCATGTGAATCCTGGCTTTTAAGATGGAGCCAAGAAAGGATAGGAGCTTCTAGAAGTTGGAAAAAGGCAAGGAGTTCTCCCCTACAACCTCCAGAAGGAATGCAGCCCTATCAACACCTTGACTGTAGACCAATGAGACCCACATGGACTTCTGACATCCAAAACTGTATAGTAATACATTTTTCTAGTTTTAATCCACCCAGTTGGTGGTGATTTGGTACAGAGACAATAGGAATCTAATATATGGTCCAATAACTTTATTATTAAACCATTGTAAAGAATCTATGCAACAATAGGTAATGGGCCAGTTTATAGCCCATTGTTAAAATGATTATTAGCAAATCTTAACTGACAACCCCTTACTTTTCAAAGAACAAGTCTACCTTTGGACTCAGTGAAGACTCATGACTAAAATATCAAATTATGGCCTACTTATACTCAACATGATCCATATTATCTGCCTGAAGAAAGTATTTACAAATTTATCATTTTGGAAAAAAATCTAGTGATCTAAAATTAAGCTTTCTTTAATATATTACTGAGTTCATTGTTGGCAATCAATAAAACAATATTAAAAAATAAAAGGTAATGTCAAAATTCCTTCTTTATTTTGAGATAGGCTATAAAAATGTTCTAAACCTTTGTGGTTTCTAAGAACTAAAACAAGTAAATTCACATTTTAAAATGAGATGATTTTCTAAATTCCTCAAAAGTAAATGAGTTATTTAAAATAAGCAGTGGAGGGTAAACAAAATTGATCAAATAACTTTGCTTGTAGTTTTATTTTGAAAGATAATAAGAATGAAAAGTTTTATTATTGCATCAAACAGAAAATTGTAAATATTGCTTTTAAGCATCATGTATAGGAACTCAGGAATATTATCACTGTTAATTATCACTAGTTTACATAAAATGTTTGGTTTTGTTTCTTTTTAAATCAGGATAGACAATGCTTTTAATTCACTTGCATTTGCTCAAAAGAAAGTCTAAACCTCAGACTATATCTGTGCTTTTAGAGATAGCAATAATATTCTTCCTAACATCAAGGACAAAACTAATATAGGAAATTTCAGATAGATACTGAATTCATAAATGTATACACATTCATGAGGGCTTAACATGGGGGGAAAAGCATGTTGGTTTTTTTTTTCTATACTATAAGATTTCTGACTAAGATAATCAGTAAATCTTTGCTAAAATTTGGAATAATTATTTGAAAATTTTAGTATGAGACACTTTCAAAAGAAAATCAATTGCGTGCAACCAGAGTATCTGACCTGGGTCATGTTTGTAACTGAAAGGAACCTGATGGACATCACACTTTCCCAAGTAGGCAAACTACCTTTAGGACTGCACGTGTATCCTAGTTGGCTATATAATTCACTCAAAATTAGAACTATAATTAAAAAAAAAAAAAAAAAAAGTATATGTGCCTAGAGTAAAATGTCAATTATTTCTAGGAAATTTGTGTTTATTTTACATGTTTCAGATCTTAAAAAGCATAATTCATAAAAATTATGATCATAAACCCTTTCATGGATCACAACCTTGTCCTGGTTAAGGAGACTGTCTAACCTGAAGAAGCTATGAGCCATGCCATTCATGGCCAACCAAGATGGATGGGTCATAGTGGAGAGTTCTGACAAAACAGCCCACTGGAGGAGGGAATGATAAACCACTCCAGTAATATGCCATGATAATCCTATGAACAGCATGAAAAGGTAAAAAGTTATGACTTTGGAATATGAGCCCCCAGGTTGGAAGGTGCTCAATATGGTACGGGGAAATGTGGAGGATATTTACTAATAGCTCCAGAAAGAATGAAGCGATTAGACCAAAGCACAAATGACGCCCACTTGTGGATGTGTTCTCGTGGTAAAAGTAAAGTCCGATGCTGTAAATAACAATATTGCATAGGAACCTGGAATGCAAGTTCCTTGAATCAAGGAAAATTCGAAGTGGTCAAACAGGAGATGGCAAGAGTAAACATTGACATCATAAAAATCAGTGAACTAAAATGGACAGGAATGAGTGAATTTAATTCAGACTACCATTGTATCTACTACTGTGGGAAATAATCCCTTAGAAGAAATGGAGTAGACATCATAGTCAACAAAAGAATCCAAAAGCAGTACTTGGGTGCAATCTTAAAATTGATAGAATGATCTCAATTCATTTCCAAGCAAATAATCCAGCATCACAGTAATCCAAGTCTATTTCCAAACACTGAGCCTGAAGAAACTGATGTTGAACAAGGTTCTGTAAACACCTCCAAGACTTTCTAGAACTAACACCAAAAAAAGGCGTCCTCTTCATCACAGGGGATTCGAGTGCAAAAATAGGAAATCAAGAGTAACAGGCAAGTTTGGCCTTGGAGTACAAAATGAAGCAGGGCAAAGGCTAACAGAATTTTGTCAAGAGAACACACCAGTCATTGCAAACATCCTTTTCCAATAACACAAGAGACAACTCTACACATAGATAACACCAAATGGTCAATATCAAAATCAGATTGATTGTATTCTTGGCAGCTTAAAGTGGAGAAGCTTCTTACCTTCAGCAGAAACAAGACCTGGAGCTAACTGTGGCTCAGATCATGAAGTCCTTATTGAAAACTTCAGGCTTAAATTGAAGAAAGTAGAGAAATCCACTAGGCCATCCAGGTATGACCTAAGTCAAATCCCTTATGATTATACAGTGACAGTGACAAATAGATTCCAGAGATTAGACTTAAGTCACCCAGAGTGCCTGAAGAACTATGGACAGAAGTTCATATCACTGTACAGGAGGCCGTGACCAAAACCATCCTAAAGAAAAGAAATGCAATAAAGCAATGTGGTTATCTGAGGAGAATTTGAAAATAGCCGAGAAAAGAAGAGAGAGTCAAAAGCAACAGAGAAAGAGAAAGATATATACAACTGAAGGCAGAGTTCCAGAGAATAGCAAGGAGAGATAAGAAGGCCTTTTAAAATAAACAATGCAAAGAAGTTGAGGGAAACAATAAAATGGGAAAGACTAGAAATCTGTTCAAGAAGGTATCAAGGGGACATTTTCTTCAAGGATGGGCACGATAAATGACAGAAATGGTAGACCTAACAGAAGAAGAGAATAAGAAGAGGTGGCAAGAATACACAGAAGATTTCTTAATGACCCAGATAACCATGATGGTGTGGTCACTCACATCGAGCTAGACATCCTGGAGTGAAGTCAATGGGTCAACGGGACTTAGGAAGCATTACTATGAACGAAGCTAGTGCAGGTGATAGAATTCCAGCTGAGTCATTTCAAATCCTAAAAGATGATGTTGTTAAAGTGCTTCACTCAACATGTAAGCAAATTTGGAAAACTCAGCAGTGGTCACAGGACTAGAAAAGGCCAATTTTCATTCCAATCCCAAAGAAGGGCAATGCCAAAGAATGTTCAAACTATAAAACAACTGTGCTCTTTTCACATGCTAGTAAGGTTAGGCTGAAAATCATCAAGGTAGGTATCAGCAGTACCTGAACCGAGAACTTCCAGATGTACAAGTTGGGTTTAGAAAAGGCAGAGGAACCAGAGATCAAATTGCCAGCATCTGCTGGATTATAGAAAAAGCAAAGGAATTCCAGAAAAACATCTACTTCTGCTTGATTGATCACACAAAAGCCTTTCACTGTGTGGATCACAAAATACTGTGGAGAATTTGAAAGAGATGGGATGCCAGACCACCTTACCTGCCTCCTGAGAAATCTGTATGCAAGACAAGAAGCAACAGTTAGAACTGGACATGGAACAATGGCATGGCTCCCAATTGGGAAAGGTTTAAAACAAGGCTGTATATTGTCTCCTGTTTATTTAACTTATATGAAGACTACATCTTGCAAAATGCTGGGCTGGATGAATCACAAGCTGGAATCAAGATTGCCAGGAAAAATATCAACAACCTCAGATAATTAGCTGATACCATTCTAATGGCAGAAAAGAAGTGGAACTGAAGAGCCTCTTGATGAGAGTGAATGAGTAGAGTGAAAAATCTGGCTTGGAACTCAAAATTCAAAACACTAAGATCATGGCATCCAGTCTCATCATTTCATAGTAAATAGATGGGGAAAAATGGAAAAGTAACAGACTTTATTTTCTTGGGCTCCAAAATCACTGCGCATGGTAACTGAAGCCATGAAACTAAATGAAGCTTGCTCCCTGGAAGGAAATCTATGATAAACCTAGAGAGCATACTAAAAATCAGAGGTATCACTGCTGACAAAGGTTGGTCTAGAAGAAGCTATGGTTTCCACAGTAGTCATGTATGGATGTGAGAGTTGGACCATAAAGAAGGCTGAGTGTCAAAGAATTGATGCTTTCGAACTAGATAAGTTCAAAACTAGAAAATGTTTGGTGCTAGATAAGACTTTTGAAGAGTCCCTTGGACAGGGAGGAGAGCAAATCAGTCAATTCTAAAGGAAATCAATCCTGAATATTCATTGGAAGGACTGATGCTGAAGCTGAAACTTCAATACTTTGGCCACCTCTGACTCATTGGAAAAGACCCTGATTTGGGGGAAGATTGGGGAGGAGAACAGGTAACAGAGGATGAGATGGTTGGATGGCATCACCAACTCAATGGACATGAGTTTGAGCAAATTCTGGGAGATAGTGAAGGACAGGGAAGCCTGGCGTGCTGCAGTCCATGAGGTCGCAAAGCCTCAGACATGACTTAGTGACTGAACAAACTAGCAAATGTGTGCTAGGTTATTGTTCTCAGAACTCTTCCTTATCACATTCAGTAACAAGGAAACACAATTAAAAAAAAAAAAAAGAGTTTCAGGACTTCCCTAGTGGCACAGTGGTTAAGAGTCCACCTGCAATGAGTTTCATCCCTGATCTGGGAAGATTTCAAATGCCATGGAGCAACTAAGCCACCACAACAATTGAGTCTTTGTTCTGCAACAAGAGAAGTCACTGTGATGAGAAGTTTGTGCAGTGCAACTAGAGAGTAGCCCCAGCTTGTGGAAACTAGAGAAAATCCGTGCAAAACAATGAAGACCCAGTCCAGCCGGAAAAAAATAAATAAATAACAGCGCCCAACTGATACAAAGGCAAACTTAACTTTATCCCTATTCTCAGTTGCATCCATATTCTCCTTCTCCTGCAGTTAACAAAGCAGTATATACCTCTGATACTCTGCAAAAATACTGCATTGACTATGTTTTGTTTTAATTATAAACAAATGAAGTCTTTCCCAGTTATCATATTTTTTGGCATATATTTGTTTTGGGAGAAAAAACAAATAATTTCTAGAATCTTTTTCCTTATTGGTCATGAGACCTAAAAACTGATCATTTTCTGGTGATAGGACAATATGTGTGAACGTGGTATTTGTTTTCCACTAACTGACATGAATGCACATACCTACTCTCACTGTGAGCTTTATTTTCAATTGTTTTATTTCTTACAGTTTAAAAGGTGCACAGTAAAGAGGCCCTCACCATACTGTACATTTAATACACTAGGCACATTCTAATAATTGTCTTCAAGGTTTCCTTGTTAAACAAATGCTACTGACATGTTTACATTTGTTCCAGTTAAAAGTCATTATGAATGGGTTATAGCGTGCTTTAAAAATGTCTCTGGCATAAATTTCAGAAGTTTGGTATTGTGATATGTTTTCTACATTATTTTTCATTTAATTAAAAGGATGTGACTCCCATTCTCTCTCCAGTTCAGTGATATATAATTATTGAAGATTAAAGTGAAAATGTTCATTTGTTGGGTTAAAGTTATTATTTGGATGAGGCTGATGGGGCATTTTCAGAGTTTAAGTATCTAGCACTTAATCTTCAGTGAGGTCACATGTGTTTTTAGGGAGATATTAGAAAGCATGGATTATTCTTATTACATCCTGAGGAGTGAAGTCAATGCCTTGCACAGTTAGCACCCTATAAATGATTGCTGGATTAGTGAGTCATGATCATAGTCACTAAGAATATCAAACCTTTCCTATCCTTTGGTTGTCATCCTGTCTCCCATCAGATCACCAGAAATGGTCTGTTTCTTCTCTGCTTAAACATGCAACTCTGCTCACCCAGATGGCTGTACTCATGCAGATAAATCCATAATCTATTCACTCCTTAAATCCATTTTTAATTAACAATTGTAAGTATTTAATTTTCAACAAAGCCTTGGTGATGCTCAAAGCACCCCTTATTATTGAGAAACTCAAATGATGGTAAGACTGCTGTATCCATTTAATTGGAAATTACTGCATTGATTAGAGGTATTACTTAAATAAACAATCATTCCGTGGCACAGGATGGAAGAGCATCAGCTATAGAATCTATGATTTATTCTCATCAGTGTGTTCTTCTCATGAGATGCTATGGGTCATACAGAAAGTCGTGAAAACCCGTGTCCATGCAGCCAGGCTCCATTATGATTGCAGCACAGTTACTACAAACAAGGCACCTCATCTGTTTTGAAGACTGAAAAAGCCAGGATGTGGTGGATTTTCAATGAGCCCATCTGTGTGGTGTTTCGTTCTCAGTTGCTGGTCTCTCCAACTAAATCTCCATAACATGCTAGATGGCACAGGCTGGATTACTTGTATTAGAAGTCATCTTCTAGAGACCTCACAGGTGGCTACAGCATAATTAGGAAGCAATGGGTTGATTCTGAAAGGATTTTAACAGGTTAAATATTAACCATGACTTAAACATGGTCAAGGTCAGGAGGGGCAGCCATGAGGAGATACACCTTCCAAGGTAAGAGAAACCCAAGTAAGACTGTAAGTTTTGTGAGAGGGCATCAGAGGGCAAAAACACTGAAACCATAATCACAGAAAACTAGTCAATCTGATCACACAGACTACAGACTTGTCTAACTCAATGAAACCAAGCCATGCCTTGTGGGGCCACCCAAGACAAGCGGGTCATGGTGGAGAGTTCTGACAGAATGTGGTCCACTGGAGAAGGCAATAGCAAACCACTTCAGTATTCTTACCTTGAGAAGTCCATAAACAGTAGGAAGAGGCAAAATGATAGGATACTAAAAGAGGAACTCCCCAGGTCAGTAGATGCCCAATATGCTACTGGAGATCAGTGGAGAAATAACTCCAGAAAGAATGAAGGGATGGAGCCAAAGCAAAACCAATACCCAGCTGTGGATGTGACTGGTGATAGAAGCAATATCTGATACTGTAAAGAGCAATATTGCATAGGAACCTGGAATGTTAGGTCCATGAATCATGGCAAATTGGAAGTGCTCAAACAGGAGATGGAAAGAGTGAACGTTGACATTCTAGGAATCAGCGAACTAAAATGGACTGGAATGGGTGAATTTAATTCAGATGACCATTATATCTACTACTGTGGGCAGGAATCCCTTAGAAGAAATGGAGTAGCCATCATGGTCAACAAAAGAGTCCAAAATGCAGTACCTGGATGCAGTTTCAAAAACTACAGAATGATATCTGTTCATTTCCAAGGTAAACCATTCAATATCACAGTAATCCAAGCCTATTCCCCAGCCAGTAATGCTGAAGAAGCTGAAGTTGAACAATTCTGTGAAGACGTACAAGATCTTTTAGAACTAACACTCCCCTCCCCCAAAAAATGTCCTTTTTATTATACGGGACTGGAGTGCAAAAGTAGGAAGTCAAGAAATACCTGGGGTAACAGGCAAATTTGGTCTTGGAATTCAGAATGAAGCAGGGCAAAGGCTAATAGAGTTTTGCCAAGAGAACACACTGGTCATAGCAAACACCCTTCAATAACACAAAAGAAGACTCTAATACTGACACGTATATATGGAATTTAGAAAGATAGTAATGATGACCCTCTATGTGAGACAACAAAAGAGACACAGAGGTATAGAACGGACTTTTGGCCTCTGAGGGAGAGGGAGAGGGTGGGATGATTTTGGAGAATGGCATTGAAACATGTATACTATCATGTAAGAAACGAAGCACCAGTCTATGTTCAATACAGGATACAGGATGCTTGGGGCTGGTGCACGGGATGATCCAGGGTGATGATATGGGGTGAGAGGTGAGAGGGGGCTTCGGCATTGAGAGATTGTGTACACCTGTGGCTGATTCATGTCAATGTATGGCAAAGCAAATACAGTACTTTAATGTAGAATAAAGTATTAAAAATAATAATAATAAAAAAGAAGACTCTACTCATGGACATCACCAGATGGTCAACACCGAAATCAGATTGATTATATTCTTTGTAGCCAAAGATGGAGAAGATATATACAGTTAGCAAAAACAAGACTGGGAGCTGACTGTGGCTCAGATCATGAACTCCTTATTGCCAAATTCAGACTGAAATTGAAGAAAGTAGGGAAAACCACTAGACCATTCAGGTATGACCTAAATCAAATTACTTATGATTATACAGTGGAAGTGAGAAATAGATTTAAGGGACTAGATCTGATAGATAGAGTGCCTGATGAACTATGGATGGAGGTTCCTGACATTGTACAGGAGACAGGGATCAAGACCATCTCCATGGAAAAGAAATGCAAAAAAGCAAAATGGCTGTCTGGGGAGGCCACACAAATAGCTGTGAAAAGAAGAGAAATGAAAAGCGAAGGAGAAAAGGAAAGATATAACATCTGAATGCAGAGTTCCAAAGAATAGCAAAGAGAGATAAGAAAGCCTCCCTCAGCAATCAATGCAAAGAAATAGAGGAAAACAACAGAATGGGAAAGACTAGAGATCTCTTCAAGAAAATTAGATATACCAAGGGACTATTTCATGCAAAGATGGGCTCGATAAAGGACAGAGATGGTATGGATCTAACAGAAGCAGAAGATATTAAGAAGAGATGGCAAGAATACACAGAAGAACTGTACAAAAAAGAACTTCATGACCCAGATAATCATGATGGTGTGATCACTCACCTAGAGCCAGATATCCTGGAATGTGAAGTCAAGTGGGCCTTAGAAAGTATCACTACGAACAAAGCTAGTGGAAGTGATGGAATTCCAGTTGAGCTATTTCAAATCCTGAAAGATGATGCTGTGAAAGTGCTGCACTCAATATGCCAGCAAATTTGGAAATCTCAGGACAGGAAAATGTCAGTTTTCACTCCAATCCCAAAGAAAGGCAATGCCAAAGAATGCTCAAAAAACCGCACAATTGCACTCGTCTCACATGCTAATAAAGTAATGCTCAAAATTCTCCAAGCCAGGCTTCAGCAATACATGAACTGTGAATTTCCAAATGTTCAAACTGGTTTTAGAAAAGGCAGAGGAACCAGAGATCAAATTGCCAACATCCACTGGATCATGGAAAAAGTAATAGAATTCCAGGAAAACATCTATTTCTATTGACTATGCCAAAGCCTTTGACTGTGTGGATCACAATAAACTTTGGAAAATTCTGAAAGAGGTGGGAATACCAGACCACCTGACCTGCCTCTTGAGAAACCTATATGCAGGTCAGGAAGCAACAGTTAGAACTGGACACAGAACAAAAGACTGGTTCCACATAGGAAAAGGAGTACATCAAGGCTGTATATTGTCACTCTGCTTATTTAACTTATATGCAGAGTACATCATGAGAAATGCTGGGCTGGAAAAAACACAAGCTGGAATCAAGATTGCTGGGAGAAATATCAATAACTACAAATATGCAGATGACACTACCCTTATGGCAGAAAGTGAAGAGGAGCTAAAAGCCTCTTGATGAAAGTGAAAATGGAGAGTGAAAACGTTGGCTTGAAGCTCAACATTCAGAAAATGAAGATTATGGCATCTGGTCCCATCACTTCATGGGAACTAGATGGGGAAACAGTGGAATCAGTGTCAGACTTTATGTTTTTGGGCTCCAAAATCACTGCAGATGGTGACTGCAGCCATGATATTAAAAGATGCTTACTCCTTGGAAGGAAACTTATGACCAACCTAGATAGCATATTCAAAAGCAGAGACATTACTTTGCTGACTAAGGTCCGTCTAGTCAAGGCTATAGTTTTTCCTGTGGTC
The DNA here is from genome assembly GCA_917880005.1 of Nanger dama. Taxonomy (NCBI): domain Eukaryota; kingdom Metazoa; phylum Chordata; class Mammalia; order Artiodactyla; family Bovidae; genus Nanger; species Nanger dama. The sequence continues at coordinate 7,805,670 of CAKJTW010000032.1, read as the reverse complement.
ATGTATGGATGTGAGAGTTGGACTGTGAAGAAGGCTGAGTGCCGAAGAATCGATGCTTTTAAACTGTGGTGTTGGAGAAGTCTCTTAAGTGTCCCTTGGACTGCAAGGAGATCCAACCAGTCCATTAAAGGAGATCAGTCCTGGGTATTCATTGGAAGGACAGATGCTAAAGCTGAAACACCAATACTTTGGCCACCTCATGTGAAGAGTTGACTGACTGGAAAAGACTGATGCTGGGAGGGATTGGGGGCAGGAGAAGAAGGGGACGACAGAGGATGAGATGGCTGGATGGCATCACCGACTCGATGGACATGAGTCTGAGTGAACTCCAGGAGTAGGTGATGGACAGGGAGGCCTGTCATGCTGTGATTCATGGGGTTGCAAAGAGTCGGACACAACTGAGCAACTGAACTGAACTGAAACATTAAAACAATCCAAACTGATATGGTTATTGTTGCTCTTGTGACTTTTTTTTGGGGGAGGGGGGATGTTGGGAGGGAAGTCACAATCTATTTCCTCTGTTTCATGTGTGTGTCTGTATTGTACTGCAGGCAAATACAAGTAACTCTGGTGGAAACTAGCAATTATAGACATTGTTAGATTACACAGAATTAAACATTTTGAATTGTATGATTATCAGAACCTTTATTCCCATTCTCCATTTCAGATCCTTAAAGACTATTAAGAAAAAGATATTTTCAAGTCATTCATGGTCTATTACTATGAGGTCAGGAGAAGTCTGATTGCAAAGATTATGGGATTTCAGTTGTAAGAAACTTAATTGCAAAAATTGGCCTCTATCTTCAAAGAGTGTAGAAGGGAAAAAGTGCTCAGTATGGTGCTGCAAAGTCACAGGAAATGTTCTATAAAAAGATCTCGCCTTTGCCATATTTGACAAAAATTTAATTTTTTGGAAGTTAGTTTTTTGAGGTCTATATTACATGCAATAAAATTCACCCTTTTAGGTGCATATTTCTATGAAATTTGCAAATCCATATAGTCACGTCATTACCATAATAATAACAGTCATTTCCATCACATTAAAATGTTCCTGGGTCTTCCCTAACAGTCCAGTGGATAAGACTTCTTGCTCCAGTGCAGGGGCCCAGGTTCCATTCCTGGTTGCAGAACCAAGATCCCACATACTACAGTTAAGTCCACATGCCTCAATCAAGAGCCTGCATGTCACAATGAAGATTCAGAATAGTCAAAACAAATAATAAAAATAAACAATATTTTTAAAAAGTAAATGTTGCCTTATGCACCTTGGTAATCAATTTTCTCTTCTTACTCCCAGATCCTTGCAATCAGTAGCCTACATTCTGTCCCTATTATTTTGCTATTAATATTATCAGAATATTATACAAATGGATTTATATAGTATTTTGATTTGGTGTCTGGTTCTTTCACAAAAGTCAGCGCATTTGAAATTTACCCATTTCTTTGCATACATAAGAATTTTGCTTTATTGCTGAATTATATTTCATTATTTGACTGTAACTATATTTGCTGATCTGCTGAACAGTTGATGAACATTTGCATTATTTTAAGCTCTTGATGACTATTGATAAAGTTGTCATAAAATATGAATACAGGCTTTTGTATGTATGTATATTTTTATTATTTCTGGATAAGTAGAATTGCTAGGATGCACATTAAGCTGGTAAGAAACTGTCCACTATTTTCCAAAGTGGTTGTGCTATTTTTCATTGCCAAACAAAGATTTACAAAGTTTCTGTTGCTTCATATTTTAGCAATACCTGATATTGGTACTTGCTTTTTTTTTTTTTTTTTTTTTGCTATTCTTAGAGATAAAGTGATATCTCACTGAAGTTCTAATTGAACTTTTCTAGTAACTAATTATGCTGAGCATCTTTTGACTTGTTTATTTGCCATCCATAGAGCTTATTTGATGAAGCATTTGTTCAAGTCTTTTCCCTGTTTTAAAATATCTCGTGGTTCATTTTCTCATTAATAAAATATTAATTAATTAATTATAATGGTTTCTTTAGACATCTGGAAACCAATTAGCTATCATCATATGGTTTTGTAAATATTTTCTGCCAGTGTGTGGTTTTTTGTTCATTTTTCACAGTATATTTCAAAGAGCAAAATCTTTTAATTTTTATAATGTCCTATTTAACAAATCTTTCTTTTATAATTCATATGTTTTGTTTCCTAAGAGATCTTAAAGCTTTGCTTAACCCAAGATTTCAAAGAGCTAAGAAACATTAATATTTGATGGTTTAAGGTGAGCTTGTAAAGCATGGTGATCATGTAAGCACAGCAGGCATGGAAGAGGCAAGCTCTGAAGTCTGGCCCTTGTCACCTCTTAGATGAAGAGAGAATGCAGTGGAACTGACCAGCTCACAGAGTCTGACTGCCTAGGAGTAAACAGACACACAGACATAGGGTTCAGAAAAACAGAGCAAGTTCGTTTGCAATTCAGGTAATTGTCAGCAACAAGGGGTCAGAGGACAGGTGAGTGTTTTGAGGATCCATAGAGTTGAATTACTCTGAAAATCTGCACCCTGGTGTCAAAAATCTAGCTGACATGATGATTTCATTCATAACATGGCAATATTAATTTATGAGAGAGAAAATCAAGAATCACAGGTTCCTGACTCTCTGTTCTGGGGAAGCTTAATTCCAGGAGAGTTGAGATGCAATAGGAAAGCCTGTGATTTACTTCTTTATATAAGATCATGGATCTTATAGAACTGCTTTGCAAAGAACCGTCTGCATCAGAGCCACCTGTGAGGTCATTTCATATGAAGATTTCTCGGCCTCGACTCAGGCTTGTGAAAATTAGAAGTATTTGAAGGATGGCCAATAAAGCTCTGGACTTTTTATAAGCTTTCAAGGAGACAGCTTAAAAACTCTGGAAAACAGATATCAAGCACCAAAGGACTGGGATGGAGGGGGATATGAGGAGAGGCAGCTGCACCTTCTCTGCAGTTCCTACTTCTGAATGGATGCTTTGAGAAGCTGGAGACAGCTGATTCTAGAAGCAGAAAAATTCAGCAGTATCTCTGTAGAGGCAGAAAATGGAGAGGAAAACAAATATATCAATTGGTGATATGCTGCATAATATGTAATATAATATATTACAGATACATAAGTAGGCAGGTGGATAATTCAGGTAAAGTAATTTGTACCAATATGCTTCAGTTAATATGGAAATAATATAAATATAATAATCAGAACAATGTTTTAAGTGAAGAATTTAGTTTTTTTTTAATAAAACACTTTATTTCATCATTTGAAGTGGCAGCAATCACTTCTAATAACATATCAAAAATACATTAGACATTTCATTTGTATATAATACTTGATTTCAATAACATGAAAATAAAGGCATTTAAGTAGCTGAAACCTGGGAAGTCATTTGATTATAGATGGGCATCTGCATTAATTATTTATCAAAACTCCTAAAGATTATTTATTGATTTTTCTCTCTTGTTTTAGGTATTGTACAGTGCTTATTTATCTCAAATTGGTTTCTAATTTCCTGATAAAATGAATACAATGCAAGTTAAAATTTATTCTGCAAATATAAATAAAAATGGGAATAGAAGTAGGTCTTGCAGAATAAAACAGCAAGTTACTGTTTAAATGGAAAGTTGAAACAAACCATAGATGACTCTCTTGAAAGCAGAAAGCTATCAGGCCAGGAAGACTGGCTTCTGAGTTGCTTATGTCTATTTCACAAGTGGCAAAGAGACCTTTGCCCTTGTGGACTGTTTTGTTTCTATGCTCTACTCCAGTAACTCGCCCAAAATGAAAAGCAGACTTTGGTTCTATTATAGCATTCTTTAAAAAGAATAAGTCGTATGACTGCATATAAGTGAATTTGGTTTGGTTTGGTTGCAGCAGAAGTTAACAAGGTGTCAGATGCTCATCATGACCCCATTTTTATCTCAAGCAGACTAAATTCATAACGGAGAACAGAGCCTCTGTCTGCAGCTCAGTGAAACCAGATTGTGAAGCATTTCATAAGCTCAGCTGGTTCTGGGGGACAGAGCATCTCCTGTATCCTGACTATCATCTGGTAAGAACATTTCCACACTTGATGACTCACGTGAGACTTGAGGTCACAGTGCTTTCACTCCCCACTAATCATATTCACAACCTCTGCCTCCTCCACCAGAGTGTGGAGAATCTACATAAAGAAAGTGCCCTTTCAGCTAGCTATAGCTTTTCTCCACACAGCACTACCCTGAGTTTGGAAAGAACTCAACTCTTCATCTCCCCTGGGCACACAGAACAGCAGAATAGGAGAGTGAAAGCTGCCAAAATGCTAATCATGGGGAAAAAAAAAAAAAAAAAAACAAGATCCAGATGGGAAATAAATGGACATATTTCATTTATCTTGGGAAACTTTACAGTATATCATTTGTGATACATAATACACCCAGCCCTGGTCCTTTATAAACAAATACTACAGAGGCATATGCCACGAGATTATAAACAGAGTTGTCCGTAAATTTGATGGGGCCTTACACTCAATGTTGCACAGATGACTGTGGCTTATTCAGCAGTATCCGGGGGCTACAGTCTGTTCTCTTGGCTGCTGATCAACTGTGTAATCTCAGCTCACCCATCAGGACAGAATCCCAGTGGACCAATTCACCCGAATGAAACTCAGAGGCATTTCACACCAGAGAAACTAGGGGCTCATTTTGACTTGGCCCATGCTTGCGCTGGAAAACCTTGTTTAAGGCAGCCTGGTTTCTGAAGAGCTAGGAAAGCTCTTAACTTTTAGTGGGAAGAAGCAGTTTGTTTAAAAAAAAAAAGCAAAGATTCCTACGGCCCCCTTCCAGTTCTCAAACTCAGTCCACCTCTACTGATTTTATAAATTTTTCTTTAAATTGGAGTATAATTGATAACAGCTTCACATTCACCTTTTAACAAGGTAAAAGGTAGGTCTGAAATAACAGCTCCAGGAAATACTCTGAAAATGCTAAACTAGATAAATGGTTAGGTATCTGCATACGAGAGCATGAGAGATATTGCTAAGAGTCACTCTTTCAGCTTTATTTAGGAAGGAAACCGCCGTCCTCATTCTAGAGGAATATAATAGGGATGTGGTTGTTCTTGTTCAGTCACTAAGTTGAGTCCAGCTCTTTAAGACATCAAGGACTGCAGCATGCCAGGCTTTCCTGTCCTTTACCAACTCCTGGAGTTTGCTCAAATTCATGTCCATTGAGCCAGCGATGCCATCCAACAATTTCATCCTCTGTTGCCTCCTTCTCCTCCTGCCCCAGTCTTTCTCAGCATCAGAGCATCAGGGTCTTTTCCAATGAGTTGGCTCTTCTCATCAGGTGGCCAAAGTATTGGAGCTTCAGCATCAGTCCTTCCACTGAATATTCAGGTTGATTTCCTTTAGAATTGACTGATTTGATCTCCATGCAGTCCAAGGGACTCTCAAGAGTCTTCTCCAGCACCATAATTTGAAATGTAGTGTTGGAGAACAAGTGTGATAGGCTGTAACTAACCTTTGAGATCATTGTGATTGGAATACCCTCAGCAATGTATTGCAAACCACTAAATCCACTTTTTAAAAAAGAAAACACACAACAGCAACTAGGCATGAAAGGGATTTTCAATGACCAATTTCTCCCCACCCCACCCCCACTCCCACCCCCTGCCACCTAGATTTTTTTTCTTTCTTTTCTTTTCTTCTTTCTCTCTCTCTCTCTCTCTCTCTTTTTTTTTTTTTTTTTTTTGATGAGAACCATCTTTAAAGCCTTGGGAACTTCCCTGTAGCTCATACAGGAAAGAATCTGCTTGCAATGTGGGAGAAGTGGGTTTGGTCCCTGGGTCAGGGAGATCCTCTGGAGAAGGGACTGGCAACCCACTCCAGTATTCTTGCCTGGAGAATCCCATGGACAGAGGAGCCTGGTAGGCTATAGACCATGGAATCACTAAGAGTCGGACACAACTGTGTGACTAAGCACAGCAGACATCTTTAAAATCTTAATTCAATTTGCAACAATATTGCTTTTGTCTTTTGTTTTGGTTTTGGCTGCAAAGCATGTGAAATCCTAGCTCACCAGCCAAGGATCAAACCTGTACCCCCTACACTGGAAGACGGAGTCTTAACCACTGGACCACCAGAGAAGTCCCTCAGTGACCAATTTCTTATACTTTATATGTACCACTTCACCTCTGCACCCCTGACCTGTGGCTTCCATGCAGATAAATCTTGTGTATGTGAATGCCCAGGATCACTTCTGTCTGTCTTGACTGATTTAAGAAGAAGCAGAGCTGTTGGACCTTGAAGGAGCCAGCCTTGGGGTAAGTGAGTTGGACATCTGACTTCATGTAAATTACTTCGACACACCCTTGCAGATCAATCACTCTAAAACTCAAGGCCTATATGAAACTGTTTGCAAGTTGAAGTCTAACTTGGGAAACAGTAGGTATTTGGAAATCCATCAGGCTAGATCATTGAGTCTGTTGCCCTTGATGGCAAAGAACACAGAGCAGAAAGTATCTGGTAGAAGGTGTGTACCACCTCTTCCCCAAGAAAAGTCAAAACTGATGTATTCATGAAAGCAAAACAAAGATGGAATCAAAGCAATATCTTGCATCTCTATACTATTTATGCTTTGATCATGCCTCTGCCACTTCAGTAATTTATGATTCAACTGTTTAGTTAAAAATGGTTCTTAGTCTTGCAATATCCCTTTATTGTACCTAATGTGTGTTGTGGTTTGAGCTAATAGAAGAAATTGCCTACTTAGCTGTCTTCTGACTCTCTACGCTTGAGTCTTCAATCCTATGTGTGTATGCTTGCTAAGTGGCTTCAGTAATGTCCGAGTCTTTGTGACTGGAGCCTGCCAGGATCTTCTCTCTATGGGATTCCCTAAGCAAGATTACTGCAGTGGGTTGCCATACCCTCCTCCAGGGAATCTTCCCAACTCAGAGTTCCAACCCACACCTCATATGTCTCCCGCATTAGCAGATGGGTTCTTTACCACTCACACCACCTGGGAAGTCCATGCGCTTCTCTAGTGATGATGGAGAAGATCGGATGCACTGGGTGCCTTGGTCTACATCCATATAGAACTATCTGAAACTTCAGCAAACAAAGCATAATAATCATATAGCATCATGATGCGTCCCTTCAAATTTTCTTGGCTTAGCCTTTTTGTGTTTTTTTTCTAAAAATGTTCTATAAACAATTATCATAGCACATCACAGGAAAATCTAAATGTTAATAAGTCTTGATACATTTGTCTAGATATACAATGGATATAATATTTGTGCCCCCCCACCAAAATTCATATGTTGAAACCTTAATCTCAATGTGATAGTATTTGGAGGTGAGGCTTTGAGAAGATGGTTATGTCTTAACTGTGGAACTTCAAAAATGAGATAAATGCCTTTTAAGAAGAGACCAGAAACTTTGCTAGCTCTCTTTCCATCATGTGAGGACATTAGGAGAAATCAGTGATCCATAGACTGGAAGAGGGCTCTGGCCACACCCCAGGCCTGCTGGCACCCTGGTCTCCAACTTCCAGGCTCCACATTCTGAGAAATAAATTTTTGTTGATGTTTGTAAGCCACCTAATCTACAATGCTTTGTTATAGCAGCCCAAACTGACTGAGACAAGACCAGAGTTTGTAACTGAGGCAAGAATTACTTGATGTCATTCTCTACAGACTTTCATTCAATATTCCCAAAGCTCTGAGGCTTAACAACTATTTTAGCTTCTTCTTACATTACCTTAATTCTCCCTTTGTGCCTGCTTCCTTGTTGGTGGAAAAAGTGAAGTGGTTGGATTAAGGATGAGAGAGTTTCCCTATCCCTATTTTCTCTCCATGGCATCTAAATTACAGAGATTTCATGGTGTCTTCTTGGGGATGAGGAGCATCTGATTCTTACTTATTATCACTGCAGGTTGACATCTCTTGAGCCATATTTCATCTCACCTACTCCATAGATTCCAGCTACAGAGATTCCAACTAGATTCCAACTCATTCCAACTCATGGGGATGTACCCTGCTTCTGACTACAACAACCCTTCAAGTCCAGCTCTCTACCCCCTGCCACCAGCCACCTCTGAGGCCCTGGAAGCATCTATCCAGATACTTTAATTACTGGACTGGGACATGGGGAACTCTGTGAACTTTTGTGGGGGCAATGAAAGATTCTTTAACACTTCTTTGTTCCTCTCAGGTGCACAGAATATTTCTTTCCATAAGATAAAGAACTTGCCGGTTTCCTAGTATGTGACTCTGTGGTTGGAGGGCATACTTCTGTGCTCTTAGATTTCTAAATGAAAATCAAAGGTTCTAATACTCTTCCCACCCCCAAATGAATTGAAGGAGAGAAGTATGGTGCAAGGACCTTCTCACAAATTTTTGTTTATTTCTTTTTTCCCTACCAGTTTTTATCATTTTCGTGTATGTGGCAAATTTCATCCAGAACTTAGGAATTAAAAACACTGTTCTGGTTGTTCTGGTTTTGTATTCTTGTATTCTTTCAAGTTTAGTTTTTCCTTGGTCTATGTCAAAAGCCAAGATTTTTACTCTGTTCATGGCAATCTTCAATAGGCAATTCTGGCAGAATGTCTTGTTCTGCTTTTGTTAGGGCTAGAGTAGGGCTGAGGATGGGGTAAGAATAGAAGTATAGAAATAGTAGGAGATCATACGGCCTAATTTTCTCACCGTATTTATTTGTGACCTCATATAAACATATCTTTAGATTTAATCTCACAAGCGTACAAAGGATAGCAGAGTTGACAGGACAGGGTCAATGAATGTGTGTGAACCAAATTAATGAATTTGATTTTTAAAATGTGCTTTGATTTTAGGCTTTTGTTTTGTTTCCATAAGCCAATTATATTTAATTTCACAGAGGCATAAACTCCATGGAACGCTGAGCAGACTAGATAATGAGTACAAGAAAAAGTGCAGGTCTCTTTTGTTTTGGAAATTTCAAGGTTTGGAAGTTATAAATGACACTTGAAGACCAGGCATGACTCTTCATAGTGAACATTTGTCTTAATTTGTGCTGTCTTCATTCATTGTGGTCACAGGGATAACAATTTCTTTTTATTTTCTTTAGAAACATTTTCCTCTTTGTACAACTTCTTTTTTGCACTGATAATTAGGGTCATTAATTGGCTTTTACACTGGCTTTATTTAAATCTAAGTCCCCTAGGTCTTACTAGCCTAAAGTTTCATTTCCTCCGTGATGAAGCTCTTGGGGTGAGTATACAGGTTGACAATATGTTCAATGTCACAGAAGATACAAGGCTTGGTGTGAGAGGGAAAACTAAAGTTGAAATCTGGGACTGAGTTTCCCCAAAGCTCAGAGGGTCAGAAATAGAAGCAATTATATCAAGAAAATAAGCTTCCCATCCCACAGTCTATTTTTGGCACATTAGAATTGGATAGGGAAATTCCAAGAGTTACTATGTAATTTCAGTTTTGTTCCTTCAACGTTGGATAGCTGAATATCTGGAATTTTGCTGATATGCATTGATTAAAATAAATACATGTGCTATGTTGTGCTTGGGGGTAAGGAAGAGGGGAAAGAGGCAATTAGATGTGTTGAGTGCTAACTATACAAGAAACATTCATCCTTTCAGGAAATATTTATTGACTTCAATATGTACCACATATTTTTGAGGGTGTCTGATATAATTTGATGTCCAAAAGTAGATATAATGCCTGTCTTCACTGAACTTACAATCACTGAACTGGTAAAAAGTGTAATTAAATCATTTTACAAATTAAAATAATAATTGTGCAAAATGTAATATAGGAGTAGACTCAGGGCTATTTATTCTGTAACAAAATATTCCAGGACTGGAACTGATTTAAAAAGCTGCTGAAATCTATAGGTAAGTTCCCTGTAAGTCTAAATACCATCATCAACCAATGGTAATTAAAATAATTATAGGACAATAATTTGGGTTACTTTCAACAGCCATAGTGGTTTTAAATTATTAAAGTACTTAGAGTTGATAAATAGTTGATTTTCCAAGTCCCTTAGTGCCTTCCTTCTCTGACTACTATATTATCTCCCAAGGAATATCCTAAATAATCCAAACTGAGACCACAACACAATTCAAAAACTAACGAGTTGACACTTTATAGACTAGGGTCCCTAGGATGCTTCTCCAGTAGCTGGCTTGTAAGTCTTACTAATTAAATATTTTTAATGTTAATCCAGCCATATTGAAAATTTATACATTTTTTTGAAAGATCATTATAGATTCTAAACAAAAAACTACAGCTTAGCTACAGCTTCTAAGCAGAAAAACTATAATTAGAAGTTAACTCAGAAAATTGTATGGTAAAAAGAGTACATAGAATAAATATGCACAGGCGCTGTGATATAAAAGATCATTGCTTTTACACTGAATAGAAAAGTCAGCATGCTCAAGCACACAGAATATGCAAAATGGTGAAATATGGCTTGAAAGCAGACAAGAGTTAGAAAACCTGAGGCTTTAGAAGTAACACCAAACCTTTGTACCTTAAGAGGAGGAAGTGATCATAAGGACTTTAGTAATGGACAGAACAATGGCAAATTTTATGCATCAACTGGAATGGATAATGGGGTGCTCATATAACTGCTCAAACATATTTCTGAGTGTATTTTGTATGGAATTAACATTTGAATCCATAGACTGAGTAAAGCAAATTGCGCTCTTCAATACTGGGTCAGCCTCATCCTATCTGTTAGAGGCCTGAATAGGACAAAAAAGGTGACTTTCCTTGCGACTGCCTGCTTCATCATCAACTCTCCTGGTTCTCAGGACTTTGGACAAAGACTGGAACTTATGCTAGCAGCTCTTCTAGGTCTTTAGCTTTCTGATTGCATATCTTGGGACTTAGTTTCCATAACTGCATGATCCAATTCTTACAATAAATTTTTATGTATCTCCATACCCTATTGGTCTGTTTATCTGAGAGAAAAACAAAACCAAACAAACAAACAAAAAAACAAATACAGGTAAAATAATCAAATTTGGCTTTGCAAATCAACTCTAACTAAGCTAATGCATGCATACATGCTAAATCACTTCAGTTGTGTTCAACTCTTTGTGACCCTATGGACTATATGCTCCTCTGTCCGTGGGGAATTCTCCAGGTAAGAATACTGCAGTGAGTGGTCATGTCCTGCTCCAGGGGATCTTTCCAATACAGAGATTGAAATTCTTACTTCTCCTGCATTGGCAAGCTGGTTCTTTACCACTAGCGCCACCTGGGAAACACCCATAACTAAGCTAGATGGAATAGCAATGAAGCTGAAAAGACTATTAGGAGCATAATGAATGAAAAACAAAAGTAAGTTAGTTTATAGCATCAGTTCTTAATGAAAGTGCTATGCACTTTCCCAGACAATTTGGAAATTAATGACAGTGCTCTTATTCTGTTTTATTTTTTGGCTACTGGCACTGATTGGTAAGTGGGGTCTAGGTTTACTAGGTGTATTTTGCAATGTGCAGAATATTTAATGGGACAATTGTCTGGGTCTCACAAAACTTGAGAATGGCCCTGTAAAAAGCATATACTTTCATACAAATGAAAAAGCTCTCTAGAATCTAATTCAGTTTTAGATATAAACACACAGTATTTTTGCATGATTTAAGTATACACTAAAATTTCCAGGAATGAATCCACTATGTAAATGGAAACATAATTGTATTTTAGTTTGTTTCAGAAGTTGCTACGTTTTGGCCAGTTTGTAAAATCATCTGGCTGAAGAGAATGTTGTTCCTGGTTTTACAGCCCAATACAAGGACCTGTATCTGCCTGCCTTTTTACCTTTCAAATCTGGAATGATTCTTTATGTAGGTGCAAATATCTGACAACACTGTGAGGCTTTTTGGTCTAGCCATGCCTGATTTTTACATGTTGAAAGACATATTGTTATTATATAATTTCTTCTATTTCAACTTCATATTACAGTTTAAATGTTTTTATTTTATTTACAAATTTTGTGTGTAAGTTTGGTTATATTATATATGAATTTGTTCTGTATATTAAAGGAAGTATTATAAAATATTTTGTAAGATACATTGATCTGAAACAGTTGGGAATCACTGGCCTTGGATTCATGTTCTTATCAGTAGAGATGGAAAAAGTGAATAGAACCAAAGATATTTAGGAGGTGAAATTAACAAGAAGTGATAAATGATGGAATGCAAGGGTGGGATGGGTTGAGAGAAAAGGAAGACTTAAAGATAAGTCATAAATTATGACTTGCACACATAAATGAAAGGAAGTGTCATTTACTGTGTTAAGGGAAACTGAAAGATGATCCAGTTTAAGAAGATCAACAAAAATTCAGTTTGGTGCTCATGCCTATGAGGTCAGAAAGAATAGTAGAGACTAAGTACCCAGATCTTTTTCAGGGCTAGCAAAATAAATTTGTGAGTCACATACGGTCAAAGTGAGACCTGAGATGAGACTCCATATCCTGGCCATGGAGAATTCCAACACACATAGATTTGTTGTTGTTGCTATTGTTGAGTTGTTAAGTCATGTATGACTCTTTGAGACCCCACGGACTGCAGTGTGTCAGGCTCCTATGTCCTTCACTATCTCCTGGAGTTTCCTCAAATTCATCCTTTGAGTCAGTGATGTTATCTAACTTGTCCTCTGCTGCCCTTTTCTCCTTATGTCTTCAGTCTTTCCCAACATCAGAGTCTTTTCCAGTGAGTCGGCTCTTCACATCAGATGGCCAAATGTTTAGCATTAAATTATTTTTAAAATCTTATTTATTTGACTGCACTGAGTCTTATTCCAGCATGCAGAATCTTTTAGTTGTGGCATGTTCCCTGGCCAGGGGTTGAACCAGGACCCCTACATTGGGAGCTTGGAGTCTGGACTACCAGGGAAGTTCTTACCACACATCATTAGAGAGGCATTACTTACTACTCCCATTTTATGGCTGAGAAAATGAATGTGGAGATAGCTGACTGAAGTCAGAGCAAGCCAGAGATTTGGGGATTTCAGATTGAAACAAACACGATCGAAATTATTTTTTCATGCCTATTGAGTACATCTGTGAAGAAATAAAATCCCTCAGGGAATTTACATTGGGGGAAACATATAACAAACTGTAAATATTATAGTGGGAAGTCCTTCTTCATGGATCACTTTTGTTGCTGCACATCTTCCTAATAAGGCTTTGACTGTCTTTTTTCCTGGTTGTCATTAATAAGAATATTTGTACCATGAACTACTTTGGAAGATAGAGGTAGTATCTCCCTCTGGAACAAAGGGTAGACATGCTTATTGCACACAGTTCTTTAAGCTCACAGTTCATCTTTTATATCCAGTAGGCGTGCAGGCATCCATCTGGTCCCATCCATGTCACCGCCATGGGACTTAAGGCAAAGAGAAATGATGCAAATATGCTGCTGTTCATGTGGCTCGGGTCCTATAAATAATAAAATTGTTTTTCTCTGACCCAGTTTGATATGTTCTGCCAGCAACCATGCAATGGAGATAGGCTGACTTGTGAGCTTGCAATTAACATAAAAGCTTAAAAATTCTTGAGAATTATTTGGTACACTAACTACTCGTACAGCATGCCAAAAGAAGATAAGGGCTATCAAAGAAAAGAAGAAAGCAAGCAGCATAAGGCAGAGCAGATGTCCTGAGGTGGGACTGAGGATAAATAGCATGGCCAAGTATCTCATGTTAAGAGGTGAGCGAGGACTTGAAGGAGTTGCTTTGAAAATGCAGAGCAGGAGAATATACCAAACCGTACACATGCTGCACACACACAAAGTCAGTGTAAGTGCTCTAAGGCCGGAGAAGTAGTCAGTAAGGAGCAGGTGGGTGGGGGTTAGAGTGGCAAGTCAGTGGAATAGTAGGGTCAGAAAGTCTCTGTAGGGCATTTGAAGACTTTAGTTTTACTTCTAAGTGAAATAATCACTGAGCACAGAGTAAGGTGATTTGATTTATATGTTGAAAGACTTGTGTTCACTGCTCCACTGAGATGATAGTGGAAGGAAGCAATAGTCAAAGCAGAGAGCCAGCTTAGAAGACATGTGTACTTTATTATCCAAGGGCTTTATTATAGTGTGTACTGATATATATGTAGATTACTGTAAGGTAATCCTGCTTTTAAAAGTAGGTGTTAATGGAGTATTTGTTCCCTACTGTTCAACTTAGTGTACATTTAAAACCCCCTCTTAATAAATACATTACTATGAATATCCACGACAAGGACCATTTTTCTGGATTCTTAGATTAATTCATGGCATTCAGGAGAACAAAAAGCCATAGGGAACATAAATTAACAGCTTTGTAGAGGCTGATGATGATGGATTAAAAAATAAACAGCATTTACCAACTAAGTTAGTGTTAACTATACCAGGGATTGGGTCTTTATTAAAATACTAATGATTTGGGGATGCTAATAGACCACATTAACTCGGCAGGTGCAATAGATGATTGTGAGCAAGAGAATTGTTTTAATACAACCTACTTTTTCATTTTTTTTTTGGCCTATTCAGACACGATATGATTGGAATTCCATTTGTGCATGCTGGCACCTGCAACATTATCTTTTCTAAACACCTCAAAATAGATTTTCTACCTTCCTCCGACCAGGAGACTTCATTATGATGCCTCCAAGGAGCTTGAAGAAGAAATGACTTTAGTCACAGCCTCAGCATTCTGACAACCTCTGAATAGTTGGTACACTGACTAATTTGAACCAGAATTTCATCAGAGTCTCACAGCAGATTTGGATAGAATGGTTATTGTTATTAAATCAGGGCATGTTCTAAATGCAAGTCTGACTTTACCACAGAGACAGAGCAGGTGGCTGCTCCTCCCTCCCCACACAAAGCATTACTGGGAACAAAATGCAAAATGACCGGTGTGTGAGTCAATGGATGGGATTTGGAAAGAGTAGGCAATTTCCAGTTTGCCTAAGGTAAGCAAAAATTCCACAGTCAACTGCTGACTAAATGGATTAACAAACTCAAACATTTTCAGGTTAGGGAGAGAGAAGAATTTGCAAATGAACTGACAATGGATTTAACAGGTTTTAGCCTGAGGTAGTTTAAAATTTTGAACAACACTTGCGTAGGACATGGGGCAATCTTGAGGCAAACACTAGTATTAAATCAGCTTTGCTATTACTTACAGATCCCTTGGTTCACTGACTCTCCAAATTACTGTTGATTATTTCAGCATATTTCTAATTGGGTCACCAGGATAGGCATACTTCATCTGAGAAAGCAATATACACACATAGCAGGCTCACGCAAATCAAATATTCTGTTTTCTGTCCTCTGTTATTCAAAATATTGAAATATGCCATATTCATGACACAATGGAAATATTTAAACTGCAAACTGAAGCATATTCAAATATGGCTTAAAATCTGTTTATGCTGCAAGTATGTATTTCACAGGGAAATACATATGTTCAAATATTAATAAAGCTAACTGGATTCTCTACATTCTAGCTCAGAAGCTTTTCAAGGTATACTGCTGGGCATAAACTATGCATTGACCACTTTGACCGTTGTATTGTATTATAGGCAAACATTTCACCCAAGGGATTTGAATAGGGGCGACTCTGGACAATTTTTTTCTTGATTAAGCTTGTGTCACTCCCCCAACAAGAAGAAGTGGTTTGTGCCTTCCACCTCTAAAGCCAGCGCATCATGTGCCAAGACACACATGGCCAGAGCTACAAGCCATGAAACTAGTGAAAATAGGCCCTTATGCTACATCTCATTCAAACTTCCACTTTGATATATATCCCTTTTCACAATGAAAAAAGTTACATCTTTTAACTTCAAGCGGAAGAAGTACTTTTTGGTCAGCCAAGAACAAGGTGAGTGTGTTTCATTAGGGCCTGGGTGGAATGGGTCAGTTTGCAGAGGCAATGAACCTTGCCTGGGTGGAGAGAGCATGAGGGACCTTCTCCAGCAGGAAAACCTCTCATGTTATCCTCTCTGTCACTTACAAAGGTAATGGAGACAGTGAACATGGTTTGAGGTGAGAAGTCTCTTATATTGTCTCTTAAGTTACCTATCTGGTGGGACACTCCTTACATATATATGTAAACATTGACTCTTAATTAAAAAAAAAAAAAACACTAGGATATTATATCTTTTAATAATGCCCACTCTGGTAATTACATGAAGACTCTTGAGAGTCCCTTGGACTGCAAGGACATCCAACCAGTCTATCCTAAAGGAGATCTGTCCTGGGTGTTCATTGGAAGGACTGATGCTGAAGCTGAAACTCCAATACGTTGGCCACCTGATGCAAAGAGCTGATTCATTTGAAAAGACCCTGATGCTGGGAAAGATTGAGGGCAGGAGGAGAGGGGCCAACATAGGATGAGACGGTTGGATGGCATCACCAACTCAATGGACATGAGTTTGGGTAAACTCTGGGAGTTGGTGATGGACAGGGAGGCCTGGCCTGCTGCAGTCCATGGAGTCGCAAAGAGTCGGACACGACTGAATGACTGAACTGAACTGAAACCTGTGTAATGAAATGGCATAGAACAATAAAATAATCATACACGTTGCACCAACAATATCGAATTCCTGGTTTAGATATTGTACCATGCTTCCCTCCGATGTAAGCTATTGGGTGAAACTAAGAGGTAGCCATGCTACCTTTGCAACTTCTTTTGAATCTATAATTTCTATAAAAATAAAAAGTAAAATCAAAACAATATAAAAACACCCTCCTCTTCACAGAGCTGGTCATATTTTTTGGTGTTTTATGCAAGAGAACAGGAAGCTGTGAACTAAAACTGAAAATGACATCTGTTTCCAAGCTTTCTGTCAATTTTTTAAAAACAAATACTTCAATGATATTGAAAATGAGAACTCTGTAAGTTCCATGTTAAAAACACGGTACCAGGCTTTTGCCAACAGCCATCTACAGTTGTTCCAAAAGGAAGTACATCACCCCACTTTTACCAGAAAAGGTTTGCTTATTCATCACAAATCATAGAACAAGGCCCTGAAGCCACTTTTAATTGATTAAAAGGGAGTTAAAATGTTATTTCAGTGCACAAGGTACAGAAGAACATATAAATTGTTGCCTGAATACCAGGATCAACTATCAATCACTAACTACAACTGTGTTTTTGAATATGAGGAAGGCCCAGAAGAATATAACCAAACAATAAAGAAGTTTTAAGTCATCTTGTCACGGTTGGTCCCCTCCAATTCTAAAGAAATAAAGTTAAGAAAGCTGAGAAAGTAGTCTCACCGAGATTTCATCTTTGCATCATTATTCTACACGTAGAAGCCCAGAATAATACACTAATGAAAAACGTACGTGTGACACTTTTAAAATTCAAATCTCCTGGAGTTTGATAGAAAAGGTTTCTGTTGTTTATGTTGGATGGTTAACCAAATTCAGCTTTCATTATAATTACTGCTCCAGACCCGAATCAATACAAACACTCTTCTGTGTCTATATCTTAGACACATTTCAGACTATGTTATGTTTTTGAAGTGCTACAGTCTTCTCCGAAGCACAAAATGGTGTCTAAATTTGTCTCAAAGAGTCTGGTTGAAAAGAATGTTTAATCATTTAAAAATATGATTCTTTCACATTCTTTTAAGTATATTTTTCTCAATATTCAAAAATCTTTTACAATTAAAAATTATAATTATTTGGATTTCCCTAGTGGTCCAGTGGTTAGGAATCTGCCTGCCAATGCAGGGGACATGGGTTCCATCCCTGGTCTTGGAAGATTCCATGTGCAGTGAGACAACTAAGCCATAAGTACTGAGCCTGCACTCTAGAGGCCATGAGCTGCAACTACTGAGCCCATGCACCACAATACTAAAGCCTATGAGCCCCACAGCCCGTGCTCTGCAACAAGAAAAGCCACCACAATGCACCGCAACTAGGGAGTAGCCCCTGCTCGCTGCAACTAGAGAAAGTCCTCACTCAGGAATGAAGAGCCAGTCCAGCCAAAAATAAATAAAATTAAGAGATCAATTAACTAAATAAGCTTAATTATAATTACTTGATGTCTCAGTACTTATCCCACCAGCTGGATGCACATTCCCTGAGTCGGACACTTGGTGTCTCCCCAGGTGTGCTGAGTTGGCAAGGTGGTCAGGTGTCATTTTATTCTCATTTTCTGATTTTGAGAAAAAGATACTCTAAGTAACAGCTGGAATGTCAACAGATATAATTGCTGATAAATCCATTACATTCCAAAATGTAACACAGAAAGACAAAGACCCCTAAACTTAGTGTGAGCATAGAATGAAGCAGTAATACGATTGTATAGCTTTAAAGCAGAGATTATAGTCTACATACCAATGATCCTACTGGCTGAAACCTCACCTCTGAGCTTCAGATTCATGAATGCAGTGCCTACTCAAAATATCCACTTGGATTTCTTTCTGAAACTCATCTCATATCTAAAACATATTTCCTGATATGCTCCCCAGATTTTCTAGACCTGTACTCTTCTCAGTCTCAGTTGATGGGAAATTGGTTGTTGAGGGTAAACCCCTTGAATCAATCATGTTTCTCTTCTTTCTTCTGTAGCATTTCACTTCCATTAGGGCAGCATGCTCGTTCTCACTTTAGATAGATCCAAAATCCTATGACTTATCATCTCCACTGACTCTACCTTAGTTCCAGCCACCATTTTTCTTGCACAGATTGTTGCAATAGCCTTTAATTGTCATCCTGCTATACTAAGGGCTTTGAAGATGGATTCTTTATCACTAGTGCCATCTAGGAAGCTCTTGTTCTTGCTTATATATTCTGTATATAAAATATATTCCATATCCTAAAATATATAAAGAGTTCTTTGAACTCAATAATATAAAGACAAACAACCAAATTTTTAATTTTGTTGTTGTTCAGTCGCTAAGTTGAATCTGACTCTCAGCAACCCCATGGACTGTAGTCTGCTAGGCTTCTCTTTCCAGGGAGTTTCCCAGGAAAGGATACTGGAGTGGGTTGCCATTTCCTTCTCCAGGGGATCCTTTTAGATCAGAGATCTAACGTACATCTCCTGCATTGGCAGGTGGATTCCTTCCCACTGAACCACCAGAGAAGCCCAATTTTTAATTTTATTTATTTTTGTTTTTAAATTGCAGTATAACTGTTTTAAGATGTTGTGTTACTTTCTGCTGTACAGTGAAGTGAATTAGCTATTTGTATATGTATATCCCCTCCCTCTTGGATCTCATCCCCCTATCCCACCCATCTAGGTCATCACAGAGCACCGGGCTGAGCTCTCTGTGTTGTACAGCAGCTTCTCACTAACTATTTTTGCACACGCTAGTGTAGTTATCTCAAGTTTTAAAATTAGCAAAGAATATAATTGATACATTTTCAATAAATAGAAATTTGGGAACCAAGAAACAAGCATGGATCAGTGATAGCAGGCCTGCTAGACTGGAACTGTATGAAGAGGGCAGCATGAGCAAGTGAACAGGGCACTAAACCCTCTATGGAGGGAGCATGGAAAACAAGGAGGGCATGAGCGTGCTAGGACACATCCAGCAGCCCGATTATTTTGCTAAAAGGTTCCGCCTTGCTGAATGCTACAAATGTTGATCCTAACAATAGCACATGGTAACGTTGCCTTCAACTGCCCTAGATTGGCTGCCTTCAGCTGCCTTAGATGGTTATGTCCTCGCCTAACCATGAGTTATAATTACACTCACAGAAAGATTCAATTAGCTTAACAAATCATGGATTTGTAAAGTTCCTTGTACATGTAGTAACATGCCCACAAAGCATCTCTTTGTGTGATCCGGCAGCTGCTCCATCCTTACTTCACAGCATCATTACTTATGTGCTCGGCTGGCTATTGTCTAAATTACAGAATCCTTTGAGATGGGAAAAACATTGGAAGGAAATGTTGCTACACTTTAAGAATCGGAAGGGCCACAAATAAGAAGGGAAACATATTTTTGAATCAATGATAGGATACTGTTATAGTTTAATTACAATGTAATACAGCTCCATTTATACATACAGAGCACCAGACCTCCAGCAGTATTTTCGTTTTCTTGTGGATTCTTCTTTAATGGATGTCAAATATCATAAACTAAATCACAGAGGAAGCTTTTCTTTTGAAAGTGATTTTTTGTTTTGTACCTAGGGAAAATTTTATGTCTCTACCACAATAAACCGTGGAAAATTCTGAAAGAGATGGTAATACCAGACCACCTGACCTGCCTCTTGAGAAATCTGTATGCAGGTCAGGAAGCAACAGGTAGAGCTGGACATGGAACAACAGACTGTTTCCAAATAGGAAAAGGAGTACATCAAGGCTGTATATTGTCACCCTGCTTATTTAACTTATATGCAGAGTACATCATGAGAAATGCTGGACTGGAAGAAACACAAGCTGGAATCAAGATTGCCGGGAGAAATATCAATAACCTCAGATATGCAAATGACACCACCTTTATGGCAGAAAGTGAAGAGGAACTCAAAAGCCTCTTGATGAAAGTGAAAGAGGAAAGTGAAAAAGTTGGCTTAAAGCTCAAAATTCAGAAAACGAAGATCATGGCATCTGGTCCCATCACTTCATGGGAAATAGATGGGGAAACAGTGGAACCAGTGTCAGACTTTATTTTTGGGCTCCAAAATCACTGCAGATGGTGACTGCAGCCATGAAATTAAAAGACACTTACTCCCTGGAAGAAAAGTTATGACCAACCTAGATAGCATATTCAAAAGCAGAGACATTACTTTGCCGACTAAGGTCCGTCTAGTCAAGGCTATGGTTTTTCCTGTGGTCATGTATGGATCTGAGAGTTGGACTGGTCATGTATGGATGTGAGAATTGGACTGTGAAGAAGGCTGAGCACCGAAGAATTGATGCTTTTGAACTGTGGTGTTGGAGAAGACTCTTGACAGTCCTTTGGACTGCAAGGAGATCCAACCAGTCCACTCTGAAGGAGATCAGTCCTGGGATTTCTTTGGAAGGAATGATGCTAAAGCTGAAACTCCAGTACTTTGGCCACCTCATGTGAAGAGTTGACTCACTGGAAAAGACTCTGATGCTGGGAGGGACTGGGGGCAGGAGGAGAAGGGGACGACAGAGGATGAGATGGCTGGATGGCATCAGGGACTCAATGAATGTGAGTCTGAATGAACTCCGGGAGATTGTGGACAGGGAGGCTTGGGGTGCTGCGATTCATGAGATCTCAAAGAGTCGGACACTACTGAGCGACTGAACTGAACTGACCACAAACTGATAAACCAAATATTTTAGGTTAAGCTCAAATGCCCTGGATGTAGTCTTTCAAGCAAGTGAGTTATCTTGCTTCTTGAATTCATTTTCTTCCACTCTTCTGGTGGGGAGTGTTGAAGAAATTAGACCGATCAATTCAAATTGCCCTAGTGCCTACTTCTTCTCTGGTCCAGCAGGGTGCAAATGTTGGAAGATTGAAGTGACAAAAACTATAGATTGCCAGATTTGTTCTGGTATCAGGAGGTACAAACTTCCAGAGGAACCTACATTTTCTCACCCCAGGACTGAATCTTGATCAACCTAAAGCAAATCCCAGTTTGTTTCCCTGATTGTCACTGATTTATTTAGAAAGAGTAATATGATGCAATTCTGATCAGTGATCTAAAGCCCCCATTGACTGGGGACTTCTAGGAAAGCTACTCTTCCTCTTAAAAAGGTGCTCAAGTCATGGACAATTTCTCCTCCTTTTTTTTCCTGCCTTTTGCAATTATGTGATGGCTGGAGCTGCTGCAGCTGAGGTGTGGTCATAGGATAAGTCAGCATGCTCAGACTAGCTGAGCAGAAATGTGGAAAGTACTTGAGACCCATAGATGTGACTGAGCAGTTGAAATAGTGAAAGTGAAAGTGAAGTTTCTCAGTTGTGTCCCATTCTTTGCAACCCTATGGACTGTAGCCTACCAGGCTTCTCCATCCATGGGATTTTCCAGGCAAGAATACCAGAGTGGATTGCCTTTTCCTTCTCCAGGGGATCTTCCCAACCCAGGGATTGAACCCAGGTCTCCCTCATTGCAGGCAGACACTTTACCCTCTGAGCCACCAGGGAAGCAGTTGAAATAATCCCTCCTGAAGTTACTCTACCTCTGCATTTCTTGTTATAAGAACTCATGTTGGTGGGTTTTCTGTTGCCTGTGATTTTTTAGATTATTTACTCTTTATTATTTTTCTCATTATAAAAAAAACAGTGTGGCACAATCTGACACATTAATATACTGTGACTCAGTGTTTATTAAAAAAAAATTAGAAGCCAAGGACCTGAGTTTGGATTGTAATTTTCTCAGTTGGAGACCTGAGTCAGTTACTTAACTCCATTCATTTGCTCACTTGGTCAATGAATCAGTCATATTCTGCTTTCTGTTCTATAGTCCTCAAGGGTAATAAGAAGAACATACAGAACAATAAAAGAAGCAGACAGATTGGAATTTCTCTGAGCTCTAATTTATTTCTCTGAGAAAGAGAGAATTCTTGCCTAAGACCCCTGATTTCTGGGTTCTCTTCTAAGTAGTGATGCTGAACAGTTGATACCAGGTGTATGCATAACTAACTGATTAACTTTTCAAGAGTGACTAGCGCTAGGTGGGAGAAGTAAAGTTTAATAACATCTAAAGTATCTTTTAAACATAAAGGTTCAGATTAAGCATTTTGTACATAAGGGTTTTTCCCCATTTGTATGTTGGAGCTATACACACAGATGGTGGAGAACCAATTGTAAACCAATGAGGACTTTTTCTGCTTTTTCTGTTCATTTTTTCTCAAGCAAGCCAGTCACCTCTCATTCAGTAACATCATCAGTTATCGACAGCAAAACTTCTCTCAAATATTCCTCAGATTGTCTCATAAGTTGGAGAGATCTAGACTTTATGGAAGCCACATTTCTTTTAACTATTGTTATTTTATGATCATTAGTAAAAAAATAAATAAAATGGGATGTTATAACCAGAACAACTAAGAGTAGAAAGATGTACCGTTAGCTTGCTCATGTCCCTTCTGTGTTTTTGTCTTTTCTTATTATGTGGCTAAAATAATGCAAAAATTCCAGTTTTATCTCTTTGTTTTTCCTGTTTCAAGTTTGTCTCTTTATCTCTCAAAAGGTCTTACTCTGTCTCAGTGGCTGACTGCTTTATACATACTCTCCTTTGCTAATAAAATTATTTCTACTATTTATCTTTCAAATCTATTCTTTTTCTTAGCAATGACATCTTCAATAATGGGATTGATCATAATAAAGATTATTAAAAAGTCTGCTAGTTTATTGTGAGAGTTCAAGGAGATGCATGTATAAGGGTATTAAGTGTCAATTTCTTAGCTACTAATTTTAATGATTAATAATTAAATTTAACTATTGAGAAGTCCTTAAATAGTAATAAGGCATTCATGACTAAACGCATCAAGTTTTAACAGAAAAAGTTATTTTATGATCATTAGTTAAAAAAAAAGAAAGAAAAAACGGGATGTTATAACCAGGACAATTAAGAGTACAAAGATTTTAAAGTAAGGTGGTTTTGTTAGACTGTTGAGTCACTTGTACATAAAATCCACAATTTATCTGAAAGTGGGACACAAAATATTCTAAACCAAGGAGGCTTAATCATTCTTACCTTTTCTGCTTTAATTAAAAACAGACATGTCTGCGTTTTCCTATAAGAAGTTGGGATCCTGTATAGTAATGAGCTTAAACTCTTTAATTTTCTTTCATCTAAGCTTGATTTTTCTTCTGAAATCTCTAGAGTTTAGCCCTACAACAAAAGTATTTTAAAATATTAGTTTCTTCTACATGTGCATTATAAGGATGAGATACACAAGAAGCAAAAAGGACAATTGGTCCTCATGGCTGGACCAAGGGGGATGCTCAGCCCTACAAAGACAACCTATGGGCTAATGACTAAGTTATGCTAAGTCGCTTCAGTTGTGTCTGACTCTGTGAGACCCCAGAGACAGCAGCCCACCAGGCTCCCCCATCCCTGGGATTCTCCAGGCGAGAACACTGGAGCGGGTTGCCACTGCCTTCTCCAATGCATGAAACTGAAAAGTGAAAGTTAAGTCGCTCAGTTGTGTCTGACTCTTCACGATCCCATGGAATGTAGCCTACCAGGGTCCTCCATCCATGGGATTTGTTATGAGGCGCTACTAATTCTCTTCTCATGAAGTGCACATTTGCTCAACTGATCTTTTTCTCTGAGTTCTTTTATTCTAAAGCAGCATATTTAAGTATTGTTTCTCTCTATCTGCAAAGGCCACCCTGGGATTTAGTTATGATTATATTGTCTCTCAACCTGAACCTAATAACTAGTTTTTACACCACACACAACCTCCATATAAAAGTAAAGTCAGCTTTGCCAAAATTCTGAAAATAACCTTCATGACGATAGTAACAAGAAACACAATAATCTGCAACTTGGACTTTGGAAGAGGAGATTGGTAGAATATTCATAATAAGGGGAAGGGCTTCCCTGGTGGCTCCGTGGTAAAGAAACCACCTGCCAGTTGCAGAAGACAAAGGAGAAGTGGGTTAGATCCCTGGGTTGGGAAGATCCCCTGGCAAAGAAAATGGCAACCCACTCCAGTATTCTTGCTTGGGAAATCCCATGCACACACGAGCTTGGCAAGCTACCGTCCATGGGGTCGCAGAGTCAGAGCCTCCTTAGGGACTGAACAGCAACTGCAGTGATGGTAGTCAGATACAGGCCTTGAGAAATCTTGACTCAGAGCAACAGGGGACAGTATGGCTAGAGCCTCACTGTGAACAACCGTCTTCTCTACGAGAGTTTCTGTCATTGGAGTGAGAAGACAGAGAGTGGTTTGGAAGATCATTAGAAGTGGGCTATGAGATTACCAGGGCCAACTCAATTCTTACGGCTATTAATTATCTGAATGTCCCAGAAACCATAAAGGCTTGACTTCAGAAAGACCTCATGTAATGGAAAAATTATGTCACTGGTAATGAATGACATTTTCTACATGGACAGGTGATGTCAACAAGTAGTATCATCAACATATGGCTCATATGAGAAAGATGCTTCCAGTATTTGTAGGGTTCCAGGACAAAAGGAAAAATTAAATACAAGTGATCGGAATGACTCCAGTGGGACCAAAAGGGAAGAAGCATGTGAAAATATTGAGATATCACTGTTTTAAGGATAAATTCTAGGAAATGAGTTTACTTTATTTTGTTCTGGGATATTCTTCCAAGTAATATGAATAAGGAATTCTTGATATTTCACTTGAGTCTAAGGATATTTATCTGGATTAGAGTCTATTTACTTTTTGGTTATTTAAAAAACAAATGCATATCTCTCAAGAAATATGCCTGGAGAATACTAAAAGAATAAGGAATGTATTCATCTTCAAGGACAAGTGGGAAATTAGACAACTAAACAAGCCATAGCTATAGCTATATGGTATACTGAGTAACATGATAGCTCTTTGGGCATATGGTAATTTAGTCTAATTAACCACTGATTGTAGTTTAGACAGAGAAGTGAAAAGAGATTCTTGGAAGCATAGGTAAGATTTAGACTGATGAAAATAAGAAATTTTTGAATTATTCAGAGGAGATGAAAGTAGAATTGGGAGAGGAGGCTCTGAAGGAGATTTACAGGCAAAATAACTTTGTCTTATTTTTACAGGGCCAATCCAAGTAATTATGTTGTAAGGATATAATTGAGGATTTTGAAACTATGATTTTATTTTCCACAACATTTTATTATGAGGGTTAAAGGATAGATAACCACAAATCTTTAAAGATTAATTTTGTTTTCCATAGAGAGAATTCCTAGTCATTAGCTGATTTCTAGTGATAATCTCATTGCAAGATTGTCCATTCTGTGTATTAGAGCATGTGTGTGTAAGAGAGAGACCCGATGCTGATATGATCAGAGGAGAAGGAAGCTTATGTAATGTTGCTGTGTCATGGAGGGCAACAGTGTTTCTGCCACTTATCTCGGTTATTTTTAGGTAAGAGAGAATGAAGAATAATCCCTGACATCACGGAGCTTACACACTGGGGTGGACTATAACGGCTAAATGAATAATTACAAATTTCAATCAGAAAGCAGAACCTTTACATACATACAAATGTATATATATACATTTATGTATATGTTGTTGTTGCTTAGCCACTAAGTCATGTCTGACTGTTTGTGACCCCACGGATTGCAGCCCACCAGACTCCTCTGTTGGTGAGATTTCCCAGGCAAGAGGAACCCATTCCAGAAACCAGGGGAACTGGAATGGGTTCCCATTCTCTTCTCCAAGGGATCTTCACCCAGGGGTCAAATCTGAGTCTCCTGCATTACAGGCAGATTCTTTACTTCTGCGCTACCAGGAAAGGCCCAGGCATGCATGTATGTATATGAATTAGGATGTATGTGTATGTATGTATAGATAAATACATATGATTTCTTGCAGAGATGTCAATTTACCTCATCATGGAAGCAGACTTCAGCAGGCTGGTGCTGGAGCTTGGGGTCCGAGGGCAGGCAGATGGAAAAATGGATTTAAAGTAGGAGGAAGAAAGAACTAGCTGGAAACATGATCCGGAGCCCCAGAGCGTGGACTGAAACCCATGTCGTGTTTTTGGTTGCCTTTGACGTTGGTATACAGGACTGCTGCAGAATCCAGGGCTCCTCAGCCCAAAACTAAGTACACACACTTGACTCAGAAGCTGGAGAAGCTGAAGGAGGGTGTAGGCGAGCTGGGTCAGGTACTGAACAGGCTGCTGCCCGGCAGACAGGAAGCGAGCCAGCAGTTAGCGACAATGCCTGTGAGCAGCGACACCTGCCCCTGCACCTCAGCACTCCCCATCTCCCAGGAGGCCCTCTCCTGTTCCTCACCCTAATTGAAAACTTAAAAGAAAACGAATCCTGGGATATGAAGGGTAGCAGAAGTAAATTAACAGCCCTTTACAAAGTCATACAATGATGTTAGAAAGCAGACTTCTATTCCTGGCAAGTAAGTTGTGTCTGACGCTCAGTTGTGTCTGACTCTGCAATCCTGTGGACTGTAGCTGGCCAGGCTCCTCTGTCCATGGGGATAGGCAAGGCAAGAGAAGATGGTAAATGAAAGAGGACCCAAGGAGGCTTCTTGGATGTGATCATGTCCCTTTTTAAAAATAATCAGGATACTGTTTACACTAGTGTGTTCATTTTGTGAGCGTTTTGGAGGAATGGCCTTATAATTTATGCCTCTTCTCTGTGTACTTTATATTTTGACAAAAAGTAAATCAAGGACAATACAAAAATCCCAGTAATCACAACCTTGGTGAGCATTAGACATGAGTTAGGAAGATACTATGAGGACTAATCAATAAACAGGGAAGCCTGGCATGCTGCAGTCCATAGGGTCACAGAGTCAGATGTGACTGAATGACTGAACTGAATCAATAAACAAAGCTGACCTAAGTAGGAGGCTCAGGAAAGTCTACTTCATATGGTTTATTTTTAAGGTGAGAGTGAAGCTTAAGAGTCAGCTATTTGGATGAAGCTGGTGGAGTTACTAGATGAAGAGTGACAGTGCATTACAAGCCCAGGTGAGTGGAGAACAGTGGAAGGAGCGGGAGAAATGAGGCTTGAAGAAGATGCAGAGACCAAATAACGGCATCTCCGTCTGCTCAGGCTGCTGTGCAGAGTACCACGGTCGAGTGCATAAGCAAACGAAACGTATTTTCTCATCATTCTCAAAACCTGAAGTCCACAATCAGGATGCTTGCATGGACAGGGTCTGGTGAAAGCCCTCCTCGTGGCTTGCCAATGGCCACTATGTGCTCACGTGGACTTGGCTTTGTGCCTGTTAAATTATGAGCCAGCCTTATGAGCTCTGCTAACTTTAATATCCTCCGCAAAACTCTACCTCCACGTACACTGGGGGTTAGGATTTCAAAATATGATTTCCAGGGCAGGCAATTCATTCCCTAGCAAGTGAAGAGCTCGGTGTGCCACAAAACAGTTCCCCCACCGCCACCACCACTCTGTCTTAAGAATGTGCTTAAGGCTTTTCTGTGCAGGAGTGATCTCTTGAAGTTTCGAAAGAGCACTCTGTTTGCAGATTGGATGGAGTGAAAGGGGAAGACAAAGTTCTATCAGAAGCAATTGAAGTGTTTCAGGACAGAAGGAGGGAACGGTTGCTTAGATTCAACGGAGCAGTTTGTGCTGTGGAGTGGCTATAAGAAAATCATGGGTATGAATCCAGGCTCTACATTTCCTATATGATGCTTTGGGGCAATTATTGCCTAAGGTATGTATTGGGCTTCCCTAGTAGCTCAGCTGGTAAAGAATCTGCCTGCAAGGCCAGAGATCCCAGGTCAAGAAGATCCTCTAGAGAAAGGAATGGCTACCCACTCCAGTATTCTAGCTTGAAAAATTCCAGGGACTGTATAGTATTCATTTTTCATGTATTATTTTTATTAGTTTTTTCATCTGTAAAATTAAGATCATAATGGAACATCCTCCATAATATGTCACAGGTTTAGGCTCCTTGGGAAACAGAAGCTCCGATAGAACTATGTGTAGGGAGTTTCTTACAGAATGCTGTATGGGGGCAGGGAATGTAAAAAAAAAAAAAAAAAGGCAGAATTGAGGGGGAGGGGCAGATTTAAGTGTAATTAAGTCACAGTAAAGGTCTTGGCCAATTTTAATGAGAGTGCTGGAGGAGTATAGTCCCCCTCCCACTGGAATCCTTTCTAGTTGGGGTGGCAGGGTTTGCAGGTGAACTTGTGCACTGACCAAGCTTTGGGAAGGGTTGTGACATGGGGGCCCTTCTGCCAAAGGCAAGTCCTGAAGATGGACATCACTAAGAAGTGTGGGCTGCCAACATTACCAGCAACTGAACGAATGAGTCCTTGAACTATGAATGAAGTGGGAATCTGTGTCACCCAGCTCAGGGCAGCCTCTTTGCGGGGCTCTTGGAATTCACTGAGCTGAGGCTGCAAGCTGCTTAGCATCGTGCATATGCATCCTGCTAAGTTTGTTAGGCGATGAAGGATGAAGGTGGTGTCCATGGAATGGTGTGGGTAGGCTTCCAGGATATACAGTTGACCCTTGAACAACAGAGATTTGAACTATGCAGGTGCCTTATACACTGACTATTTTTCAATATTTACTACAATACTATAGGATCTGTGTTTGGTTGAAGCCATGGAAACAGAACCATGGATATTTTTAACTGGATAGAGATTCAGTGCCCCCTAACTGCTTCTGCCTCCCTCTCGGATATTGTTTAAGAGTCAACTGTATACTTAAGGGATAAAAACAAAGAGCACAATAGTATACATTAAGTAATATGTATTTAGATGTTTTGTGGAAGAAAAGGGAAGAGTGGATTTGGTAATATTTCCAAAAATAAAGAAAAAAACTAATGAAAGTAATTATATACAGTGAATGTGTATGTTGGGAGTGAGATAAAAGTGTAGCTTCTCACTCCTACAAGGAGTTATGTTTGGATGGATAAGAGCTATGTGGAAAGATTTAGGAATGGAAGCAAGACTTTGATGTTAGGAACTTTCTAGAGTTTTGAAATTTGAATAATAAAAATACATAATCTGTTTTTACACTGCTGAAAACTGTAAAATGCCTAAAATTAAATACAAAATAAAACCAAACAACCAAAGCTTATATTAAAATGGTAATCTAAGTACATACAATATATTCAGATCAAGTACCATTACAATAAATTCATTACAACTAAGCAGGGAATAAAAATATTAAATTCATTTCATCTAAACAGAAAATAAAGTTGTTTTATCTAAACATGGAAAAGAAATCTTTGTGTACTATTGGTGGGAATATAAATTGGTACAGCCACTATAGAAAACAGTGTGGTTATCTATTTTATAGATATCTATTTTATCCATAATATCAATAGTATATATACATCAATCCCAATCTCCCACTTCATCCTACCTCCACATTTCCCCTTGGCTTCCATATGTTTGTTCTTTACATCTGTGTTTCTATTTCTGTTTTGAACAAATACTGACCATCATTAATATCATTTTAAAATGAGGAAACCAAGGTTTGGGAAAGTTAGACTCTTTCATAATATAACAAAATTCTAAAGCAGTAAAATCAGGACTTGAATTTGTCTCTTTTGTTTCAACTTAATCTATTAATCATTAGGCTCACTGCTTAGTCCCAATCACCATTTTCCCTCAACCTGTAAATGGCTACTTAATCAGCTAGACAGTTAACTCTAGTGTGTTTCTCCTTAACCTCTAAGAATGCCCTGTATCTATCTGTCAATATGGAGCTTAGGAGTAAGGCGACATTCAAAGGGACAGATCTGAGATAGACTGATATAAAGATAGTAATTGGCTGAGATAATGTGGGATAAGGGAAGAAAGCCAAAGAGCAGAGACAAAGAAATGTGAACAATAAAGGACCTGGCAGAGAGAAGACCCCAGCAAAGCATCAGGAAAGCCACGGACTGAGAATCTCAAAGAAGAGCAGATGGGAGGCAATATAAAGACTGGAAGCATGTACTTTTTTTGAATATTTATTTTTTAATATAAATTTATTTGTTTTAATTGGAGGCTAATTACTTTATAATATTGTATTGGTTTTGCCATATATCAACATGAATCTGCCACAGGTGCACATTTATTTTCTTGTGCTGGGTCTTAGTTGAGGCACATGGGATCTTCAAGCATATGAACTCTTTGGGGGTGGCATGTGGGATCTAGTTTCCTGACCAGGGATTGAAACCTGGTGTCTGGGAATCGAACCCAGATCCCTTGAACTGCAGTGAGAGTTTTAGCCACTGGACCACCAGAGAAATCTCTCCTGAAAACGTGCACGTGCATGGTTTATATCAAGATCATTGGTTATGTTGCAGGCAGCATTTCTGGTCAAAGTCGTGAAGCAGAAAACAGCTTAGCTTTACTACGTTTCCATGACCTCTTTCAATCTCCCAACATAGCATACCTCAGTTAAACTTAGAGCAGATTCTTTAAATGAATGGATAAAGTCATTATAGAGAGCTCTCATTTAGATCACTTATGCACTAAAATTGCAATGAAATTTATATAAAATGCGCACTGCATTAGACAGTACCATTAATTATATAATCAGAAAAAAATGAAGAGAATAAGAAAAATAAAAGTATTATATTTAGGGATGAGTCAAAATATTTGTATATAATCATGAAGACTTTGGAGATATATATACACAAAACAGTCCTACAGAATGGACAGGTTGATGTTGCCAAAATGAAGAAAATAGATAGGAACTATAGAAGGCAATGGCCACCCACTCCAGTACTCCTGCCTGGAAAAATCCATGGACGGAGGAGCCTGGTAGGCTGCAGTCCATGGGGTCACTAGGAGCCGGACACGACTGAGCGACTTCATTTTCACTTTTCACTTTCATGCACTGGAGAAGGAAATGGCAAACCACTCCAGTGTTCTTGCCTGGAGAATCCAAGGGATGGGGGAGCCTGGTGGGCTGGCGTCTATGGGGTCGCACAGAGTTGGACACGACTGAAGCGACTTAGCAGCAGCAGCAGCATAGAATTAGGCACCCTAATATACGTGTTCCAAGAAACCACGACATGTTACATACATTTTTACTAAAATTTTATAGAGAAGAAAGATAAGATAATAAAAATAAATTTTGTGAGGAAGAAAATATTCAGCATCACTTTACAATCTGCAGGTGTTTCCTGGATGTTTTTACTCTTTCCATCACTGTCAATTTAATAATTTCCACTTCTCCAAGCTACAATAAAAAGTGAAATTGGTTCTCAGAGATAATTTTTTTTAAATAATAACCACTAATAATAATATTAAGGGTAATGATAATAGCAACAATAGTGATTTGAAAGTTCATTTTTACCAAGAGTATTGAATATTTAGGTAGATTAAAAGAAGTCGGCTTGTATTTACCATACACCTTCCAAGGTTCACCTTCCTTGAAATCTCTTGCCTCATACTGATTAATAGTAGATAAATGGGTAAATACTCATAGAATAATAAAAGATGAGTAACAGCTAGGTGAAAAATGCCTATCGGAAGGTTAGAGAAAACACATTTAGTGTGTCTACCATATACTTACATCCATCTGTCTAGTGTAAAAGTAAATCCAGAATTCTGTTTACTGAATCTCTCTACCAGACATCTGAGTGTTCAATTGTGTCCTTATACTTCCTTCAGTGACTATAGGAAAGATTTGGCAGTAGGGAACAGTTGTCATATTAGAGCATGCCATAAAGAACATGGTTTTGCTGGCCATTTCCTACCATTTGCTAAAAATCTCTGAGAGTTACAAAAGGATCTGTGACAGAGTCAGATAAAACTAAGATCTATAGGGTTAGATATTTCAATCAATCTTTACATAGCAATTTACTTGTTGGAAATCCAAAGGGCATGACAACAGAGAGAAAATAAGTGAGCTATTACAATTTAAAAAAAAAAAATCCCCATATCCATTCATTTTCAAATATGAGCTAAACTTGAGTTCTGGGCATATATGTTTACAGTAAGATTTCTTTTTATCATCTAATGAACCTAAATGGAAATTGTTTAATGCAAAAACTCATAGGATAGTTCATGCAAATGGAGGAGGCAGTCAATTTACAGACTAATATCTTCCAGTAAGTATAATAAACTGAAATGTGAAACAGACACCTACAGGAGCTCCTAGTCTGCTTCAAGTCGCTGAACTATAGACACATCATAGTGAAGTGGAACCAGCATTACAGCATATATTTCTTTTAAGTTTAAGAGATCATCTTGATGTGGAACTCATGATGTGTTTCCCTTTTGTTCAGAAGTCAAATAAGCAAAAAATAAAATAAAATAAAATAACTGGAAGGCCTATTTTACTTCAGAGAAATATAATTCTGCTAGGAGAAAAATTTGAATAGGTTGCTTCAAAAGAATCCATGTGATTTAGTTCTAACATATCAATGATTTTTATAATGCATTGGTACCTTTATCTTGTATTTTGTAAAGATTAATATCTCCATTGGTAAAATTCTTTAAAGCCCTTGGATAAAACGCTGACTAAAGTTCACTGCCTGATTATTTATGTTTCATCTGGCATTGTGGTTTCCCAAATGTAACTCTGCAGATTGTGTACCATATGTTTTCAAGTATAGGACTTTTGTTTCCAAAAGTATTTGTTTCTTATATTCAGTAACAGAATTGCTTGTCTGCCAGATACTATGCAATCTTGTTATGTAAATAAAATAAATTCTAAAAGCTGACATTTCTCTCTTTTAGAAAAAATAGTTTCAAAAATGAAGAAAGAGAATCATAAATTCTAGCCCTTAGGACAGAGAACGGTGCACACAACTGTAAACATGAAAAAGATGAGTGCAGTTTGATAGATTGGATTAATCATGAAATGGGATAAAAAATGGTGGGTTTGACTACAAAAAGACCACATGAGGAAATTTTGGGAGGGCAATGGAGCTCTTCATGATTGTGTTCATGACTATAAGAGTCTATATGAGCCTTTAAACTGAGAAATGTATACACAGAAGAAAACACTATAATACATATATTAGAGGTATAGAAGCAGATGGATGGGTGAAACTCTATGAACAACACGTGTAGGTGAATTTATTTGTATATAAATTACATCCAAATTTGACTGAATATCTTGTTGTTACCTATACATTAAAACTTACAAAGCTACAACCATGGTTCTGTCATAAATAGAGCAAATAATTATACAATGAACTCAACAAAAATTTGAACACCATCAAATATACAATCCCCTGCTTCAAAGTATATTTGTAATTTTGAGTAAGATATCTAAAATAATTGACTGGTGTTTATATTTCTAATCTAATTGAAAATAGTAATCACACATTTTCTCTTTGACAGAGTAAGCTCATAACAGACTGGTTCCAAATCAGGAAAGGAGTATGTCAAGGCTGTATATTGTCACCCTGCTTATTTAACTTATATGCAGAGTACATCATTAGGAATGCTTGGCTGGATAAAGCACAAACTGGAATAAAGATTGCCAGGAGAAATATCAATAACCTCAGATATGCAGATGATACCATCCTTTTGGCAGAAAACGAAGAAGAACTAAAGAGCCTCTTGATGAAAGTGAAAGAGAGTGAAAAAGTTGGCTTAAAACTCAACATTCAGGAAACTAAGATCACAGCATCTGGTCCCATCACTTCAGAGCAAATAAACGGGGAAACAATGGAGAAAGTGGCAGACTTTATTTTTGAGGGCTCCAAAATCACTGCAGATGGTGACTGCAGCAATGAAATAAAAAGACGCTTGCTCCTTGGAAGAAAAGCTATGACCAACCTAGACAGTATATTAAAAAGCAGAGACATTATTTTGCCAACAAAGGTCCATCTAGTCAAAGCTATGGTTTTTCCAGTAGTCATATATGGATGCAAGAGTTGGACTCTAAAGAAAGCTGAGCATAGAAGAATTGTTGCTTTGGAACTGTGGTGTTGGAGAAGACTCTTGAGAGTCCCTTGGACTGCAGAGAGATTCAACCAATCCATCCTAAAGGAAATCAGTCCTGTATATTAGTTGGAAAGACTGATGCTGAAGCTGAAACTCCATACTTTGGCCACCTTGTGAAGAACTGACTCACTGGAAAAGACTCTGATGATGGGAAAGATTGAAGGCAGGAGGAGAAGGGGATGACAGAGGATGGGATGGTTGGATGGTATCACTGACTTGGTGGACATGAGTTTGAGCAAGCTCCAGGAGTTGGTGATGGACAGGGAAGCCCTGGCCTGCAGCAGTCCATACGGACCAAAGAGTTGGACATGACTGAGCAACTGAACTGAAGCTCGTAAATTTAGTCTTTTGCCTCTTTTCCTCATATTTCAGATCCTAGAATTTTTATTGAAAAATAATCCTTGTATGCAGCTTTAGAACAAGAGTTCTATTTATTGGACACAGAACTCAAGCAATGCATCCATTGCTATCTCATGGGCTATACTATAGCCTGCGAGACTCCTCTCCCCATGGAATTCTCCAGGGAAGAATACTGGAGTGGCTTGACATTCACTTCTCCAGGAGATCTTAGCTTCTCAGGCATCTGCCCAACCTATGGTCTCCTGCGCAAAGGCAGATTCTTTACCATCTGAGCCACCAGGGAAGCCCAACTATATTACTACCTGCTAGTAAATGATGTATTTTCTTGCTTATCTTTTGTCTCTAATGATTCAGTTTTCTCCCAACACTTTTCTCCTTCAGAACTAATGCAAATCACCATTGGTATAGGGCATTACAAGGTCAGTTGGTATCATTAATAGTTTATGTCTCCTAAGTTCTTTTCTTCATTTGACAGCACCTTTGGCATATTTCTTCATTACATTAAACCAGTTTCCTACTGTACTGCACATGAAAATCTAATTTTTAAAATAATTCTTAAGAAGCACAACAATAAAAATAAACTAAAATAATCTAAGAAATTAACTCTCTTCAACGTGCAAATGAAAAATTGTAGGTTCCCAGAATAATTTAAATGAACACAATTACAGACAGAAGATAATTGTTAAGCAAGATAAGGTGTCAGTCAAAGGGCAATTTAGTTAAAATAACCAAACTAGTTGGGCCAAGAAGTTCATTTTGAGAAAACTTTTATCTGCATAAATTTCTATTTGGAGAATCATTCATCACTTGACATGCACATTTTGAGGACTCTGTGTGTCTATATGGTCGTTGCTGCTGCTAAGTCGCTTCAGTCGTGTCCGACTGTGCAGCCTCATAGACGGCAGCCCACCAGGCTCCCCCCGTCCCTGGGATTCTCCAGGCAAGAACACTGGAGTGGGTTGCCATTTCCTTCTCCAATGCATGAAAGTGAAAAGTGAAAGTGAAATCACTCAGTCATGTCTAACCCTCAGCGACCCCATGGACTGCAGCCTTCCAGGTTCCTCCTCCCATGGGATTTTCCAGGCAAGAGTACTGGAGTGGGGTGCCATGGTCATTACATTCTTGCAGTTATTAAATAACTCATTTTAATTTTGAATATTTGTTGCTTTAATGACCTAAACTTGGCATTGCATTCTTTTCTTTCCTTATTAGTGAGGCTAAGCATTTCTTTCTCTTGTGCCTGTTGGACATCATATTTCTTCATCAGTGAATTTAAATAACATTTGTTGAGCATCTTCTGCAATGAATAAAACATATCTGCCTTCATGAATGGAGAAGGCAATGGCACCACACTCTAGTACTCTTGCTTGGAAAATCCCATGGATGGAGGAGCCTGGAAGGCTGCAGTCCATGGGGTGGCTGAGGTCAGATATGACTGAGTGACTTCACTTTCACGCATTGGAGAAGGAAATGGCAACCCACTCCAGTGTTCTTGCCTGGAGAATCCCAGGAACAGGGGAGCCTGGTGGGCTACTGTCTATGGGGTCACACAGAGTCAGACACAACTGAAGCAAGTTAGCAGCAGCAGCAGCAGCAACAGCAGCCTTCATGAAACTTAATTTTAATAAGTATTTAATCAAATTACCTGATGATTTTGGGGGACTTTCTAGGTGCTCCAGTGGTTAAGACACCATGCTCCCAAAGCAGGTGGCATGGATTCTATACATCCTTGGGAAACTAAGATCCTACATGCTGCTTGGCCAAAAACAAAAGTTATCTCATAATTTTCTATTAGTACATTGATTATTAATATATTACAAGTATATATGTGTCATTTAATTTATTTTTTACCTGTGTTAA
This sequence comes from Nanger dama, assembly GCA_917880005.1. Classification (NCBI taxonomy): domain Eukaryota; kingdom Metazoa; phylum Chordata; class Mammalia; order Artiodactyla; family Bovidae; genus Nanger; species Nanger dama. Next base: position 7,769,033 of record CAKJTW010000032.1, on the reverse strand, counting down.
ATATATACAGTTTTTAACCCCATCATCTTTCTCAGGATGGTTTCTGAATTAAAGAGTGATGCTTAGAAAGATAGTTCCCACATATATTTATCTTATGATTTATTTATGTTTTGTAAAAGATATTTAAGTCAAATTTACAAGAAAAATATTGATATATATTATAACATTATTTCTAACATTTTTATCTCTTTTAATACTGAGCTAATTATTAATTTCTTCTAATTGAATAGTCTTCCCTTTCCTTATTGATTCAAATGACTATTTTTTCATATACTACATTTCAAAACATGTGCCTGTATTGGGAATACCCTTTTATGTGTGTTAGTTTGTATATTTTTCACTCATTTCCTACTTATTTAATTGTCCACTATTATTATATATTTCAGTATCTGGTCATAATTCTTTAACTCAGTTCACTCAGTCATGTCAGATTCTTTGCTACCCAATGAATTGCAGCAGGCCAGACCTCCCTGTCCAACCCCAACTCATAAAGTTCACTAAACTCACATCCATCGAGTCAGTGATACCATCCAGCCATCTCATCCTCTGTAGTCCCCTTCTCCTCCTGCCCCCAGTCCCTCCCAGCATCCGAGTCTTTTCCAGTGAGTCAACTCTTTGCATGAGGTGGCCAAAGTAGTGGAGTTTCAGCTTTAGCGTCATTCCTTCCAAAGAACACCCAGAACTGATCTCCTATAGAATGGACTGGTAGGATCTCCTTGCAGTCCAAGGGACTCTCAAGAGTCTTCTCCAACATCACAGTTCAAAAGCATCAATTCTTCGGCGCTCAGCCTTCTTCACAGTCCAACTCTCACATCCATACATGACTACTGGAAAAACCATAGCCTTGACTAGACGGACCTTTGTTGGCAAAGTAATGTCTCTGCTTTTGAATATGCTATCTAGGTAGGTCATATCCCTCCTTCCAAGGAGTAAGCGTCTTTTAATTTCATGACTGCAGTCACCATCTGCAGGGGAGCCCCCAAAATAAAGTCTGACACTGTTTCCACAGGTTCCCCATCTATTTCCCATGAAGTGATGGGACCAGATGCCATGATCTTTGAGCTTTAAGACAACTTTTTCACTCTCCTCCTGCACCTTCATCAAGAGGCTTTGAGGTTTTTTTCACTTTCTGCCATAAAGGTGGTGTCATCTGCATATCTGAAGTTACTGATATTTCTCCCGGCAATCTTGATCCCAGTTTCTGCTTCTTCCAGCCCAGCGTTTCTCATGATGTACTCTGCATAGAAGTTAAACAAGCAGGGTGACAATATGCAGCCTTGACAAATTCCTTTTCCTATTTGAAACCAGTCTGTTGTTCCATGTCTAGTTCCAACTGTTGCTTCCTGACCTGCGTATAGGTTTCTCAAGAGGCAGGTTGGGTGGTCTGGTATTCCCATCTCTTTCAGAATTTTCCAGTTTATTGTGATCCACACAGTCAAAGGCTTTGGCATAGTCAAGAAAGCAGAAATAAATGTTTTTCTGGAATTCTCTTCCTTTTTCCATGATCTAGCGGATGTTGGCAATTTGATATCTGGGTCCTCTGCTTTTCCTAAAACCAGCTTGAACATCTGGAAATGCACGGTTCACATATTGCTGAAGCCTGGCTGAAGAATTTTGAGCATTTCTTTACCAGAGTGTGAGGTGAATGCAATTGCACAGTAGTTTGAACATTCATCGGCATTGCCTTTCTTTGGGATTGGTTGAAAACTGACTTTTTCCTGCCCTGTGGCCACTGCTGAGTTTTCCAAATTGCTGCCGTATTGAATGCAGCACTTTCACAGCATCATCTTCCAGGTTTTGAAATAGCTCAACTGGAATTCCATCACCTCCACTAGCTTTGTTCATAGTGATGCTTTCTAAGGCCCACTTGACTTCACATTCCAGGATGTCTGGCTCTAGGTGAGTGATCACACCATCCTGATTATCTGGTTCATGAAGATCTTTTTGTACAGTTCTTCTGTGTATTCTTGCCTCCTCTTCTTACTATCTTCTGCTTCTGTTAGTTCCATACCATTTCTGTCCTTTATCGAGCCCCGTCTTTGCATGAAATGTTCCTTTCATAACTCTAATTTTCTTGAAGAGATCTCTAGTCTTTGTCATTCTGTTGTTTTCCTCCATTTCTTTGCAATGATTGCTGAGGAAAGCTTTCATATCTCTTCTTACTATTCTTTGGAACTCTGCATTTATATGCTTATATCTTTCCTTTTCTCCTTCGCTTTTCATTTCTCTTCTTTTCACAGCTATTTGTAAGGCCTCCCCAGACAGCCATTTAGGTTTTTTTGCATTTCTTTTCCATGGGGATGGTCTTCATCCCTGTCACCTGTACAATGTCATGAACCTCCATCCATAGTTCATTAGGCACTCTATTTATCATATCTAGTCCCTTAAATCTATTTCCCACTTCCAATGTATAATCACAAGGGATTTGATTTAGGTCATACCTGAATGGTCTAGTGATTTTCCCTACTTTCTTCAATTTAAGTATGAATTTGGCAGTAAGGAGTTCATGATCTGAGCCAAGGTCAGCTCCCAGTCTTGTTTTTGCTGACTGTATAGAGCTTCTCCATCTTTGGCTACAAAGAATATAATCAATATGATTTTGGTGTTAACCATCTGGTGATGTCCATGTGTGGAGTCTTCACTTGTGTTGTTGGAAGAGGGTGTTTGCTATGACCAATGTGTTCTCTTGGCAGAACTCTATTAGCCTTTGCCCTGCTTCATTCTGTCCCCAAGCCAAATTTGCCTGTTACTCCAGGTGTGTCTTGACTTCCTACTTTTGCATTCTAGTCCCCTATAATGAAAAGGACATATTTAAGGTCTTGTAGTTCTTTATAGAACCATTCAACTTCAGCTTCTTCAGCATTACTGGTTGGGACATAGACTGGGATTACTGTGATAGTGAATGGTTTACCTTGGAAACGAACAGAGATCATTCTGTCGTTTTTGAGATAGCCTCCAAGTACTGCATGGAAAAGACTCTTGAGAGTCCCTTGGACTGCAAGGAGATCCAACCAGTCCATTCTGAAGGAGATCAACCCTGGGATTTCTTTGGAAGGAATGATGCTAAAGCTGAAACTCTCCAGTACTTTGGCCACCTCATGTGAAGAGTTGACTCATTGGAAAAGACTCTGATGCTGGGAGGGCTTGGGGGCAGGAGGAGAAGGGGACAACTGAAGATGAGATGACTGGATGGCATCACGGACTCGATGGACATGAGTGTGAGTGAACTCCGGGAGATGGTGATGAACAGGGAGGCCTGGCGTGCTGTGATTCATGGGGTCACAAAGAGTCGGACATGACTGAGCAACTGAACTGAACTGGACTGCATTTCAGACTCTTTTGTTGACCATGATGGCAATTCCATTTCTTCTAAGGTATTCCTGCCCACAGTAGTAGATATAATGGTCATCTGAGTTAAATTCACCCATTCCAGTTCATTTAGTTTGCTGATTCCTGGAATGTCAACGTTCACTCTTGCCATCTCCTGTTTGACCACTTCCAATTTGCCTTGATTCATAAACCTAATATTCCAGGTTTCTATGCAATATTGCTCTTTACGGTATTGGACCTTGCTTCTATCACCAGTCACATCCACAGGTGGGTGTTGTTTTTGCTTTAGCTCCACCCCTTCATTCTTTCTGGAGTTATTTCTCCACTATTCTCCAGTAGCATACTGGGCACCTACCGACCGGGGAATTCCTCTTTCAGTATCCTATCATTTTGCCTTTTCATACTGTTCATGGGGTTCTCAAGGCAAGAATACTGAAGTGGTTTGCCATTCCATTATCTTGAGTAACCTTGTCCATTTACAATGTTCATTAAACTTTGAAAATACTTTGTAATTTCCTAAAAAAAATTTTTTAGGATTTTATTTAAAATTATTTAAAAATTATTTTAAACATGAGAATGAATTGTCACTATTAAAGTATTTTAACATTCATCTAAGATCATGATATAGCTCTTTTTTAAATTGAGATTTTTAATGTATCAATAAATTCTATAGTTTTTTTCATATATATTCTACAGAGTTTTGGTTAATTCCCTGATGTTTTATATTTTTGGTGATAATACACATGGAGATATTCCTTCATTTTATTTTCTAATTGATTTTTAACCCTTTTTTTTTGTATTTAGTTCACATGAGTTTTCCCCACAATGGAATGAATTAATTGGATTTTGTAATCTTGAAATGCTTTCTCTTGCTGATGCAGTTTGAATATTTTCTTCAGTAACTCATAATATATTCACTGACTTCAGAAACTATCCTGGTTTATTGTTATCCAAAGATAGCAGTTTTAGTTTAGTTACCTAGAAATGTTCTATTTTTTAATTTAAAAATTTAATATTCCAATGCTTTCATACTGATAAATTTGTGGTGCTGCTCAGCTTACTGATTTTCAGCCCAGATAGCACAAGCTATTTATAAATGACAAAGCACTGCAACCAATTAGCCCATGTGATGTATGTTATTACAAAAATTGGGGATAAAGCTTTTATGCAAACAAACAAAGAGAAACTTTCCCTGGGCTTGACATCTTGAATCCCACATAAGCTTAATTAAAGGTTTGAGGGAAAATAAACACACTTTTAAGGCTTCATTTGGGTTTCCAACTGCCTCCTCATTTTCTCTCATATACGGACAGTTATTCAGAAGTAAGGTGTTGAAAGTACAGCTGAAGCTGTGCAAAGAATTTCAAACATAACGAGAAATCAAGAAAAACTGGGCCTCTTTTTTCTTTCTCCCTGTTTCTGAATGAGTTCTCCCTCTGCAAAATCTGTTAAAAAAAACTAATGTTGCATTTAAGTATGAATTCCAACTGAAACGTATCTAGACCTATTTTCATATTGAGTCCCAGCCCAGTCAGTTACTTTCTCAAGGATCTTTATAAATAGGTTATAAATTTTCATCTTGAGCACTCCCCCAGTAAGTTATCTTTTCAAGGATATTTATAAATAGGTTATTGAATAAATTAGTCTTATTGGAATAATTATCTTTCATCACACTCAGGCTCCTGTTCACAGAATCTAAGGACAAAGTTAGAACTACAAGGGCACATTGAAATGGAACCTGGAATGCAGTTTTTAGTTTAACTCAGAATAACAACCCTAACCTATGTCTGTTCAACAGCCTAGGCTTTCTGTTAAAGCAAAACACATAAAAGTGGGCTCTTGGCAATTACCTAATGAATTCAATCACTCCACAGTCAAGCTGGATCATTGGGGAAATCTTACTATATGTGTAAGTTTGTCTTTGTTTTTGTTTTCTTGTTTGTTTTTATCTTTCATAAAATAATAGCTAGAAGGGAGACTTCATCTGCTTAGATCGTATAGTCCCTGAACAATAATCTCTCAGTTCATTGTAAGCTACAAGTGTCTTCTGCATAATGATAGAATTATTCAGTGAGAAAAAAACATAAAGTAAAAGATTTTTGAAATACTTTAGTTCAATAATTCTCCTTCCCTGGCTTCTGTAATATACTCTATCAAATCTCTCTCATGTTGAATTATAAGGTCTTAATTGGTCCACTTGATTATGCTGCTAAGCTGTTAAGTCACTTCAGTCGTGTCTGACTCTGTGCAACCCCACGGACGGCAGCCCATTAGGCTCCCCTGTCCCTGGGATTCTCCAGGCAAGAACACTGGAGTGGGTGGCCATTTCCTTCTCCAAGGCATGCAAGTGAAGAGTGAAAGTGAAGTCGCTCAGTTGTGTCTGACCCTCAGCGTCCCCATGGACTGCAGCCTTCCAGGCTCCTCCGTCCATGGGATTTCCCAGGCAAGAGTACTGGAGTGGGGTGCCATTGCCTTCTCCACCACTTGATCATAGATTACCATTTTTAACTCTAAAGTTAGCTTCACGACTCTTTATTGTAAACTTTTTATTTCGTATTGGGGTATAGCTGATTAACAATGTTGTGACAGTTTCAAGTGAACAGCAAAGGGACTCAGTCATACATATACATGTATCCATTCTCCCCCAGATTCTCCTCCCATCCAGGCTACCACGTAACATTGAGCAGAGTTCCATGTGCTAAACAGTAGGTTCTTGTGGGTTATCCATTTTAAATATAGCAGCATGTACATGTCCACCATGAACTCTTTAAATATCCCTTCCCTGTATCTTTCCCCCAGCAACCATAAGTTTATTATCTCTCTTTCTACTTTGCAAGTAAGTTCATTTTTATCATTTCTTTTTAGATCTCACATGTAAGAGATGTCATATGATATTTCTCCTTTTCTGTCTGATTTACTTCACTCAGTATGACAATCTTTAAGTGCATCCTCGTTGCTGCAAATGGCATGATTTCATTCTTTTTGATGGCTGAGTAATATTCTATGGTGTATATTTACCACATCTCCTTTATCCATTCTCTGTCGATGGCATTTAGGCTGCTTCCATGTCTTGGCTATTGTAAACAGTACTGCAATGAACACTGGGGTGCATGTATCATTTGAATCATGTTTTTCTCTGGATATTTGCCCAGGAGTGGAATTGCAGGGTGATATGGTAGCTCTATTTTTAATTTTTAAAGGAAACTCCATACTATTCTCCATAAGGGCTGTACCGATTTGTAGCCCCACCAACAATGTAGAAGAGTTCCCTTTTCTCCATACCCTCTCCAGAGCTTCGTGACTCTTATGAGCTCACTGCAGGTAGATTCTCTACCATCTGAGCCACCAGGGAAGCCCTGAACTGATTTAGCATTTCTTAAATCTCCACAGTTTCAGCACGCTGTGAAACTTCACCAGAGGGTAACCATCCCCTGGCTCCGATCTGCAAACTTTAATAATTTCTAACTTGACTGTTCTGGTCACCTCGCTTTGAACGTCTTATAATTACCTAGCATCTTCCAGACTGTCATCATAAATCCAGCTAACGAAAAGAAACTTATTATTCCTACCTAGAGAGAATGACCTAATCTATTTGTTGATTCTAGACAATTTCCTAAACATGCATACCGTGGCTCCTTCCAAAGTAACCAGCTAAGAAAGAGCTAAAATTAATCTATCATGAATATATTTTATTTGCTTTTCTAAATTATTTTTAAGGATCATGAGAAACGAGTTCACTAGAACAGCTTCTGCAGAAGAAATATTAATTCTGCTACCCCAAAATTTAAAGACTTGCTGCTGCTAAGCAAATCAGTGAAAATCTTTGATCACACTGGGTTGAGCTTCCATCTTGTATTTAGCCCCAGGAAAATAAATCCTAAGCATAAGATTTGCACTAAAAAAAAAAAAAAAAAAGTTCATAGTGGCCTGAAGATTAGAGTAAAATTGATGTTTTTTATTTTATGCAGGCAAGTGGTCCCTGTGCAGAGCATTAATGTTGGTACCTACACCAACTAAACTATGAAATAGATTCATTTTCTGTGAGAGCATTCAATAGATGAAGAATGCCAATGTTCAATACATTGGCCCAATAGCTATGCTAAGATGCTTCTTCCTTTGAATGTACCAAGTTAACTAGCTTTAACCTCAGCACAAATGGAAAACTCAAACTTCTGAAAAGTGTTTAAAATGCAATGAATCTTTGATCTTTCATCCAGAGTTTATACATTTTAAAAGCATATGTATAATACTCACATTTCATAGCAATTTTGCCTGGGTAAAGCCATCTCAGATGGAATCCTTTTCTAGTCAAATTTTCAATTCACAAAAGCTAGCCTGTCTTTTCCTTTCTAGATGATCAGATGTCCTGAATTATCTTCCATATTAATGATTATGTTTCAAGAATATGAAAGACTAAATATCACAAAAATACTATTGATGTAACTGAAATCATATATTCAAGAAAAATGGAACGAACAAATATAATCTTTAGATTAAGAATCAATATAGACAGCATATTTCATTTGGATAGAAGAACAACACCTGTTTAAATTTGGAACTTAATCTTAGTTTTATTCTCAGTGGAAAATTGAACTTAGAATTGATATAAAATAAAAGAGCTTTGGATAATTTATATTAGCAAAATTTGAGGATTTTTAATCCCAAATTCCAGTAAAAAATATACACAGCAGTATTACCTTATTATTCATTTTATTATATAGTTTGCTTTGTAAGAATCCTATGTAATACCCTCAAGATTAAACAGAACACAAAAAACAGAGCATTAAAAAAGAACAACTTTATATCTAGTTTGTGCAACCCATACTGGAAGATGATGTTCTCAAATGTCATATACGATAGTATGTATACTGAAATGCTTTAATGTGCTACTCCAAATGCAATTCTTAAATACAGGGTTCTTCTAATCTTTTAGATTCTGAGCTGTTGGAATGTAGGAAAAATAGACTTGAAATGAAATGATCATTTCTATCTGCTTGTGACATAATAAATACTTGGGAACGATGAATAATTCTTTTAACTTCCACATTTTTCTTAATTCTTATATTCTCTTTTTCATAATCCATTCTTGTCTCCACAATTTATAAGAAAATCTATTTACTTATTATGTAATTTACCATTTACTTATTTTTATTTAAGGAGGGGAGTATTTAATAGTTTAAAAATTATCTTAATATAGGCTTCAATTTTTAAAAGTGGCTCATAACAGCCTGCAAAATATGCAGCTTTGTTTGTGTTTCCAGACACTATTGATAACCAGATAAATGCTTTTGAGGGGAATGTAACTAGGACATGTGATGTGTCCAGGACCCCAAAGTCAATTTTTATGTCTGATTCATAAATTTAATAAGCACATAATTGTGGAAAAATTTCTACATATATTATTCATTTCTATGAAAAATACAATGCTTAAGGGAGCAGGATTTGTCCATTTTCTGAGACTTCTGTTAAGAAGCTTATGAAAAGTTGATCGCTTTGAAATAAAATTCACATTAAGAAAAAAATAATTACATGCAAATCTATAAATCACTTGAAACAAGAACAACAAAACTTACCAAAATGAACCCAAGCTATAAACAAAATGGCTTCATTTATTAAACTTTACAGTAAATGAAGAAACATTAAACTATCTGAGCTGACAACCGGGTGATCTAAGTGCTCTAAGCTATAGCACAAAAGAAAAGGAGATATTGAAATGTCAGTAAAAATTCCATTTTGCAATATTCCTACTAAATGAGAACAGGCATTTGTCTTTGGCATTGAATTATGTAAGAGTGAAGAGGCAAGGAAGGGAAAATAATGACTCCATAAAAAACAGTACAATGTAATTGACCACCCTGGCTATATGGAGAAAGGTCTAGAGGCAGCTGGAGAACCATGTAGAGCTGTTGCAGCTGGATGCAGGATGATTCTCACTCAACCAATAAAATGTGAGTGAAGAATATTACCTCACATAGAAAAATTCTCATTGATTGGTTACACAGGGAAGAGGAAAGAAAAATCCTGGCACATTTAGTCTCTTTAGTAAGTTCAGTCGCTCAGTCATGTCTGAGTCTTTGCAATCCCATGAACTTCAGCAGGCCAGGCTTCCCTGTCCATCACCAACTCCTGGAGTTTGCTCAAACTCATGTCCATCAAGTCAGATGCCATCCAACCATCTCATTCTCTGTCGCCCCCTTCTCCTTCTGCCTTCAATCTTTCCTAGCATCAAGATCTTTTCCAGTGAGTCAGTTCTTGGCAATAGGTGGCCAAAGTATTTGAATTTCAGCTTCAGCATCAGTCCTTCCAATGTATATTCAGGACTAATTTCCTCTAGGATAGACTGATTGGATCTCCTTGCAGTCCAAGGAACTCTCAAGTGTCTTTTCCAACACCACAGTTCCAAAGTAACAATTCTTTGATTCTCAGCTTTCCTTAGAGTCCAGTTCTTACATCCATACATGACTACTGGAAAAACCATAGTTTTGACTAGACAAATCTTTGTCAGCAAAAGAATGTCTCTGCTTTTTAATATGCTGTCTAGGTTGGCCATAGTATTTCTTCCAAGGAGCAAGCGTATTTTAATTTCATGGCTGAAGTCACCATCCGCAGTGATTTGGGAGCCAAGAAAATAATGTCTGGCATTGTTTCCATTGTTTCCCCATCTATTTGCCATGAAGTGTTGGGACCAGATGCCATGATCTTAGTTTTCTGAATGTTGAGTTTTAAACCAGCTTTTTCCACTCTCTTCTTTCACTTTCATCAATAAGCTCTTTAGTTCCTCTTTGTTTTCTGCCAAAAGTGTGGTGTCATATGCATATCTGAGGTTATTGATATTTCTCCTGGCAATCTTGATTCCAACTTCTGCTTCATCTGGTCTGACAGTTCACATGATGTACTCTGCATATAAGTTAAATAAACAGGGTGACAATATACAGCCTTGATGTACTGCCTTCCAGATTTGGAACCAGTCCATTGTTCCATGTTCAGTTCCAACTGCTGCTTATGGACCTGCATACAGATTTCTCAGGAAGCAGCTCAAGTGGTTTGGTATTCCCATCTCTTTAAGAATTTTCCACAGTTTGTTGTGATCCACACAGTCAAAGGCTTTGGCATAATCAATAAAGCAGAAGTAGATGTTTTTCTGGAACTCTCTTGCTTTTTTATGATACAACGGATGTTGACAAGTTGATCTGTTTCCTCTGCCTTTTCTAAAACCAGCTTGAACATCTGGAAGTTCTTGGTTCACATACTTTTGAAGTCTCACTTGGAGAATTTTGAGCATTACTTTACTAGCATGTGAGATGAGTGCAATTGTGCAGTAGTTTGAATATCTTTTGGCATTGCCTTTCTTTGGGATGGAATGAAAACACCTTTTCCAGTCCTGTGGCCACTGCTGAGTTTTCAAAATTTGCTGGCATATTTAGTGTAGCACTTTAATAGCATCATCTTTTAGGATTTGAAATAACTCAGCTGAATTCCATCACTTCCACCAGCTGTGTTCACAGTGATGCTTCCTAAGACCCACTTGACTTCGCATTCCAGGATATCTAGTTCTAGGTGAATGATCACACCATTATGGCTCTCTGGGTCATGAAGATCGTTTTTGTACAGTTCTGTATATTCTTGCCACCTCTTCTTAATATCTTCTGCTTCTGTTAGGTCCGTACCATTTCTGCCCTTTATTGTGTGTATCTTTGCATGAAATGTTCCCTTGATATCTCTAATTTTCTTGAGGAGATCTTAATCTTTCTCATTCTATTGTTTTCCTCTCTTCTTTTGCATTGATCACTTAGGAAGGCTTTCTTATCTTTCCTTGCTCTTCTTTGAAACTCTGCACATACATAAGTGTATCTTTCCGTTTTTCTTTTTCTTTCACTTCTCTTTGTTCTGGCTTCCCTGATAGCTCAGTTGGTAAATAATCTGCCTGCAATTCAGGAGACCCTGGTTTGATTCCTGGGTTGGGAAGATCCACTGGAGAAGGGTTAAGCTTCCCCCCTCCAGTGTTCTTGGGCTTCCCCGGTGGCTCAGCTGGTAAAGAATCTGCCTGCAATGTGAGAGGCCTGTATTTGATCCCTGGGTTGGGAAGATGCCCTGGAGAAGAGAACAGCTACCCACTCCAGTGTTCTGGCCTAAAGAATCCCATGGACTGTAAGGAATTCCATGAACTGTATGAAAGAATGTTTGCTATGACCAATGTGTTCTCTTGGCAAAACTCTGTTAGCCTTTACCTTGCTTCATTTTGTACTTCAAGGCCAAACTTTCTTGTTACTCCAGATAACTCCTTGACTTCCTTCTTTTGCATTCCAGTCCCCTATGATGAAAAGAACATATGTTTTTCATATTAGTTCTAGAAAGTCTTGTAGGTAATCAGAGAACCATTCAACTTTACCTTCTTCTGATGACTCAGCTGGTGAAGCATCTGCTGGCCATGTGGGAGACCTGGGCTCAATCCCCAGGTTGGAAGGATCCCCTGGAGAAGAGAACAGCTACCCACTCCAGTGTCCTGGCCTGGAGAACTCCAGGAAACTGTATAGGGTCGCAAAGAGTTGGACACGACTAAGTGGCCTTCACTTTTCTTTGTCTCATTGAAGTCTACATATATTCCAGTAGTGATGTTTCTGAGAAGGTGATGGCACCCCACTCCAGCACTCTTGCCTGGAGAATCCCATGGACGGAGGAGACTGGTGGGCTGCAGTCCATGGGGTCGCTAAGAGTCGGACACAACTGAGCGACTTCACTTTCACTTTTCATTGGAGAAGGACATGGCAACCTGTTGGGGGCCAGTGTGAGGAACTCCGCCCATGTCAAAGGTCATGAGGAAAAAGAAGCCTAGCATATGCAAAGGCGTGATCAAGCCTCAGGAGATCCCCTGTTCCCGAGCATCTACCCCTAAACCAGAGTACTTTACAGGGAGCTCTCCCCCATAACCGTTTCTCTCCGAGAAGGAGCAAACATGCAGCTCCAAGGCAGTAAAAATTCCTGGGCGTGACTAGAGTGTTTCAACTTACGGGACTCTTCTGAAGGTTATCTAGCCTGCTTATATAGGTTCCTCCAGCCACAACAGCCCTCCAACCATGAGAGGCATGAGATGTTTTGACTTACTAAAGGCAAATTCTTGTGGAAAGTTAGAAATTATTAGTATAGTGGGTTGGTTGGGAATTATATTGATTAAATTATATTGATAAAGGGTTTCTTCATTTGTTGTGTCAATAATTGCTACTAATTCCCTGCCCTAGGTGGGACAAGGGCATCTCAGGTTAAGCCTCTCTGTGGACACATGATGGTTTACTACCTCTCAACCATAAACAGCACAGAGAGTTTTGGAGTATTCTGAGAATCTTAATTAACATAGGACTTTTTCTTGTTGAGTCAATGATTGCCACCAGGCCTCCATATCCTTAGACAACTGGGAATATATTAATCAATGTATTTGGAATATAAAAAGGAAATATAGTAGTTTTTGATGTTAGCAATATTAGACTTTTTGAGTTAATGAATTTTCTCTCTTGTAATAGATCACTGTACTTTGTTATAAATCACTGTGTCCTTGCTATGTAAAAATGTAACTTTGTCACTATCTTAAGACTAAGTAGATCTTAAGAGGAATATTGGTGAAAGGATTTTCATTTGTTGGACTGATGTTTGCTGCTAAATGTCCATATTCCCTGCCCTTATAATAAATATAACTAGCATATAGGAGAAATAAGTATTAACCTCTAAGCATATAAGAGAAATAAGTGTTAACCTTTAAGACTAATCATGTTAAACCTTAGGTTAAGTAAATTCCTTTCCTGATTATAACTCACTACACCCTCACCCTATAGGAATGCAACTTTATTTGGAGGGTGGTACCTGAAAAAATCACTCCTGGAAAAATAAGCTTTCTGGTTAACTGACCGGTATCAAAAAGGGCCATAAAATGTCAGTGGACCTCATGGTCAGAAGATGATGTAAAAACTCATAAGACCTTTGTATAATTTTATATGAAACACTTGATTGTGACAAGGGTCAGGTCTGCTGACCCCGCGTGACTCTATATTCATCCCTATGTGTAACAAAAGGTATACAAACAAACCTGAAAGGTAAAGAAATCGGATCAGTTCCAGAAAGACTGATTCCCTCATGTCGTTCCTTTCTGCTCCCCAATTTTCTGGCTGAATTCCCATCTGGAGCGTGGGTGCCCACCATTCAGATGGTGCAAATTCCTTGTCCGGAATTTTATTGGTACCCCACGTAAGCCAAGTTATTCAGCCCCTTTCTCTCTCTCTTACTATTTTCTGGCCGAATTCCCATCTGGTGCATAGGACATTTTGCCTGGGCTTCTAAGATCGGACCGGGGGGCCTCAGTGCCTCCTCTCCTTTGGGAGAATGGGAAGATGCCTGCGGCCTTCATAGGTGGTGATTGGTACCCTGTGTTAACCAAGTTATTCAGCCTCTTTTTCTCTGCTAAATTCCTAATCCCTCTCTATCTGTAATTAAATAAGTTTTTCTAGGATGGCTACTCAGTCCCCACCTTCGAATCACCCTGGATCCACCAGGGCTGGACCCCGGCAGCAACCCACTCCAGTGTTCTTGCCTGGAGAATCCCAGGGACAGGGGAGCCTGGTGTGCTGCCGTCTATGGGGTCACATAGAGTCGGACATGACTGAAGTGACTTAACAGTAGCAGTGATGTTTTTGAACTTTGTGTAAAGAAAGCCTCGCTAACACTCTGGTCTGGACAGAGAGAAATTTCTTTGGAATTTCCATTTGATTTAGTCCCATGAGCAAGGGAACTGCCTGTATAAATTTTCTCCTAGTTGGTGTAAGGAAAACAGGAATCATGAATTTCACTGCATCAAAGTAGTGATAGAAATAAATCTAAGTAATATGCAATGTAATGTATAATTATCATGTTGGAATATACAGTTGGTCATTTAAAAGTTCTGTAGAATATCTACAGTATAATCTCTATATATATATTTAATTTTCAGAAAACTCTGACATTTCTTGAATAATAGGTAACCAGAGGCAAAAATGTGTATATTTTTATATTGTATTGTTACCTGAATCTTTAATTCTAAGATATGGTGTACAATACACCATTCAATTCCAAAGTTCTGATTTCCAAATCTGAACTCAATTCAAATGTTAAAGTATTTCTGGTGTCCATAAATATTGAAATAATTAATGCTTGACCTTTAAAAGACAGAGTGATAGACTAAAGTTTATTTTTTGTGCCTATACTTCCCATTGCACTGCTTTCTTTTGCGTAGAAGTCCTTCTCTACGTCTGTCTGTATTTCTGATTTGCAAATAGGATCATCTATAACAATTTTATATATACACTATTGATGCTATGTATAAAATATATAACTAATGAGAACCTACTGTTCAGGTCAGTTCAGTTCAGTTCAGTTCAGTCACTCAGTCATGTCCACCTCTTTGCGACCCTATGAATTTCAGCACTCCAGGCCGCCCTGTTCATCACCATCTCCCGGAGTTCACTCAGACTCACGTTCATCGAGTCCGTGATGCCATCCAGCCATCTCATCCTCGGTCGTCCCCTTCTCCTCCTGCCCCCAATCCATCCCAGCATCAGAGTCTTTTCCAATGAGTCAACTCTTCTCATGAGGTGGCCAAGTACTGGAGTTTCAGCTTTAGCGTCATTCCTTCCAAAGAACACCCAGGACTGATCTCCTTCAGAATGGACTTGTTGGATCTCCTTGCAGTCCAAGGGACTCTCAAGAGTCTTCGCCAACACCATAGTTCAAAAGCATCAATTCTTTGGCGCTCAACTTTCTTCACAGTTCAACTCTCACTTCCATACATGACCACAGGAAAAACCATAGCCTTGACTAGATGAACCTTAGTCGGCAAAGTAATATCTCTGCTTTTGAATATGCTATCTAGGTTGGTCATAACTTTTCTTCCAAAGAGTAAGCATTTTTAAATTTCATGGCTGCAGTCACCATCTGCAGTGATTTTGGAGCCCCCCCAAAAAAAAAAAGCCTGATACTGTTTCCACTGTTTCCCCATCTATTTCCCATGAAGTGATGAGACCAGATGCCATGATCTTCGTTTTCTAAATGTTAAGCTTTAAGCCAACATTTTCACTCTCCCCTTTCACTTTCATCAAGAGGCTTTTTAGCTCCTCTTCACTTTCTGCCATAAGGGTGGTGTCATCTGCATTATCTGAGGTTATTGATATTTCTCCTGGCCGTCTTGATTCCAGCTTATGTTTCTTCCAGTCCAGCGTTTCTCATGATGTACTCTGCATATAAGTTAAATAAGCAGGGTGACAATGTACAGCCTTGATGTACTCCTTTTCCTATTTGGAACCAGTCTGTTGTCCATGTCCAGTTCTAACTGTTGCTTCTTGACCTGCATACAGATTTCTCAAGAGGAAGGTTAGGTGGTCTGGTATGCCCATCTCTTTCAGAATTTTCCACTGTTTATTGTAATCCACACAGTCAAAGGCTTTGGCATAGTCAATAAAGCAGAAATAAAAGTTTTTCTGGAACTCTCTTGCTTTTTCCATGATCCAGCAGATGTTGGCAATTTGATCTCTGTTCCTCTGCCTTTTCTAAAACCAGCTTGAATATCAGGGAGTTCACGGGAGCACAGGAAACACTACTCAATGCTCTGTGGTGACCTAAATGGGAAGGAAATCCCAAAATACAGGGGATATATGTATACATATAGCTCATTTGCTTTGCTGTACAGTAAGAAACTAATACACCATTGTAAAGCAACTATACTCCAATAAAAATTTAGGAAAAAAAAAATCCTTCTCTTCTGCTCCCTTAAGCAATTGTAACTTATTATTACTTTCATATTCCTCCCATAAAATTGAATTTTGAAAAGGTTAGATATTATTAATACTAACATCTATCTATTATCTATGGATATACACTCTGCCTTAATTCAGAAACAGCTCAGTTGAACAAATAAAGCAAATCTATGTAAATCAGGTATAGCATATTCTAGGGCTATTTTTCATTTTAATTCTAATACCTAAGTACTTAAATGCCTATTTTTCATGGACATTGGATATCAATTGATGATATAAGAATGCTTTGAGATTTGGGGAGGGACAGAAATTTCTGGATCGACCCAAGCAGTAAGCTGCTATCTTTTCAATTTACAGAGGAAAACAGTCGTCTCATTTGCCTTGTGCTCCTATTTTCATCACACATTAATTATGCCTCTGCAGCAGTCCCTTAATAAAGATCTTCTGTGCATGCTTATGTGTGTGTGTGAGTGTAGGTAGTTTTTCTCCTCTGCATAATTCTCTGCAAGCTGCAGATTTAGATTCAATCCTCACTCTATAGGAGGTAAGAAGAGATAATGAACTAGTGCTTTCAACAAAGAAGATTATTCAGTGGGTCTTTGGAATAGGCAGAAAAGTGGGGCAGTAGGCTAGTCTTTTATTAAACACATCATATCTGGGATCTTCTTGAAAAATCATTTCTCTAGTCTCTGTAAATTTAAGAAGAAAATACCTAAAATCTGGAAGTCTGCAAATTACAGCGTTTTCAGAGAAAGGAACAGATTTCAGGAAGCTATGAATAAAACCCCCTCTTTCTGCCACAAAAATGTCACATGGCTTATTAGCTTTAAAACACACAAGAAGGGGTTGTGTGAGGAATTAGGGTAAAATGCAAGACAAGAGAAAAACCATGCCAGGCAGATAGTTGCCAATGACCTAAAACAGATGCCAAGTTAATTTGGGGGCCAATTTGTCAAACATTTCCTTTGAACTGCAAATTTCCAAACTATGAAAATTTCAGATGGAAATATCAGGCTGTCTCCAGGAAACATCTCTCAGATAATCAAGGTTATAATTACAACGGAGGTGATGAAGCATGTTCTGTAATCTACACTTTGGCTGATGCTGTCTAGTTAATTCAGCAAACATTATTTTTTTCTTTTGTCCCACTATTTCTCCACATTTTCTGTGAATTTCTTGGACAACTTGGTTATACCATGTTGCCCATACTACTGTATAAAAGAACATCAGAGCCAAGTACTAAAGAAAATTTGTTATCAGGGGACTGGCAGCCCACCAATAACTCTGTCTGGTGGAAGCAGTTCTTGATGCTGTTAAGAAATTGTGTCAAAAGCACGTACAATGAAATTCAAATATACTAATGCTACTAATTCAATTTAGCATCCTAGAGTAGTTTCATGCTTGGACCTCAGAACCAGCCACAGGCTATACACAGCTATTTAGCTGTTATTTTAGTCATTCATTGGCCTAAGACATTTTATTGGAAAGCTATGTATTAAGGTTGGAATGGTAAGATGGGTGTCAGGGAGTGGGGGTGAAGTTCAAATTAAGATGAAACTATTAGTCATCCCTAAAACACTATCTGTAGCTGAAAATATGCTCAGGGTAGTTAAAAATTGCAGTGTTTCCATAGCAGAGTTTGATAAACAATTTTGAATTAATCAAAAGACTGACTCCCTGAGCAGACACTCTGTTCCCTGCAATCAATCCCACTTTGAAATAAGAAACAGAATGCTGATCTTTCAAAGCTGCGATAATTCCTCCTAATTCTTCAAGCTAGGATTGTGCATAGATGGTTCTGTGTGTCCTAAATGTGGTCTACATGAGATGAGGATGAAATTGTGGATCTTGTAGCCAAATGATACTATATATGTATAAAGTAATTCATTAATAATGTAGACAATATAAAATACTTGCTGAAAGGAAATAGGCAGGTAGGAGAGAGAGGAAAATGAATATTTATTAAGAACATGTGGTATTCAAAACATATTATATGTGAAATACCTAGCTCAGATTTTAATTTAATCATCCATTCCAATCTCAGACTCTATTCTAAGTGCTTATGAGATAAACCATCAAAAGGAAAAAAAAAAAAATCTGATCCTAAAGAGGTTTATGTCATGTGAAGAAAACATAGACAAAGCAATAAACATAATAAATAATTAATCTAAAAGGTATGCTAGACTCATAGGAAAAGAAACAAAAACTAAAATAACCTAAAGGGAATCAAGGAACAGAAATCGCAGTTTGAAATAGAGTATCAGGGCAGGCAGCCTAAAGAAGGCAGTAACTGACACAGCAGCATCAGCAACTATACTCCAATAAAAAGTAAGTAAAAAAGAAAGCAAGCTGCAAAGATATATTGTACAACAGGGGGAATATACTCAATGCTTTATAATAACTATGAATGGAGTATACCCTTTAAAAATTGTGAATCATTCTATTTGCACACCTGTAACTCATATAATATTGTATACCAAGTATACTTCCATAAAAAATAACAATAAAAAAGAAGGCAGTGTTTGAGCAAAGGCATGAAGGAGATGATGGACTCTCCATATGGCTGGTAAAGGGAAGAATATTCCAGAGGTAATGGAGTGTGAAAGTTCTTAGGAGAACTGTGCCCGGGAATATGGGGATACTGTAGGGAGAGGTGGATGGATTGATTAAGTGAGGGTAGAGGTTAGGGAGAGGGATTGAAACAAAATAGGGTCCATGTTACATGAGATTTTGTAGACCATGGTAGGAATGCTGGTGTTTATTCTGAAGAGAATGAAAAACTATTAGCAGGTTTTCAGTAGAGGAGTCATGTGATTTGGCATGTTTATAAGGCTACTCTGTGAAGCAGAGGATGGAAAGAGGGAGGGATAGAAAGAGCAACATTATTCTGAAGCTTTTGAAATCACATTGAGATGAGAAGTTATCTTGATTTCAACCAGGATATTAGTTGTGGAAATGGTACGAAACAATTGAATTCTGGTTCTGTTTTGCAGAAAGAGAGAGACGGCAGGATTTCCTGGTCAAATGTACGTGGTGGATGGGTATTAAATGGAGCTATCAAGAATGACTAAATGTTTTGTCCCAAGAAAATGGAGGGGCTAACTTTTTTGTTTTCACTATTTACTAAATAAGCTATGGGAACAAATGTGACAAAAACTGAGCACTTATCTTTTGGGTGCATTATATTTGAGATACTTACTAAACATTCTGTTGGAGCTGTCTAGCAACTTGTTGGATGTATAAGCCTAGAATGCAGGAGTGAGAGCAGGGCTAAACTTGTAAATACAGAAATAAATGAAATAAAATAGTACCATGAACCTGGGTGAGACAGCCAAGAAGGGAGGACAGCTCTAAAGGAGGAAAAAGCCATGGATTAAGCCTTGAGTCACTCTGAAGATAAGAGACAGAGGAGGATTCAGAAGGAGACTAAAAATAAACTGCTAGGAAGATAAGAGGAAATGCAATAGAACACGATGCCCATAACACCAAGATAAGTATTTCAAGGAGGATAATGTGATGAACTCTATGAAACGGTGCTGATAGTTTAATAAGATTAGAATTGAGATTTGGACATTGGATGTAAGTGTAGTAGAGAATACCAGTGACCTTTACAAAATAAATTTTAGAGGAGAGGAGGGAGAATCTTTGACTGGAGAAGGCTTAAGAAAAGCATGGGAAGAGAAAATTGGTGACAGGAAATAATGACAACCATTTGGAAGAGAATTTTTATGAGATGGTTCAAAATGGAGGCTACATGAGGTGGGGAGGTAAATAGGGTCAAAAGGAGGATTTTAATTTTTAAGTATATGAGAAATAACAATGTTTTATATGCCAATGAGAATAATATAATACACAAGCCAAAAAATGACAAGAAAGGAAAGAGAGAATCCCTAAGAGTTCATCTATGTTACCTGAAGGGAACACACCTGATATGAGTGAAGACTCCGGTGGGTGGGGTGGATGTTGTTTTGAAAGTCTGTGCAAAAGCTTTTCAATTTAATTAGGTTCCATTTGCTTGTTTTTGTTTTTGTTTTTATTTTTATTACTCTGGGAGGTAGGTCAAAAAAGATCTTGCCATGGTTTATATCAAAGAGTGTTTTTCCTGTGCTTTCCTCTAAGAGTTACATATTAATGCATATATGTGGAATCTAGAAAATTAGTACTGCTGCTGCTGCTGCTAAGTCGCTTCAGTCGTGTCCAACTCTGTGCGACCCCATAGACGGCAGCCCACCAGGCTCCCCCATCCCTGGGATTCTCCAGGCAAGAACACTGGAGTGGGTTGCCATTTCCTTCTCCAATGCATGAAAGAGAAAAGTGAAAGTGAAGTTGCTCAGTTGTGTCCGACTCTTAGCGACCCCATGGACTGCAGCCCACCAGGCTCCTCCGTCCATGGATTTTCCAGGCAAGAGTACTGGAGTGGGGTGCCATTGCCTTCTCCAGAAAAATAGTACAGATGAACCTATTTCTAAGATAGGCATAGAGACACAGATGTAGTAAATGGATGTAGTCACAGCCTGAAAAAGGAAGGGTGGGATGAACTGGGAGATTAGGATTTATATATATATATAATATATATATTATATATATAAATATATATATTTATACTACCATGTGTAAAATAGATAACTAATGGGAAGTTGCTATATAACACAGGTAGCTCAGCTCAGTGCTCTATGGTAACCTAGGTAGGTGGGATGAGGGTGGGAATGGACAGGTACAGGAGGGAGGGGATAAGTATGCATATGACTGGTTCACTTCATTGTACAGAGGAAACTAACAAACACTGTAAAGCAACTACATCTGAACGACAGCAATAAAAGTCTGGACTTCCTCTTCTGACTGCTTTAGTTTAATAACGAAACAAGAGGCAAGATCATCAGCTGAGAATGAGGATGATGGAGGAGGCCTCAAGCAAAGAGGAGAAAGTATAAAATGATCCTTAGAAAGGTCCAAAAGTAACAGAATTGTGAAATATAGAATATTCATTTGGACCAACAAGGTCCACCTGAGACGGATGAATTTAAAAGTCAACTGGCCAGCAAGGTTTTCCTGTCTGTGGCCATGTTCAGACACAGAATACACAAAATGTGCTGAGAATCTTTATTTTTGTAACATTTAATGTGGATTTTTGCCTGAGCTCATGCTCCTTAAGGCAAGAAACAAGAACAGATTTTATTTTTGTTCAGTTAAAATGGCCTGTCCCTTTCAGATAGTTAGCAATCCCTTTGTTGGCTCAGATGGTAATGCGTCTGCCTACAATGCGAGAGACTTGAGTTCAATCCCTGGGTCGGGAAGATCTCCTGGAGAAGGAAATGGCAACTCACTGCAGTATTTTGTCTGGAAAATCCCATGGATGGAGGAGTCTGGTGGGTTACAGTCCATGGGGTCGCAGAGTCAAACACGACTAAGAGACTTCACTTTCCTTTTAGATGGGGAAGGTTTCATGGGATAAAGTGCCTCTCACATGATATTCTTTCTGCCTTTTCCCCTAAAATGGCCTGGTGTATGAGGTGTATTATTTAAACTCAAGGCAATAGAGAAAATGTGTGCTCTTCAGTTCTCATCTCCTTCCAGTTCCTAGTCTCCTCGGTTGTCACATTCAGTTCAGTTCAGTCGCTCAGTCGTGTCCGACTCTTTGAGACCCCATGAATCGCAGCATGCCAGGCCTCTCTGCCCATCACTAACTCGCAGAGTTCACTCAGACTCATGTCCATCGAGTCAGTGATGCCATCCAGCCATCTCATCCTCGGTCGTTCCCTTCTCCTCCTGCCCCCAATCCCTCCCAGCATCAGAGTCTTTTCCCATGAGTCAACTCTTCGCATGAAGTGGCCAAAGTACTGGAGTTTCAGCTTCAGCATCATTCTTTCCAAAGAAATCCCAGGGCTGATCTCCTTCAGAATGGACTGGTTGGATCTCCTTGCAGTTCAAGGGACTCTCAAGAGTCTTCTCCAACACCACAGTTCAAAAGCATCAATTCTTCGGTGCTCAGCTTTCTTCACAGAAAGAAACAATCACATCTATACATAACCACTGGAAAAACATAGCCTTGACTAGACGGACCTTAGTTGGCAAAGTAATGTCTCTGCTTTTGAATATGCTATCTAGGTTGGTCACAACTTTTCTTCCAAGGAGTAAGCATCTTTTAATTTCATGGCTGCAGTCACCATCTACAGTGATTTTGGAGCCCAAAGAAATAAATTTTGTCACTGTTTCCACTTTTTCCCCATCTCTCTGCCATTAACTAATGGGACTGAATGCCATGATCTTAGTTTTCTGAATGTTGAGCTTTAAGCCAACTTTTCCCTCTCCTCTTTCACTTTCATCAAGAGGCTCTTTAGTTCTTCTTCACTTTCTGCCATGAGGGTGGTGTCATCCACATATTTGAGGTTATTGATATTTCTCCCTGCAATCTTGATTCCAGCTTGTGCTTCATCCAGCTCAGCATTTCTCATGATCTACTCTGTATGTAACTTAAATAAGCAGGGTGACAACATACAGCCTTGGCATACTCCTTTCCCTATTTGGAACCAGTCTGTTGTCCCACGTAGGAATAAAAAGTAGTCTGCCATTGCTTAAGGTCACAGAACTTGTAAAGAGACTTTTGTAGAAATCTTGCTTCTTTCACACATTCTCTGCATGAACCTACAAGAGAGAATTAACTCTCTGTTCCCCAGTTTCCTAATTGAAAAATAAATAAAAAATATTGTTGCACTATCTTTCAAGATTGTTGGTAGGACTAAATTAAATCATTCATATGTACATATAATTTAGCACTGAGCAGGCCTTCATAAGTCCTACTTGAGAATTAGTTACTTCAATGTGGTTTGATCTAAAGTTTGGAATGCGACTGGGACAAGACTTCAAAATCATGCTAAATATCTAGTCAGGATATTATGCCATGGGTGATGTTGATGTGGTGAAAGTTTACAAGATGAGAATGTGACCTTGATCTCAGGCATATACCACCAGAAACGTAGCTTTTGTTTATTGATCTTTGCAGCAAGTGACTACGATGTGTTTCAGTACCAGAATGTCTGAACTTAGAAGATTCAAGTTTGGGTTACGTAATTTGAAGGATGACGTTGGGCTTTTCTCTGGACTGAATGCTATCAGGAAATGGGGGTAAGATTGGGTATCTTTATAAATCTAACCCAGAGGGAGCAGAAACTAGAGCAAGAATAAAGTCATAACAGGCAAAGACACAATAGTCACACATGTTAGCCATTATATGGGCTGCTTAATCATTTTTTGTGGTTTGGATGATGTTAATATTTTTCTATGTCGAGACAAGATTATCAAATGGTCTTGATTTTGTGTTGAAACTTGAGTCCAAGAGTAGCCTTGTCTGATATTGATGTATTGTGAAGTTGTATATGTTCAACTTTAGACCAGTAAATTCTAACTGAGAATGCCAGATCAGCATTCACAATACTAGAGTGAGTTGCTGTGCCCTCCCACAAGGGATCTTCCCAACCCAGGGATTAAACCCACATTTCTTATTTTACCTGAAATCAGCCATGAAATATCTCCCTTTATTTCTATCACATATCAATTTTTTATAAGATCTTATTAAAAAAAAAAAAAAACAATCAAACACAGGGACCGCCTCCTGACTTTTCACAGCATGCATGATCTAAAACTCTCCATTCT
This sequence comes from Nanger dama, assembly GCA_917880005.1. Classification (NCBI taxonomy): domain Eukaryota; kingdom Metazoa; phylum Chordata; class Mammalia; order Artiodactyla; family Bovidae; genus Nanger; species Nanger dama. Next base: position 7,745,283 of record CAKJTW010000032.1, on the reverse strand, counting down.
GGGCAGAGATGACTTTAGGTTGGTTTGGCTGTTGCTTCCTAGCAGGCTGTTTCAAATGTAAATTGTTGGTCCCAACTCAGCCTTTGTCTATGGTTATGGCAATACTTTGTTGAAAAGTGAACAATTATTCAATCTCAGTGCTCACCGCAACCATCACTTTGATAGCTTTTTGCCCCATTATGCTCCCAGTATGCTCCATTATTAAGCAGAATGGTTTAAATGAAGAAATGATTACAGCAGAGAACATGGCTTTCCAGTCGTATTTGCTTTGTAAGTTCGTTGGTCTTCTAGTATCTTTCAGATACTAATATCTTATCTATTAAGAGATATATCCTGGCAAGAGGACTTCTTGAGCTGTGAAGAAATGGAACTAGCATGCTGGTTTTCATGCTTTCACATTTGTGCTCATCATGCTGAGTGACTCAGTCATGTCCAACTCTTTTGACCCTGTGGACTATAGCCTGCCAGGCTCCTCTCTTCATGGGATTATCCTGGCAAGAATACTGGACTGGGTTGCCATTTCTTTCCCAAGGGGATCTTCCTGACTCAGAGATCAAACTTATATTTTCTACATTAGTGGGCAGATTCTTTACCACTGAGCCACTTGGGAAGCTTTCACATTTCACATTACTAACACTGACAATACACGTTCATAAATTTTGTGTAACCAGAAGGCAGTCTCTCTACAGCTGATTCAAAGTGTTAGTTGTGCCTAACTTGTTTTTGGCCACACCGTGGCACTGAAGATCTTAGTTCCCTGACCAGGAATCCAACTCTTGCTGCTGCAGTGGAAATGTGGAGTCCTAACCCCTAAACTGTCAGGGAATTCCCTTGTATGTAGCTTGTCTATTCTGGGTCATTAACCAACATGTGTGTGTGTGTGCATGGCAAGTCTCTTCAGCCGTGTCCAACTCTGCAGCCCCATGGACTGTGGCCTGCCTTTCTCCTCTGTCCATGGGATGTTCCAGGCAAGAATAGTGGAGTGGGTTGTCATGCCCTCCTCCCAGGTATCTTCTCAACTCAGGGATCAAACATGCATCTTTTATGTCTCTTGCATTGGCAGGCAGGTTTTTTTATCATTAGTGCCACTTGAGAAGCCCAACATAATCTTACGTGCAGGTTATAAATATTTTGTTGCTTAGGGTTAGGGTAAAGCATGTGCCTGCAATGCAGGAGACCTGGGTTCAATCCTTGGGTCAGGAAGATCCCCTGGAGAAGGAAATGGCAACCCACTCCAGTATTCTTGCCTGGAAAATCCCATGGACAGAGGAGCCTGGTAAGCTACAGTCCATGGGGCCACAAAGAGTTGGACATGACTGAATGACTTCACTTTAGGGTTATTTACTCCCTGGTGTTTATTCTCAAGTGCCTACATTATTATAAAGAATTTGAAAATAGGACCATGGTCTCCTTTCATCTAAAATCAGTTTTGCTTACATGTATATGCTGGTCAGTATCTATATAGTAACTTTGGTGCAGTTTCTGGCAACAAATTTTATTTCAAAAGGTATTCAAATTCCCATATTAAATTCTTTCAAGGATTTGTCATATGTTCTAGAAATTGAACTTATTAATAATACTTATGAAGTTATCTATGATCTGGGTCCCAGATGTGTTTTATGAGCCTCATACCCCTGATACTCTTGATCACCATCTAAAAGGTAAACTCAGTATTAGGTCACCCATGTTCCCTTCTCTTATTACCATGGTGATCTAAGCCAAGTCTCCCTTGACTTTACTTTTCATCTCCTTCTTTATCTTTAATGACTTTCTGCTAGAACTATTTCCCCTTAAATGAGTACCACTGCATTATTAATCTACTCAAAATATGTGTCGTATCTCCTAGCTTTAATTGACACATCATGGCAGAAAGCAATTTCTCTCTTGAGTAGAGGTACTTGCTTTCTGAAGTGAAAGTTGCTCAGTCATGTCTGACTCCCTCATGAACTGTAGCCTGCCAGGCTGCTCTGTCCATGGAATTCTCTAGGCAAGAATATTGGAGTGGGTAGCCATACCCTTCTCCAGGGGGATCTTCCCAACCCAGGGATTGAACCTGGGTCTCCCACATTGCAGGCAGATTCTTTACTGTCTGAGCCACCAAGGAAGCTTTCTATACACCCATGAACACCTGGTTACAGAGGTCAGTTCAGTGTCCACCTGGACCAAAACCCCATTTAGATTTTTACTTCTTTAAACTAGAACACCTGTTAGTGTCTTCCAGCTCCCAAATTCTGCTTAGAAAATTGTGATTCCCACCTTTTTTTTTTTTTTTTTTTACAGTAAAGCAGCAACTTCGTTTAAATTCCTTGTGCTTCCTTTTCACATCTGATTAAAAGGAAGCCATCAGCTCAAGAGTGGCCAATTTATGAGGAGACCAGTGACTGAAGATATAGATAAAATTTAACAAAATAAAAGGCCAAGCAATGCTCTCTCTGAATAATTTGAATGATTCATAGAAACCACTAGAAATCCAGGGGCTAAGAAAGCAATTTAAAATGCCTAGCTTTGGAAATCCCTACCTCTAAGAATCAGGAAATCGAGGAGAAACTGGTGTCATTTGAAAATTATGCCTTTTGTGAGGTATGATATTTTTCTTAAAAAATTTTTATTATGGCAAAAATCACATAACATAAAACGTACTACTTTACCATATTTAACTGTACATTTCAGTGGCACTAAGTATATCCACATGATTGTGCAACTCTCACCATCATTCATCTCCAGAATTTTTCACCTTCCTAAATTGAAACTCTGTCCCTATTAAACTCTAACTCCCTATCCTCCCTCCCCCACCCCTACCCCTGGCCCCTGGTATCTACCAATGTACTTTTTGACAATGAGTTTGACTATTCTAGGTACCTCATTATACAAAGTGGAATCAGACATTCTGCATCTAATTGTCTTACCCTCAGGAGCTGGGTGGGAAATGAAAGCTAGACAGATTGATGAAGGCAGAGGAAGAGTTATGTCTATAGAAAAAAGTTTGAGATTTGGGAAGATTTGAAAAACAGATGTGTAGAGAAAAAGAGACCTTGAATACAAAACTGGGCAGAAATAAAAGCAGAGCAGAGATGCATACAGGCAGGTCTAATTCTTCTTGAAGAGAGTATCAGAAAGGGGTGAGCTGATTTAATAGATATTAAATCAGGAAACTGATCAAGAGAAAAACAAGAAATCTCCATTAATGACCTGGAATTACTCCTCAAATACAGGAAACAAGTGAGAGCCATTCTCTCAAAGCAATGCAAAATAAGAGTTCTCAGGAAGGAAACCACCCCTTTAAGATGGGATCTACTCCAAGTGGTTACATGATATCTGGGATGGTTTGAGAGGTAAAGACAAAACCAGCCTGGGATTATTAAAGCATTAATGTTCAAGCTTCAAATATTTATATGGGGAAGTAACTATTGCCCTTGATGAATATGCTGTAGAAATATATGGAATCGGGGTTACAAAGGCATAGAGAAGATTAGACATATCTTTTTAAGCTGACGAGTATGGCCAATGCTAGATTGAGCCTATCCCTTTGGGGTGTTAATCTAATGGCTGGGCTTCCGGGGTGGCTCAGTGGTAAAGAATCTGCCTGCAATGCATCAGTTGCAGGAGATGCAGGGTCAATCCCTAGGTCGGGAAGATCCTTTGGGGGAGGGCATAGCAACCCACTCCAGTATTCTTATCTGGAGAATCATGGTCAGAGGAACCTGGTGGGCTACAGTCCATGAGTCCACAGAGTCAGACATGACTGAAGCAACTTAACAAGCACATTAATGGCTACTGGCTTTACAGAATGTTCGTTCTGTATGTTGGTCCCTGTGTGGTGGTAGATACAAAAGATTGAACAAGATTAATGCTGCATATGTAGAACTGAGTCTACATTTCAGGAAGACAAATGGTGAAAGAGTAGTAGTAAAAGTAAAAATAGAAGCTTGTTATGATGGTTTTCTTTTAAAACCTTCCCTGGTGGCTCGGACGGTAAAGCATCTGTCTACAACGTTGGAGACCTGGGTTCGATCCCTGGGTTGGGAAGATCCCCTGGAGAAGGAAATGGCAATCCACTCCAGGACTATTGCCTGGAAAATCCCATGGACAGAGGAGTCCATGGGGTCACAAAGAGTCGGACGCGACTAAGCGACTTCACTTCACTTTGAACCCGTTACCTTATAATATCTACATATATCTTTTTAGCCAGAACTGGATCTTTTGGTCAGTCTTGCATGAAAGTGTCTGAGAAGTAAGTAGTTTAGCAAAACTGAGGTTCTATTTAATACATATCATGGGAATAAGGAATATTGCTGGACTCAGTCACTTCAGGAATGTCCAACTCTGCAACCCTATGGACTGTAGGCTCCTCTGTCCATGGGATTTCCCAGGTAAGAAAACGAGTGAGTTGCCATGCCCTCCTTCATGGAATCTTCCTGATCCAGGGATCGGACCCGAGAGTCTCTTGTGTCTCCTGCATTGCAGGTGGATTCTTTCCTGCTGAGCCACTAGGCAAGCCCATAATTTATGTTATAGTAAAAATTGTGTGAATAAAGACTAAAGTTAGCAAAATTAGGACTCATCCATTCCAAATCTCTCACTATGAATGATCACACAAAACAAAGTCATAAGAGTATGTTAGCAAAAGAATTTCAGATACAGAAGACAAGGAGAAAGAAAAAAATACAGAGATCTAGTAAATAATAATAATAATGCCAGTCCTGCTGCTGCTGCTAAGTCACTTCAGTCGCATCTGTCTCTGTGGGACCCCAGAGACGGCAGCCCACCAGGCTCCCCCATCCCTGGGATTCTCCAGGCAAGAACCCTGGAGTGGGTTGCCATTTCCTTCTCCAATGCATGAAAGTGAAAAGTGAAAGTTAAGTCTCTCAGTCGTGTCCGACTCTTCACGACCCCATGGACTGCAGCCTACCAGGCCCCTCCGTCCATGGGATTTTCCAGGCAAGAGTACTGGAGCGAGGTGCCATTGCCTTCTCCTACGTGAGGTCAAAAGTGAGTTTAAATATTTAAAATCCAGCTGAGTTTTACTCATAGGAGTAAGGACATTACGGGGGAATTAGACCATTGGAGACATTATTCACTATTGCATAAAAATATGTACCCAAAAGAAACCCTTCTCCAAACTGAAGACATGAAAGAAAACTAAGCAAAGATCGTGCCTTGTAGAGCAGATAGCTGAGTTATTGGTAGTTATCAGGGCTCCTGGGGCATGGGTTTCATAACCATCAAAAACAGCTTCCTATAAGTGATTTGCTGAGGATGCAGCTCTGGCTGTGGGACTGGAGAAACTTTGCCTTGGAGGCTCAAAGCAATTATATTGCAAGAGTCAGTGGTTGCAAAATTATGATGAAACTAGAGTAAAAATGCATTCTAATCAAGGAAATGTTGAGGGAGGTGGTGGGGAGGTTGTCACCACATAGATTCCATACCCAGTACAGCACCAGGTCACTGGCTAATCCATGTTCAAAAGAAAACTACAAATTAAGATATTTTGAATGTACAAGATGAAAATAAGCCTTGAAGAATGGGCTCACCACCCTGCAAATTTGAACTCCCTGAGATAGCAGGATTATTCTAATGCTACACACTGAGGAGAATTTTTCTTCAAGCGGGAGAATATAAATAGTACCATAATTAATTCCATGGTGAGATATTTCTTCTCATTGAATTTTAATCCATGAGTCTTGAAGGCTGGACCCCTGGGATAGAATAATTGGCAAAGTTGTGAACCTGAAATAAAGAATTTTCTTGATTTTCTCTCTCCTCCATTGCTCATATATTAAGTCTAAGGCAGCAGTAACATGGGTCTAGATTAATTGTGTGTTTGGAAGCTTTCTTTTGCTTGGGGTAACTGCTATCAGACCTGAGGATTGGCTTATTGTCTTCATTTTGTGTGTGTGGCTTCATGCTAAGACATTCCTTTGTTCCCAACGCATGCTTCAGACTTTTTACAAATGGGGGCGCATAAGAGACTTGGCAGGAGTGATTCAATCTCAGAGGCACTGCACAGCTACATCCTTTCCAGGGAGAGACAGACAGGTTGAAGCTGTTGAAAGTCTTCAACTTCACTCTGGCTTCTGATTTAGAATTCTGCTCTCTGGCTGAGAATTAGCAGAGTTTTTTTTTTTTTTTTTTTTAAAGGCAACGATGATTTCTGGGCTAAAATGAAGATTTTGGACTTTCTTTGAACTTAATATTTAAAGGCAAGATCATTTTGTTTTGGAATTGTTTTATTTACATATTAACCTGAGGATTTTGATCTTTGATTTCTATGGACTTAGATTGGTAGGATCTTATTCTTAGCATCTTAGGTTCTCCCATGCATATGATGAGGAGTGTTTATATTTAAATTTGGGATATCTCTGTATTGCTGACATCTTGGTATTAGAATGGTTTAATGGTGTCATTTGATTTAACAGAATGACTTAAGGTGAAGTCATCATACAATGTGGCTGGATATACTTTGAGAATAGGTAAAAATGAGAATAAAGATTACTTTTCTGCTCTAGGGGACAGCAGTGTGTGCACTTAACATATGGTGCTGACGGTTTAGTTGCGAAGTCTTGTCCAACTCTTGTGACCCTATGGACCGAAGCCCACCAGGTTCCTCTGTCCATAAGATTTCCCAGCAAGAATACTGGAGTGGATTGACATTTCCTTCTCAAGGGGATCCTAATACTGAACCATTTTAGACTCCTGTGGGGACAAAAGCTAAACTTCTCCTGGAAGCAGAAGGCAACTCAAATAGCAGCAACGGGTATTTGAGATATGGACTCAGAAAAGACCAAAAGATCAACGAAATGGTCTTCATGGAGTGTTGCTTCCCTCTCCTGGGAGGACTGTCCACAGTCAGCGGGATAGACCACAGTTAAGTATGATCAGTTAAGCAAACAATTGTAATGCAATTGGGAAAATTTTTAGTTTTCTGATCTACTTTTTCAATATAGGAGAGCTTCCTCTACAGTAACACACCTGCTCTATCTCTCCACCTCTTCTTATTCTCCTTTATGAGAGAAATAAGTTACATATTGTCAAGGAAAGTGAAAGTTGCTCAATAATGTCTGACTCTTTGCAACCCCATGGGATACAGTCCGTAGGATTCTCCAGGACAGAATACTGGAGAGGGTAGCCTTTCCCTTCTCCAGGGGATCTTCCGAACCCAGGGATTGAACCCAGGTCTGGTGCATTGTGGGTGAATTTTTACTAGCTGAGCCAGAATGGAAGCCCATATTATAGGGGTGGGGGATTAAAAGAAACATTTGGGCACAAACAGCCCAACTTGTAGTGGATTGGATAGTACCACCCCCTCCCAATTCATGGCCCACTCGAACCACTCAGAGTCTAAGAATGAGACTGTTTTTTGGAAAATTTTTTTTTTCAGATACAATTAAGTTAAAATGAGGTCATGCTGGATTAGGGTGAGCCTTAAATCCAATGATGATATTCTTATAAGGAAACGAGAGGGCAAACAGAGATATCAGGGAAGAAAGTCCACGTGTTGATGGAGGCACAGCTTAGAAGAATGCAGCTACAAGCCAAGGAACCCCAAGCATTGCTGGAGACCCCAGAAACCTGGGTAGAGGCAAGAAGGTGCCCTCTCTAACATCTTCAGTGTGAGCATGGCCCTTCCGACATTGATTTCAGGCTTCTAATCTCCAGACCTGTGTGGGAATGAAGATCTATTGTCTGAAGCCATCAAGTTTGTAGTGATTTGTTACAAAATTAATGAGGTCAGCAACTTTATTTCCAAATATTTTCATTGCTTTCAGGCCTGTTGATATTAAATAACTTTAAAATTTTGAAATAGAATCCGATATCCCCTTCCACTCTCCACTAACTCTTCAAAATTTGAATAGAAACTAGTCTGTGTTTCTTTGTTAATTTTCTGTCTAGTTGATCTGTCCATAGGTGTGAGTGGGGTATTAAAGTCTCCCACTATTATTGTGTTATTATTAATTTCCCCTTTCATGCTTGTTAGCATTTGTCTTATACATTGCAGTGCTCCTATGTTGGGTGCATATATATTTATAATTGTTATATCTTCTTCTTGGATTGATCCTTTGATCATTATGTAGTGGCCTTCTTTGTCTCTTTTCACAGCCTTTGTTTTAAAGTCTATTTTATCGGATATGAGTATTGCTGCTCCTGCTTTCTTTTGGTCTCTATTTGCATGGAGTATCTTTTTCCAGCCCTTCACTTTTAGTCTGTTTGTGTCCGTTGTTCTGAGGTGGGTCTCTTGTAGGCAGCATATATAGGGATCTTGTTTTTGTAACTGGAGCCGATTATACAGAGTGAAGTAAGCCAGAAAGAAAAACACCAGTACAGTATACTGACACATATATATGGAATTTAGAAAGATAGTAATGATGACCCTGTATGTGAGACCACAAAAGAGATACAGATGTATAGAATGGACTTTTGGCCTCTGAGGGAGAGGAAGAGGGTGGGATGATTTTGGAGAATGGCATTGAAACATGTATACTATCATGTAAGAAACGAAGCGCCAGTCTATGTTCAATACAGGATACAGGATGCTTGGGGCTGGTGCACGGGATGATCCAGGGTGATGATATGGGGTGGGAGGTGGGAGGGGGCTTCGGCATTGGGAGATCGTGTACACCTGTGGCTGATTCATGTCAATGTATGGCAAAACCAATACAGTATTGTAACGTAGAATACAGTAAAAATAAAAAAAAATAAAATAAAATGAATAATAACTAGTGACGGTATAAGACATTCACCATTTCAATGACACTTAGAGACAATATCCATTTCTTTAGCTTACAAATTTGACCTCATAGTCACTAAGAATATACTGTAGTCACTGAATCCTGAATATCAGGGAGAAGGATTACAAAAGTTATTGTCCCAGGAATATTATTGTTTGTCCTTTTGCTTTGACCTAAAATGTTTACATGTACAAGTGACAAACTGGGAAAGTTAAAACTGAAAAAATACTTCCACAGATATTCCTATTGAAAACAAAGAAGTTATTGCTTATAAATTTCATAGGACACTATTGAGGGAAATTGATCTCTGTAAAGAAAATCCATTTTCAAAACAGGTGTACATTTAAATGTGAGTATTATATGCTAAAGGGAGGTGTCACTTTGAGTCTGTGCCAGGTTTATTGTTACTAATGCCTATAACAAACAATGGATTTGCATTCCAGAGGATGGAATGCCAGGTGATCTAACAGGGACTGACTGGTTTGTGTCTACTAAGCGAAGTCCCAGAAATGTCCACTAAGAGAATGACAGGGATAATGAGATGAGTAAATTGTTTGGAGATCTGAAAGTAGGATAATCTTATCAGGACTGAAACAGAACACAGAGGATATCAAAATGAGGAATATTAACTGACCAGGGGCAAATCAGCTAGGAAAACCAGGAAATGAGAACACCAGAAATGCTAATCAGAAACAAGACACAGAAGATTAAAGGGAATTTTTATGAATGATGACTGAAAATAGTATAAAATGGTGGCTAAGCAACCTGCACAAATATAAATAGGGTTAATATGACCAGGTTAAAATAAGGTTGAGAGTCTCATAGGTTATATCTACCACTTCCGGGTCCTGTAGAAATGTCACAGTTGCTTAGCCTTGTCTCAGTCAGCAGACTGACCTCCCTGCCAACATCATATAAAACAGGCCATTCACCCCCTTTGTTCTTAGTTCCACGTTGAATTCTTACACTGACCCAACTCTCCAACTTTCTGTACTATTCCTGTTGTTTCTGAGTTCTGATCTCGCAACTCCTTTTCCAATTATAGTTTCTTTTCTTCCAGATTTTGTCTCAGCATCACTTCCCATGCTCTCCTTTTGTTTTGCCCTTGATCACGAGGTGGATTTCTTCCTTGCCTCAGCTGCTATGAGTTATTTGGGAAACAACCTGGAATATCCACCCAGGATTTGAGACCTATACATCAGCGGACACTCTTGAAGACAGGTGTGCAGGACATTTTCAGATGAGCCAGGTCATGAGAGAACCCTCAAATCAGAGCCAATTTCTGGGGAGAACTTCTAAATTCAAACCTGAGCTCCACATTTCGTAGAGGAATAGTGATATGGTATTTAAAAGATACTTTATCTTTTGGTAAAAGATACTTTATCTTTTGGTAAAAGCCCCATGTTTCTACTCTCACAAAATGATTCAAAGCCCATTTAACTCTTCAAGTTAATGTATAATTCACAATCATTTTGCTGCCTTTATGCAGGTTTCCCCAGCTGGTTCAGTGATAAAGAATCTGCCTGTTAGTGCAGGAGATGCAGGTCAGATCCCTGGGTCGGCAAGGTCCCCTGGAGGAGGAGGTGGCATCCCACTCCGGTATTCTTGCCTAGAAAATCTCATGGACAGGGCAGCCTGGGGGACTATAGTCCATGGGGTTGCAAAGAGTGGGCCATGACTGAGCATGCATGCATTCAAGCTATAACCTAACATTCTCTTCCCTGTCTTAACTGGTTGGGAAACATATTTACCAGATAAATAAGAATGTTTCTGTTGTTTGTTGGTCTCTTTCTAGACCACAGGAAAGGGTGCTCCTTTGATACTTTTCAATCTTTTCTTGTAATGATTTTATATCATTTTTGGATCCCTTAACTTTATATCCTTGAAACATTTAAAAACATCTTCCTTGGGAGAATGGCATTGAAACATGTATACTATCTTGTAAGAAACGAAGCGCCAGTCTATGTTCAATGTAGGATGCAGGATGGATGGGGCTGGTGCACAGAATGATTCAGGGAGATGATATGGGGTGGGAGGTGGGAGGGGGCTTCGGCATTGGGAGATCGTGTTCACCTGTGGCTGATTCATGTCAATGTATGGCAAAACAAATGCAGTATTGTAATGTAGAATAACGTATTAAAAAATTAAAAATAAATAAAATGTTTTCAAAGAAAAAATAAATAAATAAATAAAAACATCTTCCTGAGAATTTGAGGTGAGAGGTAAAATTTAAATGTGGGGAAACAAAGTCTTATCTCAGCCCAAATAGTAGTGTCAACAGCATGATCATGACTTTTGGATCATTCAATTTCCTACCTTCCAGAAAAGCCATTGTTTCCGTTCCAGTTTCCACTCCTCAGTTTTTTACCCTCTGCTTGCATTTATCATTTTCCTAGCTTAAAATTAGTTTTCCACATTCACTATGGAACCAGTAGTGGAGCAAAGAGAAGGGCATGGCTATATGCTTCAGTTCTAAAACATGATCGACTGTAGAATGATGAAAAACATTATCAACTTACTATTAGTTTGGGGACAGGGGTTACTTTATCAGGCATGTTTTTTTTTTTTTTAATTTTATTTTTACTTTATTTTACTTTACAATGCCATATTGGTTTTGCCATACATTGACATGAATCTGCCATGGGTGTATACGAGCTCCCAATCCTGAATTCCTCTCCCACCTCCCACCCCATATCCTCTCTCTGGATCATCCCCATGCACCAGCCCCAAGCATCCTGTATCCTGTATCAAACATAAGCTGGTGCTTCATTTCTTACATGATAGTATACTTGTTTCAATGCCATTCTCCCAAATCACCCCACTCTCTCCCTCTCCCACAGAGTCCAAAAGCCCGTTCTATACATCTGTGTCTCTTTAGCTGTCTCACATACAGGGTCATCATTACCATCTTTCTAAATTCCATATATGTGTGTCAGTATACTGTATTGGTGTTTTTCTTTCTGGCTTACTTCACTCTGTATAATCAGCTCCAGTTTCATCCATCTCATTAGAACTGAGTCAAATTTATTCTTTTTAAGGGCTGAGTAATAATCCATTGTGTAGATGTACCACAGCTTTCTTATCCATTCATCTGCTGATGGACATCTAGGTTGTTTCCATGTCCTGGCTATTATAAACAGTGCTGCGATGAATATTGGGGTACATGTGTCTCTCTCAATTCTGATTTCCTCAGTGTGTATGCCCAGCAGTGGGATTGCTGGGTCATAAGGCAGTTCTATTTGCAGTTTTTTAAGGAATCTCCACACTGTTCTCCATAGTGGCTATACTAGTTTGCATTCTCACCAACAGTGTAAAAGGGTTCCCTTTTCTCCACACCCTCTCCAGCATTCATTGCTTGTAGACTTTTGGATCACAGCCATTCTGACTGGTATGAAATGGTGCCTCATTGTGGTTTTGATTTGCATTTCTCTGATAATGAGTGATGTTGAGCATCTTTTCATGTATTAGCCATCCGTACTTCTTCTTTAGAGAAATGTCTGTTTAGTTCTTTGGCCCATTTTTTTGATTGGGTCATTTATTTTTCTGGAGTTGAGCTGCATAAGTTGCTTGTATATCTTTGAGATTAGTTGTTTGTCAGTTGCTTCATCTTCATTTGCCCTTGTTTTCTCCCATTCTGAAGGCTGTCTTTTCACCTTACTTATAGTTTCCTTTGTTGTGCAGAAGCTTTTAATTTTAATTAGATCCCATTTGTTTATCTTTGCTTTTATTTCCAGTATTCTGGGAGGTGGATCATAGAGGATCCTGCTGTGATTTATGTCAGAGAGTGTTTTGCCTGTGTTCTCCTCTAGGAGTTTTATAGTTTCTGGTTTTATGTTTGGATCTTTAATCCATTTTGAGTTTTTGTGTGTGCTCTTAGGAAGTGATCTAATTTCATTCTTCTACAAGTGGTTGACCAGTTTTCCCAGCACCACTTGTTAAAGAGATTGTCTTTACTCCATTGTATATTCTTGCCTCCTTTGTCAAAGATACGGTGTCCATAGATGTGTGGATTTATCTCTGGGTTTTGTATTTTGTTCCATTGATCTATATTTCTGTCTTTGTGCCAGTACCATACTGTCTTGATGATGACTGTGGCTTTGTAGTAGAGCCTGAAGTCAGGCAAGTTGATTCCTCCAGTTCAATTCTTCTTTCTCAAGATTGCTTTTGCTATTCGAGGTTTTTTGTATTTCCATACAAATCTTGAAATTATTTGCTCTAGTTCTGTGAAAAATACTGCTGGTAGCTTAATAGGGATTGCATTGAATCTGTAGATTGCTTTGGGTAGTATACTCATTTTCACTATACTGATTCTTCTAATCCATGAGCATGGTATATTTCTCCATTTATTAGTGTCCTCTTTGATTTCTTCCATCAGTGTTTTATAGTTTTCTATATATATGTCTTTAGTTTCTTTAGGTAGATATATTCCTAAGTATTTTATTCTTTTCATTGCAATGGTGAATGGAATTGTTTCCTTAAATTCTTTTTCTACTTTCTCATTATTAGTGTATAGGAATGCAAGGGATTTCTGTGTGTTGGATTTATATCCTGCAACTTTACTATATTCATTGATTAGCTCTAGTAATTTTCTGGTTGAGTCTTTAGGGTTTTCTATGTAGAGGATCATGTCATCTGCAAACAGTGAGAGTTTTACCTCTTCTTTTCCATTTTGGATTCCTTTTATTTCTTTTTCTGCCCTGATTGCTGTGGCCAAAACTTCCAGAACTATGCTGAATAGTAGTGGTGAAAGTGGGCACCCTTGTCTTGTTCCTGACTTTAGGGGAAATGCTTTCCATTTTTCTCCATTGAGGATAATGTTTGTTGTGGGTTTGTCATATATAACTTTTTAATATTGAGGTATGTTCCTTCTATTCCTGCTTTCTGGAGAGTTTTTTTATCATAAATGGATGTTAAATTTTGTCAAAGGCCTTCTGTGCATCTATTGACATAATCATATGGCTTTTATTTTTCAGTTTGTTAATGTAGTGAATTACATTGATTGATTTGCAGATATTGAAGAATCCTTGCATCTCTGGGATAAAGCCCACTTGGTCATGATGTATGATCTTAATATGTTGTTGGATTCTGATTGCTAGAATTTTGTTAAGGATTTTTGCATCTATGTTCATCAGTGACATTGGCCTGTAGTTTTCTTTTTTGTGGCCTCTTTGTCAGGTTTTGGTATTAGGGTGACAGTGGCCTCATAGAATGAGTTTGGAAGTTTACCTTCATCTGCAATTTTCTGGAAGAGTCTCAGTAGAATAGGTGTTAGCTCTTCTCAAAATTTTTGGTAGAATTCAGCTGTGAAGCCGTCTGGACCTGGGCTTTTTGCTGGAAGATTTCTGATTACAGTTTCATTTTCCATGCTTGTGATGGGTCTCTTAAGATTTTCTGTTTCTTCCTGGTTCAGTTTTGGAAAGTTGTACTTTTTAAAGAATTTGTCCATTTCTTCCACGTTGTCCATTTTATTGGCATATAATTGCTGATAGTAGTGTCTTATGATCCTTTGTATTTCTGAGTTGTCTGTCGTGATCTCTCCATTTTCATTTCTAATTTTGTTGCTTTGATTTTTCTCTCTTTGTTTCTTGATGAGTCTGGCTAATGGTTTGTCAGTTTTATTTATCCTTTCAAAGAACCAGCTTTTTGCTTTGTTGATTTTTGCCATGGTCTCTTTTGTTTCTTTTGCATTTACTTCTGCCCTAATTTTTAAGATTTCTTTCCTTCTAACTCTGGGGTTCTCCATTTCTTCCTTTTCTAGTTGCTTTAGGTGTAGAGTTAGGTTATTTATCTGACTTTTTTCTTGTTTCTTGAGGTATGCCTGTATTGCTATGAACTTTCCTCTTAGCACTGCTTTTACAGTGTCCCACAGGTTTTGGGTTGTTGTGTTTTCATTTTCATTCATTTCTATGCATATTTTGATTTCTTTTTTATTTCTTCTGTGATTTGTTGGTTATTCAGCCTCCATATGTTGGAATCTTTAATAGTTTTTCTCCTGGAATTGAGATCTAATCTTAACACATTATGTTCAGAAAAGATGCTTGGAATGATTTTGATTTTTTTGAATTTATCAAGGTTAGATTTATGGTCCAGGATGTGATCTATCCTGGAGAAGATTCCGTGAGCACTTGAGAAAAAGGTGAAATTCATTGTTTTGGGGTGAAATGTCCTATAGATATCAATTAGACCTAACTGGTATCATTTAAAGTTTGTGTTTCTTTGTTAATTTTCTGTTTAGTTGTTCTATCCATCGGTGTGAGTGGGGTATTAAAGTCTCCCACTATTACTGTGTTATTGTTAATTTCCCCTTTCATACTTGGTAGCATTTGTCTTACATATTGCGGTGCTCCTATGTTGGATGCATATATATTTATAATTGTTAAATCTCCTTCTTGGATTGATCCTTTGATCATTATGTAGTGGCCTTCTTTGTCTCTTTCACAGCTTTTGTTTTAAAGTCTATTTTATCGGATATGAGTATTGCTACTCCTGCTTTCTTTTGGTCTCTATTTGTGTGGAATATCTTTTTCCAGCCCTTCACTTTCAGTCTGTATGTGTCCCTTGTTTTGAGGTAGGTCTCTTGTAGACAACATATATAGGGGTCTTGTTTTGTATCCATTCAGCCAGTAGTTGCCTTTTGGTTGGGGCATTCAACCCATTTACGTTTAAGGTAATTATTGATAAGTATGAGCCCGTTGCCATTTACTTTATTGTTTTGGGTTCGGGTTTACATGCCCTTTTTGTGTTTCCTGTCTAAAAATATCCTTTAACATTTGTTGGAGAGCTGGTTTGATGGTGCTGAATTCTTTCAGTTTTTGCTTGTCTGTAAAGCTTTTTATTTCTCCTTCATATTTGAATGAGATCCTTGCTGGGTACAGTAATCTGGGCTGTAGGTTATTATCTTTCATCACTTTAAGTATGTCTTGCCATTCCCTCCTGGCCTGAAGAGTTTCTATTGAAAGATCTGCAGTTATCCTTATGGGAATCCCTTTGTGTGCTATTTGTTGTTTTTCCCTTGCTGCTTTTAATATTTGTTCTTTGTGTTTTGTCTTTGTTAATTTGATTAATATATGTCTTGGAGTGTTTTGCCTTGGGTTTATCCTGTTTGGAACTCTCTGGGTTTCTTGGACTTGGGTGATTATTTCCTTCCCATTTTAGGGAAGTTTTCAACTATTATCTCCTCAAGTATTTTTTCATGGTCTTTCTTTTTGTCTTCTTCTTCTGGGACTCCTATAATTCGAATGTTGGAGCATTTCATATTGTCCTGGAGGTCTCTGAGATTGTCCTCATTTCTTTTAATTTGTTTTTCTTTTTTCCTAGCTGATTCATTTATTTCCACCATACTATCTTCTATTTCACTAATCCTATCTTCTGCCTCCAGTTATTCTACTAATTTGTTGCCTCCAGAGTGTTTCTGATATCATTTATTGCACTATCCATTGTATGTTGACTCTTTTTATTTCTTCTAGGTCCTTGTTAAACCTTTCTTGCATCTTCTCAATCCTTATCTCCAGGCTATTCATCTGTGATTCCATTTTGATTTCAAGATTTTAGATCATTTTCACTATCAATATTCAGAATTCTTTCTCCGGTAGATTCCCTATCTCTTCCTCTTTTGTTTGGTTTGGTGGGCTTTTCTCTTCTTCCTTTACCTGCTGGGTATTCCTCTGTCTCTTCATCTTGGTTATATTGCTGCGTTTGGGGTGGCCTTTCTATATTCTGAGAATTTGTGGAGTTCTCTTTATTATGGAGTTTCCTCACTGTGGGTGAGGTTGTATCAGTGGCTTGTCAAGGTTTCTTGGTTAGGGAGGCTTGTGTTGGAGTTCTGGTGAGTGGAGCTGGATTTCTTCTCTCTAGAGTGCTATGAAGTGTCCAGTAATGGGTTATGAGAAATCAATGGTTTGGGAGTAACTTTGAGCTGCCTGTATATTGAAGCTCAGGGGTGTGTTCCTGTGTTGCTGGAGAATTTGCATGGTATGTCTTGCTCTGGAACTTGTTGGCCCTTGGGTGGTGCTTGGTTTCAGTGTAGGTATGGAGGCATTTGTTGAGCTCCCTATCGATTAATGTTCCCTGGATTCAGGATTTCTCTGATGTTCTCAGGATTTGGACTTAAGTCTCCTGCTTCTGGTTTTCAGTTTTATTTTTACAATAGCCTGAAGTCTCCTCCATCTATACAGCACCAGTGATAAAACATCTAGGTTAAAGATGACAGGTTTCTCCACATTGAGGGACACCCAGAGAGGTTCACTGAGTTACATGGAGAAGAGAAGAGGGAGGGGGTAGTTAGAGGTGACTGGAATGAGATGAGGTGGGATCAAAAGAGGAGAGAGCAAGCTAGCCAGTAATCACTTCCTTATGTGTGCTCCACAGTCTGGACCGCTCAGAGGTGTTCACAAAGTTATACAGGGAAGAGGAGAGGGAGGAAGTTGACAGAGGTGGCCAGGAGGATAAAAGAGGGAAATGAAAAGGAGAGAGACAGATCCGGCCAGTAACCAGTTCCCTGAGTGTTCTCCACCATCTGGAACACACAGAGATTCAGAGTTGGGTAAAGAGAAGAGGGCGGGAAGAGACTGAGGCCACCTGGTGGAGAAAAAGGAGAGTCCAAAGGAGCAGAGAGTGGTCAAACCAGTAATCTCGCTCTCAGGTAAAATTGGGTACTGAAGATTAGGTTTTTAAATGTACAAAATTGACAACAAATACCAAAAAGCAAAGGTTAAAAATCTGGAATAGAGATTGGATTTTCAAAAATACAATCTTAAAGAAGAGAACAAGAAGAAGGAAAAGAAAAGAAAAAAAAAGTCACAAGAATTATTAAAAAACAACATCAACCACAAAAAGATTATATACAGCGTTTGCTTTAAAAATAGGGTCTCTTTTTTTTTTGAAAAGTAATAGTAGGTTATAAAAATAAAAATTAGAGAAATAGAGGACTTAAAAAAATTTAAGAAAGTTAAAAAAAGAAGAAAAATACTCATGCAACAACATCAACACACACACACACAAAGAATGCTTGTAAAAATTATAAAGATATATCTGGCCCTTTCTCTAGTGTTGTGGGCAGTGTGGGGTCACTTCCAAGGCAGTTCCCTCTGTTTAACTTCTTCTATTTGCTGGTCTCTTCAGTGTCTGATTTCTGTCTTGACTCAGGGAGGGCGGTGGTGGGCACTTTTTTTTTTTTTTTTTTAGGTTCACTTGTTCAGTTGCTCTGTGGGGAGGGAGGGATGCTGCAAACAAATATTACTGGCATGTGCTTGCAGTGTCTCATCCATGTTGGGCTTGCCCCACTCAGGCTCTAAATTGCTCTGCCAAGGAACCGTCTGAGGCCAGTCCTAGGCTTCATGCACCTTCCCGGTCTAGGCCGCTCAGGCTCAGCCCTCAGGTAGCCTTCAGAGGCATATATTTGGCTGGGCCTGTGTTTTGTGCCCTCCCCAGGTCCGAGTAGCTCAGGAGTTTGGCGAGCGCAGTTGCTGCAACTTGTCGCCTTTCTCTGCTGCTCAGTTTTCTGGGTGTACCGCTGGCGTTCCTTCTCAGGTGGATGATGACTGTCCAAAACCCCCAGAAGTCTTAGTCAGCAAAGAAGCCTGCTTGCATTTTGGTAGGTAATGTCTCTCTTGGGCTGCGATTGCCCCCTTCCAGCCCTTAAGGCTCTGGATGCCTGTAACTGGAAGGGGATGTTCTGCTGCAGACTATTTCTGTTCCGTCCTTTGTTCTGTGTGTGGTCCTGGCGGTGTCTTATGTTCAAGCGTTTCACGTGGTAGCTATCCCACAGTCTGGATTGCTAGCCCAAGTTAGTTTGCTCTGGTCAAGCGCAGGGTGTTCCTGCCCGATTCTTAAAAAAAGCACCGCAGCCCGTACCTCCCGCAGCCTGATTCTTAAAAAGCCCTGCAGTCTGCGCCTCCCGCACCTCCCTGCCCAGCCCCCAACTTGCTAGTGGCGGATGGCAGGCGTCTGTGCTGGTTCTTCACTGGCGGAGTTACTGTTGGGCTCATAATCTGTTGGTTTTACTTATTTATTTATTTTTCCTTCCTGTTATGTTGCCCGCTGTGCTTCCAAGGCTCGCCACAGACTCGGCAGCGAGAATGTTTCCTGGTGTTTGGAAACCTCTCTTCTTACGAGTCTCTTCCCAGGACGGGACTCCCTTCATGGGACGGAGCTCCCTCCCTACCTCCTTTGTCTCTTTTTCCTTTTTTTATATTTTTCCTACCTGTTTTTTAAGACAATGATCTGCTTTTCTGGGTGTCTGATGTCCTCTGCCAGCATTCAGAAGTTGTTTTGTGGAATTTACTCAGCGTTGAAATGTTCTTTTGATAAATTTGTGAGGGAGAAAGTGGTCTCCCTGTCCTATTCCTCCGCCATCTCCCAGGCACATTTTTTAACAGATATTTTGGCCACTCCACACAGCATGAAGGATCTTAGACCAGGTATCGAACTCATGCCCTCTGCAGTCAAAGTGCAGAGTCCAAACCACGGGACTGCCAGAGAATTCCCCAACACAAATATTTAAAGTGTGAAAAAAAAATCTTTGAATAGACACAATGTAATATCTGTAATTTATTATATTTTACTGGGTCAATGGCAACCCACTCCAGTATTCTTGCCTGGAAAATCCCATGGACGGAGGAGTCTGGTAGGCTACAGTCCATGAGGTCACAAAGAGTCGGACATGACTGAGCCATTTCACATTTCATTTCACTTGGTCAAGCCCTGTGCTAGTCACACATATTACATGCATGGACTCGTTTATTCTTCTCAATAGTCCTGTGTTGCACTCAACTTTATCAATTTTGCAAAAGAGAATTGAGTGTCCTGTACATAGTGAACCTGCTCAAGATTACTGAGCTAGTAAGTGAAAGTCTTGTGTTCTTTAAACTTAACACCAAGTTCGTGTTTTCTCTCCTGGAGCTGTGGTAGATGAAACATTCTACTTACTAACCTCAGGAGCACTGAGGGAACACAAGCTTAGAGGACTTCCTTATTCAACCATCTTCCAACCATCTTCTCCAATGACCTCTAAGCACTTCACAACCAAGGTTATTCACTTCCTTGCCTGAAATCATTTACTCTTCAGAATTTGAATCTAACATTCTACCAAAACCACAGCATTGTATTTGCTTATTTCTCATGTCTTCTTCATCTGATTACACACTTTTGTGACCTCCCAGTTTCTTGAAATCCCTTATTTCCTTTCCATCTGTGTGGCATGTATGCCTTCACTTTCTTTTCTACTGAACTTGAATCCACTCACCCATCTCTCTAGTGCTTTTTCATTACAAACTTTTCTCCCTTATCTCTCTGTCCTGCTGTTTCACCAATTCAGTGTTCCCAATTTGGAACCAATTTAATCATGTCTTGCTCTGTCAAACACTGTATTCAGAAAACCATTCCAGTTGTATCCACTACAAAAGTTTAGTCTCCACCAACAAAACTCAGCCTCCAACACTGCTGAGAATTTTTCTGTATTCTCCCTACTTACTTTCCTCTCACATGTTTCACAGTTTCTTCTAAACTCAAATTATTCTCATTAGTTTCTTACTCCAAGCCTGCTTTTCAGTGGATGAGCTTATTTCCTACTTTCCAGAGAAAACAGAAGGCTTAAGTCCCTCTGTTTCAATACTCATCCTCATTCATGTATTTCTTTCAGTCCACCAGGGTTATCTACAAGACTCTTTCACTTCCTTCAAGACTTGGCTTTTTTTCTTTTTTTCATTTCCTACCACCTTATTTAATTAAAAGTATCTTCTTCCTCTGCTGACTTAGTCCTCAGGATTCTTCTTAAAACAATTACTTTCTAACATACTCTCTCATTTATTTGTACAGTTTATTTTTATTGCTTATCTCCCTCAAGTACAATGTAAGTTCCACTAAGAGCTGCGTCTATTTTGTACACTGATGTGTTCCAAGCACCTAAAATGGTACTTGGCTTATGTTAAAACTGAAGTGAAAGTATTAGTTGCTCAGTCGTGTCTGACCATTTGTGACCCCATGGACTGTAGCCTGCAAGGCTCCTCTGTCCATGAGATTCTGCAGACAAGAATACTGGAGTGGGTAGCCATTCCCTTCTCCAGGGGATCTTCCCAAGAGAACTGACCCAGGATTGAAACCAGGTCTCCACCATGGTGCTGCTGCTGCTGCTAAGTCGCTTCAGTCGTGTCCGACTCTGCGCGACCCCAGAGACGGCAGCCCGCCAGGCTCCCCCATCCCTGGTGCCCGTAATTATTTGTTGGATGAATCAGCAAATATGCACAAGTTGTTTGCTTGTGCAAACAAGTTTTGGTTGTTTGTTTTCTTCCCTGTCCTCCCAAAGGAAGGGGTTACTTAACCCATATCCATTTAAGACTGATACCAGTAACTGCTGGGCTTCCCTCGTGGCTTGGCTGGTAAAGAATCCACCTGCAATGCAGGAGACTTGGGTTTGATCCCCAGGTTGGGAAGATCTCCTGGAGAAGGAAAAGGCTAGCCACTCTACTATTCTGGCCTGGAGAATTCCACAGACTGTATAGTCCATGGAGTCACAAAGAGTTGGGCACACCTGAGCAACTTTCACTTTCAAAATAGCTGCTACTACAGAGGGGATCAGGAAGATGACATAATTTGTTTACGTCAAAGTTATGACTTTGTAAGACAGTACTTGACATCCAGTACGAGAGAGCTTTCCTTATCACTCGTCTTCTACCTAACTAGTTCAAGGGCAGAGAATACATTTGCTGACTTCCTAACCTCTGATTGTCTTCAGTAAACCTGGACAGGACACTTATCACTGCTGCACTCAACCTCTGTCATTAAATCCACTCCCAAAACAACTGGCCTGCAGGTTGACCCAGAGGTACTGACTTCTGCTGCATTTCATTTCCTTTGATAGCTTTGACCAATATTTTTTGTCACTGCAACTGAATTTTGTGCCGATTATGGTCTACTAGAGATTTCATTGACACCAGCCAGTGTATTTCTCCTTGGAACACAAGTCGATCTTGAGTTACAGTCTCCAGTGAACAAGAATAGTCGGCTGTAGAGCAGTAATATAATCGACTATCCCTCTGGGTAAAAGCTGTTTGCCTGGAATCCACAACCTACTGGAAAACGCAATGCAAACACCTGCTATTTACAATTTCCTGGGATAATATATGATTGCAAAAATCCTTCATCAGATAGATAATATTTCCAAATGCTGATCTTCCAGGCTTAATTAAAAAAAAAAAAAAAAAACCAACCCACCTTAGAATATCCATTGCATTTACCCTAAGTGCCTAAATTCCACAAAATAAATACATCTTTTCTTAATGTTTGAAAATGTTATTATGACCCGCCTTCTCATTCTTCTTAAAAGAAAAGAAAATCCATAATAGTTTTGTTCAATTTATTCTCATGAATGTCTTTAATTTTTGCCTGATTCTTACCCTGTCCTGGAGTTGGCTTTGTTTTGTCTGTGTCCAAGGATCTTTTTTGATTTTTAAGTAGATATTGCAGGAAGTAGAAACTTGTGGTGGTTTTGTGATATATTCTGTTATTTTTTTAATAATGATGATTCAATCTGCAACCTTCATGTATTGTTTAAAAGGAATGAGTGCCATCTGTTTGTCTGCTGTGAGGGTAAGGGATTAAAACAATTTGTGGTTAAATAAATTAGGTATGGAATTGCTTTCTTTATTGCTTCCACTGAAGGAGTCTTTCATAGCTCTTTTTTTCCTCTTTAAAATAAACTATTGGATTAGAGATCCCACTTCACTTAGGTTGTAACGAGGCTGAACAAGCAGTCAGACTCCAAAATGCAAATGGATTGTGTTGTTAAAATGGTTCTGTGACTAATAAATTGTTATGTAGAAATGATATTCCTACACTAGCTAATGAATGTCATTTCTGTGAGTTTTTAATGTGAGAAATGTATACAGGCAAATATTGCAGAGTTTTTATTTTCATATCTCTTATTAGTTCAGTTTTTCTTTTCCATTTTCCTTATACTTTCTCTTTGAACTTTCTGAAACCCTTTGCCTTTTGACTCCTCAGTTTACTCTTAATTTCATATGTCTTGATAGTTTCACTGCCTTCCCAACCAAGTGCTGACCCACTTTCCATAAATTACACACTCATTGACAATTTCAGCTTCTTTGCCTTCTGCTATGACTGTCTATCAAGTCACTATTCCTATATTATCTGTTCTGAGATATTTATGGTCTGGATTTTCACCTCAATAATGCAACATTTGGTAATCTTCTTCAAATTTGTCACAATTTTCTTTGGTTCTTTTGCGTTATTCTTACTCCCATTCTTTTACTCTCAGCAGGAAATTTCTACGTGTTCTTTACAGAGAAATTAGAAACCACTCAGTATGATTTCCTAAACTTGCCACTAATATAAGCATTTGTTTATATTATCTTATTTCATCTTACCTTATTTCATCTCTTTTAAAGGACAAGTTGTACTTCTTAACTAAGCTTAACCTTTCCATCTGTTCTTTTGTTTTTTCCTTCATCCTTCTTAAATATCTTTCTCTATCACTAATGGATGAAACATAACTTTTACACACCTTGATTTTTCCAGTAATCATGTACAGATGTGAGATGCCAAAGAATTCATGTCTTCAATTTGTGGTGTTGGAGAAAATTCTTGAGAGTCCCTTGGATAGCAAAGAGATCAAACCAGTCAATCCTAAAGGAAATCAGTCCTGACTATTCATTGAAAGGACTGATGCTGAAACTGAAGTTCCAGTACTTGGCCACCTGATGAGAAGAGCTGACTCATTGGAAAAGACCCTGATGCTGAGAAAGATTGAGGACAGAAGGATAAGGAGGCGACAGAGAATGAGATGGTTGGATGGCATCACTGACTCAGTGGACAAACTCTTGAGCAAACTCCAAGAGATAGTGAAGGATAGGGAAGCCTGGCACGTTGCAGTCCATGGGGTTGCAAAGAGTCAGAGGTGACTTAGTGACTGAGCAATGACAACATTCTTCATTAAACCCTTTTTGAATTGTACTTAAAGGTATTCTTTGTGAAATAAGAAATAAAACAATTTCTAAACATTTTGTTTACATTTTCTCTTATGTCCATTTCAACCAGTCTTCTGAAAAAATTAGCCCAGTGGTAGATCATTTTCAGGAGATGTTGAATTCTGGGATGTGACCAGGGGTATGGGAATGTACAGGAGAGGTAAAAGAACAGGACAAGAAAACTAAAGAAACTGAAAGGCTATTATGTTAGACGGATTGTCAAAGTGAAGTTTAAAGTCACCTATAATAAAGATCCAACTTAGCCAAGAAAAAAGGATTATTACTGGGCACTAATTGTATCTAGTATTTCTTAGTAAGTGAGCAAGATTGATCAGAAAGTCTGTGGATAATTTATGTGGTGAATGAATAAAGGTTGGCATAAGCCTTCAAAGAGCAGAATTTTTTACTCCATGGAGAAAGAAAAATAGTGTAAACTCCAGAATGGAAGTCAGAAGGATGCCAGCTTCAGTTCCCAAATGTGAGGTCCATGAGATGTTGGTGAAAGAGCAGAATCTTAATGGAAGAGCTGCAGGGGAAAATGGCTTTCTTGGCAGAGTCATGAAGAGTGTGGAATTTCAGTGAAGAACTCACAAATGAAGGAGAAATTTCTGTGAATCAGGGTCTCCCAAAGACATATGATGGGTAAATGCTCAGCAATGAGGTCAGATCAAGAAAAAAAGGAGCCTGGAGCAGTAATATGTTTAAGAAACTAGATTATAGATGAGTAGAAAGGCTTAGATCTTGGGCAATGAGCAGGATAACAAATTTGAATAGAAGCAGAATAAACTAGTCCAGAACTCACAGATATGCCATAACAGTTTTCTATTCATTTGGAAGAGATCATGCATGGATTGGGGTAAATATAATTCTGAAAGAAAGGATAATCGATGAGAAAATTCTGACTTGAGTTGATTGCACTGACCCTAATGACAGGCTCTGGGTGTGAGGTTCCTACACAGAAACTCCATCCATGGCAGTATGTGTGCTAAGCAGTGAAGATGGAGAGCTAATGGTCAGAGGTGTAGTCATAGAAACCAAGAAGTGTTTCATTAGTCCAAGCTGTATAAAACCACAGGAGCCACTGGCCATCAGCACCTCCAGTAATGGTCCCCAACTTTGTATTAATTGACATGTCACACATTGAGCTGCAACACTCAGTGTTCTATGCAGAAATTCAGGAGATGTGATTGCCTCACATGCAATTATAGAAATGCTGATCATTGTTTTCCCCCAATGGATACATATTTTTTGTTTAAAATACAACCATTCCAAGACTTACTTGAATCTGTTCCTGGTGCATTTACTGATGAAAACAGAATTGGGCCAACCTTTTTCTGAATTTGATGTGCTTTCCAGACCTGTTAAGTTTAGTTGAGAGTAATCCTACTCCTTATAGTGTGAGATATCTTAAAGTGCTTTGCTACATCTAGAGAACAAAATTTTTCACCATGGCTAATCAGGAAAAGATGGCATCAGAGGATGAGATGGCTGGATGGCATCACTAATGCAATGGTCGTGAACCTGGGCAAACTTTGGGAGACGGTGAGGGACAGGGAGGCCTGGTGCTCTCCAGTCTATGGGGTCACAAAGAGTTGAACATGACTGGGTGACTGAACAATAACAATCAGAAATAAACAAAGGAACAGATATAAAGTTGGCAAAATGGAGAATATCAATGAAAGAGCTCTACTTAGCTAATCTGAACATAGAAGTCAAATAAAACCAGGATGCAAGGTAGGAATAGCCATGTTAGAATTTCCAGTTTTCATCTAGATATTGTAGTTCAGGTAGACCACTTAGTGACTAGTATCCAGCATGCTAAAAGCATATTACAGTCTCTCTCATCTGCAAATTGTATTCATGCAGATGTTACATGTCATATGATGGAAAGACTTCCAAAAGGGGAAAGTGGTTTTCTTCATGTCAAATATAATAAACCCAAACCAGGTAAGTCGGCTTTGCAGCCTGGAATTCTATTTGTTTGCATTAAGTTGACTTCTCTCATATATCTTTCACCAGTAATATCAGACTGTATATCCATTCTGATGATGTATACATGGAAAATTTTCAGCACAAAATCACATGGGAAACTCCATAAGATTGCTCTGACATGCTTTTTCTCTTAATTTTTTTCCTGCTGCAATTTTGGAAGGCTGAACTTTTCTCCTGTTAAAATGATTAGTACTTTAAGTGAATGAGATCACTTACTGAAATAAAAGTCCAGCCAAGCCACTCTCTCATATCATGATCTCATATGGGCTCAGCCTCAAGAGAGGCCCCTAGAGAGATTTCGCAAAATTGTTCATCCAATTGTTATATGCGGCCTCTGCTCAGAAAGGAAACATGGTTGACAAAATCTAGTAAAAAGGCCCGGAGATGCCAAAAACAATATAAACCCATGTGTGCCTTAATATAGGCTGCTATCTTGCAAAAATAATCTTCCTCTGTTGTACATATAAAACCCCTGGTGCATGAAACACCTGAATACTTATGTAATTCTCACTCTCTGTGAAGTGAAAGATCCAAAATGCTGAGCTCTGCATGTACGCTGTGCCCGCAAATAGTCCATGCAGCAATTGGGGAGGCTGAAACAGCCTGCAAGCTTCACTTGGCTTCAGAGCTTTTGAGCTGCTGTCCATCTGACACAGATACCTTTAAAAAAAAATTAAAATCACTTATTTATTTTTGCCTGAACTTGGTTTTGAGTGCTGCACATCGGCTTTTCCCTAGTTGTGGTGCAGGCTTCTCCTTGTGGGGGCTTCTCTTGTCAGAGAGCATGGGCTTCAGTAGTACCCGTGTGTGGGCTCAGTAGTTGTGGCACATGGGCTTACTTGCTGCGTGGCATGTGGAATCGTCCTTGACCAGGAACAGAGCCTGTGTCCCCCGCATGGGCAGGCGCATTCTTCCCCACTGGAAGGAAGTGCTGATATGTATATCTTTTGATTTTCCACTGACTAAACATTCACAGCTAAGGAGGCTGATCATTGAATATGTCTCAGATTCTAAGTAGATTCAAAATGATTATGAAAATGTGAGATAAAGCAGTAATTGTTGCCTTACCTGCAGGCTCCATCTAGAAAACACTGCAAAGTACCGCTTACCACTTCACTAAGCTCTCAGTTCTCCCTACTTTCTTTCCTCATCAGAGACTTTCTCTTCCCTCTCTGACTTCCCTCTCCAGCTACTTTCCTTTCTCCTCACTAGCACTCTCAAATCCTCTTCCAAAAAACAACAACAAAAATGCACATCACTTTGCTTGTTAATCTATATTTTTGTACTGAGGCAGATTCCTCAAAAGACACATACTATTAGAATTCATTCAGGGTGAAATGGATACTCTTATACAGCCCAACCCCAGTATTTATTAGAGAAATTAAATGCATAGTTACAAAGAATCCCCCAATAGAATTTCCAAGCTTAGATGACATCAGTGATAATTTCTTCCAAATTTAAAAAGGAATCAATACAAATTCTACATGAAATTTTCTAGAAAAATAAATGAGAAAATCCTGTACCTTTCCAAAATTTAATAAAACCTGCAGATTGATGAGTCAAAGAACAGAAAGATATAACAAGAAAATTACAAGCCCATATCACTGATGAAAATGGATATAAATACCCCTCATGCTGCTGCTGCTGCTAAGTCGCTTCAGTCATGTCCGACTCTGTGCGACCCCATAGATGGCAGCCCACCAGGCTCTCCCATCTCTGGGATTCTCCAGGCAAGAACACTGGAGTGGGTTCCATTTCCTTCTCCAATGGATGGAAGTGAAAGGTGAAAGTGAAGTCACTTAGTCGTGCCTGACTCTTAGAGACCCCATGGACTGCAGCCCACCAGGCTCCTCCGTCCATGGGATTTTCCAGGCAAGAGTACTGGAGTGGGGTGCCATTGCCTCCTCCAATAGTTTATCATGTGTAATTGTAATTTATCTAAGAGACATAGAATTAGATTTTTAAAAATCAGTATAATTCATTGTATTGACAAACATGAAAAGATAAAAAACACTTGACAAAATTTTTTAAATATAAATTTATTTATTGTAATTGGAGGTTAATTACTTTACAATATTGTATTGGTTTTGCCATACATCAATATGAATCCGCCACAGGTATACATGTGTTCCCCATCTTGAACCCCCTCCCTCCCTCCCCGTACCATCCTTCTGGGTCGTCTCAGTGCACCAGGACAAAATTAACTCTTATTCATAATAAAATCTCTCACTAAACTAAGAATAAAACAGAACTTCTTCAACCTTAAAGTTCACATAATACTAAATGGTGAAAAAACACATGCTTTTCCCTCAATAACAGGAACAAGGCATATATATCAACTCTTACCACTTCTATTTAACATTATACTTAAGGTTCTAGAAAATACAATAAAGAAAAGAGAGAGAATTCAGTGGAAGAATAACAAAATATTCACAAGTAATATGATGTTTTATGTAAAAATTCTTAAGAAATCTACAAAAAAAAAAGACTTGAGAAATAATACTGAGTTTAGTGAGGTCTCAAGATACAAGACGAATATGCAAAAATTGATTGTATTTGTGTATATTACAAATGAAGCACTGGAAATTGAGACAAATATCCAAAGGACTTAATAATGTAAAAAATGTAAAATATTTGAGGGTATGTTTTTTAAATAAGTGCAAGATCCATAACTAGAGCCTAATATTGCTGATAAAAATCAAGACAAATGTAGAGATATGCCATATTTATGAATCACAATGCTAAATATTGATGTAATAGAAAATCTCTAAATTAACCTATAGATTCTATGCAATTCTTATTAAAATGGCTGCCTTTTTTTGGTGGAAGTTGATAAGCTGATTCTAAAATTTTGGAAAAAATAAAGGACTTGCGAATAAGAATATAACCAGAAGACTTGCATTATTACAAGTGTGATTAAAATGACATAATCACCATGAGAGTATGGTGTTGGTTTGAGTATAGACATATAGATTAATAGAACAAAATAGAGAAAGAGACTCACACATATGTAGTAATTGGTATTCAACAAAATGCCAAGAAAGTTTAATCAGGAGGATATAGCCTTTCTAATACATGGTGCTAGAATAACTAGACATTCAAATGCAAAAAGAAAAGAAATAGACAAAACAAACAAAAACTCAAACCTTATATAAATATATTTATATTTATATACACACACTACTTCTAGTTGGATCATAGACCTAAATATAAGAGCCAAAACTATAAAACTTAATAACTTGGAACAAAAATCTTTACAGAGTAATTTTAATAAATAGAACAGAGAGAACATTAACCAACAAAGAAAGTGACTGATAAATTAGACTTCATTGAACTTAAAACTGTTAATATGAAAAGCAAGACACAGACTGGAAGAAAGTATTGGCAAAACATACATCTGATCAAGGACTCATTTCCAAAATATAAAAAGAACACTTAGAAATCAATAAGAAGAAAAGAAAAAAAATGCACAATTTATAAAATGAAGAGACAGTGCCCCCCAAAAGACACAGCATGGACAATGAGGACATGAAAAGATATGTAGCATCCTTAGGCATTCAGTTCAGTTCAGTTCAGTTTATTCACTCAGTCGTGTCCGACTCTTTGTGACCACATGAACCACAGCGCGCCAGGCCTACTTGTCCATCACCAATTCCCAGAGTTCACTCAGAGTCATGTCCATCAAGTCAGTGATGCCATCCAGCCATCTCATCCTCTGTCATCCCCTTCTCCTGCCGCCAGTCCATCCCAACATTAGGATCTTTTCCAATGAGTCAACTCTTCTCATGAGGTGGCCAGAGTATTGGAGTTTCAGCTTTAACATCAGTCCTTCCAATGAACACTCAGGAATGATCTCCTTTAGGATGGACTGGTTGGATCTCCCCTGCAGTCCAAGGGACTCTCAAGAGTCTTCTCCAACACCACAGTTCAAAAGCATCAGTTCTTCGACACTCAGCTTTCTTCACAGTCTAACTCTCCCATCCATACATAACCACTGGAAAAACCATAGCCTTGACTAGATGGACCTTTGTTGGCAAAGTAATGTCTCTGCTTTTCAGAACGCTGTCTAGGTTGGTCATAGCTTTTCTTCCATGGAGTAAGCATCTTTTAAATTCATGGCTGCAGTCACCATCTGCAGTGATTTTGGAGCCCAAAACTAAAGTCTGACACTGTTTCCACATCTATTTCCCATGAAGTGATGGGACCAGATGCCATGATCTTCGTTTTCTGAATGTTGAGCTTTAAGCCAACTTTTTCACTCTCCTCTTGCACTTTCATCAAGAGGCTTTTTAGTTCCTCTTCAGTTTATGCCATAAGGGTGTTGTCATCTGCATATCTGAGGCTATTGATATTTCTCCCCACAATCTTGATTCCAGCTGTGCTTCTTCCAGCCCAGTGTTTCTCATGATGTAGTCTGCATATAAGTCATATAAGCAGGGTGACAATATACAGCCTTGACGCACTCTTTTTCCAATGTGGAAGCGGTCAGTTAGTCCACGTCCAGTTCTAGCTGTTGCTTCCTGACCTGCATACAGATTTCTCAAGAGGCAGGTCAAGCGGTCTGGTATTCCCATCTCTTTCAGAATTTTCCAGTTTATTGTGATCCACACAGTCCAAGGCATTGGTATAGTCAGTAAAGAAGAAATAGATGTTTTTGTGGAACTCTCTTGCTTTTTCGATGATCCAGCAGATGTTGGCAATTTCATCTCTGGTTCCTCTTCCTTTTCTAAAACCAGCTTGAACATCTGGAAGTTCACAGTTCACGTACTTCTGAAGCCTGGCTTGGAGAATTTTGAGCATTACTTCACTAGCATGTGAGATGAGTGCAATTGTGCTGTATTAGGAGAATTTTTGGCATTGCCTCTTTTTGGAATTGGAATGAAGACTGACATTTTCCAGTCCTGAGGCCACTGCTGAGTTTTCCAAATTTGCTGGTGTATTGAGTGCAGCACTTTCACAGCATCATCTTTCAGGATTTGAAATAGCTCAACTGGAATCCCATCACCTCCACTAGCTTTGTTCGTAGTGATGCTTTCTAAGGCCCACTTGACTTCACATTCCAGGATGTCTGGCTCTATGTGAGGCATTAGGAAAATGCAAATTAAAACCACAGTGAGATACCAATACATACCTCTCAGAATGTTTCTGATGGTAAAGAGTCTGCCTGCAATGCAGGAAATCTGGGTTCGACCCCTGGGTCAGGAAGATCCCCTGGAAAAGAAAGTAGCAACCCACTCCAGTATTCTTGCCTGGAAAATCTCATGGACAGAGGAGACTGATGGGCTCCAAGTCCATGGGGTCACAAACAGTCAGACATGACTGAGTGACTAACATTTTTACACACATCAAGAATTATATAGAGCAATTAGAATTGCATATTGCTATTAGAAATACAAAATGTACAAATTACTTTGGAAGACACTTTGGCGGGGGTTATTATAAAGCAACATACACACTTATTGTGCATGAATGTTCAGTCACTCAGTCATGTCTGACTCTGCAACCCCATGGACTGTAATCCACCAAGCTTCTCTGTCTGTCGGATTTTCCAGGCAAGAATAATGGAATGAGCTGCCATTTCCTTTTCCAGAGGATCATTCCAAAACCAGGCCTTGAACCTGTATCTCCTGTGTCTCCTACATTGACAGGTGGGTTCTTTAGCACTGAGTCACCACTTACCATAGGACCCAAGTAAACATGTATTTAATTTCTCTTGGGTAAACATCTAAGAGTGGAATTGTTGGATCCTACACACACTTACCATAGGGCCTAACAATCCTACTCTTAGACATTTATCCAAGAGAAATGAAATATATACTTACATAAAGATTTGCTATCTAATTTTCATAGTAGCCTTATTCATAATGGCCAAAAAGTGGAAACAATCTAGCCTTCAAATGGTGAATGGACAAATAAACTATGGTATGTACAAACAGAGCTTCCCAGGGGTGCCAGTGGTAAAGAACCTGCCAATGCAGGAGACAAAAGATGTGGGTTCAGTCTCTGGGTTGAGAATATCCCCTGGAGAAGGCCATGACAACCCACTCCAGTATTCTTACCTGGAGAATCCCATTGACACAGAAGCCTGATGGGCTACAGTACATAAGACCACAAAGAGTCAGACATGGCTAAGTGACTGAGCACAGCACGTACCAAAAATGAGATACTACTCAATAGTATAGAGAGACACAAGCCACTGAGGTTATGCAACCAAGAGGATGCATGTTGAAAGCATTATGCTAAGAGAAATAAGCCAGACATAAGCAATTACACAGTCAACAATTCTACTGAATGAATTTCTGGAAAATGTAAAACTACAGTGACAGAAAGTATATATATTTGCAAGTGGCTGAGGATGGGAGTAGCCGGTTGACTCCAAAGGGGCACAGGATACCTTTTGGGGTGATGGAAATGTTCCATATCATTCATTATTCTGATGTTGCTAACTTGGTTATATGCACTTGTCCAAACATTTTATACTCTTAAAATTTTTATACTCTTAAAATTTTGCATTTTATTATATATGAATCATATCTCAATAATGCTGATTCAAAATAATACAGCTCCAAAACTGTAGCAGAAATATTTTAAGGTCTTAATTGGCACACAATAATGCAAAGAAAAAAGAAAAGACACTTTCTCTACAGCAGATGCAAAACTTGAACAGCTTCTCCAGAGATCAGTGACTTAGAATGGCCTCAAGAGCTCCCTGTTTTCTTTTTAATTAATTTATTTTTTTTTTACTTTACAATATTATATTCGTTTTGCCATACATCAACATGAATCCGCCATGGGTGTACACGTGTTCCCCATCCTGAAACTCCCTCCCACCTCCCTCCCCATACCCTCTCTCTGGGTCATCCCAGTGCACCAGCCCCAAGCATCCTGTACCCTGCATCGAACCTGGACTGGTGATTAGTTTCTTATATGATATTATACATGTTTCAATACCATTCTCCCAAATCATCCCACCCTCTCCCTCTCCCACAGAGTCCAAAAGACTGTTCTATATTTAAAACTATTAGTGATGTAATTAATTTATTTATTTTCGGCTGTGCTGAGTCTCTTGTGTGGACTTTTCTCCAGTTGCGGCCATCAGGGGCTACTCTCTAGTTGCGGTGCACAGACTTCTCACTGCGCTGGCTTCTCTGGCTGCAGATCACCGGCTCTAGGGCCGTTGGTCTCAGTAACTGTGGCTCCTGGGCCGTAGAGCACAAGCTCAGTCGATGTGCACACCAGCTCAGCTGTTTCATGGCATGTGGGCTCCTCTCAGACCAGAGGTGGGACCTGTGTCTCTTGCAGGCAGGTGGGCTCTTTACCACTGAACCACCAGGGAACCTCTCCAAAACTCCCTGATTTAAAGATCCGTGAATTCTGGGGACTCTGGTGTTTCAGTGGCTAAGACTCCGCACTCCCAAAGCAGGGGATCTGAGTTTGTTTCCTGGTCAGGGAACTGGATCTCACATGCCACAGCTACAATTGGATACCACAGCTAAAGATTCCACGTGCCACAAATAATACCTCAGAGCAGCTAAACAAATAAATAAAATAAATATTGATAAGAAAGGTGCATGTGTTTTATTGGGAGATTTCTGTTTGAAATTCAGGTAAGGGGTGTGTGTGTGTGTGTGTGATTGTGTGCATGACTGTAGGCTAAAGGACTGGGGGTGGAAAAACTGAGATATCAAGGGAGCCAGTGGAGAAAGCATGCACTGGACTCTTACCTGAAATGGGCAGTGCCAAGGGGCTGGCCAGGTAGGCTACTGGAGATGCTGGCCAGCCTGGCTTTGAAAGCTCTTTGCTTACAAGTGTTCCCCGTTTCCCTGTGGTAATCCATCACCACGTGCAATGTAGTCTGTGTGTAAGCACCTTTCCTCAGAAATAGAGGGGCTCCAGTTTTCCTGCTAATATGCAAAGTATTTCATTTAGTAATTGCTTTCAGTTGGCCCATTTAACGCTCTCCAACGGCTGTAGTAACAGATCAATTTTATAAGTGGCTAACAGTCCATCTTTGCACTAAATATAATCAAATGGCAACCTATCTCTAAACAAATAAGTTTTTATTCTGTTCAGTTTTCTCCAAATAAAATTAATCTTACTATTGCTCCTTACTGCACATTATCTGGAAATGACATTTCCCCACAATCTGCTTGGAGGCATTCTGAGAACATCAGTGGCCCTCTGTTCTCTCTGTTTCTTGCCTCTTCAGGAGGCAGGAAATATTCACAGAAGAGACAATTGCATGAAAAAGCCCTGGTCTCCACACTCCACCTTGCAGCAGCAGCCCATGCTTGTTCTATGATTCAGTATATCTCTTTGCTCTCAGAAAAAAAAAAAAATTTCATTATTTTACTTCAAAACTCTGGACTCAAAGGGTAAATAGAAGAGGAAAAGGCATGATGACAAAATGATAGAGCTGGTTTATGGGATATTTATTGGTTTTATCAGAGGCAAGTGGTGGAATGGTTTAAGTACAAACTATGTATAAAATAAATAAGATAATTTCTGTGTCCCACAAACATGTGCCAATGTCTCCAGACTAGATGGTGTATTCCATCAACATTTATTTCCTTCCACCACAAAATTGAAAAATAAAAATAAAAACATCCCTTCCTCATAAAATGAATAAAATACATTTCTTTCAATGTTTGAATCAATATATTTCACATGCAGGTGAGTGAAGTGAGTGAATTCACTCAGTCGTGTCTGACTCTTTGCACCCCCCATGGACTGTAGCCTACCAAGATCCTCCATCCATGGGATTTTCCAGGCAAGAATACTGGAGTGGGTTGCCATTTCCTTCTCCAGAAGATCTTCCTGACCCAGGGATTGAACCCAGGTCTCCCACATTGTAGGCAGACGTTTTACTGTCTGAGCCACAAGGGAAGTCCTGCCTTCACAAGCAGGTGAATGTGGTTAATTGTACCAGAGAGAATTAGAGTGGGGTGTGGTAGAATTTGGCTTTCCTGGTGGCTCAGATGGTAAATAATCTGCCTGCAATGCAGGAGACCCAAGTTCAGTCCCTGGGTTGGGAAGATCCCCTGGAGAAGGGAATGGTTACCCATTCCAGTATTTTTTTTTAATTGAAGGATAACTATTTTACAATATTGTAATGGTTCTTGCCATACATCAACATGAATCAGCCATAGGTATATGTGTCCCCCCATCCTGAAGCCCTCCCACCTCCCTCCACATCCTATCTCTCTAGGTTGTTACAGAGCACTGGCTTTGGGTGCCCTGCTTCATGCATGTTTCAGTGCTATTCTCTCAAATCATCCCCACACTCTCCTTCTCCCACTGAGTCCAAAAGTCTGTTCTTTACGTCTGTGTCTC
Organism: Nanger dama; assembly: GCA_917880005.1. Classification (NCBI taxonomy): domain Eukaryota; kingdom Metazoa; phylum Chordata; class Mammalia; order Artiodactyla; family Bovidae; genus Nanger; species Nanger dama. The sequence continues at coordinate 7,710,251 of CAKJTW010000032.1, read as the reverse complement.
CTTTGCTGCCCTGCACATAGGATCATTGGTACTATCCTTCTAGATTTCATAAAAATATGGAACGCTTCATAGATGTGTGTGTCATCCTTGGGCAGGGCCATGCTAGTAATCTTTGTATCATTCCAGTTTTAGTACATGTGCCGATGAAGCAAGCGCCCACTCTGGTATTCTTGCCTGGAGAATCCCATGGACAGAGGAGCCTGATGGGCTGCAGTCCATGGGCCCCGGCCCGGCGGCCGGCCATGCAGGCCAGCTGGAATTTATGGGCCAGTCATTATCTGGTCGTTCCTTCTTCCATTAGGCCGCCCCCATAAGAGTAACAAAGTTTACATGACTGTAAGTTAAACATAATGTTATATTTTTTTTTTTCAAAAAACCTCCCCCCCCCTTGTTGTGTTTTGAGTTTTTTTTTTTTTTTCAACTAGTGGCATTGAACTTAAAGTTCTGGTTAAAGTTTTTTTTTTTGGGGTTTTTTTTGTTATTTGTATTTATTAGATTGTTGGGGTTTTTTTTTTTTTTTTTTTTTTTTTTTTCCTCGTTCTCCAGGCTTTTGATAATGGACTGGCATTAATTATCCCACTCCAAATGCTTTTGGTCTTCTGGTGGTTAGAATGGGTCTTGAGTTAAACATAATGTCTTGTTTGTGAGGGCTTTTGTTGGACTTTCACCAGTTTTCATGGTTAATGGCCGGGTTCATCATTTCAACTTCTTGTCATAGAATTTACTTGTGGTCCAGATTTAATAAATATTTCATAAGCACCTTCCACATAGCCTGTCTCTTGCTAGGCACTGGGTGCACAGCACTGAACAAACCAGAGTTTGTCCCTGCTCTCCTATTCTTACAATCAAGCTCCCCATGAGCAGCAGTGGATGATACAGCGGTAAATTCTGCAACTCCCATCTCCAGGGATTCTGACTGAATAAAGCGAGTCAGGCCCAGGCATCTGCATTTTCCCAAGTATCCCAGGTGATTTTTAAATAAGCTTTCCAAAGGCTTTGCCTGCATATGCGTGTTCTGCCACCTGCTCAGGCAGCCTAGGGCTGTGAAACTTGAGAGCCACAGTATCCGCTAGGGTTGCTTGACAAAATACCTTAGATGGTTTGCTTAAACAATAGAAATGTATTTCCCACAGTTCTGGAGGCTAGAAGTTCAAGATCAACGAGTCGGCATGGTCTGTTTTGGGTGACAGTTCTTTTCCTAGCTGGCAGAGGAATACCTCTTCACTATGGACTCTTGACTGTCCCTGGGTTCAAATGCACTTCTTGAACACTTCTTTCTCTTCTTGAGCAAGCAAACTCTCTGACTTCTCTTCTCATAGAAGCACTAATCCCACTGGACCAGGATTCTACCTTCAAAACCTCTTCTTATCCTAATTACCTCCCAGAGGCCCTGACTCCAAATTCCATCACCTTGGGTCTTAGGAGTTCAGTATATGAATTTAGGAGGACATAATTCAGCCCACTGAGACATCTTGAGCACACTCACCCTTCGTCCCATTTACCCTCATTATCATAGAACTTGGGGAACCCACCCTTAGTACTCGAAACAACAGAATTAGAATCTGCAGGCACCTTAAACCTGCTCCCAGAGACTGCAGACACATTTTTTAATAAAATAATGACTAATTAAAAAATAAAACTAGAGTCTCAAATCATTTAGCTTAGAGTAAAAGTAACTATCAGATGGCATTGATGAATGACTATATATAATCTATATATTTTTATATATTATATATTTTATATACACATCCCAGGTTTCCCAGGGGCGCTAGTGACAAAAAATCTGTCTGCCAATGCAGGATACCTAAGAGATGTGGGTTAGATCCCTGGGTCAGGAGGAGGAGGATTAAATGACAACCTACTCCAGTATTCTTGCTGAGAAATCCCATGGACAGAGAAGGCTGGCCAGCTACAGTCCATAGTGTTGTAAAGAATCTGACACGACTGAAGTGACTTAGCATGGACACATGCATATATATATATATATATATATATATATAACCTCACCACCAATTTGATGTTTTTCATTTATGAACTCTACACAGTGAATTTCCTAAGGGGTTAGTAGGGAAGACTGTGAATTCTAACAGTATTTTGCATTCCATACAAACATCTAAAATCCCTACAAAAATATTCTTCAAACTGATTTAGACAGTCCAAATAAAAGAGGTACACCCTGCTATTAATATGTTATACCCTTCTCCAGGCCTTTTCCTTCCCTGAGAATTACAGTTAAAATCCTCTGCCCAGCGTTACCTCTTCACAGGTGCAGTGCAGCATCATATGCACCAAAAGAGTAGAAAAGTATTACACTTGTTTAGGAGCAAGAGTTGGCAGAGTGCTATAAGTATTTTTGGACATTAGATATTTTAGATCTCTCTTCTGATGGCCTGGGATTTTTTTAAACAGCTTTATTTAGGTATAATTGATACACAAAAAAATCTGGACATATTTAATGCATACCATTTAATAAATTTGGAGATATGCACTCATCTGTGAAGCTATCACAATTACCAAGGGGATAAATATACCTATTACATGTAAAAGTTTTCCCCAGACCCTTTGTGTATGTGTGTGTGTGTGTGTGTGTATGCATGTGTTAGGAATACTTAATATGATATTTACCGCTTTAACAAATTTTTAAGTGTACAGTGCTGAATTGTTAACCATAGGCACTTTGTTACCCAGAAGGTTCCTAGAATTTGTTCATGTTGCTTAACTGACACTTGCCTAGGATATTGTAAAAAAAAATTATTATAGATGAAAACAAAAGTTTTGACATATTTATATTGAGACATTACACTCATGGTGCAAAAGTGATTGTCTTAGAGGTCTCTAAGCTCAGTCTGGATTAAAATCTCTGTTCATACTGATATCTGATTTCTCCCTCTGAATTTTTATATTCTGTCACCTTTTCCCAATCACATGGTTTAAGTCAATGCCACCTGTTTATTCTCTATTATCTCCCTGAGATAGCAGTTTCCATGATTTGTTTACTTTTTGGTTGATTCTCATATAAAGTCTGTAATGTCAGCTTTGCAACGTAAGCTTGTACTACAGGCACACAGGAGGTGCTCAGATATATTTGTTGAAAGCATGAATTCGCTGCATTGATAGGCAATCATGACAGATGCCTAGGGCATGGATGAACAGAGTGGTATGCATTTTTGCTTAGCTGTGTATTTTTCTTCCTTAGTAATAGAATACAAGAAATTAAATTAATCCTTCCCATTAAGAACATCTGACATTATGTCACACTTCAGCATATGTGCTATATTGTGTTTAGTAAAATCAATTTGTTTTTAAATCAGATTTTTACTCGCACACTCTCACACTGTTTATGAGAGAGACAGAAACCAACGGACTCGATCTTCCAAGGAGTGTGTTTTATTCCCTATGTGTTTTTCTACGCTAAATGAAAGCAGGATGCATGGGTAATTATAGGCTATTTCTATATGATCTTTCAAGGAATCACTGTGTAAGAGAATCAGATACTTTTCATTCCTTTAAAGTACAACATTCATTTCAAGCCAAACTCTCTGATGTAAATATAAAGTATTTTTAAATATACTGTTCAAAATTCAGGACAAGTTGCTTCTCATTCCTCCCAAGTTACCCCACCCAATTCTATTCAGGAAAGTTGGATTTACATAATTTCATCTCAGAGGAAAACAAAATGGAAAGCAGAAAATATAACAGAACCAATCCCAAATAACACGATGGGTCTTTACAGACAGATAAGCACATAAGGACCTAAAAGGTAGATAATTATTTCTAGGAAGCATACAAAAAGAATACTGTTGTCAAAATCCCTAACAGTTGGGGTGAATGTATCCCAGTTTGTTCTGGTAGCATTATTAATAATGCCTCATTCTACTTTCAAAAATGTTCTGGTTTGGACAATAAATTTTATGAGTATTTAAAAATTTGTATAAGACTTCTTTTTGATAGGGATCATTTTTAAAGTTTTTATTGAGTTTGTTACAATAATGCTTCTGTTTTATGTTTTAGATTTTTGGTTGCAAGGCATGTGGGATCTAAGCTCCCCAATCAAGGATCAGACCCACACTTTCTGTTTTAGAAGGCAAAGTCTTAACCACTAGGTCACCAGGGAAGTCCCATGAGCCTCTTCTGTTTGTGATTTTGGAGAACTAAAATAGAAGACATTAAAAAGAGGTGGCAAGAATACACAGAAGAACTGTACAAAAAGATCACGACCCAGATAATCACGATGGGGTGATCACTCGCCTAGAGCCAGACATCCTGGAATACTAAGTCAAGTGAGCCTTAGGAAGCATCACTATGAACAAAGGTAGTGGAGTTGATGGAATTCCAGTTGAGCTATTTCAAATCCTGAAAGATGATGCTGTGAAAGTGTTGCACTCAATATGCCAGCAAATATGGAAAACTCAGTAGCCACAGGACTGGAAAAGGTCAGTTCATTCCAATCCCAAAGAAAGGCAATGCCAAAGAATGCTCAAACTACCGCACAATTGCACTCATCTCACAGGCTAGTAAAGTAATGCTCAAAATTCTCCAAGCCAGGCTTCAGCAATGCGTGAACTTGGTATGGTCAAGCTGATTTTAGAAAAGGCAGAGGAACCAGAGATCAAATTGCCAACATCTGCTGGATCAGGGAAAAAGCAAGAGAGTTCCAGAAAAACACCTATTTCTGGTATATTGACTATGCCAAAGCCTTTGTGTGGATCACAATACACTGTGGAAAATTCTGAAAGAGATGGGAATACCAGGCCACCCGACCTGCCTCTTGAGATACCTGTATGCAGGTCAGGAAGCAACAGTTAAAACTAGACATGGAACAACAGACTGGTTCCAAATAGGAAAAGGAGTACATTAAGGCCGTATATTGTCACCCTGCTTATATAATTTATATGCAGAGTACATCATGAGAAATGCTGGGCTGGAAAAAGCACAAGCTGGAATCAAGATTGCTGGGAGAAATATCAATAACCTCACATATGCAGATGACACCACCCTTATGGCAGAAAGTGAAGAAGAACTCAAAAGCCTCTTGATGAAAGAGAAAAAGGAGAATGAAAAAGTTGGCTTAAAGCTCAACATTCAGAAAATGAAGATCATGGCATCCAGTCCCATCACTTCATGGAAGGTAGATGGGAAAACAGTGGCAACAGTGTCAGACTTTATTTTGGGGGGCTCCAAAATCACTGCAGATGGTGACTGCAGCCATGAAATTAAAAGATGCTTACTCCTTGGAAGGAAAGTTATGACCAACCTAGACAGCATATTCAAAAGCAGAGACATTACTTTGTCAACTAAGGTCCGTCTAGTCAAGGCTATGGCTTTTCCAGTAGTCATGTATGGATGTGAGAGTTGGACTATAAAGAAAGCTGAGCACTGAAGAATTGATGCTTTGGAACTGTGGTGTTGGAGAAGACTCTTGAGAGTCCCTTGGACTGCAAGGAGATCCAACCAGTCCATCCTAAAAGAGATCATTCCTGGGTGTTCATTGGAAGGACTGATGCTGAAGCTGAAACTCCAATACTTTGGCCACATGATGCAAAGAGTTGACTCCTTTGAAAAAACCCTGATGCTGGTAAAAATTTAGGACAGGAGGAGAGGGGACAACAGAAGATGAGATGGTTGGATTGCATCACCTACTCAATGGACATGAGTTTGGGTGGACTCTGGAAGTTGGTGATGGACAGGGAGGCCTGGCATGCTGCAGTTCATGGGGTCCCAAAGAGCTGGACACGACTGAGCAACTCAACTGAACTGAAATCTTGGAAAACTAAGAATTTTGAAATGTATCTAACTGAATAGTAACATATATTCCGTTGTATTGATTTTCCTCTTTCAATTATATTTTGGAAGAATAAGTGTCCTGAAATTCAGAATACCAGTCAATTCTTTCCTCTCATATCTTACTGTGATAAACTCTTTGTCAGACTCACGCTTTGAAAATGTGTGCCAAGTCAAACATGGGACATTGAAATAGTGATAAATCACACAATAATAAGGGAACCCATGCTGGATTTCTGCTCAGAAAACCTGAATTCTGGTCTATACCACAAACGAACTTTGTGGCCTTGGTCCATTCATTTAAACTTTCCAAACACAAATACTATGAGATATAAAAAGAGACTAACTTAACAGGGTTAACAGGTTCAAATAAGAAGATATGTACATGTTATTATTATCATCCTATTCCATTTAAGGCAGGCCTGAAAGGCACTGTAACAGAAAAGAGAAAACTGTACAGGGCTTGAAACTTGGAATATGGTTGGTTTGCTACAGGTTCTGGCTTAGCAAGTATCTTACCTTGGGAATCTATTTAACTTCTTAATTCTTAGTTCATTCACATGCAAAATGGGGATAATCACGTCCAAGTTCTCAGGCTTATAAGAGAACTCAAAACATTTCACAAATAAATAGTAACTTTGGTACTTCAGAGCAGGGCTGCAGTGATGATGGTTTCCTGTGACATAAAATAGTGTGGTAGAATCCCCAAAACTTGCACAAGTCTGAAATGTGTCTACAGACATATGGCAGATGACAAACGGTAGAGGGAGGAGAATCCAAGTTATTCTGGAAAATAAAAAGTACTACTCAGCCCTTAAAAAGAATAAATTTGACTCAGTTCTAATGAGATGGATGAAATTGGAACCGATTATACAGAGTGAAGTAAGCCAGAAAGAAAAACACCAATACAGTATACTGACACATATATATGGAATTTAGAAGACAGTAATGATGACCCTATATGTGAGACAACAAGAGACACAGAGGTATAGAGTGGACTTTTGGACTCTGAGGGAGAGGGAAAGGGTGGGATGGTTTGGGAGAATGGCAGTGAAGCATCTGTATTTTCCTGTAAGAAACGAAGCGCTAATCTATGTTTGGTGTAGGATACAGGATGCATGGGGCTGATGCACAGGATGATTCAGGTACAGGATGTGGGGTGGGAAGTGGGAGGGGGATTCGGCATTGGGCGATTGTGTTCACCTATGGCTGATTCGTGTCAATGTATGGCAAAACAAATACAGTATTGTAATTTAAAAAAAAAAAAAAAGTAACAAATTCCATAGGTTAAATGTATCTGCAGGCTGAGTGACCCATTTAGTTCCTTCAGTTCTCCTATATCTTATTGTAGCCTGCATGCATGCTAAGTTGCTTCTGTAGTGACTGATTGCTTGCCACCCCCATGGAGTGTAGCCCTCCAGGCTCCCCTGTCCATGGGATTCTCCAGGTAAGAATACTGGAGTGGGTAGACAATTCCTTTTCCAGGGGATCATCCTGACCCAGGTATCAAATCCAGGTATCCTGGCAGGTTCTTTACCATCTGAGCCACCAAGGAAGGCCTACTGTAGCTTCAGTTCAGTTCAGTTCAGTTCAGTTCAGGTCAGTCGCTCAGTCGTGTCCAACTCTGCAACCCCATGAATCGCAGCACGCAAGGCCTCACCAGCTCTCCATCACCATCTCCCGGAGTTCACTCACTCACATCCATCAAGTCAGTGATGCCATCCAGCCGTCTCATCCTCGGTTGTCCCCTTCTCCTCCTGCCCCCAATCCCTCCCAGCATCAGAGTCTTTTCCAATGAGTCAACTCTTCACATAAGGTGGCCAAAGTACTGGAGTTTCAGCTTCAGCATCATTCCTTCCAAAGAAATCCCAGGGCTGATCTCCTTCAGAATGGACTGGTTGGATCTCCTTGCAGTCCAGGGGACTCTCAAGAGTCTTCCCCAACACCACAGTTCAAAGGCATCAATTCTTCCGTGCTCAGCCTTCTTCACAGCCCAACTCCCACATCCATACATGACCACAGGAAAAACCATAGCTTTGACTAGATGGACCTTTGTTGGCAAAGTAATGTCTCTGCTTTTGAATATGCTATCTATGTTGGTCATAATTTTCTTCCAAGGAGTAAGCGTCTTTTAATTTCATGGCTGCAGTCACCACCTGCAGTGATTTTGGAGCCCAAAAAATGAAGTCTGACGCTGTTTCCACTGTTTCTCCATCTATTTCCCATGGAGTGATGGGACCAGATGCCATGATCTTCGTTTTCTGAATGTTGAGCTTTAAGCCAACTTTTTCACTCTCCACTTTCACTTTCATCAAGAGGCTTTTAGTTCCTCTTCACTTTCTGCCATAAGGGTGCTTACAGCCTATTAAACTGAAAATTAGTTTGTAACACTTAAACAAAATTGTTAATGATGAAGAAAAGCTGACAAAAATAGTCACCAAAATGCAGAAAAGTGATTGTTAATGACTAGAACTTTATTGGCTAGATTGATAGATGAAAAGACAGGATATTGATCTGCAGAGATTTAGTGTGATCAGGAGAAAAATAAAGAAAGTAGCAGGTGGATTGCCAGCAGTATGATATTCAAAAAAATGTCACTGTGGGAGAGATTGATAACTATAGTTGAAACCCGTAATAAAACTCAGCCACATTTATCTGGTTTAGCCTGTTTCATGCCTTAGAACACAGAAGTTTCGTGACATTTTTCATAGACAGGCAGTGATTGCAGATTTTCACACTTTTCAGATTAATTGTGGGAGAACTGAAGAAAGCAGGGACAGAACACAAAGGAGCTTTGCTCACCCGAAATTTTTCTAAAGATGTAACTTGTTTTGTAGCTTCTTTTTAAAACTTTGTTTCAACCCTTCATTAAACAAGATTTGAAAATTTTTGTATACTGTATGATAAACAGTTGATCTTTGGTCATTTATTATTTATCATCTAAGAATGGACAGGAGAAAAATACTAGAGTGAAAGAGGTAAATAACTCAGTTTTTACCTGTATGGATTGAGAATTTTGGAATATATTCCTAAATTAAAACTTTGTTAATCCATTGATTGTCAAATTTTGATTGAGGTTCTCGCACCATTTTATCTTCTTGAAGAGTAGCTATTACCAGTATACCCTCCAGAAGGGAGGTATAAAAATGAGAGAAAAACTCAACTTGGCCAAAAAAACCTAATTAAGGGGGGAAACTTGAGTATAGAACCTTATAAACTATAAAAAGTCTACTAGTAATCAAAGTGTTTGACTTCCCCTTTATGCAAATATTATTGAAAATCTTACATATGCAAATAAAGTTACTTCTTTATGACAGAGATTAAAGGCATACAGTACAGTGATTAGTATTCCTTGCATGCATTCGAATACAGCAAGATTGATAGGGAAGCAAAATGAATTACAGTCAGGAATAATGCTCTATTACTATCATATCACTCAAAACCAGTATCATGTAGGTATTTTAGCATTTGGGGAAATATGGGAATCTGTCAAGGCATTAGCAAGAGACAGGAAATTTTCTCATCCAGGAATATGATTTTATATCACTCATGATTAAGAATCTCTCATGATTAAGTGATCCTGCGGTCACTGGTTCAATTAAGGCTCAAAGGAGGAATTGACAATTGAGTTTCCCCAGTGGCTCAGATGGTAAAGAATTTGCCCACAATTTGGGGACACCTGGGTTCGATCCTTGGATCAGGAAGATCCTCTGGAGAAGGGAATAGCTATTCATTCCAGCTCTCTTGCCTGAAGAATTCTTTGGACAGGGAGTCTGGCAGGATACAGTCCATGCAGCTGCAGTCAGAAATGACTGAATGACTAACACGATTATGAATTCTATATGCCACCAACGAATTATAATACAATTGAAAGTATATAGTCATATAATTATTTATGAAACAAAAACAGTCTTGCATATGTTCACAGACACTGGGAAAGATTGATCTATTAGGTCTTAGATCATGAACATCAATGCTCAGTTATTCATAAAAATTTTCATTATGGAGGAAAACTGTAACTGAATACATTATTTTAGGGGAAAAGGGGAGATTAAATCCAAGCTAGGTATTCAGTTTGGAAGTTGTTTGGGAGAATCAATCCCTTCATTAGGTTAATTAAGATTTGTTTTTGTTTTTTTTAATTATGCCTGTCTGTTCAAAGCAACATTTATCCAGAAGCTTTGGGTCACATTTTTATCATGCGCCAAGGTTAACATTAAATGTAGGTATGTATTATTTCCTTTTGAAGATTGAACCACAGTAGCAACTAAGGTAATAATAATCTATAACTATGGATGAATAAGGCTTCCTGGGTGGCTCAGATAGTAAAGAATCTGCCTTGGATGCAGGAAATCTGGGTTCAATCCCTGGGTCAGGAAGATCTCCTGGAAAGGGAATAGCTACCCACTCCAGTATTCTTGCCTGGAGAACTTCCTGGGCAGAGGAGCCTGTCAGGCTACAGTCCATGGGATTGCAGAGAGTTGGACACGACTGAGTGACTAACACTTCCACTTCCACTACGTAGCTTAATAAGGGCTCTCCTTTTCCTAGATGGTTAATTTAGAATGTTGCTGAAAAGAATAAATATAGTGTTTCTGAAATTCACTCCCTTTAAAAGGTGCACTGTGAATCATAGAATTAATTTAACTCAAATCAATCAAATAGCTTAAAATCACCAAGATTTCCCATAACTTCATCTAAATGGTGTTTGAGTTATTGCACCTACTTTTGTCAACTAAAAATATGCACAATGTGAGAATTGCAAGCTAAGTTTTATTTGGGGCAAAATGGGGACTGGAACCAGGGAGATAGCACCTTAGGTAGCTCTGAGAAACTACTCCAGAGAGGTAGGGGATGGTCAGTGTGCATGTGATTTTGGTGAAGGGGGAGTAAAGGCATCAAGCACAGATTTTTTTGTAGAAAGTTTTTGCTGGAATCATGAAGCTTCTGCTAGTCAGGAGAAACAATCGTCACCATAAAGGATTTTAGTGCTTTTCTAGATATGAGACGATATAAGTTCTGGGCTCATAAATCAGCTCCTGAGAATATCTAACTATCTGAAGATCTGTCCTGCCAATTTTCCCTGTGCACAGAGTGCCTCATTTCTGTTCTTCACCCTGAACTCCTTCAAGGTATGTTGAAGGTCAGCAGCTGAAACAGCACATGATTTAATCCTTGTAAAGGTAGACAGCAAGCATCCATGGCAAGTGCCAATTTATAGTTGACACTTTTAAGATGTTGACAGATCCGTGCTACCTGAAGAATCTCAAGTTCACCTCTGATTGGAAATTTGAAAATGTTGAAAGTGTCACATGCAAAAGTGGGAGTTGAAATAAAAATTATGCCCTTCATACTTGACCCCCATCTAGAATTGTCAAAAACAAAAACAACACCACCAACAAAATGATAATACATGAGCTTAGGAGCCAGATGGTAAAGAGAGAAATAAGGAAGAGTATAAAGGTTTAATATAGTGAAACAGTTAAGCATCTTAAATCCAAAGTGAACTGCTGAGCACCAATATTTTAAATTCTGCATTGTCTCTGGAATAATTTCACTTTAAGAACTGCCCAATCTGGCGAACAGGATTCATTATTGCCATTTGTATCTTGATATCTATTTAAAAAGTGAATATATCTCCTTTCCAGATACTAGGAATAATTAGTACTTAACTTCATACTTGGATGATGATGGTGATATTAGCAACAACAAGAATATAGTCATACAGAGTTACATAATCTTTATGAATTACCTTACTTGATCACAACAACACTGAAAGGGACAAGGTGAGATTTTTACCATTAACCTTAGTTATCTAGGGAGAAAACTAAGATAAATGACCCATCAAAGCCACAAAATTCTTATGTTTATAACACACAATATCAGCTTATAGTCCCTATATTATGTTTTAGTTTGGTAAATATCAAAATTGAAGTTTACATGCACTTATGAAAGATTGCATTTTATGAGAACCATTTGCAAATCATTGTTTTTTATTTGGTTGGGTGTTTTCCCCTGCATTAATGTTGTTCAAGCAAAATCCAGGAGATAGTAAAGGACAGGGAAGCCTGGTGTGCTGTAGTCCATGGGGTTGAAAACAGTCAGACACTGAAAAATAATGTTGTTTGCATTTCACAAAAAAGGCCAAAAAAAGTATCAGTCGTGTGCTTTGTGTGGAAATTAAGGTACACATCTTTACAAAAGTTTTTTTTTTTTTTAATGGCATTGTTCAGTTAATTTATTCTTGTTTTGCCTAGTTTTACTGAGATATATAGGAGGCTCCTGAACTCATATCTTCCCACAGGCAAACTGAATAGGTAGCGGCACATGGATAAATTTCCTCTGAAAGAAATTCAGGAATTAGTTGAGTGATTCCGGAAGAGATGAATGAGGGAAAATCCCCACCAAAATGTGGGTCAGTGCAGAAAGCAGAACAGAAACAGCCATCTCCAAGTTTTTCCCTGAAAGGGGTTGACTTGCAAATCTTAAAAATGTTGCCTAAATGTCCAGCTTCTAATCAGTCTACACGTGTTAACTGAGGTTCTCCCCACTGGATTGCTGAAAGGCCATGACACATCTTCATATACTCCGAGATACTAAGAACAAAGAATGAAGCTTAGATAATCACAAAGGTTTGAGAGGTAACCAAGAGGTTGTGATGGGCTCAGTGACAAGGTTTCTCTTCTCTATGAGACCACTCTGTCAAGACTGGGAGATATGGCTCTTTTATCCATACCTCTGCAGAAATCAACGCAGAGAATAAAGGAAAATGGAGAAACAGAAGCAAATGCTCCAAAAAAGAGAGCAAGGTAAAACTCCTTGCTGCAAATGGAAAGGAGAAAATTGATTATAGCCAGGAGAAATATCAACAATCTCAAGTATACAGATGATGCCACTCTAATGGCAGAAAATGAAGAGGAACTAAAGAGCATTTTGATGAGGGTGAAAGAGGAGAGTGAAAAAGCTGACTTAAAACTTAACTTTCAAAAATGAGGATCATGGTATCCAGTCCCATCAGTTCATGGCAAAGAGATGGGTAAAAAGTGGAAACAGTGGTAGATTTCATTTTCTTGGGCTCCAAAATCAATGTGGATGGCAACTGTGACCACAAAATTAAAATTAAAAATTTTAGAATTTCTTTAAAAATTAAAACTAAAAATCAAAAAGATGTATTTTCCTTGGAAGGTAAGCTATGACAAACAGACAGCATATTAAAAAGCAGAGACATCACTTTGCCAACAAAGGTCCATATGGTCAAAGCTATGGCTTTTCCAGTAGTTATGCACAGATGTGAGAGTTGGACCATAAAGAAGAGGTGAGCACCAAAGAACTGATGCTTTTGAAGTGTGATGCTAGAGAAAATCCTTGAGAGTTTCTTAGACAGCAAGGAGATCAAACCAGTCAATCCTAAAGGAAATCAACCCTGAATATTCATTGGAAGGACTGGTGCTAAGGCTGAAGCTCCAATCCTTTGCACCCTGATGCTAGAGCCAACTCATTGGAATAGACCTTGTTGCTGGGAAAGATTGAGGGCAAGAGGAGAAGGAGGCAATAGAGGATGAGATGGTTGGATGGCATCACCGACTCAATGGACATGAACTTGAGCAAACTCTGGGAGACAGTGGAGGACAGGGAAGCCAGGTGTGCTGCAGTCCATGGGGTCACAAAGAGTTGAATATGACTTAGTAACTGAATAATAACAAAAGGTCAGGAGAATAAAGTGAACATTTCAACAAAGAGATAGAAAAATTTTGAAGTACCAGACAGAAATCACAGAGCTGAGAGATGCCACATCTATATGCTTTGATACTAGGATGAACAAGGAAATAATATGGTAGAAAAGTAAAAATATGAAAAAACCAATGGAAGATAAAAGTTATTTTGATAAGATCTGTTTGTACAGATTTCTCTCCACTTCAACTCCCATCTCCATTACTAAGAATGTGTCTTTCCTCTTGATACAGGGAGGGTATCTTTCCCATGTGAGTTTTATCTTCTGCTTTCAGAAAGACAAAGAAGAGGTCAGAACACTCTTCTTGTTTTTGCTATTTTTCAAGGGCTTTTGGCTCAAAATAATCCTTATGTCAAAATGGCATATTTGGGTGTGGTACATTCTTCCACCCTTCACACAGCACACAATGAAAACTTCACAGTTTATCAACTTGTGGATAAACTTGAATATCAGTAGGCAATGTGAAGGTTGTATTTATAGTTAATTTGTAAAAGATATATTAAATTACTTAACTGGTAAAGAATCTGCCTGCAATGCCAGAGACCCAGCTTTGATCCCTGTGTCAGAAAGATCCCCTGGAAAAGGAAATGGCAACCCACTCCAGTATTCTTGCCTAGAGAATTCCATGGACAGAGGAGCCTGGTGGGCTACAGTCTATGGGGTCACAAAGAGTCAGACATGACTGAGTGACTAATACTTTCACTTTCAACCTATATTTTAATAGTCTGATTTTGCTTTCATAGTGAATCATTGATTCAGAAGGAAAGGGAAGAAAGTAATGAAAAACCCTGATGTAGAAATTATAACCACAGGCAGGAGTGGGTTACAAAATCAGAAGAATGCAATTTCTTTTGAGAAAAAAAGAAACTGAAACAGGTATTTTGCTATTGTTGTTGTTCAGTTGCTAAGTCCTGTCTGACTCTCAGCGACCCCACCAACTGCAGCACAGCAGGCTCCCCTGTCCTCCACTATCTCCTGGAGTTTGCTCAAAGTCAGTGCTGCTACCTATCTATTTCATCCTCTGCCTCCCCCTTCTTCTTTTGCCCTCAATATTTCCCAGCATATGTGGGAGTAATTTGAGTCCATGTAACTACTGAAGCTGTTTTGTAGATCTGTATACCTGAACTTATATTTTTAGAATCACTTACATGAATGAGCAGTAGATAAAACAGAAGCTGAGAAATGTACAGTCATGTCAATATTTAGCTTGTCTCAAAACGATGAAATGGGTTCCTCAAATAATGAAAAGCTTTTATTGTTGACTTGACTCTATTTCTTTTTGTTGTTGTTGTTTGTTTCACTTAACCAATTTTGTTGTTAGGTCTCTATATGTTTACTAGAAAAGTATTGACTTACGTTTTTGTACTTGACTAAAACACAAACAACTTTTGATGAAACAGCAAATAGGTAACTTGTTTTTTGGTTTGGTTTTTTTGTGTGGATTTTTTTATTCGTTTTGAGTTCTTTTTTCCTAATTTGTTGTTGTTGTTAGCTTGTTTTTAGTAGTGCTCTAATTTGAAAGTTTTTCAGCTCTTTGGAAAACTTAAGATATTTAAACATTATATCATACAAAGAATTAACACTGATTATATAGCAGCAACAACTTAAGCAAGGGAAAAGTAATAGAAAGAATCGAACAAACACTTCGTGATTTATGTGAAAATCTTGCTTCTATATTCATAAGCAAAACATCCCAAAGGAGAGAGATCATTAAGCAAATGCAAGACAATGACAAATATTACATGTCTGATGTTAGAACCTAAATCTGGGTGCATTATAGCATATTATAAAATCTGACTTCAAAAAACACACAAACAAGAAAATAATCCATAAAAAAATTAACCACTCCTATTACTATTCAAAGGATTGGTGTGTTAAAAGATCTATAAAAATCTGAGGGAGTTTTATGAATCTCATAGTAATAAATATAACTGAATTAAGAGCTAGAAATGGTCTATCAGCAACATGGGAATTACTCTTGTGATTACGAGGTATATCACTTTTACAAGTGTATTTTTATTTAGTTGTATTTCCTGGCCTTATCTTTTAAATTTATTGAAATAGATTATTACTTTTAAGAGCTCTGAAAGATAGAAATCAAGTAGAGTTTTATGATTTGCAAAGTATTTTGCTCAAGCAGCTTTATATCTATAAGAAAATGAAATTTCTGAAATCCAACAATGAAAATGGGCTTGCTGACACTGTTGATTTAATGTAAGAAAAATTTATATTCTCTCAAAATAATTTGAATAATCATTAGCTGTACTTTTCTCAAACTTTAAAATGAGAATTGATGATACTTTCTGTACCTACTTCTTAGGATATGGTAAAGATTAATTCAATCTTTTAAATAAAAATTTTAATGATTTTAAGAGTTAGAATATCAGAGAAATATGCACAATATTTTAGGTAAAATATATTACTCACTGGGATGCAGTAGGATTTTATTCCATAAATTACTTTATTCCTAAAGTAATTATTGCTACCTAGCAATAATCTGCTTATAGACTTCAACTCTTAGGCCCCTTGACAAAGATTTTAACCATGTGTCAAACTCTCTCTCTTTTAATGAATTCTCTTTAATTTCAAAAATTTCTAGAACATTCACCTTCAATTTAATTGATTGATGATAGAACCTTAGAAGATCTTCATTTCTGTGTACAAATTTATAGTTCATATGAAGCACTGGTCTTCCATCTCTATTCATGTAAAATTAATTTCTGAGATAGACAGATTCAAGGTAACTTTGTGTACTCAGCTAAAGGAATTAATAAAATGTCTTAGCTAAATTATTTTGCATTATTTAACCTTATCAAGTACCAAACAAATATCCCTGAGACATTCAAAATCACAATTGGTTTCTATTAAATTCTGGTATTTCACATTTATTGGGATTAGTATTGATTCTGTCTCCTCAAAGTAGCTTTTATATAAACTGATGACCTTTCTTTGAGGGAGAAAAGCAGTGATCACACAGCTAATTCTTAGAAGTCCTTGACCTGAAGGTATGGTAACAGAGCTACCTGTAAAACAGCCCATATACTTTCTAAATATTCAAAGAGTCAAGATCATGAAATAAATCATTTAAATCAATGTGGCGTTAAATGACAGAGAAAATGAGGGATTAAAGAAGGATAAGCAATACATAAAAAATATTTTAAAACACTTAAATGAAGATAAAGGCCAGTTTAAATGTTTTCAATGATATAAAGCATCAAGAAATAAAAGAGGTATTTTTTTAATGTGCTATAATGAATAGAGTCTTTCAATCATAGACTGAAAAAAAAAAAGTTAAGAACTCTCAGCAGATCACATATCAAAACAAACAAACAAACAAAAATCCATACAAAAGAAGAAAAATAAAACAGAAAGAAATACCCTGAGTTAAAAGGAAAAAGAAAAAATATAAGAGGTAGTTTGAAAAGTGAATTAAATAAGATAAGGTTTAGAATGGTGCAGCCTGAAAATGAGAAATTGATACAAAGAAAGGAATTCAATTTTAAAAAAATAGAGGTAATTGAGGCAGGGAAAAAAATTCTACTTTAAAAAGACATGCTATTAATAAACGCATGTATATAACAGCTATGAGACTAGTAGTGAGATTTTTACCTCTTACGGTTTTATATACTGAGTTGAACAGGAAGCTTGTTTTATCTGAATGGTCTATGTGAAGTGAACACTTAGATGCTTAATTTATTATTCTTTAATGAAGACTAGGTCACAGATCCATAACAAGTCAATAACCTGATCCTAACTCTTATTTTAATTTAGCCATTGTCAATGCAACTTAATTGATTTACTCATTAGCCAGAGTTCCTGTATAGCTATCAGCAAGGAAACACGTAAATACTTTTCCCTCATAATTTTGTGAGGCCAGAGAAAATAGCAAAGGTGTTACTGAAGCTTCTTTGAAGAAAACTGTACTGATGATGCGTTAATATTTTTAGGGTTTACTTCTTAGAATTTGAGGGGATAGCTTACCATGAAAGCTATAAATACAGAACAAACAAACAAGGATTTAAAAAGTAATAAAACACAGTAAAGATAAATAGGTTTCCTCAATCCTGAAACTATCTATAGCTTTAAACGCAAAATGTATCTCTGTGAATTTATAACACTAATGTTTGAAAACCCACTGGCATCATGCTAAAGACTCTCCCAGTGGCACCTTCATTGACTGCACTGTATCCTTTGGAATACCTTCTTCTGTAACCATCTATATCTAGACGGCAGGTATCAGCCCCCTGGCCTCTGACCTTGTACTTGCATGTCTATTTTGCCCTTGACCAGACTGATTCCTCTGCACAAAGATAGTAACCCTTCTACTTTTAATCAGCTAAGGAATTTCTGGGTTGCAGAATTCTGGGCTAAAGGTCTTTTCTCTCTTAACTTTTTCTAATCATTCTCGATAGTTAGTAATAGTTTTCTTATCTGCCTCTGTGTGGCTCATTAACTATGTGCACAGCTCTTAGATTTCTTGGAAATTTTATCATATTACAAAGTTCTTGGTTGCTAATTTTCCCCATTAAATTTTTAGTATCTTAATAATTGCGATTATAATTGTCAAGAAATATTTGAACTGAATTGCTAAGAATGGGTAAAAACTGTCAGAGTTGATAACTAAAACCCAAGTTTCCTGATAACTACTCATTTTAGTTTTGCATATGCTCCCTTAAAGTTATTTGCTAAAGAGATGCCCCACACAATTTACATTTTGACAAGTGATTTGCATTAACATGGAATGAATGACTAAATAAACATCTAAATAATTCTTAGTGCTATCATCACGGCCTGTTTACTTGCTGAATAGAAGATCAGACGTGGAAATCTATTATTCTAAATCAGAGACATCTAAGGGAAGAAGGTGAATATAAGTAAATAAAACAAGAAGAAGTAAATAAATGCTATATAACAGAGTAAAATACAGTACAATTATGGCACATATGGTAAAATTTTAAAACACATAAACATTTTCCACATGACTTTTTATATCCTGTAGAACATCAAATGGGTTAATTAAATAAAACAAACAGCAAGCAAAAAATGAAGAGAATGTCCTGAAGAACAAGAAGAGCTTCCCAGATGAAAGACAGTAATTTTTTCTTAAAAATATTGTAAACATCTCCCTCCCAAACTATAGCAGGATGCTTGTGTTACAGTCCCCAAGCCTTTTGTTCTGATAAGAGGTTTATTTTAATTTAGCTGGGGTCTGGGAGACATTTTAACATACCAAGTATTTGGTGAAGCATTTTTTCAAAATTTTATTTCAGGTCCATATATATACATTGGAGTCGGAGGATCAATTTTAGTGTTCCTATGACCTACTGGTTTTTATATAAAGTCAGAACATGTAACTAGTTGTATAAAAATCTAAACAAATAAGTAGTTTAATAAGTATAAAGTCTGAAGGTCTAGCCTTCCAGCCTTCAATAAGATTATATGATTTACACCTCTTGATTTCCTTTCTCCCCTTATTCTCCACTCCAGATTTCTGACTGGGACCCTGTATTTGAATCTTATTAATTCCCTTCTTCTTTGTTATCCCTGATTATAGAGCTGTCGATCTCAAAAGCCACAAAAGAAGGAAATTTGAAAACATTCTGGATTTGTATTATACTATTGAATGCATTGTGAGTTTTTTTCATATAACTGGAGGGAGACAGCTTTAAATGAACTTTTCACAGGGGGAAAAAATAGATATGTGTTTAACAGGAAAAAAAAAAGGAATTGACAGATATATAATTATTTTAGTGTCTCCACTTTGTCTCTTTCTTCCCCTTTGTCAGCTGCCTTCTTGCTTGACTCACCAGCATATCCTCTAAAAGTTATTTCCTTCAGTGTTCTTTTACCACATGTACAAAGCACACTGAACAGGAATCTGCTTGGGGTTTTCTTCTTCGGATAAATCACACAGAGTTGAGCTTCAGGAGCTTCGAGATAGAAATCTTCAGATTCCCAGGGGACTTCACACACCTCAAGAGCAATAAACTTTAAAGTTGTATGTATACAGAAAAACTGCCCTGTAATTACATTTTCAACACAAAAACTATTCATATTGGTATAATTCAGGAAGACCCTTAAAAATAAATCAATAGAATACTTTTAATTAGAAAAGAGCCCAAAATGTACAAAAGTTAAATGGCAGAAAGGAGTTTCACTATGTATACACATTACATCTTTGTAACCCTACTGGATTCAACAATAATCACATGATTAAGGTGTAGGAAATAAAAAGAAGTCAGAGATGATTTGCAAAAAAAAAAAAAAAAGTTTTATAAAAATTAAAGGGAAAAGACAGTAGAAAATGTCAACTAGGGAATCACTCTAATTTTATGAATTATAACCTCTCATCTCTATATATGGTGGCTGTTTTTGCAGTTGGAATGTACACAGTTATCATTAAAACAATAGGTCATATAAAAATATGTATGTTTATAATCTTTAGAAAGCTGCCATAGTTTCAAGGTGATGTCTCAATGTATGTTTTGATATCTAATTGTCAAAAACATAATCTTTGTTTTCCCAAAGTTTCTAAAGCAAAAGACCAACGCAAACTCCAAACTTGTTATATATTAGCATATATTTTTTGAAATTGACTATTTATAAATTTAATATAAATAAAAGTATATAAAGTCAATTACATATAATGTTAAATTATGACTCAATTGGAAAACTGAATTATATTATCACAGATGTTAGAAACTACAGTTTGGATCCATTGTACTAAAAAAGGGAGGTATGGGTATGATGGGCTAGAAAATTCCTTTAGGAATATATCATCTTTATTTAAATAACTCTTACCTGGCATTATCCTTTGACATTTCATATGCATCTTATGAATATGTATTGATACAAGCTCAGATGAGATTACTACATAAAATCCTGTCTGATGGTTTTAGTTATATGTTGGTTGAAACTGGCCAAATATTTCCTTATTAGTAGATTGTCTGAAATAGTATATCATGACACATTATTAAATTCATTATAATGACTGCAACTGTGAAAAGTCTATCAAAAATCAGAGATGAACTAATTCTTTTGGCATAAACATAGCTTTAGAATCAGCTATCCTGAGTGCAGATATCCTCAATTCTCTGGAAGCCAGAATTTGACTTAATTAAGGATACACATGGACATCAGCAGATGGTCAACACCGAAATCAGATTGATTATGTTCTTTCCAGCCAAAGATGGAGAAGCTCTATACAGTCAGCAAAAACAAGATGGGAACTGACTGTGGCTGAGATTATGAATCAAATCCCTTATAATTATACAGTGAAAGTGAGAAATAGATTTAAGGGACTAGATCTGATAGATAGAGTGCCTGATGAACTATGGACGAAGGTTCGTGACATTGTACAGGAGACAGGGATCAAGACCATCCCCATGGAAAAGAAATGCAAAAAAGCAAAATGGCTGTCTGAGGAGGATAGCTGTGAAAAGAAGAGAAGTGGAAAGCAAAAGGAAGGATATAAGTATATAAATGCAGAGTTCCAAAGAATAGTGAGAAGAGATAAGAAAGCCTTCCTCAGCGATCAATGCAAAGAAATAGAGGAAAAGAACAGAATGGAAAAGACTAGAGATTTCTTCAAGAAAATTAGAAATGCCAAGGGAACATTTCATGCAAAGATGGGCTCGATAAAGAACAGATATGGCATGGACCTAACAGAAGCAGAAGATATTAAGAAGAGGTGGCAAGAATACATGGAAGAACTGTACAAAAAGATCTTCATGACCGAGATAAAAATGATGGTGTGATCACCCACCTAGAGCCAGACATCCTGGAATGTGAAGTCAAGTGGGCCTTAGAAAGCATCACTACGAACAAAGCTAGCAGAGGTGATGGAATTCCAGTTGAGCTATTTCAAATCCTGAAAGATAATGCTGTGAAAGTGCTGCACTCAATATGCCAGCAAATTTGGAAAACTCAGCAGTAGCCACAGAACTGGAAAAGGTCAGTTTTTATTCCAATCCCAAAGAAACGCAATGCCAAAGAATGCTCAAACTACCACACAATTGCACCCATCTCACATGCTAGTAAAGTAATGCTCAAAATTCTCCAAGCCTGGCTTTAGCAATATGTGAACCGTGAACTACCAGATGTTCAAGTTGATTTTAGAGAAGGCAGAGGAACCAGAGATAAAATTGCCAACATCCGCTGGATTATGGAAAAAGCAAGAGAGTTCCAGAAAAACATCTATTCCAGCTTTATTGACTATGCCAAAGCATTTGACTGTGTGGATCACAATGAACTGTGAAAAATTCTGAAAGAGATGGGAATACCAGACCACCTGACCTGCCTCTTGAGAAACCTATATGCAGGTCAGGAAACAACAGCTAGAACTGGACATGGAACAACAGACTGGTTCCGTATAGGAAAAGAAGTATGTCAAGGCTGTATATTGTCACCCTGCTTATTTAACTTATATGCAGAGTACATCATGAGAAACAATGGACTGGAAGAAGCACAAGCTGGAACCAAGATTGCTGGGAGAAATATCAATAACCTCAGATATGCAGTTGACACTACCTTTATGGCAGAAAGTGAAGAGGAACTCAAAAACCTCTTGATGAAAGTGCAAGAAGAGAGTGAAAAAGTTGGCTTAAATCTCAACATTCAGAAAACAAAGATCATGGCATCTGGTCCCATGACTTCATGGGAAATAGATGAGGAAACAGTAGAAACAGTGTCAGACATTATTTTGGGGGGCTCGAAAATCACTGCAGATGGATGGTGATTGCAGTCATGAAATTAGAAGACACTTACTCCTGGAAGGAAAGTTATGACCAACCTAGATAGCATATTGAAAAGTAGAGACATTACATTGCCAACAAGGGTCCATCTAATCAAGGCTATGGTTTTTCCAGTGGTCATGTATGGATGTGAGAGTTGGACTGTGAAGAAAGCTGAGCGCCGAAGAATTGATGCTTTTGACCTGTGGTGCTGGAGAAGACTCTTGAGAGTCCCTTGGACTGCAAGGAGATCCAACCAGTCCACTCTAAAGGAGATCAGTCCTAGGTGTTCTTTGGAAGGACTGATGCTAAAGCTGAAACTCCAATACTTTGGCCACCTCATGCAAAGAGTTAACTCATTGGAAAAGACCCTGATGCTGAGAGGGATTGGGGACAGGAGGAGAAGGGGACGACAAAGGATGAGATGGCTGATTTGCATCACTAACTCGATGGACGTGAGTCTGAGTGAACTCCAGCAGTTGGTAATGGACAGGGAGGCCTGGCGTGCTGTAATTCATGCAGTCACAAAAAAATCGGACACGACTGAAAGACTGAACTGAACTGAACTGAAGAAAAATATTTCTTTCTGTTTCATAGGTGTTGTGATCATTTAATTCATACCTCTTTTAAAGGATGCTTAATTCCCTTCTTCTGTTGTGTTCTAATTATTCTTAAAGTATCCAATGTGGAGTTTAAAGTTCAAGACTGATTCTTGCAACTCTAATACCATCTCAAGTTTCTTTTATGACATGGAAGGTAACACATCACAATATGTGAAACGTATTTTTATTTCAACAGAAACTGAAATGCAAATCAGATTTATCTAAGGGAAGAAATATTACTGGTATTTCCTACAAATCTAACCTTCTTGCCCCCAATTGCAAATTAGCTTAATATTTGGTAGCAACTAACAATGATAATGAATGAATCATGACTGCTGGTCTAGTGATAATGCCAAAATATATTGTTTCTTCTGTGACAAACAGCTCAATCAATCAAACTACAACAAACATATGTGATTAATAAAACTATCTCTTCTAACTTCAAAATCCCAAATCTTATGAGACTATGGATAACAGTTAATGATAGATGCTCTATGGTTTCAAAGTTATTTTTGTAAAGCACAATGAGGAAAAAAGTGAGAGAGAGAGAAACAACAAGAATTTAGTTTAAAGATGTATATGATCTGTTTAACGGCTGAGTAATACTCCATTGTGTATATGTACCACAGCTTTCTTATCCATTCATCTGCTGATGGGCATCTAGGTTGCTTCCATGTCCTGGCTATTATAAATAGTGCTGCGATGAACATTGGGATACATGTGTCTCTTTCAATTCTGGTTTCCTTGGTATGTATGCCCAGCAGTGGGATTGCTGGGTCATAAGGCAGTTCTATTTCCAGTTTTTTAAGGAAGCTCCACACTGTTGTCCATAGTGGCTGTACTAGTTTGCATTCCCACCAACAGTGTAAGAGGGTTCCCTTTTTTCCATACCCTCTCCAGCATGTATTGCTTGTAGACTAAGAATATATTTGAATCAGTTCTAATGAGGTGGATGAAACTGGAGCCTATTATACAGAGTGAAGTAAGCCAGAAAGAAAAACACCAACACAGTATACTAATGTGTGTATATGGAATTTAGAAAGATGGTAATGATACCCTCACAGGCCCAAAAGAGACACAGATGTATAGAACAGTCTTTTGGACTCTGGGAGAGGGCAAGGGTGGGATGATTTAGGAGAATGGCATTGAAACATGTATAATATCATATAAGAAATGAATCACTAGTCCAGGTTCGATGCAGGATACAGGATGCTTGGGGCTGGTGCACTGGAATGATCCAGAGGGATGGTACCAGGAGGGAAGTGGGAGGGGGGTTCAGGATGGGGAACACGTGTACACCTGTGGCGGATTCATATTGAAATATGGCAAAACTAATACAATATTGTAATTAACCTCCAACTAAAATAAATTTAAATTAAAATAACGTATATGATCATTAAAGCTGTACAGACTTCCCAGGTGGCACTAGTGGTAAAGAATCTGCCAGCTAAAGCAAGAGACACCAGGGCTGCATGTTCAATCCCTGCCCTGGGAAGACCTCCCTAGAGGAGGAAAATGGCAACCCACTTCAGTATCCTTGCCTGGAAAATTCCATGGACAGAGGAGTCTGGAGGGCTGCAGTCCACGGGGTCACAAAGAGTTGGCACGACTGAGAGACTGAACACATGGGAAACACAGGTTAAATTATTGCTCAGAATTACTCATCCCCTTCCTCCCCTTCACTCGCATGAAGAGATAGATTTCTCTGTTCCTTGAGGCAGTCATAATACAAGGAGGGACTTCAAATATTTCTTGTTTGGTTGTACTTGCCGTCTTGTACCTCTTCCAATCACTATCTGAAGAACATATTCTATGTAGCCCACTGCCAAGGAAGAGGAATTCATACCAAGGAAGGTGAATAACAAATGAACATCAGGGCCTGGCCAGTTTAGAGACCTGCAGTTTGAAGCAGAGTTGCCCAGACACACCAACCCAGACCAAGCAGGTACTTGCTACTGCACAGACAACTTAGTGAACCGAGTTGAGATTAACAGAGCTCCTTCCAATAACTCACAGACACGTGGGAAATAAGAACTTCTTATTGCATGTAATGTTTTACTGCTTTTTTTTTTAATACAGAGGTATGGGCTAAGATAAAAGCTAATATTTATTGATATCTTACCACATGCCAGAGGCAATTCAAGAACTTTACATTTATCAGTTTATTTAATCACCACTATAATTATATGTGATTGTTGCCATCAGTATTCCTGTTTTACTGCAAAGAAGATTGAGGCACAGAGGACTTGTCCAATATGGCACAGCTAGTGAACTGTAGAGTTGAGGTTTGCAATCTTGCTGTATGCTTCCAGAGTCATTCAAGTTCCTGTCAGCAAATACAAATTCAACTTAAGCTAGTGTGCAACATGGGTAGTCATACAAATCTTAGAGACATTATCAAATCATTTTTACCTGGACCTAGAGTATGTGAGGGGTTTGTCTGGTGCCTCTGTGGTAAAGAATCCACCTGCTAATTCAGGAGACGCAGGTTTGGTCCCTGTGTCAGGAAGATCCCCTGGAGAAGGAAATGACAACACACTCCAGTATTCTTGCCCAGGACACCCCCATGGATGACAGTTCATGGGGTCTCAAAGAGTTGGACATAACTTAGTGTCTAGACAACTGCAAAAACAAGAGTAGGGGAGAGCTATATGAAGATGCAAAGGCAATTAAATCTGTTCGAGGCAGTTGCACACCTGAGCAACCAACCACAGTCATGGCAGACAAACTTATCCTTTAAAAACATCCAGAAAACTGGGGACCAAAGGCAAAGGAATGAAAGGAGAAAAGTAATTCTAGGCTTTTCACACTAGTACTTGCTAGACCTTGCTTAAGGAAGAAGCTGCCAGATTCATTAGTCAGGAAACAGGACAATTGATGAGGCCACTGTTCTTGATGAGCTGGTTTATCCATTTTAGAAAGCATTTCTTCAGACCCACCCTTCTCCCTTTTTCTCTATTGCCTCTACTCCATGTAGGTCAAGAGTAAGTGGACTCAAAACTTTAGGGACATTTTCTCTCTACCATATTTTCTCTGTATCTGTGTGATGATTCCTTCTTTATTTCATTTCTGATATCTTTCCTTAAACTCTTGAAGCCTTTAGAATCTCCAGCTTTGGCTTCCTGTCAGTCATAAAAGCCTGTTGCTTTCCATGGCTTCTCTGGTGGTAGAGAATCCGCCTGCAATGCAGGAGACTCTGGTTCAATTCCTGTATCAGCAAGATTCCCTGGAGAAGTGATTGGCTACCTACTCAAGTATTCTTGGGTTTCCCTCCTCACTCAGATGGTAAAGAATCCATCTGCAATGCAGAAGATCTGGGTTCAATCCCTGGGTTGGGAAGATCCCCTGGAGAAGGGAAAGGTTACCCACTCCAATATTCTGGCCTGTAGAATCCCATGGACAGAGGAGCCTGGGACACTACAGTCCATTAAGTCGCAAAGAGTCGGACACCACTAAGTGACTTTCACTTTCAGAAACTAAGAAACTAAGTTTACTTCTACTCATTAATGTGTTTGTATGTGCACACGCTCAGTTGCTTGAGGTGTGTTTGACTTTTGTGATCCTGTGGACTCTAGCCCACCAGGCTCCCTGACCATGAGATTCTTCAGGCAAGAATACTGGAATGGATTGCCATGCCCTTCTCCAGGGGATCTTCCCAACCCAGCAATCAAAGCAGTGTCTCTTATGACTCCTGCATTGACAGGTGGATTCTTTACACTAGTGTCACCTGGAAAGCCCTACTTATTAATAGTTCATGGAAAAATAAACACCCAAGGGAAACTTCACAGCTACCCAAACATAAAGCCAAGAGTACCTAAAATAAATTCTGACTTCCACAAGTAATAAGTTAAAGAGCAGCTTAAATAGTTAAGTCTGAGTTTTACAGGAATATAGATGAGGAATGACTACAGGAAGGTTTTCAGTACAAACTGGATTATACTTCTGAATGAGGTGGTCTGACATGCTATGTCTTTTCTTCCATCTATTTGCCAGCTGACTGGTGCCCTCTTCCATCCAGCCACTCTGTGAAGTGGGCTGGAAGGCCTGATGAGAGGGTGGACGTGCTCTTGGCTGGCAAAGACAACAGAAACTGACATCTCCTCTGAATTCAGGCTTCTAAAGAGGGTGATTATTTTTGCAGCTGCCTTTTGTCTTTACTGAAAAAGTGTTTATGCCTCCAATACCCACTTTCAAATTGTGTGGTGGTTTCCAACCAGAACAAAGGTTATGTTTTTCTTCAGTCATTTCTCTTTTCCTATTTTTGTGGTCTTCAGATGGTTATAGTCAGACTTGTTTAATTATACTTTTTTGGTTTAGCTTAAGTGTTTGTTAAATATTTAAAATACTTAATGATTCTTACCTACTGCTCTTGCTGCTAAGTTGCTTCAGTGGTGTCCAACTCTGTGTGACTCCATAGATAGCAGTCCACCAGGCTCCTCTGACCCTGAGATTCTCCAGGCAAGAATATTGGAGTGGGTTATTCTTATCTAGGAGTTGCCAAATACAGTCCTGAACTCTGTGTGTCTCCAGACCATTAAAAACTAGCAGTTCAATTGCTTTGTTTTTTTCTAACAAAACAACACAAAAAGAATTATTACAAACAGTATACATAATCCTGAGTACTTCTGAGGGAGTAATTTTTTTAGAGTGCTGAGTTTCTTTATTATAATGCAAATAAAGAAATTATGAGTAACATTTGAGAAGTCTTAATATTTAACATGAAATATACTGAGTGCTATCAACTCAGTGGTTGGGCCTTTCAAGATCTCTGCTTGTTTCACCACAAAGCACAGCTATATCATCCAAATCAATAGAGGAAAAGAACAGAATGCGAAAGACTGGAGATCTCTTCAAGAAAATTAGAGATACTAAGAGAACATTTCATGCAAAGATGGGCTCAATAGAGGACAGAAATGATATGGACCTAACAGAAGCAGAAGATATTAAGAAGAGATGGCAAGAATACACAGAAGAACTGTGCAAAAAGTATTTTTACGACCTGGATAATCACGATGGTGTGATCACTCATCTAGAGCCAGTCATCTTGGAATGTGAAGTCAAGTGGGCCTTAGAAAGCATCACTACGAACAAAGCTAGTGGAGGTGATGGAATTCCAGTTGAGCTATTTCAAATCCTGAAAGATGATGCTGTGAAAGTGCTGCACTCAATATGCCAGCAAATTTGGAAAACTCAGCAGTGGCCACAGGACTGGAAAAGGTCAGTTTTCATTCCAATCCCAAAGAAAGGCAATGCCAAAGAATGCTCAAACTACCACACAATTGCACCCATCTCACACGCTAGTAAAGTAATGCTCAAAATTCTCCAAGCCAGGCTTCAGTAATACGTGAACCGTGAACTACCAGATGTTCAAGCTGCTTTTAGAGAAGGCAGAGGAACCAGAGATCAAATTGCCAACATCTGCTGGATCATGGAAAAAGTAAGAGAGTTTCAGAAAAACATCTATTTCTGCTTTATTGACTATGCCAAAGCCTTTGACTGTGTGGATCACAACAAACTGTGGAAAATTCTGAAAGAGAGGGAATACCAGACCACCTAACCCACCTCTTGAGAAATCTATATGCAGGCCAGGAAGTAACAGTTAGAACTAGACATGGAACAATAGACTGGTTCCAAATAGGAAAAGGAGTATGTCAAGGCTGTACATTGTCACCCTGTTTATTTAACTTTTATGCAGAGTACATCATGAGAAACGCTGGACTGGAAAAAACACAAGCTGGGAACAAGATTGCCAGGAGAAATATTAATAACCTCAGATATGCAGATGACACCACCCTTACAGCAGAAAGTGAAGAGGAGCTAAAAAGCCTCTTGATGAAAGTGAAAGAGGAAAGTGAAAAAGTTGGCTTAAAGCTCAACATTCAGAAAACGAAGATCATGGCATCCGGTCCCATCACTCCATGGGAAATAGATGGGGAAACAGTGGAAACAGTGTCAAACTTTATGTTTCTGGGCTCCAAAATCACTGCAGATGGTGACTGCAGCCATGAAATTAAAAGAGGCTTACTCCTTGGAAGAAAAGTTATGATCAACCTAAATAGCATATTCAAAAGCAGAGACATTACTTTGCCGACTAAGGTCCATCTAGTCAAGGCTATGGTTTTTCCTGTGGTCATGTATGGATCTGAGAGTTGGACTGTGAAGAAGGCTGAGCACCAAAGAATTGATGCTTTTGAACTGTGGTGTTGGAGAAGACTCTTGAGAGTCCCTTAGACTGCAAGGAGATCCAACCAGTGCATTCTGAAGAAGATCAACCCTGGGATTTCTTTGGAAGGAATGATACTAAAACTGAAACTCCAGTACTTTGGTCACCTCATGCAAAGAGTTGACTCATTGGAAAAGACCCTGATGCTGAGAGGGATTGGGGGCAGGAGAAGAAGGGGACGACCAAGGATGAGATGGCTGGATAGTATCACTGACTCAGTGGATGTGAGTCTGAGTGAACTCTGGGAGTTGATGATGGACAGGGAGGCCTGGCGTGCTGCAATTCATGGGGTCGCAAAGAGTCGGACAGGACTGAGCGACTGAACTGAACTGAGAGAGAATTTTAGAAAAGGTTAAAATCTTAGGTTAATGAGAGCTAGGTGGATCTAGAGAGTAATCAAATTGCATCCTCCTTATTTTGCTTAAAACCTACATTAATATTGATAATGCCATAAATAATAATGAATAAGCTACAAGGATATATTGGACAACACAGGTCATATAGCCAATATTTTATAATAACTATACATGAGGTGTGGGCTTCCCAGATGGCACTAGTGGTAAAGAACCCATATGCCAGTGCAGGAGATGTGAGAGATGTGGGTTCAATCCCTGGGTCCAGAAAATCGCCTGGAGGAGGGCATGCCAACCCACTCCAGTATTCTTGCCTGGTGAATCCCATGGACAGACAGAGCCTGGCAGGCTACAGCCCATGGTGTCACAAAGACTCAGACATG
Source organism: Nanger dama (assembly GCA_917880005.1). Classification (NCBI taxonomy): domain Eukaryota; kingdom Metazoa; phylum Chordata; class Mammalia; order Artiodactyla; family Bovidae; genus Nanger; species Nanger dama. The sequence goes on along the minus strand of CAKJTW010000032.1, from coordinate 7,680,445 downwards.
ACTGAAGTGACTTAGCACATACATGGAGTATAGCCTTTAAAAATTATGAATCACCATGTTGTATACATCTGATTTATACAGTTTTGTTCATCAACTATATCTCAATTTTTACAAAAGTAAAAAAAAAAGAAAAGAAAAGAAAAAGAAAATTCAAAGAGATTCCAGAAAAAGTTCTCAAACTTTAGTGTGCTTCAGAATCACCTGGGGCCAGAACCACAGCACTGTTTACTTTAGTGGGTCTAGATGGCTTTGAGAGCTTCTAACACGTTCTCTAAAGGTGGTGGTGCTGCTGCTGTTCACTAGATCACTGTGGTGAGCCAATGGCCTAAAGAACCGGCCCAAGGAACCCAGTTTGAAATGCGTGCCTCTCACTCCTAAAGCAATCTTTGAGCAGTCTCCCAAATGCCCTTTGTTGAGGAGAGTTTAATTCCAAGGATGACAAATGATGGCCTTAAAAGTCTCAACTGCATACATTTCATCTTCTGAACGAAATGACCATGATAAGGAGGTCTTGGGGCATTGGGTTGAAACAGTATTAATTTTAGATGAAAACAAAGGAGGAAAAGAGGAGGGAGCTCTTCATCCAAATTGAACAATGTCTAATTTTTTTTTTCTTTATGAAGAAGGGAGATTTGAATTTCATATTGGAGCTTCTTTTTGTTATATCATGAAGCTATAGGTTCAGTAAGCATATATGAATATTATTATTGTAAATAATATATTACAGATTGTTTTCCTGAGGATCTTTTTTCCTAGACAGAGTGAGGATTTAAATAGCAGATAAGCAGCCATGTTTAGTCTTTTCCAATTAGATCACTGTCTGAAGCCTGTCCTAGGTCTAGCTTTATCTCCAAGTTGCAGGTGTAACTACCCCACAGGCATCCCTCCTTCTGTCTCCTGGGCTGAGCAGGTCATCAGTACCCCTCCATAGGCCATCTGGCTTCCCACGGCTTCCATTCTTGTGAAACTGGAATAGCTAATGAAAGCAGCATGCTTTCATTAAAGGAGGCCCTAAAAGCAGTGATCTATTCATCCATTTGAAGGCTTTGCACATTTCATCATCTCTCTAGTCCCTATCTCTCTACTTCAACTCCATCAAATATAAAAACTGAAGAAAACCTGTCATCACTAGTGCCAATAAATGATGGGCGAGGGGAAAGCATAAAGGAAAAAAAAAGCCTAGTTACTCCACAATCTGCAAGCCTTATAACTTAGGACTTTAGGGTACCTTCATTATAAATGAATTCTAAATAGATTTATGAAGTTTAACAGGCAACGTAGAAAAGTCAGGGAACACAACATTTAGAAAAAAAAATTGGAAAAAATATCCTCTTAGAAAAAGATACACAGTCTTGCCTTGAGAACACCTTCTAGGGTTCCTAACTGTGCCCCCCGGACTTTGAAGGACTATGAGTAATCTAGCTAGATACATACTTCTCAAATTCTACGTTTGTTACAATTGTCTATCTATGCAAAAGAAAATTCTGCATTTTTACAATGAGAGATTGTCACTTTGAGGTTTCATCTTGCATCTTTTCTGGTTGTCTCATATATATTCATCTTTACTTCTGCCTCCTGCTCAGCGCCAAAGCTGTGGGAATCCTTGCAACCCAGGGGTAATATGCTCACAACACTGTTGTCCATTGGTGTTTATCTTTTTGAAATGCTCTCTCCTTTTTTCTTTGCCTATTTCAATCCTTCTAATATTTCAAAGCCTGACCAAACAGCTACCTCTTCTATTCAGCTGCCCTTTATTGATTTGCACTCCTATGGCATTCTCTGCTTCTGATCACAGCGATAGTGGTTGCTTTTGTTTTTGTTTTTCATCAAAGTTGAGCAGCAGGGCATTGGCCTTATAGCTCTGTTCTCAAATTCCAGGGAGTTTCTCTCTTCTGTTGGCATAGTAGGAGTATGATAGCAGGTCAAGAAGAACTTAATTACAGGTAGTGTTTACTTCAAGATAAATTTGATTTTTCAAAGACTGAAATGGTTTCTAGCTCACAGTTTCCAATCCTACATATTAATCATGACCTCGATGTGGAGGACACAGGCTTGAGAGTCAGACTGCCTGGGTTTGGGTTCCAGTTCTACCACTTCAAACCTGACATGTCAACACTGTTGTATTTCAGGTTCTATATGTACAAAATGAGGATGATAGTAATATCTACTCGATAGAGTTACTGTGAATGTTAAATGAATTCATAGGGCAATTAGAGTCTGGACCATGCATATACCCAATAAACATTAATTATTGTTATGATTACTATTCATGAAAACATTTATTGTCACCCTCAAATTACCCTTTAGCATGCAGATAATGAAATTATCACAACAATAGCACATCAGAATGCAGGATTCTGAATTACAAACTGATGTAGGAAGTAATGATAAATATGAACCAAATTTTTCATTGAGCTAGGCGTTTTTAAATGAGATAAACATGATCTCCATTTATTTGGCTAAATACAATATATTATAAAGCAAGATGCTCAGTTGCCAAGTCATGTCCGATTCTTTGCAACCCGATTGACTATAGCCTGCCAGGCTACTCTGTCCATGGGATTATCCTTGCAGGAATACTAGAGTGGGTTGTCATCTCTTCTTCCATGGGATCTTCTTGACCCAAGGATAGGACCTGCATCTCCTGAGGCTCTTTCATTGGCAGGCAGATTCTTTACCACTGAGCCACGTGGAAAGCCGATAACACAATATGGACCTTTTAATATGCATTTTTTCCATAGCCAAGATCAGTGTTCAGAATACACATAGAAACCACTCAGTTGTTTAAGGAAGAGAGAGAAAGGATTTCAAGGGGCTTGCAAGGTCTGAAGTATATGATGGTTTATTGCTTCTAGTATTCACTAACACTAGTAAATATTATGGGAAAGTGTATCATAGAAAAGGAAAACAAAAGCCTTGAGTAAAATGTAAGCATCACAGATATAAATGAAATAAGGAAAATAGGATTAATGTCATGTGTTAGAAAAATACAGGCTTATTATACATTTCTAGGAATTTTTTTCCTTTTCAAAAGTTTATTTTGGTTCACTTCTCAGTTGACTGAATTTTACTTTCTAGTAAATTTTTTTTTTACATGGTTGCTAAGTGTTTTTTTTTTTACTTTAATGTTGAAAACTTTTAAGATGTGCCCTCCTAGCAACTTTCAAATAAGAAATAAAGTGTTATTAACTATGGCCACTATGCTGTACATTATATCCCCATGACTTATTCATCTTATAATTGACCCTTTTGACCCTTGAACCAATTTCTCCCAGCCCTCAGCCTCCAGCCTCTGGCCACCACCAATCTCTTCTCTGTATCAGTGAGCTTGGCTTTTTAAAAAATCTATTTCTTTGTTTTTATTGTTTAGATTCAACCTATAAATGAAATCATACTCTATTTGTCTTTCTCTGACTGACATTTCACTTAGCTCAATGCCATTAAGCTCCATCTATGTTCTCACAAATGGCAAGATTTCATTCTTTTTCAATAACTGAGCAATGTTCTATTTTGCAGTGCTATATATGAATAACATTCTCTTTATCAATTCTTCCACCAACTGATGGATGGAGTCTTAGGTTGCTTCCTTATTTCCATATCGTGGCTATTGCACATGGAATGAGCATAAGGGTGCAGATATATTTTCAAAATAATGATTACCTTTTTATTGGATACATACCCAGAAGTGGAATTGCTACATCATATACATGTTCTGGAATTCCACCACTTCCACTAGCTTAGTTCATAGTGATGCTTCCTAAGGCCCAATGACTTCACATCCCAGGATGTCTGGAATTCCAGTTGAGCTATTTCAGATCCTAAAAGATAATGCTCTTAAAGAGCTATACTCAATATGTCAGGAAATTTGGAAAAACTCAGCAGTGGCCACAGGACTTGAAAAGGTCAGTTTTCATTCCAATCTCAAAGAAAGGCAATGACAGAAAATGTTCAAACTACTGCACAGTTGCATACATCTCAAATGCTAGCAAAGTAATGCTCAAAATTCTCAAGTCAGGCTTCAACAATATGTGAACCATGAACTTCCAGATGTTCAAACTGGATTTAGAAAAGGCAGAGGAACCAGAGATCAAATTGCCAACAGCTTTTGAATCATTGAAAGAGCAAGAGAGTTCCAGAAAAACATCTACTTCTTGTAAGGCCAGACCGCAGGGACCATGATGGGCTGCCCCTCCTCTCCCTCCAGCCGGCGGGGGACGTCCCCTAACAGAAGGAGCCTCCCAGATCCTGGAGACCAATGACAGCATATTTCACCAGCTAAAGCCGCCCCACCCCAGCCACGTAGAAAGACCTGTCAGCCTGCAACGCCTCAGCCTGGCGACCTATCAGAACCCCCGTCCATCTAGCCTGACCATCCCTCGCAAGGAACGTATAAAAACCACCCTCAACATGGTCGGGCGCTGACTTCCTTGACCTGCCTCGTTTGGGTCCAGGAACCCCTCCCGGGAGCGCTTCGCCATTAAAAACCCTGTTAGACACTCTTTTGGTGTCCTGGTCTTTTACCTAACACTTCTGTTTTATTGACTACTCCAAAGCCTTTGACTGTGTGTATCACAGCAAACTGTGGAAAATTCTGAAAGAGATGGGAATACCACATCACCTGACCTGCCTCCTGAGAAATCTGTATACAGATCAAGAAGCAACAGTTAGAACCAGATATGGAACAACAGGCTGGTAACAAATAGGAAAAGGAGTACGTCAAGGCCATATATTGTCACCCTGTTTATTTAACTTATATACAGAGGACCTCATGTGAAATGCCGGGTTGGATGAAGCACAAACTGGAACCAAAGATTGCATGGAGAAATATTAATAACATCAGATATGCTGATGACACCATCTTTATGGCAAAAAGGGAAGAACTAAAGAACCTCTTGATGAAATGAAAGAGGAGAGTGAAAAAGTTGTCTTAAAACTCAACATTCAGAAAACTAAGATCATAGCATCTGGTCCCATCACTTCATGGCAAATAGATGGGGAAACAATGGAAACAGTGAGAGTTTATTTTCTTGGGCTCCAAAATCATTGCATATGATGACTGCAGCCATGAAATTAAGACACTTGCTCCTTGGAAGAAAAGTTATGACCAATCTAGAGAGCATATTAAAACGCAGAGACATTACTTTGGCAACAAAGGTCTGTCTAGTCAAAGCTGCTGTTTTTCCAGTAGTCGTGTATGGATGTGAGAGTTGGACTATAAAGAAAGCTGAGCGCCGAAGAACTGAAGCTTTTGAACTGCAGTGTTGGAGAAGAGTCTTGAGAGTCCCTTGGACTGCAAGGAGATCCAACCAGTCCATCCTAAAGGAAATCAGTCCTGAATATTCATTGGAAGGACTGATGCTGAAGCTGAAACTCCAATACTTTGGCCACCTGATGCAAAGAACTGACTCATTGGAAAAAACCCTGATGCTGGGAAACAGTGAAAGGTGGGAATAGAAGGGGATGACAGAGGATGAGATGGTTGGATGGCATCACTGACTCAATGGACAAGAGTTTGAGTAAACTCAGAGAGTTGGTTATGGATAGGGAGGCCTGGCATGCTGCAGTCTGTACAGTCACAAAGAGTCAAACACGAGTGAGTGACTGAACAGAACTGCACTGATACATGTCCTACTTATATTTTTTTTTGAGGAAACCCCATTATTTTCCACAATGGCTTTACCAATTTACATACACATCAAAAAGGCACATGGGTTCCCTTTTCTCCAGGTCATCACCAACAATTGTCATTTCTTGTCTTATTGATAATACTCATTCTAAGAGATGTGAGGTGATAGTCACTGTGGTGTTGATTTGCATTTCTCTGATGTTGAGCATCTTCATGTACCTGTTGACCATCTGTATATTTTCTTTGGAAAAATGTGTATTCAGAACTTCTGCTCATTTTTAATCAAGTTGCTTCTTGTTTTGCTTTGTTTCTGTTTTGTAGGAGCTTTATAGTTTGATGTGGTTTCACATGTCTGGGTTTGCTTCTACTGTATTTGATTTTGGTGTCATTGAAAAATCATCACCAAGACCTATATGAAGGAGCTTATTGCCTATGTTTTCTTCTAGGAGTTTTTAGTCTTATATTCAGCATTCATTTGAGTTAATTTTTGTGTATACAGGAAGATAGTGGTTCAGTTTTATGAAAATAACTTTTCAATGTTCTCTGGGCATATACACCGAGGAAACTAGAATTGAAAGAGACATGTGTACCCCAATGTTCATCACAGTACTGTTTATAATAGCCAGGACATGGAAGCGTGTCCATTAGCAGATGAATGGATAAGAAAGCTGTGATACATATACACAATGGAGTATTACTCAGCCATTAAAAAGAATACATTTGAATCAGTTCTAATGAGGTGGATGAAACTGGAGCCTATTATACAAAGTGAAGTAAGCCAGAAAGAAAAACACCAATATAGTATACTAACGCATACATATGGAATTTAGAAAGATGGTAACAATAACCCTGTATGCAAGACAGCAAAAGAGACACAGATGTATAGGACAGTCTTTCAGACTCTGTGGGAGAGGGCGAGGGTGGGATGATTTGGGAGAATGGCACTGAAACATGTATAATATCATATATGAAATAAATCACCATTCCAGGTTCGATGCAGGATACAGGATGTTTGGGGCTGGTGCACTAAAATGACTCAGACGGTTGGTGCAGGGAGGGAGAAGGGAGGGGGGTTCAGGATGGGGAACACGTGCATACCTGTGGTGGATTCATGTTAATGTATGGCAAAACCAACACAATATTGTAAAGTAATTAACCTCTAATTTAAATAAATAAATTTATATTTAAATGTTCTGTAACTATGACTTTCATCAGATACATGCATGGACACACACACAGCATACTGAGATTTTTGATATAACCTTAGTTGATCATTTATACTTTTCTATATGAAACTATCACATAATTGAAAATATTAATATTAATGCACTCTCTTGAGCCTGAAATTACTTAATTCTTTAAAAATCAATTTAAATTAAAAAAAAAAAAAAACTATCAAGGGAATTCCTTGGTGCTCCAGTGGTGAAGGGCCCACGTCCAATCTTTGGTGGAACTAAGATTCCGCAAGTCACACAGAGTGACCCCCCGCAAAAAAAATGTCAATTTAAACAACTGCAGGCCTGACCTATGAGAATTTACAATCCAAGATGAGAAATGATGATATTATAAAATAAATACAATATATATAGAAAACAAACAGAGGATAGAGAGGGAAACTTATTACTTCAATTCCATTCCAAGAGAAAAGCCCCCAAAGAAGAAAAAGAGAGTGGCCAAAGCAGGTAACTAACGAAGAATAAGTACTTCAACCCTCCAAATATAAGGAGATACCCAGAGCAGGCACAGAACTGGGATGCAACCATCGGATGAATCAGGCTTTCTGACTCTCATACCTGTTTTCAGGCCAATATCTATGCTTGGAATGTCCCACTCTTTTCTCTCTCTTTTTTTAATTCCTGCCTGGTGCCTCTTGCTAAGTCATTTCAGTTGTGTTTGACTCTTTTCAACACTATGAACTGTAGCCCATCAGGATTCTCTGTCCAAGGAATTTCCAGGCAAGAATACTGGAGTGGGTTGCCATTTCCTTCCCCATGGTATCTTCCTGACTCAGGGATCAAGCCTGAGTCTCCTGCCTCTGTTTCCCACGTTGGCAGGTGGATTCTTTACTGCTTGAGCCACCTTGGAAGCATCACCTTAAAAAAATTATGATTTCTTTTATATAAATTTCAAAATAGAGAAAAACAAACTTATCGTAATAGAAATCAGGATAATGGTAAATTTTAGGAAAGTAGTGATTGTGAAGGACAGATTTGGGGAGATTTATATTACATTTTGCTTTTTAACTCTCTATGTGTATATATCTGTTATGATATTTTCTATTTCCTGATGCATATTCACTGAGTTGTACAAATATTATTTGTGCACTTTTCTGTACATGTGTTTTATTTATATAACTATCACATTCTTCAAAATGTCAACTCACATCACCTCATTTATAAAACTTTTCCTGCAATACCTTTTCCATCTTAGGTGATTCTCTTTATTCCAGGCTTCCTGTGCTACAAATATTAAGGTTAGTTAAAAATAAAAGACCATATTTTTTCTTGTTTTATCACCAGCAACTAAAAAGAGTTGCTATTAATCTATGCTTAATCAATTCCCAATGACAGACAATAAGTAAATGAGAAATACATGAGATTTGCACAATCAAAATATGAGTATGAAGCAAAGTAAGACAATGAAAAATTGCTGACAAGCAAGATCTTGAAGAAGACAGTAAGGAGATTCCCTAACTTATATGGAAGTGCCTGGTGAGCATGTAGGTACTGATTACTATTTTCTCATACCCCACGAATTTCAAATTAATATTGAAGTTGAAAATTATGAAAGCTTCTTGCCTGCAGTTGTCTTATTCCCATATTTTCATTAAAAAAGGCTCTATGTTGGGAATTCCCTGACAGTCCAGTGCTTAGGATGCAACACTTTCACTGCTAGGGTCCAGGGTCATTCCCTGATCAGAGAACTAAGATCCTACAAGCTGCACAGTGCAGCCAAAAGAAAGATATAAAAATTTAAAAATAAAAATAAAATGGGTCTCTGGCAAGGAGATGTGGTTAAATCATATTTAGCAATTTACAAAAAGAAACTTCCTGATAATAGTAACTTGGATTTATTTACTTACTAAATACTTATGGATCTTCCTCTATTTGATAGAATTTTCCATATTCTGGAGATAAAAATCTAAGTAAAAGAGTTCCTCTCCTTAAGGCACTTACTGATTAGTAGGAAGACAGAAATGTATATGTAATAAATTTAACAGTAAGGATTAACACAGAGTGCTGAAAAAACTCTTATAAGGAGCTACACTTCAGATAACATAGGAGCCCAGACTTGAATCTTTTCTAGAGTTTCAAACTAAGTAAATCTCTTACCCTCATAGATTTTCCTTAACATGAGTTGGGATATTATATATTTCAAGGTTATAAGACCAGAGCATTGGGGAGGAAAGGACAATTTAGACCTGAGGATATAGTATAGTCATAGCTATTTGAGGGTGCTGGGTGTCTCATATTATTTGTGAGACATTGACAGCAGAGATTAAGGTCCTTAGTTCATTACTATATCCCTTAGAATAACTTTTTTTTGTAGTTACTGAATCCATATTTGTTGATTTTTGAAATCAGAGATATTGGCTATGACTTTTGGTTTCAACTCCAACATGTTAAGATCCTAGAAATCATCACTCTCACACTCACAACAAGAAAACCTAAACATAGTGCAAAGTGCACATCAGTGATTTTTCTTACACCTGTTAGAGAACCACTCTCTTAATATCTAGAAAGAGATAGTAGTGCATCCAGAGGTAAAGCTGAGCGTTTACCTGGAGCTGATGCAGCTGAAGCCATAAACTGGTAGGAACATTTACATGGTGATTTTAATGAATTGCTGAAGGCTGAGTTATAATTGAAGACCTCTTCCTCTGAGGAAGTCCGTGTTTCCATTCCGTTCATGTTCTCAAAGCTTTTATGTTGCAACAGTTTCAACCTCCTCCTGTTCCCTAGCCCAAGAGATGGAGGCTACTACCTGAAATAGTATTTCTGTTATAACCAGTATTCTTTTCTTACCTTTTGAATTATCTATTAAACCACTTTATACTCAGTTATTAATTCTTATACTGACAACAAGCATGGTTTCTATTTCTTGATTGGACCCTATGGATAGGATAGAAGATATTAGACAACAGATAATCCTATGTATCTGATACCTAACATCAGACTTTTGGAGAAGGAAATGGCAACCCACTCCAGTGTTCTTGCCTGGAGAATCCCAGGGACGGGGGAGCCTGGTGGGCTGCCGTCTATGGGGTCGCACAGAGTCGGACACGACTGAAGTGACTTAGCTCAACATCAGATTATATCTGAGTTAGAATTATAAGCAGGTTGAGATATTTTCAAGTCAAGCAAAAGCAAGTATTAGGTAAAATATAAGGAATAATTGTATTCACAAATATTCAGACTATGTCTTTTGAATGTGTGTGCATTACAAGGCTGATGGAAAAAGTACACTTAGTAGTGAATAAGTAAACTTTGTTGACCACTAATGACCCACTTCTCAGGGTTAACTCTTTATTCTCATTTTAAAGTAATATTCTTCCAGTTAACTGATTATCGAAGATTCTCAGTGAAGTTGAGAGAAGTATAATAGAATGTTGGTTTAGGTTACATAGTTTGAAAAATGTGCATAGAGTTGAGATTTACTGTCCAAGTTTTCTCCATGCATAAATCATCTGATAAGAGGCCTGGTTAGCTCAAGAGTTACTATTTTGCTGAAATGACATCATTAGATATAGAGATGTGATCTCAGAAAGAAGCTTATTAACTTGTGGTGTTTACCGTGAAATGTTATTGAGGATAGGATTTTTGTCTGTTTTTTTGGTCAGGATAGGCTAGTTTTGAACTTAGTAACAAACACAAAAATTTGTTAGTCATATATACAATGTTTGTTGTGAGATTAGTTAGTAGCTCCATAAGGAAGCTATTTTCAGTGACTTAGGGGATCTAGGCAATTTTACTCCTGCCAGTCCTGTGATCTTTTCTCTCAGACAGTGAAAGAGAAAGGAGAATTTCAATGTAAGTCTTAAATTGTCCTTCCCATTAGAAAACATATCAGTCCCAATTATGGCCCATGGGCCAGACCCAATATTCACATTATCTTAACTTCAAGGTGGTTAAAAAATATGAAGGAAGCACATAGATATTCGATAACCAGGAAGTGTCTGATACGTAAGTATCATCGATACATGATAATACTTGCAGGATTCTGCCATTAATATATTGAGTTGACCAAAATGTTTGTTCAAGTTTTTCCGTATGATGGTTAGGAAACTTTCTTACCAACTCCAAACTTCTAAATTTTGGGATTTGTAAAAATCTTGGGGCATGCATCTCTTAAATGTCAAAGGTCCACCACAAAATGAGAAAGAAAGGCAGCCCAGATGTTTATCATGAATAGATTTGCTATTGAGAAAGTTTTCTCATAGACCCATTTTGCTATGTTCTATTTCTACAATCTTAGAATGAAAGATTTTTTTCCCCCACATCTAAATTATTGGAACTTAGGCAGATGTTACCATTAGAACACAAGGTTTAATTTAAATCTGTAAAATACAACTATAACCTTGTTTTAGATGTGGCAATGAAAAGACATTTGGGTGAGGGAATGAAATATACAAAATGATCTTCATGATAGCTGAGGTCAGGCATGAAGTTTGATTTCTCATGTGTGGTATAATCTTACAAAAGTACTGTGCAAAATGAAAAGAAAATAAAAAAATCCGAGATGTGGCAGTTGTTAATATGAGACAATTATGAGACTCCAGAGATTTTACCAAAACAAAACACTTCACTTAGCAGGCAGTGTCAGCTGAGTCTTTTTTTTTTGGCTAATGTTTGTTTATTGTGCCTGAAAGATCATTCTTTTCAACAGTGTACTGATACTTAACACAAGAACTTACTAGAGAACTTAACTAGAGAACATACTTAACTAGAGAACATGTATGAAAAATTTAGGTCAATTAATTTCAACAGAAGCACTCTTTCAAATAAGGATCTAATGGATGGGAGCTATGATTGACTAAAATAGTCAACTGCCTGTCTATTTATAAAATTAAGGAGGGTTTCTTTTCTGAAGGGCTCACCCTTTATGCTGACTTTTGTCATTGTTTGGGTTTCACAGGACCCCTGTGTTCCAAGGTTTCTTTTACTACTCCTAAGACAGAAGAACTCTATGTGCCCATAGCAAACAGGCATTTTCTTAATTCATAACAAATTATCATTGAGATTTCCTATCCAGCTCTCTCCTTACTGAGCTACAGAGTTACCTAAACAAAGGAGTTGCAATTGTTAAAGCTGGAATGAATGTAAAATTCCCCCTTTTTAGCCCAGTTTTTTCATTTAAATGGTGAGAAATCTAAGTCCTGGGAGAAGGAGAGGACTTACAGTGGGGCATATCACTTAGGCTACCCTTCCCAATTCTAACTATAAAGTGGAGATTAGAATTACTTTCTCACTTACTTTTCAGAATCACTGTAAGAATGAAATTAGATGATGATGTATGTGACATTTTTGAGGATAGTCATAAAAATAATAATAGTAATGACCATAAAGATAATATTTATTGAGCACCTGTTTTGAACCGTGCACTGAGATTACCTAAATGGTCTTGCAAATCATCACAGCCTTATGACAGAGGTATATTTATTTATTATCCCAGCTTAAAATGCGGTACAAAATATTGTATTCTAGTACAATAAAATATTACTCAGCCATAAAAAGGAATGTAAGTGTGCCATTTGCAGAGATGTGGATGGACCTAGAGTCTGTCATACACAATGAAGAAAGTCAGAAAGAGAAAAACAAATATTGTGCATTAACACATATGTGCAGAATCTGAAAAATGGTACAGATTAACCTATTTGCAAAGCAGAAATAGAGGGGAAAGCAGGGGTGGGATGAATTGGGAAACTGGGACTGACGTATATATATATGCCATTATGTATAAAATAGATAACCAATGAGAACCTACTCTATAGCACAAGGAACTCTACTCAGTGTTCTGTGCTGACCCAAAAAAGATGGGATATATATATACATATAGCTGATTCACTTTGCTGTAGGAATTAATATATTCTAAAGGAGATCAGCTCTGGATGTTCTTTGGAAGGAATGATGCTGAAGCTGAAACTACAGTACTTTGGCCACCTCATGTGAAGAGTTGACTCATTGGAAAAGACTCTGATGCTGGGAGGGATTAGGGGCAGGAGGAGAAGGGGACGACCGAGGATGAGATGGCTGGATGGCATCAGCGACTCGATGGACATGTCTGAGTGAACTCCAGGAGTTGATGATGGACAGGGAGGCCTGGCATGCTGCAATTCAGCGGCAATTTTGTGGTCCCAAAGAGTCGGACACGACTGAGCAACTGAACTGAGCTGAACTGAAAGTAACCATACTCCAATAAAATTTTTTAAAATAAATAAATAATAAATAAAAATGAAGAAACTAAGGCTTGGGAATATGCCTTAGGTCATAAGCTAGCTTCAATAAACTAGCTGAATCCACCTGCAATGTAGGAGATGCCAGTTTGATTCCTGGGTCTGGAAGATCCCCTGGAGAAGGGATAGGCTACCCACTCCAGTGTTCTTGGGCTTCCCATGTGGCTCAGCTGGTAAAGAATCTGCCTGCAATATGAGAGACCTGGGTTCAATTCCTGGATTGGGAAGATCCCTTGGAAAAGGGAAAGGCTACCTACTTCAATATTCCAGCCCAGAAAATTCCATGAATTACACAGTTCATGGGGTTGCAAAGAGTCGGACATGACTGAGCAACTTTCACTTTTTCATTAGCTAGCTAGTAGTGAGGCTAGGAGTTAACCTTTGGAGTCAAATATTAAATATAAATTCTTTGGCTCCATTTTAACCTAAGAATTCACAATGGAATCCATATTGGACCACAATTTTCTTATTCTTGGGGGTTTTCTCATTGTTCTAAGTTAGTTCCATAAAGTTCTCTTGGAAGCAGAGAAAATGGAAACTGCCTATCCCTTTCTAGGCTTAACTTGATGTATTATTTACCTTTTAACACTGAGGTTTTCACTAAGAATGAAAAATAGGCAACTTTCTGACATTACTTATAAACATTTTCAGCCCAATGTCATGGTTTCCTATTTGCTGTTATTTTGCCAGCTGAGCCTCTAAGTGTCCAGTGCTATCATTCCAAACAAACCTCACTTTGTTCTGCTTCCCTGTGGCAGTAAGTGTGAAGCTGAAAACCACCTATCTGGAATGCAGAGAAGAGCCCAAGGATCAATGGCAATGGCATGTGTGTGTGCTGGGCATGGGCCTGACGATGTTAAAATGCTGCCACCTCCTGTTTAGCCCAAGTGTTGCCAACGCAGTTCTTTCCCACAGCTTCCTGGAGTCCTCTAAGCTGATTTATACTGATCCCGAATTGCACTTCTGCGATATATAACATGACAAGTTAAACGCAAAGCCTGCCAAAAAATCTTGATAGTCTCAGCTTTCGTGCAGCAGCACTTGAAAAGACCATTAGGACTGCCATCCCGCTAAAGTGTGCTCAATGTTTTTGACAGTGAATTATCTAAGCTGCAGTTTATCTCCGCATTCAAGGGGGTGTGGGTGGGGGACTGCCCTTAAAGATTCAAAAGACAGAAGATAAGGAGGAGGAGGGGTAGGGATATTTCCATCCCTCAAGTGATAGTGGGTTACTCCAAGGTTTTCCAGCTGTTGCAAGGGCTCTAGGTTCATAGTCGGGTGCATTTTCTGCTGAGACACTCACAAAAAATGAAACACAGCGTGGACAGGAGCCTAGATTTATGAACGAGGGAACAGCACAGGCATCTGAACTCTTCTCCAGTTGCGAGGTTGTGTGAAAGAGATCGGAGAAGGCAATGGCACCCCACTCCAGTACTCTCGCCTGGAAAATCCCACGGATGGAGGAGCCTGGTGGGCTGCAGTCCATGGGGTCGCTAAAAGTCTGACACGACTGAGCGACTTTACTTTCACTTTCGCTTTCATGCATTGGAGAAGGAAATGGCAACCCACTCCAGTGTTCTTGCCTTGAGAATCCCAGGGATGGCGGAGCCCAATGGGCTGCCGTCTATGGGGTCGCACAGAGTCGGACACAACTGAAGCGACTTAGCAGCAGCAGCAGCATGAAAGAGATAGCTTGTACATGATCCCCTTAAGCTAAGCCTGCAGCCTGGCTTATCAAGGACAATCACCTCTTGCTTCATCAGCATTAAGCTTTTATTTACTCCAGGACAAGAACCCTGAAGCAATCACAGGACACCCTATAGTGTTTTCCTTCAATCTGGATGGAGCTCTGCCAGCCTGAAATCAAATCTCTAACTTCTCCCTGCAAAGTGCGGGTGGGGCTTTGTTTTATCTCAGTCACACAGCCCAGCAAAATTAGCTTTGCCCAGGATCATTTTAATAACTAGCACATGACCTCCTCCATCCATGTGCATACACTTAGGTCTGAGTGAGTTGGGTCTCTTTATATCATTAAAATACCAGAATTGTTTAGTAAAGCTGGAAAGTCAGGAATGGAAAATAGCTCTAGAGGCCAGAACTGTCTAGTTAAGTGCTTACTGGCCAAATTTGTATTCACTAAGAACCCTGTGCTTAATACATCTTTGGTTACACTCAAATCTTCTCTTCAGTCTGAAATTATCTATCTATCTACCATCTATCTTTCTAGTCTTATGTCTGTTAAAGGACATAAAAAACAAGCATGTCTGCATACATGTGTGTGCATGCTAAGTCACTTCAGCTGTGTCCAACTCTGCGACCCTATGGGCTGTAGCTCGCCAGGCTCCTCTGTCCATAGGATTCTCCAGGCAAGAATACTAGAGTGGGTTGCCATGCCCTCCTCCAGGGATCTTCCCTATCCAGGGATCAAACCTGTGTCTCTTTACGTCTCTTGCATTGGCAGGCATGCTCTTAACCACTAGCGCCACCTGGGATGCCTATATGTATACATATAAAAATCTTATAAGAAAAAAATTCACTTCCCTCCCAATTTTTCCTTCTAAAGTAAATAATATTTTTATGTCCTTACTTTTTTTAAACCTCATTTATGCATTTTTCTTGACATACTTTTTGTATGTTAAGGGTCTAATGTATAATACTAAATGCTTAAATTTAGTTGGAAACAAATTTACTGATCTTGGATCTTACAAAATTCTAAACAAATAATAAATTGCAAGTATTTTTCAATATAATGCAGTAAAACAAGGTTTTTATATTTTTAGCAGAGAATTCTGAGTCCAAGAAAATCAATCTCAGTGCAAGAATGCTATGTAATCCTACAGTGAACATGCATACAGATAGTAATCTCCCTCTAGCCTCGGCTGAAATTATACCAGCAGAGCAATTCCTTGAGGGTAGAATCCCTGTACTTTTCAAGGATTAAAGCCCTTGGAGTCAAGCACCTATACTGGGCAAGGTCTTAGAAAATCTCAGATGGACATAAGCAACAACAACTCAGGCAAATGCAATTTTCCCACCCACTTGTATATCTGGACTCTCATGCCTTTTAGTAAAATGCTTTTCATCTTCAATTTCTTCAAGTCGAGTGAATAAAAGCACTACTTCCTGGTGCTCTGGAGTTTATTCAAATATTGTTTAACAACAATCTGTCTTCTCTCAATAATTGAGCTTTGATCATTTCCACTCAATTTTACTGACTAGCCCAGAAAGATCACACAGCAACTGTGCCCAGAACCATACAGCCTGCAACTCTAGATCCTTCTTAGCCATTCTGCACAGCATCTAAATCATAGGACTTAAAGGGAGCTAGGAAGACATGCAGATCCCAAGGCAGAAAGGAACTCTCAGAAAATCAGATCAAGAGAAACAACATGTTTCAAAGCTAGATTGGGCAGGGGAGCTCTTGATCCAGTGTCCTTACTATGGATGAAGAAGAATAATAACTCAGCCATGATGACAGAATAGTTTAGTTACAAATACACCTGGAACCAAGCTACTAGATGAATCTTATCTTTTTCACCATGACGTTAATTCTCAGATACTAGCGTCAATAAAAAATGCAGAGATCTTATCTGATATGAACATTTTGTAGAGACTTGCCAACAGAAGACTTCACGCTGAGAGTGGTAAGCAGCTCATCTCATAAATATAACAGTAAAGTTTACAGTCCTAAAAGGGGACATTCAAAGAGCTTAATTCTCATTGGTTAAGGTCAGCAGCATGTTGCTTAGGCCTGTGCTGATTGGCTACAATGTGCTGAGTCACCGGAGAAGGAAATAAAGTTGTAGATCCTGCTGTTTAAGTGGGTGCCTGGGGGAACTAACTGCTCCTTACCCAGTTTTGTGAGCTGCGTGAGGGCTATTTCCTCAGAGGCAGATGTGGGTCCCAGGGTGTATTTTATTTTTACTTCACATTTGAGTCTAAGAAAATCATCTACGGAATGTGGTGATGAAGTAGACAGGCTCATACTAAAAGCATTGAAGGCCATAGGTCCAACTGTTTCAGGAAAGGGAGGAGCTCTAGAAAGGCCACATCCTAGATCTAGAGGGAGTGTCTGGGACAGGTTGACAAGTGGAAATTCTTGACTTTGCTCAGGAAACAATTCAAGAGTAGCCTAAGTAAAGTGAAAGCAAATTTATTTAGAGAGATACAGACTCCTTAGGAGCTCCCTTGGCAGCTCAATGGTAAAGAATCTAACTGCCGGTGCAGAAGTGGATTTGATTCCTGGGTTGGGGAAGATGCCCTGGAGAAGGAAATGGCAACCCACTCCAGTGTCCTTGCCTGGAAAAACCCATGGAGAGAGGGCTGGGACAGTCCACGGAGTCGAAAAAAGTCAGGACTGACTGGCCAACACACACACACACACACACACACACTGAGTGGGAAGAACTATTTGGGGGAAGAATTTCTACGAATTGGATCATGAGCCCATTTTCTGGCCTTTTGCAGTCATCCTCAGAACTTTCAAGGCGCGAGTGGGTGTGTCTTTTCTTGGGCCTAGTTGGCGCTAACCAGTTTTTGTTGTATCCTTAGGGGCTGTGTCATTCTTTAAAGGTTATACCTGCACTCTTCCTTCCTGTCTCACCATGAAGTCAAACAATCTGTATTTCTGATGGATTTTCATGATACAAATAGTCTGAGTGTGCTGTTTTAAGAAAAGCTGTATTACATCATGCATTAGTTCCTCATTTATTGTTAGAGAAAAACTTGTGATATCAAAATTGAGAAAGTGTCCAGGTGTCTAACAGGTTACCGAGGTCAAACCAACTGATATGAATTATCCTGCTCTCTGCTTCTGCACTATTTGGGCTGGTTTCTGGGTGAAGAACTGTGAGGAACACAGATATGTTTAAATGTCCTGTGGACCTGCTTAGTCACTTCAGTCGTGTCTGACTCTTTGTGACCCTATGGACTGTAGTCCACCGGCTCCTCTGTCCAAGACATTCTCCAGGCAAGAATATTGGAATAGGTTGCCCAGCCTTCTTCCAGGGGATCATCCCAACCTAGGGATTGAACCCATGACTCCTGCACCTTCTGCAGTGCAGATGGATTCTTTACCACTGAGCCACCAGAGAAGCCCCTTTTAAATGTCAACTATGCTCAATTCTAAGCTCCATGTTCTCCCACAGCCCCTTCCCAGTAAGAGAAGATATTACCAAACGCTTCCTTTCCTTCACCGGTCTCGCAAACCTTAAAGGCCTTCTAGAAGAATGACAAACATTTCCTTTTTACAGAGAGCTTTCATTTCTAAACTGATCTAAGCAGCTTTGTGAATATCCTTAACAGAGACACATTGGAGGTTTCTCTCATCAGGGTCACAGAATAATGCAGATGTGGAAATTTAGATAAATTGGATTAAATTATAGGAATGGACTAGATGGAGGCTCAGATGATAAAGAATCTGCCTGCAGTGCAGGAGACCCAGGTTCAATCCCTGGGTCGGGAAGATCCCCTGGAGAAGGGCATGGCAACCCACTCTAGTATTCTTGCCTGGAAAATCCGATGGACAGAGGAGACTGGTGGGCTACAGTCCATGGGGTCGCAAACAGTGGAACACGGCTGAGCAGCTAACAACAGTACAGCTACTCCTAGATGGAGTCAAGATTTGAGATTTTGTGATTCTGGAGGCCCCGTGACTTTCCGGCTGCCTTAGTATCTCTCATAAAGTACCAGGGGAGGATGAACAAATTCCTGAAGCCCATTATGATCTCGAGTCCCTGGCAGCCTTCTCCCACTAGAAGGAACAGCCAAACCTCAAGCAATAAGCAGCGGAATAGCAGCTACCTGCTTCTCTGTCCCTTTCTCCACCCACCGCAGACTGCTGGCTCCAGAGCAGAAGAAGAGTAAAATGGATGCGTTTGGTTTTTCTCTTTCTGCCACAGACAGGCAGCTACGGCCAAGCTCTCCATTAAAAGTGGGAGAAAAGGTAGACTCGTCCTATTTGATTAGAACGCTCACCATCACACAGCGGTTGCAATTAGTCTGTGCCAGGCTTCTTCAGGCCCAGCTTCTTTCAGAAGTGGGAAAGGGAACACTCAGGGTCTGTTGAATTGGAGCGTGGCATCTGCTGCACACCGAGGGGAGAGGTCGGGGTCAGCGCTTGATTTTGATAAAGCGTGCCAGATTAATTGTCTTCGGTAATCCTGTTTGTCATGCTAGATACGCAGAGGCGTCTTTGTGGCACAGGCTGACATATGGGCCAGCCTGCTGCTTGCCTATTCACCACCTCCACCCCCCACCACCCCCAGCACATGCTCTCCACAGTTGGATGGGTTCCCAGGGCCTTGTTTGCCAGGGGAAGTGGGGCCTCCTGCTCCCATTCAGCCAGCCGCCATCTCCACAAACAGGCTTCCTAATCTTCAAGCCTGCCTGAGCTTATTGAAAAAGCCTGCATTATTCAAAGAGGCCTAAAGAGAGAAAGGGAGAGAGAAGGGTTGGGGGTGGCTAGTGGGGAGAGAAAGAAGGAGATGAGGTGGGGAGGGAGACATCCAGACACCAGAGATGAGAGTGAAAGACTCTCCAGACTGGGGATGGGGGCGGGGGTGGGCGGTGGGGAGGAAGGGGGACCAAGAAATATAATTACAAAAAATAGCAGCCGTGTACTTCAGGCAGAGCCCTTCAGGAGGCTGATTATAGCTCCTCTCCAAATCTGAATCTATCACCAAATTATACCCTGCCTCTTTTGTAAAATAAATGTTAATAAGAGGTAATTTGGGCCCTGCTGATTGTTAAGCTCAATGGAGATAGAAAAAAATTGTTTCTGCCTGTGTATGTGTGTGTGTTTATTGTAATATCTGGAGGGCTCTTTTTTCTCTTCCAACCAAAATTTATATTCAGCCACAAAAGACGAAGCAAACATTCGATGGCCTGACACAAGCGCCAGAGAATCGAGAAGAGGTTGAGTTTTACAATAAAGAGTGAATGGACAGGTTGGCAAATGGTCCTTGGTCCACTAAAAGGTGCAGTGGATGTGCTCCGGAGAGAATGCCCCCTGGATTTCTGAAGAGAGAAGCTGGAGGAGGGGGGGAGGCTGCTCTGCCTGCCTGGTGAGGAGAGGAGGGTTCTTGCTCTAAATAGCTTTGCCTTTCTTTAGTTTAAAAGCAGGATTTTTTTTTTTCATTTACATAATCATTATTTTGAGTTGCTGACAATTCTTTGGGGGCTTTTACATGTAAAAGCACAAAAAATAGACAATCCTGTGACAGAGCTTTTGAAACTGTTCCTATGATGTATATTTACAAGCGGATCCAGAGATGGAGCAATTAGAAACAGTGAATAGTCATCTTCTGATCAGACAAAAGTGTGGAGATGTTAAGATACGAATCCTTGATCATAATTTCCCTGAAGCAGTCCTGCCTGTGTCTTTACGCTTCTGTTCTGCTCATCCACACCGTAGAGATGAGGGCAATTCAATTGATAGTGTCTCTGACTGGAGACTGCTTGGTCTCCAGTCATGATTTCTTCATTATTTAACTAAGTATTTAACAGAGTATTTACTCTGAATACTATTTTTATTTTGGGTGGGGGATGATGGTCACTTGACAACGTCATTATCTATCATTGATTTCGAGGACACATAATAGACTTTCAAAATTCAGAAATTTAACTAAGAAGAAATAGTTTAACCATCCCCTAATTGTAGATATTCAAATTAAAAGATTTTTGTCCCCCTCCCCAAAGCATTGACTACAGTCCTTACTGCTTTGGGGGCTATGTATTTCCACATGTATTTGTTCTACTTCCTGTTATAAATAAAACAGACATTGGATTTAGGAACACATGGCTGGGCGTGTAGTGGAAAGAGAAACAAGGTAATCACATTTCTGTTTTCACAGAGCTTATGGTGTATGAGGGTTTTTGGTTGTTTGACCGGTGCATGAAACAGTGCCAGGCACATCCCATGAACTCATTAAATTTTATTCATTCAAAAATCCCTCAAATTATTGAGTAGACAAGTAGCAAAATTTTCGACATGTCCAAGGTGGAATGCTTGCTTTAACTTATACATTATGTTATAAAGAAGGAGGAAGAAAAGAAGAGAAAGAGGAGGGAAAAACAACAACATATTTTGAGCACATAGTCTATGCTGGGGATATACCAAGTACTTTATAAACATTATCCCTTGTAATCTTTTAACAGAACCTGAAGATGGAAGGAGCTGAGAGCTTGTGTGCTCAGGTGCCTCCATATTAGTTGTATAATTGAAATCACCTGATAACTCTGTAAAATGAGTTATAGCTGATGCCATGCCCAAATGTCATCACTAAGAGTCTCTGGGGGTGCAGCCCCAAAAAATCAATATTAAAAAAGAAAACAACAAAATTAGTTCCTAGGTGATTCTAATGAGAATCTAGAAATGAGAATCACTCATTTTAAGTTATATTTTTAAACTTTGATGTGCACACCAGTCTCCTGGGTGTCTGGCTAAAATGAAGTTTCCCAGTAGGTTGGTTTGTGGTGAAGCCTGAGATTCTAAACCTCTAACAAGCCCTTGGGTGATGGGTGTAGTACTGCTGGTCTCTCAACTTCTTCGGAAGAAGCAAGGCTGCAAGATGAGGCAGCTCATACAGTGGCTGACCTGGACTTCAGACCTTGGCTTTTCCAGCTGAAGAACCTGGAGTTCCTGAGCCCTGTGATCCTCTGCCTCCTGCACAATGAATTCCAGCATTTATGGAAGCATGGTGCAATGTGAGGAACACTTATTTGTGTGTCTGGTGATCTGGGCTTATTTATAGCACTTTCACTGCCCTTGACTTTGTGTCTTGCCTCCTAGAGTCTGAGTTTTCTTCTCTGTAATTTGCAGGGTTTGGAGTTGATTATAGTTGTGTGGTCCTTGGATTCCAAAGTGTCACCTATTTAACTGTCTTCCATGAGACTGGACATTTCTGGTACGGAAAATACCACTTTAGGAAGAGAAAATAACTTTTTCTTTTTTTTTTTTTTTTTAAGTGAGTGTATGGATTTCATCATTTGCTTGCTGGAATGATAAAGAAGTATTGGTATTATTAGGAAGGGTCCTTGGTTCAACAACGTCCCCAGAACAATCCCATGTGATGTCTTTTATCATTGTTTGGTCACTAAATCACATCTTTGCAACCCATGGACTGTAGCCCACCAGGCTCCTTTGTCCATGACATTTTCCAGGCAAGAATACTGGAGTGGGCTGCCGTTTCCTTCTCCAAGGATTCTTCCAGACCCAGAGATCGACTCTGCATCTCCTGCTTTGGCAGATTCTTTACCACTGAGTCACTGGGGGAAGCCCTGTGTTGTCCTTTGCATTTCCCCATTTTGTTTACCACCAGTTGGGCATTCATTCAGTAAAGAACATTGATTAAAATGGGAATCTGTAAAGAGACATTAATTATTTCCATCTTAACAGGACCTGGTGCTTTCAGAATGCCCTCAGGTGACTTGGATGGGAGCTGGGTACAGGTAATAATGAGGCTTTATCAGTCAGACATACACTATCTGTGACTGGATGGCTAAGACAGATATACAAAACATTCAGAAAGGAATAAATTCCATATCTTCCTTTCCTTTTTAGCTGGATTCCTGGGCAGGTCTGTCTCAGGGTCTTCCAGCCTTCGCAGAGATTGGCACAGGGAGAATCCCCCTGAAGAGAATGGAAAATGACCAGCACTTAACTAGCCTCGCCCTCCCTCACCTTGGCATCGTCTGAGCCAAACCCTTTAAACCTGAGTGATTAGAGTCAGTGGGAGCTGGATTTCCATCTCTGTTCATGAGGCCAACAGAGGCAAATACTGTTCATTTTCCTCTCATGATCTATATGCAATTTTAACACGAAAGTATGGTTCTGGATCCTAAGGTAAGCTTATATAGAACGTGTGTCTCCTATACCTGGGCAGTGAGAGACTAAGGTAGAAATGAGGCTTTGTGTATTTCAAGAGACCCATGACACTCTTGTGTGTGTGCTAAGTCACTTCAGTCGTGTCCAACTCTGCGACCCCATGGGCTGTAGCCCGCCAGCCTCCTGTCCATGGGATTCTCCAGGCTGGAGTGGGTTGCCATGCTCTCCTCCAGGGGATCGTCCCCATCCAGGGATCAATTCTGTGTCTCTCTACATCTCTTGCATTGGCAGGCATGTTCTTTACTACTAGCGCCACCTGGGAAGCCCATGATATTCAAGCAGATCCAAATATATAAGGAAACACCACTATTCTCATTTTTTCTTCTTAATTTACTTTTTTCAACGTATTTGTGTCTTATTTATGTTTTTACATAAGTTATCCATTAAAGACTTCTTTATGGGTTTTCAAGTCAGTGTGACTTTTGAGCCTCAGAAGATGTCTAAGAAACAAGTTATGGAAAGAAATAGCCCCCCATCCTAGAGCTGGCCTGTCAAACAGACCATGACTTAGAACTAGCTTTCACATCTCTCTCTGTTTCTACTCCATAACAAGCAATAGCTTTGCTCACAAAGCTTTGCCAAATTTTACAAGGTCAAAAATTAGGTGATGGGGGAAAACAGCTTGAAGGAAACAGGAGGAGTAAATCATGTTTTATTCAAAGGGTGGCTTCCTTTGAGGATAGCATTATTCCTTTCAGGGCTGCCTTTAATGTTGAAGTTTAAGGAGTCTCGAAGCTGAGGGTGAAAACTTTGCTCATCTTCTCAGCTCTCCCCAGTGAGCTAAGGACTCTTATGCTGGTTTTAATGCTTTTTATCAATTCAGTAATGCTCAGGCTCCTAATGGCCACTCAGGCTGCAGGTTGTCAAGAACAGGTCAGGATGTCAGAGGACTGTGTGATTCAATCAGGTTACTTATATAAGAATTATTTCACATCCTGAGATAATACTGATGAATAATAATTGCCTCCTCCAGCAAAAAAAAAAAAAGCACAGATAGAGATGTTACCTGTTTTTTGCTGGTTTTTATTATTTAAAACCAAGTTAAGGGAAAAATGCTTCTTCTCTCTGTGCTCTGTATCTCTCTCTGCTACTGCTGCTAACTCGCTTCAGTCGTGTCCGACTCAATGTGACCCCACAGACGGCAGCCATCCCTGGGATTCTCCAGGCAAGAACACTGGAGTGGGTTGCCATTTCCTTCTCCAATGCGTGAAAGTGAAGAGTGAAAGTAAAGTTGCTCAGTCGTGTCTGCCCTCAGCGACCCCATGGACTGCAGTCTACCAGGCTCCTCCATCCATGGGATTTTCCAGGCAAGAGTACTGGAGTGGGGTGCCATTGCCTTCCCCAGAATCTCTCTCTAGAGGAAGGGAAATACATCATCATAGCTCTTCTAAAATCTCCTAGTTGTTATCCCACCCACTAGCAGTTTTCCAAAGTTCTTTAACAGTGATCTAGCATCTTGGAAGTGAAAGGACTCTGGGGCGATAAAAGGTGATGTTTTCCTTAATCCACTGCTGGATTTACTCTATCAGGCCTGGAGACTGGGAATTCTTGAGTTATTTAATTCCAGTATCAACTCTTTTCCTCCTGTCTATTTGTATTTTGGGGGCTTCCCTGGTGGCTCATATGGTAAAGAATCCGCCTGCAATGTGGGAGACCTGAGTGCAATCCCTGGGTTGGGAAGATCCCCTGGAGGAGAGCATGGCAACCCACTCCAGTATTCTTGCCTGGAGAATCCCATGAACAGAAGAGCCTGGTGGGCTACAGTCCTTGGGGTGGCAAAGAGTTGGGCATGACTGTCAGCACAGCACAGCACATTTGTATTCTTCACCCTACTTATTTCAAGAATCCTCAGCCATTTTGCCAGTAGTAGTGGTAGTAAAAAGGAGGAGGAACAGAAGGTGAAGAGGATGAAGGAGAAGGATGGAGACGAGGAGGAGAAGGAGAAGGATAAATAGTATGATCGTTATTATCTGCTCAGTTTCAATCTCATTATATGCTCACCTCCAAATTCACAGGTAGGTTCCACTATTTCCTCCACTCAAGGGGGAGAGATTGAGGTTTAGAAAATATAACTTGCCTAGGGTCCCACAGGCTACCATAACATGGAGTTTCCTAGGCAAAAATACTGGAGTGTGCTGCCTTTTCCTTCTCCAGGACATCTTCCTAGCCTAGGGATTGAACCTGCGCTTCTTGCGTCTCCTGCAATGGCAGGCAGATTGCTCACCACTGTGCCAGCCGGGAAGCCCCCAAATAACATAATTAGAATTAATTGAAAAAATGGAAGGGGCAATAAAAATATCCCCTAATTCTGAAGAAACACTGAAGAGAGAAATATCTAATTTAAGTGCTATCAATTAAGGGAAATAATTTAGGATCTAAGAGCAAAAGTAACAGGAACAATGGAGACTCCATTCTGTTGGGTTGAAAGGCTCACATTACTCTGGCTATTTTCTCATATAAATATTTAAATATGTGGTATCATCTTTGAATCGATGTGAGTGTATAGGTCTCCCTAAAACAGTAAAAGCTAAGTTGCTGAATGAATACCTTGCTGACTGAGTTTCCAGTGATGCAAGCTTCTTGATCTCCTGAGTAATAACTCACTGGCCATCTTGTTCGTGGAATTCTCAAGTTTTAGAATTGATTATGAAAGTTACCACCAGAAATTATGAAAAAGTGGTACTGAACAATGCAAAAAATGATTCATACATGTATTTCAAGGCATACTTCCAAAGATTTCACATGTTTTAAACTGTTTAACTTTCAAAAAACCTTCGAAGTACAGAATCCCAGAAATGCTGCTAGACGTGCACCCAAGCCTGGTTTCTTGCTTTCTGAACACATTTTGTTGTCTATCTTGAGTTCTCTATGCCTTTGATGACTTTCAACCAAGGTAATGAGAACAGCTGTGAAATTCCCTGCTTCTGGTCCAGGACTATGCACACACCTCCCATGAACAGTCCTCCATGCTCTTTTCTATTTCCAACTGGATGAAAAGGTGATGCTCCCTTCTCTTTACCCAACATACAACATGCGCACATGCGTAGACATAAATACACAAAGTTCTGTCTTTGCAATCTACATACTAAAGAATATAACACCACAAAATAAAGAAGCCCATTTGCAGAAGAACCATCTAACCAGGGATATACATTAGGCTGTACTGGGAACAAGAGACATGGTTTTAATTGGTTAGAGCTCTAACGTTTAAGATTTACTCATTAGGGCACCAAGTCTACCAAAAACGATATACTACTATTTCTCCCATCTTACAGCCGAGACACTGAGGCTCAGAGAGTTTAAGTTGCTTGCCTACGACCTTTTAAAGAACCAAGATTTTCAACCAGATCCGATTCCAGAGCCCAAACATTTATCTATAATGCTAAGTTGGAATTTAACTCATTTCTTTCTTCTTAGATGTGACATTAGTTATACTTCTGGTTAAAACTAAGAGAATAATGATATAGGGTAAAGTAGTCACTGCTAAGAATTTTAAAAAGATGTGAATTTTCCTTTGTTTTCCTTTATTTCTGTAGAGTCTTGTGCTTATTATTGCTGTTGGTTTTAAGTTTGGGAGCATACTCAGTCTTACCAACTGAAGGTTGGAGCTTGGGATAAGGATAGGTAGATAGAAAGTTAGTGTTCCCAAGAAGTGTCAATTCTGCCATTGAAAGGCTGTGTGCATTTTGTGAGAAATGAACCAACCAAAAGAAAAAAAAACACAAAATTTTTTTCAATGCAGCATTTATCCTTGTTCTGAACTTTAGTATTCTTGAAACAAATAGTAACCAATAAAATAAATATGGGAGTAGGTTTTTAAATTTCTATAATAAAATTAATGTAGATGGAACTGCAAGTCAAGACTGTACCAGAGATTACCGGTTTAAGATATTAAATTGGATTTATAATTCCAAATCTCTTGGTCTTGGCTGAGGAAAATTGTCAAATTCTCCACAAACATAAGGCCACTCCTTCATACCTGTCCCTCATCTGGACTATTTCTCAGTTATCTGCTGTCCACTCCCCTCCCCCAACCAACAATCATATTTCCCTGCCATATAATTCAAATTCCTGGATGGATAGGGAACCGCTTTTATGCATATTTTATCCCTTATATTGTCTGCTGCTGCTGCGTCACATCAGTCGTGTCCATCTCTGCTTGACCCCATAGAGGGCAGCGCACCAGGCTCCCCCGTTCCTGTGTTTCTCCAGGCAAGAACACTGGAGTGGGTTGCCATTTCATTCTCCAATGCATGAAAGTGAGTATTGTCTAGTGTGGTGTTTTCTCAAAATAAGCTGTTCAACAAACATCTATTAAGTCAATGGATATCTTAATGGTCTCTAATGTGAAATGGGATTTAATTTAACGCTTGAGTCCCTCACCAGATATAGCACAGATAGTTATAATATCTTAGGAATCTCCTTTAGTAAGCTAAGTATTAGTCATTGCTTCCCAAATAGCTGACTCTATGCCTAGATGTTCATTTTAATAAAGCACCCTGCTTATTCACAGCATGGAAATGAAAATACAATTTTTAACCATTAGGATTTCAAACTAGCACAGAATAAAAAGGAAAAGTTGGTGCACCATCTTTGAAAGTAAAAATTAATATACAAAGAGACACAAAATTTGAGTGCATGCAAAAACTGGTGAAAACTGAATAAGAGCTGACAGCTGGTTGGTTTTGCTCTGCCTATCAGTTTTCTGAGCTGATAATGAACTTTTTTTCCATGTCATCATTGGGGGAAGCTGGATGATGGGCATGAGGAACTTTTCTGCAAATTTTTTGCAACTCCTTTTCAGTCTCTAGGGCTTCCCAGGTGGTGTTAGAAGTAAAAGAAACCCATCTGCCAATACAAGAGACATTAAGAGATGCAGTTTTGATCCATGAGTCAGGAAGATGCCCTGGAGGAGGGCAGGACAACCCACTCCACTATTCTTGGCTGGAAAATCCCATGGACGAGAGCCTGGTGGTCTATAGTCCATTGGATCACAAAGAGTCAGACATAACTGCATGCATGCACATGAGTGTCTAAATATTTCAAAATAAAAAGTTTTAGAAAGTAGGGTAAAACTCTTTATCGGTATATGAGGATATCAGAAAACATGTCTATCTTTTTTAATTTATGAAGTTCATTTTGTTGTTAAAAAGACCTTCGGGAAGTTTTCGCATGCACTTCTAGTCATAAAATTGAGTGGCACAGATTATGAGAAGATACATTTTGCTAATAAATACTTACTGTTCTTGGCTGCTGAATATGGTACCTATGTAGGAGTAATTCACACGTTCAAATTTAATGCAAACTGTGTTAATTTTATAACTTTCAAACTCACTTGATATTGAGTCATTTGATATTGCTTTTTTGTACTGATGGTAGAATTTACTGCTTTGTTTTAAATATGCCCTCACAGATTACAGCACTGGAGATTTCTGCGATCTCAATACTAATGGTATAATTTTATGTTTGTAATACAATTCATTGAAACTATATTATACAAACAGGCTAAATTGATTAAATAAAACCCATCTTACAAACACACACAAATATAAACATTCATACGTACAAATACAATATTACATGAATTTAGATGCCTTCAGATGTATTCCAAATACTTAGATGTATTCAATTAGAAAAAGCCATTGTGTTCATTTCTAGAATTCTCAAATATTTGTTTATATTGCTTACAATTTATTTTCCTTAGATTTATCCTTGACATATTCTCTTAAAGAAAAAAAAAAAACTTTAATGACATTTCTCAGGAAAATACTAAATAGACTACCCTTCTATAACTAGATTTTAAAGATATGAGACTTTATAAATAATAAAATTTAACTGGCTTATTTTAAAAAATAAGAAAATGCGGGTCAACCATGACATGTGATTTAGTGGGACAGTCTGGATTTAAAAACAGACTTCTAATTTTCAAAATAGTGTACATTTCAGTGTCTGACCTTACCTCATGAGAGAGCATGTGAAAAATTCACAATCTTAGGGATTAAAAGTTCCACTTAGGTAACTTCATTACATTATTTCCAGATATATAAGTACCTGGTGTTGATATCTAAGATATTTATTAATGCTCATGCATTTTATATCCTTCTTCTTCCCTTAATCTGATTAAGCAGCCTACAAAAAAGAAAGAAAGAAAAATGCCTAGGAATTGCTTGGTCTAGGAATGTACTGAAGGAAGAAAGGAGCTTGAGAAGTATGTCAAGGTTCTTTTTCCTCTAGTGTCATTGTGCTGTCTCGATATGAAGAATTATGTGCCAAAAAGAATCTCTCTTGCATTGTCAGTCTCGAAAACTGCATTAGTTATGTGTTGGCATTCTGTGATTGGTGAGATATCCTACTGTTTCTCATGCTTCAAAATTATTTGCCATATCGTTTAATTAGCTAATTAGT
Source organism: Nanger dama (assembly GCA_917880005.1). Taxonomy (NCBI): domain Eukaryota; kingdom Metazoa; phylum Chordata; class Mammalia; order Artiodactyla; family Bovidae; genus Nanger; species Nanger dama. The sequence continues at coordinate 7,651,075 of CAKJTW010000032.1, read as the reverse complement.
CTTTTTCCTTTCCTTTCTCAATAACATTTCATGAACTGCTGTCATTTTGGGAAAGCAGAATTGTAGCCTTTTCAAGTCTCTACGAATTTTCCCTGTTCACTGATCTTTGTTTTGTGAGAGAGCTATTCTGAACTTCTAGTATGGAGAGAGAAAGATGGAAGCATGGAGTGGGAAAGAGGGATACACTGATTGGAACTTAAGAAGGCTTCTTTTGCCCACCCTCTTCACTCATTCCACCAACACTAATGGTCTCATCGGGCTTTATCCGTCCTCTTTGCTTATCTTCAATGTTTCTGTCTCCACTGATGTCCATTATCCTCTTATATAACCAATATAGAGATGTTAAGGGAGATTATGCACGGTCACTGAGTTATGCATGGTCTTTGAGAGCATCAGAAAAAAATATGAGGAACTATGAAATGGGTGAAAATAATTACTGATATCTTCAACAGAGAACTATGTGCAGAGGTTGAACTGTTTTCCAACTCTCTAGTTCAGTTCAGTTCAGTCACTCAGTCGTGTCCAACTCTTTGTGACCCCATGAATTGCAGTACGCCAGGCCTCTCTGTCCATCACCAATTCCCAGAGTTCACTCAAACTCATGTCCATCGAGTCAGTGATGCCATCCAGCCATCTCATCCTCGGTTGTCCCCTTTTCCTCCTGGCCCCAAACCCTCCCAGCATCAGAGTCTGTTCCAATGAGTCAACTCTTCACATGAGGTGGCCAAAGTACTGGAGTTTCAGCTTTAGCATCATTCCTTCCAAGAACACTCAGGGCTAATCTCCTTTAGGATGGACTGGTTGGATCTCCTTGCAGACCAAGGGACTCTCAAGAGTCTTCCCCAATACCACAGGTCAAAAGCATCAATTCTTCGACACTCAGCTTTCTTTCTTCACAGTCCAACTCTCACATCCATACATGACCACAGGAAAACCATAGCCTTGACTAGATGGACCTTGTTGGCAAAGTAATGACTCTGCTTTTCAATATGCTATCTAGGTTGGTCATACCTTTTCTTCCAAGGAGCAAGAGTCTTTTAATTTCATGGCTGTAATCACCATCTGCAGTGATTTTGGGGCCCCAAAATTAAGTCTGACACTGTTCCCCATCTATTTACCATGAAGTGATGGGACCAGATGCCATGATCTTCGTTTTCTGAATGTTGAGCTTTAAGCCAACTTTTTCACTGTCCACTTTCACTTTCATCAAGAGGCTTTTGAGTTCCTCTTCACTTTCTGCCATAAGGGTGGTGTCATCTGCATATCTGAGGTTACTGATACTCCTCCCGGCAATCTTGATTCCAGTTTCTGCTTCTTCCAGCCCAGCGTTTCTCATGATGTACTCTGCATATAAGTTAAATAAGCAGGGAGACAATATACAGCCTTGACATACTCCTTTTCCTATTTGGAACCAGTCTGTTGTTCCATGTCCAGTTCTAACTGTTGCTTCCTGATCTGCACATAGGTTTCTCAAGAGGCAAGTCAGGTGGTCTGGTATTCCCATCTCTTTCAGAATTTTCCAGTTTATTGTGATCCACACAGTCAAAGGCTTTGGCATAGTCAATAAAGCAGAAATAGATGTTTTTTCTGGAACTCTCTTGCTTTTTTGATGATCCAGCAGATGTTGGCAATTTGATCTCTTGTTCCTCTACTTTTTCTAAAACCAGCTTGAACATCTGGAAGTTTATGGTTCATGTATTGCTGAAGCCTGGCTTGGAGAATTTTGAGCATTACTTTAACTAGCATGTGAGATGAGTGAAATTGTGTGGTAGTTTGAACATTCTTTGGTATTGCCTTTCTTTGGGATTGGAATGAAAACTGACCTTTTCCAGTTCTGTGGCCACTGCTGAGTTTTCCAAATTTGCTGGCATATTGAGTGCAGCACTTTCATAGCATCATCTTTCAGGATTTGAAACAGCTCCACTGGAATTCCATCACCTCCACTAGTCTTACAACTCTCTAAGTTGCCTATAATTCTTAGCAATGCAAATCATTATTTTCCATTTACAAGTGAATGTTGTCCATAGCACGAATAATTGATGTTCCCATTTATGGGAAATTTATCTCTTTATATCTCTGTGTGAGTTTATTTCAGCATTCCTGCTAGATCTTTGTAAGTGTGATCCATCCAATTCTCTTTCAAACTGATTGTAACATTTAACTGGCTCGCTCGCTGATAAGATGATTATATCTAAAACAAGACATTAGGTCTACTATGCCCCTTTAAGTACATTCTTCTAGAAGCAGAGACTGCTGCTACACAAAATGGGATGCTCTGTGTATTCAAAGTTATACGGTTAGTCATGATTTGTTATTAACTTCATAATCGCCACTGCAGTTACCAGTAGAGTATTTGACAGATTGAGAACATGAGAGAAGGTGAGACAGAGGCAGATACACACCCATTAATATCACACACACACAGAGTTGGTTTCAAAATCACCTTAGAGGCTTTTGGCAGGGTCAGTGCAAATGTCGGAGTTAGTCTTTAATTTTATAGATTTAGAAACATTTTACCAATGAATCATAAGGATTTTGGAAAGACATTCATGTCAACCAATCACATTTAATTCCAAACTGGATCATGTAAACCAGAATTTTAAAATGTTGGCCTTGAAGCTGAATGTAATAGAATAACCAATTATGGTTATTTGAAGAGCCCAAGATGTACTATATAGTGGGCATAAAATTTGAGTATTTTTAAGAGGCTATCTGAATGAAGCTAACATTGTTTGATGCATTAGTGTATTCAACTGTATTTCAGTCTAAATAAGCAGTACACATCATTGGGCTAAAATCTCTGAATAGCATCTTGGGACAGTTTTGAAGGGATTTTGAAAAATTATGCACACACAATCCTCTTTTTCTATCCTCTTTAACAGACACCATTTTCTTCTATTGTAAAAATGTCTTCATTGTGTACAATTCCCTTTATATATTTTTCATTATCTTTATTTTATGTTGACATGACCCATTTAAGGAGGCATCCTCAGCCAGTCCCATGATTTAGGAAGCATTTTAGTCTTATCTACAACATATTTTCAGAACATCTATTACCTAATTTTTGTTTTGATAGCATTTACAATCAAGAGTTAATCTAATTTTGTATGACTTTTAAGGACTGACTTTGTTTTAGAGTAATCTTTCTGTTCTTTTCCTTGTTAGAGGACTTATATTTTATTTGAGCAATTTACCTTTGCTAGCATTCATCAGAAATAAATGTTATTTTTGTTAAACTAAGAAACGTCAGGGGAGCTTAGTGGTTACTTTCTCTCCTAGACATTAAATACTTGACCAGGATTTCACAAAGACGATTTTGAAGTCAAAACCAAAGAGTAGACCTATGGAGCACATAATAAAGGTAGATGTGTGGGATTGAGCCTTTGTGAAAGTAAATTAATATCACAAAATTAATCTCCAAAATTAACAGGTGGAGCTATTGAAAGAGCTTTCATTTGCCCCTGCATCTATAAAAACTCTAGAATATGTCAAATAAATGAAATCTCAAGCAAGGGTAAGAAGCTAGAAACAGCTTAAACAGAGAGAAGCCATATCCATTTTATTGGGAAACAGCTAATTTAACATGGAATTTTTTGGTGTTTTCTGGTGGAGGGTTACTTTGTTAAAGGGCGATGATGTCACATACGGAATATGCGTATTATTGCTGATGTATTACTATTTCTAGAAGTTGCATATTGCTCATCACCCAACTGAAAGAAACATACAAATTTACTGTAAGAATGTGAAAATTTGCTACATGAGGTCTTAAATCATTTGGAAACATCACACACATGTAAGGAGTATATGCAGATATGCTGTGAATCACAAAGAGTACCTTATGATGATTTTTGCCTTAAAATCATCTTTTAAAGAAACTATACTTTAAAAGCCTTTTAAAGAAATTCTATTTTTACTTGCACATACACACTGCTGTTTAACATGTATAGTAAAAACATATCAATGCTATTTTATTAGATATTTATCCTTCTGGTATCCACTATGTATTCCTAAAGGGCTAGGGCCCCCACCTGTATTTATTTTCCCCCAGTCCAAAGAACTGCTTTTGTAATAAATTGTCATTTGAGCCTATTGGACACCATTTCTCAGCTTTGACTGCCAAATAAAGCATTCATTTCACTGTCGTTTAAGAAGAATATCTTTGATTGATATAAATATCAAAGGTGGTTTTTTTTTTTGTTTTTGTTTTTGTTTTTTTACTTTTAGTACTTAAAAATGTAAACCAATTGTCTTTCTAACCTCCATTTTCCCCCTGGAGTGATCAACATTGTTGCTTCTCTATCTTTAATCTTTTACTTTGGCTGCTTTTTCTATTTTAGCTGTTTTTATATTTGATTTTCAACAATTTGACCTGCTACTTTTATCTCCTGTTGTGTTTACTGAACTTCTTGACATATGGCTTAATATTTGAAATGCTCCCTGTCATAGTTTCTTTAACTATTTCTGCCCCATTCTTCTCTTGTGGTCTCCTTCCTGGATGCCAATTATGCATATGATGCACTGAAATTTTTCCAGAAATTGGATACTCTGTTCCCCTCCTCCTCCTCTCCCTTCTTCTTCCCCTTCTTCTTCTTAAATCTTTTTCTCTTCTTGTCTCACAGTGGATATTTTCTTAGAGCTTTCCTCGTTTCCCTATCCTTTGCTATATGCAGTCTGCTCTTAAACTCATAAACTAAATTTTTATTTCTCATACTTTATTTTTCATTTCTTTGGTTTCATAGTTTCCATGTCTTTGCTAATATTATCATTCTTTTATGCTATTTTCATTTTCTATTTTAATAGTCAATTTAAAACTCTGATAGCTCTAAGATCTATGCCTTTTCTTATGCTCTTCCTATTGACCATTTCTTTTCTTGTATATCTTGATTATTTTTCTTTCTCTTTTGTGAATATTTTGATTTTTAATTGTTTGCTGAATGTGTTTCTATAAAGATCTGGTAAATAATATCTGTCTCCAGAAAGGACATGCCCTTTCTCTGTCAGTTTGCTAGAGTAGGAACAGAGTCTATATGTTTGGTTGTTGAAGTCTGGGCTTTATTAAAATGCCAGTTTTAGTTCAACACTGGATTCCAGTGTTTTAAGAGTAGCCTTGGCCTAGGGTTTAAGACTTACTGAAGTTACAGTGAGCTGCCTGTACTTTTTTTCCTTAGAATCTTGTATTTTTCAGTGAACAGATACTTGATGCACTTGGTTTAATGTATCTTTGAGCATTTTATTGTTTTTGATACTGATGTGAAGGATATGTTTTCTTTATTCCTTTTAAGATACTTGGTTATTTATATAGAGAAACATAACTAATTCTGTATGTTTATTTTTATATCCTGTAATTTTCCTCAATTAGTTTATTAGTTTTAACAGTTAAAAAAATTTTTGGTTGAGTCTTTAGGATTTTCTATGTATAAGGTCACTACACTAAGTGACAGTCAGACAGAGAAAGTGAAATAGTACATGATAACATATATATGTGAAATTTTAAAGAGACAAACTCATAGAAGCAGAGTTATAACAGTGATTTTATGCTTGTGTTGTTCTTACTTTTATCTGACGTGTTTTAAAGCTACACATATGTAACCTATCTGACTTGCATTAATTTTAAAGATGAGAACAATGACCTTTTGAGGTAGAAGCATCTGAACCAGAAGCACCAATAAAAAAATAAATCTTTTAGCAACCTCCAGCACCTAATATGCAGTGTTATAAAATAGGCACTGGCACTCGATAAATGTTTGCTGAATAAATATGGATAAGAAAGCAGGCAAATTTATTCTACTTTTCACTAGAGAACAGCAGAAATAGAAGCAAAGAATGAAGTTATAGAAAGGCAGATTTTGGGTCAATTTTAAAATATGCTGTTTCGAAAATACAGGTAACCAAAAGTCAAGCATGCTTTCTTGTGAAGTAGTAAATTCCAAGTTATTGCAAAGTAAAGATATTAAGGTATAAATGGAGGTATATGTATTATCTGACTGCTTATCTTTAGATGATTGGTTAGAGCTTTGTAATTTAATAATTCTATATGCTGCTGCTAAGTCACTTCAGTCGTGTCCGACTCTGTGCGACCCCAGAGATGGCAGCCTACCAGGCTCTTCTGTCCCTGGGATTCTCCAGGCAAGAACACCAGAGTGGGTTGCCATTTCCTTCTCCAATGCATGAGAGTGAAAAGTGAAAGTGAAGTTGCTCAGTCGTGTCTGACTTCACAATCCCATGGACTGCAGCCCACCAGGCTCCTCCATCCATGGGATTTTCCAAGCAAGAATACTGGAGTGGGGTGCCACTGCAAAAGAGCAAGTTTTATCTTTGTAAACCATGTAAACGAGATAAACATTAACACACACTACACAGATGTGCTTACAAAATGTGGTTTCTAAGTTTTCTTTCAATAGCATTTTCTTAGCCAGTGTCATTTTCTGTTGTCAGAAACAAATAAATGATTAATACATTTATGAATATTTACTTTGAGCCTGCTTAGTATCTGACACTATACTGGGTAAGTAAATTACAACTGTGAACTAGAATGTTTTTTAACTCTTGTTTTATGACCTTTAAACAGAGCTAATACTTACACAAATGTTCCCCAGTTACATAGATGATCCACTTAGTTGAACTGATAACTTTAAACTTTCTAAATATCACAATATGCTCTTAAAAGGATATTAGACACTGTATTGTTTCTCAAGGGGCTTATAAAATAGCATATTTATTCTTTCATTCATCTATACTGAATAATATAATCAGGCACTGCATATATTATTCCTTTTAAAAATCCTTATTTGACTTTTTGAATGGGTTCTTAGGCTAGACAGTGTTGAAGGGGTAGGGATCTGGTATATTCCTATAGAAGAGTCAATTCTTAAATTTTTTAAACATGGAAAATCTTAGCACATCATGAATAATAAACATGAGATTTTATGACAGATATTCATCTTTTCTGTAGATAGTCATCTTCTAGCTAAGAAGGTCTCTCTTTTTCATTGTATGTGCAAATTTGGGGAAGGAGAAAGTGGTATCTAAGAAGTCAATCAATTTACCTGCCAAAAGAAAAAGAAAAAATCAAAGAAAGAAGAAAGGAAGGAAAGGACAGAAAAAAAAATCATATCTGACGAAGCACATTATATATAGCCAGTTGGAATGCATGAAATACTAGAAATGACCATATCCCACCATGGAAAACATTTGATTAATACTGAGCGGTAATATTAATCTCTATGCCACATAGACAAATTTGGATACATTCTTAATCACTATTTCCGGGCTACAATGCTGATTTTCTTGCTTCTGGTTTTTGTGCTATCATTCTTTTGCATTTACGTATTCATCGTAAGCCACAGTTTTCCATTTATAGATTATTTCCATGAAGTTCAATGGTTGTAAGACTCCTAATGATATATATTGTGGTGTTTCAATCTTTTCAAATAAGTGGTTTCAAACCGCAGCACTCTTTTATGCAGTTATAGTCTATAAACTTCATCAATACAGCATTATTTAATGAAAACAGACCAATCAAATGGTGTCCAGTCTTTAGATGGCTTGGTTTTTTCTGCTTTCAAAAGCTACACTGTTCCTTCTAGGTTCCTTGAAATGCCAGTTGATTAAGAAAGTCTGCTGTGCTTGAATATAATGTCATCAAGATTTTATTATATGGTGATGTAGGCTCTCTTTCTGCTACTGCATTAGAAGTTTATTCTGTGTCTTACTCTTTCTAATAACCTTAAACAATGCTGATACTCACACAGGTGTTCTACAGTTACATGAACGATCTACTGAATTGAATACATTAAATTTTGCTAAATACCACAATTTGCTCTTAAAGGGGCAAAAGGGATAAGTAACTGATGAATAGAAAAGATAAGCAGCCATTGACAAGTTAGATGCATTCTGAGCGTATTATTTCATCTCCAAAATGATAACGGGACACTTTTCCTGATAGTTTCTGGTTCAGTAGGCTTGACTTGCAATCCAAGAGTATGGAACACAAAGTAATTTAGAAGCCAGTTAAATATAAGAATGTGTTTTAGCAATATCTACCCTCTCTGTGATGATACTCAGGCAGAATGCAGCATTCAATATTTATGCTCATTTTTATAATTACTGTGAATTCATACCGTGATCCCAAAGTGAGTTTGGGAGATATGGGACACATGGTCTCTGTGCATGTAAATCCTGTTTTAAGCCAGGGGTACTGGGATAGCTTATATATGCCAAGAAAATCTCCACATGTAAGCACAGGAAGCTCTTGGCTGTTATAAAATGTAAATCCTCTCCTAAGAAAACAACCGCCTTGAAGTGCTTTTGTATCTGTGGATCATGCTGTCAGGATTTTAGTGTTCTAATAACCCGATTCTAATGAGTTCTTATGATTTATTCAATAAGCACGAAAGGTCTTTTATATAACCATTACCTTGATGGCTAATACAGTAGGATAAGTATTCTGGTTAGTTATGCAGTTCTTCACAGAGCTATCACTTAGCTCTCATCTTTGAATAATCAAAAAAAAAGTTGTAATTATAATTCCTATTAAATAAATCAGTTGTCAAAATTATTTCTGTTTCTTACTTTGGTAATGTCTGTTTAAAATTTGCCAGAAAAATCTGTGAAGTGTAATCTGTCTTCAGCTAGATAACAGTCATTTTAACTATAAGACATGGTCATGCGGATGAAGTAATAGTTGTGAATTCCATTTTTTTCCAAGGAATTAAGTTAATACCTTTAAATCTACCTAAAACCCTGCCACTGGAGTTATAATTAGAACATTACTTATACAGAGAACTGTTTCTGATATTACATTTTGTTTTATATTCCACAGTTATACCCCCAGGCCTCTATTGACAGATAGGTAGGTAATTTCCGACCTTTGCCATTTCAAATGGTACGGCAATGTCCAAGTATTTAAATTTTTGTATAATTTCTTCTTTGATGAAATAGTTGTATTTTATGGCATGTAAGCTGTATCTTAATAAAGTTAAGAAAGAAGACGATAAACAACAAAAAAGTTAAATCAACATTATCAGTAGTCTTGCAGTATTTTTCCATATCTTTATCAAACTTTGAAATGCTACACCTATGAATAACTGGCAGAATATTTTTAACTTATCTCTATAAATCTGTACAATATATTTTATATTTTTAAATCTATTTTTGTGTACATATACTATCCTGATGTGTGGAACATTTTGTCATTTGGTGATTTTCTCTACCCTGAAAATAATTCTGTTTTAAAGGCTATCTCTTCTATTAAAAATCTTTTCTTATTTTCTTTTGGCTAATGTTTTTCATATTTTTTCCATATTTTTAATCAGACTATGGTCTTATATTTTAAATGTTAACATTTAAATGTTCAAATATTTGTACATATCATATAAACAGCAGGAAAACACTAAGTTGGCTAAAACAAGATACATTTTTAAAATATCACATAAATAATCATGTGATAATTCAAAAAGTAAACTTATTTTAACCAGTTTTCTTTGTGTTTTTCTTCTGTTGTGCTTTTTTCCCTATCTCTTCTTTTCTAGTCTCTCCTTTTGTTTAGATTTTTAATAGTTTATCTCTTGCCTAGTTTGATTCCTTTTCCTCCTCTACACACTAATAAATCAGATAATCTATTTCTAGTCATTTATGATTTATGTCTGAAAATTTCTATAATTAGTTAGCTATACATACTTATCATAGCCTATAATTATCCAGTCTTAAAATGCCTCACCCCACTATTCTCACCATGAAAGAAAAAAAAGGGGGGACTTTTTCAGCACATGATTATCACTTATCAATTTATATATCATTTTCATCTATTTAATTCTCTCCTTTGGGTGGAATTCATTGAGCATTGTTATATAGGCAGTTTAACATGCATTTCTATTAATTTGCTCACCATTCTTGTATTTTATTATTTCTGCCTTAATTCATTTTAAAAATTCCTGTTAAAATACTTTCTTACAAACTGATTTTATAAAGGCATTTTAGTGGTAACCTGTCAGTTTTAGTTTCTTCTTAAAATGTCTTTATTTTGCTTTCTTGTAAAAGATAATATAGAAAATATTTGTTTGTCAACATAAAGTCACTATTAAAATCACTAGTCCATTACTCATTAGTGAAATAGCTGTGGGATTTTGTTTCTACTATCTTCTCGACTAGATGCTTATAACTTTACTGTATTAAGCTTGTGTGCATTTTGAATATTAATGGATTTCCCAAAATTATTCCATTGCCACATAATATATGTTTCATAATACAGGGAGAGTAATTTTAGAGGTCAGTTCTTAGTTTTAAAATAAAATTAGTGGTTTGACAGCCTAATAGGTATGTATAGCTACTGTTATCTGTCCTGAATTTCTGTTATAATATTTATATTTTATCATCTTATTTAAGAGAATTAACCAGCCACAAGATATAAACAGTGTGTCTCTTGGAAAGAAAAGCCTGCCATAATTATATTCTTAACTCTAAAACCTTGAGATAGTTCCTCATCTAACACATAGTTTCATTTATTTTCCTTATATGCACTCTGGTAGTTCATCAAAACACGTTTATGAATTACTTTGAGACTGAAATGAATAATCAATTCCAAATAATAGAAGCAAGTGTGTGCTAAGAATGGCCAGTGTGGTTTATTTTTGAGTTCAAAATCAATTGATATTTTTCATAGAATACTTTTTTTTTACTATCAGGTTTACTACTGATAAATGAAATTAAAACATTTCATGATAGATTTCTAGTCATAAGAATTTTTAAACTCTCCTTTCCAAGCCCCAAAATCCAGTCAAACTAAACCAAGAAAACTTTGAATCGGATGATTAGTTTATTTTGCTCCTTCTCTGGCTTGAATCAATGGCCCCTATCATCTTACCTCTTATAATAAAAAGTATAAGACGAGAAGGGATTTTAGAAATCATGTAGCTTAAACTCCTCACTCTTCAAGATGGGAAATTAACACCAGAAGAGTGATGCAAGCGAATGAGAAATAGCAAAGCCCATTAACTTTTAGTGGGTCAAGAACGTATACAACAGAGTATTGCTCAGCCATAAAAAGAAACGAAATGGGGTCATTTGCAGTTATGTGAATAAACCTACGGTCTTTCATACAGACAGAAGTGAGTCAGAAAGAGAAAAACAAATATCAAAATATTATATATTATCAAATATATATGAAATCTAGAAAAGTGGTACTGAGGAACCTATTTTCAGGGCAGGAATAGACACAGAAACAGAAAACAGACTTGTGGACACAGCAGGGGAAGGAGAAAGTGAAAGTGAAGTTGCTCAGTTGTGTCTGACTCTGTGACCCCATGGACTGTAGCCTACCAGGCTCCTCCACCCATGGAATTTTCCAGGCAAGGGGAAAGAGAGGAAGGGGAAGAGGAAGCTAAATAAGGTATTTAGCTTGATCAAGGTCTCATACTAGGGACCAAATCAAATCCATCCACAGAGATGTTTAATTTGGGCAGCCTTGAGTTTATTAAACTGAGACAGTAGCATTGACATATATTCACACCATCATGTGTAAAATAGATAGCTAGCAGGAAGCTGCTGTGGAGCACAAGGAGTCAGCTCAGTGTTCTGTGATGACCTAGAGAGATGGGATGGAGGGGAGATGAGGGGAAGGCTCAAGGGGGAGGAGACAGATGTATACAGACAGTTTATTCATTCTGTGGTACAGCAGAAACTAACGGCATTGTACAGCAATTATACTCCAATAATAAAAAAGAACAGAATCCATTTCTTTCATGACACAAGCCTGCCTCTGTTCTTCCAGGAGCCACAAAGCAACCAATACTCTTAGCTTATTGATGGATGAAAAGTAGCTTATTTATCATATCACTGAATTCTACAAATACTCATATGAGATATATATACTATTGTTCGCCCATTTCTACAGGTAAGTAAACTGAAGCATAGAAACATTAGCTCCTCCAAAGCTGCACAGTTGGTGGATGGTGTGATGGCAAACCCATTATTCAGATTCAGGAAACTGAACCTTCAACTGATGCTTAATACTGCCACTTTATGTACTGATCATATCAGCAGCTAATTTTGAGGGGAAATTCTTGGTTTTAAATCCACTGAGGATGGGTTTTATCTTGACTTTTTTTTTTTTCCCCTGGTATTTAATGAAGAAGCAAGCCTTAAAAGTAAGCTTTAGATCCCCTCCTGTTTTGGAAAGGTCCTAGGAGAAAAGTAAGTAGATGAAAGCTGAGATTTCATCCAGTTGGCTGGAATGAATAAAAACCTAACTGTTCTATAATACATCCCAGGGATGAGAGTCAGCCGGAAATGCACAGTGTGAGCCAAAAAATAATACCAGCAAACAAAGAAGGAAAAAGGAAACTTTCCACTCAAAAGCCCTAGGGAGATTGATTAAAGAATGAAACATTTATGGGTGTCTTTGACTTTGAGAGTCAGCACCACTTGCCCCTTGAATCTAATCTGATCCCAAGTGGGGAGTTTTACTTATACTTGCTTCCAAGTCAGTAAAAGTAGACACTACAAATTCCAGTGATTTTTAAAAAATTCCATTGAGTGCTGGATTCTTATCAAAGAAGATGTTAAAATATCTTGGAATCCAAGACGTGATGAGTCTTGGATGTCTCAATTTTCACTATACTTGTGAAAGGCATACAGTAAACTTCACTACATTTTAATAAAGTATCAATACTTAAGAAAAATCACAGAGTTTTGGATACAAACAAGTGAATTCTACCATTATGTCTGCCAAGAAACACCACTGTAGGCAAATTAGGGTACAGTAAACTAAGATACTTAGCTTGCTCAAGGTCTCATACTAGGGACCAAGTCAAATCCATCCACAGAGATGTTTAATTTGAGCAGCATTGAGTTTATTAAAATTCAGATCAATTTATCCTCAGGCTTGACACTGACAGTTGACTGTGGGCGCTACTGCTTCCAAAATGCTTTGTAGTTTCTGCCACTTCTTCTTCTTCTTCTTTTTTTTTTTTAATTTTCTTCAGATTTATTTCTGGCTGCACTGGGTCTTTGTTGCTGCTCTTGGGCTTTCTCTAGTTGCAGGAAGCTGGGGCAACTCTCTAGCTGTGTGGGCTTCTCGTTATGGTGACTTCTCTCTTACGGAGCTCTAGGGTTGAGAGGCCTTCAGCATTGCAGCTCAAGGGCTCTTGGATTCAGTAACTGTGGTGCACTTCAGGCTGAGCTGCTCTGCAGCATGTGGGATCTTCCCGGACCAGGGGTTGAACTCCTGTCCTCTGCATTGATTGGCAGGTGGATTCTTAACCACAGTGCCAGCAGGGAAGTCTGTTTTTGTCACTTCTGGCCTCTGACGATATGCAGATTTCCTACTTCCTGTGTTGATGCGGAAACTGTTCAAAAGAAAAGTGGTAAGTATACCAAAATTCCATGAGTCATAACAAACCACTATAATTAATGAGGTAAATGAAATCATTAACTCTAATTCTTTCCCGGTAATCATGTCCTCTACCAAGAAATGTCTTGATGACATTCCTCTGTGAGTAGACTGTGAATTTGGGCGTGCAACATTCCCTCCCAAGTGAAATGACACAGTGGTGATGGTGTGCTAAGGATCAGCCTAGACACCAGAAGCCTTGAGTGTTTTTCTCATTCATTTGTACCTCTGTTATTCCTATAACATTCTGACAGGGTTCATTACTAGTCTTAGGAGAGGAAGCATTCAAATGAATATATGTTATGAAGGTGTATTTAAAAAGCACTTCAGTTCAGTTCAGTTCATTTCAGTCGCTCAGTCGTATCCAACTCTTTGCAACCCCATGAATCGCAGCATGCCAGACCTCCCTGTCCATCACCAACTCCCAGAGTATACCCAAACACATGTCCATTGAGTCAGTGATGTCATCCAGCCATCTCATTTCTGCTGTCCCTTTTTCCTCCTGCCCCTAATCCCTCCCAGCATCAGGGTTTTTTCCAATGAGACAAATCTTCCATAAGGTGGCCAAAGTATTGGAGTTTCAGCTTCAGCAACAGTCCTTCCAATGAACACCCAGGACTGATCTCCTTTAGGATGGACTGGTTGACCACCTTGAAGTCCAAGGGACTCTCAAGAGTCTTCTCCAACACCACAGTTCAGTTCAGTTCAGTCGCTCAGCCGTGTCCGACTCTTTGTGACCCCATGAATCGCAGCACACCAGGCCTTCCTGTCCATCACCAACTCCCGGAGTTCACTCAGACTCTTGTCCATCGAGTCAGTGATGCCATCCAGCCAGCCATTTTTTTATTGGGTCGTTTATTTTTCTGGAATTGAGCTGCAGGAGTTGCTTGTATATTTTGAGATGAGTTCTTTGTCAGTTGCTTCATTTGTTATTATTTTCTCCCATTCTGAAGACTGCCTTTTCACCTTGCTTATAGTTTCCGTGGTTGTGCAGCTTTTAATTTTAATTAGGTTCCATTTGTTTATTTCTCCTCTTATTTCCAATAAGGACTGTGCTGTGATTTATGTCGGACAGTGTCTTGCCTATGTTCTCCTCTAAGAGTTTTATAGTTTCTGGTCTTACATTTAGATGTTTAATCCATTTTGAGTTTATTTTTGTGTATGGTGTTAGAAAATATTCTAGTTTCATTCTTTTACAAGTGGTTGACCAGTTTTCCCAGCACCACTTGTTAAAGAGTTTGTCTTTTCTCCATTGTGTATTCTTGCCTCCTTTGTCAAAGATAAGTTGTCCATAGGTGATTGGATATATCTCTGGGCTTTCTATTTTGTTCCATTGATCTATATTTCTGTCTTTTCACAGCTATTTGTAGGCCTCCTCAGATAGCCATTTTGCTCTTCTGCATTTCTTTTCCATGGAACGCGGCCAAGAGGAACTACCCCACGCTGGAGATCAGGGGCAGCAGCCGAGAGGAGCTACCCCACATCCAAGGAGCGGCAGCTATGTGGGCACAGGAAGGCCAATAGAGCTACTCCACATTCAAGGTCAGGAGGGGCAACTCATCCAAGGTACGGAGCAGCGGTTGCACTTTGCTGGAGCAGCCGTGAAGAGATACTCCACGAACATGGTAAGAGAAAAAGCACTTACATGTTCAAATTCACCAGAAGTCAAACATTGCCAAGTTAAATCCCTGAAAGTCTACATGTTATATATCAAACTGGCAATTAAAAAAAAAAAAAAAAACCGCTATATGCCCAGTGTGCTTAGGTTTTGGAGATGAGAGTGAAGACATGATGCTAATCCATGTTTCTGGAGGAGTGTAGATTACTTTCACTCTTCTGAAAAATAATTTGGAATACAGTATCAAAAACATTTTAAAAGTTCAAAATTCTTCTAACTGGAAGAATTTTTTCTAAAATGGGATTGTACAAACCTCAAGTACACAAACGTTCATCACAGCTTTGTTTGTAGCAGCGAAACACTGAAAACAACAGTAGATAATTGAATTTAAATGATGGCATAAAAACATAATTGAATTCTGTGAAGCTATTAGGAATATTGGTATAGAAGTACATGGACTGACTTAGAAAGAAGTAGAGAAAGAAATAGTTTAATTACAAGTAAAAGAAAATTAAAACAACAACAACAACAACAATATCCGCAGTATTATCTTACTTTTGGGTAAAAATACTCAAAATACATTTTGTAGAGAAGTCTATACCACAAAATGTGAAGCAGGTAATACCAATTTTCTGATTTATGTTTACTTGATCTTTCTGGTTTTTTTGTAAGTATGGATTGTTTGTGTAATTAAAAATTAAATGACAAATGTACCCCCACCCCCACCACCCCACCACCCCACCCCCAATTAAAGCAGTTGTTTCAGTATTTTAGAGATTCAAAAGTACAGATTGGCTTCTCAGGTGGCTCAATGGTAAAGAATCTGCCTGCCAGAGACAAGATACAAGAGACACAGTTTTGATCCCTGGTCAGGAAGATCCCCGGTCAGGAAGATCCCCTGGAGAAGGAAATGGCAACCCACTGCAATATTCTTGCTAGAAAATCCCATGGACAGAGGAGCCCAGCAGGCTACAGTTCATGGGATCTCAAAGAGTCAGACATGACTGAGCACAGCACAGCACAAGGTACAGATCAAGCCTTCTGTTCATCTGTAAATTAAATCTTGATTCCATTTCTACACTGTTTTTCCTGTCTTCAGAATCTCTCTTCCTTTGTGGCTGTCTCCATTCTTGATCCTACTCTATTTTATGTTTGACTGGAACAGTGTCGGTTTACCTGGGTCTTGGTTTTCCCTACTGCCATCATGGCTGAAATACAAAAGTAAAAAAGGCAATGTGGGCTTTTAAAATTCACCATTATAATCACAAAATGTTTTCACTTGTCATATTATTTTTCTAAATACTCATATTTCAACTTTTACTAAATTTTCCATGTTATCCTTCTAATAATTTCATTATCTACAAAGAAGATTTCATAAATTTATAAAAGTCATAAATTCAGCACTAAACTTTTGGCAGTTTTAATCATTAAATACTATTCACACTTCTTATTGACTATTGTTACATGAAGGATGAAGATAGGCAAACTAACAACCTTGAAAATAAGGTAATTTATTTCACAATTATATTTGGATTTCTAATAAGAGATATTGAGTCAGAAGTTTTTAGAATTATCTGCATTATCTGGTCCAGCCATTACAAAGACTCTCGGATTAGAATACAAGGGAAAATCAAACCTGAATTCAGTAATTGTCTCATTGTTCTTCCACACTGTGAAATATCAATGTATAATCTTCTACAATAACTAAAACAGTAAGCCAGTTCTACTCAGTGCTTTGCTAAGCAGAGAAGTTTGTTTTGATTAGTTTTTTCTTTGTAATAATATTTATCAGTTTTATACCTTTTTTTTAAAAAGTATTTTATATACTTCAATTGCTCAACCAACAAAATAATTTAACAAATTCATAGTCCCTGAGCTTAGAAAATTTCCCCTCTTGTTCCTTTAAAGAATCAAAATATAGATTGGATCTGGACTTTCTTTGATGACTGTAGTTTGTTTGTTTGTTTGTTTTTAAGTCGTTCTCAAAAGAAAGTAAATACTAAATGTATAAAGTAATTATAGAGAGCTTGGATGGAGAAGGCAATGGCACCCCACTCCAGTACTCTTGCCTGGAAACTCCCAGGATGGAGGAGCCTGGTAGGTTGCTGTCCATGGGGTCGTGAACAGTCAGCAACTTAGCAGCAGCAGCAGCAGCAGAGAGCTTGCTGCTACTGCTGCTACGTCACTTCAGTCATGTCCGGCTCTGTGTGACCCCATAGACGGCAGGCCACCAGGCTTCCCCATCCCTGGGATTCTCCAGGCAAGAACACTGGAGTGGGTTGCCTTTTCCTTCTCCAGTGCATGAAAGTGAAAAGTGGAAGTGAAGTCGCTCAGTCATGTCCGACTGTTCGCGACCCCATGGACTGCAGCCTACCAAGCTCCTCCGTCCATGGGACTTTCCAGGCAAGAGTACTGGAGTGGGGTGCCATTGCCTTCTCCAGAGAGCTTAGAAAATAATAATTTCTGAGTTTCTAAGAATATCATTGTTTCCTGCTTTTAAATTACCAAAATAAATGAAAATAAAATATTTGATACATACAAATAAAAATCATTTAGAAACATCAGGCTCTTCTACAATAATTAATAATAGAAACAGATGTAAAAATTTATTTAAAAAATAAATTTTGACATTTCTTTAAGGAATCCAAGTTGAAGCTAATAGCATTCAAGTATTTAATATTTTTCCAAGAAGATTTTAGGAAGTATGAAACAGATAGCTGAAGAATCAGATATACCTAGATTTTGATAAGTTTTTTCACAGAAATGGGCTTTTTCCTCTCAAAGTTTAATTGATAGTATAAATGAAATAATTTTATTTTGCCAATGGAAAGTAATAATAGACTCTTGTCAGATGACTATCACCACTGAACTATCTATGACTTTCAAATTACTAACATCTGCAATTCCACATTTACAAATAGAAAGGACTGATGCTGAAGCTGAAGCTCAGATAACTGGCCACCTGATGCAAAGAGCTGACTCATTGAAAAAGACCCCCATGCTGGGAAAGATTGAAGGTAGGAGGAGAAGGGGACGACAGAGGACAAGATGGTTGGATGGCATCACCGACTCAATGGAAGTGAGTTTGAGCAAACTCCAGGAGATGGCAAAGGACAGGGAAGCCTGGAGGGCTGCAGTCCATGGGGTCGCAAAAAGCTGGACACGCCTGAGCAACTGAACAAGTGTTCATTTGTCTAGACATTCATTTATTCTGTCCATTCCACAGTCATTTTAGAGACTGTGACAGACCCCGGAGATAAAAAGATGGACAAGAA
This sequence comes from Nanger dama, assembly GCA_917880005.1. Classification (NCBI taxonomy): domain Eukaryota; kingdom Metazoa; phylum Chordata; class Mammalia; order Artiodactyla; family Bovidae; genus Nanger; species Nanger dama. The sequence goes on along the minus strand of CAKJTW010000032.1, from coordinate 7,632,795 downwards.
ACGCATAGTATCTGCCTTCTCAAAATTCCTACTGATAGGAAAATCCAACCCTGAAAACAACTGTAAGACAGTATAACTGATAGGGTAATCCCCAGGGTGATATGGGAGCATTGAGGAGGGGCAACGGGCCTACTCTCTAGAAAGGTTTCCCAGAACTCCCATGGTTAAGACCTGAAGGAGGCGTGGTTATGGCTGGTGCAGAGAAATGAATATTAACTCTTACCTTACCATCACGTCTCAAGACTTCCTGGTGGCTCAGACGGTAAAGCCTACAAAGCGGGAGAGCTGGGTTCAATCCCTGGGTGGGGAAGATCTGGAGAAGGAAATGGCAACCCACTCCAGTATTCTTGCCTGGAAAATCCCATGAATGGAAGAGCCTGATAGGCTACAGTCCATGAGGTCGCAAAGAGTCGGACATGACTGAGCGGCTTTTCACCATCACATCTAACAACTCTTCTGAAACAATGATCCCTGCACAGATAAGCCTAACCTAAGTGCACAAGATTACATGGAAGAAAAGTCATGTCTGTGTATATAAAAATGGCTAAAATTAACATGAAGTGATAGTGAGGAGAAAGATATGCCACATCTATGCCACTTTTTCTCCTCTTCAATTGGACTTTTAGGCAATAGTTGACTCTGAAGGTCTGTGTCTGAACTTGAAAGATATACAGTTTGAGATTAGGAGGGGAAATATCAGCAGTTATCTAAAAGGCAAATTTATCTTTACCCATTCATCTATTGATGAATATGGAAATTTTAGTTATTTCTAAAACATATATATACTATTTGTATCTGATTATTCTGAATATGTGGGAGCTATGCTGACTTCCCTAACGTTCTAATCATAAGGCCAGTATTGCCAGCACACACATGCTCAGTCAGGTCAACTCTTTGTGACCCCTGGATTGCAGCCCATCAGGCTCCTCTGTCCATGGGATTTTCCAGGCACAAATACTGGATGTCTCCTGAGTCTCCTGTATTGGCAGGCAGATTCTTTACCACTGAGCCACCTGGGAAGCCCAATATTCTAATCAATCAAAGTAATTTACAGTATCTCATTGAGTTCACTTCACAAGCTTGAGGAAATATTGGCTACGTTGGTAGCTTCTAGAGTGGTACAAATATGTAGAATTAGAGAAAAAATGAATGTTGAACATTTATTGAGTATTTAAGTATCTGGAAGATACAAAGCTCAGCAATTTACATCTATTATTTTCTTTATTTCCTTGCAACAACAGCCTTGTGAGCAAGGTAATAGTGATGCTCTTTTACACTGAACAGCCTGAAACTCAGAGATATCAAGACACTCCCAAGGTGAGGCAGTGTGTCTATGACAGGGCTGGAAGTTGAAAGCGAAATGCATATCTCTATAACCTAAACTGTTATATGAAGTACAGGCATAATCTCATTTTATTGCACTTCGCTTTATTTGGCTTCACAAACAATGAGGGGTTTGTTGTTGTTGTTGTTGTTTTAGCAAATTGAAAGTTTGTAGCAACTCTGCGCCAAGCAAGTCTAATAACACCATTTCCCTAGTATCATTTGCTCACTTTGTGCCATCTGTCTCATTTTGCTAATATTCATTATATGTCAAAGTTTTTCACTATTATCTTCTTTGTCTTGGTGATCAGTGTTCTTTGCTATTACTTTTGCAAAAAAAATTATGACTCTGTGAAGGCCCAGATGATGGCTAGCATTTAATTAAGTTGTGCACATTGCTTTTTTAGATGTAATCCAGTTGCACACTTAATAGATTATAGTGTAAGCAGGGTTTCCCTTGTGGCTCAGCGGGAAAGCATACACCTGCCAACGCAGGTGATGTGGGTTTGATCCCTGGGTTGGGAAGATCTGGAGATGGGAATGGCAATCCATTCCAGTATTCCCACCTGGAGAACTCCATGGACAGAGGAACCTGGAAAGCTACAGTCCATGGAGTCACAGAAGAGTTGGACACAGCTTAGTGACTAAAAATATATTACAAGCATAACTTTAATATGCCTGGGAAACCAAAAACTTGGGATGACTGTTATGATATTCATTTTATTGTGGTGATCTGGACCTGAACCCTATTATCTCCCTAGATGTGTTATGCGTTAGTGTTCTGATGACACCCATCTTAATTATGAAGAAATAAAAATTCTTAATCATGAAGAAACTGAGTAACCACATCCTACATATAATAGCTGATTTCCAAACTACATGTTCCAATGCTAAGTTTCATGCTTTCCTCCACTACATTATGCCTGTATGCATGTGATACAATGTCCTTTCAGTTACCAACAATAGATGGATTTTCAGCCTAAGTGTGAGGGAAGAGCTAGGGGGAAACAAAGATCCTGGTGATTTCCCTACCAACCTTCCTAACTCTATAACTTTAACAAGTAAATGTGCTTATGGTTGGTTTCTCCTGAGGCTGTGAAAGCCTGATCTTACTCTTTTAGGTTTAGTGCAAGGAGAAGATTCTTGAGAGTCCCTTGGACAGCAAGGAGATCAAACTAGTCAATCCTAACGAAATCAACCTTACATATCCATTCAAAGCACTGAGGCTGAAACTGAAGTTCCAATATCTTGGCCACCTGACGCGAAGAGCTGACTCATTGGAAAAGACCCTGATGCTGGGAAAGATCGAAAGCAAGAGGAGGAGACGGCAGAGGATGAGATGGTTGGATAGCATCATCGACCATCGACTCAATGTACATGAGTTTGTGCAAACACCAGGAGACAGTGAGGGACAGGGAAGCCTGGCATGCTACCGTTCGTGGGGTTGCAAAGAGCTGCACATGACTTAGTGACTGAATAACAACAACAACTATCTGATTTCTTCTTTAGACCCTACTTCTGTCTTACCTCCAGGGCTACAAGGTAGTGCCATTTTGGGTTTTGGATCTATCACCTTTAAATTCTTATGGCAAATGTCAGCAATATTAAAACTATATCTGGCCTGATTTTATACCACACAAGTTGAAATAGATTTTTGAACAATCCAAAAGCAAATAACAAAACTCAAACAGTATTTTATCTTGTTAGTTAGAAATGAAACAACAGCAGTAGCAACAACAACAAAAAAGCCATTACTTGTCATTTCTCAATTGTCTCCTTATGCAGTTTATCTGGAAAGCAGAGCTTTTGCATAGAAAGGTGACAACAACCCACGATATCTGATAAATAAAGATAATGAGTTTCCTCCGCTTGTTGAAACTGGGCCATCCACAACTCTATCATCACTGAAGTGGAAACCGATCATCATTCAGCCTGCATTAATGTCATGATATTATGATTGTGATTTACTCAATAGCCTGCTGCAGACAGCAATTCTTATAAATAAGCCCCTCATTCCAAATGCCACAGAATGTGCTCAGGCGACTGGGAGAAGCAATATAAATATTGATCATCACCATAATTGGAATTTATATTGGCATAATGTCCTTATCATGCATTTAAGTGGCTCTAGATATTTTCCTCAAATTTGTCCTAATTCAAATATAGATGTGACCTGTATTTCTCTATCTAAAAATAAACAAACACATAAACACAGGGTGTGTTTGGAGAGGAAGATGATGTCTAGCTTACTTAGAAAAGCAAATTGATTTTACAGTACTTTAAAGAATTACTTGGCAGGTAATATAAAGTGGCAGTGTGTGTTATGTTAATAACAAATTATTTTTATTTTCTCATTCAAGCTTTATAGCTGTTATTCTCTTGGTTAGTGCTCCATTAGCCCATGCTTTGAAACTTATGGTGTTTATTTAAAATTTTTGTGCAGATCAAGCATTTTTTTTCCTTCTGATTCTTCTTTCTCTCACTTATCCCAAAACTTGAAATATAAACTTCAAAATAACTTTTATTTTATTTATTTTTAATATAAATTTATTTATTTTAATTGGAGGCTAATTACTTTACAATATTGTATTGGTTTTGCCATACATCAATATGAATCTGCCACGGGTGTACACGTGTTCCCCATCCTGAACCCTCCTCCTCCTTCCCTCCCCGTACCATCCCTCTTCCCTCCCCGTACCATCCCTCTGGATCATCCCAGTACACTAGCCCCAAGCATCTGTATCATGCATTGAACCTGGACTGACAATTCATTTCATATATGATATTATACATATTTCAAAATAACTTTTTAAAAAAAAGAAATGTATGCTGTATTCTCAATGCAACTAATTCTATATTTATGCCATACCATTATTTCTCCATAGTCTGCTCTGGAATTCACTCAGTGACATCCTTAATTTTTCTTTTCTCTACTGGATTATTCTTATCATCCTACGCACATGCTTGTGTTTCCCACTGTAAAGTAACCAAACCAATTTCTACCACAGCATTCTCCTTTCAAATGCCAATTCCTGTTTACAGAGAATTTCTGAATTCACTTCCTTATCTTCCATTTTCTCTCCCATACTTTCCAATGCCCAATGTCTTCTCAAGGTTATCAAAGACCGTTAAAGTTAGTCACTGAAGTTTATATTTCATTATGTTACCAGGTGGCTCAGTGGTAAAGAATCCACCCGCCAATGTATTAGATGCAAGAGACACAGGTTCAGTCCCTGGGTTGGGAAGAGTCCATGGAAAATACCACAGTATTCTAGCCTGGAAAATTCCATGGACAGAGAATCCTGGCAGACTGCAGTCCATGGGGTTGCAGAGTCAGACACAACTGAGCGGCTGAGCACCCAAGAGTCTTGTTGGCCACAGACTCTTAGCAGCCTTTGCCATACAGGCTGATGGGTTTTTTTATGACACACTTCTGTCATCATTTTCCATGAAAGCATTTTTTCTTAGCTTTCCTCTTCTCTCTCCAGCAACTCTGCGACCCCATGGACTGTAGCCCACCAGTCTCCTCTGTGCATGGGATTTCCCAGGCTAGAATAACTGGAGTGGGTTGCTGTGCCCTCCTCCATGGGATCTTCCACACCCAGGGATTGAATCCACATCTCTTACATCTCCTGCACTGGCAAGTGGGTTCTTCGCCACTAGCACCACCTGGGGCACCAAGGTTCCCCTCTGATGGTTAGAGTTCTGTGGAGCTCAGGATTCCAAGTAATTCACCCTCGTACCCCTCCGTCCCCATCCCAAGCCCCGCCTCCAGAGCCAGGTCAAGATCTGTTCCCTGTCTTGATCGCTACATATTTATACTCCTGAGTTTCCTGTCAGATTTACCCATTAATCAGCAAGGTGTGACTCTTTCTGTTTCAGTTTCATAATCTGTGAGGTGAAAAGAATAATACTTGCTTTGACTCACTGCATTCTTAAAAAAGAGTAAGATGTTACAAGTCTGTGGCTCAATTTTGTTTTACACTCTGTCAACTTAAAAATATTCACAACCTAAAAGTTGACAGTTATGTTTTATTTGGTGGGAATTTTTAAAACTTCAGGCCTGGGAGATAGCATCTCAAGTAACCCTGAGAAAACTGCTCTGAGGAGGCAAGGGCAGGAGCCAGGTTATACAGAAGTTTTGCAAGAGAAGGCAAGTAGACTGAACATCAAGAAAGATTATTATTAATTAAAGAAAATCAGATATTCCAAGTTAAGAAATTTAGTGCTTTTCTATGTATAGGAAGATGCAAGAGGATGGGCTCACCTAAATTATTCCTTTCATATGCATCTCAGCTATCTGGTTCCAACATCCTGTGGTTTTCACCTCCTTAGCTCCCTTGAGGCTCACCATAGGGACTGGCTGCTGCCTGATGCCTGTTAGATCACAGGTATTATTCTCCTTCCTGACTGCAGCTGCTCCCTCCAAGGATGACATATTTACTGATATAGCAGAAAATGTTTCCTTTCTCAACTCTTTCTGATGGTTTCTGAAGTAAGAACACTTTTCTAACTTCCCCCTCTTTCTGTTTCACTTCTGAGGAAGGTGCTTTAGAATAGAGGTTATAAACAGGAGTTGTGAAATTTGACTGTTTGGATTTGAATTCCTATTCAAGCACATAAGAGTGTTGTTTCTCCCCCCGCCCCCCGCCCCCATCAAGGTGTAATTGACATGTAACATTGCACTGGTTTAAGATGTACAATATTTTGATTTAATATTCTTATATTGCAGTATTATTGCTGCTGTAACATTAGCTAACACTTCTATTGCATCAGTAACTGTTAATTCTTGTACTGGTAGGCACAATTAAGATTTACTGTCTTGGCAAGTTTAATGTTTATAATAAAGTTTTGTCACTACACTGTGTATTAGTCACCCGCTGCAAACTTTGGTAACTTTTGTAAACCTCCTTAAGTCTCAAAGTCTCATTAATAAAATAAGAGAATAAGAGTTAATGTTCTGAACAAGGTTACTGTGAGTCAGGTGGTGCTGTAAGCCCTTTATACAGGTCAGTGTTATTATTATTTTTCTATCTTATAGAAAACATAATCAAGGCACTGAGAAGTTAAGTAAACTTCTTAAGTAAGTTAAGTAAACATGTAAGATTACTTAGCCCCCATAAGTAAAACCTGAGATTTGAACCCAGTCCTTGGGCTTAGCCTCTTATAGCATCAGATTCTTGTTAGGATTAAATAAGGAAACAATGACATGTTCTTGATGAATTAGAAAGCATGTCATAAATGTTCAGTTCAGTTCAGTTCAGTCACTCAGTCGTGTCCGACTCTTTGCGAACCCATGAATCGCAGCATGCCAGGCCTCCCTGTCCATCACCATCTCCCGGAGTTCACTCAGACTCACGTCCATCAAGTCAGTGATGCCATCCAGCCATCTCATCCTCTGTCGTCCCCTTCTCCTCCTGCCCCGATCCCTCCCAGCATCAGAGTCTTTTCCAATGAGTCAGCTCTTCACATGAGGTGGCCAAAGTACTGGAGTTTCAGCTTCAGCATCATTGTCATAAATGATCATACATAGTTATAAATTGTCATAAATTATTATTGTAATACCCAACCTTCTATAGTTGTCTATTTTGTTGGGAGAAATGGCCCATTCTATTTTTTTTCTGGATTACTTTAATTATTTCTAGATAAATTTGAATGAATGTATTTAGTTTATTCATTCGCACGATACCATCTAAACAGTAGCAAATCTCACCTTTTAATTGTGTGTGTGTGTGTGTGTGTGTGTAGAAGCAAAGAAAACTCTTTCTCTTCTTCTAACAAGGCTACTAATACTATCAGAATAGGACCTCACACTTATGATCTCACTTGACCTTAATTACCTTCTAAAAAGCCTTATCTCCAAATACAGTCACATTGGAGATTTGACTGCAGCTTATGAACTATGGGGTTGAGATGGGGCATGTAGGGGAGACACAGATCAGTCCCTAGCAATACCCTTCAACAATATTGATACCAAAGAACTCCTGTTTGTTTGGGTTATATCCATTGATATTTACTATATTAAAAATTAAAATCAAGGCATTTTGAAACAGAATATACAGTGAACATTTCATTAGATCTCTAGAAAACCCCTCTTTTTGCTCATGGGAAAGTAGAGTGACAAGACTAACAGCACTTAGGGTTGTTATACAAATAGTTTTGACCTCACAGACACCCTAAAAGGATCTCTGAGATTCCCAGGAGTCCCAAACAAACCTTGAGAACTATTCACAGAGAAAAAAGTTGAGCGGCCTAGATATGTTTAAATATGTAATTTTTCTTAAAGGAAGGCATTATATAATTCTTTGTGGGGAGGGCAGTTATCTCAGAGTCAAAGAATCTCCTTTTTCCTCCGAATTTGGATAATGCACAAAATTATGGAGCTAGATTTCTTTCCCCCATCCTGCCACCAACATTTTCATACAGGAACCCAGAAGCAATTATAAGTTTTCATTCTTACCTTTTGACAGCCTACTCTTCCTTTAGAACAAAGCAATCTCAGAACTGTGCTCAGGGGCCAGACAGATAATGATGTTACCAGAAATGGCAGAAAGGGTATGTCCTCATTTTCTCTTTTGATATCAGACTTTCATCATTCTTATAGTCTGATGTAAATAACACATACACACACCCCATCTTGATCTTCAAACATAATAATGCATTCATTGAAACTATTTTAGTGTGAGAACTGTGGTATTGAATTCCAAAGTTTTAAATCACACTGGTTTCTATAATTGCTCATTTTGTCTGGTACTGGCTGTGATTCTTTTTACTGTGTCATTGAATGTTTTGTCACCAAAGATTTGGCCCTATTTTCTTACAATTTTGTAGTATCTCTTCATATTTCTTCCAGTATCAGCAATTGAAATACTTGGGGGCAGAGCTCCATTCTAAAATAGTCTGTTCTTAGAAAGATATTGATGTTTTAAACAATAATAGTTAGTATCAAGTAACTGAAAATGTCTTTCAGCAAGTTAATATGAAGGGAAAATATACACTTCTTTTGAACATCACAATTTCAATATTACATTGACTTTTAAAGACAATAAAAATAGTTTGCATTTTGATAAAGAGTCAAAATTAAATCTAAACAAAATGCTTGAAGTTGATTTAATAAATTAATAACAGGATTTGGGTTACTGAAGACATTCATTCTCAATCTAAAAGAATGCAATTTAAAACCACTAATACTTCTGTTTCCATTTTCAGCAGATATAACATAAATGGTCTATTTTGTGATCATATCCTTAACAAAAATTCTTTTCATGTATTCAATATTTGAGTGATAACAAGAATTTACCACTTTAGGAAAGTCATTAGAAATAGAAATTGTAGAAATGCAGTAAAAAGACAAACCATTTTGTTTGAGGCTGAATTTTCCTAGATTTTTGTAGCTTATTTTAGAAATTGGAAATAAAATGGCTGTAGTCAGAGGATGACAGAATTAGTAATTTCATAATCAAAATTACATATTTTTAAATTTTGAGTACAAGTAATAAAATGTATTAATATGTTGATTTAAGTTATTATTTTTAAAAGAGAAATCCTTCATTAAGAAAATAGGTTAAGTTCACTACAATCTTTGTGGTTGGAGAATGGAAAAAAGATTATAATTTTTATTAATCAGATTATAATTGGTATTATTCTTTTCTTGAGTCAATCTTGCTTTATGTTTTTTGCCTAATTACTCTAAGGATAAATTTTTTTTTTCTTTCTAATATCCACTGTAGTTGGCAGAGAATTAAAAAAAAACATATAAGAGTGAATGAATATCTCACTAGTTCTTCTGGCTCACTTTAGAACATTTAGGAAATTAGAGACCTCTCTTTCAAAACCTAAGTCACTTAGATTCCTTCTACTTTGAGAGACCAATTAACTTATGGCATTCTGTTATGCTTCACTGGGTGATGTCCTATACTCTGAAATATCATTCCAAAGCATTACTTTTAATGACAGAATGAGGGAAATAAACACAAAATTATTTACCCCACGGTTGCAAAAGGATATCGAGTTCAGAGAGATAGCATCTATCAATAGGAGAAGGCAGTTCTGAATGCTAAATCAAATTACACCTTTTCCTGCTGGGATTTCAACATCTGCCTCCATGTAGATTGATTAGAATAAAGCAGGCCATCAGAGACCGTTTGTCTGTGTCTGACTGGGTGAAACAGCTGACAAGTGGCCATCAGATTACCCACAGAGGGGCAGCTGCAAGATAGGAGTTTGACAGCTGACTTCATTATAATTCCTACACTGCAGACTGCATTGGATTTGTCCTTTAATTGAGCTGGGCCAGCAGACTGCCCAGAGAGGAAATGGGAGGGAAGATGGTTGGATACTGATAAAAGAAAAGAAGCAGGTAAATCCCACTCTAAGATACATAGTATAGAGGATAGGGACAACCCTGGGAAAAAAAATGTTTTTGGTATTTGGGGCATTTCAATCACTTTAATTGAAATTGAACTTGGTTATTGGAATGTCTTTGAAAGTTCTTTTATTAATCAGGGACTTCCTCCAACCTTAACAAGCAATTTCCAAAACATTTGCCTATCCCTTACTTTGGCACATGCTTTTGAATGCTATGTAGCAAAAGAAGTTTCTTTAAAGGTGTATGAACAATTACATTAAAAAAAAAAAAAGGTTTGCCATGCTTAATAAGATTCTGGAGGGGTTTATGTCAGAAGAAAAACATTGCAGGTTGCAAACTTATATAGTTTACCGTGATTCAGTATGTTTAAATATATTTAGGAATATAAAATTGTATTAGGTCAAATAGTCCTAAGTGAAATCCTGCAGATTTAAAACATGAAAGGCAATAGGATTTAGTAAAACACATACGTCAAAACAATCCATGATTTCATATTAAAACAAAGACGATTTAAAATTGCATGCATTGTGAAGGTGTTACAGATTTTCACTTTGGGAAAATGACTTTGTAGTAGGCTTTGGCATTTAAATATATGCTCTGCTGCAATTTGTCTTCATTTACTTCTGGAAGAATTTTCTCTGTTCACAGTAAGAACCAGTGTGAAATAATCACTAGAAAAATTCACACTGGTCATGAAAAAATAATGCATATTGTTCAATGTCTCTATTACAAATGATTCTTGTGTTTCCATTTACATTATTATCATTATACTTGATATATTGAAACCTGTATTTAGAACTATAGTAACAATTGAATAAATTAACCAATGGCATTACTGTGGTAATTTTTGTTTAATATTTTCAACTTCCCTTCCCACAAATGTTTTTTGAGTACATTACAAGCAGACTCTTTACATTTATAGGACCATGGGTCACTCTTCTGTGTCTGAATGCAAAATCAAAACTGCAAAATAGTTAAATAACAAGAAATCAAAAGCTAGATAAATAAGATATTGATAATTGTTTTTAGAATTATAGAATTCTATGCACTCAAATATTTAATAACCATTTACTCAAACAACTCGATTGTTTTCGGTTGAAAAGAAATCAATGTAGAGAATGAGGTGATTCATCTTAGGACTTATAAGCTGTTAACAGAGATTTTCTAAACAGAGGAGTTTGAGGTCTGTTTATTGAGGCCAATAACTGAATGTTACTGTTATGCTCTTCATAGAATGTCAAAACTTATGAAGGACACTCTTCTAATATTAATATAATATTATAGTGGTTATGAACATGGCCTCTGAAACTGAACTGCCAAAGGGCATATTTCAGTGGTGCTATCCAATATGTATGTATTCTTGGGCAAGTCACTTTTTTGGAGGAGAGGGGTAGTCACTTTTAAATCTCTCCCTCAATTTCCTCATGTGTAAAATTAGAAGGCTTATATCACCTGTGGTTTAGTCTCTAAGCCATGTCCAACTCTTTGTGACCTGCAGCATGCCTGGCTTCCCTGCCCCCCCACCCATCTCCTGAAATTTGCTCAAACTCAAGTCCATTGAGTCCGTGATGCCATCCAACCATCTCATCCTCTGTCATATCCTTCTCCTCCTGCCTTCAATCTTTCCCAGCATCTGGGTCTTTTCCAATGAGTCAGCTCTTTGCAGCAGGTGGCCGAAGTGCTGGAGCTTCAACTTCAGCATCAGTCCTTCCAATGAATATTCTGGGTTCATTTTTTTAGGATTGACTGGTTTGATCTCCTTGGTACAGAAAGGATTCTGAAGAGTCTTTTCCAGCACAACAAAAGCATCAATTCTTCAGCGCTAAGCCTTCTTATGGTCTAACTCACGCATCCAGACACAACAACTGGAAAAACCATAGCTTTAACTCTACAGACCTTTGTCAGCAAGGTGATGTCTCTGTGTTGTAATATGCTGTTTAGGTTTGTCAAAGCTATTCTTCTAAGAAGCAAGCAGTTTTTAATTTCATAGCAGCACTCATCATCTGCAGTGATTTTGGATCCCAAGAAAATAAAATCTGTCAGTGTTTCCACTTTTCCCCCATCTATTTTACCTACTCTTATAATAATTTAGGTTTTCTGTGTGTGTGTGTAGTGATTAACTAATACAGGTAAAACATTTAGAACAAATATAAAATAAGCCTACCATTAAAGGAAATGTTCACTTTGATCCACCCCTCTGCCATTTAGCCTTATTTTGTTTTTACATATGTTAAAATTTCTTAAAATATAAGCACATGAGTAATATAAAAATACTTATTTGTGACAATAGCATCAGTAATAAAATTTACAAAATTATCTACATGTATTACTTGAGCAAATAAGTATTACAGAAATAAGGTTTCCAGGTCAGAAAAATAGAGTCTAAAAGCAGTTTCTGATTTACTCTTCTTGAGAGTTTGTTTCATTGCAGTGGTTCCTAGGGTCACTAACGCTGTCACATCGAAATGAGAAAAAAAAATGGAAAAAGAAAGAGAAATGATACTAAAATCAGTCAAGCTCATAAAGTTATATTTCCATGACCATGCCAAATAGGCTGCAGATGAAAAAAGGCCTGGATCAATTGTATATTCTTTGAATCTTGGCCACAGGGTTCAGATGTTATCTTGTTTTCCACCTGGAATCTAGTCTTTCCAGATTTCTTACTTCAATCAAATACTAGTTTTAAATAATCCTTTTCTTTTTCCTCCCTAACATTCCCAAGGCTCCTAAACTAAGTATAACTTGGCATTATGAGAGACACCTAAGGAGAACACTGTTTTGTAAGACAGCAGTAATTAATACACTTAAATCCAAGAAATAATTTCACTCTAAATCTTTTGTTCTTTTCCCTGAAACACACAGTGAAATAGTCTCATAAAAGATCTTCCCTAATAGGTCACAGGATAATAATATCCTACTCCTTTAATATCATAATTTCCATTTACCACACGCCTAATAAGCCTAGGTGCATATTCTCAAAAATTTAAAACAAAAATGACATTTTTGCAAAGTAAATGTGTCCATTAAACACACAATGGCCATCAAGCTACACTGTGTATGTGCCATACATGATATTTCTATACCAAATAAAGTGGGAAAAAAGAATATATTGACTACCAGCACTGCACTGTGCTTCCCTAGTGGCTCAGACAGTGGAGAATCTGCCTGCAACGCAAAATACACAGGTTCAATCCCTGGGTCAGGAAGATTCCCTGGAAAAGGGAATGGCTACCCACTCTAGTATTCTTGCCTGGGAGAATTCCATGGACAGAGGATCCTGGTGGGCTATAGTCCAGGGGGTCACAAAGAGTCAGACACAACTAAGCGACTAATACTTTCAACTTCTTTTGACTGCATGTATATTACATCTCTTAAAGAGAAAGGACCATTTTAGATGTTATACGATTTGTGTTTATATGGCAGAAAATGATGGAGGTTAAAATCAGTATTTTGTGTATTCTAGGCTTTATGTCTCTCATCACTATTCAAAATTTAGGGACTTCCCTGACAGTCCCATGGTTAAGAATCCAAGCTTCCAATGCAAAGGGTGCTGATTCCATCCCTGGTCCGCTGTCTGGTGTGGCCAAAAGAAAAAAAAGTTTGTATAAAATTTACATAATGAAATAAGGTACACTGACTATTAGCTTGTTAAAATTTAAAAGGTGAAAAATGCTAGTCCAGTCTTTCCATCTCTGTGAGTTTGCCTAGTGTCTGTAACTTGGAAATGATACTTCCTTGGTCAGGTCTGGGCTAGTTCTCCTGACTCAGACATCAGCACTGGATGTGAGGACCATGCAGGTTCTCTTTCTCATCCTGAATCCGGGTGTTCAAAGTTTATAAGGTTAAGTTCTGAACTTAATGATTAACTTCACTTGAAGGACATCTGTGAGTCAGATTTGGTTTCACATTTGGCTCTGGTAAGGAATCCCGGTAGGAATAGCCTACCTTAGTCATTCAGAATGGTTAATCTTTAAGAAAATCTTCAGGACTGATACATCCATCAACCACAGTACTAGTATTGATACCAGAACAAGAAGACCACTGAATCTGAGGACTAATTCAGCTTGATTTATTTATGCACCACCGATCAAGGACCTGGGATAGGAGATGAAGAGTAAAGAAGTAAGAAAAAGGCTTCCCTGGCAGTCCAGTGGTTAAGACTTTGTGCTGTCAACGTGTAGGTGGAGGGTTTGATCCTTGGTGGAGGAACTAAGATCCTGCAAGCCACATGGTGAGGCCAAATAGATTCAATCAGTAAACAAAATTTTAAAACGTGGCTGTACCATAAGAAAAGGAAGTAGAAAGAAACGGAAGAAGTAGATACACTCAATCCAAATTTAGCTGCTTAACTAAGTACTGGGACTTTCTTGGGCTGAGAGGAAAGATATTGAAAGGATAAGAAGTCCAATTTAAAAGGCTAAACTTTTCTCCAAAATATCAGGTAACCTGTCTTAGCCTTGGGGGAATTTAAAAATTCATCTCATTCTGTTGGATTTCTCCTTTATCTCTGATATAGAGTGATTATTATTTCATCTCTAATATAAGCACTTTAAATTGTAATTTCCTTTAGCACTAGCACTGATTAAGCTGTACACCACAAAACTCTGATCTGCTTCATGAGTATCATTCATTTCTGAAACATTGTTCAATTTCATTTATCATTTCTTCTCTGACCCATGGGTTATTTAAAAGTGTCATGTTTAATTTGAAAATACATGTGGTTCTCCTAGATATTTTATTGTTTTTGAGTTATAAACATACCCCTTGTAGCCAGAGAACATACTCTGCATGGTTTAATTATATTAATCTGATTTGCTTTATATTCTTGCATAATTTCTGTCTTGGTGAACGTACTAAGTGCTCATGAAAAGAATATGTCTTTTGCAGTTGTTGGGTACAATGTTCTATAAATAACAGTTAGGGCAAGGTGGGTGACGCAGTTGCTAAAACAACCTATTGATTTTGTTTGTTTGTTTAGGTGTTCTATTAGTTCCTGAGAGAGAGGTGTTAAAATCTCCAATGGTGAGTGTGAAGTTGTCTATAAACTCAGTCAGTTTCTTCATATAGTTTTGAAGTTCTGTATAAACCACATAAACAGCTATCTGTTACCTATAAGAATTTCTCTGTTTACCTCTGGAAACACTTTTCTCTTAAAGATTAGGTCATCTGATGTCACTCCAACCTTCTTAGGCATACTCTAAGCATGACACACCCCTTTCCTATCCATTTGCTTTCAACTTCTCTGCATCTTTATATTTAAAGGGAAACACCTGTAGATAACAGATAGTTGAATTGTATTCATTTCTTTACCTATTCTGATAATCATTGACTTGCATTTGGAGTGCTCAGTCCATAATATATAATGTAATTATTGGCATAGTTGTGATTTATATATATCCTTTTGCTATTTGTTACTTTTTTTTTTTGATTATTCCTTTTTTTCATTCTTTTGGATTAAGTATCATTAGAATTTCATTTTAACGTATCTATTGGCTTTTGGCTTGACCTTTTACATTGCAAGGAGATCCAACCAATCCATTCTGAAGGAGATCAGCCCTGGGAGGGAATGATGGTGAAGCTGAAACCCCAGTACTTTGGCCACCTCATGCAAAGAGTTGACTCACTGGAAAAGACTCTGATGCTGGGAGGGATTGGGGGCAGGAGGAGAAGGGGATGACAGAGGATGAGATGGCTGGATGGCATCACTGACCTGATAGACGTGAGTCTGAGTGAACTCCGGGAGTTGGTGATAGACAGGGAGGCCTGGCGGACTGCGATTCATGGGGTCACAAAGAGTTGGACACGACTGAGACTGAACTGAACTGAACTTTACATTATTTTTAGTGGTTGCCCTAAGGATTTCAGAGAAAGCAATGGCACCCCACTCCAGTACTCTTGCCTAGAAGATCCCACGGACGGAGGAGCCTGGTGGGCTGCAGTCCACGTGGTCACTACGAGTTGGACACAACTGAGCAACTTCACTCTCACTTTTCACTTTCATGCATTGGAGAAGGAAATGGCAACCCACTCCAGTGTTCTTGCCTGGAGAATCCAGGGACGACGGAGCCTGGTGGGCTGCCATCTCCGGGGTTGCACAGGGTCGGACACGACTGAAGCGACTTAGCAGCCTAAGGATTTCAGTAAACGTTATTTTTCATTCTACTTAATGCTAATATTACACCATTTTATGTAAAATGGAGAAATCGTGCAGCCATTTTTTTAAAGCTATAGTTGTCATATATATTGCACATACATGAAAATATAAGCCCCACAGGACAATGTAGTAATGTTTTCTCTAAACAGTTTTGAAGATTTCTTTAGCATTTCTTGTAGTGCTGGTCTGCTGGATATAAATTATCTTAATTTTTCTCTTTTATTTGAAAATTGTTTCATTTTACATTTATTCTTAAAAGACAATTTTTTTAGAATATACAATTCATTGTTTTCTTTAATAACTTTCAAGACATTGGTTCACTGATTCCTCACTTTTATATTTTCTGAGGAGAAATTCATACTATTTCTCCTCTGTAGGTAATGTGCTATTTTATTTTTGTCTCCTTTCAAGACTTTTTTCTATCTTTAGCATTTAGTGTTTTGACTATGATGTGCCTTGGGCATGGTTTTCTTCGTATTTATCCCTCTTGATGCTTGTAAAATTTCACGCCTGTTTAAATTTATATATGTCACTAAATGAAGACAATCATGGACATTATTTCTTCAGACACACTGTCTGCTCAATTCTCTGTCTTGTCTTCTGTGGGACTCCAAGTACATGTATGTGAGATCTTTTGATATATTTCCACATTTTCTTGAGGTTCTGTTTTGTTTGTTTTCCCAAATTTTCTCTATTTTTTCTCTCCATGTTCACTGATTTTTTTCCTCCATATTATTATTTTTTAATTTTAGATATTATATGTTTCATGTAAATAAAGTCCATTTGTTTCATTCTATAATTTCTATTTCTTACCCATTCATTGTGAGCATAATTCCCTTTATATTCTTGAGTATTTTTATAATTGCTATTAAAAATACTTACCTGTTAATTGTAAAATATAGGTTATTTCAAGATTGTCTTTTCTACTCAAAATGGGTCAAATCTTTTGGTTCTTCACACGCAGAGTAATTTTGGATTATATTTTGAACACTGATATGCTGTGAAGTTGGGGAATCTGTTTTATTCATTTGAGAAAAAATTAAAATTTTATTATTTTAGTGGGAAGTTTACTTATAGGAATTCAACTCCAAATTCCATATCTCAGATGTCAGTTTAGTTTTGTCTCTCTATTTTTTCCTGGAGGCTATCAAAAGCATGTGTGGCTCAGGAGTAAAATTATTTAGGCAAAGTTTATGCACAGTTTATATAAAGTGTATTTCTATCACTAGTTCTCACCTTTGTTGAATCTCTCTCACATTTAAACGGCTGTTAGTTGCTTCAAATTCTGTTCTCTGATTCTTCAAAGCAAAAAGTTCCTATGTTTTCTATCAAAATTTTAGTTAACTTTGACAAAAAAACCTTAGAAATAGAAAATCATAGGAGTTATCCCTTTTCTCAGAAATCTTACTCTTGAAATACTGTCTGCTGTTGTTCACTTTTAGCATCATAATTCACTTTAAAAAACTGTCCAGAGTTCATAGTTCTTATCTGTAGCAGGATTCGATCCTGTAGAAGATTTCTTGGTTATACCAGAAGTGGGTCAATGATTGTTATTTCTTAAAACACAAAAACTCCAGCAATTCAAGAATATTTGAACTTTGGAGGCCAATTACCTAGTTCTCTTAATAATTATAGGTTGCCTAATTTTCTTTTCCCAAGATTTTTATCAATAAATGGAAACTAAGGAACAAAATTCCTCTGGGGCAATAGGAATGCTACAGCCATGTAAAAATACTCAAGGAACCAAAGAAGTGGCAAATGTGTATCCTTGTTTTCATTCTAATAATAATAAACCCTTTAGGAATATGAGAAATAAAATAGGAGAATTTACCTATTTATGGGTATTTCTCAATTAAACTCATTCTCATCCATCCTACCTAAATAGTTTGGTAAATATTTCAAAGTCCTGTATCATAGAAGATATGATATAGCCTTTCCTACCTAAATATTGGTCTATCCAGAATATAATTAGAGCTAAGCATTCTGATTGTAGTAATATTTCTGATACTTTTGAAGCAATCATCCATAGCACCTTACTTAGCAATTTCACTGATAATAAAAATGGCAGAATGGATGACTTAAACTACTCACTGGAGAAAACTCAACATCATGGAAAGACAAGGGTGGCAAAAGGAATGATTTCAAAAATCAAATTTATGTTAGATACATGGGAGGATAAATGTTATGGACATACACGAATATTTAAGTCATCCTTTTCTAGAATGCTTATCAAGTACAAAAAATACCCAAGATTTAATACAGAACTGAAAAATGGTTGATTTGTGTTTTGTCCAACAAAAGATAAAAAAATTTAGGCAGATGATATTTGGAGTTTTGAGATAGTATGTGTGTCTATGCATGTGTGTTCAGTTTAGTGCAGTTGCTCAGTCATGCCCAACTCTATGCAGCCCCATGGACTGAAGCCCTCCAGGCCTCCCCTGTCTATCACCAACTCCCAGAGTTTACTCTAACTCATGTCTATTGAGTCAGTGATGCCATCCAACCATCTCATTCTCTATCATTTCCTTCTCCTCCTGCCCTCAATCTTTCCCAGCATCAGAGTCTTTCTCAGTGAGTCAGTTCTTTGCATCAGGAGGCCAAAGTATTGGAGTTTCAGCTTCAGCATCAGTTCTTCCAATGAATATTCAGGACTGGTTTCCTTTATGATGGACAAATTGGATCTCCTTGCAGTCCAAGGGACTCTCAAGGGTCTTCTCTAATACCACAGTTCAAAAGCATCAATTCTTTGACGCTTAGCTTTCTTTATAGTCCAACTTTCATGTCCATACATGACTACTAGAAAAATAGCATTGACTAGACAGACCTTTGTTGGCAAAGTAATGTCTCTGCTTTTGAACATGCTGTCTAGGTTGGTCATAATGTTCCTTCCAAGAAAAAAGTGTCTTTTAATTCCATGGCTGCAATCACCATCTGCAGTTATTTTGGAGCCCCCAAAATAAGGCCTGTCACTGTTTGCACTGTTTCCCCGTCTATTTGAGATGAAGTGATGGCACCAGATGCCATGATCTTAATTTTTCTGAATGTTGGCCTTTAAGCCAACTTTTTCACTCTCTTCTTTCACTTTCAACAAGAGGCTGTTTAGTTCCTCTTCGCTTTCTGCCATAAGGGTGGTGTCATCTGGCAATCATGATTCCAGCTTGTGCGTCATTCATCCCAGCATTTCTCATGATGTACTCTGCATAGAAGTTAAATAAGCAAGGTGATAATATTCAGCCTTGACATACTCCTTTCCCAATTTGGAACCAGTCTGTTGTTCCATGTCCAGTTCTAATTGTTGCTTCCTAACCTGCATACAGATATCTCAGGACGCAAGTCAGGTGGTCTGGTATTCCCATCTATTGAAGAATTTTTCACAGTTTGCTGTGATCCACAAAGTCAAAGGCTTTGGCATAGTCAATAAAGTAGAAGTAGATGTTTTTCTGGAACTCTCTTGCTTTTTGGAGGATCCAGTGGATGTTGGCAATTTGATCTCTGGTTCCTATGCCTTTCTAAATACAGTTTGAACATCTGGAAGTTCATGGTTCATGTAATGTTGAAGCCTGGCTTGGGAAATTTTGAGCATTACTTTGCTAGCATGTGAGATGAGTGCAATTGTGTGGTAGTTTGAGCATGCTTTGACATTGCCTTGTTTGGGACTGGAATGAAAACTGGGAGAAGGGCATGGCAACCCACTCCAGTATTCTTGCTTGGAGAATCCCCATGAAGAGAGGAGCCTGGAAGACTACAGTACATGGGGTCACAAAGAGTCAGACACGACTCAGTGGCTAAGCACTGAGGGACATGTATATAAAACAGATAACTAATAATGATCTACTATATAATACAGGAAACTCTACTCATACTCTGTAATGACCTAGATGAAAATAATCTAAAAATGAGTGGGTATATATATATATATATATATATATCACGTATGATTGATTCACTCTGATGTACAGCACAAAGTAACAAAACACTGTAAATCAACTATACTCAAATTAAAAAAGTTTAAAGTGAAAAAAAAAAAAAGAGAGAGAGAGAAAACTGACCTTTTCCAACCCTGTGGCTACTGCTGAGTTTTCCAAATTTTCTGGCATATTGAGTGCAGCACTTTCACACCATCATCTTTTAGGATTTGATTTAGCTCAACTGCAATTCCATCACCTCCACTAGCTTTGTTCGTAGTGATGCTTTCTAAGGCCCACTTGACTTCACATTCCAGGATGTCTGAGTTTAGGTTAGTGATCACACCATTGTGATTATCTGGGCCATGAAGATCTTTTTGTATAGTTCTTCTGTGTACTCTTGCCCCCTCTTCTTATTATCTTCTGCTTCTGTTAAGTCCATACCATTTCTGTCCTTTATTGTGCCCATCTGAGAAAGCAATGGCATCCCACTCCAGTACTCTTGCCTGGAAACTCCCATGGACGGAGGAGCCTGGTAGGCTGCAGTCCATGGGGTCGCTAAGAGTCGGACATGACTGAGCAACTTCCCTTTCACTCTTCACTTTCATGCATTGGAGAAGGAAATGGCAACCCACTCCAGTGTTCTTGCCTGGAGAATCCCAGGGATGGCGGAGCCCAGTGGGCTGCCATCTGTGGGGTCGCACAGAGTCGGACACGACTGAATTGACTTAGCAGCAGCAGCAGCATTGTGCCCATATTTGCATGAAAATTATCTTGGCATCTCTAATTTTCTTGAAGACATCTCTAGTCTTTCCCATTCTATTATTTTCCTCTATTTCTTTGCACTGATCACTGGGGAAGGCTTTCTTATCTCTCCCTGCTATTCTTTGGAACTCTGCATTCAAATGGGTATATCTTTTTCTCCTTTGCCTTTTGCTTCTCTTCTTTTCATAGATGCTTGTAAGGCCTCCTCAGACAATCATTTTGCCTTTTTGTATTTCTTTTTCTTGGGGATTGTCTTGATCACTGCCTGCTGTACAAAGTCATGAAACTCTGTCCATAGTTTCTCAGGCACTCTATCTATCAGATATAATCCCTTGAATCTATTTCTCACTTCCACACTTGCAAATATCCTTGTACACGTGCATAAATATTTCACTGATTATTTAAGTAAAAATTCTAGCAGAAAGTGAATCTAACTAACATCATTATTTTCTGTGACTTCTTCCATACTCATGTCATTACAATTTATCAATCTTGCTGAGAAGCTTAAAGACTAAGGTTTAATTTCTTAAAAAAATAAATTTATTTATTTTAATTGGAGGTTAATTACTTTACAATATATGTATTGGTTTTGCCATACATCAACATGAATCCGCCACAGGTATACATGTGTTCCCCATCCTGAACCCCCTCCCATTTCCCTCCCCATACCATCCCTCTGGATCTTCTCAGTGTACCAGCCCCAAGCACCCAGTATCATGCATCAAACCTGGACTGGCGATTCATTTCATATATTATATTATGCCTGTTTCAATGTCATTCTCCCAAATCATCCCACCCTCACCCTCTCCCACAGAGTCCAAAAGACTCTTCTATACATCTGTATCTCTTTTGCTGTCTCGCATACCGGGTTATCGTTACCATCTTTCTAAATTCCATTTATGTGGGTTAGTATACTGTATTGGTGTTTTTCTTTCTGGCTTACTTCACTCTGTATAATAGGCTTCAGTTTCATCCACCTCATTAGAACTGATTCAAATATATTCTTTTTAATGGCTGTGTAATACTCCATTGTGCATATGTACCACAGTGCCAGGGTCCAGCCCCTGCAGGATCCAGGGAAACCCAAAGGAGAAACAGCGTCGGTGACTGATTTAGAGAGAGAGACAGATAACAATGTTTTAGATAAGAAAATAGAGGAGAGAAGAAAAGAAGCCTTGGTTTACACAGAAAATCAATAAAGTCTCAAGACAAGAGACTTGCACCATCTACGTGAGGCTGCAGGTGCCCTCCCGGTCTCCCGAGGGAGTGAAGGCACAGGGCACCTTCCCATTCAGGTCTTAGAAACCCAGGCAAATAAGTAGACACGGCGGATCTCTGTACTCCAGATGGGAACTAGCCTGAAAGAGAGAGTAAGAGGAAGAAAATGATTGACACAAAGAGATCAAGCTGCTTTGATGAACAAGATCCATAGCTTTATTTTTAAACAGTACTTATATACCTTTTTGTACATAGAGGGAAAGGAAAGATGCAAGGTCATACAGAATCAGCCCAACATTCCAGCAGTTTTGCCCTTATCGAAACCATGATTTTTTCTGCATACCTTTCCCACAAATAATGTTGTGTACAGTATCTTCTGGCCTTGGAGGCTTGTGAACATTGTATGACCCTCTTTTGATAAAGGCTGCCCAACCAAAAACTTATTTTCCCTCAAAGTGTTTTTCCTTTATATTTCTAATCTATGTCAGCCTCAGAAAGTGCCAAACAGAGTTAGGGTTTTTCACAGAGCAAAGATGCAGCAAGTTACAAGAAAGAATCAATTAGCTCAAAAGTCTGATATGGTTAAATTCAAGGCTACACTTGTTTTTCTTGCATTCTCACTATGTTAACTAATGCATTCCCAGGTGCACAGTGGATAAGAGATATGGGAACTTAGCAACAAGCATTGGCCCAATAATGAAATCCTACACCAGCACTAGCACTACTCTAATAACTTTTAACTCTTTTAAAGGCTCTACGTTTTAGGCTTTGTGTGCTTCTCACAGTTGGGAGGCTGTAAATAATTGTATGCATAGCTGTAAGTGTCTGGATATACCTGCCAAGCAAGCTAAAATGCTAACAGAGGCGGTTTGATTTGAAATATGCTTCTCATGTCCAGGAGACTTATTAGCTATAGCCCTAAGTTAATTTTCTCCAGAGAAAGGTGGTCAGGGTTAGCCCCCTGTTAATGTCAGAGGAGTTCGTAAAAGTCATCAAACAGTAAAACAGACAGATGCTGGTTTGGGGATAGATGCTCGAGAAAGCCTAGGGAGCCCCTTGAGCTCTGAAGCCTTGCTTAACAGTTCTCTTCCACATGACCCTGTCATGGGTGGGATCTCCCGTGGCGGCTCCCAGCACCATAGCTTTCTTATCCATTCATCTGCTGATGGGCATCTAGGTTGCTTCCACGTCCTGGCTATTATAAACAGTGCTGCGATGAACATTGGGGTACACGTGTCTCTTTCAATTCTGGTTTCTTCAGTGTGTATGCCCAGCAGTGGGATTGCTGGGTCATAAGTTTTAATTTCTTACTGAATATTTTTATTTTTATTATTTAATCCAATATGAATTTTTATTAGACTTACTGAATTTTGACACCAGTTTCTCTGCAATATTCTGATGAGTTTTCATCACTGTGGGGCACTGTATGTTGCTATCAGATAGTAGGTGGAGCACATGTTGGTTATTAGACTTGTAAATAATGCATATTCATTTACACTGTATCAGTCAACACTAAAAATTATTTCTTAAGGAAAGTAGAAATTATCGTGTTAAAGAATAAGAGATATCAAGTTGACAAAGAGAGAAAGGATCTGAATTCTTGATCTCCTAAACTAAGAATTTCTGCCAAGTACTAGAAAACTCAGGGTAAATATTTCCATGACACTTTGATATATAAATACCAAACCTCATATTCAAGTTCTAGTTAATTAGAGAGTTTTTCATGATAACTATAGTAGTAGAAGACACATGACCAAGCTACCTAATAACTTAAGTCTCTGGGTTTTATTATCTGTAAGTTAAATAAAAGTGGCAAAAATGACAAGGCTCAGTGCTGGTTAGAGCTGAAGTACGGCACAAGGCCAGTTGTATTAGAGGAGACTGTATCTGCTCCACTAATTCTTTTCTGTGTCTTCTGTAATGATCAAGGCACGATCTTTCCATGCAGCAGGCCATCTGATAGGAGCAGGCAACGTTGGACTGAATCTCTTGTGCCCCATCTCCGAACTCTGTTCTCAGCTGCTGAGGTTGTTTATTTTTATTTTGTTTGTTTTGAAAACATAGGTTAAATCACTTATTATTTGAAAAATGGTGGTAAGAAATGGCAACACTGATGGGTATAAAATGATAATTTATTTTCATGATTTCTTGTGCAAGATTTTGAGTATTTTCAAAATTAAGAACAGTAAGTTATGTGTTCAAAACTTGTTAGGAAATCATTTTGCCAATTCATTTTACTAAAAATACCAATTATAAGGATTCATAAAATCAGAAAGCTTATGCAATGATTTCCTGATGAGCAATTAATTTTACTCCTGGAGAATAAAATTTAGTAATCAACATACACTGACTTCTGATATGGTTTAAGCTTTTCTCTAACAATCGAAGACTGAATGGTTTACAACTCCAGGGCCGTCTTCCAGATTGTATTCTATGTGAATTTCTACCTGGATTTGTGTAATAATAAAAGACCTACACCAACATCTGTTTTGAAGCGTTCATAGCTATTAGTTTATTTCATTATCTTTCTAGCAAAACCTGAGCATTTCAGGACTATTAAAGTCATAGGTTTAAATACATTACCAAACCATGATTTAAGGTCTGCTACAAGCCCATATATTAGAGGAGAAAAACCAACGGGGGAATATTTGGCTCAAGTCCCCAGGTTGAGATCATGGGAGAGATGATGGTCAGAGGTGTGATACTTTCCAGAAACCTCAGAAAAATATCTCACATCCACATGTCACTCCACCCTTTACCACCAGAAAAAAATAAGGCAATACAAGACTAATATCTTTCCACCTTTTCCAAAGTTGGGGCATTAAAAGTCATTCCTCTCAGATGAGATTGTTAAGTTTCATGTCTGAATGCACAAAGAAATGGCATAGGTCATAGGTGAGCTACATCATCCTGCAACCCATTTTAAAAGCGATTTTTCATGTGGCATTCTCCTTGTACTAGACTTGACTATTAAAAAACACAAAAATATCCTGAAGTATAACTGCCAAAATACTTAAAAACAAATCGTTGAAGAAACTGAGTACAGTTTTTATTATTTCCCTCCAGATCAAAATTTGAAGTAGAATTCAAAATAATCATCTACTCCAAGATAATGTAAAACTTAATTTGTTGCTGTAATTTACTGTGAAGGTTTAACAACTTTTGACTAGGTTCCGGAAATTATTATTATCTTTTAAGAGGATATGTAGAGAATCAGATTAACATTACAACCATTGTTTTAAAATATAATCTCATTACTGAATCATTCTGTCCTGCTATTTTCTAATCATTATGTTATTTTTAATAATATAAAAACATCTATGAACATACCACTTAACACAAAAGCTAGAATCCTAATGATAAAGTGCAGTTAACCATAAAGTCTTCTCACAATGTGTACATTCAGCTCTCTCTACTGGAGTCAGCATCCTCTCAAATATATGTTTATCTTTTCTTTTTTTTTTTTCACAGCTTTATTGAGATGTAATTGACATAAAATGAGCTGCATGTTTTTCCCCTTAGTTTTATTTAGATGCAATTGACATATAACATTGTATAACTTTAATGTGTACAAAATAATAATTTAATATACCTATAAGTTATAAAATGATGATCATACTAAGTCTGGTTAATATCCATCACCTCAGATAATTACAATTTTTTCTTGTGATAACTTTAAGACTGACTAATATCTTAGCAACTTTCAAACGCACAATACAGTTATCTTTAGTCACCAGGCTGTGCATTAAAGCCTGAGAACATATTTACATTATAACTAAAAATTTGTATCTTTTGACCACCTTCACTCATTACCACCCCCACCCAAGCTTTTAGCAGCCACCAATCTGTTCTCTTTTTCTATGAGTTTGATCTTTTTATTAATAGATACCACATGTGAAATCATATAATATTTACCTTTAATTGTCTATTTTATTTCACTTAGCATAATGTTCTCAATTCATTTTGTCACAAATGACAAGATTTCCTTCTTGCTGAAGGAAAATTGATTATATAGGTGGCTTAGATGGTAAAGAATCTGCCTGCAATGCAGAATACCAGGTTTGATATCTAGTCTGGGAAGATTTCCTAGAGAAGAAAATGGCAACCCATGCCAGTATTCTTGCCTGCAGAATCCCATGGACAGAGGAGCCTGGTGGGCTACAGTCCATGGGATCACAAAGAGTTGGACATGACTGAATGACTGACACATAATGGCTAAATAATATTTCATTGTATATGTAGACCATATTTTCTTTATCCATTTATCCATTGATGGGCACTTAAGTTGTTTTCACGTATTAGCTATTGTAAATAATGCTGCTGTGAACATGGGGAAGTAGATATCTCTTTATTGATAGTGACTTTATTTCTTTGGATATATACCCAGAAGTAGATATGGTATTTCTATTACTTTTTTCGAGGCCCCTCCATACTTTTTCATAGTGGTTGCACCAATTTACTTTAGCACCAACATGTACAGGGATTCCCTCTTCCCCACATCCTCACCAACATTTGTTATTTGCAGACTTCTCATGATAGCCATTCTGACAGGTGTGAAGTGATATCTCATTGTGGTTATGATTTGCATTTCTCTGATGAAGAGCAATACTGAGTATCTTTTCATGTGCCTGTTGGACATCTGTATGTCTTCTTTGGAAAAATATCTATTCAGTTCTTCAGAAAAAATTTCAGCTGTTTTGTATGAGTTGTATTGTCACAGTTTTTAATTTTTAAACAAGAGATTGGTATAAAATGGCATTGCTTTTTGGTCTTGATTTGCATTTCACTGACTTTCAGAAGGACCAAACTATTAAACATATTATCTTCTTCTTAAATAAAACGTATCTTTCCAATTATTTTGAATATATCTTAATAGATTTTATTATTTTATTTGTAGAAGCACATTTGTATTTTATTTCAAAACATTTGTTAGATATTTGTTATTCTTGAATGCTATTATGCATAGATATAATTTAACCATATTTTCCATTTTCTTGTTCCTGTTATATATATTATACATATAAAATACATATGACATATGTAATGCATATTGATATATGATATAAAAATTAGATATAAATGTCTATAATTTGTATAAAATATAATTGATAGGAAGTGTTAAAGAAATTGTAATTTTTTAATTTTATGTATGTTTTATAGCCAGTTCCTCATAGATAAAGCTTTAATTTACTTTTATACATTTCTGTCACTTGATTCTTGGTTTTCCAATAATTGCAACTATTAAGGCATAACTTTTCTGAAAGATTCTCTTTTTCAGACGTATTTCTGAGCCTGTTAGTGCTCAGTTATTTGCTGGAAAATAATAAAGAAAAACTACCATGGCCATATTGCTGTTAATGGCTATTAGTCCTTCAATATATTTTGGTGTTTTGTGGTTCTGAATATAGCACGTTGACTTCCCTGGTGGCTCAGACCGTAAAAGGGTCTGCCTGAAATGCAGGAGACCAGGGTTCAATCTCCGGGTCAGGAAGATCCCCTGGAGAAGGAAATGGCAACCCACTCCAGTACTCTTGCCTGGAGAATCCCACGGATGGCAGAGGAGCCTGGTGGGCTAGAGTACATGGAGTCGCAGAGTCAGGCACAACTGAGCCACTTTACTGTTACTTTCCCTTATATATGTATTTGGACCTAAGGAGAGAGTAATTATATATGTATTTCATCAGGCATTCTTTTATTAACTCATATTCTCATTCTATTTCATAAAGATTGATTGAGTACCTCTTCTTTGCCTAGAAATGTGCTAGGAAGTGAAATGTATGAAAGAAACTTAAGACTTGGTGAAACAATGCCATTTTCTCATGGGCCTACAGAGTTTATTTCTGGGCATCAAAACAGATTCAGAAGAGATGGCTTATGTTTTAATAATTAGTCAAAGATATATTTACTCTATAAAGTCTAAACTCATCCATTTGAAAGCCAATATATATTATGAATGGAGAAGGAATTGGCTACTGTGCTTGGGGAGTCACAAGAATCGGACATGACTTAGTAAGGAAACCAACAAATCCACCCTATATTATGAGTGCGACAGTGATATAGATTTTCAAAACCAAGGATAACTTAGAAATCATCTTGTTCAATTATTTTATTTTATTGGTTTTATGACCTGCAATGGCACCCCACTCCAGTACTCCTGCCTGGAAAGTCTCATGGATGGAAGAGCCTGGTGCACTGCAGTCCACGGGGTCGCTAAGAGTTGGACATGACTGAGCGACTTCACTTTCACTTTTCCCCCACTTTCATGTATTGGAGAAGGAAATGGCAACCCACTTCAGTGTTCTTGCCTGGAGAATCCCAGGGATGGCGGAGCCTGGTGGGCTGCATTGTCCAGTCTATGGAGTCGCATAGAGTCGGACAAGACTGAAGCGACTTAGCAGCAGCAAGGTTCAGATGGATTCAGAAAAATAGTCTGCCTGGGTATAATCTCAGATGCTTTCATTTATTTTCTGTATTTCCTTAGACAACTGATCTGGACATTAAGTCTTGAAGTCTCAGTGTCCTCACCGAAAAATAGAGGTGTCATGTTATCAGAACTAATGCTAGTTCTGAATGGAGAGCACTAGCACTGTGCTCAGCATGGAGTCAGCAATCATTACTTACTAATAATGAGCTAAATATCCCCAGCAATACCACTAGTTGAAACTACTTTTTGATTTAGCCTCTAGGGAAAAAATTGACTTTAAAATTTTGTGTGAACATGAAGTAATAATCATAATCTTCTACATTGCATGATGTGTGTCAAATTTTATTACTGTTCACCATCACATGCTTCCTCTTCTTGTGAGAGAATTATACCTCCCTGAGACATGGAAGTCAGCCAGGCTTTGCCCAGTGAAATGTGAATGAACCTGAAATATATCACTTTCCACCAAAAGTCTTAAGAGAAATTGTATAGTTTCTTCTTTTTTTTTTTCTTTTTCTACAAGGCCAAAATAATCCAATAGAGGCTGAGGGCTATGGATTTAGAATGAAGAATTTTGAAATAGAACCTCAGCCTACCCGTGATAAATACATATTGCAGTCAAGAAGTAAATTATGGTTGTTGTAAGGTATTGAATTTTACAGGGCCTTTGTTACCATGGATATAACTTTTTTTTTTAACTATAGAATAACCTGGGAAAAGCTGATTAATACAGGGAATTACATGTCTTTTTCCTGCATTGTCTTGCTATTTATTTCCATGGCAGCAATATCTGCAAACCTTGCCAAATACATGGTTGAATGTTGTCAATTTTATTTGGCAATTTTATGTTTAAAGTGTTAATCTTCTTTCTGGAATAGAGGAGGAAAATATGAATGAATTCCCCTCCCCACTCCCAGTTTCATCCCAGATGTTTGGCAACATACAGAAAGAAGAGAATGTTAATAGTTTTGAAATGAAATTAGGCTAGAATGTTTGTCTCACTGGAGAAAATTGTATTTTAAAACAGGAGGGATTGTAATTGTCTTCCTGAGGGCAGCACCTCATTTATTTATTGAGAAGCTTCTTATTTGTCATCAAGTTTGAAGACAGGTTCATTCAGCTCAGCTCAAGCAAGTTAACTGGATAGATTTATTTTGAAATACTGGTCACATAATAACAGTCAATAAAAACATATATTTTAAGGCTTCTGCAACACTAAGTATTATTAAATTCAAATTCAAAAAAGTAGGATAAATATATTTTTGAAACAATTAGCTTAAAACAAGAATACTTCCACAAGAACACTGTGGAAGTGTTGCAGTGTGAGCAAACTGGGTTTAGAAAAGGCAGAGGAACCAGAGATCCAGTTGCCGACAAGTGCTGGATCATAGAGAAAGCAAGAAAATTTCAGAAAAACATCTACTTCTGCTTCTACTTCTACTTCATTGATTATGCAAAAGACTCTGTGTGGGTCACAATAAACTGTGGAAAATTCTTAAAGACATGGGAATACCAGACCGCCTTATCTGTCTCCTGAGAAACCTGTATGCAGATCAAGAAGAAACAGCTAGAACCAGACATGGAACAACAGACTGGCTCCAAATTGGGAAAGGAATATAACAAGGTTGTCAGTTTCAACTTCTTATTTAACTTCCCTGCTTATTTAACTTCAATGGAGAGTGTATCATGGGAAATGCCAAGCTGGATAAAACACAAGCTGGAATCAAGATTGTCAGAAGTAACAACCTCATATATGTAGATGATATCACTCTAAAGGCAGAAAGTGAAGGGAACCTCTTAATGAAAGTGAGAGTGAGTTCAGTCACTCAGTCATGTCCAACTCTGCAATCCCATGAATTGCAGCATGTCAGGCCTCCCTATCCATCACCAACTCCTAGAGTTTACCCAAACTCATGTCCATTGAGTCAGTGATGCCATCTAACCATTTCATCCTCTGTCATCCCTTTCTCCTCCTGCCTTCAATCTTTCCCAACATCAGGGTTTTTTCAAAGGAGTCAGCTCTTTGCATCAGGTGGTCAAAATATTGATTGGAGTTTCAGCTTCAACATCAGTCCTTCTAATGAACACCCAGGACTGATCTCCTTTAGGATGAACTGGTTGGTTCTCCTAGAGTCCAAGGGACTCTCAAGAGTCTTCTCCAACACCACAGTTCAAAAGCATCAATTCTCTGGCGCTCAGCTTTCTTTATAGTCCAACTCTCACATCCATACATGACTACTGGAAAAACCATAGCCTTGTCTAGACAGACCTTTGTGGACAAAGTAATGTCTCTGCTTTTGAATATGCTATCTAGGTTGGTCATAACTTTCTTTCCAAAGAGTAAGCGTCTTTTAAGTTCATGGCTGCAATTACCATCTGCAGTGATTTTGGAGCCCCAGAATATAAAGTCTGACACTGTTTCCACTGTTTCCCCATCTATTTCCCATGAAGTGATGGGACCGGATGCCATGATCTTAGCTTTCTGTATGTTGAGCTTTAAGCCAACTTTTTCACTCTCCTCTTTCACTTTCATCAAGAGGATCTTTAGTACTTCTTCACATTCTGCCATAAGGGTGGTGTCATTTGCCTATCTGAGGTTATTGATATTTCTCCTGGCAATCTTGATTCCAGCTTGTGCTTCCTCCAGCCCGGCGTTTCTCATGATGTACTCTGCATATAAGTTAAATAATCAGGGTGACAATATACAGCCTTGACGGACTCCTTTTCCTATTTGGAACCAGTCTGTTGCTCCATGTCCAGTTCTAACTGTTGCTTCCTGACCTGCATACAGGTTTCTCAAGAGGCAGATGAAAGAGGAGAGTGAAAAAGCTGGTTTGAAACTCAATATTCAACAAGCTAAAATCATGGCATCCAGTCCTATCACTTCAAGTCAAATAGATGAGACAAACTGGGAGCAATGACAGATCTTACTGTCTTGGGCTTCAAAATCACTGCAGATGGTGAATGCAGCCATAAAATTAAGACACTTGCCCCTTGGAAGGAAAGCCATGACAAACCTAGACAGCATATTTAAAAGCAGAGACATCACTTTGCCAACAGAAGTCTGTATAGTCAAAGTTATGGTTTTTCCAGTAGTCACGTACAGACGTGAGAGTTGGACTTATGTAGGATGGAGCTTGGTGTGGTACGGTCCATGGGACTTCAGAGTCTGACAGGACTCAGCAAGTGAACAACAACAACACTGTAAGATTACTTAATAGAAATGATAATTGCCAGAAATAAGAAATTTCTTAAAATTGTCAAATGGAATTAAGCTGTTTGTATGCTTTAATTTTTTTTTTTTTTGATAAATGCATTTGAGGAAAGATGTAATGGGGTCTTCAAACATCATAGAATTGTATTTGTCAAATTCTGTGTTTGGTATATTGCTATTAAATATCTTTCATACATATTAATACATATTTATATTCCTTCAATATTTAATAAAATTTTAAAGAAGGGAAATCGAATAAGTTTAAAAAATTGAGATTATCTTTTTGATTTTTTTAATTTTATTTTTACTTTATTCTATGTTACAATACTGTATTTGTTTTGCCATACATTGACATGAATCAGCCACAGGTGTACACGAGCTCCCAATCCCAAAGCCCCTCCCATCTCCCACCCCATATCATCTCTCTGGATCATCCCCGTGTACCAGCCCCAAGCATATAAATTGTGTGATGATATAGCAGAAGCTGCTTCAGAGAGGTAATGAGGGTAGAAGTCAGATTGGAAATGATTGAGAAAAGAGCAAGAAGCAATAAAATGAAGATAGAGATGGTCAATAGCAACTTTTTTCCAGAAAGGAGATATGGTAGTGAGTGGAAAAGGATGTCATTTAGGAAAGTATGATTATGGGAATTCCCTGGTAGACCAGTGGATAGTACTCGATGCTTTCATTGCCAAGGCTCTAAGTTCAGTCCTTGCTTGGGGAACTAAAATCCCACAAGCTACATGGTGTGGCAAAAATTTTTAAAGAGAGAAAGTGGTTATTTGCCTTTATTTTAGTTTGTAGTAAAGGAGGATTGACACCTGCTTCCACACCAATGGAGAATATCAGTTAAGAAGAGGATAAAGAGAGGAAAAGATACATAGTACCAAAACGTACGCGAAAAGAAGGGAGGGTGGTTGGATCCACCTTGTACACAGAGAAACTCACCTTGAGTTGGAAAAGCACATGGCCCCTTTATTGCAACAAGAAGGAAGAAAAAGTTACATATTCTTCCCAGAAAGCTAAGAGAGGTGCCTCTTTTTCTGAATTAGGGAAATAGCAAAGAGAGTGAAATTGATGGATGCAATCAAGAAGACTTTAGTAAACACTGCTGCTGCTACTGGGCTTCCCTGCTGCTTCTAAGTTGCTTCAGTCATGTCCGACTCTGTGCGACCCCAGAGACGGCAGCCCACCCGGCTCCCCCATCCCTGGGATTCTCCAGGCAAGAACGCTGGAGTGGGTTGCCATTTCCTTCTCCGGTGCATGAAAGTGAAAAGTGAAAGTGAAGTCGCTGAGTCGTGTCCGACTCCTAGCAACCCCATGGACTGCAGCCCACCAGGCTACTCAGTCCATGGGATTTTCCAGGCAAGAGTACTGGAGTAGGGTGCCATTGCCTTCTCCATAGTAAACACTAGTAGGACTTTAAGGACTGATGCTGAAGCTGAAACTCCAATACTTTGGCCATCTTATGCAAAGAGTTGACTCATTGGAAAAGACCCTGATGCTGGAGGGGTTGGGGGCAGGAGGAAAAAGGGACGACAGAGGATGAGATAGCTGGATGGCATTATCGACTCAATGGACATGAGTTTGGGTAAACTCTGGGAGTTGGTGATGGACAGGGAGGCCTGATGTGCTGTGATTGATGGGGTCACAAAGAGTTGGACATGACTGAGCGACTGAACTGAACTGAACAGGACTTTGTTACTTCTTACATGTTTTCTTGCTGGAGGCAGTACACATGGATAAAAGACAAAATCAGGGTTAGCTGGATTTCTGGCTTGAAAAGATGAATGAGGTACTATGCTATTTACTGTCATCAAGATCTTGGAACATGTGTACATTAGAAACCAGTCTCAACTGACAGGCAAGCTTGCACAAAAACTCTCCCAGAAGCACAGATCAGAACAACCACACTGAGAGCGCTACCGCACCAGAGGGAGAGAACTGTCAAAAGAAGCAGAAGGTAAGAGTGTGAATTCTCTGCTGGCAGCATTAGTACATAACATGGATCTATGCCCACCTCTGGTGATTTTATTGTCTTTATTAGACCATATACATTTTTCACCCTTTATAATATTTTATGAGCCTAGTGAGACACTGTTTGTGAACATCTTAAAAATCCAAAATTCTGAAGTCAGATTTTCCTTCTAGAAATATCTGGTGTTTTTTGGTTTGAGCCTGGTTACAGCAAAATAGCAGTCAAAAAAAAAAAAAAATCAATGGAAATGGCTTAAAATTTTAAAAGCAATTGCTTTGGAGCACAGCTCTTAGATATTTTCAGTATTCATTTTATTATTCGATAGGAATTTGTTGAGTACCTACTATATGCAAAATACAGTTTTAAACACCTAGGACAAGTAAATGAGGATTTCCCCAATGGCTCACCCAGTAAAGAATCTGCCTGCAACACAGAAGACACAGGAGATGCTGGTTCGATCCCTGAGGGGGGAAGATCCCCTGGAGCAGGAAATGGCAACCCATTCCAGTATTCTTGCATGAAAATCCCATGGACAGAGGAACCTGGCAGGGTACAGTCCAAAGGGTCACAGAGTCAGACACAAGACACTAAGCACACGAGGAAGCACACAAGGGAATGAAGTTCTCCCCAAACTGCAGGGAAAAAAAAACAGAAAAACTTAGCCTTCAAGATGCTTGTGCTCTAATAAGAAGGAAAACCTAATGAGCAGTAAACATAATAAGTAAATGATAAATTAAAGAGGCTAGTATGTTCAAAAGTGGTAATTATTTTGCAAAGAAAAAAAGGGCAGTGAATGGGAAATCTGACATGAAGATGAGCAGTTATACTGTAATTAAAATTTAATCGTCAGCATGGACCATATTAAGAAGGTAGCAGCTGAGCAAAGATTGAGGGGTTGAAACATTTAGACATTTGAGGAAAATGAGAACAGCTAGTGCAAAATGCCAGTGTGTGACATAGAACAAGGACACCAAGGTGACTGGATCAGAGGGACCAGGAAAGAGTAGAAGATGACAAGGATGGAGTGATAGAGAGGTGACTGTTCATTGGCCGCTGCCTCTGAGTGTGATGGGGAGTCACTAGGGAAATTTAAACAGAGGCGACACACGAACTGACTTGAGATTTATTAAGATCACTTTGTCTAGTGTGTTGAAAGGGTTACTCTATCTGTGGGTGAAGGAGGAGGGCGAGGAGTACAAAAAGAAAGCCATGTTAGGTAAGGTCAGAGATGATGGAGGCTGAACCGAGGAGGTATAGCACATTAAGGTGCTGTTTTAAAAATGAAACAGGATTTGATGACCCATCAATATGTGTGTGAGGGGGAAAAAGCAAAGAATAATAACATCAAGATATTTGGCCTGAGCAACTAGAAAGATGAAACTGGCATCAGCTGAGGTGGGAAGGCTGTGGGTGGAGTAGGTGTCCAAGGAAGTATGCAGATCAGGAAGTCAGCTCTAAATGATTTAAGCCAGAGATGTCAGGTAGACACTCTAGAGAGTTGCCAGCGTGGAGCGCATTGTCAATCTTCTACCTAATAACACAACTCATCCCATTAGTATGTGAATGAATGACTCAGCGTGGTGTATCTGAGCAGAGCATATTATATATTTAATGATCAGTTCATATTCAAATTCTTGAGATTCTACCAAATGTGTTTTTGTTTGTGTGTCCTATGATGGAATAGAAATACCTCAGGATATCCAAAAGCTAAGTTGATGGAATGTAAATAGACCAAAATATCCAAAAGCTCGCTTAACCTGTTCTTTCAAAATGTTTAATGTGTTTGATTTTTGTTAGAAAAAACTCTCCATGTTTCTTTTTTAAATGTAATTTGGACTCTAATATTGCTCTGAAATCTCTATCATTATTTTATATCCCAAGTTTATTTGCTTTCTATATTGCAAATTTCTAAAATAATTACTCTGTCATTTTGTAGTCAAGAAGAACATTTCAATGTGTCATAATACAGTCATAAATGAGCTAAAAACTCAGCCTACCCATATTTCTCTTTTCTTCTAAGTATATTTAGATTATCGCTAATGAGGAGGTTAATTTCACATATTCAAGTCAACAATGATTGCCAGACAGGTTTATAGGGTGGAAATGCTTACAGATCATCCACGACCCTTGACAGCAAAGTGATATGAAGTATATTTGTAATATTTTTCTCTTAGTTATTTTTATCTGCTAGGCTTACAGACCTGTAAATAAAAGTAGCAGATTCCCCCAAAGAATTAAACTTCAGCTTACGAGTTTATTTTATGGAGCTTCTACTCTACCTGTATAAGCACTTCAAGTGGTAATTCAGGCAAATATAAAGCAACATCCTATTTTGTTTTATTAGTGTATTTTACAACAATTCTGCAGATACACAAGCTTCAGAGATCATAAACACCCAAGGCCTTGAAGACTTTACCTTCCAGTAAAGTGCTTTTTGAAAAGTGGTGCTGCCTTCCAACCCATAAATACACTGTTACCCTTGAGGGAGCAAAGATTTATCTCTTCTCAATTTACAAGTAAATCCATTGTTAACCCACCTCACCTCTTCACCAATAAAAGGCTGATTTATGATCAACACTCAATGAGTCCATCTGAAGTGGTTTCTACAAAGGCTAAGAAAAGAGAGGATAAGGAAACCTAGTAAATTGTGCACCGTTTAATGTAGATTAAATTAACTGAGCTATAGTATACAGTTTAGCATCAGTCCTAAGGAAGGACTTGTCTGTTTTGTATTATACCTCCATGATGAGAACTAAAATGCCAGCCAATAATACTTCCTCCAATAGAACATTGTTCACTAGGCTTGGGGGTTCTGACTGTTCTTCAGTTGTCTCTTAGATAATTCTGATGAACTCCTATTTATAGTCACATACCCATTGTTTCTTGCATTTCCTTCCAAATAATTTTGGAGTACATTTTGCTGTTTATATGAATACAGTATTCTATGCAAAGAACAACATCAAAACAAATAGCACGTTATATATTTATAAAGAGGAAATGTTAAGATTAATAAACTGAAATAGGGATGGTTCTCTCAGCTAACAGAAAAATTTCTTGATAATGGGAAGAATGGTCTCTAGCATTAAGAGCTACATTTAAATCCTTCACCAACTCTTCCTTAAATCACATATTTTCTGGGGTGTACAGTATAATTGCATTTTCTTAAAACATGTTGTTTGAGGTGTCAACATCTTAGAAGATTCTTCATGATTTCTCTTTCTTAGAGGATGAGCAGCCAAAGAACCACGAGGAGGCTTTTTATGTGACACTAATCATGGTCAAGGGCTTCCCTGGTGGCTCACGGGGTAAAGAATCTGTCTGAGAATGCCAGAGACATGGATCTGATGCCTGAGTTGGGAAGATCCCCTGGAGAAGGAAACGGCAACCCACTCCAGTACTCTTACCTGGGAAATTCTATGGGCAGAGGAGCCTGGCAGGTTACAGTCCATGGGGTCACAAAAGAGTCGGACACAACTGAGCAACTAAACTAGAACAATCTGGTCAAAGGATATGATGATTTTGAGACCCAGAGTGGATCCTAGTGAGCATTTTCCAGTGTTGTTTGAGAAAAGATGCTGAGGAATACAGCATCCTATATCTTCTTAGAGGTTTGTAAAACACATTAGCATTTAAATGCTCCAAGAAGTACTGTAACTGATAATTCTATTCAATTTGGTTCGGCCCATCCTTCCTCAAATATACTACATTACAGTTCTCTGTTGTGGTCAAGCTGAAATAAAATTCAATCACTTGTTAGTAATGTTAATCTAATCCAACTCACTTAAAAATGAAGAAACCAAGGCCAAAGAAGATAATATATACCTTCATCCATGAGTTCTCCAATTCTGTCATAGGCTTAACTAGACTTGAGATCTGTGGATTACCAATTTACTGCATGCTATTTATAGGGCTCTATTAAAATCTTTGTGCAAAGATTGATCTGTGTATAAGATCAGAGAAAACTATTTTAAAAAATGGAAAAAATTTCTTTGCTCAATATTGTGAGAAGCCTCACTTGCTCAAATATTTTATTTATTTCTACTTCTACATAAAAAGGTTTGAAAAATCCATTGCTTCATTTATTTACCATCATCTGACAATGTGGTGACTGCAGCCATGAAATTAAAAGACTTGTTCCTTGGAAGAAAATTTATGACCAAACTAGACAGCATATTAAAAAGCAGAGACATTACTTTGCCAACAAAGGTCTGTCTAGTCAAAGCCATGGTTTTTCCAGTAGTCAGGTATGGATGTGAGAGTTGGACTATAAAGAAAGCTAAGTGCCAAAGAACTGATGTTTTTGAACTGTGGTGTTGGAAAAGACTCTTGAGAGTTCCTTGGATTGCAAGGAGATCCAACCAGTCCATCATAAAGGAAATCAGTCCTGAATATTCATTGGTAGGACTGTTGCTAAAGCTGAAACTCCAATACTTTGGCCACCTGATGTGAAAAACTGACTCACTGGAAAAATACCTGATGCTGGGAAAGATTGAAGGCAGGAGGGAAAGGGGACGACAGAGGATGAGGTGGTTGTATGGCATCACCAACTCGATAGACATGAGTTTGAATAAACTCTGGGAGTTGGTGATGGACAGGGAAACCTGGTATGCTGAAGTCCACAGGGTCGCAAAGAGTCAGACACGACTGAACTGAACTGAACCTGACAATAAAGTGCTATTCTTAGCGAATTATCCAGAAACATGACTTCTTCATTTTTAAGCCTAGAAAAATTAAATTGTCTTTTTCTGTATTAGTCTATTTCAGCTGCCATAACAAAATACCAAGGACTGGGTGGCTTAAACAAGAAATGTATTTTCTCAAACTTCTGGAGGCTGGAAGTCCAAGATAATGACTGGCAGGGTTGGTTTCTTGTGAAGCCTCTCTTCCTGGCTTCTGAACAGCTGCCTTCTTGCTATGTCCTCACAGTCTTTCATCTGTATGTCTCATGCTGCTGTCTCTTCTTTTCCTTATAAGGACATCAGTCCTCTTTGATTAGAGCCCTATCTTTATGATCTCACTTAACCTAAATTACCTCCTTAAAGGTCTTATCTCCAAGTACAGTCACACTGGGGATTTGGGCTTCAACATACAAATTTTGGAGACAAAATTCAGACCAAATCATTTCCATTCCTGGTTATTATTTTCTGCTGTCATTTGTTGTTTCAGAGAACATTCCATTTTCATCCCTCTTCTTTCAGGTTGCCCCAGGTTAGCTCTTTCTTTCTTGTCCCTAAACTCTCCAAATATATTTTGTAACTGAAAAACTGAAGTCTGGGGATAGACTCAACAACAAGCAAAGATTTTTCATTACCTTCAACTCTCATAGACTTTATTTTCCTGCACAGAACGGTCCCTCTCCAGGTTCTTAGTTTGGGAAGCCTGCTTCAAGCCTTTGTTAACAAACCCATGGTCCTTCCACAGTAACTGGCTCATCAATTGTAGTCTTGCAGAGTGGACTGTGTGGCTTCCCTAATAGCCCAGCTGGAAAAGAATCCCCTGGCAATGCAGGAGACCCTAGTTTGATTCCTGGGTTGAGAAAGATCCCCTAGAGAAGGGCTAGGTTACCCACTCCGGTATTCTTGGGTTTCCTTGGTGGCTCAGATGGTAAGGAATCCACCTTCAAGGCAGGATACCTGGGTTTGATCCCTGGGATGGGAGGATCCTGCGGAGGAGAGCATGGCAACCCACTCCAGTATTATTTCTTGCTTGAAAAATCCCCAGTGAGCAGTATCCCAACTAGGAGATGAAACTTATTGTGTGTACAGCACAGGGGTAGTATCAATTTGTTGAATCTTTTCTTTAAAACAGTCTCAGAAATAAGTATGGTTGCACTGATATTAACTTGACCATTTCTAACACTCTGTTAGCTAATGCAGAGCTAATAACACGTGTTTCGGGAATGCTGATTCTGTTTCAAATTCACTGCAGCAAAAGGAAGGAAAATATGTAACAAACAGACCAACCAAAAATAAGTAAGCTGCACTGGATCACTTTCATAACAACCTTTACATTGTGTGTTATTGCTATGTTAATTAAAATGGCTAACATCTCCATATTGTTTTCAGTTGTGCATTTTTATTGCTCTCATAGTCATTTGCAAAGCAATAAACAGACATTAAGTAGTTAAACGAAGGAACTAGCATCACACTATTAATATTAACTGCTTGAACCAAACAAACATAATTGATTTAAACTGAGATTCAGTAGTTAATTCAATCGACATTGACTGCATGCCAGGCTCTGGTAATATAATGGTGAGCAAAAGAGTCAGAGCTTGGATTTAACCCTGCCTACCAGATGCTGGTGGAAAAACAGACACATTTTTTAACATGACCAGAAGGGTGATCGATCAGGTTTTGATTAGTCACAGAAATTAAGAAAGGGTGCAGAGGGGACTTCCCTGGTGGTCAAGTGGTTAATAGTCCACTTTCCAAAGCAGGGGATGCGGGTTCAATCCCTGTTCCAGGAACTAAGATCCCACGTGCCACAGGGCAACTAAGCCCACACTCTGTAACTACTAAACCCATTCGCCTCAATAAGAGAATCCATGTGCCTGCAACTAAGACTTGATGCAGACAAAAATAAATTAATTTTTTAAAAAAGAGGGGCGCAGAAATAAGGTCATATGGAGAGCCAAAGTAGCTAAGTCAGAGAGAAGCATTCCAGTCACAGAGGAGGACAAGAGAATGATCTAAGAGGCAAAATAAGTGAATGAATGAATAAGATATTTAGCTTGAGACAAAACAAGGACACATCTATGATAACTGGAAATAATGTCTTATCCTTTTTAGTAAGTGCCATTACAAAGAGAGTTAATCATAAAAACACACCCAATTTCCAACAAAAATATTATGATTTGAAACATACTTTCATTTTTTATTAACTCTTTTGTCTCATTCTATGAATCTAAGGAATATTGTACTAAATCCAGACAATGAACTTCAATAGCCAGATTTTGATGTCTGCTTTAAGGCTATAGAATGTGTGTGGGTATATGTACTCCAAGCCACCGGCCTTAAAGAGTGAAGGACACACCCTAAACTTTCCCTTGCTGCTGCTGCTGCTAAGTCACTTCAGTCATGTCTGACTCTGTGAGACCCCATAGACGGCAGACCACCAGGCTCCTCCGTCCCTGGGGTTCTCCAGGCAAGAACACTGGAGTGGGTTGCCATTTCCTTCTCCATTAGTAGCTAATTATTGAAAGTTAAATCTAAAAATTATATCCATGTTGAATATATTCACTACACTTAAGGTGTAATATTTTTCAATTTATCACTCATTTAATATTGCACTGCTTTTTACTGCCTGTCATAACTGTTTTCTTTAAATATCAAGAGTTACCTTAATCCCTGTGCAGTTATAATATTTGAAATCTAAGTATTTATTGTTTCTAGATCATTTGTGCTTATTGGACACATCATTGGGCTTCCCTGGTGGCTCAGATGGTAAAGAATTCACCTGCAATGTGGGAGACATGGGTTTGATCACTGGGTTTGGAAGAGCCCCTGGAGGAGGGCAAAGCAACTCACTCCAGTATTCAGGCTTCCCTAGTGGCTCACTCGGTAAACAGTTTGCCTGCAATGCAGGAGATCCAGGTTCAATCCCCAGGGAGGAAATTCCCCTGGAGAAGGAAATGGCATCCCACTCCAGTATTCTTGCCTGGAGAGTTCCATGGACAGAGGAGCCTGGTGGGCTACAGT
The DNA here is from genome assembly GCA_917880005.1 of Nanger dama. Lineage (NCBI taxonomy): Eukaryota > Metazoa > Chordata > Mammalia > Artiodactyla > Bovidae > Nanger > Nanger dama. The sequence continues at coordinate 7,591,746 of CAKJTW010000032.1, read as the reverse complement.
CCATGGGGTCACAAAGAGTCGGACACGATTGAGTGACTAACACTTTCACTTTCAGACATATCATTAACATCAGTTTTCATTTTTACCAGAGAAGTCTTAGCCTCTCTGATAAGCTCACAATTTACCCAGGAGCATATTTATTGTTTTCTTTCAGATTCAGTTCTATGTTCAATAATATTTTTATGATTATCTTGTAGAAGAAACATCAGCATATTTCTTTATAATTACTTTATTATTAAAGTTACCTTTCAAATCATCCATTCAATATAATGTTAAATACCTATTGTATCCCATCTATTAGTCATATAATTCAGCAACATGTTGATTTTTTTCTTCTCTTTTAAAGATTCATTTTGTTTTGCCATAGAAGAACCCAGAAAGATGAAAAGCCCATGTATGCTAGCAAGTAGTTACCAGGAAAGCTTTTTATGATACATGATTCTAACATGCCAAAAGAAAGCCAAATTGAAAACGATGTAGTCTAACTAATAAGAAATACATTTGCAATTGAAAATTAAATATACTTTTGCATATCCTGATATGCTACTGCACTTGCCTCATTTACATGCAAATAAGGGTTCAATAACTATTTTAATTGCTATATTCTCCCAAAAGCAAGGAAAGATGATTCAAAATATATGTATTATTTTGTATGGGAAAGATTAATATTCACCAAATAATTGTCTAATTTACATAGTGATTAGACTCATCTGCAATAAAGTATTTTTATAAATATACAGAGGAAACATTAGACGTTGTGAAATTTGACAAGTGAAATAACAAGAAAATCTAATAAGCAAAATTGTATGCAGGTGAAAGACTCCTAGTACATTATTTTTAATATAACTTTATTACTAATGTCAGAATAATAAGTCAAATCCTTAAGCATTCTATGCATCATATTTGGTAGGTGAGAGAGGAAAAGCAAATATAGTTAAAAAAATATTGAACATGATCAAACACATCTGAAAGAGATAAATTCCTCAGGGAAGAATTTCCACCTACATAATTTCAAGTGAAGTAATCTATTTTCTAATTAGGAAGGAAAAAAATCTCCTGTATATGACCTTGAATTTTAAAATATTAGCTCAGAGGGAATATTTACAATCCAGAGGCTCAGATGCATAATGAAAATACGGACATGACTTTTACTGTTGTTAAGGTTCTTTTAAATCATTCTTGGGCATAATCAGCCTATGTTGACTGACATTTATAGTATGGAAATTGGCTGGAATACAAATGCAATGGTGTTTGAAATTAGAAAACACATTACTGAGAAGGCAGGTTAAATATCTGTGGTATTTAAAGCCATTTTCTTGGTAGAACCAATCCCTTTGTTCGTTTTGATCAAGCATATATTCCAAATGATTTTTACATATTGAAATTGTTTTAGTTCTCTAAATGCTACTTTTTTGTCATTTCGTATGCAGTTGTTATTCATTTCAAAGAAATATATTTTTCAGCTTTCAACATTTTAAGTACAATAAGGGACGGAAGACTGTAGGATTTAAACGTGGAGAATTTGTCAGCTAGAAATGTGTGTGAAATGAACAAAGAACTTGAATTACTGAATGAGAAAACTGTCCTGATTTTAAGCCGTCTGTTCACTTATTTGTGGGTTTTAAATGATCAAGAAACAATAATTATAAGATGAGCAGTGAGGCTGAGCAGATGGATATGAGGAATGAAGGAACTTTATGAGAAATTCTAGTTGACCCTTTCCCCCAAATCTGGGACAAGATAGAGATTCCTGGGCTTCTGGGAGAATCTCAAAACTATGTGCACTGAATTGAAAACTAAAATTACAACGGAGAAAACACCACTGTTCAACGTATCTGAATTTTGGCGTCAGCCATATTTGAGCTGGAAATTCCTTCATTCATACATTAGGAAATTACCATTCAGAAGTTCAAGCTCAGTCATGTAGGATGAGAATGATCATCATTTTTTTCAGGGTTATTGTGAAGAATAAATAAGACCATTAAGAATCAAGTCTGTAGAACATGGTCTATTTAATGAGCAATGACAAATGTGTTATAAAAGACCCAGGAGCCTAGAATCCGGAGATACTTCTTCCTTCAGAAACTGACTTCCCTTGTCCTTTTGAAAAGGAGGATTCTGCCTCTGTGATAATTTTTCTGGTATATTTAAGAGATCGGACGTAATGTCTACAAGGGCACAGACCAATCGTGCATATATTAAAATTAAAGTAATAATGAGAAATAAAACTCTGTATGGTTGTAACTTACTACATTACAAAATGTTTATTTATCTAAATGTTCCTTCATATGTGTTCATTGCCCATGAGATTATGCTAACTCTTGGTATTAAGTTTGATTGTATCTGATACACACTGGTAACTAAAATGTATTAGACATGTAGACTTTCTGTAAGTAGAGAATTCAACAAAAGTCTGTGAACTTCAGGATATTCTAGGACACTGAAGAAATTCCTATGATGAGAAAAGGACAAGAAAGGTGACCATCAGTAAAGTAATCCTGTACAGACTTATCCAGAGAGTGAAAAATGAGGGAATACCTCCAAGCAATTTTATAATCTCGATATTGAAATCAAAAAGTACCTTGTAGGTCAGACAAAATACTGGCAAGGTAAATCCACAGTATATATGTTGCGACCAAGTTGAGTTTTTCCAAAGAATTCTAGGGAGGGTAGGCACTAGAAAAACCCATAAATTAAACTATCCATACTAAAAGATAAAAAGAGAAAGCATATATCTGATATTATCTAATACTTATTTGTAATTTGAATTATTTGCACACTATCATTAAAAGGGAATTTTCTTAACCAAATGACCGGTACCTATTAAAACCTCCAGGAAGAAGGAACAATTCAAAATGTAGTGTTAGGATAATTATCCAGAAATCTGCACTTTGAAAGGCCTGTTTATTCTTTATGATGTATTTGTCATGAAACCCAGAGTAAATGTCATAAATTGTCTGTGCTATAGAATCATAATCTCTTTAGAGGGGTTGCTGCCTGACCCCTGTCTAACTTAATGAGAGGAATTCAATTAAAGGGAAAGAAGCTAATCTAGCCTTGTACTCATAGTCAATGTAAAAACAAAAAGGATTGTTTTTTCATGCACTTATGTTGAAACTGGTTCTGTGATCTTGCACCTCAATTACTCCTGCTGTCAGAGCAGATAATATTGCTTTAGCCCCTGTTATTCTGAATGCAGTGGGAGAAGAGGCAGCCTCAGCATCACATGGGAGCTGGTTAAATATGCAGAACCTCAATCGGACTCCACCCCAGACCTACTGAATCAGAGTCTGCATTCTAACAAGGTCCCAGGGCATTTATCTGTACAATGTGAAGCATGAGAAATATTGCTCTAGGCTACTGATCTTCCCACCTTCAGAAACACTATGAAGATCATTAACCCCCAAGAAGAATTTTCCTTTTGGCATAGAGTATATGATATTTGCAAATACTGTCTGATGTTTTTGTTTTATCTGAAGGTATGGGACTTTATTGGCAACTTTATTGGGGATAATAACATAACAATTATTAAACTGTTTAATCATCCAAGGGCTTCCCTGGTCACTCAGCCAGTAAAGAATCTGTCTGTAATGCAGGAAACCTGGGTTCAGTCTCTGAGTCGGGAGGATCCCCTGGAGAGGGAATGGCTACCCACGCCAGCATTCTTGTCCGGAGAATTCCATGGACAGAGGAGCCTGGAGGGTTACAATCCACAGGGTTGCAAAGAGTCCGACATGACTGAGCGACTAACACTATCACACTTGCCAGCATTTTAAGTGCATTTATTCGTTTTATTTTTTCACCTCCCCTTGAGTTACATTATTCCATGGTCCAGAAGAGGAAACACGGAGACTTGATATAACTTGCTCAAGATGAATGCTGTTAAGATTCAGAATTGGTTTTGGAGCCTGGCCTGTAACTGTTGATGTGTCTTAGGCTATCTTCCCAGGTGGCACTAGTGGTAAAGAATCTCCCTGCCTAATGCAGGAGACACAAGAGATGTGGGTTCCATCTCTGGGTTGGGAAGATCCCCTAGCATAGGAAGTGTAAGTCGGGGTCACAAAGAGTCAGACATGATTGCGAGAGCGACTTACTTATTTATTTACTGATATGACACATGTATTCTTAACTTTTGATCAGTTTATTTAATATGTTCAGGTTGCTCCCAATATACATCAGCACATTTAATAAAATTTAATAAATAGCACATAATAAATTTTAAAATATATACTAATTATTCTTTTAAGCATCCACATTTATTTGCTTTTAGTTTTCACAGCAACCATGTGAGTTTTGGATTCCAAGTTGGCTCGGTGGCAAAGAATCTGCCTGCCAATGCAGGAGATGTGGGTTCTATCCCTGGGTCGGGAAGATCCCCTAGAGAAGGAAATGGCAACCCACTCCAGTATTCTTGCCTGGGAAATCCCACGGAAAGAGGGAGTCTGGCAGGCTACAGTCTGTGGGGTCACAAAGAGTCAGACATGACTGAACAAGCAACAGGTGAATTTCACTGTTGTTTTTACAAATGAGATCTTTTTCTTTTTTTTTTCCTTTTAGCGATGGGCAGAAAAACCCTGAGTTCAAGAGGCATATGACTTGCCTAGCATCAGACAAGTTATATATTAAAGAGTAATTAATAAAATAACCTCCCAGTCATGGTCACTGTGGAGGTAAATTCAGAGTGCTGCTTGTGTTCCAGGATTTTCTACTTGACATTCTCTTGAGCAACTCTGTGAAACAACGTTTCCTAATGCTGAGGTCAGGGGTAACAACTTCTCAAAAATGATTTTAATTTTAAAATCCTTGCCTCACTGTATCTATCTCCTTAGCTGCAGACCCTGCTCCGAGGCGAAAGCTACTTTAACAGAGAATGCCAACATGCTGGAGACAGAGGAGACAGGATAGAGGTGGAAGGTCAGCAGAAAACACCATCAAATTCTCTAACAGTGCTGTCCACTAGAATTATAATGCAAGCCACACTGGTAATTGTACATTCTCAGATAGTCAGATGGAAAGAAGAAATTAAAAGCTGATAAAGTTCATTGTAATCATATATTTTATGTAAACTGGCATGTTATTTTAATATTGTCAATATCAACTTTTATTAAAGTTCAGAAACTTTGCATTTTTTTTATGCTTTGTTGTTAGAATTGTTATGTTTTTAAGTCACGGCATATCTCCTTCTGACTAGTCACCATTCCAGTGTTCAGTGACCACCTGGGATTCATGGACACGTTGCTGCACTGTTTTTCTTTAAAAAATTGATGTAAAATACATGATGTTTTTACTCTGATTTATTTCAGTATTTGAGAATAAGTTAATTCCATCCAAACTTGTGTTAAGAAATGATCTTAATAATTAAATATTCAGTATGGATTTTTGACCAATGTTTAGAAAATCTCTGACCATAAGCATTCTGGTATAAATTTTCTGTATATAAACAATGCCTTGGTGGGGTCTGGGTACAGAAAATTTTGTGCCCCAACCTGATTAGATGGACACGATTGTAATGACCTCATCATAGGATCAAATTTTTTTCCCAAAAATAGTAGCAATGGTCCCCATCAGAAGTGCTCTTTTATCATTCTGTCCAACCTTATGACATTTAGGAAATGCTTTTTGCCACTTTAAGAGAGGATATATTGTTTCTTACCTCTAGTTTGTGTTTCTTTAATTACATGTTAGGAGAATGAATGTGTGTGTGTGTGTTTAGAGGCCATCAGTATTTTTTTCTCGGAGAAGGCAATGGCACCCCACTCCAGTACTCTTGCCTGGAAACTCCCATGGATGGAGGAGCCTGGTAGGCTGCAGTCCACGGGGTCGCTGAGTCAGACACGACTGAGCGACTTCACTTTCACTTTTCGCTTTCATGCATTGGAGAAGGAAATGGCAACCCACTCCAGTGTTCTTGCCTGGAGAATCCCAGGGACAGGGAAGCCTAGTGGGCTGCTGTCTATCGGGGTGGCACAGAGTCAGACACAACTGGAAGCGATTTAGTAGTAGTATAGGTTATCAGTAAATATTGAATGTAGTTCCTTGTGCTGTGTAGTAGGTCTTTGTTGGTTGTCTATTTTATTTATAACAGTGTGTCGCACGGAGTCGGACACGACTGAAGCAACTTAGCAACAGCAGCAGCAGCAGCAGTATTTTTTCTCATGCATTTCCTATTTTCCATCTTGGACAAGTTCTTTATATATATTGAAGGAATAGATTATTTTTTCTTCAGTTATGAGCAAATGTTTCCTGGTTTGAAGACACTGAGATAATTTATGTTTTTATGATCATGTAGTTATGTCTACCAGTATTTTCCAATTGTTCTACCCATTCACTTTCATATTTACAAAGAGGTTTTCTTCCCCTAAATTAAAAATTAATCTGCATTTTCCCCTGCTATTTTTTTCTGTATTTAATGTATCAACCCATATGGAATTTTTTTAAGAAAGAATGTAAGTGAAATGTAACTTTAATTTTTTTAAACTATTGGCTGATTCAGTACCTTAATATTTAATTGCAGAAGTTTTTAGATGCGTAGAATTAGGTACTTGGTCAACTTCAACCACAATTATTTTCTTATACAGTTTTGAGTTAGGTTTTACATAAAGCCTGAATCAGTCCCAAATAATGTGAGAAGTGTGAAGTTTAGAATTAACACAGTATTTCCTGTACCTGGTCAGTGATCCAGCAAGTGGAGAGGCAGGAAGAGAGGGAGAGAGCTAATGAAAAACACATGCTGCCAATTTTTATTTTTTGTGCGGAAACACTTCTACCCTGGACTGGCGCCCTGTCTTTTTTTCTTTTCTTTCTTCCTCTGGCAGAGCTTCCTTCATCTGCAGCCATCCTTGGTAAAATCATTGTTTGCCTGGAGTAAAAGCCATGGCAGGTGTAAACATGTGATAAGTACCTTCATAGCCTCCAGGCTTGATGTATCTAGAACCAAAATTCATTTCCAGAGTCCCTGAGGGGACCCAGGTATTATTCCTCAGAAGCTTACCTCCTCATGTCCCCAAGGCCCAGGCTTCTCCTGACATCACACCTACACACACAGACACACCTACACCTCAAGCTGTCAAATACCGTTGTTCAGAAATATCAGCAGCATTCTGCCAAGTTTTCCTCCCCTTGCTTCCCTTCTACATAGGTCCCTCCTATGAGAAGAACTACCCACTTCTCCATTCCACACTCTCACACAAAGATCCTGCAGAAATGTTTTACAGTTCTTGGTAATTGGGCTTCTCTTTTTTCTTTTGAAAGTTTTTTTTTTTTTTCCTTTCCATTGTTAGAGTCAATTGGTATATTTATTTGGAAATCTGGAGGTAAGCAAGTTACATGCCTGTTACATGATTATCTTAAGAGAGAGACCGTATTACTGGCATCCTCCTCCTGTTGATAATGTATAACTATTCAGCGTTCGCTTGTGCTACACACGCGTGTGCCAGAAAAACAGTACAGAGTGTGTCCCAAGGGCACATCGTCATTACATCGACAGGTGTTCTGTCAATAGCTCTGAAAGAGCCGATACATTTGAATAGCACTGCGCTTGCTGTCAACAATCTCTTCAGCCCCGGGAAGAACAGAGTCCTGTGTGGAATATCGTGCCTGCACACACGGAAGGCACAGACTTGCTCTGGCAGCAGCCATGCATTTTGCACAACTTTTCTATGAAGTGATATAAACCATTTCAAAAGCTCTTTGATGGATTCCTATCTGATTTTATTGAGACTATAATGATGGGAAAAAAAAATTTTCTTTTGGTGCCATTCCTGGGGTGATGCTGCAGATAGCTCTTCCAATAATTGTGTACAGCAAGAACAAGTCTGTGGCTGTGAGGGGTAATTGGCTCCTCCTTACTGCCTTTATGGGGAAGTCAGTCTCAAAATTACTGAGATCGAACAGAAGCCATGGTGACTGCAAGACTGAGGCCCATATTGATCTAGAGAGAAAAGGATGAATCTGTCAGGTCCGGGCAGAATATATCATGTTCTTGGTGGGAGAATTCTTTCTGCAGAAAAGGAAAATAATCTTTCCCTCCAATGAAACACTTGAGATGAAAGTACACATACTCACAAAGGAATCTAATAGAATCTTGAACATAAAAAAGAAATTACTTTTTTTGTTTTGTTTTCATTATTATTATTATTATTCATTATTATTATTATTAGCAGCAGCAGTGATAGTTTCTGCTGAGGAAAACATTATAACGTCTCCTCCCACCACCCAGGTCTTTCTGAGTTTCCTTCAGTTTATCTGGGCATTTTTCTTTTCTCATCACAGTATTCACTTTTTAAACTCTAGTTTAAAAAGTCTTTAGTTGAAACAGAAAAAGGCAGACACATTTGGTATATATAAAATTGGCAGTAATTGCATTGGAAAACCCCAAAACACCCAGATCAGAACCAGCTGTAACCAAATATGTATGGAAAGCAGTGCACAGAATTTTCCATGGCCTGCAGCAACAATGTTATTCAAACAATCCCCGAGGTGTCTCAGCAGCGCCATATGCGATGGGAAGAAATTAGATAATGCTAAAGACTTACCAGGTGGATATTCAATCAGTACTTTGCAGAAATTCATGTAAAATTCTCTCCCTAAATTGAATACTGGAGAAATAGCTACACTGAGCTTATAAAATTAATGTCTTTGTTTTCCAGCACTCTTCCCTGACATGAATGTGTAGGGCTAAGAATCTAAGGATAAAATATGTACTGTATCAGTTAGCAGGACACATAAAGATAAGCAGCAAGGATAACCCTCAAATAATTGGCCAAAAACAAATTGGAAGTAGATTATGAGAAAATGTACAAAAGAAGAGTAATTTTCAATGCCCTTGATTCCAGATTTGAAGTAACAAGATGACTTTTTAATAAGGATCAGATTTTTGTTTCAACCATTGTCTTCCTGTAGAGTATTGCAGCTTTCTAGAATATAGTCATGATGTAGTTCTCCAGATTGAAACACCTAAAATATAGATTCCTTGTTTCACTAAATCCCAAATTTTCTGTTTCATTTAGTGCCTTTGTAATCAAACTTCACTTTACCTGGAAAAACATACCCCCTACTAATAGCCTTCTCTGTGATTGTATAATGTGCTCTGGTATCAGTACATACTCTTGGGCATTGTTTCCCTAGAAATGCCCTCTTTTTCCTTCAATAGGTTCAAATTCTGTCCAGTCTTTGAGGCCCTGACTATGCCCAATCTCTTCCATGGCTATTTTAAACCTCTGTGATCTCCTGTCTGAAGTCTCTCATAGTAGGAATGATATGGTTTCACTAAGTTGCAGGTGACTATTTTTTGGCAAGCAAGTCAGAAGGACTACCATTCATGGACATTCACACTGAGAAATAAAATAGATATTTGATAGATTCAAACAAGTTCAGTTGGGAGTGCTGAATCATAAATGCTACACTGAAGGACTTGATTTCTTAGATGTTATAGGAAATAAAAAGATGACCATACAGCCCCATTTGCTCTGCGTGGTTCCATTTTGTACCCTCTGTCACGGTATGTTATGAGTTGTATCGCCTGAATCTCAAAGTCGTTTCCATTTGGATGCTAAATAATATGACTCCTTTATCAGTCCTTGTTGAGCACTTATTATCATTATAGGAATGATGCTGAGGCTGAAACTCCAGTACTTGGGCCACCTCACATGAAGAGTTGACTCATTGGAAAAGACTCTCATGCTGGGAGGGACTGGGGGCAGGAGGAAAAGGGGACAACAGAGGATGAAATGGCTAGATGGCATCACCAACTCAAAGGACATGAGTTTGAGTGAACTCCGGGAGATGGTGATGGACAGGGAATCCTGGTCTGCTGCGATTCAAGGGGTCGCAAAGAGTCGGACACGACTGAGTGACTGAACTGAACTGAACTGAACTAAATATTCTGAATTCTCTATGAATTAACTTATTTAAACTATACAACAGCCTTAGAGTTAGTAAAATTATTTTTACTTTCTAAATGAAGAAACAGAAGCCCGGGGATTATCATTCAAATCATCACACAACTATGGAGGTTAAAGCACCTGTATAAGGCACAAGCTGGAAAATTTACACTAGGTTTCTCTGAATTCTAACCTGGAATTTTTGAAACTACAGGTAAAATTAACATGAAATATTTATGAAGGGGGTTAGCAGTGCCTAGAGAATTTTCCCTAGAGTTAAGCAGATTTAAATGTTGAAATAAATGACACCCAATGTTTTCTAAACAAAGGCATCTATGATATTCTCACAGAAAGACCACAAATACTTGAAGAGGGTTGAAAGCAGGAGCAGAAGTAGATCCAGCTGTTAATGAAATGGTCTCTGAGTCTTTCAGCACCAGCTTGCTCAGATCCTGAATACAGAGAGTTCTTACAGCTTTCCAACATCCTGCAGGTACTTGGATTTATGGACGTGTTCAGAATAGGGGAGAAATAATTAAAAATATAATTATTTGGAAAACTTTGTCTTATGAAAAGATATGTTAATATCCATACCCTTCTTGGTGGCTTTTAACCTAAATGAACCTAGCAGATACTTGTAAAATATTAGCAGTGGTAGTACTATTTTAGGATGCACTAATCGTCTCCACTGAACGTACTCATGAGATGTGTGCTCAAAGATGTTCAACAAATTCATTATAGATGATTTTGTAATGGATTTCATATTCATTGGAAGGACTGATGCTGAAGGTCAGCTCCGATACTTTGGCCACCGTATGTGAAGAGACAACTCATTGGAAAAGATCCTAATGCTGGGAAAGATTGAAGGCAAGAGGAGAAAGGGGCAACAGTGGATGAGATGGTTGAATGGCATCAATGGACATGAGTTTGAGCAAACTCCTGGAAACAGTGAAGGACAGAGAAGCCTGGCATGTTCTTTGGGTGACAAAGAGTCAAACAGGACTGAGAACTGAACAACAAGAAAATATGCCCACATCTATGGACAATCTTGCTGTATCAAATGTAACTTAGAAAATTATATAAATTCAGTTTAATTTTAATGAGTAGCACATTGAGAATGAAATCATTTGTTCAAACAACAGTCTATAACATTTGATTCTTTGGGCTCCCAAAACCATGACTGTTTTATCTAAGTTTGTTCTTATCCTTGGGGTCTGTAATTTTCCAGGTCATAATCCTTAACTCTGTTTCCATAAAACTCTTAGTCTTCGATAATAAGTATGTTCAAAGTTTACTTTATGTATCATCATTGCAATTCTCAGGAAGTTATATTTTCTCTAGAATGGCATGTAATTTTTGGCTGCCAGCTTTGCTTTGTGCTTTAGAAATAATTTCCATGTCTCTTTTGTTGATTATTTGATGCTTCAAATCTTATCTTCTTACCTCCATAACCTATGTCTATTTCTTTATAAATTTGTGTTTTACTTCTAGATTTAAAATGGAAGTAGATTTCACAATTTAGGGCAGTAATTTATTGAAAAGGAAAATAATTGAAAATGGATTTCCTAATGAGAAGAACATAAATGCCATTATATTGTCTGTGTAATAGCATAAACATTAAACATGTTTGCAGGAATTCAGGAACACCTATAACAATGTCATCTTAATTAACAATTACTTTCTCTTCTGTGATTCATAGTAGTTGTAAATGGGCATTTATATATGTCAACTGAAGCATTCAATTTAATGTCACTTGACATTTACTGTTAAGTACGATTATGCTTACTTTTTAATACATAAAGTAACAATAATGTGCTTGCTCCTTCATCTCTAGATCAGGAAAATACTTCCTAGTTATTCAGTGTGAAGATGTACACACTACCTTAAACTAAGCATTATTGCCAAGCCAATGTCCAGTACCTCAACTGTCCTTTGGATATCACCTCTCTATCATGGAGTATGCATATTTCAGAGAGACTGCCCTCACCCCCAACTCAGCCTCAGAGGTTTGTCCTGATTAACCCAAGTCACTGTGGGTAATCTGATATCCTGGGCCAACACAGTTTAGCTTGATTATATCATATAGCAATTAGCATTTTGGTTTTATGCTAAAGAAGGCAATACCTTTGAGATAATTCAAGATATCCTAACCAAAATATTTGTGTCATCCTAATTTACTAATAACTTACAAATGGAATATTACAATTTATATATTTGATAATATACATACATAAATATATATATTAAGATTGTAAAAGCACTAGGCACTCAGTCTTGTACAATTCTTTGCTACCCCATGGACTATAGCCTGCCAGGATCTTCTGTCCATGGGATTCTCCAGCCAAGATTCTGAAGTGGGTAGCCATTCCCTTCTCCAGGGGTCTTGCCAATCCAAGGATCAAATGCCTCCCTGGTGGCTCAGAGATTAAAGCATCTGCCTCCAATGTGGGAGACCCGGGTTCGATCCCTGGGTCGGGAAGATCCCCTGGAGGAGGAAATGGCAATCCACTCCAGTATTCTTGCCTGGACAATCCCATGGACAGAGAAGCCTAGTAGGTTACAGTCCACGGGGTTGCAAAGAGTCAGACACGACTGAGCGACTTCACCTCACCTCACCTATTTAGGCAGACTACCATCTGAGCCACCAGGGAAGCCTGTACTGAGATATCTGAGATATAAAATCTAGCTATCCATATGTATATCTTATGTATATATACATATATATATCGCTGTTGTTATTCAGTTGTTAAATTGTGTCCAACTCTTCGCAACCCCATGAACTGCAGCATGCCAGGTTTCCCCTGTCCTTCACTATCTCCTGCAGTTCATCGAACTCAAGTCCATTGAATCAGCGATGCCATCCAACCATCTCATCTTCTGTCACCCCCTTCTACTCCTGCCCTCAATCTTTCTCAGTGTCAGGATTTTTTTCAATGAGTTGGCTCTTCACATCAAGTGGCCAAAAGTACTGGAGCTTCAGCATCAGCATCAGTCCCTCCAATGTATATTCACAGTTGACTATATATATTTATCTCCATCCTCAAAATGGTAGCAAGATTTTTCCTTAAACCCTACTGCTAAAGAAAGCAAAATCCATTGTATTTGCAGAAAGTTTTACACTTCATGGTAGCTACTATGGCAAAACATCTTTTTTTCAAAAACACAGTTAACTAATACAGGAATTTCTGCCTTGAGGAAACTCTCTCAACCGTGGCACAGGAAGATGGAGCCCACGTGAAAATCAGGAGTCTAAGATAACTAAGTCCACCTAAGCTAAGCAGGCAGAAATCTAAGTTCAGGACTGTGGAAGTCCATGGAATTTGTGGAGCATGGACCCAGAGAAAAAGGAACTGTGGGTGAGGCAGGAGATAGATGAGCCTCAGGCTGAACAACTGGAGTTTTTCGCCTGAGGACAGATACTTTAAGACAAAGACAACAGCAAGATGGAGGAGAAACTGAGCCTTGCCCAGATAAGAGATAAAGAGACTCCTCATTCTTGGAATCAAGTAGACCTTCCTATCAGTTCAGTTCAGTTCAGTTGCTCAGTCATGTCCAACTCTTTAGTGAAGTGAAGTCGCTCAGTCGCGTCCGACTCTGCGAGCCGGTGGACTGTAGCCTACCAGCCTCCTCTGTCCGTGGGATTTTCCAGGCAAGTCCTGGAGTGGGTTGCCATTTCCTTCTCCAGAGGATCTTCCCAACCCAGGGATCAAATCTGGGTCTCCTGCGTTGTAGACAGACACTTTACTGTTTGTGCCACTAGGGAAGTCTGTCCAACTCTTTGTGACCCCATGAACCGCAGCACGCCAGGCCTCCCTGTCCATCACCAACTCCCGGAGTTCACCCAAACCCATGTCCATTGTGGAGAAGGCAATGGCAACCCACTCCAGTACTCTTGCCTGGAAAATCCCATGGACAGAGGAGCCTGGTAGGCTGCAGTGCATGGGGTCGCGAAGAGTTGGACATGACTGAGTGACTTCACTTTCACTTTTCACTTTCATGCATTGAAGAAGGAAATGGCAACCCACTCCAGTATTCTTGCCTGGAGAATCCCAGGGATGGAAGAGCCTGGTGGGCTGCCATTTATGGGATCGCACAGAGTCAAACACGACTGAAGTGACTTAGCAGCAGTAGCAGCATGTCCATTGAGTAGGTGATGCCATCCAACCATCTCATCCTCTGTCATCCCCTTCTCCTCCTGCCCTCAATCCTTCCCAGCATCAGGGTCTTCAGGTCTCTTCCTGACTATACTTGAGCAGAAAGACTCTTAAAAAGTCAAATGGGAGCAGGTGCCACCCCATTGTAAGTGATGTTGACTTATCCACAGGCTTCTTCACTGGAATCCACTTTGGCTAAGAGATGCATGTATACACAAGGGAGGACCTTGTTAGGTGCTTAGTCACTCAGTTGTGCTTAACTCTTTCCGACCCCCATGGGCTGTAGCCAGCCAGGCTCCTCTGTCCATGGATTCTCCAGGCAAGAATACTTGAGTGGGCTGCCATTTCCATTGAACATGAGTCTCCTGCAATGCGGGTAGATTCTTTATCATCTGAGCCACAAGGGAAGACCTTGAGATAAGTCAATAAAGACTCAGAACCAGGCAAAGCAAGATGACTGGACAAAGAAAATCCAGAAGAAATGCCCTATATAAGTGATTTAAACTACCTCGAGGGCTTGACTCTGAGTCTGCCTGTGTGAGTCTATTACAGGTACCATTTTGTGTACTAGTAAATGTTTCTATTTCACTACTTTACGTCACTTTGTGGGAATTTATTTCTACAAAGCAGACACCCTTGCCATGGTCTAGGGGCTAGGATGCAGTGTTCTCACTTCAATCTCTAGCTGGGGATCCAAAATCCTGCCTCAAGCCACTGCAGGCTAAAGTGACCTGAGATTTTGGGAGCAGGAAAACGTCTATGCAGAGGTACCTTTTGGGTCTTCAGCTGAGGCCTAGGTTTGTTTGCAAAGTCTAACAGAAATCAGAGGCTTCCAGGCTGGAATTGAGAGTTGTCAAGATTCGGAACATCTTTAATAGCAAATAATTAAACGGGCGTTAATTGAAACAAAAGGAAAACTTGGTAAGCACCTAGAAGGGATTATGCAAGGTTTCATAAGAGGGGGAAATAGTCAAAATGGGAACACAGGGAAATACCCAAGACACACAAACTGCATAATTTTTCCTAGGGCTAATTATGAATGAGAGCATGATTCAACCTAGAGCCATCAGAATTTTACTGAAACAACTACACCCCTTTCTCCCTCAATCCTTAAAACTACTGTATCATGAAATGACAGTTTCTTAAAATGAAAAAGATCAATCCCACAAATTTTCTAAAAATCAATTATCCAATAGGAAAGAGATGGATTACCATTGATTGCATCCTGCCTGAGTTAGAGATGATGGATGATTGCAGTCATGGCATTGATTTCTGGGAGCCGGCTTACTCAGGTCTTGCATGGCTTATCATGGGGCCACCCACCGCGAAAATGCATGCATACAGGACAGATTCCACACTTTGCATTCTATCAAGGCCCTCTAGCTATTCTTTTGTTCATATAACTTTGACCTAAATGTACCTAAATTTAAGCACTGCTACTCACTGTAAATATTCTGTTCAGATACAATGACTCAGAAGGAGAGGGCAGCCATATAAACGATCTTCTTCCGTCACTGTGGTTTGTTCCTAAGTAAAGATCTTGAGAGCTCAACTTGTGACTCATGCAAATCTTTCACATTTTCAAGTAACCAGGGAACATGTGCAATATTAGGGGTTTATTTCAACCTGCATCATTTCAGGATGATAAATATTTCCATTCAGTTTCAATTTATCCACTCTATGAAATACGACATATATACTTTTTTTGGGTCGATAGTGACTTGTTAGTTAAGTAGAATGCATTATGACTTCAAGAAGACTATTTTTATTTAAATTTATTTAAATCGGACATTTTTTCTTGAAAGGCATCTCAACTTCAGTTTCATCTACTGTTCCAAGAATCACATGAACACAGGACTGGTAACGAGTCATTTCAGATTCCACAATGCACATACTGTTCCTCTCATCATTTACCAAATGCAGCAGTTAAGCTTCACTGCCCGCTCCTTGACTCACTGATTTACTGGCTGCTGAAGGAAACTGCCAAATGCACACTTACAGGGGTGCTTGTTGGAACTGGGTTAACTATCGTGATGCCAGTTAAAAAGGACAACTGCTAACATCCTCATCACCATAATATGTGCACTGCTCATTACACAAAATAAATGGGGAAAACTGTTGATGAATGAGCAAAGCAAAAGAAGTAGGAAATTTATCTTTGTCTCTGTTATGCATTAACCTAAGTCAATTTGACTGTTCCACCAATGTCAATTTTTTTTTTGAATTTTGTGTTATGTTCTTGGTAGATGTTGGTAAACTTCATGGTTATAGGAAGGAGGGCAGTACCTTTTTAAAAAAATGAGCTCTTCTGATATATTTTACCAAATGTGGTACATTTATTATTACACAGTACTGAAGAGTCACACAAACTGCTCTGTCCTTTGAAGCAGTCTTTGCCCTTGGTGCAAGGCACTTCACCTTGAGGAAATGGTCATTCGTCAGACACAACACTGACAGATAAGAATAATGAAGAACTGACTGCATAGATTAGCGTTAATTAGCAATATGTTTAATACATATATTTAATATATTTTGATAGTTGCATATTTAGTAACATATATAAAATTAATACTTGATTATTTTCACATAAATTATCACACATAGTAGTTCCAAGTTGAAATTTTTCATGTATGGGGCATAGTTTGATAATATCGCTGGGAGTTATCATCTAACTTGTGAGAAGCATACTAAGAAGAAAATAAATAGAAATAAACTTCCTCAATACATCATGTTTTCTCCATGTGGCAGTGGGAATACATATCATTGTTTCCTGAGACTTAACAAAATCAACCCTGAATTACAACGTGAGGAGAACACAAGTCTAGTGTCAGCCATTATTTGGAAGTGGAGCCTAAAACTAGATGAATTAGATATTATTATTTATCACCATTTTATTATCAACATGAGACTTTTTATATCTGAATTGTTCATGGCTGGGTCCAATATTATGTAGAGAAATACAGAAAATTGAGAAAGTATTGGCTGAGTTATCATATTAGTATAAGTTGACATGCTAGAATTTTGGCAGTTAGAGGACAGGCTAGTAGATCATTTATATAATGATTTTTATAGAAAAATAGTTGTGAAAAACTAGCCATCCAAGCAAGCAGATCTGTGCTAAGGAAAGGAGGACGAGGCATAAATCAACATGCATCGAACACCTAGGTTTCAGACACAGCACTAGTTGTGATCACATACAATCTCCTTTATTATGGAGACTGTCTCTGTGAGGTATGGGATATTATTCTCATGTTTTTAGATGATGATACACTATGAGTCATGCTAGACAGATCTACTTACATTAACCTAACAATTATATTATAAAAGTAAATTGAAAAACTGTTGACATGTAGGGTATGAAACATCTGGATTTTGTTCTTAAAATACAAGTTTTTATTGACTTTCTACCATATAAATGCAGCTGTACTCTAACTCTGAAATGTAACATCATCAAAGTTCTTTACTGGATGGTTACGCTGTACTTTTTTTCCTTTTCTGGGTACTCCCTGGTCATTTTGTCCTGTTTATATTATTTTTATATCCTTGCAAGATGTAAAGATAGTGTTTTCATGAAATGAGTGTTGTTTTTCTTTGATTCAGGAGGCTGACTATACTGTGGCCATCCTGTGTGCATGCTAAGTCACTTCAGTAATGTCCCATTCTTTGTTACCCTACGGACTGCAGCCTGCCAGGCTTCTCTGTCTATGAGATTCTCCAAGAAAGAACACTGCAGTGGGTTGCTATACCCTCCTCCAGGGAATCTTCTTGACCCAGGAGTCGAACCTGCATCTCTTACGTCTCCTGCATTAGCAGGCAGGTTCTTTACCACAGGCGCCACCTGGAAAGCCCCCTGTGGTTACCATTAGTTCAGTTCAGTCGCTCAGTCATGTCTGACTCTTTGCGACCTCATGAATCGCAGCACGCCAGGCCTCCCTGTCCATCACCATCTCCCGGAGTTCACTCAGACTCACGTCCATCGAGTCCGTGATGCCATCCAGCCATCTCATCCTCTGTCGTCCCCTTCTCCTCCTGCCTCCAGTCCCTCCCAGCATCAGAGTCTTTTCCAATGAGTCAACGCTTCATGTGAGGTGGCCAAAGTACTGGAGTTTTCAGCTTTAGCGTCATTCCTTCCAAAGAAATCCCAGGGTTGATCTCCTTCAGAATGGACTGGTTGGATCTCCTTCAGAATGGACTTGTTGGATCTCCTTGCAGTCCAAGGGACTCTCAAGAGTCTTCTCCAATACCACAGTTTAAAAGCATCAATTCTTCGATGCTCAGCATTCTTCACAGTCCAACTCTCTTATCCATACATGACCACAGGAAAAACCATAGCCTTGACTGGACGGACCTTAGTCGGCAAAGTAATGTCTCTGCTTTTGAATATACTATCTAGGTTGGTCATAACTTTTCTTCCAAGGAGTAAGCATCTTTTAATTTCATGGCTGTAATCACCATCTGCAGTGATTTTGGAGCCCCCCAAAATAAGAGTCTGACACTGTTTCCATTGTTTCTCCATCTATTTACCACAAAGTGGTGGGACCGGATGCCATGATCTTTGTTTTCTGAATGTTGAGCTTTAAGCCAACTTTTTCACTCTCCTCTTTCACTTTCATCAAGAGGCTTTATAGTTCCTCTTCACTTTCTGCCATAAGGGTGGTGTCATCTGCATATCTGAGGTTATTGATATTTCCTGGCAAACTTGATTCCAGTTTGTGTTTCTTCCAGTCCAGCATTTCTCATGATGTGCTCTGCATATAAGTTAAATAAGCAGGGTGACAATACACAGCCTCGATATACTCCTTTTCCTATTTGGAACCAGTCTGTTGTTCCATGTCCAGTTCTAACTGTTGCTTCCTGACCTGCATACAGATTTCTCAAGAGGCAGGTTAGGTGGTCTGGTATTTCCATCTCTTTCAGAATTTTCCACAGTTTATTGTGATCCACACAGTCAAGGGCTTCGGCATAGTCAATAATGCAGAAATAGATGTTTTTCTGGAACTCTCTTGCTTTTTCCATGATCCAGCGGATGTTGGCAATCTGAACTCTGGTTCCTCTGTCTTTTCTAAAACCAGCTTGAACATCAGGGAGTTCACCGTTCACGTATCATACCTATGTCTAAAACTCTCATTCATCTGGGCACTTGATGGAACCCATAAAAAGTATAACACTTGCCTACGATGAACTTATCTTTGCCCAGAATTTAAGCCCTTTTTCCTTTGTGAGGAGCTACTCTACATACTGTAGCATTGAAATTGATTGGTCTCATTTCAGATGGTATTTTCTTTTTGTACTTTACTCAAAAGACCACTTGGAAACCAGGAGAGTTTATACATAAGTTATATTTTAACTGACACTTACTACCAAAGGGCTTCCCTGGTGGCTCAGATGGTAAAGATTCCACCTGCAATTCAGGAGACTGGGGTTCAATTCCTGGGTCAGAAAGATCCCCTGGAGAAGGGAATAGCTACCCACTACAATATTCTTCCCTGGAGAATCCCATGGACAGAGGAGCCTGGTGAGCTATGGTCCATGGGGTTGCAAAGAGGTGGACATGACTGAGCGACTAACACTTTCACCACCAAAAGCTTGTTAATAGTTCAGAAGATTAATGAGTGTTAATGCTTACCAGCAAACAATATCTTCTGTAATGGGTTTATGGGGCGAAATAAAGATTTGTGACCTCATTGCTCTAACCTGCTCCTCCCTTTTAAAATATTGATACTTGTTCTGTAGCCACTTATAACCCTCTGTTGAGCCTAATTGGAGGCACTTGGTCCCACTGCTAGCTTCTGCCTATGATAAATATTTAATCACTGACCGGGAGCTCCTTTTTGAGAACATACATTGGTCTATGACTCTTGAAAATAGAATAAAGAGCATGGTTACCTGGAAGGCGCCTTCACTCCCTGGTCCAGGGTTGAGAAAGGTCCATCCAATTACCTCTGCTGAGAAACAGCAGTCTCCTTCTCACCAACTGTCTGACATTTAGACGTTTCTCTCCTCACCTCTTCCCATCGGTGTGAAAAGGAGCTGAATACAAAACGCAAGTCCGCTTTGCTAGCATATTTCCTCCTCATCACAAAGTTAGGCCATGGATATATGGTGTGTCACTCTAACTGTGTCATTTTTCTCTCCAATTAAAAATAATGGATGCTCTTGGCCTGTCACACTGTACAATATTCCTGTAGGGAGGAAATTAGTTGGTATCTCCACAGAGCCATTGTCCACTAATTTGAAGTTCAAGGTCTGACTGCGATCCATCTCATGTGCCCCCACATATCAGAGTGTCACTGAGAATCCACACTTCCCATGGGAAGACTCTGACAGGCACGATAACAGCTGAACCCATTTTTCCCGGAACAATTTTCATGCAAACTGGGAATGAGAAAGAATCATCACATCTTTCAATTACACAACTGTATTTCCTGGAAGAAAGTCTTCTGAATTTGTCAGTAGCTATTTTATCACATGGATGTTAATATATTTCACTGGCCAATTTTCTGTGACACATGCACTTTGAGAATACACACAGAAAAAAGAGGTCTTAATATATTAGGAAAAAGGATGTACAGACACCATTGGTCAAAGGAAGCTGGGTGTGTGTGTTCTCTTGGTATTGCAATTCTCCGACATGGAGAAGAATATATACGAAAATGTGTATATTCTGCCTGTTTACCTTAGGACAGTTGAACTGCCAATGGCTAGTAGAATAAGTGCTGAAAATCTGAATATTGAAACGCAATTATTGAAGAGGTGCAAAAACATTTAATTAAATCTTGTAAGCCAGAAGTAAATTTTAATAGTTAAAAATATTTCATTTCTCTTCAATTACACCTACTCAGCCTTCAGGGTAGAGACAACTTTCCTTGAAGGGAATTCTGTTCCAGTTTATAATTGGAGCCAATATTAGTTATTGTTTGAAAACTACCACTCTATTCTCATCTCTAAAGATTGCAAAATACAGGTAAAAGGAATATAAAAGGAAGAAAAAATATAATCAAAAACATTAAAGGGTTAGCACTTAAATTATTTCATGACATCATCATTAAGGTCAAGCTTAGAACTATTCTAGTAACTAGAATACAGCAAATAGGGTGTTTTGAAGGGAAAAAAATTCATGGGCTTCACTAACTTTACTGAGATTTATTTTCATATCATACAATATTTTCTAATTATAGTTCCTCAGATATTTGTTTAGGTATCTCCAGGATATGAGCTACAATAATTTCAAGCATATAGCATGAATAAAGACAAATTTGCAAGTAAAGAATTGTTATTTTTTCACTTTAATTCATTAGTTCTTTGTTCTTTTATATATTCAGCAGATATATTTAATATGCTTAATACTTTTACAGATAAAATAGATACTTCTATCTCACTTTAGTTCATTTTAAGAGTGCATATTAAATATATCTTTCTTGTTCCTAAGATAAATGTTGGATTTTAAATTTAATTGCTCAAAATAATTTTAAGGAGTACCTGCCCAGTATTTCACTTTGTACAACAGTAAGGTGATTTCCATTTTTTTCATAAGTATAGATAATTTTGAAATTAGGACATCTATGCATATGCATTCTATATCTTTTTAGCAACTTCTGAAACTTCAGATAAATATCCCCATATAAGAACTAATATATTTGAAAGCCATCTCTTTCTAATTATTTTCCCAAATTGATTGTTACAAAATATTGAGAAGAGTTCCCTGTGAAAAAGAATAGATACATGTATAGCCGAATCATTTTCTGTACACCTGAATCAAACACAGCATTATTAACCAACTCTACTAATATAAAATAAAATTTTAAATCAAATATATCTCTAAGTTACTTGAACAACAGTCTTGGAGATTAGGGGGCTTCCTATCTTAACTATTGCCCTAAAAACATATTAGAAAAATTTGTCAAATCATCAGAAGATAAAAGTAAAAGGACAATTGCTTTTTGAAGTCTTTCACTTGTTACACTAGTTTTAACCAACAAGAGAAATTTCCTGTGTGAGAAAAAAATTAAGTAGCACTCCACAGCAAGCCATGGGATACTTTTGTCCTATAAGTTCATTAAGTGTACATCAATTAATCTAAATATAGCTAAGAGGAAGAAGCTGGAGAAGGCCTGCATGCAACAACAAAGACTCAGGGCAACCAAAAAAGGAGAAAAGCCTGGAGAGGGCAAAACTACTGTTGGAGGATGGTGATTACTTAAAAATATATCATGTGAAGAAGGATGATTCAGAAGATGTAGAGATGTAGCATATACTATTAAGACTAGAATAGGAAGTGAATTTGAATTTAAATTAATCAAAAGATTAAGGTTAGACAGAGCAAAATACAATGCTATATATTTGAAACACAATTTCATCTTATTTTACTGTGCTATAAAAATGTCTTCCCAGGAGAACTGGAAAAGGCAACAGGGATAAAAGACACTATCAGTCTAGAACACTAATGTGGATGTCTACATAAAGAGAAGACAGTGAATTCTGAATTTTCTTCCATTCCTAGAATTCAGATTACCAGTGACTTAAAATGCAAAAATCATCGAGGCTAAACCATCTCTCTTATGACTTCACATATTTAAACTAAAAGCAATAAATCATATGTAGAATCCAATACAAAGTCACTTAACTTGAAAATAGAAACGGAGTGATCTCTACTCTTTCAGAAATTGGTTAAAACAAAAATGGAAAGGAATTTATGTGAGAGTTCCAAGAAAAATGACTTATAGCATATAAATGTAGACTTGTAGTGTACACACACATATACACATTCAGTAGATGGATTTATAGCAAAGAGTTTGGGATGGTTTTTAATCTTATTTTAGTTACAAGGGATATTAAAATACATTTTTCTGTTTTGCAAAAGAAAATCTTATTAAAATAAGACCTTTGAAATGATACTCTTATTTTTTTCTTTAGATTGTACTAAAGTTATATCATATTTTTATATGATATCAATCTGTTGCAATAGTTAACACTGCAAAGAGGCATAGAAGTAGAAAATTTTCAAGGAGGCAGTTTTTTGTTTGTTTGTTTGGCTTAAACAGAAATTTTTCTACAGTTCTGGAGACTGGGAAGTTTCTTATCAGGGTGTCAGCATGGAAAGTTCCGGTAAAGGCTTGCTGTATTCTCACATGGCTTGAAAGAGCAAGAGATCTCCTCTAGTGTCTCCTCTTCCCTTATCCATGGGATCTTCTTGACCCCGGAATTGAACCGAGTGGGTTCAAGGTCTCCCTCACTGAAGGCAGATTCTTCACTGTTTGAGCCACCAGAGAAGCCCGATTGAAATATAGCGATTACAATGTCGTGTTAGTTTCAGATACACAGCACACTGATGTTTGAAGAGGGTGCAGCTTCCCACTCCAGTATTCTTGACTGGGAAACCCCATGAACAGAAGAGCCTGGCAGGCTATAGTCCTTTGGGTTGCACAGAGTTGGACATGACTGAAGCAACTTAGCATGCATGTATATATATTATTTTTCAGATTATTTCCCTTTATTGTTGTTGTTGTTCACTAGCTAAGTCGTATCTGACTCTTTGCAACTCCATAAACTGCAGCATGCCAGGCTTATCTGTCCATTATTATCTCCCTGATTTTGCTCAAACTCATGTCAATTGACTCAGTGATGCCATCCAACCATCTCATTCTCTGTCCACCACTTCTCCTCTTGCCCTCAATTTTTCCCGGCATCTGGGTCTTTTCCAGTGAGTTAGCTCTCCACATCAGGTCACCAACGTTTTGAGTATAGTTTTGAGCATAGTATGCTATACAATAGGTCCTTGATGATAATCTATTTTATATATAATAGGGTGTATATGTTAATCCCACCCTTCTAATTTATCCTTCTCTCCCTTTCCCCTTCAATAAGCATAGGCTTGTTTTCTATGTCTTTGGGTCTATTTCTTTTGTGTAAATAAGTTGATTTACACCTTTTTTTAAAATTCTACATATAAGTGATATCATATGATATTTCTCTTTGCCTAACTTAGTTCACTTAATATGATAATCTCTAGGTTCATCCATGTTACTGAAAATGGCATTATATTATTTTTTATAGTTGAATAATAGTTCATTATGTATACATATATACCTCACATCTTCTTTAGCCATTCCTCTGTTGGCTTCCATGTCTTGGCTATTGTAAACAGTGCTGCAGTGAACACGGTGTGTGTATTTTTTTAATCAACATTTAAGGAGACAGTTCTTTGATGAGATGAAACTTTTCTGGGCTAACTTAGGATTTTGCTTTCTCTGTCTCCACTATTATCAAAATATCACTCCACAATGTGTTTGAAACCCCCTTCTCCACTAAAGTAGGACACAAATATATGACAACATTATAATATGAGATGACCAGAAATCTGTATTATTTTCCTGTTGCTGCTCTAAGGGATCATAACCTTAGTGTCTTAAAACAATATGCATTTATTATTTTATTGTTTTGGAAGTCAGAAGTTTGAAATCAGTTTCATGGGGTTAAAATCAAGATATCATCAAGGCTGTAAGCCTTTCTGGAGGCTCTAGAGAGAATCCATTTCCTGGCTTTTACTACGTTCTGGAGTCTGCCCATATTCGTACAATACCAGTAATGATGGGCTGGGTTCATTTTACATTTATTGTATTAGTCTGACTTCCACCTCTCTCTTCCACTGTTAAATATTTTTGTGACTATCT
Source organism: Nanger dama (assembly GCA_917880005.1). NCBI lineage: Eukaryota > Metazoa > Chordata > Mammalia > Artiodactyla > Bovidae > Nanger > Nanger dama. The sequence continues at coordinate 7,567,041 of CAKJTW010000032.1, read as the reverse complement.
TGGGCCCACCTAGATAATGTAAGATTATCTCCCATCTCAACGTCAGTAATTAGAAATCTTAATTATACTTGAGACCTTAAAAGTCCACTGTAATATAGCCTAACACATTCTCAGATTCTGGGGAATAGAACATAGGCATCTTTGGTGGGGATAAGTGCATTCTTCTACCTACTACAGAGTCAAATGGCATACATGCAGTGAGAGAGAGAGAAAATTGAATTTCAGTATCTATAGATAAATCTGGAGATTTTGCCTCAACTTTAGATAAAATAGGCTTCCATTTGGCAGTACTTTGCGTCAAAATGAGGACAACTGAGTTGCATTTTAGCTGATCTTCCATCTCAAGTCATTTGCTAAGTGATATTCCCAAAGTGGAAGAATAAATTTATATACATCCTGAGGATGACCCTTTTGTAAACATTTATTTTCCCTTTTATTTACTGACTTTTAAATGTGGCCAAGGAGGGTATGGAAGAGATTCCAAACAAGTAGTGCCACTGTAAAAGTGAAAAACTTCTATCTTGTTCAATGTGTTGTGAAATTTTGTATACATGAAGTTAAAGGGCAAGAGTCTCACAGAATTAATTATGGAGCAATGCAAAAAAAAAAAAAAAGAAGAAGAAAGGAAAATTGAACATCTGTGTTCAATTAAAGGGCTAGACAATACTACCTAGAGAGGTCATCTTTGTGTGAGCCAACATGAACGACCTATAACTTGATTCGCAGGAAGAGAGCTATAAAGAAATAAATATTTTTGGTGGAGATAAAAATAGCTGACCTACTTTAACAGCTTGTGTTTTTCTTATTTGTTTCACTGATGATTCCCCAGGAGTCCCATCTAAATTACCACTGGGGTTAAAAGGAAATGCTCTTTAAATATCTTTGAAAAAGTATTAAAGTATTTGTAGTTGTGTATCAGTTGACCATCAAGTCATGTCACATGGAATTTGCACTTTTTATGATTAAGAGCAATTCGTTGTCTAGCAAACTCTATGTTCCTGATTCTCTAAACAGAAAGAGTTTAACCAAATATTAAGACATGGATGGTTCTGTAATTTATTAAAACAGGCTTTAATGGGTAAGATAGAATGTCATGCTAAATAGTGAGTAATCCTTCTATTTCTACATAAGAACATCCTAGATGGTATCATTCTTTAGCCTTCTAGGATAATATCTGTTCCAGCATTCTTAAATCTAAATGCAGACCCATTGTCTATTTCCTTTGAAAATTCTACATCAGTCAAGGCATTCTTGAATGTTCTACAAAATCAAATAGATTCATGATCAGGGTTTTTTTTTCCCTCTATATCCAAGGAAAGATATAATGATGCCAATGGCTTAGACTATGTTCTTTGCTTATAACCTCCAGGGAGCTGATATATCTAAAACTCTTTACAGATATTACATAGTATACACTTCTCCCATTCTGCTGATTTTAAACTTTTATTTTGTATCGGGGTATAGCCAGTTAACAATGTTGTGATATTTTCAGGTGAATAGCAAAGGGACTCAGCCATATATATATGTATCCATTCTTTCCCAAACTCCCCTCCCATCCTGGCAGCTACATAATACTGAGCAGAGTTCCATGTGCTATACAGTAGGACCTTGTTGGTTATCCATTTTAAGTATAGCAGGGTATACAGGGTCCATCCCAAACTCCCTAACTATCCCTTGCCCCCAGCAACCATAAGTTTGTTCCCTAAGTCTGTGATCTCCCATTCTGTTACTGATCTATATTCAGAGTGTGTGAGATGCAGTTTATCTTTTAAATGTGTGATGCTTTTTATGAAGGACACCCCAAAACTAATGTTTAAAGTGGCAGTGATATACAATCTAAGAAATAATGGCAATTACAAAGTTGGGACAAGAGCCACATATTTGTACTCTGAATAGTAATTTTTGTATAAGATTTTCATTTCCATTTGTAAATTTGGATTCTAGAATAACAAGTAAAATCTGGTGAAGACTATACTTTCATTAATTCCAAAAATATCCAATGATGTGTTCTCAGGTGAAGGATGTCAGTGCATTTTTCATGTGGAAAATATTTAGGGGCATAGACCATCAGGAACATAGCAAAACATAGCAAACTTGTGCTCATATAATTTCATTTTGTTTTCTTTAACATATAATGAAAATGTCTTGGCATTTAAATCTAAGGAAGATAGATAAAATAAAATTGTCTTAAAGCAGTTATTCAAGATTTATTATAGCGTAAGCTACAGAGTAAAGCCTGTACTCAGAAGCTTTTATGTTTCTTGGAGGGGAGATGGAGGGAAGGCTTGCCTTTCCTGACTGTATCCCATTAGCTAAACAAAAATTCACCTTGTTTTTAGAAAAGATATATTGAACACTAGTGAAAATTAGTGAAGGGCCAAGATAAATTCTGGATGCACATTTTCATTGCAAATTACTCCTTACTTTCCTCCCTTGCAATAAATTCAGGATATAGTTAAAGAAACTGTGTGGACTTTGGTCTTATCCAGCACACTCACCATTTTGTGTTGGGAATTCCCACATCTTAAGCACATTAGACACTTCCTACCTAGGTAGGCTCTCGTTCCCCTGGCGACTCAGAAGGTAAAGAGTCTTCCTGCAAACCAGGAGACCTGGGTTTGATCCGTGGGTCAGGAAGATACCCTGGAGAAGGGAATGACAGCCCAATCTAATATTCTTGGCTGGAAAATTCCATGGACAGAGCCTGGCAAGCTATGGCCCATGGGGTTGCATAGAATTGGACATGACTGAGAAACACATACACGTGCACACACACACACACACACACACACACACGGTTGAGTCCATGAATGTGGGCCCGTACAATCTAAAGAGACAAGACTTTGGAGTTATGCCCTGCCACTGGATGGAAAATGAAATGGTGAAATGCAAATAAAGACTGCACTCTTGCTCAAGAGACCATTTGATTGTGTTGAGTATGGTAATAACTTGGTCCAAGTGTCACAGGTCACTTAGTTGGTAAATTTCACTTACTGAATTTGGGCTGAGTCCCTGCTGTCCAAATGTGTTGACTGGTTGTCCCTTGGATAAGTAATAAGGGACAGCATTACCATGTTTTAGCTTTGACATATTGGGGAGCAGGGAAGGTTAATAAAATAAAGGCAAAGGAAGACAGAGTAAAAACACTGATGCAAATGTCAGTTTTTAAGGTATTTAAAGTATAATAATGAATATGGATAATTTGGCTGTTTGCACAGCCGGAGTAGATGCCATATAACTTACTGACATTCAGCTAGCCTCTATCAATATACAGCCATACCAAAAAAAATGTCTTAAGATGTTAACTGCACAAATGCCTGCAAACTTGCACTGAACAGCTTTGCCCATTAATCCTCAGGTTTTGAACAGAGTTATGACTAGCTAAAAATTATTCTCTCATTGAAACATAAGGAGGGCTGCCTTTAACACCTCCCATTGTCCTTAAAATATATGAATACTTTCCCAGAAGGATATTTCACATTTGCAAACTTGGGTTGAAAAAGTTAGGTAATTTGAGATGGAAAACTATTGTGTGTACATTAATAAAGTAATAACCTTGAGAGTGTGTAAGCCATGGGTGAACTTCCAAGTTGAATTAAATATTTTAAATATTGATAACAAAAATGCTACAGCTTCTGCATTCTACTGCTTTATTTATTTATCTCATTGGAAAAGACCCTAATGCTGGGAAAGATTGAAGGCAGGAGGAGAAGGGGTTGACAGAGGACAAGATGGTTGGATAGTATCACCAGTTCACTGGACATGAGTTTGAGCAAGCTCTGGGAGGCCTGGCATGCTACAGTCCATGGGGTTGCAAAGATTCAGAAGACACGACTGAGCGACTGAACAACAACAATTTATTCATCTATCATCTATGTCTGTTTCATCTCTCTCATTCTTGCGACAAGATCTAAGTATTCTCTGCTTTTAGTAAATCAATGTATATATTAATATCACAAGTTATGTCTGAGCTTCACAACTATACTGTAAGATAGTTATTTCCTTATTCATGAGTCTCAGAGAAGATAAGTAACTCCTCGAAGGCCACACTAGATAATCAGCCCCATGATTCTAATGTTCACCCCAAGACACATTGAAAGCTGTCTTCCTTCCATAAGAGACAGTGTGGCCTGAACCAGAGGAACAGAAAGATGACTCTCTTCATAAATTTACCTCAGCTTCAGTTTTCTTAGGGAAAATTCACTTTTTATAATCTCAATTAATTCAGATCAGCTTTTCATGAAATCGAAATTCACAAGATAGTTGCCAACAAATTCTTATTTGTGTTGTGCTAGGAGAATCTGGCCTAAGAGGCTTATGATATAAAATTACTATATTGTTAAAATGCATTTATGAAATAGATTTTTCCCCTCCTCCCACACTGAGTATAGAAAAATGACGTGCCATCCATATTGACATGCTCTACCTACATGCTATTATTCCTGGGCCACCTTGAAGGGAGGATACAATAAGGGTTCGTTTGTTATATGCCTACAACAATAGATGGGTTTAAGTGGCTTTCTCTGTTACTGCATTCACAGCAGATTTCTTATTGTGTGATATAACATGATGTACACAAGCAAGGAGCAAAATTCCCAGTGTGGCTTATCTTTTTCTGAAAGTGACACTAAGCAGTATTATGTTTTACTACTTGTCTCAGTTTCTTATTGTTTTGATACACTTCATGGTAAATGGTGAGCCATTGTTCATTCCCAGCTAGTTTTTAATCTTAACCCAAAGAAAACTTTTGGCACTTCTTTGTGTGCCTTATCAGAATCACTCAGCCAATTCAAATGGATTTTTAAGACACTTGTCTTTCTATATTGGGTATAACATTAGTTCATTTTTCTGAACCTTTATCACATATAGATTTGGCTCTAGGAAAAATACTCTGGAAACAAATCATTTCCCAAAGAATCAACTGAGAAATCTTTATGACTATTTCATTAAAATTATTACTATTCTTAAAACCAAAACAACAAAAATTAGCAAATAGCATGATTTAAATCTTCATACAATCATTTTCTCATGCTGTTAATTTTCTTTTTAGAACCTGTGATTGGTAAATATTGTTAAACACACATTTAAATCAGGATAGGCAAAGTAGAGCTTGACAGACATTTAGATGTTGATTCATGATGCTACTTGTGTATAATTTAGTTAAAAATTCTTAAGGATATATTCTCGCATTCTTTTTTCTTAAAGTATAGTTGATTTACAATGTTGTGTTAGTTTCAGGTGTACGGCAAAGTGATGCAGCTACACACATATGTATTTGTAATGATATACTCTTGAACTCCAGTTATTATCTAAAGTTTCTGCTCACTTTTCATTGTGTAGAGATGGCAGAAGCAATTGTATTAACAAAAGAGTAGACTCCATCTACTGCCTCAATCCTCTGACAATGGGTTTGCTTATATAAATAAGTCAGACATGCTGCACTCAGGGGATTGCCACCCTTAAGTGATCCGTCTTCAAGTGAAGAGAACTGACAAAAATGCCAGCCTCTCTCTCCTTTTGTGAAATCAATATTCTTGAGTAGAAAGTTAAAACTCTACCGATCTGCCTAGGAAAAAACCTCTGCAGCAAAAGCTTAACGGTTGAAAATGATGAAGTATGGGTTTGGCACATTCACACACCCATGCATTTTTCATTTTCAAGGAATCATAAAATGCAGTTTGTGATTTTCAGCAACTGGCATTGGGAATTTATTCAAGTGCACTGCTACATGTGTATCTAGGATGTAAAAGGAGTCTGAAGAACACTGATCAAAATACAGTGTTACAATACTTCTTATACCCCAAACTAAATGTCTTCAGCCATCAGATTAACCGTCAACTTCAAAGAAGGATAAAACCAAAGCTATTCAGATTGGCATAAAAATGACTATATATTTGCTTGATTGGTGTCTCTCTGGTCAAACAGATGACTCAGCCTAGTGTTCCAGGCACCCGACCGGGAGGACTGATCAAAAGACTGTGTTTTGGATCAGTTAGCTGGTGGTGGTGGTAAAATCTTCTACAGTTGGAAGGAGAGTGATCAAAAGTGAATTAAAGATCTAACAGGCAAGAAATTAAGAAAACAATGATCAAAGAGCCAAAACAAAGGAGGCCTTAGTTCAGAAAGTAGACAAAGAAGGAGAGACCAGAGTGGAGTCCAGGCCACAACAGACGGATGTTCCTGTGTCTATTGCACCGGAGAGAGAGTCCTTGACAATGTAGACATAGAGTGATTTGTGTGACAGGGTTTGTGAGCCTTCCAACTAAGGCCTGAAATGGAAGGAGAGAAGCTTCTTCTGCATCAACCCACCCTAACACTCACGGTCATGCACACACATGGGAGCGGATGCTCAAACACACTCACTAGTGCTTGCAGGGACATAGCTGTGCCCTGACCAGTCACACACTCTCAGTGCTCCCTGTTGTCATCTGTCTGCCACTTTCCAAGGGCCAATCTCCACTGGATAAAAGGAGCATATAGCCAGAAGCATCCTATTGCCCATGGCTTGTCTACCTTGGTAACCAAGGAAAGCTATCAAGCAAAATGAGCAGGTAAGATCATTTGTGAGAACTTATGATGGCTGTCCCCAGGTTTGAAAGTAACCCTGGCACAGAGCTATTGAGGGTAATCCATAATATACTAACTTAAAACTGTTTTAGTTGAGGACAGGGGCCTCTTATGACTGTATAAGGTAGCAGAGAGTTGGGTCAAGTTCATTGTCACTGTATCTGGCCAGAGGTGTAGAGAGCAATAGAAAAGATAGTGGTGATGAAGTATGAGGCATTCATTGCCAGTAACAACTTAGATGTGAAAATTCTTCCCTCAAGCGCCTTGTGCCTCAGTTCTGCATACTGCATAACCCTTTATTTATTTTTGTTTTATTTTCTGTTCTTTAGATGTGATTTCTCTTACTCCCAGGGCTTTGACACATAGTTTTTCTTCTACTTAGAGAAAGACATACAAGATCAAGCACACTATTCTTGGGGTGAATATCCCTGTCAGGTCATGGAGGTCTAGGACGTTTCTTGTAAGAACATAGAGTCCTGCTGCCTTCTTTCTCGTCAGTTTGTCATCACATGTGCACTGAAGGGGATGTTCATGATTGAAATTATAGAGGAGTTTCAGTTATTAATAATAACAAAGTTAAGGCATGATCATAAGACTACATGGATGGGGGTGGGTAAAGAACAAAATGTTTGGAGATCAAGGAATGAAAGGCTACCTAAAGAGTCACACCTCTGTGGATATTTAATCACCAAGTATGATGGCAATACTCAAGACATAAAGACAGTGAGAAAGGAGCTCAGCTTTTCAAGGACTGAAGTGTAAAACTTGAGAGGGAGAATATGTCTGCATAATAAGAGAATGTTGGGTATTGCCTGAAGGCAGGAGAGTCCAAGATGCGTGATTGCATCTAGAGAGAGGGAAGGTTGTCTGTAAGTGGCAACAAGCAGCACAGAAGACACCTGTCCACCAACAGACCCCACGGGTCTGAGGGATGTGGGACACAAACCATGAGAAGCCTTGGAAAGATTGTAGAGAAAACGACTTTGTAACGAGACAGTCTGATTTCAATTAGAGCAAGACGATATAATGGATGTTTAGAGAAGAGGTAGAAGATACATGGGATTTTAACTCATGATTGACTTAGGGTCCCAGAAGCTTGATGAATTGATCAAGTTCATCGATCAGGGCGGCGAAGAAGAAGCGTTCAGAAAAGGCTAAGTTTGGAGTAATTGGATTAGATTTCAGAGGATGAGGGTGATCTGCACTCCTGAGCTTCTTTTGGTGACTACTGTGAGTGGGACAAGAAGTGTGATGAGATTAATCCTGAGTATTCTGAGGTGCCCTTTTCTCTTTTACAATCCCCATTTTAATCCTTATACCACAGTGACTAAAACATGCTTGCTGCCTCTCCATAACACTGTGGTAACATGAAGACCTTCCTTATCCTTTATATCTCAAGCATCTACATATATATGTATATATACATACAGACATATAATATGCCCCTACAAATAAAATAACCAGATAAAATAATACAGAATACAACTGGATAGACCACTTGATTCATTTTTTATTTTTGGCTGCACTATGACATGTGGTAGCCCTGCAGTGAAAACACAGAGTCTTAACCACTGGACCACGAAGGAAGCCTTTTTTGCCTTTGAGTTGACAAATATCCATGTTTCTAGCAGGTAGAAGATTATTTTTAGAAAAGAAGGAAAAATGGATAACTCTTGATATTTAAGTGTGGAAATAAAAATAATCATTTGTTCCATAAATATAAAGTGTCTACTATGTGTCAAGCATTGTTCTAGGTTCTAAAAAGGCAATTTGTTTTTAAAACAAGAAAGAAAAACATATTTTTTTACCTTCATGGGCCATAGTGAGGGGAAACATGAATCTATGACATAATTATGCAAATAATTGTTAAGTTGTTACTATGATAAGAACAATATAGGATAGTTATAGAAAATTACTGGGTGTTTGGAAGTTCTTACCAGAAGTCACAGGCCCTTTCGAGGATGGCAGAGAAGCATCCACGAGGAAGTGGTGATTTAACGAGTGCTAACGAAAGAATAGAAGTCAAGAAGATGGAGGAGATGGATGAAGAGCAAGCACAGTGAGGACCATAGAAAAGAACAGGCACCATCAGGCAGGCCTTTGTACAATAGTGAGACTTGGTCTTTAATCCTAAGCGTGGTGGCAGTCTGTTAAAGCCACATCTTCATAAAACTATGATTACAAGAGTTAAAATGTATCCCCAGTAAAGATCTACTAATATGTTAAGATGCTAAAATGCTCCGCATTTTTGTTCTACCAAATACTGTGTTGTGCGTTAAGAGGTGAACATGTGGACAAATACGGTCTCTGACTTACAGAATCTCACAGCCATGTGCAAGAAAAGATATGGGAATATTTATAGCCATTTAATACTTGTGAGCATTTGTAATAACAGAAGTGAAGTGAAGTGAAGTGACTCAGTCATATCCGACTCTTTGCGACCCCATGGACGGTAACCTACCAGGCTCGGTGGTCCATGGGATTTTCCAGACAAGAATACTGGAGTGGGCTGCCATTTCCTGCTTCAGGGGATCTTCCCAACCCAGGAATTGAACCCGGGTCTCCTGCATTGCAGATAGACGCTTTACCGTCTGAGCCACTTGTAAAATTCACAGTTGACAAGAAAGATTACAGCTGAGACTGTGAGGTTCACAAAAGACAACTCTGAGTACTTGCTTTCTCAGGAGGGCTTTGAAAAATCAACAGGGCTGTTTCCAGACAGAGAGGCTGATGCAGACAAGGGGCAGCATGAGGAAACGCAGGAGTGTACAGAAGAGCATGGTGTATATGTGTGTGGGGGCTGGGAGGAGGTGACTGTAAGTAACTCAGCATTTCAAGAAGGAGGAATACACCGTGGGTGCTAGCAGATGAGGCCAACGGGTTGTCTCTGGGCAGGCAGTGATGGGTGTTACTTGCCACAGCATGAAGCTTTTCCTAAAACAAACAAATAAAAACAAAAAAAAAAAAACTGTTGAAGAAACACAGTGGAAGGAAGAGGCAGGGCAAGAAAAGTGACTGGTTGTAACAGAGAAAAACAGGGACAGTACAGTTTTCCTTCCCCTTAGGCAAAGTCACTGCACAGAGGACAGATGTTTACCTTGTCCTAGGAGCTTCAGAGCCTCTCTGCGTCTCATTCTGCCCTCTTTAGCTTCCTCTCTATACTTTTCCCCACTCCATTCTCTCAGCTTAATTAACTCCTTTTCTTCTTTCAAAATCCAGAACTCTCTGGGGCTTTGGAAAGAGGTGTGGAGGGTGAGAGAGGATTCAACATCTCTTCTTGTGTTTCTTTTTCCCCTCTGCATGCTAATTTCACATTTCTAATTTGTTCATATAATGCGTGAAATTCTTCCACTGTAATTCCAAAAACTCCTATAAACAACCACCTAGGGAACTTTCTTGGCTATACAACATGGACACCAAGACTCTTTCTTGTCTCCCACACGGGTGTGGGGGATGTCTGTGATCAAACCATTTCCCAAAGGTTATAGAGGCATGCCTTCACAAGCAAACAATGGGAAACAGAGGTATATGGGGAACTCCCACAATTTTTAAAGGAATATAAATGACATTAAAAAAATAAATACAAGCTCTCCATCTTGAAATGTATAACTTCCTTAACTTTCAGTTAGCCTCATACCTTCAGGCAGGAAGGAAGAAATGCAATATTGGCCAAAAAATTCACTAGAATTGGCTGGGAATGATGTGTTTCTGGCACTCTGAGATACTTAACACCTTTCAGAATAGAGGAAAAAACTACTTTGAAACGTTTCAGCGGAGGCACACATGGAGAATATTCTTGATCAAGACAAGCTGTCAGCACTGAATTTTACCACCACTGCTCCCCCACCCAATTCCATCACTAAATATGCTGTGTTATTCTCTCATGTGGGGTCAAAAGTCTAAGAGTCAGCTCTGATTTCTGCCCAGTCTCAAGTAAATTTATTGTAGGAAAATGTTGCTTTTTTTCCCCCAAAAGAAACTAACAAAGATATGCCTGGGCTGGTATCAGTATTTAATTAAACAGGTAAAGACAGTACTACATGGGCACGATTCCAAGGACATACACATGAGCTTTTTAAAAAAAGATTCAAATAAAATAAAATGCTTCTCCTACCTCAGTCAGGCTCACAGTATCTCTCTCTTTTGGAGAACTATCCTGAAACATTTTACTGTAGTAATATTTTGATGTCTTGAGTGTATCGTGAGTTATTTTCAACAGGTGTACACGTTAACCTAGTCAGAACTGAAATGTAGTGTGTTGGAGTCCATTCATTGAACTAGATCACATTTGTTAGCATGATCTGTCCAGAGAGTAGTAAGCAGCACTTCAAATCTGAGCTGATAGATTTAGTCCAAATCTTTAATGCCAAACTTTTGGAAAATGATAAACAGATGGGACTGATCAAATCAAAGTACACAACTTGACCTGTTTTGATGTGCGCTCATGATTTAAAGTGAAAAAAAAATGTTGGACATGGTATCAGCAGATTTAGATGCGAGTTTAAAGTTGGGTCCCTTCTTAGATGCTTAATTTTGAGCAACTCATAGGACCTCTCTGAACTCCAGTATTCATGGATATAAGATGGTATAAAAATACCTATCTCAAAGTGGTTTTGTGAAGATTAAACTGTTTTATTTGAGTTTAATTTTAAATTTATTTCATTAAAGTATGGCTGAAAAACAGTGTATTAATTTCTACTGCACAGCAAAGTGATTCAGTTATATATATATAACATATATGTATATATTTCATATTCTTTTCCATTATGGTTTATCACAGGACACTGAATATAGTTCCTATGCTATACGGGAGGACCTCATTGCTTTTCCATTCTATATATAATAGCTTGCATCTGCTAATCTCATTAAATTGCTTTAGCCCAGTGAAGTTCTTGGCAAGAGCTTGGGGTACAGTAAGCTTTAATAAATGATTGTTGAATCAAAGCTGAATGAATTCAACCTGAATATTGGGAAGCATGCTTTTTCTGGACAAAATTTGGAGACAAAAGTGACACGCAATGACTGAAAAGGATGACCAGCCCACACTAGACAGTGTGTTGGAAGTCTTGATACCGTGTTTACAGAGTCTCTACTTTATGTCTAGGTAAGAAGAGTCTTTTCCAGATCTGACCTTAAGTTCTCAGCATAATACTGGGCCACTCAGAGCCCAAGGTGCCTTCCCAGACTTGTGAAATTATTTATTTCAAGAACCAAGAGATAAATTTGCATAGAAGAAAGAATTACTGCTTCAAAGCTTAACCAAATGTAATTCAGTGTTACTAACAACGACTGAATGCTTGTTATGAACAAGGACTATAAGTCTTCCTAGGTGGCTCTAGAGGTAAAAATCTGCCTACCAATGCAGGAGACATAAGATACACACGTTTGATCCCTGGGTCAGAAAGATTCCCTGGAGCAGGACATGGCAACCCACTCCAGTATTCTTGTGTGGAGAATCCCATGGACAGAGGAGCTTGGCGGGCTACAGGTCACAGAGTCACAAACAGTCAGACATGACTGAAGCAACTAAAGTGCAAGGACTATACTAAAATTGAATATATATGTCAAAACATGCTTAATGTAATGCTGCACAATGCAAAGAAAGTTTATGGTGAAACAGAATAATAAAGTTTTATTTGTTCACTGAGATAAAGATTAAAGAGAAAGGTTGAGTTTTTCTTGGATGCTATTATGTGTGAAGAGAAGAGAGCCACATAGATGGAGATGTTCAAGAGTATTTATAACTGAGAGTTTAGAGCAAGTGAGTGGATGCCAAAATCACAGAAAAGGGCTTGTTCTAAGAGTCATTTCCAATGTGTCCTTGGTGCTCCCAGCCTCCCATTTTTACTCCCTTTATTATCTCTTTTATTTTTGTCTTTTTCACCTAGAATTCCTAGACAACAAATGCCTGCATTTGTCTTCTGCCCTGGTCTCTCCAATCAGAAGTAAACTTATCCCATAAGCTCGGTTAGATTAGAATTAACCCCAGGGAGAATCTGCACTATAAGAAGAACCACTGGAATGGAAAATGAAATGAAATGATAATTCATAAAATTTCCCCAAATCAATAGTTCTGACAAAGGACAGGCTGGGACAGAACACTTCCACCATGGACCACTGGCAACTGGCCTCTTCTCCAGTCCTGTGCTTTTCTATAAAGGAGGTTGCTTAAAAAGGCTGGCTTTCTTGGAAGGAGGGTAAGGGTCAAGGATGGAAATCAAGCCATTGAACGCTCAATGGAACTTACTTCTACTGTTCTTAAGCAGCAAGACTCCACATTAACTTGGAAACCATCACTGTGAAGAGGTTACCAGAAGAAGGGAGAACGCGGTGGGTGTCTGTAGCCTCCTAGGTGTCCTGAAAGGCTGTGGGCTGGAAATTGAGTGGGCAGAAGGGATCCAGATAGACAATCCCTTTTGAATGCTCATCCCACTTTCCAGTTTTGTTCACCTAATACCTAACAACAACAACAACAACAACAACAAAAGCCCTCTTACATTTCTATGATAACAGGTTGAGATTTAAACAGGCTTTTACTTCCTGCCCGTCGTTGCAGTATTCATGTTTTCATTAAACCACTGGCACTTTTTCTCCAGAGATTTCTGGGTGAAGTGACAGCTAAATATAATGGCACATAAATCAATCAGCAAACATCAGCTTCAGGGGCATCTGGAAGGAAAGGTGAGAAAGTTTTCACATATGTGTAGACTCTCTGTAGCGAGACTGAATTTATTGCCATGCTCCCCACAACCTTTTGAGAGCTCAAGATATGAAATGAGAGAGGGGAAACCTGCTTCTTCAGCATCAGACCTTCAAATCTTTGCAACAGGAAGCATTTCATTAACATCATTCATGTTTTTTTAGTAGAAAAAGCAATTTTGAGTTTGGGGTAAAAGAATATAAGTATAGAATCCTATTTAACATAAGAATAAACTATTAAAAATCTGTTCAAACATAAGGTTCTACTAAGGAAATATATTACAGGAAGATTGTATGACTAAAGACCAAGTTTAAAACTTATATCTCCAAGTTTATGTTTTTCTTTTTCCTTATCTCCCTGTCTCTCTGCTCCTCTCCCCCTTTTCACTTTTTCTTTATTTGTCTCATAGAAAAGAACACAATGCAGGTTTTGAAACTACAATCTTCACAAAGCACTTATGATTATTTTCCAGTGATATTGCTAAAAATATTATGCATTTAGCTTTTATTTCATCAGCACACTAAAAACTCACTTTGTAACCATCAGAGATTTTATCTCTGAATTATTGAAATTAAAGGCTAATCCAATGAAAAATTGCAAACATAGTACAAGGTAAAGGCTATACGTCTTTAACACATGTTGCTCTGCTGTGCTGAACCGTCTGAGTTAGACTCACAGTTTTTATACTGTGGTTATAAAAGTCTTCTATATGTTTGCTAGGAAATATGGAGGCAATTCAAGAGGGTTCTTCCCTGCAGAGGATGTATTTTATGTGTTTGTCTCCCTAAATCTTGCCAATAGTTATTGGTTATAAACCACAGAATGAATTTGCAATAGAATTTTCTGTCTTTACTAGAAAATCAAATTGGCAAAGCTCCTGGCTGGTAAATAGTGTTTGGGGATTATCCAATGGTAGGGTTGGAAATAATTTTGTAGTATACAACTGGGATTATTTATTTTAAAATCAGGAGTATGCTAGTATTATAAAGGAGGGAAAATAAAAGTCTTGCATGCTGCATATCATGATCCAGGAGCAAAGATTTGTTTCACACTCTCAAACTGAGTGATGCACACCATTTTTACTATTACAACCACCTTGACTCACAACCATCAGATATACTCTTTGGTAGAAGCTCAGATTTAGGGGATAATCCTTGGTTTGAATCTGATGCTGTCAAATCCTAAGGAAGTTATTATTATCTGATTCATGAAGTATGAAATTTTTCAGCAGGATTTTTATGGTTACATGTGAAACAATATGTGATTTCCTGATCCATTGTGGACCATCAGTAACTGTTAGTCCTTATACCTTGATTAGAAATTGTAATTATACAAGATGATGGATGTGTTAACTAACCTTATATTGCACCAATCACTTCACAATATATATGTGCATCAAATCTTTACACGTATACCTTAAACATACATGATGCTATATGTCAGTTAGATCTCAATATGCTTGGGGGATAAAGAAAGTAAAAACATTGATTTCACGTTAAAAAGGAAATTAGCCACACTTGCTCTCAAGGCACAAAAAGAAGCAGTTCAACAAGCAAATGCTGAGGCCACATTTTGTGCTAGAAAATGTGCAAGGTGCTAGGGATACAACTGTGAAGAAAGAATAAGAATTAGCATTTATTTAAGAGTGCTAGACAGTAATCTAGACACTCTGCATGTATTAAGTCCTTGGCCTCTGGGAACTTAAAATTTGGTGGAGATGCAGAAGAGAAAATTAGCTGATGCAGCACAGTATGGTAAGGGCTAAGGGAGAGTTTGCTGAAGGGCCTACGGGCAAGATATTAGAATCTGGGAGGAGCAGGAAGATTTCTTAGAAAAGATGGCATCAGAGTGCCCTACTTAAGGGAAACAGATGTACTTACCTTCTGAACTTCTGAATAGTAAAATTAAAAGTCTTAACATTAAAAGCAGATTGTGCACTCTGCCCAAATAGTCGAATCATTAGAATAAGAAGAGGAATTGTGTGTGTGTGTGTGTGTGTGTGTGTGTGTGTGGGCGCGCACGCACGCGTGCACGTGCACACGTGTTAAAGAAATAGAGAATGCCCAGGACTGGCAGTCAATGGCATGCCTTCATATGAGTCAAATGTGTCTTCTATGAACCAAGGAAATAACCACTGAATGAATGAATGAATAAGAGAAGCCCTAATAAAGAAAAAAATTAATGTTTAGAATATAAAATAAGTTACATGCCATTTTTAAGAACCACTGCCTGTTCTAGAAACTAGATCTATAAAAGTCACTTAAACATCATGAGGGAGCTAATGAACAGAAACTCACGATGAGTGGTATTGCTTGTTCACATTTCTCTTCTTTGCTCTCCACTCTTGCTGTGGTTTCCATGTACCGGTGTCTTTGATCTTGACCAGGGCTTGCTCTGGACAATTGGAAGCCATCATGTTTAAAAGGAGAGGCTTTGAAGTCAGCCTTCTCTGAAATGAAAAGTGAAAGTGTTAGTTGCTCAGCTGTGTCCAACTCTTTGGGACTGCATGCACTGTAGCCTGTCAGGCTCCTCTCTCCCTGGAATTCTCCAAGCCAGAATACTGGAGTGGGTAGCCATTCCCTTCCCCAGGGGATCTTCCCAACCCAGGGATCGAACCCCGGTCTCCTGCATTGCAGATGGATTCTTTACTGTCTGAGCTACCAGGGAAGCCCTCTGAGTGTTTCCTTAATCCTGCCACTTCCCACCAGATAACCTTGATGAATTACTTGACTTTAATAGACTTATCTTTTTTTCTCCTCATTTTCACATAACTATAGTATTTTCTTCATAGGATGCTGCAGGTTCTGATAATGTAAATAAAGTGTTTAGTGCAGTTCCTGGGAAATTATATATTATCTAAAAATCAGATAATCAGTACATGATTATAATTCTTCTACCTCTACTTCAAGGGAAATTTTCAGTATATTTCATCTGCATTCCTTCTCAAGTCATGAAATATAATTCCTTGGGATATTTTTGTGCCACTATAACTTTCTTGGGATGGGGGCATGCTGAGGGAGTGCCTGGATCTCCCCCTTTTAATTTTTGGCTAGCCTGTAAGAGCCTGGAAATCCTTGGTAATTTAAACTTATTCAATAAACAATGCTAAAATCAAATAATAGTTAGATGGACTCTTGAGAAGACTATAGTTTTTGAAGTTCATTTTGGACTGCTGCTGCTTTAGAAACTCTGCAAAGGAGAAAAAAAAAGAAAGTGGCTATTGCTTTCTCTAATGGAACATTTTCCTCTGGCAAATATACTTTGGGATTGTGTAGCACCATTTAATTTCACAAAATGTCAAAGAGAAGTAGTGTTAGCTCATTTGGCCCTCTACAAGAAACTATTTTGTCTAAGATCAGGTGTCTTAATGATTAAAGCTTTTTATGAAGGTGTATTCCTAGGCAGCCTTATGTGGCCACTATGAAGTCAGATTATGTTTCAGAAACATGGGTGTCTTATAATGAAGCTGTTTTCTTCATGAGGTAATGTTCCTGAAATATGTGCTGGGTAATCCATGACCCACTAAATCCATGAGCTAATGGGTCCGAAATACATGCCATAAACCACAGAAACTTCTTTATGGGAAAACTGGACACAGATTATTATATTTCTTTGCATATTAGGGTAGTCAGGATGACCCAAAGTGAGTTTTTTCCTCTTTCCCCATTTTGTTTCACAAAAATAGACAAAATTGACACTGCCAATTATTTCAGAAGAAAAAGTCACTTATGAAACTCTTCCTGCAAAGAAAGGAGAAACAACAATTTGACAGTTTGAAATGTGGCACAAAATATGTTGTGACAATCCCCCTCACCCTACATGCACACATTAAGCCATTAATATGAGTTCTTGTCTGTCAATTCAATTACAGAAATGAGAAAAAAGTCTTCGCTTTGAAGGAAAAAGCATTATTATAAACTCAAGACAACTGATTTAAAAATACATATATTTTTCCTTAGAAAGAGTCACTCCCTTACCAATGAATACTCTTTCTGGAGGCACAAGAATGAAGCTATGTTACTCTCAAATCTATAAACACATGTACACATATACTTCAAGAATGTTAGTAACCAACTGTTTAAACCCTTCATTTTGTAAATGATGAGACAAAGAGCTAAAAATGTTAAGTGCCATCTGTGGTGGTTTTAAAATACATCCATAATTTAGTTTTTGTAAGCTCCCTCAAGAGATGGAGCATAATTGTTCTGTTAGTGAGAGTAAGAAAACTTAGTGTCTTATTTCTAAAGAATAGAATGTGCCTGAAGTAACAGTACAGGAAATTTGAGAGCAAGTCGTAAATGGTAGTGAAACTTCTTTGGTTCTTGCTTTCCTGGACTGCTTGCTCTGGGAGAAGTCAGCCACTGAGTCTATGTCAGCGAAGAATCAATGGAATGTGATGAGCAGAATTCTGAGATGGTCCCTGAGCTTCCCACCTCCAGGTGAACAAATCCAGTGTTCACTGAGTATGTGCAGGAGAAAGAGACACTTTCGGATATTACTCTCATGACTAAATGTAACATGGAAAAGGTGAAAAGATAGTTGTTCTCGTGATGACATTATGCTATTTAAGCCTGTCATAGTAGACAGCAGAGATATTTTTTGGTTATTCTTCTGATGCCTTTGATGAAGTAAGTTGCTGTGTTCTGAGAGGACCATGTGGCTAGCACCTGAATACAGATTTTAGGAGCTCAGAGAGATTTCTGACCAACATTCAGCAAGAAGAAGAACCTCATTCCTATAGCCATAGGAGCTGGATTTGGCAAAATACCTGGGCATGCTTGTAGATGAACCTAGAGATCTAGATTAGAACACAGCCCAGCCAACTTTTTAATTTTCAACCCCAGAAGAGAACTTGAGCGGAGGACCTGATCTAACCTGTATCCTGAATTCTGACCCATGGAAGCTATGAGATAAAAAATTTGTGTTGGTTTAAGCCATTAAATTTGTAGTAATTTGTCACACAGCAATGGAAAACTAATACAGAAGGGAAATAGGTCTCCGGCCCAGAAATGTATCATGTCAATGTGCCATCTTGGAAATACACCCTCCAAGCTCAGCAAGATTGCAACGCTGGCTGAACCTCATGAGAGGTCTTAAGCTAGAACCAAGAACTTAAGCTAAGCTGCTATATTAGTCATGCTTTTCCTATTTTATGATGTTTAGGCATCCTGAGGACCTTAGTTGACTGCAGAGAGACTAATTCCTAGAGATTGTAAACAACATGCCTGCAAATACAAACATATTTCATATGCAAACCAAGCAACTCTGCGTCCACACCTCCAACTACTTCTCTATTAACCATCTTCTTAACGTAACTCTCAAACCCCAAACCAACATTTATCTGTCCTAAATCAAGCCAGGGTTGCATACTATACATCTAGAGACCACCTCTACAGCCCAGAGCCTACTAACTTTATTCTCCTAGTCAATTCTGAACTGTATCCCCTGCCTTTCCCACAGGAAACACAGTAACTTGCTGTACTTTCTCCTTGACCTGCTTCTGCCTCCTGATTAACTCTGGAGATTCTCTACATGGCCTTCAGTCCAATAGGACAACTGATTTTCTGCAGTTCTGTGAAAAGGTCATCAGCTCTGTGTTTACACCCATCAAAATTTAATTTGGTTATGGAACAGTATGCTTTCTGTTATTACTGTTTTAATATACATTGGGCTATTTAGTGTCTACATTTTTGATTCCTCTTACCCATCCTGTATCCCCTAACACATGTACACATTCCCAGGTGCTGCTAGTGGTAAAGAATCTTCTTGCTAATGCAGGAGATGCAAGAGATGCGAGTCCAATCCCTGGGTCAGGAAGATCCCCTGGAGAAGGGAATGACAACCCACTCCAGTATCCTTGCTTGGAAAATCCCATGGACAGAGGAGCCTGGCGGGCTTACATTCAACAGGGTCACAAAGAGTCAGACACGACTGAGCACACACCCATCCCATACCCCCAGCACAAGTACACATATTTAGAAACAAATATACTTAATAAATGCAATTGTTTTCAGATTTGAATTGTAAAGGAAAACCAGATAGTTTAATAATCACAGTGTTGAAAGGACATTGTGAGAACACAGCATAAATTGAATTCCTATAGTTTAAATTCCTATAGAAAATTAAAGGCTACATGTTTAAAAGCTAATGAGTTGCCAGTGATCCTTTTTTTGTAAGCTTGTTGAGATATGTGGTACATTGAAAGGAGCAAAAGTTTGAAAACTATTTTGAAAAACTCAAACCAATTGCAATGAAAATTAATAGAGAACTTAACGTTGCATTTTCTACTATACTCTTCACTAGAGCTTCTAAGTACACACAGTAAAATGAATATAAAATGATTTCATCAAATTTTCATCAAACAAGAAATGTTTGCCATAACTTCAGTTCAATTAAACAGCTGGTTAGTGTCTCTGTGTTGAGGAAATACCATCAGAACTCAGGAATGCAACACATTGGCATTTGTGAAATGGTTTTGAAAGATGGATCACATGTCTTAATATAGAAACATACATAAAAACAATTGCATGGAGCTTTAAATCAATAAGAAACAAGGGTGAAATATAAACAATAAATGTGGGGAGGATAAACTGCTGAGAGCCATCTCCAGAGGGCAATACAAATAAAACAACAGAAAATTTCCCTGAAAATTGACAGAATCAGGACAAAATACAGACTTTTGAAATTTGTAAAATGATTTGGTAAAAAAATATTTCAGTGCAATGCACAGACATACAAACACAAGAAGACTGTGACTATAAAGTAATGAGACCTATTTAATCAATCTCACATACAAATGCTTTTCCTTGCAGATGCGATAAATTGAAAACTGTCAATTTTCCTATGGGCCTTTATGGCATCTACCTATAAACAGGCACTTTTATATTGACTTGGCTAAAAAGGATGTTGACTCGCTCTACTTCCTGGTTTCAAATGGAGCAATTACGTATTTTTCAGTCAAGTTTAAAATAGGTCACACTGAAAGTTTAATGAGATTTCTTCTCAAGAAGACCTTCTCCCTCAAGATATCAAGGCTACTTTCTAACTAAAGAGCAGGAACTATTATTTATACACAGACATTCTGAGCCTTGTATGGTTTTTAAAAAACCTTTGAATTTTCTTTCCTTAAGCAAAGCTTTAACATTTCTGAACTTCAGTTAATTTGAATGTTATAACAACCTTTGAAATTTGACTTGTATCTAAAGAGAATCATGTGAGCCTCTATTTTGAGTCATTTACTTCTGAGTAAATTACAAGACAACATCCTTGGCAAATCTAACACAAGAAAGTCATATTCACCCACCTATGATTATATTCAGGAAGTCTGGTATTTAATTAGTTTGAAAACTAACGTCCACAATCAAATAATCAGGTAATTTAGCAAATTAACAATATCCTCTAAATTACCTCCTAAAGCAATTATAATATTTATTATTAATTAAATTTGCAGAAGAGATGTTCTTAGATTTGTTCTTTATTGTTTATCCCAAAATCCCAGGTCATTTGCATTCATAAATGGAAATTTCTCATAATTTCTTAGTTCTTTTCAACTGTTTGGCTTGAGTGTAGGTAACCAAACTTTTAACATTCCATTTATTATTGTATATTTTTAACCTTTATTGATTTTATTGCCTCAGGCCTTTCTGTATATTTCTTTACTAAAAGCTGAGATGTGTTGAAATCAATGCAGGACAGAACCAAGAAATTTACTTCAATGGGAAAAATCATCACCAAAAAATCATTGACTATCCAATGATGGTATTTGCTATTAATTAGTTTGATCATTTTTCCTCTAAATTTTGCTTTGGAAAAATTCTGGGTGTTCTAGAAGGATGGAGGTATTATCGAGAAACTGGGAAGACACATACTCAGCAAGTATCACCAACCTAACAAAGGTTGTACTTCTTCGGTGATACAAGAATCCTCAGGAAAGGTGCAAAGCAATCTGCAGGTGCATCTGTGAAAAGAAACAGGGAACACTTTCTTTAAGTAGGAAACAAGTTGATAAACTATTAAAAGGCCAGCAATTTTGATCAAAGCTTTCAGTCACATCAATTGGACATGCTCTGAAAATCAGTTCAAGCAGTAATGAGCAAAAGTCTATGGCTTGCTTCCTGACACACATTAGTAACCCCAAGTATTATACAATTAAACCAAAACCAATATTGGTGTAAGGCTTGGGTGATACACGTGACCCTTGCTTCATAGCTGAAATCTTAGATCCATCATTTACTGCCATGTGGCCTTATTCAACTACTACACTTCTCTGTACTTCACTTTCCTCATCTATAAAATGGGTAATAACACTCAGCTTGCTAAAAGGATTCAATGAGATAACCTGTTTTACAGTGCCTTTATTGACTATGATTTAATACAATCTTCCCACAGACTATTCTTAACAAGGCAAGCACACAGTTGCTGTAAAAACCCAAGTCATTTCATCTCACACCACTCAGGATTCCTCCATGTTTCCCCATTACTTTTAGAATGAAAGCTGAAGTCCTTAAAATGGTCCATAAGACCCTATACTATCTGTCCTCGTCTGGTCTGCCATTTCTTTATCTTAGCTTCCTATGACCCTCTTCTGGCTCAAGCTACTCCAGACACTCTCTCTTCTCCTTGAATTTTCACAAACATTGCAGCCATGCTTCTGCCTCAGGACCCTTGCACCCCCTCCCCCACTCCATGGGATAATCTTCCTCCAGACAGCCATGTGGTTCACTTCTTCTCCTCCTTCAGCATTTGGCTCAGTGGCTTCCTTCTTGATGCAGTTCCATTTAAAAGGACAAACTCATCCATACCCCTCTTGAATTCCTTCTTCCTTTTCTATTTGCTTCTGTAATACTTGATACTCTCTAATATACTATATATATTATTAATGCACTGTGCTTATAATCTGGTCTTCCCTGATAGCTTAGTTGGTAAAGAATCTGCTAATCTGTTGTATTTTCCCCCACTTGAATGTTACATCATGAAAGTAGATTTTTTTTTTTGGTTAACTTTGTTTACTAACTCATCTCTAACAGTGCAACAACAATGCTCAGCATAAAGTAAGTACTCCAAAAACATTGATGAATGAATAATGAATAAGTGGTAGTGAGTTTTTTTATTATTATTATTATTTGGCTTATTTTACCTTCTTATGACTTGGTCCACTGCCAAATCCTCTGCCATTTTTTTCCAGGCTGTGGCATATGGCAGGTTAATTCCTCTCCCCAGGTTGGAGCAGGCTGGTCAGAAGTCCAGGCAGCCTCCAGCTACCCTGGAACATAATCAGTCCCCTTTTATCTGCATTTACAGAATAGTTGTGTGGCAGAGTGCCTTTGAGTGAGTATTCATGAGGCTTCCAAAGAACACTCCTTTCTTTGTCTCACTACAGGGGGAAAAAAAATCTCATCGAAACTCGGTCTTGCCAAGTACCACAATTCCCCCTCTTTGTATGCCCTGCAATGTAAAGTCAGATCAAGATACACTTCAGCCATAACTGACAGTGCCTGGGTCCCTGTGTCTCCTCTAGACACTGTGATCTTTGTCTGTTGAATAGAGCTTCTGCTGGACTAAGACCCGCTTAACTGCTAACAAGAACAATCACATCATACTTGCAAAAAAAAAAAAAGAAAAAAAATTATCCCAAATGTATCTCAACATGCAAAACATGTTGAAAC
The DNA here is from genome assembly GCA_917880005.1 of Nanger dama. NCBI lineage: Eukaryota > Metazoa > Chordata > Mammalia > Artiodactyla > Bovidae > Nanger > Nanger dama. The sequence continues at coordinate 7,544,109 of CAKJTW010000032.1, read as the reverse complement.
ATGGGATAAATAGTGGAGACTTTAAAAATATTTCCTCTGAAATAAAATTCTATAATTTCCCTCTCTCTCCTTCTCTTTCTTTATCCTATAAATACAAAGAGTATAAATTAGGTTGAGGGAGATGACAGATGGTCTCAGAGAGAAAATGTGAACAATGGTTGCTTTGTTTTCATTTGGGCAAACAAGATGAGAGACGCTCATATCACAGCACGAGAAGGGCAGGTAGAGTTGCTGAAGAATGATTTACAATATTCTAATAAGCTTCTTTGGGATTAAAAATAGATGGCTGTGCATGGAATCGCCATATCTCTGCTCTTAAGTAATACTGAAGAATGAGCAAAAACACCTTCCCCAGCAACTGGCTTGGAGAGCATACCTGCCTAAGTTACCACTTTAAGAAAGAAAGAAAGTGATTTTGCTCAGTCGTGTCCAACTCTTTGCAACCCCATGGATTGTAGTCTACCAGGCTCCTCAGTCCATGGAATTTTCCAGGCAAGGGTACTGGAGTGGGTTGCCATTTCCCTCTCCCAGGGGATCTTCCTGACTCAGGGATTGAACCCGGGTCTCCTGCGCTGCAGGCAGATGCTTTACTATCTGAGCCACCTGGGAAGCCCCAAGTTACCACTTTACCATGTTTAAAATCACGGAAGAGAACACAACTGTGTGTGTATGAATATCAATATATGAAATGTCTCATATAGGTACAGTTCAGTGACAGACATGTCAAATTTGGGACTAATGTACTGAACGCAATCATGATTGAAAACTTTTTATCAAGTTTCCTCTGTGGGTGACACTGGGTTAAACTTGGGGAGAAATAAGAAAACAGTCTTTGCCTTTAAGGAAGTCACAGTTGAATGTGGGAGAAAGACAAAGATTGTGATGATTCACCATAGCCAGTTGGTCTTTGAGCAGCATGAGCTTGAACGTGCAGATCCACTTCTATGCCTATTTTTACAGTAAAAAAATACTACAGTACTGCACAATCTGTGGTTGGTTTAATCCCTCGATGCCGAACCCTACGTCCAGAGGAACCACGGGTGCGAAGGCCACCTATAAGCTATACTCTAATTTTCAACTGTTCAGACTGTAGGTGCCTCAACCTTCCCTCTCCCCGCCCCCTGCAGATGCTCAAGGGACAGCTGTAATGTGGTTATTGTCAAAAGATAAGTCTCTGAATGCTCAGGGGACCTAAAGAGACACTGGGGACACCAATCTCAAGCAGAAAGGCAAGCAAGAAGTTGTTATTTCCAAATATTTCCAAGAGGATGTTGCAGGTCAGCAAAATCTTGAGAAATGCCTTAACTGGAGTTAGGTAGATGGAGAAGGGATTCAATGGAAGTGAATATGATTAGCAAGAGGAGCTTGGGCAAAGGGATGAAGGCAGAAAGAGTAGGCTAGATGGCACACAGAAGGGACCAGAGACAGGCAAAAGATGGTGCAAGATTTTCTCTGCTGTCCTGAAAAGTTTGGAACCTTATGGAGAGCTACTCAGATAATTTACACGAGGGAAGGATGCAACTATTACTGTTTCAGAAAACAATACCTCTAACAATACCAAAAATTTAAACTGGCTAGATGATGGTTTAATTCACTGAGAAAGAAAACTAACAAGAGACTACTTCTGAAGGGATGAGAAAGTGGAGCATACTGATGCTAAATTCATTTTGGGTTCATGTTGAGTTTAAGTACTCAGAGGACTGTTTAGTAGAGTTGGAAAGATAGAGTTCGAGCATAAAAGAGAGATTAAAATCTGAGAAAGAGTTGAGATCATGAAGCACTTCATCACAGCATGTACAGTCTCGACACATTATTTCCAGTCTTCTCCTACTAGAAATGAAATCCATGAGGACAAGGACTTTGCTTATTTATTTCTGGATTCTCAGCATCTAGAACCATGCCTGAATCATGGTGGGTACTCAGGGAATGATTTTGAATTGTAGTTGAAGAAGATGAATCTGGCTAAGATCACTTCTTATGTGGAGTGGAAATAAATGAGGTCACAGAATGGAATTCTAAATCAAACACTGGGTGAGCACCAAGAGTTAGGAGATGATGTTATAGAGACCAATGAAAGAGATTGTGGAAAACTTTTAAATGTCCTGCAGCATCAAGAAGGAATTTATTAAGGACTTTCTAAAGAGGCCCAGTGTGGCTCTTGTGCACAGAAGAGTCAGAGTGCTGAAGATTGAGGAATTAAATGAGGTGAGAGTATCATTAATATTTTCAGACACATGATATGCAGAAGGAGTGAGCAATGACTGCTCAGATGTCTTGGGTCAAGGAAGAATTTCATGTCCACCTATTTGCATTTATATTGGGAGCTGTTTGGTTATGGTTAAGGGCTTAGTAGTGAAGAAGAGATTGAAGATAGGATGGAGTGGTCCCTAGAGAAAGATTCTTAGAGGATTTAAGAACAGGTCTGTCTCATTGCTGGCTGTATCCTGAGTTCTCTGCAAGCACTGGCTACATAGAGAATACTCTATTCATCTTTATTAATTAAGTGGGGTATACTACCAAATGAGATAATGATGAAAGAAGAGAATGTATGAGGGTCAGGATCAGGAAGTAGATAGAACAGTAGCTTTTAAATAAGAAGGGGCTCATCTGTCTCTTTGTCTTGCTTCTTCCAGATGATCATGACTTGACCACTGCATACATTTGTTCTTTTTTTCTGAATATTAAGAGCTTCCCTGGTAACTCGGTAAAGAATCCACCTGCAATGCAGGAGACCTCAGTTCGATTCCTGGGTTGGAAAGATCTTCTGGAGAAGGGCTAGGCCACCCACCCCAGTATTCTCGGACTTCCCTGGTGGCTCAACTGGTAAAGAATCTGCCTGCAATGCAAGAGACCTGGGTTCGATCCTTGGGTTGGGAAAATCTCCCGGAGAAGGGAGCAGCTACCCACTCCAGTATTCTGACCTAGACAATTCCCATGGGTCACAAAGAGTCAGACACAACTGAGTGACTTTCATATCAAGGGGTTAATTGCTTTTTGAGCCTTGATTTCTCCTTCGTCTCCTAAACTCATGCCTTTGATGTTCTTTCTTTATACAATATCAGACATGATGTGGATACACATCTGTTTCTACTTTCCCTCTCCTCCAGCTTAGTTTCTTCAATTCCACTTGGCCCCAGCAGGTTTTGTATCACTCATTCTATTTTACTTACACGTGAATATATCCAGCTCCAGCAAGACAAACTCACCCACAGTTTCCTGGCTTCTCTGTCCCACTTCTGAACACCAAATGGATTATCTGAGATTTCTAGGCAACCTTTCCCGTTGTTTTGCAATCAGACCTGCTCCCTGTCTCTTGTAAACACATGTGAAAGCCTCACCCTCCTTTATGAAGTTATCAAAGACTCCTCACAAAACACTCACTCAGTGGCATAACTCACCGGCTGTTTTTATGAGTGGATTAACTTCAAATTGTTTTGCCATGGAGAGTCACAGGATGATGACATTTACTAGCAGACATACTCTTCAAGGGCACACCTGGGGATGCTGATCATTTTTTTGAACACATGCTGTAACTTCTCCTTTCTCTCCCACTCATAATGGATGTGAATAAGAACTATGCAAGGGAGATAACCCTAAATTATCTCTAATTAAATAATTTCCTAATAAGCTTCAACACACATTAGTAACAAATACTTTTGAAAATTCATACAGGCATTCCAGGCTCTGTGAGTAGATTGGAGCACAACTAAGGCAGATTTAAGTATTTTAAAGGGTAGACAACATTATTGGGCATGGCTGTAGACTATACCCTACACCCTGCCCAACTCTCTTACCTATTTCAATTTCTAGCAATGAGATAATTTTGAATTAATTCATCACTAATCTCGTAAGTAAGTCAAAACTTATGCCTTGTTTCTGACTGAGGTACAGTATGGATAATGTTGATTTACATTACAGACATTGTACTCATTATCTATTATTGTATAATCAATTACACAAAGACATGAACATTTAAATCTTCTTTTTTTTTTTTTAAATTGTCTTTCTCAGTTTCTGTGTATCAGGAGGAACACATCCAGAAACAGCTCAGGGTTTTAGCTAAGATGATTTTTAGTTCAGCTGTCAACTGGGGCTGTGGTCACCTAAAGGGTTGACAGGTGATGAAGGTGTGCTTCTAAGTGGCTCACTCCCTCCCAGGACTGATGAGTTGGTGCTTGTCAGTAATAAGAAGTCTCAGTTCCTCCCAATCTGGACCACCCCTATCAGATGGCTGGAGTTCCTAAGGTGAGTGGTACATGACGGAAAGGCAGAAGCCTCAATGTTTTTTTTGTTTTTGTTTTTCTTTTTTACATTTAGCCTGAGGTCACATCTCATCGCTTCTGCAGTATCTTATTAGTTACCCAGACTGGCCTCACTTGATGTGGAAAAGGATTCCACAAAGGCATCAATACCAGGATCTGAAAAGTGTTGGAGTTCCTCTTTACCATCAGGAAAATTGTTTTATAGCATTGATATAAGAGAGAATATGTATATATAAGAGAGAATATGTATATAGAGGTATCCTTGCGTTTCAGTATTTTTAGACTAAATGTTCATTTATCTACTTTTCTTACTGGGATTTCCCTCCTAATAAAGATGTCTTGCTTTCTAAACTGTTTCACTTTCATAATACTTACCTTAGTGCATTTTAATTCAGTTCAGTCACTCAGTCATGTCCGATTCTTTGCGACTCCATGAACCGCAGCACACCAGGCCTCCCTGTCCATCACCAACTCCTGGAGTCCACCCAAACCCATTTCCACTGACATTAGTGCATTTACTATAATTAAACTCAGTAAAGACTTACTGATAATAAGAAAACTATATGTACTGGAGTGGGTGGCCTATCCTTTTCCAGGGGATCTTCTCAACCCAGGAATTGAACTGGGGTCTCCTGCACTGAAGGCAGATTCTTTACCAGCTGAGCTACCAGGAGGCCACGTATATGTATCTATATCTATCTATCTATCTATCTATATACATATATATATATATATATAAGAGAGAGAGAGAGAGAGAGAAAGAGAGAGAGAGATACACTTATTTTTAGGTTTAATTTTAAGTATTTTAGAGAGAGCTCAACATCCAGATTGGTTTTCATTTCAGCCAAGTCAGTAAGCTGTATTTATTCCAAATGCCCATGCATGATTTCAAGGGCATAATGGATATTGCAGAGACTTTTAGTCCTCCTCCAAAACCCCTGCTGGGATGAAGAGAGCAGATGCGTAGTTCTGACATGAGGGACCGTGTGGTATTTTTGGATTAGATGTTCATTAAGGGAAAGTGGTGTAGATGAGCTGTATCCTCAGGAGTTACCACTAATGTTTTCCAGACCCACAGGAATCTCCTCCACTTGTTTTTTTCCACTAAACTTAAGAAACTTCAAAACAGTCCTGGGAAGTCTGAGATAGTTCTAAATCTCACCGATGGAGAGATTTTGGTCATCTAATTTTCTAAGTGACTTGAAGCAGAAGAATGGCCTCACAAAATCTTATTCAAACAGCAAAACCTTGTTCGAACAGCAAAACCTTGTCCTAACACCTTGCTATATGTGTTCATGTGCCCTGAAAACAGACAAGTAATCTGGAAGAATGGCTGCAAGCACACTGGAGCTGAGCTCAGCATTCCCCTCACTCCCTTCCCACTGCAGGGACAATGTACTTGAACAGGTCAGCAAGAACTTGGAGTCGAGGGGAAAGTGATTTAATGCATCCATGTCTCCATTGCCTCTTCACCTTCTAAAAGTAGGAAGATGATGGCTCACGTGTCTTGCAGAACTCTGGGGGAAAATGGCTAATAAAAATCCAAGCAAAAGCACTCTAAATACAAAACAGCTCTGTATGAAACATGCTGTGACATGATGATACAGTCTAAGGAACTTAAATGCTTTCAAGACAATTAGTAGATTTTGGGCAATGTTCTTGATAGCATTAAGACCTGAGTAACCATGTCTTCAAGAAATATATTACGTAGTTGACTCGGGTGCAAGACTCTTCCAACATATCAGGATCCACCTTATCACTTTTTCTATGGCAGGAAAAATGTTGTTTGATTGAGTTGGGTTGCATGGCACCAATGCCAAGGAAACATGGTGAGTCTGGTTTAAAAAAAAAAAAAAAAGACCAGTGTAAGACTTTAGTTCAATATCAGTGTACTCTGTCCACTTGATTTCTCCTAAATTCTGTTTTGCAAAATTGGATTTACCTAGTAGAGAAGACTACTGGTCTCAACTAGAATGTTTTCTAAAGTCTTCTGTATACAAGGTGACTCTTGGGTGACTTACTCATGCACCTTTATCTTCCAAGGAGATTTATTGAGTGAGGCTATCAAAAAAATTTCTATTGAGGAAGTAGGATAGAAGTAGGAGTCTATAATCATATTTGATTTTGTAACCTTGTATCCCTTTCCTATAAATACAGTTTTTGACAAAACATTTTTACCAAATTGAAATTTATTTCATTCTGAAAGGTTGGAAGAAGATTAGGAAAATGGGAAAGAATTGTGTTAAATATTCTACAATAAAAGGAAATTGTTTGAGAAGTAGCCCAGTAACATAGAAGGACATCAGGACTGGAATCCCTATTTTATTAACTATTAACTGTGCAAAATGGACAAGTGGCTTATCATTTTAGTTCCATCAATAAGAAAAATGAGACATAAATATTAACACCTACCTGGGTACCAGGATTAAGTGAGATAACTTTGGGTCTCTGTTTTGAGCATTTTGAGGTCAGCAGTGGATTAGAGCTGTTTAAAAATACATGGGCCTATCTAAATGTGGTATTGAAATTTCTCAGAGTTATAGTGTGTGGTATTTATAGCTAGATAAGAATGTATTTTAAATTGATCCTTGATCATATTTTCATTTTTAGACTTGTTATACCTCATTGTCTCTGTGATAATAACTATAATTATATTCATTCCTCATTATAAAGCTGCTCCTTTTTCTTTCCTGACATTCTGGCCTCATTGACTAATAACAGTGAAACTATCCTCGAGGTTATTTATAAAATTCAGGAGAGTGCAAAGAAATGTCATATGCAGTCTGCATTATATGCATTATTCTAGTTTTCTTATCTACAAAATAAATTTGCAAAATTTAAGAGTTGTAACACAAGCTAAGTCCCTGTTTCTATGTGTTCACTTCTAAGGCTCAAGTCAAAACTCTCCTAATTTTAACCAATGCTTCATCATCATCTGTCTTTAAAACATCCAGGGAAATTTTACCATTCCTCTTCTCTCTTCCCTGCCCTTAATATTTTCAGCTCTTACTGGAATAGAGTTTTAATCCCTTCCCCGTCATTTTCTTCTCATGCCTGGAGTCCTTAGTAGAGGTTTTAGATGGAAAACATTCCATTCAGAGTCTAACTTTGCATAGTTAAAATTACATTTTTCTTTAAAGGGAGAAGTGTTGAATATTATTCAGACTTTTAGGGCTTTGGGGAGTGAACTTTTAGAAAAAGTGATTTTTCATATTTGCTATAGATAAATAACAATGTGTCAAAAGTGATCCTCTATATGTCATTTATCTCTTTCTAACGCATTATCTGTGAAAGATGATTTTGTTTCCTGACACATTTTCAAGTGAATGATTTTATAAGAATCCTCTGTATTCCTCCATTATTTTACCAAATTGCACATCAGTTTGGCATTTTCTCTCTTATAATCTTAACCTTTCCTTTATTTGAAGTAATTCTCCAGTTCAGGTAAAACTATTAACTTTGGTTACTTTAATTCCTTCAAAAGGAAAGAAATTCTAATGCACCATACTTTCTTTCTATATCTCTTACAGACTTTGCTTAGCTAACACCACCTCCCCACTCCTACTCCATGGCCCCTAGCTTGTCGAATGTACTTATAGCATTCCTTCTTGGTCTGTATTGTAATTTTCAGTCCGTATTATATTCTTTTTCTAATCTGTTTTCCATAGCAACCGTGAATTCTTTGAAGAACTGAACTCTTATCTTATTCAGCTCTATTGCTAGCATGCAACATTGTGAGTGGCTCAGTTTAGTGCAATAGTTCCCCATATTTGGCTAAAACCAGTCCCATGGGGCAGCCAGACCTTATCCTATGAACTCATCCGTTAAGTCAAACCACACATAAACACATTATATTCCTGTGTACATAGCAGCCCGAGCTCTCTCCAAGGAGCCAACACAAATACCCTCCAGTCTCTTCATCCAGTTCAAAGAGAGGGGCCTCTGTAGGGAACTATACTTAATAGGGAACTCTTCTTAATGCACTGTGGTGATCTTGAATGGGAAGAAAGCCCCAAACAGGGGGACATATGTATATGTCTGGCTGATTCATTTTCCTGTAAAGCAGGGCTTCCCAGATGGCTCAATGATAAAGAAAATGCCTGACAATGCAGGAGATGCAGGTTCAATCCCTGGGCTGGAAAGATCCCCTGGAGAAGGAAATGGCAACCCACTCCAGTAATCTTGCTTGGGAAATTCCATGGACAGAGGAACCTGGAAGGCTACAGTCCATGGAGCTGCAAAGAGTTGAACATGACTTAGCAACACACAGCAGCAAGAGGCAGAAACCATTACAACACTGTAAAGCACCTATACTCAAAAATTAATTTTAAAAAGAGCAGGGTCACTAATTGTGCCCAGTAAGGAGAAAGGGGCCAGAAATTGGAATTCACTGGTAGTCTTTACTATAGACTGCTTTGATCAAGTATGCTACATTGAAAGCCTTTCATGATCAAAACACTATACTAGCTGCTGAATCAAAATTTATATATGGCAATTCAATTATCTGTAGAGACTAGGAACAAGTAGACACACAAAATTAATCATGGCATTGCTTTTTAAATCAGTTCTCAAAAGAAATGCCAGGGTTATTGGTCTTTACCCTCAGAAGAACTAGATATAGTCAACCAAGTTTCAATCATCTGTTGAATTAGGATGGTTGGCTTGCTCAGTTGTTTTATTTTTAATTTTTTTCAATAAAAATTAAGTTTGAATTTTATGAAGTAATAAAAGGGTAAGGTCATTTCACTAACCATGAAATGATCACTGCATCACCCATTCAACTGCTGCTGTCTAAAATATAGGAATTAAAGAAACACCATTAAAATTAATACCTTTCTATGAAGACTGTGAAATAACACAATTATATGAAGTAGCCTAAAGATAATTTGCTATGTGGTTTTTGCTGCCCTTCTCTTTCCACTGGCTCCTCATAATATCTGTATAAAAACCAAAGTTTGCAAAATGTAGCAAAAGATGGTCCTCAGCAGTGAATATTTTAAGGTTTATCTTCTCTGAGCTCTTTGAGGCTAAGTAAACATGGTTAGCAATGGAACAGTTCTAAACTTACATTTGACTCAAACCTAGGCTTAAACCAAATAGCAAAATCAGCTAAACAATACCAGGGTCAGAAAAAATGATTATAGAGTCATTTGACACCTCTCTAGGAAAGCAATGTCTATTAGCCCAAGTCCATCACTTAGGACTTTTCTAAGGATAACATGAAACACCAAACAGCTCAATCTGAATTTTCAGTCTGTTTCTCATTTAAGGCTAAATGTAAAAGGACTCCAGTACTGACTCAAAGCTATGCTTTTTCCAGTAGTCATGTACAGATGTGAGAGTTGGACCATAAAAAGGCTAAGTGCCGAAAAATTGATGTTTTTGAACTGTGGTGCTGGAGAATACTCTTGACAGTCCCTTGGACATCAAGGAAATCAACCAGTCAATTCTAAAAAGAAATCAACTCTGAATATTCATTGGAAGGACTGATGCTGAAACCCGAAGCTCCAATACTTTGGCCACCTGATGTGAAGAACTGACTTGAGGAGACTCTGGTGCTGGGAAAGATTGAGGGCAACAGAAGGGGGAGTAAAGGATGAGATGGTTAGATAGGATCACTGACTCAGTGGACATGAGTTTGAGCAAACCCCGGGAGAAAGTGAAGGACAGAGGAGCCTGGCATGCTGCAGTTTCTGGAGTCACAAAGAGTCAAACACAGCTTAGTGACTGAAAAACAACAATTGACTTGAGAAGCTGCTTAGTTAATTTAGATGATGATATTGGCCTTTATACAAACTAAAAAAAAAAAAAAAAATGTTGTCACTGCCTTTGATTACTTAGATGTAAAAAATAATCTTTTCATATAATTTTGTAATTTTTTGATAGCATAATTGGGGAAAATATACAGGACCTAATTTTCAATAGCACAAATTTCTAAGGACTTTGAAAACAAAAATAAATTAATCGAGTAATTAATGCTTTATCTCATTCTGTAAGAAAAATCTAATGAAAATGGAAATGGAGGGAGCCTATGGCAGAAACATTCTGAAGAAATATTCAGAATCAAAAAGTTGAGAAATGACGATAAAAGTAGGGGCGGTCCTAACATGGCAGAGCAATAGGCCAAGGAGACTACTTTCTCCCCAGAAATTCATCAAAAGATCATCTGAATGACGAGCAACTTCCGTAAAACAACTTCTGAGTGCTGGCAGAGAACACCAGGCACCCAGAAAGGCAGCACATTCTCTTCAAAAGGAGGCAGAACAAAATATAAAAGACAAAAGGGAGACAAAAGAGTTAGGGATGGAGACCCATCCCAGGGAGGGAGTCGTGAAGGAGGGAGAAGTTTGCAAACACCAGGAAACCCTCTCACTGGTGGGCCTGTGGGAGTTTTGGAATCTCAGAGGGCAACAAAACCAGGGGGCGGGGAGCGGACACACAGAGTACATGCCTAAACCATAACTCCCAGTGGCAAAGTAGCCCAGATGCTCATCCACACCAGCAAGCAGGGGCTGAACAGGGAGGTGCGGGTTTCATGCTTAGGGTAAGGACCAGGCTTGAATGCCCTGAGAACAATCTGAGGGAACTAACTAGAGATAGCAACCCAAACTGTGGTATAGCCAGAGAAAAGAAAAAGAGAGAGAGAACTTTCCCGTGAAAAGCTCTTACCTAAGGCACAGCCTGGCCTGCTCACAGAACAAAGGATTGAGTGAATACCAGAGGAGAATGAGCCAGCTGAGAACCGGCCCACCACCCACCCCCACCATGGAGACAGAGAGGCAGGTGGGCAGCAGCCAGAGCCAGAAGGTGAGGGGCAATCAAGGCCCCAGAGATGGCATCTTCCACCAAACTGGGAGCAGGCTCCCAGTTGCTAACCAAGTCTTCCTGGGATCCTGGACAGTTGACATCTGCCAGGAGGGTCAGAACCAGAGATCAGCTCCCCAGAGGAGACACACAGCACACCTGAGACAGTGCTCTCGTGGTGCACCCAGGTAACTGAGCTGCTGCGATAGTGCACTCACCAAGCACCTGATCACCTGAGCTGCTCGGACCTGGGAAGGGCACAGAACAAAGGGCCTACTTTGGAAAATTCCCCTGCAGAGCAAGCTGGAGCCTGAGCAGTGTAGACCAGGAAAGCACACATACTGTGAGCTGGGGCAAACCCAGTGTGGTCCATACACTGTGAGCACTCCACACACACACCAGCGATATTTGTTTGCAGTGTTCCTCCATCCCCACAGCACAACTGAACAGGTAAGCCTAAATAAGTAACCACCTTCACCCTCTTGTGTCAGGGCAGAAATTAGACACTGAAGAGACTTGCAAACAGAGGAAGCCAAAATAAACAAAGAAGGAACTGCTTTGGAAGTGACAGGTGCCACAGATTAAAACCTTGTAGTTAGCATTGACTAAGCATTGGGAGGGGCCTATAGACCTTGAGAAGAAGTATAATCTGGAACAAGGAACTATTTGAAACTGAACTGAACCCACACTGCCCTCAACAGCTCCAGAGAAATTCCTAGATATATTTTACTATTATCATTTTTTACTTAAAATTTTTAAAGTTCTTAATTACTCCTTTAATTTTCATTTTTTTCCAAATTCTTTTTTTTCTTATAATTAAATTTATTTATTTTTTAAATTACAATACTGTATTTGTTTTGCCATACATTGACACGAATCAGCCATAGGTGAACACAATCGCCCAATGCCGAAGCCCCCTCCCACCCTCCCACCCCACATCCTCTACCTGAATCATCCTGTGCATCAGCCCCATGCATCCTGCATCCTACACCAAACATAGATTAGCGCTTCGTTTCTTACAGGAAAATACACATGCTTCACTGCCATTCTCCCAAACCATCCCACCCTTTCCCTCTCCCTCAGAGTCCAAAATTACTCCTTTAATTTTCATTTTTATAACATAATATTTACCTTGCCAAAAAAAAATCCTATTTTAAAGTAAATTTCATATATTTTTTAAAAACAATTTTTATGATTTTGTTTTGTATTTTTAATACTGTATTTTTGAGGGTCTAAACTCTACTCTAGATTTTTAATCTTTGCTTTTTGGTATTTGCTATCAATTTTGTACGTTTAAGAATCTAATCTTCAGTACCCATTTCCAGTTAGGAGTGTGATTACTGCCTGGATTGCTCTGTCCCCTTTTGACTCTCCTCTTTTTCTCCCCTGTATCTCCTCCCTCCCCCTTATCTTCTTTACTTAACTCTGTGAATCTCTTTGGGTGTTCCAGGCTGTGCACAACACTTAGGGAACTGATTACTGGATAGATTGGTTTTTCTCCTTTTGACTCCCTCCTCTCTCTAGTCACCTCTATCTCCTTCCTGCCTCTTCTCTTCTCTGTGTAGCTTCATGAAACTCTCTGGGTGTTCCAGACTGTGGAGAGCACATAGGGAATAGATTACTGGCTAGACTGCTTTCTCCCCTTTCGACTCCCCCTCTTCTCCTCCTGGTCACCTCTATCTCCCTCCTCCCTTTTCTCTTCTCCATTAATTATGTGAACCTCTCTGGGTGTCCCTTACTGTGGAGAATCTTTTCACCATTAACCTAGATGTTTTATCATAGTCCTGTACGGATGGAGAAGTCTTGAGGCTACTGTAGGAATAAGACTGAAAGCCAGAGGCAGAAGGCTTAAATCCAAAACTTGAGAACACCAGAAAACTCCTGACTCCAGGGAACATTAATTGACAAGAGCTCATCTAAAAGCCTCCATACCTACCAAAAAACTAAGCTCACCCAAGAGCCAACAAGTTTCAGAGCAAAACATACCATGCTAATTCTCCAGCAATGCAGGAACATAACCCTGAGAGTCAAACCAAACCCATAGACACCTCAAAACTCATGACTGGACACTTCATTGCACTCCAGAGAGAAGAGATCCAGCTCCACCCACCAGAACACTGATGCAAGCTTCCCTTCCTGGGAAACCCTGGCAAGCCACTAGTCCAACCCCACCCAAAGGAGAAACCTCCACAATAAAGAGGAGCTACACACTTCCAGCATACAGAAAGGCCACCCAAACACAGTAATCTAAACAAAATGAAAAGGCAGAGAAATATTCAGCAGGTAAATGAACATGATAAATGCCCACCAAACCAAACAAAAGAGGAGGACATAGGGAGTTGACCTGAAAAAGAATTCAGAATAATGATAGTAAAGAAGATCCAAAGTCTTGAAAACAAAATAGAGTTATAGATAAATAGACTGGAGACAAGGATTGAGAATATGCAAGAAATGTTTAACAAGGACCTAGAAGAAATAAAAAAGAGTCAGTCAATAATGAATAATGCAATAACTGAGGTCAAAGGCACTCTGGAGGAAACCAATAGTAGAATAACTGAGGCAGAAGATAAGATAAGTGAAGTGGAAGATAGAATGGTGGAAATAAATGAAGCAGAGAGGAAAAAAGAATTAAAAGAAATGAGGACAACCTCAGAGACCTCTAGGACAATGTTAAATGCCTCAACTTTCAAATCATAGGAGTCGCAGAAGAAGAAGACAAAAAGAAAGGCCATGAAAAAATACTTGAGGGGATAATAGTTGAAAACTTCCATAAAATGGGGAAGGAAATAGCCATCCAAGTCCAAGAAACCCAGAGTCCCAAAGAGGATAAACCCAAGGAGAAACACACCAAGACACATATTAATCAAATTAATGAAGATCAAACACAAAGAACAAATATTAAAAGCAGCAAAGGAAAAGCAACAAATAACAAAGGGATTCCCATAAGGATAACAGCTGATTTTTCAATAGAAACTCTTCAGGCCAGAAGGGAATGACATTACATACTGAAAGAGATGAAAGAGAAAAACCTACAACCCAGATTACCATACCCAACAAGGGTCTCATTCAAATAGGAGGGAGAAATCAAAAGCTTTATAAATAAGCAAAAGCTGAGAGAATTCAGCGCCACCACTCAGCTCTTCAACAAATGCTAAAGGATCCAATTCTAGACAGGAAACACAGAAAAGGTTTATAAACTCAAACCCAAAACAAGACAGTAAATGGCAACGGGATCATACTTATCAATAATTACCTTAAATGTAAATGGGTTGAATGCCCCAAACAAAAGACAAAGACTGGCTAAATGGATATAAAAACAAGATCCTTATATATGCTGTCTACAAGAGACCCACCTCAATGCAAGGGACACATACAGACTGAAAGTGAAGGGCTGGAAAAAGATATTTCATGCAAATGGAGATCAAAAGACAGCAGTAGCAATACTCATATCAGGTAAAAAGACTGAAATAAAGGCTGTGAAAAGAGACAAAGGACCCTACATAATGATCAAAGGATCAATCCAAGAAGAAGATGTAACAATTATAAATATATATGCACCCAACATAGGAGCACTGCAATATGTAAGGCAAATGCTAACAAGTATGAAGGGGAAATTAACAGTAACACAATAATAGTGGGAGACTTTAATACCCCACTCACACCTATGGATAGATCAACTAAACAGAAAATTAGCAAGGAAGCACAAGCTCTAAATGATACAATGGGCTAGTTAGACCTAGTTGATATCTATAGGACATTTCACCCCCAAACAATGAATTTCACTTTTTTCTCAAGTGCACACAGAATCTTCTCTAGGATAGACAAATTCTTGGCCATAAATCTAGCCTTGGTAAATACAAAAAATTGAAATCATTTCAAGCATCTATTCTGATTACAATGTGGTAAGATTAGATGTCAACTACAGGGAAAAAACTATTAAAAACATGAACATATGGAGGCTAAACAACATTCTTCTGAAAAACCAACAAATCACAGAAGAAATCATAAAAGCATATAAATAAATGAAAATGAAAACACAACAACCCAAAACTTATGGGATTCGGTAAAAGCAGTGCTAAGGTGCAGCCATGAAATTGAAAGATGCTTACTCCTTGCAAGGAAAGTTATGACCAAACTTGATAGCATATTAAAAAGCAGAGACATTACTTTGCCAACAAAGGTCCATCTAGTCAAGGCTATGGTTTTCCAGTGGTCATGTATGGATGTGAAAGTTGGACTGTGAAGAAAGCTGAGCACCAAAGAATTGATGCTTTTGAACTGTGGTGTTGGAGAAGACTCTTGAGAGTCCCTTGGACTGCAAGGAAATCCAACCAGTCCATCCTAAAGGAGATAAGTCCTGGGTGTTCTTTGGAAGGAATGATGCTAAAGCTGAAACTCTGGTACCCTGGCCACCTCATGGGAAGAGTTGACTCATTGGAAAAGATTCTGGTGCTGGGAGTTGGGGGCAGGAGGAGAAGGGGATGACAGAGGATGATATGGCTGGATGGCATCACTGACTCGATGGACATAAGTCTGAGTGAACTCCGGGAGTTGGTGATTGACAGGGAGGCCTGGCATGCTGCAATTCATGGGGTCACAAAGAGTCAGACATGACTAAATGACTGAACTGAACTGAACTGAACTGAACTGAAGGTGAAGGTTCATAATAGTATAAGCATACCTAAAGAAACAAGAGAAAATCAAATAAATAACCTAACTTTACACCTAAAGCAACTAGAAAAGATGAAATGAAAAACCCCAAGGTTAGTAGAAGGAAAGAAATCATAACAATTAGGGCAGAAATAAATAAAAAGAAACAAAGGGGACTATAGTAAAAACAAACAAAACCAAAAGCTAGTTCTTTGAGAAGATAAATAAAATAAACAAACCATTAGCCAGACTCATCAAGAAAAAAAGGGAGAAGAATCAAATCAACAAAATTAGAAATGAAAATGGAGAAATCACAACAACACAGAAATACAAAGTATCATGAGACTACTATTAACAACTATATGACAATAAAATGGAGAACTTGGAAGAAATTGAGGAATTCTTAGAAAAGTATAACCTTCCAAAACTGAACCAGGAAGAAATAGAAAATCTTATCAGACCCATCACAAGTGCAGAAATCACAACTGTAATAAAAATCTTCCAACAAACAAAAGCCCAGGACCAGATGGCTTCACAGCTGAATTCTACCAAAAATTTAGAGAAGAGCTAACACCTATGGAACTCAAACTTTTCCAGAAAATGTCAGAGGAAGGTAAACTTCCAAACTCATTATATGAGGCCACCATCACCCTAACACTGAAACCAGACAAAGATGCCACAACAAAAGAAAACTACAGGCCAATATCACTGATAAACATAGATGCAAAAATCCTTAACAAAATTCTAGCAAACAGAATCCAACAACATATTAAGAAGATCATACATCATGACCAAGTGGGCTTTATCCCAGGGATATAAGGATTCTTCAATATTCACAAATCAATCAATGTGATACACCATATTAACAAATTGAAAGATAAAAACTATATGATTATCTCAGTAGACGCAGAGAAAGCCTTTGACAAAATTCAACATCCATTTATGACAAAAACCCTCCAGAAAGCAAGCATAGAAGGAACATACCTCAACACAATAAAAGATATATCTGATAAACCCACAGCAAACATTATCTTCAATGGTGAAAAATTGAAAGCATTTCCCCTAAAGTCAGGAACAGGACAAGGGTGCCCACTCTCACTACTACTATTCAACATAGTTTTGGAATTTTTAGCCACAGAAATCAGAGAAGAAAAAGAAATGAAATGCAGATTGGAAAAGAAGAAGTAAAACTCTCACTGTTTGCAGATGATGATCCTATACATAGAAAACCCTAAAGACACCATCAGAAAATTACTAGAGCTAATCAATGAATATTAAAAAGTTTCAGAATATAAAATTAACACAGAGAAATCCCTTGCATTCCTATCCACTAACAATGAGAAAACGGAAAGTGAAATTAAGGAAACAATTCCATTCATCATTGCAACGAAAAGAATAAAATACTTAGGAATAAATCTGTGAAATAGATGGGGAAACAGTGAAAACACTGTCAGACTTTCATTTTTTGGAGCTCCAAAATCACTGTAGATGGTGATTGCAGCCATGAAATTAGAAGACACTAGTTCCTTGGAAGGAAAGTTATGACCAACCTAGATAGCACATTAAAAAGCAGAGACATTACTTTGCCAATAAAGGTCTGTTTAGTCAAGGCTATGGTTTTCCCAGTGGTCATGTATGGATGTGAGATTTGGACTGTGAATAAAGCTGAGCACTGAAGAATTGATGCTTTTGAATTGTGGTGTTGGAGAGTCCCTTGGACTGCAAGGAGATCCAACCAGTCCATCCTAAAGATCAGTCCTGGGTGTTCATTGGAAGGACTGATGCTGAAGCTGAAACGTCAATACTCTGGCCACCTCATGTGAAGAGTTGACCCATTGGAAAAGACCCTGATGTTGGGAGGGATTGGGGGCAGAAGGAAAAGGGGACGATAGAGGATGAGATGGCATCACCGACTCGATGGACATGAGTTTGGGTAAACTCTAGAAGTTGGTGATGGACAGGGAGGTCTGGTGTGCTGCAATTCATGGGGTTGCAAAGACACAACTGAGCGACTGAACTGAACTGAACTGAAAGAAATAAAAGACCTGTACATAGACAACTATAAAACACTGATGAAAGAAATCAAAGATGACACAAATAGATGGAGAATCATACCATGTTCCTGGATCGGAACACTCAATATAGCAAAAATGTGTATACTACCCAAAGCACTACCAACGGTATTTTTCAGAGAACTAGAACAAATAATTTCACAATTTGTATGGAGATACAAAAGACTTCGAATAGCCAAAGCAATCTTGAGAAAGAAGAACGGAACTGGAGGAATCCACCTGCCTGACTTCAGACTATACTACAAAGCTATAGTCACCAAGAGAGTATGGTACTGGCACAAAGACAGAAATAAAGATCAATGGAACAAAATAGAAAGCCCAGAGATAAATCCACGCACCTATGGACACATTATTTTTGACAAAGGAGGCAAGAATATACAATGGAGGAAAGAAAAACTCTTTAACAAGTGGTGCTGGGAAAACTGGTCAACAACTTGTAAAGAATGAAACTACAACACTTTCTAACACCATACACAAAAATAAACTCAAAATGGATTAAAGATCTAAATGTAAGACCAGAAACTATAAAACTCCAGAGAAGAGGGGAAAACATAGGCAAATCTGACATAAGTCACAACAGGATCCTCTATGACCCACTTTCCAGAGTAATGGAAATAAAAGCTAAAATAAACAAATGTGACCTAATTAAATGTAAAAGCTTTTTCACAGTGAAGGAAACTCTAAGTAAGATGAAAAGACAGCCTTCAGAATGGGAGAAAATAATAGCAAATTAAGCAACTGACAAAGAATTAATCTCAAAAATATACAAGCAACTCCTGCAGCTCAACTCCAAAAAAATAAACGACCCAATCAAAAATTGAGCCAAAGAACTAAACAGACATTTCTCCAAAGAAGACATACAGATGGCTAACAAACACATGAAAAGATGCTCAACATCACTCATTATTAGAGAAATGCAAATTAAAAACAACAATGAGGTACCATCTCACCCCAGTCAGAAGAACTGCTATCAAAAAGTCTACAAACAGTAAATCTTGGAGAGGGTGCAGAAAAAAAGGGAACCCTCTTACACTGTTGGTGGGAATGCAAACTAGTACAGCCACTATTGAGAACAGTGTGGAGATTCCTTAAAAAACTGCAAATAGAACTACCATATGATCCAGCATTTCCACTGCAAAGCATACACACCAAGGAAACCAGAATTTAAAGAGACACATGTACCCCAATGTTCATAGCAGCACTGTTTACAATAACATGGACACGAAAGCAACCTAGATGTCCATCAGTGACAAATGGATAAGAAAGCTGTGGTACATATACACAATGGAATATTACTCAGCTATTAAAAAGAATACGTTTGCATCAGTTCTAATGAGGTGTATGAAACTGGAGCCTATTATACAGTGTGAAGTAAGTCAGAAAGAAAAACACCAGTATAGCATATTAATGCATATATATGGAATTTAGAAAGATGGCAATGATGACCCTATATGTGAGACAACAAAAAAGACACACATGTAAATAACAGATTTTTGGACTCTGTGGGAGAAGGCAAGGGTGGGATGGTTTGAGAGAATAGCACTGAAACATATATATTATCATATGTGAAATAGATCACCAGTCCAGGCTCAATGCATGAGACAGGGTGCTCAGAGTTGGTGCACTGGGATGACCCTGAGGGATGGGGAACACCTGTATACCCATGGCTGATTCATGTCAATGTATGGCAAAAACCACTACAATATTGTAAAGTAATTAGCCTCCAATTAAAATAAATTAATTAATTTTTTTAAATTCTAAAAAAAAAAAATGGAGATAAAAGCAAATATAATATACCCAGGAATTTTGTTTGTGAAACATCACAGCATCAAAATTGGGTCTGTACTTTGCAGCAGCCAGTGAAAAGAAAAAAACAATAATAATGTACTCAGTTGGTGCATGTAAGTGAATTATTACATTCAAAATGAAAGAAAGAAAAATCAGTTTTTCCAGTCCTAAAGTATGTGGATTCTTTACCCACTGAGCCACAAGGGAAACCCAGGGATACTGGAGTGAGTAGCCTATCTTCCCCACCCAGAAATCAAATGGGGTCTCCTGCACTGCAGTTGGATTCTTTACCAACTGAACTATCAGGTAAGCCCACTCTGGAACTAACAACTGGAAGAAATTACTCCCACAGATGTATATGTAGGAGGGTTGGAGTAGATCTCTTGAAACTTCTTTTGAACATGTCATTTTAAGTTTTCCATGGCCTTTCCTTTTAATGTTACATGGTTATGTTTATAATGTCTATAATGTCCTGTGCAGTGCTGTGCTTAGTCACTCAGTCATGTCAGACTTTTGTGACCCCATGGACTGTAGCCCCCAGGCTCTTCTGTCCATGGGGATTCTCCAGGTGAAAAACTGGAGTGGGTAGCCTACCCCTCTTCCAGAGGATCTTCCCAACCCACATTGCAGGTGGATTCCTTACCATCTGAGTCAGCAGGGAAGCCTTCATACTGCCCTATAACCCATTTATTTAACACCCAGTGGTTAAATATATAATAAGTGCTCAGTGTCAAGGGAGAAAGAGTGAATGACACACTGTCCCTGCCTTCATGGTGCTCACAGACTAGTGAAGACATGGAAATATCGGCAATTAAGTCTGATGATGAGAGAAGCCAATCAAAGAGGGCAAAGCAAGAAAGTGGATGACAGGAAGCATCTTCTAAGCCACTAATCAAAACCTGCAAAGGGCCTGAGAGGACAGAGTCATGGCCATTCCAGGAACTGCAAGTTTGCAGAGGTGGGCATGGAGAATAGAGAGTGAGAAGACTACAGACGTGAGCAGGTAATATGATTATGAAAGACCTTGTAAACTATGTTTAGGAATCTGGCTTTAGTTATGAGGACAGTAGGCCAAAGTGAAATTCAGTGAAAGTAAATGTGATTTATGAAAACATTAAAACAAAAAACAATCAAGCAAAACTGAAACATCACCACACTACTGAACTCCAAGCATGCCATTATGATGACTTTTAATAAAAACAAAAATGCTCCTAAAGTGCTGAGGAGCAGGGGAATGTAAAGTCTGTTCCGTGCAATAAGATATCCTATCATCAACCTTAACTGAGCCATTAGTTCCTACTCCAGAAGAGACTGGATTGCAAGGGACACGACCAGTTCCCTTGCAGTCTTGAGTGCCTCACAACAGATACAAACTCTACCAACCTAGCAAAGGTCACACGTCTGGCACGGCTGCTTACATCAGCAACAGCGGTAAAAATACCCTATGAGCCAAGAGCATCTGTTTGTCTTCAGGACTTGTGGTGAAGTCAGATGCTTCATATTCTCTGCCTTCCAGTGGAGGAAGACAGTTCTCTGCTATCAACATTTTAATGCTATCAACATTAAAACACCAGCTTTACAAACGCTCTGCAAGTTCCTTGTCACAGCTATGCTCTCAACGAACTGAAGAGAGAGCTTTGCTTTCCTCAGAAGATGTGGACTGAGAAACCACTCTGTGTGTCAGTAGAAAGTGAAATGCATGTCCTCTAAATGTAAACCCTCACCTTTTTCCAACCAGGCACCCAGGTCTCCTTGACATGGCAATCCTACCCCAGCCCAGATACATCCACCCATGAGAGAAAATTCTTTCTTGGAGAGTTGGAATTTAACTTCTTTACCCTTTGAAAAGTTAAAATAAGGAATAACACTCAATAACATTGTCAAAAATGGCAATTAAGCTTTGCCTTGAGTGGCTGATGAGGCCACTTCCAATATCAGGCATGAACTGGTAATATCCTTGCCTGTATCTAAGTGCATTGTTATAATTATTAACCGTAAAGCAAATGGGGTTTTTAAGGGGGAACAGTTTTAATTATTTAATATGGTAGAACAACACAGCCTTGCTGATGCCATTTTTGTAAATTCACATCTAGCATCAAATAGGCTGTACATACATAGTTTGCTACCTCTCTGCACGGACTGTAATTTTAAAGTCCGGAAAACCATGTAATTATCACTTCAAGTGAAGAGGGCTTCAGAGTGTAATTGCTATCAAGGACGTGTTCAAATGAAAGTAAACAGATACTGAGGGACCAGAGACAGGACTGTGAAGTGTCAGGCAATGGAACTACATCAGGGATTTAAAAACTTGAATCATGCACTGATGATCTATTTTGGTATCTTTCTTTTCTTTTATAAACACTGTTTCAGAAGAATCTTAATTCCTCTTTTGGCTGATAGAGTTTGGGGAAAGAGTCATCTTTAATAAGATGGCTGTATGTACTAAAGAGAACAGTGCATAGAACAGAAACACTGAACTTTGAAACCAGAAAGCATGATTCAAATCCAACCACAGTCTTCTTGATTACTACATACATCATCAAGCTTGAGAATCTCTCTCCAGGTCAGTGGACTTACAAAATACAGTCTGTCTCACAGACACGTGACATTAAACTATTTGGCTCATGTAAAAGAAGTGCAAATAACAAAGCTATGCATATTCATCTTAGAAAAGGCAAACCCAGAGGATGTCATTGTCCTCCATCCTCTGCTAGGTATGTCAAAAAGAAATTAGGATTTGATTTCTTGGTCTTCATTACTCCAGTGGGCAAACCATCTCCAAGATGTAAAAGATGCTGAGAAGCAAAATTTGCCTCAAAATAAGATTGTTTTTTATGTTTTAATTTGAGTCTGGGATAACCATTTGCCATAAATATTTTCTAGAGAAATTTTCTGTGGGAAGTTGCACAGAATACCTGGAAGACTCCTTCCAAAGATGTGTAGAATGAAGAGCAGACAAAGAGAAGGGCTTAGTGTTCAAAGTCTATTAGTAGGTTGCAGTTTGTTTCATTGCAAAGGGTCTTTGAAGGATAATAGCCTGACTTTCACCCTTTGTACCTCTGCTCCGTCCTCCTACTACACACTCTGCTAATGGTTTCCAGTGGCAGAAATCCAAGATACAGTAATCCTGTTTGTTTGATGACTAAACATCCTTTTATGCCTGGAGGATCAACTCTAAGAGTCAAACAAACTAAATTAGTGCCTAATGCCGAAACCAGAGCACTCTCTGGACTTTAAAGAGTGGCCCAGATCACCATTATTCCCAGCTTGATCGGTATCTCCCTGGAGGAAAAAAATCACTTTGTTTCATTTTAGTTCATTATGACAAACTTTGGGGGCTGTAACTGACCAAAGTGGCACTGAATTTAAAATGCATGTTGAGTTTCTTGGGTAGCATGAATCCACAACGAGTGTCCATAGAGGCCGTGAACTGACATATGTTTCTGGCTTCCTGAAAACAAATATTTTGATTTGACTTGCTTTACATTTGGAGTAAGTGAAGTGTAAGCTGTTTGGAAACAAAGATGAAAGTGTAAGCTGTTTGGAAAGAAGGAACTAAGTCAGATCTAATTTTGCCTAATGTAAATTAGCTCTCTAGGGAGAACAGTTCAGTGTTATTTATTTGTCACGCTCATGGCCTACAGAGAACTTGTGCTGGCCAAGACAACATTATTGCATGAACTCTCCTTTATACTATATGAAAATCTTTGATTCATTCAGAGTGCTGTCCCTCCAGACCTAGATGAGAGAACCTTCTCTCAGAAAGGTATCTTTGCAGGAAAAGACTGACCTTAAAAGGGATTCTATTGCTGGTATTTATTATGGAAATAATACCAGACTCATTGGTTGTCTGTGGGTCTAGTAGATGAAAAACAAAATGTACACTAGAATCAAAGAAGAGAGGATGAAAAGAAGCCAAAGACAGATAATTTCTGCTTCAGTATCTGCTTCACAGTACAGTTTCAGGCAGACTTTCATGATGCAATCCTAATACAGAGAGTAATGATTTATGAAGTGGCAGCATGTGGAGTATAATCACTTTCCCTACTCTTAGAAAGAAAGTGACATTGCTCAATCATGTCCAACTCTTTGAGACCCCATGGACTGTAGCCTGCCAGGTTCCTCCGTCCATGGGATTTTCCAGGCAAGAATACTAGAGTGAGCTGCTGTTTCCTTCTCCAGGGGATCTCCCCAACCCAGGAATCAAACCTGGGTCTCCTGCACTGCAGGCAGACTCTTTACTGTCTGAGCCACCAGGGAAGCCCTGAACTAGGTGTTTTGCACATTCTAGAAATTGTAACACCAACTTACTTTTAAAATAATGAAGACCATGTAGAGAGGAATAGAGTATCACAGGTATTATAGTAAGATCAAAATTCAAGAAAAACTTGTATTTCAGATATCAGACTTTAATTATTATTCTTGTTAATGTGGAATCACCAATATTTAGAAAAGTAGCCTAGATCATTTCTAGCTACATTCTCAGAACTTCATTACTATTAAACATGGGGACTCCAATTGAACCAACGGCTCTAAATTAATTGAAATTTGTATTGAAATGGTGCTTAATAATCAACTTCTGATTCTCTTGCCAAGAATAAAGCATGACCAGGAAGTCCCATTTTTTTAATCACAGATAGCCCCAAATATCACATCCTGCCAACATTATGTCATATATTATGCATGGAATATATTTTCTTTCAATAACCTAAACTCTCACTCTGCTATGAACCATCTTTTACCACTCTAGGAATTCACATAGCATCCAAAACAAAGAAGGTCTGTTCTGTTTGTCTCCTTTTATGCTGGTCTTAATAATTCATTCATTTTATAAAAGAGAGGAGAGGTAATCAGAATAATTTCTCTAGTATCATATTCACCCATAATACACGGCTTCTCAATTTACAACCCAATATTTGTCTTTAATTGAGAAGAAAGAATCCATATGTCATATTACCAGATCCAGTTACTCATTCTGTTGTTTTCTATATCCCCATCAATTAAAAAAAAATGTTTTTCTCTACTCATTCTAATATTAGATTAATTGGATAAATGTGAAAAACGTACTAAAAATTCTGCTCTGACTTGGGAGATTGAGATAGGGAAGTTATAGAAGGATGGAGTGCAAAAGAGAAGAACTGAAATTCTGAGGAACATTTTTTGCTCTACACTGTAGCAAATATTTATTCTAAGTATGTAAGATCATTAAATAATTATGAATTTCATTTGAGTATCTCCACTTGCAATAGAAGCCAAACTCTGAATTACATCAGTCTCTTTTCTCTGTTTAGGTATCTTCTCTACTATCTTACAGGCAGCTTGGGCAAATATGGGTATGTCTGGTTGAAAAAGACCACATATCCATTCAAATTCAGAAGTTAATGGAAGCATAAACTACTATTTTCCTTTATTTTAAAAACACTTTTTAAAATAACTTATTTTAAAAAGTAATGTTTCTCCTAGTGTAGCCTTCTTGATTCTCCTTCCTAAGAAGTAATAAAAAAATTTGAACCTGTTAAGTACATGTTAGTTAATTTTAACCACCAGTTGGAATTCAGATATCGAGTTTCCAATAAGTGATTCCTTATGTTCATATGCAACCTGCAATGCTGTTTCAATTTTGGTTATTGCACAAGACTGTTATTGTGTATTTGGATAGCTGAAAATTCCAAAAATCTTTTAGATGATTAACCAAATTAGGAGAGGGTTTTTAAACTATGACCTGACATTTCAAACTATAATGTAGGAGCACAATAATCAGAACTATTCAAATTATCATCAGTAATGAATACTGAAAATAAACAGAGAATTTTAGAAATTCAAGAACATATATCACAAATGCATTTTAAAAATCAATCTATTCGTTTTTAGAGACGTAAGAATAAAATCATATTTCTTCCTTACCTAAAAATGGCTAAATGCAGTTGAAGCAAAAAGATATTCAGAGTTGTTCATCATATTAAAAACAAAGCAAAACAAAAAACCCTCACTCTGAAATGTGACCAGTCTCCCATGCTTTACTTGGAGAAGGTTTCTGACAAAGTAAGTCACTCAGGCCAATAAGTCAAACTGTTTCCCGGGCTCTAAAGAAATATTGGTATGCCATAATAAAGAGGTGATGGCCTGATTTGTTTCTTTTCCTTAATCAGCTTGATTAATCTGAAGACAGGTGGTGTTGTCAATAGGAATTGCTTAAAACAGGTGCTCAAAAAGATCTTTTTGTCGTGGCTTGTGGCATGTGGGATCTTAGTTCACCAATCAGGGACTGAACTGCACCTGCTCATAGAAGTGAGGAGTCTTAGCCACTGGACCACCAGGGAAATCCCTGCTTTGCTTTTTAAAAGAAGGACACCCAGCAAGGGCAGATATTTTCGCTGGATTACTATTCATGTGCTATGCTATTGAGCCCCATTACCCTTCCTGCCTCCTTTCCAGGCCAGACATTTCCTGACCCTATGAGAGGAGGAAAGAAGAGAGGAGTAGAGGTGGAAAGAAAGAGTCATTTGCATAGACAGACAGATGCTTTTGAGAAAAGGCAGAAGAAAAGTGCACGAATTTCACTTCCCAGGGCAGGTCCTGAGAGAGGGCATGTACTTCTAGCCAGTAAATAAATGACTGATGGTAAAAAAAAATCACACGGCAGTTGTCATTTGTAAGGGAAACAGAAGAAAAGGGGAAAGAAACTTTCAATATTGTCGTAGTCTAAACATTCAAGAATTTCAAAACTTATTTTGAAATTACCTTTTAAACTGTTGAGCTGTGTTTCTTGAATGTGGTACAGATATTAAAATAACATATATCATTTATTAGCATTACAATTGTAAAAGAAGACCCTGATAATGTCTATATTTCAGTAAATTCAAGTTCATTTGTTGCATGGCACAGCAGTTATTTTTAGAAGAATGCTCTGTATTGTGCATTATGTAATTGCTTTATTTTCTTTCAAAATTTTGTGTTTTGTTTCTTAATACATTGAACAACACCTTGTACATTATATTCAATAATTACATATAATGCTACTCCATATTTTAACAGTTTTTACAAGAAAGCTAAAAAAAAGTATAGACCTTAGCAAGTCTTCTTTATTTCTACTAAAAACTACCAAAAATAACTTAAATCAGCTTCATCCATTTATATTAAATAAAAAATAAAAACATTTCTTTTTGTTGTTGTTGTTCCTCATCCAAGGATTTATATTTTGTCAAGATAATTTTAAGAAAAACACACACACAAACAGTAATGTATCTTTCATCATTTTACAAAATATATATCAGTTCAAATTAAATTTAATAAGCAGGCATATATTGTATGTATCAAATACATATGCAACAATGTTCTGGATAATGTTATGGTTATAGGAAATATGCACTTTCAGCAAATATTATAATTTTTAAAAAGAAGACCACTTAAAAGGAGAAGTTATATGATATCTTATATTTTATATAAGCTCTATTATTTGTGGTTTGTTAAAAGTGTCAAGACTATAAACTGAATGAGTATGAATACATGTATATAAACAGATATTCACTTATGTATATTATATTTATTACATATGTACAAGATACATGGTCTTGTGTATATATATCTTATGTATAAAACATTTTTATATAAGATAAATGTATGACTTTAACATAATATTTAAAATAATACTTTCAAAAAGCCTTTAAATAAAATATTTGTAAAAATCTGCACTGCAAAACTGTTAGTTTACCAGGTGCTCATCTACATAATTAGGATAAAACAAATGTCTTGATCTGACATGTTTATTTCATTCAAGCAGGTCTAATAATTGAGCTGTGAAAACTTAAAAGCTTAAAACCATTTGGTTTATTTTATGTTCTATAAAATTTGACACTGTCCTTCATCTGAATGAAAGTTCTATTGAAATTACATTTCTTTTAAAATGTCCTGGCATCTTAGAAGGGTGTTTCACAAGAAAGTTTTTGATTGCTGTACTTTTGTAATATCGGCAACTATATAAACAGTACTCTCTATGATTGAAATGAATTAAGCCATAACTGTCCTTCAGTTTTCACATTTTGGTTAAGTCACAGAAAAAAATACCTTGGAGATTTCCTAAGACATGAGCTTGTGTTTCTCACCATTTTAGTATCTGAAGTTAAAATAACAAAATACAAAGGAAATCAAGGGTGACTGCAGAAGTAAACTGAAAAAGCAATAAAAAGTGAGTTTAAAGGATACCTGATTTTGCTGATAAATAGTGAAAATATCAGTCACCTATATTTTTGTGTAATGCTGCATATTGGTAAGTCTGTTTCAAAGTAGAGTAACACTCATTATCAGAGAAATGCAAATCAAAACCACAATGAGGTACCATTTCATGCCAGTCAGAATGGCTGCTATCCAAAAGTCTACAAGCAATAAATGCTGGAGAGGGTGTGAAGAAAAGAGAACACTTTTACACTATTGGTGGGAATGCAAACTAGTACAGCCACTATGGAGAACAGTGTGGAGATTCCTTAAAAACTGCAAATAGAACTGCCTTATGACCCAGCAATCCCACTGCTGGGCATACACACTGAGGAAACCAGAACTGAAAGAGACACGTGTACCCCAATGTTCATCGCAGCACTGTTTATAATAGCCAGGGCATGGAAGCAACCTAGATGCCCATCAGCAGAAGAATGGATAAGAAAGCTGTGGTACATATACACAATGGAGTATTATTCAGCCATTTAAAAAGAATGCATTTGAATCAGTTCTAATGAAGTGGATGAAACTGGAGCCTATTATACAGAGTGAAGTAAGCCAGAAAGATAAACACCAACACAGTATACTAACATGTGTACATGGAATTTAGAAAGATGGTAACGACAAGCATGTATGCAAGACAGCAAAGAGACACAGATGTATAGAACGGACTTTTGGACTTTGTGGGAGAGGGAGAGGGTGGGATGATTTGGGAAAATGGCATTGAAACATGTATAATATCATATGTGAAACAAATTGCCAGTCCAGGTTCTATGCATGATACAGGATACTCGGGGCTGGTCCACTGGAATGACCCACAGGGATAGTATGGGGAAGGAGGTGAGAGGGGGCTTCAGTAAGGGGAACATGTGTACACCCGTGGTGGATCCACATTGATGTATGGCAAAACTAATACAATATTGTAATTAACCTCCAATTAAAATAAATAAATTTATATTAAAAACCAAAGTAGAGTGACAATTAAATTATTAAGCATTAATTAAGTGATCATTGGTTCTTCTTAAATATGTGGATGTTTGATATTATATGAACATGCTTTCCATCTAAATAGATCAAAGTTTAGCAATTATTTGTTTTATTGTTACACTTTCTACTAATTTCACTGCATTAAATGCAAAGTGCTTTAGTGCTATTTCTCTAAGCGGGCCTCAGTTAAAAACTAGACTTATAAATTAATTTGAGAGGACTTGAAAAGTCGTTTTTCAAACTGCATGTCTAAACATCTTACTTCTTGGTCCCTCTCATTACTACACCACTGCCACCTGACTTAAACTTGCAGATTTATAATACCCAGAAACACAAGACTCTGAAAAGAAGTCATTATTCCAGTTTTTGTTTTGTTTTTAGTGTTCTATGAACATATCACGGAGAAGGCAATGGCACCCCCACTCCAGTACTCTTGCCTGGAAAATCCCATGGATGGAGGAGCCTGGTAGGCTGCAATCCATGGGATCACTAAGAGTTGGACATGACTGAAGCGACGTCACTTTCACGTTCATGCACCGGAGAAGGAAATGGCAATCCACTCCAGTGTTCTTGCCTGGAGAATCCCAGGGACAGGGGAGCCTGGTGGGCTGCCGTCTATGGGGTCGCACAGAGTTGGACATGACTGAAGTGACTTAGCAGCAGAGCACCATGAACATATTAACTAATATAAATGAATTATGATTTCAATATACCATTTAATTATGACCTCTGTTGTTCAATGCTAAATAATAATTTTGAACAAATTTTGTACACTTTAATCTGTTATTTTTGTATCTGGTAAATAATTTTAAGAGGGATGAAAATTTATTTATGCAGCATGAAGATTACTTTATAACCTAAATAATGATAAGAGAATGCTTGAATAGATAGCATATTGACTGAATTAGTAAAGATTAACCACTATTTTTAATAATAGCACACATGTCAAGGATGTATGTTCATAATGTCCATGCAAATAGCTCTAGATGTTGAAAGGAGGATGTCAGTGTGTGAGAGAGGTGAATGGAAAGAGGGTCAAACCATTTGTATATTACATAATGGGAAAAGTTTAAAACTAAAGTTTTCGTTTATTCATCAGGGTTTTGATACATATTGTTATAATAAGTATACATTTCTATACGTTTACCTTTCATCAGGGCAGGTCCAAAAGGTGAATCTGAAATTCATCTGAGATTGTGGCTTCCTAGCAAAATGTCTCTGTGATCCCTTCTGGGCCACATAGAATGTTCTCTAAGGAACACTGTATCTGTTATGGGCTGAACTGCACACCAGTCTCCAAATTCATATGTTGAAGTTTGAACCCCCAGTACCTCAGTAAGTGACTCAAATTGGAGATAGGTATTTGCAGTGATAATTAAATTAATTAAATTCTCTAGGGTGGGGGCCAGGACTTCCTTGGTGGCTCAATGGTAAAGAATCTGCCTGCAATGCAGGAGATGCGGCTTTGATTCCTGGTACAAGAAGATCCCCTGGAGAAGGAAATGGCAACCCACTTCGGTATTCTTGCCTGGAAAATCCCATGGACAGAGGAGCCTAGCCAGCTACAGTCCATGGGGTTGCAAAGAGTCAGATATGACTGAGCAACTAGACAACAAGGACAAAAAAGGGTGGGACCCAATTTAATATGACTAGTGCCTTTATAAGAAGAGGATTTTAGGAGACAGATACACAGAGTGGAGACCTTGTAAAGACACAGGGATGGGGTATGGCTGCCTGTAAGCCTAGGAAAAAGGGCTCTGGAGAAACCAACCCTGATTACACTTTGGTCTTTGGACTTCTAATCTCCAGATCCATGAGAAAACAAGTTTCTGTTGCTTAAACCACTCAGTCTGGTACCTAGAAAGGTAACACAGTATCAGTTCTGAATACAAACCAAGGCAGGCAGATTAATGCAGAAAAAGAAGAATAGAATCTTAGTAAAAATCATCCCTATGACCTACGTTTTTCTGAGAGTTATGAATAATTATTTTTTTTCTTGATTTTTGCTACGCCTTCTCTATGCTCTTATACTGAAATCATAAGCCTCACCAAGGCTCTCTGATTATTGCTTCTAAATTATTCTTCTACTTGAATATTAAGGTTTTAGTATTTTCTGTAGAGTTAGAAATGACCTGGTATTGATTACTTTGCATCACTATAGCTTCAAAGCCTAGAATGATGTTTAATATAATGATTTTTTTTCCTGACTCTACTGTAATGCAAAAGAAATAGGAATACCTGTCATGAAATCAAAGGAAGACATTGATTTATGCTCTGGGAAGAATGAATTGAAAATTGAATAAAGACAAGAGATAATAAAATTTCCTAGACCAAGAACAAATGGAAATTGATTTAATTTACTGAAAAGAAATCACCTCTTTGAGTAGTCAAGCAAAGCATTAGGATCTTGCTGACTACCAGGAAAGGACAAATTAGAATTAGAAGAACCTATGAGTATGTAGCCTCCAAATTACCATAGTACTTTTCTGGTAAATTTCCTTGTTTTACACAAAACATTATGCAACATTTCAGGGAACTGTGATTTGTCCACCAGTAAACTATAATGATATTAAAATATTTTCTTTGCCTTACTTTTTGAAGAGAGATTAAATTATATTCTATCTTGCTGGAATATATCCCAAGCATTTTTTATAGTGGTACGTGAAACATACAGACATTTCAACTGTCTATGGTTTTCCTCATATCTTTCGACTTCCCTTAACATAAACTTCATTCCTACAGCCATGGAATGAAATCTTTAGACAATAAGAACAGGAAATAGTCATTGGTAGGGGACAGATTTCTTACTAGTAGAGGACTCACACCATGAAACTTTTAGACTGACAAGAAAGGGTCAGAACAACCTGGCAGTCTGCCAACTGTAAGAAAGTGACAACACTGGAGGCTAAAGAAGAAATTTACATTTAAGAACTCTCTGTTCAGAAGAATTATGTGGCAGAATTGGGAGGAACAACATGTTTAGGTAAAATCCTGATGACTTGAACTTTTTAAATCTCATCTTGCAGAAAAATTGCAAAATGAAATTCTTTGGGACTTAGCATTTCAAGAAATGTACTGAAGGGTTGGCAGCAGATGTGTGGTGTAATTTCAAACAGAATAGGGCAGACATTTGAAAATATCCATGTGTTTCTATTTGAAAGCCACCTCCCAACTCCTTGTTTTGGGGTAATTCCCACTGAGGGGAATAGCTGTCTCACACCTATCATTTTAGGCAAGACAGGAGGGAGGGAGGTTTGAATTGGTGGCTAGGAGGATTGCCTCCTGACCTAGCTAGACTCAGAAGACACATGCCAACAGCTGAAGTCACTCCCTATATTTTACTTTTTTATTCTCCAGCCATCTTTAAAGTGGTTTATAAATAGCTTCAGTTCAGTTCAGTTCAGTCGCTCAGTCGTGTCCAACTCTTTGTGACCCCGTGAACAGCTTAGTGGAAGCTATTTGGGGAATTAAGGGACTAGTTATGTTCATACCTGGGGTAAAGCAATTTCTGTCACAGCAAGTGAAAGAAATATAGAAAAGTTAATGTGTGAGGTTTAAAATTAAATGCTTCTGCATGTTAGAAGACTAAAGTGATACAGTGACAAGTGACCATCATCATAGACTTTGAGACTTTGACCGTCATAGTAGTCACTTCTCGAGAGGTGTCATTAGACACCTTAGCCCGTTAGAATGGGCTTCCAAAATCTGTGGGACAGAGAAGCTTGTTTCATTGCCCTTTGGATATTGCAGGGACAACCTCTTAAAGACCTCAGAGAGACCAAAGTTTACAAGCAGAAATGTTTTGTCCATACCTGAAGATCATCCAGTTCCCCCAAGAACTTAGAAAACAGAAAACAATTTACCCTCCATTAAAATGTAAAAGCAAAGCACAATCATTTTGAGCCAAGGGTCTTGGAACAATGAGACATCATAATAGCTTTAGTAGAGCTATTGTCTGTAAATGAAGAAACTGTTCATCAAAACAGGGATTGTTAGCCTGATGTAAGCATGGAGAAGATGCTGGAAATGAATTGATGATAGTGACCATCTGAGGACTATCTCAGTTACAGAAAATCTAAATCAAGATTAATTTTATTCTGGTGTCACTGAAAAGATTATTTCTATTGTGAAATGAACATATGAATACATGGTTATGTTAGCCTGATCTACTCAGGCTGCATATTAGATATTTAATACACTCAGATTTTTAGTTTCAAATCTATGCTCTCCAAGCAATGTTTTTATTATATTTTGGCTTCTTATACACACCCACTTCAGCAGCAGCTTCAAAATTTCTTTATATGGGAAGATACCAGGGCTAGTGAAACAGTTGAAAGTATGGAATCGAGAAACAAATCAAGCTAAGCTTATATAATGGGCACATCTGTAAGAAATTTATCCTATTTCTAATTGAGGAAGTTCGGGGAAGTATTCAGAAGGACTAACAGAAACTCTGTTGGCTAAAGCTGTCCTCCCAGCTTTTTTGGCACTGAAATTATTTACAAGGAGAGAATGGTCGGTCCTATCCCCTGACACTGCATATCCCAGTTCTTTTTACTTTTTCCTCCTCGGTTCTTATACTCTCCAGCATTCAATTCACTTTATTTAATAATCTGGCATTGTTGGTCTCTTGTATTAAAACATTGGCTCTATTAAGTCAAGGACTTTTGTCTATGTTTTCACTATTTTCCAAGTACCCAGGAAAATGACATGGACATAGTAAGTATTCATAAATATCATTTTCAGTTAATTGTGTAATCATGTACCTATTAGCAATAGAGGTCATCTTTGATAGGGCTTTCCAGATAACTTGCTAATGTAGGAGACATGGGTTCAATCCCTGAGTCAGGAAGATCCCCTAGAGAAGAGAATGGCAACCCACTCCAGTACTCTTGCCTGGGAAATCCCAAGGACAGAGGAGCCTGGTGGGCTACAGTCCAGGGGGTGGCAAAGAGTTAGACAAGACTAAGTGGCTGAGCACGCATGCACATCATCTTTGATAGGGGGAGCTGTTGTCCAGAATTAACTTAAAGCCTTTTATATCCAATGACCTTAACACCCTGAGCTATTACAACCTATATTCCGGTTATTATAGACATGTGTTTAATTTTATAACTCCAGATACCACGTTTTTTTTTTTTTTTTGATATGTCTTAATTTCTCCAAGCCAAAGATTTTTCATACTTTCTCTCTTTGTTTTGTTCTTCTTACTGTTATTTCCTTTAGATTGAAGGCATTATTATTCCATGTTATATTTGGAAGAATATCTCTAGTCAATCAAATCTCATTTTTCTAATAATTTTGAAGGGATAATGTTTCTGATATAATTTCTCAGACATTTCTTATTCTTTTTGCCTTATTATTATCTTTTGGTCTTCTAATTACCTGAGCATTTACTTTGTTTAATCTCATTGTAGGTTCTCAGAATCTTGTCTATCTCAATCTTAATCTATAATGGCTAATTGAATATTTAAAGAATAAGAAATTCTGATGGAAATATAGATAAATATAAACATAATTCCTAAGTCTTCTCTAGTTCACATTAAAGGGATGTGTCTTCAAAGAATTCAGATATTAAAAATAGCATCTCCTTTCTCACCTCCCCACAGGAGGTTAAAAATACATGTTAGAACAGACTTGAAAACCCAAAATCTCCTTGAACATTTCGGGTGATTGGAAAAACATTATCTCCTAAATCATTCATTTTATTGTCAGTTCTGAAAAATAGGAAGTTCTCAATATCAAAACTGACTTAGTCTCTTCGTTTTTCAAGCAACTCTGGTCTGGCTCTTGTCCTCACCATTCCTCCAAACTGGCCAACTATGACTTTTACAACAGTAAATCCAGTGGATCTATGCCAGGATTATCTTATTCTCTCAGCATCATTTGACCCACTTGGCATTCTTGACTTTTGGAAGGCTCTCTCTATTTTTCACTCTCATTATGCCACTTTCTCCTGGATGTTTGCCAGTGTCTCTGAGCATTGCTTCTCGGCCTTCTTTGCTAATGTAGCTACCTTAATTCTCCCAAAAACAACTTCCAGAAATGCTTTAGACTGCCCCAAATATGTACCTAAATGTTAGAGTTTTCTTTTGGATTGGATGCAATCTACTTAATGAAGCACCTAGGATAGAGCCTAGGACATACAAAGCAATCAATGAGTTGAAATGATTCACTTTCCCACTTTAAGAGTAACATTAGTTAAGATGCATATTCTTTTTAATAAAAATGATATGTAAGCAAAAAAATCAACTGATGATTTTACTTTCTATGTTTGCTTTTGGACTTGATTGAATGATGTTTAATATCTGCAAAATTCTGAAGTATCTTTTGGCTAACTGATGCTTAAAGAAGGATATCATTGACGGTTAATGATTGAAACAGATTCAAGATATACATACTTAATATCCTTCTCACTTTTCAATTTACACATACTTTAATCTAAAGTGTGATAATTAAGAAGAAAACAAATCCTTTTGTAATGAAGAAAAACTATGCAAAGCTTTGTAATACACAATTGTAACCAGATTTGCTTTAATGGGTAATATGTTTGGTGGTTTAATCACTAGGTCATGTCCACCTCTTGTAACTCCACAGACTGTTGCCCACCAGGCTCCTCTGTCCATGGGATTCTCCAGGCAAGACTGCTGGAGTGGGTCGTCTTTTCTTTTTCCAGGGGGATCTTCCCAATCCAGGATTGAACCCGGCTCTCCTGCATTACAGGCAGATTCTTTACTGACTGAGCTACAAGAGAAGACTTTCAACCTATAGTATAATAACTAAAAAGAAAACAAATCGTTTTGTAATAAAGAAAAACTATGCAAGCTTTGTAATTCACAATTGTAACCAAATTTGCTTTAATGAGTAATGCATCTTGAGAAGATACCTTTATGCAAAGTATGTGAAAGATTTAAAAGTGAAGCAAATTCCCTTTTCCTTTTCTTTCATAAACATCATCACAACTGACCTTTAACACTGATAAAGCTATAAGGAAAGACAAGAGCAGATGCAATATTCTGCCAGACCTGTTTGAATATATTTAGCAGACAGACAAGGCAATGACTCTTTATCCAAAGATTTCAAGTTGATTTTAATTTCTGTGTTGGTATTTTTTTATATCAAAGTTTTTTTATAAAATAAATTGAAACAGGGAATGAACTGGAAAATAAAAGAACCATATCCTTTGCTGGTCTCAGAGAGAGTTTGAGGTGAAGAGGATGGGTGCTTCCTGGGACATAAAGAGGTGAAATATGCAAGTTAGCATCCATTTTGCTGGTTCTATGTCATGTCTGAGAAATGATCTCAACACCGCTCACAAAAGTGTGGGAATTAGGGTTGCCTTTTATTTGACCTCAACATTTTTGATTTGTTATATTGTCATTTAGTCTGTGAAACGTTCAAGCTAATCTTTCCAGATCC
The DNA here is from genome assembly GCA_917880005.1 of Nanger dama. NCBI lineage: Eukaryota > Metazoa > Chordata > Mammalia > Artiodactyla > Bovidae > Nanger > Nanger dama. The sequence continues at coordinate 7,507,916 of CAKJTW010000032.1, read as the reverse complement.
TTATAATCAACTAGAGTGATATTGATCTTCCTATCATTCCCCTGCCTTTGGAAATCACAGGTACAAATATGCACCCTCTTATAGATGATCTAACGCTATTCAATATGCTCTTAATTATAAATAGCTCTTTCTAAATTTACTACAGTTATAAACATCATATACTGATATATACATATATATTTTCTCTCTTATCCACCCGTACACATTTATATTCATAGTTTTTAGTCACATATGCCACAAATTTCACTCCCAGATGTCTCACTGCTATATCCATTCAGTGCTTACCCTCTAAACAATCTGAAGCCATCAATAGACACCTGGCTATGAATGCATTGTACATACAGCTCCCTGAGAAACCCTGAAAGGACATAAGTGTCGCTAAGCTGGCTTCAGCTCATCTGTTTTCAAATCTTTCAGCTATGTGGAAGAAATATCACTCAGTATCTACTAAATGCAAAGTTGAAATACAGCACAATGAGCATTCATCTGCCCTTTACTATTTTCACTACTGCCAATCGATGCTTTCTCTCTACATGCTTTAATACCTTACTGTTAATCATGGTGGTAACCATTTGGAAGTAATTTGCAGTAATGATGATAATTCACCTCTAAATACTTTATCATGCATTTCTTGAGAATAAGAACATTGTCCTACAAACCCATAATACAAAGAAAACACTATTAAAATTAATTTAATTATACACCTGCTATTCCACTGTGTTGAGACATGACATTAATTTTTTTTAATACTTCAGGGCAATTTTCATGCAGATTTTCCCTTACTCTGGTTCTCTGTTTTCTCATGACTGACTACATTTATATCAACATTTTCTTTGGACAAAAACATCACATAGGGGATATTGTTTGGTTTTGTTTTTTATATTGCCTACAGCAAATTGCACTTTTCAAGTTTTATTTCCCTGTTGATGAAGATAAATTTGATCACTTGGCTAAGGTAGCACTACAAGGTCTGTCCTTTGCAAAGGTATCCATTCAGTTTATAAACCTCCCATTAACTGGTTTTATTTGATGTGCCTAAGTCTAAAGTTTCTCAATAAAGAAAAAGATCTCCATGAAAAACTGTTATGTTTTTAAGCCCAATGAATACACAGAAGTCTAACATCATTTAGTCAATAGTTTTAGCATCAACTGATTGTCTTTATCGAAAGAGAATCCCCCAGAAGCTTAGGCAGTAAAGAATTCACTTGCAAAGCAGAAGACTCAGGTTCAATCCCTGGGTTGAAAAGATCTCCTGGAAAATGGAATGGCAACCCACTTCAGTATTCTTGTCTGGAGAACGCCATGGACAGAGCAACCTGGAAAGCTACAGTCCATGGGATTGCAAAGAAGCAGACACAACTAAGCAACTAACACTTTCACAAATTAATTCATTTGCTACAGTTTAGCAACAACTGTATAAATGTATATATATATATATATACACACACACACACATATGTATACACACATATGTATAGACATATATGTATGTGTATACATATATGTGTAGATATGTGTGTGTGTGTGTATATATATATAATATATATATTATATATTATATATATATATATATATAGAGAGAGAGAGAGATGCTTTCAGGTGGTAATAATGGTGAAGAATCCGTCTGCCAGCGCAGGAGATGCAAGAGACTCAGGTTCAATCCCTGGATTGAAAAGATTCCCTGGAGTAAGAAATGGCATCCCACACAAGTACTCTTACCTGGAAAATTCCATGAACAGAGGAGCATGGCAGGCTATGGTCCATGGGACTGCAAAGAGTTGGATATGACTGAGCACGCATCTCTGTGTGTGTATATATATGTGTATATATAGAGAGATAGATAGATGATAGATAGATATCAAGTAAAATTATCCACTCCAGGATAAGTTAAATATTGAGGCCAAGGAACATATTTAGCTATTTTTATCATAGAGACTACAATGATTTGGGTAAAGCTTTGAGGACCAGATCTATGTTATTTATGGACCAGTGCTAATTAGAAATTAAGCATCTGCAAAACAAATCTTATCAATGGGAAGTTACTGTTAACATTTTGAAACTGCTCAAAAATTACCTGAGTTTAAGGAAAAAGTAACACCAAGGAGCAATATAAAAAGCATTATAGTTCTATATTTTAGACCATGTAATTTCTTATTTTGAGATCCATATTATTTATACTTTCAAAACTCCACAATAAAGAAAAACCTCAATTGTCCTTTTGTGTGTTGATTTCCAAATTATTAAATTTTTTCTAATTATAAAAAGAATACACATTCATTTTGAGAGTAATAATAAAGAGAATCAATTCATTATCTCAACAACTAAAAGATAACTTCTAAGATTTTTTTCTATTTTATTTTTTTTTAATTATTTACTTTTATATTTGGTTCACACTGTATTTGCAGTTGTATACTTTATCTTATGGGCTTCCCTGGCGGCTCAGAGGATAAAGCGTCTGCCTGCAATGCAGGAGACCTGGGTTCGATCCCTGGGTTGGGAAGATCCCCTGGAGAAGGAAATGGCAACCCACTCCAGTAATATTGCCTGGAGAATCCCATGGACAGAGGAGCCTGGTGGGCTATAGCCCATGGGGTCACAAATCTTATACAATGATTTTCTTTTTAAATTTATGAAGTTGGACTCTGTAGGAGGAACATCTGTCTGTATCATATATCTGGGCTCAACAGTAAAATAAAACAATGGAATAAAAACTTGACTAGGCCAATAAAACAGGTCTCTTGGCAAGGTGATCTTTCAAAATCCTGCAAGTGCTTCTCTATTTAGCATCATAGATAAAAGATCGTCTGTGTGTAAAACATTTTTTGACTCTTTCTAAAACCTCCTGAATAATCTTTTTAATTAATGCAAATCTGGAAACTGTCCTTTGCCCTCACAAAAATTTTCTGCAACTTAGCCAATGTTATGATCCCTAAGTGTCCTCAGTGGGCATAGCTCTCGGCAAGTACATGGTAATTTATTTCTGGATTCAGGGGACCTTCTGGGAAGGAAGTTTCAAAGCTGACTCTGAGATTTGGTGACTGGGTTGGGGTGGCCATGACTGAAGTAAGGGGGCAGGAAAGAACAGTGAAGCCTCCCAGGGAAGAACTCACTGTGAGGCAAGCAGAGCCATCTAGGATTTCCAGGCTCTGGAGTTTCACAGAGAAGGCTTGAAAAAGGGTGTGTCTGAAGCTGGTTCCAACTCAGGACTCAGTTGGTACCAACTGCAGTACTGTGTTTGGGAGACACCAGCCAAGCCTGAGTGTGAACCAAAAGACCTGGTTCTCCCACACTCGATTCTGCAGCACCACTGGGGCCTGTGTAGAGATCTGGGTCACCATGGGCAGTGTAATACATGCTGCCTCGCAAGAGCACCAGGATGGAGCTGTGTGGGCAAGACCATCATCACTGATTATAATTTCATTTTTTTCTTCTCATTTTTAAAAATAGGCCTTTAAACTGAATATGACTCCATGAATCTTTGGACATTTCAGATGAGTGACATGAGAGGGGCATATGAGACAGTCTGTTATCAAAAAATTAATTATTAAAGGTGGAAAAATAAAAGCCAACACTTCAAACAATATCACTGGAATAGCCAATGGTGCAGGCATGAAGAAGAGCCAAGAAGGCCAACGGCCCTAAAGAGATGCCTTTGTTCCGATTACTGTTGTTCCCAACATGGAGGAAGCTAACAAGATAGAACCACCTGACCTCATGAAAGATGAATCCATTCTGCACCTGATATTTACCAGATGTAAATTTTGATTTTTTTAACAATAGTTAAATGCACAGAAGATAAAGCTGCCCTTTAATCTTGTTTTGTTACCATAGTTAACTATGAGGAGGAAGTTTTATATTTTTGTTTTTAAGCACATAAGCGATTATCGCTACTGTGCTCTTTTCAATGCTACTGTGCTCTTCAGATCTGCTTTCTGCTTGAATGAGAATACATATTTGCCAAAATCTGTACCCTGTTCATTTTGCATCTTCGTTTGCTTATTCATACACTTATTGGTCATAACTTGACCATTGATCTGTTTATTTTTATTTATTGGTAATACTCCAACCCACCAAATAGCTCATTTTAAGCTTTGTTTACTGAATGATTTCCTTGGTAAGCACAACCCTCTCTTTTCAGACAATTAAGTGAAGATTTTCAGAAATAAAGAATTTCCTCCGTCAATAAGGCTTTAAACATTAACTACAATTTAACCGTGACAAGTAAAAGACTAATATGTTCCCAGACCCACCTCCCCACTAGTCTATATGAATAATTATCTTTTAAGGAAAAAGAAAAGAAACTCCCTATGCACTTAATCAGGCTGGACTAGCCTATTTGGAAGCTGTCTCTTGAAACAGATGTGGTGTCAGCTTTCTCAAATGGATGAAAATGTACCCCCTAAATAAATGATAAAAAGGAACCAGCAGCCACAGACTGTAAAGAAGAGGGTGACAGGGTGGGATAGGCATAAGATAAATAAATTAATTAATAAATTTCAAAGGGTTTTCTTAATACCAAGTGCAATGATAAATCTCTGTGAGCTACTGTTGTCGTGTTTATTTGGAAGACAGGAGACAACCTCTGGGTGCTCCTTGAATCATGTTATCTTTACCTGGACCAAGTTTGGCAATTGCCTTTTTACTTCAGGGACAGGAAAAAGGATGGAAAAAAGTTGAAACTAAAGAGGACAATATAAAAAGAGACAGTGCTCACAGTAACTTGAGTTACTGCTACCACCATAACAACATCCTTTTCAGCTAACCTTTTCACCAGGCTAGGGTCCAAGAACTGAGAATCTTGTGGGAATTTGAATCCATTGCTTCTTCAACTTGTAAAGATGGAACAGTCAGGCTGAGTTACTACCTAGATAGAAAGGAAAGTGAAATATTTAGAGTTGCAGAAAATGGTAAAGCTAATAAATTATATTATATCCTTGTCAGCTCTTTTCTTCCTAGAGACTCTAGGATTGAAGTAGATGTGTTTAAAGGAGAAGTGAACAAAAAAGACTTTAAAGGGATGAAAACATTTCTTGGAAATGTGGTAGAATCACATATGGGAGGAGATCTCTTTACATTTGTGAAAACATCCAAAGACATGTTCATTTTTTCCAAAATAAGGATTAGTTCAGAGCACTAATACCATTTTTCCTGTCTTTGTTAAACACTATAACTCAGTACCAAAAGTAGACAAGTCAGAAAACAGCAGATGGGAACTATATTCAAGGGGGAACTCAGCACTAATGCTGTCAGTGAGAAAGCTATGCTCCCAGTAACCAGTATATAATGTCCAAACTTCCATCTTCCTGTCTCCCATGTAATCAGGAAGCATTTCAAAACATGATCACAGTCAGGACTTTCGTGAGTTCTTGGTTACTTTTCTGAGATGTGAGTTGGAAAAGACAGGGCAGACTCTTTTAAGGGCCTTCCAACTTCGGGACTCCACTTGGTTCCCAAACCAACTGGCTATATTTTTTGGTTTTGCAAAGGCAAGCCTATTGGTATTTGCATATGCCAAAATCTCTTCCATTTCTTATGCTTATGGATTGTGAGGTTCAGGAGGTCAGACAAGATGCATCAGAGATAACCTCCTCTTCCTCTGTGTGCTGGGACCTCAGTGGAAGATCCAGGGCTGCAATTAAAATCATCATCAGAGGACTTGGGAATTCCTTGGCCATATCCAGAGGTTAGGACTCATTGCTTTCACTGTGGTGGCCCAGGTTCAGTCTCTGGTTGTGAAATTTAAGCTCCTGAAAACCGCACAATGCCGTAAAAAATTAAAAGAAAAAAAAATCATCATAAGCTTCATTCACTCCATGTCTGGTTGTGAGTGCTGATTGAGGGCTAGGAGCCTGGGTTCTTCTCCCTACGGGCTTGTCCATTTTAATATCTCTAAGTGAACTAGTCTGGGCTTCCTATCAGCACATTGGCTGGATTTCAAGGGCAAACATTCCAAGAGAAACAGAGGGAACCAAGAGGAAGCTGTGTTGTCTTTCTAATCTAGCTGTGGAAGTCATGTATTGTTATTTGCACCATGCTGCTGTTGTTGTTCAGTCGCTCAGTCATGTCTGACTCTTTGCGACCCCATGGACCACAGCACACCAGGCCTCCCTGTCCTTCATCATCTCCCAGAGCTCACCCAAACTCATGTCCATTGAGTCAGTGATGTCATCCAACCATGTCATCCTCTGCTGTCCCCTTCTCCTCCTGACTTCAATATTTGCCAGCATCAGGGTCTTTTCCAAAGTGTTGGCTCTTTGTAGCAGGTGGCCAAAGTATTGCAGCTTCAGCTTCAGCATTAGTCCTTCCAATGAATATTCAGGGTTGATTTCCTTTAGAACTGATTGGTGCGATCTCCTTGCAGTCCAAGAGACTTTCAGGAGTCTTCCTTAGCACTATGCTGTGCTGAATGTGAAAGTAAAAAACCAGCATAGGTTCAAGAAAGAGAAAGGGAGCGGGGGGAAGGGTTTTCACCTCTTCATAAGGAGTAGCAAAGTTTGGGAAGAGCATGAGGGACCAGAAATATCGCTGTGACATTTTGGAGAAATACAATCTGCCCCAGTGAGAAAACTAAAGAGCGGAGGAATCAAGAGATTTACTCCACGAATCCGTATCTGGCAGGTGGTGGGGAAGAGGACCAATTACTCTTTATTAGACCCTAAAACTTTTCTTCTTTCAATTACACAGCAGTGAGTAAATATTAACCACAGCTGAATGGGAGGTATCTTCAATGGGGAATTGACTTATTTAGGGAAATAAATGTTCATAAAAAGACAAAAATGAAAACATACTGAAGGTGAAGTCGCTCAGTCGTGGCCGACTCTTTGTGACCCCGTGGACTGTAATCTACTAGACTTCTCCGTCCATGGGATTCTCCAGGCAAGAATATTGGAGTGGATTGCCATTTCCTTCTCCAGGTTATCTTCCCGACCCAGGGATCGAACCCAGGTCCCCCCGCATTGGAGGCAGACGCTTTAACCTCTGAGCCACCAGTACTGAGCTACTTCACAAAATCACCATCATACTAGCCTGGCCTGAAGTAACAAATTATTTTGTATGTGTTTTTGTAAATTTTGGCTATGATGAAGTTCTCAACTTTAAAACTCGAGTTTTAAATTGATAGATACTATGGCTAAGAAATATTAAGATACAAAATGTATTAATTTTAATAAGTAAGTATGAAAGGAATACACAAGGCATATATAATAAATAATCAGGCTCAGAACAATATAATGTGATATTTGCCAGTATCAAAAGAATGCCATTCAGTTCAGTTCAGTCATTCAGTCGTGTCCAACTCTTTGTGACCCCATGGACTGCAGCATGCCAGGCTTCCCTGTCCATCACCAACTCCCGGAGCTTGCTCAAATTCATGTGTCTGGAGTCAGTAATGCCATCCAACCATCTCATCCTCTGTTGTCCCCTTTCCCTCCTGCCTTCAATCTTTTCCAGCTTCAGGGTCTTTTCCAATGAGTTAGTGTTCGCATAAGGTGGCCAAAGTATTGGAGTTTCAGCTTCAGAATCAGTCCTTTCAATCAACACTCAGGACTGATCTCCTTTAGGATGGACAGGTTGGATCTCCTTGCAGTCCAGGGGACTCTCAAGAGTCTTCTCCAACCTCACAGTTCAAAAGCACCAATTCTTCGGTGCTCAGCTTTCTTTAGAGTCCAACCGTCATATCCATATATGACTACTGGAAAAACCATAGCTCTGATTAGACAGACCTTTGTCAGCAAAGTGATATCTCTGCTTTTTAATATGCTGTCTAGATTGGTCATAGCTTTTCTTCCAAGGAGAAAGCATCTTTTAATTTCATGGCTGCAGTCACCATCTGCAGTGTTTCGGATCCCAAAAAATTAAAGTCTGTCACTGTTTCCACTGTTTCCCTATCTATTTGCCATGAAGAGATGGGACTGGATGCCATGATCTTCATTTTTTGAACGTTGAAATTTTAAGCCAGCTTCTTCACTCTCTTCTTTCACTTTCATCAAGAGTCTCTTTCATTCCTCCTCACTTTCTGATATAAGGATGGTGTCATCTGCGTATATGAGGTTATTGATATTTCTCCTGGCAATCTTAATTCTAGCTTGTGCTTCATCAAGCCTGGCATTTCACGTGATGTACTCTACATATAAGTTAAATAATCAGGGTAACAATATATAGCCTTGACATACTTCTTTCCCAATTTGGAACCAGTCTGTTGTTCCATGTCCCATCTTAACTGTTGCTTCTTGACCTGCATGCAGATTTCCCAAGAGGCAGGTAAGGTTGTCTGGTATTCCCATCTCTTGAAATTTTCCATAGTTTGCTGTGATCTACACAGTCAAAGGTTTTGGTGTAATCAATAAAGTAGAAGTCGATGTTTTCTGAAAGTTTTGGTATTTCTCCCCATGATATAAGTCTAAGAGCAAACATCAAATCTTTTTACCAAATTTGGGAAAGCACTTTTGATATTTCACTACAATAAAGTTAGCTATAGGTTTTTCATAGATGTCCTTCCTATTAGGGAAGTTTTCCTAATTTTGTAATCTGCTGAGAGGTTGGGCTTTTTGAGGCACTGATTGAGATAATAATAGGTTTTTCTGTCTTCTGTGTCTGCACAGGGTGAATACATCTATTTTTCTAATGTTAAACAAACTGCACTTCTAGGATAGACTCCCTTGATAATGATACAGTGCCCTTTTCTTCCGCATTGGCGGGTTTGGTTTGCTATTATTTCCTACAGTATTTTGCATCTGTCTCTTGAGAGTTTCTGATCTGAATGTCTAAACTTCTTTTCTTTTCCTGAATTGTCATTATCAGGCTTTGTTTCACAGTTACACAAACATCATAAATATGAGTTGGGAAGTTCTTCTATCTCCTAAAATTGGTATCATTTCTCATTTCTTAAAGTAGAAACGGAGATAGTTGCTTTTATATTTTTCTTCTTTTTCAGTAGATATACTTCTAGCTATAAATTTCCTTCAAAGAATTGTTTTAATATTATCCTAAAAATTTTGATATGTTGTATTCTAGTATTCATTACATTTGAAATAGTTGTGAATACCTCTTGTGATATTTTTCTTGACCATAAATTATTTAAACTAATTATGCTTAAATCCTAAATATTTGGAAATTATCTGAATCAGTATTTATACAGTGGAAATATATTGTGATCCATAGTTATAACTTTAAATTTTCAAATATTCATATAGAAAAGTTTAAACAAAACAAATATTAATATAATTAAATTTCAGTTCAGTTCAGTTCAGTCCAGTCACTCAGTTGTGTCCGACTCTTTGCAACCCCATGGACTGCAGCATAGTAGGCCTCCCTGTCCATCACCAACTCCTGGTATCCAATCATCTCAACTTTTATCATCTTTTCTTCCTGCCTTCAATCTTTCCCAGCATCAAGGTCTTTCCCAATGAGTCAGTTCTTTGCATCAGGTGGCCAAAGTATTAGTTTCAGCTTCAACCCCATTAGTCTTTCCAATGAATATTCAGGACTGATTTCCTTTAGGATGGACAGGTTGGATCTCCTTGCAGTCCAGGGGAATCTCAAGAGTCTTCTCCAACACCACAGTTCAAATGCATCAATTCTTCAGTGCTCAGTTTTCTTTAGAGTCCAACTCTCGTATCCATACATGACTACTGGAAAACCCATAGCTCTGATTAGACAGAACTTTGTCGGCAAAGTAATGTCTCTGCTTTTGAATATGCTATCTATGTTGGTCATAACTTTTCTTCCAAGAAGCAAGCATCTTTTAATTTCATGGCTGCAGTTACCATCTGCAGTGATTTTGGAGCCCCTCAAAATAAAGTCTGACACTGTTTCCACTGTTTCCCCATTTATTTGCCATGAAGTGATGGGACCAGATGCCATTATCTTAGTTTTCTCAATGCTGAGTACTAAGCCAACTTTTTCATTTTCCTCTTTCACTTTCATCAAGAGGTTCTTTAGTTCTTCTTCGCTTTCTGTCATAAGGGTGTCATCTGCATATCTGAGGCTATTGGTATTTCTCTTGGCAATCTCCATTTCAGCTTGTGCTTCATCCAGCCTGGCATTTTGCATGATGTACTCTGCATTAAGATAAATAAACAGGGTGACAATATACAGCCTTGACATACTCCTTTCCCTATTTGGAAACAGTCTATTATTCCATGTCTGGTTCTAACTGTTGCTTCTTGACCTGCATACAGATTTCTCAGGAGGCAGGTCAGGTGATCTGGTAGTCCCATCTCTTGTAGAATTTTCCACAATTTGTTGTAATCCACATAGCAAAGGCTTTGGCATAGTCAATAAAGCAGAAATAGATATTTTTCTGGAACTCTCTTGCTTTTTCAATGACCCAGCAGATGTTGGCAATTTGATCTATTATTCCTCTGCCTTTTGTAAATCCAGCTTGAACATCTGGAAGTTCATGGCTCACGAACTGTTGAAGCCTGGCTTGGAGAATTTTGAGCATTACTTTACTAGTGAGTGAGATGAGTGCAATTGTGTGGTAGTTTGAGCATTCTTTGGCATTGCCTTTCTTTGAAATGGCAACCAACTCCAGTATTCTAGCCTGGAAAATCCCATGGATGGTGGAACCTGGTAGGCTACAGTCCATGCAGTCGCAGAGTCGGACATGACTAAGCAACTTCACTTTTACTTTTCACTTTCTTTGGTATTGGAATTAAAACAGTTAAATTTAATGATATGTGTTAAGTCAATAGGTATAACAAATCATTTAAATATTTAATGAATGTTAAATTATTTAAAATATATTTTACATGATTTTTGTACCAAATTTTTGATATTTAATATGCATTTTACTCTTACAACAGATCTGAATTGAGTTTAGCCACATTTTAAGTGCTTAAGAGGCGCATGTGGCCACAGGCTATCATATTAGGAAGCACCACTCTAGTAAGGTAGAATTCTGTTTTTCCTAAGAGTCCCTGTCTTAGGTCTCTATCTCTGTTAACATAGTTGACTTAGAAATATTAGAAGAGAAACTTGATGTGATGTGAAGTCACTCAGTCATGTCCGACTCTTTGCGACCCCATGGACTGTACCTTATCAGGCTCTTCCATCCATGGGGTTTTCCAGGCAAGAGTGCTGGAGTGGATTGCCATTTCCTTCTCCAGGGGATCTTCCTGAACCAGGAATCGAACCCAGGTCTCCCGCATTGCAGGCAAATGCTTTATTGTCTGAGCCACCAGGGAAACCCTAACTTAGGTCTGCATAGATCCAATTTCCCATTACAATATCTGCACAATACACAATTTAATAGTCTTAGTCTAGAGTTCTAGTTGTGACTGTGGCTAACTGAGCAGTAAGTTCAAGTGGTCATGCCACTTTTTATGTTCTGTTCTTTTTAGCCACCTTATTATGTTTCAAGGCATTATTGGACAGATTAAATAGAACAGCAGATGTGAAATCAAATTCTAAATGTATATCTTATATTCCACAACATGCATTATTAATCTATTTTCAAGTTCTTTGAAAATGAATGTTTGATGTACAAAAACATCACTCTCCCATGCAAATGCTTTTTGGAGAAAGTCTGTATCAGTGTATGGGTAGTACAGTCAGAAAGCACTGACATAACATGTATACCACATTTCAGGGATAAAGGACATTTGGTGGTTTTGTTTTCTTTTTGCAACTGAGCTCAATATTCAGTATGCATTTCTATTTGATCTTCTTGCCTCTATCTATCTATATGTATATATAATACACGTTCTCAAGAAATACCCACAATTTGAAACAACTGACTCTTGGTTTATAATTTCTTTGAGGAGATGCCTAAATGAATATTTGAAATGAGCTACTTTCTGACTGTATGAGGGAAAAAGAAAAGGGGGCTTTGTATACATTATTTTCACACAATTAAAACAAATTATTCTTTTCTTAGGCTCCATGATTTTCAACCCATTACTCTTCTCTCCCCTGAATTCCATTATTCTGTGTTTTTATATTAGAAGAAGAAAGAGTTAGTGATTCCAGTAGTTTAATATCACTTTCTGCCTTCTTTCATCTTGGTAGAGGGCAAAAGCATTTGCAAGACTTGTCTATCGAGTTATCCTACAGAAGATATTAGAGGCTCACACAAGTCATATTTGCAAATAACATGTATATAGTTTGGGGGCAGCATTCATTGTTTCAACCCCCTCAACCTTCCACTCTCAGTCCTCACCACATGCATACAGCCCTTGGCATCTATTGAGTTTAATGAATGTTCTTAAATGTTATGGGAAAGAGAGCAGAGTCAGGAAAAAATAGGTGCCATAAAAAATGTGCAAGCGAAGAGCGTTGTCACGGGCACTGCTGGAGTGCAGATCACAGCACGATGGCCTCAGTGTAAGTCCTTCTCGCTCCCAGTAAAAAATGAAACAACATTGTAATAAATTAGCTGGAACTGCACTTCCCTAGGGTTCAGTGACAGCATGATAAATAACCCTACACACATACGATCTGGCTCTCCCTCTGCCAAGGCTTTCTACCACAATATTTTCAGGCCTTAAGTCATGCTCATCAGCACTTGATTAATACAAGGAAGAAATGTTAAGATAACACTAAGGTGTATTTCCTTGAACAATACAAGATATTAACAATATAATATTATATCTGGGTTAAGTTTTTATTGATCATTATAAGGATAATTATTTTTATAAATAATTAGTAGTTGAAAGGTTCCACTCCTTTTCATAAAGCAAATACTTTGAATAATCCCATAGGCACCTCTTAGGTTTGTTTATCTCTGACTTTTGAGGTAGATTTCCTGATCCTTATTTTGCAGTGTTGTGAAGAAGGTGCTTAAACCTTGCAGCATGATTTGTGTGCAAAATTTATTCCTCGGCTCATTTTCCATTCCATATATATATATATATATGGAATATATATGTATATGTGTATAAATACATAAATTATGTATATAATACAATTGTGTTTTATAAATATGTATATCACATTCACTTAACCTGAATCTATCAAACAAATTCAGTTATATTTATTTAACTTTCACAGTAAAGGAATAACTTATCATATAACTTATCTAGCTAAACTACTGTTGTCAGAAATAAATCTGTATTTACTCTTTCTAGTCCAGTCATCTTTTTTCTCTGATAAATAAAAGGTAAGCCATAAACATTTCTTTGCCATTAATTATTGCACTAGAGAAAATGAATGCTCAAGTAAATAACAATATAACCAATGTTTACTGAATGCAAAGCTGGGGTAAAGGAAGAATACAAATTTTGTTTTCATTTTTTGAGAGATGGCTTGAATAATTAACTCCAAGATACTGAATACAGAACTACAAATTTAATTACTATATGTATGTATAATTTTTGTCCTATTTTGTCTCCTCTTTTAGGCCATAAAGAATATAATGAAATCAGAGTCTCATGGTTGTGTATGCACAACTGTGCTATGCGTTTCTGTTTAAAGAGAGTAACAAAGGCATCTATTATGTTTACAATACCCCAATGTATCAAATATATAGCAGGTACTGTTTTAAGATTTATGTTTTTCTTTTTAAATCTCATTTAATTTTCAAAATGATTATGTGGGTGGATACTATTACATCCTCTTTTTAAAAATGAGGAAATAGAAGTGAGTAATAGATTACCTCAAGCCATTCAGCTAGCTGGAGAAAATACTAAGACCAGAATTCAAAACCTGTAAGTCTATCTCAGGAGCTTCAGCTCCAACCCAGTGTGTTATCCTTCAAAAAAGAAAGCAAAGGAAGAGAAAACAGCATAATTGCATCAAATGGCCTTTCTCCCCAAATACATTTTATTTCTCAAAGCTAGGTATAACTGGATTTCATGGAACTCTTATATATCATCCTTAAGGGAGAAATCCCTGTGATTAAATTCACCCCATTTCCATCACTCCTTTACAATGCCCATTCCACTTTATTTAAATGAAAAAAATCAAAACAAAGTTGGACAGATCTGAATGATCATGAAAATTGCTGCGCTACACCCAAGCTTTATTAACAAGGAAACACACAGTATCAGTTCAGTTCAGTTCAGTTCTGAAAGCTTATTCAGTATAAGAAATGATAAGTACAAGGGAGTTTCTTTTGTCTCATCCAAAGCAAGTTCTGTATTTATTCATCAGGAAAAAAAAATACTTCACTGGATATGAACTGCATCTTATTCATCTTTATAGCTCCAGGACCCAGTTGTGAGTATGACTTTTAACAGGCAGTCATTTGACATTTGTTACACACCTGATTGGCTCTAACATATTTGTAAAAATATTTTATTTCATAATTTGGATAATAAGCTGTATCACATGGAATAAGTAGTCTTTGAAAGACTTTGGACTGCAAATAAAGAAAAAAAATTCTTGCTCATCTCAGATAGGAATTTATTAGAAAGGACACATAGAACTCAAGCTCAAAATATTCTGGGCCTTACCAGGCACCAGAGAGGCCCCAGGAGCCAGGCAGGTTACAATCCATGGGGTTGCAAAGAGTCAGACATGACTTAGCAACTAAACAACAACAATATTCTTCATAAGGCATTCTTATTTCATTTATTAATAGGAATATTTTTAGTTTATTATTTTTAACAGTAGCTTTTTAGGAAAAATATTTAAAAACATAGTAGGAAGAAAGGGACTTGGTTCATAGATGAGAATATTTAAGAGCAAATAGTTGACATATTGGCTTCCCTGATAGCTCATTTGGTAAAGAAGCTGCCTGCAATGCAGGAGACCCCCATCCAATTCCTGGGTTGGGAAAATCCACTGGAGAAGGGATAGGCTACCCACTCCAGTATTCTTGGGCTTCCCCTTGCGGCTCAGTTGGTAAAGAATTCACCTGCAATGTGGGAGACCTGGGTTTAATCCCTGGGTTGGGAAGATCCTCTGGAGAAGGAAAGGTGCCACCCACTCCAGTACCCTGGCCTGGAGAATTCCATGGGGATGAACTCTACAGTCCATGGAGTCGCAAAGATTTGGACATGACTGAGTGATTTTCACTTTCACTTTTCAGTTGACATATCTCTAACTATAAAAAAAAAGGAAAAAAGAAAACTACATAGTGAAACACCATTCATTTGTTACAATAAAAATAACCAAAAAATCACAGAAGCACTCTACTCTCCATCAGGATCGTGATTTGGCATCTGGATGGCGACTTGCTTGATTTGAATTCCATGGAATAGCAATTACAAAGGACACATTTGCAAAATGGCTTCAAAATGAAGCATACTCAGATTTGTATCAGCCAGTGTGCCACTAAATACACGTGACACTCAGATACAGGCAGTGTTGTAAAAACCTCAGTCTAAGAGACTGAACTGACAGAACTACAACCTTTCTATTTTAAAAAAATTTAAATGCAGGCAGCCCCCGCTTTGCACACGAGTGCAGTACTGTATAAATGGCTGCCACTCTGGAACCATGTGGGGATCCAATGGGGAAAAATACAATTGTCCTGTTTGCTCTAAAAACTGTGTCAAAACACTAAAAACTCAATGTCCGTGATAAATATTTAGATGCATAAAAAACAGTAAAAACTCATATTTACTTAGTACATCATAATTTCACTGGACACTGAAAATTAGTGCTTTGGTTCTTTGTAAAAGTTTAACAAGATTACAGTAAGGAATAAGGAGGGAGCAATTTTTTCTATGCTTTAGCAAATTATCATACTCATTTCTATGTTTTCATCAACTTTCAACATTATATCTTTTGCTCTTACAGTAACACAAAATAGCTCTGAGTTCCTTTTATGTGAATTTTTATGTTGGTGTCATTTGCTCTAGGGCATTTTTATCCTTTTCATCATAGTCACTTCTTTTATCAGTGAGTTTGCTTTCATGGAGTTTTTCTGGTTGCATATCTAGAGTCTAGGCAGCTTATCCACAGTCTAGAGTCTTAAGGCAGCAAGGTCAGCCTCCCTTGCATCATCTGTGGCTTCAAGTACTTCATGAGTGTTCAATTAAATTTTCACTCCCAATGCTATCATGTTTTGTTTCTTTACCAAATTTTCATTTTTGCTGACAAATTTCCAACTTCAAGGAATGAAGTGCAATATATCTTGGTTTTAGCACTGAGTGATAAGAAAGAAGCACAACTACAAGCTTTGCTGTCTGTGTTTGAACCGAACAACAGCTGTGCAGGCACCAATTGTCAACAGACTTTGAGAGAAGTAATGTAATCAGTCATTACTAATGATGCTCATCTCTTGTTCATGTGAATGATCTGTGGGCTGAAGAGCTATCAGCAAAGCTGGTACTTCATGCAGTTGCTTACAGTTAATATACAGTGGCAGCTGATATTTGAATATGTCATTCAAGTACTGGTGTTATTTAACTAAACCTAGATAGCTGAAGCAGAGAAGGCAATGGCACCCCACTCCAGTACTCTTGCCTGGAAAATCCCATGGACGAAGGAGCCTGGTAGGCTGCAGTCCATGGGGTCACTAAGAGTCAGGCACGACTGAGCGACTTCACTTTCACTTTTCATTTTCATGCATTGGAGAAGGAAATGGCAACCCACTCCAGTGTTCTTGCCTGGAGAATCCCAGGGACAGTGGAGCCTCATGGGTTGCCATCTGTGGGGTCGCACAGAGTTGGACACGACTGAAGCGACTTAGCAGCAGCAGCAGCAGCAGATAGCTGAAGAATCCCAGAAATGGGGGAGCCTGGTGGGCTGCCATCTCTGGGGTCTCACAGAGTCAGACATGACTGAAGTGACTTAGCAGCAGCAGATAGCTAAAATCCATGCATATCACAACCAGGCAAAACAAGGAGTATTTGTATTGGGATTTGAGGATACAACAATGAAAGCTGTCAGTTTTAAAAAGGTGTGAGGAAGAGAAGATATGATTTAACAAAAAAGAAATGAAGTTAAAAGACATTTTAAAAAGTAAACTTGTTATTGAACTCACATAGACAATTCCATTTAATATGAGATTAAGAAGTACTAGAAAATAGGAGGTAATGTAAAAGAAACATTTCTTTCTTGACAAAAGTTAAAAAAAAAAAAAGGGGGATCCTCAAAGAGATTAATACAGCAGGATGCAAAGAAAGGGATTGGGAGAAAATCCAGCCAACAGATGCACAAAGAACATAAAGATAGTCTTATAAAGACAAAACATGCTAGAATTTTTTTTTCATAAAGCCCTAGAATTAAGATAAATGTGAGTGTAATGTTTGTATATTTGGAAAACCAACTGTGCCTTCTGCTTTAGTTGCCTTTTTTGCACCAATAATTTCTTAAACAATAGTCTATTTCTATAGCATAGCTCTGTCACTGTAGTGTAGCCAAGCTTTTCTTTGACAAATCAAGTAGTAAATAATTCATTGGTGCTCTGAGGGGAAAAGATCCCCAGCACACTGCTGCTGAAAGCTGTCCCTCCTCATAAGCAGAAGAGCTTAAGACACATATGGAGAAGCACATCCTCTCCCTGTTCAAGCACCTTCAGAATGAACCAGGACAGGGTGTTACAGCAGGGAGGAGCTGGGCCTACCAGGCAGCCGTCTGTTCATCTTATTAAAATATTTGGCAGCTGTTGTTCTTTAACTGAGGTTAATGGTATTTCATTGGGTTAACTGGCCAAAGTAAAAAGTAACGGTTTTAAGAGCCAATAGTAATTCATAGGGCTTATTTGATATATTTCCAACCCTTTTATTTCAGATGTGTACTGAGAAGTTGCTTCAGTCCTGTCTGACTCCTTGCAACCCTGTGCACTGTAGCCCACCAGGCTCCTCTGTCCCTGGGATTCTCCAGGCAAGAATACTGGAGCGGGTTGCCACGCCCTCCTCTGGGGCATCTTCCTGACTCAGGGAACTAATCTACATCTCTGCATCTGCAGCATTGGTAGGTAAATTTTTTCCACTACCTCCACCTGGAAATATTTTTCTTATATATATATATATATATATATATTTTTTTTTTTTTTTTTAATTCAAGTTTGGTTGATTTATGTCATGTTAGTTTCAGGTGTACAGCACATTATTCAGTTTAACATATGTGTGCATATATATATATGTATATATATACATTTTTTTCAGATTCTTTTCCCTTATAGGTTATCAGCAGAGAAGGCAATGGCACTCCACTCCAGTACTCTTGCCTGGAAAATCCCATGGACGAAGGAGCCTGGTAGACTGCAGTCCATGGAGTTGCTGAGGGTCAGACACGACTGAGCGACTTCACTTTCACTTTTCGTTTTCATGCATTGGAGAAGGAAATGGCAACCCACTCCAGTGTTCTTGCCTGGAGAATCCCAGGGACAGGGAAGCCTAGTGGGCTGCTGTCTATCGGGGTGGCACAGAGTCAGACACAACTGAAGCCATTTAGTAGTAGTATAGGTTATCAGTAAATATTGAATGTAGTTCCTTGTGCTGTGTAGTAGGTCTTTGTTGGTTGTCTATTTTATTTATAACAGTGTGTACATGTTAATCCCAAACCCCTATTTATTTATTTATTTTTTTGCCATGTTGAGTGACATGCAGGATCTTAGTTTCCAGACCAGGGACTAGACTCTTATTGCCTGTAGTTGAAGTGCAGAGTCCTAACCACTGAACCACCAGAGAAGTCCCCCAAACTCCTAGTTTATCTCTCCCTTCTCTTTCCCCTTTGGTAACCACAAGTTTGCTTTCTATGTCTGTGAGTCTGTCTCTGTTTTATATATAAGTTCATATGCATCATTATTATATGTTCTTAAAAGAGATGGGAGACCACAGGATGGCAGGGAGACAGCATGTACTTGAATCAAAGAATAAGGCTGAGACAGAATGGTTGTGATGGCTTCTTCTAAGGATGAAATACATTAGCTACAGGAATAGATAGTAAAAACACAGATATCATACAAAGCACTGATGAGGACATGAAAAAAGTAAAAGCCTCTTTTTAAAAAGATATATATATATATATATATATATATATATATATATATATATAATCTTTTCTCAAAACATGAAGAGTGGAGTCAATAAAATCTCATTTTATTTTAAAGGAAATATCAATGTGTGCTAGACAAATACATCTATCTTCCTCTTCCATACCAGGTACAAAACAAGTGGAAGGAATAATATAAACAATAATAAGATATTTATGTTGCATATCTCTAGGGACCTTGGCACACTTGCCAAAATTCATACCATTAATTTCTCCTCTATCCCTATGAGATAGGAAGCAGGCAGATATTATTAGACAGTAACACAACTAACATGCATATGTAGAAGCTGGGAAGGAGGTGAGTCTTGAGAGGAGCCTGGATTGGCTGGTTTTCTGCCTTTAGGGGGAGGAGAATGGCTATAGGGAAGCTGCTCTTTATGGAACCCACCAGCCCCTTCCCTGCACTGGGGCTTCTTTTGCCTCGACTTTGTCAATAACTAAATTTATCTGACTAACCCCCTAATGAATACAAAGTCTTCAAGTAAATAAACTTTCTGGTTCTTTTCTGTTCACTTTCTTCCACTTCCTAATATCAGTTTGCCCTGCAGTTTTGAATCCTTTTATTTGTAACCAATTTCCAAGCTTCGTTGTTCTTCACCCGCTAAGTAGTATCCAACTCTTCGTGACCCCCATGGACTGAGCACTGCAGCATGCCAGGCTTCCCCTGTCCTCTACTACCTCCCAGAGTTTGCTCAGATTCACACCCATTGAGTTGGTGATGCAATCTAACCATCTCATCCTCTGCCACCCTCTTTTCCTTTTGCCTTCAATCTTTCCCAGCATCAGGGTCATTTCCAGTGAATCGTCTCCTTGTATCAGGTGGCCAAAGTACTGGCGCTTCAGCTTCAGCATCAGTCCTTCCAATGAACATTCAGGGTTGATTTCCTTTTGGATTGACTGGTTTGATCTCCTTGTTCTCCAACGGACTCCCAAGAGTCTTCTCCAGTACCACAGTTTGAAAGCATCAGTTCTTTAGTGCTCAGCCTTCTTTATGGCCCAACTCTTACATCTGTACATTAAACTGTTACTAAATTGCATATCTCAAACTCTGTCTCCACAAGCTCAGTAGGACATCCAGACCCTTTTAATTTTATTGATGTCTACGTATTTCTGCAAACCCGCAGCAGTTGTCCCTCTCTTTGATTCCTTGCAAATTCCAGTGTTTTTGATATGCTATTGAAGAACTTTTTAAAGTCTCTATACATGTATATTGTTACTCCTTACCAATGGACCGTGGAAATTTGGCCATAACAAAGGAACGAACATCTGTGTATACAACATGATGTTATATTCAGAATCATCTCTGCCTTGACTTCGGCCTTGAAAGAATGGTGGCGTTAATTATCTTAACAGCTGAATCTCTCTGGTAATAATATGTAATCTAGAGCTCACATTACATTTACCACATGTTTTGCAATGTACTAAACATTTACATTCACTACCATATGAAATACTTATAAGGTCGGTATTTTTATTGCATGCATTTCCAGCTTAAAAAGACTTCGAGTTCAGATTGCAAATTGTCCACAGTCCCACAAAAGCAGGTGTGGAATAGAACTCAAACCCATCATTCTTTCACTGTGAGTCATGTGTTCTGAACCACTAAATTTTAATGCTACTAAAATTATGGACTAAGTAATACTAAGCTATATAGTTTTATTACTAATAAACAATCTCAAAGGGACAAGAGAAAGAGATTCAAAAGTTAAGGTGTTGGGATTAGCTGAGTTATATGTCAAATTTCTCATATTTTTCTTCTTTCATATTCATGGAACTATTATATTTTCACACTTTAGCAGAATGAACTTAAGTTTCACAGTTTATGTAGCTGCTTGCATATATTTTTGATAGTCCTATCATATTTCCAACATTTGCTCCCTACCCCATCTTCAACTTGAGACCTAGAAATATGAGAAATAGGTTTCACATCATTGCAATGTGTATGAGATGATGGAAAGACAGAGGGCACATAAAAATTAAGTATAAAATGTAGAAATATGACCTCAGGCTCCTGTCATTTTGAAGAGGACACCATAAGTTCCTAATACTCTCCTAGCAAGAAAATCACATGGCAGTAGAAAATCTTATGGCAGTAGTGTTGCTTTGCTCTTTCTTTCATTATTGAAGTTGAAACTTTAGGTAAAATATGAAAATACTATTATCATTATGTCAAGAAAAAGACTGTAGTTGATATCAAGGCTTCTCTCACCACTTAAATAATGAAGAAAATATAAGTCAAGTGAATTTTGATGGTGCACCATAATTTACTTAAATATACTTCCACTCTTCTGGAAGTTTTAAGGGTTTATTTGCAGAATTATTGTTTTGTAACATACAAGAAAGGCTGGGGTATTAGGAGCTCTTTGTTTAGAGCTTTACACCAGTTTAATTTTATACAACAGAAATATGAAGGCTCAAAGACCTGCTGGGTCCCAGCTTTCAGGTGTCCATTACAATAAATCAAACCAAGGATGAGTAGAGTAGAGCTGCAGGATGTTTGTTAAAATACCCATGGCCATTTTTCAAACACTATGAGTTTAACCAAACAGAAAGTTGTTGGCCTATTTCCCTTTTGCTCTAACTTTATACCCTTTTGAACTTTATTGAAAAATGAGTCTGTGTGTTTCTGGTTCTTTTTACTTTACTCATCTTAATTCTATTGATTAATTTATAATTTTTAAGAACTCAATTTTGTCTGGAGTAATAGCAAGTTATTGTGTGTCTCAAAGCACAATTTTACATATTCAGATCCATAATTTTCATGGTGTTTCCTTTAACAAGATTTTTAAGTTGCAGGATCCTCTTTTTTTAAGGCTAAATAGGATCCAGTATTCTCGTCTGGAAAATCCCATGGACGGAGGAGCCTGGTAGGCTGTAGTCCATGGGGTCACTGAGGGTCAGACACAACTGAACGACTTCACTTTCACTTTTCACTTTCATGCACTGGAGAAGGAAATGGCAACCCACTGCTGTGTTCTTGCTTGGAGAATCCCAGGGACTGGGGAGCCTGGTGGGCTGCCGTCTATGGGGTTGCACAGAGTCAGACATGACTGAAGCGACTTAGCAGCAGCTGCAGCAGGATCCCATTATCTCAATAGACCACATTTTATGCCCATTCATCTACTAATGGACATTTAGATTGTCCTCACAATTTGGCTTTGTGAATAGTGCTGGAATCAACATGGAAATGTTAGTACTTATTTGAGATCTTGTTTCAAAAAAAGTAAATCCTGCAATATGCCACAACATGGATGAATCAGGAGGACATTATGTTAAATGAAATAAGCCTGTAACCAAAGGACAAATACTGCATGATTCTACTAATGTGAGGAATCTAAAATAATCAGACTCATGGAATAAAAGAAGAACATTGTGTATACAGGAGCTGAGAGGAGGGGGACATAGGGAACTGCAAACTGATGGGTATAAAATTTCAGTTCTACAATGAATAAGTCTTAGCAGTCTTCTGTACAATATCATACCTATATATAATAATACTGAGAGGTAGGTTTCATGTTAACTGTTCTTAATCAAATTAAATGTTTTTAGAAATTTTGTAACACAATAAAGATGAACAAGTCAAGGAAGTCAAACTAACCTATTAATTATTAATTAATATTAATCAATAATGAGGAATAATACATGAAAATAAGACACAATTGATACTATAACTATTTTAAATGTATTCATATAACATTTATTTTTCATTTGCTATGTGTCCTTTGTAAGAGTAGAAATATGAAGATGAAAAATTACAGTCATTGGTTTTAAGAAGTTTAAGGTGATACACAAATCACAGAAGATCTTCAAGGAATGAAACTATTTATTATGCTTGGCTTGGAGTCAGGGAAAGAGTTGTTGACAGCTGAGTCTTAAAAACTGAAGATTAGCTTATCAGATGAAAGGGGGTTGGCAAGTAAAGAGATTTCTAAGCTAACTAAAAATACTTTTAGAGGAATAAGATAAGAGATAAGTAGGGGTACCAAATGTATGATTAGAACTGGTGTAACTGAGACAGCAGGAAGTGAGGTTGAGGGAATGAAAAGCCCTGATTTCTAAGAGAATGTGCTAGATCTTAATTTTCAAGGCAAGACAAGTAATTTAATATTTATTCTGTGTGATAAAAAGGCACTAAAAGATTATAACAGGGGCATATTATATCTTTTTGTATCAGTAATAAAATTATAGTAGCAATATAAAGGGTAGATTGATATCAAAAAGACAGATCTAGGGCTACCCCTCAATTAACCTTTGTAATAGTCTAGGCCAGGGATCATATAGGCTTCCATGAAAGTAGCAGGAGTCCAAACGGAGAGAAAAAGTAAGAAATCAAAATTATTTTGTAGTATAATTTAAGAGGAATTAATAACCAATTATATACAGATTATGAAAAAGAGAGAAAAACTGATAGTGGCTGAATTAACTGCTTTAGGACACGGTATTGCTAGTAAGACTCATTGAAAATGGACATGACACTTTAGAATGTAAATAGATTCCAGGGAAAACAACAAATTCAGCTTTGGAAAATTTATAATATGTGACTCATAATTTAGAAGTAAAGCAAGTCATCAGAGTTGGATTTATAAGTCATTAGCATTTCTGTGACAACCAACTTACTGAAATAAATAAGACTGTCAAGCGGCCATATAGAAAAAGCAATAAAGAAGCAAGGACAAACACTGGAAAGCACTATCATCTTAAAAACATATAAAAGAGGATAAATAATGATCAGAAAGACAGAAGTAGAGCCAGAAAGACAAGAATCATGAAAGAAAATGTGTTTAAAAATCCAGGAAAAAGTAAAAAAAATTCTGAGAATTAAAAATACTAAATAAGATTAGAATTGGAAAGTGTCCACTAGCTTGAGCAATTAAGAGATCATCAATTTGACAGCATTGGTGAGGACAGAAACCAGATAAAATAAGGAGAGAATTACATGAGATTTAAACCTGTGGACAGTGTAAGGATAAAGGTAGGAGAATGTTACCCTGGAGAAGGAAAGGGAAGCTGATACCAGAAAGAGAAATGTAATTTAAACTTTATCATGTTCAGCTCTTGAGAAAAAAGCCAGAAGAAAGATAATAGATTAAGATAAGGAGATAGAATGCATTATGAGAAAAAGTCCGGGAGAAGCTGGATAAGAATGAAATAGAGTGTAGTTGGAAGTATCAGCCTTGAAGAGGATGAGGGGAGAGAATAAAGGTCAAGTTGCAATGTTTTCCAGGTTATCAACTGGAAGAAGGTGGAGGAGGAAGAAGGTTTGATCAGAATAGTTGGGTTTAGAGCAACCACTGAGAGAGAAAGCATGGAAAATTAATGAAGGAAGCACTGGAGGCCTGGCAGAGATTTGGTTTAATGAAAGTTTAGTAATATTTTTTTATTCATGTATATATTAACTCAAATATGCCAGCAAATCTGCACTCAATATGCCAGCAAATCTGGAAAACTCACCAGTGGCCACAGGACTGGGAAAGGTCAGTTTTCATTCCAGTCCCAAAGAAAAGCAATGCCAAAGAATGATCAAACTACCACGCAATTGCACTCATCTCACAAGCTAGCAAAGTAATGCTCAAAATTCTCCAAGCCAGGCTTCAACAGTACATGAACCATGAACTTCCAGATGTTCAAGCTGGATTTAGAACAGGCAGAGGAACCAGAGATCAAATTGCCAGCATCTGCTGGATCATCACAAAAGTGAAAGAGTTCCAAAAAAACATCTACTTTTGCTTTATTGACTACGCCAAAGCCTTTGACTATGTGGATCACAACAAACTGGAAAATTCTTAAAGAGATGGGAATACCAGACCATCTGACCTGCCTCCTGAGAAATCTGTATGCAGGTCAAGAAGCAATAGTTAGAACCAGACATGAAACAACAGACTGTTTCCAAATAGGGAAAGGAGTACGTCAAGGCTGTATATTGTCATCCTGATTATTTAACTTATATACAGAATACATCATGCGAAATGCCAGGCTGGATGAAGCACAAGCTGGAATCAAGATTGCAGGGAGAAATATCAATAGCCTCAGATATGCAGATGACACCATCCTTATGGCAGAAAGTGAAGAAAAACTAAAGAGCCTCCTGATGAAAGGGAAAGAGGAGAGTGAAAAGTTGGCTTAAAACTCAACATTCAGAAAACTAAGATCATCATCTGGTCCTATCACTTCATGGCAAAAAATGGGGAAACATTGGAAACAGTGAGAGACTTTATTTTTGCGGACTCCAAAATCACTGCAGATGTTGTTTGCAGCCATGAAATTAAAAGACACTTGCTCCCTGGAAGAAAAGCTATGAACAACCTAGAGAGCATATTAAAAAACAGAGACATTACTTTGCCAACAAAGGTCTGTCTAAAAGCTATGGTTTTTCCAGTAGTCCTATATGGATGTGAGAGTTGGACTGTAAAGAAAGCTGAGCACTGAAAAATTGATGCTTTTGAACTGTGAGGTTGGAGAAGACTCTTGAGAGTCCCTTGGACTGCAAGGAGATCCAACCAGTCAGTCTTAAAGGAAATCAGTCCTGAATATTCATTGAAAAAACTGATGATGAAGCTGAAGCTCCAATACTTTGGCCACCCTATGCGAAGAACTGACTCATTGGAAAAGACCCTCATGCTGGGAAAGATTGAAGGCGAGAGGAGAAGGGGATGACAGAGGATGAGATAGTTGGATGGAATCACCAGTGCGATGGACTTGAGTTGAGTAGGCTCTGGAAGTTGGTGATGGACAGGGAAGCCTGGTGTGCTACAGTCCATGGGGTCACAAAGAGTCAGACAGGACTGAGCAACTGAACTGAATTGAACTGATATTAACGTGTTCAATAAAAATTGATTGAGCATCTACTATGCCCAAGGATTATGTGGCTGTTAAAAATTAGCAATGTATAAAAATGGAAATTTTCTATCTCATGGAATTGGAAGGATAAATGATAAAGACAATATAGAAGTAAACTATATACTATATTCTGGGTTTTACTTAATGAGGATCACAGTTTTTGTCTTTACAGGTTGTCAGCTCTAAGTGAATGCAGTAAGTGAATGCTAATGTATTGTGAATGCCCATTTTAAATGATAAAGTGTTCCATAAATGATGGTCCCATGACCCAGATCTTGAAAACAAGTGCTCTGGTTGATGAGTGGGACTTATGGAGAAAAACAACAGAAGAGAAAAAAATGCATTTTTATCATAGGATAAAAATATATGAAATTATGAAAGCGTTAGTTGCTCAGTCATGTCCAACTCCTTGCCACCCCATGGACTTGCCCACCAGGCTCCTCTGTCCATAGAATTCTCCAGGCAAGAATACCAGAGTGGGTTGCCATTTCCTTCTCCAGGGGATCTTCCCAACCCAGGAATTGAACCCATGTCTTCTGCATCACAGTCAGGTTCTTTACCATTTGAGCTACCTGGGAAATCCATTAAATTATGAATGTGTATTAATATCAAGGGGCTTCCCTGGTTACTCAGCTTTAAAGAATTGGACTGCCAATGTGGGAGAACTGGGTTCTATCCCTAGGTCAGGAAGATCTCCTGGAAAGGATATGACTACCCACTCCAGTATTCTTGCCTAGGAATTCCCATGGACTGAGGAGCCTGGAGGGCTACAGTCCATACGGTCACAAGAGTCAGATACAACTTAGACACTAAACAATAACAATTAATGTCAACACGGTGCTTTTTTTGTATGTACTAAGCTTTGTATGTGTCTAAAAGAGATATGACTCTGGTTCAGCTATCATCAAATAGGCAGACCAGGGTCTAGTCATGGATACAAGCACTTGAACGGATAATTCAAACACAATGTGGTGTTATGGGCCACAGAGAGGTGACCTGTTCTCCCTGGGGTAGCCAGTGAAAGCCTTCTATCTAATAATACAAAGACTGAAGCATGAATAATGAAAGGAGTTTCACAGAGAAGTAAGCAAAGAGATACAGGAATAACAATTCATATTTCCAGGATAATATTATGCAAAGATATGACATTAAGCCCTTGGTGATAAAACTGACATTTCTTCTATCAGTCTTGGCCCCAAAGAAAATGCAATTCAGTGGTGAATGTCAGTTTCATCAACATGCCTCAGGCCCCGTGGGTGTTAGTCTCCTAGTCAACTACATAAAAGGGAGGGGGCCGAATAAAACAGTATGAGCATCCATCCATCAAAAACACAGTTCTGTTAGGAGACAAATTTTGATTGAATTTCCTCAGCAGAGTATTCAGGTCTCCATGTTCATCAAAGGATTTCATTTAAGTTACCATTAAAGTAAAATTAAGTTGGTATTAACCTTGTCTATTCAAAGGATGCCACTGCAAGGTAAACACACCATTCTGATGTGAATGAAAATGAAATGATAAATTGATTCACCTACAGCTTAGAATGGATGGAGTCCTTCTAATGAGTGATTACCTGTGGTATAACTATATTGATTGTGTTTGTACATGTCAAATGAGGCTGGCAAGGATGAACTTGAGGAAATCAATCTTGGAACCTGCTAGGATAGCAGCCTCCAACTTTCACAGGTACTAAATCATGAACTTTAAAAAATAAGGTAAAAAAACTGCAAAAGTTTGTAAGGTACCAATTTCTTCCCAAAAATATTTGAATTGTTGAGAGATTCCTTACGAACATAAAAGACAAACATACACTCAAATAATGACTTACAGAGGACAAATACTGACAAGGGTTCATTTGGAGACTGTTCCAGTTCCTGTCTGCTTGATACTATGAGGAGGAATTATTTGTTTCTATTTCTGTTTATTTTCTCAAAACCACAGAAATACATTTGGAGACCCACCTTCATCTGTCCTCTCTTCTCCCAGTATAATGACAAAATATTTCCATGCTTCTTTCTATATGTTTATAGAAAAGAAATGTGTGAAAGCCAAGGCAGCAAAGTGTACATTTTTCTATTTTATTGGGAACCACTCTGGAGTAGGTGAGGCTAGGTGTGCATGGGTACACCTGAGTCTCCACACATACACACACAAACCAGATCCACACATACATTTGTGTGTGATAAAGTGTGTCACTCAGTAATAAGAGTAATAGTCTGCTGGTGGAATAAAGTGTCACTCCCCTCCAGCACCCTTGTACAAAGGTGGAATTCACATTAAGAGAGTCTGGGGATCTCTGGAAGTCCCATCCATGTGAAATACTGTTGGTATCTATTCTGGAGGAGAACTTTCTATGGGTGACGTGGAGGAAGGGTTTGCCATCATAGCAGATACAAGAACACCAGGCCTCACTTCTGAACACTCCACCACTGCTGAAATGTGCCAACCACCCCCCCTCCCGGTTTCTGAAGAAAGGCTCATAAACCCTAGGGCTACAGTGCCCAGACAGGAACTTACTGACCCAAATCTCTCCCCTACGCTAAGGAAAGAGGTGTTTTTGTTTCCTTAAAAAGGAAAGACATGCATAATGTCTAGATCATCCTGACACAGCGCCTGACAGAGCAATTCATTTTCAAGCTTGCCTGGTGATTTTTCTTCCCCACAGTAGTAAAACAATGGGCCAGTTCAGGGACTAGAAGGACTTCACAGTAGCAACAGAATTTCACCTATTGGCATGTCACTTTCATTGCTTTTAACTCACATTTTTAGATGAAACATGTATATTTTCTTGTTAGAAACGAAGCGCCAATCTATGTTCAATGTAGGATGCAGGATGCATGGGGCTGATGCACAGGATGATTCAAGTAGAGGATGTGGGGTGGGAGGTGGGAGGGGGCTTCGGCATTGGGAGATTGTGGCTGATTCGTGTCAATGTATGGCAAAACAAATACAGTATTGTAATTAAAAAAATAAATAAATTTAATAAAATTTTAAAAAATAGATATCTCAAAAAAATAAAATAAAAAGAACCTCATCTTGTGACTCTCTGGTTAAAAAAAAAAAGTTACACCTTTTATCTTCCTTTACCAATTATTAGTATAACCGTAGCAGTAGTTATAAAATAACATAGAGAAGAATAGGGTGTTTTGTATAATGAATTTGCCAGTGATTCCTGTTTGTCAACGGCCTGTCATCTTATGCAACGTTAGCTTAAAAAGTGAAATCATAGAATAGTCACTCTTCTGCAAACCATCCAGTGAGAAAGTTAACACACAAAGATTTTGTTGGTGGCTACGTGGACCACCTGCCCTGAGTGTGCAACAGATGTTAGGGGCTGTACTGTGAACACAGGAGATTGGTATATTCATCTTCTTAGCTATATATCTTAATTCCTGCCAGGATTTTATAATCATCTCTTTCTCAGCCTTAGGAGTTTTAAACGTTAAAATGTTTACTCATGGTGAGAGTGGACATTTTTCTTAGCAGTGGTACAGTCTGAGATATGTGTATTCTGGATTCTATAACTTAACACAGAGCTTTTAGCCAAGGACATCCTAAAGGAAAATTACTTCTCATTAATCACTGAAATACTCTATGTATGAAATTCAGCTGAAATGAAATTTGAGAGCTTCCCTAAACAGGAAAATTTAACAAAAAGATACTGCTTCATGTGTGAGGACAGAGGGAAGATGAATCTTTCACCTTGATAATGTCTTGCAACATTCTCTCTTAACTTAGAAAAAAAAAGAAAGAAACAGATGTATATTACTTGATTTTACCAACTTGCAGGCCTATTTGTTGTTGTTGTTTAGTCACTAAGTCGTGTCCAACTCTTTGCAACCCTATGGACTGTAGCCTGCAAGGCTCCTCTGTCCATCGGATTTCCCAGGCAAGAATACTGGAGTGTGTTGCCATTTCCTTCTTCCGGGGATCTTCCCGGGGATCTTCCTGATCCAGGGATTGAACCTGTGTCTCTTGCATTGGCAGGCAGTTTCTTTACCACTGAACCATGGGGGAATTTCACAAGCCTACTAGTTAATCCTAAAATAATTGTTTGAACTCTTGGATGCTTTAAAAACTTTCCTCTCTCTTCTTTTCCCATTCACCTTAATGAATATTATATATACTTTAAAAGATGACAGATTTCTAAATGAAGCAATGTTCATACAGGCTAGATATCAGGCATGTTTTTATCATTTTAAAATTCAGCTGAACCATAATTTTCCATTTTCAATTTCTGAATCAATTAGGATGTGACACTTATTTTTATTTTTTAGGAAGAAATGTATATAAGGAAATTATTATAACTATGGATTTTTAATTTGGTCCAGTTGGTATACTTAAGATGGGGTTGGTTTATTTTTAAAAGTACAGTAGAATGGTAGTTTTAAGAGAATAGTAGATGTGTCTGAATTTGTAAACATTTTGTAAGTAAAAGTACTGAAGAAGGCTACTAGAGAGTACTGATCAGTCGTGGAGGCATGATGATTCATCTCTAGAACAAAGTCTTGGGCTAAGGAATAACAAAATAAAATAAAAATTGAGAACCTACAAAGGGTCAAAGAGCCCTAAGAAGTACTCACTGTGGCATGAAATGCAGGTTTCACTTTCATTTCCACTTGGGTAAGAATAACAACACCAGCACTATATTCTCACTAAATAATGACATAAAGACAATTTCCAAATTGTGGAAAATTTGCAAAATGCATAGAAGCATTAAGAAAAAAAATGAAAATCACCTCTAATCCACTGTTTACTAGACGAGCAATGTGAATACTATGCATTCTACGTCTGTTTCCAGTGTTTCTCTACGCTTAATTTCCACAGAATTGTAAAAACTATGGAGGGTCATACTCTGCTCTTTCACTAAAATTATTATGGAAACATTTCTCGTGCCATTGAAAAGTATATAATTGAACTTTGAATCTCAAAAATAGAGATAATTAAGGGCACGGCTTTATCAAGTAATTAATTTTGTATGTGTGTATGTGTGTGTGTGTGATGTTTAGGGAAAGTGTCATATTTAAGGCACTCGTGTGAATTGTCTATTTCATTTTAGTAGAATCTCAGAATTAACTCGCTGACTTTCAGCCGGCAGAAAAACCTCGGCCTAGCACCATGAAATTAGGGTTAGGGTTAGTGTTAGGGTTAGAGGTCAGTCTTTTGGGGAATAAGATAATTCTTTTATAAACAGAGATCCTATAATAATCCATTTCACTATTATCCTGCATGTAAATTAGAAATAGTATACCAAACACTCTTTGTTTGGTATGCTATTGTTACCTCTATCAAATTGTTACATCTATTAAATTCTTCCTGCACATGAGTCTTTTTCCCCACTTGGCCATCCCCATCTCCTTGTTCTATATTCCCTCATGTCACATTTCAACATATAGAAAATAAATTCGGGATTTTCCTTACACACTGATGTTCAAATTGTTTATCCTCAAACTCAAAATTGACCATTAATATTAATTCCATAGCCATATCTTTCCCAGTAATCACATATATTTTGATGTGTAACTGAAAAACTAATTTTACTGTTGAAGGCTTGAATTTCACAACTCAGTGTCTCTATAGCTGAATCTGCCAGAGGTTCAATGACTTCCATAGAAAACCCGCTGCTTCCACCCTCTTAGTTTTCCTCTGGATCACTTCCTCATGTTTTTTACGCCATCATTATTCCTTCTACCTCTGCATTCCTGCTGATTTGCTTTTTACTTTTATTTTTTTGCTTATTCCTATTCTTTCCATTTTTGTACTATTTTTTTGCTTATTCCTTTTCTCTTTCCATTTTTGTACTATTTTCTTGCTTAATCCTTTTCTCTTTCCATTTTTGGCACTATTTTTCTTGCTTATTCCTTTTCTCTTTCCTTTTTTTTTTTTTTTTTTTGGCACCATTAGTCCACTAACTTATTTGCGCTTCTGAATTTATTGAGATGGGTTGAATGCTAACTCTACCTGCACAGCTGTGTCTTCCTCTGCCACCTGGAGGCAGACACTTATTTCACCAGACTTATAGACATGACTCCCGTATCAGGAATGAGCAGATCAGTGTACCAGTTTCTATTACAAACTCAACTGCTCTTATCCAGACAGAACAGCAAATGAAATGAAAACTCCACCAACCTTGGAGAGCCCTCAAGGTGCTAATGTTTGATGGCAATAAAAGCTTTAAATGGTTTGGGGACCATCGGTCCCTGCTTTGTAAAGTATTCATGAAGTGGAATTACGATGACCTTCTACCTTGATATGATTTCCAGTCGCCTCAAGCTCTCTGCATTCGGTTTGACCTCCTTTGCGACCGTTGCCATTGATCTTTCTTGAGACTGTAGCTATAGGCTTTATGTTTGAACCTGAGATTAAAGGGAGAGAGAAAATTCACCATAATGTTGCTGCCTATAAGTTCAGAGCCAGTATTGCAGACCTTGGTAATGATCAGGGTAGCCACTGAAGAGTCCATCTGGAAAACAGGATTTTCAGGGACTAGAGTTGTGGTGAAATTACTGTGGATGGTTGCAGGGAGAGAAGGCAGAAGAGGAATAGTTGTGACGCTAAGACTGCTCCTGAATTTTAGGAGGAAATCGGAGGGAGATGCTAAAGAGTGGTCACAAGCACTTTGTATTTAATACTGGCTCATCTAATATGTTCAGCTCGAAATGATCAGATTCATTTTTTTCCTTCTTCTTTTTGGGACTTGCTAAGATGTTTCTGAGTGTCATTTCCACAGCTCTGTCCAGTCTACCTGCTTTTGTTTTTTGTTTCCCTCTTTGCCCCATGCACAGTATAGTCTGGAGTACTTTTATCTCTCTGTGCTTCATCATAATTTACTACAATCTCTTCTGCCATCTGTATGTGTATGTTTTTTTTTTTTAACCATGATTAGCAGTTTGCAAAAGGTAGTAAGTTTTTTTTTTTTCCTCTTGCTTTCTCCCTCTTTCACCTTTTCCTCCTCTTCCTCTTTTTCTGAGACTACCCTTCAGCTTCTCAGAATAAAGGGAAAACAGCATAATTTACAATGTAATACCAACAGGAAAACACAATTATACCTTCCAGATACTGAAAGAAGAAGCAGGAGGAGAGAGGAAGGCAGAACAGCAAGTCTGATAGATAACATGTGAGCCCTGCGCTGTGCTAAGTCGCCAAAGCAGCTCCTTTCTCTAGCTAATTTCTACTTAGAAACAAAAGGTTTTTCAGAGAAAGAGGCAACTGAATGATGCTCCAATTTGCATTTCTGTTCACATACTATTCTTGTTCAGTTGACTAGAGAAAGGTTCTTTTTTTCTTTTTACAAATGGAAGTACCTGTATAAAAATAGTTGAATCAAATTTTATTCACAATTACTATTTTTCTCAAGCTTTTCTCTGATAACCAAAGACACACATTCTACTAGTTTTTTTTTTTTTTTCTTTCCAAATCTGCACTAAATAGCTTGAGGTACTGTAGCATGGTAAGAAAGACCGTTCTTTCCAATGTCAGAAGATGGAGGATATAATCTAAATTCTGTCATGAACTGTGTGATTTTAAGTAAATTGCTTAAACGTCTAAGTCTCCTTTTCCTTTCTTATAAAATTCAGAGTTTGTATTAGATAATCTGTAATATCACTTTCAGTTTAAAAATGTAAGTCTTATTTTTCATTTACAATTCAAAAACCTTATCTCAGGAGCAGAAAGTGACTGGACTCCACCTGTCATAGGAAAGCCACTCCCACACCCTCTGCAACTAAAGTGCCTACAGAAGCTTCATCGTAGGGATTTTTTTTTTTTTTAATGCTCTTGCTGATCTGAACAAATTGAAACAGAGACACTCTGATTTTGCCACAGAAATTGTAAGGGATTTCTATAACTTATCCATAGTCCTTGTAAGCACCATTATCTAAGAACTACATTTTAAAAGACATATTTCTCATAGTCTTTGGCTTGCCATCTGTAGTGGCTGAGGCAAGCTACATCACTGCTGCAAAGTCACTTCAGTCATGTCCAACTCTATGTGACCCCATAGGTGGCAGCCCACCAGGCTCCCCCGTCCCTGGGATTCTCCAGGCAAGAACACTGGAGTGGGTTGCCATTTCCTTCTCCAATGGATGAAAATGAAAAGTAAAAGTGAAGTTGCTCAGTCCTGTCCAACCCTCAGCAACCCCATGGACTGCAGCCTACAGGGTTCCTCTGTCCATAGGATTTTCCAGGCAAGAGTACTGGAGTGGGGGTGCCATTGCCTTCTCTGAGAACATCACCGATGCTTTGAAAATATTCTGGATCTTTACTGGTAATTCTGTTGCATCATCCTGTAAGGTGTCACCAATAAGGCAAGGGACTGGAAAGAAGGATTATGTTAGGAATGATTTTTAAAACAGGAAGTGTTTGGTTTGGTTTGGTTTGGTTTGGTTATCCATTTAAAGTAGTGTATGGTACTGGCACAAAGACAGAAATATAGATCAATGGAACAAAATAGAAAGCCCTGAGATAAACCCACACTCCTATGGACGCCTTATCTTCGACAAAGGAGGCAAGAATATACAATGGAGTAAAGACAGTCTCTTTAACAGGTGGTGCTGGGAAAACTGGTCAACCACTTGTAAAAGAATGAAACTAGACCTCTGTCTAACACCATACACAAAAATAAACTCAAAATGGATTAAAGATCTAAATGTAAGACCAGAAACTATAAAACTCCTAGAGGAAAACATAGGCAAAACACTCTCCGACATAAATCACAGCAGGATCCTCTATGATCCACCTCCCAGTATACTGGAAATAAAAGCAAAAATAAACAAATGGGATCTAATTAAAATTAAAAGCTTCTGCACAACAAAGGAAACTATAAGCAAGGTGAAAAGACAGCCTTCTGAATGGGAGAAAATAATAGCAAATGAAACAACTGACAAACAACTCATCTCAAAGATATACAAGCAACTTATGCAGCTCAACTCCAGAAACATAAACGAACCAATCAAAAAATGGGCCAAAGAACTAAATAGGCATTTCTCCAAAGAAGACATACGGATGGCTAACAAACACATGAAAAGATGCTCAACATCACTCATTATCAAAGAAATGCAAATCAAGACCACAATGAGGTACCATTTCACACCAGTCAGAATGGCTGCGATCCAAAAGTCTACAAGCAATAAATGCTGGAGAGGATGTGGAGAAAAGGGAACCCTCTTACATTGCTGGTGGGAATGCAAACTAGTACAGCCACTATGGAAAACAGTGTAAAGATTCCTTAAAAAATTGCAAATAGAACTGCCTTATGACCTAGCAATCCCACTGCTGGGCATACACACAGAGGAAACCAGAATTGAAAGAGACACATGTACCCCAATGTTCATTGCAGCATTGTTTATAATAGCCAGGACATGGAAACAACCTAGATGTCCATCAGCAGATGAATGGATAAGAAAGCTTTGGTACATATACACAATGGAGTACTACTCAGCCCTTAAAAAGAATAAATTCAACTCAGTTCTAATGAGATGGATGTAATTGGAGCAGATTATACAGAGTGAAGTAAGCCAGAAAGAAAAATACCAATACAGTATACTGACACATATATATGGAATTTAGAAGGATAGTAATGATGACCCTCTATGTGAGATAACAACAGAGACTTAGAGGTATAGAACAGACTTTTGGACTCTGAGGGAGAGGGAGAGGGTGGGATGATTTGGGAGAATGGCATTGAAACATGTATACTATCTTGTAAGAACGAAGCGCCAGTCTATGTTCAATACAGGATGCAGGATGCATGGAGCTGGTGCATGGGATGATTCAGGGAGATGATATGGGGTGGGAGGTGGGAGGGGGCTTCGGCATTGGGAGATCGTGGACACCTGTGGCTGATTCATGTCAATGTATGGCAAAACAAATACAGTATTGTAATGTAGAACAAAGTATTAAAAAAATAAATAAATAAATAAATAAATAAAGTAGTGATTCCTCATGAAACTAGACAACAGGCTCCTTGAAGGCATGAAAATAATTTTGCTATTTGTATCTCCTGATGGGTAAATTCAGGATCTGCCTGAATTTCAGTTCAGAAGTCATCATATTGATGACTGAGAAATGCTCACCATTGCTGATACTTTAAAAAGTAATTTCAAAGTAATGGTGTCCTGAAGGTGATATTCTTTTGTCTTGAAATATTCAATAGATCATTCCTTCTATGGAAAGGATCATATAGTCTACTAGTGAAAGTCACTCAGTTGTGTCCGACTCTTTGCAACCCCATGGCCTATACAGTCCACAGAATTTTTCCGGCCAGAATAGTGGAGTAGATAGTCTTTCCCTTCTCCAGGGATCTTCCCAACCCAGGGATCTAACCCTGGTCTCCCACATTGCAGGCTGTTTCTTTACCAGCTGAGCTGCAAGTGAAGCCTATTAAGTCCACTAAGCATTTGTTTATTACTTTGAACTTTTCTTCTTTCCTTTCTATCTTCCTTTACCCTTTCTACTTGTTCCATCTTTCTCCTTCATGATGAAAGGATTCAGGACAGACCTAAGTGAAATGGTCTGTGCTGAAATTTCCTCTCTTTGAGACTTCTACTTACTTCCCACTGCTTGCTCTTCATTCTTCCTCTTCCCCCTCCTCCCCATCCCAGCTTTTTCTATTACTCAGTTCTGGTTTTACCTCTTGCTAGAAACCTTTGACAGCCCCAGCCTCCTAAGATGCCTTTCTGTGTGTAAACACAGCATCTCAAGCCTACCTTTTCCAGTAGCACTAGTCAGACTCACAACTAATATGATGAGTTCATTTAGAAAAATTAGAGAACTATATGCCCATATAAAATTGACTTCTGAAATCTGCTTAATGACAATATTGAGAGCATTCCAGCAGAGAGTGTTCCAGAGAAGGCAATGGCAACCCTCTCCAGTACTCTTGCCTGGAAAATCCCATGGACAGAGGAACCCTGTAGGCTGCAGTCCATGCGGTCACTAGGAGTCGGACACGGCTGAGAGACTTCACCTTCACTTTTCACTTTCGTACATTGGAGAAGGAAATGGCAATCCACTCCAGTGTTCTTACTTGGAGAATCCCAGGGATGGGGGAGCCTGGTGGGCTCCCATCTATGGGGTTGCACAGAGTTGGACACGACTGGAGCCACTTAGCAGCAGCAGCAGAGAGTCTTCATCCAGGTCCATTCATTTTCCCCAATTTTCTCCTCTATTGAGAACACTGTTTTCCATTCTCCACAGTGTGTTTGCAAATGCTTAATCTTGCTAGTATTCAAAAATTATTATAGCAGAATAGAACTTTCACATTTCTACCCCCACCGCAACTCTCGTAATTCAATTCTCCTTTGCCATCTGACTAATAGAAGATAGTAAGATGCTGCAGAGCTGTCTGCCCTTTTAACCTGGATGCAAGAAGCTGTTGTGGCCACTAATTGTCCTGAAGATGAAATACAAATTCCTACATATGGAGTTTTGAGGGTGTATTAGTTAAGGCCATCCTACTGATGTATCCTGCTATAAATGACTAGTCTTTCCTTCTGAGGTATACAAGCATTCAAGATTCTCTCTCCCGTGTCAAGATGCTTACATTTTGTTTCTTATCATCCTTTAAAATTAAGTCCTAGGTCATTCTTTTTAGTGGCGAGTAATATTCCATTGTATATATGCACCACATCACTGTCCATTCATCTGTGACTGGCCATTTAGGGTTTTCCATGTTCTGACTAGTGTAAATAGTGCTCCAGTGCAACTGGCTATATGTGTGCTTTTGAATTATGATTTTCTCAAGGTATATGCCCAGTAGTGGGATTGCTGGGTCAGAAACTAACACAATATTGTAAAACAATTATTTTCCCGTAAGAAACGAAACGCTAATCTATGTTCAATGTAGGATGCAGGATGCATGGGGCTGATGCACAGGATGATTCAAGTAGAGGATGGGGGTGGGAGGTGGGAGGGGGATTTGGCATTGGGAGATTGTGTTCACCTATGGCTGATTCGTGTCAATGTATGGCAAAACAAATACAGTATTGTAATTTTAAAAATAAATAAATTTAATTTAAAAAAAAAAAAAGAAAATGAAAAAAAAAAAAAAAACAAACCTCAACTCCAGAGAAACTCTCAGCAATCATTCAAGATGGATGAAACTGCAGCCGATTATGCAGAGTGAAGTAAGCCAGAAAGAAAAACACCAATACAGTATACTGACACATATATATGGAATTTAGAAAGATAGTAATGATGACCCTGTATATGAGACAACAAAAGAGACCCAGATGTATAGAATGGACTTTTGGCCTCTGAGGGAGAGGGAGAGGGTGGGATGATTTGGGAGAATGGCATTGAAACATGTATACTATCATGTAAGAAACGAAGTGCCAGTCTATGTTCAATACAGGATACAGGATGCTTGGGGCTGGTGCACCAGGATAATCAAAAGAGATAATATGGGGTGGGAGGTGGGAAGGGGTTTCAGGATTGGGAGCTCATGTACACCCATGGCTGATTCATGTCAATGTATGGCAAAACCAATACAGTATTGTAAAGTAGAATAAAGTAAAAATAAAATTAAAAAAAAAGAAAGTGAAAAGTAAAAAAAAGAAAAAGAAAATATATAACCAAGGAAGAAAGTGAGAAATTAAAGCTGAAATTCTGACTCAAATGTTGGAGAATAACCTATAACCAGAGAAAAGGAAAAGATACCTAAATAAAATGATTCAATTAAAAAAAAAAAGTAATTATATAGAAACACACACTCACACCAAAGACTCTCTGATGGCTTTGGCTTCTGATATACTGGAAAACAGCACTGAAGACTTACTGAAGCCTGTTCAGAGGAAAATAAAATAACAATACCCAAAAGGAAATTATCTTTTCAGGGTGGTGTAGGCATATACCTATGCAAAGAATGAGATAAAACAAGTTTTTAAAAATTTTTCTTTTACATTTACTTTTGTACTCTAATGTGGCTCATACATTCCTTTTGAATTCACTGATAATTGTGAAATATTTTCTCCCATTGAATCCTGCCATGGTAAAAAACACAGCTGGGAGAAAACATTTAAACAAGCTACTAGAAGGAGCCTGCTAATTCAAGTCATGTGGGATTGCATAATGAATTCATTTCTAAGTATTCTAATATTGCATAATAAAATGCACCTGTAATATAAATTAAAAGATTTTATAATAAGATATACATTGCGAAAACCCCTTGACATTTCAAGTAAACAAAAGGTACATATTTGTCACGTTTTTAACAAATGGATGTTCAAACCATATATTTTCACACATATGCTAATTATTGTACTGTGAATAGCCAATAATTGATTAAAAGGTACTTTGCAGATGTTAAATCTGTGCAAATACATGATCATTAGAAGAATTTTAAAAAACTCAATAGCCAAAGGCAGAGAGAGGGAAAAAATCACACTCTAATTACTTTAATAAAGATACATATTTTCTATGAAACACTAAAACAAATGTGTTTTTTATTACATCTCATGAGCCTATGACTGATATTATTGCATCTAATGTAGGCAAACTGCCTTTAATTTACAAATGTGTGGGTCCTTCTATTTACTGAAATGCTGTCCAGAAAAATAAGTAGGTGAACATATGTGGTACCAAAAGTAAGATAGTCTTAAAATTGACCAGTGTTAGTTGCTCAGTAGTGCCCGACTCTATGCGACCCCAAGGACTGCAGCCCACCAGGCTTCTCTGTCCATGAGATTTTCCGGGCAAGGGCACTGGAGTGGGTTGCCATTTCCTTCTCCAGGGGATCTTCCCAACCCAGGGATCGAACCTGGGTCTCCTGCATTGCAGGCAGATTCTTTACCAACTGAGCTACAAGGGAAGCCCCTAAAAGTCGCTATAAAATATGAAGTAGTGTTAAAAACGAGCATCTGTATCATCCATGGAAAAATATTACTGGTACTTTTTTCTTTTATAGATTGAAGTATTTTATGTTAACTCAGGTGTAGGATTAGGTGAAGGAGAGAAGAAACACTTCTTCATGGAATACTCACAATGCCAAATGTTATCACGAAGAAGATCTATTTATCTATCATCCACCTATTTATCATCTACCTAGTAATCTATTTACACACCCATCCACACATTTATCTACTATCTGCCCATTCTCTCCTACTGTAAGGTTGGTATTATTTCCCCAGTATTACAGATGAAGACAAGCAGAGAAAGTCCATCATACCTGCCCCAGTGCCACCATAGCAGATGGGAACTTGAACCTACATCTTCTGGTCCTATGGCTAATACATCTTACATCATCATCCTATGGCTAATACCATCTAAGAGGACTTCTTCAGTGATAATGGCTTAATTTGCAGAGACAAGCCACATAGCATTACAATGGGACTCCTGGGTACTGCCATCATCAACAGTCTCTAGGCTCTTAATTGCAGGGGTTGTAACATTTTTATTAAATTCATATTCACTAGAAACACGTTTGGCACATAGAAAGCAAAAGTGAAGTCGCTCGGTCGTGTCCGACTCTTTGCAACCCAATGGACTGTAGCCTACCATGCTCCTCTGTCCATGGGATTTTCCAGGCAAGAATATTGGAGTCAGTTGCCAGTTCCTTCTCCAGAGGATCTTCCCGACCCAGGGATCAAACCCACATCTCCCGCATTGTAAAGCAGACGCTTTACCGTCTGAGCCGCCAGGGAAGTCCTATATGTGTTAAGCGCTGAAAACATGCCACCTGGGCTGATTTAAGTACATTATAATCCCAGATATTCCAACAGTCTCCATCTTGTGTAAAACAGTCAAATGGAAAACTGACCTAATCCTATTTGGCCAGTTCTTTTCCAATGTCCTTATCATTGAACTAAACATCACCTGATGTTAATTCAATTCACATGAGAACAAAAGGAACTTTCACCTCGTGACTTTCATCCTTGGCAAGTGCAATTTCCATATCCTTTTTTCCATCCCAACATCTATTTCCCAAACACTCAGGAAAATTTCACTTCTCCTAATTTCAAAACAATGGCAGTCACTGATTTGGCCTGTAACAATTTTATATCTTCATTGTGTGCTAGTGTGCTTGAAATTCAACACAAAGTAAATAAATTCCATTAGCACCAGGTTGTTATTTTTATCAGCCTAGTCATACATGTAGGGAAATGTTACAATTCACAGTGAATGTCGCTGGCATGAATACAGACACCATGAGTAAAGAGATAGATATTTAAAGTGACAGGTGCTTTATGCCATAAGCTTTATCCAGGATATACTGGGGAAAGTCCCCTTTTAATTGAGTTCATTGTCCTGACTTGCACAATAATTATTTTCCCTACAGCTACCCCTGCAGGCCACTAAAGTAAAATTTTATTTCAAGTAGAAAAGATCACCAAGGGCTGCCATGTGTGTGTGCTAAGTTGGTTCAGTCGTGTCCAACTCTTTATGACCTTATGCACCATAGTATACCAGGCTCCTCTGTCTATGGGATTCTCCAGGCAAGAATTCTGAAGTGGGTTGCCATACCCTTCTCCAGGGGATCTTTCTGATCCAGGAATTGAACCCATGTCTCTTACATCTCCTGCTCTGGCAGGCAGGTTCTTTACCACTAGCACGACTAGGGGTAAAGTAAGTCCCTGAGGACCTTCAAATACTACAATGCTTGGGTCCCATGAGTCACTGGCCTACAAGTGGACAGCACAGCAGACAGAAATAGAGAATAAATGCCTTTCTCCTCTTCCTCTTAACTAACAAACCCCTCTCTTTTAATATAGGTGAGGATATTAGATGGTTTTCATACTTGCTGATTAAAAACATCATTCACTATGTTGCAACTGAAGTCTAGAAAATGACTTCATCTCCAAAGCGAGTGAATAGCCAAGAAAAGGCATCAGCAAACTATGCTGTGGGGCCAAATCCATTCCTCCATCTCCTTAGTTTTGGCTCACAGACTAGGATTTTTTTTCTTTTTATTATTAAAGGGTTTAATTAAAAAAAAATACAACTTTAAAATTTCAGTTGTTTACACTTAATCTGGCTCTAATCTGTGGCTTGGACCCTTGACTAGGCATGATTACATTTTACTTTTTTATGTCAAAGGCTAGCTGTTGAATATTTTAGGTTTTATAAGCCATGTACCTTTGTGTATTTTTTTTTTTTTAACCCACAACCCCTTAAAAAGTAAAACTAACAGAGTTTTACTAGGAGGCCACACTAAAGTAGAAACTATATTTGTGGACCAGATTTGGCCACCAGGCAGGCCCTGGCCCTGGCCCTAGTAGATGTTTGACCCAAAAACAGGATGAAAACTCTGACTACCTGGAGAAAAGTACTCCTTCAACCAAGAATTCTTGCCACCAGGATCACCTGCCTTGGACAATTGAAAGAAATAAATATCTACTATCATTGAGTAAGGATGCATGCTTAGGTCTATGTATGACAGTAGCTATCTTTCTGACTGCTGAGGCAACACTTCCTAAAAGGAGGCAGTTAACATAGATCTGAAGGACAAAGCACAATGGAGATATTCGGGAGAAGACTTGCAGGACACTTTTTCCTCTCCAAAATGGCCATAATTCATTTGATTCATGCCAAAAGTTCTTGATAGTTGCTCCTGTCAAAAACCATTTTGCATGGACCAGACACGCCCATGAACATTTTGCATCGTACCAAATGACCTTTTGTGTGATCCAAGTGTCTTATAGACATTTTGGACAGGTCCAAATGTCTGCTAATAAGAAGTGTACCCAAAGCAGAAGACTTGATTTGAGAACACAGCTTAGAGTTTGAGAAACAGAAAGGGGTGAGTAAGTTTGCATTCAAATGACCAGAAGGGAAAATACTGATATGAGGTCACAGAAAAAGGGGCAAGTAGATTTCATAGGTCCTCATATATCAGTTTGGCTTTAACTCAGAGAAAAATGGGAAGCCACTGGAGAGTGTCACGTTGAACAGTGACATTAAAAGTTTCTCATTTTAACAGCTTCCTTCTGGCTGCTGCACTAAAAACACACAAAGGTGATCAATGGTGGAAATGGGAGACTAGTTAGGAGACTGCTGCAATCATTCAAGTGAAAGATGATGAACAGTTGGAATAAAATTGTAGCAGTGGATAAAGTAGAGCTCATAGGACTTGCTGAAGGATTGATGGGGTACATGAGAGAAAGAGAGAAGTTTATGATGACTTCATATATTTTGTACTGGGTGAAGTTGATACTTACTGAACTGAAGAAGACAAGAGGAGTAGGTTTGAAAAATATTAGGGGCTGAGTTTTCTGCATGTTGAGTGAGATGTCTGTTGGACATCCAATGGAGACGTCACATTA
Source organism: Nanger dama (assembly GCA_917880005.1). NCBI lineage: Eukaryota > Metazoa > Chordata > Mammalia > Artiodactyla > Bovidae > Nanger > Nanger dama. Next base: position 7,464,935 of record CAKJTW010000032.1, on the reverse strand, counting down.
GCAGCTGTATATAAAACTCTGGAACTCAGAGGAGACATTAATGGGATCCTCGCTAATCTAGGGACTTCCCTGGTGGCTCATCAGTAAAGAAATCTGCCTGCAATGCAGGAGCCACAGGAGACATGGGTTCAGTCCCTGAGTCTGGAAGATCTCCTGGAGGAGGGCCTGCAACTCACTCCAGTATAATTGCCTGGAGAATCCCATAGACAGAGGAGCCTCGTGGTCTACACCCCATTGAGTCACAAATAGTCAGACATGACTGCAGAGACTTAGCACGTACAAAAGTGCTAATCTATCACTTGTCCTGCAGTATTCCTATGACAGTTTTCATTGCAGAGGAATATGGCATTTTGTTTGCATTATTTTTTCTCTCCTACTAGTTTGTTTACTCTTCGATGAAAACACTGATTTACTTTTAAATAAAGTGCAGGTGTGGCTATATCTCAGCTTCCTGCCTGGGCAGGAAGTGAAGAGGTTGCTCCAGGTAACTCTTCATTTTCTGAACAGGCTTTTCTGAACTCTGGATATGATACAACTCTATTTTCTATAAGCATCACTTTGATAGATGTGGACCCAAAATTCACTTATATTGAAGCACACGGTATATTAAAATGTATGAATGAAGGCTTTAGCTAATAATCATTTTTCTTCATTCATATTACAAATTGATCCAGGGATTTAGAAAATCATCTTTTAACCCATTCTCTTCTAGACTACAAGGGCTAGGAAAAAGAAGACACAAATTGGTTACATGATCAAGACTGAACCACAATTATTTTGGTCCTGATTCTTAGCTTTTTAAAAAAATACTGTCATTCAATCTGAAAGTAATTTTAAAAGCCATGTCTAGAACAACAACTGAAAACTGCCAAGGTAAATCAGTGGCAGGAAAACTAGAAATTGTTTTCAGCTCAGTTCATCAAAGTGTATAAAAGTATTTCTCAAACATTAATCAACAAAAATTGACTTTGATTCACAAAAGACATGAAAAATGTAAAATATAATCAACACAGACCATGAATAACATAGGGCTTTCTCCTTTCTTTTCATAATTAATTATACAATGATTTAATTTTTATAGCAATCTACGTCATAGCACTTGGCACAATCTGACTATTTCACAATGTAGATAATTCACATGCCCTAAAGCACTCTGCAACATTTTCCTTGTCCTTGGTAAACCCATGGATCTAAGAAAGACAATATCATCCCAAAGGATGTGATCTTGATGGAAATACTTCTCTGCAGCTGAAGCAGTCAGCATACACTGCCAGCCAATACTGCAGAACCTCGTGTCCTTCCTTGAAGGGAATCTGAATGTCATAGCTCCATGCCTTTCACTAGCAATTTATTATTTCATCACTGACTCAATGGACATGAATTAGAGTAAACTCTGGGAGATGGTTAAGGACAGGGAAGCCTGGTGTGCTGCAATCCATGGTGTCATAAAGAGTCGGACACAACTTACGACTGAACAACAACCATTATTTCATTATTCAGAAAAATGATTGAATGCCAATAACGAGCTAGATACTCTAATATGTGTTCTCAATGCATTATCTCATTTAACACTCATAAAAACTCTATGCTCTACAGAAGCTTTTTATTCTCCACTTTACAGATAAGGAAACTGGAACACAACATTAGATTTCTAAAGGATATATGAATGGAATTTGGACCTAGGGGCTCTGGCTGCAGTTGGGAAACTTTTTAACCCTCCCATAAAATTGCTTTCCAAAAAGAATGTAAAACAGCATGTAAGACAATAAATCATCTTGAATGTCCCAAATTTATTTTGGTTCAGTGTACTTGTTTCCATTTAGAACTTATTAAGGTGAGATGCATTTGTATGAAAAAGAAAATTTTCCCTAATTGTGCTATTTAACACAAGAGGGTGACCCTTGTAGTGATTAATGTTTGATGTCAAAGATAGGACAAATAAAAATAAATACATAGAACCTCATGTGAAAAAAAGAAACCAATATCTCCATCCAAAAGTGCTACACATGTAATGAGAGGTTAAGAAGGCAGAGAGATGGAGGGTTCCTGAAGTAATCTTTCCTATTTTACCTCACCAGGTGATAGGAGATATGATACTCTGAGTAAAAAACAAACAAAAAAACACAAATATATACTAATAAAATTGAGCTTTAAGGATCTAATTCTCAATGAGACATCATCTTAATGTAATAATTTAAAAAATAAATAAATAAAGGATATCGCCATGGATTTTGCAGGCACTCGGAAATAGCTTACAAATTCAAAAATATACTGTACATCCATTCCCATAGAGAATATTTTGTACAAACTTCAGCCAATGTATTTTTGTTATAAATATTAAGGGCTAATTTTTAATGTTATTAGAAAAGAAATTATCTAGACACTGAGAACAAACACTGTGAGGAACCTTTTCCCACAGAATATGATAAACACTAAAGCTATTGAAATGAAGAATGGACAAAGCATATGTATTGGGTATAGAGAAAGCAGACAGGTTACCCTAATGTTTCATTTCTATTTCTGAATTTCTAGAATGAATGGTTAAAAATGATATTAACTAGACAAAGCATGAAATAGATACAGCTTATTAAATCACTGCCACCCATCAACAAGTACTAAAATGCAGTTTTTTAATTATAAATGGTTTTACAAGTTTACCTAAAAATTGAATATAACAGGCAGTCTTTAAAAATAAAGTAAATGCATTTAAAAATAAAGTGAATGCATTTGAAAAGACTTGATATGTTATAACTATCATATGCCCAAAGAAATTATTTCCAAGATTTTTACATACAACTCTGTTCACACTATTCTTATAAATATATTATTACATCTTCATTACTCAATTCATATACAACAATAAAATAAGTAACACAACTACTCCAAAGAAAATTAAAAATAGAAGTTGACAGAGGCATAGACTTAAATGAACGCTAAATGAACTCCTAGACTTTAGATTGCATATTTGTGTGTGTCTCACGTGTACTTCCTTGAATGCCCAGAAATAGTGCTCTTCTGGAAAAATTTGTGATGTAACATTCTAATGCTAAGTGTATTGAGAAATCAAAAGCATCCAAGAGGTAACAATGGATGTACTTTTCAAAATGTACTTTTCCTCCCAAGTGCTTTTAATGAAAGCATGAAAGTTTTACTTCTAACCTTAGCATTAGGACTTGTTCCTAAACATTTTAGCATGCAACTATGACCATCTTGTACTTCACCTTAGAACATTTATCAAACACATAGTACGAGAATTATTTTAAGACAGAGAGTGAAGAAGACTAGATATTTTTGTCTTTTATGTGCACATCCATTCTCTTCCCATTACTCAATTTCCAGTCCTTGAAATACATCTTCCAAGCTTATTTTCTGTTTTTACCATCATTCTGCCATGCCTCACTCTCCTCTGTGCATTAAATCCCTATCCTCATGCATCTAGGTATCACCTGAATTACTTCAAAATCAAATCTTATCAAAAGGATATTTGGCAATTTCTCAGGAACCTTTCAGTCTAAACACATTATTGCATCTTGCTTTTTCCTCGAGTATCTACCTAACAAGTGACATCCTATCGTCTGAGCTTCTTTCTGCATCAGTGTCCTTCATAATGACTTATCAACGAAGAGAGGCTTTTTATTTAATTCATTTTGCATTACATTTAATCCAATGGGGTTAATTCTTACTAGGAATAATAGAAAGTCTACTGAAATTCTGTTTCCTAAGGGATCTGAATTTGGGTCTGTCTCCTCAGTTACACATTTTCAAAAATAATAATTGAACAGTGAGCCAAAGAATTCTTTTGAGATCAGAAACATCCTATTTGTCAATTTAGAGTGAAATACCTAAGCTCCTTTCTCCCCATGAGCTCATATTTTCTGCTGCATGGTAAGCCTCCAGTTTGCAGCCTGGCCTATGAAAATGCCACATTCATATTTCTAAACACACCCAAAGATTAGAATAGAAGAGATTTGTGGATGACAAAACACTGCTGTCTGGATTAAGCTCTGTGGGCATGACTCCATGGAAGCCTGCACAGCTGATAAGGGTGGAAATTTAATTTCTGCCTAAATGGAGCCTTCATGGGAGAGTATCTCTCTGAAAACTTCAGAAGTAAAAAGCTGGTGATTATAATTTTACCAAGATGGCCTTTTTATTTTGTATTTCAACTAATGTAAAGTAAAATGTCTTTAAATGGGTTATTTTCATTGCAGATGTTCTATCCAGAAAGTATCGAGCTTCTCCAATAGTGATCAGCATTGTTGAACAAAACTCCAAACTTTCTGAGGAATATTCTCTCTGTAATTTGGCAACAGGAGAACACAGTAAAGTAGGTTGTAAACAGAGGATGAAAGTCAGTTAAATTTTCCTTCTCAGAGTATAATCTATCCCATCACCACCAGGACAATTTCATTCCTTTAATACTGGGTGGCCTTTTCTTATTCTTTATATCAAGAATAAGATATAGAAATATATAAGAATATGAAACAGGTAAAGATAGAGTAAGGATCCTACATTTTCTTTTCTTCCTTTTTAATAAGAATTCTCCTCCAGCTTAAATGTAAGCAATTTCATGTAATAAAAACAATTTTATCTCTAACATGCACTGGTTCATGTGCCAAAAAGGTGGTCGTATAAGCGCTTCCAACATCACAGTAAATGAAGCTAAAAGAACAGGTAAATGGACGGGTTTGAAAGACTTAGAAAGTCTGCCCTGAGCTTAGGTACTTATTTATATGAGCACAGTGTGAAATTAATGAAGATACATTTGATGGCCAAGATTCCTATTACTTTGAAATAATGTAATGTAGGTAAGTACACAAGAGTGTTTTAAAACACTATTACTGGAATCCATATCTTGTCTTTTCAGGAAATAAATTCAGATTTATTTACTTCATTAATGAGAAACCTAATTCCATTTAAGATTGTGCAAAGCATATAATGATAAGGTGTATACAGCAGTTTTGCTCCAAGCAGTTTAATTCCACCCCTTAAATGTAACAATACTTAAAATGCAATTGTTCCAGAATTTCTTGGCAAATGGTCTTCCTAAGCATTGGCCCAATTTCTTCATCACTGCATTTAAGTAAGTTCCCAACTTTATTAAGACTTCAGGCTCTTTGTTGCCAAGAAGAAAACTCACTGAAACGGCAAACAATGAGAGTTGGGTTTTAAAATAAATTTCGTTTTGCTTAGACGATTTAAAATTTTGTTTGGAAAAAGTCAAACATTATTCAAGCATTAAGAATTTTTCAAAGGATCCCTTTTATGAGCTTTTCAATTGACTTATTGCCTTTGGATTGGAAAATTTTATTTTCATAATCATTGCATTAACTACTCCTTTTATTTTGACAAGTATTAAAGAAGAAAAAAGTGAAATTTAGCCCAATTACTTCTAAAAAAAAAACTAAAACTTTTTAGAGACACTAAATGTAGAGTAAGTTGTTATCCTGGAAGAAATAATTTTTATTGCTGGTCTGGTTTCATATGCCAGAAGACCGTCCATCATCTACCAGTGAACGGTGAAATACTTCCTAAGGAAAACAGACAGTGCGTGATAGTTGTGATAGTTTGGTGTGCCTCACTGTGACTGAATACAAAGTGCCAAGCACTTAAGATTTTATTCTGTAGAGATAATTAGTGCTATATAAAAATTTAAGATGAGAGGAAAAAGTGCAGAATTTTCTGTTCAAAATTGTTGTTAAACCTATTGTTCAATTCAGTTCAGTCGCTCAGTCGTGTCCGTCTCTTTGCGACCCCATGCATTGCAGCATGCCAGGCCTCCCTGTCCATCACCAACTCCTGGAATTCACTCACACTCACGTCCATTGAGTCAGTGATGCCATCCAGCCATCTCATCCTCGGTTGTCCCCTTCTCCTCCTGCCCCCAATCCCTCTCAGTATCAGAGTCTTTTCCAATAAGTCAACTCTTCGCATGAGGTGGCCAAAGTACTGGAGTTTCAGCTTCAGCATCATTCCTTCCAAAGAAATCCCAGGGCTGATCTCCTTCAGAATGGACTGGTTGGATCTCCTTGCAGTCCAAGGGACCCTCAAGAGTCTTCTCCAACACCACAGTTCAAAAGCATCAATTCTTCTGTGCTCAGCTTTGTAAAACTGAGCAAATACTGATAAAGTCCAAGGGTCACATACCTGTAAGATGTTTTGAGCAGTCATCCAGTGTTATAGCCTTTAAAAATAACTCACTTTCATTCTCTGCCTTTGCATGCTAGCTATATGAATCTCTTCTTTATTTTTAAATATTAAATAAACCAAAAAGAAATAATAGTATCATACTCTGACTATCCATTCTATCTTTAAGTCTTTAAAACCTCCTCCTTTACTCTATGTTTAACCCATATCTCAGGCAGTGTATTTTGTCCATTTCTTATCATGCTGGAGAATAGTCACACCATCATCAGTTAGCTAACACTGTGTGTTATTTAAAGCTATTATGAAATCACTTGCTAAATAACCTTGTTTCCAAACTAAACAATCCCAATTCTTTTAACCTATCCTCAAAGGTCCCATTTTACAGTCTTTAATCATCTCTGTGGCTCTTCTCTGAATTCCCTGCTAGTTCCCAATGTCCCTAAGAGGCTTTGGAACTCAAAACTCAGTAATAATTTGTCTCTCTTTCATCTGTTGTCATGTGGTGGGAGTTGTGGATTTGGTTTCTCCTATGACCTAGATTATAGACAACTTAAGGGTAAACATTGCGTTTCTTTGTTTAAGAAGCATTTTTGCTGATAGTATTTCCTACAGAATTAGGTATATCACAAATGATAACACATTTGTTTTTGCTTTGTCTTATTTTGTTTATTGTAGTAGCCTCATCATTAAGAAGAGAAGAATTATGGCTGTTACATAAACTTATTCAGGTGTTCTGAGCTCTTTTCTTATTTTGATCTGCCCTATAAAAGTCAAAGTCTCTCCTAACTGTTTATAAGCCTCTAGAAATCAGTTCTTTATGACAAATGTCAGTTTTGACCTTAAGTTTTATATTTATCTTTGAACGTGTTAAAAAGAAAATAGGTATTTGGAGTAAATATTTGGCAACTTCTTTTTAAAAATTGAAATGCATGATCTTGTCAATCCAAGCTACACAAAAGACATATGAATGGGGAAAAATAATCAAAAACATTGATGTCGCCTTGAATTATGTATGCTTGTCTTAAAACTGGCTACTTGGAACACATGGCCAAAGCCAGCACACACAAGTAGCATTTAATAATTTTGAAAAAACTTAAGAAAGAAATAGATGGCCTATTGAGCATGGAATCTGGACTCTAGTGTAATAATGATAAGTTGTAGAAGATATGATGATGACCAGTGCCTCATGGAATTTCATACAGAATTCACTCTAGAAAGAACTTTAGAGGAATGGACAGAAAATATTGGCTTGTGTTGAAAGGAATGAATGGAATAATCATAGCAATACTTTATGCAGCCTAAATTATTTATTAAAAATACTTTCAAAAGTTATATTCACAGAAATCAGAGCTTCATTGCTTATTGAGTATATTAACAGATTCTGAGTTATACATCAAGGCTATACAGCTTATTCATTAAACATTTATATATTGAGTATCCATAATATGGTGGTGGCTGTATTAGATTTTGGAGACATAGCAATAAGCAAAACAGACAAAATCTCTGCCATTGTGCAATCTAAGTTCTACTTATAGAATAATTTAATAAAGTAGAAAATACAAAATTCATTAGTAGATCATATGTAGTAAAAAGAAAGGAAAAGATTAAGCATGTAGAAGCCAGGGATGCCAGGGAGGGGCAGGTTCATTTTTTTGTATAAGGTGGTTAGGAAAGTTCTGTCTTCTGTGATACCATATCAGCAGAAATCTAGAGAGTTGGACTGTGAAGAAAGCTGAGCGGCGAAGAATTGATGCTTTTGAACTGTGGTGTTGGAGAAGACTCTTGGACTGCAAGGAGATCCAACCAGTCCATTCTGAAGGAGATCAGCCCTGGGATTTCTTTGGAAGGAATGATGCTAAAGCTGAAACTCCAGTACTTTGGCCACCTCATGCGAAGACTCACTGTAAAAGACTCTGATGCTGGGAGGGATTGGGGGCAGGAGGGGAAGGGGACAACCGAGGATGAGATGGCTGGATGGCATCACAGACACAATGGACGTGCTGCTGCTGCTGCTGCTGCTGCTGCTAAGTCGCTTCAGTCGTGTCCGACTCTGTGGACGTGAGTCTGAGTGAACTCCGGGGAGTTGGTGATGGACAGGGAGGCCTGGCATGCTGCAATTCATGGGGTCGCAAAGAGACGGACACGACTGAGCGACTGAACTGAACTGAACTGAAAGGAAGTCAGAGAATAACTTTTTTTTTTTTAAACTCTAGGAAAAGACAGTTTTTAGCACCAGAAACAGCAAGTGCAAAAACTGTGAGGCTAAAATATAGTTGGTGTGCTCAAGAAACATAAAAAGGACAGTGGGACTGGAGAAGTGTCAATGAGAGAGAAAGAAAGGGAGGATTTGACAGCAGAAGGCCAGATCAGATCATGTAGGATCTTTTAACCTCATGGTAATAATTTTGGCTTGCAGTCTTACTGAGATGATAAGCTATTTGAAAACTCTGAGTCAAGGATTTATACAATGTCTTAATTGTCAAAATAACTCCTTTGGCAACTTTATAGATTATAGACTATAGAGCAATAAAGAATGTCTGAATTAGGGTGTGAGGTTGGGAAGTCTGGGGTATCTCAAGGTCACGCCTTAAGAGTTAATTTGAAGCATAAGAGAATGAATTAGGGTGTGAGAGAGTGGAGGTAGGGTCACTCGATAACCAGCATTTTAGGACACCCAGCATTTTCTGAAAAAAGAGCTTGATGGGTGCGGGCAGTCTAGTCTCTTATTTCCATATGTGTATACATATGGTAATATGTTTATTCAAAAAGGACATCTTTTGGAATAGGTGCCTTGATAATCAAAACCTTAATATCGAGCTCTTATACTATGATATGATCAGCTTAAAGGACAAAGATTCAATGCACTGTCATAGGGAAGACTAAGTAAAGATCAGTCCTTCCTTGTTGAAAATCAGCTGAGGCTATTTGCATTAATCTGTTCTGCTCCACTGACCTATGTGTCTAACTTTCTGCTAGTTTTGGTAACTATAGCCATACAATGTCTTAACATTGTGTTTTGTGATTTTGGCAACATTATTTTCCTTTTCCAACGTTGTTTTGGCTTCTCTATTTCCTTTGCCTTTCCATATTTGTCTTAGAATCAGTTTATATATGTCTTCAAAAAGATCCTGTTGGGATTTCTGTTAACAATTGCATTAAACCTACAGACCCATTTGAGAAGTATTATCGTCTATATCATATTGAGTCTTCCAATCCCTGATTATATTACATTTCTCAATTTAAGTCTTTGATTTTCTTTCATCATTGTTGTGTAGTTTTTACTAAATAGATCCTATAAATATTTTATTAGGTTTATACCTACATGTTTCACTTTCTTAAAAACTATTCTGAATAATATTTTAATATCATTTTGCAACTGTGAATTGCCGGAATATGTAAATACAATTGTTATTTTCAAATAGTGACAAAAAACATTTCCTTTCTGATCAATATGCATTTCATTTTATTTTAGTTTATTGCCTTGTTATATTGGCTATGATTCCAGCAATATGATCAATATGAATGAGGAAAATAGACATCCTTAGGTTGTTACCTATCTAAGGGAGAAAGCATTCAGTCTTCCACCATTAAGTATGGTGTTAGCTGTATGGTTTTTGTAGATGCTTTTACTGGGTTGAAGATGCTCTCTTCCAGCCCAAATTTACTGAAAGATTGTATAATGAATGAGTGTTAAGTTCTGTAAAATGTTATTTCTGCTTTAACTGACATGATCATGCATTTTTGCTTCTTTTGAGTCTTGATTTGTAGATTATTCTGTATAATTTAAAAATACTGATATATCTTTGCATTCTCAGAATAAGTTCCACTTAATATTAGTGCATTATTCTTGTTATATATTATTAAATTTAATTTGCTGATATTTTGTTGATAATATTTATGTCTGTGCTGAGGAATATTGTTCTGTAGTTTTCTTATGTTTACTGTCTTTGTCTGATTTTGATATCAGAATAATGTGGATCTTATAACATGAATTTGGCACAGACCCCTTCCCCTCTTCTATCTTCTGGAAGAGATTGTATGGAATTAGTGTTATTCTTTCTTTAAACATCTGGCATAAAAATCACTTCAATAACCTTGTCTTTGATTCACTTTGCCTGTACACCTCCTCAATTCACTCTGACAGAATGATTTTATATGTTCAACATTAGTAGAAAAAAATCTTGTATGACTTTGTTTTTAAAAACCATCTTGGCAGAATGAATTGAGGAGATATACAAGCACAGTGGAATTAGAGACAAGGATATTGAGGTTATTTTCCTAAGAGATTAAACTGTCTTGGACAAGTCGCTAATAATAGGGTTGGACATAGTTAACCGTGTGTATATACAATGCTTAGGACACATTCTGGTACATAATAATCAACGTTAGTTTCTACTACATGTCCCCTTAGCTTAATTTTACTGGAAGAAATATAAAAAATCAGACTAGCCCTCTATATTGCATATTAGCAAACTATAGGCTGTGCACTGCTTGTCTGCTTTTGTAAATAAAGTTTTATTAAGACACAGCCACTCTCATTTTATAAGCATTGCCTATGGCTGCCTTTTGTTTTACTACAATAGCAGAGTTGAGTTGCAACAGATACCATATGGCCCATGAAGCCAAAATACTTATTATTTAGCTCTTTATGAAAAGAAGTATCGTCTCTGCTGTAGGTCTAAGTCTAAGAATAGGAATGATATAATATTGGTAACTTATTGCAGCAGCTTTTAGCAGAACATTTCCTTGAAAATAAAAGTCAACACCCTTGCGATTTCCTACAATGACATATCCCAGGCACCATCTCATTCCCACCCATGCTATAATAGCTCTTTGGCCTCTTTGCAGCTCTTTTGCCTCTTCACTTATTGCTCAAGCATCCTTTCTCTATGTCAGCTTCCTCGTCCGTTTTCAGACATCTAGACGTAGTCCCTTTTGGGGACTTTTCATTGGGGATATCCTCTGGCTGCAATTTTCTTGCCTCAGATGTTCCCATGACTCATTCCTTGTTTCCCTCAATTCTCTGCTCAAATCTCCCTCATCATTTCTTCTTGAGGTTCATCCAGACCAGCCTACTTTCATTAGACTGAAGAAACTCTAGCCTAATTGCTAACACCTTGAAAATCCTCAGATCTCCAGAACACTTAAGTTTTCATAAACCCATTAACATATTACAATAAAAAGCGATGTATGTGGCTTCCCAGATTTTATTATATTCCAGAAAAATCTAGCCACTTCAAATTGTTTAAACTTCCCCCTTTGCTACACAAAACACAAATTCTGCAAGAAGTATGATACTGTTCAAATACAAATTGATACTAAAGAGAGAACAAATAAGAAGTGGTCTTGAATTTTCCAAAGCTGTACTTTCTAACTCTTCTATTGGTTGTTCTAAAACACAAATTGGACTTTTAGCAAAGGAAAATCTAGGATAAAAAGGCTATAGGTATCTGTGGTATATTTTCTATACCAAGAACTATTTTTTCACGTGACATCTGACACATAGGTAGCTCATTATAACAATAAGCTTTCTTCCTCAAAAATCACCACATTAGGAAAAACATCATTCTCACCCCTACATCATCCCTGAATTCTAAGCATGTACTATCTTCTTCAGTTAAATGTCAGTCTCATTCTGTAAATGGTAGCAATGACCATGATGTTCCTATCTGAGAATGTCAGTTAAGGAATAACGAAGGAGAATGGAAGATTTGAACAAAAATAAATCATGATTTCATTGTCTTAGTTTGGATTTAAAATTGTTAATGTTTCTTAGGAGTGCATTGTTAATGTTTCTTGATTTCACCAAACCACCCATTACAATGTCAGCCTCAAAAAAATGATATGGTGAAATGCTTTTTCTTTTAGGAAGACATTGCTTTACCTACAACCTAGTCTATTTTGTTCAAATGGTGACTTAAAACAGGGTAACCATGTCTTGACTGGAAAAGAGACAGTCATGGAGTTTGATATCATTGAAGCAAGTTAGTCTCTAACTGGATTTTCTCTTTCCTTTGCTTGAAAACAAGAGGAAGACAACGTGGAAGAAGGGCTGGAAGGATATTATTTAAGGTGGATTGTATAGCAGAGGATAATGTGCACCAGGAAGTAAAGTATTCTTCTTGAAGAATTGCACAGATGGGTAAAACAATATAATAAGATCTCACAACAAAAACCACATTGCAGTTTTCAAACATTTCATTATTCCTCTTATTCATATAGCTTCCCAAGTTATTAAATTTACAAACATCTTCCAATGTGTCTTCTCTAATATCCCTTCTACCTGATGGTTTCTTTCAAAGCAATGCCATGTATCCTTTTCTGATATTTTTCCTTTTTCCTTTCCTTTCCTACTTTTATTTACCATACTCCAGAGCTTCATCAAGTCAAATTTGGATTTTAATGGCAGATTGTTTCCTGGTTTCCTTGATCCCAATCTCCTTTCCATCTCAACTATAAACTCTCTTTTCCATTTCCATTAGATTTAAATTAAACCAAGTAAAATACATGAAGTGTTAAGCACAGTGCTTGAACTTAATAAATGCTAGTAATTTTTATCATTCACTTTAGCAAACAAATAGCTATAATAGGATCAGTCACTTGCTTTGACTCCATGGATATGTGTATATGTATATTGTATCCATATGTTTATATTTATAAATACACATATACACGTAAATCACATGCCAATAAAGGTCCACATAGTCAAAGCTATGGTTTTTCCAGTAATCATGTACAGATGTGAGAGTTGGACCATAAAGAAGGCTGAGCACCAAAGAACTGATACTTTCGAACTATGGTGCTAAAGAAGACTTAAGAGTCACTTGTAGAGCAGGGAGATAAATCAGTACTAAAGGAAATCAACCCTGAATATTCATTGGAAGGACTGATGCTGAGGTTGAAGTTTCAATACTTTGGCCACCTGATGCAAAGAGCCAACTCATTGGAAAAGACCCTGATGCTGGGAAAGACTGAGGGCAGGAGGAGAAGGGGACAACAGAGGTTGAAATGGTTGGGTGACATCACCAACTCAGTGGACATGAATTTCAGCAAACTCCAGGAGATAAGATGCCTGGCGTGCTATAGTCCATGGGGCTGCAAAGAGTCAGAGTTAGTAACTTAACAACTCATAAATACACACACACACACACACACACACAGTGGGGATGGGGGCTCTTAATCAAAAATCACTGATTAGCTTCAAGGGCTTTGTGTCCTCTGAAATGTACACATCCATCCACATACATGTTTGATGCATGAGTGGACCTCAGAATTAATCCCAGCCACAGCTGCACTTGCAAACCCCAACTAGCACTTTTAACTCCAGTTCTAGTCTCAGCTCCCACCTTGCATCTCAGCCCTAGCTGTGAATCTCAAATCCCAAACTGTTTCCTGCTTTAAGTCCATAGAGTTCTGTCCAGCATTAAAGGGTCTGTGTGATATGCCTTGCCTCTCTATCCACCTTGATTTACTCATGACATGTCTCCCCACACCAAGAGTGCTGGTTCCCTCCTCATTAGGTACATAAGCTCTCCCTCCCTCCATTCCTTTGTGCACATTCTTCCTCCAACCATGAGTAGAACCATCTTTCTACTCCCTTCTCTTCAAACCCAAACTATTATGTGAGACTGACCTCTGGGTGCTCCCCTCTCATAGAAACTTCTCTTACTTTAGTCCATGCTGATCTTTTTTCTGGCTAAAATTCACCACCCATGTTAGGAGTATAATACTAATATTTATACACTGGTAAGCATGGGGTGGGCTTGCCTCACGGCTCAGTGGTAAGGAATCCACTTGCAATGAAGGATACACAAGTTCAGTCCCTGGGTCAGGAAGATTCCCCTGGAGAAGGAAATGGCAACTCACTCCAGTATTCTTGCCTAAGAAATCCCATGGACAGAGGAGCCTGGTGGGCTACAGTCCATGGAATCACAAAGAGTAGGGCATGGCTTAGTGACAAAACAACAAACATGGGCTACCTTCTAAATAACCAGAGATGGACTCAATAATTGGCACTGATGTTCGGAAAAGTAAGTAAATATAGAAAGATAAGATGAGGAGCTGGAGTGTTCATTTGCTTAAAGCCTTATGAACCCATTAATGACTTTACTGGTAGCTAGTCTAGGCCACGGAGAAGGCAATGGCACCCCACTCCAGTACTCTTACCTGGAAAATCCCATGGATGGAGGAGCCTGGTGGGCTGCAGTCCATGGGGTCACTAAGAGTGGGACATGACTGAGCGACTTCACTTTCACTTTTCACTTTCATGCACTGGAGAAGGAAATGGCAACCCACTCCAGTGTTCTTGCCTGGAGAATCCCAGGGACAGGGGAGCCTGGTGGGCTTCCATCTATGGGGTCGCACAGAGTCGGACACGACTGAAGCAACTTAGCAGCAGCAGCAGCAGCAGTCTAGGCCAAGGGCTGCCTTGGTGGCTCAGTGGGTAAAGATTCTGCCTCAAATCCAGGAGACACAGGAGATGTGGGTTTCATCTCTGGATTGGGAGGATGCCCTAGAGGTTGAAAATGACAACACACTCCTGGCAGGCTACAGTCCAAAGGGTCGCAAAGAATCAGACACTATTGAGTGACTAAGCACTGCAGTCTAGAAACATTATTCTCCTACCCACTATGCATACAAAACTCTATATGGAATCAAATAGCTGAGATGAGCAGAAAGTTTTCTCTGCGCCAGGAATGAAGGTAAGCATTTGGTTTATATCATACCATTTAAACTTAATGACAGAGTAATGAAAGTGCAAGTTGCTCAGTCATGTCTTACTCTTTGCAACCCCCATGGACTAAATAGTCCATGGAATTCTCCAGGCCAGAATACTAGAATACAGAATACTGGAGTGAGTAGCCGTTCCCTTCTTCAGAGGATCTTCTCAACCCAGGGATCGAACCCAGGTCTCCCACATTACAGGTGCATTCTTTAGCACGTGCACCGCCAGGGAAGCAACCCCGTAGGATATTGTCGTTATACTATTTCATATCAATTTAGCAGATGAGAAAATCAAGTCTTAAGGAGAAACATAAGCAGTGTCATACATTTAGTAAGTGGCAGGGCCACGACTACAGCTAGATTTTCTGACTTCAAAATCTATGCTTCTAATTGTGGATTCCCTTCATACACTTTTCCAGAATATAGAAATGATTGCAACACTGATTTCCTTTCATACATTAGTCTCACTATAAATTCCATCATTGATCTTTTTAATTGGCCTGGCTCTCAGAGTAGAGGTGTTTAATCAGAACAGAAATCTCCTGAGATGCTTGCTTAGAATCATCCTGATTCACTTGGGCTTTGGTGATAAGTTCTTGCCAGTTGCCCTTGCACAGGAGACTCTTTGCCATCGCCTTCTGTTATCCTGAGTTCTATTTCCTATTAAACAGGGACACTTTCTCCTGAATGTTTTGATTTTGTAGCATTTTGTTAATATAGAGAATTTCTGTTATTTTGACTGATTTTTGATCTACGGCTCCTGGATATAGGGAAAGAGAAAGAAGTAAAGGTTTCAAGGAAAGCTCAGATCAATCAAAAAATGTTCAGTATTCATGGCAAGTAAGCATTGCCACAAAATCCTCATTTTCACAAGAATAATTAACATGTGAAATGTTCAATTCAAAATTGAAAGAAATAGAGGAGACTAGAACAGGGAAACATTATTAGAAAGAAGAATGAGAGAATATTTTTGCTTTGGTTTTGTTTTACATTTATGCTTTAGTAGAAAATACAGCCTCTTTGAGCTTACTTGATGGAATCAAGACATTTCTCTTTTTCAGCATCCTTCAAGGGGAGACAGGGAGAAGGAAGGATCTTCTTGGCACGAAGGACTACTGTATTCCTGACATTGTTTAGAATTGCTGGTGCACGATGATAGTAAAAACAGACCTGTTTTTAGTAAGGTTTCCTATTGTTTTTAAATTCTCTACAGACAATGTTACCCCCTTATTGCCTGCACAGGAGTGGCTCACTCCCTGTAATCTTTCCACCATATGCCACTGCCTGTTTAATGCTAGAAGAGGTCAGGACCTCAATATCATGTCCTAAGATTACTTGAACAAGCAATTCTACATCTTCTGTATAATACAGGAGAACCCAAGGGAGACACATATAACAAAAATGTCCAGTATAGGCAAGCACTTAATGGTATGGAATTCTCCAAATTTATTATATATTCTCCAATATTATATATATAAATATATGTAATATACTTTTTATTTCTAATATCTCAAATGCCTTTCAAGATTATATATAATACATTTAATATATATAAATCATATTTATTATATAATATATAAATGCATATTTATATATATTAAATGCATAATATAGAAATATACATATGTAAATCTTGAAAAGCATTTGGAGATATTCAGAAATAATTTTCCATTGGAAATCTTAAAGTAAATGCCCCAGGATTCCAGTATTTTCTTATAAGTCACTTTATCATTGAGTCTGCTTTACTCCAGATGCTAAAATAAATGGAAACATCTTTGGCAAAGTGTAGAAGGCAAGGTTAATTGCATATTTCTTTTTAGTAGAAAGTTTCGGAGAATTTAGGGAGAGAGAATGTGAACACAGCAACACCCCCCATCCCAACCCCACACACTGTTTCTGATTAAAATTAATGAGTTGTGATCAAGTTGGATAAATGAGTAGCTAGCTAATTAAAAAAAAAAGTTTTCACTGTTCCTTTCAAGTTGGAAAATATGTTCTACTTAAAGTTCACTAACTCTATCCAAGAAACTGTCAGCCAGGATTATCAGAATGGCCTCTCAAGACTTGACCCATTGCCCGGGAGTCCAAAGCATGACCTTGATCTCTGTGGTAAAACAACATCTATAAATAATGCATTGAGCATTTTCACATGCAGCCTGAGTAACATTCTTCATATTTGCTCATGGATTCATGCTGCTTTTTATGGTGGTGTGTACTTTCTGTGTAGTAACCTTTAAGAGTGATTACATGATTTTTTTTTAAATGAGAGCATAGCACGTATGCATTCCACAGCCTGGGGCTGTACCCTGTGAGAAGGAAGAAATAACATTTAACATTCCTGAACATCAAATTAAATGTTTGACAAGTTTGTTTTGATAAAAGCATTTTACCTTTTTACGACTTTATGTGCAAAATGAATTAGTGGAATCAGAATTAATGGAATCTCGCACACTTTTTCTCAGATGGATCCCACTCAGTAGGGCAGTCTGGGGCTCTGGATTAGCTGACCAAGAATATTTTACAAAAATTGAATGTGTCTCCCTCCAGAGCCTCAGCAGATCTCCAGATTTACACAAGTACAATGAAAAGAGGTCCTTATTGTATTAGGAGCTTTTGCTTTGGTGTCTTTTCTCTTCCAATCATTCTACTCACTGTTAATGGGCAATACACAGAGGACACTGAGCTGCATCTGATGGTCTCTGTCTAGAAAATCCAGGTTAATGTTGCATAAAAGCATAGCCAATTTGCTGGAAGAAGCATAGGACTTGAGAAAACATAAGCAACCGGCATGGCTGAATTATTTTCTTTTCTCAAAAATACACTTTTACCTTCTTACATAAGCTTAGAATTTTGGCCCAATAAATTCCCTTTGTAATTAAACTAGATCTGAAAACAGTAACAAAGAAACAAATCAGAGGATTCCCCAACCCCCACCCCCCCACCCCCCACAGCACGTGGGTTTTCAATACCGTTTAACATGTTTTGTTTTTTTTTCCCCTTACCAGTTCTAATTGTATATCAGCTTTTCTGAATGAACCTTGTACAAAATGAACGGATTTTACTTGCATGTTTTATTCCATATTATTTTGGACAAGAGAAGGTTGTATGTGGGGGAGGGGAGATGTAAATGGACTCCCAAACTGAGGTGTGACTGCCATCTAGTGTGGTGTGCTGTAACCCAGAAGGCAGGAGAAAGGGTGCCTGAGACAATTCTGTGCGAAATTGCAGAGGCTGGAGGAGGGACAAGACCACTGCTTGAAAGACATATCCCCCACACCAGTACATTCACCACATAATGAATTCCTTTGCTACAAAAGCATTACTATGTGGTCAAACAATACAAAGTAGTCTATTTTCTCCCAGCAAAATGGAAAAAACTCTGGTCAAATTTTAAAAGCAAGTCCTTTATGAGAAGGCACGTCCCAACTGTAAAGGTTGTTAAGCAGCAGGAATGATTTATTCAAGGGAGAAACAGCCCCATGCTTTGAAAACAGTCCAGACACTCATATGTCCACAGCTTTCTGAAAGGATGGTCACGTTTGCATACAGCGAGGCAGATGGTTTTGAAGGCACCTGAGTTTCCCTCCAAGCCCTCTGATTATATGGAAACAAAATAATGTTTGTCATTCATGCCCAGAAGGAATTCATAACATATCTGTTGCTGACAGATGTATGACAGTGGTGAAGGCTCGCTGTACAGGATTCCAAAAGTTAAACCTAACCGCAAAACAGAGGGCATGATACAGGAAAATCTGGCTAAATATTTTTATTTATTTTTGCTTCACATGGCTCAAGAATATATATAAAAAGAGAGATGAGAGAACAAACATTATTCCCCTATAACCTGCTTATAATTCTCCTCTCTTTTCAGAAATCTGTCCTGTTCTGATACAGATTCAATCAGGTATTAGCTGGTGCTTTTGTAGCTGATACTCAGCACCATTTCTTCTCACGACAGGACAATTCCTCAAGCCTTTGTTTCATGAACTGTAACTCTCCCAATACCACTACCATACACATACACACCACACACACACACACACACACACGCACGCACGCACACACACATCCTAACCCACCCTATCCTACGGCAGTTTTGTGACCTTATAAACTAAAGACTTAGGTGTCCTGGCTATATCAGAAACTCATGACTCTAAAAGCTCAAAAGGCAGAAACCTGCAGGGACACAAGAGCTAATTTGGAGAAGAGTAAGTATAAAATCTAAGCTCAGAGGATCTTTAAGTCATTACCTATGTCAAAGTAACCAGAATTGCAGGGTATTTTTTCTGATCTGTATCTTGAGCTAAAAATACTGCTATCCTATATTGGACCCAGAAAGGTTGAAGGAGGAAATAATATTGCCATCCATGTTCTTGGCAAATTAAATGTATCCAGGAGGACATGCTGACATCATAGCCTAAGACTGGCAGAATCTCCAATTTCTCAGGCCGTTTTTTTAGAGAGAAAATGTAGAGGGGATTGTGCTTACAACATTCTCAAGTTTTTGTAGCTACCTGTGTGTGAGAGGGGAATTAAGGTTAATTTCCTATTGGTGTTCTCCTGCCTGTGAAACAGGAAACCAGTAGAGGGATGGGGAAAAATCTAAGGAAAGGGGACATGGTTCCTGGGGAGTGAGTTTAATGCGTATATGATAACATGCCTAAAAATCAGGAAGCAGATTTAACTGGTCTGAATATTATTTATAGGAGTAGTATAAAGGTTAAGCTCCTTTTTATTGGGCAAGTAGAGAGAAGTACAAATAGAGCTGTGTGACTTCGGTCCCTATAACCTAATGACCTGTCCTTTCTTTAGATTCAACATAGTATTTGTTAATTTATCATTAATCATAGGTCAGAAAAAAAATTTAACATTGTAATCCTACCTACCACAGGGTTAAAATCTGCCTGTTTCCTCAGAGACCCTCAAGTTGAAAGTTGAACTCCCCTTGCCTTCTAGCACCAAAGCTCAGGCTCCCTGTTTCCTTGCCTCATTTTTTTCTGCCGCTCTATTTGTCCATTTGCATCTGACATGAATAATGCTACATCCTGGAGAATACACAGCCCCTGGTAAGGCACTCACCCAGCTTTTCTAGAATTAATCACAGGCTAAAGCCTTAAATAACATTCTGATATATTAACTCCATTAAAATCTAATTCAGTGGCAATAACTTTTAGAAAACCAACAACGAGCTTATGAAGAACAAAGTGAGAAAAGACTAAGAAAAGGTAAATCAATGCTCTAACTGGAAGTAAATCAGAATTAGAGACAAGAGTATGAATTAAAAGAAATCAGGCTAGTCTCAACCCTTGCTACAAACTCATATATTCTCACAAGGTTTACCTTTGAATTTATCTACCTGTAGCAAGAAACGCTGATGAGTTCTTAGATGATGACAGGCTTTCAAATGTTCGTGCTCATGCTCAGTTGCGTTCGAACTCTTTTGTGACACCATGGACTATACCCCACCAAGCTGTTTTGTCCATGAAACTTTCCAGGCAAGAATACTGGAGTGGTTTGCCATTTCTTACTCCAAGGGATTTTCCCCACCCAGGGACTGAACTTGAGTCTCCTGTGTCTCCTGCATTGGTAGGCGGATTCTTTACCACCGAGCCACCTGGGAAAGACAGATGTTAACATGTCAAGCTCAATACTGAGGAGCTGCCAAAGCACCAAAGAGTTTCCATTTGAACCTCCAATTCATTGTATATATTCACTATTCACTAGTCCATTCTTTTGAACCCTTCTCCATAGAGGGCACTCTTCTAGATTGGGACAGGAAAAAAATGAAGAAAATAGACTATCTCCCAGCTTTCATAAAAGTTGCAGGGATAAAAGAATCCATGGAATAGCATTGGAAAAACAAACCGGGGTAGCCGAGACGAAGGCATTTCTTTGAGAAGGTACGAAGGGAAGATGATGTGAAAACACAGGGAGGAAATAGCCATCTCCTAGGCAAGAAGAGAGGCCTGGAGAAGATTCTTCCTTTGCAGCCCTCAGAAGGGATCAACGCTGCTGCTATCCTGATCTCGAACCCAGAGCCTCCAGAACTTTGAGACAATAAATTTATGTCTGAGTCACTCATTTTGTAGAACTCCATGACAACAACCTTAGATTGGATCTGGCATCTAATACATAAAATACAGACCAACACTCTACCACTAACCCAGGGAAAGACATTCCAGAAGGCTGAGATAAGATGAGCAAGGGCACTGGAAAGGGCCTGTGAGGACTGACTCAAGAAGGCCAGAAATGCTGCTCCCATCATCCCCACATCCCCAGCATTCCCATTCCTCTGGCTTCAGTCTTAATTTTGCACATGATAGAAAACCTTCAATCCTAAACTCCTTCCTACTGGAAACCGACTCCCCCCCACACACATGTGTGCTGTGCTTAGTCACTCACACGTCCAACTCTTTGCGACCCCATGGACTGCAGCCCACCAGGTTCTTCTGTCCCTGGGATTCTCCAGGCAAGAAAACTGGAGTGGGTTGCCATGCCTTCCTCCAGGGCATCTTCCCAACCCAGGGATTGAATCCAGGTCTCCCACATTGCAGGCAGATTCTTTACCAATTGAACCACTAGGGAAGCCCACATTTGGTATTTAAAAGAGTTTTTGACATGGGTAAAAATTAGCATGAAAAAAATGGAGTGAAACATATATTTTTGAAAAGTTTTTTTTTTCCCATTATATATGACATTTAGCAGGATATAGCTAATGCCAATGGGGGCTTCCTTGATGGTTCAAAAGAATCCACCTGCCAATGCAGGGGATGCAAGAGATGTGGGTTTGATTCCTGGGTCAGGAAGATCCTCTGGAGTAGGAAATGGCAACCCACTCCAGTATTCTTGCCTGGGAAATCCCATGAACAGAGGAGCCTGGTGGGCTACAGTCCACAGGGTCACAATGAATCAGACACAACTTAGCGACTGAACAACAGTTAACGCCAATGGTCTAGATTTTTAAAAATGAGAAATGTTGTAAAATAGGCAGCATTTGATTTCATTTAGCTGTTGCCTCTGTCTTGGCATTTCATCAGGAAACAAAAATTAACATAAGTAGCTAATGTAGCAAAACTGAAAAACTGGAAGAAGAATATTACACTTTCCTGGTCCAGCTAATTGTCTATGTGTGTGCACATGTCTCTGTATGTGTGTGCACATGTCTCTGTATGTGTGTGTATATGTGTGTGTATAAAACTGCACTAACTTTTCCTGGGCTGATTTAGTTTGTGATACTACCAACCACAAGTGTGCAAATTTGCTGCGCAGACATTGAAAGAACATTTGTGTAAGGCTCACACATGTTCAAGTTCCCACTGCACCATCCACTGATATTGTGACTCTGGGCCACTGCTTTCTCTGAGCCTCAGTTACTTCATCTGTACAAGTATGAATTTAAAATACCCATCCTGCTTATCTCAAAAGTTGATTATGAGATCCAGATGGTATTCTGTAATTGAAAGTGTTTGGTAATAGCAATAATGTGATATTAATAGCAAGTCACTGGGTCACTATCCTTTCGAAGCATATTAAAAAGTGCTGTCAGTTTCAATTTTCAAGGAGCAGTGCATTTCAATATCCTTCACATTGATGGTATCAGAACCATTGTTTATGCTGAGCTCTGCACTCTTCAAGAAATGTTATGATGCAAAATTAAAAAAAAACAATCGCCGTACATATAATGCTCCATGCTATTCCGGAGTGGATCAGTATCATTTGGTAAGTATCAGAAAGCTCTATAGTCATCAAAAAACAAAACGAAACCAACCCACAAGTGTTTTCTACATTAAAAGCACCATTACGTGACAGTGCATGTCCCCCAGGAGAGATATGAGTGAAGAGCAGACAGAAG
Source organism: Nanger dama (assembly GCA_917880005.1). Classification (NCBI taxonomy): domain Eukaryota; kingdom Metazoa; phylum Chordata; class Mammalia; order Artiodactyla; family Bovidae; genus Nanger; species Nanger dama. The sequence continues at coordinate 7,442,212 of CAKJTW010000032.1, read as the reverse complement.
GTGGTAGTACCAGCCTGCCTGGAAGTCCCTCCACAGAGGAACAGGAAAGGTGAGGTGTTTCCCCTCCTCCCAGACAGAAACTATAATATGTATTTGAATGGATCCAATGTAAAGAAAATGACCAAAAACAAGTTGTTCATTAACACTCAAACCTGTTCCTCTTCTAGCTCTCCCCATCTCAGTCATTGTCAACTCTACGTAATCAACTACTCAAGCCAGAGCCCTGGAAGTGGTTCTCAGCACGCTTTCCTCCTCGACCTAATGGGTTCAATCTATCTCCCCAAATTGTTGACTTAATCTCAAAATCATATCTGATCTGCCTTCCTTTGTTCATCTCCATGCCACTGTTACAGTTCACCGTGATGGGCCTCCCATCATGTCTGAACTACCGAAGGAGCCCTTACTGCCCTTGTAAGTAAGGTCCCTACTCTAACTTCTCTACAATCTATCAATCACACAACAGCAAAGATAAGTTTTAAAAAATATAAATCAGATTATGTTATCTCCTGATTAAAATCCTCCAAAGGCATCATCCAAATCCTAACCACAGCTCGCCAAGCCCTCAGTCACTCATGACAAAGCCTTGCGTACCTGTATTTTTGTCCCCCAGCTGTTATTAATAGTGACACAGCTACACTAGTCTCCTTCTCTTCTTGGAGCCAAGCTCCTCCTGGCCTTCTGGGTCTGCCACTTCCTGCTTCCTTTAAGTGCTTTTCATTCATGCATCTTTATGAGATGGAATCTTTTTGGTAATTTCTAGTTTCAGTTCAGACTCCATTTTCTCAAAAAGACCTCCTCATGATCTCAAGTAGCCTCTCCCCACCTGTCATTCACTCTTCTATCATCTGATTTTATTGTCTTTAAAGGACTTACAATGTGAAAGTTTCTTGTTTATGAACTGGCTAATTATTGGTCATTCTCCCCCTGGAATCCCTCCCCACCTCCTTGCAGCATACTGGAAATTAAATTGCACCAGAGCAAAGGTCTTTGCTGTCTTGAGCCATGTCTGGTGCCTGAACATAAATTAAAAGAATAATGTAAGATGGAACAATCTTTACCCAGGTATAGCTAGCTACCTGGGTAAAGGTATGGCCCAGGGGCCGGAGGGGAGACATCCTGTGCAGAAGAGCATAGTAGAGGTGCATTGCTGGATGGGGCTTCATACATTTAAGGAGGTAAAGGACTGACTAGGAGTCAGGATTTATCCTAAGAAGACAAGATTCAGCTCTTCCTTTCAGACAGAAGACATGGCCTTAGAAATCTGCTTTCCATAAGAAGAAGTGATCAAATTTTTGCTACATTTGAAAATAACTTTAACCAAAGGGAAGTTTTTTTATTGATTGGGATGTTTGATATCCCTGGGATCAGGATGTCCCTGATGTTGGCCCATGTGGTTGAGAATGAATCATAGCAGAGAAGATAACTTTACCTCTTTTTTGATGACACCTTTAAACAGGATCCATGCACAGAGAACAGCTGGATCAGGGGTGAGCTCACTAGCATGGTCCAGCTGTTAAGACCAGGGATATGCATTCAATAAGAGAATTACAGGATTTTTCTTTTAAAGAAGGAGCTTTAACAATCATACAGGCCAACCACTACCCATACTACAAATAAATCAACCAACCCATAATTCAAAATGAGGAGCAAAAGTCCAAGAAGTTGATTAAAAATCTTTTTCTGCTTCCTAATTTGAGACTGTTCCCATACTTCATTCCATGAAGAAAAAGCCAAAAACCTTGCTCATCTTCCTTCTCCACCTAAGATGGTCCCAAAGTGTGACATAAGCTGGCATATGATATGTGGGAAGTCACTTCTGTGGAGGTCTGCCAAATGACTTGAGTGTTTCACTCTAAATTGAGCCAAACCCAGGGAAATTCTTAGCCAAGTTTCTCAGGCCTCAGCCCCTATTTTGCTGCACTGAGCCATACCCTTTCCGAGGCTGCTCAGAATGCATCCCCCAGTGAAGGTACACAATACTGGCAGGATGGCAAAGCCAATCTTTCCATACATAAAGTGCAGCAATAACGCTCCCTGTTTCATTTTTCGTGCTTAATCCAGCTTTCAGGCTTTTCAGATACAACAATTTCTCTTTGTTCTCCGCAGTTGAGGTTGTGCATATGATAGATCCAACATTAAAAAATATCACTCAGACATTTCCTGTGTCACCTGCACAGACTCCGGGAGATCAAGGCTTCTGCCTGAGCCCTGGGGAGTATCTCTTCTCTCCAAGAAAACACATCAAAGAGAAAAGCCCCTCCTCCACAAATAATCAAAGCGATCCAAACATAAGCAGAAAGTGAAATGGGAAAGTGAGATGCTGCTAAATGCATTAGTCACATGTGTGTGTTCAGGGCATCCCATCTCCTGCTCTGTCTTCTCTCCCTGGCTGCTGCCCACAAGGTGACTAATACTGAATAGTGACACTGGTGTGTGTCGTACTGGGCTGTCTTATTTGTAGCTTTCAACTGCCTGGTGGAAAAACTGAGTCGTTCATCCCTTCCACCATCCTCCTCCCTCTTTCCCTTTCCAGTGTCCTCAGAATACAAGAATTTCTTATTATGTTAAGGGTCCTTGTTGCCTCTTTCTCATGGTATTTTGTCCACTAGAATCTGCTTGAAAAGTACTCTGTTCCTCCCTTCATTGGAGCCCCTAGAAAACTGGCAGTCTCGATACTTTTCTGACATGTCTAAACAAGTCAGGCTCTTCCTGCCAACTCCCAGTTGCTCTCCCGAACATTTTTAATCCTGTAGAATGCAAACTAATCTACAGAGAGAAAGGTGCCAGGCCTGGTCTGGCAGCTGGAGCTAGGAATGTCAGAGTGGGCAATATGATAAATACACCTGCCACAGAGAAAGGGAGAGATGTAGCCAGACGCAGCACCACAATGAGGTTATTTAATGTACAGAGATAGGCAGGACACTCTCCAGTACCTTCAACTGCAAACTGCATGGAGGTGATTTGTTCAGAAAGAAAAATGACAGCTATTAATAGTGTGCACAGTCTGGAGGTGGCTGTGTTTGGGAAGACGGGAAGATAAGGAGCAGAAATCCTGTGTCCCCTGAGATCACTCTTAGCTTTTCTCTGTGTGACCCAAGACTACGGAAACTACGAGTGCCTCTTGATCTATATATACTTCCATACTGTGGAAGAAGAGGCATGGTTGCCTCCTACACAGAAGCAACTGGATTCAGTTAATATCGGGCTGGTCCAGAAGCAAAAAATTAACATTGGGGAAGAAGATGTCTTTTGTGTTCTCAACTTCTCTCTGGGTCTGGAGTGGTATGCTGGACAAAGCCTTGAGTTTAGTTAAATTTGAATTGAAAAATTGTGGAATTGTTTCTACCATCTTTTTCTTAAGGCAATCAAGATGTCAGGTCTCTGGACTCATAAGATATTTCCCTTTAATTAAGGATCTGACACTTTATGTACACAGTGTGTGTGCATGTGTGTGTGCATGCACACACACTGCTACTAACCTTCTGCTCTTTCAATTAAAGGCAAATCTGGAGATAGAGACTTAGAAAAGGTCTCAAAAAATCACAAATGAACATCTGAAATTTGCCTTAACCAATTTTTTTCTAAGATTATAATCTCCTAGAGGGAAAAGACTGTATCATTTTTCTTTTTATTTTTAATTTTAATTTATTTATTTTTTTAATTACAATATTTTATTTGTTTTGCCATACATTGACACGAATCAGCCATCAACCCCCAAATATGGAACTATATACAGTTAAGTGGTTGGAAAATTATTTGGATGACCATGACACTAGTGAAAAGATAGCTTAAAGTGTTAAACTCAAATGAAATTATGACATAGGCAACTTAATCAGTTTCTTAGAGCAAAGTGAGATTGGCTGACATGTAAATAGACAATGACAGACAGAATATTGGGAGATAGACTCTAAGGCACCACAGAAATATTGAACTTAAAAAAATCAGTGTTTCCTTTCCCTCAATACAGACAAACCAGCTAGCAGCTAGATCTTCCTAAGGAATCAGATCCTAGATCTTTTTCCTTCGTTTCTTATAAAGGACTATGACCTCAACGCTATTTACCTAGGTTGACAAAAACGTAGCCTGATGAATAATATGCATCCATTTTCTTTCAAAATGTTGGCCTTGTAAGAAGCTACTTAAAAAGTCACCTGATTTCCTATAATACTTTTGTTCATGGAAAAAATCATAAGTATTTTTAAGGTGCAAAAAGCATAATTGCAAGTTATTCTGAAGCTTACACTATACTCTTAAAGTAGTAGATTTTATAGAACATATTGTAACAATGTGAATAGTTAGACACTGATAATATTTTCATTTAATATTGTTTTTTTGACACCGAGGTCAATATTTGTCATTATTACAGCCACAAACCTCAAAGGAATTATGTGTTATATTTTATATTTCTCAGCTAAGCAGTCAGTGGAACAGCCAACTGGCCACTGAGTTCAACAGTCAAACTCAATTTAGAGTTTATTAAACATCCAAGTTAAGTACCCAGAACACCTACATTAAGCCTTGAAAATAAGATTACACCAAAATGCTTTAAATCATCTTGATACTTTAGATAAATGTCTGGTGAGTCAATATTTAAATATCCAAGCAGTATATACTAACCTTCCACAAATCTATATCAATAATATTATTTGGAAATTAACTAGAAAAAAATGCACTTTAGGGTATCTAAATAGCTCAGTGGCCTTCTATCTACTGAGACAAAATTTTTAAAGTCATTAATAAAACATGACTTTTACTGCAGAAATGATAGTGGTCTAGGAACTCAGACAATTTTATGAGTTCAGTTCAGTTCAGTCGCTCAGTTGTGTCCGACTCTTTGCAACCCCATGAACCACAGCATGCCAGGCCTCCCCTCTCCATCACCAACTGCTGGAGTCCACCCAAACCATGTCCATCAAGTCGGTGGTGCCATCCAACCATCTCATCCTCTGTCGTCCCCTTCTACTCCTGCCCTCAATCTTTCCCAGCATCAGGGTCTTTTCCAGTAAGTCAGCTCTTTGCATCAGGTGGCCAAAGTACTGGAGTTTCAGCTTCAACATCAGTCCTTCCAATGAACACCCAGGAGTGACCTCCTTTAGGATGGACTGGTTAGATCTCCTTGCAGTCCAAGGGACTCTCAAAAGTCTTCTCCAACACCACAGTTCAAAAGCATCAATTCTTCGGAGCTCAGCTTTCTTCACAGTCCAACTCTCACATCCATACATGACCACTGGAAAAACCATAGCCTTGACTAGATGGACCTTTGTTGGCAAAGTAATGACTCTACTTTTAGTATGCTGTCTAGGTTAGTCATAATTTTCCTTCCAAGGAGTAAGTGTCTTTTAATTTCATGGCTGCAGTCACCATCTGCAGTGATTTTAGAGCCCAGAAAAATAAAGTGAGCCACTATTTCCACTGTTTCCCCATCTATTTGCCATGAATACCATCTCTACCTGTTTCTTTAGTTTTATATCTCCTTCAGATTTCATAAATTTCCACTGTACCTTTATTGAAGTGATTCTGATTAGTGAAATCTTATGAAAAAGAGCAGAGCAAATAATCATAAGACAAAGTAGTACTTTAATTGAGTCAATGCTTCTTTCCAACTACACATGAATTTGAGTATAAATTTATTTATTCATATTAAAAATATATCATCCCTTGTGTAAGAAACAAAAGTTGAAGTAGAGGCAACAACAAGCCACGTATACTGTTTGAAACTTACAGAATGTTTGATCTTGGAATGTCCACTACAATGAGCAAGTATTACATGGTTTTACTTGAAATTCAGTTACATTCATAAAATATGGTTCTGTGAAACCTGAGATCATACTGAAATAGCCTCTTCAATTCACCCTAGCACAGTTGTTAAGAAAACATATTATCCTTAGTGACATATTATAAGAAGCAACAATAACCATCTGTATGAAATTCATAATTTTATAAGACCAGGAACATAATTATAATCATTTTCTATTAAAGGCACAGGTCAATAATTCAAAGACATTTTCCATATCTAGATAATACTAAAATAGCAGCAATTATTTACCTTGCCCCAAACATCAGAACTAAATAGTAAAAATATCTAAATATGTTCCTGAAACCAAAGGGCAAGGTGATAAAGAACAAAGATCAACATCTCTATAGAATCATCAGACCTTGAGACAGACAGTCCACTTTGTCATAGAAACAACTGCAGAATAAATAAGCAATCAGAGCAGCATTATGGAGAGTCAGTTCTGCATTTTAAAATCATGGTGTGATAATGCTAATTCAATATGAAAATCTTCCCAATTAGCCATTTCAGTAAAATAGCAAATTAACCAATCTCTTATTATAGAAAGTGCCATTTTCACAATTTAATACAATACAAATCTATTATGGCAAATAAGGTTAATGTGGGAAAATGCCATAGACGTTTTAAAAATGAGACTTGTAATGTGCTAATGAGCCCTTCTTAAAAAGTAGGTCATTTTGGCTCTGTTGTACCATTGTTCTGAAACTAGTCTAGGAAGCAATATAGAGTAACAGCATTGAAAACATAGAAATAAACTCTAATTTGCGAATTCACTTAGACTCACAAACCTCTCTGCATATTCTTATAAAATATTTCTTTCAAGAAAAAAAAAGTTGCTCCCAGCTTAGGACTTGGAGAGAGAATGGAAAGAGTGTCTTGTCACCTCTGTACTGAAGACTTCTTATCAACCTACATGAGAATTAACTCTTCTTAAAATCTACCCATATTCTATGCCGTAACAAAGTCTAGTCTCCAAAGGGAAGGGATCCACCAGAGGTCAAATTCGAAGCCCAGTCCAGACAAGGGAATACTGGGACTTCCTGGTAGTCCAGCCATTGAGAATATGTCTTGCAATGCAGGAGACATGGGTTTGATCTCTGTTGGCGGAATTCAGAGATCTCACATGCCACAGATCAACTAAGCCCATGCACCATGATAATTAAGATCCCACATGATAATTAAGACCTGACACAGTCAAGTAAATAAATAAATAAAAATATTTTAAAAAGAAAAGAGAATCCTGCCCCAATTCCAGCTGTCTCACTCAGGGGAAAATATGTCAGCAGGGTACCACGTGTCAAGTAAGAAGATTAGCGACACTGCAGTCAGAGAAGGAAGTAGGAGAATGGGATGGGACTACATTCCTGGAAGAGAATTAGAAACATTTGTGAAGACTTCACTTCTGAGACACAGGCTCACAAAAAGGCTGAGACTTGGTAAGATTATAGAATGCCCCTCCCCCTCCACATTTTACAACATCAAAAGCTTCCAGTAGAATAACAGTGGATTATAGCTGGAAAACACATAGTTATAGTTGGAGCTTTCAACATCCCTCTGTCAGTAATTGAAATATCAAGCAGGCAGAAAATCAGTAAGATTATTGATAATCTGAAAAACACTATCAATCAACTTGATCTAATTGACATTTATGAAATATGCTAAGCAACAACAGAATACACATTCTTCTCAAGCTCACATGGCATATTCATCAAGATAGACCACATTCTGGTCCATAAAACGCAGCTTCATACAAAACATGTTTCAGACCCAAACAGAGATAAAGCAGAAAGCCTTCAAGGACCTACAGTAGTTTTTTCTAGTTCTTTTGTTCTTTTGAAAGGCAATAAAATTGAAGGATTCACATTGCCCAATTTCAAGACTTATAAAGCTACCAGAAACAAGATAGCATGGTCCTAGCAAAATAAAAGGCATATTGGTCATTGAACAGAATGTAGAGCCCAGAGATGAGTGAGTGAGTGAAGTCGCTCAGTCGTGTCCGACTTTTTGTGACCCCATGGACTGTAGCCCACCAGGCTTCTCTGCCCATGGGATTCTCTAGGCAAAAATACTGGAGTGGGTTACCATTTCCTTCTCCAGGAGATCTCCCTGACCCAGGGATTGAATCCAGGTTTCCAGCATCGGAGGCAGACGCTTTAACCTCTGAGAGCCCAGAGATAGACCCAAACAAATATAGTCAACTGATTTTTGACAGAGATGCAAAATCAATGCAATGAAGAAAGGATAGTCTTTTCAACAAATCTCCCATACAGAAAAATTCCAAATAATTTTGGTAAGTGCTGACCCCTCAAAGTGTTGGCACATAACAAACTCTCCATCCCTTAGTTTGCTCTGCAATATGGCACCTTCCTTCCAAAGAGTACATTATGGAAAGGGGTCAAAAGGGACTTTATTTATTAATTTTTATTTATTTTAATTGGAGGCTAATTACTTTACAATATTGCGGTGGGTTTTGCCATGCATTCACATGAATCAGCCATGAGTGTACATGTGTTCCCCATCCTGAACTCCCCTTCCACATCCCTCCCCATTCCATCCCTCAGGGTCATCCCAGTGCACCAGCCCTGAGCACCCTGTCTCATGCATTAAACCTGGACTGGAGATCTATTTCACACATGATAATATACATGTTTCAATACTCCTCTCTCAAATCATCTCACCCTCACTTTCTCCCACAGAGTTCAAAATTCTGTTCTTTACATCTGTGTCTCTTTTGCTGTCTCACATACAGGGTTATTGTTACCATCTTTCTAAATTCCATATATATGTGTTAGTATACTGTATGGTGTTTTTTTGTTTGTTTGTTTGTTTTTAAATAAGGTTTTATTGTAATATATGCATTCTATTCATTTACATATTTCCTGCAGAATAGTTGCAACATTGATAATACAGCACACAAAGCCTAAAATATTTACTATCTGATACATTACAAAAAGGTTTGCCAACTGCTGATCTATCTTATCAGATGTCAAATTCCTTAAGGGAGTCAGTATGCTGTTCCAATTGCATTTTGGACATCTGCTGCTCAACATATATTTATGAATGAATTAATTAATGAAAGAATGGTGACTGGGGCAGTAATACATGAATGCAAGGAAGATGAAAGTGATATTTCTCTAGTTGAAAGCAAAGGAAATTAAGCAAAAGGGAATTTATTGCAAGGAAATAGTTATGTCACAAAATGAAAGAAAAAGTTGGAGATTTAGGCCTTGGACAGGGTAGGAAATAGAATGATTCTTGAGATCCTAGTAGCAGGAAATACTGGAAAGTCTCACTGAAACAAAATGGTTGATCCTGAATCTACATTTGGCTCAATGATTGTATTTCCAGGAGACAGAGTCTGACCATACCTTGGTTAGAGAAAGTGATCTCTGGCAGTGCCATTCAGCTACACAGTCTTGGAAAAGATGTTCCATCAATACTGCATGTAAAGAAAAATCAGTCTTCTATTACTAGAATCAGGAGTAGTGTTAATACTAGGTAAAAAACAAAATGACAGGATATACCTTACAATAAAAAAGGGGAGTCAGAAAGTCATTTTAAATCGAAAACTAATACCTAAAAATTAGACTATAGCTACCTACAGAACATCTTTTTTTTTTTTTTCTACATGCCCTGCATCCCCTCCCCCATTCTCTGGAGGCCCCCACACTTTGGGCAGGAGCATCTTCAGGAGTGGGCCTGGTGGAATCCATCACAACATCAATTTCTCTAGTGATCAGTGACCTCAATGACTAGATGACCTAGAATAGAAGAGCCTCTTGAAGGCCTGCATCTGCCAATGTTTCCTTTTCTTTCATCATTTTTTAGCATGTATAGGATGTTTTTTTATTTATTAGTAGTAGTATTGTTATTATTATTTTTAATACTTTATTCTACGTTACAATACTGTACTGGTTTTGCCATACATTGACATGAATCACTTCACTCTGTATAACAGGCTCCAGTTTCATCCACCTCATTAGAACTGATTCAAATGCATTCTTTTTAATAGCTGAGTAATATTCCATTATGTATATATACCATAGCTTTCTTATCCATTCATCTGCTAATGGACATCTAGGTTGCTTCCATGTACTGGCTATTGTAAACAGTGCTGCAATGAATATTGGGGTACACGTTTCTCTTTCAATTCTGGTTTCCTTGTTGTGTATGCCCAGCAGTGGGATTGCTGGGTCATATGGCAATTCTATTTCTAGTTTTTTAAGGAATCTCCACACTGTTCTCCATAGTGGCTGCACTAGTTTGCATTCCCACCAACTGTGTAAGAAGGTTTCTTTTTCTCCACACCCCAAGAGGGACTTTACACTGGCACAATGGGACAAGCACTACCTTCAGTTCAGTTCAGTTCAATCACTGAGTTGTGTCCGACTCTTCACAACCCCAATGAACTGCAGCACGCCAGGCCTCCCTGTCCATCATCAACTCCCCGGAGTTCACTCAGACTCATGTCCATCGAGTCCGTAATGCCATCCAGCCATCTCATCCTCTGTCGTCCCCTTCTCCTCCTGCCCACAATCCCTCCCAGCATCAGAGTCTTTTCCAATGAGTCAACTCTTCACATGAGGTGGCCAAAGTACTGGAGTTTCAGCTTTAGCATCATTCCTTCCAAAGAAATCCCAGGGCTGATCTCCTTCAGAATGGACTGGTTGGATCTCCTTGCAGTCCAAGGGACCCTCAAGAGTCTTCTCCAACACCACAGTTCAAAAGCATCAATTCTTTGGCGCTCAGCCTTCTTCACAGTCCAACTCTCACATCCATACATGACCACTGGAAAAACCATAGCCTTGACTAGACGGACCTTCGTCAGCAAAGTAATGTCTCTGCTTTTGAATATGCTATCTAGGTTGGTTATAACTTTTCTTCCAAGGAGTAAACATCTTTTAATTTCATGGCTGCAATAACCATCTGTAGTGATTTTGGAGCCCCCCAAAATAAAGTCTGACACTGTTTCCACTGTTTCCCCATCTATTTCCCAAGAAGTGATGGGACCAGATGCCATGATCTTCATTTTCTGAATGTTGAGCTTTAAGCCAACCTTTTCACTCTCTTTCACTTTCATCAAGAGGTTTTTAGTTCCTCTTCACTTTCTGCCATAAGGATGGTGTCATCTGCCTATCTGAGGTTATTACCTAACAACAAGTAACTCCTGAAGACTTTCCATTTTGCCAACATGGAAAAAATAGAAAACAAAAAGAAAAATGACCTTCACTATCTTTCATCTACAGTAAAATGTGGGCATACTGCCCTTTGGATGGGGCAAGAGTAAGAAAGAAGTTATAAATCTCTTTGTAGCACTAATGATATCAGAACAGCTTGCTTCTATTTTAACCTCAGCAATCTCACTGGGATCTTTTTCCTCCACAGCTTACTTCCTTTTATCCCCATTTTCTTTATGAGAAGAGGATATATACTGAATGGACCCAAGCATGAAAGGTAGTTCTCAGAATGGATTAGAAAATTCCCAGTTTATATTATACACTGTATTTTTATTTCCTAGTTATATACTTAAGATGCTTATATTTAAACATTTTATAGCTTCCTCTTTGAAAGCCCTCTCTTTTCAGCGGTTAAATACCTTGAAGCCAAGATCTTACATTAAAGGAGAATCTAATTAGACCTTTCAATTCAGACAAGCTGCTGAACTCTTTTAGCTCCACTATTGAAATGTACAGTAAAACTTTTTTTTTTTTCCTTGTCTCCATGGTGAAAATAGCAGTTATCTTCAAGGAAAAGACATGAATTATCCCACCTCAATTTAAACACAAGGCACAAGCAGGTGACCCTGTCTCTGTGTCCTTCTACATAAGAAGGAAGGTGGTTTTCAAATTTTGAGACTGCGACTGGGAGTCAAGATGTGGAGAAAGTGTGTTGTTGCTGCTTTTAAAACCTTAAATACATCACGTCTAAAATGCCTTCACGTTGAAAGCATGAAAATTGCAGTAACTACTTCAATAAGCAAGTAGTTTAAATATAATTTCTGGCACCATGTATATGTTCACAGAGAAAATGAGTTAAGAAAGACAGAATGCAGTTTTACAAAAATGAAAGCATAAAATTCTAAATATAATTGCACGTGTGTATCCATGAAAGTAATATCATTAAAAAAAAAAAAAGAATTAGCTATTGACAAGAAAGCATATTTCTTCCTAACTGACATTTGGCATTAAACTAGCTTTGAGAAAGAGGATAGAAAAACCTTATAACAAAAATTGCTATCATCAATATCAAATGAAGCATGTCAAGTTTACAACCAGGAACTGAAAAGGATTTGGGATGCAAAGAGAATGGGGGTGGGGAAGAAGACAACATTTATAAGGTTAAATCAGAATCACTTACATCACTTCTGAATGAAATACACTCGAAGCTGATGCTCAGAAAGCTGACCCAGTGGATAAAGAAGAGTGGAAAGGATGATCCACTCACACATTAACAGACCACCAGAGCTACCATACAGATTTTGCACCTTAGCCTGTGACCATTTGCACTGTCAGGGAAAAATAAATACAAATGCTGGATTCTGCCTTTACTTGGGGTGACTAATGTAGAATGTTAATAGACTAAGGTCTCATAAAACAACTCTGTAGTCATTACCTCCATTGCTTTGTTGGGCAGTAAATTCCTTGCAGAGTGTTGACATGTTTCTCTTCATCGTATACTTAAATGCTGGAAAATCATGCTTCTAAAAGTTATTCATCATTGTTTCAAAGCAGTAACATACTTTTAAAGGGCAGAACCACCCTTCATTATCTAGGCCAGATACTTAGAAAATTCTCAGAATCAAATCGCTTTCAGAGCTGGATGATCACCCTTTGAAAAATAGTTATATGCCTTTGGGTTAGAAGTCCTCACTTTGGCAAATTATTTCTGTATTTTCTCACCTGCCTAGAAATTAGAGGATGAACTAAAGAGATAAGAAGGAATCTAGTATAAGAATGTAGATCTATCATGGGTAACAGGAAAAGCCCAATCAGGAAGATACCAGGAATTTTTTAATGATCACTCAACCTTTTCCTTAATCCTCTCATGATTTGCAAACTTTCATTTATCCAGAGACCTTATTAAAAATAAATCTTACTGGAAGTTTGCCATATAGAACAGATAAATAAGAAATTCACTTGATTAAGGTGAAATGGAATGTTTAGAAGGTGGGGTGCTGTGCTGGGGTGAAGAGATGCTTCTTAAGATCTGGAGATGAGTATAGGAGCATATAGCAATATGAAATGAAATCTGAAATATAAGCAATATGAAAACTACGTCCAGTTCCACCCTAGCAACACACTCCCACCTGTCCATTTCCTGTGGAATTAGCACCTACGCTGGTGCCAAAGTTCCTTGCTTTAGAATGGTCTGTGGAAAAAGGCTCAGTGATAAGCTCCAAATATTGATACATCCCAAACTACTTCGTTCTGGTCCCAAATATTTTGTCTGGATGTTAAAAGACACTGAAGTCCTAAAATAAAATTCTTCAAACAGCAGTGTACCAATGTAGACAATCAGATATGTCCACTGTCTGCATCCAGGTTCTCTCCTGGAGCTCTGACATTTGTGATTAACACATGACTGGAATTCAGTACTGAATATTTAGATGAGGAAATTCAGACAAAACTGAAGAGGAGAAGACAGTAATTATTTCCAGTCGGGGCCAAAAAATGTCCCCAATTTTTAAGCTGTCTTGATGCAACAGAAAGAGCACAGGATTTAGTCAAAACACCTTGGCAACCTGATGCAAACCACCAAATCATTGGAAAAGACCTGGATGCTGGAAAAGACTGAAGGCAGGAGGAGAAGGGGACGACAGAGGATGAGATGGTTGGATGGCATCACTAACTCAATGGACATTAGTTTGAGCAAACTCTGGGAGATGGTGAAAGACAAGGAAGCCTGTTTTGCTGCAGTCCATGGGGTCGCAAAGAGTTGGACATGACTGAGCAACTGAACAATGAAAACAACCTTGGTTCATGTGCTGATGTCAACATACAGGGGCTGAATGATTATTTACAACTCATTTATTTAAAATTCAAAGTTCTTACAAGATGAAAACAAGAGTAGCACCAACCTTTTAGCATTGTTTCAAGGATTGGTGAAATAGAGTAACCAAGGCCTAGAATTCTACGCAAAGTACATATTCCTAAGGACCTTGTATTCCTTATTTCTCACATGCTGCTAAGGCTAATACCGACAAAGATGATCTCTATCTTGAGTTGTCTCCTAGTGTGCTGAGCTAATGTGGCAATAGTACAAAACAGTTGAAAATTCACTTGATCCAAATATTTGGAACTTGCTGATACTGGATTTTCAACATGGAAAGATTTACACAGTTTCATAATTTTTATATGACTTAATTAGGAGTGATCAATTATTAATGTTATAACAATGTCAATTTTTCACAAAATTTAATCACACTAAACCTCAGCATGCTTTTTGTGGCTACCATTATCACTATTATTACAGATGAATTCAGGTGAGTGAATGCTATTTTCACTTGCTCTCTTTCCTCTAGACGCAACATGCTGTGGTTTCTTACATTGCAAGGAAAGAGGATTAGGCTACGTAGTGGTGGTTTCCTGATAAACATTAATGACTGTGAATATAGTATTTCTTATATTAGTTCAATCCATGTAAAAATTCTTTCCAAAGGCAGAACTTCCCTATGCAAAGCCCAAAGTGGGCAAACTAGTGCTCCTGGATATGTAAGCAGGGTAAGACAAACAGCGTGTAAGCCTGAATGTTCCCCTTAATGTACTACAGAAGCATCTTGTGCCCATGTGTCTGCTTCAGCTGTTAGTTTGGCAGACCACCTGTGGAAGGCCTTGCCTTAAGCATGGACTTTTAAAAATCAGAAGAAGGTTGCTTGTTTTTCCATGTGTTTGTCTTTGTTGTCATGGTTATTTCTCCTTCGTGGCATTATAAGACACTTCCAGAATGGAAGAGGGTATATAGAAGAATAAACTAAAAAGACAAGCAGTTCTCAGAAGCAAGAAGTTGAACAACTTTGTCACATGACAGCTATTAAAGCACCACAAAGCCTGTACTGTTTAGCAACTTATTGGGCAATGATTAGAGACTCTGGAAAAAGTCTAGACCTTATAAAAGAGAAAGTACTAGAAAGACAATGCTCAAGTGTACCAGGAAATTATTTTTAAATGTGTAGTCTAATTTTATGAGGTCAGTGACAAAAATCTTTACATTCTTTCAGAAAGCACAATTTATTGCTTCAAAAATGTTCATGTGATTCCTGAAAAGAAATTATTAATGCATTTATCTAAGTACCAACTGTGAATTTCATCCCATGGGGGAAAATATATGTATATTTCAGCAGAATCTGAGCAAATTTGATTTTTTTTTAGTAAGGAAGAAATTATTTACCCTAGAAAGCTAAATCATACTACCACATGAAGGTTATAATTCAGTCAGAAGGGATAGTAAAAATGAGAGGAGATAGGCTGAGTGGTAAAACTATAAATATATTGTAGCTAATATCACTAGAGATATTTGGCATTTTAATTTTTTTCCCAATTTTACAACATACATCCATTTTCCTCCTATTTTAGATTTGGATTACAAGGTCAGCTCTAAAAAATGATTATATATCTTTCAAGGGTTTATCCTAAGAATGATTATAGTGAACCAGTTAGAATTTTATTAATGGAGAAAACACATGCTCTGTTCTCTAAGAGGACCCTCCCCATTCTCTCTCTGACTCTTCTACTCTTCTGGTTCCTCCAGCTTTATTGGCCTCTTTGCTCTACTCAAACACTCCTGTTATGTGTCATTTTAGAATTTTTGCATTGGTTCTTCCATTTTCCTGCAAATATGTTTCCCCAGGAAAGTTCAGGCTTAACTCTCTAATTCTTGTACTTCTCTGAAGTCTTCTTTCAGTGATGTCTACACTGAGCACCTTGTAGAAAGTTGAGTCCTCATCCCCAGGACAATGCTCTCAGTCAATTCTGACCATCATCTATATTGCTTTATTTTCTGTAGGTTTTCTAACCTTCTGACATACTATATAATTTATTATATGTTGTGTTTACTGTATCTGGTTCTCTCATCTAGAGTGAAAGGTCTGTGAAAAGGGTAAAGGACACTGTAATTTACCATAGTAATAAACTAAAAAAGAGAAAACAGTCACTTAAATAGATGCAAAAATCACTTGACAAAATCCAACATCAATTCTGATTATTTTTTTAAAAGTCTCAGAAAACTTGAAATAGAAAGGAATATCCTCAATCTGAAAAAGGACAACTATGGAAAACCTATAATTAATATCATATTGAATGACAAAAGATCTAATTTTCCCATCATCAGGACAAAGACAAGAATATCCTCTTCTATTTAACATTATACTGAAGTTTCCAGCAAATTCAATAATGCAAGAAAAAGAAACAAAAGGCATCGATATTGGAAAGGAAGTTGTAAAAACTTTTTAAAAGAATAAAACATTAGGGCCTATAGAAGAATAGCAAAACATTTAATGACTGAGTGAATGGAATCCTAAGAAGAAAAAGGAGAAAGGGGCAATAAAATATTTAAAGCAATAGTGGCCAAATTTGGGGGAGAGACATAGATTTACAGACTTAAGATGTCCCCCAAATTACAAAAAATAAAATAAAATGAAAACCACACTTAGATATATTATCCCCAAACTGCCTACAGACAAAATAACAGGAAGATGTTACAGTTGCCTGGAACACGTAATAACAAGTGACCAATGATATAAATATTCACAGTCTTTTAACTGAAACACTGAAGAACAGACATCTTGGAAGAGCAGAAAGGAAAAAACAGAAAAGAAAAATCTCTGATAATCCAGAATTCTATACCCCAAAATATTCAAATGTTAAAGACATTTTCAGATATTGAAACTGATCATTTATTGCCAATAGATCTGCAAAAACAAGATGTGATGAAGGGAGTTCTTCAGGCTGATAACAGATCTCCTGAAAAGACGAGAGCACTGGAAATGATAAATGTATGGCTAAATATAAGGTACTATTGTTTTCCTCTTAATTTAAAATATGTATTTGTCATAGTTTACTCATATTTTTACTATGGATAAACTTCCCTTTTTCAAGCTGGTCTTTCTGCTTATCTGTACAGCCCATACAGCCAAGAATAGCAATCCGAGCTGCAAAAATCTTTTCATATTTTTTTAATAAAAAGCCCATTCCTAGACTAGTCGAGGAATGATTGATAATTCCCATAAGACAAAGAAGCAAACAAATAGCATCCTTATTCAAAGTTATGCATGTTTGTTTGTTTAAATCTCTTTAGCAATATAGTTTTCCCAGAAATTCTTAAAGGCTTTTCTTTATGGACTTCAAAAGAAAGAACAGACTAAAAATTACAGAGGTACAGTATCTAATGGTTTGTAATGCTGGCTGCTGTAATAAATAAGGCCTTAAATCTCCACGCCTTAACACAACCCAACTTTATCACTCAGTCACTTAAAGTCCAACTGCTTGGGACAGGGAAGATCTACCCAATTATTAAGGAAAGCAGGCTGACAAGGGCTTTTTCATCTTCAGCTGGAAGCTTCTAAGGTCACCTTTGCCTTCACATTCAGCTGGAAAGTAATATGACGAAATGCAGGTTGCTCTTCCTCTAAAGTCTCCACAAAGTCATTTTTTTTTTCCTAAGAAACTAAAGAAAAGTAAATACAAAATAAAATGAAAGGCACATGAAAGGTTTGTTATAAATGATGGAAGATGTCAAGCTTTATAAACCGCTCTAGGCCAGAATTTCCCTAATAACCCATCTCATTCATATTCTTTTTAATACCAACAATGCTTTCCCAATCCAATTAGTCTACATAATTGAAAGTGCTCACATATATGAGGTAAGCAAATAGCTGATGGACAGCGATGAAGCCAGAATGATTAAAATGAAGGGCATAACATGAACTAAGCAATAAGTTAAGGACAAATTAGACCAGGTCTTGGATATGAAGACAAATAATAAAGCGATAAAGAAGAAAATAAAACATGAATATATTAAATAATGGTGAGATTTTAGAGAAAAGAGACTTTCATTAGGGTAAAGATCAGCTAAGGCTTTGAAACTTAGGATTCAATAGATTTTTTTTTAATGTAAAATAGTTGACCTGTATCAGCTCTGTTCAGTCTTAAAACTCTTATTTTTTTTTAAATCTCTCTTTCCCTTTTGACAGTCTTTTAGTAGTCTCTAAGTCCTTAAGGAAAATGTAAGCTTTCAAGGGCTCTGTTTGAAAACCACTGACTGACACATAACCTGAGGTCATCTCTGTAAATAATGCCCTTATCAGAATGCCTATGTCCACCACTAATCATTTTATTTTTCATAAAATCCCACTCACAAGGACCCACTCTAAATATACTCCCTCTCTGATGCATCTCCAAAACCCAGGGAGAATTCACCACTCTCCCTCTGTCATCCTATCGCACTAGGTCTGATTCACCAGTGTGACAACATTGCTTTGTGTATCTGTCGGTTGCCTAATAGACTTTTAGCTCCTTTATCAATTTTATTTCCTTCGTCACAGGCATAGCACGCAGTCTTTTTAGCTCTGTAAGTGGGAACTGAAATGTCTGAAACCTACCTGAATTGATTTGAATTGACTTGAGTTGCACTGAGTAGAACTGAGTTGACTAACTGGAACAGAATATAAAGAAGAACTAGAAAAAGAAAAGTGATTTGCCTAAGAAAGGGCATAAGCTCAGCAGGAGAAGCAGGGCAGAACTGCAGTGACAGAGGTTTCTGAATTTCCTCGGTAGTCCAGTAATGAAGCATTTAGATGACAAGAGAAAATGGACAGAATTTTTTAAATTAATTTTTAAATTGAAGAATAATTGCTTTACAGAATTTTGTTGTTTTCTGTCAAACCTCAACATGAATCAGCCATAGGTATGCATATATCCCTTCCCTTTTGAACAGAATTTTAACTGATACAAAGCCCAACCTGTGCCTAACTTGTTTTAGTATTAACTGTTTGAGCTAATGAATGGATATTTGTATGTAATTTTTATGCTATAAAAACATCACAATGAGAGAACTGAAGTTCATTCTGTGCATTGAAGATTACAGATCTCAGAATAGGGTAAGATTGGTGCCTTAATATCTGGCAGAGCAGGAGGGTGATGAGAAATTTGTGTCAAAAGTGGGGAAAGACCACATTTCCAACACAGATACGTAAGGGAAAAAAGAAGGAATACTCCAGATAATGTATTATAGTGCCAAAAAAATGCAGGGAAGGAAAAAGAAAATGATAAATTATAGAACACTTCTGAACACCCTCTATGCAAGGCATTCTTGCTAGATACTTTGAGTACAAGATTTGATGATTTGTCCCAACAACATGGACATTTTAGAAAAGAAGGAAATGAAACTTGGAACAGTTAGGCTTGTTCGGGATTCCACATCTGGCAGTTTGAACAGAGAAATGTTCAACTTCAAATCTGATGCCCTAGCTAGAAAATTAAACATCAATCTGAATATCTCTCCATTGTTCTGTTACAGAGAAATGGTACCTGTGCTTCCCAGTTTCAGACACCAGGATCCTAGCTACATTTTTCAGTTAGCTTTAGCTGTTTCAGGTAACAATTGTGGATAGTTTTTGGAAAATACTTAATGATTTGTTTGCATATCACTTGGCAACATATTCTATTATAAAGGGTTATAATATAATCCAGATAGCTTCAAGCCATACTCAGTGCATAATAACTTCCTCAAATCTCCTTCCCAACAATAAGAAATAATTTCATGTATATGAAAATTTGAAACAAAACTACACTCAAAATTATTTGAATGTAGAAACAGAAAGGAGAAGGTAATGGCACCCCACTCCAGTACGCTTCCCTGGAAAATCCCGTGGACGAAGGCACCTGGTGGGCTGCAATCCATGGGGTCATGAAGAGTCGGACATGACTGAAGCGACTTAGCAGCAGAAGAAACAGAAAAATAACCACAAATAAGAAGAGAAAATTAAAGAAAGACAAGTTCCATTTCTCTGCCCTCTTTATGGCCAGCAGCACAGACTGAGGGGGAAAAGAAAAAGACAAGATCAGAGGAGAAACACCAGTTATGTGGCCTGGGGGTGAGCTACTACGATCACCAGAAATAAATAAATGCACTCTAAATCTTGGAGATAAAAGTAACTGGGAAGATCAGAGCAAAACCTGCACAGAAGGGATTTCAAAAACAAGAATATTAAAGAGGATGATATCAAAAAATTGAATAAAGCAGTTGCCATCTGTATGAAGCAAATATATCAGGAAGTTTAGAGACAGTAGAAAACCTAGCTAGACTAGGGTGAAGCATGTGAGAATGCAGTGGAGTTCAATAGATGTCTATAAGGTCTACACTAATATAATCAATATGATTTTTTAAAAACCCATGATGACTAAATATAAAATGTTAAAGACAAGACCTGACTCTTTCACTTATACAACCTTGCCTCACTCACATCATCATAATCCTGGCTGAGATTCTAATAAAACTTTATTCATAAAAACACAAGGCTGTCCCATAGGTTTTAATTTGCTGATTTGATCTTTTAAAATATTGCTTTAGATATTATTAATATTTATCTTGGTCACATGGGGCTTCTCTGTGCTCAGATGGTAAAGAATCCTTCTTCAATAAAGGAAATCCATGCTCCATCCCTGGGGCAGAAGATTCCCTGGAGAAGGGAATAGCAACCCATTCCAGTATTCTTGCCTGGAGAATTCCACGGACAGAGGGGCCTGACTAGCTACATTCCATGGAGTTGGAAAGAGTCGAACATGACTGAGCGACTAACACTTTCATCTTGATTACTAAGGTTTTGGTGTTTCATGAAACTTTGTGTCTAAGGTACTTCAGTCATCTCCCCTTTGTTATGTCTGCTAATAGAAGATTGTAATACACCCTTCTCAATATAAGACACATAAAATTCACAGAAAATAAGTAAAAAGACCAAAATAAAAAGGGGGAATTATCAAAGTAAAAAATTTTTTGAAAGAAAAATAAATCTGATACCTAAACTATGTAAAAACAGTAAAAAGACAGAAAACTGCAGATGGATATTACTCCTTAACATTAAATCAAATGCTCTAAAGAAAATGTTAGCAAACAGAATCAAATATTAATTCAGTAGTTCTAAAGAAAATATTAGCAAACACTCTCAATACCACATTAATAATAATAATAATAATACACATGATCAAATGTCATTTATGTCAAGAATACAAAATAGGTTCAATATTTCAGACTTCTGACTTTCAGATCTATGAGAGAATAAACCTGTTATTTTAAGCCATTAGATTTAGGGTAATTTGTTGCAGCAACCCTCAGAACCTAGTACAGTTAGTATGCAGGTATGTATTTCCCAGCTGGGCTTGCTATGAGGGCCTAAAATGCTGACGCTGCAATAGCACTGAGTTCTAGGTTTCCAAGTACCATTCTCCCAATAAAGGAACTAGTATTCTTTAGAGAAATGACTGACTCCAAGGCTAAGGCATATAGAGATAAGGCTAAGATACACAAGATGAGTCTGGGACATGTGACAATCTCAAGCAGTAAGGATGTACTCA
Organism: Nanger dama; assembly: GCA_917880005.1. Taxonomy (NCBI): domain Eukaryota; kingdom Metazoa; phylum Chordata; class Mammalia; order Artiodactyla; family Bovidae; genus Nanger; species Nanger dama. The sequence continues at coordinate 7,420,852 of CAKJTW010000032.1, read as the reverse complement.
AACAAGATGAGGACTTCTTTAAGGAAAAGGAGCCAGTCTGCAGGAACTCTCAATAGACAGACCTGGAATAATTTGAGTAACAAAATAAATTATAGCAGTGTTAGAACTTAATCCACAGACTAAATTTAAGTAAAAAATTATTTATCATTATAAAAAATAAGCAGAGCAGAAGGGATAGTTATTACATATAGTAGAACTCCAATTAATAAACACAGAAGCAAAGAGGAAACATAAACCATTAGGTAAATACTACGATAGCAGCTGTTGCAGAGAAGGTCTGGGAATGAGTGGGTAGAAGTTTGAGGAGAAACAAAGTTTGTATAGTTTCAAAGGATCTTCCCCAAGTTATCTATTAACTACAAAGTGTAGAAGAGTAACTTCACAGTGGGAGAATCAGCAGAAAATATCTTTAACAAATAATCAAAATCACTGTCACCAGCAATAAGACATCTGAACATCATGGACCTCATGATAGGGTGCACTGAGAAGGACATAACATCATTTCCTGTGATATTCTTGCCAAGGAAGTGTAACCTCAGTCCAGTGATTAGAAAGCATTGAATACAAATAAGGAAAAAGGGAAAAGGATATATATTAGCTATGAATTAGGCAATATGTTCGGAGAAGGCAATGGCACCCCACTCCAGTACTCTTGCCTGGAAAATCCCATGGATGGCAAAGCCTGGTAGGCTGCAGTCCATGCGGTCGCTAGGAGTCGGGCACGACTGAGTGACTTCACTTTTGCTTTTCACTTTCATGCATTGGAGAAGGAAATGGCAACCCACTCCATTGTTCTTGCCTGGAGAATCCCAGAGATAGAGGAGCCTGGTGGGCTGCTCTCTTTGGGGTCGCACAGAGTCAAACACGACTGAGGTGACTTAGGAGCAGCAGGCAATATGTTTCAGTTAGTTTAAATTATCTTAACTCCAAATTAAAGAACATTTGAAGTGATCAATACTGTTTAAAGGTTTCAAGGTCATGAAAGAAAAGGGGAAACTGAGGAAATCTACAGGTGACAGGAAACTAAGGCAAAATCACTAATTATGAGATAAAATCCTGGATAGGACCTTGAAACAGAAAACAGAATATTAAAAAGAAAGACTAGTGAAGTGGAGTGGCTCAGTCATGTCCGACTCTTTGTGACCCCATGGACTGCAGCCTACCAAGCTTCTCTGTCAATGGGATTTTCCCAGGCAGTAGTACTGGAGTGGATTGCCATTTCCTGCTCCAGGGGATCTCCCTGATCCAGGGATTGAACCCGGGTCTCCCCGCACTATAGACAGATGCTTTACCATCTGAGCCACCAGGGAAATCCTAAAGAAAGACTGGTAAGATTCAAATACAGTAGTTAGTAGTTATTCAGCTTCCTGAGCACACTTTAAAACACGCTTACCAAATCAAATCAATAATGCTAGATGGTGAAGGTTAAATCCCTTCTACACTCTTTTCTTTCCATTCTTCCTTTCTCCCTGCCTATCTTCCTTGCTTCCATAGTTCCCTCTCTCTCTTTCTCTTTTCTTTGATACTTGATGAAGAAATACATCCCGCAGCAAGACATTTGTAACCTTGTTGTGGTTTCAGGACCTTTTAATGGCCTCATTACAAGGGTTCTAGAAAGAACTGTCTGATTAAAATCAAGCCTGGAAGTAATTTGTTTGCATAGGGTGAACAATTTTTTTCCCCCTCTCAACTTGGTTTAGCTCCACAGCTCAGAGTGTTTGGAGGCAACTGTAATCAATAGCTATCTACTTCCACTATGCAGGGGAAGTAGCAAGGGGACATAAAATAGAATGTTGAAATGGGGACAGGTTTTCAAGAAAAAAAAAAGAAACAAAGAAAGCCAGTAAAATTTATTTTCAGAAGCATCTCTGTTCTGGTATTGGCACTTTACAAAATGGGTAATTTGCAATAATTAGCGTAGTTTGTCTTTCTTGTTGCAAAGGGTCTTAAAAATATACTATCACTGAAATGAATATGACTACCACATCTTGTCTTACTTAACTTACAAGATTTTTTTTTAAATTTGTATTTGTTTATTTTGGCTGTGCTGGGTCTTCTTTGCACGCGAGTTTTCCTCCAGTCGAGGCAAGCGGCAACTACTCGCTAGTTCTGGTGCACAGGCTTCTCCTTGCAGTGGCCTTTCTTGTGGAGCGCAAGCTCCAGGGCACTCAGGCTTCAGTAGCTGTGGCATGTGGGGCTAGTGGCTGCCACTCCTGGGCTCTGGAACACAGGCTCAATAGTTGTGGCCTACAGGCTTTTTCACTGCTCCACAGCATGTGGAATCTGCCCAGGCCAGGGATTGAATCCGTGTCTCCTGAATTGGCAGGCAGATTCTTTACCACTGAGCCACCAGGAAGGCCTGCCAGTATTGGAGGGTCTCCTGCAGGGGCATGGGGTGACAGAGACAGGGGCACTGGCAGCAGCAGGTCTGGGAAGTGCCCACTGGTTAACTTGCAAGATTTAGAACAACATCCATTATTCCTTTTTTTTTTTTAATTTTGTCGTCATTATTTTTTTTTAATACTTTATTCTACGTTACAATACTGTATTGGTTTTGCCATACATTGACATGAATCAGCCACAGGTGTACACGATCTCCCAATGCCGAAGCCCCCTCCCACCTCCCACCCCATATTATATCTCTGGATCATCCCATGCACCAGCCCCAAGCATCCTGTACCCTGTATTGAACATAGACTGGCGCTTCGTTTCTTATACGATAGTATACATAAATCTGTGGGTGTATGTGTGTTTTGTGGGAAATACTGAGGACAATTATCAGTGTATTCTTACCCTTCTAAAACTGCTCAACCACCTCACCATTACCAGTATCACACAAAAAATTCTATATGTCATTAACCCATCACCCACACCACTCTAACCATAATCACATAACCAGGACAATACCATGGTCATTAAAAAATTTTAAAAAAAGAGTAGACTGTTCTTTGTCTTGAAGAAGAGAAGAATCTATGTCAAATGGAATATTAAAAACTAATCCATCATATCATATAATTATAGTGTAATGTCAGGCATTTTTCATGAAGGGGAGCAAACTAGATAAAAGAATTAATGGAAAATGATTTGAAGGCCATGTGCCATGTAGCGAAGGGTAACATTGTACAAATAACCAGAACAAGGTAGTGAGTGGGTCCTTAGACAAGTTAACTTGTTCAAATTTCATTTTCCCCTCTAAAATTAGGAAGTATAATTGTATTGCTAAATTTTGCCCAGACCTGTGCATTTATATAATTTCAATTTCTATTGAATTTGATTTTAATGTTTGTGATCATTTACTCATTCACTCAATTCTTCCCTACCTCAAAGCTTTTTTTTATGTCTATGATTCAATGCACATACATATACTTTTTTCTAATCATCATACTGTAGTTGAGAAATTCTGTTTCTAAATATTGAGAGAGCATGTATTATATATAGTGCACTTACCTAGAGTTCTCAAGATTATAATTATATGGAGAAAGTTCTTCAAAATCAGAAGTCGTAGCTTTTGATGAGTTATCAGGGAAAGAAACGATCGGCAGGGAAAACTGATATTCATAAATAATCTCTCAGCTGGATTTGAATTCTACCATATCTACAAAACATCCATTAATGTCATTAGCAAAAACTTCATTTTGCAAATCTGTGGATATCTTTTCTGTCCATGTTTTAACTGATGTGGTTCAGTATCTTTATATGAAAATGATGGTACTAATAAGGCCTAGCTCTCCTGATCCTTCTCTTGTTAACTCTATTCCTTGATGTTCTGATGCCACAGTTTCCCAGGCTTCTATTTTGCCCCTTGCTTGCTTCTCACCTTCTCATGGACTGCTTGTTTCAAGGTTTATACCTGGGATTTGTTTTAATCAGTTAGATGACAAACATAAAGACAGTTTCCTCTGAAGTAAAAATGTATTATTTACATTTTCCAGTAGAAAGAGGCCTGTTACCCTGTATAGGGTCACACAGCAAAGCCTCAGGTTTTGCAAGGACTGAGAGATAGGCGTGTGGAGATTAGAGTTTCATTTGGGTTATTCATGAGCTAAATGACTTAGGGTTGGCTAGTTTCAGGAATTCTGGTGGACTTTTTGGGCATGGGGAGTTGTCTCCTGCTGTCTGTATATGGCCCTGAGTTTATTCAGGGCAAGGGAAATTCTGCTTGGGCATGTGAGTTAGATAAGGAAGAGGTTCAGAGTACGGGCTACAGAATACAGGAGATGTAAACATCTTTAGCTACTAGCTTGCACTTGTAGGTAATTAAGGGATACCAAATAGATAAACGTAGCATCTAAGAAAGCACAGTTAGAACACTATTATCCTGTCTACTCCAATTCTTTAAAACAATTTTAACACTTAGATTTATCTCTTAAATCTAGACCTTATTAGATTCTGCATGCCCCTTCTTTCTCCCCCTATATATATGTATGTGTGTGTGTGTGTGTGTGTGTGTATGCCAATTAGATGTCTGCTTCTGAATATAAATGAACAGTTAAAGAATTCAAAACTGGAGTTGCTCTCCATGCCATCCAAACCTGAGCTTTTCCTCTAGTCCTTACTTTGTCCTCTGTTCCTTACTTTGTCCTCTGTTCCTTACTTTGTCCTGTGTTCCTTAATTTGTCCTCTGTTCCTTACTTTGGTTGTTGCCATCATTATGCATCCAATCACCCAGATCATAAATCTGAAAGACAGCGTTGCCTTTTCAGTCTTCCTTATATGTGTGAGCAATCATCAATCCCTTCTGTCTTTATCTGTTAAATATTTTTGGATTCTGTACATTGCTCCCAATTCATGATCCTCTAATTTATCAGCCTATTACTGTGTAACCTTGGCAAAGGTTTCTCTCTTGGTTCCAGAGGCTGTGGACTCTGTCATGCCCCTATTTACCATTTTTAGTGGATCCTCATTACCTCCAGGGCAAGTCCAAGCTGCCTAGCATAACACCCATAGCCTTTCGTGGTAACACATGTAATTATTTTTCTGTCTTATTTTCAACGAACTTTCCTTTCATACTTTTTGCTCAATAAATACTCCTAGTTCCTTTAAAAACAAAACAGAAAAACACTATACCACTCTAATGCTAGTCATTCTGTCTATCCTGGTTTTAAACATCTCCCACCCCATCCCATCAGTTTGGCAGGTTCTTTTATTTAAATGTCCTTCAAATCCAGCTCAGGTGTTAATTTCTGCTGAGAAGCATCCCTAACTCACTGCTTTCCTCTGTACTACTTCATCGTTTTGTGCTTTTTCTTGCAGTTCTCCTAATGTATGGTTAACTTGCTTATTGCTTTGTACTCCCAACCCACTTACCTGAATCTTCTTTTAAAAATACATATATATAACTTTATTTATTTTAATTGGAGGTTAATTACTTTACAATATTGTATTGGTTTTGCCATACATCAACATGAATCTGCCACAGATATACATGTGTTCCCCATCCTGAACCCCCCTCCCTCCCTCCCTCTCAGTACAGTAAAAGAGACACAGATGTATAGAACAGTCTTTTGGACTCTGAATCTTCTTAAGAGCAAGACTGTTAACCATCTATATCTTACTGACTCCTGTCCATGGGTAGTTTCCTGAACCAAACTGAAAGGAATTTGAAAAATTCCAGAGCTGCTTTTTGAAGGGGCTTTCAAAAACAAAAGTTATGGAGCTGTTTTGGCCTCAGAGAGAAGCATTTTTTCCTGATAAGTACATAGATAGCTGCTGCTGCTGCTAAGTCCCTTCAGTCGTGTCTGATTCTGTGCAACCCCATGGACTGCAGCCTACCAGGCTCCCCTGTCCTTGGGAGTTTCCAGGCAAGAATACTAGAGTGGGTTGCCATTGCCTTCTCTGGACATAGATAGCAGTCAAGTTCAAATATTTTTCTATTTTATATGTGTTTTTTCTTTCTTTTCTGCTACTCTTAGACAACGGTGGGACCATGAACAGTTTTTGCAAAGTAAAGCTATGCTTATTAATATTCAGTACATTTGAGGTTAAACCAGTAGTACCCAAATATCTTCCTCTTAGTGATTGTATACAGAATGAGAAAAAATACTGAGAAAACAGTTTATGTGAATAATACAAACAAGGATTTAAGAACAGAGTACTATAGTGGAGTCTAAAATCCCCTCAAAGCATAATTTTATGCTTTAGTATCCATTTTAGGAAAAATTCTACATATAAAAAGTAATCAAGTTTTTTTAAAAAATCCCACAATAGTGTGGAGTTTATTTATTTATTTATTAAATGCATTTAATAATATATTTTAAACTACAATCATCAGTTATATGTAGTTACTTCTTTGGAGTAACTAAATTTGCTTTATATCCTAAGCTATATTGGGCGTCCCTGGTGGCTCAGCTGGTAAAGAATCTGCCTGCAATGCAGGAGACGTGGGTTTGATCTCTGGGTTGGGAAGATCCCCTGGAGAAGGGAATGGCTACGCACTCCAGTATTCTTGCTTGGAGGATTCCTTAAGCTATATTATAATATTAACATTAGGTTAACAAGTTAAGTATTTTGCCAACAATAAATTCCTTGACCCAGTATTCCAAAATTTGCCTTTCTTATTTATTCTCTTGTTAAGTAATTTGTCATCCCCTCAAGATGGATATTTCTTAAAAAGATTCACTGTAGGGAGCAAAGTGTTTTTAAAAATGTATGTAAGACAAAATCAAGAAAGATAAATTGACATCTGATAGTAAAAAATACAGTTGGATAGTCTTAATATCAAGATTTTTTAATATTACACAGAAAACGTAGTAAATCATGTTTTCTAGATTTCAAATTCTGCTAGTTATTAAAAATGAGAATCACTGTTCAGTATTTATACTATAAAAACAAATGGAGACAAAATATTTCTAATTTTTATTTAAAGATATTTCCCCCATATATCATAATACTGATTCTGAAAAGAGGCTGTCTAATTATGCTAATTAAAGTGTAATTTTAAAATACATTCATTTCACTAAAAACAAGTGACCAGTTAATTCTTTTAAAATTTAACAGACTTCTTAAGAATAAGAAAATGAAGTAATTATTGATACAGCTATTCACAGCCTTACATTCTGTAAAATTAGGGGAAAAAAAAGTCACTAGATTTTGGTAATAACAAGCCAGTTCAAAATGTCTAATATCTTAATGGTAACAATTCCTTAAGAGAGAACAACAGGAAAAAAAATGAAACGGAAAAATCATTTAAGAACTTTTCTCATAAGTAGTATATCATTGAAATTTTAGAATTCTAGGAATAATGGGAATAGATTTCATAAAGTTTTAAAACAAAGTCATGATCTAATTTTCAAAAATCAGAATGACCAGATTTTACTGACACCAGTGAAAGCAAGAAAACTATCAAAATGAGACCATAAACCAAGACTAGATATATAACTGAACAATGATAGCAAAAAGAGAGATGCAACCAGGAAAAATAGGAAGCGAATGAAGGAAAGTTACACAGCTCAAAATAGCCTGGAGTTAAAACTCCACTCCGGGTCCTCCCCAAATTCTACGCAAAACAAAGAACTCTCTCACCCAGAGAAAAAGATGGACATTAAGATTGACCTTGCCCAGCTCCCAGCTGGTCCAGCCTCTGGCCGATCCCCAGGATTCCTTGCCCCAGCCTTTTAAAAGATAACTACTCCAAACAACCTTGGAGAAGAACAGGCCCCCTTAAGACAGTAGATTTCCACATATATGCCTATATATACTTACTTTTTCTTGGGTTAGTATAGCAGCAGCTCACTAATCTGACTGCTGCCCCTTCTCACCTCATAAAAGGTGATCTGTTCCTGTAAGGTGCCCGTCTCGTTCTTTTTCTGAACCTCGCCTTCTCTAACCCCATACGCTACAGAGAATATCTAGTACAGGAAAGATAGGAGAGCCTGTAGTGAGTCCTGAACACTAGGTGTGGAGGACATCCAGTTGAAATTGGAGCAGTATAACCCAAAAGTTAGGCATCATGATGTCCTCTGCTTGTCCTAGTCTTTTTAACCTGATAATGCTACTGCAGAATGAGCTTGGCCAATATACGAAACTAGACCAGTAAAGAGGATGGTATGAAAGTCCTTTATTAAAGACACCAACAGAGCAGGGTGAAGGATGGCAGCAGAAGTCAGACATTGCTACGCAGTAGCCCTGAAGGTCAACCAGCCCAAATATGAAAAAGGTAACTGATGTTTCCAGGAAAGACTTTTTCAGTAAAAATATAAAACAATAGCCGAGCCAGTATAATTAATATTGTGGTAAATTATAGTGAGAGGTAAGCTATGGCAAAATATGCAACACAATATCAAAAGACAATGGTTTAGTCTAAAAAGCAATGTTCCAGGAATACTCATCACTTTAAGTGTAGAAAGCGAAGTGAAGTGAAAGTCACTCAGTCATGTCCAACTCTTTGTGACCCCATGGACTATAGAGTCCATGGAATTCTCCAAGCTAGAATACTGGTGTGGGTAGTCTGTCTCTTCTCCAGCGGACTTCCCCACCCAGGAATCAAACCAGAGTCTTCTGCATTGCAGGCGGATTCTTTACCAACTGAGATTTGAAGGAAGCCAAATGCAGAAAGGCGATAGGCACACTTTCTCAAGTAAGAAAATCCCTCAGGGAATAGAGCATATGGAAGCACTTTGCAAAAAATTGCAAATAGAGAGTTGATGAAATTCATCCAAGCAACGTGTGTGTGAAAGCTGCTCCCTCGTTTCCAACTCTTTGTGATGGTCCATAGAATTCTCCAGGCCAGAATTAATGGAGTGGGTAGCCATTCCCTGCCCCAGGGGATCTTCCCAACCCAGGGATCAAACCCAGATCTCCCACATTGCAGGCAGATTCTTTACTAGCTGAGCCACCAGGGAAGCCTACATAAAAATAAAAGACCATATAGGAATTGAGAAGCTGGAGGGGAACATTAAATATTTTAGCTGTGCAATTGTATTAGGTGAGTGTACAGATACAAGTAGAAAAGCAATTTAAAAATACTAATGTCAGAGTACTGATGTCCCAGACCCTACTTTCATTTCATTTCTACTAATTAAAACTAAATAATGTATAAAAAATAACATGATTTCAATGCATTGATATTTTCATAGATCTTTACTTTTATAGAAATAATATCTCTTGCAGCACAAAGAAAAGAAAAAAAAATGTTAATCGGAATTTGGAGATTCTAGCCCTTTTATGTGGGGCTTCTCTGTTGGCTCAGTGGTAAAGAGTCTGCCTGCCAAGCAGGACAAGTGGGTTCAATCCTTGGGTTGAGGAGATACCCTGGAGAAGGAAAAAGGTCACCCACTCCAATATTCTTACTTGGGAAATCCCACAGACAGAGGAGCCTGGTGATTTCCAGTCTATGGAGTTGCAAAACAGTTGAACACAAATCAGTGACTAAAGAACAACAGTCCTTTTATTTTATCTTTATTATTCTTCTGTTAAATGCAAGCAAACTGATATATACCACATTTTATTTTTGTATAGTATGTGTATTATCACTTGTTTCCATGAAGTTATTTCTATATATCTCTTCATCCATCTGTTTAGCAAAACTCTCTTCATGGAAGTATGTGTTAACAGTGATTACTTCTAGAAACTTGGGGAAATATATTGCTTTCTTTGTGTCTTTCCAAATTGCTTAATACAGGGATCATGGGTCATTGTTATAAAAAGTTAAGCCACTATTTAAAAGTTTTATTTTACAAGTCTTAGCTTGTAGAATACAGTGTAAAAATTGAACTCTTAAAACAGAAAGCAGAAAACTCATATACTCCTTTTTTTTTTTTTTTTTGAAGAGTGATAAAAGCTGTGTGATATATGACAAGGAGCAGGCAAAACAAATTTCAATGAAATCAGTCACTTTGGAAAGGAAATCTCTGTAATTAGGTAGGACTTGAAAATATGTATACAGCATTGGTTAGGATATTAGTTTTTCTCCACGCATGCTTCTCTGGAGTATATGTGGGGCGCCCATCTTGAGCTACATTTTGAAATATTCAGAGTTTGATGGAAACTAATTTAACAGTTCCCCACTGCCATCAGGAGCTGTCAACACGAAACCTATCCACTAGTGAGGAGAATATTTTTGACCTTCTCTATAGAGAATGAAATGTTTCTGGAATGGCAAAAGGGCACCTATTCTTAGAGAAGCCCTGTCAATTAGAGTCCTCCTCTGACAGTGCTGAGAATATGTGAATTCAACAAAGTTCCCCAAGACTTTATTCTGAGTAAGTGTGTCCATATGGTGAGGTCATATCAGTCACACAGATAAGAGACACAGCTCCTTATTTCCATATGTTCTAACTGGGAGAGAGAAAAGGTTGACCAATAACCACTGAAATCTCTACATGTCATTAATTTGAAACAAATTCCTCTTGTGTTGACAAGGACTGAAAGAAATTTAACAGAATCACACATACCTAGGCAGAAATGTGTTATCAGTGTGTCCCATAGGGCCCTGTTTCCAGTTATCAATGCATCATTTATACAGCTGAGATACTATGCTGTACTTTGTTTGCCTTGCCCAGATCCTGTTTGGTAAACTAAGCTACTGCATTCTCTTTCCTACCTATATATATTCTCTTTTCTACCTCAGATAGCATCATTCCATTTCCCCCAACATGGAATATACTCTTCCTCTCTGCTGCCTAATTAAATCCTGTCCACTTAAGGCTCTGCTTAAGTCTCAGGCAATTATTCTATTTTCCAATTCCAGCTTAGACTGATGCCTTCCGCTTTCTGATTCCACACTGTAACAGCTGTCAAGAGACAGTATGGATTCTGTGTTCGGGCTCTGCAGTTTGATGGCCTGGATTTAAATGCCAGCATCTTTTTTTCCATTATGGTGACTTCATTAAGTTATTTCATGTGTTGGTGGTTGTTTCCTCATCTGTAAAATGTAGCCCAGAACTGTAAGGATTAAATGAAATTATATCTGTAAAGCACTGCTGTGTCACTACCATTTTTAAATTGTCATACAATTGACTTAAACATTGTCTAAGTTTAATGTGTACAGCATATTGATTTGATCTATTGTAATATGATTAGGTAACACGTCTATCACGTCACATAATTATCATTTCATTTTGGGGGAAGAACAATGAAATGAGCATCCAATATTTGGCTTTCTCTATCTGACTTATATCTCTAAGTATAATGACCACAAAACCTATCCATATTGCAAATGCAGGATTATCTTATTTCTCATGGCTAAATAATATTCATATATATATATGAATTCATATATATATATATATATATATATCACATCTTACTTATTCATTCATCCACAGATGGACACTTAGGACCCTTTCATATCTTGGCTATTGTGAAAATACTGCAATAAACATGGGAGTCAGGGATATCATCACTGGCATCACAGGATGGCATCACTGACTCAACGGACATGAGTTTGAGCAAACTATAGGAGATGATGAAAGAAGGGGAGCCTGGCATGCTGCAGTCCATGGGGTTGCAAAGAGTCAGACACGACTTAGCAGCTAAACAGCAAAACATGGGAGTGCAGACATCTTTTTGATATCCTGTTTTTATTTCTTTTGGATATATACTCCAAAATGGGATTGCTGGATCATATGGCAGTTTTCTTTTTAATTTATGAAGAATATTCACACTGTTTTTCATAGTAGTTGTACCCAATGTACATGTCTAACAACAGTGTCCACGTGTTCCTTTGTCCCCATATCCTTGCCAAAACTTATCTCTTGCCTTTTTTTTTTTTTTTTGGCCGTATTGCGTAACTTGTGGGAATCTTGATTTCCTGACCAAGGATCAAACCTGTGCCCCCTACAGTGGAAGCATGGAATCCAAACTACTGGACCTTTAGGGAATCCCCTCTCCTGTCTTTTTGATAATAGCCATGCTAAAAGGTGTGAGGTGATATCTTGTGGTTTTGATTTGCATTTCTCTGATGATCAGCGATGCCGAGCATAATTTGATGTATGCTAGCTTAGTTTTCCATAAAGGATTGCCAAGTTCCTGGTGCCAAAGCCATTTCTCATGTCTAGCACAATGATAGGCATTAAGTAGGTATTAAATAAATACTGATTCATTTATTTCAGCATGTTGTTTCAAAAAGTACAAAGAACAGAGAAAAATAAGGCTTATTTTTCACCTAGGTTGTCATCAGAATTAATGATTTTGAAAGAGTATCTGCCTTTCTGGACTCAATGCCCTTGCTGACAAAATTAAAGGATGTCTAAATTTTATTAGATTTTATACATAGCAAGTCCTCCTTTATGGATTATATTTTATATACAGAAGAAAGCTACCAGAGAGAAGTCTTTTGGTATCTCTTTTGTCTAAATTTAAAACTGTACCTTTTTTTTAACAATTAAAAAAAAAAGTAAACAGTTTAGGTACTAAATAACAAAGGAATACCTACCCCCAAAGACAACTTTTCCTCATCAAGTAGAGATGATTCCAAAAAAATTTAACATATGTCAAAACATGTCTTGGAGACTGTCCAGAGCAGCCTGTAAAATTCTGTGAGCTCTCAGACTCTAGGCAGCAGCTTCTACCATGGTATGTTCTGGCTATGTGCATCTCATGCATTTTTAAAGCTCTGCTTTAAATGCAGGTTTATCAATAAAAATGCCACCAGAAAACAGCTTTGAAATTTTAATCTCTTCCTGAAATAAAAGGTTTCCTCAAGGCAGGCCTGGAATTGATTGTGTCTGAACACCATCCACTTTCATCATACAAGAGATTGTCTTACAGCTGCTAAATCCTAATTTTGCAAAAGTTTAAAAAAAATGCAGCTCTGCATCTCTCATCATCAAAAGCAGCATAATTTAAGCCTTTATTGTGTCAGTCATGAATTGTCTCTCCAGTAAGCTCACAATGTCAAAATATTCTTTCACATTAATGAGGATCCCTACAATTACAGAGTAGAAAACGTCATGGTGCACGGTTGAGCCGGTCTAATGGCAGAAATTACCCTGAATGTTAATGCACTAGTCAAAAACTTCAAGAGGAATTCCTGCTGCCACCAAAATGGACCCACAACTGGAGGATGGAGAGCTCCGCCACTTCTCTTAAGTTTTTCCGGCTGGAAGGTGCATCCTGCCAGGGAATCTTTTTATTTCTTTTTTACACATTGTATTGTAATACCTTAGCCTGCCTAGGGAATTAGCACAAATATTTTTTTAAGAGACTTTAGTCTTCTACAGAATGCAGTGTTTTTACTAACTAGTTTGCACACACAGAATTGAAACCTGTATCCAATTCTCTTCCATAAACTCAGCACAGTTTCCTCATCTCTCATATTCAGATACTTGTAGTGTCTGGCACATGCTATATAGATTCTTAGCAGGAAACTAGAACAGGAAACTGTTCTGGGCTTTCCCTGCTTCAACTCATCCTCTGTTCTATTTCCAAGTCAAGCTGCTGCTGCTGCTAAGTCGCTTCAGTCGTGTCCAACTCTGTGCGACGCCATAGACGGAAGCCCACCAGGCTCCCCCGTCTCTGGGATTCTCTAGGCAAGAACACTGGAGTGGGTTGCCTGTGCCCATGGCTGCGCGCTGTCTCCACCAAGTCAAGCTAGCTTTTAAAAATAAGGATGATTTCACTTATATGTGGGATCCAAAATGGTCATACTCATTAAAGCAGAAAGAAGAATAGTGGTTGTCAGGGGCTGGTAGCAGGGGGAATGGGGAGATATTGGTCAAGGGCACAAAATTTCAATTATACAGGATGAATGAATTATGGAGGGACTTCCGTGGAGGTCCAGTTGTTAAGAATCTGTGCTTCCAATGCAGGGGATGGGGTTCAATCCCTGGTCAGGGAACTAAGATCGCACATGCCACAGGGCACAACCAAAAGAGTAAATAAAGAAAACAAATTGTGGAGATCTATTTTACAGTATGGTGACTGTAACTAATAATACTGTATTGTATACATGAATTTCACTAAGAGCATATGTTAAGCTCTCACCACACACAAAAAAGTGGTAAGTATGTGAAGTGATGGATATGTTAATAATTAATAGTTTGACGGTGGTAATCACTTCACAATCGATACTATTATTAGACCATCATGTTGTACACTTTTAACATATACCACTTTTATGTATTAATTATACCTCAATAAAGCTGGGAAGAAATAATATGAATTTTTACTTTCCTGTTTTACACTCATGGGCCAAATTCAAATTCTCCAGCACAATAACTGAGTTATCTATAGTGTCCTTAAAGAAAAGAGAAGAAGAGTAAAGACAGAGAAACATGGAGGAGAAGGCCTTGTGAAGAAGGAGGCAGAGACTGGAAAGACGCATTTATGAGTCAAAGAATGCCAAGGATTGTGGGCAGTCACTAGAAGCTAGGAGAGAAGCATGGAACAGGGCTTCACACACACAGAGCGTCCAGAAGAAATCAGTCCTGCTGACACCCTGGTTTCAGACTTGCAATGTCTTAAAGTGTCAGAGAATAAACATCTATTGTTTAAAACCACCCAGTTTGTGGTGGTTTGTTCCAGCTGCCCTAGAAAACCAAGGCATCGACCTTTCTTAAAACAAAGGAATGCTTAAAGACACTGAAGTTGTTGCACAGGGAATAAAATGTAGGGAATTGGAAACCGTTCACACAGATGCTAAGAGTGGCTGAGAGTCAGCAGAGCGCAGTGAGGAACTGTAGGTCCGCAGTGGCAGGAAGCCACCGCCGCGCCAGACTCGAGAGATGAAGAGGAGAGAAAATGACTAAGCAGTTTCTGGAGCCCAGGAGCTGAGTTCCTGCCTCAAGCAGGCAGAGAGCAGTCCTGAAACCATGGAGGAGACATGTTGGCCTTACTAAAATATGACCAGCTCTAGGGAAACATGTAGTTACCCATCATTTCAATGGACTTGATACAGAATAGATCTTCATAATAACAGTTTTCAAATACAGTTGTTCCTTTCTTTGTCCCTCCTTAATATCCCTGTAATTAAGAATGAAATATATTTTTCTTTTATCCTAATTTCTCCAGGTGCTCTCCAAAGTTCAGATCAAAGGATATTCCCCACCACCTAAGAACATTCAGAGCATTCAGAGTGTGGCAAAGTTCTGTTTTGTTTTTTTTTTTCAATTCTTCTAAAAACAAACAAGCAAACTTTCTCGTCCTATACACTCAGTCCCGAGCCAGTTCTTGTGTGGCCTGACTTCATGGCTTTGGAATTTGATGCCCATTGACCATCACTGCCTTTCCGTTCCCCACAAAGACCCTTCAGCCTGTATCAAATCACTTTACTTTTCCACCGCTCTGGTCCACTTAATATCACCATGTTCACACATTGAAAATGTTTCTTATGGTTTTCTGTCAGGGATCTTGGCCTTTGCTCTGAGATACTCTTCTAATTATGGACCTTGCTTTGCAACTTTAAATTCTCCAAAGCTCTATTTCCATTTAAAATCATTTATATGACCATGGACCAGGGCTTACTTAGGTAAGTGGGGGTCTAGGGGAGAGAATAATTTTTTTCCAATCTACTATCACCCAATCTATTTTGATTGTCGAACTTTGCAGATCATTTGCAATATGTAAGTGTAAGAATTTTAAAGTCACGAGATGTGAGATCCTTGAGCTATCCTTGAGTAGTAACACAGAAGTAACACCATTATGAACGATATGAGGTCTGTGGAGCTATTACCCTGGATTCCATTTCAGCTCTGCCATTTACTACTCATAGACTCACAGACAACTCTTTAAGCTCTCTCTGTCCTAGTTTTCATCTCTAAACATGGATAATTAAAGTACTTGTCTCTTACAGATTGCTTAGATGAAACCAGATAATATTTGAATAATATATAGAACATAGTAAATGTTTAACTAATGTCATCTATGGTACTGTTCTTGCAATTTTCATTATCATTACTATTATTATTAAGAATTAAGATAAGAATCACTAGTGGTGAAGGGAAGAGGTAAGTGTAGAAACATGATAAGGGCTACAATTTGAAAGACAGAAAACTCACTAAAGGTGTGAAGGAAAATACCCCATAATACCTTGGTTCTGAGATATAGACCTTAAAGAAGTTGAGGAGATCTAACTTAATCATGTATAAGGCCCTACCCTAGGATTTTTATTAAAAAAAAATATGTTATCACATGCAATCTTCACTATAAGCCCATAAGGTACAGCTTCACAGTCTCATTTTACACATGAATACACTGGGGTTCATAAAAAGTAAATATCACACAACAGAAAACACGCAGCTTTCTATCCAGGCAAACAAAAGGTTTTATCCTAGATCCGCTCTTCACCAGTCATGCGGTGTTGAGGGGCTCGAGATAACTTTCAGAGTCATACATTTTTTATGTGTATGTTGTCAATAATATTAATACTCCTTATAACCAGTTCTGTAAGAATTCAAGGTGCTTATATAGGTCTTTGAACAGTGTTTTTTCACATATTATAGCCTCTCAATAAATGAGACTGATTTTCATTGTTATATTATTACAATTATTAACACATAAGCTAGCTTACCTGGTGTCCTGGCTAAGAGGAATCAATTACATACTGCCACAGAATTCTGAACTTCTCCTGCATAGGATTATATTTAGAATCACATTTCAGAAGAAAAGCGCCAAGAGGGCAAGAATTGTATTTATCCTACTCACTATACCCATCTTTTACATTCATGGGTTGAAAAATTCGCGCATATCTGGCTGGCTCGCTTTCAGAACCATGACTTGATCAGAGAAGACTACCAGCTGCCTTGTGGCTGTAAAATAAGGCACAGAAGCGAGCAGTGCTCACCATGAGTCTCAGTGTCATTGGGAATTGCTGTATATCTTCCACCGTGAGCAAAAGCAGAGATTTCAGAGGAAGAAACTGAGCACAAAAATGTCAAGGAAACTGAAGCGAAGAGATCCATCTGGAAGTGTCAGTGTATATTTTAAGACTTTTTTTTTAAATTGTTTACAGTTCTTGATTTCTTCCATCTTTCTTCTCTGTGTGTCTGTCTAACTCAATAGTTTATCACTCTTACAAAATCATGTTTCTGCTCTCAGGGAGGTCTTCTCTTCCCATAGGTATAATTAGCAATCCCACAAAGGAAATATCTGCTCCATAACAAATGTCATATCGTATGTTTGTCTCTGTAGGGAGTTGACTGTGAGAGAACTAAAATTTAGAGCAGACCTTACCCAAGCAAGCTTCACTTTCACAACCTAAATAAAGGCTTTGCAACTTCAACCTATGATTCATTAAGTTTGGCATTTACAAGGAAAATGCGTGCACTCCTTAGAAGCAGGTGAGCAGACCCCCTGGTTTAACTGGAATAATCCATGTTTTCTGAAATACTTTCAGTTAAACCTACTGTTCAAGAGTAGTTATTAATGGTGCCACTTTTTGCTCTTAAAAGTATCCCAGTTAGGATGATAAAATTTATGGTCCCCTATTTATAAGGAAATTCATAACCAAGTTCTCTGAAATCCATTCTAACTTATCTCCTCCACATCGTGATATAAAACCCTGTGATCATTCCTTTTCTGATCTCCATCCCAGTTTGTGTCATTCTTAGGTCTGCACCTGATTTGCACACCCCGAACATCACTGTACTTCCTTCGTGGCTGAGCATCTTTTGTTCATCTTCATTGTCCTTTTCCCCTCATCTTTTCCCATATCTTCCCTATTCCTGCTCCGCTGACTCTCCTTGACAATGTGTTACAGTAATTTTTGTTGGTACCATGCAATTTGTTTTTGATTACACATAGTTTTTCACTCTTCTCTACTTTAGTCGCTCCAATCAGTTTGCAAATTTCTCAGCAACTTAGAATGATCCATATATTTTGACTGCATTTCTTCTTCTTTTCCCTTGTAGAGTAAGGAAAATTCTGATTTCTGAAATAGCAGAGGTTAAGAATCAGAAATATGAGAAGGGCATTCAAGATTATTTGATTTAGCTCCTCCAGCTGAAGAATGAGGAAATGAATTCAGACACACTGAAAGATTAGCTCACAGTCAAGAGTTTACCACAGAAAGAGTTTAGCTTAGAACATTATTCTCCCCATTTTCATTCCAATATTTTTTCCACCTTACAGTCTACTATTGTTAATAGATCAAATTATCTCATACATGTTTTTAAATATAGTAGTGTTTTTGTCTTTTAGTTTCTCAGAAAGAGACTCAAAGCTTCATCTCCAGGGCAACTAGGACAATCAGGCCAGTCTCACAAGTAAATTAAAAAGTACACGGTGTGAGGTCAACAGTTTCAGCTCCCTCCTCTCAGTCCAAGCACATTCTCAATGGCTTTAGCACTTAGATATGCTAGCTAACAAAAGCACCCATGAGAAAGACAGCAAATTAAACCTTACTCTGCATTCGTATGTGGCAGCTCTGATTCCTGTATTTAATTCTTCACTGAAATTTGGAAAGATCAATGAAAGAAGAGATCAAAATAACATTAGGGCTCCTTGAAAGTAGGATCCCTTTCTGAGGAATCAAAGGGCATCAAAAGGGGAAATCTGGGCACATGGATAGCAACTTAATACATTTATTACAGGGTCCAACTCTGAAGATAATGATCCATATTATTTAAAGACTAACTGTCCTTTTTCTGCATTGATTTCTAGATTAGGCATATTTCTCTTTTGTTAAAACAGATTTTCTTATGAGTATAATTCTCTTCCTAAAAGGGAGAATGCTTTAAATTTGAAGTATCTTTTAGACCAGTTTAGAATTAGCAAAGCATGACCCAGTAACAAAATGCCTGAAGTTAAGCAAATAAACAAACATTTTGCACTTCCAGATTTAGTAAGCCCTACAAACCAAATGACTTGGGAAAGATTAATAACTTTGGGAACAGCAGATTTCTGAGATGCTTAATAACCATGGAAGACTATACAAAGCCACAGAATCAGGATGTGGGAAAAAGTGAAGGGAGAAAGGACTTAAGTAATAGGCAACATTTCATGGTAGCCTTCTCCTTTTATGGAATGCACTGGTGCATTTTTTTTTTCTCTTTTCTTCATCTATTCAGTAGCTACTGATCTCCCTTTAGAGATGTGACAGACACTGCTGTTTGTCTACTCAAAACCTTTTCTTTACCAAGAGAATTCAAATTTTGTTCCATTATTAGAAGGTCAGGGAGGCCCTGTGTTCAATAAAGGTAGGCTCAGGAGATGAGCATATTTAATCAGTCAGTCATGTGAGTCCTGTTTCTTTTTCCAGCTTTGGGTTTGCAGTGAGCACATGGCTGGTTTTGAGCTACGTGATCGCAGGCTATATGCTATGAAGATACTCTGGGATTTTCTTTCCCAATCAAAAGAGAAGTCAGTCTCTCTCCCCTTCTGTCTCTTCCCCCCATCCTCCCCCCCCCTCTGCCGACTTCACAAATAGAACCCTGATCTCCACTTGCCTTCACAGCTCAGGCTTGCAAACTAAGGCACTCCCTTCCTGGGACTCTAGTTTGTACAAAGGAGATTGTGGGACTTCTCAGCCTCCATAGTCCCATGAGCCAGTTGCCTTTAATAAATCTCTTTCTAGGTATGTGTGTGCATGTGTGTTTGTATATGTACAGTTCAGTTCAGTTCAGTCGCTCAGTCGTGTCTGACTCTTTGTGACCCCATGAATTGCAGCACGCCAGGCCTCCTTGTCCGTCACCATCTCCCGGAGTTCACTCAGATTCACGTTCATCGAGTCAGTGATGCCATCCAGCCATCTCATCCACTGTCGTCCCCTTCTCCTCCTGCCCCCAGTCCTTCCCAGCATCAGAGTCTTTTCCAATGAGTCAACTCTTCGAATGAGGTGGCCAAAGTACTGGAGTTTCAGCTTCAGCATCATTCCTTCCAAAGAAATCCCAGGGCTGATCTCCCTTAGAATGGACTGGTTGGATCTCCTTGCAGTCCAAGACACTCTCAAGAGTCTTCTCCAACACCACAGTTCAAAAGCAACAATTCTACGGCTCTCAGCCTTCTTCACAGTCCAACTCTCACATCCATACATGACCACCGGAAAAACCATAGCCTTGACTAGACGGACCTTCGTCAGCAAAGTAATGTCTCTGCTTTTGAATATACTGTCTAGGTTTGTCATAACTTTTCTTCCAAGGATTAAGCGCCTTTTAATTTCATGGCTGCAGTCACCATCTGCAGTGATTTTGGAGCCCCCCAAAATAAGGTCTGACACTGTTTCCACTGTTTCTCCATCTATTTCCCATGAAGTGATGGGACCAGATGCCATGATCTTTGTTTTCTGAATGTTGAGCTTTAAACCAACTTTTTCGCTTTCCTCAAGAGGCTCTTTAGTTCTTCTTCACTTTCTGCCATAAGGGTGGTATCATCTGCATATCTGAGGTTATTGATATTTCTCCCGGCAATCTTGATTCCAGCTTGTGTTTCTTCTAGTCCAGCATTTCTCATGATGTACTCTGCATATAAGTTAAATAAACAGGGTGACAGTATACAGCCTTGACGTCTCCTTTTCCTATTTGGAACCAGTCTGTTGTTCCATGTCCAGTTCTAACTGTTGCTTCCTGACTTGCATACAGATTTCTCAAAAGGCAGATTAGGTGGTCTGGTATTCTCATCTCTTTCAGAATTTTCCAGTTTATTGTGATCCACACAGTCAAAGGCTTTGGCATAGTCAATAAAGCAAAAGTAGCTGTTTTCTGGAACTCTCTTGCTTTTTCCATGATCCAGCGGATGTTGGCAATCTGATCTCTGGTTCCTCTGCCTTTTCTAAAACCAGCTTGAACATCAGGGAGTTCACAGTTCACGTATTGCTGAAGCCTGGCTTGGAGAATTTTGAGCATTACTTTGCTAGCCTGTGAGATGAGTGCAATTGTGCGGTAGTTTGAGCATTCTTTGGCATTGCCTTTCTTTGGGATTGGAATGCAAACTGACCTTTTCCAGTCCTGTGGCCACTGCTGAGTATGTACACATACATATAAATATATAGATAGAGAGGAGAAGCAGACAAAAAGAGATGTGCCAAGAGTTCTGTTTCTTGGAGAATCCTTATACAGATGTTGGTACCAGGATTGGATTCAGAGAAACAGAATTTTAAGGATGAGTTTTCTGAATTGGTTCTGCAGTTGCTAGAACCAACTCTCTTATTTCATGAGATTTAAAGGTGCTAATGACTTTATTTCTAGTAGTAGAGAGAGCACTGAAAAAAAGAGAGAGAGACAGAAAAGAAGTCGCTCTTTCCTTCAGCATTTGGACTTTGAAATGTGATGATGCGATGCTTGGTGCTCTGATGACCATCTTATAATTGTGAAAAGAAAGCCAAGAAAATGACTTCTTCTAAAAACAAAATCTGACTTGGGATAAAGTAATTCTAGTTCGGCATGACTAGTTTTTAGTTGACAAAATGTGAACCTTGGAACTGCTGGATAAATTAGACAGATGTCACTTTTCTGCCTAAATATGCTTTCCTAACTCAACTGAGTAAAAAACAAAGCTTCACCATGACCTGAAAGACCTTACATGACTTGGTCACAGAAAAGAGTCAAACACAGCTTTGTGACTAAACAACAATCCATTTAATCTCGGCTCTCATTTGCCTTCCCCTTACTTACACTGGTTCAGTCATACAGAATT
This sequence comes from Nanger dama, assembly GCA_917880005.1. Lineage (NCBI taxonomy): Eukaryota > Metazoa > Chordata > Mammalia > Artiodactyla > Bovidae > Nanger > Nanger dama. Next base: position 7,399,345 of record CAKJTW010000032.1, on the reverse strand, counting down.
CCTTGCATTTCCAGAAATGGGAAGGCCAAATGCTTCTGTGTTTATTGTTACAGATACCTGCATGGCTTGTTTCTTCACTTAACTGATGTAGAGACCTTTCCCTAATGATCATAAGTAAATCATCTTGTTTTACTATTCTCTTAGCCTGATGCATATAGTTTTCTTCTTAAAACTCATAATCAATTGACATCATATATGTAGATGTATTTATTTCTGTACTGTTTTGCTTCTCACACTGTTATAAAATTCATACAGTTGGGACCTTAGTACATAGTTACATTTTTGCCAGGCTTCCCGGATGGTGCAGCAGTGAAGAATCCACCTGCCAATGGAGGAGATGCAAGAGATGTGGGTTCAATCCCTGGGTCAGGAAGATCCTTGGAGGAGGAAATGGCAACCCATTCCTGTGTTCTTGCCTGGGAAATTCCATGGACAGAGAAACCTGGTGGGCTGCAGTCTAGGAGATGCAAAGAGTCAGACACAACTAGGCACTGGGCACAATTTTGCTAGTACCTAGAAGAATGCACACATGAGTGTCTACTGATGTAGTGTCTACATGATTGAATCAATGAGAACTTCTCTGCCATTCACCTGATGACTTGAGGCCAGAGTTGCCAAAGTCCATTCTCCAGCCACTGAAACTCCTTTAGCCGGCTGTAGGTAGATCAATAAAAAATGTCTCCCATTCCTCCCTTCCTTCTTTTCTGTTTGTCAGATAAAATGAGTAGGAAGGAGAGAAAGGAACAAAAAAGCCACTTAATCAGCCTCAAGTCTCTGCATAATTTTACTTTTGATTCTATTTGCAACTAGCCTCTGGGTCAAAGCATTAACTACAAAAACCAAATCCGAAGGAATTTAATTGGCATTTTGAAACTTTTGTTCCTGGAGCCATCCACTTACTATTTCTCTGGAGCATGTGGAAACAGATTTGAATCACCAGTGCTGTGTCCATCCATGATCTAATACATGGACCCCAAACCCCAAGTGAGGATAAAAGCCATCAGCCATCCTTGGTATAAGCCCTCGTGTTTGTCTTCAGTTTTATAGAGAAAATTCAATGAAATAATTACTGAAGATTTTACTTACACTATAGTGCTTTCCTTTGATGCTTGGTACCTTCTGAATATTTGTATCCCTTCAGAATTCATGTGTTGAAAATCTAATACCCAAAGTGATGGTATCAGGAGGTGGGTAGGTCATGAATGAAGAGCCTTCATAAATGGGATTAGCGCCTTATAAAAGAGGCTCCAGAGAGATCCAAGGGCTCCTTAGCTCCTTCTTCAGGGTGAGGATACAAGAAGTCTGCAACCAAAAGAGGTCCCCATCTGACCATGCTGGTACCTCGACCTCTGACTTGAGCCTCCAAAACTGTGGGAAATAGATTTCTGTTGTTCATAAGCCAATTAGTCTACAGTATCTATAATACCAGCCTGAATACCTATAATACCAGCCTGAGGTCGCAAAGAGCAGACTAAGCAACTGAACTGAACTGAACTGAGCTTGGAATGTATACCAGTTACTTGACATGTTTATTTCATTTAGAATTCAGAGTAACCCTTGGAGATATAATATGGTTTCCATTTAAAAAATTAGGAAACAGAATCAGAGAAGTTCCATAGCTTTCCAAAATCACTTAGCTCATTTCCTAGTTAAAAAAATAACTTGGATGGGCACTAGGTATGTGAACTACACAGCTCTAGCTCTTTCCCTTGCATTCGCTGATAATAGCACAAAGTGTTCTTTCATTAGGTGTGACATTAGTTTGTATAACGAAACAATGGTTTTTCACTGAAAACAACCAGTGTGGAGAGACTCTATGGGTAGAGGTGGGATTTGAATTTTTGAATTTAAAGGATGGATGGGATTTGAGTAGGCAGAAGAAAGCCAAAGACCTCAAGGTAATTGTGTATCATCATAGGCAGACACAGAGATATGGGAATGAGCATAGCACGTTCAGTGGTAAGTGAGGGGTCCATCTTTGTGAAAGGAGTCAATATAATGGGGACCTATGATTCTAGGATCATTTCAATGTTATGTTAATGTACCATCAGTTGTGAATGACAGAGATTAATAATAGCAATAATAGCTGCAATACGTTCTTTGCTAATTAGTACACTAAGCAGATTTCATACAATCTTCACAACAATGGTGAAAGACAGTCCTATTACATGTGTTTAATAGTTGAGGAGACTAAGGGTCACAAATCTTAACTAGGATTAAGCAGAGAGCAAGTTGCTATGCTCACCCTAACTCATGATGAGAGCTGACTTGAGAGTTAGATCAAAGAGATGGAGTCAACAGTTGTTAAAACACACCAGACCTTACAGATTTATAAAACAAAACTAATAAAGAGAATTTTAAAATATCTTTGGTAATCACATAATAAATTATTAGCTTCTTTTATAAATGAGAAGATCAGTTTAGTCGCTCAGTTGTGTCCAACTCTTTGTGACCCCACGGAGCTTCCCTGTCCACCAGCTACTCCCAGAGCTATAAATAAGAAGTCAGTTCAGTTTAGTCACTCAGTCATGTCCTACTCTGCGACCCCACGAATCGCAGCACGCCAGGCCTCCCTGTCCATCACCAACTCCAGGAGTTCACTCAGACTCATGTCCATCGAGTCAGTAATGCCATCCAACCATCTCATCCTCGGTTGTCCCCTTCTCCTCCTGCCCCCAATCCCTCCCAGCATCAGAGTCTTTTCCAATGAGTCAACTCTCTGCATGAGGTGGCCAAAGTACTGGAGTTTCAGCTTTAGCATCATTCCTTCCAAAGAAATCCCAGGGCTGATCTCCTTCAGAATGGACTGGTTGGATCTCATTGCAGTCTAAGGGACTCTCGAGTCTTCTCCAACACCACAGTTCAAAAGTATCAATTCTTCAGCGACTGAGGTCCAGAAACGTTAATTGCCCATATCATAGGGCAAGCCAACATTATAATACTAACGAAATATTTTTTCTCTCTCCTATTTATTATTATTTTTATTGCTGTTTTTCCAGTCAAAGATTACAGAGTACAACAATGTTGTTAAGTTCCCTTTTATCAAAATCACATGAATATTCCAACAAAGACTAGTTGTCACTCTCCATATAATTAATACTTGCGATCATCTGTATTAGTTAAGTAAATCACACTAAGATATGATGCCTTTTCCAAAAACAGATAAATTACACAGATTATAAAATTAAATACTATTTTGCTAGTTTAGTGTTTAATAATTTTAATTCAAAATAGTGAAAACTGCCTTGTGAATTTGCCTTAAGTGAGAAAACTAAATTATGACTAGATGATGTGATTAATAACATCTGGACCAGGGAAGGAACTTGTAAGAGTCACAACACCTCTTCCGTTTGAAACAAAAGACAATCAGTCTGTTTCCCCAAAAGTAGGGATCTAGACAGCTATGTGGGAGAAAATAGAATACAAACTAATAAAAAAAGATAACTCAGGAGTTAGATGGATTGATATTTGAATTCTTAAATGTTGTTTAGGAAAAGGCAATGGCACCCCACTCCAGTACTCTTGCCTGGAAAATCCCATGGATTGAGGAGCCTGGTGGGCTGTAGTCCATGGGATCGTGAAGAGTCAGACACTACTGAGCGACTTCCCTTTCACTTTTCTCTTTCATGCATTGGAGAAGGAAATGGCAACTCACTCCAGTGTTCTTGCCTGGAGAATCCCAGGGAAGGGGAGCCTGGTGGGCTGCCGTCTATGGGGTTGCACAGGGTCAGAAACAACTGAAGCGACTTAGCAGCAGCAGCAGCAGCAGCAGGAAAAGCAAAACAAAGGAAGAAGCAAAAACAGTAAGGAGAAATAAAAGAAAAAAATAGAAACTGATCACTAAATTAAATGCCATTTTACCCCTGAACTCTTAACATGTTATTTCTTTTTAGGCGAACTATATTTTCTTTGTTCCAGGAAAGTACCTTTTACTTGAAGTAGCTATAAATATCCCACTTAACTCAGTGTATTTGTTTGGTCAATGAATTATATGGTTACCCTTCTTATTCTCTGAGAACTCCACTTAAGCATATAATACATAAAGCAACCACCTTCACTGTCCCTGTGCCCCAGGGAGTAAAAGAAAAGAAGGATAAAGATGTTAAGTCTCTAAGCCTCACTCTCAGTTCATTTCAGATCATATTAACCCTGAGGAAGAGTCCACCTATCTCTACAGTCATATCATCAACACTTTATTGTTATTCTTATCTGAGATGAAGAGCTTTGTTTTGGGTCCACAAGGTAGGCAGCAAGTAGTTCTCACACCTTTATTTTAAGAACAAAAAAATGTCATCAAGCTCCGGTCATTGTAATAGATTAGGGGAAATTTTTCATTAAAGTGGCAACTGAGTCCTCTTCACACTTTCTGAAGGGAAGGAAAGTGACTGAAGAAAGTGGACATGGATTTAGGAAGTGATGAAATTCTGGAAGAGAGACTGAGTTAAGATGTGAGAACAGAGTAAGCAGATGAAGACTTAGATGGAGGAATTGAATAAATGATTTAAGGTCCGAACCAGAGGGATGAATATTTTCAATATTTAATAAACCAAAGTGACCTGAAGCCATATGATACTGTGAATGGATGGTCTAAAATGAGATCTCTACTGTGTGCAACAAGAGTTGTGCTCTTGGACAAGCAGAATATAAGTGGAGAACATGGAGGAGGATTGCTGATAAAGAAGGAAAAAGCCATGAGGAGTCGTTTTTGCATTCACCGACCCCTCTCCCTTTTGTTTTCCTTAAATCTGGGGAGGAGAGACAGTGGCTGTGAAAAATGGCCCCGAACAAGCCAACAAGCTGAGAACCAGCTGGGGCAGCACCATTTCAGGGTAGCCCTACAGGTGCCATTTAGTTACAGCTCATTACACAAATAAATGCTAACTGGAGGGAGCTTAACATTTCAGTGTTGGTTGTTGTTTTTTTTTTTTTTTCTCATGCTAACCAAACCAAATGCTGGGCACAGCTGGAAGGTGACTGCCATCTAGGAGGGATCCTCTTCCTTAGTCTTTAAATACTACCACATAAGGTCGCTCAAGTACCAGTCTTTAGCAACTACTCCAGAAAATTCCTAGACTGAAGTAGATAGTGCCTGATTCTTCCTCCTCCTGAGATATATATACTAGTGGCCTAATTAAATACATTAGAAATCAATTAGTAGGATGGCTAAGAGTGTGAGCTTTAGCAACAGACCTAAATTTTCATTTCAGCCCTGCCAGTTTCTGGCAATCTTATATCAGTAAAAATAGCTTAAGTTCTCAGATTCACTTTTTCCACACTTAGGAAGGGCACTTTAGGGGTGTTGTAGATATGAATTAAATACAGATAGAATCCTTAGCCCAAAGCCTGATCACACACTCAAGAAATGATAGCTATCACTATAAAAATTAATTTCAATTATACTTCATTACATGAGTCACTTTAGCGATTTGCTATTATACATGGGAAAAATCAATGTAAGTCCAAATCCCTAGTAACTCCCTTCATGCCTGGTACCCTACAAATCTCCCTCAATGAGCCGCATTACTTTTTCTGTTTCTTTAGTGTAACAACTCCTTTTCCATTGTGAGGGTCTTTGCATAGTTCTGTTTTTATTTCCAGATGAGTTCCTGACATTTTTTTCTGGAGAGCTGATCCTTCACCTTTAATTAAATGTCACTTCTCCACAGAGGTCTTGATTATCTGAGTCACAGTCTCACATCACCCATCACACCATTTATCACTGTATAAAAATACATGTAATATCTGTAGTCTTTAAAAAATACATACACCTATCATGTCAGCCTGTAAGTTCTGAGAAATCCAGAACTTTCTTCCCTGGGCACCAGTGCAGTTCAGTTAGTTCAGTTCAGTCATTCATTCGTGTTCAACTCTTTGCAACCCCATGGACTGCAGTACACCAGGCTTCCCTGTCCATCACCAACTCCTGGAGCTTACTCAAATTCATGTCCATCTCATCGGTGATGCCCTCCAACCATCTCATCCTTTGTCATCCCCTTCTCCTCTGGCTTTCAGTCTTTCCCAGCATCAGGGTCTTTTCCAATGGGTCAGCTCTTTGTATCAGGTAGCCAGAGTATTGGAGTTTCAGCTTCAGCATCAATCCTTCTAATGAATATTCAGGACTGACTTCCTTTAGGATTGACAGGTTGGATCTCCTTGCAGTCCAAAGGACTCTCAAGAGTCTTCTCCAACACCACAGATCACAAGCATCAATTCTTCAGCTCTCAGCTTTCTTTAGTCCAACTCTCACATCCACACATGGCTACTGGAAAAACCATAGCTTTGACTAGATGGACCTTGGTTGGCAAAGTAATGTTTCTGCTTTTAATATGCTGTCTAGATTGGTCATAGTTTTTCTTCCAAGGAGCAAGCATCTTTTAATTTCATGGCTGCAGTCACCATCTGCAGTGATTTCGGAGCCCAAGAAAATAAAGCCTGCCACTGTTTCTGTGGTTTCCCCATCCATTTGCCATGAAGTGATGAGATTGGATGCCATTATCTTTGTTTTTAATGTTGATTTTGAAGTCAGCTTTTTCACTCTCTTCTTTCACTTTCCTCAAGAGGCTCTTTAGTGCCTCTTCACTTTCTGCCATAAGGGTGATGTCATCTGCCTATCTGAGGTTATTGATATTTCTCCCAGCAATCTTAATTCCAACTTTTGCTTCATCCAGGCTGGCATTTTGCATGATGTACTCTGCATATAAGTTAAATAAGCAGGGTGACAACATACAGCCTTGACATACTCCTTTTCCAATTTGGAACCCATCTGTTGTTCCATGTCTGATTCTAACTGTTGCTTCTGACTTGCATACAGATTTCTCAGAGACAGGTAAGGTGGTCTGATAATCCTGTCTCTTGGAGAAGAAATACAGCACCTGGCATCCAGCAGTCACTCCACAAATGTGTGCTTAGTCAACAAGCTCACTGACCCAGGTCACTGGAGTATAATTCAGAGAAACACTTACCTGTAATTTTTATGGTCTGAAGGCTTACTACAGTGTTTGAGTGTTTGAGTATAGTATATTATAGGTGAATTCAGGGGGAAAATGCATTATATTATGCTTTGGACAAGGCACATCCCAAGCATCCACTGATTAAAATTTTGCTCACTGTTGGTTTTTGTGTATTTAATATTATCCTACCCTTCAAAATCTACTAAAATATTTTATATACTTTATTCAGTAGTTTCTTAACAAATATGTATATTACCATTTTTGCATATATGTGGGCAGCAGAGAGAAAGAAAAAGGGAGAGAATGTGTGTATACATAAAACTCTCAAAAGCCACAAAATGAACAAGAATGTTAGTGGTTCCCATCACATTTATTTATATTTTAAAGGGTATGGAATATCCACTTTCTCTCTATTCTACTCAAAACATACTGTGGCTCTCTGTAAACACTCTTTATTTTGTCGGCATTAGAATCTTACAACACATACCAGGCTGTAATGCATTTTCATATAGCTTCATTTTCTTGACTTTATATGAATGACCCATGTGGGAGGGGGTTGTTATTTTCCATTACTAAATGCCACATGCACTGTAATAAAGAACACAGTTTTGAACACATCTCCAGAGAGATCCTCTCATCTCCTGTTTTTCCCCCTTACTTAGTCAAACAAAATTGCACATCCAGTTGGAAAGTGTCAGTGATTCTCATTCTCATCCATTAACAACAGTATATCAAAAAAAAAAAAAGATGTTATTCCTGTAACACAGAGCAGAACCATTTCCTAAAGCAAGAAAAGGAGGGCAGGCAAGGGAGTAATAACGCTAATCCAAAAGCATATTTGACATGAAGCAGAAATCATACATAGATGGTGAATAATAACAGGGACAAAGTAGTAGTTAGTTCAGAGAAGGGAGTCAAAGCATTACACCAGTGCAACATACTGTCATAGAATTAATCACTGAAGATTGTCAAAATGCTGGCCAAGAACCCAAAAGGGCTTCTCAGGTGGCACAGTGGGAAAGAACCTGCCTGCCCATGCAGGAGACAGATGTGGGTTTGATCCCTGGGTCAGTAAGGTCCCCTGGAGTAGGAAATGGCAACCCACTCCAGCATTTTTGGCTGGAAAATTCCATGGACAGAGGATCCTAGCAGGCTATAGTCCATGGGGTTGCATAAGAATGGGATATGACTGAGCAACTGAGCACACAGTGCATAAGAACCCAAAGTCCCCAGTCCACTGGGTTACTTAAAATCTGTGTCAAAACTGAGAAGCAAGAGAAGACGCTGCTTGGTGAGTTAGCAGCTTAAATGTTACTAAATATTACTCCTTCTGCCAGTGCTCTATTACCAGACTTCCACTGCTGTTACTACTTTACAGCTCTACAGCCATCATTTAGTGCCACGTACACAAAGGGTGCTCAGTTCGTGAAGGTGGTACACACACACACACAGAGGTATATTTGTGTGTATATAGCTAACAATATTTCTCAAGTCCACTTTCTAAAAAGGCACTTATAAGGTAATCATGATAACTTGGGTTAGCATAACGGTTTACAGAGCATAATGATTACCTTCTATAAAGCAGGAAATGATGATTTTATACATCTTTTATAATGAAGGAAACAGAAGGGACATCCAAAAATAAGACCAGGATATTCTGGCTCCAAGTTCTGTTTTTCTGTTGTAACTGATTCCCTCCTTTTGAGGACACTCCCTTTATGAAGACGGGAAGAATTGAGGCTGAAACATATTATTTTCCCTCTTCCAAATACTTATGAAAATATAAACACAAATACTTTCAAATTTGCTTTTTATCCTCTACTCTAAAATTGCAAAAATAAATGTCAGCCTGAGAATTGTGTTTCCTGACATACGTTTAACTCCAGTCAGATAACAAGATAGGCAGATGCAATAAATAAGAAATTAAGTACAGAGAGAGAAAAGAGCAAGTGAAACAAAACATAAAGCAAAGAAACTTACCCATATGTTATGTGAAAACTTGAAATATAGTGGACGTGAAATTTGAAAGTAATAGGAAGAAGATGTATGTTGCCAAGACAATTGGTCCTATAGACGGAACATTTAAAAACTGACTCTTACCTCAACCATACAAAAATTGTAATTTAGGTGGCAGTAAAACTAAATGTGAAAAACAAAGTCACTCAGCTTTTATCAGAAAGTTGAAAAAAAAATTGTATCTATGTGGCTAGGAAATGATATGTATGTATGTATCTTTCAGAAGCATGTATATATACACAGGGAAACATGTATAAGAAAATCTACAAAAGCATAGCCTGTAATAGGAAAAGTAATGAAAGTACTCTTTGTAACCCCATGGACTGTAGCCTACCATGCTCCTCTCTCCATGGGATTCTCCAGCCAAGAATACTGGAGTGGGCTGCCATTTCCTTCTCCAGGGGATCTTCCCAACCCAGGGATCAAGTTTGGGTCTCCTGCGTTACAGGTAGATTCGTTACCATCTGAGCCACCAGGGAAGCCCAATTGAAAGTAATCAATCATAATTTAAAAATTCTGATACAAATAGATATCTTAAAAAACAAAATTGTGGCTCAGTTACGTTACATGACTTACTGAAGGAATGACAGAGTTTGATTCCTGTGCAGATCTCATAATATTCAGTTATCCAGAGATTCCTTTATGCTCCATCACTCATCTTAGAGGATAAAAAGCTGTTCTATCAGTCTCTTCAGGCTTTAGGAGACTCACAGGCCAAACCTATACAATATTATATTGATGAGAACCACAGAAATCATGTATTTTAATCATCTAGTATTTTACAATTTTTATATTTTTATTTTCAGCTTGCAAATATTACACAAAGTTTAAATACAAGTGCTACATAAATATAATTTTAAAACAAAAGCCTCTGAAAATTTCCCTGATCAGAAATAACCACTCTAACTAATTGGATGCACGTAATTACAATGCTTTTCATGAGTATTAGCATATTTTTCATTACTATTAGTTATCTTTACATAAGAATCAAAAATATTATTTTGCAACTTGAAATTTTTCAGGTAATTTGACTTGTTCATACATTATCTAACTTTCTTTTATTTACAAGGACTGTATAGGTTTTCATTATTTAACCAGTTTCAAATTGATGTGTATTTAGCTTGCTTTCATTGGTTCCTTTACAAAGGAAACTAACAAACACTCTTGTAGGTGTCTTATCAAACACTTGGGGGATATTTATATAGGATAAAATCCAAAAAGTAGAAATGTTAAGTATAAAGGTATAGCCGTTTTAAATTTTTATAAATATTACTAAATCATCCTAAGAAAAGACTACTCAGTCCCATTAATAGTATACTACTATGTAAGTTTTAGGATACTTCATCTTATGAACTTGAACACCAAAAAATTTTGCAGCTCACAATCCTCAATTAAAAAAAAGACAATAAACGTGCTTGGCAAATTGATGTCACAACATTATTATAAACACCAGATAGAATACTATGCAGAAAAACATTTGATACAAGTCTTTATTTCAAAACTCAATCTTTTAATTAAAATAGAGTTACTGCCTATGGTAAAAAGTACCTGCATATGTGTAAACAATACAAATGAGTTTTATAATCAAAAGTAAATATTCCTTCCACACCAGATGCCCCATCCGTTTCTGTGAAGGCATAGAAATGGTCTGTTTAAACACAACATAATCATCTATATGTTTATGTATATATGTGTCTCTCTGTGTACATGTGCATATAGAGAGAGGACAAATTAGATGATGTTTTTGATGAGTGTGGCAGATTGTTCAACATTCATTTTAAACTCGTGATGTGCAGATGTGCAGAAGCTAGAAAGTGAAAGCTTATATCCCCTAGAACTCCATACAGCTAGCCTTCCAGATCTGGTTTATTCCCTATGAGAATGATGGAGTGGGGTGAGATTTCTAAGGAGAAAACAGGTCAGAGGTGAAGCTTTTATGCTTTTGTGTTTGCTGCTGCGGAGCAGAGTCAGAGAGGCCTTTGGTTTTTCTTGGCAGCGTTGGTAGAGATGTCAGTACTAAGTCACCGTTTCATAATCGTCAAGAGTCAGGGCATGGGTCAGCTGTCTTCTTGATGTGGCCTGGTTCTGGAACTGGTAATAAAAGTGGAATGCCATTCTCATTGCCTTATCCTGATCTCAGTGGGGTTAGAGTCCTATGGGTGCGCCACTGATTTCCAGGGTAACAGGCCAATGGAACTTTTCAAGTCCTTCTCATTTTTTTCTTCATGTGCATTACATATAAGTTCCCTCAATGTTTAATACTACTCACGGTTCTACGTGACATTTTTTTCACAATTCTAATAGCCTAATCTGCTTTAATTTAATCTGCACTGATATAACTCTCTCCATCCTTCCATTTTCATAGTTACTGAGTCATTTGATTGTTAAGGATGCATTTTTATAAATACACTATAGTTCCTGATGGTTTGTTTGAATTATATCTATTATTAATTTTCTGTTACCTCTGTTACTCTTTATTCAGTCCGTGTACTGATTTTACAAATCAGCAATTATCATTTTTATTTTAAGATCTCTAAGAACTGCTTGTTCTTTTTAATAGTCATTTTAAACTAAATATTATTCATTTAGTTATATATTACATTGTATTTGCAATTTTCTCCTTATATCCTTAAGATTTGTTGTCTTATTTTTTATTAAAATATAATTTACATTTGAGTCAGTTCTAATGAGGTGGATGAAGCTAGAGCCTATTATACGGGATGCAGTTGGGGAAAGAAAAGAGTGGGATGAATTGAAAGAGTTGCATGGAAACGTACATTATCATATGTAACATAGATAGATAGCCAGTAGCAATGTGCTGTTTGACTCAGGGAGCACAAACTGGTGCTCTGTGACAACCTAGAGGTGTGGGATGAGGTGGAAGGTTGAAAAGAGAGGGGACATACATATTCCTATGGCTGATTCATGCTGATGTATGGCAGAAACCGACACAATATTGTACAGCAATTACTGGTAGTGGGAGGGGGTTCAGGATTGGGAACTCATGTACACCCATGGCAGATTCATGTTGATGTATGGAAAAACCAATACAGTATTGTAAAGTAAAATTAAAAAGTACCCTCCAATTAAACATAAATACATTAAAATAAAATATAATTTACATTTAGTAAAGTTGTTCACTTTTACAATGAAATTCTGTAAGTTTTGACAAAAACTTAGTCATACAAGATGTCCATCACCTCAATTAAGATACTCATTACCTAAAAAATTCCTTCTTCTCTTTTGAAACTACTTCTTATCCTCATTCCTGTTCCCCACTAGTTTTGCCTTTGCAAAAACATATAAGTGAAATCAGACAATTTTGAGTATGGTTTCATTCACTTAGCATAATGCATTTGAGATCCATTTACATTTTAATGCATCAGAGATTTGTTGCTACTTATTATATCAGAGATTTAATGTATCAGAGATGTGCTGCTATTTATTGCTGAGTAGCAGTTCATTGTATACCACATAGTTCATTGTATATCACAGCACAGTTTGTCTCCTCAGTCTCCAGTTAAGGTTAATCATGCAAGAAAATGTGATTGCTCTCCATAACATTATGATGTTTGCACATATTAAAATAATTAAACACTAAAAAAAATTAACACTTAGATATTTTATTTCTACAGAAGAACAGACATTTAGCTAAAATATCTGAATACTTGATTTTTGCAGCTTTTATTGAAAAGAATGGAGAGAAAACTTGTCTGGATTATCAGTTAATAGTTCTGTGTAGCAAAAGGAATTTTCTATACATTAGAGCACCCAAAAGAAGTTTTGAGATCCCAGAACAGGCCTAAATAAGTTTGCCAACATAAGCAAACCCATGCATTATATCCTAAGGAGAGATACACTTCACATTTGCTGGGATGGTTAAGAAATCCTGCAGAACATATACACCAAGTTTCAAAATTTTTACTTTTTCAGGAAAATTCCAATCACTTGAATTAAGAAACCAAAGTGAAAAGTATTAGTCCCTCAGTACTGTCTGACTCTTTGCGACCCCCATGAACTGTAGCCCATCAGGTTTCTCTGTCCATGGAATTCTCCAGGTAGGAACAGTGGAGTGGGTTGTCATTCCCCTTCTCCAAGGGTTCTTCCCCACCCAGGGATCGAACCTGGGTGTCCCACATTGCCAGTGGATGCTTTATTTTCTGAGCCACCAGGTAAGCCCATAAGAAACCAAAATGGAGAGCAATTAAGATTTTTTCCTGAAAGAGCTCAAACATTCACAAGTGCATATAAAGCAGGAGTCAGAGAAATTATGACAGCAATAGACTGAGATGATGATCTCCCTTTTTGGCCTGACGGTCTGTCCCATAAAGCCACGTGTCAATGACCTCATATTCTGAGTGAGAGATGAGAGAGTTCCTCCAACACACCACAAAAAATAGACCTGAATTAACTTCCCCCAGCAAAGAATACAAATGTGAGATTTGGAAAAATATATTCCTAGTCCTGAACTGCAAGAAATTAGAAATGCTCTTACTGGTGATGGAAATATCCCAGACCTCCTAACTTGATTAATTCCATGTCAGCCCTATGCATAAATGTTTTTCACTTATTTAAAAAAAAATATCTGCTCTTTGATGTCAAAGCAAATTTTAGTTCAGAAAAAATGCTGGAGGGACTATTTCTGATGTTTGCCAATTACTTGGGATAGCTCCATTTTAGTAGAAATGGCATTTAAAATTATGAATTAAGCACTTCAAAAATCTGTCACCCTGAATCTCAACCCTCCCTTTTAATTTCTTTTTCCATGCTTTCTACAAACAGCAGTAGTTACAAGTGCTCTTTATATTTAGTTTCAGATGGTGATTATTACTATTGCTTAATACCAATAACTAATCTCTCAGCAACTACCTCATCCTTCAGCAAAGTCCCCTTGCTTACATCTACATTTAGGTTTACATTTTATAAAATTAATAACTTCAAAAAAATTTTGACCCTATATTATTTTTATTCTTTCACAACAGCCTAATTACACATTCAAGTTCATCAGAAGATGAATACTAAAGATATACTTGTTTTATAGTTAGAAAAAAACCTGTTTTCTCTGCATTTATGAAATGAGAATTAAAAAACAAACTCTTCCAATAAAAGCAAAAAAATGGCTTTGAATTAACAGAAAGATGGAACTTTGTTTTGTAAGATTTAATATCCAATTACTGTTATGGTCATACACTGGTAAATAGACAAAGAAGTAAGATTCACAGTGACAGACTGGGATAAGAGGAATAATCCTACAAATGCAGAAGACATCTGGGCTTATTCAGACAACAGCAGTCAACATTTAGAAAATGTATATGAAATTCTTACAGATTTGTCCAGCTCCATCAGAGTGCTTGTTTTTACTGAAGACATTTTAAGCTTTAAACTGTACAGTAAGCTTCTTAAGAGTCGAATTCTATGTAATTGACAAAATCTATTCATCTAGATTGCATTTTTAAAAGTAAATAAGCAATTATGGTACAAAGATCAACTGATATTTGAACAGCAATCAAGTTCCTCACAATATCATTAAACGTGTATGAATGAAAATCGAGTACTAATTGTTTTTAAAGTTAAATTTGAAGTCAATATTTCCTTTTTCTCAACCATAAACTTAGATGTTTTGTTATCATTTGGAACCTGAGCACTCGAAAATTACAGATAAATGATGACTAGTTTGACAAATTCTAAAAGAACATTCCCTCTGATATCTCACGCAGTATTTACTGAAAAACTCATCACTGGTCATACACTATCATACCCATACTCTCCAAGCCAGAGTGAAGGAAGGAAGGGCTTTGAGAGGAAAGGGGCAGTTCTAACATTCTATTTAGGTCCTAGGCTTGATCAAAGTTATTTCATTCCATGCCAGGAATTCACAAAGCTTGCCAGTCTCTTTACTCTCTTCCCTTTTCTTTTTACTTTCTTTTTTTTTTTTTTTTTTTTTAGGTCCAGTTTATTCTTAACATCTCCTACTTAGGTTAATTTGGCTGTCCTGAGTGATTAATTATTGTAGTCAGAAGTAAATATCCTGTGCCACATCAAATTTCCTTCTATGTACTGTGTGTGGTCCTCCTGCATTTGTCTATGGATATATATGTGTGGTGATTGAGCAAAAACATACTTTCTCCCACCCCCTCATTTTTTTTTTTAATCACAAAAACAATTCCAAGTGAGGATGTATTCCTGGAACAGTATAGCAGCAAAGAGGAGAGATTCAATGTGTTACAAAAGCATCACAATTAATGGCATGTTATACTCCCCAAAAGTGTTTTTATCTGAAAATGTTCCTTTTGTGTGTTGTCAAAATACCTTAATTAGAAGTTGAAAAATAAGAGAATAATCTGGCAGTCTTTCTTCTCCTTTCACATTTTAGCCAGTCTTTTGAACATTCAGTAACTGCTGAAAAAGTATTTTAAACTAATGGACAGAGTTAGACCATTGCTAATTATTGCCACCAACACAAATATTGTTAATTATATTGATATCCATACAGCTCAGGGAACTATAACAGATTGAGAAGGACAGGATTGTTTTAATAATTCTGCATTGACTCAATGGGATAGGAAATCCAAGCTGGTGTCTTGACTGTAAATTATTATTCATCACAGAATAGAATAAATTAAAGGTATACAGAAGTAATCCCCCCTATATCTAGTTACAGGTGTGAATCTTATCTGTTCACAATGAAATGCATCTGTTTTTTGCACAAAAAAACTTCTTCATGCACAACAAGTAATATGACAGTAGCAAGAAACCTAACTAGTGTTGGACAAAGAAGCATCATTTTGGAAAAACAGCAAGTCAAAATTCTCTCCCAAGTCCATCAAAGAAATCTAATATTCAGTTAAAAGTACAGAAAAGGTTTGTAGTTAGGAAAACAACATTGACCTACATTTCTTTACCAAGTCTACCAAAATGTGTGTGTGTGTGTGTGTGTGTGTGTGTGTGTGTGTGTGTGTGTGTGTGGTCTTCAGTTAAAAAGATTTCCCATTGGGAAGTGTGAGTCTATATTTGAAATGAAAGATTAGTAAAATATTAATTTAAACATTTCACAGACTGTATCATCCTATCAAAATGGAGAGGTGGAGAATTTATCCTGGGCCTGGAGAATTTTAAGGGTGCAAAATATCTCTATTAGCTGTTCACGAAGATTGCATGCCGCATTTAAAAACTTGAGGCTCTACTTCATTGGTCTGTAGAGGTGATTTTTCTATCAACATCCTAGAGACTGCTCAGTTGCTCAGTTCCGTTCGACTCTTTGAAACCCCATGGACTGTAGCCCACAAGGCTCCTCTGTCTGTGGAATTTTCCAGGCAAGAATACTGGGGTGGGTTGCCATTTCCTACTCCAGGGGATCTTTCTGACCTAGGGATCAAACTCCTGTCTTCTGCATCTCCGGCATTACAGGCAGATTCTTTATCACTGTGCCATCTGGGAAGAACCCAGAGACTGCATACAGCAAAAGAACTGTAGTAGTAAATTATGCCATCAGATGTAAGTTCCATGGGAAGGGGAAGATTTTTTGCAATAACTTTGAATAAAGGAAGTTATGAGAGTATAAATCTTATATCAAATGAGTATCTTGTAATATTGAGAGATTGATATACATGCGGACTCTACCTTAGACTGTTAATGATCAGTAAACTTGGAAAAGCTGAAAAAATATAAAGAACCAACAAAAACAGATCTTTTATGAGAATGAGAATAGGCAGTAGCAAGAGCAGGGCTATCAGTTTAAGACATACGCTTTAGTTTATTTGTTTGTTTTCATTTTCATTTGTTTTTCTCCTTGATGATATAAATTAGTCCAAGTAATCCCATTCTCGTAGGATTAACTAGCCACGAAAACTAAACCACAGTTATTACTTCCTTGTTGATATATGAATAGCAATCTGTCTCACAGAATGGGGTAAGCAGCAGGAATAAGAATAAAATACAGGACCACGGTTTTGAAGTGGTGTGTTGGACGTGTCCAACAAAATCTCAGCTGAGTTGAGAGAAGTTGGCATCTAAGCAAAAAACAAAGGAGGGGAAACAGCAGATTTAAAACTATGTTTCAAAAAAGAACTCTGTGTATACTTACTGGCCCATAAAACTGACTGGATGCAAATAGGTCAGAAACCTACTAAGTTTCCAGGGGGAATAAACTGTTTTGCCAAAGAAATCACAAGCCAAAATATACATTCATCATACACATACATAGGCATACAATCCCTCTGACACTTTGAGAATGGAAACAATCCATAAGCTCTTAATATTTCATGTGGGAGAAGAAGGCTGAGAAATTTTGTAATTTGCAAAGTGGTCATATTCCCCAACCTCTATCTCACATTTTGCCAAAGAAGATAATGGAAAAATAAAAACAGCTGAGAAGATACAGCCTGGGTTCCTGGAAAGAAAGGGACCAGGGAGGGAGCTTTTCCAAGAGAGAGGAGTTGGACATAATCAAGACCTCTCTTATGCTCACAGGGAAGGAAGAGGACTTTAGAGTTTCTGCCTGGACTGATTCCAAAACCTCCAAGGGGCACTACGTCTTATTGCTCCTCCCTCCCAATGGGATTTGTGTCTTTTGTTGTCTCTATCTCATCCCCGTTTAAAATATATATACCTTTTATAGTGTAACAAGAAGAAGTACAGACATTTTGCTATATTTTATTCACAGCCCCCAGGAGCTAAAGTAGTAACATCTGGACATGATGAAGATGATATGAGACCACCCAGAGATCTGGGTCTTGAGGCGATCACAGTTACTGACCAAGACTGGGTGATCTCCTTTCAGGGTGGGGAGCATATGAACTCCGTGTGTGGGGAGAGAAATTGAATGAGTACTGAATGACCAAAGCACAGACTGCCAGGGAGGCTTAAGGCTGACCAAGTGTCTCTGGGCTTCCCTGTATTCCCAGCCCTTCTGGAAGTTAGGTTGGAAATAGGAAGTAAGTCATTTCTGATCTCAGAGAGTTAAGATATAGTTTGTCCCTTCTTCCCCATTCTCCCTGAGACAGTTAATGGCTTCGGAGGCCATCTGTTCTGGCCGATATGGCCCAAGTCCCCTCCTCGATGAGAACTACCTGAGGAAGGAGCTACACCAGAATCAGATTCTGACATGACGAGAATTAAACTTCTTCGAGGGTAAACTGCTGAGATTTGAGTGCATGCCTGTTGCATTAATCGGCCTAATATAATAAGGGGGCACAAACTCAAGTTTTTAGTTTGAAATCCCCTAATTTTTCAGTCTTAGCAAAGGATCACAATTCATAATTGAGATTAGATACCTATTTGACATCTATTATCTTTCAAAGACCATGATTCTGAGAAAGATCGAAAGCAAAAGGAGAAGTGGGGGACAAAGGATGAGATGGTTGGATAGCATTATCAACTCAGTGGACATGAGTCTGACAAACTCGGGGAGATAGTGAAGGGACAGAGGAGCTGCAGTTTATGGCATCACAAAGAATCAGACACAACTTAAAGGCTGAACAGCAACAAAATCCATTTTTCTATGTATTCACATTTCAATCATATCTTATTCAAAGACAAAATTTCTACTCTGTCCATGCACTTGAGCCAAAGTGCACTTGAGCTTCAGTTAGGGTTAGCAAGAGTGGCTTCATTGTATTCCTGACACCCTTCTTCTCTCAGGAGCAATGACCTCTCTTATGTTCCTCATTGACCATTTAACTCAAGTAAGAAAAACCAAAGACAAGGGGACAGTAGAGGACAAGATGGTTGGATGGCATCACTGACTCAATGGACGTGAGTTTGAACGAGCTCTGGGAGAAGATGAAGGATGCGGAAGCCTGGTGTGCTGTAGTCCATGGGTTTGCAAAGAGTCGGACACAGCTGAAAACAGCAACAAGAGAAACCAACTGTAGCTAGTTTATTCAGGAAAATAATATGCTAAAGTGTACTGGGCTTCTACTGGATCCCTTGGGGAGACAGAACAGTTATAGAGGCTGCACAGCAAAGACTAATGCCCAAATCACATGGTCGAACTAGCTCCATAGAGATACTGCTGCAGCTCCCTTGAGCACAGACCTTCCATCTTCTACCGCCAACACTGAGAATGGTGAGCACGCAAAGGTGCTCGACAACCCTCTGCTGCTCTGGAGCTCAGAGCTGCCACCACGCACACAATGCTTGATTCTTTGCTTCACTGGCTTTGTCAGCAAAATCTAGCCTGAATCATCCCTGAAACGTGAGGCTGAAAAAAGTGAGTAGACGCCTTCCCCAGAGAGCAGCAGGGAGCAGACATGGATTTGGGAAATTCCGCAAACCCATGAAGGTTATTCAGGGGCTAGTGGCAGAAGAAACGACCAATTTCTACTAGAGCCACATACACACCACTACTATGGACTCTAACACAATGTAACAGACACTTAATAAATATCTGTAAATAGATGAAGTAACAAAGAATGACCAGGATTGAAGCGTTCGGTTATTCCTATTCACACAGCATCATTTTAAATGACACAAGAGTGATTGGATGGTATAGCATGACCACACAGCTCCCCTGAGTTCAACAGAATTATTCTTTCAGTCCCATCCAGTTCAATAGCAATCAAAGCCAGAGCTCCAGAGAACGAGCTCCAACTGACACATTCAGCCCCATCCTATAGACCGAAAAGAGGAGCACAGAGTTTAATAGGATGCTGAAGAAAACTGACTAGGCCTCCACTAGTGAAGTGGGGAATTAGAGCAATTTTGCTGACACTCCAGGCAAAAGTGGGCAGTTTGCCTGGATTATCTAGGTCACTGCCTCAAACTCTCAGATTCATTTTGCCCGTGGAGAACTGTTCTATTAGCTCCAGTTACCACGGAGTAACTGACTGAGACGCGTGCTCAGGGTAAAAACAGCCTGGTTCCTAACAATCTCCTTTAAACTATGCTTAAATGTCCACCATTTTTGATCCTATTGATCCAGGCTGGATTTAAAAGAGCAGCTCTTTGGAGATGGACTGCAAATGCCACACGCTCTTAACTTGCTATTATATATAAGGCAGAATGTGTCAAATCAAGTGATAAAAAATGAGGAGCTGATTCTCTTTCAGGCTTCCTTGTAGCTTTCCCCCATGAGTATGATAGGAATGAATCATCCGAAATGATATTTAGGTTAGTAATGCCACTATAATAAAGTGTGTAATTTAGGTTAGTCTCCATTATGTCAAGAGAATTGCCACATATTCACCTCCTTCTCTGGCTTCTCAGCTTTGCCCCTGTGGCTTACTCAGGGCACTGCTAATTGACACAATTAAGAGGGAAGACTGATTTAAAGGACCCAGAGGAGCCGCTGGGAGAGTGAGGTTTATGTACTCAAAAGAAGGTTTTATATACTTTGTAATGACTTTCTTCCGGATACCCCAATTCTTCTCTCAATCAGTAAAGAAACCAGGGTGGGGTGTAGGGGGCGGGTAACCAACAATACAAGTGTTATAACTTGGTTTCACTCATTTTATTTAAATCAACACCATTTTAGGTCTGGCTCCCTTTAGAGGTAGGAGTATGGCTCTAGTCTTGCTTAGTTCTCATCCACTTTTCCAATAGTTTTTTTCTCATTATTTTTTGATACTGTAATAAATTATAATAATGTGTCACCCCAAACCAAAATATTCTCAGAAAGCATTTTCCTAAGCTGAGCAAGGAAAAAGATAGCATGAGCTAAATACAGTTTCTTCATTAGGTAAGGAAAATTCATGTCCATTCCCATTAAGAAAATTTAGCTCACTGTTGAAATTTTTATTTACCTCGCAACCACTTGATCCATCTAGCTTAACATCTTAACTAGAGAAATGAGAAGAGCCTGGAATTAAGTGGTTGTTTTTCACATGCAGAGTCAGAGAACAAAACCAGGGACCCACATCTGTACTTATTTTAGTTCTGTAAGTCTTGCATCTCTTCTTAGGAGATCAGCACTAGCAAATTGCTGTTAACTGGGATAATTATACAGTTCTCTGAGCAGCGAGCATAATAACACTGTGAGTGTCCAAGAGTTTGAACAATTTGGACTGATTTTGTATGGTGTATAATTTACAGTAAAGATTCAGAATGTCTTTTTTTTAAAGAACAGCTTTCATCCTTTTGCTCTGGATCATTATACATGGAGACACATATTCACAGTCAAATTTGATACAGATAAATCTAAACATCTGCAAAACTAGGATAATTTTATTGGCATTTACACAGTGCTGTCTTGGGCTATTTCTGGTTGTGATTGGCAGAGCCCTAGAAGTTAGCTGAAGCTCACCCATGTCTAAAACAACATTTAAGATGGGTAAACTGACATCAAGGCCTCAATATAATTGTTAAGAAATAAGTCAGGAAATGTGAATGAGAAAGACCAACTGAAAATGTTGTAAAGAAACGTTCAAGTGTATAAAGTAATTAAATGTATACCATACATAAGATGTGATTATAGGGTGTAGTGGTGCCCGTTATAGTCCCAGCTACTCTAGAGGCTGAAGCAGAAGGAAATTGGAGCCCAGGAGTTCTGGGCTGTAGTGCTCTCTGCCAATCAGGTGCCCCCACTAAGTTCAGCATCAATCTGTGACCTCCCTGGAGAATGGGACCACTGTGTTGCCTAAGAATGGGTGAACTGGCCCAGGTGGAGCAGGTCAAGATGAGATTGTAGTTACGGTTAAAGACATGGCCAACAATTTTTTAAAAGCATGCTTCAATAAGCTTTTTCCACTTGTTTATTTGTTGACTCATTTAACAACAACAACAAAAAAAAACATTTACTTTGAGGAAAGGTGAAAGTGAAAGTGAAGTTGCTCAGTCGTGTCTGACTCTTAGCAACCCCATGGACTGCAGCCTACCATGCTCCTCCATCCATGGGATTTTCCAAGCAAAAGTACTGGAGTCGGGTGCCATTGCCTTCTCCAATATCAGCTATGAAAACTAAATTAAATGTCATTTACAGACATTTTCTATAATACATAGAACTATGTACAGACTACAGCAACTCCTTCCAGCCTGACATTTCAAGGTTATGCTTACTAACACATGATTCACAATACCCCTAGTTCTGGCATTAAAACAAAGAAATCAGAAGTAATAACACTATTTTTCAGATTTTGCTTTCAGAAACTTTAACACTGCTTCTGCTCCTGCCTTCTGAATTTCAACTAATATGCAACGTCACAAACGCCAAGCTGCGTGGAGTGATGTCAATCTGAAAGCAGTGGTCGGTGCTGTGGCCTTAAAATGTCCTCAGCACGTGCCATCTGAGGTGAATTTAGAGATACAGATGCAGAGTGAGTTTCATAATTTTGAACTGACTCTACTGAAACACAGACACTCAAGAATATGAGCAATCATGAAATGAACACTTCACCAGGTAAAAGACCCATAAAAGCCATTATCAGAGGAATGTTCTCACCTAAATGGTTTTCCAGGCAAAGAGCAGCTCTTAATTTTCCCCCCAAATTTCCTTTAAAAGTGAAATACATCACAAAGGTACATGTATACATGTCTCTTCAGTCGTGTTGGGCTCTCTGCGACGCTATGGGTTCCTCTGTCCATGGGATTTCCCAGGCAAGAATATTGGAGTGGGGGTTGCCATTTCCTCCTCCAGGGGGCCTTCCCAACCCAGGGATTGAACCCACATCTCTTACATCTCCTGCATTGGCAGGCAGGATCTTTACCACTAGCGCACTAAAGAGTGCTGGAGACCGCATGGCTGAACCACACAATCAGTCTTCAGGAAGCTCACAAATTATCTTCTTGGTAAATATACATAAAAAGCAAACATAATAGCAATCACTATTTCTAGGATAAAGTAGAATTTCACCCCTTTCATAGCTAATCAGTTAATATTATTTTTCTATTAGGTAATGATGCTCAAAGAATTCCAAGTCACAAAGAAAATATAGTATATAGATAAAGCAAATAACAAGAATATTATATTGCCTGTAATTCTATTAATTACACTATACCTTTGTGTTAATCATAGCAACTGTTTTAGTGGTCTAGCCCACTTACAGAAAAAGAACTAGATGTTAATTTCTGATTCAGTTTCTTTAACAGATACAGCCTTATTCAGATCATCTATTTCTTGTTGTGTTGAGTGTTTGCAGGTTGTGTCTTTCAAAGAATTGGTCCATTTCATTTCGACTATCAAATATGCGGGCATATTTGCATAGAGTTGATCACATATTCCTTTGTGTGTCCAACTCTTCGCCACTGTATGGACTGCAGCTCCCCAGACGTGCTCTTTACCATTGAGCCACGTGGGAAGCCCAGATAGTCCTTTACAACTCTTTTAAAGTTAATGAGATCTCTGGTGATATTCCTCTCTCAATTCTGATATTAATCTGTGTCTTCTTTTTTCCTTATTTGGCCTGGCTAGGCACTTATTGACTTTACTGATTTTTTTTCAAAGAGGCAGCTTTTGGCTTTATTTATTTTCTCTATTAATTTCCTGTTTTCAGTTTCATGGATTTCTATTCTAATTTTTATTATTTCTTTTCTTCTGCTTATTTTGGATTTAGTTTGTTCTTCTTTTCTAGATTCCTAAAGTGAAAACTTAGATTAATGATCATAGATCTTTCTTCTTCTTCAGTACATGCATTCAATGCTGCTGTGTCCCGCAAATTTTGATAAGTAGTATTTTCATGTTGTCCAAAAGTATTTTTAATCCTCTTGAGATTTCTTCATTGAATCTGTTAGAGGTGTTTTTTAATGTCCATGTGTATTACGATTTCCCATCTATTTCCTTGTTATTAATTTCTAGTATAAGTCCATTATGTCCTGAAAGCAGGCACTGTATGATTTCTGTTTCTTTTTTTCTTTTTTATTGTTTTGGGGGTTGGGGGTGATTTCTGTTTCTTTAAGTGTGTCAGGGTGTTTTGCCTGGTTAAAAGTGTGGTCTGTTTTGGTGAAGGTTCTATGTGAGCTTGAGAAGAAATGTGAACTCTGTAGCTGTTGGAGGAAGTAGTCTGTAAATGTCAAATTATGTTCGGTTCATTGACAGTGCTACGCGGTTCAGCTGTGTCCTTACAGATTTTCTGCCTCTAGATATGTCCATTTCTGATAAATAAGTGTTGAAGTATTCCACTGTAATAGCAGATTCATCTATTTTTCCTCACAGTTCTATTGTGGGGTTGTTTTTGTTTTTTTTGCCTCACATTTGCTGACTCTCATGTAGGTGCATAAGTGTTAAGGATTGTTGTGTCTTCTTGGTAGCAATACTTTATCATCATGCTATATACATCTTAGGCTTTTCTCATTGCTCAGTTGATTAAAAATCCACCTGCAATGCAGGAGATCCCAGTTTGATTCCTGGCTTGGGAAGATCCCCTGAAGAAGTGACAGGCTGCCCACTCCATTATTCTTGGGCTTCCTTTGTGGCTCAGTTCAGTTCAGCTGCTCAGTCTTGTCCAACTCTTTGCGACCCCATGAATCACAGCATGCCAGGCCTCCCTGTTCATTACCATCTCTCGGAGTTCACTCAGACTCACATCCATCGAGTCCGTGATGCCATCCAGCCATCTCATTCTCGGTCGTCCCCTTCTCCTCCTGCCCCCAATCCCTCCCAGCATCAGAGTCTTTTCCAATGAGTCAACTCTTCTCATGAGGTGGCCAAAGTACTGGAGTTTCAGCTTTAGCATCATTTCTTCCAACGAAATCACAGGGTTGATCTCCTTCAGAATGGACTGGTTGGATCTCCTTGCAGTCCAGGGGACTCTCAAGAGTCTTCTCCAACATCACAGTTCAAAAGCATCAATTCTTCGGCACTCAGCTTTCTTCACAGTCCAACTCTCACATCCATACATGACCACTGGAAAACCATAGCCTCGACTAGACGGATCTTACTCGGCAAAGTAATGTCTCTGCTTTTGAATATAGTATCTATGTTGGTCATAATTTTTCTTCCAAGGAGTAAACGTCTTTTAATTTCATGGCTGCAATCACCATCTGCAGTGATTTTGGAGCCCAAAAAATAAAGTCTGACACTGTTTCCACTGTTTCCCCATCTGTTTCCCATGAAGTGATGGGACCAGATGCCATGATCTTCGTTTTCTGAATGTTGAGCTTTAAGCCAACTTTTTCACTCTCCTCTTTCACTTTCATCAAGAGGCTTTTTAGCTCCTCTTCAGTTTCTGCCATAAGGGTGGTGTCATCTGCATATCTGAGGTTATTGATATTTCTCCCGGCAATCTTGATTCCAGCTTGTGTTTCTTCCAGTCCAGCATTTCTCATGATGTACTCTGCATAGAAGTTAAATAAGCAGGGTGACAATATACAGCCTTGATGTACTCCTTTTCCTATTTGTGGCTCAGCTGGTAAAGAATCTGCCTGTAATGCGGGAGACCTGGGTTTGATCCCTGGGTTGGGAAGATTCCCTGGAAAACGGAAAGGCTACCCATTCCAGTATCCTGGCCTGGAGAATTCCATAGACTGTATAGCCCACGTGGTCACAAAAAGTCAGACACGACTGAGCGACTTTCACTTTCACTTTCATACACGTCTTATCCCTAGTAACATTCCTTACTCTGAAGTCTGCTCTATCTGACATTAACATAGCTATTCCTCTTTACTGTTAACTTGTGTTAGCATAGTATAATTTGTTGCATTTCTTTACTTTTAATCTAGTTGTGCCTTTAGATTTACATGGGTTTCTTGCAGACAACATATAGTTGGGTCTTGTTTTTGGATCCATTCTGACAATCTTTCTTTATTGGTATATTTAGACCATTGATATTTAAAGCAATCATTGATATAACTAGAGTAACATCTACTTTATTCATTACTGTTTTCTATTTGCTGTCCTTGTTCCTATGTTTTTCTTAACACATTTTTCCTGTCTTTTATGGTTTTAATTGAGATTTTTATATGGTTTCACTTTCCTCCTTTCTTAATATAATTAAATTATATATATTATACATATTATTATATTCTATCAATTATAATGCTTTTAAAACTTTTTTAGTAGTTGCTCTAGAGTTTGCAATATGCATTTATAGATGGTCTCTGATTTATGATGGTACAGCTTACAAGTTTTCAACTTTATAATGGTGCAAAAGTGATATGCATTCAGTAGAAACTGTACTTCAAATTTTGAATTGTGATGTTTTCCTAGGCTAGTGATATGTGGGTGCAATACTTTCTCACAATGCTGGGCAGTGGCAGCAAGCCACAGGTCTCAGTCAGCCATGCGATCATGAAGGTAAACAACCGATACACTTGACAACCATTCTGTACCCATACAATCATTCTGGTTTTCACTTTCAGCCATTACAGTATTTATAATATTCAGGTTATTTCTAGCTTTTGCTGTTATAGTACTGCAATGATCATTTCTATCCGACTATCCTCATACAGAAAAATGTATGAACAGTTCTTTTCTATGAACAGTTCTTTAGACTTTGATAAAGGTACCCTTAGGGTTATACACAATCTCTCCACAAGGCATGTGAGCATAATTACTTTGAATTAAAGTAATTCATTTCAACTTCCACATTATCTTTTTTTTCTTAAAATGACCTACCTGAGAAGGTGTTTGGGCTTCCCTGGTGGCTCATACGGTAAGGCGTCTGCCTGCAATGCGGGAGACCCGGATTTGATTTCTGGGTCGGGAAGATCCCCTGGAGAAGGAAATGGCAATCCACTCCAGCACTCTTGCCTGGAGAATCCCATGGAAAGAGGAGCCTGATAAGCTACAGTCCAACAGTTGAGGCATTGCACCGCCTCTCCTTTCCCCCTCTCTGCTTTCAAAATCACCCTTCTCTCACTTTACGCAAGCCAATCAGAATGAGTAAGATCAACAACACAAACAATGTCAAGTGCTAGTGAGACTGGAAAAGTGGGAACACATAAACTGCTCCTAAATGTGAAATTGTACTGTCACTCTCAAAAATTGTTTGGAAGTTTGTTAAAACATCAAACATATCCTTCACATGAGACCCGGCAATCCCATTCCTTATGTATTACCTGATTTAAAAATATATATATGTTTAGACAAAAAACTACACACAAGAGTTTATAGCAGGTTTACTCATTATTACACCAAAGTGAAAACAACACAATGCTCTTCAGTGGATGAATGGATAAACAACAGTGGTACATCACACAAGTGAATACTACTCAGCAACAAAAAAGAATGAGCTTATGTAAATCTCAAAGGCATTAGGCTAACTGACAAAATATCTCAAAAGTTTACATTTTATATAGAATCCATTTATATAACATTCTACCTGGCAAATAACTAGTGATGGGGACCAGATCACTGTTTGCCAAAGGTGAGGTCAAGCATGGGAGAGCGCGTGTGACTGCAAGGCATCACGGTGACACAGAGATGTTTTTGAGGGGGCAGGGGCTGATGCAACTATTCTGTTTGATCACTGTCAGAGCCACCAGGGAAGCCTGCATAAATTCATAGCTGTGTTAAAATTTACAGAGCTGAACCCACAGATAAGCAAATGCATCTGCATATTAATTTAAGGCAAAAATAAAATAAATACCTGTGTATTCATTCAGAATCTCCTGTGGAACATTGCTCCAAGATATAAGACTCCCTTGAGTATCAAGAGGATAGTTTGAACCACTGCAGTTCCTTAGAATAAGTCCGTAATTCTAAAGACTATTACATAACTTTAGGCAGGTTATGTGGTTCATGATACTTTCAAGAAAACTTTAGTGGAATCTAATCCTTTTGCTGAAACTCCAAACTTTGGCCACCTCATGTGAAGAGTTGACTCATTGAAAAAGACCCTGATGCTGGGAGGGATTGGGGGCAGGAGGAGAAGGGGATGACCGAGGATGAGATGGCTGGATGGCATCACTGACTCGATGGATGTAAGTCTGAGTGAACTCTGGGAGTTGGTGATGGACAGGGAGGCCTGGCGTGCTGCGATTCATGGGGTCACAAGAGTCAGACACAACTGAGCGACTGAACTGAAGTGAACTGAATCCTTTTGTTACCTAGTTTATGTCTAAGAAAACTCAGTGGTAGATCTCTATGTGGTGTTTGATATGTTACAGAGGGAGTTTCAGTAATTAAGATCTACAAAGAAATTTTTTTCCATTCTCATCTACTTATTTATGTGAGGAAAGTTTCTTAGCTCTTAGATCTACAAAAATGAAAATAAATAAAACAATTCATATAAGAATAGAATTGATGCTAAAGCCTGGCTTAATTGAACACCTGCTCTTGTTTGCTGATGTCTTTTCATATCTGTCTGAGATCTGTTCCTTGATCTCCTTCATCCTTTATGTTCATGGAGCATTAAGAAGAAGACCAAAAACTTCGTGTATGTACATGGATGGTGGCGATTTTATTACTGTAATGAGTTGTATCACGTATACTCCAGCCTAACTATTTTGTAGCCTTAACTCCCAGACCTTCACAATGTGACCTCATTTGAAGATAGGATCTTCATAGAGGTAATCAAGTTAAAATGAGATCATTAGGGTGGGGCTGACCCAATATGACTGATTTCCTTATAAAACAGGAAAATATGGACCCAGAAACATGCACAGAAGCTGTACAGACACAGGGCTATCCCTAAATCACAGAGAAAACCTTGAACCAGATCCTCTTCTCATAGACCTCAGAAGAAACCAACCTTGCCAGCGCCTTGAGTACAGACTCCTAGACTCCAGAAACGTGAGACAATAAATGGTTTTTGTTTAAACCACCCAGTCCGTGGCACTCTGTGGTCCTCCAGCGTACTGCCAAAGTGTGGGAAAAAGTCTGGGGCTTCTAGCTGCTTCTCATGCAGATTTTAATATTCCATATATATTATTCTCTGATTTATCCCAATTACTATGTACCTGGTACTGTTAAGCCCCGAGCCTTTTGCAGGCAGGACTCTTGTGGCGTAAATAAAGTGATTTCTTGGCTTTCTTCGCTGCCAGCTCCAAACTCAGCTTTTTAGAGCTGCTAATTCCATTATCACAAGTGCAATGCTTCCTGGCTTTCAGAATGTTAATGCTGTTCTTCCCTCTCCCATTTTCCTCATCCTAGGACGCTTGTGTCTTCTTTTAAAATACATTTTTAATTAGAAGTATTGAGTTCCATGATTCATATGACCTCAGCTACACATTGGATAAGATATTTGATATATTTTGGTGTATGTTTTGAATCAGGAGGTACTTTTAGGATGACTACTCAGGCATATGGCTGGAAAAGGCATATTGTAACCATAACACTTGCTTATGTTGATTAGAAGATATTAAATCATCTCTGTCCTAGAATGTGTTCTTTTTAAGGGGCTAGGGTTGATCTAATGATAATTACATTAACCAGGGTTTGCAATTAGCTGTGCTTATTTTACTCCAATACAGGTTGAATTACTAGACAGTAACATATCTAGACATCCACATGGGGATACACAGATTTTGTAGAATAGTTTCTACTTATATCTTTACCCATAGATGGAAAAAGAGGGTCAAAATATGACTTTTATTGCAGGTTCTGCCATTTACTAGATGTGTGCTGTTATTCAGTTCAATTCAGTCGCTCAGTCGTGTCCAACTCTTTGCGACCCCATGAATTGCAGCACGCCAGGCCTCCCCTGTCCATCACCAACTCCTGGAGTTCACTCAGACTCAAGTCCATTGAGTCAGTGATACCATCCAGCCATCTCATCCTCAGTCGTCCCCTTCTCCTCCTGCCCCCAATCCCTCCCAGCATCAGAGTCTTTTCCAATGAGTCAACTCTTTGCATGAGGTGGCCAAGTACTGGAGTTTCAGCTTTAGCATCATTCCTTCCAAAGAAATCCCAGGGTTATCTAAAGTCTGTTTCTTCTTCCATAAGCTATGTATGAGGTGAGGTGAAGTCGCTCAGTCGTGTCCAACTCTTTGCGACCCCGTGGACTGTAACCTACTAGGCTTCTCCATCCATGGGATTCTCCAGGCAAGAATACTGGAATGGATTGCCATTTCCTTCTCCAGGGGATCTTCCCGACCCAGGGATCGAATCCGGGTCTCCCACATTGGAGGCAGATGCTTTAACCTCTGAGCCACCAGGGAAGCCCAAGCTATGTATATTAGTTACCCAGAATTCTATAATTCTGTACTTTTAACTGAAATAAGTCATCCTTCTTCATGCTTAATTATCTAGCATCTAAAATATAAATATATGTATCTACATCAATTAAAAAGCAGCTTCCTATATAATTTGGGCTAGTTTCTCTTATTTTATATTATGTTAGAAAAAATAGAACACTCTACCTGAAGATCCCTCCACTAACAAAAAGTGCAGACTCTTCTTAAGTTTCTTTCTCTTTGCAAAGAACTCTTTAATTGCGGTAACAGACAGATTTTAAAATGGTGATTTTTAACAACTTCAAAGTATTATGATTCAGTGATTTGAGGCACATTCACCATGTTGTACAACAATCATAGAATGGGCCCATAGGCTGGGAACCTTTGTCAGACAGAATTGTCAGTCAGTTCTCTTGGACAAGGTTACCAGTTTGGCTCTGCAGAGCCAAGTGCTGTTGTTGAGCATGGCAGATTCTTTCAGTGAACCCCACCAATCTTGAACACAGTGGGTCCTCCAAGAAGCATCCTTCAATGATGAGAAAGCATGTGTCCACCCTGGATCCTCTTTCCCACCAGAGAACCCACAGGTCTAGAGAGTGGGGTTCTCAGTGCCAGACTGAGCCAGCCTGGTGGAGGGGTAATGCAGGCAAAGTCCATATCGGTCTCTGTGGTCCAGGGAACTGCTTCAGGCTCACCCCCAGAGTTCTGGGATTTTCTCAGTAGGGTCATGTCTATGGAGAGTTGTTCGCTGGTCTTCTTGTGAGGGAAACTTAAGTCAGGAACAAGCTATGTCACTGTCTTTATGACATCATCTCCACTTTAGTCAATTTCTACCACCCTTGCACAGCTATATACTTGTTCTGACACACTGACTCCCCTTATTCCACTATGTCTATCCTTTCACATAGCTCCATTTACATTATATTAAAGAAAAATCACATCACTTCCATGCTAAAAATCTTGAATGGCCCCACATATTACCCTGAGAATAAAACCATGACCCTTCTTTCAGCTTGTAGGGCCATATGTGATCTGACCCATTCAACTTCACTGACCTCACTTCCTACACTTGGTTCCTCGGTCACTATGCTCCAGGCACACCTTGCCATTTTGATTTTTCCTAAACACTCCAGCTTAGCTCCTGTCTCTGTAGTGTTTGACCTCCAGATATCCACGTGGCTTATTGCTACACTTCCTTCATATCAGTTTAGTTCAGTCACACAATCATGTTCGAATCTTTGTGACCCCATGGACTGCAGCATGAAAGGCTTCCTGTCCATCACCAACTCCCAGAGCCTACTCAAACTCACATCCATAGCATCAGTGATATCATCCAACCATCTCATTCTTTGTCATCCTCTTCTTCTCCTATCTTCAGTCTTTCCCAGCATCAGGGTCTTTTCCAGAGTCCGTTCTTCACATCAGATGGGCAAAATAATGGAGTTTCAGCTTTAGCATCAGTCCTTTCAATGAATATTCATGACTGATTTCCTTTAGGATTGACAGGTTGGATCTCCCTGCAGTCCAAGGGGCTCTCAAGAGTTCTCCAACACCACAGTTCAAAAGCATCAGTTCTTTGGTGCTCAGCTTTCTTTTCCTTCACATATCATATATATCTTTATATCATATATATCTTTTCCTTCATATATCAACCTAGATATCACCACATAGAGGACTTAGCACTCTCTTCATTCTCTGTTCCCTGCTTAATCTTTTGCATAGAACTTACCATCTTATGTAATATTTCTTTGTTATCCATTTACCTCCATGAATTCGACTAATTCATGAGAGTAATTCTCAAAATATATTTTGGAAATAATTAATATAGATATAGAAAAATTGGAAAGGAATGATAGGCTTAGTTTTAATTGTACTGAACTGGACATGAGCATTGCACATAGCTTTATTTTCTGAACTCAGGAAAAGACTAGCTGGATACAGATTTAGAAGACAATGATAGGTGACAGTGAAGCCATAAATGTGGGTGTTAAGTACATAGATTGTCATTAATAAAACCATTAGCTCAAAGTTAAACAATTGTAGACCTTGGCACTGACCCTAAGCAGTAAGATTCCTTTTATGGACATGCCTGATTAACTTAGCAATTGAGAGCATTGATGCTATAGGACCTGTAGTCAAGAGCTCCTGGGTTTATTGAGATTGAAATGCATTTAGATTGATAACCATCTCAAAATGCATATCCTGTTAATGTCTGCTAGCAGTGACAAAATACACAGAAATTTAGAATTTCCAAGAATGCTAAGCTAGTTGTCTTTTATTTTATTCTATCTTACAAACAAGAAAAAAAAAAGAGATTTAAAACAAAAGAATTGGATCTTGTATCTAAGAGATTTTGATGTGTGCACTTGTAACAGAATGCTGAGTTCTGTTTCTTGTTGCCTCAGAATTAGTGAAGGGGGTCCAAAGAGGAATACAGAGAGATGATGCTTACTTCTACATTCTAAAATCAGTCAACGTTAAAAAGGTTCAGATAGTTTCCTAGGACTTAAATACAGGCAGTCAAAATTATTGTTTTGCAGTCATTTATTTACCCATTAATGACTGCCTTTGCAGTCATTTACCCATTAATCTCTTCCAGCGAAAGCTCTAAAGTAAGAGGAAAATCAAGGATATATAGAGAGTGGTGAGACACTGACTTAGAAGGATAGTCCTGAAGCTTTTCTCTCTTTTCCTGCTTGGTACTAAGATGGAGACATATTTTTATCCCCTCCTTACAGCCAACTATGAAGGCTTAAAAAAAGACTAGCAGCTCATTCCTGATTGTTCATCCACTTAGGAGGAGACTTCTGATCTGTCTTGTCCTTTTGAATGGAAGAAGAGGTAAGGGGTGAGGATGAATGGCTGAGCAGAGAAATGAGGCCACAGTGAAATAACCTGCAGCTTGACAAGTTTCAAGTAGTCAAGTTGAGAGATTATTTTTGTGGTTTAAATAGACATAGAAGAAAGAAGACAGTCTTGAGCAGCCTAGTGAAGTCTAGAGATGTACAGTCCTATATTTTATAAAACCTGGGCAAAGAAGTTTTCCCAGAAATATGTAGTTTTTAGAAAATCCAGCTGGAAAAGGTCGCTGAGGAGGTATAGATGAATGTCAAAAATAAAGAGTTTCCTTGAAAACCCATCACAGACCCAGTCCATGAGATGCACTGTGAGATGGTTCAAAGGCCCCAGGGAATGACCATGCTCTGAATTCTTGACCAGAGTCTGCATGCCTGTGTCAGAAGGCACCAAAAAAGATAATCACAACACTTGCTAATCAAAAGATCTTGTATGCTTTAAAAATTGTTTCCCTTCCTTTTGAAACATAAGAGAAAGGGAAAGAGGAAAGAGAAAGAAGAGGAATGATAGAAGAGGCTACTCTTAGTTGTCAGCTAAAATGTCATTGGCAGAAGTGGAAGGGGAAGACTGAGTGTTAATTAGATATGAGATTAAGAAGTCAAGTATGTTGAAAGAACTTTTTTTTAACTGCAAAAGAGTGGCTGAGAAGTCTTAGGGTGAATAGGGTAGACTTTTTTTCAAGCATAGTTGAAGACAGTGATGTAGAAAAAAATTAAAATATTTTAATTTTTGAATTTGGTTGTACAGATTTTTCAAATATTGCATTATTGTGGATTGTACAAAACATTTGGGGGACTCTTTATTCCTTCCTGAGAATCGAAGCTTCCATCTGGCATCCTTTTGCTTAAATCTGAAAAACTTTCTTTAGAATTTCATCTAGTGCAAATCTTTTGGCAACAAATTCCTGTAGTTTTCTTTTATACGCAAGTGTCTTTATTCTTCAGAGGTATTCTCACCCGAGATGGCATTTCCACTAGTTTCAGGACTCCATTTTCTTGAAGATAAATCCGCGATCATTTGACTCGTTGCTTCCTTTCACGTGATGTTTTTTCCTCTGGAATCTATTAAGACTTTAGTGTTTAGCAATTGACTGAGATTGCCTAGGTACTGTTTTCTTCGTATTTATCCTACTTGGGCTTTGCTGAATTCCTTGAATGTTTAAATTTATGTCTTTCAATATACCAATATCAATAATACCAATACACTTTCCTAACAAGTATTACTCAGTATCGAGTTTTAAATATTTATTCTTTGGATTACTATTAAAAATATCTGTGAGAGAACTGGACTAATAAAAGTTATCTAGCCACTTCCAAAAGGATACTTTATTGATTTTTACATCCTGTAAATATTGTAATATAATGCCAAAGAACAAATATTTAAAACTCAATGCTTGACAATGCTGTATAAGGAAGTATACTGGTATTATACCTAATAAAGATTATTTCAAAGCTTTCCTTTCAAAATAATGATAATTATAGAAATAATCAGTTATTCAGTTCAGTTGCTCAGTCGTGTCTGACTCTTTGTGACATCATGGAGCACGCCACGCTTCCCTGTCCATCACCAACTCCCAGAGCCTACTCAAACTCATGTCCATCACGTCAGTGATGCCATCCAACCATCTCATCCTCTATCATCCCCTTCTCCTCCTGCCTTCAACCTTTCCCAGCATCAGGGCCTTGTCAAATAAGGCAGTTCTTCGCATCAGGTGGCCAAAGTACTGGAGCTTCAGCTTCTGCAGTGAACATTCAAGACTGATTTCCTTTAAGATTGACAGGTTGGATCTCCTTGCAATCCAGGGGCCTCTCAAGAGTCTAATTATTATAGAAATAATAATAATCATAAAAATAATAATAGCAGTTAATTTCCACTGTATACTTTGTCAGGTAGGATGCTAAATAAATGTATCAATTTACTGAACACACAAAAATATCACAAACAAGCATATACTATTATTGACTCAGCTTAAGAGATGAGTCCAGACCCAAGATCATCAGGTATTTAAGGAGGAGAAATTCACACTCAGGTGGTTTATATTAACAAGGTCTATATTTAACCAATAGTTTTCATTGCCCTGATATTTTCCCAGCAAATAATTAAACATTTAATCTCAGTCAAAAGAATTTTAACTCGTATTGTTTTCCACATAATTTGACAGTTTTAAAGATTTCCCTCCTCAACTTCACTGAGGTGGGGGAAACAGAGGCTGTCTGCCTGTGTATATTTTCTGGTTGGTGGGATAAATGGCTTGTCAAGAGTTAAAAAGAATGTTAGAACGTTCTTACTTTAAAGATCACCTTTATCATCAGATCTTACTTTATATGAACACTAATTCACTGCTAGAGTCCCTTAAACCAAAAGAATTGTTTAAGCCTCAGCAGATATTGTTGTAAAGAGCTGTTACAGACAATGTGCTCCTAGGGTGGGGAGACAGTGACTGTGATTTTGAATGGTGATGTTGTTTTGGCAACTAATTTGGAAATATTTTTGGTGGTGGTAAGGAAACAAGTTAGTAGAACTCTCTAGAAACAGAAACACCATCTTGTGAGCTATGTTTAACAAATAAGAAATTCAGTATAGAGGACAACATAAGTGTAAGGACTCTGATCTTCCTTGTATTCAATCTTTTTCAACCTGAGACTTATGGCAAAATAGCTTTTGAGAAAATGCCTTTATCATTAAGAATATAGAAAATACAAGTCATGTATAAACCCTCGTTTCTCCAAGATTAATAGCCACTAGTGAAAGGTGAATATACACTTTTAATAACAACAAAAATGTAGCCCATTTTGCTCTACTCCCAAATACTTTGAGATTTATATTTGTAGCAACTTGGGAAAGGGCTTATTTTAGTATCATAGAACAAGAAAGAAACTTGACCATCATGATATTTAATTTTAGAGATGAGTAAATCATAAAGTCTTATTAAGCATTAATTAATCTATTCAACAAACACTGGCTAAGCTTCAACTATGTGTTGGACACATATAATCATACATGTCAGACTGTGAAATTCATGAACAAAGCAAACTATTGATTCATAGAATAACACAGAGATAGGCTAAGAATTCAGATCTGCATCTTCTGCATCCCAGACAGATCCTTTTTTAATGCTGAGCCTCCAGGGAAGTCCTGTAGGTGTCTAGTCCAGCACTTTATCCAGAATAAAGGTGGCTAAGGACTTCCCAGGTGGCTCTAGTGGTAAAGAACCTTCCTCCCAATGCAGGAGACATAAGAGACTCGGATTTGGTCTCTGGGTCGGGAAGTTCCCCTGGAAGAGGGCATGGCAACCCACTCCAGTATTCTTGCCTGGAGAATCCCACAGACAGAGGAGCCTGGTGGACTAGGGTCCACAGGGTCACAAAGAGTCAGACACGACTGAAACAACTTGGTCTGCATGCAAGCTGAACAAATGGGTATCAAGAATTTTCCACAGAAAGATAGGTAGGACTTGATTTTCTTTTACTACCTGAATTAAAGCATTTACCTTTTCAAAGCAGCAGAGAAAAAGACAACCATTTGGCTTTTAGTAAATATTTCTAGGGTTTCAAATATCCTTGGTTCAGTAAAAGCAGTTACTTCTTACCATAAAATCATGTCTTATCATTTCCATTAATTCTGAAGGCTTGCATTATTAGGTTCCAGAAAACAGTTTAAGATGCTTGTCATTGTTTTTTAAATGTTAGATAAATGGCATATGCTCTATATATTCTGCACAATAAAAAAAATATTTTCCACAGAGCAAACGAAAGGTATTATTTAAATTAAATGATCAAACCACAAAGGACAATAGAGGTTAACTTTGCACAGTGTATTTCCAATACCATTTGAAAGCTAATGCAAGTTCAAAGGAACAACTTGAACCTGAAATGTTCCCAAATACTCCATTTCCCAAATATATACACAAAATTACTGAAATAAAAATAATTACGAATGCTGAAACTTTTTAACTTTAAGGATATTGATTCTTTAATAATAAGCAATTAATAACAGGATATGTCTTAGTAATGTTTGTAATGTCTTAGTAATGTCTTAGTAATATTTGCTCAATAGAACGAAAGATTATTTCATTATTCTGCTACAGTTTATGACTAAGAACAAGTAAGAAAATTATCATTTTTATCAAAGTTGAAGGACTGATGAGATTCACATGGAGTTTTACCACAGAAAGAAGCTTCAGAAAGTCACACTGTACTTGTCATTCTCTAAAGTCATGAATATGAAATTTATTTCATTGAATCAGTAACTTAACCCATATTTATTTATCTCTACTGAAAAATATAGTGTAACATGCTGTGGAGGGTAAATTGATGACTCAAATATAAATATTTCCTTCAAGATACTTAGAGATTAATAGTAAAGATAGAAAATATATGTAAATTAAAATACCAGTATACTGGGGGCCCTATTGCTATGTAAATAGCAACAAATCACTGGGAACAACTATGTTAGAATTCTGCCAGGACCCATCAGTTACTAAGTACAGAACTGACTTCCTAATTGCTGCTAAGGGAAGAGAAAGTTTTTAGGGAAGAGGAAATGGTTACCTCTTTTTTTTTTTTTTAAGAAACTTTTGTAGGGGAATACAATTGAGACGGGATGTAATAAAACTTACTTGACAGCAGTACATTTGGGTAAGAAAGAGTGTGTCTCTTGAGAATAACTATGGGTCAACTCTGATATAGGTGTCTGAGGTAAGCCAGCAATGGTGTTTATTAAAACCCAGCATGTGGTAATGGAAGAGGACTCTCTTCAGTGAGGGTTTCACGCTATGCTCAAGAACTATTCTGAGCTCTTGGTAACGAATTGTCAAGAAGGATTTCTTCTCTAGTTACCAAGTATTCTTGATTTGATTGAGTGCTCTATCTTTGTAATGATTCTTCTCTACTTGGTGAAGGTATGCGTGTTATTGAGGCAAGAACAGGGCACAAATTCTTGATTAAGCAAGAATTCCAAAATACCTCAAAGCAAGCTTGATATGGGTTGCTCTCCATTAGCAGATTACTTGAGTTTGAGAAATACCATCATCTTCACTGCCCTAAAGAAAAAATGAAAGCACACATGTCTCGTGCACTCCGGGAACTAACCACATTAATGACAGACTATAAACTATTGATACTATGTATAAAATAGATTGGAAGGACTGATGCTGATGCTAAAGCTCCAATACTTTGGCCACCTGATATGAAGAGCCAACTCACTGGAAAAGACCGTGATGCTGGGAAAGATGCAAGACAAAAAGGAGAGCGGCAGCAGAGGATAAGATGGTTGGATGGCATCATTGACTCAATGGACATGAATTTGAGTCAACTCTGTGAGACAGTGAAAGACAAGGAAGCCTGGTATGCTGCAGTCTATGGGGTCACAAAGAGTCAGACATGACTTAGTGACTGAACAATAAATAAAATAGATAACGAATGAGAATCTACTGTATAAAGCATGGATCTCTACTCAGTGCTCTGTGGTGACCTAAATGGGAAAGAAATCCAAAACAGAGGGGATGTATGTATACATATGGCTGTGGACTTTGCTGTAGAGTAGAAACTAACACACCATTATAAAGCAACTATATTCCTTTTTTTTTTTTTTTTTTAAGAAAAGAAACCAGAAATTTTAATAGACTATCTGCCGTTACTGCTCTAGACACTCACCTCAGGATTAAAGTCTCTTGACAGCCCTTTGGACTAGATTAGAAACAGAATCAGGATTTCATTCATTACTGTTATTTTATTCTATAAGCACTTGAGTGAGTATGTGAGTAAGGGAAAGTCACTCAGTCATGTCCAAGTCTTGGATTATATATCCCACTAGACTCGTCTGTCCATGGAACTCTCCAGGCCAGAATACTGGAGTGGGTAGCCATTCCCTTCTCCAGGAGATCTTCCCAAGCCAGGGATTAAACCCATGTCTCCTGCATTGCAGCTGTATTCTTTACCATCTGAGCCACCATTTACTTTGGAGAAATTCCCAGAGAAAGTGGCCCTTCAATTGACTTTTGAAGAATGTGCAAAAGGCAGCTGGATTTAGTGGTGAACAATTTCATATGGAGTATGGTCATGGGAAATGCATGATAAATTTAGGAGACCACAGGTAATCTGATAGGTTTTGAACCATAGCCATGTTGTATGTATGTGTATTGGTTACAGTAACACCATGCCATGATGGGCCTTACTGCTATGTTAGAGTTTAGGTTTTCTCTTGAAAATTAGAGACTCATGTCAGAGATTAACAAGTAAGAGGCAGGAACAACCTTCCATTTTAGAAAGAATTTCTCTAGAAAAGCCTGAACAATAATTAGTGTGTGTGTGTGTATGCATGCTCAGTCATGTCCACTCTTTGCCACCCTATGAATGACGGCCCACCAGGCTCCTCAGTCCATGGAATTTTTCATGCAAGAAATACTGGAATGGGTTGCCATTTCCTCCTCCACGGGATCTTCCTGACACAGGGGTCAAATCCATGTTTCCTGCACTGGCAGGCAGATTCTTTACCACTTGCACCACCTGGGAATCCCAGTAACTGTTGCTCAATAAATAATAGTTGAATGAATTAATAAATGATGAGGGTCATAACTAATTAAATGACAAAGAGATTAAAAAGTCAATTACAAAGATAATAAAACAATACATTTTTTAAAATTTGAAAAAGACTGAATTGTGGTTTGAAAAAAAGAAAGAAATCAATTATGCCTATTATGCCTATATGAAAACAAACAAACCCTAGATTTATCATTTAGGACTTTTCAATCATACTCATTCTTATGGACAAGACTGTATTTTCGGATACACAAAACTAAGATCATGGGATCTGGTCCCATCATTTCATGGGAAATAGATGGGAAAACAGTGGAAACAGTGTCAGACTTTATTGCTGGGGGCTCAAAAATCACTGCAGATGGTGATTGCAGCCAGGAAATTAAAAAATGCTTACTCCTTGGAAAGAAAGTTATGACCAACCTAGATAGCATATTCAAAAGCAGAGACACTTTGCCAACAAAGGTCCATCTAGTCAAGGCTATGGTTTTTCCAGTGGTCACGTATGGATGTGAAAGT
Organism: Nanger dama; assembly: GCA_917880005.1. Classification (NCBI taxonomy): domain Eukaryota; kingdom Metazoa; phylum Chordata; class Mammalia; order Artiodactyla; family Bovidae; genus Nanger; species Nanger dama. The sequence goes on along the minus strand of CAKJTW010000032.1, from coordinate 7,359,483 downwards.
TGGACTGTGAAGAAAGCTGAGCACCAAAGAACTGATGCTTTTGAACTGTGGTATTGGAGAAGACTCTTGAGAGTCCCTTGGACTGCAAAGAAATCCAACCAGTCCATCCTAAAGGAGATCAATCCTGGGTGTTCATTGGAAAGACTGATTCTGAAGCTGAAACTCCAATACTTTGACCACCTCATGCGAAGAGCTGACTCACTGGAAAAGACCCTGAGGCTGGGAGGGATTGAGGGCAGGAGGAGAAGGGGATGACAGAGGATGAAATGGCTGATGGCATTACCGACTTGATAGACATGACTTTGGGTAAACTCCGGTAGTTGATGATGGACAGGGAGGCCTGGCGTGCTGATTTCATGGTGTCGCAAAGAGTCGGACACAACTGAGCTACTGAACTGAACTGAACTGAATGCCATCTATCCATAAATAGCAATTATTGAAGCTACAGGGGGATCCCAGGTACTACAGGACCTATTTAATTTGGCCTAGATCGCCTTTATACAATATCTTAGATGGATTTGCCATTTAAATCATGTCCTCAAAATTTCTAGCAAAATTGGCATATTGTCTCAGCAAAAACAGCTGCTTTGATTCAAACAGTTCATATAAAAAGCAACAACACAAACTTAGTTATAGCACTGAAAAAAAAAAAAGCCACAAACAACCCACAAGTGGTAAGCAAGGCTCTTTGTCTATTTTTAACATTTGCTTTAATATCAATGGCAACACATTTTTAAACAAATAATATTCCTTTTTCCCTAAGTTATTTTCAAATGCAAATCTCTAAAAACACTCTGAGGCAAGCCTTTGGAATCTTTCAACTTAATAAACTCCAGCTGGCTTAAAAAAGCGATTTAATCTTACACTATTTGCCTGAACCTTTTCTGATTTTCAGATGTAATTGAATTGGTCCAGAGTCATATTACAAAAGAAAAACTATGAAGATACAGGGAAAGGCAGATGAAATGTTTAAAATTATTTTTTTAGTTCATTTAGAGGACAGCCATATAGACTTGAAACTGTCATAGCATTAAACTCTAAAGAAGTAATCTCAGAATATATTTACAAACTTGAAAAAAAAATCCTACTGTAATCCATTTTTAATTTTGGAGGAGATGGGAATGGAATGTTTAGTTTTTATCAAACTGTTTTTTTTTAAGCATTTACCAAGAGTTATCAAATGCTGTATTCTTATATTTTGTAAGGTCAGGTTTTATCAGTGTAGGGGAGAATGTTAAACATGTGTACAGAGAAACTTCAACCAAAATTTGGCTAAACAGAAATTTATTACTCATCGATAGATTATCAGCCCCCACAATCACCTTCTTTGTACATGTTGCTAATATTTTGCACTGAATAAAACTTTTATTTTGAAATAATTTTAGATTTATAGGAAAACTGCATAGTACAAGAGGGTCTTGTATATCCTTCTATCTGTTTCATCTTATGTTAAAATCTTATATAGCCATATCACAATTAATAAAAAAAAATTAATACTAAAACAACATTGTTAATTAAATTACAAACCTTATTAAAAATTTTACTAATTTTCCACTAATGTTATTTTACTGTATCCCATACTGTGTTTAGTTGAAACCATCATCAATAATATCAGTAGACAGCATGATTCCTCGATATGAAGTACAACAAAAGACACATATCATTTTAGTGGATTTTTTTTTTTTTGAGAAAAATGCATAAGCTCAATCCAGGCCGAAAAAAAACATCATTCTTACCCAAGCTGAGGGACATTTGAAAAAAGTAATTCGTCAGTGCTTTTCAAAAGCATCAAGGTCATGAAATACAGACTTTTATGCCAGTTACATTTTTTCTCTTAACCTTCCCTGAAAGCCTGAGAGTTATAGCAATCTCTGTGCTGCAGTTTGAAAAACTGAGGTCCAAAGATGTTCATTTCTTTCCTGAACTGCAAAGCTAATAAAAGGTAAGGCCCCAGTTAGCATCCTGGTCTATAAGATTCCTAAACCATTAACCAGTTCTAAAATATAATTTATTTTTTTATTTTGACTGTGCTGGGTTTTCATTGCTAAGTGGGCTTTTCTTCGGTTGCAGCGAGCAGGGCAAGTCGCTAGCTGCAGCGTGCAGGCTTCTCATTGCAGTGGCTTCTCTTGCTGCGGAGCACAGGCTCTGGGGTGCAAGGGCCTCAGTAGCTGAAGCTCCTGGCCCTAGAGCACAGGCTCTGGAGTTGTGGCATAATCTCAGCTGCTCCGCGATATGTGGGATCTTCCTGGATCAGGGATAGAACCTATGTCTCCTGAACTGGCAGGCAGACTCTTCACCACTGAGCCACCAGGGAAGCCCCTAAACCATTAACTTTATATATATATATATTTTTAATTTAATTTATTTTAATCGGAGACTAATTACTTTACAATATTGTATTGGTTTTGCCATACATTAACATGAGTCCACCACGGGTGTACACGTGTTCCCAGTCCTGAATTGGGAATACTGAATCCCACTGCCCTCCCCATACCATCCCTCTGGGTCATCCCAGTGCACCAGCCCCAAGCATTTGTATCCTGCATCAAAGCTAGACTGGTGATTCATTTCTTATATGATATTATACATGTTTCAATGCCATTCTCCCAAATCATCCCACCCTCTCCCTCTCCTACAGAGTCCAAAAGACTGTTCTATACATCTGTGTCTCTTTTGCTGTCTCACATACAGGCTTATCATTACCATCTTTCTAAATTCCATATATAGGCATTAGTATACTGTATTGGTGTTTTTCTTTCTGGCTTACTTCACTCTGTATAATCGGCTCCAGTTTCATTCACCTCATTAGAACTGATTCAAATGTATTCTTTTTGATGTCTGAGTAATACTCCATTGTGTATATGTACCACAGCTTTCTTATCCATTCATCTGCTGATGGGCATCTAGGTTGCTTCCATGTCCTGGCTATCATAAACAGTGCTGCGATGAACATTGGGGTACACGTGTCTCTTTCAATTCTGGTTTCCTCAGTGTATATGCACAGCAGTGGGATTGCTGGGTCATAAGGCAGTTCTATTTCCAGTTTTTTAAGGAATCTCCACACTGTTCTCCATAGTGGCTGTACTAGTTTGCATTCCCACCAGCAGTGTAAGAGGGTTCCCTTTTCTCCACATCCTCTCCAGCATTTATTGCTTGTAGACTTTTGGATCGCAGCCATTCTGACTGGAGTGAAATGGTATCTCATTGTGGTTTTGATTTGCATTTCTCTGATAATGAGTGATGTTGAGCATCTTTTCATGTGTTTGTTAGCCATCTGTATGTCTTCTTTGGAGAAATGTCTAGTTCTTCAGCCCATTTTTTTGATTGGGTGGTTTATTTTTCTGGAATTGAGCTGCAGGAGTTGCTTGTATATTTTTGAGATTAGTCGTTTGCTATTATTTGCTATTATTTTCTCCCATTCTGAAGGCTGTCTTTTCACCTTGCTTATAGTTTCCTTTGTTGTGCAGAAGCTTTTAAGTTTTAAATTATGCCATACCATTTGTAGAGAAAATATTTTATTGAGATTCTATTTTAATAAAAGAAAACAAATGCATCCTACTTTATACTATAAAAGTTTCACTTTTCAATGATTTTAGATTGGGGGAGTTTTCTACTTGTGTCAGAGCTGTGAATAAAACAGATGTACTTCAACAGCCAGCCTTGAAGGAAACTGATCAGTTTTCATGGTTATAAATTTTCCAGCTTCCTCATCCAAAACAGTGATACAATCCTGTATTCAAATTTCTCTTTTGTACAGATTCTACTGATGTAGCTACTTGAGACCAGCTACTAATCTGCTTGGGGATAGGCTGATCAATTGTCAATAACACTGAAGCCCTGGGCATTCTTTTCTCTAAGAAGTGCTGTGTTCCTGAATTCAAATACACTCTTCTCCTGCATCATTCTGAAGTTTTATTTTCAGAATGAATGAAGTTTTATTTTCAGTGAATTCTCTTTAAAATTTACAGTCTATATGTAAATTTTGAAAGAAAATATTCAGATGGTAAGTGCACAGAAAAAGTTTTGGAAATAAGAGTATTTACAACTAATTCGTATCCCTAAATCAAGTAATTACTCATTTGCCTTAATCTAGGGTTAGATCGATACTCATGTTTTTAAAATTAATAAACTTTATTTTTAGAGTAGTTTTAAGTTCACAGCAAAATTGAATGGAATGTATAGAGATTTCCCCACACATGCAAACCTTCCCAGCTTACAGACATCCTGCACCTCAGTGGTACATTTTTTATAATCAATGAACCTATATCAATACATCATTATTACCTATAAGTCCACACTTTCTTTACTTTAGGGTTCATTTTTGGTGTTGAAATTGTATGAGTTTGAAACAGTGCTTAATGGAATGTATCCATCACTGTAATATAGGACAGAATAGTTTTACTGCCCTAAAAATTCTGTGTTATACTCATTCACTCCTCCCCTAATCATTAACTGATCACAAATCTTTTTACTATTTCTCCTCTTTGCCCTTTGGGATGCAATATAGTTGGAATTATATACTAGGTAGCCTTTTCAGCTTGCCTTCTTTCACTTAATAATAATGTTCTTAGGGTTTCTTTAGATGAAAAGAAAAAGCCATCTTTTCATGGCTTGATAGCTCATTTCTTCTTAGCACTGAAAATTATTCTATTGTCTGGATTTATCCACTCTCCTACTATAGGATACCTTGTTTACTTCTAGCTTTTGGCGATTGTAAATAAAGCTGCTATAAATGTCTGTACACTGGCTCTTGTGTGGACATAAGTTTTCAATTCATTTTGGTTAAATACTGGAGAGCACTATTACCTGAATCATATGATAAGAGCATGTTTGGTTTTGCAGTAAATTGCTAAAATGTCTTCCAGAGTGTCTGTACCAGTCATGATCATATTTTAAAATAACAAGTGTTCTCTGTGATAATTATTTTCTCATTTTTAAGATAATCCAAAAATCCCAATAAATGTATGGATTGCTTTCATTTAAAATATATAAACACCCAGCCTCACTCAAAATCCATTGGATCAGAAGGGTGACATCCAGGTGCTAATACATGTCTTAGAGGTTCCTTGATTCTGTTAGGCAGCCAGGATTGAGACTGCTCAGTGTTAATTATCTGGGCAGCTACCTAACTATCCCACAGCACTAAATGAATACAGTGCTGTCACTGCATTTGTATTTATGCTTATATTTGCGACTATTGCTCTGTTAACATATATTTAACTTTGCATGCCTTGCTGAGTGTAACTGGCTATCATTAAGCTGCTCCGTTCTACTACAAAACTGACAATTGCATAAAGGCAGTCATTTATCCATGTTGAATTACTTTCCCAGTTGTAAAAATAAAACTTCTTTTGTGCTAGTCATTCACAGCTAAAAAAATGTTTTCATGTAAACCACACTGCAGTTTAACAAATGACTTGTAAAAAAAAAAAAATTAGGCTTGTAATCACAAGAACAACACGAAGTAAATATATTGCTCTTTAATTGTTCCTGGCAACGGAGAAAGAAATGGAGAAAGATTTAATATGAAAATGAAGAAATGTTGGCAAGTGAAGTCCAAATGACCTTTTGAACATGCTGTACCAACAATATTTCACAATATATGAAAGTGGAGGAGAACTGAATCATTGAACATCTCTTGGTTATACAGGCGTCTCTACCTAAAAAGATCCTGTTTGTTAGTAGCTAGTACGATCGAACTGAATGCAACTTATCTATGCATTGATGTGTAATAATCTGTTGCTAGTGAGTGCAAGAGTAGACCACAAAGATACTAGTAGGAATACCAAGAGGAGCACAGGGCAGGTTCCTTTCTGAGACATCAGGAATTCTCTAGTGACCACGTTTAGCTCACAGACGTCCCAGTAGCTTTGAAAACACTTCCTTAAGCTCCCAGCAGTCTTGAATATTCGACCAGCCTTCCTCCCATCCTTCCATCACAAAAGGTCAAACTGCTATCACACTTCCTGGTTTTCTTCCCATTCTTTGTTACAGGCGTTTCTTCTCCTAATAAAATTCTTTCATGCCCATCTTATCTTCTGCTCCTCAGAGGACTCAGACTAACAACACATGGGTGAAAAAAATTATATAGCTTGAAAACGTGATCTTGTTTCCTTCAGCTGACATCATTTATCATACTAATTGGATGACAATTTTAACATCAGACTGTCGATGTTCTTTACTTATAAGTAAAAATGTTTTTAAACTATTTTATGTCGCTACTAAAAATAAGAAAGGGTTTTATATTTATTTGAAAACTGGTGTGTATGTCATTTGAATTTGCAAAGCTGTCCTAATGAAACATTAAATCATTACAATTCTCTGTAGCTGAGGGGTCTAAGGGGAACAAACTTCCATATGTTAATCAAACTGACTTCAAGTAAACTGTTTTCCAGTAGAGCTACGCTACCTCCAGAGGCAAAGCCATGGAGCATGCTGAATTCTCTCCGAGTGTTATTCTGAGCTATGCATGCACACCCCTGCTGCTGCTAAGTCACTTCAGTTGTGTCCAACTCTGTGCGACCCCATAGATGGCAGCCCACCAGGCTCCCCCGTCCCTAGGATTCTCCAGGCAAGAACACTGGAGTGGGTTGCCATTTCCTTCTCCAATGCATGAAAGTGAAAAGTGAAAGTGAAGTCGCTCAGTCGTGTCCAACTCTTCGTGACCCCATGGACTGCAGCCCACCAGGCTCCTCTGTCCATGGGATTTTCCAGGCAAGAGTACTGGAGTGGGCTGCCATTGCCTTCTCCGATGCACACCCCTACTAGGAAACAAAACCACCATTACTGCTAATGTGTGTTTTTACTAAATGCATTGACTCCACCCAGTCTTGCTCATTCACCACAACCCAGTTTTTAAACACTGCTCAGATTCCTGCTTCTACCACTTGTGCCCCTTTTGGCTGCCTTCTCCAACAATTTAGGAAAGCCTAGAGGCCAATAAACAAGTAAACTTGGACAGCCACAAACCGCAGTGCCCCAGCTCTAAACTACTGAGTTTGCTTACTTAGCATACCTCAAGCTGGGGCAAATCCATTGCCAGCCTTAGCAGGAGGCTTTCCGGACAACCTCCTGAGAATGCTGGGGCAGGGAACACATGAACATATGTAAAAATCATAGCTTCCCTTATTTAAGGATACTGCAGTGAACATTAGAGAGAGCTCCTTTTATTGCTCCAGAACTCTATTATCATTGTTACCATCCTTAAAATGTCTTCTATACCTCTGGGATCTAACCCACTTCATTTTCTAGGACAACTGCAGGTGGGGAAATGGATAAAAGGAAACATAAGATTCTTGGCATTTCTCTCCCTGTCACTTACTTTTAAAGTGAGGCTTTCAACAAACAGGTGAATAGAAGCAGAAATGCAGACACAGTTTCAGTCTTCTCCATCACTGAATAACTCTGCATAGTGTTCAATGTGCCATTAGGGGACTGGGCTCTTGAAATCTTTACATGTTATAGAATCACTTGAGAGGAATATGCTAGTAGGGGACCAGGCTGTTTCAATATTTACAGGATATAGAATCACCTAGGGAGCAGAGGATGGCAATTTGCAAAACCAGAGGGCAGTATCACAACCAGGAGACTGGCGTTAGTTAAACCCACTATCCAGATCAATTAAAAGAGAATCTCTGGCAGCAGTTTATGAGTATCTGTCACATGAAAAGTGAAAGTGAAAGTGAAGTTACTCAGTCGTGTCCCACTCTTTGTGATCCCATGGACCATAGCCTACCAGGCTCCTCCCTCCATGGGATTCTCCAGGCAAGAGTACTGGAGTGGGTTGCCATTTCCTTCTCCAGGGGATCTTCCCGACCTAGGGATCGAAACCAGGTCTCCTGCATTCCAGGCAAATGCTTTAACCTCTGAGCCACCAGGGAAGCCCAGAAGTCACCTTCTGTCACACGAAGGTGACTCCAACTTTCAACCACATTTAAGGTCCATTACTCTAGGTCTAAGACATTTGTTCTCAAACTTTATCAAGCATCAGCTTCCTCTGGACACTTGTTAATACAAAGATTGCTGAGACCTATATCACATTTCTGATTAACTGTCTCTAGATAATGAATCCTAAAGGAAATAACTCTAAACAGTCATAGGAAGAACTGTTCTTGAAGCTCTAATACTTTGGCCACCTGATAGGAAGAGCTGACTCATTGGAAAAGACCCTGATGCTGGTAAAGATTGAAGGCAGGAGGAGAAGGGGCTGACAGAGAATGAGATGGTTGGATGGCATCACCGACTCAATGGACATGAGTTTGAGCAAACTCCGGGAGATGATGGAGGACAGAGAAGCCTGGTGTGCTGCAGTCCATGGGACTGCAAAGAGATGGACACGACTTAGTGATCGAAAAACAACAAAAACAAAGAAATTTGCATTTCTAACATGTTCTCAGGGTATATTAACACTGATGGTCCAGGGATTTTGAAACCCAATACTCTAGGAAATTTTGCTCCACAGAAAGCCCACCTAGCACACTTCTGCTACATTTTGTTGGCAATGACTGTCACTTGGACCATCACTAGCAGCAACTAGAATAGTAAATATTTAAGTTGAGCACAGTACTTCTCCAAACAATATCAGAATTATTAATATCTTAAGAAAGAAGGGGAGAAGAGATATCTGGGAGGTCAGTACTTTAACTAATAACATATGAACACAAAAGTGATTTTGTCTTGTGTATTTGAGGCACATAGAATAATTTAACATTTGTGGAACCCAGACAGCAGCCAGCATCTTCTGGTACAGGCTCTGCAGCCATCCAGGCTCTGTCTATCCACCAGGGGATCAGAGTTCTGTCAAGCAGCTAATGAAACTCTGGATTGACTGCTGGAAATGCCTGCTACCACAATGTACCAAGGTGAACCACTATACCCAAATTTGTATAACCAACTATTCTTTAAAGGGAAAAAAGCTTCAGAGTCAGCAACTTTAGCAAGTCAATTTACATGGGAGCAGGTATGATAAAGAATTAACTTCTAATGGATAAGATGTCTCTTTCCTCAGCAGAGTACATTGAGAAAATCATTAGTGAATTTACAAACATATAGGATATGTTAGCACTTTAATCTGCTCTGGCTTCAATCATTCTTTCTTATATACAATTCCCTTCAGACTTCTTTTTCCTGTGAAGAGATCTGACACAATTCCTGGCTCAAATCATGTAGCTTTAGCATTTTAGCATCACTGCAGCATCTTAGCTGAGTGACTGACCAACAGAGGACATACCAGCATAAAGAGTTCTAATACCTCTAATTCTCCTCTTACCTTCTGCACACTGTGTCCATTTGGCATGATTGCAATGCTTCCCATTTTTGTAATGGTTGAATCTGAAAGAGAAGTGGGCCCTGGGATGCCTCAGTGCAAAGCCATTTTCAAAGATTTGAAAGCTTTTCCCTTAAAGTCACAAAATGTTCTGAAAGCTTCTGACCACTTGACTCTCTTCTATCTGACATAGATCTGACCAAGTTGCCATTTCATCAACCCCATAGACACTGAAAAATATCTGTCTTTAATCATTAAGATGTTCCCTATTGCTTCAAATGACTCTGCTGCTCCTATAAAAGCTAAAATTATTTTCACTTGAGAAAGTCCAAGCCAGTGAGTTCCTTTGCCAAAAAGATAGGGTCCATCAGTAAAAATTACATAAAAGTGATAGTTTGCATTCAAAATATGTCTTAGTATATATAAATAAAATGTAAGGAACTCCTATGTACATTGGTCTACTTTGCTGGGGGAAAAAAAAAAAAGGAGCCTTAGTAGTTGCCACAATCTTGATCACATTACAAGCTGTTACACTCTGGGTGAGAGTAGAAAGCTCAGCTCATTGCTGGGATGACAGAGTCACAAACCCACACCCTTTGGTCTGTGGCTACCGCTGTAATTTCCAAAACCTATCATAGGGTAAAGTATTTTTTTTGTTCCTCAGATTGCTTAAATCTTTGCTCAAAATTGGCTACACTGGGTACAATTACCATCTACTAAGAGGGCTCCTCCAACTGCTCTGGGCTTTTATAGGGTAGCAGGGGCTTTTGGTAAATGTATTCACAATCAAGGATTAGCAGATTCTGTAGGACTGTAGATCTCCATGACCACACAAAGTTTAAAGCAGTTTTCTAACTGTGATGGGGAAAAGTAAGCAATAGAAAATAATCTTTCCCTCACATACTGAGTGTCCTCTTCTTTCGCAGATCTTTGGTCCTCAACTCAACAGCAAGAAGTTAGTCAACTCATTCCCTTATTTTTGACTAACCCCTCACTAGATGGTGAGATCCTTTCTTGAGCACAGAGGAATGATTTTCATGCATAGTTCCTTCCCATTCCTGATATTCGTCCCCTCTCATCCAGCAAATACAGGAGTCCCATCACTGTGAGAGCTCAAGACACACCGGACAAATGGACAGATAGATGGATGGGTCTCCGAAACTCCAGTACTTTGGCCACCTCATGCGAAGAGTTGACTCATTGGAAAAGACTCTGATGCTGGGAGGGATAGGGGGCAAGAGGAGAAGGGGACGACAGAGGATGAGATGGCTGGATGGTATCACTGACTCAATGGATGTGAGTCTGAGTGAACTCTGGGAGTTGGTGATGGACAGGGGAGGCCTGGCGTGCTGTGATTCATGGGGTCGCAAAGAGTCAGCCACAACTGAGCGACTGAACTGAACTGGATGCCCAGGTCTTCCCCTGATAGTGTCTACTGGACTGGTACTTTACTGAAGTGACTACCACAGCTTATTTAATACACAGAGCTCCCTCATAAGTCCAAACTTACTTCTTCAGAGTTTAAAGGATTCTGTCAAAGCAGATCCTATGCCATGGTACAGAGATAAAGTTAAAAAAGAGTCAAGTCACTCAGTCATGTCCGACTCTTTGGGACCCCGTGGACTCTAGCCTACTAGGTTCCTCTGTCCATGGGATTCTCCAGGCAAGAACACTGGAGTGGGTTGCCAATTCCTTCTCCAGGGGATTTCCCCAACCCCGGGATCGAACTGAGGTCTCTTGCCTTACAGGCAGACACTTTGCCCTCTGAGCCACCAGGAATGGCAGATCATGTTTTGTCACGAAGAAACAACTCTTTACAGAATCTGGAAGGTATCACAGAGAACATGATTTTCCCATTTCCCATGATTTAAAGATGAGAAAAGGAATCATGAAAGGTGAAATGGTCTAGTTGAGCTTATGTTGCTGGATAGACACAAAGCAATGACTAGAACCCAGGCTTCTTTGTTTCCAGTCCGGGGCTCTTCCCAGTGCACAACGTGGACCACACTTGTGAATGAGACAAAGCAAGGCAGCATCATGAATGTCTTCAACAACTCACTACAGGCTAGAATGGACAGATGGCTGACCATGGCTCCTGGATGCCAGCCAAAGGTCTGGGTGGGAGGACAGGGCACCTTGAATTTACAATTGCCTAAAAGGCTACAGGATGTTTAACCCAGAATGTGTAGCAGATGCTGCATCTTTCTGTCAGCTGGTTACGATGCTGAGACTGAAATTCTGTGTGGCCACGTCCTATGCAGCTCTTCAGCTGTGTTTAGTATCCACTCAAAAGAAAAATTTAAAAAATAATAATAGTAATAACCTTAAGAAAAACTTGAGGTTTGGGAAAATCAAGATATTATTGAAACCATGCTGCTGCTGCTGCTAAGTCACTTCAGTCGTGTCCGACTCTGTGCGACCCCATAGATTGCAGCCCACCAGGCTCCCCTGTCCCTGGGATTCTCCAGGCAAGAACACTGGAGTGGGTTGCCATTTCCTTCTCCATGCTAGACATTCCTTAATTATAACGTAAGCACAATTTTTAACAGAGTGGGATGTTTGAAATAAAGCGAGCAATGGTACTGAAAAACATTAAAAGAATTACTGCCTATGTTAATGAAAGGCATTCCCTTTATTATCTAAATTAATAGTGAGATTGTATTGGTTTATGTTGTTGTTCACTCAACATTTATCACCCACAGATGGAGTAGTTTGTATAATCTGAGAGGCAAATAGGAATCTCTGCCAGCCTACAAGCTAACCTATTGCAACATAAAAGTAACTCCCTTGCGTTTAAAAGGCTGACCTTAAAAGCACAAATAATTTGGACGTTATGTCATAAAATTACATAATTATACCATCAGAGTTTATAAATCAGTGAACACACCTTTAATGAGATGGAAAAAAAAAAAAAAAAAAACCCTGCCAATTCTCTCATCGGTAGAGTGGGCTTCTTGCTGCTCTGGCCCTGCCTGATGTCTCCAGCTCAGTGAATTTCACACTGCGTAATGGTGGCTCCAGACAATAAAGCGTTTGTTTACAACGCGGGAGACCTAGGTTCAATTCCTGGGTCGGGAAGACCCGCTGGAGAAGGAAATGGCAATCCACTCCAGTACTGTTGCCTGGAAAATCCCATGGACAGAGGAGCCTGATAGGTTACAGTCCATGGGGTCACAAAGAGTCGGACATGACTGAGCAACTTCACTTTCACAATATAGAACAACACACTCTTTCTTTTTCCAGATAACTCTGTTTCCAGTTATAAGTAAAATGATGATATCTAACTCAAACAGCTCTTTGCCTCTGTTCATCTCAGATTTTGGTCTTTGTAACCAAAAGGTGAAAAGGATATGCAAGCATCTTGTCCCCTGTTCTATCCCTGAGTAAAATCAAGAGTTGATTCTAACCAGGCCAAATGCCAATATATGACCTTCCCTAAACCAATGACTGTGGCCCCGGAAGATGGCCTGTTCTGATTAGCTAGAACTAGTTGGGGCCACACCTAGAACCAAGGTGATATTACTACATGGAGGCAGAGATAGATGTTTGCTGCCATGACCAGCACAGAGTGCATGTTATTCCATGTTGTTAAGAGACAGGAGTTTTCCTGGTAGATGGGGTAATAGGAGAAAAGATAGTCAGTTTAAAGCCTGGGGCAGTGCCTGAAGAGGAAGGCTATCCTTGGACTCTAAAATGGGAGTTCTATAGTGCTGGGTTAGCGCATCTCTCAGTGGCAGAAGGGTAGGTAGTTGAGAAGGATTCAGAAAAATATTTGACAAGGGCATGCATTTTCTTAAAGCACAAATGCAATAATTTATAGAAATGTTCGGTAAATCTCTTGCTCGAAGTTATCAGGCGTGGATGACAAGTAACAAAACATTTACATTTCTCATCTCTTTTCTCTTTCCATATGAACACAGATCAAATCCAATAACAATAGGATTCTATAAGCTATTCACAGCCTTCTGAGTGGGAAAAAGCATATAGAAAGAGAATTAAGTTCCTTTTAACCTACTGACACCACTCTGATGCTTATTTTACTCTCCAGATATAACTGTTTAAGATCACAGTCATAACTTTCCTTAAAATTAGAGGTTCATTTGTTTGTTTTGTGTCAAAAATCTTTAGAGTGTAAATGTCGAGTCTTAAAATTATCCTTCGCTTCTTTCCTTTTGTCCTGAAAGGTCATCATGTATTCCTTCTCAAGTCTTTCTGCAGTGACTCTCTTAGCATACCATAATGTGATAGCGTTTTATGAGGTTAATTCAGTGTAATAAATGCTACTGACAGAAATTAACAGCACAAAATACTAACAAGTGCACTGCATTTGGAAAATGCAAAATCTAGAATTCAACTATTAACTGTGAACTTTGGTCAAGTCATTCATTTCTTGGGGCTTCGGTAGTGATTTCTGTCCAAGATGAGGCAAGAATTAAGACCTTACCTGTCTAAAAGCAGAGAGGTGAACAAGATGATCTCTTGATTCCCTCTCAGAATGAAAATATCTATTATTCTTGGGGGAAAGTCAACAAATGACACTTGCGAATGACATGGTAATAATCCTATGATATTTTGAAATGTTAGTATTAACATAAATGGGCTATTGCTGTATTCACTGATGGTAAACAAATACGACCGCACTGTAAGTTAGTAAAAGGGCAGCTTTCATTTTGAGATTTTGTGTCCTGTGTCTCAATCAATCATTCTTCAATTTAGAGATCAGTTTTAGTTGTAAGTTTTTTTGTGATGTGTCAGTCTACGAGATAATAAAAGGCAGTTGTTACCAGGACCAAAACTGACACCAAACTGATGACTTCTCCACTACTCTATAAATGCACTGAATATTTAAAATTAATATGTTAGAGGACATTACTATCAGCTTGATTACTCTTTCTAGAAACCTGCTTTTGTATTTAACTGTTTCCTTCATAGTCCTAAAACAAATATTAAGACCTATTGTAGCAGCCAGTTTCATGCGGATTATTTTTTTTTTATTAATAACAAATTTGAATAGAAAGTCTGTTACTGGAGAGGGCTGAGGGCAATGGACCTAAACAAGTGTGTTTCAGAAAGTTGTAGGGATTTGCTAGTGAGACTTGTGGATTGCTTTAAAAGGCCACCAAAAATGCCTGCACTAAAAGCTAATTTATAACACGTGTGGTGGCGGTGATACACAGTCACTGAGTCGTGTCTGACTCTTAACCCCACAGAGGCTCCTCTGGCCCTGGAATTTCCCAGACAAGAATACTGGAGTGGTTTGGAATTTCCTCCTCGAGAAGATCTTACAGATCCAGGGATTGAACCTCCGTCTTTTGCATCTCCTAATTGGCAGGCAGATTCCTTATCACTTTGCCACCTGGGGGGCTCCGTGAACACGTGTCAGTTCAGTTCAGTTCAGTCGCTCAGTCCTGTCCAACTCTGCGACCCCATGAATCGCAGCACGCCAGGCCTCCTTGTCCATCACCAACTCCCAGAGTTCACTCAAACTCATGTCCATCGAGTCAGTGATGCCATCCAGCCATCTCATCCTCTGTTGTCCCCTTCTCCTCCTGCCTCCAATGCCTCCCAGCATTGTGTACATGTAGATAAGCATTCATTCATATATGCATGCATTATTCACATACACTGAATACTCATTATGTGCCAGGTGCCATGCTAGGAACTGCTTACAGAAGAATGAATGAATGGAGGCTTCCCCTGGCTTCATGGGGCTATGAGCAAATGTCAGTAACAGCACAAAGGAGGACATGAGTATTCTACCCAGAGGAGCCTGAAAGGACTTCACAGACTTGGGTGGGTATCTACCATATATCTACAATGGCTCAGTGGGTGACATTTCCCAAGAAACAGTGCAAAGCTGGAAGATAAGAAAAAGTACATAATATAGGGGTAACCTAATTTTAAGGAGCTAGGTGGAAGAGAGCTAAGGAAAAATGGTGAATATCACATGGCAAATACATAACATTTTATTTACAGAATAAACCCCTGGCCTATAGAAAGCATGGCACAAATGATATCGAAGGAGATTGAAAAGCTAAGGGACACTATAGTACCTATAACTTTATAATCAGACAATTAAGATAATCTATCCATGGCATTCTCCAGATAAGAATACTGGAGTGAGCAGCCATTCCATTCTCCAGGTGATCCTTCTGACCCATGGATCAAATCCAGGTCTCCTGCATTACAGGCAGATTCTTTACCATCTGAGCCACCAGAGAAGCCCCAAAACTATGGGAGATATACATAGGCCAAACATCCTCTATCTTGGAAGGAAGGGAACACAATTTCTTTCTTTAGCTCCATACTGTAATATCAGTCTTTGGGTCTCCTACCTTTCATTAGTCTCAGGTCACACTGCACACAGGTAAATCATCTTATGCTCATTTGGCCTATGAGAAAGGAAATCTGCATATTTTCTCATTTATAGCTCTACGCTCTCCCCTGCAGAAGAAGAACCCATGTAATTTTATTCCAAATAGGGTAAGAAATAAATCCACTTCTGCTGAGACTTCACTTTGAATGATAATAATTATATAATATCTCAGCAAGGTGTATTCTTTTGTTACATTCATGTAAAGTTGATATTCATAATCTGAGTACTAAGCATCCTTTGTAAATATCCTTGCTTCTAGCTGCATCCTCATAAAGCCATTTTAATGCATTTCCCCAGGGCTATAGGCAAACAATACAACTCATGCTTTTGATAGGGCTATGAAAATGGGAACAAATTATGCTGTATAAAACCAGAGGGCAAAGTGAAAAGCAGGAGAATGAAAATAAATATTCAGTTGTATAACCATCAAGGTGTTTGTGTTTTGTTGTGTTATCTTTTAATCTTTGACCTATCTATTTAGAGACGAGGGCTGCCTATAATATTGATTTATTCTTTCATTATTTTTATTAAAGCACAAAGTATTTTCCATTTTTATTCTTCTGCTATAGGGAGTGTTGAAGGTAACCTTGAAATATGTTCTGTCCTTTAAGGAGAGATAAGGAACTTTCTGTGAGGGTTTTGTGAGCGAAAATAACCAATCTTGTTCTGGTAGCTTGAGCAGTCTTTAAAAATCCACATGTACGCGATGCTAGACCTTACTATACCTAACTCATAAGCCCCTCACACATCTCATTCTCGGTCCACCCCTTCCTTCCCTCTTTTTGCTGCTTGGGCTTCTGTAGCATCAGGTCTCCTTCGAGCTGTAAGTCACTCCTTGGAGCTTCCTGACCGTGTACTTTTCTTCCTCCCCCTGCACCTAGTTCAGCTCCAGAGTGAGGTCTTTGGTCTCTCCAGATACCCTAAACTCAACATCTGCAGAACAGACCATATCCTTCAATCCACCACTTCCACCAAGCAACCAATTCTGGGTCTCATTGGCCACCATATTTCAAACCTAAGATATCCAACTTTCTCATTAAAAAATTCTGAAGCCTGCCTGATAATGAATGGCATCCTAAAAATACTGTTGCAAGGCAGAAGTCTTTAAAAGATGATTTTCAAATAGAAGAATTTAGTTCTAAATGGCCATATGGCTGAAGAGGCTTACCTTGCATATTATCTCTGTATATGAAGTAGATCTATTCCTCAAAAACAGACTCTAAACTACAGGATAAAATACTCCTATTTTCCCGTTAACTTACTTGAAAAAAATAAAGTCACATCCAATGGTACATCAAAGTCATTCTATTTCTAATGCAAGACCAAGTTTAAAATTAAATGTTAACATCCCAGGAAAAGTCAGAAGATAAAAATACTGAAACTAAATATACGGTGATCAGCAGATGAGGAAGGGGAAGTAACACATCCTAAGCTTTCATGATTTGACTTCAGTTTTTCACCTGCTTACAAACCACATTTCCACTTCCAATTTTAGTAATTACTTTGTGCTCTGATTTTGCACTGTCTGCTATCATTGCCATTTGGCTTTCCTCAGACTATTTTGACCTCAGTTAATCAATCAATCTATCAATTATTCAATATCTTTAAAAAATCTCAACAGCTAATCAGGACATTATACAAGAGGCCCAGATCAATCCAAGAAACTCTTAACTACTCCCACGCTCAAGATGTATTTTAGATTCTTCAAGAGATAAGTTATAAACACATTCACATCTAGCATCCCAGCCCACGCATGCAGATGCTCAATAAATGTCTGTTGCATAATGGACATTTTATTGACAGATAATGATAGCAATACACTAATACTAACAATAAAATACATCGTGTGACAATATCACATGAGCAGTGCAGATCTCAAAAATTGTTGAGATCTATAGGCTGACCTTATCTGTGGGTACCTGTGCTCAAAGGTGAAGTCTATGATAGCCCATACATACAGTTTGTTTTTGCTCATTTGGAGAAAGCATCCATTCCTATAGGTGGATACACCCCTAGCCTGTGCTGCCTCCGTAACAAAGCATATGCTGCATTTTAGCCCCTTTTCCACACACTCGTCCAGATGGTCTTGTTCAGTAAACATCCTGAACAACTTACTATTCACAGCAGCACTGAGAAGAGGACGATATGTACCTGAGAAACAATACTTCTCCTTGATTAAATTTGCTTTTCCAAATTCCTCTTTCCTTCTCGCAATGGACATAATCCTTCTGTACCTAAAATTGTTAGTGTTAGTCTCTTCATGCCTGGGTCTCTCTCACTCATGATGTAGCAACATGCTTTGAAAGTTATTTCCGCTTTGAAGTCATGTTTTGCCCCCACTTTCTTCCTGATCGACTTTAAAAATCACTGCTGTCTCTCCAAGGAGAATATAAAATCATAGTAAAATATGGATTAAAACAGGCACTTCATATCCAATAATTCACCATCTGCGTAAGTATTCATTATTATCTCCTTTAATCTTTCCAGCCAACTAAGAGGTAAGTGTGAACAGGAGTCCCATTTTACAAAAGAAAAAACTGAGACCTGAGAATTTCTGTAACTATTCAGGTTCTTGCAGGAGCTAATGGGGACTGGACATGAATCTTAGGATTCTGAACCTGAATTCCTGAAGGTACAGTCCGTGAGAATAGACCCTATGTATGTCTTCTCTACTTTCAAAGTCCTACATCCTAAAATATTTATCAAATTCATATGTATTAAAAAGGCAATACATTCAGTGCTTATTTTTTAGCCCCTACTATTTGGCAGTTATTATTTTAGACACTAGAGATATAGCTGTAAGCAAAATCGATAAAAACCCTTAACCCTCCAGAAGGGAAGATAATAAATAAATTAGCAAGTAGATTATCTGGCGTGCTGGATGTTGACAGATGTTATGGAGATAAATCAGAAAAGAAAGAGAATATGGGATGGGAGGAGGGAGGTAGAAGTGGTAGGAGACTTGCTATTTAAATAGGGTGTCAAGAAATGTAACAGTTGCCTGATGCTTGAACAAAAACCTGAAGGAGGAGAGAAGTGAAACACATCAGGTCGGAGCTTGTCCTCCAGAGGGAACAACCAAATCTAAAACCCTGATGAAAACAACTCATTGAGGATTTCACTTTACATGTCTGAGTAACAGCAAAGGAATTAATTTTGCTAGAAAGAAATGAAGATCAAGAAAGAGACAGGAGGCTACAAGGAAAGGATGAGACACATTAGACCACTGTTAGGACTCTGCCTTCCACCTCCAGCGCAATGTGAAGCCACTAGAGATTTCAGCAGAATAGTGACCGAATTTCCTTTCCATTGAAACAGGGTCAATCTAGGCACATGCTTACAATTGACTCTTGAGCAAGGATGAAAGTAAAGAGATTAGTGTGGAAGGTTAATAATGACAACAGCTTTGACACACTTGGAGACAGAGTTGAGAGAGTTTGCGGATAAATTGGATGTGGAGTAGGGGCAGAGAGAGAGAGAGAGGAGTCAAGGATGACCGTGGTACAAATGTTCAGCCTTCCTCTTTACTATACCTTACCTGCTCTTAATAAAGACGACACTTCTATAGTGTTGAAGTTTACAAAATAATTTTCTATACATTATTTTATTGAACTGTGAGCCAGGTTCTCAATATGTGTTACCTCCTCCCAATTGAGGTTTATAAGTTTCAGGGTTTTTGTAATTAATTAAGTTGGTTTCCTTAATTAATAATTTTAAATGAATAAAAAGAATAAAAATTAAAATAGGGAAACCCCAGGGGACTGATCTACATTGAAACATATGATTCAGATATTTCCAAAGTTGAATAAAAGATTCAAAACTTAATAGATACAAAACTACCTAATGTTTTGTTAATAACCTCTCATATTTTTCTGAAAGCTTTTCATATCATAAAGAGCTCACATATTTTAATTTCTTTCCACAGAAAGACTGAATAGTGTTTTTTGAGGATTGTAATCAAGAGTATTCTTATGTTTGTGAGAAGCTGGATACTTGGATTTCACATTATGGTTTTACATTTACTTTTATTGTCTAAATGATTTACTTAGCTTATTTATTTCAATCAGTGCTTACAAGGAAAAGTTAATGTATTGTTTTAGACTATTACCTAATTTATGTCCATAAGATTTTGAAAATATTCCTGGAATCATTGACCTAGAAAGAACTTTAGTGTGTACTTGATTCAGCGTTTCTTAATTATTCCTCAATTACTTTTAATCCACAATATTTTTAACATTATGATACTTTTTAGTATTACAAGACTACCTGAGTCATGATAACGTGTCCTTGAATATGTGGGTTTTTCAGGAATAGGTCTAATAGGAACATATTTTTTTAAGTTTGGAGAACTAGAAGAGGGTTACTAAGAAAATAATTAAATGAGTTCATACACATTTATTGTCTTAAACATCAACTAGCCTTACCCAGAACTGAGTCTTTATAATCTGGGGAGTGATCAACTAATCCCTGTTTCCAAGAATTTTCCCCTTTTTCTTTGAAAGTCCCAAATCCTGGGAACCCCCTCAGTTTCAGACAAACTGGGACACTTGATCATCCTCGTCCAGAGACTTCTCCTCCCATCCCCATGATCACTGTTCTAACCAGACATCTTTGTTTCTCAAAATCAGAGAGTCTGCCCTAGATCCTGGGTCTTCTTACTCAAAAAGAAACCCACAGACAATGAGAGTTTAATGATAGAGAATGTTCAGTGAATAAACACTTTGTGTCACCTCTCCTACTTTCAAACTGTGTATGTATGGGTGGTTTGTATGTTTGTAAGCATGTAAATTGCATTTCAATCAAATATATTCTCTTAAAAACAATAAAGTCAAAATGGAATTATATCATAGGTCAGCAATACCATTCTGTCTTCACTACTGTAGCCTCACAATATTAAAATTGGATGGTATGATTCCACCAACTATGATCTCCTTTTTCAAAGTTGTTTACCCTTTCTTATGAATTTTAGAATCAGCTTACCTATATTTATAAAAAATCTTTCCACATTTAATTCAGTATTCTTTCCCTAGTTCCCTAAATCAGAACTTTAGAATGTGGACTTAAGACAGCTTTTTTCTCTATTATAAGTGTTAATATCCTAAATTTCCCTTTCAGTACTACTTTAGCTGCATCCTACAAAATTTTAGTATTTTCATTTTAATTCAGTTTGTAATATTTTATAATTTCCCTTGAGATTTCTTTCACCCTTGGATTATTCTGAAATGTATTATTTAAATTTCATGTGTTTGGAGATATCCTTGTTACCTTTCTATTATTGTTTTAATTCCATTAGAATCTGAGAGCATAGTTGGTATGACTTAAATCTCTTTTACATTTCTTAAGTTTTATTTTATGATCCAAATTATGGTCTATGTTGGTGGATGCTCCACATATGCACTCAAAATATGCACTCTGGTATTTTTGAGTAGTGTCTGTAAATGTCGATTATATAAAATAGGTTGATGGGGTTATTCAGTTCTTCTACATTCTTGCTGATTTTTTTTGTATACTGATTCTATTACTGAGAAAGAAGTGTTGAAACCTCCAACCATCTTTGTGGGTTTGTTTACTCCTCTTTTCAGTTTTGTCGGTTTTCCTCTTTCATTTTGACTATCTCCTAGGGGCAAACAGGTTTGGAATTGTCTGACTAGATAACTGGTTATCTATTATGCATTATCTCCCTTTGTCTGGAGGACAGGATGAGATACAATTGTAACCAGTGAAGACCTCCCGGTGTTCTTAAAGTCACAGTTCTTTCTACCTATCAAAAGGAAAGTTCATTCTCCATGGAGTTTTAGCTCCTAGCATTGCCTGTAACTAGCACTGCCATTTCTGACACACATAATGGAGAAAAGAGAGAGAGAGATGGATTTCTTCAATATGAAAGGAATTTTCTTTTCCATTTCTTAAGCCACAGCGGCGGGGGGAGTGCTTTCCTAGCCCTCTCTGTCTGTACCATTGTTAACTTCCGGTTTCCCAGTTGCTTTGTCTTTAGGACAGAAATTAACAGAGTGAGAAAAGTTAGTTAATTCACCAATTTGGTGGTCCTTCAAGTTCTGATGTTCTTCCCAACCTGCCTGTTGCTATTTCCTTTTCACAGGACTCAGAAAGCTCTTCCCTGCATTTTGTCCCATGTTTTATAGTTGTATTCAGGACAACTCAGTAGGTATGATAGGAAAAAGGGTGCTTAGTCCATCTTACCTGGAACCAGAGCCCTATAGGTTTCCTTTACAATTATATAATGTACTCCTGGAAGGCAAGGCCAACATGTTAGTCCCCTCTTAATCATTCTGGTATCTAGACTAGCACCTGGGATGTAATGGTATTCTCTGTAATATGTGTTGAATTTTAAAAAGTAACATTTCATTACTGGTAAATGATGTAGAGTCTAGAATATAAGGCAAATGCCAATTCAAATTAAATTTTCTTGGTAAAATAATTATTAAAAAAAAAACCTGACTAACACGGTGGCCAATAAATGCAGCCACAATAAATATGGCCAATACATTTATTTATTCAAAATGTAAAGTAACTCTTCTTACCTAATGAAAAGAAGAACAGACAGACTTCCCACGATCTTGGAAGACTGCATAGGGGTCTAAATATGGAAGACTGACTCTAAGAACTCACTAACATGATTTCGAATGCATAGAGCAATGGTTTTTCAGAAAATAAATAGATATCAATGGTTGATATCACTGGTTAGAGGGCTTTCTCAGTGGCTCAATGGTAAAGAATCCACCTGCAATGCAGGAGCCCCAAGAAATGCAGGTTTGATTTCTGGTCAGGAAGATCCCATGCAGGAGGGAATGGCAATCCACTCCAGTATTCTTGACTGGAATCCCATGGACAGAAGAGTCTGCAAAGCTACAGTCCATAGGGTTGCAAAGAGTCGGACATGACTGAAGCAACTTAGCACACATGCACGCCACTCATCACTGTTTAGAAGAGAAGAGTCATGTTAAATTAGCTGAAAATACATTCTTATTAAGTATTATATAAGAGCACATCATCTTAAATGTGGGTTAACTATTGTCTAGCCAAGTCGATGGAGTTGGAACCTTTCTGATTATATAAGAGGCTACATCATGAAAGCTGACCAATTCTGTATGATTACTTCTATTATGATGTCATCCAGAAAAGTGTTTTTATAGTGAATCATTTAGAGTAAACTAAAGTTTACTAAACATGACAATCATATGGGACATTTTAAAGTGTCTAAAACTAAAGTACTGACATAGCTTTATAAATTCCCAGTTACCTAGTACACATTATTATTTATGTCTCTGATGACATTGTTATTTATCTGAATATATATATACTGAGCTTACAGAATAATTCAGAAGTGGTTTCTTTTAAACTGAATAATCAATAATTATTCATTTGTATGCTCACTCGAAGTTCCAGATCACACTATGAAGAAACACTAATATATAAAATGAATTAAACATACTATTCCCGAAACTGTCTATTCATATATTCATATATTCGATAATTTTAAGTACCAACACATGTAACAAGAAAAGTTTGAGATAAATATATAGTTCCTTTTAAAACCAAACTATGTTCTTGAACCCATCTTTAGGAGTATATGTCACCTTCCCACAAGTGAGGTGTGCAAAACGCAAATACTCAACCTTCTCCTCAAAGATGATCATCTTGTAAAGAAAGCCCACATATCAGTCATACCAGCTCATTTAACAAGGTTTTGCAATTCACTCTCCCTCAGATTAAATAGGAAAGTAAGGTTACACATGCATGTGTGTGCACATGTATAGGCATGGGTATCCAAGCATGCACATCATCCAGCCCTTCCACTGAATAACAGACGCCACATCAAAGGTTCAGCTTTGATATATGGCTCTCATCACTAGGCATTTTCATACATACATAATATATATATATATATATATATATATATGTCAGACAAATGCAAGGAGGATTACATAGAGGGGAAAATAGGGGAGAAATAAAATTTGGGGCAAGGTTTGGTGGTTTGGAGGTCAGAATCATTATTTTTTATATTTATTGCATGAGAGATTTAACTGCAATTTCAAGTTTAAAGTACAGTGGTATAAATTACATAACAGAAGTTTGATATTAAATGAAACACATAGAGAAAGACACTGTTATAGCTCAAACTCATCTGCTGCTGCTACTGCTAAGTCGCTTCAGTCGTGTCTGACTCTGTGCGACCCCATACACACCAGGCTCCCCTGGCCCTGGGATTCTCCAGGCAAGAACACTGGAGTGGGTTGCCATTTCCTTCTCCAATGCATGAAAGCGAACAGTGAAAGTGAAGTCGCTCAGTTGTGTCCGACTCTTAGCGATCCCATGGACTACAGCCTACCAGGCTCCTCCATCCACGGGATTTTCCAGGCAAGAGTACTGGAGTGGGGTGCCATTGCCTTCTCCGCTCACCTTATCTAGAGATTAATTAAAATAACCTTAAATTAAAGTAACCTTAAAATAACCTAACAAAATTAGAAAAGAAAAAAAAAAGTGTGCTGAATCTAAGTGGCTTTGTTGAGTGATGGAAGAATAGCATTAGAAGCAGGTTGGGTTTAAATTCCTACTGTGTTAACCTCACCAGCATCTCTTCCTCTTCACAGAGAAATTAAGGATAATTATACCTCCATCAACTGTCCTAAGGTCTTTGCAAGGTTTAAATGAGAAAGGCAAATAAAGCTATTTTCAACATGTATGTCACATAAAATCACTCAGTAATGCTAATTGCTAAGACAGTGTCTAAGAAAAGAAAGGAAAGGAAGATATTGGTTAAAAAAAAAAAAAAAACTCAGAATTATAATATCCCCATTTACAAGAGGATGGAGTGTTAGCACCCTCGTCTCTGACACGTAATGTGGCTTAGTCCCTTCTGTTTAGAAATAAATATGAGTTCAAACTCTATGAAATGCACTGGGAAGCTCAAAAGAAGTTCCAACCACAAAAATTAAAAAAAAAAATTTTTTTCCCTTAAAGTTAGGGGAATAAGTGGGCTGGTCCTGGTAAACACATATTTTCAGAGTCAGCTTTAAGGTTTAGCTGTGAGATTAGCATTCCTATTTGGTGGCAGAAGCAAATAAGAAAATAATAGCCCAAATCTCTAGAGTTAGGATGGGTAACAGTTCTAGTTCTATTTTTTTCAATCTCTAAACAGAAGTATGAAAAGCATCTAAATTATTCCACTTTAAATTAGTAATTTCAGAGTTCAAGTCATCACACTAAGATCTGAACTAATCCACAAACCCCTCCAGAAACAGATTTCCATTTCAGAACGGACCATTTCAGAATGCACTGCCCTAGGAAGCCTCCTTTCCCTGAAACGTCTAGTATTCATCTTTCACAACCACAACGTATTAGAGAAGTTGCTAGCTTATTCTCTGCAAGACTCTTGGAAGGGTTTGCTGGCACATCGTGTCCTATCTTGAGGTTGCAAAGGGAAAGGACAGTTTGACAAAGCCATGTCAGGGAAATGTCATTTTTACCAGCAAGCCAAAGGTCAGACTGTAACTTAAGCAGCAGTTGGCTTGTCAAGGGTTAGAATACGCCCTGGTTTCATCTCACAGACAGAGAGAAAAGCAATCCATTTAGCAGTCTTCACATGGAAAGTTTAAGTCAGGACAAAAAAGAAGTCAACTTGTTTTGCTTTTTATTTATTTATTTTTTTTCTGATTGGTCAGCAGACAGCTTTGTAATTGTTTTGTTGATGATACAGGGTTTTTTCATATTAGTTTTTTTTTTTTTTTTTAATATTAGAAGCATTAGATATCTGATTTTGTTTGATGTCCTTTTTTTTCTCTCTCTGGTCTCAAAATACATGGAAACCTAGGTCACTGAAGGTTCACTGGACACCAGGAAACGCAATCACTACCCAGATGTTGATTTTAATGAGTCCAAAGTTCAAATACAACCCAAAAGATTTGCCTACAAAAAAGCCCATAACTGCTTACATAAAGACAACATTACAGCTGACTTGATTTGATTAAGAAGCCATGATTTGTGATGCAGGTTCTTTGGAAAACACAGCCATAATTCCAGTGTAACACTTTGGGAGGATTTGAGGGGAAAGAGTTTATAACTCTGACACCCACCCCTGGTTCCTAGAATTTGAGTTGACTCCACTTTCAACTTTAACCCTGCTGAAGAGAGCTGCACCTCTGCCTGTTGGTTTATTGTTAGAATTACCTTTTGGCCTACATGTTTTTGCTGTTGTTGTTGTTCCTGCTGTTATTTCATATACTATTAACCTCATTTCGCTTGTCAGCTTAGTATTTAGCAATGCTAAAATATTGCTTAAGTTTGTTGACCTAAATTGTAAAAGTACTACATTTCCATTGCAAAGGAAAGAATCTAACCATCCAAAAAAAAGCCTACTCCCAAAACAGCAAACCTTAGTTATGTTGAATTCAATCTCATTTTAACACCTCCTTCTTGTGGAGTGCCACGTGTCTCCCATGGACTGCAGCAACAGCGTCATACCTACCTCCCTGGGGCCTCTCAGACCCTGGGCTTTTCACTTTCCACACAGCAGCCAGAGTGATCTGTTCAAATCTAAGTCAGATTGTGATACTATCTGTGCTCAAACATTCCCATAGCTTCCCACTGCACTGGGATGGAATCTAAACAATCCTGAGATGAACAGCCTCTTCCAACTCTCTCTTGGCGCTCTTTCCTCCAGTCCCACTCACCTTCTTGCATTTCCCTGATCTCACCCACACTTCCCTGGCCCCAGATCATTACCCTTGCTACACCCCTCACTGGGAACACCTTCGTCAAGTGTCTGCTCAAAGAGGCCCACTTATCCAAAATAGCAATCCCTGACACCCTCTCTTCTCTTCTCTTGCTTAATGTTTTCCTAACAGCATTCATTATGGAGACTGTATTTCATATTCGTTTCTTCTCTGCCTCCTTCCTGAATATGAATTCTACAAGAGCCAGGACTTGTTTATTCCCTGCACTGGGTTATCCAGCTGAGGAGGAGGCACTAATTATTGACTGAAACTCATTCCACTAAAGTAACCACTGTTAACACTTTAGTGTAGATCCTTCTAGATATTTTCAACCTACTCACAAGCAGGTTTTCAGAAACAACTGTTTTCAATGACATTGCTTTGAAAATGCATATGTATATGTATGTGCATTTTCAAACAGTCTGTTTATCTAGATTTCCCAGAGCAGAGGTCACCAAGTCCCTCTCTGGCCATTTCATATTAAGTCGTCTATCCTTGCCATGATCCACCCTTTCATCTGCCATCTTCATTAGGACTTGCTCCATCTCCTTTTGATGTTAACTTTGTCAATATTCATTGTCTGTTTTCTATTTCCTGTTGATATGCTTAGATCTTGGCTTTCTTTTAAAATCATTTCTCTCTGCTATTGTATCACTTTTCCCTGTAACTACAAGTGTATCCTACGTTTTCAGTCTCCTCTTTCCCACAACTCAGTTGCTCCATAAGTCCCCCTACTCTCTGCTTTCTGCTCATAGGATTCTAATAAACCTGTTTTCCAAGTGCACCAGTTACTTTCTATTTGCTAAACCCAAAAGCTTTTCTTAGTATAATTTTCTAGCTATCTGATGAGCACCTAAAAATCATTACTACGACAGTTCTTTTCTGGCCTCATGGCAGGCATTGCACTCTAAGATGGCCATGATTGAGGGGAGCTTTACCACACCTCACTTCTTCGAAATGAATATTCAGTTGCCTAAAAGTCAGTTCAGTCTTTTCCTGGAAAAGTAGTAGAATCTAGCTAATCATTTATCAGCACCATTTGACCCACAATTCCCTAGAACTTGGAAATAGTTCTAGTGCGTCTTATGCCCAAAAGGACCAGTGACAAGTTATTGAACTAAACTATATAAACAGCAACTTTCTCACTTTTAATTAAATAGCCTTGTGATAAAGACTGATCTAATTGATCCCTCTAGTTCAAGTCTTTAGGGGTTTTGGAGTTTCTCTGTCTCCATCCATAAATACTGATGACCTATAGTAAGCCCTAATTTATATCCTAGCTACTTGGGCCCAGCTTCCTATTTTGTTTCTATTGGCCCTGGTCTGCTGTAGAACTGGGTTTTGATCCCTTTCTGGCTTTTTCATTTAAGTGGATTCCACTATTACATGAAGTATGCAACTGTCTGGGATGCCCTGGTGGCTCAGTGGTAAAGAATTCACCTGGCAATGCAGGAGACATGTTCAATTCCTGGGTTAGGAAGTTCCCCTGGAGAAGGAAATGGCAACCCACTCTAGGTTCTTGTCTTGGAATTCCCATGGACAGAGAAGCCTGGCAGGCTACAGTTCATGGGGTCACAAAAGAGTGGGACACGACTTAGTGACTAAACAGTAACAATAACATTCTCAGCTTCACTAATCTTCTGCTGGTCTCTGGCTTGTTCCCCTTTCCTTGTTTCATTTCTACTTTTGTTGCCCGTGTTCAGCATGGACAGCTTCATCCTGTGAGGTCCTCTAACTCTCCTTCAATGCTGATTCTCTGTCAAAAAGACTGAAAACAATTGGAAAGAGTCACCTCTATTGTTGCCAGGGATGGTTTCTTGCATTTTGATGGAAATATGCAGTGTTACTGCTTTGGGAAATAATCAAAGAGCACCAATTAAAATCAAAAACATACTCTCAAACCAGTGGTTCCAATGTGGGAATTTCTGCCATAGCAATGAAAGTAGCAATATATAAGATGTCTATATAAAGAGGTATTTACTGAAGCACTGCTTATAATGGCTTAGAAAACTAGAAATAAATGCCCATATTCTAGGACGAACGACTTAATACAGGATCATATATGCACATCACAGGATGACCATGAATTAGTGCTACTGCAGATTACTTTAAGGGACTGTTGCATGAGAGAAGCAAGCTATAGGAAAGGTTTTACTTAGGATGATATCACTTCTGTAGAAGGAAACTATTACCAACTCTTCCCTATATATACATATATATATGTATATATGTGCATATATATGTATACACATGCATATATATGCATATTTTTATGGAATTATGTAAGTACAAAGAAAATATGTTTAAATACTTATTAAATGAGCACACTGAAGCATGGGCTATCTGGGGGTATGAATAGGCTTGGAAACAGTGGCCTTGATGTGAGTGGAGGAGAAAAGTGAGAGGAAGAAGAGAACAGAGTCCTTTCCACAATGTAAGACTGCTTTTTATAAAGCACAAATGTTTACATTCATCCATTTCTATAAAAATAATAGCAAATATTTTGATAGCTCCTACTCTATTCAAGGCATTGCCTTAGTGCCAAATATATTAAATATACTTAATCTTCCACCAACTCCATGAGGAAGATACTATTATAAACCTCGGTTTTACAGATGATGAAACTGAAATACAGGAAAATTAAGAGACAAGCCAAAGTCACACAATGAGAAAGAGGAGGTTTGAATCTAAATCCAGACAGTTTGGCTCCAGAGATCACATTCTTAACCATATGTGATGATGCCTCTCAGGGTATATGCCGTGTATAAAGAAAAGAAAATTAAAGGTAATTCTTAAAGATGCACACACAAAGAGGTAATTAAAGGAATAATGTTGCTTTTAAATTGTGCATTTTACTGAACTAGATGAATCTTTTCCTTTGTTTGTAACTGACCGCATTTTTGTAAATTTTATATTTAACTATATTTAATATGAGCTAATATTACTTTGCAGCTCGTGACTTCTGTTCTGAAAGGATTACCTTCTCTTGGATGGTATCAATTACACCTAAAATAATCTTGGTCCCAATAGTCATCAGAAATCTAAGTATCAAGGATCTCATTTCAAGAGCTATTGATAGAAGTGATTAACTGCTTGTTACAAGTGCTTTTTAGATACGATTGTCTTCCGCAGTGAAATATGGATTAGCTAAAAGGTGTTTTGGGTCAGAATGAAAGAAACTTCTTGTGGTTAATGCAAGAGTCTATAATGTGAGTCTATTTGGTGAGGAAGGACCAATGTGAAGGAAACATTATTCCCTGAAATTGAAATTAGTAAAAATCAATTCCCATCACAAGAAAAGACTTTCTTACTACAAAAAAGAACTTGGGGCTGGAGGTACAGGTTCAAACTTGACTCTGGTTTACCAGGCAGAGCCTGCTAAGTGATACTCTTTAAGTTCTCATTCAATCAAGCAAGCTTCAGAGCTCTGGTTTTATTTTTTGTTTGTTTTGGTCTTATGTTTTTCCTACTGAATTCATTTAAGCAGCAGTTTCTTCCTGACCAGAGGAAATTAACTGATTTGGCTTATCTTGTGCAAATTATCTTGCACTTCAAATTTATACTCTGACATCCTGGTTTCCAAATCAGTGTTTGTGTGTGTGCGCTTGTTTGGTCTGAATTTGTGCTCCAAAGTTTAGTCACTTCTGAAGAAGCTGATTAACAGAGACTCTAGACTTGCAGCAAGGAGAAAACTTCATTCCCATGTCACCTCCCAAGCCTTGTCCTGTATCCAGGCTTCTTCCCACAATTTGACATCTGTGAGCTGCAATGCCTCACAGCAAAAGGCCTCTGACCATGAAACCGTCTATCTTTAAAGATACATCTTGATCTTGACATGCATCAAAATGCATATTCAGGCTTTAGAAGAGTGATGCCTAAGGTGATTCTAAATGATGGAATGGAAGAGGGACAAAATGAAAGATTCATTCTTAAATAGATTGAGTATGCATCTGAATGCCTGGAGGCGAACTCTGATTGACAGAGAAGATATATATTGGGACAGAGGTTAAAGGTGGACAGAGAGGTTTCAGAATTGTCAATGTAGTCATTGTCACTAAATCATTCAGCCAAAAGAGGCCACTAAGATATGTGGAAAAAGGGAAGGAAGCTAGTGGGTCAAGGACAGACTTTTCTGAAAGAAGAAGAAAGATGTGGCAAAAGAAAGATGAATAGCAAGAAATAGCATTTATAATGAATGCTATTGCTAAATAGGAAGGACTGGGATTTGTAGGATAGTTGGAAGAATTGGAGGGTTGATGTTAGGTGAAAATCAATGGTTCTTAATTAACACACCCTAAAAAGCAAGGATGATGGAGGCAGAGGAATAGATGATATATACAAAGTAAGGTCAATCTCAGTTAGAATAAATTACAGAATTTGTAGATGGTCACAGACACTATGCATTTTTTTTTAATTCTATGTATTGAGTTTATGAGCAGAGAAGTATACGAGTACAGAACAGAAGCTATTCACATCCAATCAATAGCCTATTCTTACAAATAAAGCAAGCTGCCATTACTAAAACATGGAACAATGAATAGGTGACCTTATGTCCATGATCCAGGGGTCAACTCACTGAAAGACTCTTTACTTTACAGATACTCGTTGTAGCCTGACCCTGTTTCATCTGTCATGACTTCACGCTGTACACTGGGTTTTCTCCTACAAGTAGAAGCAACATACCTGAAAATCTGAATCTATAAATCCATGCATAGAAACATATCAAAATATAAAAAGAGAAAGGTTTAGCCTGTTTAAGAAGAGAAGTATCATAGATGTTAAAAAAAAAAAAACTTCACACATGTAATGGAAAGAATATGAATCAGCTTTTTATGAAAGGACAGAGTAGTGAGGGATATAAGAAATAAAAAAGAAAAGGAGTTTCCACTACTGCAGTAAGCTGGCACTCAGGCACTCAGACAGCAGTATGGAGATGGGATGATGAGGTCGTCAGAGAGGCTACAACCAGATAGAACAAAGAGGGAAGGAAAAACTGTAAGACTGTCTGCAGAATACATGGTTTTCCCTTTCTGATCATTAGGAAAGGAAGAAGAGATGCTGAATATTGAATGTCCTAGGAAAGACAGTATAAAGTAGAAAAGACCCAATCTCAATGTATTTAATAAAATTTGAGTGTGTTGTCAAATTCAAGGCAAAATCTTGAAGACATTTGAAAAGGTTAAAGTTTGAAATCACAGAGCTACTAAACTGACTTACATGAATTTTCCTAGCTATTAAAGCTTAGAGACATTTAGAT
The DNA here is from genome assembly GCA_917880005.1 of Nanger dama. Lineage (NCBI taxonomy): Eukaryota > Metazoa > Chordata > Mammalia > Artiodactyla > Bovidae > Nanger > Nanger dama. Next base: position 7,327,852 of record CAKJTW010000032.1, on the reverse strand, counting down.
ATGAAAATCATAATTAGATTAACTCACATGGTATTGGTAACAAGGGAAACGGTATTTATTTTGTACCTTGTTAGTATATTATTTTTTATCTCACTCTTTGTTAGCAGTAAGCTAACCAGTATTTCTCCAGTGCAATAAACAACTCAAAGAAGTGTTCTGATATTTCTATTTGCATCATTTGCATTATTGGCATATTGTTTTAAAAAGGCCTTTGGTGTGTAGAAGGAGGTTGATATTATTTTCCATGATTTTCCTGGTTTGGGTTTTGTTGCTTGTATTTTTTTTAATCTCCCTGACCTCATTTATTTACTTCTGGATTAAGTTCGTACTTTGCTCAAGCACCCTGCAATCATTCCACCCTTAACACCAGTACGCCTGGTGAGAGCTTCCAAATTTTAGGCACAGATTTTCAGCAAGAAGGAACCAAGTAACAAGAACCAGACCTAAGAATTCATTCTTTAAGTGTTATGCACTAATACACAATGAAAAAATAGAAATTAATATTAGAACTATTTCCTGGAAAAAGGCCTTGAAAACCTAACAGTGCCTTTACCCATCCAGAGTAAACTGAGTAAACTCCTGTTGCAGGAAAATCACAGTATAAGATTAAAAGGCAATTCAAAAAAATAAATCATCAGTTATCAACGTAGAGCCAACATTTATTTTAAGTTAATTTCTGCAAGAAATAATAGACTTGGAAATGGCACAATAGGCCTGTTGGGGTGTGCAGTCAGGAATAACCACCGCAAGGAAGTGAGAAAGAGAAGAACAAGGCCCCTTCCCATCCCAACTCTCAGCTGCTGCCCCTGCCAGGTCAGAGCCCTCACTTAGCACAGCAGACCTCTTGGTATTAACTTTCTCTAGGACACTGTTACCCTTATAATTGTGTTCTAGATCTGATCTTCAGATTTTCCTGCCTCTTCTCCAGAATATGAGACTCTTTTTGTATACCGCAAATGGGCAGCAGTCTATGGGGTCGCTAAGAGTCGGACACGACTGAGCGACTTCACTTTCACTTTCATGTATTGGAGAAGGAAATGGCAACCCATTCCAACGTTCTTGCCTGGAGAACCTCAGGGACAGGGGAGCCTGGTGGCCTGCCAGCTATGGGGTCGTACAGAGTCGGACACGACTGAAGCGACTTAGCAGCAGCAATGAGCTCCTCTAGCTATCACTCTTTGCTTTAAGTTGATTCGTCTTCTTCATCCTTATTTCTTCAATGCATTCAACCCTCCAAAACAGCCATCTAACCTTGTAAACACTGGCTCTCTGGAATTTCTCAAACGCCTGGGATATTTTTCACACACCCATGCATCGCTTTCTCTGGTCTCCCAGCTGAGTTCATCAGTTCAGCACTAGTGACAGTCTGTATAAAATATCAGTATTTTCTAGGAGTGATCAATATTCTATTTACCTGGAGTAAGAGAGTCCCTGTTGTCAGCAGGCTGACAGACAACCCAGCTCCAAAATATCTTTTAAAAGAGTCTGTTTCCTAGGACCACTCCTGGCACTCTGTGTCTCTAGTTGGTTTCTGGAGAAACAAATACTGAGATGGCAGATTTGCATTCAGAGGGTTTATTGGGCTGTGCTTTCAGAAACATGTGAAACAGGAGGAGGGAAGCAGGACTGCCCAGAGGATGTAATTGCCTTGGAAGACTCCAGGACTCTCATAAGAGGCCCTGAAGCTGCACAGTCCTACTGAGATGTTTCTAATCGAGATGATGGGTCCCAGAATTATAGTCCTACACTGACCACTGAATGTGGCCTGCTCTTGAAGGAAGCTTCAGTATTAGGCAAAACCACTTCCTTTGGCTGAAGGCAACACCCAGGGTAGGACTTAGCTGTGAACTGTCGGCTGCACCATTCTTTAGCCACTGGGAAATGAATGTTTCACGCCTCAAGAATGGCCCTCGGAAGAACAGCGGATTCTCCACTATGGCATCGAAGCCACAGGTGACCTCCTGCAGTGAAGGAAACCTAGTAATCTGTGCACATTGTGTCCCAGACTGACACTGTAGCCTGAAAGAATTTTCCCATTCAAACCCTGTATGACATCCCTCTTAGTCAATCAGTCAGGCTGAGGTGCCTTGACTGACATCTTTTCATAGAAGAGAGTTGTCAATAATTTGCCTGATCAGGGTATATTTTCTTCTGTGGTAAGGTTCTTCCACAGTCATTAGAATCAGCATGGCATAAATTACCTCCAAACCATGGTTCTAAACACATCTCGATACACTATGAGTAACTACCCAGTCTATCACAGGACTAGTTAACATCCTTGCTTCCTCTGATCCGGGAGACATAATGAATTCCAGGGGCTTCTGCTAGAGTTGAAAGCCTTTAGCAAGCCAAATGCTCCACATAATTAAATGTAGATTGGGGAGAGTTCTGCTTGAAAATCAGAGTGAAACAGCATAACATATGGCCTGGGTGTCAAATTTAAAAGGATATTGGAGAAAGAAGTGTGCCTATCTGGAGGCAAATGGCCATAAAGCCCAGAAAAGAAAATCCTGGAATCATTTCAAGGTTAAAACTCAAGTGCGGCAAAGGTGATCCACAGTATTAATGAAATTTCTCTCTTCCTTTTCGATCACCTTTAATGCTTCCTCTGTGAATCCACATAAGCCTCATATGTCGATTCCATGAGTTTAAATCTTGAAATTTGGAAATGAGTACCCTCATAAGGAAAGGGAAAGAAAAGCCAAGTTTTCAGCTCAAGGTTGAGTATGTACTTATTTGCAATGCAAAGTAACTGATAACAGAAGATGGAGACATGAAAAAAAAGCATCTCACTCAGATTTAATGCAGATATTTTTACTCCCGAGAACGTGTGCTTATCACATGTCTCATTAATAAACACAAACAAACCAAATAAAAACGTTCCAAATTTTAGGTAAAAACTCTCAAGTACACATGGATTTTTCTCATTCATTGCAAGCAGGGTTAACACTCTTGTACAACGTAAAATGGAAGGCCACTGTCTAGCCACTCTTCCTTAGCACTCTCAGAGGATCAAGCTTATACAGCTTATACATCAAACTTAGACAGCAACTTTTAAGGGAAAAATAAAAATAGAAGCTACTGACTGGAATTTCCTCAACTTCTGGTTACTAAACCTCTTTTCCACCTGTTACAACAAAGGAGAGTTCCTCCAGGTACATACCACCAATCTTTCAGCCTGTGGTCCTATTCTATCCCCCACAAAATTCTCAGAAAGTTTCTGCTTGTGATTATGCTTTTTCTTTCCTGAGCTCTTTTATTTTTTTTTCTCTTCCACACTGGAACATTTCAATAAGCCAGGTAACATGTGTAACTTGCACTATGCTGCTGCTGCCGCTAAATTGCTTCAGTCGTGTCCGACTCTGTGCGACCCCATAGACGGCAGCCCACCAGGCTCCCCGTCCCTGGGATTTTCCAGGCAAGAACACTGGAGTGGGTTGCCATTTCCTTCTTCAATGCATGAAAGTGAAAAGGAAAAGTGAAGTCACTCAGTCGTGTCCGACTCTTCGCGACCCCATGGACTGCAGCTCACCAGGCTCCTCCGTCCATGGGATTTTCCAGGCAAGAGTACTGGAGTGGGGTGCCATTGCCTTCTCCTTGCTCTATGCTGCTACTGCTGCTGCTGCTAAGTTGCTTTAGTTGTGTCCGACTCTGTGTGATCCCGTGGACGGCAGCCCACCAGGCTTCCCCGTCCCTGGGATTCTCCAAGCAAGAACACTGGAGTGGGTTGCCATTGCCTTCTCCTTGCACTATGCTAGCTGCTTATATATCTTCCTCTTAAGTAAGACTTTCCAGCTGACACATAGTTTCCATTCTCACCACTGAAAAGGCTCTTGCTGATATTACCAATAATTTCAATATGGCTAAATCATCTTTTCTAAGGCAATGGCACCCCACTCTAGTACTCTTGCCTGGAAAATCCCATGGATAGAGGAGCCTGGTAGGCTGTAGTCCATGGGGTCGCTAAGAGTTGAACACGGGTGAGCAACGACTTCCCTTTCACTTTTCACTTTCACGCATTGGAGAAGGAAATGGCAACCCACTCCAGTATTCTTGCCTGGAGAATCCCAGGAACGGGGAGCCTGGTGGGCTTCTATCTATGGAGTTGCACAGAGTCGGACACGATTGAAGTGACGTAGCAGCAGCAAATCATCTTTTCTGAATTTGCAGTAGAATTTTTTCCCTGTTGAATAATCCTTGTGTATGTTCAGACCACCCAAGATGGCTGTTCTCTTGCTCTCTGTACATCCCCACTTGACCAGTACTTGCTTCATCTACATCCTACTCACATAAGTGACTTTCTCTCTTAATCACAGAGCCCTGCCCAGACTAATGACTCAGTTATTATTCTCAGTTAATATTCTCAGTTCAGTTCAGCTCAGTCACTCAGTCGTGTCCAACTCTTTGTGACCCCATGGACTGCAGCATGCCAGGCTTCCCTGTCCATCACCAAATTCATGTCCATTGAATCAGTGATGCCATCCAACCATCTCATCCTCTGTCATCCCCCCCTCCTCCTGCCTTCAGTCTTTCCCAGCAGGGTCTTTTCCAGTGAGTCAGTTCTTCTCATCAGGTGACTAAAGCATTAGAGCTTCAGCTTCACATCAGTTCTCCCAATGAATATTCAGGACTGAGTTCCTTTAGAATGGACTGGTTGGATCTCCTTTAAGTCCAAGAGACTCTCAAGAGTCTTCTCCAACACCAAAGTTCAAAAGCATCAACTCTTTAGCACTCAGTTTTCTTTATGGTCTGATCTTCAAATTCATACATGACTACTGGAAAAACCAGAGCTTTGACTAAATGGACCTTTGTCAGCAAAGTCATGTCTCTGCTTTTTAACAAGCTGTCTAGGTCGGTCATAGGTTTTCTTCCAAGGAGCAAGCGTCTTTTAATTTCATGGCTGCAGTACACCATCTGCAGTGATTTTGGAGTCTAGGAAAATAAAGTCTGTCACTGTTTTCATTATTTCTCCATCTATTTGCCATGAAGTGATGGGATCAGATGCCATGATATTTGTTTTTTGAATGTTGAGTTTTAAGCCAGCTTTTTCCCTCTCCTCTTTCACTTTCTGTAAGAACTATCTTTTTATCAAAAGGACAGGCCCCTCTGTTGGTTTTCCTGGCAATCCATGAGCCAACCTGACCAGTTCCTCACCCTCTTCATAGCAAAGAATGCTTCCATGTCCCGTTTGCCCTCTGCCACATACAGTGAGGCATCACTCCAAAACCTTGCTTCAGATGTGTAAGATCCCCAATATCCATTAAACTGATGTCTCTGTCCCTGGCTCACAGCTCTTTCTTCAGTCTCGAGGATGAGCAAGTACAGGGCGTGCAGGCCTGCGGGGTGCAGCTCAGCACTTACTTCTTTGATTATTATGAACTTCCAAGCTCTTGATCCTTCCTTTTCGTCTCTAGCTACTTCTCATCTCCCCAGACTTTAAGTGTTGACATTCTCCGAGATGTCTCACTAGTCTCTTTTCTTATCTTACCTTTTATTTTCTTCTTAAGTGAGCTCATTGTCCTAGAAAACTATTGCTGCATAATATATAACAATAAAATATCAGTGGCATACATCTTGCCAATGAATCTATGAGTTGGATTCTTGTTAATCTGGACTGGATTTGACTTGGTTTGTCTTCAAGGGACAAGTGAGGTCCAGGTCAGCTCGCATCTTTCATACTGCTTGTACCAGCAGCTCACCAAGGCTGGTGAAAGTCTATCACACAATAGGAAAGCCCAATTACATAAGCACAAGTTGACTATGTCAGACTTGCTAACATGCTATTGGTCAAAGTCACGTGGTAAGCCCTAAGTCTGGGAATGAGGAAGTAAATTCTTTTCATGGTGGGGGGTAGGGGAGGAAATAGATGTTTTATGAATAGTGATTTAATCTCCTATATTAATCATACATTTAGGACAATGATTCTCAAATCTATATATTTGAAAATATATATATAATTCTAAATATATTATATATTATAAGTCCTATTTTAATATATGTCATAAATATATTTTATATATATATATCCATTCATAATTTCCTCTTAACATTTGATCTATATATGAAGTGTTGTCTACTTGACATCTTCAACTGGTTAGTATCAGATAATTCAACATTAACATATTCAAAATTCATTATCTCTCTTGTCAGATTTTATCTTCTTTTATGATTCCCTACTTCAATACATAGTATCATCATTCACCAAGCTGTATGATCCAAGTATCTTTAATACTTTCTTCTTAACTACTCCCAAGAAAATATAATTAATCAATAATGGACATTTACTTAAAATCCAAGATGGCTCTTAAAAAAATATCTAGACCCACAAACAACCTAGAGATACTATCATTTCTTGCCTAGACTATAGCAATAGCTTTCTGACTATTCAACCCTACATCCACTTTGTCCCACTAAACTCAGATCCATTCTTGACAACGTACTCTGATATTTTTTCAAACAGGACTTATTTTCAGTGATCCTGCCCACTGACTATACACACACCGTACATACACACACAGTGACATCCCTTCAATAATCTCAACAGCCTTCTGTTGTGTCCCTTCCTTTGTTTTACTCCGTGTTCCAGCCATACTAATCTTTCTTCTATTTCTCAAAAAATTAATGTTCCTTCTCCTTCAGGGCCTTCAACCATACTATTTCATCTTTCAGAATGACTGTTTGTCCCATCTATTTGTTCATGTTTCACAAGTCACCTCATAAGTCATTCTATTTACTGTATAATCAATCTCATAGCATTCTGTACGTCTTTAAGACTCTTAGAAAACTTATGACTAAATTACCAATTGTGGTATTTATTCCACCCCTACCCATCTGCATTCTTCTCCAAGAAATAGAATGTAAACCTTATGTGAGCAAAGACCATGTATTTTTAGTCATTTCTATAATTTAGCACCCAGTTCCTGGTACTTAATATATAATTAATCAATATTTGTTGACTTTCTGAATAAGCAAATAAGTTATTTATTAGATTATCACTGAACATTAGTATTAAAATAATCCTTAAAAGGAAAGAGAGTGGAAAGTGAAGTCACTCAGTCATGTTCGACTCCTTGTGACCCCATGGGCTGTAGCCCACCAGGTTCCTCTCTCCATGGGATTCTCCAGGCAAGAGTACTGGAGTGGGTTGCCATTTCCTTCTCCAGGGGATCTTCCTGACTCAGGGATGGAACCTGGGTCTCCTGCATTCCAGGCAGACGCTTTAACCTCTGAGCCACCAGGGAAGCCAAAATAATCCTTAAGAGGACCTTAAAATAATCTTCTTTAACCCTCAGTCTTACAACTGAATTCTCTGTGAATTCATCCCCACACATAATTCCAACAAGATTAAAGAATAATGTTTCCAATATCACTGAAGCAGTGTTTGCACATTTAGAGGTTAGAATCACTGCTCTTTTTAATGTTTCTGTCCATACAACCCAGAAAAATTAAAACTCATATGCCCTCAGAATATAAAAATTAAAATCAATGTTACAAGCATAAATCCTATGTCCATGATATACCTAGAGCAGTAGTGTTGCATATATTAAATGAAAAAGATAATATCACTATGAGAATCAGAAGACAGCCACAGACTGGAAGAAAAATAACTGATAAAAGACTAGTATTCATTATATACAAAGAACACTTAAAAGTTGATAATAAAGGAATTCCCTGATGGACTTGGTGTTTGGTGCTTCCACTGACATGGCTCAGGTTCAATCCCTGGTCAGGGAACTAAGATCCTGCAAGCCATGCTGTGCAGCAGAAAAGCTCAGTAATAATAAAATGAAAAAAAAAATTAAAAAAAATGGGGAGAAGACATGAACAAACACCTCACCAAAGAAGATACACAAATGGAAAATTAGCACACAAAAAAGATGCTCAACAGCATATGTCAACAGTGAATTTCTAAACAAAACAAAAATGATACCACTACATACCTATTATAACAGTCAAAATTCAAAACACTGACAGTAGCAAATGTAGGCAAATATGTGGAGAAAAAGGACTCCCACTAACTGTTGGTGGGAATGTAAGATGACACAGGCACTGTGGAAGATAATGGCAATTTTTTAATGAAACAAAACATCATATTAACCATACAATTCAATAGTCATGTTACTGTTTACCCAAATGACTTGAAAACACCTCCACGTAAAAACCTGCACACAAATGTTAATAGCAGGCTTACTCATAACTGCCAAAACATGGAAGCCTTCAATCAGCAAATGATGAAACAAACTGGGATATTAATACATCCATAAAATGGAATATTACTCGGTGATGAAAATATATATGCTATCAAGCCACAGAAAGAAATGGACAAAACTTAAGTGCATATTGCTAAGTGAAAGAAGTGTATCTTAAAAGGTTGGATCTTGTGTGATTTCAACTATATGACATCTAGAAAAGGCAAATCTATGGAAACAATCAAAAGAACAGTGGTTGCCAGTTGTGGGTTGTTTTTTTTTTTTTTTTTTTTCAGAAAGGGGAAAAGAATGATTAGGTGAAGCACAGAAGATTTCCAAGGTGGTGAATTTCTTATTTCTAATACTGTAATGGTGGATATACACCATTATATGTTTGTGGAAACCACAGAAGGTACAACACTGAGTAACTGTTATGTTTATTATAAACATTAGTTAATAATAATGCATCCGTGTTGCCTCATCAGTTGTAATAAGTGTACCACATTTGATCTTAATAATGCAGAAAGCTGTGTCAGTGTGATAATTGAGAATGCATATGGGAATTCTCTGCTGTCAACTCAATTTTTCTGTAAACCTAAAGTGGTTCTAAAAATCACCAATTCTTAAAGGAAAAGGGATACAGGAAACATTCATGTTGTAAATAGTCTGTGGTTAACATAGAAGAAAAGAAAAATTCTTTAGCATCTAGCACCATGATTGTCGTGTACCAACTGGGCTTGATAATTAGTAGTATACTAACTTATGAACAGGGGATGTGGGAAAACAGTGCAATACAAAGCTGGTTAAAAATAAAAGTAATAACCTTCATTCTCTACTGTTGATAAATAAAGATAGGATACTGAGAATTCAGATGATTGCTTAGTTTCCTAGTAGCAGTCTTCAACCAATTTTTTTCTGCTCCTATTAAATTCTTTCATAAGACAGTGGACAGATGCTTAGCAGCTGTTGCTCCATGTCAGGAAGCAGCTTTATAACTCTGTCTCCCAGTGAAATAAATACAAAGTGTAGTTATAGAAGTTCCAGTTTTCACATCAGTGGTATGTACAGGGAATGCTATAATGGCTACCACCTGATACATGCAGAAGGAAAGCAAGTACAAAAAATGTTCCACGCACCTCATGCCTTTCTGAAAAATGATAGCTTTCCCCCAAGACATATGGAAACAACTGCTTTCCTGAATGTGTAATGTCTCAGGGTACAGACGAAGTCAGTCGACTTGACAGATAACAGCAAGGAGAGAAATATATGAACATTTCTCTTTGGGCCAAGAAAAATAATGTGTCTTACTAGAGTTACTGCCTCTATTAAACGAGATACAAGATATTAATTGTACGACTACAGGAGATAGAAACAAGGGCTGGAGCCAAGCTCCAAAACAGCATGGAAACTGTCACTTCCCCAGTTTCTCCTTCTCTAATTAAGTCCCAGTGGGGTCTCCTGTTCATTTCAGTAATGGGCATTTCTCAGGATAAATGATATTTAAACACACAGAAAAATTCCTGCATCCAAATTGGTCACCAATTCAAATTCTTTAGCGGGCAGTGACTGCAAATTGGTACACACTCCTCCAATGTCTGTTTGTTTACCAGCAAGCAATTGTGAGTTAATGAGCAATTGGAGTTTATGCCTCTTCAGAGCAGACCATGGCTATAGTTATGTCTCAAGTCATCAAAGGACAAGAGAGACCCAAACACCAACAATATAGGGCAATATAGACAGTTCAGTTTGGCAGGAATCAATACCAGAACCAGAATGGCAGCTGTTTGCAAATTTGTAGTTTTCAATTTAGCAGATTTGAGGGAGAGTATTCTCTTTTTCTAGAAAACCTCCGGCAACGTCTAATACGTTTTATGCGAGCACTCATAGGAGAGCCAGAGGGAATGCGCATGCGCACTGTACTGGCTCCGGTGTGGCTGTGCCTCTTTGCTCATTCACCTCTACCTTTGTTTCCTGTGCTTCCATTTCTCTGCCCGCTTTTGGGCTGACTCTAGTCTTTCTCCACGTCCGTGCTCAGGCACCTTTGAGTGCTCATTTCTCTTTGCCTGGACTTTCCCTGATCTTATTAACATTTTCAAAGACAGGAAACAAAACTATGTCTCAAATTGAAAATCACAAAAACTGGAAAAACCTATCATAATGGATATTTATTCGTCCCTTTTTCTCAAATCTTGAATTCCTAAAGGTAGAAATTATTTTTTCCAAATGAAAAGTCCATGAACATATAGATACAGAGTTAAAAGTGGCTAATTAGATGATTAAGCAAGTTGTCAGTTCCAGCAGCAAACAGGCTCTGAGGACTGATTCAATGACTGTGATGTACACTTGGGGCCCTAACTGCCTAGAGCCAGAGGTGAGTTGCTGATCTAGAAGGAAAACCAGCACACCCCATTCACCTGGTCATTTTCATTCCCTAGAGCCTTGCGTACTTCACTGCTGCACTGTTAATAAAACCAGTGAGTCCCAGGAGGACATCTATTTCACTACACTATTATTCCATAGGGTGTGTCCTAGGTTAATAAAGCCTCATTAACAACTGCCAGCAGAGCCCCTCAAGCTTTTCGAGAATTCATTTTTACAATAATGGAAAGAACATCACAATTTCCCCTCATATCCAATTTCAAATGCCCTGCAGCAAAGAATACGAAGTTACAAAAACACAAAAAGGTGTACCTATCTTTTGCAGTGTCAAAAACAATCACTCTAGGGGTCACTGTTAGTTACTGAACAACCAGTGTGGGATTAAAAGTGCTGCCATTTTAAAATGGCATGAAATGCTGCATATTATGTTTTTCTTGGTCCTGCACAGCACAAGCACTATGTCAGACAGCCCATGGGAAGAATCCACAGCTTTTGTCTCAGATTTTCTAAATTTCCACAAAGGTAACAAGACTTTTTTTTTCCCTTGAAGCCTCCTAATATAAACAAAATGGGGTTGTTGTGCTATATTATATCGTTGTCATTTTTTTTTAATGTCATTACCATGTGTGTTAGGGTGAATAAAATACACGTTTGAAACTTCCATCAAGAGACTTATGATTATTAACACATGTTGTCTCAGTAATTAAGAGGTAACTAGGTCATTAAGAACTCATTAATTTCAATTTTTTTATCCTACAGGATTATGTGAGAGGGTGAAACAGGAGGGAAAAAAAATGTGCTTTGCCTTTCCATTGGAAATGAAAGGCCATTATGATGAAGAGCCTGGATTGTGGATCTCTGTTTCATTCACTTTATATTGCAACTACAGAAACTACATTATTTTAGAGTATGTATTTTGATTTTCTTTTAAAAGATATATATTCTAAAAGATATACCTTCTAGTGGTCCAGATATAAATGTTTTGTTATATATGTGTCAGATTCAGCAAAAATAGTTATAATTTTCCTTGGTTTCATCTGTACTGGAGTAATAAAAACACTGTCTTCCTTGTCTTCTCCTGGTCATTCTTCAGAGGCTCTTCACCCTTGCATGTTTTTGCCTCCTTTCCCTTTTATGGAATCCCTTTCCTTCTGATCACTCACTCTCTTTTTAATTCCTGACTACCTCCAACTTCTCCAAGGTGTAAGGCCATTGTATTGCTTTAAAGTATAAAATCGTATTTCCTGGAGCACTGCAGGACTAAGTCAAAGATTTCCTAGCGTCAAGAATAAAGACTCTCATTTTGTAAAACAGTCCTGAATGATCCTTTCTTAACGGAGAGTTTCAGCATTTTGCTGAAGGCTCAAAGCCATTTAAGCCAGGCAGCGCGATAGAAAAACTCACAGTATTTTCCCCTAGAATGTCTTTTATTGAAATAATGATCTTGGAAGATGGGAGCCTGACAGCTCAAGAGACAGAGATATTCTGATTAGCCAAAGGGTGAGCATCACATGGGTCAGCGGCAGGACACCAGGCTTACTTCTCTGGCTTGAGGCACATCGGGCCGAGTCAAAGTGCAGACTGTCTCTTCACCCGACTGCGGAGCCCAGCCACGATTAGTACCAGCTGTGAGGGCGAGCTTTCTGATGGAGAGAGAGCTCAACTCAAAGCTGCATCAGCTCCCCAGCCTGCTGCCACAAAGCACCATTCCCCTATAAAATCGCTGCGCGCCTACCGTCCTAATCAAGCCCCAATCAAAGATACACCCAGCAGCACATTACTTTTTTCTTTGGCATCTCTTTTGCCCAACATCAGTAATGAACTTGTGAATCAAGTCTGCCCAGTGTGCTGTTTTGATCAAGCCAAAAAAATAAAATCCCTTGTGCTCTTATACTTCATAGTTCAAATTTGATTTCTGAAAGAGTGTTCTCTAATAAACATGCATGACTTTACAAAGATTATCGAGGAATCAGTGCCCAGTGATTAGTTCATACATTAAACAATAGTCTATGGAAATTAATTTTTACAGAAAGTGTATTAAAAGCCCCTGTTATCTCCCACCTCCATCTGAACTTCCAAGGAAAGCCAATGAAAAGACATATAAGGACAAATACAAGGTCTCTGTTTAACTGCAACGTGTCTCATACCACCTACAAACCATATACTGTACTAGTAGCCACCTTTCCAAAATAAGACCAAGTTTGGCATCACCATTATTTTCTTAGGGTGAGAAGTATACTGGCATTAGCATTAAATAACCAATGAGTATATCTTACTTGGAAGAAAACCTGAGGCTGTATCAGATGGCAAACAATAACTTCAGTGTACATGAAAATGACTGTAAAACATAAATACAGCCCAAAAGACCACCACATCGGTATTCCTAAATGAATTCCCTCTTAGCTAGCTCTTCCCAAGATGTATACTGCCACCCCAACACTAGCCAACATGATGGGCAATGTGGTGGAAGGGAATTCAGAACAGAATATATCAACTTCTATGTGAATATATGACCATGTTAAATTTCCAGCACCCTTCTCAAGGCTATAGAAAGGTGTGATGTAACAGAAGGCCTTGAAGCTTAAACTTCTTAATTTTATCACAGATTTGCTTCCAGTTTTATGATATGTGGGAAGTTCTATATGAGGTCATTCCAGAAATTCAATCCAACTGTGACAAATCTGTTGACTTTTCAGTTATGCCAAAATGCTCATTATGCCAGGCTCTGGTCTAGTTACAAAAACCCTAACACTTAACAGTTTATAATCTAGTGAAAAGGCATGCATTTCAGACAATGGGAAGTGCTATGAAGAAAACAATAGGAAAAATAGAGCATGCATTCTCAGTGGGTGGGGGCCGGGGGTTACTTTCTCTAGAGTGATGGTGAGGAAAGATGTCTATAAGGAGAAACGTGTGGAAAAGGAGGTATGGGTCACATTGGCCTTGGAGTCCAGTTGTCTCTGATTTGGATTTTGTCCTCTTGTGAACCAGGCTCAGGCAGAGGAATTCCTCAGTGGCCAGAGAACTAGTAGATGAAGGACTTTGAAAGGTACCACACTGACTGGCATCTTTTCCCCATCAAGAATTCTGGCAAACTCAAATTTGTGTGGAGGGAGAAAGGAGTGATTTCTGTTTGGACTTTCAGAGAAATGTGACCTATCCAAAGATCCTTACCTAATGCCAGAGGAGGGGGTCAGTGGCTTCCACATATAAACTATCTATTAAAAAGCAAAAGTGTAAGAAAGTCCACAGAAGAATGAAGCTACAATACACATCAGTTCATATTCTTTATTTCCAAATATGTCTCAGAATCTTACAATAGCACGTTGTTTGTTGCTCTTCAGTCGCTAAGTCATGTCCAGTTTTTTACGATCCCATGGACTGCAGCACACCAGGTTTCCCTGTCCTTCACTCTTTCCTGGAGTTTGCTCAAACTCATGTCCATTGAGTTGGTGATGCTATCTGTTTAATCTTCTGCTGCCCCCCTTCTCCTTTTGCCTTCAATCTTTCCCAGCATCAGAGTCTTTTCCAGTGAATCATCTCTTTGCATCAGGTAGCCAAAATATAGGTGCTTCAGCTTCAGCATCAGTCCTTCAGGATTGATTTCCTTTAGCATTGACTGTTGGATCTCCTTTCTGTTCAAGAGAATCTCAAGAGTCTTCTCCAGCACCACAATTAGAAAGCATTAATTCTTTGGCACTCAGCCTTCTTCATGGTCCAACTCTCACATTTTTACATGACTACTGGAAAAACCATAGCTTTTGACTATATAGACTTTTGCTGGCAAAGTGATGTCTCTGCTTTGTACTACACTGTCTACATTTCTCATAGCTTTCGTTCCAAGGAGCAAGCATCTTTTAATTTCATGGCTAGAGTATCACTGTCCACAGTGAATTTGGAGCCCATGAATATAAAACCTGTTGTGAAACAGGCCCAGTTCACAACTTTTTCTCCTTCTATTTACCATGAAGTAATGGGACTAGATGGCATGATCTTAGTTGTTTGAATGTTTAGTTTTAAACCAGCTCTTTCATCCTCCTCTTTCACCCTCATCAAGAAGCTCTTTAGTTCCTCTTCCCTTGTTGCCATTAGAGTGGCATCATCTGCATATCTGAGGTTGTTGATACTCTTCCTGGCAAACTTGATACCAGCTTGTGTTTCATCCAGCACGACATTTCATATGAGGTACTTTACGTATAAGTTAAATAAGCAAGGTGACATTATGCAGCTTTGTTATACTCTATGCAGCACATAGTTTTCATTATAAACTTTAGTGTCAACTAAAAGAAGGATGGGCTCATGGAAGTGCATAGCTATGGAATTCACATGCATGTATGTTTAGCCATTCAGTCATGTCTGACTCTTTGCAAGCCTTTGGACTGTAGCCCATCAGGTTCCTCTGTCCACGAGATTTTTCAGGCAAGAATACTGGAGTGGGTGGAAATTTCCTTCTCCAGTGGAGTTCACATGACATCCAACCAAACAATTCTTAGATATTTGTACATATAAACTGCACTTTTTCAAAACAACACCTCTGGGATTCACAGAAAATCAAAAGTTCTGCTGATGACTGCAAGGGAAAGAAAATGAAATGTTTTTATCCACAAATTTCATATGGAAACAAAATAGATTGTGAAACCTTAAAAAAAAAAAACCTAGATTTGGGGGTTCTGGTTGTGGAGCATGATTTAGTCTTAACAAATCACACACTTAATAATACAACTGGAAAGATCACATTGAATATATATCAATAAGATGTAAACTTTGTTCAGAGATAGAATATTCAGCTCCAACCAACAAAAACCAAAAGCCAAATTAGAGCTGAAGGGCAAAAGGCAAAATGCAGGCTCCCTAAAGCCAGAGTGGAGAATTGGGTTGAACAGTATGTATAAAGAATTGATGTTTTATACTCTTTGTACAGCAAGTTAATCCTATCAGGAATAAGTATTGATTTACATTTCACATCTAACTTTCCTAGCTTCTGTCAAATTTAATGAATGTTGATGCAGATATTGATTTCTCTAGCAAAAGGAAATTAACAGGACAATGTCCAATTTTGACCTTTACTTAATGAGCCATGTATACATCAAAAGCCTTTTAGAACATGTTGTTGATCAGCCACAGACCTGCAAAAGCAGTATTCTGCACCAAAAAAAAAAAAAAAATGAAAGCAAGAAAATATTTCAGACTTTTAATGATCCCTCAGACTCATAATTACTGTTGAGACAGGGCTCAACAGAAATACAAAAGAGGGCAATTCCCTTGCCACAGTCTAGGCAACGAGAAATCTTTAGTGGCTTGCAGAAAGTGGAAAATGGGATATGTCTACTTATAATTCAAATACCATCTTTTACAAGCCCCTGAGGGGAGTTTATTTAATAGCAATCCTGAATAAAACCTCTGGTTGTGTACCTTGATGTCTAAAAATAAGTCCCAGTGCATGTTTGTTTAAATCAGTGCTACTGGAAAAGCTTGACTTTAGTTTTGATGTTCTTTTGGACAAAAATTCAATTCCAGATCACTGAAAAGAAAATCATGTGTGTGTGGGGGGGAGGTTTACTCTGTTGATCTGATGCTTCTAATTATTTCATTTATTTTTCTCCAATATGTGCTTTGTCTAAAGGATTGGGAAGCATGGAAATAATCAAATCAATGTCTAGATCCTCTGAATAAATGTTCTTAAGTAGGTATAGAAAGTAGAGTTTTGATCAAATGTTTCAAGTAAGGTCATATCTTGTTAATGTAGACTCTAAGAAACTTCTATATTTTATAGTATATTGAAACACTGTAGTATTTTGTCAAATTGCACAAAAGCAATAACTGCTACTTAATCTTGAATATAAATAGTTCATTAGATAAATATGTGTGATGATGGTGTTTCTTATAACAAGATTCTGATAGCCCCAAGTGTAAGTTATTGATATAAGCCTATAAGGATATCTATATATACTTTTTGTTGAGTTAATAAATTTGGAAGGTCCCTGCAACTGTCTGCTTGACAACCTTCTTTGTTTAAATTAAGGATTTCTCAAATTCAGCAGGTTCAAGAAAGGGCAAATGGAGCTCACAGGCATTCTGAAATTGGCCAAAGAGAAGAGAGAAAGGAGGTAAAAAGAAGACCAGGTCCAGTGAATTGGTCACATATAATGCAGGAAACACCAAGCATCTTATAAAGGAATGGAGGGGCATCGTTATCTGCTTTGTGGAAGTGTTCAAATGAATTCCCTGACTACTGAACAACTGTAGTTTATTTAAAAGTCATGAAGAAAAATACTCATATTGTATATGGTTTACAGATATATATACCCTGAAATTATAATACTGTAAATTAAACTGTGCATGAACGTGCTCTGTCTTTAAATCAATCCATGTGACGAGTGATTATATATTATTCTAAATTCCAAGCTACAATGGAAAGTGGCCTAGTGAGCCGTTTTTATGAATAAATATTCCTGATTACATGGTAAGCCTGGTTATATTAAAGAAATTATTCCATAAATATCTGCTTTATTAGGTTCTCACAAGTATTTTTCCCTAATATTTTAGCTCAAGTCCAATCACAACTCTTTTAAGTCTGATTTTTAGACTATAATCCATAAAATACACGTAGATACAATGAAAAACAGAACGGAGGAGAGGACATCTTTTGCAACTTCACATAGCAAATAGATTTTTTTAAATCTTATAAGAAAATTCCCTTAAATAAAAGATTTATAGTCAACACATTGACCTGATTTCAGGGTCAAATCCCATCTCTGCCCACTCTGCATCCACCACTTACTGCCTTATGTTAATAGCTGAGGTCAATAATTCTTGGGGCTTCCTAGGGGCTGTAGGGGTAAAGATCCTGCCTGCCAATGCAGGAGATGTAAGAGGAGGGCATGGCAACCCACTCCAGTATTCCTGCCTGGAGAATCCCTTGGACAGAGAAGCCTGGCAGGCTACAGTCCACAAAGTTGAAAGAGCTGGACAAAACTGAAGTAATTTAGCACACAACCACACGTGATTACTGACAAAGAAATTCCAGTCTCCAGCTTGAATCATGTTCTTTTCTATTAGAGTCTATTACATTTTCTAAAACAGAGATTAAAAAAATATTTTTGCTTAGGTGAGAGATAGAAAGCAGTAGAAACAAGTTATCAAATGAAGTTGTGGAATGTTTCTCTTTAGTCACATGAAAATAAATGTAGGGAAGTCATAGGGATGATGGGACTGTGGTCTCTCCTGAATCGAGAGAGTGGGTCACATGACTTCTTAAGATTCTTTCCACTCAGAGTCTATAATTTTATTTCTTAAATGCGCTAACAACGTGTAAAGACCCTTTTAGAGCTATGGGATTGGGAATGATTTTATTTTTATACTAATGATAAATTGTAGTCACACGACGTTCTTTCCTCTAAGGATCTGGGAGAACTTTTTTGACATTTTCTAATTACCTTTTTTTTGCATTTTTCAGAAGCATGCATAAGGCATCTGTTATTATCCACTTTGAAGGCATAGCAAAGATGAATGCCTAGGATAAAAAAAAATACAGTGAATCTATACTTGTAAAGTTTTGAATACTCAAATTTAAAAAAGATTTGCTGTACTTCTACTAAGGTAGAATTTACAGAGAAGGTGCAGATGCTCATAATCTAATATTTTTTAAGAGAAAAATAAAAAACACATCTTTGAAGAGAGCTGTCTAGATTGTATGCAAGACATTGGCTCACTGTATTAGAACAAGCATCTGAGATTGGTTCTGATGGCAGTTTTCAAGAGAAAAACCAAACTCAAAATTGATAGATGGTCCAAGTTTTATGTAGTATGGATTCCATTTATCTTAACTAGCCATTTTGATGTATATATAAAGCTATATTTTTAAAGTCCTATCAAAATGTATTAAGGAGAAATGAAAGCTAGAAAAAGGTAAAGAAGCATCCTTCCCAAGAGCCTTCAGAAAGAGCAAGACCCTACTAACACCTAGATTTTGAACTTCTGGCTTCCAAAATAAGTTTCTTTTTTAACATGCCATGTATAAAGTAATTTGTGTGGCAATATTAGAAAACTGGGCTTCCCAGGTGGTGCTAGAGGTAAATATCCACCTACAAATGAAGAAGACATAAGAGACACGTGTTCAGTCCTTGGATTGGGAAGAGCCCCTGGAGGAGGGCATGGCAACTTACTCCATTATTCTTGCCTGGAGAATTCTATGGACAGAGGAGCCTGACGGGCTATGGTCCACAGGGTCACAAAGAGTCAGACACTACTGAAGTGACTTACCATACATGCAGTAGGAAACTAACGGGGGAATGATCTTGTCTATGTTTCTCTTTTCCATCTTTCATTCTGAGAGTACTCTCTAGGACTAGATATTGGATAGCTCTAATTCCAGCAGAAAAACCTCAACATTGCTGGACTGATGGATCAGAATAGATTCTGAATCAACCATATCCTTCAGAAGTGAAGGCATTAAATGCTAGAAAGAGTCAGAGAAAGGGAGCCTTAAATTCTATGTATACACTCTAAGTTTCTGGCTGACCCTTGTGTGATTCAAATACATGCACTGTGCAAGCAACAGGCAGCCCTGGCAAGACTAAATAAACAACTGCACGGAAAAAAAAAAAAAAAAGCTTCAGTTTGAGTTAAGCCAAGTTAACAGTCTGTAAAGAAAAACATGGAACTCTTTGGCAGAACATATAATAGGCACAGAGTCTCAATGACATGTCATTCATAACGTACAGGATACAATCCAAAATGACCCAACATAAGAAAAACAGGAAAACCTAAGCCATTCTGTACAGAAAAGACAATGAATAGAAATCAACTCTATTAGTAGATGTTGGAATAGCACAAGAGCAGCTATTATTAGTATGTTCAAGACTATAAAAGAAAATCTGCTTCTATTGACAGAGGATCTGAGCAGAAATATAGAAACTATAAAAAGAATCTAAAAAACTATAGAACTGAAGAATATAATATTTAAAACTAAAAGTTCACCAGATGTGATTAACAAAAAAAAAATCTGCATTATCAAAACGAATATTTTATAGGAAAGATTTCATGAATTTGAAGTCAGTTCAATAGAAATAAAGAACAAAAAGGGGAGGGGGAAGAGACCAAAAATGAGCAGCACTTTAGGGACTTGTGAGATGATTCAAAAGAAAACAAGAGAGAAATAATGGAACTCTCACTCTCTCTCTCTCTCTCTCTCTCTCTCTCTCTCTCTCTCTGTCTCTCTCCCCCCACCTCTCTCTCTCTCTCTCTCTCTCTATATATATATATATATATATATATATATATAATATATATGTCAGAAGAAATAATGGCTGAAAACTTACCAAGTTCAATGAAACACATAAAGTTAGATTCAAAAAGCTTATCAAACACAAAGCAAAATCATCAAAAGGAAAACCTCATTTAGACACATCCTAGTCAAACTGCTGTATTTATTTTCAGTATAAATGTTAAATAAATATTTCAATTTCTATTTAAAAATATACCTGGATTTTGATTGTGGTCACTTTAAGTTTTTAGAGACAATTGAGGAGTTAAATTATAATAATTTCGAGACTTACATGAACAAAGCACACAATTTCACTTAACTGAATTTTATTTCATTTCTCTCAGCAATATTTTGGAATTTTCAGTTCAAAGGGTTTTTATGTGCCTTGTTAAATTTAATCTTAATTATTTTCTGTATTGATATATTTAAAAGTTCTTATTTTCACTTCAATTTCCAGGATATTGGACACTGTTAAGATATTGAAATGTACTTGATATTTATATGCTGAACTGGTATCCTGTCACCTTGCTAAAATCACCTATTATCTCCAGGAAGCTTTTTGTAGATATTTGATGATTTTTCTAATTAGAGAATAATATTGCTCCAAATAAAATTGCTCCTTGGAAGAAAAGCTATGACCAACCTAGACACCATATTAAAAAGCAGAGATGTTACTTTGCCAACAAAGGTCCATCTAGTTAAAGCTATGGTTTTTCCAGTAGTCGTGTATGGATGTGAGAGTTGGACTATAAAGAAAGCTGAGTGCTAAAGAATTGATGCTTTTGAACTGTGGTGTTGGAGAAGACTCTTCAGAGTCCCTTGGACTGCAAGGAGATCCAGCCAGTCCATCCTAAAGGAGATCAGTCCTGAATATTGATTAGGACTGATGCTAAAGCTGAAACTCCAATACTTTGACCACCTGATGTAAAGAGCCGGCTCACTGGAAAAGACCCTGATGCTGGGAAAGATTGAAGGCAGGAGGAGAAGCGGATGACATAGGATGAGCTGGTTGGATGGTATCACTGACTCAATGGATATGAGTTTGAGTAAGCCCTGGGAGTTGGCAATGGACAGGAAACCTGGTGTGCTGCAGTCCATGGGGTTGCAGAGAGTTGAGCATGACACAGATTGCTGCAAATAAAATGTTTTCTAAATTGGGTGCGTTTTTTTTTTTTTCCTTGTTTTATAGAACCAGGTAGGACCTCCAACACAATATTGAATACTAGTGGTGAGATATCATTGATTGTTCCTGAAATAAGGATGGAAGCATTCTATCTTTCCCTATTATACATAATGTTAGCTCAGTTTTCATACATACACTATCAGGTTAAAATTTTTCCCTTTATTTCTTGTTTGCTAGGAGTTATTTTTTTAAATCACAAACGTATATTGAATTTTATTAAATACTGTTGCTGTCTCTACTAATAAAAGTATTCTTTCTGAACATGATGAATTAAATTGATCAATTTTCACATTTAAATTTGCATTTCTGAGATAAATTCTAGTTGAACATAAAGAGTTATCATGTTTATATATAGCTGATTGTGATTTAACAATGTTTAAAGAATTCTGATTTAAAATCATTCTGCTTGTGGGATAGTGGTCTGTAGTTTTCTTTGGTAATATCTTGGTCTCATTTTGTTTTCTGTGTAATTCTAGACTCATAAAATGAGTTGCAAAATGTGCCATTATCTTTTACATTTTGGAGAAATTTGTATAAAATTGTATTTTTATTATAAAATATGAGATAGTATTTAATAGTGAAATTACATAAACCTGAAATTTTCTTTTGAAAAAGTTTTAAATTATTAGTTCAGTTTATTGGGTATAGAGATATTAGTACTATTTGCTTTTTAAAATTTTGTATAAATTTCTGAGCTATGTATTTCTTCTTGAGTAAACTCTTTTGGTTTGTGTCTTTTAATTATGTATGTGTATGGTGATTTGTTAGTCTCTCAGTCACGTCTGACTTGTTGCAACCACATGAACTGCAGCCCACCAGGCTCCACCGTCCATGGAATTCGCCAGGCAAGAATACTGGTTCAGTTTAGTCGCTCAATTCTGCCCGACTCTGTGACCCCATGAATCGCAGCACGCCCGGCCTCCCTGTCCATCACCAACTCCTGGAGTTCACTCAGACTCACATCCATCGACTCAGTGATGCCATCCAGCCATCTCATCCTCAGTCGTCCCCTTCTCCTCCTGCCCCCAATCCCTCCCAGCATCAGAATCTTTTCCAATGAGTCAACCCTTCACATGAGGCGGCCAAAGTACTGGAGTTTCAGCTTTAGCATCATTCCTTCCAAAGAAATTCCAGGGCTGATCTCCTTCAGAATGGACTTGTTGGATCTCCCTGCAGTCCAAGGTTCTCTCAAGAGTCTTCTTCAACACCACAGTTCAAAAGCATCAATTCTGCAGCGCTTAGCCTTCTTCATAGTCCAACTCTCACATCCATACATGACCACTGGAAAAACCATAGCCTTGACTAGACGGACCTTAGTAGGCAAAGTAATGTCTTTGCTTTTGAATATACTATCTAGGTTGGTCATAACTTTTCTTCAAAGGAGTGTCTTTTAATTTCATGGCTGCAGTCACCATCTGCAGTGATTTTGGAGCCCAAAAATAAAGTCTGACACTGTTTCCACTGTTTCCCCATCTATTTCCCATGAAGTGTTGGGACCGGATGCCATGATCTTCATTTTCTGAATGTTGAGCTTTAAGTCAACTTGTTCACTCTCCACTTTCACTTTCATCAAGAGGCTTTATAGTTCCTCTTCACTTTCTGCCATAAGGGTGGTGTCATCTGCATATCTGAGGTTATTGATATTTCTCCCAGCAATCTTGATTTCAGCTTATATTTCTTCCAGCCCAGCGTTTCTCATGATGTACTCTGCATAGAAGTTAAATAAGCAGGGTGACAATATACAGCCTTGACATGCTCCTTTTCCTATTTGGAACCAGTCTGTTGTTCCATGTCCAGTTCTAACTGCTGCTTCCTGACCTGCATATAGATTATCAAGAGGCAGGTCAGATGGTCTGGTATTCCCTTCGCTTTCAGGAATTCTCCACAGTTTAATGTGATCCACACAGTCAAAGGCTTTGGCATAGTCAATACAGCAGAAGTAGATTTTTTCTGGAACTCTCTTGCTTTTTCCATGATCCAGTGGATGTCAGCAATTTGATCTCTGATTCCTCTCTGCCTTTTCTAAAACCAGCTTGAATATCAGAGAGTTCATGGTTCACGTATTGCTGAAGCATGGCTTGGAGAATTTTGAGCATGACTTTACTAGCATGTGAGATGAGTGCAATTGTGTGGTAGTTTGAGCAATCTTTCGCATTGCCTTTCTTTGGAATTGGAATGAAAACTGACCTTTTCCAGTCCTGTGGCCACTGCTGAGTTTTCCAAATGTGCTAGCATATTGAGTGCAGCACTTTCACAGCATCATCTTTCAGGATTTGAAACAGCTCAACTAGAATTCCATCACCTCCACTAGCTTTGTTCGTAGTGATGCTTTCCAAGGCCCACTTGACTTCACATTTCAGGATGCCTGGCTCTAGATTAGTGATCACACCATCATGATTATCTGGGTCGTGAAGATCTTTTTGTATAGTTCTGTGTATTCTTACCACCTCTTCTTAATATCTTCTGCTTCTGTTAGGTCCAGACCATTTCTGTCCTTTGTCGAGCCCATCTTTGCATGAAATGTTCCCTTGGTATCTCTGATTTTCTTGAAGAGATCTCTAGTCTTTCCCATTCTGTTCTTTTCCTCTATTTCTTTGCATTGATCGCTGAAGAAGGCTTTCTTATCTCTTCTTGCTATTCTTGGAACTCTGCATTCAGATGCCTATATGTTTCCTTTTTCTCTTTTGCTTTTCGCTTCTCTTCTTTTCACAGCTATTTGTAAGGCCTCCCCAGACAGCCATTTTGCTTTTTTGCATTTCTTTTCCATGAGGATGGTTGATCCTTGTCTCCTGTACAATGTCATGAACCTCATTCCCTAGTTGATCAGGCACTCTATCTATCAGATCTATGCCCTTAAATCTATTTCTCACTTCCACTGTATAATCATAAGGGATTTGATTTAGGTCATACCTGAATGGTCTAGTGGTTTTCCCTACTTTCTTCAATTTGAGTCTGAATTTGGTAATAAAGAATTCATGATCTGAGCCATTGTCAGCTCTTGGTCTTGTTTTTGTTGATTGTATAGAGCTTCTCCATGTTTGGCTGCAAAGAATATAATCAATCTGGTTTCAGTGTTGACCATCTGGTGATGTCCATGTTAGAGTCTTTGCTTGTGTTGTTGGAAGAGGGTGTTTGCTATGACCAGTGCATTTTCTTGCCAAAACTCTATTAGTCTTTGCCCTGCTTCATTCTGCATTCCAAGGCCATTTTGCCTGTTACTCTAGGTGTTTCTTGACTTCCTACTTTTGCATTCCAGTCCCCTATAATGAAAACGCCATCTTTTTGGGTGTTAGTTCTACAAGGTCTTGTAGGTCTTCATAAAACCATTCAACTTCAGCTTCTTCAGCATTACTGGTTGGGGCATAGACTTGGATAACTGTGATATTGAATGGTTTGCCTTGGAGACGAACAGAAATCATTCTGTCATTTTTGAGATTGCATCCAAGTACTGCATTTCGGACTCTCTTGTTGACCATGATGGCTACTGCATTTCTTCTGAGGGATTCCTGCTTGCAGTAGTAGATATAATGGTCATCTGAGTTAAATTCACCCATTCCAGTTCATTTTAGTTCGCTGATTCCTAGAATGTCGACGTTCACTCTTGCCATCTTCTGTTTGACCAGTTCCAATTTGCCTTGATTCATGGACCTGACATTCCAGGTTCCTATGCAATATTGCTCTTTATAGCATCGGACCTTGCTTCTATCACCAGTCACATCCACAACTGGGTATTGCTTTTGCTTTGGCTTCATCCCTTCATTCTTTCTGGAGCTATTTCTCCACTGATCTCCAGCAGCATATTGGGCACCTACTGACCTGGGGAGTTCCTCTTTCAGTATCCTATCATTTTGCCTTTTCATACTGTTCATGGGGTTCTCAAGGCAAGAATACTGAAGTGGTTTGCCATTCCCTTCTCCAGTGGACCAAGTTCTGTCAGGACCTCTCCACCATGACCCGCTCATCTTGGGTTGCCCTACAGGCATGGCTTAGTTTCATTGAGTTAGACAAGGCTGTGGTCCTAGTATGATTAGATTGACTAGTATTCTGTGAGTATGGTTTCAGTTGCCTGCCCTCTGATGCCCTCTTGGAATACCTACCATCTTACTTGGGTTTCTGTTACCTTGGGTGTAGGGTATCTCTTCATGGCTGCTCCAGCAAAGCACAGCTGCTGCTCCTTACATTGGATGAAGGGATTTTCCTTACCGTCACCCTTCCTGACTTTCAATGAAGCATAGCTCCTCTAGAAGAATACTGGAGTGGGTAGCTATTCTCAGGTTCTGATGGGCCTGGCCATACTCAGTAAATTCTTAATCCAATTTTCTGCTGATGGGTGGGGGCTGTTGTTTGGCCTGAGGCCAAACTGTGATAGGAGTAATGAAGGTAATGGTGACCTTCTTAAAAAGGATTTTTAAGGAGGTACTTTGGCCACCTCGTGGGAAGAGTTGACTCACTGGAAAGACTCTGATGCTAGGAGGGATTGGGGGCAGGAGGAGAAGGGGACGACAGAGGATGAGATGGCTGGGTGGCATCACTAACTCGATGGATGTGAGTCTGAGTGAACTCCAGGAGTTGGTGATGGACAGGGAGGCCTGGCGTGCTGCGATTCATGGGGTCCCAAAGAGTGGGACACGACTGAGCGACTGAACTGAACCGAACTAATGCACTGTTGAATTTAGTGCCCCTGACCCTGCTGCAGGCCACTGTTGACCCACACCTCTGCTGGAGACTCCTGGACACTCACAAGACCCAGTATCCCCCCACAGTCAGCCTCTCCTATCAGGAAGCTTCCAAAAGTCTCTTATCCTTATCCATCAGAAGACAGACAGAATGAAAACCACAATCACAGAAATCAAATCAAATTGATCACATGGACCACAGCCTTGTCTAACTTAATAAAACTATGAGCCATGCCATGTAGGGCCACCAAAGACATATGGGTCATGGTGGAGTTTTCTGACAGAGTATGGTCCCTAGAGAAGGAATGGCAAACCATTTCCATATTCTTGCCATGAGAACCCCATGAACAGTATGAAAAGGCAAAAAGATAGGACACTGAAAGTTGAACTCCTCAGGTCAGTAGGTACCTGATATGGTACTGGAGAAGAGTGGAGAACTAACTCCAGAAAGAATGAAGAGATGGAGCCTAAGTGAAAACAATGCCCAGCTGTGGATGTGACTGGGGATGGAAGTAAAGTCCGATGCTGTAAAGAATAATATTGCATAGGAACCTGGAATGTTAGGTCCATGAAGTAAAGTAAATTGGAAGTGGTCAAACAGGAGATGGCAAGAGCGAACATCAACCTTTTAGGAATCAGTGAACTAAGATGAACTGGAATGGATGAATTTAATTCAGATGAACATTATATCTACTATTGTGGGTAAGAATCCCTTAGAAGAAATGGAATAGTCCTCATAGTCAACAAGAGAGTCCAAAATGAAGTACTTGGATGCAGCCTCAAAAATGACAGAATGATCTCTGTTCGTTTCAAAGCAAACCATTCAATATCACAGTAACCCAAGTCTATGCATCAACCACTAATGCCAAAGAAGCTGAAGTCAAATGATTCTATGAATACCTACAAGGCCTTTTAGAACTAACACCAAAAAAAAAAAGATACCTTTTCATCATAGGAGACTGGAATGCAAAAGTAAGAAGTCAGGAGATATCTGGAGTAACAGACAAGTTTGGCCCTGGAGTACAAAATGAAGCAGGGTAAAAGCTAACAGAATTCTGCAAGAGGATGAACTGGTCATAGCAAACATCCTCTTTCAACAATTCAAAAAAAATGACTCTACACTTGGACATCACCAGGTGGTCAACACCAAAATTGATTGATTATATTCTTTGCAGCCAAAGACAAAGTTCTGTACAGTTAGAAAAACAAGGCCGGGAGGGACTGTGGCTTAGATCATGAACTTCTTATAGCAAAATTCAGACTTAAATTGAAGAATGTAGGGAAACTAGTAGACCATTCAGGTATGACCTAAATCAAATCCCTTAAGATTATATGGTGGAAGTGACAAATAGATTCAAGGGATTAGATCTGATGAAGTGCCTGAAGAACTGTGGACAGAGGTTCATGACATTGTACAGGAGGCAGGGATCAAGACCATCCTCGAGGGGAAAAAAAAAGGCAAAATGGTTGTCTGACAAGGCTTTATAAATAGCTGAGAAAATAAGAGAAGCTAAAGGATAAGAAGAAAAGGAAAGATATACCCATTTGAATGCAGAGTTCCAAAGAATAGCAAGGAGAGATAAGACAGCCTTCCTCGACAATCAGTGCAAAGAAATAGAGGAAAAAAATAGAATGGGTAAGACTAAAGCTCTCTTCAAGAAAATTAGAGATACCAAGGGAATATTTCATGTAGGGATGAGCACTATCAAGGACAGAAATGGTATGGACCAAACAGAAAATATTAAGAAGCAGAAAATATTAAGAGGTGGCAAGAATATACAGAAAATTACACAAAAAGTCTTAATGACCCAGATAACCATGACACCGTGGTCATTCACCTAGAGCCAAACATCCAGGAATGTGAAGTCAAGTGGGCCTTAGGCAGCATTACTATGAACAAAGCTAGTGGAGGTGATGGAATTCCAGTTGAGCTCTTTCAAATCCTAAAAGATGATGCTGTCAAACTGCTTCACTCAATATGCCAGCAAATTTGGAAATTCAGCAGTGGCTACAGGACCAGAAAAGATCAGTTTTCATTCCAATCCCAAAGAAAGGCAATGCCAAAGAATGTTCAACCTGCCACACAATTGCACTCATCTCACAAGCTAGCAAAGTAATGCTCAAAATTCTCCAAGTGAGGCTTCAACAGTATGTGAACTGCGAACCTCTAGATGTTCAAGTTTGATTTAGAAAAGCCAGAGGAACCAGAGATCAAATTGCCAACATACTTTGGATCATCAAAAAGCAAGAGAGTTCCAGAATAATATGTACTTCTTCTTTAATGTCTACGCCTAAGCTCCTTTGACTTTATGGATCACAACAAACTGTGGAAAATTCTTAAAGAGATGGGAATACCAGATCACCTGTCCTGCCTCCTAAGAAATCTCTATGCAGGTCAAGAAGCAACAGTTAGAACTATACATGGAACAACAGATAGGTTCCAAATTGGGAAATGGAGTCCACCAAGGCTGTATGTTGTCATCCTGTTTATTTAACTTATACACAGAGTACATCAAACAAAATGCTGGGCTGGATGAAGCGCGAGGTGGAATCATGACTGCCAGAAGAAATATCAATAACCTCGTAGATGCAGATGATGCCACCCTAATGGAAGAAAGCAAAGAGGAACTAAAGAGCCTCTTGATGAAAATGAAAGAGGAGAGAAAAAAGCTGGCTCAAAACTCAACGTTCAAAAAAGGATGATCATGGCATCCAGTCTCATCACTTCACGGCAAATTGATGGAGGAAAAATAGAAACAGTGACAGACTATTTTCTTGGGCTCCAAAATTACTGCAGATGGTGACTGCAGCTGTGAAATTAAAAGATGCATGCTCCTTGGAATAAATGCTATGACAAACCTGGACAGTATATTAAAAAGCAGAGATATTACTTTGCTGACAAAGATTAGTCTGGTCAAAGCTATAGTTTTTCCAGTAGTCACATATGGATGTGAGAATTGGACCATAAAGAAGGCTGAGTACCAAAGAATTATTGTGGTGTTGGAGAAGACTCTTCAGAGACTCTTGTACTGCAACAAGATCAAATCAATCCTCCAGGAAATCAGTCCTGAATGTTCACTGGAAGGACTGATGCTGAAGCTGAAGCTCCAATACTTTTGCACCTGATACAAAGAACCAACTCATTGGAAAAGACCCTGATGCTGGGAAAGATTGAAGGCGGGAGGAGAAGGGGACAACAGAGGATGAGATGGTAGGATGGTGTCACTGATGCAATGGACATGAGTTTGAGTAGGCCCTGGGAGTTGGTGATGGACAGGAAAACCTGGTGTGGTGCAGTCTATGGGGTCCCAAAGATTCAGACACAACTGAGCAACTGAACTGACTGAGCCAGTCCCTTCTCAAGGGGAATCTACCTGACCCAAGGATCAAACCTGGGTCTCCTGCATTGCAAGGAGATTCTCTATCATCTGAGCCACCAGGGAAGCCCTGTCTCTCAATTAATTTATCCTTTTCATCTTAATTATGCAATTTATTTGAAAAAGATTGCTTATAATTCTCCAATATTAGCCTTTTAATATTTATATTTTCTATAATTATTCTTCTCATTCTTCATATTTATATTGTTTATTTGTTTCTTCTTTTTCCCTCTTCATTAAGTCAGTCAAAAGTTTTCCAGTTGTATTGATATCTTCTCATCCAACATGGCTTGCTGTAATTTTTCTCTATTGTTCATTATGTTTTGTTTGTTTGCTGTTAATTATTATCTTCCTTCTGCTTGATTTGAGCTTAAGCAATTTGCAAATTTCTAAAGGTACTACCTTAAGTAATGTTGTGAAATACTTTTTTGTTTTCTTACACATTTAAACTTATAAATTTTCCTCTAATCATTGCTTTCCCCTAACCACAATTCACATTTGAATATTTTAATTTTTATTTAGTTCAAAGTATATTTTCTTTAGTGTGTTGTATGCATGTGCAGCTCATGTATCATTTTAACATTTTTATGGTTTTTCCTTTTAGTTTTATTTCTCTCGAGTCAGAAAACAAATGTTGCTTGATTTCAATGTGTTTCAGTTTATTGAATTTTATTTTATAGTGCAGCTTGGACTCCGTTGCATTTAAAATGAATTTGTATTCATCTACTGTTGGGTAAAGTGTTTTATAAGTGTTAAAAAGGTCAAGTTCATTGATAGTGTTTTTAAAGTTTATATCCTTGCTGATTTTTTACATACTGACCCTATCAATTACTGAAGTGTATTTCTTGAAATCTCTATACTTGTGGGTTTCTCTGTCTTGTTTCATTTTTGTTATATTTTGTTCTGTGTATTTTAAGCAGTTTTTGTTAGAGTCATACACGTTTTGGATTATGATTACTCTTGATATAAAATTTCTATATAATTGTATAATGTCCCTAATTAACCTTAGCAATTTTCCTTCTTATGTAATTTTCTTTTTAAATATTCATATAGCCACTTAAGTTTTCTTTTGATTAGGAATTACATGGTGCTCTAAACTAAACCTCCAGATATATTATGAACTAGTCTCTGGACCAGCAAATGTCACTTTACATGGCAAAGACTTTGTAGATGTAATTAAGAGAAAGAGAGAGAGATTACCCTGGATTATCTGGATGAGCTCTAATGCAGTCACAATTGTCCTTATGAGAGAAGCGGAGCAAGCTTATACAGAGACAGAAGAGATGAGTGCAATATGACATGGAGGTAGTGACTAGAGTCACGCAGCCACAAATCAATAAATGCTGGAAATCGCCAGAATCTGAAAAAGGCAAAAATCAAAATCATCATTTTACTTGGAAAAGGAGAAAAAAAAACAGGAAAAACTTAGTACAAGTCACTTCAGGGTCAGAAAGGTTACTCAACTGTTGGCCCACTTCTAGTGAGGAAACTTTACTTTGTGGAAAGATAAAACAGGTTCCTAAGAAAGGATCAGAAATTTAGGTTAGAAGTAAAAAAATCTGTCAGCAATGGCTTTTAATCCTGGCAGTGAGTTTACAAAGAAACTTTTGAATTCCATTCCTGGAGTTTTTAATACTAAGATACTATCTGTTTGAATTCTTTAAGTATTATCTGGAAGGGATTCTAGCCTTATAAGACAAGACCCTTTTTTATTCAAATATTTTATTTTCTTACAGAAAAAATAATAATGCACAGCTTGCTTATTAAAAATGCTTTAAGAGTTTTTAAAAATTTACTGCAAACTTTAGACAATAGGTCTTCTCTTCTTTGCAAATAAGGAAAACATAAATAAAGTTTCTTCTACCCTTTTACAAATAAGGAAACATAAACACAGAGTTTATACAGCCAATAAGGACATAAATGGGACCAGAATATGTTCTCTTTCAAAACAACAACCCTGACTCAGTCCTTCATTGTAGCACATGTACAGTCTGCTATTAAAACTGGGAAACTAAAGAGAATGATATCTATACAAAAAAATTCTAGTAGCAGTAGTATGTTTTTTGACCAAAAGAAATACTGGATCTGTACAGTGTTATCCCAAATACCCTTTCCACATCATAGGCTCCACTGAGTAAAGTATCTCTGATTTTGTATTCAAGTGTCTTCCTTTCCAGCCTCAAAGATTTCCATCCCACACATTTGAACAAGGATCAAGAGGGTAAGCTTGGAAGAAATATTTATACCACAATTGCTAATATTTTTCTCAGGACTTAATCAGACAGTTTAGTGGATCAGGCAGGCTCTGAAAGCTCATCACCTCTTAAATATCTCAGTACATTATTTTAAAGCCATACTGTTATTTATATACTTGCAACCTCTTAAACCGTGAACTTCCAGATGTTCCAGCTGGTTTTAGAAAAGGCAGAGGAATCAGAGATCAAATTGCCAACATCCGCTGGATCATGGAAAAAGCAAGAGAGTTCCAGAAAAACATCTACTTCTGCTTTATTGACTACGCCAAAGCGTTTGACTGTGTGGATCACAATAAACTGTGGAAAATTCTGAAAGAGATGGGGATATTAGACCACCTGATCTGCCTCTTGAGAAACCTATATGTAGGTCAGGAAGCAACAGTTAGAACTGGACATGGAACAACAGACTGGTTCCAAATAGGAAAAGGAGTACGTCAAGGCTGTATATTGTCACCCTGCTTATTTAACTTCTATGCCGAGTACATCATGAGAAACCCTGGGCTGGAAGAAGCACAAGCTGGAATCAAGATTGCCAGGAGAAATGTCAGTAACCTCAGATATGCAGATGACACCACCGTTATGGCAGAAAGTGAAGAGGAACTAAAAAGCCTCTTGATGAAAGTGAAAGAGGAGAGTGAAAAAGTTGGCTTAAAGCTCAACATTCAGAAAACAAAGATCATGGCATCCGGTCCCATCACTTCATGGGAAATAGATGGGGAAACAGTGGAAACAGTGTCAGACTTTATTTTGGGAGCTCCAAAATCACTGCAGATGGTGATTGCAGCCATGAAATTACAAGACACTTACTCCTTGGAAGAAAAGTTATGATCAACCTAGATAGCATATTGAAAAGCAGAGACATTACTTTCCCAACAAAGGTCCGTCTAGTCAAGGCTATGGTTTTTCCAGTGGTCATCTATGGATGTGAGAGTTGGACTGTGAAGAAAGCTGCTGCTGCTGAGAGCCGTAGAATTGTTGCTTTTGAACTGTGGTATTGGAGAAGACTCCTGAGAGTCCCTTGGACTGCAAGGAGATCCAACAAGTCCATTCTGGAGGAGATCAGTCCTGGATGTTCTTTAGAGGGAATGATGCTAAAGCTGAAGCTCCAGTACTTTGGCCACCTCATGTAAAGAGTTGACTCATTGGAAAAGACTCTGATGTTGGGAGGGATTGGAGGCCTAAGGAGAAGGGGACAATAGAGGATGAGATGGCTGGATGGCATCACTGACTCGATGGATGTGAGTCTGAGTGAACTCAGGGAGTTGGTGATGGACAGGGAGGCCTGGCATGCTGTGATTCGTGGGGTCACAGAGTCGGACACGACTGAGCGACTGAACTGGACTGAACTAAAACCTAGATATCACTGAATTAAACCACAGGGGAGCAAGATATTCAGTATGGTAAGTTAAGATTATTTTCCTCTTTTCAACAGGGTTTACAACCTTAAAATAACATCTCCCCATTTTTTTTTTTTACTTTGCTTTACCTAAAAGCAAGAAACTTACACACCCACACACAAATCTGAATATAAGACTTTGTATCCTAGCAGTGATGGAGTGTGGTTGGACTGGAAATACTGCCTTTGCTCTTATGGTGTTTGTGTATTGAGTTCCTGGCAGGATAATCCTGGCATTAGAAAAAAAGAATTCCATCTATTGAGTATTTTTTCAGGAATTATCAGTGCCAGCTATGGTTTTAAGTTACATTTTAACAGTGAAGTGGGGAGACATTGCCCCAGATGGTGGATGTAAAATGTGCCATAAATTTTAATGAAGCAAATAAGTCACTAATAACCCTACTGCTAACACTGCTATGTTTGAGGCCGATCTTAATAAAGGAAAATTAAAAGGCACATGCAGCTCTTAAACAAGTGCCTAAGAAGCCTAATATGATTTACTGATTCAGCTATTCACACTCTGATTGCACAGCCCCTGGTCATCTGCTCAAGTACAGCTGCTTCATGAAAAATAAATAAATAAATAAGTTTATTGACCACCAGATGTCCCAGCCTGTAATGTGTGCTGGTAGATTTTAGGTCACTCAAAGTTCAAGCAGATTTCCTAAATATACATATGTTTTTGGTAGCGACACTACCTTGGAAACCATACTTGCATAATTTTGTTTTTAGCCAGAGCCTGGAGATAACTTCATGCTTCCTTTAAGTCATGAGATCTCAACCAATAGATTTCTTTTGGGAAGCAAAGTGTAACAGATAGGTTATTGGTTAAGTATTCTGGGAATGGGCATATGGGACTTTTTCACTTTTCATTAAAACCCTGGCAGAAGATTCCTGAAGCTAAGCATCATTAAGTCTTTACCAACCCAAACAATTAACTTGGACATGTTAACTGGGCATCATTTTCTAGTTGAGGTAAGTGATGCCCAGGGAGGTTTATATGATTCAGCCAACAACACATGGAGCATGGAGGAGAACAATCAAATGCAAATCTCTTAGACCAGATAATGCTATAATGTGCATTTGTAGAATACAGATTTAATAACATACTAATCCATCTAGGCGTTATTATCTGCATGCAAAAATAGGGAAATAAAGCATGAGATGAAATAATAATATTTTTAAGTAGCTTGCTAAGTGTTATAGTTTCACTATTCTTGGCTAAAATCTTGAGACAAAATATAGTTAAGACAAGTTTCATCATTAACTATGGTGGATAAATATATTCTAAATAATCTTCTTTGTAATATTAATTCTAAGGTACCAATTTCTTATCAGATATAATTATATCATCTTTTCCTCCTTCTGAAGTGGTTGATGAAGGGGTCATAGGAAATGGACAATTGTCAACTCTACCATCTCATTAGTTGCTGCAATTACATGATCTATGTATTTTTGACCCATACTTACTCCTCAGGACTTTTTTTTTTTAAGCCACTTGCCCATTTCATGAGGAATTAGGTCAGTTAAAAGAGGATAATATCATTTAAAATCCCACTTTACTAAAGGCATGCAAGTTGCAACATGTCACACAATTTTGAAAGCCAACATCTGCACAAAGAAATAACAGTTGGTCCCCCTCTAGTGTGCACACTTCCTCCTAAAACCACACCTACTCTGAAACACAAGGCACTCAGCAGATGGATGGAATGGGGACCCAGAGCAAATAAGTTCATAAATTGTATACATTACCCTTATTACACTGTATTCCTTTCTTATTTTTAAATAAAAATATACATTGAAGCTCTATTTTTCTGACATTCAACATTAAATATTATCACTTCAGATCATTAACTATATCAAGGCATCATTACAGTTATCAAGACATTCACAGTCCTTAATGAAATACCTGGTATCTAAGGTTCTGCCTCTTCTAATAAAATATTCTTGTTTGCCTACATGCTCCAGTTATTCTCCTAAAATACTCCAAAATGCCATGTGATGTTTAATGACATATTCCTGAAATATTTAACAGAGATGAGAAACAACATACACCCAGAAAAACATGAGCATTATTATGGCAGATTTATATAGAGTTTGGTCATTTATATAATTTATGTAGATTTATGTAGACCAAAATTTTAGACAAATATAATGAAAAGGAAAGTTCAAATGCATAAATGTGTATATTTATATGCCTGAACTTCAGTTTCTATACTAGGAAACTCCAACAGAATATTTATTAAGGACAATTATTTTACCCATATGATTTTGTATCTTGACTGTAAACTTATTAAGATTGATTTTCCTTCACCTTTGGACCTGAATGGGAGAAAAAGTCATTTTACCCACACAAGAGAATAACCCAAACTGAGGCCCTACTCTACCCACATCTGTCCACAGACTATGAGATTAAGGGGGCTTCCCAGGTAGTTCAGAGGTTAAAGCGTCTGCCTGCAATGAAGGAGACCTGGGTTCTCTCCCTGGGTCAGGAAGATCCCCTGGAGAAGGAAATGGCAACCCACTCCAGTATTCTTGTCTGGAAAATCCCATGCACGGAGGAGCCTGGAGGGCTACAGTCCATGGGGTCACTAAGAGTTGGACACGACTGAGCGACTTCACTTTTTCACGTGAGACTAAAGAAAGACTGCTTTTCCATAAAACTTTCAACAAAATTCAGAACGATGTTCTACGGAACTCAAGAGTGTCATGCTTCAGACTTCTGTCAGGGTTTCTATGGACTACATTAACCCTCAGTGTGGAAAGGAAAGGCAGTTTCTACCTTTGATAATTATTTTGTATATTAAAATACTACTTTCAATTATTTGCAGTCTTTTCAAATTCTCCAACAAGTCTCTACAAAAATGTTTCCCTAAAATATTCCAGTTAGATTTCACCACAGCACAAAAGTCCCAAGATCCTTCATAACTGTTTAAATAAAGATAAAAATATTATTTGTTTCTGTAGTATGCCAATGAATATTCAGAACAAACTATGCAGTTTTCTAAAATGTTTCCCTTCAAACACAGATATTTCAAGGATGGTAGATGAAGGTTTATACTATAGTTTTAATGTAAAAGTAATTTGTAACACAAAAGTTATTTTAAAATAATTTTAATCAAATTAATTTTAAATCTGGGTGATGGGGAACATGTTGGAACACTCTCCTAGTTTAAATATGAAATTTTCAGGTTAATGTTTCAATAACAGATTATCTGGTCTGTCACTTGCTTTATGCACAGTCAAGAAAAGTGAGGAATACAATGCGTATCAAATTAAACTGTACTGAAAATCCAAGCATCGCCGATCTAAATAGAACCGCTATCAGAAGCTGCAGGGATGCAAAGTTTTAAACATCGTTTAGACATTTTTCTGAATTTGGAGCCGGGTGAAGATGACCCCATAGAACCGGAGGAGAGTGTGCACTCAGGCTTATTCACGGGGTTTCTCACATCTTCCCCTTAGACATGTTTAATTAGCCAGGGCCTGTTGTGTTTATTTGGTAGATTTGGATACAAATGGAAAAAGGTCTTTTCATCTCTTTTTATCAGTAGTCCCCCAAAGCCAAGGCAGGTGTCTGTGGGATTAAACATAATTACAAAAGGAGAGGGTGAGAGAAGAAGGGAGCTAGATAATAATTCCCAACAGAGCTGGAATTTGAGAATGGGAGCAGGTGCTACAAGAGGCCCCATGTATCCAACTAATTCAAGCGACGATGTTGTGTGGAGGCCCACATATTCATCCTTTCAACGGGGAGGGCGCTGGCAGTGTGTGAGCACAAAGGCAACCCAGTCGGAGTGATGCCAAGATGGCCAGCTTCAGCACCACGGCTACCAGGGTAACCAGAGCCTGCTTCTCACTGCCGCCTTTGTTGGGTGGCAGCCACGGGAAACAAAGTGCCACTTCTTACCATTGTACAGGCACATGCATAATCATCCTCCTTTTGGCTTATCATCATGAATGAGCAATTACTCTATTATTAAGTGGAAGAGCGGCAGCAGGTGACAAAGCACCACAACTTCTCGTTTATATTTCTGAGCTCCTTCATTTATTTATTTTTTTTTTTTCCAGTTTTGGATTGACCTCTTCAGCTAGTGTATTCCTATTGTGCAGAAAATTCTATGATCCCATAGAAAAGCCGTTTTCTTTCTCATCTTGGAGAGTGTGACCCATGATTCTACTGGAGGGGGAAAGAAAGCCCTGAAAGAATTATGGACAAAAAGGTCCTTTTGCAACTAAGAGAACACCTGGACCGTATAAAGGAGACACAAACCTTAGAGCTCCCACCCCCCACCGTGCCAGGGCAGCTTCCCATCGCAGGCTGACTCATCCAATCCCTGAGCCTCTGTCTGGACTCATTTAAGATCCATTATTCACTGAAACTTTTGAGATAATGCTACTTTTTATCGGGTTGTACCCACAGTTCTCAGACACTTATAGAACGAGAGGGGAACTGGGAGATTTTAGTTCTTATGATTCTGAGCTTTCCAAATCCAATGACTGGAGAAGAATTTTAATAGTAACTGATAAATTACTTCAATGAGTCTTGAGAGAAGGGCATTTTTTTTTTTTTTGGTAGACTTCAAAAAGAAGAAGAAAGACCTATTTTTAAAGCTGGGTACAATTTTTTTCAGGCCTTGGAGGAATTCTTGAATGCCAGTAGTCCAAATTGTAATAATAAAGCAGAGAAAATAAAGTTATTTTTCTAATATGTCACTGGGTACCATTTATTTTATAGTGTTATATGTAGTAGGTTTTCCTATGTAATAGGATAATAGGAATATTTTATTTACACAAGCAAAATAACTTTTGGTATTTTCTTTCCTGTCACTAGGAAAAATGAAGTCAAAAGATTGATATTTTCAATGTATAAAATTATAAAATGACTTTATCGTCTAATTGAACATTTCATATAGACACCCAAGTACAGTCTTTTTTTCTTTTTGCATGTCATCTAGTACATTGTAAATTACCTGAAAACACAGTTCTTGGCTGCTCTAAGCCCAGTGGTATTGTCAGAACATTAGTATGTTTGATGAACATATATATTTAGAACACCAGGAGGAAGTCTTAATCTGGGCCTATTATTAGCACTTTGGCATCTCATATATGTCAGGGACTGCTAGGAAAAATGGAGGTAAATCTCTAAAAAGTTAAAGAACATGTCTGAGGGTACTGAGTAAAGCAGGTGCTGAGAATAGAGAGTAAATTAAGGGTATCTTTGCACTTCTAACAAACTGAATGGAGAAAATATTCATTCTGAGAAAAGTGTTAGGACATACTTATTCTATTCAGGGATACTAACTGGATATTGGTGGGAAGAGAGGGAGACAGAGAAGAGATTATCAAGAAAGAAACTTTTTCAAACTAGCCCCTGGCAGATTTTGTACCAAGATTCTAAGAAGTATTCTATGCAATAAAATTAAAATGAGTCAAATGATAGAGTGCATCGGCTACTTGGAGATCTTAAAAGAAATAAAGTGAAAGTCATCTCTGTTTGGGGCTTGATAAAACCCTGTAATAATGTTGGGAGAGGGTCCCTCTATTATTTTAAAGATGCCATCACTGCGGGCTGGATCAGGCCATCTGTGATAAGGTTAACAGCAGTGATGAAGAGAAGAGTGAAATCTGACCTCAGCGATGGATGGGAGCAGCCACCAAGACTCTGAAAGGTCAGTTAACACAAAGCTTGGAGAAGCCCCGTGAGAAACTCAAGTAGCAACAGGATGAAAATATCAGAAACCTGGTACAAAGGGGCTGGCCACAAGGAGTTTTGTTTGTTTGCTTGTTTTTTGTTTGTTTTGGGGAATAGTTAGTTTAAGATTCCAGCAATCAATCTAGAGGGACTTAAAGACAGGGTGATTTTTGTTATTAATTTTACTCTAAATGTACTTTTGAGGCTTCCCTGGCGGCCAGCAATAAATAATCCGCAGGAGATGTGGTTTTGATCGCTGGGTCAGAAAAATCCCCTGGAAAAGGGAATGGCAACTCACTCCAGCATTTTTGCCTGGGAAATCCATGGACAAGGGTGCCTGACAGGCTACAGTCCACGGGGCTGCAGAGTGAGACAAGACTTAGTGAGTAAACAACAATTGTACCTACAGCTTTTTCAGTTCTGAGAAAAGTCTAGTACCTAAAACTGCAAAACTCATGTTAAATAAATATGCTTACATAAAGTATAAATTATTTATGAATGCTTTCAAAACGGAAAGAATTGGGCCTTGCCTTATTCTAGAAGAAATAATTTGATAGGTTTAATATTTAAATAGCATGATCATTTAATTTTGAGTCTTTGCAAAGCATTTATCTCAAATCTGGGACTAGAGTAGGCAGTCTTCAGAAGGCTACCTACAGAAAGAGATAGCATTGTTAAATTATTTCAGCCCTTATCACTGAGGTGAACTAGGTCTGGGCGGGCGTGAGTCTCAGACTTGACTGGCTGGCAAGGAGCTAAAGAGTAGGCTGGACTTTGAAATGAGAGGGATGAGGATTTTCGGAGGTATTTAGCCACCCTCAATTTACCCATTTAAATCAGAAACTTGAATTCAGTGACAGTTTCCAGCTTCTTGGCTAAGTGGCTATCAGAGCTGAGTCTGGAAGGCAGAAGCAATGTTGAAAAGAATTACTTGGGGCCAGGGCTGTAGGAGTCGGCTCTAGAACACTCTAAAATAACTGTTCACTTGAAGCACTTTGGAGTTGGGGGATCTGGTACACACGTGTGTGCCCTGAAGTAAGACGGTTTCTGCAGGGAAAGCAGGGAAATGACATATATCTAGTCACAATAAAATCATGAAGGTGAATTCAGGGAGTGTAGTATGTAAAGCTTTTGTCCCTAAGTAGCTCCACCTGTGTGGATCAGCAGCCGCCATCTGAGGGTGGGCCTAGGGCAGCTGTTATGCAACAGATCAGGAGAAGATCCAGAGGTGAGGCAGAGGAGACTGAAGGCAAGCTGGGATTTGCAGACTACCACCTACCTGCTCGGGGCTTCCCTGGTGGCTCAGAGGATAAAGCATCTGCCTGCAATGCAGGAGATCAGGATTCAATCCCTGGGTTGGAAAGATCCCCTGGAGAAGGAAATAGCAACCCACTCCAGTATCCTTGCCTGGAAAATCTCATGAACAGAGGAGCCTGGCAGGCTACAGTCCATGGGGTCACAAAGAGTGGGACACGACTGAGCGACTTCACTTTACCTACCTGCTCACCACTGTATCTCAGTGAAATAACCGTGCTTTAGTGATAACTCCTTCCAGATCTGGAGTAACATCCCTTGACTTTTTTTACTTTTTACTTCTAAAGTAGAACCATGCAAAAGATTCTAGAAAATGTAGTTCACAACTTAACCACACTGATATATACCAAAACCAAGCAGAGTCCATTCCCTGCTAGCATGACAGAGCACACCTCTTTTAATCATAGCATCATCGCTCGTAGCTCAGTCAGTAAAGAATCCACCTGCAATGCCAAAGACCTGGGTTTGATTTCTGGGTTAATCCCCTGGAAGATCCCCTGGAGAAGGAAATGGCAACCCACTCCAGTATTTTTGCCTGGAGGATTCCATGGAGAAACCTAGCAGGCTACGGTCTATGGAGTTGCAAGAGTCAGATACTACTTTGTTTGCAATGAACTTTTATCACAAAGCATGGTAATCATAAGAGGTGTTTCAGAAACATCTCTTTATTGCAAACATATCCCTCCTTATGTTCTGTAGCAGCAACTGAATCCCCCTTAATACGATCAATTGTCCCACCCTCATTCCTCATAATTTAGTGGTGTGGAGAGTCCAAAATAGCCAGGTGGTACACTCAGCTTCCAGTCTAATAGAAACAGTATATATGCCCTCCGGTGAAGGCATTTCTTCTTTGAAAACTAAGAGTTTTAAATCAGTAAAGCCCCAAATTGTGGGAACAGGAGGCAAAAACTTTGCTAGTGGTTGATTATCAGTAAGAATGAGGAGGACTCATATTCCAGTTGATTCCCAGACCAAGGGTTCTGGCTATGGGAGAAACAGCACCACAAATAGGTTTCCAGTGATCAGAACACGCTCTTCAGCCTGGAGGACATTACCCAAAAGAGCTCGCAGTGTAAACTAGTCTTTTAAAAGCTATTTCATAATTCCAACTATTCAGCTGATCCAGGTGATGGAAGACATGGAAAAATCGATGCCTTCCATCAGCCACTGCTGTACTTCAGTCTTGTCACTGGTCAGAAGCAATCTTTGTGGAATATCATGACAGCAAGTGAGGTATTCTGTAAGTCCACAGTTTCCTTGGAGGCAGGATTTAAACATGAACAGGAAAGGCAAATAAATCCATATCGACAGTAAGAATCTATTCTAGTGAGAATAAATTCTGCTCCGTCCATGATACAAATCATCTGACGTAATCAACCTGCCAACAGATGGGGCTGTTGCCATATTGGGGGCTCAGGGCTGATCTTTGCTGTTGGCTGTTTGGAAACTCACCAGTGCCTGTAGCCAGAATAGCATAGTTGACTAGCTGCTTTATGTTGCTGAGTTTATACAGTCGCCATCCCTGCTGTCTTGGCCATTTTTTTTCCACAAGCTCATTGTACAAGGATAGGGGGTGAGTGAGGAAAGATGCTGACATTCACAGAATGAGTTGCCTTGTCCAGGATGCTCAAACATCTGTTGACGTCCCTAACTTTATAAGCAAATACAAGGGAACAAATACCTTCAGAGTCTGTGCCCATTTGAGGAGACCCAGTCACATACTTCTTCTTGAAACCATGCTCCTTCCTAATTTTTTAAACTATTCAGCATATGGTTAACTATTGCCTATGAATTAACATGGGTCTGGACAGCTGGATAACTCTCCTTCCAAGTAAAGTGAGAAACCATGTGAAATGCTAGAACCTTGGACCACTGGAAAAAAATTACCTTCTTTACTATCTTTTAAAACTTCCCTTTAAAAGTGTCAGACTTTACTTTTTTGGGCTCCAAAATCACTGCAGATGGTGATTGCAGCCATGAAATTAAAAGACGCTCGCTCCTTGGAAGAAAAGTTATGACCAACCTAGATAGCATATTGAAAAGCAGAGACATTACTTTGCTAACAAAGGTCCCTCTAGTCAAGGCTATGGTTTTTCCAGTGATCATGTATGGATGTGAGAGTTGGACTAAGAAAGCTGAGCACCGAAGAATTGATGCTTTTGAACTGTGGTGTTAAGAGAAAACTCTTGAGAGTCCCTTGAACTGCAAGGAGATCCAACCAGTCCATTCTGAAGGAGATCAGCCCTGGGATTTCTTTGGAAGGAATGATGCTAAAGCTGAAACTCCAGTACTGTGGCCACCTCATGTGAAGAGTTGACTCACTGGAAAAGACTCTGATGCTGGGAGGGATTGGGGGCAGGAGGAGAAGGGGACAACAGAGGATGAGATGGCTGGATGGCATCACTGACTCGATGGACACAGAGTGAACTCTGGGAGTTGGTGATGGACAGGGAGGCCTGGCGTGCTGCAATTCATGGGGTCTCAAAGAGTGGGACGCGACTGAGTGACTGAACTGAACTGAAGACCTCCGTAGTAAATCACTGCTGCTGCTGCTGCTGCTAAGTCGCTTCAGTCATGTCCGACTCTGTGTGATCCCATAGATGCAGCCCACCAGGCTCCCCCATCCCTGGGATTCTCTAGGCAAGAATACTGGAGTGGGTTGCCATTTCCTTCTCCAGTGCATGAAAGTGAAAAGTGAAAGTGAAATCGCTCAGTCGTGTCCGACTCCTAGCGACCCCATGGACTGCAGCCTACCAGGCTCCTCCGTCCATGGGATTTTCCAGGCATGAGTACTGGAGTGGGGTGCCATTGCCTTACTTCAAATACTGACTTCATGATAGATTCAGTATATCATGCAAAATCACATGTAAATCAGACCCAATTTTCTCCTCTTCAGTCAACGCATCCTAGGGAGCTATCCATGGAGCCATGGGTGATTATTGAGAGACATAAGGCAAAGCGGCAAGAGTGGTGCCTTGGGAATTTGAAGCACTCCAGAGCCTTCAGGGACTGTTCAGCCCAGTGTCACGATCCATATCAGAGTAGGGCACGGCTCTGTCCACAACCAGCTCTAACCCTTTGAATTTCAGTGGGATTTATTTCTCTGTCTCAGACACATGCTTCTTTCTTTCCAAAATATCCAAGAGAGTGGCTATTTCCTAATTTTGATTCCTATCAACCTGATATTGATGGAGTGTCTAATAGGAAGTCTTGTTCTATGGAGAGGTGATCAATGCTCAAAGGGTGAGATTAAAACAGAGGATTGGAGTATTGATGTAACTCTAAGGTAAAATGGTGAAAGTGTATTTCTAGCTTTGTAAGTGAAAAAATAATATACATTTTGTGATCTATTACTAACATAAAAAAAAATCCAATGATTTAGCAATTGGCTCCCAGATATCAGGAAGTCTGTTCCTTTGCTTCAGTAAAGAAGCCATGTATGTCTTAAAATCTAAAAATAGAGTTACTATATGATTGAACAGTCCCACTCCTGGACATATATCCAGAGAAAACTCTAATTTGAAAAGATACACATACCCCAATATTCAAAGAAGCACTATTTATAGTAGTCAAGACATAGAAGCTAACTAAAAGCCCATAAACAGATGAAATGAATAAAGATGTGGAATGGAATATTACTCAGTCATAAAAAAGAATAAAATCATGTCATTTGCAGCAAAATGAATGGAGCTAGAGACTATCACACTAAGTAAAATAAGTCAGACAAAGACAAATATCATATGATATCACTTATACGTGGCATCTTAAAAAAATGATACAAATGAACTACTTCACAGAAACAGACTCACAGACATTGAGAAAAAAAATAGTTACCAAAGGGGAAAGGACAGAGTGAGTGACAGTTAATTTAGGAGTTTAGGATTAACAGATACAGACTACTATATATAAAATGGATAAAAACAAAGGCATAATGTACAGCACAGGGAACTATATTCAGTATAATAACATATACAGGAAAATAATATGAAAAAGATCTGGTATCCTCTCGATTACCTCCTCCAGCAGTTCAATAGGAAAGGAGGACCTGTCTTATTACTTTCCAGGTTTACCACCATCTGTTGTGTATGTAACTTGAATTTTTTGTGTGTTTTCTTCAAAAAGAACTATGCTATCAAGACTTCAGCACTGTACCTTCAGCATAATGTGTTCAATAAATTTTTATGAAATTAACTTAAGACATTTGTGAAAAGGAAGGATGAAGTGTGTCTATACCAGGGCAAATTCAGAGAGCAGATCAAAATGCACTGATGATTGCTTACTTATTAAAATGCAGTGAGGCATGGTCAGTTCCAGAGTTAGGGTAGATGCCAAAAGAGCCAAGCAGAGATAAAGTAATTGTGGATTTACAAGTTCAAGCTTTATTTCTACCTAAGCTACTCCTACATAAGAGTCACAGAGACACAATAAATGCAGTAGGATCAAGTAATAAGATAAAACGGTATTTTCAGGACTATATTAAGAACATTTGACTAATTCTTCTTTGTACACACAAATGAACACACTGAACAATGTAAAAAGTAATAAAGTATGCAGAGCCTAATTACATAATTCCTTATGTAGACACTTTTAGAATGGCAGGGTATGCCATTAATAATTATGTTGGGACAGCATACATAAGCACAGGCTGCCCCCGGTCACCAGGACATAAGATCCTGAGGTACAAATCACCTGTGATAACACCTAGCATACTCAGACTTATCAGGTTATATTTGCAGGGTGGGCCTTGAGGACTCACAGCCAGGAAATAATCTATTCTGTGTGATTCATATATTTATCCACATCCCCCAAGGCGCACTACTTACATAGTGTTTGAGAACTGCATCCCTTTTCCTCCTTACTTTCCCCAACACTTTTCCGTGTATCTCTCTTAATTTGCTTCTTATTAATTTTCCTTTATTTGCCATTGCTTCATTTTGCTCCTATGCTACCACAAACTCAATTTACTACTCCATCCCTCCAGGTATTCTTTAGAGCTAAGACTGAGACTCTTTGGGAAGAATTCTTATCACTGAAGTATAAATTTGCATCTCAAAAGCAGACATAAATTTAGAATCTTTTATTTCCCAGGTATAAGACTATGAAGAAGTGATGTA
Organism: Nanger dama; assembly: GCA_917880005.1. Lineage (NCBI taxonomy): Eukaryota > Metazoa > Chordata > Mammalia > Artiodactyla > Bovidae > Nanger > Nanger dama. Next base: position 7,283,009 of record CAKJTW010000032.1, on the reverse strand, counting down.
TATTTTCCAATTACACAAAAGAGAAAAACTACTAGATTTTCTGATATCTTAAGTTAGTTGGATTTGTAAATAAAAATACTTTTGGAGCTAACATGAAACTTAGATGTTGCCATGTGCAGCTTTTTAAACAAAATTTCACCCGCTTCTGGGATATTACCTTAGAAATGTCATTCAAAATGGAACCACAGTTTAAAAGAGCAGCTTTTTCAACTGAAAAAGCATGTTTGGAGGAATTTCTGAGCATGGACTGTTTGCTTAGGGATTGCCTTGGTGTCTCATTACCAGCAGACTGAAATTCAGATCAGACTTGGGGCACAGAAAATAACAGAATTATGCCGTTATGGGGAGGCAACCAATCACTTATGGGAATGTGCAAAGGTAAAATTTACTTCAGGGATTTTCTGCATATCAAGCATATTCACCTGTCATTCTTCTGTTGAGCCTGGGATGACTGCTTAATCTCCAACCTGCAAGCTAGTGATGACCCAGCAGAGGCAGACCCAAAAGGCAAAATGAACACACAAAACTTCATGATGCAAAATGCATCATTTCCTCTTCTTTATTACTGAAAGTTTTCACTGCAAGGGATTTTAACAGCCCTATCATATGTGACCTTCAATATTTGAAAGATGCTTTTTTAAATTAAAGTCACTGCCAAAGACAAGCTCCAACTAGTAAATTTTCCTTTTAAAGTAAAAACTATTCTAGATTTTTTTTTCCTCTTATGATTTGTTGGATGTCTTTTTTTTTTAGTTTCTGTTCAATTTGCTTTATATAGAGATATTGTTTAAGGAATTCCATGAATAAGCAAATTTTTACTATATATTAAATACCTATTTTTTCTGAATCACTCAAAGTGATTACACTTGAATCATTATCTATAAATGTCAGGTACCAAATTCTGTTTTCCTTGACATGTTAGAATTTTTCCCACACTTACAGTAATTAAGCTGCAAAATTTGTGAACCATTACAGCATATGAATTAGGTTAGATTTTCTAAGAAATAAATGGATCTTTCTATTATTATATATGTCCACTGAAAACCCTAACAAATATTTTCATTAGTATGTCCCACTGTTTCCTAGCTAGAAAATATAGATAATGCAGCTCAAACTCATTCATGATACCAAAAAAATCAACTTATAATACATATTCTATTAATACTGGATTCTTGGCATTTCAGTCTATAAATAATAGTCTCATTGTTAACAGTTTAGTCTGTTTTTAGACTATATTCTATCAATGTAGTCCTACACTGAAATCATAATCATTTTGATTTTAAATGTCTTTACAAGTTATAAAAATTATACAATAAATTAACTATATTATCAAGTTCCATAATTGCTTAAAGGTACATATATTCTTTCATACCTGAAGAAAATTCTTAAGACTCTACAACTTAACCAACTATTGCATATAAAGATATCAAAAGGATTTGATTTTTGGAGTATAGCTAAGCAACTATTCTCTCTCTTTCTCTCAAAAAGATTTTCCCCCTCAAAGGGAAACTCTTAATGTGAAAAACTGTATTTAAATATAATATGAATTGGTTATACTTTTTCATTGATTATAATTATAAAATTAAACCAAATATACCATTGGAACATTTAATCATTTCTCTGAAATAAGAATTTTTCATTAAAATAACATTTTTAAGAATGTTTCATTACTGAAAATTTAAATATATCCCAAAGTAAATAGAATAGTATAAAGAATTTTCTGGCATAATAAATATTCCATGCCTATACTGTACCATTTCTGCCCTAGCCCTGGAATAAGCCTTTTCTTGAAGAGCACTGGTTCTTTTTATTTCTTTAATTGTAGACTATAACCTAGAAATCAAAATACTAAATTTCATATGGAAAGGGGTCCAATTTTAGATTTTCTCTCCTGATCCGACAGTTTCTCTGACTATTCCCACGCTAATACCAAAGTGATACAACCATAGAGGCGTTATTGTATGTTTTAATTTCTGGTAGGTCTAGATGCATCTCTTCTTTTTAAAGGTTTTCCCAGATATTCTTGCATGCTTGCTTTCTCAAGTAAAATTTAAAATCAACTTTTCTGTCTCTAGAAAATGAGCGTCATTTTTATTCAGATTACATGAAACTAGTTCATTAATTTATGCAAGCATGCATCTTTATGATGGTGTTTTGTCTTCCTATCCTCTTCCTAGACTCCACAGACTCTTGTGGACTATATACCATTTTCCTATACTCTTTCTTATACTGTCATTCATGAGGCAAAGGTTATATGTTGTCCATAGCACCCTGTGTTATGGATATGTCTTTTAACTAAATTCTTATTCATATTTTATGGATATGTCTTAACTAAATTCTTATGTTACCTACCCCAAGAAACAATCAAAGTTTTGCTAAATTTGTAGGCTATTGGTGGCTCAGATGGTCTACATCTGTCTACAGTGTGGAAGACCTGGGTTCGATCTCTGGGTCAGGAAGTTCCCTGGAGAAGGAAATGGCAACCGACTCCAGTACTCTTACCTAGAAAATCCCATGGACGGAGGAGCCTGGTGTCCATGGGGTCGCAAAGAGTCAGACACGACTGAGAGAATTCACTTCACTAACTTTGTTTAGCCTATCTTCATCTTTCTAAACATGTATTTTCTTTCTAGTGCTAGAAATAAAGTTAGCCTTTCCATATTTAGAAAAATACAAATAAGGAAGGGTATTGATATTTTTATGCTTGTATTACACCAATAAGCAATCACTGCTTATTTCCTTATTTTCTCCTTGATAAGAAAAATGCATTTTGGTAACAACAATAGTGAGTACCATCGAAAGGTAATTAAAACTAAAAATAAAAACTATTTTTATTTATTAAGTTTAATAAAATTTAAGAATGAATCAACTTTCACTTCTACTTTTTACTTCATGGTAAATAGTATCAAAGAACTCTTTAAATTGAATATTTCAATGGCATTGTTTTTCTATTACCATAAACACAAAACTTTTTATTGTTGTTACTTTCCTTGTTTCCATGAAATAATCACAGCCTTCTCTATTCCAGTGTGCCACACAGTATTTTGTGCCTAGTAAAATCAATATGGTCACTACATATTTTAAAACTCATGTTTTGTGCCTATCTCCACATACAGGAGGGAGGAATCAAGGTGACCTACCATATGTTTACTATATGAAATTGCCAATACTTTACCATATGAATTTACTATTAGACCATATTTTACCTAAAAAATGAAAATATAGGCTTTGGACTAATACACACATATCAGTTCAGATCAGTCACTCAGTCGTGTCTGACTCTTTGGAACCCCATGAACTGCAGCACGCCAGGCCTTCCTGTCCATCACCAACTCCCAGAGTCCACCCAAACCAATATCCATCAAGTTGGTGATGCATAGATGCATTCAAAAATACCTGAAAGGAAAATTTGAGTTTGTATGGAAAATAAGAGAGATGGTTACTCTAAGAACTAGAGCCAAGTTATTAATATTTATTGAAATTGAGTATCCAATTTAACTGTGAGCTTCCATGAAGCTAGAGCATATAAGGAAAAAAAAAAAAAGATAAGCCAGTCAAAAAAACTTCTCACTGTTAGAACTTTCAACTATACATTTTCAGATGCCCTTTGCACACTAATCAGCACAAATATTTTCCATCAATCAGTATTCAGTAAGATTATTTCTCCCATTTAGTTCAAGGGTGAAAGAGATAAAAATATTAGTTATTATTGAAAATATTTCTAAATCAGTTTAGTTCTTTGTCCTAAAATTAATTAAATACTTCGAAAAATTTAAATCTTTGACACATTGCTGATAATCCTATACAAACACCAGTTCTTGTAGAGTAAGAGTTTTAAGGGAAGACATGTCAAAATACTTTTTCATCTTTATTTTTAAAAGCATAATTACCTCTTAAAGACCTGTTACATTAAAACTGCACTTTAAGTTGAGTTTTTTGAACCACTAAAATGAAACAAAATATAGCCTGTGTCCAAAAGGTATTTATCACTGCAGCTCTCTGGCTTCCTAAGAGTTCATAGAAAGCAGGTGAATAGCTTCTTGGACAGTCCACATTGTTGGTTTCATTTACATTTTATTCCATATCTCAAAATACTTCTGTAATTGAGTTTTTTTGATTAATGCATTCTAGTTATCTGATGTCTCAGAATATATTTCATCAAGCTAGGATAATTAACTGTCTTCTAAGTATGATCCAGTGCTTCTTGAAAATTTTATGGTAATATAGAAACTTCACGTACATTTCACCATATATAATAAACTCATTTTAACTTTAATATATGCCAAATGCATTTAACCTTTATGTATGTATGTATTCTGCACAATGAAAACATGCTGATGAGAAGGCTGCAGTTCCTGCCAAAAAAGAACTTCTGTTCTACTGGGACAAACAGTAACAGAAACATTAGTCACAATCAAAGTGCTCGGTAATTTCATAAAAACAACAATAACAGCCTTACCTCTAGGAGTGAAGAAAACTTCTCAGAAAAGGGGACATTTAAGCTGTTTTTAAGAAGTGAGAAATCATGGAGAAACATACTTGAATTAGAAGTCATGAAAAATAAAAAGAAATAATAAGAAAGAATATGAGTTGGAGCAAGCTACAATCAATATGGTGGATTTCCAATATGGAGTTTAAGGCAAGGTGGAAATTGATTCTCAAAACATCATCACTGCTTGTGTTGGTTTCATACTGTGTCCGCTGAACTAGACTGGAATAGTATTTGCTACAGTTTTGCTCTCTGATAGCTGTAAATTAAGGTTGCTCACTAAGGCAAGGTGCATGAGATTTGGAATGCAGAGCCACAGGGAGAGAGCTAGGTTCTCCAGTTGAGTCGGAGTGAGAGCTGCTGCCGCAGGTCAAGTACAGAGCAACTGATCATTTGTCATGGGGCACATCTACCTCTGTAGCTCCTGCAGCTCCCACGTGATCTCCTCCCTTTAAGACCTCAAGCCCTAAATCATGCACATGTGTAAAACGCTGTGGCCTCTTTTGACCTTTGCTGTTGGGACTGGATGTGGTAGGAAACACCTGCAGGATTCAGTTTCTCTTTGTGAGTTCCAGTTCATCTTTTATCTACCCCAGTTTTTCCCTGCACTGCTAGCTCCACTGACCCACAGACTCTTCAGCCCCACCACCACATATAGAAGCAACAGCTTTTCATAAACTATTTCACAGGCTCCCAATATTACATAACATATAAAATAAAGACTTTATACCATATTACTCATGCTGATGCTTCCCTGGTTGAACCCCACAGGATGCACAGTACTTTCTATTATTTAAAATTAACAAGTAAATAAAAAAATAAATTAAAAAAAAGTAATCAAAATATCACTTTTCTTTCTGAAAAAGTCCATAAATCAGGGTGATTTTTTTGTGTATATTTACCAATCTGTGGTGGAAGTAGTGAAAAAACATCAGAACTCATTCTAGTTAGGGAAATAAAGTGCTTGATTTAACTGGAAGAACATCTCCATGGGAAGAAAAAAAAAACACACCTTCCTCCTTCTTGCAAAAAAAATAAAGAGGAACAGCTTGAAATCAGATTTGTTCACATAGATCAAGACTGGAAATGCTATCTTTATTCTGGGTTAGAATGGAACTGGGGTTTTTTAATTGAGGACTAATCCTCTTTTCATGAGTATTTCCCTTCACATGTATAAAATAATAAGTTATGCTCTTAACGATGCTGTTAAAATGTCATTTTTGAATCCCATCTACTGTGAGGTCCCAGAATATTCTGCCTAATTTTTGTCTCAGTCCAAGGCTAACTAGCAAACTGTGCTGTGCAAATGTTTGATAAATTTGATAAACTAGTTTATCTAATGTAACAATTGAGTTTTGAGGATTGGATATTTTTGATACTGGACTGAAACATCTGCCTTTCTGGTACACAAACTTCGCAAATAGCCAACATCCAAACCTACCTTTCTGTTTCAGAGGTTTATTTAACCAAAGAGTGAAAGATGAGAAGACTACTTTAAGACATCTGTTTCAGATTTAGAAAAATATTTACCCACACTTGCTTTATACCTTGAGAAATAAATAGCTATTTGAATTAAAAAAAAAAAGACAAAAATCTGGCAAAGCGCCCCTGATAAGGCCATAGCATGGTGGGGCTGTGTCGGGGGAAGGAGGGTAGTGGATGACAGTCTCTGGAGTTTCAATTATTTGTCCTTGGCCTTCAAACTGGAAAGAAAGAAACTGCTTATAGTGTCAATAAACATACTGACAACCTAGCTAAAATAATTCCAATCAAATTTGCTGCCCTATTTTGCTAAGAAAATATCAAGAACACAATTAAGAAATCAATGATGATTAGTGGATGACAAAACAGTGTCTCAGGAAAAAAAATCTAAGAAAAATTTAGCAATGGTCATAACTCCTGTAAAGCTAAATAACTTAACAAAATACAATTTTAAGGCCTCTCATATAAATAACCAGACAATTTCACCCATTCCCAGCAGAATAATGTCTCTGCTGTAGAGGTAATAATGTCTAGCTTCTTTTAAGATAAACATTTCCAAGCAGAGTATGGGGAATTTCAAAGCTAAATCATGTGCCCAAGACTTTCTTCATTAGCAGTCTGTACTTTACCCCCAAAGAATGGGATCCACTGAACTAATAATCATGAAACAATGGAATCAGAGGTGGAAATATATGTTGACTGCATGAATATATTCCAGCATAAGCACATGAAAGCACTTTCTTTTTTGTACTCTCTGTGCAAAATAGTTTAAGGATAGGTTGATGAAGTTGCATTAGGACTAATAGGATGTAAGAACAGCTCTGCTCATCCAGTGTAGTCTCTGTGAAGAACATGAGGTTGGATGCTTTTCAAAAGGGATATATATGAAAAAAAAATGGCTTCCTAGATCACAATAAATATCAAGATATTTTGAAATGTACACTGTCTTTTACTTTAAGAATTCTACTTCAATTCCTTTGCCATAAAAATTTGGAATATAGCTGCAAAGATTTCTACTCCAATGTTATTTAAAACATCCAAAAATTTGACATTCACAAAACTCAATTACAGGGGATTGTTTAAATAAATTATGATATACACATGTAAAATTACAGCCATATATTAATTAATATTTGTTACTAATACAATATGTTCAGAACATAATGTTAAAGAAAATATGTCATTGACTCAGTAAACCATATTATGTGTGTATATGTGTGTGTGAGAACAAGAGAAAATCTTGGATTACGCACCCCCAAATTGTAGGGTTTTTCCTTTTCATTTGTTTTCAGTTTTTAAAGACATTTTACAATAAACATGCTGCTTTATAATTAGAAATAAAAAATAATAATTAGAAATAAGTTATGTAGATTTTTTTTTTTTAATGAGTAACGAGAATAGAGGATGCCCCATGCAGAATTTTAGATTTGGAAGGAATTTCATACCAAGACGTAATGTCTTTCATGTTCCCTGTTTTAAACAGAATGTCTCTCAATTACACCTTGTCGGTTTATTTCCCCTATTCTCCTCTCTGGGATATTCTTCAGTTTGTTTTTGTCCAAGTACTTTGTTTCATATTACAGTATGATTCTTATCTCACGGTACCACGAAGGGGCCCTGGGATCAAGGCTGGCTGAGCCCGCTGACATCTTTTGTAAAGGCAACAGGAACTGACCATGTGGGAAGAGGCAGCTCTTTGGCGTAAGGGACTGGAGGAGGAAGGTGAAGAGGGAACTTTTGAGGGCTTGGAGGGAAGCTAGTCAAGAATAAAAACACAAATGAAAATAAAACATTTCAAAGAATGAAGGATAAAGGAAACCTGATTTAAAATAATATTGTCCCTGAGTTCAGCCAGTTCTGGGTGGCATTCTCATCCAACCACCAGGGAACTGGGGTTCAAGGAGCAATCAAATTGAAGACAATTGGCATTCAGCCTTGGCGAGGAGCAGGCACAGAAGGCTCTTTGTTGAATCAGGCAGCCAGAGAGGACCTTGTGCTGAGCAAGATCTGGATTAAGGGCATGCATGCTCGCTTGTCACAAATGTTTTATTGTGTGTCTGGGCAAGTCATTCTCACTTGTTAAGGAACAGCCAGGGTTTTGTTCTGCATGGGCTTAAAATAAACCAGAAAAATCAGAGGGGCTTAGGGAAAGGGGGAAGGAGGAAGAAGAGTTCATGTTTATGGTTTATTTTTGTTTGGTTAGCTCTTTAAGCTCTTGGAATAGGCAACTTCCTGGGGACTTTAAGTCTTAAAGTCTTCACTAACTCTAAATTTAAAGTAAATTATGCTGATAATTTAAACAGACTACATTCGAATAAGAACTGTACTTATCTCAGTATCAATGTCATCTTGGTAAAGTGCATTGTATACTATCAATGTATCTTAACCTTGACAAACTGTATGAACTCAGTGAAGACAATGGGACTAGTGAGAGAGACTATTTTGAGTACATTTTTCCCTAGTTTTTTTGCTCATATTCTCTTTCAAAAAATATAAAAATCTCACAGACTCCTTTTTTTGCAATAGCATGAATGCAATGAAAAGCAAATCAAAATACTAGAAAACTGTTTTTTTTTTTTTTCAATCTTCCTATTTCCCTTCCTCCCTTCTATTATGTCCCCACATCCACCATCTCTTCTCAGAGCTGTGCGATCCCTATTGAAAACCATTCATTGTTTGCACATAATCAGAAAACTGAGTTTCTAGCCCCAGCCCTGTTTTCACTAAACTGCCATCTGTACTTGGGCAAGTTACTTATTCTCTCTGGGCCCTGCTATCCTTATCTGTCAAGTGTGAATACTCTAACCTGTCTTCTTGTTTAAAAGAGTTATTGAGATTCAAAACTGATAACCAATTTTAAGACACTTTATGAATAAAGAATAAGTAATAGCAGTATTATGAAAAGCCTTCAGCTTTGCTATTAAGTATAGCTAATATACACAAAAGCACACATATTAAAAGATGTCAGAAGAAAAAACTGTGAAGATAATTTCTTCTGAAGAAGCGTTTGCTTTCCTGTGAATCCACCTCCTGCCCCAGGAAGGAACAGGGTGTTTACTATCTCCTTTCCCTCTGGGCAGGTAAGAAGAGAATCCCAGGGACAACTTGGAACAGCTTAAATGTGTTCACTGCTTTTGGGAGAATCACAAGATCTGTTGCCTGGCTTAAGCCTAAAAACCAAAGCATTCTGTGGAAGTGGAAAGAGATGTCTGCATTAAGTTTGGTAGAGCTGTGTGGGTGATTCCAACGAATAGATGTAGGCCAGTATTCAAGAAGAGAGAGATAAAGTGGGCTGCTTTTGCTTCCAATAATAAGACCACCTACAGGATGATATGCAGGAAGTGTGTGCTACTTAACTGGAGGTTTGTATATGTTACATTTCTAAGAGCTGCAGAAAGAAACGAAGGATCCACTGGAATAGAGATGTACTTTCCGAATCAAGGCTCTCCTTGACTTGCAAGGCTCCCAGGAATGACCATCACCAACAACCAATGAAAGTAGGAGGCAAGAGATCAGTTTCACCATATATCAGATCCAGAGAAAAGAAAATCATCTAGCCCAGTAACACTGCCCTGTTTACATCCCAATGCTCTCTTTCCAAATCTGACACTGGGGGATCTGTTATGTCGAATACCCAGAGTCAGTTGGAAAGGGAACACAGGCTGAAATCTATCCCAGCATCTTTCTGAAAGCCAAGCAACCACCAACCAAATGTTAACAGAGGGAAAATTCCTTTTTAAAAAAATAAGCACTGAAGCACTTAATATTGAAATTTTGGCCTGGAGAGATATGTACATGGAGACACACAGTAGGAAGATGGGAATCATTCTGCTGCGAAACAAGAAATTACCAGAAGCTATGAGAAAGGTCCATAGCTTTCCTAGAATCCAGAGGCAGCTTGACCTCTCTGTTGTCTTGATTTTGGACTTCCAGCCTCCAGAGCAATAACACAATAAATTTCTGTTTTTTAAGCCACCTGCCGTGTGGTACTTTCCTACAGCATCCCTAGGGTGTACAAACTATACACCCTTTCTTAGCTTGAGTTCAACACATAGGCTACAAGGGTATACTTTAACACAATAATAGAATCTAATCCTTAAGGAAAAGGCGGGAATATTTAACATGTATCAATACTTCAAATTCATCTCAGTAGAAACTAAAATAAAAAGGATGTCTTCAGCTCTGAAGTGTTATGTGCTTATGACATCACATTCAAACGTTTCACCCACTCATCTGTCTTCCCTACTAGTCTGAACATCCATTTACAGGAATTCTGCCTAATTTATCTTTATAATCCTTACACCTTGCATAGAACCCAAAACAGCTCAGTCAGAATTGAACCAAAGAGAATGATCGTTATCAGGAGCCTGACCACTAACAAGGAAGCATTATTTCAGTTAATCTGACCTTAAACCTTGTCTATATACACATTTCCTTGCAGTCATTTAAATTCTAAACATGTGAAATGCGTATGGATTTTAATCTACCACGTGCTGGTGCTAAGTCACTTCAGTCATGTCCGACTCTGTGTGACCCCATAGACAGTAGCCCACCAGCCTTCCCAGTCCCTGGGATTCTCCAGGCAAGAACACTGGAGTGGGTTTGCCATTTCTCTTCTACAATGCATGAAAGTGAAAAGTGAAAGTGAAGTCGCTCAGTCGTCTCCGACTCTTACTGACCCCATGGACTGTAGCCCACCAGGCTCCCCGTCCATGGGATTTTCCAGGCAAGAGTACTGGAGTGTGTTGCCATGCCTTCTCCATTAATTTACCATACTAGGGTGCAAAATAATTTTGCACTTCATACTTTATTTTCTAAGTAAACTTACGTCTGACTCTGAAATTCTGCCTCAGTGATGGAGAGAGATTCAATCACACTCAGGCTTGAAGCATAGTACTGAATCACACGCAGTCACATTCAGGCTTAGCAAAGTTGCGACTATTGTCATACCGTGAGCAAGAGGCCCTGAAACCTGTCTGCCATGGTTGCCTTTGCCTTGCTCCTGGCCCAAGCCCTCAGGTGGCCTCTAAAGCTGCTTCTCATAAATCACTTTCTCATTAATTCACCCTGTTACGTACTTTGTATATATAGTGCTTTCACCACTAAGTAAATCAACATTTTCACAATGACACAGTCTGGACTATTCTACTAGACGGTGAGACAGATTTACCTTAAGAAACAGTAGAGAGCTCCGTTCCCCCTCCTCAGTCATTCTAGTCTGCAGCTTCCCTGAACCAGGCCCATGTGTGTATTTCCTTGTTGTCACATTCTTTGAAGGACTATGGGAGCATGGCCTTGGGGACACACATTGGGAATACCTTTCATGGTCCAGACCGAAAGCTGCCCTCCAGATGTCTGCAGCCCACGAGCACACCCCATATAAACTGCAGCTGCCTTGGGTTCACATGAAGTAGGAAAATCAATTAAAGGAGAATCAAAGCATAACTTGGGGAAACCCCTCCAGTCTCTATTTACTATTTCTACCCTTTTCCTTCTAATGTAACCAAACTTTGATGAATCTGGCTAGTGTTTCCATACCATTTTACTGTCTTGGCCCATGTGGTCAAGCCGGGGAGAAAGAAAAGTATAAAACCTCTCAGTCGCTTCATTTCTCAAAGGAGTCCAGTATCACAGCAATGCTCATTATACCTTGACAACTGACCTTCTATACATCTATGACCTATTTAACAGTTTTCAAGAATGACTGCCAGACTCTTTTCAAAATCTGTAAAATCATGTATGTGTATGTGTGCATACAATATGCATTCATACAAATATGCCCAGGCACACAGGCTCTATTTCAAGAGTGGTGTGCAAAGAATCGGCCCCCATCGACCATTTTATTACTGTTTGCACATTTGGTACAGAACAGCAATGAAGGCCCCAGCGTCTGCAGCAGCTCCGGCAATTAGCTCCGAATGAAACAGTCATAAACAGTAATTAGCCATTCCCTCAGTCATGTCCCAAAGCCTTTAAAAAAAATCCGCAGAGAAATCAATGCATTCTTTTCTAAAGACCGATTATAGGCACACCACCCACTCACTCTATCATTTCTCAGAAGCTGAGAGGAAGAGCAGGATTCTTGCCACTCCAAGATGTCCATGGGTCCTATAGGAAAGAAAAGAAAGCAAAATTGGGCAGAGAGACAGGTGTTACAGAATCAAAGGTCTGTAGAATATTGATCAATGCAGGGAGATGTGGGTCTGCAGGAACCTAGAATATTCAACACAGGGCACTGAGACAGGACCCTAGTAACACAGAATTACATCCTACGTGGCTCGATATCTGCCTCACTGTGCATCTGCAGGAGAGCTTCAAGAATTCTCCCTTCACTCTGCCGTGAAATGTCTCAGCCCTAGGATAAAGCTGGTGGCGTCACATTTTTCCTTCACTGGGGATACTAGATCAGAAAACCTAGGACGAGGTCTCATATTGGTGAGCCTCCATCCCCTGTTTTAAAAGTGTGGATTCTGAGACCTGAATCCATGTGCTGTTAGGGAATTTATGATCATGAAAATTAAGGCTTGTTATCCAACGAGCAGACACAGTCTATTCTGTGATGTGCTGAGTAGCCTTGATCAGATCGTTCTAATTCTCATAACTGGACACCTGGAATGTGCCTCAAAAGTTTACCTGGCTTATTACATTGGCTTCCGTTGTGTCTCTTTCATTCCAAACAGATCTCTGTATAGCAAAACTGTGATCTCAGCCTTTTAGTACCAGCCATCCAGACCCCAGACTAACCATTCATGGAGGACATAACTATAGCAGAGAACCTTGGTTCAGGCATTACCAGTGGCCTGAACAAACACTTGTGTGTTCCCTCCATTTCTGAGATGCTACAGCATTGCCTGGCATGAAAACTGAAGCATCTTTTCCAACCTTATTTCACATCTTACACTGGTGGGTCTAACAGTTAACTACACTGGAGTACCCAGTGCAGGGAGTTCCCCAACAAGCCACATATCCCTTGTTGACGTACTCTCAGAGCATTTCATAGAATTACTCCACTCATTTAGGGGCAGCGTGAAAGAATTACAGAGGTTCCAGACAGACCCATGTGCTCAAACCCTGACCTTGCTACTTATTAGATGCAGGAACTTGGAACTGTTCTTTGGTTCCTCTAACCCAGGAATCCTCACCCTTGATTGCATATTAATATAACACGGGAGGTTTAAATAACCAAAACCATAATCACAACCACACTGCCATACTCAGACCCTAATGCAGGCTCCTAAAGTCAGAAGGGGTGTAGGGGAGGGTCGTGGTACAAATACTTTTTAAAAGGTATTTTGTGTGATTCTCTTCTTATAGGCACTTAAGGTCCTAAGTATAGTTTGAAACCTCAATTTTGCTCTACTGTATATCAGTGATAATATTGTCCTATTTCTGAGGGTTATTATGAATTTTTAATTCTGCAACATGAGTAAAATGCCTGGAAAATATCAAATATATGATCAGTGAACTGCGATTATATTACTATTATCCACTTTGGTTCTAAGGCATTTTATCTGGGACCTTTGAAAGCCCTGTTACAGTCCAGCGTAAGTTTTGCACTCGACTCTGAACTCAAGGGCATATCTATCTGCCTGCCTAGTGCTTGGCCCATATTCAGCCCAGGAGAGCATAGGCATTATGAATGAACCACTCTTTCACCTCGAATGTTGCCTACCTTTGGTCCAAATATCCAAATCCCTCAAGGCCTATGTGAAATTCCACATCTCTCCTAAACAACGTTTTCCCATCAGAACTCAGAGCTCTGATAGTGTAGCTCATTCACCTGGCAACTAGTTATAACAACCCTTCCTTCATGATATTGTTTTAATTTGCTTGGCTGTTTTTGTTTATATCTTGTCTCTCCAAATAGACATTCTATTTATACCTTTTTCATATCCCTCATAGGGCTTAATATGGCATATATTATACATGGTACATATTAAGAAAAACAAAATATCTTCTGACAAGGGGGAAAGGAATTTAATTTTAGTACAAACTGAAATGGGACAGAAATGGTAATATTAAAAAGACTTGAGCAAACATTTTGATTTCATGGTAACTAGTTATGCGTTCTGTGTTGGTAAACACATATGGATGCCAGTTGCCAAAAATGATACTAAAATCATACAGCAAAAGCTACAGAGCTTGAGACATGGATTCTAGTTCCAATGTTATTAATATATAACTTGAGACCTTGAGCAAGTCAAGTCACTATTATGGTTTTCAGATGCTATAAGAACCAGGGTTATTCACCAATCTGTAATGTAGCTTTCAGCCCTCACATTCTACATTTGTCACTAAGATTTTTAAATACAAGTGTGCTGAGTTAAAGACAAAGAGGACCTCCCAACAGACAACACTATTCCCCTGGGGATGGAGGATAGAATTTTGAGAAACTAAGAATTCAGGGAAAGAATGAAAACCCAGCCTGAATAAAGAAGGAAACAAAGAGCTTGGAATGAAGTGTGATTTGTGGGTCTCTACTGCCCTCCTCAGAAAGAAGGGGCTGTCTGCAGTGGGGCTGCAGGCATTTCAGACCTGGGGAGGGAGAAAGAAGCTTTTCTGCAGTCAAGACACAATGAGCAAGACTTTCTTAGCAAAACAGTATGCAGGGTGGATTAAAGTATTTCTGAGATAACAATATGCCTGAGAGTCAGATGTACTAAATTGAAAGCTAGTCAAATCATCTTGATAATTATTCAAACCAACATTGATGAAGAAATTGCTATGCTTCTGTCAAAAGTGAAAGAGCTTCTATTTAGGGACACTATAAAACCTTATTTCTCCTCCTCAGATAAGCTGTCCCATTTCCCTATCTAGTGACTCTTGCCATAAGTGATCAAAATTTTTTTATTGAAGCCACCACTGGCTCCTCACATTTTTTAAGCGTGTGTACAATTTAATGGTTTGGGGTGCCATCCACAGATACATGTAACCATCACCACTGTACTGGATCATTAAAGGCCCCCCTGGTGGAACTCAGCCCACAGATGCATCCACATCTCTCTGTCTCCACGGGAGGAGGGGAGGCCAGATCCTTTCCTGCACGTTGTGCTTTGCATCTGTCACGCTGTTTGAGTGAATTTCCTTTTTATCCCAGCTCTGTGTACAAATGTAAGACAGTTGCTGGGTTGGTCAAAAATTCATGCAAGTTTTTCCATAGGATGTTACAAAAACCCGCTTTTTGACCAATCCAGTACAAAGAACCACCTCTAAAGTCATGGGTCTATGAAATCTTCTCCAAATCTTCCTGTCAAAATCAGCTTTGGAGCTACTCAGTTCAACTGTTAAATGTCGAGGACCGAATAAAAATATTCACCACCTTTTCAGCACCATCCTCAAACCACACCAAAATGAAAGTAAAGGAATAAAAAGTCAGAAGAGGAAAGAGGACAAAATGTAGTATCATCAGAGAAATTCTGACTTCAATAAAAGAAGAGACAGCTCTGTCAGAAAGTTTAGTCGAAAAAACAGCGATAAGGAAAACATATAAAGTGGGGGATATATATATATTTTCCTGTTCTCTGCAGGAAAAAGTAATATAAAGAAACTAAAATGGTAAAGAAACTAAGTATAAGAAAATAGAATGTAACCAAATAATAATAAACAATGATAATATGTAAAAAGGCAAGAAAAATAAATCCTAAAATATCATAATAGGTGGCTTAAAATTTTTAAAGTAAATCAAGAAATAACTGTTATGCATTTATCTTTAGAGATACAAAATAAATGCCAGAGAATACGTAGCTAACAAAATGAAGAGATTGCCTTGGGGGAGCCAAGGGTTGATGTTGCTTTCGATGTATGACTTTATATGAGATTGAATTAAACTAGCTGCCTATAATATTTAAGTTCAAAAATTTATTTTAAAGGTAGATTGAATTTCAACTCATCACTCCCTTCTATCCTCTTAGACTCAACCAGACCTTGTTGCTTCCTTCCTTGTATATTATGAGCATCTACTTTGTCTCACTAACTGATTATAAGTTCTTTAAAGGGAAATGTCATGCTTTTATCGTGTGGTCCTTCCACACCTCCACCCAGTGGCTATTGGAAAAGCAAGCATACATTTGGGGTGTTGTCATATTGGGAACATACCTATTATTGAAGGTGCTGCTACTCTAGACATCCTGCAGTATGGGGGCGGGGGGGTGTTCCCACACCACAAGGAATCATCCTGCTGCAAACACTTTGAGAAAGAGCAGGTAGTATGATATTGGACATGGTTTCCAGTCAACATACCAAGATGCTGAAAGGATTAAGATTTTCAAGCCAATGGTGTCATCTATAACTTACTGTGGATGAGCTGAAATGGTCTTTCAGATAAGGTAATGCATATATTTTATTAGAACTCAAGGTAACAAGAAAATAAGGGAAGTACTCTGCAATATTTCCCCAGAAAGACTCTCCTACCCCCAGAAGACTCTGAGTCAGTCGCTTTGAGTTACAGCCACCAAATCCGTATTTGTGTAAAGGTCATTAGAATTTTCTACTGCTGTCAGGCCTGGAAATCCCAAGTTTACAGGAGGATGAGAGTAGGAAATGAGATAAAGAAGAGAATTTTGAGTTTCTAAAAGAAAAATTTCCATCCCATTCTGTTTGTTCAGAGATAATACTCGCTGTCATCTCAACTTGCCAGCAGGCATTTTTTTTTTTTCCAGCGTTGGAGTTTGCCTCAGTTAAACTCAGAACAGTTGTATCCACGTAGGGTCTATAGCAAGTTTCACAGCTGAACTTAACGAGAGCAATATTTGACATCAACATACCTTATCTATTGAGACAATAAATTTACCTTCAAATTGCTAAGAAAACATGAATTTTTCTTACATGTAGATCATTAGCCTACAGATTTTATAGCTATCTGGGGACCTGGACACTGTTAATCCATGAATAATTATGTCTCTCTTTTAAATAAGCTGTTTCTTAGAGTTTTATAATAAAGACTGTAACTTCCAGCCCTAAAGAATTTGCCAACAGGTAATAATAAAATACAGCTCAAAATGAACTCCAGCCTCAGATGTGAGGACCTGTGTGGTATTATTAAATATTATGCTGTCTAGTTACCAAACAGTGACCCCATGGCCAAATAAACATTTGAAGAACTGCTCAGTTGCTCTATCAATCAAACTAGGTAAAGTTAAAACAGCAATCTAATATTTTTACTTGGCAAAATAACCAATATCATTAAAATCAGAATACGTTGTGTCAACTACATGCACACAGAAAAGATTATACAAAAGGATTTTTTCCCATTAAAAATCAATCTAAATATTCCACAATAGGAGGATGATTAAATGAGTGAATGGATAAGTGGGAGAGGACATGGGTAAACCTATGGCTGATTCATGCTGATGTTTGGTAGAAACCAAAGGAAATTATGAACAACCTAGATAGCATATGAAAAGCAGAGACATTACTTTGCCGACAAAGGTCTGTCCAGTCAAGGCTATGGTTTTTCCAGTGGCCATGTATGGATGTGAGAGTTGGACTGTGAAGAAAGCTGAGTGCCAAAGAATTGATGCTTTTGAACTGTGGTGTTGGAGAAAACTCTTGAGGGTCCCTCGGACTGCAAGGAGATCCAACCAGTCCATCCTAAAGGAGATTAGTCCTGGGTGTTCATTGGAAGGAATGATTCTGAAGCTGAAACTCCACTGCTTCAGCCACCTCATATGAAGAGTTGACTCATTGGAAAAGACTCTGATGCTGGGAGGGATTGGGGGCAGGAGGAGAAGGGGATGACAGAGGATGAGATGGCTGGACGGCATCACTGACTCAATGGACGTGAGTCTGAGTGAACTCTGGGAGTTGGTGATGGACAGGGAGGCCTGGCGTGCTGCGATTCATGGGGTTGCAAAGAGTCAGACACGACTGAGTGACTGAACTGAGCTGAACTGAACACAATACTGTAAAGCAATTATCCTTCAATTAAAAATAAATACATTTGAAAAAAATGAGTAAACAAGCAGTTATTTAGCAATTAAAATCATGTGTTTTTTTTTTAATTTTGCTTTAAAATAGTGTATTGGTTTTGCCATACATCAACATGAATCTGCCACGGGTGTACACATGTTCCCAATCCTGAACCCCCTCCCACCTCCCTCCCCATATCATCTCCCTGGGTCATCCCAGTGCACCAGCCCCAAGCATCCTGTATCCTGCATCAAACCTAGACTGGTGATTCATTTCTTATATGATATTATACATGTTTCAATGCCATTCTCCCAAATCATCCCTAAAGACTCCACCAGAAAATTACTAGAGCTAATCAATGAATATAGTAAAATTGCAAGATATAAAATCAACACACAGAAATCCCTTGCATTCCTATACACTAAGAATGAGAAAGTAGAAAAAGAAATTAAGGAAACAACTCCATTCACCATTGCAACGAAAAGAATAAAATACTTAGGAAAATATCTACCTAAAGTCACGTTTTCAAAGATTGTATACAGACTCATATACAGTTATCATAAAATAATTTTGTAAGATAAGGTATAAAAATCCATATATAGCATCAGTTTCATAATTCATACATAAACATTCACATATATATACAGATGTGTGTACGTATATACATATACAGATAAATATACAATGTACCAATCAAGTAGTGTTTCTGGATGATTGAGATCACGAGCATTTTTTATTTTCTTTATACCTTCTTACTATTTTCAAATTTTGCATGATGAAAATGTGTTTCTCATATATATGTGTGTGTGTGTGTGTGTGTGTGTGTGTGTATGTATAGTTGACTTACAATATTGTGTTAGTTTCAGGTGTACAGCAACATGATTTAGTTATATATGTGTATAACTATATTCTCTTTTGTTTGCTTCTTTTCCATTATAGTTTATTATAAGATATTAGAGTTTTCTGTGTTATACAGTAAATGCTTGTTTACTTATTCTATTTATGGTAATGCGCATTTATTAACCTTATATTCCTAATTTATCCCTTCCCTCCTTTCATTTTTGGTAACCATAGTCTTGTTTTCTATGTCTGTGAGTTGTTTCTGTTTTGTAAATAAGTTCATCTATACTGCTTTTTAGATTCCACATATAAGGGATATCATATATTTGTTTTTATCATATATTTGTTTTTTGATTTATTCACTTAGTATGATAATCTCTAGGTCCATCCATGTTGCTGCAAATGGCATTATTTCATTTTTTGTTATGTATCTTTTTAATCAGAAAAAATAAACAGAGTTGTGTTATTTGCTCAGCAACACTTGCCACCCCATGGATAACACTTGCCAAGTGGGGGAGGTCAGTTGCTCAGGGCAAAAGGCTGCAATTCCAGAGAGACTTGAAGGACTGATTCAATTAGGGAAGGAAAAAAATCATTACTTTTCCCCCATCTAAGATGTTTTTAATACATTTTCAGAGTTAGAAGTAGAATAAAATATACCATGTGGAATACTAAATCATGAAGAAATAGATTCCTTTTGCAAGGGTGTGTTTTGAAATTATTATTATAAGTGAATTTATTCACAGTGCATTGGGCTTTGTAATAAAACAGCACCCTTCTCTCTCTGTGTCTCATGGTTCCTCTGCTATCTCGCCACACTTCTGAACTGTAAAATAAATCAAATTACCCCAACAAAAGGAGAGTATTCTCCAAAGAGGGGCCTTGTGTCCCTCCCTTTATTCTATATTGTGCTTGAATAAAACACATGAGACCCTCTGATTGAATCCATTTAAATATAAAGCCTTTAGAAAAACCAGGCATCCTCTTCTCCCCAAATGCACGTACAATTTCCATTAATGTTAATAAAAGCTATGTGAAGGGATGAGGAAAACCATTCCCATTATGTTTATTACATTTTTATTTTATGAACTGGTCTCTTGGATGATAAATCAATGCTACTGCAAAACCATAATTCTTTGGGGAAAACCTCCATGAAATTTCCCTTCTTTGTGCTATTCTGCTGCTGTCTAAAAGAAAAATCCCAAAAACTAAACACAAGTTGAATGTTTTTGACCTGTGACTAGTGTACTGTAGATGACACCCCAATAAAATGCCAACTGCATTGTTCATAATTAGCAGCGACTGCAGTTTTGCTAAAAAGAAAAGAAAAAAAAACTGCCTGAGATAATTATTGCATTTTATAAATATCCACTCAGCAGCTGGCAAGTAGATAACCCAGAATCAAATTATGCCTACCATTAGATAAGTCTCAGGCACCTAAATGCTTCAGAGTTCCATTTGGCAGAAGTCTAATTATGGTGACAGGGCCCAGCCCTGTGGCTGGCCACACAGAAATGGCCTTATTTGCCTTTGCTCCAAGAGGTGTGACTACAGGGATTCAACCTCAGTTTCCTAATCTTTACCATTTTCATGTGGCGGATACTCCACTGGATCCATCCATTTCAGTATATTCCTTTGCGTTTTGTGCCCAGCCTTACCTCTGCTCAAGGAGCTCCCTGAACTTTAAAAAAAAAAAACTCTCTTTTCCTTCTTTCTCACTTGGGCCCCTTTCCCTCCATAAACACTTTTTCCCAAAATTCTGGTCCACGTGGTTGTTTTGTCTTTTGAAAAAAAAAAAAAAAAAACTTTAGTTTTTAGAGCAGTTTGAGATCCACAGCAAAACTGAGCAGAAAGTAGAGTTTCCATATATCTACTGCCCCATGCAGGACAGCCTCTTCCACACCACAGTACCATTGTCACAGTCGATGAATCGGCACGTTATTATAACCCAAAGTCTGTAGTTTACAGTAGAGTTTATGCTTTGTGTACCTTCTATTGATTCTGGCAAAGGTGTAATTGTTTGTATCCACTATTATAGGATCCTACAGAATAATGTCACTGCCTAAAAATACCCTCTGCTCTGCCTATTTATCCCACTCTTTCCCTTAAGCCCTGGCAGGCATGGATTTTTTAACTCTCTCCATAAGTTTTGCCTTTGCCAGAAAGTCATATAGCTGTAATCATAGTGTTTAGCCTTTACAGACTGACTTCTTCCAATTAATATGCATTTAAGTTTTCTCCACATCTGGAATAATATTCCATTGCCTGGGTGCTATGAGGTTGTTTTTTAAATTATTATTTTATCATTAATAACTTTTCCAGATTTATTGGAATATAATTGATATATAACATTTTGTAAGCTTAAGGTGCATAGCACAGTGATTTAATACACGTATATACTGTAAAATGATGATCACGATAGTTAACACATATGACTCTTGACTCATATGTGTTATAACACATATGACTCATACGACTATTGTGTGGGGGTGGAGGTAAGAAAATTTAAGATCTACTCTCATAGCAACTTTCAAGTGTATAATACAGTATTGTAACAATAGTCTCTATGCTGTATACTACATTCTCCAGGGCACCACAGTCTATCCATTTACCTACTGAAAAACGGTTGCTTGCAAGTTTTGGCAATTATAAAGCATATATAAACATCCACAGATTTTTGTGTAGACATAAATTTTCAGTTCATTTGAGTAAATGCCAAGAAGCACGACTGCTGAATTGTTCAGTATGTCTAGTTTTCTAAGAAACTGCTGAATTGTCTTTCAAAGTGGCAGTAGCATTTTTGCATTTCCTCTTTGACTGAGAGTTCTTGATGCTCCACACCCTCCCCAACATTTTGTGTTGTCAGTGTTTTGGATTTTGGCTATTCTAACAGGTGTGTAGTCATTTCTCATTGTTTTAATTTGCAGTTCCTTAGTGGCTCATAATGAAGTATCTGCTCAGATCTTTTCCCCATTTTAAACTGTATAGTACCTAATTATTTCCTCTCTTTCCTGTTATTCAGCTAAGACCAGTGAAGCCCAAATCATGACTTACTGGTGAGGGGAATTAGTAGGTGTTGAGGGAGAGTAACTGGCAATTAATTTAACCTTTCTGAGACTTAGTTCTTCATGTCTACAACCCTAATTATACTTGCCTTATAGGGTGTTTATGGACATTAACTGAGGTGGCATAATATAGTAGCTAATACAATCCATAGAAGATAGCATGTGCTCCAAAAATTTTTTTTTTTCTTTTCTTATATCTTGAACTTTGAATTCACTTTCAAGAAAATAGTCTCCTTAGATGAATATATAGGTTTTCTGTTGTCAGAAACCAGACAACACTGGAATTCAATTGTAGTTTCCATCTCAGATTTAACTGCTGATAAACTGGGAGCCAAATGTGTTACCCAAGTGGTTTTTTTTTCTACTCAATTCTTATTCCTGCAAGACTCCACTTCTGCATTTGTTTATATAGCTGAGAAATAATTTTCAATTAAATAATCTCAAAATATTAAATACAAAAATGCACATATCAATTTAGCTACAAATCGTTCATAATGGAAAAAGCATTGCATTAAAACATACGAAAATCTGAGGGTTACTCCTAGCTTGGGCTTCCCAGGTGGCACTAGTGGTAAAGAATCTCCCTGCCAATGTAGGAGACATAAGAGATGCACCTTCAATCCCTGGGTCAGGAAGGTCCCCTGGAGGAAGGCATGGCCACCCACTCCAATATTCTTGCCTGGAGAATCCCATGGACAGAGGAGCCTAGTGGGCTACGGTCCAGGGGGTCGTAAAGAGACAGACACGACTGAAGCAACTTAGCACACAGGCGCACAACCCTAGCTCTAAAACTAACTAGCTTATATGCTTAGGCAGGTAATTTAATATTAATAGGTCTTAGTAAAACTAAATGATTTGTGAGACCATTTAAAATTATAGTATGCAATTATTCTGATCTTTAAATAGAGACATACTCAAAACAGACATTATGCTCTATATAATTTTCTTACTGTGTCAAATTTTTAGGACAAAAATTTAATGTACATCTCAAGAAAATGTCTACTACACTCTCTCTCTTTAGTATGCTTTCACACACATGAAACTAGGGTAGAAAAGACATTTAAGCCTCCACAACTAACAGAACTTAATCTTAAAATGAAGAGAAGGCTTTCTTAAAAATCTTTTGAGAAGATCTGAATTTCCATTTAACTTGTCCAATATCTGTGTTTTGGCAAAAACATTATACAATGGAAGGAAGAGAGGATTAAGTAGCAAATAAGAAAGTACACCTGTAGTCAGAACAAAAAAAATATGGTTTCTAAGTAAACTGCTAAATATTTTTGCATACAATAACCTCATATTTTAGAACCTAAGTTATTTAAATTTCAAATTATAATGCTATTAAGTTATTTTGTGAAAATAAATAATAATCATGTTTCATAAAAATGGTAGTAAAATGATACCATTTTAGCATTAACTGATATATGTTTCTAATGCAGTGGTAATTCAAGAAAATTTATCCATATTCTTCTATATTAATGTATAACATATTTTCATGTATTGATATAGTTCCCTTGCTGCTGCTAAGTCACTTCAGTTGTGTCCAACTCTGTGCAACCCCATAGATGGCAGCCCACCAGGCTCCCTGGGATTCTCCAGGCAAGAATACTGGAGTGGGTTGCCATTTCCTGCTCCAATGCATGAAAGTGAAAACTGAAAGTGAAGTCGCTCAGTCATGTCCAACTCTTCGCAACCCCATGGACTGCAGCTTATCAGGCCCCTCTGTTCATGGGATTTTCCAGGCAAGAGTACTAGAGTAGGTTGCCACGGCCTTGAAGTGAAGTGAAATCGCTCAGCTGTGTCTGACTCTTTGTGATCCCATGGACAGTAGTTTGCACCAGGCTTCTCCATCCATAGGATTTTCTAGGCAAGAGTACTGGAGTGGGTTACCATTTCCTTCTCCAGAGAATCTTACTGACCCAGGAATCGAACCCAGGTCTCCCACATTGATAGACAGACTCTTTACCGTCTGAGCCACAGGGGACCTTGCCATTGCCTTAGACACTTATTAATCCCATCTTGTTAGTATAGGTTTGTTTGACTTGCTATTCTGTCCTGTAGTCATTTTCCTTTGCTATTGCTATTGTTAGTTACGCAGGAAAAAATGAAATAAACTTACCAGGGCAAAAATGCATTCCTTTATTCAGTTCCCTATGTCAGCTCTCCTAACTTAGTAAGGAAAGGAAACATTTCCAAATAGTGTACCTTAAGCTCTAGATTTTTATTTGTTATAACCTGCTAATTGTCTTCCACGACCAGTGTAAGACTAAGTGCCCACATATCATTTCTTCCCTTTAAACTGAGTCCAGTACATCAGTCAGTTCAGTTCAGCTGCTCAGTCATGTCCAACTCTTTGCAACCCCATGAATCGCAGCACGGCAGGCCTCCCTGTCCATCAACAACTCCCAGAGTTCACTCAGACTCACGTCCATCGAGTCAGTGATACCATCCAGCCATCTCATCCTCTGCCGTCCCCTTCTCCTCAGTCCTTTAAACAGAACATCCGTCTGATAACCTCTTAAGACCCTTTCTAGTATACATTTTTCTGACTATAAAAGCAAAGGGTCATTCATTATGGCCCTGGCCTTCCTATTATAGGTAAGCCATTCATACCTACAATATATTTTCTCTTAACAGAACTTATTTACTCATTAGGTTCTGTTTACTGGGATTAAAAAATATTAACAGCCAGAAAGCCCTCATAAATACTCAAGGGCAATGGCTTTTCTAACATGCTACCTTAATTTCATAACTTTAGTCTTTTAAAATCATTATAGTTGTCTCATCTTCTCAAAACATCTTCTAATACCTTTTGGAAAACTTTGGCAGGTTAACTAAAATTAAAAGCACAGAAAACACCAGACAGCACATCATTTTTTATCAGAATAGGCTAATTTCAAATCTGACTTTCTGAGAAAAAAAATAGATAAAAATATTCTAAAAGGATGATCCTTTTTCTTTGATATGTATTATGCTAACAATATTTCAAGACACTTGAATTGTTCCAAATATAAATGAAATGCTGGCAACATTGAAGTATGTAAATTCAGAAAAAGGAAACCCAGGGTTAATTCATAATCCAACCCAAAATAATGTTTTTAAGGGGTCCATATGCTACTTCCTATGCTAAATGTCTTCCTTTCACATGTGCTAACATCCTGTTTTCATTGCAGGATATCAAATGCAAGAAGTGAGTTGTATCCATTTTCTTCCTCATTTGATATTAAGAAGTTAGGAAAAGCATATTGGAGAACACTGGCTTAGAGAGTCAGAAACTTGGCTCTACCAAGACTCTGGCGTTAACACTTTATAATATTAACACTTCACTTTTCTAAACAATTATAATTTACGCAATGCTTTATGTCTCTAAAATATAAGGAATGCTTGAAAAAGTAAAGGACAAATAGGATAGTGTCTCCCAATTGAGAAAGAGAAGTACTAATGAAAAACTACTTCAGTTATATAATTTTGGGGGAAGTCAAAGGCCCCCACCAGAAGGAAAGGCAATCCTAAAAACATCCTTTGAATTCTCAGCACAGATGGCAAACCACAAGAAACTAGCCTGACATAGGTTTTGCATGAGAACGTCAGATCGGATTCCCTCAAACTGATGTTCCCAAATCAAAATGTATGACTGATGGTCTTTGTTTTTCACAAGACCAGGGAACCCTACAATGGAGATTTTCAAGAAGTTATTGAAAAGTGGGTTGTGAGAAAAGTTAACAACCTGTCTCAATATGCCCGATGTCTTTCCCAAGTTTGGACTGAACATCCTACATTTCAGGAAATCTGATTTCCTGTTTTGGTTTTTATTTTTGTATTTTACCATGTAACCCAGAAGAGTAAGGACCTAGATCATTCCAATTTTATTGTTATTTTGCTTATCAATACCCAATTCTGTATGTGCTATTGTCACATGACTCCTCTCAGGCTCAACATCTAATTTTTTGCCATTAAGAATATTCTGCACCATTCTGTCTGCCCCCCAACCTCACATATGCACATCACAACCCTGTACCTGCATTTCTAGCTGACCATGAATATGCAAAATGACCAGGAATCTTAACTGAGGAGGAAACTAGCATTCTGGCTGAACACACTGAACCTAATTTTCAGTATTAGATAATCATGGAGATAGGAACAACACTGAGAGGCAATATTTGCTATTTTAACTATTTAAAGCCTATTTTCACATTGTATCTGAAAACAACAAAATAGGTGACTCCACATAAGATGAAAAGGGGAAATGGAGGTATCATTATCAGTTTTGCTACTACAAGTTTAAGCCTTCTGACAGTGGCTTTACCATCTTGTTAGCAAATGAAACTGAAAGGATAGCTACAGTGATGGCAAAGGAAAGAAGTGAAACAGTTGATACGGTGAGATGAAAAATGGTGCCCCCGAATATTCAGTTCCTAAGCCCTGGAAGGGCTTCTCAGGTGGCTCAACGGGAAAGAATCCACCTACCAGTGCCGGAGATGTGGGTTTGATCCCTGGGTCAGGAAGATTCGCCTGGAGGAAATGGCAACATGTTGGGGGCCAGCGTGAGGAACTCCGCCCATGGCAAAGGTCATGAGGAAGGAGGCTTTGGCATACAAACGCAAAGGTGTGATCAAGCCTCAGGAAATCCCCTGCTCCCGAGCATCTAACCCCCAAAACCAGAGTCTGCCTTGTACTCTCACCTACGGGGGGCTCTCCCCCATAACCGTTTCTCTTGGAGAAGGAGTTAACGCGCAGCTCCAAGGCAGTAAAAATTCCTGGGCGTGACTAGAGTGTTTCAGCTTACGGGACTCCTCTGAAGGTTATCTAGCCTGCCCGTATAGGTTCCTCCGGCCACAACAGCCCTCCAACCTTGAGAGGCATGAGATGTTTTGACTTATTAAAGGCAAATTCTTGTGGGAAGTTAGAAATTATTAGTATAGTGGGTTGGTTGGGAATTATATTGATAAAGGGTTTCTTCATTTGTTGTGTCAATAATTGCTGCTAATTCCCTGCCCTATGGTGGGACAAGGACGTCTCAGGTTAAGCCTCTCTGTGGACACATGATTGCTTACTATCTCTCAACCATAAACAGCACAGAGAGTTTTGGAGTATTTTGAGAGTCTTAATTAACATAGGGCTTTTTCTTGTTGTTGAGTCAATGATTGCCGCCAGGCCTCCATATCCTTTAGGTACCTGGAAATATATTAATCAATGCATTTGGAATATAGAAAAGGAAATATAGTAGTTTTTGATGTTAGAGAAATAAGTATTAACCTCAATATTAGACTTTTTGAGTTAATGAATTTTCTCTCTTGTAATAGATCACTGTACTTTGTTATAAATCACTGTGTCCTTGCTATGTAAAGTGTAACTTTGTCACTATCTTAAGACTAAGTAGATCTTAAGAGGAACATTGGTGAAAGGATTTTCATTTGTTGGACTGATGTTTGCTGCTAAAATCTCCATATTCCCTGCCCTTAGAAATAAGTCTTAACCTTTAAGCATATAGGAGAAATAAGTATTAACCCATAGGAGAAATAAGTATTAACCTTTAAGCATATAGGAGAAATAAGTATTAACCTATAGGAGAAATAAGTCCTAGCCTTTAAGCATATAGGAGAAATAAGTATTAAGCATATAGGAGAACTAAGTATTAACCTATAGGAGAAATAAGTATTAACCTTTAAGATTAATCATGTTAACCTTGGGTTAAATAAATTCCTTTCTTGATTGTAACTCACTACACCCTCACCCTATAGGAATGCAACTTTATTTGGAGGGTGGTGCCTGGTTTAAGAAAAAACATGCTTGGAAAAAATAACTTTTCTGGTTATCAGAAAGAAAGGGTTGTAAATGTCAGCAGGCAGAAATGGCTTGAAGATGATGTAAAACCCCTGACTTTTTTATGTAAAGCACCTGATTTTAGTAAGGTCAGAACTGCTGACCCCCACATGACTCTGTATTCATCCCTATATGTAACAAAAGGTATATAAGCAAACCCAAAAATAAAGAAATTGGATCAGTTCCGGAAAGACTGATTCCCTCATGTCGTTCCTTTCTGCTCCCCAATTTTCTGGCTGAATTCCCATCTGGAGCGCGGGTGCCCGCCATACAGATGGTGCAAATTCCTTGTCCGGAATTTTATTGGTACCCCACGTAAGCCAAGTTATTCAGCCCCTTTCTCTCTCTCTTACTATTTTCTGGCCGAATTCCCACCTGGTGCATAGGACCCACCAAGCCTACTAACTTTGCCAGGGCTTTTAAGATCGGACTGAGGGGGCCTCAGTGCCTCCTCTCCTTCGGGAGAACGGGAAGACACCTGCGGCTTATGTAGGTGGTGATTGGTACCCTGTGTTAACCAAGTTATTTGGCCTCTTTTTCTCTGCTAAATTCCTAGTCCCTCTCTATCTGTAATTAAGTAAGTTTTTCTAGGACGCCTACTCCATCCCCACCTTCGAATTACCCTGGATCCACCAGGGCTGGACCCTGGCAGCAACACACTCCAGTATTCTTGCCTGGAAAATTCCATGGACAGAGGAGCCTGGCAGGCTGCAGTTCATGTGGTCATGAAGAGTCAGATATGGCTGAAGTGACTATTGTTGTGCAGTCACTAACATGGACCCAGCACACCAGGCTTCCCGTGTTGCTGTTGTTCAGGTGCTCAGCCATGTCTGACTCTTCAATCACATGGACTGCAGCAAGCCAGGCTTCCCCTGTCCTGCACTATCTCCCAGAGCTTCCTCAAACTCATGTCTGTTTAGTCAGTTCTGCCATCCAACCATCTCATCTTCTATCATCCCCTTCTCCTCCTGCCTTCAATATTTCCCAGCATCAGGGTCTTTTCTAATGAGTCTCCACTTTGTATCAGGTGGCCAAAGTATTGGAGCTTCAGTTTCAGCCATCAGTCCTTCCAATGACTATTCAAGGTTTATTTTCTTTAGGTTTGACTAGTTTGATCTCCTCGCAGTCCAAGGGACTCTTAAGAGTCTTCTCCAACACCACAGTTCAAAAACATCAGTTCTGTGGTGCTCAGCCTTCTTTATGGTCCAACTCTCACATTCATACATGACTACTGGAAAAACCATAGCTTTGACTAGATAGACCTTTGTCAGCAAAGTAATGTCTCTGCTTTTCAATATGCTGCCTAGGTTGTTCATAGCTTTTCTAGTGTCTTTTAATTTCATGACACCATCCACAGTGATTTTGGAACCCAAGAAAATAAAATCTATCACTGTTGCCGTTTTTTCCGGATGCCATGATCTTAGTTTTTTCAATGTTGAGTTTTAAACCAGCTTTTTCACTCTCTTCTTTCTTCTTCATCAAGAAGTTCTTCCTCTTTGCTTTCTATCATTAGAGTGGTATCATCTGCATATCTGGGCTTCCCTGATGGCTCAGATGATAAAGAATCTGCCTTTCAATGCAGGAGATGCAAAAGACTCGGGTTCAATCCCTTTCTTGGGAAGATCTCTTAGAGGAGGCAATGGCAACCTACTTCAGTATTCTTGTCTGGGAAATTTCATGGACAGGGAAACCTGGGGGGCTACAATCCATGGGACTACAGAGTTGGACAGAACTGAGTGACTGAGCACATCTTCACGCATTGGCATATCTGAGGTTACTGATATTTCTCCTGGCAATCTTGATTCCAGTTTGTGACTCATCCAGCTGGCAAGGCACAAGCCCTGGAAATTTTAAGTGTTACTTTAAACAGCAAAATGACTTCCCAAATGCAAATAATCTAAGGATTTTTAGATGGGAGGATTATTCTGGATTATTTGGGTGGTGCTTAAGTGTAATAACAGATGTCTTTATAAGAGAGAGGCAGTAGGATATGTATGACACAAAGAAAGCAATGTTACACTTCAGGCTTTGACGATAAAGGGCCCAGGGGAAAGGAATGTAAAAATGTGGCTTTAGAAGACGGAAAAAGCAAGAGAACAGAAACTCAACAAGAATTATCAAGGGAATACCTTGATTTTTTAGCTCAGGAAAACGGACTTCAGTCTTCCAGAACTGTAAACACACAATAAACAGATGTTATCTTAAGCAACCAATTTTGTGGCAATTTATTACAGCAACAATAAACAAATAAAATAAAATAGAACATGCAGTTAAAGAAGGGTATAATGTGACAGAGCTTGGGAGAAGGCAAATGAAACAGGCCAAGAGTTTTCAGACTGAATAAAATAAGACACCAAAATCTATTTTCTGGACAATGCTGAATTGAATACAATAGTAGAGTGAATAAATCAACTTCCAGTTGATTTGTTTGGACAAAGAAATTAACAGAAAAGCAATGGTCTATGCCACAGAACTATTGGCAGTTAGACTTTATTTGGAAATATCTAAAATGTCTAGACCACAAAAATAAATGAATCAAAGTCATTCACAATACAGAAAATATATATCACAATTGTAATGAGTAATTTTGCATAAGAGCATTAGAGACAAGGAAAAATCATCTTTTCATAGATTCTGGGCAGATCCTTCATAAAAATCAATCAACAAAGAAACAAATAGCAGAACTCTTTTCCACTGAAGTACTCACCGAAAATACAGCACATATGCAAAATATTAAAAACATTAAATATTAAAATATTAATATTAAACATCAATATTAAAATATTAACAAAAACAACAGACCCAACTGCAACAGAATTCTCTTTATTGTTAATATCACACTATATTGACTGAAATCTTGCCCCTTTCAAAAACGTTTGTGTTTTTTTGATAAATGGATCAAAGGCAAACATGAGGAAAGATGAAAGTATACTTGGGCTATGTGCTCTGTTCCATCATGTCTGACTCCTTACAGTCAAATGAACTATATAGCCTGCCAGACTCCTCTGTCCATGGAATTTTCCAGGTAAGGATACTGGAGTGGGGTGCCATTTCCTACTCCAGGGGATCTCCCCAATCCAGGGATTGAACCTGGGTCTCCTGCATTGTCAGGTGGATTTTTAACAACTAGAGCCACCTAGGAAGCCTTAAACTTGGGCTGTATGTTGGCTTAACAGAAACAAACACATCTGAGTAAGAAATCTAAGAAAAGACCCTTATTGCTGACCAGTATAGATGAAGGACACATTTGTCTAGGGCTCATTCTATGCTAATAATAATGCTTTAATTCTCTATTGTATACAATAATGGATTAAGAAAACATTTGAAATCTCCAATAAAATATAAATTCCTATTTCAGATACTTTTTCATTTTCTACCTTCCTCTTTCCTAGTCTTGTCTGTTTCAATATGACTGGTTAGATACATCCTTCTGCTAAAGACAATGTAAATCCCAGGTTTTCAAATAAAAAATAAAGAATGTACTAGCCAATATATAAGCAAAGCTGAACATTCAGGGAAATAAACAGATTTTTGAAGTCAGATATAGTCTAAAAGCAATTTTCAAATCTAGATAAATTTAGTTTGTATTTCTATGGGCCTTCATAGTACTTAGACAAAGCTTAGTGTCCTCCAAATGGTGGTTCTAACAAGAGATACCCCATTATAAAGCTGAAATCACAAGAGCTATATACTCATTGTAAGTGTGATGCAGAAGTTAACCTAGATGGAAGTCCATTTCCAAGAAACAACAAAGAAAACTGCCCTGGAACTAAAGCATGAGTAGAGTCTAGTAGACAGGTTTCAACATGAAAGATTATAATTACAAGCTGGCCCTCAAAAGGATTAGCAGTTTTAAATTACATAGCCTATATCATCCAAGATAATCTCAAGTCATTAAGTAACTCAAGGATATACTATAACTTTAACCACTCCAAAGTACCAGGCAGAAACAAGTGTGGTATCATCTGCAGAAAATATATCACAATAGCTGTCAAAGAGACTCAGAAATATTTTTCCAAGAAAAATGAGTGAATTCTTAATTAAAAATCAGAAAGCAAAGGGAAAAAAGTTGCTTTGACTGACAGTCCACAGAAACAGTAGACAAAAGGAGGCCCCGTAAAGATTTTAAATATTGGAATAATCAAAGATAAAATACAAAACTATTTTAATTGATAACCTCTAAAGAAGTAAAAGACAGTTTAAAATAATTTAAATGAAATAAAAGTATGCAAAACATAACAAAATAGATCCTCTAGAAAGAAATAGTGTAATAACTGAAATTTAAGTGTGAATGAATAAATATATAGCTGTTAGATAGATATGAAGAGACAAAAATTGGAATGTTGGTTTAGTAAGACATTATCTAATGAGCAGCATTAAAAGAACAAAAAGATAAAAAAGAACAGAAGTTGAAACATGAAAGTTGAAGGACAAATGTGGAGTATACATTTAACTGAAGTCTAGATGAGAATAAACAGTAATTACAGCAGAGGCAATATTTGAATAGTGGTTACTAATTTATGAAAGACATGAATCTATGAATACAGAGAAACTGATGAATCCCAACTAGGATATTAAAAAAAAAAAAACCTACATCAAGACTTATTATAATAGAGTTTAAGAACAATAAAGAAAATGAGAAAATCTGAAAAGCTCCCATGTGAAAGGTTACCTTTAAAAAGTGACAGATATTCATCTGTAATTCCAATAGTCATACTATAAACTAGAGACAGTATATTGATCTTCAATGAAAGATAGTTACGGCCAACCCTAAAATTTTATACTCAGAAATACTGATTTCATGAATGGAGCAAACATGATTACCAAAAAGAAAAACAAAAATTTACCACCAATAGACTTTCACTAAGGGAAATTCTGAAAGATATATATCAACAATCTGCAAACAACTCAGGGAGCTTAATATCATCAAAACAAAGAACCCAAACAAAAGATGGGCAGAAGACCTAAAAAGACATTTCACTAAAGACAACATATAGATGACCAAAAGGCACATGAAAAGATGTTCAAAATTACTAGTTAGCATTAGAGGCATGCAAATCAAAACTACAATGAGATATCACCTGATACTAATCAGAAATGCTATAACCAAAAATCCACGAAAAATAAATGCCAGAGGGAGTGTGGAGAGAAGGAAACCGTCCTAACTCTATTGGTGGGAATATAAATTGTACAGACACTGTGGAGAATAGTATGGAGAGTCCTCAAAAACTAAAAATAGAGCTATCATATGATCCTGCAATTCTACTCCTGGGAAAATATGGTCGGAAAGGAACAATGAATCCCAATGGTAATTGCACCACTGTTTCCAGCAATCCACTCCAGTACTATTGCCTGAAAAATCCCATGAACAGAGGAGCTACAGTCCATGGGGTTGCAAAGAGTCGGACACGACTGAGTGACTTCATTTTCATTTTACAACAGTCAAGACATGCAAGCAACCTAAATGCCCTTCAACAGATGAATAGGTAAAGATGTAGTCCGTATATACGATGAAATATTACTCAGCCATTAAACAAAATGAAATAATGCCATTTGCAGCAACATAGATGGACCTAGCAAAGAAGGCAATGGCACCCCACTCCAGTACTCTTGCCTGGAAAATCCCATGGGTGGAGGAGCCTGGTGGGCTGCAGTCCATGCGGTAGCTAACAATCGGACATGGCTGAGTGACTTCACTTCCACTTTTCACTTTCATGCATTGGAGAAGGAGATGGCAACCCACTCCAGTGTTCTTGCCTGGAGAATCCCAGGGACGGGGGAGCCTGGTGGGCTGCCGTCTGTGGGGTCGCACAGAGTCGGAAACCACTGAAGCGACTTAGCAACAGCAGCAGCAGACGGACCTAGAGACTGTCATACTGAGTGAAGGAAGTCAGAGAAAAAGAAATGTCATATCACTTACATGTGGTATCTGGCACTGGGTAAACTGGGTTGCATCATCTCAGACAAGAAGCACAGAACAGGCTGCACTGGGGCTAAAGAATCAGCAAAGAGGAGGTGATGGGCTGAATCCAGCAGAAGTATGATGGGATCATCCTTCCTGACAAATTAAGTGCCAAGTCTATCCAAAAGGCCAATAAAATATTGTCAATAACATGTGGAAAAAATGATACAAATGAACTTATTTACAAAACAGAAACAGACACACAGATGTAGAAAATGAATTTATGGTTACTAGGGGAGAAAGCTGGGGTGGCAGTGGTTTTGGGGGTGGAAGGGATGGTTAGGGAGTTTGGGATTGACATCGACACACTGCTATATTTAAAATGGATAACCAATCTACAAGGACCTATTGTATAGCACAGAGAACTCTGCTCAATATTATGTAACAATTTGAATGGAAAAATGTATAAATGAATCACTTGCGGTACACCTGAAACTGCCACGATATTGTTAGTCAACTATACTTCAATATAAAATAAAAAGTAAAAAAAAAATAATATATATATAGCCATACCAGATACATACAAACATGAATAAGAAACAAAGAAAATCTAAAGTAACACTACATTTTAAAAAATCTAATGTGAGTTTGAAAGTAACAAGACAGATTTAAAATTCAAAAAAAGCAGCAGTATACAATATGGGAAGAAATAAATGGGTTCAACGTGTAATAAGGCCTTTGATAATATTAACTTTAGACTCTGATATGTTAAATGTGTGTGTTCGATTTTAGGATAACAACTGAATGAAGAAAAGTGTGTAAAACCTCCAAACTAGTAAAGAGGGGAAATGGAACAGGAATAATTAATACAAAGATTAGGCACCCCTGGCTCTCTAAGCTGATGAAGGTATGAGTTTTATCTTTAAGTTTTATGACCACCTGCTGATACCCATCTTGCTGCCCAGCAGACACTAGTTTCCATTGTTCCATTATTTTGTCTGGTTTGACTCTCATCTTGTCACTCTTTTTAACCTAGTGCTCCAGTTTCTCCAGTATGCCAACAAATTCAGAATTGAGTCCATCACAAGTTACTTTGTGAAGACATTAACCCTTGTTCAAGATTGTATTTTCTAAATTAACTCATGCTGCCCAGATATGAACTTGATCTTTCTACCCAAAAATCCATGTTCCCCAGAAATACTATGATTTTACATAGAAATAGTTTCCCAGAAATAACTATGATTGGCTATAACGCTAGAATGTTTTTTTCTGAAAATTCCATGCTCTACACTATGGCCTTACCTATTTTCTTCAACCCAGAAAGCCCACAATCTTACCTGCAATTAAATCCCATTGACTACTGACACTAACTGTTCTCTTAAAATGATGAAATGCTAGTTTAAGCATTGTAGTTATGCTGACATACTAGAGTAAGCAATCTTCCCTGGTGGTTCAGACTGTAAAGAATCTGCGTGCAATACAGGAGACCCAGGTTCAATCTCTGGGTAGGGAAGATCCCCTGGAGAAGGGAATGGAAACCCATTCCAGTATTTTTGCCTAGGAAATCCCATAGGCAGAGGAGCCTGGCAGGCTATACAGTCCTTGGGACTGCAAAGAGTTGGACACGACTGAGTGGCTAACACACACGAAGAGTAACCAGGTCCTCATTAAAGAGTGAGATTCTGTCTACTTTTAGTTAGGCAGAACTAAATTCACTTACTACAAGCCCTTCAATCTGTGACATCTTTCCTACCTCCAAGGCTATAGAGGCACTTACACTTACAGCCACATAAAGTCCCGTGCCAGCCTCCATCCATTCATCTTCCATCAAGCGTATGAACCCTGCTCCTGATTCCTTCAGAGCTGCCCTAATTGCTGTCAGCTAATTCAAATCACAGTATGTGCATTAACTCTCTACTGCCTATATGACATTCATTCTGGAAGCTTCAAAGTTGAGCAAGATGCAGCTTCTGTGTAATCTCTATTCTATGCTCAGAAAATTCTCTGGCAGACTCAGTCCTGCCGGACGAAAGCAGGCTGTCATTATACCTCCGGTGCTGAATCAAGTGAATGAACAGAAAGCTTGCTTCATCAATTCAGCTGTCTTTCTAGGTATAGATATTTGTTAGTAGACAAGATAAAGCAATATGGCCTCACAGGTATTAGTACCAGTCGCTCAGTAGTGTCTGACTCTTTGCAACTATGGACTATAGCAGGCCAGACTTCTCTGTCCATGGAATTCTCCTGGCAAGAATCCTGGAGTGAGCTGCCATTTCCTTCTCCAGGGGATCTTCTCGACCCAGGGATTGAACCCATGTCTCCTGCATTACAGACAGATTCTTTACTGTCTGAGCCACCAGAGTCTGTGAGGAACAACTCATCTTCATGTAGACTCAAGTTACACTCCCGGATTCCTTGAGTACGTGTTTGAATTATGTACTTGAATTTGTTCCTTTGTACCTGCATGCTTTGTCTGTGGCACGAATCCTTCCTAAACACCAGCTTGTACTTCTGCTCAGGTAGGTTTCAGAAGACCATTTGGATTCTATCTCTAAAGTTTGCATGTGGTTTTCCTCATTATCGGAGAAGGCTATGGCACCCCACTCCAGTACTCTTGCCTGGAAAATCCCATGGACGGAGGAGCCTGCTAGGCTGTAGTCCATGGGGTCGCTAAGAGTCAGACACAACTGAGCAGTTTCACTTTCACTTTTCACTTTCATGCATTGGAGAAGGAAATGGCAACCCACTCCAGTGTTCTTGCCTGGAGAATCCCAGGGACAGGGGAGCCTGGTGGGCTGCCGTCTATGGGGTTGCACAGAGTCGGACATGACTGAAGACTCGTACTGCCATGGTTTTTTTTGTTTGTCTGTTTTTTGCTTTTGTTTTTTAAATTTTCATGGGGTATAGTTGATTTACAATGTTGTGTAAGTTTTTGTTGAATAGAAAAGTGAATCAGTTATACGCATACACTTATCTACTCTTTTTAGATTCCTTTCCCATGTGGTCATTACAGAGTATTAAATAGAGTTCCTTATGCCATACAGTAGGGCTTTCTGGTTTTGGCCCTGCAGATTCTGCCCAGTGCAGTCATGACTGAAAGTTTCATCTTACTAAACTGTCCCTTTGTTTTTAAATTCAGAAAATGTTGTGATTAACAGAATGGAAATATTCTACCCTTGTTAGGTGCTTTCTCTCTTGTTGTGTTGCTGTTATTGTTCTTGATGTATTTTTGCTTTATTTTGAGATTTCCCTGTTCTATTTTTTCTTAGGGTGGGGCTCAACAGTATGTTCTCTTGAATTTATTAATTGTTTCCACCAGATAACCTTTATGCCTTTCATTCCCCCATAAAATATTATTTCCCTTCTGAGTTCACTTCTGAATTCATTCAATTCAATAAGCCTCAGTCTCTTAAAGCATCTTTTTATTCTTTATTGTCTCTCCATAAGAAAAGAGTATATAGGTTTTTTTCTCTGCATGTCCTTGCCTCATTACTTTTTCACAATATTATTTTGATACAATAGTTTAGGGCTAGTAAAAAAATACATTTTATCATTGTAATTCACTTATTAAACTACATAAACTATCAATCCTTCAGTTTATTCTTCCAATATATTGTATACCCTTAACAAGCTCCATGTGTTTCATTGGGACAAAATATTTTTTAAACCCCATATGTTTCACCTACTGTTTCTGGTTTCTATATGTACCATGGTTTTTCAGTGTTTTCCAATGTCATTTCCATTGCAGAATAAATTCAAGCTTTCTTGCTGTCTGGTGGCTAAAATGTAGTTTCTACTTGGAGGTGTTCTCTGATTATGGACAAAAATATCCTACAGATTAAACATTTTGACTCCTTCTTTAATTAGGATTTTACTGGTTTTTCAAACATATATGTTACAATCTGCTGGGCCCCAAAAAATAGTAGCCATTTTTTCCCTACCCAGGATCTGGACAAATTATGCAATAAGACAAAGAAGCAGTAGGTGAAAGAACAAAGCATTGTATTTCTTCAAATTGAATATCTCATGGATTGTGAGGCATTTTGGGATTCCAAGAATAACAAGTATGAGAAGTATATCACGGTTGTTGAAATACACGGGCACCTGTATTCCTGATAAAGGACAGACTGTGGAATGGATTTCTGTCTTTGGGGAAGTGTTCCTACTAATGATGAATCACAGAATCAGGCTGTCATGCAGTCACAGCCAAGGCTGGCCCAGAGGAGGCATCCCCCACAGGGATGTCACAGCCAGGGGAAGACTTGTGCACTCAGGAGCAGGCACTGCCCGTACCTTACTGGTAATCTACTCAAGAGTGGGATGCAGGCAGAAGAGGCTAGGCCACACATGCCATTTCTCCTTTCAATCTCAGGAATCTAATTTATACTTTCTCCTACCCCAGGCAAAGAATGATTGAAGGGCAAGTGAGGCCAGGGATGCTTCAGCAAGAATCGCTCCCCTTCCTATGCAAGAAATTATCATGAGTGAGGAAAAAGCATTTCTTCCTTGTCCCAGAACACTCCTCTTCCTCCTCCAAGAAAAAAATCCTGTAATTTTCCATATAAGCTGCCCCCACAGAGTCTCAGCAGCAAGGCAGACATACACCAAACCAGTCCCTAAAAGAAGTCTTGAGGTTGCAGTGATCAAAGTTTGTTATTTAGAGGCACAACTCCATCTCCCCATAGACATGCACGAAAGGCAGTTACTCTTTGCCCAAAAAGGGGGCATATGATATAATTACCTTCCCTGATTATTGTGTCCTTGCCACACCACAATCTTGGGCTCAGCTCTCTATATAAACTTTCATTTCCAGACAACCACATGACATTTCACAACACTATTAAATTTTGTCTCATGGAGGACAACCACAATTTTACAGGCTGTATAAGTTATTATACTAGCCCCCAAAAAGAGCTATGATGATTTTGTTACAAGAAACACTGAATGAAGCAAACACTTAATGCAAACTTCTTTCATATTTTACATGCCTTTCTGCATTTCCATTTTCTGTTTTAAAAATCCATCTATATATTTATAATCTTGTGATTGACTACAGTCAAAACTATAGTGCCTAATACTTGTCATTTGATTATACCATAAACAGCATCTCCTATAGATAACACTGAGCTTCCCAGGTGGCACGGTGGTCATGAATCTGCCTGCCAACGCAGGAGATGCAGGAATCACAGGTTTCTGGGTAGGAAAGATCCCCTGGAGTTGGAAATGGCAATTCACTCCAGTATTCTTGCCTGGATAGAGAAGCGTGGTGGGCTACAATCCAGGGAGTCGCAAAGAGTCAGACATGATTGAGCAACTGAGCACTCAGGCACACACATAGATAACATTAGAAACTCAAGTACATTTCAAATATTTTTTTATCACTTTGTGTTAGTCTCACCATTTTAGTGTAATTATAGCCATGTGAAAGTCGCTCAGTCATGCCCAGCTCTTTGGGACCCCATGAACTATAGAGTTCATAAAATTCTCCAGGCCAGAATACTGGAGTAGCCTTTCCCTTTTCAGGGGATCTTCCCAAGCCAGGGATTGAACCCAGGTCTCCTGCATTGCAGGCAGACTCTTTATCGACTGAGCTATCAGGGGAAGTTCCCTAAGCCACCTAATCATAGCCACAGAGCTTCTTTAAATCCTTGTCTGTTCCAGTTGGCTATAATTTTTATCTGTCTGATGCTCAAATTTTGGGTTTGGCCACTAATAGACTTCTTCTGTGCTCTCTTAGTCCTTTTCAACACAACACGCACCAAACATTTCTGAAAATATCTTTGCTTTCTTGCAAGAAATTATTTCAGGTCCATGCGTATTCATCCTACCTTAAGATGTAGTATTAGCTATTCTCCCGGAAGTTCTAGTTGTCTTAAGCGAAATTAGTGCTCAATAACTGAGGGTCAAGTGTGGCATGAAGTTGAGGTTCCTCAAAAGACTAAAAACAGAACTACCATAAGATCCAGAAATTGTACTGCTGGGTAGATACCTGGAAGAAACAAAAACACTGGATTGAATAGTTACATGCACCCCAGTGTTCACAGCAGCACTATTTATGATAGCCAAGATACGGAAGCATTGTAAGTGTCTGTCAAGAGATGAGTGGATGAAGATGAGATGGGATATATCTGCATGCATGCTAATTCATTTCAGTTGTGTCCAACCCTACGGCAACCCACCAGGTTCCTCCATCCATGGGACTCTTCCGGCCAAAACACTGCAGTGGGTTGCCGTGTCCTCTTCCAGGGGCTCTTCCCAACCCACGGATCGAACCCCCGTCTCTTATATCTACCTGCACTGGCAGATGGGTTCATTACCTCTAGTGCCACCTGGAAAGCCCATGGAATATATATATATATATATATATATATATATATATATACACACACACACACACACACACAGTGGAATATTAGTCACAAAAATAGTAAAATCTTGCCCTATGTAGCAACATGGATGACCTAGTCCTTAGTGAGATAAGTCAGACAAAGAAACACTGTATGATATCACTTATATGGAAAATTTAAAAATAAAGCAGACAAATGTCTATAATAGTAAAACAAACAACAAACAAGCAGGTATAGAAAACAAGCTATGGTTGCCAATGGGGAGAGGAAAGAGGGGAAAGGGCAAGATAGGGGTCTGAGACTTAAAGATCCAAACTACAAAAACATTTCTTCTGACTTGAAAAGGAAATGAACCCAGGGAACAAGAACTAATTTGAAAGCAAAAGTACCTAATGACATGCATGGAGTTCCACTATTCATTTAATGAACAACGAAAGGGAACCACAAAATACAGAGCAATATCAGCTCTGAAAGTTTTCTCCTTGAAGTTCCACTCTTTCCTTCCCTTTCTTTCCTCTTTCATTATTATACTTTGTCAACAGTGGTTTGATTATTGAGGTCAGTCCAGTTACAATTCCATATTTGACTTTTATTTAGATATCTGCCATTTCCATTGGAGTTATTTCAAGTATTTTTAATGCATCTGCAAAGTTTTCTTTCTTTATATGTACAAGCAAAAGGAACTTAGAACGTTACAGAAGTAGATTATAGTGTAAACGTAAATATTTTAATGATTAAAACATGCCAAATCTAAGGTTACTGCATACTTGCTGCAGAAATAAAACATATAGACATCTCAGAAAAGTTAAAACTATGGAAATACAACCCAATTTATCAGGAAGGATACATTGGAAAGACTCTGAATTGTAGCATCAGATAAAGAAGCATGATGTTCCCTCTTGAGTAAACACTGACATCTCTGAAAGCTAATTATTTTTGCACCAAGTAACTAGAATATATTTGGAAAAATCATAGCCCTTCAAGGACAGAACATATTACTGTAAGGAAAACTATTTGTCATATATGCTTCAAAGCAGAGATACTTGGCCCAAGCCTCTCCTTGGTGAGGAAATATGCCAAAGTTAGGGGTTTGGGCTGAAAGAAGGATGTCTCCTGTTGGGTATGTTTTTTTCACATGTGCTTATTATTCAGTAGCCTCTGGAGAGAGTATTAAATCAGGTCATCACAGTCTCCATGTGACCACAGATGTGGTAACCTGGACACATTCCTGAGTTATATATGGTGAGTATGGGTGGTGATTAGGCACTTAAAAATATTTCTCTTCAGCCTCTGCTCAGCAGTGCAGAGTGATTGGCTCCTATGGTTTCTCTTCACTGCAGGCAGCCCTGTATTTGGGGGTATGGCATGCCCTTCCATTATACAGCTCCACCACTCCTAACATGTTCTGTATGTAGGAAATCTCAATATACTCCAGGAGTTACTCTAAATGTCTAAGCCTTGCCATCTTGAGTAAATGATTATGTATTAGACTCCTGCCACATCGTGAAAACTGCTTGCTGCACATGTGGGCATGAATCCATGCTTATTGTTTTTCTGAGTGGTGTCTCTGTCTAAGCAGGTTAGATATTAAAACATCAGTAGATGTTAGTAGCATCAGTAGATTAGGCAAAAATTGGATATAATCTAAGTGATCCTTCAAAAAACCCCATTAGCATCCTTCAGCTTTCAGGATAATGAACCCTTGGGTTCTTAAAGGAGCATGTTTGACTGTGTTTCTCTCCGCATTTGAACTTGTCCTCCTTTCCCCTTGGAAAGTGGAGACCAATGGGTTCAATCCCTGAAACCAAGAGATGTAGCTTGAAGGAGGGAAAAGCAAAGGAATATGAAAAGGATTTTGCTACTACTTGAATACAATTAAAAGAGCATGTGATGCTACTAAAAACAATAGTCCATTTATCTGACAAATGGTGATCACTCTGTAGGTTCTGGGGATACACTGGTAAACCAAACAAATGAAAATCTCCCTCCTTATAAAACTTACATCCCATAATGGCAACAATGGATCCCTAGTTATATTAAAGGAGGTTTTGTATTTTTGTTTTTGTTTTTTAGCTTATTTCAAAAAGGAAATGGGATAGAAATATATATATCAGTTCAGTTCAGTCGCTCAGTAGTATCCGACTCTTTGCGACCCCATGAATTGCAGCACACCAGGCCTCCCTGTCCATCACCAGCTCCCAGAGATCACTCAAACTCACGTCCATCGAGTCCGTGATGCCATCCAGCCATCTCATCCTCTGTCATCCCCTATTCCTCCTGGCCCCAATCTATCCCAGCATCAGAGTCTTTTCCAATGAGTCAACTCTTCGCATGAGGTGGCCAAAATACTGGAGTTTCAGCTTTAGCATCAGTCCTTCCAGTGAACGCCCAGGACTGATCTTCTTTAGGATGGACTAGTTGGATCTCCTTGCAGTCCAAGGGACTCTCAAGAGTCTTCTCCAATACCACAGTTCAAAAGCATCAATTCTTTGGCACTCAGCTTTCTTCACAGGCCAGCTCTCACATCCATACATGACTACTGGAAAAACCATAGCCTTGACTAGACGGACCTTTGTTGGCAAAGTAATGTCTCTGCTTTTGAATATGCTATCTAGGAAAGTTATGACCAACCTAGACAGCTATATATATATATATATATATATATATATATATATATAGTAAGTCACTTGTGATGTTTGTTTTCCTGTTTTCTTTTAATGTAATGCTTCTAAGCTAAGTGGACTATAAAGCAGCCCAGTTTATCCGAGTTATACTTGCAGACTACACATTGTGGGTATCCTTGGGTGCTCAAGGTTCACTGTCAAAGTTCACTCAGTCCACAGCTTTACACATATGGACACCTTCACATACTGTTGTTGTTGATGTTCTCAGTCATGTCCAACTGTTTGTGACCCCATGAACTGGAGCACTCCCGGCTTCCCTGTCCTTCACCATCTCCTGGAGCTTGCTCAAACTCATGTCCATTGAGC
The DNA here is from genome assembly GCA_917880005.1 of Nanger dama. Taxonomy (NCBI): domain Eukaryota; kingdom Metazoa; phylum Chordata; class Mammalia; order Artiodactyla; family Bovidae; genus Nanger; species Nanger dama. The sequence continues at coordinate 7,240,164 of CAKJTW010000032.1, read as the reverse complement.
CAATGATGCCCTCCAACCATCTCATCCTCTGTCGTCCCCTTCTCCTCCTGCCCTCAGTCTTTTTCAGCATCAGAGTCTTTTCTTTTTTAAAAAAAAATTATTTTTACTTTATTTTACGTTACAATACTGTATTGGTTTTGCCATACATTGACATGAATCAGCCACAGATGTACACAATCTCCCAATACCGAAGCCCCTCTTCTAATGAGAAAGTTCTTTGCGTCAGGTAGCCAAAGTATTGGAGCTTCAGCTTCAACATCAGTCCTTGAAGGAAGACTATTCAGGGTTGATTTCCTTTAGGATTTACTAGTTTGATCTCCTTTCACTCTAAGGGACCCTCAAGAGTCTTCTCCAACACCAAAGTTCAAAAGCATCAATTCTTCAGCACTCAGCTTTCTTTATGGTCTAACTCTCACATCCATACATGACTACTGGAAAACCATAGCTTTGACTAGATGGACCTTTGTCAGGGAAGTCATGTCTCTGCTTTTTAATATGCTGTCTAGGTTGGTCATAGCTTTTCTTCCAAGGAGCAAGCATCTTTTAATTTCATGGCTGCAGTCACCATCTGCAGTGATTTTGGAACCCAAGAAAATAAAGTCTCTCACTGTTTCCATTGTTTCCCCATCTATTTGCCATGAAGTTATGGGACAAGATGCCATGATTTTATCATTTTTAATGTTGAGCTTAAAGTCAGGTTTTTCACTCTGCTCTTCCACCTTCATCAAGAGGCTCTTTAATTCCTCTTCAATTTTTGCCATGAGTTATGTTATCTGCATAGCTAAGGTTATCGATATTTTTCCTGGCAACCTTGATTCTAGCTTGTGCTTCTTCCAGCCCAGCGTTTCTCATGATGTACTCTGCATATAAGTTAAATAAGCAGGGTGACAAAATACAGCCTTGACGTACTCCTTTCCCAATTTGGAACCAGTCTGTTGTTCTGTGTCTGGTTCTAACTGTTGCTTCTTGACCTGTATAGAGGTTTCTCAGGAGGCAGGTAAGGTGATCTGGTATTCCCATCTCTTGAAGAATTTTTCCAGTTTGTTGTGATCCACATAGTCAAAGGCTTTAATAGTCAATAAAGAAGAAGACTATAAAGAAACTGAGCACCAAATAATTAATGCTTTTGAACTAGGGTGTTGGAGAAGACTCTTGAGAGTCCCTTGGACTGCAAGGAGATCCAACTAGTCCATCCTAAAGGAGATCAGTCTTGCATATTCATTGGAAGGACTAATGCTGAAGCTGAAACTCCAAATACTTTGAGCACCTAATGCAAACAACTGATTCATTTGAAAAGACCCTGACACTGGGAAAGATTGAAGGCTGGAGGAGAAGGGGACAACAGAGAATGAGATGGTTGGATGGCATCTCCAACTCTACGGACATGAGTTTGAGTAAGCTCCAGGGGTTGGTGTACAGTACACCAACAGGGAAGGGACAGGGAAGCCTGGTGTACTGCAGTCCATGGGGTCGCAGTGAACTGGACATGACTGAGCGACCAAACTGAACAGAACTGAAAGCCGAAGTAGATGTTTTTCTGGGACTCTCTTGCTTTTTCTATGATCCTATGAATGTTGGCAATTTGATCTCTGGTTCCTCTGCCTTTTCTAAACCTAGCTTGTACATCTGGAAATTCTCAGTTTATGTACTTTTGAAGTCTGCCATGGATAATTTTGAGCATTACTTTGCTAACATGTGAAATGAGTGCAATTGTGCAGTTGTTTGAACATTCTTTGGCATTACCCTTCTTTGGGACTGGAATGAAAATTGATCTTTCCAGTCCTGTGTCCACTGCTGAGTTTCCCAAATTTGCTGGAATATTGAATGAAGCACTTTCACAGCATTGTCTTTTAGGATTTTAAATAGCTTAGCTGGATTTCCATCACCTCCACTAGCTTTGTTCATAGTGATGCTTCTGGAGGCCCACTTGACTTTGCACTCCAAGATGTCTGACTCTAGGTGAGTGATCACACCATCATGGCTATCTGAGTCATTAAGATCTTTTTGTCTAGTTCTGTGTATTCTTGCCACCTCCTCTCATATCTCCTGCTTCTGTTAGGTCCATACTGTTTCTGTCTTTTATTGTGCCCATCTTTGCATGAAATGTTCCCTTGAAAGTGAAAGTGAAGTCGCTCAGTCATGTCTGACTCTCTGCGATCCCATGTACAGTAGCTTACCAGGCTCCTCAGTCCATGGAATTTTCCAGGCAAGAGTGCTGGAGTGGGTTGCCATTTCCTTCTCCAGGGGATCTTCTCAACCCAAGGAATGAACCCCAGTCTCCTGCACTGCAGGCAGATGCTTTACTGTCTGAGCTACCAGGTCCCTTGGTATCTCTAATTTTCTTGAAGAGATCTCTAGTGTTGCCCATTCTATTGCTTTCCTCTATTTCTTTGCATTGTTCACTTAGGAAGACTTTCTTATCTCTCCTGGCTATTCTTTGCAACTCTGCATTCAGAAGGGTATATCTTTCCTTTCCACCCTTGCCTTTCGCTTCTCTTCTTTTCTCAACTATCTATAGCCCCCTCAGACAATCATTCTGCATTTGCACTTCTTTTTCTTGGGGATGGTTTTGATCTCCACCTCCTGTTCAGTGTCATAAACCTCCATCCATAGTTCTCCAGGCACTCTATCAGTTCTAATCCCTTGAATCTATTTGTCATTTCCACTGTATAATCATAGGGGATTTGATTTAGGTCATATCCAAATGTCCTAGTGGTTTTCTTAACTTTCTCCAATTTATGTTTGAATTTGGCAATAAGGAGTTCATGATCTGAGCCACAGTCAGCTCCCAGTCTTGTTTTTGCTGACTTATAAACTGTGGATAATACCTAGGATTTATCTGGGCAAATAATAGGAGTACCATGTAATTTCCTTGGCTTGATAAAAAATTGTCTCTTGAGTAAATTTTTGTATTACCTACAATCCTTTTTCATGATTTCTGATGTCTATCCAAGTTGCCAAATCACAGGAAAGAATTACTACCAGGATATTTATTAATAGACTAGCAGTCTTCATCATCTTTGTTCTCTCTCCTCGATTCAAAAAAAATTTTTTAATTGATATTATATTTTTACCATCAGTATTCCTCTAATTCAGCATCCATTTCTAAAATTGCTCTGAGAGCTGATTTCCAGGCAGAGAAGCTAGTAGCTCACTGTGAATAACATAGCAACCGTCATTTATTATAGGGTCTGAGGTTAATTACGCATGCCTCTTCTTTATCAGAACAGTGCCCATTTCTGCTATAAAATTCTAACAGTCGTCCTCCATTTCTGCCCAGACTGTTTCTGACAACAATATGTGCTTTGCTTCTGCCACCATCTCCTATGACTTTGCCACACCCAAAGTTTGAATTATCATGCTGAACAAGCACAAGACTATATTTCTTTCATAATTGCCTTTCATTCAGCAAACGGTGGGATAGGTAGGGCACCATCGCTCATAAAGACTAACTAGGACTCCTCCTGAGATAAAACATTTCTGATAAGAACATATTTTGCATTCTTTCCACTTAGACCATGAATTACTACTGAATACATTCCTGTTACTAAAGTAATTGATTTACAAAATAGTTTTTATGTAGCACATACAAAACTTACTCTTTTGCCAAATATGAAAGATTTTCAAATGCTACGATTTGGTGGAACAGCAAGCCTGCTGAGCTGAAAAGCAAATACATCTATCTGATTAATTGATTCTGACCTCATAAATATTATACTTTGGGGGCTCTAATGGAACTTCCTGAGGGTAAATCGTATGGTTCACCTCATTCATTTGTATCTCTGGCTGACAGATGTACATTATAAAATGTCACCGAATATGCTGACAATAAATGAGGTATAACATTAGCATCTTGATTCTGTGGTGGGGTTTTTATGGAACACTTCTGTTAAATGATTCCAACAGTAGTAAAAATATTACAATATTATTCATTATACATCATCCTTTCTATTTTAATCACTCTCCCAACAATTCATATTGATCTCCTTTGCTTATAAGTAAAATTTCAGCATTTAGAAAGTAGGTTTCTCTTTTATGGTGTGCTATCTGTCCTGCATAATTAACAACTGTCAACTGCTGGTAGCAAGAAGTTTTAGGCATACTGGTTGCTGTACTAGTTAATAATCTTTATTAATAATAATAAATTACATAAATAAAGAATAAATAAATAAAATAAAACTTCAAACTTCAATATGAGGCAAAAACTCAAGAAGTATATCACAAATTAATAATCTTTCTTAGAGTTTAAAATTTCAATCTTATAATAATCATGTTATTTCATTTAACAAACATTTATAAATGCAAAAGTACAGATAATAAAAGCAAAAAAAGGTAATTTTACACAAAAATATGGCCTTTTTCATTTTATTGAGAAATAGCTGACATACATCACTGCATAAGTTTGAAGCATAGAGCATGATGGTTTGATTTACATGTAGTCTGCAATGATTACCACAGCACAGGCAGCTAACATCCAAATTCTCCCCAAGTGATGAAAACTCTTAGAATTTACTCAACACCTTTCTGCACTGACCTGGGGAAGGAGCAACACAGTTAGTGTATAGCCGCTTCTCTTACTCTCAAAGTCTCCGTCTCTGTGGCCCGTAGGGTTGCTTCAGCCTCACCCCCATGTTCTAGGAGTCTTTCAGGGGTAACTTGTTATTAAATAGCTGTTAGTTGTTCTCTTTATGAAAGGGAGCAAAGTCAGGAATGGCCTATTTTGCCAACTTGATGATGTCACTCCAATAATACATTTCAATGTAACTGTATATTTGCTGCTATTGTACTAATATCTTCCTGAGAAAAATGTATATTACATATACTGTGAACCGACAAAATTTGCAAGTTTCAGTGAACATTAAACTTGCCAATGAAAAGATGATTATTTTAAAGACAACTCAGCTTCAGGAAAGTCTAAAAAAAGAACTAGCATATCAGTCAAATGGAACAGTTTAATAATATACTCAAGGTGTCATGATTCTTTTTGTTTTGGGTTCCTAAAACCCAGGAACATAAAAGAAAATTCATTTCCCAAAAGTAAAATAGAAAAAACATTCAGATCTTTTCATGAATAAAAGATTTATAGATCTGAATATTATAAATAAAATTTCTAATTGCTAACATGGTTATCACCACTCTTAAAAAAACCTCAATTTTCTTTGTTTTGTTATAGTTGCCTATATATTGTTATTTCACTACTTTTACAAATCTGGGAACAAACATATTTAACCCAATTCTTCAAGCGAGAGACAGGAATAAAGGAAAGTTAACAAAGCTTGACTATGGTTTAAAGAAACGAGTGATTGTATTGGTTATTATCAAAATTCAGGGTCTAATTCAGACAAATGAATGTGTTCAGTCCACTCTTTTATGTTAACTGAAGTGCAGCTAAACAAGTTAGTACAACCCTCTGAAAAACTCACAAGTTGAAATGCAAATAATTTCTAACAATATCATTAGTGAATTTACATTTTAGGATCCCTTGATAAACAGAAAATGGAAAAAGCATGCAGTGTTGGCCACAGTAGAAAGAGCTACATTCATTAAAAATCCAAATAAATGTGGCAATGAAGTTCCAAGACCCTGCTATTATAAGGATTTAAAACTAACTCAAATTTATGCTAGGTATGTATTTCCAGACTTCCTCAATTAACTTTCATACATTCTTCAGATCTTTATTTCTGTCCCTTCTGCAGGGAAACTTTCCTTGATCCTCTCTTCCCTTTATGTGTTACTTCCTTTCTTTTTTCATTTATGCTTTTACATTCATGAGTGTGACTATTTGGTTAAAATCTCTCCTTCCCACTGGACTTTTAGGCAATGAAAGCAGGGACTAGGTCCGTTTATTGTATACCTAGAGTGTTGGGCTAATCAGGAGAAAAATTTATAAATTTACATTACATTTAAGTGAAATTTTATTTTGTTCAGATATTTGTGAATATAAATACTGTGTACCATAATTATACTAGGCTTTAATTTTTAGAAAATAGCTCAAATATTTTCATTCCTTCAGGTTGGAAAAAAAATTTTATTCCATGTAGGAATTTTTATGAAATTGTTATACCAGTATGTTCATGCTGTTTTTACAGCCCTTTGACTAACTTCTCTCCTGACTATATAGTTTTTGTTAATATCTTTTAAAAATGTATATTTTGGTGTCAATCCTTTTAAAGCTTTTAGGTAAAACATATAATTGACATATTTGATAAAAATCAGCAAATTGATCATTAGGCAAATTGGCTTTCAATGAATTGATTTGAGAGAAATTAACCTACTTCTTATTTCTTGTATGTAGCACAAATCCTAGCAAAATAAGTGTATTTCATTTTCTTTTGACTTGTAAAGTTATATATAAGCAACTGTTTTTATGACCTAGAGAGATCTAGGTAGGTGCTAGTGGAGTCACTTTGTGAAAGTGAAAGTTGTTCGGTCAAGTCTGACTCTTTGCAATTCCATGGACTATACAGTCCATCAAATTCTCCAGGACAGAATACTGGAGTGGGTACCCTTTCCCTTCTTCAGGGGATCTTCACAACCCAGGGATCAAACCCAGGTCTCCCGCATTGCAGGCGGACTCTTTACCAACTGAGCTATTAGCCACTTTAGAAAGATTTATTAACTCCTCTCAATCTCTCTTTGTTTGAAAACATATACTAATAATTCCCTTCATCTCTTTCAAGAATTTGGGAGGGATTAAATGATGTATATGCAGGACTTTATAAACTGTAGAATACTATAAAAATATAAAGGAGTCACAAAGCAGCTGAATCCAAAAGGTCATTTTCATGACCAATCTATCTTTGTAAAAATGTTCCACACTTATCTGTAAGTCTGAATGGTACATTCATTCTTGAGGACTTTCGGAGCTAATCCACCAGAGATCCAAGATTTTAATGGTTTCATGGGTATTTCCAAGGCATTTATCACACCCCTATTTTCAAGAAAAGCAAGCATATTATTTCTTTCTAGAATTCCTCTAGGATTGTAACCTACAGAGGGTAACCACTGCAAATCAGGAGCAGCCAATTTGCAATCAGGAGGAATCCATTCGTCAAGCATCAGGAGGAATATCGAGAGCCAAGTTCACTAGAGAAGCAGAGATCAAGGGGCAAATTAAAAAAAAAAAAGTTTGTTTGTTTGTTTTTCTTATACAGTCCCATTTTTAAACACTTACAAGGAGGGAAATGGCATCTGGGGATTCCTCTCCTTCAGAATGTTGCAGACACCCTGCTTGCCTTCTGTTAGACTTCTTAGTAACTGGTCTAGAGATCTGAGCTTAAACAGCAAGATAATAGTTATTTTCTTATCTCTAAATATGACAGTGAAATAAAGGACGCCCTAAGTTCTTGATCTTCTTTGTGAGTGGATATCATTGGTTCAGTTCAGTTCAGTTGCTCAGTCATGTCCAACTCTGTGACCCCATGAATCGCAGCATGCCAGGCCTCCCTGTCCATCACCAACTCCCAGAGTACACTCAAAGTCATGCCCATCAAGTCAGTCATGCCATCCAGCCATCTCATCCTCTGTCGTCCCCTTCTCCTCCTGCCCCCAATCCCTCCCAGCATCAGAGTGTTTTCCAGGAAGTCAACTCTTCGCATGAGGTGGCCAAAGTATTGGAGTTTCAAATGTTCAAACTACCTCACAGTTGCACTCATCTCACACACTAGTAAAGTAATCCTCAAAATTCTCCAAGCCAGGCTTCAGCAATACGTGAACTGCGAACTTCTAGATGTTCAAGCTGGTTTTAGAAAAGGCAGAGGAACCAGAGATCAAACTGCCAACATCCGCTGGATCATCAAAAAAGCAAGAGAGTTCCAGAAAAACATCTATTTCTGCTTTATTGACTATGCCAAAGCCTTTGACTATGTGGATCACAATAAATTGTGGATATTGTTAGTAGCCTTATGGTATAAGGACTGGAAAAAGGTCAATTCAGTCCATTTAATCTTCATTTTACAGATGAAGTTAGTGAGTTTAAGCAGTTGGCCAATGGCTGAACACTTAGTACACTCTGGAGATGGGATTCAGCCCCAGGACTGTGTGGCTTGGGAAGCTGTGCCCTAGCTCACTGTAAGAAGTATATGGTTGGTGCATGTGTGCATGCTGTCTTTTCAGTCGCATCCAACTCTTTGCAACCCTATGGACTGGAGCCCGCCAGGCTCCCCTGTCCATTGGATTCACCAGTATGCTTGCCTGGGTTGGCATTTCCTTCTTCAGAGTCTCTTCCCAGCTGAGAGATGGAACCTGTTCTCCCACACCACAGGCAGATGCTTCACCGTCTGGGCCACCAGGGAAGATTACTGTAAGTAAAACTGACTCCTAATTGATGAAAACCATAATTCATCCCAGCACCATGTTTTGATTTCCACTGTGACATTAGGTCAAACAGAAAGAGAAGCATGGGAGATAGGAGAATGGTTTTAATCCTAATGGCAAGACAGGGTGTAATGCCACTCCAGCTTTGGAGAAAGCTCTGCATCTACTGAGGCCACTTAGTCCAATTCCTGAGACTCGACACTGGAGTCCTCTAACACGCAGACCTCCTCAGTCAGTTCTATCAATGCTTCTATGCAATCTGTGTTCCTGGGCTTATGGTTTCTCATACATAAGATAAGAATAACAATATTAAATACTGTTATGATTACTGTGAGGATTAAATGTGTTGAGATAATAGTGACTGGCGCGGGAAAAAGTGAGAGCAAATGAAGAGAGAGAACTCTGTTTTTGTAGATAAGTAAAACTCTTGAGAGTCCCTTGGACTGCAAGGAGACCCAACCCGTCCATTCTAAAGGAGATCAGTCCTGGGTGTTCTTCGGAAGGAATGATGCTAAAGTCGAAACTCCAGTTCTTTGGCTACCTCATGTGAAGAGTTGACTCATTGGAAAAGGCTCTGATGCTGGGGGATTGGAGGCAGGAGGAAAAGGAGATGACAGAGAATGAGATGGCTGGATCACTGACTCGATGGATGTGAGTTTGAGTGAACTCCGGGAGTTGGTGATGGACAGGGAGGCCTGGTGTGCTGTGATTCATGGGATTGCAAAGAGTCGGACCCAACTGAGCGACTGAACTGAACTGAAGAGACAGAAATAGATGTTTAGAAAAAATCTACTTCTGCTTTATTGACTACACCAAAGCCTCTGACTGTGTGGATCACAACAAACTGTGGAAAATTCTTCAAGAGATGGGAAAACCAGACCACCTGACCTGCCTCCTGAGAAATCTGTATGGGGGTCAAGAAGCAACAATTAGAACTGGACATAGAATAACAGACTGGTTCCAAATAGGGAAAGGAGTACATCAAGGCTGTATATTGTTATCCTGCTTATTTAACTTTTATGCAGAATACATCATGAGAAATGCTGGGCTGGATGAAGCACAAGCTGGAATCAAGATTGCTGGGAGATATATCAATAACCTCAAATATGCAGATGACACCACCCTCATGGCAGAAAGTGAAGAAGAACTAAAGAGCCTCTTGATGAAAGTGCAAGAGGAGAGTGAAAAATTTGGCTTATAACTCAACATTCAGAAAACGAAGATCATGGCACCCAGTCCTATTACTTCCTGGCAAACAGATGGGGAAACAATGGAAACAGTAAGAGACTTTATTTTGGGGGCTCCAAAATCACTGCAGATTGTGACTGCAGCCATGAAATTAAAAGATGCTTACTCCTTGGAAGAAAAGCTATGACCAATCTAGACAGCATATTAAAAAGCAGAGACATTACTTTGCCAACCAAGGTCCATCTAGTCAAAGCTATGGTTTTTCCAGTAGCCATCTATGGATGTAAGAGTTGGACTATAAAGAAAACTGAGAGCTGAATATTTGATGCTTGTGATCTGTGGTGTTGGAGAAGACTCTTGAGAGTCCCTTGGACTGCAAGGAGATCCAACCTGTCCATCCTAAAGGAAATCAGTCCTGAATATTCATTGGAAGGACTGATGCTGAAGCTGAAACTCCAAATACTTGACCACTTGATGCTAAGAACTGATTCATTGGAAAAGACCCTGAGGCTGGATAAGATTGAAGGCAGGAGGAGAATGGGACAGCAGAGGATGAGATGGTTGGATGGCATCACTGACTCAATGGATATGAGTTTGAGCAAGCTCCAGGAGTTGGTGATGGACAGGGAAGCCTGGCATGCTGCAGTCCATGGGGTCGCAAAGAGTCGGACATGACTGAGCAACTGAACTGAAATGCACTGAAGAGACAGCAGACAAAAGGCAATACTTGGTCTTCCAGGTGTTACCCCTTTCCAAGCTCATCTCCTTCCATTCTCTTCTCAGATTCCTATACTCTAGCCATACTGACCTGTTTTTTCCAATTTATACCTTGCTTTCTAATATTATTAGTGCATCCATTCTCCTTGAAACAATGTAATTGTCCATTTTATAATTCATGCAACAATTACTTTCTAAACTTTGACAGGCTTGATGAAGTTTATACAGAAGTGTTTTTATTTATGTGTTGTATTTTATCTACTCGACTAGATTTTAATCCCTTAGAGATTCTTACTGCTTTTTGAATCCTGTATGGCACCTACAAATGTTTATTAAATTGAATCAAATTTCCATAATCTTGCTTTATTTCTTTCTATGGGGAAGCAATTAACCAATATCGTGATTTTTTCAAAATTGTTCTTAGAGTTTTTAAAGAAATACAATCTTCTTTTCATTCTTTTATCCAATATTTATCTGCCAATACAGTTGTTTTGGAATAAGACACGGCACTTATGTAATGAAAAACTCATTTCACAACCCTGGATGCACTTTAGAATCATGTAGGAAGCTTAACAAAATCCTGACGCCTAGTATACACCTCAGAATAAATGAATCAGAATCTGCCTTACTGTTTATTTGGAGGAAGTGGTCAATTTACAGACATGGATTTTTTTTTTTTTCAAGTTTCACAGGCCATTTTAATGTTAAGCCAGAGTTGAAATACTGGCTTAAATCTACAATCTTATAATTTGAAGAGAAACAGGTGACCAAGCATTGCCAGGCTGTATTCAGAATATCAACTTCTTTAACCTCAGAGAATTACTTGGAGCCTATCCCAATCAGCAGAACAAAGTGGTAGCGCCAGTAGGCCAAAGTCTGATGTGATTAACAATCTGTGGGAGTTCCGGTCAATGACACATTTCCCCAGACACAGAGATCACTGTCGAAACCAGAGTAAGCAACCTGAGGGACAAATCCTTTTTAGTCAAACGATGATTAACAGTGTGGAATAAAGAGTTTGGCTTTGAGGTCAGGCACAATAGAATTTGAATTCTAAGCCTGCCACTTATTTTATGGGCAGCCTCTGTCTATATGAACCTTAATTTTCTCCCATATAAAATGAGAACAATAATTCTAACTTTAAAGAGTTGATACATTTTTAAGAAATATATATACAGTTTCTTAAAACTGTGGTCATGGCCTCTGAGAATCAGCTTCCTTCAAATCCTAAAGCACAGCAGACGATTCTTAACAAATACACTTACTCAGGGCTACAGAGAAATCACACTGACCTTATTCTACACAGGCAACAAATCATGGCTTGCTATTAGTGAGTTTTACCCTTGAATTCTAGTTCTATTAGCCAGAAACTCCTATGTTTATAGGTTGGCCTATAAAAGACACAGAATTACTCATGTCCTTAAAAATCCTGGACTTGCATCAGCCAGAAACTTTGAGATTCATTTCTTCCCACATGCACACCCATCTTCATTTTCATTCTTTCATCCCCTATTCCCTTATCCATGACACCTCTGGCAGGATGCCTGGAAGGAAACTCATGACCCATTAAGTTAACTTACCTCAGGGGTAGTAGACAAACAGGCTTAATTTAACCCAGAAGACACCGAGAAAGAATGACTTGGAAACAGAGACCAGGCTGAGCTAATACACAGGCAGCCTTGAGAACTATCATTTATAGTAGAGTGTAGAGCGTTCAAGCACAGATAAGCTCACTCTGAAGGCAGTGAGCCAGGAGCCAAGTTTCAATGTTAATTATAAGATAACTGGTAAGTCTCTGCTCCACATATTGCAGGGAATTTGATCAGCCAAAAGAGTGAATATCTGTTCTGCTCCCGCACAAGCCACCAGGAGCAAATTTGTGACTCAAAGGTAATGAACATGTGCAGCGATACATCCAACACCTCCCCACCACCTTTCCTCCCAAAGAGGAAGTCATGAAATGTTATCACCTTTATGTAAGTTTGAATCCTTAATTACCTCCAATCTTGATGAGTTATTTTGGTGTGTGTGAGTATCTGTAAAAATCTTTTAAAAAAATAGGGAGGAACTCATATTCTTTCTCAAATATGTTGCTCCAATGACTTATTTCTGCTGCCCCATTTAACGCAAAAACAGAAAATGAGAAGAGTAAGAACTATGAGTGAAGTGGAATCTAAGAGAAACCACAGAATCTGCTAACAGGTTGTCTTTTCCGAGTCTTTCCATGTCACATATCTGCATTCATCACTCCAGTACTGGATGGAAATTACTATGAGAAAGAGCTACTTGGGAATCTTACTTTGTTCATGTAACACCCAAAACCATGGTCTAGTAATAAGCATGGTCCTACTTGACCTATTGCTTTCTTTCTCTTCAAACATCCTTGTACTGTAATTAAGTTTTCTTTGATTCCTTCTTGCTCTTAAATGGTTCCTAGGTAAGCGGGAAAGCAGTCTTGGAGGCACAACCACCTTGAAGGGAAAAATGTCCGTTCCTGAATCAAAAGGAGCTGCCAGTAGGGCTAGAGAAAGGCAGGGGTGGGAAGAGGAGGACACAATTTCCTCTTTCTACTGTTAACTTACAATTAACTATCATTTTTCAGAAAACAGTCTTTTTGATAATGTCCATGGGTCTCCCATGAATCGTTGCCCATATATATATATGACAGTTTTCAATTGTGAGTTGTAGTTGTAAAAAGTGGTGGAGGATACTCACTCATTCTTTCGTTTAGCAGGTATTTTTTTCAGCCCCTGTTATGTGTCAAGAATTCTGTTGGATGGTAACAGTATGAAGACATAGAACATGTAGACCCCCAAAGAGCTCATAGTTCAGAACAGAACACACAGATGCATAAAAACGATTCCAACATCATGTGAGATTTTTATAGCAATGTGGTGCTATGTACAATTTTTATCGAGACCACACTAAAGTAGAAGAGAATGTAAATCTAGCCACAGGCATGAAGGAATTCATATATGAAAGTTAAATATATCAAGCACTGGAACTGAAATTTGAAACAGAATAAGAGTTTGCCAGACAGCACAGGGGAAGGTATTATAGAACAACCGAGAGTATGGAAATGAGTAGATGGGTAGCAGCAGCAAGATAAACTTTGAGGGTTAAAAGATGAGGCTACAGCAGGACAGGGGCCAGGATTTAGATTTGATTTCTTCTCTGGATGATGGACAGTTACCAAAGAATCTGAAGCAGAGAAACAGCAAAGGCAGATTCACTGTGGTCAAGCTTAAGCTGGAAGCAGAGGAGAATGTTGACTGGAGGAGAAGACATGGAGATTGTTGCAGTGGTCCAGACAGGAGGATGCTGGTAGTACCACTGGAGATGGAGAGGGGGATAGGACCAAGAAAGGATGCAGGAACACAGGAAACACTTGGGCATTAGGGCAAAGCTTTTCAACTTGGGCAAACCTATGAGAAGCACACTGACAGTGAAGTCACTCAGTTGTGTCCAGCTCTTTGCGACCCCATGGACTGTAGCCCACCAGGCTCCTCCCTCCATGGGATTCTCCAGGCAAGAGTACTGGAGTGGGTTGCCATTTCCTTCTCCAGGGGATCTTCTCGATCCAGGGATCAAACCCTGGTCTCCTGCATTCCAGGCACACACTTTAACCTCTGAGCCACCAGGGAAGATCCATGAGAAGCACGCTAATATGAGAAAATTCAGTAAGTAGTTTACAGCAGCATATGGTCCAACAAGGGACTAACTGAAATAGTATACAATATCCTACATATCTTGTATAGTATTATGAGATATACCTATATACCCAAATATGCAAATTTAAATATCAAATGTTCTCATCATTTAAATTCCAAACCATAGAATTCCAGTTGGCATTTGGGTTGAGGGCAATGGAATAAAGAGAGGTGCAAAAAGTCAGGATAGTTTGACTCTCTCCTTTTTCCCCTATATCCTCTGATATTCCTTTTAAGAGAGAGTGTTTTTGTGTGGGGTGGTTACCATCAGAAAACCTGAGTCAAGGGCACTACTTTGTACAAATTAACTCTCTTTTCCCCATACATACTTTAAAAAGTTTATGATGAAGGACTAAGTCTTCCTTTCAAGGAAGAAATTATCAGCAACTTGTCAAATATTATAAATTATACTCAAAATGTAATCCACATGTGTTTAAACTAGGCCTTGTGGAAAGAAATATAAATAAGATATTATGACTAGTATTAAAATTATAAAAGTAAAGGCACTGGACTTCAAAGTAAAATATACCACTTGATAGATCTTAAAGACTACTTGTATCACATGGAGAATTTCCCCAGGTACTGATATGCATGCTAACATTTCCCACCATCAGGATTGTTTTTCATCAAACCATGATGTCTTCTCATAGCCTATGCATAGAACACATGTTTCTGTTCCTAAGATATTCCTCATGCTTCCTGGAACCTAAAATAATCTCCATTTCTATATCTTTATGGCAACTGCTTGTGAGGATGAATTTTGTGTCATTCCAGTCATTCAAGGGAGTTTTCAGATGAGATTAACATCAAAAATGGTAAACTCTGAGTAAAGCAGATTGCCTTCCATAATGTGTTTGGGCTATACTCAATCAGTTGAAGTCCTGATAGAACAAAAAGACTTGTCTCCCTAAGCAAGAGGCAGTTCTCCAGAAAGCTCTCTTTAGACATCATCTGCACCTTTCTCTTTCCTGAGTCTCCATGCTCTAGTCTTCAACTAGGCCTTTACCACTGGCTCTGAGCCTGCTGGCCCACTCTGCAAATTTTGGAACTGCCAGCCTCCATAGTTTCATGAGCCAACTCCTTAGAAAATATATCTTTCTATATATGGATACGTCCTACTTGTTCTGTTTCTTTGGAGAAAATTAATATACCACCCCAAATTCATGATTCTTCCTAAAGCATCCATTTTCTCTTGTTTAAGAGTTGGCAAGATATACCTATATCACAAGAATGGGAAACAACATGTTAAAAAGTTGTCACAAACAAACACAAACATACACAAACAACATTTATACATGACAAATATCTGATCAATTTAATTTGCCATCAGATTACTGATTTACACATAGAGACAAAGTCATTCATAGTCAGAATTACAGTCATTCCTAGTCACAATGCAAAATAAAGGTTTTTTTCAGCCTTTTTTCCATTTTTTCTCCTTTAACCTACCTCTACTAACTATTACTCTTCCTGTCCATAACTTCCTAATAGCCCCTATGAAACTTCAGCCAGTTGTTCGCTATAGTAAGAACTCTTAATCACGTCTTCCTACTCTATAACCCTGAATCATCTTTTCCTCCCCACTCTATACATCCAAACAGTCATCAAATCACACTGATTTCTCCTACTCCTCTATTTGTCACTCTTTTGTACAGCATTGGAAATCCAGAAACATTTAATCCTAGGCTCTGAGTCCACCACTAGCTTTGATAAAACTGAAGACCCTTTATGGCCTACATTTGGTTGAACTGAGTAGTGTATACATAGGTGGATGTATATGAATGTGAATATGTATTTGTATATGTGCTACATATATGGTGAACTTGAATTTCATATCATGAGTGGGTGAAGAAGGAGCATTATAACATGGCTTGTTCAAATGAAGCAAATATGAAAGCATTTATATAATTCTGTTAGGAACTATGCATACAGAAGCTGCTGCTGCTGCTAAGTCGCTTCAGTCGTGTCTGACTCTGTGCAACCCCATAGATGGCAGTCCACCAGGCTCCCCTGTCCCTGGGATTCTCCAGGCAAGAATGCTGGAGTGGGTTGCCATTTCCTTCTCCAATGCATGAAAGTGAAAAGTGAAAGGGAAGTCACTCAGTCGTGTCTGACCCTCGGCGACCCCATGGACTGCAGCCCACCAGGCTCCTCCGTCTATGGGATTTTCCAGGCAAGAGAACTGAAGTGGGGTGCCATTGCCTTTTCCATCACACAGAAGAACCCAATAAGGATTCATGCAAAAATGAGAGTAGCTTTGAACAGGATCATGGATGTTCTTTCAAATGTTGTAATTGTGTCTGAAAGGAGAGCATTTTAGATCCTGAGAAACTTCCTCAGGTTAACACAGAAAAAACTCTACAAAAGTCCCCTTGGTATCTTTTCATAACACAGAAATGGTGGCATATGAGTCCCATGCCTTGCTTTAGGCACCACCATAAATCAGTGTCAACTTCAGGCAAACAAAACCAAAGAAGCGTCTTGCCTCCTTGTCCCCAGACTGTTTTCTTAACAATGCCACCTGCATTGCTTCCTTAACTTCAGCTGACCTCTGGGATCCAAGACACACAGAAAAATAGATTATGTGATGTGGAGCAAATGGAGGGAGGGAGACCCAACTAAATCCCTGGATAATAAACCTGGCAGCAGTTTTTGTACTGTGAAACACAGAACACTGATTTTCCCAGAGACCTCAGGAGTCCTACTCGTGTTTGGGGAGGGCTGCAAGGAGCCCTCTGGAGAAGGCAATGACACCCCACTCCACTACTCTTGCCTGGAAAATCCCATGGACGGAAGAGCATGGTGGGCTGCAGTACATGGGGTCGCGAAGAGTCGGACATGACTGAGTGACTTCACTTTCACTTTTCACTTTCATGCATTGGAGAAGGAAATGGCAACCCACTCCAGTGTTCTTTCCTGGAGAATCCCAGGGATGGGGGAGCCTGGTGGGCTGCCATCTATGGGGTCACTCAGAGTCGGACACGACTGAAGCGACTTAGCAGCAGCAGCAGCAAGGAGCCCTCAGACCCTTCACCCACACCCAGCCATAAAGATTGCACTTTTTCTGTTTTTAAACATTGTGAAGATAACGGCAATCTTTTTCTAAAGGTCCCATGCATGCAATGCTACACTCAGTGGCCCCAACGCTGCAATAGGCCACCTCCAACCCATGCCTCTTCCAGAGACTCCTGGACACTACCAGGCAAGTCTGGATCAGTCTCTTATGGGGTCACTGCTCCTTTCTTCTGGGTACTGGTGTGCACAGGGTTCTGTTTGTGCCCTCCAAGAGTCTGTTTCCCTAGTCCTTTGTAAGTTCTGGTGGCTCTCTGGTGAGTTAATGGTGACCTCCTCCAAGAGGGCTTATGCCATCCCCAGGTCTATTGCACCCAGAGCCCCTGCCCACACAGCAGGCCACTGCTGACCCGTCCCTCCTCAGGAGACACCAAACACAGTTCTGTGTGAGCCTCTGTGGAGTCTCTGGGTCCTGGTGGGCACGAGGTTTGTTGAGCCCTCTGAGCATCTCTGGTGGGTATGGGGTTTGATTCTAAATGCGATTTTCCCCTCCTACTGTCTTGCTGGGGCCTCTCTGCCCTAGGTGGGGAATCTCCTCACAGCCACTCCAGCACCACACAGCTCAAGCAGCCTTTTGAAGGAGGTCACCATTCTCTTCATTACCTCCATCATAGTTTGGCCTCAGGTGAAATAACAGGGAGGGAACACAGCCCTGCTCATCAAGAGAAAATTGGATTAAAGATTTACTGAGCACGGCCCCGCCCACTAGAACAAGACCTAGTTTCCCCTCAGTCTCTCCCATCAGGAAGCTTCCATAAGCCTCTTATCCTTATCCATCAGAGGGCAAACAGAGTGAATAACCACAAACAGAGTGAAAACTAACCAATCTGATCACATAGACCACAGCCTCGTCTAACTTAATAAAACTATGAGCCATGCCATGTAGGGCCACCCAAGAAAGACAGGTTATGGTGGAGAGTTCTGACAAAATGTGGTCCACTGGATATGGGAATGGCAAACCACATTCATCATGCTTGCCTTGAGAACCCCATGAACAGTATGAAAAGCAAAAATATAGGACACTGAAAGATGAACTCCCCAGGTCAGTAGGTGCCCAATATGCTATGGGAGATTCAGTGAAGAATAACTCCAGAAAGAATGAAGAGACAGAGCCAAAGCAAAAACACCACCAGTTGCGGATGTGACTGGTGATGGAAATAAAGTTCGATGCTATAAAGGGCAATATTGCACAGGAACCTGGAATGTTAGATCCATGAATCAAGGCACATTGGAAGTGGTCAAACAGGAGATGGCAAGAGTGGACATTGACATTTTAATAATCAGTGAACTAAAATGGACTGGAATGGGTGAATTTAACTCAGATGAATATTATATCTACTACTGTGGGCAAGAATCACTTAGAAGAAATGGAGTAGCCATCATAGTCAACAAAAGAGTCTGAAATGCAGTACTTAGATGCAATCTCAAAAATGACAAAATGATCTCCGTTTATTTCCAAGGCAAACCATTCAATATGACAGTAATCCAAGTCTATGTCCTGACCAATAATGCTGAAGAAGCTGAAGTTAAACAATTCTATGAAGACCTACAGGACCTTCTAGAACTAACACCCAAAAAAGATGTCCTTTTCATTATAGGGGGCTGGAATGCAAAAGTAAGAAGAAAGACCTGGAGTAACAGGAAAATTTGGCCTTGGAACGCAGAATGAAGCAGGGCAAAGTCTAATAGAGTTTTGCCAAGAAAATGCACTGATCATAGTAAACACCCTCTTCCAACAACATAAGAGAAGACTCTACATATGGACATCACCAGATGGTCAACACCAAAATCAGATTGATTATATTCTTTGCAGCCAAAGATGGAGAAGCTCTATACAGTCAGCAAAAACAAGACCGGAGCTGACTATGGCTCAGATCATGAACTCCTTATTGCCAAATTCAGACTTAAATTGAAGAAAATAGGGAAAACCACTAGACCATTCACATATGACCTAAATAAAATCCCTTATGACTATACAGTGGAAGTGACAAATAGATTCAAGTGATTAGATCTGATAGAGTTCCTGAAGAACTTTGGATGGAGGTTCATGACATTGTACAGGAAGCAGTGATCAAGACCATCCCCAAGAAAAAAGAAATGGAAAAAGGCAAAATGGTTGTCTGAGGAGGCCTTACAATCAGCTATGAAAAAGAAGAGAAGTGTAAGGCAAAGTTGAAAAGGAAAGATATATCCACTTGAATGCAGAGTTCCAAAGAATAGCAACGAGGGATAAGAAAGACTTCCTCAGTGATCAATGCAAAGAAATAGAGGAAAACAATAGAATGAGAAAGACTAGAGATCTCTTCAAGAAAATTAGAGATACCAAGGGAACATTTCATGCAAAGATGGGCTCAATAAAGGACAAAAATGGTATGGACCTAACAGAAGCAGACTATATTAAGAAGAGGTGGCAAGAATACACAGAAGAACTATACAAGAAAGATCTTCATGGCCTGGATAATCATAAAGGTGTGATCACTCACCTAGAGCCAGACATCCTGGAATACAAAGTCAAGTGGGCCTTAGGAAAGATTGATCATGGGAGGGGAAGGGGATGACAAGGATGAGACAGTTGGTTGGCATCACCGACTCAATGGTCATGAGTTTGAGTAAACTCTAGGAGTTGGTGTGCCTGGCATGCCGCAGTTCATGGGGTCAAATGGAGTCAGACATGACTGAGTGACTGAACTGAACTGAAACATTGTGATTCCACTTATTTTTTATCTGGGGAAAGAATTCACCCATTTTTAATTGAAAATATTGACATAACATGTAATACACTGATTCAGGACAGCTAGGTGCTAGTTTTGCCATTGAGACTTCATATTCTGGCACCTTAGATTCTCATTTATATAGAGAGATAACACTACGTTCTTTGCTTTCTATAAAGATCAAATGAATTGATACTTATTAAAGGTCTTTGAAAAACTAGAAGATACAATACCAACACAAATGTGGTGTTTGTAGCATGATGCTGACTATATGTTACCTATTCAACAAAAACTATTTAGTGGCTCGATGGTTAAAAATTCACCTGGCAATGCAGGAGACACAGGTTTGATTCCTAGTTTGGGAAGATGCCCCGGAGAAGGCAATGGCACCCCACTCTAGTATTCTTGCCTGGGAAATCCCATGAACAGAGGAGTTTGGCAGGCTACAGTCCATGGAGTCACAAAAGAGTCGGACACACCTTATAAACTGCTGCTGCTGCTGCTAAGTCGCTTCAGTCGTGTCCAACTCTGTGCAACCCCATAGACAGCAGCCCACCAGGCTCCCCTGTCCCTGGGATTCTCCAGGCAAGAACACTAGAGTGGGTTACCACTTTCTTCTCCAGTGCATGAAAGGGAAAAGTCAAAGTGAAGTCACTCAGTCATGTCCGACGCTTTGTGACTCCATGGACTGCAGCCTACCAGGCTCCTCTGTCTATCGGATTTTCCAGGCAAGCATGCTGGAGTGGGGTGCCATTGCCTTCTCTGCCTTAAATTCCATAGTGATGCTGCAAGCTAACCCTTAGCCTATTTTCCTTCACAATATCAAGGACATTGGAGACTATGCAGACTCTGTGATTGTTATTTCTTTGTTCTGTAGTTCTGAAAAATCTCTGTTCTTATTTTTCCAATACATTTGTTTCAGCAGCTTCCCAGGTGGCCCAAGGGCTGAGAATCTGCCTACCAATACAGGAGACACAGGAAGCGCAGGTTCACACCCTGGGTTGAGAAGTTCCCCTGGAGGAGGAAACGGCACTCCAGCATTTCTGCCTGGAAAGTTCCATAGGCAGAGGAGTTTGGAGGGCTGCAGTCCAGGGGGTCCCAAAGAGTAGACATGACTGAGCACAACAACCAAAAGCAGCAAAATTCTTTTTTTTTTAAGTGAAGCTCAT
This sequence comes from Nanger dama, assembly GCA_917880005.1. Classification (NCBI taxonomy): domain Eukaryota; kingdom Metazoa; phylum Chordata; class Mammalia; order Artiodactyla; family Bovidae; genus Nanger; species Nanger dama. The sequence continues at coordinate 7,219,281 of CAKJTW010000032.1, read as the reverse complement.
GTGGAATAACATTATATTTAAAAACAAAAGAGAGAACAAAAGATATTGAACCACTTAAAATAGGAGGGAGACCCCCTGATACAAGCTGACCCTCCTGCCCAAGCCACCCCAGGTACACCTCGGTAGAATCCACGGCTCAGCTAGTCAGAGTTGAATGACTCCCTTATTTGTGATCACATCTAATAAATATTTTTATTATTTTAAAAATTATTCTAAATATTATTATACTCAATGAGTTGCAGTTTTTTTCAAGAGGCAGTGTGGGTCACTTGTAAATTTTTAGTGACATTTTAATTTTAATTAAGTATTTACTTGTCAGTTGATTTCAATTTTGCCCTTCTTAACAGCCTGAACTTTGATTTGAGGAATCACTTTCTCTCCTTTGCAAGAAATATTGATAGGTCCAAAAACAGAGGTGACTGACTGCTTCAGATAAAAGATGTTCAGGTAACTCAAGCTAAGTCAATCAGACTTTTTCTTTAAAACCTCAAAATTTTGACAAAAATAACGGTAAAGTGCATTCACCTGGGTGATGAATCCAAATAGGTCTCTGGAATCTGAGGTTGTTGAGGCCAGAAATTTTGGGCCAAATTGGCTCCTCTTGTGTCTGACTTATTTCCTAGCCTTTTCTCCAGCTTTCGTAACCATTCTATAAGCTCCTTTCTATCCCCCTGAGTAAATTTCTTTTGTTTAATTTAACCAGATATTTTGCTTGCAAAACAAAAACTCTAGCTAAATTTATATCCTCAATAACCTTCCAATTATACTGGACTACATTTAACTAGATAAACACTTATCAAAGAACCATCCATGTAACTATAATATATTCTGCCATGTGCTTATCATAGTGCTGATATTGGGCATGGAATTTGACACATATTTTCTAAATTAGTTGCCACAAAATATTATGAACAGATATTATTTTCTCAATTTTATGGATGAACAAAGGCTTAAACAAGTCATATAACTTTTCTAAGCTCATGTAGCTAGAGAATAGCCTAGAAGTTCAATTCAGTTCAGTTGACTAGCTCAGTCATGTCCAACTCTTTGCAACCCAATGAATCACAGCACGCCAGGCCTCCCTGTCCATCACCAACTCTCGGAGTTTACCCAAACTCATGTCCATGGAGTTGGTGATACCATCTAATATCTCATCCTCTGTCATCCCTTTATTCTCCTGCCTTCAATCTTTCCCAACATCAGAGTCTTTTCAAATGAGTCAGCTCTTCACATCAGGTGCCAAAATATAGAAATTCAAAGATCGGTTAATTTGGCTTCTCAGCTCTGGTTCTTTTTCATCTTATATACTCCATCATGAGTTGAATTATGGCTGATGAACTGTTTCACTCAGTGTCTTGATTTTACTTTGGGGTTGTTACAGTATTCATTCTAGTTATGGAGATAATAAAATATTATATTAATTAGAGGATAAATTTATTTGCATTTCTATGTTGAGAAGGATGTATGAATGTAAATACATATTTAAAACACTAGTGCTGTTGAAAGAGTAAGAACAACAGCTAGAAGACATTACATTTTACACTACCTCCTATATATATTCTTAGCCAAAATGCACTTCAGCTAAACATTTATTGATTAAGCATCATTCACCTCTCCTGGAGTTCAGGAACTGCTTTGGTGTTTTATTAGTAATTCTGCTGATATACACAAAATCATGTTTGGTCTCAGTCTTCAGATAGGAACATTTCATTTGTTTCCTTTGAGGTTTTGGCACATACCTGGCATTTCAGGTGGAGTCTAATTTTAACTCTAGATCTTCACTTTACTTATTGTGATTAAGGAAACATAATACTATGGACAGAAAGAAATCACCCAAAATGTTAGGGAATGATATGCATTAAGATTTGATTTGAAATTTCTCTCACCTACTGTTTTACCTCATGCACAGATCAAGACATAAAATGTTCATCTTCCAAATATAAAAAAAATTATTTTGGAAAAATGCACCTGCATGTAACACATTAAAAAAAAATTAACCCTAGCAGAATTACCTACATACACACAAAATAAAATAGAGTATTTGTGTGCATCTGTGTATATGCATGGGGTTTCCCAGATGGCTCAGTGGTAAAGAATCCACCTGCCAATGCAGGAGACTCAGGAGAAGTACAGTGAAATAAACTAGCGAAGGGTGCAAAAAGGAGCATTTCAGGAGAAACAGAAAAGACCTCCACATTTTAAAAGAATTCCATTAGTCACTACTAGTGAACAGTGAGCAAATGGAGAGGGCATCATGAGAGGAGTTAGACAGGGGCCAAATCATCCAGGGCCTTGATCAGGTGTTGGGTTTTATTCTCAGCGCAAGGGGAGGCTAATCAGGAAAGTGCGAAGGTATAATTTATGTTTTTATGTTTATTCTAACTGCTAGGTAGAAAATGCACTGGAAAAAATACCAGGTTATTGCAATAGCACTGACGAAAACAGTGCTTCTTTAGATGAGGTGGGAGTGATATAGATGGAGAAAAATGGCAGGAGATGGAGAGAGGAGAGGAGAAAAGAGGAAAAGAAAGGTTGTTCTTGCTTGCAATAAGTAAAATAACTTTTGTGCAACTTTATATGAATAATTCACTCTTATGTGTGTGCATATCAGACAAAAGAATAAGGAAGTAAAAACATAACCCAATTCTACCTCCCTGAATCAGACACCTTTCTCCACACTCAAACAGTCACACAGAAACATTTGCAAACACTCACAAAGACACGCAAGATAATATTAGATACACATTTCTCCACTTTGCTTTCTTCATCCCTATTACCTTATATACATTTGATGCATTCGTAATTAGGTACACAGTTGTATCATCTGTTTGTATTGCAGTCGATTCATTCCTTCCCCATAGATGGCTTTTAGCTTTATTGATAGTTTTTCAGCACTAAAAATAATGCTGTTTTAAATATCTTTATTATATATCGGTGTCTAGTCAAGGCTATGGTCTTTCCTGTGGTCATGTATGGATGTGAGAGTTGGACTGTGAAGAAGGCTGAGCGCCGAAGAATTGATGCTTTTGAACTGTGGTGTTGGAGAAGACTCTTGAGAGTCCCTTGGACTGCAAGGAGATCCAACCAGTCCATTCTGAAGATCAGCCCAGGGATTTCTTTGGAAGGAATGATGCTAAAGCTGAAACTCCAGTACTTTGGCCACCTCATGGGAAGAGTTGACTCATTGGAAAAGACTCTGATGCTGGGAGGGATTGGGGGCAGGAGGAGAAGGGGACAACTGAGGATGAGATGGCTGGGTGGCATCACAGACTCGATGGACATGAGTCTGAGTGAACTCCAAGAGATGTAATGAACAGGGAGGCCTGGCGTGCTACGATTCATGGGGTCGCAAAGAGTCGGACACCACTGAGCGACTGAGCTGAACTGAACTGAACTTCTATCTTAGAGATTCTCAGGAGTAGAACTGATGAACAAATAGTTCCATACTGATTTCCAAAAAGCCTATTAAAATCCCCAATTCTACTAGCAATATATGAGAATGAACTCCTCACAAATCCACCAACCATCACTATTATGTGTTGTTCTTTCTTGTCACCTACACCTTCTTTATATGTAGAAAAACTCTGTATAACAGCCTCTGTGCACCAAATACTGCAAAGCCAGGCATTCAATGATAATCTAGTGACATGAAGACTGGATAACGTCAAGATTCCATTCTGGCAAGGGTGGGAAGAGTTCTGTCTAATTTTCAGAGACAGCAATGGGAACAAAATTCAGGGGAACTCAACTCTGAGTTTGGACATGTTAAATTTAAGAGCCCTTTGTCACTTTCAAGTAGAGATTTCCAGCAGGCACTTGAATATATGTCTAGAGTTGAGAGGAAAAGTGTGAACTAGAGGTGAGAAGGCCAAAAGATGGATGATATCTAAAGCTAAGGTAACAGGATAGGAGTATGTTGAGGACAGAGAATAACAGAGGATAGGAGTATGTTGAGGACAGAGAAGAGAAAGATATCAAGCCTGAACATTGAGGAAAGCCAAATTTAGAAGTTAATCTGGAGGAGAATCTGAGAGGTAATCACCAGGGAGAGGAGAGGTTAAGAAGGCCACGTTGAATTTAGGAAAGATCACCACCACACATTCTTTTAGCAGACCCCATCAAATAAAGTTGGAAAAGTGTTCACTGCCTGTGACCAAGAGAAGGTCTTGGAGAAATTGGCAGAGAGCAGTTTCAGGTACAATCTGGAGAAGAAAATAGGGTGAAATGTATCAGGCAGGGGCCAGTGAAGGGCAGAAAGTGAACCATTAAAGGAGGATTCACTGAAGTCATCCCAAATCTTTAAAGTCCAGGAGAGAGGATGTACAGAGAACAAGATTAGAGGAAAGTTCCGGTTAAAGGGATTCTTATTCTACCCAGTCTGGGTTTTTGGAGAAGACTACCATGACAGGTGACCATTTGGCACCTGTGAGCACGGTTAATGGCATCAGGATACAGGTGGCCTCTTGGGCCTTTTTCTGCCCCACTGTGTAAGGCAAGATGAATCTGGGGTTTGCGAATCTGCCATGGGGTCACTGAAGTTAAAAGAACAGGGAAGAGTAGGAGGTTCATGTCAGGTCAAACATCTAGACCAGGATTTGGGTTAAAAATAAGGCAGAAGCTTTAAGAGATCTGTAATCTCAATGAGAGCTGAAGAAAAGGCAGATTTGAAGGAAAGGTAAGCTGGACCCTGGGCTGGCCTAGTTTATTATAGTCAGCTTTGCTCTAGAAGACATATGTGTTCTTAATAATCACTATGCTTGGCAAAATAGCAAAATAAAAACCTCAGGGCTTACTGGGAAAATGAGGTTTGGAATAACATTCAAAAATTTTTGTCAGTGACACATAAAAATAAGTACTGAGACCCAGTGAAAATGAAAGCTTTATTTTATAAATGTTAAATAGTTAAGAAATATATAACTATGACAGTTTACCTTGAAAATGACCTGAAATTTGTCTTTGGAAGTGGACACTGGAAGAGTTACAGCTGAGAGTTACTGGGAAGTAGTGCAAAAAAAACAGTTACAAACCCAGATGAAGATGAGAGTGATTCACAACACATGGGATAAAAGGAGGCAGCTGAGAGCTGTTTGAGGCATCGCACATATGTGTTTGTATACTCCTCCAAAGGCTCAGTTCTGCTTGGGGAAGTTTTCAGTATTCCCCTAGTGTTTCCTGCTCAAGAAATTGAGCATAAGCAAATGGAGGTAGGATTCATGCTCCAATTATTCCCTAATATATCAATCATGTTTTTAAAACAAGCATTATAGCAGAAATTGACTATACCATGAATTCATCAGCTATAAACAGTAGCAGACATCAGCAAAACAATTAGAGACAGGAATGGCTTAACCACGCATCAGCAGTTGTCAGGTGGGCATATTCACAGACCAGCAGTAGAGAATGGGGCCCTTTCCCCCTCAAGGCCATGTAGACCAACTTATCAAGTTTTTGGTTTATTTTTGTTTGTGTTGGGAGAATAAGATTTATCTCTTTTTCTCAATTTTTCTAGGATGATCCTGGTGTAGAATAAAATCAAGATATACTTGACATATAACATTGCTTTATTGAGATGTAACTGATGTATCAGTTCAATTCAGTTCAGTCACTCTGTTCTGTTCCCATGCCCTGCAGTACACCAGGCTTCCTTGTCCATCACCAGCTCCAGGATCTTGCTCAAAGTCATGTCCACTGAGTTACTGATGTCATCCAACATCTTCATCCTCTGTCATCCCCTTCTCCTGCCTTCAATCTTTTCCAGCATCAGCATATTTTCAAATGAGTCAGTTCTTCGCATCAAGTGGCCAAAGTATTGGAGTTTCAGCTTCATCATCAGTCCTTCCATTGAATATTCAGGACTGATTTCCTTCAGGATGGACTGGTTGGGTCTCCTTGCAGTCCAAGAGACTCTCAAAAGTCTTCTCCAACACCACAGTTCACAAGCATCAATTCTTCAGTGCTCAGCTTTCTTTATAGTCCAACTCTCACACCAATACATGACTACTGGGAGAACCATAGCTTTGACTAAACAAACCTTTGTTGGCAAAGTAATGTCTCTGCTTTTTAATATGCTGTCTAGGTTGGTCATAGCTTTTCTTTCAAGGAGCAAGTGTCTTAATTTCATGGCTGCAGTCACCATCCACGGTGATTTTGGAGCCCCCAAAATAGTCTTTCTCTGTTTCCATTGTTTCCTCATCTAATTGCCATGAAGTGATGGGACTGGATGCCATGATCTTCATTTTCTGAATGTTGAGTTTTAAGCCAGCATTTTCACTCTCCTCTTTCACTTTCATCAAGAGGCTCCTTAGTTTTTCTTTGCTTCCGGCCATAACAGTGGTGGCATCTGTATATCTGAGGTTACTGATATTTCTCTGGGCAATCTTGATTCCAGCTTGTGATTCCTCTAGCCCAGCATTTCACATGATGTACTCTGCATATAAGTTAAATAAGCAGGGTGACAATATACAGCCTTGATATACTCCTTTCCCAATTTGGAACCAGTCTGTTGTTCCATGTCCAGTTCTAACTGTTGCTTCTTGACCAGCACAGAGATTTCTCAGGAGTCAGGTAAGATGGTCTGGTATTCCCATCTCTTTAAGAATTTTCCACAGTGTGTTATGATCCATACAGTCAAAGGCTTTGGCATAGTCAATAAAGCAGAAATAGATGCTTTTCTGGAACTCTCTTGCGTTTTTGATGATCCAATGGATACTGGCAATTTGATCTCTGGATCTAAATCCAGGTTGGACATCTGGAAGTTCATACTTCATGTACTGCTGAAGCCTGGCTTGGAGAATTTTGAGCATTACGTTGCTAGCGTATGAGATGAGTGCAATTGTGCTGTAGTTTGAACATTCTTTGGCATTGCCCTTCTTAGGGATTGGAATAAAAACTGACCTTTCTAGTCCTGTGGCCACTGCTGAGCTTTCCAAATTTGCTGGCATATTAAGTGTAGCACTTTCACAGCATCATCTTTTAGGATTTGAAATAGGTCAACTGGAATTCCATCACCTCCACTAGCTTTGTTAGTAGTGATGCTTCCTAAGGCCCACTTGACTCCACATTCCAGGATGTCTGACTTTAGGTGGGTGATCACACCATTATGGTTATCTGGGTCATGAGGATCTCTTTTGTATAGTTCTTCTGTGTAGTCTTGTTCAAGATATACACTATAATGATTTGATATATATATATATTACAAAATGATTATACCACAATAAGCTTAGTTAATATAGTTAATATAGCTATCACGTCATATAATTAAAGTGTGTGTGAATATGTGTGAACAGTAAGAAATTTTAAGACCTACTTTCTTAGCAACTTTCAAATGCATAATGCAGTATTCAGGCAGCAGAGGTCTCAAACAGGGGCACTGTAGCAGAACACACAGGTAATTTTTCCCAAGGTTGTACAGAAAGTCAAAGATAAAACAAAAAATGTAATTTAACCCTCCTTAGCTACAATCTAATTTTATATCCTCTACACCCATTACCAAGATCATGTTCTCCAGAGAGGTTTTGGGTTATTTCTATCCTGCAATCCTGTTTTAGCTTTTAGTTTTGCTAGAATTCTATAACCAGTGCACAAAAGTAGGACATACTGTGTCAAAAAAAAAAAAAAAAAAAAGAATAGTTCTGTTCTTATATCACTAAAGGCACAAATAACACAGGCAAAGAAAAATGAAATATCTATGTAGTAGCAAATAGTATAAATGTAATTATCTTTAGACTGGGCACTTGAAAGACAATGTCTCAAGAGAGAAAGTAAATGATTAGCAAATACTAACTGGAGACTTGCACTGTGTCTAGAGGAACCTTCTTGCATACAGAAAAATGATGAGCAGCACAGAATCAATGATCCCTTTCTCTTTCTCCTTTCCTCCAGCTTTGGAATACTCAGCCTGGATCTGGTTCTAGCCACTTCCAGTTACTAATATTGATGGCCAGCCCAAGAGCATTTAAGGTCTGTACTCTCCCATGGTTATAGATTTACTGACAAAGGACTGAATATTAAGAACTTTCAAGATTCAATAGAATTACTAGTATTGGTATGAAAGCCAGAGAAAATGATGATAATCTTCAGTATTTATATCATGCTTTACAGTTTCAAGATTTTCTTACCTCTATTTTTTAATGTGACCATCACAAAACATGTGAGTAAGATATGGTATACTATGCATGTTGCTCAAAAAGATATTGAGACTTGCCTCTGGGTACTGGACTCTGAGTTGCAAAGCTAGACATTAATTCCAGGAGGCCTCAAGGATCCCTTCTCACTTTCTAAACCACACCACCCACTGTAACTATTCATAAAGCTCATCTTGCATACTTACCTATTCAGCATCCATCTGAATTTATAAATACTCTGGACTATAAAACTATTAACTTTTGTATGGCCTTCTAGTATATTTAATTATTTTATGCAGTTGCAATTTTATAGTATACCTCTGTTGATATAGTGTATATATATATATATATAAATTTCATGTAATATAAACAGTATTCATTTTATGTGTTCTATGTACCATTCATAGTTATTTTTCTAATGTCTCCACCATATTGAAGCTAGCATATTTTCTTGCAATTTCTCTACTGTTAGACACTATGGCTACTTCTATTCATTACAGCTTTTTTATTTTCTCATTTTCAAAAGCTTCTGTGAATAATTTCACAGACAATACTCTTGCCTTCCTTTTTATTATCTCCTTAGGATATGTGTCTAGTTATTTTAATAATTTAAAACAGCACATATAACTTTTATAGCTTTTAAGTGTGTGAGTACTAAGTAGCTTCTGTAGTGTCCAACTCTTTGCAACCCTAAGGACTGCAGTCTGCCATGCTCCTTTATCCATGAGATTCTTCAGACAAGAATACTGGAGTGGATTGCCATTTCCTTCTCCAGGGGATCTTCCCAACCCAGAGATTGAACCCAGGTCTCCCGCATTGTAGGCAGACACTTTACCATCTGAGCCACAAACAGACTATATAGATTATAAAAAGAAAGTGAACGTGAAGTCGCTCAATAGTGCCCAAAACTTTGCGACTCCATGGACCGTAGCCTGCCAGGCTCGTCCAGCCATGAGATTTTCCAGGCAAGAATACTGGAGTGGGTTGCCAGTTCCTTCTCCAGGGGATCTTCCCGACCCAGGGATCGAACCCTGCTCCCCTACACCGCAGTTAGACTCTTTACCATCTGCGCATGAGGAACAGAGGAAAATACGTTTAAGTGAAAAGGTAAAAAAGGGAGCAATATATGAAGAAACAGTAGCTAACAATTTCTCTAAACCATCTAAACACCTTGAGTCACAATTTCAAAGACCTTTATAAATCTCCAACAGGAAAAATACAAGGGGAATCATATCAAGGCATATTATACTCAGATTAATGAAAAAGAAAAAGTTAAAGCACAACCAGAGATAAAGGAAACATTTCCTTCAGAGGAGTACTTATCAGACACAGAGTAAATTTTCCACCTGAAACTGGAAGCCAAAAGACAGCGAATGGCATTGTTTAAAGAGAAATAAAATGCTATGTTGTGTTCTGTGCTTAGTTGCCCAGTTATGTCCAACTCTTTGCTACCTTATGCCAGGCTTCTCCATCCATGGGATTCTCCAGGCAAGAATACTGGAATGGGTTGCCATGCCCTCCTCCAGGAAATCTTCCTGACCCATGGATTGAACCCAGGTCTCCCGTATTGCAGGTGAATTATTTAATGTCTGAGTCACCAGGGAAGCCCAATGAAATGCTAGCAAATGATAATTCTATACCAGCTAGTATATCCCCCCCTTTTTTTTTTTTTTTTTTAAGTCACTCAGTCGTGTCTGACTCTTTGCGACCCCATGGACTGTAGCCTACCAGGCTCCTCCGTTCGTGGGATTTTCCAGGCAAGAGTACTGGAGTGGGTTGCCGTTTCCTTCGCCAGGAGATCTTCCCAACCCAGGGATCGAACCCAGGTCTCCCACATCACAGGCAGATGCTTTACCATCTGAGCCACCAGGGAAGACTTAAAATAGGAAATATGAAAGGTAAAATGAAGTTTATACAATAAAATGCAAGAAAATCATCATGTTCTTGCAGTAGCAAAGATTTTTTAAGCAGGGCTACAAAACACTAATTGTAAATAAGAGGAGGACTATGATTTGGACTACATTAAAATGAAGACTTCTAGTCATCGAAAGATCTCATTAATGAGTAAAGATGCAAGACATGAATTGGGAGAAGAATACATTTATTCAACTAACACTTACATCCAAATTTTGTAAAACCCACAAATCAACAACAAAAAGGTACACAATTGTCCAATAAATTTAAAATATTATCTTCCCATTAAACATTGAGAAAATGGAAACTAAAATCACAGTGTAATACCACTACGCACACTCAGTAGGATCCTTGAGTGGATAAATAAATATGTAGTATCAGTTCAGTGCAGTCGCTCAGTCGTGTCCGACCCTTTACAAACCCATGAATCGCAGCACGCCAGTCTTCCCTGTCCATCAGCAACTCCCGGAGACTGCTCAAACTCACGTCCATCGAGTTGGTGATGCCATTCAGCCATCTCATCCTCTCTGTCATCTCCTTCTCCTCCTGCCCCCAATCCGTCCCAGCATCAGGGTCTTTTCCAAGGAGTCAACTCTTTGCATGAGGTGGCCACAGTATTGGAGTTTCAGCTTTAGCATCGGTCCTTCCAAAGAACACCCAGGACTGATCTCCTTTAGGATGGATTGGTTTAATCTCCTTGCAGTCCAAGGGACTCTCAAGAGTCTTTTCCAACACTACAGTTCAAAAGCATCTATTCTTCAGTGCTCAGCTTTCCTCACAGTCCAACTCTCACATCCATACATGACCACTGGAAAAACCATAGCCTTGACTAGACGGACCTTTGTTGGCAAAGTAATGTCTCTTCTTTTTAATATGCTATTTAGGTTGGTCATAAGTTTCCTTCCAAAGAGCAAGCATCTTTTCATTTCATGACTATAGTCACCATCTGCAGTGATTTTGGAGCCCCAAAAATAAAGTCTGACACTGTTTCAACTGTTTCTCCATCTATTTCCCATGACATGATGGGACAAGATTCCATGATCTTCGTTTTCTGAATGTTGAGCTTTAAGCCAGCTTTTTCACTCTCCACTTTCACTTTCATCAAGAGGCTTTTTAGTTCCCCTTCACTTTCTGCCATAAGGGTGGTATCATCAGCATATCTGAGATTATTGATATTTCTCCCAGCGATCTTGATTCCAGCTTGTGCTTCTTCCAGCCCAGCATTTCTCATGATGTACTCTGCATATAAGTTAAATAATCAGAGTGACAATATACAGCCTTGACATACTCCTTTTCCTATTTGTTCCATGTCCAGTTCTAACTGTTGCTTTCTGACCTGCATATAGGTTTCTCAAGAGGCAGGTCAAGTGGTCTGGTATTCCCATCTCTTTCAGAATTTTCCACAGATAGTATTTTATAAAACAAAATACTATGCAGCAAATAAATGAGCAATATATTGCAATGTACATAATCTGAATAATTCTCACAGGCATAATGTTGAGTAAAAGAAGTAAAAAAAAAAAAAAAAAGAAGCATTAATGACTCCATGTATAAACTTACACCAGGCAAAACCAATCCACAATAATGTTAAGTCAGATTAGTGGTAATTATGGCAGAGGACAGTATTGATTGGGTACTGGAATGAGGATGACTTCTGAGGACCTGATCTTGTTCTATATTCTTATTTGATGCTTATTATGTGTGTGTAGACATATGCGAAACTTAAGTAGTACGTTACAATCTACTCCCAACATGTAGGGACTTCCCAAGGTGGCTCAACAGGTAAAGAATCTGCCTGCCAATGCAGGAGACACAGGAGACGCGGGTTCAGCTGCTGGGTTGGGAAGATCTCCTGGAGAAGGAAATATCAACCCACTCCAGTATTTTTGCCTGGGAGAGCCCATGGACAAAGGAGCCTGTCGGGCTACAGTCTATGGGGTTACAGAGTCAGACAGGACTTAGCAACTGAGCACACACGCACACATGCCTAACATGTATGTTTTGTTTTATTAATAATAAAAACTGCAAAAAAGTGCAAAATATCCAATTTTAATGTATTGTAATCCAACACAGTCATGCAACAGGGAAAGATTAAAGCAAGTGAAAGGAATTTGTCAAACACACATTCATTCCCTCTCTGAAGATAAAATGAAGGAAATATGTCACAATAATAGAGGAGAATGTGGTGAGAGTACTTTGGAAAATATTTCATATTATTTGTGAATATCATCTATTATCACTGTTTTCACAAAAGCAAATGTTATATCTATGAGATAATTCTTCATCCTCCTAAGCACTGACTGTCTAACTTTTCTGAAACTAATATTGATCTATTGAGTGCTTAGAATACATCAGACTCTACAAGAATCTTGAATGTACTACCCCAATTTATACTCTCAAAATCCCCATTAAACAGATAAAAGTAATATTATTAGTGCCATTTAACATATGAGGAAACTGAAATTTAAACAGGCTTAGTAATTTGAGCAAAATCATACATTAATATGCAGCAGAGCTAGGTTCTTAGGGCAGTGCTTGTCAATGAGTGTATTGGATGCACTTAACCAATAGTTGTGAAAACATGACAAGGTTTCTAGGTCTCATCTATGCCATGTATTTATTTATTTATTTATTTATTTATTTTTCTGAAGATGTGTTAGCATTTATTTCTATGAGCCTTAAAAAACAGAAACCCAAACCAACACAAAAGTTTTCAAGTCCCTAGATAAATGAGGGTGCCTGTAGAATTCTAATATAACCTTGATATCTGTCAATTAACTATTTACTAGTAACCAGATTTTAAGGTGCCATGTATTTATGAAAAACCATCTTGCTTCTCAAAGGGAACCCTTGTGGGAGAGGGAGAGGGTGGGACAATTTGGGAGAATGGCATTGAAACATGTATAATATCATGTACGAAACGAATCGCCAGTCTAGGTTTGATGCAGGATCAGGATGCTTGGGGCTGGTGCACTGGGATGACCTAGAAAGATGGTATGGGGAGGGAGATGCAAGGGGGGTTCAGGATTGGGAACTCATGTACACCCATGGCGGATTCATGTTGGTATGGCATGAATTCATGCCATTGGTGTGGCAAAACCAATATAGTATTGTAAAGTAAAATAAAGTAAAAAAATCTAATGCAAAGTTGGGATGAACTTGAATTGAGGATGATTATTACATCGTTCATTATTTTATATATATTCAATATATTTATATATATATATATAAATATAGTGCATGTTAGCATATTGGTATCAGTAACTGTTTTAATTTCTTAATCTGTTGACTCATTCATCCTGCAATTATTTACTGAGACTCTGTCATGTACTAGAACAGGGAATATAATGTTAAAAAAATAGACAAAATTTCTCCTCTCACTGAGCTAACAATTAAGAGGAGAGGACAAGTAAGTCAGTAAATAGATAAATGAGTTTAGAAAGTGATAAATGCTATTAGCAGATTGAAGGGTTAGAGGTTCCAGGCTATTTTAATGAGGATGCCTAAGGAAAAACTCCCCAGTGAGGCAACACAAATGACAATATGGAGCCAGCCAGGCGAAGACCTGGAGAAAAGGCATCCCAAGAGGAGGAAGCAGCAGGTGTGAAGTGTCCTGCTGTGTGGGTTACATCTGAATAACCCCGGGAAAGCTAGGATGCCTAATCCAATGTCCTTTAATATTCACGTTTTTCAAATATTTGAATTGCATATAGAATATTGTCTGTCTTCATTCTGACTTAAAAGTCAAGTTTGCCAGTATTATTAGCAATACTCAGGTTCTGCTATATTATGAACAGCTTAGCTCTGGCCCTAAACTTGCATATACTACTCAGCAAAGTAAAAGTCCTGAAATTTGCTAAACTCATGGGTCCAAAGAGTCATTTTAGTGAGCAACTATTTTTTTGGAGCCTGTCTCTTGGAGTATAGCTCTGCCTAAGTAGTTTATAAAAATAATACCTCTAACCACACAAATACTATCCCTAAGACTATTTTTCAAACTTCAGTGTGATACTTGGTAACATGTTAAAATGCAAATAAATTTTGGTTCAGCGGGTCTGGGTGGAATCTGAGATCTGACATTTCTGACAAACTCCCAGGTGATCCTGTCCTGCTGGCTCTTGAAACACAGTTTGAGTAAGAAGACCTTGTGCATCTTAAGTCTGTTCAGTCATGTCCAACTCTTTGCAAGCCTGTGGATTGTAGCCCGCCAGGCTCCCTCTGTCCATGGGCTTCTCCAGGTAAGAACACAGGAGTGGGTGGCATGCCCTCCTCCACAGGATCATCCCCACCCAGGGATCAAACCTGCGTCTCTTGGGTCTCCTGAACTGGCAGCTGGGTTCTTTACCACTGGCACCACCTGGGAAGCCACAAGAAGACATTAGAATATTTCTAATAAGTAAAAATTTCTTTGTCTTCCAGCAATATTTAAGTGCCATAGATTTTTAGTGCCTGTCAGAATGGCACTCTAGGCAATGACAAGGATGATCTGCTGCTTAATCTGGCTCTGGTTGTAATAATTAAGTTAAATAACATATGTGAAAACACTCTCCACATAATAAGTGCACAATTACTGTTATTTTTATCTAGTGGAAATTTTATTGCTTCAAATAAAAACCAAACTACTGGTGATGGAACTATTAAAATCATGTCTTAGTTAAAATACACTCTTAAATGCACTGGACTTCTCTTGCCTTTATGTACAAAAGGGGACATGTTAACATACGGGGCACTTTCTTTGTGTTCAGCATTATGTTAAACACAGAGAGTACATAAACAGTTCTGAAGAACAGTCTCTGCCCTGGAAGGATCTCCAGTACAGTTGAAAGAGTGAGAAAAATAAAGAGAGAATATAATTAGGTGCTAATTAGGTTAATAACATTAATTACTATAGGGGATCCAAGGCAAGTGAGATCAATGAGGTCTGGTGCTGACTCCCTGTTCTGCATCCCACTACGGGTAGATCTGATGAGGGTAAGGAGACTATGCCAAACCCCTGGCCACCTTGATTTTATTCAAGCCCAACCCACAGAGCACAAGGACTCTGAGCATCCATCTTTCCCCACTATGTTTTTCCTGCTTGCAGCAATGTCTGGGGAAAAGATGGGGCAATGTAGACGTGCAGCTACACAATTCATTGACTGTATTGATCTGTCAGAAGGCGGTGGAAGAAGCTACAAGGCTGCAGAACACACACACACAGACACATAGTATTAAGACTTCATTCTTTTGTTCCACTGCTGTCTCCAACCAGGTTGCCACTCTGTACTGACCTTGGGGCATATTCAAAGCTTCATATTTCACCTCCTCTTTTAGTAAAAAAAAAAAAAAAAAAAAAGAAAGAGGTTTGATAGTATACCTAGTTCAACATCCCAATAGTCCTTCTTTGATGATAATGCAAATACTAAATATTTTCATTCTGAGGGTTAGCAAACTGGAATATTGTCAAAATTAGGCAAAAGTCTGATGTTTAATTTTCATTTATTACTTGGTTTAAACTGGCCTTTTATGATTTGAGTGTGCAAATGTGTATGCACATATATGCACACACACATTTTTCTCCTTGGACTTTTAAGTGGATCTACTTATTTCTAAAATACTATTTGAACCTTAATATAATCATATATTTTTTCAGCAATATTATTTTTATCATTTTATCTTCCACTACCTGGAATAATCAAGAAAGTCTTCATAAAAGATATAAACCTTGGACAAAGACTCAAAAAAATAAGTAAGAATCAAAGAGCCAAACTAGAGATGGGAAGTGTGACAACATCTTAGCTAAATAGAATAGCAGGTGTTCAGGTACAAAAGGATAAATAATTAAGACAGATAATAAATATTGAGATCAAATAAAGTATAGAGTTTAATAAAACATATGACAGTGTAAAGGGGAGATTCTAATTGCTGACAATGATTTTGACCTGAGTCAGGATAAAAAATAATCCTGGGTGTTTAATTTCAGGGAGTGACATGACATAGAAGAAGACTCCATATGTGGACATCACCAGATGGTCAAAACCTAAATAAGATTGATTAAATTTTTTGCAGCCAAAGATGGAGAAGTTCTATACCATCAGCAAAAATGAGACTGGGAGCAGACTGTGGCTCAGATCATGAACCCCTTATTGAAAAATTCAGATTTAAATTGAAGAACATACGGAAAACCACTAGACCATTCAGGTAGGACCTAAATTAAATCCCTTATGGCTATACAGTGGAACTGACAAATAGATTCAAGGGATTAGATCTGACAGACAGAGTGCCTGAAGAACTATGGATGGAGGTTCGTGACATTAGACAGGAGGTAGTGATCAAGACCATCCCAAGAAAAAGAAATGCTAAAAGGTAAAATGATTGTCTGAGGAAGCCTTACAAATAGCTGAGAAAAGAAGAGAAGCAAAAAGCAAAGGAGAAAAGGAAAGATATAGCCATTTGAATGCAGAGTTCCAAAGAATAGCAAGGAGAGATAAGAAAGCCTTCCTCAGTGACCAGTGCAAAGAAATAGAGGAAAACAATAGAATGGGAAAGACTAGAGATCTTTTCAAAGAAAATTAGAGATACCAAGGAAACATTTCATGCCAAGATGGGCTTAATAAAGGAGAGAAATGGTGTGGACCTAATAGAAGCAGAAGATATTAAGAAGAGTTGGCAAGAATACACAGGAAAACTATAAAAAAAAAAAAAAACATTTTTCATGACCCAGATAACCATGATGGTGTGATCAGACCTTAGGAAGCATCACTACAAACAAAGCTAGGGGAGGTGATGGAATTACAGCTGAACTATTTCAAATCCTAAAAAATGATGCTGTAAAAGTGCTTCACTCAATATGCCAGCAAATTTGGAAAACTCAGCAGTGGACACAGGACGGGAAAAGTCAGTTTTCATTCCAATCTCAAAGAAAGGCAATACCAAAGAATGCTCAAACTACCGCACAATTCCATTCATCTCACATGCTAGCAAACTAATGTTCAAAATTCTCCAAGTCAGGCTTCAAATATGTGAACCATGAACTTCTAGATATTCAAGCTGGATTTAGAAAAGGCAGAGGAACCAGAGATCAAATTGCCAACATCTGATGGGTCACTGAAAAAGCAAGAGAGTTCCAGAAAAACATCTGCTTCTGCCTTATTGACTAAGCCAAAGCCTTTGACTGTGTGGATCATAACACACTGTGGAAAATTCTTATAGAGATGGGAATACCAGATCACCTTACCTGCTTCCTCAGAAATCTATATGCAGGTAGAGAAGCAACAGTTAAAACTGGACATATAACAACAGACTGGTTCCAAATTGGGAAAGGAGGCTGTATATTGTCACCCTACTTATTTAACTTACATGCAGAGTATATCAGGTGAAATGCTAGGCTGGATGATGTACAAACTGGAATCAAGATTGCAGGGAGAAATATCAATAACCTCAGATACGCAAATTACACCATCTTGATGGCAGAAAGCAAAGAAGAACTAAAGAGCCTCTTGATGAAAGTGAAAGAGGAGAGTGAAAAAGTTGGCTTAAGACTCAACTTTCAGAAAACAAAGATCATGGCATCCAGTCCCATCAGTTTATAGCAAATAGACAGGGAAATAATGGAAACAGTAAGAGACTATTTTCTTGGGCTCCAAAATCACTGCAGATGGTTACTGCAGCCATGAAATTTAAAGATGCTTACTCCTTGGAAGGAAAGTTATGACCAACCTATACAGCATATTCAAAAGCAGAGACATTAGTTTGCCAACAAAGGTCTATCTAGTCAAAGCTATGGTTTTTCCAGTAGTCATGTATGGATGTGAGAGTTGGACTATAAGGAAAGTTGAGCACCAAGCAATTGATATTTTTGAACTGTGGTGTTTGAGAAGATATTTGATAGTCCCTTGTATGGCAAGGAGATCCAACTAGTCAATCCTAAAGGAAATCAGTCCTGAATATTCAATGGAAGGACTGATGCTGAAGCTGAAATTCCAATACTTTGGCCACCAGATGCAAAGAAATGACTCATTTGAAAAGACCCTGATGCTGGGAAAGATTGAAGACAGGAAGAGAAGGGGATGATAGAGGATGAGATGGTTGCATCTCATCACCAACTCGATGGACATGAGTTGGAGCAAGCTCTGGGAGTTGAAGGACAGGGAAGCTTGGCATGCTGTAGTCCATGGGGTCGCAAAGAGTCAGACATGACTGAGTGACAGAACTGAACTGACATGACATAAACGTATATATAAAAAATGGAATCTGAATTGTGAAAACTTGAATTTAGGGGAGTTAATTTAGATATGACATAACTTGGACCCAGTGTAGTTTAAAATTAGATACAGGGACAAAAAAGCAGAACAAAATGAATTATTATACATCCTGATCTATTTCATACAGCTGGTAAACAAGGTTATTATGTGGTTGACAGATGCCACTTGTAATCTAGCAACTTCGAGTACTTCCAGGATACTTTATCTTCCATAATTTTAAGATAAATTATGCTATTGTTCAGTTGTTCAGTTGCTCATTCGTGTCTGACTGTTTGCAACCCCATTAACTGCAGCTCACCAGGCTTTCCTACCCTCCACCGTCTCCTGGAGTCTGCCCAAGCTCATGTCCATTGAGTCAGTGATGCCATCCAATCCTCTCATCCTCTGTCATCCCCTTCTCCTCCTGCCCTCAATCTTTTCCTAGCATCAGGGTCTTTTCTAATGAGTCAGCTCTTCATATCAGGTGGCCAAAGTATTGGAGCTTCAACATCAGTCCTTCCAATGAATATTCAGGACTGATTTCCTTTAGGATTGACTGGTTTGATCTCCTTGCAGTCCAAGTGACTCTAAAGGGTCTTCTCCAACACCACTGCCTTTTAACCTACTTGTCTGCCTTAGTCCTAAAAGCCCCTGGAAGACAGGGATGGTATCAGGTATTCTTTGAATCTAGGAGACTTGAATCTGAAATGGGTACACTGGACCTCACGTTTACTAGAATGCCTTCCTCTCAGTTCAGTCACTCAGTCGTGTCCGACTCTTTGCTACTCCATGAATCGCAACACGCCAGGCCTCCCTGTCCATCACCAACTCCCAGAGTTCACTCAGACTCATGTCCATCGAGTTGGTGATGCCATCCAGCCATCTCATCCTCTGTCATCCCCTTTTCCTGCTGTCCCCAATCCTTCCCAGCATCAGAGTCTTTTCCAATGAGTCAACTCTTCACATGAGGTGGCCAAAGTACTGAAGTTTCAGCTTCAGCATCATTCCCTTCCAAAGAACACCCAGGACTGATCTCCTTTAGAATGGACTGGTTGGATCTCCTTGCAGTCCAAGGGACTCTCAAGAGTCTTCTCCAACACCACAGTTCAAAAGCATCAATTCTTCGGTGCTCAGCTTTCTTCATAGTCCAACTCTCACATCCATACATGACTACTGGAAAAACCATAGCCTTGACTAGATGCACCTTTGTTGGCAAACTAATGTCTCTGCTTTTGAATATGCTCTCTAGGTTGGTCATAACTTTCCTTCCAAGGAGTAAGCGTCTTTTAATTTCATGGCTGCAATCACCATCTACAGTGATCTGTGAGTCCCCAGAAATAAAGTCTGACAATGTTTCCACTGTTTCCCCATCTATTTTCCCATGAAGTGATGTGACCAGATGCCATGAATTATGTTAAAGTTATGAAATACCCAAGACTTCAACAGAAACCCCATGGATGCATGCATACCTCTGTGACTGTAGCCCAATCAAGCATCTCATTTCTGAAGAATCAAAGACAAATCTGCCATTTGGGATAGTTACTGAGTCAGATTCCCTGAAACACTAGATGCAGAATTTGGACTTAATGGATTCTCAGTACCTCCTGATGATGCTTTCTTTTAACTCCCATTGCTAGAAGACCCTCTGCAAGAATGTTGCTTTTTTGTGCATTAGGTTTGTAACCAGGAAGAGTTCATTTGACTCTTCCTTGCTAGATCTGTTTCTTTGGCCAATTTTGTTATCATAATCACACATAAAATCCTGCCTCAGAGAATCCTGCTGCTCTGCCTGACTGTAAAGCTAAAGTGCCTTTGTGCAGAACCCTGCCCACCTGCAGATAGCAGGAAGGAAGAAATTAACACATCCTTCTGCTTGAGGCTTGCCATTGTAGGAGATACTTGCAAGATTAAATGGCCTTTTTAACTTTGTTTCCTCAACTCCCCCCTCATCTCTGATCTGTAAAAGAACCTGGCATCCAGATCTCTATAAGATGACTATTTTGAGACATTAGTCTTCAATCTTCTAGGTCAACCAGCTTTCCAAATAAAGTTGTGTTCCTTGCATCAGTATCTTGTCCCTCAGATTCATTGGTCTCTCAAGTGGTGAACAGAGCAAGCTTAGAACTGGTAATACAATTAAATGTAAGATATTTAACAAAAAGTCTTAGAAAGTGTTTACAGTTTACCTATGAAAAGTAAGTGTTGAATCTAAACTCTTGTCATTTGCCATTTCTTACCTTAAATTTTTCATAGAACACCACCGAATCATTTGTAACTCACTACAGACTCTTCTAGACTCTTTTCCTCATCTGCATTCTACCCTGCTCACCCATTTGCCTGGAATTTTCTTCTCTATTGACTTTGTCTCTAGTTCCCATTGAACGATGCATCTTTCCTAAGATAAAAGATACTCCTTTTTAATATACATATATATTAACCTTCCAACTCCTATTGGTCAATTCATCCTTTGGGATTCATCTTAGCCCTGACATCCTCTGACCTGCCCCACTGCATTCCAGGCTGCAAATGTTAGTTCTCATATCTATACCTGCATATACATCCATGAAAGCAAGTAACCACAATAATTGCAATTACCTCTTTGTGAATCTCCTCCATTGTGAACTCCTTAAGGGAAAAGTTTCTCTGTATTCCCAGCATATAATGGAGTACTAAGCAAACAGTCAGTGCCCAATGATGATTTGCTGATTGAATGCCTGAATGAATGTGTTCATTTGTTATTAGTAAAAATCATCACCACTGTAAATATAACTAACAGTTGATTTAGCCTCATGAGTCAAAATTTGGAACTGTAATCTCATAATGGAATTGTTTTAATTCTGATCTCACCTTCATAGAAAAAACTGTATAGGTCTGGGCAGAAGTTCCATCTTCTGGGATTTTGAACAACTATGTAAAATAGGGTGATCTAAGTATGAACTTCTCCTCAGAAGTATTTTCTAGTCATCTTTGAACATTTATCAATCCCCAAGAATAATTTCAGAAAATTAACAACTTTAGATAGATATACAGAATAGTACATACATTTCTGCAGATATCAGAGAGGCAATATGTTGCTGTGTCTAAGATTCTTTCAGTCTTAGATTCATGACTGTCTGAATTAGAGCTGTCTTTCTGAAAAATCACTATATATGTTATATGATCACAAAATAAAATAGCCAACAACAAGTAACCTAATTTTTCTGTCTCAGTTTTCATCTCTCCAAAATGGAAGTAGTAGTAATACCTAACCCCTGGGGTTGTTACGATTCAATGTGATAATACCATTTCAAAGCATTTAGAATATCTTCTCATCAAGTAATCATTCAGTCAATATTTTGAGGAGAAAGATTAGTGGTAGTTACAGTAGCATTATTCTTTATGTGGAAAAGTATATTGAAAATCCAGTAATTTGGAAAGCAGGGTTTACATGTCGGTCCAGGGTCCATTTCTCAAAGAAGGATTGAAATTAAATACACTGACATTTAATTATCTTCAGACTCTTGGGATTATATATTGACAAGTTATCATTATCTCATCGTAGATGAGTGTGAAACAAGAAAGAAGTAAGCATTCTGCCTAATAGAGAAATAATTTTAATGTATCAGAAAGCTATTAAATATCACAAAAATATATAAATACAGTCTTAAATGCTGAGTCATTTCCAAAGTTTGAAGCCAGAAGAATAGCAATATCATCAATGAGCTTTCACAGTAAACAAAGTATTGTAATAATTCGATAGGGCAGCAGTCAGATTAGAGATTATGAACAAAGTATAGAACAACGAAGTATCTTTAGGACTTGCTTTTTCTGATTTTCACTTCACCAAAGACCTATTCTCCACCTGGCTTTCGTATGCTGAAAATTGCTTATAATTTGTCCAGCATTTTCCAGATTTATCATGTTCACATTCCTCTCTACTTGAAGCATGTAAGCTGGGACCACACTGATTTTGCTGAATTCTCATACCAAATGTTAATCTCTCTGAGGTCAAAGACGTTGTCTTATTTACTTTGCATCCTCAACTACTATAAAGATTTTAAAAACTGTGTATTTGTACTTAGAGTTTTCCTCCTTAAGGCTACATTTCACACTACTTTTTACACATTTTAATCAAGTTGGTTTAGCTGTATGGGGCTATCATCAAGCATTTACTGACTATATTGATCTTTGTGCAATATTTCATGGTTTCTTCCCTTGAGGCTTTAAAAATAATTGAGAAGACAGAATGTATGCAGAAAAATAACTTTGAGCTTTCATATAAAAGTTCTAATTATATGATGATTATTTAGTAAGTTATCGATATATCCAATAAAAACTTAGAAAATACTATTTACTAGGCACTATGAGATTTGAGAATGAAAGCAACAATCAGAATTTTTGTCTTCATGGAATTTATATCCTAGCAAGGAGGAAAACAGTAAAATGAGAACTTCCCACAAAACATCACAAGTGCCACAACAGGAAAAATATACAGTATGGTAAGAGGAAATGTAAAAGGTACAACTAACCACAGCTACAAATAATTATGTGAACATTCCAGTCAGTGGGAAGAATAAAGGAAACAGAAGTGATATAACATTTCCAGTTACATCCCATTGGGCAGTAACATGACCCCATCAAACTCCAAGAGAGATTACAAGTATCAGTTCAATTTTGACCAGTTAATATTAAAAGTTTCTATCATAAAGGCATGGTCAAGTTCAGTGTGATTTGAAGGGTATTTAAAATTACAATCAGTAGTATTATCCTTTTTAGTTTAAAAATGTAAATATTAATATTCAGCTACAAGAAAACAAATACCCAGTTTAGCAAAAGGTAAAAGACTGAACATGCATCTTACCAAAGAAGGTATGCAGATGGCAAATAAGTATATTAATATATGTTGAATTATTTGTAATTGGGGAAATGCAATTAAAACAATGAGATACCACTACACATCTATTAGAATGGTCAAAATCCAAAAATACAGAAATATTGATTGTTGACAAAGACATAGAACATAACTTCCATTTATTGATGGTAGGAATGAAAAATGATATAGCCACTTTGGAAGACAGCTTGGCAATTTCTTATAAAGCTACACAATCTTAACAGTTTGGCCCCAATAATCATACTTCTGGATTGACTGAAAATTCATATAACAGAAATATTCATGTAAAAGTTTAAGATGGGCAGGACATGGTGGAGAGGTCTGACAGAATGTCATCCAGTGGAGAAGGGAATGGCAAACCACTTCAATATTCTTGCTGAGAGAACCCCATGAACAGTATGAAAAGGCAAAATCATAGGATACTGAAAGAGGAACTCCCCAGGTCAGTAGGTGCCCAATATGCTACTGGAGATCAGTGGAGAAATAACTCCAGAAAGAATGAAGGGATGGAGTGAAAGCAAAAACAATACCCAGCTGTGGATGTGACTGATGATAGAAGCAAGGTCCGATGCGGTAAAGAGCAATATTCCATAGGAACCTGGAATGTTAGGACCATGAATCAAGGTAAATTGGAAGTGGTCAAACAGGAGATGGCAAGAGTGAATATCGACATTCTGGGAATCAACGAACTAAAATGGACTGGAATGGGTGAATTTGACTCAAATGGCCATTATATCTATCACTATGGGCAGGAATCCCTTAGAAGAAATGGAGTAGCCATCATGGTCAACAAAAGAGTCTGAAATGTCTGAAATGTAGTACTTAGATGCAATCTCAAAAACAACAGAATGATCTCTGTACGTTTCCAAGGCAAACCATTCAGTATGACAGTAATCCAAGTCTATGCCCCAACCAGTAACACTGAAGAATCTGAAGTTGAATGGTTCTATGAAGACCTACAAGACCTTTTAGAACTAACACCCAAAAAAGATGTCCTTTTCATTATAGGGGACTGGAATGCAAAAGTAGGAAGTCAAGAAATACCTGGGGTAATAGGCAAATTTGGCTTTACGGAATAAAGCAGGGCAAAGGCTGATAGAGTTTTGCCAAGAGAATGTGCTGGTCATAGCAAACAACCCCCTTCCAACAACACAAGAGAAGACTCTACACATGGACATCACCAGATGGTCAACACTGAAATCAGATTGATTATATTCTTTGCAACCAAAGATGATGAAGCTCTATACAGTCAGCAGAAACAATGGTGGGAGCTGACTGTGGCTCAGATCATAAACTCCTTATTGCCAAATTCAGATTTAAACTGAAGAAAGTAGGGAAAACCACTAGACCATTCAGGTATGACCTAAATCAAATCCCTTATGATTATATACTGGAAGTGAGAAATAGATTTAAGGGCCTAGATCTGATAGAGTGCCTGATGAAATATGGACAGAGGTTCGTGACATTGTAAAGAGACAGGGATCAAGACCATCCCCATGGAAAAGACATGCAAAAAAGAAAAATGGCTGTCTGAAAAGGCCTTACAAATAGCTGTGAAAAGAAGAGAAGCAAAATGCAAAGGAGAAAAGGAAAGATATAAGCATCTGAATGCAGAGCTCCAAAGAATAGCAAGGAGAGATAAGAAGCCTTCCTCAGTGATCAATGCAAATAGAGGAAAATAACAGAATGGGAAAGACTAGAGATCTCTTCAAGAACATTAGAGATACCAACAGAACATTTCATACAAAGATGTGCTCAATAAAGGACAGAAATGGTATGGAACTAACAGAAGCAGAAGATATTAAGAAGAGGTGGCAAGAATACACAGAAGAACTCTACAAAAAGATCTTCATGACCAAGATAATCATGATGGTATGATCACTGACCTAGAGCCAGACATCTTGGAATGTGAAGTCAAGTGGGCCTTAGAATGCATCACTACAAACAAAGCTAGTGGAGGTGATGGAATTCCATTTGAGCTATTTTAAATCCTGGAAGATGATGCTGTGAAAGTGCTTCACTCAATATTCCAACAAATTTGGAAAACTCAGCAGTGGCCATACGACTGGAAAAGGTCAGTGTTCATTCCAATCCCAAAGAAAGGCAATGCCAAAGAATGTTCAAACTACCGCACAATTGCATTCATCTCACACACTATTAAAGTAATGCTCAAAATTCTCCAAGCCAGGCTTCAGCAATACGTGAACCGTGAACTTCCAGATGTTCAAGCTTGTTTTAGAAAAGGCAGATGAACCAGATCAAATTGCCAACATCCTCTGGATCATCAAAAAAGCAAGAGAGTTCCAGAAAAATATCTATTTCTTCTTTATTGACTATGCCAAAGCCTTTGACTGTGTGGATCACAATAAATTGTGGAGAATTCTGAAAGAGATGGGAATACCAGACCACTTGACCTGCCTCTTGAGAAATCTGTATGCAAGTCAGGAAGCAACAATTAGAACTGAACAGGGAACAAATAGACTGGTTCCCAATAGGAAAAGGAGTATGTTAAGGCTGTATATTGTTATTCTGCTTATTTAACTTATATGCAGAGTACATCATGAGAAATGCTGGGCTGGAAGAAGCACAAGCTGGAATCAAGATCTCTGGGAGAAATATCAGTAACCTCAGATATGTAGATGACACCACTCTTATGGCAAAAAGTGAAGAGGAACTAAACAGACTCTTGATGAAAGTGAAGAGGAGAGTGAAAAAGTTTGCTTAAAGCTCAACATTCAGAAAACGAAGATCATGGCATCTGGTCCCATCACTTTATGGGAATTAGATGGGGAAACAGTGGACACAGAGTCAGACTTTATTTGGGGGGCTCCAAAATCACTGCAGATGGTGATTGCAACCATGAAATTAAAAGATGCTTACTCCTTGGAAGGAAAGGTATGACCAACCTATTCAAAAGCAGAGACATTAGTTTGCCAACAAAGGTCCATCTAGTCAAGGCTATGGTTTTTCCTGTGGTCATGTATGGGTGTGAGAGTTGGACTGTGAAGACAGCTGAGCACTGAAGAATTGATGCTTTTGAACTGTGGTGTTGGAGAAGACTCTTGAGAGTCCCTTGGACTGCAAGGAGATCCAACCAGTCCATCCTAAATGTGATCAGTCCTGGGTGTTCTTTGGAAGGACTGACGCTAAAGGTGAAAGTCCAATACTTTGGCCACCTCATGCGAAGAGTTGACCCACTGGACAAGACTCTGATGCTGGGAGAGATTGGAGGCAGGAGGAGAATGGGACAACGGAGGATGAGATGGCTGGATGACATCACCGACTCAATGGACATAAGTTTGAGTGAACTCCAAGAGTTGCTGACAGACAGGGAGGACTGGCGTGCTGCGATTCATGGGGTCACAAAGAGTCGGACACGACTGAGTGACTGAACTGAACTGAACTGATACTCAACTATGTGTCCCAGTTCCAGGCTAATAACATCACCAGAGAATTCACTGTATTGAAAAAGATTTCCTTGTCATGATTGTCTGGTTATTTCAATAAATCCAAAGTTATCCTTCCCAGTTGCCACATGAGCCTCTTGGAGTTAGAATAATGACCTAAAATTCACACACAAGTTCCAATTTCTTATTCAACCTCTGCTTTAATATATATATGTGTATGTATGTGTATATATATATATATATGTACATAAATATAATGCTTATTATTGTTGTTTCATTGCTAAGTCATGTCCAACTCTTTGCGACTGCAAATACTGTAGCCCACCAGGCTCCTCTGTCCATGGGATTTCCCAGGCAAGAATACTGGAGTGGTTGCCATTTCCTTCTCCAAGGGATCTTCCAGACCCAGGCACTGAACCCACATCTCCTGCATTGATAATTGAATTATTTACCATTAATATACTAGGGAAAGTGTTCGTTGCTCAGTCACATCCGACTCTTTGTGACCCCATGGACTATAGCCTCCCAAGCTTCTGTGTCCATGGAATTCTCCAGGCAACAGTACTGGAGTGGGTAGCTGTTCCCTTCTCCAGGGGATCTTCCAGAGCCGGGAATCAAGCCGGCGTCTTTCTGCATTGCAGGCAGATTCTTTACCATCTGAGACACCAGGGAAGCCCCATATACATATATATATAATAACATAATGTGAAAAAAAATGCAATATATGTTTACATATTACAATATGACATAATTTTAGCACATATATAATTGCATGCATATACTAACACAAATAAATAAATGAATAATTAAATAAATGGGAGAAGACAAAGTTCCCATGCACAAGAATTCTAAACTTTTTATTCAGATACTCTGCCCTCAGGAAGATGGAGCTAAATATCCCACTCTTTAAATGTTTCTGTGCATAGTGACTTTCTTCCAAAGAATACCATATGGAAAAAGAGGGAAAAGAAGTAATTTTATAATGGAGAAATTTGACAAACATGACCTCACCCAAATAATCAAGGTTAATGTCAACACTGTGAAGGATGTTGATAGTATATACACTTGGTCTGATGTGGTGCGAATGGCACTGCATCCCTACGTCCTTTCTCCTAGAAATCCGTAAGTATCACCCACTCTAATCATGAGAAAGACAACAGACAAATTCCAGTTGAGAGACATTCTGCAAAATACCTGACCAGTACCCCTCAAAACTATCTAGGTCACCAAAAATCAGGAAAAACAGAAAAACCACAGCAAAGAGTTTACTAAGGATACATGAGGACTAAGTATATGATGGTATTTTGAATGGGTTCCTGAAACAAAAAAAGGGACATTAGGTGAAAACGAAAGAAATCTGAATAGAATATGGACTTTGTTTGATAATTATCATTATAGTTTCATTAATTCTGACAAATGTGTCATATAGGTAAGATGTTAATAAGAAGGGAAGCTGAGTATGGAATGCACAAGAATGCTTTGTACAATCTTTACAATTTTTATGCAAATTTAAAATAATTTTTAAATTAAAAGTTTATTGTTTAAAAAGGTAACTAACAACCTTAAGTAAACTACTATTTAAAAATCATTTAAATATTTAAACCACTTAAAGTGAAATGGCAAATTCCTGATGGCTCAGTTGGTAAAGAAGCCACTTGCAATGCAGAAGACCTGGGTTCGATCCCTGGATTGGAAAGATCCCCTGGAGAAGGACATGGCAACCCTCCAGTATTTTTGCCTGGAGAATCCCCATGGACAGAGAAGCATGGCAGGCCATCTACAGTCCATAGGGTCACAAAGAAATAGACCAACTGAGCAAAGTGAAATAATTTTTTCAATCTTTTTGAAATAAATATTCAAAAGTGAAATAATTTTGAATTCTCTGTATATCTATGACTCCTATTAAAAATTCAAAAATGTTTACATTTTCATGATAAACAGTTATGTATTATTTCATTAAATTCTATTTAGGAAACTGCTATTACGTTAATAAATACAGTTAACAATGATGGCAGGGACACCACCTTGAAGATAATTAGAGAAATTTGGCCAAATTAGCCAAAGATTTCGTATTAGCTTCCTGAATGGTTATGTCTGAAGCTTATCACATGGTATGCAATGTTTTCAATTATCATTGGTTGAGGTGTGAGTACTCATATAACCACAATGTAATATTTTATTACTGTCTGTAAAGGAAACATATTTTTATAATTGAACATTTTTTGTGTGTGTTTGAGACTCTGATACAGCAGAGGAACTGAATATTTCAAGAATACAATGAAAGTTCCGTGTGAGATTTTACAAGGGACCGCACTTTGAAATACAGAAAGGGAAGCATGCTAACTGGGAAATGAATTTCCCATTGGTTTTCTCTCCTGCTGGTCTCACAGGAGAAACTGCAAGCTGAGAAAACCCAGTTATACTCTTGCCAAAGAATCTCATACATCAGAGAAAAGATGCTCTGTAGGATTATGTTTCAATGAAAGAGGTCAAAATATACCTTCATTATAAGCATGTATGTATACATGCAGTATAAGGAGGGAAATGTTAAAATGAAAGCTTAAACTCAGAACTCTTTCATCTTTTTTCTATGTTCATCTCTTTTTCTATATTGTAACCTACAAATAAAATGCTTCCATATAAAACTGAAATTGAGACTTTAGTACATCTGCTCTAACAAGATTTATGCTGTTGTTTTTATTGTTGTTGTTGAGACAGTCAGTTGTGTGCAACTCTTTGTGACCCCACCAGGGGTCTGTAGCCCACCAGGTTCCTCTGTCCATGGGATTTCCCAGGCATGAATACTGTAGTTGGTTGCCATTTTCTTCTCCAGGGGATCTTCCTGACTCAGAGGTTGAACCCACCCAATCTCCTGCTTGGCAGATTCTTTACCACTGAGCCACCTGGGAAGCAATAAGATTTATATCTGCTATTAACTGTATGCCACACAAATATCCAGACTTTCATACAAGTCTGAATATAGGCCCATTTTAAATATGAGTATTACTACTGGATAGTTTACTTACCCACTGGGATAAAGATTTAACGTTTTTCAAGTTTTTCAAAGTGAATTACATACTTAAGTAACTTTTTTGTAAAATTAAATTTTAATTCAATTAGGACCTGACATACTGGTGATGATGGAAAGGGCATAGATACCAAGGAATCATCTATGCAGAAATATTAAGGGAAAATCTAGAATTGGATGGCATCATATTATGAGAAATCATAGCTAGAAGAAAGCCAAGTATAGATCCTTAGCAAAATTCATCTTTAAATGACAAGAGAAAAAGTAAAGCCAGAAACGTTAAAAGAACCATAACTTTGAGAGTAAGAAGAACAGCCAAAGTTTAAAATTAACTTTCATGATTTCCTGAGTGTGAAAACTGACCCTTTGACTCTGTTTGCTCATCTGAAAATAAGGGGTTGGTGTTAGTTGCTC
This sequence comes from Nanger dama, assembly GCA_917880005.1. Classification (NCBI taxonomy): domain Eukaryota; kingdom Metazoa; phylum Chordata; class Mammalia; order Artiodactyla; family Bovidae; genus Nanger; species Nanger dama. Next base: position 7,189,303 of record CAKJTW010000032.1, on the reverse strand, counting down.
GGTCGTGTCTAACTCTTTGTGACCCAAAGGACTGTAGCCCACCAGGGTCCTCTGTCCATGGAATTCTCCAGGTAAGAATACTGAAGTGGATTGCCATTCCCTTCTCCAGGGGATCTTCCTGACTCAGGGATCAAACCCAGGTCTCCAGCATTGCAGGCAGATTCTTTACCATCTGACCTTTCACCAGTTCAAATATAATATTAATGTAATGCATGTAAAGTGTTTAGCTCAGTTCATTTGTTAATTTCCTTACTAATGAACACTTACTTTTTTGAAAAAAAAAAAAAGTGAATCATGGAAACCAATACAAACTAATAAAAAGTGTTTCTTTTTGTTTGTTTAAGTCATTGAATAACAGAACCCAGGGAAAAAGCACTGATTCTTCAAGAAAGGCATGGTGATTCCTTGGTGCATTTTATGCGGGCCAAGTTTATTCACAACCCACAAATTTTGACCATATCGCAGTTTTCTCAACGCCAGCTTTGATCTCACTGAATGAGAGTCACATTTAATGAGGAAGGTGTGGTTGTAAACGGGGTAGAACATATTATACTCTAAATCCAGAAACCCCTTGGAGTAGCATCTCTGTTGGCAATGATTTCTGGTCATACTGTTGGTCCTACTTAAAATATACATCCCAAACTAAAACCAACTGGGCAAAGTTTAGAAAATCCCAATATATTAAAAGAATCAAACTAAAGGAACTGGAAAAGAAGTTAAGTAACACAATATGTCTGTATAAAGGATGTAAAAATTCAGCTGCTCTTGGATTTGCTAAATGCCTATTTTCCTTTTAAAATACTTCTGGGAATAGGCAAAACCCAAAAGGTGTTTTACTAAGCACTTTTTCCGTTCATGTAGAAATGTCCCAGAGGAAATTTAATCTCCATGTTTCTGATACTTTCACACTTAACATCAAAGAATTGTTTTGTAAGAGTTATTTGATATATTAAGAGGATTTTTGGAGCTTTTTCCCAAGACTTTCAAATTGTTTTTCTTGGAAAAAATGTAGTCACATTTAAGCAAGGGGAAACTGATTCATACAGCACTAAGTTCAAATTCAGTTCAAAACTCTGATGCCAAATTATCCAAAGAAGAGACATTCCTAGTTTAAAAAAAAAATAAATAGTAACAATTCCAGCTCAGTGCTCCAACTTTATAGCAGATATACTTTCTTTATTAATTACTGTACTAATTTCATACATATCATTACAAAAAGAGCTGACTCCTAGTATAATGCAAGTGGGAATATCACATGTTATGCTATGTTCCTCTCATGAATTGAAAATGCATGAATGACTTCACACAAATTTGCAGAAAGTTCAAAGGGTGAATGAAAAAGAATGAGAACTTTATTAGCAATACCTTGTTAAATATATGAAAGTTACTAAAGTTCTCTTCACCAGGAGCAAAGAGGTTTAAGCTTTATTCCTAAAAATCATTATGACCTTAGACTTTTCTAATGTTTAACCCCAGAAATATCCAGACACCATCATCTGTTATTGAGATTACAGATATAACCTATTAGTTAGTCTCTATCATTTTTATACCCTTTGTTCAGTTCATTTTTCATAAAGCCACCAGCTATCTTATCCACTGCAATCTTCAGTCCATTCTTCATAGAAAAGTCAGCATTATTTCCTTAAAATTAAAATCCAATCATATCTGTGATCCACTTGAAGACTATCAGTGACCACTACAGACTGACACTTGTTCATTTGTTTAAACCTAATCCCTATATGACAGTATTTGGAGGTGGGGCTTTGGAGAGGTGATTAGATCATGAGGATGGAACCCTCATGAATGGGATCAGTGCCCTTATAAAAGAAAACCCAGAGAATTCTCTCACCCCTTCCTTAATGTGGGGACAAAGTGAACCTTCAGGGACACCAAATCTTCAAGTGTCTGGATATTGAACTTTGCGGCCTCCAGAATTGTGACAAATGAAGTCTTTTGTTAATAAACCATCTTGTATGTGGTATTCTGTTATAGCAGTCCAAAGCACTAAGACAATGACTACCCAATTTTCCCAACAAAAACCTAGTACAAACACTATCTTCCTTGGTGTAGCCTACTCTTCTACTACAAATCCTAAGGCTTGCTGGCCTTCTCTGGGATGAGTCGGGGGAAAGCCACTTCCCAGACTGATGCCATTGCACAGTTTCTTCTGCCCAGACTGTGCCTCCCCACCCTTTTGCCCCAGTCAAACTCACAATTTGAGCTGTCTTACCAATTCCTGCTAAAGAGCAGCCTTCTCTTATCATTGTGCATCATCCTGTTTCACACTCACTGAGTATGTTTTTCCCAGAAATAGAGACAATTTCAATTAAATTTTTGATTAAATTTCTTGAGCCAACCACTGTGATGCTTTGCTGTCTTTGAGCTCTCCTCATCCACATTCAAAATCTCACATATTTCTAAGATAAAATTAATATTGGTCAGTTTATTTATTCACTAACATTTGCCTCAGGGTCTCAGTTTCTGTCTCAAAGCTTTATTTACATGGTTTCTTAAATCATGATGGTTTCTTCATTCAAAAGGAAAATGCTTATGAAAACTGAGTTAACTTTTTTAAAAGTATGTTATTAATTTCTTCAAATTTCAATCTGTTTAAAAACAGTTTCCTTGACTTTTTAAACCATTCTACTCACACACACTAGTGCAGTGTCTTGCACTCAGTACATGCTCAAATATTAAGCGCAAGAATTGGAGCAGTAAATTATTTGGTTGAAAATAGCCTTCACAGACCCTTCAAATCAAACCATTAGAGTGGATAATTGCTTCTTGCCATAGGACTACTGGCCGTTCTTACCTCTTTAAGGAAGACACTCGTGAGCTTTCTCCTTTCAATGTCACAGTTCTCACCTCAATACTGGTTCTTTTTGTTTTGTTAATTTTGAATGATCAGCCATCATGGCCCCCTTTCCATCCACCAAATGGAGATATGTGAAGACCTGAGGTCTCCACGAGAATGGGTTGAAGTGTATATGAACATATGCATGAAAAGAAAGTGAAAGTGTTAGTTGCTCAGTTGTGTTTGACTCTTTGTAACTCTATGGACTATAGCCCGCCAGGTCCCTCTGTCCGTAGGATTCTCTAGGCAAGAATATTGGAATGACTTGCCATTCCCTTCTCCAGGGGATCTTCCTGAGCCAGTTATTGAACTCAGGTCTCCTGTATTGCAGGCAGACTCTTGACCATCTGAGCCACCAGAGAAACCATACATATGCATACACTCATGCATATACACACACCATACAGACGTACATAGTATTATGTATATATATATATATTATATTAATTATTTATATCATATACTTTATGTTATGTTATACAGAGGCATATAAAAAGGGTATTCTGAACCTGAGCTCTGGCTCAACTTTTTCAAGGCACCAGAACAGGAGTTCTAAGAGATGGGTCCAATTAGTAAAAAAATAATTCTATACAAGCAACACAATGTTTAAAAGACCAGTTTCAAGTCACAAATAACAGGGGACCACAGTACTGTTTAGAATACTAAAAGAAGGGCCATGATTTGACAGCAGATGCTCTATTAACATTTAACAAATACTTAGATTACAATTTTAAAAGAAATGGTCATTTTAAGGTATTTGCAGATCCTTTCAGTGTTACATAATCTAAGCTAGTACAAGCATTAAAGTTTGCCCAATAGTATTTTTTCAAATTCTAATTAAATTGTCAGTGAAATAAATGATAGGTAGCCCCTTCTCAGCTCTGTTGATCTTATAAGCACTAAATTAAAACTCCACTATCATTTTTTGTCTTATTCTTATTAATGCCATTACAAATTCATGATCATAAAGTAGAATTTAATTAAAGATAATAAGACAAAATATTTGAACAAATCACATTTTGTTCAATCAAACATGCATAATAGACTGGTGAAATTAAATTTGTAAATTGAAATTTCTTTTTACCTAAAATGTAAGTACTATCCATCAAATCTGGAAAAATAATCATAATCAATGGGATGATTTCCTTCAGCCACATGTGAGATATCTTTTCCAATTGCTATTATATTTTGGCAAGTTATGAATCATGCATAAATCCTACAATGACTGGTTTTTAACAGAAGCTAAATCTGACTGAATTATCAATATCCATGCAATTTTGATATCATTAGAGTGGAACCTGGGAGGAAACATCATGAAAATAAATATTTTTAGATATTCTTCTCTTCCTTGGTGCAGTACCTTCACCCAAAACACTTTATTCAAAATATAGGAGGGTTAATATACCATTCAGTCCCAAGGAGTATTATAATATTGTTCCTTTTAGAGTCTCATAAGTATTTTTCATAGCTTATGATACATTTAGAAATTCACTCTTTTTTAAAAAAATCAATTTATTTTGGCACTTTTTGATAATATTTATCTATAGTCATATAATCTATATATCATGTTACTGTTGTGTACGCTAATAAATTAAAACACTTTTTGTTGTATTCTTAAGACATCCTATTGGTTTTTACTGGTAAGGAGTCATAGTGAAGTGAAGTGAAGTGAAGTGAAAGTCGTTCAGTCGTGTCCACCTCTTTGGGACCCCATGGACTATACAATCCATGGATTTCTCCAGGCCAGAATACTGGAGTGGGTAGCCTTTCACTGAGTGAAACAGAAGAATTCTAGTTAGACGATTTCTAGAGAAGTCATTCATACAAATCCCCTCCTGCTTCACCTAATAAAAAATAATAAAGTAATAAAATAAGCCTCAATTCTCGGAAATTTCAGGAGAATTAGATATGAATGAATTTTCCAGCTATCTGAGCTTATTCTGAAGTCAAATAAATCAAATGTCTCTTTTTGGTAAAACACTGTGTTAAACACACAAGAAAGAAAAAGATAAGATATAGACTCTGCCCTTAGCAATCAGAGGTGTATAAACAAAGATTCACAGTAAAAAGCAGACAAAATTTAGTCTTGAAGTTCTATTATACAATAGAAGGTAAAGAGGTTGAATAGTAAATTACAACTCTGGGGAATAATCTGAAAGTTTATTTTTTTATTCGTGTTGGTGGTTTTGGTTTTTGTAAGGATCTTTAGAAATGCATTATAATGTATTCTGGAAACAAATGTTTCAGTGGAATCATTATGAATGTCAATGACTGTAATGTGTATTGAAAGAATTCTTAAGGACCACAGGCAATTATAGAAATAATCGCCTATATACTAAGTGGCCCCTCAATTGTATAACTTACAAACTATCACGTCTGCTTTTGCGATCTCCTTCTTGTCTCTCATTGGGTTGGAAGTATCTTTCTTTTGCTACCAAATAATTCTACTTCTTCCTAAAACCTTTTCCAGGGGATCTCCCCGACACAGGGAGTGAATCCATGTCTCCTGCATTGCAGGCAGATTCTTATCCATCTGAGCCACCAGGGAAGCCCCGTAACAGGCAGAAGTTTAATAAATTTAATAGTATATTCCACTAGTTTAGAGTCTCAATTCTAGCTGAGACAGAGAATCAGGAGAGACGGTTTGGGTTGTTTTCTTGTTTTTCACTATGGATCCCTCTTCTTATTCCAAGTATTTCTGATTCAGAATGTCCAAGGTAAGGCAAAAGGACCTGTGTTGTGATTTTTTTTTCAAACTTTTGACTAATTCAACTCTGAACTACACTGAGAGTTACTGCTCTATTATTTTTAAAGGCATCTGCTTTAAAATAATTTTATAATATTTAACCCAAAAAAGGAAGCTGATCTTTTTTGAGAAATCTGTATTAATGTCTTCTACCTACTCCTAAATTAGTTCACCATAACCAGAAATGTGGCAGGGGTATTTTCTTTTTGGAAGTCCTTGTTCATAGAATAGCAACCCCATCATGTGGTATTTTGCTGAAACTGCTTCCAGAGGCATATTAGTTTTAAGCATACTTTTGCATTCAAAAGCAAATTTTTAAAAATTATTTACTCATTCAACATTTATTGAGCAGACATTATACTTCAGGCATAATACTAGGAGCTCAAAGGAAAAAAAATCAAAATCAATACTGTAATCTACTCACATCTGTGTTGAAATTTATAGTGTCAAAAATAAAGCTGGTTGACCCCAAGATATTAATACAATCCTATTCAGTACCAACCAGATTCTTTTCATAAAGATCAATATAGTGTGTGGCAATTTGAACTCCCTAAAAGTCTGCTTAATCAGAGCTAGGACAAGACTAGTTGGCAGCTGTATCAAGACAATTTACTACCCTAATTATGAAGCCTCTCCCACTCCTCTCTCAGAACATACCAACTTCCAGAGAACCCATCAGAATAACTACTTTCAAAACTGCATTTACTGATACTGAAGCCCAGACTAACACTGGGTTTGATTTACTTTAACAGAGTTTTTCTCCAGTGTGTCCAAACATTTAAAAATAAATATTTTTTTTAGATAAATGACTTTACAACTACCAAAATCCAGAAATGCAATGAGATTTCATTCTGATGTATAGGTCATAAATGCAAAAGGATTACTCTTTAAAATTAGGCATTTGTGCTCTTCACTAATGCAACATTACCATGGTCTTGCATACACAATGACTATTGAGCACAGGGCTCTTTAAAGAGATACAAAGCTCATAGACAAAAACGTTGTTCTAGGAAATAATTTTTGTACGTTTTTGTAAATGCACTCCTTGTTTTTCTTGTTAAAACAAGACCATTCCATAGCAACTTATATTCTGGGCAATTGCTTTAATAATTTTAAGGGGGTTAAAATTAGAAACCTGAAGATGGCAATTTTAAAATTTCCTTTTGTTGATAAACCACAATTTTAAATTCCCAATAACATTGTTGAATTCATGGTGCTATATATCTTCTTCTTAGCCATTATTTTTAGTGTTTAAAGCAAGACTGTCAAAAAAGTTGCCTGTAAATTACATTTTACAATCATAAAAACTCAGAAAATGTAAATAAGTATCATGTAATTTTTATTTAAATTTTTCAGGGGTAAATATAGCAGATACATAATAAATGATTGAACACTAGAGATTTTAGCTTATAGTGATATGGTACCCAAATTTTTAATAAATAACTGGTATTGAGACCCAAGAATTCTTCAAAAAGAATTACATATTCTGAAAGTGAAAGTATATGAATAGACCTCCCCTCTCTGATGCAGTAACCATTAGCCACAGACAGATACTGTGTATTTGAAATGTGGCCACTGTGCTGAAAAACTGCACTTTTACCTTTATTTAATTTCAATTAATATCAACTTTTATAGCCACACATGACTAGCTGCTGCCATACAGGAGACTGCAGGTACACATACATACATATGTATGTATAAATACATACTGTATTTAGCTGCCATTTTATCTTTAATGTGCTCTAATGGAAGCCTTTCTTAGCTTTCTTCTCTTTATGATATTCATATTTTTGAAGAGTATATTTGGTGGACCATGCTTATAGCTCCTAATCCTGACCTGGAAATTCTTTTAGAACTTGTCTTTATAACAAATTTGTAGGAAAATTTTCCATCTATGAATTCTGAGACCTTCAGTACCAGTCAAGTGGGCAATCAATCCATAATGGATGTTACAAGAGATACAAGCAGTTCTCTGAATACAGAGAACTTCTGAAGTCAAGGAAGAGCAGAAAGAGTGTGAACTTGAAGTCTACACTCCAAGGTCAAGGGAGAAGTAGCTGTTGATGTAGAAGACAGGCAAAGAAAGGAGCTGTGAGATCTAATAAAGTCTTGTCATATGGGTAGGAGATACGGGTAGCCTTAGTGGAAGAAAACAAAAGTAAGGAAATGATACAGTGCTTAATCTCAACAGTTTATAACCTTAATAATGAAGCTGTAAGACCACAACTCTGTTATATGTCTTGCCAAGACAGGGAGATAAAACAGATATATAAACATCATCAAAGAAAATGATACCATTTCATTAATCATTTTAATAGTACAGAAAAGGCAATTGATATTTCTATAAAAAAACTGGAAAGATGAAAAATCAGGGTATGTTACATAAACTAACACTAGGTATGATTTCAAACAAAATATATCATATATATTGATATACCTGATTCAACTACCATTGAAGAGGATAGACTATGTTTTTTCAAAAAAGCAGAAGTGTTACTTGTACAACTCTGTGAATAAATGAAAAAGACTGAATTGTACATTTTAGGAGAGTGAATTTTGTGGTATTATAAGTAATATCTTAAGTTGCAATGAGATAATATAGAAAAGTAAAAAATCTGGAGAGGAAAAGAAGCCTCTCTTCACAAGGAAGGATAGTTTGGCAAGTACACGTTGAAGTAGGTATTTGGAAGAACTACATTTTTTCTGATCAATGAATAAAGAAGAAATAGAGAAGCTAGCTGGAAGAGTCATCATGAAGATGAATTTGAAGAAAGAGTGAGAGAAATGGGTGAGTAGAGGCCCTGCACAGGCACAAGGGTGGGAAGCGACAGCCCACAAAGACAGTATCTGAAAAGGACTTTGTTGCATAAGAAATACAAAGAGGGGTTTTTAAGTCATTTACCATGATGTTTTCTATGCACCTATCTCTTATCTTTCTCTGTCTTATAGTGCTTTAATAAATGTTACATTTGTCACTAAGCTTTTTCCATCAATGTTGATTCTTTTGGGGGAAAATAAAAAGGGAACTATGTCTGGGTCGATTTAAGGCAAAAGCATGTACTGTGGGAAAGCCTGGAGCTGAAAACAAAGGATATAGCTATAAAATAAGCAGACGCTCAATCATGTCCTACTCTTTGCGACCCTGTGGACTGTAGCCCACCAGGCTCCTCCATCCATGGGATTCTCCAGGCAAGAATACTGGAGTAGGTTGCCATTTCCTTCTCCAAGGGATTTTTCCAACCCGGGAGCGAACCCAGGTCTCCCACATTGCAGGCAGAAGCTTTAACCTCTGAGCCACCAGGGAAGCACAAAGCATATGCTGGAGTATAAATATCCAGGAATTATCAGAAATTCCACGGAGAATCAAGACTTTCAAAAGTTGTAGAATTGGTGAGGTTCAAGTTGAAATCCCCAAGTGAAAAGGGGGAACCAGGATCATATCTGGGACACAGATGGAATGAACAGAAAATTGCATTAAGCTAAATATATGAAACAATGAAAGGATGAAGTTGGAAAATGGGAAACCCCAGAGTTGATCTAGACCGAAGCAGAGTAGACAGAGTTGCTTGGCTGCCTGGCAGGTAGAGAGACTATAGACTCACCTCCCCCTTGTGTTCCCCAGTCCTTTGTGAGTGTCCTACAGCTCTGAGATGAGGGTCTAGAACTTCTGACTAGAGTGCATGAGGTGCTTCAGTGATGGAGGGCATAATCAGGTAAGGAAATCCTAGGCTCAAATCCATTTAAAATTGACTCTGTTCTATTTCTCTTTTGACTCTTCTAAGTCAGTTTTGTTGTCTCTGAAATATACCTGAGATAAGAACAAGCACATCTAATGTGATCAATTAAATTGAGATGTGTTGTGTCAAGTAGAGATTTCAAAGACTTAGCATGAAAAATGTTTTAATTTCTCATTAATAACTTTTATATTGATTATATGTTGAAATGGTAATTGGGCTAAGTAGACTAAATTACCTAAATTAATTTTCCATACTGCTTTATAATTTTTAATGTGACTGCTGAAAATATTTTCAATTAAATTTGTAACTCTGTTTTTATGCTCATAGGGCAGCACTGGAATAGATGATTTATGAAGCAAAAACTACAAACAGTATGACAAAAAAATTTATCTTCACAGCTAATCTAATTAGTGAAAACTTACATAACCTTTAGTTTTTAAGATAACAAGATACTAAAAATGTTAGTGCATATTATTAACAAGGACATAGTAAGATAAGCATGCTTACATATTAGTAATGAGGTTATAAATTGTTAAAATCTTTCCAGAAAAAAACTGGAAATACATTGAAAAGCCTTTAAAATACTATTAAGTCACTTCAGTCGTATCCGACTCTGTGCAGTCCCATAGACGGCAGCCCACCAGGCTCTCCCGTTCCTAGGATTCTCCAGGCAAGAACACTGGAGTGAGTTGCCATTTCCTTCTCCAGTGCATGAAAAGGAAAAGTGAAAGTGAAGTCACTCAGTTGTGTCCAACTCTTAGCAAACCCATGGACTGCAGCCCACCAGGCTCCTCCGTCCATGGGATTTTCCAGGCAAGAGTACTGGAGTGGGGTGCTATTGCCTTCTCCTGGTTCCCTTTTTAAAAACAGCTACTGATACCTACAAATTTCTGTACAATGATGTTGATTGCGGCATTATCTAGGAATGTATTTACAATAACCTGACTAGTGAAGGTAAGGAAATATTTAAATAAAATGGCCTTCAGTCACATGATAGAAATATTGTCCATATTCTGATCACTAATACTAATTTAATAGTAGATGTTTGTGCACTGAAATACAAAGATATAATCATGTTTTATGTTAGTGTAATTAAGATTTGGTTTTTCTAAAACTTTTTCAGTGTTACAGATTTTCTAAAATAAAAATTAGCATTAATTATAGGAAATAAAGAAAAAAGAGAACAAGATGGGTTCAGTATCTGCTAGCTTCAGTCATCTTCCATGTTTTCACTTGCACATGCCCTAAACTTAGAAATGTCTTAAATAGGTACATAGATGATTTCCATCATTTCCCTTCAACTCATTTCCTTTTTTCCTCTCACTTCTTACCTACTAAACCAAATTATTACTGAATAACATTTTAGCTACAGATAAGCTCTCAAGTGTTTCTTTGAAAAGATTAATGTTAATTTTAAAATAAATGTTTTTCACCTGTCTTATCTAAATGTTAACATTTTATGTGTTTTTTCTGATTCATACAAAAAAGTCAGCTCACTAAATTAACATACTTATCTCCAACTTTCCTTTTAATCCATATGCATTTTATTTATCAGTATCTGATAAAATTTAACTAACATATTTAGAAATCTTTCACTAAAAACAAAAATCCTGTGGCTTTAGATAAGTATTTAAATATAAAAATAGTAATTTAATTGACCATAAAAACTCAGTATTAGCATTGAGAAATAGGTCAGGAGTTTTCTGACTTGTCTCTGGTGTTGATCATGAATAAGCTCACAGTCTTGGTTCTTGTTTTTAATTGATCATCGTTTGCCAGTGGGAAAAATATGTTTACAATTGTCTGGTTTATCCCTCCCAATTCTGCCAGCGTTGGTTCTAGCAGAGTTGATCATCATGGCCATAATATTACACAAGCCTAGACTTAGAATCAACTTACTGGGGCAGATGACTTATGAACTCAAAGTGTTATTTCAAACGGTGCCCAGGATGATTCAGGGAGAGGATGTGGGGTGGGAGGTGGGAGGGGGCTTCGGCATTGGGAGATCGTGGACACCTGTGGCTGATTCATGTCAATGTATGGCAAAACAAATACAGTATTGTAACGTAGAATAAAGTATTAAAAAAAATAAAATATAAAGTATAAAAAAAAAATGACTAAGATTCCCTTTGCCCCACCGCAGGCTCCAGGATAATGGTGTGCACTAGAGAAGTCGGCGACGCTTGGGACCCCAGTGAGACGGGGCCTGTTCACTACCTAAAAAGTCCAGTTCATGGTCTAACCAACCAGCAACATGGTAACGAGTGTGGCCCCCAGTGACAACCTCCCTACGTACAAGCTGGGGCAGGGAGGGGGTGGGTATAGGCAAGAGCGCCCTCACCATTCAGCTTTTCCAGAAGATCATTGTGCCTGACTACAACCGCACCATCCAAGACTCTTCCCTGAAACATACAGATATTGACAATCAGTGTGCCATCTTGGACGTTCTGGACACGCCCCGGCAGGAGGGAGTTCAGCACCTTCCGGGAGCAGTACATGCGCACAGGGGACGGCTTCCCCATAGTCTTCTCGGTCACGGACAAGGCCACCTTCGAGCACGCGGACCACTGCCACCAGCTCATCCTGCGCGTCAAGGACACGGAGTCATTCCCGATGATACTCATGGTCAAAAGGTTGATCTGATTCATTGGAGGGAAATCACCAGGGAGCAGGAAAAGAAATGGCAACCAAACACAATATTCCGTGTATAGAAACCAGTGCCAAGGACCCACCTCTCAACGTTGACGAAGCCTTCCACGATGTGATTAGAGTAACTAGGCAACAGATTCCGGGGGAAAAAAGCCAGACGAAGAAGAAAACCATACGTTGGGGAGACTAGGTCACGGGCACCCACAAACTGCAGTGCGTGATATCGTGATGGCCCAAGGTCCTGGGCACAGTGACTGGGAACTGGCCAGTCCTCGGGACTCCACTGCCTAACTGCACCGAAGACCATCCTAACGCTTGCCTCTAGGACTTGACACGGGAAGGGAGAGAGGGAGGGTGGGCAGGGAGGAGGGAGGGTCTGGCTTCTCCGGAGGGGCAGAGGAGGGGTGTCTCACCAGAGACGAGGAGGCAACGGTAACAGAACAGTATCCGAGCCCCTGTACTGATGCAACCCCATTCCGCTCTCTCTCAGTGGCTGTGTTATTTCTCTGAACTCCATAGTGTGGGTTTGATGTGGGAGTGTTTCTCCATGTACAAAAACAAGCCACGATCAAGCTCCACCCCAACCCCACCCCCAGGCCACAGTGTCTGCGTTTGGGTGTCTTTTGTAGATTTTTAAATTATTTTAAGGATTATTGTTTTTATTAAAGCACCTCCTCCTCAAAAAAAAAAAATGACTAAGATTCAAATTTTCTACATGAGATGACCAAAGGGGGGTATGAGTTTGTCCTCAAGATCCCCAAAGAAGCTTAGAATTAATAAAATTGGAAAAGCACAGATCAACATGTATTTACAGACTTTATTGACTGTGGTGATGTCAAGGGCTCACCTATCACTCTCTGCACAATTTTGTTTATGAATGACATTGCTAATGAGGAATACACAGTGTGGGTTTTGGTACCATCTTGCACTGTATGGCCAAGCACTAGTCTAACCCTGCAAGGCAGTGTGTCAACAGCAGAGCCTGATGTTAATTATACTGGCATCCATGACAATTGGCAGCGTGTTTATAAAGTAGTAGACACTCAACAAATGCTATTATTACTCATTAACACATAATGAACAGTCTTATACATAGTCAACAAAAGTATGATATTCAGGAAAGCATTATTGAGCCCTCAAGTTGGTAGAATGTTTCTCCCAATACTTAGTAGCTATATTTCTTAATTGAGGCACTTTATATAAAATAAAATTCACTCATTTAATGAGTATAGTTCAATGAGATTTGACAATTTAATATGCCTATGCTATACATTTTCTTCAAAGCACCAACTGAATTTCACTCCAGTTATTTTGTCAGGTTGAGATTTTAACTCCATTCAGTTCAAACTATTTTCTAATTTGTCTTGTCATTTTCTCTTTAACCCATGGGTTATTCAGAACAGTGTTTTTTGCTTTCCAAATATTTGTGTTTTTCCAGATAGCTTTGTCTTTAATTTCTAATTGAATTTTCCGATGGACAGAGTATAAACTGTGTGATTTAAGTTCTTGTAAATTTACTGATTTTTTTATTGCCCTGAACAAAGCCTAGTTTCCCCTAATGTTCCATATAACTTGAAAAAAAATGGGTTTTCTGCTCTTGTACTTTTCTGTAAATATCAGTTAGTGCGTGTTGGTAGTGTTGTATAAGTTTTCTATACCTTTACTGATTTTTCTGTTGGCTCAAACTTCAGTTACTGAGAGGGAGCATTTAAATCTCTGATTATAATTGTGGTTTCATCTATGTTTCTTTCCAGCCTTCTTAGTACTATTTTCACACATTTAGAGGCTCTGTTATGGGTCCTTACATACTTAGGAATGTTACATTTTCTTAATGACTTGTTCTTCTTTATCATTTCATACTATATACTTTATGTTCAATAAGATTTTTGTCACGGGTTATAATTTACTCTCCATTCAAACTTTACTGCAGTTATTTGGAGACTGTATAATTTCCCATCCTCTTGCTTTTAACCTATTTGTGTTTTGATGTTTTAAGAACGTTTCTTATGACAGCATACAGTTGAACTTTGTGATTGTTTTTCTATCCATTTTGATAATTTCTGCTTTTTTATTGGAGGGTTTAGTTGCTTCCTCATGTATAAAGTAAAAACAACACACTTCAATTTACCCCCTTCCAGATTTTGTGCTCTTGTTGTGGTATGTTTTGCCTCTGCTTATGCTACAAACTTCATAGTGTATTATCTCCATTTTAGTCAATACTTTTTACTTTTTTTTTTTTAAGTTATATAGTAAAATTGACTTCATTGTAATTCTTGTGTATCACTCTTTGGATTTTAATACATATGCATTTGTAACTACCACCATAATCAGAATATAGAAAACCTCCAAATTCCCACCAAATTTCTTGTGATACCAGTTTGTAGATATGTGCATACTGTTATGATTAATTTTATACAACAACTTGACTGGACCACAGGCTGTCCAGATATTTGGTGAAATATTATCCTAGGTGTTTCTATGAGGGTGTCTGTGGATGAGTTTAACATTTAAATAAATAAATTAAAGATTACCTTCCTTAATGTGTGTGGGCCTCATCTTGTGAACTGAAGGCCTGATTAGGACAAAAAGGCTGATCTTTAACTTAGTAAGAGAGATTTCTTCCTGCCAAAAGTTCTTCTAATGGGACATCATCTTTTTCTCCCTTCAGATTTAAACTGAAAACATCTGCTTTTCTGGGGCTCAACCTGCTCTACAGTTTTCAGGCTGAAACTAATCCTTGAAAACCCCTTATCTGTTCTCTATCACTATAGTTTTGTCTTTTTGAGAATATCATATTAATTAAATAATAGTACATATAATATTTGAGACTGACTTCTCGCACGTAAAATAAAATATTCAGAATTTAACCAAGTTGTTGTGTATGAACAGCTTATACTTTTATATTGTTCACAATACATTATTATATAGATATTAAACAGTTTATCCATTCATTAGGTGAACAGCATTTGAATTTTTTTTTTTTTTTTCATTTTTGGCAATCATGAATGTAGAGGCTATGAACTTTTGTGTATAAGTTTTTGTGCAAGCCTAAGTTTTCAGTTCTCTAGGGCAGACACCCAGATGTGGGACTGCTGGGTCACATGGTATGTGTATGTTTAACCTTGAAAGAAGTTGTCAAATGATTTTCCAGTGACTGTACCATCTTTGTTCCCATTGACAATGTATGACAGTTACAGGTATTCTCTATCCTTGTCAGCATCTGTATTGTCAGTTCAGTTCCGTCGCTCAGTCGTGTCCGAGTTTTTGTGACCCCATGAATTGTAGCACGCCAGGCCTCCCTGTTCATCACCATCTCTCAGAGTTCACTCAGATTCACGTCCATCGAGTCCGTGATGCCATCCAGCCATCTCATCCTCTGTCATCCCCTTCTCCTCCTGCCCCCAATCCCTCCCAGCATCAGAGTCTTTTCCAGTGAGTCAACTCTTCGCATGAGGTAGCCAAAGTATTGGAGTTTCAGCTTCAGCATCAATTCTTCCAAAGAACATCCAGGACTGATCTCCTTTAGGATGGACTGGTTGAATCTCCTTGCAGTCCAAGGGACTCTCGAGAGTCTTCTCCAACACCATAGTTCAAAAGCATTAATTCTTCGGCGCTCAGCTTTCTTCACAGTCCAACTCTCACATCCATACATAACCATGGGAAAAACTATAGCCTTGACTAGACAGACCTTTGTTGACAAAGTAATGTCTCTGCTTTTGAATATGCTATCTAGGTTGGTCATAACTTTTCTTCCAAGGAGTAAGCATCTTTTAATTTCATGGCTGCAATCAACATCTGCAGTGATTTTTGGAGCCCCTAAAAATAAAGTCTGACACTGTTTCCACTGTTTCTCCATCTATTTCCCATGAAGTGATGGGACCAGATGCCATGATCTTCGTTTTCTGAATGTTGAGCTTTTATTTTTTATTATTTTATTTTATTATTTATTTATTTTACTTTACAATATTGTATTGGTTTTGCCATACATCAACATGAATCCACCATGGGTGTACACGTGTTCCCAATCCTGAACCTCCCTCCCCATACCATCTCTCTGGGTCATCCCAGTGCACCAGCCCCAAGCATCTTGTATCCTGCATCGAACCTAGACTGGCGATTTGTTTCTTATATGATATTATACATGTTTCAATGCCATTCTCCCAAAACATCCTGCACTCTCCCTCTCCCACAGAGTCCAAAAGACTGTTCTGTACATCTGTGTCTCTTTTGCTATCTCGCATACACATCAAAAAGAATACATTCGAATCAGTTCTAATGAGGTGTATGAAACTGGAGCCGATTATACAGAGTGAAGTAAGCCAGAAAAGAAAAACACCAATACAGTATACTAATGCATATATATGGAATTTAGAAAGATGGTAATGATAACCCTGTATGAATGTTGAGCTTTAAGCCAACTTTTTCACTCTCCTCTTTCAATTTCATCAAGAGGCTTTTAGTTCCTCTTCACTTTCTGCCATAAGGGTGGTGTCATCTGCATATCTGAGGTTATTGATATTTCTCCCAGCCATCTTGATTCCAGCTTGTGCTTCTTCCAGCCCAGCATTATTGTCAGTATTTTATATTTTACCCACGTTAATACACGTATGGTATTACTTCAACTTGGATTTCCAGAACGGCTAATGTTATTGAACATATTTTTATGTGCTTATTTGCGATTTTTGTATCCACTTTAGCGAAGTGCTATTCATGTTTTCTACCTGATTTTAAAGTTAAGTTGTATATTTTCTTATTACTGAGTTTTGAGAATTCTTTAAATATTCTGGATCCAAACTCTTTGTCACATACAAGATTTAAAAACATTTTCTCCCAGTCTGTAGCTTGTTTTTTCACTTTCTAACAGTATTTATCAAGAGCAAAAGATATTAAATACTGATGAAGTATAATTAATTGGATTTTATGATCATGCTTTTGATATCATCATGTCCCTGTTATATGATTTGCATTAAATACTAGAAATTCTGAACGCTATGTTTTTGAGTGTTTGGATTTTCTTTCTTTTAGAGTCCTGGTAGTCTGGTTTTAAAGCCTGTTTTTATGATTTGTTCTGTTTTTAAAATACAAATGTATGCACAGGATGATTCAAGTAGGGGATGTGGGGTGGGAGGTGGGAGGGGGCTTCGGCATTGGGGAGATTGTGTTCACCTATGGTTGATTCGTGTCAATGTATGGCAAAACAAATACAGTATTGTAATTAAAAAAATAAATAAATTTAACAAATGTATAAAGATAAAAGAAAGAAAGGAAAGAAGTTCCAAATTTACTTATCTTGACCCACTACATTATTATACATAGTTGCAGGTTTAGTATCATTTTCCTTTGACCAGAAGAATTCCCTCTCACATTTTTGTAATTCACATCTGCTGCTGCTGCTGCTGCTAAGTCACTTCAGTCGTGTCCAACTCTGTGCCTCCCCATAGACGGCAGCCCACCAGGCTCCCCCGTCCCTGCGATTCTCCAGGCAAGAACACTGGAGTGGGTTGCCATTGCCTTCTCCAATGCAATGCACATCTACTGGAGACAAATTCTCCACGTTTTTATTTTTCTGAAAAGTTTTTACTTAAACGTCACTCTTTAAGACTATTTTCACTGAAACAGAAAATTTTAGATCAGCCTTTTTTCCCCTTCAGAATTCTAATGTTACTTTTCTACTATTTTCTAGCTTGAATTTTAAAATAAAATATCTACAGTGATTCTTATCTATTTTCCCTTCTATGTAATGTGTGTTTCTTTTCTCTGATTGCTATTAAGAATTTTATCTTATTACTGATTTTAAACAATTGTTGTGTTCCTTTGGTTTCTTCTGTGTTTATGCTACTTAGCTGTGCTGAGTTCCTCAGATGTATGGCTTAGTAATTTACACTAAATTTAGAATGATTTTAAATCAGTATTTAAAAACTTTTGACCCTATTCTCTCTGCAATTTCAATCCAACTATATGTTATTTTGGCCTACTTCACAATTTCTCATATAGCACTGGGCTCTATTTTTACCCTCTTCTTCTCCCTGTGATCATTTGTCATCCTATTCTCAATTACACTGTTTTCAAACTCACTGATCTTTTCTTTTGTCTTTAGTGTCTAAGTTTTTCCTAAAACCATCCAGTGAATTAAGCATTTCACACATTGTATTTTTCATTTCCAGAAACTGCAACTGGGTTTAATGCTAATTCCATTATTTTTGTCATTTCAAGTCTGTTTCTATTGACTGTCTTTCCCCCCCTCTTTATGGATACCTCTCCTTGCTTCTTCAAGTCCCTGTTATATTATTTCCATTAGATACTAGAAATTCTGAATGCTATGTTTTTGAGTCTTTGGGTTTTCTTTCTTTCCTTTAAAGAGTGTGGCACTTTGTCCTGGTAGTCAGGTTTTAAAGCCTGTTTTCATGATTTGTTCTGGCAGTGAGTCAGTTTTTAAGACTGGTTAGAGAAAGGTAAGGGGAACTGTTACTCGAGCCTGGGCCCATGACCAGGGTGTAACCCTCTGTTGTCTCTACTGGATGTCCCCACATGTTCAGTAAATTGTCTCCATTCTCTCCAGTTGGTTCAAGTCTCTTCTAGCCCCATGTATGGAGAAGGCAATGGCACCCCACTCCAGTACTCTTGGCTGGAAAATCTCATGGACAGAGGAGCCTGGTAGGCTGCAGTCCATGGGGTCGCTGAGGGTCAGACTCGGCTGAGCAACTTCACTTTCACTTTTCACTTTCATGCACTGGAGAAGGAAATGGCAACCCACTCCAGTGTTCTTGCCTGGAGAATCCCAGGGACGGGGGAGCCTGGTGGGCTGCCATCTATGGGGTCGCACAGAGTCAGACACCACTGACGTGACTTAGCAGCAGCCGCCGCATGTAAGCCTTAGGAATGTACTGATTCTTTTCCAGTACTTTGGTTTTTGCCTGGTTTTGTGAAGTTTTAGTCTGCAGATGTGTAGTGAAGTATCCTGAAACATGTTCTCTGCAAATCTCCTTCTTCAACACTCTGCCCCATCTCAACCTCCTCAAACACACTGCCTGGTATCTGGTATCTGCGAACAGCTGGTTCAGATATTTTGCTCTATTTTATAGCTGTTAATGGCAGAAAGACAAGCCTGAGTGACATCAATTACTCCAAGCTGGCTGCAAGTAGCTGCCACGGATAGTTCTTTCTGGTGCAAGAAAAATATAAGGCTTTGAGGAGTCCCAGAAAGCATAATTGGAGAAGGAAATGGCAACCCACTCCAGTGTTCTTGCCTGGAGAATACCAGGGACGGGGGAGCCTAGCAGGCTGCTGTCTATGGGGTCGCACAGAGTCAGACACGACTGAAGCGACTTAGCAGCAGCAGCAGCAGAAAGCATAATACACCTTGTAATACGATATATAACCTCATAATCAGACCAAATGAGTCAGTCTCTTAAAAAATTAAAACTGGAAAAATCTGGTTAATTCCTCTGCCTATTCAGATTTTACAAAAATAATAAAACAGCAATTTGGAAGTTTTTTCAAGAGTTTACCCTTGAAACATGGTGTTCCAGCTGGTATTACAGAAAAGAGGGTCCTTGTTAAATAGTGTCAAAGTCCAGGAACAAAATTTACTTCACCCTGAAGGCACATAATTTCAAACTCCTCTGCAAAGTGATTATCGGGCTTATGTGGTAACTGTCTAAAAGCATTTACACAATCAAGATTTGCAAAAATCCTGCACAGCGTGGCAGTCTGTCTCTCTCCACCCCCAGCAAGAATGGGGCTCTGAGTGATCACAGACACATGACGTGGCTGCATTTCAACTAACAAAATGGACAGTTTATTTGTTTATGAAGCATTTGAGTGTCCTTCTTACTCTGCTATGTGTTCTGTCTAGGAAAATAAACACATCTGTGGTCACATTTCAGTGTCCTTGGGATGAAGACTGAAGAGGGAACACAAGTACTGTGCAGACTTTAGGCTTTTAAAATAAATGTCATTTACTGCCACAAATATAAAGGTATTTTCCTTTACCAAATAATTTCATTTTTTAAAAATATCCTGTATAAACTGCCTCTAAAAATAAATAAAATAAAACTTTCAAATAAAACTGCAAGATTCTGATAGGCTATTTGCAAATCACCAGTATATTTAAGATGTGAGCTTCAAAGTATTTGCAATGATTTTTCACTCCACCTTTTGTTAATGGTAAATTATTAATATTTTTATAAAAATGGTTAATGCTTTCTGGGCTCATAATATAGCTTTCTGTACGGTTATCCTTTCCTCATATTTCAAAAATGCATTAAAATTTAATTTCACATTTGCTATGTCATTGTTCAAGCTGACATGCCATTAAACAGTTTTTATTTATTTGTATTATGGGACTTAATCTGGCTTTCTGTTGTGAACATGAAGAAAAAAATAAATGAGATGATTTTCTTACTCCTCTCAAGAAAATAAATTTTCACACAGTACAGTATTTAAGTAAAATAAGCATTTTGTTTCTCTCAAATATACTAATTGAATAAGAATAAATACTTTATCCTAGATATAATCTACAATAACATGGAACCATTTTCCATTGCCTAAATACTAAAAATGGATTAGTCATGGCTTAGAACTTGGCTAAGTATAACTCAGTTAAGTGTCACAGCATGAAGCAGTCTAAGACAAGCCTAGGACTGGCCCAGACCATTGGAGAGGAAAAATTATAAAATTATAAAACGGTATTCTCACTAGAGATGCTAAGAGGAAGCTCACTCTGGCAGGAAGTACTATGTTCACCAGAGGCTGTGGAGCACAGTAAGCACCAGGAAATCTCACATAAAGCCACGGAGCTAGCAAAGCAGGAGGCGTGTACATGCAGAGGCATCAAAGCTAAGGAAAACAAGAGCAGACTGAACAAATGCCCCACACCTGCCATTAACACTGACTTCCTTTTGGAAACTGGATTTGCTATTATCACCAAGAGAAGCACAGAGGTAGAGCTAGAAAGATTAAAACCCAGTTATGTGACCCAGGGCACAGAGTAAGCCTGGAGTTCAAGTTGGAACTGCAGCAGCTATAAAAGTACCTTTATGTTGCATCCTACAGTAGAGTTTAATAAAGTTGTTAAAATTATTGGCATATAATGTGGCAATTAACTGTACAGACTGTGACAATTTAAGGTGGTGTGGCTCTGCTGAGTGCATCAGGGTAAGTACAGTCAGTGTTCTATCGTTGACCTGAAATAAACAGACGACCAGTTATTTCCCCAGCAAACGTGGGTTTATTGAGCATTGACAGAGAACTGCAATGGCAGGTCTGCAACCATGTGATTCATGAACAAAGGAAAAACACTTTATAGAGAAGCAAAAGAAGTCAAGAGGGCTATAGCAGACAGAGAGCCATGGCTTTTCATTGAAGAAGAGTCTTTCTGTAGGAGACTCTGCTAACATCAGGATTTGAGAGCTCTCCCAGCTCTATTTAACTGACATTTCTGTTTATAAACTTTTACACTTTTGCTTATTAATATGTATTGCCCAGGCCTGGAACATATGGTGTCTTTCATTCAGATCCATACAATCAACTGCAAAAATAACTTACTGGAAAACGAGAGGGCTCGTCATCCATAAGTAAGGTTTGCATGCTACAGAGACATAAACTGTTGGCTTAGGTAGTTGTTATCAGTGAACCGGCCTTCTAGTTCTGCAGCACAGACAAATAGTGGGATTTTTCCCAGAACAGAAACTATATAAAAACATCAACTTTCATATATGGAGCACCAACTTGAAAAGCCACACGCAATGCCACAGAATTTACATTTTTTCAAGATAACTTCAATCCTCATAGCTACTTTTGAAATACAGAGTACTAAAGTCAAAGCATGCAAATGGGACCTAGGGAAGTTAAAACTCTTTAACTAGAAAAGTTAAAATTATCTGATGGTAATAAAACCATCAAAAGTAGACCCAGGATTCAAAGTTTATGTTTAAAATCCAAAGTTGATTCTTTTAAAAATCTATGTTCCTCAATCATTCAAAATGAATGGAAAAGAGAATGAATGATAGTTTCTATCACATAGCAGATTCTACTAAATGTCTTGCCTCTAACACAATCTAAATGAATTTTATATTAGAGCCAGAGCAAATAAATTGTGCCTTGAGTATAACTATTAAAATAATAAATATTACCTGGTCAGTAATTTAAAACACTTAAAATATTATAAGGCATGAATGACTCAACCCAGGCATAGCACTATTTCCATTCTCATGTTTTTAAGTAGAACTGAGTCAACTGTCTACGAATTTTGGATTAACTGCCACTAAATTTGAAGTTTCAGAAACTGTATTGAAAGGTCAGTGAAGGTACCATCCATGCTATGTCACCACAAACAGAAAAAGCCAGTGCAGCATCTGAAAATACACGGAAATAACTCTTCATCACACTCTTAAAGTGAAAGTGAAGTTACTCAGTAATGTCCGACTCTTTGCGACCCCATGGACTGTAGCCTACCAGGCTCCTCCGTCCCTGGGATTTTCCAGGCAAGAGTACTGGAGTGGGTTGCCGTTTCCTTCTCCAGGAGATCTTCCCGACCCAAGGATCGAACCCAGGTCTCCCGCATTGCAGGTAGACGCTTTACCATCTGAGCCGTACCCACCAAAACATTAAACTCTCTCCCTAAAATGCATAACTGTTATTTTTTGTGGCAGCCAGAGTCGAATTGTTCCATCATCCATCCCCCTCTTCATTGATTTGGAAACATCAATGCTCAGAAAAACAATTAAGGAAGAAATCTGGTAGGTCAACAGTGGTGTATTTCATTCTGAAAAGTGTCACCTTCCAAGACAAAGTGCTCTAATGAGAGTAGAACAGGAAGAGTGGGAGGAGCACAGTAGACTGAGAATTATAGGAGTACCATCCCTTATTGCAGCAACGTTAGAAATCCCAACAATGGAATGAAATAATCGAACAAAATTTAGAGAACCTCACTTGATAGAAACCTTCTGGAAACTAATGATTAGATGAAGCTATACAACCTAATCTATTGTACAGATCTGGCCAACACAGGGTGGAACTAAGCGTAACTACATATTCTTTACTGGCATACAGTGTGCTAGTGTTCTGGCATACACTAGGTATAGAAAGCTATTTTCTCAAGCATGTTTAAGTTGACTAAAAAGAATAATAACAACAAGTAGTCAGGGAAAGATTGAAGAAGAGCAAAAAATGGAATTATGAAAAAAAAGAGAGAAAGCATAACATTGCATGCTATTTCTTTAAGAAAATAACTATTTTCCATTCTCAGTAAAATGGACAAAGCAAAGGCAGATGATGAGGAAAATAAATATTATGATGTATAAAAACAAATATATATTTGGTCTTCATCTCCATTCCTGGCACAAAGCTCCTAAGGCTCTTGAAATTTTCTAAATGAACAGGACAGTAAAGTATAAATTGTTACATCAACAGGTGATTTTGGAACGCTTCTCAGGATAGGGACTGGTTATTAGGGGAGCCAATATGTGACTAGAGGGTTAAAACTTTCAGTCCCACCGCCCTCCCCTCACCACCATAACCAGACCTCCTTGAAAGGGAAGAGGATGGAGCTTGAGCTCAACCTTCAATGACAGTGATTCAATCATGCCTCTGTAATGAAGACTCCATACGGACACAAGGACAGGATTCATAGAGACTCTGGATTGATGAACACTTGGAGATCTGGGAAGAGCATCACACTCAGAGAGCACAGAAGCCCTTTGCCCATTCCTTGCCCTGTGTATCTCCTCCATCTGACTATTTCCGAGTTATATCCTTCTATAATAAACTGGTCTCTATAAGAAACTGGTAAGTAATATGTTTCTCAGTTTTGTGGGTCACCCTAGCAAATTAATTGAACCCAAAGAAAGAGTCACTGGAATTTCTGGTCTATAGAAAGCCAGTCCTCAACAGCTCAGGTGATAACCTGGACTTTCAACCAGCATCTGAGGTGGTGGGAAGAGGGACATTCTTAGAGAACGGAGCCCCCAACCTTTGGGATCTGACAATATCTCAAGGCACACAGTATCAGAACTGAAATGAACTGCAGGACACTCAGCTGGTATTGAAGCATTGCTTCTTGTTTGGAAATCCCCTCCATATACACAGATATTGAAATTTAAATAAATAGATGACAGAAATACACACGCATGTGTGCATGCACACACACGCACACACACACACACATACACACACACATACAAGGAGGGGGAGGAGAATAATAAGAACCAATGAATTTGAGTGAGAACCTGACATTCCAGGGTTCCTTGTATTATTATCTTAGCAAATTTTTTGAAAGGATGAAATTACTTTCAGTAACAAATTTTGGCTTTCTTTTAATTAGAAATAAGATTATGGAAACATGCTTGACAAACATTTATGGAAACATTATTAAAAATATCTCCCCAAAGTGAACAAAATTTTTAATGTTTAAAAATAAAACAAGAAAGGGAACCAAAATATTAAAATGTCAGATGTTGTTCCAGTAAAAGCAATCCTGATTCAGTGCAAGAAAATATTTTAAGAGATACGGACTAGTGACTGTTTCTTATAAGAGTGTGTTAAGAATGCTTATCTTATCCAACACAAATTTTTAAATAATAAATTGTTTGTGAGACAAATAAAATAGGTTCATAAAAACAAATTATGAAGGAAGATTTGCAGAAGGCTTATAAGGTTGAAAGAAAGAGATACACAAATTTAATTGTACAGCAAGAACTTAAAGTGGGTAGATAATGTCATCCCAGGTCAGACTGAAGATCTGAGTATATATGAGACACTGGAACAAACAGAAGCATATTGAAAACAGCTGTCAAAGAACAGTGTTCTCACTGAAAGAACAGCAATTATTTGGAATAAGTAGATAGAAAAAGAAAACTTCATAGTGTGGGTTATCTGGGGTCCAAAGTTGTTAGAATGGAATTTTCTTCATCAGCATTCTGCATCCATCCAGAATGTTAACTTGTTGTATTTGTTGAAACAAGCAAGGGTTGATCAATTACAAACTTTGTTTCAAGCAAAATAAGAAATTATCACTACCTAAAGTATTCTACAACACACATCAAGTGGAGAACCACAGATTATTATATGTTTACTAAGCACCTTAATCTCAAATAATTACTGTTGTATTTACTTTCTGAGCCTGTAATGCTGATAGCACCTTTCACTATTAAAGAAGAGAATTAAAGATTAATGGAGCTAAGTGTGGACGTTGGGATTTTATTTTCTGAATGTTTATCTATCTTTATTTACTGTTTTCTGATTTTCCCTTAACATGAAGAATACAGATCCTCTATGAAAATTTAAAGATTAAATCTTAATACAGAACTCTGAGAATCAAATTTTCAAAACAATTACATACAGTTCCAATCAGTTGCTCAGTCATGTCTGACTCTTTGCAACCTCATGAACCACAGCACAGCAGGCCTCCCTGTCCATCACCAACTCCCAGAGTTTACCCAATGGCAACCCACGCCAGTACTCTTGCCTGGAAAATCCCATGGACGGAGGAGCCTGGGAGGCTGCAGTCCATGGGGTTGCAGAGATGGACATGACCGAGCGACTTCACTTCACTTCATATCCATTGAGTTAGTGATGCCATCCAACCATCTGTCCTCTGTTGTCCTCTTCTCCTCTTGCCCTCAATCTTTCCCAGCATCAGAGTCTTTTCAAATGAGTCAACTTTTTGCATGAGGTGGCCAAAGTATTGGAGTTTCAGCTTCAACACAGTCCTTCCAATGAACACTCAGGACTGATCTCCTTTAGGATGGACTGGTTGGATCTCCTTGCAGTCCAAGGGACTCTCAAGAGTCTTCTCCAACACCACAGTTCAAAAGCATCATTTCTTCAGCTCTCAGCTTTCTTTATAGTCCAACTCTCACATTCATACATGACTACTGGAAAAACCATAGCCTTGATTAGATGGACCTTTCTTGGCAAAGTAATGTCTCTGCTTTTGAATATACTATCTAGGTTGGTCATAACTTTCCTTCCAAGGAGTAAGCCTCTTTTACTTTCATGGCTGCAGTTACCATCTGCAGTGATTTTGGAGCCCCCAAAATAAAGTCTGACACTGTTTCCACTGTTTCTCCATCTATTTGCCATAAAGGGCAGGGACAGGATACCATAATCTTAGTTTTCTGAATGTTCAGCTTTTAGCCAACTTTTTCACTTTCCTCTTTCACTTTCATCAAGAGGCTCTTTAGTTCTTCTTCACTTTCTGCCATAAGGGTGGTATCATCTGCATATCCTAGGTTATTGATATTTCTCCCAGCAATGTTGATTCCAGCTTGTGCTTCATCCAGCCTGGCATTTCTCATGAATGCACTTCTATGCATTTCTCTGCATAGAAGTTAAATAAGCAGGGTGACAATATACAGTCTTGACGTACTCCCTTTCTGATTTGGAACCAGTCTGTTGTTCCATGTCCAGTTCTGACTATTGCTTCTTGACCTGCAGGTCAGGTGGTATTCCCATCTCTTGAAGAATTTTCCACAATTTATTGTGATCCACACAGTCAAAGGCTTTGGTATATTTAATAAATAGAAATAGATGTTTTTCTGGAACTCTCTTGCTTTTTCTATGATCCAGCAGATGTTGGCAATTTGATCTCTGGTTCCTCTGCCTTTTCTAAAACCAGCTTGAACATAAAAGAGATCTAATCAAGGATTTGGTATGGAGATTGCTTTGTCTAGATGAAGGACAAAGACTTAAGGGTCAGTTTCTCAAGGATTATTTAAGGGGTATTGTGATGACTTGTTATATCTTGAATTTGTAATGCATCCATTCTTTCTCTTAGGAATTCTTAACAGTAACATCAGTTTGAAAGAATAAACCAAAACAGTTTTATTTGGGGAAACAGAGTTCTGTTTGATATTTTAGGTGTAGTTGTTTTAGAATTTTGTTAGCCCCTTTGATATGAATGGAAATACTCTTGGAATCAGCATGGGGTAGGGAAAAGTGAGTACACACTGAAATCAGACACATCTGGGCTTCAAAATTCCAGCTGCAATGGAACATTAACACATGCTTCCTAAGCCTCAGTTTTCTTATCTGTAAAGGAGTGACACAGTATTATTTTTCCCCAGAGGAGTGATATTAGGATTAAAATAAGTAAGATTTTAAGTGTATAGTATAGTGCCTAATGTTGTCAAACAAACAACGAATGTTTTTAAATATGTTTATCCATTACAGTATTTATTTGAAGTTCAAATTTAACTAGATTTCCTGTGTTTCCATTTGCTAAATCTAGCAACACTACTTCTGGTGCAAGTAGATACCTAAGAAAATTGCTCCTTTCCCTTTACTTTAATGGCCCTTCTAACACATAGGTCTATAAATTTCTCTTTTACAGAGCATTTAAGACAGTAAAATCAAAAGAATCCTTGGTCAATATGCCTGGAAACGGGCATAAAATAGAGAATCAGTCACACTGATGAACAGTGATAGATTCCAACATATCAGAGACCTAAAGTTCAGATGGAAGCATAGCACCATCTGACACTCCCAACTTCCCCAAAGCAAAATGTAAGCAAATGTTCTGAAACTGTGAAATGATGAAATAAAAAGATATAAATATAAAATATTTCCATTTTAATTCATTACACTGGTATTGTAGAACACGTATGCTTATTTGCCCAAAATAACTTCAAGATTAAAAGCGGCCAAAATGTACAATGAATTTGATAAGATACATTCAGTCACATTCTTAAGGCAGATATTCACTTCTGAAGGTAAACCAATAATAACTTTTCTCTTTTTCCTTCAGGTGATCAATATAATTGGAAAATCACATTCTTCATTCTTTTTCAGCCTTGAATATTCTACCAAATCCCAAGAAAGCAGTGTCTCCAAGATATAAAATGCTTAACAATGTATCTTAGACAATTGAGCAAAAACTTCAGGTAGTGAAATTCTTTTCAACCAACACTTGACAACAAAGTTTTGCAACTCGCGAATTTCATAGAAGACTCTGTTCTCAGCTTTGAAGTGTTGGAAACATCTTCCTTACAAAGGTAATTATCAGTATTAACTAGCAGACCTTATGGAGAAGGCAATGGCACCCCCACTCCAGTATTCTTGCTTGGAAAATCCCATGGACGGGGAACCTGGAGGAGCTGCAGTCCATGGGGTCACTAAGAGTTAGACACAACTGAGCGACTTCACTTTCACTTTTCACTTTCATGCATTGGAGAAGGAAATGGCAACCTACTCCAGTGTTCTTGCCTGGAGAATCCCAGGGATGGGGGAGCCTGGTGGGCTGCCATCTATGGGGTTGCACAGAGTCAGACAAGACTGAAGCAACTTAGCAGCAGCAGCAGCATACCTTAAGTGAAATACATAGCTAGAGATGGCCCCAAAAACTTTGGTTCTCTCTTCACTTGATCTATCTTATTAAGTTCCACCAAGATGCTGGATATAAAATGATAAAGAGGACATAATACCTTAGCTAGTAATTTGTATATGATGTGTTGTTTTTGTTTTTGTTTTGTTTTTTGCCTGAAAAGCCATGAAAAAACATTATTGGACTTATCTTGCAGAAGAGAGAACAAAGATTTCAACCATGAAAGAAGTTTAGGTATGACTTCCTTAAGAATTGTGCAGAAGTGTAATAATTCCATGAGTTAGCACACTAAAACTGGAAAGAAAAAGCATTCTTTAGACTTGGAAAATAATGCATCAGAAGAATATAATCTTATGAGAGGATAAGCTTACAAAGATAGCCAAATAGCCATCTCATCCAATCTGTCAACTCTTTGTTTTTGTCCTAGCCTGAAACCCTAAGTTCACTCATACCTTCTCCCCAAAGTCACATCACTATTGCCAAAGAAACAGACAAATAACAACAAGAAAATCCAACAATAACCTCCAAAAAGTCTGCAGCTACAGATGAACAGAGGATGATTTTGGCTCATGTGATTTGAATGATGCTTTGAATGAATTTCACATAAAACCAACTGTACTAAAGAGTGCTCTGAAGATATAACTAAAGTCTATGACTTGTTAAGAGCCCTTGACATTAGCAAATATGACTGAGAATGTTCTTCTTTGGAAAAGGAACCAAAAAGCAGAATAGCATCAAGATAAAGGAAAGGAAAGAACACATATGAACTAGATTTCTATCCTGGTTTACACAAGAAGATTTCTGATATGAATAGACTGCTAAAATAACAAATTGTTTTGCCTGGAATCACTGTCTGTGTATTTTCTTTGACTAATCTGTCTTAATGAAATCCTTATTCCCACAATAATAGCAAGACATAACAACTTCTTGGAAATCTTCCCTCTATTGTCTCAAGCAAGATTCCAAGACAGCTGAAATAAAAATCCATAGTTGTAAGCAGAAAAAAAGCCCTGTGTCAGTGTGCTCTTGGTTACCAGTCTGCTTCTCATAAAGGAGCTCCTGAATTCTGCCACGTTGTTTGGAAAAAATAATATACACAGGCTATGTCTGCAAGCTAAACTGATGAGCCCATTAACAAGGCCAAGTTCAGTAAAAATAAGTCAAGCCAAAAGAGAAAAACTGACTATTGTAAAGGCTGAACCAGATGTTTATATAGATCCAGTCCAATCACACAACATAGTTTAGAAATAAGCTTATATGAAGCAGATGGCCAAAATCCTGTCCTCATGTGCTCTGGGTTTTCTGCTTATATTTCTAGGTCTGACTATTCCATATTTTATTTTTTGTTTGTTTGGGGGTTCTTGCCATTGTTGTTGAACTGACAATCATTCTAAAAGTCAAATCAGTTGTGTTTATGAATCTAGCCTTCAGAGAAGACAAAGATGCTAGCTTTGCTCAAAATAGGCATGGTTTGGATTTCTTCTAGGCTTCAGTTCCAGGAACTTAAGGGCTATAAGTGACGATAGAGAAGATAAAAAGTTTGGGAACACCTCCTAAGATGGATGAAGGCGTTTTGTGGCAACCCACTCTCAGCATCCTCACAACTATTAAATATTCACCTAGAAGGAAAGAAGGAAGGAGGACAAAGGAGAGAGACCTGGATATCAGCCTAGACTTTGTGTGTTATTTTCCCCTAGGCTCAACATACTCTACCCTCGTTCTTTTCCTGAGCCACAGGAAAATTCCTAATTACTCTAAATCTCAACTCAAGGGTTACTTTCTGGTTGACTTACCAAGCACTCTTTCTGATATCTTCCATTTATGCCATACTGTCTGACAAGAAACCCCCTTTTCTTTTGTAATTCTCAGGCTGACACACCACACAGAGTTAATTAGTGCTTCCTCAGGCCGTTGCCATCCCTAATCCTTACTTCTGTGTGTGTCTGTGTGAAGTCACTAAGTCGCGTCTGACTCTTTGCAACCCCGTGGACTATAGCCCACCGGGCTCCTCTGTCCATGGGGTCCTCCAGGCAAGAATGCTGGAGTGGGATGCCATTTCCTTCTCCAAATCCTTACTTCTACTACAGCTCTAATAGCAAGGTGATGTCAGATTTTGGTTTGTCTCTCCTAGAACACTGAGAGATTGCTTGAGGGCAGGAATTGTTTCTTATTAAACTTTGTGTCTGCAACTTCTTACATAGAGTCTGCATTTTAAAAAAGCACTCAAGGAGTTGGGTTTCTGGCAAAGGCAGGCTAATCTGCTTTGGTCCTAATATCCCTCAGACAGCAACTAGATGAAGAAACACAAATCTTGTTTTCATGTTCAAATGCACTGGAGGACTAAACAATGAGAATTTTCAGGGTCTAGGATATATAAAAATAGAAAATGCAGTGAGGTGAGCCCAGCATTTAGAAGAGCATTTGCCTGGGTAGGGGGTGGGTTGAGAGTGATGACTGATTTCCAAAGTAGCTAAGTGTCTGGGAATCTACCAGAGTTGTTGCCACTTCTGGAGAGGCTAGAAACACACACTTGAAATCATGGCCTCCCAAGGACAAGAAGGCCAGGTAAACCTCCCCAGTTTGGGGTTGAAAAGCAGCAAGACTTTAGCCCAGCAATGAGTGAGCTGAAAACAAATAGCTTTCATAAGATCTGAAGCCCAGTTACAAGCCATCTCATTCTGATTGACTTACTATGATGTATCAAGAGCAGAACAGCCTGTTGAAAGCAAGAGTAAATCATCTCTGGAGAAAGACAGCCTCAAATTGTTTCTATGCATTTCCATATACAATGTTTAGTTCTCAATCAAAAACAATCAGGCATATGAGAATGTAAGAATTTATAGAAAAGTTGAGAGAACAGACAATAGACTCTTAGAAAAACAGAATTGATGGCTCAGTTGGTAAAGAATCTGCCTGCAATGCAGGAGACCCTGGTTCATTCCTGGGTTGCAAAGATCTGCTGAAGGCATAAGCTACCCACTCCTGTATTCTTGGGCTTCCCTGGTGGCTCAGCTGGTAAAGAATCTGCCTGCAGTGTGGGAGACCTGGGTTCAATCCCTCACTTAGGAAGATCCCCTGGATTTATCACACCAGGACTTTAAAAGAACTATTAATAATATGTTTAAGAGATTATGAGAAGGATAATCATGGTAGACAACTAATTTCTAGTTGTCTAAATACATGGAAAGATCCTGGGGAATTTTCTGGGAGTCATCTTGGTCTTGGTGGTAATTATATAAGAGTAAGCATGGATAAAAATTCAATGGGTTGTTTGCTTAAGATGTCTATTTTACAATACACATTGCAGGTATAAACTCAAAAGAAATGCACAGATACGTGCACCAGGAATACATATGTAAGAATGTTCAAAGTAACATTATTCTCAGTATCCCCAAAATGGGAATATCCTCTACAGAATGGCTGAATTCCCTGTGGTCTATTCAGACAACAGAATAACACAATAATAAAAACCAGTGATATAATGTCTTATTTATAACCTGCATAAATCTCCAAAAATAACATTGAATGAGAATCCAGACACATAAAAAATACATCCAGGATGAGTCCATGTATAAACAGTCTAAAATAGGTGAGCGGTCAAAACAGTTACCTTTGAAAGGAGATGGTGAATAGCAGCGTGTACAAGGGCGATCTGGGGATGTTGAAAATTTTCTGTTTCCTGACTTGGGTCATGGTGAGTCTGTGAGTTTATTTATTTTATGAAAATTCACTGAGCCATAATTTATGATTTGTGTACCTTTATCTTAGTTTTACTGCATTAAGAACTTACATAAAAATTATAAATAAAGTCATTCAATAATATTATGGAATGAATTAATGTATAAGTGAATAGATCAATGAATCTTGTTTCAAGGATTTACAACCACTAGAGAGAAAAGGTAACGAGAGCAGGTACTAAGAAATGAATAATCCAACAACTTCATCTGGATTTATTGGGATTTATGTCACTGTTAACATTAGGTGGACTACTGGGCACTTGAGATAAATGTCTTTCAGGATATTATCTAATATTTGACTTAGCAATAAATTCTTTCTGTTACTCTGACCTAAATTACTCTTGCAGTTAACATTCTATTTGTCTTAGGTCATATTTTGCTTCTCTATTTCTAAAAACCATTCTCAACATAGGCCACACTGAATAAATAGATACTTGACAAGGAAGAGCAATAGAATGGCTTATGGCTAGAACAGTCACTAAAATAGAAAACCAATCAGTTTTGTAGTGTTCTTGTACTTTCTGAAAGAGTCCTGAGATTAACAGATACACACAATAAATTAATTTTTAGCTAACCTAAGTAACAATTAGTATACAAAATGGCAATTTACCAAGTGGTATTCTGAAACCTCGAGAAAGCCCAGGGGTGTTTTCCCAAAGAGTTATTCTTTGCTTATAAACAACGCAATAGGAATATGTGGTTCCATATATCTTTGGTGGCATTTGATTTGATTTTCCACTACCTTATTGCAGATATTGGTTAATTCCCAGCATTCTCCTTCAGCTGTTTTATTAGCCACATCTATTATTTGACACCTCATGCAAATACAGATTCCAGATTGTCTTAGGGAGTGTTTGGTAGGGCTTCCTTGTTCTACAGGCGTATGAAAAATATCACAGGGTGCAACCCTCATGTGACCTAGATAACATCAAATATGTGTGTGTGTGTGTGTGTGTGTGTGTGTGTTTGTGTGTGTGTGTGTGTGCACATGTGCATTTGGTTGGGACTGAGGACGGGGGCAGGGAGAGTGTCAGGGGTGTCCCATACAATGTAGGAATCAGGCCAGAGCCCCTGCCCCTGTGACAACTTCTACCAGAGGAAGCAAGACCTTGGAGAAGGATCTCGGAAACTCAACGGGGTGAGAAAACACTCGGATGCCAGAGTCCCTGTCTCAGTCTTGGTGAATGGAATCTGGCTCACACCTCCTATCATCACTGGTCATTGTCTCAAAATGACCCCAATTAAGTTTCGTATTCCTGCAAAGAAAGTCTTTTTGTTCACATCTGAAAGATAATAAAACAGATACAGAAAATTCAAGAGTGTGAATTGTAGCCACTAAGTGGTCCAGTTCAGTTCAATTCAGTTGGTCAGTCATGTCCGACTCTTTGCGATCCCATGAATTGCAGCATGCCAGGCCTCCCTGTCCATCACCAACTCCCAGAGTTCACCCAAACTCATGTCCATCGAGTTGGTGATGCCATCCAGCCATCTCATCCTCTGTCATCCCCTTCTCCTCCTGCACCCAATCCCTCCCAGCATCAGAGTCTTTTCCAATGAGTCAATGCTAGCTGGGATTAAAACTCACATCTGATTTAGCATGTAAATTCTTTCCCTATGCTTCCTTGTCCCAAATTCTCATAAAGTGGGTTTGAAAGAGGAACAGAACTGAGGTGGGATTTACAACAGCATTTTCCAAAGTACAGTACACATTACATTCAGGTACTAAGTCGTGTCTGATTCTGCAATCCCATGGACTGCAGCATGCCAGGCTTCCCTGTCTTGACTATCTCCTGGAGTTGGCTCAAACTCATGTCCATTGAGTCAGTGATGCCACTCAACCAACTCATCATCTCTCACTCCCTTCTCCTCCTGCCTTCAATCTTTCCCAGCGTCAGGGCCTTTTCCAATGAGTTGCAGTTTGCATCAAGTGACCAAAGTATTGGAGCTTCAGCATCAGTCCTTCCAACAGTACACGTTATACTAGCACTAAATAAGCAGATTTTCAATGGTAAAAGAATTGATAAATGTTTATTGTCACAAAGGTCAGTCTTTATTTCTGAAGTCCCGTAAGGAGGACACCAGGACTGTTCTTAGAACAAGTGGCTGTATGCCAAACACAGCCTGGGCTATTTTCCTGGACCACTGACTTTTCCCAGATTCTTGGGTCGTAAGAGATCAAGAGAGTTCAATTCCCAAGTGTGTCTGGAGAACACAAAAACTGTGACAGTCTCATGTTTTAGAATTTTCTACTTAATTTTTTCTTAAAACACTCATGGGCTCAGGGCAGTATATCAAATTACTTGAGTCTTTTCTTCAGGTGAAGGGCTCCAGGAGAGGGAAGAGATGGCTTCCTGGAATGAATTCTGGATACTGTGCAGCTTCCAGGAGGAACAGCTGTCCCTAGGATGTGCTGTGGAGCAGTCCCATACAGTTGTTGCACCCTGGACCTTTATTGAGGAAGTCAATAAATGCAAATTTTCTTTTCATTCCCCTTGTCCTCCTTTAATAGGGACCAAACTCTAGATTTCCTGCTATTTGCAGTTCACTATGAGGTTTCTTCAATTCACAGCCAAGAGGCATTAGGAAGTATTATGCAAACTAACAACACACACATCTATGATTATCTTGTTCTCATTTTACAAGTCACTCTATTTTCAAATTAATTGTTCATATGTCTCCCTGTCCAATGAGACTACAAATGCCTTGAAGATAAATTCTGGGGATACAATTCTACCATCTAAATATCTCCAGAATCTGTCACTTCTTTCCATTTACACTGTCACTGCCTGGGCCAAACCACCATAATTTCTAACAGAGACCACAACGAGAGCCTCTTCTTGGCCTCTCTCCCTATCTACTCTTGTTCTGATCAATCCATTCCTTCTAAGTGCAAGCAGGAGAACTTTTTTGAGGACACAAGTCAGTCTTTCCCATTTGAAACTCTTCAGTTACATAACACTACTCTTGGAATAAAACCTTAAAACCTTAAACTCAACCCCCAATACCTTGTGTAATCTGGCCCTCTGCCTATATATATTGCCTCAAACAGCATTACTTTCCTTTACATTCTTAACCTTTTAAATATAAGGGTCGCTTTGCTATTTCACAAGTTACAATATGCTTTGTCACTATGAGGCCATTGAACTGCTGTATTTTTCTGCCTGGGATGGATGCTTTCCTCCAGCACAGCTAAATGTATGGTTCCAACGTGAAATTCAGTTTCACAAGAGGTCTCTTGACCATCTCAAGCTTCTCTGTTGTGAGTTCCAAGGTATCTTGTACTTGGACACTTTGCACAGTGAGGACAGGGACCCCTCTGTCTTTTCACTATCATGCCTTCAGCAACTAAAGTAGTCTTGGCACATGAATATATATTTAATGAACACATGAAACATATGTAAATGAACCCATTCATGTACAAAAGTGAAATATTAACTCTTTACTTTTATTACAGAAAACTTACTGACCTAAGAATGCACATACACTTAATGACTTAATTCTACTCTAGATGGAATATAATCTTGATATCTGTTTTACAGTCCCCTCTTTGTCATACTTTTCCCCACAAGATAAATCTACTGCTACAGTTCTACACATATTTCTGCATAAAATCTTCACAAAGAAAGCAGAGGACCTTAGGATGAACAGAGAGCCCCTGACACCCACCTATGTGAACCTGATGATCTTTCCACCTCGGTCCTAATTGGAGCGCAACTTTCTAACCTGTGAAGCTGGTAAGACTTGAATGGATAAATCTGCCTGTCCACTACTCAGAGGGGACTGAGGTGTTAGTTCCAAACCCACAGATAAGTAAACTCTGATGATAACAGCAGGTTTGACATTGATGAAGCCTCCCCATCTGGTGTGTTTAGGGGAGCAATAATGAATAAGGAGTGGCAAAATGTGTTTTCCTGGCTCCTGGCCACCACCATATTGAGTTAAGGCTTGTCTTCTCTGTTCTGCCATTCCCATCTCAATTTGATTTGAAAGAACTGTTCTAGAAATGTTTGGCTGCTTTTGAAAGCTTTCCTTTCCTCATTTTGACTAAACCAGGTTATTCCATTTGATAGATTTTTTTTTAATGCCTTTCCTTTGTATGTGCTCAGAAATTTTGTTTATTTTTTTAATAGAGAAGAAAGTTTCATATGCAGCTTGCATCACATTAGGGTTCCCTTAGAGGCCAATGTGGTATCTAATGGAGCTGCTAGTTACATTTTAAAAGTCAGTAGCATTCCTAAATTCTTGTTGATGCTCTGTTCAGGGATCATTAGATGCTTTGTGTTTTCCCTTCAGATACACTGGATGGGCACATGTAGGCAGCCAAGCTGATCTAAATGTACCCATGTATTTCCAGGTACCATTTCTCCATTAAAATGATTTGCAGATTCTGTATTTCATCACTACCAAGTAAGCACACACCCATATTGTCAAACATATAATTACTTCTGGATAGCTGTCACCACTAGCGTAGACTCATGTTAAACAAGAAATAAAATCTTTTTATGGTGTTACGATTTTTATCTCTTGACAAAAAGTAGAAATGTGTTTTCACTTATATGCATGATTTTGCATGATATTAGCACAGGAGCACATATTGGTATTTTTCCTTAAATACATCTGGAAATGTACAGAGCAGTTAACTTGCCTTGTACCTGTGTGTGTTAGTTGCTCAGTCATGTCCAATTCTTTGAGACCCTACAGACTGTAGCCTGCCAGGCTCCTCTGTCCTTGGAATTCTCCAAGCAAGAATACTGGGGTGGGTTGCCATTCCCTTCTCCAGGGAATCTTCCTAACACAGGGGCCAAACGCAGGTCTTCTGGATTGCAGGCAGATTCTATACCATATGAGCCACCTACCTTGTACCTAACAGGCGCTAAAATGTAACCTCTAAATTTTAGAATTAAAGGCCTTTAACTAAGGGGGGAAATAAGGGTCATTGCCAGGAACATAGGCTAGAGAGTGAGAGAATCTGAAATAAAACCGAGTTGTCCTAACTCCTGATTATTTCTTGGTCTCACACAAAAGCCTGAATCATTCAATAAAGCCAGTTTATTGAATGAATTAATGAATGAACTTTTTTCTTTAGCATGACAAATAGTCCTGAAAATAATAGTCAAACTAAAACCTTAAAAAAAATTGCTAAGAATTCTCTTTGGATTCCTAGGTGACCCAGTAGTTCAGAATCCACCTTGCAACGCAGGAGACATTGGTTCGATATCTGGTCTGGGAAGAGCGCACACGCTGCAGGGCAACTGAGCCCCTCCACCACAACTACTGAACCTACACTCGAGCCTATGAGCCTCAACTACTGCAGTCCATGCACCTAAAACCTGAGTTCTGCAACAAGAGAAGGCACTGCAATGAGAAGCCAACACACCGCAACTGGAGAGTAGCTCCCACTTGCCACAACTAGAGAAAACCCATGCACAACAACAGAGACCCAGCACAGCCAAAAATAAATAAATAAATATTTTAAAAACAAAAATAAAAGAATTCTCTACACATGTACCAATTTGGGTATTTGTTTGTTTGTTCGTTCAGACGCTGTCATGTTCGACTCTTTCCGACCCCATGAATCGCAGCACGCCAGGCCTCCCTGTCCATCACCAACTCCCAGAGTTCACTCAGACTGGGCATAGTGATCCATATTCTGTGACTGCTTTTGTAGAAGTTATGATCTTAATCTATGGCATTTTTAATTTCACTATTATAAAGATTTAGTTTGATTTTCTTTCAAAGAAACAAATATAGTAACATAGTTATATAACATAAACTTTCAGTGAACTGCAGGATGGTTATTTATTTGAGAATTACTCACCCACGGCTAATTTTTAGTTACAGATTGATAACCACCTGTCACCACACACTTCTCAGTTGCTACTCTTTGCATGATATATGTGTGCAGATAAAAGTCTCTTTCACATACTGTAACCAAAATATATCTCTGACTTACATGTGGTATGTCTTTATTAATATTGTAACTCTTCCTATAAAAGAGATAAGATATACTGCAACGGCATGCTGTAATTAACTTCAGCTTTCCCCTGCCTCTCCCACTACTTCTTTCCAACAAGAACAACAAAAAACCATGTCATAAATCTTATTGGAATATGGTTCTACTTACAGAGATTTATATGGGCATCTGTTATTGATAGCACAGATATAATAAACAGAATTCTTCACTCTCTATGTATATTCAAAACCTGATTTTGTGTTTCAAATTTTTTTGGTGAATCTAAAAAGCTTAGTTGTAGTGTGTCCCCAAAGGGAAGTACTATTTCTAATCAACTCAGAGCCTCATAGGTTTGGAGTAAGCATCACATGACATAGTGGTCAAGTGCATCATTTCTGTGTCAACACCTGGATTGTATTCTCAGGTCTTCAATCTGACAAGTCTGTGACATTACAGTGTCTTTAGTCATGCTAAGAAACTGCTTAATATTAAGCAGTTCTAAAATGTAGGCAATATTATTACCTAAGTTCAGTTCAGTTCAGTCATTCAGTCATGTCCGACTCTTTGCGATCCCATGGACTACAGCATGCCAGGCCCCCTGTCCATCACCAACTCCCAGAGTTTACCCAAACTCATGTCCATTGAGTCAGTGATATCATCCAACCATCTCATCCTATGTCACCTCCTTCTCCTCCCACCTTCAATCTTCCCCAGCATCAGGGTCTTTTCAAATGAGTCAGCTCTTCCCATCAGGTGGCCAAAGTATTGGAGTTTCAGCTTCAACATCAGTCCTACCAATGAACACTCAGGACTGATCTCCTTTAGAATGGACTGGTTGGATCTCCTTGCAGTGCAAGGGACTTTCAAGAGTCTTCTCCAACATCCCAGTTAAAAGCATCAATTCTTCGGAACTCAGCTTTTTTAGTATATATTATTACCTAAGCCAAAAGATTTTTTATTAAATGAGATTGATGTACTTAAAGTATCTTGAACATGGTACCCAAGAAGTCTCAACTATTAATTTTGGAATGAAGCTCATCAGTCAATCAATTTAATTTCCTTTCAATGAAGATATTCCATCTGAACATTCCCCAGTAAGTCATAATACAGATTCTGGTAAAATACTTCCAATATAAGCAAACTTGCTAAAATTTCTCTTCTATTATTTGATACTACTAAGTGAAGAAAGTCTATCATTGTCTTGAGCTAGTATCTGCTTCCTCATAACTACTTTTCTTTATTTTAGTCCTGTACTGTGAGAAAATCTGCATAAACTCAATGGTAGTCCTTTAACTATTATGAGTATTTATCCACAGTTCAGTTCAGTTCAATTGCTCAGTTGTGTCTGACTCTCCACCACCCCATGAACCACAGCATGCCAGGCTTCCCTGTCCATCACCAACTCCTGGAGTTCACCCAAACTCACGTGGATTGAGTTGGTGATGCCATCCAGCCATCTCATCCTCTGTCATCCTCTTCTCTTCCTGTCCCCAATCCTTTCCAGCATCAGGGTCTTTTCCAGTGAGTCAACTCTTTGCATGAGGTGGCCAAAGTATTAAAGTTTCAGCTTCAACATCAGTCCCTTCAATGAACAGGACTGATCTCCTTTAGAATGGACTGGTTGGATCTCCTTGCAGTCCAAGGGACTCTCAAGAGTCTTCTCCAACACCACAGTTCAATAGCATCAATTCTTTGGTGCTCAGGTTTCTTCACAGTCCACTCTCACATCCATACATTACCACTGGCAAAACCATAGCCTTCACTAGATGGACCTTAACCTTATATAAATTATCCTTTATGCTACTCTGAGATTCTTATTGATATATAAATAGCTAATTAAATAGTCTTTTCAAGTTAAACTTAAAAGCATTTGAAAATATTTTCTGTTTATCCACAAACTATTCATTTCCATTGAGTAGATGGTATTGGGAAAGGGACTGAGCAATAATAGCATTGTGGCCATAATAAATGTCTTTTCACCTTTTGTCCCCAAAGTTATTATCTTTTCCAAACAAAATTATAAATTAATAATAATTCACATACATCATCCCATTATTTCCTCAAACTAGCACTACATATACTTGCTGGCAGTCAGACAATAACAAAGATGTGGTGCCTAGATATTTAGTCTCTCTAAATCTTAAAATAATATTTTTTTGTATGTTTTCTATTTTGCTTATTTCTATAGCTCTGAATAACAATTTTGTCATGCCTTTAAAAAATCTGATAGGAGGTTTTATTTAACAACTTATTTAACCATAAACATATATTTATGGAAATAACATCTATTTTTGAAGGTATGTGAATAAAATTTCTAAATTATAAATTGAAAATTTTATATAAAAGTTTTATATTTACCTTTATATTATTTTTCACTTTTATTTTAATCCTTTTACCACCATCAAATGACACACCTATTCAACAGTTAATTTTTCTCCTTTTCCTACTATTTCCACTTTAAACTTCCCTTAAGCTATAAATCTTTTAGAATTCTTAAGGGAAACTCTATTAGATACTTCTCTTTATGGTCTATCTTCTCAAAGACATTCAATTGTCAGAGCTTTTATTCAGCATATCCCTAAAGACAATCTTTTAGATCCTGGAGCTTAACACATTTTTCTCCAGCACACTATAATCTCTAGTTTTCTTTGTTCATACAGATCTGAAATCTACAGTCTTTGTAGTACAGAGAATCATAGGTTCATTTTTTATTGTGCTGATTTAAGTAGCTCATAGTTACCAATGCCAACCTTGATTTTTCTTTTCTTGAAGAAAATAATAACCACCTCTTATAAAAATACCAGAACTATTTATATTATGCTAAAGTTCTTTTTATTCTATTTGCTAATACTGTATTGCTGCAGTGCTCTTTTGATAGATTACTATAACTTGCAGTTTATACCAGCCATCATACATGCAATGCACTGCTGCAATTTTGAAAGTATTTAATAATGTGTAAAATCTTGGCTTTCATTTTTAAGTGGTATACAGTAAGTTCCTAATTATTTGCACTAATGCAAAGGAACAAAACTGGAGATAATACTAAATACCAGATAAATCCTGGCATCTAAATGATACTTAAGAGTATCTGGGATTCTGAAAACTGCATAAGATATAATCAAATCATGCACTGATAATATATTACTGGGATCAGAATTTGAAACTGCACATTTCCCTTATCTTGCTCACCTAAATTTCTCTATCTCTCAGTGCAGAACTATATCATCTATCTCTCAGACTGATAAAAATAAATCACCTCGAGAGAGATAACTTCTTTCAAAATTTTCTACAGAACAACAAAGATATAGGTAATTGGGAATGGAGAAGATAAATATCTCAGCAAAAGAAATAGAAAGTCAACAATTATCGGCACAATGTGTAGCAAAAGAGACTTGTTATAACATGCTGGTTTGATTATATGTAAATAATCTTTGTGATCTTCATTATCATGCATTGAACATGCATTCTCTACTAGACACCTCTTAATACTCATGGTAACTCTCTAAGTGTATATTACAATCCTAAATTTACACTGATAAAAATTTACTTACCCAGAGAGGGTGAGTAAATTGCCAAGTACACATAGATACTATCTATGTCAGTTGCTGAATGAAGGATTTAAAATAAATTAAATTCAGGCCAAGTTCATGGATTATCGCTATGGATTTCCACAGTAAGTTATCCTACGCCTCCACTATTAGAAATCTAGTCTTATCACATCTCTAAGCAGGGCTCATCTCTTTTCTCTAACGGGGCATTTTCTTCTCTTTTCTCTGATATTGGCAGCACAAAACAATGCCTCCTGACCTGCGCCACGCTCTGAAACACCTCTCAGAGGTCTGCGGAGTCTTCACTAGAATGCAAATGACGTTTAAAGATTTACTCTCTTTAGTAGAAGAATGAAGCAGGCATTTTATGTTCTCTGAAGAAGTCAGATTTATCACATACGCTGCTTGTCCTGGGACCTGCTGTCTTGCCTATGGGAGGGGGGCACCAATTGGTGCCTGTAATCAGTCACGCATTGTGTACGCTCAGCACCCTTCTTACGGTTAGGTCTAGCCATATTTCCCACAGTCTGAAATTTATTCCCATCAGCCTGTACCCTAGCAGCAGATAGTTTGTCTCTTTGATATGTTATTGGCTTCTAGAAGCCTGACAGTTTTCCCTGTGTAGTTTTAATACATACTGATGAGTTTCCTGAACTGTTATGTACCCTCAAAAATCCTTACAGTACCTCAAAGGCATTTCACTTTATTTACTATTTTCCAATATGGGGGTCCCTGGACTACTAGAGATTCTTCAAGGTACAAAAGGGTTTGAGAAGCTTATTTTCAAAATTCAAGAAACAGAGGAAATGGTGCTTCCAGAAAAGGTAAAGTTGTAGAGGTTCCACATAGGACTGAATTCTCTGAGAATGGCACCCCACTCCAGCACCCTTGCCTGGAAAATCCCACGGACAGAGGAGTTTGGTAAGCTACAGTCCATGGGGTTGCAAAGAGTTGGACACGACTGAGCAACTTCACTTTCTTTCATTCTAATTCACTCTGATTACCCACTTAATCAGTGTTCATTAGAATCTCTGTTTAAGAGTTGTGAATAGCACTGACTTTTAAATATTAAAAACTAATCACTCAGTACTTCATAAAAGTAGTTTTTACTGATGAAATTCCAAACCATGGAGTCCAGAAAGAGAAAGTAATTCGATGGCTCCTTGGAGAAGACAAGTTTGGGAACTACTATTTTAATAGTAATAATATTATTACTAGCACATTAATGTACTCAGTTTCCATTGAGTGTCCACTATGAATCATACAATGTGTTAAGTGTCTCTTCGTGCACTAATTTTTAAACCTTGGAACATGTGCAAAATAGATAACATTGCCTCCTTTTATAGATCGTCAAAGTGTAAAAGCTGATTTATCCACACTTTCTATGTTAGAAAACCCTTGTTCTTTGTACTGCCTTACAGAGGCCTCTACTGTAAAAGAAGTAATGTAAGTGTAGACAGTCAAATTGAATGAACTATTTTAAAAATTATCCACTTTTAAGAATTTGCCTGAATTAAATTTGCCCATTCTGGTCCATTTTAGTTCACTGATTCCTAAAACGTCAATGTTCACTCTTGCCATCTCCTGTTTGACCACTTCCAATTTACCTTGATTCATGGACCTAACAGTCCAGGTTCCTATGCAGTATTGCTCTCTACAGCATCAGACTTCACTTCCATCCCCAGTCACAACCACAACTGAGTGTTCTTTCTACTTTGGCTCCATCATTTCGTTCTTTCTGGAATTATTTCTCCACTCTTCTCCAGTAGCATGCTGGGCACCTACCAACCTGGGGAGTTCATCTTTCATGTCATCTCTTTTTGCCCTTTCATACTGTTCATGAGGTCCTCAAGGCAAGAATACTGAAGTGGTTTGCCATTCTCTTCTCCAGTGGACCACATTTTGCCAGAACTCTCCACCATGACCTGCCCGTCTTGGGTGACCCTACATGGTGTGGCTCATAGTTTCATTAGTTAGACAAGGCTGTGATCCATGTGATCAGATTGGTTAGTTTTCTGTGGGTGTGGTTTTCATTCTGTCTGCCCTCTGATGGATAAGGGTAAGAGGCTTATGGAAGCTTCCTGATGGGAGGGACTGATTGTGGGGGAATCTGGGTCCTGTTCTGATGGGTGGAGCCATGCTTAGTAAATCTTTAATCCAATTTTCTGTTGCTGGGCAGGGCTGTGTTCCCTCCCTGTTGTAATGGCAGCCTCCTTCCAAAGGACTTATGCCCCTGTTGTTGTGTTCCATGGCCCTGACCCTGTGGCAGGCAGCTGTCAGCCCATGCATCCGCCAGAGACTCCTGGACACTCACAGGAAAGTCTGGCTCAGTCTCTTGTGGGGTCACTGCTCCTTTCTCCTGGGCCCTTGTATGCACAAGGTTATGTTTGTGCCCACCAAGTGTCTGTTTCCCCAGCTTTGTGGAAGTTCTATAATCAAATCCCACTGGCCTCCAAAGTCAAATTCCCTGGGGCTCCTCAGTCCCGTTGCCAGATCCCCTGGTTGGGAAATCTGTTGTGGGTCCTAGAACTTTGGTAACAGTGCAAGCACTTCTTTGGTCTAATTGTTCTCCTGTTTGTGGGTCATCTACTCTATGACGGGGCTGATGGTGACCTCCTCCAAGATGACTATGCCACACGCCGTGCCTCCCAGGTCTGATGCAGCCAGGGCCCTTGTCTCCGTGGCAGGCCACTGCTGACCCATGCCTCCACAGGAGACACTCAAACACTCAAACACAGGTCTGGCTCAGTCTCCTGTGGGGTCTCTGGGTCCTGTGTACACAAAGTTTTGAGCCCACTGTTTGACTGTGTATATCTGATTTTAGATCCGATTTTGATTGATTGTGTGAATCGCAACAAACTGTGGAAAATTCTTAAAGAGATGGGAATACCAGACCATCTTACCTGCATCCTGAGAAACC
This sequence comes from Nanger dama, assembly GCA_917880005.1. Classification (NCBI taxonomy): domain Eukaryota; kingdom Metazoa; phylum Chordata; class Mammalia; order Artiodactyla; family Bovidae; genus Nanger; species Nanger dama. Next base: position 7,144,838 of record CAKJTW010000032.1, on the reverse strand, counting down.
TGTATACAGGTCAAGAAGCAACAGTTAGAGCCAGGCATGGAACAAGAGTGGTTTGAAACTGGGAAAGGAGTACATCAAGGCTGTATAGTGTCACCCTGCTTATTTAACTTGTATGCAGAGTATATCATGTGCAATGCTGGGCTGGATGAAGCACAAGCTGGAATCAAGATTGCAGGGAGAAATATCAATAATCTTAGATATGTAGATGACCGGAGAAGGTAATGGCACCCCACTCTGATACTCTTACCTGGAAAATCCCATGGATGGAGAAGCTTGGTAGGCTGCAGTCCATGGGATCGCTAAGAGTCAGACATGACTGAGCGACTTCACTTTCACTTTTCACTTTCATGCATTAGAGAAGGAAATGGCAACCCACTCCAGTGTTCTTGCCTGGAGAACCCCAGGGACAGGGGAGCATGATGGACTGCGGTCTATGGGGCTGAACAGAGTTGGACACGACTGAAGCAACTTAGCAGCAGCAGCAGCATGTAGATGACACCATTCTTACAGCAGAAAATGAAGAGAAGCTAAAGAGCCTCTTGATGTAAGTGAAAGAGAAGAGTGAAAAAGCTGGCTTAAAATCCAACATTCAAAAAATGAAGATCATGGCATCTGGTCCCATTACTTCACAGCAAATAGATGAGGAAACAATGGAAATGGTGAAAGACTATTTTCTTGGGCTCCAAAATCACTGCAGATGGAGACTGCAGCCATGAAATTAAGACTCTTGCTCCTTGGAAGAAAAACTTTGACAAATCTAGACAGAATATTAGTAGAGACATTGCTTTGCCGACAAAGGTCCATCTAGTCAAAGCTATGGTTTTCCATTAGTCATGTATGGATGTGAGAGTTGGACCATAAACAAAGCTGAGGGCCAAAGAACTGATGCTTTTGAACTGTGGTGTTGGAGAAGGCTCTTGAGAGTCCCTTGGACTGCAAGGAGATCTAACCAGTCCATCCTAAAGGAAATCAGTCCTGGGTGTCCATTGGAAGGACTGATGCTGAAGCTGAAACTCCAATACATGGGCCACCTGATGCAAAGAGCTGACTCATTGGAAAAGACCCTGGTGCTGGGAAAGATTGAAGGCAGGAGGAAAAGGGGACAACAGAGGATGAGATGATTGGATGGCATCACCGACTTGGTGGACATGAGTTTGAGCAAGTTCCAGGTGTTGGTGATGTATAGGAAAGCCTGGCATGATGCAGTCCATGGGGTCACAAAGAGTTGGACATGACTGAACAACTAAACTGACTGAAGAATTTACCTAATTAATTCAAAGATTTTGGGATTCTATGATAAAGTAAATCATGCAACTGTTATTCACTACTCTACTGTATAGACAGAAAACACACTTAGTATAAGTAAATCAGTATTTTCTGCACATATTCAGAGCCAGGTTCTCTATTTTTATTACACTGAAGAGACAATGAGGAAGCTACTACTTTATGAGTGGCAGAATAGACTTTGAGTCATGACTCTAGTAATTTGGAAAGGCACCTGAGTGTAACGAGGAACACCTCTAAGGTGAGGATTCTTGAAAGATCAGCAGAATCTTATATTTAACAGTAGAGTAACATAATATAAAACTCTAATGTTTATGTATTTACTTATTAGTATAGTACTCACCAAAGGAAGTATATTATTTCTAACTTTTCTTCTTTTTAATCTATATTTATTGGGCTCTCTGGTGTTTTTGGTCCCCTCCCAATATAACTCAGTCTGCAGTAGTTTCACTAGCATTACCGATATTTAGAGATACTATTCTTAATTGTATTCATAAAACATAATATGATCTGTTAAATCACTTCCAGTGACATGTTAAAATGTCATTCTCCCAGTGACATGTTAAAATTTCAGGGAATTTTTTTTCCAATTATTCTTTCATCAGTTTAGAATTATATTAAAGTCTTACATTGAGTGTTTTCCCCTATTTATGATCATCTCCCAAACAATCAAATACTCAGCCTGTCAAATAATTCATAATCTGTATCTAAGTTCATAAATGCTAGCATTTACATGAAAGTATCCCCTGCCACAGATGGACTTCACACTGAGAGGCTAAGAATGAGTTTGTCATGCAAATAATTACCCCCTAATTTATGTGTTTCATAATTATCTTTGCTTTCCTATATTGGATTTTGTGAAATCTGGATCCAGTTGGAAGAAACTAAGCAAAAACTAATACCGAGGTGATGGCATAATATTTTATGAACTTCACTATGAAATACAGGAGCTTGGCTAACCTTGCTCAGTTTTAAAGTCCTCCTCTAAGTTAAAGTTATGTCACTAAATGTCTAGAACCAGTTGGTGTTGACTCTGCCTCAAACTTCCACATCCAAATTTCAGCAAGTTAATTAGCATAATTTATAATCATATACCATAAGTGAAGAGACAGGATTTATGAAAATATATTGATAGCAATGAACATCAATATTTCTGTACACCCCAAATAATGCTTTTAGAATAAAAAATTTCATCAAAACTGGGCAAGTGCAGGGTATAAATATGGGCTTTATTCTTAAGCCATGACTATTCAGAAACAGGCTGACACAGAGAGGTAACATCAGGAGGGCTGAGTCATGAACTCCTCTGTTGGTCTAATGGGAAAACTTCAAGCAATATGGCATCATTCTGTAGTTTTGGTATAACCAATGCACCAATTCAGAGTGTAGTTACCAGAAAAGGGGTTGTTCCATGTAAAGAAATGATTCTCACAGCCTATAGAGCAAATAAATAGCACACTAAGAAACCAAGCAGGCAACATCTACAACAGAGAGTATGTCCGTGCTATATTACAGTATCTAGAAATCTATCACACATCAGTAAATTTAGCCATAAATTGTTTTTGTTTAGTGGATCACTCATGTCTGACCTTTTTGTGACATATATTAGCCACTGAATAATAATATCAACACTATGGATAGTCTGAATCCTTGATCTTTGAGTGTGTAATAGTCGCTTCAGTCACGTCTGACTCTTTGTGAGTCTTCGGACTATAGCCCGCCAGGTTCCTCTGTCCATGGAATTCTTCAGGCAAGAATACTGGAGTGGGTTGCCATGCCCTTCTCTATGATCATTAAAAAACATCAAAGTGTACAAGATATAGCTCAAAGGTGGTTGGATTGAGACTAGACTTGATCCTACCTCATGCTAGTTATGTAACTGTGCCAAAGGATTTCCTTCTTATTTTGTTTAATTTGTTAAATTATGGAATTGTTGTTGTTTAGTCACTAAGTCATGTCCGACTCGTTGCAACCCCAAAGACTGTAGCCAGCCAGGCTTCACTGTCCATGGGATTTCCCAGGCAAAATACTGGAGTGGGTTGCCATTTCCTTCTCCAGGGGATTTTTCCAACTCAAGATCAAACCAACATCTTCTGCACTGGCAGGCAGATTCTTTACCACTCAGCCACCAGGGAAGCCCAAATTATGGAGTACCATTTAACTAGATGATCTCTATGGTCCTTTCATGCTACGATTCTATCACCTCTATAACAAATATGTGTGTGTGTGAATATGGGAGAAACAAAAACTAAGCCTCAGCTATTAGAGAAATAATCCTTCAAAGAACTATTCCTAACTTAGAGATATTTCATGAGGTAGTTAATGAAGTTATAATAAATGTGTTTTCATAGTGACCATCCATATCTACAAATGAGTCAGTAGTACAATCTTCTAATGATCTTAATACAACCACTGGCAGTTACTTAAGCAAGTTTAAAAATATTTTCTCCTAATAGAGTGTAAGCAGATTGATTTTGATGTTTGAAGGGTCTGTAGGATAGTTCTTGCAGTCCATAAATGAAATGAATTTTGGTGATTTCTCTGTTTATGCACAGGATATCACATCACATCCCTCCTAGTAATCAATGGTTCTAAATGATGCCATTCAATACTTAAAGGTCTCACCAGCCTATCAGTAGAGATAAGAATTCATTAAGTAATAATACACATTTATCTGGTCTTTGCTCTATGAATTCAAAGACCTGCAGATCTTCAGCTCAAAACATTTCTCTTCTATCCAATTCATATCTATCTTACTTTCAACCTGGTATTTTTTTACTTCCTTTCACAGTTCTACATAACTCCTTAAATTCCTAGATTTTTAGCTCTATTTTTATGCTCTATCTTATCTCCTGCTTCTAATCTAATAATTTAGGAATGGAAATATATATACCAGTCCAGTAAGTCAGTCTCTTAATCACTCTTCTTACTCCTTGCCAGGTTGCTTCCATTTATCAATTCTTGAAGATTTGAATGCCAAACCTCAAATACAGCTGCAGAGTTGAGCTGTATGCTCATGAGATTAAACAGAGAAAAATTGATAACTGCAGGAAATGAAACTTGGATCAAATCATCACTGCTTGACATTAATTCCTAGGATTGAGGAAGAACAATAATTTAGTTTTATTTAATATCACTTGAACATGAAACTAAAAGAAATACTCAGAAAATATACAAACTTTGAAGAGTACAATGGGACTATTAACTACATACATCTATGCAATTACATTTAACAATATGTTCTAAGATTATTGGGGGTTTAAGTGATAAAGCAATAATAAGAATAAATTACAGCTAGTTCATAGTCAATTAGACATTTAATTCAAAGTATCAACTGTCGCTGATACTTTAAAACTTATCATGAGTGATAAAACAAATCTAAGAGTCTAGGAAGGCTGAAGTAGATAGAATTTGCAATATGTAATGCCAGGATTAACACTGTATCATGAAAGAGCTTCAAGAAGCTGAGTTCCCTATGAGTCTATTGCTGAATATTAAACTTTCCCCCTTTGATAGGCACAGAGTAGACTCCATTCAGCTACACAGTGGATTGGTGAGCTGTGAGCTGAATGGTTCCCAAGCCACATAGTTCCAAGATATGTTTGAGTTCTAACAAGCCAGAGTGGAGAGTCTTTGTTAATACAAGAGCCCTCAGTAGAATCAGCTAGAAAGTCATGCCTTGGCAGTGAAGCTCAGCTAGCACTAGTGTAAAGGTTATTCCAAACTTACCCTAACTAAGATTAAAAACACTTCTGAAAATGATCAAACCAGTTTTCAAGTAACTTAACTGACTTCCAGAACAAATGCCAAGGATCTTTAATAGAATACACTACATTAGTTTGCTGGGCTGGGGTAAGAAAGTACTACAAACTAATGGGGGTCTATCCTGAAGGAAATCAGTCTTGAATATTCATTGGAAGAACTAATGCTGAGGCTGAAACTCCAATATTTTGGCCACCTAATGCAAAGAACTGACTCATTGGAAAAGGCCCTGATGCTGGGAAAGACTGAAGGCAGGAGAGGGGATGACAGAGGATGAGATGGTTAGTTGGCATCACCAACTTGATGGACATGAGCTTGACCAAGCTCTGGGAGTTGGTGATGGACAGGGAAGTCTGGTGTGCTGCAGTCCACAGGGTTGCAAAAGAGTTGGACACAACTGAGCAACTGAACTGAACTGACTGATGCAATAGAAATGTATTGTCTCCCAGTTTTGGAAGTCTTAGACCAAGATGTCAGCAGGCTTGGTTGTTTCTGAGGGCTGTAAGGGGAGGCTCTGTTCCAGGACCCTTTCCTAGCATTGTGGATAGTCATACCCATGTCCACATGATATTCTTCCCATATAAACCATAACCAAATTCCCTCCTGTTATAAGGACAAAAGTAATATTGAATTAGGGGTTCATTCTACTTCAGTATTACCTCATCTTAACCACGTATTTATATCCGTAATGACCCTATTTCCAAATAAGGTCACATTCTGAGGTACTGGGGGTTAGGTACCTAGGTTAGGACTTCAGTATATGAATTTTTGGGAGGAGGGCACACAATTCAATTCATAGCATACATCAAATCCTGGCATAAGTGAAATTCTAAATCCCAGGATGAAAAAAAAATCCCAGTCATAAAATAAGCTGGAAAATCTGATCCATATGTAGAAGGCAGATGCAGAGCAGTGAACACATGCTCACTCATGTCTGACTCTTTGGGACCCCAGGGACTGTAGCCGGCCAGGCTCCTCTGTCCATAAGAGTCTCTAGACAAGATACTAGAGTGGGTAGCCACTTCCTTCTCCAGGGCATCATCCCAACCCAGGATGGAACCCAAGTCTCTTGCATTTCCTGCACTGGCAGGCAGATTCTCTACCACTGGTATCACCTGGGAAGCCCATAGAAGTCAAAGGCAACAGAAGTATAAAAAGACAGAGACAAGAAATTAGAAGAAAAGAACACTGGAAAAGCTATTATAAATGCCCTCTTGAATTTAAAAGAAAACATCATCTTAACTAGAAATGGAAACCATGAATGAGTATCAAATAAAACTTCCTACAACTGAAAAAAAAGACATTAGGAGAAATATTCACTGATGACATTAATTGATTAGATAAGACAGATGATCAAAATACATGACGACATAGCCAAAGAAACTGTCTAAAATGAATCATAGAAAAATACAGTGACCTATGGGACAAACCAAGCAGTCTAATAAATGCACAGTTGGAGTCCCAGAAGAAAGACAGGTAGAAAGAACAGTATTTGAAAAATTAATGGCTGAAACTTTTGGAAATATAAGCTTTATAAATTGACAGACTCAAAACTCAATAAATCATAATAAAATCATGCTGAGGCATAGCATGAAAAACATTTTGAAAATCAGAAATAAAGAGAAAAGCTTTAAAGAATCCAGGTGAAGTAGAGGCGATAACATTTATACAGAGGATCAAAACCATATATAACTAAACTTCACAAGTACAAATACACATGCCAGAAGGCAATAGAATGACTTGTTCAAAGTGCTAGACAGAGGGATGGCAAACACTAAACACAGAATTTTATATTCAGCAAAAATATCTTTTAAATGAGAAGAAAATGATTTTTCAAACAACAGAAGTTTAGAGCTGAGAGAATTTACTGTCCGAATACTTGAATGAGAAGTGTTAAAGTTCTTGAAGCAAAAGTATAGTATCAGACAGTGGCTTGGATCTACATAAAGAATAGTTTTGTGTGTGTGTGAGTGTGTGAAGTCGCTCAGTTGTGTCCGACTCTTTGTGACCCCGTGGACAGTAGCCTACCAGGCTTCTCTGTCCATGGGATTCTCCAGGCAAGAATACTGGAGTGCGTTACCATTTCCTTCTTCAGGGGATCTTCCCGACCCAGGGATTGAACCCAGGTCTCCTGCGTTGGAGGCAGATGCTTTAACCTCTGAGCCACCAGGAAAGCACATGTGTGTGAGTGTGTGAAGTCGCTCAGTCGTGTCCCACTCTAAAGATAAATGTGAAATATTTTTTCCTATTTTATATTCTCTAAAATAGAGCTGAGACTTTAAAACAAAAGTATAACATGTATTAAGGGGATTATATACATATGAAAAAGTAAAACACGCGGCAAAATAAAAAGGATGGGGGAATGGAATTATAATATTGTGAGGGCCATACATTATATGAGAAATTGTTATTATATTAGTTGTAGGTAGACTATGAGAAGTTAGAGATATATTTTGCAGAAGCTAGAGCTATTAGGTAGCTTAAAAATAACTTCCCAAGAGTACTGTAAAACATGTGTTTCAGTTCAGTTCAGTTCAGTCGCTCAGTCGTGTCCAACTCTTTGCGACCCCATAAATCACAGCACGCCAGGCCTCCCTGTCCATCACCATGTCTCGGAGTTCACTCAGACTCATGTCCATCGAGTCCGTGATGCCATCTGGCCATCTCATCCTCCCAATCCCTCCCAGCATCAGAGTCTTTTCCAATGAGTCAACTCTTCGCATGAGGCGGCCAAAGTACTGAACTTTCAGCTTTAGCATCATTCCTTCCAAAGAAATCCCAGGGTTGATCTCCTTCAGAATGGACTGGTTGGATCTCCTTGCAGTCCAAGGGACTCTCAAGAGTCTTCTCCAACACCACAGTTCAAAAGCATCAATTCTTCGGTGCTCAGCCTTCTTCACAGTCCAGCTCTCACATCCATACATGACCATAGGAAAAACCATAGCCTTGACTAGACGGACCTTAGTCGGCAAAGTAATGTCTCTGCTTTTCAATATGCTATCTAGGTTGGTCATAACTTTTCTTCCAAGGAGTAAGTGTCTTTTAATTTCATGGCTGCAATCAACATCTGCAGTGATTTTGGAGCCCCCAAAAATAAAGTCTGACACTGTTTCCACTGTTTCCCCATCTATTTCCCATGAAGTGATGGGACCAGATGCCATGATCTTCATTTTCTGAATGTTGAGCTTTAAGCCAACTTTTTCACTCTCCTCTTTCACCTTCATCAAAAGGCCCTTTAGCTCCTCTTCACTTTCTGCCATAAGGGTGGTGTCATCTGCATATCTGAGGTTATTGATATTTCTCCCAGCAATCTTTGATTCCAGCTTGTGTTTCTTCCAGTCCAGCGTTTCTCATGATGTACTCTGCATAGAAGTTAAATAAGCAGGGTGACAATATACAGCCTTGACATACTCCTTTTCCTATTTGGAACCAGTCCGTTGTTCCACGTCGAGTTCTAACTGTTGCTTCCTGAACTGCATACAGATTTCTCAAGAGGCAGATCAGGCGGTCTGGTATTCCCATCTCCTTCGGAATTTTCCAAAGTTTATTGTGATCCACACAGTCAAAGGCTTTGGCATAGTCATAAAGCAGAAATAGATGTTTTTCTGGAACTCTCTTGCTTTTTCCATGATCCAGTGGATGCTGGCAATTTGATCTCTGGTTCCTCTGCCTTTTCTGAAACCAGCTTGAACATCAGGAATTTCATGGTTCACATATTGCTGAAGCCTGGCTTGGAGAATTTTGAGCATTATTTTACTAGCATGTGAGATGAGTGCAATTGTGCGGTAGTCTGAGCATTCTTTGGCATTCCCTTTCTTTGGAACTGGAATGAAAACTGACCTTTTTCAGTCCTGTGGCCACTGCTGAGTTTTCCAAATTTGCTGGCATATTGAGTGCAGCACTTTCACAGCATCATCTTTCAGGATTTGAAAGATCTCAACTGGAATTCCATCATCTCCACTAGCTTTGTTCGTAGTGATGCTTTCTAAGGCCCACTTGACTTCACATTCCAAGATGTCTGGCTCTAGATGAGTGATCACATCATCATGATTATCTGGGTCGTGAAGATCTTTTTGTACAGTTCTGTGTATTCTTACCACCTCTTCTTAATATCTTCTGCTTCTGTTAGGTCCAGACCATTTCTGTCCTTTATCAAGCCCATCTGTGCATGAAATGTTCCCTTCATATCTCTAATTTTCTTGAAAAGACCTCTAGTCTTTCTCATTCTGTTGTTTTCCTCTATTTCTTTGCATTGATCGCTGAAGAAGGCTTTCTTATCTCTTCTTGCTATTCTTTAGAACTCTGCATTCAGATGCTTATATCTTTCCTTTTTCCTTTGCTTTTTGCCTCTCTTCTTATCACAGCTATTTGTAAGGCCTCTCCAGACAGCCGTTTTGCTTTTTTACATTTCTTTTCCATGGGGATGGTCTTGATCCCTGTCTCCCGTACAATGTCACAAACCTCATTCCCTAGTTGATCAGGCACTCTATCTATCAGATCTAGGCCCTTAAATCTATTTCTCACTTCCACTGTATAATCATAAGGGATTTGATTTAGGTCATACCTGAATGGTCTAGCGGTTTTCCCTACTTTCTTCCATTTCAGTCTGAATTTGGAAATAAGGAGTTCATGATCTGAACCACAGGCAGCTCCTGGTCTTGTTTTTGTTGATTGTATAGAGCTTCTCCATCTTTGGCTGCATAGAACATAATCAATCTGATTTCGGTGTTTAGCTATGTACAGGTCTTTGCGGCCCCATGGATTCACAACCCGCCAGGCTCTTCTGTCTATGGGATTTCCAAGGCAAGAATACTGGAGTGGGTTGCCATTTCCTACTCCAGAGGATCTTCCTCACCCAGGGATAGAACCCATGTCTCTTATGTCTCCTGCATTGGCAGGAGGGTTCTTTACCCCGAAAGCCACCTGAGAAGCCCAAATAATAAAAATACCAGCATAAAAATTAGCTAACAATGGTGATAATATGGAATAATGAAAAACAGGTAAAATAAGAGACAGCTGGCAAAGACTGAAAAAGTAATAAAGAATAAATGATACAATCAGAAGACAAATAGCAAAGAGGCAGATAAAATAGCAGTCATATTGATAATACTAATAAAATTATATATAAATATTTGAACACACCAATACAAAGACAGAGTGTCTGCCGGGAGCCACCACGGGAGATCCCACCCATGACAAGGTCATGTGGAAGAGAACTGTTAAGCAAGGCTTCAGGACTCAATGGGCTCCCTAAGCTTTCTCGAACATCTACCCCAAAACCAGAATCTGTCTGTTTTATTATTTCATGACTTTCAATTATCTTTGCGACCTGATTGAGAGTAATCACCCAATTGTTCTTGGCCCAAACAATACCAATCAAAACCCCTCTGTTAGCATTCTAGCTTGCTTGGCAGGTATATCCAGACTCTTGCAGCTATGCATATAATTATTTACAGCCTCCCAACTGTGAGAGGCATGGAAAGCCCAAAACATAGAGCCTTTTAAAGAGTTAAAAGTTATTAGAATAGTGCTACTGTAGGATTTCATTATTTGGCCATTGCTTGTTGCTAAGTTCCCATATCTCTTATCCACTGTGCACTTGGGAGTGCATTAGTTAACATACTTGGAATGTAAGAAAAACAAGGGTAGCCTTGAAATTAACCACATCAGACTTTCGAGCTAATTGGTTCTTTCTTGTAACTCACTACACTTTTACTCCGTGAGAAATGTAACTTGTTTAATACTTTCTGAGGCTGACATAGATTAGAAATATAAGAAAAAACATTTCAAGGGAAAATAAGTTTTCTGGTTGAAAAGCCTTTATCAAAAGAGGGTCATAAAACGTTCACAGGCCTCCAAGGCCAGAAGATAATGTACACAGTACTGTTTATGGGAAAGGTTTGCAGAAAAAAATCCTGGTTTTGATAAAGACAAAACAGAGGTAATGTTTGGGCTGACTCTGTATGACTTTGCACCTTTCATTTCCCTCTATGTATAAGACAAGGTATAAAAGTACCTTTAAAAAATAAAGCTATGGGCCTTGCTTACTGAAGTAGCTTGGTCTCTTCGTATCAATCATTTCCTCCCTCTCTGTCCCCCTCCCTCTCTTTTCCAGGCTGATCCCTTGGAGCATAGAGGCTCCCTGCATTCACTTACCTGCCCAGGTTTCTAAGACCTGAATGGGACGTTCTGCATCTCCACTCCCTCGGGAGACTGGGAAGGCATCTATGGCCTCCATGAACAAGGCAAACTTCTTGTCTCGAAGTTTTATTGGTTTTTATGTAAACCAAGGAATATCAGCCTCTTTCTCGCCTCAATTTTTTTATCTACAATATTTTCCTTATCTCTCTCTAAATCATCCACCGACGCCATTTTTCCTTCAGGTTCCCCTGGATCCTGCGGAGGCTGGACCCCGGCAAGTGTGTTAAGTTAATTTTTTTTAAAGTCCTATCTACAGGAAAATATTTTAAATATAAAGACAGAGATAGATTAAAAGTAAAATTATGAGAAAGTTATACTCTGCAAACACTAATCATAACAAAACTGAAGTGACCATATTAACAACAGATAAACAATACTTTGGGACTAAAACTATTGAAGGAATAAAGAGAGACATTTTATACTGGTTACAGGGTTAATTCATTAAGGAGACTTCAACAACTCATCCCTGAGTAACTGACAGAAAAAAATAGAAAGTCAGTAAAAATAAGAGACCCAAACAATAAAATCAGCCAAATTTACCTAATATTTGTAGACATATATGCACAATAACAATTCCATATTATTTTCAAGTGCATAGGTAATATCTACTAGAAATTTCTAAAATCTTTTAAAAACTAATTTATCTATTGAAATCAAGAAATGAGAAAAGACAATACATGGAATAAAAAAATATTTTATAATATACTGTTTAGAAAACAATTGTCTGAATAATTAAACTAAAAAGCACCACTTTGAAATGCCCTCAATTTAAAAGAGTTAGCAAAATCCAGAAAGAGAGAGAATAAAGTCAAATAAAAATACAGATCAAAGTTTAAAGTGAGTTGATAAATAACATAAAAATTTATGAGAGTATATTCCTCAACTTGATGCACTTCTTTTTGAAAATTTGGATAAATAGAATATATCTAAGGAAGTTATAAATGATAAAATTTGCTTTAAAACAAAAACGCACACACACAAATATTCTAAAGAGTTATGTCCAAGAATACCACCAGGTCTAGATGATCCCAAAGCTGATAATTCTTAAACTTTCAAAGAACATATATTTCTGGTGTTAAACTACTCAGTATGGGTTGCAGCGGGGGAGAGTTATCTCCATGAAAAAATAAGCTTGAGAATATAGACAGGAAAATCCTGCAAATGAAGAATAATAAGAAAGGACAAGCCTTGAAAAGCATTAAAATACTTTCATAAACTTACATTGCTTCCAGCAGTCTAAAACTGACAGAGAAATGAGTAAATAGAAGAAGATAAGAGAATCCAGATCCCCAAATATAGGGAATATAGTTGTATATAATAAATATGGCATTTCAAATCAGTAAGTAGAGCATATTATATAAATGCATACTTTGAAAATCTAATCATTTGGAAGAAAAATTAAGCTGGATTTCTATGTTAAAGTTCCATACAAAATTGATTCCAAATGGATCAAACTCTGCTTGGTAAAATGGAACCCATTCAAATTCCAAAAGAGAGTATTATTTTAAAATAAGAAGTTTTGAATAAAAGTAATTAAATGGTATCAAAGCATGATTTTAAGTCATAAAATACTTAACAGAAAAGCTATGATGAAAAACATCATTAACAAAGTTAAAAGATGAATAACTTTCTTGGGAAAAGTTTTTAAATGTCAATGCTTTGTACATGAAAAACATTCAGTAACCTGTTGAACTAAAAGAGTATGCACTGATAAGGACATCAGGAGTATGTAATATTATGGAATGCTGTGTCAACCCATCATAATTTAAAATTATGACCCAGTCATTTCAATTCTGAGATCCATCTTCAAGATAATCTTACAAATGGGAAAAATATTTGATTATAGTATTTTAATAGGAAAATAAAAATGGACAGGGAAGCCTGACGTGCTGCAGTCCATGGGATCGCAAAGAGTTGGACGTGACAAAGCAACTGAACTGCACTGAATAGGAAAGAAAGACTAAAAACACTGAAATTTCATAAACAGATATTAAATGAATTATGCAATATTGATACACTGGACTATTAGGCAAATAAATTTCCTGGTAGAAAACTTATATATATATATATATATATATATACATATAAATATATATGTACTACATACACACACATACAAATATACGTATACACACCATATACATACACACAATACAAACACATCCATACACCATCAGTTCAGTTCAGTTCAGTTCAGTTCAGTCGCTCAGTCGTGTCCGACTCTTTGCGACCCCATGAATCGCAGCACGCCAGGCCTCCCTGTCCATCACCATCTCCCCGGAGTTCACTCAGAGTCACGTTCATCGAGTCCGTGATACCATCCAGCCATCTCATCCTCTGTTGTCCCCTTCTCCTCCTGCCCCCAATCCCTCCCAGCATCAGTCTTTTCCAATGAGTCAACTCTTCGCATGAGGTAGCCAAAGTACTGGAGTTTCAGCTTTAGCATCATTCCTTCCAAAGCAATCTCAGGGCTGATCTCCTTCAGAATGGACTGGTTGGATCTCCTTGCAGTCCAAGGGACTCTGAAGAGTCTTCTCCAACATATTATACCATAATTTTTTTTTTACTACTCATAATACTAGTAAGTATAAAGTGAAATAAGGGCTTCTCTGGTGGCTCATTGGTAAAGAACCCCAGTGGCAGCCCACTCCAATATTCTTGCCTGGGAAATCCCATGGACAGAAGGAGCCTGCACACTACAATCCATGGGGTCACAAAATAGTTAGACATGACTTAGTGACTAAAGCAACAACATAAAGTGAAATAAATCAAACTAATGTTCTCCTATTCTGGAAAATAGATTACTAGATAAACAAAGGAGGAAAGTTTATACAAATTCTGTTCAACTATTACACCATCATTTTAAATATCATTTAATGTTTTTATACATATGGATCTCACCATCTTGAAGAATATATTTGTTAAAGGTCAAATTCCTTCTGCCTTTTAAGCACATACAATATATTCTATAAGCATATATCTTAACTTTATGACTATTTTATCTTTTTAAGAGTATCATAAATGAAATTAAATGCCCTGTATTTCTATAAGCTAAGTATGTAGAAAGGCTTTTATATTTCTTTTATTTCATAAGTGATTCAACACCAACAGGTAGCATTTACTGTTTCAGGGAAAAAGAGAGCACATAGTAAGCCTGTGGCTATATTTTAACATCAGGAAATGTTTATCATGTTTCTAACAAGCCTCAAAGTGGAATTCTTCAGGACCTTCTCAACAATGGAAACTAAGAAGATGCAAAAGACTGACCACAGAAATCTATGCCAGTCTTACTCCCAGGGGATTTTGTAGTCCAATGTAGCAAGCTCTATTTCCCAAAAATCTATCTTTATTATATTTGCACTGTATATATTAAATTAGAGTAAACCTGTTCCACTTCGCTGAGAAACAGTTGAAAATGAACTAGAAAATGAACTAGAGCCTGAATCATAACTACTCTTCTTCTGAAAATGTCTAGAATTAACTCTATATAATTTGTGTCAATAATAAAAAGTTTAAGAATTTTCCACCTAACATATATGATATAACAATACAAGGGTGAAATTTTGAGGATCTTAAATAATAATCCTCAAACTTTGGCTAAACAATTATTAGTAGTAATGTTAGTTGTTCAGTCATGTCCAACTCTTTGTGACCCCATGGACTGTAGCCTGCCAGGCTCCTTTCGCCATGGAATTCTCCAGGCAAGAATACTGGAGTGGGTTTCCATTCCCTTCTCCAGGGGATCTCCCTGACCCAGGGATTGAACTCAGGTCTCCTGCACTGCAAGCAGATTCTTTACCATCTGAGCCACTAGGGAAGCCCTTAAATTATTATTAAGTGGGACATAAATTTCCTTGAAAGAAATATGTAACCATCTCAAATACATTCTGCTAAACTATTTTTTATTTTAAAATTGATAGTACAAGACAAATGTTTATAGAAGAAGAAAATGGGAGCCAATATCATGCAAAAATATTATTTTCACAGTTATATATGTGATCATTTTGTTTTGCTATTTATCAAAAGAGTGTTTCAAGTATTTTTTAAAATGTAATTACTAAATATTTTTCTGAGGTTTTTAAAAGCTTATGGTTGCCTTCATAAGCACTTAAAACAAGAAGAAATAATTAATTTTTCTTAACCACCAAAGCACCTACCATAATAGCTATTTAGTCCAAAAGCAAACCACAGGAATGAGCATTGCTTTCCTTGGAAGTGCTTTCAGGAACTTATTATAGCTCTATGTAATCTACTATAATCAGAGAAAGGGCATTTGGTTAATCAAATTTATTTTGGTGTTGAGAAATTATTTAAGTGCATAAGACATGGCACATGAGCTCTGACTTTTACAATAGGAGACAATGACATGATTAAATGAGACATCTCTCTGGGGACAGTGATTGGTGAATCTGTGATTATAGGCTTTGGAATGATTTGCATGTAAAATCTAAGCAGCTAGAAGAGGTGGTTATTTGATACACACTTAGGAACATGGCTCTTATATTTAGGGGATTATCTGGAAAAGCAAGGAATTTCTGTAGCAGTCAAGCTTGGAGATAGAAACCTATGCAATTAATTTAATAAAGTTATTTAATATTAACAATTTTCAACCAGAGATCAGAGAACATAAAATGTATTGCTTCTACTATTACTCCTGCTACTAATAATAAAAGATGCTAAGGAATCACAGAAGCAGTTACTATAAGATGAAGCTGAGGGAATGAAGCTGAGTGAAAAGGACTTGTACTCCTAGGGCAGAGATGCTGTCTGGTAACTAACTGGTACTTCAGGAGGTGGTCCCATGGACCTGGGACCCAGACTTCTAAGAGAAGGGGCTTCAGCCAACAGGTACTGGCATCTCTCAGAAGTCTGGTTCGGGCAAGCGGGAAAACTACAATCTGAAATCAATTTGAATGACCCATTTGAATGAATTTCAGTGAACTATCTGAATGAACTGCCACTGCCAAGGTGAACAACCATTCATGAGATGGTGACAGTCACAGGAAGTATCAAGTCCCTGCCCTTCTCCAGTCACATTGTTTCATCTTAAGCCCTAATTGACAGAGAATAAGGGGAAACCAACTGGCAAAGGAGAAATGTGGTTTGGTTAATGTACTGGCTCCAGAATCAAAAAACAGATATGGGTGGATTTGGAACTGAGACAAAAGTTTAATTATTAGCACAGCTCATCCATTTCTATGCTTCCTTTCCTTTAATTGTTTAGATGTGGTCTGCTTTAATTCTCGGACATGTTTGTAATAGCTAATTTAAAACTTTTTATCTAGTAAAATCAGTGTCTAAGCTTTTTCTGGAAAAATTTCTATTGACTGCTTCCCCTTTCTCTTTATCAGATACTTTCCTGTTTTCATATCTCATTTATGGGGGTCTCAACGCTATGGTTTTTCCAGTGGTCATGTATGGATGTGAGAATTGGACTGTGAAGAAAGCTGAGCACTGAAGAACTGATGCTTTTGAACCGTGGTGTTGGAGAAGACTCTTGGACTGCAAGGAGATCCAACCAGTCCATTCTGAAGCAGATCAGCCCTGGATGTTCTTTGGAAGGACTGATGCTGAAGCTGAAACTCTAGTACTTTGGCCACCTCATATGAAGAACTGACTCACTGGAAAAGACTCTGATGCTGGGAGGGATTGGGGGCAGGAGGAGAAGGGGACAACAGAAGTTGAAATGGCTGGATGGCATCACCGACTCAATGGACATGAGTCTGAGTAAACTCCGAGAGTTGATGATGGACAGGGAGGCCTGGCGTGTGGTAATTCATGGGGTCTCAAACAGCCGGACATAACAGTGACTGAACTGACTGACTGACTGAAACTATTCATTTAAAATAATGTAGTGGTGAAACTCTGGAAATTAGGATTCTCTCTGACCCATAATCCGTTGGTGGTTATGGTTTATTGGTGGTAGTGGTAATTGTTTGCATGGTAACTTTTGTGCCTGAATTCTGCAAAGCCTTCATTCTTTATCTTGTGCACTCACTAAAGTCTTTTCTCAGTTAGCTTAACACTCAGTTAATTTATGGACAGAGCTCTTCCTAAATAACTTGAATCAATGTCTTACATTCTCTTCTATATTTTCCATCCACTTCTTAATATTTCAATCTAAGTATTTTCTTAAACTTAGTTTCCTTTTCATGCACAATCTCTTCAGCTATATATAATGTGCTATCAAGCTTACCCACTGTGTTTTTAATTTCTATTTTATTTTAAGTTTTGTAATTTTTATATTTTTCTATTCAAAAATATTACTTTTATTTTAGATACTATTTTTCTGCTGTATTTCTCAGCCAAGTCTTTTATCTAAGCCTAAGAGGCAGTGGAAACTGTTCAAGAACCCCGGCTCTCAGCTGCCTTTCTCATAATTAGCAAATACTCCCAGTAAAAACACAACCCCAGCTATGGTACTCAAGTTCCTGAGTTACCATCCCTTATGAATCTTGGCCTGGAAACTCACTTTTGTCAAGAGGTATCTTGATGAGGGTGAAAGAGAAAAGTGAAAACTGAGATCATGGCATCCAGTCCCACCACCTCATGGCATCCAGTCCCACCACCTCATGGCAAATTGATGGGGGAAAAGTCGAAGCAGTGGCAGATTTTACTTTCTTGGGCTCCAAAATCACTGTAGATGGTGACTGCAGCCATGAAATTAAAAGATGCTTACCCCTTGGAAGCTATGACAAACCTAGACACTGCATTAAAAATCAGAGTGATGTCACTTTGTTGATAAAGGTCCATATACTTAAAGCTATGGTTTCCAGTAGTCCTGTACTGATGTGAGAGTTGGACCATTAAGAAGACTGAGTGCTGAAGAACTGATGCTTTTGAAATGGTGCTGGAGAAGACTCTTGAGAGTCCCACAGACTACAAGGAGATCAAACCAGTCAACCCAAAAGGAAATCAACCCTAAATATTTGTTGGAAGGACTGATACTGAAGCTGGAAGCTTCATTACTTTGGCCACCTGATGCAAAGAGCTGATTCACTGGAAAAGACCCTGATGCTGGGAAAGACTGAAGGTAAAAAGAGAAGGGGCAGCAGAGGATAAGATGGTTAGATAGCATCACCAACTCAATGGACATGAATTTGAGCAAACTCCAGGAGATAGTGGAGAAGAGAGGAGTCTGGTGTGCTGCTGTCCATGGGGTTGCAAAGTGTCAGACACAGCTTAGCAACTGAACAACAACAATGTATTGTGTGCTAAGTTGATTCAGTTGCTTTGTGAACCTATGGACTATAGCTTGCCAGGTTCCTCTGTCCCTGGGATTCTCCAGGCAAGAATAGTGGAATGAATTGCCATGCTCTACTCCAGGGTATCTTCCCAACCCAGGGATTGAACTGCCATCTCTTACATCTCCTGTACTGGCAGATAGGTTCTTCACCACTAGCTCCATCTGAGAGGCCCCAAAAAACAATGATAGTATTTTAATGTCAATAATTATATTTCTGGGCTTTAACTGAGGGAAATAACTTGAATATGGATAGGTTTACATACAAAGATGTTTAAAGTAAAATATTTTTAATAGAAATGTTTGGAGAAAACTTAAGTGTTCAATAATTTTGAAATGTCATAGTGTTATTATTGATGACATTTTTCAAAACATTTTATAACCTAACAAAGTGTTCATAATGTAATATCAAATAAATTTTCTGGAAAAACATAACTACTTCCTCAAGTAAAATTATTTATTTATAATCATCTTACAAAACAGAAGAAAGAAAATATCTTCAAAGATATGAGAATAGAGGTAATTTTAAATTTCTTCTTTATATTTTCCTAAAATTTCTTCACTAAAAATTTAGTAGAGAACCATACCTTAAATTCAGTTTAAACTTAATCTTAAAAAGACAATGACTAATTTTTCAATGTGTTTAACATAAGAGTAATTTGCCTTCCTCTTCCTTTCTCCAGTATAGTTGTGATTTTTTTTTTTCCTTTTCTCTCACCTGTGCTACTGACATATTTGTTTTCAGGGCTGTCAGACTGTTAACAACTTTTTTTTTAGTGGTACATCTTATATCATCTCATATATCTAAGTACGGTCACATGGATGAACTCATGATGAGTTTTTAAGCTCTGGGAAAGGTTACAAGTGCTTCATCTTCTGGGCCATGACAACTGACAACCTGTAGTGCATTCTAATGAAAGTGATGACAAACGTCTGGCACACTTAGTAGTAGACTTAGTCTTCTGACATCGTTTACATATACCGATGATATCTGAATATGAGCTCTTTACAGAATTATTAAAATTAATAGTTGGGTAATGGTATAATAATTGAGACCTACTCTTTTTAAAACTTTTATCTAGACAACATCTATAAATATTGTCATCGCTTTCTTTTACATATTTTGATGTTTTGGCAAAGTATCATTCACTATCATTCTTTCTTATAGAAGTACTTTTCTTTGTTCATTACATTATTAATATAATGACTTCTTGTTGGCAAGCTAAATAATTAATCTTCTATGAATAGATCTGATTTAATTTAAACATGCTAATCTTTCTGCACCTTTCAAGTATGCGATGAGACATCACCTAACAGATAATTAGTTTTAGCAGCTCCATATTACGTCTCACAAATGATGGGAAAACATTGACTGTGTATCAGCCAGAAAATATTTCAAAGACTGTGCCGTAAAGAGAAATTATGTCAAGTCATATGGCATAGCCATATTTGGGCAAAGGAAAATCTAAATGTTGAGCAAATTTAAGAGCTAGAAACTAAGACTTAAACATTAATGCCAGGGTTCTTTAATTTTGAAACAAGATGGACTATTTAATAAATGGGGTTTGGTGCAAGACAAGTTGTACATTAAGCAAATTATTTCTTTGGTTAGTGTGTTCTGCTTTCATTTGGGAAGAAACTTCAGATCAGAGAAGCAAAACATGTTGCAGAAGGAATATTTCTAAAGTAAAGTGTCTTGCTGATGAGCTAAAATTGAGTATGGTAAGGCAAATGAGATCTGCAAAGGCAGATCTAGCCAGTGCAGACGGCACTGGGAAATTCAAGGTTTTAAGAAGTGCAGGAAGTTAAGCAAGTTAGGAACAGGTTTTGAAAGACCGGTTCGTTCACTGCATTACTCCATCTAGAGAGAAATGAAGCAATGGATCCAATCATTCGGATGAAGACCGGGCAGCTTCTAGGCTGTATCAGAACTAGGTGCAGAACTGAGTTCAACCACAAGAGAAATACTGAAGTACCAAATCAAGTAAATTCTATGTAGGATCATTATCTCAGAGACAATGCCATTTTATAAACAGGAAGAAGGAGCTTAGACAGAAAAGTAGTACTGTATCTCAAAGATTATATGGACACATATGACTCAGTTATAACACAAGAATTTTCTGGTCTGTTGACACTAAATCCAATTCCAGCACTTCTGAATGGTAGTTCACATATTAGAAAAAGAACGTATTCAATAATTTATAGAGAGGGGAGAGATGGTGAACTTAGAACAGGTGCAAGCAATTACTACTTGAGCCAGGCAAAGGAAATAGACATGGGTGTAACCTGAAGCTGGGTTTCTACACATCTGTATATAAAGAAGTGAATAGAAAAATCATTTATAATAGAAATAATGGTTTTTCCCTTAGTTACATATTCCCATCAAAACCTCTTTCCTATTTCCTATCAGAACCCTTCAAGTTATTCTGCATGGAGAGATGGCCACTTCTTGATACATAAAAGCTTCTGGTGGCACATGTGTCCTGGGCAAAGATGTACCAACACACTCCAAAGAGACTGAATTTTCTCCCATTATTAAGAGAGTGCTGTCTCTCCTGCTGCTGAATTCATGGGTCCAAGAATCAGGGGATGGAAGTGGCTCCTCTCATCCTCACACTTAAAACCCATTCACAGTTTCTGATTCCTCTCCATCAATTCGGAATTCTTCTGCTTTGGTTGTCTATTTTTCCAGCAAGTCAATGCTCTCTTTGTGGGGCTGCAAGAAGGCTTCTAACAAATTGAGAGTGAAAACTGTTATCTGGTCATTTCAGTTCTACAAGCCACTGAACCTATCTACAGACAAAACACGTGCTTTATATTACTGGTTAGGATGACTGACCCTAATGACCAAGGAAATTAGGCAAGAGAACTATACACAGAAGCCAAGGTTTCCTTGGGTATCTCTTAGTACTTTCATGTCCAACACTAAAAGTAAATGGAGGATCACAACTTCTTTTCCCAAGATATAATTGTAATAACTTCTTCTTGGATTGATCCTTTGATCATTATGTAGTGTCTTTCTTTGTCTCTGCACAGCTTTTGTTTTAAAGTCTATTTTATCTGATATGAGTATTGACATATGGCAAAACCAATACAGTATTGTAAAGTAAAATAAAAATAAATAAATAATAAAAACATTAAAAAAAAAAAAAAAGAACACCTACTGAGGATTCAGACCCTCCAGAAATGAAATCGGGATCATCCATCTAAGTAACAGAACACCAATGGGCTGAAGTTCTTGGTTGATGGGGAAAAAACATAAAATGAGTCATGAAAGAAAGCTGTGGGGCACATTCTAAGGCCTTGTCATCAGATACAGAAATGAAGTTGCACCATACCAGCCATGTACGGTTTATTCCTTGCTTTCTATGCCCACATGCATTACTAATAACTGTCTGGAATTTCAGGAAATTGATGTGAACATGTCCTCTATGGTTAAACACTAAGGTTTCCTCTGATCATTCACTTATAAACACTTCTGTATTAAACATTTGTATATAAAATCAAATCTGATTATGGTCATGATTAATTCCTAGGATATATAGGAAACAGACATAATTTCTGGATATGAAAAATTTATACTCCAAGTAGATATTTAAAATATTTTCTTAAATATTATAGGAATTCACACTCACCCAGAGGTACTTACATCATCCCATCTTTGTCAACACTGAGTACAATCTTTTATCGAGAACATCTATATTGTTTTCATAAGCAAAGAGCTGTATTATGTAGCTATATTGATTAGTTAATAAGTTTAATTTTATAGGCTGAAACTTGTCAGTGAACTTTTGTTTATATCTTTTGTTAAGTTTAGTGATGTTTTTAGTATTTGCTTAACAACTATAAAAGATATTTATATAACATTGTTATAAACCCTCTTATCAAGTCATTGTAAATAGTTTCCATTATTTTATTTGCCTTCTGCCTCTTTGTTATTTCATTTATAAAAGTTTTCATTTTATGTAGCTAAATATATCTTTTCTTTTGAAACTAACTTTCTTCTTATTCGAGAAGTGGTAGCCTGACTCCTTCAACAAAGGATAAAAAGTTATGGACCTATGACTGGTTCATGTTGAGATATGACAGAAAACAGAAAATTTCTGTAAAGCAATTATCCTTCAATAAAGAATTAATTAATTAATAAAAGTTATGGATGTTCAGAAAAATAGATTTTTTTCTTTCATAGCATCTATTACTTTATCCATTTAATACTTACATGTACACATTTTGTCTCCCTTATTAGCCTGAAGTCCTTGAAACTTGAATCTATGCTTTATTTATTTCTAAATATCTCCAAAATATATAAAGGGCTCAATAAATGTGTTGTTAAATGAAAAAATATGAATTAATAAACACACACTTTATCAGCTTTACAGAGGCTTTTCAAAAGACCTCAAGGCAATGCACATTCATTTATTAATTCTAATATATTCCTTCTTGCTTGTTTGTATTTGGATAACTACATTCTATTTCTTATATACATCAGAAAAAAATAATTTTGAGCTAAGAATTGACATTATACCTAAATATTTCAGAAGTAAATTTAAAATAACAAGGAAGGCATTGAAATATGTATACTATCAGGTAAGAAATGAATTACCAACTATGTTCGATACAAGATACAGGATGCTTGGGACTGGTGCACGGGGATGATCCAGAGAGATGATATGAGGTAGGAGGTGGGAGGGGGTTCGGGATTGGGAACTCATGTACACCCGTGGCTGATTCATGTCAATGTATGGCAAAAGCAATACAGTATTGTAAAGCAAAATAAAGTAAAAATTAAAATTAAAAAATAAAATAACAAGGAAGTTTCTTACATAAAGACATTTACTATAATTTATCATCTCATGAATTTGGTCTCTTCAGCTTATTTATTTATGATATGCAAGATTCTTTGTAAGCATTTCATGAGGAAATTCTGTTTTGTGTACCCACAGTGTGTGGTTGCAATATTCCACAAAATAACTGAGGGAATCACCTTAACTGCAAGTCATTGGGCTATATTTCAAGGAGGAGCAAGTAACTGCTTCCCTCTTCACCTTTTGGAAATTCACCCTTGATTAGGCTATTCATGGTCAAAGCGAGATCAATTCTCAATTAAAATTAATGCATTAAATTGTGAAGAATGTAGGATATTCTTCTAGAGTTACAGTTGGGATTATAATCAATATTATGTCAATTTCCTTTTTAAAAAGCTTCATGTCTTTGATAAATATCAACATTTTTTGGAAAGAAGAAAATCAAGTAATCACAGTGATTACTGTCTTCATGTTAGTATTTTGGGGCTTTGGGAGCTGGAGAGGAATAATTATTATGTGAATTCCTTCATGCTGATTACAACGGCTCTTAGTACCATTCTCAAGGGGCTACAAAAAGTCACATTTTTAGGTGAAAGATCACTGTGGGTGAGGATTCCTGGAAGAACTGATGTCATTTTGCTTGCAAGTCAACAGTCCCAGTGTTTTATATGAAGAATGGTTGACTCCAGGGAGGGGCAGGAGGTGATACTTCCAGTAACAAATAGATTTCATTTAGATTAAAGGATTAAAATGCTTCATTATTTTCTGAATATTTCCGTATATCTGCATCATAAGCTTCAGGGGCCTTATCTTCCCAACAAATGTCCTAATTTAAAACATAGTTAAAAAGAAAAATAAAAAAGGTCTTTCTGATCTCAGTCATTCATATTTGTCTTTCCTTTATGCTTACCATAAAGCTTTCTCTTTCCCCATCTTAGTCTTGAGTTGGAAGTTAAAGATATTAAGCCATCTTTCTCTTTTATAGGTTCTTCAGTGCCACCAAAACCATCCATTCCATACCATAACCTAAATTTGTAAGCATTACACTATATTATATTCCATTATTTACATCTCAATATCTTTTCCACCATTCAGTATCCAAGGCCCCTCCATTTAATGAATTGCTCCTCTAAAAGGGAGGTTTACATTCCTTATCATTCATTTGCACTTATCAATGGCACCCCACTCCAGTACTCTTGCCTGGAAAATCCCATGGACAGAGGAGCCTGGTAGGCTGCAGTCCATGGGGTCGCAAGAGTCGGACACGACTGAGCAACTTCACTTTCACTTTTCACTTTCGTGCATTGGAGAAGGAAATGGCAACCTACTCCAGTGTTCTTGCCTGGAGAATCCCAAGGACTGGGGGGCCTGGTGGGCTGCAGTCTATGGGGTCACACAGAGTCAGACACGACTGAAGCGACTTAGCAGCAGCAGCAGCAGCAGCAGCAGCAGCAGCCGCATTTCTTAGCAATTCCACGTAGCTCTACTCATAAGGACTCTGTTCCAGGAACTTTTTCTTCCAAAAAAGAACAGAACAAACCAATCTGTGCTATTTATTTTTTATTAACAACTTTTATTACCAAAAGATCCATGTTCCCTAATAAAATTTCTAGCCGCATCCTGATCCAGGAGCATTCTCTCAATGGAAAGGGTCTTTATTTTGTACTTGTATCTTTCTGACATAGAAATACATTGTAAGAAAATTTTAATATCACTGATTTATTATTCCCCTCTGCTGGCCAGTGAGCTCTTATATTTTCAGCCAAACAATCTGTACAGCGTTTCATCTACAAATCTTTGCACATGTGCAAAGATACAACAAACAAAGCGAGAACAGTGACAGCAAATTTCCAAACGGCCTTCACAAAGCTATTTTATGTCTTCCCAAATTTGAGGGAGGTGAAAAAACTAAAATACAAAGTGTTAGCTATGAAGTTAAAGAAATGCTTCATATTATAAAATAGATACAGGCTTGTTGTGCAAGGAACCTTTAATCCATTTTTTAAAAGAAAAATATAAGTGTTCATACATTTCAAGAAAATTTAATCCCTCATAAAATGCTATGCTTTAATACAGAATGAGAAGAAGATAAAAAAAAATCAAATATTTTTCCTTTGTCATCAATACATGGATATGACAGATCTTGAAGTTAGCTATTTATCCAGGTTTGGACAGTAATATAGTCATCGAAATAAGATAATGAACAATTAACAAATATTTCTTTATTGTCTCCTACATGCCAGACATGTTATTAGCTGCTGGAGCTATAGCATGTAACAAGACAGATTAGATCTCATAATCCATGGAGATGGAGCTCATAAAGCTTTCAGTAGGGAAGACAGATAAAGAATAAAGAAAGAAAGAAGCAAGTAAATAATTGAGAAAATTCGAGATAGTGACGCAGGTTATTAAGACAAACAAAACAGAAATGGTGGGCAAGGTTATGGTAGTCTTATAAGTCCATACTCAAGAAAAAATTTTCAGAAACAGCTGATATAAAACTTAACTACTCATGAAATGAAGTAAAAGTGTTAGTCCCTCAGCCATGTCCGATTCTTTGCAAGCGCATAGACTATAGCCCACCAAGCTTCTCTGTCCATGGGATTCTCCAGGCAAGAATACTGGAATGGGTAGCCATTCCCTTCTCCAGGGGATCTTCCCCACCCAAGGACTGAACCCAGGTCTCCGGGATTCCTTCCCATCTGAGCAACCAAGAAAGTCCAACTACTCCATAAACAACCATAAAAACTGAACAATATACACAAAACAATAGTTTGCAAACACTGAGCAGGACTAAGACTTTTAAGAGAAGGGATGTACGGGAGATGATTCCCAAATCTCAATCACCCAGCTTTCTTCCTGAGGGCAAAGAGAGCTGCTCTCAGTCAGTGGAAGAAACATGGATCAGTCAGGGGCTGCCATGCAGCTGAGACTTGAAAGTTAGGATATTAGAGGTAAAGAGCTTCAGAAAAGGGTGCATTCATATCAGCATACAAATTTCTATGGTGTCTAAGACCACCATCATAGCTGCACACAAGTGGGACCACAGTCCACCTGGACCAGCAGAGAATGGCCGCTGCGTGCCTAAAGAACAGCCCAGTGACTTCCGAAGCTACACAGTGCCTAGGGAAAGCTGACGCTCAGACTCAGTCAGCTCGGAGAGATGTTCATACACACCTGTGCCTTTGGCCAAGAATCCACACCAAAACTGTCAAGACTAACCTTAGAAATAAACGTAGAAACTTTAGTTCATGGGAGATTAATTGTTTTACCAATTTATTTTATTATTCTTGACATTAATGTGAAACTAAAGAAGCCACTCCCTAATAAATGATAATTTGAATATTCATCTATTTACTTTCCATCTAGGAAAAAATGTTATTGCTTTTGTGTTTAAATTTTTTGTCTTTTAAGAAAATTTACTACAACAAAAAATAAAGCGTTATATGAATCTTAGGATTCATAGGAAATACACTAATTTTTAACTTTTTAGTTAAAGAGTTTACTAGTCAATGGTAAAAATATATCACCTTTAAGAAATAAGGGATTGATGGGAATGTGAAAACCTGCATTGACTCAGGGAATGGTAAATAAATAGACAGAAGTCTCTTGTGTAGTTATAATTAGGGTATATGGAGGGAGAGGGATGAATTCATTTACAGTTGCATTCTTCTGCTGTTCATTTGGCTCTGTATATCACTTACACTAAATGTATTCCAAACTATGATGAATATTGGATCATTGATTAGGAAGATAATGTCTTAAGACAAGAAGATGTAACAATTTTCTTTTGTTTAATCCTGACTGCCCTTCAACAAATCACTCATCTTCACTATTTATAGGCTTCTTTCTCAGAAAATCATTTCCACCTATTAGCTCCCAAAGGTCCACTGAAATGCTTCTGAAAACACAGTAAAAACAAGACAGTTAAAATACCATTGAAAGTCAAGAATAATAAGATTTATGTAATTAACTTATTAACATTAATAAATGATAAATCACTAAAAATATTTCAAAAACAAATGGAGCAGGACAGAAAGAAACTTAAACAAAGTAGGTCACAATGCATTGCCACCTAGTTCTTCATGAAAGAGAGTTGGTAAAGAGGTGGAAAACTCTTTATGACTCAGAAAGCTGGGGTCTAAACAAAGGAGAGAGCTTCCCTGGTGGTTCAGCAGTAGAGAATCCACCTGCCAATGCAGGAGACAAGAGTTTGATCCCTGGGTCAGGAAATCCATTGGAGGAGGTAATAGCAACCCACTCCAGTATTCTTGCCTGGGAAAGTCTATGGACAAAAGAGCCTGGTGTGCTACAGTCCATGGGGTTACAAAAGAGTGGATATGGCTGAGCGACTAAACCACCACAATACAATGGAGAATGCCTTCCTGAACTTAGGAAAGACCTATAAACATAGAGCAGAAATTCTTGCTCCAAATAATTAGCTATCTCTCAGAAAAATGCTTGAAATATAGAAAAATAGATGTAGATTTAGAATCTAGAAAAAAAATGGGTATAGAAAAATACTACAAGCAAATAAAAATAAGTGTCTATAAATGGTTGAACAATTTCTATAAAGTTTTCAGATGAAGGATTGGGATTAGTAAACTGTAAATCCACACAGTGTGTAAAGGAATGAAGATATTTTCAGGACTGAGAAAAAGTTTTAAAACTGAATATGTACTATGATTTTGAAAGGAAAGGATTGTATCCAAACAGGGGATGTTAGAGTATGAAAGGACAGTGAGCACAAAAACCTGTTAAACAACAAGTTAAGTCAAAGTAATTATTTATTATAGTGATAAAATGAAATGAATATATTAAAAAATGACTTCTCAATAATAAAACTTGTTAAATAAAATATTTAAGAGTAACAATCTGAATTTTAAAACTTATATTAAAAGTAAAACAATATGAATGGGAAAGGGCAAAAAAGCAAATGATATTCCTTGCTTTGAATAGTGAGGACTTAAAAATATGTATTTTATTCTTGACTGGCAATGAGAAAAAATGTAGATTAAAGGAGGCTTTTAAGGATAGAAAATAGATTTTCCACAATATTAGGGGAAAATCGAAACATGGTTTATAAAAAGCAAAAAAATTAAGAAAATACTACAAAATAACAATAAAATGACCCTAACATGAAGAACTAGGTGACCTATTTTAAGTTTCTTTCTGCCCTGCTCCATTTGTTTTTGAAATATTTTTAGTGATTTATCATTTATTAATTAATTACATATTAGTTATTATTCTTGATTTTCAGTGGTATTTTAACTGTCTTGTTTTTACTGTGTTTTCATAAGCATTTCAATGGACCTTTAGTACTGATTTCCCTGGTGGCTCAGACAGTAAAGCGTCTGTCTACAATATGGGAGACCTGGGTTTGATGCCTGGTCGGCAAGATCCCTGGAGAAGGAAATGGCAACCCATTCCAGTACTCTTGCCTAGTAAATCCCATGGACGGAGGAGCCTGGTGTCCATGGGGTTGCAAAGAGTCAGACACGACTGAGCGACTTCACTTTCACTTTCACTTTATGAGCTGATAGGTGGAAATGATTTTCTAAGAAATAAGCCTATAAATAATGAATATGAGTGATTTGTTGATTTGGACTTGGCTAGAATAAATATTGGAGAAGAAAATGGCAACCCACTCCAGTATTCTTGCCTGGAAAATCCCATGGAGAGAGGAGCCTAGTGGACTACAATCCATGGGGTCACAAAGAGTCCAACATGACTGAGTGACTTCACTTTCAGAATAAATATTAAAAAGTTATATATAAAAAGATAACAATAAATATAAATAAGATGATGAAAGATGAAATTAAAATAAACTTTAATTTAGCAAAATTTTGAATAAAAACCCAAAGAGAATTTTCCCAATTTATGGTTCAAAAAGGTTAAATTCACTATTGTGGAGTCCCTGACCAGGTCTTTGGACTGCAAGGAGATCCAACCAGTCCATCCTAAAGGAAATCAGTCCTGAATATTTATTGGAAGGACTGATGCTGAAGCTGAAACTCGCATACTTTGGCCACCTGATGTGAAGAACTGACTCATTTGAAAAGACCCTGATGCTGGGAAAGATTGAAGGCAGGAGGAGATGGGGATGACAGAGGATGAGATGGTTGGATGGCATCACCAACTCAATGGATGTGAGTTTGGCTAAACTCCTGGAGTTAGTGATGGACAGGGAATCTTGGCATGCTGCAGTCCATGGGGTTGCAAGGAGTCAGGCACGACTAAACGACTGAACTGAACTGAACTGACCAGGTCTAGATCCAGTGGAGACACTGATTAAACTTTTAAGGACAGAGTTTCACACACTTTCCCATATAGTGCTTGAATTGATACCAGTCTGGTTCCTCTGAAATTTTCTGTATTAGAATTAAAACACATTAAGATCATGACTATGCACAAAAAATATCATATCAAGATAAACATTTCCACACATAGTTTGAAATTTTAAAGTTCCATGAGAAGTGGAATTCACCCATTTAGGGATTCTTGGAGAGGCCGAGCATTCTAAAAATGGAAGGCATGATATTTTAGTTACATAGATGTTAAAAGGCTTTTCTTACAAGGAAATGGTTGCCTACAACAGTCCACAGAGCTATGATTTTTGTACAAACAGTATATTCCTGAAGAAAAGAGAAATAGAAATTTTTCAGAAAGGTAAAAACACTTCCAGACTTTGGCCATTTTAGTCAGTTTAGACTCTTTAGTCCTTCAAGAGTAAAGCATATGAACAAAGCAATACTGATGCTTATATTCTTAGCAAACCTCAGTGGTTTTGGTGATAAAACTATGATGCCAGCCTTCATAGTTGTCAACCTCTTATTTTCAAAGGAGACAAATACTGTTTACTTGACAGCTGTCTTTTGAAAATGCTGTTATGTCCTTTTTCAAAGGGAGAAAGCAATTCTGAATGTTGTTGATTAACCAATTGTACTTAGATTCACTGGGCTTGGCTAGAATATTACGGAGACAATAGTTCTTGCTACGTGGATCACAACTATGTGTGCCATCTGTCAGTAACAAT
The DNA here is from genome assembly GCA_917880005.1 of Nanger dama. Classification (NCBI taxonomy): domain Eukaryota; kingdom Metazoa; phylum Chordata; class Mammalia; order Artiodactyla; family Bovidae; genus Nanger; species Nanger dama. The sequence goes on along the minus strand of CAKJTW010000032.1, from coordinate 7,114,507 downwards.
TACTCTGACAACATCCTGCCTGTAATACACATTTTTGATACCTGTTGACATGACACACAGAAGCACATTTTAAAAGAAATCAAAACGAAGTATGGTTGCCAGCATTTTTACTGTTACGGTCATATCTGCCCGAAAAATATAACAAGTAACTATGGTGTAGAAGTAATTTTGATCTACATAATAGAAGGAAGTTTTTTAGACTCAATTTAACATTCATTAAGATCACTGAAAGAAGTATCACTAACTTTAATCTCTAACCAGAGAGTCTCCATCATCGCTCACAACACTAAAAGAAATGTATTCTCTTAATTTTTACTAAAGCTTAGAAAAATTAAATTTTTCCAGAGTCACACAGTTAGCAAAGCACTAAGTGAAGGCAGGAAAACTCAGTGTCTCTGTGACCTCTCAGGCTATATAACCTTGAAAACAGTGCTAGGCTTCCTTCCTTCCTCAGATACTGATATCTACTAGTTTGAATATTTTAGATTTTTTTTTTTCAAAACCACAGTATCTTAAATTAAACCTTAAAAATATTTTTAATTCCACTCTACTTGCGTCAACTATACTGTTGCTGTTGTTCAGTCGCCCAGTCGAGTCGGATTCTTCATGACCCCAACAGGCCTCCCTGTCCATCACTAACTCCCAGAGTTTGCCCAAGTTCCTGTTCATTTCATTGGTGATGCCATCCAACTAACTCATCCTGTGATGCCCTCTTCTCCTCTCACTAGTATAGTCAACTATACTAGTTTTTAGCAAATATTTAGAGTTCTCTTTTGTTTTAACTGTAGAACTTTAGAATTAGAATAAATTTGCAAGACTATCTAAACTATCTCTATTTTCACTAAAAAAAAAAATGAAGCCATAAAAATTTGAGATTTAAATTAGTCACTTAAGTAGTCTGTGATAGAGACAAGGAGAGGACAAGGAATCTATTTCTTATGAATCCTACCCGGCTCTTTCTCCATCAGTTGATGATGAATATTAGAAAAAATTCTGATTCTTGAATTTCTGCAGTCTGTGTATGATTAACACTTGCCTTCTATGAAAGTAAGCATAAATTTAAACATTCCTCTTTTTTTTTTTTTGCTTTCTATTAACATGGGCGATGTAGTATTCAGCTGTCTATGGTGATGCCTTCATGCTTCAGTCAAATCACCAAGATGCCAATTATCTCTATGTAGCTTTTCTCTTCAAATATGTTCTCCTACAACGAAAACAATAATTCTCTATGCTATAACTTATTTTAGGTGGTGTTTGACTTCCCTGGGGGCTCAGACGGTAAAGCGTCTGTCTACAATGTGGGAGACTCGGGTTCAATCCCTGGGCCGGGAAGATCCCCTGGAGAAGGAAATGGCAATCCACTCCAGTACTACTGCCTGGAAAACATCATGGACAGAAGAGGCTCTTAGGCTGCAGTCCACAGGGTCGCAAAGAGTCGGACACGACTGAGCGACTTCACTTTCACTTTCACTTTATTTTGCCATTATTATTTTTTTAAAAAAGAAAGAAAACATACAATATATAAAGAGGTTAGCTGTGATTGTCTTCCTGTGAAAACTTTTACCTCATGAGTATACTAAAAAGGGACTTCCCTGGTGGCTCAGACAGTAAAGTATCTGCTTACAATGCAGGAGACCTGTGTTCAATCCCTGGGTCGGGAATATCTCCTGGAGAAGAAAATGGCAACCTACTCAGTATTCTTGCCTGGAAAATCCCATGGGCAGTAGAACCTGGTAGGCTACAGTCCATGGGGTCGCAAAGAGTCCAACGTGACTGAATGACATCACTTTCACTTTTCATACTAAGAAGGGGGCTTCCCAGGCGGCGCTAGTTGTAAAGAACCCACCTGCCAGTGCAGAAGACATAAGAGACATGGGTTCCATCCCAGGGAGGGGAAGATCCCCTGGAGGAGGGCATGGCAACCCACTCCAGTATTCTTGCCTGGAGAAGCTCATGGACAGAGGAGCCTGGTGGGCTACAGTCCACAGGATCACAAAGAGTCAGACATAACTGAAGCAACTTAATACACACACACACACTGAGTAGGCTGAAATCAGTTATTAATTCTAGAAGACAAATCAAATCATGTGGAAAGCCATTCTTTCAGGAAGCACAAGAACAATTTTTAGTGAAAGTATAAATACAAACTATGTACGTTTACATACTTTCATTATGAGATCATTATTGTGGTAATGAAAATTTTAATATTGATATAATTGGTGGTGGTTGTGCTTAGTGGCTAAGTTACGTCCAACTCTTGTGACCCCTTGGACTGTAGCCTGATAGGCTCCTCTGTTCATGTGATTGCCCAGGCAAGAATACTGGAAGTCTTCAAAGTATCTTAAAGATTTTATTTGTAAAGTCTTTACAGTGAAGCATGAACTCTAAGGAGGTAGAAAGTTACTGTAAAGATAATTATTTATTAAAGGTATATCTAAAGAAGCTGGAAAGGTGTTCTGTTAGCTTCTGGTCAGTGAACTTAATCAGGTGTTCTCCAGACTCAGTTACTTCTGGAATAACCAGTGTTAAAAAATGGTGAAGTCCCATTCAGGCTTGCCTCCCTTTGCTGTCATTTAGCAGTAAACCCAGGGCAAAGGTGCCATTGTTAAAGTTTTATGTGAAATAAGGTCTTCCTATTATAGAACTTCTGGCGTTGAAAAAGATTTATGAAAAATCTGAATGCCTCCCTTGCAGAAATTTGGGGAACTTGGCTCCAGTTTTGTCTCTACCATTTTATACAGGAAACTTCAGGTTTATTTTTATTACTTTCTAAATCCCTTCACCTGTAGCATGGAGAAAAATATTGCTAACATTCTTCAAAAGATTGTCGTGAGCATAAAATCTGGTAGCAGCTCTAAAAGTACTTTGTAAAGTGCAGAATAAAGTATTAGTTTTTATCCTCTAAACACTAATGGTAGAAATAGTAAATGGTATAACCTATATAGAAGTGGTTTTAAATATGAAGCAAATGCCTTAAAAAAGCACCATATCCTTTTATTTAACAAGGCCACTTCTAAGATTCTAAAGAAATTATCAAAGATACGGCAATAGATATTCACATATGGTCATTACAGTAAATTTGCTGATAATAAATAGCAAAAACAAACAAGCAAGGAGATAAACTTGGAAACAATCTAAATGACTGGGGAAAAAAGGTAATGTCTAATCATTAATCCATCTAGTGATTAAAAAATAATATCCTTGAAAATTAATGATACTATCAAATGTGCATAAAATAATAGGTGAAAAAGCAAAATAGGAAACTGAAATGTACAAGACTATTAAATATGCTTTCTGCTGCTGCTAAGTCGCTTCAGTCATGTCCGACTCTGTGCGACCCCATAGATGGCAACCCACCAGGCTCCCCTGTCCCTGGGATTCTCCAGGCAAGAACACTGGAGTGGGTTGCCATTTCCTTCTCCAGTGCATGAAAGTGAAAAGCGAAAGTGAAGTCGCTCAGTCGTGTCCGACTCTTCATGACCCCATGGACTGCAGCCCACCAGGCTCCTCCATCCATGGATTTTCCAGGCAAGATTACTGGAGTGGGGTGCCATTGCCTTCTCCGAAATATGTAGTATAGTTATAAACATACGTGTGTGCACGACTTCATGTGTGTGTGCAGCTGTGTGTGTATGTGTGTTGACAAAGATTCTTTGTTTGATCAAACTGGAGTCAGTCTCCCGAACCTTCTTCTAGGCCCACTTCCTTGTAAAATCTAGTTTTAGCCAGAACTCTGAGTACCAGAATCCCCTACACTCTATATTTGATCTCCCTTAAAATCTGACTGGGTCCTCAATCTTCAACATCCTCCATGTGATGGTTAATCATCCTTACTGGTCTTCACCAAAAAGAATTCTGTTAGGTAAGTTTAATCAGAATTCTCTTCATACTTGATGTTTCCTCTTAGTAATTTTCCACTGATCCCCACCCTGATACTTGGCTATATGTTCCCACTCACCCAGGTAGTACTCGGAATTAAGCCCAATTCAATGCTAAATCTTTTTACTCTATTGTAAAAATCCAGACATGGGGATTTTTCTGATGGTGTGTATGTGAAGGAAATAAGCAAAATGGGAGCAGTTTCCCTGCTTTGGAAAAATTCCGTTAGCTGTATGACCAATCTGTGGTGAAAGCTTCAAGTAAGACATGGCTGGCCCAGACATGAGATTCAACTTCTAAGGATTCATGGTTTAAAGTTATTCCTCTGAGATTGTTTTCCTCTTTTCCTATCATCTCACTGTTACCCAGCTCATGTGCAAAAGACAGCTGGTGGCAGGCCTCTACAACTGCATTTCTCCCCATCTAGGCCCCTAGGATTTATCCTGTCTTCAGATTACAAGGATATTCTTTGTAGAATCCCTGGAGGTATGGAAATGAGAAATTTAGAAAAAACAAAACAGAAATCTTTGAACTGATGCTGGGAAGAAAGACCCTTCTTGAAATTCTGGAGCCAGAAAACAGTAAGATAATATGTATGCTTAGTGTATTTCAGAGGTTTACATAGTAAACGAAACATTGCTCAATGACTGGCATGTATAGCTTTGCATTCAGACATCAGTCTCTGATTTTAAAGAATTGTCGAGGTCTTACTGCTTTCTGGGCAAGAACAGAATTACCCTAAAGCTCAACAAAAGGAATTCACCTATGAATATGGAATCTTTCACATATTTGACAACCTAAGATTTCTTTTTCAATGACACAGGAAAAAGTTACTTTCAAAGTGACTTTATGTTTATTTGATTGTAGTTGCAAAAAGAAAAGGCACATGTTCATCACTCATGCCCCAGAGACACCTTCACTTGTTCAGGCCTCTCAGGTCTCTTCCCATGATACCATGTGGAGATGCTAAGTGAGAGCAGCTTTTGTAGAGGGTGTATTTCACAGAGACAGACAGAGAGCAGCCCGAGCACTAAGGCCATAATTCAATGGAGAAGTTCTGTGTCCATGCATGGAGACTTAAACTTCTTTCTTCAATTCATGAACTCATTGATACCAGACTTTATCACAGCCAAAAGCAAATCAGATGGAGATACTAGAAAGAAGTTAAAAAGTGATAATAAAGGTCTCAGTGGGAAATACTAAATTCAGTCTCTAATGACAGAGACTATGTAGGTACTTGAGAGGATGAACATGTAAAGGGTTCCCAGATTTTAGAAGTGAAAGTTTCACTACTACTTCAGAAACTTTAGTCACATCTGATTGAGAACATTCTGCACATGCAGCTAAATACTCTTCAAGTAGTTCAGTTCAGTTCAGTCGCTCAGTCGTGTCCAACTCTTTGCGACCCCATGAATCGCAGCACGCCAGGCCTCCCTGTCCATCATCTCCCGGAGTTCACTCAGACTCACATCCATCGAGTCAGTGATGCCATCCAGCCATCTCATCCTGTCCTCCCCTTCTCCTCCTGCCCCCAATCCCTCCCAGCATCAGAGTCTTTTCAAATGAGAGAAGCCTAATCCTCAAGGAAGAGTTCCTTGGATGCTTATTAGTTGACTGAAACCAATCAAGCAATTTGCAACAGAGAAAAGAAATTCAGCCCTGAAGAAACAAACTGCAATCCCTCCGTCATCACAGCTTACTTCCCCATCAGAACATTATTGTTGGTATTATTATGGAATCCTACCTTAGATAATACCTGATTGTAGTTTATCTGATTGAAATATAGAGCACTGATTATAATGTACAGATTTCCAAAACCACGTAGGTAATTATAGGCCTGCATAACAAACTCTGTTCTTTATCCCTTCCAAAGGAAGTTTCATTATTCCCGTATTATCTTGCACACAGAAAGAATTTCCTGAAGGTGACCTTTTATAGGTGGTAACCATAGTAACCGATTTCCAGCCGCTAACATTCTGACACCGCTTGCACACTGCAAATGTTACGGGAATGCTGAGGATTGATGTTTTGTGTTGCCCTCCAGAGACAGAAGCTGCATAAATAGTTACCAATTTGAGAGGAAAGATGTTATAAGAAATTTAAAGCCATATTTCCCTGCTCTCTTGCTAATCAGACAGCAATCCATTTTTCCCAAGATCTCTGCAATACTCTCACTTAGAGACTATCAAAGTATAAATAAAAGGTGTGGATCTTTAGGAAATGTGAGGGGAAAGAAATTTAAGTATTCCTTACTTTACTCTTAAATAGGACATTCAGTAGATAAAGGAGGGAGAAACAAACACTCCTTTGGGAACCTATTCTATTTTAAAGTACCTCCTGGAGTCCCCATGAGCTATAATGGGAGTTATATGCTCTCATCAATGGAAACTGGGTTGGCTGTGTAACCCTAGGAAACTGCAGCTTCAGCACTTGATCCCAAGAGTTAGAAAATTGTCAAGGTAGTAGGAAAGTTAGAAGGTACACCTGCCAATTAGAAGCCAGCCAAGAAAATGCCAGAAAGGAGAGAGGAAGTGACTGGTACATAGAGGCCAAATGAAAATTCAGACACTCTTGATGCATGAGTAGTGAGAAGATAGCTTTAATATTTAAGCAAGTAAAACACTCTGCTTCCCTCTAAAAAAAAAAAAAAAAAAGAGTTCACTTATATAGCTTGTTTCTCTCTTTGGGGAGAGATTTGTTTTTATGTTTTCAATAAATATGTTCACCTCTGGGTTTGTTCTCTAAGATATAAAAAAAGTAATTCTTCTCATTTCTTTTGTATGAAACATTTATTGATGTCAAATAAGTTTTAAATTGAATAAAGGCAGTGTCTTAAAAATCCAGTTGTTATTCAAATTTTTGGTGCTTCTATACTTCTTGTCATTCTCTTATTCAATTTTTGCACTATTTTAATTAATATATTTGTCCATGTATTGTCTTCTTTATCTTTTTAAAAAAATTTTGATATGATTCACATTTTATGTATGGTTATTTATCAAGCTACATTTGCTTTCTAACCATTGATCACTACTGTATCCTACAGACTGTCAGTTCTATCTCACTCTTTTATTTGGCTCCTGTCCAGTCTATGTTTCTCAAAATTCGAGTCATCTGGGAATCCATCTAAAGGAAAAACAGGGGAAAAGGCATCCACTAAGATCCTTCTCGATTTATGTCCTTCTTAACCTAGCCCTCAAGTATTACTATAACTTGTCTCTTGCTGACTAATAATCACTTTCTAAACAACCTCATATCCTGCCCCTGTGCCTTTGCACAGGTCTACTTCATGCCTGGAGTGTCTCCCCCATTTCTTCCTATCCATAGTCTACTCTCATTTTAAGATCCCTGCCCAATATCTCCTCCTTCATGAATTCCTTCCAACTGAGTTGGATTTCTCTCTCCCTTGAGTTCTCTCTCCCTTTGTTTTTTTATGGTACTTTCATATTTTGCAGCTTTATATTTATTATGTCTTTATCTCACATAAAGTTTCTTGCACAGGGAGCTATGATATTCTTGCATCACCTACTAAACTCTAAGAGTTACTCAATGGAACAGAATTTGTTTTTGTCCTTCATGTTGCTTCTCTTATTCTAATTTCTAGTATCCTTGAGCCACATGCTTTTTCAGTTCAGTTCAGTAGCTCAGTCATGGCCGACTCTTTGTGACCCCATGAATCGCAGCACGCCAGGCCTCCTTGTCCATCACCAACTCCCAGAGTCTACCCAAACCCATCCATCGAGTCAGTGATGCCATCCAGCCATCTCATCCTCTGTTACTTTAAAACTGCTATGTTCCCCTACTTAAAATCCAAAACGTCTTCTTCAGTCACTTTTGATGGTTCCACTCCACAAAACTTTCAGGTGTTTTGTTGTTGCTCTTGTTCATTTGTCTAATAGTTCTTCTCTGTTTCCTAAAATATCTCGTGTTTTTGCCAAATTAATGTCACTTCTGTCATTCGCTTTTAGAAACCCTGACATAGTCTTCATTTCTGTCCCACTAATACGTCTCATTAAACACCTCCCTCCCTGTGATTGTGTCCACCTGTCACCACCCACGTTCCCTTCTGCCTTGAGTCTCCCACTTCTCTTTCATTTGCCTTCCCTTTGAGCCTTCCAGTTACTCGTTTGTCATTTTTATCACGGCTCCTCTTAATCATCTTACCCCTTCTTCCGAATGTTCCTCACAATTGTCTACTCTATTCTTTCCTTCCTCAATCATTTTCTTCCCTATTTAAACATTTCCTAATGTGCCTGTTTATAAGAACTTGGGCAAATTTAGAAATTCATCACTAACATCTACTGATATAACAGTAGAATTATGGATATTATGCAGATAAAGCCTTCTGTTTGGCCTTTCAGAGTCTGTAACACTCCATAGAGACTATGCCATATAATTAGATAGACAGATAGATGAGAGAGAGAGAAAGCAGTCACACGTCTTCCTAAAGTCACATTATGATTTCAGGCAGTTCTCACTGCCCAGTTCCACAAAGGATTGGTTTGAAACTCAACAGAAATTTATGTTACAGAAATAATACAAGGATTGAGAACAAACATTTTTCTCCCCTGTGGCTTTCCTTTATTGAACCTTTCAAACTGAGTGTTCACCCTGGCTTCAAAGGCAAAGAGAAAACCAGGATTCCCCACAACTTGTAAAAGTCAGAAATGTATCAAATCTGCTATTGCACTTCTGAGAAGATATAGTAGAAATACTTTTATATTCCTACTAGGCACAAGTGCAAACTCTGGGCATTACATATTAAAAAATGTAAGAAAACCTGAGAGTTGCTCAGACAGCAGACGGGCTAAGCAACTCAGGACCCAAGCAGAATGAAATGATGAATAAAATTAACAAACCTCTAGCAAAACTGAGAAAGGAAAAAAGAAGGAGAGAACATACAAACAACCAATCACCATGGGTGGCTAACTGGGTTTATTCCAGGGATGAAAAGTAGGTTTAATATTTGTAAATCTATTTAACCCAGCATATTAACAGGATAAAGAAAAAAATGTATTTGGTCAATCAATACAGAAAAAAGTATCTAACATAATTCAGCATTCATTCATGATAAGAACACTCAAAAATTTAAAATAGAAAGTTTTCTCAATTTGATACAGATAATTTTTTTAAAAACCTAATGGTAACCATATTCTTATTAAAGAAAGGCTGAATGCCTCCTCTCCCCATCCAGCTGGGAATAGGGCAAGTTTGTCAACTCCCACCACTCTTATTCAACAGTGCTGAGAGCTCCTACTAATGCAAGAGGACAAGAAAGGAAAAAAAAATAGAAATTGGAAAGGAAAAAGTAAGACTAGCCCTATTTGCAGATGACATAATTGCCTATCTATAAAAATCCCAAAGAATCTATAGAAGAATCTTTTAGAATCAGTGAGTGAGTTCAGCAAGGTTACAGATATAAAATACACATAAAAACCAATTGTATTTCGTATACTAGCAATAAACACATGGGCACACAAACTAACAAGAAAATATTATTTATAATTATTTTAAAAATTCAATACTTAGGAGTAAATCTAACAAAACATGTACAAGACTTATATACTAAAAATTGCACAACTGTGTTGAAAGAAATCAAGGTCTAAATAAATGGAAAGACATACCATGTTCATGGGTTAGAAACCCCAACATTTAAAAAAAAATGTAAATACTCCCCAAATTGACATACAGATTTAATGTAAGTTCTATCAAAATAACAGTGACATTTTTATAAATATTGAGAAAAGTGCTTAAAAGCTGTATGGAAAGGAAGAGAAACCAGAATGGCTAAAATAATTTTGAAAAAAAAAAAGAATTAAATGGGAGAAATCAGTCTGTCCAAAGTAAACATTTATTATATAACAGCTATAGTAATTGAAACATTATGTGTACTGGCAGAGGGGCAGACACTTAGCTCAATGGAACAGAACAGATAACCCAGTAGTATCCACATGAATACTTTTGTGTATAACTTACTTTGATGAAGACACAAAACCAATTCAAGAGATGAAAGATATTTTCTCTTGAGAAGGTAAGTGATACTGTAGCAATTAGATATCCATAAACAAGCAAACAAAAAATTGGACCTCAACCTAAATCTCATACTTCATGCAAAAATTATTTCTAAATGGATAACAAACTTAAATATAAGATGTAAAGATCTAAAATTTTTAGGAAAAAAATAGGATAAAAGTCTTGGGATCTAGGGCTAAGCAAAGAGTTCTTAAACTCTTGACACCAAAGGCATAATCCATAAGAGGAAAGATTGATAAATTAAACTTTATTAAAATAATAATTTTTTTCCTCTGTAATGCAGTTAACACAATGAAAAGACAAGCAACAGACTGGAAATAATCACCTGCAAACCATACATTTGATAAAAAATTGTTATCTAAGAACTCAGTTGCAAAAAACACAGAGACAAAAAACAAGACAAGCAAACAACAACAAAAAAAAAACATGCAATCCAATTAAAACACCAATGAGAGACATGAAGTGACATTTCTCTGAAGATATACAGATGGCAAATAAACACATGAAAAGATTTTCAACAGAATTAGCCATAAGGGAATGCAAATAAAACTACAGTTTAATACCACTACATTCTATCATAATGGCTAAAAAAAAAAAAAAAAGTAATGTCAAATGCAAGCAAGGATATAGAGAAAGTCATACACTGTTGTTGGAATATAAAACAGTAACAGCGCTCTGAAAATGGCCTAGCAGTTTTGTTTTGTTTTCTTTTATAAAACTTAACATAACACATGAGCATTTATCCTAGAGAAATGAAGACTTAGGTTCACACAGAACCCTGTTTATGAATGAATATATATATATATATATGTATGAATTAAACCAACTTTATTTTTAATAGTCAAAACCTAGAAACAACCAAGATGACCTTTAATGGATAAGCTGTTAAACCATGGTACACCAGGGTTTATGGAATAATATTTAACAATAAAAGGTACAAATTATTATTACATGTAATAATTTGGATTAATCTCCAGAGAATTAAGTTGATTGGGAAAAAGGGCAATCCTCAAACATTACATACTATTTGATTCTTGAACCATATATAATATTTAAACATTTTTTAAATCTATAAAATTACAGAAAAGGAAGACAGATTAGTGGTTGGCAGTGGTTAAAGAGAGGTTAAGGATGGAAAGGAAGTAGATGTGGTTATTATAAAAGGGGAGCATATGGGATTCTTTCAGTTGTGGAAATATTCTTCATCTTGATAGTATCAAGGTCAATACTCCAGTTGTGATATTCTAATACACTTTTGAGGGATGATTTCTATTAGGAATCACTGAGTTAAGGGTACATGAGATCCCTTTGTATTATTTCTTACATCTCAATGTGAGTCTACAATTATCTCAAAACATTCAATTAAGAAATAAAATTTTTATAACTAAAACAAAATATTTTCTATTCAGAAGATTAAAATTTTTATGCATTAAGTATTGCTTTAGATACAGGAATTTGCTTCACATAAAATGTCTCCAAATAATGCAAATGTTCAATAACAAAAGTACCAACCTAGAGAAAGTTTACATTTCAGCAGAAAATCAGGCTCTTCAGTTCCAATGGTGTGATGGGGGAAAAAATTAAGGAGCTTTTTGAATATTACTCAAAAATAAAGGGGCTTCCCTGGTAGCTCGGCTGATAATAGAATCTGCCTGCAATGCCAGAGACCCTGGTTCTATTCCTGGGTCAGGAAGATCCACTGGAGAAAGGATAGGCTACCCACTCCAGTATTCTTGGGCTTCCCTGGTGGCTCAGCTGGTAAAGAATCTGCCTGCAATGCAAGAGACCTGGGTTCGATCTCTGGGTTGGGAAGATCCCCTGCAGAAGGGAACAGCTACCCACTCCAGTATTCCAGCCTAGGTCACTAACAGTCGGACAGGACTTAACTTTCACTCACTCACAAAAACAAAGAGCTACTTCCTCAAGCCCAAATTGAACAATACCATAGTGTTCTGTTTGTTTGTTTTTCCTCTTGAGAAAGGTATTCAATCTTACCTAGAATAGCAGATCATTTAAAAAGACTTTTAAAAGATGCTTTCTTCTTTTCCTTAACTTTGTAAACTAAAATTTTAGAAACATCTGCAAATTTATTTTTTGAATTATCATTTAGAGAGATAGCCTTATTTGATAATGTTTTCAGCTAGAATAAAAGACTTCTCAAAGCAGGAGAACATGATGCTATTATGTAACTGTTCCAAAACACCTCTATCATTTTGTTCTTCATTATCTATTGCTTTTTTCTCTTTTAACTCCTTAGTGAGAAATATTTATCTGGACCATTTGTTTGCTCAGATGGAGACTTTAGGAAGAGAGGAAAAACCAACAATCTAAGAAATTCAGCAACATATCTTCAATCCCTGAGCACTACCTTCTTTAGAAAACTTATTATCTTATTATTTTTCATGAAAGCTGAAAGAACATTATGTAGCTCTCTTGCCTGTCAAGCATTTCCACCACATTCAGACTTAGTAGGCCTAAGAGTTACCATAGCTACTAATTAACTCTGCCCTGAAGGCATTCAGTTCATAGCAGAGATTGTTTACATTATGTAGAAATGCTTGTGGACTAAATAAATTAAGAGAATGTGCTAGATGCATTAAATCTTACAGCAAATAAAATCAATTTACCTCTCTTACTAAACTATTGAAGTTTTTAATTTAAGCCTCAGAATCTGCAGTATTTTCACCTTTGACTAGTTCAGTCTAAAATAGAGCTAAAATGTGGTCTCCCTTCTTCTTTTTGTTTTTAAATGTGATATATTGTTTGTTATCCTTATAAACATAATCTAGGTCATGCTTATAGTCAATTTTAATGCATTTTACTAATAAAATAAAGTTTAAATGTAAATATTTTCCAAGTTATTTTATTACAACACATTTTAAAAGTATATGCAAACCATTATAATGACATATTTTTTCCTAGAAAGAAATAGTTTCCAATTATATAGTATTTGAGACAATAGGGAATAAATCCATAAAGATTGTCTTTTTCTAATTTCTACCCAGTGTTTTGAATTTCCATATCAATTTATCTGAAATTTTAAAGATTTGTTTTTGAATTCTGTATTATATATATATATGTCTAAATGCTTATATTTACAGCATAAAGTTATTAAAATAAAAATAGAAAAAATAAGTATATTTTAGCCTATGATAGTTATACTAATTTAACATAAGAAATTATCCTAAATGTCAACAGATAACATGTTTTTGAGGAAATCAATTTTACAATGATTTTTATCCATCTATTATCCACTTAAATTTGGTTAATAAATTACCCAATAATCATATACTTTTGTAACACTGCTACAATATAAATTAAAAATAAGAATAAATTAATGTTTTCAATACCTAATTTACATCATTTTGTTAGTCCTAATATACATCTTGTAAAATAAATTCTATATCCATATCTGAGGAATGCAAGATTCATATGATAATACTGAGACAAACAACAAGAAAAAGCATTTAACAGAAACAAAATACCTGTGGCTTCACCTAAATATCTTACAGTGGAAGATATAAAAGCAACTCAAATCTGTATAATCACCTCAATTATCCTTCCCATTAAACCTGTTACACTTGTGGTATTTCCTTATATATTTATGGAACTTCACCTACCCATGCAAACCAGAATTTAGAAGTGATCTCTGCGATCTAACCCCAACTCCTATCTCACACATTTACCTACATCCAGTGGGTCATAAGCTCCTTAAAACATAACAGCCTCCTGCTTCCCCCACCTCTAGTAACAGTTTTATGGGTAAATTGTATTTTTCATCTTTCTATATTCTCTAATAATTGTGTGTTACGTTTAATAATAAAAAGAGTATATTTCAAATGAATTAGCAGATTGCTAAGGTGAACTAATCCGTCCATCTATCCATTCACCCATCATTGAAAAAAGGTCATTCCAATGGTTTTGTGCAAACATAACCTTAGTTACATCATGTTTCTGCCCCTAATCACTGAAATGAATGGTGCCAGGGTCTCCAATTCTGTCTTATCAGCTACAGAAAGGCTGTCTCTAGATTGCTTGCTTTTGGAAATAGGACATGGAATAGAGAAATGGGAGCTCTCTAAATGAATGCACACTGCATAGACTTTGAAAGCTTGCCCTACCGGAGACGTGGGATTGTGACTGCTAATGACCTTCAAAAACAAGATATTCATTATAACCAGGTCATACTGACATTTTTCTTATAACTGGGGCTTGGGGGAGTCACTTTCAAAAAGCCACTGAAAAGTCACAGAAAAACTTTAAAAGTTCTATGTAAAACCAATCCTCCCTAAATCCTATTGATTTCTTCTCTCTCTTACCTTGTTTATTGTTCTTAGGGCCACTTGGGGATAGAGGCTGGTATGTTTACAGCATAGCAGAGGATGCTGCAAGCCCCTTGAGTGCTAATGTTGGGTAAGAATTCTTTTCATTTGATATCTGGAGCTCTCGAGCTGCAAAATGAAGGTAATACTCCAAGCCTTTACCATTTTGATGGCAGAATTATTAAGGTTACAGAATTGTAAAACTGAATGAGATACAGGTAAGATTTTCATTGGATTTTACTGATAACTAAATTATAATCACTATGTTTGAAAGAGAAGAAAGGCAACAGTGAGCATTGCCCACATTAGATAGAGTATCACTTCTGTGGACTTCCCAGATGCTATTTATCTGAGAAAAAATATTTTTTTTTTGAGTACTGAACTTTTAGTCACTTGGATGCAAAGAGGTTTCAGGAATGATCACCACTTTGAATGGAACTGTTCTTTCTTTTTCCTTGAGGCCATCAGCAAAGGTCTATAATCTATACCCTCAAACAGAGAGATCTTCAAGAAAAATTGCGAAAGAGATGCACAGAGAAAAAATTCTTGCTAAAAAGCAGTTGAGCAGTCAACTTATTTCAGTGACATCTCCATTATCACACTGATTGACTGTTTAAAAGAGAGAGAGAGAGAGAGACAAAAGAGAAAAAAAAGAAAAGCTCTTATTTCTTTTAACAGGCTAAGAAACTTCTAAACAGTATCCTTTAGTAATCTTACCAAGAAGCAAAATATTAATAATAACTTTGCAAGTCTCGGTGTCACTCATAAAGAAACTGAAATCCTTGTATTTTTCAGCATTTTATCATTTAAAGACAGTTGAAAGATTTTTTCATTGCTCTAGATCTTATTTTCTTCGGCTAACTGTCATTTTCTGTAGGTAGAGCACTGATCCATTGTGTCTGAGGGAAAAAAAAATCCACACAGTCCTTGCCTGCAGCCAACAAACCTCACAAATCTTCAAACTGATTTTCAGAATAAAATGGTCTACTTCCCAAAGATTCATTCTCCAGAAATGAAGCATCTGTGAAAGAGTATAGATCCATGGAGATTGAGCATGGCTCTTTCTTTTCCACCTGTGCAGTTCCTCTGAAGACACAAGTAAAGTGAAACACATTACCACTGGAATCTTTGGTCTTCCAAAAAAGGGCAAAAGAATAGAAATGGAAACAATATGGCATAATAGTCAAAACAGAAGGTTACAACACTAGCTTGCTGTGTGACTTAGGGCTATTCACTCACCTTCTCTGTTAGCATTTCCCTATATATAAAATTAAAAATATGCTGTAGCTTAATGCTGTCCAAACTCAGCAGGGAACCATATCAAATAGAAAATTCCATTTCATGGAGCTCTTTGAAGTCTTTCAGAATAGTAAATCTCAAAGTACAAAAGTACCATTAAAAGCAAAATGACAGGTTAGCAGTCTAGAAAGGTACAGAAGGAAGAATTGTGTGGTTTACTCTGACAATGTTCTATGTACTAAAGCTTTACACAGAAATAATGGGTATGATTTTGTAGTGAGAAAATCAAAGGTGAAGGTAAATAATTTTAATTTTATAAATCACAACTAAGGCATCAGCAGAGCTGCAGGAATTAGAGAAAACAAAGGAAAATACACACTGGATCAGTCACTCTCAAATTCCAAAATACCTTATACTGAAATGGTGATTTTTTTTACAAATGGTTTTTACTAGATTTTTTTATTTTTAAGAATTTTTAAATCTTTTAAGATAGATTTTATTTTAGTTTTAGTTCTTAATTGAATGAAAGACTCTTTTAGTTCCATAGTACTTTACAATTTTCAAAAATTTCACACACATGATCCCATGTAACACCATTAATAATTTCTTTTTCCCCTTACCCCTCTTTTGTCCCTTTCCCTTCCCTCTCCCCACTGGAAATCACTGGTTTGTTCTCTATATTTGTGAGTCTGCTTTTTTTTTTTTAAATTTATTCACTAGTTTGTTGTATTTTTTAGATTCCACATATAAATGATATCATACGATATGGGTCTTTCTCTGTCTGACTTATTTCACTTAATGCCATAAGAGGTTTTTAATTAAAGAAAATATGCCACCATGGGTAAAAGCTTGCTTTCTTTATTATATATACACACACATATATCTTAGCTTTTTTCCCGCCTACATATGATACATCCTGTTATGCTCCAAGTCCAAGTCTCCAAATAGACTGAGAGAACAAGTCCACCACGGCAATGCAAAGGCAAGAAGGGAGTTTATTGCTAACTCGAGTTAGGGCACTTTGCCACATCCAACACAGTGGAGTAAGGCAAGAGGGCCCGAACCCTGAATTACAGCAGTATTTATAGACTTAAAACAAAGACAGGGAATTGGCAAGGGCGGATTGGTTGCAAGGGGTTCTTGGCATCTATTAACTGGCTAAATTTTGCACATGCAGGCTCGCTTAAGGGACTTTTCGTGTTATCTGGGCTAGCTCTACCCAGGCTCTGGAGAGTATGCTGACTGGCTGAATCTCAAGGTCGGGGGATGATGATCTCAGCTCCTTCTGGGCAGTGACCCAGCTTTTTCTGTGATTGTAGCTCTGACTACTTTAGTCCTTGAAGCTTGTCATGGCTTCTGTCAGGTCTCAACACATCCCACATTTCATTCTGGAGATATCTACTATATGACTGTCAAAAAGAGGTCCAGGGTCACACTTCTACGTAGATCAGAAATGATAATTTATAACAAGTGTTAACCACCCTTCCAGAACCCATGACAAACACAACTAAACAATCAGAGAAAGTACGGCCAGGCAACTGCTGTCAATGGTCCACACTGGTGCACAGCTAAAACATGTTTTCCACTCCTATTGATGAAAAGAGCACTGGGATAGGGCCAGAGCTCTGGTTTCTAACGTTGAGTCTGTACTATACTCCAGCAAGCCACAGAATTCCCCATGCTTGATATTTCCTGCAAAAATGAGAGTTTAACTAGGTAACCCCCAAACTACAACCCACTCCAGTTATTTGTGATTCCAATAAATACAAATGTTTCTGTCATACTACCAGAAACTCCACCACCACTACTCTACCACTACTGCTATGTATATTCACATTAATGTATAATATTTCATAACTAGGTTCCGAGTTCTGTGCCACACCACACTCCCTCCCCACAAAAGAATGCTTTAAGATAGGTATTATGTTAAAATTATTCTTTTTAAGGGCTGAGTAGTATTCCATAGTGTATATGAACCACAGCTTTCTTATCCATTCATCTGCTGATGGACATCTAGGTTGCTTCCATGTCCTGGCTATTATAAACAGCGCTGCAATGAACATTGGGGTACATGTGTCTCTTTCAATTCTGGTTTCCTCAGTGTGTATGCCCAGCAGTGGGATTGCTGGGTAGCCAGGAGATGAAAACAAATCTGACTGATCTGAAACACATTACACTGAAAAGGTGAAAGACAGACACCATGTTTCACCATCTTGAGCAAACACCCTTAATTACTTAAGTCTCAATGTCTTCTTCCATAAAACGGACACACTCTAAAAATAATATTTCAAAAGTTTTGTATGAATCAAATAAAACAATGGATGCACTTTATAAACAGCATAAGATACTGTGGATTTCATTATCCCATTACTATCATTAATTTTCTATCATTAATTTTTTGTTCCCTGGCTTCTGATTATCACTTCAAACTTGCTATGATACAAGAATCAGGCTGGTTTGAAGGCTCTAACAGCTGAAATTGTTTTTCTATTAATAAAATGTGTGAACTTCAAAAAAAAAAATAAAAATAAAAATAAAATAAAATTAACTGGTCATTTATGACCCCATTTGAATGAGCTTATCAAGTTCTTTCTAATCAAGGAACACATCTACACTTCTCTTTTATATTCACTCTCTATTTTCTTACTAATTGAAAAAGTAATTAGATCAATTAATTGACTTGGTTACAAAATCAAAAATTATTGTGTATTTACAGCAAGCCTGGTCATCGGAGATGTCTTTCAGAAAATTATGAAATCTTTAACTTCTGATGACTATTTTCTCTCCATTATTTAGTGCTCACTCCTGCCTCCCTGAAAAGACTGATAGTTGGTATCGTAAGGAATACTAGATGCAGCTGCAATAGCTGACAGGATTAGAATGTGGTATGTTAGCGTTAGAGCATTCCATTTTTAGTATCTCTGTGGAACAACTAAAAAAAATCAGATTTTATATTATAAGAGGAAAGAACAAAATACAGAACACTGAAGAGATATGGCAATTTTAAGTATTAAAGAAATAGTGGTGTGAGGAACAGTATTAAAGAAGGGTACTCATGATCGCCAACTCAATCTTCAAGGAGAAAATGAATTAGTCAGGGAGATGAAATCAGAGATATGGTTAGTCACTCTCACCTTCAGCCAGGAATCAGACTAGTAATCAGGGAATCACATTTTTTCTATGACATTGGGCAAGCTGTTTCATCACTGAAGCCTACTGTGTCTACTACAAAACAACATGAGGAACATTGTCATGTAATCTACAAAGATATGTATCATTTAATGTTATATAATCATCATATATGGCTATATATTAATGAAATTGATCTTTACTCAATATTGTAAAAGCAACTGATTTTAAAGTTTATTTATACTCTGACATTAAACCCCTTTACATCAGGTGAAAGAATTAATTAGTTCTCTTACTTATAAATAAAAAATTATGATTTTTTCTGTTTCTTGGGGCTTTCATAACAAAGTATCCAAATACTGTGGTCACAACAACAAATTTTCTCACAGGTATAAAGGTCAAAAGTCTGAAATTAACGTGTCAGCAGGGTTGTTTCCTTCTTGGGGGCTCAGAGGGTGGACTTGTCCCAAGAGTTTCTCCTAGTTTTTGTTGTTTATTGGCAAATTGTCACATGGTGTTTTCCTTGTGCGTGTATATAAGTCTGTATCTCTTCTTTGTATTTTAGTCTGTCTGTACTAGCAAAAAAACTGGATAGATTATTGAGACAACTATCCTGAGATCATGCAGCTAATAAGTGAGGGAGTTTAGTTACAACACAAATCTATCTGACTGCAAAGTTTGTGCTTTTAACCACCACTCGAAAGTTTTGTATTTGTCTGGACAGTCACAGTGTCAAATATATCCAAGAAAGAAGGGAAAACAGAATGTACTCAAACTGGAAGACAATGGAAGTTTAACCACTTGCATAGCAATGCTTACAACAACTGTGGATTCAATTAAATTACACTCAGAGTGTTCCCTTTCGGGTTTAGTGTGTTCCCTTTCTAGTTTGAAACATTAACACTAGAAAATGGGTCATTGCTGGCATAAGTAAAGCTTACTCTTTGCTAGCAAACATCATGGAAGCAATTAGCCCAAGGACAGACTTAAAACTCCATGAGTACAGGGGCCATTCGATTTATCACCCCAGCTTCAGGGTCTGGCACTGGGTCTTCAGTTCTGCCACATAACAGCTAAAATACCTAATATTTCATAAGAATTTATTAAGGGACAGATAATGTAGTAAATGCTTTCCTTACATTGTTTCATTTTATATTCACATGAATGCTTTGAGAGATATTATCTTGATCTTATCCTTATTTATACACTAGGAAACCAAGGCTCAGAAAAAGGTTATGAAGCTTATGAGCAGTGCCAAGCCTAGTTAATAAATTACTAACCTTCACAATTTGGGGTAATATACATTCACCAGCTGCCCAGACATACCACTAGCATCTACATAATTAAATCCTTCCAGAAGAGTTGGAAATCTTGGATATAACAGTAACTGTTGACAACTGCCTAGTATCATCATTGAGAATGACAGAAACGAGAAAGCTAATGACTTTAAACCTAGACTTTCCTCCCCAGAGCCATTAACTCTGCAAGCAATCCATGAAAGCCAGGTATTATTGATATAAACATTTTTAATTCCAAAGAGAATGATAAACCTAGAAAACATAATCAAAAATGTAGATTTCTATTTCATTAATAAGGACATTTTTTGAGACATATGAAATAAATTCTTTAGCTTTGCTGTGTTCAAGGAGATGGCTTTCTCAGCAAATTGGCTCTTCACATTTGGGAAACATGCCTTGAAGAAGGTTGATTAAAACAGAAATAAAAGTAACTGGTAACAACAGTAATCCTGATGATCATACAGCAGATGGTAGCCTCTTATCAGAGACAGACAAAACAGCATGCCACATGTCCCCCAGCTCATCTTAAACAGAGTGGAACTAGCTACCACAAGGAAAGAGACTACAATCAGAGAGCAGCTTCCATTTCTAACATTTCATATCTAGCTCTTCTTCATCCACATTTTCTAACAAAGCCACACTGTCCAGTTATATGGCACAACGATGGGCAAATTCTGTCTATTCTACAGATCCACCAATTATTCCCTTTAAGTATCACTGCATTTGTAGCTGAGAAATACATAATCATGACAATAAAATGTATTGAGTACTTACTATTTACCAGATAACTAGACTGTGCACACAGTACTATGTACTGGCTAAGAATTCTACAACTGTATCCCATTTAGTCTTCAAAACAAATAATGATATTAATACAATTAAAATCCCCATTTTATAGAGGAGAAAAGTGGCAATTTTAGTGGTTCAGTTATTTGCATAAAATCAAACCTGTCTCTTTTATTCCCTTTCATTTGCTCTTAAACCCTACATTCTGCTTAATTCTACTCGTTAGTCAGAGACTAGTCAATAACAGATAACTCTATAGTCACAGAGGAGTTGCAGAAAACAAATCCTACAGTTTTGATATCATACAATTCTTGTATCAGACACAGTTGGCAACAAGAAACAATACTGAGCCCACACCATAAGACTTAAGTGAAGAGATTCTTTGCAGATGTGTTGGCAAGGTTAATGAAGAGAAAAGGACGTAGGTTGATGTTCACAGAGATTAGCAACAGAAGGAAACCTAGGCCAAAAGAAGATAGGAAGAAAATAGTATGAGTGCAGAGGAGCTGTAGCTGTTTAACAAGGTCAAAGCACTAGAGCAAGAAAAGAGCAAGGACAAAATACCCCAGCCTCTTTCCTGCCTTTTTCCAATATTTGCCAGTGCTTCCCATTGGCAGACTCAACTGAGAGCCATTCAGCTAGGAAGCCCAGATGATAGAGTCTTTAGAAGCCAAGGGACACAGCCCAGAAACAGGAGAATGCATCCAGGGAGGCACACTAACACATCTGTTATGAAAGATTTTGAGACCATGCTTCTATCTGCATGCTGAGTCTGATGTCAAGGTGAAAGTCTGAAACGAACCTGATAGATAATCAAAAGCAGTTATCACTTTTCGGTCTGTGGCCTTTTAAAATTACCGTATCCTACTGCCCACACAATTTCTGCCCCCTTAGATATGCTCTTTTATTTGCCAAATGCCACAGGTTAGCATTATTTCAAGAAAACCAAAAATCTGCTTATAGCAGAAGAAATCTTCCTCCCTTGAAACTCTCACCCTTATAGTCATTGGGCTGTGTTCTTTCTGATAAAGGCTAGATAGGCTATTGGTTCCATGGTTCCCTGTGGAAGTCAACTATTTTTCATGTTTCAGAACACCCAGAAATCTAGCTCTACAAAAATATGTGGGATATAGTGATACAATCATAGCAGAAACACAAAGGCTATGAGGAAGTTCTACAAAGAGGGTTGGCAGAGGGTGAGAGGAAGGATTTACGTTTTAAGCAGACTTGGGAAAATGATACGTATCTACTGTGACTTGATTCAGTGTGGATCCCATGATACTCCAGAGACAAAGATTAAACCAAATAAGACTGACAAAAGAAGGTTTTAGGAACCAATCCACCAAGATTCAAGTCAATTAATATTAAAATAGTGCTCCCATTTTCAAAAGATTTAAAACTAGTTTAAATTGGTATTTAGTTTTGCTTAGCAGTTCTAACGTTTTAAGTTAAAAGACGCAATAAATCAGTCCCCGGGACAGGTATTCAGCTAAGTATGTCCAAAATATCCTCAACAATGATAGACTAAGAAAACATAATGCCACCTTATTTGATCATATCAGGCTGACTTTTTTTTTCTTTAATCTTGAGAACAGCCCAAAGTTAGTTTTCACTGGTAAACTGAGAAACACAGGCCATGAAGCAAGAAAACTGTGTAAATAAAGCAAAGCAAATTGCTATTTGTAATATTACTTACTTCACTATTTGAATAACTTAGAAAAATGCTAAGAGCCATGCATTGAAATTACACATGCCAACTAGGGCATTTTCTATGACCCATTAGGCTTCCTTCCATAGAAAAATTAATTAATTATGTTGCCATTTCATAATTGTCTCCTGAAACATTTATGTAGGTGTCAAGGATTCATTTGACACAATTTAGAGCCCCATGATTAAAATATCTTAAAACATTTAAAATGTGATGTATAAGTGGAGAAATTCTGTGGATTGAAATGCATAATAGAAGTGAAAGTGGGAACCTTTGAGAAACAAAACATTAAGTATACTGGTGGGATTTATGGCTTTTCCAAGGATGTATTTGTTGTTGCTTTTCTTTTTCTTTGGATTTAGATTTGTCCTAAGATGCTGAGATCTTTTCTGATAGATCTTTGAGAGAAAATTTGAAGACTAACGTGCCAAGGTTCTCTTCTATTTTGAGGTTCTATAGAAAATGAAGAGCAATATAATTTGCTATCCTCACATTATATATTTATATTTATTCTTCATAAACTCCTTCAGAGTAAAAAATATCCATTTTAAATTTTCAAATTATTATTCACATTCCAGTGTCTTCCCATTTGGACCTGCTTCTCTTTGATATAAATCTCTATGTAATTTCTCAAGTCAACATGGTAAAGGAAAACAATTTATAGGAATTTGTTAGCTCCCCATCACAATTAGTTTTGAAATGTAATATCATCTTCCAGCTGCAATTATTCTAACATAGACCATCAAGAATCACCAGAAGAAAATGTTTTCCTGGTTCCATCATTACATCCTTCTCAGATCTTCTTTGTACTAGTAAACTTAGAGTCGAAATCTTCTGTTAAAAATGCATATTTTTCAATCTCATGTTATTTTAGAAGGCCTTGAAATAGTATGTCAGGTGTGGATAGTTATGAAACACCTTCTGCCTTCCAGGGGGTACAGTGGTGAAGAATTTGCCTGCCACTGCAATAGACACAGGAGATGCAGGAAGATCCCTGGGTCAGGAAGATCCCTTGGAGGAAGAAATGGCAATCCAGTCCTGGATTTTCACCTGGAAAATTCCATGGACAGAGGAGCCTGGTGGGTCCACAGAGTCACAAAGAGTCAGACATGACTGAGTACACACACATGACTACCACACTCTACCTTCTAGGGTCGTTCCATCAGTCTTATGGGACAGAAAGGGAAGGTGGTATGATCTCATTCTGCTGTTGAGGAAATGCAATTTAGTGAGGTTAATGATCTATTCATTGATTCAATCAAGTTGCGGTGGAGAGGACAGGAGACAATCTGGGGTACCTAGCTCTTTGTGCCTTGATTGTACAACACGGCTTCGTGGCAGGATGGGTCTCAACTTAGAGGACTCCAAACATCCCAGTCTCCTTAGAACATAGAGAACCTCAGTAGTCACAGTGCACTTCTCTAATGCCCTCATGGCGGTCACCTCAATCTCCTAGGTCAAGACTGTAAGGGACCCTTTGGGGGATTATACTTCCCAGGTGCTCAAAAGCCAGAGAGTCTGCTGCCAGTTCATTTCTTTTCTTTTAAATCCACTATTTTTTATTGTAGACTCCAAATTAGGACTCTAGGTTTTATGTCTGGCTGAGCCACTAGCTTGCTATCTTATCCTGAGAGATGAACGTCTCTTCTCTACTTAACTAGCTGCAAAATGACTATAATAAGGGTTATCTCTCAGGAGTGGTGTGCAAATTCTTTTATTATAATTGCTATATTCCATCATGCAGAGGAAAATGCTATGCCAATTACAGATTAGGACTAGGTTAGATACCAGTAAATCTTAAGCAGGATAGAGAGGAAATTTATCAAGAATGACTTTCTTAAAACGATGTATAGCATCAAATATTTATAGCATTAGAAAATGAATTTCAAGGACTGTCATCAGTATGATAGCCTTCTTTCTGAAATGTTAACACCTAACAATGATAGAAAAAATTCAAAGTTGCTACTGAGCCCAGAGATTTCACTCAAACACAAACAAAATGCAAAACTGCAAAGCAATCTAGGGAGAAAAGCAGCAGGCAAGATTTCAAAGGATATTCCATTGCCCAAATCAATGCTTCCTGCTCAGCTTGGTTAACCATGTGGTTTTGTCATTATCATTTCTTATTATCCTCTCCCCACCAACCAGTTATTTACCAGATCAAACAATCTTCATTATACATCAAGTAAAAGCATTTGGATGCCCTGTGTTTTGTCAAATTCTAGGTGGGCACAGTTATGAAGAAACAATTTAATATGTGAGGATAGAGTTCATTTCCAGTGGGTGATGAAGGTGTCGCAGAGCCTTTGCCAATAATAGAGTATGGATAATTTTACTGCAGACCATAGGGAATGATTTATGAATGATGCCTGCAGAAAAGACCAGGGCTGGCCTCCCAATTAATCAAAACCTAAAGCACCTTAAAAACAATGCTGTTCTGGTCACTGGAAGCTCATTAGTTGAAGATGACCCCCAAGTCTTCAAATAGCCTTGAAAGAAATCATATAATGAAAATAATCAGCAAGGAAGGGATGAGTACTATCTCTTAATGAGACAAACCCAATGGTATGTTTAATATAAATAAATAAAGTCCACTCTAAATATGCATAATTTATGGAGGAACTTTAATATATGTTTACAAAAATAAGAAATGGCCTCCTCTGAAGAAACACTAAAACTAAATTATCAGTTTCCCAGTGACTCTCCACATCATTACCTGATCTAAGAAGCATGTATTCTTACCTTTTGTTACAAAAATTAATTTCATTGTGTGAAGACAATATAGACAATCTTTTTGGTTTACGGTGTTTACTATAAACAAAACCCAGTCCAGAGTTTTGACTGGTTAACTGGGTGCTATAATTCATCAATGAAGGTGGTAGAGGCAATGCTACAAAAAAACTGGCAAAGAGCTACTCACATGGATAACATGGTAACCAAGAACTATAGCCACCCATGTCTCATGTGGTTTAATGCTCAACATTTTACCACGTATCCACTTGGTCTTCTAACCTCCAATGCAATAAATGGCTACATCACCATCATAGTCTCAAATTACCTATAGTACATCCACAAAGAGCACTGAGTCTCCTTATTTTTTGTTTTGTTTAGTTGCTAAGTCATGTCCAATTCTTTTTGAGACCCCCATGGACTGCAGACCACCAGGCTCTAGTCCGTGGGATTTTCCCAGGCAAGAATATTAGAGGAGGCTCCCATTTCCTTCTCCAAGGGATTGTCCCAACCCAGGGATGGAACCTAGGCCTCCTGTATTGAAGGTAGATTCTTTACTGCTGAGCCACCAGGGTAGCCCAGGTCTCTTCATGGCCATTGCTAAATGGCATCCAAGAGACGAACTCCAAAATTCTTTTCATTAGACAGAAAAGGTCTGGTACAAATCATTTAAGTAAGAAAAAGCTCCAAGGGAAAACTGAAGGACTGTGAAGCACCTTTAAGTACTAAACAGCACAAAGTGAGCATTTGTGAAGACCACCGCTTTGAGAACCTCAGGAACTCTGCAGAGAACATCCCTCCTCCACCCTCCAAAACATTTTCTCTCTAACATTGATGTCAGATAAACTAAAACTCTCACTATCCATTCGACAGTCAATGCCCTTGTGAGTAGAGCAACTAAAAGCAGCTTTGGAAAACCATGAAATGACCCTCAAACTGTTCCTGGGCAATAATTATCTTTTGTGCTATGTTCTAATATAATTACACAACTCCCCTCCGGTGTCACACTGAGCTAATATGTTCTTTTACCAATGGGCCGCCAAAGGCTTATATTAAATATCTAGTAATGAGACAGCTTTGCCCTGTTACTGTCACAGTTATTTTTAATATGTCAGATAAGATGAACCCTTTATGAAAATATTTCATCTTGAAATTTGTCCAGAAAAATTCATAGTACTTCCAATTATATTCCTCCAAATTTTCCCCACATTCCCTTAGAAAAGATGAAAGAAAAGTGAGTCTATCACAGGATATTAAATATAGTTCAGTATGCTGTACAATAGGGTTTTCCAGGTGGCACTGTGAACTGTAAAAGTTACTCAGACGTGTCCAACTCTTTGCAACCCCATGGACTATATAATCCATGGAATTCTCCAGGTCAGAATACTGGAGTGGGTAGCCTTTCCCTTCTCCAGGGGATCTTCCCAACCCAGGGATCAAACCCAGGTCTCCCTCATTGCAGGCTGATTCTTTACCAGGTGAACCACCGGGGAAGCACAAGAATACTGGAGTGGGTAGCCTATCCCTTCTCCAGGGGATCTTCCCAACCCAGGAACTGAACCGGGGACTCCTGTATTGTAGGTGGATTCTTTACCAGCTGAGCTACCAGGGAAACTTAGGAAGGACAGGCGGGATTATTGCCATTCCAATTTACATCAAAGTAAAAAACGGGGTGAGGGGGGAGGATCTGAGCTGTTTGGGACTGAACCAACCATTTTGACAATATTGCCTGGTCAGTTCAATGAAGCAAGTAGTTGAATTAAGTCCTATCGGCCAAATGAAATCTCTGTGATGCTGTTGCTAAATCAGTCCTGGTGAAGACATGTAGGGATGTGTCATCATCGTCTATGAGGAGTACTGCAAAAATTTGTTACTTATAAAAATTAAACCATGAAATATATAAAACACAAAATAATTTGCTTTTTTCATTATAGAGCAGAGTCAGATTCTCTATAACAGTGACCCTGTCTTTCACTGAATATCTAATGTCTCCCCTTAAGGGAAAAAGTTGGCATTACAGCTGGAATAACAGAAATTTATAGAGTATATATACTGAATTATCAACAACTACTTTCAAATGTGTGAAACTATGGGGGCGGGGGGGAGTGAAAAACCATTCATTTCAATTTAATTATTAGGTTGTATCTGTCTTTTTAATGTCAAAAGCAACCAGGTTTTCATTTGAAAAACCCCCAGATTCTATCACAATGTTTATAGGCTTTGCCACAAGACAAAGTAAAATCCCACCAGTGGCTGATGATTTGCCCAAGATCATAAAACATCGACATGATGGACTCCAAGTCAAGGAGGATTGTTTTCACAGCAACGTGCTCTAAACTAGAGAAGAATGTGTTGTTTAGTAGCTTAGAGCCTGAAGTCAAATTCCATGGTCTTAAATCCCATCACTACCTCTTAGTAGCCTTATAACTTTAGGCATGTTACTTAGCTGCTCTGTGTCTCAGTTTCCACATCTGTAAATTGGGCACTATAAGATAACGTTTGCTTTACGGAGTTTTGTGGATATTAACCCAGTCAGTATTTGTAAAGTCTAGCCCACAGTACACATTCAATAAAGCTCAATAAATTCAAGTCATCACAATTATTCCCTATTCTGAGTAGTCACAAGAATCACCAAGGACCTTTGCAAACTTTCTTCCTGCTCCACTCATATTTACTGAATCACTACAGCAGGGATAATCTAAGAAATTCATTTAATAAAAGCTCCCTAAATTAGTCTCTTGACTTTCTCAGTTTTAACACTATTAAAGCACTAACAAATCTTAATGACTACCTCAAATAGTTATAGACTTCTCAGAAACAATCCATTTGTTCAAGACTAATTGCTTTCACACGCATTACTTCACACATTTGCACTTATTTATATGCATATATGCCTGTTCACTACATCTAATTTATATTAATTATTCACCATGGTTTATTATAATTATTTCCATGTTGCTATAAGGAAATATGTTAAATGAGATGACAATATATCTTACTAAAATGTAAGTACCGCTGATGATAACAGACCTAAACTTTAATCTCTCCACCTATGGGATATTGATTTACTAATGTTCATTATCACTATGATCTGTCTGCTTTCTTGCATCCTTCCCTCTAAATGGTAACTGCTAGCTCATTTAACTATATATAGGGTATATATTTTAAATGTGAGAAATTTCATCAACAATGATGTATTCAATCATATTTCATTTTTTTGAGAGATATAAAAAGAAAAACATTGAAAGCAGAGAAGTGATCTCCTTATTGAAAAATTGGGCTTTAAGGGACCAAATCAAGTAACAGGCAATACTGCTCCCTCAATGTATGACTTTTTGTTACCCACAGGCCCCAGAAACATTTGCACCACAAATTGCTTTCTAAAAGTAATAACACAGAAGACAAACGTTATTCATTTGGACCTGAAATCTATGGGGGACTTTCAGGGGTTTAGATGTTGTAGCCTGCAGCAGACAAGATAAGAAATACTTCAATAAGGATGCACTCAAAGGACTGTTTCCTCTTTCACTAGGAGAAAGGATTATATGAAATAGTATCTAAAATTATCTTAGAAAATTATTTTAATATGCACAGACAGACACATATAGATGATGACCTCTTTTTTTTCCCCCAGACAAACACTATAATTAGAGATCTTATCAGAATCGTTACTCTTTTCTGCACATTTTGATGGAAAGAGAATATGTTTAGTATGAGAGACACCTTCTCCCAGTCCCTAGGTCCTTCACTGACCCCCAACTGACCTCCTCAAAGGTGATTAACCTCTCCTAACTTTAACTTTTTCACATGCAAAACAAGGATTACATTTGATAACGTAAGATTGACTGATTCCTTACCTAATGTAGAGCAGGTATTCAAGTAAATATGTGTTTTAAAATGTTTCTTCTATCAACATTAACCATACTTGAGTGTTGATTGTTACTGTATGTATATAACCTGTTCTTCCATTTCAGAAGAGAAAATTGCATCCTTTTCTAATACCTATTGCATTTTGCAGCCAGTCCTCAACTGAAATTTTAAAGTTCTTTTAATACATAAACATGAAATGATCTGAGAAGGCTTATAATATCTACTGAACTCAGAGTGCACCCAAATCTTCAATATTTATTCATTTGTAATCACTAAGACTGTTTCTGTTTGAAAATAAAAAGACAAGAAGGGACACCAGATGAGAGGTGAAGAAAGGAGGAAGAAGTGAACAGGAGAGGGACTGGCAGAAGGTAAAGAGCAGAGAAAGGTAAAGGACGGACTGCTACATAGTAAAAAAGATTTGCGTCATCTTTTAGACAAAAAGTGGCATAATTACTCAACATTACTATAGATAAATTCTTTTTTATATGTTAGTCACCAAGCTGTGAAACTAAATGAATATTAACCTCCTTTGTTCATTCAACAAGTTTTAGACAATGCGTTAGGGTAAGACTTTAGGTTATGGAAAGACACAGAGAGACAAATACATATGTATATATAAGCTATACATTGAGAAAACTCAAGCCATATCTAAAAATAAAATGACCAAAGCACATACAATGGCAGATGTCTCACTGTGATTATTTAGTATATAGAAATTTAAAAACATTATCTTATGGTAGAGAGAAAGAATTTAAATAGAGAATCACGTAATATAGAACCTGGACCCAAACATAATGCCAAATAACTACACAAATTTAAGCAAGCCATTTAAATGTTCTGGCATTTGATCTATAATTATAAAGTGGGATGATAAAAATAACTTTGCCACCTTTGTACATTGCCTTTCTAGAAAATAAAGGTGAATGAGTGTCTAAGTTGTTTTGAAATAAACAAATATGTACTATCAATATTTACTACAATAAATAGTAGAAAATTTTGATTTTTTATTTTTGCTATCAAATGATTTTGATATTTGTTATCAAATGTCACATTTCACATATGATGACTGTCAATAGCATATAGATTCCTTTACAATGAGAATAAATAAAAATTAAGTGATGAGTTATGTTCCTACATACAAAGATTTAATATTATAAAAATGTTATTTTTCAAATGATAAAAATTTGATTATCCTTCATGATTATCCTTCAACAAAAATTTTTAACAAAAATTCAAATGGAATGAAAAACAGGTGAAAGAAACTAGCTAAAATTTAAAGAAAGGAACACTTAAAAAAATTATTGTGAAACTAGCATTTAAAAATTTTTTATAAAGTACCAACAAATCAGTTCAGTAGTTACTATCTAAATCTGACCCTCACCATACATGCTCAGAAAAAACAGATCAACTAGAGGAAGATGGTTCCCAGAACTTCAGCATGACCAGAAAGCAAAAAACCTCAGAAATAAATGATGACTATCATAAGCAAACTCACAAATACCTGTGAGCAGAAAAATAAACAGGAATTATCAGAATATCTATGTTCTGAGACCCCACTCAAACCTTGCAGAAAGCAGAAAGGAATCTGGACAAGCTGTGAAGAGCTATGAGGGAAACAGAAAACATAAAATGAACTAAAATCACCCTCAGAGGCAAGTCCACCCTATGTCTAAAAATTCTGGGGAAAAAAAGTCCCAGTAGATCAGCACACTGACTTCAAGAAAGGGACATAAAGGTGTGCAGGATTCAAGCAAGCAGCCTTAAAAAGGAGTGTTTCTGGCATTAAAAAGGATAAAAAGAAGTACCTTTAGGAGTCTAGGTAGTGAAGGGGAAAAAACAAAAGGAGGAAATGTATGCAGCAGGGGAAAAAAAGGAACCATAAAATAAGATGAACAAGTATCTCCCCTCTCCTCTCAAAAAGAGCAATGCACTGAAAACACAGAACTTTGCTAAACTGAGAGAAGACAGTCATGAACTGTCCCATCCACCTATGCAGAGATGTAAGCATCACTCATTAAGCAGTGATCAGCACAGCAGGCGTCCCTGCCGTCCACTCTCTCCTGGAGTTTGCTCAAATTCATGTCCAGTGTGTCGACCAGCCATCATTCTCTGTCACCTCCTTCTCCTCCTGCCTTCAATATTTCCCAGCATCAGAATCTTTTCCAACTATGTACATGCAAATAGGCATTCTCTGGGAAAAGGAAAACATTACTGTTGTCTTTTAATAGCTAAGTTGTGTCCAACTCTTGCAATGCCATGAACCCACCAGGCTCTTCTGTCCATGGGATTCTCCAGGCAAGAATACTAGAGTGGGTTGCCATTTCTGTTAAATCAGAAATACAAAGACTAAGGCCAAAATAGTAAACTGGGAGAAATGAAATTAGAGCTAACAATTCAGGAAAGACATGGGGATGAAAGTGGCCATTTTAGTCAAAGGGAAATTTATGGCTATACAATATATGGCATTGAGATTAATGACTAAACATTTGAAAACAAATGTAGTTATATCTCCACCCTCACTTCTTCTACTAAATAAGTCCCAGATAGATTATTACTTTAAGTGTTCATAAACTTATATTAAAAGGAAAGTAGTTGTAGATGTTACTTCCTAAATATCTGAATAAAAAGATTGATAGATTAATGTCAAAATGAAAATATTTACTTAAAAGCCATAAATAGCATCAAAGGTAAATTATAAACCAGAAAAATGTTTGTAAGACGTATTAGTATATCAGTGTTCCTTTGTATATATCATATCATTGTGTTGAGAAAACCATAGCTGGTGAATTAAATTAAGAGTATGAAGATTCCGGGGGCTTCCCTGGTGGTTCAGCGGTAAAGAATCCACCTGCCAGAGCAGGAGACTCAGGTCCAATCCCTGGGTTGGGAAGATCGCTTGGACAAGGAAATGGCAACCCACTCCAGTATTCTTGCCTGGGAAATCCCCTGGACAGAGGAACCTGGCTGGCTGCAGTCCATGGGGTTGCAAAGAGTCAGACACAACTTAGCAACTGAACAACAACAACAACAAAGTTGAGATCAGTCCTGGGTGTTCATTGGAGGGACTGATGTTGAAGCTGAAACTCCAATACTTTGGCCACCTGATGCGGAGAGCTGACTCATTTGAAAAGACCCTGATGATGGGAAAGATTGAGGGCGGGAGGAGAAGGGGACGACAGAGGATGAGATGGTTGGATGGCATCACTGACACGATGGACATGGGTTTGGTAGAAATCTGGGAGTTGGTGATGGACAGGGAGGCCTAGTGTGCTGCGATTCATGGGGTCACAAAGAGTCGGACTCGACTGAGCGACTGAACTGAACTGAAGCAAGAGTAATATAACATAAGCATTTTAGGGGAAAAATATCACACAGTATAATGTAGAAGATAAATTATCAGGTTGGGGGCCAGCACCAGCCTAAAACAGAGAGCTGTAAAGAATCAATGGCAATAATTGCAGGTTAAGGAATGATAAGGGGCAGAGATAAGTCAATAGTGTTAGAACACAGCATTCTTACTGATTGTACTGCTGGTTCACACTAATATAAATTATCATCTAATTCACAAATAGTTGGGCCAATATGAGGAAACATCAAAATATATCTTCTGTTTTCATATGGCTAATTTAAAAAAGAAAAGGTTAGAATTTTGTCCATGTAGCAGAAAACAGAGGGCCTCATGCAACCAGACTAGAAAAAAATACAGTATGTGGCTCCTGCTAGTCCTTCATACCACCTCCTTTTGTAATGAGTGAATTATTTTGTACAGAAACAAATTCAGTGCTGCTTGCTGATGCCATCAGTTGAAGTAAAGGAAACCATACATTTGGCAACATCAGAGCCAACTGTATCTGGTCAGAAACAGAAGTGGAAATTACTTTTTGTAAAGCTTACAATATTAGTAGCCCAGCCTCAAATTGCATGTACATTTTTAAATGACAGTCTTGACACTATTTGATGAACCCTTCTTAACCTTAGATTTTTTTTTCACTAATATTCACAACAGACATTTATTACATTGTATAAACCATACACTTAAACCAGATAATGGAAAAGAAGAAAAATTAACTAGGTTTTATAAACAAAGATGAAACATAAATAGCAATGGCAGGTACACAATTTGGGGGAAATATTGTGAACATATTCTCCACGATGTATTTTCAACTATTTGCTGTTATGCATTCTGTCAAATATTTGAAACATCCTCTATATCCTAGAACAAGAACCAGTGTCTGTATTTATACTCTCCTCCTTTAAGTAAGCTTAATCTAATAAATCAAGAAATGACTTGCTCACACCTAACTTTATTCAACTCGTGACTACATGTGGCACACAGAAACATCTTAGAAGTTCCTTTCTTCCTATTTCTTTATTCTCAGACATTGTCAACTGTCCCAAATCTTCTCCCCAAACTCCATCAAATCACCTGCTTATCCAGCAAAGATAAGTTTATTAAGCCGGCTGCAGTAAGAGAGAACACCATTACTCAAAAACGGCTCAGAAGGTTCATGTCAGGAGCAGATTTCCACAGGACTCTTGGATCTGGACTCACATGATTTAAGGTAGGTCTTTCAGTGTGAGGCCTGCCTCCATCTGGGACTGGGATACACCCGTGATGCAATATTTTAGGTACACACTGTAAAGTTATGGTCTTGAAACAAGCCTTGATGTATAAATAGGTGTTTGTTAAGTGAGCTGTTTGCCCAGGTGAGCCATCTACTGTCCCGTGCATGGCCTGTTTACTCAGGTTGATAAGTATTTGCTCTGATAAACTGGTTTTCAGGAAGTTCCCAAAACATACAGTAAATGTATTCATTTGTTTCATCCTTTTCTTCCCGGGCAAGAGTTTCTTGGAATATTTGCTAAAGCTATGCTGACATTGGAGGCCTCAGTTGTCATAATTATCATGGGCACGTTTCTAGTGGTTATTTATTTTCCTTTTAAGAGGAAAGAGAAGGGTCACAAACTCCTCTTAGTTCTTAAAAGTTATTGGATCCTAGAGACACAGAGAATTGGCACTGCTCCCTCTCGGACCATCTCCATCTGACACATTTCACATTTCATGTCCGAAATATAACAGACATTATAAGGCTCAGTATGTCAAAAACTTGTAATCATGAATAGGGACAGAACTGGGGAGGAAAGTACTAGGGCTTGATATAAAATTCAGACTCCTAACAAAACAAATGAGATTTCTTTTATTGCAGTACTCTATTGCCCAGCTTTTAGTACCAGATCATCATGTTTCCAGGGATTCATCCATAGACATCTGGGCCAGTTTCTTTACCACTAACACCACTCTGCTAAATGCCTCCTTAATTGTTTAGGTAGCTACTTTCCTCTCTAAAGCAAGCAAAAATCAGACTGTTGACTAATCAATAGAAGAGGAGAGAGAATGGAAGAGGAAAACATTTTTTATATATAGATTTTGAATTTAGGCTTTTCAAAGAATCAAGGAGTGAAATCATCTTCGGTTTCCACAATATTGCAATGTTTTATCAGAGTGTTTTTCTCTTAAATTCAACAGTGCATGGCACCCTAGCAGGTCCCAAGAACCTTCACTCTTACAGAGGGATCAGTGTGAGTCTTTATAAAACTGTAGGAGCCAAACAAGTTAAAAACTAAAATCAAATTACCAAATCACCTCCTTTAATAACACCTCAAAATTCAAAAAAAGAGAAAATCCATCATTCCTCCAATGTTTAGCTGATTATAATTTCAGCTAATATGTTAACTTGAAGTTAAATAGTGTGGTTAAATTGTGTGTTGCTTCTATTTCTCTCTCCTTTCTTTTTTAATCTTCTTTTTCCTTCCAATTCTACATTACAGCATCTCTACTTATCTTGTCGTTTAGTTCTAATTCTCCATGGCTCTGTTATCATATTCATTTAATGGCTATCATATAAATTTTTGTGAGTAAATAAGCCTACATGTATACTTGGATTTGAGCTAATGATGTTTTCAGTCTGGTTATATAGAAAAACGTTGGCAAAGGCAGGAATGAAGCTGAATTTGTTTTTTTTCCAGAAAATGTTGGCAGACCATAAGTTTTTTTTTTTTTGTTTTAACTTATCTACAATTACAAATATGCTTGCTACCCATGTGCCATATAAAACCTATCTAGGTTGTTCCAATTTAAAAAAATGTATAAAATCCCAAATGAAAAAGATTTATACCAGCACAGCTAAGTGTCCAAACACGTCTAGAAATTAGCATTATAAAATAGCTTACACTTCCAAAGCATTTTGCAGCTCACAAAATGGTGAGCACAGCTGTGCCATTAGCTCCCTCTGGATGCATCAGATGAGCACTTGCTAGCTTTTTCTTGGTGGGACTTTTTTCTCCCTAAGAGTTCCTCCTTGCTGGACATTCCTAAAAAAGTTACCTCTGACTACTTTGGTGATTCTTCCCTTCCAGCAGTTGCTTAAAATTAATTTAGTTACCAGATTTTGGTGGTCAACCCCAGATCTTTTGTGTTACCTTCCTCCTCTCCAGATAGTCTCCTTAAAAGGATTCCTTTAAAAATGATCCCAGGTAGTTTCCATTTGGCAGTGTCTTAAATTCATGGGAAAAATCACACATCCCTACACCATTATCAGTAGAAGCACAGTCCTTTTCTTTGCTCTGCTGCTTCAAGTCCAAACTCCAGGAGAAACATATCAAGTCCTCCAAAAGTCCCCTTGAAACTCTTCTCACCTGCACTGGTTAAGAAAATGTTACTTGTTCCGTACAGTGGAAAATATCTGCATTTCTAGACCTTAACATATCTTCCACACTCTTTCACTCTCTTCCCTTTCACCCCTGAATACACAGGCCACATGTTGTAGGAGACAGAACTCTATGATGGAAGAATACTGGATTTCTGTCATCACTTGGAGAGGAATCACCCAGGATAACCAGTCTATCATGAACATGCATGTTAGACTCTGAGTAAATTACACAATTGTAGTGTTCGTTAGAGCAGGTAATCTACCCAAACTAATACAGACCTATACCCAGAAGTAGAAAGATGCTATAATAAAAACATGAGATTTGTGGCTTTAATTTATTAGACATGCAGAAGGCAGGTAAGACTGCTAATGAAAGTTATTCAGTGACAAAAATGTTGGTAAAAATGTTGCTTATCATACCTTCAAAAGCATGCTATGTGCCTACGGAGCTTGCATCTCTAGGTCAAGAGGATGAACAAAAGAAAATTGTGTTTACTGATTGGTTTTGGCTGTTTATAGCAAACATTTCATGAAAAATTTAAGTCCCATAAAAATAAAATGGGTTCTTTGAAAGGAGAAAGGAAGTAGAGTCAAGAAATTTAAACCTTTGTATCATCGAAAAAATCTAATTCTTGGCCTCAAACAATAAGGAACGAGATTTTTAAAAGCTTTGAGAGAAAAGGTCTCAGACATTTTAATAGAACAGAGCGATTCAGCCTCCTGGTAAAACGCATTAAGAGTACAATCTTCCCAACAGGTTATTTTAGATAGCCTCAAGGTACCTGCCAGTTAACTGAGAAAGAGATATGAGGGAAAGACAACAAGGAAATCAAGTAGGTTTGCAAACTATGTCTTTGAAATAACCTTGGGTGTAGCTATTAGTACATATAACTGACTAAAGAAATTAGAGCCACAAAAGATCAGAATCCAGTTTTTCAGGAAATTACATTGCCAAAGACATCACAAGCCTAGACTTTAAAAGGTTTTGATTGTTTAAACTGCAGACAACTTCAGCCCTCCAAGATTTCTCTGCTAAGTCGCTTCAGTCGTGCCCGACTCTGTCCGATCCCATAGACGGCAGCCCGCCAGGCTCCCCATCCCTGGGATTCTCCAGGCAAGAACACTGGAGTGGGTCGCCATTTCCTTCTCCAATGCGTAAAAGTGGAAAGCGAAAGGGAAGTCGCTCAGTCGTGTCCGACCCTCAGCGACCCCATGGACTGCAGCCTACCAGGCTCCTCTGTCCATGGGATTTTCCAGGCAAGAGTACTGGAGTGGGGTGCCATTGACTTCTCCAAGATTTCTCTACCAGCAAGCAGTTGTTCAGTTCTCTTATATCATTCCTAATTTTCTGTCTGTTAGGTCTATCTGCCACTTGGAGAGAGAGTAGCAAAGTAGAAAAACATGATTAAGGATGTGCCCATATCTCCTTCCAGTTATGTCAACTTTTGCTTCAGGTATTTTTACTCTATGTTGTTAGATGTACACGCATTTAGGATTATGTCTTCTTGGTGAACTGATCCCTTTATCATTATATAATGCCCTGCTTCTGAAATCTATATAAAAATAATACAATTATGTCAGCTTTCTTAAGATTAGGATTTTCTTGACACATCTTTTTATTTTTATGTATCATTATATTATAAATGAGTTTCCTGTACACAACATATGTTTTGCTTACTTTATTTATATCCATCCTGACAATTCCTAGTGTGTTTTTACTATTTATATTTCATATGATTATTGATATGTTTGGGCTAGGGCTACCAGATTGTTGTTTGTTTTTGCTTATTTCCTCTGCTTTTCATTGTTTTTCTTACATCCTGCTAGTTTAGTGTAACATTTATTATAATTCATTTTATCTATTGCAACTCTAACTG
Organism: Nanger dama; assembly: GCA_917880005.1. Lineage (NCBI taxonomy): Eukaryota > Metazoa > Chordata > Mammalia > Artiodactyla > Bovidae > Nanger > Nanger dama. The sequence goes on along the minus strand of CAKJTW010000032.1, from coordinate 7,076,926 downwards.
TATCTCTGTGCATACTTTTGTTTGGTGGTCCCTCTGGGATTAATTTTTTACAATAAACTCAGAATCAGTATTCTAACACTTTGTATGGAATGTAGAAACATTTATCACTATAAATATATATATTAATATAGAAATATCCTTTTATTCTCCACCTTTTGTTATAGTTGTTTTATAGATCACACCTACATATATTTTAAAAAATCAAACCGTGTTTTCAATTTTGCTTTCAATAATCATAAATATATATTTTCCAGTCAATCCCCCTAGATATATGATTATGCTTTTAATAACCATATATATTTTAAAGAACTTAAAGAAGAATGATCTATTATGTTAACCTAAATACTTCCATTTCTATTGTTCTTTATTCATTCCTGATGTTCCAAGCTTTTTCTGGTATCATATCCCTTCCATCTGAATAACTTTCTTAGCAATTTTTAAAGCAGGTCAGCAGGCAACAAATTCTATTAGCTTCTCTTCATCTGAGAATGTCTTTATTTTCTCTCAATCCCTAAAGGATATTTTCACTAAATATAACGTTCTAGCTTAACTGTTCTTTCAGCATTTTAAAAACATCTGCAACACTTTCTTCCAGCTTCCCTGATTTCCAATAAGAAGGTTGTAATCATTTAAATTGCTGGTTATGCCTATAGGTAATCTATCACTTTTTCTCTAGCTGCTTTCAATGTTTTTTGTTATCCTTAGTTTTTAGCAGTTTGGTTATAATTTGTCTAGGTGTGCATTTTTGTAGATTACCCTATTCAGTTTCTTGAACCTGTAGATGTATGTCTTTCTTCAAATTTGGAAATTTTCAGCCATTATTTCTTCAAATATATATTTTCCAGCAATAAAATATTTCTCATTTTCTTCTAGGATTCAGTCTCATGAATGTTACACCTGTTGTTACTTCCCAAAGGACTATGTTGTTCAGATTAGATTATTTTACTGTCTTCAAGGTCACTGACATCTTTGTCATTTTCATTCTGCTATTGAGCATATCAAAAGAGTTTGTATTTGTTACTGTATCTTTTTCAGTTCTAAAATTTTCATTAAATTATTCTTTGTATCTTTTGTTTGATAAGTCTTTCTATTCTTTTCATATGTTTCAAGAGTGTTGAATCATTTATGTAATAGCTACTTTAAAGTCTTTGTCAGATAACTTTAATCTCTGTGGCATTTCAGTGTTGATTGCTTTAGACTTTCCTGGCCATATATAAACTGAATACTTTCATCCATGATTTTGAGATTCTTCCATTTTGTTGAGTATTATACTCAACAAATAGTAATCAACTTTTTTTTCCTTTGCTAAGCACATTTCCTAGCCACCCTCCCATCCCAGGATATCTTGTTGCATTACCTTATTTAACATCCTTTATTATTTGTATCGCTAACTGAAATCATCCATTTATTTTTAAATTTTCAAATAGAATTCATCATTATTTAGAACAGTTTTTGTGTGTGTGCTTAGTGAATGGTTTATTGATTTTTTTAACTCAAAACAGTTGATTTTTAATACAAATTTATTTATTTTAATTGGAGGCTAATTACTTTACAATATTGTAGAACAGTTTTAGACTTACAGAAAAAAATGAGAAGAATGAACCTATTTGTAGAGAAAGAACGCAGATTCAGATGTGGAGAATGAACTTGTGGACACAGTAGTAGAAGGAGAAAGTGGGACAAATAGAGAAAGCAGATCACCATATATACACTGAAAGTGAAAGTCACTCAGTCATGTCTGACTCTTTCCAACCCCATGGACTAAACAGTCCATGGAATTCTCCAGGCCAGAATACTGGAGTAGGTAGCCGTTCGCTTTGCTGGGGATCTTCCCAACCCAGGGATCGAACCCAGGTCTCCTGCATTGCAGGCAGATTCATTACCAGCTGAGCCACCAGGGAAGCCCATTACCATGTGTAAAATAGATAGCTGGTAGGAAGCTGCTCCATAACACAGGGAGCTCAGCCTGGCACTCTGTGATGACCTGAGGTGGCAGGGGAGAGACAGGGAGAGGAGGGAGGCTCAAGAGAGAGGTGATACATGTATTATTATGACTGATTGCATTGTTGTACGCCAGAAACCAACACAACATTGTAAAGCACTTTTCTGCCAATCAAAAATAAGTTAAAAATAATAATAACAATAAACCGTCGCATATATTAAGCTAAAAGCAAAGCAAAATAATGAGAAGATAGTACAAAGAGTTCCCATATACCCATCCATTTTATTGATCAGTGTCTTACATTGCATGAATATAACATAATTTGGTAACCCAGTCTCTTGGTCACTGTATTTGATACCTCATTCCTTTATATTGCTGAGTTGTGTTCCATTGTATGGATGTACCACAGTTTGTTTTTCCATTTACGTACTGAAGGATATGCTGGTTTTGTTTGTTGTTCAGTTGCTAAGTCACGTCCAACTCTTAACAACCCCACAGATGACAGCATGCCAGGCCCCTCTGTCCTTCACTGTCTCCAAGAGTTTGCTCAAATTCATGTCCATTGAGTTGGTGATGCTATCTAACCATCTCAACCTCTGCCCCTTCTCCTTTTGTTTTTAACAATTATGAATAAAATTGCTATAAACATTCATGTGAAAACTTCTGTGTGACTATACATTATCTTGACTGTTCCAGATCTCTTTCTTTTCCATATCCACTTTAGAATCAGTTTGCTAATAGTCACAAAATAGCCTGCCAGGATTTTGTTTAGAAGTACACTGAATCAATAAATCAAGTTGGAAATAATAGTCGTATTTATGGTATTGAGTCATCAAAACAGTATATCTCTCCATTTAATTAGATCTTTTATGATTTCTTTCCTTAGAGTATTGTAAACAAATTGCTTGTCTGAAAACAAATCCCATATGTATTATGTTAGATAAATATTTCATTTTTAGGTATTACTATAAATAGTATTTTTTAATTCCAATATTTTAGTGCTAGCATAATGAAAAGCAATTGACACTTGTATATAGACCTTGTATTAATTATTTGCTATAATTACTGTGACCTTGCTATAATTACTTATTTGTTCTAGAAGTTTTTATTTTTTATATAAATTAATTTATTTTAATTGGAGGCTAATTATTTTACAATATTGTATTGTTTTTGCTATATATTGACATGAATTCACCACAGGTGTACATGTGTTCCCATCCTGAAAGTTTTTAAATAAATTATTCAAGATTTTTCTACATAGACAATCATAATGTCATGTGCAGATAATGATGGTTTATTTTCTTGTGTTGTTTCTTCCCCTGCCAATCTATATTTTATTTCTTTTTCTTCTTTTCTTCCTCCTCCCTCCTCTTCGTACTCTGTGTGTGTGTGTGTGTGTGTGTGTGTGTGTGTGTGTGTGTGTGTCTTGTGGTGGCTACTCCCTCCATCTATGACTTCCAGTATGATGTTGACTAAGAGTAGTAAGGCAAAACACCCTTGTTTTCTTCCCAGTCTTGGGCAGAAAACACTGAGTCTATAAACTGTGCCAGTTTGAGGAGGTCCCCTGATATTCTTAGTTTGCTAGGATATTTTTATCATGAATGTGTTGCATGTTGTCAGATGCTCTATAAATTGATATGATCATATGACTTCTTTGTTGTTGTTCAGTTGCTCAGTCATGTCCAACTCTTTATGACCCCATGGACTACAGCATGTCAGGCTTCCCTGTCCGTCACCATCTCCCAAAGCTTGCTAAATCATGTTCATAGAGATGGTGATGCCATCCAACCATCTTGTCTTCTGTCGTCCCCTTCTCCTCCTGCCTTCAATCTTGCCCAGCATCAGGGTCTTTTCCAGTCACTCAGCTCTTCATATCAAGTGGCCAAATTATGGGAGCTTCAGCTTCAGCATCGTCCTTCCAATGAATGTTCAGGATCGATTTTCTTTAGGATTGACTGGTTGGATCTCCTTGCAGACCAAGGGACTCTCAAGAGTCTTCTCCAGCACCACAGCTCAATGGCATCAATTCTTTGGCACTCAGCCTTCTTCATGGTCCAACTCTCACATCTGAACAGGACTACTTTCTTCTTTAGCCTGTTATTTGGTAATTATGTTGATTTTCAAATATTGATCCAAACCAGCCATACATATCTGAAATACATTCCACTTAATAGTAGCACATACTTCTCTTAGTAGTAGCACAGTTCTAATTCTCCTGTTTGTGGAGGGCACTGAGCTATGGCAAAGTAAAGATGTGGGCCTGGTGGGTTCGTTCTATGGCTGAGACTTGATATAAACAGCTCTAACAAACCGTGCAGCCTCTTTCACTCAGAAGACAAGGAATGATTCATGAGCCAATTTTAGGTTGTGCGTATTCCCTTTGTCTTCTACATTCTTAAAAACAATGTCCTCTTCTGCAGAGAACAGTACACACAGCTATTTAAGCCCTGGTCCTCTCTCAACACAGAGGAAGGCTTGTGGATGTGGCTTTTCAGGACATTATGTACAAAACTATCAGCTTACGGATGACAAAGGAATAGAACAAAGGTAAAACCTGAATAAAAGGAGAACCTTTTCAACCAAGAGATTCTAAGAAAAAGATTGCTATTCAGGAATTTTAATGAATTGGTTTCATCACTGACCCCTGGAAAATGTCAAGTTCCACATTAATATGGAAATGGAAAGACACACTGAGGCTTGTTAGCAGCAGTTTATCACACTGAGACTGCTGTTACCGTGCTCATTCTCTCCTCCTTCCTCTGAGTCTATCTATCTGTACGTATATACAAACACTCAACCCTTATACTCATGAACTCCTTATTGCCTCAGAACTCCTTATTGCCTCAGATCTGTTCCTCTGAATCCTGGCAGATGACAACAGTGTTGAAAAATGTGGCCAGGTTGGGCTTCAGAAGAAGCCCTGTGCTAAATTAACACAGATATGAACCAGCTGAAGACCCACAATGAGAAGCAAATTTGGACACAAGATTTACCGCTTCATTTTTAAGTGCTCTCAGTAAGAAAAGTTCCATCAACAGTTATCAAATAGGACCTTGAAATAGTTTAAGCTATCCACTGCCTGTTTTCAAATATTGGAGCCTTACTGCATAAGAACACCAGTATTAATAATTATACAAATATTGCTAATAATACAAGCAGAAATTGTCCCAGTAGACTGCTTCTAGGTTCTAGTCAGCTAGTAGTGGCTCATCACAGTAATTTTCTCTCTGTTCAGACACCTATCTCTTATTTCTCTCCAAGTTTTCTTTTTATATCTTGCTCCCTGCCCCCATTCTTCAAAGCCTTCTTAATGAAGATTCCACAAATTTAATAAGGATGTTATCATGAAGCAAGAGGTTTAAAATGAAAGTTTTAAAAGCCTGCTTCTGTATGCCTGGGCATTTGCATTTTATCCAGACAAAACGCAGCAGTACTATAGCTACATGTAAAAGCAGGAATCTTTCACTATCATTTTGCCTTTTAGGAGCTTTTAGGATTCCACGTTGCTAAGGCAATCTTCATCACAGTGCATCACAATGGGAGAAGAATTTGTAACCAGAGCTTGGTCAGTCTAAACAGTGTACAGTAGTGTGACCCCAGGTAACATTCTCTATCAGCAGAGGAGAGAAAGTAACCAAAGAGGAAGAAAACACCCCCTTGGCAGCTTTGGGATACTATATGGGCCCTTGAGATACAGTGAAATGAACTTAGGTGGCTCAGAGACCTAGCAACTGAGATGTGGGCAAAGCTATAATGCAGTCTACCCAGGTCCATTAATATTAGGACCATTAAGAAAATATTATAATTAAAATAAAAATATACTGTCCCCAGCTTAGCTTCATCAGCTTCCATGCTAGCAGGGACAGATATTGTGACTTGTAAGTGGCCATTCAAATTATTTGAGGAAAGTGAGGTCTCCACTTGTTAACCAGAACATCACTTTAAGAGATATCTGGCAAGAAATAAATCCAGAATTTAAAACAATGATAACCAAAAAAAAAACCCAAAAACCCTATAGATATAAAAAGACATCTCCCAATCTTGTTCTTGACTGTTCACCTCAGAATAGCAGAATAGAAAGGCTTTTCAAATTTATCTACCATTTATTTTATGTTCCAATAAAGTTGAGGCACAGAAAACAGAAGAGATTTGCCTAAGAATATAAGGCCAAATCTGGAATGCAAAAGTAGGAAGTCAAGAAACACCTGGGGTAACAGGAAAATTTGGCCTTGGAATATGGAATGAAGCAGGGCAAAGACTAACAAAGTTTTGCCAAGAGAACGCACCAGTCATAGCAAACAATTTCTTTCAACAACACAAGAGAAGACTCTACACACGGACATCACCAGATGGTCAACACCAAAATCATATTGATTACATTCTTTGCAACCAAAGATGGAGAAGCTCTAGACAGTCAGCAAAAACAAGACCAGGAGCTGACTGTGGCTCAGATCATGAACTCCTTATTGCCAAATTCAGACTTCAATTGAATAAAGTAGGGAAAACCACTAGACCATTCAGGTATGACCTAAATCAAATTCCTTATGATTATACAGTGGAAGTGAGAAATAGATTTAAGGGACTAGATCTGATAGATAGACTGTTTGAAGAACTATGAACAGAGGTTTATGACATTGTACAGGAGACAGGGATCAAGACCATCCCCATGGAAAAGAAATGCAAAAAAGCAACATGGCTTTCTGGGAGGCCTTACAAATAGCTGTGAAAAGAAGAGAAGTGAAAAGCCAAGGAGAAAAGGAAAGATATAAGCATCTGAGTGCTGACTTCCAAAGAATAGCAAGAAGAGATAAGAAAGCCTTCCTCAGCAATCAATGCAAAGAAATAGAGGGAAATGAAGCGGTCCTAAGATGGTGGAGGAATAGAACAGGGAGACCACTTTCTCCCTCAGAAATTCATCAAAAGAACATTTCAACGCTGAGTAAATTCACAAAACAACTTCTGAATGCTGGCAGAGGACATCAGGCATCCAGAAAAGTAGATCATTGTCTTCAAAAACAGGTAGGAAAAAATATAAAAGATGAAAAAGAGACAAAGGAGGTAGGGTGGGAGCTCTGTCCCAGAAAGGAAGTTCCATCCTGGGAAGGGAGTCTTAAAAGGAGAGAAGTTTCCAAACACCAGGAAACACTCTCGCTGCCAAGTCTGTGGCGAGCCTTGAAAGCACAGAGGGCAACATAACAGGGAAGACAACTAAATAAATAATTAAAACCAACAGATTACAAGCCCAACGGTAACTCCCCGAGCAGAGAAGCAGCACAGACACCTGCATCCGCCACTAGCAAGTGGGGGCTGGGCAGGGAGGCGCGGGCTGCAGTGCTTTTAAGAATCGGGCCAGAATGCCCTGAGTGTAACCAGAGCGGACTAATTTGGGCTAGAATACCAGACTGTGGGATAGCTACCACGCAAAACATTAGACACCACCAGGACGGCGCACAGAACAAAGGATGGAACAGCAATAGCCGGCTGCAGACCATCCCCCTCTTGTGACAGGCAGCCAGAGTCGTAAGGGCTGGAAGGGGGCAATCGCCCAGCCCCAGAGAGGCATTACCTACCAAACTGCAAGCAGGCTTCTTTGCTAAGACTTCTTGGGGTTCTGGACAGTCACCATCTGCCTGAGAAGGGGAGCCAGCGGTACACCCAGAAAACTGAGCAACAGGGATGGGAAAGGCGATAAATCACAGTGACTGCACTCACCAAACACCTGAGCTACTCGGACCTGTGAAAGGCACAAAACACAGGCCCAACCTAATCTGTGCCTCTGAGGGCTATCTGAGAGCCGAGCCTGAGCAGCTTAGACAGGGGAGGTGCGTGCAACCTAGGGCCAGCCTCAGACAGTTCACGGCAGAGCAACGTAGAGCCTGAACGGTGTGCGCCGTGAGCAGGGGCAGGCTAACACCTATCCTACTGAGACTCTTCCAGAAAATTACAGAGGAAGGTAAACTTCCAAACTCATTCTATGAGGCCACCATCACCCTAATTCCAAAACCTGACAAAGATGCCACAAAAAAAGAAAAACTACAGGCCAATATCACTGATGAACATAGATGCAAAACTCCTTAACAAAATTCTAGCAATCAGAATCCAAAAACACATTAAAAAGATCATACACCATGACCAAGTGGGCTTTATCCCAGGGATGCAAGGATTCTTCAATATCTGCAAATCAATCAATGTAATTCACCACAGTAACAAATTGAAAAATAAAAGCCATATGATTATCTCAATAGATGCACAGAAGGCCTTTGACAAAATTCCACATCCATTTATGATAAAAACTCTCCAGAAAGCAGGAATAGAAGGAACATACCTCAACATAATAAAAGCTACATATGACAAACCCACAGCAAACATTATCCTCAATGGTGAAAAATTGAAAGCATTTCCCCTAAAGTTAGGAACAAGACAAGGGTGCCCACTTTCACCACTACTATTCAGCATAGTTCTGGAAGTTTTGGCCATAGCAATCAGGGCAGAAAAATAAAAGGAATCCAAATTGGAAAAGAAGTAAAACTCTCACTGTTTGCAGATGACATGATCCTCTACATAGAAAACCCTAAAGACTCCACCAGAAAATTACTAGAGCTAGTCAATGAATATAGTAAAGTTGCAGGATATAAAATCAGCATACAAAAATCCCTTTCATTCCTATACACTAATAATGAAAAAGCAGAAAAATAAATTAAGGAAACAATTCCATTCACCATTGCAATGAAAAGAATAAAATACTTAGGAATATATCTACCTAAAGAAACTAAAGACCTATATATAGAAAACTATAAAACACTGATGAAAGAAATCAAAGAGGACACTTATAGATGGAGAAATATACCGTGTTCATGGATTGGAAGAATCAATATAGTGAAAATGAGTATACTACCCAAAGCAATCTACAGATTCAATGCAATCCCTATCAAGCTCCCAGCGGTATTTTTCACAGAGCTAGAACAAATAATTTCACAATTTGTATGGAAATACAAAAACCTCGAATAGCCAAAGCAATCTTGAGAAAGAAGAATGGAACTGGAGGAATCAACCTGCCTGACTTCAGGCTCTACTACAAAGCCACAATCATCAAGACAGTATGGTACTGGCACAAAGACAGAAATATAGATCAATGGAACAAAATAGAAAGCCCTGAGATAAATCCACACACCTATGGACACCTTATCTTCAACAAAGGAGGCAAGAATATACGATGGATTAAAGACAATCTCTTTAACAAGTGGTGCTTCAAAAGTGATCAACCACTTGTAAAAGAATGAAACTAGATCACTTTCTAACACCATACACAAAAATAAACTCAAAATGGATTAAAGATCTAAACATAAGACCAGAAATTATAAAACTCCTAGAGGAGAACTGATAAGGCCAAATCAAGCTTAGAATCTAAGTTTCCTAACTAGAAGACCAAATATTTTCCTATTTGATGATGAACCCTATTTAAAGAATCTGCATGCTGATTCTTCCGGGTTAGAAATAAAAGCATCTTGATCTCATGCCCACCTACGGACAATCAGGGTATCTCAGAGACCAAGAAGGATGTTAGTTCCCTAACAGTATAAATTTCCTTCCTCATATATCTAAAATCTCCAGGACTGTATTCAAAGTTATTAAGGGTCATGTGGTAATTTCTGATGGTGGGAAAAGCCCACCATACAAATGCCAACAACAAATATGTATTCCACCCTTCCACTATCCATTCCCAAATGTATAAAAGGTATAGAAAGACTTCTGATACAATGGTATTTTTTAAAGAGTAGGACATGACTTAGTGACTGAAAAACAAAAAATCACTTTCTAAATCATACAGCTTGCTTTGGACCCTCAAATAATAAAACCATCAAGATAGTTATTAAATACATCAAATCAACTGTATTCACCACTATAATTCATCAGAGATTTCCAAAAGGGTAGTCTATAAGTACTAGAGCCTATTTCCCTAGGGATTGCACAGGTACATGTAGGCCCAATGCCTTCTTCTCTCCACATACATCAACCTTTTCCAGTCCTCTTATTACTGTAACAATCTAGTGTCTATAATACTCACTTACAGAGCATCCTATTTCTGTAAAGAATCCACTTACCAATGCAGGACAAACTCTGGGAGATGATGAAGGACAAGGAAGCCTGGCATGCTGTAGTCCATAGGGTCACAAAGTTGGGCACAACTGAGAAACTTAGTAGAAATACCAGCACTGCCATAATATCTCTATGAGACATTACAGTGAGCCCAGGAGCCTAGTTATATGCCTTTCAATCTCATCTCCATGCTCTTTGGACATATTTCCATAATATAGCCAATTAAATAACCACTGCAGTTAATTTAAACATTTAGAAACCACTTTTTCTATGTTTTCATTGTTCTTTGTCTTCTTATGAGTTCAGATCTCTTCTGCTTGGCTAACTAAGTCTTTGTCTTACTTATATGACTCCTCTCTTCCCCATAAACCAAGCCCCCCACCACCAAAAAAAAAGAGTAACTGTGGTCTCCTAATGAATCTCTGTATATCCCAAAATGGCAAACTGATTCTAGTTTGGGGAAAACATTAAAAAAAAAAGACTTTGTATTCTGGACTAAAAGCAGAAGGAAAAAGAATTTAGAAAGAAGGAAAAAAAGATGAGTAGGAATACCATGAGGATAAAAGCGCTGACAGTTGGTTTCTCTTTTGTAATGCAAGTGCCTGACTGCGTAGACTTACAGACTTAGAGACTGCTGTCTTGATAAATGCATTGCCAGCCTCAGAACAGATAGAAAGTCAGGCCAATCCCACCCACGCTGACCCGAGCAGGTGGCTCTTTTGTTTTAGAGATCTCCGTTGATTTCTGAAATTGACCACTGGGGCTCTTGTTCTTTCTCTTCCCATTCTTATGTTTTTAAATTCACCAGTAAAGAGCGAGCTTTTGAATTTTTATTTATTTATTTTTTTAATTACAATACTGAAACCTAGGTCCCCCTGCTCTATCCCAGGTCCATGTGAACTCTGTCTCTCTTTCTACCCTTGTGCATCGTGTAATTTCCAGGACCTGCAATACATACATACATATATAATTTTTCTTTTTTTTTACTTTCCTGATGGTTATAGCTGAAGGTATCTTGCAATTATAATAAGAAACAAGGGCCAGTGCAGCTACAACATTAATTACCAATAGGCTGAGTCCAGCATAAAACAAAAGCATAACCAATGTAGCTCACATCAAGAAAAACTGACAGCAGCAGATTTTCTCAGGAAGCCAAGGGATCATGGATGCAGAATGACCTGACCTTATATACTTAAAAACAAATATCCAGACTGAGAGATCTCCCAGGAATAGACAGACTGACTTATCTTTCAAATGTAGAAGACCAATATTTATCTCTGCTCCAGTACCTCTTAGCTACCTATTCATGTAGGTTTCTTACCTGTTTAAGTATAATTTATATCTTGATCCAGTCTTACTGGGTCAGAGAATAAGAAAGTTATGACCTACTAGACAATGGGGCTTAGGAAGATGATGTACAAGACACATTATTGACCTCCACCTACAAAAAGCAAAGCTTAAATCTCTAGAGAAATCAGCTGTCAGATGGTGCCAAGTTGATCACATAAACAAAGGCAAAATGAGTCTTCCGTTGTCATTGTAGATGTTGGCCAAGCTGAAAGTCAAGGCTGAAAATGCAGTGAATTGGGCAGGGCATTCCAATGAAAAGCTTTATAATATATTCGAACAAAGTACCATCTCCATTAATGTCACTGGTTACTAAGGTAAGTGGCTATGAGTTGGGTTCTTATCTCTTATTGCTCCCAAATAGAACGAAATCTACTGCTGAGGTTTGATTTATACTCTGAATTCCAATAAAGTATATCAATGAGATAAATAAGGTCCTAAGTTTAAAAATCATAAATGAAGTATCTGTTTTTATAAATGTGCAAATCTTGAAAATAAGGCAAAGGGGGCATTTATGTTCTAATATCATGTGCTGCACTCCATAGGGTCACAAAGAGTCAGACACAGCTTAAGCAACTGAACAACAACAACAAATGTCATTCTGGAAAAACTAATAAGTCCTCCCACTGATTTTTTAATTACATCAGGGGACACAGCACCGTTTGACCTGTCATTTATTATTTATTAGAGCCAACATTTTATGGAGTTACATATTAAGTTACAGACTTTTGTCTGATGGAAATACAAATTTTTTTCTTTCTAGGAGGAAAAGATAAGCTCAAAGGTTATAGTTTTATTTTCCTGGAGGACATTAACCAGTCAGACTCCAACTTAGTAAATTTATCTCAATATGACTTTCCGAGGGACTAACTATTTTTCTTCTATTCATCTTTTGAACTAGGTTTATCCTCATGCTGGTTTCCTTGACTATTGATTAAGTAAATATTTGACACATTTACTCTATATTTGTATGAAAGTTGAGATTTAATTTTTTAATAATACTTTGACAGTTAGTGGCACTTTTCTTTAAGTTCTCTGCTATCCCTACGACTTCTGCAGTTCTGCACAATGTCAGTATTATGTGAGCCATAGTTGCATAGGGAGTTAAAACAGACAACAGAAAGTTGAAAAAGTAACAAAAAAAAAAAATAAAATATTGTTTCTAGCTGTTCTAACATGTGTCCCACTCAGAGGTACAGAAATGTTATTTTTACTGAACTCAGCTTGCTCACAGCCTCCATTCCTTTTCAGTAGGTAAAAACACTTCATCTTGCCACTTTAAGTTAACTAAGTGTCTTTCAGTGGAAAACAAGAATTGCAGGTGGAATGGGGGCATATGGCCCTAGTGTCCTTGGGCGTCTTCAATATTTCTCTAACTGCAAGGTTGTGACCATAGGACATGTCAGTATTCTTGCTTTCCTGTATCTCTCTCCAGTTCCTTTCCTGGCCCCAAATGGAAAAAAAAAAAAAATACAAACAGAACAACTTTTCTCTCTTGCCTTGTCCCTTTCTGTAAGTTACTCAACTCTGAATCTCCAGCTTCAGCTCCTTGGAAACCAAATATTTTCTCCTTTCACTAAAAACCTAGATATTATAAGATGGATATAGATCTTGATTTGGGGCTTCCAAACTGTTTTATTTTAAATCTATTCCAAGCACCTATTTTTTAATGTGAAAAAAATATTTTAAAAGGAAAACTGAGGGTCATCTTCCCTCAGTTTCAGTGGATTGGGATCTTTGAAAAGAAGAAATTACCTGGAATTAAAAAAATTTTGAGATAGTTGAAGAAATATCCTAATCTACCTGTGACCTTATAATATAATATAAATGAGGTTTACCTCTCATTCTGAGCTTTTATAGGAAAAAAAGCAAATACTAGTGTGTAAGAAACTTGCACACTAGTAGAAATTATGAAAACTTACATACCCTCTGTTTTTCTTTGCTTCACCTTTCCTTCTTTCTGGTATTTTCTTTTGTTATATTTTCTCACTTAGTTATCTGTATATGTCCATTTTTATTCTTGTTCCCAATGTTGGTTATTCCTCAGAAATCCTAGGGCCTTAGACTAATGAACATACTCATTATAGAGAACTCAAAGTTGGGAAATTTGTTACATATGAAAAAAACTCTTTGATTTTAGGACCATAGTCCAATAAAGAAAAAATAGAAAAATTATTAATTTATTGAAATTAAAGCTTACCATTAAAAACATCAGTAAAGATATAAGGTAAATAAATTAGAATTAAGCAAAGTTTTATTAGCATCCATTTTCCTTTTTTGCTTATGAAAAAAGCTAGAATCTCCACTTTCTATAGTCTCAAGCTTGCATATAATAAGATACAAAAATTTTATATTCATCAGAATTCCAGTTAGCAAAGAAATTATATGACTTGCTCTAAGGGATGATGATATCCTAAATTTTAAGACTTTCAACTAATACACTGAAAATCAAAGGTAAAAATTGAAAGTGAAGGGGATGAAGGGATGACATGGGATGTGGTGTTGCCATGAGGTACTGGGGAATTTTGTTTCCCAAAATATATGCCCACATCCTAATTCCTTAAGCTTGTGTATATGACCTTACTTGGAAAAGGAGTTTTTGCAAGTATCATTAAATTAAGGTGCTCAAGATGTGGTGATCATGCAGAATTTGGGCCAGACCCCAAATCCAATGGAGGAGGTCCTTACAAGAGAAAAGCAGGAGAGCTGGGAGGCACAGAGACAAATGGGAGAGGCCTTATGAAGACAGAGGCAGAGACTGGAGTCATGGTGCCACAAAACGAACAACACTTGAGAATCATCAGAAGCCAGAAGGAAACTTACCTAGATCCTTCAGCGGGAGTATGGCCCTGCCGATACGTTGATTCAGATTTCTAATCTCCATAACTGTGAGAGAATAAATTTCTGCTGTTTTAAGCCACCATATTTGTGGTACTTTGTTACGGCAAGACTAGGAAACTAATATATAGGCTACTGTTTTATTTGTTTCACTTCAAATATTAAACTAAACTTGAAATAGCTACACTAAAGATGTTCAGTTCAGTTCAGTCATTTGGTCGTGTCCGACTGTTTGCAACCCCATGAATTGCAGCACGCCAGGCCTCCCTGTCCATCAACGACTCCCAGAGTTCACTCAGACTCACGTCCATAGAGTCAGTGATGCCATCCAGCCATCTCATCCTCTGTTGTCCCCTTCTCCTCCTGCTCCTAATCCCTCCCAACATCAGAGTCTTTTCCAGTGAGTCAACTCTTCACATGAGGTGGCCAAAGTACTGGAGTTTCAGCTTTAGCATCATTCCTTCCAAAGAAATCACAGGGCTGATCTCCTTCAGAATGGACTGGTTGGATCTCCTTGCAGTTCTTCACAGTCCGACTCTCACATCCATACATGACCACAGGAAAAACCATAGCCTTGACTAGACGGACCTTTGTTAGCAAGCTAATGTCTCTGCTTTTCAATATGCTATCTAGGTTGGTCATAACTTTTCTTCCAAGGAGTAAGCGTCCTTTAATTTCATGGCTGCAATCACCATCCGCAGTGATTTTGGAGCCCAAAAAATAAAGTCTGACACTGTTTTAACTGTTTCCCCATCTATTTCCCATGAAGTGATGGGACCAGATGCCATGATCTTCATTTTCTGAATGTTGAGCTTTAAGCCAACTTTTTCACTCTCCTCTTTCACCTTCATCAAAAGGCCCTTTAGCTCCTCTTCACTTTCTGCCATAAGGGTGGTGTCATCTGCATATCTGAGGTTATTGATATTTCTCCCGGCAATTTTGATTCCAGCTTGTGTTTCTTCCAGCCAGCGTTTCTCATGATGTACTCTGCATATAAGTTAAATAAGCAGGGTGACAATATACAGCCTTGACATACTCCTTTTCCTATTTGGAACCAACCTGTTGTTCCATGTCCAGTTCTAACTGTCGCTTTCTGACCTGCATATAGGTTTCTCAAGAGGCAGGTCAGGTGGTCTGGAATTCCCATCTTTTTCAGAATTTTCCACAGTTTATTGTGATCCACACAGTCAAAGGCTTTGGATAGTCAATAAAGAAGAAATAGATGTTTTCTGGAACTCTCTTGCTTTTTCCATGATCCAGCGGATGTTGGCAATTTGATCTCTAGTTCCTCTGCCTTTTCTAAAACCAGCTTGAACATCTGGAATTTCACGGTTCACGTATTGCTGAAGCCTGGCTTGGAGAATTTTGAGCATTACTTTATTAGCGTGTGAAATGAGTGCAATTGTGCAATAGTTTGAGCATTCTTCGGCATTGCTTTTCTTTGGGATTGGAATGAAAACTGACCTTTTCCAGTCCTGTGGCCACTGCTGAGTTTTCCAAATTTGCTGGCATATTGAGTGTAGCACTTTCACAGCATCATCTTTCAGGATGTGAAAAAGCTCAACTGGAATTCCATCACCTCCACTTAAATAGGTAGAAATATTATCCGTGTGACAATAAGGTTTTTCTTATCACAGAAAGCACTTCCTCCACTAGGTCCAAACAAGAAAGATTTGCAAATGAAGCCATGTAATTAGGATAAATGGGTACTTAGAGAAAGAAATGTGAAAAGAAGACACATTAATATTAAGACTTTTAGATAATTTTAAAATAAATAAAGTCTAAAACTTCAATCAAGAGAAGAAAGGATTTAGATATGCTTTCATGACACTGATTTATATGCTATAAAAATATAATATTAATAGTGCAGGTTTTGACTATGGATAAATCTATTTTTTACACATTTAAAGAAATTCTTTTTAACAAATGTACAATTGTAAATACACAAGAGAATGCTTTGGGCATAGTTGTATGATGAGAATTATTTTCACTCAGTCATGTTAAACATAAGCAAGATTTTTTTGGTGGGGAAAATTCAAGATTTAAACCAAAATAAGATTAGAGCATGGGCTTCTCAGCTGGTGCTAGTGGTAAAGAACCTGCCTGCCAACTTAGGAGACATAAGAGATGTGAGTTCAATCCCTGGGTCAGAAGATTCCCTGGAGGAGGGCATGGCCACCTACTTTAGTATTCTTGCCTGGAGAATCCCATAGACAGAGGAGCCAGGTGGGCTACAGTCCCTCGGGTCACAAAGAGTCAGACACGACTGAAGCAACTTAGCATGCACACATGCAAGAATTTATCAGGAAGACTCAAAAGCATATTGCAAAGTGCAAATTTTGTTTGAAGCCAGTTGCAGCAGCAAAGGGAAGTATGCCCCAAATCCTTCAGGCGAGTCTTCAGCAGTATGTGAACCAAGAACTTCAAGAGGTACACGATGGGTTTAGAAGAGGCAGAGAAACCAGAGATCAAATTGCTAACATTCGTTGTATCACAGAGAAACCAAGGGAATTCCACATACACACAAAAATCTGCTTCTTCACTGAATACACTAAAGACTTTGACTGTGTGGATCACAACAAATTGTGGAAAAATCTTAAAGAGATAGGAATACCAGACCACCTTACCTGTCTCCTTAGAAACCTGTGTGTGGGTCAATAAGCAACAGTTAGAATTTTACATGGAACAAGTGACTGGTTCAGAATTGGGAAAGGAGTATGCCAAGACTGTATATTGTCATCTTATTTATTTAACTTACAGGCAGAGTATATCATGCAAAATGCCAAACTGGATAAATCACAAGCTGGAATCAAGATGGCCAGGAGAAATACCAATAACCTCAGTATGCAAATGATACCACTCTAATGGCAGAAAGAGGAACTAAAGAGCCTCTTGATGAGAGTGAAAGAGAAGAGTGAAAAAGCTGA
The DNA here is from genome assembly GCA_917880005.1 of Nanger dama. Classification (NCBI taxonomy): domain Eukaryota; kingdom Metazoa; phylum Chordata; class Mammalia; order Artiodactyla; family Bovidae; genus Nanger; species Nanger dama. Next base: position 7,059,775 of record CAKJTW010000032.1, on the reverse strand, counting down.
CTTAAAATTCAACATTCAAAAACTAAGAGCATGGCCTCTGGTCCCATCACTTCATGGCAAATAGATGGGGAAAAAGTTGAAGCAGTGACAGATCTTATTTTCTTAGGCTCCAAAATCACTGCAGATGGTGACTGCAGCCATGAACTTAGAAGACGCTTACTCCTAGGAAGGAAGGTTATGACCAACCTAGATAGCATATTAAAAAGCTGAGACATTACTTTGCCAATAAAGGTCTGTGTAGTCAAAGCTATGACAAACTTAGACAGTATATTACAAAGCAAATACATCAATTTGCTGACAAAGGTCTGTATAATCAAAGCTATGGTTTTTCCAGTAGTCATGTACTGATATAAGAGCTGGATCATAAGGAAGTCTGAACACCAAAGAAATGATGCCTTCGAATTGTGGTGCTAAAGAAGACTCTTCAGAGTCCTATGGACTGGAAGGAAATCAAACTAGTCAATTCTAAAGGAAATCAACCCTGAATGTTCCTTGGAAAGACTGATGCTGAAGTTCCAATACTTTGGCCACCTGATGCAAAGAGTTGACTCATTGGAAAAGACCCTGAGGCTGGGAAAGATTGAAGGCAAAAGGAGAAGAGGGCAGCAAAGGATGTTATGGTTAGATAGCATCACCAACTCAGTGGACATGAATCTGAGCAAACTCTGGGAGATGGTTGAAGCACAGGGAAGCCTGGCATGCTGCAGTCCATGGGGCTGCGAAGAGCTGGACATGACTTAGCAACTGAACAGCAGCAACAACAGCAATAAAAAGTGAAACATAGCTGCATGAGGAGAGTGATATCAGAGGGCCCGGCAAGAAGCAATATTCAAAGGAAATCAGCAGAGCATGGATAATGGAGACAGAAAATTCTCCATCTTCTTATTCCCACAATCACCAAAGTCTGACACATTTGCCCCCTTGTTATTTCTGGCCTGAAGGACTTTCTTCTCTTTGGTTGGCTTATGTAAAACCAAGCAAAGGATGATGGCCACTCACCAGACACCGGGAGGGTGACATTGAACCTGGCAAGTGAGCAGAAAAGGCTTCTGAGGCCACAAAAGAAGCTACTAGATATAACTTAACCAGTTACACCTTTTTTCAGTACAGAAATACACTGGTTAGAGAAATATAAAGATTATCTACCAAAAAGGAAACATGAAATGGATTCATTGAGTTAAATGTCTATCCCTTTTTGCATTAACAAGTGAAGTTACAGGTGGGAGGGGATGATAAGATCTATAAATGAAAATCTAAGCATGTAGCTTTATCTTGTTTTTCATAAATGAGAGAGAAATGGCACACAGATAAATATGTAATTTCTTGAGGGGCAAAGTGAATATTAAAATATTGAAAATAAGGCAATTAAAACTATGCAGTTTGACAAAGCACTGGACCCAGTTGAATTGCACCATAATTCATGAGGGAAAAACAATAGCAAGGGAAACAGAGAAGCCTTTGGCAAAACTATCTGATAGCTCAATAAGAAAAGAATAAAGGAAGCAATTACATTTGAGTCACTAACAAGCATTCTCAGATTTAAGCAAAACAAAATCATTAAAAGAACTAGTTTTCCCAACTTCAATTACTAGCACAAAAATAAAGATCCACTCAAATCTATGCATTTGTGAGTTACCTAAGGGAATTGGTCTGAATTGGGGAATTTAAGGTTTATTTTTATTCAGATTTTAAGGAAACACTGATCATTTTATTAGCATGTTACCTAGTGATAATAAAACTTCACTAATAAACAAAGTATCCTAGATCACTCTGGATATGAGAACTAATAATACTGCATTTCAAAAGCTGATAAAGTATAGTCAACACACATAAACAGTATCACTTAAAAACATCTTTTTATAGAAATATGTGATCTTTCCCACAGAAACACCTAATAACCGTTATTACAACAAGTACATTTTTACAAAGTAGGATAAAACCATTGTAATTCTACATCCTCATGCTACACACAGATCATTTCTCCTTCGCCACTCTCTGCTATCCCTGACTGGGGCACCCTGGATTGTGTGTCTTTCCCTGTGATTCTGGAGTGACAAAACTCAGCCTCATCCCAGCTATGCCACCAAAATGACTAAGCTCAGTCAGGCCTGTAGAGCAAAGGGGCCCTTTGTGTAAGTTCTCCCCAGCATTCCCATCTTTGTTTCTCTTCGTCTCTATGGCTTTTGTCACCCAGACCTCAGGAGTCTCTCTACTTCCTAACACAGAAATGTTCAAGTACTTGAAAAGCATGAATGTTTGTGCCCCACCATTCCCATGGGAATTTCTAGTATACCTTGAGTGAAAAAACACAGGCAGCAACATGACGCCAGGCCTACCATGGTCAGATACTCTGTCTAGTTAAAAGAGAACGAAGTGAGGGAACCTAAAAGGAAAGCCTTTAAAAAGAAAGGAAACATAAAAGAAAAGGCTACGTTAAAGAAGCAGGGAGCTAGATCTACCAGGTAATTTAATGAAGGAGTCAGACAAACCAGAAGAAAATATTTAACGGTCCCTCCCTTCAAATCAGAACTCTCTTAAAAATAGTGCCATCTGCAGTGAGTCATCAGGTGAGATATCCAAGGGTGACTGACCCTTTAGAAAGAGAAAAGGCATGATTTGGTGGATACCTGGAAAACCTCCTGCTCTGAGAGTCAACAGTTCTTTGATTTTCTTATTCAAAGTCAGGTCATGTTCAGAAACTGTCTATGAACAACTATTACTATATTATCCACTTCAAGTACTTTTACCAATAACCTCAGTGGATAGTTGAAGCTCCTCAAAGAAAATGTTAAACTTCTCTTTACCTTTTAGAAATTTTATACAAAAGAGTAGATGATGGAATTTTTACCCTAGAAATGACACCATGTATAATACCAAAGCATTGATTTATTATCAAGAACCACAAGCATTCCTTGACAACATATTGCTACATTATTATATTTATAAATATATAATTCCCTCCACCAGAATTGGCATTAACAGTGAATTAAGTATTTTTCTTTCAATTTGACTCAAACAAGAACAGAGGTACATTAATGCAATTGGATTAAATTATGCTGCAATAATCAACAACCTCAAAATAGCTTAAATCATAACAAGCTGAAACATAACAAGGATTTATTTCTCATACACACATGGTCTACTGCAGTGCTAGGGGATCTCCAGAGCAACAGTCTTTGATGCAGTAACTCAGAGATCTTGTATAATGCTGGTGGCCCATCCTCTAGCTTTTCTATGTAGAATTCATGGTTTCTTCTGTTTGCTATGCCATGATGAAAGAGAACTGGAGGATTTTGCATACATTCTTCTATATTTTGGCCCAGAGGTGAAAGACATCATTTCCAGCTCTCACTCATTGGACACATCTAGCCATATAGCCCCAACTGCCTGCAAGATGGCTGGAAATGTGGATGAATAGATGGCATGTTGGATGATCACTGCAATCGAGCTCAGCTGCAATAAAATAAGGGAAGTGGAATGGAAGATGAAGAACATTAACCTGAGGCTCAAGAAACAAGTTTTGGCTGATGACTTCAAAATCAATCTCTTGGGCTCCAACCTATATGTCCTAATGTCTACTGAACAGCTTCTCTTGGATGTCCCACAAGAAGTACATAATCAACATGTCACAGACATTTATGGTTTCTCTGTACTATACATTCAGACTAAGGATATAAAAGATAAGGATGCTTCAACTCCAAGCAAAATCTCTGTACAGTATGGGAATGGCTGTGATGGCGGCAGGCTCCATGTGTGCTCTCAGGCTACAGATGTTACCCTCTGAAATATGAATGAATAATATGTTGAACAGATATCTCACTTTGATTGCATGCATATCAAGTAGTGCATCAGAACTCTTCTGTGTTTAGTCAATTGAAATTTAAAAGCAATGTCTTGTCCTTTGGAAGCAACTTTGTGATAACAGAGAGCATCATATTTAACAGGGGTGTAAAAGATTTGATTAGGCACACTCTGCACAGCCCATGACACTAAACATATTTGAAGAAAAGGCAATAGCAAGGAAAGAAAATTGGAGATTTTTATCTTTCAATTATGTCATTACTCTGATCTCCAAAACTCTTTTCCTTTGGGAAATATACTTTGATCAGAATGAGAAATAATTTATCACCCAAGTTGCCGTAATATCTTCTTGTGCTGTGTGTGTGCTCAGTTGTTCAACTCTTGCAACACCAAGGACGAGAGCCTTCCAGGCTCCTCTAGCTATGGAATTTTTCAGGCAAGATACTGTGAAGTCAGTTGCCATTTCCTACTCCATGGAATCTTCTTGACCCAGGGATCAAACTCATATCTCTTGTGTCTCCTGCACTGGCAGGCGGATTCTTTACCACTGTGCCATTTAAACATAGGATTTATACTAGTATAAGACCTCAGTTGAGCATAAATTTTATATATATTATATATATATGCTCCTGGATTTTATAAATATTATTATACTACTCAGGAACATATATAATATTAGTATCAAATTATCAGTGAATATTCTGCAATGAAAGATTATAGAAATTTTCACTAGGCATGATTTAACTGGTAGAAAATTATAAGTAGGTTCAAACACAGTTTTTGCTTGAATGATGAACTATATAATCTTTAAAATTACTGAAGTTATTGAGATAGTTCAAATATTAACCTTCTTTTCCTTTACCTAGATAGAATATTTACAACTGAAGACTTAATGTCCCTTTAGACTGATGCCTCTACCAACATTGATTTAATCTGTCCTTTGCTAACAGCATTAATATACTGACATTTTAAATCTAGGAGAAAAAGAACTACTGAGTTGATTTACAAAGATGCCACATCAGTAAGAAAAATGAGTATCTCTGTTCCTCCTCCTCTGCTGGTCTCTGCCTCCTCCTCTTCACATTTTCCTTCAGATGCAGATAAGTTTAATGACCTGATATTCCCTGGCCTGAGACTTTTTCTGTAACCCTGCTCCCAGCTAAATCAAATCAAATTTATAGCAGGACAAAGTGTTCTCTACTGGTGACCCCTATAGTCCATCTTGATGCCTACCCTTAAGGAGTACTTCTTGTCTTAGAGATTCTTCTTTCATTCTCTAACCAACCTTTCTTTTTATGACTTCAGGGCACTCTCCTCATCCATTACCATGGAAAAATTTAGCATGGTATTTACAAAATGTAAGAGTAACTAAGCCAACCCCTTTAAGAGAGTAACAGTGGTACCTGTTAATTACTGAGGGCCTAATATGCACTAGGTACACGGAGCTAGGCACTCTACCACAGAATCTCATTTAATGTTTTAAAAGAGCATAGGTAGGTAGTGGGATACAGGGACTATTTATTCTTTCCATAGTTGAAAAAGCTGAGCCTCAGGGAGATGAAGAAACTATTCAAGATCCAGTGTTAGTGCTGGGATTCCAAGCCAGGTGACTCCAAAATATAAACTCTTTTTATTGTATCTTAACAGAAAACAATGGATTTCTAATCATGGAAATTCAAAGACTATTTTTAAATTTTGCTAACAGCATTAGTATATTGACAGTTTGGTTAGAGACTTTTTCTTGCCCTTTGGGGTTTCTTTGTTTTGCTGTGTTCTGTTTTTGTTTTGCAGGGTGGGGCAGGGGAGCAGGGCAGTAGGATGGTACGGGAAGGGCCTTGAATATCAATTACACTTATCAGAGGTCAGGCGCACCACCCATGAGCCAAGGTCAGGTGCACCACCCGTGAGCCGAGGTCAGGTCTTCCTAAACCCAATGGACCAGATAGCAAAACAAAACGTGAAGGCAAGAATTTTGTCCTTTTCTTTGAATTGTAAAAGATAAATTATTTTTCATTAAAAATCACTTACAGAAGTGAAATGATGGCATGCATGAAAGGGATATTTATATAAGGTAGCAGTCAGCAAAAACAGCAGCAAGCACAAAACAGAGCACAGCAGGCTTGCTTCACTTCCCCAGGGACCGTCTCACATTCATCTCTGATTCCTTGATAGTTAAAGCACCCAAGTTGTCAGACAGACCCCAGTGTGGGCTATGACCTCCAATAACCCGACAGGGATTTACTCTCACTACAAGGCCTTTAATGTTGAGTGTCATTTGCTTCAAGAAAGCATCTGAGAAGGAATTCCCAGATCCAAGCATATATTTATTATGCAAACATCTTAATACAGCCCTGTAAAATCTCAGTGAAAAAATGTTATATGCTAAGACCATGATGAAAAAGACACAACAGTGTTATAAGACTATTCCCAACAACCTCTTCTTTGTTTCCAATTAATAGATGGGAAGAAAAAGAATATACATGAAAATGCATGTTGGGGAAATTAGAGATATACCTGAATACCCTCCTCACAAGGACAGTCCAACCTAGAATGAACAGTATGCCAAGATCCACCTCAGGAATAACATCAGTCAGAAAGAGGAATAATGGTTACTCTTGCTGAGAAGTCACTATGCCCTGGCCACTGTCCCAAGTGCCTTCCCTAATTTCTTTCCAACTTCACAAGTACCCCCTTGAAATAGGTAAATAGTCTTATTTGACAGGTGAGGAAACCAAGGCTCAGAGAAGTCCAGTCTCTGGCTTAAGCACACAAAAATGACGGAACTCAGAATCTGACTTTCTACAATAGTCAACACACTCAACTCTGACCAATCATTCATTTACCATTTCCAGAAATTTTCCTGTATCACCACCTGAGCCATGTCAACTGTACAGTATATATGCAGAGAAAAGAGAGATTTCAATGTAATTCAACATAAAATATATAATATATAACATGTGTTATATATAACTATTAGACAATTGTGTACAATATGTTAATCAATATAATTAGGTATATTGATATATAAATACATGATATAAACAAAATAATTGTTATTACATATAGCTAACCATTACTGCTTACTCTTTCTTTGACTTAAAGAGAAAACAGTATTACGGACTAAATTGAGACTTAATCTTTTGCACGTTCAGAAGAATTGAAAGAGAACAGAAAAGAGAATCACCTTCTCACTATGTGAATTATTGCTACTGTCTAATGGTGTATTCTTGCACTCTCTGAAGTGGTCACTCCAAACACCAATGTTAGGTAGGAAATATGGCATTATGATGAGTGCTAAAGAGCAAGTCAGACACACTAATTAACTGCAGGCAGAGGAGGGGGAACAAACTCCTCCAGAACTAAAACAGAATGGTGTGCCTAGAATGAAAGCATTCTGAGTATTTAGGAGAGATAGGGCAGCATGATTTGTGATAATCATGGTAGACTTAAAGAAAAGAGGTGGGGTTTGAGCTGAAGGTTTTAGGACTCAAAGGAAGAAAAGGAGAGGGCATTCCGCACAAGGCACAGCATAAGTGAAATTAAAGAAAAGAGACTAGTCATAAGACACTAAGAGGAAAGCTGCCTTAAGAGATCAGAATAGACTGGTGTAGCATACTGGAGAGAAGTCATACTGTTAGCACGTAACCAACATAAGATTTAAGGTTCCTAACCTATGGACCCTGTACTATGTCCACAGCATCACCCTGTAGCACTAAGGAAAAGAAAGCATGATTGTTAAATGACTTCACAGAGTTGTCCTCAAAATCAACTAAAACATCATGCAGGAACAGGATGTATAAAGATAAACCTGTCATCAATATGCAACAGGACCTTCGTCCTAGTTCACTTCATTCTCTGTGCCCCAACAAGGTGAAATCCTCTGGGAGGTTCCCTCCACTTTTTACACTATTTAGATTATTAGATTATAGAGCATATTATGATTAAGATTTAAATGTGACATGGTAGCTTTTAGACAACCAATGAGGTTTATTAGCTCACAGAACTTTAGAAAGTTTCTTTCACTTAATCCTCATAATTGCCCTGTGGAGAAGGCATGAATGTCAAGATTTTATATACAGGCATATCTTATTTTATAGTACTTTGCTTTACAGTGCTTTACAGATATTGTGTTTTTTACACATTGAAGGTTTGTGACAACCCTGCATTGAGCAAGTTTATCAATGCTATTTTCTAACAACATTTGCTCACTTCATGTCTCTGTATCATATTTTGGTAATTCTCATGATACCTCAAACTTTTGTTATTATATTTATTATAGTGATCTGTGGTTAATAATCTTTGATGTTACTACTACAATTCTCTGAAGCCTCAGATGATGGTTAGCATATTTTAGCAATAATGTATTTTTTCATTAACCTATATACATTGTTTTTTAAAACACAATGCTATTACGTACTTAACAGACTACAGTAGAGTATAAGCATAACTTTCACATGCACTGGGACACCAAAACAATTCATGTGACTTTATTACAATATCTACTTTATTGCAGCCGTCTAGAATTGAACCCACAGTATCTCAAGGTATGCCTGAACAACAACAAAAAAGACCCCAAAGATGTTCACACCCTAATCCCTGGAATTTGTGATTATGCTACAGAACATGGTAATGTACTTTGTAATTACATGTACTGTGCAAATGTAATTAAGATTATAGACCTCAAAACAGAGAGATTATCCCAGATTATCCAGGGGAACTCAGTCTAATCATCTGAGTCCTTAAAAGCTGGCAATTTTCTCTGACTAGGAGAAAAGTTATGGCAGAAGAAGAAGGAAAAGAGATTTCAAGCCTGAGAAAGAAGATGCAACACTGCTGGCTTTGAGGTATAGGGTTCACATGCAAGAACCAGGGAGAGCCTTCCAGGGGTTAAGGACACCCCCAGCTGACAGCCAGAGAGGAATGGGACCTCCGTGAGTTTCGACCATAAGGAACAATATTCTGCCAACAGCCTGAACGGACATGGAAACTGATTCTTCCCAGAGGCTGCCAATAAGAGTCCAGTCAGTACTTTGATTTTAAACTTCTTAACATGGAACAGAAAAACCAGCTGAGCTGGAGGAACCAGTCTACACCTACAAAACTGAGAGATAATAAATCTGTTTTAAGCCACTAATTGTTTGCTGTTTATTACAGCAGCAACAGATACCTAATACATTTACATTACACAAGTTGCCAAAGATCACAGAGCTAATGAAAGACCAAACTGCAACTCAGATTTAGGTATATCAAACTCCAAAATTAACTCTTATGCAGAGACGTCACTTTGTCGAAAAAGGTCCACATAGTCAAAGCTATGGTTTTTCCAGTAGTCATGCACAGATGTGAGAGCTGACCCATAAAGAAAGCTGAGCACCAAATCAGTGCTTTTGAACTGTGGTGTTGCAGAAGACTCTTGAGAGTCCCTTGGACTGTAAAGAGATCAAATCAGTCAGTCCTAAAGAAGTTGGAAGGACTGATGCTGAAGCTGAAGCTCCAATACTTTGGCCACCTAATGCGAAAAGCTCACTCACTGGAAAAGATTCTGATGCTGGGAAAGACTGAAGGCAGGAGGAGAAGGGGGCAACAGAGGATGAAATTGTTGGATGGCATCACTGATTCAGTGGATATGAGTTTGAGCAAACTAGGGGAGATAGTGAAGGGCAGGCAAGCTTGGCATGGCTGCAGCTCATGAGGTCTCAAAGAACCGGACACGACTTAGCAACCGAACAACAACAACTGTCATGCTAGGGAAGCCCCTATCACATTTCTGCTGCTGCTGCTGCTAAGTCGGTTCAGTCGTGTCGACTCTGTGTGACTCCATAGATGGCAGCCCACCAGGCTCCCTCGTCCCTGGGATTCTCCAGGCAAGACACTGGAGTGGGTTGCCATTTCCCTCTCCAATGCATGAAAGTGAAAAGTGAAAGTGAAGTCTCTCAGTCATGTCTGACTCTTCACGACTCCATGGACCGCAGCCCACCATGCTCCTCCATCCACGGGATTTTCCAGGCAAGAGTGCTGGAGTGGAGTTCTAGCTGAACAAAATTACAAAAGTGATATTTAAGACCACAGAAGCCGACTCGCCACCATGTGTGGAGCTGTCTGGAAAAGGAGGAACCACTGGAGGAGGACTCGAACTGACACATTCCACTCTTCAGAGCAAAGAGTTTTGTCTCTCCTCTCTTTGGTGCCTTCCCTTGGTAAGTAATGAAACAGTAAATAATAATAATAATAAAAGTGAGGTTTTTCTACCATTCAACTTCTTGGGGTAACTTTGAAAATTATAAACTTAATTTTTGAGTATTGGAGTTCACTTAAGCTTCAAGAAGGAACAATGATACTAGATAATTTTCACTTCAAGAGCAGGCAGATGTGGAAGAGTTGAGAACTATTATCCTTAGAATAAAAATGAAACTTATCATGTAGAATTACAGTAATATCAGTGGCTAAATCAAAACTCACAAATGACAGTAATATGATTTAAAAAAATGTTTAAACTCATGAATGCTTTATCATTGAGAAATTATTTCTAATATACCTGATGCAACTAACAATCATTGTATGAAATAGAAAGTATTATCCCAGGTTTGGTACGGAAAGAAAAAATGAGACTCCAAACTGTTAAGCAGCTTGTCCAAAGTCATACTGTTAGCATGTAACCAACATAAGATTTAAGGTTCCTAACCTATGGACCCCATACTATGTCCACAGCATCACCCTGTAGCACTAAGGAAAAGAAAGCATGGTTGTTAAATGACTTCACAGAGTTGTCCTCAAAATCAACTAAAACATCATGCAGGAACAGGATGTATAAAGATAAACCTGTCATCAATATGCAACAGGACCTTCGTCCTAGTTCACTTCATTCTCTGTGCCCCAACAAGGTGAAATCCTCTGGGAGGTTCCCTCCACTTTTCATTGTTACCCGAAATTCCAGGATCACAAAGTAATTTTAGTTTTAGCATCCAATTCTCATTTTAAAAATGCCTAAAACATATGTGCCTCTTAATAGTGAAACATTATATTATGTTAGTAAATAAGGATAGTGGGGAAAGAAGCAGGAGGAATTAGGGGTAGCTTTGTTTTTTAAAATCTTGGTCCTCCTCCAAACTTGCACTCATCTGAACAGAGCCAGCACCTCCTTAGGGATCGTGGTTCTGAAGTAGAAGGCAGGCACACATGTCCAACCAAAATCATTGGGAGCAGCTGTTCAGCCAACTGTGTTTATCCTTTCCAGGGGCTCCTTGCTCAGGGTAAGAAATGGTGTGGACAGATGAAAAGATGCTGCCCTGGCACTTCTGAAATGTGCTGAATTGCACCAGAAAAAAAGCAGCTAAAGTGTCAGAGTCAACTCTCCAGGGAAAATACAACTTTCAGCCATGGAAAATGGAAAGCAATGAAAGCCAGGCAAGAGAAATTCTCCTGGTCAAACACTGACATTTGATACACAGGTTCTGTGGATGTTTGCTAAACAGCAATAGAATAATTTCCTATTCATGCTTTTGCTATCTCAGCAAGTAACATAAAGGAAGGGAACTACAGTGATGGAGATTTCTAGAAAACAGAATTGAGTAGGATACATTGCCAATGGGGCAGACTATAGAACAGGGTCAGCTACTCCACGTTCAATGTCAGGAGGGGTGGCCGGTAAGATGGTAGGTGTTGCAAGAGGGCATCAGAGGGCAGACACACTGAAACCATAATCACAGAAAACTAGCCAATCTGATCACATGGACCACAGCCTTGTCTAACTCAATGAAACTAAGCCATGCCATGTGGGGTCACCCAAGACAGATGGGTCATGATGTAGAGGTCTGATAGAATTGTGGTCCACTGGAGAAGGGAATGGCAAACCACTTCAGTAGTCTTGTTTTGAGGACCCCATAAACAGTATGAAGAGGCAAAATGATAGGATACTGAAAGAGGAACTCCCCAGGTCAGTAAGAGCCCAATATGCTACTGGAGATCAGTAGAGAAATAACTCCAGAAAGAATGAAGGGATGGAGCCAAAGCAAAAACACTACCCAGTTTTGTATGTGACTGGTGATAGAAGCAAAGTCCGATGCTGTAAAGAGCAATATTGCATAGGAGCTGGAATGTTAAGTCCATGAATCAAGGCAAATTGGAAGTGGTCAAACAAAGATGGCAAGAGTGAACATCGACATTCTAGGAATCAGCAAACTAAAATGGACTGGAATGGGTGAATTTAACTCAGATGACCATTATATCTACTACTGTGGGCAGGAATCCCTTAGAAGAAATGGAGTAGTCATCGTGGTCAACAAAAGAGTCAGAAATGCAGTACTTAATGCAGTCTCAAAAATGACAGAATGATCTCTGTTTGTTTCCAAGGCAAAACATTCAATATTACGGTAATCCAAGCCTATGCCCCAACCAGTAATGCTGAAGAAGCTGAAGTTGAACGATTCTATGAAGACCTACAAGACCTTTTACAACTAACACCCAGAAAAGATGTCCTTTTCATTATAGAGGACTGGAATGCAAAAGTAGGAAGTCAAGGAACACCTGGAGTAACAGGAAAATTTGGCCTTGGAGTACAGAATGAAGCAGGGCAAAGGCTGATAGAGTTTTGCCAAGAGAACGCACTGGTCTTAGCAAACACCCTCTTCCAACAACACAAGAGAAGACTCTACACATGGACATCACCAGATGGTCAACACCGAAATAGACTGATTATATTTTTTGCAGCCAAAGATGGAGAAGCTCTATACAGTCAGCAAAAAAGACCGGGAGCTGACTGTGGCTCAGATTATGAACACCTTATTGCCAAATTCAGACTTCAATTGAAGAAAGTAGGGAAAACCACTAGACCATTTAGGTATGACCTAAATCAAATCTCTTATGATTATACAGTGGAAGTGAGAAATAGATTTAAGGGCCTAGATCTGATAATAGAGTGCCTGATGAACTATAGAATGAGGTTCATCACATTGTACACAAAACAGGGATCAAGAACATCCCCATGGAAAAGAAATGCAAAAAAAGCAAAATGGCTGTCTGAGGCGGCCTTACAAATAGCTGTGTAAAGAAGAGACGTGAAAAGCAAAGGAGAAAATGAAAGATATAAGCATCTGAATGCAGAGTTCCAAAGAAAAGCAAGAAGAGATAAGAAAGCCTTCCTCAGTGAGCAATGCAAAGAAATAGAGAAAAAAAACAGAATGGGAAAGACTAGAGATCTCTTCGAGAAAATTAGAGATACCAAGGGAACATTTCATGCAAAGATGGGCTCAATAAAGGACAGAAATGGTATGGACCTATCAGAAGCAGAAGATATTAAGAAGAGGTGGCAAGAACAAACAGAAGAACTGTACAAAAAGATCTTCATGACCAAAATAATCACGATGGTGTGATCACTCACCTAGAGTCAGACATCCTGGAATGTGAAGTCAACTGGGCCTTAGAAACCATCACTACAAACAAAACTAGTGAAGGTGATGAAATCCCAGTTGAGCTGTTACAAATCCTAAAAGATGATGCTGTGAAAGTGCTTCATTCAATATGCCAGCAAATTTGGAGAACTCAGCAGTGGACACAGGACTGGAAAAGGTCCGATTTCATTCCAATCCCAAAGAAAGGCAATGCTAAAGAATGCACAAACCACTGCACAATTGCACTCATCCCACATGCTAGTAAAGTAATGTTCAAAATTCTCCAAGCCAGGCTTCAGCAATACATGATCCATGAACTCCCTGATGTTCAAGCTGCTTTTAGAAAAAGCAGAGGAATCAGAGATCAAATTGCCAACATCCCCTGGATCATGGAAAAAGCAAGAGTGTTCCAGAAAAACATCTATTTCTGCTTTATTGACTATGTCAAAGCCTTTGACTGTGTGGATCACAATACACTGTGGAAAATTCTGAAAGAGATGGGAATATCAGACCACCTGACCTGCCTCTTGAGAAACCTGTATGCAGGTCAGGAAGCAGCAGTTAGAATTGGACATGGAACAACAGACTGGTTCCAAATAGGAACCAGTCAAGGCTGTATATTGCCACCCTGCTTACTTAACTTATATGTAGAGTATATCATGAGAAACGCTGGGCTGGAAGAACTACAAGCTGGAATCAAGATTGCCGGGAGTAATATCAATAACCTCAGACATCCAGATGACACCACCGTTATGGCAGAAAGTGAAGATGAACTAAAAGCCTCTTGATGAAAGTGAAAAAGGAAAGTAAAAACGTTGGCTTAAAGCTCAACATTCAGAAGACTAAGATCATGGCATCTGGTCCCATCATTTTGTGGTAAATAGATGGGGAAACAGTGGAAATAGTGGCTGATTTTATATTTTGGGGCTCCAGAATCATTGCAGATGGTGATTGCAGCCATGAAATTAAAAGACACTTACTCCTTGGACCAGACTTAGGTGGCTTAGAGAGTAAAGCATCTGCCTGTGATGCAGGAGACCCGGATTCGATCCCTGGATCAGGAAGATCCCCTGGAGAAGGAAATGGCACCTCACTCCAGTATTCTTGCCTGGAAAATCCCATGGATGGAGGAGCCTGGCAGGCTACAGTTCATGGGGCCACAAAGAGTCAGACACGACTGAGCGACTTCACTTTCACCTTACTCCTTGGAAGGAAAGTTATGACCAACCTAGATAGCATATTAAAAAGCAAAGACATTAGTTTGCCAACAAAGGTCTGTCTAGTCAAGGCTATGGTTTTTCCAGTGGTCATGTATGGATGTGAGAGTTGGACTGTGAAGAAAGCTGAGTGCCAAAGAATTGCTGCTTTTGAACTGTGGTGTTGGAAAAAACTCTTGAGAGTCCCTTGGACTGCAAGGAGATCCAACCAGTACATTCTAAAGATCAGTCCTGTGTGTTCATTGGAAGGACTGATGCTAAAGCTGAAACTCCAATACTTTGGCCACCTCATGCGAAGAGTTGACTCATTGGAAAAGACTCTGATGCTGGGAGGGATTGGGGGCAGGAGGAGAAGGGGATGACAGAGGATGAGATGGCTGGATGGCATCACTGACTCAATGAACATGAATCTGAGTGAACTCTGGGAGTTGGTGATGGACAGGGAGGCTGGGTGTGCTGCGATTCATGGGGTTGCAAAGAGTTGGACTCAACTGAGCGACTGAACTGAACTGAACTGATAGAGCAGGGTCACAGCCTGCAGGAGGAAAGGGTAAGTCAAAAGAGTTATTCCATGCTTGTCAGCCTATTCTGGGCCACCTACTTTTCCTGTTCATTTCTTGCAAATGCTCCCTGCATCATTTGCCCTCAAACTTTTTGTCTCAAGCTACATTTAAACTCTCAGAAATTACTGAGGACCTGCAAAGAGTTTCATTTTATGTGGGCTATAGGCAATTTACATTTAACATTAGAAATTATCATTTTTAATATGTTTAATTATTAATTCATTAAAAAATAAAAACACTAAACTCATCATATGTTAATAAAAAGTAGATTTAAGAAAAAAATCATTATATTTCCCTAAACAAAAAATAACAAGAAGAGAGGCAATAATTTACATTTTCACAAATCTCTTTAATATTTTGCATAATAGAAGATAGGATTACAATATCTGCTTATACATTCAGTCTGTTGCACATAAGTCATGTGACCTCTGGAAAATTCCAGTGTATACTCAAATAAAAGTCATAACTACAAATAATATCTTAACATTGTTGTAACAGTAGTTTTGACCTCATGGATTCCTAAGAGTTGTTGGGACCCCCTAGTGTTCCTAGATCATGCTCTAAGAACCACTGTCCTACACTTTACCTTTATTCTGATTCTGGAATCAGAACTTTATTAACTCCTGAATCCCTTCTGGACCTGAAAAATCACTTGTGCATGTCAGAGTTCCAGAAAGTGATAGCCAGAAAGTGCCTGGTTATCTAGTTTAACTTTTTCATTCATTAAATAATTTTCCACCATGTGCCATGCACTGTTCTAGCACAAAGAAAATAGCAATGAATTAAAATACAGAGTTAAGGAATTTTGAGACAGAAGGGAATCTGAAAAAAAAAAAATAACAAGGGGAAAAAAGATAATCTCAGATAGTTAACAAGTACTTTAACTGTAACAAAAAGTCAAGGTAATCAAATTACTCTTGAGGTTGGAGAGTTTTATGAATTGCTCAAGATCATGCATAGTTAATTAGTAAGAAACAAGAATAGAACAGAGTGCACAAAAAATTAAAGTTGATAATTATTTTGGATATTGGGTAGTGCAGTTGACTTTTCTAATCATTAGAAAACTATTGAAAATATTTTTACTGATTTTTTTTTCTCTTAATTTTGTCATTCGACTTTATCAAAAAACCTGATCACCAGGTAGTTGACCCATAATTCTTTTAAGTTGTCTCAAGTCCTCTGCAAAGATGAAATCAGGATAGAAATACACATTATAAATCTTGAATATTTTATTTGAATATGTCAGGGAATAAAGGTCATATAATATAGACCTATGAGCCCACAGCATCACCCCAGGAAACAGAGTTCCCTACATACTCATTCAGTTCAGTTCAGTCACTCAGTAGTGTCCAGCTCTTTGTGACCCCATGAATCGCAGCACGCCAGGCCTCCTTGTCCATCACCAACTCTTGGAGTTCACTCAAACTCATGTCCATCGAGTCAGTGATGCCATCCAGCCATCTCATCCTCTGTCGTCCCCTTCTCCTCCTGCCCCCAGTCCCTCCCAGCATCAAGCTCTTTTCCAATGAGTCACCTCTTCCCATGAGGTGGCCAAAGCACTGGAGTTTCAGCCTCAGCATCAGTCCTTCCAATGAACACACAGGACTGGTCTCCTTTAGGATGGACTGGTGGGATCTCCTTGCAGTCCAAGGGACTCTCAAGAGTCTTCTCCAACACCACAGTTCAAAAGCATCAATTCTTCAGTGCTCAGCTTTCTTCACAGTCCAACTCTCACATCCATACATGACCACTGGAAAAACCATAGCCTTGACTAGACGGACCTTTGTTGCCAAGTAATGTCTCTGCTTTTGAATATGCTATCTAAGTTGGTCATAACTTTCCTTCCAAGGAGTAAGTGTCTTTTAATTTCATGGCTACAGTCACCATCTGCAGTGATTTTGGAGCCCAAAAAATACACACAACTGGCCCAAATTTATCTTGGATATACCGCACAATAACTTTTGTTTTGTGTAATCCCATCTACCCTAGCAATCCTGGGTACCACCCTGACTACTTTTTTTGTAGGTGAATTCTTCAATCTTCTATGATAGTAAAATACTTATATAGAAAACTACACAACTGGTTCAGTGAATTTTCCAAAACCAAACACTCCTGTATAATGAGCACTTATACTGTGAAGATAATCCTATTACCAGCACCCCAGAAACTGCTTTTGTACTTTCTTTCAGAAAATACGACTCACCAGTGGTAAACAATATTCTGGCCTCTAACAACATGGCTTGCTCTTTTGTACTTCATATCAGTGGAATCATATAGCATGAACTCTTTTGTGTTTGGCTTCTTGAGCTCAATATTTTGCTAGTGACATTCATCTATATTGTTGCCTGGTTGTAGATCATTTATTTTCATTTTTATAAACATCTTGTGTGAATATGCTACAATTTTTTTCATCCAGATGGACATCTGAATAGCTTCCAACTTGGGGTTACTATGAATAACTCTGCTATGGATACTCTAATTCATTTCTTTCAGTAAATATATGTATGTGTTTAGTATTATATATATATTTATTAACCATTTACATTTATTAAAATATTAAGATATTTTTAAAATTTTGGCCATAATGCATACTTATGCTCAACCTTAGTAAATGCTGTCAAACAATTTCTGAACTGGCTATTTCAATTTATACTTTCACCAACAGAATATGAGACTTCCTGAAAATCTCTTTTTTCCATTAAGTTTGGAGGTGCTTGCCTCCCTATTTTCTCAGGGCCATATTCTCTACCATTGAATGTCATAAGCAACTCAATGGTTAGTTTCTAACATCTGTATTATCCACCATTCCATGAGTACTGATATCCTAATATAGAGTTATTGGGTTTATCATATCTTAATCAAAAAGATTTTTAAATAATAAGGTATCAAATATTAATTAACAAGTTGGGAGTAAAAGAAGGGCTTAGATTCTAGTTCCCTAATCATGTGCTCAGATCTCCTATTACTCTGCAACAAACATAAGCCTGGTTCAGATTCTTGGCATCAAGATAGGTCCCCTGCACTACGGCTACTCAAGGCCCATATGAAAAGAAACACCCACCTATAAACCCAGGTCCCCTGAACTGTAGTCACAACTCAAAGAAAATGCATCATGGCCTGAGTCATTCAGCCTTCTAGTCAGGCTATGCCCATAAAAGGCCAAGGATGCATGCAACATCAGCCGTATTTCAAGCCATCAAGACTTAACTTCATATAGTCTGGTCCCCACAAAAATCTCACTCTCTTAAATTTTATTGGACACCCTAAATCCCAGTCTTTCTTAATTCTTAAATGTTCCTAAATGGTACAAACGACTGCATTCCAAGAAGGCTCTCAATAGGCTGTCCTTATAACCCTGAGTGTGGGTAAATTTTGTTAACGTGGAGGATTAAATCTCAAGCAATGCTGTGCATTAATGCAGCAGTTTTTAGAGCCTTAAAGGTCCCTTCACTTAGGAAAATACCACACACTACACCCTCCTCCCTCCCACCTCACCCTACTGGCATTTTTCCCTCTCCCCCAAACCCTCCCTGATAGCCCTCCACTTTGGAAATTAGTTCTTGTACACATCAATGTTCATTTAAATCACCAGTACTATCCCAAAGGCCCATGAATGTTAAAACCTCATCTAATTAAGAAATGGCAGATATATGACACCTGTTAAACATCTAAGCTGGTGAAGGAAGTCTAAGAAGTTTGGGAATAAATATGTGGGTGCCGGGGTGCTTATAAACAACTCCACACGGACACTTCTGCTTAAAAATGAGGACAGCTCCATTGGTTCACACCGTTAAATACTCCTTATTCAAACAGCAGAAAGTTTCAAACATCAGAGAATTTCCCAGCCATGCAATAGCTGTTTGGGAAGCAATTTGCCAGATGTCTCTGAGAGTTAACTCACTCTAGGTCCCAATGCAATCAGGCCTCTAGTTAACAGCTTCAGAGCCATTAAAATCTTAGTACCAGTTGTCTGGTGCAATATCCTTTATCCAGAAATGGTCCCTGCATGACATTAGAGGGGAAAACAATGAGCAGCCTGGCACCGGTGCTAATAAACTCAAATCTTATCTCCAGTTGTAAAGCCTGTAAATGGGAGAAATGATTCCCCATCATAAATGGGCCATTAATATACATTTACTGCAATCAATGGTCAGGACTTTTCAGTAAAAAGAAACATCAGAGATCATTCAGAAAAGGAGTAAAGGCTAATAAAGCTGCCATCATTCTTTAGAACTTTAAAGAATAGGGATAGGCTTCTGAAATGTCACTGAGCATACCCTGGCCCATCTTTTTTTCAAGGAGTGAAATAAATAAAAGCAAAATATTCACCATCTTGGGAAAAAATTACTAGAAAGACATATGACAAGGATCAGTATTGGAAGGAACTGCATATTTTAATTACATATACAAGTGACTTGGTACCGAGGACAAGATTTGCAGATCACGTTAAACAGGGAGGGAGACAGAGCACAGTAAATAATAAGCTACCCAAATGCCAAGCGGCAGCCTAGGATTTACATTATTACATGTTATATGTGGACTTAGAAGATGGAAAATGCAGGTAAGTGTAAATAACTGTCAAATAATGTGTCAAGTGGCCAAGAAATATAGCAAGTGAATTTGAGACCAGGGGAATGGTGCTGCAGCATTTATGATCAGGAGGGGAAGCAAATACAGGCTGGTCACCCCCACAAGCTTCCAAGGAAGCCAGAAATGTTTCTGCACAAATTAGGATGGAAGGAAAAATCAACTGTGTCTTGTACACAAACATCCACCTAGTACTTTTCAAGCCCAAAGGCACTGGCACCTCCATCTAATTCATTGCTCATGTGTAGGTACTGTTTATTTGGTACTAAAAGGAGCATGGGGTCCTGGGGCTGGTTATATTTAGTTCCATTTGGATTACTGGCCAGTTGATCAAACATGGTCAAGTTTTTTCATATCTCCAGGCCTCAATTTTCTCATCTGTAAAATGATAAACCAGTGATGTCCCTCACATTTATTAGAGGACCTATTAGCCAAGCTTTATGACAAATGGCCATGGAGAGCTTTGTCAGGGCTGAGACCCCTCTTTATCGTGGTGGCCCCAGCATACACCAGTGCCTGGGCATGCTGTGTACTTCACAAACGATGGAAACAGTCAGGATTTATTAAATGAATGCATAAATCCTTTGTGGCACAATCAGTTCATTCCTTGTTCAAAACTCTTTTGAAAAAGAGTCTTATACAGTTTCAAATATATATATTTTCAAATGGAAGTCTGACAGTCAAGGAAAAATCTGATTCATGATTCATTCAAGAGAGAAAATTGATTTTAGTTATCAGGGTGTTTCTTGCCAAAATACCTCAATGTTCAGGATATTTTAAAAGCCACTTACTTAGAATCCCTCCTTGGAAGGCAGTGTGCTTTGCTGTCAATTTCTAAGGCATTTTCACATTTGCTATTTCAATCTTCACTACAGTCATTGGAGTTAAGAATTGTTGTTAACAAACCATCCATTGTATAGATGAGAAATTCAAAACTTGGATAAGTGAAATGACTTACATAGGCCAGATGGTCATTCTCTTAATTGTACAAATATTTCATATAAAAAATAAGAATAACGAGTCTCTAATAATGACTGACAGAAGCAGAAGATATTAAGAAGAGTGGCAAGAATACACAGAACTGTACAAAAAAGATCTTCATGACCTGGATAATCATGATGGTGTGATCACTCACCTAGAGTCAGATTCCTAGAAAGTGAAGTCAAGTGGACCTTAGAAAGCATCACTATGAACAAAGCTAGTGGAGGTGATGGATTCCAGTTGAGCTATTTCAAATCCTGAAAGATAATGCTGTAAAAGTGCTGCACTCAATACGCCAGCAAATTTGGAAATTCAGCAGTGGCCACAGGACTGGAAAAGGTCAGTTTTCATTCCAATCCCAAAGAAAGGCAATGCCAAAGAATGCTCAAGCTACCGCACAATTGCACTGATCTCAGATGCTAGTAAAGTAATGTTCAAAATTCTCCAAGCCAGGCTTCAGCAATACGTGAACCATGAACTTCCAGATGTTCAAGCTAGTTTTAGAAAAGGCAGAGGAACCAGAGATCAAATTGCCAACATTTTCTGGATCATGGAAAAAGCAAAGAGAGTTCCAGAAAAACATCTATTTCTGCTTTATTGACTAGTCAAAGCCTTTGACTGTGTGGATCACAATGAACTATGGAAAATTCTGAAAGAGATGGGAATACCAGACCACCTGACTTGCCTCTTGAGAAACTTATATTCAAGTTAGGAAGCAACAACAATTAGAACTGGACATGGAACTACAGATTGATTCCAAATAGGAAAAGGAGGACGTCAAGGCTGTATATTGTCACCTTGCTTATTTAACTTATATGCAGAGTATATCATGAGAAACGCTGGACTGGAAGAAACACAAGCTGGAATCAAGATTGCTGGGAGAAATATCAAAAATCTCAGA
Organism: Nanger dama; assembly: GCA_917880005.1. Lineage (NCBI taxonomy): Eukaryota > Metazoa > Chordata > Mammalia > Artiodactyla > Bovidae > Nanger > Nanger dama. Next base: position 7,038,339 of record CAKJTW010000032.1, on the reverse strand, counting down.
TATGCAGATGACACCACCCTTATGGCAGAAAGTGAAGAGGAACTAAAAGCCTCTTAATGAAAGTGAAGAGGAGAATGAAAAAGTTGGCTTAAAGCTCAGTATTCAGAAGATTAAAATCATAGAATCCAGTCCCATCACTTCATGGGAAATAGATGGGGAAACAGTGGAAACAGTGTCAGACTTTATTTTGGGGGCTCCAAAATCACTGCAGATGTTGACTGCAGTCATGAAATTAAAAATTGCTTACTCCTTGGAAGGAAAGTTATGACCAACCTAGATAGCATATTCAAAAGCAGAGACATTACTTTTCCCCAACAAAAGTCTGTCTAGTCAAGGCTATGGTTTTTCCAGTGGTTATGTATGGATGTCAGAGTTGGACTCCGAAGAAAGCTGAGCACTGAAGAATTGATGCTTTTGAACTGTGGTGTTGGAGAAGACTCTTGAGAGTCCCTTGGACTGCAAGGAGATCTAACCAGTCCATCCTAAAGGAGACCAGTCCTGGGTGTTCATTAGAAGGACTGATGCTGAGGCTGAAACTCTAATACTTTGACCACCTCATGCAAAGAGCTGACTCATTGGAAAAGACCCTGATGCTTGGAGGGATTGGGGGCAGGAGGAGAAAGGGACGACAGAGGATGAGATGGTTGGATGGCATCACTGACCCGATACACATGAGTCTGGGTGAATTCCGGGAGTTGGTGATGGACAGGGAGGCCTGTCGTGCTGTGATTCATGGAGTCACAAAGAGTTGGACACAACTGAGTGACTGAACTGAATTGACTGAATATGACTTAATAGACAATAGTCTGAGTATTATAGATTCATTGTTAAAAGTAGTTGCTAAGGATCTGTGATCTAGATTCAGGTTTCATGAGTGTGGATCCTGGCTTCCCCCACTTACTAGCTGGGTAACTTCAGGAAAGTTATTATACTTAAAATTTTTAACGCCAGGTCTGTGAAATGACAATAATCATAATACCTACTTCATAACATTATTGTGAATATGAAAGAGATCACACATTTAAAGTAATTAGTAGGTAGAACGCACTCAGTGAATCCAAGCCATGAAGTATAAAGAATAAGCATATTAAAAATAGACTAAAACAGACCAGAAATATACATTTAACTAATGTACAATGAGGCTCAAAGAAGAAATATTTTTGAAAAATTTTAATAACATAATCTAAAGATAAGAGAACAGAACAAGATACAGAACTCTACATTCAATATTACTTTGTTTATAAGCAACACAAAATGTGATGAAAAGTTTGGAAAGATAACTTCTAAGTATCATTCTAAGATTCATTCTCTTTGTGGAGAAATTATTGATGAATACTGACTTCCTATCTCAAGATATTACCAGGAAAGTTGAGCCCTTCAGGCAAACCATCTCCATTTATTTAACCAATGGTAATACTGTCAGTTACTTCAAGTTTGCCTCACACTTCAGCAATAGGATCAATCTGACCTAGCATTGGCATGGTGAAGGGATGTGTGCTTAATAAGTGAACTCTGCAAAGAGCTCAGCATTCCAAGAACACCATCCCGCTAAAGGAGGGTCTTTATTAGCTTATGTCTTATTAGTACTTCTCTGATCACTGGACATATAAAACAAGAAATCAAGACTTAAAATTGAAACACAACTTTGGTTGTTGTTCAGTCGCTCAGTCATGTCCAGCTCTTTGTGACACCTGTACAGCAGCATGCCAGACTTCCCTGTCTTTCACCATGTCCCAGGAGCTTGTTAAAACTCATATCCATTGAGTTGGTGATGCCATCCAACCACCTTGCCCTCTGTCATCCGCTTCTCCTCCTGCCTTCAATCTTTCCCAGCATCAGGGTCTTTTCCAATGAGTCAGCTCTTCACATCAGGTGGCCAAAATATTGGAGCTTCAGCATCAGTCCTTTCAACAAATATTCAGAGTTGTTTTTCTTTAGGATGGACTGGCTGGATCTCCTTGCAGTCCAAGGGACTCTCAAGAGTCTTCTCCAGCACCCCAGTTCAAAAGCATCAATTCTGCACAGCTTCCCAAGAGGTTCAGTGGTTAAGAATCCACCTGCCAATGCGGAAAACACAGGAGACGCAGGTTAAATCCCTGAGTTGAGAACATCCCCTGAAGCAAGAAATGGCAACCCACTCCAGTACTCTTGCCTGGAAAATTCCATGGACAGAGAGTCTAGTGGGCTACAGTCCATGGGATCACAAAGAATTGGGCATGACTGAGTGACAGAACATCCACGCAGAAGACTTCTTTAATGCATGCTTGCAAAAACACAGGACCAGAGGAGTTACTTGACTGGACAAGATCCAGCAGCTGGCTAAAGGTGCAGCCTTGATAGAGAGTCCAAATCTCAGAATTTGCAGGTCCCTGAATTTGTCCCAAGCATCCTGATCTCCAAGTGGAAGTACACCAATGTATTCACAAAATCAGCTTAACCATAAATTAATAGAGAAAAGGACACAGGTTTCATCAGAGACAACAAAAACAAGGTATTTAAATCCATAATAGCTTTGCAATAAATCATCGAAGTTGCTTTACCTTTATATTCAAATGAAAATAATATTTAAAACCAAATCAAACAACCAAACAACAACAAAAACAAATCCTTATAATGCAGTTTATGCATAGGTAACAGTTACATTCTTATCTTTCAAGATCACGAATATCCATAGTGCCATTTTGTCATCAAAAAAACGGTAATGGAAAGAGAACAAATACTATTACACATAACAATTACATTTTTCTGAAGAACAAGGTAATAAAACTTGCATAATCTCAGAGATTTTTTTTTTTATTACAAAGGTAAAATACTCCAAAGCCCCTTTTCATGAACTTTTCAAATAAAAGGTTGGCTCACAGTCATATAGACAAGTAATGTGGGCAGAATAATTAAGATTCATGACTATAAAGATCTAGAAATGACCCATTCTTCTAGCAATGAGGACTGATAGAGTAATTGTGAAAAAAAAAAAAAAAAAAAAACAGGGACACTGCCCTGGAAGGAAGAGGGAAAAGATTGAAATCTAATAGCTTTGGTCTCTGAAGACTAAAATGGTTCTGCATGCAGATTTGCTATGCAGAGCCCACTCCTCTTCTACAGACTGCCGTGCTGCTCAAAGGTAGACTTTGCATTTAAGAAATAACCCCAGTTCTAAAATCTGAACAGCAATTAAGATTTAATAGCTTCTAGGAAGGTCACTTTGGCATCTTGCTTGTCTCCACAAGAAGAACTTGCTTTCATGGCTCCCAAATTCTCTACCCAAGGCTGCTGTCCAATCTTAGAAATAGAGATCTGAGCATTTGAGAGTCACACCAATTACATGAAAAATGAAGGAGTCCCTTTTCACCTTGATAGCAAGCCACGTAAGTACAGGTGATGTGGCCACCTGGTAATTCACTTCTTCATCAAAGAAAATGAAAATCTTAAAGAATGAAGGACATACCTTGGAAGATGACAAGGAATAATAACTGCAAGCTTTATAGCTATGATAACCAGGCAGCATAAATACAAGTTGAAAGAAATAGACATAAGAAAGTATTTTACACATTAAAAAAAAATTCTTAATTGCCTTCCATGCATGATTGTTAGAGGCAAAAACCAGGACCATTTACAAAGCAATTAGGTATTATCCTGGGGAAAACATAACGTTAAAAGAAGATTACACTCAATTGTTCAAAGCCTTTTCTTGTGCCCTGTGGGGTCCAGTTCTTTAAATGTGCTGTTGAGGAGCTGACCTTCTAGAGATATCCGATGAGGTTCCACAAGCCAAGCCACTGATGGCAGAAGATGAAGCTTCATTACAAGATGAAAACAGCCCAACTCTGCTGCTTACTGAAGACCTGAAGTGCTCCTAAATATAATTGGATCATTTTTCCCATCTGAATTCCAACATTATTGCCTGTCACTGACAAGTGACAAACAGAAGACAAATATTATACAGAAATTCCAAGGACACACAAATAAATTGAGAGTTGATTTTAAAACATGAAGTTTGAGGGAAGGTAAAGAAAAAAGAGAACTGAACAGCAGAGACATTGCCTGACTCTATCAACCCTTCCAATCATCTGCTCTCCTTAGGGCACTCTTCACTCTCAGCTGAACCTTCTCATTCCATAATTTCTCACATTTGAGCCCATTAAATAAAACCCAGGGCCTAGTGTTGAGAATGCTTGCTGAGATGGCTCACTTGGGGCTTTACAACCGGAAACTCTGTACAACCTGTATAAAACTCTGTACAAAACTACAAAATTCGTACAACTGGTCACGAATTCCACCGTTCTTAGAAGGATGCTGTGCTTGGTATTCTTATTCCCTGGAGCATGTGTTGGTGTTGTTCATTCTATTATCTGCCCCCATTTCCAAGCTCCCCTAGTTTCCCTGAATCACTGTTTTCTCCTCTCTGTTTTATCTTCTACTAGTTCACTGGGTCAACATATGCCACTGTTTTCCAAGCAGTAAAATATCTGCATTCCATGCTCCTTTGTTCTGAGCATGGAGTCAAAGTGAAATTCTGTTGGCCAGTACATTTTTAAGGTTACGACCAGCTCCAACCTTTGGGGGCATATCAATCTGAACTACTACTACTGGTACAAATTAAACTAAAATGGAATGTAATTCCAGAATATCATCACCCATTTTAGATTATGGTTGGAAAGATCAAGGGTAAGGGGGAATAATAGATTTGTCAGAACAGGTTTTCTTAGGAGCTTTCAGTTCAGTTCAGTTGCTCAGTCTTGTCCAACTCTTTGCGACCCCATGAATCACAGCACGCCAGGCCTCCCTGTTCATCACTATCTCTCGGAGTTCACTCAGACTCACATCCATCGAGTCCGTGATGCCATCCAGCCATCTCATCCTCGGTCATCCCCTTCTCCTCCTGTCCTCAATCTTTCCCAGCATCAGAGTCTTTTCCAATGAGTCAACTCTTCGCATGAGGTGGCCAGAGTACTGAAGTTTCAGCTTTAGCATCATTCCTTCCAAAGAAATCCCAGGGTTGATCTCCTTCAGAATGGACTGGTGGGATCTCCTTGCAGTCCAAGGGACTCTCAAGAGTCTTCTCCAACACCACAGTTCAAAAGCATCAATTCTTTGGTGCTCAGCCTTCTTCACAGTCCAACTCTCTCATCCATACATGACTACTGGAAAAACCATAGCCTTGACTAGATGGACCTTAGCCGGCAAAGTAATGTCTCTGCTTTCGAATATACTATCTAGGTTGGTCATAACTTTTCTTCCAAGGAGTAAGCGTCTTTTAATTTCATGGCTGCAGTCACCATCTGCAGTGATTTGGGAGCCCCCAAAATAAAGTCTGACATTCTTTCCACTGTTTCCCCATCTATTTCCCATGAAGTGATGGGACCGGATGCCATGATCTTCGTTTTCTGAATGTTGAGCTTTAAGCCAACGTTTTTGCTCTCCTCTTTCACCTTCATCAAGAGGCCCTTTAGCTCCTCTTCACTTTCTGCCATAAGGGTGGTGTCATCTGCATATCTGAGATTATTAGCTATGTTATAATTATGCAATAATTATGCAATAATTGGAGAAGGAAATAGCAGCCCACTCCAGTATTCTTGCCTGGAGAATCCCATGGACGGAGGAGCCTGGTAGGCTACAGTCTCTGGGGTTGCAAAGAGTCGGACACGACTGAGCGACTTCACCACCACCAATTATGCAATAACGAAAAGCTATATAGAGCAATGATGAGAATCAAGTATCGGACAACTTGGATTTCAATTCCAGCATCCTTGACCATAATATTAGTATACTTTATAATGATTGAGATGATCTCTTAAAAGTCAGGTATAATGCAGATACAATGCTAAGGACTTAACAAATATTAGCTGTGCTAAGAAAGTGTGAAAGAAAAATTAAGTAGAATTAAGGTTCAGTTACCAATATACTCGAAAATTAATGAATTCTCAAAAATTCAAGTTTTTAGAGCAGAGCTCAGAATCTTCTAGAGGGCTTACTAAAATTTGGATTGCTAAGCCTCAGCTCCAGAGTAACTAATTTGGTAAATCTAGGGTGGGGCCCGAGACTCTGCATTTCTAACAAGTTCACAGATGGTGGTGATGCTGCTGGTCTGGGCGCTACATACTGAGAGCTGCAGTGATAGCAAAAGGAGAGAAAGCTGATTACCTGCTAGGCACCCACCGTGTGTCAGTCATCCTGCACACCTATGATATTTACTTCACTGAAAACCATTGATCTTGCTCTTCAGATATTAAAACCAGATTTCTAAGTCAGTCATAAATAACTGCCATTCAGTTCTAAAACGTTGGCTGCTATGGAGATAATCTCCTGTGCAAGAAAATTATTTGCAGTTATATACTTATTTTTGAATCCATCCTGGCCTATTTTGAATCAATCACTCTACTTAATAAACAGACTTTTGTCTGTTAGTATGCTTTGGAGGTTAAATAATACTCTACTTAACCCTCCAAGATTTATTTGGCAAAGAATTTGTCATATCTAAATGAGAAGGAACACAGGGGAGAGAGATAAGTAATAGGTTTGGAAATTAAGCTCATAATAAAACTATTATTTTTCAACACTATCTTGGCATTAATACAAATTTAGATATCAGTAACTGTCATTAGTAAAATTTTAATATGAATTTTATAATTATATTAATTACTCTTTCTGATTATCAGCACTTTTCAAAAATACAATTTGCATAATAAAGTAACACCACAAAATAACTAAAAGTTTAAATTCATGTTTAAAATTTTTCATGAGTACTTGATAGACTATGCTATATAAGGAAAGCTGTTTAGAATAAAAGTGGAATAAAGGCCTCTTTTAAACCTTTGAAACTCCATGTTTAAGATGAAGAATGAGGACATTTCTTAACACTTCTATCTTTCATTTAAAATATTATTCAAAATAGAATTTCTGAAGTCAATCAAATCAATAAATGCCACGAGAAAGCCTGACATAAACCAGGTGACCTCATTAATGCCAGTTTCACAGTTTAATGACATTCCATCATATTGAATGTTAAGGTATAAAGTACAAATTAAACATGGCAATAGGAGTGTGCAATTCCATTTCATCTTATTAGAATGCATTTCTTGACTACAGTAAATCTGACCTTCATAGCAATAACCAAGTGAAGTAAGTTTTAAAATAAATGTGTAACAAAGCTTTATTTTGTGAATGTTAATACAATCTACTTTCAAATCACTCATGACTAGCTGCTAGAGCAAAGCTCCTTACAAAATGCTTTAGTCTTACTCCTACAGAAATAATATAAATCAGTTGCATGTTCCTACTAACTATTGGTACCGAAATCTATTGGATTTCCCTCATTCTTCTTGAATTTTTAACTCACCAAGAACATGTTCAAAGAACTGCAATCTCATAAACAAAATGCAAGGATGCTTTAAAAGGAAAGTATTTCATCTCCACTTTGCTTTATTTTAAATAAATTCCTTTGACTATTTAAGATACTTTAAAAAATAGAAATAAATGAGATCTTGAGAGAAAGGGTATTTGTTTGGAATAGTTTGAATATTTTTTCTCTAAGCAAAGCACAAATCAGAGTTAAATTCTGCCTTTAAAAATGGGTAACAGAGGGACTTCCCTGGTGGTCTAGTGTTAGGACTGTAGGCCCAATGCAGAGGGCCAAGGTTCAATCCTTGGTCAGGGAACTAGATCCCATATGCTGCAACAAAGACCCAGTGCAGCCAAATAAATAATTTTTAAGTGGGTAATAGATATCCTTCTCAGAGAAGGCAATGGCACCCCACTCCAGCACTCTTGCCTGGAAAATCCCATAGACAGAGGAGCCTGGAAGGCTGCAATCCATGGGGTCGCTGAGGGTCAGACATGACTGAGCGACTTCCCTTTCACTTTTCACTTTCATGCATTGGAGAAGGAAATGGCAACCCACTCCAGTGTTCTTGCCTGGAGAATCCCAGGGACGGGGAGCCTGGTGGGCTGCCATCTATGGGGTCGCACAGATTCGGACATGATTGAAGTGACTTAGCAGCAGGAAGTCTGCTGCTGTTACATCTGTACTGTTTGGTCTATACTGTAAACCAAAGTCTAATGGTGATGATGCTCACTGGTTAGCCAAATTATACTGGTCAGCTCTTTGGACACAGACATTTTCTAAAACTTGATACCACTGAGATGATAAGGAACAAAATGTGACGATGTTTTGCTGATGAAATAAGAAAGTCTAGGCATAAATGATGATTCTGTTCACCAAAAATTATGGGAGCCAGGCTCCCTACAGAAATAGCCATATTGTAATTATTGATCTTCGATGCTGCACATGAGCTGACTTTGGGAAGAAGCACTAACTCTGATCCCCTTCTGCTTAGATATCATTAATTGAGCTCCATATACCTGTCAGCCATTATAACCGAGATAGCAAAAAAAGAAAAGAAAGGAAGACACTGACCCCCCCATCCTCATACCCAACCCCAACTCAACTCAACCCCATGTAGAGAGTTTGCAGTCTCCTGGGAGAGAAAAGCATGCACACAGTCTGTCCTTCTCCTTCACTATCTTGCCTTCTGCTTATGCTCTGAATGCCAGCACACTGGACTTCATTTAGGTGGCTGAATGCATCATGCTACCTCCTATCCCAGGGCCTGAACACACACTCCTCCTTCTCACTTGGAAAGTGCCCTTTGCCTTTATTGTGGAACACATTACTCATTCTTCAGATGTCAAAATAAGTACTGCTTTCTCAGATAAGTAAAGTAAAGTGAAGTGAAGCCATCCCTAATTCTCTGTAATATGTCCTCAAAGCTCCAAAATTTGTGTTTTATGACATGTAGCACAGTTGATAACTGTAGATTAGTAGAAATATTTGATCTATGTCCATATTCTCTACTTATCAACAACATCACACATTCTTGGTGGCTTACTATGTGCCATGTACTGTATTTGGAATATAATAGGAAACAGGATAGAGTCCCTATCCTCATGGAATGGTATGCTAACAGAGAAACACATTCATCAAACAAAGATCATAATGAAAAAATAGGCAAAATTTTTCAACTGAAGAAAACCTATTTGATATGATGGAGTTACGGAAGCTGATGCTTCAAGGGTGAGATGGTGCCAAGAGAAAATTTATTCCAGGCACAAGGAAAGGCCAGGGCAGACGGCCTCTGGCAGAAGAGCTTCTTCTGGTGGAAACTGTGAAAGAGGCGACAAGGCTGGGACTTAGTGAGTAGTAGGGAGACAACCACGAGATAAGGATAGAGTGGTAAATTAGATGGTAGATCCTATAAGTCCCCATCATCAGGGAAACAATTTTTCACTCTAAATTAGCTTTCTGAAAGAGGAGTGAAATATTAGTACAGTCGGGTAAGTAGCTGGACAAAAGGATGGCAAGTAGTTCTACTTAAAGAGTAGTAAGATGCAAACAGCATCCAAAGTAATATTTGAGCCAGGCCTTAAAGGAATTACCAAGAGAAAAAGAAAAGATTAAGTCTATACACATGGTCTTTGCACCTGTAGATTTCACAGAAAACTCTGTTGAGGAACAAAGATACCTTTACACAAAACAAATCCTTTCTATGCCCCAGTTAAACAAGTCTGATGCTATCCAAGACTGCTCTGAGCAGAAATAAATATTTACTGTCAACCCAAGTCAAAGGTGTGTTCAGTTGTCCAGATGAAGGAATGGCTGGCCAAGTGCTCAAGATACTGGACTGCCACCTGCATGGCTATAGAGTCAGACCAAAGTTGAAATCAAAAGGTGGGAATCCCTGGGGCAGGGGAAGGAGAGGAGCTACGCAAGTCACTGAACACTTGTTTCTAGAGTCCTCAACCCAAGAAACATCAGGAAGTTCATACTTCTTCTCACCAAAAGAGTAGGGTGTCCCAATAGGTATCAGGAAAAACCCACAACTGTCCTGGGGTGATGTAACTATATAACAGACCACCAACTAATGGGACCAGAAGGAAAAAGCTCCCCTTTTGACCTGCCCCTTCTGTACTCTAGACTGTACCGAAGAAATCTGCATTAATGTGTAGGTAATTTGCTTACAAGTGAGGTTAGCATTAGCATAATCTGTCCAGAAGTAAATTAAGCCACTAAACTGTAAACTCTGTGAGAGAAGGAATCACATGGTTTGTTCATCAAGATCGGCGTAGTGTTTAGCTCATAGTAGGTGCTCAATTAATATCTGTTGAATGAAATACTGTGCCCATGATAAAATAACCAATAACACTATCCCAAATAAGCACAAACAATACGTACCATAGTAGTTGATGTTGAAAAATATTTTTTTCCCATGACGGTGTTTAGAAAGGCTAGTCAGAGTAAAGAGGATCCGAGCTAGATTTTGAAGGTTCATCGTCATCATGATGACACATGTCAGGCATTATCCTTAAGCACTTTTATACATTAATTAATTAATCCTTACAATAACACTGTGAAGTAAGACCTGTTATTATCCTAATTTTCCATATGGTGAAACTAAGAAAAACATTAGATGTGCTCTTGACAAACAGAAAAGAACAAGGAGAGCACACTAAAAATAAGAGGATCAATAAACACAATTAATTTCAAAATGCAAATAACTCAGCTCTTCATGGCATACAGTCACCTCCCTTATGACAGCCAGAGACAGGGTAAATAATGATGTCCCTCAAAGAACCTATTTATTAAATGGCCTGAACTCAAATGGTTTTACTTTTTACCCCATTCCAACCTTCAAAACATTCTACGTTTTGAAAGCACCTTGACAGTGCCCATCATTTTCTGCTTACTCAAATCAATAATTTCTTTCTAAATGAAACAAATCCAGTTCATGGTTCTCCTACTAAATGGGGCAGAGGAGTTGGGCAGTGAGTTTATTCCTTTGATTCCCTGGTGAACTGAAAATAGAGGAGGCGCATCTGGGTTCATCCAGGAGAAGAAACCAAAGCTTCTGCAACTTCCTAGAAAAGAGGACTAGCTGTCTCAACAATATGAATCCCATAAGTTATCAGTTAACACCTACTCTGCAACTTTACCCTGACACTGAGCCTGATAAAACGCAAGTATATGGCAATCTTCTTTCTCCTTTTCCATGAAGTTTTTAGGACTTTTTTTCACTTCAGTGAATTAAGAAGCTAGCTTCCATATCTAGTACTAGTTATTTCTTCAAAATCCACTTAAAAAAAAACAAAAACAGTTGCAGAAGTCACTGATGCTGACACAAGCCACCAGTTCATGACCAGTGACTGCACGAGTCAGTGGTTTATGATATACCAACAGCTGAACAATGTGAGGCACACTTTGATGACACACGTGCTAAAGTTATTAGACCTTGCTAACCACTCAGGGACAGGCAGTGGACAGCTATATGTAATTATTCTGAGAAATTTAAGAATCTGCTTCATTTTTAAATTATTAGTTTCATTAAAAAAAAAAAAGGTCTGGATTCAGGATATCTGAGTTCTGATACTGGTCCTGCCACTGATTTCTTATGTGCCTTTTGACTTTATGCAAGTTACTTACCCTTACCAAGCCTCAGTTTTTGCATCACATTCTAAAGCAGCTGAACTGAGCCACCATTCAGACACACAAGTAGCACTCTAGAAGCACACAGGCACCAGGGAAACAAGAATGAATACCAGTCCCTGACATCACGCAGTTCTCTGTGTAACGTGAATAACATTGATCACAAGCAAACTCATACTCAACTCTCTTTTCTAACCCACAAGAACTGTCTCTGGAGATAACTATTCCTTGAATTGCTGGAATCATGAGCTACTCTTGCTTTACCCATTCATTCATCATCCAAAGTCCTCCTTCCCTTCAAAGACATAGAAAGAAGAAAATAAATATTGTTCAGTGATTGTTTGACATGTTTCTTCCTTTATCACCCATTTGGATTACTGAAGATGTCCTCTTTGGAAGCCTAATTCATTCAGTGATCACGTGCTGAGGATCAGCGATGTATAGAGCAATCCCAGGAAGATACAGATATAAAATGCAGAGTCCCCATCAGAAACTCACAGGTTATTGAGAGACCAGCGCAAAGCACTGTGCTGAGCGTAACAGCAAAGGACCACAAAGTGCAACAGAAGCTTCTGCACAGGAATAGCACTTTCCCTAAAGTGAGGAAAGCAAGGAGTGAAGGAAGACTTCAGGCGAGACTCTTACTACATTATTGTACTTATTTTTCTTCTTTGTAGAATTTATAGAGCTAAAGTAATCCTGTCTCATTTATTATCAATCTACTTATATGATTATTTTCTTTCTCCTCCATAGTAATTTTCTCTTACAGACTGCTTACCTTACAGCTCTGATAGTAAAAGTCCAAAATGGTTCGACATGCCAAAATCAAAATGTTGGAAGAACTTTGATCCCTATTGGGGAACTCTAGGTCTGTTTCCTTGACTTTTCCAGCCTCCAGAGGCCACTCCCTTTCCTTGCCTCATGCCCCCTTCCTCCATCCTTGAACTATCAACGGCACACCTTTCTCTGCTTTCCTTCTGTACTCGGCTCTTTCTCTGAATGACTCCTATTCTGCTTCCACCCTCCATCTTTATGGAGTACATTAGGCCCATCTAGATAATACAGGGGAACCTCCCTTTCTTGAGTAGAGCTAACTGGCAAACTTAATTCCATCTGCAGTTTTAATACCCCCTTGCCATGTAACCTAACAAATTCACAGGTTCCAGGAATCAGGGCATGGACATCATTGGGAGACTACTATTCTGCCTGCCACATTCCTCTTCTAGAAAGTAAGTCCAGTAAGAGCAGAAACTTTGACTTCATTCATTATTGTATCTTCAACAGCTTGAGTAGCACCTGGCACATGGTAGACACTCAATGTTTAATTGTTGATTGAATGGCTAATTGACAAGAGCAACTCCAAAAATAAAAGATATTTACTGCTAATATTTCATGTATTAATACTTCTTTAATCTCACTTTCTTTTCATCTCTGTATTTGGATGGGTGTGTGCTATGTGAGAAATACATCCATTACTCAGTTTGACAGATTTATAACACTGAAGAAAGCTTTCTCAATGGAAATTCCAATCAGTACAACTTTGAGCTGTCAGGATCCTATGGAACTAGATAGTTGAAGTGCCACTGAAAAAAAATGCTCAAACAGCATCTTTTCACTACCCTGTTAAATTTAGTGGCTATAGCTTTAAAGAATTAAAGCTAAAGAGGTTTTTTTTTTTTTTCTGTACTGTGATATGCTAGCCTTATATATCCTAGAACACTTAAATATTACAGCCAAAAAAGGCGGGGGTGGGGGTGGCAAGGACGAGGGTCAAGACACTTCCTCAGGAGAACATGACTGGATGTAGGATGCTGTAATTTTTATCTAGGGTTGTCATAACAAATTGCCACGAACTGTGCAACTTTGAACAAGCAAAAAAAGTTATTGTCACATTTCAGGAGACCAGAGACCCCAAGTCAAAGGACTGGCTCCTTCTGGAGGCTCAGAGGGAGAAACCGCCCCTTGCCTCTCTTTCTTAGCTTCTGATGGCTGCCAGAGATCCTTGGCATTCCCTGGTTTGAAGGTGCATTATTCTTATCTCTGCATCCATCTCCACATTGCCTTCTTGCATCTCCCTGTGTCTTCTCTTCTTATAAAGACACCCGTGTTCTTATAAAGAGCATCAGGATATTCTTGTCTTCTCATAAAACACCAGGATGATTTCATCTTCAAATCCTTAACTAAGAATCCACATCTGCCACAGATTTTATTTCCAAATATGGTCACATCTAGAGTTTTTGCATAGACATGAATTTTGAAAGGACACTATTCAACCCCTCTAGACGGTATTCTTGCTCAATGACTTACACTGACAACTTCTCCGGACTGTAAATGGCAACAGAGGGGTGACTTCAGGTCTAGAATGGTAACAAAACCCTTTCTACTATAAAGTAAACAGACTTTGCAGCCACTTTTCTCTTTGTCTCCTGCACAATGAGTTTTGACATGCTTCTTTGGAAAAAATATTCTGCACTAATATAGCTTTTCGTATAGTTTATCCTTATCAATAAAACCTCAGGAAAATTAAACCATAAAGAAGTTTCCAAAAAGCATCAGGTTGAAAGAAATCCACAAAGGTTCCAAAGCAAGAATAAAGACTAGGGTTTGTGCCCTCTCCATTCACGAGGCTTTGTAGTCTTTCCAAAAAAGGGAAGCCAGGCACAAATGGACTACTGGCCTAGATTTGGATGTACATGAATATAAATTACTGTTGGTTTATAATAGTAGAAATCACAAATGCTTATTGTTGCTTTCATTTAGGTGGGATTTTTTTTTTTTTTTAATGTGGCTCAGTTTTTCTATACTCGGTGATGAAAGAAGCACCTTTTGTTTAGCTTAGCACAGTAAGAAGAGTCCAGGTCTCTCATCAGAATAGGGAGTGACAGATGGAGCCCCGGGTGGCACAGACCTGAAGGTCCTTTCCCTAACATAAAACTTCGGGCTCTACTGTTACAAAATATCAGAAAAGGCTAAGTGTTAGCTTAAAAAGTAAGGTCAGATTCTGCAGTTCTTTCTTAGGCAACAATCCCGGATACTCCATGACTCCCTTTGTTCCTTACAGTGGGATGGAGGGCTTCATTTACAAAGCATTACAGGAGAATGAAATGGCAAACGATGCTAAAAGTCCCTGAATTACACTTAGAAATTTGATGGGATTCTGTAAACCTTCTTCCTGTATAATTCTATGGCTATCTGCACAAGGAAATTTGGGGAAGGTTTCAATAAAACAGCTTTTAAGGAAGCAAATGCTGCATTTGTCTTTTACTACATATCTTTGGTACCATTTCATTAAGTTAGATAGACAGTTACATTCTTCACTGAAGTCAGGACTTTGAAGTTTTGTTGGTTTACTACCTTCTAAGGCAATGGCACCCCACTCCAGTACTCTTGTCTGGGAAATCTCATGGGCAGAGGAGCCTGGTAGGCTGCAGTCCATGGGGTCACGAAGAATTGGACACGACTGAGCAACTTCCCCTTCTCTTTTCCCCTTTCATGCGCTGGAGAAGGAAATGGCAACCCACTCTAGTGTTCTTGCCTGGAGAATCCCAGGGACGGGGGAGCCTGGTGGGCTGCCATCTATGGGGTTGCACAGTAGGACACAACTGAAGTGACTTAGCAGCAGCAGCAGCATTCATTAACAACATCCTCAAAACTAATTATTTTACAAGATCAGTAACTATTTCATTTCTGAAATGCAGAAAATCATAGTTCTTACCTCCATATCAATGCACAGTGCTTTGTACTTGCTAGACAAACTATAAAAACTGGTGAACTATAAATAAAATGAGACAAAGATAGGAATCACTCTTCAGATATTCACTCATCAGATACTGAAATAAAACTGACAAAAAGTAGTACCATCAATTATTCAAGATTCTAGTTCTTGATGTAGAAGTAGTCCTTTCTCTCCTAAAACTCTGATTGCCACACAGGTGTCCAGACTCTGGAATTTTATAAATTACAGCCCAGGTTAAAAAACAGCACTGGTCTATTTCACTCCAAAGTTGCACACTTCCAAGCCACCTCATACATGTTAAATTTCATAGTGTTATGATATGTCATTCTTCGGCCTCACAGGAAATTTGAACAACCACATTGAGCACTCAATAATAATCCTTTTCCTTTCCACAGCATCCAAGCAGCATTTTCTAACTTTGTTTTGATTCACTCAAAGCAAGCTTTTTATGGTTCCTTTGATACATACTTCCATTCAGAAGCACATCTGTTACTGTTTCCAAAAGTCTAACGCATTTTTGAAATATATTTCTAAAATTATGTTCTGGTAATCCCAGATCATAAGAAAAAGCATGCTGAGATATGTGCAGGCTTGGGAGGAGATGGCCTTTTGAAAGATGACTCAAGCCAAGTTCTGGTTAGGATAATAGGATACTGGTTTGGGGAAGCAGACAAGGAGTGTTGAACTGTGTACTGCTGATCACTGCTTCTCAGTTAATGAAAACTGCAGTCCCCGACTCTAAAAAGACCTAGAGGGCAACATACACAAAAACTAGAGGAAAGTAAAGTAATAGGAAATTGTTTGTTTGTTTTAAAGGCTCAATAATTATGTGATCATGCTATGTGAATGTCTTTTCTTAGTAATCCTTTTCAGAAATTTTTTCCAGAATATTAGCGAAATTAATACAAGTATATGTGTACCCATCACTCAGGGTTCATCTAGATCTTTGCTTTTATAAAAGTATTCAAAAATACTATGGTTAAAATTGACCTCTTTTCTAAACCTCGTCTCAATCATGTACTTCTCCTTCTATTCCCAGTATCAATTCAATATCCTGTTTTTTTGAGTATGCAATTTATATTTTTATGTATTTGTAATTAATATTCATTTGAAAATAAATATACATATATAATATAGTATACTTTACATAGATGTTATATTTTATGCAACTTTACACAATTTGCTTGTTTTTACTCAACTTTAGACATTGTGAAATCCACTCACATATATTCATATATTTCACTTACTTCACTGTAAACAATTTATTTTTCCATTTCCCTATTGATGAGAATTTGAGGATTCATTTTACCTTCTTACAAATAATGCTACGATTTGCATAGCTTGTACCCTAGAATATTCTAGGACATATATCCAGAAATGGAAGTGTCAGGTCATAGTGCATATGCGTTCTTTTACTATAAGAGACATTGTCATGAGGCTTTACAAAATACTCCTTCAGGGAAGGAGGAAGCCCTTAGAAAGTGAAAGCTGCTCAGTTGTGTCCAACTCTTTGTGACCCCATGGACTGTATAGTCCATGGAATTCTCCAGGCCAGAATACTGGAGTGAGTAGCCTTTCCCTTCTCCAGGGTATCTTCCCAACCCAGTGATCAAATTCAGATCTCCCACATTAGGCTTCCCTCATAGCTCAGTTGGTAAATAATCCACCTGCAATGCAGCAGACCCCAGTTCAAATCCTGGCTCAGGAAGATCCATTGGAGAAGGGATAGGCTACTTACTCCAGTATTCTTGCGCTTCTCTGTGGCTCAGCTGGTAAAGAATCCCCAACACTGGCCACATTTAAACCCATTAATACAACCAAGTTCCTATGTTAGGCTCTGTCAAGGTGACTCTCCTTTTTTTTATTAAATTTACTTAGACTATTAGCTAAATAGACTTTTATTTATTTAAGTACTACTGGAGATATGAAGAAAAGGAATAAAACAACCTTGCCAGGATCTAGGGAATGCTGACCTGTCTAAATGCCTCTTTTCTTTCTCTGGATCATCTGTCTTTACACTCCAGAGGGCCAAAAGTAACTGAATAAACATTATCTTGTCCTTGGCCTTCACCAAGCAAAATTGTTTATATCTGAGACCATTTCCCTTCAGAGTCTGAGATCATTATTTTAAAGTAAATTGTCAAATGCTCTAGAGTTGATCTCAGTTCAGTTCTGCCATTTGCTGCTCTATGAACCAAGTCCAGGGCATGACATTAAGCCTGTGACTACATAACATGAGAAAAATGTTTTAAGACAGAATAAAACATCACGTACAGTTCCTGGCAGTGAATCTTAACGATTGAAATATCCCTGTCCAAGCGAACATTTCAAGATACTGTTTCATAAAATGATAATCATGCCCACCTCACATATGGTTATAAGAATCTAACGAGATAATGGATGCAAAAAAACACAGCGCTCAAACATGTACAGTAGATTTTCAATAAGCCCCTACCTGAATCAAAATTTCTTGAAGTATACTATTATCCCTGATGGAGGAGGGTGAATTTTAACCAAGTTAAGTAGTATCCATTGCAGGAAATATTTTGACCACCA
The DNA here is from genome assembly GCA_917880005.1 of Nanger dama. NCBI lineage: Eukaryota > Metazoa > Chordata > Mammalia > Artiodactyla > Bovidae > Nanger > Nanger dama. The sequence continues at coordinate 7,020,571 of CAKJTW010000032.1, read as the reverse complement.
GCCTGCTGGTTCTGTCAACTGTGCATTGCCTGATGTATAGCCAAGAATTTTTATCTTTCTCCATTTTTGTACACTGTCCTACAACCTAAATTGGTCTTACATATAACGAGAAAAAAGAAACTGCCTGTATGATGTTGCCTGATGCATACATAAGGAATTCCTGATTCTGAAACCTGTCCTTTATAATTGTGTCAAAATTAAAATGTTAGTATCCACATCTCACATTGAGTTGCTGTCGTTGTTTAGTTGCTAAGTCATGACTAAATCCACATCTTAGGTTGAGAAATCATTACAATATATAAAGTAGGTTCTACTTCTTACTTTAGTTGATTTCTGGAGTCATTGTTAGTTATGTAGGTCAGGTTTCTGTACCCATCATTCAGTTGAGTAAAATGACACCTGAGGTTGTATCCAGGCTGAAGGGCCCCTTTAACCACCAAACCAAATGCCAAAATATCAGAATGTCAGCATGAGAAAGGTTGGCCCAGTACAAACCCTCCATTCAGTCTCTGGTTCTGAACTGCTCTCCCCACCTGCTTCTTTCACCTGACTCCAGCCACATTCTAGCACTTTCGCTGCCAAAGGACTCCTCACTTTTTCGTTTATCACCTTCAAACCTCCATTTTCATGTGCAGCACTATTTCTGAATCTCTGCTCACAGTACATGGTCTCGCTTACTCTCTCTTCCTCCAGGTCTTATTTCCTCCAGGGCCCAGAATGCTCTCCATTTGGCCTCTCTGCCCTGAATCTCATTTTCCTCAGAAGACAGAGCTTCCACTCAGCTTTGCAGGGATTGAAGAAGGGAACAAATGCATGGCATATTGAGTGTCTTGCCCAGAGTTACATGTTTTATTTGCAGCAAAGCTGGGATTTAGAACCAAAACTGACATAGTTTCCTGTACTAACTAATTCTGAGACAAAGCAGATTCTCCTGTGCCTGTGTGAAACCATTTTAGGACAAAAATTCTTTCCAATTTCCTAATGGTTATAATTTCTTAAAACAATTTCTTACTTCCAATTTCCTAAACAATAACTGATCCAGAAAAAAAATAACAACTTTTTGCTCCAGGGAATCCTTATTCCTGAATGGTAAGACTATCAACCAAATAAAATTAACTTGTTGAAACTAGCATCCCACATATTAATGCTGACTTCAAGACCTTTACCTCACTGTGCCCGCCAATCCAAAGTCTTATATCATAAATTCTGTCCAGTTCCAACTGGTAAAAGAACCCAGCCCATGCCCCCAAGTCGCTATAAGTACCCTTCGCTGATTTGCCTCCAGTGAAGAAACAGTCTTACATAGCACCCTGCTTTAGACTTGAAGTAAGTCTAATGAGCTTAGCTTTGCTTGCCAAACAGGTTTTTCTGGTGACTCTTCCACAGCCAATAAATAGAAAGTGACCCCAAATTCAAAATCTGTTTTCTGTTTTCTCTACCATCCTGATTCTTCATCATATGGGTGTTTTTTTTTTTTTAATATTCAAGTATAAAAGTTTCCCTTTAAAATGTGAACTTTGTTGCCATTAACATCTAACCTAAGTCTATTTATATACAATTTAAGTCTATTTATATATTCAATGAAATATGAATAGCACATGACACAGATTTTATTAATAATGGCACTAACTATAATACAAATTATCTTTCATGCATCTTTCAAGCATGATGCATCTTTCACGCATCATTCCAAGTCCCAGCTGAATGCAGACTTCCAGAGAACAGCAAGGAGAGATAAAGAACAATGTTCACCTTCTTAAGTGAACAATGCAAAGAAATAGAGGAAAACAACAGAATGGGAAAGACTAGAGATCTCTTCAAGAAAATTAGAGCTACCAAGGGAATATTCCCATGCAATGATGAGCACAATAAAGGACAGAAATGGCAAGGATCTAACAAAAAACAGAAGAGATTAAGAAGAGGTGGCAAAAGAGATTGGAGGGTCTGGAGAGAGCATGGAAGCCCCACATCCTTTCCCAGGCTTTGCCCCCTGCATCTCATCCATCTGCCTGTTCCTGAGTTAGATCCTTTTATATTAAGCCAGTGACCTAAGATCAAGCCCTGAGCCTTTGGAGTGGGAGCACTGACTCCAAGACCCTAGACTACCAGAGAACTGACCTTAGGGAATATCAAATATCAAATAGTGAGAACTCACACAAAGGAAACCACTTGAATACAAGACCCAGCATCACCCAACCACCAGCAGCACCCTGTGCAGGATGCCTCATCTAAACAACAAACAAAACAAAAATACAAACCCAATCATCAGCTGACAGGATTACCACTTCATTCATTCAGAGGAATGAATTCCTTTTTCAGAGGAAAAACAAACAAACAAACACCAGCACAAAATTCACCCTATATGAAGCTTACACAAACCACTGGACTAATGTTAGGAGGGCAGAAAACAAAAGAAAGAATTCAACCTTCTTCAAAGAAAGAATTCAACTTTCCTCAAAGCCTGGGAAAAGGAGATCTCAAACACAATAAGTTAAAAAAATAATAATAATGAACAGGCAGAGAAATACTACACAAATGAAGGAAGAAGCTAGAAACACAGAAGTCCAAACAAATGAAGAGGAAATGGGCAAACTGCTTGAAAAAAGAATTCAGAATAAGGATAGTAAAGATGATCAAAAACCTTAAAAACAAAATAGAGAAAACACAAGAATCAATTAACAAAGACCTAGAAGAATTAAAGAATAAACGTACAGAGACAAACAATACAATTACTGAAATTAAAAATACTCTAAAAGGGATCAATAGCAGAATACCTGAAGCAGAAGACTGAATCAGTGAGCTGGAAGATAAAATAACGGCAATAACTTCTGAAGAGCAGAATAAAGTAAAAGAATAAAAAGAACTGAGGACAATCTCAGAGACCTCTGGGACAATATCAAATGCACCAACATTCAAGTTATGGGGATCCCAGAAGAAGAAGAGAAAAGGAAAGGGTATGAGAAAATTTTTGAAGAGATTATAGTTGAAAATTTCCCCAACATGGAAAAAGAAATCATCAATCAAATCCAAGAGGCATAAAGAGTCCCATACAGGGTAAACCCAAGGAGAAACACACCAAGACACATACTAATCAAACTAACAAAGACTAAACAAAGGAAAGAATATTAAAAGCATCAAGGGAGAAGCAATAAGTAAAATACAAGGGAAAATCCCTAAGCTTAATAGCTGATCTTTCAGCAGAAACTCTGCAGGCCAGAAGTGAATGGCAGGATATATTTAAAGTGCTGAAAGGGAAAAATCTACAACCAAGATTACTGTACACAGCAAAGATCTCATTCAATATTGATGGAGAAATAAAAAGCTTTTCAGACAAGCAAAAGTTAAAAGAATCCAGTTCCACCAAACGAGCTTTACAACAAACGTTAAAAGGGCTTATATAGTCAAGAAATACAACAGAAAAAAAAGATCTACAAAAGCAACCCCAAACAATTAAGAAAACGTCAATAGGAATATATATATTGCTAATTACTTTAAATGTAAATGGATTAAATGCTACAACCAAAAGACACAGACTGGCTGAATGGATACAAAAACAAGACCCATATATATGTGTCTACAAGAAACCCACTTCAGACCTAAAGACACATATAGACTGAAAATGAGAGGATGGAAATGGGAAGCAAAGGAAAGCTGGAGAAGCAATCCTTATATCAGACAAAATAGACCTTAAAATAAAGAATATTGCAAGAGATAAGGAAGGACACTACATAATGCTCAAGGGATCAATCCAAGAGGAAGACATCAGTTCAGTTCAGTCCCTCAGTCGTGTCCAACTCTTTGCGACTCCATGAATCACAGCACACCAAGCCTCCCTGTCCATCACCAACTCCCGGAGTTCACTGAGACTCACATCTATCGACTCCAGTGATGCCATCCAGCCATCTCAGCCTCTGTCATTCCCTTTTCCTCCTGCCCCTAATCCCTCCCAGCATCAAAGTTTTTTCCAGTGAGTCAACTCTTCACATGAGGTGGCCAAAGTACTGGAGTTTCAGCTTTAGCATCATTCCTTCCAAACAAATCCCAGGGCTGATCTCCTTCAGAAAGGACTGATTGGATCTCCTTGCAGTCCAAGGGACTCTCAAGAGTCTTCTCCAACACCACAATTCAAAAGCATCAATTCTTCGGTGCTCAGCCTTCTTCACAGTCCAACTCTCACATCCATACATGACCACAGGAAAAACCATAGCCTTGACTAGACGGACCTTAGTCGGCAAAGTAATGTCTCTGCTTTCGAATATGCTGTCTAGGTTGATCATAACTTTTCTTCCAAGGAGTAAGCTTCTTTTAATTTCATGGCTGCAATCACCATCTGCAGTGATTTGTAAATAACCATGCACCCAACATAGGAGTAACACAATACATAAAACAGACAGTAACAGACATAAAAGGAGAAACTGACAGTGAAACAATAATAGTAGGCGAGTTTAACATCCCACTCACACCAATGGACAGATCATCAAAACAGAAAATTAATAAGGAAACACAAATCTTAAATGATACATTAGAAGAGTTGCATCTCATTGATATCTTCAAGACATTCCATACAAAGGCAGAATGCACCTTCTCAAGTGCAATGGAACATTCTTCAAGATAGACCGCATCTTGGGTCACAAATCAAGCCTCAGTAAATTTAAGAAAATTGAAATCATATCAAGCATCTTCTCTGACCACAATGCTATGAGACTAGATATAAATTATAAGAAAAAAAAAACTGTAAGAAACACAAACACACAGAGATTAAACAACACATTTCTAAATAACCAACAGGTTACTGAAGAAATCAAAAATTTCTAGAAACAAATGACAATGAGAACACAGCTCAAAACCTATGGGATGCAACAAAAGCAGTCCTAAGAGGGAAGTTTATAGCAATACAATCCTACCTCAAGAAAAACGTCAAATAGACAACCTAACTTTACACCTAAAATAACTGGTAAAGGAAGAACAACAACAACAAAAAAAATTAGTAGAAGGGAAGAAATCATAAAGATCTGAGCAGAAATGAATGAAAAAGAGATGAAAGAAACAATAGTAAAGATTAATAAAACTAAAAGCTGGTTCTTTAAGAAGATAAACCTTTAGCCAGACTCATCAAGAAAAAAAGAGAAGAATCAAATCAACAAAATTAGATTTTAAAAAGGAGAGGTTTCAATACACAATACAGAATACAAAGGATTATAAGAGACTATCATGAACAACTATATGGCAATAAAACTGATAACCTGGAAGAAATGGACAGATTCTTAGAAAAGTTCAATCTTCCAAGACTGAACCAGGAAGAAATAGAAATTATGAACAATTCAATTACAAGCACTGAAGTTGAAGTTGTGATCAAAAATCTAAAAACAAAAGCCCAGGAGCAGATGGCTTCTCAAGAAAATCCTATCAAACATTTAGAGAAGAGCTAATGCCTATGCTTCCAAAACTCTTTCAAAAAACTTCAAAGGAAGGAACACTTCCAAACTCATTCTACAATACCACCATTACCCTGATACCAAAACCAGACAAAGACAACACCAAAAAGAAAACTACAGGCCAATATCACTGGTGAATATAGATGCAAAAACCTCAACAAAAGTTTAGCAAACAGAATTCAGCAAAACATCAAAAAGCTCATACACCATGATCAAGTTGGGTTTATTCCAGGGATGCAAGGATTCTTCAGTATACACAAATCAATCAATATGGTGATACACCATACTAACAAACTGAAAAATAAAAATCATATGATCATCTCAATAGATACAGAAAAATCCTTTAACAAAATTCAGCACCCATTTATGATCAAAACTCTTCCCAAAATGGGCATAAAAGGAACCTACCTCAACATATATGTATAGATGTGAGAGTTGGACTGTGAAGTAGGCTGAGTGCTGAAGAATTGATGCTTTTGAACTGTGGTGTTGGAGAAGACTCTTGAGAGCCCCTTGGACTGCAAGGAGATCCAACCAGTCCATGCTGAAGGAGATCAACCCTGGGATTTCTTTGGAAGGAATGATGCTAAAGCTGAAACTCCAGTACTTTGGCCACCTCATGCAAAGAGCTGACTCATTGGAAAAGACTCTGATGCTGGGAGGGATTGGAGGCAGGAGGAGAAGGGGACAACAGAGCATGAGATGGCTGGATGGCATCATGGACTCGATGGACATGAGTCTGAATGAACTCCCAGAGATGGTGATGAACAGGGAGGCCTGGTGTGCTGCAGTTCACAGGGTCGCAAAGAGTCAGACACGACTGAGCAACTGAACTGAACTGAACTGTACTGAACCTCAACATAGAAAAGGCCATATATGATAAGCTTACAGCAAAGATTATTCTCAATGGTGATAAACTGAAAGCATTCCCCTAAGATCAGGAACAAGACAAGGGTGTCCACTTTCACCACTATTATTCAACATAGTTCTGTAAATCCTAGCTACAGCAATCAGAGAAGAAAAAGCAATAAAAGAATCCAGATCAGTAAAAAAGAAGTAAAGCTCTCACTGTTTTCAGATAACATGATACTGCACATAGAAAACCCTAAAGACACTATCAGAAAATTACTAGAGCTAATCAGTGAATTTAGCAAAGTTGCAGGATACAGAATCAATACACAGAAATCACTTGCATTTCTATATACTAACAATGAAAAGTCAGAAAGAGAAATTAAGGGATCAATCCCACTCGCTATTGCAACAAAAAGATTGAATATCTAGGAATAAACTTACCTAAGGAGACAAAAGAACTGTACACAGAAAATTATACGACACTGATGAAAGAAATCAAAGATGACATAAACAGATGGAGAGATATTCCTGTTCCTGGATAGGAAGAATCAATATTGTGAAAATGACTATACTACCAAATGTAATCTACAGATTCAATGTGATCCCTATCAAATTACCAATGGCATTTTTCACAGAACTAGAACAAAAAATTTCACAGTTCATATGGAAACACAAAAACCCCCAAATAGCCAAAGCAGCCTTGAGAAAGAAGAATGGAGCAGGACGCATCAACCTTCCTGACTTTAGATCACACTACAAAGCTACAGGCATCACGACAGTATGGTACTGGCACAAAAACAGAAATATAGACCAATGAGACAAGATAGAAAGCCCAGAAATAAACCCATGCACCTATGGGTACATTATTTTGACAAAGGAGGCAAGAATATACAGTGAGACAAAGACAGCCTCTTCAGTAAATGGTGCTGGGAAAATTGAACAGCTACATGGAAAAGAATGAAATTAGAACACTTTCTAAAGCCATTCACAAAGATAAACTCAAAATGGATTAAAGACCTACATGTAAGACCAGAAACCGTAAAATTCTTACAGAAAAACATAGGCAGAACACTCGATGACATAAATAAAAGCGAGATGCTCTGTGACCAACCTCTTAGAGTAAGGGAACTAAAAAGCAAAAGTAAACAAGTGGGACCTGATTAAACCTAAAAGCTGTTGCACAGCAAAAGAAGCTATAAGCAAGGTGAAAAGACAACCCTCAGAATGGGGGGGAATAATAGCAAATGAAACAACTGACAAAGGGTTAATTTCTAAAATATGCAAACAGCTCATACAACACAATACCAGAAAAATAAACAACCCAATCAAAAAGTAGGAAAAAGACCTAAACAGACATTTCTCCAAAGACATACAGATGGCTAACAAACACATGAAAAGATGCTCAACATTCTCACTATTAGAGAAATGCAAATCAAAACTACAATGAGATATCACCTCACACCAGTCAGAATGGCTCATCAAGAAGTCTACAAACAATAGATGCTGGAGAGGGTGTGGAGAAAAGGGAACGCTCTTGTACTGTTGGTGGGAAGGTAAATTGACACAGCTACTATGGAAGATGGTATGGAGATTCCTTAAAACACTAGGAATAAAACTGCCATATGACCCAGTAATCCCACTCCTAGGCATATCTCTGAGGAAACAAAAATTGAAAGAGACACATGTATCCCACTGTTCACTGCAGCACTATTTACAATAGCTAGAACATGGAAGCAACCTAGATGCCCATCGACAGATGAATGGATAAAGAAGTTGTGGTACATAGACACAATGGAATATTACTCAGCCATAAAAAAGAAATGCATTTGAGTCCATTCTGATGAGGTGGATGAACCTAGAAACTATTATACAGAGTGAAGTAAATCAGAAAGAGAACTTTACAAAAAAAGGTCTTAATGACCCAGATAACCATGATGGTATGGTCACTTAACTAGAGTCAGACATCCTGGAGTGTGAAGTCAAGTGGGTTTATGAAGTGGAACTCCACCTGAGCTATTTCAAATCCTAAAAGAAGATGTTGTGAAAGTGTTGCACTCAATATGCCAGCAAATTTGGAAAACTCAGCAGTGACCACAGGACTGGAAAGGTTAGCTTTCATTCTAATCCCAAAGGCAATACCAAAGAATGTTCAAACTATTGTACAATTACACTCATTTTACATGCTACCAAGGTAATGCTCAAAATCCTTCAAGCTAGGCTTCAGCAGTATGTGAACTGAGAATTTCCAGATGTATAAGCTGGATTTAGACGAGTCAAGGAACCAGAGATCAAATTGCCAACATCTTTTGGATTACAAAAAAGCAAGGGAATTCAAAAAATAACATACTTCTGCTTCACCAACTACACTAAATGCTTTTGCTGTGTGGATCACAACAAACTGTGGAAAATTATTAAAGAGATGGGAATACCAGACCACCTGACCTGTCTTCTGAGAAACCTGTATGTAGGACAAGAAGCAACAGTTAGAACCAGATTTGGGACAACGAACTGGTTAAATACCAGGAAAGGAATACGTCAAGGCTATATATTGTCACCTTGCTTATTTAACTTATATGCAGAGTACATAATGCAAAACGCTGGGGTGGATGAATCACAAGCTGGAATCAAGACTGCCATGATAAACATCAACAATCTCAGATATGCAGATGATACCACTCTAATGGCAGAAAGCAAAGAGGAACTAAATAGCTTGTTGATGAGCGTGAAAGGGGAGAGTGAAAAAGCTGGCTGAAAACTCAACTTTTAAAAACAAAGATCATGGCAGCCAGTCTTGTCACTGCATGGCAAATAGGGGAAAAGTGCAAACATAACAGATTTTATTTTCTTGGGCTCCAAAATCACTGCTGACAGTGACTACAGCCGCAAAATTTAAAAGATGCTCCTTTGAAGAAAAGCTATGACAAACTTAGCATATTAAAAGGCAAGACATCACTTTGCTGACAAAGGTCTGTGTAGTCAAAGCTTCAGTCTTTCCAGTAGTCTTGTAGTCAGGTATGGATGTGAGAATTGAACCATAAAGAAGGTTGAGCACCAAAGAATCAGTGTCTTCAAACTGTGGTGCCAGCGAGGACTCTTAAGAGTCCCTTGGACTGCAAGGAGATCAAGCCAGTCAATACTAAAGGAAATCAACCCTGAATATTCATTGAAAGGACTGATGCTGAAGCTGAAGCTCCAATCCTCTGACCACCTGATGCGAAGAGCCAACTCATTGGAAGAGACCCCAATGCTGGAAAAGATTGAGGGCAGAGGAAAGGGGGCATCAGAGGATGAGATGGTTGGATGTCACCACCCACTCAATGGACATGAGTTTGAGCAAACACTGGAAGATAGTGAAGGACAGGGAAGCCTGGCATGCTGCAATTCATGGGGTCACAAAGAGTCAGACATGACTTAGCAACATAATAACAAAGTTCCAGACTTTACATGTATTATCTTATTTATTCCTAACACCATGTCAGCAAGACAAACTATTTTCCCCACTTTGTTGTTATTCAGTCACTCAGTCATGTCTGATTGCTTGGGACCCCATGGACTATATATTAAGTTCAAAGAGGTGAAATAACTATCCTAAGCCCACACAGCTTGAAAGCACTGGATTCTGGATTCATCCAAGCAACTTACCTTGAGAACCCAGAATTTTACATATTATGCACTGTTTAGAATTTTTAAGTAGCACTAATTTCAAAACCTCTCTTTTTCTACTATGTAAAAATATCCTGATGGTGCAAAAAAATATGGGAAAAGGCATAAAACTCCTAGAGGAAAAACTTGGGTAAAATCTTCTGTCAGCCAAGGGGGCAATATAAATTTGGCAAGGGTGGTACTGTATATTGGTACACTCTTCGGAGAATGCTTTGGCAATGTCTAACAAAATTATACACATAAACACATACATTTTCTTATACACATAAGACATGGCTGGAAAAATACAAGAAAGAGAACATAGGAGACAGGGGAAAGGCATTGGGAGGGAAATATTTTTACTAACTTTTATAATTTTTAGTATTAAACCATGTTTCCTTATTCAACGTATAGTGATAGTTGCTCAGTCTGACTCTTTGGGACCCCATTGGACTGTAGCCTGCCAGACTCCTCTGTCCATGGAATTCTCCAGGCAAGGATATTGGAATGGGTTGCCATTTCCTTCTCCAATTCAAAATATAAGTGTAATCTAAAAATAAATAAAAAGGATGGTGCAACCAACTGTTTAGAAAGACCCTTACCCTAGCCAGTTTAGATTCAAAAGTAATTGCTGGTGTTATACCCACTTCCCAACTGCTCAGTCCTATTCTAAACCACTGCCTGGTGCATATTTGATGGATATATTTCTTGTAAATATAAAAATAATATAACTTCACGAATCTGTATATGTCAGCAAATCCCACAGGATTTGTGTATTATTTCTACCCAGCCTATTTAATTTTTATCATGGTTTCAGTATTTTTCAAGAAATATTTCAATCCATCGCCTTCCCAGAGGCCTTCAACATTTCCAAAGAACATGAACGAAGGAAGAACTGTGTTCTTCTGTCAGTGGTAGCATTCTCTGTTTTTAATGTATCTGAAATTCAAATTATTTTTGAAGTGAAAGGAAATAATTTGCAAAGCCTGCAGAGGCTCTAAACTTGTGTGTGTGAATAAATGTAAGAGGATGACTCAACTTCAGCTCTGAACTGTGTGTGTGGGAGGCAGTCACCTGCCGAGCACCACATGTGCCAAGCTAACTTCATTAATGTGGGAGATGGCTCACCGAAGTTAAACAAGTTAGAGCACATTTTTTTCATTTCCTCTCATACGTGGGTACTTGCCCTCTAGCCAGTGGAACCAGAACTTAAGTGTAGAAGGAGACAGGAGAGGGCCTGTGAGCAACTCCCGTGACTCTGCTATTCACATCCCCAAGCATACCTCTGCCACTGATGAGAGAGCGTATGGTGGGGCTCTGATACTGAGGGTCCTCTAACTTACAGAACCCAAGACTCTGCGGGAGAGCACATTTCACTACTTCAAAGTCTGCAGTCCTAGAAAAACAGACCATTGTCGACAGCCCTACATGACCTGATGGCATTATTATTATCAACATCTTGGGTGCTTCTATGTGCTAACCACACCAGCAGGCATTTTTGGATACATTTTTTTCCTAACCATCACAATGACTTTAGGAGACAAATGTAATCTCAACTTTTTCAAATGAAGAGATTGTGAGGCTCAGAAAGATTAAGTGACCTATTAAGATTACCAGGTTGAGCCAGGAGGGAATTCAGGTTATTCTGACTACCTGCCCTACACCATCTCGTTGTAAGTACTTAGAATGGAACTATTTACCAAATTAAAAAAAAAAAAAAAACCTCAACAAACCAAAGTAGCATCAGACATAACCACTGCTGCTGCTGCTGCTGCTGCTGCTGCTGCTGCTGCTGCTGAGTCGCTTCAGTCATGTCCGACTCTGTGTGACCCCAGAGACAGCAGCCCACCAGGGCCCCCCCCGTCCCTGGGATTCTCCAGGCAAGAGCACTGGAGTGGGTTGTCAGACATAACTGGGGTGTATAAATGGTGTCAGTAGATAGTACTATCACTCCGTTCCCACACGGAACATCATCCCGGCTCACTGAGTCACTTGGCAAAGAGCAAGGGTTCTCTGCATCTCACACATCACCCTCTCCCTTGTGTCTTAAAGCATTCACTACTCTCCAGTCTAAAAGAAGGATGAGGCGCTAGCTTCTAGCCAGTTGCTCCTCTGAAGCCCAGCCTCCTTTGAAGCATGTATGTTTGTTTCCAGAGCATGGACTCTTCTTGGAGGATGATTATTTTTCAAAAATATGAAATGAGTCTACTACCCAGAGCATTTTCTCCCCGACATGGCCTTTGCCTTAGTCACAAGTTCATCTCAAGTAGATCTGCTCTGCACAGCATTTCAAATGTGCATGTTATGGGTAGCCGACTTTCTTTCTTTTCATATACACCTTCTGAACATCAATCAGGCTTTCTCCAAGAAAGATGATAAGTTTTCTACATTTCTCTCCCAACTTATTAGGAATTCCCTCTTTTCACCAATATGGTTTAGCAAAAACTGGTAGGAAGAAAGCGACCAAGTCAATGGGGCACTTGGCCTCCTTCACATTCAGACATGAATAGGGAAGCCACCAAAACTATGGCATGAAGCTCCCTCAAGATCCAGAAAAACACAGGGCTTGTTCTCAAAAGAAAAATTCATCCTTAAGCACACATACCCACATCAAATCTTACCCTTTTTTTTTTTTTTTTTCATTTTTCTTTCAGGCTGTGTCTCTCCATCTAGGTGCTGGATTGACCATGCTCCTCCCAGTTCCCAGCATGCCCCACACTTGTTGGCACATACACATACACATTAAAAAACAAAAGATGATTTTTACAGAAAAAAAATTATTAACTTCATAAACTACAGTATAAGTTCCTTGGGAATAAGAGTTGAGTTTTGCCCATGATGCCCCATGCTTTATCCAGAGCAGATATACACGGAGTTTAAGCATAAAATAATATTTTTAACAGACATTTGAAAACCTAAACATTTTCATGAAGACTGTATCCCTTCAGGGTGGTAACCTTGAGTGTTACACACATGATTTAAAGATATTTTTGTTATTTAATACAAGCATAATAATTCTCTCATCGCATTCAGTTCAGTTCAGTTCAGTCGCTCTGTCATGTCCAACTCTTTGTGACCCCATGAATTGCAGCACACCAGGCCTCCCTGTCCATCACCAACTCCCGGACTTCACTCACACCCACGTCCATTGAGTCAGTGATACCATCCAGCCATCTCATCCTCCGTCGTCCCCTTCTCCTCCTGCCCCCAATCCCTCCCAGCATCAGGGTCTTTTCCAATGAGTCAACTCTTCGCATGAGGTGGCCAAAGTATTGGAGTTTCAGCTTCAGCATCTGTCCTTCCAAAGAACACCCAGGACTGATCTCCTTTAGAATGGACTGGTTGGATCTCCTTGCAATCCAAGGGACTCTCAAGAGTCTTCTCCAACAACACAGTTCAAAGGCATCAATTCTTCGGTGCTCAGCCTGCTTCACAGTCCAACTCTCACATCCATACATGACCACAGGAAAAACCATAGCCTTGACTACATGGACCTTTGTTGGCAAAGTAATATCTCTGCTTTTCAATATGCTGTCTAGGTTGGTCATAACTTTTCTTCCAAGGAGTAAGTGTCTTTTAATTTCATGGCTGCAGTCACCATCTGCAGTGATTTGGGAGCCCCTCAAAATAAAGTCTGACACTATTTCCACTGTTTCCCCATCTATTTCCCATGAAGTGATAGGACCAGATGCCATGATGCCATGGTCTTCATTTTCTGAATGTAGAGCTTTAAGCCAACTTTTTCACTTTCCTCTTTCACTTTCATCAAGAGGCTTTTCAGTTCCTCTTCACTTTCTTCCATAAGGGTGGTGTCATCTGCATATCTGAGGTTATTGATATTTCTCCCGGCAATCTTGATTCCAGCTTGTGTTTCTTCCAGCCCAGTGTTTCTCATGATGTACTTTGCATATAAGTTAAATAAGCAGAGTGACAATATACAGCCTTGGCATACTCCTTCCTTTTCCTATTTGAAACCAGTCTGTTGTTCCATGTCCAGTTCTAACTGTTGCTTCCTGACCTGCACACAAATTTCTCAAGAGGCAAGTCAGGTGGTTTGGTATTCCCATCTCTTTCAGAATTTTCCACAGTTTATTGTGATCCACACAGTCAAAGGCTTTGGCATAGTCAATAAGACAGAAATAGATGTTTTTCTGGAATTCTCTTGCTTTTTCAATCACATTACTCTCATATTAAATTTGTTCAAAAAATAATCATCATAAACTATCATGACCCAGGAATTTTGATAGACACTGAAGACTCAAAATGAAGCCATACGTGAAAATGAACTACAGAGCTATGTAGCAAAATTGAGGTGTAAACCACTTGCACAGCACAAAAGATCACAACCAGTTCTCACTAGGAGGTTCTAGGCTTGCAAGGACAAGTAAGACTTTTACAAAGAAAGAAGAGAGGCATCTCAACAGCCTAATCAAATGTACAAGTTTTAGAAGCAGACAATACATACGCTGTACTTGACAAGAGGCAAGGGGCTGGCACTCATCTTCATCCTTTTAGGACAGATGTGATTTTCTTTTGAATTTGTCAAAGGTCTTTATGATAGAATAGCAAACTCCTTGTAAAAACCATTTCAGTTTAAGTACGGTTTATAAACGTGCTCTTGGGTCGTGTCTAAGACAAAATTTATAGATTTGAGTGATAGCAATACAAACAATAACTTAAAGAGTATACAGTTCTCGTCAACACATATATTTTGGTTAAGTGTTTAAAAATTAATCTTAACTTTCTTCAGTCCAAGCTCCTAATTTATTGTGCAACTAAAGAATTAGTGATTTTTGAAAAGTAAAAGTTAACAAAATCCTGGGTTCAAATTACTATGAAGAGATAAGTCCATGGAATTAGGTTAAATTGGGAACTAGAAATAAGAGCACATGTTTCTTTTGGTCTCAAACTATTACAGCTCACAGGCAAAGAAATAAAGTATTTCAAACTTTTTCTAGAACTATTTGTAAGGGTTTATTTCATGCTATGCTTTAAGTGACTTTTATTAGATATTGTCAAAAGAGTAAACAAACACTTGCCAAAAGCTAATCAAAACTCAAATTACTTTTAGTCTTTTGATTATTGGATGACTAAATTTTTATGGTAGAAGGTGTGGAAAATACTAGAAAGCTCAAATAAAAAGAGTATAATTACCCATGACTCTCACTGCAGTCATTATTTTATTGTTTCCCTTATTTTCTATTCTTTTGCATTTTTTTCAAAACTGTAATCATTACATAGATGCTCTGTGTCTTCACTATTTTGTTTAATAATATATTATGTCTATTGACCACTAGAAACTTTAATGTAGCTTTTTCCAGCTGAGAAGGCAAAAGAAAAAAGTGTCGGCTTGGCATGGAGTATCAGTTTTTTCAATATTGAGGACTAACCAACACGCTTCATTAACCATGATGTCCTTCTTGGTAGACTCTCTCCAGGGAAAGTTTATTTGGCAAGACTCTTTGCAGTTTTAAGATAATTAACTCCAAATGTCACCCTGCTTATTTAACTTATATGCAGAGTACATCATGAGAAATGCTGGAGTGGAAGAAACACAAGCTGGAATCAAGATTGCCGGGAGAAATATCAATAACCTCAGATATGCAGATGGCACCACCCATATGGCAGAAAGTGAAGAGGAACTAGAGGAAAGTGAAAGAGGAGAGTGAAAAAGTTGGCTTAAAGCTCAACATTCAGAAAACGAAGATCATGGCATCCAGTCTCATCACTTCATGGGAAATAGATGGGGAAACAGTGGAAACAGTGTCAGACCTTATAATTTTGGGCTCCCAAATCACTGCAGATGGTGATTGCAGCCATGAAATTAGAAGATGCTTACTCCTTGGAAGAAAGTTATGACCAACCTAGATAGCATATTCAAAAGCAGAGACATTACTTTGCCGACTAAGGTCCGTCTAGTCAAGGCTATGGTTTTTCCAATAGTCATGTATGAATGTGAGAGTTGGACTGTGAAGAAGGCTGAGCGCCAAAGAATTGATGTTTTTGAACTGTGGTGTTGGAGAAGACTCTTGAGAGTCCCTTGGACTGCAAGGAGATCCAACCAGTCCATTCTGAAGGAGATCAGCCCTGGGATTTCTTTGGAAGGAATGATGCTAAAGCTAAAACTCCAGTACTTTGGCCACCTCATGCGAAGAGTTGACTCATTGGAAAAGACTCTGATGCTGGGAGGGATTGGGGGCAGGAGGAGAAGGGGGACGACAGAGGATGAGATGGCTGGATGGCATCACTGACTCGATGGACATGAGTCTGAGTGAACTCTGAGAGATGGTGATGAGCAGGGAGGCCTGGCGTGCTGTGACTCATGGAGTCGCAAAAAGTTGAACATGACTGAGCGACTGAACTGAACTGAACTCCCAATAGATCCTTTGTTTTAATCCATAAAGACAAAAGCGTTCTACATGTAATGGCATGTGGATTTAATTTCTTCCATGCTGCCTTTCACTGGAGTACCATCCAGTAGAATGAGCATAATGACCTCCAGCTCGTGTTTGGCCTTTGATCAGGTAAGTCCTATTTTGTTGCTAAAAGGTAAATTTCCCTGTAAATTCTGTTTTATGTCATTGGAATACAAACTAACAAATAAATATTAAAGCATTATTGGAAAAACTATTCATGGAATCAGCAACATTTGAAGAATTTTCAAGAGAGAAAAAAATCAGTAATAAAGTTTAAACTCACAGAACAGAGATAAGAAAATTTATTGACACACTAAATGAAGTGCACGGCTTGTCAAATAGCAGTTTATATCAGAAGGTGTAGAAGATACAGGAAAGTCCAAAGAGAAAGAATAAAAATCAGCCACGACTTCACAGCCATTATTTTGGTAAATGGCCTTGCAATCACATAGGGTAGAATTCATCTTTCATTACCATTTCAGAGCAGTGTTTTCACACTGCATATCACAGCCTTCCAGCACACAGCAAAATCAATTCAGTGCATCGTAACTGGAGTCTTAAAATTTGAAATAAAATAGAAGAAAAACTATTAGAAGGAATTATATAATGTAAGAGTAAATATTTCTAAAGCATTTGTTTCAGGCGTGTGCACTGGTGGGTAAGGACGTCCTGAGTAGATCTGTGGGTCATTATTTCAAATGTTCAAAAGTCCCTACTCAGAACAGAGCTTACCAAGGGCTGTTTTCTTGATGAGCTGAGAATGCATTACAATTAAGTGGGAGATACTGCTTTCATCAGCTCTCAGGGCAGCAGTTTGTAGGAGCCCACAGACCACCCCTCTGCAGCTGTGAGAAGTCTTGCCTGGGATTCTCAGAAGACACCCTGAAAGTAAAAGGGCCTGACGGCCATACAACAGTCCCTGTAGGCAGACATATGATGAGGGCCCTCTAAACATGCTGCTTACCCCCACAGTGTTGTGGCTCTGGACAAGGTGACCATCTGGATACCGAGTCCTGTAGCCAGCTGTGATTGCACCACTGCCATTGTGGACAAGCAACACTGGAGTTAATCTAGTTTCCCAAGAATCAGAAAATGTGGCTCAAAATAAGGTGGGTGTGCAACTGGGGCAAGATGCCCACACAGATCCAGAAAGAGGTCCCACGTCTTTTGTTCACATATATTATGCACATCAGTCCTTTTGCAGTAGATGTGCCTTTTCAGCAGCATCCAAGTCAGTAGTAAAGCGACTGCTTTAACACTCAATATGCATTATCTGCAAATTCAGTTCAACCTTCATTTTGAAAAACTTGATATGAAAATACTATGATAAAACTCAAAATTCATTCATATTATCACAAGAAATTTCATCATTACATTTAATATTGAAATATGAATAATACGAGATCCTTTACCTGTAATGTCAATAATTATACATTTTGAATGGTTGTAAAATGGCTTTAAATTTGAAATCACCTGCTGGTGAAAAATAATTCTCGTAAGAATGCAAAACGAATTCATCTCTTAAGAATTCAGAAAGATCATTGAGTCTTAATCAAGACTTTCATTAGCCATTTCAAACATAAAACCTGATATAAAGTGGTAATGTTCAGAAGAGCAAGCACAAATTTATCATTAAAAATTTTGAGCATAAATTATTTGGAAATTTTATACAAATTCAATAAGTATTTTTGGCTTTGTTTTTATGCCATAATAATATGCAACATAAAAGAAATGCAGTATGCTATTTTTAGGAAAACCCCATCAAGCATCAAACCCTTTCTAGTTTATCTGAATATGTAGTTCTAATGAGGTTTATATATATATGTGAGTGTGTGTGTGTGTGTATCCACACACATGCTCAGTCACTCAGTCATATCTGACTCTTTGTGACCCTCTGGAATATAGCCCACCTGGCTTCTCTGTCCATGGGATTTTCCAGGCAAGAATACTGGAGTGGGTTTCCATTTCCTCCTCCTTAGAATATTCCTGACCCAGGGATTGAACCTGCATCTCTCTCTATATATATATAGAGAGAGCTTCTCAGAAAATGTGGCTCAAAATAAGGTGGGTATGCAACTGGGGCAAGATGCCCACACAGACCCAGGAGGAGGTCCCACGTCTTTTTGTTCACATATATTATGCACATCAGTCCTTTTGCAGTAGATGTACCTTTTCAGTGGCATACATATATATAGGGGCTTCCCTGGTGGCTCAGAGGTTAAGGCGTCTGCCTCCAATATGTTCAGAAGCTCTATATATGTACATGCCTATATGTATACATATGCTCTGCAAATTAGGCTACCCATCATTTGACTTATCAACTGGGAGTGATTTCCCTCTAATTTTATTTTACATCCTTGTTCTTTATCATCAATCATGTTCTACATATCCAGATCATAAGCTCCAAGAGAAATGACTGTTTCATCTAGTTTACCAGGCAACCCAAAGCTAATAGGTGCACAATAAACATGTATGAATAATCAAATTGAGGGAAGATATATTTCATCCACTTAAGTAAAAGAATAACACCTAACAGGTATCCAAACTAGAAATTAATTCTCTTCCAGCAGCAATATTTGGCATAAACATGAGAAGTTTGACAATTTCTGGTAACACCAAGAAACATCAATCTGCCACATCCAAAGAGGTGTTTCTGATTCATCTGTTCACACATTACTTTGCCAGCACTATAACAATAATCACTACTTTCACAGACTCAACCAGAACTTATGGTAGCAGATGACTGAAAGTAAAGAGACAGGTTTGTTCCTTTTTTTCCACCTTGATTGCAAACTCTGGAGTCCCAATTAGACTTTCCTCTTTCACCCACCATAGTTCTGGGTATACAACTATACACCAGGTAAGAAAAAATCCAGCATAATTTGAAGACATTGGGCCTCATTGTTTCTTGACTAAGAAAACTACATTATAAGCTTCCTGAGGACAATGACCCACAGCTTTTATTTTCTAATTTCTTCCCCCACCCCATTAGCAGTTAATACAATACAGATAAAGAGAGGACAACTCAAAAATATATCACAGTCTGACCATGTGACTGAGTGAGTTACAGTTGCTAAGTCATGTCTGGCTCTTTGCAACTCCATAAACTGTAGCCTGCCAAGCTCCTTTGTCCATGGAATTCTCCAGGCAAGAATACTGGAGTGGGTTGCCATTTCCTTCTCCAGGAGATCTTCCCAACCCAGGGGTCCAACACAGGTGTCCTGCATTGCAGGAGAGTCTTTATCATCTGAGCCACCAGGGAAGCCTGCTATTAAGAGACATTTCTAAGTATAAAGACAGGTCAACTAAAAAGTATAGCGTCTGACTATACAACTAAAAAAGTACAGGAACTAAATGTCAGTTCAATCACTAGCAAATTCCAGAAGGCTGTCCTCACAGTTACGATGAGAGGAGAAAGGCAGGCCTGTCCTCTCAGGAGGCCTTGCAGACTGGAGATGCTTCACACAGTAAAGTCCCAAAACTGTGTCTTACATGATATAACACTTTTTAAAGGAGATAAAAGTCATCCCTCTCCGCCTGCTCTTTATACCTTTTTATAGTATTTTGGAAGCAGCACAGGAAGTGACTTGCCATTGAAAAGCCATTTGTGGCATCACTGGGCCACTAATGGCAGCCCACTCCCAGCAGGTTTATTTGTAAAAATAGGACTTTAAGTTTAACCTAGCAGGCTGCATGCTTCTAATAACATCCGGCAGTTCACAGTTGATTTTGAATATGCCCCAGGTTCCAAGCGGATCACGGAACTAAATCATCTCTTATTTCAGCCTGCTCATTTTGAACCAACTCATTTTACAGTATGGTTAGCATGGCCTTTCCAGCTAAGGATGATTGCTCAAAGCACTTAGGGCAATGTTGTCTTAGCCCAGCATCTAGAATGAGGTAGTTGACACAAATTGCATCGTATGCTTCTTGAGATTTAATGTTGTTACTGCCAGGAGAATATTTTTGCAAAGGTTACTGATGTATAACAAAATCAAACATGCACCAAAACTGAACCCTCAATCAGAATTCCTCTTTAGTCCAAGATTCCAGTTACATCTCTTTTCTTAAGTGTAGGCTATTAACCAAAAAGACAACAAACAAAATCTGCATTTCTTAATATCACAAATCTTTGGTATAATAACAATATGAAAAAATACTGTCCACTGTACAAATCCTTTGGTTCCAAAATAAATACAATGAACACTTCTAAGATTTCATACCAAAATGCTATCTGTTCATTGCGTACTCTTTATACTAAACCTAACTGTTACTTGTGGAGCTCCAAAAGCAATGGCATTGATTAATGTTTTCTTTCTGTGTTCTATGTTAAAGGGAAGGAAGGCTAACATAAGAAGAAATGTTAGGAAGCACTATAAATATATGGAGGACATACTGGATATCCTAAAAATGATCTCTGAGTAACAGAACAATTCACTTTAATTTCCTAGAAGCATGCTGTGCTGGAGGTCATAAAATTTTAAACTGTCCAATTAGATTTTATATCAAGCAGTACAATTTAGCCTTCTGTGGATCCATGAACTCTGGCTCACCATGCATTAAACAGTCCTGCAAATCACTACATACAAGATGACTTGCATAGTATGCACATATTCTTATTAATTACTTATTTAATGCTAATGTAATTAGGAACTGGCCATAATATGTTGGGTCCTTATTTTAATTACAGTTATACATCCTGTAATAATCTTAAAGAAAGCCCCTTTTGAACCTACGATCAGAATTTTCCCTTTTATTTCTATGATTTCCATTTAATTGATCTGTTCTTCACAGCTTACATTTTAAATTTAGCTGTGATTAAGCCAAATGGCACAGTGGTAAAGAATCTGCCTGCCAATGCAGGGATGCAAGAGACACGAGTTTGATTGCTTGGTTGGGAAGATCCTGTGGAGTAGGAAATGGCACTCCAATGTTCTTGCCTGGGAAATTTCCATGGACAGAGGAGCCTGGGAGCCTACAGTCCATGGGGTCACAAAGAGTCGGACAAGACTGAGCAACTGAGCAGGTTATGCACAGGTGTAGCTAAATAGCCTTTATTCCCTTCTAGAAAGTTCCACCTAGTCACTATTTGTCTCAGGAACATAGGAAGGACACAGATAAAAGTGGATGCATCTACAAATCAATAGATTGCATTTGCTCTCATAAACCATCAGCATTAATACGTTGGTGATTTGTTCTCTATAGTCACTTACTCTCATTGTTGAAAATGACACAATAGTCTTCAAAAACTGGTAGTAGACCAATACACTAAAACAATTTAGGTCTTTCTTCAAGGCCTGAGGTCATCAAAATGATCACATCTTTCCTTCACCACACCATCCTCCAGGTGAGGGATGAAGTCAAGGAATCCACAAAAGGGATAGGTCATTAGAAGAGAAAATTATTCTTATTTCCAAACTATGCTTTTGGCATATCTTTTTTTCTTTGCTTTCTCTGAAAGAGAGTCCCCCAAAACTTTCAGATGAACAGATTTTAAATGGTTCTAGGAATCCGTTCTGTTTGTTGAGATAACCTATCCAAATTTGGAAAACTATTGAATTTAACCTAAACCAATGAAGTTTCTAAAGTAACCATGGCACACAAACACTCCTGAAAAATGTTTCTAATTCATATTTCAGTTTGAAAAAGAATATGTAGAAATTCAAAAGAAAAACAATGGAGGAATAAATTCATTAAAATATTATTTTTTGTATTAAATAAATATCTAAGGGTAACTCTGGGATCTGTATTTTTAAATCTTGTTTACTAAATTTTCAAGATAAATAATGTTTTCAGGCATTTTTTTAAAAAGATCTTAGAGTCAGATAATACAGATAGAATTATTTTTGTGAGATTTATGAAACTAAAAATTTAATGTGAATATTCAAGATGATCCAGTGAAGAGTAAATAGAAGTTATAAATACATGCTACAAAATAAGTGAGCTTTGAAAACATTCAGTTCAGTTCAGTCACTCAGTCATATCCAACACTTTGCGACCCCATGCATGCCAGGCCTCCCTGTCCATCACCAACTCCCGGAGTTCACTCAGACTCGCGTCCATCGAGTCAGTGATGCCATCCAGCCATCTCATCCTCTGTCATCCCCTTCTCCTCCTGCCCCCAATCCCTCCCAGCATCAGAGTCTTTTCCAATGAGTTACTTTTCACATGACGTGGCCAAAGTGCAGAGTTTCAGCTTTAGCATCATTCCTTCCAAAGAAATCACAGGGCTGATCTCCTTCAGAATGGATTGGTTGGATCTCCTTGCAATCCAAGGGACTCTCAAGAGTCTTCTCCAACACCACAGTTCAAAAGCATCAATTCTTTGGTGCTCAGCCTGCTTCACAGTCCAACTCTCGCATCCATACATGACCACAGGAAAAACCATAGCCTTGACTAGACGGACCTTAGTCGGCAAAGTAATGTCTCTGCTTTTGAATATGCTATCTAGGTTGGTCATAACTTTTCTTCCAAGGAATAAGCGTCTTTTAATTTCATGGCTGCAATCACCATCTGCAGTGATTTTGGAGCCCAAAAAATAAAGTCTGACATTGTTTCCACTGTTTCCCTATCTATTTCCCATGGAGTGATGGGACCGGATGCCATGATCTTCATTTTCTGAATGTTGAGCTTTAGGCCAACTTTTTCATTCTCCTCTTTACTTTCATCAAGAGGCTTTTTAGTTCTTCTTCACTTTCTGCCATAAGGGTGGTATCATCTGCATATCTGAGGTTATTGATATTTCTCCCGGAAATCTTGATTCCAACTTGTGCTTCATCCAGCCCAGCATTTCTCATGATGTACTCTGCATATAAGCTACACCACATGAAAAAGTAAAAAAAAAAAAAAAAAAAAAAACCACAAACTGTATGATTCCATTTATTTAAAATGTGCAAAACAGGAAAATCCATAGGGCTTCGCTGGTAGTTCAGTGGGTAAAGAATCCATCTGCAATGCAGGAGACTGGGGTTCAACCCCTGGGTCAGGAAGATCCCCTGGAGAAGGAAATGGCAACCCACTCCAGTATTTTTGCCTGGAAGCTATCCACGGACAGAGGAGCCTCGTGAGCTACAGTCCCTGGAGTCACAAGAGTCAGACACAACTTAGCAATTAAACCACTATGGAAAATTAATCAGTGCTGCCAGAAGTCTGGGCAGGAGATGGGCAATAGGGAAAATGAGGAGTAACTGCTACTGTATACAGGGTTACTTTTCAGGGTCTTGAAAATGTTCAAAAATCAATGATGGTGATAGTTCCACAACTCTGCAAATATAACAGCTATTGAATGGTATTTAAAACATACATCAATAAAGCTAATATAATTTTATTATATTAAAAGCATAAACCTCACAAAATTTAGAGTGCTAATCTCTCCTATGAACTTCCCTGGTGGCTCAGAAGGTCAAGAATCTGTCTGCCAATGCAGGAGATGCAAGAGACACTGGTTCAATCCCTGGGTTGGGAAGATGCTTTGGCGAAGGAAATGGCAACCCACTCCAGTGTTGTTGCCTGGAAAATTACACGGACAGAGGAGCCTGTCAGGCTACAGTCCATGCGGTCACATGACTGAGTACTAACACTTTCTACACCTTCAGTCTCTGCTACGAGTAGGGAAACAATCACCTTTTAACAGGACTCTTGACAGTAAAGATCAATAATTTCCTTTTTAAACATCTTTAGACAGAGTTACTAACATTTAGAACTTACTTTTTAAAGAGGAAGTGACCATCTTATGTACTGTCGCAGAAAAGGTGAAATTGAATAGTGGAAATAATTACTCGTATCCTGCTGTTGCAAAGGGAGGAGAGCTGCTCAGCATCTACGTTAAACAGATTATCCACTTGATCAGACTGTCCATTTCAGATTGATCACAACCACTCAACTATCGCTCGCCTCTCTGGCTAGCTCTCTGTGATTCTAAACACCATTTTTTCCAGGTCCTCAGACACATGGCAATAAACTAACAACACATTCCAACATGTGTTGCATGGATATGCCCATCTCATCGCACTTATAAAAGCAGAGATTTACAATTCAACCCACAATTGAAATAAACCTAAAGAGCTCAAAGTGATGGATCTTTCACTCATATTAGAGAACTGTGTCTAGAAAATACAAAACAAAGTTAAACGAAACACCTAGGAACAGAGCCGGGAGCTAGTTTTACTAGCTGGTCCCCACCTAATGAAGAGCACTGGTGACAGGGAACATCTCCAAAGAAGTCAGTTTTATTCCTCTTGATAAATTCTTCAGGTATCATCTGTTTCATTCATGAGGCAGGGGAGCCAGGTCACAGAGGGTCTGAGCAATGCATTTACTGTTCTGTGAAACTAGAAACTAAGGCTCCTGTCTCAACTTCTTTTAGTAAGAAAACAATTTTTTAAAAATTCTCAAATCAAGCCTACATGTTTACCATACTTTAATTTGGGGAAGTGAATGTATATAAATCCAGTAGTGGTTTTTAAAATAGATGGAGAAATAGATAAATAAGATAAATAAATAAGACTTGAAAAAAAGCATATTAAATGTAAAACGCAAGATTAGTTGAAAGTCAACCATCCAAAGCCAGGGCTGCTCATGTCACTGAGTCATGGGGAGGAGCAATATGTGTCAAAGACAGTACATGTCAAATGTAGTGGACCCATCAGTCCTTTCTTAGCACTAAGGGAATATTCACCGTTGACTCAGACTAAGTCACTTGTCCGGTGATCCTGGCAGCAAATGTCAGAAAACATTTCCCTCCACTTTATCTGTCACTGACACTTGACCACAGTGTTTTTCTTTCTTCACCAGAGAGAAGAGAAAGTCAACTCAGTCACCTCAGTGCAGGAGGTGGGGCTGTCAGGGGAATGATGGCAAAAGATACACATTTTGAAGATGATGGATTGCCCCCATTGAGTCTTCACATTCACAGTTCAGAACATTTGGGACAGGCTATTATTATCCTAGTGTGACTCAGAGGGGACTCACTCTTCCCCCAACTTGGAAACAAGTTGAAAGCCTATGACATCTTATCCAGGGAAGACATATCTGGCTGTACCCACCCAGGGATCTCTCTGATCGTTGCATGAGCGTTTCTTCATTTCTGTGGCCTGAAAGAAGCAACTAGAGAGTTATTTGCAGAGGAAGGGAAGTTTTGATTGTCACTGAGTTGGGTTAAATTCTTGCAGACATCCCTAAGGTACTGAGTAGGAAGAGAATAGAGATTCCTCTCCACCTCAGTGCAGTCTTTGGGAATTTAGGAAGTGAAGAAAATAAGCAGATCTATGATGTTCCACGGAGAAGGTGTAGGTATAAGAACAATGTCCACATATCCTAAGCTTCATTACCCCCAGTAAAAATCAGAGTAGCAACTGCCACTGGAGCTCAGAAAGAGTACCTGTGGTGGGGTACATGAGCAAGAAGGCTATAAATAATTGAATGAGATAATCAAGGGTACTGCAACTTGAGGGCTTCCTTGGGGGCTTAGCAGGTAAAGAAACCACCTGCAGTGCAGGAGATCCCAGTTCATTCCCTGGGTGAGGAAGATTCTCTGGAGAAGGAAATAGCAGCCCACTCCAGTATTCTTGCCTGGGAAACCCCTTGGACAGAGGAGCCTGGTGGGCTATAGTCCATGGAGTCATAAGATCGGCCAAATCTTAATGACTAAACCACCACCACTGTGATTCAGAGGCACAAGCTAAGCTAAAGGTACGTTTGGAGAAGAATCAGCCAATCATTCTGGCTCTATCAGACAGTGTTCTTAGACTGCACTTTCCCTTTTGTCAAAAGGAAGAGACACAGGCCGATGAAAGTGAGGGAATACTTAAGACACTGGTGATCTGAGATTAACAATAAAGTATACTCACTCAGAGACAGCTAGCAGTAACGGGCCACAGTCCTTGGAGTGCACTTAAACTGGGAGCATCCTTTCCAAGAGAGATCGCTTCATAGTATATATTACCAAGAGCCCCACCTATGACCACAAATTCTGCTTGCCTCATCTCTAGCATTCTGAAAAGGACAAAAAACGACCTTGCTGAAAGAGGTTACAATTATTCTTGACATTTTAGAATGCATCTCTACTGTGTTCAAAATGTTCTGTCAGAGTCTTTAAAATGTGAACTAGAATAGGAGAGTCCAACCTGAAGTTTTCTTTTGAAACAAGAGCTCACCTGTATCTGATTTTGCCTCAAATTCAAACAGATTTTAGCAACTAATTGAAAAGTCTTCATCTTACCCAACTGAAAAACATCAGCAACTCTTTTTAGCTTTACACTGGTTAACTTATGATTAAGAAGTGAAATGGGAAAATATGGATTTATTTTTTGTTAAGAGGCTGTAAACAAACATGTCACTCAGACTAGCTCTGGGTGCAAGCCTATTAATGATTCATGTTCTTCTTTTTAGTTGCCTACATTCTCCACTTTTTCTTTAAAGGGCATATATTACTTTTCAGGGAAAAAAAAGAGTGGTCGAGAAAAGAGAAAGAAAGAAAAATATTACCCTTAGTCTTTACCTTGAAAAAGGAAGGAGATTAAAATAGAAAGGCAAAATACCAGTGTTAACAGTGACTGATTTTAACAATACAGTAAGTGACGATTTTTTTTTCTTTCAACCCGTCTGGTATTTTTCAAATTTTCTACAAAGAATAAGTATTTTTAATTAAAAAGCACTTTGAGGAACAAAGGAAAACTGGAAAGAAAATGTTGCCTTGTTCCATTTTAATTGCCTGGAAATGAAAGTGAAGACTGTAATTATATAACTGGAAGAAAGCTGGGTGGACAGGTCCCACAAAGCTTACTGGAGGCAAATGGCAACAACTCAGCAGCATCTACCTGTGGCCAGCCTTGGTTGCTAGGCAGATCTCACCATCACCAAGCCGTGTGGATCTGAAAGCATCTAAAAGACTGTTCTCCCCTAAAAGAGCACCCATACCAGCCTGCTACTGTCTCTCATGTTCTTGCCAGAGTCCTTTCTTCAGCTTCTTACAATGTGTTCTCCGGAGTTCCCATTTAAATCAAACTGATCTTGAAAAGGGGACTAGCAGCCACTGGCAAATCAGAAAGGTGTAAGTTGCCATGAAAGATCCCCAATCTGGACCAGGCTTCCATGCCAGCGTTTCGTCTCTAAGTCGTAGTGGACACTTGTGCACAATCTTTGACTTCATTTGGAAGCAATTCCCACTTCTATAAAATGAAGGGGTGGACTTAGAATTCCTTATGACACTTCCTAAATATATATCTAAATTCTGTCAGCATTAACTGCTCAGTTTAGACGGCTGCCACCTTGAAAGAACAAAGAACAATGCTGAGGGAATATATAATAAGATGAGCACATGTTCAAGGAGGAAATAGAGGAAAAAGGAAATCAAGAGCCTGGTATATTTCCGAGCATCTTGGTCAACACAAGAAAACTAGATGCTACAATATGCCCCCAAAGGAGATCATCTTCCCAAAGTAAAACCCGATTCACTTAAATTATTTTCTGATTCAGTCTTGATACTGAGACAAGAACCTCAGTTTAATGTCTAATCTCAAGAGACCATCGCATATTAAATGAGGTTTTTATTAAGTGACTCAGAAACTACTGAGAATGATCATTCTATTAACATTCCTATAAGATGAAGATATTAAAAATATGTAGCTATTCTCCTATATGTTTACATGAGTGAGCTCCCAGCTCTCCTTCAGCAGATTGACAGAACAGGGCAATGTGGGGATCTTTCTAATCACAAATTCATCACAAATAAAAGTGAGTAGAAAACGTACACATAAACAGTAGGCTCTTCTGTGAGGAGAAGGGAAAGGTTTATTTATTCTCCTCTGTAGGAAACAAAGAGATTTATTAATGAAGAAAGAGAAAGGCAGTACCAATTTAAAGGGGAATGAACCAAGGATATGAAGGAAAAAAAGACAAGTGTTTCCCTACCAGACGACCTTATTATTTCAGAAAAAATGAATATGTTCATGTTTTGAATGAATTTTATGTCGTGACACAATTATCTTGCTAGGGAACTAATTCTGATAGCATGAAATGGATCAACATGGCATAAAATAAATCCTGTAGCTTTTAAATAGCTTTGGATCACTCTCTCGGACTTACAGCCAGCCTCTTACTGCTTGAATTGCAACACATTTTGCCCAGCAGTGAAAAGTGAAAATTTTTAGGTTTGACATTACCAAGTCCTCCTTTTCATTATCAAGTTTCCAACCCTGATTTGTCACAGTCCCACCGGTTAGACTTCTCCCCAACTAGATGAACTGAATTGTAAAAATTACTCAGTGGAAGCTGAAAGCCAAAAATGAATTGAGATGATTCATTCTGGAGGCCCTTGCTATTTTCAGACTTTTGGACAGAATTTCTGGCATTCCGAAGTAATAAATGAGCCTGAGTTGACACCTTGATTTGTTAACTCAGAAAAATCCACAGTCAGTCCCACTCTGGATTCATGTGGAGTTCAATGATGCAAAGGTGATAAAGAGGAAAAAAAGTTGCCTCACTTTTAAAATTTTAAAAATCAATTTATCATCTGTGTTTTGACACAGCTAGCCAGCAATATTCTTAAAGGATTCGTGAAGCAGATTACTAAGAATAATCAGTTACTCATATAGCCAGAATTTGTTTTAATTTATTACACATTTAGAAAAAATAAGCAAGCCAATTATTGCTCTGGAAATAAAGTCTAAATAATAGATCAATAAGCACCTGACCAAACAATTGAGCTATAAGGTCAAAATCGTAGTCAATCCTTGAAGGGAAGCAACAGATCAACCACTTACAGGATATACTTTGAGTAATTTTCCCAGCAGCACCAATGACCTTAGACTAATTTGTCTACTCTGTCATCAGTCTCTTCCCCTGACTAAGCTGAATATTTATTAGATGGTAAAACAAGGTCCAGTGGAAGGTGTTGGGCACCATGAATGACAGACAGAAGCACTGATCCAGGGACGTGGTGGGACAGGCCACAGGTGTGATCTTGAGCCCTCAACAATTTTTCAGTAAGCCACCAATCCTCAAAGTCTGCAGCACCATTTAAAGGCTATGGCAACCCACTCCAGTACTCTTGCCTGGAAAATTCTGTTGACAGAGGAGCCTTTTAGGCTATAGTCCATGGAGTCACAAAGAGTCGGACACGACTGAGTGACTTCACTTCACTTCACTTCACTTCATGGCAAGGAAACAACCCTCTGAAGATGGTAGTGCTGGAAATTTAGTTTGTTTAAAATTGTGTTCATGTATTTATTTATTTGACAGCAAAATAGGATTTATCGGTGGGCATGAGTAAGACAGGGCCACCAACCACAGCCCTCATGAGTGCAGGACCTGATATTTTTCCAGGAGCTGCAATTTGAGATATATTTGACTCTGTAGCCACCTGGGATGAGCTGCTCTTCTGCCACCATGCTTCCAAATTCATCCTCATTACACTCAGTAAATCTCCAGTTCTTAGCGATGTGGATCTTCCCACAGCCAGAGAACTTGAACTTGGCCCTGTGTAGGGCCTCAATCACATGTTCTTTGTTCTTCAGCTTGTTACAGATGGGCATTATACCTTGTCCAATGAAGACCCTGGTCACTGTGCCCAGGAGCTTTCCAAAGGCACCACCATATCTGTCTGGAGCCTACATTAGGGAGAGCATGAGGCCATACATGAATATCTACAGGAAAGGGCTATCTGCAAGGTCCCTAAGGGAACCCCTAAAGCAACAGGCTACATATACTACCAAGAGGGCTACTGTTTGTAGGAATGAAATGGCTACAATGGAATTTGTTTAAAACTTTTCTTTTTTCAAGTGATCTCGGTACACTTTTTGTTTTGTTTCTTTTTTTTTTTTTTAATACTTTATTCTACATTACAGTACTGTATTTGTTTTGCCATACATTGACATGAATCAGCCACAGGTGTACACAATCTCCCAATGCCAAAGCCCCCCCCCACCTCCCACCCCATATCATCTCCCTGGATCATCCCGTGCACCAGCCCCAAGCATCCTGTATCCTGTACTGAACATAGACTGGCGCTTCGTTTCTTACATGATAGTATACATGTTTCAATGCCATTCTCCCAAATCATCCCACCCTCTCCCTCTCCCTCAGAGTCCAAAAGTTTGTTCTATACCTCTGTGTCTCTTTTGTTGTCTCACATAGAGGGTCATCATTACTATCTTTCTAAAACCCATATATATGTGTCAGTATACTGTATTGGTGTTTTTCTTTCTGGCTTACTTCACTCTGTATAATCGGCTCCAGTTTCATCCATCTCATTAGAAGTGAGTCAAATTTATTCTTTTTAGGGGCTGATTAATAATCCATTGTGTATATGTACCACAGCTTTCTTATCCATTCATCTGCTGATGGACATCTAAGTTGTTTCCATGTCCTGGCTATTATAAACAATGCTGCAATGAACATTGGGGTACATGTGTCTCTTTCTATTCTGGTTTCTTTGGTGTGTCTGCCCAGCAGTGGGATTGCTGGGTCATAAGGCAGTTCTATTTGCAATTTTTTAAGGAATCTCCACACTGTTTTCCATAGTGGCTGTACTAGTTTGAATTCCCACCAGCAGTGTAAGAGGGTTCCCTTTTCTCCACATCCTCTCCAGCATTTATTGCTTGTAGACTTTTGGATCCCAGCCATTCTGACTGGTGTGAAATGGTACCTCACTGTAGTCTTGATTTGCATTTCTCTGATAATGAATGGTGTTGATCATCTTTTCATGTGTTTGTTAGCCATCCGTATGTCTTCTTTGGAGAAATGCCTATTTAGTTCTTTGGCCCATTTTTTTGATTGGTTCGTTTATTTTTCTGGAGTTGAGCTGCATAGGTTGCTTGTATATCTTTGAGATTAGTTGTTTGTCAGTTGTTTCATTTGCTATTGTTTTCTCCCATTCAGAAGGCTGTCTTTTCACCTTGCTTATAGTTTCCTTTGTTGTGCAGAAGCTTTTAATTTTAATTAGATCCCATTTGTTTATTTTTGCTTTTATTTCCAGTATTCTGGGAGGTGGATCATAGAGGATCCTGCTGTGATTTATGTTGGAGAGTGTTTTGCCTATGTTCTCCTCTAGGAGTTTTATAGTTTCTGGTCTTATGTTTAGATCTTTAATCCATTTTGAGTTTATTTTTGTGTGTGGTGTTAGAAAGAAATCTAGTTTCATTCTTTTACAAGTGGTTGTCCAGTTTTCCCAGCACCACCTGTTAAAGAGACTGTCTTTACTCCATTGTATAGTCTTGCCTCCTTTGTCGAAGATAAGGTGTCCATAGGTGTGTGGATTTATCTCAGGGCTTTCTATCTTGTTCCATTGATCTATATTTCTGTCTTTGTGCCAGTACCATACTGTCTTAATGACTGTGGCTTTGTAGTAGAGCCTGAAGTCAACCAAGTTGATTCCTCCAGTTCCGTTCTTCTTTCTCAAGATTGCTTTTGCTATTCGAAGTTTTTTGTATTTCCATACAAATCTTGAGATTATTTGATCTAGTTCTGTGAAAAATACTGCTGGTAGCTTGATAGGAATTGCACTGAATCTGTAGATTGCTTTGGGTAGTATACTCATTTTCACTATATTGACTCTTCTGACCCATGAGCATGGTATATTTCTCCATCTATTAGTGTCCTCTTTGATTTCTTTCACCAGTGTTTTATAGTTTTCGATATATAGGTCTTTAGTTTCTTTAGGTAGGCACAGTCCTAAGTATTTTATTCTTTTCATTGCAATGGTAAATGGAATTGTTTCCTTAACTTCTTTTTCTCCTTTCTCATTATTAGTGTATAGGAATGCAAGGGATTTCTGAGTGTTGATTTTATATCCTGCAACTTTACTATATTCATTGATTAGCTCTAGTAGTTTTCTGGTCGAGTCTTTAGGATTTTCTATGTAGAGGATCATGTCATCTGCAAACAGTGAGAGTTTTACTTCTTCTTTTCCAATTTGGATCCCTTTTATTTCTTTTTCTGCTCTGATTGCTGTGGCCAAAACTTCCAGAACTATATTGAATAGTAGTGGTGAAAGTGGGCACCCTTGTCTTGTTCCTGACTTTAGGGGACATGCTTTCAACTTTTCACCATTGAGGATAATGTTAGCTGTGGGTTTGTCACATATAGCTTTTATTATGTTGAGGTACGTTCCTCTGTACACTTTTTTTTAAGTGTGCCAAAATAAATCGAGAGCCAGAAACTGGTTGGTTTTTCCAGCACTAATAGCAGTATATGTAGCTAACATCTACAGAATGCCTACATGTGCAGATACTCTTTCCAGTGGCTCATGTATGCTAACACGCTTAACTCAGGCCAACAATATCTGTTTTTGTTTGAACCAGATTCTGGCACAGGGTTGATTATTAAGACAAGTAGGCGAAAGAGTCCCTCCTCTGGTCTTTGGCCTTTAAAAGACTTTACTCTGCCCCTTTCCCAGCAGTGCCCCTCACCATATAGGCCACACAGTCCAAAGAGACAAGATAAAATGCCTACCTGGAGCCCACATTCCCCTCTAGACTCTCAATAGACAGCATGAAACCTGTTTCCCAGGCCTGAGCTTCCTCTTCTCTGGGAACTGATCATAGTCGAATGGATGTGAAATTAATTATTTAATTGATCAATTAACACATACAACACATACAAATCTTAATGTCTAAGTTTGGGGGACCTCTTCTGATTGTCAAGAGAATTTTTTAACCCCTGATTCCATATTTGTTTCCTGGAAAGGGGAAACTGTCAAATTCCAATTCTGTAAGGTATCTGATAAATTACACTACAGAAAATAGCATTCAGTGAACACACATGTGTGACCATGGCACTTTCCCGAGACAAAAAAAAGGATTCTAAATTCTTAAATGCTTGGCTTCTTTCAGGAAAAAAGATCCTCTTCTGATAACATTTAATTTTGCTTTTCAAAAATACACCCAGCATTTTCAGGTGGCAGAATAATTAACCATATCTCCAAATACTTTTCTGTTCCTTAGCCTTCTGTCACAGATGAAGTATTTCATCTCTTAGTTATTCAGGCCAGGGTCCTTCCTGATTGTTTTATGACTTAATTATGATGATTACATCATGCTTCTAGACTATACCGGCCCAGCAGAGTGGGCCAGCACCCTGAATATACTAACAGTCAATGGATATGCTTGTTGGATACAAAACCAGCTAATGGGCCACAACTGTGAAGCTGGACGCTTTTCCAATAAAACATATAGTATGACTGATTCTCATATAGCATGACTGGGTGTCTGTTTTTCAATCCATAGACTTTAAATAGACCCAACAGTTTCCTTAGTCTTCAACTAAGAAAAGCTCACAGCACAGAGACCAGCGTTCCTTGTTTGTTCTGTCACCATGAGAGGCAGCAGCAATCCTGTGGGGGAAATGCCAGGAGACTATCATGTAACTAGCTGTACTAAAATACAAAAAGGGATTTTTTTTTTTCTTTCTTGAATTTGCTTCAAATCTTGGAAGTTTATATAAGCACCAGCATAGGCCAGATTCAAGTACAAGCCCCATCTTGAGTTGTGGGGTGACTATCCAAGCACATTTGAGAGCAGAGTGTCTCAACTGGGAAATTCTACACCCCAGCAGACATCTGGCGATGTCTGGAGACGTTTGTTGCTTGTCACAACTCAAGGAAGGAGGGGAAGGTGATACTGGGCTCTAATAAACATGTACAGTAAACCTAGTAAACAATGCATAGGACAGCTTCTCACAGAAAAGAATTATTTGTACCCAAATGCCAAGAGAGCCAAAACTAGAAACCCTGCTTTACTGGATCAAGGGCATGAGAAACATGGTATCTCTTGCTCCTCACTTTGAAATGTAAACGGCTTCCTCTCTCAGGTGTTTATTACCTACACACACCAAGAAGCACTTAGCTTGCTTATAGAGTCAGGCTGGGACCACACAAATTGAACTTATGGGTGGCACAGAATCAAATACAATTCTGTGCTGCTGTATAACACCTTTCCCTATGGAGATCAAAATGCTTTTCAGAAAGAGTTATTCCATCGGGAAAGGGAACTGGGAGGTAGGAGCGAGCCTCATTTCACAGATGAAAAAACAGGAGGCTAGGAGGGGCTGTCATTTGCTCAAGGTTATTCAGTGAATCAGGTTCAGAGCTCAGGAAATAGAGACCTGACATTGCAGAGAATTCCAAAAGAATGCAAAAGGGCAGAAAAGGGCTCTCTGCTAGAGGCCATCTTGGAAGCACGAATTTTTTTCCACATCCTGAGCCTCTGGTGATGAGAAAAGCAGGGTCTCCTGTGATGAATGGCAGTGGTTCTCCCCAGAATCAGCAGCCCCAGAAGAGTCTCACAACCCCTCCCTGCTAGCTAAAGAGCCCTCACCTGACAAACCCAATTCCCAGGGCTATTCTCCACATATTTACACTGTCAAATGATTTAATGGACTGCAGAAATGAGTTGGTCTGTTCGTTAAAATGGTCATCATCATGAAAAAAGATGGACAGCTTCT
The DNA here is from genome assembly GCA_917880005.1 of Nanger dama. Classification (NCBI taxonomy): domain Eukaryota; kingdom Metazoa; phylum Chordata; class Mammalia; order Artiodactyla; family Bovidae; genus Nanger; species Nanger dama. Next base: position 6,985,788 of record CAKJTW010000032.1, on the reverse strand, counting down.
GCCCTTATCCTCTGTCAGTCTGTCACATCTATGTACCTCTTTCCTATCAATCACCATAGTATACATTATGTAAATACCAAAGATGAAATGTCAGCCTATGTATCTAATTGTTCTTGTGTGCCATATGGGAAAATGACTGGTGGGCCCTGCTGTTCCCCTTTACAACCAGCATTAATTGGCATCTTTGTTATCTAGTCATGGAGATCCTGACTGGAATGGCTTTAAGGCTCCAGTAACCCTTTCAACAGGAAGCATGATTCAGGCTGATTCTGACTGAATTAAAAAAATAAAAATACAAAGAAATTTCAGAAACTTTATGATCCTAGTAACATTTGATCAAGAACTTTCATGAAACAGAGTCATTTATTATATTTGTTGATAAGATCAGAGAGGGATCCCTAAGGCTTGGAAATGACTGTATCTGTATTTCCACACCCCTCCCCTAAACAGAGGAGACTATAGAAAGAGATAAAGCATATTCCCAGATAATTGTGGAAAAACAAAGTTCGTGGGGGGTCATTTCTCTCACTAATTTCTGGACTATTTATATATTTTGTCCCAAATTCAGGGACAGGATCATGAAGTGTCAGCATAAAAATGGATTTTAGAAGTCACCAAATTGAGCATTCTACTGGGGCATGAACCCTGCTTACGATATCTCCAACAGAAGTTTAATGTCTCTGCTTTGATGTTTTCTATAAATAGGCATCCACTGCCTTACAAGGTTCCATTTAGATGAGACTAACTTAAAAAGCAGAGACATGACTTTGCCAACAAAGGTCCATCTAGTAAGTCTATGGTTGTTCCAGCGGTCATGTATGGACGTGAGAGTTGGACTGTGAAGAAAGCTGAGCGCCGAAGAATTGATGCTTTTGAACTGTGGTGTTGGAGAAGACTCTTGAGAGTCCCTTGGACTGCAAGGAGATCCAACCAGTCCATCCTAAAGGAGATCAGTCCTGAGTGTTCACCGGAAGGACTAATGCTGAAGCTGAAACTCCAGTACTTTGGCCACCTCATGTGAAGAGTTGACTCATTAAAAAGACTCTGATGCTGGGAGGGATTGGGGGCAGGAGGAGAAGGGGACGACAGAGGATGAGATGGTTAGATGGCATCACCAACTCGATGGACGTGAGTTTGAGTGAACTCCAGGAGTTGGTAATAGACAGGGAGGCCTGCTGTGTTGCGATTCAAGGGGTTGCAAAGAGTCAGATACGACTGAACAGCTGAACTGAACTGAACTTAAAAGCATGCAAACTCTGAAGTGTCCCAGTGCACTCACCATAGGAGAGACAGTAGTATCAAAAACTCTCAATTTCTAAATACAAACTCTTTGTCCAAATTTCTTAAAGTGAAAATGATATTAAAGCTAACTTAAAGTTCCTCACAAAGCTAGGTGATGGAACTTCAGTTGAGCTATATCAAATCCTAAAAGATTATGCTGTTAAAGTGCTGCACTCAATATGCCAGAAAATCTGGAAAACTCAGCAGTGGCCACAGGATTGGAAAAGGTCAGTTTTCATTCCAATCCCAAAGAAAGGCAATGCCAAAGAATGCTCAAACTACCACACAGTTGCACTCATCTCACATGCTAGCAAAGGAATGCTCAAAATTCTCCAAGTCAGGTTTCAGCAATACTTAAACAGTGAACTTCCAGATGTTCAAGCTGGATTTAGAAAAGACAGAGGAACCAGAGATCAAATTGCCAGCATCCACTGGATCATCAAAAAAGCAAGAGAGTTCCAGGAAAATATTGACTTCTGCTTTATTGACTATGCCAAAGCCTTTGACTGTGTGGATCACAACAAACTGTGGAAAATTCTTCAAGAGATGGGAATACCAGACCACCTGACCTGCCTCCTGAGAAACCTATATGCAGGTCAGGAAGCAATAGTTAGAGCTGGACATGGAGCAACAGACTGGTTCCAAATTGGGAAAGGAGTACATCAAGGCTGTATATTGTCACCCTGCTTATTTAACTTATATGCAGAGTACATCATGAGAAATGCTGGGCTAGATGAAGCACAAGCTGGAATCAAGATTGCCGGGAGAAATATCAATCACCTCAGATATGCAGATGACACCACTCTTATGGCAGAAAGTGAAGAAGAACTAAAGAGTCTCTTGATGAAAGTAAAAGAGGAGAGTGGAAAAATTGGCTTAAAACTCAATATTCAGAAAACTAAGATCATGGCATCCGGTCCCATCACTTCATGGGAAATAGATGGGGAAACCGTGTCAGACTTTATTTTTGGGCTCCAAAATCACTGCAGATAGTGATTGCAGCCATGAAATTAAAGACAATTGCTCCTTGGAAGAAAAGTTATGACCAACATAGACAGCATATTAAAAAGCAGAGATATTAGTGTGCCAACAAAGGTCCATCTAGTCAAAGCTATAGTTTTTCCAGTAGTCATGTAGGGATGTAAGAGCTGGACTATAAAGAAAGCTGAGCAACAAGGAATTGATGCTTTTGAACTGTGGAGTTGGAAAAGACTCTTGAGAGTCCCTTGTACTGCAAGGAGATCCAACCAGTCCATCCTAAAGGATATCAGTCCTGAATATTCATTGGAAGGACTGATGCTGAAGCTGAAACTCCAATACTTTGGCCACCTCATGCAAAGAACTGACTCATTGGAAAAGACCCTGATGCTGGGAAAGATTGAGGGCAGGAGGAGAAGGGGACGACAGAGGATGAGATGGTTGGATGGCATCACCGACTCAGTGGACATGAGTTTGTGTAAACTCCAGGAGTTGGTGATGGACAGAAAGGCCTGGTGTGCTGCAGTTCATGGGGTCGCAAAGAGTTGGACATGACTGAGCGACTGAACTGAACAAGTTCCTATAGAAGTAATCAATCTTCTTATCTCATTTGCAAATATACGTAGTATATAAACCAACTTCCTTTCCTCCCAGAGGACAAGGATTTTACAATATCCTGTACTAGGAGAATGGTTGTCCCCTACCTCAAATTATGTTCCATCCTATCCTACATACAAAAAGTTGTAAGTGCAATGTTAAGTACAAAACAAATACCAGCATAAAACTCAGTCCTGAAATTTTTCAAAGTTCTAGTTGAGTTCATGTTCAAAATGACTCATGGAAAGTTACTGGGGGAAATGGCTACATGAAGTCACCACAAGTAATGAAGCGAGATTAACAGCAAACAAGACTACTGATGACATTTAAGTAAAAGTTGATTTTCTCATGCAGATAAACTGGAATTATTGTATGTAAAGCTGGAGGATCTTGTGCTCCATTTAAACATGACTCCAAACAGGAAAAGATTTGTCTCTCTCCGTTCTATATTTACTCTAAAGATGAATAAGAAGAAGTTACCATATTGCCCCAAGGTTTTCTCTCCTTGTTTATTTTTAAAAGTGCAAGCAATCCATTAAGGTTAAAGAGATAACATTAAGGAATGCAGCTGCAGTGGATGTACAGTAGATGACTCTGGTTTGTACTTAATCTAGGGCCCTGTTTAAAAGAGCTTTTCAATTTTAATTAAAAATAAAATGGGCCCTGGAAGAAAATGCATCTCCTCCAGCGAGGATTGTATTCAGCTTGTTCTCTGTAATTTTGCCCAACACACTGCTGGCTGTTGCTTTTTCCACAGCTCTTAAATGGTGTCTAAATTGACCAGCTCTGTTGCCAAGGAAACGGACAGGACAATGCTAATAGAAGCTACTTAGGACACACTGTGAAAAGCTTAGAAATAAAATTGTTTGACATGAACGGCACCGTGTCAGCAGCCAGGCAACTCTGTTAAAGGCTGCATAAGCAGAAGATGGCTACATGTCTCCCCCTACTCTTTTCCCTCAAAATCTCTACTAGAAAATTGATTCTGTCCTGGGTGCTTGGACAGCTTTTTCTATCAGAATCACTTTGTCTTTCTAACTCAAAGCGGAGAAAAATCTTCATGTTGTGGTTTCGAAGCACCCAGAATAGACTTCAATTTGTACCCATGGAAATGAACTGCGTTGTTTTTTTTCTCTTCCTTCTAGCAACCAAGTCCTCTCCCCTCATGAATAAATTGCAAATATTCTTCTGAATTTTCTAAGATTGTTAATTAAAATCCACTTGATTTAAGCTGCTTCTCCCATTTTGCACTCACAAACCATAAATTATGGAGGAGGTCAAAGAATGAATGGCAATTTGACATGAAGAGGTTGATTTATTGCTTCAGAAGGAGTTTTTTACCAGATGTGGCAGGAGTCATAAATTAAATGCTAAATGTTATGTATTATTATGCTTTCAGGAATATAAATGTGTCTAAAATGCTATGCAGGTGGAATGATAAAAATATGAATCTACTCTCCTGGCAATTTTTAAAGGCCCTTTAAAGCTGTCAAAAAGAAAATAAGCTGAAAAACATCTAGATGAGGCCCTCAAATGCCTTTTACAGTACACCTCTGGTTTATAAAAGTAACCCTTTCATGCAATATAGTGGACATTGACTTGTGGTGGTTTGGGTAGAGAAAGAGATACTTCTTTCATCCGGGGGAAAGAGAGAGAGAAGAAAGAAAGAAGATCCAGAGAGCTCTGTGCTGCTATGACATTATGACATGAATCCAAATCCTTATTTCTCATCCACTCCTCTATAGATTATCATAATTTAATTTATCAAACCTCATTTGAAAGCTAATCTAGACACAATGAAATCTGTCTAACTTCACCTAGCAGTTGTAGTGGCTATAGTTTTGAAACTTGAAATATTAATACAAAAACAGGTGAAGATTCAGATATTTGAAAGCTTGGTGCTAGAAAGAATAGCAGGAGAAAATTTCACTAGGGGGCAGAAGTCTTAAAGGAAGAAAGAGTCACCTTTGGGTAGCAGTTCATTCTGACTTGGAGCTGAACAATAGAACTAAAAGGGCCTCCCAGGTGGCTCAGTGGGGGAGAACCACCTGCCAATACTGGAAATGCATGAGACCTGCGTTTGATCCCTAGGTCCGGAAGATCCCTTGGAAGAGGAAATGGCAACCCATTCCACTCTTCTTGCCTGGAGAATCCTATGAACAGAGAGCCTGATGGGCTACAGCCCATAGGGTCACAAAAGAGTCGGACACGACTGAGCATGCATGCACAGTAGTACTAACAGAAGCGACTCATCACTAGTTAAGCCTGGGCTCACAGTCCCTCTGAACAAAACTGGGGAAAAGGCAGTTGGTCTGACTCCTGCTTTCCTAGTCCCAGCACTCAATCAGTTCAGTTCAGTTCAGTTCAGTTGCTCGGTCGTGTCCAACTCTTTGCGACCACATGAATCGCAGCACGCCAGGCTTCCCTGTCCATCACCAGCTCCCGGAGTTCACTCTGATTCACATCCATCGAGTCAGTGATGCCATCCAGCCATCTCATCCTCTGTCGTCCCCTTCTCCTCCTGCCTCCAACCCCTCCCAGCATCAGAGTCTTTTCCAATGAGTCAACACTTCGCATGAGGTGGCCAAAGTACTGGAGTTTCAGCTTCAGCTTCATTCCCTCCAAAGAAATCCCAGGGCTGATCTCCTTCAGAATGGACTGGTTGTGAGATGGATGAAACTGGAGCCGATTATACAGAGTGAAGTAAGCCAGAGAGAAAAACACCAATACAGTATACTGACACATATATATGGAATTTAGAAAGATAGTAATGATGACCCTCTATGTGAGACAACAAAAGAGACACAGAGGTAAAGAACAAACTTTTGGACTCTGAGGGAGAGGGAGAGGGTGGGATGATTTGGGAGAATGGCATTGAAACATGTATACTATCATGTAAGAAATGAAGCGCCAGTCTATGTTCAATACAGGATACAGGATGCTTGGGGCTGGTGCACAGGATGATCCAGGGAGATGATATGGGGTGGGAGGTGGGAGGGGGCTTCGGCATTGGGAGATTGTGTACACCTGTGGCTGATTCATGTCAATGTATGGCAAAACAAATACAGTATTGTAATGTAGAATAAAGTATTAAGAAAAAGAATGGACTGGTTGGATCTCCTTGCAGTCCAAGAGACTCTCAAGAGTCTTCTCCAACACCACAGTTCAAAAGCATCAGTTCTTCAGCGCTCAGCCTTCTTCACAGTCCAACTCTCACATCCATGTGTAACTACTGGAAAAACCATAGCCTTGACTAGACGGACCTTAGTTGGCGAAGTAATGTCTCTGCTTTTGAATATGCTATCTAGGTTGGTCATAGCTTTCCTTCCAAGGAGTAAGCAAGCGTCTTTTAATTTCATGGCTGCAGTCACCATCTGCAGTGATTTTGGAGCCCCCAAAAATAAAGTCTGACACTATTTCCACTGTTTTCCCATCTATTTCCCATGGAGTTATGGGACCGGATGCCATGATCTTCATTTTCTGAATGTTGAGCTTTAAGCCAACTTTTTCACTCTCCTCTTTCACTTTAATCAAGAGGCTTTTTTTTTTTTTTTAATTCTATGGAAGCAGGTGTCTAACTCCAGCTGCTTTCTTGACCCTGGTGTCATGGCCAGTACCTAACCCATAATCCCAGGCACCAATGAAGAACAGAATTATATGCCTGTTTCTGTAAATACAATGTTATAGGAGCCCACAGTCACACCCATTCATTTATATATTGTCTCTGTTTCATGCTGCAATAGATGAGTTGAGGAGTTACAACAAAGACTGTATGGCCCACAAAGTCTAAAATATTTATCATCTGGCCCTGAGAAGTTTGCAGACCCCAAAAGAAGCTCTCTCTCTCTCTCTCTCTCTCTCTCTCTGATTTATTCTTACTCCTAGATTGTAGACTTTCATGGTCCCTTAAAGTCAAGTATGTAGACCAGGGCGTCCTGACGGGCAGACAATGAAATTCACTTTTCACACCACCAGCCCTGTTATCTGCCATAAACTCTGATCAATTTCTCAAGCTCTAGACTAACACTTTCAGAATCAGCAGGTTTGATGAGAAAAGCAATTTGCTTCCTTTCCAGAACTTGTTTCCTGAAAACGCTTTCTATGTCTTTCTAATGTCTTTATAGCTTTCTAATGTCTTCAAATAAATACTGTTTATATTTCATCTAGCTTCTATAGTTGTTCTCAGCAAGAAGACTGATCCAAATAACCTGGTCCAGTATTACCAAAAACATATTTTTAGTGCTTGTTATTGCATTTTTGTTGTCTCCAAATCCTTATTATATTATTCATATTCCTTTATTTTTTTAATTAAATTTATTTTTTTTTAATTACAATACTGTATTTGTTTTGCCATACATTGACACGAATCAGCCATAGGTGAACACAATCTCCCAATGCCGAAGCCCCCTCCCACCTCCCACCCCACATCCTCTACTTGAATCATCCTGTGCATCAGCCCCATGCATCCTGCATCCGACATTGAACATAGATTGGCGCTTCGTTTCTTACAAGAAAATATACATGTTTCATTGCCATTCTCCCAAACCATCCCACCCTTTCCCTCTCCCTCAGAGTCCAAAAGTCCAGTTCAGGTCAGTTAAATTCAGTCTCTCAGTTGTGTCCGACTCTTTGCAACCCCATGAATCGCAGCACGCCAGGCCTCCCTGTCCATCACCAACTCCTGAGTTCACTCATACTCACATCCATCGAGTCAGTGATGCCATCCAGCCATCTCATCCTCTGTCGTCCCCTTCTCCTCCTGCCCCCAATCCCTCCCAGCATCAGAGTCTTTTCTAGTGAGTCAACTCTTCACATGAGGTGGCCAAAGTATTGGAGTTTCAGCTTCAGCATCAGTCCTTCCAAAGAACACCCAGGACTGATCTCCTTTAGGATGGACTGGTTGGATCTCCTTGCAGTCCAAGGGACTCTCAAGAGTCCTTCCAACACCACAGTTCAAAAGCATGAATTCTTCGGCGCTCAGCCTTCTTCACAGTCCAACATCACATCCATACATGACCACTGGAAAAACCATAGCCTTGACTAGATGGAGTTTAGTTGGCAATGTCTCTGCTTTTGAATATGCTGTCTAGGTTGGTCATAACTTTCCTTCCAAGGAGTAAGTGTCTTTTAATTTCATGGCTGCAGTCAACATCTGCAGTGATTTGGGAGCCCCAAAAAATAAACTGTTTCCACTGTTTCCCCATCTATTTGCCATGAAGTGATGGGACCAGATGCCATGATCTTCGTTTTCTGAATTTTGAGCTTTAAGCCAACTTTTTCATTCTCTCTCCTCTTTCACTTTCATCAAGAGGCTTTTTAGTTCCTCTTCACTTTCTGCCATAAGGGTGGTGTCATCTGCATATCTGAGATTATTGATATTTCTCCCAGCAATCTTGATTCCAGCTTGTGTTTCTTCCAGCCCAGCATTTCTCATGATGTACTCTGCATATAAGTTAAATAAGCAGGGTGACAATATACAGCCTTGACGTCCTCCTTTTCCTATTTGGAGCCAGTCTGTTGTTCCATGTCCAGTTCTGTTGTTTCCTGACCTGCATATAGGTTTCTCATGAGGCAGGTCAAGTGGTCTGGTATTCTCATTTCTTTCAGGATTTTCCAGTTTATTGTATCCCCTCCTCCCAATTCCCCAACCATCCAAGAACCAGACAATCAGAGTTTCCATTCATTCAGGACTTCAACAGGACTTCACCTAACACATCATTCAAGCATGCTTTTCACAGGTTTGAAACTCACCTCCCTGTCTAGTATGCATTCCAGCCCCACAGAGATTATACAGGCAATTGCATCCTTGACTTGCCAAAGTTGTCCACCATGGTTCTTCATTAATGACACTTGCCGCCTATATCCTGCAGGGCACTGGCATCATGAGAGACAGGCTGCTGCTGCTGCTAAGTCACTTCAGTCGTGTCTGACTCTGTGTGACCCCATAGACAGCAGTCCACCAGGCTCTGCCATCCCTGGGATTCTCCAGGCAATAAAAGTGGAGTGGGTTGCCATTTCCTTCTCCAATGCGTGAGAGTAAAAATGAAAGTGAAGTTGCTCAGTCGTGTCCAACTCTCTGCAACCCCATGGACTGCAGCCTACCAGACTCCTGTGTCTATGGGATTTTCCAGGCAAGAGTACTGGAGTGGGTTGCCTTTGCCTTCTCCATGAGAGACAGGAGTCAGTTGCAAATTATATGAGGAACAAAGTCACACAGACAGGCAGTACATCTGCTGAGCAACACTCTGAAGAAAAGGAAGGATCTTATAAGCATTTGGTGCTCTGAGGAAGGTTGCCAGATTAGCAAATAAACATACAGAATGCATAGTTAAATGTGAATTTCAGACAATGAATAATTTTTTAGAGTAAGTGTGTCTCTTGCAATACTTGGGACACATTTATACTAAGAGAGATGATATGGGGAGGGAGGTGGGAGGGGATTCAGGATTGGGGACTCATGTACACCCATGGCAGATTCATGTTGATATATGGCAAAACCAATACAGTATTGTAAAGCAAAATAAAGTAAAAAATAAAAAATTTAAAAGTATTCATTATTTATCCAAATATAAATATTAAAAAATCCTATATTTTATCTGGCAACTCTGGTTCTAAGGTAATACCAATTAAGGTGATTACTAAATTATATCAGCCATAGTTGGCAGTATAAAGAAAGTCTCTATTCCATGACTATCATGCAGTCATCACACTTCTGTTCCAAAGCAATTAGTAATTACAGTATTCTCACCACCAAATCAACAGAATCATGGCTCAGGAATATTATGGGGTAAACTGAATCAGAAAATTAAGATAATGCTCAAAAATACAGGTTTTTTTAAAAAAAAAAGAAAGAAAAGCTATGCACATCAGGATTTCCAGATGGCCAGCATATCCTTCTGCTCCTAAACAACACAGAAGTAAATGACCAGGCATGAAAGGCAAATACCAGATGGAACCAGGAACCAGGAAGCACACGGCAGCTCCTCTGAGCCTGGGCCCAGGTAGCCTTTCTCACCGCCTTAAGTAAAGTTAATTGTGAAAGATCCTGATCAACTGAGATCTTCTTGTTGATTCCAGTTATAGTCTATACAAATAATGTCATTTCACCAAAACCCAACAATAGCCATGTGTTCAAAAAGAAAGTTCTTGAAAGCCGAGGAATGCCTGCCAAGACAACTTTGCAAAATCTCACCCTTTTAGTGTCCCAATTCAAGAAAAAGATAAACTTCACTCTTAACAGCTCTTCTCTGTTTCTCAAAACATAGAACTTCCAGATGACCCAGCCATTTCATTCCTAGGTTTATACTCAAAAATCTGAAAACAGGAGCTCAAACAAATATGTGTACCCCAGTGTCTATTTGTTATTCAGTCACTCAGTCATGTCCAACTCTCTGCGACCCCATAGACTGCAACATGACAGGCTTCCCTGCCCTTCATTATCTCCCAGCGTTTGCTCAAACTCATGTCCACTGAGCCAGTGATGCCATCCAGCCATCTCATGCTCTGTCACCCACTTTTCCTTCTGCCCTCAGTCTTTCCCAGCATCAGGCAAGGTTTGTAGCAGCATTCTTAACAACAGTCAAGAGGTGAAAACAACCCAGGAACGGATAAACAAAATGTGGTCTATCTATACAATGGAGTAGTACTCATCCATAAAAAGGAATAAAGCTCTGCTATATGTTACAACATGGATAAACCTTGAAAATGTTATGCTAAGTGGAAGAAGCCAGACACAAAAGGACAAATATTGTATGACTCTACTTACATAACATACCTAGAACAGACAAATTCATGGAGACAGAAAGTAGAACAGAAGTTCCCAGAGTCTGGGGGAAGGACAATATGAAGCTCAAATTTTTTTAAGTGCAACAATAAAATAAAGACATTTTCAGACATGCAAAATATAAATTAACTCATCCTTCCTATAGTTTTCTACTTTTCTCAGGAAACTACTGGAGGATATACCCAGGCAAAATGACAGAATAAACCAATGAAGCCAAAGATCTTGGATCCAGGAAACAGGGGTTCAATACATGAGAAAGTCAAAGGTGAAAACAAAGGAGGTGAAATAAAATCTCTGGATGACATTAGTAATTAATCTCTGGATGACAATACTAATTAATACTATTAAGATGAGAATATGCCAGTAGGCTCTAGAAGATGTTTCTTCCAGAAGAAAAATTGAAAAATGTCAGATTTTAAAGAACATATACTGCACAGATTTATATACTGAAGTGCAGAGTTTGGGATAGAATTAGTGCTAAATTCAAAGAAAACAGTCAAATGTATTTTTAAGTATTATGCAGGATAGCAAAAATAACCAAAGTATATTACATGGCTTAGGCATGAACAGCTTTAATATAGTTGTGATAATGTAAATGTAGCATATCAATCTATCCAAAGTTATGATTAAACTATACTGAGAGGACGGAAAGTAGAAAGGGTCCATATACAGAGTGGGACTGGTATTTGTATAAAAGAAAACCAAATTCTCATCTTCTAGAATCCAAAGTTAATAGATCATTTTTAAAGCTAAAAGTCAAGAAGTAGTAATAGAATCACATTAAATAGAATTATGGATGTAAATGCAAAATATGATTTCCTCTAGGAAGGTAAGAAACATAAGGTGCGCCACAGATATGCTGGTTTTACTAACAGGCAATGTGAAAATACTTGATTCTTTTAACTATATACCTGTATATCACTTTGTTTAAAAAAAATTTTAAGTTATTTTAAAAGAATAATACAAACCTATTATTAGAGATATGGTGGTAAGTATGAAAATAATCAACTGAAAGAGCTGAGTGATTATCTCAGGGGAATAAGATACATGAAAGTCTAGTTTGATTTTTTTTATTAAAATTTAATAATAAAAATACTAATGAGTCCTTTTGGAGACACCTTGGTCTGATGAAGTAAAAATGGATCTTATCAGGAGAGAGGGTTTTATCCTCTTTCAGTGTAACAGCACAAGTTAATTATTCCTACAACCAAAGTAATGTTTCCCCTTCAGGGGAAGCCTTGTTATTTCAATTAGACATATATTCACTAACAGGCCCATAAATATTTCTAATTAGCCTGTTTGCTTCCATTTTATGAGACTGCTTTCAAATTAGCATCCACATTCTATAGAAATGGAAGGAGAGTCTTAGAAGATTGTAATTTCCCTCTCAAGGAAGGAAGAAGGACAACAGATTGCATGTCCAAACAGAACTGCTTATTAGATTCAAGCCATTTATAGTGCATGTTATTTGGAGCAACATACTTGTCAAACTTGGATAGAAGGCTAAAAGTGAGTAGCAGCTTCAACCAATTATTTTCAGGTCTTCAAGCAAACATGATAGAAGGGTATAAGCAAAGCAGTAGGAGAGAAATAGCATGGTGTTTGCAGCCCTACTTCTTCAGGCAGCGATCTCATTTGGCCTTCCCTATTGACGAAAAACCACAGGGAGCTCTGCCATGACTGAAGAATGGTCCCGGAAATCAAGGATTCGAAAGTGCACCAGAGCCCCAAAAGTCAGATGACATTAGCATTAACCATATAAGATCACACAGGAGATATACTTCATCTAGAGAAGTCTACAAAAAGTTACTATTATCATCATCATCCTATTTTGATCAAAAACTAAAAACCACATTTTTTTCATTAAGTGCTAACTATAGACTGTGCTTGACATTTTACACATATTATCTTTTAATAACTACAAAAATTCTGAAGAGCTGGTATTATTAGCTCCAAAGAAGATCTGAGGCTCAAAGAGAAGCAATAAATTCTGCAAGGTAATTGTGGATGCTCGGTTATATCCTTTACGTCTGAGTGCAACGCCCTATTACCATGGGCAATACTGGACAAATTGTTTTCCCCATGAACTTGTATGAACATCATTGTATTATATTCACACAGCCCTTATTACATAGAAAGAACCTATCACTCTCAGTTTTTAAGGAAAGAAACTTTGACTTGGGAGAAAATGAACAATTAGCCCAAAGCCACACGGCTAACAAGAGCAGAGCCAGGATTCCACTCCAGATGGTAAAGTTCTCAACACCATCTACAAAAATTATGACTATGCCTATGGCATCCAGTCCCATCACTTCCTGGGAAATAGATGGGGAAACAGTGGAAACAGTGTCAGACTTTATATTTTTGAGCTCCAAAATCACTGCAGATAGTGATTGCAGCCATGAAAATTAAAAGATGCTTACTCCTTGGAAGAAAAGTTATGAGCAGCCTAGATAGCATGTTCAAAAGCAGAGATATTACTTTGCCAACTAAAGTCCATCTAGTCAAGGCTATGGTTTTTCCAGTAGTCATGTATGAATGTGAGATTTGGACTGTGAAGAAGGCTGAACGCCAAAGAATTGGTGCTTTTGAACTGTGGTGTTGGAGAAGACTCTTGAGAGTCCCTTGGACTGCAAGGAGATCCAATCAGTCCATTCTGAAGGAGATCAGCCCTGGGATTTCTTTGGAAGGAATGATGCTAAAGCTGAAACTCCAATACTTTGGCCACCTCATGCAAAGAGTTGACTCATTGGAAAAGACCCTGATGCTGGGAGGGATTGGGGGCAGGAGGAGAAGGGGATGACCGAGGATGAGATGGCTAGATGGCATCACTGACTCGATGGATGTGAATCTGAGTGAACTCTGGGAGTTGGTGATGGGCAGGGAGGCCTGGTGTGCTGCGATTCATGGGGTCGCAAACAGTTGGACACAACTGAGCAACTGAACTGAACTGAACTGATCCCTTTGTGGAAGTTCTAAAATGAACCTCTTCTTAGGATCAAAATAAGGTCACCATACATAACTTACCCAACAAGGCAACTTAAAAAGGGGAAAGGGGTACTATTAGTTATAACGCTGAGCAACAGATATAAAGCAGCCTATCCCAGGCAAGCCACGGACCAATGTTCACTCTCACAGGAGAAAGCCCTAGCCCTTATTCCCATGGAATCATTTCTCCTTGACAGAGTGGAGTAAATAATTGATATTTGGTTCAATTTAATCATTGTATTTGACATCAGGTAAGGAAGACCTTTTGGAAGAAGCAATGCATGTCTCATGTTTTAATTGCCTTTAAAAGTTTCGTCTTTCAGAGTCCAAAAGTCTGTTCTATACATCTGTGTCTCTTTTGCTGTGCTGATGCACTGGGATGACCCAGAGAGATGATATGGGGAGAGAGGTGGGAGGGGGGTTCAGGATTGAGAACTCATGTACACCCGTGGCGGATTCATGTCAATGTATGGCAAAACCAATACAGTATTGTAAAGTAAAAGAAAAAAGAAAAAAAGTTTAGTCTTTCACAGTTTTCTAGAATAGGGGTCAACAAAGAGCAGCCCATTGGCCATACTCTGCTCACTTGCCACTGTTTTTCTAAATAAAATTTTATTGAAACACAGTCTCACACATGTGTTTATGTATTGTCTGCGGCTGCTTTTGTGCTACCACAGTAAAGCTCAGTACTAGCAACAAAGACCATGGAGCCCACAAAGCCAAAAGCCTTTACTAACCAGCTCTTCACAAAAAGCACGTCTGTGTCCCTGTTTTAGAAGATAAAATCTAAACTCCTCAGCACCTCATAGGAGGTGCTCCATAATCTCGCCCTGCTTATGTTTCAGCTTTATCCTCCACTCTGTTATCCTCATTCCCAGCATCTGCCTATTTGTTTAAAAAACTTTTCACAGCCTTCTCCCTGTGCTTGGAATACCTCTGTCCCCACTTATATCTTCTGATGAACATTGTTCCAGGTTGTGGTAAGGATTAAGGCTCAGAAGAACATCTAACACACAGGAAGAATTCAGTTAACATACTGTTCTTACTGCTGTTGTTTTTATTGTCTTACTCTTATTTTTTTGCAACGTAGTTTTAAATGCCATCTAATTTCTCTCATTTTTAATTTTGCCATCCATTAAATAAATAAATAAATCTACTACTGTGTCCTATGGAAAAACTAGCACTCAAGAGTGTTAGTAAACTGGAAAGTGCTGACCATACAGAAGGTTTTAATATTAAAAGATTTAGCTGTTTAGGATTTCCCTTCATTGTTTGTTCACCCAACTCAAACCATGACTACACATACATATTTAAAAAAATAAAAAAGAAGAAGAAGAAGAAAAATCAGAAAGCTAAGACCAGAGTCTGAAGAGCTATTTAAGATTACTTTTGACACAGTCTCAAACAAAGCATCAGTAAGCCCAGTAGCAGCTCAAAAGATGGTACCTACAAACATCAGGGTAATCTTTACAAATTGTCTCAGCATCATCATTATTTATAGAATCTCTGTATTTATGAATGGCTTTTACCATCTTGTTTTACACTAATTCCAACTTTTCTTTCTATATTTATGCAGTTGGATACACTATTAGTCATCAAGTTTACTGACAGCAAGGGGGAAAGACCCACGAGTTAAAAACATATACCACGCACACCCAGTGGATCTTTAATTTTAGGCTGCCATTCCTTTCCTTGAGCTTTTCTCAGGGTTTCCTGCAGTGTGAATAACAGAGTGTCTGGCTTGTGTTTTTTTACAGATGCATGAACTGGCACTGGAAGCACTCATCAGAAGGAAAGGTTCTCTCAAAAGAGCTCATTGGAAAAAGGGCTATGGAGCTTTGCACAGAAAGCCATATCATGCAAATATTGAAGCCAGACTGGTCTTAGGCACCAAGCACTAATACTTAATTTTTCAGTTAATGATACTGAAACCTAAAACTGTATAGAAATGTGTTCAAAACCAGACTCCAATTTTATGCTAAGTTTAATTGTGTAACTGCAAACCCATATTGTGACCATGAGATTAAAATGGTTATAGGCAGAAGCAGTGCCTAAAATTTTTCTTTTACAGATACCCAAATTCATCAACACTGAGTAATTCATTCAGAACTACAAGTCAGCTAGTTTTTAAACCCAGGTCTTTTGTAAAAGAGATGCATTCTAGGATTTTAGCAGGGGCCTACTCAGAGCTATAAGACCACCTTGAGAACCCAAAGCGGCCAACTCAACTCTCTTGACTTCAAAAATATAATATAAGCTAGTCATTTATCACTTTAAAATTTTTCTTACACCAACATGATTGATTTTTGACCAAATGAACATAAAGCCAAATTAAAAACAAAAGAGGTTACATGCCATGTCTAAAGGTCACGCAATTCAATTTTCCAACTCAAAGCCCAGTATTCTGCTCAGAACACATACAAACCATATTTTAAAGATTTCCTATTGTTTCTGACATTCCAAGACAGAGCTAGGTAACTATCTCATTTGTTTAGGTGTCCTGGGTTCATCTTCTGTTTTGTTTTCCAGCTAAGTATTTTACAAATAAATTTCTCTCAAGAATTAGCGTCACTGAAATTATATAAATCTTACCAGTGAAAGCAGGGTCATCTGGATGATTCTTAGTTATGAAGTTATGATCCACCTCTCCTTTTTATAATGTGACTTCTGATCTTTCAGAAAAGCCACAGCTTGAATCACATTTATAAAAATATCACTGAATTACACCCCTATGGCAAGAAAATTGGTTTAGTAACTTATGATCTCAGTCTCTCCATCTTTTCAGTGCCCATTAATTCTATAATTTTATCATTTGTTTTTTTCCTGCACTGAGAGAGATAAGGAAAAGAAAAGAAAAGAGAGAGAACAGAAACCATACGATGATTGTCTGAGTAGACTGAACAAAAGCAATGTCACGAAACTGGGTTACATCTCACTACAAGAGGCTGTCCAGAGCAATAATGAGGCCTATGAAGAAGCTAAAAAGCTCCTCCTCGGTGGTCAAAGGGGAAAGCAGGTATTGAACCCGATGGGATTTTATCTCTGAAGTGGAGACACAGTTACAAACAGCCTAAGTGTCAGACACTGTTAAGTACCAAATCTGCAGTACAGGCAGCGCAAGACAAGCTTTCATTTTCTGGGTGACAAACACTACCCTGACAGTCCAGAAACAGATGTCTTGCCTCCCTCTCCCTCTCTCTCCCTCCCTCCCTCTCTTTTTCTCTCTCCCTCTTTCACACACATACATATGCACAAATGGTCAGCTGCGTTGCCCACAACCAGAGTCGTTTGGTGACTATCTTGTTGATTGCTTCATAATATTTTCAATAGTGTAAAATTCATTTGGAATATTGCTTTTTTCCCATGCTTTATGAATAACTGAAAAGGGAATTTGGAAGGAAACCACACAACCCCTATACCTTTTTGTGTCCTAGGTTTCCCTCAGGAGAAGGCGATGGCACCCACTCCAGTACTCTTGCCTGGAAAATTCCATGGATGGAGGAGCCTGGTGGGCTGCAGGCTATGGGGTCGCTAAGAGTCAGACACGACTGAGCGACTTCACTTTGACTTTTCACTTTCATGCATTAGAGAAGGAACTGGCAACCCACTCCAGTGTTCTTGCCTGGAGAATCCCAGGGACAGGGGAGCCTGGTGGGCTGCCGTCTATGGGGTCGCACAGGGTCGGACACGACTGAAGCCACTTAGCAGCAGCAGCAGCAGCAGCAGGTTTCCCTCATCTCCCAAATCAACTTGCTTTAGTCAAGAACTGAAGCGACAACGTATACTCATCATCTGATCATAAGTAGTAAAGACAACAATGAATTTGTTCTAAACATCACCAGGCTATATCCTACTTCTCCCTTAGGAAGGGAGATGAGGGCTGGGGGATGGGAAAGGGATAGACAGAGGAGTTACGGGCCGCTCGCCATCAGCAACCAAAGGCAGGATATATATTGAGCTTTTTCTCAGTGTAATGCCCGGCAATGGTGCTTTTCTAGTACTAAGAAAGTAGCTGGCCAGGGACTACCACGACTACCAATTCCCTCCACAATTTACTCACAGGTATTCTGACGTTCAGGCCACAGTTCTGAGTCTGATGATTATCAGCTATGGGTAACACCCCTTCACAGAGCTACTCTGCTTCCAGACACACACAGCTAACTAGACAAAATTCCATATGGTCCAATATTTAAAAATCAGATTATCAGCCTACTTTGGAATGACTGAACTCTGTATTTTGGGGGATAGCCTTAACATCTAAAAACTGAAACAAGAGTACTTGTATGGACTAAGTATGGAAAAACATGTCAAACACAAAGTTAAGTACTGCCTTCTTCATTGTAGGCTCTGATGTGTTCAATTTCAAATAAAAACTCCAAGTTTCATGTTTATGGGTAGCTGCTGTAAGTTGCTTCAGTCGTGTCTGACTCTGTGACCCCATAGATGGGAGCCCACCAGGCTCCCCCATTCCTGGGATCCTCCAGGCAAGAACACTGGAGTGGGTTGCCATTTCCTTCTCCAATGCATGAAAGTGAAAACTGAAAGGGAAGTCACTTAGTCGTGTCTGACTCTAGTGACCCCATGGACCGCAGCCTACCAGGCTCTTCTGCCCATGGGATTTTCAAAACAATTTCTTAACCCTCTTTGAATAAAGTCATAATTAACTCTGGTTAAACTTTGCTTTATTTCTAACTTTGTCCCCAGAGTGTTCTCTGGAAAGAATTGAGCACAGGACTTTTATATTTTTAATTTTTTTGAGATTATTTCAGAGCTTGAACAAGAGGCATTATTTTAACCGGAAAGGAAAATGCTAAAAAAACAAAGAGATGTCTGTCCTTGGATCTTTTCAGCCTCCCTCATCAGTGCCCTTGTGAAATGAAATGCCCTATCCTTGAGTCTGAGGATCTGAAGGTAACTTTCAGCACCTATCTCAAGCCCCATTTTATTATTATCTACTAATTATCTCTAAATTTCATTGGTTGATAAGGTTTAACAGCTCTCAGGAGTGTTTACACTTTAGTTAAAAGTGGAGGCTTCTCAGGTGGCTCAGAGGTAAAGCATCCTCCTGCCAATGCAGGAGATGCAGGTTATATCCCTGGGTCAGGAAGATCCCCTGGAGGAGGAAATGACAATCCACCCCAGTATTCTTGCCTGGGAAATCCCATGGACAGAGGAGCCTGGCAGGCTACAATCCATGAGGCCCGCAAAGAGTTGGACACAACTGAGTGACTGAGCACGTGGTTTACATGCACATGGAGTGGAGGGATGTTGCCTTACCGAAATAAACTACCTGTGGTATGTTCTTAAGCATGAACACACTGGAAGGATCTTAAGCAAGATTGTCATGTGACAACCATGGGTTGAACAATCAACTTATCTTGTTCTACCAAGAGAAGTTCCTCCTTCTTTTCTTTCTTTCTCTCTTTTTTCTCTCTTTTTTCAACATGTATTTATTATTCTTTTAGTGTCTACATCAAGCTGGGCATTGAAACAAAATTGAAGATGTCAGCACTGGAGAACGTGCATAACTATTCAGAGGAGGATTCTTGATTAAGTGAGAAAACTCCTCTATGCACGTGTCTGGTCATTCTGATACCCTTAAACCAATTTTTAAATAAACTCTTCGACTTTATCAACCAGCTTTTGAAAACAATGAACTAATAGCCATTGGCTAGGCTACAGTTCTGAAAATAAACTTATCTGATATATTTTTGTTTTCCCCCTGAAAACAGTTTGTGTTACAAGTGACAAATGTATCTTCTCAACAATCGATCAGCTTCACCAGCAGGTGTTGAATTTTCTTTATTTTTCTTAGTAAAAGAGGCCATTCTGAATCATATTATTCTTTATGAATGAGTCACATGGCAAGAAAAGTCCTTCAACTTTGACTCTAGCCACTGTTCCACCCCATCACTTATCACTTCTTCCCCCAGAATGACCCCTTGCCAACACACTCTCAAACATGTGTGTTAAAGCCACTTAAGATTACCTGTGCAAACAACTCAACCATTTAATACCTTCATGATTTTGATCAAGTAAAACTTCTGCTTTAAAGAGCTTTTCCTGTTCCTTTCCTATTTACTTTGGAAAAAAAAAGAAAACCAGGTTACTTCTCTATGAGACTTTCACTAATCCCCCACATTCTAGCAATCTGTCACACAGTCAGGTGAAGTTCATGATTCTGTACCACAGGGGCCCAGCATCAGCCTAAACTAGCATCCAGAAGTCTCTAGATATTTCTGAACTGGTAGGTGAGATTTGCATGTGGGTTCTGAACTGGAGGGGGTTCTTTAATCAGTATCGTATGCTTTCTTCTTGCTTGTATATTTCGGTGTAGTGTTTTGTCCGAAGCTTACAAAGGAAGCAACTTTGCATGTATTCCCTGAAAAGAGACAATGGGGAAAACAAATACACCCTCACACCTATGCAATTTCTCCAGTTTCTTAAACAGAGCTCAAAAAAAATTATATCAGAGCCCATCAAAAGAGAAACTGCAAGCAAAATCTAAAGGGACAATGTTAATGAGGGTCATAGCGGTTATGAGGGTTTCCTTGGTAGCTCAGGGATAAAGAATTCGCCTGCCAGTACAGGAGATGAGGGTTCGATCTCTGGGTGGGGAAGATCCCCTAGAGAAGAAAATGGCAACCCACTCCAGTATTCTTGCCTGGAGAATTCCATGGACAGAGGAGTCTAGTGTCCATGGGTTTATAAAGAGTCGGACACAACTGAGCAACAACAGTGGTTATGAGTGCCGGTTCTGGAAAGTCAAAGTAATCACAGCTAAATATGAATCCTACCATAATATGAATTATTATGAATTAATATGAATAATCCTACCTAAATATGAATCCTACCACACATCCACCAGGAAACCTACACAGATCAAAAAGCACAAATATATCTGTACGATTATCACACTTCTGGCATACGCTTAAGGTAAAAATCACTATAAATTGTCTGCATTTAGAAAAACAAATATCAAACTTGAGCGAAGTTTTCTCTAAATCGCCCATCTATTCAGAAAGTTGAAGGTGAGGCACAGCACAAGGGGAGAAAGAAGAAAGCCTAGAAAAAGTAGGCAGAACATAGAAGAGGGTATTAATTAAGCTAAAATCATCCTAGGTAATAACATCCTGATTAAAGACTACTGGAAGATCAGTGCACTAACCACGGGGAAGAAACTTAAAATTGGATGCAGTGTTTAAGGAGACAATCTTGAAATATTTTAGAAGAAAAAAAGAGAAAGACACGTCCATTGGAGACTGGTGAGGGGAGATGGGTGGAGTCACTTTAGGATCCTTCCAGACAATATTTAAAAAAAAATCCTGCACACAACACTACATCCTACTCTCCTCCCAGCCATGCCCCCAAGCCACCTATAAACTGCAGTCTTCTACTCTGACAGAAGATGGCAAACTTGGACAAGAAATCTGGAGGAAAAACTATAATGAGCCAATTCAATCAAATATATAGATATGTGCAATTTTCTTCTAAACAAATCTCCTATTAAAAAAAACCCAGTTGATCAAAATTTTAAATGTCAAACATGAAATTCTCCCAAATAAATTATCATGAATTTGAAGAAAAGTATAACCCAACAAGGAAAACTGAATTATTTATCCTCAAACTATTGAAGATACAAAAAGACACACAAAATTAAAAACCCCAAATCTAAGAACCAAAATGGGGGCTAAAACAAGAAGAAGTGAAACAAGAGTTCATTGATTTCAGGAAACCAACAGAGGAAGGTAACAGCATATCACAAAGGAGGCTCAATTATATGGTGCCTGTGTAGGACTCAGAACGGATCTGAATGAAAATTTAATGAGGAGCATTAAAGTAAGAAAACAACAAAGAGAATTTGGAAGTTTTTAAAAAAAAAAGAAGTAAAAGGAATCAGAGAGAAATCGGCTGAAATTTAAAAATAGGCAATGAAAAGTCAACATAGGTATAAGTGGAGATCGTAAAGAAGAAAGATGGTGCAGTAAATCAGAACTATTATTTTAGACGATAATTCAAGAAAATCTTCCAAAATGAAAGAAGACCTGAGCTTAAATATTGAAAGAGCTAAATTCTGGGAAATTTGATCTAGAAAGACCAATTCTAAAATGTGTCTCAGTAAAACTTAGTTAATGCAAATTTAGATATTTTATTTTTGTGTGTGTGTGTTTGAAAGTCTTTTTTTTAATTTTTATTTATTTATTTTTAATTACAATACCGTATTTGTTTTGCCATACATTGACATGAATCAGCCACAGGTGAGCACAATCTCCCAATGCCGAAGCCCCCTCCCACCTCCCACCCCACATCATCTACCTGAATCATCCTGTGCACCAGCCCCATGCATCCTGCATCCTGCATTGAACATAGACTGGCGCTTCGTTTCTTACAAGATAGTATACATGTTTCAATGCCATTCTCCCAAATCATCCCACCCTCTCCCTCTCCCTCAGAGTCCAAAAGTCCGTTCTATACCTCTGTGTCTCTTTTGTTGTCTCACATAGAGGGTCATCATTACTATCTTCTAAATTCCATATATATGTGTCAGTATACTGTATTGGTGTTTTTCTTTCTGGCTTACTTCACTCTGTATAATCAGTTCCAATTTCATCCATCTCATTAGAACTGAGTCAAATTTATTCTTTTTAAGGGCTGAGTAGTACTCCATTGTGTATATGTACCACAGCTTTCTTATCCATTCATCTGCTGATGGACATCTAGGTTGCTTCCATGTCCTGGCTATTATAAACAGTGCTGCAATGAACATTGGGGTACATGTGTCTCTTTCAATTCTGGTTTCCTCGGTGTGTATGCCCAGCAGTGGGATTGCGAATGAAACTAGACCTCTTTCTAACACCATACACAAAAATAAACTCAAAATGGATTAAAGATCTAAATGTAAGACCGGAAACTATAAAACTCCTAGAGGAGAACATAGGCAAAACATCTCCGACATAAATCACAGTAGGATCCTCTATGATCCAACTCCCAGAATACTGGAAATAAAAGCAAAAATAAACAAATGGGATCTAATTAAAATTAAAAGCTTCTGCACAACAAAGGAAACTATAAGCAAGGTGAAAAGACAGCCTTCTGAATGGGAGAAAACAATAGCAAATGAAACAACTGACAAACAACTAATCTCAAAGATATACAAGCAACTTATGTGGCTCAACTCCAGAAAAATAAACGAACCAATCAAAAAATGGGCCAAAGAACTAAATAGGCATTTCTCCAAAGAAGACATACGGATGGCTAACAAACACATGAAAAGATGCTCAACACCACTCATTATCAGAGAAATGCAAATCAAGAATACAATGAGGTACCATTTCACACCAGTCAGAATGGCTGGGATCCAAAAGTCTACAAGCAATAAATGCTGGAGAGGATGTGGAGAAAAGGGAACCCTCTTACACTGCTGGTGGGAATGCAAACTAGTACAGCCACTATGGAAAACAGTGTGGAGATTCCTTTAAAAATTGCAAATAGAACTGCCAAATTTAGAAATTTTAAAATCCTCAGGGCCACCAGAAAAAAAAATAATAATTTACAAGGGCAAGAAGATTTTTTTAATTATTAAATTTATTTATTTGTTTAATTACAATACTGTATTTGTTTTGCCATACATTGACACGAATCAGCCACAGGTGAACACAATCTCCCAGTGCCGAAGCCCCCTCCCACCTCCCACCCCACATCCTCTACTTGAATCATCCTGTGCATCAGCCCCATGCATCCTGCATCCGACATTGAACATAGATTGGCGCTTCGTTTCTTACAAGAAAATATACATGTTTCATTGCCATTCTCCCAAACCATCCCACCCTTTCCCTCTCCCTCAGAGTCCAAAAGTCCACTCTATACCTCTGTGTCTCTTTGTTGTCTCACATATAGGGTCATCATTACTGTCTTCTAAATTCCATATATATGTGTCAGTATACTGTATTGGTGTTTTTCTTTCTGGCTAACTTCACTCTGTATAATCGGTTCCAATTTCATCCATCTCATTAGAACTGAGTCAAATTTATTCTTTTAAAGGCTGAGCAGTATTCCATTGTGTATATGTACCACAGCTATCTTATCCAATCAAAATTATATTTCTCAAAATCAATATGCAAAGCACGGACAGAATAAGGTAACATTTATATGAATAATAAGAAAGGAAAGTTTGAACCAATAATTTTATATTCATCCATGCTATCTTTTAAGTATTTAGCCACAGAATTAGAATTTGAATTTGAAAGAACTCAAAAAATGGAATATCCATGACCTTACAGATGAGTTTCATCCAACTAAGAAATGCCTAAAGAAACCTTGTCCAAAGTCTCCAAAATTTTAAAGAATGAGAATAATGAGTATAGTATATATCAGACTCTGACTACATTTAAAGCGTTGATCAAAGGAAAATTCATAGCCTAAAACACTTCTATAAATAAAACAATGGATTAATTACATTGGTTTAAAAAAAAAATACCATGTAGGTTTAATAGTAGATCTAAAGAAAGAAACAAAAGTGACAGAGTAATTAATAATATGTGTTCTGACAAAATAGAATTTTACAATTAATATTTTTATAAAGAGTTAAATGAAGCAGGGAAGATTATTTTAATTCAGAAGTACAAATACAAAGATAACTAGAAATGCAAATTTTTCTAGATTTTAAATAAAACTAGACTTAAATATCCATTAAGTTCATCTGGGAAATGTGTAGTTTAAGTTCAATATTTCCTACTGACTTTCTATCTGGATGATTTATCCATGGTTCAGAGTGGAGTTTTGAAGTCACCTATTGTATGTTGCTGTCTGTTTTTCCCTTCAGGTCTGTTCAGTTCTGTCCAGTCACTCAGTCGTGTCTGACTCCTGGCAACCCCATGGACTGCAGCACACCAAGCCTCCCTGTCCATCACCAACTCCCAGAGTTTACTCAAACTCATGTCCATTGAGTTAGTGATGCCATCCAACCATTTCATCCTCTGTCACCCCTTTCTCCTCCTGCCTTCAATCTTTCCCAGCATCAGGGTCTTTTATATATTTAGATGTGCCTATGTGCCTATATATTTAGATGTGCCTATGTTGATAGGCCAGCGCAAAGAAGGCGCTGGCACCCCACTCCAGTACTCTTGCCTGGAAAATGCCATGGACAGAGGAGCTTGGTAGGCTGTGGTCCATGGGGTCGTGAAGAGTTGGACATGACTGAGCGACTTCACTTTCACTTTTCACTTTCATCCATTGGAGAAGGAAATGGCAACCCACTCCAGTGTTCTTGCCTGGAGAATCCCAGGGACTGGGGAGCCTGGTGGGCTGCCGTCTATGGGGTCACACAGAATCAGACACGACTGAAGTGACTTAGCAGCAGCAGCATGTTAAGTACATAAACATTTACAAATGTCTTCTCTTGATGAACTGACCCCATTATCATACACTGACCTTCTTTACTTTTTTCAGTCTTTGAGAAATGTCTGCTTTGTCTGATATTAGGTATAGCTATACTTGCTTTCTTTTTTCTTTCATTTGCCTGGTTTATCTTTTTTATCCCTTTATTTTCAGTCAATCCATTTCCTAAAAGCTGAAGTTGAAGTCAGTCTCTTGTAAACAGCATGAAATAGGGTCTTGTTTTTTGTTTTTGATCAAGAAATCAGCCACTTTGATGGAGAATTTCATCCATTTACATTCAAAGTAATTATCAGTTGATACAGACATATTAACCCCATTGCTTTCTGGCAGATATGTAATTTATTTTTCCTTTCTTCCTCTCTTATTCTCTAACTTGGTGATTTGATTATTTTCTGTAATGGTATATATAAATTTCTTTCTGTTTATCTTTTGTGTATCTACTATAGATTTGCTTTGTAGTTACCATGGGGCTTATGTTTTTATGTCATAATTCATATCTTTTAGTCACTGTATCCATTAACAAATTAATGAAATTATTTTAAATATATATATATGTCTTATAAATAGCTTAAAATAGTCTGATGAAATTGGTTAATATTGTTTTACAAAATGATTATAAATTGCTTTTTCATAAGCTGGGAGAACTTTGAATGCTCACTAGTGATAGAGACCCATAGGTGAACTACTGAAGCAGTTGAGAACAGAATACTAAAACAGAATATCATCCAGAAAGGTCTGGAAGCAAAGAATAAGCTAATAGTATTTCAAATCAAAACATCTGGATTTTCAGATAAATGTAATCTACTTGACTTAAATTCTATCCATAGCCCTAATGACTAATGATTTAAAATCACCTAGGCGAACCTTTGTTGGTAAAGTAATGTCTCTGCTTTTTAATATGCTGTCTAGGTTGGTCATAGCTTTTAATTCATGGCTGCAGTCACCATCTGCAGTGATTTTGGAGCCCCCAAAATAGTCTGTCACTGTTTCCATTGTTTCCCCATCTATTTGCTATGAAATGATAGGACTGGATGCCATGATCTTAGTTTTCTAAATGCTGAGTTTTAAGCCAACTTCATCACTCTCCTCTTTCTCTTTCATCAAGAGGCTCTTTACCTAGCATAGGAATAGATAATTTGATCCTGCCAAGCATCTGCTTTAGGTCTTATTAGTGCTGGGACGCTTTAGTGTCCCTTTATTACTGGAGTGCAACACTGACTCCTAAAAATTTCCCTTTACTTTTGGACTGTGGCCATTACTTCTAGAGCTTCTGGAGTCACAATACTAAGACCAGAGGATTTACCAAGGTATTTATCTTGAGGGACACAAACTTGAACCCATTTTTTCCCGGTATCTACTTATTGCTGAAGTCTCAGATCTTTTGACTCCTAGCTGTTATTTTCTGTGGGGTCTCTTTGAGATTCACCGTACAAGTGCAGCTTAAGAGTTGGCGGACTATTCCAGGGAAAGTTGCACACAGTCTTGGGGTCTCCTTTCTGTATTTCCCTCATTCCCTGAGAGGTGGAAACCCCCTCTTGGATACTGATCAGCTGCTTCATGGCCCTGAACTCTTACCTCTGTGCCAGCAGAGCAAAATTACCACATTCTGATTCAATTTCAAACAGAGGATTTGTAGATGTAATGTTTCCATCCCTCAATCTTACAGCCTTAATGAACCAATCTATTCATAAGTAACATAGCAACTCCTGTATTTTTGTTCTTTGAGTCTCTTTATTAACTGGAACACTGTCCTAGAGTCATACAATGCTACAACTAGAAAAGATCACATAGGTGGTGGTGGTTGTTGTTTTTCCACTCAACACCTTATTTTCAAATATGAGAAAAATAAGCTACCCAGAGATAAAATAATAGATTCAAAATCTGTAATATCTTTTTAAACAAACAACCTCCTACTTCCAAGGATTTATAGAGACTATCTCAATGTGCTATATATCTTATCATTTTCTTCTCTCCCTCTTATTCTAACAAGGTTTTGTAAATTGCTCATGAAGTTTTCTAGTTACTACCACAAAGCAACAATTGTACATTCTCATTGTTCAATATGGTTATTCTTGAAAAACTTATCTCCCTAAGTATGCTGGTGGCTTCAGCAAATTTTGATAATGTTATGCTCACTGCTCTCCCTATCCTTGAAGTGACAGTAATAAGGATTTCTTCTTCAGCTGAATCCAAGAAAATGTTCGCCTCATTAGCTCAGGAAACACTATCACAAGCTAATTCATTCAGTAGTAAAGGCAAGACAGTTACCATACGGTTTCACTCTGCAAATGTGCTCTCAGTACATTAAAAAGAAATCAAAGCAACACATTTATCTATGTTTTTGCCACTGTGAAATTAATGTCCAACAAAAAAAATCTATACATGGTGACTGTCAAACAAAAGTAGCTTTCATTTCTTTCTGAATCAGACAACATGGCCCACACACTAATTCACCTGCTCATGAAAACTCACCTACTGTTGGAATTAGAACCAGAGTCTTATGGAAGAATTGATACAGATGCAGTCAGCTGGGTAAAGTTTCTATTTCTTTCCATCATTCAGGGACAGTATTTTTTCCCCCTGATATGCACATGTAATATATCTAATAATAAAACTGCAAACAGAAGTCACAGTAAAATTTGCTTTGTGTGGATCAAAGCCCAATTTCTTTCCCTCTGAGCCAAAGACTTAGGCAGAATCTACCAGGCTCCCTTATAACTGGCTATCATTGTGTTCTAGTCAACAGAATATGGTCAATTCCAGGTCTGGCTTACAAAGACCTCCCATCTAGGACCTTACTCTCTCTTGTTCCCCATCTGTTATCTGCATGCAGAGGAATACAGGCCCTGTAAGGTGATAGATCCTAATGAGGGAGAATGCCTGCAACCCAGAGTAATTTGTGGAGAACAGCTCACCAACCTCTGTTACTACTGATCTACATTGGACTATGCTATTTTTAGAATTTAAGGTACTATTTTATTTCTTTGCAATAAATTTTCCTTCCCATTTCTTACAACTTTAATTTTTTTTCACGATTTATAGCACTGGCTATGTTCTCCAATAAGATGTTGAATAGAGATGGTGATATGTGGGATCTTCTTATGCTTAATATTTAAAGGAACATTTTCAGTAGCTTGGTATTATGACATTTGCTGTAGGACTTGGTAGGTGTGCTTCATCAGATTAAAATGTTTCCCTTTATTGATACATTGCTAAAATATTTATCATGAAAGGTATTGGATTTAGTTACATACTTCTCAGCATCTATTTCATAAACTGCAGGTTTATGTGCCATTTAAGTTAGGAGATTTTCATATACTTGTTGTCTTTAGCATTTAAGCTAAGGACTGTGAAGAAAGCTGAGCACTGAAGAATTGATTCTTTTGAACTGTGGTGTTGGAGAAGACTCTTGTGAGTCCCTTGGACTGCAAGGAGATCCAAACAGTCCATCCTAAAGGAGACCAGTCCTGGGTGTTCATTGGAAGGACTGATGCTAAAGCTGAAAGTCCAATACTTTGGCCACCTCATGCAAGAGGTGACTCATTGGAAAAGACTCTGATGCTGGAGGGAATTGGGGGCAGGAGGAGAAGGGGACAACAGAGGATGAGATGGCTGGATGTCATCACCAACTCAGTGCACATGAGTTTGGGTGAACCCTGGGAGTTGATGATGGACAGGGAGGCCTGGCATGCTACAATTCATGCCAGGGATTGAAAAGAGTTGAACATGACTGAGCAACTGAACTGAACTGTACTGAACTGAACTGACTGATGGAGAACTTAGAATCATGTATGTTTTATCTGTTTGTGTAACTAGAACATATATCTCTTGCAAGCAACCTCTAGTTGATCTGACTACTCCCAGGAATAGAGACACAGGGCTGCTTAGCAAGTGGCTTTAATCTATACTCATAAGGTATATCTATCTTATTATCTTCAATCAAGAAGATCTTAGTACATAAATAATGTAACTTTTATGCAAATGAAACCTCAAAACAATACCTAGTCCTCAATTTCAACTAAATTATTGTTCTAA
The DNA here is from genome assembly GCA_917880005.1 of Nanger dama. Lineage (NCBI taxonomy): Eukaryota > Metazoa > Chordata > Mammalia > Artiodactyla > Bovidae > Nanger > Nanger dama. The sequence goes on along the minus strand of CAKJTW010000032.1, from coordinate 6,956,729 downwards.
ATTTCTCTTAAAAGTGAAATTCCAGAGCCATGACTATTACCAGTTCTACAGAGGAACATTTTTGTTGTCTAAACACAGTATATGTATGTCATGAAATTTACATCTGACTCAAGTAGAGCTGTTGCATTAAATGGCATACTCGTTATCATCTGAGCCATTAGGGAAGACCACTGCATTAATTAAAAAATAGTTATTGATCATTTACTATGGATTTGGCATATCCTAAATTGTAGAAAAGCTGTAGAAAATGGTATAGGCAAAGTTCCTGTGCTCATGAACTTTATATGATAGTGCAGAAGAAAAACAATAATCAAATTAGAAGATACACTCATTTTGATAGAGATAAATGTTATGAGGAAAATAAAATGGGAAGGAGAGCTAGTCAAGGTAAAGTAGTTAGGAAAGTAACGCATCTTCTATTAACACCTCAGATGTCCAATTGGTTCTCATTTTCTCCCTCTTTGAAAAACCTCAGGTGAAAGTAACTAAAAAGACCTGAAAACGTCACCCCTGTCAGAGACCCTAATAAATCAAATTAAAAGATTTTTTATATATATATATACACACACACACACACACACACATATAAAGGGGGGAATTACAAGAGTGAAATTACTCCAGGGGAAATATTGAAGAGGTCGTCAGCATCTCTCTGCCCCTAAGACAAACAATCCTATCGTAGACTATTGCCCATCCAGTTCTAGTCATGTTTCCTTAAGATTCTCAGTGAAAGACTTACACTTTGGTACTAATTTTCTGTATCAGAAATAGGAACTGCAGAGCTTGATAAGGCACAATATCTGTTCCCAGCACAGTAAGTTCCCAATGCACCGATCTGCCACATTCCAATGCTTTGTGAGTTGGATTTTTGGAACTAAGACTACATTTCCCTGTAGTTGCAATGAAATTAATTGCAAATTAAACCCCTCAGCAAGTTTACAAAAGCCTGCCCAATTTAAAATGCTGCTGAGAGTCTGCAAACTAGCAGTGAAAAACAGAGTTCAGTCATACAACCAGGGAATAAGTTTTTTTAAATGCTGAGTGAGAGGCAATTTATCTTAAATGGCATTGCATGAAGGAAGCAAGGTTTATGAAGGATTATTAAGGAGGATTCTGAAGAGGTTTTCTGGCAACTTTAAAAATTCTGGTGAATAATAGAACACGTTAATTAGCTATTGTCTAATTTTAGTTTATAAATTTTGGCCCTCTTTATTCTTGGTATAGCTGCAATACTGTTGTTGGGGGTGTCGTCTGGTTGGTTGGGTTTTTTTGTTTTTGTTCTTCTGATGCATAACTGCCCATGACTAGAGATGGTTGACTCAGGGTTCTTTTCAAGGTGGTGTTGGTGTTGGGAACTCATGCAAGGTACAGAGAGAGTTGGCGGGGGTGATGGGGGAGTAAGTGAAAAGAGAGAGTTCTAAATCAGAAGTTTTCAAAATTTAGCATGCATCAGAATTCCTTGAAAATTCTAGAATTCTAGAAAACCTAGACAGCATATTAAAAAGCAGAGACATTATTTTGCCTACAAATGTCCGTACAGTCAAAGCTCTGGTTTTTCCAGCAGTCATGTATGGATGTGAGAGCTGGACAATATAAAAGGATGAATGTGAAGAACTGATGCCTTTGAACTGCGGTGCTGGAGAAGACTCTTGAGAGTCCCTTGGCCTGCAAGGAGATCAAGCCAGTCAATCCTAAAGGAAATCAGTCCTGAATATACATTGGAAGGCTTGATGCTGAAGCTGAAGCTCCAATACTTTGGCCACCTGATGCAAAGGGATGACTCATTGGAAAAGACCCTGATTCTGGGAAAGATTGAAGGCAGAAGGAGAAGGGGTGACAGAAGTTGAGATGGTTGGATGGCATCACCCACTCAACGAACATGAGTTTGAGCAAACTCCAGGAGATGGTGGACAGGGAAGCCTGGCATGCTGCAGTCCATGGGGTCACAAAGTCAGACACAACTGAGCAACTGAACAACAAAAAAGAATTCCTTGGCTGACTTGACAAAACATAGACTTCTGATCCTCATGCCAGATTATGTGATCAATAGATCTGGAATTGGGCAGAGATTTGCATTTCTAACAAGCTCCAAGTAATGATGCTACCAATTTAGGAAGAACATTTTGAAAACAACTATTCATAACACAAAAGGTTCAGGTTAGAAACAACACTAAAGTCTTGCAGCAGGCACAGCTGTCAGCCAGGCTAGTTATACATTATCCTGATGCTTTAGGATGTCATGTTACTGACTCACTGCTAATGACATGAGCGATTGGGTCAGGAAGGACCACTGTGTCAAGCCTTTTCCAGTGTTTTAAGGTGTCTGAAAGCAGGTAAAAGGATGACTAACGTTCTTCCCAGATTTCCATGACTCTTCTTCCACTATAAAGAACAATTCCTGGGACTGTCTGAGATAATTCTAGAAGCTGATTTAATCCTTTTTAAACCACAAATCCACTACTTGATAAGTGTCACTTTAGAGCTTACTCAGCAAATATGTATTAAGTGACTGCTACTTGCAAGACACTGTGATAAACAGGAGTTGGGGTTGGTGAGGACAGAAAATTATTTCATCCAAAGGCAGAGCAATCATGTGCATGAACAACTAAAGGCAAAGTATCGTAAACACATCCACAGAATGATACAGGTAAAATGCAATGAGAGTCTAACAGTGGGGAGAATGTTTTCCACCTGGAGAAACAAATTTTAAAAAAGCAGCATTTAGGCATAAACTTGACCAAGACATAAGGTTATGGATTTAAGGAATTGGGAGTATAAAAGGGAAATGACAGACTAAAAATATGTGTCCAGGAAGAGATAGCCATGTGAAAAAGTTATGCAAGTCAGAGAGAGACATATATAGAAAAATGACGAGCAGTTCCAGTTGGCTAGAGTTCAGGAAGATGGGAAAGGTAAACTAGCATTAGATCATGAGGCCCTTAAAAAGCAACAAATAAGTTTGGAATTTACTAGGTAGCAGGAGAGCCAAGAAAGTTTTTGAATATAGACATGATCATTCAGAATGATATTTTAGGATAATTTATTGGGCAGCAGAAAGTTTGGAGGTAGTAAGAAAACTACTACAGTAGCCCAAGACAGGTGGAAAGAGACCAGGAAAGGGCAGTAAGAAGAGGGCAGTTGGGGTGGGGTGGGAGGGTCGTGCTGTGATGGATAATATAGGGGAGAATCTTTATTACCCAGAACTGAGGTCAAGAATGTGAGAATGTGAGAGAGACAGGGATGAGAAGAAGGAACGCTGACATTTTGAACCATAGTGACTCGTCAGATAGTAGCATCTTCAACAGGAATGTGGAAAGTTCTAACAAATATCCTAGAATAGCTGGGTATCATAGATTCTTGCACCATAAGGGAGATGAAAATTTTGCCACAAAATCCTAACTTTGTGTGGTTCCATTATTTAGCTCCTTTTAACTTGGACTACAACCCTGAAGTCAATGCTTATCAATTTCTTTACCTCAATTCACATGTGAAAGTGTAAATATATAATTAAAGCAAAATGTCAAGGAGTGCTTGTACTTAACCTTCCCACATATAATGCACTCTGATATTTACTCTTCTGTTCCATTGCACTTTTTAAAATACTTGCAGCCACCAAACTGCTTCCATGGCGCACTAACGGGTGGCATCACAAAGTCTAAAAATCACTGCCATGAGCAGGAAGATTCAGCAATTATGGACATGGTATTGAAAGGAAAGAGCATTTTTTACCATATGTAAAATGAAAACATATGTAGACAGAATGCAACCTTCTTACTCTCTAGAATATTTTACTTGTCCACAAATGTAAGACACATAAATATCAAGCCTTACTATAATGGAAATCTACCCCTACTAAAGAGAAGAAAAGTATATTCTGTGTCTATTTTAACCAGATGCTCAAAGTATTAGACACAGTTCTTTTGTGTACCTTATGAAAACTTAGTATTGTATATGAAAACTCATATTTACAACCTAAAAAGAAAATGAGATGGGGAAGCTGAGCATTCACATTTCAAAGGCAACCTTCACTTAATGAAAGAATTATTTCAATAAGTTTAAATAGAAATAATTCTCCTAATGCACTTAAGTCACTAATAAAATTAACTAATCACTTGACAGAACCAGCTAAAGGGAAACTAGGTTAAAAATATCACTGTCAATTTCCTTTTAATCAGAGAAGAAAATAGAACATTGAAACAGGAAAGATGTTCCAAGGAAAGATGTCTCCATTTATAAAACTGTTTTTTATAGTCAACTTTTTTAAAGTACCAGGATAAGGCAGAGATGTTATAGTCAGTGATGACAGAATTTGCCTGGCTCCTCAGTTAGGCCTGATGAGAGGGGCAAGAGTTGCCCATGAATAAGCTAAGGATATAGGTTGTTCCAGCTTTCCTGGTGGCTCAGACAGTAAAGAATCTGCCTGCAATGGGTTCAATTCTTGGGTCAGGAAGATACCCTGGAGAAGGGAATGGCTACTCACTCCTGTATTCTTGCCTGGAGAATTCCATGGACAGAGGAGCCTAGTGAGCTACAGTCCATAGCCTCACAAGGAGACGGACACAACTGAGCGACTTTCACACACACACTCACACACACACACAGAGTTTTTTCTCTCACTAGCTTTTATCAGCCATAATACATCACTTCAGTGAAACAGATGCCACATGTGCGCTTCCCTGAAGGAAGACTGGGAAAAATAGAAAAGTAAATCGTCTGCTGCTGCTGCTGCTGCTGCTAAGTCGCTTCAGTCATGTCCGACTCTGTGCAACCCCCATAGATGGCAGCCCACCTGACTCTCCCATCCCTGGGATTCTCCAGGCAAGAACACTGGAGTGGGTTGCCATCTCCTTCTGCAATGCAAAGTGAAAAGTGAAAGTGAAGTCACTCAGTTGTGTCCGACTCTCTTCACGACTCCATGGACTGCAGCCTACCAGGCTCTTCCGTCCATGGGATTCTCCAGTCAAGACTACTGGAGTGGGGTGCCATTGCCTTCTCCGAAGTAAATCGTCTAGTCACAACCAATTCTTCCTCAATAAGGACCAGAATAAAAACTAACTTAAAGTGGACCTTACTCTATGCTAGTATAAACACATGGGATTCTCTTACACAAAGAGGTACGTATGTCACACCCACTTTACCGGCAGATAAACTAGAATTCTAAGAAGTTAAATAACTTGGCCAAAGCCACATAGCTGGAAAGTGCAAAGTTGATGTTGGAAGGTAAATTCCTTACTTCCTTACACTCCCCAATAAGAAATACAAGGAAGTTGCACAAGAGCAAGTCAACTGATTTCTAGTTGTAGTCATTTATGGAGCTTTATTCAAAAAGATAATTGGCTTCAGAGTGTATGTTTGGATATACAGTGTATGCAGCAGGAAGGGCAATCAAGACTTTCAACAATAAATCTTCCCAGATGCTTGGCTGGTGAGATTGTTTTCCCCGTTTCTTCCACCCCCTGATCTGTCTACCTCCCTCCACCTTTGGGTTTTCATTTCTTTCATCAGTAGCCATGGTAACACCCAAAGATAAAACACAGGCAGGAGAGTCTCACAGGCGTCTTGAAAGGCGGAAGCTTGCCAGCATTTTTCATCAGAGTAATACTGTGCGCCACACAAACAAAGCAGCACCCTTCTCATTCTCCCCCATTCATTTTCCACCCACTTAGTGGCAGCCAAGGCCATTTCTGAAGCTTAGGAGATGACTGTCTGGTACATTTGTATTCAAAAACTTGCAGATCAGTCTTTCAGTGTTTCAAAAAATGCTTGAGCTGGAAACGGTTGAATTTATCTCATTCCTCCCTTATTAACCCTTTCTTAAGAACCAAGCATTAGGCAGAAATAAGCTTTTCTGGCAGATGATCTGTGCACTGTTTCCCATAATCAGAGGTGACTTTAAATCATAGCACTCCTTCTGGCTTCCCACATAAACTGAATATTCAATATTCTTTTACCACAAGGAGGCTCTTCTGAATTTCTCTGCTAGATTGTGAATATTGATAGATAGGAGAGTGGAATCTGAAAATAGTCTTGGTTCAATGTGTTTTGTTTAAAAACAGCCTTGATTAGATTCATGAATATCTGGTTCACCCAGCCAGAATACCTAATTTTTGACTGCATGGCTATAAATCAGAGATTACAAAGCAATGATCATCTGTCTGGAACATATTAAAACATGGAGGGTTTGCAGGCATGGATGCAATGTGGATGGGCACACTGTATGTATGTTTGAGAATAGGCATAAAAAAATAGTCCTTTTTAAAGCTTTATTATATCTCCAATTGCCTGATTTGTCACCGATGATTATTATTTAGAGTTCTTAATTATTAATGGGCTTTCTCTACAAAGTACTGATGACTTTCTAATGGACAAAGTCCTTAAACAAACACTTTATCTCTTTACCATGCGGGACACACTGACCTCATGGTTTCTTGACAACCTCCATTCTAGCAATCAATATTTTGTGATAGCCTATTCCCTGGTGGCTCAGTGATAAAGACCCTGCCTGCCAATGAAGGAGACCCAGGTTCCATCCTTGGGTCAAGAAGATCCCCTGGAGGAGGAAATGGCAACCCACTCCAATATTCTTGCCTGTAGAATTCCATGGATAGAGGAGCCTGGTAGGCTATAGTCCATGGAGTTGCAAAAGAGTTGCACACAACTTAGCAAATAATCAATATTAAGTCACAGCCACTGATATTTTATATACATAAAATATCCCACAGCCTTTGTGGTATAGATTTTTCATCTTATAATAGAGGAAATTGAGGCTCAGAGTGATTAAATAACTTCCCTGGGCCACACAGCAAAGCAACAGCAAAGTGGGAATGAGATGAAGGTCCTATCACTGCCCATACTCTTTTCTTCCAAACTTTATGTCAGTTACCCAGAGTGCAGTCACTTCATAAGCATTCAAAGATATTCCCCTGACTATGAGCCCTCCTTCTGATCACTGTATTTATTTTCTTTTTAACTTTTTATTTTGTATTTGGGTATGGCCAGTTAACAAACAATGTTGTGATAGTTTCAGGTGAACAGCAAAGGGACACAGCCATACGTATACATGTATCCATTCTCCCCCAAACTCCCTCCCATCAACATAACGTTGAGCATTTTCATGTGCCATACTGTAGATCCTTGTTGGTTATTCATTTTAAATACAACCATGTGTACATGTCCATCCCAAACTCACACCATATTTCTTATCTTTGCACGTCTTCTGAGTCCTCTGGCCCATTATTCCTTCTTTGTCATAATCTATCAGCATCATTAGCACAAAATCCTTCCTATGGCCAGTTTAGCTTTTGTTCTGTTGCACATTTGATTCCTACAAATTTGTTTCCAATTCCCCAATTGTACCCACCTTGACACTTACCGACCCTGAGTAAATCCTATACCTGGAGGCCACTGGCCAACAATGAATAAAGGCAAGAAAACAAGTGAACCATTTGCAGATAAGTGAAAGTCAAAGTCACTCCATCATGTCTGACTCTTTGTGACCCCATGGACTGGAACCCACCAGGCTCCTCTGCCCATGAAATTCTCCGGGCAAGAATACTGGAGTAGATTACCATTCCCTTTTCCAAGGGATCTTCCTGACACAGAATCTTTCTGATTCTTTACTGTCTGAGAATCCCCTTGCATTGTGGTAAGCCTTTAACACAACTCAGTTTCATCTCCAGTCACATTCTCACTCTATTCCAAAACTTTTGCCCTCCGACTTCTAGCCACAATCCCTCATATCTTTATCTCAACAATAAGTTCACTTTCAGTTTTACCAAAGTGATTGAAGCCTTTTAACATGAAATGCACAGTTTTCTCCTCTTCATCTCAATCATTTTTTTCTCTTTCTTCCACCTTAGGGGAGAAAAATAATTCATCTCAGAATCTCGACCATCATGTATCACCTTTCAACAAACTAAATGACACAAGAAAAAAATAATCAGTCAAATCCAGAATATGAGACATTCTACAATATAAATGGCTCTGTTTTTCTCAACAAATAAATGGCATGGGAGAAAAGAATTGTTAGAGATTTAAAGAGATTTAAAAGAAATAATTACCAAAAGCAATGAGTAGACCTTCCACTGATGTCAATGCAAACAAGGTATATACATTAAAAGACATTTGGAGACAGTTAAAGACAATTAAATATGGAGAATTAAATGACAGTGAGAAAGTGATGTTAACTTTTTAGGTCTGATAATACTGTTATGGTTATGAAAACAAATGTCCTTATTAGTTTAGAGACACATACTGAATTATTATGAGTGAAATGATACATGTTACCTGGAATGTGTCTCAAAATACTTTGGTGACTCTTTTTTCCCTGTGTGGGGAATAGATGAAACAAATTTGGAAAATGTTGACAATCGTCAAAGCTAGGTGATAGGTAACTGGGAAATTATAGATTCTATTCCTGTGTATGTTTGCGAATATACATATTGACTGAAAATTCTGAAAAAAAGCAAAGTGTAAGGGAGCAAACTTTGCCACTCCAAAATGTGTCTCTCTGGCATGAGTATTATTTTAGGCTGATTATTTTTAAGAAGCAGAAGACATAGAAAGACTTTCTTTTCACATCCTTCTTAGCTGATAAAGGGTCTGTTCTTAAAATAGAGCTATCACTAGAGTTATCTGCAAAGAATATGGGCTCAGTGTGGCGGAAGAAACTCAGCAGAGCCTGGAGGGCAGAGTCCACTCCAGATCCAATGTAGACCAGCAAACATATTCTTTTTAACCAAACATTTGCTTTTCCATCTCCATGTGAATTGCCTTCCTCCCCTTTAAGGTCCCAAACCACTAACCTCAATATCCTCTTTTGTCTTTAGCTGAAGATGGTATTTAAAGTGAGGACTTTAGCCATTTTGGCAAATTACTCACTTCTCCTGGGTCTCTCCCATGTGCCCACGTTATGAAACTTTTGTTTGATTTTCTCCTGTTAATCTGTCTCATGTCAATTTAATTCTTAGACAAGTCGGAAGAACCTAGAAAGGTAAAGGGAAATTTATTCCTCTCAGACGGAAACAACTAAAAATGTTTTTTAAATCATTATTTAAAAATCATTCCCCTTCTCTAACATCTTAAATCTCCCTCTATTTGTTCACCCACCCTCCGCCTTCAAACAAGCTGGCCTCTTCTGTCCCAAGATTCTCTGAATAGCACTGCTTCCAGAAGCTATAATTATCTCCCTATCTTTCTTGAAACCCTGAAATTTCAAGAAAGGAATCCAGATCATTTCTGCCTTTCCCGAAATTCCATTCACTCTTTATCCCTCCATTTCCTCTCCCCCTGGCGATGACTTCTGCTCTCATCCACTTTGCCGGTTCTAAAAATCTAAGGTGCCTTAGCACTAACCTTTACACAAACAGAAATCTGCCTCTCTCTTTCTTTCTGTAGCCACTGCTTCTTCTCTTCTAGACCATTATAAATGCTTTATTTACATTTATTAACACACATAATCATAATTACCCCAACAATCCTATAAGATAGGTACTATTATTATCCCCACTTTACAAAAGGGAAAATCAAGGCTGGGGAAGGTCAAATAACTTGCCCACAGTCACACAGCTGGTAACCCAGTGGGGCTGATAGCCTGGGCTTTCTGACCTTCGGTGCATGACCTTGACTGTCATGCCAAAATGCCTTTTATTGGAGGTTAGCATGGGACACTTTCTTCTCCACAAGCTTGTGTGTGTGAAATACAATGCCACAAGGAGATAAGTATATTCAGGACAGTAAAAATTAATAAACATAAACTTTAATTAAATAAGAGTCTGGAGACCACAAGCATAAGCTTTCAAGCCCTGTGATGACAGCAGAACCCCACAGGAAAAAGAAAGGCTCCTCTTCTTTCCTGGAAAGGATGCAGCCGATGAAGAACCATGGGCTCTGTCTTGTTGAACCCTCCCAACTTCTCTCCCTCCCTATGAAAGTGCTCTCCCTCCCTTGCCATGCAGCGACGTGCCCATATCTCGCTGTGATTGCAGACTTCAAACTATAATTCTCTGCTGGTCCCAAATAAACTCACATTGGCTAGAGAAGCATCTGGCAGTCTATATACTTCAGGTCACCATTTTGGTGGCCTTTACAAGAACCAGAGAAGACCCTTACAAGTTCCAGGGCTGGCAAGCAAACAGATACATTATCCACAAATTGAGTTTTCTGAGCTCACTATTTTTCTCGCCAACTCTGGAGTCTGAAGGTACATCTTTCTCCTGGATGTCAAGAACACACTCTATTGGCATTTGAAGCTCTCCAGATTTTATTCAGTATCGACTTAAAGGCTTTGTCTTTATAAGAAAGGCCTTATTCTACATATGAGTACAGTATGTCCCCTACATATGAATGAGTTCCATTCCAAGAGTGCATTCTTAAGTCCAATTTGTTCATTGCATCCAATAAAGTTAGCCTAGGTACCTGACTAACACAGTCAGCTATATAGTACTGTACTGTAATAGGTTTCTAATACTTTTCACACAAACAGTAAAAAACAAACAAAAAATAAACATTTTTAATCTTATAGTACAGTACCTTGAAAAGTACTGTAATACAGTATAACAGCTGGTATCCAGGGGCTGGCCTCAAGTCAACAGGCAAAAAGAGTTACTAGACTGGAGGAGGCAGTGGAGGTGGGAGATAGTAGAGCTGAAGGATCGTCAACAATAGGAAATGGAGGGAATGCTACAATTTCACTCACGTTTGAAACTGATGGCACAGGTTCTGGTTCCTTGCTGGAACCAGACACACTTTCCATCTTTGAAGGTTTACAACTTGAAGGTTCATATGTAGGGGACTTACTGTATTTGATACTCTGGTCTGATTTTGAGATGAAACTGTTGTAGTCAAGGCTATGGTTTTTCCAGTGGTCATGTATGGATGTGAGAGTTGGACTATAAAGAAAGCTGAGCACCAAAGAACTGATGTTTTTGAACTGTGTTGCTGGAGAAGACTCTTGAGAGTCCCCTGGACTACAAGGAGATCCAACCAGTCCATCCTAAAGGAGATCAGTCCTGGGTGTTCATTGGAAGGACTGATGTTGAAGCTGAAACTCCAACACTTTGGCCACCTGATGCAGAGAGCTGACTCATTTGAAAATATCCTGATGCTGGGAAAGATTGAGGGCAGGAGGAGAAGGGGACAACAGAGGATGAGCTGGTTGGATGGCATCACCAACAACAATGGACATGGGTTTGGGTGGGCTCCAGGAGTTGGTGGTGGACAGGGAGGCCTGGTGTACTGCAGTTCATGGGGTCTCAAAGAGTCAGACATGCTTGAGTGACTGAACTGAACTGAACTGAATCAAAGCTGAGTGAAAATGTCTTCAGCCCATTTTTTCAGAAACAGGCTGCTTCTCTGAAGCTGCTAGTTTTTAAGCCTTCAGTTTGTTCCTTTGGAAGGACTATTCTTGGGAAACTGGCTGATAAAGACTTTGGTCAGGCTCCTTGAGGACCAAGCTATCTCCTACGAATTGGTGGGATTAGCCTACAAGCTGTTTGAATTGTGTTGCTTGAGCTGTTTGAACTGTTTGAAAATTGTTCTTTTACTCTAGAGAAAAACCTCTGAGAAATGGGATCCTAGTTATCTTAACCTTTGAGGGCACCTCCCTCCCTTCCCCTCCTCTCCCTCACTCCACACACACACACACACACACACACACACACACACACACACACACACAATTGCTCTGGGTAATTTTATGTTTAAAAACCAGTCCTTCCTCGGGCACATTTCCAGCTAAATGAACAGACCTGACCAAAGGCAGTTTCGAATATCAATAGCCATTATAGAGAACTTTTGAAATCCCCAAACTTAATTTCCTTAAAACTGAATGGAACTGCAATAGCTCAGAAATTTCCACACTGGGTGGAATGCTTATTTCACTTGGTATTTGGAGATCTCCCTCCCAGCATTATCAGGGGTATAATATTGTGTCCCTGCCAAATAAGATTTTAAGATTAACTGAGGGAAACAAACAAGTGGAAACAAAATGGCTCCCGGAGCCTCAGGCTCTTCTTCTTTGGCTGCTTTTGTCTCAGGCTCTGCCTCTGGCCCCATCTTGTCTCTCTGCCTTGGCTCCCAGTGACCAAACTCCACCACCAGCGCCCTCTGCCTCCTTTCTCCCTGTGTTGTCTACACCTCCTTTGTAGCCCCAGTTCCTCCACACAAACTGTCCCTTTTTGCAGAATCTCTCCCCACTCCTTTTCCTCCCTAAACTTGTCAGAACCTGTCCCTATAAAATGAAGCCTTCTGAGGACCCAGAAGTTAAATCTTTAATTTCTTACATTCCTGGGGGGGGGGGGGGGGGGGGGCGGGGGGTCCCCCCCCCCTGAAATAAAGCTGAACTGCAAGTTGTAGTTAGGATTATCCCCTAAATAACTGAGGAGTCTCACAGATTTGCTGCGGAATTTAATAGAGTCAGTCCCACTCATCAACCTGGTTTCTCTGACATATACCAGGCTCATATGCTTCTCAGTGAAGGCTACCCCAACCACTGGATGGAAACCACTAACTTGGAAAATCCTGAAAGATTTCTAGAATTACAGCTGAAAAGACCAGCTTCCTAACTTACTGTGTGATAAGCTCAGCAGCTGCTAGGTGACTTCATGGTGAGTGGAACAAGATTCAGGCTTGCACACAAAATTCTGATGAACCTGTTTGTGACTATTACAACTGACTTCAGATGTGGTGGGTTTTTTTGTTTTTTGTTTTTTTTTTAAATCTTGGTCTTCCTCCACATACTGATTCTTTCAGGGTAGTTTTCAACTCTGTATTATTAATGGACTGAACTGGAATCTTCCCTTCTTGTAAAAAGAAACAATGGAATTGGAAACTGTTCATTCCAGATTTAGTTAATCTGGCAAACCAACTCTCTTACATTCTAGATAAGTCACCTAAAAGTAAGACAGCCAAAATTCTTAATCAACTCCAAAAAATAAAGGCTCATAAATGAAATCAAAATGCTTCTAGTTTCTGTTTTTATTGCAATGATCCAGGGCATTGGAAATGGGTATCCCTGGTAGCTCAGCTGGTAAAAACTCTGCCTGCAATATGGGAGACCTGGGTTCCATCCCTGGGTTGGGAAGATTCCCTGGAGAAGGGAACGGCAACCCACTCCAGTATTCTGGCCTGGAGAACTCTATGGACTGTAATAAAGTCTATGGGGTCTCAAAGAGTCGGACATGGCTGAGTGACTTTCACTTTCAGGGCATTGGAAAAGAGACTGTTACAAATTTAAGTATTTTAGACACCTTCAGCCCTTTAACCAGCTTTCCAATGTGTTCCCAGTTCTCAGTGATGGGGTTCCAAGGACCTATAGGAGGCCTTTCCAATCCTTTCTCTCACTCAGCTTGGAGAAACATTTCTCCAGACTGGGAATGGATCTCTTACAGTCCTAAATGACACTGGAGCCACTCTCCATGCTCAGTCTCACTCCTATGAAACAGTCTCTGCCTCAGAGTACTAAAATAGTTCAAATATTGAGGATCTGTAATGAACCTCAAGAGGTTCCTGTCTCTGAATTTGCCCCCCTTGATTAGGCCCTTTGAGAGATACACACCATTTTCTCCATAGTCCCTCAGCTCTTATTTATTAAGCCAAGACGTCTTAGAGAAGTATCATGTCAGAATTTCTTTTTCCTAAAAACAGGAAATAATTCTAGATTTGACAGTAGTCATCAGTGTACCCAGCAAGTTGAATTAAATGACCTTTTGATGTCTTTTATTTGTGCCATCTTTGAAGATACTAGAACTGATTCTGAAAACACTAATTATTTGTCCTTATTAAATCAGCTACTCCCCCTTCTTGTGGGCAAAATATCCAACTGATTTTGGCAAAATTCACAGTATACCTCCTATCAAGATTAAAATAGATCCCTCAAAACCTCTTCCCTCTAAGTAAAGAAGCCCTTCAAAGCACAGAGCCCATAAGGATTACAAGGCTCAAGGCCTCATTATCTCTTGTACTAACCTCTGTAAGACTCTCATCTTACCCATGAGAAGAAAATCTAAGGGCCAAGATTGGAGATTTGCCCAGGACCTCTGGGCAATAAATGACATTGTTATCCCTCAGCACCCAGTTGTTATGAACATACGTTACCAATATCCATTATCATCAGAAATAATTTCTTTTTAACTGATTTATGCAGAGCATTCCTTAGTATTACAGCTAATGAAGCTAGCCAATACCTTTTTTGCCTTCACTCAAAAAGAAAAACAATTCACCTAGATATTACTGTCTCACGGTTTTACTGAGAGTACTTATTTCTCACAAATCCTGAAGGCTGATCTGAATAACCTAAAGTTCCCTAGAGATTCTATTTTGTTGCATTACGTGGATGATTTGCTTCTTTGCTCTCTTTCTCAAGCCTCCTCACAGGAAAGCAGAATCTACTTGTTAAAGCTTTTAGTCTTAACAGGATGTAAGATTGCAAAAAAAAAAAAAAACCTTGCAGTTTGTCCAAACCCAGGTTCAGTACTTAGGGCATCTGATATGAGAACAAGAGCCATGTTGACATCCAGGTAGACTTCACAGTGTCTAAACTTCTCAAAACCCAAAACTACGCACCAACTGCAAGGGATTCACAGACTAGTTGGTTAATGTTGAAGCTGGGATTCTAAATTTATCTCTTATGGCCAAATCTCTGTATGTTTTACTAAGCAATAATAATCTTGATCGAATTTTACAGAAAGAACAGAAGACAGAGCCTTCAAGGCCTTAAAGGAGAGTTTGATGAATCCACCTGCCCTTGGGGATCTCAATTAGCAGATTTACTTTTTTCTTTTTGTATATGAAAAGGATGTGAATGCCTTGAGGTACCTTGAGCTACTCAGTTGAAAACAACGCACCTCCATCTACTCATAGGATATTAGCACCAGCAACTGGCCCTGTGGCAGTGAAAAGTGAAACTGAAAGTCGCTCAGTCTGTCTGACTCTTTGCGACCCCATGGAATTCTCCAAGCCAGAATACTGGAGTGGGTAGCCTATCCCTTCTCCAAGGGATCTTCCCGACCCAGGAATTCAACTCAGGTCTCCTACACTGCAGGCAGATTCTTTACCAACTGAGCTATGAGAGAAGCTATTTCTGTGGCAGTGGGATACTCCTTTTGCCTTGTAACTATTATGGCCCCTTACCTTTGGTTAATACCATTGAGCAGATCATTGTGGGAACCATTTTTGTCCTTCATGCAGTTGAAGCTCTCCTGAATTCTCATCACACTCAACATTTCTCTGCTAATTCCAAATAAACTCATCTATGCTGTAGAAGTATCTGGTAGTCTATTTATTTCATGTCAACAGCACTCTAAGATTCTATCACAATGTTGTAAAAAATTACACCAAGGATTTTAACCTGGAATCAGACACCTCATACTTCAATCTATCTGCTTACTGAAAGCATCAATTATGTATGACTTATTTGTCTTTGCTTCTACATTCAAAGGAGACGCTCAACCATACAAAGATCCTGTCCATTGAATGAATAACTGCTTCACCTAAGCACATTTACTTGGCTGCTGTTGGGAAACAGGGTATAGGATATGCTTGCTCCAGTTGTCCTATGTATGAAATCTTAAAAGGGCCAATTTAATAAACTTCAACAATGTCATATCAAGATCTGTCTGATTCAGATCTTTCCAACTATCAATTATAGATAGTACTTTGAAAAAAAAAATCGGTCTCATTTAGTACATCCAAAAATTAACACAGAACTGCTATTTGTACTGTCAAGTTCATCTCATGCTGATTGATTCTGTTACCTATGACAAAGGTTTCAAAACCCTTATGAGTCAGATTCATATTCAGAATCACAAGATTTATAGTGATTATTGATTTTTAACTTCCCTTCATTCATTATTAATGCCAGTTCATATATCTGATTCTGTTTGGCCTAGTGGTTTTCAATTTTATTATCCTTGATACTGCATATTTGAAATAGCTGGGACTTGAATATCATGCCTTCGAGGTATCTTTCCTCCCAAGCAGTCTACAGTGAAAACATGGTATCAAGGCACCTAAAGGAAGGGCTATGCCTTATACCTCTTTTACCCTCAGTATGTATTATAGATTCTGGCATACAATAAGAATCCAGCATACATTTGTCGAACTGAATTGGCTTACATTCTATCTTGAAAGACCAATATTTAAATAATGTCAGTATTGCTTGGTTTTACTTGGGGAGAGTGGGTAGTTATTTTAGAGAGCACAATCTTATAGTGGCAGATTTTCCCCCTCTTTTCCCTTCTAGGTTATTTTGCTTGCCTAATAATTAAATTGACATAAAATGGATTAACAGAACAAAAACTAATTTAATTATGTGCATAGAGGATCCCCATAAAGACATGAGACTCAAAGGCATTCAGGCAGTTGAGGCTTATATGCCATCCTGAGCAAGGAGAAGAGAGTAAGGATCCAGGGCTTCAAACAGGAAGAAGATGTTTGCCTTGAGATACAGATAAGTCTTTCTGATATAAAAAATTATCTCTGGTAATAGCTCTCTTCTCGGCACAGGCCGCCTTTCTAAAATCTTTTAGGCAGCTAGTTCAGTTCAGTTCAGTTCAGTCGTTCACTCATGTCCAAATCTTTGCGACCCCATAAATCGCAGTACGCCTGGCCTCTCTGTCCATCACCAACACCTGGAGTTCACTCAGACTCACATCCATCGAGTCAGTGATGCCATCCAGCCATCTCATTCTCAGTCGTCTCCTTCTCCTCCTGCCCCCAATCCCTCCCAGCATCAGGGTCTTTTCCAAAGAGTCAACTCTTTACATGAGGTGGCCAAAGTACTGGAGTTTCAGCTTCAGCATCATTCCTTCCAAAGAAATCCCAGGGCTGATCTCCTTCAGAATGGACTGGTTGGATCTCCTTGCAGTCCAAGGGACTCCCAAGAATCTTCTCGAACACCACAGTTCAAAAGCATCAATTCTTTGGCACTCAGCCTTCTTCACAGTCCAACTCTCACATCCATACATGACCACAGGAAAAACCATAGCCTTGACTGCATGGACCTTTGTTGGCAAAGTAATGTCTCTGCTTTTGAATATGCTATCTAGGTTGGTCATAACTTTTCTTCCAAGGAGTAAGCGTCTTTTAATTTCATGGCTGCAATCACCATCTGCAGTGATTTTGGAGCCCAAAAAATAAGGTCTGACACGGTTTCCACTGTTTCCCCATCTATTTCCCATGAAGTGATGGGACCGGATGCCATGATCTTCGTTTTCTGAATGTTGAGCTTTAAGCCAACTTTTTCACTCTCCTCTTTCACTTTCATCAAGAGGCTTTTTAGCTCCTCTTCACTTTCTGCCATACGGGTGGTGTCATCTGCATATCTGAGGTTATTGATATTTCTCCCGGCAATCTTGATTCCAGCTTGTGTTTCTTCCAGTCCAGTGTTTCTCATGATTTACTCTGCATAGAAGTTAAATAAGCAGGCTGACAATATACAGCCTTGACGTACTCCTTTCCCTATTTGAAACCAGTCTGTTGTTCCATGTCCAGTTCTAACTGGTGCTTCCTGACCTGCATACAGATTTCTCAAGAGGCAGGTCAGGTGCTCTGGTATTCCCATCTCTTTCAGAATTTTCCACAGTTTATTGTGATCCACACAGTCAAAGGCTTTGGCATAGTCAATAAAGCAGAAATAGATGTTTTTTGGAACTCTCTTGCTTTTTCCATGATCCAGCGGATGTTGGCAATTTGATCTCTGGTTCCTCTGCCTTTTCTAAAACCAGCTTGAACATCAGGGAGTTCACGGTTCACGTACTGCTTAAGCCTGGCTTGGAGAATCTTGAGCATCACTTTACTAGCATGTGAGATGAGTGCAATTGTGCGGTAGTTTGAGCATTCTTTGGCATTGCCTTTCTTTGGAATTGGAATGAAAACTGACTTTTTCCAGTCCTGTGGCCACTGCTGAGTTTTCCAAATTTGCTGGCATATTGAGTGTAGCACTTTCACAGCATCATCTTTCAGGATTTGAAACAGCTCAATAGGAATTCCATCATCTCCACTAGCTTTGTTTGTAGTGATGCTTTCTAAGGCCCACTTGACTTCACATTCCAGGATGTCTGGCTCTAGGTGAGCGATCATACCATCGTGATTATCTGGATTGTGAAGATCTTTTTGTACAGTTCTGTGTATTCTTGCCACTTCTTCTTAATATCTTCTGCTTCTGTTAGGTCCATACCATTTCTGTCCTTTATCGAGCCCATCTTTACATGACATGGTCCCTTGGTATCTCTAATTTTCTTGAAGAGATTTCTAGTCTTTCCCATTCTGTTGTTTTCCTCTATTTCTTTGCACTGATCACTGAAGAGTTTCTTATCTCTTCTTGCTATTCTTTGGAACTCTGCATTCAGATGCTTATATCTTTCCTTTTCTCCTTTGTTTTTTGCCTCTCTTCTTTTCACAGCTATTTGTAAGGCCTCTCCAGACAGCCATTTTGCTTTTTTGCATTTCTTTCCCATGGGGATGGTCTTGATTTGCTGTCTCCTGTACAATGTCACGAACCTCATTCCATAGTTCATCAGGCACTCTATCTATCAGATCTAGGTCCTTAAATCTATTTCTCACTTCCACTGGAGAATCATAAGGGATTTGATTTAGGTCATACCTGAATGGTCTTGCGGTTTTCCTTACTTTCTTCAATTTGAGTCTGAATTTGGCAATAAGGGAGTTCATGATCTGAGCCACAGTCAGCTCCTGGTCTTGTTTTTGTTGACTGTATAGAGCTTCTCCATCTTTGGCTGCAAAGAATATAATCAATCTGATTTCAGTGTTGACCATCTGGTGATGTCCATGTGTAGAGTCTTCTCTTATGTTGTTGGAAGAGGGTGTTTGCTATGACCAGTGCATTTTCTTAGCGAAACTTAGTCTTTGCCCTGCTTCATTCCGCATTCCAAAGCTAAATTTTCCTGTTACTCCAGGTGTTTTTTGACTTCCTACTTTTGCATTCCAGTCCCCTATAATGAAAAAGACATCTTTTGGGCAGTTAAGGGGAAGACTTCCTGGTGACTCAGACAGTAAAGTGTCTGTCTACAATGCAAGAGACCCGGGTTTGATCCCTGGGTCGGGAAGATCTGCTGGAGAAGGAAATGGCAATCCACTGCAATACTATTACCTGGAAAATCCCATGGACAGAGGAGCATAGTAGGCTACAGTCCATGTGGTCGCAAAGAGTTGGACACGACTGAGCAACATTCCTATAAGGGGAAGGTAAAAAGCCCTTTCTGAGTCTCCTGGGCCTTGAATGCCTTCAACTCAAAATAATCCACATGTCAAAGTGGCACATTTGGGGGGTGTGTTCTGCTACCCTTCAATCTTGGGTTATGACTTCCTGCTTTCTATTACATTTCTTCACAATATATAATTACATTAATAGAGTCTCAGCAAACCAAAAGAACATTTCAGATATTATCATCTAATGCCATCTGTCTTGCTTTTGACAAAACTAGATATTAACTTTTGGTTGCACATATTTGTAGAATATTAACCTTTAATAAAATTGAAGGAAAAATTATTAATATTATTAATCATTTACAAGCTGGTATTCTGAAAAGATAGTTACTACTTCTTCCTTTCTTTATTAACTTTAAATCATAAGAGTTTTTTCACTCTCATCTGTCCCCTTTTTCATTTTTCCATTCTGCCAGGTATTAAGTATCTTTGGTAAAGACTGGAAAGGGAGTCTTATGTAAAATGTAAAATGATGGCTCGTTTGCAAATTATGTTATAGGTACAAAAACATGGTACGAGTAATAAAAATACTATATGAAAGTCCTCAACCAAACTATAAGCATAGAGAGGAAATTAATGCCAAATAAACTAAGAAAAGAGCCAATACATAGCTTTAAGAACTTTAAGTATCGTCTGTGTTACACAAAACAAACAAATCCTGTTTCCAGCACTTTGTGAACCTGCTAAAGGCTAAGTGGAATCCGACATATAGGCATTTCTCTGATAGTTAAAAGAGGTTAGTGCCCTAGTACTTTGTAAAGACATGAATTAAATCTAGTTTCAATCTGTACTAAGGCATTGTTCTCTTGAGGTTGTAAATATGAACTGTTCCAAATAGATTAAGTACACTGCATTCCAAAGAAAATTAAGAGTTCCAGCATGTAGATAAATGCATTGTGAATTAGCTCTTTTAGGAAAAAGAAAAACAGAGAAATAAAAGTGAGCTATTATTAACATTACTGAGATTCACAGACCACAGTGCTGTTGGTGATGGGCCGCTCATGCATATACACGTCAGCCCCTACTATCTGCATCACACAAACATACAATGCCCAAAGGCCTCCATAATCCAGTTGATGAAAAAAACACAAAAGTACAGAAAAAGCATTGTCATGATTGCCTTCATAGAAAATCACAAGAGAAGTACCTCAAAAAAGCTCTAGGACCAATAGCAGGTTTAGTAAGGTCACAGGAATCAAAATTAACACACAGATATCAGTTCCATTTCTATTCACTTATAATGACTACACAGAAAACAAAATTTTAAAACACAAAATCATTTAAAATATCTTCAAAGATGAAATGCTTAGGTATAAATCCAACAAAACAAATGTAAAGAAAATTCACAACGCTGATGAAAGAGATCAAAAAGGCCTACAGGAAGACTGTTCATGGATTGGTAGACTCAAAATAGTAATAATGTCAAATCTCTCTGAATTAATCTATAGATTTAATATAATTTCCATCTAAATATCAGAAACATATTTTGTAGACATAGACAAGTGTTCTAAAATTTATAGAAAAGATAGGACCTAGAATAGCTGAGATAATCTTGAAAAGAAGAATAAAATAGGCCAAATCATTTTAGCTATTTTATATTAAGGCTTACTATATAGCTATAGTAATCAAAGAAATGTGGTATTGACACAGAGATAATCACAGAAATTAGTGGAATAGAATAGAGAACCCAGAAATAGACCCACACAATTATGCTCAACAGATTTTTGACAAAGGTGCAAAAACAGTTAAATGGGGAAAATATAGTCTTTTCAACAAATGGTGCTTGAGCAATTGAATATCCACAGGCAAAAAAATGAATATCAACCTAAATCTCAAACCTTATGCTCATATTAACTCAAAATAATCACTGACATATATGTGAAATGAAAACTATAAAACTTGTTAAAAATGCATACAAGCAAATCTTTAGGATCTAGGGTTAAGCAAAGAGTTGTTACATTTGACACAAACAATGAAATGCATAAAAGAAAAAATGAATTAACTAGACTTAATCAAAACTTTAAAATATTTGTTTTGTGAAAGACCCCGTTAAAAGGATGGAAAGATGAGAAAATATTTGCCAACCACATATCTGACAAAGGACTAGTATTTAAAATATATAAAGACTTTCAAAACTCAACACTAACAAAACAAACAAATAATCCAGTTAGGGAAAGGACAAAAAGATAAAGGAACATTTTAATGATGAGAGGATACAGATGACCAACAAGCAAATGAAAAAAATGTTCAGTATCACCAGTCACTAGAGAAATACAAATCAAGATCACCATGGGACATCACTACATATCCACTAGAACAGCTAGAATAGAAACTCATGATAACACCAAATGCTGGCAAAGATGCACAGAAAATCAATCTTTCATACACTGGTGATGGGAATACAAAATTGTACAGCCATTCTGAAATACAGCTGGGCAATTTCTAATAAACACTAAATATTCATGTAAACAAGAAGGTTCACAGTACAGCACAGGGAACTATATTCAATCTCATATAATAACCTACAATGGAAAAAAGAATCTGAAAAAGTATAATATATACACATATACATTCAGATAGATACATATATATGTATGTATGTACCACAGTCAAGATTTCAACTTGTATCCCAGAACAAAGAGAATGTGTCGATGGAACTATATAATCCAATCTATATGTATCTATATATGTATCTATCTGAACCACTTTACTGTACACCAGAAACTAACATACATATAAATCACCTATACTTCAATTTGAAAACAAAAACACAAACAAAAAACACAACACAGAAACCTACATATGAACGTTGAAAAAGAAAGTGAAAGTGAAGTTGTTCAGTCGTGTCTGACTCTTTGCAACCCTATGGACTATAAGCTGCCAGTCACCTCCATCCATGGGATTTTCTAGGCAAGAATACTGGAGTGGGATGCCATTTCATTTTCAAGGGGATCTTCCCGACTCAGGGATCAAACTTAGGTCTCCCATATTGCAGGCAGACTCTTTACCAAAAATGTTGAAAGCATCAAGTAAGATACTAGACTTGTGCAATATGCTCAGTACTTTGCAAAGGTACTAAAGTGACATAAACATGGCACAGAAAATAAAAATGTGACAGAGGTCTAAAAGAAAGCAAAACCAGGTGGCATTCATTTCCTCAAAAATTTACCAGTTTAGTGTGGGAGACATGTTAATTCAATTGTCGCCCAAACAAATGTAAAATGATATTTCCAAAGTGCTATGAAGAAGAATTTTACAATGTCATGACAGCAAGTATTAGGAAGATTTGATTTAGAGGAACAAAGAAATATGTAAGGAAGGCTGGGAAAAGCCTCCTTAGGAAGGGATGACTGAGCTGGGATCTGAAGATGTATGCATGCTAAATCAGGATAAAAGCCTGACAGAGAAGAGCCTGCCTGGTACAGGGAATTATGAATGCAAGAGCCTCTTAACAGAGAAGTAAGGTGTGCCTGCCCAAGTGCTATAAAGAAGAAGGCAGAGTGCAATGCAGTAGGCAGCGCCCGCTACCCCCACCCTGACCCCAGGCTTTACTTTCTAAACCACAGTCAAGATTTCAACTTATATCCCAGAACAAAGAGAATGTGTCCATGGAACTATATAATCCGATCTATATCTCAAAAAGACCACTATGCTTATCAGGATTAGACTTGTGGCACCCAGTTATGAAATACTTCATTAGCCCGAGTGAGAAACAATGTACTTTGAACTGGGTGTGGGAAAAGTGAAAATAAAAAGAAAGCAAAAATGCAAAAAGTATTTTTATCCATTGAATTTTTTTTTTTTTTTGGGTGGATTTGGCCACCTGATGCGAAAAACTGACTCATTTGAAAAGACCCTGATGCTGGGAAAGATTGAAGGAGGAGAAGGGGACGACAGAGGATGAGATGGTTGGACGGTATTACCAACTCAATGGACATGAGATTGAGTAAACTCTGGGGATAGGTGATGGACAGGGAGAGCTGGAGTGCTGCAGTCCATGGGGTCGCAAAGAATCAGACACGACTGAGCTACTGAACTGAACTGATTTGACTATTTTCCAGGGTCCTGGTTTGTAGAACTGACCAGATGGTGGTGCCCTTCAACAAGCTAAGAAATAGTGAAGACCACACCTGGGGCTGGAAATCCTGTTAGAGATAGTTTGAGTTATGTTTGAGACATCTAAACGGAAATGTCAAATTAGCAGTTGGATATGTAATTCCAGCACTGAGAGACAAGGTTTCAATCAGAGAGGAAATTCTAAGGAACTCTTTCAGACTGATTTAAAGACGTTAAAGTCTCCTACATAGACATAGTTGTAGATGCAGATAGAGTAATGGAGATGTTTGGATATATTCATTCAAGTGTCAAGAGAAAGTATAACCTTGTATTTATGGTTCCAAATATTTTAAGAATCATGCATTAAATAATTAAATACCAAAAGAGGAAACACAATTATTTTGAAATGAGAAAGACTGATTCTACAAATATAAACTGGTGAGTTCAAAGTTAAGTACCAAAGGAGCCTAGAACAGAAAAATAATAAGATGATATCTGAGCTTGTTGAAAAGAAAACCATAATTACAAGGTGCCAAAACAGGACAAAGATTTGTCGAACTCATTCTAATCCTTTTGTGTAAAGAATTATCAGACTCAGGAAATGTGTCAGAACTTAGAATCTGGAATTCAGCGAGGCATTTGACAAAGACGCTCAAAATATCCTTATGAACAAAGTAATAAGCTAGATGATGATATTGATAAGTGACCCGACAGTTGGCTCCAAAAACTGGACTTGTGGTCCATCGAGAAGAAAAGGGTGATCTGCAGTTCTTTTACAACTACGCTGTCCTTTTTCTAACATTATTATGACATTTACATTTTAACATTTGACTGCAAGAATGATATTGATCAGATCAGCAGATGATAAGGTTAAAATTTAAAACCAACCTTGAATCCTTATGTCCTCAGAGAAGTTAGTAGTTTCTCCACTGGTGCTGATTTTGCACCCTCCCCAAACACATTTGGTAATGCCCAGAGACAGTTTTTGTTTTCATAACTAGGGGTGAAGTGGCTTCCCTGGTGGCTCAGAGGTTAAAGCACCTGCCTGTAATGCGGGAGACCTGGGCTCTATCCCTGGGTCGGGAAGATCCCCTGGAGAAGGAAATGGCAACTAAGGGGTGAAGTGGCGTTACTGACATCTATTAGGTAGAGGCCAGAGACACTAATAAACATCCGACGGCGCAGAGGACAGCCCCACCCTGCCCTCATCAGCCAGGAGAGAATTATCCATTCGAAAATTCAATAGTACCAGAGGACAGCCCCACCCTGCCCTCATCAACCAGGAAAGAATTATCCATTCGAAAATTCAATAGTACCAGTGTTGAGAAACATGACATAAACGAACTGATTAGAACAAGGATTCAAATATAGAACATTTTAATAAAGATTATTATAACATCCTATATTTACTGCCTCCTGATATCAAGTGCATAAATCACAGGCAAGAAATGAAGAGTCCTTTCCTTCCACAACAGTAGAGGCCAGAAGGAGTCTTCTAGCTCCAGCTATTCATTTGAAAAATAGAAACCCATTCCCAGAGACTGACTTTCTCAGGGCTTCTTTTTCTTCCTTTGTAGAAAAAGCAGTTGACATGACGGTATTAACTGTAGGCTAGAAAATCGCCCACCAAAAGATGTCTACATCCTAATCCCTGGAACCGTATTTGGATAAAGGAGGTTATCTGGGAGACACCTTCATAAAATAACACATTAGATAACAGGTCCCAGGAGTCCACTCAAACATGATTCTGTAAATTAGGAGTCGAGTAAGTCAAGTTTCTATCCTACATTTGCACATTTGTTCATTTAATGATTAGCCTCTTTTTCAGACCAAAAATGGTGATTTCTTTTTCTCTTACTATTAGTGTTAACATTAAAAGCACTCTTGACCTTCTCGGAACTCTCCAAATTCTTTTAAACTTACCCAGTAGCGGAGCCTATTATAAAAATCAGCCCTGAATCCAAGTGTGACCAATTATTAATATAAACAGAACTAGATAATAGCTGCCTATATTCTATTTTCCTGCTAAACTACCTTACCAACACAAACTCACATTTGCTTTTCTCAAATAGTGAACGGTTAAACCTTTCATCTTTTCTGAGTATTTTTGAACTGAGCATTTTGAACTTCATTCTGAAAAGATCTTTTGATCTTCCCCATACAAATAAGATAAAGTTGGCGGGAATTCCACTTAATTCTATTTATTTCTAACCTTTGTTCTTCTGCTTGTGTGTGCTCAGTCATGTTCGACTCTTTTGACCCCATGGACTACAGCATGCCAGGCTTCCCTGTCCTTCACTATCTTCAAACTATGACCAAACTATGAGTTTGATCAAATTCATGTCCATTGAGTCAGTGATGCTATCCAACTATCTCATCCTCTGCCACATCTTCACCTTTTGTCCTCAATCTTTCCCAGCATCAGAATCTTTTCCAATCCGTCAGCTCTTCATATTAGGTGGCCAAAGTACTGGAACTTTAGCTTCAGCATCAGTTCTTCCAGTGACTATTCAGGGTCTGATTCCCTTTAGGATTGACCGACTTGATCTCCTTGCAGTCCAAGGGACTCTCAAGAATCTTCTCCAGCACCGCAATTCAAAAGCATTGATGCTTCGGTGCTCAGCCTTCTTTATGGTCCAACTTTCATCATACATGCCTACTGAAAAAACCACTTTATTGACTATCCAGACCTCTGTCAGCAAAGTGATGCCTCTGTTTTTAATATGCTGTCTAGGTTTGTCATAGCTTTCCTTCCAACGAGCAAGTGCTTTTTAATTTCATGGCTGCAGTCACCATCGGCAGTGATTTTGGAGCACAAGAAAATAAAATCTGTCACTGCTTCCACTTTTTCCCCTCCTGTTTGTCTGGAAGTGATGTGATGTGACCAGATGCCATGATTTTAGTTTTTGCAAGTTGACTTTTAAGGCAACTTTTTCACTCTCCTCTTTAACCCTCATCAAGAGGCTCTTTACTTCTTCACTTTCTGCTATTAGAATGGTATCATGTGCATATCTGAAGTTGTTATTTCTCCCGGCAATCTTGATTCCAGCTAATGAGTCATCCAGTCCCTCATTGTGTATGATGTACTCTGCATATAAGTTAAATAATCAGAGTGACTATATACAGCCTTGATATACTCCTTTCCCAATGTTGAACCAGTCATTTGTTGCATGTAAAGTTTTAACTGTTGCTTTTTATCTGCATACAGGTTTCTCAAGAGACAGGTAAGGTGGTCTGGTATTCCCATTTCTTTAAGAATTTTCCACAGTTTGCTGTGATCCACACAGTCAAAGGCTTTAGCATAGTCAGTGAAGCAGAAGTAGATGTTTTTCTGGAATTCCCTTGCTTTCTATGATCCAATGAATGTTGGCAATTTCTGGTTCCTCTCCTTTTTCTAAACCAGCTTGTACATCTGGAAGTTCTTGATTCACATATTGCTGAAGCCAAGCTTTAAGGACTTTGAGCATAACCTTACTAGTATGTGAAATGAGCACAATTAGGCAAACCATTCAGCATCACAGTAATCCAAGTCTATGCTGCAACCACTGATACCAAAGCAGCTGAAGTTAACTGGTTCTATGAAGACCTATAAGAACTTCTAGAACTAACAACAACAACAAAATGTCCTTTTACAAAAATAGGAAGTCAAGAGATACTGGGAGTAACAGGCAAGCTTGGCTTTGGAGTACAAAATGAAGCAAGGCAAGGGCTAACAGAGTTCTGTCAAGAGAACATACTAGTCATAGCAAATACCCTTTTCCAATAATCCAAGAGATGACTCTACACATGGACATCACCAGATGGTCAATATCAAAATCAGATTGATTATATTCTTTGAAGCCTAAGATGGAGAAGCTTTACACAGTCAGCAAAAACAAGACCTGAGCTGATTGTGGCTCAGATCATGAACTCCTTATTGCAAAATTCAGGCTTAAATTGAAGAAAGTTAGGGAAAACTACTTGACCATTCAGGTATGACCTAAATCAAATCCCTTATGATTATACAGTGGAGGTGACACATAGATTCAAAGGATTAGATCTGGTAGACAGAGTGCCTAAAGAACAGAGGTTCATAAGCTTGTACAAGAGGTAGTGACCAAAATCACCCCAAAGGGGGAAAAAAAAAGGTACATGATTACATGATCATCACTAATAAAAATGACTAGGGTTTAGAATGCATTTTATTCATACAAAAATGTCATGTAAATGATGAATAATTATAAGTCATTATTTCATATCTGATTTGAGAGGCAAAGCATTTGTTTGGCAAGCCTTGTTCCTCTGCTCTTAATTACTGAGCAACCATGAAATTGACTATAAATGACTGATGCCTTATTTACAAAAGCTTTCATATTTTCAGGCTCTAACATTCATGCTTATATTGACAGTCCTTATTTAGCACACCTCATGGAGGAGTCACGTAAGTTGAGGCATGTTCAATGAATCGCAAAAATGCTTTCTAGGAACTAGACACTTGGCTTCCACCAGCAAGATAAACAGCATGCTTTCAAAAGCTTGATCAACTGGTGTATTAAACTGAGTTTACTAAGCCAATTAGGTATAAATTATTTATTAGCATAGAATATATTAAACTCCATTCTCCATAAAAGCTAAGTGACTACATCTTTCCTTTATCAAGCAATCCTAGGTTCTATCAAGTATTATAGTAGTATTCAGACTGTGTTCAAAGGGTCCTGAGGCATCCTGCTCTATGCCAGATTGCTAAATGTAATCTTTTGGGCCCAACCATAGACTTTGCCTGGCGGGCCTCCCTGTTGAGAAAGCAGCCACGCCCACTTTAGACCTGGTGCAGAGGCAGCATTCTGCAGGCTCTGGAGGCAATTGCCTTCACAGACTCCACCCATCCCACCCTGCCCTAGCCATGCTCATATTTCCATTCCTAGCCTAGGCATCTCCTTCACAAGTCTCTTTGTTTATGTTGGTAGGGAAGGGGTTTCTTCATTCTCTTAGGCCCCAAGTCCATAAAATGGCAAAAATCCTTTTATGTGGGACTCCCTTAGCAGTGAGACCACCTTCTCATCCCTATCTGTACTGATCTGACCTTTGACCAGAGCCATGGGGGAAAAGGGGACATTAGAGGAACCAGGACTTTCTTTTTGGCTTCTTGCTTACACGATCACAGTACTTAATAAAGGCTTAATTGCTACTTTTCATTTGACTTGTCTTGATTGAACACTACAATACCTGGAAGCTCTTTAACAAAAGTTGTATGTATAATCTCCATTTTTCAGATTAAGAAACTTGAAGGGACTGAATAACACTTCCAAGGTCACACAGAAAATGAAGAACTCCAACTATATTTTAAGCAGTTTTATTACAAACCTCATGCTCCTACCAGAAATGCCCCCTCCACCAACGTTCCAACTTGCATTCAGTGAAATAACATCTGTCCTACAACTTATCACTTGTACTTGGGTACCTTAATAACAGGCAAACTAATTCTTTTAGGCTACCAACAAAGAAACATTCCCAGATAGTCAAAAGAGACTACTCATTTCTTGCTCAGACACACGGAATTAAAGAAAAGCCAACAAACAAATAAAAGCAAAAATCTAAGGGCCACCCAGTCATTGGCCCAATCCGTACTTGACCTCTTTTTTAACCTTTCACCTAACAATCTTCTCTCCTAACATGAATGATGAACACGAATCTCATTGGCAAACTGGCAGAGGTATCTGATTTGGCTTTTCTCCTGCAATCACTTTCAGTTGCTCCACTCATACTCTCTCTCTTGTCCTGTGATCCAAACTAGGTCTTCCGATTGTGATAATGAAACAGCAAGATGTTAAACTGGCCTGTGTGGGATGTCAATGGTTTTATCTTAAGGGTCTTCTTTACCTATATTTTAATTAATTCACTGTTACCATTAAAATTCCATCGTCTACTACACATGACTTCTACTCCCATCCCCACCTTCGCTGCCTCCACCACCCCACATTCACTCTGAGCCTACTATAGAGTCTATGTTCAATGAGCGGATGTAAATTTCAGGCAACACCACCTTAAAATTAGCCCACTGCCCTGCTATTTCTCATTTGAATTAATTTGCATCCATGAACAATTAAGCCAACAGGGTGTATGTCTGTGTCCTCATGAATGCCCTGGCTTTCACTAGTCAGTGTGACGTTTTTGTTAACCACTTCCCAGGAAGCAAATTTCTCAAAGTCACAATTTCTCTATAACTTTCATGGTCTTTCAAAAGTGCCCTAACTAACAGCTAATCCATTCACTCAAAATCCAGTGAGGTGTCCCTGTAAGTGGCGTGAAATGGCAAGTTTGCAATCTACTAAGACAGGTGTCATATGGTCTCCACACTCAACCAAAATATAGATGCTCAGTGCTGCTCAGGGCACAGCTGACTCACTTGGTGAAGAATGCAGATGACTCACTGTGAAATCCAAAGATACCACTGATGCAAATGACTGTCTAGTGATGTTTTTCCAATCTGCCAGCTCAGTTATAAGATTGGAAAGCTGCATTGCCCATTTCCTGTGTGATTCTTTTGGCCTGAAAACAATAAAAATATCCAAGCCCCCTTCTCACCAGGCTGTGTCTTTCTTGATGTTACCCCAAGACCATGAAGGGCAAGGATTATAAGAAAGTGCTACTGGAGCCATAACCACACTTGGAGAATAGTGGCACTATGCTCATCACCATGACCTTGCTGAGATATGATACTGACAGAAACTATCCCTCTTTCTAGGCTGTCTGCACATGTATAGAGAGGAGCTGAGGTCAGTGAGGCAAGGAACAGGTATTGAAAAAGGAACGTTTGTATTTTCAAAGGAACTGACTAAGATGACACTGATTCCAGCTCTCAGAATGTTCCTATCTCTGTAAACTCTTCCACAAAGTCATAATAGCAATGATTATTATTTACAGAACCCTTAGTATGTGTTGGGCTTCCCTTGTGGCTCAGCTGGTAAAGAATCTGCCTGCAATGCAGGGGACCTGAGTTCAGTCCCTGGGTTAGGGAAGATACCCTGGAGAAGGGAAAGGCTTCCCACTCCAGAATTTTGACCTAGAGAATTCCATGGACTGTATAGTCCATGGGGTTGCAAAGAGTCGGACAGAACTGAGTTACTTTCACCTCATTTCTAGTATATGTTAGGCATTCATTATACTAAGTGCTTTAATCACATCAACACGTTTAATCCTTGCAACCCCATGAAGCAGGTGAGAAGGACCCTCTATCCTTACCTGTGAGGCAGTCAAGCAAAGTAAGTGAGGGAACCCAGAGCCAACTGCTTAGATTCAAATCTGGCTGTACCACCTATCAGCTCTATCACCTTGGTCCTGCCCCGTGGAGTGGTTTTGATGATTCAGGGAATTGACTTATAAAAATACTCAATGTACAGGCTAGTTATAATTACTACCATACCACCAATGGTTAACTGGGAGCCACAGAGCAGGAACACGGGAAGTGAGGTGTGATAGAGTGGCTCCCCAAAGACCCAGCTCAAAGCGGCACTGCTAGCCAGCATGGTTAGCACTGAGGAGCAGCCCTCATCAGCGATTTTAACAAACATCTTCATCCTTCCTTCCACCTGCTGCTTGTTTAGCCATCCACATACCAAAAAAAGGCAGGAAGATGCTATTTCTCTGTTATCACTAAAATCAGATCCCCGCTTCTAGGAAAAGAATACACTCACAGTTCTTGTCCTTAAGTACAAATTCTGACCCAGTGGTAATTGTCTATTCAGGATGAATCTCCCAGGGAATAAAGTAAGTATAGTTTTTGCTTCAAGTGGGGTTCCCTAGAAGTGCCTGAGACAAGGACTTAACTGAACATGATTTATTGAGAGGGTGTTTCCAGGGGAAAATCTAAAAGGAAAAGAATCAGGAGAGGGAAAGGTAAAGAACTGAGCAAGTATGTGATCTCAGGTAAACTGTGGCCTTAGCCTGATCCATGGAGGACTCTAGAACATAAGTCACATCACAAAGTTATTCTCACCTTGAGGCAAAGAATGTGGTACCTTTGGATTTTTTTTCTTTGGTACCCTTCTAATAGTGAGTCATTGGTCCTGAGGTGCTTCCAGGGTGAAACAGCTGCAGTCAGCCAAGGGTAATTCCCCAGGAGAGGCAGAGGATGAGGCGGTGAGCCCAGAGCAGCCGGGGCCCACGTGACCCGGGGGATTTGGGCAGGGCACCAATACACTTACTATAGTCAGACAGTAGGACTATAAAAACAAAGTCCCTGCCCTCTTACCCTTTACACAGGCACAGGACTCCATAAAGAGTTTCATCCAGAAGAATTAAATGGCCAATCTGCCTTCTTACTCTTGAAAAAACCAAAATAAAATTTCTGAATCCTAAAAATCTACTCAAGCCAGGCAGACTCTCCAAGGCTCTTTGTTTTAGGAGAGGACAAAATAGGCTGGGGCTCCAACAAGACATTCCAGACCTCTTGCCCGGCCCCTGACTAAATCCATTCTTCTGACTTAGGCCGAAATGGACACAGGCAAATGGAAAATCATTCGTCTCTTATCTGCAGGCGACCATATTTCCTGCCTGAGAGAAAGTCAGGGCAGGGCAGGTGGGGTGGGGACAGGGTTCCCAACCTTCCTCCTCTAAGGAAATTATAAGAGTGAGACAGCTCAGTTACAGGAGTGTAATTAATGTCGTTAAATCACTGTTGGGGAATGATTATGCCTTGAATTTAGAGGTCACTTCCCTGCAGGGATTCACAAAGGAAAAATCCTCACCCTTCCATTGTCTTACTCATCCTGACAGCACCTCCTGTGAGACAGGCAGACAATCTGCTTTGCTCTACACGGCCTCTCTGGGCAAGCGCACACACGTAATTTGGCATCCTCCGGTACTTCCCCTGAGATCCTGTCTTCCTCAGCCCTCCCTGATGTATGCAGGTCCGGTGCCCTAGACAGTGGCACAGGGCAACATATTTAGAAATGCCCCAAGTTTGGTTTAATGCTCTGATGCCATTCTCTTGGAATTCTTAATAATTTCTGAATGATCACATATTTTCATTTTACAATGGGCCCCACTAAATCACATAGCCATCCCTAGATGTGTGTTTTAAGCCAAACCTGGGATAGGAGGAAATATTGCAGCAAGACAGCTGTGCCCTGTGACCTTCCCAGAGATTGTGTACCCCACGGGTGTGCTAGTGCTGCAGACCAAGCATGTTGGGTTCTCCTTCTAGACACAGGTAGGATTGAACCAAAACTTGTCATTGATAAAAATGTTAGCAGGAAGTGATGATGTTGCATCTGGGCAAAAGTGTAGAGGCTAGGGCTCCGGGCACCAGGCTGCCTTGCTCCTGGCTGGATTGTCAAGATGGAGCTTCCCTCAGCCAGTCCCCAAGAAAGATTGAGCCCCCAGACAATGTGCAGTAAACCTGCTCTGTGAGCAAGATAAACATTTGTGATTTTAAGCCACTGGGATTGTGGGGTTATTTTCTCCCATAACTTAGCCTACCCTGATGGATGCAGAGGGTCATAAACAGATTCTCAGAGGATCCTTTGCAATACTTGGAGACAGCCAGAGAGAAGAAACAGTGTGCATGGCAATGTCTGATAATGAGGAAGAAGCCTCCCACACAAAGACAAGATGGGTTGGAGGAAGCCCACAGAGTATTGTTTAACTGATTTAGAACAACGATTCACCACTGAACCTCAGAAAATATAGCCTTATAGCAGGGTTCACTTGTAATAGTTTCTATAGCAAATACATTTGAATCTGAAGGGAAAAAATTCTGATTAAATCTGTCTGTCCTTCCATCCCTGCCATGTTGCTCCTCCAACACTCAGCAAGTGCAAATTGCTTCTTTTTAGGATAAGAAAAAGAGAGAAAGATAAAATGACCCTAAAAGACCACAAAAGTTTCCTGGTGTTGACTAGTGAAGCTCAGCAAATAAGCAGTATTTTAATAAAATTTTTGATGGGCTTGGGAGATGCAGCAGCTTAAAATAAAATCACAACCTATTCGTCTCTCCCACAAGCAAGGAATCAAGATAAATGTGAATTTACAGTAGCCCCTGGAAGAGCTCTGTAAGGAAGGGTCTCATCCAGCTTGCAAGTTGGAATATCTACAGTGTTCTTTTATTCATGACCAAATGTTTCCAGAATGATTAAACTGGCATTGTAAATGTGCAGTCTATATCAACTGAGTGACAAGGATTAAGTGAGACTCAGATTAAAATGCTAAGTGAGTTTGTACCAAGATCAAGCCAAATATATAGTTAACACTAAGAAAATACATGCTGAAGAAGAAGTATGCAAACAACCACCTAGAGAAAACCTCGGAATAACAAATAGTGCCAGAGAAAGTGTCTTGAATGGCGAGTCACTCATTGGGGGCCAAAAGTATCTTTTTGAAAGTACAACTGCTCAGCAGTATTTAGGAAAAAATATGCAGCCAGATAAACAACTTAACAGGTATATTCACAGTGGATTTGGTTCAAAAATAAAGAACAATAATTAAGTCCATTTTTTTGATACAATACATGTTGATAAACAACATTTTTAGAAACCAAAAATTACTTTAAGAGAACTGCTAGATTTACTACTGCAAAAGAATAAATATGCTTTGAGTCTTGCAGAGCTTTTTCCCCTCAAATCCACAATTGAAAGCCAAAATCAATGGAAATTTATTATTTACCAAATATTACTGTGATAGAATTAAAAAAGAAAACACCATTAGAAAAAAACTTGTAGTCATGCAATGTCTTACGTTTTAATTGTGTAATGAATACAGAAATAAAATCACAGACCTCTTGCCAGTGACATTTAAAGTGACCTGAGACACTGATCAATTAACACACAGTCAGCCCTCCATATGTGCAGGTGCCGCATCCTTGAGTTCAAACAATAGATCAAATATATATATTTTTAATTTCCAAAAGCAAAACTGGACATTATCATGCACCAGCAACAATTTAAATACCATTTATACTGTATTTACATCTATTTTTCAGCATGTATATTGTATTAGATGTTATAAGTAATCTAAAGATGATTTAAAGTACACAGGAGGATATTGGCTGGTTATATGCAATTACTCATCCGTTTTACATAAGGGACTCGGGCACGTGGGTTTTGGTACCCACGGGGTCCTGGAACCACTCTGCCTCAGATGCCCAAGGGCAACTGTATACATGATATTTGAATTGATCCCCTCCAACCTGTCTGTGGCTTTCATCTTTCTAAAATTCATTTATTTATTTTACTGTTTTTGGTTGCACTGGGTCTTCAGTGCTGTAGGCAGGCTTTCTCTGGTTGCAGAGAGCTGGGGCTACTCTCCAGTTGCAATGCACAGGCTTTTCAGTGCAGTGTCTTTTCTTATTGTGGAACACAGGCTCTAGGCACACGAGTTTCAGCAGTTGCAGCACTTGGGCTTAGTTGTTCCATGGCATGTGGGATTTTCCCAGACCAGGGATGGAACCCACGTCCCTTGCATTGGCAGGGGGATTCCTATACATTGTACCACCAGGGAAGTCCCTTTCTGTGGCTTTCCAATTTTTCTAAATCAGCTCACATTCCATGGAATTTTTACCCCATGATTTGCAGACCTTTGCTACAACCTGTATTTTTGGATTTTCAAAGAGAACAAGAAGGACGGGGAAAGACTGGCATTTGTATAAATTTCAGGTAGTGGCTGTAGGGGAGCAAAATTTGCCACCCCAAAAATGGGTCCTTCTGGCATGTGGATTATTTTCAGCTAAAAACAATCAAAGTCCAAAAGACTCAGGAAGAAACTTTGGCTTTCCCCTAACTACCTAAAAGAATTTAGATAGAGGGCCTATTTCTGGAATAAAGCTATCACCGGAGGTATCTGCAAAGAAGATGTGTTAAGTGTGGTGGGGAAACTCAGTAGAGCCTGAACAGCAGAGTCCACTCTGTCCCATTTATTTAGCAAAAGTTGCTTTCTATCTCCAAATGAATTGCCTTTCTCCCCCTTCAAAGTCCCAAACCACTACCTCCAACATCCTCTTTGGTCGTTAGCAAACGTATTTAAGGTGCAGGTTTCTGCCATTTGGGCCAAGTTATTATTATTATTTTTTTTTCTTTTTGTGGGGCAATCCTCTCCCATGTTTGTGTGCATGCACGCTCAGCTGTGTTCCACTCTGCGACCTTATGGACAGTGTCTAGTAACCAGGCTCCTCTGTCCAGGGGATTCTCCAGGCAAGAATACCAGAGTGGGTTCCCATGCTCTCCTCTGGGGGATCTTCCCAACCCAGTAACTGACCCTGTATCTCCTGTGCCTCCTGCATTGGCAGGCAGATTTTTTACACTGAGTCACCTGAGAAGCCCTCTCCCATGTATGCTGCTGCTGCTAAGTCGCTTCAGTCGTGTCTGACTCTGTGCGACCCAATAGACAGCAGTTCCATGTATACATGTTAATAAAATTTTGTTTGATTTTCTCAGATCAATCTATCTCATATCAACGTAATTCTTAGACCAGTCAGAAGAACCTAGATTGTAGAGGAAAGTTTCTTCTTCCCTAGTTTGACCTTCTGTCTGAGATATTTCCCAAGCTGGCTTCACGGAAACACTCCTTCTCAGACCCACCAAACACTCTGCATCTCTATCCTCTTGCAACTGGAGGACATTCACCCCTTCGATCCTCAAGCACTGAATGGGAACTGTGGAATGGTGAGTCCCTGCTCATCGTTGTTCTTGTTCAGTCCTTCAGTCATGTCTGACTCTTTGCGACCCCATGGACTGCAACTCACCAGGTTTCCCTGCCTATCACCAACTCCTGGAGCTTGCTCAAACTCACATCCATCAAGTCTGTGATGCCATCCAACCATCTCATCCTCCGTCTCCCCCTGCCTTCTATCTTTTCCAGCAGCAGGGTCTTTTCCAATGAGTCGGCTCTTTACAGCTTCCCTGGTGGCTCAGAGGTTAAAGCGTCTGCCTTCAATGTGGGAGACCCGGGTTCGATCCCTGGTCGGGAAGATCCCTGGAGAAGGAAACGGCAATCCACTCCAGTATTCTTGCCTGGAGAATCCCATGGACAGAGAAGCCTAGTAGGTTACAGTCCACGGGGTCGCAAAGAGTTGGACACGACTGAGTGACTTCACCTCACCTCTTCACATCAGGTGGCCAAGGTATTGGAGTTTCAGCTTCAGCATCAATCCTTCCAATGAATATTCAGGGTTGAATTCCTTGAGGATTGACTGGTTTGATCTCCTTGCAGTCCAAGGGACTGTCAAGAGGCTTCTCCAACACCACAATTCGAAAGCACCAGTTCTTCAGTGCTCAGCCTTCTTTATGGTCCAACTCCCTGTCCATACTTAGTACCAAATGAGTATAAGGGAGGGCCCCAGAATTAAAGGAAGCTAGAGGTCACAGTACAGCACTGAGTTAAGAACAGAGCCTCTTAGTCCATCCAGCTTATGTGAAAACACATCTGTTATCACTCTAGCTTCCACATCTGTAGCACAGGGGTGGTAATAATATAAAACAGACCATAAACAGAATACTCTTTGCACAGAACTGATGGGTTACCATGCACCCACAAGTCAGCAATTTATGGTTGTCATTATGATTATAGTGAATTCTATCTCTTCTGGGAAAAATTTAAAGACACTCAGTCTCTCGGTTCCTTCTATCCTCTTAGAAGCGTCACAGATCCCCACTTGTATATGGGTACTGATTCTATCGAGTAGGTGAAAAAATGTTGCTGTCCCAAAATTGGACAGAAAGATAAAATACAGACGTTGAAGAAAGGTCAGGAAGAGGCAGATGCCAGGAAGAATGAGTTGAAAACAACATTCAAGGTAACTCCTGATGAGGTGTTAAATGACGGGTGGGAGCAGTCCCTGCTGTAATCCAGTTAACATTTAGCACCTAATTATCACTTCTCAGCAGAGTCCAGACTAGATAATTGTGAACTGCAACCTCTAAGCTACACAGGAAATGTTTGATGCTACCAAGCCACAGATTCAATCGTTTACCAGACACTAGCAATACAGAAGCAAGTAGCAGGAGATGCAGAATATTACTCTAGTTAATCAGTGAAAGGACATCGCTTTTCTGGATCTGCCTGCAGTTCAGCAGATTCTAGCCAAACAGGATGTGGGTAATTTAATCCAAGATTTCCTTCTAAAAATGCCTCTTATAACCAGCAGTCATAGATAGAGGAGAAAAATACTATCTCAGTTTCCAAACCTAGATTTTCTTTCCCATCGGATACAAAGCAGTGCCACTGATTCACACCTTTGTTTTCGGGAGGTGAGATGATAAAGTTTCTGATTCTTTCATGCTTCATAAACACAATTTTCTCAGTATGTAAGTGGGATAACCTCTAGGGATAGAATGATGGCTAAAACACAGGTCCTATCTCAGAGAAACCCTGATACCAAAGTCTAACATGGAACACTGAGAGATGGGGATAAAGGTTCATGATACAGTAATAAGTGTAACAAAATCATTTTCTTTAAAGGTGGTGGGAACGCACAAGGCAAGGCATTAGGAAAGGCTTGGAAGGCTTTCCACAGAAGCAATGATATTTATATTACATCCTGTATTCAATTTAGATTCCAAGGTGGCTCAGTGGTAATGAATCTGTCTGCCAATGCAGGAGATGCAGGAGACACGGGTTCGATCCCTGGGTCACAAGGCAAAGCATTAGGAATGGCTTGGAAGGTTTTCCACAGAAGCAATGATATTTATGTTCAATACAATTGTTCTCACAATTCCCTGGCCAAAGATTTGGTATTTGTGTTCCTCTGCTGGAACTGCCAAAGGACATATAACCAACCTGCTAGATACTATGACTTTTCGATGACTGTCTACCAACCTGTGATCAAACACTGCATATGCACCCTCTAAGAAATGCATCAAATTTTCCTACAAAACTGAGTTAAGTACTTTTGCTACTGAATTACACTAACCCTCAGGAAAGTTGAAGGAAGACTCACAAACAATATAACACACACACACATACACACACAAGTTTACTTTGTAGGTATTTTAGAAAAATTTCAGTGCTTTTAAAATAATTTCAATTTCAGCGTTTTTAAAAGAAAAGGAAAAGAAAGTGATATCATTAAAAGTGTCATAATTAACACTACATTATAACAATTTTCAGATTCCTATTAGGGTCCCTGAAGAGAAGGGAGAAATTGGTATAGTATATAATAGAAAGGATAAAAAGAAGGGATTATAGAGACACTCTATTTCCTCATGCTAAGACATTCTTTCAGAGACATCCTTCAGATGCTCTGATATCAGGATGCATCCGACAACTGACAAAGCTTTATGATTATGAGGTAAATATTATGCCAGACTTTTGTGGAAATCTTCTTTTGACAATTTCTGGAAAGATCAAAAAAGCAACAGAATCTGAGTACACTGGAATTAGTGAAATGCAGCGGGAAAGGATGAGGACACGTGGGGAAGTTACAGTCCACTTTAACCAAGTACTTTGTAGAAGAAGGATCTCCCTTTTCACACTGTAGAGTTCCCTGGGGTTTGAGGGACAGGAAGCTAGGCCCTGGTCATCCTGTTCAACATAGAAACTGTCTTTTGTACCCTGGAAAACACACCCTGGAGGGCAGGAGGAGAAAGGGGCAACAAAGGATGAGATGGTTGGATGGCATCACCGACTCAAAGGACATGAGTGTGTGCAAGCTCCAGGAGACGGTGAAGGACTGGGAAGCCTGGCATGCTGCAGTCCGTGAGTTCTCAAAGAGTCAGACAGACCTTAGCCACTGAACACCAACAAACACAGTCTACTGTCAATCACTGCAATGTCAACCAAAAACAACCATTGCTTTTTTCAATAAGTGGCTTTTGGAAGGAAATTTTATAGTTTTGCAAAGTGTGAAGAAATGACTTAGAATGTTATTTGAAAAATGTAAGGTCTTTAAGTGTTAAATTCTTGATTTTACAGACTTGTAAAACTGAAGACAAAAAAATAAGTGATCTGTGTAAGCTTGCATTTAAAGTATATTTAGAACTCAGTATTCTAGAGAACACATAATTTAATATTCTAGATAACTTTTTCCGTTACTATATGCTACCTGTCCTTTGGAGCAACAAATGTAAATTTCCTACCTATGCCAAAAAACTGCCATGTTATCTTATCCTAATCTTCAGAAGTTACGGCTGCTTCATTTGGTAGTAACTGAAGGTAACACTGAACCTTTCAAATCAAATCCAGACTTCCGATCTAATTGGATCTTAGTTTGTACAATATATACTATGTTTTCATTGCAAAAATTGTGCCAATTATTAGAACATTCACCTCAGGGAACTGCACACGATGCTTGTTCAGTACATAATTCAAATAAAAATGAACTAGAACTCCTTCTGATATAACTGTCCTAGAAGCAATATCCATAGATCTTCAAATACTGTTACAAAGCATTAAGACACTCTTTTCTAATTACTGTGGCCAACAGCAACCCAGTGCTTAGCTGCACAAATATCCCTGCATCTTCTTCTGCAGTTTCTGTCACCTAGGGGAGGTCTCTTCATCTCTTTCAGGGTCTCCCACCTCTTTCTATCATTCTTACTTCTGGTCTTATTTCTTGGACTTATTATGTTAAGCTTTCAAGAAGAATACCGAACACATATTTCCCCAGTCTCATTTCCATTACACGTTTTTCAATTCCCTTCACTATAAGAGGTTCTGAGAGTTTCTCTGGAAAATACTCCCAACTTAGTCCCTGTTTTAGACTCAAGCACTGATGATCTATATTAATGCACATATGATATGAAAAGGGAACTTTATGAATTATGCATATCAAACATTGCTACTGTAGCTTTAATTTGCTTATCAGGTTGAGCCACCAGTCACCTAGCAGGGCATCAAGGGAGGGACACAGGAGGGATAAATTTTGACAATAAAATGTCTACATCATGGCTGCTCTCAGAGAAGGCAAGCATAGACAAGCAAGCTCAGGGAGCAGTGTCAGGAAAACACCAGAGGCAAAAAGAAAATCGGTAATAACAAGGCTGCAAAAGAAATACCCTAACGTAGTGACCTGGGTTGAGATCTAACCTCTGATATAATAAGTCTTCATCCTTGTGTATATCTGTCTGTCTGCTTGTCTCTCTCTGTCTCTCTCTCTCTCTGTCTCTCTCTGTCTCTCTCTCTCTCTCTCTCTCTCTCACACACACACACACACACACATACACACCCCAAACGAACACACACCATTCCTTAGCCCCATATTCAGGGGAGAAATAATACTCCACTTCAAGATGGCCATTATTGCCATCGCTATGTGGTTACTGAGTTAACACATGCAAAGCATTTCGAAGTGTACCAGATATATGGTATGTGGTCATTCACCTAGAGCCAGACATCCTGGAGTATGAAGTAGGTGGGTCTTAGGAAGCATTACTACCAACAAAGCTAGTGGTGCTGATGGAATTCCAGCTGAGCTTTTAAAATTCTAAAAGATGATGCTGTGAAAGTGTTGCACTCAGTATGTCAGGAAATTTGGAAAACTCAGCAGTGGCCACAGGACTAGAAAAGGTCAGTTTTCATTCCAGGCCCAAAGAAGGACAGTGAGAAAGAATGTTCAAAACTACCTCACAGTTGCATTCATTTCCCATGCTAGCAAGGTTATGCTCAAAACCCTTCAGCCTGGGCTTCAGCAGTAGGTTCTTCATGTACCAAGAACCTCCAGATGTACAAGCTGGGTTTAAAAAGGCAGAAGAACCAGAGATTAAATTGCCAACATTCGTTGGATCATAGAGAAAGCAGGGGAGTTCCAGAAAAACATCTACTTCTGCTTCATTGACTATGCTAAAGCTTTTGACTGTGTAGATCACGACAAATTGTGGAAAATTCTGAAAGAGATGGGAATACCAGACCACCTTTGCTGTCTCCTGAGAAACCTGTATGCAGTCAAGAAGCAACAGTTAAAATCTTACATGGAACGACGGACTGGTTCAAAACTGGGAAAGGAGAACCACAAAGTTATAAGTCGTCATTCTGTTTACTTAACTTATATGAAGAACAGATCATGTGAAATGCCAGGCTGGATGAGTCACGGGGTCGAGTCAAGATTGCCAGAAGAAATATCAACAATGTCAGATATGCAGATGATACCACTCTAATGGCAGAAAACAAAAAGCAACTAAAGAACCTCTTGATGAGGGTGAAAGAGAAGAGTGAAAAGGCAGGCTTGAAACTCAGTATTAAAAAAAACTAAGATCACGGCATCCAGTCCCATTACTTCATGGCAAATAAAAGGGGAAAAGGTTGAAGCAATGACAGATTTTCTTCTCATGGGCTCTAAAATCACTGCAGATGGTGACTGCAGCCACAAAATTAGGGAAACGTTTGCTTCTGAGAAGGAAAGCTATGACAAAGCTAGACAGCATATTAAAAGTAAAGACATCACTTTGCCAACAAAGGTCCGTCTAGTCAAAGCTATGGTTTTTCCAATAGTCATGTATGTGAGAGGTGGGCCATAAACAAGGCTGAGTGCTGAAGAATTGATGCTTTTGAACTGTGGAGTTGGAGAAGACTCTTCAGAGTCCCTTGGACTGCAAGGAGATCCAACCAGTCAATCCTAAAGGAAATCAGTCCAGAATATTGAAGTTGAAACTCCAATACCTTGGCCACCTGATGTGAAGAGCCGACTCACTGGAAAAGACCCTGATGCTGGGAAAGATTGAAGGCAGGAGGAGAAGGGGGCAACAGACGTTGGGATGGTTGGATGGCATCACTGACTCAATGGACATAAGTTTGCGCAAACTCCAGGAGATAGTGAAGGACAGGGAATCTGGTGCACCGCAGTCCACGGGGTCACAGAGATTCAGCAACTTAGCAACTAAAGAGCAACAATAGAGCAAATGTTAATAAGCCTTCTCCTTTGAGCCTGGTAGGCATGATGAGAGGTTATGTAGATGAAAGGGAAGGTATATGAAAATCATCTGCATTTTTAATAAATTTGAAAACTTATTACATTTTCTATGATTCTAAGACACAGCATGATTATGCCACTCGCACAAGCTATAGTTGCCCCAGAAAAAGCCTAGCAGGTGAACAAGATGTGCCCCTTTCCCTGTGGGTTCCTTTGTCAAAGCTGATAGGAAAACATCTAAATAAGCACTGCTTCTACTAAGTCGCTTCAGTCGTGTCCGACTGTGTGTGACCCCATAGACGGCAGCCCATCAGGGTTCCCCCGTCTCTGGGATCCTCCAGGCAAGAACACTGGAGCGGGTTGCCATTTCCTTCTCCAATGCAGGAAAGTGAAAAGTGAAAGTGAAGTCGCTCAGTCGTGTCCGACTCTTAGCGACCCCACAGACTGCAGCCCACCAGGCTCCTCCGCCCATGGGATTTTCCAGGCAAGAGTACTGGAGTGGGGGTGCCATGGCCTTCTCCACTACTAACAATAATAATAATAGCTAAGGACTGCCTTTTATGTGACCAGTGTTTTATCTTTATTTCCTCTAATCCCTACACATACTCTGAGGTAGATATTATTAACTGCATTTTACAGGTGAATTGACCAAGACTCAGAGAAGTTTAGAAACTTTCCCAACATGACACAGCTAGTAAGTAGAAAACCCAGATTAATTTCAAACCCAGATTAACTCCAAGGCCCCAAGTAAAATGCCTCCTCTAAAAGGCTCATATTGCTCACAGTAAGAGAATAGATAGCCATCTCAGACCTGGGAACTGGTGGCTGAACAAGTAACAATATATGAGACCTGGATTCAGATCTCGGGGGTGCCACTTGCTAACTCTATGAGCCTTGAGCAAGTCACTAAACACACAGACCTTATGTACAAAATGGAGATGTTTCTTGAAAGAATTATTACATTACATTTCATGTCACAAAAGTGCCAAAGCAATACATAGAACATAACAGATTCTCATTTGAAACAAGTTGAACTGAATAAGTATATTTCACTTTAGGAAACCAAAACTAATATGCCCCAAATTAGAGGTAACCAAACTCATATTTTCATTTCTAAAGAAAAGAATTCCTCTAGGACACCATTAACAGCAGGATGTTCTTAATGTGCATAAAATATAATTTAGTTTATAAATATTAACTTTATACAGCTTCCCAGGCACATTTATTTCAGCCAACAAAGTACGCCAGAAGTCTAGTAATTGAAACAATACATTTCCCTTGCATTTCTAGATTTTAAAAACTGATTTCAAAACAAATCATCAGAAACATACAATTTAATCACTCTATTATTTAATATTCAAATCAATGGCAAAGGAAACTATACCATGCACCTCTCTCTCATGTGCTAGGTTCATTATGCAAGTTTCACAAGGCAGCTTCACTCAATTACCACAAACACTACACTCTTGATAACTCCAGACCCTGGGATCATGTCAGTCATCACCCAGAGAAACATTCTATGTGCAGAGATTTCTCTCACCTATAGTTACAGTAACTTCAAATATTCTCTTATCATCAGACTATGTCTCCCAACTATGAGTTTGAAAAATGTGTGCATGGTATCTTTAAAGCCAATTTAAAGTATGGGTTTCTCAGAAACATGGAAGGAAGGAGAGATAGAAAGAAAAAGGAAAGAAGGATGGAAGGGAGAAAGAAGAAAAGTAAAAGAGAGAGTGAGGAACGAGAGAGAGAGAAAAGAAAAAGAACCTCTCCCAAAAAATTCTAAAAAGAAAGAAAGAAAAAAGAACCTTTCCCTTCACCCACACAGAGACCACATCAGGCAAGCAGCACACTCATCTATCCAGGAGATTGATGTGATAGCCACAAGGGATTCATTTACAAGGGGAAATTACAACCCTCAAAGAGACAAAAAGTGTGAGTACACCAGGCTTAGCAGTAAAGCCTCATCCATTTGCAGGTCTGTCTGTCCTACCATCCCTTCCCCCAGCTCCCCACACCTTTTTATGTTATTCGTGGTCATTTGCAGAACTAATCAACTGCTAGATGAGGTGTGAATTTGGGCTTCTTTGCTTGTATTTGGCAAGACTGCTTCCCCTATCCTGACAAATTAATTACCTGAGAATACCTCCTAGCAGCTCCGGACTCTCTAAGATGAAGGAACAGTGGGTACCCGTGCTCACCAGTTCAAAATAAGAGCGTAATAAGTGAAGTGATCCAAACACAAGGCTCTGACCTGGAGCCAAGGACAGAGAGCCTGCTGTGGGTTCTTTTCGACATTGTTTTCCTCCACATCAAGGACCACAGAACACCAGCCCCAGGACCGCCAGCAGAATAGATGTAATATTACCATGTGGGAGGAAAGAAAAGACACAGAAGCAAAGGAGCTGTTAGAGAGAGGCCCTGTGTAACTGGGAGGTTCGGCCTGGAGGGAGAACTTTTTAAAGATGCAAGAGAAAGAGAAGAAGGTGGCGCAGCAGGAACCTGCTGCCATGGAGAAGCTGCCTACCCTCGCTGGGAACAGAACCGGGAGAGGCTGCACCTGCACGGGCTGTCAGAGCCGGTCCTGCGATCACCAGGTCCCTGTGTTATATTAACCCTTAGGGCCAGAACTTTCATTATATTTGCAGGCGCTTGCTTCCAAGTTACCATGCAATTTCCCTTAATTGTTCCACCTAGATCTGAGCTTCCAGCTGGTTTTTTAATGT
Source organism: Nanger dama (assembly GCA_917880005.1). Lineage (NCBI taxonomy): Eukaryota > Metazoa > Chordata > Mammalia > Artiodactyla > Bovidae > Nanger > Nanger dama. The sequence goes on along the minus strand of CAKJTW010000032.1, from coordinate 6,911,909 downwards.
CTCAAGGGCAGGCACCAAGTTGGCCATTTCATTTATAACTTTCTACAGGATTGGGCAGCAAAAGAATATTTGCATAGGGCTTCCTAGCTTACAGATGGCTTCTTGTACCTCAGCCCATTTGTTCTTGACCACAACCCCAAGAAGTGAGACTATTACTATTCTGTTTTCATGTGGTCGAAGTTCCATGCATATATGAATGCTGCTTTGTCTGTAGAGGATTCGTCCATTCTGTTAAAAGCTAATATGCATTTTAGATGGACAGATAGATAGATACTAGGTACCTATAACATATATAAAGAAAAGAAAATATCCACAGTTTTGTGACTGGTCAACTATATACAAGTTAAAGGCTTGCAGAATTTTAAATATAAGTTTTACCTTAAAATATCTCCCAGGAGTATGAAAGGATGTGACAAAAAAATGAAATTACTTAAGATTGGCCTGGTCTTCAAGTAAATCCAGCTGAAAGGCTTGCAGGATTCCCTGGAAGAGAAATTCCTTATCTATCAGCACAAGGGGTTCTCCAAACCTTGTGGACACCAAGAACCATCTATAGCTGAATAAGGAGTGTGTCTAACACATATGGGGCTTCCTGGTGGCTCAGACAATAAAGAATCTGCCTGCAGTGCAGGAGACCAGAGTTTGATCCCTAAGTTAGGAAGAGTCCCTGGAGAAGGGAATGGTTACTCTCTCTGGTATTCCTGCCAGGAAAATTCCATGGACAGAGAGGCCTCATGGGTCAGAGTCAGAGATGACTAAGTGACTAACACTTTTGCTTTTCTAATATATACAATCACAGTTAAGAATTAGGTCACTCAGCCTTTCTTCATACATATATTCTCAAAAAAAACAGTTCCTAGAAGAATAAGTCGGAGAAGGCAATGGCACCCCCACTCCAGTGCTCTTGCCTGGAAGTCCCATGGATGGAGGAGCCTGGTAGGCTGCAGTCCATGGGGTCACTAAGAGTCGGACACGACTGAGCGACTACTTTCACTTTTCACTTTCACGCATTGGAGAAGGAAATGGCAACCCACTCCAGTGTTCTTGCCTGGAGAATCCCAGGGACGGGGGAGCCCGGTGGGCTGCCATCTATGGGGCCGCACAGAGTCGGACACGACTGAAGCGACTTAGCAGCAGCAGCAGCAGCAGAATAAGTGCTTTCCCATGAGAGCCTTTGTATGGAGTCCTCATACGGTAGATGGTCTCACTGCCCAAGAGCCAGGATAAGACCTTGAATGGGCCCTGGCTTCCTGAGCTCCAGCTGACCCTCAGGACATGAGTGAGCAAGTCAGATGTCATACTGGAGAAAACATCATAGGCATTAGCTACTCCTGAATGATATTTGACCTCCTTAATCAAAGGGCTCTTCAGATCTCATCTGTATTATGAAGGATTTAATTCAGGGGAAAGGGGTCATCTAAGTAGAAAAATGGCAAGAAGAAAAGATGGTTCATCACCATCACAATTATCTCCACTTGTCCCAACAGGACCCTATTTGGAACTCCAAGAAATGCCCTGGCAGAAATCAGAAATCCATCCTTGCCATCTTCATCAACAGTATCATTATCCTCATCAACTCCCCTAGAATAAAGCTATGTATTCAACATGATTTCAATCAAAGCCCAGTAGGTTTTTTCATGAAACATTCAAACTGATTCTAGAATTCATTTGGAAGAGCAAATGGTCAAGAAGAGCCAATTTTATAAAAGGGTAGAACTGGAACCAGCCCCGCCAAGTGTCAAGAGATTAAACACTATAGCAATTATATGGTATCAGTGTCTGAGTAAATGGATTGTTTGAGGAGAATCAAAAAATAAAACAGAGTGATAAATAGGTAGGAATTTAATATTTGATAAAGATGACTCTGTAAACCTATGAAGAAAAACATTAGTCAATAAGTGATGTTGGGAATAACAAACATTTTTTGAAGCAAAAGAAAATTTGTTCGTACAGAGATTCATATGAATTTAAGACAATTCACATAAATTAAAGACTTAGGGACTTCCGTGGTAGTCCAGTGGCTAAGACTCTGCACTCCCAATGCAGGAGGCCTGAGTTCAATCCCTGGTTGGGGGACTAGATCCCACATGCCGTAAGTAAAACCTGGTACAGCCAAATAAACAATAAGTATATTTTTAATGTAAAAAACTTAACACACATCTTTAAAACCCTGAATACTCACCAGAAGGATTGATGCTGGAGCTGAAGCTCCAATACTTCGGCCACCTGATGTGAACAGCCAGCTCACTTGAAAATACTCTGATGCTAGGAAAGATTTAAGGAAAAAGGAGAAGAAGGTAGCAGAGGATGAGATGGTTGGATAGCGTCACTGGTTCAATGGACATGAACTTGGGCAAACTCTGGAAGATGGTGATGGACAGGGAGGCCTGGCATGCTGCAGTCCATGGGGTTGCAAAAAGTCAAGACAAGACTTATTGACCGAACAACATCTTTATAAAGTGTTAAAAAATTAAGGAATATTGCTATGACTTTGAGGGTAGGGAAAGTTCTGCAACAAGATGCAAAATAATTTTTTAATGACAAAAAGAATTATAAATACAACTATATCAAAATTTAAGCTATTTATCAAAAGACATCATAAGCAAAGTTAGAACAGAAGCAAAAATTGGAAGAAGATAGTTGCAACACAGAGAACAAAGGACTGGTATTCCTTATTAACAGTAGAAAAACAGGCAAGATACATTACCAGGCAATTCACAGAAAGGAAAATATAAATGGCCAAGAAAGGCATGAAAAATACTCAGCCCCACTGGTCATTAGCACGTTAAAACCGCAAATGCTATACCGTTTCTTTTTCACTCTTAAGATTAGCTTTGTTAAAAAGTGTTGACAAGTTTGACAAGAGAGAATGGACAAGAAGTACTCCTGTGTATTATGGTTTGAAATTTAAGCTGGTAGAGTCACTTTGCTGGTCGTTATGCAGAACTGGTTGAAGCTAAAAATATGTACACCTTCTGATCCTCCATATCTAATTCCTGATGGCTTCCCCAGAGGAATACTTGCACAAGAGAGCTGGAAAGGTATCTGTCCCAACACTGCTTACGTAAGTGAAACACTAGACTTCACCGAGATATCCATCAATAGGGAAATGGCTTTAAAACATATCATTCACACTTAATAAGGGACTCTGCAGTAGTTAAAAATAATAAAGTTATTTAACATCTATTAACTTGGGTAGATTTTGAAATCATAGCTGAACAGAAAAAAAGATATAGAATAATACTATGTATTTTCTCTGGGGCAAAAAAGAAATTTTATATATCTCAGTGCATAGCAAGGGGCCAGGAAAAATACATCAAAAATGGCAAAAGTAATTACCTCTCAATAGAGGAATAGAAGGCTAAGAATGAAATCAAGGAGGAGAAGTGGATTGAAGAACACTTGTTCTTATTGAAACATTTCAATATTTTTATGAGATGACATATTTGCATATAATTAAAATTTAATTTAAAACTAAAACTTTTACTTGATGTTTATTGAAAATTTATATCAGGCACTGTGCAAAGTGTTTTATGGGCATTACTTCATCTGAAACTCAAAACAAGCCTCCATGTGTTACTATTCCCATTTCACAGGTGAGAAAGCTGAGTCCAGGAGAAAGTAAGTTATGGGTCTTGTTGCTTTCTCTTAGAGTGAGTTTAAATGATGCTTGGCGATAGCATGTCTCCTGGTTCACCTGTCTTTCTCTAAAATAGATACCAGAAACTTGAATTTCTGGGTCATAAAGTACACACAGATGGAACTTCAACAGATTAAGTCAAATGGACTCCCCAAGGTTGTTATATCAATTTATACCAAACTAACTCTTTTGGTTGTTTGAGGAGGAGACTCTGACCCAGGAACCAGAAGACTAGCTGGCCCCAGAGTTCCAGGTCACTGTCTTACCCCATATATTCTATCACAAAACTTCATTCTAGCCCCAGACTGATGTTTCACAAATGTTGGGCCGATGGGGTGATGGTTGACATTCATGAAGTGAGAGTCAAAGGCCAAACAGTGTTAATCTTCCACTGAAGGGGCCCTGCAGCAACTGGCAGTCGGTTTTAATTGGGTGTTCTATTAAAGCAATTTTCTCAGTGATGTATGATAAAGAAGCAAAACAATTAAGTCTCATTGGAAACACTAATGAATTATTTAGCATGAGCCAAGCAAAAAGATGCTTGCTCCTTGGAAGAAAAGTTATGACCAACCTAGACAGCATATTGAAAAGCAGAGACATTAATTTGCCAACAAAGATCCATCTAGTCAAAGCTTTGGTTTTTCCAGTAATGTTATATGGATGTGAGAGTTGGACTATATAGACGGCTGAGCACCGAAGAATTGGTGCTTTTGAACTGTGGTGTTGGAGAAGACTCTTGAGAGTCTCTTGGGCAACAAGGAGATCCAACCAGTCCATCTTAAAGGAGATCAGTCCTGGGTGTTCACTGGAAGGACTGATTCTGAAGCTGAAACTCCAATACTTTGGACAATTTGGATGAAAAGAACTGACTCATTTGAAAAGACCCTGATGCTGGGAATGATTGAAGGTGGGAAGAGAAGGGGACAACAGAAGATGAGATGATTGGATGGCATCACCGACTCAATGAACATGAGTTTGAGCCAACTCTGGGAGACAGTGCAGAACAGGAAAACCTGGCGTGCTGTAGTCCGTGGGGTTGCAAAGAGTTGTACATGACTGAGCGACTGAACTGAAGCAAAAAGAAAACAGAACCTCTGTTGGACTCATCTGGAGTAAAGGAAGACAATTTTGAAGAAACAGGTTAAGAAGAGTATAGAATGTGGGGGAGTGGAGAGTTATGTATCAAAACAGCTCACTATCTAGTGTTCCTCCCTCTAGTGGGCTTCTCATTACAATCAATTCACAAGATAAATCTTGGTAAAATTCCATTTGATCTATCTTGTCCCTGTTTTTCACTATCCCAGGAAATAAGGATAAAGTCCCTTCATCTGACTTTCAACTCTCATTCTGCTGATTCCCCTCCTTCTGGTCTTTGTCTTTATTCTTCCATAGAAGCAGGATGTGGCTACATCTCTGAGCTTCACGGATCTATTCTTCTTTTCCTAACTAACGTTCACATTGGTTGATAACAATGTCTCACGTGCACAATATTATATCCAACTTTTGTATACAGTACAGCCTGCTCACCAAGAAGAGTTTCATTTCATCTGCTGACCCCCTTTATCCATCCTGACTCCCCCTCACTCTCTCCCCTCTGGTAATCTCTACTGTGTTCTTTGTGGAATATAAAAAACAAAATCAAATGAACAAAAATAAGCCAAACAAACACGAGTGTCTTTGTAAGGAGCCTGTCCCCACTGGTGCTAAGCACCCCGATACCTCTGCACAGAGGAGACGTGACTCTGGAAACAGACCCAGTTTGCCCTCACACCAGCAAAGGCCCAGATCTATCCAGATGGAAAACCCCAGCACGTTTTCTAAAGATCTTCAGTAACTTGGCAGCAAATCAACTACAAGCCTTCTTACTTCTGCCTGTGTGATGAAGAGAAAAACATTACAATTTACAACAGCCATCTCTGCTGGCAAGAGGGACAAAAGATGCTTCTTCAGAAAGTAAACTTTCTCAAGACACAGTGTCAACAGAACACAAGAACAAACCAAAACAACAATGAATTCATAGCTATTACCAAGGTCTGTCTTTTAAGCACCTTTTAAAGATGCTTACTCCTTGGAAGGAAAGTTATGACCAACCTAGACAGTATATTCAAAAGCAGAGACATTACTTTGCCAACAAAGGTCTGTCTAGTCAAGGCTATGGTTTTTCCTGTGGTCATGTATGGATGTGAGAGTTGGACTGTGAAGAAGGCTGAGCACTGAAGAATTGATGCTTTTGAACTGTGGTGTTGGAGAAGACTCTTGAGAGTCCCTTGGACTGCAAGGAGATCCAACCAGTCCATTCTAAAGGAGATCAGTCCTAGGTGTTCATTGGAAGGACTGATGTTAAAGCTGAAACTCCAATATTTTGGCTACCTCATGCGAAGAGTTGACTCATTGGAAAAGACTCTGATGCTGGGAGGGATTGGAGGCAGGAGGAGAAGGGGACGACAGAGGATGAGATGGTTGGATGGCATCACTGACTCGATGGACATGAGCTTGGGTAAACTCCAGGAGCTGGTGATGGACAGGGAGGCCTGGTGTGCTGCGATTCATGGGGTCGCAAAGAGTCGGACACAACTGAGCGATTGAACTGAACTGAATTGAACCAAGGTCTGTGATGTAAACACTCCTGCTTTGGCCAACTTCAAACTACCTGTGGGCCCTGAATTCCTGAATATCTAACAATCACCTCCTTCTAGCCAGCATGGGCCAACTCCAGCACATAGAAGACTCTGATTGGATTCTTTAAATAGGGAAGGCAAGCCCCAAAGGCAGAAAAACAAATAGCAACAGAATTACCTATCTGTTCACTGAAGCTGGCAGTAACTAAAGCAGTAAATGGAGGAGTTTGGGGAGGAGAGTAAGCCAATGGGAAACGCTTGTGATGATCTCCTCTGAGGACTTTATAATCAGGCAGGATATGTTCATTTGATTTAAGTGATTTGCAATGTTGTAAGACAAATTCCCTCTATAACTCTGAAGCTCTTGGTAAGAGCAGACTCCCTCTCAAACCGGTGGAGATGGTATTCCTGGGAGCAAAAGCACATTGGAGGGTTTCCAGCATGGAATGATATTCATTAATTCAACAGGGTGCTGAGGCTGAGATAAGCCCAATAAACTGGATGAATTCAGTAGAATCAAGTAAACAGAATTAATGAAGGAAAACATCCCATCTCATCTTATGCATTCAGAAGCTCCCCTCATCCCTCCTCGAGAGACCGGGAGCATCCCACGGCCAGAAAAACAAAGGTTCAGGTGAATTCCATTTAACCTTTAAAAGCCAGTGTGATCTCAGTGAATATCTGTATTAGAGTCAAAATAAATTGCTTTCTTTCATGTTTCGCCTCTATGTATCATGTGTTAGACACCAAAAATACATAAATAAATAAAATGAAATTAAAACAGGGCAGACTGGAAGAGTCAGTCCCAGAGTCAGTTGCTATGAACGTAGCAGAAAATAAAGTTGGTTATAAGCAAAGTATGTGGCCAAGAAATAAGTAGAACAACAGATCTGAACCAAAGTCCAGGAAGCAACCATGAGTGAAGGAGGAATAGGAGGGGAAGGTTTTCCAAATGGGCAAGTAAGATTCTGCGTCCAGAATATCAATACAGTTGAGTAGGACACTTAGTGAGCTGAAGATAAATTAGCAGTATCTTCAGGACTAGGGACTCAGCAGAAGCAAAAAGCAGAGGTCAGTATTCCAATAGATGGCTCAGGAGCTAAAGAGACAGCTTTCCGCTGGTGGGATGATGGGAAATTGGATATGTACGTACACATGTGCTTAGTTGCTCAGTCATGTCTGATTCTTTGCAATCCCATGGACTGTGGCCCGCTAGGTTCCTCTGTCCCTGGGATTTTCCAGGCAAGAATACTGGAGTGGGTTGCCATTTCCTCCTCCAGGGGATCTTCCCAACCCAAGAATCGAAGCCAAGTCTCCTATGTCTCCTCCACTGGCAGGCAGATTCTTTTCCACTGGGCCACCTGGGAAGTCCGAGGACCTGGATGCTCATCATCAAAACAGCAGTGGATGGTCCTGGCCCAGGGCGTGGGCATCCCTCTTCTCCACATGGGTGAGCAAAAGCCAGCTTGTGGCGGAGGAATGCTGGGGAGAGGTGGGGATCACAGCCTGTGGCTACAGCTGACAGTCTTCTCTGGTAGTTTTAACGGTCCCTTAGCTCTGCTTTCAGGGCATGTGGCAATGGTGTACGCTATAACTTCCCTGATTAAACTATGAGTGGACAACCAGTCGTTATCAATTTTTTTCCTTTCTGTGGGAAGCCAGTTTTTAAAAGTTCCATCAGTTGAAAAGTTTAATTCACCCCATGTGATGAACCTGCTGACTTAAATAGGTGACTATCTTTCACCTTTGGAAACCATAAAGGAGAACACACTATAATAGCTTTGGTGAGAGGAGGGAATATTTTAATGGAAAATTTGATGATCAGCAAAATAAAAACCAAGACTTACTGAACACCAGATACCCAAGAAACCCCACAGCAACTATAATATGGACCAGGAGTATCACATCTGGCCATCTGGGGTCCTTTTGTCCCCCTCTGCACAGAGAACAATGAACTAAGGAGCGATATACTTATGAGAGGGCTGCTTATTTTGAAACACTTGCATATTTTTTTTTCATAGGAATAAATTCTGTTGGTTTTTAGCCCCATGCAGCTCAGAAAAGAAGAAAGTTGGCAATTAGCATGCCTCCTGCACACTCAGAAAAATCTCACACAGTCAGATACACTCTGGAATTCATCTTGGTGATTTTATTAAGTCTCACTCAGCTCTAAATTACTGATTCTGAGCTCAGAAATGGCACCACAGGGGGCTGAAAGAGGTCATTTGGATTCCCAGCATTTCCAGTCCTCCTGAGTCTTCTGGTCAATACACCACTGCTGAGGAAATCAGGCAAGAATCTAAGCTGTAACCATTTCTCAGAGCCTTTGCTTCTCCCCAGCCCCCTGACACCCTCTAACTTTGACCCCCATCCTCTCCAGGAGTCTTCCCATATCCAGTCTCATCCCTCCCCAACTTCCACACAGCAGCGCAAAGTGATCATTCTAAAGAACAAGTCTGATTATATGACTGCTTTGTTTAAATCCACAGCATCAATTCCTATTAAGATGCAGGACCAACTCCTCAACCTAACATGATCTAGCCTCTGCTTTCATCCCTAGCTTTATCTCTCCCCATTGTCCACATCACATGTCCCCATGCTCTAGCAACACTAACTGTCAGGTCCTGGAGTACCCTCCTCTTTTCCATTTCTGGACTTTTTATGTCTGCTGTGCCCTCAGGTGAAACAGCGACTCCTGCATCTTTGCCTAATTAAGTCTGATTCACTCCTTCCAAGTTGGATGCAGTTTACTCTGGGAAGCTTGTCCTGATCCCTAGACTTGAGTGAGGCACTCGGCACCACTGGCCAACATCTGCCACTGCCCTCGTCACATACTCCTTTCTAATGTGCTCTGGCTGCTTGTTGGGGGCTCATGGCCACACTGTCTGAACTCTGAAAAGTCAGGAACAGGGCTGGTCTGGTTCACAGATGCATCTCCAGCATGCATCGCAAAACCTGCACATAGTACGTGTACAATCAATATCTACTGAATATACATAAGAAAATAAGAACCTTTGATAAATATAATAAAAGGAAGCATTATCCCCAGTAATTAAAGAAAGCTAGTAACACTTGAATGAAACCTCAACATTTTTTTTTTCTGATTTTGTGTGTGTGCACAAATCTCTGATCCAATCACAGCTAAGCTGAGAGGGTTGGCTGCCAAGTGTTTGTTTGCAACCCCAGGAGTTACCCCAGATGAAGTCTGAAACTGGCCCTCGTGCTCAGAGGCAAGGAGACTCAGAAAGAAGAGGCCAACCATCCAGATTGGTAGGTGGCAGGCCTAGTAAGCAAAGAGAGTCACTAGCAAGGCTCATCTGATGGACGCACCCCACCCCTTCCCCATACACACCAGAATCTTTAAAGTTTATATTGAGCCCTTAATTGAGTTCAGTCACATAGTCACTCCAGATGTTGATTCACTCATCAATTGCTCTCTCACTGCTGTGTCCTTGAAAACAGCTCCTACTGTGGGAACAGTGGACAGAAAGTATATTCTAAGGACAGGGGCTGCAGAGGCTCTGATTACCCAGCTCCTGTTCAAAGTTCAACTGGCGGGCACATCCTTTCGATGAACTCCTCCAACAGCAAGGCATGAAAGCTGGGGAGAGCTGTACCTTGCCTCAAGTCCTCTGCAAGGTCTTCCTAGAGCCTGTGCTAGACAGTCCTGATTGAGATGCACACCACCACCCCCCCACTGCTGCACATGGGAAAATCTGACTTCTAGCAAAGAGAAGAGCCTCACAGTGTTCTTGCACACATACAACATTTAAAGAGCAAACGAAGTCACTGTGCCATCTACAATTATCTTCAGAGAATTTTTAGGCTGTCAACTGATTTCCATTTTCTTCAAATTCTTGGAAGAAAAAAAATTCATATTGCAGAGTTTCATTTGTTCGTTTCATTTTTTAATGGGAATATATTAAGGTGAGAGGAGATAAAAATCTAAAAATCAAAGAAAGAACCATTTTCTTGACACTCTATAGCATCAGTCAAAGGGCAAATGCAAGGATGAGGCCAACTGAGGTTGAAGAAGGGAGCTGGCCAGTAAGAGAGCCCAACTCGCCTATTTCTCTGCTCTCTTGAACTTATTATTGCTTAGCAGACCTTGTCTCAAGAAAGTGCCACCCACACCCAGCAGCTGCTAAGAAGCCCTGACTAATTACCTAATTGTCAGAGAGAATGAGAGAGACAGAGAGAACCATGGCCAGTCTTTCCTAACTACCTCCAAGGGAACCAATGCAATTATAAGGGTTTGAGAGCCTTGGTGGTAGCAGCTCTTCCTCATCTGCTCTCCCTACAAAACAGTCTACAAACATGTCTTAGTAACAAGACATCAACAAGACATTAAGCATCCACTGCATACGTGGCCCTGTGTTTGGCATAGTCCAGTATTTAAGGAAAGCATAAAAGTAGAGGCTATGCCCTCATTGAATTTCAGATCTTACTGGAGAGCAAATACACATGAAAATCAGAAAGATACACTACATGTAATGCACAGAGAGATTTGCTGAAAACAAAGCATGGTAGTCCAACTTGCCAGGCCACAGTAAAATACCATTTCACAAGCACCAGAAGGCCTAAAATCAGAAAGGCTCAGAACACCCAGGGGCACTCCCTTACACCACTGGTGAGATTGTAAAATGGTGCGACCACTTTGGAAATCTATTTGGCAATTTCTGATGACACTAAACATATACTTGACCCAAAGAGCTTACTGTAGTACCCAAAGGACATGAAAATATATGTCCACCAAAAGGCTTGCATGAGAAGGTTTATAGCCTTCTTACTCATAAGCAGTCAAAGCTGGAAACAACCTCAAGTGTCTACTAACAGAAGAATGGATACACTGTGGTAAATCTTTACAATGGAAAGCTACCCAGTGGTTAAAAATAGTATCTACTGATATACGAGTGAATCTCAGAATACTATGTTGAGTGAAAGAAACCAAACACAGATGAGTATCCACTGAATGATTCCATTTATATGAAACACAAATACAGGAAAAATGAACACACTATGAGAGAAATGAGAAAGCTGTGGCGAGTTCAAGTTACGAAAAAAGATGCAGAGAGGGATTTCCTGATGGTCTGGTGGTTAAGACACTGCCCTTTCAATGCAGGGGGTCCAAGTTCAATTCCTAGTCCAAGAACTAAGATCCCAAAGGCTGCATGGCATGACCAAAACCACAAAAAGATGCAAAGAATTTTCTGAGGGGATGGAAGTTTTACATCTTATTTTAGGTGGTAACTAGGTAAGTGTGTATATACTTTTCAAATTCATCAAATCTGTCTTAAATCTGCAAGTTTTATTTTATTTCTCAATTAAAAAGGAAAAAAAAAAGCCTTATTTGCCAATAGGGCAAAAGGAACTCTATTCCGAGTCACAGATCATCCTAGTCTGTATAACTTTACCACCAAGAGGTCCTTCTTTCTTAAACCTTTTATATGCCCCAAACTTCCCAGAAGAGGAACTTCTCAGCATCTCCCAGTTTTGAGGATAGATATGGTCTTTGGAGAAGGCAGATAATTAGTATTTCATTTTACAATAAGGAAGCAGAAGCTCGGAGGGATCACACAACTCTCCCAATGTCACCCAGCTGGTAAACGATAGAACAAATATTCAATGTCAGACTACCTGTCTTTAAAGTTGATGCTCCTCTCTGTAGCTCTGTGACATCATTCTGTTCCCCAAAATTCAGTACCAAGATTCTGTATCTGGTGTTCCAAACGAAGAAGGAAATTTTATGACCTGCAGAGTTTCTCAGGGAAGAGACTGATACCCATTAGCAGGAATAGGGAAAAGCACACACTTACAACGGATCTAACAAATTTTAATCTCCAAAAGCTATAAAGACTTCCTACAACTCAAGAATGGCTAGAAGGTCTGAAATATCAATTTATAGAAGACTTTTAAAAGGCAAAAAAAAAAAAACGGAACAAGGTCAGGCTTGTTAACAGTTAAAGCACCACAAAGTAAATAATCAAATACGAATTCTGTCCATAAGTTTGTCAAACATTTTTAAACACAAATAACAGCCTGTGTTGTCAAGAATGTGGACTATTCACATATGTGGTGTAAGACGGTCAAACTGGCATAGTTTTTTGGAAAGACAAATGGCTTCCCTCATAGCTTAGTCAGTAAAGAATCTGTCTGCAACACAGGAGACCTGGGTTTGATTCCTGGGTGAAGAAGATCCCCTGGAGAAGGAAATGGCAACTCACTCCAGTATTCTTGCCTAGAGAATCCCATGGACAGAGGAGCCTGGCAGGCTACACAGTCCATGGGGTCGCAAGCGTCCGACAGGCCTTAGCAACGAAACCACCACCATCAATCAAAATATTAAACATAAATTCTCCCCAACTCACAATCCCACTTTCGTTGTACAGAAATACTAGCACAAATCCTCAAAGCAATATATCCATGGATTTTCATTAAAGTGTTGTTTGCAATGAGAGTAATCAGAAGCACTATAAATGCCTATGAAGAAGGAACAGATTAAATAGATGACACTAAACCATATAGTGAAGTATTGTGCAACTGTTAAAAAGAATAAAGTGGTCTTAGAGGAGCAAAGGAAGGATTCTATTTGGAAAGTTGTCCATGATACATAACTAAGCAGAAAAAGTACAGTGCACAAAATAAGCATAAAACGTTGCTATTTTTATTTTAGGGCAAAGTAGGCAGAAGCTAAACTATGCCCTGAGCAATGAGTCCACACTCACTACACTTTCAGGGATTGAATAAGATTATGTATTTGAGCATCAATTCAGTTCAGTTCAGTCGCTCAGTCGTGTCCAACTCTGCGACCCCATGAATTGCAGGACGCCAGGCCTCCCTGTCCATCACCAACTCCTGGAGTTCACCCAAACTTACATCCATCGAGTCAGTGATGCCATCCAGCCATCTCATCCTCTGTCGTCCCCTTCTCCTCCTGCCCCCAATCCCTCCCAGCATCAGAGTCTTTTCCAATGAGTCAGCTCTTCGCACGAGGTGGCCAAACTACTGGAGTTTCAGCTTCAGCATCATTCCTTCCAAACAAATCTCAGGGCTGATCTCCTTTAGAATGGACTGGTTGGATCTCCTTGCAGTCCAAGGGACTCTCAAGAGTCTTCTCCAACACCACAGTTCAAAAGCATCCATTCTTTGGCACTCAGCCTTCTTCACAGTCCCACTCTCACATCCATACATGACCACAGGAAAAACCATAGCCTTGACTAGACAGACCTTGGTTGGCAAAGTAATGTCTCTGCTTTTCAATATACTATCCAGGTTGGTCATAACTTTTCTTCCAAGGAGTAAGCGTCTTTTAATTTCATGGCTGCAATCACCATCTGCAGTGATTTTGGAGCCCCCAAAATAAAGTCTGACACTGTTTCCACTGTTTCCCCATCTATTTCCCATGAAGTGATGGGATTGGATGCCATGATCTTCTTTTTCTGAATGTTGAGCTTTAAGCCAACTTTTTCACTCTCCTCTTTCACTTTCATCAAGAGGCTTTTTAGCTCCTCTTCACTTTCTGCCATAAGGGTGGTGTCATCTGCATATCTGAGGTTATTGATATTTCTCCCACCAATCTTGATTTCAGCTTGTTTCTTCCAGTCCAGCATTTCTCATGATGTACTCTGCATAGAAGTTAAATAAGCAGGGTGACATACAGCCTTGACATACTCCTTTTCCTATTTGGAACCAGTCTGTTGTTCCATGTTCAGTTCTAACTGGTGCTTCCTGACCTGCATACAGATTTCTCAACAGGCAGGTTAGGTGATCTGGTATTCCCATCTCTTTCAGAATTTTCCACAGTTGATTGTGATCCACACAGTCAAAGGCTTTGGCATAGTCGATAAAGCAGAAATAGATGTTTTCTGGAACTCTCTTGCTTTTTCCATGATCCAGAAGATGTTGGCAATTTGATCTCTGGTTCCTCTGCCTTTTCTAAAACCAGCTTGAACATCAGGGAGTTCACAGTTCATGTATTGCTGAAGCCTGGCTTGGAGAATTTTGAGCATGACTTTACTAGCATGTGAGATGAATGCAACTGTGCGGTAGTTTGCGCATTCTTTGGCATTGCCTTTCTTTGGAATTGGAATGAAAACTGACATTTTCCAGTCCTGTGGCCACTGCTGAGTTTTCCAAATTTGCTGGCATATTGAGTGCAGCATTTTCACAGCATCATCTTTCAGGATTTGAAATAGCTCAACTGGAATTCCATCACCTCCTCTAGCTTTGTTCATAGTGATGCTTTCTAAGGCCCACTTGACTTCAGATTCCAAGATGTCTGGCTCTAGATGAGTGATCACATCATCATGATTATCTGATTCGTGAAGATCTTTTTGTACAGTTCTTCTGTGTATTCTTGCCACCTCTTCTTAATATCTTCTGCTTCTGTTAGGTCCATACCATTTCTGTCCTTTAACGAGCTCATCTTTGCATAAAATGTTCCCTTGGTATCTCTAATTTTCTTGAAAAAATCCCAGGGCTGATCTCATTCAGCATAGACTGGTTGGATCTCCTTGCAAAAGGGACTCTCAAGAGTTTTCTCCAACACCACAGCTCAAAAGCATCAATTCAGCATAGTAGGAACTCAAATACAGTTTGAAATTTAATTTCAGGAATCCTAAGAAGACAGACGCTGGTTCTTGGCAGGAATCCTAAGAGTAGAGGCAAGGTCCCATCTTGATAATCTACTAACACATAAATGACAGCAATGTTTTTTGTTTCTTCAGGACATCAGAGTTTATGGGGTATTTTCACATGTATTTTCCCATTTAATCTAATACTGTCATCAATTTCTGGAGGTTGGCATTGTCATCCTCATGCTGTGACAAGGAAACCTTCCAACAGGTGAAATGGATAACATATGTCAACTCCAGAAAGACATCAAACCTGATCAGTTCCCCCACAGGACCTCAGGCTCCTAACACAGTACATCACAAAAGGGTGAGGAGGCACTCAAAAATTCATTTGGTGAGAGTGTGAATGAGTGAGTGAGTGTAAGTGAGCAAGTCACCCCCCAGGTCTTCCATCAGTCTACAGAACCTCTTTGTGCTTACCGACTCGGGTCCTTGGACTCTAACCAACAGAAATCTCAATAAGAATTGATGAGAGGCCTGATGAGGAACTCAGGCAAGGCTTTACTGAGAGTCCTTCTTCAGCACAAGAGAGTGAAAACAAGTAACAGGGGACCCTGTTGGCTCCCCAAGAGGGCAGCCTGGCTCCTATAATGGGTGCAAGTGGGGGCGGATCAGCAGATTGGGGAAGGTGGGATGGGATGACTTAGGAGGTCTGCAGACCCCTTTGGAGGTGCTATGTGCAGGGTGCATGCACAATACCTTGCTTTGGCTCCTGGCGCCTCAGAAAAAGTTGTTGGGTTTTGGCCTTTTTGTATCTTACTGTTCATAATTATTTGTAAATAATTAGTTATCATAATAAATACAATTATTATTAGTTCGCTATAGCCTCTTTGTATTCTGCTGCTCGAGGAGATGCTGATCTAGGTGTAAGTGCTCCAGTAAAGGGTCCCAGGTCCTAAACTATCCCATTTCCACTTGCTGCCAGCAGGCAGGCAGGAAGGAGGTGATCACGAGGAGACAAGATCGCAGGAGCGGAAACCAGAATGTCCAAAGGCCTCATCCCCATCCCCTACAGTAATGAGAGCCAAACTCTGTAGGGCATAAGCAAAGGCACCTAGTTCTAAGCACCTCTGTAACAGAGGTGGAGGCTTACATAGGCCAGCAGATGCCGACAGGGCAGACTTGGGCTCAGACATTTCTGTGAGTCCTAGCTCCGGCCTACTCCTTGATGCCTCTTGCATCAAAATGGGGAGAGTGCTGCAGAGACCTGACTTCACAACTCTGTTCTCTCCCCTCTACTTTCATGGACAGAGGCACATCCTGTAACTTCTCTGAGTCTGTTTGCTCATCTGCAAAAGAGAGATGCTCACAGTTGCTACCCAGCAGGTATATGAAGCATTAATGGGATCATGTAGGTAAAGGACAGTATCTGATACCTGGCAAACACTCAATAGTTTGCAATTAGTTTCTAATTATGACATGGCAGGGAAAACATCAAAAATATCACAGAAACCCTGCAGAGAACACATGAAGCAAAGATGGATGTGTACAAACATGTGTGTGCATGTGTATACATTTGTGTGTGTGTGTGTGTGTGTGTGTGTGTGTGTGTGTGTGTGTTTAAGGAGAGCAGGGAGCCAAGGTCCTAAGCAGAGGTGGTCTGGTGTGTTTGGTAACAGAGAAAAGGCTATTTCAAAGAAGCTCTCTGAAGAGAGAGGTTCTCAAACTGTGTTACTGCCCTTTTGGAAAACCATTAAGACAGTTCTCAGGCCCAGACTAAAGGCTGGAGTCACCCCAGGCAGCTCTTCCCTACCTGAGCGGCCTCTCTAACATCCTTTCACACACATTGGTACAATCGGGACTCCTGTAGGAAGAAGGCATTCTAATTGGAAGCTTGCTGTTCCATCATTCAGCCTCCCAAGTAGTGATGTTTCATTACCTGATTATTGTAAAGAATGAAAGCGATGCCACAATTTGCTGTGCTTTTGTGATTCAATCACGTTTGTTAATCAAGAGTCTCTATTCCAACATGGTACCAAAGTGTTAGCACTTCAAATTGGAGATGCCTCTGTTAGCAATTTTGCTCAGAGTCTATAAACACTAGGGAAATGAAAAGAAATAGCTTTTCTGTTATCACTCTCATCTCCCACCTGAGATCCTTCACATTCCTGTTGTTAATAGAGCAGCGCCAATCACGGGGAGTCAGCTGCATTTTTCCCACTGGCAACGTTGCCATGATACTCTAAGCAGGCTGCATCAGAGGGTAGAGCCTGGGCCGGGCCATCATTCTCACTATAATCCTCTAACACAAGATCTTAAAAAATGTCATGGAGTGGCACAAGCAACAGAGAGGAAGGGGAGACTTTCCAGAATAACCATGACCCTCCCCAACACCCTTGCTCATAAATTGAGCATATCTCCAGCAAAATTTCTGCTGCTTTCTGTTTCTTCCCAAAAAGAAACAAAGGCAGCTATGCTACACTCCTCACTAGCCTGCCAGAATTCTGATGAGCACACATGAGGCAAGATTGCACTGACCAGTGGAGGCTGCCTACCCTTTATCAGGGAGTAGGGTCACGTGGTCATCTGTCTGTTTTAAGGGCATTGGAGGCCCTGGGAATCCGATACATATTAATGCAGAAAGCCGTTAGGGTTGAGGAGGCCAGTGAGGAGGGAGAGAGAGTTGGCTGAGTATTGTTAAAAGCATACAGAGTGGCCTCTTCCAATAGTCTCTCCATGAGATGTCTGCTATAGTCTCCAAGCAATATTCCTGAAAAGACCAACACAGAAGTTCCGGTTTTAGGACACCAAACTCACAGATCATTGTCAACCCTAGTAAATAAAAATGAACATAGCCAGGCCTGGCCCTTGAGGAACTCACCTTCCAAGAAGGTTCTTGGAATTCCCTGGCAGTCCAGTGCTCAGGACTCCCCTTCCACTGCAGGAGGCAAGGCCTCAATCACTGCAGGTGGTTGGAAAACCAGGATTCCGCATACCCCATGGAGTGCAGTCAAAAAAGAAGAAGGTCCACCCACTTACCTGTTGCTCACATAGTTCAGGCTGGGTGCAAGATCCAGTGATGAAGCAGGGGCTCTTCTGGACTCTCAGGGCATATGGAAGGCAGGGTTGGGGGACAGGGGCAGGGAGCAGAAGAGCTTCCCAGGGCTGTCAGTGACAACATAAAGAATCATCTTCTTCAGACCTAAGTCTCCCGAGGCTGGAATTGGAATGGGCAAGGGAACAGAGTTTACTTTGCTTACTATTTAGATAACTTTAATTCTGTTTTCAGTCTCAAAGACTGTAAAGCTCCTATACAGATGTCAGAGTCTCAGGGCCTGATTGGTTTGCAAAACGAGCTTTCACTCATGCCTATCAGCTCCTAGCCCAGTCTTCACGCCACATCTCTGATAGGAAGTAATGTTAATCAGCCAAAGAGAACAGTATCAAGTAATATACATGCTGGCAATATAAAAATTAAAATATGCATATTTCTCCAACTCTTTACCAAGACTGAGGACAATCATTTTAATTTTTCACTTCAGTAGATATTTTAATTAAGCTCGAGCCATACAATAGAATAGCACTCAGCCATTAAAAATCAAATTTTGGAAAAACAATGACAGAAAAAACAATAACATTACGGCTTGAACTGTGTTCCAAAAAGATACGTAGAAGTCCCAAGCCCTCACTACCTGTGAATGTGACCTTGGTTGGAAATAAGATCACTGCAGATGCAATCATGCTGAGATCAGGTCAGTTAAGGTGAGTGCCAGGCATTATAAGTGTCTTTACAAAAGAGAAAAATACCAGTGAAGACACAGACACAGAGACAGAACATTATATGATAACAGAGGCAGAGGTCAGAGTGACGGGGCTACAAGCCAAGGATCACCAGCCATCACCAGAAACTAGAAAGTCAAGGAAGGATTCCATCCAGAGCCACAGGCCCTGCTGACAGCTTGATTTTGGACTCAAACAGTCTACGAAACTGTAACAGAATACACTTCTATTGCTTTATGCTATCCAGCTTGTGGTACTTTGTTACAGCAGCCCTAGGAAACTAATAAATTCACCACATATCATTAAATAAAAAAAGAAATAGAAAACAACACAACTTTTATTTGCTAACTGGTGACCTATTAGTATATTTTTCACCATGTATTTACTGGATCTCTTAGTTTCTTATGTGAATTATCTGTTCACACACTTTCAGGAAAGGTAATTCTTGAGGTTGAGAGTTAGCACTCCAGACCAGGGCTCTGGGCACTCCAGGGATGACCATTTGGTCAGCCCCTCGAGTCTCCTTTGCTCTACTCAGAGCAGGAACTCAATGTTCTGAGGGTTACAAATCTTGCCTCCATTGCCTCTCTGTTCCCTTCCAAGAGCTGGTCTGGTCACTGACCTGAGCTTCCTCTTTGGCACAGAACAGATTTAATGCAAAATCATTTAGTTTAAATTACTCTCAGTGTTTCAAACACATTTCCGGTTCCAGGACTACAGAATCAATACAAGGACCATAGCTTGGAATGTAACATCGCACAAACTGGCCTGATTGGACTCACTGCTGTCAAGCTTTTGGCTGAACTTCCTTGGAATTTAAGATAGGTCCAGTTAGCCAAGACGCAGATACCCTGCCCTTCCTTTCCTTCTTCACACAAGCTTTCCACCCTCAAACCCCAACACTGTGGAGTGGAAACTCACAGCCATGAGAATCTTCAGCCTTGCTCAAGGCCCCTTCCCATCTTCAGCAAGCCCCAGCCCCTCTCCCTCCCCAAAGGAAGCTGGCCCCAGGGCAAGGCTGTTGATAAGGGGGCAGGGTATGATCATTTTACAGGAGATACTTTATGCTATCAGTTGCTTGATAAGTAGCTTCAAACTATACACCCTCCTATATTTAGAATATTATATTCTAAGTATAATCAGCAATCATTAAAATTTTTTCCCAAGTAACCTATTATCTGTTTTAATCCCAAACTAATGATTCTCAAATTGGGAATACTCAAAGTAGCTATCGCGTATAAACCCTTATAGCCCTATGTGTTGCTTTATGTATATACATGTTTTTATGTAATGCATAGGTTTCCATCCTAGACTATGAGCTCTTACATTCAGGATCATGATTTACTATTTTCTGTCTTCTGGCTTTATCTTGCATGGTATGTGCTCGATATACGCAATGTTCTTTTTTTTTTTTTAAGACTATCAAAAGCTTAATCTGAACATCTTCAGTCCAAAACTGGGACATGTAGAAAGAGGTACAGGAATAATCAGGATAGCCTTTTGGTGCAGTAGTTGGAACAGTTTAGAGAAGGTCTCTCATGTGAGCTGAACTTTTAACTGAGCCTTAAAAGATGAATATGATTTCATCAAATGGGAGGGGGAATCATACAAGAACCAGCACAAGATGGTGCACAAGCAAGTCTTTGGAAAACTGTAATTCGCTTGCTGTGGCTGGAGCATAAGATGGGCACAGGACACAATGGAAAGGTACAAAAAGTTAAAGCATTTTTTCAGATTAGCCCTTCAATAATGAGCAGAGGGCTTCCCAGGTGGCACAATAGTAAAGAATCCACCTGCCAGTACAGGAGACTCAGGTTCAATCCCTGGGTCAGGAAGATCCCCTGAGGTAGGAAATGGCAACCCACTCCAGTATTCTTACAGGAAAACTGTATGGACAGAGGAGCCTGGTGGGCTACAGTCCATGGGGTCACAAAGAGTCAGACACAACAGGTGACCGAGCACAATGATGATGAATAATGAGCATAGTCATTGGACTGTGGTCTGTTCTCTACTTTGACTCCAATCATTCTTTCTTTCATTCAGCAAACACGAGTATGTACAGAACTGGGGGCACTTTTTAAGATCCATGTATCTGCCTTAATTCCACCCCTACAGCAGGTCATCCATGGCTTCAGAAATGTTACATGGATGCTTAGTGTAGTTTGCCTTAGTTCTGATCTCACAGGATAAGCTAGAGACCGCATCTTCCTTTCCTTAATATCTTTCAAAACAATCTGCATAAGTGTTTTATAGAAACTGTTTAATAAATGCTCTCAAACTGAGTTAAGCTAACCTCAACTGGAAGGATAGTAGAAGGAAGACGGCTAATAGAAAGAATAAATATCAAAAGGAAGACCTAGAAAAGAAAGTATTAGTGCAAGGAAGGAAATAATTAGAGATAAGAATAAAGGAGGTTTCATTAAAATATGTTAAAGAGCATAGAATCTGAAGTCAAGAAGGAATGAATCTTAGGTTTTGATGGATTTCTACAAGCCACCACTTAAGTGGTGAAGAAGAATAAATAGTCCTCTACCATTCTCTCTAACGCCAAGGTTCTAGGCAGTATACAGCAATGTTACTTTGACCCATATTTGACTACACAACTGTAAGACTATTTAAATATCCCCAAAGATGTGGTCCTTATGCCAATGTTTTGAGCCATCTGGCAAAAGGTGGAATGGCAGTTACAGCAGCTGGAATAACTCCTCAGTCCTGGGAAAATGAGGCTGATAGAAACTCAAAACATGTTTTAAAAGTCACAATACTCTTTATTCATTATTTCAAAAATACAGTATTCAAGTTCTGAGCCTGTGAAACCAGGGGGACCCTGACTGGATTACGTTATGCACCACATTCATTATTTCTGACAGGCCAAGTTAACAGCACTGTTTCTAACTTGTGCAAATCACACTGCTCTTCAAATTTGCTGCTTCCTGATAGAAGGGACATCCCTCCAAAGCCCCATTTCTCCATTAGTGTCTCGGTGGGCATATGGCCTCATCACAGTGATACGTAACTCTCTTGTACTGTTGTTATTACAGTGGGTTCAAGCGGACCTTGGGCAAACGATGACTAATGACACCTCCTCCTCCTCCTTGGGTGTGGAATGAATCAGATACCACACCAGGAAGCAGTGGAAATAGAAGTAGATTATGAATCAGGAGGCGTGGGTCTTAAAGTTTTGTCTCTAGCTAGTGAGGAACTCTTGCAAAGTCCCTCCAGTCATCCCTGATGAGCTCCTCTTTAAAATGTGTTCCCAAGAAACTTTAACATCACTGACTCTCCACTACTCCCCCAAGTCTAACTAAATTGCTATTTATTGTGAAATAGGTTTTATATTTTCATTGTTTGAACACTTTGGAGGACCAAGTATTCCACCCAGGTATTTGGACACCTGCTGAAAAGCACCCAGCTTATGTTTATCTGTCTCCATGACAGCAATCTGAAACAGAGGAAGCCTTTGGCACTGATTCTCTGAAACTTAGAGAAGCTGCTTTATACAAGGTCTGTCATTTAGTTAGATGGCATTTTTGTAGGGCTTGTGTATGCAACCAGCAAAGTTGGAGCCAAGGGTAAGCTGGGAGAATGAAGCTATCACACACACTTACGCATTTTACATTATACAAGCATGCTTTCATTTCTCCAAGAATTCAAAGCACTAATTAGACTATCAGCTGCAATTAGAAATGAAAGAAAGAGAAGAAGGAAGGAAGGAATAGAGGGAAAAAATGGGAAGGAAGAAGTAAAGTTGTCTTTGTTTCAGAGTGTTATGATCTTGTATAAACTTCTAAAGATTCTACCAAAAAAAAATGTTAGAACTGATCAATAAATTCAGTAAAGTTTTAGGAGACAAAATAAATGTACAAAAGTTTGTTGTGGGACTTCCCTTGTGGGACGTCACTTCCTAATCCAGGAGCCTAGATTCCATCCTTAGTCAGAGAACTAGATCCCACAGGTCACAACTAAGAGTTTGCATGCCACAGCCAAAGCTCCCCCAAGCCTCAGAGAAGATCTGAGAGCCAGCATGCCACGGCTAAGACCAGAGGAAGCCAATAAATAAATAAATGAATTTTTAAAGTAAGTTGTGTTTACATACAGATATACCTCTCATTTCATTGCATTTTCCTTTACTGTGCTTCACAGAATTATATTTTTTCCAAACTGAAGGTTTGTGGCCACCCTTCATCAAGCAAGTGCATCAAAGCCATTTTCCGACAGGCTTTGCTCATTTGGCGTCTCTGTGTCACATTTTGGCAATCTTGCAATATTTCAAATGTTTTCATTATTACTACATGTGTTATGGTGACCTATTATCAGTGATCTTTATGTTACTATTGCAAAAAACTTATAACTTGCTAAAGGCTCAAATAATGGTTAGAATTTTTCAGCAATAAAGCATTTAAAATTATTTATATTTTCAGATATAATGCTACTGCACACTTAATACATTCCAGTATAATGTAAATATAACTTTTACATGCATTGGGAAACCAAAAAATTGCTAGGATTCCCTTTATTGCTATAATTGCTTTGTTGCAATAGGCTGGAAGCAAATCTGCAATATCTTCAAGGTGTGACTATATATGAACAATGAAATATCTGAAAGAGAAAAAAGTGCTCCATCCAGTCACCTGCCCCCACTCACTCAAGGCTAAGTACTGTTGAACCCTCTATCCACACAAATCTGTAAAGATTTCCTGCAAAGAGAGAGAGGCTGGGTCTCAGAACTGACCAAACAGAATTTTTCAGCCCAGGATTTCAGAAAATGTGAAACTGGATCCTGATCACTGGGAACCTGCCATCAGAGTGAAGCAGAAAAAAAGCAGACAAGACATCTGTTCTGTCCAGGAACACAGAGAGCATACTAATCACTAGCTACTGCCTGGTACAGAACACTGCGGCCTTGGTGTGGCAGGCTCACTGCCAGGCAGGCAGAGACCAACCAGGCTGCAGCCAACCCAGGAGCAATTGAGGCCACCACCAAAGTGTCCAGTGGCTGAAGGCTCTGCCTGTCATCAGTGAGTAAACAAATTATATGGCGCCCCTTCTCCATCCTCCTAAGGATCCTACATCCAGGGAACAAAAATGAGAACTGAGCCTGCAAGCTGAATCTTCTGCTTTTTTATTCTCTGAGCCTGTCACAACACTCTCTTCTCTCCTCCATTTATCCAAACCATATCAACCTGTCAAGGCTCATCTCGAGATCCCATCACTCATTCACTAATTTATTCATTTACCATAAGTGAGTACTCAATTTTTACAAATTGACAGTACTAGACATAGTGTAGATTACATAGTGGGTGGTGGGTAAATCCTTGCTTCAGGAGTTTACAAGCATAACAAGGGAGAGTAAATAGATATATAAGTAATGCCAATGCAAAGCAAAATGGTTGTCTGAGGAGGCCTTATAAATAGTTGAGAAAAGAAAAAAAAGCTAAAGGCAAAGGAGAAAAGGTAAGATATACCCATTTGAATGCAGAGTTCCAAAGAATAGAAAGGAGAGATAAGAAAGCCTTCCTCAGTGACCAATGCGAAGAAATAGAGGAAAACAATAGAATGAGAGAGACTAGAGATGTCTTAGAAAATTAGAGATACCAAGGAAACATTTCATGCAAAGACAGGCACAATAAAGGACAGAAATGGTATGGACCTAACAGAAGCAGAAGATATCAAGAAGAGGTAGAAAGAATACACAGAAGAACTACACAAAAAGATTTTAATGACCCAGATAACCATGATGGTGATCCCTCACCTGGAGTTGGACATCCTGGAATGTGAAGTCCAGGGCTTAGGAAGCATCACTGAACAAAACTAGTGGAGGTGATGGAATTCCAGTTGAGCTATTTCAAATCCTAAAAGATGATGTTGTTAAAGTGCCTCACTCAATATGCCAGCAGCCTTGGAAAACTCAGCAGTGGCCACAAGACTGGAAAAGGTCAGTTTTCATTCCAATCCCAAAGAAGGGCAACACCAAAGAATGTTCAAACTACCGCACAATCGCACTCATGTCACACGCTAGCAAGACAATGCTCTAAATTCTCCAAGTCAGGCTTCAACAGTACACGAACTGTGAACTTCCAGATGTTCAAGCTGGATTTAGAAATGGCAGAGGAACCAGAGGTCAAAATGCCAACATCCCTGGATCATTGAAAAAGCAAGAGAGTTCCAGAAAAACATCTAGTTCTGCTTTAATGACTATGCCAAACCCTTTGACTGTGTGGGTTACAAAAACTGTGGAAAATTCTGAAAGAGACGGGACTACCAGACCACCTGGCCTGCCTCCTGAGAAATCTGTATGCAGGTCAAGAAGCAACAGTTAGAAATGGACATGGAACAACAGACTGGTCCCAAATCGGGAGAAGAGTACATCAAAGCTGCATACTGTTACCCTGCTTATTTAACTTATATGCAGAGTACATTATATGAAATGTGCTGGATGAAGCACAAGCTGGAATCAAGACTGCCAGGAGAAATATCAATAACTTCAGACATGCAGATGACACCACCCTGATGGCAGAAAGTGAAGAATTAAAGAGCCTCTTGATGAAAGTGAAAGAGGAGAGTGAAAAAGTTGGCTTAAAGCTCAACATTCAAAAAACTAAGATTATGGGATTCTATCCCATCATTTCATGGCAAATAGATGGGGAAACAACGGAAACAGTGAGAAACTTTATTTTGGGGGGCTCCAAAATCACTGTGGATGGTGACTGCAGCCATGAAATTAAAAGACGCTTGCTCCTTGGAAAAAAAGCTATGACCACCCTAGACAGCATATTAAAAAGCAGACATTACTTTGCCAATAAAGGTCCATCTAGTCAAAGCTATGGGTTTTTCCAGTAGTCATGTACGGATGTGAGAGTTGGACTATAAAGAAAGCTAAGCACCAAAGAATTGATACTTTTGAACTGTGGTGTTGGAGAAAACTCTTGAGAGTCACTTGGACTGCAAGGAGATCCAACCAGTCATTCCTAAAGGACTGATGCTGAAGCTGAGACTCCAATACTTTGGTTATCTGATGCAAAGAACTGACTCATTGGAAAAAACCCTGATGCTAGGAAAGATTGAAGGCAGGAGGAGAAGGGGACAACAGAAGATGAGATGGTTGGATGGCATCACCAACTCAGTGGGCATGAATTTGAGTAAGCTCTGGGAGTTGGTGATGGACAGGGAGGCCTGGCATGCTGCAGTCCATGGTCTCACAAAGAGTCGGACACAGTTGAGGAAATGAACTGAACTGAATGCAAGGCAAAAATAAAGGTAGCAGTACAAGACAGGTAAGGATAGAGATTTTCATATAGGTGTGTATGTATAGTCAAAATAAAGAACAATGAATCGTACTCAAATGTATCAAAGAACGCTGTATGAAAAAGATACCGGTCATGCCAGGACCAAATGGGCAGCACTTGGAGACACAGGTATGAGGGGAAAAGCACAGAAAACCACTGAAGTAAACAAAGGGA
Source organism: Nanger dama (assembly GCA_917880005.1). Taxonomy (NCBI): domain Eukaryota; kingdom Metazoa; phylum Chordata; class Mammalia; order Artiodactyla; family Bovidae; genus Nanger; species Nanger dama. Next base: position 6,885,838 of record CAKJTW010000032.1, on the reverse strand, counting down.
AGGAAGGAGGTCCAAGCTGTCCTTGAAGAACACAGAGTATGTTCAGTGAGATGAGAAACGAACTTGGAAGGCAAGCCATGAAATATAAAGTTACAAAGGCAGGCTGAGGCCAAATCACAGCTTCCCTCTGGAAAACAGCTCAGGAGTCTGCAACCTCGCCTGACCTCTCTTCTCTGTGACTTTCCAAAATGCTTCTGTTTGTATCTCTCCCTTTGTGCTGTAAATGGCAGACACTCAATAAATGTGTGTTGAATAATGAATTAATAAGATATTCACTGGTAAATGTTTCTATGTAATATAACTCAGGGAAATTGTGCAGTGTGTTTGAAGTGAACACTTAGCTGCTTCAAAATTATCTTCTCTGTTCCCTAATGCTTGTTAAGCTGATAAATAAAAACCATGGATGGTACAAGGCAAAATAACGCTGATAATTCACATTTTAAAGACATCTTGGCATATGTAACTGATATCTTACTTTATCTCACTGATTCAAGTCACTTCAGATAGAAAGAAATCCAAAGGGACATAGAAAACACTGTGCAAATATTGGATATTATTTTACATGTAGAATGGCTGTGCAAATATTAACTATTTTAGTGATCATTTTCATCATAGACCACTTACCAGGGGTCTGCAGAAAGTCTCATGAAGCTAACCTGCCCACACCTACACACATTTTTCTGAGGGTGCCCCCAAGTAATTTTCTAGGGTGTTTGCCTTCGTGTATTTCTGTGTTTTTCTTAAATATCATCATTTAATTCATTTTCTTCATCATTCTTCCATCTCATCCACGTAAGTCCCTGGGGTCAGGGACAAGAGGAGACATTGCAAGTGTCCAACAGCTGACAAAAGTGAGAAGGTTCTTTCAGGTGGGCAGCGCTTCGACAGCCGCGCGGTTCCTCACCTCGTGTCTCATCAAGGACAAAAAAATAGGCTCCGGAGAAGCCTCTACCAGTGGGGGTGGTGTGAGTCTGCCTCTCCGACCATCTAAAAGAATACGCGTGTGGAGCCTGCTAGGTCCATTCATGGTGCGGGGCAGGAGAACACTAGACAAGGTAGAGAGGGTGCCCGGCCCCGCGCTTGCACAAGGCACAGGACCCCGCCTTCCAGAAGGCCCAGGGACCACCAGACTCGGGACGCAGGCAGGAAGCAGGGCTGGCCAGTCCAGGCCCCGCCCACTCGCGGCACATCCGCGCCCCTCCGGCGGCGGCAGCGGCTGCGCGGGCCTCGGATGCGCGGGCACGCGGGACGCCCAGCTGTCAATCACGCGCAGGCTGAGTTCGGCGAGGCGGGAGCGGCGGTGGCGGCGGCGGCGGCGGCGGCGGCGGCGGCGGCGGCGGCGGCGATGGGACCCCAGCGAGAGATCTGCGGCTAACTGGCTGCATTTGCTCCACGGGTCAGGGGATCGCAAGGGGGCAGGTAAAGCCTTGAGGAGCCCAGGGGTGAGGTTTTCTAGGCTCGATTTGTCTTTCTCCCTCTCCTCCCTTTTTCTTTCCTTTCTCTCTCCTCATGCACAAATATTCATATTCTCTGTCTTTCACACACACGCGCACACACACACACACAGGCGAGCACGCACGCACACAGCTAATTCGACTACGTTTATTATATAGGCACAAATCTCTATGAAATCCATGCATGCTGAAATCCACCAATATGTACAAATTAGGAGTAACCAACTCCATTCTTTGGCGGTTTGTGGTTTATGTTATGTAAGAATTTGGGAGGTATACAGGGTGAACTCAGGAGTTTCTTTCCCGGGAGACAAGAAAAGTTGTAATATTAGATGAGAGTAAAAATATATGTTTGGGGGTTTGCAAAGCTGAGTTGATTTCTTTTCCAGGCTGAATGTATCCACTCCTTGCCCCTTCCTCTCCTTCGCCTTATCTAAAGATGTTTGAGTTTTTATATGATCTCAGCACCTACTTCTTTGTGTTGTTAGAATGGGGCGTTGGGTGCGGGTCCGACCAAAGCTGATGATCTCAAAGAAAACAGCTGAACAGCTTTTATTTACTTAATTGGTTCCTGGCTCTGTAGCAGAAATATTTTCAGCACCTTGAACAGCTCCTTGGACTCCAGACCAGGCCAGCCTCTGGTGAAGGGCATGTGTAGAGTCAATTTTTTTCAAAGAGAGAGGACAACAACAGATAAAAAGAAGGATCACTTAATGAGAGAGAGAGGCACAGACAAAAGACAGACAGACTTGTTTTCTGTTACTTATCCAGACCCAGAAATACAATAAAACTTCAGGACAAACTAATGTTTTGAAGAAGGTTGGTTTGGCCATAGTACATACAAAGTGAACCAGGAAAATATTGAAAACAGTTTTTCAGGCCTCAGCCATGCTTACACACCTCAAGCCTTTGAGATTCTCCTAAAGATGGATGGGGAACTGTTCATCAGAAAGAATTCTTAACGCCTCTTGAGAAATATCGCCCCAGTTCTTATTTTCTTTCACATGACTAGAGTAATGTAGGAAACCAATAGCTCTAGAGCTGGCAATGGCTTTTTAATTAAATCTTGCATGGGCACCTGCTTTTCTTAGGCAGATGAAAAGTAAAATGATCATGATAGGAAGAAAATGGATATAGGAGTAAAAAGTCGACCTCTTGAGTAAATCATCCAAAGAGCCTTAATAAGTCTAAAATGCATGTAAATAGATTAGAAAACACAATGGCTATAAGATTATTTTACATTATAATGGAACAGGCACCAAAGAGATCAAGTCTGGAGTCTCTATCAGAAGCTAGTAATCTTTTTCTTTAGAATTTGTAAAACACAAGTGGGTGAGTCTAGTTGGTATTATTGATTGCATGGAATAGAATTATATCAAAATAAGAATATATTTGTATAATGTGTTATAGTTTACAAAGTCCTTTTCATTTACATTATCTCCTTTATAAACTCTCATGAAAGCCCATTAAAAAGTTATAAAATATGTTGTACCTTTCTAAAAAGAAAAAAACTATCTTTGCTCTTGAACAGGAAGTCCTTTGTCAATGTTTTTGTCGATGTTAAATGATTCCTTACAAGTTATAAAAAGGACATGAAATTTAGACTTTTATCTGGATCACATTCTGCAGAGATTTTCATTCTTAACTAGGTTTGAAGAATGAGCCATTAAAAGGAAAGGTCAAAGAGTAGACAACAAGAAGAGGAAGAGGAAAATTTCAAAGGTAAGACTCAAACTTTGTCACATGTAAATTGGTAAGCACCTTGTGATCTGCACATTGGTAAGTTTATAGAGTGAATATGGATTCTTTTGCTTGGCTCATTTTGGTTTGGGACTTTGTTTTATCTAATTTAAAAATACATCTCAAAGAGGTAAAGTCATAAGATAACTGCATTTCATTATCTCCCCTCCCTCTAAAAATTATAGGAGTGACTGCTTATCCACTAACTTGGAATAAAAATGAACACGGGAGAGCTGCAATCTCTACCACTGTCCCAAGACAATGAAATATCTCTGAATGAACCATCATTCATTAGTAGAAACACATTTTGAAGTTTTAAGTTCATGCTTATATAATTCCAGAATGCTTGATTTAAAAGTGAAAAAGCTGTTAGCAGGCTTTCATGCCATCCTGCATCCATTCTGAGTCTAACTGATTCTTTTAAGTGAATTGACCTTTTGGTGTGGTATTGGATAAATTATCTAAATCAGCTTTGTACATATACCTTGCATCTGTGGCCCAGAAGTGGCTCTAATGAGAACTTCACTCTCATTATCTCAGAATGATTTTCTGGAAGAGAAAAACAGTATGAAAAAATTGAATGATCTTTCCAAGAGAATAAAAAGAACAAGGCCTGTGCCTGGTTCACAGCTGACTCACACATAGAGCCATGGGAAAACAGTCATACTTTTTGGGCCTCAATTTTCTCCCTCACTTCTCTCGAAGAGACCATGAAGACAAGTAATATAAAATCTCTGGTATTCTTATGGCTTCATGAGGCATAAAACCTTATTTCTATTTTCATGGCTGTGAACATTTTTCAAGTAAAATAAAAAGTAACTGCTCCTATTAAACTGAAATTCAAATTTCCAAAAACTGATATCTAGTGTAGTGGCACACATAAGGATCATGGTAACACATGCATGGGTTTGTTAGCTGAACAGTCATTCAAGGGATTCTCAGTATTTATACTTCTTCCTGCTGTAAATACCTCATTTCAGCGCCCATTCTGTTGCACATACTACTTCAGAAGTGTTTCTTCTTCTAGACCAAGGGTCAACTGAGAGCAAAATGTGTGCCCCACTCATCTTTGTAACCAGTGTCTCACATAATCTAGCATATAGCTAGTGCTTTAAAAGCACCGAAGGAAAGGAGGAATGAAAAATCAAGGACCACTCAGATCATCATCCACACCAACGCATTTAGAACTCTGTGCCAAGAAATTTCAAAATGGTAAACAGGATAGAAAATGTCCCTTGGCCTCAATAAGTTTTCAGTTTATCATGTATACAGTCTATCAGACCATCAGATAAACCACATCACAGAGGACTGGGTAATAACAAGTGTTATGAAGAGAAACAAATCTAGATAAGGAGAAAGAGAGTGATAGTGGGCTGATATTTATCGTGCTCACTGTTGAAAGCCTCTCCGAAGAGTTGAGGAGTGAGGGCAGTTAAGAAATGATTTTTCTGTCTCTATGAGTCCCTGGTATATAATAGGTAGGATATGTTGCTAAGAATTGAATATCCATTTAATGTACAACAGTTAAGATAGATACCATGTACAAGAAAAAAGAAGACGACTATGGATGTATCCTCACTTATCCACACCCAGAAAGTCCTTCTGGAAGAATGAAGGCAGTTCCCACTCCATAGATGACCAAGTAACTAGACACTAACGTTGCTTGTTCTCCATCATGAAGGCCATGCTGGCAGTGAGGATGCAGCAGGCTTCTCTAGAATGCATATGAAATGAATACTCGTGAAGACTCACTTAAATCACTATCAGAGAATATTTTCACTCACCTCCCCTATGCATACACTTCTTGGGATATTAAAGCTTTCTCTAAAGAAAGGAGCCCCTTCAGGATCCATCACTTAACAACAGCCATAGATTTAACATTACTGTTTTTGCTGATGCTATTCTACCTGTCAAAACACAAACCAGAATCTTTATGAAACCTTACTCATTCAATAAATGCTAAGACAAGCTAAAGTGCCTTTGCACATACCATCACTTTCTTCTCAATTCTACTTTATCATGTAATCATCACCCAGCTTTTAAAGTGATGTTGTAAAATGACCTTGTATATCCTTTTTATAATATTGGAGGTGTCAATCAACCAAGTATAATTGTGACATTTTCTATACTATGACAAAAAGTTACTGATTTTCCTATGAGGAATATAACTCTCTGTTGAGATTTTGTAGGTGCAAAATTTCTACTATAACATGTTTTATTTTAAAATTCATGTTCTACCAAGTTATCTATCTCCTATAAGACTGAATTCCAACAAATGATATGTTTGGAAAGATGTATGAAACCCAGGGACTACCTCTACTGAAATAACATTAAACAAACACACAACTGTTCGGTCTCCTGAATACCAAGTAACTAATTAACTAGTAGCTTATACGCTCTTTTAAACTGAAGCTTCATGCATATGATAATAAACCACTCTAACAACCAGTCATTCAGAACTTGGGAGAAGGGAGGGAAATCCCTAAACCTAGTTGTTTATCCAACAAAAATCAACTCATTCTGTAAATTCATGGCCAAAGACTCCTGAAAAAGTACATCTAGAAAGAATTAGAGGTCATCAGGTCCAGCCATCTTATTTTAATGATGATGAAACCATAGCCCAGAGAGGTTACCAAGCTTGCTTAAGATGTTAATACCAGTGAGTTGCAAATCAAGAACTAGCATGAGAGCCCTTTCTCTGTTCTGTGTGGTTGTCACGGCCAAAGCCATGTCCTTGTACTTTGTATGCACAGAGAAGAGAATAAGACTCCTTGGGATTTCTCTTCTGAAATGTATCTAACATCACTGAAAACCCATTCTGACTTAGAGTAGAGCCATCTATCACTCAGGCTCAAAAGCATTTGTTTTATGACATCTTCTCTCTCTTTTATGATGTTACCCATATCATGTTCAGCCAAGTTGGACTGCTGGGTCTCATCCTCTAAAGCAGAAACATTTAACCTAGAGCTCTGGAATCCAAGCTGTGCAAGGAATGACTCCAGTATGTCACAAGGTTCTGCTCTGCACCAAAGCTAATCCTGAGAAAGGACAACTTCAGCATCAAAGGAAGATAACTCTTACTATTGTTATGAGGGATTTTTTTTTATACCTATCATATCTATTTTTGGCCTTTTTAATGTTAAAGTCTCTACTGCTTTATAGAAAACCTGAACATATGTATTGGTATGAACTGGTTCTGATTATGCAAATCTGTTAATCAACCCATACTCCCATTTATTGTTTTGTCATCTTTCATCTACTCCCTGACTCATATAACCTTTAGTAGATAACTTTTCTATGGCTCAGTTTCCTCAATGACAAAGCAGACTAAGTAATACTAATCCCTTCTTCCCTTGACTGAAAGTTTACTAGAATGTCTTAGAAGAAAGTGCCTTTTAAATTATTCTACTTCTATATCACTATATCACTAATAGGCTCTTATTAATCATCTTCATTGTGTAAGCATGAAATAAAAGGTACTGAAGAGGTCATACTACCATTTAAAATATGAAAACTTGGTTAACAAAAGAATTTGGTCTATTAGATGTTATTGCTCTAATCAGGCAGAATACACTCTGAATTCTTGATATTGTTACAAAATAATATCCTGAAATGTTAAAAAGCAAGTGCACACACAAAAAATTTCTTTCCCTGCTCTCTCTTCCTGGTTGATTTCTTTAGAAGGTAATTGGACCTGAGACAGGAAGAAGCCACTGGAAGGCAGGCGCTAAATGTAACACTGACCAGCACTTAAAAAGATGAGGTCATTAGTCACCATCGGTGACACCTGTTTGCATCGTTTTTCTAAGATCACGGCCATATTTTCCTGAATTTGACTACAATTTTTAGCCAAAACCCACTTGTGGCTGAGGGTACACAGTTGCAAGCTATTCTCAAGGGTTCACTTTGTGGCTATGGGTCAGTGAATCCCTTGGTTCAACTTTGATGTTAGCCCCATGATAATATCCAACCAAACTAAGTGGCCACATAGGAACATTTGCTAGAATTTTAGATTAAGTTTTCTTGTATATAAAAAATACTGCTTTGGTTTCATGACAAGTGATTGGAAACACTTAATGTGTCTTTTATTGTATTGTATAACAAAGGCCCTGAGAAACCCTGGTCCAGTAGGAAGATACCTTTGAATGTTGTTCCTTGCTTTTTCACATTGAGACAGGGAAAATTATCTAGATTTTAAACTGTGCCCACACAGGGAAAACCATCTAAAGGATAATTGAAAAATCTAAAAAAGTATTTCACATGTCCAGCTACCTATTGATCTGCTTATATGGAGATAAGAAAACTAAAGAAAAACCAGAATGAGAATTCTCTTACCAAAATTTATGTCCTTCAGTAATTCCTTGTTTGTTTGTTTTTGCCATGTATTAATAACCAAATACCTCTCTTTAAGGTCAAATTAGATCAAATTAAATTGAAATTTCCATCTGAAGAAGGCAGCATCCTAAACAACCTACCCAGAGCTTAGTTTCATTAAACAGTTACATGAATTTTTATTTATAGTAGACACTAAATGGAAATAGTAAAAAGTAGGTCTACTCTCTACATTATGCTCTAGCATCCCATGTGATCAGATGTATCAACAAATAATGCCTGAAATATCTGGAGTTAGAGTCAGTGAGGTGTTAATTATTGACCAAGCCATTTGTGATTAATAAAGTATGAAGCACAAATTGCTCAGCAACTTTTAATGAAGCTTCTGTGCAACTTTTCAATCGTTAGGAGAAGATACATGAGATCCAAAAGCAGAATTTCAAATTGCTATGTAACCCAATGTAGCTTCCACAAGGAACATGGTTAAGCATTGAAGAGGACAGTCCAAGACAAATTTCATCTGTAGCAAGTGAGAGTGCCTTCCTAATTCTCTAACATGAAAGCGTAAACACTACTGGATTCTAAGAGACTGAAGATTTCTTGTCAAGACAACTGAAAATCTCAGCTTCCTTGCTGCATTTCTTGTGTGCTTCCTGCTGAAAGTTTTGCATCATCTAAGTGTGCTGCACTGTTAATGTCTCATTTACCTTATGGAGAACCAGTTCTGGTCACTGAGTGTTTGGGGTGATTTTGCATTCAGTAAAGAAGACCAGCTTGGGTAAGAAAGACAAGTCTTTAAAGGTATCTTTTCTGCCCAGAAAAAGAGCATTGTTCAATTAGGCTGACATTATTCAGCCAGGTTCTTACCTTTAATATGCCTTTTGATCCTGAGGCCAGAGCTCATTGGGCTGATGCCTGTGGATGCTGTCATTCCAGCCGAGAACAATGAGTTCTTGCAGCAACGTCTGTGGGTCCAGGCAGGCACAGGCTGCTGCAGAGGCCGGGCGCCAGCGCTACGGAGTCCGGTCCTACCTGCACCAGTTTTATGAGGACTGTACCACTTCCATCTGGGAGTATGAGGATGATTTCCAGATCCAGAGATCACCCAACAGGTGGAGCTCAGTATTCTGGAAGGTAAGTAAGAGCATGGGTTTAACTCAGGAAATGGCGAAGTCATTTCGTAACGGTAAGTAATTCAGCTGCAGAGAACAGAGAGGTCTGGGACTCTGCGCGTTCCTCTTGGTGATACGGAGAGCAGTTTTCTTCCTTAGGAAAGGAGACTGTAAACCTTGGGAAGAAAGCCTCCAAACACAGCATAGTTGTTGATTTTCAGGTGAGATGGAAATAGGTATAATCGCCACTGTTAGGTATAATTGCTACTGTTATTAATGTGCCACATAAATTCACCAACTATGAAAGCCATTCAAAGGCAAAACATGCTTTAAGCTTCCCCTACAGGTTTGGATGGTATCATTTTAAAAGTTACAATAATTATTATTAAAAGAAATAGTTGAGTACTGGAGAGAGTTAATGCTGAGGCATAATACAGAGGTCAGTCCACCTGCCCTACTTCTACTAGATAAGATTCTATGAGCTTCAGCTTCCTTGAAAGGTAGGAGCCTTGCTGGACAAGAAATTCAATCATTCAGTATATAATTAGTGAGTACCCATTCCATTCAAAAAGTTGCGAAGTGCTGGAAATTAAAGCGGTAAATAGGAGAAGAAAAAGTCCCTGCCCTTTCAAAATTTACAATCTGTCATGGAAAACATACCATAAACAAATAAACCACACAATAATAATAGAAAGTAGCATGTTTTAGTCTTGCAAGTGCTATGAAGAGAACTAAATCAGAATAAGAGGCTAAGGAGGGATAGAGAACTGATACTTAGTTATGCTGATCACAGAAAGCCTTTCAAAGAAGATGACCTTTGAACAAATACCAGGATAAGCTGAGGGAGGAAACCATAAAATAATTTGGCTGAAGGTCATTTTCAGCTGGGAAAATAGCAAGTCCAAAAGCTCTGAAATGGGAACAAGTTTGGTGTGTTTGAAAAACAGCAAGAGATCCAGTCTGGGTGGAGAGAAATGAGAGGGAGGAAAGAACAGGTGACAAATTCAGAAAAATGACAGGACACAGATGATTTGCGTGGAGCCTTGGAAGTGAGTGTGAAGACTTTGGCTTTCTCCTTGAGAGACACAAGAAGCCACCTGAATGTTCAAGTAGATGAGTGATGCAACCTGAACAATATTTTAGCAGGATCATTGTGGCTATAGCACAGAAAATAAATTACAAAATCCACAAAGATAGAAGTAGCTCAATTATTTAAGAGTCTATTGAAGTACCTAGGGTCAAGAGATAATAGTGGCTTACATTAGGATGGTGTTAATGGAAATGGTAAAATGTAGTCAGATTTAACATGAAGTTTGAAGGCCATCTGTTAAGACACACTGGCGAATTAGACATAAGAGAAAGAAGAGTCAAGCGTGACTCCAAGACTTGCAGCCTGAGATCTTTAGTGGATAATGTTATAACTCACTGGGATGGCAAACACCAGGAGAGCAATGGTGTGGGTGATGAACCAAGAGTTTGATTTTGGCATTGCTACATTGGCAAGTCAGATACGACTTAGCAACTAAACAACAGCACCACATTGGAGGTGCCTATTAATCATGCAAGTGGAGATCTGCAGAAGTATTTAAATATACCAGTCTTCAGCTCCTGAATTAGGAGTCACTGACCTATAGAATGTATATAAGGTACCAGACTAGAAAAAGTCATCCAAGAAGAGAGTAGAGACATAAAAGAGAAGAAGGCATCGGATGTTACAACATTTATAAATCAGGAAAAGGACAAGGATGTAGGAAGGGCTACTGAGAAGGTTCAGCTTTAGATGATGCCTCGGATTCCCTCCAGTCTATAATTCTGTGTTTTAGAGATTTCCAATCATCCCCAACTTTCTCCCAAAATATCACAGAAATTTAGACACTGATACTGACATAAACCTCCAATATACTGGCAATAGAATTCAACAAGAGGCAATTAACAAAGTAATGATTATAAGCATGGACTCTGTCCTCGGCTGTTGTTGTTCAGTTGCCCAGTCATTTCTGACTCTTTGTGACCCCATGGACTGCAGCACGCCAGGCCTCCCTGTCCCTCACCATCTCCTAAAGTTTGCCAAGCTCATGTTCATTGTATAGGTGATGCCATCCAGCCATCTCATCCTCTGACGCCTTCTTCCCCTTCTGCCCTCAATCTTTCCAGCATCAGGGACTTTTCAGTGAATTGGCTATTCACATCAATGACCAAAATACTGGAGTTTCAGCTGCAGCATCAGTCCTTCCAATGAGTATTCAGGGTTGATTTCCCTTAAGATTGACTGGCTTGAGCTTATTGCTGTGCAAGGGACTCTCAGGAATCTTCTCTAGCACCACAGTTCAAAGATACCAATTACTCAGCTGACATGGGTTCAAATCTCAACTTTTTCATTTGTAACTATTATACCAGGTAACTCAGTGATAAAGAATCCACCTGCCAATGCAGGAGATGTGGGTTTGGTCCCTGGGTCAGGAATGTTCCCTGGAGAAGGAAATGGCAACCCACTCCAGTATTCTTGCCTGGAAAATCCTACAGACAGAGGAGCCTGGCGGGCTATAGTCCATAGGGTCACAAAGAGTTGGACATGGCTAAGCACAAACACAAGAAACTTAACGTTAATGAGCCTCTAACAGTGATATGTATAATACCTGCCATATACTTGTGAGAGTTAAGTAAGATAACATATGAAAGGAGCTTAGTACAATGTCTGGCAGGTACTCAATAAGTATTTGATGTATTCACTCCTATTATCAGATGTTATATTGGACACTGAGGTCTGAAATAGAAATAAAACTGGAAATTTAGTTAATAAGTAAAATATTGGGTAATATAGTTGTTACTGTGGTTTACCCAAGACCTCTGTTGATTCAAAATCTTACTACTGGCAGTTTCCCTGTATTAGAATTGGTCAAGCCAGCCTTTTTATTCTGTACAAGTGTTACCTCTGAGGAATTGGTACTGGCCTGGACCAATGAAATACACAGCCAGGCTTGGCACATCTTGTATTTACCCAGATAAGTGGGTGGTTGCTTCTCTGTGTGTCAAAAAAACAAATATTTGCCTGACAGGTCTGTTGTGCCAAGAGCCTAAAATGTCTCTGACATACAGAATATTGCAAGTGCTGATGGTTCCAAAGCACTAGTGGTTATATGATTTGGGAAGCTATAAATCCATCAAATAATATACGGGTATGGATTTATAATAAAGAACTCTCAGTAAATTACCAACTCCAGAATTCAGATTTCAGTATTTTCTCTCTTCTGTTTTACACAAACAAGATCCAAAAATATTTGTTCCCTGCTGTACTGGACCTAGTTCAGAGAATAAAGCCGAGCAAACATCCATGGCCTCATAGAGGTTATATGCCAGCGAAATCCAAATCCTAAACTCACATCCTAGTCATAAAACACCAGGTGGGGCTTTGAGAAGCCTACAGTCAACCAGAAACACCCGAGAATGGATTGTCTTAGAGACCTCATCTCTACCAAGGAAATACCCCAGCCACTCCTGGGTTGCCTCCTAGGGAATGTAAGGGAACTCTTGCCAGTGAATGTGTGAAGTACTTGGTATCAACACAGAGAAAGGCATTGATTATGCATGTTTCCATTATGATTCTCTCTCTCTCTCTCTCTTTTTTTTTTTTTTCATTTCAAACTGCATCTTGTAAGTAGTTCAAGATGTAGGCTTCCCCTGACCCCTCTTCCACTATGGTGTTGCTAAGGCCACAGGGGTCTCTCACTGGGGCCATACTCACAAAGCCTCAGCAGGACTCTGCTGCTGAGCCAGCTCCTTAGTGTCAGCGACAATGGGAGGGGCTTAATGAGAATGGAGACTGGAATCAGTCGGGCTTGAGTTAGAAACTTTATGGGACTTCTCTGGTGACTCAGATGGTAAAGAATCTGCCTACAAGGCAGGAAGACCTGGGTTCAGTCCCTGGATCGGGAAGATCCCCTGGAGAAGGAAATGGCAACCCACTCCAGTATTCTTGCCTGGAGAATTCCATGGACAGAGGAGCCTGGAAGGCTACAGTCCATACAGTCCATGGGGTCCCAAAGAGTCTAACACTTAAGAAACTTTGCTTTATCCATGGATTGACATAACCTTGTTTCCACAATGCTGTTCTTTAAAAACAAAAACAAATATTTATATGTCAACCATGCACAAGGCTCTGAGTTCAGTTGTGAACATGACATTTCTTTGCTTATGAATAAGGTATAGCCTTGACCTGACAGAGTTCACAGTCAAATAAGGAAGATGGTTGTGTATGGAGATTGTTACAATCCACTGTGACAGCGTCGCAGTACTTACTGGGAGCCCAGGTTTTGGGGCAGGGAGAACCTGATGCAGCCTGGGGAGGAAGTGACTCCACAGAGGTGTTCACAGGAACAGGGCATCCTTCCCAAGAGAAAGAAAAGCATTGCAGAACCTGCATCGTGAGAGAAGATGGCAGGCTTGGGAGATGCCAGCAGTTCAGTGTGGCTGGGCTAAGGGTGGAGCACAGAGGTCAAGGGATGAACCAAGAGAAGAACATGGGAATGTATACAAGAGCTGGATCACAGAGACTTTGAAAGGCTGTGAAGTAGAAATGTCTCCAAAACCTTCCAGCTTGATTGAGTACAGTGAGAGGGTAAGGTAATAAATCAAGACTTTCTTGAGAAAGTTGTCTCACAACCAGGAACAAACAGCCTCACCCCATCACCACCACACCACACACACACACAGTGTTATACAGACTCTCTGGGCCTCACATTCTAGATGCCAGCATGACTGCCTCTGGCACTGCTGACTTCCCCAGTGCCTGCAACTGCTGGGGTCTGCAGAAACCTGTGTGACACAGTCCCACCTACCCCCTGCCACCCACTGCCTCTGGCCAAGAACCCAACAGGCTGGCGTGGAATTTTTCTTTTCATCCTTGCACTTGACCTTGACTAAGACTGCTGCCACTATCATTGTGCAGCAAACAGCCCAAGTACAGCAGGTATGAACTAATGGAAGCAGTCTTCTCACCCCAATCGTTCTTTCCTCACCCCAGGATTATCCTCCTCCTTAGCCAATATGAGGAATTTCCCAAAGGATGTGGCTCAGACGGTAAAGTGTCTGCCTACAATGTGGGAGACCCAGGTTCAATCCCTGGGTTGGGAAGATCCTCTGGAGAAGGAAATGGCAACCCACTCCAGTACTCTTGCCTGGAAAATCCCATGGACGGACGCTATAGTCCATGAGGTTGCACAGAGTCGGACACGACTGAGCTTTCACTTTCAAAGGATGTTCAACAGCAGTGGCCAGGTACATGGCAAGACTGTTTCCTCCCCAGACTTAGTAAGAGTGAAAATGATCCCAGTACCTCTCCCATCTCCCTAGACCCCCCTCCTTCCTGTTCCAGTCTCTCCAGATTCCCCCTTATTCTGAATAAGCTAAATTAGAATTTAAACCTACATCTAGGATTTCTTCGCAAAGTCTTGCTAAAAATGAATAAGGAAACCCCTTAAGAGAAACCACGTAGTATTATTTTCTAAAAGCATTTTTCTCAGATGGCATGTGAAAAATGGACAAGGAAAGATGAGCCTAGGCAGGTGGATGATCAGAATGCTGTTGCAATTTCGTGGGCGAGAGTTAATATGCTCTGTTACCATCAGCGCAGCTGTGGTGATGGAGAGAGACGAGTCAAGAGAATCTGATGAGGTAAAATTAATAAGATTTAATTGTCCATTGACTACCAGCATGAGGAAGGACTCAATGAATGGGTGGATGGCAGGAATGCAGAGAAATTAAGCAGAAAAGAAGAAAGTATCATTTTGAATATTTGGGGTTTGAAGAGCCTTTGGGACATCTTTGTGTAAATCCTCCCATTGACTATCAGAAATATGGGGCTACAGCCCAGGAGAGAAATCTAGACTGGAGTTGGAGATTTGGAAGCCGTTGTTATATAGGTGAGAGTTGAAATTGTGGCCACAAAATTAAACCCTAGAGAGAGCATATTGAGTAAGCGATGTGAGTCAGAGCTGGAACCCTGGGGAACACCAATAATTTAGGAGTTTCTGGCAAAGCAGGTTAAGAGTGAGTCGTTCAAGATGTAGATGTGGACGCAGGAGAGAAATGTGTCAGGGAAAACCATTGGTGATGGTCTTAAGAAAGCCTGAGTGCTGAGAAGCAGTGACTACAGGATATACACATGGAAAGAACAATTGGATTTGACAATTGGGAAGTCATCAGTGACCTCAGAGAAACGGGTTTCAGTGCAATGGTAGAGGACTAAGCTTTTCTGCTAAGGGTAGGAATGAGTTCAAGCAGTAGCTAGAGGGGAACGCAGGGTTCTGGAATAGCTTTTGAAGATGGAAGTGATTGAATGTGCTGACTGGCCGGAGGGACAGAGCTAGAGGAAATAGCTGGGGATCCCACTGCCCAGGAGGGCTGTGGAAACTGTACCAGGTGAGGCCTACATAGAAGGATCTGGATCCCAGCCTGGCATTGGTCATTGCTTTGTAAATCTCAGTGTCCCTACAAGAGGGTCAGGCCAGATGAGTTAGAACCTGCCATCAGTCTGGCAGGGGACGCCACTCTGAGCTCAGGTGCTGCTAAGGAGAGGTCAGCCGCAGCCCTCGGGGCAGAGGAGGATGAAGGAAAGCCCGTCTCCACTCTTGCTGTGCTTCTTCTGGATTTTACCTCAAATCCAGATGGCTCCTTTCACATTTAGCTCCATCCAGCAATTTCCCCCACATGCTGCTCTTCCCTGCCATGCTGGTTCTGGCTTCCAACAGTCATGACTGCCTCCTCTCTGCTAGAACAGCTGCCTTGCTCCTGCTGCCAGCTCTGCTTCTTGGAGTAAACTGCATTTTCAGACCTCATCAGCTCACAGACAGAACAACGAAGGGGACGTTGGTCAAAATAATAGCAGTTTCTGGCTCACGGCCCCCAGCAGCAGAATTTCTGGAATCCGATCTCTCTTCCCTGTCCAGTCCTCCTTTCCAGCAGCAGAGACTGGGTTTTCACCGCTCCTCCCGGAGTCAACAGAGTCATCAGAAGTCACAGCACAAAAACTGCCCTTGTGTATAGTTGCTCAGTCATGTCTGACTCTTTGTGACCTCAGAGACTGTAGCCCACCAGGCTCCTCTGTCCACAGGATTTCCCAGGCAAGAATACTGGATGGGTTGCTGTTTCCTTCTCCAGGGAAAACTGCCCTTGCTGCTGTCTCTATAGTCAGTGTGTCATCACCTGGAGAGGGCCTTCTCTCTCTCTAGGGCTGTTGACTTAACCATCCCACAGCACCCAACTACTCTGGGCAGCCCCTCTCCCAGCAGCCCTGCAAGACTTTTGCATGACCCTAGACAGAGCTGGTTTACTCTCTTAGAACCTTTAAAACAAAAGCCTGTGTTGCCTCTCTTAAACTTCATTTAATAGAACCTCTTTTCTCTTAGACCTAGAACTACTTCAAGTCAGAGCCATGTCCAGAGACAAATTTTTGATACTGTATGGCATCACTCCAAAGTTTGTTCTTATTCCATTCAGTACGCTTAGATGGCACCAGGATTACACTGATGTATCTCAGGATCCCTCCTCACCACTATGATCCTCTCAGTGAAGTATTCTCAGTGTTTCTCCTTCATGTCTACCACCCCAAGCTCTTCCTGATGTGTTTGAACAGGTTTGGAGTCACTCTCTGGGCACCTCTTTTGGAGATCATTAGACTTTCACTGGTGACACCCTCAGAATCCTGGGGATTGCGTACTATTCATTACGTCATGCTCCCCCTCCACAGATGGCAAGCCTCTCTCTCCAATCCTCTAATATAACCGGGAACGGGGGCAAGGCTCAGGGAGGCGAGCCACTTTCCAGTTCTTGAAGTGAGCAGTTCTGCCATCTGCAAGGCATAGTTTGCCTTTTAGCTTCGGACTGATATTCCAAGAGTGGATTTTAATCTATAAAACACTGCTCGGTTGAGGAGCAAACTGCTCTGAGAATCAATCACCTGGCTCCAAGTTCAGCAGTCTGGTGGTTTAAGTTAGTCCATCAGGAATATTTATTGGGCGCAGACTCGACTGACTGCTGCAGAGACACAGGACAGAAAAAAGAAGACGGAGCGCCCTGGCCTCCCTTGCTCTTAAGAACCTTAGAAACGAAGATGGATACGTTTTTGCTGCCCTCAATTTTGGAGAATTAGTGCCAGTTCTTGAGGAGGGAGGTAATTTAGTGACATACGAAGCATGTCACCATGGATATTTAAGTTAATTTAGTTTGGGCATTCAGAATTTTCCAACATGAGTCATTTTTTTAAACATTATAAATAACGGTTAGTCTTTGAAGGTGAATTGATTTGCCACCATTCTTGGAAAAATGTAGAAAGCCATCCAAAATGTGGTATTTTACAACCCAATTTTTTCCTGCAATACTTACATCTTATGTAGAATACTTTTTCAGATGACTGACTCTTGTTTTTCAGTTTCTTTACAATATTACATAATGGAAATTTGTGTTTATATGGTGACAAACTCTATAGTAATTTTTTAAAAAATAGTAAAGGTAATGTACAAAATATCAATTGGTGAAGTCTCATGGAAGAATGAAAGTGGGAAGTGGGGCTTAGAAGTCACACAGAGCTGGTAGAGTCCAGTCACACCACCTGCTTAATAAAGGGACTTTGAACTATGTTTCTTCAACCCTATAAACCTCAGTTTCTTATAGGTGAAATAGGGATAAAAATATCTACATCTCATGAGACGCTAGTGAGGATTAAGTGAAAATCACAGTGCCTGGGTCATGATCAGTGCGCACTAACATTAGCTCTCCCTCCCCTCTTTGTTAGAGTGATGGATTTGTGAATGTTTTCCTTCTGTTATCCCAACTTTCTACTAAAGAAGTATCTAATAATGTGTATTTCCTTGAATTATAATAAGTAAGTTAGATAAATATACTTTAGATGTTCAAGATTACATGGTGTTATGCATTTGTTATTTTTCCAACCTTGTTATTCTAACTAAAAGCAATTAGGAACAGGAGGAAATGAAAAATGTGTTTAAAAATAAGCTATATTAGCTGTTCTTTATCCCAAGTACTGACAGATTGTTGCAATGCTCTTGCCAATGGAGCATAATTTTACAAGAGGCACATTTCCAAATAATAGTAGTAATAGCTACTTATTGCAGAGTGTGACGTAGCCAGGCCCAGGGCTGAGAGCTTTCACGCATGGTCTCATTTAGTCCTCACAACTTTATGAGGTAGGTACTATTATCATTTATCATTTTATAAATGGGAAAGTTAATGAGAGTGTTTAAGTAGCTTTCCTTTTATGATTCAAGTACTAGTTGGCAGTGCCGGAATCCAAGCCTGAGTCTGTTCATTCCAAACCTCTGAGCTTAAACCACCAAATGGTATATCACTCTCCATCTTCAGTGGGTTACATTTTATTGGAACTTGAGCTAATGCAGTTTCATCTCCATCTGCTGCTCTTAACGTTTCTCAACCTCTGCACAAGTAAAGTCCAAACAGCTACATATTAGAGGAGAAAAAGCACTGGCCTGGGGTCAGACCTGTGGCTTCTAGCCCATCCTGTGCTATTCACTACCTGTCCAGTGACCTACCCTCCATGAGGCTACATTCCCTTGCCTTTAACTGGTAATCATGGTTCTTTCTCCACCAACTTGGAGAAAGAGTGAGTTGTTCCACACTGTCAGTGGCCTCCAGCCAGAATCACCAGGAACACACTTCTGTGTTGAACAAGTTGAGTGTATTGCTCATCACAGTGAGAGAAAATGACACCAAAGGGCATTTCAGTAAGAGAATGTGAGAAAGGATTATAGGGTGTGGGCTTTGGTTGGGTGATTTGAGGGGGTGGGGTAGGCATGGGGGACTGAAGAGTCTACAGGAGCCAGAGTTTACTTTGGGTTATCAGGGACAATTCTATGATTAGGTATAAGATAATAAATCTTATCTATCCCAAGGGCAGACTGCTGCTAAGTTGCGTTAGTCATGTCCGACTCTGCACGACCCCATAGACAGCAGCCCACCAGGCTCCTCTGTCCCTGGAATTCTCCAGGCAAGAATATTGGAGTGGTTTGCCATTTCCTTCTCCATGGCAGACTAGAGAGAGACTAAATAAAACTGTAATTGGTAAAGAATCAACAATCATTTATATTATGCAGAGTGGGAAGAGCATAGTATTTTCTGGTTTGTAAATGACCTTGTTTCTGTGTGCTTAGACAAAATTGTGAAGTGGTTTTGGTTTGTCTCACTTCGTCATGAGTACAGAATGAGCTTGTCTGATGTTGAGGTTCTATGAGGTTGATGGTGCCAACAGAACAACATGGCACCCATGGGGGTCCCAGGCCAGCTTCTGGTGGGTAGAGTGATGCCAGCTGTTGGGTATGGGCTGTTTTTCTCTTTCTCAAGACCAAATGAGACAACATAAGCCAAAGGGGCTTTTTCAATTGCAGAGCATCAGACAAACAGAATACTCAAAGGAAAAATCAAGTCAGTGATGCAGCACCTGGCAGGTATCAAAATCAGAAAAGCCCTCCTTTCAACTTCTTTTTGAAAAAGAAAATTATGTCGGCTTCCAACTGGGAAAAATCTCTCCTTTCAAACAAGACCCACCCTGCCCTAGGAAGCTGAAGTACTACATTCACTCTATCTTATTTGTGTCTTTCTCTAGGTCGGACTCATCTCGGGCACAGTCTTCGTGATTCTTGGATTGACTGTCCTGGCAGTGGGCTTTCTTGTGCCCCCCAAAATCGAAGCCTTTGGCGAGGCCAATTTCGTGGTGGTGGACACACACGCTGTCCAGTTTAACGGAGCCCTTGACATGTGCAAGCTGGCAGGCGCCGTGCTCTTCTGCATCGGGGGCACGTCCATGGCAGGGTGCCTGCTGATGTCAGTATTCGCAAAAAGCTACTCCAAAGAAGAGAAATTCCTTCAGCAAAGGTTTAAAGAGCGAATTGCAGACATCAAGGCCCACACTCAGCCCATTACAAGAGCTCCGGGCCCGGGAGAAACAAAGATACCAGTCACTTTGTCCAGGGTTCACAATGTCCAGCCCTTAGCAGCAACCTGAAATCTTTTCCACCCAACCCTCCCTCTCTAATTTACACCCAGTGTTGCAAGGGAGCAGGCCAGTTTGGGAGATGACAAGGCTTTGGCGTTGATCTGCCCCAGAGCTGTGCTGGGCAGTGGGCAGAGTGGTGACTGAGCTCAGGCTCATTCCATTCAATGGCCCTGGGGACGCTTGACGCAGTGGGTCAGCATGGGCACATGCACCCACCTGCCTAAAGAGGTGCGGCTGGGTGCCCACCAGGAGCTCTCCGGACCTCCTCTCTCATACAGTGTGACTTTGTGACATTTTCCGTGTTCTTGAAAGCGCTCAACAGTTCAGACCAGCCTACCAATGGCTAACATGGTCCATTTTACTTTCTTGTGTTGTTTTTCTAATTTTCTAACCTTTCCTGTGTGGTGCTGCCTTCTATTCCTGGTCTCACTACATGTAAGATATTGTTGTGTGTGTTCATAGAAAAATCAAATTCCCTGATTTTGACCCAAACATTGGTCTTTTAGCTCTAACGTAATATGAGTCCTTAAGATCAGAAACAGACTTTTCAGGATTCTCCACAAACCTTTGTTTGCTTTGTTTTCTCCAGCTTTTTCCACTTAAAGAGCTCAAATTGCCAACTTTAGAGTCTTGGGAAAGAAATTAGTATTAGGAGAATCTATTTATGGAGTGACCAAAAGCACTGAAGTAAAAGTCAAGAAATTTGAGTTCCTATTACTAACTAGCTGCGTGATCTTGGGGAAAGCACCTAACCTCCCAGGCCTCAGTTTCCCCATCTGTAGAATGGGGGTCCTGGTCTGTGATGTCTTGTTTTGCCATTTGTCATTGTGTGTCCATGACCAAGGATGTTTACAGTGTTCCTGTGGCTCTCGCCACAGTGGGATTCTTTCAGATCTGGACTCCCAGAAACTTGCCAAGTCAGGATCCTCCATGCCACCTACTCCTAAATATCCAACCCCAGCAGTTTATACAATGCTGTCATATTTTTATAGAGACAAAAGTAAGCCATCCTCCACTAAGAAACCCCTGAGTAGATATAAACCTTAAGAGGGTTTTCTTTCTCGAAAAAGACAGTTTCTTCTCCTGTGAAGTATTTGTCTCATCCCTTTGTACTTCTGTTTAATCTGTGGATTTAAATTAGACGGAGGAAAACAGAACACGTGAGCTTGATACCCTCTCAGAACCTGTGCCACCTTCAAATTCTGTCTTTTTGTTTTTTCCTTCCTTCACTGGATAAATAAAACATGTGAACAAGCAGAACCCGAGTTGCCTTGTCATTCCTTCGGTGTGGCTGTTTTCTCTCCAACATGTAATTTTCCATTCTGAGGCTGAGTGAGCTCTGCAGGTCCCCTGGCGAAGTGGGAGAATAAATGAAGCAATTAGTGCTCTTGTGCACATGGTTTCTTTTGCATCGTCCAGCATCAAACAGGCAGCAGAGCAGCATCCTTCAGAAGGATCGTTAGCCACGTTTGGGAGAAATTGTTCTAGTTTCCTTTGTCCCTTGGAAATACCATTTTACTTGTGTTCTCAGAAGCCTCATTCAAGCCTCATTCAAGCTCCCAGGTACCTGTTCAAGGTAACGCTGTGAGGTTTTCCATGTTGACTTCTGTGATGTGTAGCAAGGAATCTTCCAAAATGAGACTTGACTTTTCAAGAGCCTCCAGAATGAAAAAATACATTCTTCTGGTTCCAATCAGTCTGGTCTCTAGTGCTTGTGGGCAATACACCACTAAATTCTCCCAACTGGTGGAGGTTTCAGTATCTGCAGAACAGCTCATAGGTGTTGTTATGTGTATCCAAGAGTCAGCGGCGACTTGAGCGACTTTCACTCACTGAGGAGAAATCAGGATCCTGCCCCCAAAGCTGCACTATTGGGTTTTTTTTTTGACGGTTCCTCCCTTATCTCTGACCCATTAGAAGAATGTCCACGAGTTGATCACACTCTCTTTGAACCCTTACCATAAAGCTTCTTGCTACACCCCCACGCCAAGGTGGGATACACCATCTTGAGGGCTTTAACCTGCTGTGGTCTCTTTTGCCTGGCAAAGCAATAAAGCTGTATCTTTTCTACTTCACCCAAAACTCTGTCTCTGAGATTTTATTTGGTGTCAGGGTAGAGAGGCTGGATTCGGCTTTACATGCCACCTATTAAAAGGAATCCCTGTTGTTACGGTTGTTGTTTAGTCAGAAAGTCATGACTTTTGGGACCCCATGGACTGTAAGCCCACCCACCTCCTCTGTCCATGGGGTTTCCCAGGCAAGAATACCAGAGTGGGTTGCCATTTCCTTCTCCAAATGATCTTCAATAGGTTGCAGATTCCCTGAAGTCATTAATTGTCTTGCTTACTATGTGCACAATACCTCAAGATGGAAAACTGATGACAAGAGATTGTGTAAGCAGCAATTCCATGTGCTTCCAAGGCCCCCTGTCATCTAGTCCAGCTCCTTTCTAGCTTTATTCTGGCATCTGCCCTGGAGCCCTGCTGCTGCTGCTAAGTCGCTTCAGTCATGTCCGACTCTGTGCGACCCCATAGACAGCAGCCCACCAGGCTCTGCCATCCCTGGGATTCTCCAGGCAAGAACACTGGAGTGGGTTGCCATTTCCTTCTCCAATGCATGAAAGTGCAAAGTGAAAGTGAAGTCGCTCAGTCGTGTCCGACTCTTAGCGACCCCATGGACCGCAGCCTACCAGGCTCCTCCATCCATGGGATTTTCCAGGTGAGAGTGCTGGAGTGGGGTGCCATTGCCTTCTCTGCCCTGGAACCCTACGTTCTATCGATAGCTATAGTCAACCACTCTCTGCTCTAAGTGTGCCTTCACTCACCAAGCTTATTTTACCAGAAATAACCATCTGCCCAGTCTCTGACCATTGAACAGTTCCTTCAAGACCACATCAAGATAAAACAGAAACACTGAGAAGAGCTAATACATACTGAGTGGGAGGCACCACTGAAGCATTTGTGTATAGAATTCATTTTATCCTCACAAAAACCATTTGAGATTGGGGCTACTATCATACGCCCATGATACAGGGGAGAAAAATAGGCAAAGAGAGGATAACTTGTCCAAGGAGAGCTATTAAGTGACAGAGGCAGCTTGGCTCCAGAGGCTACAGGCTGCATTTTCATCCAATATTGTTCTCTTCTGCCTCTAGAAATGTCACCTTCTCTATGCAGCTGCTCCTCCATCTCTCTCTTTGGCTCTCATTCTCTCTTGTATGCATGCGCTCCCCCCACCCCTCCCTCTCTCTCTCTCTCTCTCTCTCTGGCTTTCATTCTCTCTTTCTCTTTTACTCTCCCCACGGTTCAGACTTAATGTCTCTTCCTCAAGTGCCAGCATTTTGTGCAAACACATTCTATCGCACTTATCTCTATTATAGTGATTTGTTTACATATCTGCTTCTTCCATTAGAAGCTAGACTATTAGCTGCTTGGGTACAGGGAGTGTGTCTTAATGAGTGGTGAACCCTCAGAAGCGAATATATAAAAAGCTATGTGCTATTATATGGTCATTTAAAACAATTACTGCATTTTTACTTAGAGCCAGGCACTGTGCTGGCACTACAGAAAAAGAGATGATTAATAGGGGCACTAAAGTTTTTGCATATCTAATGTGTGTGTGTGTGTGTGTGTGTGTGTGTGTGTGTGTGTGTGTGTGCGCGCGTGCACGCACACGCGCCTGCATGCAGAGGTAAAAATGGATTTTTGGAGAGGACTAAAAACTGAGGGCACAGGCTTGGGTACATATGAGTAGAACTCTCCTTCACCTAACGTTTGGGTTGCTGGGAGCTTGGTCTAATGGGTAGCTGGGCATTCGTTGTTGTTGCTTAGTTGCTCAGTCGTGTCCAACTCTTTGTGACCCCATGGGCTTTAGCCCATCAGGCTCTTCTGTCCATGGGATTTCCTAGGCAGAAATACTGGAGTGGGTTGCCATTTCCTTCTCCAGGGTATCTTCCCAACCCAGGGATCAAAGCTGGTTATTACTACATTACTTTAGTACAAAAGTATTACATTACTTTTACTTGTAAAAGCAAAATTCTCCAGCCAAGCAACCCCGCTCTTGGACACAGAGCTTCCAGTTACACTTTCCAATCCTGGGAGAAACAGATGGAAAAGATAGACCTGCCTAGTCATGAGCAAGTTAAGCTGTCTCCTGCAGTCCTGAATAAACAATCAGATCTTCATCCTTGAACAAGAAAGTAAAGTCAGAATCATCAGACACTTGAGGAAAAAACCAGCACCCTGAAAGAGTGTATGGTGGTGGTGATTTAGTCACTCAGTCGTGTCTGACTCTTGCAACCCAATGAACTGTAGCCTGCCAGGCTCCTCTGTCCACGGGATTCTCCAGGCAAGAATACTGGAGTGGGTCGCAATTTCCTTCTGCAAATTAGAGATTATAAAGCCACTAAAAGTGAAACGTAACACTGGAAAGAAGAGATAAAATAAAATGAGATGTAGAGAAAGTAAATCAACCCCTCATCTTTCATTATAGGAAATCAATCATTAACGTATCAGTTAATAAATCAGTCAGTCAGTCAGTTCAGTCACTCAGTCATGTCCGACTCTTTGCAACCCCATGAACTGCACCACACCAGGCCTCCCTGTCCATCACCAACTCCTGGAGTCCACCCAAACCCATGTCCATCGAGTTGATGATGCCATCCAGCCATCTCATCCTCTGTTGTCCCCTTCTCCTCCTGCCCTCAATCAAGATGCTATAAATAAGTACACTATTCAGGGTCATGGAAGAAGCCACTAGAATAATTTCAAACAGGATACATTAACAGCGGTTGCCTGAGAAAGGCTGGGGGAGGCCAGAGGTAAGGTCAGACTCTATTGACTCACACAATGAAGACAAGATAGCCCCTATTCCTGCCGCTGTGGCCTTTGTATAGACTGTAAGCAAATCACTGTTGTGTTAGATGTTACAAAAAAGGAGTATCAAGGGATATCTATTGTTTAAACAAAAGGATTTTTCCTAAATTAAGTTGTGGGAATGCCTCCCTGATGTAATGATATTTAATCTGTATCTTGAAATATGAGAAGTTAACTAGAGTGATCCTGGCCTAAGGAGGAATCTGTTCTTTTTGTGTTGAGGAGGAGGGGGCCATGAACTAAGGAAAGAGAAAAGAACTGTGTTCTAGATGAAACAGCCCACATGCTCTGCACAGAGCGTCTGGGATGCCAAGGCCACCCAGCTGCATGCCCCCAACCTCCAACATGAACAACGCCCCTTAGAGTTGTGCAGCAGGTTGTACTGGATAATGAGAGTAAGCAGTGGTGCAGGGTAAGGTTTCCTACAGAAAACAAAGATCAGGCCAGAAGAGGCAAGAGCAGCTTGAGGATCTCAGAGGACAATTTAGAGCAACCACTGTGGGGAAAGCAGTCGAGGGTCAATCAGAAGTGAGTAGGGGCCTGATGGAGGAGATGACCGGCGCCCCAGTGCTGGGGGACTCTGGCTTCCTCTCAGTCTTCCATCTTCAGCACATCACCAACCTCAGAGTCCAGTCCAAAGGACTTGCCACCTTCCCACTTCCTCTGCCTTCTGAGAAATGAAAAATGCCAGTAAGAAACTCTGAGCTTGTCATGCCCATATCTTGCCCCTGGATAAATCTACTATCTGCTCCAGAGGAGGGGTGAAAGAAGAAAGAATCGATCATGTTTGTTTCGTTGATCAGTCTCTTCCAGAGTGAAGCTTCTCGGGTGACTCAGTGGTAAAGAATCTGCCTGCCAGTCCTGGAGACACAGGTTTGACTCCTATGTCAGGAAGATGCCCTGAAGAAGGAAATGGCAACCCACTCCAGTATTCTTGCCTGGATAATTCCATGGACAGAGGAGCCTGGCAGGCCCCAGTCCACGGGATCACAAAGAAATGGACAAGACTTAGCTACTAAACAGCAACACTTTCAGATCCCTGCATGATGCCATAGGACTAAGAAATGAAACAATGCCCAGAAAATAAACAAAGCGTATATGAAAAGCTTTCTCTGTTGCAGAGAAACAGAAAGCAGAGCTTTCTCTGTGCAATTCTTGCACATTGTAAGAATGTTGCAATGTGACAACATTTTTGCATTTTATTTAATCTATTCTTGAAAGAATTTTAAGGCTGTCTACTATTACTTCCTCTATTTTACAGATAAGAAAACCTAGGCTCAGAGAGATAAAGTAATTCACCCAAGAACAGGCAGAGAGAAAGTGATCAAACTAGCATTTACTCCCAGGTAGGGGTTGCAGTACTCTTGCCTGGAAAATCCCATGGATGGAGAAGCCTGGAAGGCTGCAGTCCATGGGGTCGCTGAGGGTTGGACACGACTGAGCGACTTTCACTTTTCACTTTCATGCACTGGAGAAGGAACTGGCAACCCACTCCAATGTTCTTGCCTGGAGAATCGCAGGGACAGGGGAGCCAGGTGGGCTGCCATCTATGGGGTCGCACAGAGTCAGACACGACTGAAGTGACTTAGCAGCAGTAGCAGCAGCAGGGGTTGCAGATAGTTGGACACGACTGAAGCAACTTGGCACACAAGAACACACAGTGACTCAAAGATCTCCCTCCCTGTGGACAGATTCTTCTGAAAAGGATGAGAAAGTAGGTGCATCTTATCTCTGTTCAAAATGTCCCAGATTAAACACGCCCTTCATCACAGACAGAGCTCTACACTTTTATAGAGCATTTAAAAAAAATGGGCACGAAACATTATATACGTACATTACCACTACATGGAACTCAGTCTAAACCTGTGCAAGACAAGACTACCTCTGAACTCCAGCAGTAAATTTATTTTAAAAATCCATCCAGATGGCTATTTCAGTTTTCCCAGAAATTTGGTAAAGGGCAAATCTGCAAATCTGTGAGCTCCTTGAGGTCAACACTTTGTCTTAACTTGTATTTCTCTCCAATATCTAGCACAGTATCTGGTTCCCATTAGAAACTCAATAAAAGTTTGCTGAAGCTAGGTGTTTTAGCTCCAAAAAATAAAATCGTTCTCTCCAATCTAACCTCCTGGTGACCTCCACCACTCCAGATGGCACTGGTAAGAATCATGAATCCCCAGCAGCACCTGAGCACCTTGCATGCTTTGCTCTGTCCTAGAGTGCATTTGCTGGAACTCCCAAAGATATCAGAGCCTTGAAACCCATGAGAAGCTTGTGCCTCTTTAACTATGTGAGTAAAGCCCAGCGCTAACCGAGGGCACATGGGAGCCTACAGGTTCTCTGGAGTCAGACCTCATCGCTCTGTAGACTACATAACTCTAGCCAAAATCACTACAAATCTCCATGCCTCGGTTCCCTCCACTATCAAAAATGACAAGAACATGCATCTACAAATGTTGCTGTGGAGGATTAAATGAGTTAACACAGCTAAAGTAACTCAGAACAGTGATTTACAGAGAGCCGCTGCTGCTGCTAAGTCGCTTCAGTCATGTCCAACTCTGTGCGACCCCATAGATGGCAGCCCACCAGGCTCCCCCGTCCCTGGGATTCTCCAGGCAAGAACACTGGAGTAGGTTGCCATTTCCTTCTCCAATGCATGAACGTGAAAAGTGAAAGTAAAGTCGCTCAGTCGTGTCCAACTCTTAGCAACCCCATGGACTGCAGCCTACCAGGCTCCTCCGTCCATGGGATTTTCCAGGCAAGAGTATTGGAGTGGGATGCCATTGCTTTCTCCGCAGAGCTAGCACTTCTTAAACGCTAGCTGTTATTCATGAGGTGTGGCTCATTTAAAATGCCCCGTTGAAGGCTCCAAGGGAAGGCAGGAGGCTCCTCTCCACATATTTGCAGACACCTCTCCAGTCACCCCTTCTGTCCCACTGAAGTGATTTGGAATGTGCCAGACAGGGCACTGACCTTTTCAACATCAAGTTTAATTAAGGCTGGTGAGGAGCTAACATGAAATGTTTCATGTCTTTCCATGTAGTTCAGTGAGAAAGATTTATTAACTCATTAAAATGTCTTGTTAGTTATTTTCAGCTGCTCAGAATGACTGCTCTTTCCAACCAGCCTCTTCTCCCAGTGAAGACCAAGAATAGAATCTGATCATGTTGACTTCCTAGGCTGGCATTTGCGTCTCTAGACCATGTTACTCCAACAGGAGGATCAAAAGTTTAAGCAAGTATGGAGCTTGATTAAAACTCACTTAAAACTCACCTGCCTCTAGTGACTGCAGAAGGCTGTGGATGTGTCAAGATGAGGCCATCAGGCTAAAAACTTCTCCTGCTTCTCCTTGCTATGGGGTGTTGCTGGTGTTTGAGGAATCCAGTGCCAGGGAGATTGGGTTCCTGGGATGTGCTGACCTTGCTTCCTGAAGACCAACTGTCTGAGCCCATTAAACTCAAGCTAATTCACCCCTTTCTGCATTTAGCCCATCAGACTGTGTCCAGTTCTAAAACTACCTCAGCTGCTTCCCTATCTGTCTCACCCTATCTCTTCAATCAAGTTTCAGATGTCTTCTGTTATTTTGTTTTTGAAAGCAGCAGAAATTTTCTTCAATATACAATTCCCCAAATTTCTTTCTCACCCCCATCCCCACCAGGGCTTCCCTTTGTGGCTCAGCTGGTAAAGAATCCGCCTGCAATGCAGGAGAACTGGGTTTGATCCCTGGGTTGGGAAGATCCCCTGGAGAAGGGAACGGCTACCCACTCCAGTTATTCTGGAGAATTCCATGGACTGTATAGTCCATGAGGTCGCAAAGAGACAGATACAACTGAACAAATTTCGCTTCACTTCACTTCTCAACCTGAAAATTGTGCTTAGCTCTAGTGAGCAATAATAAATCTGCATTTGTATTGTTTGTCAAGGTATGCTTCCTCTCTGTTCTTTCTAGTGTTCTCTGGTTAGATTCATTTCAGTTCAGTCACTTAAGTCATGTCCGATTTTTTGCGACCCCGTGGACTACAGCACACCAGGCCTCCCTGTCCATCACCAATTCCCAGAGTTTATCAAACTCATGTCCATTGAATCAGTGATGCCATCCAACCATCTCATCCTCTGTTGTCCCCGTCTCCCATCTTCAATCATTCCCAGAATCAGTGTCTTTTCCAATGAGTCAGTTCTTCGCATCAGGTGGCCAAAATATTGGGAGTTTCAGCTTCAGCATCAGTCCTTCCAATGAATATTTGGAACTGATTTCCTTTAGGATGGACTGGTTGGATCTCCTTGCAGTCCAAGGGACTCTCAAGAGTCTCCTCCAACACCACAGATCAAAAGCATCAATTCTTTGGCACTCAGTTTTCTTTATAGTCCAACTCTCACATCCATACATGACTACTGGAAAAACCATAGCTTTGACTAGACGGACCTTTGTTGGCAAAGTAATGTCTCTGCTTTTCAATACGCTGTTTAGGTTGGTCATAATGTTCCTTCCAGGTAAAAGGTGTCTTTTAATTTCATGGCTGCAGTCACCATCTGCAGTGATTTTAGAAGCAGTAAAACATAGTGGTTAATAAGGTGAGCAGAGAAGGGAAGAATCCAGACACTTTTTTTTTCTAGTTGTGACTTTTAGCAAATTATTTAATTCATGTCTCTCACACTTTGACAATAGTGTAGAAATCGTAATAGTACCTTCCTCATATGGCTGTTGTATTAAATTTTTGAAAAACCAATTAAAGGTGCTTAGAAGACTGTTCATCAACGGTTAAGTATCAGATTCTAATACTATCAGGTTTGTTGTTGCAGTTTTGTTGCGGTTGTTATTGTTACAAGGTGCTGGTGGGCAGGGGTCCAATCACCCACTCAGAGGGCCAAGCAGAGATATATATTTAATAAGCTTCTTTGGATAATGGCTATTAATGAGGACAAGAAAGAGGGGAGAAAAATGTCAAAAAAGGTCTGGGTTTTTCATAAACTAAAGTAGGCAAAAATGATTTCCCTAGCAACCAAATTTCTGAATGCAATTCCACCATCGTCTCTAGCTTCCTATTTATTATGACAATTTCCTGCTTTCAAATATTGAACACTAAACAGGAAATTAGTTAGAGGACGATGGTCTCCAGCCAAGGAGAGGAAAGCAATTTCCGTGGCAGAAGTAACCAGACACTCTGGCTAAGACATTTTCTGCAGAAAATGGATATAATGAACATGGACCTTGAAATAATCTCAGTGGACTTAAAAGTTTCACTCCTAGAAATGAAGGGCAAAATTCCACTTCACCTGAATAGCCCAACTCGTCATCATGATTATGTTTTAATTTCTAACTGGAGATTGCCTTTCAGAAATCCAAAGAAGGATCTGATGATGCAGTTGGAAAGTGTGTGCACCCCTGGTGATGCCCTCATTGTGTTGAGGTCACTTATGTGTACAGGAGCAGAGAGGCTAGGATGGGGCCTGGAGGCACAGTGCTATAAATACAGGTGTTACCTCTTTAGGGTCTTTGGACACTTTAATCACTAGAAATTGGTAACAGGCCAGACCAGTTCAGGCAAGGCTTTATTTGGACTCCTGCCACAGCACAACAGAGCAAAACAAGTAAGGAGGGAGGGCCGGCCCCTTCACTGGAGTGCAGATAAGGGCAGGTTGGAGGGTCGGGCTGGAGGGATGGCTTAGATGGTCTGCCCACCCACTTGGTGGTGCCGTGTACAAGGATCATGCACAGAACCCAAGGTCTTTGGCCTTTTGTACCTTCCTGTTCATAATTTGCCCCCAACTGCCCATGCTTGCCATTATTTTTAGTCCCTAATAGTTTCCATGTATTTTGTTGGTCAATGTTCCATTTAAAGTATTATTCCTGTGATTAACCCTTATACAATGAAAACAAAACTCCTTAAGCAACAGCATAATTTACATCTATATCTGTATCTGTATATTCTAGACATCTATGGCTCAGCAGGTAAAGAATCTACCTGCAATGCAGGAAACACAGGAGATGTGGGTTTGATCCCTGGGTTGGGAAGATCCCCTGGAGAAGGAAATGGCAACCTACTCCAGTATTCTCGCTTGGAAAATCCCATGGACAAAGGAGTCTGGCAGTCTACAGTCCATAGGGTCACAAAGAGGCAGACGTGACTGTAAGACTAAGCATGCAAGGATAAATATTTCATTAATGATGAAGATGATAAGTTTTAAAATGTCACACTAATGTGATATCCATAGCAGTATCTGGTTACTCACTAGCATTTCATAGGAAGTCTACCACTCTGGTCATTTCACAGATAACCACATTCATGTAACAATAAGTTTCCAGTATGCATCTTGTGGTTATTTCACTTGAGCTCATGAGTTGGAATTAATAGTAACTAAGGTCCACTTAATCAAGGCTATGGTTTTTCCTGTGGTCATGTATGGATGTGAGAGTTGGACTGTGAAGAAGGCTGAGGGCCGAAGAATTAATTCTTTTGAACTGTGGTATTGGAGAAGACTCTTGAGAGTCCCTTGGACTGCAAAGAGATCCAACCAGCCCACTCTGAAGGAGACCCGCCCTGGGATTTCTTTGGAAGGAATGATGCTGAAGCTGAAACTCCAGTACTTTGGCCACCTCATGCAAAGAGTTGACTCATTGGGAAAGACTTTGATGCTGGGAAGGATTGGGGGCAGGAGGAAAAGGGGATGACAGAGGATGAGATGGCTGGATGGCATCACTGACTCGATGGACGTGAGCCTGAGTGAACTCTGGGAGTTGGTGATGGACAGGGAGGCCTGGCGTGCTGCGATTCATGGGGTCGCAAACAGTCGGACACAACTGAGTGACTGAACTGAACTGAACTGAATTGAACTGAAGGCTCTAGTGAGTGAGTGAGTGAAAGTCACTCAGTCATATCTGACTCTTAATGACCCCATGGACTATACAGTCCATTGAATTCTCCAGGCCAGAATACTGGAGGGGTAGCCTTTTCCTTCTCCAGGGGATCTTCCCAACCCAGGGATCAAACCCAGGTCTCCCGCATTGCAGGCAGATTCTTTACCAGCTGAGCCACAAGGGAAGCCCCAAATAAGGCTCTAAGGTAAATATAAAGATGAAACCTCTGAATTTTACATATAAACAGCTTGTGTTATCACTGTTGTTGTTTAGTCAGTAAGTCTTATACAACTCTTTTACGAACGCATGGACTGTAGCCCACCAAGGCTCCTCTGTCCATGGGATTTCCCAGGCAAGAATACTAGAGTAGGTTGCCATTTCCTTCCCCAGGGGATCTTCCCCACCCAGGCATCAAAACTTCATCTCCTGTACTGCAGGTGGGTTCTTTACCACCAAGCCACCAGGGAAGCATGATCAATGTAAATCTTCCCAAAATTAATGCCAAGATGATAAAACGTCAAGCAGTTTGATCCACCCCACTCTCATCCATACAGCTACACACTAGCATCACCGTCCATGCCATCTCAAGATAAAACATCCTGAAAGTTAATCAGCAACTTTAGCAATAGTCAAAAGTTGTGAACCTAGCTGATCCAAGCTAATCTATGTACAGCAAGACTGAAAATATGAGCTTTGGAAAGTATTTTTGTCAATAATGGAAAAGTACCAATAAAGAGATAAATTCTGCCTCAAAGACAGATAGTGAAGATGTAGTAAGAAGCCAGGGAAAGTTGGCAGGCATTTCAAAAGCAGCAGCCAAAATCCAAGTTAGAAAGCTAATAATCCTAATATCTAACAGCTGTGGAATGGTTATTCTCTGCTGACTACTGTACATGCGCTCTTTCTGTATGGCCTCCCAGGTCAACAAGGTAGCTGCTATTCTTTTCTCTTTTATGTAGATGAGCAAACAGGCTCACAGAAGTTGAAAATGTTGTCTAGTAAGTGTTCACATAGTAAGTGTTGTCACATAGTAAGTGTTCAAAGACAAAATTCATACCAGATCTGCTTGGTGCTGAATCCGCGTTTAAGCTCTAGGGATGACTGAAGTGACCCAGAGAAGGGAGTAGAAGAGGCAGCAGTTGGAGGACAGGCCCTGGCCACCCGGGCCCTCAGTGGGTGAGGTGTTCCGGCTCAGCGGCACACCAAGAG
Organism: Nanger dama; assembly: GCA_917880005.1. Taxonomy (NCBI): domain Eukaryota; kingdom Metazoa; phylum Chordata; class Mammalia; order Artiodactyla; family Bovidae; genus Nanger; species Nanger dama. Next base: position 6,853,238 of record CAKJTW010000032.1, on the reverse strand, counting down.
CCAAGGCCACCCATGTCCACCCCTGGCATCCGTGTCTCACGTAAAGTAAAGAATCCAAAGATGGTCCTGTAGCAACTCCTGGGGTCCTAGTTCTTCCCCACCAGGGGCCTGACAATGCCCCAGGGCACTTGCCTAGGCTTTGAGCTCTTTATCTTAGGTTATGCAGCACTAGGAACAGAACCTGAGATGGAGATTTTCATATGCTTTGTTGAGGGAAGGTTCTTAGAATAAGAGGAAGGGTGAAAACAGGAGAGGGCAAAGGGAAAGGAGAGCAAAGATGTATCTCAGCTAAAACGTAGGCTGACTCCACAGGGGGTTCTGGAGCACAGACTGCACCACAGAGTTAGGCCCACCTTGAGAGAGAGGGTGGCCATCTTTTCCACCCATGTCAGTCATTGACTATAAGTCGCCAGGGGGAGAATATAACTCCCGGAAAAAGGCAGCTTCTGTTTGGCTGAGAGGAATTCTCTGCAAAGTCAGCACTCAAAGCATTTGGTAGACAGGTGCCTTGGCCACGGAAAATGGGGTCTGGATGGGGCACCAACAGTGTCTCCTATATATACCTGGTTACCCACGAGTCAATGAAGGAACAGAGAAAATTACAAAAAAACTATTTACAGCCAAATAACAGCAGCAACAACAACAACAAAAAAAGGATTCCCTATCAAAACTTGTAGTTATAGCTAATGTGATACATACTGGTTCATTTATAGCCTCAAAAACATACGTTAGAAATGAATAAAGCCAAAATAGATTAGAAAGGCATTCAACTTGAGTTACAGAAAACACACAGAAAGTAGAAGGAAAGAAATATTAGTGATAAGAAAAGAGAGCAATAATGAAATAGAAAAATAGCACAGAGGATCAAAAATTCTATATTTTAAAAACGTGAATAAAAAGAAATAACCAGTATTATTGAACAAAAAGAGAAAAGCAAGTATAAACCGTATTAGAAATGAAAAAGAGAGAATATGACTAGATTTACACAAGTAGTTTTAAAAGTTCTAAAATACTACTATAAATAGTTTTGGCAAATAAAGTTGAAAACATGAAAGAAATGAACTTTCTAGATAAATATAAATTGCCAATTTGATTCAATAAACAGAAGACCTGAATAGACATATAACCTTAAAAGAAGTTGAGTTTTTAAAAAAAAACTCCTCCAAACATACAAACACAACCCCAGGCTGAAAGGTTTTACAGGTGATCAAATCATCAAGAAAGATATCACCCATACTTACATTGTTTCAGCGAGTAGAAATGGAGGAAAAGCTTTCTTCCTCATTTTATGAACAACTATAATACTACTAAAACCAGGAAGAGGTCAAATGAGAAACAATAAAAATAGATCACTTCCATTTACAGACAGACATAAAAGCTCTAAATATTAACAAAGCAAGTTCAACAACATGTAAAGATGAATATACATACTACCAATTATTACTGTTTGTCCTAAGAATGTAAGAATGGTTTATTATGGGGAAAGTAATGAAGTTCATAACATTTAACAAACTAAAGAAGAAAAATAATGAAAATCTTAAAGGATGCAGAGTCTTATAAAATTCATTCATAGTTCATTCTTTCAGTTTTCAAATAAAACACCTCTTAGAAAACTAGGCATTTAAAAGAAATTTACCTGGATATAAGGTATCTATTAAAAAATAAGCAAATATTAAGCAAACCCTAGAAGAATACCCTTAACAGCAGGAGAAGACAAAATTAACTACTATTGCTGGCTGCTTCCACTGAAGAAATGCTAGAGGTTCTAGCTAGCTGAATAAAGTAAGAAAAAGATGATGCTTAAGATGGTAACAGAAGAAAACAAATGTTACAACTGCAGAGAGTACTGTAATCTTCATAAAAGTCCTGCAGAAACTAACAAACCACCTCTAATAAGAAAGTTTAGCATGGCGCTGAATACAAAATCAATACACAGAAATCAGTGACATGTCTAGATACTATTAATTAAAAATTGGAAGACAATCTTTCAAGTTATTCCATTCACAATAGCCACAGAACTGTATGATAACTGTAAGATGGCTTCCCTGGTGCCTCAGTGGTAAAGAATCTGCCTGCCAATGCAAGAGATGCGAGGTTCAATCTTTGGGTCAGGAAGATCCCCTGGAAAAGGAAACAGCAACCCACTCCAGTATTCTAGCCTGGGAAATGCTATGGACAGAGGAACCTGGTGGGCTACAGTCCATGGGGTCACAAAGAGTCAGACACGATTTAGTGACCAAGTAACAACAATAAATAAGATGACTGGGGTGAACATATTAAAAGATGTTCAAGACCTTTACAAATGTTTGGAAGGAACTTTTAAAACACTTAGGTAAATGGATGTTTAAAATTTATAGATAAGATACCTCAATATTATAAAGACCTATGCAGTTCAAATCAAAAATCTCAACAGGGTTTTTCACAGAACCTGACAAGTTGATTCTATAAGGACCAAGATATTTTTGAATTGAGTAGGCAGAATCACTCAATCAGACGTCACTTCTTTTTATAAAGCTACAGTCAGTAATTTAAAAAGTGAAGTTTTGGCATGGGGAGCCCAATTAAAACAGAATGGAAGCAGACCCTCAGACCAGAGAATCTCGGGGAAAACCACCCTGTACATTGCCCTCACAGGCTTCCCAGGTGGCCCTGGTGGTAAAGAATCTGCCTGCCAATGCAAGAAACGAAGGAGATGCAGGTTTGATCCCTGGGTTGAGGAGATCCCCTGGAGAAGGAAATGGCACCCCACTCCAGTATTCTTGCCTGGAGAATCCCATGGACAGAGGAGTCTGGTGGGATACAGTCCATGGGATCACAAAGAGTCAGACATGACTGAAGTGACTCAGCAACCCTGTATGGGCCATTTGTCATGAACAATGTTTCCTGCATCTATGAATACAAGAACTAGATACGCTTCACAAGGAGAGCTGCAGGCTGGCCATTCCAAGAGATCACATCTAACAGTTCTAAAAGAGGGAAGGAATAAAACATGGAGCAGCATATGCCCTTTTATATGGAATACTATCATAAATATTTTTGGCTTGCTTGTTATTTTCTAATTTTTCATTAGACAAAACCCTGCCTTTTAATAGTTTAGATAAGGCGTTTTCCACTGTCTCCCACTACTGTCAGCCATCCTGAGATAAAATAAAATAATAATTACCACACTGGTGAAGAAGCAGCATCAGATTAAATCTGTGGAGCCTGACCCCACACGGCTCCCTTTGGATCTGCTTCTCCACAGTCACAGCCTCTAATCTAATACCCTTCTAAGGAAGGGCACTCATTAGTGGAAGATAAAAACTTCACGTTTTCTTGAGTATAAACAGAATTTGTCAAAAAGAAAAAAATCTTCTAAATTAGTATCTTCTTTTGTATATTCACTGACTCCCCACTCTCCCACCAAAAAAAAAAAAAAAAAAAAAAAACCCCATTACGTAATTTAGGACTCAACAAAGAGAAAGGATGTGTCTTGGCTGCTCAGCCTCCATAACAAAATATCACAGACTGAGTGGCTTAAATAACAATTATTTTTCTATAGTTCCGGAGCTCAAATTCCATAGTCTAGGTGCTGGCAGATTTTGTTTCTCATGAGGCCTCTCTTCTTGGCTTGTAGATGGTGACTTTCCTGCTGTGTTCTCACAGAGCCTTTCCTCTGCATGTGTCCAGAAAGAGAGTGTGTGTGTGTGTGTGTGTGTGTGTGTGTGTGTGTGCTTAGCTGCTCAGTCGTATCTGACTTATTGCGACCCCATAGACTGTAGCCTGCCAGGCTCCATGGGGTTCTCCAGGCAAGAATACTGAGGTGGGTTGCCATTTCCTCCTCCACAGAAAGAGAGTAAGCTCCTCCAGAGCCTCTTCCTCTTCTTATAAGGACAGACTTATAAAACAGAATCCCACCCTTATGAACTCATTTAACAATGGCACCCCACTCCAGAACTCTTGCCTGGAAAATCCCATGGACAGAGGAGCCTGGTGGGCTGCAGTCCATGGGGTCGCAAAGAGTCAGACACGACTGAGCGACTTCCCTTTACTTTTCACTTTCATGCATTGGAGAAGGAAATGGCAACCCACTCCAGTGTTCTTGCCTAGAGAATCCCAGGGACAGGGGAGCCTGGTGGGCTGCCGTCTATGGGGTGGCACAGAGTCGGACACGATTGAAGCGACTTAGCAGCAGCAGCAACAGCCTCTATAAAGGCCCTCTCTCCAAATACAGTCCCATTGTGGGTTGGGGGCTTCAATCTGCAAATCTGGAGGGATGTAATTTAGTCTATAACTAAAGACTGGAGGACGGTCCTCCAATCTTGGGCCAAGAACTTCCCTAAAACACGTAAGAACTTGGGGTAGATCCCACTACAAATTAATGAGGGGAAAATAGCATGTTCAGTCAATGGTATTAGTGCAACAGGGGCGGGGCTGGCCCACAGCTGTTAGTGACTGTTAGTGCTGGACCAGATACTGTGAGAACCTGGGTGGGGGGCCAGTTAGGGTGAGACCCAGAGTGCAGTTGGAGAGCCACTTCGTCAACAGTCAGCCTGACAGTGGTCCTCGTGGCAAAGAGGGAAGTATGTGTCAGATCAAAGCCTTCTCCCTGGGGTTCTCCAGGCCCTTGGTTCTTGAGTGAGCTAGTGGCCTGGGGACAGGGTGGGAACTGTGTCGCACAGATTGCTCCGAGAAACTCTGAGGAGAAGGAAGACAGTCACCAGAGTTCTATGCATCCAAAAAGAACAAATACAATGAAAACAAGAGGAGTGTCTCATTGAATTTTATACTGGAAGTGTATTTTTTTATTTGCAATTCAAAATCATTGTTGTTATTACTAAACCCATAATAAATGGAAACAGAAGTGTAGGACATATCTGAATTATTTGTCTCGTTAATGAAAGATCTAGTTTGTGAAGGCAGTTGACAGACCTGGACAATGATCTAATAGATTACAGTTCCATTCCGAGGGAAAAAAAATACTTAGAAACCTGCAGGAAAGCTGTATATTTATTTTCATAAATAAGAATTTTATAGCCAATGCATGCTAACCATTTTATAATCCCTTGTAGAAACTACAGTCCTTATTGGTTGTGGGAAGTTTCTAGTGACAATTAGTCATATGGTATAAAGAGATTTGACTTTGGCAATCTAGATGCCTCCTCCATTGCTCAGGTTTGCCCTTGGAATAACAAAGATACAGAGGTCAACTGCACATTGACAGTTGACAGGTACATAAATGTGCTCTCAGTTGTGGTAACTGAATCATACACGTTGTTATTATGCATCAAGAAGGCAAAATGGGTGTGCTTAATTGCTTTTGTTTTTCAAGCGGGAAAGGAAAAAAACTATTTTAACTTAATAGAATGAAGGCAGTGAATCTCTCACAAACCAAAGCAGAATTTTAACCAATCTGTTTGTAAAACTGTGAATTTATTCCTATAGCTCTAGCTACAAAAATGTGAGTAACTTTCTCTGTTTTAAAGATATGTATATTTATCATAGCAAAAATTCTGAACCTGTTTCTCTAATATCATTTCATAAAAGAAAAAAACAATTTTTTCTAAAATTCCTCAAATTTTTATCAGCTAAACAACGTGTATATGAAGCTATAAAAAAATCTCTTTACATAATGAGGTTTAATACCTATGCCAAATAAAAACAGAAGTATCTTTTAATGTGCTGAATTTCCACATGGTTCAAATCAAAAGTTACTATTATGCTTGTGAAAAATATCATATACAAATTAATACATGAAATATTAGCAATGAAACATTATAAACAAACAACTATTCAAACACGTTTTAATTATATAAAATACCGATCTATTTGCTAAAAATAATACAGACGACTTATATTTTAGAGTGAGAAAAAATAGAGCAAACATATTCTAGAGTGAGCATCGGCACTGATACAGAAATAAAAACCTAAATGCTCATAATTTGATCAAAACATAAATAATTTTCCTTATAAAGAAGAGTTCTAAACATAAATCATACAAAAATGATGAGCTCAACTTAATTTTTACATAAAACTTCAATAATCACCCAGTTATCTTTGGACATATTAAGGATTTAAGACAAAGGAAAAACATTGAAGCAAAAAAATAGGTTTTCTGCAATCTTCTTCTAAAATTGACTGCTATCATTTCTTCTTGCCATATGCCATTACATTTATGACAATAACTCACACCTTCAATTAAAATAAATGATTTAAGCAGATGAAACTACAGAGAACTCATTTGGTCCCATTCATAGATTAAAGCTAAGTCGTTGTTGGCTCAAGTCAATGAACCCGCATTAGTCATCTCCTGATTTTATAAATGCTTTATTGTTATCAAGACATTTTTAATTCTTTTCTAATTCCCCATATCCTACAAGACATTATGCCTCTTCAAAAACAGTATTTTTCTTCCTCATCTACATGGGGGGCACATATTTGTTCTCTATCCAAGTCACTTAGACTTCATGGTAAGAAATATACACATTTCATGTAGTAAGAATAAAATCAGACCCATCCAAATACCAGGATGTTTTCTGAAAAGCAAAAATCTTACACTATTTACAAAAATGATATTTAATAATGGAGAACTTGTCACCTCAGAAAAGCAGAGTAACCTTAAAAAAAAAAAAACTGCTCCATTTCAAGATGTATCACTCATACAAGGAACCTAAAAATCTTCTGCACTGAATTTGAAAATTAGATAAACTAATAGACTAATAAGTCAGACTTTTATTCTATTTGTAGTGACCTTGGCTACTTGATACCAGAGACCTCTCTAGATGTTCATGGAAATCACACACACTTTAACAAGCATTAATGACTTTTCACAGATCCTGTGTAGGCAGGGCATATTCTGCACCTAAAGTTTTTAGTACTTAAGACTGATGACTGAAGAACTGTACTGTGTAGTTAATTTGGGAAAATAAGCTTATATAGATAGATACATATCTCACCCTTCCCTAGAATTTTCCATTAAAATGCTGGTAGATTTTTATTTTGAGAAGAATTTAAAATATCCTATAGTCTTTGGGAACCAACTTTTAAAGCACCATGATATACATCATTTCTTAACATTTCCTAGCGGTTTACATCCATTGCTTCTCTCAAGAGCCTTACTGCATTAATAATGCTGTGCCTGAGGAAGTCTTTTCAACATTTTAAAGTGTGTGAGTGCATCTGTGGGACTGTCACCTGTCCATGTGTTATCTATGTGGTCTATTTCTGTTCAGATTGGCAACAGTTCAGATGTGAAGCTTTCTGCTTAGCAATTAATCTACTTTCTAAATTTTTGCCTTGGCTCCTTGTCGAGCAAAAAATGAAAGGATAGAGCTGATCCTTTAGGAGAGTCAGTTAACAAAATAAAGAAGACTTCCTGTTGTTCAGTGGCCACAATTTTAACTGGGTGAATTTGCTTTATCCGTTGGGTAGAAGATAGGGTATTCAGTGAAATTTGGGGGATGTTGGTTTATGTGTGAGCTGTAAACTAGAAGAGTTAACATAAGTTCATATTAGTATGGTTTCATAGTTGTGAGCCTACAGAGGGATCTAACTGACTCCGAGTCATATACATGGGTCTATGCTTACAGACAACAACAATAATTAACACACAGTAAAATGGAAGGCACAAGAGGGCATTAATCTCTTCCTATGAGTCTGGCTTTCTAATACTGCTCCTCCAAAAATGTCTTAAATAAAAAGTCATCCTATGATCATAGAGAAATATAATGAGTAAAAAGTTATCTTATGGCCAGGGTATCTTGTTTTATATGAGAAATCCATGGATGCTCAAGTGCTATTTAAATAGAAGCTAAACCAGATAAACTGTCCTTTGCATGAAAAATGACTTTAGTTCAACTCGATGGACATGAGTTCGAGTAAGCTCCAGGAGTTGGTGATGGACAGGGGAGCCTGGCATGCTGCAGTCCATGGGGTGGCAAAGAGCCCACACAACTGCAACTGAACTGAACTGAAAAATCTTCCTAACTCTTACTGTATAACTCCCAGTGTTCCATTTCAGCTAACAAACCCATTGTTGACTAGTGTATTAAATGCAATTAAATTTTAAAAAGCATTTGATTAAAATTAAAACTATGAAAAATAAAGTAAAAATTAAAACTGAAAACCATCACAAGAAATAACAGATCGAAACATTCTATGACTGGTCACCACATAAAAGCTCCGTTGGTTTTTCATAGAACCCTTTATTAAACAATACCTGAAGCCTAATCAAGATGTCTTCTGCTCGCTCACATAAATGGTCTCCAGATCAGTCAGTGACTCTCAATTTGTGGAGCTAATCTGCCACAGAGGCTACCATTCCCAAAAGAAAAATATTATCATTTGGGAGGTGAATTAATTTGCATCATTTGTGTTAAAGTCATCTCCAAAATGACCATTTACAGAAATCATCTGTTAATGATTTCTTCTTTGGTAAGACAACATTTTTTTTTTTCTTAGTAACATATGCTTGCAAAGTGTTTTAAAGTCATTAGTGACTGTTCATTCCTCAAGCTAGGTCACAATTGTATCTCATAGATAGATAGGTGGTGAAATATGCACATACAAGTATTATATCCCAATGTTGACACTTTCTGCTACAGTTATTGTAGCCTATCACTTTCTTAAGGATATTTAAATACCAAACTTTGTGTTTCATTTAAAGTGACACTGTGCTTCACTAAGATGACTCTCAAAAAGTTCCTCCAGACCTAAATGTTAAGTGTGTGCGTTAGTCGCTCAGTCATGTCTTACTCTGCAACCCCATGGACTCTAGCCTAGCAGGCTCCTCTATCCATTGGATTCTCCAGGCAAGAATACTGGAGCGGGTTGCCATTCCCTTCTCCAAAATGTTAAGTATGATGAAGCAAAGAACAGGAAAAAAATGAGAGACAATATATTTATTGAAGAAGGAAGAGACAGATAAAATCCTCATTAAAGAAAGAAGAATCACCTTGATAATTAGTTATACTTTCGTATATGCAATCTTTAGTTTCATAAACTATTTGAAATCATTAACTCCAGACCCAGTAATAGTGTAGGAATTTAACATTAAAAAACAAAATAGTCTATTGTCCTAGCAACAAAGGTTATTAAGATGATTGCCTATCACCTGCAAAGCTTTATTCTGTCTCACTTGAAAAAATAAACCTACTAGTAGAAAGAACAATCTAGAGTTTATATTAGAAATATAGTGCCCCATTTATAATTCATCCTCCTAAATTAATATACCTGTATATCAGTATATCTTTCCAATACTGTTATAGTCACTGCATATAATTCCTATTTATGGAAAATATTAAAATAGCTTTTAAGAAAAATATATCAGTTTTCTATAGTATTATTGAGCTCTTTATATAACTTTAATTCCAAGATAATTGATTATAAAACCTGGAGGGGTGGTAAATCTTTCAAAATCATCATTAATAATGAATTCTATGAAAGCACAAGAAGTTAAAATTGCAAATTTCTACATAACTAACAAAAAATATTCTTTAATATTAGAAAACGTATTATTCTTATATTTAAGGAAGAACTACATCATCTCTTAAAAACTGAAAACTAACGTGACCTTTTTCCCCTACCTATACCTGATGAGGCAGTCTGATTTAATGTAATTAACCTGAGAACTGTAATCAAGAACTAGTTTCATTATGACACTTTTTACACTTTCTTCAACAATTTCTATCCTATAGCTTCAAATTATAGAGAAAAGAATCTCCTTAAAAGTCTAAATATAACTGACCATGAAAAGAAGTATTTGCTGATACCCCTAAGAGAAAAAATATGACAGGGCAGTTCTAATAAAAAATAACCTAAAAAGCAAGAGAAACTGAGGCATAATAAAATCTTACAGCCTAGGTTTTTTTCTACTACACGGCCTTGCTCTTTTTGTTTAAAAAAAAAAAACTGCTTGGAGAAAATTCAATCTTTGGAATACCCAATATTGAGTTTTCTAACATAATAATATGAAGAGAGGAGTATTATCGGTAATGGTAGACTGGATCAGCTAAAATCCATAGGATACCAGAATTTGTAAACCACCCAGGCAGGCTCAGTGTATAATTAGGTGTTCCTTTCTGTAATTCCTTCCTGAGTGTGTCATTAAAGCCCACGATTAAAACCTGCAGTACTTAAGGGAAGGGCATGACAATATTGTCGCGGAAAACATTGAGTGAATACTTCCTCCTTCCAAAATGAGTATCTTGCATTTTCCTTTTAGTTCTTTTAAGGTGGATTTTGGCTAAGGAGGAAGAAAGAAAGGAATGTCAACGAGACACAGAAACATTTCAGTCTATTGCCGTCTTCAAATTACCTCTGAAACTAAGTTGCAATTAGCTTATTCAAGAGTTTATTGCTTTAAAAAAATAGTACATGCATTCCTATTATCTTTTTTTAAAATTCTATGCCCTCTTAGATAAGTGCTTTAGCATACGCTGCCATCCAATAATCTCACTTCTCAAGAACAGGTATGGTCCTGTGTTTTTTCACCTTTACAAAAACAAGTGGCTGTCTTCCAGGGCAAAATCCCCTCTATTACGCTTAATTTTTCCACATGACTTTTAAAAACACAGCTCATAAAAAGAAGTCACTCTCCTTTAGTAGCTATTCAAAGTTGTCTAGTCTTTCCCATTAGTCAGGCCTCTACTTTTAAATTTCAGTAGGTAGTATTCAACCACATTGTCACATTAGGTTTAGCAATAGCTATATACCTCTTCAATTATTTAATCCTTCGTTTTTCTTATACTCAATATGCTTTCTTTTAAAAATCATCCACGCTATGACAAATTATCCTTGTCTTGTTCGTTGTCATCATTTTCTTGTGGACTAGTGATTTTTACTTCTGGTTTTGGTGGTCTTTGAGGGTCCAAATCAGCCTGAGGGAAAACAGATGAAAATAAAGATAATTAGCTCTTTGGTTACAGAGGCAATAAAATTTACAAGGAAAAAAATGACTCAGTATTGTCTTGAACCTTTATAAATAGCTAATCCTTATAAATAATCCTATAAAAATACCTCTTCATGTCCACTGCCAGCTCCTTGAGACTTCATTTCCTCCTCCACCGCTTCTTGAAGCTCATTATTAACCTGCCCCAGTTCCTCGCCGTTTTCTTCATCGGTCCCTCCGTTCGCACGAGCGGCAGAACCTGCCTGCTCCTCCCTGTGATCCGGGATCTCCTCTGCTTGCTCTGGAGCTTCAGGCTCCTCCTGGTGTCCTTCTTCCTCTTTAATTTCACCATTCATTCCTGAGAAGTCTTCCTTCTGGTCCACCTCCTTGTTTTCCTTCTCTCTATCTTCTTCCTCGTCTACTATTTCTGCTGGCCTCTGATGGATCAAAAGAAATAATGGATAAAGATAGGAAGCAGACCAGAGATTTTTTCCATGGCACATTATAATCATATAATTATAGTACGACTGTCAAGTAAAACTTCCGTATGTTTGCACATATACAGTATGTCCTGTGTAACCTCTACTGAATAGCTATAGATACCACTCTTCGCAAATATTTTCTCATTGAATTCTCACAATGATCCTGTAAGGTTGGTGAGGTGAGGTGAGGTGAAGTCGCTCAGTGTTGTCCGACTCTTTGCGACCCCGTGGACTGTAACCTACCAAGCTCCTCTGTCCATGGGATTCTCCAGGCAAGAATATTGGAGTGGATTACCATTTCCTTCTCCAGGGGATCTTCCTGACCCAAGGATCGAACCCGGATCTCCCGCATCAAAGGCAGCCGCGTTAACCTCTGGAGGTACAGGGAGATCAGGTATCTAGGCCAAGACTCCACTGCTTTTAAGTGGAAGAGCCAGAATGAGAACAAAGCATGTGACTCCAAAATTAATGTTCTTACTCCCCATGGCAAAGAGAAAATTAACCTATAAGATCCTTGGCCAATGTTTAGTGGAATGTCTGGCCCAGAGGAGGAGATTTTAAAAATTCTTTGGGGAGAGTTTATCATCCCCACCACTAGTATTTGGTATATATTTAAATTTCTAAGTGTGAAAAAGAGGATGACGATGCCAAGGATGTGAATCCAGGTTTTCTAAAAAAAAAAAAATATGGACAGCTTTCCACTTAATGCCTAAGAAAGCTGACTATATATCTGCAAATACAAAAATTGATTGTCGTGAAGATCCAAAGCCAAGAAACAATAAGTTCTTTCTATAAAAATGCTTAAGTACTTTATAAACTCCAAAGGAGTTTTTAGTGTTCTTTGGATACATGTACATCTGTTTTAAAAGAGAACAAGAGGCAAAATTCCAGAGGCAAGACTTTGGAGAGAGAAAGACCCAGGTTCAAGTCTTGGCCAGGCACTATGACCCAATTTCTTTCAATTTCAGATTCCCCACTTGTAAAACAAGAATGTGAAAAAAAAGAAGAATGTAATAAAACTTCCATGGGGAGTAAATAAGTTATATATATAGGACCTAGCAAAGCATTTAGCACTGCGTGATCCTAAAAATAATAATGATAATAAAATATTTTCTCATTTGTTCTCATTCTTTCCTGAACCTACCACATTTCTTCATTGCCATAAATAAAATAATAGTTTTTTTTTTAAGGATCAGATAGAAAGAACATAGAATTTATTTTATGTTATGATCCCACACCTGCCTCTTTCCAGCTATCTGACATTGAACAGGTCCCTTAATCTTCTGGAATCTGGAAAATGAAGGTTTGAGATGCAATAACTCTGACCTCCCTTCTAACTCTGAAAGTCCATTCTCCTCTAACTGCCCAAATTCTTCTTGTGAAGTGAAGTGAAAGCCACTCAGTTGTGTCCGACTCATTGCGACCCCATGGACTGTAGCATGTCAAGCTCCTCTGTCCATGGAATAAATTCTCCAGGCCAAAATACTGGAGTGAGTAGCAGTTGCCTTCTCCAGGGATCTTCCCAACCCAGGTATGGAACCCAGGTCTCCCACATTGCAAGTGGATTCTTTACCATCTGAGTCACCAGGAAGCCCCAAGTTCTTCTTATGGGGCTATAAGTTGTCTTCTTCTAAGTTACCATAATGCGCTCAGTTTTGGAAGTAAAGAAGGGAGGAAATGGAGCAGAGTAGACTAAAAATTCCGGATAAAACTCAACACATTATTTCGAACAGGAAAAGACATCAAAGAATGCAGAGCAAGGCGGTTAACACATCACGCGATCACAGGGCAGGCGGAGAGAGGAGTAACTCAAGGTGGGGTGGAGGGGGCCTGAGGCCAGAGCTCACACATCTCTGCACAGAGATTTCTACAGGACGGCATGAACTGCGTTCACAGGTGGAGAACAAAAGGCAGGCAGCAAACACAGCAAGCGCCCATCACCCGTAAGAGCCAGATGTCACTCTCAGTCCTCATACATTCATCATTTCCTAAAATCCTCACGGGCACCCTATGAAATAGGCTTCTGACGCCCATTATATGAATTAGGAAAATGAGAAATCACTCAATGCAGCCAGCATCACAAAGCAGGTGAATACACAGGGCTAAGGTGGACCCCAAGCCAATCTAGTCCCAAAGTCCTGTATTCTTCCTCACAGTAATAACACAAGCAGCTGATAATTCACCTCGTTGCTACACTCAAGAGTAGCTGACAATAATACTCTTTCTGTTTAAAGAGTTACTGACCTGAGAACAAAACATTTCTGGATTTCTATTAAAGACCAGTCGATCAGGGGAAAGAACATTATGAAGATTCTTAGGCAGAGTATGTGAAGCAGGATAGCACAAAATCCAGAAATATTACAGCACTAATAGCCAGTAAGACTTTTTGCAAATTATCTCTGAGAATTGGATAATTGTCTATTTGTCTCCTGGAAAATGTAATCTTTACTACGCTTAAACTTCCTTTAGGGTTTCCTGGTGGCTCAGATGGTAAAGAATCAGCCTGCAATGCAGGAGGCCGGGGTTCGAACCCTGAGTCGGCAAGATCTCCTGGAGAAAGAAATGGCAACCCATTCCAGTGGTCTTGCCTGGGAAGTCCCACGAACAGAGGAGTCTGGCGGGTTACAGTCCATGGGATCATAAAGAGTCAGACACGACTTTACCATTAAAAAACAACAAAACTCGCCTTATTCAAAACAACTTTGGGTTTTGGTTTTAAAGAAAAGTTAGCATTTTTTAAATACAAAATATTTAATAATAACAACAGAAAACTCAAATGTTAGTGTAATTATTCAGGAATCTAGATAGGTCCCTTGCTTCTAAAAATATATTACAAGAGCTTGCTAAAGTCCGCTAAGGTGACTACTGCTGTCTCAATGGGGAAAAGTCTGTTTTCCTTTACTGACATCTGGATTTATACCTAAAAGTTGCCAAATGATAGAGTGTTGGTTTCTGGTTTTGAGTTTCTCATCCTACTCCTTTGTTTACTCCCAAATGTATATTCATTTTTTTCCCCTTTAATGAAAAGAGCTGGGCTGCGACATACACTAATCTCCTTTTATGGACAGAGATACCCAGCCCTAAATTCAGGCTCTGTTCTCTTTTCTGTTATTGTCACGACTACTAACAAGCAGTGTTATGTTTCACCCCATTATTTCTATTAGACTTTCCCCAGCACAGCTATTTTAGTAGTCATCAAAAGAAGCCATATCTGGTTAGCTCAACTTTCAGAAATGCAAGATTATGGGGTTGAAATACCAATTTGATCAATTTAAGTAAGACGATAACATTAGTTAAAAGGCTTATAATCTTTTAAAATATCCTGAGTGTAGTACGAGTGTATTACTACAACACTACAATTCAGGGCAAAAAAAAAAAAGAAAAGAAAGAAAAATGCTTCTATGACAGATCTGTAATGAATAAATGAAAAGCAATGTGCTTTTTGGTGTAATCTCCTTTGAAGCAAGCTTTAAATTATTAAAGATGTTTTCAGTGTATACATCAATCAAATCATCCCCAGAAGGAGCACTGAGTTTTATACCTATACACACACACACACAGGGATAAAATCTATACCATAGTAAGTAAGGGCTTGCAAAGAGGTAAAAATTTAAAAACACTGCTTCTATAAGAGAGTGGGCATCCATTAACAGACAGCCACATTATATTTTAAGTGTGCTTTCATTCCACCTCATCAAAAAAAAAAACTTAGCAACTATTTAATTTCTTCAAAATCCCCAAGTTCTGAGCCTCTGCTTGTTAAGCTGAACCTGGCTGATTGCCCAGCTAAACGGGGACAGTCACATCCACCAGATGCCAGTGTCAGCTCACTGAGCGGGGGTGACCTGTACATGGAGCCCACGTTCCACGCCACCACTCACCCAAAGAACCTTACAAGATCCAGATGAGGTTAACAGTTTCAACAGAGGAAAGTAGACACAGCACCAAAAGGACTGGGTTAGAGGGTTTGGGGATAAAGAAATGGAAAAGGTGAGAGTAAGAATCACAAGTTCATCTTGAGAAAGTAAAGAAGGATGAAGAGAGTCAGGCAGAGAAGAGCCCTTTTTCCCAGGTCCGATCACATGTCCCTTTACAGTGAGGGGAAGCAGAGCTCTCATACATGATGTCACCTCTCCTTCCTGCAAGAGCCAGTTCTCATGTGATCCCAAAGGACTGTGTTCAGACTTGAAGAAGATCACGAGGCGGCGGATGGTGAGGGTGGGGGTGGGGGGTGGGCAGTGGTTCCTAGACAAAATTTTTGCCTACTGATGTCTTCTACAATGGTGATGTCAACTGGCAGTGTAAAATATATACTGTGCAAGATGAGACGGCTGTGGTCTGGTGGAAATAATGACCTCACAAAATTGAGTAAGGACCAAATGAGATCATGCACATGAAAGACTATTATAAACTGGAAAAGCTAAAGATATATGCATATATATATGTATGTTTATTACTGTTACCTCTCCATTTTCTCGCACTGAATGGAAGGAGTTGAGAGGTTGTCTGTTAGATAGTAGAATATAGGATTTACATTAATGAAATTAGATTCTAGTGAGCCACTTAGAGTAGTATCTTTTCTAAATCTCATTCATGATGAAAACAAATAAAATACAGCAAGACACAGCAGTCATCTTGCTCTTTTGGTTAATACAGGTAAAATGCAGGCTGATGTTCGACTTCCAGTCCATTGAGACGGCTGAGTGTGATTTTAATAAACTAATCACCCTTGCTTTTAGTTACTTACTTTTATCTTTGCTTCTGAGTTCGTTGTCAGGTACTTTGCATGACAAATTTACCATTCAATAGCTTTCTTTGTTTCTGAACTCTATTCACTCTTAAAAGTAATACAAATGTGTCAGCAAGAGATATCAAAAAAGGATGACTTCCATAGATTAGCGTGTGCACTTCAGCAATGGACTTTTCAGTTGTAATGACAAGTTGGCAGTAGCCATTCATCCTGTTCCTTCTACCTTTGCCCGGAAGGATCTACCTTCCCTCTGATAGACCCACCTTCTCTCAAAGCCATTCTTGTCCCCTCAGGCCAGTTGTCACCCTTATCCGCACCCTCAGAACCCCATTCAAACTCTATTCTCAATGTACTGTTATCCTCAGCTTTGTGTGATATGAAACAGTTCAGTTCAGTTCGGTTGCTCAGTCATGTCTGACTCTTTGCGACCCCATGAATCACAGCACACCAGGCCTCCCTGGCCAAAGTACTGGAGTTTCAGCTTTAGCATCATTCCTTCCAAAGAAATCCCAGGGCTGATCTCCTTAAGAATGGACTGCTTGGATCTCCTTGCAGTCCAAGGGACTCTCAAGAGTCTTCTCCAACACCACAGTTCAAAAACATCAATTCTTTGGCGCTCAGCTTTCTTCACAGTCCAACTCTCACATCCATACATGACCACTGGAAAACCATAGCCTTGACTAGATGGACCTTTGTTGGCAAAGTAATGTCTCTGCTTTTCAATATGTTATCTAGGTTGGTCACAAATTTCCTTCCAAGGAGTGAGCATCTTTTATTTTCATGGTTGCAGTCACCATCTGCAGTGATTCTGGAGCCACAAAAATAAAGTCTGACACTGTTTCCACTGTTTCCCCATCTATTTCCCATGAAGTGATGGACCAGATGCCACGAAGCCTGGCTTGAGAATTTTAAGCATCACTTTACTAGTGTGTGAGATGAGTGCAATTGTGCAGTAGTTTAAGCATTCTTTGGCATTGCCTTTCTTTGGAATTGGAATGAAAACTGACCTTTTCTAGTCCTGTGGCCACTGCTGAGTTTTCCAAATTTGCTGGCATATTGAGTGTAACACTTTCACAGCATCATCTTTCAAGATTTGAAATAGCTCAACTGGAATTCCATCACCTCCACTAGCTTTGTTCATAGTGATGCTTTCTAAGGCCCACTTGACTTCACATTCCAAGATATCTGGCTCTAGGTGAGTGAGCACACCATCATGATTATCTGGGTAGTGAAGATCTTCTTTGTACAGTTCTTCTGTGTATTCTTGCCACCTCTTCTTAATATCTTCTGCTTCTGTTAGGTCCATACCATTTCTGTCCTTTATCGAGCCCATCTTTACATGACATGGTCCCTTGGTATCTCTAATTTTCTTGAAGAGATCTCTAGTCTTTCCCATTCTGTTGTTTTCCTCTATTTCTTTGCATTGATCACTGAAGAAGGTTTTCTTATCTCTTCTTGCTATTCTTTGGAACTCTGCATTCAGATGCTTATATCTTTCCTTTTCTCCTTTGTTTTTTGCCTCTCTTCTTTTCACAGCTATTTGTAAGGCCTCTCCAGACAGCCATTTTGCTTTTTTGCATTTCTTTTCCATGGGGATGGTCTTGATCGCTGTCTCCTGTACAATGTCACGAACCTCATTCCATAGTTCATCAGGCACTCTATCTATCAGATCTAGGCCCTTAAATCTATTTCTCACTTCCACTGGAGAATCATAAGGGATTTGATTTAGGTCATACCTGAATGGTCTTGCGGTTTTCCTTACTTTCTTCAATTTGAGTCTGAATTTGGCAATAAGGAGTTCATGATCTCAGCCACAGTCAGCTCCTGGTCTTGTTTTTGTTGACTGTACAGAGCTTCTCCATCTTTGGCTGCAAAGAATATAATCAATCTGATTTCGGTGTTGACCATCTGGTGATGTCCATGTGTAGAGTCTTCTCTTGGTTGTTGGAAGAGGGTGTTTGCTATGACCAGTGCATTTTCTTGGCAAAACTCTATTAGTCTTTGCCCTGCTTCGTTCCGTATTTCAAGGCCAAATTTGCCTGTTACTCCAGATGTTTCTTGACTTTCTAATTTTGCATTCCAGTTCCCTATAATGAAAAAGCCATCTTTTTTGGGTGTTAGTTCTAAAAGGTCTGGTAGGTTTTCCTAGAACCGTTCAACTTCAGCTTCTTCAGCATTACTGGTTGGGGCATAGACTTGGATTACTATGATATTGAATGGTTTGCCTTGGAAACGAACAGAGAGCACTCTGTCATTTTTGAGATTGCATCCAAGTACTGCATTTCAGACTCTTTTGTTGACCATGATGGTTACTCCATTTCTTCTAAGTGATTCCTGCCTGCAGTAGTAGATATAATGGTCATCTGAGTTAAATTCACCCATTCCAGTCCATTTTAGTTCTCTGATTCCTAGAATGTCAACATTCACTCTTGCCATCTGTTGTTTGACCACTTCCAATTTGCCTTGATTCATGGACCTGACATTCCAGGTTCCTATGCAATATTGCTCTTTACAGCATCAGACCTTGCTTCATGAATTGCTATTGAGTAGATGCCTCAGACAATGCTTGGAATGACTGTGGAATAATGAGGAACTATCAACCTTAGCTTTAGGGAGGCCTTCTGGAAGTTTCTAGAAGGGTTCTTTCTTATTCATCTTTGTGTCCATCATCCTGTTTCCCACAGGACTATAATTTGTTGTCTTAAACTAAACCCAAATGTGTCTCCCACAGATAAAAGCCAGCATAGCGTGTGCCTGAAGGGACAGATGATGGTGACAAGACTCACGTCTATTAAGCACCCCATCCAGTACCTGACCTTATGTTCCATGCACTTCATATGCATGATCATACTTAAACTCACTGATAGAGCCCACATGGGATCTCATTGCTGAGATGGCTCATTATGTTGACCTCACAAACAAAGAATAAAATGATCAAGTGATCATTTTAGTGATCTCAAGTGATCCTTGAGACTGACCAAACTGCCCAAACGACTTTTGCTTTCTCACTGGTGCCTACCTTCTCAAAGCTACGAGACCACCAAATTCTAGACCT
The DNA here is from genome assembly GCA_917880005.1 of Nanger dama. NCBI lineage: Eukaryota > Metazoa > Chordata > Mammalia > Artiodactyla > Bovidae > Nanger > Nanger dama. Next base: position 6,834,084 of record CAKJTW010000032.1, on the reverse strand, counting down.
CTGGCTATGTGACCACAGGACTCAACAACAGGCTGAAAATTAACCATCCCTTCAGAGGATTTTTCATTGGCAGAGTATAAGAGAGACCCCGTCAGAAAGGGATGATACTGGTTCTCCGGAAGGGCCAGTCACCCTCTCTCTTCCCTCTAATAAATTTCCCTTTTCTTGCCTGACTGCCCTGCTAGCTCTCTTTTTCTCTACACTTAACTTACACTAACCTCACCACCATTTGAGGAAACTGCTGTCCTCATTCCAACTTGCAGACAAGCAAAGTGAAGCATAAAGAGTTAAACTTGCTCAAAACCCCACCAATAGAGACAGAGGGATATGAACACTTTTATGATCACGAGACTGTTCTATTTCCCCAAGATAATATATGAAGCAACCTCCCAAACTCAACACCATGTTAAACAGTTACTTCCAGTCTCATGTCTTCTAAGCCAGTGCTTCTCCATCACCAGGCATCTGGTTAAACGCAGATTCTGAGTCAGCACTTCTAAGCTCAGGTGTGCTGATGTTGCTGGTCCCTAGAGGGCACTTCAGTTCAGTTCAGTCGTTCAGTTGTGTCTGACTTTTTGCGACCCCGTGGACTACAGCACACCAGGCCTCCCTGTCCATCACCAATTCCCAGAGTTTACTCAAACTCATGTCCATTGAATCAGTGATGCCATCCAACCATCTCATCCTCTATTGTCCCCTTCTCCTTCTGCCTCCATTCTTTCCCAGCATCAGGGTCTTTTCAAATGAGTCAGCTCTTTGCATTAGGTGGCCAAAGTATTGGAGTTTCAGCTTCAGCATCAGTCCTTCCAATGAATATTTGGAACTGATTTCCTTTAGGATGGACTGGTTGGATCTCCCTGCTGTCCAAGGGACTCTCAAGAGTCTCCTCCAACACCACAGTTCAAAAGCATCAATTCTTCAGTGCTGAGCTTTCTTTATAGTCCAACTCTCACATCCATACATGACTAATGGAAAAACCATAGCTTTGACTAGATGGACCTTTGTTGGTAAAGTAATATCTTTGCTTTTTAATATGTTGTCTAGGTTGGTCATAGCTTCTCTTCCAAGGAACAAGCATCTTGTAATTTCATGGCTGCAGTCACCATCTGCAGTGATTTTTGGAGTGCAAAAAATAAAGTCTCTTACTGTTTCCATTGTTCCCCATCCTTCTGCCATGAACTGATGTGAATGGATGCCATGATCTTAGTTTTCTGAGGCTCTAATCCATGTATAACACAGGCAAGATCATAAATACACCACCACCCCCAAAAGATATCTTTGCCTAAAATTTCTAATTGTAATAATGCCTTACTAGATGAAAATCATATTTTTGAGTTAAAAATATCAATTTAATTGAAAACTGGGAGAAAACAGGACTGACTGTTGGGCTTCCTGGGTAGTGCTAGTGGTAAAGAATCTGTCAGTGCAGAAAATGCAAGAGATGCAGGTTCGACCCCTAGGTCAGGAAGATCCCCTGAGTAGGAAAGGGCACCCCACTCCAGTATTCCTGCCTGGAGAATTCCATGAGCAGAGGAGCCTGGCAGGCTACAGTCCACGGGGCCACAAAGACACGGACACGACTGAGCAGCTAAGCACAGAACTGTTGACAGAATAATGTTCAGCCATAAAGGCAGCTCTGCAAGATTTATTCTAATTACATCACCCTGCCACTCTTTCTTAAGAGTCACTTTATAAAAAAGAGACACATCGTTGCCAAGGCAATAAACTAGGAAGATATTTTTACCTACGCTTAAAGATCTGCTCCCTTGGTGTTTATGTCAAATTTTAGCCAATTTGTGACTAAAATTTGAAGAGAACAGTTTTCAGGTAGATACTGAAAACTGCTCCATCCTGACCTTTCAAGATTAGCTCCTGTCTATGAGTAATTGTATGAGACTGTATTCTGTATAAAGCACAATTCTCACGTTTCAATGGAGTCAAGAAAAGGTATTCATTATACCTCACCCTCTATACTCACTAAACTGATACACATAATGATCACACAAATCATACAGATAAATTTCAGTCTCACAGTCTCACTGATATCAAGAACATCCAGAGTGCAGCTAGATTAACAGACATATTACACATATGTGGACAGTTACAGAAAACAGGTACCCTTATACATAGAAGTTTTTGTAAGTTGAGACTTTTACCTTCTTAAATCACGTTATCTATCATAAACAATTGCTCTTAATAGTTACTAGAAAAGTTATACTAGATTTTTTCCTTAACATGACACCAGTGTTGATATTCCAAGTGCCTTTTGCCTGCATTTGGCTACATGCATACCTGATTATTTATTTTGTAAAAGCCCATCCTGAGAAATGGTTGATTTGTATGGCAAGACAGAAGAGGTCTGGTACTTATTATTGCTAGTTGCATCCAAGCACGGATGGCTCAGGGGAAACCATAAGTATTCAGGTTTTCAAGATAATATGCGTTCTGCTACAAAGGTTAACTTAGGATTCCTGAGTGGTAAGAGGAAAGAAGATGGAATATGGAAATCATATGGAAATAAGCCACAAAATATAGGAAGCATCAATTACTTGGAAGGCATTTTCATAGACAGATGGGACTGCTTAGATAACTTAACACTTTAAACTCACATCATACCTTTGACCGTAACCACGACATCAAAAATTAGAAATGGGAAAAGCATCTAAATAGTGCCTACAACTGATGTCCCACCCACTTTAGAAGTAAATGTTGATTTTTCTTATATTAGTATCAGAATTTCCCAAGAAATGTATTTGAAACTTTAAACGCCTTGCTATTAAACAACCAAATATCCTCTCCATTCTTGCCTATCATTCCTGCTCTATCCTTGAAACATCCTAGACCTAGAAACTGGAGCTCAGAACACTACCCTCCCCCCCAATAAAAATACCAACTTAGATGTTCATTTCTTGGTGTAACATTTGCTACCTTTGAAATTTGGGGAGTAGGATTTGTTATAGGTGTTTCTGTGGATTTGATGGCAGAATTCAGGCAGAGATGTTGAAAGTAAAGAAGTTACTGCACTTGTTTTATTTCTGTTCCCATGGAGACTAAAATCTTCTCCTACCCAAGCTGAATGAGGTGTTTGGAAATAATCAGTTTCAATTTTTCATGACAGCAAAGTACTGCTTCCTGTTTTCAGCTTTCAGAGGCTTACTTTCACAAGGTAGGGGAAAATGGTTTGGATGTGGTTTGAAGTACAATGACCTACAAAAAAAAAAATGTGGCTCTATTCATAGACATGACACTGTAAGGACACGGAGAGGGAATGTTTGGCCTGGCCACCCGCTGACAGCTGACTAGCCTAGACCCACTGAATTCCACAAGGGCCCAGACACTAGTAGGATAAGATACAATACTTTGAGAATTTATGTTTAGATAGCTATTTTTGAAAAAAAAAACCTATCCCATTAAGTTTTCTCACTTTGCAAGTAAATGTTATTTTCTTTCACTTACATCAGAAATTCCAGAAGGCTACATTTTAATGTTTCAACACCGTTTTAACATCATTCCTATCAATTAAACGGTTTGACCAAGGGGATGTCACAAAAAGCCTTGGTAATGATGCACAAAGAAGTTTAGAAGCCAGAGCATCCTCATCTTAACTCTTCTGCAGTGTGAGATGCCTGCAGCACCAAATAGGAATACAATTCACTAAGAGGAGGTTGACTTGAAGCTGAAAAGGCCATTTGCATACAATTCCTTACCTTTCACTGAAGGCAGTGGAGGCCCAAGCAGCCCTCCACTCAGGTGGAACCTGTTTCCATTTGTGAGATACTTAAGTTCAGTTCAGTTCAGTCGCTCAGTCGTGTCTTTGTGCGACCCCATGGATTGCAGCACGCCAGGCCTCCCTGTCCAACACCAACTCCTGGAGTTTATTCAAACTCCTATCTGTTGAGTCAGTGATGCCATCCAGCCATCTCATAGGACCTCTGTCGTCCCCTTCTCCTCCTGCCTTCAGTCTTTCCCAGCATCAGGGTCTTTTCCAGTGAGTCAGCTCTTCGCATCAGGTGGCCAAAGTATTGGAGTTTCAGCTTCAGCATCAGTCCTTCCAATGAATATTTGGAACTGATTTCTTTTAGAATGGACTGGCTGGATCTCCTTGCTGTCCAAGGAATTCTCAAGAATCTTCTCCAACACTACAGTTCAAAAGCATCAATTCTTCAGCGATCAGCTTTCTAGTCCAACTCTCACATCCATACATGATTACTGGAAAAACCACAGCCTTGACGAGATGGACCTTTGTTGGCAAAGTAATATCTCTGCTTTTTAATATGCTATCTAGGTTGGTCATAACTTTTCTTCCAAGAAGCAAGCATCTTTTAATTTCATGGCTTGCAGTCACCATCTGCAGTGATTTTGGAGCTCAGAAAAATAAAGTGTGTCACTGTTTCCCCATCTATTTGCCATGAAGTGATGGGACCAGATGTCATGATCTTAGTTTTCAAAACGTTGAGCTTTAATCCAACTTTTTCACTGCCCTGTTTCACTTTCATCAAGAAGCTCTTTAGTTCTTCTTCACTTTCTGCCATAAGTGTGGCATCATCTGCTTTCTGAGGTTATTGATATTTCTCCCAGAAATCTTGATTCCAGCTTGTGCTTTAACCAGTCCAGTATTTCTCATAATGTACTCTGCATATAAGTTAAATAAGCAGGCTGACAATATATAGCCTTGACATACTCCTTTCCCGATTTGGAACCAGTCTGTTGTTCCATGTCCATTTCTAACTGTTGCTTCTTGACCTGCATACAGATTTCTCAGGAGGCAGGTCAGGTGGTCTGGTATTCCCATCTCTTTCAGAATTTTCCACAATTTGTTATAATCCACACAGTCAAAGGATTTGGGGTAGGCAATAAAGCAGAAGTAGATGTATTTCTGGAGCTCTCTCGCTTTTCGATGATCCAGCGGATGTTGGCAATTTGATCTCTGGTTCCTCTGCCTTTTCTAAATCCAGCTTGAACATCTGGAAGTTCACAGTTCGTGTACTGTTGAAGCCTGGCTTGAAGAATTTTGAGCATTACTTTGCTAGCGTGTGAGATGAGTGCAATCATGCGGTAGTTTGAGCTTCCTTTGGCATTGCCTTTCTTTGGGATTGGAATGAAATAAAGCCCCTTATCTCCCAGCTTCTGTTCCTTGAGGTGTCCAGACATAATGCCAAATAGTGTAGGTAGGCCCCCACCTATGCCCCCTGCAGGCTGTGGGGAAGTGGCTTTTCCCACTACAGTAAGGGGCTTTGTTTCTTCCATGGCAAAAAAAGCAGTCAAGATCCGCCTACTTTCTGGTTCTCAACATTTTATAATTCTTATTTTAATACTGTAGTTCATGTGAGCATGTTCAGTTGCTCAGTCATGTCTGACTCTTTGTAACAGCATCAACTGTATCTGTCAGGTTCCTTTGTCCTTGGAATTCTCCAAGAACACTGGAGTGGGTTGCCATTTCCTCCTCCAGAGGATCTTCCCAATCCAGGGACTGAACCTGCGTCTCTTCCATCTCCTGCATTGGCAGGCAGATCCTTTGCCACTGAGCCACCTGGGAAGCCCTTATTTTAATATATCAGTCCTGAATATTCATCAGAAGGACTGATGCTGAAACTGAAACTCCAATACTTTGGCCACCCCTTGGGAAGAACTGACTCCTTGAAAAAGACCCTGATGCTGGGAAAGATTGAAGGCAGGAGGAAATGAGGGCAACAGAGGATGAGATTGTTGGATGGCATCACCGACTCAATGGGCATGAGCTAGAGCAAGCTCATGGACAGGGAGGCCTGACGTGCTGCAGTCCATGGGGTCGCAAAGAGTCAGACACGACTGAGCAACTGAGCTGACTGGCCAAAAAAGTTCATTTAGGTTTTTCCGTAACCTCTTAAGGAATGAATAAACACATTTCACTGATTTAATAAATCCATTTCATTGAAATAGATTTGGGGGTCTGGTCAGAAGCAACAGCCTTCTTCATCTTTCTGTGTGTTTTATGGCACATGAACAAGTAACAGAAGCAAGCTCTCCATTGACCTTATCATTCATAAGAGAAGCTGTAAGTGACCTCTCGTTCTCTAAAAGGGACAACACTATGCCAGTGAGCATAGTTGCACTTCAAGCCCCCTACTTCTGGTGATAGCTTCTAGGCTGCAGATTCTTTAAAATGCCATTGTGTTCTGTGTGTGTAGATCATGCATCACAAACTCAAATGCCCCCAGGGGTTGGGCAATTAACATAAATGTGTAATTCAGGACCGGTGTGAGGTAATAGGGAGTACTGAGACCTGCGGTAAACAGAAGAGTACCTGGGGCTTCCCTGGTGGCTCAGGAGTAAAGAATCTGCCTGCCAGTGTGGGGGATATGGGTTCAATTCTTGGGCTGGGAAGATCTCACATGCCACAGCCCGTGCATCACAAACAATGAGCCTGTGCTCTCAAGCCCGGGCTCCACCACGACTGACCCCACGAGTCCCAACTACTGGAGCCCACACACCGCAGAACCCGTGATCCACAAGAGAAATCACCACAATGAGAAGCCTGTGTACCACAGCCAGAGAGTAGGCCCTGACTTGCCACAGCTAGAGAAAAAGTGGTGCAGAAACAAAGATCCAGCACAGCCAAAAATGGATGAATAAAGAATTTTTAAAAAGAGAAAGAGAGCATACAAGGCCCACTGTGGAGATTCCATATTGTAAGCCTTGTGCCAGCTAAAAAGATTCTCATAGGAGCTTGGTCACAGGCTGCCAGTTTGTCATCCAAGGAGCAGAGACTATGAAGACAGTTTATTTTCACACTGATGAATTAGTGTGAAAGTGATTTCTGGTTAAACACAGCAGATTGAACAAATGTGTGGGGTTTTTTTCTTAGCTGTCTTCTGATTCCCGTCTAAAATTTAGGTAAGGGAAATTTTTAAAGGGATAAACCTCTAGGGACTCAGGAGCCTGAAAAGGAAATAACAGCCCCCAAACATGGGAAACTGTCTAAGCCAGTGGATATGAGGCCAATAACAGCAGAACTGAGGAAGCTAAAATTTGAGTCTGTAGGAAGGGAGGGAGAGGCAAGAAGCAAGCTTTGCATGTTGGAAAAAACTATGGAGGGGATTGGAGGCACCGTCCATCTCTGAAAGAAGGGGCATAAAGCGTAACTAGAAACAGGCTTAGAGTCTTTGAAAGAAGGAGGTAAGCTTCCAAGATACCCTTTTTGCCCTTGGAGAAATAAAGGAGGCTTATTCTTTAAAGATGTTGAACCATAGAGAGGCTGGACTCAAGCATAGTGAGAACAAAGGCACCAAACTGAAACCCAGAAATATAAATCTCTCTACTTAAACAGTCTTTTACTTAAGCTATCCATGCCTCCTTGCCACAGTCAGATCCCAAAATGCTCACAGCCAAGCTTACACCATCATGACAAGAGACTGAAAGATTCTACTTAACAGAAACAGACCAACCCAAAGGAATAACACAGATATTGAAAGCTGGATGTATGCCAATGAAATACAGCAAAATCAGCCACTAGAATGAAACTTCATTAGCTTGATGAGCTCTCCCAATGCACACAGAGTTCCCTAAACTAGAGTTTAGTTGCTTCACTCTAAACTCTGACCAAACATACACCTTAAATTTATACAGTGATACATGTCAAATATATTGCAATTTTTAAAAAGTCTAAGCAGACAGCCAAGGAGGACCTCTAACATGGAAACTGAGATCATGGAGGTAGAAAGAAATGAGAGGAAAAAAAAAGAAACATAGTTCAAGAAAAGTTTAAAGTAATAGATTAATCCTTGGAGAGAGAAGGGAAGATATCACATACATAAAACAAGAATAGGATGCTATAAAAGGAACAGTCACAGAATATGAAAGAGTTCTTAAAAATTAAAAATACAATGGCTTGAAAAAAAATTAATAGATGGAAAATAAATTCTGAAGCTTATCGATTTTCTTTAAGTTGAGAAAATAGCAACAACAACAAAAAAATCTGTAAAAATATAGGAGGTCCTATACCCAAATACTTGGAGCTCCAGAAGAAAGGTAGAGAAATGGAGAGAACATTACCTAAGAAATATTTTTTTCCAGAACTGAAAAGTAAACGTTTTCAGAATAAAATAGCCCATTAAGTACCCAGTCCAATAAATAAAAAGACCTGCACCAAAGCACACAACTGAAAATTTTCAGAACACCAAGAACAAAGAAAAGAGTTTAAAAGCTTCCAGAGATAGAAAAAGGATTATTTACAAAGGCCCAGGAAACAGAATGCCATCAGACTTCCCAACCATTCTAGACGGGAAGGACAGTTGAGCAACACTCTCAGGATTCTGACAGAAGCTATGTCTAACCTAGAAGTTTTTATCTTAGTCCTGCTTACAATCAAGTTTGAGTAAAGAAAAAAAAAAGACATTTTCAGACATGCAGAGTCTCAAGAAATGACAGTGCCTCCCATGAAGCTTTTCCCAAGCAGCTGCTAGAGGTGAGCTCCACAAAACCAGCAAAGGTATATGCCCATGAAAGAGGGAGATGCAGAACCTAACAGGGAATCCACCCACTGGAGAAGCAGAGGAACCTCCCAAAATGATGGGGAAGAAAATATACCAGGAGAATTCAAAAAACTAGATCCAAAAACCAACTAACCAGCCTGATGACCGAGGCAGATGACTGAAGGGCTTGAGGAAAAGAGAACTTGAGATTTATTTATTACTGTCACTGCGTACCAGTCCTGGTAGTTTGCAGATGGCTTGGAAATAGCTACAGAAATGACAAAACTAATCCAATGAAAACTTAGAAAACTAAGAAAAAAAAAATTTTTTTAAACATAGGCAATTACTAAAATAGGGAGGAGGAAAAAATATGACATGAGAAAGAAAAAGTGACTGTCCCATAGGGCTCAGCTAAAATAATACTTCCAGAGTAAAAATAATGTGCAGATAGAACACTGATTTGGAAAAAAAAAAAAAAATTACTATAAAACCAGAATGTAAAGAAAGAAGGAGAAAGGTGTGTGTGTGAATATGGCCTGATTTGGTAGGGGGAGGGGAGAGGCTGGGGTTGGTAAGAGATCTAAATAATCATCTTCCATCATCGTTACAGGTAAAATTAAAAATAATATCTCAATTTGAAAAGTAAAATAAGATATTTAAGATGTCACCAAATAGAAGGATCTCTATTATGTTATATGTCTTAGAATTTTTAAAATGCCAGTTAAACTATGACATGTCATCACTTGTAAGGCTCAAAGATCTCGGAGGCATTAAAACAGAGTGAAGAGAACACGTGGTTTAGAAACATAGCCACATATTTATGAATAATAGCTAATAGCTCAAATCAGATCTGTAGAGCAGGAATCCAGGTGGGAAAGGCTAGGGCAAGTGGTTGCTATTTTTCTCATAATTTTTGTTAGATTGGTTGATTTTTAGAAGAGTATTATGTGCAACTTTGTTATTAAGGATTTATTAAGTTTTAAATTAGTCAGTAAGAAAATAGTATATATCAAAACTCCAATTAAAAAAAAAAGCTTTCACTGCTCCTGGGTTCATGATGCTGGCTTAAATGTCATTTAAAGAAACTATTTACCATAAAAAAATCTTGCAATTCTCATTGTATTACTGGTTTTAGTGATTTTAGTTGCTAAGTCGTGTCTGACTCTTGCAACCCCATGGACTGTAGCCTGCCAGGCTCCTCTGTCCATGGGATTCTCTAGGCACAAAAACTGGAGTGGGCTGCCATTTTCTTACTTAAAATCTACTACAAATGGATGGAAAATGCTATAAAACAATCCAAGACCACTCTGAAGTTACTATCTATGTTTTCTGCTCTCTTTTCTCAAATGGCACAAAATCAAAAATATAATTGCTTCTCGCCCTATTTTATAGGTATTTATTTGCCTGTGTCTTTGAGATGGTGGCTCCTCCTGCCCGATCTTTACCTACTAGAGACGGTTTACTTATCTATAATGGAACAGTCTCATTTCTTGCCTCCTTACCTTGGAAAAGCATCAGTTTATAAAAGGAGCATATTGACACATACGTCATCAGTGCTAGGGCACACAACCACAGGTACCAGTTAATCAGGCACTTGCTTCACTGCTTATGGGAAACCAGATTGATTTGCAATGTGCATGCAAAAATTATTTTTTTAAAGAGTATTTTATTCTTATGAGACCTAAACTGCTCCTTGAGAAAAGAAGTTGGTTTTGGTCTCCCCAAATCCATGAAAGAATGTGATATTCTTCAGTTTCCCACCCGGTTTGGCAGCATTAGATCCAGGATTGTTAACTTGTCTCTAAAAAGTTTAGGTATCTAGACCTTGGGACAGAGCTCAAACATAGATTTAGCGGAAATTGGTACACAATGCCCCATTACACACACTTAAACACACAAACACAAAGCCAGATGGGATGTAGAGGCTATGAGAGAGCTAAAATTTTACCATACTCAACAAGCTGACACATTAGCCTGCCATCTTTCCATGGATGCTGGCAGAAGACAAGAGACTACTGGCTGGGAGACAAAGGACTTTACTGCTCACAGCAACGGCAGTAGCCAGAGGACTGGCATTTGTACCTACTGCCCAAGGCTCCGTTCCCACAGGGCACCGTGAAGGGGGCGATACACATGGTGGTTTGCATTACAGCAGAAGAACTCCAAGCTTAGGCAATCCAAATCATTTTTTCCGAATATCTTTATTGTCATGAAACAAACATAAAAATTTACCGTTTTAACTAGTGTTCAGCATACAATTCAATGGCTGCTGCTGCTGCTAAGTCACTTCAGTCGTGTCTGACTCTGTGCGACCCCATAGACGGCAGCCCACCAGGTTCCACCATCCCTGGGACTCTCCAGGCAAGAACACTGGAGTGGGTTGCCATTTCCTTCTCCAATGCATGAAAGTGAAAAGTGAAAGGAAAGTCGCTCAGTCATGTCGGACTCTTAGCAACCCCATGGACTGCAGCCTACCAGGCTCCTCTGTCTGTGGGATTTTCCAGGCAAGAGTACTGGAGTGGGTTGCCATTGCCTTCTCCCAGTTCAATGGTGCCACATCTTTTATAATGGATAGTAAACCTGCCTGACCTTTGCACTATACTGAGGTATTATCTTTATTAAACTGAACCATAAGCAAACCTAGCCTTTGCTCCAAACCAGAATTTTTAATCTCAGCACTGTTGACATTTTGGACTGGATACTTCTTTGTTGTGAGGACAGTCAAGTTGTGAGGAATTACAAGATACTGAGCAGATTCCTTGCACATTACCCACTAGAGGTCAGTAGCACTTGATCATTTGTAATGAGCAAAAATGAGCCCAGAAATCGTCAAATGTCCCCTTGGAAGTAAATCACCTTCAGTTGAGAATGACTGTTCCAGAGGAAGTCACTATCTGTGTTTGGAGGCTGTTCACGAGGCAAATATCCTTGATAAAGCAGTCCTGAACAAAGGCAATCTGCCTCAACTCACAAAACATGCAAAAACACCAGAGATCCATGGTGAACTGCCTCTCAACAGAGGCCTTAATCCTTACTTCTGAAACTAGATCTGTTTTTCAGACATGTATAAAGTACTTGGTCAATTTGCACTTGATATTTACATACACATACACACACACACCCTTCTTCATGGTCCTTTGCCTAAAGTTACAACACGAACCACTGAGATGATGAGAAACAAGTCCAAAGAAATTAAGCAGGTATGGCCTAAAAGAAAATATGCTACTGTGCTGTGCTTGCTGCTGCTGCTGCTAAGTCACTGAAGTTGTGTCTGACTCTGTGCGACCCCATAGAAATGGCAGCCGACCAGGCTCTCCCATCCCTGAGATTCTCCAGGCTGTGCTTAGTCATGTTCAAATCTTTAAGACCTCATAGACTGTAGCCCGCCAGGCTTCTCTGTCCACGGGGATTCTCCAGGGAAGAATATTGGAGTGGGTTGCCATGCCCTCCTCCAAGGGAACTTCGCAACCCTGGATCAAACTCAGGTCTCCCTCACTGTAAGGAGATTCTTTACCGTCTGAGTCACCAGGGAAGCCCAAGAATACTGGAGTGGGTAGAAGATTCCCTTTTCCAGGGAATCTTCCTGACCCAGGAATTGAACCGGGGTCTCCTGCGTTGCAGATGGATTCTTTGCCAGCTGAGTTACCAGGGAGGCCCCAAAAGGAAATAGCTGAGCCCAGGAGTATATGATGGACATTTCCTTTCTTATGCAAGAATTTTTCCCTTCTTTGGGTTAATAACTAACTTTTTGCAGGGAGGAGGCCATCTAATACTCTTTCCCCAGATCACTTCTGTGCTTTGAAGTTAGACCTGGATACAAACCCCAGTTCTTCTACTTAACAGTACAACTGATGAGCAAGTAATTCTACCTGCAGGAGCTTACTTTTCATATATAAGGTGGGGGTGATAAGACCTACCTTACAGGGTTGTCATCACAATTCTATGAGCTAAAAGTGCCCAGTACAGTGCCCGGCACTCAGTAAGTACTGAAAAATTGTAGTGACTGCTTCACGAACATCACCATTAGGGCAGGTCCTCAGCATCCCTGGGGCTCAGATGGTAAAGAATCTCCCTGCAACGTAGGAGACCGGAGTTTGACCCCTATGTAGGAAAGATCCCCTGGAGAAGAAAATAGCAACCCACTCCAGCATTCTTGCCTGAAAAATCCCATGGACAGAGGAGCCTGGCAGGCTACAGTACATGGGGTTGCAAAGAGTCAGACACAATGGAATGACTGACACTTCCACTCTTTTCTTTTCTGTTCTTACTATGATCAGCTTTCACTAATGTCTCCACACTCTCACTTGGTTTTTCACAGTATTTATGACACAGCTGCTTAGAGCAAAGATCTATGGAGCAAAGATTACCAGGCCACAGAGAGAATGACGCTAAGACCTGACTTCATAAGCATTTTGTGCCAACCCCCTGAGCTAGACAATCCTAGCTCCATTACCAGTAGGTTCAAAGAAATACCTAACTAGGTCAAAACCTACTCTGACCTTTTGTTACCTGGTTTTCTTTTCTTCAAACTGACATTAATTTGTTGAAATTGCCCAGCCTTTAGCAATCTGTTTAATCAGTCTTTCTTGCATACTTGTATTTTAATAGGCTAGCATTCTTGTGTCAAATAAGAAATCAAGCTCTGTGGACTCTTTCCAAGGCTGTTCAAGTATTATTGAGATCAATTTCCCCTACATCCCCTCCTCTTTCCGGTGATCATCCAACTCACAAGCAAAGAAATACCTATCACAGATTACAAAACTTAAGTGATTAACAGAGAGATCTCCCTTCCATAATAATGCTATGACTTTCCCTTGATATTTGGCTTTTTTGACTCTGGAATATAAATTAGTCTCGGTTCCCACTGCTATTAGGTGTTGTACATACGTGATGATTCCTCTTCTTTGTCTTAAAATATAATATTTAATTAAGGCTTCACCGAAGACTTAAAATCCTAGTTTCCCTCAGGGAAAAAATACCTACAACTGGAGTTTCTGAAAAATTGTTAGTTGTAGCTAATCCTGGGTAATAAATTGGATTTTGGAAATCTGTGTGATTTTTAACACACTAAGCTTTTCATCAGGAAGGCGATGCTTACAGTAAATGCCAATAATCAGGCAATAACTTCACTGCTGCACTGTTAAGACAAACACAACTGAGAACAGCATCTATGGAATTTGTTGGATTGTGAAATTTGCTCTTTGAAAAGGAAACATCACGTAATATTCAGAGAACAAGTGGCAATTTCTGGTGGTTTCGTATTCCCCTGAGCCTGGGATTATGAATTCCCCCTCCTCACTTAAATTCCAGTCCTCCACTTAGAATTGCAAGGAGCCTGACTGAATTGTATTAAAAAGCCTAAATGACTTTTATTCCTTGTGTCATTTAGCCAGAATGAATACTAGTTTCTTCTCTAACACCATGTGTGTACACACACACACACACACACACACACACACACACACACTTCTACAGCACAGTGTTCCACTGGCCGAAAAAGAAAATCAATACACATTTAGCAAATATTTGAGCTGCATTTACGTAAGAATTCCTTCACGAAAAACAAATTCCAACCATAGCCATTTCAAGGACCCTAAAGGACGGAAGACAACAGCGCTTTCAAACTGCTGTTCTAAATGGAGGACTTTTTTTTCTAGATAAAAGCCCCAAGCCAGTACTCTTTTGTATCAAACCTTCTTCCTCTGTTTCTCATACCTGACTCCAACCCACCTCATTCTTCAGTGCTATTTCTTGAAGATATACCACTTTCTGTAATAAAGACTGCCCTAATGACTCCTCTTCGTAGGAATACTAGGAAAAACTGAAGGTGTTTTATTTTTAAGGTCATTCAGTCACATAGCTAGCACCTGAGAAGGTTTAACTTATATCTGCCTGAGAACAGCATCCCACAAAACTTGAAAGAAAATGGTAGTCATTGGTTGATACATCTTTTTAAAGGCATGGTGGCTACCTGGTCCACTGGAATCTCAACTTGAGTGTCTTCATCTTCTTGGACTTCAGCTGCCCCCCGCGTTTCTGATCTCTCCTCTCCAGCTTTGAAAACGCCTTCATCTATAATTTGAGACAAATACACAGTGAAAATCAAAATCCAATTGTGACATCATGTGGCTGAATGTTGAAATTACAATCAAATTCCTAATGATTCTTTTTATAGGTATTCTGGTTCCCCTTGTATTGGCAAGATTTTTGTAGCCCCCAATTCTTCTAGATTTTCACTGGGAAAAGGTTCAGCGGCCAAAACAAGGCTGACCCAGAGGAGCAGGGCTGTGTCCCAGCCACCGCCTCACCTGCTGGTACTGATTGAAACAACACAATCCTGCACAGATATTTAGAAGGGCAAGATTTCCTACCTAATATCTCCCTTCTCTCCTCCTAGCCATGAAGCAGTGATGATGCTTGGTGCTTGAAAATACTACTTTTAGCAATTTGCCTTTCCCAAAAGAATGCTATACACTGAAAATAATATATTAAAACAATTCTCTCCATTCTGAGTAACATCAAAAATATTTTTACTGCAACAGAATCAGAGCTAACTCCGTATCTCACACAAATCAATCTTTATTTTGCAGGTTTCCACAGGATTTTCATAACATATGTCTTAAAATCCTTAACTGTAAAACATAATAAGATGTTAGGATAAGCTCCTTTGATTTATTCTCCTATAGAAAGCAATAAGGACTGTTCTCCATATTTGAAGTCATTTCAACGTCTCCACTGTGTCTTCTCTTCTCCAGGCCAAGTAATCGAAGAATCCCAGGACCATTTGTCTTTCTCTCTATCTGTTTGCCTCAGGACAGATCTAATGCCTCAGTCATTCTCACGGATGTTTTCTCTGCCCAGTCATTTACAATCTCCAGGGATGGAGATCCCACCTCCTTTTCTAATAATCTGTCACAGCATATGATTACCCTTACAGTCTAGAAAATGTTTTCATCTTTTGTCTTAAAAACCCCTTCTATTTCTCAAATGGAAACTTCTCTCTCAGAGCACAAATATTTAACACATTCCACATGATATTATTTCATATTGTCCAAGTTGTGAGGTCACTCTGCATAAAGCACAAAAATACAACTTTACATTCGCTGAGGCTCAGTTGTATATGAGACACAATAGGAGCCAATGTGGCCATATAAGATATAAATGAGATTTAGATTTCTTTCAAGCTGCTTACAGACTAATGCTCAGACAGAAATATATACGCATCATCAATAAAGTGCCCTGATGTAAAAAGAATAAGGTCTATAATAGAGCCCTGTGGAAGCTTAGGAGGTAAGGCCAAGTGAAAAAGGAAGAAAGGAAGGGAGAGAAAATATAACCAAACTCAAGTCCTTTCATTTCTCCTAGAGAAACCATTTTCCTTTTTAATTACTTCTCTACTATCCTTTTTAAAAACCAGGAATAACAGAGCTGCCCTCAAAGCTGATTAGACATGTTAGATTAATTCACATAGGTTAATTCATTTTTTATTGAAGTATAATTTACAATGGTGTGTTAGTTTCAAGTATACAACAAAGTGATCCAGTTACACACACACACAGATATATTCTTTTCCATATTTTTCCACTGTAGGTTATTATAACATATTGAATATAGTTCCCTGTGCTATACATTAGGTCCCTGTTGTTTATCTATTTTATATTTCAGTTCATTTCAGTCACTCAATCGTGTCTGACTCTTTGGGACCCCATGGACTACAGCACGCCAGGTTTCCCAGTCCATCACCAACTCCCAGAGCTTGCTCAAACTCATGGCCATCAAATCGGTGATGTCATCCAACCATCTCATCCTCTGTCATCCCCTTCTCCTCCTGCCTTCAGTTTTTCCCAGCATTAGGGTCTTTTCTAAAGAATCAGTTCTTCTCATCAGGTGGGCAAAGTATAGAAGCTTCAGTTTCAGCATCAGTCCTTCCAATAAATATTCAGGACGATTTCCTTTAGGATGGACTGGTTTGATCTCTTTGCAGTGATCGATACTATTTTATATATAGTAGCATATATATCGGGGAAGGCAATGGCACCCCACCCCAGTACTCTTGCCTGGAAAATCCAATGGATGGAGGAGCCTGGTGGGCTGCAGTCCATGGGTGGCAACCCACTCCAGTATTCTTGCCTGAAGAATCCCAGGGATGGAGGAGCCCAGTGGGCTGCCGTCTATGGGGTCGCACAGAGTCAGACACGACTGAAGCGACTTAGCAGCAGCAGCAGCATATATATGCTAATCTCAAACTCTTAATTTATCTCCCCCTACCCAGTTGCTATCCTTTTTGACAAGCATAAGTTTGCTGGGGTGTGTGTGTGTGTGTGTGTGTGTGTGTGTGTGAATCTGTTTATGTTTTGTAAATAAATTCATTTGGATCATATTTTAGATTCCACATATAACTGATATCGTGTGATATTTGTCTTTCCCTGTCTGACTTAATTCGTCTAATGGTTATGTCCTGACTCCATTGAATCTTATGACTGAAAATGTGGATCCAAAATGAAATTGCAGCTCAGCATATCAGAAGAAAGAATACAGAAAAACAAAACAGAAAATGTGGTGATGTTTTCATGTACTGATGTTTAGCTTGGAATAAATGCAGAAAGTTTTGGTCACAAGCTCAACAAAGCGATTCTTGAGCTAAGAAAAGTACAGGGAAGGACACTTCAAGGGGCAACGAAAATAGCTTATAATTATTCTGTCCAAAAAGAAGAGAAGTGAAAGGGAGTAATCCAAGTCTATAAAATCAGAGTCAACAAGAAGAGGGTAAGTGGATATTTGTCTCTCCATCAACTTCTGGAACATGAAACTCAACAAAATAATAAACATTACATTGATAGTAGAAGACATTAATTAAATGATAGAAAAATAAATTCCCCTGTACTCACATGCGGAGTTCATAATCCTGAGAACGTGTAGAGGCAGAATAAACTAATTTCAAATAGGGCTGCACATTTTATCAAGCGTTATCTCCAAAATGGTTGAAAAAGGAAAATTCAGTGTGTTTGACATTCCTTTCTGCCTTCTGAATTACTTTAAAAGACAACAATCATAGTAATCCACACAATGTCCTTTAAAAACAGATGTTGGTCCCGTTAGACTATGACCTATGTCTGTGACTTTTGGGGATGACATATTTGCATCCGAGTGTTGCACTTGCTTTCAAAGAGACCACAAAGAGAAACCTACAGATACTAAAGAAATATATTGTTGGTGCTCACATTCATTGAAATGTTTAACTGTATCCAAGCAGAGCTCTGGACGGCTTGCAGATGTGTTTTAGGATAAACATTTCACAGGAAAAGAAGAATGAGATCAATAATAACAAATAACGTGGAAAGGGCACTGGAATGGAAAAATGGCAACCATAAGGACAGAAACAGCAAGTAGCCAAGTCAACAAAGCTCAGTATTGTGTACAGTGACAAAAACACAGAGCACAAAGGTAAAAGTCTTTGGTTGAGGGTGGCGTAGGATTTGTTCCCCACCGAAGGGAGATGTGCAAGCCACCTCCTTCAGTAGCACGGAGCAAGAAAGGAAGGTTGGAAATAAATAAACAGTGATGGAAAAGGAACAGCGAGAAAGTTACTTTATGATAAGAAAAAGGACTTGAATTTTTATTAAAAATGTTCTATGAAATTTAAAATAGAGGAATATGAATTCCTAGTGGAAAATTTTAAATAGCACTTTTGATTATAGATTATTTAATATGCATGCATGCATTTTAGAAAACTTGGGAGATGAAGAAAATAAACATCCCATGACCCAGAGATTCTCTCCCCTACCTCTCAGATGCTCACACCCACCCACACACACACACACACACACACTCATAAAACTGAGATCCTAATGTATATATAATTTCAAAAGACTTTTTTTTACTTTAAAACCATGTCATGAGTATTTCTCATGTCAGTAAAGTTTATTAGAACACATAATAAATAGATGGGTCCATACTGTAATTAACAGATGATGAACCTGGATTCTTGCATATTCCCATACTTAGGAAAGAAATAAAACCTTTAACTAAGCTATCTGTTCCTCAAAAATAGCACTGACCTTCTACCAAGATGAGTGTCGGATTGAACATACCCCTTTGTCAAAATCACATATGTACTGGCCTCCCCCTTTATCACTTCAGAACAGTTCTCAAAGCTCTCAGAGACTACCTCCCAGGTTAAAATCCTCAGACTGGCTCAAATAAAATTCTCCACTTCTTTCTTATATGGACTACAGACTAATTTTTTTCACTGAAACCACTACCTTTTATTTTTGCATGAACATACCTATGATAAGGTTTAATTTCTATCAATAAATTAGGCACAAGAGAATATCTGAATTTCCAGCACCACTCTTCTTTTTTTAATATTTTGTTTTCATTTATTGATTTGGCTGCACCAGGTCTTAGTTGTGGTATGCAAGATCTTTCATCGCAGCATGTGGGATCTAGTTCCCGGACCAGGGATTGAACCCAGCCCCCTGCATTGGGAACACGGTTGTCTCAGCAACTGGACCTCTACGCAAGTCCCCAGCGTCACTACTCTCGCACTTTGGGGCCACTATTAAGTAAGATAAGGGTTCCTTCAAACACAAGCACCGCAATACCTCTACAGTCCATCTGGTAATCAAGAGGGTTACTGAAGTGTTTACAGAGTGGGATAAACTGGGCAAAGGGCTGATTCACTTCCTGGGCAGGAAGAGGCGGGAGGGTGTGAGATTTCATCGTGCTTCTCACAACAGCATGCAATTTAAAACTTATGAATTGTTTCTGGAGTTTTTCATTTAATATTTTTAATCATAGTTGACTGTGGGTGACTGAAACTGCAGAAAGCAAAACCACAGATAAAGGGAAACTACTGTACTTCATTCAGGGCCAAACCGGATGTTCAAAAAATATGACAAACATTCATGATGAGTGTTCAAAGGCATGTGAATGTTCAAGGTGAAAGTTCAAGGGCAGGCCTGAAAACTAGAAAATTAAAAATAACACCAAAGAATTGCCAACAAGGCCAAATACAATGATAAAGAATTAGAATGATACAGTATGTCCCCTTTCTGTCAATGCCATAGTAAACGGGGCAGATGAGGAGGATAAGTTGGGAGATTGGGACTGACATATACATACTACTATAGGTATACATATATATATGCATAATAGAAAATTAATAAGAACCTACTTATAGCACAGGGAACTATACTTAATACTCTTAATGATCTATATGCAAAAGGAAACCTAAAAAAACTGAATATGTGTTTAACTGATTTACTTTGCTATTTACCTGAGACTAACATATAACACTGTAAATCAAATATACTCCAATAAAAATGAATTTTAAAAAAGAAAATCACAAAAAAGGCTACTAAATACACACCCCATGGAAGAAGGCAAACATAAAACATTAAAAACTTAAAACACCTGCTTGCAAGGATACATAACCCAAGAAATTTAAAATTTTTGTGAAAATATTAAGTGTTTCATCAAGGGTAATATTATGCAAGCACTTCAAAACCTAACTACTTTTCCTTTATTATGACTGCGCATTTAAACTTGCACAGTAAAGTTAGATCATAATGGGAACCATTATGTGCAATGACTGTATAGGTATTGCTACCAACAGTTCAGATATCCTAACCACAACTCATTAAGGGTAGGTGCTACCTAGGGTCGGCTTTCCAGGTGGTTCAGTGTAAAAATCTGTCTGCCAATGCAGAAGACGTAGGTTCCATCCCTGGGTTGAGAAGATATCCTGGTATCCTAGAGAAGGAAATGGCAAGCCACTCCAGTATTCTTGCCTGGAAAATTCCATGGACAGAGGAGCCTGGCGGGCTACACTCCATGGGGTCGCAGAGACATGCCTGAGAGACTGAGTACACAACCTACCGAGAGGAAGGGGTTTAGCCTCTAATGGGACACACAATTACTTTTATTGTCCCTCAAATTTACATAAAAACAGAAATTTAGTCTTATTCCATCCCAATATCAACAAGTGCCCCCTTTCGTCATATATTGCCTGCCTGTGAAATTTTGGTGCACCAATAATCATCTTAGCCACATTCAAGATTTCTTTTAACCCTTATCACAAGCTCTAACATAATTTTCAACTGCTCATGTACCAAAGACTCTCTAATCTATATCAGCCTCTTCATGGACCCCAAGTTCATATATCCAATTACCTAACTTGACAACTCACCTTGGATATCTAATGGGCATCTCAACCTTAACACGGTCTTAAGAGAACTCTGGGTCCTGAGCCTAAACTGTTCATCCTCTATATTCCTCATCCCATAACACAGCACCACTACTCAATCCCAAACCTGGGAATTCTTCTCATTTCCATCTTGCTTTCACTCCCTATATCCATTCCATTCTAGCCCTGTAAATCCAATCCTTTTAAATACACCCCAAATATGTGAATATTATTTCCAACTCCACTATCAACTTGGTTCAATCACCACTATCGATTGGAGGGGCTATTATAACAGTTTGCAAAGTAACAACCCTCTGCTTCTACTCTTGATTTCCTCTAGATTGTTCTCCACACAATAGTCAAGTAATATTAACAGATGATCAAAATTACTAAGAAACTCTCTAATACTTCATACACAGAATCCAGGTTCCTTATCATGGTTCACAGAGATGTAATCTGGTCTTGAACTCCCTTTTAGACCATATTTCATACCAGTTTCTCTTTGCCCATTAAATTTCAGGTACATTTTGTTTCTCCAACAGCAAACTCATTGCTACCTTATGCCTTTGTTGTTTTTACACCTTCTTCCTAGAATGCTCTTCCCTCCCTTTTTCCATGATTAGCTGTTCCTTCTCATTCAGATCTCAGGAAACCTGCCTTGTTCCAATTCAAGTCATTCACCACAATGCTCGGTTTTAACTCTCTCACTAGCATTTATTACTGGTATTGGTGGTAAAGTCGCTCAGTCGTGTCCAATTCTTTGCAACCCTGTGGACTACAGCCTACCAGGCTCCTCCATCCATGGGATTCTCCAAGCAAGAATACTGGAGTGGGTTGCCATTTCCTTCTCCAGGGGATCTTCCCAACCTGGGGATCAAACCCAGGTCTCCCGCATTGGAGGCAGACGCTTTAATTAGCTGGTATTTTTCTTACTTATTTGGTGTCTTAGTGTTTCTCAGTCTCCACCAAAGTGTTGGCTCCAAGAGAGCAGGTACCATACCCTACTGTTCACGGGTCTGTACCTAGCGTAGAAGAGAGCTTGGCACACAGGAGTTGAAAAGGTTTTTGTTGAAAGAATGAAGAGCAAGCACTCAAAAATATTTGCTGCATGGAGACAGAATATAAAGACAGTACAATGTAAAAGCTGCTGCTGCTGCTGCTGCTGCTAAGTCACTTCAGTTGTGTCTGACTCTGTGTGACCCCACAGATGGCAGCCCACCAGGCTCCACTGTCCCTGGGATTCTCCAGGCAAGAACACTGGAGTGGGTCTCCATTTCCTTCTCCAATGCATGAAAGTGAAAAGTGAAAGTGAAGTCACTCAGTCATGTCCGACTCTTAGCAACCCCATGAACTGCAGAGCACTAGGCTCCTCCATCAGTGGGATTTTCCAGGCAAGAGTACTGGAGTGGGGTGCCACTGCCTTCTCCGTGCAGACAGAATAACCATTGCTAATTAGCAGACCTTGAGATGGGGAGATTACCTAGATGTGGACCCAGTGTCATCACAAAGGTCCTTGGAAATGAAGGAGAGTGGCGGGGAAATGGGTGTCAGGTGAAGGACCATGGGGCCATTGCTGGCCTGGAAGATGGAAGGAGGCCATAAAGGGGGAACTGCAGCCAACCCATCAAAACCAGCAAAGGGCAAGAACAGAAAGTTTCCTCTTAGAGACTCTAGAAGCCCTTGCCAACGCCGTGATTACAGCCCAGTGAGGACCATTTAGGAAACTCTGAGCTCCAGAATGGTAAGATGATAAGCTTGTATGTTGTTTCAAGCCACCACGTTTATGGTAATGTGTTACAGCTGTTAACAGGCAACTAATACACCAACTGCTCAAAACTAATGATCTGGAAAGAATAGCAGGGGCACGAGCTTTCACAAATCAGCTTTCTGACTCCTGCAGACACCTGCTGAGGGAGAGCAGACACCCCGTTCCTCCTGCTCTGAAGGCACTGGTTAAAAAACCTCCTGCAAGTGTGCAGCCTTCTGTTTTCCTTCTCTGTTATGACCTCCATTTCTCACTCCCCTACAATGTACAGAAAAACACCCACCCCAAGATACCCACACATCTGCCAGAAAGGAGAAAAGGGATTCGATTTTTTTTTAAGTCCTCCCCTACCCTAAAATCTTCGTTATAAAAGCCATTCGCTAACAAACTAAAGAGCGAGGATAAATTTAATACACAATAGTGCTTTCATTCAATTACTACACTGAGGATCAAATTCAATGCTTGGATGCACACTTCACCAAAATTCAGCTCTAATCTTTTTCCTTTGAATCATGAATAGACATTTTAGTGTATATTACAGAGCAAAGCAATAACAAACACTCTAGTAAAAATAAAAATGCTCCTCAATTATTTTTCACTTATCCCTTATGAATTTTATTGCCTAAAAATGAAAGCAGAGCTGCTGAGGTAGGGCAGCCATGTCATCATCACGTAGTTTGTAATAAATACGAACCTGTTTCCCCTGCAGAAATGCGATGCAAATGCTTATGCATTTTAGCCCTTCCACAACTACAATGGCAGAAATGAATGCATTTCCTTATTTCAGTGCGTCAGTATTTAGTAACATTACAGAATTTTAATATGTTAAAACTGTCAACGTTAAGTAAGAAAAGTGGCCAAATAATGAATGATACGTTCATGTAATTGGTGATAATTAGTATGTAAGCCCTAAGGCTCCTCTCATGACTCAGTGGTAAAGAATCCACCTGCAATGCGGGTTCAGTCCCTGGGTTGAGAAGACCCCTTGAGTAGGAAATGGCAACCCACTCCAGTATTCTTGCCTGGGAAGTCTCATGGACGGAGGAGCCTGGCGGGCTACAGTCCATGGTATCACAAGAGAGTCAGACACGACTTGGCAACTAAATAACAACAAAAATCTTGTTTAAAGTACACTTTCTCACTAAATTTATTAAAAATTCTTTTAAAATCGTATTATAAACCATAATTGAATGTGTTCAGTATTTGAAACGGATACTTCCTGGTGGCTCAGATGGTAAAGCGTCTGTCTACAATGTGGGAGACCTGGGTTCGATCCCTGGGTCGGGAAGATCCCCTGGAGAAGGAAATGGCAATCCAGTACTATTGCCTGGAAAATCCCATGGACAGAAGAGCCTGGTAGGCTACAGTCCATGGGATTGCAAAGAGTCGGTCACGACAGTGACTTCACTCACTCACTCAGAACTTATCAGGACAGAAAAAAAGAAAAATAACAGAATAATGGCCAGTTTTAAATATTTTCTGGAAATACAAGGTATCTATTAAGTGGAAGCTCTATATGTAAATAAGAAAGTTTAGTGTGACCATAAACATTTTACCATGCTTTACTACTGAGAGTTTCTCATAAAAATATTATATTAAATATTAACTTTAAAAAGCAGCTCATTAAACCCAATAAATTACTGGGAAAAAATGTGAGCAGCAAGGAGTTTATGGCTTTCAGTATATAAGATAATATTCTAAGAAGGGAAAAGTACACAGCTCTGTTTATAAGGTAAATCATGCTGTCTTTATCTGTGTTATCAATCACGAGAGGCAGAATTCGAAGTAAAATTGGTAAGAAGGTGGCACCCAAATAATGTTCATTAGCTAATATGGTTGATGTGAACTATACTCATATGTGAAATATATTTAATTTCCAATAAAACTCTTCCCAGATCCAGACTGTGGTCATCACAACATCTTAATGAAATTCAAAGAAAGCACCTTTGGACAGTGGACCCCGCATGAAGTTTAGCAAGTAGTGACTTTGAGAAGAAGAGGGATTCCCACGTGATAACACTTTCTGATGAAGAGGGTACTGGCCAGCCCTTCTCTGATCCTCATTATCCTTGTACAATATCTCCTTTTAGTGCTCCCCTGAATTAAAGTTTATTATCATCAGGCAGAATGAAAAACTAATCAAGTAACAGCTAATGTTCTGAGTACATCTAATTTAAGACAGCCATATAACCCGAATGTTTTTTAATCACTAATCTTCCCCATATGTTTCATTATGACCCATAAACTCAAATGGAAACTCTTTACAGGAACGGGAATATCACAAGTGAGTGATATTTTTCTTTGGAAATTTAGAATATTATATGAAAATAACTTTATCCATCCACTTAAATAGGCTGTTTTCTTAACTGCAGCTTGAATGGTATCTGGCTTCTTTCTGTGTTCTGACTCCTACTCTAGATATTATCATCTGTTATTCAATTGATGTTTAAATTTGACTATTAACTCTTTGCATAGACTTAATCTTAACCATTTTGATTATTTTACCTTGACTTTAAAAGGGGATAACAAAATTTGCTAAGTGTAGGCAGAAAATAAAAGTATTATTACCATTGATTTCCCCAGATCAAAGGTAATTTTGTTTTATCCCTTCATTTCTATTTTATTCTTTTTAGGTATTTTAGATTTTCATCAACATCAGCAGTATTCAAAGAACAAAGAATAAAACACACATATATAGAAAATATTATAATTCATGACAAAATTATTTTATAATCTATATCAATTTTGATATACTTTATAAAGTTCATAACAGATACATGGATCTGAGAAAAACAAAATACTTCTGAGTTGGCTTACCTAAGCCAACAAGTATATATAGCTTTCATTTTTTCATTTCTAATTTTGTAATCATATAAAAATTACACTGCAAATTAGTTTTAGTTTATCAGAATAATTGAATTGTTCCTCATTGGGTCCCAATGACTTGAAGTTACTTAATAAGTGACTTAAAATTCACGATTCTTAATTCTGGCTAATCCAACTGCCTCCAAATGACCTTGTGTATTTTAGCTACCCATACTCAAGTTACTTCTCTACTATAGAAAATGTATCACGGTGGTGGTTCAGTTGCTAAGTCATGTCCGACTCTTTGTGACCCCATGGACTGCAGCACACCAGGCTCTGCTGTCCTTCACTATCTCCTGACATGAATTTGCTTAAATTCACATCCATTAAGTCAGTAATGCTATCTAACCATCTCATCCTCTGCTGCCCCCTTATCCTTTTGCCTTCAGTATTTCCCAGCATCAAGGTCTTTTCCAATAAGTCAGCTTTTCGCATCAAGTGGCCAAAGTATAGGAGGTTCAGCATCAGTCCTTCCACTGAATATTCAGGGTTGATTTCCTTCAGGATTGATGGGTTTGACCTCCTTGCAGTCGAAGAAACTGTCAAGAGTCTTCTCCAACATCACCATTCGAAAGCATCAGTTCTTCAGCATTCAGCCTTCTTTACCATCCAACTCTCACATCTGTACATGACAACTGGAAAATCCATAGCTTTGACTATACCTTAGGTTTGACTGTCATGGTAATAAATGGCATACTTGCATATAACAGAAAGAGGCTTATTGTCTAGTAGGAAACTCAAATGGAAAAATCAGTAGAATAGAATGATAATGTAACTAGTGCTACACAGACTGCTAAATATGCATAGAGGGGACTCCCTGGTGGTTCAGTGGTTAAGACTCCAAGCTTCCAAGGCAAGGGGCCTGGGTTTGACCCCTGGTCGGGGAATTAAGATCCCACAAGCTGCGAGGAGTAGCCAAAAAGAGGAAAGCTATGGGCAAAGTGAAAGTCAACTGCAAAGGAGTAATCAGTGTTAAAGAGTGTCCTCCAGCTTTGACATTGCAATGATCTGGTCAACTAGGTGAAAGTACTTTTCAGTTCAGTTGCTCAGTCGTGTCCAACTCTTGGCAACTCCATGGACTGCAGCATATCAGGCCTCCCTGTCCATCACCAACTCCCAGAATTTACCCAAATTCATGTTCATTCAGTCAGTGATTCCATCCAACCATCTCATCCTCTGTCATCCCCTTCTCCTCCTGCCTTCAATCTCTCACAGCATCAGGGTCTTTTCAAATGAGTCAGTTCTTCGCGTCAGGTAGCCAAAGTATTGGAGTTTCAGCTACAACACCGTCCTTCCAATGAACACTCAGGTCTGATTTCCTTTAGGATTGACTGGTTTGATCTCCTTGCAGTCCAAGGGACTCTCAAAAGTCTTCTCCAACACCACGGTTCAAAAGCATCAATTCTTTGGTGCTCAGCTTTCTTCACAGTCCAACTCTCACATCCATACATGACCACTGGAAAAACCATAGCCTTGACTAGATGGACCTTTGTTGGCAAAATAATGTCTCTGCTTTTTAGCAGCACATAAAAATCAGATTATAGTGGGCTGCAGAATAAAAGAGTGTGCCTATCAGAGAACAAGGGCAATATGAACCACTCTTGGAAGATGATGAGCTATGAACTGGAGAAGAGAGACCATAGTCATAAATCCTGACTCAGAGGCCTGATGCCACAGAGTTAGTAAGAGCTGAACAGGGTTAAATCCCACTTCTTCTGACTCCTGCCTTCCAAAGAATTTGTCACAGATGTCAGCACCATAAAGTTGTTGCTAAACCTATGTCCCTAATGCACAAGCATGTCTAATGAAATCTAAGCCTTCTTGCAGGAACCCAAACAATCCCCATTCACCCATGGCCAAGTTAAACCCAAACGGATCGTCTTCATGTTAATAATATAAATGCAGCTGGAATTGTATTTCATGAAAATACCATTCTTACTATACAGACATTGGAGTTTGAACCTTAGCCAAAAATCCTAAAAGGATTACAACATGACAGGCTGGCTATAGGTTGTAAGGGATATGGGGAGAGAAGCGCACAGGCATCAACCATCCCAGGAAACAAGTCACCTTCAACTGGCATGCCTGAGTGAAAGTATTCTATTTAACACTAGCGTGGTCATTCAGAATCATTTCAAACAAAGAAATTAAAACTCCTTAGCTTCAGGAGACCACTAAGAATTCATGCAAGGAATCTAAAAACCAAGAGAAACCAGAATTGTAAATTTTCAAACTCTCATCTGCAGTTGATCGATCAAACTCTCATCTGCAGTTGATCGACTTAAGGTGGAAGACTGAGATCCTGCTTCTAAAATTTGCTCCCAAATTACATATACACCATATAATTAATGGATTAAAACCTAGCTCAGATATGCAAATAAAAATGAACTGAACTGAATTTCCTTTTAAAAAGTTGGTTATTAATCCCAATTATTTCTAAATTACAGTTTTAATCATCTAAGGCCCTAACATTCACTTTCCATTTACTAGCAATAATATGCTTTAAAATACTATGTTTAAAAACACCAATCCTGCTAGAAGTAAGTATAATATCACCACTTTAAAAGCTAACCTAATCCTGAGATGGGTGCTAGTGATGTAGTGAACTGTGGTCCTCACTCAGGGTCGTGACATGTACTGCGAATGTGCAAATCAGTGCAAATCAGTCTTCCAGAAAAAAGAACGGGGATCAAATCTAATTGACCTAGGTAATAGATTTGCATTATTCTTTAAACCTGAGTGAGGCTGTTTTCAATTTAACCCAGCATTTTACAGGTTTGCATGCTTCCATTTGCTTTAGAGAATCAAAGTGAGATCTCTTTAAATGCTTGGCATTTCAGGTGTTTTTATCTGTTCCTCAGCAATTTTTGAAGAGGAAGATAAATTGTTATCATAGCTGATGGATGCTTTGCTAAAGATATAACTTAGCCTTGATTGGTAGCTAATCTTCCATCTTAACATAAAATGGGAAGTTAAAATACACCCAATTTAGCATATCTTTGAAGATACATGCAGTCTACAACTCAAGGAACTGCTGTTAATAAATGGTAGATAAAACAAAGTTTTGCATACATTTTCCTCTGCAATATCTACTGTGTCCCAAATTTTATTTAAAATAGCCTGAGATAAATTCATTTAAATGAGTCTGTTGAACTCCATGTTAAGATGATTATCTAACCACAAATATGTCTACATATCATGTACAAATTTGTATCAGCAACTGATAGACCATCAGATATAAAGTGACCATATATCAATTTAGTAGCAAATTTGAGAGAATCAAGTAAACATAAAATGCCCAACCATCAATAGGAAGAGAGCTAAACAGCCTCAATTAATAACGAGAAACATGAAAATTAGCTACAAAATAGTACTATTTATTATGAAACTATCAAGGAACAAAATTCAAAGCAGATCAAAACGAATCAGCCAGTATTTTGCTCACTTTGATTTGATGTTGTTCTGACAACAGGTATTGACTAAATACCCACCAGATTTTGCACTCTTTTCATTTAATGTTGTGACTTAGGGATTTAGTTTGGTTCTATAACAAAAATCAATGTATGCTGTATGTTTGCAAAGATAGAAAACATTCTCCTCTAGCATTTTAACCTATGATTGAAGTTTATCATCTAAGAATTTCACTCCAAAAGGAATAATTCTGGTCCCTTAAGCTAAGGAATGGTATTTTTCAGACATCTTTGCTTTTTTTTATTAAACTGGTAATTGACAAATACCAGTCATCTACTTGTCTTAATCTTGGAGAGAAGGAACAGAAATAAAGCAATCTTTCATTGAGTTTTCATTACATTTAATTTTTAAGTATTTTCATTGCATTAAGGCTGGTAAGAATTAACTTTCATTTGATTATTATAATATTTCACATATGTGCAGTCAAGATAAAACACAAAGACTGGTAAACCTAAGACAGTATCTATTTTAGGATGAGTGGAGATGCTTACTGTTCAATAAAGAAACTTTTTCTTCTTCAGCATTTACCTAGAGCAAGATGTAAATTAATAATGGTAACAATATTAATGGTGATGATCAGCTAATAACTAGGAGATTATTATATGACATTCATCATGCTAAGCATATTACATGTATTAACTCATTTAATACCAAAGCAGCTTTATGAAGTAATTACTAATATTTCCTGCATTTTATATATGAAAAACAGAGGTCCTCTGAAGGTCGTAGGCAGTGAGCAGTGAAGCAGGATTCAGACCTGGCAATCTGACACTAGAGTCTATGTTTTCAATGGCGGGTTTCCCAATCTACCAATCATGGCTCATTAGTAAATTGTGACATTAAGGTAATGGGCTGAAACTATGTTTTTTTAATAAGATAGAAGAAAACAGAACATATATTGTCAGCTTCATGGGCTTATGATCTATACTGTCTCATAAGGCCCCATACTATGAAAAGCCTCCAACTTGGCTTAATAATCTGCGGCCAGCATCTTGAAACTGAACAATTTTTGTTTTGAAGGGAAGTCCAATGAGACAATGCAGCATGTTCATGAGGAGAGGATGCATGCACGATGTGTGCCCATGGTTTCCTGTCTTAGGTGATGCCCAGTGAGTACAGAACTCAAGTGGACCCAGGATGCATGGGCAACTGTCAAGACCCAAAGTGAATACAGGATAAGCACATTACGTCTGTATCCAAGAAAGTTGTGGTGGGACCACACTTTCCAATAAAACCAGAACTTGCTTCCAAAGAAGAAAGAAGGCAATGGCCTTCTAAGAAATAAGAATGACCGAGGATAATCCTATCCTACTCTTTCTTACTCATGTTACTTTCCTGTAGTAGTCAATCGCTTCTGCTGAAAATGATGACATAGAAGGAAAGAGAAACATAAGGCAACCCAGAGTCCTGTTCTTTTCAGTCCCTCCTTACTCATCAGTACCCCTAAGGTAGAGCGCGTTATAGAATGTACATATTAAAAATGAAACAAATAGTAGTGTTAGTTTTATATGGTACTCCCACTGTTCTGATAAGAACAAAATGCACAGGCAAGTATGAGCTAAGAAATACAAATTGTACAATTTTGGTGATTTCATATATGAGCTAAGTGATCTTATACTATAACATTCTGGCATTGCAGGTTATAAAGACAAATGGCACAATTCATCTTAATAATTTAAACATCTAATTTAATTTTTCTTTACTTAGAATGACAACAAAAGGAGAATAAACAAAACATCGTGACAAACTGAGAAAGAAAGGGACCAGGGAAGAAAGGAAAAAGTATATATTTAAGTACCTTTAACAGCACCTTTTTCCTCCATTTTAAACAAAAAGGTCCCACATCTTTATTCTGCATAAGACCCTGCAAATTATAGCGTCAGCCCTGTGCAGTACACATACCGGGGTAACCACTGTTTCACAAAACTTCTATTTCGTGAAACAAATATACACAAGCAATATGCAGTGCTTCCCTGGTGGCTCAGTGGTAGAGAATCAGCCTGCCAATGCAGGAGATGCGGGTTTGATCCCTGGGTTGGGAAGATCCCCTAGGGTAGTAAATGGCAACCCACTCCAGTATTATTGCCTGGAAAATCTCATGAAAAGAGAAGCCTGGTGGGCTACAGTCCATGGGGTCGCAAAACAATCAGACACAATTTAGTGACAAAACAATATATGCGGATGTACTGTCTCATGATGTAAAAAAATTGTTTTTCATTTGATGGGTCGAAGAGAATTTTAAAAAATCACTTCACTACACTAGAGAAAATAAAAGGCATAAAAGCCCTCACTTCTTGCCACCCTGGAAGATAATCCACTCAATGAGGACAATGTAGTTACCTGAATTCCTGCTCCCTGTTATGTTCTGTTTCAAATCTAAACTCCTCCGTTCAGTTCCTAAAGACCCTCATACTTAGGACTGACTTTTCTACTGACTTTCCATAGCTCTGCAACTTGACCCCTCAACCCCAAGGGAACATGATGGCCCTCACTTCTCTGCACTCTTCACTTTCCGGCCTCTGTTCAAGCAATCTCCTCCCAGCCACAGCACCGGCCCATCCTTCCTTCCTTCCAGACACAACGCAGGGGCCCCTTCCCCCAGTGTCTTTGTCTTTCGCATGTTTGAAATTTTTATACTTAACTTCCTGTACCGTAACGGTACCACATTATGGACAATTCAGATGTTGCCCCAGAAAAGATATGAGATTATCTCATACTCATTTCTCCCATATCCCATGACATTCAAAGTGGTTGAGCTACAAACAGCACTCAGTATGGAGCCAGGAGACAGAGAAACAACGCAGTTTTTTTGAACATCTACTAAATATGCTAACCACACTCCCCATGACTACCCTGTGCAGTAGGTGTCTGTGGATGACTTTACAGATTAAAAACCTGAGGTTTAAATAACTTGCCCAACTTTCGTAGAACTAGGACCAAGGCCTAAGCTTCTCCCAAGCTTCTGCCTTTTAAATGGTACCTTGGAAAAAGCATCGCCAATATTAAGGTAATGAACAACACAAATCATGCTAATTAGACCAAACCTGAGCAAATTCTTTACAAGTCACAGGGAAGAGCTGTTTTTGTTTGTTTGGTTTTTGAGCTTTAAGGCTGCCTTCTAAGTTATGGATGAAAAAAGGCAAATTCCAATTTGAAAATGGAAATAGGAGGTCGACGTGAGAAGGTGGAGGGGCATGTGAAGGAGGGCGAATAGTTTTGACAAACAAGACAAAGGGAGAGAATACTCTTTAAAATAAATAAAAATGATAGGATAGTGTGGGAATTTAAACTCTGGAAGGATAACAGAGAACTGTCCATTTTTAAAACTGATGGGTCAGGCATAGCGCACAAGGCATGAGCTTGAGCCTGGCATATGCCGTGGAGGGAGCTGGAGAAAGAAAAACGTTTGATCTGTTTTGTTTCATGAATGGAAAGTAGAGGACTCTATCTGTGAGCTTTTCTTTAAAATCTTTAACCTACTATTGAATCTTCTAACCATCACTTAGAATAATTCTTCTTCCAGATGAAGTAAAACAACATTTTTCCTAACTGAGGGTTTAACTGTTAGACTCCTTCCATACAAAGCATAATTGTCAAAATAACCACAAGGTTTAATACCTGATTATATCAGAAATCTCAGTGGAAATAAAAATGTTAATGTGGGATTCGAGTGTAACAGGCATTAATACGCAGTACGAGAACATCCATAACGATTTTATTCTTAGCTCAAAAGTGAAAAGCAACAGATTTAATTTCAGCGTTGAAGAAATTCTGAAAACCAACTGTTTTCCTTAGATGTTTCTGAAGCTTCTGTATATCCTTTCTCATTGAAAGGAAAGCTGAGATCCCTATAAAATAACAGTACATCCATAAGGCGGTGGAATCAACTAGAATACAAATAAAAAATAATCAAAAAATCAAATCACTGTTTAAATAGTGAAGTCACAAAGTTTCACTATAATCCAAGTTATTTTTATTTCCAATATTTGCTTATTTGGATATATTTTCTTTTGGGAGGAGCAAAAGCTAAACTTTCATGAAAAATAAAAGGACTGATTAAAATGTGTATTTTCATATGAGTATGTGTGCATTAAAAAAATTCATGAGGTTCTTCCACAAAAAGTCAATGGCCAAATGGACTGAGCACACATTAATGAAATCCACACCTGGGTATAAATGGAATCCAGCAACCCCCTATCAGAAAACTTTTGGAAAAGGCTTTTAAGCAAAGAGAGAGCTCATGATATTGCGATTGTGTCGAAGTGAATTGACTTCTTTATGAATGCTATTCTAAGAATATTCATACCATCCAATTTGACATTTAAATGTGTTACACGTTGTTCTTAAGTATACTTTAGGCTGCACATTTTTAAATGAGATGATAAAACCATATGCAATGGTCTTAAGGGGCCACAAAGGAAACAGAGACCAGAATGATATTTCTGTGTGCATGTGAGCTGGGGAACTCCACTCCAGCAAAGACAGCTATTCACTGTTCTGTTAATTTAGCAACTGCAAAACTACCTTTTGTGTATTCAGCATCCCCCTCTCACTTTCCCAATATTTTACAAAATTCATGTGGCTTGCAACAATTTTACCTTAATTTTAGAAAGGCCTTTGAATTGTCAGAGAGGGTACACACTGGCAAATTAATGATGCCATGAGTTACTTATATTTTACATACTGCATAAAAAGAACTTGTAAATAGGAGGGTTTACCTATATGACTACCCACACACTTGTGTGTGTGTGCACACACATACACACTTGTGTGTGTGTGCACACACATACACACACACTATTATGCATGTTCTGAGACTATAGCTCTTTGGTGGACCTGAAGCTCTCTTTTTATTTTTAAGGAAATTTTAATTTGTTTATTTATGGTTGTGCTGGCTCTCTCGTTGCAGCAAGAGGGGGCTACTCTCCAGCTGTGGTGCATGATTGTCGTGGCTTCTCTGGCTGCAGAGCATGGGCTCTAGGGTGTATGGCCTTGCAGTTACGGCGCGTGGACTCAGCAGTTGCAGTCCCAGGGCTCTAGAGCACAGGCTCGGTAGTTGTGGTGCATGGGCTTAGTTGCTCTGTGGCATGTGGGATCTTCCTGGATCAGGGATTGAACCTGTGCCTTCTGCATTGGTAGGTGGATGCTTTACCACTAAGCCACCAGGGAAGCCTCCCTTTTCCTTTTTAATTTGACTAATTTCACCTAAATATATATTCCTCCCCAAATCCTGGAAATTTCTTGCTTTAAAATCATGTGCTCCCATTCATACCAAAGCAGTAAAAAACAGTATATCACACTAAAGCATAATGAGCAAATCTCCATACACTCCCAGATAGCGCTGTGCAACACTGACATCCAATATTTCTGCCACATGTCTACGTCCTAGAGTTCCACTTTCTCCTGCTTATAGTTTTAATCACAAATTAGCCAACAAGTATTTATTCTTTGTCACCTGTGTGCTTAGCATTGTATAAGGATAAAAAGACGTTTAACATGTAATACTTTCCCAATAATGGATATGTATTCTAATTGCAAGTGGACATCCGCTAACTGACAAACTTCGGTTGATACCTGCCCCTCACCCACTTTGATCTCAGTATAAGGCCAGCATTCAGGACACAAAGATGAACAAAGGCACGTCCCTGCCCTAGGACAGATCATGTTCACGATAAATAACATTTTATATAACAGGTACCATAATGAAGGTCTGTGCAAACGGCAAACGATACCCTAAAAAAGAGTGCCTGTATCTGAGACTTCCCTAGTGGTCCAGCGGTTAAGAATCCACCTTGCAATGCAGGAGACATGGATTCAGTCCCTGATCCAGGAACTAGGATCCCACACGCCATAAGGCAACTAAGCCCTCGCAATGCAGGACACAACTCAGACCTGAAACAGCTAAATAAATAAAAAATAAATAATTTTATTTTAAAGAATGTTTATTTCTGACTGAGGGCTCAATGAAGGTTTGACAAAGACACTAAAATCTAAGCAGACTCTCGCAAGGCACTCAGGATCCCAATGGCTGGACCATCCTTATTTGAGTACAAGCCAAGAAGACAAGGGTAGACTCCACAGGACTTAAAAGCTTGTGAAAGAGACAGGGTGGGCTCTGGTGAGCAAGAAGCCACCAAAGTGTCTAAGATAGAGTCCTGATCCTCTCTGCATTTCAGATGATAACTTGTGACTGTCAAGAAGAGAAGAAGGGAGAACAGGTCTGGAAACTGAGAACCCCTGAGATGGGACTGCTCACAGGTAGAGAGGATACAACCCAGGGCAATAGCTGTGGGGAGCCAAAGGCAAAACTGATTCCAGAGATGTTAGAAACAGACCCGAGAGCACCTGTGGCCTGAAGCAAGGAAGGAACACAGCCAACAGATGACTCTGAAGTTTCTCACTTAGGCCTGTGCGGAGAATACAGGAGGAAGACATAACTGGAGGGGATCCACAAAGGGGTTCAATTTAGAACCTGCTTTAAGCTTGAAAATTCCGTGACATCAATGAAGGCATGCAGGAGGTAGCTGAGATGCAGGACTCGTGTTCCAGAGAGATGAGGATACAAAGAGAGAGCCTTGACCTAACTCTGAGGGTCACTACACTTAAAAATGGACTGTTACACAAAGGGGTTGACCTTTCCTCCTGGACTGAGAAGGAACATAAGGGGAAAGGGAACAGCAACAGACAGAAATCTCACCAAAACCCACGGAAGACAGTAGAGAAGATGGCAGGGTGTCCGCCACACACATATCAGCTTGATCTACTGATCTAATTAAGCAAAAAATAACATGGATACATCTTTGAGAACAAACTTCTAGCTAAGATGCCAGTTTTGTGACTCAGGAAGTAACCGTGAAAGGTTAAGGTCAGTTCAAGTGAGGATTCTAAAGTCTTCCCTGGAGGAAGCTGTACCACTTCCTATGGACACTTGGAGCATGGAAGCCATGGAAAAGAGATATGGTGGGGCAGGACATGCCAGGCGAGAATTAAAAATAAGAACAGAGCACTGGAGGGGCAGGGATCATCAAGGCACCTAATTAAAGAGATCACTCCTCTTGGATTAATGGTGAGGGGCAGGGAAGATGAGTACCAGTCATCTCCAAGGCTATCATGAAGAGCCATGAGGGTCAAACAGAGATGCTGGGACTGCCACCGTGCAAGGCCCTGTGGGGGCTCCTGAGCACCTCATTGCTTTGATAATTTAAAAAAAAAAAAAAAACCTGCCTTCATTCAGCTTCCAGGACCTTCCCTGAGGTACAATGGGCAGATTTAAGCAGTTGCTGATTGTGGAAGCGAGAGGATGGAAGATCAGGGAGAAACAGTCCAGAGCAGCCTTGGGGCAAGATCCTATTTTCCTCATCAAAGGATACACACAACGGTATCTTTGAACTGTTCAGCAGATACTGAAACCCCCTCCATGTGGCAGAAGTGTTAACAATGGTATGCTGTCCACAAACATGCAGACCCTAGGCCGGCTGGACCTGAAGGTTGATGTTGCTGACTCCTACTTACCGCACCACCAACCCATCAGAAGAATGTCCATAGGCTGATCATGCCCTCTTTGGACAATCACCATAAAACGTCTCACTATCTTCCCCAAGCTGGGACACTTGGCTTTCAGGGTACTAGCCGGCTGTGTCCCCTTTACCGGGCAAAGCAATAAAGCTACTCTTTTCTACTTCACCCAAAACTCTGTCTCTGAGATTTGAGTTGGCACCAGGGTATAAAGAAGCTGAGCTTTTGGCATCAGGACCATCCTAGGTCAAGCT
This sequence comes from Nanger dama, assembly GCA_917880005.1. Taxonomy (NCBI): domain Eukaryota; kingdom Metazoa; phylum Chordata; class Mammalia; order Artiodactyla; family Bovidae; genus Nanger; species Nanger dama. The sequence continues at coordinate 6,797,577 of CAKJTW010000032.1, read as the reverse complement.
GTACATCCATCCACGGTCTTGTCTACCAGTTTCTCCTTGCTCCCCGCAACAGCCCCAAATGATTCTTAACAACTGTTTCCATACTAGCTCCTGTCTTGCACACTGGCCACACAAGGAAACAGAATGTCAGAATCAGCCTGCTGGCTTTGCTCTCAACACAGGCTGCAAATGACCCCTTATGCCCATTTTTCAGCTGACCCTGCCTAGCCAGTGTTTAAAGATGACTGTCCCTCCATTCATCTGGTAAACAGAAGGGTGCATTTCAAAGGTGTCCAGGGGCTCACCCCTCGGAAGTTCTCATTAACCTGACTATTGAGGTGGGAAAGAGAAATAAAAGACCTGCGCTTCCTCATCCCTTAAAAACTGCTTGAAGGTGGTGAATCTCACACCTGCTGATTTGATCTTAAAAGAGCCTTGCAATGGAAGCCCCGAGTCTTAGCTGGTTCACTTTTCTGTACAGCAGAAACTAACCTGACGTTGTAAAGCAACTATACTTCAATTTAAAAAAGATCAAAATTTAAAAACAAAGAGTCTTGCAAGGTCAGAAAGACCACTGTTCACTTTTTCTCCCAGCCTCTTCTTTCTCTTCTGTGGTTCTGCAAAAATATCCTTGTTTTAATTTGTAGGTGGAATGTTGGCAAGCTTCAATAATCTTTTGCAATTTCTACTAAACACACATAGCAGCAGATTATATGTGAATTATCACTATCTTAAATAACTGAAACCAATGAACAGGAAGGGGTTTCACTCTTAAGTAATTAGGTGAAAATCAGTTCTGGCTTCTCTTTGGAATCTGAAAGCAGACAGGAGCAAAAGGTTACAGTAAATCTGAAGAAACGCCTGCACCCAGCTTGGAGAAATTTACACATTGGCTTTTTAAATGAAGGCACTTTTTATAGCATTAATTGGAGATTTTAAGCAGCAGGTGGTGGTATTTCATTTTATTTTGTAAGGAAAAGTCTAACAGTTGTCAAATGGCCTGGGTAGAAGTGAATTATTTTGAGTTTTTTTCCTCCAGCTCTCTGAAATGAAGCTTTTACTGCCTGCCGTGTAATGGCCTTCTTTTGCCATGTAAATGTGGGATCAATCTAGTTTTAAACAGAAAGATTTTTTCTAATGCATTCGTGGTATTTTTCAAGCTGTGATACAGCTGATAGGAGTTCTTATAAAATGTGACTTAGAGGAAATTCATATTTATAAGCTTCTGCAAGTAATTTTAGAGCGCTGACTTTTAAACATCTGCTAAGAAGAATTCCAAGAGCAGCACTGTGCACTAACTTTTAATATTCCCATATACATCTCTTTCCCTAATCCCGGCCATGGTGGAGGAATCCTGGCTTGAGGCCTTGCCAGCGGGAATCTGTTTTCGTGAGCTCTGGTAGCTGGCCTGAAGTGAGAACTGGCTCCAGTCCCCAGAGGGAAGTCAGAGTGGTCAACGCCAGGTTCAGCCATCACAGACTTCTAACGTGCTCTGGGTTCTGTCTTTGTCTTTTCATTTTCCCTGGAAGAATACTGAAAACCATAGCACTGGGAAGGGGGCGTGTGGCCCATACACAAAGAAAAGTTTCCCTTTACTCTCTCTATATTGGTTTCCAATCGCTGCTGTAACAAATGACCCCAAACTTGATAACTTAAAACAACATAGTTTTATTATCTTACAGTTCTGAGGTCAGAGGCTGAAATGTGTGTCATTGGGTTAAAAAGCAAGGTGTTAGCAGGGCTGTGTTCCTTTATGCAGGTTCCAGGAAACAGTCCATCTTTTGGCCTTTTCCAGCTTCCAGGAACCATCTGCATTCCGTGGCTTGTGGTCCCCTTCAGTCTTCAAAGCCAGCAGCAGCCCATCATCAAGTCTTTCTTACAATGCCATTTCTCTGGCTCTCTCTTGCCTCACTCCACATTTCAAGGGCCCTTATGAATCCACTAGGACCCACTAAGGTAACTGAGGATCATCTCCCTGTTTTAAGGTCAGTAGATTAGCAGCTTTAACTCTCATCTTGCCCTTTAACACAACATATTCACAGATCCTGGGGATTAGGACATGGATTTGGGAAGGGGGCATTATTCTGCCTGCCACACTCTCACTAATTTTTCAGGAAAGGAGCACCAAAGTTTGTCAAAGCTAAAGTAAATCAGCTGGTCAAATAGACAAGGTTGGTTTCATCTGTAGGAGCAGGCTCCTTTGAACATACACTAGGAACTTCACTGGTGGTTAAGAATCCGCCTTGCAATGCAGGGGACTCAGGATCCATAGCTGGTCAGGAAAACCGGACCCCATAGGCCTCGGAGCAACTAAGCCCATGTACCACAACTAGAGAGCCCACAAGCCGCAGCTAAAGATCCCATGATGCACTGAACACTCAGTGTGCAGCAGCTAAGACCCAACGAGGCCAAATAAACTTAAAACACACACACACACACTCATAATATGATTTTTTTAAAAATACCAAACTTATGACCATGTCTTCTTACAACTTGCAAATGAAGGTAAACCGTTAAGTGCATCTCAGTTCCATTAATTTTACACTCATGTCCTTTAGAACCAAACCACAGAGAAAGGAGTTTCCCGTGGACACTTAGACTTGACACCCTCAAGACGGTAGGAAACATCAGAGGGTCTCCAGCCCAGCAGATGGCCAGCTCCCACTCATGCCATTTTCGCTTTGAGATGCCCCAGGGTTGGGCCATTGGATTCCCCTGCCCCACCACCTCTACCCACACAAACACACCCCACCCACCCCAGCCACGTGGATACTGTGCCTCCCTCCTACCTGGGTGAGGAACAAACGAGCACTTGCTCCTAACCCCCAAGTCCCCCAAACAAACAAACAAACAGCCCTTGTGATATTTTTCCTAAGGGACTTCACTTGGTCTTTTGCTGTTGTTTTGGATTTTGTTGATTTCTTTTTTTTTCATCTTTTGTCTCTTTAAGGAAGAGGTGGGGCAGAGCACGGAGCTGCCTGCCCTCCTGCCTTACCATTTTGCACTCTGACCCAGGAACAAGTCCTCAGGAAGCAGCCAGGCCTCACCATGTGGCTTTGAAAGATACCAGAAAGACAAGTGTGGAACCAGAGGTGGGGACTCGCCAAAACAGCGACAAGGTGATATCTTCGGAGGTGTGCACTGATTCTATTAGAGGCAGAAAGGAAAAGAATCTCAAAGTGAAAGAACAGTTCGGACGCCTACTGAAACTCTGAGAATCACTTACAAGAAAAACATGTGGTATAGCTTCTAAGCCTTGGGGTGCTTTTCAGAGGGGGATGGACCCACAGGTGACTCACTGACCTACAGGTCCTTCTGGGATTGTTAAGGTGACTTCCACCAGCACTGAGCCCTAATGAAGGCTGAAGTCAACATTGCAGATGCTTAAATCAACCTTTAAAAACTAATCATAAATTTTAAAAAAAACTCTTACCCATTCAACATTTACTGAGCACTTACTATGTGCCAGGCTTTTTTCCAAGAACTAGGAATTCAGAAGTGAACATAAGCAGAAATCTAAAGGTCTCATGGAGGTTGGGAGCAGGAGAAACAGTGAACATTCAATGGATACAATAAGCAAGATATTACATCATATGAGTGCCATGAAGTGCTAGAGAGAGGATGCAATATTGAAGCACTAAAGGGTGGCCTCATTTTAAAAAGAACATGACTTAAAAAGCATGAGAAATGGATATGGGGCGGGGGGGCACATTTCAGGGAGAGGGAGTGGCTGGGTCAAAGATCCTGAGGAGGGACAGAACACAGAAGGAGTTACTAAGTCTTAGGAGGGTATAGATTTTTCACAACAAAAGGCTAAAATTCATTTCAATGCAAAAAGACTTGATCTGATTTTTTTTTAAATTCTCCCCTAAAATTGTTTTCTTTTTTTTTTAATCTGAAAACTGTCTATTCTTTTAACCACCAAATATCCTGCCATTCTCCATTCCAAAATGGCAGGGCTCAATCAAGGACCTGAGGGAAACTGGAAAAAGTCATTGAGTGTGTGTTCGTCACTCAGTCGTGTTTGACTCTTTGCAGCCACGTGGACTGCATCCCACCAGGCTCCTCTGTCCATGGAATTCTCCAGCAAGAATACTGGAGTGGGTATTGCCATGCGCTTCTGCAGGGGATCTTCCCAACCCAGGGATCTAACTCAGGTCTTCCACATTGCAGGCAGATTCTTTACCATTTCAGTTACCTGGGAAGAAGTCATTGCTCTAGGGGCAAAAATGATACAGAAAAGGTTGGGGGCAGGGGGTATGAAAGACCCACTTGCCTGACCCATGACTTGATCTCCACATGCAGAGATGGAGCCGTGAGGAGGCGTGTGCTCAGGGCACCTCTTCCCACATCACATGGACAGCATTCCTGCTCTCTGACCTGCCTTACGTCTCCGTTTCCTGGTTCGCCATCCCTCTCCCTCATGACAATGTGAGAACATTTGCTCCCCAAGAGCAGAAATGGTACCTGACATCCCTGGATCACCAAGAGTACTCTGGCCCACCCGGTCTAGTCCTTAGTCCCAGGATATACGGGCTGTCCTTTCTGAGACCAGGCCAGGAGCCCTGGATACAGAAGCAAGCTTCTGTGCAAAGGAAAGATACTGTAAGCTCAATCTTTCTCTGGAAAAAGTACTGCAATTTCTACACAGAAGAAAAGTTTACTCTGCAAAGAACAAGCTCCTGTTTCCTGGTGCACACCTTTCCAGTCAGCTCAGACCTGGGTCCATGTTGTGAAGAACTTTTAGAATTTTAGGTTTTAAAATATATAGTAGTTTGATGTTAGAAAAACAAGGCTCTTTGGGTTAAAGAATTTCTCTTTGTTATAAATCATTGTATTCGTCTTTCTGTAAGAATGTAACTTCATTTAGTGCTTTCTGAGAAGGACACTGGAAACTTCTGGGTTAAAAGTTAAAACCTGAAAGGCAGAATGTGCTGCATAGAAGATAGCTTTCCCCCTTATCTCAAGGACTCAGAGCCTCCTGACTGATCTGTTCTTAACTAATGACTTAGTTTCCACTGTGTAACAGGCTTCTCCTCAAAAATGCCTTTCCCTGTACTAGGCACCGCCGGGCCAGGTGGTCAATTAACTGTCTCTACTATCATCTGTAAACCGTCCCCATCAATCAAATGTCTCCACTTCATCCTCAGACCCCCTTATCACATTGTTCCCTACATTCTGATCTCATTCCCAGTTGTCTTTGATCTCTCTGTATAAAAATCCCCCTCGGTGAGTGTTGGGGGTTCACTTCTGGAAACAGAAGATTGAACCCCGGCTTGCCGGCCCCAATAAATCCTCCTGCTGATTGCATCGAGTCCGAGTCACTGTGGTCTTTGGGGCGACGGTTCCCGAAGAAAGGCCGTGAGGTCTTACATTTGGGGGCTCGTCCGGGATCGCCTCGCTCACTCAGACCCTTTGGCTTTTAGATTCGGAGGTACGCTCGAGCAATTCTGTGTCTCCGTGCATGTCTGTAAAAGGTCTGAGACTAGTCTGCTCTGTGTTAAATCTGCATTGTCTCACTTTTCTCTCCTGCTGCTTGACTTAATCCTTCGGAAGTTTCAGTGAACAGGCGAACGGTTGTGAGGCAACTGATTAGTCCCGGCCAGGGCTACTCCCTGGTGGACTCTGGAAGGCCTTACGACAGGTGAGCCCCAGTAACTACCGCCCGGCTGGGTGAAACTTCCCTGTCCTTCTTGTGAGGATCTGGCCAGATATTACCTATTTGTGGGCACGGGTCAGGCACTTAAAAGCCATTAGGGCGCCTGCCACTTGAAGACTCCCCGTGACAGGATAAGGGGGTCACGGAACGGGCCAGAAGCCGCTAGGGCGCCCGCCCCCAGCAAGAAAACTTCCGTGCAACGGCACAGGCACACGAGTAAACTCAAAGCACGCCATAAGTCCACCTCTCTGGCCGCCACCATTCCCGGTAAGATTTTCGGTGGCTATCCTCAGTAATCTCTCTTTTTTCCTTCTGGTCTCCTCCGGCTGCTGAAAGAAAGATCTGTGCCCTCGCGCACCTGTCTGTCTGTATCTGTGGGGCGCGCCTCTCTGTCTGTATCTGTGGCGTTTGCCAGGGACGCCTGGAACGCCGACCTGGGAGTGGGGGTCGTGAGATTCCCCTCCGCCTGAGTCTGAATTCTGTATCTGTGGAGCTAGGAAGCTCATCTGTTTAAGACCTGCCGAGGGCAAAAGTTTACAGCAGCCGCTTTTATCTGACTTTTCCACTACTACTTGCCTTACTTTGTATTCGTTAAGTGTTTATTTTTGTGACAAACTGACGATGGGACAGACTGTGACAACCCCGTTGTCTCTGACGGTAGATCATTGGACGGAAGTGAAAAATCGGGCCCATGGTCTTTCCATGACAGTGAATAAAAGAAAATGGCAGAGCTTATGCGCAGTTGATTGGCCCAGTTTTAAGACCGGCTGGCCACCGGAAGGGTCATTCTCTTCAGAACAAGTTAAACAGGTTAAAACTGTAATTTTCACCCCTGCTACTGAACACCCGGACCAGGTGCCATATATTATGGTCTGGGAAGACTTGGTCCGCTCACCCCCGGCGTGGGTTCGGCCTTTCGTTTTCCCCACAGGGAAGCTGTTGGAGCCTGCTGCAGAAATCTTTGCCCTAAAATCCACGGCAAAGAAAGAGGAGACGAAGGCCCCCGTCAAAAGTATATATCCAGACCTGCAAACTGACTTCTTGCTTTTAGATTCTCCTCCACCCTACCCGCCTGTACAGGTCCCACCTCCGGCACCTCAGAGGGCACAAGCGACCGCCTCGCCTGAGCAGCCAAGAGAAGGGAAAGAAATGGGCCCGGCAGCGGGAACGCGGAGCCGTAGAGCTGTCACCCCGGACTCCACCGCTCTCCCCCTCCGGGAGAACGGGCCCCCTGATGACCGCGGGGTTCGGCCACTCCAATATTGGCCATTCTCCGCCTCTGACCTTTATAACTGGAAAAATAATAACCCCTCTTTTTCTGATAACCCCCAGGCGCTGACCTCTTTGATAGAATCTCTTGTTTTCTCACATCAGCCCACTTGGGATGATTGTCAGCAATTGTTGCAGACCCTGTTAACCACAGAAGAGAGACAGCGAGTGCTATTAGAGGCTCGCAAAAATGTGCCAGGAGATGACGGACGTCCCACAGTGCTCCCTAATGAAATAGATGATGGTTTCCCCCTGACGAGACCTGACTGGGACTACAACTCTCCGGCAGGTAGAGAGCACCTGAGGGTCTATCGCCAGGCTCTAGTGGCGGGTCTCCGAGGGGCAGCAAGGCGCCCCACTAATTTGGCTAAGGTAAGAGAAGTGACTCAAGGGCCTACTGAGTCACCTACTGTATTCTTAGACAGATTGATGGAGGCATTCAAGAGATTTACTCCCTATGATCCCACATCTGAGGAACATAGGGCTACAGTGGCCATGGCTTTTATTGATCAGTCAGCTCTAGATATTAAGAAAAAGTTACAGAGACTAGATGGGTTACAGGGATTCTCCCTTCAAGATTTGATCAAAGAAGCAGACAAGGTGTTCAATAAAAGGGAAACAGAAGAAGAAAAGGAGGAAAGGAGGATCCGGGAGCAGGATAAACGAGAGAGAGAGAGAGAGAAAAGACAGGCAAAAGATTTGACAAAAATTCTGACTACAGTGATTAAAGAAGGAAAGAGAGACAATAAAACTGGGTCGAGAGACCGCAGTAAAAGCAGGACAGAAACCAAGCCGCCACTAGACAAAGATCAGTGCGCGTACTGTAAAGAGAAGGGGCATTGGCTCAAAGACTGCCCTCAGAAGAAGAGGGGAAAGTCCGCTTCCCCCAACAAAATCCTGGCCATAGAAGAAAAAGATTAGGGGGACGGGGCTCGGACCCCCTCCCCGAGCCTAGGGTAACTCTAAAGGTAGAGGGAAAGCCTGTACAGTTTCTGGTAGACACAGGAGCCCAACACTCCGTCCTATTACAATCCGGAGGGGCATTGTCCACAAAAAGACATGGGTACAGGGGGCTACAGGGTATCAACAATACCCATGGACTACCCGAAAAACAGTGGACCTTGGCATGGGCCGGGTATCCCACTCGTTCCTTGTGATCCCTGAATGCCCTTACCCCTTGCTGGGACGGGACTTGCTCACGAAAGTGGGGGCTCAGATCCACTTCCACACCGAGGGCACCACGGTGACAGACGGGGAAGGAAGGCCGTTGCAGGTTTTGACCCTGAGGCTAAAAGATAAACACAGGCTATATGAGAGCCCTTCCCCCGAGACCATGAATATGCAGGACTGGATGGCTAAGACCCCCTAGCCTGGGCTGAAGTCTCGGGCATGGGAATGGCCGTCCACCAGCCCCCAGTGGTGGTAAAAATCAAGGCCTCTGCCACCCCCCATCTCAGTCTGCCAGTACCCGATGAGTAAAGAGGCTCGAGATGGGATCCGCCCACATATTCAAAGGTTTCTTGATTTGGAAATTTTGATAAAGTGCCAATCGGCCTGGAACACCCCGTTGCTTCCGGTCCGGAAGCCTGGAACGGGCGAATACCGGCCTGTGCAGGATCTGAGAGAAGTCAACAAGCGAGTATCAGACCTACACCCAACAGTGCCCAACCCTTACAACCTGCTGAGCACCCTTCCCCCCAGCAGAAAGTGGTACACTGTCTTGGACCTGAAAGATGCCTTCTTCTGCCTACGACTTAGCCCCGCTAGCCAGCCTATCTTTGCTTTTGAGTGGAAAGACCCCCTTACAGGGCTCTCCGGACAGCTAACGTGGACCAGGCTGCCGCAAGGATTCAAGAACTCGCCAACAATTTTTGACGAAGCCCTCCACCAGGACCTCGCGCACTTCCGCGCCACAAATCCCCAGGTAACTCTGCTCCAATATGTAGATGACTTGCTTCTGGCTGCAGATACCGCAGAAGAGTGCAGGAAAGGGACTGAGACCTTATTGACTGAACTTGGCACCCTCGGCTACCGCGCTTCTGCCAAAAAGGCCCAGATCTGCCGACAACAGGTTAGTTACCTGGGGTATCAACTCAGAGATGGGAAGCGATGGCTCTCGGAGGCCAAAAAGAGGCGGTGGCCAGAATACCGGCCCCCAAAAACTCCCGACAAGTTAGGGAGTTCTTGGGCACTGCGGGGTTCTGCAGGCTCTGGATTCCGGGGTTCGCAGAGATGGCAGCTCCCCTGTACCCCCTGACAAAGGGCAGTACACCCTTCGTCTGGGGAAAGAGCGAGCAAAAGGCGTTTGACAATATTAAGCGCGCCTTGTTGTCAGCCCCTGCCCTGGGACTTCCAGATGTGGACAAGCCGTTCCATCTCTATGTGGCTGAGAATAATGGCATTGCCAAAGGGGTCCCTCACCCAAAAGCTGGGACCATAGAATCGGCCGGTGGCATATCTGTCAAAGAAACTGGACCCCGTGGCTGCTGGCTGGCCAAATTGTTTGCGCATAGTGGCTGCCGTGGCAGTCCTAGTAAAGGATGCAGACAAGCTGACACTGGGGCAGAACTTAATTGTCACTGCGCCCCACGCTTTAGAAAGTGTGATTCGCCAACCCCCCGAGAGATGGCTAACTAACGCCAGGATGACCCACTATCAGACGCTGCTCCTAAATTCTGAGCAAATCAGGTTCACGCCGGCTACTGGACTTAACCCTGCCACGCTGCTGCCGGACCCCAGCCAGTCCGAGGTGACCCACGACTGTCAAGAAATTCTGGCGGGGAGTACATGGAGTTCGTCATGATCTCTCGGACCAGCCGCTTCAGGATGCCGAGGTGACATGGTATACGGATGGGAGCAGTTTTCTTGAAGAAGGTAGGCGGCGGGCAGGGGCAGCGGTGGTCGATGAGACTGAGGTGATTTGGGCAGCTGCCCCTGCCTCAAGGTACGTCAGCCCAAAAAGCCGAGCTGATTGCCCTCACAAAGGCCTTAGAACTGGCACAAGGAAAAAAGGCCAACATTTACACTGATAGTAGATATGCCTTCGCAACTGCACATGTCCATGGAGCTATTTACCAACAGAGAGGGTTACTTACATCGGCCGGCAAAAAATTAAAAACAAAAACGAAATCCTGGCATTGTTGGCTGCCCTGATGTTGCCAGAAAAGATTAGTATAATCCACTGCCCCGGGCACCAACGAGATCGGTCTCTGGTAACTAAAAAAAACAACATGGCCGATCAAGCTGCGCGAGAGGTGGCGACAAAAGATGGACTATCGAGATTGCTGGCAATATGCTCAAAAGATGAAGATAATTCTAGCCCCTCTCCACGGCCCAGAGGGAAACAGGCTACGACGGAAGGAGAAGCCAGAAAAATGTTAGAACAAATGCACCATTAGACTCACTTAGGGGCTAAAAAGCTAGTCTCTCTTTTAATTAAAGCAGGGTATGAGGTGCCGGGACTTTCTAAATTGGCTGAGCAGGTGGTCCTGAACTGCAGACCTTGCCAAGAGGTAAATGCCGGCCGAAACAAGACAGGCCAAGGTAAGCGGCTGCGTGGAGACCGGCCGGGGGCCTACTGGGAAGTGGAATTCACCGAGGTATGTCCTGCGCGGTACGGCAATAAATATCTGCTGGTTTTTGTAGACACTTTCTCAGGGTGGGTAAAAGCTTTCCCCACCAAAAATGAAAGTGCACTCACAGTAACTAAAAAATCCTAAAAGAAATTTTTCCGCGCTTCGGAGTGCCAAAGATGTTAGGGTCAGATAATGGGCCGGCTTTCATTGCCCAAATAAGTCAGGAGTTAGCTAAGTTTCTGGGGACCGATTAGAAACTACATTGTGCATACAGACCCCAGAGTTCAGGACAGGTAGAAAAAATAAATAGAACTCTAAAAGAGACCTTAACTAAATTGTCCTTAGAGACTGGCGGTACTGACTGGACGGTGCTCCTTCCTCTGGCTCTGTTCCGGGTAAAAAATACGCCCTCTCGCCTTGGTCTCACCCCTTTTAAAGTTTTGTATGGAGCACCTCCCCCATATTGACACTTAGAGAAGGATTTGACCCCCGAAACTTTAACAATGGTGATTTATGTGCTAGGCTGAAGGGACTCCAGCTGGTTCAGAAAGAGGTGTGGACTCAGCTTGCTGCGGCCTACCAACCCGGAACCCCAGAAGAGGCCCATCCGTTCCAGGTGGGAGACTCCGTCTACGTTCGTCGGCATCGGCAAAACAACCTAGAGCCCAGGTGAAAAAGACCCTACATTGTTCTGCTTACAACCCCCACTGCCATCAAGGTTGACGGAATCTCATCCTGGATCCACGCCTCCCACGTTAAAGCTGCACCGGAACCGACGCCACAATGGAAGGCTCACCGCACCTCCCACCCTTTAAAGCTCAGGCTCTGCCGATTACCGGATTTCTGATCATCCTGGCTCTACATCAAGGAACCGCTCATACGTATTGGGCCTATGTTCCTGACCCCCCATGCTCCAGTCTGTAGGATGGGATAAAGAAACATTGCCGGTATACGTAAATGATACTGCTCTTCTGGGAGGAGTCTCTGATGCACATATTCAACACCAACGAGCTAACATTTCCTTCTATGGGCTTTCTTCACGGTTCCCTATGTGTTTTTCATACAATTCCCCCAAGTCTTACTGTATAAACGTCTCCCCTGTCACTTCTTACCCTCGTGTATACATTTCAGGAATTTCTGAAGACGCTGGGGCCATTTCACACCAAACAGGCGTGGGGCCGCTCGATATACCTTACTGTGGTCGCCGCCATCTGGAAATTAGCGAGGAAATAGATGTGCCATGGATTCTATGCCGGGGACGTAATGCCACTGTTTATAACATAAATAATAATAACAGTGTTTATCTCTGGGACTGGGCACCTGCAGGTACCCCCAGATTATCCTGAATATAGAGGACAGCACCCTTCCATTTTGGCACTCGGACATCGTCAGGTATTTCAAACTGAGATCTGGAAGCTTTTAGCGACCTTTGGCCCCGGCAACATGTTGTATAGACAGACTAATAGAGGTGAAACAAGATATGGAGATATAGAAATTACGGGATTCAGATATCCTAGATCATGTGTGCCTTACCCCTTTATGATTTTAGTTGGAAATGTTACTGTTAATGTCACTCAAAATGTTTACCATATGTCTTGTTATAATTGCACCCTCACTAATTGTATCAGAGGCATGAGCGTCGGAGAGCAAATATTGGTGGTAAAACAACCCGCTTTTGTTATGCTCCCCGTCAAAATAAAAAAAGATTGGTATGATGAAACGGCATTGCAATTACTACAACACATCAATACTGCCCTTAGCCGCCCAAAAAGAGGCCTGGGATTAATTGTTCTGGGTGTGGTTTCGCTGATCACCTTAATAGCGACCGCTGTTACTGCCTCTGTTTCCCTTGCTCAGTCCGTGCAAGATGCCAAGGTTGTTGATTCTCTGTCTTATAATGTCACAAGGGTTATGGAAACACAAGAGGATATTGATAAAAAAATAAAAATAAGCTGTCTGCTCTGTACGATACTCTCAGAGTCTTAGGAGAAGAGGTCCAAAGCTTAGGACTCAGAATAAAAATTCAATGTCATGTTAATTACAAGTGGATCTGTGTCACAAAAAAGCCTTATAATATATCTGACTTCCCGTGGAAAAAGATCAAAAAACATTTACAAGGCATATGATATAATTCTAATATTTCTCTTGATTTACTGCAGTTACACAATGAAATATTAGATATAAAAACGCGCCTTCAGCCACTTTAGATATTGCTCAAGCTGCTGAAAATTTTGTAAAAATTTGGCTTCTAACTTTCCCAGTCTTCATTCTTTGTGGCAGAGCATGGCGGCTGTAGGCATTGTATTAGTCACTATCCTTGCCCTGATGTGCCTAGCACCGTGTCTTATTAAAGGCATTGTAAAAGAATTTCTGCACATAAAGATGCTTGTGTACCGAAACATGCTGCACCATCACCATCTGTTGGAGCGCCTAAAAGATAAAAAAGAGAGAGCTGCGAGAAAATTGCTTGTAATGGGTTAAACCTTAAAAGCTGCCTGACCAGAGTAACAGCCCAGGCTCCCTGACCCGCCTCCCTCAATAGATATTTAAATTGCATCTGTCACGTTTCGGAGACGGGAACACTATGCTCTCCACACTGATCGTAAGGTATAGGTGTTAAAAGGTTAAATGAGTTTGTTGTATATGATACCATGACTATTCTTGTAATCATAACTTTCTTCATCTTGTAGCTTTTGCATTTTTAAGTAGCAGTACGCTGCAATCCCTCACTCTATGATTTCAGGATTGAAATCATGGACAAGAAGAAGAGGGGAATGAAGAACTTTTAGAATTTTAGGTTTTAAAATATATAGTAGTTTGATGTTAGAAAAACAAGGCTCTTTGGGTTAAAGAATTTCTCTTTGTTATAAATCATTGTATTCGTCTTTCTGTAAGAATGTAACTTCATTTAGTGCTTTCTGAGAAGGACACTGGAAACTTCTGGGTTAAAAGTTAAAACCTGAAAGGCAGAATGTGCTGCATAGAAGATAGCTTTCCCCCTTATCTCAAGGACTCAGAGCCTCCTGACTGATCTGTTCTTAACTAATGACTTAGTTTCCACTGTGTAACAGGCTTCTCCTCAAAAATGCCTTTCCCTGTACTAGGCACCGCCGGGCCAGGTGGTCAATTAACTGTCTCTACTATCATCTGTAAACCGTCCCCATCAATCAAATGTCTCCACTTCATCCTCAGACCCCCTTATCACATTGTTCCCTACATTCTGATCTCATTCCCAGTTGTCTTTGATCTCTCTGTATAAAAATCCCCCTCGGTGAGTGTTGGGGGTTCACTTCTGGAAACAGAAGATTGAACCCCGGCTTGCCGGCCCCAATAAATCCTCCTGCTGATTGCATCGAGTCCGAGTCACTGTGGTCTTTGGGGCGACGGTTCCCGAAGAAAGGCCGTGAGGTCTTACAGTTGAGGCAGAGAAAGCACCTTCCCCCACCCCACCACTGCCTCCAAGTGTCAGGACCTGGAGAAACCTTCATCTGAGAAGAGAGCCATCTTTCTCGCTCAGATAGATAGTGGTTGAGATGGAGGTGCAGTATCAGCAGGAGGCATTAAGAAACTCAGAACTATAATTATTTACATGATGAAAAGGTTGTGCTGTGCAGAGACATGGTGTGATGAAACTATTCCCATCGCATTAATAATAATAATAAAAAGGCCTTCACCTCCCATGACAAGAAGCTGCAAATCTAAATAATTTTATCTTCTCCTCTGATTATTTCCCAGGATACAAGAGTAGCTCTCAGGCAGAGAGAAATTATTCACTGGGAACATTAAAATACTCCCTTTCAGAAATGACTTCAAGATAATATTTGCTGTGTGACTTAGGTAATTTTATGCACACACATACTAAGTTTCTTTCACTAAAATGCTCAATTTCGTTGATGGAGCAGTTTAAACTTCTTATAGCAATTTCATCCACTGTAACAGATACAAAAAGATATATGTCTCAGCTGCGTCTGAAGCATCAGGGATATCCATACAGTGAAGCAGTGCACTTAAAAATTTGTTCATATAAAATGCCGTAAAAATCAAAGCACATCTCAACAAACCAGGCAGGGAAATATTTTAATGATTCTGGTACAGCATAATAAATATTAACTCATTAAGTTTCCAAACACCTAAGCAATGGAGGTTTATGCCTCCCCAGTGAGGAGAAGGCTGTTTTCCCGTTTAAATGAACACAATGTTGCCGTTGTATTTCAGAACTTTGTCTTCTGGGCAAGTTCACAAAGTTAACTCAGTCAGCATGTTCGGGCACTACACACAGCCACAAATGCTAAAATAGAAGCCAGAAGGCCATCAAAATTAATTAGATCATTCTATTTTAGAGCCTCAAAGGACTTGAGAAAGCAAACGGTTCAACCCTTTCATTTTCCAATTGAGAGCAGAATTGTGCGATAATTTGCCCAAGGCATGACTAGACCTAAATTTCTCACTTAACACAGGCAATGCTCTTTAATTTACAGGAGGCTGTATCTGGTTGATAGACTAAATATTATCGGGGGTGCAGAGGGGTGCAGAACATGGAAAATCAATTCACGGTGTTGCTTTAGCAACCATGGAATTCTCTCTGTGGCTTAACATAGTGCCTTCTGGAGAGTCAGCGCTTGGTAAATGATAGCTAAGTGGATGGAGTTCTTGGAAAAAGTCTATTTGCTTCAAAGTGTAGTTCCTTCTGGCCATGGGGAAAACGTGGCAAACTTCCCTTTAATGTGCTTGCCAAGGAGCAGCCTAGCAAACAGCTTTCCTCAGTCTGAAGACAGTAGACCATGCCTCTCCTGGGTAGCACTTGATGCCTCTCCCTATGTTGAATTCACTATTTTCTTCTGTTTCTAAAAGGGTTTCAGGCGGATGCAAACTCAGTCGGCAAGAGTTTCTTACTTGATGACAGTAGTATCAGTCTTCATGAGAAAGTTCTGATAAATAAAGCCCAATTCCAAATAGTATACCATTTTTCAATTTAGGTGTACTGATGTGTTCATTTCTAGAATAACCCTGGTAGCCTCACAATTCCCTCAACATAAAAATCAAGAGAGGTTCTGCTTCCTGGACCTCCACCAGATTCCCTTCCTAGGTAATTTATATATTTTGTAAATTAAGCTTCTGCCCATTCATACGTGACGTGGTTGGTTATCTGTTTTCTCTTTGTTTAAATCGCCACTGCTTCATAAAAATGCCAGACACTTATCATCAGTGCCATTCTTCTTTCATATTGGACCATTTCCTGAATTTACTGTTACCTGCTTCATATGTATGGCTCCTTCTGCCAAGGAAATTATAAATTGCTTACTGTCAAGAGGCACATTTACAATATCAGAGGGAGTAGTCAATGAATTCATATTATTTTACCTCCAGGTTAATTGTTTGAAGCTATTGGAAAGAAAGAACTATGTAAAAGTGCTCTCCAGTCAGGCAGTTTAATTAGAAATCTACTCCTTCCAGAATTGTTTGTGTGTGTTTAGGAAAGAAATAATAATGGAAAGAAGTCCAAAGTAAGTTCACTTAGCATTTCATTATTGAGGAAATTTCTTTCTTTTTACAAGGTTGCTAGTTTGATAGATGAAGAAAGCACCAAACACAGAATATTTGCATTTCAACACAACAGTTAACAGACTCACTAATCTATATATCTTTGTGTTGTTGCTTAGTCCCTAAGTCATGTCTGACTTTTTGCAACCCCATGGATTGTAGCCCACCAGGCTCCTCTCTCTGTCCTTGGGATTTCCCAGGCAAGAATACTGGAGTGGGTTGCCATTTCCTTCTCCAGTGGATCTTCCTAAACCAGGGATCGAACCCACATCTCCTGCATTGACAGGCAGATTCTTTACCATTGAGGCACCAGGGAAGCCCATATCGTTGTGTATATGATGGTAAAATTCGAGTTGGGAAATAACAAGAGTATGTGTATTTAAGTGGGCTTACTCATCCATTATTTTATTTGACAAATATTTGCTAAGTATCTATTATGATTAAGTGCAAATAATGGTCACCCTTCCTTTGGTATCCACAGGGGAATATTTCCAAGACCTCCGTGGACACCAAAATCTGTGGATACTCAAGTCCCTTATATAAAATGGTATTTCCATATAACCTACCATAGATTATTTATAATACCTAATACAATGTAAATACTATGTAAATAGCTGCCAGTATGCACAAAGTCAAATTTTGCTTGATGGAACTTTCTGGAATTTTTTAAAACATATTTTCGATCCTCAGTTGGTTGAATATGCAGATGCAGAACTCATGAAGGAGCACACCTAGGCCAAACCTTTAAAATAAGTAAGTTTTGAGAAAAAGAAGTTTGGGTTGCAGTATGAACGGGGAGAGGCTTCCCCCATAGCTCAGTGGTAAAGAATCTGCCAGCAATGCAGGAGACCCAGGTTCAATTCCTGGGTTGAGAAGATCCCCTGGAGAAGAAAACAACAACCCACTCCAGTATTCTTGCCTGGAAAATCCCATGGACAGAGGAGCCTGGAGGACTACAGTCCATAGGCTTGCAAAAAAGTTGGACAGGACTGAAGTGACTAAGCACACGCACACACGAATGGGGGAGAATCTCAGGCAAAGAAGCCAGT
The DNA here is from genome assembly GCA_917880005.1 of Nanger dama. Taxonomy (NCBI): domain Eukaryota; kingdom Metazoa; phylum Chordata; class Mammalia; order Artiodactyla; family Bovidae; genus Nanger; species Nanger dama. The sequence continues at coordinate 6,780,505 of CAKJTW010000032.1, read as the reverse complement.
AAAACAAAGAGGGAGTATGGGGCAGGGAGGAAATCCCAAGCCATTTAATGTTGTGAGGGTATCAAGCCCAGGCTGGACGGTATAGGAACATGATGATCCAAGAGGGTCATGAACTTGAAGACCTTCAGCTTTGTCCTGTAGGTGACAGGGGGCCACCGGAGGGTCTTAAGCACATGAACCTCACATAGTCAAATTTTGGTTCAGAGAGGTGACATTGGAAATGAGGACAGAACTCAGGAGCAAAGACCAGGGAAAAGGACACCTGTTAGAAGTTACTGTTACCTGCTGAGAGCAAACGCATGCCTAAACAAGGGCTGTGGCAGAGAGAAGAAAATCGGGAAATTGTCCTAATATTTAGGAAGTAAAATCAACAAGATGTGGTGAACAGTTGGGATTAGGAAGCAGTGGGAAGCAAGAAGTCAAGATTGTGCCTAAATTTCAGGCACGTGTAGACAGTGATGATGTTGATCAAGACAGAAAGTCTTGGGTGGGAGACAGCTGTTGTAGAGTTAGGAATGTTGGATACAAAGTCTTTGAATTCCCCCCACCCCAAAAATGCTGAACCACATCCAATTGTCGTTTTGAATCACAGTCTCTCTCATGGACTCCTATTTGCTTCAAAAACTAATAAAAATAGTTGGGTACTATGTAGATAACACACTGCCAAATATCCAGATGGAAAAGATAAGTTACAAAATCAGAACCCAAACGATGTGGTCAGGCTGAAATATACATCAACAAAATTAAATGTAATAGGAAAACATGAAAAATTCTGCATTATAGGATGAGAGTATGTAACTTAATAGCTCTCTGCTACTGCTGCTGCTGCTAAGTCGCTTCAGTCGTGCCCAACTCTGTGCGACCCCATAGACGGCAGCCCACCAGGCTCCCCTGTCCCTGGGATTCTCCAGGCAAGAACACTGGAGTGGGCTGCCATTTCCTTCTCCAGTTCATGAAAGTGAAAAGTGAAAGTGAAGTCGCTCAGTTGTGTCCGACTCTTAGCGATCCCATGGACTGCAGCCCACTAGGCTCCTCCGTGCATGGGATTTTCCAGGCAAGAGTACATGAGTATAAATGGAAATTTTAGTAGCACTTAAACTTTATATAACCTATATTGAGTCTGAAAACTTGGACTCCATTCATAGAAATATGTAATATATTTTTAATAATACATTTTCCAGATTGATGTTGGCCACAAAATCCTCAGAGTTCCATAAAAATATTTCAGCAGCACCACAGTGCATGAGGAGGAAAGGCATGAGTAGATGCGCCTCCCCACCTGTTCAGAAAACTCCTTTCAATTAGAAAAGATCTCCCTTTATGTTTTACACAAAGGGGGATTTGGTAAAATTTCCTCTAACAAAAGAGTTCCGCTTCCGAAGAGTTCCACTTCCAAAACCACTGACTGATCCTAGGGTGTAATCAGCCCATAGCAAACTGTGCACAAATCAAACCACACCTTGGATGTTTTGTGTTCCGTTTCAGGCATCTCATATTAAGGTAGCCACTGAAACACCCAAAAGTTTGCAGGTAGAATGTAACCAGGATAGGAAGATGCAGCCGTCTTTCTCAACTTTCTCTTTCTCTCTAAAGAGATCATTCTAGAAAACAAAACTTAGGAAATAACACACCAACCCAAGCTGGTGTGAGGTTCACAAAAAATAGAAACAAAATAAATTATGTATTTCTATTTTTCAACTAAGAATATATTTTGAGCACTAACAATGCGGCAGGTTTGGAGAAGGAAATGGCAACCCACTCCAGTGTTCTTGCCTGGAGAATCCCAGGGACAGTGGAGCCTGGTGGGCTGCCGTCTATGGGGTCGCACAGAGTCGGACACGACTGAAGCGACTTAGCAGCAGCAGCAGCAATGCGGCAGGTGATATGTAGGTGCTGGAGATAGGGAAAACAGATATGTAAACCAGCCAGTACAGGTACGGACAATGTAAGTGCATATAAGATTCTGGTGTAGATGTCATGTAGTTAAAATATGCATAAAGATTATGCATGGCATTATTTGTAGGTTAAAGAGTCAAAATATTTGAGAACCAATCAACAGCGGCACTGACCGGTTAGAAAACCATAAACAACTAGTGTGGCTATTGCCCATAGTGATAAGTACTAGCTGAAAATCAGCCCTGATTAGAGTCAGAATACTTTTTTATTTACCCTAAAAATTAATTATCCTCTTTAACTCCTCAGTTGACTTTAAGGGGATACATCAGAAAGTAGGAAGAGGTGAGAGGTAATAATTGAACATTGAGTTCATGCTGGTTTTTCTGATTACAGGCATCATGCAATTTCTCTCCTGCCAATTGAACTGTAAAGTTTTTTCCATGGGGGCTTTTGGGCTAAATATGGAAATGGGTGGACTTTGACAAACTGCTTTGGTCAACAAGGTATGAACAGGCCTATTCAGTTGCATTGCTTTTCAAGCCCTTTCTGTGAGATAATTTACATTGTGGGCCTTGGTGGTAGAAAATCATTAATGTTATTACTTTGATTATAAGGCATTTTGGAATAAATGACTTACAGACTAGAGGAACAGTCCATTTCAAAATCAAAATAATCCAAAGGGGCTAATTAGTGCTCTGCCATCACATATGGGCTGGATTGATAGAATATGTTTACTAGCATCATGCTGGGGGCAGAAATAAGACATCGCCCCCACAGGGAAGTACCTGAAAAAGCTGGGAAGACAAAGAACCAATCCTTTATGCAGCTGAAAATAAACAATACTCATAAAGCTTCCACTGCCCAAAAGCAGCAGGGGCGACTTCATCTCCATTAAGAGAATGTGAAGGAAATTGAATATTATAACAAGAAAATGGGCTCCTGCTTGTGCACAACGATTTGTGTGAAGTCAGAATGTCTGCTGACAAAGTCCCTGATACTGGTCCTGAGACAGTCAGAGACAATGTAAGTCATTCTTTTCCCTAGTTATGGGATGCAAGTGCTTGTCCATCTCTGTAACAGAATATAGGCTGAGGACTTCCCTGGTGGTACAATGGATAAAAATCTGCGTGCCAGTGCAGGGGACAGAAGTTTGATCCCTGGTCCAGGAAGATTCCCCATGCCACAGAGCAACTAAACCCATGTGCCACAACTACTGAAGCCCGTGCACCTAGAGACCGTGCTCTGCAGCGAAAAAAGCCACCACAATGAGAAGCCCACGCGCTGCTAGAGAGTAGCCTCTGCCAGCGCAACCAAAAACAAATTAATTTTTAAAAAAGAATACAAGCTGAAGTTTCACCATCAGTTTAGAAGTCTGTGAGCTTCAGCCAACTGGGGTTGGAAAGGAAGCAGTCTGATGATCTGTGATAGCTATGCATAAGGAACGTAAACATGTAAAGGGGAAGCAAAAATGGCTTGTGTTTTACTTTGTTATCAGTAATTCTCCTGTAGGCCTTTCCAAGGCCATGACCAAAAAGGACAGAGAGAACTATGAGTCTTTAGCTTGTACAATGTTAGTGTTTTCTACATGGAGTGTCCAGGAGGGCAGGACATTTTACTTAAAATACACTTCATGTCACTGCTCATGAAAGCTTAACAAATCGCATCTCATTTATCTGTCAAAATTAAAGGTACAAGCACCCAGCTTGCTTCATATTCTGAGGGGAAGACTTCAATGAAGAAGCGAAAATTAAAAGATTTGGAGAAAAAGTATGCAGTAAAACATAAAATACCATATGTCCTTTGGAATTGTAAAATAATTCAAATATATTCCTTAGCTATTAAAAACTCTAGGGAAAAAAAAAAACACTATTTTTCCATATTCATGAAAAGTTCACTAGGGAGAATACCTAAATACCTTTTGGCAGTGTTACAAAGCACTCAGAGAGTAATCTCAAAAGAAGGTATTTAAATAGGCCACCCTCCCCAAAGTTCTTCCAATCTGTGATTATTTACAGTATGTCTTTCTATATTTGAATGCCTTATTCCTAAAAGATTGTAGGATATGAGTATGTTTCGTATTTCACTGGCTTTACAACTGGAAAATACAATTTTCTCAAAACAGAATGGCTCGATTTTGTCAGCTAATATTTTATTATTATTTTACGGCTCCAGTATCATCTGCAAAATAAAATCCCAACCCCTCAGTCGCGTCCCCGGGGCCTGTTGAGCTCTACGTGTGGTCTCCTTGTCCAGCTTTGTGTCACTCCACTCTCTTCCCTCTGTTTCCTGACCCGCTCCCCCAACCCACTGCATTCACCCGACATGCCAGTTCTCTGCCTGGAACACTTTCCTTCTCTATTTGTCTACCTGGAGAAGGTTTACTTCAGCCTCGGTTCTAGAGCCTTCCCTGACTTCTCCCTGTCCTCACTGACCTTCTAGGCAGAACCAAGCCTCTGTTACATCACAGACCACAGTACGGAAGCCATCGCTGATTTCCCACATGGGACCCTCAGCTCCTAGAGGACAAGACACTGCCCCTTGTTCACCCACCACAAAGCCTGATGAGGCAGACAATCAAGAGATGAATGAATGAATGAATGAATGAATAAAATGTCCTATTGAGACGGGCATGGAGATTTCCAGTCAAAACAGCCCTGGAGTCTATCCTCCGAGAAATTTTCTCAGTCTAAGCATATAGCAACGAGGTCTTTGCTGGTAGTCCAGTGGTCAAGATTCCCCACTTTCATTGCACAGAGCGCAGGTTCCATCCCCAATGGGGGAACTAAGATCCCACATGCTGCATGGTGTGGCAAAAAAAAAAAATTTTTTAATAAATATACACACAGAAATGAGGGAGAAAAAAATTTTAAGACAGCCAGACTCAGAAATAAACTAACGCTCTCAGTAATCAAAAACAGAACAAGCAAGTCAAAGTGGTAAGTAGGGTCATAAACCCTGGGCTTGCAAGTTCCTCTTCCAGAAAATGTAATTAGAATAAGAAACACCATACCTGTGGGGTAACCAAGTCTTATCCCATCTGTAATAGGGAGCAAAGTCAGGCCTGGTGGGAAGCTGCCTACCTCTATAGAGTCAGACGGTCTATGTTTAATCCAGGCTCTTCCACCTGCTAGCTGTGTGATTCTGGACAAGTTATCTAACCTACCTGTGCCTCACAAGACAAAAGAGTAAAAATCACAAGAGATCAAATTCCATCTGTCCGAATTCTAAAAGAGCAAGTTGCATACTTTCCCATAAAATAGTTATAAATCAGGAAGTATGTAATGTTTACTCTCTAAAGATTATTTATATTTCTTTTAAAAATTTATTAGTCCAAGTGACTAGATTTTTAGCAGACAAATTTTAGAGAATATTAATTCCCTAACCCACTTAATTATGTGCCATATGATTTGGACATGAACTTGAACAAACTCCGGGAGATAGTAGAGGATAGGGAAGCCTGGTGTGCTGCAGTCCATGGAGTTGTAAAGAGTCAGACATGACTTAGCAACTGAATAGCATATAGACATTTACTTGATGAACCTCAGTATAAGATCTGTCTTAGATAATGATGAAAAGCCTCAGATTGGTAAATGGAAAAGAGCCAGTTTGGGGGTTTTTGGTTTGTTTTTAAGTAACATGTATCTTTCCTATATGCATAAATATGCTTCCTATTGCTTTGCTTCACAGTGCACATTTAATAAAGAGAAACCATTGTGAAGTCCTATTTTCTCACTAGTTTTCATTATAAACTCAGAAGTGCATATCCATAGAAAAGATAACCCCAAAAGAGACTAAAACATTCTGTAAAACAGCTTATTGAGGCTCAGACTGGTCTTAATATACATTAAAAGAGTTAACTACAGTTACATTTTGAAGAATCTCAAGAAGACCACATGAACAATCTTTTCCAGATCTGGAATTCCACTAAAATAATCTCAGCAAATGCCAATCAACAAGATATTATTTTGAATTTGGTGCAACTGAACTTAAATGTAGTCTTCTTCAACAGGTAATTTTACTGGGGAGGGGGAAGAACAAGAGTTGGTTGGAGGGCTCTAGTCACCTAAAGATGAGGTATACTAAAGATGGAAGCACTAAAGAATGGAAACAGATACCGAAAGAGAGAAAAGAGAACCTGCCAAACTTCCCAAAAAAAGCTCCATTCGGTCACTCACAAATATCGGGTTGGCCAACTAGATCGTTCGGGTATTTCTCTAAAATGTTATGCAAAAACCCAGACGAACTTTTTGGCCAACCCAATATATGTTGATGGACAGGGAAGCCTGGTGTGCTGCAGTCCATGGGGTCGCAAAGAGTCGGACACGACTGAGCAACTGAACCTGAACTGAATATATGCTGGGCTCTCTCGAATTCAAATGAGAACTGGTCATGTATCATCACACACAAAAAGAAAGTGGTTTAAAAGAGAGCAGTCTGGAACACAGACAGTGCAATGGGCTCTGAAGCCAGTGACCTATTTTGAAATGCAGCTATCTCCCTTAATAGCTGTGCAGTCTTCAGTATGCTCTTTAACTTCTCTTCAACTCATTGGTAGGTTGGAAATGAAACACCTTCAGTTGTTGTGGGTATTCAAAGAGAATACATTGAAAAGTGCTTTCCGGAACACCAGCACTAAGAAGCTGCTCAAAAAATTTAGCCGTCTTTGTTACTGCAAGACGTGACATGAGGGAGGTCTGAGGAGCGGGGCTTTGAATGCAAACCTGGACCCCTTCACTTACCAGATCTAGGGCTTCACACACAAGTTACACAGTTTGAACTTCTTCAAATCTCAGGTCCCTTATCCATAAAACTGAGATAGTAACCGCCTCATGGCACTGTTATGAAAATTAAATTATACCATGTGCATAGAGGGAGAAGGAAATGGGAACCCACTTGAGTATTCTTGCCTAGAGAATTCCATGGACAGAGGGGCCGAGCAGGCTGCAGTCCATGGGGTCACAAAGAGTTGGTCATGACTTAGCGACTAAACAGCAACAACATGCATAGGCAGTTCAGCATAGTGGCTGGCACACAGGAGTCCTTAATCGGTAGTGGGCACAATTTGGTAAAGCCAATTTAAGCGGCAGGGGAGGTGTGATTAAACAAGGGTCACCAAAGGACCTCTGAATAGTAAGACACTGAGAGGCAAATTTTAATTGGCAATTCCCTTGCAGGCAGAAACATTTGTTTATTATATGCCTGATACTCCATGTATTGATGACTAGCCCATACAGAAAGAGGTGCCGATCCATCTCATATAAAAAACCCAACAAATAAAAATGACTATGCTGCTAAGTCGTTTCAGTCGTGTCCGACTCTGTGCAACCCCAGAGACGGCAACCCACCAGGCTCCCCCATCCCTGGGATTCTCCAGGCAAGAACACTGGAGTGGGTTGCCATTTCCTTCTCCAATGCATGAAAGTGAAAAGTGAAAGTGAAGTCACTCAGTGGTGTCTGACTCTTAGCGACCCTATGGACTGCAGCCTACCAGGCTCCTCCGTCCAAGGGATTTTCCAGGCAGGAGTACCTTCTCCGAAAGCCATTGCCTTCTCCGAAAAAATGACTATAAACACTTTCAAAATATGAACTTCTGCATACATGTTAAATTAAAATGGGAGCTCAGGAGGGAATAGCTAGAAAGATGTTTGAAAATATAAAGCATCTGTCTTCACAGAACGCCAATTAACCTAGTGCCCTCGCTCCTTTAAAACTGTAACTGCCAATTACCAACGTGCCATCCCGTGAAAAGCTTTAGTTTCTTTTTTTCTGTTTAATCATTTTGGATTATTTGTTTTCAGGAATGAAATAGAAAGGTGTAAAATGAGGTGACCGTAATCTTGAAGGTTTCTCTACTTTGATTTCCATTATGCTCATTCAGTATATTAAAACTCAGTCCTACCAAAAAAAAAAAAAAATTCATTCTGAAGTGACTCACTTAACAATACTGGGTGATTCCCTAAACAAAGGAATTAGTAATGTGAAAGCCTGTGCTGTACGATTCCATTTAAAAGAAAGTTAATGTGAGCTGATTGCTTGCAATGCCTCCATAATTAAAAATATACTACAATCACAACTCTGCGGAGATGGGTTAGATTTGCTGAAACCTATTTAACTAGTATAAACTACTAAAATTCTACATAGGGATCATATGGTTTGAGTTCCCTGTAGGAAGACAATTTTCTATTAACTAAGTTTTTTGTTTTTTTAATTTACTCAACTGAGAGGTTCAATACAGCTTCTTTTCTAAAATTTTCACATAGTAAAGCCCCAACTTTGTTCACAGCTGTGCTGCTATGTCATACAGTAACACAGCCTTTCCTGAACAAATAATTTCAGCAGTTTCAACATAAGGGATGGATGTGTTCATTACAAAATGCCTATATTTTAAGTGTCTAGCTTCATTATACCCCTGTGCATATTTTATCCAAACCGAAATAAACCCAACCAAAACTATTCAATTGAAAAAGAAAAAAGTTAAGTGATGGAGAGTGAGGAGAGACTAAAAGGACTGACCATTTGTTACTCGGAGAACCACATTTCTCATGAATCTTGTAGACGTAGCCCAGTACTTGGAGACAGACTTGTTGAGTGAGTGATTCTGGTCCCTCCCTGACCCCATTTCCCTTTATGCTAACTACATTTAAGCAGCAATATTATTTGAACTGCAATTTTAAGAGTTAAAGCTCCTTTTTTCCCTATTTCAATGGGAAATAAGACTATTTTCTAATAGTGATAATAGAAAATAGCACTATTCTCAATAGGAAATAGGGATTCCAATGGGATCGCTGACTACAGTCTAACAGGATGAAATACGTTATGTAGGGGAGGAAAAAGAACTTTTACTCTGCCCTCTGCCAACTAAACCATTGTCCTTTGCTACCAGGTTCCGCAAGAATGAAATCACTAGCTGACCTTCAACACAGCTTGAAAGGAGTTCAGGGTGGGAAGCAGGAATGAGTTCCCAGGTTGTGCTCTGGGCAAAACTGGCAGAATAGGCCTTCAGATAGATAGATATTTTCAGGAGATTTCATGAGTCCAGTTTCTTGCGTCCTCTCATATCTAGAAAAGCGCTAAATCATCAGCAGGGACTTGGTACTAGGAGCCAGCCTCTGCCCAAAATGTGTACTTGACTCAAAGTAACCCCCTTCATTAAAATCACTGACCTGCCCCTGACCTCTTGGGAACAGTCCTTCAGAGCTACCTGAGAGACCACCATCCTCAATTTGCTCCAAATAAAACTTAACTCACAACTCCTACATTGTGGGTTTTTGTTTTTGTGTTCCAGTTGACACTTCTAATGTTTTGTGACTGGGGTTTGTGAATTAAACTGACGAAAAATAATGAACAAAGGAAAAGGTTTATTCATGTGCATGTGGAGGCTTCACAAAAAAGAAGTGAAAATGGAAAAAAAGTGGCTAGGATGGGGACTTGTATACCATTTTAACAAAGGGCAGTAAAGAGTAGACAAAGGACCAGGAGCTGGGCCTTCTAGGGGGTGGTAGAGTGCTAGATGGTAACTATGTGGGCAAAACTAATGGAGGATAAGGGTTATTTTAACAAGGTTTGTTTATACAGCCTTAAGTCAGTGCCCTCTCCAGAGGTATGAGCCTTCCCCAGTGATTAAGAGTTGCTCTCTTCCCAGTATGGGAAGGGAAGACAACTTTACAAATGGAAATTTATGCATTTTGGTGCTCTAAGGCAAAAGTTATTGGTGGTACAATCATAAACACACAATTTACATACACAGATATATATAAGATATGTGAACAATTCTTTAAAAAGACTGCTTTGGAATGGAAATACTACAAATTATTTTGCAAAATGTCATTTCCCATGTTACATTCCAGTCCTGCACCTACCCTATTAATTCAGTACTTAAAAAAAAACAAACCAGAAAATATAAATCATACCCCTAAAGCACGACTATGCCAGGCACCAAAATTACATAGCATGATGATGCATAATTATGGCACTTTCAAACAGCATTTGAGAATGTGTCACAAGCGATGAAAAATGTAATTTATTTCTACTGACAGATATTAATTGCTCTGTGTTAGAAAACGTTTGAACCATTCCTGATAAGCAAAAACGGTAACATAAATGCCTCAAAAACAACTGCAAGGGAAGAGGCATAGTCCTAATCATAAAAACTCCCATAGCATAAGGAAAGGCAATTTCTCAAAGAGGACATCTATTATTAAAATTTGCAAGTCGTTGCCATGACACAGTAGGAAGGGGCTCAAATGTGAAGTCGCTTCCAGCAGGTCTAAAGTGTTATTAATCTCTGATAGAGCAGGGGACTAATTGGAGTTTAGGATTCTGCCCTGTTTCCTTCACAAATTGTCTTTGTTAAGGCAAAACTGGATAGTTGCAGAACTTTCAGAACGGACAGGCACGTATGTGTAGAACAGATTGCTCCTTTAAAACTGAACCCTAAATGGTCACAAATGAATCTCACTTATGGTTTAGCAGGGCCATGCTTTTTGCTTGTTACAACTAGGGCTACTCTAACTCTTCATGGATTTTCATCTGTTATTTTAGAGATTATGGAATTTGCATTGCAATGTTAAGTTACATGAGCTTCCACAGCTGGAGTGGCAGACCAAAGTCATCAGAAATTTCATGAAACACTGCTATTTTCAAGACAACTCTAGGCAAGCTCCACCAACTTCATCACCTCCCAAAACCTGTGTCAACACCCACACCATTTATACATTATTAGAGCCTGTCTAATCTCATCCATAGCTGTATACAGCAGTGCTTCCAACTTTCTGGTCTTGGCACCATTCTGACACCTCATGTCCAAATTCTGCCCCCATATCCTTACGTCTTTATTACTGGGGGGCTGGAAATTGAGTTAATCATGAATGGCCAGTGATTTCATCAATCATAATGCAACCCCAAATGACCAGGTACAGAGAGCCTCTGGGAAGATGAACCCATCAGGTTGCTGGTGTGGTAGGAGGGGTGGTGCCCTTGGAGAAGGCATGGAGGCTCTGTGCTCCACCTCCCCTCACCTTGCATCTCTCCCACCTGACTGTTCTTGAGTTGCATGCTTTGAAATAAACCAGTAATAGTAAGCAAAGCACTTTCTCAGTTCTGGGTGGAGGTGCAAGGGTATGGTATAGAAACCCCCAACTTTATAGCCAAGTCAGACAGAATGTGAGGATAACCCGGCATCCTGATACCTGAGCAACGGTCACCTGAAATGAGAGCTGCTTTGCAGGGCTGATCCCTTAAACCTATGGAGTCTGATGCTAACTCAGGCAGTCAGATTCAGGACTGAATTGTATTGTAGGACACCCAGTTGGTGTTCACGGAGAAGGCAATGGCACCCCACTCCAGTACTCTTGCCTGGAAAATCCCATGGAGGGAGGAGCCTGGTAGGCTGCAGTCCATGGGATCGATAACAGTTGGACACGACTGAGCGACCTCACTTTCACTTTCACACACTGGAGAAGGAAATGGCAACCCACTCCAGTGTTCTTGCCTGGAGAATCCCAGGGACAGCGGAGCCTGGTGCGCTGCTGTCTGTGGGGTCGCACAGAATCGGATACGACTGAAGTGACTTAGCAGCAGCAGCAGCAGTTGGTGTTGGTGAGTTGGAGAAACGGTGTGCAAAAGACCATGTATTTGGTGTCAGAAGGGAAAAAAAAAAGACTTCCCACTGATAATGTTCTGTTTTTTTGATCTGGCTGCTAGTTACATGGATCTACTCAATTTGCAAGATTCATCAAACTGTTGACTTATTTGAGCACTCTTCTGTATATATGTTAGTGAAAGTTGCTCAGTCATGTCCAACTCTTTGTGAACCCTGTGGACTATACAGTCGATGGAATTCTTCAGACCAAAACACCAGAGTGGGTAGCCTGTCCCTTCTCCAGAGGATCTTCCCAACCCAGGGATCGAAGCCAGTTCTCCTGTATCGCAGGCAGATTCTTTGCCAGCTGAGCCACCAGGGAAGCCCAAGAATACTGGAGTGGGTAGTCTATCCCTTTTCCAGGAGATCTTCCTGACCCAGGGGATTGAACCGGGGTCTCCTGCATTGCAGGTGGATTATTTACCAACTGAGCTAACAAGGAAGCTCAAATATGTTATATGTTCCTGAAAAGTTTATTTTTAAAAAATGTGTCCAGGGTATAACAGTGTATGTGTCTATGTAGCCACGCGCTCTTCTGACAGATCCTAGTCTGCTCAAGGAAAGAGAAAGATCTCCAAAACTTCAGACATTTCTTCTCCTTGGAGCTTAAGAGAATAGAGTACAAGAGAAAAAATAACAGAGAAGAGTGAGTAGCCTGGGTCTGTGTGGGAACAAGAGAATCATCAGGAGGCTGACCAAGCCTCCTGTAAAATTTCATGGCGGGGGTGGGGGTGCTCGATTGAAAGTTATGCTCCACCGTTTAAAGTGAGAAAATAGAAATGTAAATAATCTCCAATCCAAAGTGGCTTTTAAATTCTCCATTAATGGAAAATTCGATATGTAGACAGTACTACACAAAGGATAATTTCACATTATAAATTGAGGAAATTTTATCAGTTCAGCTTAGTTTTAATAGCCTTAGTTTTTAGTGGTATCTTCTTAAAACTTATCTTGGCAGTACAGTACACCATTGAACCAGGTGGACTTTCTAAATCAAATTATAACGAGATTAATGTTTCAGTTTTCCCCACGTAGAGCCATATATTGCACCTCAGCTTTAATACTGATTTCTTAAGTAAGCCGTCTTTTTTCTAACAAATTACCTCCCCTTGAATTTAAACAAAATATCTCCACTTATGTGGATGCATATCTCTTTTGCCTGGACACTCTGGCAGAGACCTTGTGAATCTCTACGTTACTGGGAGATATCTGACTAGCCAATTTGATTTAATCAAGCTAACTCTCATCAAGAAATGTCATCATAAATGATTGCAATGCCTAAATTCAAATAAAAGCATAGCAAAAAAAAGTCATACTTTGGAAAGTATGTTTGGAAAAATTCCATCATGCTCTCATCACACTTTATGGAGAGTTAACTATTAATACATGTTAGCAACTGAGCCAGATGCTGGACCCTGGAGAAGATGAATAACGCACTGATAAGGAGGAGTCCTGGCTTGCGAACTGTTCACAGACCAGGGAGAAACGGCCATATAACATACACTATGGCACAGTCAGGTACCGCTGTTGGAGCCAGAGAGAGGAAGACTCAACGCTGAGAGTGTCGGAACCAACGTGACAGAAACCACGACGCCACAGTGAGTCTTACAGACGATAAAGTTGATGGGAACTGGGAGGGTATTCTAGGCGCATACAGAGGACATGCAGCAGCTCATGCCACCAGCTCTAGATGAGTGCCGTGACGTGCATGCCGGAGGCTGGTGGAAGATGAAGTGGGAAAGGAAGGCCATGAACAAAAGAAGCTCCTAAAGGAATTCCATTTGAAACGGGTTTGCAGTTTTAGGACATGGCTGGCAGTTATGAAGGACAGACTGGGAGGGCACTCAGGAGATCTGACCTAGAAGGCTGCAGAAGGCTACAGGAGAACCAGGGAGCTTAAATCAGGAGGGACAAGGGGAGCGGAACCAGATTCCAGAGACTCTGTGCAAATTAGCCCTGACTGAGGGATGCTGGGAGGGATGGGGGGCAGGAGGAGAAAGGGACAACTGAGGATGAGATGCTGGATGGCATCACTGACTCGATGGACGTGAGTCTGAGTGAACTCCGGGAGTTGGTGATGGACAGGGAGGCCTGGTGTGCTGCGATTCATGGGGTCGCAAAGAGTCCGACACGACTGAGCGACTGAACTAAACTGAACTGAAGGGACAAGGAGGGACTAGGGAGACAGGGACAAGGAAAAGTCTAGGCTGACTCTAACGTTAACAGGATTAAAATGATAGGAGGCATGAGGGGAAGGGGATTAGAAAGGAATGGAGTGGGGACTAGTCTTGTCCTGAATTTCCACTGGCAGAACTATAGATTCCTCCTCTGACCCCGCCCACGAACAATCACTCCCAGGTTTCTTTCTGGCTTCACAGTATGGTGAGACAAGGAATACGTGAGGAAAACTAAATATACAGAGGCAATTCAAGGCTTGGAGAATTTTTTTTTAGACACGTGCATGTAGGGTGCCTGGGAGAAATCAAGGTAGAAATTGCAAGTAGTCAGAAATGCAGCCCTTAGTCTAAGAAAAGTGGTTGAATCTGGAGACGGATTCCCGTGTCCTATCCATAAGGATTCGTTAAGGGTGTTTCGTGGTGAGGGACACATAATAATGGAACTCCTTCAGTCACTTTAAGGAGAAGTCACCATTTTTGTGGTCTTCATGGGCAACGGCCTTCAATGTAAACTGTGATGTTCTCTGTCACCATTATGATTTTTAAGAAGAGTACATGAGCACCTCTGAGTTAATCTGAGAAAGGATATAAAAATCACATTATAAGATTAAGCCATCCAGGAAAAGCCTGGAGGGGAAAAAAGACCAGTAAACAAACAAAATATCACAGCAATTCTCCACTGTCCAATAAACAAATCTGTGAAATCCCTGTCCTCTCCTGCCCATGTTAAATTAAATTACTATTCTAATTTGGAAGATTAATTAACATTTAACTACTCTGGGTTTAAAATGCATTCGCGATTTAAAAATGCTGAACTCAGTCTTGGTTTTCCTTTCTCCCACCCTCCATTCTATGCCCAGAATATCTCTCAAATATCAATTCCCAATCTCAGCAGTCATATGTAGCCTCCCTCTTCTGCTCTCAAAGCCTTTTCCATGAACCCTCTTCTGCTATCCATAATATCCGACCTTGACCTACAGAAGTTTTTGAGTCTCCAACTCAATTTTAATCTTCATGGGAAGAAAGCCATGTTTTTCCCCATCTTTATGCCTCTCCTCCAAGCAGCAGACTCATCATGCTGACAGTAAAATGCAGTGGAGCAAATGGAGTAAGATTAACCTAGAAACTGACTGGAATGAAGAAAATGAATGAGTAGGGATATTTTTGGCTTTTAAAAATGTTTTTAGAAGGAATGATTTTGCACCCCTGCTGACCTTTTTCTTCTCTTTCCTCCTACTTCTTTCTAAGCCTACCAACCTTCGTTGAGCTTTTCATCATTCTGCAGAGATTTCCTTAGCTTTGAGCTTCAGACCAGGGTGGCAAGGAGTCTTTAAAGGGAGAGGAAGGGAAGCAGTAAGAAGGCAGCTACCTGGGGCAACATGGATTAATAATGGATCCCCTCTCGAATGTAAACTGGGGTAACCATCATGGGAAACAATAGAGAGGTTCCTTAGAGAACAAAAATAGAGCTACCATATGATCCAGCAATCCCACTCCTGGTCATATAGCCAGACCAAATTATAACTCAAAAGATACACACAACTCTATGTTCATAGCACCACTGTTGACAAAAGCCAAGACATGGGGAGAACCTACATGTCCATTGATAGATGAATGGATAAAGACGCTGTGGCGTCGACTTATATATATAAAGGAACACTGTTCAGCCATGAGAGGGAGCAAAATAATGCCATCTGCGGCAGCATGGATGGACCTAGAGATCACCACACTAAGCAAAATAAGTCAGAAAGAGAAAGGCAAATAACATATGATATCACTTACACGTACAATCTAAAATTGGATACAAAGAAATGTATCTACAAAGGAGGAACAGATTCATACACGACAGATCAGACTTGGGGCTGCCAAGGTGGAGAAGTGTTGGTGAGGGAAGGACTGGCAGTTCAGGATTAGCAGATGCAAATTCTTATATATAGGGTGGCTAAACAAGGTCCTACTGTATAGCACAGGGAGCTATAGTCAATATTCTGTGATAAACCAAAATGGAAAAGAATACGAAAAGGAAGATATATATGCATATATATATGCATATATATATATATACTTTGCTGTACAACAGAAATTAACATTGTAAATCAACTATACTTCAATAAAATTTTAAAATTAAAGAATTAAAAAAACAACGAGGACCCTCCTCACTTCCCCATCTCCAGGCTCCCTAATTCTAGATACTAAAGTTCTTCATTTCTGACGTGGAGACCATTTCAAACTAATTCATATCTCCTTACATAGATACTGCTATTAACCACTGGCCTCTTCAGGCACTTTGTACGTTATCGAAGTGTTTTCACATTCACTTTCATTAACATTTCATTATGATGAAAATGCTAAATAACCATAATCGTTCTTCTAAATTGGAACCTCAGGGTGAACCTGGGAATAAAGTCTAAAGAGAATTTGATGATTCTCTCAACTAATTTCTAAAAATTAGACAGCAAACCTGCCTGCCTCACGAGTGAAAAATTGCCTTATATCTATCTACTACAGAAAAATTTTATTCTTTTTGTCCCTTCTGTCTGATGTTTGCTCAGAAAATAAAAATTCCTAAGGGGTGAACTCATCCATCCAAATGCTATCAAGTGCTGTGGTTATTAGATCTGGAACTCTTGTTTCAGTTAGCAAACTTTACCAAGCTGAAAGCGTAATGGATCCAAAACATGCGAGGATGAAAAGCACCAGAGAAAATATGGAGACCGTTTGTTAGTAACAGCGCTTGTTGGTTCCTTTTAAGTTTCTGTCCTAGATGGCTAACCCTCTCGTCTTTCAGAACAATGACAGCCCACACCACTCATTCCGAAAGTAGATGAAGCCACTGAGAACTCTGGTGCCAGTGAGGAGGAAAAGATGGTCTTCTTTAATTAAGTGAAAGTCATTGTTCCCTTTCGCTCCTAATACAACTTGGGCTCATCTCACACGGGAACTGTCTATTCGGTCAATTGGATATTTTTGGTAGCTTTACAGTTATGGAGAAATAATCATTCATTTTCAGACTGTGAAATTTCATCTCATACAAAAAAATTTTTTTAGAATTCTGAACTATCATTTTCTTTGAATCCCTAAGTACTGTTTAAATCCATTTTCTTGCTATTATTTGTTGGTGTTCAATGACTCTGCAGAATGACTCTGCTTCTGTTTTTGATCTGAGACGTTAATGCATTTTTATTTTTCCTGGTGCTGTGCACACAAGGTTTCTGACACTGAACTGGGGACAGTGACTGGAGGAAGACCACCACACTGATGGGACACAGACTTCAGAGCTGGATCGTTACTCTGCGTTTGGAATTTGTCACCCATAATTTCAATCGTCACCACAAGTGTAGGCATAATGGACCAACCTACACACACACACAAACACACACACACTCTCAACACGGTGTGCTGCTCTGAGCACAATACTCTGCTGGCTGGTTATCTGTGTGTGTGTACACAAGTGTGAGCTCAGTTGTGTCCAACTCTTTGCAACCCTATGGACTGTAGCCCACCAGGTTGCTCTGTCCATGGCATTTTCCAGGCAAGAATACTGGAGTGGGTTGCCATTTCCTCCTCCAGGGCATCTTCTCCACCCAGAGCTTAATCTGTGTCTCGAGTGTAAATGATGCCCTCGCAGCTGCTGATCCTCTAATAGACCAAGCCCCTCTCCTGGTTTTATTTCACTGCAGGGCTGGCAACAGAAAGAGGAAGTTGGGGAGCAGGAAATGTAATAAATTCCATGACTACTTCTTCCCCCTCCCTCCACCCTGTCTCCCACTATCGGCATCACAGACATTCCTGATATCAGAATCCACCAGGAAGTCCCTTGCTTCCCTTTTTTATCCTGAGTCGCCTGTGATGAGGAACCATGCAAGTGCCTGAGCTGGTTCATCAGCTGAACAAAAGCAGTTCAAGTTTCCATGTTCCCTGATCCGATTCTGAGGATGGACTGCTGTAACGCTTCAAGCTCAGAGCGACGCAGCAAACCCCATGCAGGTTGTAAGTATTAGAAAAATTCAAGAGCATAACTACCCAAGGGCGGTCACTCAGCAAGGTCACAATATTCAGACATCCTTCCCCAGCCAGGCACCTGCCCCTCATCATTCATGAGTCTAAACATCATAACGATCCTTGGAAATTCATTGAACGATGCTGGGAACAAGCCAGGAACTACATCAAGGGTACTAGCCTGTGTGTTTCTACGAGCATGCCCACCCGTGGAAGCAGAAAGGGAATCCCATCCTTCAAAACAAAACTAATCGTGGAGATTCCCTGACAGTCCAGTGGTTAGAGCTTTGTCCTTCCGCTAGACGGGGCACAGGTTTGCTCTCTGGTAGAAGGCAATGGCACCCCCACTCCAGCACTCTGGCCTGGAAAATCCAGGAGCCTGGTGGGCTGCAGTCCATGGCGTCGCTAAGAGTGGGACACGACTGAGCGACTTCACTTTTCACTTTCATGCATTGGAGAAGGAGATGGCAACCCACTCCAGTATTCTTGCCTGGAGAATCCCAGGGACGGGGGAGCCTAGCGGGCTGCCATCTATGGGGTCGCACAGGGTCGGACACGACTGAAGGAACTTAGCAGCAGCAGCAGCAGCTGGGAAATAAAGACCTCGCCTGCTGCACTGGGTGGCAAAAGAAAAAAAGAAAAAGAAGGAACAGGTCTTGGTTTTGCTTACATTCTAATTGTTGTTACTTTAGTCATCTCCCACTCTTTTGAGACCCCATGGACTATAGACCACCAGGCTCCTCTGTGCATGGGATTTCCCAGGCAAGCATACCATTTCCTTCTCCAGGGATCTTCCCAAACCCACATCTCCTACACTGGCAGGCAGATTCTCTACCACTGAGTCACCTGGGAAGCTTACATTTTAATACTCTGCTTTAAAAAAATATATAGTTATCAATACCACATAAACCTCAGTAGTACAGACTAAGCTATTTTCTCTATAGCTTCCCCAGTATTTCGAAGAAGCCTTGAAACCCACTATACTTCCTGTGTTCCAAGAGTTCTAAAAACACTAAATTTTTTAATGTAAAAATTATTTAAAATATCAATGAATACAATCAATCCCAAAACACTTTAAAGCAACCATTATTAAAATTTTTCTCAGAGAGGAGACCATAACTAGTTAACAGCCTCTGAAACCTATCTTCAGGCACCACTCAGGTGGAAAGTGTAAGGAAAACACACGCTGGTCAGTTAAGCCGCTTTTAAATGCAGCACTAAAAATGCATTTCACGCCCAGCTTCATCAATCACCAACCAATCTTACTTTGCATCTTGGCTACCAAAAGAAAATGAGATTTGTTTCCCTGAAGAAATATGTCAAAGCTCTGCCTGAATTATTAAGCTTTACTCTTATAGAGAGAAACTGAGTCGGGGAAAAAAATGAAGAAAATAGAAAAAGAAATAAAATTAGACCCAGGTTGCCATCTACAGACTGTTGTCAGCACTGCTCATTCCTGAAGCACCAAATATCAGAATATCAATAAATATCAGCAGAAACATAAAAGGCCAAAATGTATAAGTATAATCGCAATGATTGCAAAAATCAAGATAGCCTATGAAGTCTCTCTTTTTTCTAATTAATATGAGAATACTAAAGAACACTGATAAAAAAAATCTTCACAATTTAACATATGCTCTGAAGGAAGCATAGTTATGATTCCTTAACTCTAAAATTTTAACACTTAGAAATAAAGTTGGATAGATTATATCATTCCAAATTTAAAATATTTTAAGCATCAAAAACTGTTTCATCTCTAAAATAGAATTCTTGCATTTTTGATGTGATATTTGTATATACTGAGAATTGATCATCATAATAAGTCTAGTTAAAATCTGTCCCCATTCATGGTTACAAAATTATTATTCTTGTAATAACTTTTAAGATCTACCCTCTTAGCAACTTTCAAATATGCAATGCAGTATTAATTTCCTGCATTTTTGGCTCATTATCTTGACTCTCTATATACCTTCCCTTTCATTTTGTTTCAAGTTTTTATTGCTTTTCCCTTTCTAAAGAGTAAGAGCCCTCTGGAGGCACAAATGTCCAAAATCACACACTTGGTTCTAATTACTAAAACAGATGCTATTAAAGCAAAAAGCAACTGCAATAATAACTGAACTTGGACACTGAAAGAGAAAAAAAGAGAGAGAGAGAGAGAAATAAAGACCGATACTTTTGCTAATATAACCTAGAAAATCTCCTAAAGCCAAAGACATCTGGAGGGAGATCTGATAAGGAGAAATAGTTCAATTTTCAAAAGAAGGGATTTAAGCTAAATCCCTAAACTTATCAAGTGATGATTTAATCTCGTAAATGGTACAAAAGCTTTTTTTTTCATTTTCCCTGGGAAAACTGTTTTGGAAGCCAAGATTCATTTTCCAGGTCATATGTTCTTTCTATCAAGATGAAAAGATACAAGGTGCTCCATCTAAACTCTTGTATATGCTTCTAAATCCACGGTACAGGCCTCTCGCACACATGTGCGTGCTAAGCTGCTTCAGTCGTGTCCGACTCTGCGACCCCATGGTCTGTAGCCCGCCAGGTTCCTCTGTCCATGGGATTCTCTAGGCAAGAATACTGGAGTCGATTGCCATTTCCTTCTCCAGGGGATCTCCCTGACCCAGGGATCAAACCTGCGTCTCTTACGTCTCCTGCACTGGCAGGCAGGTTCTTCACCACTAGCACTACCTGGGAAGCCCAAAAGCCTCTTACTGGGAACAAAAATTCCCCACACCTTCATTTAAAAGATACCAGCCATTGTCCTATGTAACACCAAGATATAGCAGTGAAAACCTACTATCTACACATTATAAAACCACATTGCAAAATAAACACTTAACGTGGCCAGTTAAAACCAGTGCAGATTCTCTAAAGACTGGGGAAGAATAGCTGAGGTCTTCTACATTTTCTTAGCACTTTAAAAATGTGACTTGTTTTCGTATTCAACATGTTTTGGTTATTTTCACTCCCACAGATGAAACTATTGTTGAAAACTATTTGTGGGGACTTCTCCGGTGGTCCAGTGGTTAAGACTTTGCTTTCCAAAGCAGCAGGTACGGGTTTGATCCCTGGTCGGAGAGCTAAGATCCTACAAGCCTCGCAGCCAAAACACTTTAAAAACTCAAAACAGAAGCAATATCATAACAAATTCAATAAATACTTTACTAATGGCCCACATCAACAACAAATCTTTTAAAGAGATCCTTGAAAATATAGGGAAAAAAATCTTTAAAAAAAGAGAAAGCTATGAATTTCTACAAAGGCAAAAACACTGATGATTTGACTTTTTAATAATGGTTACTTTCCTGTAAAACATGGAAGTGCTGATTCAGCTTCTTGTGTTTCCATGTTTCCATGAGTGAAATAACCTAAAGAGATGATGGTCCCCTCTCTCTTGAGGGAAAACTGCTAAATCTAAAGATTTTCAAAAAATAAATTGAGAGTAGGACCTAGGATTTTCATAAGCTACTAAGAGCCACACAGAAAATAAGCAAGTAACATTTTATGAAAGCCTTTAATCGAAAATGATTCATGAAAAGTTTAACATGAGTCTTGTTTCTTAATGGATTTTAAAATATTACAGAGACATCTATTTTGTAACTTCCCTCATTCATTCACCAGTATCTATTAAGTGTCTCATCTCTCAGACCTAGTTATTGGGGATTGAAAAAAATAAACTAGTAAGACATATCCCATGGCCTTGATGGTTTTGCAATCTCATATATACTGATTAAAATAAACCCTCTATTATTTTTAATGTTCACATGTAAGGCATGCTTTTTCAGGCTAGCTTTTTCCTTCGATGCCTGCCGTACAACAATGGTAAAGAATCTGCCTGCAATGAAGGAGACCTGGGTTCAATCCCTGGGTCAGGAAGATTCCCTGGAGAAGAGAATGGCAACCCCACTCCAGTATTCTTGCCTGGAGAATTCCATGGACAGAGAAGCCTGGTGGGCTACACAGTCCATGGAGTCGCAAAGAGTCAGACACGACTGAGCGACTAACACTTTCACTTTTTCCATACAACAAGCATTCACTAAACATCCATTGACTCCATTTTACCCTGGCTTCCCCATTTCATGGTCACTGGAAGAGACTGAACAAACTTAAAGATAAAATCAAAACTACACAGATAAATCTTAATATGAATCCAAATGTTGCAGAAAGCTAATGGGGCCAAAGAAAGTTAAATAACTTGCCCAAAGTCAAGAGCAGAACTGGGACAAGAATCTAGGACTCTGGGTTTCCAGCTAATTATCATTTAAATCTTTGAAACCTTAAGCCCTTTCCACTTTCTTCTTGTGGAACTGACTCCTTCATTTCACCTGTTCTTTTAACTTCGTCTTGCACATCTCTCTTCTGACCCTGTAACCATCTGAGCAGCATCTTCTAAGCCCTCACACAACTTTGTGCTGTCTCCTTAGCTGTGAACCCCACATGAGCTGCGATTCTAATGTGACGCTTTGTATGGACTTTGAAGTGAGCTGGAGCTCTCAGGAGGAAGACAGAGCTCTGGCCATGAATCTGAACCTTGATCCCATTCACCCCTTTTTCAGAGCAGCCCAGCATGTCCTCCTGCGGAGATGAGTGGATCCCAGCGGGAGGGAGAAGCAGTCACTCCTCCAGCCATGTCCCCGCCAGCCCAGCTGCCCACAGCATCATCCCACACTCATGTCTTCACCCCACTGAGACCACACTTGGAGTGAAACCAAAAAGAGCCCGTCTTCACAAAAAGTGAACGTGAAAAGGTCACAATTCTGACAGCATGCCTGCTTAGTCGACCCCATGGATTATACAGACCATGGAATTCTCCAGGCCAGAATACTGGAGTGGGTAGTCGTACCCTTCTCCAGGGGATCTTCCCAACCCAGGAATCGAACCCAGGTCTCACACATTGCAGGTGGATTTTTACCAGCTGAGCCACCAGGGAAGCCCTAGTTTATCCCACTTTTATCCTATAATCTTGTATGAATGCAAAATGCTTTAAATTAGTTTATACCGTCTCTCACCTGGTAATGCAAGGTATGTAACTGAATAATTCAGTACATACCATTTATTGGTAAAGTTGTGTGGGTGTTCTCTTGGATATCAGTGAAACACCTTTTTGAAAAAGTGATCTGTGACTAAAAGCAGTTAGTAATAAATGTGAACAAGAGTTGTAGACACACAAATAAGAGAGATCACAAGTAGGTGGTAGAAATGTTAATCAAGCACTTTTAGCTGCAACACAGGGTGGTAAAATTTACCTTTCTCAATAAGAACACTCAAGAAATATTTTCTCTTGAAGCATATCCTCACAGCACAATTGCTAATTACAACTAGAAATTAAGCGTGAAAAACACCAGCAATCTCTCATACACAGAAAGTCTTTGAAAACTCTCATAAGTGACAAATACTCTGTGAGTCCAGGAAAACAAACAGATCTACTTACAAATTAAAACTGTATCACAGCCTTAAGATAATGATCATCAGTAATAACAATATAATAATAATAACAGACTTACCACTGTTTGGGATTGTTTGTGGTGAACTCTCTAACTTGGCCTTTTGTTTCCCTTTCGTGGGTTTTTCTGAATTCACATCTTTTTTCCCTTTCCTCTTTGGGGGCTGAGGAGATGAGTTGTCACTGGATCCAACCGTCGACTTAGACTGGCGATCATTTCCCTACATGGCAAAAGATTAACTCTTAACTATTGGCTGATGAACGCTCGAGTGATAAGTACAAGTCACTAACATGTTAAAAGGGGCAGGGGCCAGAGGTGGGCGTTCTGTGCTGATTCTGCTTCTGTCCATTTCCTACATTAAATTCTTCCTGGTGGCAGAGGAGTGGTCTACTAGGGGAAGGAGAATAAAAATGATAGCACTTGAGGGACTTCCCCGGCAGTCCAGGGGTTACAACTTCTCCTTCCAGTGCAGGGTGCACAGACGTAATCCCTGATCAGGGAGTTAATCTCTCACATGCTTTGCAGTCAAAAAAAAAAAAACAAAACCCAGAAGCAATATTATAACAAATGTGAAAGACTTTTAAAAAATGGTCCACATCAAAAACATTTTTAAACAAATAATAGCACTTGACAACTACTGAGTATTGATATGTACCAGGTGTTGCTATTTCATAACTGTCTCACTCAGTCCTCATAACCTGAGAAACAGGTACTGTTATCGCCCCATCGTACGGACAAGCAAATGAGGCTTAGAGGTTAAGCCTGGCCAAGGTCATAGCCAGCAAGGACCAGAGCCAGTCCGCTGTCTCAACCATCCTCTTCCTCCTGCACCTTTCAGAAGAATCAGCAGATAGCTATTGGATGAGGAATGATGACAAAACCCAGTTCAATCAGCTAATCGAGAAATACCTTCTTAACGAGTTGTCACAGTGAGCACATAGGGATCATCATGCAAGCAGATGCGCACTGTGCTTAAAGAAAACCTGCCGTGCTGACTCATCTGTCGGTGACTTCCACCATCTCTATGAATCGCAAATCCAGAGCAACAGAGACACGAGCGGCTCAAGCCACATACCCCCCGCCACCATTCCTGCAAGACAACCCCGCGGACCACACCTGTGGTGGCTGCCTCTGATTCCCATGTGTGTCTCGAAATGAAGACCTGGCCTCTGAAAAGGGGGCTTCCCAGCGTGGAGGTAAGGCTGAGCTCAGTGGCTGCTGTGGTGGGCGCAGGTACAGCTCCTGGGGAGCCGCATAACAGCCACTACAGGGGTGGCCCCTGTACCCGAGGAGCAGCTGTGCTGCTTCTCTGTGCAAGAAATTCCCTCCCTAACAAGACAGCCTTGGCCTTAGGACACTCAGGCGCTACACTTACCTGAGTGTGTGAGGTGTGAGGCTGCAGGCAGCAGAAATAATGCACGTTGTAGAGACCCTGACTCAGTCACTGCACTGCCACCAACCACCAATGGGACCTGGAGGTAACTAGTTCCTACCTTCTTGGAACCTATTTCCTTATCAATTCAGTTGAGTTCAGTTCAGTCGCTCAGTTGTGTCCGACTCTTTGTGACCTCACGGACCCCTTATCAACTGGATGGGGTTAATGTGCCTGCTGTTAGGTCTCTTACATGAAATGAAATGGTAACATTTATAAAGTAACCGGTATAGTACCTGGCAGGCCTCCCTTGTGGCTTGGTGGTAAAGAATCTGCCTGCAATGCAGGAGACGTGAGTTTGATGCTTGGGTAGGGAAGATCCCCTGGAGAAGGAAATGGCAGCCCATTCCAGAATTCTTGTTTGGGAAGTCTGAGGACAGAGAAGCCTGGCAGACTACAGTCCCTGGGTTTGCAAAGGAGTTGAACACGACTTACCAATTAAACAAAATAAACAGTGTCTGGCGTGTAGTTTTACTCAAAGACTATCAGAGGGCTTCCTCCAAGAGCAGAGAGTTAATATCTTTTTCTTAAAAATCTTATCAAATTTACACCATATTGGGTGCAATTTTATGCAACATCTGTACTATGCTAGTATCTGAAAATAAATGTAGTAATGTTAAATAAACAAATCTGCCTAGAAACCTATTATAACTGCTCATTTTAAACATTTAGATATTCAGTCATCCAGAAGTGTTTAAATAGCTTTAGCTATCACCCAATTAAGAATAGAAAATTTCACAGCTTTACAAATGAAGTTATTTATGCTATTTTGTCATAGCCTACAAGAAAATGAATTATGCATAGATTTATTAACAGTATGAAAACTTGTCCAAATCTATAACACTTTTTTGCATAATTTAATTTCCTATTCCAACTGCAATTTAAACATACAGTTTCCACTTAATTATTACATTAACTGCAACCAGAGTTGGGGTCTTTTTTCTTTCCTTTTCTTCAATGATTATTTCTTGCAAAGCCATAAACTGCCAGGCAGGAAAAATGGCTAATGTGATTACAGTGGAGATTCCAAAACCATCGTATGAGAAGGAACCATCAGCCTGGTCTCACATTCTAGTCTATTTTCAAATTAGTCTATTCATCTCAAGATTCTAAAACTTTAAAAGCCTTGAATGAAAGGAGTAACCCTTCTAGCAAGCCTACTAGAATGTTCAGAGATGCTGTTCAACTTATCAAGACTAAAATGAAACAAAGAAAGCAAAACTCTGGATCTCATCATGACAGGGTTTTGTTTGTTTGTTTGTTTTAACAGCTCTCTGGGAAAAGTCTTATTCACAAAAGGGGTAAAACAAGGGAGAAGCAGACACTCCATCCTGGGGAGACTGAGAATTCACATGATTTTAAGCATCAACTCTCTTGCTGAATGTACAAGAAGTTCTGATTTTCTGAGTTTCTGATGAAAGTGAAAGTGAAGTCGCTCAGTCACGTCTAACTCTTTGCGACCCCATGGACTGTAGCCTACCAGGCTTCTCAGTTCATGGGGTTTTCCAGGTAAGAGTACTGGAGTGGGTTGCCAGGGACACTCAAAAGACAGATTTTGGAGCATCAAGAAAGACTAGTTGATTCCAATAACTCCATGAGGCATAGCTTTGGTAACGGACACTCATGCATTCAAATACTGATTAATGACTAATTGGCAGGCACTTGACAAGAACTAAACTAAATTTAGCTTCCCTGGTAGCTCAGGCGGTAAAGAATCTGCCTGCAATGCAAGAGACCCGGGTTCGATCCCTGGGTGGGGAAGATCCCCTGGAGAAGGGAATGGCAACCCACTCCAGGATTCTTGTCTGGAAAATTCTATGGACAGGGGAGCCTGGAGGGTCTACAGCCCATGGGGTTCCAAAGAGTCAGATACGACTGAGTGACTAACACAACACAAATTAAACTTAGAAAAAAATAATTGCTTTGTAATTAGAAAATGAGAAAGAATTCAAATGTTTTCTATTTTAAAAAGAAAACACATTGTATAGCACCAGGAACTCTACTCACTATTCTGTCATAATCTAAGTGGGAAAAGAATCTGAAAAAAATGGATATATGTATATAACTGAATTACTTTGCTGCACCTGAACCTAACACAACACTGTAAATCAACTATACTCTGATATACAATAACAAAAGAAAATAAGATGCATCTAAAAATAAAAATATGTATAATAAATACAAATATAAATAAATTATATACTTATCTATTTACATAGTTAATTATACAAATTATAGATAATACATAGACAAATTATATAGAGAGAGGGAAGGGCAGAGGGATAGAAGAGGGATCTTCCTTTCTTTTTTGAGACTTCTACATATGACTCATAAATGGGAAAGTCATTGCTATTTATGGGGCATAAGGAATAAGATTGTCATCTCATACTGCTATGTTAGTTGATAAGATAACATTACTGAGTAGCTCTTGTGTGCTAAATACTCATAAACACAAATATTTACCAAATGCATAGATAGGCATTTTTTCAGATAAAGGAATTAACTTTCTCAAAGTTATCCAGGTTTGATTTTTCTACTACTATTTTTCGGATATAGGAATTAACTTTCTCAGAGTTACCCAGTTTTGACTTTTCTGCTACACTGACACTTGCTAGTTCCCAAGGGACTAGAAACAGCTATCATATGGTTTGATTCCCTTAAAAAGTCACCTGGAAGTAATAGATTACGATTTTATCCCTCAGTGGAAGAAATCAAGCAGCAGCCTCATTTTACAGGGTATCCCATGCAAACACTAGACCCTGTGTGATCATTCAAGCACTGTCCTGTTTTTTCCTCACACACATATCAAAATACCTGATAGAAATAGCAAATCTCTGGCTCAACAGAAAACTAAAAAGAGCCCTTCGATCACCTCCTTGGTCTACTCAAATTGGGATTGTTTTAGATAATTCCTTAGGCTCTTCCCAGCAAGATCCAGTCAACTCAGGTTTCTGTCATTACCATGGTAAACTCACTTTAAGCCTTCATGAACATGTGCCAAAGACATAAAAGCCATAATGCATCACAAAATCCCTCGTAAAGTGATTTTGTGAGGGATTTGCCGCACACAGCAGCACTCACAGTGTGTGTATTTCAGCGAAGCATCCAGGAGACCTTGTGAACAGGGGACCACACTCAGACTCAGGCTGGTGTTTCTCTGTGTATTTGCCGAGGGGAAGTGTGAGAAATCTTTTTATCCAAACTGGACACAGGTTCCCAAAGGGCAAAATGGAGTTCTGGAAGCTTCAAAATCGACCTCTCACTGTGACTTTGTGCCATATGGATAATCATGTTTTCTCACCAAAACCTGAGCAATCGCCATATTTGAATCTGTAAATTGTTGATCACAAGATATATTAGCCACTTGGGAATTAAGGACAACTGAGGACAACGTAAGGTAGTCTTTGGCTCCAACTTGCAAGCATGTCCCTGATTTTATGTCTCTTCCACTAGAGGGTGCTTGAACTCTGTGCTGAAACCTCCCAGCTAGAGGACAGCCTCCTCTCTGGTGGGTTAAATTTTCAAACTTAATAGAACTTCAGAGGATTCACTTATCACTTCCTTTTGTTTCCCAGGCTAGAATCTCAAAGTATTTGTTTCTGTGACCCACCCCCAGTCTGTATGAGGGGTGACTTCTGGTCTTTTCCTGCTTTGCACAGGGCATTGCCTGGCTGTTTTGAAAGGGTTGCTGGACCCCCCCCACCAAACCTCCTCATCTTTACCCCAAACCCTATTACCTACACTCCTACCACAAGGGTGGGGCCTTGCTAACCCATCACTTCTGAACAGCAGGTCCTCTATGGAGAGTGTAGCAGCTTTCTCTCTCTCTTTATTAAGCTCTATCCGGCCCCCACCCACACTTCCCTTCATTATGCAATACACCCATTCCTAGAAAGCTTGTGGAGAAAAGAATTCCTAAAAATCCACTGGGTCCCCTTTGATTTGCATCACAAGTTCAGGGATGCCTTCCCTTGAACTGAACAGTAAGTAGCTCCTTAAGTTGTAACCCAGCTCACCCATCGTCCCCTTCACTCACACTCACCCCAACTCCGTGCCAAGTGGTTAAAGATCTTGAAAATATGTACATTCTCCAGGGAACCAATTCGTTAAAGGAAAGGAGCAAACTAAAAAGTTCATCCCTAAAAAGTTCATGAGTTTGTGACTTTGGAATGCTCGATGTAGACTATTCTCTCCGTGTGGTTCTCAGCCAGTCACTCACAAATCCACTAGATGGGTTTCGGGAACCTCATTGTGTGCCCGGGGGATTATGCCCCTCTGCTGAATATAATCTCCTACAAGAGGCCCACCTTGGCCACCCAGGAGGTACTGCACCCTCTCTAACTTTCTCCTCCCATATGCTGATACATGTTTCAAGTTTATCCCTGATTAATATCAACTGTGTATTAGTTTGTCTTTTTCCTCCTCCAGAATGGAGGCTTCAGACATTTATGGTTTTCTCTGGAACCTCTGCCTCCCCTTCCCCACAAGCACTAAAACAGTTCAGTTCAGTTCAGTCACTCAGTCATATCCGACTCTTTGCAACCCTATGGACCGCGGTACGCCAGGCCTCCCTGTCCATCACCCAACTCCCAGATTTTACTCAAACTCATATCCACGGAGTCGTTGATGCCATCCAACCATCTCATCTTCTGCTGTCCCCTTCTGTTAGTGCTCAGGACATAATATGGACTCAATAAATGGCTACTGGATGAATGCAGCCATCAGTGACAACATACAACGTCCCCCGCTGCCTCCTGTCCCAGTCGCCGCATCACTCAGGATCCAGCCGTCCCACTGCCTCCTGCTTCTATTCTTGCCCCACTCACTTCTCTGCAGACACCACAGCCAGAATGATCTTTCAAAAACAGAAATCAAATGCTATCACTCCCTTCCTCTGCCCCTCAAATGGTAAGGAATCAAATCCAAACTCCACCCATGGCCTGCACCACTGGGCCCTGCCTGCCTCTCCAGTCTCATTACAGACCACCCCAGCCTTCTTTCTGTCCCCTTTCTTTATGCCAAGCTCTTTCCCGAGGGCCTGCTCTTTCTCCCCTGCCCGCACCTTGTATGCCTGGCTGCTTTACCTCATTAAAGTCTCAGCCTCAGAGCATTTTATATCAACAAGTGCCCTGACACATTTTATTGTCCTCATGGCACTTATCACCACCTGAAATTATACAGACATTGATAGTCTGTCTACCTCCGTTCTTCCACCCCTCCCCGCCCCACACAGACACAGGGCAGTAGAACAAAAGTTCCATGACACCTGAAAGCTTGTCACCAATCTCTGCCAGCTGCTTGAAGGAATATCCTGGCAATCAGTAGGTGCTTGTTAAATATGTGCTGGATGGATGGCTGGATGACCGGATAAATGGACAGATGAATCTATAGAATGCTTCGTGAGAAAGCATTGTGAGAAAAGGGACAGACTCTGCCATCACTGTGTTATTCTAAGTTAGAGCATGGCAATATAATGTTGGGTCTTCGCTTGTGTACGAGATGGAAATTCATCTCAAAACATAACTTTGAGTCCCTAAAGGTCCTTTCCTCAAAGAGACCTTTTCCTGACACACATATCTAAATTCTCCTTTTATTTTCCTACATATCGTTCTATCCTTTTCTCTCATTTTAATCACACTTTGCAAGTACACACTGCTTTGTGGTATCATTTGTATAACTTTGTCTTCTTGAGTAGGACAGAGCTGAGAGTGAGTATAGTGTCTTTGTGCTCAATACTATCTCCCTGGGGCTTAGTTCTAGGCCAGACACACGGAAGACAGCCAGTCAACATTAGATGACCCAGTATTCACAGCACAGATTCAAAATTACTTCCAAACAAGTGAGCAAGAAGAGGTACATATGTGTATGGATTTGAAAATTGGGGACACATTTTTAATTTTTAAAAAATCAGACATTTTAACTTTCAGAAGAATAATAGGCATCTAATCCCAAAGTTCAGTCGTTGTGAATGTAAAGACCTGAGTCCTGACCTTGGTTCTGACATGAACTTTCCCTGTGATCTGAGTCAGTTATTCAACTATACTTGGTCTCTGTTTAACCATCATCTTTCCAGCTATACTGTGAGGGTTGATGAGCTCCTATGTGCATGGTACATGGAAGAGATTCCACTCCAAAGTCCTGAAGGAAAGGAGGGTAGTCTCCCAAATCTTAATTCCTGGACTTTATTTATCTTTACAGGCTTCCCAGGTGGCGCTAGCGCTAAAGAACTCGCCTGCCAATGCGGAAGACTGAGACGCAGGCTCGCTCCCTGTGACGGGAAGATCTCCTGGAGGAAGGCACGGCAACCCACTCCATTATTCTTGCCTGGAGAATCCATGGACACAGGAGCCTGGCAGGCTACAGTCCATAGGGTCGCAGAGAGTCAGACACAACTGAAGTGATTTAGTATGCAAGTGCACACTTAGCTTTATGATGGTTCAGTTACTGGAATACTCTCTCTCCCCTTGCTCTCCATATCCATGAAGTTATGGGTCCTCTGTGGCTCTCACTGTGAGCTCTGCCCCCCGACCCTCTCTCTTCCCACTTCCCCACCCTCCCACTCAACAGTGTGATGAAGCCAGCTCCTCGCCAGGCTGTGATGGGTGTGAGGAAAGAACGTCACCATGACACGCCTCTGCACTTCAACTATGAGCATCACACAGATGAGCTTGCAAATTCTCATCTGACGTCCTCAGTCTCTGCCATTTACAACTACTTGCTGAACAGTCTGCAGCTAGACTCCATAATGACATTGACAAAATGCATTAGAAATTAAGCAGGTGATTCTTTCTTCAGCTGCCCTCTAATTAGCTATAGTACCACCATTTTCTCAGGCATCCAAACTCAGAAACTTGGCCAAGGTCAGCACTATTTCTTCACACACACACAAAAACTTTTTTCAAGAATTTCACACAATGTTATAGAAAGGGGGAGGGGAAGAAATATCTAAATCATCATTAGGAGACAATATCATTGCCCAGCAGCCACTTATTTTATAAGACACCAATTAAGAGTTCTGCTTATTTAATTCAGAAAGGGAAAATATCAGATCAATTCTGACCTGTACAGGTCAGGAAATTCAATCAAAAGAGCAGAAAGAGAAGTTTCACCTAAGAAGACCTGTCAAAGCAATACTCAAGCAGGACATGAAGCTCATCCCCATGAGGGGATACAGACAAAACATACAAACAGGTTAAGAAGTTACCTACTAAATGCTTGTCACAGTTCCCACATAATGAGTATTCAATAGATTATGTTGAAGTAACAAATAAATGAATGAATGGTGGATGAAAAAGATTCTGATAAGGAGCTAACTATTTAGAGTGATTCTCAATCTTTTTTAAAAAGATAACTGAGGATTGCCATTCTGTTATATACACTTTCTTTTTAGTCTTTGTCAGTGATAGAAAACAACGCTGGGCAGACCAGTGCTGTGACCTAAAACAGTGTTTCTTCTCATTTATGTATTATTGCCTAGATTTCAAGTTGGCATAAATTTTATCAAGTCTATATATTAGGAAAAAAATAATTTCTTTTGAAATCCATATTTTAAAAATATTAGCTCTCCTCTAGAAACTTAGTTGTAACATTAATGTTCTAATGTTGTTTCACATAATTGCTTATATGCCACAAGGTGGCTATGTTTTATTTATTCGAATTTAATTGAAACCCAACAGACAGCCTCTCTGTTAAGGTACAGAAATACAGAACATTAATAAGTAAAGCATATGATACTCACACTGCCTTTAGACTTTCTGGATCCTACAATTGGAGGTAGTGAAGAGGTTTTCTGACTGTGAAAACAAATTACAATTTAGAAATCTGAATATTATTCACAAATAATATACAAAGCAAGATAATTAACCTCTGAGTTTGTCACCCTGACCTGGAACTCAACTATTTATAGACATCAGTATTCCACAAAAAGTACCACTGACTTTCCCAATTTCACAAAAACCACCAAAACATTTCCAAATTCCATTCCAAAAGATTATTTTCTTTAATTGGAGTATAATTGCTTTACAATGTTGTTAATTTCCACTGTCCAAAAGATTCTTAATGTTTTCTTATATAGCATTTTAGTTGATGCTTACAAATAAATTTAGTATCACCTTTAACTTTTTCGTATCACTTAAAATAAAATCCCTAAATTTTTATTTGCATTTCAAAAAAAAAAAGGCATCTCCCAAGCTGAGTGAGGATTTCGCCAGATTGTGTTTAAAACTAAAAATGATAAAGTTTTTTTTTAATCGTGTCTATCATATCTGGTACAAGCACAGAATGCTAAAACACTGGCATTTATATTCAGGGAGTTTCTAAACCAGTCATTCTCACCCAAAAATTTAAAAACTGCTCTTTGGCCCTAAGTATTTCCCAGATGTCTCTTTACAGGAAAAGATCCAGGTCGAAACCCAGCTGAACCTCTCTGAAAGTGAGAAGCCACGGAGGTAAAGGCAAACTTCGCTGACCTGCTGAGAAAGGCCCCCATAAGCAGGTTTTCTCACCGCCATCAGGCACAAGCACACGCTCTCACCGCAGTGCGCTCTGCCGCCCACAGCAGCCTAACCCCGCGCTGCTTCTCAGAGCAACGCTGCGAAGGACTTGGTCTCACGGATGGGTAAGGGTGGCTGGCAATGAGTCTGGTAAATAGTTCTAAAGTGCTAGAAAGCAATGTGCTCTTTGCGATACTTCAAACACCACCCCTGAAATTCCATTCCACCTATTCCATATTGAGAAAGCCTTGGCTAGTCTCTCCATCAAGCTACACGGGATGACAAATCAATGGAAAACACACTGGTGACATTCTGCTCTATCTCTGTCGCATGTCACCCATCCAAGGAGGAGCAACTACACAAAGTCAGTTTTCCAGCCAAGTAGACATGGAAAAGCAGCGGCGATGGACCGCAGGGCATCATGAGCAAGTCCAAGGGTCCCTGCAAGCAGGGGCCGAGGCTCTTCATGCAAACGCATGCCTGGGCAGTCCACCTGCTGGGCTGAAAGAAGGCATTCTTCACAAATGTACGACATCTCATAGAGCAAAAGGGTTCTCTGTGCACTGTGCGCAATTATAAGGGTAACCCTTAAAATTTTGCCTGAAATAACTATACACCCAGCACTCCACTTATTTGTATAAAAGAAATATCCTATCTGTATTTTACCATTATTATTTTTAAGTAGAAAATATTATTACTTAACCACCTGTAGATATTTTTCTACATATCAACTGAAAAATTATTCAATCAGGTTAACGTTTTTAAGACTTCTAAAAGCATATGTTGTAGAGAAGCTCACTGCCCTGTACCTTTTTCACAAAAATAAATCTTTATATTTATTATAAATTCATAAGTGAATGGCTAAAAATACTATATAGTCTATCACAGATTCCTCAATATTATATTTTTATGCAATAGTTCTCAACCTCCAGTCACAGAAAAATAAATAGCGATCAACATGTATCGGACATCCTTTCCTTTCTAACCAATAAACAAGATTCTAAAAAACAGCATAAGATTCAATGCTATTTCAAGTGATAACTATGAGACATGAGTGAGGATGCAAACGTACCTGTAAGACTTTCTCATCGTTGACTTGTCAAAAATTAATTCACTGTAGGGCAACTTCTTAAACTTATCTCTGCCAACAGCCACATAAAACTGCCCGTTCTCCAACTGTGCCCCACTCTCAACCAGTTTTCCTTCTAAAGTG
The DNA here is from genome assembly GCA_917880005.1 of Nanger dama. Classification (NCBI taxonomy): domain Eukaryota; kingdom Metazoa; phylum Chordata; class Mammalia; order Artiodactyla; family Bovidae; genus Nanger; species Nanger dama. Next base: position 6,746,209 of record CAKJTW010000032.1, on the reverse strand, counting down.
TAGAGTCTGCCAAAATATGAATGCCAGCAATTCAAATGTTAACAAGCATTTCAAGAACCGCTAAAATCACAGTCAATCAAAAACTCTATTTCTAAATTGGCTCATTTGATACTATGCTAAACACTGAATTATAAACGTCTCAAAGTCTTAAGACTCAGCTAAGTACCAGTGCCGATGCAGTTACAGTCTAGCTGTACAGAAACTTGACAGTCTAACATAAGGATCCCCTATTGCTGCCATATTTAGAGCTTAGAGGGAGAGAATTAACTTGTAGAGAATGTGTGTGTGTGTGTGTGTGTGTGTGTGTGTGTGTGTGTGTGTGTGTGGAGTGGGTGGGTGGGTGCTCGGTCATGTCCAACTCTTTTGCAGCCCCATGGACTGTAGCCTGCCAGGCTCCTCTGTCCATGAAATTCTCCAAGCAAGAATACTGGAGTGGGTTGTCATTTTGAGAATGTCATACTTTAAATGAAGCTTGGCTTCCACTGAAGTTTGATTCTTCTCTTTATATCCCGTGAGCACTTAGAAAATTTATTTTCTTAATGCACTGTTTAGGTTAACATCCAAGAGCAGCCCTCAGACAGAATTTTATATAGAAACACACAGAACTAGGTCAGAAAACAAGAGGTGCGAGGGCAGGAGGTAAAAGAACCCATTGCCAGCATTAATGGTGCAGAACCGCATAGCGTTCATGCTTCTCTTTTTTCTGCCTTCCGTCATCTTCCCAGAATCAAGGGATTTCACAAGAACCTCCCTTTACTGTAAAACTTCTGCTGCAAACTACAATGTGTTACTTATTAAGAGAACAGTGATAACCTTGCTAGACAATTTAAAGTGTCCACACAATTTGTTTAAAGAGCAAGAAAAAAACAGACGGCTTAGAAAACCATGCCACAAAGAAGACAGTGCATGTTTTTGAAGGTGATAAACAAGAGTTAGTAACTGAAAGGATTATAAGAGGATCATTTTAAAAGTTCTCAGACTTCTTATATCACAAAATTAAGGGTAGTGACATTTGCAAAGAAAAAAAAATTTCATTGATCTGTCTATTTACTGATTGTGTGAAAGGCCGTATCGTATGGAGTCAAGAAGTAAAACAAAAGCAGCCACTTAACCCCCTCAAGTGTGTTAGTGTTGAGTTAGCATGAAGATGCTAAAGTAATGTACTTCTATCCCTACAAGTCTAAACACCAACACTTAACCCAGATAATCTGGCTTTCTTGCCTTGACCTAGACCAAGGCCTCTGGGCATTATTGATGTTTGGGATCTGATAATTGTGGGAGAGGTGGGAGGCTGGCCTGGGAATTGTAGGATGTCAACAGCACCCTTGGCCTCTTACCATGGGATGGGAGTAGTAGCCACCTCTAATCCCTATGACTCTGGACACTGCCAGCAGCCCCTACTGGTAAATCTGCCCCTGGTGGAGAACCTGTTGGAAACCAACCCCTAGGTGGAGGCCCATACGTTCTTCTTCTCTCGTTTACCTTCAAAATAGGAAGATCTGAATCCGTCATTAACTTTTACAGCTAGAAATTAAAAGACAGAAAAGTTGTGGATCTGGCAACAGCCAAGATTTGACTGGTCCTCTCTACAGACAGGTAAAGGACACTGAATAAATTCTAGCCTGTGAACTTAGCCTTCTTTTATGCGACTGTTGCTGACCTGCTTTCTTCCTTTGCTGCAAAACATGAGAATTATATACAGGGAGTTGAATGAATTTGTGTGGGATGTTTTTGGTATGTATACTGATGCCCAGGAATGGTGCAACCATAAGAATTACTCATGTTCGGTTTAGTTCAGTTGTAAGGAATCTGCCTGAAATACAAGAGACCCAAGTTTCAATTCCCAGGACAGGAAGATCCCCTGGAGAAGAAAATGGCAACCCACTCCAGTCTTCTTGCCTGGAGAATCTCATGGACAAAGGAGCCTGGCGGGCTGGTCCATGGTGTTGCAAGAGTCGGACACGACTTGGCAACTAAACCACCAGCAGGTGTTTTTAACCCACCATGTTCTGTTAAGGGAGGGTGGGGGTGTCCCAAGAAAGCAACATGCAAATCTCACTCATGTCTGGCATTACACTAAGAACTAAGCTTCTCCAACATGGAACTCTGCTCAATGTTATGTGGCAGCCTGGGTGGGAGGCGAGTCTGGGGAGAACGGATACATGTGTCCATATGGCTGTGTTCCTTTGCTGTCACCTGAAACTATCACAGTATGGCTCATTGGCTCTACCCAATACAAAATTAAAAGTTTAAAAAAAAAAAAAAAGAATTAAGCCTCTCAAGTATTCACATGTTCAGGGGACATATAATATATTCTCATTTCTCTGTTTGTCCTTGCCTGTATTTTATTTATATTTATCAGTTTGTTCACATCAATATATGTATGAATAGGTGTATCTGGGCATGCAATTGTGTTTATATATCTTTGTGTGCTTCAGAGCATTTATTGAGTGGGTTTACATCTGTGTATGTGTCAAAAGACAAAACGATATATCTTTTTAAAAAAACCAATATATAACTATTGAGATCTGCCTTTATTCCTGATACCAAAATAAAATCCAAAAGGATCAAAGGTTTAAATGAAAGTTAAAACTTGAAAGATGAAAACATGGGATAATTTTTTATAATCTAGGAGTGAAGAGAACCTAAGTTAATCATAGAACTTAATGATCATAATGAAAGCCTGAAAACTTGACTGCATCAAAATTTAACATAACTGCATGAGAAAAGCAACATAAAAAGTAACAAAAATATAAATTGGAAAACAGTCCTACAAGGGATGAATAATTATATGCTCATTTTACAGACAGAGAAACTGAGGCATATAGAGACAAACTAGTGACCTCAAATTCAGATCTAGGGACCAGTGTCTCCAAGGCCTCATGGGAATATCCTCAATAATTCTGAATCCCACCCACTGGCAAGAAGATTACTCTGACATACCTGTGGACAGCCCCACTCCTCAGAGTTATCTTTTCCGTGACCATCTGCAGTACATGATCCCACTGATTCAAGGTTTTTCTAGGAATGAGGAGTCGAGAAGCCGGGTTTATGAGGTCTCCATTTGCAATCAAGCTGAAAAAAAGGCAAAGCCAGTGAGGTAAACCATTTGACACAGTTATGCCTTTAAACTACAAAACAAGTCCCAAACCAGAAGGAAACCACCACACTAATTTTGACCCAAAACATGAAGGATTCCAACTTACAAGATAGTGCAGGGTTCCAGAAGTGGTTTTCTAAAGCGAGATGACACATTGATCCTGCTGTGGGTTACTGGTTTTATCTTTAAAAATAAAGAAATATAGATCATTGTACTTACATTAGTGTTCCCCGCCCCCCTTTGAGGGAAAACTAGAGGTTTCCAGTGAGCTGGCTGAGAACTGCGATGCCTTTGTTAAAACCTTGCTTTCCCCGCCGCCCCCCCCCACCCCCAACACACACAGTTATATAAAACCTCTGTGCTTTCCCTCTGTCGATGGCATATAGCTTTAACAGAGCTCTCAAGAAAAATTTCCTTTAAGCCTGGGGCATACTGCTCACAATCTGTACCAAAAATTGAAACTATTGCGCTATTGTGAGAATTCCAATGCCCTTTTTCTGTCAAATAAAAGTACATAAATGTATAAAATCTTGAATGAAGTGCCCTCCCACTCCAGGCACGACAGAGTGTGTGGTCATCTCTGCCCATCCACTCACTCCCTAGAGTCACTGGGTCACTTAACCTCCTCCTGTTCTCCTAAGACTGACTCCATCAACTTTTCTCAGCTTCACTTCCTCCTCTGTTCACCAGCCACACTCTAAACAGCACGCTCCTTTCCCAACCCCCTTGCATCTGGGTGGGTCTGGTTATCTTTCTGGGCCCTTTTGTTTCCAGGGTCCAAGCTGTTGTATCGAGAACCACATGGCCCCTCAGGCACCTTCGACTAAGACGAGGCTTAGGCATTGGCCAAGCCTCTCCTCCTCCCGAATCAACTATTTCTTACATTTCCCACAGTGGATTGTCCAAATCCTTACCTTTCACCCTAAATCCTAAAATCTCACTCCAGGCACACTTACTCTCAGCACATTATCTCCTTCCAAACTTCAAGAGAATAAGGCTCAGCAGGCATGAAGGCTCTCAACCTCACTCCCTCCATGCTCACTTCATCTACACCTTCACCACTTTTCTCCTTTGCTGTGTTTCGGAAGGATCCTGACCCCTTTACAGAGCTAAGCCTGCATGTCTTGATTTTGTCCCCTGCTGCCTGCTCCATTAAATATCTAAAGCCCTCCACTCCCATTGTCTTCAATTTCTCCCTTGACCCTGTGGCCCTTTCTCTCCTCTTCATCACTCCTCTTCCTATTTCCTTCCACCTCATCCTCTCCCCAGTCTTCTACAATCTGGATTCCAGTGAAAGATAAATCCCAACTCTTTTTTTTTAAGTAGTTAATGTATTTATTTTGGGGAGTGCTTGGGCTTCCTTGCTTCATGCACCGGCTCTAAGGTGCGTGAACTTCAGCATTTGCAGCACACAGGCTCAGCAGTCACAGCTCACGGGCTCTCGAGCACGGGCTCAGCAATTGTGGCACATGGACTTAGTTGTTCTGTGGCGGTGGGATCTTTCCAGACCATGATTGAACCTGTGTCTCCTGCTTGAAAGGCAGATCCTCGACCACTGGACCTCCAGGGAAGCCCTAAATTCCAGCTGTTAAGCTTGGCCTACAAGGTCCCCCATGACCAACACCGCTCACTTGCTTCCCTCATCTTCCACCAAATACTCCTTCCTTCCCAACCCCTAGCCTAGGTGTGACTCTAGGTCGAACCAGCCGAGTCCCAGTCCATTGTCCAAACACACTCTGAATCCTCTTCTACACCTCTGCTCATCTTGCCCTGCCTAAAATGCCCTCCTCTTTCTTCCAGCTTCTGAAATTGCACTCGCTAGCCGATACCCAGCTTGGTTATCACCAGTCCTTCCATGTTCATCTTTCTTTACCTTCCTGTCTCAAACTGCTACAGCTACTGCAGGACTGATGATCACACTTGCTTAGAGGGCTTTTTTGTTCTTCCTGATTTGAAAGGGAACCGATAAATGAAAATAGCCAACATTCACTGCACTATATTTAATGACAAGCCCTGTACTAAGGAAATGCGTTCTATATCATTAAAACATTAAAACCATGCCCTGAACTAAGTACTTATTATTTAACCCTATTTTACAAACAAAGAAACTAGAGGTTAATCATTTACTTTGCCTAAAGTCACACATTCTAAGGATCAGAGTTGTCCATACCTATCAACCTCTACTTGCTTTGCACTTTGGTAGTTATTTTAGAGATAAATTAACCCTAAATAACTTATGCAACTCTCTTCTGCCAAATTATGCCATTTTGAGACGAACAGGGGTAAAATCCTTGACTTGCCAGTGCCTAAAACAGCGCTTGACAATGCCTATTAGTTGCATATAAATGTTTATTGAAATTTAATTTTAAAAAACTAAAGTAAAAGTTTTTAAATCAATCATAAGAATTTTCTTTCATTTTAAACCTAGAGATTCTTGGCCCCAAGCTAACATTTACAGTGATGTTGATTTGTTTCTCAAGAGGCAGGTCAGGTGGTCTGGTATTCCCATCTCTTTCAGAATTTTCAACAGTTGATTGTGATCCACACAGTCAAAGGCTTTGGCATAGTCAATAAAGCAGAACTAGATGTTTTTCTGGAACTCTCTTGCTTTTTCTATGATCCAGCGGATGTTGGCAATTTGATCTCTGGTTCCTCTGCCTTTTCTAAAACCAGCTTGAACATCAGGAAGTTCACGGTTCACATATTGCTGAAGCCTGGCTTGGAGAATTTTGAGCATTACTTTACTAGCATGTGAGTGAAGTCGCTCAGTTGTGTCTGACTCTTTGCAACCCCATGGACTGTAGCTTACCAGGCTTCTCTGTCCATGGGATTCTCCAGGCAAGAATACTGGAAGGGGTTACCATTTCCTTCTCCAGGGGATCTTCCCAACCCAGGGATCGAACCTGGGTCTCCCGCATTGGAGGCAGACGCTTTAACCTCTGAGCCACCAGGGAAGTCCACTAGTATGTGAGATGAGTGCAACTGTGTGGTAGTTTGAGCATTCTTTGGCATTGCCTTTCTTTGGGATTGGAATGAAAACTGACCTTTTCCAGTCCTGTGGCCACTGCTGAGTTTTCCAAATTAGCTGGCATATTGAGTACAGCACTTTCACAGCATCATCTTTCAGGATTTGAAACAGCTCAACTGGAATTCCATCACCTCCACTAGCTTTGTTCATAGTGATGCTTTCTAAGACCCACTTGACTTCACATTCCAAGATGTCTGGCTCTAGATGAGTGATCACATCATCATGATTATCTGGGTCTTGAAGATCTTTTTGTACAGTTATTCCATGTATTCTTGCCACCTCTTCTTAATATCTTCTGCTTCTGTTAGGTCCAGACCATTCCTGTCCTTTAACGAGCCCATCTTTGCATGAAATGTTCCCTTGATATCTCTAATTTTCTTGAAGAGATCTCTATCTTTCCCATTCTGTTCTTTTCCTCTATTTCTTTGCATTGATTTCTGAAGAAGGCTTTCTTATCTCTTCTTGCAGCAGTTAGAACTGGACATGGAACAACAGACTGGTTCCAAATAGGAAAAGGAGTACGTCAAGGCTGTATATTGTCACTCTGTTTGTTTAACTTATATGCAGAGTACATCATGAGAAACGCTGGACTGGAAGAAACATAAGCCGGAATCAAGATTGCTGGGGAAAATATCAATAACCTCAGATATGCAGATGACACCACCCTTATGGCAGAAAGTGAAGAGGAGCTAAAGGGCCTCTTGATGAAGGTGAAGGAGGAGAGTGAAAAAGTTGGTTTAAAGCTCAACATTCAGAAAACGAAGATCATGGCATCCGGTCCCATCACTTCATGGGAAATAGACGGGGAAACAGTGGAAACAGTGTCAGACTTTATTTTGGGGGCTCCAAAATCACTCCAGATGGTGATTGCAGCCATGAAATTAAAAGATGCTTACTCCTTGGAAGAAAAGTTATGACCAACCTAGATAGCATATTCAAAAGCAGAGACATTACTTTGCTTACTAAGGTCCATCTAGTCAAGGCTATGGTTTTTCCTATGGTCATGTATGGATGTGAGAGTTGGACTGTGAAGAAGGCTGAGGGCCAAAGAATTGATGCTTTTGAACTGTGCTGTTGGAGAAGACTCTTGAGAGTCCCATGGACTGCAAGGAGATCCAACCAGTCCATTCTGAAGGAGATCAGCCCTGGGATTTCTTTGGAAGGAATGATGCTAAAGCTGAAACTCCAGTACTTTGGCCACCTCATGCGAAGAGTTGACTCATTGGAAAAGACTCTGATTCTGGGAGGGATTGGGGGCAGGAGGAGAAGGGGACGACAGAGGATGAGATGGCTGGATGGCATCACCGACTCGATGGACGTGAGTCTGAGTGAACTCCGAGAGATGGGGATGAACAGGGAGGCCTGACGTGCTGCGATTCATGGGGTCACAAAGAGTCGGACACGACTGAGCGACTGAACTGAACTGATTTTTTTTTTTAAGTTTAACAGATAATGTATGCACCTGACCAAAATTCAAGTGGTAAAATGGAGGATACAATAAAAAGGAGCAATATCGCCACCACTGGTCTCCCAACCACAAAGCTGCAACTACCTTAACGATGTTCATTCAAAGACAGCCTACATCTACATATGCATATTATTTTACGTAGACATTTTATACATGCAATTTTTAAACACAGGCATCACTTGCTATGCCTATTCTTCTGCGCCTTGCTTTTTTCATTTAACAATTCACCAGGGAAACTGTTCCACATTGGTAGAGTAAAGGTTGCATCATTCTTTATAAAAGCTATGTATATTCAAGCTGTGAATGTCACATAATTGATTTAATCTGTCCCTCAATAACAATCCTTCCAGTTGCTTCTGAGCTTTTGCTCTCGCAGGGAATTCGCTGGTGGTCCAGTGGGTAAGTCTCCATGCTTCCACTGCAGGGGGCACAGGTTGGACCCCTGACAGGCATCCTAAATGCCACAAGGTATGACCAAAATAGGCAATAAACTTCTGCTGTTGCAATTAATGCCATGATGGATTTCCTCACAATATGTATTTCCATGAATATGTAAGTGTATCTGTCAGTCAGTTCAGTCACACAGTCGTGTCTGACTCTGTGACCCCATGGACTGCAGCAGAGCAGCCCTTCCTGTCCATCACCAACTCCCATGGACTGCAGCAGAGCAGCCCTTCCTGTCCATCACCAACTCCCGGAGCCCGCTCAAATACATGTCCATTGAATTAGTGATGCCATTCAACCATCTCATCCTCTGTCTCCTCTTCTCCTCCTGCTTTCAGTTCTTCCCAGCATCCAGGTCTTTTCCAATGAGTCAGTTCTTCGCATCAGGTGGCCAAAGTATTGGAGTTTCAGCTTCAGCACCAGACCTTCCAAAGAATATTCAGACTGATTTCCTTTAAGATGGACTGGTTGGATCTCCTTGCAGTCTGAGGGACTCTCAAGAGTCTTCTTCAACACCACAGTTCAAAAGCATCAGTTGTTCTCTGCCCGGCTTTCTTTAGGTCCAGCTCTCACATCCATACATGACCACTGGAAAAACCATATCTTTGACTAGATGGACATTTGTCGGCAAAGTAATGTCTCTGCTTTAGACTATGCTGTCTAGGTTTGGTCATAGCTCTTTTTCCAAGGAGCAAGTGTCTTTTAATTTCATGGCTGCAGTCACTATCCGCAGTGATTTTGGAACCCAAGAAAATAAAGTCTATCAGTGTTTCCATTGTTTCCCTATCTATTTGCCAGGAAGTGATGGAATCAGATACCATGATCTTTGTTTTTGAAAGTTGAGTTTTAAGTCAGCTTTTTTACTCTCCTCTTTCACTTTCATCAAGAGGCTGGTTAGTTCTTCTTTGCTTTCTGCCATAAGGGTGGTGTCATCTGTGTATCTGAGGTTATTGATATTTCTCCAAGCAGTCTTGATTCCAGCTTGTGCTTCATCCACCTGGGCATTTCACATGATGTACTCTGCATATAAGTTAAATAAGCAGGGTGACAATATACAGCCTTAATGGACTCCTTTGCCATTTGAACCAGTCTGTTGTTCCATGCCCAGTTTGTTGCTTCTTGACCTGCATACAGATTTCTCAGGAGGCAGGTAAGGTGGTCTGGTATTCCCATCTCTATCAGAATTTTCCATAGTTTGTTGTGGTCCACACAGTCAAAGGCTTTGGTGTAGTCAATGAAGCAGATGTTTTTCTGGAATTCTTGTGCTTTTTTGATGATCCAATGGATATTGACAATTTGATGTCCGGTTCCTCTGCCTTTTCTAAATCCAGCTTAAACATCTGTAAGTTTTCAGTTCATATACTGTTGAAGATTGGATTGGAGAATTTTGAGCATTATTTTACTGGTGTGTGAGATGAGTACAACTGTGCAGAAGTTTGAACATTCCTTGGCATTGCTTTTCTTTGGGACTGGAATGAGAACAGACCTTTTCCAGTCCTGTGGTCACTGCTGAGTTTTCCAAATTTGTTGGCATATTGAGTGCAATACTTTAATAGCATCATCTTTTACAATTTGAAATAGCTCAATTGGAATTCCATCACCTTCACTAGCTTTGTTCGTAGTGATGCTTCCTAAGGCCCATTTGACTTCACACTCCAGGATGTCTGGCTGTAGGTGAGTGAGCATACCATCATGGTTATCTGGGATATTAGAATCTTTTTTGTATAGTTCTTCTGTGTATTATTCCCACCTCTTCTTGATATCTTCTGCTTCTGTTAGGCCCATACCATTTCTGTCCTTTATTGTGCCTATCTTTGCATGAAATGTTCCCTTGATATCTCTAATTTTCTTGAAGAGATCTCTAGTCTTGCCCTTTCTATTGTTTGCCTCTATTTCTTTGCATTGATCGCTAAAGAAGGCTTTCTTATCTCTCCTTGCTATTCTTTGGAACGCTGCACTCAGATAGACATAGCTTTCCTTTTCTCCTTTGTCTTTTGCTTCTCTTCTTTTCTCAGTTATTTGTAAGGCCTCCTCAGACAACTACTTTGCCTTTTGCATTTCTTTTTCTTGGGGATGGTTTTGATCACCACGTTCTGTACAATGTTACAAACTTCCATCCATAATTCTTCAGGTACTCTGTCTATCAGATCTAATCCCTTGAATCTATTTGTCACTTCCACTATATAATCATAAGGAATTTGATTTAGGTCATACCCAAATGGTCTAGTGGTTTTCCTTACTTTCTTCAACTTAAAGTCTGAATCTTGCAATGAGTTTATCTGTAGGATATACTCTTATAGCTGTAGAATACATTATTCTACAGTGTATCTACAGAATACATTATTAGAATTAAGAAACTGCTGAAATAAAGAAGAGGCAGGTTTTTTTTCAGTTTAATGGAATGTACTGCAAGCTTTATTCTTGATTGATCCCAAGTCACTTGATTTATTTAGCTCATAAGCTATAACCAACCTAAACAACATATTAAAAAACAGAGACATTACTTTGCCAACAAAGGCCTGTCTAGTCAAAGCTATGGTTTTTCCAGTGGTCATGTATGGATGTGAGAGTTGGACCATAAAGAAAGATGAATGGTGAACAATTGATGCTTCTAAACTGTGGTGTTGGAGAAGACTCTTGAGAGTCCCTTAGACTGCAAGGAGATCAAATCAGTGCATCCTAAAGGAAATCAATCCTGACATTGGAAGGACTGATATTGAAGCTGAAACTCCAATACTTTGGCCACCTGATGCAAATAACTGACTCATTGGAAAAGACCCTGATGCTGGGAAAGATTGAAGGCAGGAGGGGAAGGGGACGACAGAGGATGAGATGGTTGGATGGCATCACAGACTCGATGGACATGAATTGAAGAAAGCTCCAGGAGTTGGTGATGGACAGGGAAGCCTGGCATGCTTCAGTCCATGGGGAGGCAAAGAGTCAAACATACTGAGTAACTTAGCTGAACTGATAGATATGCTGTTTTCGGGAAAATATTACAGAATTATTTAACTGCAAATGAATCTTTGCATGTGTGAAGGACAGGCCTTTCTGAGTCCACATCTATGCAGTATCTTCCTCATGATACCCTGCCCATCTCTGAATACTGCCGCCCTGGCCACTGGGCTTAAAACTTCTGCCACATCCCTGGTTCTCTATTGCCCTTCCCTGCCTTTTTTGTTTTTTAAATAGCATTTACCATCATCTAACATATCATACATTTTACTTGATCTAGTTCTTAATTTATTGTCCCTACTGTTACTTCACAGTAACTCTCAATATTAACTAGTAAGGTACTAAAGCACATACTTCATACCAACTGTCATTTTTTCAAATGGTTGCTTGACCTTGATTGCTTAATACCCTGTTGGATTGTTGAATTAAAGATGAAGGTGAATACATTATAAAAACAAATAACTTTGAAAATGCCTGGTGAGTTGTCTGACACATGCCATTTTTCTTGACTGCATACTGATCTATAGTTACTATACACAGAAATTCACAAATAGATGATTTTTTGAATAATTATATAACTTTATTCTAAGTGTATATATTGTTGCTTGAATTAAATCAAACCATCTGTCTTGAATAAGCTGCTTTCCTCATTCAGTATGACAAAAATATTCCCCAAATGTTCATGATTAACTAGTGCAAACTGAAGATTAACCTTAAATATACATTTCTTTGAATCATTATATGTAATTAACTAATGTCTGTTTCCAGATACAGTAATAAAAGAACTTGAAAACACAATCCAAGTAATATATTTGAATTGAAAAAAATATGTAAGACCATTGTATAAAACAAATAGGATTTTTGAGGGGGAAAAAGTACCATTTTTCACTAAAAATGCAATTTTTCTAATTTTCCTTTTTAAATAATAACTTAAATCACATAAGAATTAAGCAAATCAACTACATATAAAAGGAACTTTTAGAAAGCTCATATCAGGAATCAAGTGTTGGTCATTTGGTGCTAATCTGTCGGACACGACTGAGCAACTTCACTTTCGCTTTTCACTCTCATGCATTGGAGAAGGAAATGGCAACCCACTCCAGTGTTCTTGCCTGGAGAATCCCAAGGACAGAAGAGCCTGGTAGGCTGCCATCTCTTGGGTCGCACAGAGTCAGACACAACTGAAGCGACTTAGCAGCAGCAGCAGCAGAAGAGATACTGGGGCTTAGATATAAGAAGTGTAATAATGAATAAGAATATATTTTTAAAATATGTACATTTTCTTATTAGCCTGTACACTTTCCCATGCCCTTTGAAAATAATGTTTAAAAGATGAAAATAACGTTAAGTATCAATACACCTGGTGACGGAGGGATGTGCCCCAAAGGACAGAATAGCGGTACTCCCACTCGGACCCCCATGGACCAGGAATGTCTCGTTGATGAGCATCCTGGCCAGTGCTGGGGTGTGTGGTCTGTAACTATGGAAGCAAGTCAAATGAAACGGCATCCATGCAAAACCCAGACTTTCATTTTGGACCCAGCAGAATGCATACTCCTGGTTGGCTTTACCAGTGAGTGAGGGAACCACTACCAAGCAAACAAAGGACATGCTTACAGCACTCCTCTCATCTTGATTCTGCACAGCGGTCAACATTGTCTTAGAAAAACCCAGTTTGAGAAGGAGCTTAGCCTGGTGAATGAGAGAGAGGAGTCATTCCCTGAGTGGAAACTAGGTAGGTAGACAGATAAAGAAATAGATAGACAGACTAAATACTTGGCTAACATTTTTTGGAAATAGTCCAAACATAAATTTGGAAATATTTCAGAGTCCACAGTGGCAAAGTGACTTAAGTCATGTTCACTCTGCTAGAATGGAACAAGCCAAGTCTTTGGATATAAAGCACATGTGCCTCTGGCATCTTATTTGGATTGTGTTTATATCATAAGTGGCCATACCGAAGCAAAATAATAATAATAATAAGCAGGAAAAAAAGTTATGTGAATTTGATGTCTATCATTTAATTTAGTCAAATTCCATGTGACACTTGGACAGTACTGCAGCTGGGTCAAATTCAAGTTAAAACCTGCATGACCTTAAAAATATTAATTTTTATTAGAAATAAACTCAATGAAACTAAAATTGTGGTTGTGAAAATACATACCTGGATTGATAAAATCAACATCTACAAACTGAGGAACTGACCAAAGGTCTGAAATTCTGAACTCCAGGACTGATTGCCAATTCAATGCCTCACACCTCATTTTTTTACTCTGTAAAAATAAGGATAGTCCTGCTAAACTTGCCCAAAGGGATGCTCCATGAGCTAATTAATGAAGTGGCAATACCACTCCCTGGGGCTGTTAGGCTGAATGCTTCAGAGACTCCACCAGCCTCAAAACTCAGCACTCGCCACCTCTTGAAACCCCAGTCCAAGTAAACCAATGTGAGGCTAAGGACCTGAGGAAATGATGCTGTTAAAGGACACCCTCATGAAAATCTAAAGACCACTGATCTCTGGTTTAAAAAAAAAAAAAAAAAAAACCCTCTTGATGCAATTAAAAGATTGAATTTTAAACTGCTTTTTAAAAAATATATCATGCTTCTATAATCGTCCATATAAAAACTGTCCTTTTATAACTAAATCCTGAAAACAGGCTTTTAGGGACAAAAACATACTGAAGTTATTCACTGGCAACATACAGCTCAGCCCACACAAAGAGCCTTCAACTCTCTCTTCCTCCAGAGGCCACCACAGCTTTTAGACCAAGTCCGTGCGTCCTGGACTTGGGTATTTGAGATCGTATTTGAGCTCGCCCCATTTCTTCATACTCTTAACCTCATTTCTTCACACACTTCATACTCTGGCCCCATTTCTTCATAATCCAACCTCATTTCTCACTATCTTACCACCTACCCTTCACTCATCTGGATATAATTCTCTCCTCAGAAATTCCCTATCATCTTGTCTGAATCTCTCAGACATTTTCCGCAGGTATAACATATTTCCTTTATATTATCAATATTTTCATGTACTGCATCTCTCTTTTATTTATTTATTTTTAGTATAGAACTTCAACTGTAACGCAAATATCCATTCATGGTGCTGCGGACATAGAATTCACTCAGTAAATACTTTTTAAATTGAAGTATAGTTAACTTACAGTGCTGTATTAGTTTCAAGTGTACAGCAAGGTGATTCACACACATGCATATATTCTTTCGCACACTCCTTCCCTTGATAGATTATCATAAGATACTGAGTATAGTTTCTTGTGCTACACAGTAGGTCCTTGCTGTTTATCTATTTTATATATAGTAGTGCTTCTATGTTAATCTCAAATTCCTAATTTGTTTACCCTCCTTTCCTCTCTGGTAACCATAAGTTTATTTTCTATGGATGTGAGTCTACTTTTGTAAATATGTTCATTTGTGCAATTGTTTTAGATATCACATTTAAGTGATACCATATGATATCTGTCTTTCTCTGTCAGACTGAATGATCATCACTTAATAATGATAATCTCCAGGTCCATCCATATTGTGGCAAATGGCATTATATCATTCATTTTTGTGGCTGAGTAATAGTCCACTGTGTTTGTGCATGCACGTGTGTGTGTATTTGTGGGTGTGGGAGGGGGATATCTTCAGAAAAAAACAACATTAGGACCAATTATTTTGAGTACATACCATGCCCAGAACTGCATCAAACACTGTCCATATTTACCTTGATTTTTCACAATATCTTTGTTAGTTATTTTCAGATAAATTTATAATTGTAAAATACATGAGAATTTATTAAGTGCTTTCATTTATAGTGATGTTTGTTCCTAAAAATAATATAAAGAGGTTAGCATTATTCCAAATATATAGAAATGAAAAGATGACCCTATCCACCCCTCAAGGTCACACAGAAAGCAAAGCAACAGTCTCATTCATGGTTCCACTTCTCATTTCCAGCCTAGAGTTCATTCCTACTAATGTTGCTCAAGGCAGAAATGGGCCACGAGCAGAAATAGTAGACACATATTTGCACCCACTTAAATAAGATCTTCCGTGAATTATATACAACTAAATATCCATAAAAATTTTTATATATTGGCATATCTAGACCACCCTTATTCAGTGGTTCCAGTATCTTCTCAAGATCATTCAAGTTTCTCTCCCCTTTGCTGCTACCTGTAAAATATTCCTTACATGATTATATCAGTACAATTTATGGGACTTCAGTGGAATAAAAATTGAAATCTGTTAACCCCTTGAAATTTCAGAAATTCCAGAAAGGCAAGGCAGTGACAAAATCAGCACAGCCAATGAAATATTTTCATCAGCATTGCTATATAATAATGAAAAATTCCAACCACCCTAACTTCAGCGACAATCTAGTTATAGGAGATGTCTCTAATTATAATGAACCAGCTGTTTAGAACATTCCCAGAAGGGTCCAATTAGTTTCTCTGAGCTGATGAAACCACTCATCTTTACCTCGGTCCTCTACAGGTCCCCATGTTGTTGTACCCAGTCCAAGGGCTGATTCCCAGAAGAAAGGTTAGGATTCATCTGTCAGGTGTGAATTATCATCTTATTCAGAGGGTCATTTTTCTACCAGTAGCAGATATCTTAGCATCAGTTTGCATATTTGCCTTTTGAACTGTTCTCTAAATGAATGTCTCTCTTCGCTGAAGCAGGAAAACAACTCAAATTCACAAATATGACTATTCAAAACAGCAAGGTAAAAGACTTCTCTTTAGCATAAAAGTGACTCCAAAGTTACAAGTCATTATACATTTGTCTAAATCTAGAGAATATGTAACACAAAGAGTAAGCCCTAATGTAAACTATGAACCATGGGTAATTATGATGTGGGTAATCAGTGTAGGTTCATCAGTGGTAACAAATTCACCACTCTTGTGGATGATATTGATAAGAGGGAGGCTATGCACCTTATGTAGACAAAAGGTATATGGGAGATGTCTGTACTGCCCGTCCCACCTCCCGCCCAGTTTTGCTGTGAACCTAAAATTGCTTTAAAACACAATGTCTAAAATTTTTTTTAACTTTTAAAAGTGACCCAAAAGATAATATATCCACCGTTAGTAATACCTTTCTTGAAAAACTCAAGTGTAACCATATATTTAAATGTGTATATACTGCTAAATCTTTTTGTCTGCAAAAACAAACGACCACCAATTTTCATCACATTTTGAACCATCAAATTAACTTCCTAGCATATCACAAATGTTTAAACTATTGGCATTCTGGTTTAATTTTCTGCCTTCTGTGCTTTGTGGAATATTTTAAAAGACCAGATAATCCTAAGCATTCTGAATATATAATGTTAAACCTCTCATTTACTAACTTTATTCTAAAATAATTATTTGCAATGGGAACTCTATCTTATAGCAAAACCAAATAGGACTTGAGTCATTTTTAAGGCATTCATAAGTAAGTCAGCATGGGTTTCCCTAATGCTATGCTGAAGAGAATAATATGACCCTCATAAAGTTAAAAAATAACCAATTAACTCAAGAGCACCCTTAGGAGAAATTACGGGAACCACCACTAACAAAGCATTGAAAAAAATTTTTTGTCGTCAGACTTTTCTTTGATATTTCTTCTTAACTTACTATCCCTTGCTCACTATTTCACCGCTGTCATTTTTGCTTGGTTTGTTTTCCCAAATGGGATTCTGGCTACCAAACCAATCCAGGCAGTGAACTGTAAAATTTCCACTAAGAATGCAGAGCAGCTGGAAGTGTATACATAACAACGCAAGATGAAAGTTAGCAATGTGGAGCATGCAGGAGCAGTCCAGGTGGGCAGAGTACAACCTCCACCTGCATTTGAATAAGTGATTTAGTCCCCAGGATTCCCACTGAAGAATGTGCCAGCTGTACAGGATCTACCTGCAGTCCTTCATAAACACTAAGAGAGCTATTAACCTACATCTTATGATGCTAGAAAGTAATTGTGTTGTGCTTACTCGCTCAGCTGTGTCCGACTCTTTGAGACCCCATGGACTGTAGACTGCCAGTCCACGGGGATTCTCCAGGCAAGAGTACTGGAGTGGTTTCCATGCCCTTCTTTAGGGCATCTTCTCAACCTGGGGATCGAACCCAGGTCTCCTGCATTGTAGGTGGATTCTTTACCATCTGAGCCACCAGGGAAGCCGAGAAAGTAATGACGTGCTCAAAAAAGTGTTAATCTAGTGTTAGTTGCTCAGTCGTGTCCAACTCTTTGCCACCCTGTGAACTGTAGCCCACCAGGCTCCTCTGTATATGGGATTCTCTCTGTACATGGAGTGGGTAGCCATTCCCTTCTCCAGGGGATCTTCCTGATCCAGGGATGAACCCAGGTCCCCTCACTACAGGCAGATTCTCTATTGTCTGAACCATGCCACAGAGAAGCCATCTTGAAAGAGTCCCCATGGGCAAAGCAGGAGTAATTTATGTAACAAAATGAAACATGTTGGTGCTGGATTTTATCCCAGAGAATAAAATAAATATCCACAAGTCCGTGTTGGTATAAAGAAATAACTGAATGCATGAATGAACAAATAAATGTGAGAAAAAGGACAACTCTCCCATATGCTAGAATTCCAACAAATATATGTAGAAGGCACAATGGACATAGGAAATTACCATTAGGTAAACATCACTGTAATAACTGTTGCAGCCAGGAATCATCCGTGGATGATAAAATTTGTGGGTAAAATCCTGAATGATAAGAAAAAGTATATTTGCATAGTTTCACAGCATCTCCCCTCAAAATATTTGATAATCACAAAGAAAAAACACTAACTCTACAGTGGAGAAAGCTATTAAATTCCATCTTAACCAAGAGATCAAAACGGATATCGTTAATAAGAAGACATACCAGAATTATATACTCTCAGAAAAAATATAAATTAAAAAGGATTAATTCTCCATGATGCAATCAAGAGATTTCCCTTCCCAACTTCTTCCTAGAGCATGTACTTCAGAAAACTTGCAATTATAGGCACTTTCTCCTCTCTTTGAAAGGTATGTACAGTCTTTCTGAAGATTAAGATTGGCCTTTGCCAACTTTATGACCTGATAATGTCTCTCTCAAAGACCTAGTACATAAATATCAAGGGAGATAACACCCTTATCTTTCACTTTCTATTGGGGGACAGAAGCCTAATTTCAGTGGATACGTTACTTCAAGCTGCAAGCTAGTTCCTTTCATAAAGATATGAGAGATATGAGTATTATAGCTTTTCTTCTGGATAAAGCTAACCCAGATAGTCAAATTAACCCAGATAGTCACCCCAGATACCAGATGAATTGACAATGAACAGTGTGTGACCAATGGCGCTTTCAAGTCCTCACACTTTGGACCAATTATTATCTTGTATGTAACATGTATGTTACATTTCTCCAACAGTACCTTCTGATGGGATGCACTGAGCAGGACACAAGATCATTTCTTGAAATTCTTGTCAAAAAATAAATAATCTTAATCCAATCACAAGAAAACATCAGGCAAACCCAAACTAAAGGGACATCCTACAAAAGAGCCATCCTTCACAGTTATGAAAGGGTTAGTCATTTTCATGTCTGACTCTTTGCGACCCCGTGAACCGTAGCCCACCAGGCTCCTCTGTCCATGGGATTCTCCAGGCAGAGTACTTGAGTGAGTTGCCATTTCCTTAGTTGTGAAGGTCATGAAAAACTGAGGAGCCATTAGTAAACCCATTAGTAAAAACTTAGGCAACATGATAAATTAAAAGCAGTGAGGAACCCTGGATGGGATCCTGGACCTGAAAAAAAGACTTTGGCACAAACCCACCTAAATTTGAATAAGATTTGTAAATTAGGTCATTGTATCAATTTTAATTTCCTGCTTTCAGTAATGATTCTATGGCTATGGAAGATGTTAACTGAGGAAGCTGGGCAAAGTAAAGCATATAAGAAATTCTCTGTACTCTTTGGCAACCTTTATCTGAAATGATTTCAAAATAAAAAGCTAAACAAGTATAATCATAAATATCCCTTACCATAACTACCCACTCCAGTATTCTTGCCTGGGAAATCCCGTGGACAGAGGAGCCTGGCAGGCTACGTCCATAGCGTTGCAAAAGAGGCAGACACGCCTCAGTGATTGAACAACAACTAAAGATGTGATACGGGAGTCCTCCCTTGCCCAGTCTTCCCCTCCTTCGTCCTGTTTTCTCTCAATAACTGTGCCCAACTCTGCACTTAAAATGTAATGTAAAAAAATACCTCCTGAGATAACCAACAACAGTTGTCACTTGTAACTAGAGTAAACTTAAGCATTTGTGTTATATGCTTACATCTGGTTTTTGGTTTAGTTTCAAAGAAACTTGACCCTCTAGTACTTTGTTAAACCAAGAGAATTTGGAAACAACAACAACAACAAAAGTCATCCTAAATTTAACACTAAATTAATAATTTCTTGCACCACCAGAACAGAGAAGCAAGCACAGTCATCTCTGAGATCAGTCTTGAGGTTTGTCCCTTGTTGGCAAAAAGTGATGGAGGGAGGATCTTGTTTCACATACCAGGCCTACTAGCTCAGAACAATAAGAAACAATGGTTTGTTGTTAACCAGTGAACCTCACTTAATTGGGAAAATATTTGCAATCCCTTAGGGTAGAACTAGGTCAAAAGAACCTCACCTCCACATCAAAACTGCTCCGTGCAGGAGGTCAAAGCACATGATGAGATAAAGAATGTTCAAGGTTCAGTGAGGTTTTATTTCCCAAAAGCAGCAGTTCAAGACTATCGATGGTACAGTGAGCCTCCCCTCTATAAGGAAGCCTCCCTTCTGTGGGCTTATCTCCAGGACCCCCAAACCCAGATCCCTACCCCCAACCCCTCCCACCCCCTGTCACCGCCCCCCACCCCCACCTCTGCAAAAAAATATCTTCACCAGAGAACCAAATACCTTCACTGGAGAACCAAGACAAATGACGGTGTAATTCTTTTAAGTAAAACACACAAAGAAGTAAAATCTGTATTTGGCCCAGACCTTGTATTAAGACCTAAGATCTTCCAAAAAAGAAAAAAAAAGTTTATGATTCCTTTGTGTCTTGCTTGTAAATCACTGTTAGTAAGAAAATCAAAGTCTGTCCCCTCTTTGTCCCATCTTTTTCATACTTCATTTCCTTCTCTATCTGGACTGCTTGGATGAGGGCAATCCATTCAAGAACAATGGCATTTGGGTCATTCTGGTATCTAAACTGGGCTTCCCAGGTGGCGCTAGTGGTAAAGAACCCGCCTGCCGATGCAGAAGACATAAGAGACATGAGTAGGGACTGCCCAACTCAGTCACTGGGTAGGGAAGACTGCCTGGAGAAGGGCATGGCAACCCACTCCAGTATTCTTACCTAGAGAATCCCATGGACAGAGGAGCCTGGCAGGCTACAGTCCATACAGTCACAAAGAGTCGGACACAACTAAAGCAGGTTGGCACACACTTAGTATGGGATCTAAACTATTTGGGCTACAACACAAGGGACAGAAGAAAGGGCTTCATATCAAAGGCAAATAAATAAGGCCAAGTTCATTCTACTTCCAATCTGACTGCTGCAGGGAAAGCTTTGGAATCAGGAGGTCCCAGAAATGAATTGAATTAATCCAAAACCAAAATCTTCAGAGAACCCATGTGGTTCAAACTCAAATACTCCACCTAGTGAGGGAACAAGATGTTCACTTCCTCATATACTGCCCCTTTCCTTAAGCAAAGGGTCTCACTCAGAGCCACCATCTCTGATTACTCCATAAACAGTTCAGGGTTTGTTTTTTTTTTTTAATTTTAATAATAATGAAAAGGCATCTTATTTTAAACATAGCAGTGTGTACATGTCAAGCCCAAACTCCTGATCTATCTCCCTCCCCCAACCCCCTCCCATCCTGGTAACCATAAGTTTGTTCTCTAAATCTGTGAGTCTTTCTCTGTTTTGTAAATATGTTCATTTGCACTATTTTTTTAAGATTCTGCATATAAGCTATCATATGATATTTGTCTTTGTCAGACTTGATGCTTTTGAACTGTGGTGTTGGAGAAGACTCTTGAGAGTCCCTTGGACTGCAAGGGGATCCAACTAGTCCATCCTAAAGGAGATCAGTCCTGAGTGTTCATTGGAAGGACTGATGTTGAAGCTGAAACTCCAATACTTTGGCCACCTAATGCAAAGAGCTGACTCATTTGAAAAGACCCTGATGCTGGGAAAGATTGAGGGCAGGAGGAGAAGGGAACAATAGAGGATGAGATGGTTGGATGGCATCACCGACTCAGTGAATGGACATGAGTTTGAGAAAACTCCAGGAGTTGGTGATGGACAGGGAGGCCTGGCGTGGCACAGTCCAAAGGTTCGAAAAGAGTCGGACATGACTGAGTGACTGAACTGAACTGAAATGACTTATTTCACTTAGTATGATAATCCCTATGTTCATCTATGATGCTGCAAATAACATTATTTCATTCTTTTTAATGGTTGAGTAATAGTCTATTCTATTCTACTGGGTCAAAAAGTTTGGGTTTTTCTGTAAGATCTTGTGGAAAAATCCAAATGAGTTTTTTAGCCAGCCCAGTATCTGTGCACCACATCTTCTTTATCCATTCATCTGTCAGTGGACATTTAGGTTGCTTCCATGTCTCAGCTATTGTAAACCCAGTGGTGCCACGAACACTGGGATGCCTGCATCCTTTTGAACCATGCTTTTCTCCAGATATACCCCCAAGAGTAGGATTGCTGGATCAAATGGTAGCTCTATTTTAGTTCCTTAAGGAACCTTTATACCTCTCTCCATAGTGGCTATACCAATTTGCATTCCCAGCAACAGAGTAAGAGGGTTCCCTTCTCTCCACACCCTCTCCAGCACTTACAGTTTGTAGATATTTTGATGATGGCCACTCTAACTGGTGTGAGGTGATAACTCATTGTAGTTTTGATTTGCATTTCTCTAATAATTAGAAATATTGAGCATCTTTCAAATGCCTCTTGGCCATCTGTATGTCTTCTTCAAAGAAATGTCTCTTTAGGTTTTCCGCCCATTTTTTGATGGGGTCATTTGTGATTTTATTGATATTGAGCTGCCTGAGCTGTTTATAAATTTTGGAGACTAATCCCTTGTCCGTAACATTGCTTGCAAATATTTTCTCCTATTCTCTTCTCTCCAAGAATAGTTTGTGAATTACAATAAATAATAAATTATAAAGTCCTTCTGATTGGAAAAGCAGCATAGAATGTAGCTCCTGATGCCTTCTGGAGAAACTCTGAAAGTCTTGAAACCTCAAACAATCCATCTTGGGAGGATAACTTAGGCTTTGACCCATCTGAAAAGACAGAAGAGGCTTTGTCCTCTACCCTGAAAGACAAGATGTCCCTCACATCCTAAAGACATCACAGGGGAGTCCTGCTGTCCCCACCTAAAAGGCAGTTATGCAAAGAATGAGTCAAAGATTTCAGTTACATTAGCACTTCTAGTCCAAAAGTTTTAAACAAATGTGTTCCACAAAATTTTGTTACTCCAAGGTACATTTAGCAGGTGGAGAGGATTGTTATTATCTTTTAAAATAAATTACAAGAGAAAATCCAGCACATTTTTTTAATGACATCTCTCTTCTTTGTTACCACACTCAGATCTCAGCTTGCAATAGGGTTTATATTAGCATTATATCAAGGCCCTGTTAATTAAAAAAAAAAAAAAGAATACTATACATGTAAGTGGGAGACGGGAGCTTCCCTGATGGCTCAGATGGTACAGAATCTGCCTGCAATGCAGGAGACCTGGGTTCTATTCCTGGGTCAGGAAGATCCTCTGGAGAAGGGGAATGGCAACCCACTCCAGTATTCTTGCCTGCAGAATCCCATGGACAAAGGAGCCTGGCGGGCTACAGTCCATGGAGATGCAAAGAGTCAAATATGCCAAGAGTCGCTCAGTCGTGTCCGACTCTTTGCGACCCCGTGGACTGTAGCCTAACAGGCTTCTTTGTCCATGGGATTCTCTAGGCAAGAATACTGGAGTGGGTTACCATTTCCTTCTCCAGGCCAGTCCAAATTTTAAAGTTTACTGTAGATGATCCATAACATTGAAAACTACACAGACATTAAGAGCTATTAAAAGGACTGACATATATCTTTACAAGGAGAGCAGATAAAGAAATCAGTTTAGTGGGAGAAAACCAAAAAAACATATCAAAAAATGGCATCATTCATTATCAATAAAAACCAAGAATGTATGCAGAACTTCTACTGGCATTCTAATTTAACCCTTGCTTATTCTGGTTATAGGACGTGTTGCCTGCCATCTCCTCAGACAGCTCACTCTGTCCGTCCAGGGACTGTGTTTTGCCACATCTCTATTTCTGCAGCACATTGCAGGCAACAACAGCAGACATCTATGGAGCCCCACATGATCCTGCACAAGTCAGTCAGGGTTCCTAGACTATGAGAGCTTACGATTAACCGCATAGCATGCGTTTGATGAATTGAGCTGAACTGAATTAAAAGGAAACTCAGGTTAGAACAGGTGCTGCTGTTATCAAGAATTCAGAGTTGAGGACACTGAGGCCATAAAGCAACCCACCCAGGAATTCGAACTCGAACTCCTGAGATCTTTCTACTTTACATAATAAGCATCTCATTTTCATTTCTCCTGACACTTTCTCTGGGAACCCTTATACTTACTTAAAACTAATCTCTTCTAGTATCTTCAGCATCTTTAGCAACTAACAGCATGCGATTTATGTGAATTTCACATACATCATTAGTTTTCATTGCAGTGACCCATTTTTAATCAATCTCTTAACACTAATGAAGATATGGGGTGTTACTAGCAAACAAAATGAATATTCTTTTAACAACAAGAAAACACAGCCTAGTGAATGTGCTAATATGTCTTCCCACTTGCATTTCTTTGTCTCTGCTTAATATATATTTAGCTTGATTTATATTTTAATGTCCCACATTTGTAATTCTCCAACAGATGGCTAAGATGGCAAACACAAAGAAATGAGGTCCAGATGAATATCCTTCCATTTTCAAGGAAGAAAATATAGACTACCTTCTAAGTGTAGTATAAATTCCCTGACAATGAGCAAGAATAGTTTGCATGTCAGAAGATGTCTAACAAATAGTATTTGTTCAGGAAGCAAAGAGGAATACTTTCTTCAAGAGCATACATACCCTCCACATCTACAGAAACTTGAGAAGCTTGCCTGCTCAGTCACAGAGTAATTCTAAGTCCCCTGCCTATTGGCACTGAGTTGTTGACAACTGTGGATTTTACAGTGGATTCCCCTGTGGAGATTCACCTTTACAGTTATTAGATCTCAAGGTAATAAAGAGTTTGGATTCCTGTAAAGTACACTGCAAGGGACATTAAACTAGCTGTGCTTTGGATATCTGAATATGCGATGCTTATGAATTCAACTCCTTGAGTCCATAACTTGAGTATCTGAATGATCTTTGGGCAGATGGGTAATTTGTATAGCCAGAATAACACAAGAATTGGGGATCACTGCTTTGCGGACTTATTATAGCCAAAAGCACATTTTTGTAAAGTTCAAGACCCATGGCTTACCATACCCAAGAGGTCATTGCTCAAACTATTGGCCAATGCAGCTATGAAATTTTATGCGTCTATGTACTTGCCCTGGTGGCTCAGATGGTAAAGCATCTGCCTACAGTGCGGGAGACTCAGGTTCAATCCCTGGGTCAGGAAGATCCTCTGGAGAAGGAAATGGCAACCCACTCCAGTACTCTTGCCTGGAAAATCCCATGGACGAAGGAGTGTGGTAGGCTACAGTCCATGGGGTCACAAAGAGTCAGACATGACTGAGCAACTTCACATATATACATACATGTACTTGCTCATGGCCTTCATAATTCACCCTCAAGAGGTCTATTGAATTTACTGATTTTTCGAGATCTAGCTCCACTCTGAAGTGGAGCTTTCTCTGACCCCCTTGCAACGCAATATTAATTGCATTCCTTTGCGTTCCATTGTGTTCATCCACAGCGAGCTTACACATCATGTGCATTTATCACATTTTACTACTGTTAGCTGCATGCATATCATTCCTGCAAAAGAATAAGCTCTTCCCTGGAAAGTAGGGTAACATAGTTCTCATTTTTCACCCTAATTGTTCAGCTTAGCATCTGACACGTGGTAGATATTTACTTAATATTTCTTAATAACTACAACTTCAAGACAGAGATCATTTCTTCCTGTTATCCAATGAGGAGACAGCACATTAGGCCCGAGGATTAGGATTGAAACTTGGGCCTATTTAGTTTCAAAGTTCATGCTCTTTCCACTAAGCCTGCATCTCTCAATATAAAAAACAACATAGTATACTGACACATATATATGGAATTTAGAAGACAGTAATGATGACCCTATATGTGAGACAACAAGAGACACAGAGGTATAGAGTGGACTTTTGGACTCTGAGGGAGAGGGAAAGGGTGGGATGGTTTGGGAGAATGGCAGTGAAGCATGTGTATTTTCCTGTAAGAAACGAAGCGCTAATCTATGTTTGGTGTAGGATGCAGGATGCATGGGGCTGATGCACAGGATGATTCAGGTAGAGGATGTGGGGTGGGAGGTGGGAGGGGGCTTCGGCATTGGGCGATTGTGTTCACCTATGGCTGATTCGTGTCAATGTATGGCAAAACAAATACAGTATTGTAATTAAAAAAAATAAATTAATTTAAAAAAAAACAACACAACATAAACTGAAGCATTTAGATAAAAATGGATGGGCACTCATCTACTGATGCTGCTGCTGCTGCTGCTAAGTTGCTTCAATCGTGTCCTACTCTGTGCGACCCCATAGACAGCAGCCCATGAGGCTCCCGCGTCCCTGGGATTCTCCAGGCATGAACACTGGAGTGGGTTGCCATCTCCTTCTCCAATGCATGAAAGGGAAAAGTGAAAGTGAAGTCGCTCAGTTGTGTCCGACTCTTAGCGACCCCATAGACTGTGGCCCACCAGGCTTCTCCGTCCATGGGATTTTCCAGGCAAGCGTGCTGGAGTGGGGTATGTTTCATATGCCAGAAACATACAAATTGTGGACAGAAAATTCAGGCTCAACATGTTTGGTTACCCAAAATTCATGTAGATGTAGAGCTGAGTAGGGCATGCCTGCATGCTCAGTAGCTCAACTGTGTCCAACTCTTTGTGACCCCATGGACTGTAGCCCACCAGGTTTCACTATCCATGGGATTCTTCCAGGCAAGAACACTGGAGCAGGTTGCCATTTCCTTCTCAAGGGGATCTTCCTGACCCAGGGATCAAATCTGCGTCTCCTGCATCTCCTGCATTGGCAGGTAGATTTTTACCACTGAGCCAGTAAGTAGGGAGTGAGGAGGAGACATAAGTGAAATAATAAATAATACAACTGAAGAAGAATGTTTACCCTCATTCCCTTGCCACATAAAACAGACTTCTTGGAAAGCCTTTACCAAGTTTGTTTGTTTGTCTGTTTTCCTGAGCATCAACTGTTACATTAACAAGAAAAACAAGTTCAGGGACATCTCTGATCAACTCAAGTTTGCTGGAAGATGAGCTTGACAAACCTACCACTGCATTTTTATTTCATTTCAACTCATTTATACCCTGCAATCCCCAAACTACAAAGAAAAAGTAAAAGATAATGGTGATAGCCTGGAACTAAAAATACAGTGGAGACAAATAAGCAACAATATTAGCCACCTAACATTATAAAAGGAATGGAAAATCGGTGAGGGATGCCTTCTATCACCCTCAAATTGAAACCAATCTACTTCCATGATTAATCTAGGTTTTATAAGAGGCCTCACTTACTTTGTGCCTTAATTACATTCAACACAAATAACTCAAGAGATCCAAGAGATGACACAAAACCCTTTCTACATGGAACACTGTCTTCCCTGTATTAGCGTCTATTCCACCTGGGTTTGTATTTATAGTGCCAAAATGAAGACATGAATGAATAAAATGGGCAGGGGTATTCAAGTTACCATACTGTGTTCCTTTCCATTGTGCTGTAGTGCTTAGATAGTATAAAATACTGAAAAAAATAAAGTACATTTATTTAAGAAAGCAAAACTCTTATCCTTGCTTGGGTATGGAGGAAAACACCCAGGTATTTTAACCTGTAATTGAAAAAGAATGATACTTCATCCAGGAAGTCTTCAGTGAACACATTACCAGGAACTGTGGAATTTTTTTTTTTTAAGTTCCACTAAACATGCTTCAGAATTACTGTACCCCAATTAGTGATAACCATAAGCTAGAAGTCAATTTTGTTTGCCAGGGACGTCGAGTCCATTCCTGGCTGATCCCTCCCGGTATTACTTTCATTATGAGCACTCAGAATAACTCTGTTTGGATGGCTTGTTGTTGCAATTAGGTTTCCAGGTTACCAACGACCAAACAACCCTGGACTCAATGTAACTTCTAGATATACCGTTCCAAAGATTCTAAAATCTGCCATATGCATCTAGTGATAAATCCTAATCTTCACACCCATGGGGAGTAGAATAATAAGTCAAAGGAAAGAGTCACTCTGTATAAACAGTATTGGTTGGGCAACCTTGCAGTAAAATCATTCTGTCTAGCTTCAAAGGAGGAGGAATTTGGCCTCCCAAACTATCTGAAAAATTGACCTTTAAAAGTGGACCACCTCGAAGAACACTTAAGGGATTTGAATCTTGTAAATTTGCTTTGTGATTGTGTAAGACAGGCTGTCTTCCTGATTCAACATTGGGCCACCTCTTTTAGAGACTGGTGGGGGCAGGTAGGATCCCACAACTCAAGAAGGACAGAGAGCATCTGGAGAGGAAAGAACAACAGCCACAGAGGCAGAGGGAAATAGGATCCAACGGAATGATGCTTTAAAGGGTCACTACTCAGAAGGCAATGGCACCCCACTCCAGTACTCTTGCCTGGAAAATCCCACGGATGGAGGAGCCTGGTAGGCTGCAGTCCATGGGGTCGCTAAGTTGGACATGACTGAGTGACTTCACTTTCACCTTTTGCTTTCATGCATTGGAGAAGGAAATGGCAACCCACTCCAGTGTTCTTGCCTAGAGAATCCCAGGAACGGGGGAGCCTGGTGGGCTGCTGTCTATGGGGTCGCACAGAGTTGGACACAACTGAAGCGACTTAGCAATAGCACTCAGAGGTTAGGATGTAGGCTGGGCTTTGCAAGCGGTGCTAGAACCCACCTGCCAATGCAGGAGATGTAAGAGATGCAGGTATGATCCCTGGTTTGGAAAGATCCCCTGGAGGAGGGCATGGCAACCCACTCCAGTATTCTGGCCTGGAAAACTCCATGGACAGACAGAGGAGCCTGGCGGGCTACAATCCATGGGGTTGCAAAGAGTCAGACGCTGAAGTCACTGAAGTGACTATGCATGCACGCACAGGCTGTGGGTTAATCATATTTTTCAACTTTCCCAAGCACAGGAGGAAGACTGTCTGTGTTCCCAAAAGGCTTAAATTGCAATTTTAGCAATTGGGCATTTTCATTATTAAAATGAATTACAATGAAAATCAGCTGGAGCATTTTCTCTACTCTAAAAACACAATATTGGGGGAGGGGAAGGGAATACTAAAATAAAAAGAAGGTAAAAATTAGGTGCGCGTCCCTTGTTCCTTCTGGTATGACAACAACACATACATCAGCTTGTCCTCTTGGGCTCCCAGCTCTTCCAGATGTCTCCCTTCTTTCACTCAAAGAGCTACTGGAACTGCAGCCATTCTATCTTATTAGAGACAGAGAGTTCTCCCTGGTGACTTAACTTCCTCCAGTTCTCCTTTCACTCACAGTCCTATAACATGCCTTGAGCCATTGCTTATCAGTCAGTTCAGTTCAGTCACTCAGTCGTGTCCGGCTCTTTGCAATCCCATGAATCGCAGCATGCCAGGCCTCCCTGTCCATCACCAACTCCCGGAGTTCACCCAGACTCACGTCCATCGAGTCCGTGATGCCATCCAGCCATCTCATCCTCTGTCGTCCCCTTCTTCTCCTGCCCCCAATCCCTCCCGGCATCAGAGTCTTTTCCAATGAATCAACTCTTCGCATGAGGTGGCCAAAGTACTGGAGTTTCAGCTTTAGCATCATTCCTTCCAAAGAAATCCCAGGGCTGATCTCCTTCAGAATGGACTGGTTGGATCTCCTTGCAGTCCAAGGGACTCTCAAGAGTCTTCTCCAACACCACAGTTCAAAAGCATCAATTCTTCGGTGCTCAGCTTTCTTCACAGTCCAACTCTCACATCCATACAAGACCACTGGAAAAACCATAGCCTTGACTAGACGGACCTTTGTTCGCAAAGTAATGTCTCTGCTTTTGAATATGCTGTCTAGATTGGTCATAACTTTTCTTCCAAGGAGTGAGCGTCTTTTAATTTCATGGCTGCAATCACTATCTGCAGTGATTTTGGAGGCCCAAAAATAAAGTCTGACACTGTTTCCACTGTTTCCCCATCTATTTCCCATAAAGTGATGGGACCATTGCTTTTACACAATGTTAATAAATCAATCAATGTCCTAGTTCAATGTTTCTTAAATTGTCTTATACCCTTATCAGCCCTACCTGTCTCATATTACAAGCTCCTCAATGACTGCCACGCTCTCTTCTAGATAAGTAGTCTGGCAGGGCAGCATGATGACTCAGAAACATCAAAAGAAAGCAGCAGATTTCCGTGCGGGTGCAGTGCAAAGAGTTGATACGAACCACTGTATTTTGTAATTCTATGGTAAAGTCTTGTTTTCAATTTCTTTAAATAATGAAGAAATCACAAAGTTGACAAGTATTTGCTTCTGAAAAGTAAATGTATCTCAGATCAATTAAGAAAAGCTTTATGTGGTTTAAAGAACAAATGATACTGACACACGCTTGTCTGCAGTTGCACCATGTGAGGCCCTTTAACTCTGATTAACTTCTAAATCATATCCACATCTCTCCTCTTGGAAGGAAATAGGAATTACTTTGGACAAATTACAGAGTGAATTCTCTGTATGTCTTCCAGTTACATAGGAAAGATTTTGTATCATCTTCTATAGTATAGTGTATAGTAAAATTCACTCAGTCGTGTCCGAGTCTGTGACCCCACGGATTATACAGTCCACGGAGTTCTCCAGGCCGGAATTCTAGAGCGGGTAGCCGTTCCCTTCTCCAGGAGATCTTCCCAACCCAAGGACTGAACCCAGTTCTCCTGCATTGCAGACAGCTTCTTTGCCAGCTGAGCCACCAGGGAAGCCAAGAATACTGGAGTGGGTAGCCTAACCCTTCTCCAGGGGATCTTCCCTACCCAGAAATCAAACCAGGGTCTTACCAGCTACCTGACTCCAACCATTTTTAGCAAAATAGTCTTCAACACTGAGCAATAGAAAATTATATTTCCTCTAATGAGAATGGATGATACATATACACATATATAAAATGGTAATGTTTAAAACCGATCCCTAATTTGATAACAATCTCTAAAATTATCTAAACATGGTGCAGACTCTGACATTCAGATGACAGTCAGTTCAGCATGGTATTACAAGGAGTTATGTAGTTACTCATTCAATCATTCATTCATTTCTTAAGCAGCTCTTTCATTCATTAAATGTTGCTAATTGCAATTTGTTTTTATCTTACCTATAGTTTTGACTCCCTGATATTTCAAATCCATTTCCCATTTCCTATTCTACTCATTAATTCAAGTCAACCACAAATGCCACTTGCTAAAATAATTTGGAGTATTTTTCACCAAAATTAACATGTTAATAAAAATATTATCAAGAAATAAAAGGTGACTGGAGTGGGGAGGCAACAAGGTAGTCAAGGACACATGCACTTGATCAAAAAATCTGCATATTAATCAAGACATCACAGCATACATTTTTAAACATTGAAAATAAGACAGGAAGCACACTGGACAGAGATGAATTGAGAAGCTGGCAGCTGAAGGTTTTTTTAATCATGTTTAGTAAGCAAAGTAAAGGCTAGAAGTTGAACACAGGAAGAGTTTAAAGAATAGTAAATAAAGAAGATAAAGAAATGAAAAAAGAATTTAAAAATTGAGAGAAGATGGGGATATCCAAAATGTAAAGTATAAACCATTTAAAAGAAGGGCAAATAATTTTGGAAAGAATATAAATATGACTTAGTTTTTAAAAATTAAGCACAATAGTTATTAATTAGATTTAAAATTACTTTCTCTCTATTACTTACATCTAAATACACATATTTTGACATAATAAAAATACTTCATACATTTAGAAATATCTACATTCTTTCAACTACTTCCTCATAATTATATGAAGTCAGTTTTTAGATTATCTGCATGTGAGTGTTCAAATTTATCAGATGAATAATATTAAATAAATCTACATATTAGTAATAAGTGTTTAGTCAGTTCTACTGACAAATCAAATTTCAGAAAATCAAATTAAATGGATGAATACCACAAATATCTCCGAGGGGAAAAAAAAAAACAGGTTGCAAAAGAGCAACTAGAGTATGATTTCATTTACATAAATTCCAAATTTAACGATACATTGTTTAGGATTACATACATATGTAGTAGAACTATAAAGAGAAACAAGAGGCAATGGGAGGATAAATATAAAATTCAAGATAGTGTTTACATTTTGGAAAGAAGCAAGAAATGGAAGTAAGGAGAGAGAGACAAGAGGAGCTTTAACTGTATTCTGGTCTGTTTTTTAAGTTGAATGTAGTACATAGATGTTCATTTTATTGTCCTACAAACTGTAGCTATGATTTCTCTTTTGTATGTTATATGTAATTTATAGTTTTGTGTTTTTTTTAAACAGTGAAGTTATGGAAGGCATCAGCAATCCTGTAACAACAACATTACCAAGAGCTCAAATCCCTCCAGAACAAATATTTGGACCACCCAACTGGTTAAGAATCCTAAGCAGATGAAGTGTTAACTAAAGGTGAGAGGGATGAGGGACTTCCCAGGCAGTCCAGGGATTACGATTTCCCTTTCCAGTGCCAGGGGTGCAGGTTCAATCCCTGGTCAGGCAGCTAAGGATGGTAGGAAAGGAAATCATGAATACTATCTCTAGTCTCATGATTCTCCGAAGAAATACCTTCATTTCCTTTCTTGTGATGTCAGGTATATCTTGGATATTGTCTATCACTGCATCTTCCCACCCCCTTTATCTCATTGACTTATACGAGGAAATAATAATTATCTTTATACCAAATACTGAGTTGAAAAAGCAGTAGAACTAGGAGAAGAATGGACCTCATCCAGACATCCTGACTAGGAACAAGATACAACAGATAAAGAGACTGTGAGTAACCTCCTTCTGAAGGAGAGGATGCGTATGTTTTCAGAGGTATAAGAAACATTAGCATTGATTTTGGCAGAAACAGAAGATATGCTGCCGTTGGACCATTAAAAGATGTATGACAATTATTTGTCAAATGTCGGCTTTCTGGAATCTGAATGCATTTTCTGTATGAATGAATACAATTCCCACCACAGGAAGCTGGGGGAGAAGCAGACCCCACACCACTAGCCACAGAAAGTGAAAAAGGCGATGTTCACTTCATCAGCCCTATTGTAGCTAAGCCATCAGAACGTGACCTTTGCTTGGCCCTCTGCCAGCAAACATGATGAAAGTTTAAAAACTCATTCATGGTTCTTGGCTCATTATCTCTTTCTCCAGTCTCTTCCACTCTGTAGTAAATTTCCATGTAAAGATATTTTTGGTTTCCTGTGGGAACCCTTTTAGAAGTAGACATGCCAAAGCCATTTCAAGTACTGTATTGGAAACATTCAACATAAATATCTGTACTATAGGGAATATTAACAAAGGCAAAAAAAAACAAGTCAATTAAGAATACAGCTAAAATAACTAGGCAATTTTGTGGTTAATGATAACTTGTTAAATAAGGATATTAAGGAAATTAAAAGAAAATTGTGCCTCTCTTCTGGACTTACTTCCTTCTGTCTTCTTTGTAAGTCTTTTTCTTTCCATCGTTATGAAATCAAAGTACAGTAAATAAACAAAACCCTTTGCCCTCCAAATGCCCTTTCAAGAACAAAAAGACACTTTATGGTCATCATCAATTAAATTCTGTTAACTCAGTAGGATATGCCTCTCTTTGCACTAACACAATATATTTACTCACAGTCTCTCTTGACTGTGAGTTCTATAAGACCATGTCTCAGTTATCAATTTCTTCCTCCATAAAATGGGAATAATAACAATCCCTACTTCATAGGGTTGCTGTGAGGATTCAATTAAATAATTTTTATATAGTATCTAGAACTCTACCAGGGCTTCCAGGTGACTCAGTGGTAAAGAATTCACCTGCCAATTCAGGAGACTTAGGTTCGATCTCTGGGTTGGGAAGAATCCCTATAGAAGGAAAAGGCAACCCACTCCAGTATCCTTGCCTGGGAAATCCCATGGACAGTGGAGCCTGGTAGGCCAAGGTCCACAGGGTCCCAAAATTTGGACATGACTTTGCAACTAAACAGCAAGAAGAACACTACCAATCACACAGTAAAGAAAAATACACATGTTCACACTCATAGTGAGTTCCAGTTTGGTGCATCTTCCAACATTTTTTTAATGCTGGCTCAATGTTCAAACAGTTAATACTTCAAATATATCTGATTGTCAGTTTTACCAAAAAACAAACCATTCCCCCATCTCAGTGAAGGGCAATGACCATCTATGCAGTTGCCTGAGCCAGAAACCCAAGAAGCATCCAACTCATCTCTCCTCCTTATTCCACATCCAACCAGTCACAGTCCTGTCTCTTGACTCTGATCCTTCTACCATCTCCACAGCCTCGCCCATCATGAGTACCATATTTATCCCCATTAAGTGGTCTCCTGGCCTCCAACCTTGCTGGGGCAGCAAAAGTGATATCAATTCCCTGCTGACACCCTATCAACAACTTCCAATTGGTTTTAGGAGAAAGTCAAAACTCCTTTTAAAAACCTTTATGACTTGGTCTCTCTCTACGTGCTAAGCCTCTTTGGCTCATACATCTCCTTTCCAACCCTTCCATCCCATGCTTCAGCCAAGCAGAACGTGTATAAATTTTCCAAATGTGCCATAATCTCTCATCTGCAGACATTCACATATGCTTTTCCCACTGCCAAGAATACTTTTCCTCCCTCTGTTTGCCTAGCTTGACATCTACCCATCTCTTTTAGGTCTCAAATGTCATTTCTTCCTGGAAGCTCTGAGGATTCCCAATGGTAGCTACCGCTCCAGCACTCTGTCCCTTCCACCCTCTCCCATCCAGCAGATGCCATTACAAGTGCTTGCTTGCCAATCTGTCTTCTCCACTACACAAGCTTCGTGAAGCCTGTGGCCTCATCTGACTTCTTTGCTGCTCTAGGTCCAATTAGCATGATGCCTGGCAAATAAATCAATGGTCAGAACTTTTCTGATGAAAAAAATCTGTGATATTAATTTTTCTTACTATCAAAAAGTGAGAGCTGGGACTTCCTGGTGGCCCATTGTTAAGACTCTGTGCTTCCAATCCCAGGGGGCAGGGGCTTAAGTCCTGGTCGGTGAACTGATATCCCACATGCCATTTGGTGAGGTCAAAAATAAATAAAAGCCAATTACAAGTTTTAAAAAACAGTGAGAGCCATAACTTTGTGATTAGTGTCATTCCATTGAGCTCCAAACCCTCCCACATGCAGGGAGGACTTAAATAAGAGCAGAGACATAGAGCAACTCACTGCGAGACTCCCCTTCTCCAAACTCCACAAACAAAGCCTTCTTCTATTAATATAATCCTCTAGGATCGTTTAGATGGAGTAGAAAGACTGCCATTATGATTTTATAATTCTGTCTTTATACTCAGGAGTAATTCCATGGAGCCTGGAACACAAGCTAAACTGACATTGGTACAGATAACAATTTAGACACATTACCAAGACTGTCTTTCTAGGAGAAATTCATTTATAATAAGCATTGGACATATTCTCTTGACACCAAATTTGATGCACACAACTCTGCTAACTTGATATCATAAACTAGAGAAAAAGAAATTCCTAACCAGGGAACTATGATATGAATATGGTTCTATACAAGCAAGTGAATTAGGAAAGCAGAGGAGAGAAGGAAAGTTTAGGAATAAATAAGAGTCGATAAGTAAAAATGCTGAAAAACCCCAGTGGCAAATCACATTGCCTGTACTTCATTATACATATATCTATGTATGCATGTTTAGATTATAGGCAAGAAGAGCAGACAATGTTAATTTTATTGATAAAATAATTGAAACAGGATTAACACAAGGGAATAGCAACCTGACTATAAGAAGAGCCAGCTAGAGGAAAGCTAATTCAATCCAACTTCCATGTACTATTTGACTAATTTAAATATTAGCCAATTGACAGTTCATGAAAAATCAGCTACATTTGCAAAAGCCATACCAAAAAAACCTCTCTATGCTATGTAAATATATATATCTATAATTTTAATTTTGATACTGAAAATCATTTTTAAAAATCATTTGTGGGAGATCCCATGCAAGCTAACACAAAACTCATAGTACTAGAAATTGAGTTCTCTGTTCAGTTCTAGCAAAACAAGCTGTGACTATGGCATTTTATCAATCAGCATATAATTTACAAAACACAACTTGGGTAACATTCGATAACTCCTTTTATAAATATTGCTAAAAGTTGGCTGCCTGGTTACATTACGTTTTATAATTTGAAATAGCAAAGATAGGCATGGAGGTTCATAAATCTTTGAAACTCAAAAATACTGCCAGAAAGGGAGGAAAAAAAGCACAAAGCATCAAGAACTGACTGCCACTAGAAATTTCCTAGAGAGAAAGGTCCCACGTTAAACATTAGACATTGCAAATATACTGCGTCCATTTAGTTTTCACTCTCCCACAGGCCCTCACCATCTAGTTTTGGCCCCAGCTAACAGGTGGACTAAAATCAACCTTCTTTCAACAAACCAAACATCCAAACTATGTAATCATGCGATGACATCTGAGCTGGATCTGGCTGGCTGCTTTGGAGTCTTTCACAATAATAAATGGGAATTTTCATTGTTGACCAAGCTAGATACGCCTCTATTCTTCATGCTGTAACTAACCAAATGCAAACAAATCGCCCTAACCTTAGAAAAACTGCCTTATGTCCTCCATCCGTCCATTTTCAAGCACAGTGAAATATACTTTATTTTGTACATAAAGATAAGACTATTAGCATTCTACCTTCAGGACACAGACCTTCCTAGTTGATCTCCAATATGGTGATAGATGTAAGCTGAATCTCACATATATTCTGACCTATGCTTTAACCAACGCCAGACTTGAGGTGACAGCTGGATACTGCGGGGGACAATCTCGGGCCAAGGACCTAATGGAACTGAGAGGGGACCGTGGGGTCCGAGTCCGAGTCCTTGGCTTCATCAGCGCGGTGTGCTCTCCATGCTGCTCCACCAGGAACAGCCCAAGGATTTATCGCTGCTCTGTGCTACTCTGGGTCTTTGAAACACAGTTTCCACAAGTTAGGTGTTTAAGATTAAACCCGGGACTTCCCTGGTGACACAGTGGAGAAGAACGGGCCTGTCAATGCAGCGGACACGGGCCTGACCCCCTGATCCAGGAAGATTCCGCAAGCCTCAGAGCAACGAAGTCCACACATCTGAGGCTGTGCTCTGGAGCCCGGGAGCTGCAACTACTGAGCTCGCGTGCTGCAACTACCGAAGCCCGTGAGCCTAGAGCCTGTGCTCAACAAGAGAACCCACTGCAACGACAAGCCTGTGTGCCGCCAGGAGAGGGCAGCCTCCACCCCTAAACTAGAGAAAGCTTGCCCAGCAACGAAACCTAGCGCAGCCAAAAATAAATTAACCTAAAAAAAAGATTAAACACACATGCAAATCTGTTCTAAATTAAAGAGAAATATAATTTAAACTGACAAGTTGCTACATCCTAATCAAAAATGGAGACATCACCACAGGTGACCTCATATGCTTAGTTCCTGATTACCGATTCCTCCGAGTTGCACTTCCTGTATTCCTTTCACGCATCACTCTCTCGGGTTCTCTTTTCTGTATGTACCATGTGTGGAAGAAAACAGAAACATCTCTTCGGATGGTTGTTATATCTATCAGGATACTAGGCTAACTCTAGTTATAAATACAGAAACCACACTCGAAAACACAGGAATCTTCTCCAAACCCTCTACTCTCGTGGTGTGGCTTTAGATTTTCTTGCTTTTTAAAAATTCGGACTGAAAGTGCCAGCAAATCACAGCACCACCTGCTTATGACCCTGAAGAACTCTCTGAAACTTGAGAGATCATGACAGAAAGTGACAATTCAAATTGCCTCCAGGAGGGAGTGTGACAACCTGGGCTTCCCAGGAAGACTCTACAGCACCTGCCCCACCAAACCTTAGGTGAGAGGGCACCCTCAGTTCAACCCTGTTATCTTGGTACACAACAGAAATGTGCCAGCCAAAGGGGTGGATGGGTTTATATTTTAAAATAGACGAAAAAGAGATAAGACACCTTCTTTCAATAAATGTCTAGGAATCTTTACCAATTCTTTAAAGTCTTTCTTTGAATCTGACTGAAATCCTTCAAACTTCACCCCACAGCTTAATTTTGTTTCTCCTTTTTTTGATACCCAGCTATGATGGAAAAGATCTAGTCACCACATTCTTTATAAGCGTTGAAGCTAATTATTAACTAGGTCTAAATAAATAGCTGTCTTTCTTCAGATTAACAACTGCTAGTATTACTTTTCCACCCTTTTATACTTTTTCAAAACTCTTTTCAGTCTCTTCCAATGACAATTACTTCCAATGACAATTACTTTGTTTCTGATGAGCCCATACTCAGTGTCTTAATGGAGCCCACTGCCTGGCATTCAGCAGGCTCTTGATAAACATTCTCAATGTGAAAGCATACTTGAGCAGCAATCAATAAATGGTTGAGCACAATCTGTCTTCCTTGGACATACTTGCTATCTGGTTACATTTTCTTATTATTCTTACCACATGGAAAAATCATACTTCCATCATGAATTGTCCCTTTGACTCATGAGAAAATGCAATAAGCTCATTACAATTACCCTAAAATGTGAACCTAAGTATTGATTTTCTAGTAGGTGCATAGTATCCATCAATGAAAAGTTTGGTATACCTTGGCAGAACTTCAAATTATAATACATATGCCTAAAAATAATCATCTGTGTTTCTAAATCTCATGCATCATAAGAACAAGATGTTCTTCTCTGTTCCACAGGGGATGCTGTTGGTGTTGCCAAAAGGACTTTATCTTGGGAGCAAATAAAATGTCTTATTGAGAGTATTTCAATACTTCGATTAAGTGATTTTTTAAAATATTCGTAATTAGCTAGCAATTTAACTATTTTATTAGATACTTTTCATACATTTTCCTAAAAGGCTGATAATCATTTTATAAATGTTTTCTTGTTAAATGTCTGTCTTTGCTTAGAACAGCTTATTACTATAAATAAAAAATATAAACATGCTCTAATTTGTATGTCTTCCAATTTCATAGACATTCTAAATCATATGTAAATGTCAAGCAGAGAATGCAAGATATATGGAGCAATCCCACGGCACATGTTTAATGGAAAAATTAAGACCCCAGCTTCTAAGTTTTATTCAGAGCTGACATGGGTTACTAATGGATATTTTTTGTTAGATCAATATTTTCTAGGTTGACACAAACA
Organism: Nanger dama; assembly: GCA_917880005.1. Lineage (NCBI taxonomy): Eukaryota > Metazoa > Chordata > Mammalia > Artiodactyla > Bovidae > Nanger > Nanger dama. Next base: position 6,707,506 of record CAKJTW010000032.1, on the reverse strand, counting down.
CTCCTCGGTTTCTTCCTCTTATTCCCCACACCCCCTCCCCCCACACATAGTTCAATACCAAGAAAAGAGATAAGACAGGAAAGTGTGAAAGAAAAATGAAATATGTCAGTTGTTCTTTAACAGAAAATTCTGTCTTCCTAGAGCCTTGGCAAGGTCATAGTCACCTTGGAATCGCCATGACCACTGATGTGAACTAGCTGTCCTTAAAAGAATCCTTCTTACTCTGCAGTTACATTAGAGAGATGGGGGAAGATGTAAAATAAAAGACTGGAAAGGGGCTTCAATTATTGTTGGAAGAACTCACAAAAGTGAGTTTCATTTTCTTTGATGTTTTGAGAAATTAGTAAACTTGACTAACATAATCTAGAAATCTTTCCCCAAGTTAAAGAAAGAAACATTTAGGAGTTTAACTATTTCGTAGTCCCCTCTTTGAACCTAGAATTCCAAGGCTAAAGATTAGTGAGTTAAACCACAGAATCCCAAGCTTTCCCACAGTAAGGTTAATAATTACACCTGATTTGATGTCTAGAAACCCATTCTCAACCCAAAGCCTTTAAGTAGCAAACCTCATAGTATGTTTTATGGAGATGATGCCTAAAGATTAAACTGAAATGTGAAGTTTTAATAATGATATTCAAAATCTTAAAGACATTCACTGAAGTGACTGACCCGAAGTACAACACATGCTCCCACAAAGATTTCAGACCAGGTCAAGTTTTGAGGTTTCAAAGCTTCACTTTCTTTGTTTCCTCCTCTCCAAGGTTCTTCTGCAGCACTCCCCCCCCCCCCCCCCCCCCCCCCCCCCCCCCCCCTCGACAAAGAAGAAACAAAGTTTATCCAGATTCTCCACTGAGGAAAATCTAAAATGAGAGAAGGGTATTCAAGAGGATCCAATGGGATGCTTATTCGAAGAGGAAGCTTCCACTCCTTGAGAAGACATTCATTAGTATCTTTAGATCTGAATCTGAAGATTTCTGCTTAAGACAGCAGTTCTCCCAACTGCAGAGAGCACACTTCATCATGGATGGGTCACTTTGAAGATGGAAAGACCTGACCAGCTCTCTCTGCTTAGCTGTCACTGCACCTATGACTGGCTCTCCACTAGAAGGTGAGGAAGAGCAGGCAAATGAAGAAGAAAACCAAACAAAGCCCTGATTTTTCTTCAAAAACTGTTTAGCCCTTAAAATGTAGGGTTATGAGCTAAAAAAATCCACAAGATCCACAGCAAAGATCAATGCTGGTGGAGTTAAAAGGAAGGCATGACAAGCAAGGACGGCTAAAGAGCAGTCAGCTCCATGAGGACAGGGGCCACGTTATTTGGTTCTCGGGTGACAGCATATAGTCCCTGGCACATAGCAGGCACACAATAAGTCCTTGTTAAGTAAATAGCATTCATTCAATACAGTTGCAAAGTATACTGTTGCTGCTGCTGCTAAGTCGCTTCAGTCATGTCCAACTCTGTGCAACCCCATAGACGGCAGTCCACCAGGCTCCCCCCGTCCCTGGGATTCTCCAGGCAAGAACACTGGAGTGGGCTGCCATTTCCTTCCCCAATGCATGAAAGTGAAAAGTGAAAGTGAAGTTGCTCAGTCGTGTCCGACTCTTTGTGACCCCATAGACTGCAGCTCACCAGGCTTCTCCTTCCATGGGATTTTCCAGGCAAGAGTACTGGAGTGGGGTGCCATCTCCTTCTCTGCAAAGTATACTAGAGACAATAAATGTACACCAGAGACATTAAAGGAGAAGAAAATGGCAACCCACTCCAGTATTCTTGCCTGGAGAATCCCATGGACACAGGAGCCTGGTGGGCTATAGGCCATGGGGTCACAAACAGTCGGACATGACACAGCGAGTCACACACACACCAGCCTCTTAATGCTAAGTATTATACAGAATGAGCAGGCCTCCCAGAGACTACAATCTAACCAGCAGCTCTGACGCATGTGTTAAAGCCTCATCAAGTGAAGACTATCAGAAACAGGAACAAATCTGTAGTCAGACAAAATCAGATTTGTTGATTTGGTGCAGTGGGGGATAGCACTTGGAGAAGTCACAAAATGATGCTGAGAAAGAGGCAAAGGGAATCATCTTTCCTAAGGTTTGGGTTCTCACTGGAGGATCTGAAGGTGAGTCTAGAGGAAGCAAATTCACTTCTGGACTGAGGGCAGTTTAGAGGTTAAGTTACAAGTGGGGATTAAGTAGGGGCTGTTATGAGGTGAGGGCGGTTTAGCAATTAAACATGCTGGGTAGGGAATTCCCTGGCAATCCACCCGTTAGGACTTGGTGCTTTCACTGCTGTGGCCCAGGGTTCAACGCCTGGTCAGGGAACTAAGATCCTGCAAGCTGTGTGGCCTGGCCAAAAAATAAAGATGTCCAGTAAAATACAGGAGCAGTACAGCAAGTCTAGAGTGTCATCTGCAAGAATGCAGTAATCACGGGAAGGGAGGCCCTTAGGGCATCTTACAGGGACAGCATGACTGGGAGAAGCAGTGTTCTCTGTTACCTGTGGGCTTCCCTGGTAGCTCAGCTGGTAAAGAATCTGCCTGTAAGATCCTCTGGTGAAGGGATTGGCTACCCACCCCAGTACTCTTGGACTTCCTTAGGGGCTCAGACAGTAAAGAAACCACCTGCAATGCAGGAGACCTGGGTTTGATCCCCGGGTTGGGAAGATCCCCTGGAGGAGGGCATGGCAACCCACTCCAGTGTTCTTACCTGGAGAATCCCATGGACGGAGAAGTCTGGAGGGCAATAGTGCAGGCAGCTAACCTGCTGTGTGTCTGTCCTCCGAGCCTGACTCATGGCAAGGCCGCCTTTGTTGCTTTTCCATCCAGTTGATTTTCACTATTTTTATTAGAGATAGGCTTTGATCCCTATACAGACATAAATATTAAATTATCCTCCTTAATCAAGGAGAAGAAAGGGACATTCTCAAAACCTTAAGCTAAGAGAACTGTGCCAAAAAAGGAAGATATTTGAAACTGTTTCAAAACTGGCTAACCCATAAACCTACGGATTATGGATTATGGATTATGTAAACCCATCCACCCTTTTTCAGTCCTTTAAACATTCTTCCAGCCCAGCATATGTGCCCTCAATAATAATAGCTGATTTACTTCCCTGTCTCATCCTCTGGATTCCAAACTCCTAAAAGTACTCATTTTACACCTGGTGAGTCACAGCTCCTAGCACATCCTAAGTGCTCTGCACGCTGTCTGCTTGTCTCCTCTGTAGAGAATGTGTTTCAGGGCCTCTTACACAGTGAAACAGATTTTGGACCCTAAATAACTATTGAAGAATGTCATAATCTAAAGGATTCGCTACATGGAGGCAACATGGAGGAGCCGGCCGGCAGCATCTACAACTCCAAGTCAAAGAATGATGCTTTCCTTTGATGAGTTCACAGATGACTTTGTTGCCACTTGATAGCTGAAAGCACTGGAAATAAATAGCTCAACACAAACAGGGTTGGACCCCTGAATCACTTAGTATGCAGTACTTGAAATGTTCATATATCTGTTTTTTCAGCAAAACTATAAATTTCTTGGAGGTAAGAGGTTAGGCTTCAGCAATACATGAACTGTGAACTTCCAGATGTTCAAGCTGGTTTTAGAAAAGGCAGAGGAACCAGAGATCAAACTGCCATCATCCACTGGATCATAGAAAAAGCAAGAGAGTTCCAGAAAAACACCTATTTCTGCTTTATTGACTATGCCAAAGCTTTTGACTGTGTGGATCACAATCAACTGTGGAAAATTCTGAAAGAGATGGGAATACCAGACCACCTGACCTGCCTCTTGAGAAACCTATATGCAGGTCAGGAAGCAACAGGTAGAACTGGACATGGAACAACAGACTGGTTCCAAACAGGAAAAGGAATACATCAAGGCTGTATATTGTCACCCTACTTATTTAACTTACATGCAAAGTACATCATGAGAAATGCTGGGCTGGAAGAAGCATAACCTGGAATCAATATTGCCAGGAGAAATATCAATAACCTCAGATATGCAGATGACACCACCCTTATGGCAGAAAGTGAAGAACTAAAGAGCCTCTTGATGAAAGTGAAAGAGGAGAGTGAAAAAGTTGGCTTAAAGCTCAACATTCATAAAACTAAGATCATGACATCCGGTCCCACCACTTCATGGGAAATAGATGGGGAAACAGTGGAAACAGTGTCAGACTTTATTTTTCTGGGTTCCAAAATCACTATAGATGGTGATTGCAGCCACGAAATTAAAAGATGCTTACTCCTTGGAAGGAAAGTTATGACAAACCTAGACAGCATATTAAAAAGCAGAGACATTACTTTGCAAACAAAGGTCTGTCTAGTCAAGGCTATGGTTTTTATTCATGTATGGATGTGAGAGTTGGACTATAAAGAAACCTGAGCACTGAAGAATTGATGCTTTTGAACTGTGGTGTTGAAGAAGACTCTTGAGAGTCCCTTGAACTGCAAGGAGATCCAACCAGTCTATCCTAAAGGAGCTCAGTCCTGGGTGTTCATTGGAAGGACTGATGTTGAAGCTGAAACTCCAATACTTTGGCCACCTGATGAGAAGAGCTGACTCATTTGAAAAGACCCTGATGCTGGGAAAGATTGGGGGAAGGAGGAGAAGGGAACGACAGAGGATGAGATGGTTGGATGGCATCACCAACTCGATGGACATGGGTTGGGGTGAACTCCAGGAGTTGGTGATGGACAGGGAGGCCTTGCATGCTGCGGTTCATGGAGTTGCAAAGAGCTGGACACGACTGAGCAACTGAACTGAACTGAACTGAACTGAACTGAAGAGGTTATGTATGTCCTGTTAATCTTGCTTCCCTGCCCTCTGCCTACCATGCTGCACAGTATGGGAGTGTGATCACATGAAAGCTGGATAAAGTAGAAAAACAAGAACCTCCTTCAGCTAAGGCAAAAGGCTAAAAGGACAATGTGGGCTGGTAAGGAAGAGGAAAGGTGTCCACATGCAGACCAGAGGCTCCCAGTGCAGGAGGTTGCTTGCTTCCCTGACAGGGGCAAGGGGGAAGCTGGAACATGGAAGCAGAGAATGAGATCTAAAACCAGGCAGACAGCGGAGGGGAAAAGGAAGCAAAGAGAGGACTGAGAGAACATATATAGAGATGAACACCAAGGTCAGAAGATGAGAGCAGTCTTTATTAAAACCACTGATACAGGGAAAGTGGGAAGAAAGATGAAAATACAGCTCAACACAATGACAGGGGAATAGAGGCAGGAGTCCAAGGAGAGCCTGGAAGATCTCTTGAGCTGGCTGTTAGTAAAAGCAAGAGCTATGTGTAGAGAGGAAAGGAAAGGACTGCTGCTGCTGCTGCTGCTAAGTCGCTTCAGTCGTGTCCAACTCTGTGCAGCCCCATAGACGGCAGCGCACAGGCTCCTCTGTCCCAGGGATTCTCCAGGCAAGAACACTGGAGTGGGTTGCCATGTCCTTCTCCAATGCAGGAAAGTGAAAGGTGAAAGTGAAGCTGTTCAGTCGTGTCTGACTCTTAGCGACCCTATGGACTGCAGCCTCCCAGGTTCCTCCGTCCATGGGATTTTTTCAGGCAAGAGTACTGGAGTGGGGTGCCATTGCCTTCTCCGAAGGAAAGGGCATTGGCTCAGAACCCACAGCGCTGCCCAACTTTGGAGCAGGTGCAAACCACCAGCCACCTTTTTGTTTTCCTTTTTCCCATCTCCTTTTCTTCTCCATCCATCCTCCTGCTGTCTCTCCTTTCATCCTGTGACAAAAAGTGTTGGCCAAATAAGACCACATACTTCTTTCAGGTTAGTGGAACGGGTGCATTAGAGTTCTGCCTTTTTCTGTCCCAATGACATGGGTACAGAGAAGGACTAGATGTCCTTCTAGTGTCTTTTCAACAATGAGCCTCATGGAACTGAAAAGTAATGGCAGAAACCACAACAGACCCTAGGACATCAAGGTGGCATGCCTCATTTTGTGACTTGCAGTCAGCAAGTGGATACCATCGCATCTAAATTATTAATCATCTAATGACCAACTAAATCGTATTATGGACTCTGGCATTCTGGGAGGAGGGGAGGAATGCTACTGACTCCGAGCACCCATTGGCTGGGTTTCCTTCCACATGTGAAAAACTAGCCACCACAGCTGGGACCCAAAGCCACACATTCTACAAAACTGTAAAGGTCCTTCTACTATAACATGCTATTGTTGTTTGGTCACTAAGTTGAGTCTGACTCTTTTGCAACCTCCTAGACTGTAGCCCACCAGGCTCCTCCGTCCATGGGATTCTCCAGGGAAGAATACTGGAGTGGGTTGTCATTTCCTCCTCCAAGGGATCTTCCTGACCCAGGGGATCGAACCTGCGTCTCCTGTATCGGCAGCTGGATTCTTTACCACTGAACTACCTGGAAAGCCCAATTATAAATAACATGCACTGAGAAGAATTAGAATTAGTATGTTTTAAGCAGTTAGAAAGATGGAATCATCTACCTTAATGCGGTGACTTTTATCATGCAGCCTCAACACCGAAAACTTAAACAATATGAAATATGTCAGATTTGAGGGAAATGCTCCCAATTTTGATGAGTAAATAGTTTTACTCACTCTTCATATTAAAACATCTTTGAATAAATGTTTGTGCTACTACTGCACTGAAATTTCTTCCCTGAAACAACTCTAAACTCTCCAATTCCATGTATTCATGTTCCCACTTCAAAGTTGTCTCTGAGTCCCTCTCTGTGACTGAAGATGTGTTAACTTTCTCCAGAGAATGGTGGTTACCAACAGTTTTTACTAGGTGTGCTTTTTTTCCCCCCAGTAGACACAAATGTTGAAAGGAAATCACCACCTTAGACAGAGAAAATAGAATCTATATTTGTGAAAGGTCAGATTCTGTCAAGTTCATTCTCAGAATTTGAACATAGATCATCCCCTAACTCATCAACTTGTTGAACTCTGTAAGTTTGATGGTAAATCACCTGTAGAAAAAAAAAGGGAGGTGTTTATGCCCAGTAAGAATTTCACAGACAAAAGTGAGGTTCAGAGTGCAGCCCACGAAAGCTTTTCTGACCTATGCTCCACCTAAAACAGCAGCAATAAGGCTATAGAACCAACAGTGACAGTGAGATCTCTGTTGGGAAATGCATTCAGCTTCCCCATTTTGGATGCAAAGAACCCCAAACTCTCCCTTTCTGACAATGAAAGCAAGGGTTCCTTTGCTCAAAGCAGGCTTTGAGTGTGGTCGTGGTGTGGACATTGGGGAGGAGGGTCTCTGTGAAGACCAAGACTGGAAATGCTTAGAACTTCCCTGGTGATCCAGTGCTTAAAACTTCAAACTTCTACTGCAGGGGCATGGGTTTGATCATTTGTGGGAAACTAAGATCTAGCTTGCCAAGCAAAAAAAAAAAAAAAGAAGAGTAGAAATGCACAGTGAGGGAAGTGAAAACACTGTTCAGACTGGGAAAAAGATTGTGCAAATCGCTCAGTTGTGTTCAACTCTGCAGCTCCATGGAATTCTCCAGGCCAGAATGCTGGAATGGGTAGCCTTTCCCTTCTTCAGGGGATCTTCCCAACTCAGGGACAGAACCCAGGTCTCTCACATCGCAGGTGGATTCATTACCAGCTGAGCCACAAGGGAAGCAAAGATCGGGAAGGGTGGGGGGAGGGACAAAAGAGAGAGAAGGGGACTTGGGTAGGTAAAGGAAAGTGCTGAAGGTCACTGTTTCTTAACTCTTCTTCCCATTCCCTTTGCATCCTCAAAATGTCTCTTTTTGGCTCCCCTTTGCAAGACTGTGTGGGGAAGGATGGAGATGTAAAAGGCTCCAGCATATCCCATGAAGTTAGAGGAAATAAGAAGGGGTGGGTATCACCAGTAAGAAGTAAAATGGGAGAGACGCAGTGTTCCAGAACAGGGAGAGATGCTAACATCTAGTTGGAGATGAGAGGTGGGTTTGTCACATGTAACATGTGTATTCATAAATCAAAACCTTGTCTGTGTAGCCAAAGAGAAATCAATAGTTACTGCTCCAAAGAGGAAGAACAATTAGCAAATAATTAATTAACTCTAGAGTCCTTGTGAATGCTTCTTCTGTTAAGGTTAATATTTTTTAAGTATATTCCCAAATTTGTTTGCACACCTCTTGCATTTTCCAGGCATAATGTCTTCATCAAAGGCACTAGAATCCAGAATAAATACACACTCCTACTTTTTTTAGGAATTCACACATTTTAAATTCTATTGCAGAAAGTCGGCTTTAGTCACCAACCTCAAGCAAGGTGACTTACTTCAACCAGTTGTATGGCCTTCAAACAAAATTATATCCAGAACTAATTTCCTAATGTCTTTTTTACTACTTGCTACAGATTCTAACCATCGGTCATTCTCTCCCTGTAACATAAGTACCGCATGAAATTTTTCTATTTTTGTCTATTTTAAGCTATAAATCTTATCACGTTCATGTTCAACTTTTCACACATTGTGTCAGCTTCTCACACATTGGGTCAACTTATTTCACACATTGAAAATCAAAAGTGCAAACAATATTAATTATTTAAACAATGTCTGGGATTACCACCTCTTCTTGCAAATTATTTAAATAATGAATTTAACCTCATGTTATTAAAAATACTGCACAATTAAAATATTTTCCTATGTGTTTTTTCCTAGAGAGACCTATATGGTCCTGTTGGGCATAAACACAGTATAAGGGGAAATGGAGAGAGCTGAGGACATCCCCTGGGGATATTTCGCTGAGGATATTTTGCCACACTACGAAAGAGGAAGAACTCCTGTCACCGTTAGCCATTTCTTCACTGGTGGAACACACCCACCAGGAGCAATCAACAATGTGAGGGTCAAAATGGGAAAGGGAAGTCCCACCTGGTGAACAGAATCCCAGTCTGGGTTTAACTATCTTTTTCCTCTCACTGGGTCAGTTAAGGCTGTTGCCTTAACTTAGTTTTTAATCTGTTTTTTCATCCATGAGCTAAGAATCCGTCCAGTAGAATACCCACCAGGGATGATTCCACTAGGGGTCCCAGGTGCTACTTGGAACGTAGTGTGGCTGTTGCTGCTGCTAAGTCGCTTCAGTCGTGTCCAACTCTGTGCGACCCCATAGACGGCCACCTACCAGGCTCCTCCGTCCCTGGGATTCTCCAGGCAAGAGTACTGGAGTGGGTTGCCATTGCCTTCTCTGGGAACGTAGTGTTAGGAACATCTATTTCTCAAGGCTCATTGCCAGTCTTCATGCCAGTTTTTGGTGACCACCGCTCAGGTGAACTTGAATGCCAGTTAAAATGGAGGTGTTTTCCTGATATTACAGAAAGTCTTAATACGCTCCCCTGAAAGCTTCCAGGTCAATCAGAGTGATCCTGATCATTTCAGACACTGAGCTGTCAGGAGTCATTTAGGACGGGGTTGGGGGTGGGGTTAGTTTTGGCAAAGACTGGTATCACGGTTACTAAGAGTCTCTTCCCACTTGACAGGGAAAAACTACAGATTCCAACCAGATAATACACAGCTAGCAAATGGGAGAATAAGAGCATGCTGTATCTTGTCCTGTATGTCTGAGGACAACTATTCGGCCTGTTTGTTTTCACTAATGGTCCAAAGGAAGAGTTATCTTTGCCTTAAAACATGTAATGTCCTATTCATATACATTAGACAATTCATCTCTTAGGATCAGAATGCCATCCAAATCTCTAAGACAACAGCATGAGAAACACAAAGCGGTGCTGTTACTATTATTTGCATTACCTCTGTACTCACAGCTTCCATTGGTCTTTTCTTGATTTCTCCTATGTCCAAGTAACTGGAGGGAATAAAAGAATAAGGGTTCTTTTTATTACTCTTGAATCAGCTGTGTAAATTTCTTTTTTAAATTATTAAAAAGTAAAGCAAGCCATAGGAAATGCTTAAGCTAAAAGCAAAAAAGTCAATAGCTACTAACTTAGAGCCATGAGAGTCACAGGAATGGCTTTCAGAGCTGGCACATGTCTACTCTAAACCTGAATGAAATTGAAGCCTTAGAGATATATAGTTCTGTTGTGGAATATTTTTCCCCACAATGGCTAGCCACTTACTGCTTGTACCTTATTTCTCATTTTTATATCAATTTTGAGACAAAGAGCAGTTTGTGTATAAAGCTCCTTAACGGTTCTATGAATCACAGACTTTAGGCCAAAAGAGTCGTACAGATGCCATGCCTTAGAATAACAACCGTGAAAGGCTGAGAAAGCTTTTTCCCTAGGAGAGCACTTTAATGATCCAGAAATGTTCAGCCATGTGGGATGGTTCAGCTAAGAGACAGATGGGTGAACTAGTTAACCTCTGGAGACCCCTATTATTCCATTACTACTTGCTATATACATTAACTACTGATCATTCTTCAGCTATAGCGTAAGTACAACCGAAAAGCTTTATACCTTTGTCAATTTCCAAGCTATACATCTGTCACTGTGATCTGGTCCCATTGTGCTTCATACATAGAAGGTGCTAAATAAATGTTTTAATATTAAAAATAAATATAAATCTAGCATTTCATTTACAACCATAGAAAGATACACTCTCTACTTCAACTACCATAATTGCTGAGATGCCCCCAAAAAGCTTATATAAGAATTAATTGTGGCTATGTTTTATTTTGTTGTTTTTTGGATAGAACACTTCAGCCTCTAGAAATTATCATCTATTTCTCTTACATAAACAGTTATCACTTCCATAAGACAGTGCAAATTCTCCCTCTGTTTAGCATACAATGGGTCTTTTGGAAATCTTCAGGGACTGGTTTCTGACAAAATAACAGCACATTCTAACTGTCATGTGCAGGAAAGTCATCTCAGATCCACTGGATTAATGCAGTAGGATCAACTTCCCCAAAATACATAAGGAAAACTTTGGGGAAAGTAACAATCGCTAGATGTCTCTTCTATAAAATAAACAGTTTGATAGCTACCTGAAGTTTAATCATGGTTTCAAAAACTTTAGAAGAAATATGAGTAAAAGATATTCAAGAAGAAAGTTGATCACTTTCATTTGAAAAATATTTTCCACCACTGCGATCTTCCCCAGCATGCATATGTTTGGATTTTCCTTTGTTCTGCCGGTTTCCTAATTTGTTATACAAACTGAAAACTGCTAGTTGTATATTCAGCAAATATATTCAGCATTTAAATCTTCTAGGCTTCTATCACTGTAATCATAGATACTACCACTTTAACACAAATAAAGAAATTATTCATCTGTCAGCATGGAAAATAAACCATGGACACTGTTATAACAAACTCGAGGTTTTGGTGTGTGAGTGAAAAGCAAAAACAGCAGTGTAAATCTCTTATTATATATGTATGTGTGTGTGTGTGAAGAATGATTTGAAGTGCACTTTCTATTTGGTTTGGAACTGTACATGTTTTTATCTTTTGAGCTGGTAATGCTAAATAAACAAAAGAGAATATGAATTATTATTAAAGTGAGCCTGGAATTTTGAGCTGTTAATAGATTCTGAAGCAGGTTTCCATCCCCATGAAATTGCTTTATATGAAAGTTATTTCACTTTAAAAATTAATGAAGTATATGATGAAAGAGCCTGGACACCGAGATGCTTTGCATTCATAGAACACTTTGGTGCTTACAAAACACCTTCACATCCACAGCATTTACTTTCTACAATAACCCTGTGAGGTAGGAATGGTTACAAGGATTATCAACTGAACTGCACGATACAGAGCTAATAAACGACTCAGTCTCAAGTCTCCTGATTCTCAGTTTTAAGTTCTAAGTTTCTTTGAAGCAGTTTCATTTAGCGCTTTTCTAAGAAAGTTAGACAAAGCATACTAAAGGAAGTTTCAGAGAAGGGAAATTAAAACCAAAATACATCCCTCACCTCCCATAAAAAGAATATCTGGCATAACAAAAAGCAGAACACTTAGAACTCAACCTAAACAAACACATAAGGAAGTATGTTACACAAATTTAGTGATATTCAGGAAAATAGTTCTAAACAGTTAAAACCAGAATTCACAAGCACAGATTTTATGGTAAAGATTTTTGGCCATCCTGAGGCCCAAGGTGAATTTTAATTAAAATACATTAAAAACTATGGGGGAGGGGATTAACTACAGAGTTATCATACAATCCAGCAATTCCACTCCTAGGTATATACCCAAGAGAAATGAAAACTTATGCATAATTGTTCATAGCAGCGTTATCCATAATAGCCAAAAGTGAAACAACCCATATCCATCAACCGATTAAAGGACAACAAAATGTGCTATAGCTATATCACACAATATTATTCAGTCATGAAAAGAAGAAAGTACTGATACATACTACAATGTGATGGGCCTTTAAAACATGATACTAAGTGAAAGAAGACAGAAACACATGAAGTCACATACGACTACTTTTACAGGCAGACCTTGTGTCACTGCACTTAACCAATATTGCGGTTTTCTACAAACTGAATCAGGTTTGTGGCCACCCTGAATAGAGCAAGCCTATCACTGCCATTTTTCCAACAGCATTTGCTCAGTTCAGGTCTCTGTGTCACATTCTGGTAATTTTCACAATATTACACACTTCTTATATTAGTGTATTTGTTATGGTGATCTGTGGTTAGCAATCTTTGATGTTACTACTACAACCTGCTAAATGCTCAGATAATGGTTAGCATTTTTAGCAATAAAATATTTTTAAATGAGGCATGTACTTTTTTAGACATAAGCACACATAACAGACTGCACTATAGTTTAAAAACAACTTTTACATATACTGGTAAGCCCAAAAACTCCTGTGACTGGCTGTACTGCAATACTGACTTTACTGCAATGGTGTGAAATAGAACATGCAATATCTCCAAGGTCTGTCTGTATATAAAATGCCCAGGATAGACAAATCCATAGAGACAGAGAAACTAATCACTACTGATCAGTGGTTACCAGAGGAAGGGGAGACAGGGAAATTGGGAAGGTCCAGGATTTCTTCAGGGAGTGATGGAAATGTTCTAACATTAGTTTGTGGTGATGGTTGAAAAACTCTACGAATATACTAAAACCACTGTGGTTTATGTTATGTGAAATCTACCTCAGTAAAACTGTAATTAAAAAAAAACACACCATGGAATATTAAATTCTACCTGTCCCACAGTACCCACCCCCACGAGGAATAAATTTTCTCAACCCTCATATAATTTTACTTTTCTAACTGACTCTTTGTACTTTGCATTAGAATTACTGGTGTGCACATGGCCTATCTCCTGTTAGAGTCTGACCTCCAAAAGAACAAGTTGTGTCTTATCTCTGTTCCTTTCACAGACCAAAGGCACAGTTTGCCAATGCACTGAACACCCACGGTAAGTGAGCTCCCAGCCAGGAACTGGGGACAAGCATCACTAACGACCTCTGTCCTTCAAGATTTAACCATCAAGCATCTGGTGACAGCCTTACAGACAAATATAGTAAGCCAGTAAACTTTTCCAAGCCTCAAAGCAATCGCCTTAATGTACAGGGGGCGGGAGGAGGGGCCCGCACAAAGTGGGGCGTGGTCAGTTCTACGGAATGGAAGTCTCAAGAATTTCAACAGTGAGGAGAATGTGCAGAGAGCACTTTCTCGACCGGTGACATTTCAGTACCCAGTTTTGCCGAGTCATTTTTAAGGACATTATTTCAACTAAATTGATAGATTCCCAACACTGTCAATCAACCATACTCCAATCAAAATTAAAAATAAAATGATAGGTCCCAAGAAAAAAGTGGAAAGAATGAACATGAAATGCGAAATATCTAACATGACGTATGTGCTACTCTTTCCAAATAGCTAGTCATTGAATACTTTTTTAAAAAAGATTCTCATCCATCATCACACCTTTAAAGTCTGTTCCTACTGCTCCCTAAGTGAGCTTTCTTCTCCAACCACGCTTTCAACCTCTAATACAACTGCAGCGGGAGCTTTGAGGGCCATCACCTCGCACAGCCACCGCCCCTGAGCCCACCGAGGTGGGGGTTACTCCTCTCCACCTTAGCAACCCCGAAACGATGGGCGGCGGGGACAGACGGACTCACTTGAGTTTCTTGAAGGCTTCCTGGCCCCCGGCCACGTAGTTGCCCCCGCTCTGGATCTGGTCTAGCTTCCAGATGCGGTGCCCGGTCCGCGGGGTGTAGATGTTCCGAACCGCTCCGAAGGGCGCCTGGACGCCGCCCGTCACCTCCTTGAGGAAGACGTCGAAGCTGGACACCTTCTTCTCGTGGAAGACGACGCGGCGGCCCGTGAAAAAGGGGTCCCCGTTGCGGTATACCAGCACGCTCTTCACGACCGGCTGCGACAGGTGCCCGGACCTGGCAGTGGTGCGGCTCATCTTCCCCTCGGGACTCCCGCGCGGCTCGCTTCTCCGCGGGGAGGCACCGCGGTTGCCCCAGCGGCCTCACCGCACACGCGCGGCGCGGGGTCGCGTCCTGAAACGAACGCGAAACAGACAAGCCCGCGGGTCACCGCGAAGCAACCGCGCGCGCCCGGCGTCCACCGGGCGGAGACCCTGCCGCTGCAGGACTCACCGGGCACGTTCAAGTAGTTCACCCGAGTCCGCACCACCAATCAGCGCTCGCCGTGCGCGCACACACCTGTTTCTCTCGCTACCGGCGGAATCAAGGTGTAACCACCTCTGCACCGGAGCTGCGCCAGGGGCGGAAACTGGCAGACTGCGTGCGCCCGGGTGGGAGAGAGGTGGGCACACGGGGCACATGCACGAACTGTATAATTATAAATATGCTGAAACTTCTTTCCTGGCTCCCACTTCTCAACCTCCTGTTTGTTCCCGAAATCAAGTAATTAGGGTTTGCGCTGAAACTGTCCAGCTTTTTTCCTCGCTGGGAAATAAATGCCTAAAGTGCACTGAGATAGAGGAGAGTCGAGCGTCCGAGACCCCTCGCCCCCGCCCCTCCCGCAGCCAAGACCTGCGCCGCCCCCAGCGAAGCTCCCGTGGGCATCCTTTGAACACAGCGAACAGGAGCGCGCAATCAAGTCCCCAGGTGGCGGGGGGCTGGGGGAGAGGAGGGTCCCCGGGAGGCGCCCGGGGCCCGGGTACCCACAGACACAGGAGGGCGGGGTGGGGGGAGGGCGGGGTGGGGGGGGGCGGGGTGGGGGGAGGGCGGGGGGGGGGGGGGGGGCGGGGTGGGGGAGGGCGGGGTGGGGGGAGGGGCGGGGTGGGGGAGGGCGGGGTGGGGGGAGGGCGGGGGCACGGCGCTGCGGCTTGGCTGGCACTGCGGTGAACTCGCCGGGGGCCGCGCGTCGCTGCTGCTGTTCCTCCCGCAGCCGTTGTCTCTGCGGGCCTCCCTCATCCCAGGGAGAACGGAGTTGTTATTTCCCTCCGTTTCCATAGTAACTGCAGCCCCGCTCAGGAGCGGAGTCGGCAAAGTAGGCCTGGAGCGCTCGCAGATCCCTTGGGCTTTGCCCTTGGCATCCGGCAGCGACTCGAGAAAGTGTGTTTTAGGGGGAAGAAGAGGAAGCCTGGGTCGCAGTATCAAGCTGTCACTCTATAAACCGACGCCTGCTGGGTGCCTGGCGCTGTGCTAGAAGTTGGGGGATACAGCGGTGTAGAGAAAAACCTAGCATTTTTGAGTCCCTACCATGCGTGTGTAGCTCTAGAGCAAGAAAAGGAGCCTACATTCATGCTATTTGTGTAGGTTGGATCCGTGTATGGATAAGAGACACAACTGAGTTACTGAACTTGTGGGTTAAGAAGCGCCTGGGACAGGGAGGCTGGGAGTGGGGTGAGAACTTCAGTAAAGGGGTGCTTTGTCCAAGCTACTCTAGGACATATATATTGTGGAACAAGAAAATGTTCTTTAAAAAGGTGAAATCTTCCAGCTCGTCTCTGCCAATGTTCCCCTATTCCTCCTAAGACATCAGTACTATGTGTCACGTGCAAATATCATTACAGGCCGTACCTAATTCTTGATCTATGAATAAAAATTATGGTCATAATAACTACCATTAATTGAACATTTATCATGTGCATTGTGTGAGGCGCTTTAGATAGATTTTCTAATTTAATGTTCAAGAGCCTTCAGAGGTAAACATTCTTTCCTCTGATGAGGAAACAGAAGTAGAGAAGCCTCAGGTCACACGGGAAAATTCAAACCCAGTTTGCTGTGATTCCAGGACCACTTTAACCACCATGATATACCATCTGAGAGATGAATGTATGGGACATTGTGATATGGGGCAGAAACTTTATTAAATAAAGTTACTTAGTATATCAATGCCTTGAAAGTTAACAGTTTTCAAAAGACCAAAGAGAAGAGAAGAATACAGAGGGAAAATAGAGGAAGGAAATTTTGTGAGCTGGTTGTGAAGAATACAGGTTGGACTTCTCTGGTGGTCCAGTGGTTAAGAATCCGCCTGCCAATGCAGGGGGCACAGGTTAGATCCCTGCTCTGGGAAGATTCCACAGGCCGGCTGGGCCTGTGCACCACAATTACTGAGCCCACGCTCTAGAGATGGACAGCCACAACTAAAGAAAGCCCACGGGCAACAACAAAGACCTAGTGCAGCCATATAATTTTTTTGAAAAGGATTATTAAGAATACACAGGTTGAGAGGAAAATATCAGTGAAGGCATGCTGCCAAGTGGTAAATAGGACAGAAAATCAGTTTTGAGGGGAGAATGGCAGTAAGTCTAGCAACCCGTAGACCACTTAAACCTCCCTGCTCCCATACCCATACCAGCCCAGAGCAAAATAAAAACACGTGGCCTCTCATTCAAAAAATTCAAAACTTCAAGATGGCAGCAGAACAGTAAACAGCACGAGGATCTTCCAAGCGTGAACCCTTGTCGCCAGCCCAGGAGGCAGCCCCACGTCTGTATTCTAATGCCTCCCCCAACAGTGCCTCTGGCCCAGGTTTGTCTCCCTGAGCCCAGACTCATTTATCCAGTTGCCTCTTAGACAGTGATATGGTGATAAATGTTTAACTACTGGTTTGCAGAATGGGGAAGGCCTTGGTTCACAACATTTGCCAACTTTTGTAGTTTCAGAGGCACAAACCGGGCCAATTTCCAGCTCCAATCTGACATCCCTGGAGGCATGAGTGTGTAGTCACAGGTATGGTATTTCCTCCATAAAGATGCAACAGACATCTAAGGAAAGGAAAGGAAGGTGAAATTGCTCAGTTGTGTCCGACTCTTTGCAACCCCATGGACTATAGCCTACCAAGCTCCTCTGTCCATGGAATTTTCCAGGCAAGAATACTGGAGTGGGTTGCCATTTCCTTCTCCAGGGGATCTTCCTGAGCCAGGGAACGAACCCAGGTCTCCTGCATTGCAGGCAGACACTTTACCACCTGAGCCACCTGGGAAGCCCAATAGACACCTAACCTCAGAAATAATAGTAAAATGGAAGTGGTGATGAGTTTTGAGTCATTATTATCTTTGTTTTTTAAATTTATTTAATTATACATTTGTGCAATTTAATTTTTAACAATGACCGTGTTTAAAATTCCTGGAAATTTAACCACTGAGTCTTGCAAGTCAGTAGAAGGTGGTTCTCAGCCCATCCTTTCTCCTGGACAACATCCTTAGACCATCAAAAAGGCAGTCTGGACTCAGAATGCTCACAGGAGCTCATATTTTCCTCAAAATCTCTTTTCCTAAGATCCTCCATGAATGGACCCCCATCTAACCCATTTGTTCAAAGCTGGAACAGTCACATTAATAAATAGGCGAATTCTTATTTAGAAGGAAGGAAGAAAGGGAAGAAAGGGGGAGGGGTGGGGGAGGGAAGTAAGAGAAGGAAGAGGAACTGGGAGGGGAGTGGAAGAGGAAGATTTGGAGCGTTTGGGCATGCATGCTAAGTCGCTTCAGTCCTATCTGACCCTGCATCCTCATGGACCGTAGCCCATGAGGCTTCTCTGTCCACAGGATTCTCCAGGCAAGAATACTGGAATGGGTTGGCATGCCCTCCTCTAGGGGATCTTCCTGACCTGGGGATCGAACCTGTGTCTCTTATGTCTCCTGCCTTGGCAGACGGGCTCTTTACCACTACTGCCACCTGGGAAGGAGTGTTTGTGGGCATTCAGCAAAGAAGAGATGAATGGGAGCAATAGCCATTGGCTGGTGCCTCCCAGGGAAGGTGAGTCTTGAGGTGGGCCGTGAAGAACTGACTGGATGTGATATAGTGAAGACCTGCAAAGGAAGTTAAAGGGATCTTCATGAGGAAAAGAAGATAAGCAAAGACAAGATGGAGAAATAAGCCAGGAAAGAATCCAAAGGGCAGACAGTCATCTCTGACCCAGACCTGGCCTGGGAGAAGGTGGGTGGGGAGGCCTGTGTCTGTTGGGGGAGCCTGGGGTGAAGGTCAGTGATGCTGGATGGCAGAGTCTCAGAAGCCAGGAGGAATCAGAGGCTGCTGGAGGAGACCCAGCCTGTGGTGGCCAGTGTCCACTCTGAGGAATGTCAGAGTCTCCTGAGTTCCTTAGCCATCTCAAGGAATCCAGGTTCTATGCTCCTGCTCTGTTGGAAACTGCCCACAGTGATTGGAGAAACACCCGCTATTCAACATTTCGCACTGAACTTTGTGGCACCTGGAATTCCCTAAGAATAAGGAGGATGTGGGCTTCCACTGCCTTCTCACCACGATCCTGCGCCTGGGCTGGGACATCCCTGAAGCTCCCTCCCTGTGGGATGAGGTTAGAAACCCTGAAAACCATATGCCCAGAGGCCCCATTAGAGTGTGCAGGTGAGCTGGGAGTATGGCTGCACCCCAGGAGGGACCTACGGAGGCTTCCTCCAGCTGAGGGCCCTGTGAGTCAGGGTCTCTCATAGCATGACAAGAAGAACCCCCAGCGTGCTACCTGGGTGAGGGGAACAGGTCACCTGGGAGTGGGTTCAGGGTACAATCCCACTTTGTGCATCTCTAAGGACAAGAGGTGCTCTCTAAGAGGATAACGTACAATAAATAAAGGTATCAGTTAAGTACTGCCATTTTCTCTGCACAGACTGCGACTGCTTAGGTATCAGGTTTTTAAGTATGGGTGTGTTTCTTTTTAATAGAGGAAAGGATGTTGCTCGTTCTTTCTTCTTTTAATTTTTTATCTGTGGCCGTGCTGGGCCTTCCTTGCTGCACGGGCTTTTCTCCAGTTTCGGCGAGCAGGGGCTGCTTTTTTGTTGCAGTGTGCGGGCTTCTCATTGTGCTGGCTTCCCTGGTCACGGAGCACAGGCTGTAGGGCACAGTGCCATAGCTGCCACGCGTGGGCTCAGTAGTTTCGGTTCCCGGGCTCTTGGCACAGGCGCAATAGCCGTGGCACACGGGCTTAGTTGTGCCACAGGGAGGGAGGAGAAGGGGATGACAGAGGATGAGATGGTTGGATGGCATCACTGACTCAATGGACATGGGTTTGAGCAAGCTCTGGGAGTTGGTGGTGGACAGGGATGCCTGGCGTGCTACAGTGCATGGGGTCACAAAGAGTCGGACACGACTGAGTGACTGAACTGAACTCAGTGGGCTTAGTTGCTCCGCGGCATCTTCCCAGATCAGTGACCAAACCTGTGTCTCCTGCATTGGCAGGCGGATGCTTTACCACTGAGCCATGTTCCCCTCATTAGAAAGGCCTTCCCTGATAGTCTTATGTAAAGTATCCCTTAGTCACTGTAGGTCACAGCACACCTTATGTTTCCTGTTTGTAGCACTTGCCACTCTGTAGAATGTTCAGGAGAAGCGGACGATTGTCAGATCTCTGACTGCTCTATATGAAGTACTTAGAACAGTGCCTGGCACAGAGTTGAGCAGTATGTGCGTGTGTGTGTGTGTGTGCGTGTGTAGAGAGAGAGAGAAAGGCAGTAGGAGAGAGAAAGGAAGGGAGTGAGAGACGGGAGGAGGCGGCAGAGAAAGGAAGGTGTCCTAGCTCAGGTCTCCACTGTGTCCCCTACAGGGATTCACATATGTCTGAGTGCGTCTGGTTGGACCCACCAGGAACATATCCTTAGGAAACACTAAGGCATCACTTGAAAATAAATTCATCCTAAAGTAAAAGACTGTAAGAGAAGTCAACCCAGTAACAAAGGCTAGCTGGTGGGAGAGGGGCAATCTGAAGTTTACTACCCCATATGCCAGGTTCCAGTCCCCATGTACTCCTTATAGGGAATAAATAGGATGTGGCTATTAGCAAAACTTGTCATCAGTATTTCACTGTAAATTCTATACAGCATTGAGCACAAACAGCTCTTCTTTTATGCTATCTGCAAAATGTAATGTGGAAGGGAGATGGAGAAGGCGGCATGCTCGTGCAGGGAGCAGAGTCACCTTGGCAGTGCCTCTCTTCACCCTGTGGTCTGTAACATAGCATCCGTGGCTCTGGGACCTGGCAGAGACAGCATCACCCCGTAGAGGTGATGGTACCCAGGTGGCTTCACAAGCAGTAGAGGCCTCAGCAGGAAAGAATACCAAAAGGAAGGCGCTCCAGCAGGGAACGAGGGCCATGCAGAGACTGGACAGGCTTAGAACTCACTCCCTAGGAACTCCTAACAGTAACTGGGGGAAGTTTCGGGGGGACAGTTATGGGGCTGCACATGTATGTTTCGTAGGAAGCAAGAGCCTGCCAGACTGTGCCCTAATCATTTTGATCAGTTTCACCCCCTGGCCTGGTACAACCTGGAGAAAATATAGGGGTTGGAGACGCTGAAAGTAAGGAAGAGAGGTACATGCAAAACAATTAATAGAACCTAGTAATGCTGGAAAAGGCAAGAGAGTAACTGCTTTAATTTCAGTGTGGGATTTTTTTTTAAAGATAAATGAAAGTTGCTCAGGCATGTCCAACTCTTTGCAGCCCCATGGACTATACATTCCGTGGAATTCTCCAGGCCAGAATACTGGACTGGGTAGCCTTTCCCTTCTGCAGGGGATCTTCCTAAGCCAAGGATCAAGGATAAACAACTCTCTATTAGAGAGTTTCATGTGGAGATTCTGAGATGCAGATCACACCTGCTTTCTGATTGCTTCACACATGCCACTTCTGGAGATCTCATTCTAAGGGGTATGATTAATGAGATTCTTTGGCCAATAAGGCCACTTGTAAACTACAGAAATCCTCAGAGGGATTCATCAATGCCCTTTACGCCTTCTGGAGGCGTTTAACTAGCCACCTGGAGAATTCCCGTCTCTGGACAATTATTTCACAGCAAGGAAGAAAAAAAATCGTGTGAGGTTTCCAACCAGTCAAATTCACTGGAGTCAATAAACATCTCAGATTTAGGAAAGAGTTGTATCTATTTCACAGGGATGGTCTCAAGATGGATTTTAACTTGCTTCACTGAAAATGCCAATATATTTCAAAGTAGGTTGGTTGTATGGTTTTATTTATACATGATACTTAAAACCTGGTTTTGAATCTTGGCTCCATCACTTAGTAGCTATGGCACCAGGGGTCTGGTGACAGAAGCTCTGTTACTTTACTTTTCTAAGTCTTAGTTTCCTCATCTATAAAATGAACAACCAAACACTACCCATATAGGATTAAAAGAGATAATGATGAATCCATAGTGTTTACAGAAGTGTCTGACACTTTGTGTCTGGCTCTTTGAGACCCTACCAACTGTGGCCTGCCAGGCTTCTCTGCCTATGGGATTCTCCAGGCAAGAATACCGGAGTGGATTGCCATTCCATTCTCCAGAGGAGCTTCCCAATCCAGGGATCAAACCCTGGTTTCCTACATTGCAGGCAGGTTCTTTATTCTTTGACCTACAGGGAAGACACATAGTATGCACCAAATAAATATCTCATTTTTTTAAGATAAATCTTTCTTCTCATGTGCAAATGAGTGTGGACAATTTTAGATATTACACATACAAAGTGTGGCCAAACTCAGTAGAATATAACAGTCAAGTTGGTGGTGCTAGTTGTAAGGAACCCGCCTGCCAATGCAGGAAACGTAAGAGATGCAGGTTTGATCCCTGGGGCAGGAAGATCCCCTGCAGTAGCATATGGCCACCCACTCCAGTATTCTTGTCCAAAGAATCTCATGAGCTGGTGGGTTGCAGTCCACAGGGTCACAAAGAGTCAGACACAAGTAAAGCAACTTAGCACACATGCAGTAGAATATAACAGACCAGAGAGAAACAGTCCTGCTTAGGATTTAGTCTCGAGGCCACTTGCATCACTACCCCAAGATGGACAGTGTCAGCGCTCAGCCCAGTTCCTCTCGGATCCCTGTGACCCTATGTGTCCTACCCCTGGCTTCTATGTGCCACACCTGTGACTCCTTTGCAGGCAACCTTGGGCTCCTGGAGCAGCAGCATTTGGACTGTTGAGAGCTGGAATGCCTGAGAGTTTACCCTTCCCCACCCCCACCTTCATCTATCACCTACCACCACCCCACACATACCCTTAACCTGTGACAGACCAGTGAAGAGTATGAAAGCCCACCTCCCTTGCTTTAGGTCGAGTTAATCCTAAAGCATAAAGTATACTTCACAGCTCCCCTGTGGAATCAACGTGAAGCCACTCTCAGTGGGATATTGCCTGAAATCACAACCTTACCTGGCTTCTTACCAGTTACTTTAATGACACTGCCCATTCTGACTCTCTAATCTCCTGGCCTGGACCTTAGCTGCCTGATGCATTCATTCATTCATTATCAAATACTAGCTCAGAACCTACTTTGGGCAAAGCTCTGTTTCTCATTTATGTAGTCAATATTCTGTCCTTTCTCCACCTTCAGTGTGCTAATTTCCTCTTCTTCAAAGTATTCCAAACATATTGGATTAGGACTCACCCTAATGATAATTGCCTCTTCTGTTCTATTCTTTAGTCACTCAGTCATGACCGACTGTTATTCAACCCCATGGACTGTAGCCTGTCAATGTCCAGTCCGTGGGATTTCCCAGGCAAGAATATTCTAGTGGGTTGCCATTTCCTTCTCCAGGGGATCTTCCCAATCCAGGGATCTTGAACCCAGGTCTCTTGCATTGGCAGACAGATTCTGAGCCACCAGGGAAGCCCCAATTATCTCTTTAAAGATCTCCAAATAGAGCCACATTCTGAGGGAATGGGGCTTAGGACTTCAACATATGACTTTCTAAGGAAGTATACAATTAAGCTCATAACATACATTATTTGTAATTCAAGTAGTGCTAATTCTAGCAAATCATCACTCTATTTTACACATTGTTCTAAAGAACATCTAGTTCACATCTATTGGGCTTTCCAGGTGGCGCTAGTGGGAAAGAACCCACTTGCCATTGCTGGAGACATAAAAGATATGGGTTCAGTCCCTGGGTTGGAAAGATTCTCCTGGAGGAGGACACAGCAACCCACTTCAGTATTCTTGCCTAGAGAATCCCATGGACAGAGAAGCCTACAGTCCATAGGGTCGCAGAGTCGGACACGACTGAAGTGATTTAGCACACACAGGTCTTAGTTTAAACTCAAGCTGAGTTTAAAGCTGATGATGAATGGAAAACACTAACCATCAAATGTGTCAACAAGCCTTTAAATACTAGTTCAGCAGCATGAGGCACCTGTGAGGGATACGGCACAATTTGAACTGCAGTGATTTCCAATTCATTCAGTCAAGTCATTACCAAATTTACTCACGCTTTGATTTGTTCCACTGTACCTGTTGGCAATATACATCATTTGTATCATCGATCTGTTTTGTTCTTATACACTAGAGTTTCTGGAAACTGAAGAACGAGGTACTACAGTATTTTACAGAAAACCAGAACCCCTTTGAGACTTGATCAGTTATGACAACTGAGGATGAGAGCAAAGAGCTTCGCTTTTGAAAGGATTTCTGCCTCAGTGGGAGGTGTAAGAAGTTGCTAGCCTGACTTTGCTTGCCTGCAGGACAGCTGGGAGCAGATGTAATATTGATACTTTTAAGTAATTCCACTTACAACACAATCTACTCTCTCCTACAAGGAGTCTGTTGTGATACTTTGATTCTTAGAACAGAAAAGCTGTTTAAACAAAGCATTTTCTCTTCCATGGGGATTTAACTGTCCAACTATGGGGAGAAAAGTAAAGCTTTCACAAACCTAGGTAATTTAAGCTCAAAATCCTTTCAACACTTCAGGCAATTCTCCATTCCTTTCAACTTAAATGATTTTTGTCACTCTCAACAGGAGTAAGACTCCCTTCGATGCCGAGTTAATAAAAATTGTTAACTCATGTTCTTCAGCTTGATGCTACAAACCAGCAAATACTTTAAGAATGGTTTCACTATGCCAAACTAAGTTTGTTTTTCTATTTCCCCGTCCTCAATTATCTATATGCATAATCATTAAGTAACTGGGTATAACTATCATTTACATAAGTCAGAAGTGATATTTTAAAATAAATATGTGTGTGTGCTAAGTCGCTTCAGTCATGTCTGACTCTTTGTAACTCCATGGACTGTAGCCCATCAGGCTCCTCTGTCCATGGGATTCTCCAGGCAAGAATACTGGAGTGGGTTTTCATGCCCTCCTCCAGGGGATCTTCTCCATCTTTGTCTCTTATATTGGCAGGTGGGTTCTTTAGCACTAGTGCTACCTGGGAAGCCCCAGATAAATAAATTTAAATATAAAGAAATAAATTTAAAATAAGTATGTTTATATGTGAATATAAAGAAATAAATTAAAAATAAAGCCAAGCTTAGTAATCAGTTAATGTCTCCCCCAGATCCCCACACCCCAAAGAATTCAAAGTACTCTGGCCTCTAACTAGCTTACTGCCTCTCCAAGTTATTATTAGATTTCATTAAAGTGAAAAGTAGAATAATGCTCACCTAAGGTTAATTCTTTTGTTGGTCAACCACGCTAATCCTTTTATAACTCAGATTTGGAACAATAGAAGAACAATGAAAGTCAGTTCTGTCTCCACATTCCAGGGGTTTCTTCCATATTTTCACACTACTGACAGACTACATTTCTCCACAGATTGTAATTCTACACAAACTCAGTTCTCTTTTCTTTCCTTTTTCTTCATAACAAAATGAAAATCGCTGTCCTTTAACACCAACAAGCGAGCTTCAGTGGCTAAGTGCCTGCCTTTCTCGTCATTAAAAGGTTACTGCTGGGGAAATCTTAGATGTCTAGTTTGAACTAACAACTTTTTCAGTATTTTAAAGAATTTTCCTTAGGTTGCTGATAATTACTGAGGTAAAACAGTACTATCTCTTAGTACCTGGGGAGGGTTTGCTTTTGTTTTAGGGTCAAATGTGGTATTTATAATAAATAGAAGATTTTGATGAAGGAAAACTACCCCCTGCTGTGAACAAGCAAGAGAGAAGTTAACCATTACAAAGGAACAATTTTGCAGGAAATTATGTCACTAATACAGAAGTTACTGGTTAACTGCAGTTCGGTTCCTGAATTAGTAGAAACAGCTGCATTAGGGAACTATGATATTCTGATGTTATTTAAAGTTCGGGAATTCTAACTTAAAATTTTTTTTATCACTCAATAAGACCATGACTAGCATAAAAGTCAGGTGGCTCAGTGGTAAAGAATCCACCTGCCAATGCCGGAGACGTGGGTCAGGAGTATCTGAAGAAGGAAATGGCAACCTGCTTCTGTATTCTTGCCTGGAGAATCCCATGGACAGAGGAACCTGGCGGGCTGCAGTCCATGGAGTCACAGAAGAGTCGGACATAACTTAGCACACACACCAGGCCATAGAAGATAGCATTATTGAGGCTAGATGCCCTAATGTTTTTCATTCACATGTATCAATTTCTAACTTAGTTATAAACAACTGAGGTTTCAGTGATTGCACAATATAACATTTTTTCAACTCTCTGTTTTATGACCTATTTGATCACTTCCCAATGACATGTTCAAATAGCAGAACAAAACCGTACTGAGTGCAGATCTGAAAAGCACTTAAAACATCCGTGTGAACAGAGAACAAGATTTAAATACCATTTAAATTAAAATGCAGTAAAAACTTTTCCTAAGAAGACCCCAGGAGTTTCCTGGTGGTCCAGTGGTTAGAGCTATGCACTCTCGGTACTGAGGGCCCAGGTTCACTCTCTGGTTGGAGAACTAGGATCTTTTGAGCCTTGCAGACAGCACAGTGTCTAAAACCAAGGGTGAAAGAACCCAGTACACCCTGTGCTGTGCTTAGTCACTCAGTCATGTCTGACTGTTTGTGACCCCATGGACTGTAGCCCTCCAGGTTCCTCTGTTTCCAGGCAAGAATATGAAGTGGGGTGCCATGCCCTTCTCAGCGCACCCTGAACCCTGCCTAACTGATTTTTTTTCCTGTGATTAACTCAAATTTAGTCTGAAAGAGACAAATGACAAAACAAGTTCATAAATTTTACTCAGGCCAGAAGGGAGAGGAAAAAGAAACAGAAACCATCATATGACTTGTATTTAAGATGCACGTTTTTCCCCCCACCATCTTTGCATCTGTGAAGTGAGGATGAAACAAAAATGGCATTTAGCCAACTTACCATCAGCTAAATATGAAAGCCATTCCCTACGCTTTCTGGCAAACTTCAATCATGCTGTTCTGTATTATAAGCTGGATCCTGGGAGACTTTTCCCTAGGCATTCAGGTTATATTAAAAATGTCTGGATGCATGTCTATCAGTTTCAGAACTTCACTTCCAGGTCTGGTAAACTAAGAAAGGTCTAGAACATGCCCAGCATTCCTGGAAAAGTGTGCTTAAGTTCTAACACGGTCCCAGATGATTCATATCCAAACATGGCTTACCCTAGTACTGGCAGAGGGTGTAAGTACAAGCTCAGTTCTTTAAAAGAATAAAATGGTAAAGTTAAACAAATTATGGACCATGTCATGCAAGGTTTTACCTCTACTTAACTCTATCTCCCCTACTTTTAAATTTCTTGAGAGTTAATTTTCACCAAATTTGCCATATCATTCTTGGCTATTGCCTGGAGCCAATTCAAGCACATGACAGTATGAAGTACATTTATTTTATGAAATAATACAGAATAAGGTCTATTACCTTCACAATGCTGAATGTTTATACAACTTTTTTAACTGTTCCTTTATATTAAACACCTTTTCAATACACCCATAGTTAGTACTGGAGAAGGCAATGGCACCCCACTGAAGTACTCTTGCCTGGAAAATCCTATGGACAAAGGAGCCTGGTAGGCTGCGGTTCATGGGGTCGCTAGGAGTTGCACGTAACTGAGGGACTTCACTTTCCCTTTTCACTTTCATGCATTGGAGAAGGAAATGGCAACCCACTCCAGTGTTCTTGCCTGGAGAATCCCAGGGACAGGGGAGCCTGGTGGGCTGCCGTCTATGGGGTCGCACAGAGTCAGATACGACTGAAGCGACTTAGCAGCAGCATTATAGTTAACATATCAAGGTGGAGACTGCATCAGTTATCAGACGTTCATTATGTGTTTTCTCCAAAGATGGTAGTTCTAGCACTTTTATTCTGAGAAATCCTTTAAAATATCTATGTGGTGCCCCAGTCTTTCATCTACAGGGGTGTATGGACAGGCCACTCAAGATGGCTGTTCTCTTGCTCTCTGGCCCCACTGGGGGCTTCTGCTGCTGCTAAGTCGCTTCAGTCATGTCCAACTCTGTGTGACCCTAAGAGCTGAAGCCTGCCAGGCTCCTCTGTCCATGGGATTCTCTAGGCAAGAACACTGGAGTGGGTTGCCATGCCCTCCTACAGGGGATCTTCTGGACCCAGGGATCAAACCCAAGTCTCCTGCATTGCAAGCAGATTCTCTAATGCTGGGCCAGCAGGAAGTCCCACCTACATCTTATTCACATGACTGACCTTCCTAGGAACTTAGCCCAGGCCCCAGCTATTGATAGCTTATCAAAAGGGCAGTGAGGAGCATGCCCCTCTGCTGATTTCCTGGTAACTAATAAGCCCAGCTGGTAATAACTAATAACCCCTATAACTGGTAATCTCTCCTTCCCCACAAGAGCGAAAGACTGACACCAGATCCTGTCCACCTCCCACAACACACAGTGGAATACGGCTTTAGGACCTTGCTTCAGTCATGTAAGCTACCCCATCCTATAAACCTCTGATATCTCTGATTGCTGACTTGGCTGTGAAGCTGGGCTAGCACAGGCATTCTAGTGCTATCTTACACTACTGGTTTCAAAAAGTATAACTGAAAAAAATAACTGAAATGGCAAGAGGGTCTGAGTTTAGATTTTAAAACTACAGATGTGGTTAGATTCTTGATGTGTAAACTAGTTATGGTGGTTGATTTTATTTGCCAACTTGAAACAGGCCACACAAGTTAAACATTATTTCTGGGCATCTTCGAAGGTGCTTCCAAATGAAACTAGCATTTGAATCAGTGAACTCAGTAAATTGTTCTCCCCAATGTGGGTGGGTGTCACTCAATCCACTGAGGGCCTGATTAGAAAAAAAAAAAAGCAAAAGAATTCACCTTTTTTCCCCCCACCTTACTATTCAAGCAGAACATCTACTCTCATCTTCTCCTGCCCTTAGATGGGCATTTATAGTATCTGCTCCCCCTGTTCTCAGGCCTCAGACTCAGACTGAACTGTCTCCCCAGCTTTCGAGGGTCTCCAGCGTGCAGATGGCGGTTCATGAGACTTCTCAGGCCTCATTATTGTGTGGGACAATTTCTCATAATAAATCTCCTTTTATCTTTTCAGTTCTAATTCTCTAAAAATCCTAACTAGTATACCAGCTGTATTTCTGATTTCGGTATTAGGAATTCCCTGCATTGCTGAACTCTGTGGGACAAACATGTATTACAACAGTTAATCAATTAGCAAGCACAGGAATAGTGCTCCCTCTTGTGGCCGAATTTCTTGAAAATTTTCCAGCAAGGGAACGCGCCCTCTTGCAGACCCCAGGTGTGTTGTGGACCCAGACTTCAGAGAAGCCCCACTTCCCATTATAGGTGCTAGATGTATACAGGAATGTGATTTTAAAAGCTGGGATTTGGGTTTGGGATAATGGACACAAATAAATCAGGACACACCTTTAAGTCATAAAAACAGGGAAAAATGTAATTCAGTGCTGGAGTCTGATAACATATTTTCACTTTTTAATGTCTACCATGTGTGAAGAGTATGTCTAGAAACATCAAAAAGGACATATCTTCTAAAGGCAAGAACAGTCTTGGGGTTTGTGGATTCTTCTCTATTTTTTAAAATACAGTAAGTAGCTCTCAATGAGGAGTGATTTTTGTCCCCCAGGAGAGTGGTGATGTCTGGAGACTGGAACCTACTGGATAGAGGATAAGGATGCTACTAGACATCCCACAAAATACAGGACAACCCTCACCCGCAAACTATCTGGTTCAATATATCAATAGAACTGAGGTTTAAAAAAAAAAACTGAAATAAGAATATTCTTATGAACTCAGTCTCATATCTGACTACATACTTTTGGAGTATGCATTTTGTCTTATAATCTAATATATTTACAATGTTTAGCTACTGTTCTTCAAAATAGAAAATATATTTAGATGTGTTGGTTGCTAGGTACAGTGAGATCGAAATTCAGATATTCTTTTCTCAGCAAAATGCTTGGAGAGTGAAGTTTTTAAATTAACTCCAGGTGGACCTGAAATATTTTCATTAGAAAAACATGCCTGCTAGCAACAGATGCACTGAGAGGTGGAGAAAAGAGAGAAAAGATTGACTGCAACATGGTTAGCTAACCCTCTGGCAACCAAGGAAAAACAATTCGTTTAGGACCAGGAGCCCCAGTCTGGGATTCCTGAATCCTTAGGCGCTCTGAAAATAAGAAGAGTCTGAAAGCTATTTTCAACATTTTAAAAATGTTCTAATAACAGTTGAACATGTATAAGAAAATGCCAGAATAAAATGAAAACAGTATGTACATGCTTATCATACATACAAGTTCATCTCATCTGACATAATATTGTAGGAATTTCAAGATCCTTGGGGACAAAATAATACAAGGAATCCTTTGTGGTTAACAAGAAAGTTAGAAACTACTGCCTAAGGAAACCTAGCAGTTGAGATAAGTGTGAAGAAGTAAAATCCTAACACAATATTTGATTTTTTTCCCTCTAGTTTACTATTTGCAGTGCTTAAGCACAGTGCTTGGATGTCGTTTAGTTGCTCCACCGTGTCCGACTCTTTGCAATCCCGTGGATTGTAGCCCACCAGGCGCCTCTGTCCATGGGATTCTCCAGGCAAGAATACTAGAGTGGGTTGCCATTTCCTTCTCCAGGGGATCTTCTCAACCTAGGGATCGAACCTGCATCTCTTGCATTGGATTCTTTACCACTGAGCCACCAGGGAAGCCCAGTACAGTGCTTGGTATATAATGATAAATTCAAATATTCTGCCTTAGGCCGGGACTTTAAAAAGTAGAGCCATCTTGGAGAAGGAAATGGCAGCCCACTCCAGTATTCTTGCCTGGAAAATCCCATGGACGGCGGAGCCTCATAGGCTACTGTCCATGGGGTCCAGCCCACTCCAGTATTCTTGCCTGGAAAATCCCATGGACGGCGGAGCCTCGGAGGCTACTGTCCATGGGGTCGCAAACAGTCGGATGCGACTTCACTTTCACTTAGTACTCTAACACTAAACTCCAAGGTCTCCTCGGCAACGCAGCTGAAGAAGGGGAACTAGAGGCGGAATCCCTCCAGGAGTGGGCGGAGCGAAAGAGAGGTCCGAGCACTGCCCTCGTCTCACTGCCCCAGAGCTGGCCCCGCCCCTTCACGCGCCCCTTTTACAAAAAGCGCGGGCGCGCCGTGCGCAGGCGCAGGGCGGCTTGCCCTAGCCGCGCACGCGCGGTAACGGTAGGATGGCAGAGTTGATACCTTTCGCGGTTCCCACAGGGAGTGACAAAACCTTGCTTGTGTGGGAACTGAGCTCTGGACCCACAGCCGAGGCCTTGCAAGTGAGCCAGGCCGGGGGTGGAGGGAGGGTTGGAGAAAGTCGCCTCGCGCCCCTAGTAATTGGGAGCCCCGGGGCCCTGCTTCAGCACCTAGCCCGCCTGTGGTCTTCGCTGAGAGGAATCTTGGTTCTAGAGCCGACCGGAGCAGTCAACTCGTCCTTACAGATTTTTGAGAGATAGTTCCCAGCAGGCCTCACACTGCCTCCTAATGCTCCTCGAAACTTAGGAGTTCAGAGGGAAACTTGTTTGTGAAATGAGAAGTGTTTGGAGTTGGAGGCTCACCACCGTTGCCTGTGGCGAAGGGCTGGGGGAATATAAGGGAATGGGCAATTTGGTTTCGTGGGCTTGAAATTACTGCTCTTACTTAACGTGGGACCACCCTACAGCATTCTCTGTTCACAGTCTTCTCCCAGTTCGGCCTTCTGTATTCGGGTCCGAGTCTTCCCAAACGCAGCCATGGCCGGTCCTGGATTTTATGCCATCGTCAAGTTTTATTCAGCGAGGGATGCTCACAGAGCCCAAAAGGCATGCAACCAGAAGCAGCTTTTCCACAAAACTCCAGTGAAGATTCGTCTTGGCACCCAACATAAGGCGGTTCAACACAATGCTCTTGCCCTAAACAGCTCCAGATGCCAAGAATTGGCAAATTACTACTTTGGTTTCAATGGATGGTCAAAAGGATCATCAAGCTTCAGGATCTCTCTGACCCTAAAGAAGAAAGGGAAAATGAAGATATTGTGGCACCTTTTCAGAGACAAAGCCTGAAGTTCTTCTGTGCTTTAGAGGTGGTGTTGCCATCCTACGAGTGCAGAAGTCCAGGAGTTGGCATGGCTGAGGAACCTTTGGATAACTTGGAAGAAGGGCCATTATCACTCCTTATGAAAAGGAAGAAAACCCAGAAGCTTGCTATTCAGAAGGCTATGACAGATGCATTCCAGAAACTGCAGGTTGTGGTTTTAGGATTCCCGACTTGGATCCCCAGGACACGAATCATCGCCCTCTGCATTTCCACCCAGCCTACGCCTACAATGGGGATGTCCATGGTGCAGGCTGCCTCCCCCCGTCTTAATAACTCACGGCGTCCGACTCCTCCGTGATCTCCAGCAGCGTGTGCACGTCGGGGCTGCTCCCGCAGCAGGTCTGCCGCCTGGTCTCCGCGCCGCCCTCCTCCCCTCCTCCCCTCCCCTCCCCCCTCCTCCCCTTCCCCCTCCCCTCCTCCTCCCCTCCCCCCTCCTCCCCCCCTCCCCCCCCTCCCCCCCCCCCCCCCCTCCCCTCCCCCCTCCCCCCCTCCACCCCTCCTCCCCTCGCCTTCCCCACCTCCCCCCTGGCCCCCTCCCCCTCCCCCCCCCCCCCCCCCTCCCCCTCCCCCTCCTCCCCCCCTCCTCGCCCACCTCCACCATCTCGGCGTGAAGGGCGGCACCTTGTAGACCGCGGTCTTGGAGCGCGCATAGACCACGTGGTCGGGCGTGAAGGACTTCCGCAGCTTGTCTCGCGAGGTCTTGAGCTTCTCCCGGCGCTTGGCGGGGACCAGGCGCGCGTGCCCAGCTTGTTCATGCGCTTCTCCAGGGTGTGCCGCGTCTTCTCCAGGTTCTCCCTTTGTCTTGAGGCGGGTCCGCTCCAAGTTTTTGCGCGTGCGCACTTTGGTCTTCTCCATCTTCTCCTTGGAGAAGGCCTTCCTGAAGTCGTCCACGCGCCGCAGGCCGCTGCGCTTGATGCGCTCCGCGCGACTCCTCGATGACTTCCTCCACCTCCACCGCCTCGTCCGACGACAGCTCGAGCGCCGCCGCTTCCTCCTCTGGCCGCTCGCCCTCGGCCAGCTCGTCGCCCCTCCTTCTCGGGCAGCGTCTCCGACTCTTTCAGCGACTTCCCTATGCTCACTTTGGCCGGGCAGTTTCACTTCATCCTAAAGAGAGATCAGAGGGAACAGATGAGGGTGGGGGCAGAGCGGGAGAGTTGAGCGGAGACTTGGGGGGACGCTGGGCGAACCCGGGGCCGGGCATTGGCACCCGTGATCCTGGCAAGTGCGTGGTACCAGTGAAATCGGCCTGGACTCCTGCGCTGGTACCCCCAGCGCCTGGCACCGAGCTGAACACTTCGTGAGCACTCAAATATGTGTTGAATGAATAGTAAGTATACCTGGAGAAGGACAAGGCAACCTACTCTAGTAGTCTAGCCTGGAGAATTCGCCATGAACAGAGGAGCCTGGCGGGCTACAGTCCCTGGGGTCGCAAAGAGTTGGACACGACTGAGCGACTAAGCACACATACAGAGCAAAGAGGGAACCGAGCTTCAGATCAGAGTTTGGCCTCTGTTTTCGCACTTCGGTCAAGTACCTCAAGCTCTGCAACCATCCATGTTAAACCACTTCTTACCCTTTGCGTCCCAGAGCTCACAATCGAACTTTGGAAATGGGCAGAGCGCCCTCTGGTGCACAGAGCCCCACACTGCCCGAGCCAGGCCCAAAAGGCTTTGGGCAGTTTGTTTGGGTTGAGGGGTGAGCTCACAGCCGATCTCCGGCGACCCCGAGGTAGGGTAACTTGAAGGTAGGTTTACTTTCAAGGGAGCGTGTTTCCCAGACTTCGTATAGTTTCAGAAGAACCAGTATTAGGGAAGGGGAGTTAATGACTTCCCCACTCTCCTCATACGGTTTGGCTCCACAAATGGTCATTCTCCACCCCTGTGTAGAAATTGAGGAAAGAGGAAGAAGCTGTCTGGGAGCTGAAAACATGTTTTCTTCCCAACCTGGAGGTTTTTTCTGGTTCTGACACCCCTGCCTTGGAATGCAAAGGAGGGATTGTTTCTATTCTTGCTTCACCACACAACCTGCCCCCCACCCCAGACAGGAGCTCAAGAGCCAGGAGTAGAATGGTGAGATCCTAGATCTCAGAGCCAGTTCTCCTGGGAAGACCCAGCACCAGCACTGTTTTCCATTCCGGGAAGATTTTCCAAGATCCAGAATCTCAGGATCACCTCTCACCAGAAGGTGGGGGAGATGGAGCCCAGAAAGGAAAACAGGACATAACCCAGAATGGGTTTGTTTTTGGCCCAAAAACAAAACCCAAAATTCTCTTTGACCCAGATTCACTGCTTTAGGTACTCTGTACAAAGGAATGATAGGGAGTAGGTTTTCTGAAGATCGTTTTCACAGAATTGTAAGAAATCCCCATCTGAGAAAAAATGAAGCAACATAAACTGACCCCTCCTATAACACACACACACACACACACACACACACACACACACACACACACACACACACACACACACAAAGTAGAGCCATCTCAACTTCAGAATGATGGTGATGGCAACAAGAAAACTCCAAGGGAAACAACAGAGGGATGACGGAACTGACTCCTAAACCCATCACAGAGAGCCCTGCTCTCACATCGACCCTGAGGATCTGCATTTGTTTTTAATTAAGAACTTATGGGTTGTTCCCTGATGGAGCTTTAGTGAAATTTAGAGCTCTAGTAACTTCTAGGCCCTCACCATCACTGATCCACCACCATAGTCAAAAACTGTGCTTTCAGGGAAACGCCACTGTTTTTATTTGGGGTCACAACTGTTTAGGCCAGTACATGCTAAGAACAGGCACAGAATCCACCCTGTCTCCTTTACTGACTCTTCCTCTGTCCCTCTGGTGTTGGTTGATGTGCCTTGGAGACTGTGATCTGGACATTTTCTCCCCTCTTTATTATACCCACCACCCCCAGGCTGTCTCCTGCCCTCCCACAGCCTCACTTACTACCTATGTGCCAAAGTCCTCTCATTTATCCATCTAGCCTAGACATTCTTAGTTCCAGACCAACAATCTATTAATAACTTTATTCAGTTGGATATTTACTTGGCAGTCTCAACCAGTCCAACGACCATTCCTCTAAACTATCTCTTCCTCTAGGTTGCCGTCATTCAGTACTGCTGCTGCTAAGTTGCTTCAGTGGTGTCCAGCTTCGTGCGACCCCATAGACGGCAGCCCATCAGGCTCCCCTGTCCCTGGGATTCTCCAGGCAAGAACACTGGAATGGGTTGCCATTTCCTTCTCCGATGCATGAAAGTGAAAAGTGAAAGTGAAGTCGCTCAGTTGTGTCCAACTCTTAGCAACCCCATGGACTGCAGCCTACCAGGCTCCTCTGTCCGTGGGATTTTCCAGGCAAGAGTACTGGAGTGGGTTACCACTGCCTTCTCTGGTCACTCAGTACACAGCACTGTAATTCACTATTTTACTTCTCCCAGAATCATGGATAATGGTTTAAACACGTATTTTATGCTGAATAAATACCTGTGAGATAAATGAGTGCATAAATAAGTAAATAAAAGAGAACAGTCAGAGGTGCTGGGGATCACAGGTGCTTCCATGGAGGTGCCAAGATAGGGTATCTGCAGCAGAGCTGGCCACCTTGTCAGATGCAGATTCCCCAGGGAATAGTCTGAGCAGTTGTCATAGAGCTCTTCCACCTCCCATCCAGATGGAGGCTACAGAAGGATGGAAAAACTGAAGACTTAGGCACAGGTATCATATGGAAGATTTTGGAAAAAGCTGTGCTTGGGAAATCCCACCCCTACCATGACCATCAGGAGAGAGGGGTAGGGAGGGTGTTGTCCTCTCACTCCAAATCGAGTGAGAGGAACCTCTTCAGAGCACTCCAACAGCCTGAAGGGCTCCTAGACTCACACGCGGGCAAGGGAACCAGCTCTGCAGAGAAGTAGCTGCATCCCCTCTAAAGGTGCCTGGGACCCTGCATGCAGGCCTGACGACAGGAAGGTCAATCTGGGCTTGTGTTTTGTTTTTTGTTTTATTTTTTTTTTTTAATTTTATTTTACTCTACAATAAAAAAATGGGCCAAAGAACTAAATAGACATTTCTCCAAAGAAGACATACAGATGGATTTGTTTTTAAAAGGATCCTGGCCCCCAAGAGCAGCATGGCCGGAAGAGGGGAACCTACTTGAGACAAGAAAGGGCAGAAACTGAAAGTGATCAGGAGGGTCACTGCCCTCAGCAAAGGAATGCCAATCAGATGTGTCTGGGTGGTGGTAGGGAGGAGGGAGGGGGAGAGAGAGGGAGCTGGTCCTCTGGAGATGAATATGCCCACAAGGAAATCAGCTTAAAATCTGCCCTGCCTAGAGACAGCATGGCGCCATCATTCAATAAACACTTTTGGTTCATTCTTCCTTTGCTTCACTGCCCAGCAGAGTCAGAAACAGCAGCCATGGAGTAAGAAAGGTAGTGGGAAAGGGGTTAGGGGAGCTTCCCAGAATCTCTGCCTATACCTCAATTTCCTATTTGTCCCCAGGCCTGACAAGGACTGTAGAATCAAGTCTTTCCTTTGAATGAAGAGTGAAGCAGCGATTAGTATACTGGCTCTGACAGTGTAAATTACCAGTTTATATACAGAGGTATATACAGAGGTAGAGTTGATTTACAATATATTAGTTTCAGGTGCACAGCATAGTGATGCAAAATTTTTATAGATCATACTCCATTTATGGATATCATAAAATAGTTGTTATATTCCCAGTACTGTATCCTGGTAGCTCATTTATTTTATACGTAGTTGTTTGTACCTCTTAATCCCCTCTGCTTGACCTGCCCCTTCCTGCTCCCCTCTCCCATTAGTAACAACTACTTTGTTCTTTGTATCTATGAGTCTGCTTCTGTCTTGTTATATTCATTTATTTTTTTTTTAGATTCCACACGTTAAGTGGAAACACACAATATTTGTCTTTCTTTGTCTGACTTATTTCACTAAACACGATAGGGAGTGGATGTTTTAAACTGCTGAACTGAGATTAGAATGAACATAAGGACTGAGAGACCGGAGAAGTCATGGAACCTGCTCAAGTTTTCAAGAGGCAGGAGAAAGACTAGACCCACTCAGCAGAATTAAAGAGACAAAAATAAAGTGGCTTCTGTGATTACATCCCATGAGGGCAACGCGCTCCAAGTACAAGCCACAGTGGTTTCAGTGATCAGTTACATAAACTGGGTTGGGCAGAGAAGAGGAAAATGCCAGGATGGCTCTGCTGGGGAGAATATAATCGTTGTGGGTGTAGAGTCTCCAGGAGACTATGGTGTGCACAACTGGGATGACATTTCTGAGGTGAAACAGTTCTGGGTGAGAACCCAGTGCGAGCCTGGGATTAGATCACCGACCTGCTTTGAAGTTCAAGAGGTAAGGAAAGGGGCTTCCCTGGTGGCTCAGTGGTTAAGAATTCACCTTCCAATGCAGGAGACTTGGGTTCAATCCCTAGTCTGGGAAAATTTCACATGCTAGGGAGCAACTAAGCTCGTGCATTATATCTACTGAGCCAACGTGCCCCAATCACTGAAGCCCATGCGCCCAGAGCCTGTGCCCTGCAACAAGAGGAGCCACCACAATGAGAAGCCCTCACACCAAAATGGAGAGCAGCCCCACTCTCTGAAACTGGCAAAAGCTAGCAGCAAAGAAGATCCAGTGCATTTGAAAGAAATAAATCTTAAAAAAAAAAAAAAAAAAGGTAGGAAAAGAGATTAAGGGATCTTAAAATAAAATTGTCATATAGATTCGGAAATCTTCTGGGATCCTTTCCTAGCTTAGGATGAAAAGAAAGATGGTGCTCACTTCCTCTGTATGTGTACTCAGTCGTAACTATAGCCCACCAGGCTCCTCTGTCCACAGGATTTCCCAGGCAAGAATACTGGAGAGGGTTGCCATTTCCTTCTCCAGGGGTTCTTCCTGACTCAGGGATGGAACCCGCATCTCCTATGTCATCTGCACTGGCAGGCAGATTCTTTACCACTGAGCTACCTGGGAGGCCTACCATCCTACAACTACTCTTATCAAGATGACCAATGAGCTCCACAGCATCATATCCTATACAGGCGATTCTCATTTCTCACCTAGCAGTAGCATTTGATGTAACTGAGCACTTTATTTTTAAAACACTTTCTTCATTTGATTTCGTGGATCCCACCCTTTCTAATTTTATTCCTCCTTCCTGGCCGTGCCCTCTCATATTCTTCTGCTGGATTCATCTTCTCTTCTTAATCAGTTAACATTAGAAGATCTAGAACTGAATCACAGTAACTTTTCTCTTTGAGAGAAAACTTTCCCCCTAAGAGGAGACACGTGGCTTTAAATATTTCTCTATGGTCCCAAATGTGTATATCTAGCTTCAAAATCTCCCCCAAACTCCAACCGCTTACTTGCTCTCTATGCTCAGATATCTATCCAGTAGAGCTCTCAAATTTAACATGTCCAGAAACAAATGCCAAGCCACAGTCTGCCCTACATCTAAATTTGCCCCTCACCAAAATTCCCTGTCTCAGAAATGGAATCATGATGGCCCATCTGTTTGAGCAAAAAAATTTGAAGTTGACTTCTGTGTCTCTTTATTTACATCCCATCTGCAAATCTTGTCAACTCAGCCTTCAGTTTATTGTACCAAACCCAACCAATCTCCCCTTCTCCATCACCCCCACCTTAACCCAAACCATCATCATCTCTCTGCTTCCACATTTACCTTTCTATAATCCCACACAGCCAAAACAATCCATTTAAATGTAAATCAGATTTACATCTTTGTTCAAAGTACCCCCCTCCCATAGCTCCCATCCTTCTCAGATTAAATTCCAAATCTTTGACAGAAATTATAAGGCCATGTGTCTGGCCACATCCCAGAGTTTCTCTAAGGCTTTGTAAAGGTCACCTTAACCTGACCCATCTCATCATGCTGGTGACTTAAGTTTTAAGAGTTACCACATACCGTTTCCAAGAAATGTCTCTGATGGCATGCACTGTTTTTGAAAGATGTATTTCATCATTGTCACCCTTAGTTAAATGAAAAATCTGCCAGCCATGTACTATATACCCAGGGCTCTTTTCCAGAGATTCTGAACCCCACTCCACCCCACTCCATGGCCAAGGAAGCAGGGCTTGAAGTCCTTTGCCTTCAATGCTCAAGTCGAACATCGCCTGTTAGGTGAAGCCTCTGTCTACTGGCCTCCTACCACCTTCAGTCTCAGTACCCTACAGGGAGAAAAAAAAAAAAAAAAGATTTTTCTCTTATATTTCTTTAGCTCTGTGTTCATACACAGTGATTGAATGGAAATCTGTGAAACTTGTGTCTACCGTGCATTTCTACTTGGAAGGGTAAGTCTATTAACTCACACTTTAAAAATATGCATATATGTTGCATTTAATCAATTCTAAGCCTCCCTTTTCTCATATTTTCAAGGCTGAAACTGAGGTCACTCTTAAATGATACAATTAGAGAGCAAAGCTTTTCAGCGACTTTTCCTTCTTGGTGGTATATAAAATAATGGCACCTTGAAATTGATATTAGCTTACATTTGATTAAATACAGAATATAAATCCTCCGCGTTTATGTTCCTCCGTCTTCACTAGCAAAAGTTTAGTATATCATTCCATATGAGAGTTTACTTTTGCTGCATTAAGTTAAATTATAACTTGAGCTGGGAATTGGTAATAACTTCTCACTTCCAAATTGTAGGTTGCATCTGTATGAAAATACTCCAGAAACTGTAAAACATTATATATATTCAGCGTATTTTTTCACATTTAATGATTACTAGTTAATAGAAATAATCAACACTGTACGCGCCGACCAGACCACTGCAAAGGCCCAAGGGTCAAACCTAGGTTAGGCAGTTCAACTCACGCAGGTACACGCTCCCTACACACCCCAGAGCCGGTCCATACACGCCTCACAAGTACACAAAAGGAAGCAGAAGGCAAAGCTCTGATTGGCCAAGCGTCACGGGACGCGCACGCAGAGGCCCCTTCGGAGCATGCGCGGGAGATTAGACGCAGACGCGGCGCGCCGGCGCATGCTCAGTATGCCTCGGTCGCAGCTTGGGCCCCGGTGCGGGGTCGCGAAGTGTCTGCCGCCCCGCCACTGTCCGGCATGAAGGGCTGGGGTCTCGCAGCTTCCTCCTCGCTCCAGCGCCATGGAATGCCTGCGGAGCCTGGCCCAGCTCCTGCCCCGCGCGGTGGGGCTGCCCCGGCGCACCCTGTGCCCTCTGACCTTGGGCCTGACCCCCGGCACTCGCCCCGTCGTCGCCTACGGCCGCGTCACCGAACTGCTCGGAAGGAGGCGGGCCGCGCCGCTGTGCTGGCCGCGCCGGCTCCCTGTGACAGGTACCGCTCTCCCCGCCCTGCAGGTTCGGGACGCCGGGCTTCCGGTGACCCCAGGGCCCGACCCGACCGCCCGAGCCCACGTGCCGCCCCGCGGCCCGCTCCGTCCTCGGCCTCCGGGTCCGCTCTTGGGCGCCGAGGTCCTGCTCTCTTGCACAAGTCTGCGGGCGGAGCTGTGTCCCACCAGCTCCGAACTGAGCATCGCCCCCTCGCCCCTGCTGGAGGCTGCCAGCCCTCTGTCTTGCCCACCGGTCCGGCTGCAAACACTGCTGAGTGCGCTTGAGAGAAGGTTTTTAAGAGTTTCGCTCCGATCCATCGTGATAGTGCCGAAACCAAAATTAGGCTTATCTACCTGGCATGTTTTTATAAGTATTTCTCCTTTCTCTTTTCTTTTGAACGGACACATTTAAACATTTGTCCAGTTGCGCAGGAAAGGGAGAGTGAGGCTGAAGGCTTCAGAAACTTCTGAGAAAGATCTGACTTTTCTTCACTTACTGTGTAACCAGATAGGGGATGGAGATAGAGGTCTGAGTTATTGATTTTCCCTCTAAATGATAAACCAAGATGATACCTTGATATTTTCAGAAGTGTGACAATGTGGGTACTAATCCTGCTGAAAAACCCAAGGCGTGTATGGCTTCTCAAAAATGTTCTCAAACAAGTTTCTTAATTGTACTCTCAAAATGCTCCCAAAGTAGCTCACTTTCTCCACCTGCTTCCTCATACTCATTAGGAGAGTCTTTCCAAATTGGGTTACATTGCCGATCTAACCTTTTAGGACAAGCATTGAAATTAAGAATCTCCCTCTGATACCTTAGGGTGAAGGATGTCAGATTCCTGATCTCTGAAGAAGATTTAGCTTTGGGGCCAGAGACCAGACTTGACCACTCAGGGCTCTTGGGTGGCAGAGTTTTATTAAAGTGAAAAAGGGACAGAGAAAGCTTTTGACATAGACATCAGAAAGGGTTGGGGAGTGCCCCACTTGCTAGTCTTAACATAGGAGCTGTATACTGTTTTAATTATTACAGTAAATCAAAAGAATGTCTCAAGGTTGTAAAGATCTTACCAGACTGACTCCCACAATTTACACTTTAAGATAACAGGATTCAGTTCCTTTCAGTTGCTCAGTCATGTGGGGCTCTGGGACCCCATGGACTGCAGCTCGCCAGGCCTCCCTGTCCGTCACTAACTACTGGAGCTTACTCAAACTCATGTCCATTGAGTCAGTGATGCTATCCAACCATCTCATCCTCTGTCATCCCCTTCTCCTGCCTTCAGTCTTTCCCAGCATCAGAGTCTTTTCAAATGAGTTGATTCTTCACCTCAAAAGTGGTCAAGGTATTGGAGTTTCAGCTTCAGTATTAGTCGTTCCAGTGAATATTCAGGACTGATTTCCTTTAGGATGGACTGGTTGGAATAACAGGATTAGAACTTAACAATAGAAAGATCTTACCAGACCCACTCCCATAATATACCTTTTAAGATAACAGTATTAGTCAGAAGGTTTTCAGGAAGGAGAAACTGTC
This sequence comes from Nanger dama, assembly GCA_917880005.1. Classification (NCBI taxonomy): domain Eukaryota; kingdom Metazoa; phylum Chordata; class Mammalia; order Artiodactyla; family Bovidae; genus Nanger; species Nanger dama. The sequence continues at coordinate 6,666,040 of CAKJTW010000032.1, read as the reverse complement.
TTCAAGCAGGATATGTTGTTATATAATCCTTAGTACAGAGTTTAAACTGAGTTTTGTAATCATCAGTTCCAGGCTTAAAGAAAAAAATGTTTTATGGGACTAAGAAATGTAGAGAAAAAAAAAGACCTTTGTCCTTTCCTCCTCCTTGAGAACTCCAGACCCCTATCTCTTCTTCAGGAGCCCCAGACCCCTCTCTCCTCCTTGGGGACCATGGACTTTTATCAGTCTCCCTAGAAATTGACTCTCTTCCCTCCAGGTAACACTTTATCTAACTTGTGACTTATTAGCAAATGCTAATTTGTAGCACTGTAACTTTTATTCAGCTGACCCTCATAAGGTGGCTTGTACAGGGGGAACCAACAAACTTGAGTTCAGTCACTCAGTCGTGTCCTACTCTTTGCGACCCCATGAATCGCAGCACGCCAGGCCTCCCTGTCCATCACCAACTCCCGAGTTCACTCAAACGTGTGTCCATCGAGTCGGTGGTGCCATCCAGCCATCTCATCCTCTGTCGTCCCCTTCTCCTCCTGCCCCCAATCCGTCTCAGCATCAGTCTTTTCCAGTGAGTCAACTCTTCTCATGAGGTGGCCAAAGTACTGGAGTTTTAGCTTTAGCATCATTCTTTCCAAAGAAATCCCAGGGTTGATCTCCTTCAGAATGGACTGGTTGGATCTCCTTGTAGTCCAGGGGACTCTCAAGAGTCTTCTCCAACACCACAGTTCAAAAGCATCATCAATTCTTGGTGATTCCCAGCTTTCTTCACAGTCCAACTCTCACATCCATACATGACTACTGGAAAAACCATAGCCTTGACTAGACAGACCTTTTTGGCAAAGTAATGTGTCTGCTTTTTAATATGCTTTGTAGGTTGGTCATAACTTTTCTTCCAGGGAGTAAGCGTCTTTTAATTTCATGGCTGCAGTCACCATCTGCAGTGATTTTGGAGCCCCCAAAATAAAGTCTGACACTGTTTCCACTGTTTCCCCATCTATTTCCCATGAAGTGATGGGACCAGATGCCATGATCTTCGTTTTCTGAATGTTGAGCTTTAAGCCAACTTGTTCACTCTCCACTTTCACTTTCATCAAGAGGCTTTTTAGTTCCTCTTCACTTTCTGCCATAAGGGTGGTGTCATCTGCATATCTGAGGTGATTGATATTTCTCCCGGCAATCTTGATTCCAGCTTGTGCTTCTTCCAGCCCAGCATTTCTCATGATGTACTCTGCATATAAGTTACACACAGCAGCTTCCACTATCCATTTTACACATGGTGTGTATATGTCGGTGCTACTCTCTCAATTTATCCCACCCTCTCCTTACCCAGCATTTTCATAAGAACAAATTATGTCTTTGAATGTATAGGAAAGAATAAGATGAGAAATGAGAATAGAGCTTCATATTCTATGGTTAGGAATTCTGCCTATGCTTCTTGTGTTTAGTAGTGTGAACAGTGTCCTTTCTCAGGCATTAAATTTACTTGGTTATACCTGAGAGCTTTTCTTCAACTTAGTCTAATCACATTGTCAGGTAAAAGTTTGCCTTTACTCCAGTTCACCGGGGTCTTTATTCCAGTGCAGTGAATTGTTTCACAAGTATTCACTCTAAAGTATAGCTGGATGTAGAAAACGGACTTGTGAAACTGCTGGGTAAGGAGAGGGTGGGATGAATTGAGAGAGGAGCATCGACGTACACACACCATGTGTAAAATGGACAGTTAGTGGGGAGCTGCTGTATAGACAGGGAGCTCAGCTCGGTGTTCTGGGATGACTGAAAGGAAGGGTTGGATATGTACACATAGCTGATTCACCTACAGCAGAAACCAACACAACATTGTGAAGCAGTTATACTCCCATTTTTAAAAATAATTTAAAAATTAAAGTGTATCAGTGGGAAATGAATTGAATATAGAGTTAAAATCTGTAGGCTTCATAATTTATAGTTTAATCAAATAGTCCTGTTGTTTGGAATGCAGAGAGGTCAGGTAGTTCTTGGAATGTATGTTTTCTAAACTATGTCTTCCAATGTAACTTTTATTAAGAACCCTTTCTGCATTGTGTAAAAAGGAATAGGCATTTTACTTTAATGTCAGAACATCGTTACACATTTGATGTCCAACTACAAGATACAATAATTAGAAAGGAAAAAGGGTGGTTGGAATCCATAAATTCTTCTAATGCCTCACCTAAACTATTACTTTTAAAAACCATGTTGTGCCAAACCTAACATAAGCCCCTGTAAATGTTAAAAGTGTTTCTTCTTTTCCCTGTAGGAAAAAAAAATTCAAAACATAGTGAAATAGTTTGAAACATAGTGAAACTCTACAGACTATGAGAGTTGTATCTTAGCTATATGTGAAAACCAGTCATAAGCTCACAAGGAATTCTCTAATTCATTCTTCAGGTGAAATTTACCGGAATAGAACTTCAGATGTGTCTCAAGCCACTTTAGCCAGCGTATCCCGGTGTTTACTGTGGTGAGTATGTGTGGTCCGTTTGATGGCTTACAGAGAGTACATACTTACTAAGTTAACTGGGCTGGATTGATCAGCCATGATACTACTTACTTAGTTTTATAATGTATAAGTCATTGTCTTTTGATTAGCCAGTGACTTGAGTGCCAGCGAGATTTGCTGCATAACACTCTTGAGTCTTTGCTAATATCTGCAGAGCTTATCTTAGTACTAGAAAAAGTGGCTCAAATCACATTTCAGAGCTTCCTGGTTGAAACTCAAGATTTCTCCATAAATCTATTCAGAAGTCCTTGAAAGCTATTAGCTACAAAATGACTTGAACCTGTGCTATGCAACATAATACATGCAGAAGCATTTTGAAGGCAGCACAGGGTATTACTTAAAACTGCAAGCTTTGTTGGGTCTTGATCTCTGCAACGTTCTCTAGAATGGTTCACAGAAAAAAATTGAATAAAACAACATAAGTGGTGTGTATCACACACACATATTTAGAGAGAGAAAAATAAGGCCATTGGGGCACGTATTAACAAAGGGAGACTCTAGGGTGAGGTTACATGGAAATGGGTTGTAATATTCTTGTAATATTTTCGTAGGCTTTTAATTTTTTTTAATCTTAATTTTTAGAGAAAGTGCTTGCTCTGAGCCAGAGTTTGTAAACTCAGATCTCAACTCTGTCTCTTACTAACTAGATGGACTTGGACAAGTTACGATAATATCTTTGTGCCTTGGTTTTCTCATCTGTAAACTAGCCTGGGAAAGATTGAGGGCAGGAGAAGAAGGGGACAACAGAGGATGAGATGGTTGGATGGCATCATCAACTCGATGGACGTGGGTTTGGGTGGACTCTGGGAGTTGGTGAAGGGACAAGGAGGCCTGGCATGCTGCAGTTCATGGGGGTCACAAAGAGTCGGACACGACTGAGCAACTAAACTGAAAATAGGAGTAATAGTACCTACCTTGTAGAATTATGAGATTTAAATTAATTTAAATATGTAAAACCCTTAAAAATAATACCTCACACATGGTAAGCATTCAGCATATATATTGGCCATTATATATCGTCATTATTATTTAGGATTTTTAACATAGCTTTTCTTTATGAACTATACCGAACAAGACAACTCCCAGAACTGCACAGAGAGGTTGTCACTGGGAGTTAGCCAGTTTGATTAAACAATACAAAGTCAGATGTTAAATATTGGAAGAAGGTTCTTTGCAGGTGAAATACTGTCTACCAAGAACACTTAAAATCAGTTAATGCTATTTGAAATAATGTGAGTTCCTTTCAAGGTAAACATTTTTTTAAAATCAGTTTGTATGATCTCATTTTTTTTAATTAAAAAATCCCATTAAAAATGATACAGATAAATAAGGAGATGCAGAAATTTTCATCATACATTGTTAAGTTGAAAGCAGAGGAGAGACTGCAAAGAAGTGTATATAGCGTGAATGTATCTAGGAAGAATAAGTCTGCAAGGGCATTTAGTAAAACGTTAGCATGGTTTTCTCTAAAATTTGTGACCGAATAGTTTTATTTGCGAATTTTGTGCAGCAGATGTATGTATTTGAAATAAGCTTAAGGAGGAAACTTAGTATATATTACACAAAACAAAATTTAGGTTTCCCTTTAACTCTGATGTTTTATGGTGCTTATATATTCCTATTGATGTTATCTTTGCTCACAAGAAGCAAGCTGAAATATACTACACAGTTTTATTGTGGTATTATTAACATAGCATGCATATTTAGTACTTGTACCTCAAGTATATCTTAGAGTGTGTCTTCTGAAAATACATATTTAAGTAGTAATTAATGCAGCCCAGCAATAGTGAATCACTTAACATTATTTTGACGTCTTCAGACTTGACTTGTGGACAAGTATTACAGGAAAATGTTCCCTCTGCTTTATAGGAAGTAAGTACAGTTTCGGCATTGTGTCCTCTCTGCACTATCAGAAGAGGTCTTTTCTGTACATATTTATTGATTCTGCAGCACCCACCAGAGAGACCTCACAGCATCCCGCAGATATTAATGCTTAGATTCCCAAGATAAGCCACGTTTGATCCCAGTCTATTCAGAAGGCAAAAGGATAGGAAATTCACAAGGGCAGTATTTGGTGTTCTCTCTTCGAAAGAAGTCCTTCCAGCCATCCAGAGGCTCCTGTGGCCCCCTGTGTGAAGCTCAGGTATGAGGAGAGGATATTCTCAAAGGTGGGTGTGAGATCCACCTTGGCTTAGACCCCCTGAGGCCCTCTAGTGCCAGTATCTCTTGTCACCAACCCAGAGGCATATCCCAGGCTCCTGCAAGGAGCAGTCAGTTATGAGAGCCACTGTCTTCGGGAAGGCAGAACTGTGGCTCCCCGCCAGGTATCATAATCCACTCAGTCCCCCAGGGCAGCCCATTGAGCAGTCAGGGCATTTTCACCATGAACGATATGGCCCAGTAACACAGCCAACACTCCTTCATCAGATCTTCTGATGAACCAAGTTAGATAGTTAATCCAAGGTCAGATTTGTCCTGGCAAAGGAGAAGGGACTTTTGTTTTAATCCTGAACTCATAATCGAATTTAACTTAAGAACAGCAGATATGGTTTATATCTTCATTATTTTATTTTCATAATACCATATGATATGATACCACAAATCATATGCTGGTTTGAGAGAAAATAATACTTTTATTATCTGTCTCCAGACAAAATTTGACAAAGAAGGAAAGGTGACTTCTTTTTGGTGAGTATCTGTAATTTTCTTTTAAATCAACCCACTGGAAGTAAAGAAACTATTATATTTTGAGTAGAATGTTGTTTGCTTATATGGATATGTTGAAGATGATCTTTCTTAAGCATTTGTCCATTAGCCCTAATTGCTGGCAGCATTTGACCCGTACTGTAATTTTCGGGGGCTGGGGGAGGTGAGAAGCCACTCACTCTAACAGAATGTTAAAGCAAGAGGGTTGGCTGGTATGCAGCCAAGAGAGAAACACTTTTCCCTTTTGTTTCTCATCCTCATTCTCCCTTCCACTGCCCCGGTCCTCATGGTCATCTCCTCCTGTGCCGTGTTGGAGGCAGAATCAAGTAATACCACTGCCATTGCAATGGCCGTGGGTGACAGCAGCCAGGAAGGACAGGGCCCTGGATGGTAGTCACTGAAACTCTGCCAACGATGGCTCTTGGGGACAGTTTCTTTTTAAAATGAAACTCAGCATGACTTTACCATCTGACCTCAGGTGCAGGTTTCAGGTCTCCCTGTCCTTCCCACCCTCTAGTGCTGTTCCTGCTGTTGCTGAAATTCTAGTGGGGTATATTGGGTATTGTTTGGCTCAGTATCGCCTCAAAAGGTTGTTCTAGTTAGAGCTGTATCACAGGTGTGGCTTGGTACTATAAGAATAGATGCTCCCATTACCAGCATGATTTCTTGAGTTTGTTCATCTATTTTGCTTTTTCTTAGGTGATAAATTTAGTTTTCAGGTAGGAGAATCTAGTGACTTTATTTTCTCATATTTTCTCATTTTGTATTAGTCTAAGAACAAAGGCAATTGGACCATCTGTTCCTAGATTTAAAATGCTGAACTTAATAATATAGTAAGGAAACAATAGAAAACGTAGTTCTGTATAGTTCGTATTTAAAAATCCATACATCTAGAGCTAGAAATTGTTATTGTAAGTTCTAATGATGTATAACTATGGTTTTTATACTGGTCCCAAGGGGTTTCTCTAAGTGCAGAAAAATTTTATGAAGTATGGTTGAGAGGAGATAAGAAAAATTAGTTTGACCAGATTTAGCCTGAATATGTTTTTGAGGCAGAAATGGGTGTTAGAAAGACCCATTTTGATTACTTAGCCATTAAAAAGAATGGAATAATGGCACTTGCAACAACATGGGTGTAGAGATTGTCATACTGAGTGAAGTAAGTCAGCCAGAAAAGGAGAATTATTGTGTGATGTCCTTTATATGTGACTCTAAAAAGAAGTGATACGAATGAACTTATAAAATGAAGACTCACAGACTTAAAGAACAAACTTAGGGTTGCAGGGGGGGGGGGGGGAGAGTCGGGGGGAGGGACAGTTAGGGAGCTTGGGATGGACATGTACACGCTGCTGTATTTAAAATGGATGACCAGCAAGGACCCACCATATAGCATATGGAACTCCGCTCAGTGTTATATGTGGCAGCCTGGATGGGAGGGGAGTTTGGGAGAGAACGGATACATGTGTATCTATATGGCTGAGTCCCTTGCTCTTCACCTGAAATTGTCACAACATTGTTAATCATACCCCAGTACAAAAATTAGAAGTTAAAAAGTGCAGTGGCATAAATTGCAAAAAAAAAAAAAAAGCAAAAAGACCCATTTTAGCTCTTGTTTCTGGTAAAATAGAAGATTATTATCTCAATGGTGTTGGGAGGGGTACTCTAATATAAAAATCTAAAGTTTTTGGTCTATAAGTTTACCCACTCTTTTATTGAGCACATTTCTTTTTTAGAAAGGAAGAAAACTGACTTATATCAAGAATTAGGTCTTCAAGCCAGAGATTTGAGGTTTCAGCATTTAATGAGCATCACAACCAGAAACAACAGGATTATCATGCGAATGGAGGTAAACGATTTTATTTCATTTACATTTCTCCCCTGCAATCTTAAAGTTCCTTCCTTACTATCCTGATCAGTAGTTTAAAAGTAATTTTGTAATTAAAAAATAGATGTGTGAAACTATTATATAACATGGTGTTAGGAGTAGAACTCATTTTACGTGAATTGTATACCTGTGCTCAGCAGATGAAGCACTGCTCTGTTAATCATGGAAAAGGTCTGACTGCGGTCTCCTTTTTCACTGTTTGAATTTAGTCTCTAGTTTCTGAAATAAGAGAAAGATTCTTGGTTTATAACAGACTTTCAGTCATATACAGTATATATTATTTGCATTGTAACTTCAGCTACTAAGACTATATTCTGGTTTTCGAAATAGCCTAGAAGTAGCCTTTATATTTTATCATCTTTTGTTTTTTAAATATTTATTTATTTGACTGTTGGATATTAGTTGCTGCATGTGGGATCTAGTTCCCTGACCTGGGATTGAACTGGGGATCCCCTGCATTGGGAGCTCAGAATCTTAGCCACTGCACCAGGAAAGTCCCTAAAGTTTATAACTAGCATCTTTCAAAACTTTTAAAAAGTGCCTCTTTATTAGAAAAGTATGTGATAAAGCAAACTATTTTATAATACAGCATGTTAGGAGTAGAACTAATTTTACATGGATTACAGAAGAACATTAATTATAGCATCTAATTGCTATGTGTATAGGTATTCACAACTTTTCTGAATAAATGTTCATATTACAGTTGACCTTTGAGCCTCATGGGGGTGGGGGCACCGAACCTCCAAGCAATAAAAAATACAGGTATACGTTAGAGTTCCTCCATACCTGCTGTCCTCAGATTCAGCCACCGCAGATCGTGTATTTATGTAGTATTTACTACTGAAAAAGATCTGCGTGTAAAATGACCCAAACAGAATATGTTAGCCTCTCTCTTCAGAATAAATTTTTAACTTCATAGTATTCTAAATTAGAGCACTAAGGCTTTGTGAATTCAAATTAGCTTAGTATGTTTTGGTGATATTTTAAAAGGAAACTTCCCCACTTCAGCCAAACCAATCATGATTAAACTAATCTTTTCTAAAAATCTGCTGAATGCTTGACTTTTAAAAAGACCTTCTCTTGTTTCCTTTGTTCTCTGTATTTCTCTTGATTACCCTGGAAATCCTAGTAAATACATAATTTGGTTAATTCTAGTTCTGTTGAGAGTGAGTTAGAGGTATTAAGACTTGCATTTATTTTAGGCTTCCTTTCTTTTTAAAAAGTCTTGTTTTTTTGTTTTTGTTGATTTGTTTTTGAAAAACCAAATAAATGAACAGTGATTTGATTTAGGCTTAGTCCGCATATTGGGACTTCCCTGGTGATCCAGTGGCTAAGATTCCTCTCTCCCAATGCAAGGGCCTGGGTTTGATCCCTGGTCAGGGAACTAGGTCCCACGTGCTGCAGCTAAGACTCAATGTAGCCAAATAAATAGTTTTTAAAAATTAATAGAGTATGAAATTCTAAATATTGTATGAAAGTTACTTTTTCCCTACAACTCTACAACTTAACATATATGCCTGTGTACATATATCTATCTAAAGATATGTGTGTGTGAGTGTGTGTATACATATATATTTTTTATTTTTTATTTTTTTTTAATAGTATTTGAAAGCTGTGATAACTCCGGAGTGTCTTCTGATACTAGATTATCGTAATTTAAATTTGGAGCAGTGGCTTTTCCGGGAACTCCCTTCACAGTTGGCTGGAGAGGGTCAACTTGTCACGTACCCTTTACCTTTTGAGTTTAGAGCTATAGAAGCCCTCTTGCAGTATCGGGTAAGCCTGTGTTTGTCTAGCTTCTTGAATGTTTTCTGGTTTTACAATGCTATGGACGAGGAAGACACTTTGGTTTTTGCCTTTTTGGCTGTGCTGGGTCTTTTTGCTGTGTGGGCTTTTCTCTAGTTGTAGCAAGCGGGGCCTTCTCTCTAGCTGTGGTGCACGGGCTTCTAATTGCCGTGGCTTCTCTTGCTGCTCAGATGGTAAAGAATCTGCCTGCAATGCAGGAGACTGGGGTTCGATACCTGGGTCGGGAAGATCCCCTGGAGAAGGAAATGGCTATCTACTCGAGTATTCTTTCCTAGGGAATCTTATGGACAGAGGAGTCTGGGGTGGGGTGGGGGGCTGCAGTCCATGGGATCGCAGAGTCGGACGTGACTTAGCCACTAAACAACAGCTCTTGTTTCTGAGCACAGGCTCCAGAGTGCCAGGGCTTCAGCATCAGTAATTGTGACTCCTGGGCTCTAAGGACAGGCTCAGCAGTTGTGGTACACTGGCTGAGTTGCCTCACGGCATGTAGGATCTTCCCAGATCTGGGATCGAACCCATGTTTCCTGCATTGGCAGATGGATTCTTTACAATTGAGCCACCAGGGAAGCGCTGGTATTGTTCTAATGGCACTTGCCGTAGCCACACCCTCCCCCAAATAGAAACATCTCAGGGTCTTATATGTGGAAAGTACTTAATTCTTAAACTTTATAACTCAAATAGATCTAAAGTCTCTAGGTACAGTATACAGAGTCTCTTTAACAGTCACGTGAAACACATCTCAGGTTGTCTATCCTGACATCCTGTTTAAGGATGCTAATTCAAAATACTTATCTTAAATATGATATAAATGAACATACCAGAAAGTTTTAGCTGCATTCCATTTTATTCTCTAAATTGTATGTTGGGTAACTGCTTACACATGATAAAGTGAAGTGAAATCACTCAGTCGTGTCCAACTCTTTGTGAGCCCATGGACTGTAGCCCACCAGGCTCCTCCATGCATGCAAGAATACTGGGGTGGGTTGCCATTTCCTTCTCCAGGGGATCTTCCTGACCTAGGGATCGAACCCAGGTCTCCCACGTGGCGGGCAGATGCTTTACCATCTGAGCCACCAGGGAAGCCCTACACATGATAAATGTAATACAAATATTCCGTCAGATCATTCTGATACTTACCAACCATTCTTTGATTTGTTTGTACAGTCCTTTGTTTGAGGTAGCTAAATGATGCCTCTGTTTGAGACCTAGTTTGACATAGGAATCGTGTACACTTCTCACAGCGCTTGTATAAAATTGATAATCACTGAGGGTCTGGGGATCCTGTCAAGCTCTGAACAAGGATGGTGACTGCTTTCTGGGCCACGACAAATCTTTCGTCATCTATTCTTCCCCCATCAGTCAGGATAGTACTGTTCAGGACCTGGCTACAAGCAAGAGCCAGTGCCTTGAGCATCCTAACCAGAATGGGAGAAGAGGAGGGAAGCGGGGGAGAGTAGAGGGGGCATGAGGTGGGTGGGGGTTGGTGGTACCTGGCACCCTTCTCTTTGTCTGCCTTGCTCTGTTGAGGTAGTAGGAGATGGCTCCATTCGTTACTGGGGTTAGTAAGGCAGCAGCACCAGCTAGTACCAGCCAATGAGATGGTGGCTAGTTGAAGCCCACTTAGTGAGCAGGGAAATAATAGAAGGAAAGAAATGAAGGTACATGAATAGTGGTCAGTGCTGAAGCTACACAGACTTAGTCAGCTCTCAGGAGCTCATGCTGGGTGGAGAGAGTGTTGCAATTTACACTATTAATTTCACTACTTAATTCAGCTACTGTTAGGCTGCATACTAACAGTTATTGGAAGTATTTTAATATTTTAACAGATTGTATAACTATATCCTGGAGAAGGGCAACCCTCTCCACTATTCTTGTCTGGAAAATCCCATGGACAGAGGTCTGTGGTCCGTAGGGTTGCCAACAGTCTGACACAACTGAAGTGACTCAGCATGCACACACACATCTGTATCAGTACATACCTGCTGATTAATCCTGCTGTGCCTATATTAACATGAATAATAAATATACATTTGACTTTTCAACTTTACTTTTTAAAGTTTAAGATATGTTTTTTAAAGCTTTTTATTTTTTGCAAAAGAACTTTGTTCATAGGAACTTTGAACTACATCCTATTCTGTATTGTTTACCAGATGTGAAGTTTGTTTTAACCAGGGAATGGCAGCTTTTCTTTTAATCAGTCTTCTATTCCTTTCATACTAAGTGTCTGTAGGGGGAGGACTCTTACAGGAATTAATTTCCTGTCACCCAAATGGGAGCCTGGCAACAACATTATGCATGATTATCTTTTAACCTAGGAGATTAGTTTTTAATCATCTGGGATAGGCATTCCAACAGTAACCATGTTGTGAAATGGTACAATCTTCCTAGCTATTTTCGATTTCTGTATTTAATCAGAGGATTCACTGACCCTGAGTATTCTAAAAAGATTGTTTTAATTCTTATGAAAGGTCATGTTGTTATCTAGATCAACACCCTTCAGGGGAAACTTAGCATTTTACAACCACTGATCCTTGAGACATTGGACGCTTTGGTGGATCCCAAACATTCTTCTATAGACAGAAGCAAACTGCACATCTTGCTACAAAATGGCAAAAGGTAAATATGGGTGATTTACCAAGTTGGGAATTAGACACAAACGTCTTAAACTTCTCTTTTACTAGTCTTAAGAGTGAAATGTTTAACGTAAATTCAGATCCAAAATTAGTGTAATTGTTAACTATCTTAAAAATACCAACTAGTCTTGCAAATGGTAATGACATTATTTACTTTGAAACTTACTCTCAATGCCTTCATTGCCATATCTGGTTTTCGTTATTCTTAAAAATCTTTTATAACTTTAAAATAGGAAAGTAGCCTAAGGTTACTTTAAATAGCTTTTTATAAAGAATTAGGGTTAGTAGCCTAGGGGGAAGTTGAGCTAAAGGGGGATGCAAACAAATGTTTATTGAAAAGCTGTTTTCAATGCAATGCTGTATCAGTCTCTTTTATACGTGTGATCTCATCTCAACCTGTCATCAGTCCTGTTGACATGGTCCTCATTTTGAAGATAAGAAAATCGAGGTCTAAGTAACTTGTCTAAACTTTAATAGCTACTAAATGACAGATGAATATTCAAATTGTATTTTTTTCCCTCCAAAGTTCATGAAGTTTTTTTGTTGTTGTTGATCATAATACATTCCAGAATTTAATATATTAATTTGTATTACAGATCGAATGATCAGTCCCTCAGGATTTGTACCCCCTAAAATACTTTCAAGAGTTAACAGTTAAAATCCCTGAGTCGGTTTTTTGTCGAAAAATATTAGGATGTTCTTATCAAATAAAAGTAAATGGTCTCTTCTTCTATTATCACTGCCATAATTAAAAATAAAAGTAAATTTCTGGCCCCAAAAGTTTACATCACAGTGATTGTGTTTCTGAGATAAATAACATATGCTGAAAATTATATCATCATTTAATTTTATCACTTAATATATTTATATTAACAGTCTTATATTGGAAATTGATTCTCAAACTGCCTAGTAAATACCAAAAATATTTACAGTTGGTGTTTATCATGAGTGTATAAGGGAGTCTGCTTGTTAAGACATTAGAAAGGCACTACTCCTGTAGGGAAATTTTTACAGATTTATGTTATTGATCATTTCTATATAATTGTTATTACAGCCTGTCAGAGTTAGAAACAGATATTAAAATCTTCAAAGAGTCCATTTTAGAGATCTTGGATGAAGAAGAGCTGCTGGAAGAACTCTGTCTGACAAAGTGGAGTGACCCACAAGTCTTGTAAGTGAACAGTGATGCTTTGTTAGTTTTTCCCTTAGAATCAGAGTCTTCTTTAGATAACTTTTTATACAGAACATTTTTCTGGAATAAAGGGTGTGCTTTTCATCCCCAGTTTCATTATTTCCTTTTCCGTATTGCATCTAACTGAATTTAATGAGGACTTGTTAAGTGCTTGCTCTGTATACAACAGCTATAAAGATAAACACACCATTGCCTTTATCTTCAAATGCCTGACCAACAGAGTGGCATACACGGCTGACTTTGCTGGAGAGGTCAGCAGGAGAGATGGGGCAGAGGGTGGATGGAGCGCAGGCAGGTGAGTGAGACACTGGCCCAGATTCTGTAAGTCTGGTTAACACAAAAACACTCATCTTACAGACCTTTCATCTGTTAGGAACTTAAAAATCATGTATGCTTCTTGTGTATATGCAAGTTTAAATGCTGCCTTTTCAAATGTTTTTGTTCTTTGTAACTATCATTATCAGAGATTAATACAGACACCTTTGTAATGTTCATAGTTTCTGTAGTGTGTACAGATTTTTAATTGTGAAGTTAGTTATCTATATCTTAATAAGGAAACAAAATAAAAAGGGCTTTGTAACCCTTGATATTCTAACAGATAGATATCGTAGCAGAAACTCAAACACTTGAACTCTTTGTTTGCTTTCCTTCTTAAGCCAGTCAGTCTCTAATATGCTTTGTAAGTGTCTTTTATAGAGTGCTTCACTCCTGCTTATCCACTTTGGTAGGACTTGGGGGATATAACTAAAGAGGGGAAAAAACTAGTAACTTTTTTTTTTTAATACGAAAGTATAATTGGTTTACAATTCTGTGCTAATTTGTGTTATACAGCAGAGTGACTCAGTTACACACCTCTCTGTATTCCTTTTTAGATTCTTTTCCGTTGTGGTTTATCCCGGGAGGTCGGTTACGGTTCCCTGTTCTGTACAGTAGGACCTGGTTGTTAGCCGTTCCATATGTAATCGTCTGCAGCCACTACAGGCTCCCAGCCCATCCCTCTGTCTCCTCCTCCCCCTTGGTAATCACAAGGCTTTTCCCTGTGTCTGTTTTGTAGATAGGTTCATTTACGCCACATTTTAGATTCCATGTATAAATGATATCATGTATTTGTTTTTCTAACTTCACTTGGTATGATCATCCCTAGTTGTATCCATGTTGCTGCAAAAAGGGCATTAGTTCATCCTTTTTATGGCTGAGTAGTATTCCACTGTATACATGTACCACATCTTTATTCATTCATCTGTCCACATTTAGGTTGTTGGAATGTCTCAGCTGTTGTAAGTAGTGCTGCTACACTATGAATATGCTACGTTGGAGTCCATATATCCTTTTGAATTATAGCTTTGTCCAGGTATATGCCCTGGACTAGGATTGCTGGATTATACAATAATTTTATTTTATTTTTAGTTTTCTAAGGAATCTCCGTACTGTTTTCCATAGTGGCTACACTAATTTACATTCTCACTAACAGAATAGGAGGATTCTCTTTTCTCCATACCCTCTCCAGCTTTTGTTATTTGTAGAGTTTTTGAAGATGGCTATTCTGACTAGTGTGAAGTACCTCATTGTAGTTTTGATTTGTATTTCTCTGATAATTAGTGGTGTTCAGCATCTTTCCATGTGCCTACTGGCCATTTCATGTCTTTGGAGAAATGTCTATTAAGGTCTTCAGCCCATTTTTCAATTGGGTTATGTGGTTTTGGGTTTTTGTTGTTGTTGAGTTGTATGAGCTATTTGTATATTTTGGAAATTAAGCCCTTGTCAGTTGCATCATTTGCAAATATTTTCTTCCAGTCTGTAGGTTGTCTTTTCAGGGTTTTTTTTTGTTCCTTTGCTATGCAAAGCTTCTGAGTTTGATTAGGTACCACTTCTTTTTATCAATATTTCTGTTGCTTTAGGAGACTGACCTAAGAAGATACTGGTAGGATTTACATCAGGTTATGTTTTGCCTTTGCTCTCTTACAGTTTAATGATATCATGTCTTATGTTTGAAGTCTTTAAGACATTTTGAGTTTATTTTTGTGTAGGGTGTGAGGGTGTATTCTTACTTTATTGACTTACATGCAGCTGTCCAAATTTCCCAGCACTGCTTACTGAAGAGACTGTCTTTTTCCCGTTGTGTATTCTTGCCTCCTTTGTCAAAGATTAATTAACGATAGATGTGTGGGTTTGTTTCTGGGTTCTCTATTCTGTTCCAGTGATCCCTAGTCTTGTTTTTGTACCAGTTACCACATTGTTTTACTGTAGCTTCCTAGTATTATCTGAGGTCTGAGAGAGTTATGCCTCCTGTTTTGTTTCTGTTTCCTCAGGATTGCTTTGGCAGTTCTGGGCTTTTTGTGTTTCCATATAAATTTTTGGATTATTTAATTCTGTGAAAATGTCATGGGTAATTAGATAGGGATCTCTATTAAATTTGTAGATGACTTTGGGTGGTATTGCCATTTAAACAATATTCTTTCAATCCAAGAGCATGGAATATCTTTCCATTTCTTTGAATCCTCTTTAATTTTAACATTCCCTTTTCTGTATTTCATCATTAGTGTAAAACTGATTTACAAATGTTAATCTTATATTCTGCTACTTTGCTGAATTCATTTATAGATCTAGTAGATTTTTTCCTGCAGTCCTTAAGGTTTTCTATGCATTTTCATGTCTTCTGCATATGATGACAATTTTATCTCTTCCTTTCCAGTTTGAATACCTTTTCTTGTCTGTTTGCCATGGTTAGGACTTCCATTACTACACTGAATAGCAGTAGTAAGGGTGGGCCTCCTTGTTTTCTTATTCCAGATATAGTGGGAAGACTTTCAGCATTTCACTGTTGAATATTATATTGGCTTTGGGTTTGTTATAAGTGGCTTTTACTGTGTTTTTATTATTAATGGATTGAATTTTGTCAGATGCTTTTTCTGTATCTGTTGAGACGATCATATGGATTTTGACTTTTACTTAGATGGTGTATTAATTGGGGCTTCCCAGGTTGCACTAGTGGTAAAGAACCCACCTGCCAATGCAGAAGATGTTAGAGACTCAAGTTCGATTCCTGGGTTGAGAAAATCCCTTGAAGGGTAGGGCAACCCACTCCAGTATTCTTGCCTTGCAAATTCCTGTGGACAGAAGAGCCTAGCAAGCTACAATCCATGGGGTTGTAAAGAGTTGGACGTGGCTGAGCACTGATTGATTGATTTTGCATATGTTGAAGCATCCTTATGAATAATAAATCCCTCTTGGTGTTGGTATGTGATCTTTTTATATGTTGTTGGATTCAGTTTGCGAATACTTTGTTGAGAGTTTTGTGTCTGTATCCATTGAAGGTACTTGCCCTGTGGTTTTCTGTTTTGGTGGTATTTGTTTAGTCTTGTTATCAGGTGATTGATGGTGGCTTCATGGCAGTCCCCTCCAGTATTCTTGCCTGGAGAATTCCATGGACAGAGTATGGTGTCACAGAGTCCGTCATGAATGACCAACACACTTTCCTGTTACTAGAATGTCTTTGGGAGTGATCCCCCTCTCCAGTGTTAGAATAGTTTAAGAAGGATGAGTTTAAGAATTTTTTTGTATGTTTGGAAGAATTCACCTTTAAAGCCACCTGGTCCTGTACTTTTGTTTGTAGGGAGTTTTTGTTTGTTTTTTTAAATTACAGATCCTATTTCACTTCTAGTGATCAGTCTGTTCAAGTTATCTTGTCTCCTTGATTTAGTTTTGGTAGACTATATCTTTCTAGAAAGTTGTCCATTTCTTCTAAGTTGCCTAATTTGTTGGCATATAATTGTTCATAGTATTCTCTAAAGGGTTTTTTGTATTTCTGCAGTATCAGTTGAAATTTCTTCTTTTTCATTTCCTAATTTATTTGGATCCTATCTTTTTTCTTCTTGCTGAGACTGGCCAGAGGTTTGTCAATTTAGTTTATCCTTTCAAAGACCCAGTTCTTAATTTTACTGATTTTGGGCGGGGGGGTTGCTGTGGGTCTTCATTGTTGCATGGACTTTCTCTGGTTCTGGCAAGTGGGGATTCCTCTAGTAGCAGTTCACAGGCTTCAGAGCACGTGTTTCGAGCACGGGCTCCCAGGCACTCGAGACTTCAGCAGTTGCAGCCCCTGGTACCTGAAAGGCCTAGTGGTTTTCCCTACTTCAGTTTGAGCCTGAATTAGCTGATTATCTGAGCCACAGTCAATTCCAGGTCTTGTTTTTGCTGACTGTATAGTTTCTTCATCTTTGGCTGCAAAGAATAAATCAGTCTGATTTCGGTATTGACCACCTGGTGATGTCCATGTGTAGAGTCTTCTCTTGTGTTGTTGGAGGAAGGTGTTTGCTATGACCAGTTCATTCTCTTGGCAAAACTGTTAGCCTTTTCCCAGCTTCATTTTGTAATCTAGGACCATCTGAATTAAATTTATCCTTTCCCGTCCATTTCAGTTCTCTGATTGCTAAAATGTTGTTCACTTTTGCCATCTCCTATTTGGCCATATCCAATTTACCATGATTCATGAACCTAACATTCCAGGTTCCTATGCAGTATTGTTCTTTATAGCTTCAGACATTATTTACACCACCAGACACAACTGGGCATCATTTCTGCTTTGGTTCAGCCTCTTTATTCTTTCTGGAGCTAAGTCTCTGCTCTTCCCCCAGTGGCTTATTAGACACCTACTGCCCAGAGGGGGCTCATCTTTCAATGTCATATCTTTTTGCCTTTTTATACTGTTCATGGGATTCTCACTGCATGAATACTAAAGTGGTGTGCTGTTCCCTTCTCCAGGCCCTAACTAGCAAGGACATGCCCTCCATCTGTTCCACATAGCCTGGCGCCCTGGTTGTCCCACTGCTGGTCCTCTTGAGTGTGTAAACCTTCACTGGCCGCTGGATGTTGGTCAGCATACTGCCTGGGGACCTGTGCAAAGGCCCTGCTGGAGTTGCTGGGAAGGGGATCCAGGAAGCCTGGAGCTGATCGATGTTGGAGGATGCCCAGGAGCAGAGGGCTCCCTGGCATCTCTGCTGCCACTGGCCACCCTGGGGCCAATCCTCCACCCAGGAGCCACAAGGAGCGGAGGATAACTGAATATTGTATACTAATTCAGGAAGCTTTGTGGTACTAAATGTATAACACATGTATCGGGGGCATGTTAGTTATGTGAACTCTTTTAATTAAAGTGAAAAGAGCAGCGCTGGGATTGACCATGCAGAGGAGATGGAGTTGCTATTGGAAAACTACTACCGATTAGCTGAGGATCTTTCCAATGCAGCTCGGGAACTCAGGGCACTGATCGATGATTCACAGAGTATCATATTCATCAATCTGGACAGGTAAGATGGTGTCATAGAAAACTATCCATATTTTTTTAATAAAGTAATTATTGCACAGTAATAAAGTGTTTAAGGCTAGCTTTGTTTTTCCATTTTGGAAAGAATTATCCCATCATTATCATTTATAACTACTACATGGGAGTGTCTTTTTAAGGTGTATGTTTAGCCCACGTGACCTTTAATAGTGAATTTGCGGTGCTCGCTTGGTGGGCCCTTCTGATCTAAGCAGTTGTTCTCCTCCCCAGCCACCGTAATGTGATGATGAGGTTGAACCTACAGTTGACCATGGGAACCTTCTCCCTCTCACTCTTTGGGCTAATGGGAGTTGCTTTCGGAATGAATTTGGAATCTTCCCTTGAGGAGGTGAGAATGTGTTATTTCAATAATCGAGGGATGGTTTTTAATGTTTTGAAGATCATTTCTTTTTCATGGATTTTATTTTATTTCCATTGTTTACTTCACTCGGTCAGTTTTTAGCTGTGGCACGCGAAATCTTCATTTTTGTCATGCTGGATTCTTAACCCCTGGACTACTTTAATGGATTTTAAAAAGAAAGTTCTAACCTGTATAGTTGCTTATTGGAATAAAATATGTACTGTAAATCATTTGAAATTCAGACAATATTGTTAGACCCTGTAATGTAGAATGGTCTAGGTTTGAACAGACCAGAGCCTGTGCTGGGATTCAGGAAACTGTCACGTAGGGCAGGTTGGGACTACCTTATGTTTCCTATAACAGATAACTATACATGGGAGAGATTTGACAACAGTATTACACCGTGAGGCAATGTTAATGAGGGATTTTTTTTTTTAACTTATATGTCAGGCAGTGTGCCATGCAGTTCCATGCTTTGATTCAGTCATCAAAAGTCAGAAAATGAATGTATTTTCCCTGCTTTTTTAATAGGTAGAAAAACTGAGGCTCAGAAAATATAATTTGCCCAAGAGCACAGAGCTAGGAAACAACAAAACTAGGATTTAGACTCCAAGACTTGCATCTTTCAGTTTGCTCCATATTTAACACTGACTGGCAGAGTTTTCATGTCCTTGTAGCCTTGTACTTTGAGAAGATGTTCTACTATGAGATTTCTTTTTTTTTTAATTTATTTTTTTAATTGAAGGATAATTGCTTTACAGAATTCTGTTGTTTTCTGTCAAACCTCAACATGAATCAGCCATGAGCATACATATATTCCCTCCCTTTTGAACCTCCCTCCCCACTCCACCCCTCTAGTTTGATACAGAATCCCTGTTTGAGTTTCCTGAGAGATACAGCTAATTCCCATTGGCTATCTGTTTTACATATGGTGATGTAAGTTTCCATGTTACTCTCTCCATACATCTCACCCTCTCCTCCCCTCTCCATCAGTCTATTCTTTATGTCTGTTTCTCTGTTGTTGCCCTGTAAATAAATTCTTCAGTTAGATTTGTCTGGATTCCATACATATACCTTAGTATATGGTATTTATCTTTCTGACTTATTTCACTCCATATAATAGATTCTAGGTTCATCCACCTCATCAGACCTGGCTCAAATGCATTCCTTTTTATGGCTGAGTAATATTCCATTGTGTATATGTACCACAATTTCTTTATCCATTCATCTGTCAGTGGACATATAGGTTACTTTCATGTTGTAGCTATTGTAAATAGTGCTGCAGTGAACATTGGGGTACCTGTGTCTTGTTCAGTTTTGGTTTCCTCCTATATGCCTAGGAGTGGGATTGCTGGGTCATATGGGGGTTTTATTCCTAGATTCCAGAATCTCCATACCGTCTTCCATAGTGGCTGTATCAATTTACATTCCCCCAACAGTGCAAGAGCGTTCCCTTTTCTCCACACTTCTCCAGCACTTATTGTTTGTAGACTTTTTGATGATGGCCTTTCTGACCGGTGTGAGGTGATATCTCATTGTAGTTTTGATTTGCATTTCTCTAGCAATGAGCGATGTTGAACATCTTTTCATGTG
This sequence comes from Nanger dama, assembly GCA_917880005.1. Lineage (NCBI taxonomy): Eukaryota > Metazoa > Chordata > Mammalia > Artiodactyla > Bovidae > Nanger > Nanger dama. The sequence continues at coordinate 6,646,035 of CAKJTW010000032.1, read as the reverse complement.
TTTGTTAGCCATCTGTATGTCATCTGGAGAAATGTCTTTTTAGGTCTTTTTCCCGCTTTTTGATTGGTTTGTTTTTCTGATATTGAGTTGTATGAGCTGCTTGTATATTTTGGAAATTAATCCTTTGTCGTTTGTTTCATTGGCTATTTTCACATTCTGAGGGTTGTCTTTTCACCTTGCTTATAGCTTCCTTTGCTGTGCAAAAGCTTTTAAGTTTTATCAGGTCCCACTTTTTTACTTTTGTTTTTATTTCCGTTACTCTAGGAGGTGGGTCATAGAGGATCTTGCTTTGATTTATGTCATAGAGTGTTCTGCCTGTGTTTTCCTCTAAGAGTTTTATAGTTTCTGGTCTTACGTTTAGTCTTTACTCCATTTTGAGTTTATCTTTGTGTATGGTGTTAGGAAGTGTTCTAATTTCATTCTTTTCCATGTAGCTGTCCAGTTTTCCCAGCACCATTTATTAAACAGGCTATCTTTGCCCCATTGTATATTCTTGCCTCCTTTGTCAAAAATAAGGTGCAAGGGTTTATTTCTGGGCTTTCTATCTTGTTCCATTGGTGTATATTTCTGTTTTAGAAAAATATGGAATGCTTCACAAAGTTGGATGTTATCCTTGCACAGGGGCCATGCTAATCTTCTCTGTATTGTTCCAGTTTTAGTATATGTGGTGCTAAAATGAGCACCTACTGTGAGATTTCTTTAGAAATCAATTTGCATTTGCATTCAACAGGCACACTCTGGTGCTGAATTCTGTATCCTGATTAACAGGTGTGTTCTCTATGTCTGTTTTAAAGTGGTCCCTTTTAAAAAGTGGTCTTTAAAAGAAGCAGTGCTAATGGTCACTCTTCTGTGTAAAACTGTTCGGGTGCGGGGCTGTGGTATTGGTTGTCCTTAAGGTAGAAGCTCCCTGGCCTGTAAGGCTTTCCTGGCCTGCTGTGCCCACATCCCCATCTTGTCTGCAGCCATCTTGTCCTCACTGTCTGTTGATTCATCAGTATTTTCACACTGCTTCCACACATCTCTTCTTACCTCCCACATTTTTTGCCTGGTCTGGTCTGTAGTTGCTAAGTCATGTTTGACTTTTTGCAACCCGGTGGATTTTAGCCTACCAGGCTCCTCTGTCCATGGAATTTCCCAGACAAGAATACTGGTGTGGATTGCCATTTCCTTCTCCAGGGGGTCTTCCTGACTCAGGGATTGAACTTGCATCTTCCACATTGGCAGGAGGATTCTTTACCACTGAGCCACCAGGGAAGCCCCTCTTTTTTTTGCATAGTTAATATCTATTTCTCTCCCAGGTTTCAGTTGTTGTGTTATTTCCAAGGAGACTCTTCACTGACTGCACCCTCAACCCACCTGAGTAAAATTACTCTTCTAGTTATTTATGCCAAAATAATCCTACACTTCCCTTTGCCGTGATCCTCAGACTTGGAATTGCTTGTCTGCAAAAGATCATAGGTGGCTCACTGGTAAAGAATCTGCCTGCAGTGCAGGAGACCTGGGGTTTGGTCCCTGGGTTAGGAAGATCCCTTGGAGAAGGGAACGGCTACCAACTTCAGTATTCTGGCCTGGAGAATTCCATGGACTCTACTGAACAACTTTCACTCACACACACCTGAAAAAGATCATAAGCTCCCTGCATCAGTGTTTGTCACCTCCTTATAAGATGTGAAAGGAAAATAAATGCAGTACATTGATTCATTCATCTTATAGATATGGCATTTGGTTCCTGTTACACACTAAACACTGCTTTTAGCTGTGGGGGTGTAGCAGTGAATCCCTGCCCTTATGGAGTCTGTTTCAGTGCGGGAGAGAGAAGAAACAGATGCGTGGTAGGTTAGGTGATAAGTACCATAAATATTCACTGGAAGGACTGATGCTTTGGCTAATACTTTGGCCATCTGATGCAAAGAACTGACTCTTTGGAAAAGACCCTGATGCTGAAAAAGAGTATAGGCAGGAGGAGAAGGGGACAACAGAGGATGAGATGGTTGGATGGTGTCACCGACTCAATGGACATGAGTTTGAGCAAGCTCCAGGAGTTGGTGGTGGACAGGGAGGCCTGGCGTGCTACAGTCCATGTGGTCGGAAAGAGTCAGACGTGACTGAGCTGAACTGAAGCATAAAGAAAATTAAAGCTAGGTAGAGGGAGAGAGACTGTTAGCAGGAGGAGAGACAAGGGGCATTGTAGAGATAGCGTGGTTGAGGAAGGTCTTTCTGTAAAGGTGACCTAGAGCAGAGCCTGAATGAAAAGAGAACATGGAAAGACCTAGGAGAAAGGGTGATCTAAGCAGAGGGAACCACACATGTGAAGACTGAGGCAAGGGTGCACGAGCTTGTTGAAGGAGCAGCAGGAAGGCCAGAGTGGTCAGAGGAGGGGTGTCAAGTGGAAGGAAAATGGTAGTGAGAGGTCAGAAGGACAGAAGAGGGAGAGCATGTTGATTTGGAGCTTGGGAAGCGTTCAGGCTTATTATTAAGTGTGATGGAAATCTCTTAGAGGCTTTTAAGCCCAAATCTAGTAAAAAGTCCGTAGTTACCAAACTATCTTGTGTGACATAAATCAGCCCTGGACATCTTCAGAAGGTCCTTCAAACGACCTTTGCCAGTTTCCTAGCTGGTGACTATGTAACTCTGTACAAGTTCATGTCCTTCTCCCAAGTCATTTTGTTTATGTACACACACTTTTTCTGCAAACTAACTCCATCTTATACTCATTCTCATATTTTTTTCCTAAATGCCTGTTGTTAATATTTTAAAAGAATTTTTAGAAATTCCTTTCTGATAGTTCCTTTTTAAGATAATATCAAACTATTTCAAGCATAGTAAAAGAATTCCCATACAGCCTTTACCCAGATTCTTCAAACAGCAACATTTTATCGTATTCATCATTCTGTCAATATATATATACTTTTTCCTAAATCATTTGAGAATAAACAACAAATATGAAACTCCCAATGTCTAGGTATTTCAGTATATATTTTCTAAAAACACTGGCATTCTCTTACATAACCACAGCTCACTTGTGAAAATCGGAAAATAGTGTTGAAACGACACTGTTTTTCTGATCTGTGGACCCTGGTCAGGTTTTACTACTTAGCACAGTAGGGCCCTTTACCTCATAGAAAGGCTTACAGTGTGTGTTGCATGTGTTAATAGTTATTGTGTCCCCTTAGGTTCCTTTAATCTAGGCCAGTTTTTCAGACTTTGTCTTCATGGCCTTGATGCTTACAAAGAATGTAGGTCGGTTGTTTGGCTCTCGATTACTCTTCATTACTAGATTCTGATTGTGACATATTTTTGTCAGTGTTCTTCACATTGAATCCCATCAGGAGACCCTTGATGTCAGTTTGTCTCATTAATGGTGATACTAACTCTGATCATTTGGTTAAGGTGGTGTCTGCTTATTTTCTGTCCTATGAAGTTACTTTCTCTGTGGAATTAAGTATCTTCTAAGAACCCTGCCGTTCATCAAATTTGCACCCTCTAGTTTTTTTTTTATTAAATACAGTTGATTGTGTTAATTTCTGCTGTACAGCAAAGTGATTCAGTTTTACATATAATACATGTTTTAATATTCTTTTCCATTGTGGTTTGTAATAGGATATTGAATGCAGTTTTCTGTGCTGTACAGCAGAACCTTGTTACCCATTCTGTATACAATAGTATACATCTGCTAACCCGAAACTCCCACTTCTCTCTCCCCCAAGCCCCCTGGCAGCCACAAGCCTGTCCTCTGTGAGTGTTTTGTAGACAGGCTCATTTGTGTCATAGTTTAGATTCCACGTATCAGTGGCATCACGTCTTTTTCTTTCTGACTTAGTGTGGTAATCTCTGGGCCCATCCGTGTTGCTGCAGGTGGCGTTACTTCACTCTTCTTGTGGCTGAGTAGTACTCCACTGTGTGTAGGCGCCACGTCTCTGTCCAGTCTCGGGTCCGTGGACGCTCGGCTTGTTTGCGTATCTTGTGGCTGTCATGAGTAGCGCTGCAGTGAGCACTGGGATACATGTGTCTTTCTGAATTATGGTTTTCTCTGGATATATGCCACGGAGTGGAATTTCTGCATCATATGGCAGTTCTGCTTTTAGGTTTTTAAGGAACTGCCCTCCTGATTTCCATAGAGGCTGCACCAGCTTACACTCCTCCAGCAGTGTAGGAGAGTTCCCTTTTCTCCACACCCTTTCCAGCATTTGTTAATTGTACAGTTTTTAATGTGGACATTCTGACCAGTGCAGGATGGCACCTAATTGTAGTTTTGTACATTTCTTTAATAATTTGCACCCTCTAGTCTTAGTATCTGCTGTTGATCCAAAAATGCTTCATGCCTGAATCAGATACTACAGAGATGATTATCACATGGTCATTGCTAATTCCATCATTCTTCCTGCTTTTGTTTTTGTCAGACAGAGCCTTCCTTCTCTCCCAGTTATTTATTCATTTGTGTCAGTATGGACTCATGGGATCTTATTTAATCAATGAGCTACAATCTGTCACACTGCCCTCATTATTTATCTTGATGTTCAAATTGTTCCTTTCACACAATCTTCTAAGTACTTTTGACATGTCCCCATCAGTTCAGGGCTTTTTAGTAGCCTTTGGCATACCAGGATGCTGTAGGTGTCTTATTTCTAAGGAGTAGATAGGCTGTTAGACGGTGGAGATGAAGAGCTCAAAACATAGGTACTTCAGTGTGCTGTAATACTATAGGGAATACCCAAAGCAATGGGGGTGGGGGGTCATTGAATATCCAGCTTTCAGACACATTCCCCTCTGTTAATTTCCTAGAGGTCTCACACTCTGCTCTGTGTATATTTTAATGACGCATGGGATTTTTAACTTGCTTACCTCTCAAGTTCACCATATTTTAGCAATCCCAGACTTCATTTATAGGGCATTACAGAACCAGTCTACAGGAAAGAACACTAATCTGGGTATGCTAAATCTTAAACATAATTTTTACTTAATAAAATAGGGTCTTTTTTAGAATAACTGGAAATGTATTCATCCAGGCAGTTAACTGACATTAGCACTTGTCTTCTTGATAAATGATGTCTAACATCTAACTTCATGTTAAAAGGAAACAGATTTCTGCATCATATACGGCTTGAATTTCCATCAGTGGTTATTGGTCATTTATGCAGTGGCTATCTTGGAGGAAATTGGGCTCCCAATCATTGGAGACAAAGTCATTGTTGATAATAAATAATGGCATTTCTATAGCTGAGGCTCCTAACATGTGGGAGATTAATTCTGTGATTCTATATATTCACACATTAACTTGAAAGCACAGCACTGCAAAAATACAATTTTGAAAATGACATGGGAATTCTTTGGCAGTCCAGTGGTTAGGACTCTGAGCTTCCACTGCTCAGGACCTGGTTCAAGATCTGGGCAGAGAAACTAAGATCCGACAAAGCCATGTTGCATGGCCACAAAGAAAGAAAATGATAGGGAAGATGTTTACTATAATTTTGAGGTTTCCAAACTTTCTTGGTTCATGATGCTTTTAGTGTTTGGGGCTTCCCTGGTGGCTCAGTGGTAAAAAAATCCGCCTACCAATGTAGGAGACGAAGGTTTGATCCGTGGGTTGGAAGATCTCCTGGAGAAGGAAATGGCAACCCACTCCAGTGTTCTTGCCTGGGAGATCCCATGGACAGAGGAGCCTGGTGGGCTACAGTCCATGGGGTTGCAAGAGAGTTGGGTGTGACTGAACAGCAACAGCAGTGGTTTCACAGCGTCCAAGACCAAAGCTTCTTTATTATATTAGTGTTTCTGTCATGTTACCTAAGAGTTTCTGTTATGAAAATTGGTTTAAGAGTAGCAGTTCTCACCGTGTTGCACAGATGACACTTGTGTTTTCCTTGAAAATTTAAAATACTCTTGAGGTGCTGTAATGCCAGGACATCTCACCTCGTTAGCAAGGGTGGCCATAAGCAGAAATTTTAAGTTGCATGTCCTATATGTTAAAATATGTGTGACTGTAAACAAAGACTGGAAGGAAACACAGAGTAAAAGCAGTTATTGGTTCATTGGTGATCATAAAATACTCTTTCACATCATGTTTTCCTTCCAGTTTATGTTTTGACTCTTGATCTCTGAGTGCTGTTAGGGCACTTGTTCTTAGTTCCTGTTACAGGAGAGAGCAGCACAAAGTTTGAAAATTCCTTTTAAACTCTTGGGCACTGACAAGTTCGGGAAATTTTATCACAAAGGAACCTAGCCTTTGTGGTTGAAATTGACTGTGTTCTCTTCTAGGACCATAGAGTGTTCTGGCTGATCACAGGAATTATGTTTATGGGAAGCGGCCTCATCTGGAGGCGCTTGCTGTCATTCCTCGGACGACAGCTGGAAGCGCCCCTGCCTCCTCTGGTATGAAGGGTCAGACTCAGCGCAGTACCGCAGAGGGGCTGCAGTCCCCAGCCTGAAGTCCTGCAGCCTGGGCTTAAGTTGTCACAGGCTTTGAGACACTGAGCAGGTTTTTAATTTCTTTAAGCCTAGCCCAGCTTTCCCACTTAAGTCAGTGCCGCCTGCTTCATGTAGTTAAAAGGAGAATTAAATGTTATATGGAAAGCAGTGGCAGAGTAAATAAGTTAGAAGTTTATTTTGGTGGAATGCTATGACAGGCATTGTACATTTAGACAGGTGTAATTCTGGTGCAGGTTTTGTCATAACCAAAATTGAAATGTAGACAACACTTATGGTGTTAGGAAAAGATACAGTTTATCTCTTTTTCATAGCCTTCTGTTGCTGCTGCTAAGTCGCTTCAGTCGTGTCCGACTCTGTGCGACCCAAAGATGGCAGCCCGCCAGGCTCTCCCATCTATGGGATTTTCCAGGCAAGAGTACTGGAGTGGGGTGCCATTGCCTTCTCCGTCATAGCCTTCTACTTGTAGTTTATACCCCTGGAGCAAGTACTCAGGACATTGATACATGGCTGGCAGTTCTTCCCTCATTTAGTGGTTAATGTATCGTTTTTATTGGTGGTCTTTCTTTTAAACCCATACAACTAAAATTATGAATATTTTCTGCTTTTATTTAGATGGCCTCTTTACCTAAGAAGACACTGCAGGCCGACAGAAGGCTGGAAATGAAACACAGCTTCAGGCCGGATGGACTTGGATCAAGCAGGGGTATCCTAACAAATCGTTAGGAATAACCTGATGGAAACTGAACTATTTTTTTATGGTAGTCACAGGGAAATTCTAGAATCTTTTTATTATTTTATGGAGTCAGAGACTTGAAAGAAAATCACTGGCACTTAAATTACAATGTCTGATGATAAAAATATTATGGTAGTCATAGTATTAGAACTTAATTGTATTTTCGTGCTTGCTTTGTAAAAGGCCAAAATTCTATTTCCTACACACTTAAAAGGCTGTTTTTATAGCTGTAAGACATGGAGAGGTTAACTTAATCCAGGATTAGATTGTGGTATTGATTTTATTTAATTTATACATGTTAACAAAACTGCGACCTCATGCCAAATGAAGCCGGGAAACTTGCCAAACCCATAGTTGTGAGATTAGGTAACCACAGTTCTTACTGTAAGGAATCATGTTCTTGTGAATTTCCTGACTCTCAGGTGACTAAAAAGCTAGCATAATATATATTAACCTTAAAACAAACTTTCAATCAGTCTTTGACATAACTGTATTTCTTGCATTTGCGCCCCACCCCCTCCTTTTTTTCTTCTACTCTTTGGCTGCATACAGGCTCTTAGTTCCCTGACCAGGGGAACCAGTTCCCGTGGGAACATAGTTCCCATCCCCCCACCTCCCCTGCAGTGGAAGTGTGGTATTTCAAGCTCTTCACTGCCAAGGACGTCCCTGCCCCTGTTTTTATATAAGGAATACAAAAAGGAAATGAGACGTTAATATCAGCTTAGTATAGATTCCAGTTATTCAGAATTTTACTTCGTCAACCTATGAAACTTTCTTTGCTTGACTGTAATTAAAGCCTTTGGAAATAGTTGAAAGTATTTCCAGTCTGTTACTGTCTTATAGCTGTTTTGATCATTCCTTGGTTTTTAGGACAGACATGTCACACCAAAAGGGAAAATGTGTAGCAAGATTAACTAGGCTACACATTTTTCATCTGGCTACACCTGAGAGGCTGACTGATGGGCTTCCTAAAACAAGAGGGTAGATAAATTTTTAAGTTGTGTTACCTTTTTGTTTTCACAGAGTTGAGTTTAAAACAAATGGCTAATATTTCTAGGTCTCAAGCACCTATGCTACCTGATATCCTCTACGTTTTTTATATTTTCTGGAGGTTAAAAAGTTACACAGTAGAACATTACAGTTATATTTGTCTCCATAAGTAACATAAGTAGACAATTCTAGAGTCTAAAGCAGCTCTTGCACTACAAAATTAGTAAATAGAGTCCATTTACCAGGTGAGTAAAAATGAATTAAAATGCTTTTTCCAGTTGCTGAAGGAGAACAAATGAAGTTTCCCATTTCCATGTGTGGTTATGAAAGGGCATTGGAAGAGCATGAGACAGGCTGGGCTCGTCTTGGAGCATGCCTTGTGCTGTGGCTGTGGAGTGTGAATACCATCATACATCTGTTTGATTTCTAAGATAAAGTATCTTTGACAATATTTGTATTTCACAGGGCACTCTTCTTCGGTATACCTCAGAGCAGTATGTTGTTTCTGATTTTCAGGTTATCACTGTAAAATAGGTAATATTAATAAATATTACTTAACTGCGATGAAAACTTGGGAGTCCAAGAGGCAAAATGTCATTTTGTTTAAGGTCAGGTATGGGATAGAATTTTGGTCTTTTCTTTCTGATGTTACTTAGCTAAGTAACATCATTTGAAAGCTTGGCTAAAATAATCTTGAGTCAGTGTCTCATCAGTAGACGGGGAAATAAATGCAGCTACCTCATAAGTATGATATAGGGAGGGTTCTAATGGTTTATAAAGTTCTTGAACATGGTTCAATCAAGTTAATTTCTAGATGTCGGCTGCCTCTGCTTTGGCGATAGCTCTTTAAGAAGCAGCCTGCTATCTATCAAATGGTAAAACAGCCTATGCCAAAAAGAAAAAGTTCAGTTTTAAATGTTGAATTTAAATAGAGTATATAAATTATTTGTAAATAAGGTGAAAGAATACCAAATATTCAGTTATGAGTAAGCAGGCAATCGTATCCTCTTTAACATGTACAGGGAATGATATTCTTAACCTGTTGTCATTGTAAGACCTCTAAGAAAGTGTAGCAAAAATAGGTGTCATTTTAAGATACTATTAATACTTGCTTTACTCTTGATAGACTGATAACCACTAAATAATCATTAAAAAGCCATATATTTTGGTTTGGTGAGTTATTCCATGATTTGTACACAGCTTTATGTTTTGGAAAATTAATATTAAATATTAAACTCACTTTAAATTCAGGATTTACTGTCATTACTTTAGTAATAGTTACATAGTTGGAGCATGGAATAGGGAATTCAGAGACCTGAGTTTATTCCCAAACTCACTTCAAATCTCTCTAGGTCTATGATACAAAGGCATAAATCAATTCCAGTCTTGAAGCCTGTAAGACAGCCTTTGCATATACAGGTAATAGACAAAAATCGCAAATATGTAAATGTGTTCTGATATCATAAAGGTAATTTTTAATTAAATTGTTGCATAAGTTCAGATTTGTGTTCCTGAGAGATTTAAACCCTATAAAGTATCAAGTATGTCAGAATCAATCCAAGTGTCACTTGATGCTTTTGAACTGTGGTGTTGGAGAAGACTCTTGAGACTCCCTTGGACTGCAAGGAGATCCAACCAGTCCATCCTAAAGGAGATCAATCCTGGGTGTTCGTTGGAAGGACTGATGGTGAAGCTGAAACTCCAATACTTTGGCCACCTGATGCAAAGAGCTGACTCATTTGAAAAGATTCTGATACTGGGAGCGATTGAGGGCAGGAGGAGAAGGGGACAACAGAGGATGAGATGGTTGGATGGCATCACTGACTGAATGGACACGAGTTTGAGTAAACTCCAGGAGTTGGTGATGGACAGGGAGGCCTCGCGTGCTGCAGTCCATAGGGTCACAATGAGTCGAACATGACTGAGCAACTGAACTGAAGTCAGAACCAGTGCTTAGAATTACAGTTAATTTAGTGTAGAATGGAAACTTAATCCACCTGTTAAAATAATACATTAGTCTGTTGGATATTAGCTTTTTTTTTTTCTGTATGCCAGGTTTTTACATATTTTCCATATATGCAGTAGAATACAATTTATATAACTTGATACAGGTTAGCATGGTTAAATATCCTATATGAAGATCTGCTTCTAACTTAGTAAATTTTAACTGTCTCCTCTTGCTGGTTGCTGTTATGTTTAGGCATTAAGAAAAATATAACTCCTCAAGTAAAGAATAATCATGTTTAAACACTGGCCCAATCATTTAGTAAAGCATAACACTTTGTTTAGCGGCAGCCTGATGAAGGTAGGCATCCTTCTAAATGAAGAGACACAGTACGAGAGCATGCCTTTACTGGACATCAGTTTGGTCTTCACTTAGAATAAGGGAATATGACTAAGGCGTTTCTGGTCCCCTAAAAATAAACTTTAATAAAAACAATTCTTCAGATAGGTCGAGCAGCCAGTAGTTGTCAACCAGAAAGCAAACGGTGTTTCTGTGTGCTGTGCCAGAGGGAGCCATGCAACTAGCATACCTCTTTCAGAAAGATGAGGCGTCCTGGGAGTGAGCCAGACGTCCAGGCTAGGTATGAGTCTGGTTATGCTGCTGTTCTCTTATATACACACTCGCTGTATCCTCACAGTTGTAATTCTACTGGTTTTCCTTTGATTTTGAATTCAACTTTACCCTTCAGCTGAAACCCTGTGTCCTTTGACCAGTCTCTTTACTTCCCCAAGAGAAGCTAAGAGAAGGGCTCTTGTCATTTTAATTTTTTCCTGGTTTTAGTATCATTTCATTAGTGTCAGAAGAAAAGAGGTTCTACCCTGATAGAGAATCAACTAGTTACAGTTTACGGATAACAGTGCCTGCAGATTTTTAGTGAAGCTGAAATCCTGTGGTCCATTGCTTTCCCTTTAAACATGCCACCCTCCAGGCCTGGCAGATGAGGCCTGCTCCACTGAGCAGGAAGTAGGGAGGCCAAGCCTGCCTCACTCCTCTTGGTCCTGCACAGTCACCCTCAGCTCAAGACAGAGCTCTCTCCTTCCTGTTCTGGTTCTGTTGGTGAGGCTTGTGGCAGCCTCCGCTGCCTGAGGCTTCCTGAGATGACTTCAGATGAGCAGAAGATCACTAGGTGCATCGGCTGTTAGAACAATCATTTCTCCAAAAGCATCTGAGGGCAGTCAGGTGACATTTTACTTTTATATATGTCCTTTACTATATGAAACACTGAAAATACAATAGCCCTCATAAGGACCACATCATTTACAACATGATTTTGGAGTTGTAAGGTTATGCCTCAACCCCCATACTTTTCTCCTCGTTCTCTTTCTCCTCATGCTTTTTTTCCTTTGTGCTGTGCTTTCTGTTTCACTCTGGAATGGATCACCAGTTTTAAGAGGACATTTTTAGCAAGAATTGTGTTACAGAGCTTTTCCTAAGATAACTAGAGACAGGCCTTTCACGGCATCAGAAAGACACAGGTGCTCAAGTAAAGAGGAAGCGTGTCGTGCAGCAGGTCCGAGCACAGGAAGCCAGTTAGGAATCAAGTTCAGGTGCACAGGAAACAAGCTTTGCAGAGGGACACAACCAGAGCAGCCACTGTCACATCCTTCGAATGCTGTCAACACTCAACTGTGGCCTGTGGGCAGCCAGCCTGTGTGTGTGTGTCTCCACCCCCAGGAGCCCCCCACCTGTTGTGAGGTCTACCAGGGCTCCCCTGGATACACCACTTTGTCCCCCAGAACGCTCATCCGGAAGATGACAGCATGAGAGAGGGGGCAGTTGAGGAAAATGGAGGGAAACCTTTAATCTTGGCCGAGGCTATAGATGTGAAGCACCCCAGAGAGTCGGGCTCCCAGAGAACTCCTTCCAGCAGCAACGACGACTTGATTCTGTAGGAAACACACAACAGGATTCACTCAACGTGTTGCGTTCCTGCCATAGTCCAGGCATCATGTTATGCTCTGAGCTAGAATAAAGCTAGACATTGGCCATAGACAAGGGCTTGAGCTTAAATGCCTCTTTCCCAGGGTTTAAATACCCTCTTTCTCAGCTCTGTAGGTTCAGAAAGCCACAGCTGAGGAGGAAGTTCTCGCTAGTTCCTCCTCAGGTACACAAGGGAAAAGTGCGTCTTCAGCATCCTAGTGTGGTGCAGTGTAGACGGCAGATCTGGAGTCATCTGGCCTTGGCAGTGTGTTCACACCACCTCCTCTGCCCCTGCTGCTTTCAAAGTTGCCTTCAAAGCTTATACAAGTTTGTAAACATTTTTGGAAGTGGATTTTAGTTTTGAAACTACCAAGAGTGTTTCTGGACCATGGCTGATGAGGTGAGGTGTGGCTGATCAGACTGACTGATGGGTAGAGCAGGGTGTGACCATACAGTGACCAAACCTGTGAAGTTTTTCACTGGCTTAATTTTGAAACCTCCCAATGGAATCCAGACATGTCAGGGACTATGCATAACCCTTTGCGTGTATCTTTTTAAATACCACAGTGTCGATTAAGAGGGGAAGAAAAAGATGTAAATTCTTACTTGTGGAATTGCTCATTTACTAGATACATCTGTAGTTTGGCCACAAGCTGCCTCCTGTTTTCCTAGTTAAACCCATCTTCATTCCTAAAATCAAGTCTTCCCCTGCTCTTGCCCTCTCTCTGCCCAGTCAGCCTACTCCGATTTCCAGATCCACTCGTGCCCCAGAGGTGCTGCAAGGCCTTCCCCAACTCCCCCAGCCGATTCCCACTGATCTCTGCCCTTGGATTTGGGTCATCATAAATGGGCCTGGACGGTCTCATGGCATGTTTCATTTTTCCACTTAGATTCTAAGCACCTGGGGGCAGGGTCCATGTCTCAGGTTTCTTTGTCTACAACACTTCCACCAGTGCTGGCAGGCTGGCTGAAGGCAGCCCCACAGGAGGTTTCAGAAACACAGTGGCAATACCACAGAGGTAAGTGGTCCTCCTAATTCTAGTTGGTTACTTAATGCTCACACAGAGAAAGGAAGAGAGGAGGCTTCAAAATCATAACTTTTACTCATGTCTCGGGAAGAGGCCACCCACTCATCATCCTCAGATTGTGTCCATTTTTAAAACATAACCTTCGTTTTATCTTCACACTCAAAAGTTCTTCAGGGCCCCCAGCCTCAGGTATGTGTTGGAAAAGTGGAATAATTTTAATATTGACGTGTGAACTGTAATTAGGAAGATGAATTTGCAGTGTTAAACAGAAAGGAATCAAATTCCTTTTAGATGATCTACACTACCCCCTTCAGTTGGTATAAACAATGGTTCATTATTTGTATATGGTTCATGGGTTCTTAGTAACGTCTGGTTCTTGGAAAGTGAATAAAATTTAAAATGCAAACCAAATTCACGATATTCTTATACGATCATATCTTTTGAGAAGCCCCGCATAAGCTTATACTCCATCTTTTTTGTTGTGATTAAGCTTGCCTATAAATGAGTTAAAGGGCTACTTGAACTGTTGGCCAGTAGAGGGCAGTTTCACCACAGTGCTTAAAAGTCCAAGCCACAGCACCTGCCAAACCCTGCAGACCCGGTTCTATACTCAAAAATCTGCCGGCTTCTCTAGCCTTTTGTACCACAGTTCACACTTCCAGTTAGCATTTATTACAATATTTGTTTGCCTTTTAACTTCCCACGTGTTAAATAAAATAAATCTTAATTTTCCTCAAGAGCAGACACTTGGTCTCTTTCTCTCTTGTAGCCTAGCACAGATCTGTACAATGTCATGTCCTTAAATAAATGAGTGAAATCAGTGATTTAGCTGTATGTTTTAAGATGAAATCCCTTAAATGTGTCATGGCTATTAAAATTCAAAATGTGCATACCCTTTCACCTAGTAGTCTTCCAGGAATCTAGCCAGCAGAGAGATTTGCACAATTACTCTAAAGTCATACAAAAAGAAACAATTATATAACAAAGACATTGTTAGGATGTATTTGGTTCATTCCTAAAGAACCAAAATATATTAACAATGCTTAGCCAATATGGCAAGGGTTGGCAGAATTTTACAGTGAAGGACCAAGATAATATTGTAGGCTTTGTGGGACATCAGTCAGCTGCGATTGTGGTAGAGTATCAGCGGTAACTGCAGTCCATGGAGTTGCAAAAAGTTGGACACGACTGAGCAACTGAACAAGCAGCAGCAGAGGAAGAGAAAAGAATGAACATGGCTATCTATATTCCAGTAAAGCTTGTTAGAGACACCGAAGTTTGAATTCTTATAAATATCTTGCGACACAAAATATCTTTTCCAATCATTTAAACATGTCAATCATTTTTAGTTTGTGGATTACACAAAAACAGGCAGCCAGCTAGAGTTGGCCAGCAGGCTGTAATTTGCCAACCCCTGTTGTAGAAGATGAAATTGGAGGGGTACTGAGGAGAACCTTTCACCAAAAAATAATTAGATTGTGTGTTTTCTTTTTTGTGAGTCCCTGTTTTTCAAATAAAATCTAAAATACATGCAAAATGAGATCACTCCCAAATCCCAGCCTTAGAACAAACTCGAACACCAAAGCTGTACAGTCTTGGCACTTACCTTTTCCTTCGACCTCACAGTGATCACAGAGCTCCCAAACCTTGAGCCTGCCTGTGAAACACACTGTCTGTTAATGGCTTTGGAAAACATACCACATGATTTTATCAACTTAAAATAAGGGAAAGGGCTTTTTTTTTTAGATGATACTTACTTCAGGAGAAATTAATACATATTGGGCCTGAAAGAGAGTGATAAGGAAGGGAGACTGTTAATGTTACTGCTGTTCACAGATTTTTTTCTTTAACCAATTTTAATTATACTCACTCAAATTTCTACATCTTAGAGAAGCCCTTTGTCACCGAGAAATTCTGCTTATAGGAATTTAGCTCAGAAAAATAGAGGTATAAATATGTTTATGTGAATATTTATCTTACTATAACAGCAAAAATTTGAAATAGACTGACTTACAGTAGTAACTTAAATGGTTTATCTACAGATAAACTGCTAGGTATCTGGTAGATATATTCTATAAGAATATAGAAAGCATGGAAGACTTATTACATTGATAGGTAAAATGAGATAAAGTTATAAAATTATATACAAAATCATGTACAATAGGATCACAGCCATTAATATATACACACAGACACAGTGTAACGGTTTAAGGATGTGATTCAGAACCAGCTCTTGGTTCAAGTCCTTGTTCTACCATTTCCTAGCAGTGTGACCTGTAACAACTTCCTTCTCTGATCTTCAGTTTCTTTATAATGAACAGAATAGCAAGTTAATAACTTTGATGTGAATTAGATTTTATATGTTTATATAAAGCGCTGGGCACAGAGTGCGTATGCTAAGTTGCTTCAGTCCTGTCCAATCCTTTGCCACTTTCAGTCCTGCCCAATTCTTTGACTGCAGCCTGCCAGTCCATGGGACTCTCCAGGCAAGAATACTGGAGTGGGTTACCATGCCCTCCTCCAGGGGGATCTTTCTGATCCAGGAGTCAATCCCATGTCTCCTGCAGGCAAATTCTTTACCACTAGCACCACCTGGGAAGCCCAGGCACAGAGAGAGTAAATGCACAATAAATGGCAGTAATTAAGTTCATAGAAAAGAACACTAGCAGGATACGCATCAAAAGGTTACTAGACATCTCTGCAGAGTGGAATTCTAGGTAGAATTTCATTTTCTTTGTACTGCATTTTCTAATAGTTTTACAATAAACTTTCTTTTTTCCAATTTGAAAATTAAATGTTAAGTTTAAAATAACAGCCAAGTGTTTTAGATCCAGGGAACTTAAGCAATGAAAGAAGAAATAAAAAGAGCTGGAGTCTTCATGAAACTCCAGTGGCCATGGCCTGTTTTCTGCTGTGGGCTCATAACCAGGAGCCGGCATGACACCACATCCAGCTGAACTCCGGCTACGCGGAACTGCAGGAAAGCAGGCCGCTTTCAAGCAAGTGATTGTGTTCTGACCTTAGGTATGGGTCAGGTCACCTGAGTCCAAGTAGAAACTAAGAGTTCCGGAGTGGACATAATTTACCAAAGCATCAGCAAGTAGCCGTCCTTTCCCAGTTTGGTGCGGAACTGCGTACAACACTTACCTTTTCTTCTGGACATGGGGTTACCCATGATTTGCATTTGCCTGTCACATCACCCACAGCGATCCGTTTGCCATTATACACATAAACACGGCCATCCTCTCCCCCATCAGTCCCGCAGTTGCGTCTGTGATCCTCAGCGGGGCTGCTACAATGATTTCATCTGTGGACAATGAAAACCAGCAGAAGTGTCTTACTCCTTGCTGTCATCCTTTCCCTTGTTCCGCTGCTGGATCCTCCCCCAGCCTCCCACTAATGGTAACGCATCCTTCACTGGTCTACCCTGATTTCTTGCCAGTGCAGTCAGAGGCTTCTATTTCCTGTTTCATCACTGATGTGAGTGGCTCTCAGGTCACCGTGTTCCAGAAGCACAGCTCACTCTTGTACATCCGGCTCTGGTCTTGATTCATTATGAGGCTAGAACAGGGGTCCTCCTATCAGGGGGACCCATCTTCTTGGCCAGAGCCACCGTTCCTTTCCTACCTAAGCCATCGTTATCCAAGTCGCTCAAGTGCAGAACGCCACCAAATCGGGAGAAGCGGCGGTTTCCACTGAAGGTGCTGAGCAGAGAAGGCTGCGAGTCAGGTGTCAGTTCATACATCCGAGCGCTCCCACCTTGGTGCAGGGTCATGGTCAGGAATGATACCTTAGACACGACATCTGAAATAAACCACGGAACAGGAGCTGCCGCCATCACAAGAACGAAGCGAGGACACAGACTTGCAGTGACACAGGCGGAACCATGTCAGATTTGTGAATGCCAAGACTTTATGTATGATCATTGCAAAGGCGTGGAAAACACCCAGAAAGAGTATGAAGAAGAAAATGTATATAATACATATATTTGTTTCTGGAGAGTGATGTATACGTACATATACATACATACATTTCCTTGGAGAAGGAAATGGCAACCCACTCCAGTGTTCTTGCCTGGAGAATCCCAGGGACGGGGAGCCTGGTGGGCTGCCGTCTGTGGGGCTGCACAGAGTCGGACACGACTGAAGCGACTTCGCAGCAGCATACATACATACACATTTTAATGGGGTTTTTGCAGATTACAAAACTCCTTTTACAATGTTTTGCTTTTATAATAAATACTGTGATAAATGATATTTATGAATTACTATGATCCTTCCCCTTTATTAAAATTTAATTTTCTGAGAACAGATTTTTTAGAAGGGATCCATCTAGCACTGGATTTGGGGAATGAATATTATTTTTTAGGCTCTTGCCATTTTGCCAAACCTCTTACTAGAAAAAGTACATCAGTAAAAGTACATTTCACCAGCAGTGTGTGAGTTTCCAGTCTCACCTCCACCTCGCCATCGAGTACTCCTTTTCATACCACAAATACTTTGTAGCTTTTAATGAGTACCGTAAAATCTCCACTGAATATTTAAACGGCTGTGTGTCGTGACCACAGTCGGATCCAGAGATCCTGCTGAGCCAGAGGCTGGGGGAGAGAGTGAGGAGAACAGGCCTAACTCTAATTATTTACTCGAACTCGCCCTGCAGGTAGGTCAGATTTTCCACGTTTCACCCAAATCTGCCCACAGAGCTGTGATTCCCAACTCTACACTGAAACATTTCGGTGAACTCGTGGGTATACTGCGATTGTCTTTAATTTCTGCCAATAAGACAGCGACATCTGTCTGATGCCACATGACCCACCTGCTGGAGGAGGCCACAGTTTCAACACTAAATCCCTACAGTCCTTCCAATGATGTCATATCTTTGCAAAATTGGAGTTTTATCATAACAGGGGTTGTTATGATAAAATGCAGCCACCACTGGAAAAGCAGTGCAGCTCAAAATGAGGATGACCCGATGCCAGGGTTTGGGAAGTGGCACAGTGCCCCAAGGAGCTGTTAGGACAGAAACACACAGTGTTCAACCTGTTCAGTCACTCGGGGCCCCGTGCTGAGAAAGGCCCTGTGCGTGGCTTTAGGCTTTGTTCAGTTCCGTTCAGTCGCTCAGTCGTGTCCGACTCTCTGCGACCCCATGACTGACCTGCAATTCTGGATAATTTAACAGGTTTTTATTTTCCCTGGACCCCTCAAATTACATGGGAAAAATACAAGAAAAAAGAGGAACATCTGAACAAGGTTGGGGAGTTATATCTACATTGATAACACGGTTGTGACACTGGTTATGGTTTGCAAGATGCCACTGGGGAAAACGGGATAAAATGTAACGTGATCTATTATTTCTTACAGCTGCAGGTGAATTTATATAGCTGTCTCAAAAAGCATCATTTATATATCACATATATCATGATATATATAATTAACCTTTCTGTTTTACATTTTATACAGTATTTTATAATAGAGAAAATTACTAAGGCAGTAAAGGAGCCAAGACTAAGGAAATTTGGGATGCTCTAATTCACAGCACTCTGACACCAACAATGGTGAGACAAAATTAGTAATGTGTGTTGCAGGAGTTTAACTAGACTCTGTAACCAAGAGTTACACTACCTAGACTCTGTAACCAAAAAAAAAAAAAACAAAAAAATATTGTAGAGTTAGGACACAGCTTTATAACAAGTTGCTGACTAAACTTGTGCACTGAAGCATTTAACCATTCCTTTGCCCAATTCACTTCTGCTTATTATTCAAATACATTGTATGAAACAAAAATCTTTCTGAAAAATAATTTGATAATTATGTATTAAAAGCCTTAAGACTGGGCCATCTGACAGTAAACGTGGGCATGTACATATGCAAGAAAGTGTGATATAGGTATCAAAAATCATGTTTTAGAATACTTAATATGAGAAAATGCTCAAGATATAATATTAGGTATGAAAATATATTTCCTTATATTTTCACAAATTTCTACAATAAGCATAATCCACTTTTATACTCTGGGAGAGAATCATTTTTTGCTAGTTTTTAACTTTCCCATGAAGTAAACAAAATACTGTTTTATTAACATAAACTCTCAACGTGACCTGTTCCTGGTGAACTGGTTTATAAAATTTGCTAGTCTCCAAGCTCAGTGGGATAGGAGTTTTAAAAACACACCAAGTTACTTTCACGTGTGATTTTCAACAGATCTCTGAATGTGGATGCTGTAAGCTGTATTTTGCATTCAGGGAGTTTAAAAGTAACTTCCCCCAAGGTAACCCAGGTTGCTATTAATGAGAAAAATAAATATTCAAACTCAAGTCTGTCTGCCTCCAGATCTCATAACTTTCCCTCCATAAATAGCTACTCACGAAACAGTGACGTTTCAGTGACCTACCTTGAGTCGGGGCCCCCACCAGCAGCACTTGGGTCCGGGTCCCATTCAGCATCACGTGGCCACTAGACAGGAGAGGTACCCAGTTTCCCCATTGCCTGTGAAACGCAGTAAGGCACTACAGTACAGCTGAGAAACTTTCTCTGTGGTGTCCACTTCCCTGGGGAGGGAGGGGGCCACCATACCTTGTCTCCGGAAATGGTAAACCAGCTTTGACAGTTCGGCGGGAAATAGCCATCCACCCGTCCAGGGCTCTGTTTCTCATCGCGAGTGCGGAACAAGTGGCCCTGACTGGGAGCAAGCACACTGGGCTTAGGTGCTGGGACACAGGGTACGCGCTGGGCAGGCGCTCAGGTCCAAGGAGAGATGACCCTCATCTTCCCCACTCACGGTGCCCCCTCCA
This sequence comes from Nanger dama, assembly GCA_917880005.1. Taxonomy (NCBI): domain Eukaryota; kingdom Metazoa; phylum Chordata; class Mammalia; order Artiodactyla; family Bovidae; genus Nanger; species Nanger dama. The sequence goes on along the minus strand of CAKJTW010000032.1, from coordinate 6,626,146 downwards.
CCCTATGCTGCTGGTCCTTGTCATCGGTGTGGCGGAGCTTTCAGAATGAACCCCAGTATCAAGGCTATCCAGGTTAAGAGGTTCACATTCTACTTCCCAACTGACAAAATGGGGGTACCTCCTGTTATGGGCTGGATTGTGTCCCCCAAAATTCATATGTTTAAATCCTAACTGCCAGTACCTCAGAATGTGATAGCATTTGGAGACAGGGTCTTTAAAGAGATAATTATACTAAATGAGGGCATCGTGGTGGGGCCCCAATCCAATATGACTAGCATCCTCATAAGAAGAGGGAGAGACACCAGGGATCGATGCACAGAAAAGAGGCTGCATGAGACGCAGGGAGAAGGTGGTTGTAAGTGACAGAGAGGCACCCTGGAAGATAGCAACCCGCTGACACCTTGATCTCAGATCTCTAACTTCCGAAACTGTGAGATCATCGATTCCTGTTGCTTAAGCCACCCAGACAACCGTAGCAAACTAACACAACTCTCTCTTTCTCAAACTTCTAAAAAGGAACATTTGCAACTTGACCCAGAGTCTTTGCTTTTCCTTGAAGGGTAGGAATTTCAGAGCCACTTCCTGTGAACCCCACATTCAGTGGGCTCCCCAGGCTTCAGGCACCCAGCCCTTGTGTCACGGGTCCCTGCATCCCACATCAGGGCTCACCTACTGGTGTTCTTCCAGGTCGGGCTTCCAGCCAGGAGCAAAGTCCTGTTGTTGACACTGACACCGTGGAGGGAGTACCCCAACCAAGCAAAGTCCTCCTCGCCTCTCACCAGCCAGTTGGCAGCCTCCACATTCAGCTTTTCTGCACAAGACAAGCAGTGCCTCCTACTTTACGTGGGAAGACTACAGGAATGGCAAGAGTAGCCCTTTGTGTAGGATAATGAGAAATGGGTTCACTGGGCTGTTTTTGCCACAACTCTTACGTCAACGCCCCAGCATCAGAAATGGGACTCAAGCTTCATACAAAAAAATACATTTCTAGAGCTAGCCTCTGTGGAGTGGAGGGTACTGTTTAAAAAGAGGACCTGTTGGGAATTTTCTTGGCAGTCCAGTGGTTAGGACACTGTGTTCTCACTGCTGAGGATCTGGGTTCAATCTCTGGCTGAGGATTCCACAAGCTGCGTGGACCCCACCCCCCCGCCCTCAAAAAAAAGGCCTGTTGGACAGCTGGAGCATCACTGGGATGCTTGAGTGTTTTCACTCTTCCATTGAGACACTATGAGGGTAACTACAGCCCACCCCTCTCCCCCACTTTGGATCCAGGTTGACACACTGGATCCTTCTGTATAGTCAGTAACTCTGTCCACATCACTTGCTGGAACATCTCGAAAAGTAAGAATGTTAGAGAATTCAGGTGAAACCACACACAACAAGGAAAACAGGACCAAAATCCCTATGCAAGAGAAGGCACCACAGACTAGAGCAGTGGGGGTCTCCACCCACCCCAGCGAGCACTACCTCGGTCACTATAACTGGAGCCAGAGTAAAACGCAGCCACAATTCCCTTCTGTTTCCCTCCACCTGGAGCAAAAGGGGAGCCAATCACCAGGTCCGGTTCACTGTCTCCATTCACATCTGCCGCCAGGAGGGTCCAGCCCAAGTTACAGTAGGTATCCTGAAGAGAAAAGAGGAACCCGACCACCTTTAACTCAGCCTTGAGGCAATTAGGATGCAGTGAGCTCTCATTTTCTGTACCTGGTGAAGGTGGTCAACATACCTGGCAAGAGATGGTGACGTTGGGGGAAGAAGATAGTTGTCCTTCTTTGGAACCGAAGTAGACGTACACTGCACCCTAGACAAGGACAAACCACAGCGCGATCGTGAGACTCGCGATCTTGAGACCTGGGAATCTTAAGAGCAAGACAAAGATGACGGATGATGAAATAAATCACCATCAGAGCCCTGTAGGATCAGGAGCTCAGTTACTGACTGAAGTCAGTGTCCAGTCCATTGCATCAGCCTCTTCCATCAGATTATCAAGAGTCCCCAAAGCAGACACTGTCATTTTCATTATGGTCTCCCCCGCATCTTGCTCTGGGTCTGCCATCCATAACTGTTCCACATATTTGCAGAATGAGCTACTCAACTGCCCATGACCCTTTCAAAGCCCAGCTCAGTTTCTGGCTCTTCCACGAAGCCCCACCACCGCCCAACACCGTCAGTACCGCTCACTTGCCTTGGGACACAGGCCGTGCTCTTACTGTGTGACAAACCTGTTCCCATCTCACAACCTGCCTCTCTCCATCCCTCCTCCTTCTAGAATCACTTCCTTTCCACGGTGAGCTGAGGACTGAGTACACAGTGATGGATAAGACCAACCTCTACCCTCCCCGAAAGCTGGCCAAGGGCAGCTGTGACCCTGCAGTGCGAGGAGCTACAAAGGGACAGCGAGCGCAGGACGACAGAGTCCCCTGCAGCAAGGTTCAGACCACGCTCCCTCCAAGAGGTGATGCTACCCCCTACAGGGAAAAAAAACAGGGAAAAGGGGTTTTCCAGGTAGAAGGAACTGGATGAATGTGGGTCCTATCATGAGGGCACCCGATGGGTCTGGATGACAAATTGTTCCCACGACTCAAGAGCTGACTAGAGAGGGGAAGAAGTGAACCCAGCAGGAGAGGGTGACGAAGAGCCTTTGACTCCACAGCCCTGCACGATACTCGGCTACAGTGCAGACGGGTGGGGCGGGGGGGTGGCGGTGGAGGAGAGCCCTGTGGGGGAATTTCTGCCTCCCCTCACCATCTCTCAGCCTCCCTAGGGGAGGAAAGGAGGGAAGGAGAATGCAGGACTTGATGGAATTGGGAAATCCCACCCGTGAAGCCAAATCGAGGCCAGGGAGGCAGGAACAGGATCTGTCAGGTAACCTGAGGTCACAACAAGGACCTGAATGGAGGGCCGGGATCATCTCCCCACAAACACTGCCTGGTACCCCCTTCTGCCTGCTTCTCTCTGGAGGCTCCATGGGCACCAGCCTCTGCCCCCACTATCTCCCCCCTCCCCACCAGCCTCCTTACTGTGTATGTGAGCTTCTCGGAGCCCACAGAGGGGGCTCCCACCGCCAGGTCAGGCACGCCATCCACGTTAAAGTCCAGCACAGCCACAGCCGAGCCAAACCGACCTGAGGGCTGAGGAGACACCGGTCACTCCCCCTGGGCCGAGCCACAGCCTTCTGAAGAGCACACCTCACTCCCTGGGGACCCCATCGAGCACCCAGGACTGAGGAACCAGACTGTAGCCTGCTCGTAACACATGCATGACCCTCCAGATGGCTAGCTCACCCTAAGGATGTTTCTGGCACATCTGTCTGCCTCAAGGGGAAGATAAGGTGCCAGAGAGAAGAATGTAGGTCCAAAAGAGACACAGATGTAAAGAACAGACTGTTGGACTCTGTGGGAGGAGGCGAGGGTAGGATGACTTGAGAGAATAGCATTGAAACATTTATATTAACATATATGAAATAGGTTGCCAGTCCAGGTTCGATGCATGAGGCAAGATGCTCAGGGCTGGTGCACTGGGATGACCCTGAGAGATGATGGGGAACACATGTACACCCATGGCTGATTCACGTGAACATATGGCAAAACCACCACAATATTGTAATTAGCCTCCAATTAAAATTTTTTTAAAAAAGAATGTAGGTCCTTGAAAGTTCTAGGTTTTCAGAAAATGGTCTTGTGTATCCTTGTGAAGGACTAGACTCCTCTTGGAAAGTATCCAAGATAATAATCACTTAACAGCAGCTAATGTCTGTCAAATACTCAAGATGTTCAAGAGCTGTACTGACCAGCGCAGTAGTCACTAGATAAATGTGGCTGTAACATTTAAATTACTTAAGTCAATTTTTCAGTTTCACTGGCCACATTCAAATGTTCAGTAACCAAAACACTTAGTAGCTGCTATACTGAGCAGCACAGCTTTAAAGCATCTCCATCATTACCGAAGGGTCTATTGATTCTGCTGTAGACACTGTCCAAGCATTTTACATAGATTATTAGCACCTAATTTCATGTTTACAGATGGAAAACTCAGCCCATTCAGGTATTATTTTCTTCCAAGGTGGGTTTACAGATCTTCCATCTCCTGCTGTCTGGAATCAGCCTAGACCTAAACATAACTCATGAGGCTCTCCTATCCTTTCACAACTTATCTAACAATGAAGAGTCTTGCACAAATGATGCTTGCTACATCACACACACACCCCAGAACCCACATCTCTTATTTGTTGGTTAATCTCTCTCTTATTTGTTGGTTAATCTCAGATGTGCAACGGCATCTGAGAACACAGCCCCTTTCTACTGGATGGGGGGAGGCAGGGTGGGTACTTGATAAATGAGAAAAGATTGCCTGGAGATACAAGCAAGCTGGGCAGGTTGGGGACCCATAAGTAGGGGCCCCTGCCAACTGAAAACAGATTCATTTCATCAACACCAACTCTACTAGCAAGCCCCCATGCAGGGTAACTCATTCCAAGAAAAAGCATGGCATTCTAAAACAGGCAGATGCTTGATGGAATTCCAGCTGAGCTATTTCAAGTTCTAAAAGATGATGCTATTAAAGTGCTGCACTCAATATGCCAGCAAATTTGGAAAACTCAGCACAGGCCACAGGACTGGAAAAGGCCAGTTTTCATTCCAATCCCAAAGAAAGGCAATGCCAAAGAATGTTCAAACTACCACACAATTGTACTCATCTCACACACTAGCAAAGTAATGACCAAATTCTCCAAGCAAGGCTTCAATAGTACATGAACCGTGAACTTCCAGATGTTCAAGCTGGGTTTAGCAAAGGCAGAGGAACCAGAGATCAAATTGCCAACATCTGTTGGGTCATAGAAAAAGCAAGACAGTTCCAGTTTACTTCTGCTTTACTGACTATGCCAAAGCCTTTGACTGCGTGGATCCCAACAAACTGGAAAATTCTTAAAGAGATGGGAATACCAGACCACCTTACCTGCCTCCTGAGAAATCTGTATGCAGATAAAAAAGCAACAGTTAGAACTGGACATGGAACAACAGACTGGTTCCAAGTTGGGAAAAGAGTATGTCAAGGCTGTATATTGTCACCCTGATTATTTAACTTGTATGCAGAGTACATCATGCAAAATGCTGGGCTGGATGAAGCACAAGCTGGAATCAAGATTGCCAGGAGAAATATCAATAACCTCAGATATGCAGATGACACCAACCTTATGGCAGAAAGTGAAGAAGAACTAAAGAACCTCTTGATGAAAGTGAAAGAGAAGAGTGAAAAAGTTGGCTTAAAACTCAACATTCAAAAAACGAAGATCATGGCATCTGGTCCCATCACTTCATGGGAAATAGATGGGGAAAATAATGAAAACAATGACAGACTTTATTTTCTTGGGCTCCAAAATTACTGCAGATGGTGACTGTAGCCATGAAATTAAAAGACTCTTGTTCCTTGGAAGAAAAACTATGACCAACCTAGACAGCATATTAAAAAGCAGAGACTTTACTTTGCTGACAAAGGTCCATTTAGTCAAAGCTATGGTTTTTCCAGTAGTCATGTACAGATGTGAGAGATTGACCATAAAGAAAGCTGAGTGCCAAAAAACTGACGCTTTTGAACTGTGGTGTTGGGGAAGATGCTTGAGAGTCCCTTGGACTGCAAGGTGATCAAACCAGTCAATTCTAAAGGAAATCAACCCTGAATATTCATCGGAAGGACTGATGCTGAAACTGAAACTCCAATACTTTGGCCACCTGATGCAAAAAACAGACTCATTGTGGAAGGCCCTGATGCTGGGAAAGATTGAAGGCAGGAGGAGAAGGGGACGACAGAGAATGAAATTTGTTGGATGGCATCACCAACTCAATGGACATGAGTTGGAGCAAGCTCCAGGAGTTGGTGATGGACAGGGAGGCCTGGTGTGCTGTAGTCCACTGGGTCGCAAAGAGTCAGATATGACTGAGCAACTGAACTGAATCTGAGATATCTATCCTAATCTTCCATTTTATAGATAAGGACCAGAAAGGTTAACTGCAGACCAAGAATCATGGCTACAAGATTCCCATCTCGAGTGCACACTGTAATGTGGCATCTTCCCCATTACTTAAGGACCCTGGGAGACAAAGGCATGGAGTTACCTCCTTCCTCACCCCAAGGATCTTGGATGGGGTTTCCCATCCACAGGAAGCAGCTGCCTCTCTTACTCCTTGTCTATAGGAGCCCAAAGGATTATACTTTACACCACAGTCTGACAGGGGAATGGCTTGGTGAAGAAGAAAGAAGTAACAGGAATGGGTTAATTTATTTTGGAACTTTTTCATGTGGTGTCAGAAGGACCCAGAAAATGCTGTCTCTGTCCCTCTGTGACCACGTACTCTGCCATCAACTTAGTAATACCTCTTGGACTCAGGGGCTCCTTCCATCAGAGCTTAAAGTGAAAGTGAAGTGACTCAGTCCTGTCCAACTCTTTGCAACCCAATGGACGTAGCCTGCCAGGTTCTTCCATGCATGGGATTTTCTAAGCAAGAATACTGGAGTGGGTTGCTGTTTCCTTCTCCAGGGGATCTTCTTGACCCAGGGATCAAACCTGGGTCTCCTACACTGCAGGCAGACTCTTTACCATCTGAGCCACCAGGGAAGACCTATCAGAGCTTAAACTAGATTATAAACCACTGGACTTTTCATCATTTAAAGTATGTTCAGGAGCACCATCCTATTTTTTCACAGCATTAACTCCATGATGAAAGGTTTAGTGGGGTGTCTGGGACAAGTAAAAGTCTGATCCCCAACTTCCCTGATGCTTGATATTTGGAGTTTGCCACCAAAGCCCCCACACTCATCTGTGATGGGTAACAGGGCTCAATCAGCCCCTCCTTACTTATCCCTCATGTTAGGATGAATACCAATGACGTCCAGCAGGAAGACCCTCCAGGTCTCCAGTGCTCCCAAGAGGAACCCGAGTTCCCTTCATGTGGAACACCTGTACAGTTGCTGTGGGATTTTTCTGGTAATGAATAACCACTTAAAACAAAGGAATAAAATCCGACCAAAGTCTGGAGTTTAGTTAACAGTAATTTCCCAGTGTTGGTCTCTTAATTTGGACAAGAATGCCATAATTATGTAAGATGTTAACACAGGGGAAACTGGGTCAAGGGTACATGGGAACTCTCTGGACTGTCTTTACAACTTCTCTGTGAATCTAAAATTCTTCCAAGAGGACTTCCCTGGTGGTCCAGTGGTTAAGAATCCACCTGCCAATACAGGAGACATGGGTTCGATTTCTGCTCCAAGAAGATTCCACATGCTGTGAAGCAACTAAGCCCGAGTGCTACAACTACTGAAGCTCGTGCCCCCTAGAGCCCATGCCCTCCAACAAGAGATGCATGCATGTGTCTGACTCTGCAATCACATGGATTACAGCCCATAACACTCCTCTGTCTATGGAATTTTCCAGGCAAGAATACTGGAGTGGGTTGCCACTTCCTCCTTCAGGGGATCTTCCCAACCCAGGGATCGAACCCACGTCTCCTGCAATGGCAGGCAGATTCTTTACCACTGAGCTACCTGGGAAGCCCCACAATGAGAAGTTCACACACCTCAACTAGAGAGTAGACCCTGCTCACTGTAACTAGAGAAAGCCCATCCACAGCAAGGAAGCTCCAGCACAGCCAAAAATAATTTTTTAAAAATAATTTTTAAATAAAATTCTTATAAGATAAAAAAATATTTATATTGAAAAAACACAACAAAACAAAACAAGGTTTTGTATTATCATATTATTAAGACATCACATCCTGATTGGTTATTCAAAGGCACTCAATAGTATGGGTGTTTCGGAAGGTGTCAGACAAACCACTAAAAGATAAAGAGACAATGAGATTATGCTTTTTAAAATAAAACTCACTCCACAGATGCAGGCCCCTGGCTGTTTGTTACTATCATCATTCTTGCCATTGGACATTTATCCTGGAGAATGTACCGGGAAAGGCAGGCAGTGACTTATCAACTTTGAAAGGGAAAATGTGAGATGCGGCCTCACCTGGAAACCCTCCAGGATCCCGTGGGCCTCCTTGTCCAGGTCCAGGTCGACAGGGGGCAAGCCCAGGTCATTGCCATAGATGAGGTACACACGCCCCACGTGAACACGGCCTGGGTGGCTGTAGGCAGGGGCGCCCACCACCAGGTCACCATATCCATCCTGGTTGAGATCAGCCGAGGTCAATGCCCTGTAAGAAGAAGACGGGACCCACTGCAGTGTCTACTGAGAGCTCTGGGCAGAACTGACTCCTATTCCACTCTAGATTCTAGAGTCTAAATTCCTCTCATTGGTTTTTCCATCCGAAAATATTCAGAGGTTATATTCACCTCTGAGGTTATATTGTTTGTGGGATTCAGTCTTGTTCTCCAGAGGGAAAAAACAAAGCCAAAACTGAACAAATCAAGGCCTCGGAGCATTTCTGGACCACAGAACCTGAACACACAAAAAGCACCCTCACAAAGCTTCTTGTTCTACATGCAAAACCCGCAGCAGACTAAGAACAATTCCGGGCTCCACCTAAGAACAGGGAGGAAATCCTCCTTGAGCCAATGGCACAGATTGTTTCACAACTGGCTCGATTCATCTGTTTGTCACCTGATCAAAGACAAGCTTGTGGTAAGTAGACCATTTTATTTCTACCATAGCTACACAGAGTGCCTTATATTGGAAAAAATTAGAGACTTAGTGGATGTTTCTAAATAAGAGTCTATGACCTGCCGGTTAAAGAGAGGGACAAACTGAGTCAATTGTTCAAACGTCTCGTTTGGGGCTGGAATGACCAAGTCATTTATTTATTTTGGCTCTGATGGCCACATTAAGAATAAATAGCAGGGACTGCTCTGGTGGTTCAGTGTTTAGGACTCCACTTGCCAATGCAGGGGACATGAGTTCGATCCCTGGTCCCAGAAGATTCCATATGCCGCAGGGCAACCAAGCCAGTGTGCCACAAATACTAAGCTACAGAAGCTCCCGTGCCTAGAGCCTCTGCTCTGCAACAAGAGAAGCCACCGAAATGAGAAGCCCGCACACAACAGAGAGCAGCCCCCAGTTGCCGCAACTAGAGAAAGCCTATGAAGACCTAGCACAGCCAAAAATAATCAAAAAAAAAAAAGAAGAAGAAGAAGAAGCAACAGCAGAACAGAGGAAAAAGAGAAGAGCAGCTTCTAACGGGTGTGACGCCTGGTGGATGGGGTCAGACACGCACCGCGGAGACACTGCTGGTCTGTCTTCCCAGGGTGGGACCCTGGCCAGTGATGGCCTCCGCGAGGAGCTCTGTGCTGCACCCTCTCCATGTGGCAAGGAGCCCAGCAGAAGGCCCTCATTTGGATTTTCAGGAAGGCGGCCAAGAAGAGCCATTCATTATTCACAAATGAACAGCCAGTAAAGACAGCACTCACCCCCATTCTTTGCGCTGGAGCTGAATACATTAGCAGCCTGAAGAGGAAGGGCTGTTGATTTATTGTTCCAAGGAAATGCAATGTTATTTGTATTTTAAAAGTGTGATTTTTAAAAAGACATTTTATAAAAACCTCCCCCAAAATAGTCCCTTTTACATCCTTGGGCTGTTTGGTTGTGAAACAGAGTTCCCCTAAAACAAAGCTCCCTTATCAAGTTTATGATTAATCTCTCTATCCAAACCTTTATTCCCTTTCTTGTGACCTCTGACCTCAATCCTGTGCTGCTGCTGCTGCTGCTGCTGCTAAGTCGCTTCAGTCGTGTCTGACTGTGAGGCCCCATAGACAGCAGCCCACCAGGCTCCCCCGTCTCTGGGATTCTCCAGGCAAGAACACTGGAGTGGACTGCCATTTCCTTCTCCAATGCATGAAAGTGAAGTCGCTCAGTCGTGTCCGACTCTTAGCGACCCCATGGACTGCAGCCCACCAGGCTCCTTCGTCCATGGGATTTTCCAGGCAAGAGTACTGGAGTGGGGTGCCATTGCCTCCTGTGCTAACTGAACACTAATCAACTGGAGTAAGATGACTAAAACTATTATTGTCCATAACACTGTTAACGTACAGTAATTGGTATGGTAGATGTCATCATTAACATACAAACACAGCTTGTTTCTTCAGGGCAGGATAAGCTACCAGATCCCCAAACCATGGACCACCTGGCTGGAGAACTGCAAATGAGAAACATCCTAACCCCTGAAATTATGATTAAGAAATGTCACAGGACATTGATCCCAGCTTCCTTGGTCTTCCCCTTTAAAACACTCTTAACTCAAAACCAAATTGGAGTGGACCTGAGGCTTATCCCCATCTCCCTTGCTTGGTGCCCTGCAATAAACGCTGTGCTTTCCTTCTCCACAACCTGCTGTCAGTACAGTGACTTTGCTGTGCAACAGGTGATGGAAACCTGAGTTGAGTTTGGTAACAGTTGTTCTTTAAAAATCAGAGGAATCCCTAAAATTCTCTTTATTATTGTGGTGTCCCAGGCTTTTGCCTTATGAAGTTATAATAGCCCTATCAGTATAATAGCCACCTACTTTTATCCTAATGTCATTCAGTTCAGTTCAGTCGCTCAGTGTGTCCGACTCTTTGCAACCCCATGAATCGTAGCACGCCAGGCCTCCCTGTTCATCACCATCTCTTGGAGTTCACTCAGACTCACGTCCATTGAGTCAGTGATGCCATCCAGCCATCTCATCCTCTGTCATCCCCTTCTCCTCCTGCCCTCAATCCCTCCCAGAATCAGAGTCTTTTCCAATGAGTCGACTCTTTGCATGAGGTGGCCAAAGTACTGAAGTTTCAGCTTTAGCATCATTCCTTCCAAAGAAATCCCAGGGTTGATCTCCTTCAGAACGGACTGGTTGGATCTCCTTGCAGTCCAAGGGACTCTCAAGAGTCTTCTCCAATACCACAGTTCAAAAGCATCAATTCTTCGGCGCTCAGCCTTCTTCACAGTCCAACTCTCACATCCATACATGACCACAGGAAAAACCATAGCCTTGACTAGACAGACCCTAGTCAGCAAAATAATATCTCTGCTTTTGAATATACTATCTAGGTTGGTCATAACTTTTCTTCCAAGGAGTAAGCATCTTTTAATTTCATGGCTGCACTCACCATCTGCAGTGATTTTGGAGCCCCCCAAAATAAAGTCTGACACTGTTTCCACTGTTTCCCCATCTATTTCCCATGAAGTGATGGGACCGGATTCCATGATCTTCGTTTTCTGAATATTGAGCTTTAAGCCAACTTTTTCACTCTCCTCCTTCACCTTCATCAAGAGGCCCTTTAGCTCCTCTTCACTTTCTGCCATAAGGGTGGTGTCATCTGCTTATCTGAGGTTATTGATATTTCTCCCGGCAATCTTGATTCCAGTTTGTGTTTCTTCCAGTCCAGCGTTTCTCATGATGTACTCTGCATATAAGTTAAATAATCAGGGTGACAATATACAGCCTTGACATACTCCTTTTCCTATTTGGAACCAGTCTGTTGTTCCATGTCCAGTTCTAACTGACCTGCATACAGATTTCTCAAGAGGCAGATCAGGTGGTCTGGTATTCCCATCTCTTTCAGAATTTTCCACAGTTTATTGTGATCCACACAGTCAAAGGCTTTGGCATAGTCAATAAAGCAGAAATAGATGTTTTTCTGGAACTCTCTTGCTTTTTCCATGATCCAGCGGATGCTGACAATTTGATCTCTGGTTCCTCTGCCTTTTCTAAAACCAGCTTGAACATCAGGAAGTTCATGGTTCACGTATTGCTGAAGCCTGGCTTGGAGAATTTTGAGCATTACTTTACTAGCATGTGAGATGAGTGCAATTGTGTGGTAGTTTGAGCGTTCTTTGGCATTGCCTTTCTTTGGGATTGGAATGAAAACTGACTTTTTCCAGTCCTGTGGCCACTGCTGAGTTTCCCAAATTTGCTGGCATATTGAGTGCAGCACTTTCACAGCATCATCTTTCAGGATTTGAAACAGCTCCACTGGAATTTCATCAACTCCTCTAGCTTTGTTCACAATGATGCTTTCTAAGGCCCACTTGACTTCACATTCCAAGATGTCTGGCTCTAGATGAGTGATCACATCATCATGATTATCTGGGTCTTGAAGATCTTTTTGTACAGTTCTTCCATGTATTCTTGCCACCTCTTCTTAATATCTTCTGTTTCTGTTAGGTCCAGACCATTTCTGTCCTTTATCGAGCCCATCTTTGCATGAAATGTTCCCTTGATATCTCTAATTTTCTTGAAGAGATCTCTAGTCTTTCTCTCTTTCTTTGCACTGATCGCTGAAGGCGGCTTTCTTATCTCTTCTTGCTATCCTTTGGAACTCTGCATTCAGATGCTTATATCTTTCATTTTCTCCTTTGCTTTTCACCTCTCTTCTTTTCACAGCTATTTGGAAGGCCTCCCCAGACAGCCATGTTGCTTTTTTGCATTTCTTTTCCATGGGGATGGTCTTGATCCCTGTCTCCTGTACAATGTCACGAACCTCTGTCCATAGTTCATCAGGCACTCTATCTATCAGATCTAGGCCCTTAAATCTATTTCTCACTTCCACTGTATAATCATAAGGGATTTGATTTAGGTCATACCTGAATGGTCTAGCGGTTTTCCCTACTTTCTTCAATTTCATGTCATTAGATGCCCAAAAATGTGTAATAATCTATCTCCAAAAAACACTGAAGTTTTAAAAATATTCTATAAAGTAATAGTTTCTTGCTGTGGTTATTTAATAGTCAAACTTCCTTATATTTAAACATATTTTTTTGGTCAGAATGGCAATCATCAAAAAGTCTACAAATAATAAATGCTGGAGAGGGTGTGGAGAAAAGGGAACCCTCTTACACTGTTGATGGGAATGTAATTTGATACAGCCACTATGGAAGATGGTATGGAGAGTCCTTTAAAAACTAGGAATAAAACCATCATATGACCCAGTAATCCCACTCCTAGGCATATATCCTGAGGAAACTAAAACTGAAAAAAGACACATGTATCCCAGTGTTCATTGCAGCACTAGTTAATAGCTAGAACATTAAAGCAACCTAGATGTCCATAGACAGATGAATGGATAAAGAAGTTGTGGTACCTATGCACAATGGAATATTACTCAGCATAAAAAGGAATGCATTTGAGTCAGTTGTAATGAAGTGGATAAACTTATTATATATTAGATAGAATGAGCCTATTATACAGAGTAAAGTAAGTCAGAAAGAGAAAGATAAATATCGTATACTAACACATATATACAGACTCTAGAAAGATGGTGCTGAAGAATTTATCTGCAGGGCAGCAATGGAGAAACAGACATAGAGAACAGACCTGTGGACACGGGGAGAAGTGGGGAGAGGGTCAGACGTATAGAGAGAGTAACATGGACACTTACATTCCCATATATAAAACAGATAGCCAATGGGAATTTGCTATATGTCTCAGGGAACTCAAACAGGGGCTCTGTATCAACCTAGAGGGGTGGGATGGGGAGGGAGATGGGAGGGAGGTTCAAGAAGGAGGGAACATATGTATACCTAAGGCTGATTCATATTGAGGTTTGACAGAAAACAACAAAATTCTGTAAAGCAATTATCCTCAATTGGAAAATAAATAATTTTTTTAATCAAGGCTTAACAAAAAAAACATATTTTTGACTAATTTTAAGGAGATAGTCTTATCTTTACCATAAATTAATCAATAAATTCATGTTTTTGTTGATGAACTGATTGGAAAATGAAGTGTTAACAGGTACCATGTTAAACATTTGTGAATGACTGCTTGAAATCAATACTGATGAAAATACTCCAGAATTAGATACATTCATACCTACCAACCAAGCCTTGTGTAGGGAAATGACAAGTAGTAAGATGCTGAAGGGCTAGAAACATGTGTCAGTGGCTGAGAGCTGCCAATAAACATCTCACGTATGCTCCTCTCCAAAGACTTGTACATGAAGGATAAGGAATCCTGAAATTACATGATTACAGACAGAAAAAGACACAGCATAATCAACAAAGTTACCGCTTCGTGTCAAAGGCATTAGACTTTAAGAAATAAGTTTGAGGGTTTTTTAATATCTATTTATTTACTTGGCTGCACTGGGTCCCAGTTGGGGCATACAGGATCTTCAATCTTCATTACAGCACGTGGGTCTTTTAGTTGCATCATCTGAACTCTTAGTTGTGGTATGCGGGACCCAGCCCCCTGACTAGGGATCAAACCCAGGCCGCTGGGAGCACAGAGTTCCAGCCACTAGATCACCAGGGAAGTCCTAAGAAACAAGTTTTCACAAGTGCTGAAAAATAACTTATTGACTCCTATCAACATGAAAGGAGACTTAAGACTGGAAATTAGGAGAGTGAAATCACACCCGTAATATACGCTCAGGGATGGGAGTTATAGCCTAAAGATCAGGACCATCATAAGAAAGAGTCAGTTGAGATTAACCTGAACCAACCAAGTTAGGATAGTCTATTAATGCACAGAATGTAACTGAACAAAACAAATGTTAAAAAATAAAAAGTTTTCAGAAGGTAAGTCCACTCAAATCTAGAACTATAAATATATTTGTGTATATATATCCGCCTTGTCTCCCCGCAAACAAATGAACTGGAATGCCACCACGATGCCAGAAACCCTCCCAACCACATTCAGATTGAGAGGCTGCTGGATTTGCTTCGAGCCCCAAGAAGCTGGGAAGGTATGAGGGGTCACGTGTGGAGGGCTGGAAGCTGTGTGCCAGAGAAATAGGGGGACAGCAAGCCCCCCAACGTAGGGTGCTAAACTGTTCTTAGTGTGGTTACTGCAGACAAACAAACACCGACCAGAGTGGCCCCAAGCAAACTGGTCAGGCACTAGATCCATCCAAGTTCAGGGAACACAATGCGAAATCCACCCCAGGTGTCATAAGATCAACTGAGAACTGTAGGCTGCCCCAGAGCAGGTTCAGCTCAGAGCCGTGGGGCAGCCCTGGACACCCAGTCTCCAGAGAAGCACGGCTTAGAAGGGCCCTGCAGGAAGGGACTCAGCCTTCTGTTTTTCCAGTCTAACCTCTCTGGCAGGTCACCCCCGGATTGCTCACCTGAGGCCCACTCCTGGCTTCCTCTTTCATCCAGAAATTGCCATGCCAGGCATCACGCCAGGCCTTGGGAATGTAAAGTCCTTCTCTTACACAACTTTTCCTCTTGTGAAGGAGACAGATACAAATACCTGCAGCACACATGATGTGTGTTTGGACAGAGCTTCCTGGTCTAAGTCTCGGTACTTCATTTGCAGAACTCTTTGCAAAATGAAAATGTAGAGCTGCTTGTTCAAAAGTTATTAAGAATTTGACCCTCCTCTCCACTGCTGGTGAGAATGAAAATTGATATAACCACTATAGAGACGAGTATGGAGTTTCTTCAGAAAAGTGAAAATAGATTTATTATATGATCTAGTAATCCCACTCCTGGGCAAATATCCAGAGAAAACCATGAATTCAGAAAAATACATGCACAGCAATGTTCACTGCAGCACTATTTACAATAGCTGAGATATGGAAGTAACCTAAATGTCCATCGACAGAAGAATGAACAAAGAAGATGTGGTGTTTGGGTACATATATATTTACACACATACACACACAATGCTGCTGCTGCTGCTAAGTCACTTCAGTTGTGTCCGACTCTGTGCGACCCCATAGACGGCAGCCCACCAGGCTCCCCCATCTCTGGGATTCTCTAGGCAAGAATACTGGAGTAGGTTGCCATTTCCTTCTCCAATGCATGAAAGGGAAAAGTCAAAGTGAAGTCGCTCAGTTGTGTCCGACTCTTCGCGAGTCCGACTCTTTGCCTACCAGGCTCCTCCATCCATGGGATTTTCCAGGCAAGAGTACTGGAGTGGGGTGTCATTGCCTTCTCCACACACACACACACACACACACACACACACACACACACACACACAAAAATACTACTCATCCATAGAAAAGAACGATATGATGTCATTTGCAGCCAGATGGATGGACCTAGAGATTATCATACAAAGTGAAATAAATCAGAGAAAAAAAACTATCATATGATATCATAAGTGAAATCTTCAAAAAATAATACAGGGAACTTACTTACAAAACAGAAACAGACTAACAGACTTTGAAAACAAATTTACGGTTACCAGAAGGGAAACAGTGTGGAGAGAGAAAATTAAGAGTTTGGAATCAACTCATACCCACTGCTATATAAAAAATAATCAACAAGGACCTACTATATAGCACAGGGAACTCAATACGTTGTAACAATCTATACAGGAAAAGAATTTGAAAAAGAAGGGCTATATATGTATATGTATAACTAAACCACTTAGCCACACACCTGAAAATAACACCACATTGTAAATCAACTATACTTCAATATAAAATAAAATTTAAATTTAAAAAAGGTAAGAATTTTAAGGCAATAACAGCAGAACAGTAAACTAAATATGAGGAGGGACTTCCCTGGTAGTCCAGTAGCTAAGACTCCATGATCCCAATGCAGGGGGCATCAGTTCAAGCCCTGGTCAGGGAACTAGACCCCACATGCTGCAATTAAGATCGAGTGCAACCAAATAAACAAATATTTAAAAACTTGAAAATGAATAAATAAACCAAGTAGGGGCCCTTCTAAGCATGATGAAGGAGACCTTCTACAAGACTGCACAGGCTGCACACTGTGAAGCAGACTCTACTGGGACCCTCACCCAGGTCACAAAATCGTTTAAACCCTTCTCTACAATCTGACACCAATTTCCCTTCCCGACTCTCGCAAGTACTTTGATTCCTTGTCTTGTGTTCCAGGCAAATAAGACTGCTCAAATTTCCAAACATCCTGAAACTTTCCTAACGCATTACCAGAAACACTTGCTCAGTGGCGAAAAACTATTAGTTGGTTACTATTCAAGGCCTAACTCAGATTCCAGCTTCTGCATGGAACCTTCTCTGATGGCAGCTACCTGATTTTTTTAATCTGACAGGCTATGTCTCTCCTCCCACCAACCATGGCGTTAGCTGCATCTTACTTAGAAATGGTTAGTTTTGTATTTATAATCCCATTAAACTAAAATTTTCTCAACATCAGAGACTGTTTCCCTTTCATCTTCTATCCCCCCAGCAGAATGGCTGACACTTAAGATGATCTCATGGAGGAGCTTGATAAGCAGTGGTATTCCCTTGGTGTGGGGCTTTGCACTTTGAACCTGCGATAGTGCTGACACATTTTGCCCTAAGGACAGAGCAGGAGTGACCCAAGGGCCACCTTGAGCCCCACTGGGCTTTCCAAAGGCCACTGAGGTTCAGAGCTTTGACATAGGATGTCTCCAGAACAAACCAGACTTGAAGACCAAGGATACTTGTAAGGCTGGCTCATGCCCAGGTGACTTTCAATGAACGATTAAGCAGCCAGTGATCCTACAAAACACAGGATCACAGGAAGCAGAATGTACCTCTCCATTAAAAGCAGAAAATTCTTACCATGGTCCAGGAATCCACACTAAAGAACACTCCTCTTTTGGTATAGTTTATATGCTTTCCAATATCTTTAGTTAGGGCTGCAGTCACGTTTTTATGAAAACCATTTTTCTGTACTTTTGAGCTGCTAGAAAGAGAGAGGAATGAAATAGTTAAGACTAAGGAAATAGCAACTCACCCTGAATAACTGAGGTGAAGATGTAATCAAGTTAACCCCAGGTTACAAGGTCATAAAAATTTTAACATCTGCAAGTTTAAGGAACAGCAACACAAAAAGGAAAATTTTCAAAAACTTCTATAGGATAGTCCACAACACCTTTTAATAAACCCATTTCCAAGGTTGAAAAAGCCAGTCTTTACAAAAATATTTTCATTAGCCTCAAAGTTCTATAAGTGTATGAGTTTGGATTCTTTCCAGATTACCAAAAAAAAACAGAAGTTAAATAAACATATTCATATTAATGGCCCAGAAATGGTCATAGCTATTCAGGAAACTGGTATGCAAGTGGACTGATTTTGCTTTAAAGACATGGGAGAATTAATTATACAATAAAAATATATTTTAAAATCATATGTTTTAACAAGTCTACATATCAGATGCCTAAAAAGGCAGGCAGGTTTCAGAAATGCTTACAGATGGGCTACAGATGAACAAAGAGGGCCTAAGATATCAGCCAGTGTAGGGACCCCAACAATCTAGAGTTCTTAAACCCAACCTAAAGACATTCAGTTATATTAAAATGAAACTTACCTAATTCAAATAATTTAAACAGTGTGGGCTTACCTGAACTCTTTTTGCGCATTTTCAATTCTCTTGAAGCTCTGAACTCTCTCCTTAGCATCTTTTATTGCAACGATTTTCTTTTTGAGTATCTAACACTTGCTCACCCTTAAATATCTTGGCTGAAGCATCAACTCTTCACAGGAAGTCTCCTGTGGCTGAGTTAGGACACTCTGTGGTACATTACATATCCATACTCCCAGAGTTGTGGTATGTGCGTGAATGGATAGAAAGCAGTTACCACCTGAGCGCCCAGTGCTTGCCCTCCCTAATGCTCAAGGGTAAGGACAAGTTCTCGTTCAGTGACCATCTGGCCACCTGCCAGGCCATCCGTCCTCTGAGAGCAGAAGCTGTTTCTGTCTCGTTCACAGTGAGGTCTCTAAACGCCTAAACTAGTTCCTGGTACCTAATGATGAGGAAATATTATAATTTGTTCTATCTTATTAGTAATATAATATTTATAGGATTAATATAGTTATTAAATACATGAATAAATGGTTGGTACCCAACTCCAGCAGGGAGTACCACCTCTTAGAATACAAATCGGACCCTCTGGCTCTTTTCCTCAGGAACTAACTGAGAGGGCTTCTCCCCACCTAGTATCACTGATGATTACTTTTTCAGGGAAGAATATGGTCACAGTTTATGAGTAATGGCAATAATGGTGATGGAAACAATATGACTAGCTATCATTTACTAGTTAGTGAGCAGCTTAGTAACGTGGTTTGCTGTTTTGTTTAGTCACTAAGTTCTGTCCAACTCTTTTGCAACCCCATGGATTGTAGCCCATCAGCCACTTCTGTCCGTGGGATCTCCCAGGCAAAAATACTGGAGTGGGTTGCCGTTTCCTTCTCCAAGGCTCAAACCCATGTCTCCTGCACTGGCATGCAGGTTCTTCACCCCGGCACCACCTCGGAAGCCCGACTAAGGTGGTTAATTGCTTTCTATCCATTCACGCACATACCACAACTCTGGGAGTATGGATATGTAATTTTTCTAGTTTGCCAGAGGAAGCTGCAGCTCAAAAAATAATTAGGCAACTTGTTTAAAAATCACACAATGGCAGCCCCGGAGCTGGAACCTCTGTCTACAAAGCCCATGCTTTCAGAGTCTACTGAGCATCCCTCTGCGTGAGATGCTCTTTTTCTGTGAGTCATTTGGGAATTCACTTACCCCTGGGTGTTGTTTTGTTGACCGCCACATGTGATGAACAGAGGGTTCTCAGGGAGGTCACAGTTACTAGAGAAATAGTCAAATGAGTTAGGTGTTTTTCTGTCTTCTTTTAAAGCATGAGTTTTTCTGAGAATCAGTGTCACATTTCCCCAAAGCCTTAGTGTAGTCTTAGTCCAGACAGGACTGGTGAAGGGCCTGAGTCCTGCTTGATCGGGGTGGATAAGCGGGTGGTACTATGGTAACACAGGCCACGCCATACCCCTGGTCACCCCCAGACTCAGCCTCCCCCTTCCCTCCCAACTCCATCTGCTGAGTTCTCCCTGCTGACAGGAACCATCTCAGAGTTAGAGACTGAAAGAAAATCACTCCCAACTGTGTCACCTTCTGCCCATCAACGACTGGTGTTATAATTTCTCAGTCTCATTCCTTTCAAAGCTAAAATTTAAAATTGCCTGGTGGGGATTTCCTTGGCTAAGACTTCACACTCCCTGTGCAGGGGGCCTGGGTTTGATCCCTGGTTGGGGAACTAGACCCCACATGCTGCAACTATGATCAAAGATCCCGAGTGCCACAACTAAGACCAGTGCAGCCAAATAATTTTTTTTTTATTTAATAAAATTCCCTGGTGTTCCAGTGGCTAGGACTCTGCACTTTCACTGCTGTGGGCCCAGGTTCCATCACTGGTTGAGGAACTAAGATACCATAAGCCACTGGGCACAGCAAAAATAAAAAATAAAAATAAAAATAGCTGTAGCACCTCTAACCTTTGCTTTAATAAAAATTAAAAACAAAAAATTACAAATTCAATAATTAACTAGGTAACTATGTCTCCTTTTTACAAGTAAAAACGCTCTGATAGAACGTAAGACGTGAACTTTCTCCCTAACACTGAACAGACGCACAGAGAGTGGGGATTACATAAGAGTTTACTCTAGGATGAAGACTATTTGGAGGGAGAGGAAGACTGGAAAATCCCATGCACAGAGGAGCTGCCACAGACCCTCTTTCCCCCTGCTGGCTGATGCTTAAGCTGACCTTTCCCTGCAGGAGGTCTGCCTCCAATGGTCCCTATCCAGACCCAGCCCTACCCTGCCCAGTTCAGCAGCATGGGAGGGGCTCCATCCTGAGTGGTGTGGCTGGAAATGGGTTCTGAGAGAACCTCAGCTCCCTCAGACCATGAACAGATCCTGTGAGAGCCGAAATGTCTAATGTTGCAGCTGGAACTGGGGACAAGACCAGTCTACCCTGGTCTGCATCTGAGTCTCTGGTTGACATTCATCCTGGGTGTGCTGGGGCAGAGCAGAAAAGGAGCTGGAGGTTGAGATGCTCTCCCATCGGGACTACATGTCAGATTCCAACAGAAGGCTGCACCTTACAAATGCCTTCATTTCCGACTTTCTTTTGGAGTATGGGGCTTAAGTGAAATGCCCTCTGAAACCTTGGAGCCTTGATAGCTCAATCAGGGTGGAGAGGAAGATGGCTGTATCCAGTGCTGGAGCTTGGGGGAGGTGGGCACCCCAGCCCACAGCATGGGGTCTCCTAAAAGAAACAGATGTTGCACAGCTGGTGAAGCGGATTCCTTCCCACCTGAGCCATTTCTCCCAGGTCATGAACTTGGCAAAATCTACTTCTCCATCCCTAAGACAGAAGAGACATCAGCAAACCCAACCAGATGGGGAGCGAGTTGGAGTTTTGAAGTAACAGTTTCCGTTCTTTCCCTGCTTCACTAGGGCATGACAGCACTTCCTGAGACTTTGTCCTCATCTGATCAACTGAAAAACCTGGGAGTTATGATGGGGATGGAATAGCAACTCAGGGAGTGACTGGTAGGAGAAAGAGTAAGAATTCACCTGGTCCCGTTCTTTAACATGTAACTTGTCAGATGGTAAATATTAGTGGACCAAAATGCCATATCTTCCAGCCCTCCTAGGAAGTATTCTTGAAATTGTTCCACCAAAAATGGGGATTTTCCAGAATAAGTGGGATAAAGCTATGGCAAAGAGAAAGAAAAATAATCTAATAAATAACTGAATCAAGTGCTTCTCATGGTAACTATAACACTTTCGATTCAGATTCTGAAGAATAAATGCCTTTACCTTGGAAATAGCTAACATCTCCGCATACCTGAAACATAAGCAATAGTTTAGACTGTGAGTTGTGATTTCCACAAAGAAATGAAACAAATGAATGAAGAAAAACTTCCAGCAACAGGTATCCACTATCATGCAACTGACTCTGAACAAGCAAAATCCATAAATCCAATACCCACACTCAGGCAGCTAAAGCATCAGAAGGTGTGCTAAGGAAGTCACAATAAAATCACTTGCAAATATTCCTCCAGTCACACTTACATTTCCAAGAACTGAAGGTATGAACAGTCAACAATGGCTTTTTGGTGATGACTACTTGGCCGTAGAGTTCTTTATAAATTCCCAGGAGATCTTCAACAGGCACGTACCTGAGAAAAGCATTAGGATAAAATAAGAGCTGTTTTGATTCTGAAGTTGAAGATAACAACAGCAGTCACAGCAGCTACCAGTGATTCCGGGATTAATAGGTGCCAGACACCATGCAAAGGACTTTACATGCATTATTCATTTAATCTTACCAACAACCCTGGGTGGTTGATATTATTACAGTCCTACTTCATATACAGGAAACTAAGGCACAGAAAAGTTCAATAATTTGCTCAAGGCTGCAAAGCAAACGGCTGGTACCCTTATCAAATATTTATACAAAGATAAGAAACTATGAGTAGCTCTCAGAGTCAACAAAAGGGTCTGAAATGTGGTACTTGAGTGCAACCTCAAAAATGACAGAATGATCTCAGTTCATTTTCAAGGCAAATCATTCAACATCACAGTAATCCAAGTCTGTGCTCCAAACACTAATGCCAAAGAAGCTGAACAGTTCTATGAAGACCTGTAAGACCTTTCAGAACTAACACCAAAAAAGATATCCTTTTCATCATAGGGGACTGATGCAAAAATAGGAAGTCAAGAGATACCTGGGGTAACAGGCAAGTTTGACCTTGGAGTACAAAATTAAGCAGAATAAAGACTAACAGTTTTGTCAAGAGAACACACTGGTCATAGCAAAGACCCTTTTCCAGAAATACAAGAAAAGACTCTATACATGGACATCACCAGATGGTCAATACTGAAATCAGATTGATTATATCTTTGCAGCTGAAGATGGAGAAGCTCTATATAGTCAATAAAAATAAGAATAGGAGCTGATTGTAGCTCAGATCATGAGCTCCTTATTGCAAAGTTCACGCTGAAATTGAAGAAAGTAGGGAAAATCACTAGACCATACAGGTATGACCTAAAGCAAATCCCTCATGAATATACAGTAGAAGTGATGAATAGATTCAAAGGATTAGATCTGGTAGACAGAGTGCCTGAAGTACTATGAATGGAGGTTTGTAACACTGTACAAGAGACAGTGACCAAAACCATCCCAAAGAAAAAGAAATACAAGAAGGCAAAGTGGTTATCTGAGAAGGCTTTACAAATAGCCAAGGAAAGAAGAAATATCAACAACCTCAGATATGCCGATGATGCCACCCTAATGACAGAAAGTCAAGAGGAACTAAAGAGCCTCTTGATGAGGGTGAAAGAGGAGAGTAAAAAAGCCATATTAAAACTCAGCATCCAAAATACTAAGATCATGGCATCTGGTCCCATCACCTCATGGCAAACAGAAGTGGGGAAAGTGGAAGTAGTAACAGGTTTTATTTTCCTGGGCTCAGAAAATCACTGCAGATGGTGACTGCAGCCATGAAATTAAAAGATGTTTGCTCCTTTCCTCCTTTAAAGAAAGCTGTGACAATCTCAGACAGCATATCAATAAGTAGAGATATCATTTTGCTGACAAAGATGCGTATAGCCAAAGCTGTGGTTTTTCTATTAGTCATGTGCAGATGTGAGAGGTGGATCACAAAGAAGGCTGAGTGCTGAAGAATTGATGCTTTTGAGTTGTGGTGTTGGAGAAGACTCTTGAGAGTCTCTTGGACTGCAAGGAGATCCAACCAGTCAATCCTAAAGGAAATCAACCCTGAATATTCATTGGAATGACTCTGATGCTGAAACTGAAGCTCCAATACTTGGGCCACATGACGCAAAGAGCTGACTCACTGGAAAATACCCTGATGTTGGGAAAGACTGAAGGCAAAAGGAGAGGGGGGTGGCAGAAGATGAGATGTTTGGATAGCATTACCGACTCAATGGCCATGAATTTGAGCAAACTCCAGGAGACAGTGAAGGTCAGGGGAGCCTAGCATGCTGCAGTCCATGGGGTCACCAAGAGTCAGACAGGACTTAGTGACTGAACAACAACATATAAAAGGAATGTTTAGTTTTGAGAATTCAAAGAGCAATAGAAGATATTATTCTTTTGAGTTGCATCATTCTCAGGAATCATTTTTAAAAATATACTCCAAAATAACTCCTCATCCCAACAACCTACTTTCAGAATACACAGTGGTAGGTAGTAAAAGAGAAGTCTAAGTCAAGTTTTTGATTCAGAGGTATTAGTTATTTCAGTTGGAGGAAAAGCCAAATTTTAAAAATTAAGTTTATGCTGTTATCTTTTATCTTTAAGAAACCTTAGATTATACCAGACATAAATATAAATACAAACAAACCCCAATTTAGTGTATCTATAAGAAGGAATCTATTGAGATGTCCATTTTTTACTTTACAAGCACACCAGAATGGTCTTCTCCATAAATATAGCTTAAAAGTCTAGCAAAAAGACTAACAAAAATATTTTTTGAGATGAATCACCAAGTTAACAAGAAAGTGAAATTTTCCAATGGCCCAAAATAAGTTGGAGCTGGAAACTTTGGCAGGTAAGTGAGTGGGAAAGCCAGTTTTTGCCCTGAAGACATCTGCTAAACCTGGGAACCTAGGAGGTTTATTATCATTATTTTTGGATAGTTGTATGGCGTACAAGAGACAAGAGCTAAAATATAGGAATCACCCAAAGTGGGACATTTTTCACAGGAAACTCATTAAAGGCTATACCTTCTGCATGAACATTAGCCAGAAATAAATCCAACATACTAACAAAGACAGCAAAGAAACCTCTGTCTTCATCTTGGAAATGGATAGAGAGAAGGAAAGCTATCTTGCCCCTAGAATCATTAACCACTACCCAGCCCTACAAATGTTTGGTCTTGCATTCATGCTATCTGCGTAGTCAGAAAAACTTCTAGGGTTGAATATTATTTAAATGTGGCCCCAGTTAATGGTGCCTTGAGGCAAGCCTTCCCTGGAGAAATGCAACTGTAACTTAAGCCTCGAGGAATTCAAGCACCACTGAATAAAGCTGAAAGAAGCCCAGATCCCGGATGATGCACAATGTGAAACGGGCATCTCATCCAGTGCAGAGCACCCTGTGTGGAGAGCCGGTGGGGAACCTCAGGTCCCTGCTGCCGCCACCTCTTCCTGGGGCATCCAAAGGCCAGTTGTCCTCAGCTGCCTTGAGAGTGACCTGTTGGTTCTGGGTCTCCCTTAGTTCTGAGGCAGCTGGACTAGGGATGGGAATGGGCAACTTGCCAGGCCCCCAGCTCTAGTTCTTTTTGTTCTGTAAGCATTCCTCCCTGCTTCCAGCTCTCCATACTCAGAGACTAAGACTGAGGGACAGAGTCATGTCACCTCCCATCTGCTTAGTAAACATGTGAAGAAACAACAACAAGAACAGTGTATCCAACAGTAATATCTGATAAATCGTACTGGAAGGCAGCAAGTATTGTAAAATATAAAGACAGCCACCAGATAGAAAGTTCGATTCACCAGAAAGGCATGAGATTTGAAAATGTGAATATACTTAAGAACATATGTTCAAGTACATGTATAGCAAACTTTGACCTAACTATAAGGAGAAATTGAAAATTTTCATCATCAAAGAAGGAGATTTTTAAATGAATTTCTCAGTAATTGTGAGACTGTCCAGATAAAAGTAGTAAGATTATATTATTTAAAACTTATGAATCTTCTGATTTGAGCATTACATTGAAAAAGCTTGAGCTAATACATATAGTGTTAAACCAAAAACTGGAGAATTAACATTCTTTTCAAATACAGATGAAAATTAATATTAAATAAATGCTAATAGATAAAAATTAATCATTTGGTAGACCTTAAAGTCAAGACTCAAATTTCACAGGAACCAAAGAAGAGTAGAAGGGAAAAAATAAATATAAGAAAAAGTAACAAAAGAGAAAAAGAACATATAGTGTTAATAGAAAGGATCAATAAAGCCAAAAGTTTTTTCAATAATAAAACTGAAAAATATTAGCCATGATTAATTGTTTGAAAATATAAGAGAAGGCACAATAAATAACATTATCGATAACAAATGAACAGAAGTACAAGTAAAATAAGGGGGAAAAAATGAGGATATTATGAACTCCCTTATGCCAAAATGTTTAAACACTCAGACAAAATAGAAAAGTCCTAGAAAAATAAAACACTTTAAGAAGAAACTGAAAAACAGTACAGTCCTAAAATCAAAAGTCACTACTTTTTAAAACATCTGGCTTTACAGATGAGTTCTACCAAACATTCAAGAAATCAAAGTTATAATCTTACACAAACTTCCAGAAAACAGACAAGGAAGGTATACTCCTCACCTGATTCATGAAATCAGGTGAGGAATATACCTATGAAGAAAAGTACATTTCTTCAAGGTACATTTGAAGAAAAAGGACAGGTTGGGAAATCAGCCCTGATAGATGTCAAAATGCATTAAAGCTGTTTTAGTTTTAAAACTCAGTATTGCTCAGGAATAGTCAACTAGAGCAATAGAACATGATAGAAAGCCCAGAAACTGACCCACATACACTTGGAATTTTATGTCAGAGAGAACATTACAGATCAGTGAATAAAATTAGACTATTGATAAACGGTTCTGAGACTATCAGTTATCCCTGTAGGAAAAAAATAAAATTTCTATCACAGAATATACAAAAAATTAACTCCAGGTAAATTAAAGATATAAAGTTAAGAAATGAAACTATACTGTGACAACCTAGAAGGGTGAGAAGGAGTGGGAGGGAGATTCAAGAGGGAGGGGATATATGTACACCCATGGCTGATTCATAATGATATACGGAAGAAACCAACAATACTGTAAAGCAATCATCTTACAATTTAAAAAATAAATTAGAAAAAAAGAAAGAAAATGAAACTATAAAATATTTAGAAGGCTATGTAGGAGAATAACCTCATGCCCTCAAGGTAGGAAAGGATTTCTTAAATAAGATGTTAAAAGTACAAACTACAAAGGAATAGACTGATACATTCAACTACATTAAAATTAATAAATTCTATTTATCAAGATATACCATAAGTAAAAAGACATACCACAAACTATTAAAAGATATTTATAACAAATAGTTGATAAACTGGCAAAAGATTAGAACCCAGAATATACCAAGAATACTCAGAAATAAAAAGGAAAACCCAACAGAAAAATAGACTAAAAACCAAACAAGTTTCTCACTTAAAATGAAACACAAACGATAAAATATGAAAGAATACTCAAGCTTACTGTAACAGTAACCTGGGAAATGTGAATTAAAACTTTAAGGAGATACCAGTTTATACCAAATAGGTTAGAAAAATTTTAAAGCTGGACAATACCAAGTATTAGAGAATGCAGAAGAGGGAGAACAAAGCTGATGTGAGGACAAGTTGGGAAGCCCACTCTAAATGACAGCCAGGGATTATTTATTTAGGTTAAATGTGCCTAAGTCCTGTGGCCCACCAGTTCCGCTTCTGGTGCCATTTACTTGAAAGAGATTCCCCCTCTAGTGCAAAAATGCATGTACAAAAATGCACATAGCAACATGACGTATAAAGCAAAAACACTTAACACTACCTACACATCCATCAACACTAGAATCAAGTCATTCTGGCAGATTTACACAAGGGAGGACGATACAGTGGTGAAAATCGATGAACTATCGTCGAACATATCAATATGATTAAATGTCAGGGAAATAATTTTAAACAAGAAACATTTTTAAATTAAATTCTAATTTAAAATCTAATTTTAAGCCAAATGCATGATGCAGAATTCTATTTAAAGTAAAAACCCATATAATATTTTGCATACAGATATGACTCTGCTTATGTGCTCAGTTGTATCTGACTCTTTGCGACCACAGGGACCGCCACCCACCTCTGTTACTGGAATTTCCCAGGCAAGAATGCTGGAGTGGGTTGCCATTTCCTACTCCAGGGGATCTTCCCAACCCAGGGATCGAACCCACGTCTCTTATGTCTCCATTGACAGGCGGGTTCTTTACCACTGGTACCACTTGGGGAGCCCATAGGTATGGCTACATGTAGAAAAACTCTAAGGGAAAAGTGACTAAGTGATTAAGCGAACCTAAGGCTGTGGTTATACCTAGTGGGAGAAAAGGTGATATGACAGAAGGAAGGCAGGGAGCCTCTATATTCCAGCAATGGTCTACTTCTTAAGGGAACTGGAAGCTATACAGTGTGGATCATCTTATTTCTTTATGTATAAAAATACATTATTTTATATGTTTGGCATAATTCACTGATTTTTTAAAAATCTACTTAGACTGGTCTAATCTTTAGTTATACTTTTCAATATGTACAAATGTAGAAGGCTCCTTATTACAAGTTTTATCTTTTAAGGAAAAGAAGAGTCAAGCTCCAAACTGCCACTTGGGTATCACACATTTAAATGTACATTGCTCTTACCAGTGCCGTGAGAGGTAATTAAATGTAAACTCGAACTGGCTCAACACGTCTCCTCCTATGATATGAGAAAAATATTTGCTTTTGGAGAATTAATGACAATACATAGCAAGCTTCTTTGAACATAAACTTGCACAATCCAGTTTATTAGTTCTTCACACTGTTATAGGTTTCTGTTCATTATTTTCGTTGCATAAGCACATCTTTAAGAAAAATGATCTTTTAAAATCTTAGTAAAACACACAAATTAAGAAAGAGAATTAATTCAGAGAATAAAGAAATTCATATAAATAAAATAAAGAGGCTCACCAAAAGGTTTTTTACTTTAAGATGGACCATAAAGATTCTTCTATTTAAATAAATACTACTCACCGATATTGTGCATATTTAAAGGTAATTAAATATAGAAAAAGATGGAGTTTATCCATTTAAAGCTAAAGTATTTGGAGACACTAAGAAATTAATTTAAATCTGATTTTTAAAGTAATGCTTTTCTAAAATAGTGGCACAAGTCAATGATAAAATATAATGGTGTTTTTTGGTTGTTTTGTTCTTTTTTCGCTGTACCTTAAGGCCAGTGGAATTTCCCTGACCAGGGATTGAACGTGAGCCCCTGCAGTGGAAATGCAGAGACTTCTTAACCACTGAACCACCAGGGAAATCCCCATTTTTTTGTTTGGTACAAAATACATATATAATATTATATATTATATACATATAGATACATACACACATATATAATACATATATATATTTATAATCTTTGCAGATGTACATCTCTATATTAAATGAAGAATTCCTGTACTCTAAACAATTGCAATGTTAAAATGGAAAGCTAGTGGCAAGAAACTAAAAGCATACATACATAGGGTACAATAGTGACTACAAGCGAAATATAGCTACCACGACAGAGACTCTGGCAAATGTAAATAGTACCGAAA
The DNA here is from genome assembly GCA_917880005.1 of Nanger dama. Lineage (NCBI taxonomy): Eukaryota > Metazoa > Chordata > Mammalia > Artiodactyla > Bovidae > Nanger > Nanger dama. The sequence continues at coordinate 6,597,068 of CAKJTW010000032.1, read as the reverse complement.
TCACCAGCCGGATGTGCCTCGGAATAGGAGTTGTGAAAATCAATCTGAAGGAGAAAAGAGAACCATCTAGTATATATCACAAATTGAAGCCCACACTCCTACCCCGCAATGAAGTGAGGTGTGGGGAGATGATAGTCTAACCCAATGACAGCTGAGGATGCGTAGTAGTGACTGGACTCACTTTTCAAAGAAACATTTAATTTTATTATTTGTTTTTTTCTAAAAAAAATGATACTAGCAGCTGAGTTGTATGCTTCATGTCTTAACAGACAAAGCTGCTGCAAACATTTGTCTCTAACAGGATACATGAACAATCTCCAAGTGCAAGTTTAAATTTTTTATAGGACAGTATTAACCTGAATAACCAGAATATTAACCTGAATAACCAGTATTATCAGTGAATAACCAGAGGGGACTTTCATCAGGCAAGGTCACAATTTACAGTGGGGATATGGCATCTTCATATAGAAAAAATAAAAAGGAAAAAAAACCAAAAGCATGCTAACTTAGTTTTAAATAGAACCAGATAGTAGGGGTTTATACCTCTACTGTTAAGATCCACAGCTTGAAGAAAACATAAAATGTCTCAAATATTATTTGTGACTAAACAGAACATGACATCTATGGCTGTTTTTAGGGCACATTAGTCAATCTGCCCATGTGGATGAATTTACCCGGGGTAGCAAATGTGTAAGAGCAATGGACAAGAAGAGATGGAAATCTCATGAATATTGCATTGGGCAAAGTCTTATTTCCATATGAATCTGAATAACCTAAGTTTTTCTTTTCCTAAAATAGTCAGGTTTTTTAAATAATTTTTTTAATTTCATTTTTTTAGCACTGAAAACATTTTGTATTTAGGTATCGCCGATTAACAAGGTTGTGGGAGTTTCAGGTGAACAGGGAAGGGACTCAGTCATATATATACATGTATCCATTCTCCCCCAAAACCCCTCTCCCATCCAGACTGGCACATAACATTGTGGATTATCCATTTTAAATATAGCAGTGTGTACATACCCTTTCCAAAGTCCCTAACTATCCTAAAAGAGTCAGTTTTGAATCTTGGATAGGACAATATCATTCCCACAAAGTCATTAACCTGAAGCTATGTACTCACGGCAGCCATCGTCCTGAGGAATCCTTGTTCGATACCCAGGCTATGCCAGTTGATATCAGCCACCATGTGAGACGTAATTCCAAACAAGAAAGCTACCAATTTCTCTGTGTCCTGCCAAACAAGCAAATTAGAGTTGGGGGTGGGGGAAAGGTAGTTATAACAATCTTATTAAAAGGATTAACAAATATGAATTCATTTCCATTACTGAGACTTAACAAAACATCTGAGACAGGTATGTTGTAGTTACCCCCGAACCACAAAGGACTTTTTTGAAATGTTTCTGAGTGCCTTGAAACTGCTTTCAGATTTATTTGCTAGGGGAGCAAAATGACCATGTGACATGCCCCAAATTTTAACAATATTATTTATTGAAAATAAACTGAAGATGTAAATTTTGAAAAATCATTTGTTCAACTGTTAATTAGCTATTTACTATGTCCCATATGCTGTGTTTGGTATTGAGGCAGAAAGGTGAGTAGCCCTCAGAGTCTGGATTAAGGGTTGGGGTTAGAAATGGAGTTAATGCAGGTGCAACAATAGTACTTGGCAAGTCTGGAACAGAGTATTTTTAGGGTTACAGGCTGTTCCTACCTCATCCCAGGGAAGAGGATAGTTCTCCCGGATATAATGAATGCTTGCATTAAGAAATGGAGTCCAGTGAGTGCTCTCTGACACGTCATGGAATCGTCCTGACAAAACAGAGGCAACTGTCAGAGCTTCTTCTTGAAAGGTTGGAGATTCTCTTGTATATACATTCCACATCTTTGTTCAACAATTCATCTGTGGACACTTAGGTTATTTCCATGTCTTTGCTAATGTAAATAGTGCTTCAACAAACACTGGAGTACTTGTGTCTATTTGAACAACGGAATATTACTCAGTCGTAAAAAGAAATGAAAGTGGGTCATTAGTAGAGGTATGGATGAACCTAAAGACTATCACACAAAGTCAGAGAAAAACATTGCATATTAATACATAAACATGCAATCTAGAAAAATGGTACAGATGAACCTGTCTGCAAGGCAGAAATAGAGACAGAGATGTAGGGAACAAACATATGGGTACCAAGAGAGAAGCAGGGAATGAACTGTGAGATTGGGATTGACATACAGACATTAATATGCACAAAAGAGATAACTAATGAGAACCTGCTGTATAGCACAAGGAACTCTACTCAGTGTTCTATGGTAACCTAAATGGGAAGAAAATACAAAAACAGGGATTAGTTCATTTCAGTCGCTCAGTCAAGCCCGACTCTTTGCGACCCCATGAACCGCAGCACTCCAGGCCTCCCTGTTCATCACCATCTCCCGGAGTTCACTCCAACTCACATCCATGGAGTCAGTAATGCCATCCAGCCATCTCATCCTCTGTCGTCCCCTTCTCCTCCTGCCCCCAATCCCTCCCAGAATCAGAGTCTTTTCCAATGAGTCAACTCTTCGCATGAGGTGGCCAAAGTACTGGAGTTTCAGCTTTAGCATCATTCCTTCCAAAGAAATCCCAGGGTTGATCTCCTTCAGAATGGACTGGTTGGATCTCCTTGTAGTCCAAGGGACTCTCAAGAGTCTTCTCCAACACCACAGTTCAAAAGCATCAATTCCTCGGCGCTCAGCCTTCTTCACAGTCCAACTCTCACATCCATACATGACTACTGGAAAAACCATAGCCTTACCTAGACGGACCTTAGTCGGCAAGGTAATGTCTCTGCTTTTGAATATACTATCTAGGTTGGTCATAACTTTTCTTCCAAGGAGTAAGTGCTTTTAATTTCATGGCTGCAATCACCATCTGCAGTGATTTTGGAGCCCCCAAAATAAAGTCTGACACTGTTTCCACTGTTTCCCCATCTATTTCCCATGAAGTGATGGGACCAGATGCCATGATCTTCGTTTTCTGAATGTTGAGTTTTAAGCCAACTTTTTCACTCTCCTCTTTCACTTCCATCAAGAGGCTTTTTAGTTCCTCTTCACTTTCTGCCATAAGGATGGTGTCATCTGCATATCTGAGGTTATTGATATTTCTCCTGGCAATCTTGATTCCAGCTTGTATTTCTTCCAGTCCAGTCTTTCTCATGATGTACTCTGCATATAAGTTAAATAAGCAGGGTGACAATATACAGCCTTGATGTACTCCTTTTCCTATTTGGAACCAGTCTGTTGTTCCATGTCCAGTTCTAACTGTTGCTTCCTGACCTGCATACAGATTTCTCAAGAGGCAGGTCAAGTGGTCTAGTATTCCCATCTCTTTCAGAATTTTCCACAGTTTATTGTGATCCACACAGTCAAAGGCTTTGGTAGATGTATGTATACAAATAGCTGGTTCACTTCAACATACAACAGAAACCAACACAACACTGTAAAGCAACTATACCCCAATTTTTTTAAAAAGTTGGAGATTCTCAGTGAAATATTCTACCACCACTTGCAGTGTGGCTGCGTTCCTCTGCCTTCCCTCCAAGCCTCTTAGTTTCCTGGGTCAATATTCAAAGGAGGCCTCTAGGACAGAATGGCCAGCCAAAAGAAAAAGGAGCCTTAACTGCTCATAGCATCTAGAAATAGCTGGGCTGCAAGAGAAGCTGGAAGTGTTAAGTTATGTACCCTAAAGCTAAAGAAATAAACTGTTCCTGTTTTTGGTTTTTTTTTTTGGGTGTTTTTTTTTTTTTTAATCTTTTCCATCACAGTCAGCCTCCCTAACAGCACAAAAGAAAAAACCAGATATTCCAACAGCTTTCAAGTATTTGAATTTATAATATTTTTAAATGGGGTGTGCTATATGCCTCTTTATTCCCACAGGAGGGGTGAGTGAAAAGAAAACAGGAACGGACATCTATTCTAAGCCTTCAAGTGCCAGATTCTTCATGGAGTGTCACATGTCATAGAAGCAATCAAAAGCAAAAGTCCAGAGTTCAGATCCCTCAAGTCAAATTCTTTAGATCATTATTAAATCTAAAATAGCCTAACGATTTTTGTTTAAAGTATAACTGAAGCACATTTAACTTAATATTATCTTGGGTTTGCATAACACTTGACAAAATAACATATGTTAATGCCAACAGCAATTCAGTATAGCAGCTAGGCATGCGTTAATTATTACTGTTAAATAGTAACTAATGTAGATATGACTATGTTGCAGACATGGAAACTGAGACTCAGCATGGAAGGGGCTTTTTCAAGGTCACACACTAACAGATAACATTCAAGGAATAAAAACTCGAACCTTTTGATTTCCTTCAAAATGTTCTCTCTTCTGCCATGAAGCAGGAGAGTAATTCAGAGTGCTTAGAATAAAGCTTTCAGAATTTCTACCCTTAAGCAAGTAAGTTTCCGTTAAATGGAAACCACAGCCGAACTAAGTCATTGATCAACAACAGTGGAAAATATAATGTGTTGTTTGATATTTGTTTGAGTCTGAGCTGTTCCTATCAAACCAAGGAAAAGCAACATCATCTGGTCTGTAAGTCTTCATCTTACCTCTCTCACAGATGCTAGGGTAAAATGAGTCAGGAAACACGGATCCAGCCTGATATGCATCCTGGTGCCTAAGTAACAGCTGAGGAGCAGGAAAATACAGAGGTTAGAGGGCAAGAGTCAGCAGCCTGGGAAAAGCAGGCCCAGGTGTGGGAAGTTAGAATGATGTGACGGTAGCGGAGAAGTGATGAAAGGAAGAAGTGAAGGAAGGCAGGCATAAAAAAGAACTCTTGTATCAATATAATTCAAACAGCACCCTACCAAATGCAATTTCAGGTTCTTTCCTACCCAAAACAAACAAGCTGGTCAAGTAGCAGTTTAAAAAAAAATCACCTATTTAAATTAAATCTTTTGCTTTTTTTCTGTCCACCCAGAAGAATAAGATTTCTCCAAGACTATTTCACTGACCCAGCACTGGTATGGGGTAAGTTTTTCGATGACCTAGTGACAGCCAGTAAAATGAGAAAAATACAGACATGGACACATATATGTTTATCAGGGCTTCCCAGGCGGCGCCAGTGGTACTTGCCACTAGCTACCCACTTGCCAGCGCAGGAGGCACAGGAGATGCAAGGAGATGCAAGTTTCATCCCTGGGTCAGGAAGATCCTCTAGAGAAGGAAATGGCAACCCACTCCAGTACTGTGGCCTGGAGAATCCCATGGATAGAGGAGCCTGGTGAGCTATAGTCTATGACTCTACTCCACAAAGAGGTAGACGTGACTGGGTGACTAACAGCGCCCCCCATCCCCAACACGTGTATATATATCCATACACATATACATATATCAGTTCATATCTATTTGTGTGTGTATGTTTATAGTTGCTATCTCTGCTTTAGAGTAAGATGATATCCTTTATAAATTAAAGGTTAAGATTATAACCTTTTGGAAGGTTACAAAAATACCCTTTCCCATTTCCAAAATGATGTATAAGTCGGCGGTAGAGGTTTTCTTCCCAGCGATCTTCCTTGCTGGCGTGGCTCACTGCATCCCATTCCAACCCCCTTATGGCTACACCCAGATGAGTGCTAGGGCCTAGAAAATGAAGACTGCATTTCCCCCAGCTGCTACTGAGGGGCCACTTCTCCCTTGTTTGTTCCCAGCCAGCATGGAAGTGTTTGGCCTTCTGGCAGCAGAAGTGGAGGGGGCCCAGGTGATCACAGGCAGAGGAGAGGGCATCTAATTTGCTACTAAGGAGTGTGGCTGGGGTGATGATGTCCCAGAGCCAACAGTCAAGAGGGCGGCTTCTTACTTGCCAAACCACATAGGAGACAGGTGGACATGGAGCTCGTGAATGGAACAGTGTTCGCTTGACTGCTTAGCAGCTCTGGCAAGCCAGTTCTGTGTGTTGTTCTGGGAGTCCTTTCCGGATACGCAGCTTAGAGTCTGCTCCTCCATTTCTCATAGTTTCTCAGCACTGAATTCCCTAATACATGGTCTTGTACCCTTCTCAGCATGAGGAGTTTCCTCTTATGGAAACCCAGAGGGGTTTCCACTATCTGCAAATGAACTCTGACCCAATGGACAAGAGAAAAGTCTGGCAATCCAACTTTTAATTTTTCACTAGGGACTTACTAATAACATAGGCTAGATGTAGAAGCAACAAAGAAGTACCTCAAAGAACTTGAAACAGAAGGAAATACAGTAGTACCTACTTTTTTGTTTTTGCTTTTTCAAGCAGTGTCTCATCCCCAGTCTTCTACAGACAGAATCACTTCCATACTGAGCAGGTGAGGCAGACCGACCACAGGGGAACAAGGGTGGCACATCCATTCCCACTACAGTATTTGGCTCAGAGATGTTTGCTTGACAAAAGCTACTTCAGCTAGAATGTCCCCCAAGACTTTTCAGCTAGAGCTGTGGGGAGAAGAAAGAAGATGCTTTCTTCTCTTCAGGGTTTTGTTTAAGATGATGCTCTATCTCCATCTTATTTATTTTTGGCCACACCTTGCAGGTAACTGGGATCTTAGTTCCCCAAGGATCATTGAACCTGTGCCCCCTGCAGTGACAGAGCAGATTCTTAACCACTGGACTGCCAGGAAGCCTTCAACTCTCCAGGGATTTTAAACTTAGAAACTGAGTTCTGGATAGCCAGTGTCTAGGAGAGAGAGTACCACTTAGACCTCTTAGTCCAGTTTGCCCCAGGCTTATCAGTTACATGAACCCTTACATGAAAAAAAGTCTTTTTCTAAAGACAGTTGGAGTTGGACTTTTGCCACTTAAAAGTAATAATTAACTTTGCTGAATATTTATCTTAGCAGCCACTGTAATGGTCACTTTATATGTATTAAGACTTGTTGAATCTGCATCTCCCGGTGAGATAGTGTTATTTAACAGGGAAAAATAATGCTAAAGCAAATTTTAAATAATTCTAAAGCAAATCTTAAAAAGTAAAGGTGTCAGGTGGGAGGGAAGCTCAAGAGGAGAGGATACACATATACATATAGCTGATTCATGCTGTTGCAGAGCAGAAATGAACAACATTGTAAAGCAATTAAACTCCAATTAAAAATAAATTTTAAGAAAAGGTGTCAGAAAAAAAATCACGAAACTGCTAGGGGGAAAAGAGTACAGAAGGAGGATATGTCCTTCAGATATAAAAATGCACCAAAAGACACAGATCAATGAAACAGAATAGAGAGTAAAGAAATAGATTCAACAATAATAACTTAATGCGTGATAGAGATGAATAAAGGATGGAGTAATTGACAACTGTGTTGGCATAACTCCACTGCAATGAACACTCCATTCTTGCAGGGAATCCATACTTAACCTATATGACACTGACTTGAAATTGACATTATCAGTAATAGGTCACTGGGTCCCTATCACGCTTTATGCAAAAATTAAGTACAAGATGAGTTAGAGAGTTAAATGTCAAAAACAGAGCCATGAAAATAACAAGACACGTTTTAAGTGAATAATTGTATAATCTCAGAATGGGAATGATATTTCTAAGCAAAACATACAGGCAGAAACCATGAAAGAAAAGATTGATGCACTTAACTACACAAAGATTTTAATGCTGTGCATGGTAAAAAGAACCAGAAACAAGTTTAAGAGAAGAATAAATAACCACCAGAATCATTTGACACATGATAAGATGCTATCTTTAGTAAAACAAAAAGTCATTCTTCACATCAAGATTAATATCCTAAGAGAAAAATTAGCAAAGACACAGGCAATTCATAGAAGAAGCAATAGAAACAGTCAATAAACACTTGAAAATATATTTAACCTCATTGATAATAAACCAATTATTTGTCAATATAACCTATAACAAAATACCATTTTCACATATTGGCAAAAATGAAAAAAATAATAAAAACAGATTTCTAAAAGTAAATCTGTTTCCAAAGCTGAGGATAAAGAAATTTCAATGATCTACAGGAACAGTTAAGGATATTAATCCTCTCTTGGTCCCATATGTCTTCCCTGTTTTGTTTTCATTTTTCATTTGTTTCTGGGCAAACGGGATTCAACTAGCAGTACCAGGGCTAAAGAGACTTGCTCCTTGGATTATCTACAAGGAGATCAAGCATGTCAGAACCAGAACTCATATAAAGGATAATGGAGGTCAGGTTTCTCACTGTTGCAGAAAGGAGTTACAGATACGAAACTGGAGAAGATTAGATTAGATCCTGTGCTGATGGACTGGAATTGGAGATGTTTTCATGTGAATCCAGGGTTTGACACAGACACAAAAGCCAAGTTGAAATGAATTCTGGGACAATTTGAGCATCGAGATAAATAATATTAGTAACGTGATATACAGCTTCCCTGGTGGCTCAGACGGTAAAGAATCTGCCTGCCATGTGGGAGACCTACATGGGTCTGATCTCTGGGTTGGGAAGATCTCCTGGAGGAGGGCATGGCAACCCACTCCAGTATTCTTGCCTGGAGAATCCCATGGACAGAGGAGCCTGGCAGGCTACAGTCCTTGGGGTCACAGAGAGTGAGACACGACTGGGCAACTAAGCACTGCACATAATGTGATATAAACCACTGATAAGAGAGGAATCCATGAATATATAATATAAAGAGATAGATAAATGGGGAAGAAGAGGCTTTACCTTATAGTAGAATCCAAATTTATAAATGTACAAGGACTGACAGAACCAGATAAATATTTGGCAAACATCAATGGATGTTTAGACTCAATGGATGCTAAAAAGTTTAACGAGAAACAGAATATTTGCATTACCTCAATATATCTCCCTACAAAATATTTACTATTTTAAAAAGTAGAAAATATTTATTAACTTTCCAATGTAAAATGTGGCAGACACCATCTTAACCAAAATTATCATTAACAGCAATAGGACTTTTGCTTCCAGGAAGATAGAGTGGGTGTACTTACCCTGTTCTTTTGCTAAATACAGCTGAAACTCTGGACACTGTGTACAAAAAGAATATAACTTATGACTCAAAGGTGGATAAAAATATGCACATTGAATAGGAGCTAAAGAGTAATGATGTGGTGAATTCTGTGGATTTTCTTTCTGCTTCATGTAGTCCAAACAGGATATTGGAAAAGCCAGCTGCCTAGAAACTCTAATGGGTATAGATAAAACAAAAGCCTGCAACTCTCAGGCCACAAAACCAGGCATGGGACACCCTAGCAAGACAGAACTTCTGCACAGTAACCTCCCTACTCTAGACAAACACCAAAAGAAAACACACAGCCCCACACTTCCTCACCACTAGCTAAGGTCTCGCGGGGAGCCTAGGCTTGCCCCCTCCCCAGGCTGCAATGAGGTGCCCCGGCTTCTCTACTGCAGTGGTTATCAGAGAGGGCTAAGGAGGGAGCCAGGACTTTCATCCCTGCCATCCTGTCCCCTACCCTATGGTATCAGTGAGACCATGAGGAGAGTCTGGACATCCAATCCCAACTGGAACAAGGGATCTCTCCCCTTCCCTGCTGTGGGGAGGGGGCAGTATAAGAAGAGGCCCAGGGGAGATCAGGACATCCACTCCATCCAGGTAAGAGGCCACCTCTGCCTTCTGACCTCAGTAAAGACCACGGTGAGGAGCAGCCATTAGGGTACTCCTATCCATCCTGGCCAGGGAGGCATCAAGAGAGGCCCAGTGAGGAACCTTATATTCTAAGCCCCGTTGGCAGTTAGGAAGGAGTGTCCCCTGACCCCTTCTACTGCCTGAGTGGTTTCAGAAGAAGACAACTAGAACAGGAAGTTTAAAGAAGAGCCAGAGTCTCATAACCTAATACCTAAAACGTCCAGGCTACAATCGAAGATCACTCATCATACCAAGAACTAGAAAGATGTCAAAAGGAATCAAAGAAGACAATCATCAGATGCCCACAAGGAGATGGCAGGAATTTCTGAATTATCTGACAAATACTTTATAGCAACCCTCAGAAAAATGCTTCAGTGAACAACTGCAAACACATCTGAAACAAAACAAAAAAAAAAAAGAAGAAAGAAGGTTCTCTCAAATAGAAGACATAAAGAGCTGAATGAAAAATACAACAGCTGAAATAAAAGTTAACATCACCAGAAATGGTTCAAGTTGACATTAAGGGCCTTTTGATAAAGCACAATGAGAAGAGTACAGCGTCACTTGAATGGTGACAGTATTTCTGCCCAAAACTAACCTGCAGGAGAATCTAATCGTGAGGAAACATCAAACAAAACCAAATGAAGGTGCGTTCTACAGGGTTACTGGGTTGTACTTTTTCAAACTATTGAGGACAATAGAGAGAAGGTAGGCCCAAGGACCTGTTCCAGGTTGGAGAAGCTCAGAGGGAACTGAAAGCTGAACACCTGCTTCTGTATCAGTCCTGGAGCCGTGAAGTGTGCTGAGCCAACTGCTGAAATCTGTAAGAGCCTGGGATTGGGCGACAGTGTTATTTCTATGTTGATTTCCTGATTGTCGTTATTATCACACTGTAGTTATATAGATGTATATAGTAGTATGTATATGTACACACAAATATATAGTCCTTGTTTTTAGGAAATATAGTCCCTCCTTAGCCATGGTTTTGCTTTCCTTGGTTTAGTTACCCAAGTTCAAAAATATTAAAATGGGGCTTCCCTGGTGGTCCAGTGGTTAAGAATCTGCCTTGCAAAGCAGACGACACCCCGTTTGATCCCTGGTCCAGAAAGATCCCACATGCCATGGAGCAACTAAGCCTGAGAGCCACAACTGCTGAGCCCACATGCCGCAACTATGGAAGCCCACGAGCTTAGATCCCATGCCCCACAACAAGGAAAGCCACTGAAGTGAGAAGCCTGCGCGCCACAAGGGAGTAGCCCCCGTTCCTCACAGGTAGAGAAAACCCATGCACAGCAGTGAAGACTCAGCACAGCCCAAAATAGATAATCTCAGATGGAAAATTTCAGAAATAAGCAATTCCTAATTTTTAAACTGGCCACCATTCTGAGTATGATGAAAGCTCGCACCATCCTGCTCTATCAAGCATCCCTTTGGCCACTGTATCCTGCCTGTTAGGCTCCATCATCAGACCTGCAATCTAGGTAGTACAGTGCTGTGTTCGAGTAGATCTTACCTTACTCAGTAATGGCCCCAAAGCACAAGAGGAGTGGTGCTGGCAATTTGGACATACCAAAGAAAAGCCGTAAAGGGCTTTCTCTAAGTGAAAAGGTGAATGCTGTGAACTTAATAAGGAAAGAAATATTCTAGCTATGAAATTGTGAAGGAAAAGGAAATTTTTGCTAGTACTGCTGCAGCACCTCAAACCGCAAAAGTACAGCCACAGTATACAATTAAGTGCTTAGATAAAATGGAAGACAATAAATTTGTTCAGTAAATTATTTTGATAGGAAGACCATAGTTACATAATATTTATTACATATATTGTTATGATTGGTCTATTTTTAGTCACTGTTGTTTCTCTTACTGTGCCTAATCCATAAATTAAGCTTTATCATAAATGTGTACTTATGTGTAGGAAAATACAGTATATATGAGGTATTTTTCCAGTGGTCATGTATGGATGTGAGAGGTGGACTATAAAGAAAGCTGAATGCCAAAGAACTGATGCTTTTGGACTGTGGTGTTGAAGAAGACTCTTGAGAGTCCCTTGGACTGCAAGGAGATCCAACCAGTCCATCTTAAAGGAGATCAGTCCTGAATATTCATTGGAAGGACTGATGCTGAAGTTGAAACTCCAATACTTTGGTCACCAGATGTGAAGAGCTGACTCATTCGAAAAGACCCTGATGCTGGGAAAGATTGAGGGCAGGAGGAGAAAGGGGATGACAGAGCATGAGATGGCTGGATGGCATCACCAACTCAATGGACATGAGTTTGGGTAAACTCTGGGAGTTGGTGATGGACAGGGAGGCCTGGCGTGCTGTGATCCATGGGGTCACAAACAATCAGACAGGACTGAGCGACCCAACTGAACTGAATTGTCCACAGTTGCGGGCATCCACTGAGGGTCTTGGAACATATCCCCTGAGGGTAAAGGGAACTACTGGACACAAGGGTGAGTTGAAGGGTAAGGACAACCACTTCAGCAATTAACTCTCAAATGGCCCAGGGGAAAATCATATGCATACATCGGCTCAGAAGGCAAATAGGATAAGTTATCAACATTTGGTGCAATTAGGTAAAAGTCATACAGAAAGTATTTGTCTAATTTTTTTCAACTTCTCTATCAGTTTTAAATTATTTCAAAATAAAAAGTTAACATAGGAAACTGGTTAAATAAATTATGGTACAGAGAATTATGTAATTGTTAAAAATTATTCTAACAACTTCTACTGATATGGACATGAACAAATATATGATCTCTCTGATATAGTAAATGATGAAAAGGCAAGTTTACAAATAACGTAACTTTAAATTTTTTTTTACCATCAGTTTCTATTAGTTCTATGATCAGAAAAGATCAAACCTATTCTATGGGCAGTGAGGGAGAAGCAGAGCAAAGAAAAGACAGCAACCAACCAAACACCATTGTTCTGATTTCCTGGTTAATACACACTTAATTTATTTAATAAATTATTATATATTTATCTATTTATTCTTGTAGAAGGACTAAAATCAGGGCAATAATGACCACCAAACTCTGGGAGATTGTGAAGGACAGGGAAGCCCACTGCAGTCCATGGGGTCATAAAGAGTCAGACACGACTTAGCGACTGAACAACAAAATTATCACCAATGTGAGATACGTTTGGTTCTTACAGTTCTTGTACATTAATAAACTGATTTTCTCAGTTTTATGCATTAGTCTCTTATTAACTTGATTATGGTAAGTTAGAAGGGAAAGACACTCAGTCGTGTCCAACTCTTTGCAACCCCATGGACTCTATAGTCCATGGAATTCTCCAGGCCTGGTTTGGGAAGATCCCCTGGAGACGGGAAAGGCTATCCACTCCAGTATTCTGGCCTGGAGAATTCCATGGACTGTATAGTTCATGGGGTGGCAAAGAGTCGGACACAGTTGAGCAACTTTCACTGTCTTAATACTAGAGTAGATAGCCTTTCCCTTCTCCAGGGGATCTTCCCAACCCAGGGATCGGACCCAGGTCTCCCTCATTGTGAGAGGATTCTTTTATCAGCTGAGCCACAAGGGAAGCCCAGGAATACTGGAGTGGGTAGCCTATCCCTTCTCTAGGGGATCTTCCCGACCCAGAAATTGAACCGCGGTCTCCTGCACTGCAGGTAGATTCTTTACCAACTGAGCTATCAGGAAAGCCACGGTAAGTTAAAGTCATTATAAATGCAGTCACCTCAGGATGGATCAGCAAAAGATAATCCCAGAACCAACAGAACCCAGACCCTAAGTGTGCAGGGCTTGCTGAGCACCGCCAGCCTGTGGGGCCCGTCTAGCATCCTTGGGGTAGCCTCCCTCTGGATCCTTTCACCAAACTGGACCAATGAGTCCAGCACTCACCAGAGAGCAGGTTTTAGTAGAGAGAGAGAGAAACTCCAAAGACCCCACATACGAAGTTATAAAACAGATCCTCAATCTTTGAAAAGAGGTTTTTGATAACATGAGAAAAGCTAACATAACCTCTGTCTTCATGAGTTAAAAGGGGGAGGTGTGCGTTCTCAGGGCACTCAAGCCGTTTCCAGTGACGACATCAGTGTGCGGATTAGGACCAGTGTCGAGGGGAAGGATGTGTGTCCATTTAGCATGTTTTAAGTTAGTGATGCAAGCTTGAATACCTCTACTAGAAAATCACCCTGGGAACACTCAGGATTGATTGTTCACACCATGAATCAGGCAGATTCTTGCTTCTCCTCTTTCCTACCAACTTTCTATCAGGGTCAGTGAAGACGGCTAATATAGATGCTGTTTTTTTCCCTAGAGGGCTTGCTAAATTGGTGAATAAGGAAGCTGAAACTTATGACTAAAAGCAGTTTATGAACAATGCTAGATTTCAGTTATTATATCATCCTGCTTTCCATACTGGATTACCAACACTTACTGGTAAATAATTTGATCCAATTCTGAAGTCACAGAGAATTTAACCACTCTTCTCAAAGGTAATATTTAAGAATCATCTTTGTCACACAGTTTTATTTAGCTATAGAATTAGAAAGAGTGTATAGTGCCAGAATGGTTTCAACTAATTTGAAGATGGATAAAGGTAAGTCATCAGCTAGTTGTACCAAGAATACAGTGGGCAGAAAAGTCTTAATCTCAAAGCATACTTCAATAAATACTTACTTCTTCCCATGAGGATGCAATTTTTACATAACACAGAGAGATAAGAAATGGGAAAATGTGGCTTACATATAACTTTTCTTTACAAAAAGAAATAAGGTGTACCGTTTTAAGAAATTCTCTCCAACACTGCTTTCAAATGTTTTTTGCACTATAATTTATATAAAATATTTCACTATTATATATATTCAAGTAGCGCTAAAGGAGATATACATTTTAACCCCAAATATTAATATTTTATAAAGACAAAAAAGGACTCATCTTTTAAATTGAAACTAGATATTTCAGTATCTGTTAGGACTTTTGCCACCTAGGAGAGGAAGGTAATGCCCAAGGAATGAAAGAAAAAAATCAAACTTCTTACCTCTTTGTAGTTAATACTCCCATCCTGAAGGTGGAGAAACTCCAGAGCTCTGTGTCCTGAAAGGATGAGTATATAAATGAATTAAGTCCAAGTATAACTGAAAACAGAACTGCCTGAAGATTGTTTTAAAAGGAAAAGATATAATTTTGTGCTTGTAATTGTCAAAGAAGTGGGACATGAAAATTTAGTTTGTACTAGTAATTTTCATTAGCCAATAGTTAGATTCAAACAATATTTATATTGTTACAATACAAATCAAAATTACAGTTTCTGCTTAACTAGCTCTTATGACCTTGGGTAAGTTACATTACCTCTCTAGGCTTCAGTTCCCCCTTATGTAAAATTAAGTAAATAACATCCATCTTATAGGTTTGATGAGAGAATCACACACAAAAAAAAGAAAAAGGCTAAGTGATGCATTAATGATTGACACATGTCAAAAACTCAAACAGAAGTTATATTTTGTTTCAACAGCCCACTGGGGTAGACAAACCAAGTTTATCTGTACAATACAGGGTGTAAACCATGGACTGAATCAATGACCCACAAATGTTTTCTCATCATTGGACTACTTTAGAAGGAGAAAAAAAAAGTCTCAAAAGCCACATGCTCCACCCACACACCCACACCCATAAGATATGCACACCCACACCCTCAATCTTCTCAGTATCAATAACAGGAACACTCCTTGTGAAGAGACAGTCAAAGGTGACACCTTAGTTCTATTGAAGTCACATCCACAAAAATCTAGCCACTACCATAGTATAAGCATTTATATCACAAAGAGACAAAGTCATAGCAGACAGAAATAACAGGTACTTAGGATTATAGAGGTTTACAGACTGAAACCAATGAAGGAGGCCAATTCTAATTAACTCACACAAATGTCAGTCATCCATGCAGGCCTTATATAAGAAGTGAAAACAAGAACCAAGATATTTATGAAATCATGTAAGTTATTGGCAAATAATTATCAAAGTTTTAATCTCTTTGTATAAGAATCCTCAATATCTGTGCAGATTTGGAATTGCCTTCAATTATGACCACATAAACATGTTATATTTATATTAACATATTAATTATTAGGACCCTTGTTTGGCACCTACTGAAGAAAGGCAAGCAATTATCTGAATTTTAAAAATTTTGAAATGTCATCTGCCTTGCTAATTTTTTAACTCTAAAGATTAAAAAGTTGAATATCCTCACTTATACTTGTTCCTCTTCGGCCCACTGCTAGAGTTTTTAGCAATTTCAGTTTCACAGAACTTAGATGTGCAAGATAATTTAGAATTCATTAAGAAGTTCAGCCCCCTCATTTTGCAAAAGAGAAAGTGAGTTGCCCAGAGTCACTGACATAGTTTATAGCAGAGCTGGTATTAAAACCTACGCCTGATTCCCTTTTCCACTGCCTCCTGAGTCTAACATCTAACATCTTAGATGTTAAATGACTAACATTTTAGCATAGATGTTTCATGAAAGAACACTGGACCAACTGTTAGGATATGTAATTCTAGACTAGGTTGCTAACGAGTTAGCTGTGAAAACTCTCTGCGATCAGTTTCCTCTGTTGTAAAATAAAGGAACTGTACTCAGTGACCTCTAGTATTCCTTCAAATCATAATTCTGTGATCATATAGTTCTTGCCCAGCAGAGCTCAATATTCTGCTTTGCACTGATAAATTTTCATATTTTTTTAAATTGGGGGATAGTTGCTTTACAATGTGTGTTCGTTTCTGCTGTATAACAACGTGAGTCAGTCATAAATATGCATATATCCCCTCCCTCTTAAGCCTCCCTGCCCCCTTTCCAAATTTTCACTTTTCATTCATAATCTTGTTCTGCTTTGAACCTTCATAATCTAAAACATTGTTACTGTTTTTATCTGAAGAGTGAAAAACATTACGAATACATTTCATCCAAGAACCAACCTTTTGTGCTACCATCTACCTTTATCCAGATCACTCAGCCTTTGCCCCGAGCTCATAGGCATCAGCTTATTATATCCCTGGGCTCCCCAAATCCTGCCATCATTCTGGGCATCTCTAATACCAGGGGCCATTCAAATTCCCCTGCTTCCTTGCTCTCCCTGAACCCAGCCATCTTTAAAGCTGTTTGTCTCAGGGGACCCAGTCCCATGGCTACAAGTGGTCCTTCACATATACTTGGAAATGTAAAAACAAAAATAGATTCCTCTACTCCTACCATACTACCCCCATCTTTCTCTTCTCCCATTCTATCAGTTCTTCGGCTTCATAGGACATCCCTCACCCCCCCACCCAAGTTTATCCAGTTCCTATTTCCCCATGCAGAGAAACAGCCCGAGACCCAGTGATCAAAGCACCTTCCTGCTTCTCCATAGACTTCACTCCGAAAGTCAGTCCCCAACCCTGGACGACTCCAGCCTGGGCTTTCTCCCCTTCGCTGTGCATGGCTCAGGGCAGCAGGGGAACCTGTCGTCAACACGTGGGATAGATTTTAAACCCCCCCCCTTAACGTTTCTGACAGATACACTGTCCTTCATACCGTGACAAGAGGCTGCCACTTACCTATTTCTACGTGTGTCGAAATGCCACACGGTGAACTTCTAGGGAAGAGGAAGCCCAGCAGCACCAGCAGTCCCGACCAGAATCTGAAAGCAGGCATGCTCTCATTACTCTCCCGCTCCTATGGTGACGAGCAATGCTCAGAGCTGCGGCAGCACGCAGTCTAGAAGCCTGGCCCAGACCAGCTGCTCTCCCTCTAACCAGGTCACTGACACGGGAAACCCTGCCTCATTTCAAAATAATATCATTTCCCAGTGAAGTCAACTGTTTAACTACTGTTTAACTTCACCAGGACAGCAAACAAACTCCACCTGGGAGAGGAAAGGAAAAAAAAAGGGATAAACTGAAATCTCAATGCCTCCTGGTAGGAACATTCCCATCATGATCTGGTTTCTCCTGGATTTCTTTTTAATATGACATTTGGATTGAGATGCAAGCAAAGTTGTCTCCAAATAGTCTTTGCTTTCTTTAAAAAAAAAAAAAGATACTGATAACATTTATCTTTAAAAGATATTGATTGTATTGATAATCCATATATGGGACCACCTCACCTCACAAGAGTCGATTTCTCTTGCATCTTTCCACGCATACATCTGGTTGCCCTGCTTCCTCGGCCTCTGCAGCCACAAGTGCTGGGAAAGCTTTTATAATGATCAGTTGGAACCAGCTTCTCTTGCAGTATTTGGCAACAGATAATGACACTTGTATGGGATTACGCAACAACTACTCCTGGTCTCTTTCTCCCCGGCTGTTCTTATAGTGCTTATCCAGAACCTGCTGCCTGGTCAGATTCCTGCAAGCAAAGATGCTGATAACACTTTCAGCGGGGGAGAGGGGAGTGTGAGTGGGGAGAGACAGATTTTGGACCAAGAAAGAAGGATTCAGAAAATGAGAGGTTCAGAATATACCTGACAGACAAGTATGCAATCTACTGCATTTGATCCGTGGGAGAACTTAGGTGTAACTCTTTGTAGAAATGATGGTGATCTTAAGACTCGAATGACGCATAACATTAGAAGCAGGAAAGTTGATTTTGAAAGAGGGGGAGGACACAGCGTTCATTCTCAGGTTAGCCAAATGGAAGCGAAGAAGAGAAGACGGGATGGTCTGAGACCCTCAGGTGTCTGCCAAGTTTCCTTTGCTCCTTCAAAGCCCCAAGGAGAACAATGCAAACAGCTCTTCCCCAACCCCGATGGCATGAAGCCCTGCTGCTCCTGACTGTAGGTCAGAGGCCATAAACTGAGTGTTTTGTTTGGCAAATGGACTGTTTTATAAACTTAGGCCATTTTTTTTAAAACAGGAAAAATCTGCATAGAAATCTAGATTTCTGGGAATTCGCTGCTGGTCCACTGGCTAGGATTCTGTGCTTTCACTAGCTGAGAGCCCCAGGTTCAATTCCTGGTGCGGGAACTAAGATCCCCAAAGCTGTGCAGCACAACCCCTAAAACACACACAAAAAACCTGACTTCTAGCTGTTTTTAAAAATAAACAAAGAACTGGCTTCATGAACTGATTTCCCCATATGCGAGGACCACCAGCTGGAGCTCCATCCAGCTGGCAGGTCTCTATCCCCAGCCAGAGGTACCCGCCCCACGTTCCCCCGTCCCCACCAGCCACACGATGCGTGCAGCCTGCTGGACCCTTCTGGCCACCAGAGGCCGTGGAGTTTGCTCCCTTCCCTGCAGCCTACCAGGCTCCTCCATCCATGGGATTTTCCAGGCAAGAGTACTGGAGTGGGGTGCCATTGCCTTCTCCGATATGAGTAGTGGCTCTGGTAAGCCCAGAAGAACTTTCCCTGGTGGCTCAAAAGGTAAAGAGTCTGCCTGCCGTGGGGGAGACCCAGGTTCCATCCCTGGCTCAGGAAGACCCCCTGGAGAAGGAAATGGCAACCCACTCCAGGATTCTTACCTGGAAAATCCCATGGGCAGAGAAGCCTGGTGGGCTACAATCCATGGGGTCGAAAAGAGTTGGACATGACTGAGCAACTTCACAAGCCCAGAAGACTCAGGAGTATACAATGACTGACAAAGTAAGAGGGCTGCAAAGGGTCAACAGGGAAGATGAAGCACTGCCTGAAAAGGATATCTAATCAGATTTAATAAAACAAATCATCCACAAAGCTCCAGAGAAAGAAACAGGTTCAGGGATCTGTAACTAAGCAATACTAATCCCGAGTTTCTCATTACATATAATTTTTTGTGTTTACGGTTCAGAAAAACTTAATTTTATGTATGCAACAGAATGAGAGGTAATTACTTGCTTAGGCAGTCTTAGTGTGATAGTTATGAGATAGGGCTTTACAGGACAATACTGCTTGAGCTTTTGTGAAGTTTGTGTTACCTTTGTAACCACGAAAACAAAGATACGACTTTTAAAGGAAAGTTAAAATACAGCTTGCAATATTAAGAAAACTATTTGACAAATGTGCATGCAATTATTTTTCTTTCCACCCCCCTGCTCTCTTTCCTAATACAGGTGGCTTTGTCATAAAATAGAGAGCATGAGTCTACCATTCAGAGCTTTTCTATTAATAAATAGAGATGCAAGTTGAGAAGTAAACAAGCAGGTCCATTAAGGAATGGGGGCAGGAAGTATAAGCTTGAGCACAAGGCCTTGGGTTTCATTTGGGTCCTTGTTCTACTGCCTTCTATTGGGGTGACATTGGACAGTTACTAAAAGTTTGTCTCAGTTTTCTTACTTATAAAATTATCCGTAAAAAAATGGAAGTAATAATACTGCCCACCACATAGGGGCGTCATGAAGATCAAATGATTACAGTAACATGCTTAGAATACAGACTGGTACACAGTTTAAGTGTTCAATACACATTGGTTCCCCAGGGGCTCAGTGGTAAAGAATCCATCTGCCAATGCAGGAGATGCTGGTTCTATCCCTCAGTCAGGAAGATCCCCTGGAAAGGGACATGGCAACGCACTCCAGTAGTTTTTGCCTGGGAAATCCCATGAGCAGAGGGAGCCTGGCAGACTACAGTCTGTGGCGTGGCAAGGAGGCAGATATGAGTTAGCAGCTAAACAACAACATCATCATTCAAAAGAATTTGAATTTTCCCTTTCTAAAAGATATACCTAAGACTTCTATTGAGGGAATTCCCTGGTGATCCAGTGGTTGGGACCCAGCACTTTCACTGTTGGAGCCCAGCTCGATCCCTAGCCAGGAACTAAGATCCCACAAGCCCCTCTCTCCCCCAAAGACTTCTACTGTGTAACTATATTCCTTATTGAATTCACAAATTAAAAAAAAAATATTTTACATTCAAGATATACAGCAATACATTTTTAATAACAATATAGATTTGTATATAAATCCAACACTGGGTAGGGCATTTAAAGTGAAGCTGGATCTCCTTGTGGAGATGAATGAAATACAATTTTAAGGTCCAGAAACGTTTGGAATAAAGCAGACACTTTCAGCTCACGTCTACACATTCTAATATGCTGCTATCATCCTAGAGTCCTTAGAATGAAAGGGAGAGAGGATGAACAAAGGTAAAAGCTAGGAGTTGGAGGTGCTCAGGACAGGGGAAAGCCAAGGGAAAGAAGAAAGGTCCCTGTCACCAGGTAGTATCCTTTCAAGCCCTGGTGAACACACCTGGCCGGCTCTGGGAGGCGTCAGGGCAGCCTAGAAGCAAGATGGGAGTCAGGAGGGAATCATTCCCGCTCTGAATGGGAGTTTGCAAAGAGCACAGGATAGTGGGGGAGTCAGGTAAGGGACATGGTGAATTTCCTAGGCCCTCGGCACTTCTGCCTTGGTGGGGGCCTCCTCTTTCATAAAAATAAACATTTTTTAATGGCAAAACCAATACAGGAAAGTAAAATAAAAAGAATAAACATTTTTCTTTAAAAAATCACATTTTACATCTGCATTGGTATCAAGGTTAATATCTTAATACTTAAAGTAAAATCTTATTTTTTAATTCTGACTTTATAAGAAGGGAAACATTTTTGTGTCCTCATAAACATACTATGGGCCCTAGGCAGAGTGGGCGCCATTTGAAATAGAACCTTGGAAAAATAAGAGTAATTTCAGATCAAGAGAAGCAGCACAGCCGACTTCATTATCCTGGACCTTAGTTTGCTCAACAAAACAGATTTCCCAAAACCTTAGAAATCAACCATCCGTGGAGCTCCCTCTGCAGGCAGGAGATGGAAACACACCCGTTCCCCAGTCCAGTTCAGTTCAGCTGCTCGGTCATGTCCGACTCTTTGCAACTCCATGGACTGCAGCGTGCCAGGCTTCCCTGTCCCAACTCCCCATCACCAACTCCCGGAGGCTACTCAAACTCAGCACTGCCTCTCACCCACAATTGCTTGAATAGAATACATGAAAGATTAAACTCTGTTTGAAAGTGCAAGTAGCTCAGTTGTGCCCAGCTCTTTGAAACCCCATGGACTGTAGCCCGCCAGGCTTCTCTGTCCATGAAATTCTCCAGGCCAGAATACTGGGTGAGTAGCTGTTCCCCTTTCCAGCCGATCTTCCTGACCTAGGGATTGAACCAAGGTCTTCCTCATTATAGGCGGATTTTTTTAACCATCTGAGCCACCAGGGAACCCAGTGCTCTTCCCATTTCTGCTACAAATGTGACCAACTTAAGAATGAACGACAGTAACTCAGCAAAAACAAAGTCAAAATATAAAGTACAACCTCAGCCTTTCGCAAAAAAATAATAATAATCTAGAAAAAGTTGAAGAGCCCACTGTTCGGGAAACTAAATAGTCTTGTTTAGGTTTCAGAGACAAAGCAGGGCAGGCTTCTGACCTTGCTTTAACCTGCCTGGACACTACCTTGACTCTGAGTGCAAGATTTGATAGATAAGCCCCATACATAAGATAGGGGACCTACCTTCCCTGGAGGGGATCAGGCCAACCAAGCCCCAGGCTTAACAAAATCCCAAGTTTTATAAGACAAAACAAACAGCCATAACAAGAAATCAGACCTGCAATTTGCTCACAGATTGATGATGATATCAGTTTATGTCCTGGGATTATAAGCAGAAACCCTGAACTGTGAAATTAAAAAGAAATTTAATGAAAATAAGACACTTGCTTCTTGGAAGAAAAGCTATAACAAACCTAGACAGTATATTAAAAAGCAAAGGCAATGCCAACAAAGGTCTGAATAGTCAAAGCTATGGTTTTTCCAGTAATCATGTATGGATGTGAGAGTTGGAACATAAAGAAGGCTGAGCACTGAAGAACTGATGCCTTGGAACTGCGATGTTGGAGAATATTCTTGAGAGTCCCATGGACATCAAGGAGATCAAACCAGTCAATCCTAAAGAAAATCAGCCTTGAATATTCATTGGAAAGACTGATGCTAAAGCTCCAATATCTTGGCCAGCTGATAGAAACAGTCAACTCATTGGAAAAGGCCCTGATGCTGGGTAAGATTGAAGGCAGGAGGAGAAGGGGAGCACAGAGGATGAGATGCTTGGATAGCATTATCAACTTAATGGACATGAGTTTGAGCAGGCTCTAGGAGATGGTGAAGAACAGGGAAGACTGGCAGTTTGCAGTCCATGTGGTTGCAAACAGCCAGATATGACTGAGCAACTACTGAACTGTAATTTTTCACCCACAGAGCAGACTCACTTCCTGGGACATTTTCCCAATTGGGACTCCAGATGAGCTGTGTCATGGGACCTCCCAGTGCTAAGTCTGGATGTTGGTAAAAACCCAATTTGATGATGTATCCTCTGCTGCTTCTATTTCTTTTTAATGTTAGTATATTGAAAGTAAGCTGGATAATTCTCTAATAAATATCAGTATTATTTGTTTGTATATAACGAGTGGCTTATTTTGTTAACAAATCCTTTGAACCTGAGAAGTGAAAACTTTCTGTGAAACACCACAGGCTCTCCCAAAGCCAGAAAGAGCCTCTCCTCTCGGTTGAAATACAGGGAGTTTTTGGGGACTAGTGATCCTAAATCAACTCGGAGAGCTAGGTTTCATTTGAACCCACAGACTCTGAGTATAGGCCTGCTATTTATATCCTCATCAAAGTTGAGGCTTCCGTGCTACTTGCAGAGTTTTAGGCAAAGTCTAATTGTGATCATACCTTGATTGCTTGATGTTGACTCCCTGGTGGCCTAACCTTGTCAACTACAAATTGGCACTTGCCAAGAGCATTGTCAGCGACCGAACGAGGACAATTGCCATCTGCCTCTGTGGAGATTGAACCTCCTGGTGCCACAGCTGTTGAACTTCAACACTCCCAGAGGGAATTCAGGGTGGAGCGAGGCACTTTGTGCTCCAGGGAATCTGGTGGGACAGGTCTTTAGACAGTTGAATATTTTCAGGAACTGATTTCATGATTCCAATACTTGCATCTCCTCATATCTAGAAAGGCACTGAAAGCACTAAATCTCTTCACGATGACAGCAGAGCCTCCTGACTAGCAGAAAAGTCAAAGTCAAAGTTGCTCAGTTGTGTCCGGCTCTTTGCGACACCCCTGGATTCTCTAGGCCAAAGTACTGGAGTGGGTAGTCTTTCCCTTCTCCAGGGGATCTTCCCAACCCAGAGATCGAACTCAGGTCTCTTGCATTGCAGGAGAATTCTTTACCAGCTGAGCCACAAGGGATTGAATTTCCTCCTTCACCAAAATCTTATATACTGACTTCCCCCCTCCGCCTCTTTGGCGCAGTCTCTCAGAGCTATCTGAGGTGCTGCCTCCCAGGTTGCAGTCCTCATTTGCCCCAAATAAAACTCAACTAGAAACTCTCAAATTGTGCATCTTTTTTAGTGGACACTTTAATCTCACTAGTTGTTTGACCCAGGTCAGCTAGCATGGATTTTAACACCGAGCTGAATTTAAGGTAGCAACTGTACCGAGCCTTATACCTTCTCGCACAACAAACCTATGGAGCAGGTTATCATTCCATCCAGCAGCGGACTCAGGGTAAAGGACTTGTAGAAGCTCACAAGGCTCGTCAACAAGAGATTCTGAGTTTGCTCCAAGTCTGTTCCTCTCCAAAGGCGTTTATATCAAGGGCATCCCTGCTCCCAGTTAACGCAGAAATAGACAAGCATCCAGGCAGCAGAACGCTGGGCCACACTGCACCCCCCCACCAGGAACACTTGCCCCAAATTCTAAACGCACAGGAGCTACGACAGTGAAGCATCCTGCTCACGTCCTAAGAAACTGGGGCTGAAGTCGGCACATCCATGGCCCAAGCACTAATTTCAGCGGCGGGGAAAGCTGGTTGTGGGGTTGGTGGTGAGAGGGAGCGGCGGAGGGGCTAAGGAATAGTTATAAAGCTGCCGCGGGTCCGCGGGCGCCTCTACCAGCGAGCTTTTTCCCATTCGCATCCGCGATTCTTGCCAGATCGCGCAGGAAGCCGAGCCTGCTGGCGCTCTCGGTCAATCAAGGTCTAGAGTTCGCGGCTGTGCGGCGCTAAGGGCGCGGGAACGGGGCGCTGCTCCGCGTCCCCGCCGCCCGGCGCGCCCCGCCGCAGCCTGGGTCCCGGGCGCGCACGCTCGCTAGCCTGCTTCCTGCCGTCGCCGCCAGGGCCATGGCGACCTGCCTGCGGCTGCGGAGCTGCCCGGCTCCGCACCTCCGGCTGGCACCTCCCAGCCGGATCTGCCGCCCCCGTGCCGACTGCCCGGTGGCCCCGATCCGCGGCTACGCCCGAGGCCCAGCGGGCCTCTCCTCGGCCCCTGCTGCGCACCGACGGCTTCGTGGGCGGCCTCTGGGTGTCAGCAGCCGCCACCTTCCCGGTGCACGACCCGGCCAGCGGCGCCGAGCTGGGCTTGGTGGCCGACTGCGGGGTGCCCGAGGCCCGCGCCGCCGTGCGCGCTGCCTACGAGGCTTTCTGCAGCTGGAGGGGGGTCTCGGCCAAGGTGAGTGCGCGCCAGATCCAGGGGCGATCGGAGCTTTGTACCCTAGTGAAACCAGCTGTGTCAGCCCCCCCACCCCCGCCTCCCCAGTGCTCCAGGATACACCGTATGGAAAGACTTAGTAACAACAAAGAAGTTTGGAGCGTCAGCTTTGTGCCAAGCCCTGTGCGGGCGTTAGGGAGCATGGCCCTGCCCTCGAGCCTCATAAAGGGTCTGGTAGGGAGCAGCAGCAGGGGGAGCAGAACACGAACCTGCAATGATAAGCCAGCAGACCGCGGGGGAAGGGTGGTTGGTTTCAGGGAAGGTGAGAGCACGTGTGGTTTCGGAGCATCTGATGTGCCTCCCTGGCTGCAGGAACACCACGCAGGAGGCTAATGGGGTGGTTTATGGGAAGGCTGGTAATGCGTGCTCGGGCCAATTCCTGAGCTGGGGAGTGGAGAGAACTGGAAAAAAATCGGGGGCTTTGGGCAAGGGAAGAGACAAGCCCAGAACCACCCTCCAGGCTTGGGGGCTGAATAGGCAGATACATCCTTTAACTGACATAGACATTAGTAGAGAATTGGGGGTGGGGGTGTCAGAGGGGGAGAGATTGCCAGCGATGTCGAGGCAGGGAGATTTCCTTCCTCCATTTAGTTTATGACACCGGAGTCAGCCCAGAGGTCATTTTCTACTGTGCCCTTCAGCATCCTTTGTCTGAAGGAAGACTGCAGCAATGAGGTCCAAGTACCAAGGGGATCTAACACTGATTCATCCATCAGACATTTTCTAATCACCTGTTATGCGTGCCACTGTAGGTTCTGGAAGATACAGCAGTTCCACAAAATAAACATTCCTGCCCTCTTGGAGTTCACTTGGAGGTGAGGGGAGGGAGGAGATTTAAGCTGTGACAAATAGCATAAACAAACAAGTCACTGCTCCTTTCCCCTGGGTCCTGGTGCACACAGGGTGTGCTTGCTCCTTGGAAGAAAAGCTATGACAAACCTAGACAGTATCAAAAAGCAGAGATGTCACTTTGCCCACAAAGGTCCCTATAGTCAAAGCTATGGTTTTTCCAGTAATCATGTGCAGGTACGAGAGCTGGAGCATAAAGAAGGCTGTGAAAGTGAAGTTGCTCAGTCGTGTCCGACTCTTTGCGACCCCGTGGACTGTAGCCTACCAGGCTCTTCTGTCCATGGGATTTTCCAGGCAAGAATACTGGAGTGGGTTGCCATTTCTTTCTCCAGGAGATCTTCCCAACCCAGGGATTGAACCCAGGTCTCCCCAAATGGCAATCCACTCCAGTATTCTTGCCTGGAGAATCCCATGGATGGAGAGACCTAGTAGGTTACAGTCCATGGGGTCGCAAAGAGTCGGACACGACTGAGCAACTTCACCACCATGGAATCACCTCCTGCATTGTAGGCAAACGCTTTACCGGCTGAGTGCTGAGCAACTGTTGCTTTCGAATTGTGATGCTGGAGAAGACTCTTGAGTCCCGTGGACAGCAAGGATCAAACCAGTCAATCCTTAAGGAAATCAACCCTGAATATTCTTTGGAAGGACGGATGCTGAAGCTCCAGTACTTTGGCCACCTGATGCAAAGAATTGACTCATCGGAAAAGACCTTGATGCTGGGAAAGATTGAAGGCAGGAGAAGGGGATGACAGAGGATGAGATGGTTGGATGGCATCATCAACTGAGTGGGCATAAGTTTGATCAAACTCCGGGAGATGGTGAAGGACAGGGAAGTCTGGCTTGCTGCAGTCCATGGGGTCACAAAGAGTCAGACACGACTTAGTGACTGAACAACAATAAACAAATAAGTATGTTAGAAGTAATGAATGCTATGAGAAAAAGAGAAGGCTAACAGGATCAGAGGCCAGAGAAAAGGAGCAAAATGTAAAGTAAATAGTGTGGGCAACTGTATTAATTTGCTAGGGCCGCCATAACGGAGTGTCACAGACTCAGTGGCTTAAATAGGAGTTTCTTGTCTCAGAGTTCTGGAAGCTACAAGCCTGCTCTCAAGACACGAGGGCAGGGCTGGTTTCTCCCGAGGCCCCTCTCACCCGGGCTTGTGGGTGGCCATCTTCCCCATCGTCACATGCTCCTCCCTCTGAACTTGTCAGTGTCCGAATCTCTTCTTGAGAAGACACTAGTTATATTGGGTTAGGATCCACTTATGACCTCATTTAATCTTAATGACCTCTTTCCAGAGCCTATCTCCGAAGCAGTCACATTCGAAGGTACCGGGAGTTACGTGAATTTGGGGGAACTGAATCCAAACTGTAACATCAGGGTAGGTCTCATTGAGGACATGAGATGCAAAGACCAAAGAGGGTGAGAGAGTTCAGCTGGAGCAAAAACCGAGTCAGGAGCGTGCCTGACGCACGTGTCGATCAGCAAGAAGCCCCATGTGCTGAGGAGACTGACATGGGGAAGAATTAGGAGAGGGCTGGATGGAGTGGGGTGTGTAGCCATTCTAAGGACTAAGTGGGGTCTTAACTCTAAGTGAGGCGGGGCTGCCTTTCAGGGTTTTCAGAGAGATCTAACTTGCCTTTGGAAAAGCTGCTCTGGGCACAGTACTGAGAATAGACTGTAATGGGGGCACGGTGGAAGTCCAGGGACCGCTAGGAGGTGGGGATGTGCATGGGAGATGCTGGTGGCCGGCGCTAGAGTTCGTGGTGGGGGCGGTGAGGAGTGTTCTGATAAAAGATATGTTTTGAAGGTGGAAGACAGCTGGTTTCCCCAACAGACTGATTCAGGGAGGAGAGAGAGAGATGCAAGACAAGACTGAAGGAGGGAGAGGAAGGTGAAAGACAGGACTGAAGGATGACTCCAGGGCTTTTGGCCAGAGCCACTGGAGGGAGAAGGAAACAACCACACACTGGGATGGGGAGGGGGTGAGAGGAGCATGGGGCAAGACACTGGAGCTCAGTTTTGGCCCCACTGAGTCTGAGATGTCTGTTAAATGCGAAGTGAGGGTGTAAGGGGGATGTTGAGAGGAGCGCCTGAACTAGAGCGAGAACGCACAGAAGTGCTGACAGCTGTGGGGGACACGAGCTTCTTGCAGAAAGTGTGTGCACCGAGGTGAGCCCTGGGCCCTCTGAACTCCTTTGGGAGCTCCCCCGCCCCACACCGGGGCCTGCAGCCTCAGCCTGCCCCACTGGGGTGTTTCAGGGGCCCAGGAGCGATTCCAGGTGCAGTCAGACGGTTCGCTGGGGTCTTTCGGGAGACCTCCTTCTCGAGAGGACCTCAGAGCGACTTACTAAGGAAGTGGTGGGGTCAGCTTCCCACTCCTGCTGTCTGGATGGCAGGGTGCAAACGCAGCTTGTAGGCGGCTCTCTTGTCCCCCCACCCCCGGCTATTTCCCACTCCCCTCTCTAGGCCCTCTCTAGGTTCCTGAGGGGTGCTGGCTCAGTATTGCTTCTGCCAGGGAGCCCGTCGGCCTGCACAGCCTGCCATCGCTCTCGCTTCTCTGAGCCCATGGTGTGGCCCCCACCTCCTTCCCCCACCTTGTGGACCCCTGGAGGGGTTCAGAGAGAGAAGGGAGCTGACGCTTGCTGACCGCCTTCTCACTTGGTGCATTCGCTTCCTCTGGCCGCTGGGACGAACTGTCCCCAGACTGAGGGATTTAACACTACGCATCAACGCAAATACCTACTGTCCTGGAGGTCCCAAGTCCAAGAGGGGTTTTCAGGGCTGCATTTCCTGGGGAAGCTCTGGGGTTTCCTGGGCTTTTCCACCTTCTTGAGGCTTCCCTCATTGCTTGATTGGTAAAGAATCTGTCTGCAGTGCAGGAGACCCAGGTTCGATCCCTGGGTTGGGGAAGATCCCCTGGAGAACCCCGCCATGACTTAGCGACTAAACCACTACCCCCCAGAGGCCTCCCCTGAGTCGGTGGTCTGTGGCTCTGCACCCCACCTGGCCCGCCTCCGACCCTCCGCCTTCCTTTGTAGTCCTCCTAGTGATTATATGGAGCCCACCTGGATAACTCAGGCTCCCTCTCACCTGACCTTAATCACGTGGGCAGAATCCCTTTGACCTTGTGAAGCAATACACTAGTCACAGGTTCCAGGGATTAGGAGGGGACCGCCCTGAGGGCCGCTCTTGTGCCCTCCACAGCTGAGCACTGTTCTTGGTGCTTCTCGTCCTTTCAGTGCCTGGCGTCCTTGGTGGCTCAGATGGTAAAGAATCCGCCTGCAATGCTGGAGACCTAGGTTTGACCGTAGATTGGGAAGATCCCCTGGAGAAGGGCATGGCGCCGCACTCCAGTATTGTGGCCTGGAGAACTCCACAGACAGAGGAGCCTGGCGGGCTACAGTCCATGGGGTCACAAGGGTCGGACTAGACTTAGCAACTACACCACCACCACTCTACAGAGAGGCTGAAATGACTGTAGTAATATTGTTTTAAGAGCTGTCAAGGCCTCCTCTCTGGGGGTTTGAGATTCAGAAGACTCAACAACACCCTTGAGAGCTAAGATAACAAAGTATGTTAGCTTAACCAAAATAGGGAGGGGAAAGAACCCAGAGAAAGACAGTAGGTGGTGTTTCCACACCCTCAGGCTCTTAGCTCATGAGTGGTATGAGAAAAATAATTTAAATCTTACACCTACTAAATGGATTAGAATGACAAACCAGGTTTGCTCGTTGCTATGGGCAACCCCTCAGGCAGGTAGGAATAAACCACAGAGTCTCCCTTGCTTCCTGTACACCTGTTTAGATGCAGGAGGCAAGAGTATACTTAATCCAGTTTATTTGTTCATCCTTTTATCTTGGAAAAATTTTTAAATTGTGGTAAAATGCACATAATGTAAAATTTACCATTTTAGTTCTTAGCAAGTGTACAGTTTGGTGGCATTAAGTACATCCACAGAGTTGTGCCTGGCCTCTCCTCTGAAGTGTGCAAAACCCTTTCCTAAGCGTCACAGACCCCACACCCTCCACCCCAGTCTATGGGACAGCTTGGTGGGGAGTCATTAAAATAAAGACCTGGCCATTTGTCGGTGGTCGCTGAACAAAGACGTGGGTAGCTCTCAGGGGTCTGCCCGGGGCCTCCATTCGGGAGCCTGAGCAGTGCCCAAGGTCTACACAGCTCGCCTGTGTCCTGTGGCAAGAACCTGCTCAAGAAATTTGCTTTGAAAACCAAGTAATGTTCCCGAGTGGGGGTCCTTCAAAGGGTGGCGGCTCCACCTGGGTGTTAGCCTGCGGCCGAGCCCACAGACAAGTCTGTAGGCGCCGTCTCCGCTTGTCAAAGCCCACCCGTCACCGTTACTGTTTGCAGTTTTTCCACCCAGCCTTTTTTCTGTACTTTTATACAGTTGTGATGGTTTTAAGTTTGCTAAAAGCAAAGTGAACTTTCAAAGCAAAGTGATGTTTACATTCCACCGTGGGTCCAAGGTTCCAAATCCTTGGATTCAACCAACCTTGGACTGAAAATGTCCTGCAAAAATTCCACGAAGTTCTGAAAAAAACAAAACCTGAACTTGCCTTGCTGGCAACTGTTTTCGTAGCATTTACATTGTATTTTGTATGGAGGAAGTTTTGGTGTGAAGGTCCTTCCTTGGGCTCTCACTTGACCTACAAGTCATCCCGGTTGGAGTCCTTGATGAAGAGCACTTCCAGAACCCGAAAGGAAGACCAGGGTGCCTGGCGGCGCTGAACGGACTCCTCTACAAAGCACTCACAGGGTTGCTATGCAGCCCTGAAGTGAGCCAGGAGCTGTGCGACCTGAACGCAGAGCTCTGCAAGGTCTCTCTGGCTTCAGGCTTCTCTGCCTGCCGTGTCTTCTGTAGGGCGACCCTCTCTGAGGCCCAGAATACACACCAGAGGCCGTCCTGCGGGCATGGGGTATCTTCTGATGTCCCAGCAGACCCCGAGGAACGTGCTGCCTAGAGTGTTTGTTCAGGACAAAAAATACGCAGCTATGATGGAGATTTATCCGCTACTGGCAATTGCTGATTTTGGACCCCGGGATGACAAAGACGACTTTGTGCAAAGTGATTTCAGGGACCCCGAGGCCCTGGACACTGCTTCGCCAAGTGATACCCAGGGCCCTGCGGCACATCGTATCTGAGTGGGATTGACCACGAGGCACTCAACAAGCGGATCCTGGAGTACAAGAGGAGGAGAGAGAAAGGGCACGGGACCGTGGGCCCCCTGTGCCCAGAGCACATGGCTGAGCTCTGGAAGCAGACGAGGAAGAGGAAGGCCAGACCCCGTGTGGACGATGACCTCTCTCCCCGAGAACTACCTGCAGGGCGGGCAGTGGCGACTGAGGGGGTCTCCTGCGGAGCGCGCCCCGGGCTACGAGTGGGGCGCCGAGAAGCAGAGCAGGAACTGCGATGGAGAGAACGGATCAGAAGGGAGTGGATGGGGACCCGGCTCCGGGGGCATGCGCGCTGCTGGTGCCCCCGGGCGCCCTCTTGCGGCTGCAGCTGTCGTCTGCACGCTTTGTGCTGTGTTGCAGGAGAGGTGGTAAGGCCTGCGGGAAGGGTGTAAAAACCTTAGTGGAAAAAACACTTTAAAAGAACTATACTTGAGGACACTGTGAAGTAAGCCAGGCACAGGACAGAGGCTGTATGATTCTACTTATATCAAATTCCTAGGGTAGTTAGATTCATAGAGACAGAAAGTATTAATAGGATGGTGGTTGTCGCAGCTGGGAGGAATGGCGAGGCAGGTCCAGACTCTCAGTTTTGTGAGATGAAAAGGTGGTGATGGAGGGTGGTAATGGCTCCAAGACCATGTGAAAGTGTTGTACTTAATGCCACTGAACTACATACTGAAAAGCAGTTGAGATGGTAAATGTGTTCGTGTATTTTACTGCAAAAATAAGGAACTCTACCTTTGTGTGGTGAAATTCATTATTCGCATTTACTATAAATAGTAATAGTCGTCCCACAAAACTTTTTTTTTCCCGCTTTTACAATTTATGACACAGCAACCCAAAATGGAATCTTTGATATTACTCACCAAAGAAAGGTCTGTACCCCTGGAACAAATACAATGTTGCATGTCAGTTACACCTCAGTTTTAAAAAAACAGGCCAAGATTATGTTTCCCCAAGAATGAGAATGCACAGCAAATATTTTAGAAAACTGAAGACTTTAATAGTCTCTCTTACCCTTGGCATTTTACTGTTTTGTATTTCTTTTTCAGGAGAGGAGTTCTTTACTTCGCAAGTGGTATGACTTAATGATACAAAATAAGGATGACCTTGCCAAGATAATTACAGCTGAAAGTGTAAGTTCAGGACCTAACTTAGTACTTGAAGAAACTGTCCAAGAGTTCTCAGAAGAAAGCTTGGAGGAGTCTCTAACTTCAGTGCTGTTAGGTAGCTAAAGAAAATGTGATTTCTTTATTTCATGATCAGATATCAGTTGTTATTTTCAGCACACATTTTTCTGATTAAATCAGGCACACATATTTGCTAAATCAAAATTTCTATGTTGTAACTTACTCTTTAATAATATGCAAGAAATCGATTTTGAGTGGAACTATGTGAATACAGCTTTTCCACCATTCTAGGCTGTTGTTTTTTTTTCCCCACATGACTGCTTTTTATGTTGTTTCTGTACATTTGCAAAGGTACCAGCTTTTTGGTCCCTCTGATAAATTACTTTCCACTGTTCACAACATTTAGAAATATCAGAAGGAAAAAAAAATTTGAAGAGGCCGTTCTAGGCGCCTCCTCCTGATTGTAAAACCTGTTAAGGAGGCAAATGATGACTGTGGCTCAGGGTGACCTAGCAGGCTTCCTTGCATCACCATTTGTGATTCTGCTTTCAGAGACTCACACTGAGGCTAGAAATTTCTCCACTACCCGGTGGGTTTTGTAATGGGAGACTCTTGTACTCTGCTTGCAGCTTTGAAGAACTGAGAAACACAGCGTCGCGCTTTTGTTATTAGCAGGTAATGAGTGTGTCCTCTTCTGATTTAATTTAGGGAAAGCCACTGAAGGAGGCACAGGGAGAAATTCTCTATTCTGCCAACTTCCTGGAGTGGTTTTCAGAGGAAGCCCGCCGTGTTTATGGAGACATTATCTCCACCCCAGCAAAGGAAAGGCGGGCTCTCGTCCTCAAGCAGCCCCTCGGTGTGGCTGCAGTCATCACCCCGGTATGTGGCAGGATCAGCGAGATCTGGGGGAGGAGGATGAATGGGGCTGGAGCAGCTCTGCTCATCCTGTTAGCTCTGGCAC
Organism: Nanger dama; assembly: GCA_917880005.1. Lineage (NCBI taxonomy): Eukaryota > Metazoa > Chordata > Mammalia > Artiodactyla > Bovidae > Nanger > Nanger dama. Next base: position 6,563,878 of record CAKJTW010000032.1, on the reverse strand, counting down.
CTGTTCTTGGCTCGCTGGCGTCACTGCTGGAGGCGGAGGCGTGTTTCCTGGCGTCTGTGAAAATGAGAGGTGTGGTGGTGGCCGGTGTTTCCTAATGCCTGCAGGACTGGGATGACCCACAGGAGGACCCTGGGGGCTTCTCTGACTTGGCATTAAAGGCTTCTTGGTATTGTCTGCTGCTAAGTCGCTTCAGTCGTGTCTGACTCTATGTGACCCCATAGACGGCAGCCCACCAGGCTCCCCCGTCCCTGGGATTCTCCAGGCAAGAACACGGGGAGTGGGTTGCCATTTGGTATTGTCTAGTACATCTAAAACGATCTTCTGGTGTTTATCATTAAAAAAAAAAAAGACTTAAGATGTGACAGTTTTAAAGTATTTATGTGCCTTTCAGTAGGCACTGGGCCGCATTCTGAAAGTTAAAAGGCTGAGAAATAAGATACCGCATCTGCCTGGATAGGACTGCAGTCTCCTTGTGGGGCAACCAGCTTTCTCTACATGAGTTGCTTCTCTTGGGTCCATCTGCTGCTCTGCTAAGTTGCTTCAGTCGTATCCAACTCTGTCCGACCTTACAGACGGCAGCCCACCAGGCTCCTCTATCCCTGGGATTCTCCAGGCAAGAATACTGGAATGGATTGCCATTTCCTTCTCCAATGCATGAAAGTGAAAAGCAAAAGTGAAGTCGCTCAGTCGTGCCCGGCTCTTAGCGACCCCATGGACTGCAGCCCACCAGGCTCCTCCGTCCATGGGATTTTCCAGGCAAGAGCACTGGAGTGCCCTATTAACCTCTCTACGGTGTCTGCCAGCGGGTCTCAGGACTGCTCGTCCTTCCCTGCTCACCACAGGCACAGAGAAACATTCCCCTCGCTGTCTAGACTGACTAGATTTGACCCAGAACTCAGCCTCCACTAGCTGTGTGACCTTGAGCAAGTTTCTTAACTGCTCTTGCTGTCTCCAAACCTGCAAATACAAAAAATACCAACCTCATTGGGTTGTGATGAGGATTTAATTATAATAGTATAAAAGTACGTACAACAGTGCCTAGGTCAGAATAAGCACTATCCAAGGTTTTGTTGAAACAAAATGTTACTATAAATATGCACAGGGAGCTATCTATGAATATCTAGAGAGGGAAGTAATATACCATCTTCAAAATCACCTTTGCTAGTATTTTTCCCCAAAGGGTCACCAAACTACAGCCCTCAGGCCTATATTTGTAAATAAAGCTTCATTGGGACAGAGCCACAGTCATCTTTATACATGTTGTCTAGCTATAACAGAAACTGGACACCCCACAAAACCTAAACTGTTTACTACCCAGCCCTTTACAGGGAGAGTCGGCTGTCACCCAGGGTAGATGATTTTATAGTGTTGTAAACTCGGAAGGTGTTTTTGTCTCCACAATCCCTGGAGCCAGCGGGTGCCAGGTGTTCTGAGCTCCCGAGTGTAAGAACACCTCTGCCAGGCAGGTGTGCAGAGCGTGCAGGCTGGTGTCTTGGCCCGCCTGCCTTTGGACCAGCCCTTCCTCTCACTCACCTCCTCTCTCTTCTGATCCAGTGGAATTTCCCCAGCGCCATGATCACGCGGAAGGTGGGGGGCCGCCCTGGCAGCCGGCTGCACGGTGGTGGTTAAACCTGCCGAGGACACGCCCTTCTCTGCCCTGGCCTTGGCTGAGGTGAGCCTCTCTGCACTGGGTCCAAAAAGGATATTATGTATCTGGGACACGAGGAAGCACTGTGGAAGCCTCCTTCTTTGCCTGCATCTCCTGTTTAAGGGTGCTGTGCTTTAAATCACCAGTCATTATTTTAGGTCAGATGTTCCTCTTTTTAGAAAAAATAACGGGAATTTTCCCGACATCTATAGGCTGTTGTTTAGGCTACCCTAACAATTATATCTAGCCATCGTTTTTATTAAGTCATACTGATGTGACTAAAAGGTGGGCATTTCTCACACTGAGGGCACCTCTTATTAACCACTCCCTTCTCCAGCTCAATCTGCATTCAGTCAGATCTTGTTCTTCTGTTTAAAACCCTCTAATGGCCTCTTAGGTCACGCAGAGTAGGATCCAGACTTCCTCCAGGCCTTCACTTGTTAAAATCTGGAACATCTGATGAGTTCCTTCTATTGGGCAGATTCCCCTCCATCCTTTTCTTTCCCTTACAATCTGTCTTTTGAGTAAGCTGGACATTTGACTGGTAGAGCTCCCCATCAACTGGGCTTTGCAGACAGCATATCAGGGACCATGTTCCTCTGTCTCCTGCGCTTTCCAAACTGGCAGCTGTATCCAGACACCTCATCAGACTCGGGTTCGATCCCATTTTGTGTCCTTTTGTCAGGTGGGGAATAAGGTCTAGGTGTCTGTTTTCACCTCTGCACCCATTGCTGTATGATGCTGCTCGGTCTGTTAATTCATTAGGAGTTGCCCAAATGGTAATATTTGAATTCTTTCCTTATTTATTCACCAGACCACTTCGATAAATCAAAGCTTCCCATCAACTCTGTGGTTACCCGGCAGTGAATTCACAGAGGAAAGGCAGTATATTTGATTATTTTTATTTAACAGTTTTTCAAATAAATGAATCTATTCCTGTCATCTGCCAAAGGTTCCCAATTTGTTTTTAAGGAGCATTATGTGCTAATAGAGTTTAATGTGTTGGTATTTGATGGGTTTCACTTTCTTGTGGTTATTATCCTTGATGAAGCTCACACTGCCCCCACTTTTGGCCAATTTCAGCCTCTTAGAGTTGGCTCTTTCATCTTTTAACATAACGCTTAATAGTTTTTGAGACCTTCTTTGCTATCTAATATGACAAGATATTTTAGACTTATATATATTTCTTGTCCCAGACCTGGGATTAACCATTTCTACAGAAAGCCTTTATTTACTCTGGTTCAGTTCAGTTCAGTTCAGTCACTCAGTCATGTCCAACTCTTTGCGACCCCATGAATCACAGCACACCAGGCCTCCCTGTCCATCACCAACTCCCAGAGTTCACTCAGACTCACGTCCATTCAGTCAGTGATGCCATCCAGCCATCTCATTCTCTGTCGTCCCCTTCTCCTGCCCCCAATCCCTCCCAGCATCAGAGTCTTTTCCAGTGAGTCAGCTTTTCGCATGAGGTGGCCAAAGTACTGAAGTTTCAGCTTTAGCATCATTCCTTCCAAAGAAATCCCAGGGCTGATCTCCTTCAGAATGGACTGGTTGGATCTCCTTGCAGTCCAAGGGACTCTTCTTCTAACACCACAGTTCAAAAGCATCAATTCTTTGGTGCTCAGCTTTCTTCAGAGTCCAACTCTCACATCCATACATGACCACTGGAAAAACCATAGCCTTGACTAGACGGACCTTTGTTGGCAAAGTAATGTCTCTGCTTTCAATATGCTATCTAGGTTGGTCATAACTTTTCTTCCAAGAAGTAAGCATCTTTTTTTCCTCTGGTAGGAAATGATATTTTAAGACTACATTTAGGGCACCAGGGATGGTCATTGCTACTGGCTGGTCACTGTTTCTAGGCCTTATTAGTGGCACGGCTGGGAATATACATACATGTGTGTACACACACATGCACGTGATAAAATACTGTTTAAAATTCATGCAGAAACTCGCAATACATTAATACCACATTGTCGCTCAGTCGTGTCTGACCCTCTGCAACCTCATGGAGTGCTGCCTGCCAGGCACCTCCGTCCATGTGATTTTTCTCAGCAAGAAAACTGGAGTGCATTGCCATTTCCTTCTCTAGGAGATCTTTCTGACCCAGGGATCAAACCCAGGTCTCCTCCATTGCAGGCAGACTCTTTACCATCTAAGCTACCAGGGAGGCCTTAATACCACATTAGCACTAGTAGGAATCTTACTTCAGTTCTAAATATATTCTGTCCCCAAAGTAAGCCTATGTCCTTTTTTTTTTTTTTTTTGCCATTGCTTGCTGGGTTAAAACATTGATTTCTCTTTTCTGTTTTTCCAGTTTGCTCATTTGCCGCCACATGTTTGCTGTTTGTTTTTATAGCTTGCAAACCAGGCTGGGATCCCCCAGGTGTGTACAACGTGATTCCTTGCTCTCAAAAGAAGGCCAGGGAAGTAGGGGAAGCACTTTGTACAGATCCTCTCGTGTCTAAAATTTCCTTTACTGGTTCGACAGCCACTGGAAAGGTATGTGACTTAAGTCTCAAAGGAAACAAGTGTCATTCTAATAACTTCTCTTTATACAGTATCAAAAATACTACTTCATCTCAGTCACCATTTGGAGGAAGGTTTCCAGCGGAGTGTTAGAAGCTCTGTCCCATATCGTAATGTCTGATCATCTTCCAGAAATATTTGGATGGTGTTCCTCATTGTGACATGATCTAGGTTCCTGTTTGACAAAACTGAAGGTTTAAGGGTAGACAAGGTTCCCATTATTTTTGCATGTGAAGTAGATGAAAGTTGTCCATCATATTCCCATAACTCTCAAATGTGTGTTTCTTTCATAATCTAGATTAAAGAAATGGATGCCTTAGAACAAAAATTGTGTTTAGTATAAAGGTACTTATAGAAACAGAGACATCATTTTTTTCTAGCTTTCTTATCCCTTATATGTTGAAAAGTTCTTTCCCCAAAACCTCATTTGTGTGCCTATGAGTGCATTTTTATTTATCCTTTTAAATGTTTAAAACAGGAAAAGGCAGAGCAGAACAAAAGTTCTTAGTTATGGTGTTTCTCTCCAGATAGTACTCATTTTTGCTGCTAGTGTTTACATACATGCGTGCATATGCTCATATTAGAGAAGTACATAAACGTATCAGATTAAAATAATAAAAACCTAATCTGAAAGTTTTGGTGAAACTGGTCATTTTTTGGACACCATGAGAAGCAGGGGAAAATAAACGAATTTTAGTAACTCCTAGCCATAACCGTGTTTGTCATGCCACAGACTCATAACTTGGGAAGCCTGCCACTCATTCATTTCAGAAGCGTGAATTTTTAGATCCATAAAGTGCTACCACCCTGATCCAGGGATCTTGCAGAGCAAACTTATTCTCAGAGGGTTTCAAAGTCGTTAAAGAAAAAGAAAGAGGCCTGGGAGAAGAAGGGTTATTAACCTTTGCCACTGAAGCCAGAGAAGTACCCAGACGCTGGGCAAAGGCCAGCCATTCACTGTTTAACCTTACTTTGCTCAGCAAACTGTCCCCAACAGACAGACCTCCAGGAAAATGTTGACCGTGTTCCTGCCAAGTCCAACTGTCCTTTTAAGTTATTTACATGGGGCAGTGCTTCGCTTCAAGTGGTTTAAAGGGAAGAGTGATAGGAATCACTGATAAGTAGCCATTCTCCGTACCAACGGCCTCTTCAGAGCTGATCTTTGCAGACAATCAGTGGCTCAGCTCTGGATCTTGGCATATAGAATCTTGCCTCTAACTGAACCCCCATCGGTCACCCTCTTCTGGAGATGCGGCCCTGCCCTTACCCTTCCAGGGGGACCGCCCCTCCCAGGGAGGGGACAGAGTGCCTCGTCTGCTCCCCACAGAGAATTCAGCAGTGAATGGGCATTTGACCTGAAGAAAACAGATTCAGAGGCTGGCCAGTGACCAAGGGCCAGTGTCTCATAGAAAGGTAATCCGGGCAGTCGTGCTCCCTTTCTAAGGCTTTGGAGGCTGAAGTCCTGGGAAGGTCAGCAGGGGGAATGGGAACAGAAAGAACTCCTCAGGACATAGCAGGATTGTAGGCAGCAGGGGCCAGAGTCGGGTTCAAGCTCTCATCATGGGTGCTGAGTGGGAAGAAGACTGGGTCAGAGGATACACGTGGAGGCAAGCAACCCAAGAGCAAGCCCAGTCGGGAAAACCAGTGGCCTGGCAAAGAGCTTTTCTTAAAAGTTCTAAAGAAAATAGCTATCTTGAGTCCAATAAAGAAATAGGTTTACTCACACCAGTCAGAATGGTCATCATTAAACAGTCTACAAACAATAAATGCTGGAGAAGGTATGGAGAAAAGGGAATCTTCCTACACTGTTGGTGGGAATGTCAGTTGGTACAGCTTCTATGGAAAACAGTATGGAGGTTCCTTAAAAACTGAAAAATCGAGCTGCCATATGATTTAGCTGGGCATACATCCAGACCAAACTATAATTTGAAAAACACACACCCCTGTGTTCATAGTAGCACTGTTTACAGTAGGCAAAACATGAAAGTAACCTAAATGTCCATCAACCAATACATGGATAAAGAAGATGTGGTACATATATACGATGGAATATAACTCAGCCATTAAAATGGATGAAAAAATGCTATTTGCAGCAATGTGGATGGACTTAAGAGACTGTCATACGAGTGAAGTCAGAGAAAGAAACAGTGTCTGACAGCCCTTATATGAGGAGTCTAAAAGAAATGATATAAGTGAACTTATTTACAAAATAGACTCACAGACTTAGGGAAAGGGATACTTAGGGACTTTGGGATGGACATGTACACACTGCTATATGTAAAATGGATAACCAGCAAGGTCCTGCTGTCTAGCACAGGGAACTCTGGTCAACATTATGTGGCAGCCTGGATGGGAGGGGAGTTTGGGGGAGAATGGATACATGTATGTGTGTGGCTGAGTCCTTCTGCTGTCCACCTGAAACTATCATATTATTAATCGGCTATACTTCAGTATAAAATACAAAGTTGTTTTTTTAAAAAAGGTACATATCCCTCTGTGTATATAGCCAAATTCTGGATAGATATACCTTAGGATTTTATCAGTGGCAAACTAGGGGTTCTCGGGTGCTGGGTGATTTCATTATCCTATCTCTGTGATTGTTCAGCCTGTTTATAATTTTCTGAGTAGGTCACACATTGACATGGTTCAAAAATCAGGGCAATATAAACATGCTTATATTCAGAAGTTTCACCCTTACCCCATTCCTGTTTTCCTCCCTTTTATACATAATTATTTTTAGTTTCTTGTCATCTTCTCCATGTTTATCAAATATAAGCAAGTATGAATATAGATATATATTATATATATATAATTTTCCCCATTTCTTATGCAAGCTGTCATCCCATATACACTGCTGTGTACTTGGCTTCCTCCTCTATTGAGTACTTTTTGAAACAAAGCCTTACCGGTCCCTGTTGTTGATTGGGCGCTCATAGCATCCTCTGTCTGCTCCCAGGTCCTGTTGCACCACGCAGCAAACTCTGTGAAGAGGGTGTCCATGGAGCTGGGTGGCCATGCCCCTTTCATCGTCTTCGACAGTGCCAACGTGGACCAGGCTGTTGCCGGGGCCATGGCCTCCAAATTTAGGAACTCTGGACAGGTAAGTCCCGGAGCATTTTTCTGGGTTGGGTGCTTTACAAAGATCCTACCCCCTTCCTCACCTCCTGGGAGAAAGGGCACTTCTGGGTTCCTTCCTTCATTCTTCATGCATGTCCTTTATCGGATGTGTAGCGAGTGCCCTCTCTTTGTCTGGGACTCTGCTAGGCTCAGAGAGTATGAAGGGAAATAAGGTGTCTTCATCCCTGGCTTCAAGGAAAATTTCCTGAACAGCAGAAGAAGCCTTTTAATCAGATCGTTCTCTTCTTTCATCTCCTCTTTGAATCTGGTTATTTTCATAGTTTTCCCTTGCTGGACTTTTCTCTGCTGAACAGGTTTAAACATCTCAGATACAAAAGAGCCTGAACAGCTAGGGTCTGGAGCCCACAGTCTTAAGGAAAAGAAGGTTGGGAAATGTTGAGATGGTGCCTTGAAAAACTCAAAACCCTACTGCCTGGGTCTCACTCTTTGCGAAATGAGGGGGCAGGACAGGCCTCCACTAGAGGGCCACACACACCACAGTGGGCCAAGGAGAGTCCAGCTTGTCCCCGGGAGAGTGGTGGCCTGCGCTCACACCTTCTAGGGAATCCCAGAGCGTTAGGTCCAGCAGGGACCTTCCAAGTTACCTCATACAAGGTAAGCACTTCATCTTAGAGTACCATCAATAAGTGATTTTAAATACATTCCAGAAATGGAATAAAAACTGGAAAGTTATCTAGGAGGAAAAAGGTGAAGTGTATAATATTCTTTATTAAATAATTTTCATCCTGTTTTGACCATTGGTAATTAATTTTTCTCCTTTCACATAACCTAGATAAGCTTGGTTGTTTCTGAAATAGGTATGTTTCCTTTTAGAAACACAAAATGCAAAGGTGTATAACCTTCAGAGTTATACTTACAAAGCTACAACTTTGAAGTATATTGCTGTAAGCCAATAAAAATGCACAGGGTACAAAATTATCTACAAACTGTTTCTATTAGAAAATACACAATTAAAAAAGCCAAGAAGAAAATGTATCAAGGATAACCTCATTTCCAATAATGTGTTTATTTTAGGTCTAAACTAGAAAATATAATAAACAAAGGGCTTTTCAGTAATTTAGGCTGAAAGAATGGTCATGTCCATTTGCAAAATGTTGGATTCTGCCAGTCTCTTGAAAGGTTCACTAAGCTAGAGGACATAAATTAGCCTTTGAATCCTTTTCCTTCTAGCTTTTCCTCTCTGTCATTGAGTATCACTGTCTCAAGGAGCAAATTTCTTGTGTTGGCTTTTTCATTCCAATATGAACCATTTGAAAAAAACCTGGATTGGTGGCTTTTGCTCACAGATTATTTATGCTTACTTACCTGTTTGACCACAGAGGTGTGGTGGCTGTGGAGGGGCCTGGAGAAGTACAGGCTCTTGGCATGTTTGTCTTTAGGGCCAAGCTCGAGTATGGAGGTGCGACCCAGGACAGGAACCTCCTGGGAAGTGCATTTACATTCAGAGGTAGCAGCAATCATAGGTTTATTGGTTGGGTCAGTAGCTTCTGATGAACTGTCAATGTGAGTTTCTTTCTTTCTGCGTAGACCTGTGTGTGCTCCAACCGTTTCTTGGTGCAAAGCGGTATCCATGACGCCTTTGTGAAAAAAATTTGCTGAGGCAATTAAAACAAACCTGCATGTGGGTAATGGATTTGAAGAGAGAACTACTCAAGGCCCGTTAATTAATGCAAAAGCTGTAGAAAAGGTAAGTCTGTCTTATTATCTGTTCAGTGTCCTGGTTTCAGTATCAGAAACCACTCCGGTAAGGAGCCCAGCAAGGTGGTTTTGGAAACGTGGAGAAATTAGAAAAACTAGTGGATTTCTGTCAGTTTGTATAAATCAAGTGGCATCGTCGGGTTATAAGCTTTTCCGGCTCTGTCATTTCGCTGAGTTCCCATGAGATCTGCCACTTTTGTTCTGCTGCCGTCCCTAAATCTTCTCTTGCAGTGGTGATAATTCTATCTCCTGCTGCTTTAGGAATTACCATCTTGAAATACAAAGTTCTTTCATCTTTGGAACACCTAAAAGGAGAGGGAAAAGGCTTTTTGTTTTTGAGATCAGACATTTCAGGAATCTAATATTGTCCTCCGAGAGTTTTGAGAAGACAGGACATACTCTTGCCCGGAAAATCCTATGGATAGAGGAGCCTGGCAGGCTACAGTCCATGGGAGTCACAAAGAGTTGGACACGACTGAACATGTACACACAAGCACACAGGGGTGTATCCATTTTAGTGATAGAAGCTCTAAGAAAGACTTGAAGTGGAAAAACAGGTCTATCAAACAGATGCTAGAGGAAAACTTCTCAGAGCTAGGGGGAAATAACTTAATTCTTCAGATTGAAAGACTCTGCCAATTTCCAAGTATATAGAATTAAAATAAAGAGAAAACCCAGGTGTGTTTTGCTAAAATTTTAGAATATCAGGAACATACAAAGAAGATTCAAGAAGCTTCTAGAGTGGGGAAAATCGACGCATAAAGGAGTAAGAACTATTTCTGAGTTAGAATGTTCATTTGTCAGCACCAGAAGTAGAGAAATATACTCAACACTCTGAAGGAAAATTATTTGGGGTCCAAGTTTCATTACCAGCCAGTTCAAGAGAAAACAATCCAACCTGCAGTTATCAGAACACTCTGAATATAAACCATCTTCAGTGCACCTTTTTCGAAATAACTAGTACTCGAGGAGAAAATAGTAGACCAAAGTGAAAGAGAAGTCCAGGGACAAGAACTGGAACTAACCCAGGAAGGCAAGGAGAGCAAATCCCAGAAAGGCAGCTGAGCATCAGGCCTGGAAAGACATGAGTGTTTGTGTATTAGGCCATTCAGCAAACAGTAAGACCAAACAGCCAGAAACCCACAGAGCAGGGTTGCTGTCGTTCCGTCGCTGAGTCACGTCCGACGCTTTGCGACCCCATAGACTGCAGCACTCCAGGTTTCCCTGTCCATCACCAGCTCCCAGAGTTTGCTCGAGCTCATGTCCATTGAGTCGGTGATGCCATCCAACCATCTCATCCTCTGTTGTTCCCTTCTCCTTCTGCCCTCAACCTTTCCCAGCGTCAGGGACTTTTCCAAGGAGTCGGCTCTTCGCATCAGGTGGCCAGAGTATTGGAGCTTCAGCTTCAATCCTTCCAACAAGTGAGGAGGAAGCAACATCGTCTATGCGACCTGTCCCCTTGACTCCATATCTGTGTATTTGGTTCTTCCAACCTAGAAGGAGCTGGGGTACATGGTTTCAAACCTGTTTGAAAAAGAAAGAAACAGTCTTTGACGGTTTAAACATTTTCCAGGCATCCTGGATCCCCTTTCCCAAAGGCTCTTCCTTTTGTCCTCACACAGGCAGAGAAACACGTGAGCGACGCCATTGCCAAAGGAGCCACAGTCGTGGCAGGTGGGAAGCGACACCACGCTGGGGAAAATTTCTTCGAGCCCACCCTGCTCAGCAACGTCACCCGAGACATGCTCTGCTCTCAGGAAGAGACTTTTGGGCCTGTGGCACCTGTTATCAAGTAAGGCCATCCGGCGTGTAGGAAGACGGGAGGAAGAATAGGAAAGGAAAAGGAAGCCCGGAGTGTAATCCGGTTCCTGTGTCGTTTGTGGCCGGCAGGAGAGGGACAGGCAGAGAGTGGGGCTGTGTCAGGGGAAGGGCCAAGTCCAAGGCATGGTTTTTAAACACTGGCTTTCGTTATTGCCCATGTAGACCACAAAATTTACCAAATTCTCTACTTTGCTCCCTGCCGAACTCATTTTTCTTCATAACAGAGCACATCCTTCAAGACTTCTTTCAAGGGTGTCTGTGGGAAATGAACTCTGTATTCCTATGGGACCTTTTATCTCATGCTCACAAGTAAATAATAATCTACCTGCGTTAAAAATCTAGCTTCACAAGATATCACTCCTTGGTCTGCTTATTTTCAGGGTTGTTATTGAGAAAGCTGATGTCTGCTTCTTGTTCCTGTGAAGGGAACTTTTTCTCTTCAGAGACTCATGGCCTTTGATGTTCTTAAATTTTACCATGGTAGCTTAGGTATGGCATACTGTGAGCTTTTTCCAAACTGAGATCCCAAGGCCTTTATTTAAAATCTGAGGTGTCTGTTTAGTCTTGGGAAATTCTTGGTCATTATTTCTCCAGATATTTCTCTCTTTCTCCATTGCTAATGAAATTTATAGATTAATCTGACATTGGGAGAATGGACCACGTGGAGAACTTTCATCTTTTAGTAAAATATTTTTTACCTAGAATATGAACTTGACATTTTCCAAAAGGATGCAGGGGTTAGGAATGCAGGCTTTGCTACTTTACACCTGTGTCCCCTTGAATGAGTCAACTTCTCTGAGCCCCAGGGTCCGTGATGGGAAAAGGACTAAAAACTAGTACCTGCGTCCTGGCTTCCCAGGTAGAACAGTGGTAAAGAATCTGCCTGCCGGTGCAGAAGACCTGAGAGACTCAGGTTCAGTCCCTGCAGGAGGAAATGGCAACCCACTCCAGTATTCCTATCTGGAGAATTCCATGGACAGAGAAGCCTGGTGGGCTATAGTCCATAAGGTTGCAAAGAGTCAGACACAACTTAGTGACTAAACAACAACAACAAAAACTTGCCTCACAGGACAGTTGTAAGGTTTAAATGATGTAATATACATAAAGCACATCACCTAATATCAGTGTGGTTGTTATTGTGTAAATAGTGAAGTCACACAGTCATGTCCAACTCTTTGTGACCCTGTGGACTGTAGCCTACAGGCTCCTCTGTCCATGGGATTCTCCAGGCAAGAATACTAGAGTGGGTTGCCATTTCCTTCTCCAGGGAATCTTCCCAACCCAGGGATCGAACCTGGGTCTCCAGCATTGTAGGCAGACGCTTTACTATCTGAGCCACCAGGGAGTTCACACTCAAAGGTAAAATCATTGAGGATGTCCCACCTAATGGTGTGATAAGTGCATTTTCAAGGGACACACAGGCAGTGAGGACATGGGTGAGGCCCTAGTTTTTATTCTCTGCAGATAGAACGGCTTGCTCTCTACGGTGGAGAGACAAGAGCTGCTCATCCTTGAACAAGTGATTCTCTTGGGGCCCTCCTCCTCTCTCTCCCACTCATCGTCTCACACTGACTGGGGTCTGCCAGCTCTGCCCGAGCCTTCAGAGGGCTGGCGGCTGCTGGGTCTCTGATTTGAGGAGCTGGGATGCATAGAATGTTCTGCCCCCAGTTACAGTTCTCGGGCAACAGAAATTCTGAAATCTAGTTTCAGAAATAAGATGATTAAAAAAAAAAAAAGAAAGAAGATGATCAAGCTGGAAGAGACTGCATTAGGCTTCCGTACTAGTTGTCTCATTTCCAAGGGGAACAGACCCCCAGCCAGCACTGTTAAGCAGTGGGGCCAACACTGGAACCCTGGGCCCCAGCAGGCCCCTGCCTGTTGTCTTTCTCCCACATCACGGCTGCTTCTCAAGTAGTTACTATGATTGGCGCACGTCTTAAGAGGGAACAAGAGCAGTAACCCTTTTCTTAGGCATTTTATTCAACATTCTGAATACACTGTAGTTCCCTGTGTGTCTCCTGTTCCCCTAGAAGAGATGAACCGGTGTTGATCCAAGCTCCCTAGCCTTGAACTCAGTGTGTGCAGTGAATGAAGGTGTTTTCCTCTCTGCTCCTTGTGAAACTCTGATTGACCCTTGGCTCTTATTTGGGAAACAGATCAGAAGGAAAAACAGCTGGTTTTTCTTCCCCTGTGGGGTCTTGCTAATGGTCCACTCTGACTTTGGCAGGTTCAACACAGAGGAAGAGGCAGTGGCCATCGCAAATGCAGCCGACGTCGGGCTGGCAGGTGGGTGTCTGTCCTCGCTTGGCAACAATCAGTCACTTCTCCAGCTGTGCCTTTTAAATGTCGCCCGGGGTTTTGAGAAGTCAGCTTCTTTGCAGCACGTGTTTCATTGCTTTCCAAGGGGCGAGGGCGGGTTTGTGCCAGTCCAGGTTCTTTGCCGTGTCCCCAGGATGTGGGATGGGAGCTCCCTGGTCGGAGCTGGGCGTGGTGGAGGGAGAAACAGCAGTGCCGATTATTCTGGGGAGAACCACCCACACCCCTTAAGTCCCACGTTCCCAGAGGCTCGATGCCTGGAAATTCCAAGTGCTTCTCCTCTCATCCCTCCTGGAAGCCTGAACGAAAGAGGTAGCGCTTGAGTTCACAGAGAGCATCGGGGCGATGAAGGAAGGGAAGAGGAAGCCTCAGGGAGTGGCTGCCGTTCTCGCAGTTTGGACAAGGTCAAGGTGGCCATAGTATGTACCCTGTGTCCCTGACAAAACTGTGTGTGCAGAAAGACACTCAACAAGTCTGTCTTTAGCATCCACTAGTGGATGAAGTGTTGGCAAAGATACAAAGACATAAAGATACAGCCGTGGCTATACAGGCGCTTCTCTGGGTGGGCAAGAACCACTGATAACCAGAGAAAGGATGTGCACGCTGGAGAGTCCCTTATTCTACGACAAGGACTCTGAGTTGCTGACTCAGGGGGCCTAACGCTGGAGTAAGATGTGTGCATTTGTGCTGCCAAAACACTGAGCTCAGTGTTCCTCTCGTCCCTTCTTGATGGGATGATGGTGGAGGAAGCCACATCCCAAACCAGGGCGTCCATGCTGGGCAAGACTGATGGTACAGATTGAAGAAGAGGGGTTCTGGGCAGAGGGGGACCTAGGGAGTTACGTGAAAACAGGACAAGGAGGACTGGGTGGACGAGTTTGGTGGAGATGGTTGGTGACTGGAATAATGGAAGATAAAGCTGGACATGTTGTTCAAAACCACATTAGGGAGAGTTCGAATACTCACCAGGAACTTAACCTTATTTATGGGTGACAAAGAGTTGCTGGAAGGTCTGGGTAAAAACATCACGTGGATAACCTAACAGATGTGTGCAGGGTGGATTGATTAGGGGGCCATCGGAGCTGGGTTCATTGTTGTTATAGTCCTAGCTGGAGATGGTGAGAGAGCTAGCAAGAGTGGAACAGAAGCAAAAAGATGATTTCTAAAGGCTGTGAGGTGAAGACATACATGGAACCAACTAGGGGCTCCACTTGGAAGCAGGAAGGTTCCAGCCCGCATGACTTGGCAGCTGGTCATCCATGGCACCCTCAGCTGTGGACATGATGTCTTTAATGACTATTCTACATCTGTGTCCTTTATCCCCACGACAGGTTATTTTTACTCTCAAGACCCGGCCCAGATCTGGAGGGTGGCAGAGCGGCTGGAGGTCGGCATGGTTGGCGTTAACGAAGGACTGATCTCCTCCGTGGAGTGCCCTTTTGGGGGCGTGAAGCAGTCCGGCCTGGGGCGAGAGGGCTCCAAGTACGGCATTGATGAGTATCTGGAGCTCAAGTATGTGTGCTTTGGAGGCTTATAGGATTCTTCAAGAAATAAAAAGGGAGGCTTACCTATGTATGGGGACGTGCCATCCGTTATTTTAAATAAACCCACAGGGTAGGTGAACTAGGGATTTTAAAAATGAATCATCCAATCCTTATAAGCAGATACAAATCCTATCCCTCCCCCAAGCTGACTTGGGACCAATACATGCCACAAGCCTGTGGCCACAGATCCCTGAGACCCAGCAGTGGGTTTATAGGATGAGGCCCTGGATCGCCAGCCCCCAGCCCCCACACCCATGACCTCATCTGCCTCAGAACAAAGTGCAACAAGCTGGTCCTGACGCCCCCTCATCATGGTGGGACCACAGCCCGGGGCAATGACAAAACCAGCACCCACGTGGCTCCGGGCTAAGACCCAGGGGCTGCGGGGGACATCTCGTGAGTGTGACTGGCAGGCTGGGCAGGATGCCACTGCATGCCTGGTGACCCGCCAGCTGGGTATTCGGAGGTGTTGCTGCAGCGGCTGAATCAGCGTTTTTTTTTTCTTTTTTAAAGAACTTTAGAGACAGCATAGAACTGCCTGAATTTCTTTGAGAAGTGAAAGAACCCCTCTCTCTCTCTCCTTTTGACTAGTTTTTAAACTGAAAGCTCCATCCTCCTCTTCTTTGCTCACTTCTGTGCTGTTTTTCCACGTCATGTTTCTGAGAGAAAATAAGCATAAAGCAGAGCGTGGCAGCAGCGGCTTGGTGGGAGGATGGCCCACGGGTAACAGCCTGGCCGGGCTTTATCTGCACAGACATGCCGTCTACCCCCACACCCAGCCCTCAGTACAGTGGAGATTCTGTTCATGCCTTACTTAGCTCCATGGGGTACTGTGAACCTAAGAGAAAGCAAACATATATTTGCCAAAAAGTGAAAATTCGATGTTAAGTGCAGGAGTCATCATTATGGGTGGCACCTTCCAGCCCAGCTAGGGTCTCCAGCAGTGGCTTTGCCAAGGTGAGGGGAGGCGGGTACCCACCTGCTCGGCACCTGAGCCCGAGGGCAGGCTGGTCTCCCACAGCCTGCTCTTTATGACATGCTGCTCCTTCACCTGCAGAGAGTGTGAAAGCACTTTGAGCATGGTGATCTCAAAAGGGAAAAGAATTTCCATAGTTGCCAGTTGGAAGAGGCACTTTTTATCCAATGAGTTTTTATAGTTCTTCTTTTAAGAACAAAAGCCCAATAATCACTGTTTCCTGTTGCTCTGAAAGAAAATCTCTAAGAAAACAGGAAGGTTTTCTGTACTGTGTCTCTCAACGTCCTGATACATGAGGAAAGGGGGAGGCTGGTCCCGGTGGAACAGATAGGGACAGAGCTCCCCCTTTTCACTGTGTGTGTGCACACTCCACTGACATCCTCTGGATGTTTTGGGGAGTGGAAGGAAAACGTGAATGAAAGGAGTGCTGGAGGCAGTTGCTCCTGGACCAGCCAGGACATAGCACTCCTCACTGAGCCACGGGGAGCTAAACAGCTAAAGGTCTGAGATGTCCCTGTGCACAAAGGTACCACGGCCAGTCCCGGAGCTGCCTCATGTTTGCCCTGGGTTACATCAGCCGTCCCCCTGAGGCCCAGCTAAGCAGTCAGCTGAAGTCCATCTAGTGACAGGCACGCTCAGACCCTGTCCACAATCACATACACATCATATTGACCGTGAATTTGCACTTACTAGTTCTGGGGTTGTTTCATGTGACATTTTAATTACTTAATGTTTGGATGTGTCCATCTGTTTTCTATTAACAATAAAAATGCTCTAACTAGTTTTTAGAAGTCCAGAATACTAGTGCTTGAAATGTTTGGGGGAATACATTCAAATACATTTGCAATTTTGTAACTCACCAGATGCTTTGGCTTGTTGGCAGATTTTGAGTTTTCTAGTATATCTGTTTGACCAGGTACATAAATTGAGGGCCAGAGACTCACTGCAATATCCTTGATTAATTTTGGAATTAAAATAATTTGAAAAGGAAATACCTTACTGTTTAGTAAAATTGATCTGGATTGTGGGGAAAGACATATTTTTAAATGAACATTTTTGGGGGTTATTGTTCAGTAAAGTGATCGATTATGTGATGGAATATGTGATGGATTTGTTAAAATGTGTGTTTTAACATTAAATAGAAAAGGACCAGTAGACCAGGGATTGGTTTCACAGGCCAAATTTTGCCTGCTTTTGTACAACCCAGAGCTAAGAATGGTTTTTATATTCCCAAATGGTTAGGGGGAAAACAAATCAAAAGAATAGTATTTCATGACACACGAAAAATTTATGAAATTCAGATATCAATGTCCATAACTCTTTGCAATCCCATGGACTATAGTCTGCCAGGTTCCTCTGTCCATGGAATTCTCCAAGCAATACTGGAGTAGATACCCATTCTCTTCTCCAGGGATCTTCCCAACCCAGGGATCGAACCCGGGTCTCCTGCGTTGCAGGCAGGTTCTTTACCATCTGACCCCCAGGGAAGCCCCAAATAAAATGTTATTGGAACCCAGCCACGCCCATTCAGTTACCATATGACCTGTGGCTACCTTCTAGGCAGAATTGAGTATTTGCACCACAGACAGAATTGCCCACAAAACTCTTTGGCTTTTTACAGAAATAGTTTGCCAACCTCTGATCTAAACCAAGAGGGAGATACTGACTTTCCCATGTTTATGAGGCATTATTTCATTTTATTGAACACCTACTGTGTAAAAGTACTTTTCCAGGCCTTGCTCCAGTGAATCCTCACCAAGAACTTTCTAGCAGTCGTCACATGACTCATACGAAATCACCCAGATAACGGGAGTCTGTTGGCCTTGAGAAAACAATTCTCAGTTTACTTTCCCCAGCTATGCAGGGATTCTCATGTTAAACCTCCTCTGTACCTGTTATCTTTATCCACTTGAGCAGCTTTTAAATATAATTTTATGTCAAGTGTTGGCTCATCTACCTTTAATTTTTATGGAAAGACTCAGTGAAAGTAAAGATCAGAAGCACAATGCAGATAAATCTGTTTTATTGTAAACTTAGATCATTAACTTTAAACTGTGCCACGTGACTGCCTTCTCTGCAGGCTGAAGCCCAGGGCTTTAATTATTCATATGCGGCTATGATAGATAGCATTTTACTTGATAATATTTATGCTGTGGGTTTTTTTCACACTGTATTTTGTGGGATAAAACTTGAGGATAAGTGTAGCTGGAACTGTGAAAACATTTTGTTTTTTAAAAATGTACATGTAATTCACTTTCCAGTTTTTGATAACTGTATGTCAAGGCAGCGGAGTTGTGCGTGTGTGATTAATAAAGGTTGAATTAACAGAATTTCCTGTTTTAACTGAAGGTTTCTGGTTTGTGGGGTTTTTCTTGCCGTTCATCATCTGAGTTTACTTTGGAGATTATTAGACCAGTTTGGATATGTATGCCCCCCTCAAAATATGACTGTAGGAGTTCAGGACATGCCACCCCAAAATGTGCCACTTTTGGCATAAGGATTTTTGTGAGCTGAAGACAATTAAGTAGCAGATAAAAGAAAAGCACTCTGTCTTTTGTTACCCCTATATTTGCCTGAAAGCAGGATGAGTGCTAAGTCGCTTCAGTCGTGTCCTACTCTTTAGGACCCCATGAACGGTAGCCTGCCAGGTTCCTCTGTCCATGGGATTCTCCAGGCAAGAATACTGGAGTGGGTTGCCATGCCCTCCTCCAGGGAATTTTCCTGATGCAGGGATCGAACATGTGTCTCCTGTGGCTCCTGCATTGCAGGTGGATTCTTTACCACTAAGCCACCGGGGAAGCCCCAAAAGCAGGATACAAATTTACAAAGGTGCCCCCTTTCTATCAAGAGGATGGGACAAAGGTTAACTTCCAGAGACAACTTCAGGCCCAGTCAGCCTGGACTCTAAATAACAAATTTTACCAACTAGCCTTTGGCTCCACCCTTGAAAGCCTACAACTGTTTTCCTCTAGCCAGTTCTCCAGAGATTTATTCTTCTTTGTTGAAGATGCTATGTAAGCTGGCGCTTTAAGCCACTCTCAGTTATCACTTCTCTCTGAGATATACATGAGAAGTTTATTAAAACATCTGCTTTTCTCGTTAATCTTTTATGGCAGTGGTCTCAGCCAAGAACTCAGGAAGGTAGAGGGAAAATTATTTCTCTGCTACATGTATAAACAATGCTCCTTTGATTTGTCTGTGAATCTCTTGGGCAGGGAGCCAGCCTATGAAATTTGGTACCCTAGCACATTCATACAGGAGGGACTGGAACAGGGAAGAAACTTGCAGTATTTTATTACAAGTTAATCAGACTTCCTTGGTAGCTCAGTGGTAAAGAATTTGCCTGTCAATGCAGGAGACATGTGTTCAATCCTTGGGTCAGGAAGATCCCCTGAAGAAGAAAATGGCAACTCACTCCAGTATTCTTGTCTGGGAAATCCCACGGACAGAGGAGCCTGGTGGGCTACAATCCGTGGGGTCACAAGAGAGTCAGACACGACTTAGTGACTAAACAATAGCAGCAAGTTAAGCTTAAATTATTTATAATGGCTTGTCTCTGAGAACCCTGCTTCCCAGGTAATAAGCATTAACCTAAAATACCTTTGTTTAGCTCAGAGGAAATATCCTGACCAGGCCCATCTGTGAATGGCTGTAGGAAGGAAGAAACCTCCTCACCCCTTCACAGAGGCTGATGGAAACCAGGAAGTGTTTGAGTTTACTCTCTCCTCTTTTAGTATAAAAGATGCCTGAATTCTAACTCAAGCAAGATAGTTCTTTGGAACATGAGCCCACCATATTCACAGCCTGCTGCCTTTCTGAGTAAAATCATCATTTCTTGCCCCAACAACCCATGCCTCAATTTTTGGCCTATGTACGGACAGCGGTAGGAGCTTAGACTCTACTGAGTCTAAGGTTACTGAGTACGGCTTACTGAGCCTAAGTCTGTCCCTTGGCTTGTGCTAATTACATGCTTGCTGAATTAAACTGGAATTTACCTGGTTTGCAGGTGTGGCTGTCTAAGAAAGGAGGATCCTCTGGTTTTCTCAAGTTCACCAATCCCTCTCTGCTACACAGGCTACTGTTATCCATTATGTACTTTTTTCAAAGTTTGGGTTTTTGGCTACAGAACTGTATGAGGAAGACATTTTTTGAAACTCTGCTATTCAGATAAAATCACTGTTAATTATTTAGACAGCATATCTTATACTTTCATGCAGTGTTCATTTATATTTTCAGAATTTTCAGGTAGACCTCACTGAATCCAAGTTACATCAGTAGGCTTTGGACAAAATAAGAAAAATAGCATTCTTTGAAAAAAAACAACAGCATTCCTGGATACCTATCTCTCTTTATCATTCCGTTTATTCCATGCGTTTCTCTTAATCTGCTTTTGATTTTTTAAATTACTTTACCAGGAAAAATGATCCACTTGTTGACCTGAAACAAACTTCCAGATACTGCTCCAGCCAAGATGGGTTTAGTTAGGACGAGCAGAGAACTAACTGTAACTTGAGATCTGCAACCAGGGCCAGCTGCATCAAGTCTGCTCCCTGCACATCAACAGAAGAAAAATGCTTTTATAGGGAGGAAACGGAAGTTGGGCGGGTTAAAGAATCCGTGGCTTTTCATTGGCTGAGTCCTTATCACGAAAGAGAGACCTTCCTCCTGTCCGGCTCGGCTATCATCACAGGGCGTGAAAGCGCCCTCTTCTGGTCGCCTGACTTTATTGATGTTTCTGTTTTTGTTTTTGTTTTTCATTTTTTTCATCCACATTTATTTTTTTTTTTTTTTAATTTATTTATTTTTTAATTACAATACTGTATTTGTTTTGCCATACATTGACATGAAACAGCCACAGGTGAACACAATCTCCCAATGCCGAACACAATCTCCCCCTCCCACCTCCCACCCCACATCCTCTACCTGAATCATCCTGTGCTCCAGCCCCATGCATCCTGCATCCTGCATTGAACATAGATTGGTGCTTCGTTTCTTACAAGAAAGTATACATGTTTCAGTGCCATTCTCCCAAACCATCCCACCCTTTCCCTCTCCCTCAGAGTCCAAAAGTCCGTTCTATACCTCTGTGTCTCTTTTGTTGTCTCACATAGAGGGTCATCATTACTGTCTTCTAAATTCCATATATGTCAGTATACTGTATTGGTGTTTTTCTTTCTGGCTTACTTCACTCTGTATAATTGGATGTTTCTGTTTATTTTTTACACTCAATTTGTGGGTTTGTTCCATGCTTAGTCTAGGCCTTCACTTGGAAGTGTATTTTCTTCTCCCTACTGTTTCTAGCAGTAAATTTTCACCTGTTACAGTTTCTTTATCTCTGACTTAGCTTGCAACAAATTAAAATGCAAACTAGTGTGGTTTTCATTTCATTTTCATCAAACTAGTGGGAAATCTGGGGGAAAAAAATTGGTCATGCTAGGTGTGAATATTGAAAGGCTATATTCTATTTGCATCTTATTTATAAGTAAGTGGAAGTGGGTTTGGAAATTGGTGGTCTGTAAATCTACCTATAATCCATCCATTTTATCAGCTAACCAGGAAGGAGTGGCCACAATTTAGACCACAGAAAACACCGCTGTCCCAGTGGGTTAGTGGGCAAGAGTTCAGGTGTTCTGTCAGATTATATTATATTACATTACATTATATTCTTAGGACACAGGCTCTGTTTAAACTACTCACCTCTACTCTTACAGCACAAAGGAAGGAAGGAATGTGCTTGTGTTCCAATAAGACCTTATTTAGGGACTCGGACATCATTGGAAGGACTGATGCTAAAGCTGAAACTCCAATACTATGGCCACCTGATGCAAAGAACTGAGTCATTTGAAAAGACCCTGATGCTGGGACAGATTGAAGGCAGGAGGAGAAGGGGATGACAGAAGATGAGATGGTTGGATGGCATCACTGACTCAATGGACATGAGTTTGAGTGAACTCCAGGAGTTGGTGTTGGACAGGGAGGCCTGGTGTGCTGCAGTCCATGGGGTCACAAAGAGTTGGACATGACTGAATGACTGAACTGAACAGACATCTGAATTCCATGTGAGTTTCAAGCATCAGAGAAATATGATTTTTTTTTCACCTATTTAAAAATGTAAAAACGATTGTTAATGCACTAGCTGTAGGAAAACAGGTCATGGGCGTCTGCTGCCTCCTCTCTGGGAAATCCCTCTACACAGAGGTATAAAGAATGAATATCATCCCAACCCACACAACAGCATGGACGCATTACAGAGAATACAGACACCTTTATTCAGATTAGCACATACATTTAATAGTGTTATATTAGAAATGATACCTTGTCGATACATGGGGAAAAGACATTAAAAAAAAAAAAAAAACCAAGACTCCAGCCAAAGTCCATGATGGTTTGGTCACACACAGAAAAGAATGGTACTGCCCCTCCTCTCTGCCCATAAAGGAGGTGGTGTTGGCATGCCACATGGTATTACTCCTTACCTCACTGCGTCTTTTTCAGCAGGTTCCTTAGTCATACATACATACGCTTGACCTCTTAATACCATGGGTTTGAATGCTCCGCCATTGATTTTTTTAGCCAGCAACTAATAGTCATCCTGTGAGCCCTACCACTGGCCTCTCCCACATTCTTGG
Source organism: Nanger dama (assembly GCA_917880005.1). Classification (NCBI taxonomy): domain Eukaryota; kingdom Metazoa; phylum Chordata; class Mammalia; order Artiodactyla; family Bovidae; genus Nanger; species Nanger dama. Next base: position 6,541,579 of record CAKJTW010000032.1, on the reverse strand, counting down.
GCTCTGCTTTGCTCATCTAAGCTCCTGCAGAGCTTCAAGGCCCTTGATGCAAAGTGCACAAGTGAGGAATGTTGGCTGCATTCCGCCTCACACTTGGCTCCTCTGATGAGAAGTGGGATAGCAAGAGACGACTCACTTTCTGATCGCTGGTGTGGTGTTTATGTTTGATCCACCATAGATTCAAGATCCATCGGTGGCAGAAGGATCAGACCCGCTGGGCTGGAGACAGGGTCAGAAAGGGAGCAATGGCAAAAGCAGTTCTCAGCCACCCAGAGGGGCAGCCTCGGGATGATCCCCCAGAAAAGATGAAGTCTTCTCCCCCTTTGCCTTCTGCTTCCTTCACAGAGGGAATTCTTGGTCCTAGGAACCAAACCTCCAAGTGGTCCAAAAGACCCACCACAATTTGCCCTCCAATAACTGGGCATGGCAGTCCTTTGTATATAGGGGAGGAGGGTTCGAAGGCACGGACCTTGCAGCTTACAAAATCTGCATTCGATTCCTATATCCACCACTGACTGGCCGTGACCGTGAGCAAGTTACTTAAACTCTATGGGCCTTTATTATGTTCAATATGAGAATAATAGCTACCTTTCCAGCTTGATTGTAAGGATGAATAGAGTATGTAAGATACATATATTATGTACATAGATAGCACTTAACACACGATCACTCCTTCTCCATCACTGCGCTCTGCCGACATCATATTTAGGCTGCCATCCTCTGTGCCAGAAATTTCCAGTTGCGCCCGAAGATAATATAACTGGCCACTGGGTAGGGCAGATTTTAAGTTTATGAAGCTAAGTATTTATGTAAAAAGCATCACATTTTCCTTCTAACACCATCAATAGGACTGAACTGGCTGGCTAGACAGAAAGTGTACACATAAAGAAATGCTTAAAAATAAAATCATACCTGTATGCTTTTTACTTTTGCCATTTCCCAGAAAACAGAATAATTAAAAACAAGATGGTCTCAAGAGGATGGATATTAGCAGCGAGAACAGCAGCACCGGAAAGCTTCGTTTTTTTCAGTGGCCCATGGGAACTGTTTTCTCTATTGTCCTGTCCTGATGATTTAAACCTTATGATTTAATGGCCTTGCTTCTCCACTTAATCATAGCAAAGCAATCCCGGTTTCCCTCTCCTGTGACAAAACCTTGTGCAACAGAATATTGCTTCAGTGTGGTCATGCTTGACGCCACAGCCCTGGTTCTATCTGCGATGGGCCCCGTCTCTCATGCTGATCTCTTCAGAAAGAACGCCAAGGGCTCTACCCAGGCCATCAGCCTCAGGACCACGGTGGATGGCAAAGGGTCAGCAGCCAGCTGAGTTCTCAGGCTACAGTTCACTGTAGTTCCTTACTCTAGGATGTGGCTTTGTGATTAGAAATGCTTTAATTTTTTTCATACATTTAAAATAAGCTATTTAGTAGAAGATGGCAGAATAAATACAGTTTTAAACAAATTAAGTGGATATCTATGTCAAGTTATTAGGAAGAGTAGCTACAGGGGCTGAGTATCAGAAGCATACCATTCTCATTAAGACTGGTGGTATTTCAGAGTTTGAGAATACACTCAGCCCTCCCCCTTACCACTTCTGCATCCACGGGGCCCACATCCCTGACCGTGTATATTACCAAGTTGCTGAGTCTGTCTTCCTATTGGTGGAGGGCCAAACGCATGGCCTATTGCACATGATAAACCACTGATAAATTACTAACCACTTTTCTTGTTTCCTGTAAACTGGAGCTGAGAGAGGCCTTGGAAACCTGTTAAAATGTTATCTTCGATTTTCAACCCACAAGTCAGCAAACCCCACCTCCCTCTCTGTTGCTTCTGGTCCTCAGAATACAGTTCTTACTGAGCTCTCAAATTTCCTAGAGCTACTCACTAGAAACAGCACAGAAATGGTGGCTGGCCGTCCTGAAGCAGCAAAAACAGGAGACCTCAGCTCTGTACATGTGTCTCTTTAGCACAGGAAACTGGCTGGACAGAGGGCAACCCACACCGCAGATAAATCAGCTTAATACACACAGACCTCAGGCTCCAAGACTCCTATGACAGAAACCATGCTGGGAAAGTCATCTTTATTAAAGGCAATTACTGCTCCTAAGAGAAGTCAGTCCTCTCTGCATCCATACTGAACTCACCTTCCCCAGGGGTCTGCAGACAGAAACAGATTCATCTTTTTCTTAACATAGGAATATAACACTGTGTTAGCTACAAAAACACAGACCTCTTTTAAGCATACTTAGCATCTTACCCCACCTTTACTCCTACTAACAAGCGTCTCAGTGAAAAGGGCATTGTTTTCGTTCTGTTTTGTGTCTTGAAAACCCCAAGAAGACAGGTCTTTTCAATTATGGGGACACATCTCCAGCCCAGGGTGAAAGGACGGGAATGCGCTATTCTATCAAGAGTGAGTTTTGTCTGTAACTCCCACCGACTCTTAGGATTAAAGGATTCCTGTAGGTGTCCTCTGTTTCACAACCAATCGCTCCATTATCTGTCCTTTGAGCAATAGCTGAAGGAAGCTCCGTTTCTGATGGATCCGTTCATGGAAACCTTCGGATTCCCTCGCTCCATCCTCTCTCGGCTGAAGATTGTATCCTGGTCGCTGTCAAACTCGGACTCAGACACCATCAGGCTGGAGTTGTGTTCTGTGCTTCGGTGCTTGATTCCTAGGGAGAAGCGGACAGACGCCTCTGGAGCAGAGCGGCATTCTCCCTCTCCGCATGCCCTCATTCTGGTCCCGAGCACTGAGCCCTGCGCTCTGCACCTGCAAAGCCATCACCTACGAGGCAGCAGGCGCTTGGGATTCCCAGTGGGTGTTAACAGGGACTGTGGAATCACTCCTGACCCTGAGCCCAAGCTCCGTCACTTAGCAGCTGCGTTCTCAGTGACTCTCAGACGCCGGGATTAAACACTGGCAAGGCGCTGGGAACTGTCTTGGAGACTTACCATATTTGGGCCTCAGCTCCATTCTCTCCTGGTCATCCATGTTGTCCAGGATGGTGTACTTTGTTTTCTTCCTTATTTTAGTCCTTTTTCGTCTGAAAGGGACAAAGAAAAAGGTCAACTCAGATCCTCAGAGAGGTAGGTGGGATCCAGGATTTAAAACACATGGAGGACGCTAAAGGAAATGCTTTGCCTTTAGAATGCTATGACATTTTATTAATTGGCATCTTTTATTAATGATATGTGGGGCTTCCCTGGTGGCTCAGATGGCAAAGAATCTGTCTGCAATGTGGGAGACCCAGGTTTGAGCCCTGAGCTGGAAAGATCCCCTGGACAAGAGAATAGTAACCCACTCCAGTATTCTTGCCTGGAGAATTCCATGGACAGAGGAGCCCAGAGGACATGACTGAGTGTCTAACACATAAACAATCTTCTTTATTAATGATGTGTATCACAGCCCAATCTGGGTTTGGTGAGTCTGAGATACATCATGTACCTTTTTTTTTTAACTTTTTATTTGATATTTCTGTTATTTAGTTGCAAAGTCGTGTCCAATTCTTTGTGACCCCATGGACTGTAGCTGGCCAGGCTTCTCTGTCCATGGATTTCTCCAGGAAGAATACTAGAGTGGGTTGCCATTTCCTTCTCCAGGGCATCTTCCTGACCCAGGGATTAAGCCTGCATCTGCATCTCCTGCATTAGTAGGTGGATTCTTTACCACTGCCCCAACCAATTAACAATTTTGTGATAGTTTCAGGTGAATAGCAAAGGGACTCAGCCATACATACACATGGATCCATTCTCTCCTAAACTTCCATACTATCCAGGCTGCCATATAACACTGAACAGAGTTCCATGTGCTGTCCAGTAGGACCTTGCTGGTTATCCATTTTAAATACAGCACTGTGTACCTGTCCATCCCAAAGTCCCTAACGATCTCTCCACCCTCATCTTTCCCCCAGACAAGCGTAAGTCCATTCTCTAAGTCTGTGAGTCTCCTCTTATTTATGCCATGCATCCTGGAGAAACACATGTTGGAGCAGCACTGATGTTATCACCTGACTGCAGGCTCCTCCGTCCATGGTGGGCTACAGTCCATGGGGTCGCGAAGAGTCAGACACGACTAAGTGACTTCACTTTCACTTTTCACTTTCATGCATTGGAGAAGGAAATGGAAACCCACTCCAGTGTTCTTGCCTGGAGAATCCCAGGGACAGTGGGGCCTGGTAGGAGGCCGTCTATAGGGTTGCACAGAGTCGGACACGACTGAAGCGACTTAGCAGCAGCAGCAGCAGCAGCAGCAGCAGCAGCAGCAGGCTCTCACCCAAGCCTCAAGCTGAGGTGCAGGGACCTTTCCAGCAACTCTGTGTGTTGGCCCAGCAAGCTTTTCTCCATGAGGAATTCCTTCCTCAGAAAAACCTGGATGAACAGGTCTCCCCCTGAACCTATACTACCCTGGGATGTCTAAACATCCAAGAATGACAAGATGACATAACTAGCAATCAGAAAAAAAAATCAACAGAAATTATAATAAATTCTCCCAAAGGAATAAGCAATAACTCGGTCCTTCATTTTTTCACAACACATCAAGACACCCAGGCTGATCCTCACCCTATGGACCTCACCCTATGCTTTAGAGGATAATTTGAAAATACACATCAACACTATGGTTTAAGATTTGTAGAGAACAAACAAAGGCAATATTCTGAGGACTTGATGATTAAGAGCTTGGGCTTCCAACTCTGGGTTTACTAGCTGGGTGACTGTGAGGCCATTTATTGTCATCTCTTTGACTGCAAGTTCCCTCCTGTAAAATGGGAATAAGAACAGTTCCTTTCTCATATGATTGATGGGAAAACTCAATAAGATAACACATAGAAAGCATTTAGAAGCATTCATTATCATGGCAAGTACTTAATAGATGCTCACTCTTGTCATAATCATCATCTACTTGATACAAATGTCACAAAGCTGTAGAATTCTGAAAGCCAAGCACAGCAGGGTGACCTTCATCCCAGATGGTTCTGGGAAAATGTAATATGCACTGGTTCACTGGTTCTACCTTTGGAAAAGTAATCACAAATAAAACTACAAAAATTTATGTGATCTCTGAAAAATAACTATTATTATGGTATAACATTATGTTTTGTTTATCAAATCTTCTTCGGAGAGCATTCATAGAGTTCCATGTAGGAAAGTGGACATAATGCTGCCTTCTAAGGACTTGAGTAATCATTATTCTTATGAACGTCCTCACAGAGGGTTGGGCATGGGGTTCTGAAAGGTTCAGACCATAAGGTAAGTCTGGGGCTCCTCAGCAGTCAGCTTCATGGGAAAAAAAAAAAAAAAAAGAAGAAGGAAAAACCTAAAGCAAGACTTTTCTTTGGTGATGGTCCCATCTAAAGTTTTGCATTTAGGAAAAAGAATTCAGTAGATTTGTTGTTTCACAGATGAAAACTAATACCTACTGTTTGGATCAGTATATTCTAGAACTCCTTTCTCTACTGAGAGTGGATTAGTGTTCTAGTGACCGTGAGACTGGTAGAAAAGAGGATTAGATTTGATACAGAAGCATTGAATCGTCTAGAAAATATGACAGCTTCAATGAAAAAAAGAGTTGCCTCTAGTATTATTCCATTTAACTAGTAAGCATATAAGCCCTTGTGGGGGAGAACGTATTATCATATGGTTTTAAAGTCGAGTCTCTCTTCATAAAAAGAGGGATTGTCAAAAGTTGAGCAGTTTCACAAAACCGAGCAACAGCCCTTAAACCTACCACATCACCTTTAAGGTTGCATCTTTATTTTCAAAGAAATACATAAGCATGCCAGGTACCTCTTACAGCAGCAGATGCAAAGCCACGTTAAACCCCCTGTCAGCACAATGAGAGCGAGAGCCAGTATTGTCACATAGAACACGCTCCACTCTGAAAAACAGGAAAACCAGAGCGGATGTGTTACATACCCTTTGCAAAACAGTTTTATTTCAGTAGCTCTCAATGAATATTTCTGAATCCTTACAAGCAAAGGCCATCTGTGGTGTTGTGCCCACCTCACCAGGCTGGCTGCAGGGACTGGTAAAATACTAACAAATCAAGAACAACTTAAAACCATCCTACATTTGTCCAACTGGTTCTGAAGAAACTGAAAAAAGTAAACCCATCAATTAAGAAGGCTTCTTAAACACCCAAGTAAGGCACACCAAAACATTCATTCCAGAAACACAGAACCTCAAAACTGGTCTGGTTTCAATAAAGGAAATAAGGTGTTTATTTCTATGGCTGCCTGTGACAGGAAGATACTTATCATAGAGCCCGACAGTCATTCAGAAACGATTTCATCTTCACTTCACTTCTTCCACATCCTTACAAAAATCCAGTGTAAAAAGCTTTGCAACAACCCAGGGAGAGAGAAATCAATGGAGCAAAGACACAAGGTTTAACTCCATTAAACGTTATAACACTACTTGGAATAATGATTCAAGGGCTGGTTATTTTCAAATTTTTAAGGAGTAGAAACAGGAACACAATTTGGCAGGGAGCTCGTCCTAATTTTTCTGCCAATTATGTCCATCTGCATCCCCAAGAAGACAAAATGGCTCGTACAGACAGACTGGCATTGAAACACAGTTTCCTCCTCAGAAGAGAGAGGCGGTGGCTCAGGCAGACGCTGGCTGAGACGGTGGCTCCAGTGTTTGGAGCCTGCTTGGACAAACAGCCTGGTCACATCCACACCAGGGGCCACTTCTCCAGAAGGTCACACCCAGTTCAAGCCAAGGCAGGTACAGTCTGGACATGGGGTCCATGTAGCTCAAAGCGACCTTCTCAGCAATGATTACCTACATCTGCTCTGCCGAGGTGAATTTCCTCAGCAGGAAGTTTTAAGGAAAAGCCTTAAACACAACCTCACGGTGAACTGTGGGAATATCTCGACCCATCACCACATGAGCTGGTTCCATGGGCTTTGGGTGAGAAAAGGGTTGAACTTACAGCTGTACAGTCAGGCAGGGCTTTCTGACAGTTCAGAATGATTTGTCTGAGGTTTCCTCACCCGGAGCCACCCACCGTGCCAGGACTCACCACAGTTGCTTTCCCCATCCCGGATATAACGCTGGATCAGGTTCTCCATCCACAGCTGGGAGCAAATGCAGCGCTTTGTGATGGGGTCGCAGTGGCCATGGCCAGAACACTTCAGAAGGCATCCTGCAAGGAGGCGAGTGAGGCAGAGGTCATCATGGAGCAAAGGAGGCTCCCTGGCTGCAGCTGTGTCTTTTTCTTCCATAGACCCTGAAGAGAGGCGCCTTGTTGAGTCAAGTGCCTCTTACTGTATGGACAGTGGTCCAGGGATGGTCCCTCATACTGACAATCTCATCAGGAAGCGAATGGCAGAAACATGTCAACACCTGCACCGTGAAACAAAAGCCTTAAACATGTAGCGGAAATGCAGCACCCTCTGGCCCAAGAATGATACATTCTAATGATTTATCCAGTGAAAATGATTGGGGATGTGCACAAAGATTTACCTACATTGTGTATGTGTGTGCTCAGCTGCTCAGTCATGTCTGACTTTTTGTGACCCCATGGACTGTAGCCCACCAGGCTCCTCTGTCCATGGGGCTCTCCAAGCAAGAATACTAGAATGGGTTGCCATTTCCTTCTCCAGGGAAACTTCCTGACCCAGGGACTGAACTCAGATCTCCTGTGTTACAGGCAGATTCTTTATCGTCTGAGCCACCAGGGAATACTCTCTCCGCATTGGTTTCCAATCGCTGCTGTAACAAATGACTGCAAACTTGAAGGCTTAAAACAAGGTACCATTATTTAAAAATCAGCCTGACAGTCTGCGAGTAGAGAATTCATTGTATAAACCGTGGAACACATCCAGGATGGAGTACTATGTGACCACGAATAACTTACTGAGGGATAAATTCTAAAAGATTTGAGAAAATGATCATAATATGGTTTGAAGTTAAAAAAGCAGATTTAAAAATATGTATCAAATTATCCTGATTGCATTACATGTGTCTAGAGATGGGGGAACTAGAAGGAAAAACATCAAATTATTAACAAAAGTTATCTTTGGATGGTGGGAATTCTAGACTCTAGAGGATTATTCTAGTTTTTTGTCTTCTTGTGTATTCTAAATTTCCTCCAATAAACAAAGATTACTTTTGTAGCAAGAAAAAGTTCTTAAAAATTAACTTACTCCACATTACAAAAAAAGTCAACTGTGGTTAAAGCCACACCTGAGACAAATTAAATTTTACTATCCAAATATTATCATGGTCCCCAGTGTCTACTGAAATGATCCTTTTAACATAATAAGGTATTCATGTCCCTTGGAAGGTGGGGACAGAGACCTGGCATAAAGACTACATTTCTATCCACAGACGTGAATGGATTTGGTACCAGGAAGAGGCACCAAGCAAGCAGTTAGGAAAAGAGGTCCCACTGGAAGGCACTATAAGCTATCTTAAATTTCCAATGGGCTTCCCTGGTGACTCAGATGGTAAAGGATCAACCTGCAATGCAGGAGACCTGGGTTTGATCTCTGGGTTGGGAAGATGCCCTGGAGAAGGGAATGACTACCCATTCCAGTATTCTTGCCTGGAGAATCCCATGGACAGAGGAGGTTGGCAGGCTGTAGTCCAAGGGATCCCAAAAAGTCAGACACGACTGCATGACTAACACTTTTACTTTTCCTGATGGCTCAACAGTGAAGAATCCACCTGCAATGCAGAAGACATCGGTTCAATCTCTGGGGGAGAGGTTTGTCCAGGAAGATCACTGGAGAAAGAAATGGCAGCCTACTTCAGTATTCTAGCCTGGGAAATCCCACGGACAAGAGCCTGGAGGGCTACAGTGCATGGGGTCGCAAAGAGTTGGACATGACTTAGCAACTAAAGAATAACAAAATTCCCAATAATCTACATAACATCTATTCACAACCTAAGCCACAATGGGATTTCTTTGGAAGGAATGATGCTAAAGCTGAAACTCCAGTACTACTTTGGCCACCTCATGCGAAGAGTTGACTCATTGGAAAAGACTTTGATGCTGGGAGGGATTGGGGGCAGAAGGAGAAGGGGACGACAGAGGATGAGATGGCTGGATGGCATCACTGACTCGAGGGACGTGAGTCTGAGTGAACTCCGGGAGTTGGTGATGGACAGGGAGGCCTGGTGTGTTGCGATTCATGGGGCCGCAGAGTCAGACACAACTGAGCGACTGAACTGAACTGAACTGAACTGAAGCCACGATGTCCAGGTCAATCAATTTTCCAGCCATTAATACTTATCTGTCTTTAACAACATTCTGACTGTTTAAGTCCGAAATTTCCAACAATGACCAGTGTGTGAGACTATAGTTTTAAAAACAAACCATGACTTGTTTCTCTCTAGGTTCCCTCAAAGAGAAAGCACAGTTGGCAAATGTGTGTTGCAGGAAACCGACTTAAGAAATAAATGCAAAACAAATCCCTGGATGCTAAAGTGAAGCTGTCCACACGTCTTCTTTCTGTGATAGCAAAATGTAGCCCTGATTAGCAAATCTGATTCTTTTAGAATATTCTCATAGGAGTTGACATGGAGAAATTAGAAAGATAAGTAAATACTGAACTTTATTTCCACTTAATTTAAAAAGACTATGACACCTGGCTATAGTCCTGCCATACTGGAGTCAAATCATATTTCACCTCCTCCAAGAAATCTTTTCCTTTAATCTGTGTAGTTACTTATGTTTCTGTGATGTTACCATTGCATTTAATTGGATGGCATGTCTACTGCGTGGTGTTTAGTGTTAGTCACTCAGTCATGTCCGACTCTGCGAGCCCATGGACTGTAGCCCATCAGGCTCCTCTGTCCATGGGATTCTCCAGCCAAGAATACTAGAGTGGGTAGCCATTCCCTTCTCCAGGGGAGTCTTCTCAACCCACGGATTGAACATGAGTCTCCTGGATTCCAGGCAGTTTCTTTACCACTGAGCCACCTGGGAAGCCTTATGTCTAGTCCAATGGAATCCAATTCTGAATACACAACAATTATATATTTACCTTACTTGACCTCTGAAAATAAAGATATTTCTTATAGGGGGCATACCTGCTGTGTCAATCCTCAAGACTTTGAAAAGCAAGAAATCAGCCTTTTCCTTTGAGAGCCGCCTGTGTAGATTTCGGGCCACTTCGGCAGCTTTGAGGACTTTGAAAGGTGGCCCAGTCTGTACGTAAAACACAATCACGGTGCTGCAGAGGAGACAGAGAGGGGCCAGCCACATGGTTAGCCAGTGCCCGGTGTGACATATCCACTCCAGCCATGGGACCTGCTGAGAAGGCAAGCGGCCACAGCTCCGCGGCCTGGCAAGGACACGGGTGTATCCTGGGGGCCAAGAAGTTGATCGGCTTCTCTTTACAAACAAAGGCTCTTTGGTCCCAGAATTCAACCGATGAGGGGCAGATCTTCAGATAAATGGAACCATGTGTGACTGCATGCATGCTAAGTCATTCAGTCATATCTGACTCTACTACCCCATGAACTGTAGCCCGCCAGGCTCCTTTGTCCATGGGGATTCTCCTGGCAAGAATACTGGAGTGGGTTGCCATGCCCGGTTCCACGGCATCCTCCTGACCCAGGGATCGAACCTGCATCTCTTACATCTCCTGCTTTGGTAGGCACCTGGGGGACCCCAGAGCAATGTGTACAAATAGACACAACCATACACAACATGAGAACTTTCAGATGCATCTTCATTTTTACCTTTTTGCTGAGATATGATATACTTAACGATAAAAGTCACTGTTCTAAAGTGAGTGTGTGTCTCAGTGTCCTTTAGCATATTCACAAAGTAGTGTATTTCCAGAACATTCCCACCATCACAGAAACTCCACACTCATCAGCAATCATTCCCAGGACTCCAGCTCCTGCCAACTACTAATCTATTTTCAGTCTCTGTGGATTTGATTATTCTGGACTTTTGATATACATGCAACATGTATGAGGCATTTTGTGCCTGGCTTCTTCCACTTTGTATAATGTGTTCACAGTTCATCCAAGTTGTAGCATGTATATCCCCCTCCTTCAAAATGCCAACTATTATTCCATTGTATGAATAGATCGGAGACGGCAATGTTGCCCCACTCCAATACTCTTGCCTGGAAAATCCCATGGACCGAGGAGCCTGGTAGGCTGCAGTCCATGGGGTCGCTAAGAGTTGGACATGACTGAGAGACTTTCCTTTCACTTTTCACTTTCATGCATTGGAGAAGGAAATGGCAACCCACTCCAGTGTTCTTGCCTAGAGAATCCTAGGGACGGGGGAGCCTGGTGGGCTTCCGTCTATGGGGTTGCACAGAGTTGGACACGACTGAAGCGAGTCAGCAGCAGCATGAATAGATATCATTTATCCACTTATTAGACTGTGAAGAAATCTGAGGCTGAAGAATTGATGCTTTTGAAATGTGGTGTTGGAGAAGACTCTTGAGAGTCCCTTGGACTGCAAGGAGATCCAACCAGTCCATTCTAAAGGAGATCAGCCCTGGGATTCCTCTAGAAGGAATGATGCTGAAGCTGAAACTCCAGTACTTTGGCCATCTCATGCAAAGAGCTGACTCACTCGAAAAGACCCTGATGTTGGGAGGGATTGGGGGCAGGAGGAGAAGGGGACGACAGAGGATGAGATGGCTGGATGGCATCACTGACTCTATGGACACGAGTCTGAGTGAACTCTGGGAGTTGGTGATGGACAGGGAGGCCTGGCGTGCTGCTATTCATGGGGTCGCAAAGAGTCGGACACGACTGAGCGACTGAACTGAATTGAACTGATCCACTTATCAGTCGATGACATGTGGACTGTATCCACTTTGGGGCCATATGAATAACACCACTGTGAATGTCCACGTCCTGGATTTTGCATGGACATATGCGTATCATTTCTTGTGTGTATGTATCTAGAAGTGGAATTACTGAGTCGTATGGTAATTCTATGTTTAGCATTTTGAAAAACTGTGAAAGTGTTTCCCTCAGTGGTTGCGTCATTTCACATTCCTACTGGCAATATATGGGTGTTCCAATTTCTCCATATACTCGCCAATATTTGTTACAGTCTCTTCTGGATTAAAGCCACCCCGGTGGGTATGAAGTGGTATCTCCACGTGATTCTGATTTGCATTTCCCTACTAACTAATGATGCTGAACATCTTTTCATGTGTTCATTAGCCACTTGTATATCATCTTTGGAGAAATTTCTATTCAAATCTATATTAGTCTCCAAATGTTGCCATAAAAATCATACCACAAATTGGGTATATAAAGGTTTTTTTAAATTCAATTAAAATGATAAATCCTGTAAGAAATCAATGCAGAGGTTGAACCTTACAGACCCTCAGGAGGGGGTTGGTGGTTTAGTTATTAAGTCGTGTCCGACTCTGGGACCCCATGGACTGTAGCCTGCCAGGTTCCTCTGTCTATGGGATTCTCTAGGCAAGAATACTGGAGTGGGTTGCCATTTCCTTCTCCAGGGGATCTTCCCAACCCAGGAATCGAGGCCAGGTCTCCTGCATTGCAGGCAGATGATTTACCAACTGAGCTATGAGGGAAGTGGTAATCCAAGGTCCTCTCAGAGTGGGAGAAGTCTCAGCCCCATGAACATGAGGCAGGAATGGAATCCGGCTATGAGACATGCCCTGTGCATGCCCCAGACAATTTCTATGCCCTCTGTTGATACCAGAACTAAAACCCAGCTCCCTCTGATGGTCCCTAACTCCTTCAGTCAGAACATTCTCAATCAGCAAACATTTACTGAGCCTTGCGGGAAGGATCTCTACAATCATGTCCTTGCTGCTGCCCTTTGAGGGAAAAAAAAAAAGAATACGAATGGGATAAACATGTATGCAAAGACACAGAACGAGAGAGGAGCCGAACACCATCAGGCTGGACTGTGCAGCTCACACCTGAGGTCCGAGTGGGCCTGAATCTTCTGAACCCTGATGTCTGAGTCCAGCACGTTCAGCAGCGCCGCCAGCTGCCTCACGAGGGTGCCCTTGTGCTGCTCCGTCAGCTGCCCAACGCCAACCTGCAGGATCAGCTCCACCAGGCCACTCTTCTTAGGGTCTGGGGAACGAGAAGACACAGGCTTTGTTTCCACTTGAAAACCCCAGGCTTGATAACAGGAGGCGCAAGGCCTACACACGAGTCACAGGGGCTTTAAGTGACCCCTGTGTTGGGTTCTACACTTGGGTTCTATGGCTCAGGTCAATTCTCCCAAAAACCACGGAGGCCACTGTCTGTGAGGACTTCTTCCCTGTTTTATATCAGCTCGCTGTCTACTGATTTTTCTCCAGATGATAGACAGGTGTGCTTAGTCAGCCTTGGGGCTCACTTAATGTTCTGGAACCTCACACACTTCCCCTGACGCAGAAAGAGAACTCAGTCCCTGAGGGCTGTGGGCCTGGCCCAGGTCGTGCTGGAGCTCGGTGTGGCCACCTCACTGGAGCTGCCCTCCTGGCGCTCCCAGGAGTGAAGCCCTCGTGTCCACCTCATGAGGTCTCCTGTCTTTGAAAGAACTCTTTTGTCTTCTGGTAGGAAAACCAAAGCAACCAAGGAGTCTTGCTGTCAAGTTCTCCCCTAAGAGTTCAGAGGCTGGATCTGTTGGGGGTAGATGACCACGTGTAGCAAAAACCACAGGTGGGCCTGGCCTCCCACACTGGGTTCCATGGCCACCTGCAAAGAGCCCCAACGGCAGACCACCCCCCCAACCCCAGCTCACAGGCCAGCCCTACAAACACAGGCCCAGAAGCCCAGCACACACCTGGCCGCACTTCCACTGTGGCGGTGTCCGTGTCTGAAGCCCCCTGACCATCAGCAACTTGCAGGCGGAAAGTGTAGACGCCCTCCACCAGGTTGGTGAGCTGCAGGGCCGAGCTGTGGTCAGAGCCATCGATGACATCCTGAGAAATAACACGTTCACAGTCCGTACTCAGCTCCCAACCCAAGCCTCTGCAAACCCCAAACCTCAGTCTCTCATCTTTGTCATGAGACAAAGATGTCATGATTCTAAGGGACAGGCTGAGGAGGTTAGCGAAGGTCTGGGTAATCCTTGGTGTCTCTTCCACAGCTATTTTTATTTGTTTTAAAAAAATTTTATATTTTGGTCACACCTCACAGCATGTAAGAGCCTAGTTCCCCAACTAGGGATAGAACTCATGTCCCCTGCATTGTAAGAAGAGAGTCTCAATCACTGGACCACCCAGAAAGTCCCTCTTCCACTTTTAAAGCACCAGGAGACACAAGACTCAGACAGGACTTTGTTACAGGAGCTTCCCAAGGGCTCTGCTGCTGCTGCTGCTAAGTCACTTCAGTTGTGTCCAACTCTGTGTGACCCCATAGACGGCAGCCCACCAGGCTCCCCCCCGTCCCTGAGATTCTCCAGGGAAGAACACTGGAGTGGGTTGCCATTTCCTTCTCCAATGCATGAAAGTGAAAAGTGAAAGTGAAATTGCTCAGTTGTGCCCGACTCTTAGCGACCCCATGGACTGCAGCCTTCCAGGCTCCTCCGTCCATGGGATTTGCCAGGCAAGAGTACTGGAGTGGGGTGCCATTGCCTTCTCCTCCCAAGGGCTCTAGGAATGACCAAATTCTACCCAGCAAAGGCAGAAACTCCTGAAATTAGGGCAAAGACCTGGAGTGTGAAGCACTCTCTCTGAAGAGTTTTCTGGGTCTTATTTTCAAAGACAGCTTCGCAGCGCGTAGGATTCCTTGTGGTGTGTCCTGTTCACCTTCTCTGATGACCCATGAGCCTCCGTAGAGACATCTCTGCTAAAAACATTTGAGAAGAATCTCCTAGACCCCTGCCCTGAACTTGCTAGCAGAAGAGGGTACAACCAACGGTAAGTGCTCTGATCAGGAGCTGTTATAACTATACTTAGAAGCCAGTCCACCACCTGGCTGAACAGTGTTCATTCCAGAGTTACTTTGGAAATTATAAAGCACTTTCAGTTCTTTCCCCAGGACCACTCCCTCAGTACATCTCCAAGAGTAAATTTTCATCTTTCAAGTCCTTCGCAACAGCAGGAACAAAGATGTACCTACATTTATAGCCAAAAAGGCAGGGTGCTCTAATGTGGAAAAATGCCTGCTAGGAACAAAAAACCTAAGCCTATTCGATTGGTTAAAGATGACTTAATCAACTTTGGCCAAATCACTTTCCATCTCTGCATCTGATTTTCTGTACTTATGCAATGGGAACGGCAATCCTGGATCTAGTGACCTATCTGGTATAATGCTGAGGAAAAGAAAAGAATCCATGTGGATCAAAATAGGAACAACAGGAAAGCTGAGGGGCAGAATGAGTCCCGTGAGAAGATTCCAGGCTACAGTTTCTGACTCTTAATCAAAGTCTGGGTGGGGAAAAAGTCAGAAAGGACTTCAGATTTATTTAAATTGAATAGCAGCTTCCCTGCAGCCAGCCGTCAGAGGAAACCTAGAATCATAAACATCTTAGAGTAGCATGGAAAGGGAGATGAGATCATAACAGAGACACAGAAATGGAGTTAACTGTGTCCCCTCAAAAGTTGACGTCCTAACCCTCCAATATGACTCTGTTTGAGATAAGGTCTATTATGAGGTAATTAAGGTTAAATGAGGTCATAATGAGGAGACGGGGAAGACAGAGGATGAGATGGTTGGACAGCATCACTGACTCGATGGACATGAGTTTGAGCAAGCTCCAGGAGTTGGTGATGGACAGGGAAGCCTGGCATGCTGCAGTCCATGGGGTCGAGAAGAGTTGGACACGACTGAGCAGCTGAACTGAACTGAGGTCATAAAGGTGGGCTCCTGATCCCATAGGATTAGCATCCTTGTAAGAAGAGATGCTCGAGAACCCTCTCTCTCCCCTACTTCCTCTCCCTCTCCAGCCCCACTCCCATGTGAAGACCCAGAAGAAGGCAGTTGGAACCAATCATCTACCACCTTGATCTTGGATTTTCCAGTCTCCCAAACTGGGAGAATATAAATATCTGATGTTGAAGCTCCCCCACCTACGGTATTTTGCTATGCAGCCCTAGCAAACTAACATAGAAGTAATGATTAGTGGTCCAGGGGCAATTCTCCTCAAGTACTCACTCCAGCTGCTGGACTCTGGCTGTCCCGGATCCACAGATAGGACACAATTCCTTGGTCATCAGTAGACCTTGAACCATCCAGAGTAATGGAGTTATTGGGAAGCACAAGAACATGTCTGCCACCAGCCTGGGCTCTGGGAGGACTATTATTTTCTAAGTCAAATACAGCAGAAATGAAAACAAAGAAATTGATTTAAAATACTTGTGATAAGTGTGTCATAAAATATCCATGACTATTCCATCTTGCAGATAAGTTGACTTAAAATATCCAGAAAGCATCATCTCTTACCCAAAATACCCATAAGATAAAGACTTTCTTTAAGATCCCTTTGCACTCAGCTACTTTGGCAGCCAAACTGTTGGACAGTTTTCTATTATCATTACAGTTTTTCCTTTTTGAAAAGAGAAATCATGATCTTATTTACATTTGGGATCTGTAAAATGAAAATATTTTGGTTTAAAATATGCTCTGGATCATTCTGCACTGGTCCACGCTATCTGGCCACACATATTTATGTTTCTAGTCATGCCAAATTTTGATTGTGTTAAATACAATAAAGAACTTGAGTCAGAAATAAGTAGACCTCATTGTTCTGACAGGGTATCAAATATAAGGAACAACATAAGAGCCATTTCTGATATAAAGAAGATGCTATGAGGCAGATGAGGTTGTTTAGATGGGATTCTGAGATTCAATCAATCAGTCAATAGAAAACGGGTGAGGATAGTCATATATTGACCCAAAGGAGTAATTAACATCCCACTGGTCACTGGCCACTTTCTTCCTCAAAAAGAGGCCAGAGACTGGAATAGAGCCAATTGGTGCTATTTTTAGTTTGCCGTTTTGTCCACTCCACTTCTCCACAAGCACTATCTTTTTAAAAATCCAAATCTTTCAGGTAAAAATGGCATGATGCTAGGGTTTGCCTCAAAATGCTTCGAGCAGGATCAAAGAAAATGTGAACTGTTAGATGAAATAAGAAGGGGAAAATGTTGCTAACTGTTGAAGCTGGGTAATGGGTGTATGATGGTCCATTAGGGCTATTCTCTCTATTCTTATATGTGGTTGCAAACTTACACGATAACATTTGGAAAAAAACTCAAATTGATGTCACAGTGCTGAGAAAATTGCTTGAGCCTCTCCCAAATGTGCAATAGATAAAGTCCAAACTATTCAGCACAACACAATATACACAGTCTTTTTTGGCTGAGCCTGAGGCTCAGCTACCCTCCCCAGCATTCTGACACTCTTGCTGGTCCCTAATATCCAACTGGGTTTTCCCGTCCAGCCACTCTCTTTTACATTTCTGAGCTTCAATACATCATAATCATTCATTCATTCACTCATTTACTGAAGTAGCCAACATTTATGATTTGATATGAGTCTAGCACTGCCAATCCCAAAGAATGCTCAAACTACCGCACAATTGCACTCATCTCACACGCTAGTAAAGTAATGCTCAAAACGATCCAAGCCAGGCTTCAGCAATACAAGAACTGTGAACTTCCAGATATTCAAGCTGGTTTTAGAAAAGGCAGAAGAACCAGAAATCAAATTGCCAACATCCGCTGAATCATGAAAAAGCAAGGGACTTCCAGAAAAACATCTATTTCTGCTTTATTGACTATGCCAAATCCTTTGACTGTGTGGATCACAATAAACTGTGGAAAATTCTGAAAGAGATGGGAATACCAGACCACCTGACCTGACTTGAGAAATCTGTATGCAGGTCAGGAAACAACAGTTAGAACTGGACATGGAACAACAGACTGGTTCTATATAGGAAAAGGAGTACGTCAGGGCTGTATATTGTCACCCTGTTTATTTAACTTATATGCAGAGTACATCATGAGAAACGCTGGACTGGAAGAAGCACAAACTGGAATCAAGATTGCCAGGAGAAATATCAGTAACCTCAGGTATGCAGAAGGTATCAACCTTATGGCAGAAAGTGAAGAGGAACTGAAAAGCCTCTTGATGAAAGTGAAAGAGGAGAGTGAAAAAGTTGGCTTAAAGCTCAACATTCAGAAAATGAAGATCATGGCATCTGGTCCCATCACTTCATGGGAAATAGACGGGGAAACAATGCAAACAGTGTCAGACTTTATCTATTTGGGCTCCAAAATTACTGCAGATGGTGACTGCAGCCATGAAATTAAAAGACACTTACTCCTTGGAAGGAAAGTTATGACCAACCTAGATAGCATATTCAAAAGATAGCATATTGAAAAGCAGAGACATTACTTTGCCAACTAAGGTCCATCTAGTCAAGGCTATGGTTTTTCCAATGGTCATGTATGGATGTGAGAGTTGGACTGTGAAGAAAGCTGAGCACCAAAGAATTGATGCTTTTGAACTGTGGTGTTGGAGAAGACTCTTGAGAGTCCCTTGGATTGCAAGGAGATCCAACCAGTTCATTCTAAAGGAGATTAGCCCTGGGTGTTCATTGGAAGGAATGATGCTGAAGCTGAAACTCCAGTACTGTGGCCACCTCATGCGAAGAGCTGACTCATTGGAAAAGACTCTGATGCTGGAAGGGGTTGGGGGCAGGAGGAGAAGGGGATGACCGAGGATGAGATGGCTGGACGGCATCATCAACTTGATGGACATGAGTTTGAGTGGACATGGGAGTTGGTGATGGACAGGGAGGCCTGGCGTGCTGCGATTCATGGGGTCGCAAAGAGTCAGACACGACTGAGCAACTGAACTGAACTAAGCACTGCGCCACATGGAGGTGACAAATACCTACAATAAAGGTCTTCAACCACTCACGGTCAAACGGAAAAGTCAAAAGATAAGTACCTAAAGCAAGATAGTGTAAGACTGGACCACACATTTCATATTCATGGTTTCATGGAGCTTGAAACCATCTCTGCACTTAGATTTCCAAGGAAGAGTGGCCACTGGGACTCAGGGCTGTAGTGCCAGTAGTCACAGAAGAAGAGTGAAGCCATCAGAAGGTGCACTCCACAAACAAAAGAGAATGCTATGTCCTTGCAGAGGGAGGTGGGAAAACAGCTAACATGGACGGAAAAGGAATGACCTTTGTTTGGCCAAGCAGAGTTCAGCATCTGCTATGAACCAATAAGCAAACACTAGCATTTCTGGATAACCATGTGGCTAAGGGTCTGTGACATGGAACAACAGACTGGCTCCAAATAGGAAAAGGAGTATGTCAAGGCTGTATATTGTCATCCTGCTTATTTAACTTCTATGCAGAGTACATCATGAGAAACGCTGGGCTGGAAGAAGCACAAGCTGGAATCAAGACTGCCAGGAGAAATATCAATAACCTCAGATATGCAGATGACACCACTCTTATGGCAGAAAGTGAAGAGGAACTAAAAAGCCTCTTGATGAAAGTGAAAGAGGAGAGTGAAAAAGTTGGCTTAAAGCTCAACATTCAGAAAATGAAGATCATCGCATCTGGTCCCATCACTTCATGGGAAACAGATGGGGAAACAGTATCAGACTTTATTTTGGGGGCTCCAAAATCACTGCAGATGGTGACTGCAGCCATGAAATGAAAAGATGCTTATTTCTTGGAAGGAAAGTTATGACCAACCTAGATAGTATGAAAAAACAGAGACATTACTTTGTCAACAAAGGTCAATCTAGTCAAGGCTATGGTTTTTCCAGTGGTCATGTATAGATTTGAGAGTTGGACTGTGAAGAAAGCTGAGGGATGAAGAATTGATGCTTTTGAACTGTGGTGTTGGAGAAGACTCTTTTGAGAGTCCCTTGGAGTGTAAGGAGATCCAACCAGTCCATTCTAAAGGAGATCAGCCCTGGGTGTTCATTGGAAGGAGTGATGCTAAAGCTGAAACTTCAATACTTTGGCCACCTCACGCAGAGTTGACTCATTGGAAAAGACTCTGATGCTGAAAGGGGTTGGGGGCAGGAGGAGAAGGAAACGACAGAGTATGAGATTGCTGGATGGCATCACTGACTTGATGGACATGAGTTTGCGTCAACTCTGGGAGATGGTGATGGACAGGGAGGCCTGGCATGCTGCGATTCATGGGGTCACAAAGAGTCGGACATGACTGAGCGACTGGACTGAACTGAACTGAACGGTCTGTGAGACTGAGAAGTAGAAGGCGCCCATCCCCCTCCACCGGCGGATCTGCCCGCCCTCTGCCCTGACTCACCCTTCTTCACAGCCACGGTGAGGGTGGTCGTGCTGCTCAATCCCTGCTGGTCTTTCACTGTTAAACGGAAGTGGTAGGTACCCACCTGAAGACCGCTTACTGTGGCTACAGCTTTGTCGAAGTTTTCCACCTCCACTGCGCTGGGGCCTCTATGAAACACGACCGTCATTAACAATGGGCTTAGGGTGTGAGAGTCTGAGGATGCAGGCAAGTTGTTTGTAATAAACTTTTTTTTTTAATGACAATAATATATACCATCTAGAGAATTCTAATATAACTTTTTACTCATTTAGATTCTCGAGTTCTGTGTAAGGAGCACAGGCTAAATCCTATTTCAAACAAAAGCTGCTGGATTCCTGGGAAGAGGATTTGGGGGTTCTTTTTTTTTTTTATTGAGCTGTCAGTGAAATGATCTGGTTTTAGAAGATGGAGCCTTAGAAACCACTCCTACTTCTTTCGTTCTTTTTATTTTGGCTGTACTGTGTGGCACACAGGATCTTAGTTAGTTCCCTGAGCAGGGATCAAACCTGCATCCCCTGCAGAGGAAGTGCACAGTCTTAACCAGTGTATGGCCAGGGAATTCCCTCTGCTATTTCTTCTTTAAATAAAATCTGCTGAAATCCTCAGCTCTCTTTCAGGAGAATATGGAAGAGGGGGGATCAAGCCAGGTAACTGATTTAAGAGAGGAACTACAGCAGAGTTGTGAAGACTGGGCTCTGTAGTCAGGAAGACCCAGGTTGACTCCAGGATCTTGCTCTCTGGACAACTGTAAGCCCTGTGATCTCACTTATCTCTGCAAGCCTCAGTCGCTTTATCTTTAAAATGGGAATAATAGTATTTATCTCTTAAGAACTGATCTAGCATTCCACAAGATTAAGCATGTAAAGTACAAAAAAACTGTTTGAGGATACAGGAATCCCTTGAACTCTGCACTTCCTCTCTCTATAGTCACTGCAGGTGGTTTGAGAGTGTGTAGATGTGGGGGACTCTCAAGAGGACCCCCCACCCAGGTTTCCCTGCACCTCCTCTGTCATGAAGCTCACCTCACCCCAAGACTGCCCTGTCCACCTGTCCTCCACTGTCAAGAAATGTCCATCTTGCCCACCCACACCTGATGGAGAATTTAAACGATGGTGCCCCTCCACTTCTAGAAACGAGCTTAAATCCTGACTCCTCAACAATCTCAAGCTGATTGCTTAACCTGGATCCTGCAGAGAAAGGGTAGTATTAGCACTGAGCCAAGGTGTGAGCCCAGCACTCAGTGATGAGATGGGCGGGCTACCTGATACGCTCCCAGCGGTAGAAGACAATGCCGTGGTCATCACTGCTCCTGCTCCCATCCAGGGTGGTGCTTTCCACTGGGAGGGTCAGCTCCTTATCCGGGCCGGCCACAGCCACTGGAGGCCTGTTGTTTTCTAGAATTATAGAAATGGTGTGAAGAAGTAACATCTCTTTGCATGAAGTCTGCCATCCTCTGACTTCTTGATTTAAGCCAATTACTCATTTTCAGATCAGATGGCTACTAGAGTGTGCCCTATCCTTTGGAAAGCCTGGGGGAATACATGCAGTCTCTTAGCTGACCCAGGAATTAAATATTCCAATTTTAGACTGGGACGACAGATAGCAAGAAATACTCTTCTGTAATATGTACAGCTTTGGTTTCTTGAAGAGACATCAAAAGTCATGGAGTGGAACTCTAGTCAACTGCCAAAGTTTGGCCACAAGCCTTCTGCATATCAAGCCACATATAACTACCAGCCTCTTCAAGAATTCCCTTAAGCTTTGCAGCACAGTGGGACATGGCATCAGAGCCCACAGTGACTCTGCAGATGGCTTTCATCTGTCCCTTGTGCTGTAGTTTAGGGACACTGTCAGGAGACAATTCAGAATCACACAAAAAAATTGACTTTATATTAAGATTTAGCTCCTGCAGCCCCAACTTCTTGACAGTCCAAAGACTTAAGAGAATTTCCACCAAATTTGACTGGTCTGAAGCCCAGAAGCCCAGATGTCATTTCTGTTTTAATCTCTGGGGCTAAATTCCTTTCCTATTTCACCTACCAGGCTGAACAGTCACGGTGACCACAGCCGTGGACTGTTGCTTCAAGAATCTGTCACCATCAGCTGAAACGTATAATCTCCTTCCTCCATTGCAGACAAATGAAGGTATGGTGTCTTTACTCCCTAAGTCATAGCAAATACAAAAATGAAAAAAAAAAATTAAAGAAGCACAAGTAATCAGCATGACAGAATGAAAAACTAGTGATTTTACTAAATGTGGAGAGCCTGCTTTTAAAAATATATACATATCCCAGGAAAATGGGATCTAAAGTCCACAGTATATCCTAAGACACTGTTTAAAGAATATAAATTAATATAGTCTTTTTGGAAGTCAATATGGCGGCATCCATTCAAATGTTAAAAGTACACACTCTTCAACCCAGTCTTTCTACTGAGTACCCTAAAGAAAAGCCCACGTGTGTAATAATGGAGACTCACCCATGGATGCTAACATATTGCCTATAGGAAAAAAAAGGGAACAATCCAGATGATCATCAAAAGAGAAACAGCCAAGCCCACCATGACACACTATGGGATGCTAGCTGCATACGTTTAAAAAAATGAAGTAGATGTTCACATTAAAAAGTGGAAAGATATCAAAGATATAATATGAATCAAAGAAAGCTGTGAAACAATGGCTACAGTGTGGTAGATACTAATATATGTACTTTAAATTTTTTGTTATTTTCCCCCATATATTATCATCTCTTGAATTTTTCTTTTTGTGCATGTATTCTTTCTTTTTAATTTTTATTGATGTACAGTTGATTTACAATGTTTCAGGTGTCCAGCAAAGTGAATCAGTTACACATACACATATTCTTTTTCAGATTCTTCTCCATTATAGTGTATTACAAGATATTGATTAGAGTTCAACATCTGCACTATACAGCAGGTCCTTGATGTAAAATAACTTTTTTAAATGCTAGGACAATAACGCTTTTCAATAAGGCTTTTTTTTTTTTTTCAGTTGAGTGTACAGTAGTTTACCCTTGGAATATATCCTGCCAGGCTTCTCTGTCCATGGAATTCTCCCAGCAAGACTACTGGGTGGGTCGCCTTGCCCTCTCCAGGGGATCTTCCTGACCCAGGGATTGAACCTGGGTCTCCTACATTGCAGGCAGATTCTTTATCATCTGAGCCACCAGGGAAGCCCAATACAGTAGGTCCTTGATGTAAAATAAATTTTTTAAATGCTAGGACAATAAAACTTTTCAATAAGGCTTTTTTTTTCAGTTTGAGTATACAGTAGTTTAACTTTGTTGCCTCCAGGTTAATACCCCTCTGGTTATTTTTGCTCCTGTGTTGTTGGAAATATTCCCAGTTGTTGCCTATGCTTAAAGTTTATGGCATCCTGGAAAGGATTTTTAAATTTAAGTCCTATCATACTGTATGTACTTTCACAGATCCTATGATTATCTATAGATAAATTTCTGTTCATATTTTTCTCTTAGTTTTAAAGGAAAAACATTTTTTTAAATAATAGAAAATCAAGTGTGTTATCACAAGGGGAGTTGTTGAAATTTGAAATACATTCTTTTAAGACCTTAAAAACAGGCTTTCCCCTACTTTGACTCAATAGAGCAAAGTATTTTTTTTTTCTGGAAAGCTCTTAGAGAAAGTATAATTTCCGGTACATGACTCAAAATTAACATGGTTACAGGAACACTATGCACACAGTTAAAAGGAAGCTTGCAGCAAATGGGAACTGAGCAGACAAATTTACTGAGAATTTTTAGTCTAAGTATAAAGGAGTCTGGTTTAAGAGCTTATCTTTGTTATTGTCCCAGTTCGTAAAAAGCATTACTCCTTTCGACACCCTAATCAGTCACCCACAAGGCAGCAGCATCCTTACTGTGGCTAATCTTAGAGTGTTTACAGCAAGTGGGCAGGTGCACAGAGCAAGGAGGTTAGCCCTGCAGTCCGGCACAAGTGACTCCCTGTGGATCCAGGTCCCGCAGACATGGAAACACTGCCCCATTAGCTCTGGGCACATCATTCTCAGAAATTAAGGGAAAGAAATTTTGAAATATTTTTTTAACTGAAAAAATGCAAAATAGTCCATCTTCTTATTTGTATCCAAATTCCTCTGAATCTGAATTCTTAACCCAACAGCTGCAAACAGCATTTGCCACAACTCTCAGGTAGAGATGAACACCACATCACGTGCTCTCTAAGGGTATCCAAAGGACTCACAGCTCTTTCAAGTTCCATGCGTCCAGTCGGTCATTTTTAATTCATCATAATCACAAAGCTCTTCCCAGAAAGATCAAAAAAGTAAAGTAGGTCAGTCTTCATGGACTGTCTGACTTCATCACAAACACTAACAAGAAATGTCTTGGACTGGTGAGACGGTGTTTGAAGGAGAAGAGGCAGGGGGCAATGTAAGATACTATCTTTTTTCCATTAAATTCTTAAATAATAATATAACTTCAAAGGTACCACACTGGTTAGCAACAATAAGTAAGCAGCTCACATACACGCATACAAATACAGCAACATTTCAAGGTTATTCCAGACAGATACATTAGAGATGGGAACCAATCAAAAGGTAAATACAAAGAGATCTCAAGAGACCGCTGAATCTAGAGATGATGCAATTTCCAAAACTACGAGGAACAAAATACACAGGAAATTTCTGATAATGAGGTTTAGACTAGATTACTTCTAACGTTTATCCTAATACGTACTAAAATAATATTTCTGCTGTAGCAAATGTTGGGTCAGCCTTTTCCAAAACGAACCTCAAGGTCAAGTTTTCAACACTGAAGGTCAACATTTCAACTAGGACCTGCTTAGTTGCTATTCTGG
Organism: Nanger dama; assembly: GCA_917880005.1. Lineage (NCBI taxonomy): Eukaryota > Metazoa > Chordata > Mammalia > Artiodactyla > Bovidae > Nanger > Nanger dama. The sequence goes on along the minus strand of CAKJTW010000032.1, from coordinate 6,516,487 downwards.
GTTTACATAGAGTGAGTGAGGGAAAGTGACATAAATTTAGACGATTTGTGAGTTTAGCTATTCTCTTGATGGTTATAATAGGCAACTTTATAAAACATGTTTTCTGAATTTAGCTTCCCCCTTGTACCAATATTTTAGATGGATGGAATGGTTGATGGACAAAAAGAAAGACAGAAAGAGAAAGAGATAGACTGAGAGACAGATGAACAGATAGCTAGAAAAATAGAAGTCTGAAGGCAGGATGGAGAACGCACCTGCATAACCACTTCTTGGTTCTCACTCCCAGGCACCAGGGACCACTCATAGAGGACAATCTGGTGATCATCACTGCTCTGGTTTCCATTCAAAGTGATGGAGTTTTGGGGCAAAGTTATAGTCTGATTTGGTCCCGCATTGGCAACTGGTGGGTAGTCCACAGCGCTGTTGACTATCAGGGCTGCCGTTGTGGAGTTAGTGGCTCCATCTGAGTCTGTAACAGTCAACCTAGTGAAAGGACAGGAGGCTATTATACTGCATGAATATGCCAAATCTTAAGGCAAGTGGTCAACTGAGTCTGCTGTAAGGCTTGGAGAACCGCACTCTGAAAAGGACACTCAGGGACAGCCTCTAGCGGACTGACAAAGTTTATTATCCAACTGTGCAGTTTTATAATTTTCAGGGAATAGAGCATAAGGCAGACTTGTACGTAGCCATTCCAGATAAACATTAAAGCATTCAAGCATAAAATACAGTTCCCATCGCCCAAGACATAACATAGCTCTAAAGGGAGTCTTATCATAAGACAACAGTCCTTGCTCTCAGAAACAGGGGGTCAGAAGGAAGCCTTCGAACCCCTCAAGGCCGGGTGTATAACCCTTCTTTGTTATCTGTTCCCAGCCTCAGGCACTCGGTGAATGCTCATAACCCTTTGCTATGCTCGTTCCAGCTTCCAACCTTCGTCATGAGTGGAGCAAATACATTTTCAGTATTTGCTCAAAGCCTTCCAGCTTCTCCACAGTCTGCCTATGTATATTTCTCAGAACAGCTCCGAGCAGAAACTTGAGGATGAAGCTGAGGAAAGAAGAGACCTGAGGGTATATTTTTTTGCTGTCGATTTATTTTTAGCTAGCAATACAGTCACATGATAGGGTTTTCTTTTATGTGGATTTCTCATGATTCTTCTAGATGCTGGATGAAGAAAACAACCCTGGCCAACACAGAAGCCTCTCTCTGTTACCCGAGATTCAGAATAAATCAGTTTAAGTCCTGCCCTCAGGCCTGAACATGTAGAGGCAGAAAACCACTCACAAGTTTCAGATACAAAGCCTTTTAATTTTCTCATTCTTTCCTAGAGGACTAAGTATTAAGTGTTTTCAGGACACTCCTTGCAAAGCCATTTTAGAGTTAAGTACTTTCAGATACAAGTGATACTCAACCTACACAGACAACAGAGAAAGAGCTGCAGCTGACCCTCCTGTAGTAAACTCACTGGTGATGTGGCAACTGGATCAGTGAGATAAGGCCACTGTATCTTTCTGCAATAAAGATGCTAATTCAGGGTAGCAGTGCATGTTTAACAGGTATAAACAGGACTATGAGAATGAAGCTCTGGAAAAATACAGCACATATTTGTAGGTAAGGTACTTATAGGGGGCCCAGGTATTCTGAGCCTCTAGCCCACATATTCTATACAACCAAGATCCAAACTCCAGTTCTCACTCTGACAGGAAACCAAACACCTAAGATCCTTCCTCCACAACCAAGTTTAGTCAGGATACATTCTGAGTCCTTAAATAAATGACTCGAAAATGGCCCAAGGTTCTACTCTAAGAAGTCATTAGTAGAAGAAAAAGAACAAAGTAAATCAAAAGTAAAAAAGATAAGAACAGAAAAGAACAAATTAGAAAACAAGCAAATAGATTAAAGCAGTTCTAGTTAGGTTCTATGAGAAGATAAATAAAATTAACAAACCCCTTAAACTAATCAAGAGAAAAAGAGAACATAAATCACAGATCCTACAGACTTGAAAGGATAATATGAAGATATTATGAGCAACTTGATTCCGAAAAGTATGATGATTTAGTAGGAATGCACAAAGTTGTTGAAAAACACAATTTACTAAAAACTGACATAAGAAAAAAAACCAGATACACATCATTATTAATCAACTATATTACAATATAAAACTTAAAGAAAAAGTAAAAACAGAAAATCTAAATAGCCTTACATCTATTAGAGAAATCAAATTTATTATCAAAACTTTCCCAAAAAGAAAATTCCAGGCCCAGACGATCTTACTGGTTAATTCTATCAAACATTCAAGAAAAAAAAAAAAAGCCACCAATTATTCATAAATAATTCAGAAAATAAAGGAGATGAACTTGTTCTATTTGGCCAGTATAATCCTCACACCAAACCTTAACAAAGACAAGTGCAGAGGGAGAGAAAGACAGAAGAAAGCATAAACCAAAGCTTTCATGAGGACAGACATAAAAATATTTATAAAAATATTATCCACTTGAAGCCCATGCTATGTAAAAAGAATATCATGATAAAATGGGGCTTACTCCATGAATATAAGGTTGACTTAACATTCAAAAACCTCACACAGTACATAAAACTAAGTCAAAATAGATCACAGATTTAATACAAAACCCAGAAATACAAAAACTGAAAGAAAGAAACCAGGATCTTTGCAATTTGGGGAATAAACAACAGCTACCTAGAGAGAACACAAAAAGCATGAAACAGAAAAAAACTGATCAATTAGACAATCAAAATTTGGAACTTTTGCCCTTTAAAAGGTACTGTTAAGAGAACAAACTTTCATATACTGAGAGGAAATATCAATAACACATATCTAACACAAAGAACTTGTTTCAGAATGTATAAAAACTTTACAACTAAATAAGACAAACAATGTAATTTTTAAAACAGGAAAAAGATCTGAATGGAGCTTCGCAAATGAAGTTACACAAATAGCCAATAAACACCTACAATATGCTTAATATTATTAGTTATCAGGAAAATGCAAATTAAAACCATAATGAGATATCACCATCCATCAAAGTAGATAAAATTTAAAAGAATGATTACATCAAGTGTTGGTAAGGATGCGGAGGTGGAAAACTTCATATACTATGAGTGGGAATGTAAAATAATATACCCACTTTGGGAAAGAGCTTGGAAATTTCTTAAAATGCTGAACAAACTCAACACAGGACCTAATTCTTCCACTGGTGGGTATTTACCCCAGAAAAATGAAAATTTATGTCCACAAAAGACTTGTATGCAAATGTTCATGGCAGCTTTATTTATAATAATTCAAAGCTAAAAACCTCAGAGTCCATACTAGATGAAAGGATAAGTAAACTGTGGTATACCCATACATTGGAATAGTACTCAGCAATTAAATAGAACATGCTATTGATAGAGACAACAGCATGGATGAATATCAAAATCATTTGCTGAGTAAAAGAAACTAAGCAAAAAGGAGCACATACTGTACAATTCCACTTATATGAAATTCTGGAAAATTTGGGATAATTTAAAGTGGCAGAGAGCAAGCCAGTGGTTGCCCAGAGACAGGGATGGAGGGAGGAAAAGATTGCCAAGGGGCATGAGAAAACTCTGGGGATGATGGAAATGTTTATTATCTTGATTCTGACAATGGTGCAACAGGTATATACATATGTCAAAACTCATCAAGTTTTATATCTTAAATATGTACAGTTTATTATATTTCAGCTACACCTTAAAAAGTTATAAAAAGATAAATAGATAAATCACATAACTCTGCCTCACACTGACTCAAAAGATAGAAACTTTCTTTCATGTTTCTCAACACAGCAAAATAGGTGCCATCCCATACTGTTACTGAAAACCAAATCCAAAGGTTTCCCATACATAGACACTTGTAGTTTATATTACTGATCAGAGTACAAAGTGGTTGCCAACCAAAACCCCGACAAAACCAAATCTGCCCTGTCTCCTGATGAAAATGAAAAGATGCATCAATTTGAGGAAAGAGTCAAATGATCAGTGCTGGAAACTGCTGGGAGCCAGCGTGAGGAACTCCACCCATGGCAAAGGTCATGAGGAAGGAGGCTTGGCATATGCAAAGGCATGATCAAGCCTCAGGAAACCCCTGTTCCCGAGCATCTACCCCCAAAGCCAGAGTCTACCTAGAAATTGTTAGTATAGTGGGTTGATTAGGAATTATACTGGTGAAGGGTTTTTTCATTTGTTGTGCCAATAACTGCTGCTAATTCCCTGCCCTGAGTGGGACAAGGGTGTCTCAGGTCAAACCTCTCTGCTGGCAGACTAGCTTGTGTGACAGGATTATCCATACTCCTGCCACTATGCACATGATTGTTTACTAACTCTCAACCATAAACAGCACAGAGAGTTTTGGAATATTCTGAGAGTCTTAATTAGCATAGGGCTTTTCTCATTGTTGAGTCAATGGTTGCTGCAAGACCTCGATATCCTTAGGCACCTGGGAATATATTAATCAATGTATTTGGAATATAGAAAACGAAATATAGTAGTTTTTAAGGTTAGCAATACTAGATTTTTTTGAGTTAATGAATTTTCTCTTTTGTAATAGATCACTGTACTTTGTTATAAATCACTGTGTCCTTGCTATGTAAAAATGTATCACTATCTTAAGACTAAATAGATCTTAAGGGGAACCCTGGTGAAGGGTTTTCATTTCTTGGGCTGATGTTTGCTGCTAAATCTCCATATTCCCTGCTCTTATAATGAATATAACTAACATATAGGAAAAATAAGTATTAACCTTTAAGATTGATCATGTTAACCTTGGGTTAAATAAATTCCTTTCTTGACTGTAACTCACTACACCCTCACCCTATAGGAATGCGACTTTATTTGGAGGGTGGTGCCTGGTTTAAGAAAAACACCCTTGGAAAAAATAAGTTTTTGGTTATTAGAAAGAAAGGGTCGTAATGTCAGCAGGCCTCATGGCCAGAAGATGATTTAAAACCCCTAAGACCTTTTTTAATGTAAAGCACCTGATTTTGATAAAGGTCAGGACTGCTGACCCCCGCATGACTCTGTAGTCACCCCTACATGTAACAAAAGGTATATAAGCAAACCTAAAAATAAAGAAATGAGATCAGTTTCTGGAAAGACTGATTCCCCCATGTCGTCTCTTTCTTGCTCCCCGTTTTTCTGGCTGAATTAATGTGGGTACTCACCAAGCCTGCTAATTATGCCTGGGCTTCTAAGATCGGATGGCAGAGCGAGGGGGATGCCTCAGTGTCTCCTCTCCTTCAGGAGAACAGGACGACACCTGTAGCCTACGTAGGTGGTGATTGGTATTCCATGTAAACCAAGTTATTCAGCTTCTTTTTCTCTGCTAATTTTCTATTCCCTCTCTATCTGTAATTAAATAAGTTTTTTCCAAGGATGCCGGCTCCGTTCTCACCTTCGAATCACCCTGGATCCACCGGGGCTGGACCCCGGCAGGAAACTGAGCCCACTTGCCTGAAAGTATAGTTCCCAGGAACAAGGTTAGACAGATGTAAGATGGCAGAATCAGCTGAGGTCTTCTCTTCTCGGGAGGGCCCATTAACTTCTTCCCAGTGATAACTCACGATTTTAGTATCATCTGTACTTTCTAGAAAGATTTAAAAATAAATGAAAACTAGAATTAAATACAAGGATATTAAAACATCAATTTCATGATTAATATCATTGGCTGTTTAAATTTGTATTTATTTGAAATTAATTGCAAAGATTTCAATGGCCATCTAATATGTGTTAAAAGGAAGATTTCTTCTTCTCCCTAAATTATAATTATGATTTTTCTCCCAGATTTCCACCAGATTTGAGTCAGGGTGTTTCCACTCAGTTGTAAATTTAAATGGGACAGTGACAGGCACTATTGCTTTAAAAAAAAAAAAAAAACCTCACTTTAACTACAGCACGTGATATCTTACTGATAATTTAAGTAAGTATATGACTGACAGATTCATAAAGAATTGAGAGGTGCTTCTATATAATTACAAAACACCTTTTACCACCCTAATCATTAAGTGTAAATCCAGAGAATGCCTGTACCCTACATGAAAACCTCCCACCTCTACTTCAAAAGAAAGTAAACAAAATGTACTATGCAGAATAACAGTAATTTAGACCTAGAAGGGAGCCAGTTTCACCTCATTCATTTAAGGAAACTTCCAAGTGACAGATTAATAATCCTGAACAGTTTCCTGTAACCAAGCTACACTGAATTAGAGGAATCAAAACATAATGCATTCTCTCATAAATATTTTCATTTAAAATGTGCTTTATTTCCATGTTGCTAAGGGGGCAATATAGACATTTATACTGGAACAGATGAAAAAGACTATGTCAATGTGATTTGTAGATATTTCTGTATCTGTGCAGACTTGCAAAACGGAGCAGCGCTAGTGACTGACAGGCACTCTTCTCCTAGGAACCAAGGCAAGTATTCTTCACTCACTGGATTTCGTGTTAGCTTCGTGATTTGACAGACATAAATGCAAATGCCAGTGAGACTGATACTGCTGAACATGCTTTGAATATAGTGTCGAACACAGGATATGTTTTCATCTATTCTCATTTGCCTGGACCCACGAGGTTACACTGGGGCCCTTTCCACATAGACTAGTTGAAGGAATGAACTCTGAATTAAATGAACAAAACTCTACCTGCCCTCACTAAAGACACCCCTTCTACCATTTGTTAAAAGTGACTTTCCAAAGGCTCATCACGTAGACTGCATCAAAAGGAGAGTGTTTCCTAATTGCTTTAATTCTGATGCAATAGCTAGGCCCTAAAGGACTTTCCTCATAGACAAATGAGACATAACTGAAGGGAAATTCAGCCCAAGGCAGAGAAGTTGTGCTGAAGCAGCTGAAGGACTTGAATATACAGACAGATGCCCATCTATTAAGTCCTCTCAGCTTCAGCAGAGAGCTCCCATTACATCTCATGGTTCGTGGGGCCAAACCCCCGACATGAAGCAGGGTACCCACGGCTGCCATCGATGAGAGCCGCCGTCAACGGCAGGGGAGAGCTCCTGTCTCTCGGGAGAAGCGATTGCCGTGGGAGGCAGGTTGACTCTTCCGGCTGCGAGACAGAAAAAAATGACACGGACTGAGTCACGTGGTGTTCTGTATACACCACGCCCGAAATAAACCATCTGACTTTCAAACACACTGGTCTTCAATATCCTGCCCAGACGGTGTTTATCCTACAGGCCTTGAGTGTGCAGAGTGCTTGTTAATGTTTTGGGATGTTTCCATACATTTTAGGAACATGTCTGTGGGTTTAGATTTTTGTACAAAAACCCCAGGCTCAATGAACACGTGTAATATAACCAAGGCGTTGGTGACAGAGTTTGAGCAGCAACTGCAGAAGAGGCGCCCTGGAGTATGGTTCCAGCTCCTATGGTTAACTGGATCTTCAATCTTTGACTGAAGGCTCCCTCATCACCCCCGGAGGTAGAGGCTGGAGCGGGGGTTGGCACCCAGTTGGTTCACTGCCCTTATGTCCAGTGGAAGGGAAGGAGGCGGTTCAAGACCACACCATGCTCCATGCACAGAGGCAGAGCTGTGCCCAGCCTGACAAAGGGCCACTGTTCCTAACTCACACAACCACACTGACCTATGGGCTTGTGGTGGCCTGAAAGGACCAGAGGGCTTGAAAGCCCATGGCATGCATTTTCCTTGACCCCTGAGGCGCTCAGTTAAATGTATTTGAAAAGCTCTTTCACCTAAAGTCAAGCTGAGTCACAGGGAACCAAGGTAGAAGAGTGTCAGATGGAGGAGGCTAAGGCACAGACAATTTGCCACTGACTTGAGGCTTCCCTGGTGGCTCAGATGGTAAAGAATCTGCCTGCAATGCAAGAGACCCAGATTCAATCCCTGGGTGGGGAAGATCCCCTGGAGATGGGAATGGCAACCCACTCCAGTATTCTTGCCTGGAGAATCCCATGGACAGAGGAGCCTGGCGGGCTACAGTCCATGGGGTCACAAAGAGTCAACAAGACTTAGCGACTAACACTTAAGAAGAGAAAGCAATAAGCTTGCAATCCTGCACAGTGGTGTCAAGTGAGTACTAAGAACTATACTAAGAAAGCAGAAAGGAAAAAAAAAAAAACAATGTCATCTTTGCATGGTCTCTACAATGGTGTCCAATGTAAAACTAAATAATATATTACCGTGTAGTTCAGGCACTAAAAGGCAAGGGAGACCTGTACCACAGGAGGCTATTCTCTTCCACAAGCTTACCTGGCTTCACGGTGACATTTACAAATCCCTCTCCAAAGGCATTTTCACCAGAAACCGCTACTTTGAAGGCATAACGTCCTACTGTCAACTGCAAGATAAAGAAAAGTTACACCAGCAAACGTGCCAACAACAGGATGGGTCCACTGCCTGGAAGATCCTTAAATATTCCAGAAGCTGTTCTCCTAAAGTCAGCACAGAGCGGAGGCTTGGGACCTAGGGACACACTGCCATGTCTGAAGCCTGTACTCTAGAACACTGACGATCACCTGGGAAGGACTTCAGCTTCATTACAGACGTTCACAGGCCTTACAGAGGCATTCGTGAGATGCACCAGCCAAGGGCGGCCATTCGCAAAGTTGTATGTATGGGAATCCTGCATTTTTACCAAGCTGGTGGGGTCAGCTGTCTGTGGTCCAGGTGCCAGTCTTTGAGAAACAGCACTCAGTGACAAGGGGATGGTGATGCTAACTTGTACCAGTAGCTGTGCGGTCTCAGAAATGAAGACAACATAATCGTCTATGGCCCTCTAAAACGAGGACATGTTTCCTCCTGTGATAGCTTACATCTTGGAGCAATATTTGGTAGTCAAACCATCTGTGGACTGGAATGAATTTTTGGCAATCCTAGAAATGTGCCTAAGAATCAGAGATGACCAGAGTGTCTCTGACTCTGCAAAAGGGGCAAGGGTTGGAACACAGGCTTTAACCTCACCACAGAGACCCACATCAGCCTGGGCAACCAGCCTTCTTCCCCAGACTGATGTGCCAAGTAAGTCAAACGAAGAAAAAGTTCCTGAAAGCCCCTTTATTCATATCTGCCTGTCTACCTATATGCTCGAAATATAATTCATTAATGTGTGTGCTCAGTCACGTCCAGTTCTCTGTGGCCCCAGGACTGTAGCCCACCAGGCTCCTCTGTCCACAGCTCTTCTTTTAATCTTAACCATAACAGAGACTTCTGGGTTCAACAGCTAAGAAGGTGACACCTGAATTTTTAGGTACGCTGTCAATTACAACCAGTCACCAGTTACTTACTTGAGAGACATTAAGGGCCTGCATGTGTCTCTGTTTTATTTCTCCTCGGTAGTCTTCAGGGTGGCTTATTAAACTCCATTCATAGCTGTAAGTTGTTTCTGAGAGCCAAAGAGAAGTATGGGTAGTTATAAATTCTTAGAAGTCACTATAATCTGGGCAGAGGAAAGAAAGTGAGAGTCTTCAGTCTATTAGCAGAAATTAATTTAGGCATGTTGAACCCAACTTTCAACTATCATCCAAGTAAGGAATAATAAGGTTTATGTATCTTTTGAATGTAAAATTTATTTATTATAAGAACACATAAATTATAAAAATTGAGAAAATATAAAAGTTTTTTTTTTTTAAAGGGCCCCAATTTCATTGTTTGCACTTGATGACTTTCCTTCCGGACTGTTACACCTGCCTATACAATATAAATTTTAACATAATATAAGCCACTGTGCTATAGACTTTTTTCTCCTTTATTTTTCTCCTTTTAATAAAAACAAGAAGATTTTAATTCATCTGTTGTAGGGGTTTATATAAGGACATAAGAACAGATTAAACCTCTATATGTTAATACGAACCTATCTTCTACTTTGTGATACTAGTCATTAAGGCATGCTGTACTTCAGCTGAAAGGAATAAATAAAAAACACAAGTATTATCATTTTTGCCTAAATTTTGATCCATGTGTGACAGGGAGAAAATGAATAAAGGAACTAACCCGAATGAGAAATATTCAAACACCAGAGGAATGAATATATTTTGAGAAAGAATGTATTTGACAGGTCACAAGGTCAAACGTTTGCTGAACAACAGAGTGCTGGACCAGCAGAAGAAAGAGCATTTTAAACAACACGTTTTTGAACAGCTGTCATTACTACAGTGTCTGCAAACAAACCTGTGTGCACATGCGACCTCCCTCAGCCAACAGGAGAATCATTCCAGGTTCTGCGGGCTGTGCATGCTAAGTCGCTTCAGTCGTGTCCGACTCTATGGGGTGCCATTCCCTTCTCCAGGAGATCTGCCTAACTCAGGGATCGAGCCTGTGTCTCTTATGTCTCTTGAACTGGTAGGTGGGTTCTTAACCACTGGTGCCACCTGGGAAGCCCTCTTATTACAAGTAAAAAGCAAGCGTATGGAAACCTCTCCTGTTCTAAGATTATCGCTCTGTTTTGCATCATTGGAAATGTAGGACATGGGACTTCACTGGTGATCCAGTAATTAAGAATCTGCCTTGCAATGCAGGGGACGTGGGTTCAATCCCTGGTCAGCGAACTAAGGTCCCACATGCCGCAGAGAAACTAAGCCCAAGCACTGCAGCAACTGAGCCTGTGCATTCTGGAGTCCATGAGCAATCGCTGAAGAGCTCATGCACCCCAACAAAGATCCTGTGCACCCCAACAAAGACCCAATGCAGCCAAATAAATAGATAAGTATTTTTTGAAAGCCATAATTCTCGACTTAAAAAAAAAAAAGAAAATGCATTACTTTTTATTCAGACCATTAAAGGAAATGTACTGGATTTAATTCCTATCCTCTTACTCCATTTTAAACTATTTCAACAAACTTTAAAGCTTATGATCCTCAAAGCCTCAAGAATGACATTTCCAGATTGTGAAAAGGAATCCAAGCTTGTAAAAACCCAGTAAAGACTCCTTAAGGACACACCAGCTAATGGGCCCCTAGTGATCCCAGTGTGTTAGCAGCTTAGTCGTCTCAGACCCTTTGCGACCCCGTGGACTGTAGCCTGTCAGACTTCTCTGTCCATGGAATTCTCCAGGCAAGAATACTGGAGTAGGTAGCCATTCCCTTCTCCAGGGGATCTTCCAGACCCAGGGATGGAACCTGTGCCTCCTGCATAGTACGCATTTTTTTTTTTTTTTAATCTTCTGAGCCACCAGGGAAGCTCACTGTCCCAGAAAGAAAATGAAGTCTCTCAGTCGTGTCCAACTCTTTGCGACCCTATGGACTGTAGCCTGCCAGGCTCCTCCATCCGTGGGATTTTCCAGGCAAGAATACTGGAGTGGGTTGCCGTTTCCTTCGCCAGGAGATCTTCCCGACCCAGGCATCGAACCCGGCTCTCTCTGCACTACAGTCTGAGGGAAGCCCACTGGTCCCAGAGGAAAGTCAAACTCTCACCTGCAGGTGGCGCTGGCACAACGGAAGCCTTCAGTTCAACTTCATCTGCTGAAGTTACGACTAGGTTCTGGCCAGCAGACACCATGAGCTGTTTCACTGAAAGTTAATCAGAAAAATTGTCCATTTCATCATATACTTTAATGATGCTACATTACTCTCCTATAATAGATTTTTTAGTATCCATGAAATAAAATAACACTTCTGTAATAGTTCTTCATCTGACTTTATCGAAGATACTTTTTCCCCTCTGACTAGTAACTGAACTGTACCCCATATTATGCTGCAGGGTAGATTTCATCAATTTAAAACTGTCTATGTGATAGGCACTGTGGGGAAAATAAAGCTTCAGCTTGACTGAGCAGAAGTGTCAGTGACAAGAGTTGTGTGAAACAGGTGGGATACTGCTGATTGGGGCTATTTTTTCCTCTTGCTACCAGCTTTGCTTGACTCTCTAGTAGGTGCTATTTTTAGTCATAAAAAGATGGAATATAATCATAAGTGTTTCTGAATCATTGTTCATACACCACTCAGTTCTTCTGATAGTAACCTCATGCACTGCTCCAATGGCCTTGCTCTTGGAACATTTCCAGGAGAAAATAAATCCAGGCAACCTCAATGATAAAAAGGCTATTTTAACGCAAGCAATAGGCACATCCACTCTCACTAAATCAGCATTCAGAACAATGGTTCCTTGCTCTATAGCCAAGATTACATTGATACATTCAATTGGCTAGACTCAACAGGACATCAGCCTCACTTGTAAAACACAATTGAGATAGGTCAAGATATCACACAGAGAAAAGCAAAGACTAAAAAAAAGCTGAGTGCTCTCTAGAGGTCCCAGCTACTTGGAGATGTTAGAGGGACACGTGGCTCATTTAAATCCATTTTTCTCCTCCTGGTCTGTATTCAGTCCTTGAGTGCCTTCTTAGACCAGCTATAGAGGGTTTGCTGCCCTCTCTGGCTCCTCTTCCCTGTCACTGACTCTTTGTAAGAAAGATCAGCAATTGTGAACTAAGAAACGACACTGGTTCCAACCCCTCACTTTAGAAATTGAGCCCTAGAAAGGCAATAATGAGTTGCCCAAGGTTATGTGGATCACTAGCAACAGATATTTAACTAATTTAAATATATTCATTTCAACAGTTGCTTATTTACCAGATTGAACACTGCCAAGGGCTTTAAAATGATCAATTCATTTCATCCTCTAAGCTCTCTAGGCAATAGATGCTATTAGAACCCAAGGATGCTAATTCCCAGGCCAGTTTCCTTTTATTATAGTACTATCCAGCATTTCCTCCAGCATTGTCCTTCTCTCTACTGAAGCTCAGGATCAAAGTAAATAACCAAAGAAGAGAGTGAAAGTGCAAATAGCTGAGTCATGGCTGACTCTTTGCAACCCCTATACAGTCCATGGAATTCTCCAGGCCAGAATACAGAGTGGGTAGCTGTTCCCTTCTCCAGGGGATCTTCCGAACCCAAGGATCAAACCCAGGTCTCCCACATTGCAGGCAGATTATGTACCAGCTGAGCCACCAGGAAAGCCCAAGAATACTGGAGTGGGTAGCCTATCCCTTTTCAAGCAGATCTTCCTGACCCAGGAACCGAACCAGGGTCTCCTGCACTGCAGGCAGATTCTTTACCAACTGAGCTACCAGGAATCCCAAAAGAAGAGAGGGTAATCCTGAAAGGATATCACCCACAGAAAGGCTCAGGAACCATGGCAAAAGTCTCTAGTAACTTCTTGAGTATTAAATCTAATGGGAGCTTTTTAGTCGCCCTATAAGACACAGCCCCCTCATCACTTGGCTTCCAACGTGGAGCCTGCTCCTCTCTCCTTCCATCAGTCCACATCTCCTCGCTCGCTCCTACCTTTCAACCATGACCACCTGGCCAGCTCCATAGGCTCCTTCTGCTCCCCCAGCTCCTAATACAATGACAAGCCCAATGTTCCACCCCTCAGGCCTCTCCCCAGCTCACCTCCCCACTCTCCCTGGACAGCCTTCAATGATCACCTCTCCACCAGTGACATCTAGCTCTTTATCTTCAGCCCAACTACTCAGCTAATTTTCAGTTCCAGGTGTTCATATACCTCAGCTTCCTCTCTGCTGCCATAGCAGTCTCTCACAGCATATTGCATGAGATCCTGTATTGCCATACTGTTTGCCATATGTATCAAATCATCTATTTATCTGTTAGACTGGCCCTCTAGATCACAGACTCATGGAGGGAAAAGACAATATCTATGCATTTTTTAAATTCCCAGCGCCTAGCACTATTTCTGGCAAACAACAGATGCTCAACAATGTGCCCAGAGGGAATGAGCAAACTTTAAAAGTTGTCACTACTATGAATATAGTATTCATAGTATATGAATATAGAATATAGTATGAATACAGCATGTGTTCAGCACATTTCTTCCAGGTGTGTTCTTTAACTTACCTGTCCTGGGAGCAGTGGGAGCAGGCCTGAGCTGCTCAGATGGGATGGTGCTGATGGGAAGGGTTGGAATGCTATGCTCTGTGCTCCACGGGGTGACTGCGAGAACCAGGCTCTTCTCCACAGTGGCGGGGCTGACCTCCAGGCTGGCTGGAGGAGGATCATGGGATGGCATTAGGACCTAGGTGATCAATTACAAGGATAAGTTGACAGAGGGGAAACAAGGTTGAATAGAGCCAGGTCAGTAAAACTCAGGCTAATAAGACAGGGGACCCAAAGAGGAAGTTAAGAGTGCAAAACCCACAGAAAGAAAAGCTGTAACTCAAACATTAACTGGAGAAGAGGGCACTGTTATTTACTGAAACGGGACTCACTTTTGCAGTTCACTTAGCCACATATAAGGTGAAATGTGTTAATACTTAGTGGTAGGGGAAAAGAACATGGTTAACCTGTGATACTTTATTTTTTAATGGAAAGTCTTAAAGTGTTTAAGACAATTAGAAGGACAGAAAAATACGGAAACTTTGATAAGAAACATATACCAAAGTGGGGGAAAAAAAAACCAACCCACTTCTGATAATATCACTACTTAAAAGACTGTTTAGCAATATTTAATGGTTGAGATTAAAATACACAGTCAGTTCAATCCAGCTTTCCTTACTTACTCTAACCTAAGCACTGATATTTTAAATAACATTCATCTTTTTTTTAAAAAAAAGAAGTCTTAATTGGTTTCTGTTCCTTTATCTTCTGATGTGCCCTCTTGTACCTTGAAATACACTAAATTCTCCCATGACCTGTCCTCCAGTCACTGTATGCCAGCTGCATTTGGCTTCCCCTGATCAACTCGCTCATTGCATCTCACCGAGTCCTGGTCTTTCCCAAGGGAGTGCCCTCTGGACTCTCAACTGTTCTCCCCACAGGGCAGCCTCCCTGAGCTTCTGCTCTTCGCCCTTGAACCTTCTCTCTGCCTCAGCACATCTTCTCTCCCAAAGGTTCGCATTCTTTTCACCTGTGTTTTTCATGGCAAGTTCCATACAGTTTATGTCCTCTCCTTGGTACCTCGCTCCCCTGATCCAACTGATTCATGTCACTAGTGAGTTTCTAGCAACCTCAGAACCTGTTGGGTCTTGAAGAAACTGCAGGCGGTTGAGAATATATCATCCCCAAATAAGACACTCTGGCAAACTGATTATTTTGAATTAAAGGTACTTGGAAAACCATCGGTGTGAAAAAAACACTCTGACCCTCCTCTGTCCTCCTGAAAGCAAGAGGCAAATCTCCATGGGAAAAGGACCTTTCCTTTTAAGGATTATCTACAACTTAAAGCAGCTCAAAAAATTTAACTGTGACTGTAGGGGGAAATTTGTATTTTAGTGGAAAATAAAGCATTGTACAGGAGGATAGAAGGTAACCTTTTTTACCAGAAAGAAGAAATTTAGGGCTGAGAAGGCTGAATAAACAAACCTTGTGTTAAAACAACAGGCCCAAAATAGAGTCACTTATGCCAGGTCCCTAAAGCAAGACATACAGTTTCAGCTCTCCCGGAAACGAAGCTTAAACCAGTCAATCAGGAATAATCTTAAGGCAATCTGCTTGATAAACTCCCACTACCCCTTAAAGGAACATAACCTTGCAATAATCAATCCAGTTGCCTGCCTTGTATAATTTCTTTGTTTCCAACTCCCTTCTGCCTAAAAATGTCTTTCATTTTGTACAGCTCCTCGGAACTCCTTTCTATCTGCTATACTGGATGCTGCCTGATTTGAATGCATATATATTTGTTCAAACTGTTAATAATGTTAATATGCTTCAGCTTAATTTTTTAACAGATACTTATCTTTAACAGATATTTTGTCACCAATTTACTACCCCAAGCCTAAACCTCTTTGGCTTGTCAATTCTTCACAGATTTATTGTTTCTCCTGTTAACCAGGAAAAAAAAAAAAACTTAGAAGAAAAATTTTTTCTGCTCCTACAAAACCTACCACAAGAGATTTGCAAAGCCTCTGTCTATACATGCTGCATTATATGGGCTGGCTTCAAAACTTCTAAAAACCCTCATTCATCTTAGATACCAGCCGAGGCATCTACATCATCACTAGGTGGCTGACTTGTGAAGGCAAAAGAACTATTTGCTCTTTTAAACACTCTGGTCATGAGAGCCCAACAGAGGAACAAGATGTTAGGTCTGGAAGTTTCTGAGAGCCATCTTTCTTGCCAATACCTTAATAGGTGCCCTTAAGAGGAAATTTCTTGTGTCCTCCACCTAATGAGACTGTGTTGTGTAGCTGGTAAGTCGTGCCCAACTCTTGGTGACCCCAAGGACTGTAGCCTGTCAGGCTCCTCTGTCCAGGGGATTTTCTGTGCAAGAGTACTGGAGTGGGGGGCCATTTCCTTCTCCAGGGGATCTTCCCTAATCCAGGGAGGCACCGCTGAGCCTGGCTCCAAAGTGAACTCAGCCCCTCCCATCACACACACAACAGCCACACCCACCTCTTTCCCAGAGCTGTTGCCGGCTTGCCCGTGGGGCTGAGAAGTCTCTTCTCTATCCAGTTCTTCTCCTGGAGGTGGGGCAGTGACCAAAGGAAGCAACAACCTCTCTGGAGAGGGTTTCGGGGCCGGGGTCCACGCTGATTCATTTGGCTTATGGAGCTCTGGGTCCTCCAGCTGCTTCTCCGCTGGTGCTGCGAGGTTGTCTCCAGCAGAGGAGTTGAAACCTCCCTCACCTCCAGGCAGCAAGCCCCAGTCCCTGTACTCTGCGCTCCCCTGGGGCTCCTGCTTGCTGACAGGCTGGAAGAGGTTCTGCTCCAGCTCCCTGTAGTCATCTGAGTACTCAGACATGTCCAGGCCCCGATCTTTGCCCAGGAAGGGTAGGTCCTTTCTGATATCCTCAGGTGAGTCCCCCAGATTCCCGACGGGGCGCCCCTGTTCAGCATCACCTCCCCGTAGTCCAGCAGCGGGGCGGGCCTCTGGGCGGGCCTGAGCACAAAGGTCAGGTAAGACCTGATGGAGCCCATCTTCTTGGGCTCGCAGCTCTCTTTGTGCGGGCAGCTCACCAGGTAGCAGCGGCCCTCAAACCACCAAGCCAGGTCGCAGCTGGACAGGTCACAGCAGGCGGATGTGCAGTCCCCCAAGGGGGTGGTCTGAGGCACCGGCATGATTTTGCTAGTTTCCAAGTTAGGAGAGATGATGGCATTGGAATACGTCCTCCCCTCACCGCACTGCGTCCAGGCACAACCTGCAAACACGCCAGCCACCAATAAGGAAGCGAGGCAGGTCACCTCTGGCAAGCAAATAAACCACCAGGATCTCCTCCAGGAAGCCCCCTGCCTTATCATACTGCCCACCCATCAACACCCCCATCTGTACACCTGTCCTCGCACCCTTCCACCCCAACCCATCCATCCATAGATTCTTCCCTGTGTCCATCTAACCTTCCATCTTCTCTCTTTAGATGGTGCTACTCCACTTAGTGAAGAAAAGCATTCTTTTCTATGTGTGTATTGCTTTTACATTGTAACGTTTTGTTCCTCGCCCAAAATCCAGTTATAAAGGCTTACTTTAGGAACAACGTCATATTGTTGCTGTTAACTGAATTTTTAAACATCTCAGCTTATTCTGATGACAGGGAATTATCAAAAGAAAGAAAAACTCATCCTAAATATAGGTCTAGAACAACTAGCTTTAAGCCGATTCTAAATAACGAACCACAGACGTTGCCAACTGCCAAATCAGTAGGCAGAAGAGTGGTACTACCCAAGTGTGATCTGCAGACACAGTGGGGCAGGCCACAAACTCTGTTACCAGCCCACGGCATGGTAAGAGAATCCGGGGCTTTTAGAAAACTTGGTAGCAATTTGTCATTCCCTGGCACCCAAGGACAAAATCACTTTTCTCCTTTTTATGTTGTAAAACAAAGCAGATATTGGAATCTAAAAAATGGTACGAATGAACCTGTCTACAGAACAGAATTTAGATGTAGAGAGCAAACACAGTTACCAAGCAGGGGGAAGAGAGGAAAGGGATACACTGAGAGACTGGGATTGACATATACACAGTGAACATATATAAAATAGCTAACTATTAAGAACCTACTGTATGGCACAGGGAACTCTGCTCAACACTCTGTAATGACCTATGTGGCAATAAAATCTAAAGAAAGGGGATATATGCATAAATGATTCATTCTGCTGTACAGCAGATACTAACACTACATTGTAAATCAACTACGCTCCAAGAAAAATTAATTAAAAAAAAAAAAAAAGAGTGTTGCCCACCATTCAGTTCTACAAGGATGAAGTCATTGCCCACTGCAGTCACTGACAGACAGTTGTACCCAGAAAGGAACTCAGGATGAAAAGCAGGATAAGGCACTCTGTGCTTTGGAAAAACAGGCCCTGAGATAGCTGGACACATGTCTCAGGAAGAATTTTAATGAGCCCAGATTCTTGCATCTTTCCGTACATAGAACAGCACTAAAATCGTCAGCAGAGATACCTGTTCCTTGTGACTAGCAGCAGTGGTGTACCAAGAGGTGTGCTTGGCGGCATGCATTCTCTTGCCCCAAATAATATACACACGGGCTTCTTCTCCCAGTTTTTCAGAGCAGTTCCCTCAGAGCTGCTGAGATACTGTTGCCTGGACTATAGTCCTCAGGAAGGTCCCTGAATACAACTGAAACCTACAGCTCTTGCACTGAGTGTTTTTCTTTCAGTAGACAACTTGTTGTTGATATTTTACCAAAGAGTCTGTCTGTAGTAGATTGGAAATAAAAACACATTGGTCCCTCATCACATATAGTTCCAGGAATGCAGTTCTGCTGAACTCCGAAGAGCAAAAGATCTTTCTAGTGAGTGCTCATCACGGATTGTTCTCTTAATAACTATTACATTTTTCATAATGACAGTTAGAGAGGACTTCTAACTGGAGGTAAGGTAAGTGGTTAAACGCAGTAGAAGAATTCATGTCGTTTGGGACTTCCCTGGCAGTCCGTTGGCAGGGGCCAAGTTTGATCCCTGGTCAGGGAGCTAAGACCCAACATGTCTCCCAGCCAAAAAACCAAAACATGAATGAGAAGCAACACTCTAACAAATCCAACACGGACCTTTAAAAAATGGTCCATATCAAAATAAGAATCATTTCTTTTTTCACCTGTATATGCATCATCACCATTATAAATTTTTAAGAATCATTCAATACCAAATATTGACTCAATAGGAAAGTCTAACTGGTCTCATCCAATAAGAATTAGATATAAATATGTATCTTTCCCAGTAAATAAGCAGGCAAACTGCTTTACTTCAATTGAAATGATATTTTCTCAAACCAAATCTACTTTTTAAAAAGTCACTTTAACAGTTTTAGCCTTTTATTTTATAAAGAAAAGCTTAATCTTTTATCAGCTATGGAGAGGGGGAAAATACTCTGTGCTGCACATGACAAAACAGTATATAACCTTTATAATCAAGGTCAGGAGATGATAAAGGGGGTAAAATCGGTAGATAAATCTACAACTCCCAGCCCTACTCTCAAAAATACTGTCTTTGCTTGTAAAGATATCACTACATCCCTTTAAATGAAGCAGCCTTTAAATGAAGACCCAAGCTAGAAATTTCTTTCAAACACAAATGGCAAGATAAATTTTATTTCCCTTGAACAACTGTTGGGTCACCTCCTTTTGAAAAATGTGATTCATAAGAACTATCATGTTTCACTTCTGGCTTTGGACACCAGAAGCTTAAAAGTCACCGTGTAAAACTGGGTCAAAGAAACCATTAAACAGGAGAAAGGCTGTGATCCTGGAACAAGCAAATTGTTCCATGTGGTTGAGAAGGTTGGCAGAAGTCTTCCACACAAAACTTAAAAGCAATTTTCCCTCAGGTTAGTGGGGGGGTCTCCATAAGCCTCTAGGGCAGATCATCATTTTGTTCTGCAAAAATCACCCGAATGGGCTGTTTATCTAGATAAACATACTTTAAGAGTGGATCTGAATATTAAACAAAGAGGTTTGAGAAGGTGGGTATCCCAAGAACTAAACCATCTATTAGACTCACTCAAGAAAGTTCTTGAAGAGACAGGAGAACACTCTTAGGTTTGTTGCCTCTACAAATCCCCAGTCCAATCCATGAACATAGTAAGCACTCCACGGGTGTTGACAAATCAACAAAATCAATGGTTAGTATCTTGTCAAAGGTAAAGAGGATAGAGAGAAAAGACAGACAAGCCCTAAATAACATTACTGGGGCTCAGTTAACTCCAGGAATTTTGAATAAATGAAAAACACCCCATAAGAAGATGACAAAAAGCAGTGAAAAGGTAGGGATCTGAGAGGGAAAAAAGAGCTCAAACATTAACGACAGCACTTTCCAGAGTACATCAAGCATGGGATAGAGGGTCATTGTGCCTTGTACACTAAGCAGTGGAGAGGTTAATAAGATGGACGTTTGGCATGGGGAGAGTAATATGCAGAAATGATAAAGCTTTCCTGACTTTAGTATTTCCTCAAGTGGCTCTTGTATGACCTAAAACTGTGCTTCTTAAAATTTAGATGCTTCAGGCTCCTGAGTCACACCCACCAGGAGTTCTGATCCAGTAGGTCTGGATGGGGCCTAAGAAGATACATTTTAACAAGGGCCACTCCCAGGTAAACCTCAGCGAGTTTTTACTACATTGTGAAAAACCCTGGATATTAAATCAGTTTCCCTAGCCATATCTCCATCCTCAGTCTTCCGTAAGTTTAAAGGGGTCTGGCTGGCCTAGCTGGCTGGCCTAGCTGGGGCATGGATCACCAGTGTGATGCCAACCAAGGATTTTATGCCACGATGTGTCCACAATAAGTAAACAGACTATATGAAAATAAAGATTTAAGATAGAAAAAAGCCTGTTATTTGCTTTCTAAAAAAGATCTACTATGCAGTTCTTTGAAACAAAGACATGAAGTTTCCCTAGTATATACGAAATATGATTTTCTTTTCCCCAAAATAGTCATGACAAAAAAGTTAACTGCCTGTTTCCAGAAACCACTTAGGCATGAGGCCTTCCTTTTATATGTGAAATAAGTCTGTTGGAAAGCAAACACACAGCACCTTCATCTCAGGTTGATCTGAGTTGCTTAAGTCAGAGAGGAAGTTCAAGTGTGAGGCTGGTGTCTCCAGGGTACACACAGTTTCCTACCTGTAAAGGTCACCAGCAGCAGCAATGAAGCGAGTGCACCTGTGGGGGGCGCCATTCTGCCTCACGCAGCGGGTGCAGGCAGGCTTCCTGGACAGGCCTGAGAGGTCTTTGCTGCGGGCTTCCTCTGTGCTTCTTAGGAGCCAGATTTGGACTCAGAACTTCAAAGGAAAAACAGAAAAGAGACAGGAAGGAAGAAAAGAATAGGTAAATGCAGAAACACACAGAGTTCTCTCTGTCATTTATTCATGGCAAGGGGAAGCCTCTCGTGGGAACACCCCAGGGTCGGAGTGGGGTTCAGGGCAGGACACCCCTACATGCGCCACTCTGGCATGTGGATTATTTCAAGATGAAAACAACAAAGTCCAAAGCACTCAGGATGAAACTCTGTCCTTCCCTCTAACAGCCGGAAAGGATTTAGACAGAGGACCAGAGGACCTGTTTGAGGAAGGCAGCTATCACCATGAATAAAGGCAGTATAATATGAGCTAGGCATGGCAGACATGGAGGAACCTAGCATCCATCTGCTTGCTAAAACTCCTCTCTGTGTCCCACTATCTCCTTCAGTTCAGTTCAGTTGCTCAGTCATGTCCGACTCTATGAGACCCCACGAATCGCAGCACGCCAGGCCTCCCTGTCCATCACCAACTCCCAGAGTTCACTCAGACTCACGTCCATCGAGTCCGTGATGCCATCCAGCCATCTCATCCCCTGTCAGCCCTTTCTCCTCCTGCCCCCAATCCCTCCCAGCATCAGTCTTTTCCAGTGAGTCAACTCTTCTCATGTGGTGGCCAAAGTACTGAAGTTTCAGCTTTAGCATCATTCCTTCCAAAGAAATCCCAGGGCTGATCTCCTTCAGAATGGACTGGTTGGATCTCCTTGCAGTCCAAGGGACTCTCAAGAGTCTTCTCCAATACCACTATCTCCTTAGGACACAGAAAACATCCATTTTCCAAATATTGGCTCTTTTTCATCTTCCTGTGAATTGCCTTCCTTCCCTTTGAAGTCCCATATCTCTACCTGCTTCTCCTTGGTCCAGGAGGACAAATATACCTCATTATACCTGACTCTCATTTTATCTGGAATCTCTCACATTATGTGGGTTTTTATTAAATTTCAAATTTAATAGGCAATTAAATTTCATTTTCTCCTGTCAGCCTGGCTTATGTCATTATAACTATTTGACCAAACACACACAGAGGGCCCCTCCTGACAACCATTTCTCAGGCAAACCATCCAACCTGAAGTTTGTTTAAGCAGAAAGAACAGTTCCTAAGAAGGGGCATACGATTTTTCATGCTCTCTCCTCTTATAAGCCCAAACCTAGGAAACAAAAGAGAACTGGGGTCAGAGGCTTGAAAGAAAGCAATGCAAAGCCCTCTTTCAGAAATGCTACACCCCCAGTGCACATGACGACACAGAGGCAAGATTGTACAGACAAAACACAGCTCACTAAATACCTTTACAAGTGACTCAGCAGCAAGGCACTAAGGCTGTCAGGAAATTTTAAAATATCTTAATGTGTATTCACATATATTTCCTGGTGGCTCAGAGGGTAAAGCGTCTGCCTGCAATGCAGGAGACCTGGGTTAGATCCCTGGGTCAGGAAGATCCCCTGGAGAAAGGAAATGGCAACCTATTCCAGTACTCTTGCCTGGAAATTCACATGGACAGAGAAGCCTGCTAGACTACAGTCCATGGGATGGCAAAGAGTGGACACGACTGAGCGACTTCATTCAAGAATGACTCAGGAGAAAAAAATTGCTTGAAGCAACCTCCCCAAAATCTCTTTCGGTGTGTATAAACAGTTTACAGGAGAAGAAAGGGATGTGCTATGGTATAATTGACAGGAATTTTTTTTCTTCCTTTGTGGTATTTAAAATAATGATGCATCTTCTAATCGCTAGCATCTTAGATTCAATGATCTAGAGCAATATGAGCATCTTGGTTTGCTTGTCACTTTCTTCAATATCTTCACAATAAGCCAGGTGGCATTATTATCAGTGCTTTAGATAATATGAAGATGATGAAACTGAGAATCACAAAAGTTCACTGATTTGCTCAAGGGTGAAGAAGAACCAGTACAAGGAAGGTCTGGACTCCAAGTACTTGTTAATGTAACAAGGCTCCCAGGAGCGAGCACAGCTAGATAAGGGCTTCCTAATCACAATAAACTGTGGAAAATTCTGAGAGAGATGGGAATACCAGACCACCTGACCTGCCTCTTGAGAAATCTGTATGCAGGTCACGAAGCAACAGTTAGAACTGGACATGGAACAACAGACTGGTTCCAAATAGGAAAAGGAGTACGTCAAGGCTGTATATTGTCACCCTGCTTATTTAACTTCTATGCAGAGTACATCATGAGAAACACTGGACTGGAAGAAACACAAGCTGGAGTCAGGATTGCCGGGAGAAATATCAATCACCTCAGATATGCAGATGATACCACCCTTATGGCAGAAAGTGAAGAAGAACTAAAAAGCCTCTTGAAAGTGAAAGAGGAGAGTGAAAAAGTTGGCTTAAGGCTCAACATTCAGAAAACAAAGATCATGGCATCTGGTCCCATCACTTCATGGGAAATAGATGGGGAAACAGTGGAAACAGTGTCAGACTTTATTTTGGGGGCTCCAAAATCACTGCAGATGGTGACTGCAGCCATGAAATTAAAAGACGCTTACTCCTTGGAAGAAAAGTTATGACCAACCTAGATAGCATATTCAAAAGCAGAGACATTACTTTGCCGACTAAGGTCCGTCTAGTCAAAGCTATGGTTTTTCCTGTGGTCATGTATGGATGTGAGAGTTGGACTGTGAAGAAGGCAGAGCACCGAAGAATTGATGCTTTTGAACTGTGGTGTTGGAGAAGACTCTTGAGAGTCCCTTGGACTGCAAGGAGATCCAACCAGTCCATTCTGAAGGAGAGCAGCCCTGGGTTTTCTTTGGAAGGAATGATGCTAAAGCTGAAACTTCAGTACTTTGGCTACCTCATGAGAAGAGTTGACTCACTGGAAAAGACTCTGATGCTGGAAGGGATTGGGGGCAGGAGGAGAAGGGGACGACCAAGGATGAGATGGCTGGATGGCATCACGGACTCGATGGACGTGAATCTGAGTGAACTCTGGGAGTTGGTGATGGACAGGGAGGCCTGGCATGCTGTGATTCATGGGGTCACAAAGAGTCTGACACGACTGAGCGACTGAACTGAACTAAACTGGAATGAGCGTGCCAAAGCCTTGCAGTGAGCTGCAAATTGATACACTATGGTCAGCTAGAGTTCAGTTCAAGTTCACACCACTCTCTCCCACCCATCCCTCGGTTCACTCCCCAAGCACACTTACACTCAGGCTTTCGGGAGAGAAAAAGACATCTGAGTTTTCCACTTCAAGTCCCCTTTCCAGAAGCATCTCATTCAGAAACTTACAAGGGGAGCATGGATGACAAAGAGTGGGACACAATCCAAGGATCGAGGGAGTAAAGGGCATCTAAGCAGAGGACCACTCTTAGATTTGGGGCAAGAACGAGTTTTATTGAACATTAGAAGCAGCATTGCTGAAAAAGGGCATGACGGACTAGGAGGTCAGAGATTTCCCTCCTTACAAGGTGAGCAGGTCCTTTTTCCAGGGTGAGGTGCTTGAGCAAAGTAAACTGAGCTGGGTTTAGTTGCTCAGTCATGTTCAACTCCATGTTCGACTCTTTACAACTCCATGGACTGTAGCCTGCCAGGATCTCTGTCCATGGGATTCTCCAGGCAAGAATACTGGAGTGGGTTGCCATGCCCTCCTCCAGGGGATCTTCCCAACCCTGGGATCGAACCCACATGCCCTACATTGCAGGCGGATTCTTTACCATCTGAGCCACCAAGGAAGCAAGTTGAGATAGAGGCTTGCAACTGGTGTGTGTGAGGGCTCCCTGAAAAGCATCCCCCATATGTGCAGGCGGACTGTGGTTTAGATTTGGGATGTGGACATCAGGACATACATCCTGATACATGAATTAGCTTTATCAGCGGGTGCTCGGTCACTCAGTCGTGTCCAACTCTTTGCAACCCCATGGACTGCAGCCCACCAGGCTCTCCTGTCCATGGAGTTTTGCAGGCAAGAATACTGGAGTGGGTAGTCATTTCCTTCTCCAGGAACTCTTCCTGACTCAGGGGGCGAGCCGCGTCGCCTGCGTCTTTGGCATTGGCATGCAGACTCTTTACCACTGAGCCAGAGAGGAAACCAGAAAGGACAAGGAGCTTATCAACACAGTCAAACCCGGGATCTTATGGAAGAAGGGTTGGGGAACCACTGGACCTTGCTTTGAGTCTTTCTCGCGAAACAATTCAAACCACAAGAAGGCCTCCCACTGAACTGCAGTGATGGCTCTGTCACTGACCACTTGGAACAGGTTGCTGCACAGCCTATAAGCATCACTGGCCAGTGCCCACTAAGGAGAGAGGGGGCCCTCCCTGGCCCCCATGTTATTGAGCTGAGTCACATCAAAAGACTGGACAGGAACCACAGTGAAGGTGGCCGTGGTTATATTCAGGAGGTTGTTTCTGTGTGTCAGGATAACAGAGGACATCAGAACACAAACTTCCATAAGGTGAGGCCGAGAACATGAACATTCAGAGTCTCATAAGCTTCAGGCCTAAAAACCCAGAGGAAGACCGCCTGCTGGTGCGAACTGTCTGCCACTAATAACTTCCTTTCTCTGAAGCAACGAAAATGTGGTTTGGGATGGAAAGTGGGTAGAAGAAAAGATCGACCATATCCCATCTGCAGTGACTGACCACGCTCTAGAAGGCAGGAGAGCAACTGGTCCTCCAGAGATGGCATTTGGCCTGCTGCCAAGACACTGCCCAGAAGAGCAGAGGTGCTATCAGCCAGTGGCGGTTGGCTGAGAACCCCATGGATCAAGACCAGGCCCCTGCCGTACCATAGGATAACTTCAGCCAAATTAATAAAAGGTGAATCTCTAGGCAGACACTGCTCCAAAAGCACACAGCCTGGTAAACGGGCCATGGGCCAAATTTCTAACCCCTTTGGCAGATGCCCTTGTGCAATGTACCTTGAAAACCATATCCTACTTGAAAAGCTCTGGAAAGCAATTATCTTAGAGCCAACTTATAGTGCTCAGCAACAGTAAGCATCTCCTATCGTCAACACCTGACCTGCCTCTTGAGAAATCTGTATGAGATCAGGAACGAAGAGTTAGAACTGGACTTGGAACAACAGACTGGTTCCAAAAAGGGAAAGGAGCACATCAAGGCTGTACATTGTCACCCTGCTTATTTAACTTCTATGCAGAGTACATCATGTGAAATGCCAAGCTGGATGTAGTACAAATTGGAATCAAGATTGCTGGAAGAAATATCAAAAAACTCAAATATGCAGATGACAACACCCTTATGGCAGAAAGCGAAGAATTAAAGAGCCTCTTGATGAAAGTGAAAGAGGAGAGAGAAAAAGCTGGCTTAAAACTCAACATTCAAAAAACTAAGATCATGGCATCTAGTCCCATCACTTCTTGGCAAATAGATGGGGAAACAGTGGAAATGGGGGCAGACTTTATTTTGGCGGGCTCCAAAATCACTGCAGATGGTGACTACAGTCATGAAATGAAAAGATGCTTACTCCTTGGAAGGAAAGTTATGAACAACCTAGACAGCACGTTAAAAAGCAGAGACATTACTTTGCCGACAAAGGTCCATCTAGTCAAAGCTATGATTTTTCCAGTGGTCATGTATGGATGTGAGAGCTGGACTATAAAGAAAGGTGAGCACCGAAGAATTGATGCTTTTGAACTGTGGTGTTGGAGAAAACTCATGAGAGTCCTTTGGACTGCAAGGAGATCCAACCAGTCCATCCTAAAGGAAATCAGTCCTGGATATTCATTGGAAGGACTGATGCTGAAAGTGAAACTCCAGTACTTTGGCCACCAGATGCAAAGAGCAGACTCACTGAGGAAGGCCCTGATGCTGGGAAAGATTGAAGGCAGGAGGAGAAGGGGACGACAGAGGATGAGATGGATGGATGGTAGCACTGACTCAATGGACATGAGTTTGAGTGAACTGCAGGAGTTGGGGATGGACAGGGAGGCCTGGGGTGCTGCAGTCCATGGGGTTGCAAAGAGCTGAACACAACTGAGTGACTGAACTGAACTGTCAACATTGTCCATAAGTTCCTTCAGCATGTTAATATAAGCAAACAATGGATCTCTATTTCCTCAACACTTAAAGGCATACGGACTTCATGTTATCAAGATTTCTCTGCTCTAACAATGTGCAGGTTTTGCACGTATTCTTGATGTTTCTGGCCTGATCTTATTCTTTAAATATATATATAGCACCTCATTGATTAAATCATATTTTGACATATAGTTTCCCCTTTGATCCCTATAACTACTCTCTCTGAGATAGGAGGTTTTATTATCTCCACTTTACACAAAAGGAAACTGAGTTTTGGGGTCAGTCTTGAGATTCTGGATCTCAAACCTGCCCTGTAGCTGCCCCAGTCTTTCTCTATCGTTTTGGAAAGTAAGAACATTCTACTCTGGGTGACTGAAGAAGACCTGTTTTACTTATTATTCAATCTCTGAACTGCTGGATTCTCTTGATAAAGTCTTGCCCTCTCAGCTGCTTGCCTTGCCTACCTTCCTGTGGTTTTATGTTCTCATTAAACGAAAGAAAAGTATTAAAGAATTCACAGAGAAAGCCTCACTAGCTTCCTAAAATTTTCAATCAAAGGCAGTGTTGAATCTGAGCAGTAAAATAGGGCTTTTAAAATAAGGCCTAACAAGTTCAAAAGGCTATAAATAGTACAAATACATAGATCCTTATATAAACTCTGCATGGATCAACTTTATACACATGAAGATCTGAAAGAAATGCCCCCTAAGGTGAAAACTGGTGAGAATAATTTTTATTTCTTCCTTTTGATGATTTCTTGTCTCTTCCTTTCTTCCTTCCTCTCTTATCTGTAAACTCTATTTTTTAAATACAATAAGTACATCTTCCCTTTGTATTAATAAAATACAATTGTATTTTCATTTTTAAAGTAGGCTTAGGGGACTTCCCTTGTGATCCAGTGGCTTAGACTCCACACTCCCAATGCAGGGGGCTCAATCTGTGGTCAGGGAACTAGATACCACATGTAGCAATCAAGAGTTCACATACTGTAACTAAGACCCAGCTGCTGCTGCTGCTGCTAAGTCACTTCAGTCGTGTCCAACTCTGTGCAACCCCATGACGGCAGCCCACCAGGCTCCGCCGTCCCTGGGATTCTCCAGGCAAGAACACTGGAGTGGGTTGCCATTTCCTTCTCCAATGCATGAAAGTGAAAAGTGAAAGTGAAGTCACTCAGTCATGTCCAGCTCTTCGCAACCCCTATGGACTGTAGCCTACCAGGGCCCTCTGTCCATGGGATTTTCCAGGCAAGAGTACTGAGTGGGGTGCCATTGCCATCTCTGAAAGACCCAGCACAGCCAAATAAATAAACAAATATATATATTTTTTAATTTCAAAAATAAAGCCAGCTTTGGTTGTTGTAACATAGCATTTTTTTAAAAAATTTACCAAGATGTGTGTAAAAGGGCTCTTTCTGATTCTTGATGCTTCGGGCCTGATTTTGTTCATAAGTGTCACCCCGTCTCTGAGCTTCCTGCCGAGCATAACCATCCCAGAAGCCTCACACCAACTGTCCTTTCTCTTTGGATGATAGTGATAACATCACTGACTCAGAGATGACATAAAGCCCAGGCATGGGGTCAGAGAGGGGATGGACCGTAAGGACAGAGTGATATCAGAGAGAGCTCTGAGAAATGTATCAACAAGTAATGATCTCTTCAAGAAAATCAGAGAGACCAAGGGAACATTTCATGCAAACATAAGCTCAATAAAGGACAGAAATGGTCTGGACCTAACAGAAACAGAAGATATTAAGAAGAGGTGGCAAGAATACACAGAAGAACTGTACAAAAAAGAACTTCACGACCCATATAATCATGATGATGTGATCACTCATCTAGAGCCAGACATCCTGGAATGTGAAGTCAAGTGGGCCTTAGAAAGCATCACTACGAACAAAGCTAGTGGAGGTGATGGAATTCCAGTGGAGCTGTTTCAAATCCTGAAAGATGATGCTGTGAAAGTGCTGCACTCAATATGCCAGCAAATTTGGAAAACTCAGCAGTGGCCACAGGACTGGAAAAGGTCAGTTTTCATTCCAGTTCCAAAGAAAGGCAATGCCAAAGAATGCTCAAACTACCGCACAATTGCACTCATCTCACATGCTAGTAAAGTAATGCTCAAAATTCTCCAAGCCAGGCTTCAGCAATACATGAACAGTGAACTCCCTGATGTTCAAGCTGGTTTTAGAAAAGGCAGAGGAACCAGAGATCAAACTGTCAACATCCGCTGGATCGTGGAAAAAGCAAGAGAGTTCCAGGAAAACATCTATTTCTGCTTTACTGACTATGCCAAAGCCTTTGACTGTGTGGATCACAACAAACTGTGGAAAATTCTGAAAGAGATAGGAATACCAGACCACTTGACCTGCCTCTTGAGAAATCTGTATGCAGGTCACAAAGCAACAGTTAGAACTGGACATGGAACAACAGACTGGTTCCAAATAGGAAAAGGAGTACGTCAAGGCTGTATATTGTCACCCTGCTTATTTAACTTCTATGCAGAGTACATCATGAGAAACACTGGACTGGAAGAAACACAAGCTGGAGTCAGGATTGCCGGGAGAAATATCAATCACCTCAGATATGCAGATGATACCACCCTTATGGCAGAAAGTGAAGAGGAACTAAAAAGCCTCTTGAAGAAAGTAAAAGAGGAAAGCAAAAAAGTTGGCTTAAACCTCAACATTCAGAAAACAAAGATCATGGCATCTGGTCCCATCACTTCATGGGAAATAGATGGAGAAACAGTGGAAACAGTGTTAGACTTTATTTTGGGAGGCTCCAAAATCACTGCAGATGGTGACTGCAGCCATGAAATTAAAAGACGCTTACTCCTTGGAAGAAAAGTTATGACCAACCTAGATAGCATATTCAAAAGCAGAGACATTACTTTGCCGACTAAGGTCCATCTAGTCAAGGCTATGGTTTTTCCTGTGGTCATGTATGGATGTGAGAGTTGGACTGTGAAGAAGGCAGAGCACTGAAGAATTGATGCTTTTGAACTGTGGTGTTGAAGACTCTTGAGAGTCCCTTGGACTGCAAGGAGATCCAACCAGTCCATTCTGAAGGAGACCAGCCCTGGGATTTCTTTGGAAGGAATGATGTTAAAGCTGAAACTCCAGTACTTTGGCCACCTCATGAGAAGAGTTGACTCATTGGAAAAGACTCTGATGCTGGGAGGGACTGGGGGCAGGAGAAGGGGGATGACAGAGGATGAGATGGCTGGATGGCATCACTGACTCAATGAATGTGAGTCTGAGTGAACCCCGGGAGTTGGTGATGGACAGGGAGGCCTGGCGTGCAGCGATTCATGGGGTTGCAAAGAGTCGGACACGATTGAGCGACTGAACTGAACTGATGGAACACATCTCGTCCTGGCCAAGGAAGGGAGGAGGGTCAAGGAAGCAGGAGGAGTGAGGCTCAAAGATTGCTGCTGTCTGTTCAGTAAGTGTCCTCCCCTTATTCCCTGGTAACAAAATTTCAGATAATTATTTGGGACACAAGGGAACCCAGTTAAAAGACTATTTCCCAACACCCCAGCAGCACCATGGGGTTACACATGATTAAGCTGTGGTCAGTGAGATATTAATATAAAGGAATTGTTGGCGAAGACTTCCAGAAAAAGCTCCTTTTGCCCTCTTCCTCTTTTTCCTGATAGCTGGAAGAGGACCTGAGGGCTAATGCCCCAGAAGCTGTCTACTTCCACATGGAGGCCCTGAGGAGGAGAGCCAGGTCTAGAACGATCAAAGGTCCCTGATGATATGGAGCTGAGGTATTTATTGATCCTCAACTGCCAACCTGTGAGTTTTTCTGAGAAGGAAATAAACTTTTACCTCAATTAAGCCACTGCTTATATTGCACTTTCCATTATACGGCACCAGGTGCCATTTTAATCCATAAGTGACATTACTTATGGATTACTTTTTTTTCAGCTTATGGATTGTAAAATACTTAGGTTCAGGTAAGCTCAGTATCTTCATGGAGATTTCAAATACTATAAAAGGCCAAACCTTTATAATAGTAATTGAAAAATAATTTGTGTTGGCCACACTGCATGGCATATGAGATCTTAGTTCTATGACCAGGGATCAATCCTGCAGCCCCTGCATTGGAAGCATGGAGTCTTAACCACTGGGCCACCAGGGAAGTCCAATAACTTAATCATTTTTATTTTTTAAAATATTTTTATATATTTATTGGACATGCAGCATGTGGGATCTTAGTTCCCCAACCAGGGATTGAACCCATGCTCTGTTCCATTGGGAGCTTAGAGTCTCCACCACCGGACCACCATGAAATCCCAACTTAATCATTTTTAAAGTGGCAGATATGCCCATGAAATCTGCAACCATTTATATGAGAGTCAGCACACACTTCTTTATAGAATTAATTAATTTTTCATGTATATTTTTTCTCTAATAAACTATAAACTTCTTGAGGAAAGATCATCAGTCTTAAAACACAGCTTGACTTTATTTTGGCTTCAAGTTTACTAATTTCTCATCTACCAACATTAACAATTTTAGGTTTTAAGAAAGCTAATGTTTGGAATCAGGCTGTAATGTATAGAAATATCAATCACTATGTTGTACACCACATTTAAAATAGTACTGGAGGTCAATAATACTTCAAAACCAAAGGCATAGAAAAAAAGGTCAGATCTGTGGTTACCAGAGGCAGGGGTTGGGGAAGGGCAACTGCTTGAAGGTGATCAAAAGGTATAAACTTTTAGTTATAAGAAACATAAGTTTTGGGGATGTAATGTACAATGTGATTAATATAATCTACCCTGCTGTATATTATATGTGAAAGCTGTTAAGAGAGTAAATCATAAGAGTTCTTATTACAAGGGCTTCCCTGGTGGCTCAAATGGTAAAGCGTTGCCTGTAATACGGGAGATCTGGGTTTGATCCTGGGTCGGGAAGATCTCCTGGAGAAGGAAATGGCAACCCACTCCAGTACTCTGGCCTGGAGAATTCCATGGATGGAGGAGCCTGGTAGGCTACAGTCCATGGGGTCGCAGAGTCGTACACCACTGAGAAACTTCACTGGTTCACTGGTTCTCATTACAAAGGGAAAAGCATTTTTCTTCCTTTTCTTGTGTGTCTGTATGAGATGATGGATGGTCACTAAACTTACCGTGGTCATCACTTCATGCTGTCTGAACTTCAAATCATTATGCTGTACACTTAAGTTATATAGTGTTATATGTCAATATATCTCAATAAAACTAGAAGAAAAAAGAATTTAAAAGAAAAATAAAAAGACTAATGTTTAATGCATTTTAAATAAAAATGTTTCTTTAGGTGAAAACTAGGTAAAGTGACATGATTTAAAAATTGCTTGCATGCATGACAAGTAACTTTTCAATCTCAACTGTGAGCATAGAAGATACATTTGAAAATGTTTATTTTCAAACCTCAAGGAGCAAATGATTTTTAAAAATAGAAAATTAAGTTGCATGCAATTTCTCTTAAAATTTTACCATTAACAACAACCAGTTAGAATAAGAAATGAAAGAAAATAACAACAAAAAAAAGAATATAATAAAAAGAATAGCAAACAACAAAAAATAATGAAGATCTAAGAATGAATTTACAAGATACTTGCCTATTTTAAGACAACTTTAAAATTCTGGTGAGAAATACAAAAAAGCTTAAATAAATAGACAAAAACATGAATAAATATTCTTGGACAAAACGATATCAGAAATATGATCATTTTCCCCAAATTGACAAGTAAATTTCTATGTTCCTAATAAAAACAGTGAATTTTTTAAAATAAAATAGAAATTTATTTGGGCAATGCAAAACTAGACAAAGATGATTCCTCAGATCACATGGAAGAGTCAGTAAGATATGAAGGCCAACAAACTTAAAGAGAAGAGAATTAAGGGGAAGCTAGTCCTACTAGACAGAAAAACATATTATAAAGTAAGAATCATTAAAATGGGACAGTACAGGTACAAAAATAGATCACTGAATGGACAGATATTCAAAAACAAATCCAAATATTTAAAAGATTATAGGATGTGACTAAAAATGCTGTCTCAATCAGTGGAGGGGGTAGATTATTAAATAGATGATACTGAAAAATGGAGAGCCATTTGAAAAAAAAGTAAGTTGTATCCCTACCTCACATCTTATACCAAGATAAATTCCTAATGTAAAAATAAGACCATAAAATCACTATAAGAATCCGTGAGGTTTGTTTTTGACAAGGATGCCAGGACAATTCAATGGGGCAGAGACCAATATATACATATTTTACTATTATCTCATATAATGTATATGGGGTTTCTTTTTGAAATAGTAAATTCATAAGTTCTAAAATATATTGTGGTGATGGTTGCCCAAGTCTGTGAATATATTAAAAGCCACTAAATTCTACAGTTTAAATAGGTGAATTGTATGATATGTGAACTGTATCTTAAAGTTGCTTTTTTAAAAAAATGGAAAGAAACTATGGGAGATTATATTTGTAATCTCTGGAGTGGAGAAGGCCTAGGTATGAAATGAACTCAGAAATCATTATAGAAAACGTGAATAAATGATGTACTATGCTCTTTGCGATTGCAACCCCATAGACTACAGCCCTCCAGGCTCCTCTTGCCTGTGGAAGTTTTCAGGCAAGAATACTGGAGTGGCTTGCCATTTTTCCCCTTCCAGGAATCATCCTAATCCAGGGATGGAACTCATCTCTTGCATCTTCTGCTTTGGCAGGCAGATTCTTCACCACTAGTATCACCTGGGAAGCCTGAAAAAATCATGTCCACTAACAAAAAAATGCATAAATAAAACTTTTCATGGAAGCAATACCATTTCTAAAGTTAAATTGTCAACAACATGAGAAACGCTGGGCTGGATGAAGCATAAGCTGGAATCAAGACTGCTGGGGAAAATATCAATAACCTCAGATATGCAGATGATACCACCCTTATGGCAGAAAGCAAAGAAGAGCGAAAGAGCCTCTTGATGAAAGTAAAAGAGGAGAGTGAAAGAGTTGGCTTAAAGCTCAACATTCAGAAAATTAAGATCATGGCATCTGGTCCCATCACTTCATGGCAAATAGATGGGGAAACAGTGGAAATGGTGACAGACTTTATTTCGGGGGCTCCAAAATCACTGCAGATGGTGATTGCAGCTATGAAATTAAAAGACACTTGCTCCTTGGAAGAAAAGTTATGACCAACCTAGACAGCATTTTAAACAGCAGAGACATTACTTTGCCAACAAAAGTCCATCTAAGTCAAGGCTATGGTTTTTCCAGTAGTCATGTATGGATGTGAGTCAGACTATAAGGAAAGCTGAGTACCAAAGAATTTGTGCTTTTGAACTGTGGTGTTGCAGAAGACTCTTGAGAGTCCCTTGGACTGCAAGGAGATCCAACCAGTCCATTGTATAGGATATCAGTTCTGAGTGTTCACTGGAAGGACTAATATTGAAGCTGAAACTCCAATACTTTGGCCACCTGATGAGAAGAACTGACTCCTTGGAAAAGACCCTGATGCTGGGAAAGACTGAGGGCAGGAAAAGAAGGGGACGACAGAGGATGAGATGACTGGATGGCAGAGTTTGAGTAAACTCTGGGAGTTGGTGATGGACAGGGAGGCCTGGTGTGCTACAGTCTGTGGGGTCACAAAGAGTCGGACACAACTGAGCAACTGAACTGAACAGAACTGAAATGGGAAAAATATTTACAGCTTACATCACAAAGATAATTTCCTAACGCATAGAAGTGTCCTCTAATAGAAAAGTCCGTCAATAGATACAACATTGCAAAGGAAATTTAAATGCATTTTAAATACCTCAAAAGATACTCAATTTCATTCATAAGAAGAGGAATACAAATTAAAGCTAAGAGATACCATTCTTTCATCTATGAGATTATCACATATGAAAAAACATTCATACTTCATGGTGTGTGTGAGAGCTTGGCTACTCAGACATTCTCATTCTTACTAATGGGAATGTAAACTAATCTCGTCATGAAGTCGCTCAGTCATGTCCGACTCTTTGTGACCCCATGGACTGTAGCCTACTAGGCTCCTCTGTCCATGGGATTTTCCAGGCAATAGTCCTGGAGTGGATTGCCATTTCCTTCTCCAGGGGATCTTCCTGACCCAGGGATCAAACCCGGGTCTCCCACATTGTAGAGAGACGCTTTACTGTCTGAGCCACCAGGGAAGTCTATGGAGGGCAAAGTGGCACCAAGCACATTTCAGCAGCTCCAATTCCAGGAATTTATTCTACAGAATATACATAACCACTGATGGAATCATATGCACATTAGTGTATTGCTCGGGTGCAATATTGGTATTAACAAACAGACTGGAAACAACGAAACTTTCATCAGCAGGGGAGTAGTTACACAAATTAAGGCTGCCCATACTCTGAAATTCTCTGCATCTGTGAAGAAGAAAGAGGGACGCTCTCCATGTGCTGGTAATATACCAAGACCTAGCATTACATGACAAAAGCAACTTGAAGAACGGTATCAATGGTATTCACCATTTGTGGGAAAAGAGAATGGGCTGCGGAAAAACATAAATATGAACTTGTTTGAAAACTATCTCTGGAAGAACACAACCAAGAAACCATTATTAATGCCTGATGATGAGGGAGGGAGCAGGAAGAGAGAATTTTTTTCAACAAGCAGTCTTCTGTGCCTCTTGAATCACGTGAATGTCTTCAATGTTTTATATGTAAATAAATAAGTTTAATATTCTTGCCACTGTGCTCGGTCTGGAGGCTTAGATCTACTGAGCATCAAGACCTCAGTAAATAACACAACAGGTTCCATGCAGGGGTGTAACCAGGGGGGACCTGGGCTATGAGAAAGGCAGCCAGATTTAGCAAAAACAGACACAGGATTCCTGATCGAATGTGAATTTCAGATAAGTAACAGTTTTTATTATGCAATATTTGAGACATGTCGATACTGTATTTTGTCAGGCAGCCCAATCTATGAGAAAATGCCTGGGCTTTCCTGGGCAGCTAGTTAGAACTACAACTGGTGTACATCTCTGCTCAGAAGGTCTATACATACAACACTATGGAGAGAAAGAGCTGACATTTATACTTCACCTTAGAAGAAACAGTCTGACCCAGATTCAGACAGTATGCTGACTCCCCATGGATCTGTGAAATCATTTCAGGTAAGCATGAACAACTTGTTAAGACCACAAGGAGTTACCATCATTTCAGGCAAAGAGGCTTCCCTGGGTGGCTCAGATGGTTAAGAATCTACCTGCAAAGCAAAAGACCCAGGTTCGATACCTGGGTTAGAAAGATGCCCTGGCGAAAGAAATGGCAACCCACTTCAGTATGTTTGCCTGGAAAAGCCAGGCATAGACAGAGGAGCCTGGTGGGCTACAGTCCAAAGGGTCATAAAGAGTCTGACATGACTGAGTGACTAACACTTCACTTTCAGGGAAAGAATCAAAGTGAGGGGAAGACCTAGAAAACAAGTCACTGAAAAAAGGGGCTGTATTCGTATTTTAATTTGCGACTTTTAAACTCAGTAATCTCTATTTCAGAGAGACAGAATTACCATGGTTCTCTGTGACAAATGACTTTTCAAAATCAGCTGACAGATTTCATCTCAGCTGGAGCTGAGTGTATGAAAAAGAGAAAGAAATCCTGTATGTGACAGCCAAAACCCGACGTATCTGATATTTGCTTCCTAACTGCCTTACTTTTTGGTAAGGTTTGCCCAGAACGATTCTGTGGAGAATAGCAGGAAACATATTATTCATGTATTTCTCTTTCCATTTCACTGCAGTTCACTTTTGATCTTAGAAAAAGTCAGTGTAGTCGCTGTGACCAATGAACTCAGTTCAACCAAGTAGGAACCACCTCCCGGCCCATGGCAAGTCTCCCAGGAGGATGGTGATTGCGTGCATGCTATTGAGTAGGCCAAAGAGTTCGTTTGGGTTTTTCCATAAGAGGGTATGGAAAAACTCGAACAAACTTTTGCCCAACCCAATACATAGACTGGTTCAAATGCTGACTGGAGCCAGTGTTACAAACTCCTGAAATATGCCAGGATAGACACCTTGGGAGCAGAGAGCAAACTCATCACAAGATCCTCCATGTCCCCCTCTTCCTAGCCTTCTTTCCAACATCCACAACCTCCTCTACCCTGCCTATATCCAGTTCAAAAATCAGTTCTTCAAAGAAGCCTTCCTCAAAACCAGAATTGAAACAGACACCTGTACTCCAATGTTCATCACAGCACTGTTTATAATAGCCAGGACATGGAAGCAATCTAGATGTCCATCAGCAGATGAATGGATAAGAAAGCTGTGGTACATATACACAATGGAGTATTACTCAGCCATTAAAAGAATACATCTGAATCAGTTCTAATGAGGTGGATGAAACAGGAGCCGATTATACAGAGTGAAGTAAGCCAGAAAGAAAAATACCAATATAGTATACTAACATATATATGGAATTTAGAAATATGGTAACGATAACTCTGCATGCGAGACAGCAAAAAGACACAGATGTATTGAACAGTCTCTTGGACTCTGTGGGAGAGGGTGAGGGCAGGATGATATGGGAGAATGGCATTGAAACATGAATATTATCACATGTGAAATGAATCGCCAGTCTAGGATCGATGCATGAGACAGGGTGCTTGGGGCTGGTACACTGGGATGACCCAGAGGGATGGGATGGGGAGGGACGTGGGAGGGGGTTCAGGATGGGGAACACATGTACACTCATGGCGGATTCAAGTCAATGTATGGCAAAACTAATACAATGTTGTAAAGTAAAAGAAAATTAAAATAAAATAAAAAGAAGTCTTCCTCAGCTTCCTGAACATAACCTCCAAACTGAAGTCACTGTTCCCTCCTCTCAGGACATGTTCCAAGGCTAGATTATTATCACAAGTAAACACTATATGAAGTACAATTAACCTCTGTAAAAATTCCCATTTATTTCATACTGTCCCTGGCACTCATTTTAATCCTCTTAAACCCCTCCAATTGCATATTATCATTCAATGAAATCAAGGCTCAGAAAAGCTAAAATGCCCAAGAACTGGAACCCAATTCAAGTGTGTCAGACACCACAGAATATGTTTTTGCCACTATTCTATATTGCCTTACGAGTCTCTCCATTAAAAAAAAAAAAAACACACACACAAAAAAACCCTAATTGGGTTTTCTTCTAATGTATAAAAACAATAATATCCAATATTAGGGTACAGGTAAATATAATTATATATCCTATGGATATATAATACCCATGTATTATTACTATGAGGCCCATGGTCCAGTATTATCAATTCATGAAAGATGCATATTTTAAAAAGAAATAACATGGGGAAAGTCTAGATTTCTGTCTAGCAAAATGGCAACACATACAGTATTGAGATTTCTGGGGGAAAATACAACAGACACTTTTCAAATGTATAACTGCACTCACAAGGATATAAGGGAAATCCACTAAGGCTGAAAATGAACAGAAAGCTGGAAGTTGATGCTGAGGTTGTAGCTGCCTGAGATATCTGTTGATTTCTAGAACACAGAGACAGGAGTCTAATGGCTACAATGCAGAAGTTGGAATCTTGGGCACATTCAAGACGAGGGGTTGGAACTAAGGTGCCTTGGAAAACCAGGAACCTTTAAGAGATGCATCCTTGTGGGTGAAAGGATGAACTGAGAAAAAAAATAAAAATAAAACCCTGGCCACTGTGCTCTGTGGGAAGAAATAATTCTCCCCTGAGAACTGACATCCACAGGTTTGCTCCTCACAGGTCTGGGCTCCACTTTTCATTACAAGTTTGGTTCAAGTAAAACCAAGGGGAGAAATTACCTTAATGTAGTTCTGGGCTGGTAGTACCCACAGATAGCTGGCAGAGGCAATCACAAATCCTTTCTGGAAGAATTCACCTCAACTCTCAGGGAGAACTCAGATAAACATGAGCTTAGAGTTCCAAATTAAAAACACACAGACATCAGGAAGAAAGGCAACAGAAAAGAAAGATAAGAGAATCCAGTTCCTGAGATTTCAAAATAATAAAATACTGACCTACAAATATAAAATAAGACACTTAAAATGTTTACGAAAAGTAAGATGTAAAATTACCAAGCACAAGGGTAAAAGTAATTAAGATACTTTTGCTATCAAAAGCTCAAGAGATGAGTTAAAGAGCAGATTAGACACTACTGAAGAACTCACGAACTCAGAAGGTCCTATTTGACATATGTATACCTATGGCTGACTATGTTGATGTTTGGCAGAAACCCACACAATTCTGTAAAGCAATTTTCCTTCAATTAAGAAAATAAACTTTAAAAAAGAAAAGGTCTTATTGGAGCCAAGTCTGAAAGAGATGAGAATGAAACATGTGGACAGAAAGAAGAGTTCTAGGCAGAGGGGACCTGAAATGCAACGGCTTTGAGGAGGGAATGTGCCTTGTATTCCAGAAACTACAAGACGGTCAGCATGGCTAAAGGGAAAGGTCGAGGAGGCAACTGGAGGCCACACTGGTTCATAGGTCAATACAAGGATCTCTGGCATTGCCTCTGAGATGGGAAGTGGTGCAGCATTAACTCTGTGGGCTGAGGCTTCCACGTCGAAGGGAGTGTAGAGGGCAGAGAGGTAAGTGAGAAGCCCGAGCACTTACCTAGGTGGGAGGATGGCATCTTGCCCCGAGGTGGCAGGAGTGAGGCTCTGGGTCTCAAAATACCTGAATTATTTTGCAGGTAGAGACTGCAGGATTTGCTGTTGGATGTGGTAGAGGGCCTGAGATGAAGAGAAGTGGTCAGGATGACTGAGCAGCCGGAAGAATGGGGTTGGAATGACCTGAAATGGGGAGCAACTCAAGACAGTCAAGTGGAGTGCTGATCAGGGCCCTGGATAAACAGGTCTGGAGTTGAGAGGGGAGACGAGCCGGAGGTATAAACGGGGAGCCACAGAGTGGGTTTAAAAGCCGCAAGACTGGCTAACAGCACTGAGGGGCAGAAGTATAAGCAGAAAGGAAAGAGAAGAGTGGGGAGAATTGCCTGAGTGGTAAAGCTGAGCGTGGAGTGCAGGGACTGGCCCGTCTCCAAAGAGGTCCATCAACGACCGCTCTCCCCCAGTCAGGTGGACCCGTGGGCAAGGGGGAGAAACTTAAAAGAACGCCTTCTGATTCGGAGAGCACCACAGTTTGCTGTCAATGGGAGTGCAAATCCCACGGCAGCAGCTCCCTGGCTACTTCAGCCAGAGCAAACCAAACAGAGCTCTGGTCGGATGAAAGGACTAACTGACAACATCGACCATCGACAATTAAGTGGATCCCGATCACTGCCAACTCTGCCACTACCAGATGAATTGATGTAAAACCCAGTTTTGTATCTCCTCCATTAATAATATAACACTGGGGGAAAAATTAGAAATTTATTTTTAATATATTTTAACAACATTGCTGGGAGGGATTGGGGGCAGGAAGAGAAGGGGACGACAGAGGATGAGATGGCTGGATGGCATCACCGACTCGATGGACGTGAGTTTGAGTGAACTCTGGGCGTTGGTGATGGACAGGGAGGCCTGGCGTGCTGCAATTCATGGGGTCCCAGAGTCGGGCAGGACTGAGCGACTGAACTGAACTGGACAACACTGGAGGAGAGTAGGAGAATCAGGCTTCATGAGCTTGACATTAGGTTGTGCAAAACAACGCAATTCTACTTCAGAAACTTTTAAAAGGGCATTTTGGCAAGGCAGGCTGCAGCAATTCAGAGCTTGGTTGTAATCTCAGCTTGGAAGATTCCAAATACGAGGGCCTCTGCAGTTTTTACCCTGGAGGGAATGCTGACAATCCATAACTGTGTTCTTGCTTTCTATGTCCTCAACCTAGCCCTACACCTTGCCCTATCCACTGGGCCTGTGCATGCAGAGCACTCATCTTCCTGCTGCCAATTCTCTTTAGTATTTCATTTCAAAGCAAGAAATGGAAGTAACAAGATCAACCAGTGAGTGTTGGCACACAGAACTGAGAAGCACACAATTATACCCCTCTCCCCTTTTAGGGAGTGGCTTCCTTGTAGCTTAGTTGGTAAAGAATCTGCTGCAATGCAGGAGACCTGGGTTTGATTCCTGGGTTGGGAAGATGCCCTGCAGAAGGAAATGGAAACCCACTCTAGTATTCTTGCCTGGAGAATCCCATGGACAGAGGAACCTGGAGGGCTATAGTCCATGGGGTCGCAAGAGTCAGACACAACTGAGCGACTAAACCACCACTACCACCGCTTTTAGGGAGTCTTGGTCAGGGTCTCCCCTTTCCCTCCATCAATCCCCTCCCTGCAGGTCTCTATAAACCCAAGCTTCCAGGCAAAGGTATTGGCTGTTATTACTTGATTAAACCTTAAGGTCTTTTTCTTTATGAGGATGTCACAGGAGATTCCTGGTGACCAAAGGCTATTTTAGGTATTTTTGACAGAAGGGTATGGGAGATAACTGGAGGACAGGTCTTGTAGTTCTCTAATCACAGCTTCTTAACACATCCATTTTGTTCTCAAAGCAGCTTGAGAAAAGCCGGATGCTGTAGTACTAGACCAAGTCCCCAGGTGTTCCTTAGAGAAGGACCATTCCATCCTTGCTGTTTGAGCTCTCCAAAGAGGCAGATCCTGGAGATAAGGGTCACCATTAATACCAAGAGACCCAGCCCACAGAGCAAATATATTCACATGAATATTCCCGGGGGTAATTGGCTTCATTAAAAGGATGAGCTTCATTAACAGGATTAATAGGACTTGGGAGTTTTAAAATCAGCTTCACTAATAACTGAGAAGAAAAAGAAAACTTTCTAGTTCCAAATTGCAGACTGGATAGATAACATCTATTTCCCCTCTTTCCTACATTTCTACTGAAAAATGAAAATAAAGGGGAAAGGCAGCAAGGCATATGAACAGATGGGAGAAAAGAAACCATAAAACCATAACATTGGAAAAATAAGAATGAGAACTACTAAGAGACCAGAAACTCCAAAGAATTCCTAGAAGATAGGAAGCAGGTGGCGTGGAATCGAGGAGATAAAGGAAACCCATTCTCTAAAAAGTGGGGAAGCACAGGACTTTCAGGGGTAAGACGGGCCAATGGACAACCTCTGTGAAAGCCAGATCTCAAGCTTATGCCAGCAATCTTCTCTTTTAAGAAATAGACATTTGGGACTTCCCTGGTGGTGCAGTGGAGAAGAATCCACCTGCCGATGCAGGAGACACAGGTTCAACCCCGATCCAGGAGGATTCCATACGCCGAGGAGCGGCTGGACCCGTGTGCCACAAATACTGAGCCCGCAGACTGCAACAACTAAAGCCCCTGCAGCTGGAGCCTGTGTCTGCAAGAGAGCCACCACAGTGAGACGCCTGTGCACGGCGACAGAGATCCAGTGGAGCCCAAACTAAATATTTATATACATATTTTTTAATCTCTAAAAAAAAGAGAATTGGTCCTCATAGGGTGTCAGTGGCAACGGAGGGCCTATGAAAAAAAGCAGAACCAAGAGAATGTGAAGACTGTCCTGGAAGGAAACATATACCATTCCCAAGCCATGTACCTCACAGAGCAGAGCTCTCCTCCCCATGGCTACCTGGGGGTCCCTACCCACCTAGACTGGAGGGAAATATTCCCACTTTTAAAGTCGTTGGCTTTCAGTGCAAAAAAGTTTTCTGAGCAACCTTACATGTTCCTGTTTTCTAGCCTGGAAGTTCTCTTTTCTTTCTTTTTTTTTTTTTTTGCAGTCAGTAAGAAATTTACTTGTTTTAAAAAAAAATCCAAATGCTGGCATTGTCCAGAAAAATTTAACAGGTTTATTTATAATTGTTATAAAGTTGAACTGCTGAAACTTGTTCACTGAAACATTTTTACTTTCATTAATGCTTTATGTCTCTGCGTTTATATTAAAAATTCACACACAAATGAAAATGGAAAAACTGCCAATACCTGATTTCTGTCCCCTATTTTCCACTTGCAATCATATACTTAGGTACCTTTTGACCCCATGGAAAAAAAAATATCTAACGTTCAGAACTACCAATAACAGGAAGAAGAGATTTTTTTTTTTTTTTTTAAGAATGAAATGTTTCCCATCATAGTGGATTCTTAAGCATGTTCTCCACGTATGCGGCGTGCTAGCTGGATAGCTCACAGGTTGGTGTCTTCAAAAAGGCCAGCCAGATAGGCCTCACTTGCCTCCTGCAAAGCACCAACAGCTGCACTCTGGAAGCGCAGATCTGTTTTGAAGTCCTGAGCAATTTCCCGCACCAGACGCTGGAAGGGAAGTTTGCGAATCAGAAGTTCAGTGGACTTCTGATAACGTCTAATTTCACAGAGTGGCACAGTACCAGGCCTATAACGATGAGGTTTCTTCACCCCTCCAGTAGAGGACGCACTCTTGCGAGCGGCTTTTGTAGCGAGTTGCTTCCTCGGTGCTTTCCCACCGGCCGATTTGCGGGCAGTCGGCTTTGTACGAGCCATGG
Organism: Nanger dama; assembly: GCA_917880005.1. Taxonomy (NCBI): domain Eukaryota; kingdom Metazoa; phylum Chordata; class Mammalia; order Artiodactyla; family Bovidae; genus Nanger; species Nanger dama. The sequence goes on along the minus strand of CAKJTW010000032.1, from coordinate 6,472,806 downwards.
TATAGAGACCTCCTTACTTTACCCCGCTTCTCCTTCGGCTGGAGCTCGGCGAGCACTGGAAGTTCTCTTCTTTAAATTGTTCTAATATGTTGTGTTTGACTCAGACAAAAGTTCTGAAGCATCATTATCCTGGAGGGGCTTAAAAGCCTGACCAGGTCCATAACGATAATGCCTTGTCCATTTTTGCTCCCATCGGGTGATCATCAAAGTGGTTATTTACTGACTATAACCCTTGCTTTTCACATCTGTTAGTTTCCTGGGGGTGCTGTTATAAAGCACAGCAGACGAGGTGGTTTAAAACAGTAGCGATTTATTCGTTCACAATTCTAGAGGCCAGATGTCTGAAATCAAGGGGTCACAGCCCCTCTGAGACTCTGGGGCAAATCCCTCTTTGCCTCTGTCACTGATATTCCCGGGCGTGCAACTACATCACTCCAGTCTGCGTCTGTTGTCAAATGATGCTCTCCCAGACTACCTCTGTATCCAAATTTCTCTCTGCTAACAAGGACACTATTCATACTGGATTAATGGTCTCATCTTAGCTCAAGTACATCTGTGAAAACCCTGTTTCCAATAATGTCACATTCACAGGCACCAGGAGCTGGGACTTCGCCTTATCTTTTGGGGAGGACACAATGCAACACACAACACCATCCTTTGTCCCTTTCGACAGAAGGGCTTTCTGAAATGTTCCCACTTTGTCCCGTTACTGACCCCACAGAGTACCTAAAACAGCATTTTCTAAGTTTAAGGGTGGACAGGAAAAAAAAAAAAAGCCAATCATTTTACAGGGAGAAGAAAGAATAACTCAGGCCTTTACACATTGGGGATTTTCTTTCATCTCTGCCCAAAGGAAACCAGTTGAGTCAGAACCAAGGTAGGATGAATGGAGAAGGACTTCAGGGTATTCCAGTCCAGACCATGATACACGGTAGCCAAAAGTTACAGACACTGCATGGTGACAGGCTGCTAGTTGTTGAAATGAAAAGCCGGAAGAAGCTATGAAAGATCAATTTTGTGATGAAACTGCTGTTCCTCTGCGGCTGCCATTTTTCTGTGCTAACATTTCTGATCAAAAGGAAAAGTTTGTTTTTTTAAATGATATATTAGAAAAACCCAGGAGAACTGCCTTTTATTAGTTGTTGTCTGTGTCTCCAACCTCTGCCACACTGCCTGGGTGGAGCCTGAGTGAATGAAATAACTCGTTTTTTTAACTACCATGACCAAAATGTACACTAAAAACATTATGATCAAATCATACTAATGAATGGCGATTTTCTCTTTCCAGGCTCTCCTTCCACTTATTATGTATATATACTTCACCAAAGCTATTCTCTCAGTGAAATATAGCTCTCATTTTCATTTCACATTCTATCCCTCATTATCCTTCATTGCTACTTTGTTATTCATTATTCTTTTCTGTTATTTTGCAATATCCCATGGAGGTGATTATTATAACTGACTTCACCATTTCCTTGTGAAAGTGTTAGTTGCTCAGTCGTGTTCGATTCTTTGGGACCCCCATGGACTGTAGCCCACCGGGCTCCTCTGTCCATGGAGTTCTTCAGGCCAGAATACTGGAGTGGGCTGCCATTTCCCTATTGCTGGATGATTGGTTGTTTCTGATATTTGGCCTTTATCAATAATGGGGCAGTGAAATGCTTCTACAGGCTCAGAAAGAAAACAAGCTCTAGCATGTCTGCCTGAGAGAAATGAAAACAGCTCAAATGGGGCATCATTTCAAAGAACTCAATGGATCTTCTGGACAGCATTTTCCTGCGGGCTATTCAGGAACAGGCTGTGTTTATAGTTGGTCCTGTTTGCAGTTAACTGGCTAGCAAAGGTAGGCTGGCAAACTCTTGCTTTTCAGAGCCAGGGAACTTAGACAAGATGAGCTGTGTTTTGCTGTTTCTACTTAGCCCCTGGGAGCTGCTGCAGGTCTCTCTTTGTCATATTATTCTTATACCATCCGAGCCTCCAAGCTTTATCAGTCACTACTGTGACAAAAGCTGTCTTTGCTGAGGCAGTCTTTATCCACAGGGGTGACTGCAAGCCCTGGGCTACCATCTGAGCATCTTGCACTCAAGGAGTCAGAGTGACACTAGCGAGGAACATGGTGATTTCCTGGAAGTGAGTGGATAAAACAGTCAAGAGATCAGTTCAGAGGACAGGTGGACAGTGAAAGGCTGTATGTGAGAAGAAAGAAAAGGTAAAGAGAAGTTATATTTACTTAGGTACTGATTCCTAGAGTAAACCATCTTTTCTGAACTGCTGGAAATGGACACACTGTCTCAGGGTCCTCATATTATAAATAACACCAGACACTGGTATTCCTGGAGATACTATTCCTACATTAAGGGAAAATCTTTCAGAAGGTGAAACCTTGAGTGTACATCTTGGAGCTTTAAATAGTCTCCCTAATTATGGGAATAGCTTAGCTTTCAGTTGGCTCAGCATTTTTGTTTCTCCCTAAATTTAATTCTTACTAATGGGGTCAACACTGCTTTCTAAATAAATGCTTTGTCCTGTACTCTAAAAATTAAATCATCCCCTTTAGAGAGCATGCACAAGGCAAGGCCAGGAAGAGTGCAGACACCATCTGCCACCCACTGTAGGGGAAAACCCAGTCAGTGCTCAGCGATGCTTAAATTCAGATACTAGAGATTTTGTGTGTCAACAACAGTGAATCTGCTTTATGCCAAATTCTAAAGACAGGTGATGATTACCAAACTTCTGAAACCGGCAAACTGTTCATCAATTCTGAGACTGTTAAGCCCTCAGTTCTATTAATATTTATCAACATGTCTATAATTAGCTGGTCTAAGAGTTCTTTACACAACAAAGATTGACTATATAGAACAGGGAACTATCTTTACTATCTCGTAACAAACTATAGTGGAAAAAGAATTGGAAGAAAAGATTCAAATCACTTTGCTGTATACCTAAAACTAACACAATATTGTAAATCAGCTATACTTTGTTTGAAAAAAAAAAGAGTTCTCCTTTAGAATTTAACTTTCTGGCATTAAGTAAATAATTATTCATTTATTCCCTATGAAAGAAAAGGAACAAAATAGAAAGAAGGTAGAATATTCTAGGTTAATAATCTATCCTATTAATAACAAGAAAAATGGTTTGTAATATTCATCATCACCATCACAATAGCCATTGATAATAGTCCTTTTATTCACAGAGCAGTTTTACATACTATTTTCATATTATTTGAAGTTCCCACTAAGAATCTGAGAGAGGTAAGACAGATACGTGTCATCCACAATAGGTATATAGAATATTCTGATGGACTTAGCTGAAATTCTGTGGTTCATCAATCAGAAGTTAGTTTCCAGTTTCTCCAAAGCAAGTCTCTAAGCTTCAATGGGTAAAGAACATAAAGAATGAAAAAGAGTCAAGGTTGCTTTTTCCTGATCTTTACACTTTTAACACTGCCTTTGCCAAGACAGGTGATATACTCTTCATGAGTCACTCTCCTTCACCCTGGACCTTCCTGAGCCTGGAGAGCGGACTTGAAGATTAAGCAGCTCAGAAAGTTCCTGTGGAAGAAGCTTCAACCCACTGCTCTTGCATCTAGAAAGGGCCCTCGAGGCCTCAGATCTTCACCAACAAACCAAGGAAGTAAGGTGGGGAGGAAGCCCAGACAGGATTAGACGCCAGGCCAGGGAGGTGAAAACTGTGAAGTACAGTAATCTATGGTCTGAATTTCTCCACTTAAAGAGTATAAAATAAAACTAGTCCTAGAAAAAAACCTGTGCCAGCCTACACAGAGGACTACCCAGGAATTTACTGGCAACAGAGATAATGTCTTACAATTACAGAATAAAATGATTTCGTAATAGGCGATCAAGCAGAATTAAGGGAAACATGATCCAGCATTGGTTAAACACAGGATGGGCTTTCATGTGGAATGGCAAGTGAACAGATTCTGTGATGCTCCAAAGGGTAGACCAGGCAATAAACAGGAGGGAAACGAAGCCAAAAAGAAAAGTCAAATCGCTCTCTTAACAATGTTCTAAGAATCAGATTATTAAGGAGACAGTGAAGAGAATAACACAAGATGTTTCCTCATCATTAGACACATCAAATTAGCGAAAGAAATATCAGCACAAGGGTTAATACAAACAGGCTGGTGAAGATCAGCAAAGTTCTCTGAAGCAACAGCATCTCTGTATAAAGCAGACAAATACCCAGACAGCGCACTAATTAGAGAGATCTCATTCCTAGGCATGGCCACAAGCATTAAAATATGCAAAAAGACTCAAAATGTGAAGAGAATCTGTTAAAATACAATAAGAAAACTCTACTGGGAGAGAGAATCGGAGATACAAATACTCGGGAGGGAAACCTTGTATAATCTGGAAAGACACTAGACACTAAAGATAATAATACTGTTAATAAAGAAACAAAAAATGAACTAAAACTCAACAGATGGCTTTAAAGTACTTAGCAAAATTTATATGCAAAAAAACAAACAGGCAAAAGGATATTTGGAGGATAAAAGAAGAGGTAATGGTAGATTCTAAAACTCTTTATAAATCAAAACTCATCTATTAAAATATATGTGCTAAAATGACTTTTTATTAGGGCTTCCTCTCTAACGGGGCTTCCCTTCCAGTGGTAAAGAATATTCCTGCCAGTGCAGAAGACACAAGAGACTTGGGTTCAATCCTTGGTCGGGAAGATTCCCTGGAGGAGGAAATGGCAACCCACTCCAGTGTTCTTGCCTGGGAAATCACATGGATAGAGGAGCCTGGCGGGCTAGTCTGTGGGGTCACAAGTCAGACACAACCAAGCATGCAGGCGCCACTCACTACTACTCTGTGACAAACTAGGAGTAACAGAACAGTGGGACGGGAATTACTACTTAAGAAGTGCCGTGATGAGAATGAATATATGTTTCCAACAAGAAGGAAATTTTACTTGAATGTTCAAAAGACAAACAAAAACTTAATGGGAATAGTTTTTCAAAAGAAAGAGAAGGAAGGAAAAATACAATATTAGTTTCAAATGCAGGGACAAAATTAATTTAGATCCATTAAGGAATCAGATATTATCAAAGACTAATGCAGCAGGAAAGTAGCTGAACATCTATTGACATAAAAATATCATGAGAAGCCTCACAAACACCACTGCAGACTAGAAGGACTAATGCATCCTAGGAATAGGGGCTAGAGGACACCAGAGGCATGCCATGACAAGACTGAAAGAAAACAGAGGAAGATGGCCAAGGTGTACCTCTCTATGGCGACTTCCCTTTAACAACCTGGTACGATACCAATTTAAAGCTCTATTTCCACGCTAAGTGGACCATACATAGACGTAACAACAACAAAACTTTTTATTAACACAAAGCTAAGTGCCGAGGCAGAAGCAAAGCAAAAGTCTGTTTAGAGGGACAGTCCTGGATACGAAGCACATAGAACTCCACCAGAAAAGCAACTCCCACTGAAAATGAACCACCGTAATAGCAGAGTAATACGCCTCAGGGAACAAACCAGTACAAAGGAGAGGTGGCAGATGTTAACAGACGAGAGCAAGAAACAGAAGTAAAAGTGTACCTAAGAGACACTACAGATTAGGTATGTTTGAAGTGGTAAAGCAGATTAAAGTGAAAAGAGGAGACAAAAATTAAAAGACATAGTTCAAAAGATGCAATCGGAAGTTGTGTAATTAGAAATAAAGTCATTGGAGTCATGTCAATATATGGCAAAAGCCACTACACTATTGTAAAGTAATTAGCCACCAATTAAAATAAATTAATTTTAAAAACTCAATGAAACGAAGTGGAAGCTGTAACTGAAGAAATAAGCTGAAATGCAATTCAAAGAAATAAGCTGAAAATGCAAAGGACAGAATAAAGTCCTGAAGTAAAAAAAAAAAATGGCCCAATATACGTCTTCTGATGACTCCAAATGGAAAGAATAAAAAGAATTGAGAGGATTAAATAGCTATACTCCAAAACAAAATAAAATTTTTTTAAAAAGAATTGGGAAGAAAGAAAATGTAAAGAGAAAATAGCCAAGAAGGTTCTGGAATCAATGAAAGACAGAAATCTTCATATCCTGGAAGTACAAGAAGTTTTGAGCAGGTTGAAAATAATTCGATTCCTATTCTCCCTGAAACAAAACTGCAGAACTGGAAAGACAGAGATTAAATCTTGTGAAACCATCACCATCCCCAGAATTCGCCATTATTCCAAATGGAAACTTTGTGCCCATTAAATCATAACATTAGCCACTCGTGGCAGTTTCCAGTAATCACTATTCTACTTTCTATATGTATGAATTTCACTCTCTAGATATTTCAAATAAGTGGAATCATATAATATTGTCCTTTTGTATTTGGTTTACACCACTTAGCATATCTCAAGATTCATCCATGTTGTAGCTCATGTTACAATTTCCTTCCTTTTCCAGACTGAATAATATTCCATCGTATGTAAGGATCACATTTTGATTATCCATTTATCCACTGATGAACATGACATTGAAGAGTCTGAAGCAGAAGTGTGACATGTTCATGTATCTGCTTTAGAGTAACCCTAGGAGGGGACTGAAGGATCATATTTGTGAACCAAGAGAAGACTTTGTTTCAAGACAGTGAGAATAGTAAGAGGTCTAGTAAAATGAGATCAGAAAAAGTTTCTCCAGATTTGGGAGGAGCAGTTGCTGCACAGGACTAGTTAGGAAATTCTGATATAAATGAGTGAAGACTAGTTAACTAGCAGCATAATCCTAAACACGTATGTGTTGGGAAAGAAGTCTTTCCCACAGGATAATAACATGATGAGCATTTGGCACCTAGAATTTGGATGTCTTATAGTTTTAAGGTAAGGAGGCTGAAGACACTGAATTAACAAAATATTTCAACCTCCTAAGTAGAAATACAATGAGAGAGATAGTAAAGACAGCAGTTTTATTGAAGATAAGTCATCTTAAGAAGTGGTTGAGGTGAAGTCGCTCAGTCGTGTCTGACTCTTTGCGACCCCGTGGACTGTAACCTACTAGGCGTCTCTGTCCATGGGATTCTCCAGGCAAGAATACTGGAGTGGATTGTCATTTCCTTCTCCAGGGGATCTTCCCGACCCAGGGATCGAACCTAGGTCTCCTGCATCGAAGGCAGGTGCTTTAACCTCTGAGCCACTGAAGACATTTTCAAGAAAGAAAATTATGTTATATTGACCAGAAGACATCCTACTCTTTATTTTAATGAGGGGGACAGAAAATAAGTGGTAAAGTATGCTGATAATCACAACCTGAGAATAACAGGATCTTTATCCTAGAGAGGAGTAATCCATACTTCCCCATCACATGAAAAAACATACCACACACACTAACATTTAAAATTTGTAGGTGGGGACTCCCTGGTGGTGTAGGGAATGTGGTCCCTGGCACTCCCTCTGAATGCAGGGGACCTGGGTTCTATCCCTGATTAGGGCACTGCATCCCACATGCCGCAACTGGGAGCTTGCATGCAACAAAGACTCAGTGCAGCCAAACAAATATTTTAAAAAATAAAATTTGTAGGTAGCAAAATTGAGTTAATTTACCCTCCATACTTAATAATTCTTTAAATTATAGCACAGAATAAAACTAACTTTGAAAATTTATTTTGAAATTGGAATTATCCTGTCTCTAGCTACATTGCTTAAACAGGTGTTTCCTAGAATCCCTTGCTTTTATGAACTTAAGAAAAGAATGCACAGCAGGCTAGACATAATACCACTTTCCAACAGGTAACATATTCTACCAATGCTATTTGGAAGGGGTTACAGTCAAACACTACATCTTTAATCTATCTGTGTGTCATTTAAGAAGACTTATTTTGAAACCACCACCTATGGTTAAAAGACTCTGCCAAATGATGCAAAAATAGATGCTATTTTGGTCCAACCATATTTACTGCTTAACAGAAATAAAGCTTCTCACTATGGAATTCACATGAATAGTGTCTAAAAATACACATTTAAAAAAATAAATAGAGCCATAACTCACCAATTACTCCAGGCCCATTACAGTGAAGCTCCTTCCTTATGGTATCAAATATAATTACCTGGAATTGACATGCCTTTAAGATTGTGATTATATTTATTATTGTTGTTGTAAAGATGCTACAAAGAAATATTTATGCATTTCTGATGATTTGATATTACAAATCAGAACAAGTTTGGGTCATATTAAAATATTTCTATTTTTCGTGCCAATTTATTCTGAAGACAAAGAAAATATTTTTTGAAAAGAAAACTTATGTTGAGAACAATAATAACAACTAACTTTTACTGAAGTGGGCTTCCCTTGTGGCTTAACTGTAAAGAATCTGCCTGCAATGCGCAAGACCTGGGTTCGATCCCTGGGTTGGGAAGATCTCTTGGAGAAGGAAAAGGCTACCCACTCCAGTATTCTGGCCTGGAGAATTCCATGGACTACACAGTCGCAAATAGTCGGACTCAGCTGAGAGACTTTGACTTTTCACCTTTTACTGAAGTGTTACTGCATGCCTGGCAATGAGTAAAGAGCTCTTACATGTATTGCTTTAATTCATTCTTATAGGAATTCCATTAGGTTGTTCTATTATTATCCCTATTTTACAGATGAAAAAATTGAGTCTAAGAGGAAGTTAGGAATTTGTCAAATGTGACACAGCCACTAAGTGGCACAGCAATGACCAAACCCAGGCCATCTGACCTGGCAATCTACATCACTGCCCCAGAAATAGTCATGCTTGATTCTACAAATTTATTTAAAGAAAATGCATCTTCTCTGTTTGGCTAGAAAAATAAAGAAAATTTAACAGCATATCCATTCTTTTACAATTAAAAATTACTAAAGCCCTCTTTTGACTATTTTCATTGCATAGTGAGTTTGGCTGAATTATTTTTGTTATTCTGAAAGGAAATTAATTTCCTAAATTAGCACCTTAGATGGCAAAGGTGTGATGAATCTATCCCTTGAGGTCCTAAAAAGTCTTGATATATATTCGTATTTCTCTTTTTCAAAATCAAAGAGGAATTCAGCTTTCCATATGAAACAAAAGTCTACAGCTGAACTGATATTTCCAGTTTCCCTTGTCCATAGGAAATAGACATTATATGTGCTATATAGAAATTATATGTGCTATGATAATAAGCATAAGATAAAATTTTACATTTGGCATAATTTCAGGAAGTCTCCATGATTGTGGTCTTCTTGTAACGAACAATTTGAAACATCTGAACAATGAACATACATTTCAGGAATAAAGAAATAAACACTAACACTCCCTTCAAAATTTGTTGCTCTTTTGAGGGAGTTGTCTGAAATTGACTTTTTTATTATTATCAAAGATATCATTCAATTTTTCTATTTAAGTACTGGAAAAACACTAACATTTAACCCACAAACAAAAATGTTTAGATGAGAAATCTAGCAATAAAAATGGATGAGTGTGTATATCATATTCTTTTCTCACTCCATATATACTTAACAGAATGAATGATGGAAAGAATAATGACTTTCACAAACGAGGTTTATGCTCTTGATTAATAATATAGTGATGAATATCCATTCTGTGGAGGAAGTTCAAAGGGAAGGAGGAAAAAGCCATGAAAAGGTTTTGAGCTTCAAATTATGGTTAAGATACACAGACAAAATGAATTTGGCAAATGATAGTAAAGATCACATAAATAATACCAAACGAAGTTTAAAGAAAACCGATTCTACAGGGCTAAGAAATGCAATTTACGAGATTGGGAAAAGATGCAAATTTTCTCGACTCCACCCTGCTAAGAAACAATCAATCGGTGCAGCAATCAAGAATAAGCCCTTTCCTAGATGGCCAGAAGAACCTTAAGAAACTCACCTCCTAACTCAGGGCGTCTTGATTTTATTTTTCTTTGGCATAACCTGCCTACTTGCTGCCCTCTCTTCCCATTACTCAGCCAGAGGGTTAGGAAGGGGGATGTTTTATCGAGGCGCTGCTGGCCAGGAGAGACTCTTGCCCAAACCGGAGACGAGATGAGGCTACTGCTGCGCTCGTACCTCCAGCAGTGACAGCGAGTGGTCACCGCTTCTCTGCGCGAGGCCAGCCAGTCCCGCCGGGATTGGTACGGGTCTAGCTAAGATGCAACCAGGAAGGCCCCCGCCCGCCCCCCGCTGCAGCTTCTGCTGGAGCTGGGATAGCGCGCGCCCGTGATTCAGCGCCTTTCTGCTGCGTGGTTACCACGGCGACGCGCGCGCCACGCGCACACGTGCCCCCAGGGATGGGAGGGCAGCAGTCCTTACCCAGCTCTAGGCTCCCAGCTCATCTCTAAAGATGGGTACGCAAGCCACCCAGACTCCCACCCCATAGGGGACCAAGCAGAAGACTTTCGGGCAGGCAGCAGGGTGGCTTGCATTGCTCCACCTTTCCTTCACCAACCCCTCAGGCCACCTTGGTCCCAAACAGCCTGATGGGGTAGGTACCTCTTCCACGCCCAGGCCAGGTTCAAGGGAGGCGTGAGCACAGTACTTGGGTCAAAGACCCCTTGCAAATGCCTCCCCCAAAGCAAAGTCACCCTAGATGCACACGTCCTACTCCTCCAGCGGGAGCCTCTTTAGGCTTCCCGCTAATTTTGAGCACGTGTTGCTTTCTAAAAACAGGATGGAAACCGGTGTTAGGAAGCATTGCATTATGGGAAGGTGATTGTTTGAACAACAGAACTCCTGTGAAAGATTCTCCCTTGCATTTATAGTTTCTTTGTAAGAAAGGTGCACACATCGAGGTATGGTAATACAGGACCGAAAATGAAGCCAGGGCACTGCTGAGGCCTTCCTTGTACATTCCCATGACTATTAAGTTTAGAGCAGTGCTATTGGAAGCAACGACTTTGGGAGAAATATTTCCTGTTAATTTTGCTTCTGGGTTAATTTGTACCTGTCCTCCCAGCTTGATCAACTGATATTTCCACTCTTTCAGTCCTGAGTAGTTTTTGATGAACAATCCCCTTCTAGGCTATGCCCTGGGTATGGCTGGGCCTTGAATGAGTTACTTGCTAAACCTTTCTTGTCAATTATAAAATAGAGATGGTAATAGCATTTGTATAAGATGATTGTGGGGATCTGAGGAGTGCACAAAGAACAAAAACTATTCAGGACTAAAAGAGTGGAAACACCAGTTGATCAGACTGGGAGGACAGGTACAGATTAACCCAGAAGTGAAATTAACAGGAAATATTTCTCCCAAAGTCATGCAATAGCTGTAAAATGACAACAACCTCCTCCTAGAATGACTGCTTTCCTGTCAGGCACCCACCTCTGCTTCACTATTTCTGTTAGTAACTAGTGATACCCCATTGCTGAATTCTCCTTCCGGCATGACAGCGCCCAATTCATAGTTAATCCCTGCTTCTCCCAACACGCCTCTGAAAAACAGTAACCCAACAGGACCAATCTCTGATTCCAAGACCCTCCTTTAAAGGAAACCCAAACCTTACAAGACACTCTATCCTTTCTCTTCTTACAGCGGCATTCCATTGTACCCCCGAGTGCCCTTTCTCCCCACATCAAGAAATGTGATGTATTCAGACAATAAGGCTATTCCCAGGAGTCTCTAACTAAAAACTAAGTAATTAATACATGGGCTTAAAAATCTTTACATATATATATATACATATATATATATATGCTACATATACATGCAAGTTTAGCCTAGACTTTTAAACTCAGAGTCATTACAATGTGTAGCTATTTTGATATATGTAATACATATAATCGGGGAACTTCCCTGGTGGCTCAGACGGTAAAGCATCTACCTGCAATGCGGGAGACCTGGGTTCAATCCCTGGGTCAGGAATATCCCCTGGAGAAAGAAATGGCAACCCACTCCAGTACTCTTGCCTGGAAAATCCGGGGGGGGGGGGGCCACAGTCCATGGGGTTGCAAAGGGTCGGACTCAACTGAGCAACTTCACTTTACAATACATATAATATCTATTTTCATACTGAATTGTGAAAATATTAGCTGCCTCTCTAAGACACAAATGAGAGGCCACTATCATTTCTCTTCAGCATTTATTGCGCTCCTGCTACATGCCAAACACTATCATAAATACTAAAGATAAAACGATGTACCTTTAGTACAGCTTTCCAGACTTTATCTGATCTTTATATGCTGTTGGTTGGGACATTTGTTCTTACTGAACTGCACAATAAAAGACAAGGATGAACATTTTTTTTGAAGGTGGGACAAAGAGGTCTAGCATGATTCAAGTACTTTCCGTATCAGTGACAAAGATGCTGCTTACCACATTGATATATAAGATTCTGAGCTGGAATTTCAACAAGACCAGAAATAAGGTATACAAAGCTATTATACTGAGAAAACCTGAGAGTCAAAGTAAAAACTCAAACTCAAACAGGGGCCCTGTAATAACCTAGAAGGGTGGGAATGGGCAGGAGGTGGGAGGGAGATTTAAGAGGGAGGGGACGTATGTACACCTATGGTTAATTCATGTTGTCGTACAACAGAAATCAAACCAATACTGTAAACCAATCATCAATTAAAAATAAATATTAAAAAAAGATAATGTGTAGTAGTGTCTTTATTCTTGCATTAAGAACTACTGCCTATGGAAAGCAGATGAAAAGTAGTTTTATTGTTTTTATTCACTTCTAAAAACTTGTTTAGATTTTGTCACTATAATTAGTAAATGGGAAGGTATTTAACTTGGATGTTGAGTCATATTAAGGAAATGATACTCCTTTCCAGTTTTTAAAACAATTTAGTAATTATTTAATCTAATACACAGTACTACATTTTTTAATATTTAGCTTGTCACTTATCCAGATTTTTTTTTTTTTTTTGGTAATATGAAGTGTGGTAGAGTTCTTCTAAATCTTCTTTCAAGTGAATAAGCAGTCTGTGCCCAAACATCCTTTTCCCACAAAAATGAACTACAGCTTCCATAATATATGCTAAAAGTTTAGCATTAATTCTCATTTTCTTAAATGATTAACATATACACCTCTTTTCCATTGTGACAAACCATATATATACATTCAGTTTGTCTTTTAAAGGTGCTTTGGATGTTAATTTTGACACTCCTGATGAACACAAGGTTCTGCCACTTTTCATTCCAATTATTTACCACCAGTTTTCCTTTCTGTATACTGAGGAAGTCAATATATTCTTGGTAATACTTGGCAGAGTGAGAAGTAATGTAAAAGCTGCTTTCTTCCACACAAAGGTGAAGCTGCAGTCCAGAAATAGGAAGCAGGTAATAATTTCAATTCCATCACGAGCACAAAAGTATGTTAAAACAAACTACAAACAAGCAAAATTCTTTATTTATACTCTCTTATGGGGGAAAAAAAAATGTTTCCTTAAAGCACATGTAGAAGTGTTCCTTATTCACCTCCTGAGAAAAATTCAGTTTTACAAGCAGTAAAACTAAATATCTATTTCTCTTTACACATTTTTCTCTCAGAAGAAAACCCCAATGCCTGCCTCTGGAAAACTGACTTTAATCATTATCAAGCCTAACTTTGCCTCTGTTCAGTGACATAACTAAAAACTCAAGTTTTTAAAGTTAAGGAATTTTAAATCATGAGTTCATTTCTAGCTTACCAAGTTGGCACTGTTAACTGACAAAAATCTGATGCACGATAACTATCAAATTATCTGGATTTATGAAATAGTATTAAAAGATCCAATCCCAAGGACTCTGTAAGCTTTTTTGAAGACTTATTTAAAATATAACTATTTTGGTACCTGATTTTAAAAATAAATCTAATATAAAGGCTAGTCCACAGACAAAATGTGGCCCTGATTGAAATCCAACCAGCAGCTACGAGCACTATTAAAAGCTCTGGTAGCCACTGTGACCTTGCATTAAGAGGCCTCATGGTTTCAACACAGGTATGCTTTAGCTTAATGAACATTAAGATTTAGTTCTGAAATTTGAGGACACAATCCACAAAATAAAATCACAGTAGTTTTTCCTTCTGTTACAATGATCCAGTTTATAATTCCAGAACAAAATCACTTCAAACATTTAAAACTAGTATTTGAAAAGCAGTTCACAATATTATATCTAAGTTGCACAGAAGACCCCAGTGATCACTGGGAAATCTTCCACAGTCCAGTTTTTCCAGCCCAAGCAGGTCCAAACTTTGGGGAATAATGTGGCCACCTTCTGCTGCAGCTCTAAAAATATTCGATCAAAACGAAGCTTACAAGTAGCAGCTATTCCAAGATTAGAGTTCATTTGTGTATCCCATGTATACTGGCAATGCTTAGGTTTGCCCAAAAACTCCCAGACATCCAAAATGTTGTTGGGTAAACCACCACATTTGGTAACCTGAAAAGAAAAAGAAAGAACTCTTTTCAGCCTTTTTTCCCTAAATTAAAAAGGTCTTTACCATGACTGCATCTAAGTACAATTTTTCCAGTTAGAATGCCACAGATTGTTGCACAAATGCAGAACTGGGTACAACTAGATATTTTATAAAAGTATTTTACGGCACAATAATAAGTAGGCAATATAAAGCTATCAAGAGAGCCAGAGAGGTCTGAAATTTGCCCTTTCTCTTCTAACATAAATAGATCCCTAATTTTGGGTATCAGATAAAACCCATGGCCTGAGTTATTGTTAATAGTAGTTTTTAAAAAATGAACGTAAGTGTAGAGAAGGCAAAACTGTTACTCTAAGCTATACATTTAGATGTATACCATTTTATATGATCTAATAATGTCAAATATCTGCAGTTTTATTTGAAATTTACTAACAACATTAACTTTTCCCCCATTCACTCTAGGATTTAAAAGAAACTTTTATTGTGGTAAAGTATACATAAAATGTATGACATTAACACTACAGTTCTATGGCATAGGGTTCTAATTTCTCCACATTTTTGCCAACACTTTTTTTTTTTTTAAATAATATTCATGCTAATGACTGTGAAGTGGTATGTCATCTTGGTTTTGAGTTGCATTCTTCTCATGACCAATGATATTAAACATCTTTTCAAGTACTTATTGGCCATTTGTATGTCTTCTTTGGAGAAATATCTTAATCTTTTGCCTTTTTAACTTTTTATTTTGTATTGGGATATGGCTGATTAACAATGTGATAGTTTCGGGTGGACAGAGACAGGATTCAGCCGTACATATACATGTATCCATTGTCCCCCAAACTTGCCTCCCATCCAGGCTGCCACATAACAGAGTAGAATTCCATGTGTATTTTACCCATTTTTTAATGAGGTTTATTTTTTTTTAACTGTAGGAGGTCTTTGTATATTTTGAATATCAATCAGTCATCAGATATATGACTTGGAAATATTTTCTACCATTCCATGGATTGCCTTTCACTCCACTGATAATATCCTTTAATGCACAAAAGTTAATTTTGATTAAGTCTACCTTATCTATTTTTTCTTTTGTTCTCTGAGCTTTTGGTATCATCTCTAAGAAATCACTGCCAAATCCAATGTCATGAAGGTTAAAAAAAAAAAGGTTGAAAAAGAAAATCTCAGTAGGAAGAGTTAGGGGAAAACTAGACTGGTCAAATCTTTGTTCTCACCTTGCGACTAGAGAAACTGAAAATAAAGCGATCTTTGCTAAACTCTTCTAATATTATTTTCTCTACACCCCTCTTTTTAATCAATATATATTGTTTTGTGTTGTCCTTTTCATACGCAATATATATATATATTTCACTAATAATGTAACAGCCTCTTCTGCCTCTGCTTTCCCTGTGCAAGGCAAGTAGTACAGTCTAAATAATTATTCACTGAACTGCATCTGCAAGGCCACTTACAAATAATGAACAAACGAAGGTCCTAGTTTTAATAGCTTTAGTTAAAAGAAACCTGGGGACTTCCCTGGTGGTCCAGCGGCTAAGACTCTGCGCTCCCAGTGCAGGAGGCCCCTGAGTGATCCCTGGTCAGGGAACTAGATCCCACATGCCTCAGCTAAGAGTTCGCATGCTGCAACTAAAGACTCCACATGCCACAGCAAAGATTCAGTGCAGCCATGAACAACAACAACAAAAAACACAAGAAAATCTAAATGAATTTCCACAGCAATAAACTGCCCATAAACACTGAACTGACTTCATCACTCACTTCTTGATCCCTGAGATTTGTATCTCCAGCAAATATAACTGTAGCTGATCCTGGAGCCTCTTGCATTTTCTCTAAAACCATTTTCAACTGATTCATTCGTTCCTCAGCATGCCCTCTGGTGCTTTCCAAATGAGAAGTCATAAGGCAAAGTTCATTTCCTGACACACTCACCTGCAACAAGATAAACACATGATGAGAGATGGGAAAATGATCCACTGTTAACACTGAACTTTGTTAACAGAATCAGTAATTATTCAATTGATTGGTTACATAGTAACAGTTATTAAAGTGAAACTATATCATCAGCAATGAGCTTATCTCTAAAAGGTCAAAGAAGACTCCCAAAGAATACTGAGCAAGTACCCACTAATACTTCAAGACCTAACCCCAATGTCCACTCCACTGTGAGCCCTTTCCCAGTGTCCCAGGTCTCAGTGGCTCCCTCTTCTATCCTCCTACAGCACACTGTAGACTGTTCATAAGGTCCCGCAGATTAAATTGCAGCCCCATTACCTCTCTCCTATAAAGCTGTTGAATCATTTCAAAGCAAAGAAGGCTCTTTTGTTTTTTACTATAGTATTGAGAACCTGGCACATAGGTAATTCCAAATAATGTCAGTTAAATGATGAATGAATGAATGAGAATCATATATCATTTGCAATGAAGATAACAACAATGTAAGATCTGTCAATATTTCAACTAATCGCCTGCAGAGTCAAGTCCAAATTCTTTTATACCGGGCATTCATGATCTCTTATAATCTGGATCCAACCTACTTTACTAGCCTCTCGTCACACTGCCCCTCCTCTTTGTACTCTCTACACTCAACTGAATAGAACGCTCATTTCGAGCTGTACATGCCCTCTTTCATATAAACATACCCTGCTATTTGCAATTTGCACAAGTTTGCTCATGGTGGTTCTGCCACCATGTTCATAATGTCTATATTTTACATATTTTTCAGGATCCAATTCAAATACAACTTCCATCAAGAAACCGTCACTAAACAATGTGGCTAAAAGTCATCTCTTCTTCCTCTAAGCTTTCAAGACACATGTTTACACCTCTCCCTACAGCATTTATGCCTTTCCTTTATTTTAGTTACTATACATATAATCTCTCCCCTGCTAATATAGGAATTCTATGAGAGCAAGACCTATTTGACTAATTTTTGAAAAACTCACAGAATGCAACACAGTACCAATTACAGTGCATTTAATTTAAAAAAAAAAAAACTAGAAAGCAAATGTGGAATGTTAGCAAATTCATATATTAAGAAAATATCTAATGAATCAAGGATTATATTCTTACAAATTTGTCTATATTTGAAATGTGTATAAAAACTTTAATTTATAAAGTTCTTTAAGACTATTTAAAAGAATCTGTGAGGAGTAAATATTTCTCTAAATACAATGTTTTATTTTTTTTTAAGACATCATCAGGGAGCCATGAAAAATTAGTTCATTCTTCTTTTTAAGTCAGTTTTTAAAAATTACTTACATGCACACACAAAAGGTTTCTCATCATTTGCGTATTTGGAAAAGGAATAATTTCTTGGCTTTTAAACTTCACTCTCGATTTCTTCAACATTATAGCTGTGAAATATCCTTCTTCATGACCTTCAAGTGTTTGTGGAAAAGAATGTACACTGAGAGGTCAGGGTATTTGCAGTTTACCCCAAGTTCCCTACTAAAAATTCTATTTTAACAATCAGGTACAGAATTTAAATGGATCTACATCTTAAGAATAAACTATTACTTCAGAATAGTTGAAGATGGCCAACCAAGTCCCAACATAATTGAAGTATGGAAGAAATACAAAAATGTAGCTGGAAATATGGAAGATTTACAAAAATAAAAATGAATTTACATAAATGCCCCAACAGTTAACAGTGCTAATACCAAATATAAAAATTTGAAAAAAATTTTGAAAGGCAAGAGTATAAGACAAATTGAGGCAACTTGATAGGAAGTTACTTTTAACTCTGAAAGCACCAGAAAAATCATAGTAAGTGAATAAAAAATTTAGAAAGTAAAAACTTGCAAGAAGAAAAGAGAACAGAAGTAGAGGGGCAGTGAATAAAAGCTTTTCAGAGAGCAAAGCAGATGGAGAAGGGGTGACTGGTTTATCAGAATAGAGGGAAACCAGGAAAAGAAGAAAAGGGAGAGAAGGGAGGAAGGACTGGAGAGGGAGGGGCAGGGAGAAGGGGGGCAGGGAGGAGGGCAGCAGACAGCAGCTGGGCAAGGCAGCAGGAGGAAAGGAGGAGGGAGACGGAGGGAGGAAAGGAGAAAGAGAAAAAGAATTTTCTAGAACCGAAGGTTATGAACCTCCAGTTTGAAAGGTCCTACCAAGTGTTAAGCATAATAAATGAAAAATACACTGGTTTTAGAAAGAAGAGGCTAAAAGTTTCCTAAACAGGAATTAGAATGGCATCAGACTTAAGATCATCAATAATGGAAACCAGCCTTTCAAAATTCTGCAGGAAAATGACTTTCTACCCAGAAATCTATGTCCAGCTAAACTATCAAAGAACTCTGAGGATAAAACACTGGCATATGCAAATAGGATGGGATTCAAACACTTCACTCCCCTCTGCTACTTCTTAGGAAGTCACTAGAGGAACGTGCTCCAACAAAATGAGGAAGTAAAGCAAGAAGGGACAAAGCATGGGATTCAGAAAACAAGATAACAGAAGACAGGCAAAAGGAATCCCCAAGAGAATACAGAAAAGTTGTCCCACAAAAGAGAGAGAGACAAAGAGAATTCTCCCTTCAGCAATTCCGGATTAAAAAGTAAATCAAAATTGAAATCATATACTAGGCAAAAGTGAAAGTCAAAGAAAACATGAGATTTAGCCAAAAGTCATGAAATGAAGGCAAAGTGGTACACTAAATGCACTTAATAAAAACTCAATAGATGAAAGTCAAAAACTTAAATATTAAGAGCAAAAGGTAGAAAAAGAACAAAAATAAATAAAAAGAAGTTGGTAAAGACTCTCTGAAAAACATAACCACAATAAGATCACACTTGAACATTTTCTAACAATTTGATTTCACCAAAAGCTAATCCATGCCTTAAATTTTGGCAATTTACATTTTTCTGAAAAAAATCATCCATTTTAACCTCTTCTTCACATATGTAACATCTTCTCCTACGATTTTTTTAGTATCAGAGAGTGTGACTTCTTTTTCTCAAGCTTACTTTATTTGTGCTTTCCCCCTATGTTCCAGTTGTTTAACTCTGATTTATCCCTCTCCTTGACTTGTTTTTCCAAAAATAAAGACAAGTTAAATAACAGAAAAATTGTTACCTGTAATAATCTTGTAACTACTTGCTTTCTTCTTTAGGTAGGCATAATATGGGGGAATAACTTCCTGTAGAAATATCACATCAGGGCTGTACCTAATTAAACACATCAATTCATGGTAAGTACCAGGTATACCATTTCATTTGCAGCTACCTACTAGGAAAATA
This sequence comes from Nanger dama, assembly GCA_917880005.1. Classification (NCBI taxonomy): domain Eukaryota; kingdom Metazoa; phylum Chordata; class Mammalia; order Artiodactyla; family Bovidae; genus Nanger; species Nanger dama. The sequence continues at coordinate 6,453,236 of CAKJTW010000032.1, read as the reverse complement.
CCACAGCATAAAAGAAACACAAACTTACAGTCCTCTAGGAAACCTACTATTTGATGTTTACATTGATCTTTGATAACTATAAAATGAGAAAGATCTGGGTTACTTAACACATAATACTGTAAAGATCAAATTTTTTAAAAAAATATATATATATATATGACAACTCTTTAAAGTCAGAACTGGAATCACTGACAGTAGACACCCAGTAATATTAAGAGCTTCCAATTGTCTTATACTCTAATAGATGCCTGAAGTGTTGTCTCTTTCTGTCCTCTTGAAACAGTTATTATCCATGATGAAAAAAATGGAGCTCGGAACTCCAGAGAATAGAAGTGGCTCTCAAGTGGTTCCACAAGGTCACAGAGCCAGTGTGTGGCAGATACGGATCACACTGGCAATTTTCTTTTCACAATAATAATTATATAACAAGTTTAATAAGTAAAACAGTACCAGAAGGCTTCAAACAAAAGTTAGTATACTCACTGAACCCCAGCCCAGAGTCCTGCTCCCAGAGGCAATCACTCCTGATTCTTTCTGATATTTCCTCTGAGAGCTGGACTCTGAAGGACCGATTGCAAAGCCCATAACCTTGATCTACTACCCTCCTAGTAGGCAGGTAAGACACATTATCACACTATCATGAAACAGATGTAATAATACTTACAAAGCTAAATAGGAATACACCCCTCGAGCCCTCTCCAGCAGATTGTTCATGTCCAATCCATCAATATTCCAGGTAATGAAAGAGAATACGCTGCCATCTTCTTGCTGAACACTTTTATCTTCAGATGTGCTGGGTTTAGAACTAATGGAATCATTTGTTTCTTCCTTGGTTAGGTCAACACTGGTAAGAGCAGAATGAAACACAACTCTGCAAATAATCTAGAAACTGATTAACTTAAAAACCATTTTTCAAATCTTTTTTTTTTTTCCAAATCTTTGTAGCCCTCATTTTACAGGTAAGTAAAATTATCTTGCTGAAATTGTATCTGCGCCATTTTTATTGCAATTTATGATCAATTTTGGATTTAACATTTATTCTTAGTCTTCCTCATTGCGAAGTTGGGCAGGGGGTAAGTACATTTTAAGAGTCCTAAAGCTATCTGCCTATGGAAGACCAAGAGTCTGATGACTACAGAAAACTAGATTCTGTGTTATGCAAAAGTCTGCTCACTTAGAACCAACTTGATATCCCTCAATGACATAGGTCATTAAAATAACTTTATAGACTACAACCCCAAATTAGATTGAGTATGTAAGATTTCCACATTTATTTGGATTCATTTTAAATCATATTTGAAATCTGATTTCACTGTGCCAGATAAGGAATGGCTACAGTTCTGTTATTCGCCTCACTGAGAGGTGAAGTCCAATGAACACCCTTCTCCTTGAATCTGGGCTTTAGTGACCTACTTGATCAACAGAACACAGTGAAAAGGATATTCTGGGGTATCTGAGGTTTGGCCATTAGAAGCCTTGCAGCTTTCACTCCAGTCTTTTGGAGCCTCTGTCCAAGAACCTTGAGCTCTCACACGAGCAGCGTGACTGCTCTGTGGCTGCCATGCTGGAGAGACCACACGCGTGGGCTCCAGTCCTCAGACCTGCCTGACTCCACCTCTCCCATCAAGGCCTGGACATTTGAGTGGAGGGACAAACATTACTAAAAGGTGACTCCTAAACATTTATAAAATACACACAAATTTAAGAACTAGGGTTTTGTATTTATAATTTTAATATATTTAATGCCAGTATTTTAATTTCTTTTAGAAAATTGTTTTTTATTTTATGGCCTTGTCACGCAGCTGGCAGGATCTTAGCTCCCCAATTAAGGACTGAACCCCAGCAACAGCAGTGAAAGCTCCAAGCCTTAACCACTGGGCCACCAGGGAACTCCTCCCCATTTTTTGTTTTAATCAAAATATAATTAACCAGAATTGGGGACGAATCCATATCAGGTGCCTCCTGATCTAATGCACTGAGGAGGACACCCTGTCACTTCTGTGTCACACAGTATAATGTATATAAAACATTATACCAGTTTCAGGTATACAATATAATGATTCGATATTTGTATACACTGCAAAATACCACTGTAAGTTGACTATAAACTTTCTTTGGAAATAATTTCAGACTTTCAGAAAAGAGTAAAAACAATTCTACTCACCATTCATACAAATAAATGTTAACATTTTACTTATTTAACATTTACCTGCTCTACCTGTTATTCAGAAACATTTGCGTAAGTATTTTGAATGCACTGATCCCCTGGGGAAGGAAATGGCAACCCACTCCCTATTCTTGCCTGGAGAAGGCCAGCGGGCTACAGTCCATGGGGTCAAAAAGAGTTGAACACAACTGAGTGCGCACACACACCTAAAGATAAGGACATACATATATACCCTAGTACAATTACAAGAAAAGCAACAAAGGAGAAAGAAAAAGGTTCTAGGCAGAGGTGATAAATATCCTTATAAGAGCTGAAAGGCAAGAAAAAAAGACCCACTGGAGAAAGGAAAGTTTGATATGTCTAGAATGTGAAGTCAAGTGGGCCTATGAACAAAGTTAGCTGAGGAGATGGAATTCCAGTTGACCTATTTCAAATCCTAAAAGATGATGCTGTGAAAGTGCTGCACTCAATATGCCAGCACATCTGGAAAACTCAGCAGTGACCACAGGACTGGAAAAGGTCAGTTTTCATCCCAATCCCAAAGAAGGGCAATGCCAAAGAATGCTCAAACTACCACACAATCGCACTCATCTCACACGCTAGTAAAGTAATGCTCAAAATTCTCCAAGCCAGGCTTCAACAGTACGTGAACCATGAACTTCCAGATGTTCAAGTTGGATTTAGAAAAGGCAGAGGAATCAGAGATCAAATTGCCAACATCTGTTGGATCATAGAAAAAGCTAGAGAGTTCCAGAAAAACATCTACTTCTGCTGTTTTGATTACGCCAAAGCCTTTGACTGTGTGGATCACAACAAACTGGAAAATTCTTCAAGAGATGGGAATACCAGACCACCTTACCTGCCTCCTGGGAAATCTGTATGCAAGTCAAAAAGCAACAGTTAGAACTGGACATAGAACAACAGACTGGTTCCAAATTGGGAAAGGAGCACGTCAAGGCTGTATATTGTCACCCTGTTTATTTAACTTATATGCAGAGTACATCAAGAGAACGCTGGGCTGGATGAAGCACAAGCTGGAATCAAGATTGTCGGCAGAAATATCAATAACCTCAGATGACACCACCCTTATGGCAGAAAGTGAAGAGGAACTGAAGAGCCTCTTGATGAAGGTGGAAGAGGAGAGTGAAAAAGCTGGCTTAAAACTTAACATTCAAAAAACTAAGACCATGAAATCCAGTCCCATCACTTCATAGCAAATAGATGGGGAAACAACAGAAACAGTGACAGACTTTATTTTCTTGGGCTCCAAAATTAAAAGACGCTTGCCCCTTGGAAGAAAAGCTATAACCAACCAAAACAGCATTAAAATGCAAAGACATTACTTTGCCGACAAAGGTCTGTCTAGTCAAAGTTATGGCTTTTCCAGTAGTCATGTATGGATGAGAGAGTTGGACCATAAAGTTAGTTGAGCACCAAAGAACCGATGCTGTTGAACTGCAGTGTTGGAGAAGACTCTTGAGAGTCCCTTGGACTGCAAGGAGATCCAACCAGTTAATTCTAAAGGAAAGCAGCGCTGAATATTCAGCTAAAGCTGAAACTCCAATACTTTGGCCACTGATAAGAAGAAATGACTCACTGGAAAAGACTCTGACGCTGGGAAATATTGAAGGCGAGAGAATAAGGGGACGACAGAGGATGAGGTGGTTGGATGGCATCACCGACTGGATGGACATGAGTTTGAACAAGCTCCAGGAGATGGTGATGAACAGGAAGCCCGGTGTGCTGCAGTCCATGGGGTCGCAAAGAGCTGGACACGACTGAGCGACTGAACTGACTGACTGACATGCCTGGAAGTTTTGTGGGGGTAGGAAAAGGAGACGAACCCAGAATGACAGGCAGTGGTCAAACCGTGGGGAAACCTGTAAGACATACGGACTTTAAGAGCAAAAATCATTATCCTGGCCGGCCAGCAGAGAGTAAACAAACAACAGGAAGCAAGGAGACTTCCAAGCTACCATTCTCTTCAGTAGAGGATTTTGTGTCTCATCCATTTCGAAATGCTCGCTTACGTATTCCCTACACCTGGAGTAAAAATTACATTTCTGCTATTTCTCCCTAGGACTCCAAAGTACATCCGAAGTGACACAGCCTGGACTTCTCGGGAGAAGCCTGAGCCCCGCTGCTGGGGCAGGTCTCATTTACACCAACCCTTCTCCGGCTACTCAGACCCGCCGCCCAACTCGATGGCAGGTCCCGGATGCCCAACGCAACCTGGTGCCCGACTGCCTCCGCCCGAACGGGTCCCCGGCCCGTCGTCACTCACCAGGACTCGGGCTCAGAGGGGGACTTGGGACGGCTTTCTGAAGCGCTCTCCTCCACCGCCGGCTCGAAGTAGGAGTTCAGCGCTCTCTGCAAAACAAAGTCACAGGGATGGGAAGGACGCCTGCATCACCAAAGTGAAGAGCTGGCAAGAGAGAAGCAGCGAAAGCTTACTTCCATCTCCCCAGTCGTTCTCGGCCAGGTAGCACTGAGCCACAGCGGCGTCGCAACTCGCGACCGAGGCAAACTCCACACACAGGAGTTTTCTCTTCTTCACCTCGGGCTCCCCCTCCTCCAGCACCGCCGCCGGCCCAGCCTCCGGACCGCTGTCCCGCTCCATCGGTTCCCCGCACCTTGAACCTGGCCCGGAGTTGGTGGGGTGGGTGGTGGAGGGGCGGGGACGGTCAGACGCCAGACTGCACAGGCGCCCAGCGCCCGCGGTGCTAGCCCGTCAACCACCACCGCGCGCGGGGAATCACCCTCGCCTCTCGGAAGACGGCAGAGCGCCTGCGCAGCACGAAAGGCGGCCCGGGAAGGGAGGGCCAAACGGCGCATGCGTGCGCTGTCCGTACGCGGCCGGAACGTCAGTGACGAGGGGTTAAATGTCAGTCCGCCCGCTGCCCGTGTGAGGGACAGTTGTGGCGGGTGCTCTCGACGGCGCACCCGTAACGCTCTTCGGACCCAGAAGGCTGTTGACCTTGTTCTTTGCGAACTTCGGGGCTCCCCTGCTGTTCCAAGACTCAGTCTTAAGTGGGGCCTAGAAGCCGACGAACGGTCCACGATGATCTGGATGAAGAAGACAAAGACTATGCTGGAGATGCTAACGTCCTCAGGCAAATTTAACAGTTTCGATAGAAACCTGGAAAGGTATTAGAGGCGAAGGCGCGGTTTTTCACGAAGGGAAACAAAGCGCCCTTCTTGGTTCGTGGGTAAACGCTGGATAAGTTGTCTCTGGCTAGATTCTTTTGGATTGAGTCCCTAAACTCACCTTAGTAGTAATGATTACTGCTTTGATGGAGTAGAGTTATGTGGTAGGTGTGCCTACGTTAATCTGTCCGTTTTCTAAATCAGCAGAATGGGTTTATCTCAGGAATGGCAGAGGAGTTACACGTTGGGACTTGCAAACTGAGGCTAACCATGGGCAAGTCCTCAGCTGTTCTTCTATAGAGAGGATAGGAGACAGTTGAGAGGGGCTGTTTTGAACAAGTTCCTTGGAGGAGAGGAGAGTCGGGTTTGTGGTGGTGTCTCGTTGGTTGAGTTGCGGAGGTTTCTTAACTTGTTGCTGATAAAATCTTCGTTTTTCCTGCTGGGATTTATAAAGTAAACTGGGAGGAGTGGTGAGTGGGGGAAAGTTCCCCTTTTAGGGCTTCACGACCCCCTTTGGAAGGAGGTGTTTTATAATAATAATTTTATAATCACAACATTGTATAATTAGAAAGTAAGTCAAATTAATTTTCGTAAAAGTTTAACATCAAAAATATTTTAACATGTAGTCAATACAAAGAGGGCTAACTTTCTATACTTTGGAATCTCGTGTGAACTGTACACTTAGAGCACATCTCAGTTCATACTAGCTGTGTTTCAAGTGCTCACGACTGACAGGTGACTATCATATTAACTGCATAGGTTGTTATCATGTAGGTGCTCTGTTAATTTGATCAAAAATGGATTTTGCCGTTGTTTCATGTGGGCAGATTTGCTCAGGCTAAATAGGTTTATGCATAGTCATCTGTAAATCTAGTCATGAACATGGTTTCTTTTACTGTGAGTTTTAAGGTAATGTGGTCTAGACTGTCGGTTCTCAATTGGGGGTGGTCGAGCAGAGTGGAGGGATGCTGCCAAACACCCTCAGTGCACAGATTCCCTCCCCGTGTCCCCACAGCAGAGAATGGCCCAGACCAAATGTCAAAAGCGCTGAGATTTTGAAAACTTGACTTAAAACCATGCTCTTAATCATTCACTTTGACCTAGGTCAAAACTGGATAAATTGTTACTCTTATTCTATATACATATAAACCATGTCTTTGCCCTGGACTTAGAGTTGGCTGTTCAAATCATATGATTTATTTCTCTAAATATCTGGTTAATAATTCTTTAAAGTCTCTTTCTTAATAAAAGAAGTGTAGTTTTTGTGCCTTATGGGATCTTGACTGATAAAATCATTTTATGTCAAAAAATTGTCCTTTTGGTGATTTAAATACGACACCAGAGATTCTTCAAGGCAAGAAATGCTCTTTTAAGTACAGGATTTTAAAATGCAAGATTACTGTTAAACTGGAGTAAAAGATGTACATGGTCTCTCAGACACACTTGTCCTCTTAGCCCTTTGTTTTTGTAAGGACTAGAAGGAATAATGTTTCTGGGTGTAAGAAGCAAGTGAGATGTACAGAACTATTGTGTCAAGTCTGCCCCAATACCACTCCCACAAAGTCAATGAATCAAGTACAAAAACACTGGAAAATTTAGCTGATAATATTCCAAAGAGGATTTTGGTTTTTGGACAGATGTTTGGAGATAGCATATAGAATCTGATAAATGATGGTGATTTTTTTGTCCCTCTACAAATGATCTATCGAATAAAGCAAATTGAAAATTAGTTCTGGTATAGATGTTAAGTCAGTGTATGAGATCATACATTGTACTTCTTTATTTTAGCCTGTCCTCTTTTAAAAAACCTGTGTTTTATCAGTGTTTATAAACACCCACAAAACCTATCTTTTATAAAACACTGATACAGAAAGACTTAACACTCAAAGTCCTGATCTTGCTATAAGATCACTTTTAAATCAGTCAACAAACTAAGTACTGTGAGATTATAAAGAAATACCCACCAACTTCCCAGGTGGCACAGAGGTAAACTGTCCACCTGCCAGTGCAGGAGATGCAGGTTTGATTCCTCAGTTGGGAAGATCCCCTGCAGGAGGAAATGGCAACCCACTCCAGTATTCTTGCCTAGAAAATTCCATGAACAAGAGGAGCCTGACAGGCTGCATTTTATGGGGTCTCAAAGAGTCAGACATGACTGAGAGTGTGCACATACACACACACACCCCACACTCCCCGTCACAATTCCTCACCCTCCCCGAGTTTATTATCGAGGAGAGGAAAAAAATGGGTTCCAAGGAACAGTCCCATCAGATGTGCCCTGAGAGGGGAAAAAGAGTCCTCCAAATAATTTCAGAAAGCACAGATATATCCCCGTCTTTAGAATTGTGGTATAATACACATACTTTACCACATGGGGCTTCCTGGTGGCTCAGATAGTAAAGAATCTGCCTGCAATGCAGGAGACCTGGGTTCGATCCCTGAGTTAGGAAGATCCCTTGGAGGAGAGTGTGGCAACCCACTCCAGTATTCTTCCCTGGAGAACCCCCGTGGACAGAGGAGCCGGCCGGCTAGTCTTTGGGGTCACAAAGAGCTGGACACGACTGAGCGCACACACACACAACATAAAGTTCACCATCTTAACCATATTAAAGTATTCAATTCAGCAGTAATTTTTGCATTCACATAGTTGTACAACCATCACCACCATCCATCTCCAGAACACTTTCCATCTTGCAGACATGGAACTCTACCATTTAGGCAATAACTTCTCATTCCCTTTTTCCCAGCCTTGCCAACCACTATCTATAGTCTGCGTCTCTGAATTTGACTACTCTATGTACCTCATATGAATGAAGCCATTGCTTCCGTTTTATGTATTAAAGCTTTCAACTGCTGCTGCTGCTGCTGCTAAGTCACTTCAGTCATGTCCGACTACCCCAGAGACGGCAGCCCACCAGGCTCCCCCGTCCCTGGGATTCTCCAAGCAAGAACACTGGAGTGGGTTGCCATTTCCTTCTCCAATGTATGAAAGTGAAAAGTGAAAGTGAAGTCACTCAGTCGTGTCCGACTCTTAGCGACCTCATGGACTGCAGCCCACCAGGCTCCTCCTTCCGTGGGATTTTCCAGGCAAGAATACTGGAGTGGGGTGCCATTGCCTTCTCCAAAAGCTTTCAACTAGTTCTGCAGTAAAGGAATATGTTTCACCTTATCATGTTTAAGTTACTTGCCAATGGAACTCTCACCCCCACAATAACACATGTGAAACTATATACTTCAGGAGTCTCAGGTGAGATCTGGAAATAACCAGGTGAAATCCAACACACAAAGAAATAAGGGCAGGCAGTTCAGAAGCCAGGTTAAATTGTATCAAGTCATCCTTGTGGAAATGAGAGGTAAAGTGTAGATGAGTGAGCTGTCTCAGGAGGAACAGCACAGACTAGAGAGAAGCATTAAGGATTTAAGACTGAACCCTGAGGACATACAGAGTTGACAACAGTAAGTAGCCTTTGAAGACCATAGAAATGGTTAGGAAAGTAAGAACAGACCTTATACTTACTAGAAAAACTTTGAGGCTTTGGCTCTACCACAAAAGGACAGTGATATTACTTAAAGTTTATCAACGTGATTTGCCAACAGGTATACCTGGACTACTGTTCCTCAGGGAACAGATTAGACTTCTTTGTTGCTGTTTGATTTGTGATTTTATCATAATGGGTTCATCATATTTACATTCGTGCAGGGTGTCAGTCCTTCCTGGGAAGGACTCTATTCCAGTTCTACATACCAAACTCAATTAGCTGCAAAAATTCTCCCCAAATTTGTGCTTTCCCTCTTGAGAGAAGATCTGGAGGAGTGAAGAGACATCACCCCAGTCCTCAGTCTACAGGTGGTGAGGGAGGTCTTTCCCTATTAGCCCCTTTTCCAGGTTGAAAGCAGCAGAGGAGCTGTAATTGAGAGAAACCGTGCCAACATGATTATTGTGAATATAGACTTTCATAGCATCTACCTTTGTAGGCATTCTAGAATGATTCTATAAAATCTGCCATTTACCAGTCTTTGGGAAAAAATACTGCTTATAACCCTGCTTAGCACATCTCTCATCACCATCACCCCCTGCCAATGAACATGAGTGGAATGGTACTTCAGCTGGTTAAATCTTTAGGGAATATTTAAATTCTTCTGAGCTATTCCCTAGTGCTTTGTTTGCTTCCCATAGCACCATTTGTTAACTTTTGTTTTTGGTCTTCTCTGATAGTCTCTACTAGTTCCTCAGTCAGTTTAGTCACTCAGTCATGTTCGACTCTTTGCGACCCTATGGACTGCAGCACACCAGGCCTCCCTGTCCATCACCAACTCCCAGAATTTACTCAAACTCATGTCCATTGAGTCAGTGATGCCATCCAATCATCTCATCCTCTGTCATCCCCTTCTACTCCTGCCTTCAATATTTCCCAGCATCAGGGTCTTTTCAAATGAGTCAGTTCTTCATATCAGGTGGCCAGAGTATTGGAGTTTCAGCTTCAGCATCAGTCCTTCCAATGAATATTTAGGACTGACTTTCTTTAGGATTGACTGGTTGTATCTCCTTGCAGTCCAAGGGACTCTCAAGAGTCTTCTCCAACACCACAGTTCAAAAGAATCAATTCTTCGGCACTCAGCTTTCTTTATAGTCCAACATCCATACATGACTACTGGAAAAACCATAGCCTTCACTGGACAAACCTTTGTTGGCAAAGTAATGTCTTTGCTTTTTAAAATGCTGTCTAGGTTAGTCATAGCTTTCTTCCAAGGAGCAAGTATCTGTTAATTTCGTGGCTGAAGTTACCATCTAATGTGATTTTGGAGCCCCAAAAGTAGTCTGTCACTGCCTCCATTTTTACTTTAATCTTTCAGTGTTCTTTTCAAGCTTCGCTGGTGGCTCAGATGGTAAAGCGACTGCCTGCAATGTGGGAGACCCGGGTTGGCAATCCACTCCAGCACTCTTGCCTGGAAAATCCCATGGACGGAGGAGCCTGATAGGCTACAGTTCATGGGGTTACAAAAAGTCGGACACGACTGAGCAACTTCACTCAGGGAGGCAATAGAGACAAAACACTGTCTACTTGAAAGATTTGTGAGGACTGAGACGGTGTCTCAGTGCCTGTAGGACATGCGTATACATTTCTGAGCATGGTCTCTAACACAAAGTTAGCCACAGTTAATAACCAAATAAATACATGTGCTCTCCCTACAGCCTGTATCTTGACTGAAACGGAAATCTTTTTTTAAAAAACAGTGTCCTCTCCTCAGGCCCATTTGTCAACAGAGAGGTAGTTCTCCATTGGTTTCTTCCCCCACAAGACATGTTTCTTAGTGCTGGGAAGTTGGGTAGCAAATCAGTCTTCTGATTCGAAAGAAGAGTCAGTCTTCATTGTTATCTTCCATTGGTTTACTTATTCTACTTAGGGAGACGAGAACTGGCAACACTAGGGATTCCCTGATGGTCCAATGGTTGGGACTCTATTTCCACTCCTGAGGGCCAAGGTTCAGTCCCAGGTTGGAACTAGGATCCCACAAGCTGTGCAACAGGGTCGAGAAAAAAAGAATTGATAACACATAAAAGTATTTCTCTGCCATATCAGAGTGACCAGTGCGAGTATCTCTATTCCAGTATATACTTTCAGCCAATTTTGTATCTTAGTATACCCTTTGGCCTTTCAAGTTGGGTGGGTGGGTTTAGTCGCTCAGTCATGTCCAACTCTTGGCAACCCCACGGACTTGTGGCCTGCCAGGCTCCTCTGTCCATGGAATTCTCCAGGCAAGAATACTGGAGTGGGTTGCCATTTCCTTCTCCAGAGGATCTTTCCAACCCAGAGATCAAACCAAGATCTCCTGCATTGCAGGCAGATTCTTTTTTATTTTCCATATGATCTCACTTTATGTAGAACTAAGAAAAATAAAAGACAAACAGAGCTTAGAGATACAGAGAACAGTTGGTGATTGCCAGAGGCAGGAGTGGGTGGTGGACAAAAGGTGAAGGAGTCAGAAGGTACAAACTTGACAATATATAGCCTTGTTGTACTCCTTTCCCAATTTTCAGTCAGTCTGTTGTTCCATGTCCAGTTCTAACTGTTGCTGCCTGACCTGCATACAGGTTTCTCAAGACAAATGAGGTGGTCTGGTATTCCCACACAAAGGCTCTAGTGTAGTCAATGAAGCAGAAGTATATGTTTTTTTCTGGAATTCTTTTGCTTTCTCTATGAATCAGTGAATGTTGGCAGTTTGTTTTCTGGTTCCTCTGGGCAGGCAGATTCTTAACCATCTGCTCCACCAGGATGGGGGAGAAGATCAGTATTAAAATTAGTGTTCTTCAGTAGAAAATCAAATTGACATTTGTTTTACTTTTTGTCATCCCAGCCAAAGTTAGATAATCAAATGGAACACTAAGAGCTGACCTCTATTAAATACACTGTACCTGAAATTACACTAAACTACCTTTGGTGACTTGGAGAAGGAAATGGCAACCCACTCCAGTATGCTTGCCTAGAAAATCCCACGGACAGAGAAGCCTGACGGGCTAGTCTGTAGGGTTGCAAAAAGCCAGATGTGACAAAATGCACACACACACACGCACCCACCTTTGGTGACTATGAGACTTTACTGAACTGCCTAGCTTTTTCAAACTGTCTTTACCTGGCTAAATTCTGCCCATCCTTCAATCTGCAAATAATTTCACAGGATGACTTTCCTAATGTCTCTTCCCTGAAAACATACTTGGATGAGTAAGATCCTTACTTCCAGCAACCTGTATTTATCCTGTCGGCAGTCATTCACTGACCTGCAGTGTGCATGTATTGTTCCTATAGACTGGAAACCCCTTAAGAACAGAGATTTGATCTTGTTCATCTTTAGATTGCAGTGCTGCACAGTCTAGTAAATGCCCTAGTAAGGTGAGTTTATATCTTGGGTCTCCTTGGTGTGCATTATTAGTTTATGAGGACATCTGATGGCAAGATCATTTATTGAATGATAATGATCCCATTCTAATACATTCACCTTTCCATTGATTTACCTGTTAAGCAAAACATGACATATTATTTAGAATGGTTTGTATTTTATGTTTCTGTTTTATATCAGGGCCTTCTAGGGGATAAACAACAGCAAACAACTCAAGTTATTTTGTGAAGTTCCAAAATGCCTTCCTGGTGGAAGTATAAAAGCCGCTGTATATGTAGAGATTCTACAGTTAGCAACAAGGGAAACTGGGACGTGGATAGACTTAGACCTGAATCTCAGTTCTGTCCTATCCTTGGTGATCTTGAGAGTAAACCAGTCTGAATTTAAATTACCACAAAATGGAAACCATCTCTCCTTTATTACATAGTGCATGGAAAGACTGGCACAGTGCCTGACTTACGAAAATGCTCAATAAATGGTAGTTATCGAGAATCGAATCGTTTAATGCGTGAGACACCCCTCCCTCCCCGAAATACAGCAGACACCTCACACAGTCATCCCGTGTTCTGTCTGAAAACCTCTAGTGACAGCAAGAATTGCTGCACTGGATGCAACACGTTCCATTCACAGTTCAGTTCCAGCTTCGAAATGTTATGTTTTTTCCTAGTAAATTAAATAGGATATAAGAATCACATTTGTTATTTTTGTTTCCTTTCTAAAGATGTTTGATATAACATTTTAATTTCATTGTTCCTCATTTTATCTTTCATGTAATTTTTTCATTATGATACTATAAATGGGGCAGGACCTTAAAAGCAGCAGTTTAACTTTGCTGGATTCTATTAAACTTTTTTATACTAAAATAGGTTTGTGGTATAAGCTTGTTCTCATAATGTATTGAATCTCTTCCATCCTATTTTAAAAATTGTTTTAAACCATTCATGATGAAGTCATTCTAAAAATTACTTTGTGCAGTAATAGGGAACAGCCAAATTAAAACTACAATGGGCTAACAGATCACAAGGACGACCTGACTGTTAGTGCAAAATTTCTGAGAAGACATTAAGAGATACCAGGTTGCTGTACATAGAGCTCAAAAGCTCAGATAGAAAGTTATTTCTGCAGAAGAGTGGAGATTAAGAAAACTACTCCTGTTTTTCCCTAAATTTCCTTCTTTATTTCAAAACAATTTACTCCAGATTTCATTTCTATCAAGAGAGACTAGTAACTTGATTTTCAGCTTCTGAATCAACTTTTGGGGGTGGCTTGGTTTAATCCAATGACAGTTCTTGGTAGAGCTGTTTGTGCTTTTCTAATACCACCAAATATTCAAAATTCTCTTTTTTCTTTTTTAACACTTAGGTGACTCTTGTTTCTGCTGCCCCTGGGAAAGTGATTTGTGAAATGAAAGTCGAGGAGCAGCATACCAATAAAATCGGCACTCTTCATGGCGGCATGACAGCCACCTTGGTGGATGTGATATCAACCCTTGCTCTGCTGTGCACAGAAAGGGGCATACCCGGAGTCAGTATTGATATGAACATAACGTACGTATGCAGACTGTACCCGAATAACTTTTTCCAGTGTGATAACTCATTTCAAACAACTGAGACTACAAACATTTGCAACAGAAAAAAGCATGAATTGCCCTTAGCTGGTCATCCCTAAGTGCAGCTACAGATTTGCCTTAAAAATATTCCATGGTTTTAGAATCTAGAACTAAAGGAATTTCTTAGTATATATTAGTAATAATAATATAAATGATCAGGAATATATAATCAGTGATAAAGGGAAGTCAAGTGGACCTTAGGAAGCATCACTATGAACAAAGCTAGTGGAGGTGATGAAATTCCAGCTGAGCTATTTCAAATCCTAAAAGATGATGCTGTGGAAGTGCTGCACTCAATATGCCAGCAAATCTGGAAACTCAGAAGTGGTCACAGGACCGGAAAAGGTCAGTTTTCATCCCAATCCCAAAGAAAGGCAATGCCAAAGAATGCTCAAACTACCACACAATTGCACTCATCTCACACAATAGCAAAGTAATGCTCAAAATTCTCCAAGCCCAGACTTCAACAATACGTGGACTGAGAACTTCCAGATGTTCAAGCTGTATTTAGAAAAGGCAGAGGAAGCAGAGATCAAATTGCCAACATCCACTGGATCATAGAAAAAGCAAGTCAGTTCCAGAAAAATATCTATTTCTGCTGTATTGACTACACCAAAGCCTTTGACTGTGTGGTTCACAATGAACTATGGAAAATTCTTCAAGAGATGGGAATACTAGAACACCTCACCTGTCTCCTGAGAAATCTGCATGCAGGTCAAAAAGCAACAGTTAGAACTGGACATAGAACAACAGACTGGTTTCAAATCGGGAAAAGAGCACGTCAAGGCTATATATTGTCACTGTTTATTTAACTTATATGCAGAGTACATCATGTGAAATGCTAGACTGGATGAAGCTCAAGCTGGAATCAGATTGCTGGGAGAAATATCAGTAACCTCAGATATGCAGATACCACCACCCTTATGGTAGAAAGCGAAGAACTAAAGTAAAGAACCTCTTGATGAAAGTGAAAGTGGAGAGTGAAAAAGCTGGCTTGACACTCAACATTCAAAACACTAAGATCACTGCATCCAGTCCCATCACTGCATGGCAAATAGGTGGGGAAACAATGGAAACAGTGACAGGCTATATTTTCTTGCGCTCTAAAATCACTGCAGATGGTGACTGCAGCCACAAAATTACAAGATGCTTACTCCTTGGAAGAAAAGCTATGACAAACCTAGACAGCATACTAAAAAGCAGAGACATCACTTTGCCAACAAAGGTCCATCGAGTCAGAGCTATGGTTTTTCCAGTATCATGTATGGATGAGAGTTGGACCATAAAGCAAGCTGAGCACTGGAAGAATTGATATTTTTGAAATGTCGTGTTGGAAAAGACAATTATTCCACCTAAGCTACAGCAGATATCATTTTTGTTGGAAGGGGAGGCAGAAGTTAGGATGGGAAAGCCTGTTATTTGACATGAGGTCAGTGTAAACGATGTCAGTCATCAGGTTTCAATCTAAAAATCTTTCCTTAGGCTAACTTAACATTTAGTCTGTCTTTACTATGGAAATGAGCATGCAATAAGCAAATCACAAGACTAAAATGCAAAGGGTCTTTTGAGATTAAGATGAACAAAAAGAACTGCTAGGGCATTGAGGCACATATTCAGCAGTTCTTCCCTTATTCCATGTGATGAGGGTTAAGACTGCCTGATGCTGCTGCTTTGCCTCAAGACTGTTAAGAGCAGAGATCTTCCAACCTAGCACGGCACTTCATGATCTTCCAAGATACTGCTATTACAACCATAAAGCATCTTTAATAAGCCAAACATAATTTTGGCCTTTCAAAGTCTGTGTGGCCGGAGTTGTGGCCACCATCAGGAGCTGCCTGAGATCCAAGAGGGCCTCATATTCATTCCTTATGCTGCTACTGCTAAGTCGCTTCAGTCGTGTCCAACTCTGTGCAACCCCATAGACGGCAGCCGACCAGGCTCCCCCATCTCTGGGATTCTCCAGGCAAGAACACTGGAGTGGGTTGCCATTAGTTGTTTTTAAATCGTTTTAGAGCTGAGTAACTTCTGCATATTGATACCAAAACAGCAAGTATTACCTCACATTGGAAGTTAAGCAAATTAAATGAAAGCTTGGGGGAATCTCTCACTAGCCCCAAATAAATATGAAGTAGGAAACCTAAAAACAAAGAAGAGCCGCAGGGCTGGGGAGCAGTTGAAAACCCCTGTATTTATGGGAAAACAAACTTGTGTGCATGTAAGGAATCAGTAAGAGAGAACTTGGGTCAGGATCTGCCATTCATACTAAAAAGGACAGAAAGTTTACTGATATTATTCTTGAACTATCTAGGAAAAAAAAAAGAAGGCTATTATGAGATGCACTCAACTCTTTTAAAAACTATTGTTAACTAAACTTAAATATTTCCTTTCAAGGTACATATCACCTGCTAAAATGGGAGAAGACATACTGATTACAGCATATGTTTTGAAGGAAGGAAGATCAATCTCATTTGCTTCTGTGGATCTGACTAACAAGGCCACGGGAAAATTAATAGCACAAGGCAAACATACCAAACACGTGGAAACAGACCATCTGAAGGCTACGTGAAGCCCAACAATGTGTCTCCAGAGTAAACCTGACTTGGACAAATGTAATTTTCAAAATACCACAACTAGAAGTAGCCAAGAAATAGTCTTTGGGGAAAATGCCAGAGATCAAGTGGAATACAGGATGGGGGGTTGTTTATATTCTTTGATTTCGAGTTAAGTTTTAGTCTGTAATCATACGTGATACTTGGATGAAAACACTCTTAGCTCAGTGTTTTGAAAACAGGTAAAGCAAAGCTCACAGGGCCATTTGAGGTAAGAGTACCTTAAAACTAAAACCTAGTATCAAGCTAAAGGTCAAATTAATGATTAAGCTAAAGGTCAAATTAATGATTAATCCTTAAATTGTAGGTCATTCTCAGCTCTAAAATGCTCATTAAAAAAAAAAAAAAAATTCCAAGATTATGAACTTCAAAGCAGATGAACCACAGGCCACACTGAAAAATAAGAGTGAGCAGTCCTCAATAAAGTTTAAGGCAAAGCAGATTAGTGATAAATAGCCCAGTTCAGGATTAGTATATTTTATAGTAGTGGTAGTGGGGAGCATAGAATTACCTGTTCTAGTACCTAGGATAAAACCATGCAGATTTTCAATCTCCTAATGCTTGGTATTAGAAAGACCCAAAATCACAAACTGTTTAGTCAGTTTCTCAAATTTCTGTCAACTGTGGTATTTTATAATTGGTTTCTGCATCAGGGTCTTAGTTCTACATCAGGGTCTTAGTTCTAACATTTCACAACTGATGATCATAAAGAAAGGGAGTAATTTCCTTTGGAAGTTGGAAAACAGTTAAAGGTTGATGATTATTTGGTTGGATTAGAATACAGTATACACATCAGAATACATATAGCCTTGTTTGCTGACGGGCAG
This sequence comes from Nanger dama, assembly GCA_917880005.1. Lineage (NCBI taxonomy): Eukaryota > Metazoa > Chordata > Mammalia > Artiodactyla > Bovidae > Nanger > Nanger dama. Next base: position 6,435,980 of record CAKJTW010000032.1, on the reverse strand, counting down.
AAGCAGACTTGATAATAGCAGTGAGCACATAGGAAACCCAGATCTAGTATTGCCCACAAAAAGTAACTTGGGATCCTTGGAGAAAGAGCTGATTTCAGAGCTGGGTGGTGGCATAGGGAAATAACAAGATGAACCTATCCTATATTTGAAAGTCAGGAAGTGCTAAATAAAACAAGGCGTGAAAATTATATATATTATGACGCAGAGAGCTCAAACCCAGTGCTCTGTAATAACAGAGGGGTGGGAGGTGAAGTTCATGATGGAGGGGACATGTATACCTATGGCTGATTCATGCTAATGTATGGCAGAACCCACACTGTTGTAAAGCCAATTATTTTCCAATTACAAATAAACAATGTGGCACTGAAAAGAAATGAGTCCATACTGTTTAGGTAACAATAAGTGGTTGAGACAGGAGCGCTCTTCCTTGTTAACAGAATGCTGGCACATGTAGAATAAATATAAAATATTAACTATAAAATGGGGAAATAGGACACCACCTTCACCAATGAACGTGGACATCAATAAAGAGCACACGAGCAGTCTGTTTCTCGATATTAACTTCAGGGGGTGTAACATCACTCACAATGGGCAATGACCAGGATGCCTAATCCAAATTTAACCACAAAGGCAATCACTCAAATACCAAATACAGACTTCTTTTTTAAAAAATTGGCCTGAACCCTTCAAAACTTGAGTATGGGGCAAGTTCCTAAACCTTTGCACCTAGTTCCACTCAGGGCAGTTAGGTAGAGTTTAGAACAGTACCTGACCATGAGAAAGTGTTCACTTCAAATAGATTCCAATTGTCAATTGATCAGAAAACATGGAAGTGCATTGTGAAATTTTGTCTTTTCCACGAAGCCAGGTATAAGGCCAGGACGGTAACTGTTAAAAGCTGACAAAATGTCTTTGATTCCCATTCCTGTTTAAATTACAAACCCAACTTGCTTCTGAGTTTACAGTTTAGCCATGTGGCTAAGGTCTCAATAACAGGTACCCAAGTGACTTAGAAGAAAAGTTACCACTTCGAGTTTTGTGTATTCACCTGAATAGTCAGGGAACTTTCACCTATTTTATTTAGGTTTTCATTTATTCAAATTCCAACCAGAAGCTAAATACAATTGGAAACCGGTAAGCACTAAGTTTTACTCCAAGGGAGTAGGATCAATCAGATTTACTCCAATAAAAGTATGCAACCCTTAAGCAAAGCTTTTCTTCATTTAAAAGAAAAATAAAACAAACAAAAAACTATACAGTAGTCTTTCCTTATGTTCATTGCACAAAATTAGTTCTGCTTTTAGAACTTTGACACTCAATGGTGTTTTTTTTCCTCCCCGCACAATTTAAGATCCCAACTTTAATAACTTTTCTACATCAAAAAAACCCTTAAGTTTTCCTTTAGGATGGTATAAAAACCAGTATTTCTGCACAATTCACTGGAATTGTTTTTCTTTATAATAAAAATCTCTTTTCAAAACCAAAAACAAAAACCAAAAGGAAAGTCCTCTACCTATTGTGGTTTCTGCAGCTATGAATGTATTTCTCAGTTTCATAGCCGCTTAGCTACTTCAGACTCCAGATCTGCTTTAACGTGTGTAACTTGTGTGCACACTCGGCAGAATCCTTTCATAACAGCAACTTGGGGAAAGAGATCTGGAAATAAAATACATACATTTATGAGTACCAGGAAACAAACATGACCCAGTAATATATGAGGCAAGACTGCCTAAAATGAGATGCTTTTTAAAGATTTCTTTCCCATGGTTGTATCTTCTTTTTCTTTTTTAAACAACCACTTTTGGCCATTAGAATGAATCTGACACTGCTCTGAACAACGGTGATTATAGCAAAACTCTAAGTTTTAAAAACGTTGTTTATACCTGTTACATTCACTTCTCACCCTCCAGATACTGATGACAGGTGTCAAAGAGGCCAACACCAGCACAAATGGAAAGACCATCAAAAATGAGTATCACCTTGTGCTTTCAGAAACATTTAAGCATTTCAGTGTACAATAGTCCTTTCATTTCACATTTTTAGTAAGATGCTGATGCAGTGCAGCAAATATGCAAAGCATCTTCTTTCACACAGTCCGTGCAGAAGACATCTAATTTAAGTTCTGAGATACAAATGATTAAAAAAGAAAATCCAGGATGAACAAGTTTCAAAATGCATAGTGTTCTGTGCATGAGTCCATTTTTCTTTAAACTCTGAAAGAATCAAGTGGTAAGAAAAAAAAATTGCTGCTGCACTCTCTGATCTTCTCCATTTTGCTGGTCAGCACTCTATTCTGGCATGTAAGGATGGAGGTGATCCTCAATGGTGCCAACTGCCCAGTGGGTAAGCTGTTCCTGTGGCAGGTAGAGGCAGATGCTGCATAACTTGAAGATTGTAGCTTTGTTTTTGGAGTCTGGAAGGGGAAAAATTTTAGAATATTCTTAAGAAGGACCTCAACGTAACTAGCCGATTATTACATGAAAATCTCCCACAATTTATTAAGCACTTAAGAACACTGTAACAAAGCATATAGAGTAAGGCAAGAAATTATGGTCCCTATTCATAGGGGACTTAGTCTAGCTGGGACAGAACCTTGACATATGAAATACAGAAAAAGAGTCAACAAGATACTAAATGTTCACAGAATTTATGCAGACTTTAAAGTTATGAAAATCAGACTACTAGCTTAAAGAAATTAGGAGTAAAGGCATAGATTTCAATACATTTGCAATCACGTTTGTATACAGAAAGACAGCAGATGTGGTGAGAGCAGAAGGTAGAGAAATCAGAAATAGGTTAAGAGATTTCAGCATATCCTGAGGTAAAGGATAAGGCCAAAGTATTAACAGATAAATCACACTCGTTGAGTATTTTTAAAAAGCAGTTACCATTTTAACATCTAACTTCTGATAAACAAGTGCTGAGTACTTTCACAAAAACTACGGCTGGTAAGTGGAAGATGAAGTCTGAACCCAGAACTGCCTTCAAAGCTTTGCATCTTTTCACTATAGCAACTCTTTAAAGAAAAAAGGCAAGAGAACAGAAGGTGGACTTTGTAAAGAAAAAAGGCAAAAGAACAGAAGGTGGACTTTGCCACTGTCTGAAGCAGTCTTTATACCTATGTACATAAATGAACCCATACATATATATTTTTTCATTTTAACTTTTAAAACCTAGGACTTTCATTTACTACATTTATAGAAAAGAACATGATCACAGAAGTTATTTGTCCAAGGTCTCATGGCCAGTAAGTTACTACATGTATGTTAGAATCTGAATTCTAGGCATGAGCTTCTATACCCCCTTTCAAAATTTTTTTGGTCTAGCCCTTATCACATATATTATGTTAGAATATAAAGGGGAGATCTCTGCTAGATGATTTCAAATTTCTTAAATTTCCTTAACTATAAAATGGGAATAGTAAGATCTATACATCAAAAAACTGTTATGAGGATTAAATGAGCTCATACGCAGAAAGCTCTTATATTGAGTTTGGTGCATAATACAGTTGACCCCTAAACCACATGGGTTTGGGCTGCTCAGGGCCACATATAAGTAAATTTTTTCAATAAACATACTGGAAAAAAAATTTGAGATTTGTGAAAATTTGAAAAAATTCACAGATAAACCACATAGCCTAAAAGTATCAAAAAAGAAAAAAAGCTATGTCATGAATGCATAAAATATTATGTACAGATGACACGACACTTAGACACAGGGATTGGAACACAGACCCTAAATGCAGTTGAAAACCTCCATGTATAATTTAGTCTTCCCTACGTATATACAGGCTTCCCTGGTGGCTCAGAGTTTAAAAAGCATCTGCCTGGAATGCTGGAGACCTGGGTTCAATCCCTGGGTCGGGAAGATCCCCTGGAGAAGGAGACGGAAACCCACTCCAGTACTCCTGCCTGGAGAATCCCATGGAGGGAGGAGCCTGATAGGCTACAGTCCATGGGGTCGCAGAGTTGGACACAACTAAACAACTTCACTCCATACATACAGTTGCACATCAGCTGACTGAACAAACCATGAATTCAGCCAACTGGACTGAACGGTTATGTATTTATTGAAAAAATGTCACGAATAAGTGGACGAGTGCAATTGAAAGCTGTGTCATTCAAGGGTCAACTGTAGATACCAGTCGAAGACCCTGCTCTATTTTCTCAGTAAGTAACTCAAACGAAAGTATACTGTAAGCAATTAAAAAGGATAAGAGTCAACCAAAAATACTCACCACAGGAGCACTAAGGTAAATAAGAAACTAAAAACAAAAAACACCCCACCTAAACTGTATGCTTTTCTATCAGTTTTATCACATGCTTCCAGCAAAATTAATTTTAACTCCCAGTTTCTTTTACTTGTAACTACACTTTCTATAAGGTACAAAATGTACAATCTTCCCAAATAGCCTATCAGCTCCTTGAAGGTAGCGGTATGACTCCCATTTCTAATTCTCTAGTACCTTGTCTTGCACAGACTTGCTCAAATAAAAACAAAATTGTTCTACACAATGTAATTAATATTGCACTTTAAAAAAAGTATTTAAAATCACCTTCTCAATGAGGCCTTCTCTGGTGACATTACCTAAGAATTCACACAGAACAGTATAATTCCTTCTTTTCTCACTTAACCTACTTCTAGGTTTCCCACAATGAAATGCCAACCCATAGGGCAGGAATTTCTAACTTGTTCACTGCTATACAATACCTGACACTTAGCACTCATCTGTAGAATGAATGCTAAATAAATTACAATGATGTTATTTTTAACAATTAACAAAGTATCTATTACCCACTATAAATTCTAAGTGATGACATTTATTAGGCTTAGGTCCATAAGAATAAATATTTTACAGAATAAAAATCAATTTGGAATACTTGGATTGCTACTTAAATTGGAAGTACTTATTTAAAATACATGTGGACTTTTAAAATACAGATGTGCTTTCATCCTTTTAGATATTTAAAAGATCTAGGCCAGTGCTTTTCAAAACATAAATGTGTTATCAATCTCTTGAGGATTTTATTCAAAATATAGATTCTGATTACTGCAAACTGAAATCATGACTTTTAGAAAAGATCCCTATGTGGATCTAACATGCAGCAGTTCGGGAATCAATGTTCCAGGTTAACATCAGGACATCTGTTTCTTGGTTTTTAAATAACTTCAAAAAAAAATGCAATACTGAAGGGGCAAATCAGAATTAAATAACATACAGAAAATAATTTACTAACCAGTAAACTTTTAAAATGACCCCTTGTGTGGTTTACAAAAAAAAAAAAAAAGTTTACCTGCAAGTGCTGTCTGTCAATGAAGAGAAACACCGACTGGTTAGGATTGTTGACAACAATTCCAGTCTTGTCCTTTCGGCTCAGTACATGCAGAAACTGTTTTTCATAGTCACCATGATGAAACTCAAATTTGGCCTAAGAAACAAGACATTTACATGTAACCACAAGCATGTTATACTACCTAAAACGTCTACTGCACCCACATGCATACAGTTGTGCTCTCCAATATGGTAACCAATAGAGGCTACTTACATTGATACTAATTAAGTGGGATTGAAGACTCAATTCTTTAATTGTACTGGCTGCATTTCAAATTATCAATAGTCTCATTTGGTGGCTGGTGGCCAACATTCTAAATAATCTCTTGGAATACACAAGTTTCCTTCATCACAGAAAGTTCTATTGTGTAACACTTCATAATTTGACCTTCAAGAAAAACTATACCAAAGTGACTAAATTTTAATACTCCTTTTAAGCCAAATATCATTAAATGAGATTTTCAGACCTACTCAGCTCAAGATTCCTGCTTTAGTATTTAGTCCAATAATACCACCCATCTTTCTCTTCTATAACAAAGAATGCTACAGATGACTCTTGGAAAGAAATCTATTTATATTCCAACCCCAGCTGCACACCTCACTACTTACGTGACCTGTGCAAACCCCTTAACTTTTCTAAATTTCAGCTTCCTCACCTATAAAATAAAAGGGCTCTAACCCATCAGTTAAGAGGAGTAAATGAAACATAAAACCCACACCTGAAATATACTTCCAGTTCTCACAAAGTTGAGTATCTAAGAATACAGGAAACCCTCAAATTAAAAAAAAAGTTTTTATACACATTTTTTTCATATCAGTAAAGTTCTTTACATTATGAAAAAGTTATCAAGTCAGTCATATTTTTTTGATCTTTTAACATGAGGAAGATTATCCAACAAAATGTCTATGGAGAGGCCAAATGACAGGTGAAAAGACCAGGCTAATAGGGAGTTCAAGAAACCTGGAAACCTTAAACAATCTGATATTTTAGAATAGTGAATTGTAAAAATGATTATTAGCCCATTTGGTTTAAACAATCTTTATTCTCCCATTATGTCAAAGACAGTAGAAAATACTAACATGGAAAAAACATCAGACCTTGCTGTCTAGGTGTTTACTACCCAGCAGTTTTTCTCGTAAGTTGTAACATTAAACATGGCATCCCCTACACATGACTCTACATAAAATATTGAATTATACTTTTGCCCAATTCAAATATGTATTGAACTAGATACAAAAAGCATGTTATTAGATACTGACAAATATAAATAGGATTATCTCAATCTTAAGAGACTCACATACTGCTGAAGAGGAAAAGCAACATAAAAATGTAAACCCTAACTTACTTCAAACCTTTCCCAGGATATGATGTGGTTATTTGTAAAAAAATCTTAAAATGGGTTCTTGCTGTTAAAAGCACCATGAGAACAAAGAATAAATAACTAACAGTAGACAATGAGGGCAGTATTAGCAGATGATTTTGGATTGGGCCTTGAAAGATGACAGTAATTTTCCCTGGGGAAAATAAAAATGGAAATCAATTTGGAAAATGCCATTCTAGGAAACAGAACCTACACAAACACAAGTGTGTCAAAATCAGGATGCTGCTCAAAAAGACAGCTTCAAGTGTTTCACTATGGCATATATCAGGGTGGATGGAAGAGGCCAGTAGATAACACACTGACAAGAAATTTAAGTGAGACCGAAAAGGCTTCGCCTGTGTTTCTGTGGCACATCAATTCTACCCTGTTTGAATATCCAGAGTTTGGGGAAGAAATGGTCCACATAAAAAGAAAACTAATAGGCAGCATGTAAGAAACAATTACTGGAAGGAAAGTAATGAATGTTGTAATAGTGGGATGAAGAGCTAACCTGCAGCAAAAGCATTATGAATGAAGAGGAAAGAGTAGACCAATCCCTGTGCTTCATAGTACTATGAATATAGTAGAACTCAATATTTTAAAACAATCTTTACTGTGGTTTCTATTAAATCTCACTACTTAAGTATTCTGCTTTTAAAATGCTTTGAGTCAGAAAAAAAGGTGTGTGAATTAAAGTTTGCCTTTCCTTCACTAATCCTGAGAGAATAAACCCTGTTATTTTTATTTAAGGTTTCTCTTCAGGATGCTGCTGCGAAGTCGCTTCAGTCGTGTCGGACTCTGTGTGAACCCATAGATGGCAACCCACCAGGCTCTGCCATCCCTGGGATTCTCCAGGCAAGAGCACTGGAGTGGGTTGCCATTACCTTCTCCAATGCATGAAAGTGAAAAAAGAAAGTGAAGTCGCTTAGTTGTGTCCGATTCTTAGCGACCTCATGGACCGCAGACTACCAGGCTCCTCTGTCCATGGGATTTTCCAGGCAAGAGTACCGGAGTGGGTTGCCATTGCCTTCTCCGCTCATTCAGGATATTTATATTAAAATTATTCCAAAGAAGTATGTTTTTATACCGCTAATTATAAAAATATTAACTATATCCTAGATAATCCTATATCCTACTGTTTATATTCAGTCCATAATTTAAGGTTTTATCATTCAGGAAACTTTCCACAGTACAGGGTAGTGAGTTAAGAGCACAGGCTTTACAGTCAGTCTAGACTTAAGTCTTGACTACCACTTAACTGCATGACCTTGGATTATTTACCTATCTGACAGTTTCTTTGCAAAAGGAGGTTCCTATCTACCTAGTTTAAGGACTGAGATTCAATATACATCAAATTTTATTTGAAAGACAGCCTAGCAGTCAACACTCAATATAAAGCCATGATTTTTTTAAAAGTTAACACTTGAGAAGACTATTTTATTTTAATACAACTATTTTTTTAAAACAAGGATCTGAGAGAAAGACAGGGTACTAGAAATTAAAAAATATACTGTGATAAGCAGATCTAAGTTTTTCAAATGGGAAATTCTGAACTGAAAAAAGTAAAAACCTAACATTATCATTAAGGTGTAAGACCTGCTCTGATAACATAATATGCCTTTTCCATTTCTGTCTTCTATATTCAGCTTAAACTCTCCAGCGCATTCATCTTAGTCAGATGTCATCAATTAAAACACACAGAGGACGTTCACCTCTATCTAGCCTACCATCAAATGAACCTTAGAAAAATGACAACTTATTTGAGCTAATGTGTAGCAACATTACCATGGGGACAGGAGGAGGATACCAATTAGTCTATTACACCCAAAAGTACTATAAAGACACTTCGTTAGAATGGATAAAAGCAAAAATTTTTCAACGACAATTTTCATAGTCTTAAGCAATTAGTTCAAAATAAGCCTTCTGAAATTTAGTTTGGTATACTTAGTCTTTAAATAAACGTACTTACTTCTTAGTTTGTCTGATAGCTAAGTATGTTCATTGTAGACATTTATTAAACATATATATATATTTAAGTAAAAAGAAAAGATACCTATATCTGACAAAAACTAACCACAATTAACATTTTGGTGGATCTTGCACTTACAACCACGCACACACAGATATACTATAAATAAAACTACATCAACACACACATAAATTCCCTTAAATAAAACATTAGAAATAGTCAAGCACAATAAATGACAAGTCAAACATAGCCAACTGTCAAGGAAAGTTAGTTAAGAACCACTACTAAATTCTTTTCTCCTATGAAGCTTTATATGCAAATCAATTCCTAGGAAAGGGTTTCTTAGATGAGATTCCTCTGAGAACCAGAGTTACATACAAAATATTTTAGAATCGAGTGTGGTGGAGGGGAAGAGATTTTCTAAAGTTTATCTATGGGCCCCACTATAAATCAACAAATGTCTACCTTAAAACATTTGCTCTGACCATAATTTCAAAGACACACTGGGTAGTCAGAACCACCTCAATCTCAAGAGATTCTGTAATCCAAATGCTGTCCATTCTTACAACAGTCAAAAGGCCAGGAGGGACACGTGAAGGAAAACCTATCAGAAAGCATATTCCTAAGGAAATTTCTTAAATTGGACCCTATTCTCTGAGTTTTCAACTTATTTATATGTTCACCACACTTATTTTAGAATAAAATACCTGAACAGGCCTAAAAGGCTCATCAGATTCCTTCCACCTAGAGAACAGGAGACAGACAATTTTTTCAATATCATTCCGAGGCCAAAGAATGAAATCCATCTCCTGAGTACAGCCAATTACATCCTGTAAAATGCCACACACACACACAAAACATTACTTTCAAATAAACAAAGCCATAACAAGCAATATCACAAATTACAGGGTCTAACTACAGAAACATTTTCAAGTGCAAAAGGTTCACTATACAGCTGACCCTGAAACAACCTGGGCAGGAGAGACACTGATGAGAGTCGAAAACTGTCCTTGTAACTTTATAGCCAGGCCCCCATACCTGCAGTTCTTTACCTGTGGATTCAACCAACTATGGACTGAGTAGTACTGTAAATTATTTATTTTAAAAAACCCACTTATAAGTGGGCCCTGACAGTTGCTGCAAATCCATGTTAAGGGTCTACCACATATTATGTCTTTTAAGAGGTGAAAGTAATAGGACTGTATACAATCTGAATAGTTTATGACCTAATTCTAATTTTTATTTTGTAGAGTTCACATATAATCAATCAGTCCAATGTTCATCATATCGAGATCTAAACTCATCAGTGTACAGTGAAAATTGCAACTGAACCTCTCATTTTTTAAGTTCTTGTACCATTATTTCCACTCCTCAAAATCAGACCCTAATTAAGCAAAGGTGTCCTGGAACTTCCAAATCACCTTATTACAGGTGAAATGCTATTTTTATCATATGCCGATTATTGAGGCCAATTAACCTCTTCCAGACCACTACATGGTTATCTCCAGCTGCCCCCAAGCCTACTAATGATGGGGGCCTCTTGTTCAAGTTACTTTGCCCACAGTAACTTTCAATGAGTTGTGGAAGTTTAGACAAACTGCCTCAAAAGTTCCTTATTTACAAGGGGCAAGATGTTTTATTCTCCCCTGAAAAAGGAAATCTCAGTAATATAATACATGAATCACAACAATGTACACTATTACCAACAGAGTAATGGCTAAGAAAGTTACACATGCTTTATTTAAATTCCGTTTTTAAAGACATTTATGATCACCGTTCACTACCCATTCTTAGGAGAAAAAAAAAGAAAGGGAAGTTTAACTCACAAAAGCCTACCCAATCAAGACTTAAAAACAGAACTCACCCTTCTCATAGACTGGTATCGAGGAGCATGGAGCTGCACCACATCTTTCTGTAAAAGCTCTATGGAACTTTCCAAAGAATAACTGGAGTCTCGCACACCTTTCAGGATATTTTCTTCATAATTATTTGTCATAACTGGTATAACCTCAGACACTTCAAAAGTGCTGATTTTTTTCTTCTAAAAGGAAAAAAAAGTGTATTAACTTACTGGTAGCACACTGTCTCTTAACACCCAGAGTCCATAATACAATGTTTTGTAGCATTATTCTAACACAGCAAAATTCTTAACTGAAGCTATTTCCATACAGAAAACAGATTTTCAAACTAGGTGGATCCTCTCTGTTCTTCTTCAACTCCCTTACTTCCCAACCACACACAAATAGGCTATTATCAGAATGTTTAACTGCATGTTTTTTTTAGCATTATGGTAACCATACCAAGAACTTATTTTGCACAGTATTTCTTAAACAATGAGAAACAAACACCAGATATCCCTGCAGTTAAAAAAACAAAACAGTGATTTACTCCTGATACAAGTTCACTTAACTGGTTCTACATACAGCAAAATCAAACTCTCAGCAGTTTAAAATCAAGGCTCTGGGGTCAATTTCCATTATCCCTTCTGGGTATTATTTAACTACAACTGTCAATATTCAAAAGGAAAGGAAAAAATGTCCACCAAACCTTCAAACTTAGTTAAGATCAAGAACTCATTAATTTAGGTTATAAAATTCATGAACTGCTCGAGACAACTGTCTGGATACTGTCCAGTCAAAGATTTCCACAGGTGTGAGAAGAGCTAGATGGTATAATTTGCAGCATCTGATAAATTCAGAGATCTAGTCTACTTTTATCTTGTATTTCTAGTGAACCTACATTGTAATAGTGTCCATTAAAATCTGGTCTTATCAATTCTGCAATTAACGAAAAAGAATAAAGCAAATCTGTGATATTCAATCTTGAGATAATCATTTCAAAACAAACCACTTTTGAAACCACCTTTTATGCTATACCTAGCAGCTATACTCGTATTAGTATCTTAAATACTAATAACTTTAATAGTGGGAATAAATACCTGAGAAGAAATATCATTAAGCACAAAATCAAAGCAGTGTTCCCTTAATATTCAAAACCTAACCTCATGTCAAATAGAAATTGATTATCTAAGAAACTGTCCATTATTTTCAGTTACCAAGTTTTTATCATGTTTTCCGTGACTCCTCACAACTCATTATTTGCTATTTTACTGTGGGATTAACTCTTAACACCAAAAAAAACTGTACACTTCTTTTGGTCATGCTGTACTTCTAAAGACAAATTAACCATTGCAGTAATCAACTGCCCCTAAAAATAAAAGTGCATTCTATTTCACTAGATTTACCATGAGAAAAGGTAAACTACAGCATGTAGATTAACCAGAAAGCTTTCAGCAAGTAAACATTTTGATTCCAATTACTACTTTCAAATATTCTATACACCTAGATAATCTTTAAATTCAGTAACCAAGTTCTCTATGTAACTCCACGTAAATAAAATTTATTGTAAAACAAAAATGCAAGTTTTACAATGCTACTCACCCCATGTTAACTAAAAGTGGATCCTACTCAGCTTTAGAATTACATTATTTCCAAACCAATGAGCACACAAGCCTTTCATTTGTGGTTACACCCTAACTCCTCTGACTGAGGTTAATTACCTTAAGGGTCAAAGTTAAAGCATGTAAGTGGAGACTTTTGTCCACCACTCTTTAACCCTAACCATACACTTACAAAAAACCTTGTGCTAAATCACATTAAGAACTTTAAATTACCTTCTCCTTGAATACAAAGGCAATATACATCTTGAAGTCAAACTGGTCAGCTAGAGATTCTTTTTTCTTTCTAAGCTGAGCACGTAGTCTGTTCAGAGCTTGTTTCTTCCGGGAGTTTGGGTCCCCCATTTTGAAATACAGGTGGTACTAAAGCCTTTGGAAATTGTCACTAAACTATGGGCACTTTTTCTTAAGACTCAAGTACAACAGAAACAAGTCATTTTTTTTCCTGCTAATATGATTGTATAGCTAAAATCACGACCGCAACCCAAAACTGCACCTTCTGGCAATATTAGGAGACTGTCATATTACAGGGTCAAGAAACAAAAGCTGCTGTCCAGTCATATTTGGACAAGAATGGTTTGGGGTCAGATGGGAAAAAGGAAGGGAAGGAAGGAAGGAAAGAGAAAATACTTGAACTAACTTTTTGAAAACACATTTGGCTTAACTGCCAAAATAAAGGTGGGGGAACCGATAAACCTATTAATAGGATTTAGGTGTGCAATAAAACACAGTTGACACCAGTCCAATCCTTAAAATCCATCCGGATCTTTTTTCCCTCTTTTAGAGAAAGAGTAATGAAAAGAAATGAGAAGGGGGACTGTGATCCTTACTTTCCAAATATCAAAAAGGAAAAAAAAAAACCACCAAAATAACCTCCCCCAAAACCAAAACAGGGTAGGTGAACGAAACTGAAATATCCAATTGAACTTTACCCAGCCAGATTCATGGCTGTAGTACCTAATTAATTCTTAGTTATTTCAGATTTCACTATTGCTATGTATTATCAGTGCGTGTTATTGATTACACTTGGTGGTGAGCAAAGAGAAAAGTGCAAAATCGGTAGAGAAAGAAGGGGAGAGGTTCAGGGTTTCCTGCAATCAACTACAGTGTATACCGGGGGCGGGCAGCTGTTGCCCAAAGGAGCCATAAGAAAAAACAGCGGAGTCATTACCAATTTCCCCATCACCCACATTTTCACCATCAGGCGGCTGCTAATGCTGCTGCCAAGGAGAATCATGATGGCAGAAGAAAAAGGAGTATATATAATACGATATAATGATTCCGGCTCTGTGGATAGACCTGACTAATGCCCGGGATCCCAACACCCCAAGTCCTGCAATGAGTCCTACATTCCCCGAGGGACCGTTCCCTAAGAATCTGCCCGCGTGCAAGACGGTGGGGAGTGAGACTTATCTTCTTGTGAGCATTGCTGAGGCAAAGGTGGTGGGTTCTTTCTCCCAAAGCCCAGGCAGTGCCCGGGGACCACCTGCCTTCCACCCCCCGGAGGTCCCACCCCCACCCGTTGCCTTCAGCGGCAGCGACTCACTCGCACCACGGGAGACACTGGATCACTCGGGTTTTCACTCATTTCATCGTGGAAACAATCCCCGCCCAGGTAGAGGAGGCGGGAGAGGGTAAAGGGGAAGGATCAGTAGGAAGAAAAGAAAATAGTTGCGTTAATATTAATTACTTTTTAAAGTATGCCCACCCCACCCCACCCAAGGAAAGAAAAAATTAAAAAAAAGAAAAACTAAGTTCCCGGATTCTGGATTCAGCTCTCACGTTGAACAGACCATGTTTCCCGAGTTTGGATGGTTTAGGGCGGGGTCGTTAGTTGGCTTCCCGAAGGAACAGGGGGATGGACTGGAGGCGGCTGGGGCGGGGTGGGTGACGGGGAAGTCCCCTCCCTGTCCCCGCGGAGACCGGGACTGGCGGACCGACTCTCGGGCGGGGTTCGGGCCCTCTAGCCGCAGCCTGCGGGCGGAGCGGTGGCGGCGGCGGAAGAGGCGGCGGCGGTGGGGGCGCTGCTCGCAGCACGGGCAGGAGCCATGTCAAGAGAAAACCACCAGCCAACTGAACCCCTCCATCCCCGCTGCAGTGCGCACTGTGACCGGGCCGCCCGCGCTGCTGCCGCCGCTCAGCCCCCACCTGGGACCCATAGTCTGGCTCGGCGCCCCGGGCGGCGGCGGACGGGAAGAACGCGGGGACGGCGGCGACGGAGAGAGAAAAGAGGAGAAACGAGGAGGAAGGGGGAGGGGGGGCTGGATTTGTACTGGCGGCGGAGGGGGGAAGAGAGGAAGGGGTGGGGGGAGCCCTGCGCTAAAGGGGGGTCTGTCAGCGAAGAAACCCCCCCAAAACAAAAAAGTTATTTCAGTTCAAGCATCGGCTCTGGAGTCTTTCTTCTCCGCACGGATCGAGTTCCGGCTCTCGGAAAGAAGGTCGAGGAGACCCGGAGGGGGGAGAAGCCGAAGCGGAGGGTGAGCGTCCGCGGTGGCACAGCCTGGTTTCCCCCCACCGGTGGCTGCGGAAGCGACAGCGGCGGCCTCGACGCCTCCCAGGTCCGGGGCAGAGTCGCGTTTGAGACGAGAAGCGAGAACAAACAACTTAAAATGGCAGCAACGGCCGCTGCGTCACCCGCCCCTCACCGGCACCGCCCCGAACGCTCTGCGGCTGCGCACCGCGCGGGCCGCTACCACCTGCGCAGGGGCGAAGGGGGGAGAGAGGACGGGCTGGCGGGGAGGTTTACATGTTTCTCAAGGAAGGAGGAAAGACGAGCAGGGGCAGAGGGTGTGATAAACCTTTGAAATGGGTGACTCTCCGAGCTGAAGCTTCTTGGTTAACATTCCCGCCTCAAAAGGGGGAGTTTCAGACTAGACGTCTCCCCCTCTGGTCCAGAATGCAGTTTCTATGGGGCGTGAAAACGGGCGACCCAATCTCCCTCCGCCCTCTCTGTCGGGAGGGCCCGGCTCCCGAGTTGGCTCCTCGCCCCGCCCCCGCAGTCGTCATAAAGCCACGCCCTTACACCCTCCCCGACGGAGCACCCGGATGGAATCGCCCTGCCCTCATTTCGTGCTCTCCTCAGACTCGGCCGGGGCGCGGGAGACGGCGCCGGGAGAGCCGGTGGGCAGAGCCGGTGGGCGGAGCGAATGCGAAGGTGGGGCGGGGCGGAGGAGGAAAAGGGAAGTGTTCGTCGGGAGAGGAGGCGGAGATGCTCGCTTTTGTTCGTCGCGGTTTTGTTTCTCAACCACTGATTGGCAGGCCTTTTGTGGGTCTGCCCCGCGGTCTCGTGCAGCTGAGCGTTCGTTTCCAATACCTGGACTTGAAACGGCTAAGCCGCCGAAAATGGCTTATGTTGGTCTCACGTGGCTCTGTTTCCCACCTCTCCACGTGCGCATAGAAAGGGGGGGCGGGGGGCGGTCCTCAAGCTAGGCTCCTCCATCCATGGGATTTTCCAGGCAAGAGTACTGGAGTGGGATGCCGTTGCCTTCTCCACCTCCGAAGAAGGTCAAAGATGCCGTTGGAGCGTTGCTCTTATGGCTTAGGAGGAAAACTGCCGAACCTGCCCCGTGTATCATTTTAACCCTACTTGGAGAACACAATTTCTATGGCGTTTCGCCACTCAGGACCTTACACCCTGGGACCTGTCCCTTAGGTGGTTCCTCAAAATATGAAGAGCGTATGTGTAGGACGGACCCACACGTCTTCGAATCACATCTGTGGCTCCAAAGAGCAATTAGTCCCATTTTTCAGAGCTCTATAAATAAGCTATATAAATAAGAAATGCAAAGGTCAACATTCAAAGAAAGCAAAGGCTAAAACTTTTATGAGCTACTCTGTGATGAAATTTTAAAACTCTACTGGTTCCCCAAATTATTGCTCTTCACTTGGTAAAATCAAAATAGATTACCTGTAATGACTCCTCCCCCTTTTTTAACCCATGAACCAAAAGATTAATTATACCCACCCTTCAAAATAAATTGTTTGCAACTAAAAGATTTCTGGGTTTCCAAATTATTACTGTGTGTGTTAGTCGATTAGTTGTGTTGGACTCTAAGCGACCCCATGGGGTGTTGCCCACCAGGCTGCTCCATCCATGTGATTTTTGAGGCAAGAATACTGGAGTAGGTTGCCATTTCCTTCTCCACGGAATCTTTGTGACCCAGGGACCAAACGCGGGTCTTCTCCATTGTAGGCAGACTCTTTACCGTCTGAACTAACAGAGAAGCTTTAATAAATACAGCATTTTGTTAGTGCTTCCCTGATTGATTTTTAGAATCAGATAGTAATAACTGGAGAAAACTCACAAGGATAAAACTTAGGATTTCAAGTAGTTTAGGACACTGAGTTTAAAGAAAGATATTTTAAAAATAGAAAAGGTTCATGTCTTCTTGATCTGGGCTTGATTTGTATCCATGATCAGCTCCTTCAGTTCAGTTCAGTCGCTCAGTCGTGTCCAACCTTGTGGCCCCATGAATCACAGCATGCTAGGCCTCCTTGTCCATCACCAACTCCCAGAGTTCACTCAAACTCACGTCCATCGAGTAGGTGATGCCATCCAGCCATCTCATCCTCTGTCATGCCCTTCTCCTCCTGCCCCCAATCCCTCCCAGCATAAGAGTCTTTTCCAGTGAGTCAACTCTTCGCATGAGGTGGGCAAAGTACTGGAGTTTCAGCTTTAGCATCATTCCTTCCAAAGAACACCTAGGGCTGATCTCCTTTAGAATGGACTGGTTGGATCTCCTTGCAGTCCAAGGGACTCTCAAGAGTCTTCTCCAACACCACAGTTCAAAAACATCAATTCTTTGGCACTCAGCTTTCTTTATAGTCCAACTCTCACATCCATATATGACTACTGGAAAAACCATAGCCTTAAACTAGACGGACCTTTGTTGGCAAAGTGGTATCTCTGCTTTTGAATATGCTATCTAGGTTGGTCATAACTTTCCTTCCAAAGAGTAAGCATCTTTTAATTTCATGGCTGCAATCACCATCTGCAGTGATTTTGGAGCCCCCAAAAATAAAGCTCCTTAGAAGATCAGCTCCTTATAAGAGTTTTTTTTTTAATAACAGCTTTATTTGAAATATAATTTACACATCACAAAATGTACTGACTTAACATATACATTTCAACTGATTTCACTATATTCAGAGTTGTACAGCCATCACCAGAAATTTCCAACATTTTCATCACTTAAATAAGAAGCCCCGTACCCAGTAGCAGTCACTCGGCTCCTTCCTCTTCCAGCCCAACCACTACTCTGTGTTCTGTCTCCATAGATTTTCGTGTTTTGGAAATAGCATATAAATGGAATCATATAATACATGGTCCTTGTGACTGGTTTCTTTACTTGGCCTAATGTTTTCAAGGTTCATCCATGTTGTAGCATGTCTCAGTACATTTTTTTTTTTTTTTTTGCTTAATAACATTCCATTGTATGGCTCTTCCATATTCTGTTTATCCATTCATCAGTTTTGGGACTTTTAGGTTATTCCGCTTTTTGACTATTAAGAATAATTTGGCTATGAGCATTTATGTAAATGTTTTTGTGTAGCCATTTATTTTCAGTTCCCTTGGGTAAAATTATAGGTGCAGATGTTAACTTTAATCAGTTGAGAAACTGCTGAACTATTTTTACAAAGTGGTGACACCATTTTACATTTTGGCTATCGGTGTATAAGGGCTCTAATTTAACCACATCCTTGTTATTATCTGTCTTTTTTATTATAGTTACCCTACTGGGTGTGAAGTGGGTATCTCAATGTTGATTTCCATTTGCCTCTCCTTAACAATTCATCGGAGAAGCAATGGCACCCCACTCCAGTGGGGTGGAGCCAATTTTCTCTTGCCTAGAAAATCCCATGGATGGAGGATCCGGGTAGGCTGCAGTCCATGGGGTTGCTAAGAGTCAGACACGACTGAACCATTTCCCTTTCACTTTTCACTTTCATGCCTTGGAGAAGGAAATGGCATTGTTCTTGCCTGGAGAATCCCAGGGACGGGGGAGCCTGGTGGGCTTCCGTCTATGGGATTGCACAGAGTCGGACACGACTGAAGCGACTTAGCAGCAACAGCAACGATTAATAGTGTTGAACATTTTTTTGACCATTCTTCTGTCTCCTTTGGAGAAATTTCTAATCAGAGATTTTGTCCATTTTTGGAGTTGGATTTCTTGTCTTTTATTATTGAGATGTAGGAGTTCTTTATTCTAGCTACAAGTCCCTTATCAGATATATGATTTGCCAGTATTTGCTCCCATTCTACAGGTTGTGGGTTTTCCCTTTCTTGTTGGTGGTCTTTGAAACACAGAAGTTTTAAATTTTGTTGAAATCTATTTTATCTGTTTTCAGTTTTGCTACTTGTGCTTTTGGTGTCCCTAACTATGAAACCACTGAAATTTTTTATGCTACTATGATAATCGTTTCCTTCCAAGGAGTAAGCCCAACCACTACTTACTTCAATTTCATTTCACCATGAAATTAAAAGATTACTCCTTGGAAGGAAAGTTATGACCAACCTAGACAGCATATTAAAAAGCAGAGACATTACTTTGCCAACAAACGTCCATTTAGTCAAGGCTATGGTTTTTCCAGTAGTCATGTATGGATGTGAGAGTTGGACTATAAAGAAAGCTGAGTGCCAAAGAATTGATGCTTTTGAACTGTGGTATTGGAGAAGACTCTTGAGAGTCCTTTGGACTGCAAGGAGATCCAACCAGTCAATCCTAAAGGAGATCAGTCCTTAGTGTTCATTGGTAGGACTAATGTTGAAGCTGAAACTCCAATACTTTGGCTACCTGATACGAAGAGCTGACTCATTTGAAAAGATCCTGATGCTGGGAAAGATTGATGGCAGGAGGAGAAGGGCATGACAGAGGATGAGATAGTTGGATGGCATCACCGACTCAATGGACATGAGCTTGGGTAAACTCCAGGAGTTGGTGATGGACAGGGAGCCCTCGCATGCTGTGGTCCATGGGGTCGCAAAGAGTTGGACATGACTGAGTGACTGAACTGAACTGATAATAATCATGAAAAAAATAAGATGGAGCAGATGTTGAGGTAAAAAAAAAACACGAAGTTTTCTGTTTCCGCTACCATGAAATAGAATTGGAGACACCTGGTCACAAGCTGAACAAATCCTGAGACACTGCGTGCCATGGGTCTATGTCAGGTATCCCTGAGATGGACCAAGAAATAGCAACAATGTGTCCTGGAGGAAGGAAACACCTCTGGCTTGGTTTTCTCTATAACTACAATCATGGCTGGTAAGCATACTACCTGTTTCAGGAATTCTCAAATATTTTGTCTCCCTTCATCAATGCTGTTAAGTCTATCAGACATGGGCCTTCATTGTGTATGGGTCATATGTATGACTAATAGTTTAATATGCACGATAAGCATCTATACAGAACAAGTTTAGACTTAAGTCGATCTGTGTGTAGAGATCTAGTTCTGAAACTCTCCAGTATGATCCTAAAAGCAGCACACCAGAGGTCTGGTTTCCAGATTTTGACATTGCAGGTGTACCATCTAAGGTAACTGATAATATGGGGCAATAAAATTCCACAGTTCAGTAGGGTTTATTCACAACACTCACTCTGATACATACAACACTCCCATCCACAAGAGAGTCACATTTACATAATTTTTAAACAGAAATGATATAGAAAGGAGAAATTCTATTAGTTTTGAGGTCTTTTCAGGGGTGGAGGGGAGCGTAAGAAAATAGTTAATTTCTCCTCTGAAAAGAAAGAATTAGTTGCTCAGTCATATCCAACTCTGCTACCCAATGGACTACAGCCCTCCTCCTCTGTCTATGGAATTTTCCAGGCGATAATATTGGAGTGAATAGTCATTCTCTTCTCCAGGCAATCTTCCCCACCCAAGGATCAAACCCAGGCCTCCCACATTGCAGGTAGATTCTTTATCGTCTGAGCTATCTCTTACCTTAATTTCACATAGGCTCGAATCTGTGGAGGTCAGTACTTATTTGCAGCCTAACAGTTGAATATATACTGAAGGCCTAACATGAGTTACAAGTTTGGAAAATAAGATTTGACCAGGTAACCATCATTATCCTTATTTTGGAAACACAGTTAAGAACCAGGGGAATAAGTTAAAAGTACCTATACTGCACCACAGTTTTTCTTTATTGTTTAATCTCTTCTTCTTCCCCCAGTTTCTTTATTTCTCTATCCTAACTTTGCTCTTTTCTTTTCCACTTCTCATGCTTTATGCCTACAGGTTTTAACCAAAAGTATTATTGAGCCCCCTTCTGTTTATACTTAGAGTTAAAGCTGAATTGTGAGTGACAGGTACAGAGTTGGATAGTAGAAAGATGAAGAGGTGGGGGTCCATGAAAGCTGGATTAAACAGATGGGATTCATGGAGGAAGTGTACTCAAATTAGCGTCAAAACGGGGAAGAATTTCATTAGGCTTAGGTGGGACAAGGGAGGGATGAGAAGAAGGAAGTTTCTGGAAAAGAAACTCAACTGAGGGCATGAATGTTGATACTAGCTTGGTGTATCCACGAGACAGTAAGGATAGTAACCTAAATATAGTGGAAGATGCCCACTTAGAAAGAGCAGGAAATACTTCTTAAAAGATAGATGTGAAAGTCACTCAATCGTGTCTGACTCTTTGCGACCCCATGGACTATACAGACCATGGAATTCTCCAGGCCAGAATACTGGAGTGGGTAGCCTATTCCTTTTCCAGGGGATCTACCAAACCCAGGGATCAAACCCAGGTCTCCTGCATTGCAAGCAGACTCTGTACCAGCTGAGCCACAAGGGAAGCCCAAGAATACAGGAGTGGATAGCCAGTCCCTTCTCCAGGAGATCTTCCCAACTTAGGAATCAAACTGGGGTCTCCTGTATTGCAGGTGGATTCTTTACCGACTGAGCTATCAAGGAAGCCCCAGTAGATAGATGCTTTGGTTCAAAATAGCAGCCTGAGCACATTTCATCTCCCCTCCCTTACAAAACACAATTTGAAAGCCAGTAAAGAATTTTTAAGTGAATAAAGCTATAAAAGCCAAGAGAAATGAGAACAAGACAATAAACAGAAATATCTATAAATACTGATGAACTAATGCTAAGATCAGTAGCAGACACCAAGTAAACCCTGCTCTCTCTGGCTCCCTTCCTATCCTTTCCTTGTAACTGGTTAGCAAGCTGTGCTCACAAACACAGAACTTCCTGTTAATCTCTTCTGTTTTCTGGGCAATTAACTAACAGCCTGATATATAACAGTAGAGAAAAATAGCCTATTTCCTCTTTTTCAAATATTTTTTAAAAAGCACCCCCACATCACTGGACACACAAGGGAAATTAGCTGCATAAACTAGGATTAAAAAAAAAAACAGACTAAGCAAAAATAAAAGCTGACCTCACAAGAACCAATTTAGGTAACAGGAAAAGATTTTTTTCAAACCTCCAATTAATATTCTCAGAGGTATTCTAGATGACAATGAATACCTAATGTAAAAAACAGGGTGCTATAAATAAGAAACCAATGGAAAACAAGAAAGTCAAGAACAATGACTTGGAAATTTAAAATATGCTTGCAGAACTGAAAAGTTTTCTAGAAAGAAATATCGTTAGAAAAAAAAAGACAAAAAATAAAGTGAAAAATAAAGAAGTAGAAGTCCAATATTGATCCAAGATCTAACCAATGGGAGTTCCAGAAAGAAAGCTCAGAGAAAGTGCAACCATAGAAGGTGACATATAAATCATTGAAGAAAATGTGCCAAAGCAATGATAGCCATGAATCTTTGGACTGAAAAGGTATACTGAAAGATAAGCAAGATAACATTAGATGTACTAAGGAAAAGACATGCAGAAAGCACTCAGAGATGAGGGAAAATAAGCCACCTTCAAAGGAAGAAAAAAGGAAAGGCTTCTTCCCTAGAGATCAGAGAAAGCATGCCCCTCCCAACAGCTTGATTTCAGACTTCCAGAACTGTGAGGGAATAAATGTATGCTGTTTTACACCATCTAGTTTGTGGTAATTTGTTATGGCAGCCCTAGGAAACTACTGTACCTCCTAAAATAGAAAAAATAATCACTAGGAGCTGTAAGAGTAATTAGAAAATGTCCAAATACGAAGTGAGCTAAAATATGGCCGATTTTTGCAGTGATAGAGAAGAGAGTGTATTTGTATGGCTGTTAACAGCACTTTATTCTGGATGGCCCGGGGACGGTTAACAGTGGCTCCTTTCCCCTGCTTTTTAAAAATTACATATGGACCTTTAAGAAACATATACGATGAATATATACTCAATATATGCCAAGAATATACTACTATTCAGTTAAAAAAAATCTATCCTAGTTTTTGGAATACGTATGTGTCACAAACTATCTTGCTTCTAGTCTCTAGGAACAGTGGATCTTAAGGAAAAAATGCACTCTTGGTACAGTCTTTGGCTCAACATGGAGGCTACACCTGAGTGATGGGCCTGGGGTTAGGGCAAAGGCCTGTTCGTTTTTATTAGTAGTATTTATGTTTCTTACACACATGAATGGCTTTGACAAAAAATACCAAAAGAAAAGATAAGGTGAGTCATTATAAGGATAAAAACAAGGCAAGGAAATTTAGATTAATTAGGATCTGCGAATGGCACTGAAAATGGTGGTAAAGAAATAAATTTAGACATTTAATAGGAAAAGTCTAGAAGACTAAATGTCTGGATAAAATATAATGGAGATGAGTCAAGAGGACAACAAAGTTTTATGGCCTAGGTGACTATAATGAATTAAATTCATATATGGAAGTCCTAACTCCCAGCACACATCAGAATGTGACTGCATTTGGAGGTAAAGCCTTTAAAGATGTTTTTAAGGTTAAATGAGGTCATTATGGTAAGCCCTAATCTGGTGTCCTAAAAAGGAGAGAGACACAGGGATGTGTGTGGATACAGAGAAGACCATATGAAGACACACCAAGAAGGCAGCTGTCTGCCAGCCAAGGAGAGAGCCCTCAAGAGAAACAAACCTGCCAAAACCTTGGTTTCAGACTCCTAGCCTCCAGAGCAGTTAAGAAAATTAATTACTGCTGTTTAAAAGACTCTGATGCTGGGAGGCATTGGGGGCAGGAGGAAAAGGGGACAACAGAGGATGAGATGGCTGGATGGCATCACCGACTCGATGGACTTGAGTGTGAGTGAACTCCAGGAGTTGGTGATGGACAGGGAGGCCTGGCAGGCTGCGATTCATGGGGTCACAAAGAGTCGGACTCAACTGAGCGACTGAACTGAACTGAACTGAAGCCACCTTAAATTTCTGTTGTTTCTGGCAAACAGCAGAGACTAAGAAAATGATGGTGGCATGACCAGAGGCAGGAAAATGGGAAGGGGCACCAGTTTGAGACAAGAGATATGTTCAAATTGAAGTACCAGTGAAATATCCAAGAGTAAATAAGCAGTAAGCAGTGGGGGCCTTTGGGCTTCCCTGGTGGCTCAGCGATAAAGAATCTGCCTGCGATGCAGGAGATTTGGGTTCGGTCCCTGAGTCAGGAGGGTTCCCTGAAGGAGGGCATGACAACCCATTCCCGGTATTCTTGCCTGGAGAAACCCACAGACAGAGAAGCCTAGAGGGCTACAGTCCATAGGGTTACAAAGAGTTGGACACAACCGAAGCGACTGAACAGTGGACTACAGTTCCTGTGAGAAAGTAGCACAGACTTTGTTAGCACAGAGGCAATTGTTGAGTCCTGCCCCAAGGCCACAGATGCCAGGCCAGAAGTGGAGCCCAGAACCAAGGTCACCTCCGAAGCTGACTGAACCTCTTTGTAACCTTGCAAAAAGCACCTGAGAATAACTTAACAAGCTTCTTGGCTCTCAACACTATCACGTCCCAACCAATCACCTAACGCCGACCTTCCAGCAGGAATTTTGTCTTGAGACTGTAAAAATTGGCTATTAACCCACGAAAACTGTCGACTCTCCCTGGTCTGTCAGGAGTTGTCAGCTCTCTGTGCTCCCAGTGCCCACTTAATCTCTGCTCTTCGTTCTTAATCAACTCAGTCCCTTCTGAAATGCTCTGTGTCTGGAAATTCTTTTCCAATCCTGCGCTCAGATGGCCTCAGCAGTAATGGCTGTAGGGAAGCTGATGTGACCTTGAAAGAATAAAGAACTTAGGGAGTCAGGGACTGGGGAAGGGGAATATCCAGTGAAGGGACAGCAGGAGGAACCAAAGACAATAAAAAGAGAAGATTGGTGGTGTTCAGTCGTGTCCAACTCTGCCACCCCCACCGACTGCAGCACACCAGCCTTCCCTGTCCTTCACTATCTCCTGACAGAAAAAGAGAAGGAAGTGCTAGCAAACAGAACGGAAGCCAAGGAAGAGAGCATTTGAGGGTGGGAGCAATTGTTTTCTAAAAATGCAATACAGAGCTCAAGAGAATGAGGAACCAGAAAAGAATCACGGATTTAGCTGAAAAGAGGTCACTGTTGATCTTTAAGGGAACAGTTTCAGTGTAGCTGTGGGGAGAGAAACCAGACTGCCAAGTACGCAGTGGGTAAGAGCGCAGGCAGCAGAGAAAAGAACCCCAGGGCACACATCCCAAGTTTAAGGGTTAGATTGCCCTAGGGAGGAACAGCAAAGAGGGAGTGGGGATTGATCACCCACAGAGACCCGTCACACAGTTCAAGATAAAAGGAGAAAGGAACCAATGAAGCAGGAAAACCAGGAAGAAGCCTGTGCAGAAGTGAAGTCCTCTAGGGTTGCATCGACAGGGTGTGAGCACTGTGGATGGATTTATTTCAGAAAGGAATGTGGATTAGACATCCAGGGAGTTAGGAGGGCAGGTGGCTGTGAAGAAGTACGGGAAATAAGGACTAGAATAGTTGTAGGAGCTTGAGGGTTACTAGGAAGTCAATGAATAGCCACTCCCTTGAGTGGAGAGGGAGCTTGAGGAAAGATCTGTTAGAGAGATTACGAATTTAGTGGACATCAATAAGAAATCAGTTAAGAGACACCAAGCAATAGTAATACCCAGTGACTAACAGGAGCTTGAGCACTTAGAAGAATAAAGAAGAGCTGCTTGGAGCAGCTTATGTAACCCATGTGTGTGACCTCAAGAAGCTCCTTCCTGAATCATTTTCTGTTATTGCGTTGCCATTTCCAGTGTTCTGGAATTCTATGCCACAAGCTAAAGGTCATTTATGTAATCAGAAGCTGGGAAGACTCTCTGCTAGGGAGAGTTTTAGTACAAAATCAACTCTTCTGTTCTGCAAGTGAAATATCTAAATGGTCTGCAAAGGCATTACATGGTTAAAAGCTTTGGAGAGGAATATTTTGCTAAGCAAGATTAATCATGGCCTCTTTGTATTATAGGCCTGAAGAAAGAAATGAGAGTTGTAAGGAAAGATATGAGTCACCCTGCAACTCGGTAGCTGGCTTTCATTCAGCAATGTCATCAGATCTCAGGCTCCTTCCTTCTGTCGGCCAGACCTTATTCTTGTTGATTCATGAGCACAAGATGGTTCCCACAGCTCCTAACATCACAAGCACCTTCGAAGGCAGAAAACAAAGAATAAGGTAAAAGCCTTTATCCTCTTGGGGCTTCTCTTATCAGGAGGAAAAAATATTTCCCAGTAGCCCTGCATTAGATATCCCCTTAAATCTCATTGCCTATACAAATGGATCATATACCTGTGCATACAAAAACAAGAACAAACAAACAAAAAAACTATCTACCTACCCTGAGGAGAGTTTAAAATGGAGAAGAACAGGACACTAGTCCTAGATAGCTAAGATACACATTAAGAAATAATGTCAATGAGCCCAGACTTTTGCATCTTCCTACACATAGAAAAGCACCAAAGTCATGAACTTGAAATGCCTGTTTTTGTGTGTGTGATTAGCAGTCATCTTTTGCTGTTTGACTACATGGGGTTTTTTGGTGGAACATTGATCAGATATCTGAGAGGCTGTCTCCTGAGTGCTAGTCTTCAGGAAGGTCCTTGATTAAAACAGAACTTGTATGACTAACCTAGATAGTATATTCAAAAGCAGAGACATTACTTTGCCAACTAAGGTGCGCCTAGTCAAGGCTATGGTTTTTCCTATGGTCATGTATGGATGTGAGAATGGACTGTGAAGAAGGCCAAGCGCTGAAGAATCGATGCTTTTGAACTGTGGTGTTGGAGAAGACTCCTGTGAGTCCCTTGGACTGCAAGGAGATCCAACCAGACCATTCTGAAGGAGATCAGCCCTGGGATTTCTTTGGAAGGAATGATGCTAAAGCTGAAACTCCAGTCCTTTGGCCACCTGATGTGAAGAGTTGACTCATTGGAAAAGACTCTGATGCTGGGAGGGATTGGGGACAGGAGGGGAAGGGGACGACAGAGGATGAGATGGCTGGATGGCATCATTGACTCGATGGACGTGAGTCTGAGTGAACTCCAGGGGTTGGTACAGGGAGGCCTGGCATGCTGCGATTCATGGGGTCGCAAAGAGTCGGACACGACTGAGTGACTGAACTGAATTGAAACTTTAGGTTGTACGTTTTTCTTCAGTCAACTCCTGGCTACTCTTAGGTGTAATGGGTGCTGACAAAAAGACACAGAGTACCCATGTTTGGCTTAGCAATAGTGACTCATCCCATAGGCTGGGTACATGCCCCACAACAAAAGCAGGGTGGGCACCTCCACACACACAAAAAAAAAAGGTGGGGGGGAAGAGGCCTGTTGGGTAGGCAAGCCCATACACACATATGTTTGGTCTTAATTCTACATCATATTTTGTGTGATGTTTTCTAAATTGTTTTTTTTTTTTTTTTGGCTCATTTGGGGTGTTTTGTTTTGTTACTGTTTAAATCTTTCACTGCTTGGACTGCATTTTCTTCTGTGGCTATGGATGTGGGTGAGGTGGATATTTTTCTTATAAGGAAGTACATATTTGCATTTTTGTTCTAGTGGTCATCTTAGAATACAATTATAATTGATTTACAATGTTATGTTAGTTTCAGATGTACAGCAAAGTGATTCATATGTATGTGTGTGTGTGTATATATATATACATATATATATATGCTCTTTTTCAGATACTTTTCCCTTATAGATTATTACAAAATATTGAGTATAGTTCCCTATACTATTAGTAGATTTTTGTTGATTATCTACTTTATATATAGTGGTGTATAAATGTTAGTCCCAAACTCCAATTTAGTGGTACCTGTATAAGTACACATTTATATAATACGCTTAATCTTCTATTCTTTCTTTAGACATGACCAATTGACCCCATACTATCAGCACTGATGAAATTAGTATGTTAACACTTCTTCCCTCTTTCTGCTCTTTTTAGTATTTATCTTTACATTTTTAAATGTAGTTTCTCCACTACTTTTGATTGATCAAATTAAAAAAATTATTTTATTCCTGGCTATTAAATGATTGAATCAACACAACTTAATAACCTCTCTCTTTCTGTCACTTTTCATCTCCCAACTATTTTTCATTACAGTATGTATTTCCTGTATTGTCAGATGGGGGTTGGGATGAATGTAGGCACTTGGGACTTCTAGTGACATACAAGGGAGACTTTTCTTGCTTGGGATATTGGAAAGAAGATGGCTTTTCACTTTGATAATGGAACTAGATATATGGCCTATTCATGAAGGAGGGACAAACTTCTACCTGGAATTTCACCTGTGTTAGTCTTTTGATATAAAGTCAGAAAATGTTGTTACAACTGGGCTACCATTTCATAATAAATCAGGCATAAAAGATTAGTAATTAATTTAGTCTCTAGTTAAATCAAAAGTAGATTATAGTCACAAGGTATATCTTTTAAGGACTCTTTCCTCTTTCCTTAATTATTTTAGTAAATTCATAAGAATGAAGCCCCATCAATATTATTTGATTATTAAAAAATTGTGATTGGTATCGTTTAACTAGATTCTTGAGGGAATTTAATATGTAATGTGGAATGGAAATAAAAAGGGCAACTGTTTTATTTTTAAAAGCCAACAAAATCTAAAACCAGTGCGTTTGTGACTTCCTAATAACATCATCTGTTTTACTTCTGTTAAATCTGGAACTGCTACAGGTTTACCATATTTGGTAAATTAAAAAAACTATCTTGCTTTAAAGCAGTTCTTTGTTTAAAAACTTTCTTCCAATGATAAACAAATATATTGCTAATTAATGCCCATTTTACACATTAATTTATCTTCTGCATTTTGTTGATTTAAATATCCAATTTTCTTATCCCATTAACACACACACATAAACTTACTGAAGGGCTCAGCTTGTCTCTTTCCTTATTCTTTATCTCATGTATCAACACTGTGTCCTGGTTCTTTTTTCTCTCCTAATCTCAAGGTCCACTTCACCTCAGTTTAGGCTTACTTCTCAACACAGTTATTACCTCGTTAATAGCAATGGACTCCTGAATGGAGGATTTACCCACCTACCATTCAGGTCGCACAGAGAGTTGGACTTGCTTTTCTCTTTTGCTTCTGGATTAGCACCCCATTCTCTAATGCTTAAAGGATTAGATGCAGTCTTTTCAAGCAAAACAGACTGATTAGCTTTGTGAAGCACTAGGAGCTGAGATCAAGGTACACTGTGTATTTGGGATTACACTGTGTATAGGGGATTACACTGTGTATTTGGGATTTGTAATTGTCCACTTCATGTGTGGAGATAGGGGAGACAGGGCTTTATCACGGATAGAAGACATCTACGATGTTATAATTGAGAAAGATGATATTCTGCCTCATTCACCATCAGGTCTTTTTCCTGAGTCTCTAACATGCATAATCATTTTTTCTCTTCACCTACATTCCTTCCTTTGAATAGCTTCAGCGTACAGTATTTTAACCAACACCCAAAGGGCAGAACATTCTCTTGAGTTCTCCCACACAAAGCAGTTTCTTAGCCCTTTGATAAGGGACAAAATGTTTTAGTGCTTAATTACAGATGGAGCTGGAGCCATTTAGAATGCGTGCTTCAAGAGGCAAACAGAAGGCAGAGTTGGTGAAGGGTCTTGAGCAGTGACAATTAAAAGCCCAGGAGAAGGGATTTCCCTGGTGGTCCAGTGGCTAAGACTCCAGGCTCCCAACGCAGGGGGGCTGGTTTCGATCCCTTATCAAGGAACTAGATCCCACATGTCACAATTAAAGATCCTGCATGCCACACGGAAGATCAAAGGGATCGTGTGCAGAAGCTAAGACCTGGTGCAACGAAATAAATAAATATTAAAAAAAGAAGAAGAAGAAAAAGCTCAGGAGGAAAGGGAAGAAAAAGTAGTAAAAGTGTCATGAAGCATTGCAAATTGTTCAGTTAAAAAAAAATACTATAGGCAGAGAGATCAAAAACATGGGTGTTGAATCTAGGTAGAGGATATATAGACTTTCATAGTACTAGTCTTTCCATCTTCTTGTACAGCTGAAATTTTTTAAATAAAAAGAGCATAAGAAATCTGTGGATAAGTATATGTATGTTTGAAAGATTTCTTTCAAAAATATTGGGAGGTATTCAAATATATTGTGAACATAAAATTACAACTGAAAAGGTATGATTCATGTTCATAGTCATACCTAATGGAATGCAGATCACACTGAGACTTACTGAATTTTTCCACTTGAATTTTTTTTTCCAGGTACCTTGGTGTTTATTTAAACTAAGAGAAAAAGGGCACATCTTCATGCAATACTTATTTGGTTCTTTACATAACAGTTGTGACAAATAGCAGAGAGAATTAAGGAATGCAGTAGTTGATAGCTGTTCAAAACATCAACATTTGGGGTTGTACATAAAGAAATGTCTCAAACACTTTTTTTTTTTTTTTCCAAACACTTTTTGAAATACCATAATAGCCAATACTAGAGGCGTGCCTTCGGTAGGCATGGGAATGCAATTTAGAAAAAGAAAAATAAACCATGCAAGACTACTGAATTTCACTAAAATCACTGAGCAAGAAAAGCAACACTGGGAACCTCCCTGGCGGTGCAGTGGTTAAGAATCTGCCTGCCAATGCAGGGGACAGGGGCCCAAATCCCTTGTCCAGGATGATCCCACATGCTTCGGAGCAGGTAGCCCCTGCGCCACAGTTTCTGAGCCTGTGTGCTGCAACGACTGAAGCCCATGGAGCCAAGAGTCACGCACTGCAACTACAGAAGCCTGCTTGCCTGAAGCCTGCGCTCCACCACAAGAGTAGGCCCTGCTAGTCACAACCAGAGAAAGCCAGCGCACAGCAATGGAGACCCAGTGCAACCAAAAAAGAAAAGCAACATTGAACTCCACATACTAATTCCACCCAACCTTGACTTTAATTGAAGAGAAAAGCTAAGACGCTCCTCTGTTTTTGGTAAACAATTGAATGGTAAACTTAGATGACTTTCCCCCTGGATTTTACCTGGGAATGAACTTTTAAATTTTTAAGCTGAAAGAAGGCAGGTGGGGCACTTTTATACTTATATCACCACCACTTTGATATTTCTTCGATTACAGGAAGATTCGCATTTTTACAGCTCATACACATATACCACAGGCTGGCATTCCTGTTATGCTAGTCTCAGAGTTCTTCAACTTATTTTGTGCATTAATTTATGTAATAATTTCATTCCTCTTGATCTCTAATATCATTATCCCATCACCATTTCTATTCCTCCTCTATCAGTTCAGTTCAGTTCAGTGGCTCAGTCGTGTCCGACTCTTTGCGACCCCATGAATCACAGCACACCAGGCCTCCCTGTCCATCACCATCTCCCGAGTTCACTCAGACTCAGGTCCATCGAGTCAGTGATGCCATTCAGCCATCTCATCCTCTGTCGTCCCCTTCTCCTCCTGCCCCCAATCCCTCCCAGCATCAGAGTCTTTTCCAGTGAGTCAACTCTTCACATCAGGTGGCCAAAGTACTGGAGTTTCAGCTTTAGCATCATTCCTTCCAAAGAAATCCCAGAGCTGATCTCTTTCAGAATGGATTGGTTGGATCTCCTTGCAGTCCAAGGGACTCTCAGGAGTCTTCTCCAACACCACAGTTCAAAAGCATCGATTCTTCGGTGCTCTGCCTTCTTCACAGCCCAACTCTCACATCCATACATGACCACAGGAAAAACCATAGCCTTGACTAGACAGACCTTAGTTGGCAAAATAATGTCTCTGCTTTTGAATATACTATCTAGGTTGGTCATAACTTTTCTTCCAAGGAGTAAGCGTCTTTTAATTTCTTTCCCATTCTGTTCTTTTCCTCTATTTCTTTGCATTGATCACTGAAGAAGGCTTTCTTATCTCTTCTTGCTATTCTCTGGAACTCTGCATTCAGATGCTTATATCTTTCCTTTTCTCCTTTGCTTTTCGCCTCTCTTCTTTTCACAGCTATTTGTAAGGCCTCCCCAGAGAGCCATTTTGCTTTTTTGCATTTCTTTTCCATGGGGATGATCTTGAGCCCTGTCACGAACCTCCGTCCATAGTTCATCAGGCACTCTGTCTATCAGATCTAGGCCCTTAAATCTATTTCTCACTTTCACTGTATAATCATAAGGGATTTGATTTAGGTCATACCTGAATGGTTTAGCAGTTTTCTCTACTTTCTTCAATTTGAATCTGAATTTGGTAATAAGGAGTTCATGACAGTCAGCTCCTGGTCTTGTTTTTGTTGACTGTATAGAGCTTCTCCAACTTTGGCTGCAAAGAATTTAATCAATCTGATTTCAGTGTTGACCATGTGGTGATGTCCATGTGTAGAGTCTTCTCTTGTGTTGTTGGAAGAGGGTGTTTGCTATGACCAGTGCATTTTCTTGGCAAAACTCTATTAGTCTTTGCCCTGTTTCATTCCACATTCCAAGGCCAAATTTGCCTGGGAAATTAAATCCAGTTCACAGATACTTTCAAAAACGTGTGTCTCAAGTTTCCAAAATACCTGAATTAGATCTAAAATGCCAGATCTCTCTGATGATTTGCTGTTGTGTCTTCACCGTCAGGCTGGTAGAACTTGGAGAGTTCCCATGTGTATGATCAGGTCACCCAAGATGGCTGTTCTCTTCTCTCCTTACATTACTTGTCAACCAGTGCTTGCTTCACCTACAGTCTACTCACAACTGACCGTTCTACATACTTGTCCTGGCCACAACTTCTTATGT
This sequence comes from Nanger dama, assembly GCA_917880005.1. Classification (NCBI taxonomy): domain Eukaryota; kingdom Metazoa; phylum Chordata; class Mammalia; order Artiodactyla; family Bovidae; genus Nanger; species Nanger dama. The sequence continues at coordinate 6,403,766 of CAKJTW010000032.1, read as the reverse complement.
TGAGATCAGAACATCTCTACTTTGATAGCTTAACAAAGGGGCAGTGAGGGGCATGCCTCTCTGCTAGTTTCCCTGGTAACCAATGAGCCAACCCAAAGTCACTTTCCCGTGTAACTGCTTTCTTCCCTTTTCCCCCTGGAATGAAGAGTACTGCCAGGTAGCCTTTCTCTGCTCCAAACTCTGACATCTTGGTCTGTTTTGATCTCACTATGCAGCGGGCACATGAACTTGGGTTTGACATTACCAGTCCCTGTTTTGAGAATTAAGTATTTTCCTCTTTTATCAAAATTGGAGATCTTTTTCCCCAGTTTTTTGTTTGTTTGTTTCTCTTCACATGTCCTATAATTTCTCAAAGAGCAACTATAATGACCCAGAACACAAGGACCAATTCCTACAGTACCCCTGGAATGCACTTTGTCTAATTCCAGACGCTTAAGTGTCTGCATTTAAAACATCGTAAGTGTCCATTTAAAATATCTGCATTACTATCTGATGCTCTTACACATTTTTATTAAGTTTCCATTGCTTTTCTTTTTTAAAACTTTGCAGATTACTAAACCTTGCTTTACAGAAAAGATGAAGAAAAACAATTGGCTATTTTCCTTACTTATTGTTATCTCTTGGCACTCATGCTTACTTTATCAAAGTGCTAGGTAGAATAGGAAAAAGGAGTCCAAAATGGCAGTGGCTAGAAGACAAAGGAAAAAGCCCATGAAAATGGGAAGAAAAAGGAAATCCATGGACTGAAATGAGAACTTCAGGTGAAACAAACACACTTGGCTAGCCCAATTTGCATAGGGCAGGCTCAGGAGTGTTGGGGGCCAGGGTCAGGAACTCCGCCCATGGCAAAGGTCATGAGGAAGGGGGCTCCGGCATACACAAAGGCGTGACCAAGTCTCAGGAAATTCACCTGCTCCCGAGCATCTAACCCCAAAACCAGAGTCTGCCTTGTACTCTCACCTACGGGGGCTCTCCCCCATAACCGTTTCTCTTGGAGAAGGAGTTAACGTGCAGCTCCAAGGCAGTAAAAATTCCTGGGCGTGACTAGAGTGTTTCAGCTTGCGGGACTCCTCTGAAGGTTATCTAGCCTGCCTGTATAGGTTTCTCCAGCCACAACAGCCCTCCAACCTTGAGAGCCATGAGATGTTTTTGACTGACTAAAGGCAAATTCTTGTGAGAAGTTAGAAATTCTTAGTATAGTGGGTTGGTTGAGAATTATATTGATAAAGGGTTTCTTCATTTGTTGTGTCAATAATTGCTGCTAATTCCCTGCAATTAGCAGGGACAAGGTGAGACAAGGGCATCTCAGGTTAAACCTCTCTGCTGACAGACTAGCTTGTGTGACAACCTGTCAACCATAAACAGCACAGAGAGTTTGGAGTATTAGCATAGGGCTTTTCTCACTTGATTGCCGCCAGGCCTTCATAACCTTAGGCACCTGGGAATATATTAATCAATGTATTTGGAATATAGAAAAGGAAATATAGTAGTTTGATGTTAGCAATATTAGACTTTTTGAGTTAATGAATTTTCTCTTTTGTTATAGACTACTGTACTTTGTTATAAATCATTGTGTCCTTGCTATGTAAAAATGTAACTTTGTCACTATCTTAAGACTAAGTAGATCTTAAGAGGAACATTGGTGAACGGATTTTCATTTGTTGGACTGATGTTTGCTGCTAAAATCTCCATATTCCCTGACCTTATAATGAATATAACTAGCATATAGGAGAAATAAGTATTAACCTATAGGAGAAATAAGTATCAACCTTTAAGCATATAGGAGAAATAAGTATTAACCTTTAAGATTAATCATGTTAACCTTGGGTTAAATAAATTCCTTTCTTGATTGTAACTCATTACACCCTCACCCTATAGGAATTCGACTTTATTTGGAGGGTGGTGCTTGGTTTAAGGAAAAACACCCTTGGAAAAAATAAGTTTTCTGGTTATCAGAAAGAAAAGGTTGTAAATGTCAGCAGGCAGAAATGGCTTAAAGGTGACGTAAAACCCCTAAGACCTTTTTTTTTATGTAAAGCACCTGATTTTGATAAGGTCAGGACTGCTGACCCCCGAGTGACTCTGTATTCATCCCTTTAAGTAACAAAGGTATATAAGCAAACCCAAAAATAAAGAAATCGGATCAGTTCTGGAAAGACTGATTCCCTCATGTCGTTCCTTTCTGCTCCCCAATTTTCTGGCTGAATTCCCATCTGGAGCGTGGGTGACCGCCATGCACATGGTGCAAATTCCTTGTCCGGAATTTTATTGGTACCCCACGTAAACCAAGTTATTCAGCCCCTTTCTCTCTCTCCTACTATTTTCTGGCCGAATTCCCATCTGGTGCATAGGACCCACCAAACCTACTAACTTTGCCTGGGCTTCTAAGATCGGACCGGGCGGCGGGGGGGGGGGGCGGGGGGAGGCGGGCCTCAGTGCCTCCTCTCCTTTGGGAGAACAGGAAGACGTCTGCGGCCTTCATAGGTGGTGATTGGTACCCTGTGTTAACCAAGTTATTTGGCCTCTTTTTCTCTGCTAAATTCTTTATCCCTCTCTATCTGTAATTCAATAAGTTTTTCCTAGGACGCCTACTCTGTCCCCACCTTCGAATCACCCTGGATCCACGGGGTCGGCACAGGAGGAAGGAGACAAATGTATAAAAGGAGGAAGCCTAGAAGGATCGAGGCCTCTCCTTTGGGGTTGGCCCACCCTCCTGCCTCGAGGGTGTACTATCCTTTGTTTTTCCTAATAAAACTGAGCTGTAACACTGCCGTTTAAAATCTTTACTGCAGTGACAGAACCGAGGAAATTACACACTCCCCTGACAAAAGCAACAAAGAACAGTGCTTTTCCTGTTCCTCTTTCAATTCAAATATATTTTGTAAGAGCCCTTTCCCTCAGGGTGGGGTAAAGGGACTGAAGAGAGTCCTTTTCTCACCTCCAGTTTTGATCCCCTCCTAGAAGAAATGCTACTGATCTGACTGGAGTTGTAAATAGTGAACAGGATGCTTTGGCCACAGGGAGTAGTCTTTAGAGCTGGCTTTCCTCTCTAATTTAGCTGGTGCCTTCAGTCATTTGCTCTTTTCCTCTCTTCTGTTTACATAAACTCTCAGACATTCTCAGTTCCCGTCTGGCAGAGAGATTTCTGTCTTGAGCCTTAAATGTGTCCTGCTGCTGAGTTTACCAGAGAGCCCTGTGAAGGCAGTTACAGGAACTACTGAAAAATGAAGGAGTATCTGGTGCGGTGTGCTTTCCCGGTGGCACAGTGGTAAAGAATCGACCTGCAATGCAGGAGACACAGATGAGGGTTTGATCCCTGGGACAGGAAGACCCCCTGCAAGAGGCAATGGCAACCCATTCCAGTATTCTTGCCTGGGAACTTCCGTGGACAGAGGAGCCTGGCAGGCTATTGTCCATGAGGGGGCAAAGGGTCGGACACACTGAGCAGGCCGGCTGGTGCAGTATTTTCTACATTGTATCTTGCATAGCTCCCTTGACAACCTTAAAGCAGAGATGGCTGGGCAGAGGCAGGGTTTGATCAGGCTTGTGTCATCAGCCCAGGGCTGGCTTTCTCAACGTGCACCGGAGTGGTCACTTGGAAGAGTCCTGTGCTTGGTTTACTGCCCTGCTGTTGCCATCTTAAAATTGCTCATAATTTTTTAACAAGGGGACTCCCATTTTCATTTTGTGCTGGGTCCTCCAAATACACGGCTGGCCCTGACCTAGCCTAATCAGTACCTCCACTCAACCCACCACGACTTCTAACCAAAACCTTCAGCTTCTTAAGGGGGCGAATATAACTTTTGATTTGTTCTTGGTTTTAGTTTTGCAAACACTGTTCATGCAGGCTTTTGTTGATGTTGCATTCACTTTGAAGAATGTATTGTCTTTCCCCTTTCGTATAAATCTTCAAAAATTCTGAATTCCTAGGGAAACTGTATCCACATTGGTCCTTCACACGCTCTCTTCTCTCCATTCTTACTGAGATTATTCACTATCTAGATTGGAGCTTGTGTTTCTAATTTTCTTAAACACTTTAGGAGTCTTAAATCATGGGATATATTTGCTTCTTTTCATTGAATTGTTTTTCAGACCATTTTCCAAAAACCTGTTTCTTGTCTAATCCATAAATTCCCCAAAGAGGAAAAAGACGCATTAAGCAAAATCTAGGACACAAAAAAAGACACCATATAACTTCTTCTAACTCTCCTCCCATCTGAAGAGCACCTACCTTAGCTCTTTTCGAAAATAAGCCTACTTAGTCATAGGCTTGCCCATTTGTCCCTTTTCTTTCTCACATATATAGAAGAAAAATTTATCAGTCAGTCTAAGAAAGAAATGGGAGATTTTACTTGAGCCAAATTTGAGGATTTTAACCTGGGAAAAGCATCTCAGGAAGCTCTGAAAAGTGCTCTGCCTGTTAGAAGTCAAGGCACAGTTATATAAGTTTTTTTGAGACAGAGGGCATTACATCAAATGACATTATTGTTGACAGTTTACATAATCCAGATCTAAGCCACATCGTGGTGGATCATGTGACTTCTTATAAGCTCAAGAAGGAATGCTGTCTTCCAAGCAGTATCTTGCTGATGCTGGGAGGATGTTGCTCTCTACAGACAAGCAGGTAGTCCTGCCAATGGGGAGGTCTGGTGATGGATAATGCACATATACAATGTACAGTGAGGGGTGAGAGGATGCCACAGGGAAGAGATTTTTTTGGTTTAAATTTCTCTTGTCTTGCAATAAGAGTATGACTTTTATTTCATACAGGTAGGAAAAAAATGATTCTTTCACATACCCATTTCAAAATGACTTGTCAAGCCTCTTGCAAGAAAATAGCCTTGGCTATTTGTTAGCCTTGGCGCATTTGTTAAGGCTCTCACAGGTTACAAGGCAAAGGATAGGAAGTAACTGCATTATCTTTAATAGATTGCATGTGATTTCTCTTCCGTTTAAGATCCTGTCAACTGTCTAGAGCAAAGGTTACCAAAATATGGTCCTCAGGCCAATTTGTTTTGACCTTCTTGAGAGCTATGAGTGGTTTTCATATTTTTTAAAGGGTTGTAAAAATAAGCAGTATGCAAGACAGAAAGCCTAAAGTATTTACTATGTGGCTCTTTATGGAAGAAGTTTCCCAGCTCTTGATTTAGAGAACAGTAACCATCTGCCTTCCCTCCCCTCCTGAAGCCATAATAGAAAAAAAATGACTCTAACTTTAGCAAGAGGAACCTGCGGTCTTCAGCCTCCTCTGAGTCCTTCATCCTGTATTTCCTCTCGGTTCTTTCTCACTCTCCACGGCAGCTGATTCAAACTATTTCTCCTGAGCTGAAAAGCATTCTTTTGCACTTTGTACTCTTGGCAAGCCCTTCGACCTTTCTGAGGAAAGCAGTCCCAAACAAAGCATTTTCCATGTAAAACGTTTGTGGTTTGTGCCATTTGGCAGAAGCCAATGGGGCAGGCGTCAAAGGTAGCCAGGGTAAAGGCAGAGATTCCTCCTCCTCAGAGAGGGCACAGTGGAACTCCCCCAGTAGGGATGCTCAGTACAGGCAGACGCAGACAATCAGACGCTCTCCTGGTGAGGACAGATGCTTACCTGAACTCAGATTATCCATCCAATTCTGAGGCCTGTCGTTCCTCTCAGTTTTCTAAGGGACCCAGAGTGACTGGTCAGCTACTGAGGTGGTCTCCTATGCTCCTTCTGGATCCTACGCCTCCGAGCAATGTAATTTCACCCCCTCTGTGCCTTTGCCTTGCAACCTGTGAGAGCCTTAACAAATGCGCTTCTACTACAATCACCACGCGCTTCAGCTTCCTCTTACCTCGCAGACGGCTTGCTCCTACCACCTTGCTAAGCTTCCTTAGGCTTTCCTTCTGCTACAAGGGTAGAATGTCTCGGTGGCCTGCTGAGGGGGAGGGGAAGGAGCAGTTGTCACCCAGGTGCAAGCAATGTTGGGTGTGCAGTCTGTAGCTCTTTAGAAAACAAAATCACTTAGTTGGTCTGCTTTTTTTTTTTAAGAAAGCAAAGCCTGCTTTGTTTAGAAAATAAAGTTGCTTAGTTGATCCGAGCCATCCCAGGTGGCTCAGTGGTAAAGAACCTGCCTGCCAATGCAGGAGACTCAAGAGACACGGGTTCGATCTCTGGGTCTGGAAGACCCCCTGGAGTAGGAAATGGCAACCCACTCCAGTGTTCTTGCTTGGGAAATCCCATAGACAGGGGAGCCTGGCTGGTTACAGTCCACGAGGTCACAGAGAGTTGGACATGACTGACGCTACTTAGCACGCACACGTGTACAAAGTTCAATATGAGAAAATTTTCACCATCTGCATTTACTTTCTGGTCATTTAATTATTTGTTTCATTTCATGATTCCTGGAAATAACGTGTTAAAAATGAGCCACTCTAAAATGCAAATCAAAACTACAGTATGTCACCTTACACCGATCAGAATGACCACCAGCATCAAAAAGTCTGCAAATAATATCTGTCCATGAGGTTTTACCTGCCGAGCTCTCCTGCCTTCCCGAATGCCACAGCTGCCCCACAGCCTCACTCTACTCACTATCTGTGACCTCCCCTGTCTCCTTTCCAGCAGCATCGAAAGAAGCGCAATCCTTTCCCTACTTTCAGATTTCTTTAGCGTTCTCTGTACTTGCCGGCTCCACGGATTCACCTCAACCCACTGCAGTGTGGCTGCTACACCCACCAGGCCACACAATCTTCTCCTACCAAGTCCAGTGGCAGCTTCTCATCAATAAATTAATGGTCACTTTGGACTATTCCTTAAATTACTTGACTTCTGACTGTTGATCAATGCTAAGTTCTTAAAATGCTTGCCTCCAAGATTCCACGCTCACACGGTTGCTCCTGCTTCCGGTGCCGCTGATTGCCAGGCTTTCTTGCGACTCTCTTTTCTCCCCGTCTCTTAAGTTTATCTGCAGACTTAGATTTTGAGCCCTCTTATCTCCCTCTCCCCAATCTCCTTAAGTGATCTTATTCACCTTCAGAGTGAGGACAGCTGGGCTCAAAGAAGTGGTGTGATCTGTCCAAAGTCATGCTGTGTGCCAGCATCGAAAGGGTGTGTTTAAATCCCCTGTGTGCTAGATGCTGGGGATACAGATTCAAATAAGATGCTCTTCTTTTGTTTTGTTTTTACTTATTGCTTTTATTTTTTAAATTGGAGGATAATTGCTTTCCAACGTTATGTTGGTTTCTTCTGTGCAACAACATGAATCAGCTCTAAGTATACATATATTTTGGAGAAGGAAATGGCAGCCCACTTCAGTATTCTTGCCTGGAAAATCCCATGGATAGAGGAGGCTGTAGGCTACAGTCCATGGGGTCGCAAAGAGTCAGACATGACTGAGCGACTTCACTTTCATACACGTATTTCCTCCCTTTTGAGCCTCCCACCCACCCCCCCTCATTCCACCTCTCTTGGGCATCACAGAGCACACAGTTGGTAAGATGCTCTTCTTTCTCCTCCAGCTACTGCAACCTGAGTGGCCCTTCCCCCCCCCCATTTACCCCCTCCCCCCCTCCCAGCCCCACCCCACCCCACCGCCTCTCTCCTGTCTACTTATCCCTCAGGTTAGGAAGTCCCTTCATCTGGGAAGCTGTTCCTGACTACTCCTAAGACTGGCTGGGCTCTTTCCTCCTCCTGTGGGCTTCACAGTACTCCCTACTGACTCCCTTGCATTTCTCACATTACCTTGTAATGATTTGCTTGTCTTTTTTCCTTACTGGGCCTCCATTTCTTATAGTTTTAAGATCTTTCCTCCGCTTGAGCTGAGAAGAGCAGAGCAAGCACGCTACTAGAAGCCACATCAACTTTTCCATTTTTTCAGGAGGGCCAACTGCCAGGGCAATTGATAATAAAATCTCATGGAGGGCAGCAGCCTGTATTTTCAGACACCATCCTATCCCTGCTGCTGCTGCTGCTGCTGCTGCGTCGCTTCAGTCGTGTCTGACTCTGTGAGACCCCATAGACAGCAGCCCACCAGGCTCCCCTGTGGGGACTAGCAGACTTCTGGAAGTCCCTACCACCCCAGTGATTCTAAATTTAATATAGCCCATGTGTGGGAAAACAGGATCTATTTTTTGTTATTAAAGTTCTGAAGGATATTATTTTGCATAGACATGAATGAAAATCTAGCTTGCTCAATAGGTGAAAAAAATCAATGTAGCATATATAGATTGTTAGATGAAGGCATCTTTCCAACTCAAGGCCTGCTTTCAAGTAGGCTAGGGAACACTGCCATCTAGTGGGTAGTAAAACATTCTTCCTGCAACTACATGCTAGGAATTGTGATTGCTTAGTTGTTAAGTTGGTTCTGTCTCTTTTGAAACCCCTTGAACTGTAGCCTGCCAGGCTCCTCTGTCCATGGAATTTTCCAGGCAAGAATACTGGATACTGGAGTGGGTTGTATTTCCTCTTCCAGGGGATATTCCTGACCCAGGCATCAAACCCGCATCTCCTGCATTGTAGGCAGATTCTTTACCACGGAGACTCCTGGGAAGATGGTACATGCCATGAATATGCTGTGCCTTGCAGTCATTCAGTTGTCTCCAACTGTTTGCGACCCCAAGGACAGTAGCCCGCCAGGCTCCTCTGTCCATGGGGATTCTCCAGGCAGGAATACTGCAGTGGGTTGCCATGGGATCTTCCCAATCCAGGGATGGAACCCAGGTTTCCCTCATTGCAGGTGGATTCTTAACCATCTGAGTCACCAGGGAAGCCCCGAATACTGTTTGGTAAATTACTGTGAAGAAGTTACTATCATTCTGAAACTGAGATGAGGAAGAATCTTCGTCCAAGCTCATTCAGGTCAGTGGCAGAATTTTCTTTGGGATTGTAAAATTCATGATGGCTTGCTTCTTAAAGGACAGCAAGAGAATGTCTCCACCCTCAAAAAGTCTGAGCCTCGGCTAAAGGGCATCTTCCTGGTTAGGTCAAGGTTACCAGGATCACTCCCCTTTTGATTAATTTAAAAACAACTGATTTGGAACCTTAAATATATTCATAAAATCCAGTTGCCTTTGCTATATAATATAACCTATTCAAGGGATAACTCTGTAGAGGTCAAGCATCATACAGGGAGGCATTTTACAATTCTGCCTACCATAAGGACTTTTGTCAAGCTTTGGAATATTTTCTAATCTGATAGGTGAGAAATAGTTTCTCAGTGTTTTAATTTGCATATCTCTTACTTTGAGCAGAGTTTTGTTTTACATATTCAAGCACCATTTATATAATCTTTTTGGGTACTGATTCTTTCTGTCTTTTGTCCATTTTTTCTATTGAGTTGGTGGCTTTTTTCTCTCACACGTTTTAGAACTCTATAAGTTAGAGAAATTAGCCCTTTATCTGTGAAATACATTACATATATTTTCTCTCAGCTTGTAATTTGTCTTTTGTCTCCAAAAATTAATTGGTGCAAATATTTGTGGTTGCCAAGGTTTTTATAGTCAAACACCTTGAAGTATATCTATTTTTTAAATCCATTTTAAGTTAATATTTTAAATCATTATTAAAAGTTTCAAATGTATGTAAGAATAGACGAAACAGAATAATGAGCCCTCGTGTATTCATATACACTGATGTTAACAGTTACACATTTGTAGGCCAACCTTGTCTTACACCAAAGACTTTCAACTGGGGGTATTTTGTCTCACAGGGGATATTTGGCAATGTCTGTTGACATTTTTGATCATTATAACTGGGGAGTGCTCCCAGCAGCTACAGAGTAGAGACCAGGGATGCTGTTAAACAGCAAACAATGCAAAGGGGAGCCTCCCACAACAAAGAGTTATCTGAGTCAAAATGTCAATAGTGCCCATGTTGAGAAAGTCTGATTTGTACCTTTACTCTTCCTTTCCACAGTGATTATTCCAAAGAAAATATCTGTAAATATCTATGTAATGGCATATAGATAAAGCCATTACAGTAAAAATCACGGTCCTGGGACTTGAATGGGGGTCCAGTGGTTAAGAATCCAAGCTTCCACTGCAAGGGTCATAGGTTCGATCCCTGGTTGGGGAACAAGATGCCATGTGGTGCAGCTAAAAACAAACAAACACACAAGTCTTTAAAATGGGTAACCAACAAGGACTTATTGTGCAGCACATGGCACTCTGCTCAATGTTATGTGGCTGCCTGGATGGGAGAGGAGTTTGCAGGAGAATGGGTAAATGTATATATGTATGGCTGAATCCCTTTGCTGTTCACCTGAAACTATCACAACATTGTTAATCGACTATACCCTGATACAAAATAAAAAGTTTAAAAGAAAAAAACCCCACAATATTATTATTATACCTAATACCTAAACATCATAAAATGTTCAGTTGGCGTTTAGATTTCCCTTACATTTTTTATGTTTCATTAGTTCACACAAGATCCATATATTGCCTTTATTATCAAGTTTTTTTGTACTCTACAAATCCATTCTTTTGCCTTTTTTTTTTTTTCCTTCTCATCTTCCCACTTAGTTGTTGAAGAAACCAGGTTATTTGTCCTGTAGCATTTCCTATACTTTGGATTTTGCTGATGGCATCGTTATGGTGTTTCTCATATTTCTATCCCCAGGATTTCCTTAAACTGGCAGTAGATTTCCAAATCACATTCAATTTGGGGGTAACAATAGGTGGTGCATTATCTTTAAAGAAATTTCCAGGAAAAAGTCAGTGAGTCTTTGTTTCTAAATATAACCTTGTTGATCGAGAAAATAAGTTCGGAACTCTTGACATTCTCATATTAGCAGATTTAAGAGCGGAGTCTTTAGAGTTCATCAGCAGTTTTCTCAGATGGCAACTGCACCTGGGATGATGGCCCTTCTGGGCACTGATCGAAGCCTCAAGAGTCCCATGTAATTTCCCTGCCCACAGCCCAGTGCCTCAATGAGATAACCTGAGACTAAGATGAAGGGCTTCCAATTTCCTGACAGCCTCTGAACAAGTTATATCTAGTCTCTTGGGGATAAAATAATAAACTCTACCGAAGGGAGATAGAAAAGAGCATCTGATTCAAAACAAGGTGTTCATCCTATTCGTTAGAGGTAAGGATTTAGTCAGAAGCAAGTTCTGAAGGAGATTAAGGGTCTTCTGTGTGGATATACAGATATGCAGGCATCAAGACACCCCAAAGCCACTGGAGTGGCAACAGTTAGAACAGCTACTGTCCTGCAGGTTCATGTGTAGAAGGAGACTTTGCCGGGTGAGCTGTTTTCAAGTTTCCTGTTTACTACACAATAGTGCTGGTGATGCGAGTCTGCACAGGCAGTGGGTTGCCAGTGGCTTTCCTGACATCACCCCTCACTGCCCCCTTGCCTTGGGCAATATCATTGTAGAATTCCCCTCTGGTCTCTGGGGAGATACCTCCCAGGGAACAGCTTTCTCTGGCACCCTAGAGAATGAATTTCAGGGAAGTACCGGAGGGAAGATTTCCAGCAAGTTCCCTGGGTACAGCATCCCAGGGACATCCTTGTCACTGGCATGCCTGCTCCAACAAGGTCTAGATCTCAGCTGGGCGGTTTGTTTAGCTGGAGAAACAGTGGCTGCTTCTTATAGTGTATTCTTGAGAGGTGTCTTCACTTCCTCGGGTGCTGAAATAGAGCATCTAAGGAATTTCCTCCTCTCTGAGATCCAGACCTCACCGGAGAGGAGGAAAGTGACAGTAGCCACTGTGATGCTGTACTGGTGGAACTTGTGGGAAAATCTTCCCGCCGGAGCTTGACAGTGAATTTGGGGCCGAGAGGAAATACATTGATACCTGGCACACATTCGGACACCAGCCCTCCTCGTCACAGTTTGCCTGTGGCATATAGAAAAAAATAACTGCGTTCACTTTGCAGGTTTCTGTGCCGATGAAAGTGAAATGGCACATGTAAAATGTCTGGGGACTTACCTGGTGGTCTAGCAGCTAAGACTCCGTGCTCCCAATGCAGGGGGCCTGGGTTCAGTCTCTGGTTGGAGAACCAGATCCTACATCTGTAACCAAGAGTTCACATACCACAACTAAAGATCCCGCGTGCTGCAAGGAAGATGGAAGTTCCCACATGCAGCAAAGACCTCGTGCAGCCAAATAAATAAACGTTTTTTAAAAAGGAATGTTTCAAAGGTACAAATGTTAGGATAGGATTAAAAATTATTTGGCTTTAAAGATGCCTGTCCTTGGTTTCAGGCTCTCCTATGATAAGTTTGTTGACTTTTCTCAGGCCACTTGAAGTTTCTCCTGAGCCCAAGTTCTGTTTCTGATTTGTTATTTGCTGAAGCACAGTCACTTGGTGGCAGATAAGGCGGCTGTAGCCTCCCACAAGTGAAGGGTTCAATCTGTATTTTCCTTCAGCATCCAGGCAGTCCCTCTCAGGGACTGGCCTGTTTTATTTATTTGTTTTCATTCCTTCTCCTTTAATAAATCAGAAAATACAAGCTTAAATCATTCACCAACAGCAAGTAACTTAAGTTCTCTGAGGCTCAGTTTTTCCACTTGAAAATTAGGGAGTAACAATATGTATCTGGCTAGAGTCATGTGACACCCAAATGAATTTATATACATGAAGCTGCTTTATACACCAGGGTATCTTCCTGACCCAGGGATCGAACCCAAGTCTCCTGCAGTGCAGGCGGATTCTTAACCATCTGAGCCACCAAGGAAGTCCCTTATATACCACAGAGCATATAAATATAAGGAACTATCTTCAACAATCAAAAACTCATTCTGTGAAAACACTGAGGCAGGAGTGCGGAGGCGATGAAGAAGGTTGCCTGTTTTATTTACTAGCGTTATATTATTCACACACAATAAAATTCACCTATGTTTAGTATACAGTTTATACTGTATACCAAGCTGTATACAGATCTTGAAACCACCACATTAAGATACAGCATATATCCTTGACCCTCAAAGTTTCCTTAGCCTCAATTACTTTTGAATACTTGAATTACATCCTTGCACTTTTCACTTTCAATACTAAGACTCACTGGTCACCAAATTTCATTTTTCTGAGAAACATCCCTGTTTTTGTCTACTGTGCAGAGGAGAAGTAACACCCAACAGGTTTAGAGTTCAATAACTATTTTCCTGGCTCAAATGCAAAGATCCATCCCAAGTTTTTCTTAGCATTTACCTCCACCCTTCAAGTGTGGTGATTAGTGATCTCGTATGTTTTAATACCTGGAGGAGACCTCCTAGAGTAGCACCCACCCACTCACTCTCCCTAGGAAAGCCCTTCCACCTGGGGTGAGGGTGGGGGAAATGGCATGTCCAGGGGACAATGTGTCCCACCACCTCCCCCATATACGTATCAGCTTAGAGCTTACTGGGTCACCTGACCCAGAGTCAGTCAGATTCTCATGCTCAGGAACCGCAAGGATGGACCACAGGGACACAAAATGTCGCTGGACTGTCATTGGAGCGGCACTGTTCCAAAGATCCTGGACACACAGTCTAAGGACTCTTGCTGTTGACACCCCCCAGAGTTACCCCCAAGGTTCTGTCCCTTCTCATTTCCATGTACTTGCCCTTTCCTTCCCGCTGAAGTTAACCAGTTAGTGTCTGTTGTGTGCAATCTAAGAATAATTCACTAAACTGAAATATATACTAATCGGCACAATTTCCCCTCAAAAGTAGACTAGAATTGTTCTGGTAAGTCCAAGATAAGAAGCCAGCAGATTCTGTTGGGTGAGGACCTGTTTTTCAGCCATCTTCTCACTGTTTCCTTACATGGTGGAAGGAGTGAGGGAGTTCTCTGGGGTCTCTTTTTATAAGGGCACCAATTCCATTTACAGGGACTCTACCTGTACGATCTAATTATTGGCCAAAGCCTCCACCTCCAAACCCTATCACACTGAGAATTAGGTTTCAATATGTAAATCTCGGAGAGACACAAACATTCAGTCTATAGCAGACTCTAACCCCATATGACTGATGTCCTTGCAAAAAGGGGAAATTTGGGCAGAGACACAGATAGCAGGAAGATCACGGGAAGAGGCAGGGGGAGAAGTCAGCCATCCATAACGGAGAGAGGCCTGGAACAGATCCTTCCCTCATGGCCCTCAGAAGAAACTAAAGTCTGCTGTTAGAAAACAGAGCTTCAGTCACGGCTGGCTCAGCAGTAAAGAATCCGCCTGTGATGCAGAAGGTGAGGATTCAATCCCTGGCTTGGGAAGATCCCCTGGAGGAGCACATGGCAATCCACTCCAGTATTCTTGCCTGGAAAATCCCACAGACAGAGGTGCCTGGTGGGCTACAGTTCATAGGGTCACAGCGTTGTATGTGACTAAGCAGGCAGGCACACACAAAGCTCAACAATTTTTGCTTCATTTACAATAACAAGACATAAGACATGATTTGCTCTCTCCTTCATATAAGATGTTCCTACTAACTCATCAGCTGAGTGTGGACTGTATACTCCTAGGCCCTCCCACTCTAAGGGAACCCAAATAAATCTCAGTCAAGGTCCAGGCAAGGCTTTCTATCCTGTTGTAATGGCTAATTTTATGGATCAACTTGACTCTGCCACAGGGTACCCAGATATTTGAATAATTATTATTCTGAGTGTTTCTGTGAGGGTGTTTGTATGAGATTAACATTTAAATCAGTAAACTGAGCACAATGCAAATTGCCCTCCATAATGTGGGTGGCCCTCACTCAATCAAATGAAGGTCTTGCTACCTTCAGGGGAGCTACCTAACCCTTCTTCCCCTTCAGGGAGCACTCTCCTGCCTGGGAGCCTTTGAACTGATTTCTCGTTTTACAGCAGTTTGAGGTCTTTGGACTCAAAATGAGACATTGAGTCTGCAGATTTTAGACTAGCCAGCTTCCATAATCAAATGAGTCAATTCCTTTTTTCCACATATATATGATATACCCCGGTGGTTCCATTCCTCTGGTGAACCCTAAAAATCCATCTTTCCTTATGTAGCCAATAATTCATTTTCGTCAAACAAATTTACTCAACAACTAACTTCTGTAAAATTACTGCTATGAATTTTGTGAAATATTTCTTCATATCCAAATTCCTTCAGAAATGGTTTGGGTTTAAGAAATAAAATATAAATAAATATAAAATGAAAGAGAAATTTTAAAAAGTTTCTGCCTGGAATGCATTTGTTTTGAAATAAGAACACTCAGGGGACATCAAGAAGATTCAATGATTTCTTTATACAAATGACAACAAGCAGATCAAAATATGTCTTCTGTAACTAGGGAATTTCTCAGGATCAGTATTCACTGTTCTGATACTTGAAAATGAAAACAACCTTTTAAAGTGAGAATGAAATATACAATGTAAAGAGAAATTATAATGGCTTAGAAAAAAGGTTTACGTTCATCATTGATTGCCTTCATTGTGTGTTTTTATCATTTCCTTGGTGCTTTATAATCACCTGTTTACTATCTTTTAAGGTTGACTAATCATCCTTACAATTAATGCATCTCATATTATCTATTATTAAAATGTTATCTTAAAAATAAAAATCTTAATTCTGATACATTGAATTTGAACCTTTTTCCTACTCTTTTTTTTTTTTAACCTGTGTATGTCATAGGTAACCTAAAACATAAGTGAAACTATTTGAATACAATTTAGGGTTGGGGAGCTGGGTATAATGGATGCTCTACAAATGATATTACTAAAAGCTCAAATGAGCTTTTCGAGTCAGGGAGTAAAGAATTATTATTCGTTCCCCTATGCAGTTTTCAGAAAGATAGAGATTATCATGTAATAGGAAATTTCTGCACTCTGGCTAAAAATCTTGATAATTTAGTTTAGCCTTAATAAATAATAACAAATTTTTAAAAGGTATGCATCATCTTAATTGGTTCTACTGCTTTTCATTAACATTTTAAAATTCCTTTTTATTTTTTAATTTATTAAAAACTTTTTAGTTAGACTGTACGACTTGTGGGATCTTCATTCCCTGACCAGGGATCAAACCCAGGCCCTTGAGAGCGAAAGTGTGGAGTCCTTTCCACTGAATCACCAGTGAGTTCCTGCCTTACACTAACATTTTAATTTAGCATCATTCTTTATATCACACTAAATGATTTTGCTTTATTTATTATCATATAATAGTGTTTCTTTCCTCTTTCACAACCTGATTATGAATGTTATTGGGCAAGACAAGAAGACACAGACCTACAATGCCTGGTAGTGAGGTCTGTGCTAAGCTACAAGTGGCTAATAGAAAGATTATATAAAAATACTCACAATTTTTCAAAAGTTGTACAATAAATTAAAGAATTATATATGAGTCAATCAATCCCATGGTTTCTTATTACAGATAAGATAGTATATTTGGATGCTGAGAGAAAAATTCTAATTAAATGATTAACTACTTATAAGTTTTTTCCAAATACCTTCAAAATTATTTTCTTATAAATGGTTCTTCAAAAACAATGTGAAACCATAAGTTTTGGAGACATTCCCTAGTACTCTGAGGGCCCTCTGTCTCTTGGAGAAAGGAGTATTTTTAGAACCTCTTTCTTTCCAGGTGTAGACTTAAGAGTCTGAAGATCTGAGGTCTCAACCTACCACAGCCTAGTTGTGTGAGATCTTGGACTTGTGATTTAGCTTCTCAGTTTTGTAAAAAGAAAGTGGGAAACAACTGCCTTACTTGGCAACTAAGAGGATTTAGTAGGATCATGTACATTATGATAGTGTAGAACAGTCAGGTCCTATGGAAACAAAATGTGAACCACTTATGTAATTAAAATTTTTCTGGTAGCCATATTTAAAAAACGGGCTTCCCTGGTAGCTCAGAGGATAAAGCATCTGCCTGCAATGCAGGAGACCCGGGCTCGATTCCTGGGTTGGGAAGATCCCCTGGAGAAGGAAATGGCAACCCACTCCAGTATTCTTGCCTGGAGAATCCCATGGACAGAGGAGCCTGGTGGGCTATAGTCCACGGGGTCGCAAAGAGTCAGACACGACTGAGCGACTTCACTTTCTATTAAAAAAACAAAAAGTGAAATTATTTTTAACAATATTTGTACTCAACCCCATATATCCGAAGTATTATTTCAATATTATTTCAATAAAAGAAATTATGGAAGTATTTTACATTCTTTTCACATTAAATCTTTGAAATCTGGTGTGTTTTACATTATGGTACATTTCAGGTGTTCAATAGTCATCACGTGGCTAGTGGCCACCCAACTGAATAACACTGGTAGAGATCTGAATTAATCTGTCACATTACTTAGTTGATCATTTAGCAGGCAAAGCAGGGGGATCTAATCTATGCTGGTGATACAGTTTTTTCAGACTCTGGGGGCTTCACAATTTTTGCTGAAGGACGCATCATCTCCTTTGAATTAAAAAAAAAAAAAAGCAACACTAAAATGTATAAAGTAAAACTTTCTTCACACCATCCCCAAACTAACCAATCCTCTTAACAACTACAGATAACATTTGGGGAGGTGGGCTTCATTAAGATGCTTAGGAAATCAATTCTTATATTGCTTCTGTAGATTTTCAACTATGGTAACCTCTAAATTCTACCTCTCATCATTTTCATATGGAAGACATTTTTCTTTCCCAGATTTTTAGCTCTGGAAAGAAGTAACATTATGTATTTTGCTTTATATATGTTACAGACTACCTGAATATAATTTTTTATATATTTTAAAATATATACTTATTCTTTGGGCTCTTTTCATCAGTGATGCTGTTTTAATCGTGCCTGAATGAAGAAATTAGACGTAAGATTTACTGTTTTGATTGACTGGTGTTTCAAAGTCAAATTATACAGTGGTCATCAGAATTCTTACTCTGGAAACTTGGTCATCTATTGATAGTTTTCCAAAGAATGGATTCTTTATTTAGAATTTAGATTTTATGTTACATATCACCCCAAAGATAACTAGAATCATATGATGATGCTTTGTACATTTTGAACTCTGTCAAAAAGAAATACAATGTGGCAGGTGGCAGGAGATGTGCGGTGTCTGCAGGGTGTCTGCAGTTGAGAAAGCATTGCTTTCAGAAAGGTGGTGCTGTGCGTAGTTACCAGCTATTTCTTTCCTTCTGAGAATGATAATTCCATGCAAAGTTAAGAAACGGGAAAACAAACTTGTATTAACATTGACAGCTATGGTAGGTAAAAACAAAAGATTTAACAAGACTGGTTATCCGGTGTACTATGCCCACAAAGAAAGTTGAGAAATTTGTACAATGACTAAAAGCAATAATAATAACTTTAAAAGCTAGAAGTAATTAATATTTGGGCTTCGCGGTGGGGGCACCGGGGTAAAGAAGCCGCCTACAACGCAGGAGATTGGAGTTCAATTCCTGGGTCGGGAAGATCCCCTGGAGGAAATGGCAACCCACTCCAGTATTCTTGCCTGCAAAAACTCAAGGACAGAGGAGCATGGGGGCCTACAGTCCATGGGGTTGTAAAGATTCAGACACAATTGAGCAACTAAACAACAAAAACAAGGTTTTCCTGCTCCTTCAAAATGCAACGGCAGCTGTATTCCAGCGCCTAGAACAGCACTGGTTCCTCCAGGCACTCAATCGATGGGTTTGCGGCAGGATTAGGCCTTCTAGTACCACCGAAGTGAAGTGAAAGTGGCTCAGTCTTGTCCGACTCTTTGCGACCCCACGGACTATTTAGTCCATGAGATTCTCTAGGCCAGAATACTGGAGTGGTAGCCTTTCCATTCTCCAGGGGATCTTCCCAACCCAGGGATCGAATTTAGTTCTCCCTCATTGCGGGCGGATTCTTTGCCAACTGAGCCACAAGGGAACCATAGTTTAGTCAAAGTAAATAAGGCAAAATATAAAAGCTCTTAATACAATAACGGGGCTGCGGAACAAGGATTTTTAGAAAAATTAGGAGGTACCACACATACAATACTTTGTTCTTTCGGTGTTTACATCTAGCAGGGGCGAAAAAAAAAACATTCACTTTGAACGGAAGTTGGGACTGCAGAACAGAAGCCGGGACCTAGAACCATCCGGGCCCAACTACACGCCCCGCCCACCACGCAGGCGCAGGAAGGGGCGGCGCCGAAACGGGATGGGGCGAGAGGCGATTCGTCGGATTCCGATAGCTCCGCCCTACGCCTAGCGTCAGGCGGTTACGTGATCGTCCAGGGCCGGCGGGAAGCGTTTCAGTGTTTTCACGCCAGCGCGCGCCCGCACTGAAGCGGCTACTGGCCCAAACGTGGGCTGGCTGTGAACCCCCGCGAGAAGCAGCGGTCACAACTTCCTGAGTTCGCTAGAAGGACTGCACGCTTCCATCCGGTAAGTGTGAGAAGGGTGGCTGGAGGGGGGTCCGCAGGGGTTGCTAGATGAGGCCTTTGGGGCTTCCGCCGGCCAGAAGTCGCGTACTGCTCTCATGACTGCCTGGCCACTGTCGGGGTCGGGGTGAAGAGGCAATTGAACGGTCGCGGGATGGGGTGGGGGCGGGGGGCGGTGAGACTGGACCCTGTCCCATTAGTTAGGTCAGTTTTGGCGCGCTTTCCCGTCCGCCCTCGCTATTGGCTGGCGGGCGCCGTCCCAGGCACGCCCATGGGTTGGAGGGCCTCGGCGAGCTGAACCTTCTCTCTCCTCTTTGGCTTCTGGGTCTCTGTCCCGAGGACAAATTGGCGGGGTCTCGGGGAGGTTTCTGTGCAGCTGTTTGGTGTGAGGGCATCAGTGTGGGTGTACCTGGTCAAGAGGAACATGTTCCGTCCTCTTGAACTGGTGGAAATCCATTGTTGTTGTCTAGTCGCTAAGTCACGTCCGACTCCACGACTGTAGCCTGCCAGGCTCCTCTGTCCATGGGATCTCCCAAGCAAGAATACTGGAGTGCGTTGCCATGTCCTTCTCCCAGGGGATCTTCCCAACCCAGGGATCGAACCCGCGTCTCCTGCATTGACAGACTGTTTCTTTACCACTGAGCCTCCGTGATGGTCTGCTAACTGGGTTCATGGGAGAAGATCCCTGAATCCTGCGCCTGCTCATTTAAAGAAAAAATGAACGTGGTGACAGTTGGTTTCATCAGTTTATCAATATTTCCTTGGACTCAGTCCTATGCCAAGGTTTTCAATCTAAAATAACTAGATAATAAAAAGTAAGGATGTCGGGGGAGTGTATCATTACACTCAAATGAAGAGTTAGTGAAGAGTTCAGGCAAGTAAAGAGTTAGGTTTGACCCGTGGCTTTCAACTCTTTAAATCATGACGTCTACTAAATCACATTTTTTACATCGCAATTTAGGACGCATTTCTCAGCTAAATTAGAACCTTCAGGAAGCAGTATTTATTCCTCCTATGCCATACACTTTGATGTTTTAAACACCCACTAAGTGATTTTGGAATCCCAGGCTGTGACGGGCAGTTTGAACACCACTGTGCTGGCTCAGCACGACCAGCATTTGCTTAACATTAAACAGACTAGAAGATAGGATGTGTCACAGCATTAGACTTTCTTTCCTAAGCTTTTTTGATTGCATTTGTGTGTGCTGGTGCACAGCATAAAATGTATTCACATGGGTTGGGTCATAGTCAAAGTTTAGAAGTCACTGCACTGAGCAAAGAAAGGCATAGCTACAGAAATCAGTGAGATCTCTATGAGAGACAGATGTGAGAAGAGAGATGGCTGAGGAGTTCACATTTGGGTTTGGAGTGAGTGGAGCCCAATGCTCTGGTTAATAAGACTTCGGAGCCTTTTGTCTCCTCCCTCTTCTTTGCATCCATCAGTACCTCAGTTAATGGTGGTTAAACATTCCCTACACATGGAAATGTATAATCTTATTTGATTAGATACTAAGTATTAAGTTATTGCTTGTTACCAGAGCCAAGTTTATTATAGCTTAAATCTGCCTTTGAAACAGCAAACTTAGGATGCTGTTCTTGACCTGATCATACCCGAATGTCTGTGTTTAACTTTTCCTACTGACCATTTTTCAGATCTTTGGGAGCCCTGCATTTAACCCAGAACACCATCATGTTTTGTAAATTTGCTTAGAATACATATTTTCGCATATGTAACAGAATTTTACCAGTCAGAATTACTTTGTGTGTGTGTGTGTATGTATAAAGTAGGGATATTAAGAGTCATTAGCTTTAGTCACTTGTCATTGACAGGGCTGAGATTGGGTACAGTGAGAAAAGATTCCATCTTTTTATGGTTATGATTTTTTTATTTTAATTTTACGATTGTACTTTGAGCAAAAACTGAATTTCACTTGCTGATGCAGATTATTCTGTTTTTGAATTGCTAGTCTTCTGTTCTTCGTCAGGTGTGTAATGAGTCACAGCATGAAGCAGAAACAAGAAGGACTCCAAGAGAATGTAAAGGTATGTGATGCAGTCACTTTCAGCTGTTGTAGAAAGCAGGTAGGTAGATGTTTTTTGACATAATTTTGTCAAATGTAACTTGGCTATAATTTCTGTGAACCTTGACTTAACTAAATTTTGAGTCTGAGGCCAAGTAACAATAGAGGACTATTTAAAATGAATTATGGTTGAATATTAAGTTTTGTGATCCAAGTACATAGGATTTTTTCCATTTATTTAGGTCTAAGTATTTTGTTCTTTTTAATACTATTGTAGCTGGAATCATTTTCTTAGTTAAATTTTTGGTGATACAATTGACTTTTGTATCTTGATCTTGTTTCTTTCAACCTTGCTGAACTTGGTTATTAGTTGTAATAGTTTTTTTAGTAAATTCCTTTGGGCTTTCTATATATAAGACTTTATTCCTTTGTTTTTACTCTTACTACATTTCATGAGATGATTTTATTAAAATCCTTTATGTGTATATTCAGATTAGATCTTTGATCACAGAGACATTTTGCATTATTACCTTGCCTTAGTATCTTCCTTACATTATTTTTCTTGAATAATAGTTTGTACTATGTGATTTGATTCCATCATCTTCCATAAAGGGTAATAACATCTTCCAATTGTGCTTTGTATGTGTGTGTTTAAACTTTTTATTAGGAAAATATTAAAAAATAATAATTTAATCTCAATTTACTTCCTCCATTTTCAGCAATTATCAGTATTTCAGTTCAGTTGCTCAGTCGTGTCCAAAGACCCCATGGACTATCAGTATATGGCAGTATCAGTCTTATTTTACTCTTTCTTTCTTCCACTGAATTATTTTGAATCAAATCCCAGACAAATAATTTATATAATTCCAGCAGAGTCTAACATTTAAAGAGAAGTTGAATATTTAGTAGCTATAGTGCAACTATCTGGGATATAAAAGGACGTGGGTTCTGTTTGGTTCTGCCTCCAAAACTGTGATGTTGGGTGAGTTATTCACCATCTCCGCCTCAGTTTACTCATCTGTAAAATGAGCGAGTTGGACTGAAGCTAGTCTGTAAGAGTATATTTTAGGAGTTTGTGGATTCCTTGCCAGTCATACACAAAATGCTATGTGTGTGCTTGTTTTGTTGTTACTGTTTTCTGAGGAGGTTTGCAGAATATAAAATTGTTTTCTAAAAAGATTAAGACTCATTAATATACGAGAACCTTTCTGGCTGTAAAGAACTTATTCTAATGCAAGATCTGTATGAATAAAATGATAATAGCAATATTACATTTGGGTGGCTGGATGCTATGAAGCTTACAGTTGTGAAAGTTAAATCTTGGAAATGGTCATTCAGTATTTCATTTATCTTAGTAGCAAGCATTTAAATAAATTAACATTTCCTATTATTAAAAGGTTTCAAAGTTATATTTTCTTCTGTTTGTCTGGAGACTGTTGACTAATCTAAATTGTATCTGAAGTGTTGGTGTAATATTTATTCTCACAATAGCCAGCGTTTGCTCTTTGGTTCAATAGTGAGATCATAATCAGCAGTAGAAGCTTTACCGTGGGAAAGGTGAGCTCTGGTCCTGTGAAGTGCAGTGTGGCAGCAGTAACTTTCCCACGCTGCTTTGGTGTCATGTTCTTACTAACTTTGTTTGAGTATTCACTATTGTTTGCTATCCCATGGTGGCAGTAGAACTAATGATTTTTTGCAAATATAGTGGAGAGATCTTTTAGATCAGGAAATATACAGGAAGGTATTTACATATTACAAGGAAGGCAATTTTTCCCCGAAACAATAGCTTGGGCATTTTGGAGTTCTAGTATGTCTCAAACACTGACATTTTTGCTGTCTGCTAATGAATGGTCTTAGAAGCAAACTGCTTCTACACTCAGGTAAAGGTTGAGAGGGAGAAGCAGGTCTTTACATGTGTAATGTTATTAAAATTATATTCTTCTGGTGAATTCATTATAAATATGTTAGGGGATATTCACAATTTAAAGAAAGCCTAAGAGGAATCCTTTTGATTAGGGGAGAGAAATATTTTGCAATGTAAATAATTAACCCTTTCCTCCAATTTACCCCTTTTGTGGGTTTCTGCCATAAATGTAATGGTATTTGGTACATTTCTAGTTTCTGTGTGGAAGATCTTTTTTTATTAGATGGAATACAGATATTTCTGGTATTCTGGAATTTCATCATATATGAAGTATTAGAACTTAAAAATGTTGTATTTTTGTTTTAACTAAACAAATGACTATGACTGTAGCAAGAACATACATTGAAATGGGAGAAGAATGACTTGTTTGTGTCAAGTCTGAGTAACTTGATTTATTTTTAGAATTTCTTTAAACTTTATTAGAATTTTAGGGAAATAATAAACTTGCTAGTTGATCAAGCTATGTGTAATTTTATAAAATTTTATACCATATCAATCATTAGTGTCCTTTGGGTTGTTTTGTTTTTGTAAATTATAGTAGGATTGAGATAGTAACAGTCCATATAGTAACTTAGTAACCAGATAATTTTTATGTTGACTTTCAGAGTAGTCCTGTTCCAAGAAGAACTCTGAAGATGATTCAGCCTTCTACGGCTGGATCTCTAGTTGGAAGAGAAAATGAGGTGTGTATTGTTGAGCTAGAATGGGGTACAAATGATACTGCACTTACATTAAAAACATTGCAAAGACTTACTTGGTCAGAAATACCTAAATCATTGAAATTGGGAAATAATTTAGGGATAACAATTATATATTCCCCACAGAAGTGGTTTTTGTTTTAATTTCAGTTTAGGAAGTTGAAAGTTGGTATGAATATCTGTAGTAGAACTGGGATAATAAATTATGAGTCAACCTATAGGCATAATGTTTGATTTCTTTCTCCTTTTTATTTTAAGAATAAAATGTTAGATTCAATCATTTACCCCTGTATGTAAATAATGAAATCATGGATGAGGGTTTCTAGACTTGTATGGGTTGAAAATCATGCCTTCCTGTGGTACTGAATTATTTAGTGAAATGAATTCGGCTAACCCTTAGACCCAAGTCTAATCTAAAATAATTGCTGTAAATAAAATTCCTAAAATATGATGATACATTTTTATAGAGTTTTGAATTTATAATTTTTTAAAAGAGCCAAAGATATCAAAAAGATGAATTCTTTAGTTTTAATTCAAAAGAGAAAGCTATTCAGCTTTCTTGTTCATTAAACAAAATGACTGATGTACATATTTTCATTATAGTTGGTTAAAGGCTTGTCCAAACAGAAACATTGGAATGACCAGTTAATATCTAAGACTTCCAGCTCTGGAGTTGTTACTGACCAAGAACGTAGTAAAAGTAAAACTCTTGGAGGAGTCAGCCAAGAAGCATTTGATCTTATGATCACAGGTACAAAAAACTATGTATATATGCAGCTTTTATCTTAAAAACTTAAATTATAATAAGGGTAAATATTATTTGTTATGAATTCTGCCTACAGCTTTTTAATCTGTTAAAATATTTTGCTTTAATGTTTTTGATAATTTAAAATTTATGGTTGGAAATATATAAAATATAAATTTGGACAGGTACTATGGTTTGGTAAGATCCATATATGGGTGAAATATTAAAGGAAAGGAATCATATGACAGCTTTGATATGGGACATGTAAGACTTAGAAATAGTCTCTTCAGAAGAAAACTGTCTAGAGAATGAATTTGTGGAGAAGAACTTGAAGAAAAGACACCAGGAGAATGATATAAAGGAACAGTAGGAACAATAAGAGGAGTGAAGATGAGTGAGAAGCATGTCTCTGTGATAATTACTGGTTTTAATGGAATGGCAGTAGAATTCAGAAAATAGTGATGTTATATAAGTATTATGGAAGGTGATTACTTCTGTTCTAATAATGAGTCATCGGATATTATTACTGAGGAAAAAATTTGAGACCTGGAGAAGTTAATGGTCCGAAATGCAGTACTTGGATACAACCTCAAAAACGACAGAATGATCTCTGTTCGTCTCCAAGGCAAACCATTCAATATCACAGTTATCCAAGTCTATGCCCCAACCAGTAACGCTGAAGAAGCTGAAGTTGAATGGTTTTATGAAGACCTACAAAACCTTTTAGAACTAACACCCCAAAAGATATCCTTTTCATTATAGGGGACTGGAATGCTAAAGTAGGAAGTCAAGAAACACCTGGAGGAACAGGCAAATTTGGCCTTGGAATGTGGAATGAAGCAGGGCAAAGACTAATAGAGTTTTGCCAAGAAAATGCACTAGTCATAGCAAATACCCTCTTCCAACAACACAAGAGAAGACTCTACACATGTACATCACCAGATGGTCAACACCGAAATCAGATTGATTATATTCTTTGCAGCCAAAGTTGGAGAAACTCTATGCAGTCTACGAAAACAAGACCAGGAGCTGACTGTGGCTCAGATCATGAACTCCTTATTACCAAATTCAGACTCAAATTGAAGAAAGTAGGGAAAACCGCTAGACCATTCAGGTATGACCTAAATCAAATCCCTTATGATTATACAGTGGAAGTGAGAAATAGATTTAAGGGCCTAGATCTGATAGATAGAGTGCCTGATGAACTATGGACAGAGGTTCGTGACATTGTATAGGAGACAGGGATCAAGACCATCCCCATGGAAAAGAAATGCAAAAAAGCAAAATGGCTGTCTGGGGAGGCCTTACAAATAGCTGTGAAAAGAAGAGACGCAAAAAGCCAAGGAGAAAAGGAAAGATATAAGCATCTGAATGCAGAGTTCCAAAGAATAGCAAGAAGAGATAAGAAAGCCTTCTTCAGTGCAATGCAAAGAAATAGAGGAAAAGAACAGAATGGGAAAGACTAGAGATCTCTTCAAGAAAATTAGAGATACCAAGGGAACATTTCATGCAGAGGTGGGCTCGATAAAGGACAGAAATGGTCTGGACCTAACAGAAGCAGAAGATATTAAGAAGAGGTGGCAAGAATACACGGAAGAACTGTACAAAAAGATCTTCACAACCCAGATAATCATGATGATGTGATCACTCATCTAGAGCCAGACATCTTGGAATGTGAAGTCAAGTGGGCCTTAGAAAGCATCACTACGAACAAAGCTAGTGGAGGTGATGGAATTCCAGTAGAGCTGTTTCAAATCCTGAAAGATGATGCTGTGAAAGTGCTGCACTCAATATGCCAGCAAATGGAAAACTCAGCAGTGGCCACGGGACTGGAAAAGGTCAGTTTTCATTCCAGTTCCAAAGAAAGGCAATGCCAAAGAATGCTCAAACTACCGCACAATTGTACTCATCTCACATGCTAGTAAAGTAATGCTCAAAATTCTCCAAGCCAGGCTTCAGCAATACGTGAACAGTGAACTCCCTGATGTTCAAGCTGGTTTTAGAAAAGGCAGAGGAACCAGAGATCAAATTGCCAACATCTGCTGGATCATGGAAAAAGCAAGAGAGTTCCAGAAAAACATCTTCTGCTTTACTGACTATGCCAAAGCCTTTGACTGTGTGGATCACAATAAACTGTGGAAAATTCTGAGAGATGGGAATACCAGACCACCTGACCTGCCTTTTGAGAAATCTGTATGCAGGTCAGGAAGCAACAGTTAGAACTGGACATGGAACAACAGACTGGTTCCAAATAGGAAAAAAAAAGTACATCAAGGCTGTATACTGTCACCCTCTTTATTTACCTTATATGCAGAGTACATCATGAGAAATGCTGGACTAGAAGAAACACAAGCTGGAATCAAGATTGCTGGGAGAAATATCAATAACCTCAGATATGCAGATGACACCACCCTTATGGCAGAAAGTACAGAAGAACTAAAGAGCCTCTTGATGAAAGTGAAATAGGAAAGCGAAAAAGTTGGCTTAAAGCTCAACATTCAGAAAATGAAGATCATGGCATCCAGTCCCATCACTCCATGGGAACTAGATGGAGAAACAGTGGAAATAGTGTCAGACTTTAGTTTTGGGGCTCCAAAATCACTGCAGATGGTGATTGCAGCCATGAAATTAAAAGACACTTACTCCTTGGAAGAAAAGTTAAGACCAACCTAGATAGCATATTCAAAAGCAGAGACATTACTTTGCCAACTAAGGTCCGTCCAGTCAAGGCTATGGTTTTTCCTGTGGTCATGTATGGATGTGAGAGTTGGACTGTGAAGAAGGCTGAGCGCCGAAGAATTGATGCTTTTGAACTGTGGTGTTGGAGAAGACTCTTGAGAGTCCCTTGGACTGCAAGGAGATCCAACCAGTCCATTCTGAAGGAGATCAGCCCTGGGATTTCTTTGGAAGGAATTATGCTAAGCTGAAACTCCAGTACTTGGGCCACCTCATGCAAAGAGTTGACTCATTGGAAAAGACTTTGATGCTGGGAGGGGGTTGGGGGCAGGAGAAGAAGGGGATGACAGAGGATGAGATGGCTGGATGGCATCACGGACTCGATGGACGCGAGTCTGAGTGAACTCTGGGAGTTGGTGATGGACAGGGAGGCCTGGCGTGCTGTGATTCATGGGGTCCCAGAGTCGGACATGACTGAGCGACTGAACTGAACTGAACCACATAGAAAAAAATCAATCCATGTAACGAACACAGAACTCTTGACTATACACCCTCAGTGGGATATACTATGAGGACTAAAAGAACTATAAAGACATCTTGAATTTAATTTTTGCTGTTAGTGGTATTGCTATAATAGCAGTTATGGGGGAAATTTGAGTATATTTTAGGATTGAGCAAATGGGTAGTATGTTGACATGGTTGGGTTCATGGTATGGTGAAGGGAGATAGAGTATGTAATGGGGAAGGAAAGGAACAGCTCTTTGTGGAACTGGAATTGGGAGTGTTGGTATCAACTGATTTTTCATTTTTTTAAGTACCTCTGCCAGTGAAAGAGCCCAGAAACAATGGCACTAAATAACAAGCAGCACAATCACATCCAGTTCTTGGTTTGTAAACAGTATTCTCCACTAAAACTCCCTAGAGAAATGGCTGCTTCCAGCACTGGGGCAAGCTCACTATAGAGTGAGTTTGTAATCTCTTGTGTTAGAAAACACAAGAAATCTCGTGTTAGAAAATCAACAACTGATGCAGAGGTTAAACAGATAAGGAGACTGCTTTAAGGGATCCCCTTGGCTAAGTTAGAGAAAGTTTGAATGAAGACAAGAATGGATTATAATACACTGAATTAGAAAAGAATACATGAATCCCTTCTGGTAATTGGGTAGGGGATGTTCTTTGACCAAATAATGCCAACTACTGAATATAGAAGGAACTATATAAATGGAAAATCACTACTTTTTCATCCACCATAGAAACAATAGATTTAAGAAATATTAGTGGAGCTAAAACTGGATGAAAGGTTGTTAGGGAACTGGATATTAACACCACAGACTAAAAAATTTACTCCATAGATCATTTACTTGTTACTGAAGGAAAAAAAGTGTCTGTACAAGGGATAAATCATAAACGATTGAATATAATATCTAGGATTGTGACGAATTCGTGTGTTCTTCTTCAGTGGTATACTGGGAAGGATACAAGGTATTTACACAGTGTCCTTGCCAACATGTATAGCTTGAACCTAATAATCAAAATGGACAGATCTAAATTTAAGGGCAATGTAAAAATAACTGATCTGGACTTTTCACAAATGTCACTGTTTAAAAAAATACGGCAACACATAGCAAATGCAGCAAGCACCCTTTACCAGTCTACGTGGAAGTTAAATGTGTATTGTACTTGTGTTGGAATTGTTTTGAAAGGCTGAAAATCTTCAAAACGTTGGGAAAAATAAGAGAAAAAACTGATTTGGCTTTCTAACTTTAATCTTTTTAAAAATGGTATTACTAAGTACTGAGAGACTGTAAATTTTTTTTTAATAGACAAAAAGTTACTGGGTTTTTACAGCAGTATATATAAACAGTAATGATTTCCACAGTTACACTGTAAAACATTCGTTTATTTTAGAAAATCCATCCCCTCAATATTGGAAAGAAGTGGCGGAAAAACGGAGGAAGGCTCTCTATGAGGCACTTAAGGAAAATGAGAAAGTATGTACTGGATATAATTTGTGACATTTTTAAACATTCTGGGATCATTTTTCTTCTGTCTAAGATATTTTACTAGAGCAATATAAACCAGATGTAATGTTGGCCTAATAAAAGTTGAATTAGGCAGAACTGTTAAACAAAAAGAAGCCTATTGTGTTGAGAGCCAAGGACAGCACCCTTGTTAGGAACTTTGCCCTAAATGTGTCTGTCAGCTGTATATTTGGAGGCATATAATTTGGTTTATCTTTGCAATAGAGATAGTTGCAAATCTGTGAGATATTGAACTATTTTGATTTATGTCACATAGCTTCATAAAGAGATTGAACAAAAGGACAATGAAATTGCCCGCCTGAAGGAGGAGAATAAGGAACTGGCAGAAGTAGCAGAACATGTTCAGTATATGGCAGAGATGATACAGGTGGGTGTCTTAACCGTCTCCTGACTCAGAGCCATCTGTTTTCCTATCAGGTCCAAGTAGTGTGATCAGAAAGTGTTTGGGCTCTAGGATCAGATCTCCCGGTTTGAGTTCTAGCCCCCTGCCTGGTGCCATTAAGTTAGAGTTAAGCAGGTTGTTCATCTTGTCAGGGCTCCATTCTCCTCATCTATAAAATGGAGTAATAGTACCTACTTTCTAGGCTTCCTTTGAGAAGAATGAGTTATGGGCATTTACAAAACTGGTATTAATAACTGGTGTACTGAATAGCTTAGGTCATCTTATCTGACTTTTTTTAAAATACGGAAGTAACTAATGTGTTTATAGGAGAAGGAAATGGCAATGCACTTCAGTGTTCTTTCCTGGAGAATCCCAGGGAAGCGGGTGCCTGGTGGGCTACCGTCTGTGGGGTCGCACAGAGTCGGACACAACTGAAGCGACTTAGCAGTTAGCAATGTGTTTATAAGTATTAACCTGATGACTATTAGCTTTACCAGTCTTAAAAACTAGGTCTTAAATTTATTCATGTCTGCAAAAAATCATCTTGTGGTTAGGAAGTTTTTCAAATCAAAACTTTTCTTGTACTGAATTTCTGCCTTAGATTTTAGCACCATGACAGAAAAGTTTAATTTGGAAGCACTGTAGTAGCTCTCTTAACTGCCACACGAGTATTGGTCCAAAGCAGATGGGGAAACCTGGTCCTTTACTGTAGTTTGAGAAGTACTGGTTTGAATTGTAATCTGAAAGCATCTCAGTACTTAAAAATAAGCAAATTTGTAAACACTGACTTTGCAGAAATAGGATCTAATATGGTTAGCACTTCGATATAACACGTGACTGCTTGTAAGTGAATTTAGGAGAGACATTATGAAATGAAACCTCGTTACAACAGTGAGGTTTCCTTATATCAGCATAGTAATAATTGTTTGCAAAGTTTTTAAAAGAAATTATTGGTTTATTCTTTAAAAGAGGCTGAGTCATGAACCTCTGGACAACCTTGAATCACCGTATAGTCAGGAATTTGATCCTGAACAGGCAACTGCTGAGGATTCTGAGTGAAGTAGAAGACTCAGAAATGTGTGGTACACGTGCTGAAGAAGTCGTCTCTTCCTCTACAGATGTAAAACCGAGTATATGAAATTCAGTAACTGCCAAAGTTTACCTCCACTGTAGTTCTTTGTAGCAGTGCAAATAACTTTATAATGAAAATTTGTTATCAAACTTTCTTGTTTGTATCCTGGAACCCTATTATTGTATTAAAATACAAATACTATGTATTTTTAATCTATGGTGTTTTGTGTAAATAGCATTTTCTCAGTTGTCAGACATGACTTGTGTATATGATAAATAAACTTCATTCTGTTGAGTTCTGTGTGTCTTGAAAGAATGAAATATAAAGAGTCTGTGTAGAAAATTTGTCTATTTCTGTGCTTTTTGTTTTTCCTTTCTGTTCTGCTAACTAGCTTGGAAGAACAAGGGAAAATGACTTCTCCCTCTTTAGACTGAGATAGCTGAGGTTTTCCCTCTTAAACCTGGTTGCATCTCTAGCTTACTGGAGGGGGAAGGCTCAACAGGCTGGTAGGATCGTGCTCTTCTTGGCTGGGTAAAATGCTGGCGGGGGTGCTGGTGGCCTAGAAAAGCAGAGGGTGGAACAGATAAAGAAATGCAGGAATAACAGGGTTCTGAAACTTTCTGTTCACACATTTCACATACTGGTGTAGGCAAAGTGTGTATATTGAAGTAAGAGGGGAAATGAAGGATGTTTTGTAGGAAGAAAAGGACAAAAGGGAAATTGAGAAGTATACAGCATTGGGATTAAGTTTTGTGGACAGCATACAAGCAACTTTGTGTAAATTGACAATAAAGAGCAATATCAAGCTTTTAAGGATGACTTTAGGCATGTTATTCTAGAACTTCAATTTTCTTATCTCTAATATTGAGGTAAAGTCCACCCTCGTGTTTGTGAGGGCTAAAAATTTTAAATAATGGAAACTTAACCTATAACAACATTGTCCAATAAAGTTTTCTGGGATGCTGGAACTGAGTTGTCCAGTTATAATACCCAGGTAGCCTTGAGTACCAAATGTGGCTGTATGATTAAGGAACTAACAGTTTAATTTTAATTTTTGTGAGGTCAGTGGCTGCTGTATTAGTGCAGCTCTGTATATTTTAGATTTGGTGTATTAGCCCAAGGAATTGAGGAAGAATAGATAAATTTTGCATTGTTTTTTACCACAATAAAAATAATTTTTAAAAAGAATTAAGGATATTCTTGATTAGAGAGAGAGGGGACTTAGGATTTTAGAATGAGTGGTAAAGAGGAAAGCTAAGTAGAATAGGATGACTTGGCAAATAGAAAATATTTCTGGAAAATGTCAAAAATGGATTGCTAGGATTTGGTAGCAGGGAGCAAAGAGGAGGGAACTGAGGATTTTAAAATTTAATGTCAGGGCTAAAACTTAATCTAGAAGAAAGTAGGAAATTTTAGTGATCTCAGATTTGGTAAAGATTTCTCCAAAAGGATACATTACTAATTGTACCATAAATCAGATTGCATAAAAATCAAAATTTTCTCTTTGAAAGACTTAAGAGAATGCAAAGAAAAGTCACAGACTGGGACAAAACACTTGTAAAACATACCCAACAAAGGATTTCTATCTATAAAGAACTTAAAACTCATTAAGTAGATAGCCCACCTTTTCTTTAAATGGAGGAAAGTTTGGACCCTTGGAGAGCATATGTACAGACGGCAAGCAAGCCAGCCATGGGAGAGATGGCGTTGTTAGTCACCAGGGATGTGCAAGTGAAACTGCAGTAGAAATTGTCATGTATGCATCAGAATGGCTCAAGTGTGAAAAAAACTTCACAGTACCAAGAGTTAAGGATATGAAACAATTGGGACTCCGGCAGTGCTGGTGGCAATATTAAATGCCACAGGTGCTGTTGAACTGTGCAACAGTTCCTTAAAAATTAATCATACACATTCTATATGATCCGGCCATTCTACTCTTAAGTACTCTTACCTGAGGGAAATGAAAGCATAAATCCTTTATGATGATTAGCAAGTAAAGCCCTTGTGCTCAAATTGCTATCTAGCATTTGCTCCTGAGAATCCTTACAAGGGACAACAAAGAGAAACAACCATTTGTTACAATTTTGGTAAGCCAGCATCAAACCACAGCTTAGCATAAAGATGCCTCAAGACCCAAATCTGAACCTGTTTTTCATCAGACCCAGCATTATTTAACTCTCTGAATTACAAAAGCATTTGGAAAATGTGATTTCTGTGACACAGTTTCTAAATGGGGCTTCTGATTTCCAACCCTGATCTATAAACAGTTCTAGTTTGAGAAACTGAGTTAATTCACAAAGGATGAAAAGGTACAATGGCTCAGCAGCAGAACACGGCTTTTCCTGTTTTAAGTTTTGAGACAATTTCCCCAGGGAACCTCATGAATCCACATGATGTGAATAGCATCCCTAACAGCATTCCTGTAATAAATAAAGATCACCGACCTATGCTTTCTCCAGGCCCCTCCGTGAAAGGTGAAAGCAACACTAAGTTTAGTCAAGGCCTGTCTGAAAGACAAAAGTATTCAGTTCAGTCTCTTGAGGGCTCCAATTTAAGCTAGAGGCAGATATTAGGGTAGTTAGAGACACAAAAAGCTACAAATCCTTTAAGCGCTTTTTCATAAATATTTTTTGTAGCAAAGCTTTTGATGAGGCTGGACAGTACAGAAGTACAAGTTTTCTTTTACATATTTTCTACTAAAATATGGATGGTGAAAATCCAAGAGGCTAGCTTTAGGCTGTTCTTTGGGTGTCTGTACACATAATACTCCGTCTCTTTCCAGAGCTGGACCCATGGAAGTGAGCCCTGCTCCCAGGAAGTGAGAGTTGCCCTGAACTCCCGGTCAGCCTGATGTGCAGTAAGATCATGTCTGAAAGCCAAACAGCCTCAGCAAGCATGTGGCACCTTGAAGGCTGGCACTGAAACGCAAGGATGCGTAGAGTAGGGCGACAGCATCCACTATAGATCGATCAACAGCATCCATCTACATCCACTGTAGCATCCGTTGTGGCTGTGAGTTGGGTTTGGGTTTGGCATTTCTGGGTGCCTTAGCTAAAATAAATATCATCAATAACCGCCCCCAAAAAAAAAACACACCAGTGCTTCTAATAGTTACATAGATAATGCATCTTCCAGTGAATTCTCATTTTATAAACTTAATTTTTATAAGGTTATTTCAACAGGGCGCTTTTCATAAGTTTGGTTAATCACAGTAATGTTGAAAATGAATATACAGTTTTTCAACCACCTAAAAGAAAACACTGAAGAATAATGTTATCAGCTCTTGTTATTTATTTCAGTTTTCCAGGGTAATACAGTGGGGTGCAGACAGTGGCCTCAGGTAGCTGAATTTAGACAAATTAATGCTTGTGAAAACCAATGAGGAAATATAGCACCTCTGCAAAATTCTCAGGCCATCCAGACCAATTCTCATTGGCCAGTCTTTGCAAGTGATATTTCAGAGAACTGTAGTGTTTAAGCTCCTTTATACAAGGCAAGTTATTGCATGTCATGACAGAGAGAACATAGCAACCCCAAAATTTAACCAGGAGGCTGCTGTTTGTTTCACTTTTCATAGTAGACTCAGATGTGTCATCAAAAAGATTAATGAGAATAGGAATAAATTGCAAATGTTTGGCTCTACTCTGGTTGACAGGGTTTAAGTAACACCAAGATGCGACACTCTGGAGCAGCAGGATCTTTACTTTTGGTACCATCTCGTAATTTTGCAACAAGTGAGCTACTTCTTTCATGTACTCAGCTGCAAAATTTCCAGCAGTGGGTCCTCCTGTAAAACAAAGCATTTGCATTTCCAGAAGTATTTGATATGTTTAGTAGCTAGTAACATGAGTGCTCCTGTGTTCACACTCAGTTCTCCTCTCCTCCACCACCCCAAACTCTATGTGCTGCTCTGAAATTGAGAACCTGTACGTTAATCAGCGTGGGGTTACATGAGGAGCACTGGGAGGTCCCTGCCTGCTCAAAGCTCTTCCCTGGTTCCTTCATCAGGCACCTGTCAGTATTGCAAGATGAATAAAGCCCGGCTGTGTTCACCTTGCAGATGTCCCTCATGGTTTCATTCCCGACTCTCAGTCTTCAGTGCTTGAAGAAGTACCAGAACATTAGGGCAAACAAAGGGAAAACCAACAGGCTGAGCTGCAAGGTCAGGGTCTAACTGGCAAGAGAGGTTTTTCCCACCATTGTTCTGTTCTCCTTAACGTGTTTCTCAGCCCGGCTCTTGCAGATCTGGGGCCAACTTGGTCCTTGACTCCACTCCCATCCTATACCTGAATCCCAGATCTTCTTAGTTCAAATCTTGAACTCGGAGAAGGTCATAGATAAGGCGGCACTGATGAAGACAGTTTAGATGGTGAGGAGCGGCTGGCACAGTGGTCTGGATTCTAGCCACTGGAGTTTTGACCTGGCTTGGATTTCTTTTATTTGTACTACCACAGTTTCACGGTTTTAAGAATTTTGTCTTTGAAGTAAAGTGTTAGCGAAAAGCTGGCCTGAGCCCTTTTCGTTGTTCCCCACATGTAATTAAAGGATTCTGATCCCTTTATAATTAGCTAACTCTTACCCCCAATGGTGACCACAGCTCTGTAGTGAACTGAGCCTGCCTCGGTGGTTGAGATTTATCCTGCACATGGGCATTCTCCTGAGTTTCTGTCTTCTCTCTGGTCCTGTGCTAGTGGTTCTTAATCATTCTGGCACCTTAGGACCCGTTGATCCTTGTAAACAGGAAATGTTTTCTCTCATGGACACCATTCTGTGGAAGTAGTCTATCAAATGGCATCAAAATAATTCACTTTCCCATTTAAAAAATAATCTACCAATGACACTAACAGCTACCAACAATAGCTTCTAATTAGGAGACGTGTTATTGAGGGCTGTCTATAAATTTATTTTTTACACATCCTGACATTTATTAGAGAAAAAAAAAAGTGGAGCAAGTTTGGATTTGACAGAACAGTGTGTCTTTAGATGGTTTGTATTAGTTGCTCAGTTGTGTCCAGCTCTTTGGCACCCCATGGACTGTAGCACACCAGGCTCCTCTGTCCATGGGACTCTTCAGGCAAGAAAACGAGTGGGTTGCCATTCCCTTCTCTAGATCTTCCCAACCCAGAGATAGAACCCAGGTCTCCTGCATTGCAAGCAGATTCTTGACATCTGAGTCACAAGGGCCCTTAAATATAATTTCAACCCTTACCGCTTAATTTTCTAGCCAAGTGTACATTAATAGCTATTTTTCACTAATGCACCTATTGACGTTCCTGTTATTAATAAGTGTTCTTACTGATTATTGCCTGTGTAATGCATTTTTGCAAGATAAAATGTAAAATATCAAGTAGTTTTCCCCTATAAAAGTGTTGACAAATCAATTCAATATAGTCTTTGATTTTTTATGATATTAAAAAAATTTATAGGCAATTTCCGTGTGTATGCATTTATATATAATTTTAATGAATAAAAATTGGAAAGTACCTAATTAGTCACATCTGATGGACACATTCGTTTAAAACGTGAGATCCTTGTGTGTTAATCGCTCAGTCGTGTCCATCCATTTGTGACGCCATGGACCGTACAGCCTGCCAGGCTCTTCTGTCCATGGGATTTTCCAGGCAAGGATACTGGAGTGAGTTGCCATTTCCTTCTCCAGGGGATCTTCCCAACCCAGGGATTGAACCCGGGTCTCCTGCATTGCAGTCAGATGCTTTACCATCTGAGCTACTAGGGAAGCTGGTAGCTCAGATGGGAGATCCTTGATGAGAAAGTAATTAGTAAACATCTGGTGGTACAAAGATGAAAGACTAATAATTTAGGCAAAGGAAATGTTATTGGACTCTAAGATGAGCACCAGGAGACTCGCTCACTGGCAGTGCTAGAACAGGCAGACAGGTTGTGGGTATTTAACCTCAGTATTTTTGTGGTTAAATCAGTACCTGTAAAGGCCAACAGTCCGATTCTATAGGCAGCTTGAGCTCTCTGTTCAAGGGCTAGAGAGTTATCTCTCAAAATATCGCCAAGCATCAGAATTTTTCTTTATGAAAAATACTCTCAGCTGGAGGGATGTATTCTTCCTCCTTCTTGGTGCAGAAGCCCTTGACGACACTGCAGCATTTCTGGAGGCGGTGATATAGCCCCACGAAACACTGAAGAACCTGAGTGCAACACTGCACAAAATAAGCCTGAGTCTTTGCCATTGTGTGAAAAGGCCAAGGGTGCTTCAGTCACATCCCTGGCAGTAACAGAAGTGAACAGTCAAGAACTCTGGAACTCATCACTTAGCAACACCGTGGAATGGAATACACAAATCCAGGGCGGGTGGGGGAGACATGTATGCTGAGCTTCTTTCTTCAGCCTGGCATTGAGGCCTTCTGCACTTTGCGCTAAACCAAGCTTACATTCGCTTCTCTGGTGCACAGAATCTCATCTCAAACTAAACTGGTTCCCCTAACACACTCAGTGAGTTCCTGTCTTTGTGCCTTGTTTAGGCAATGTCTACTAGGAACTTGCTCATTCTGCTTTAACTGTTCCAACGTGTCAAACTTTCCACTCATCTTTCATAGCACTATGCCAATTTTGCTTACTTGTTTCATAGAGTTTTTCTCTACATCATAGATTTTCTATGTTGATCCTATTTTGCTGAGAAAATAGAAGCAGTCAAAAAAGAATTTCCAGGACTTCCCTGGTCATCTAGTGGTTAGGAATCTGTCTGCCAATGCAGGGGACACAGGTTCTATCCCCGGTCCGGGGAAGATTCCACATGCCCTGCGGCATCTAAGCCCACGCGCTACAACTGCTGAGCCCAGGACAGGAGTCGCAACGACGAGAAGCCTGCACACCACAACTAGAGAGAGACCATGCAGCAACAAAAACCAGGGGCAGCCAAAAAAAAGGGCTTACATCAGTTCTCACCATCATATCCACCCTCTGACCTGTGTGTGTCCATATCCTCTGGCTTTCCTCCTGTTATGCTCCCTCCGTTTATGCAGATTTCAACCAATCCTCCTCACTCCATTCAAGGAGATTGCTCACAATCCTTTTGCCTCTTAATTTTTCCATCTCAACTGGGACCTTTGCATCATCAACAAGCATGCTGTACCTTTTCTCATTTAAAAAAAAACTAAAACAACTCCCTTGACCTCATACAGCCCCTTCCACTGGTTATTCATGTTTCTGTTCCTCTTTATACAAAAACTGTTCAAAGAGCTGCCATACTTGCTGTTTGAACATTCTTTGAACTTCTCTTAAATGTACTCCAAATTGGATTTCCACCCTGTAAGTCCACTGAAATTGCTTATCAGGGTCACTGGGAACCTTTACTCTGCTGAATTCAACCCTCAGTCCTCAGCATTTGTAACTCATTGCTCCTCGGAACACTTTTCTCACTTGGTTTCTAAGATGTCATATTCCTTTTTCCCCACAGGCCATCTTCCTTTTCCTTTGCTGTCTCCCCCTCTTCTTTATGACCTCTGAATATTGGAGTGGCCTGAGGCTTAGTCCTTGTACCTCCTCTTGTTTTTTATCTATACTTCCTAGATGAAATAAACCATTTACATGCTGAAGACTCCCAATTTTTTTTAACTGGATTTCTCACCTGTACTCAAAACACAAGTACTTTCAATCACCAAGATGGTATCTCCATTTCCATGCTTAAGAGGCTTCCCCGACTTAACAGACCCTCAAAGCAGAATTCTTGGTCTTTCTCTCCAAACCTGCGGCTTCTTGGTTTCCCTGTCTTGGAAGATGGCATTCCATCTTTCCAGTTTTTCAGACTGAAATTTTGGATCCACCCTTGGCTTTTGTCTGTTCCATATTTCAGTGCCAACTTATCAACAGATCCTACTGGCTGTGCTTTCAAGTAGAAATTTGGATGCCTGTCCAAATCTGGGACAGTCTACAAAATGTACTTGTCTGTATTCTTCAAATATAGTAAGGTGTGGAAGTTTAAAGGGTAGGGGGCACAACTGTTCCAGATTAAAGGAACCTAAAGAGGACAGTCACCATAGGATCCAGCAATCTCCCTTCTAGCCATATATCTGGAGAAGACTCTAATTTGAAAAGATATATACACCCCAATATTCATAGCAGCACTGTTTGCAATAACCAGCTGCGATTCATGGGGTCGCAAAGAGTCGGACACAACTGAGCGACTGAACTGAACTGAACACATGAAATCAACCTCAATATTCATCTACAAATGAATGGATAAAGAAGATGAGGTACATATATATAATGGAATACTACTCAGCTATAAAAAGAGTGAAATAATGCCATTTGCAACAATGTGAATGGACAAAGAGATTATCATACTAAGTAAAGTAAGTCTTACAGAGAAAGACAAATATCATATGATAGCACTTACATGTGGAATCTCAATATGATACAAATGAACTTATTTACAAAACAGAAACAGGCTCACAGACATAGAAAACAAACTAACTTACGGTTATCAAAGGGAGAGTTGGGAGAGGAATAAGTTAGGAATTTGGGATTAGCAGATAAAAACTTATAAATAAATGAAATAGGTAAACCACAGAGTTCTACTATATAGCACTGGGAACTACAATATCTTGTAATAAACCATAATGGGAAAGAATTTTAAAAAGAATATTTTTATATCTATATGAGTCACTTTGCTCTGATTCAGAAGCTACACAATAGTGTAAATCAATTAAACTTATAAATAAATGAAATAGGTAAACCACAGAGTCCTACTATATAGCACTGGGAACTACAATATCTTGTAATAAACCATAATGGGGAAGAATTTTAAAAAGAATATGTTTATATCTATATGAGTCACTTTGCTCTGATTCAGAAGCTACACAATAGTGTAAATCAATTAAAAAAGAACCTGAAGAGGCATGACAACTAAACATGGAACCCATGGTTGGAACCCATGGTTGCAAACATGTATCCATGTATGTGCATGAGCATATGTGTATGTGTGTATATTCTATAAAGGCTACGACTGGGACAACTGAGGATACATAGAGCCTGCATTATCCAATATGGTAGCCACTAGCCACATATGGCTA
Source organism: Nanger dama (assembly GCA_917880005.1). Classification (NCBI taxonomy): domain Eukaryota; kingdom Metazoa; phylum Chordata; class Mammalia; order Artiodactyla; family Bovidae; genus Nanger; species Nanger dama. The sequence continues at coordinate 6,363,919 of CAKJTW010000032.1, read as the reverse complement.
TGGAGTACTTGAAATGTGACCGATCTGAACTGTGATGTGCTGTAATTGTAAAATATAATTCTATTTCAAAGTATGAGAAAAAGGAGGTAAAATATTTTATTAATAATTTTTATATTGAATACAAGTTGAAAGATTTTGGATATATTAGGTTAAATAAAACATATTATTGGAATTAGCTTCCCCTGTTCTTGTTACTTCATGTGGCTACTGGAAAATCTAAAACATCAAGCATGGTCCTTTTTTAAGGCCTTTGCATTTACTGTTGTATCTGCCTGGAATGCACTTCCCAGGGGTATCCACATGACTCATCTGTCAGTTCCTCAGATCATCCTCGAAAGTCATTTTTCTTAGGCCTTCCCTGACCACTCTCTTTGAAACTTGTGCTGCCACTAAGTCGCTTCAGTCGTGTCCAACTCTGTGCGACCCCATAAACGGCAGCCCACCAGGCTCCCCCGTCGCTGCGATTCTCCAGGCAAGAACTCTGGAGTGGGTTGCCAGTTCCTTCTCCAGTGCATGAAAGTGAAAAGTGAAAGTGAAGTCGCTCAATCGTGTCCGACTCCTAGCGACCCCATGGACTGCACTCCTTCATCCATGGGATTTTCCAGGCAAGAGTACTGGAGCGGGGTGCCATTGCCTTCTCCTTTGAAACTTGTGATCTTTGCCCTATCCCGTTTCACATCCCCAGCCTTGGACCTGGGCAATTACATTCCTTTTCTCGGTCTTTTTTTTTTTTGGCCACACAGCATGGCTTGTGGGATCTTAGTTCCTGGACTCCTGGCAGTGGAGTCGCGGAGTCCTAACCACTGGGATGCCAGGGAATTCCTTCCTTTTCTCTGTCTCATTGTCTTCTCTTTCCAGGATACGAGAGCCCTGGGAGGGCAGGAATTTTATGTCTCGCAGCAACGAGACCAACACAGCCAAAAAATAAATAAATAAATTTAAAATATACCAATAACAACTTAGACAAAATGGGGCAGCACAGGAATGTGTTCCAGATGAAGGAATCAGATAAAATGTAGCTCTGTTTTTCCTCCAATTAGCATTACAACACATCTGAGAAGTAAATATCATTCTCATGTATGGATGAAGGAATTTCAAGATAAGAATAAATTTAAGTTGAGAATGAAGTGTAGTGTGTTGTGTAAATACCAACTCAACAAGAACATGTGAAAAAATATAGCAGACTCTGAACACGAAGCTACTAATTCAAAAATAATTTTTATTTTAACTTACATGATTGAAAGAGTGATGAATGCAAATGCCACAAAACTAAAAGCACCCCTTTCAACCAAAAATAAAATGCAGAAGTGAATACAAAAGGCAGAGAATTAATTATTCATGCAATACTCAAAAAAATAAAAAACCCAAACAACAAAACAATTCTGTGACATTTGTGATTTGACTTTCTATAAAAAAGTCACTTCAACCATTTGACAGGGACTACAGACTATACATACTAACTGTAGGCTGTACAATGTACCTTTAAAAGGGAAGATATGCATATATATAATATTTATAAATTTACAAATTTATATACACATTATAACTTCACAGTTGAAAGAACTTATCTACCAGGAAGCCTGATAAACAATTTACACTTTAAACGAAATAAGAATTGTTTTTAAAGTTCTTGCTAAAATGTAAATATTTCAAATAACAATCTAAATGATTATACAAGCACATTCAGAGAATAGTAGATACTCCACAGTTTAAATTACACTCACACATATTATTTTGATATCTTGGCATATCCCACCTTATATACTCTTAAGAGGAAGAAAAGTTACTTAATAAGAGTTACTGAATGGACTTGTATTTTATTTAAAGGACTTACTACCCTGATACGAAAGCAATGATAGGAGCTGTTTTAACTATTTGGCCAAAGGTTCTTATCCAGTGATGAATGATGCCTCTAGGGCAGTAACCATCATTCAGGGCTTTCTTCCTTACCTTATAATATTCTCTATAAAAGCAAAGATCACTCTTATTGGTCCTCTGTTTTCACCTCACTGTTGTCATTTAGTCACCAAGTCGTGTCTGACTCTTTTCGACCCCCTGGACTGCAGCCCGCCAGGCTCCTCTGACCATGGGGTTTCCCAGGCAAGAATAGTAGAATGGACTGCCATTTCCTTCTCCAGGGGATCTTTCCAACCCAGGGATCAAACCCTTGTCTCCTGCATTGCAGGCAGATTCTTTACTGCTGAGCCACCAGGGAAGCCCCTTTCACCCCATTAGGATTCCTCCAACTTCTATGCTGTTCTTCTTCAAGGAGCATCATAACTTTCTGAAAACTTCTGGTTTTGATCTGCCTTAGCAGCAAAATACTTCTATTATAAAAAGTATCATTAAAAAATGGCTCTTATTTTTTTAAAAAAGCTTAAGTTTTGAGTATCTCCTTAAAAATGAGTATGGTATAATCTTAATAAGGTAATTTTTAGTGATCTACCCATCTTTTTTTTTTTTTCCTTTTTAAAAATATATGTATTGGAAACATGCCTTTGGATTTTTCATGATAGAGAAACAAAAGAAATTGTGGCGGCTTGAAAAATGAAAATAAAAAAATCTTATAATGTATTCTTTTACCAGGTTCTGCAGGCAAACTTGTATTTGAAGAAATCCTTTTTTTTTTTGCTTCGCATTTAAGGTAAAATTAGGTACCTAAAGGGGCCACTCAACCCTGAGAACACAACAGAGGAAAAACTGCAAGGCATATGATATTTATCAAAGTATCAAGTGACTATTTCAAGCTTATAGAAGAACTTCTAAAAAAGTACAAAGATGGCTGTTTTAAAATTCCATACATACTAAACAAGACAGACTCTTCTACTAAGTTTTGTCAGCTGCAGTCAATGATGTAATCTACTGAAATATACATAGCCCTATTCTATTGGCCAAAGGAAAAATAGATAAGCATGGTGAAAATGGACTTTGGATTCCTTCCAAAACATTTAAAATTTTCAGACAACCTCAACAGCTTCCAGCTAAGTCACAGCACCATCTTGATTAACAGGGCCATTTATTAAGACAGCTGTTAGGCAGAGTCAGCTTGTAATTAAAAGGCCGTGGCAACTTCACTTGCAAGACGACCTCCAACTTTTACACAGTCTCGAGGAAATTTGTCCAGCTGTTCATATGCCAGCCGCCCATCTTCTCCTGGATACAGAACACCAAAAATAAATACCAGTTTGAACTTAACATGTTTATTCATCACTCAGAATAATAAATTAATAACCAGTTGGTATTAATCGATCAGTCCCTCATACTGTGTGTGTGTGTGTGTGTGTGTGTGTGTGTGTGTGTGTGTGTGTGGAGTGCTTGAGCAGATAGCCTATAGGAGAAAACTTGCTCAAACAAGGCACGTGAAACTTACCATTACCTTTGTGAGTGTCAGAAATAAACAATCATGTGACAAAAAAAAAAACAAAAAAACTCACCAAGAGATAAGAGAGTTTCTGAGGCCACATTTCTGATTTCTTCAGTATCAGACTGACACAATGTTACAAGCATTTTAATGCTTTCAGTAGCCTACAAGGAGAAAAGAGTTAAAACAGTGTTCTGACATTTAGGTGTGGGACCACATGAGACCTGGCATTTTCACAGCTGGTGGGGACTTTAAAAACCACCCTGCTGCTACTGCTAAGTCACATCAGTCGTGTCCGACTCTGTGTGACCCCATACACGGCAGCCCACCAGGCTTCCCCATCCCTGGGATTCTACAGGCAAGAACACCGGGAGTGGGTTGCCATTTCCTTCTCCAGTGAATGAAAGTGAAAAGTGAAAGTGAAGTTGCTCAGTCATGTCCGACTCTTCGTGACTCCATGGACTGCAGCCTACCCGGCCCCTCCGTCCATGGGATTTCCCAGGCAAGAGTACTGGAGTGGATTGCCATTGCCTTCTCCATAAAAACCACCCAGGTCTTTCCAAACCCAGTTGAGTATCAGGATCACTCTGGGAGCTCTTATAAAAAGTACAGATTCCTGATGCTACTCAGACACATAGGATTAGAACCTCCTGGATGGAGCTCAGCATGTGCACTTGTGGGAGCTCTGATGACCAGGGAAGTTCCTCATTTCACAGGGGACTCCAGGCTGAGAGAAGGGAAATGACCAGCCTGCTTTTCCAGAATAGAATCCACTTCTCCTACTTATTTCTACTATATCTCATTCCTTCCAAAACAGTTCTAATTTAAGAATTCCTAATTTTAGTTTATATATTAAAATAGAGGAGACGGATAAAGGTCAAGGATGGGAATTCGTCTATTTGTTTCTTCCACAAACATTTACTGAGCACTCTGTGAACCAGTCAGTTCACAGGGCCTGGGAGACTCAGCCATGAACATGGCATGGTCCTGACCCTTAAGAATTTACAGTTCGGTGGAAAAACAGAGGGTGAAATAAGTAAACTAATTATTATGATGAGTGACAGGCTGAGTCAGGGTGCTGGGACCAAACATGACTGGGAAACGCAGAGTGGTCTGATCAGGGAAGTCTTCCTGGAGGAAGTATATCTTAGAGGAGTTGGTCAAGTTTGGGCATGTGGTAAAGATGTGTGTGTGTGTGTGTGTGTGTGTGTGTGTGTGTGTGTGTGTGTGTGTACTTGTGTACATAGTGTTTGGGGGTGTGGAGAAGGAAATACAGGGCTCAAATCAAGGGGAGGCTTATAAGCCATATTAACAGTTTTGGATATCATTCTAAGATCATGGAAAGTCATGTAAGGGGTTTAAATAGGACTTGTTTCTTAATTCTAGGATGAACTACAGGGAGGCAGAGAGACTGGTGGAAATGTGACTGGAATCCATGTGAATAGAATGCTGATGAAGAGGAGAGAGATTCCGGCTACCAAGGACGTGGGATGTGCAGGATAAGGAGGCTGGCTGGAGGTGGAGGCTGAGGGCAAGGGCAGGTCACTGATGGCTCTTAGGTTTCTGGCCTAAGCTCCTGCAAAGAAGTTGAACAATCCACTCACACCGGAGACAAGAAGTAGGGGTGAGATGGGTGGAGTCTGGAGGTGACTTCCTAGGGAAGCTACCTGAGAGCAAGCTGGATCAGAGATGGAGGGATGAGATGGACGGGAAACATGGGGAGTTATTAGCATCAGCATGGCCATGGAAGGGAGGGCACACGGAAGGAGAGAGGACTCATGGCAGGAGAAGAGAGCCCAGCAGCGTGTGTCCGTGAGCGCCGATGTTGAAGGCCGGTAGATAAAAGAGGGCCTGCTGTGAATAAAATGCTCTTCCAGTGATTTTGAAGAGTTGATAACGAATAACACAGTATGGTTTTCTTTCTTGGAAGAAAGGCTTATGGAGTGGCAGTGGTGGAGCTGGGCACCAAAAGACAACAGATGGAAGCAAGCAAGGTGTTTCTTTGGGTTCGTGTAGCCCAGGGAGACAGATGGGGGAACTACAATTGCATTTGAGAACCCTGACCTCTCAAGCTTGTTTCCAGTACGGTACTAGGAAAGAAATATGTCGGATGCCTGTTTGCTGTCATTCATTTTAAAAATGTTTTTTTCTCTTGACATGTTAACGAGAGTTGACTGTTTGGGTCTGTGCTGTGTTTTTACATCATGCTATTTGGAGTCCCTTTCAAGAGCTAGGGGGCTGGGGATGGTTTAGAAAGAGGTCTTTGCTTTAGGAGGAAAGAGTAATGGGGGGGGGCAGGAATTGCTGCTCCTAGACTGTGGACATGCTGGAGTTTAAAACTGTAGCTTTTAAACCTTCACAGCATGTAAATCCACAAAAACTGGTGCCGATCACACATCCTTATGTCTTACTTTACATTAACTCTGTGTCACAGCCATCATCGCTGACCTGTCACTATCAAGACAGCACCCAAAAGCACAGCAACCACTGTGGGCCTTTTTTGGCCACCTCAAGGTAATTTTTGACCAAGTAACAAGGAAGGCAAATTTTCCCAGAACTGTTTTTCTTCACAGGTCATTAACTTTTTCTTTTGAGGTGTTAATCCCTTTCACTTCCCATTAGGTCGGCAGGTCCTCCCATGCATCCAAGATTTTAGCAGATCTCAAGGTGTGGCCTTTTCATTCTTTTCTCAAGGATGATTAATCTTATATTTTGTGATTAAGGTCAGTCAGACATTAAATCTTGACTACTAAAAGGCAAGCTCCTTAAAACATTGGCAATTCTCAGCCCTCTGACACAATGAAGATGGACGAGCTGCTTAGTAAAAGAGTTTCCAGGGAAGGATTTGGAAGTTTATTGGCACACTGGATTTTAGTATTTCTTCACCAATTTTATTTATCTCTGCCATATTTCTGTACACAAGAAAAATTGATGAAATCAGCATGCCATCTCTTTTTTGGCCTGAGAGACACTCTTCTAATAGTGGCCCTGAGGCAAATTGATTCCTGTGAGCTACTGAAAAAGGGAATTGTTTTCCAAAAAGTATTGACTTTAACAAAACCAAGTCACATTTAGGTACTATTTGAAGACAAAAAGAACTCCCCAACTAATACACAGGGTAAAGGAGAGGAGAAAGGCTGCTAAAGCAGGTACTTCCAAATATGGAAAGAAAGCTGTCTATGCACCTGGCTTAGTCTCAAAGCCAAAGTCAGCTCAAAGCTGACCTGCCAGGGGCTCCAAGGCTGGGCCTTACCTTCCAGGCTTTTCAGGGCCAGGCAAGCTGCCTTCTGGAGCCGGAGGTCAGTCTTTGTTAGGGCTTCACAGTAATAAAGGAGGGCCTGAAACAGAAGGAAGGACGCCATGAAGACATTTTGATTTGTTTGTACTTTCAGGCTTTCCTATTGGCTCAGTTGGTAAAGAATCTGCTTGCAATGCAGGAGACCCAGGTTCAATCCCTGAGTCGGGAAGATATGGTGAAAGGAATGGAAGCCCACTCCAGTATTCTTGCCTGGAGAATTCCATGGACAAGGGAGCCAGGCTGGCTACAGTTCATCGGATTGCAAAGAGTCAGATATGACTGTGTGACTAACTTTCACTTTTTTTTTTCAGATGTATGTATCATTTTACTCCAAGATAAGCTACAGGTAAAATGAGACATTTTGCACTACCCTCAGAGCGGGGAAAAAAAAAATCTATTAGAATGCATGCTGATTAAAAGAGCTTGATCTTTTTATCCAATCCATCCATGCCTTCTGTTCTATGACTGGCATCGCATAATACATGGTCTCTGATGTCTTGCTCTTTCAGTGTGGGTGAGGGTATTTGGCCCACAGAAGAGCATTTTGAGCAAACTCTCCTAAAAGACTGGAGCTTTGTAGGAAAGAACAGTATGAAGTTCATGTTCTCGGGCCAAAATGTATTAGAATGGAATATCTTCCCAGGAGTACATCCCACCACACACTAACTTAGATAATTAGATAATGCCATAGAAAGGTTCAGCTCTTCTCCAAGTTCAACAGCGGACCCACCCCAAGAACAAGAAGGGCCAACTTTTATTTTCTTTAACTGATCTGAAAGTCGTTGGGATGTGGGTTTTAGAATGACTGTTCAAGTTGTAAAGGGCTCTCAGGTTGTAAAGGGCCTGCTTGTACTAGGCTCCAAAGTGCTTGAATTGCATATGCTTATTACACTTGGATGACTGTTGAATTGAAGCCGAGAGAGGTAAACTGTCTCCTTCCTAGCAATAGGAGAGAAGGCTTTTAAAACAAAAAGTATTCTAGTGCTTTGACCCAATGGTTTTATGACTTAACTGCAAACTATTCATAAAACATATGTGTGCGTGAACACGCATATGTATGTTCATCATAATATTTTTCAGAGTTGGAAACTATATAAATGCTCATCAATAAGTAATACAAAAATAACAAGTTATTTATATACTGAGATGCCACTCATGTATCAAATAGAATAAAGTAGATCAATATGTTCTGACATGGAAAGAAAATGACCATGATATATTACATTTAAAAAATCATTTGTGCAATAAGATAGTATGACCTCATTTAAGAAAAATAATTATATATGTTAGCATATACATACAAAAGATTTGAAGGAATGTACACTAAGTGATTCTCTGGGGGCTAGACTTACAGGACCTTAACTATTTTCAGTATATAAGGGCCAGACAATTTTTTTTTTTAATTTTAAAAAACAGGAGAAAGAAAATTATTTTTACAAAGGAAGAGATGACACAATATTAACAGTAAATGGCATAAAATTAAACAAGCTTCTGCCTTGCTGTCCATCATTTCATGCCCGACCTTTTCCCTGAAATGCTCGCTTCTGGAGGCAGCTGTCAAGTAAAGCTTCACGGCCTCACAAGCTCCACTGTCCTCCCCAGTTAGGAGTAGAGCCAGAGTCCGGAGCACTTCCTCCTGCGGGGACGGGGAAGCTGCCCGGGGCAAGGTCACTCATGGCCTGGAGCAGTTTTTCGTCTCTCAGTGACTGCAGAGTCTGAACCACCGAAACTGGAGAGAGAGAAGAAAGCAGAAGTCAATTTCTGTTGTAAAAGTATTATGCTCATTACAGATACGAGTAAGGTTCAAGGACATACTTAATAAAAGAAGCAAGAATATATGAAAAATTAGCATATGAGAAAGGCAATGTTTCCGATTAGTGATGGTGGAGGAAGATTTTCTTCTTTCTGTGATGCCAATTACCGTGCTGAACATGGTGTCTCAGGGTTTAAAGAGAAGGACCAAGCCCGAACCCGGGTCAGGGTCAGAAGCATTTCCACCACTAGCACTGTGCCAACCTACCTACTCCCAAGAACACACCTGGTTCTTCTCACCTCACCCTCCTGCCGCCCATCGTCAAGCATGGGTGGAGAAACAGCACAAACTTGGGACCCAGAAACCAGCCCCTCACAGCCTGGCTGCACCCCTGGAGAGGCTTTCACTCAAGGCAGAAGCTGGTTCTCTTCCTCATAACTGGAGTGCCACACTAGAAGGCAATGACAAGCTTCACTGCTCCTCCCTGTGATGCTGTCTGTTTTCTTCAATCCCTGAAGATGAAGCCTTAGATTTGTTTTTTCATCTCTCCCTCCTTTCTGTTCCCAGTGTGGCACCCCATTGGCTTCTTTGGAACCTGACTTCTGCTTAGTATTATGAAATCGCCACCAAAAAGTCACTATAAAATAGCATTGCTTGTAGGTGCAATCCTACAAACGGCAACTATATTAATGATAGACAAAAACTTCAGCAGGGTCTTAAATCATTAACCAGCTTCCTGTTAATGGTACAGCCTTGTTGAGCGCGAAACGGTACGCTCAGCAAACCCTTGTTTTATTGTCAAAGGGCTCGCTCATGTTACAAGTCCAGGAGCCATCTAAAAGACAAATCTTAGCCCAGCTGTTGACTTGGGGGATGAAAAAGCTATCATCACTAAAAACTATGATTGAAGAGACCAAAGATTAACCCAGATTGAGCCCCGCACAGTGTGAGCCCCGCACAGTGTGAGCAAAGCACGCGTCCTACCTTGCTTGGCCAGCTGATTCAGGTAACTCTCCAGGTCACTCACGCCGTGGCTCGTGAAGTAACTGTAATACTGGAAAACAGTGATGACTTCGGGAGGACAGGCTGGCGGGAAGCAGGGGCTCAGCTCGGTCCAGGATTTGGGACAGCAGGGTGTGAAACACTATTTGGAAGGGAAAGACACGAAGCAGTTTTTAAGAAACGCAATCGATCATTCGTTCATCTCTCATTCATCTATCTTTCTATTGAGGCACACGATGGAGTGAAGTCTGCAGAGTTCAGTGTAAAGCGTATCTATATACTCGTGTAACTATGATTTGGATCAAGATACAGAAATCGCTGGGATGCCATTACGTTCTCCTGCGCCCCCTCCCAGGATGCTCCAACCATAGGGACAAACTTCTACCAACTATCAATAATAGTCAAACTTCTATCAATTGACTTTATCTGTTCTTGAACTTCATATAAATAAAACTATATAGTATGTACTTTTGAATCTAGCTCCTTTTGTTCAAAAATTATGTGAGATCCATCCAAATTATTGCTTGCAGCAGTACATTTAGTCTTTTTGAAAACTGCTGTGTAATATTACCATTTAACCCTTCTCCTGTTGATGGGCATTTGAATTGTTTCCATTTTTGGGTCCTGTGAATAAAGCTGCTATGAACCTTCTTATACACGTCCTCTTAAAAAATGAGGATAAACTTGTATTTCTCTTGACATATTTAGGAGTGGAATTGCTGGATCACAGGGCAGGAGTATACACATTCAGTTTCTATAGAAACTGTCAAGCAGTTTTCCCCAAGTGGTTATACCATTTGACACTCCTGTATTGGTGACTTTTTAATGAGAAAAAGGATACATACTTCAATAGCAGTACAGACATATGGTCCTTTTCAAAGTCACTGCTGATATTTGGAATGAAAACATGTTCCCTGTCTTTTCTTTCTTTGATTTTCCTGAGTAGATGATGTTTTCTCTGGAGGGGAAGCCTCTTTTCTGGGCTAGCTGCAGCGGGGAGTGTTGAGGGAACTGCACCACCGTTTACTACTTTCAACCCAAAAGACGGAAATATTTCTCTCATTCCTATTGCCCTGTACCTGGGTCTGCAAGCCCGGGTAGTCTCTGTTGACTGTTCTGGCAAAGCTGGCCTCTAGCTGCTTCATCACTCTGTCCGCGGAGCTGTGGTAGACCCCAATCGGGGTGCAGCATTTGGTCCAGAAGGACAGCAAAGACAGTTTTTTGTGAAATTCCGGTATAGCTGGAATAGAAGAGCAACCCCCCATCCCACGACTCAGTGAAACAGATGAAGATGCAGAGATGGACCTGGGTGGGGTGGGGCAGGCATCACCAGGGGCCTTTTTTCTTCTTGTTTTTTTTTTTTTTTTTTTAAGACCAGTGTTTAATCAGAGCCACAGGATTCCCCTGTTGTTGGCAGGTGGTCCTGAGGGCAAAGAAGTGGAGATGAGGAGCTCATCCAGCCTGGGCACTGAAGAAAATGGGGCAAAAGCAAACTGTTTGCTTTCTGTGATAGAAAAGCAGGTCAACCCTTGGGAGAAAGTCTAATCCCCTCACCTCCTGTAACTTAGCAAATAAGATTGTGCAGGATCAGAGAATCAAACCCCAAGAGATTTTCTGCAGCCGGGGGACAGAGCAGAGGGTGACTGAAGGAGTTTTTCACCCTTCCCAGGTGGCTCTCCGACTGAAATGATTGAAGAGCCATGAGACACAGTCAGCATTTCACTCCAGAGGCTCCGATCAAGCCGAGGGGCTGGAGGAAGAGTGGACAGGAGCCTGAATGTCCTGCTGCTTTTCACATCTCTCAGAGACCTGTCAAGGTCACCTGCTCCTGGGAGGACCGGAAGCAGGAGGCAGCAACATATAGAAAGAACCTACAGGGAATTTCAAGCCTAATTGGAGATAATCCAGAAGATCCTAGTTTCCCACTCTTTCCACTATCTGACGGGGAAAAAAAGACACAAATTCTTGTGTCTAGGAACTAGTCTTGTAGCCAGACCACACAAGTTCAAAGGTATCGTCAAGTTTTCTATTTAAAATTCTGAACCAGGGATTCTCTTGAAGGCCTTTGACTCCTCGTATTTCTGCCACAGTAGGTTGGGGAGCATCTGGCCTTTGACCGTCAACCGTTACGGGGGTTGTCTCAGCCAGCTCCACTGTAGAGGGGCAATCCTGATCACCTGCCCCCAGGGGGAACCACACCAGCAAAGGAGGAGGGGGTTCTGCGTATACACTAGAGTCTGCCTCCTGGAGGTGGAGGCCCCTCTAGAAAAAGCTAGGCGTCTGCTGCTTTGACTCCGATTCTGAAGCATGTTGTTAATTATGACCACACTCACGTGGCACCCTTCCTCTATTCTACAGCCCAAGAGTGCTTCTCTGCCATCCTAACAAAGCCATGAATGGATGCAGGTGGGGACTGGGGCAGGTGGGGTGGGCAAGAAGGCTCATGGTGCTACAGTTTGTAAGAACCTGGCAGTGTCGCTGCAGGGGCTCACCTTCAATGACAGAACTGATGTTTCCAATGTTCTCATCGCTGACGGCCGAGAGCTTCTCCATCACCTGGATTTGCCTGGAAAGCTTTTCTAACAGATTGCTGGCCACAAATGGGGTTTTACTTGAAAGAACAATTTGCTGATAAAACGAACAAAACCACTGGGTCAGTTATTGTTGTCAATAGAGCTCAGCCTCATCTTCTGAATGAAGAGGGGATGTTAAACCCATACACCTTTCTGTTCCAGTATAGTGTTCCTTAGGGCTTCCCTGGTGGCTCAGAGGTTAAAGCAGCTGCCTGCAATGCGGGGAGACCTGGGTTCGATCCCTGGGTCAGGAAGATTCCCCTGGAGAAGGAAATGGCAACCCACTCCAGTATTCTTGCCTGGAGAATCCCATAGACGGAGGAACCTGGTGGGCAACATCTGATGAAATCAGACATGTTTTTGTTGCTTTCAACTTTTTTCATGCCTGGGCAAATTCTAGAGTTTTCTCAGTAGTAGGGCTGAAAGGTTATTATAAAGTTGCCTTTCTGTACGTACTGTCAATCCATAAGACCTCTTTGAAACTTGAAGGACATATTTAGGTTGCCACTGGTGTGGAAGCAGAAAAAGATTTGTTCTGCAAATGTAGTTATTTTTCATGGCCTGGATTCATATCATTGTTTTCAAGCTGAAAATTAAGAGCGTGTTGTATAATGATCATAATTTCAACAAAAGTTTATCTCATTAATGAGTGCTTACTATGTACCAGGCATTGGTCTGGGCCTTATACATAAATTAGCTCATGTTATTTTGTACAACAACCCAGAAGTGGGTACTTTTGATTTTCCAGTTAACTGATGAGGAAACTGAGGTACAGAGAGGTTAAGCAACCTGTCCAAGAGGACATTAATGGCAAGTGATTTCATTTGTGTGCAGGTCATGAGAATAAAGAGAGACCTAAGAGGAGAAAGACATAAATCAGTCACTGTCTGAAGGTTCTAGTCCTTTCTGTGCCTCTGTCCCCTTCACTTCTGTGCCTCTGTCCCCTTCACTTCTGTGCCTCTGTCCCCTTCACTTCTGTGCCTCTGTCCCCTTCACTTGGCAGGCATGGCTGCAGGATTCAGACCCATACCATCATCCTGTACGGTCTCAAGCATTTGGGCTCTAAAGCAAAATGAATTTTTCAAATGCAAAAGTCAAGCCATTATATACAAATGCCTTTCGTGTAAAAAAAATTGAGTAGAAAAGAACTGCTCTATTTTAAACATAATTACAGCTATTATAATTCTTATGGAACACCCATTTTTATCTCTTTGCAATTATATACTAAATGAATAAGCAAGCCTACTGATTCAGGCTGTTGTTCAGTTGCTCAGCCATGTCCGACTCTATGCAACCCCATGGACTGCAACATGCCAGGCTTACCTGGCTTTCGTCATCTCCCAGAACTTGCTCAATCGCATGTCCTTTGAATCAGTGATGCCATCCAACCAGCTTGTGAATTAGAAATCAGGTTTCTACCTTGATTTCTACTTTATTCTACATCTCCTTTATTCTACACCTTTATGTCTATCTTTTTTTTCTTTTCTCTTTTTAAATTTAAAGATCTAATTGGCTTTATTAAATAATTCATGAACTGGGCAGTGTCCCATGTACCATGTAGTAACGGACTAGGTGGGACTACTCCCTCTTGTTTTTTCTAGTATTGTTCCCCACAGAAGAGTTGAATTTGTTATAACCATGGCCTTAACTGTAGAGAGAAACACTGCACTGACTCTTGCATGCCAATTAGTCTTTGAGCAAACACATCCGTCCCTTGATGGAACAGAATTCTCCCATGTCTCAAGAAGTAATGACTTTACGTCCGAAAGGTGAACAGGAGTTTGCTTAGCAGAGTCTCGGGCTCACCAAGGACAAAGGGCTGTGAACACCATCTCATTCCAATGCTTGGTGAATAGAGAATAGCTGTAAGTCAACAACAATCCTTGTTCATTTTGGTCAGAAAAAATGTGCACCGTCTGCCAGACTGGTTGTCAGTACCTGGCTTGTAAATTAAACACTTAACAAGAGATCCACTGGGGTACCGGCCAACCTAGTGCCACAGTCATAATTGCCTACCAGCTTCCCACAGGATGTGGGTGTCTTAGGCGGCTCTGAGAGTCTCTGTTCACGGAGAAACAGATTCTTCTACATCTTGTCATGAGTGTGTTACTGAAAAAGCAATGTTAACCCATTCCCAGCTTCCCTGGGTCCTTCCTCCCCACCCTGCCTCAGGCTTCCAACTGAACACATGCTGTTAAAAGCACAACTGTTCCTCTTTTGCGCTCTTCCTGCCTGGCCCAGCCCCCTTATACACCATTATACATTTGCTTTCACTTTCTGTTCCTGATTCCCACACACTGAGGCAAGGTGAGAGAAGAACAAGATTGGAAAAAGAACAACCTCTGGGACAGGAGGAAACATTCATGCAGATGCTTGGGGGAAAGGGCCTTGTTCGACAGCTGAAACTCCCGCTGCAACAAAAGAATGTCAAAATAGTTGTTTCAATGCAGACCGTGACTGCAGCCATGAAATTAAGACACTTGTTTCTTGGAAGAAAAGCTATGACAAACCTAGACAGCATATTAAACGCAGAGACATCACTTTGCCGACAAATGTCCATCTAGTCAAAGCTATGGTTTTTCCAGGAGTGGTATACGGATGTGAGAGAGGGATCGTGAAAAAGCTAAGTCCCAAAGAACTGCTGCTTCTGAATTGTGGTGGTGGAGAGGACTCTTCAGAGTCCCTTGGACTGCAAGGAGATTGAACCAGTCGGTCCTAAATGAATGAACCCTGAATATTCACTGGAAGAACTGATGCTAAAGCTGATAACACTTTGGTCACCTGATGCAGACAGCTGAGTCACTGGAAAAGACTCTGATGTTGGCAAAGACATAGGGCGAGAAAAAAAGGGAGTGACAGAGGATGAGATAGTGAGATGGCATCACTGATTCAGTGGACATGAGTTTGAGCAAACTCTGGGAGAAAGTGAAGAACGGGGAAGCCTGGTGTGCTCCACGGGGTAGACCTGACTGAGTGACTGAACAGCAACGACTGTGGCAAAATCTTAAGTGGTAAACCAGCCTGATATGAGAAGAAAAATGAGCCCCAGGGTGTCCCAGAATGAAAATGAACTGGTGAGCATAATGCCTGTAAAATATTCTTTCTCATTGCTAATTAGTACTTATTCGCAATCTGGGAAACTGTGGTTATATTCTGTAGCATTTTGCCTTTAGCTGTCCACTAACTAATGTGTTGGGTTTCTGTTAACATAAGTTCAGTAATACTGGCTTTCAAAGTCCATTTGTAGATGGCAGAATGCAAATTCCTTTTTAAAAAAAATCACCGTTTTTAAAAAACCACCAGGACTTCTCTGGTGGTTCAGTGGTTAATACTCCTCGCTTCCACTGCACGAGGCATGAATTCCATCCTTGGTCAGGGAACTAAGATGGCATATGCTGTGAAGCGTGACCAAATAATTAAAATTTAAAATCACATTACTCTCACCTATTATCAAATAATTTGAAAGCGAGAGCTCACTACATGTCACTTACTACCTGTTAAGGTCTGACTACCTAGACTTTTTAATTTATAAAAATTTATATTTTTTGGCCATCTGTGCAGCATGTGGGATCTTAGTTCCACGTCCAGGATGGAATTCACACCCTCTGCAGTGGAAGTGTATAGTCTTAACCACAGGACCACCACGGAAGTCTCTGGAAATCTAGATTTTAAGATGAAAAACCCAGGGTTGAAGGAAGATGGCCATGCAATTTAGTTTTTGAGTTCAAATCAAAGCAGATGAGATAGGGCCCCGTTCAGAGAGGTTTGGCCGTAGATGATTAGTCTCACATTCCTGAATTCTCCTTTTCCTGGGAAAACTGAAAAAAAAAAAAAGGAAGCACACATTCCTGGTGCATCAACAACCTGGGCTCTAAAAACCCGGTTCAGTCGCCAGTCCTACCTGGACGAGCTGGGTGCAGTACTGGAGGTGCCTGATGATGGTAAGGTCCAGGCTTTCATTCCCCGTGGTCAGCGGGAGAGGGCTTCCTGCCACACTAGTCCCAACTCCCGTGTCCTCAGTTAGGGCTTCGCTGAGATGCCCCCTGGCTTCTGGGTGAACCGATCTGTAACTGTTGAAGCAGGAAGGGAGCGAAACGTTAGCTGTTTCTTTCTGCACGGAGACCACAGGTCAAAACTCAACATGGCTTGTGTCAGGCCCCCAGAGCACCCCTAAAAAGTCTTGCATTTCCTACCTCAAAAATCGAGATACCCTTCAAATGCTACTTTATCACTAAGCCTGGTCCCCAACTTGCCTAATATTAAAAAGATCCTACAAATAGATTGCTTCCAGAGTTCTCTGCTTCTCAAGCACAGTGAACTATTCGTAAAGTCGTCTCACCAAGAAGTCTTCTGAAATGTGACCTCATTTGGGGGCATATTTGTGCTCTGTTGATGGGGTGATTTGCCAAATTTCTGGGATAAAACTGTCCTCTGTATTTGTGGTTTCCCAAGAGCAATACCATTAAAATAATCAGTCAAGGCTTTTTCCTGGCCTTGAATCAACTGCCACTTGAAGAAAAAGAGAAAGCAAAGCCACTGGGAAGAAACATGATATTCGCAAAAAGGGGCATTTGCATCACTTTCTTCTGCTTTGTAAGCTTTGTGTAAACACTGCTGAAGTATCTCAAGTTGTACCATGATGGGCACTTACATTTAAAGATAAGTGTGTTGTATTTATTATCTAATTTTGTTCTTAAAATGAATCTGTGCAGGGGGAGAGAGGGAGAGAACAGTTTCATCTCACCCATGGAAGGAATGACCAGTAGAGATGTTAACTACAGCATCCTAGTTCACACAACTAGGTGATTTTTGGGTTCTAGTTTCATGCTCCCTAGTCTCCACAATTTAAAAAAAATCATGCACCAGAGTTTAAAGGCGTTGATGATTTACCCTGATTCTAAGAGGAAAGCATTCAGCTTGTAGTCAATCCACATGTAAAACACACACACACATTTACCCTAAACGTCTGACAACACACAGTAAGACTGATCATGTTAGCCATCTTTAATAGGAATGTTCTGTAGAATTTACGTAGGCTATGATATTTTTGTTCTTAAAATGCTTATATTAAGAAGAAAAACCTTGATCTATTATGTAATAGCTTCAGCTAACAAGTATACAAGTAGAGGTTTGATTTAAGAAGCATTTCACAAATGCAATTAAGTTAGAAAATCTCAGTGTAGAATGCAGAAAGATAACTTAAACATGACAGTCATTTCATAAATTCTCTTTTACACGCCCAGTTTGCTCAAGGGATAAATTCTATTTCTCCCTTTTTCTTTCCTGGTTTCATTTTGGCAGAAGAAACCCTCCGGGAATAACACAACTTCAAAATATTAACACCACTCAGAGGAGTTTGTGAAGGTTGAACAGTCATAGCTTATTGTAATTTGAAAACCCGTGCATATAACATGTCAAAAGAAAAGATGGATGGAAGTCCACCTTTTCCTCTGGGAAAATGTTTTTGCCTTTTTTTTTTCTTTCAGCAAATTGGTGGACCTATGTTCACTGTGTTTACAGAATGGACCCTAGGCTCTAGCTCTAAGCATGTGGTTTGGTACAACAAAGCCCAGGAAGAAAGTGGTAATATTTCATCTTTATCCTCCCTCCCCACTGCCCTGATTCGTCTCCATTCTAGAGAAGGCCACATTCTCTCTCCAGAGGCCTGTAGATCCACTGGCATATATCAGTTATTAGTCATCCCTTTCTACATTCTAAGGAAAATATGTGCCATGGGTTTTGAGCCTGGTTTTGAAACAGGCATTGATGAGCTTAATCAACTGCAAAGACCTAATAGCCAAAAAGGAATAGAGAGATAAGGGATTGGAAAAGCAAAGTCTAACAAAATGAAGAAATTAGGAATAAGATGCAAATCAAGGAGAACCAGGTAAAGACTGATCATCCAGTAAGAGTTCTCCAGAAACAGTATGTGGAGTTAATTTGAAATTCATTACACTGGGGCCAAGCTGTAGTCACTGAAACCTATTACAAGATGGATTCACATCCATACTTATACATAAGTGTACATATACTTGTACAAAAATTTCCCTTTTATTTATAAAAATAAAATTTCATTTTTCTTAACACCAAAAGAGGTGAACTGTATTTAAAAATTGTACAAGACAGTGAAAAGGATCTGTAAACCAACTCAGGCAGAGAGTTTTATCTTCCTGAAGCTGTGTATCAGGTCCTATCTGGTAGCAATAAAGAACTGCTGTACCAGCAATGACAACAGAAACAGAAGCAGATGCTGACTTCAGGACTTACCTATTTTTCTCAGTCTCAGTGTCTGAAAATACTGAGTCAGCACCTCCTCCAACATTACAAACCTCATCACCATCCTCCTCCTCCTCGTCAAAATCAGAGGTGTTCAGGAAATCAAAGCTTTCTAAAGCACTTTCAACAGTAAGACTTAAACTGGAAGACCTGCTTCGGCTTACTGCTGGCTTGCACTGCAAAGGCAGAAGGTACCAAGGAGAATATCAACATATTCGGAAGGAGAAACACAACAAAGACACCCAATGGGAGATGCGACACTTTCTTTTTTTTCAAGCTTTTATTTTTATTTTTCTGTTGGCATTAAAAAAAATTCATTTAAAAATCTTCTTATAAAAAGTACAACCATGGATAAAGTGACACAGTATCTGGGATTTGTTCCAAAAGAATCTGGAGGGAAGGAAGCAGGTAGAGAAAGACAAGTTTGGCCATGAATTGATCACTGTGGAAGTGTGCTGATGGCCACATTAGGATCTATTATTTGATCCTTTCTATTCCTGTTTGAAATATTTATAATCAAAAGTTTTAAAAATATTACAATCAGAAAGTCTTGGGAAACAGAATGGTTATTCTCTCTCTTAATACTGCTCAACCCCAAATAAAATTCAACTGGCAGACAAATATAAAAGGTCAATGCCAACTACTAACCGATCTCTTAACTACAAGTGGCAACATGGTCTGTGCCCTGAGACAGGGCGAGCTAACTAAGGCCCCTGTCCTAAAGGATTCACAAAACAAATCTCAGAAACAGAAAACTCCTCAGATTCACTAATGCACTCTAAGTAGATTTAAATACTAATTTTACATTCACAGCATGTAATTTTCCTTTGAGCATCGAGGAGAAAATAAATGGCACGAACATGACAAGGAGTAGCTGTGTTTCCTTCACAGCTTTGTCTTTCAAGGAACAACTTGTCTCTCCCCTAACTGGGCCCCGGAATTATGTGAGCAAATCCATTCTATGGCCTGGAGAACTCTGTATTTCTGGACATCCAACAGAAACATTACAAACAGGATAATGCCCATTGCTTTGGGCACAGAGATGGGGAGAAGTTCTTCCAAACAGTCAAAAGGATGTTGGGAGGGATCGAACGGGACAAATCCTGCAAGTAAAAGGAGCTAAATGTCCTCCATCCAGTTAGGTGGCACTCCCTGCTGACTTCGTTACACAGGGTCAGAAGGGCCTGGCAGGAGTCTGGGTCTTTTAAATCAGAGTTGTTTCATTCGCCCTCAGTGATCTCCGTCCAAGAGGCAGCACCATTTAGTTTCTGATCCTCAAGGTGTTTAGCATCCTAGGAGTGTGAAGGAGGAAAAAAAGAGAATGCTTTGCCAGCAGATGCTTTAATCCTGGCTGGAGACAAAGCCACCTGCCCCAGACCTTGACTCTACTGTCATTTTCCATCTCAGAGAGAGGAGGAGCCATTCCCAACTCAACCCACTTCTAGGGTCTTCTTTCCTAAGCTAGACTGCAGAACCTGATCGTGCACAGTATGGATGTGTTTAAACACGATCGAAAGAAAGAAAGGGGGGGAAGTTAAGAATTTTAGGACAGTTTTGGAACAAGAGCAGATTGGAATAAAAATCTTGAAAGAAACTGACAGCCACCAGGTTTATAGAAGACTTAACGGATGACTTGCTCAGTGCTTCCTTGTGGACTGAGCACTCTAGATGCCTGGAAATGGGGGCTGCCATCACACTAGCTTTCTTTGAGGCATTTATTTTAGGTGGATTGTGTCTTGGCTCTTCACATTTAACAACTTTCTGCCCACTAAGCAAAGCTGGTCAACTGTGCAGATAAGCACTTGTTGAAGGGATCAAAGAAGTTTTCTCTGGGATACTAGACTAGCAGCCTCCATCCATGAGTCCTGAGCTGATGCTCTGGAGTTATGTTTGATGGGAGGCAGATTCAAAGTGCCCTTCCCTGCTGCTAAGAGGCTATACCTACAGCAGAATCAATCTGTCATGAGCAATAGAGGTTGTGGAGAGTCAAAGCCTGAACTCTCCTCTGCCCTGGGCAGACATGCCCTCCAGAGCCAGGCCAGCATGACCGCAACTGTCAGAATAGCCTTGGGAAGGTAGTTCCAGATGCCACGGGGAAGGCCACATTTCCAAACCGTCATATCGAGGGATGCAACAGACTTCCGTGGGCTGACTCTCTGCTTGCCCCTGGCACTGTATTTTCAAGCTGATCTTATAGAACAGGTCTCCAAAGAACTGCTCTTTCAAGAGAAAGGATCCAAGTTCTTTTCTTTATGGCACTAGGCATCAGAGTGGCAAAGCAAAGAATACAAGAAGCGGCAGTGGGTTTCAGGACAGAAATTCCAGTTCTGTCTTCTTGTGCCATGTTTTTAAAAATTTAATCTTTATTAAATTTTATCTACCAAGTAGAGGCAGATACATTCTGGGGTAGCAATAATGACCTCATTATGAGGCTCTCCTGACCAGGAGGAAATCATCTTTCTGAATCCTCTCTTCCCATGTCTATCCTGAGTGGTCTAATTGGGAACAAGAGAGGAAGATATCTCTAGTGGAGTCAGGGTCCTCTGGCTTCTAGATTATTTGTGAGTGATTAATCTGGGATTCTAATTCACTGATTTGGGCCAACTGCTGAGAAGGGAATCCTCTAGGAGGTAGTGCCCGGGGCAGGGAGAGACGCCTGTGGTCCTCACATCCTGGCTGCCCAACTCTGTCTTCAACCAGGGAAGGGCCTTCCTACTTCCTGGAAACTCCAAGAGGGACCCTCTCCAGTAACATCTCAATGAGATATGATGCTCAAAAGGCCACCATTCATTTCACATTTGGGATCTGAATGATGAACTCTGGGGCTGAGGGAGTCTAGATATTCTCTAGAGCTGTTAATGTAACTCCCAGTCATTCTCCTAAAGTTGATCCATTGTCAGGAAAATAAAAATTAATATATGCTACTAGTATTAAATGGCAACCCACTCCAGTATTCTTGCCTGGGACATCCCACAGACAGAGGAGCCTGAGGAGTTACAGTCCACGGCGTTATAAAAACTGTCAAATATGACTTAGCACCAAAACAAAACTAGTATTAAAAAATAAATGCCATTTGGTGGTGGTTTAGGGGTTCCCTGGTAGTTCAGTTGGTAAAGAATCCACCCACGATGTAGGAGACCTGGGTTGGATCCCTGGTCGAGAAGATCCCCTGAAGAAGGAAATGGCAACCCACTCCAGTGTTCTTGCCTAGAGAATCCCATGGACAGAGGAGCCTGGTGGGCTACAGTCCTTGGGGGTTACAAAGAGTCAGACATGACTCAACAACTAGTATTTAAAAATCAATGTCATTTACATATTGAGTATCTACTGATCCTGTGATAGGGAAGGATTAAAAAAAAAAATAGTCTATTTTAAATAAAATGTTGGCTTAAGAGACTGTCTCGGAAACTAATCCAATTTCCCTGAAAAGGTACTTACTTTTAGAATATCATCCAGGTGCATGACTTCTTGGTTCAGATCCTGAAACTCTTTATACTGCTCTTTGTGTGGTTCTAACGCAAGGAAAAGCCCATTAAAGGCGTCCTCTAGGCTTCCATCCAAGAAAGACCTACAGCCTTCCGACTCTGCACTGACGGAGCCCTCCGAGAGCAGCCTCTCCGTGGCCGCTGGCACCTCTGCCGAGGTGAGCCTCTTGACCAGCTGCTTCGTGATATTTCCTTCAAAAGTGTCCAGCTCCACGGGCTTGAGTTCAGAGGCCTCTTGCAGAAGGGCCTCTTGCAAAAGGGCCTCTGCAACTCCCTTCTGCAGGAACAGGCGCTCCGGCCCGGCACCAGTGGCCGCTCGGCAGCCCCTCGGGCTTCCCCGTCCCCTGGGTCTCTCCCTTGGGGTGGGGCCGGGGCTCTGAGCCTTCTCCGGAGGAGCTGCTGCAAGAGGCTGAGCTGGAGTCCTCCAAGCCCTCGTTCTGGGAGGACTCACTGCCTGGGGGCAGCTCTGCGGAGGTGACGGTGATTTCTGGATTTGCCGCGCATGCGCCAGGGAGAGAGTCAGCTGGGCCGGGGGCAAGGGTGCAGTCCCCGTTGGGCAGGTCGCTGAAGCTAAGGGACAGTGGCATTTTCTCCTCGGCTGCCTTCCCGTTTTCAAAGATGTCATCAGGTAGATTTGACTGTAGATAAAAGGCAAATCATTATGGTTTTGGAAACAAGGTATGTGTTTGGCCTTGTTCATTTCCAGACAAAATGTAAGACAATTAAGATAGCAAACAGACCTTTCACGATATTAACATTGTATTTGTTGATTGTGTGTCTGTGTGTTTGTGTCTGCAAGCATGGCAAAACAAGCCTTTAAAAACTCTATTTCCATTGTTGAACCTACGTAAAAGTTCATTGTACTGGTCTCAGGTTTGAAATTTTGAAACAAAAAAGTTGGAGGCAGGAGGTGCTTGTTTCCTAAATCCCAGGATCTCACAATATCTGGCAGCCATAGTTAAGAACACCACTGGTCCTTTTTTCTTTTGGCATCAATCTTGAAGGGCTTTCCAGCATTCATGCTCTTTCATTCAAAAGATGTGATGCTTTGTTCTGCTTCATTTCTCATAAATTATTTTTGAAAATCTCTACCCACAAATCCCAAGCCCTGGAAAATGTTTTATTAATTCAGTAACCATGCCACAGATAATTCAAGGCCAGAAATATGTTTGCAGAGCTTCTATAAAAGAGGGAGAAAAAGACTGATGAACTAAATAACTGTGTTCCAGGGCTGCAAACCCCAGAGCTCCCAGGGTGTCTGGCAGCCCCGGGTGCTCTGCTGGACAGCCCCGGGTGCTCTGCTGGACAGCCCCAGCTCTGTGATCCGTGAAGCAGAACTCAGAAGACAGAGGTCAGAAATACCCAGGTAACCAAGATAATTCATTTATGCAGGCATTAACAATCTCCAAGTCATCTTTCCTGACACTGTGGTCTGCATAGTGTTGAAGTGCCAAACACTGTTCAGTGGGAAAAGTTTTCTAGTTATTTGAGATCGACTCCTTCAAAATGAATACTTTCTCTTGGATTCCAGATTTGATTGTTTAAGTAAATATAAGTACCTAGTTTAATTTTATATAAAACAATGAGGGTCCTTCCTGGGGATGCAGTGGTTAGGACTTTGTGCTTCCACAGCAAGAGGCACAGGTTTGATCCCCCAGTCGGGGAACTAAGATCCCACATGCCATGTGGCATTGACAAAAATAAAAAATTTAAAAACAACAGCCATTGATCACGACAGTGCTGGGAATACATCCAGGAAACAAAGCCGTTGCAGCAAGTGAAGTGGGGAAACAGACAGAAAGCAGCTCCCTATTTTCCTCCAGCAATGTCCCTGGTCCCAACACCTGCAGTTTCAACCCAAACTCTCCACTCTCGTCTGGCTGGAACCTCAGGATGTGTCACTGGGACCCTCAAGTGACCTCTGCAAGCTCGCTTTCTTTGGACTAAAACAGAGAATGTTTTCCTGGATGAGTGATTACTAAAAAGTGCTCCCCAGAGTCGGGGGGTGGGGGGCGGGCGGGGCGGGGATGGGGAGGGGGGTGGAGGGAGCTGCAGGCACCGTTGTGGGGGTGCCACTGCTCCCCTTACTACTGCCAGCCCCTTCACTTCAGTTTCCTTCCTCTTTTATTTGTACCCTCCTCTCATCCCCCCAAACAGGCTTTATGCCTCCAGGGAGAGATAAAAGAGGAAGCTTCTGGGGAGAGATGGCGGAAGGCTGATTCCTGCTTCCAGCACTTCCTCCATGGGGTCCCCTGGGCATCTCACAGAACCCCCGGTCCTCTGAGCTATCTGGCCCAGCCTCAACTCGCCTTCAAAACATACACTCCCAGCAGCTCTGAGGGAGGTGGAGGCCCTGGCTAAGTAAGGAAGGGGGGGACCCTGGGTGATCTGAATTCTTATTTAAACTCCAGACTCCACTTCAGCCATTTCTCTGCAGCCTCACATTCCCAAGCCCATATTTGCTTGGACTTCAGCGGCAAAGGTCGAGTTAGACTGCCTGCCGAAGGGGCTGTACCAGGTGCCAAGGGGCCGAGCCTACAAACAGGCACATGAGGGCTGGCATGTTGTAACTGACGGGTGATGCAGGTGCTGGAGCAAGGGGGCGGCTGCAGCCTGGGAGAGAGACAACTTGGAACTCAGCCCTGGAAGACAGAGAAGAAAGGAAGGAGGGGGGAGGAAGTGTGTTCTAGAAGGAACAACAGTCTGCAGGAGATCCTGAGAGGGAGGGTGCATGGGGAGGCGGGGCGCTGGGCAGAGAATGAAGCCTGGAGAGATGGGAGGTGGGCCTGGAGAGCCGGGCTGCAAGGGACCTGGCTGCTCTGAGGAGTCTGTGTTCATCAAGTTCAAAAGGCTTTATGAACATATAGTTCAAAAGGCTATAGGAAACCATCACATTTTTTTCTAATCTTGCTCTTGTTTAAATGATGTGACTAAAATCGCTGCCAACTCCCACCCCAGCCCTCTGACTCGCACTGTATGAGCACGAATATACACTTGGCATTGGTAGTTACTCTATCAGCTGGTGCCTGCTTTATCTTTCCCATGTGGTCTTTCCACTTCCCTTGGAAATTTTATTGGAGTTTAGCCCCATGCATTTTACCGGTGGTTTTTTATTTTAATTCAATGAATAAAAGGTTATTATTATTATTATCCAGAAGACTTTTAACCCTTTCCTCTCTGGACATTCAAAGATTACTTTATATGTCTGTAAAAGGCAGAACAAGCCATGTATGTACATACATATGTGTGTGTGTATTCTCCTGTGTCATAAAGGGCAACACATATCATGAAGGTAATTTATTATATCTTTGACTGAAAATTAGAGTCTCTTTTACTCTGACAGTATAAAACGCACTAAGGCTAAGAACCTCTTTCAATAAAAAGAGCTCTAGGAAAATTGGTTTAAATCTTTCTGACTTCCTCAAATGCCAGTTTTTGAAGGCTACAGCTGTAAAGATTGATATTAGTGATACATTAGCTTAACTTGTGAACGAGAACCTTGACTTCATGTTTAACTGTGTTTTTTAAATGACAATCTTGTTACCATGGATATCTTTGCCACAGTGGAGAAAAGTCACAGCACAAAAGCAGAGATCGTGGGAAGGGAAGGACAAACAGCCTCTCTCACAAAGGTGCATGCAAGCCCAAATTTCCCACCCTGGAGACAGGAGACCTGTAACCATTAGCCAGTGAGCATGAGAGCAAAGATAAAACACGAGGCATGCCGAAGCATACAAGCCACCAGCCCCCAAAGGCAAGCATGTCACACCCCAGCGGGCCACCCACACTCACATAAAATTCTAGCACGGCCTTGGGTCTCAGCCTGAGGGAGGGCAGGTCACTGAAAAGAGCGGCTGCGGTGCAGCTTGGCAAAGAAAGAGTCTTGCAAGGCACTCAAGACAGACAGCCTTGGCTTGTCTGGTGAAGGATGCAACCATTTCTTCAGAAGTCAAAGCAAGATGGGGAATTAGTGGAAAGTAGCAGGTTACTATGTTTGTGTCAGCTCTTAAGCAAGCGTTTCTGATTAAAACAAGGGGCCCTTATTTACATCTACTTCTTTAAAAGGCTGATCTCAGAGAATGGATGGAAAAGTTGACACGCATTGATCAAAGTAACAGGTAAGTGGGGGTGGGGAGCAGAGCGGGTTGACCACCTGAGCACCAGTGGCCATGGGCATCTAGGCATGTGCTTCCCTTAGTCACCACTGGGTTAGGGTGAACTTGAAGATGCGTCACAGTCGGCCCCTCCCTCTGTATCCGAGGGTTATGCATCCATGGAAAAGAAATTCCCGAAAGTTCCAAAAGGAAAACTTCAATTTGGCAATTTGCTGGCAACTATTTACAAAGCATTTACATTGTATTTACAACTATTTATGTGTCATTTGCATTACATTAAGTATCATAGGTAATCTAGAGAGGATCTAGCATACACGGGAGGATGTGAAGGTTAAATGCAAATATTGCCATTTCATATAAAAGGAGAGTTCCCAGAACAAACCCGCGAGGATACAGAGGGGTGACTGCATTAAGAATTACAGAGACTCCCTAACACTGTACGTTAGGCATTTCAGAGGCTGGATGCAAGCAGCGCCTCAGGTTCATCACCGCTCCTCCAGAAAGCACACAGAACTTACGAAGAAGGAGTGATCTTTGAAGGTGGGCGTTTCCGGGAGTACCCTGGCTATACATGGACATTCTTCTCTGGAGGGCGGCAACCTTGTTCCCAGATCCCGAGGATGGGGTCATGTCCTCCACGTCAAACGGACTGCAAAACAACAGGACCCCATGAACGCCTGCTTGTTAAAATCACCCATCATCACCAGACCACAGGCCAAGAAAGCACCTCATTATACTAATGTAAACTCAGCCAGTGGGAACTGGGCTTGCTGTCTGTAGTCCAGTCACTAAGTCATGTCTGACTATGTGACCCCCTTGGACTATAGCCGGCGAGACTCCTCTGTCCAGGCAAGAATACTGGAGTAGGCTGCCATTCCCTTCTCCAGGAATTGTCCTGACCCAGGGACAGAACCCACGCCTCCTGTGTTGGCAGGCAGATTCTTTACCACTGAGCCACCAGGGAAGCTGGAGAGCTGGGCTGGTTTTGGCCGAACTGGTCTGTTGCCAAACAAACCATGATTTTAAAAAGTGGAGCAGAAAAAGAAGTCTAGACTCACCCAAGGGACCACAGATTATCACAGCTTTAAGCACAATTTACGTGCACACCTGGATACCAATTAAATCTGCTTCTTCATTCATATTAGATACATAAAGAATCTGCCTGTGATGCAGGAGCCACAGGAGATGTGGATTTATCTCTAGGTCAGGAAGATCCCCTGGAGGAAGGCAGGTCAATCCACTCCAGTATCCTTGCCTGGAGAACCCCAGGGATAGAGGAGCCTGGGAGGTTACAGTCCACAGAGTCAAAAAGAGCTGGACGTGAATGAAGTGACTTAGCATAACACAAGGTGTTGAAGAAGTCTGTAACAATTCCCGGAGCTTTGCAAGGACAGATGCTTTAATGATACAGGAGAGTAATAGATTATTGTTTGGTTCTGAAGAAAACACTCCCGTTCATTTCAGTTCACCCAGCACCTGCTGCGTGATTGAGAGGACAACAGTTTGTTCACAATGATGCCATTAGTCATCCTGCCATGGGCTCATCCAGGAGGGGCTTGCATCTGAGATGTCAGTGGTTACAAATTATGAGGAGAGACAGGCTAGGCAAATCATGTGGACACTGTTTCAGTGACAAGGTTACACGTCTTTGCTGCTTCCATGCCTGACCCTCTGTATCATAAAGGGGCCCAGACGTTAATATTCGACAGACCGTTACTTGGTAACATGGGCATAAGATCAACTGTTGTGAGCAACCAGTGTTTCATAACTTAGCAAGATCTTTCCCATGGGATGACTTCAGAAATCCACTTTTTATTTGGAGGATAATTGCTTTACAATGTTGTGTTGGTTTCGGCCATACAATAACGTGTATCAGCCGTAAGTATACATATGGCCCCTCCCTCTTAAGCCTCCCTGCCACCTCTCACCCCTCTTAGCAGAAAACTACTTTTAAGTTTCTTACTTTGACCAAAGATTTCTCTTGCCCTTTGGAAATATTCTATTTCAGCATTTAGAGTGTAGAGAGACTAAGGATATCCAAAGCTTTCCAAAGCACTGTATGATGTCAGAGATAAAGACGGTTAAGCAGTTAAGACACCACAGCAATCATCAGGATCTTTCTGCAGACAAAATATCTCATACTGGACCGTTTCTTTCCTTCACATCAGTTGACTTCAGAGATACATTTCTTTATATACATTCAAGGGTTGAGAAGGAGGGACGGAGGCAGGATAAAATGTTTAAAAACAGAAAGTCAAAGAGGAGAGTAGTGATACGATATTAACATGTGTGAACACCTAGCAACCCTGTTAAAGAGGTTCCTGGGCCTTGGGGTGGGGCCTGAGAGTCAGCGTTCCTGCCAAGCTCCTTGGTGATTCTGATGGTCCACGCGCCACCCTGGGAACAACACGAGCCTGTGACACGTATTTTCATTGCGATGATATAAAAAGGGCCACTTACTACCAGGTGATTTCCAGGTTGAGTTTGATGGTGCCAAGGTCATTAATGTCCACAGCCACCACCTGAGGTCGGGCTGCAAACAGCTCTTTGGTCTCACAGGTCACGCTGCCGACCAGGAGGTGAGTCGCCAGCCCTTTGAGTTCTGTGACCTGGTGAGAGAGGGAAGGGAGAAAGGCCTTACAGGACAGCGCTGGACGAAGGCAGCCCCTCTCCTTTGTTTTTCTTGGCTGGGGCAGGCATTGCAGAATCATATCTGAAGCTGGAGGTGGATGTTTCCCAAGCCCATCTCACATTTACACTGCCCGCTCTGACACGAGGGTGGGTCTGGGGATGTGCTTAGAGCATAAACAGCGGTCTGGGGGTGGAGGGGCAGCAGGCAGAGGTCTCGGGGACAGGTCTCCACGACAGATGTCTTTGCTGTGGCAGCAGCAAAGATAGCACACAGCAGTGCCCGATCCCGTACCTTGATGGAAATGAACCCGACTATCAGCGGCAGGAACACCATCTCTTCTCCGTCCCAGCTCTGTTTGCCGTTTACCTCTATCCTGCCTTTCAGTTTCCACCTCTGTCGGCCATACTTCATGAAAATCTAGGGAGAAGACGCCAAAGGATCCTCAAATTCCACTGCCCTCACCTGCCTCCCCTCCAAACACCAGGATCGAAAAAGCAGGTAACAACCGCTCCTCCCCTTCTCCAGCATCCTCACGCCCCATCCTGACTGTCGCTTCTTCCAAACTCTTGGGGTGGGAGTGGGTGGAGTAGAGGACCAGTGGGGAAAGACTTTCAAAAGGGAGTAAGTTCTGCTTCTCTAGGACTGGGGCGGAGGGCTTCCTTTAAAAAATGTTATTGTATCAAGCCTTTCAGCTCACTCAGGTCAGCCAGCTCTTTCTCTCCTTAATTCTGCTTCAGTAGAACAACCACTGGATTAATTCTGCACACCCCACCCCCCTCAGTCCCTTCAGAGACACAAGGAGCCAACAGCTAAAATCTACTCAGCGGCCAGAAGCAAGAAATAAGACATCCTCCTTCTGGGAAAGGGAGATGGAGCTGGACAAGGATTTTGAAACCTGACACACTCTGGGGAAAGGGTGTGCAGACTCCCCTCGGTCAGACAGCTTTACTGGTTAGAGGAAGATACATTCCCCCAACCTCCCACCAAGATTAAAGATTAGAGAAGGTTCTGGAGGTGACAGTTAGATGAAATAATTATGCAGGTTCCCTTTTGAAAAGGAAAAAGATAAAAAGCTTTTTTTACTTTATGGAGTATACTTTTTATAAAGAAAGATCTAGATCTCACTATTCTTCACTCCTGATACTTACAAGAAGTCATAATCCTGGATGGGATCTTAGATCAGGAAAAAGCTGCTATCGAGGACACTATTGGGGCATGGAAAAACATGACGGGAGCTCTCGTATCTAACGACACGAGCTAAGAGATCAATGCTAAGTCTGCTCATGTCAAGAACTGGACAACGTTTATGTGAAAGAATATCTTCCTGTATTCAGGAAAATAATTTATGGGTGAAGGGTCATGACATCTGTGCATTAATCTACAATGGTTCAGAAAAACAACAACAACAATATTAATAATAATAAAGCAAACGTGGCATACTGTTAAAAATTAGTGTCTAGATGACCCATATATGAGAGGTCTTATACTAATCTCTACACTCTCTTATGGGCCCAAATTTCTTTTTCAAAATAAAAAAATACAAATAAAAAGACAACTGAAGAGGCAAAATAATGACAACTGACTCTTGTCTCTCAAGTCCAACACCCAGACTGACACCATACTTACTTCATATTGATCTCCAGGACAGAGGCGAGCAAAGCCAGCCAGACCTGTAAGCAAGCAGTTGGGATTAGAGACACAAAGTCAATTTCTCCTCTTTACAAACCCTCACTGGCACATTTATAAAACTCAAACTGTTGGGCCTTTGTGAAAACTCATGTAATATCTTCTGGGGACCCTCTGTGGGCACAGCTATTGTTGGGAATTCCATCTATCTCAGTGAGAGAGGACATTCCTTGCTGGGATGATGGGAGAGGTGTTCGCCAGGCAGATAAGGCTGTTTCCTCTATGAAGAACCCCATTAAGTCGTGAGACTGTGAGACAGATGAATCTGCTTTCCACCAGTTCCATGGGTGATGCCAGGGTTGAGATAGAGGTCCATGGAGTCTTCAAAAAGCACCCGCTGTTACCACTCTCTGTCAGTAGATGGCAGCAACTTATCAGTTCCTCTGCTGCTGCAGCTGCTGCTAAGTCGCTTCAGTTGTGTCCGACTCTGAGACCCCATAGACCGCAGCCCACCAGGCTCTCCCATCCCTGGGATTCTCCAGGCAAGAACAGTGGAGTGGGTTGCCATTTCCTTCTCCAATGCATGAAAGTGAAAAGTGAAAATGAAGTCGCTCAGTCGTGTCCGACTCTTAGCGACCCTATGGACTGCAGCCCACCAGGCTCCTCTATCCATGGGATTTTCCAGGCAAGAGTACTGGAGTGGGGGTGCCATTGCCTTCTCTGATCAGTTCCTCACACCTCTCCATCCACAGAATCACTCCATTGAGGACCAGTTTCTACTAACAAGTAGAACATTAACAAGCCTCTTAAAAAGATTTACTGAAATAAGAGTAGAATTAAAGAAGCCAATTTTCACTAATAGTTTTCTGGAGGATTAGTCTTTTATTTTTAGTACTTCTGAAGCAAAGCACAGTCAACTTGTTTTTATAAATCCAAATTGGCTGGATATGCCAATTCCAATAAAATCCTAAGCACTCTTTAAAAACCTCTACAGACTATTCAGAATTCATCTACTGCCTGTTTACCTACCTCTGCAATTACAGTGGAGGCCTGGTTAAAAACGAAACGAAAAGAAAACAAAACCTAAAAAAATGATCTGATATCCTTGCTGGATAAAGGAGAGTAAAGGTGAAAATCCTTTGAAGGTTTTTTTTTCCCCCCCTTCCAAAATCACTAGAAATTTTGTATTGGAAGAACTTATCCAAATGGGAGAAAGCTACTTGGTACAGATGTTTTTGAGCTTCTCAGCTTATGTTATTAAAGCAAAAATTTTTTTGAATTGCTTGTAGTTGCATCACACTGATACTGTGATTATCACCATATCGTGGCATGTGGCAGTAGGTAGGTAAAAACAGGCCTGGGGCTATGCTATGCTTCTTCAAGTCCTATCTGCTTATGTAAGCCATTACGGTGCTGATGGTGTAACTGAAACAGCTGCATTTACTGCCTAGTGAGTATCCTTTCAACCTGGCCAGGTTTCTTTCAGACTCTGGTCTGATGCCTGTTTGGACTTTCAATTGGGGAAAGCTTCATGTTCCTCAGTGGTTTAGGGATGAATGCAGCATTGTCTACAGAGCTTTCTTTCTTTTTTTTTTTTTACAGAGCTTTCATGATGACCACTCCAAAACCCACCACAGGGGTAAGCACCAGGGAAGGACATGGGAGGTGGGGGGCCGAGGGCCTTTTATCTCCACGGTGTGTCTTCCTGCCTCTTGCGGATGCTTTACTATAAACGCGACTGATGAAACAGCTCTCCCACAACCTCCTTCAGAAGCCCCAGATACTACACTGAGCAGTCACCCACCCTGCTCTTCCTTTGCTCAAGGGCCAGTCTGCCAGAAGAACGTATCCCTTCTTTTTCTAGTTCTACAAGGATCTTCTTTCCCAAAGATAAAAAGGATCACACACGTTGGCTGGCAGCACGTACATGGAGAAAAGGCTGGTTGGAAATTCATGACAATTTTAACAAAATTTAGCACTGGGGGAGCCATTCTGAAGCTAAGGAAGTCATACTTTCTACTCCAAGGTTATAAACTCCTGACGGATTTATGCTGAGGCAGAAATAATGCAGATTTACTGGCTCCCTTGGAGATGTCCCCTCTCCTGGACTGGACCTGCCCTGAAAGCTGCAAGGGCCAGGACAGACTTTTGGACATACACACTGCCTGGAACTTAATTCGAAGTAGGTAATAACGGGGAGAAGAAGTTGATTTCGGTAATGGACCAGATCTTTCCATGTGCACATTGGTGATGGCGCTGCACCCTCCCCTCTTTAGCCTGGCACTGGA
Source organism: Nanger dama (assembly GCA_917880005.1). NCBI lineage: Eukaryota > Metazoa > Chordata > Mammalia > Artiodactyla > Bovidae > Nanger > Nanger dama. The sequence goes on along the minus strand of CAKJTW010000032.1, from coordinate 6,331,510 downwards.
GCCTCTTTAAAATCTGGCACCAAGGAGCCCCACAACTCTCCTCCCAAGGTTCTCTCCTGCTTGCTCAGTTGCTCTGCTGCTAAGTCGCTTCAGTCGTGTCCAACTCTGTGCGACCCCAGAGATGGCAGCCCACCAGGCTCCCCCGTCCCTGGGATTCTCCAGGCAAGAACACTGGAGTGGGTTGCTACTTCCTTCTCCAGTGCTTGAAAGTGAAGTTGCTCAGTCGTGTCTCTTAGCGACCCCATGGAGTGCAACGCACCAGGCTCCTCCATCCGTGGGATTTTCCAGGCAAGAGTACTGGAGTGGAGTTGCTCAGCTGTATCCAACTCTGGTGACCTTATGGACCATCGCCCGCCAGGCTCCTCTGTCTATAGGATTCTCCAGGCAAGAATACTGACGTGGGTTGCCATATCCTCCTCCAGGGAAATCTTCCTGACTGAGGAATCAAACCTGAGTCTCTTATGCCTCCTGCACTGGAAGGCAGGTTCTTTACCACTAGTGCCCCCTGGGAAGCCCAAGGTCCTCTCATTCTAATGCAAAAGTTACGTCCGGGGAGCCTTTCTCTTTCCTGCTTCCGTCCCCCTTCTCACCCCTCCCCGCAGGCTTCTAAGCAACTGGCCACATTATTGGTTAGGCAGGTTGTTTATTCCACTGAATTAGACTGGACTGGCTCATGCAGCCATTTTCTCCAGTAGACTGTGTGGAAGTCAAGGCCAGGGACTGTTTACCAGGATGCAGCTGGCCAACAGCAGGAGCCCAGCAGCACTTGATCAATTGCTTTTAACACCATCACCTACCCCACCCCCAGCAAAAGCCCCACAGAATGATTTTGTTGTTGTGTGTTGGGGTGGGGTGAAAAAGGAAGTGGGGAAGGGTGTGGTAGGAAGAAGTTGAGTTACCAGGTCTGAGAATGTTATGAAAGATCCTCAGTCTATGTCACTGTGCATGTTGGGAGCGGTAATTTTTCTTACCAGAATTAATAACAGATAAAGTAGCTAATTGCAAAGATGCAAGATTTCTTGGCAGCGAGTGACTGGCTTCCTTTTATCAAGAGAAAGATTTTCATGGGGATATTGCCCTTGAAAGGCTTCACAGAAATAGTTCAAGTTTTCATTTTGTATTAGGAAAGTGGAAGTGAGCTTGCAGGTTTGACTGATCCCTGAACCCACGGAAGCCCATTGGGTAGGTGGAGAGAACAAAGTCAAGGGTAGTGATAGAAGAGCAGGATCCAGCAGAAAGTTCAGTCCGTCCATCACGATAACTCATCATAACGCAGATTTGTTCTTCAGCTAGGCAGCCAGTCCCCCAGTGGATGGCAGGGTCCCCATAGGGTCCTCACTGACCACCAGGCCTGAGGTCTAGATCTGGTGGGTGGGATCCCCTTTCTCCCACACCTCTCCCGGGATGCCTGTGTGCTGGGTGGAGGATGACCATCCCATAGAGAAGAGAACATTCTTTGAGCAATCTTTCATCATATCTGCTCAACTGTGTTAGAACTTCCCAATTCAGGGGCTTCCCTGATGGTCCAGTGGTTAAGACTTTGCGCTTCTGTTCCAGGGAGCATGAGTTTGATCCCTGGCTGGGGAACTAAGATCCCACTGCGGCAAAAAAATAAAATAAAACAAAGTACTGTGTGACTTTGGGGACAAGTCACTTAACCCAGTTCCCCATTGCAGAAATGGGGAAATTACCATCCCACCCCAAACTGGTGCATTTGATAACAGTGTCGGGGGACATATGGTACTGCCTGTGTTAACAGTGAGACAATGGGTGTGATGGGAATTTCTCTCAGCTGTGAGACCCTAGACTGTGCTAGCCTGCGTGGCTGGTGCCTCAAGAGTTGGAAGGAGAGAGAAGTGTTCTCTGCGAAACGCTGACCCAGAACAGTAGTTCTCCAGAAGAAGCAGGCTGCTGATAGAATCATCCTGAGGATGAAAAATACACACATTCCAGGGCCCCGCCCTGACATGCTGAGAAGGGGGCAGGGCCCGAGTGGTTCTAGAACCACTGGCTCAGGTGAGGACTCAAAATGGAGAGGATGGACCGAAAATCCAAAAAAACCCACAGATGCCGCTCCTCAGCAGTGAAGTAAGTGTTGAGACGTCATACTGAATAACAGACTGATTGGCAATGGGATTTGCTGGAGAGAAGAACAAGGCTGCGAGGGCAGCTGAGGGTCAAGGTCGTGTGGACTGGCAGGTATACGCATACAGAGAAGCTCTCCAGGCATCAAACTTGACAGAAAAATCTCTCTCCTGAGACAGGTGACTCATTGGAAAATGAAGCTTTCCTGTTGAACAGTTTTTAAAAAAGCGCCCCTTTCCTACTCCCTTGATGGCAAAAAGTAGACAAGAGGGTGATTAAATCCCCACTAGCAACCCAGGGTGCAGCTGCTAAGACACCTCAGCAAAGGAAAGGTGCACACACCAGCCGTTTTCCCCAGCGGTGAGTGGGCGAATGGCCCAGACTCAGAAGGAAGAAGGACCTGCTGTGATGGCTGCTCGTTCGAGAGCCCTGCCGGCTGCTGGACTGTTAGCCTGACACCTGGGGATGCTCTGTTTTCTAACACTAGAGCTTTTTTTGGTCTTGAAGATGCTAGTGGTGCAAACGGACACTGCTTCTAGGGTAGAACTTTCTGGAGTCAATACCAGAAAGGCGGTGGGGGAAAATGCACAGTCCTCTGGGAGCATTAACATCAAAAAGCATTTAAAAATGAAGAACTTGGTATGTTGTTTACAGGAAGGGCTTCCCTGGTGGTTCAGATGGGAAAGTGCCTGTCTGCAATGCAGGAGACCCGGGTTTGATCCCTGGGTTGGGAAGATCCCCTGGAGAAGGAAATGGCAGCCCACTCCAGTACTCTTGCCTGGAAAATCCCATGGACAGAAGAGCCTGGTAGGCTACAGTCCATGGGGTCACAAAGAGTCGGGCACGACTGAGAGACTTCACTTCACAGGAAAGTAGAGCAGAAACAAACTGAATGACACCAGGAAGCCAAAAGACAAGTCTAGAACATGGGATACTCTGTACAACAGTGGCTTCAGCATAGCAAGTCAGTGGTGAGAAAACAAAACAAAACAGAGTGGGGTCTGTTTTAGATAAAAAAGTAAACTAAAAAGAGATACTTGATGACCAGTGATAATGTGTAGACCTAGTGTAGATCCTGATTTGAACAAACCAACTATACAACTCATTTTTAAGATGACTGGGCCATTTGCCAATGGAATGGATGCATAACAAAGGCATGTTCATTTTATTAGAAGTGACAATACTTGCCATGTGGTGATGTAAGATGCCCTATTATTTTTCCCCCAGACAGCATCACGCAGCTTGTGGGATCTTAGTTCCCTGAGCAGGGATTGAACCTGGGTCCTCGGCGCTGAGAGCACAGAATCCCAACCACTGGACCACCAGAGAGTTCCCAAGATGTCCCTGTTCTTTCAGAGCATATTGCAGTCTACAGGGGGAGACTCCCACATATGAGTTTTATTTCATCAAAGGAAAAACAAAGACAAGGAAGCAGATGAAGAAAAGGTGGCAAAACCTTGCCAATTATTAAATCAAGGTGATGGGTCTATGGGGGTCCTTGTAATATTCTCTCCACGTTTGTGTATGTTTGAGATCCTGTCATAGTAAATATTGGAGTGTTTAGGCAAGGCTCAGGATGAGAAGGTTCTGGAGCTTCGATAAATTAAGTGGGGAGGGCTAAGAGAAGGTGGCCTAGTATCTTTGCAAGGACTATAGAGTATGTGATGTGGCACTTGGAGGAGCTCTGCAGGGCTGACGCCTGCCTCTCAAAACAGAGGGGAGGATACCTTTCATCTTGATGGAGAACTCCCCCAGCTGCTTCTCCAGCTCCACTTCAATGGCGCACATGTTCTAGAAAGAGCACAGGGGACCAGCGTTAGAACTAAGCTTCTCTCAAAGCACGCCATGTTCTCATAGCAGTGGACAACCACTGCTCAAACTAGAGGCATTTACCTGTTTGCAATGAGTTACACGACCCTGCTCATGGAGCAATCTTGACAAAATGTTTTACCTAAGCCTAAATGAGCCTTCTAGTGTGTGGGAAATTTAGAGCACAGGAGACCAGGTTAACTTATAAACAGTCAGATAGATCTGGAATGTGGGAGATTCTAAAAGAACTGGCCTGGATTATATAAAAAGGCAGCAATACTATGGGTAGAAATTCTAGTTAAAAGTGATTAAAGAGACATAACAACCAAATGTAATGTGTTAACTCTGATTCCATCCTGATTTCAAAGTAAATAAAGTAAAAGAGTTATGAAAGACATTATTGGACCAAATAAGAGAAATCTGAAAATGTACAGGATGTTAGATCATTCTATTCAATGACTGGTAATTAATATTCTCAGTTGTGATAACGGTGTGTGGTTATGCAAAGAATACATGTGTTACGTAGGTTCTCATTAAAGCATCCGTGCTAAAATATTTATGGGGTGAAATGTCACATTACCACTTACTATTGAATGACTTAGTAAAAGGGAAAAATCGGAGCATATGCAAGAGAAGGAAAGCAAATACAGCAAAACATTAGCAACTAGTAAGTCTAAATAATGTAATATGATGGTCAACATTCTAGTCTTTAGTTTTCTGTAGGTTTGAAAATTTTCTTTACAATAATTTCCAGTCAAAAGAGCTGAGAAGTTCAACTGTACTCCCAGCAAGTGAGGCAGGATTCCTGCTGCTGTGCCAGGAGGCCCCCAAAATGACTCTTGGGTTTGACAAACGTCCTCTCCTTGTCTAGTGTTGAGGGAACAGTGGAGGCAAAGGAGCGACACCATCTCTGCCTGTGGTTAGACGTCTAACCACCCAGCCTACTTCCTCAGTGTGTGAGGACCTAAACAATAGAGCAGCTGTAGATAGAAATCAAGAGGAACAGCACTGTGGCGGAGGGCTGCCCCCATGGAGGCCCTCCTGCAGAGGCCAGTTTAAGCTGTGAGTGGCAGCTCAGCTGGTAAACAATCCCCCTGCAATGCAGGAGACCCCGGTTCGATTCCTGGGTCAGGAAGATCTGCTGGAGACGGGATAGGCTACCCACTCCAGTATTCTTGGGCTTCCCCTAGTGGCTCAGACAGTAAAGAATCTGCCTGCAGTGCAGGAGACCTGGGTCTGATCCCTGGGTTGGGAAGATCCCTGGGAGAACAGCATGGCAACGAACTCCAGTATTGTTGCCTGGAGAATCCCATGGACAGAGGAGCCTGGTGGGCTACAGTCCATGGGGTCACAAAGACTCGGACACGACAGAGCGACTAAGCACAGCACACAGCTGTCACCTCTGGTGTTCTAAGCAGAAGGCCCTGTGCCAGCCTCCTATGCACGCCCCCACCCTCCCCTGCCCCACACAGACACCCAGGGGCAGCATCTGCAGGCTCCTCCTCCATCACATTTTGGGGGCTCGGGCCTGTGGCCTGGGCAGATCAGTGAGCATGGACAAGGGCTGCTTCCATATGCTATCCTTTTTAAAACCTTTTAATTTTGTATTGGGGTACAGCCGATGAACAATGTTGTGAGAGTTTCAGGTGGCGAGTAAAGGGATTCAGCCATACATACACATGTATTTATTCTCCCCTAAACTCCCCTCCCATCCTGGCTGAGGGGCAGTTTCCATTTGGATTTTGTTTGCAGAGGGCTTCAGGATTGACTTGCAAGCTAGGGGTTCTGACTCTTAAACGTCAGTACCTCCAACAGCTTGGCAAAGCTGGGGAAAACTTCCTGAGGTTGAACTCTGTGCAGCTGGAAAGCTTTGAAAACAAAGTCTCAGTTTTGTAAACCAATTTTCTTCCTCGGAGCACTGAGTGTCTCTGGGAAGGAATGCATTACTGTTTCTAGAAATCTATCAACGATGTTATCGTACATGTCAGGACTGTGACCAGAGTCTTTAGGAAACTTGGTGGGGCAGAGGATAGCTAGTTTAACAGCTGAGGACACCCATAGTCAGAATTGTCTTCTGTCTCCCCAGGCAGCTGCTGCCATTGCAAAAGGCTTCCAGAACCATCAATTCCTAACTCTTTTTGTGACAAAATCCCTGTTTTTTGTGGTTATGTGAAGATACAAATCCACCTGATGTCAAGTGAGGTAGGAAGCTACTGATGTCCTGGCCTTCCTTCTCCTCCTGCTGAAATTACACAACCTTGAATTTGTGAGCAAATATGATGTCATGTCTTGGCACCTGACCAGGGGTGGTTCGTTCTTTCTTCTTTTTTTCCTTAAAGCTTTTTATTTTATATTGGGGTATAACCAACTAACAATAATGGTGATAGTTTCAGGTAGACAGCAAAGGGATTCAGCCATACACATACAAGTATCCATTCTCCCCTGAACTCCCTTCCCATCCAGGCTGTCACATAACACTGAGCAGGGTTCCACGGGTGGGTGTTTCTGCAACACCCTACAAAAGTTTGGGGATAGGCACAGGCCGCTGCTCTGTCTTTGGCGTGTGTACTGAGAATGGCCACTCTCACTGGCAATTGCTCTTTTGACTTCAGAGATGTGTGGAAATGAGGTCTCCTGAACTAGGGCTGCTTCTAAGCCAGAGATTCTTAGCCTGTGCACCATCAACTTGGATGGGGGAAAAAAGAAAAAGTCATGTTGCTATTTCCACTAACCTCTAACTGAAATCTAGTATGTCTGTATATCATGAATGGAGAAAACAAGCCACAGCCGTATGACTGGGACCTGGTAAAAGTCTACATTTGTGTCACATCAACTGTTGAAGGCATCCTGAGAAATCATTTCAATACTTTGAAATTTCAGTAGTTATTGGAGCTGCTGCTAAATCTTATAGTTTGATGTGTTCGTAAAGCAAGCAGTCTTGTACTGTACCACACATTTGGTTTCAAAAATATTTTGATCACTGTGCTGACAATATTGAATTAACTATATTTCAATATCATTTGTTTCCTTTGAATTCCTATGGGCTTTATTTCATGCATTCAAAAAGCATTCTCCCGAAAGGGGAACTTAGGTGAAGAAGCCCTGCTTTAAGCCATGAAAAAGACAAAGCTGGTTCAGACAAGAGGCAGGGCTGGAGGGTTACACAGGAAATGATGCTGTGGCAAGTCATCTAAGACGTCCCTCCTGTCCCAGGGCTGAGACAGATGCTCAGCCCTGGGAACCGTCCAGGAGACCCTCATCAGGCTGATGACTTCACTCATGACATTGGATCTCTGAACAAAGACACATGGGACAGTGAGAAGGCTTTAATAATTCAGTCATTTCATCTCAGACACTGCTATCAGGTGACCCCTGGAGGAGCGAAGACCTCTCTGTGTCATATGTCTGGGTTACAGAGACCATCAGAAAGCAGGAAAGCATGCTTCTGTTCATGACTCTTTTTCTTCCCTCCTTTATGATAGAATGGAAATTTCTTACAATAAAATAATCATAGGCAGGAGGTTAGTGAACCAAACATCCAAGGAGGCCATCTTAACCACAAGGTCTGTTCAGTTTGCAGAGATAAAGCTAGAATGGATCGTACACTTCAGAGAATCTGGAAGTGCATTTCAATGAGCAGAAGCAGCACATTTGTGGCTCATTCATTTGCTGACATTTTTAACATGCCTTGGTAGTCTACTTGTGCATAGAATGTACACATAAAGAAGTAGGACACTTGTCCTGTGAACGGCTTCACAGCATTTAAAATCCTGTGGATTTGCACGGCCATGAACACACCTATTACAGTGACACCAGGAGGGGCGTGCCTGACAGGTGAAACTCAAAGACCAAGAAAGTCACGTGCTCTGGAGTTTACAGAAGGCGCTGAATCAAAATACCACGAATGATACCACCCAAGAGACATTTAAAAATGTCTACTACTGCACGGATGGCCTCAAGAAAATGCAAGACATGCAAATAGCAAAACTTCTGTCTCTAAAGAGTAAAATGAGCTTGCAGGGTGCCTGGTTCTTGGGATGTTTGTGTGCTTAGTCGCTTTAGTCATGTCTAACTCTTTGAGACCCGATGGACTGTAGCCTGCTAGGTTCCTCTGTCCATGGGATTCTCCAGGCAAGAATACTGGAGTGGGTTTCCATGCCCTCCTCCATGGGATCTTCCCAACCCAGGGATGGAACGTGTGTCTCTTACATCTCCTGCACTGGCAGGTGGGTTCATTAACACTAGCACCACCTGGGAAGCCCTATGGTTCTTGACAATTCAATTCAGGTCAGGGCAGGTGGAGTTCAGCAGCCAAGCAGGCTGGCACATACCTCTGTGTATTCTTTGTAGCTCCGGTTGATCTCTGACAGGCTCTCGCGGGCAGCTTTGCTGGCAGGTGATGTTGCAAAGGCTTGCTTCATTTTACTGGCACCATCTTGGAGACGTCTTTGGATACAATAAGCTTCATAGAGCTCATCTACCTGCCAGAATCAAAACAAAACAAGAACACGATCAATATTTATCACACTTAAAGGAAGTGACCCAGGCCATTGTTAAGAGTTGAAGATACTTTATGTTTCTGAACTCAAAAGGAGACTCTTGTAGAAGGTGCTATCCTTTCTAGACAGACCCATCATTTTTGTTTCAGCCACTAAGATCCATTTACTATTTCAAACCAGATTTTACTCTGAGCTTTCTCTTCAAATGGCATGGAATGAAAATGAACTTAACATTGGTGGACCATGTGAGACAAGGTTTAGATAATGAGGACAGGAGTCTTTTCACAAGGAACAAACACTGGAAGAGTGTGCACAGTATCACAGTGATCTGAAGACCTTGCATATACTGGGCTATTATCACTTTATTTTAAGAGTGTCACCAGGTGATAGTCACACATCCAGATTTAGAATTCTTTTAAAAAGAACTTGAGACTATTTATCGAAAATGATTTTTGTAAAGATGAGGCTCAACAAAAGACAGAAAACAACGGTAAGTTATTCTTAAAATTAGAGTGAAGCATGATTGTCAAAACTTATCAAACTGAACATAAGAACTGTGACATTTTTGGCATGTAAATTATATCACAATTAAAAACATAAATGGGAGGAATGGAAATGAAGATTTCTCTGCAATACCTCTATGCTTAGGCTTCTAAATAATAATATACTCTTTGCAAGTGGTTATTGATCATACTCATTAGATAAGCCTGACAGTCACTTAATACTTCTCAGGCAGTAATTCTCAATCAATCCAGGGTGATTGTGATATTCAAGGGACATCTGGCAATATCTGAAGACATTTTCCAATGTCACATCTGGGAGGTGCTACTAGCATCTAGTGGGTAGAGGCCAGGGATGCTGCTAAACATCACAGAGGACAGCCCCCTACAGCAAGGAATTACCCCCAAATGTCAATTGTGCCTACGCTGAGAAAAACCTAAGGTTATTCCAGATATTTATCTCTACAGTCTCTTGTAATATTTTCAGTTATCAACACATCAACCTCAGTTAACTACAGGAATTGTCATGCAGATTAAAAGCATGATATCACAAGATATTCTATGTTCTGGGAGGCAGTTATCTACCTAGGACTACTTGTATTTTTCATTTCAGTACAAACTTTGTTGTCTCTAAAAGGAGGCTATAGCTGTGGATTCAGAAGAAGGTGGAGATGAATATGATGGATTTCAGCATTTAAGAACCCCCTTTCGTCCTGAAGGCAAACTTTTGGTTGATCACTAAGAAAGATTACTACTACTGTCTGTTAATGGTGTAATTTTCCATAGTTCTCTCTCTATACAGATGTCAGTGATGCTTAGCTGAGTACATGAATGATGAGAGACTGAAGATGATTCTCTTGGTTAAAGGATTCTTTGCTGCTCTTTGACAATTCACTCCACTTTTCTGAGAGGAATCGTCAAAACTCTGGAAGGAATAACAATCTTTCATCTTTAGGGTTGGTGGATTTGTCCCTGAATAAGAGGGAGGTATAGCACCCAAGGGATGGTGGCATATCTGATGATAAGATCCTTTGGATGGTGACTGGCATCGAGGGTGGTTTCCATACATTTGAACTACGACTCACTTGGTGAGCTTGTTAAAATGCTGATGCCCAGGCCTCACTCTGAGACTCTGATTTAGTAGGTTAGGGATGGGTGAGGAGTTTGAAAATTTAAATAAACGGTGCAGATTGTCTGATGTGGCTGGTCCCCTGGAGACTTAAGAAACATAGGAGCTGATACCTCTTCTAATGCAGGCCTGGCTGCCTCATCTGTGTGGCCTCCTGGGGGACTGGCCCTTCAGCCTCTTTCCTAAAGTCACTGAGACTGTAATGCTCTCAATAAGGAAACTGTTCACTTGACCACTGGTATAGCCCTAATGATTAATATACTACTTTGCATTTAAAGAATAGTTTATTCTTGTTTTCATTTATTTTTAAAATACTTTATTTTTATTTATTTTTCATTTTTATTTTATATTGGAGTATCATTGATTAACAATGTAAGTTTCAGGTGTACAGCAAAGTGATTCAGTTATACATATTTATTGTCATTTAAATACTAGTCCATCCTAGCCAAATGGAGTTAACCTTTCACAAAAAGGATAACTAAGCAGGGGGTTAGCTGTCTTTGGGGTTGGTGGATTTAGGTGGTTGCACTCACCTAAGCAGAAGCTGCAGGCAAGAATCTGTCTCACCTATAAGTTAGCAGTGTGTGTGTGTGTGTGTGTGTGTGTGTTAGAAGCTCAGTCATGTCTGACTCTTTGCGACTCCACAGACTATAGCCTACCAGGCTCCTCTGTCCATGAGATTCTCCAGGCAAGAATGCTGGAGTGGACTGCCATAACCTTCTCCAGAGGATCTTCCCAACCCAGGGATCAAACCCTGGTCTCCTGCATTGCAAGCAGATTCTTTACCGTTTGAGCTACAGGGAAATCCTGTAAGTTAGCAGTGGCTCTCATCAAATAAACGGAGTCAATAAAATATAACTTGTTAGGATTTGTTAGGCATCCATGCATAAGATGCCACAGATAGGGGGTTACTAACCTTTAATAACCACTAAGATTGTTATATCTTACAATGATGGATATGAGATGAATAAATATATTTTTCCTAATACTAATTCTGTTTTCTTGCTATTTTCCCAATGAAACAGAGTAATTTCAAAGGTCACCTGCCACATAAATAACTTCTAATGGATGTTATTGTTTTACTTATTGAGTTGAACACAAATAGGAGCAATTTCAGATTTACCAAGGTAATAAATATCTTTCAAAGTAGGAATGTACAAAGGCAGTATCCCATACACACGTTTACAGATATATAAATCATCACAGAATTCTAAGCTGGAAAGGATTCTTAGGGTCATCTAGATTGACTACGTGCAACTCCAGGCTCACTACACAGAGTGGGAAGCCAAGGTCCACGTAGATGATACAGCCCAGTGAGTATGTGGCAGAGATGGAAGTAAACCGGAGACTTCTGACTCCTAGTAGAGAGAACAGCTAAAACCTCCAGTCTCCACACTTGGAAGATGAGTGGGTGCCTCTGATGGGTGCAGATAACATGAACTGCTGACAGTGTGATTCAGCTGCCCTCAAAAGGAAATTGTTTCTAGGTTATGCCAATATAGCCGACAGTATCCAGAATGACGGGGGGATAGTCCCACTCCATGCTAGGGTGGTGGGACCATCAGTCAACTATGTGTAGGGTTCAGGGCTGGATATCAGGGACCCTGCACAGAAGGAAGCAATGAAGATGAAAAGGAACTTGGAAACCCAGCCATGTGAAGAAGAGTGGAAGAAACTTAAGTAAGCATGAGAAAGATTGAGGGAGCTATACTACAGCTATGGTTAAGTATTTTAAAGGCCTTGATAAAGAAGATTATGGGGGTTTCTTCTTTATCAAGGAAGGATACGGAACCGTTATATGTGGGACGCAAGTGTAAAGTTCAGCAGGGTGAAGATTTTCGTAGGGTCAGTCTGGTGCAAGCTTATCTCTGACCAGACCACACTGAGGCTGAATTCTACATTAGTCACTGGGCACGCTGCACAGGAAACACTAAGTATCTGTTGAACTGAAGCAGAGCAAAAATGTGCTAGATCATCAGGCTCTCCATTCTTATTTTTCCCTCTAACTTTACTGCCTGTTGGAGGATTTAATTGCTAATCAGGCTAGGAATCAATTGGATAAGAAATTCTCCATGGACTAGATGCTACGTTCAGGCCAAAGGTATGCTGATTAGTGACTGAGAACTGAAAAACAGGCAAAGACAAGAGGAATGTCAGTTACCTTACTGATGTGAAACTCCAGGCGCCTCATGTATCTTTCGATCGTTTTAATTTGCTGGAATTAAAAGAAGAAGTTTGAAAAAGTACAGCCATTTACAGTTTCACTGATTAGACACATGTAGCTATTTATTAAAGGTTTTTATTTGACAACTTTATTTATTTTTGGCTGTGCTGGGTCTTTGCCGCTGCCTGGACTTTCCCCTAGTTGCAGTAAGTGGGGGCTATTCTCTAGTCATGGTGCAAGGGCTTCTCCTTGCGGTGGCTTCTCGTTGCAGACCATGGGCACTAGGATGCTCAGACTTCAGTAGTTGCAGCTCGCAGGCTTTAGAGCACAAGCTCAATATCTGTGCTGCACAGGCTTAAGTTGCTCCACCGCATGTGGGGGGTTTATGGACCAGGGATCCCAGGGATGGGACTTATGTCCCCCGCATTGGCAGGTGGATTCTTTACCACTGAGCCACCAGGGAAGCCCTGTGTGGCTATCTTTATTATCTCATACTCAAAAATACCAGAAATTGTTAACTATTTCCCCTTTCTTCCTATCTCTGTTACTACTTTAAAAGATTCTCTAGTATCAACTTAGACCGTATCTTTAAAAATACTGAATACACACGCTGAAAGATGAACTTGAGCTAGCTTTTAGAATCTTTATGTTTAACATCAAGGGAGGCCAAACAAATTGAATTTCCTGGATTTCTGGCAGGACAGTATTGTATTGGAGTATACTTAAATTCCTTCATAATGACATTTTATCAGTTCAAAGATGAACTCACCCCCATTTTAATGTTTCTGAAATTGGGGTGCATTTTACAACTGCTGCTGTCTGTGTCTGCCTCAAAATAATCATAGTTGGTTATGTGTCGCCTCTTCCATTTGAGTTGCAAATATTAAATTTAATTACCCTTTAAAATATTTGCAGATTATACTAGGATTCAGCATCAAAGGTCTCAAATATACAGAAAGGCATGGAAAGAGACAGCACTGTATATAACTTAAAAAAATATGTACATTTAAAATAGGTCTAAGAGAGTTTGTTACTAAATGTAAAATACACTTTTTAAGTGAAAAGAAAGAAATGTGTCACAGTTTACCTGGAATCATTCTTTTTCTTAGTGGCACATAAGATAATGATGTATTTTCCAATCACAGATGTCTTCCATTTGATGAAATATGATAGTTCCCGTTTAGAGAGAACACAGGTATGGACCTTTAAACCCTTGGAAAATTCTTAAACTTAGTAGCACACTGAGAAGCCCTAAAACCAGGTGGCATTTTTACAAAAGTGACCTTAAACACATTATTGAGTCTGTAGATCATAGTATTTACATCATCCTCATTAGATAAAAGCATGAACTCTTTCTCTAGGACCTTAACTGGACCTAAGAGGAGATCGCTGACTTCTCAAAGATGAAGGGGTTTTTCCCCCAGCAATGCCCTGAACACAGAACAATAACTTACCTTGTCTAGATCATACAGCACACCCTAAAATTTAAAAAAAAAAAAAAGAGAGAGAGAGAGAGTATCCGGGTTAAAACATAGTTCCCTCAAAACCGTTACTGACGCGAATCAAAGGATTTTGTCTGCATTTCTGCATTATCAGTGAAATAATGATCAACCCCAAAATGTTCTGTTGGACTTTTTACATTTGCTTTAAAAGAGCAAAAATCTGGGTTATTTTAAATACCACTAAGAATATTTTTAAGAGCTAGTGTTTATTTATATTCTGTGTCTCCAGAACCCTGCCTAGTCCTCACTGCCCCCTGGGAGCTGTAAAATGTTCACTTGCTTTGAGCTCTCCTCTCTTACATAGTGAGGGACACAGAAATTCATCTTCACTTAAAAATTATTTTTAATGTTAACATGAAAAATAGCAGTGATATGTGTGTTAAAAAGACTTGGCTTCCTGTTTAAACACATCAAAATTGATATTTAAGAAGAGTCCTTGAGAGTGGTGACAGGCTTTCCACAAATTGTCTTTAAAGCATGTTTATTCCTGGGTCACACTATCACAGAAGTATCAGTACACTAAGCCCACAGCCCCCATCAGAAGGGTTTTTATGGAACACTTGGTCCCGCTGGAAGCTCCTCCATCCACACACCATTGTTCTCCAAAGAGGAACATTTGTTGCTGCGGAGGACTGTCAAGGACATTCAAAAGCTCTGAAGGCCACTCCACAGTGAGTTCCACATAAATGGGAACATTTTATCCCTTAATATCATTAGAATATAAAACTTCAACTTTCTGTGAGGAATTTAACCTAAACTTTAAAGTTTAATTTAACTTTAACGAAAGTTCTGGGTTAAATTTAACCCAGCCTCTCAGTCCATGGATTTCTCCAGGCAAGACTCCTGGAGTGGGCTGCCATTTCCTTCTCCAAGGGATCTTCCCAACTCAGGGATCTAACCTGGGTCTCCTGCATTGCAGGCAGATTCTTCACCAACTGAGCCACTAGGGAAGTTCCCTAAGCCTGCATATTTCAGGCTTTTCAGGACAAAAATAGACATTTTAGCACATCTTTTAAAAAAGATAACAGCTATTCATGTGTATCTGTACCTTGTGTATGTAGACTTTTCCCGGGCTTTCTGATGCCTTGGAACATTAAGGCATAATCATTTAGGACTTAACAGAATCATTTAAAATCGTTAGAAACACCTCTTCAAGCAGAAAAGCCCTCACAGATTCAGAATACAGGAAACATGCAAGAATCTCCAACAATGCCATGTGTAGTTAAAATGGTTCAAGGACTCCTCTGATTTCTCCTAACAATGGCCTCTTGAGCGTCCTTCCCCTTTCTGATATCACTCACCTATTACTTTTTAAAAACGGGAGATAAATCAAAAGTTCTGGGCTCCAAATTCCAACACTAAAAATACGGTGGTGGTGGTGTTCAGTGGCTAAGTTGTGTCCAACTCTTTGTGACCCCATGAACTGCAGCATGCCAGGCTTCCCCAGCTTTTCATTTCCTTATATTACTTGGGAGGAGGGGTATAGGGAGTTTTTTTAAAGTATTTTTTTCCTGATTACAAAGTTTGTCTGCATAAATATGCTTGGAAAATACTGGAGCATATTAAGAATAAAGCATTAAAATACACATCCGGAAGCAGATGGTACTCTGCCCCTTGGATCTGCTTTTCTTGAAGCTTCTTCCTCGTCCTATGCCCATCCAATAAGACAAGTTACTTAGCAGCGCCTCCTCTCCCACTCCAAAACCCCACTGCGTTAACATCTTAATGATTAGTACCTACCAGGCGAGAGTTTCTTCTCATATCTTTTAACTGAGTTGTCAGCTTGTCCAGCTCTGTCTGGTGAACCTCCAGATACTCACTGTAAAGATAAGAGAGACGTGATCGTGAACTCCATGACCACCGAGTGGAATCAGTGCTGATGCTGACCTGAACAGGGGGATTAAGAACCTGATCCTTACTCTGTGGAGTGCAGAGCTGGTGAGGGAAAGGCCCTGCATTTCTCCAAACTCTCCACATTTTGAAAGCTCTAGCAGTTGCCTCTGATATTATCCAGATGGTCTAAAAGGAGAACCTCATGAGGCTAGGAGTGCAGGAAAGCAAGACCAATGAAGAGGAAGAGGTGAGAACTATGGAGTCAATCTTGGGTCTGGGCTCACGGAATCCCATCTAAGTTCCACATGACACTGACTGTATGCATCTCACCACACACTAGGGAAGTTTTACTCTGGACAAACCATTGCTATAATATACTTGGGAAGGTTTTAGAACCCTTCTTCAGCAGTCTCTAGAACAGACACGCCTGTCTACCATTGCTGAAGTAAAATCCAATGCAGAGTTAAATATAAATATATTACTTTTTCAGGTCTCTTTCAGTGTTTGGCTATGATGGAAACCAGACAGAGTTCTTATCATTCGGACTCATTTAAGGTTTCCTCAATTATGGTGCAATCATGCTACAGAAATAGACATTCTAAAATTATCTTTCAAGACTAGCTTTTCTGACCCTCCTGAGGATTTTAGAAAGGAAAAAGGTTTCAGTGTATCATTAGGTTTGATGTTCTTACTCAAGTCCATTTTTCAAAGCCCTGTAGACCTCTTCCACCCTTTTAGGCTGAGGCTCTTTGGGAGGGCTGCTGTTTTTGTGTCCTAAATTGTGCATTTTCTTCAGTTTGGCCTGAGGCTTCTTGAGAGCGGAGGAATTTTCAATGAAGGAGTTACATCTATGGAAAGAGAAAAGAAAAGCTGAAATGGTTTGAGTCTCTGGCAGCTGAAGTGATCTGATCAAAGAAATGCCTTTTAATCATCTTGTGTTTGCATTGGTGTCTTTTGAGGTAGGCAACATTCCCTTGCATATTAATAGATCTGAGCCATCCTGCATTTTGTTTTGTGGTATTAGATTTAACTGCTGAAATCTGGAAGTCTGGCTGGGCTGTGGCTACCCAGAGTCAAAGCCTGGCTGTAGGTAACGTACACTCTGAATGAAAGCATGTCACATCACTGATTCCTCAGGGGAAGCCAAGGATACACACTTCTAGGTATAAATAATGAACAGGCAGAAGGATATAATCCAGCTAAAAAATATGCTCACTATATGACATCAGGTGTATGCATCTCCTGAATTTGACTGGGGGCTTCCCTGGTGGCTCATTGGTAAAGAGTCTCCCTGCCAGTGCGGGAGACATGGGTTCAATCCCTGATCCAGGAAGATCCTGCATGCTGAGGAGCAACTAAGCCCATACTCCATGCCTCAAGCCCATGCTCCACATCAAGAGAAGCCACTGAAATGAAAAGCCTGAGCACTGCAACTAAAGAGCAGCCCCTGCTGCTGCAAGTAGAGAAAGCACACCAACAGAGTCAGCACAGCCGAACATAAATAAATAAATAAAATTATAAAAAGAAGGCAAATTCAACTGAGATGTGAATGAATACATCTTAAATAAAGGGTCAGAGCATGACAAAGGGATAATTCCATAGGCAAGCACACCTTATTTTATTACACTTCCAAGATACTGTGTTTTTTCACAAATTGAAGACGTGCAGCAGTCCTGTGTTGTTAGATGATGGTTAGCATTTTTTACCAATAAAGTATTTAATTATGGTATGTCCATTTTTTTTTAGACATAATGCTATTATACAGTTAATAGACTACCGTGTAGTATAAATGTAACCTTTATATGCACTGGAAAACCAAAAATTTACTTGACCTGCTTTATTAAGATATTTGTTTTACTGTAGTGGTCTGGATTCAAACCTGCAGTATCTCTGAGGACAGATTTTTTTAAGTTTTATTGATTATTTATTGATTGATTGACTGCACTGTGAGGCTTGCAGGATCTTAGTTCCTTGATGAGGGATGGAACCCAGGTCTCAGCAGTGAAAGCACTGAGTCCTAACCATTGGACCACCAGGGAATCCCCTTAAGTGTTATTTTATGGAATAAATTTTGTTTCGGTATAACATGAAACTCAAAATTTCTATTAGTGGCAGAGAGGCAGCCTATAGTGGTAAGATGGACACATGGTAACTTAACCCCAAACTACTGACCTGATTAGGAAGCTAAGAGGCTAGACTACTACTCACTGACCCAGTTGTCAAGTGGAAAGCCATGACCTCTGAGTGTGGCAGGTGGGCACCTTCCAGGTTAATTCTTAGTTACCTCCCTCTGCCATCACTGTGTGTACCAAAGAACACATAAACCCCTAAGAATGCAAGATCTTTATCATGTCAGACAACCTGAGGACCAACTTTTATTCCATGTTACTTATTTCACTACTTGTCTTTTCTTTCTTGAGTTCCCCTAGGTTCTGTTTTAGATGAGAGGAGATACTGGAGAAAGTGAAGAATAACTTTCCCAAGCCTGTACCTGAATGACATCTGCTCCACAGAGTCAGTCTGCAGAGGCAGTCTTTATTTACTGCATAACTTCATACCAAAAATAATAGCCCAATTACAAATACAATGCAAATCCCCCAGATACAATGGAAATGTGCTTCAAAAAGGGGTATGGGGTGATTTCAAACTTTATTATAAAGCTGCAGTAATGAAAACAGTCTGGCATGGGTCAGACTGTGACCAGTGAATAGAGATCCATGAATACAGTAGAGATCAATGAATTGATCTGGAAATAGATCAATGAATAGAGAACCCAGAAATAAACCTTCCCATATATGGTCAATTAATTCATGACAGAGGGGTCAAGAATATGCAATGGGGGAAAGACAGTCTCTTTAATAAATGGTGCTGGAGAAACTGGACAGCTACATGCAAAAGAATGAAACTGGACCCTCTCTTAGACCATATTAAAAAGTTAACTCAAAATGGATTAAAGCCTTGAATGAAGACCTGAAACCATAAAACTCCTAAAATAAAACATAGGCAGTAAACTCCTTGACACAGGTCTTGGCTGTGACTTTTTGAATAAAACACCAAAAGCAAAAGCAACCAAATCAAAAATATACAAGGAAGACTGCATCAAACTAAAAATGAAAAGCTTCTACAAAGCAAAGCAAACCATCAACAAAATAAAAGGACTACTATTCACCCATAAATAACAATGAAATCTTGCCATTTGTGACAACATAGAAGGACCTTGAGGGCATCATATGTAAGGAAGTAAGTCAGATAAATGTACAATCTAAAAGAAAAAAAAAAAAACAAACAAGGTCGTAGATATAGAGAACCATTTGGTGGCTGTCAGAGGCAGGGACTGAAGGCTAGGTAGGAGAAATGGGCCAAGGGGGTCAAAAGGTGAAAAGAAAAAAAGAACAATTTAAAGTGGCAGGAAAAGACTACCATAGATGGTGCTGAAATGGATATATAAAGAACCTTTACTATTCTGTAAGAAAATATGTAAATGTCCACCCTCAAAATAGGCAATGGATGTAAATGAACTGGTTATTCCCAAAGTAAAGACAAAAGACAAGTAAACTTATGAAAACATATTTAACCTCAATTAAGGATGATCTAAAAGTCTGAGAAAGATTTTTAGAAAATGCTCAGTATCAGCAGATGTGTGGATAAAGGCAAATCTGTTGTTACTGGTTAGAGGATAAATGGGCTCAAACGTTTGGAGGCACTTTAGCAATAGGTATCAAAAGATCTGAAAAACATGGGGTGGGGGGTGGAGTGGGGGTAGGGAGAGCTACACACACGTATTTTGTTTGTCCTAAATCTTCAGCCACCTCCTTTGCAGGAGCAATTCTTAAATGATAGAATTTTGGGAAACATTACATCTTTTTCATGAAAGAGATTAAAATAGCACAGGTGTATGTTTTGACCAGGCCACACGGATGCAGATGTTGTTCAGAGCATCAGGGTTCACATCCCTCTCAAGCTGTGTCCCAAGAGAGAACCATCATGACTTGCCTGGATCGCCGCTCCTGAAGGCCACTGAACCCCGCAAAGGACTGGCTCCTGATGATCCCATTGGGCCCTCCAGGCGAGAAGGACTGGGATCCTACCAACATGATTTCTGGGAGTCTGGCTGGTAGTCCTGTAAGACAATGGAAAGATTAAGGCAAATAACAGGCAGGTTCAAACAGAAAACATGCTAAGCCCGTCAACGATAGTAGGAGGTGACATGGGGTAAGGTCAGTCATCGCTGTTAGATGCTTGTAAGCCTTCTTTCCTATGACATGTTCTTTTAACCCAAAGAGTTCAATTCTTAGGTAAAGAAACACACAAAGACATAAATAAATATAAATTAGACACCATTATCAGTTACTTTAGGGTTCCTTCAGGGATTTTTTTTTTTAAAACAAGGTTCAACCGTACCTTCCAAATCATGAAAACTCTGTAATGTTTCCCTCCATTTAGAACAGCACTAACAACAGCAGAAACACACAAATAGGCCAAGTCAAGTTTCAGACAGGCTCTGTGTCACATTCAAAGCACGGCTCAGTCTTAGGGTGGAATTCTACACTTGGAAGTCACAAGACAAAAACCACTAGGTTTCCTGAGAGATGAACTTACTTAAACTTGTTCTCCCTTTTCTGCACTTAAGTGTATTTTGAAAGATCAGATCGTGCTGCTATTGTGGCAGTGAGAAAAAAAAGATGTGCATAGGGAGTGCTCACGAGAGTAGTGATAATCTAGGTTATGATAAGAACCCATGAGAGGAGGCAAGGAAGGCAAAGGGAAAATATAGCAGAAAGCACACGCCCCATTTCAGTCACCAGCTCGCTTTTGTAAAGACTTGGCACCGCTGACCAAGATGCGTTGTCAAAACACGACGTCAGGTGCTTCCCCTGGCGGTCCAGTGGCTAAGACTCAGAGCTCCCAATGCAGGGGGCCCAGGTTCGATTTCTGGTCAGGGAACTAGATCCCATGTGATGCAACTAAGAGCCTCAATGCCGTAGCTGAAGATCCCGCATTTCGCAATGAAGATCAAAGATCCCATGTGCCCCAGTTGAGACTCAGCACAGCCAAATAAATAAGAGAAATAAATGTTCAATAAAAAGACAAAACTTAAGCTGGACAGAAGCCTGAGATTAGTTTCCCCAAAGGACTGCCCTAGAACAGTTAGGTAATTCTATTCCTTTTATATCAAGAAGAGTCAAAGCACATACCATTGTTTTAGCAGGTAACCTCAGTCCAGAGAGGGGGACGGGCCAGCAGGAGGAAGGAGACACAGCCCCTCTCCAGGCTAAAGACTTCCAAAGTGGGCAGACACCAACAGCGTCAATAGTTGCCCTTAAAAAACCTAGCAAACAAGCAAGCAAAGCTGAAAAACAGCAGCAGAACGCTCCTGTGTCCACCTAAACGTGATGGAAAAGCCAGTATCACTGAGACCGGCTCAGAGCTCTTGGGAGCAGCTCAGTCATGGGCGGAGGTCTGAATGAGTTGCTTCCCCAGAGAGAAAAGAACAAACAACCCCTTCCCCATGAGGCTGCAGGCTCCTAAACCCCCTGCTCCGCAGCCACCAAGGAGAAAGCCCCTCTGGGCTGCATGCATTCTTGCATGCACACTGGCGCTGACTCACTTGGCAAGAGGCTTTGCAGTGAGCAACAGGTCGCTCTTTGATCTGGGTGGGACAGGCATCCCATCCATTCCAGCTAGGGATGGGGGCAGGGAGGCTGAAATTTGGGGAGCATTCTCCAGAATTTTAAAAGCGATGGTGTAGAAGTATGCACATTCAATAATATTAATATCTAATGCATGAATGGGAGGACAAAATGTAGTGCAAATAGACTCTTTCTGATCACCTCTCCCCACCCCCAACATTCAAAAATAACCATGATTTACACATAAATCCTTAATAAGGTCCTCCTAAGTGTTCTTTGTTGCTTATTAAGAAGTCTGTCTAATTTTCATTAAAAACAGGTTCATAAAGCAGGCCTGTGCGATCTTTGCATCACATGTAAACATGGCAAATATTAAGAAAATGTAATAAATATCAAGAAAAAGTTCCAGAAAATTTAATGAATATCAGGAAAACATGTTCTTTTTGTACTCAATAATTTTGTTATATAAAACATACCTTAAAGTCTCAATTTGGCAAATTTAGTCAGTTTCATATCTCATTTTGTCAATTACTGTCCAATAGGTCTGTTGCATCCTAGCAAGCTTTGGTCATGGGAAAAAGACTTAAAAGTGTGCGAAATATTTTAACTGTGTTATTGTTTTGACTTCCTAGAGATTACATTTTTAAACAAAAAGATTTTTTTCTCTTACCCACTGGAACAGTAATTGCACGGACTCCTGATATAACTGATATGGACCTGAGTATTGGGATTTTGAAAAGGACTGCAGGTGGTTCTGATGCTCAGCCAAGAAAAGAAAAAAAAAGGATAATGCTGAATTGGTTGAAATTTTCAAACTCAACCAAAACAATTTGCTACAATTTCTCAAATATTCAACTTTTAAAAAAGAGTCTTAAATAAGCCTCTCTTTGGAAAGTTTAAATGTTAAATGACTTAAACATTAGAGTAGAACAGTGAAATAATTTTCTCCCTTCCCTTTTTCAGGACCAGGTAAGAAAGCTGCTGCTGCTTCTTTTAAAGAAAGGTTTTATTGCTTTGCCAGGCAAAGGGAGATACACCAGCCTTCTGCCTCAAAAAACTATGTGTCTCCAGGCACACTTCTTGAGATCAAAAATGTCTGTCTTGGATTCTGAGTTTGTAAATTGCTTCGGGATGTCCTCAGATGCTCTTCATTACAGTTACTTGTTGAATGGATGCCCGCTGGGAACAGGAAGGGGGTAAGCAGTTTTGTGAATGTTCTGTTTTGCCTATCTGGTCTGCGAAATGATCATTATCTATCAGAGAAGAATTTGGCTGATAGCTGGCTTAGGAGATCCCTATCCTGCCATCAGCTCCCCAGAGGCTGACTCACTGCCTAAGGAGAGTCATAAAATAAGTTTGAGGGCTTCTGCACAAAGTTAGGCTCTCGAGAAAAAAGAGTAAGTTGAGAAAGGGAAGAGCTGGAGGGATGATGGGTAAGGGTGTGCAAAGCACCCCCTGCCATACCCCTAACCCTGAAGTGGGAGTGACTAGTTGGCTACTAGTCTTCCAGCAGCCTCAGCCATTCCAGAGTGGCTAGATACTCTGTAACTGTGCTATCATCTTTTGATGACAACACTCCCACCTCCTGGAGCCTTAAGTCCTCAAGCTGCTCACTGGCTTCCTAGACTCTCATAGACCTGCTTTCTTCCAGCAAAACTATCCCTAAAGCTATGTACTCATTTGCAGGCTTTAAGGACTGGTTTCTTGTTATTTGCATTTTACTAGCAGATGCTTCTTTGAAGCAATGCCTTCCCCTAAAGAAAGGACTGATGTACTAATATCAATAGAATTGCATTATCACTGCTAATAGCGGTATAAAGTGATACCCAAAGCTTGGAAGACAACTGAGAGTATCTTCTATTTAACGTGTAAAACACATTTATCCTTCAATATGTCACATCTACTCTTTGCTATCTCCTGTGTAGAAATACTCAACTTTACAAAAAGTTATATACCAGGAAGTTAATGACAGTCAACTATATAATAGGAGCAAAGTGGAAATGATATGAATATTAATCATTATAGGAATGATTAATACAGTATGGCATAACCTGAGCAGTTATAACAATATGCTCACACAGAAAGAACCCCCTACCTCAGAACAAATTGCAGAACAAATTAGAGTATGATACCAGGAATGTTGAAAACAAAATATAAAATTGTGTACTTGAATCGAAAAGTTCTGAAAGTATACATGCAGTCCATGGAGAGGTGCGATTGAGTGGCAGTCAGAAACATTCTAATTTTTCTATATTGTTTGAATTTTTGTAAAGGCAATGGATTTATGTATGATTGATACGATGCCGAATACTTTTTTGAAGCTGCAGACATTTAGAGTTGTCTAGAGTTGGGACTTGGAGAAGGCAATGGCACCCCACTCCAGTACTCTTGCCTGGGAAATCCCATAGACAGAGGAGCCTGGAAGGCTGCAGTCCTTGGGGTCGCTGAGGGTCAGACACGACTGAGCGACTTCACTTTCACCTTTCACTTTCATGCATTGGAGAAGGAAATGGCAACCCACTCAGGTGTTCTTCCCTGGAGAATCTCAGGGACGAGGGAGCCTGGTGGGCTGCCATCTATGGGGTTGCACAGAGTCAGACACGACTGAAGTGACTTAGCAGCAGCAGCAGCAGCAGAGTTGGGACTAAAGAGGAGAGAGATCTCACAAACAAGAACATATAAGACAACTTTGATGGGTAACAGCTCTATTTATACAGCTGTTTATATCTGTAAGTCCTGCAAAGGAGAAATATGATTTCTGAGAAATAGGTATTAGGTTTCATAAATTCTGATTACACCCTAATAATTTAGATTCCTCAATGAAGTTCCCATGATGAGCTTTGAGTTACAGACCAACTTCTTTATTTTCATCTGAAGGACTTCTAAAGATGGGATTGGACTCCTGGTAAGAGGCACTATACCCAGTACATATTACTAAGACTCACCAAATACCATGCCTAATAAGCAAGAAATTCCACATAAAATAACACTCTTTTGGGGCTGCTGCTATTTGAAACTTTCCAGCTTTCTAGCTCTAGAAACTAGACATGTTTCTAGTTCTCAAGTTACTGACTTCTCACCTGGGCTTTCTGAGAATGCCAGCAAAACTAATATTCATTTATGTGCATTAAATCCTAGAAAGGTCTCGAACCTTAGGCAAACAGTGAAGCTGCTATGGTTTGTTCCTTATTTTGCTTTGTCCCAGGCAGCCCAGGCTGTTACACCATGTGGCCACCCCTGCCCCCCACAAATCCCATAATCCCTGGGAAGCATCAACTCTTTCTAGAGGAATCCCAAGCACTTTGACTAAGAGTTGAATGAACCCTACCATTCTGAGCTGAGCCTCCTAGCACAGAAGCCAGAAAGCCACAATTGTTTCTCTTCTCGACTTTTCATACAATGAAAACCGCTGCCTTCTCCCTGGCTATACAGTGCTAAGATCCAAGTGAATATACAATAGTCTTTTGATATAAAATGACTACAGGATTTCACGTGTTCTGATATGACACGGTGATACAAGGACACTGGGCCTTGGTGGGTGTGATGAGCCACCATGTGACCTGAAGTTCCTAGTTTGTTTAAATTAGAAGGTAGCTTATCAAATCAGCAGGCAATTTGGGAACAGCACTGAGTCTGGAGATGGCAGGGTCTGGGAAGGGTGGATGTGAGGCAGATAAAAAGATTAAGGGATGAAGAGGTTGCCCCTTCACCCCACTAGATTTCTTGCCTTGTTTGGACCAAAAATAAAAGGTCCAATATAAGCACAGTTCAGAGGGGGAACTAGCCAGTGCCCTGAAGAACTCAAAGATAACCGGATTCTTAAGAATTAATGAATGAATGACAGAGGTCAACCTTGGAGAGTTGCTTGGAGGACGGGCAATGAAGGGCATCCATCACAGAGCAGGGCTCTGCAGCAGATCCTAACACGCAGCTCCTGACAGTGCTTCCGGTAGAAACAGCAAAAACGGAAGAAAAATGCTTTGAAAGTTCAGTCCAGGTGACAGTTCCATTTCCCCTTACATTTTTATAAACTGGTATTCTGGTTTATACTTCTTTGTGAATTTGATTAGCCTGAGTTAGTAAGCCTCTCTCCCCCAGGTGTGAACAATTCCTTTTGGAGACCCTCAAGGTTAGGTAAGACAGAGTGAGCTCCTTTCATCACCTCTCAGGCATGAATCTCCAAATGAATGAGTTCACAGTAGACATGTTAGAAGCATTGATTAACCATAATTGGACAAAGCAACCAGTCAGTAGAAGGAATGTTACTAAGTATACTGAGACTCATGAAAGGAAATAGGAATCCTTAGGTTATTTTTAGTTTTTCCAAGCATAAAGCACTCTGCTGCATTAGGATAATACAGAGAAGTAAAAAGGAGTTAGGGCAGGGATGGGGAGTAAAGAACCATATAGTTTCTATCCACCCAAAGACAACCACCAGTAGAATTTTGGTGCAAACAATTTTCTTCAACTCAATAATTTTGAGCATAGGGCATACTAAATTGTGTATGCTGCTTTTCTATCATATTCTTTTTTTTAGAACTATGTTTTATGGTTTATAATTGGCTTTTCTCTTCAACTACCTTTAAGAAGGTACTTAGGAGCTTCCCCGTGGCTCAGATGGTAAAGAATCTGCCTGCAGTGCAGGAGACCCGGGTTCAGTCCCTGGGTTGGCAAGATCCCCTGGAGAAGGAAATGACACCCACTCCAGTGCTCTTGACTGGAGAATTCCATGGACAGAGGAGGCTGGTGGGCCGTAATTCATGGGGTTGCAAAGAATCGGACGTGACTGAGCGACTAACACACACTAGGTCGGCCCACAATCCAGGTGTTCCTTTGGATGAAAAAAAGGGATCCATTCAGTCTGCATCATGCTGCTGCTGTTTAGTCGCTACGCTGTGTCCAACTCTTTGTGGCTACATGGACTGTAGAATATCTAGCCAAGCTCCTCTGTCCACGGGATTTCCCAGGCAAGAATACTGGAGTGGGCTGTCATTTCCTTCTCCAGGAGATCTTCTCCACCGAGGGTTGAACCTGTGTCTCCTGCATTGGCAACCGGATTCTTTACCACTGAGCCACCAAGGAAGACCCAGTCTCTATTATAGATGCCTTTTATTTTTGATTTTAAGATATGGTCAAAGGCAAAGTGTATCCTTGCAAGAATGATTTTCCTATGGGAAAGGAAGGAGCAGATTAGCATTTATACACGCTGGAGATGCAGGACTTCAAGTATTATGAAATTTAAAAAACAGCCACACAACAGCTAGACATCACTCTCTTCACCCTGGAAAAGTAAGGTTTTTATGGTCTGTTTCCCATCTTTTTCTTTTAGCTGAATTCTCCAATATACAACACAAACAGGTAATTCTGGAAGATCCCCACTATTGACAGAAAATATAAGAGACATCTGTGATTTCAGAACAAAGTAAGAATTTCTTAGTTCTCACTGAAGCATTTCTCATGGGAGGAGAATGTCAACTTAGAAATCAATAGTGGCATAGCTACAAAGCTATACCATCTCCACCTTAGACTGAGACTAATCTTCTGTGATAAGGCAACAGACAGCAGGTCAGCTGGCAGGTTGCTGGGGGCGACATGCAGGCAAAAGTAGACAATTCTACAATATACTTGAGTGTTGGCTTGGTGCCAGGGATGGGAACAGGCAAAGGATCATGAGCCAACTTTGTGGGAGTGTGTGTGTGGGAAGTGTTGAAAAAACTGCTGTGATGATTGCTGGACAACTGTATACATTTCCTGACACTCAAACTATATACTTAAGATGAATTCAATTTATGATACGTAATTTTACATCAATAAAGCTGTTGGAAAATCTCTATCAGTTTACAGAAAAACTCATCATTCCTTCTGCAAGAGGAAATGCCAAGGAATCAGGACCTGAAAAGGAAAAGCTCAGTTAATAAGCAACCCCTGAGAGCTGAATATTTTCATGTTTTGATCCTTTTCCCTGTAGGCACCACATAAGACGCAGCACACCGGCCCCACTGTGCTTCTTGACTCATTTCGTCATGCCTGGGTTTTGCTCCTCCACTCCCTGCTCCTAACAATGCCATCCTGTTTATGCTCCCCCACATATTGGTCAGGGGCAAAAGTATAATTCAGCTGTCTGAAAGAGGCATGTGGGCCAGATGTGAATAGCCTGCTATGCTAAATGATTATTTAAGATGAATCCTAAAAATAAGTGTCTGTGTATTATATGGTTGCAAGGTACCTATTACAGAACAGTTGACTAATCTTAAAAAAAAAGTGGATATATTTAAGTCATTGGCTTTTTTTTTTTGTAGTGTTCTGTCTTAAAATAAATCAAGGCAAGGCTAATATTTACTTCTCAGTTGTCAGCTTCTGTTTACTAACCAAATGATAAATACATGCATGAGATATTACACTGATTAACTGAGACAAGTGATGTGAATGGATGAAGAAACTTATAGAACAACTTTCATGTCAACTTAGATCCCTTGGGTAAGGTGTTGGATGCCTGGAAAGTCTCTATTTTTGCCTTTGTAACTGATAAGTGGTTGGTAAGGAGGTGCTTTGAGGCTATGCAAGTATCTTGTTTCTTTAATAGAAGTTTTAGCAACCATTCATGATTTTTGCCCAAATCAATTATCATGATGATGGCAAAATGGTATGCTTTGAACTCAGTCATTGTTTTGTACTGTAAGAGCTTTCTTGAATCCTTTTGTTTTTACTTACTGTCATGTCTATTGGGATGGACTCATAGATTCTTATTTTATTCAGTGAGTTTGATCCATTACTCCTATTTGATGCAAAAGTCAATTGTTTCCTGAAGCATTTTCTGAGCAAATCACCCAGCTCAACCAGAGGAATCTTGCCGTGTGAACCACAAAATTTCCAGTATTTTTGGTTGCACTTCTCTCTCTCTATTTATTTACTGTTTTCAAAGTTTGGTGTTTATTTAACTGATTTTTTCAATTACTTTTTATTGGAGTGTAGTTGAATGGATTTATAGTCAATTTACAATGTTGTATTTCAAGTATGTAGCAAAGTGAATCAATTATACATATATACGTATACACATATATATATCTACTCTTTTTAAAATTCTATTCCCATGTAGGTCATTTCAAAGTATTGAGTTCAGTTTTCTGTGCTATACAGTAGTTTCTTATTAGTTATCTATTTTATGTATCAGTTCAGTTCAGTCACTCAGTTGTGTCTGACTCTTTGTGATCCCATGGACCAAAAAAGCACGCCCGGCCTCTCTGTCCAGCACGAACTCTTGGAGTTTACTCAAACTCCTGTTCATTGAGTTGGTGATGCCATCCAACCATCTCATCTTCTGTCATCCCCTTCTCCTCCTGCCTTCAATCTTTCCCAGCATCAAGGTCTCTTCAAATGAGTCAGCTCTTCACATCAGGTGGCCAAAGTATTGGAGTTTT
This sequence comes from Nanger dama, assembly GCA_917880005.1. Classification (NCBI taxonomy): domain Eukaryota; kingdom Metazoa; phylum Chordata; class Mammalia; order Artiodactyla; family Bovidae; genus Nanger; species Nanger dama. The sequence goes on along the minus strand of CAKJTW010000032.1, from coordinate 6,302,941 downwards.
AGCTTCAACATCAGTCCTTTCAAAGAATACTCAGGACTGATCTCCTTTAGGATGAACTGACTGGATCTCCTTGCAGTCCAAGGGACTCTCAAGAGTCTACTCCAACACCACAGTTCAAAAGCATCAATTCTTCAGCGCTCAGCTTTCTTTCTCTCACATCCATACATCATGACTACTGAAAACCATAGCCTTGACTAGACAGACATTTGTTGGCAAAGTAATGTCTCTGCTTTTTAATATGCTATCTAGGTTGGTCATAACTTTTATGTCGAGGTTCTAAGCTGGTCATAATTTTATATATAGTACTGTGTACATGTCAATTCTAATCTCCCAATTTATCCATCCTCCTCTTTCCCCTTTGGTAATTATAAGTTTGTTTTGTATATCTGTGACTCTATTTCTGACAAAACTTCCAATTATTGATGGGAATTAACATACTCAGGGACTCGGTGTTTTATAATTATTTCCCTGAATGTTTTACCTCTTTTAACAAGCTACAAACTTCTTGAGCATAGGTACCATCTATCTGTACCAACTTCTTTGATGCTCAGGGTAGGATAGAAAAGCATTGTCTCTGGAGCCAGGTAACCCAGGTTTCACTCAAGTTCTCTCTGAGTTCCAATTTTTCTTGTCAATAAAATGAGGATAATAAGACCTAAGTTACCAAAGCTGTTGCAAGGAGAAAATGAGATAACATATGTAAAAATCTTAGTGTGGAATAATGGTTTCTTTTCTACTATCAATGTCTAGAATGAGCCCTTAGAAGGTATATCTGACTTTTATCCATCAAATAGAATGCACTAATTATAAAACCATACATACTTTTTAGGGAAAGAGTATTAGTCGCTTGGTTGTGTCCAACTCTTTGCAGCCATATGGACTGTTGCCTGCCAGGCTCCTCTGCCCATGAAATTCTCTAGGCGAGAATACTGGAGTGAGTTGCCATTCCCTTCTCCAGGGGATCTTTCTGACTCAGGGATCGAACCTGGGTCTCCTGCATTGCAGGCGTTTTTTTACTGGACTGAGCTACCAGGGAAGCCGAAACAGATATATAGAAATAAAGAAATTTGATATTACTGCTCCTCTCTTTCTCTTTTATTCCCCCTCAAACCAATGAGAGCAGAGCACTGTGAAGCTATTTTCAGCGTCTTACAGAACCATTTGAAGAGTAAAGAAGAAACGTTAATTGCATGTCTACTCACTGGAACAGTCAGTTGTAAGGACTTCTATATAATTGACACCATTTCAGCCTAAGGAAAATGAAAACCCCCTCTTCTTCCATTCTAGTGGATTAAATAAATGCAGAGAGAAGCAGCTGGCTTCACGATAATTAGAAGAGAAATGATTCAGGACCTAAAACTTGCTTTAATGTCAAGGGGGGTTGAATGGATTTTGACTAATGTTGTCATAACTCATTTTAAAATGCAAAGTTGAAAACACTCAGAGACCCTCATTCGGTGCAAAGTAGACATCAAAATAGGACCAACTGTTTCCTGGTTCAAAGGAAAAAACATTTTGTGCTTAAATGAAGCTTGAAGCTATTAGCAATAATAAGTCAATTTACTAATTAAAAAAACACACAAAACAGTAAAAACCAAGCACATCAAAAGGGGAAATTTCTTGGAAACACTGTCCTCATAGACAGCTTGGCTGATCCTGCTGAGAAAAATCCACCCACCACAACCCTCATTATTTGATCATCAGATTCAAAAACAATGCTCCAGTATGAAGGAAATGGCCCCATGCCTGGTGTTATCAGCTCCTCTAGGCTTTCCTTGCATGTAGCCTGTTTACCCCCAGAGCTTGGCAACTCATTTCTAGCTAATGGTGACTATTGCTTCTTTACTTCAAAATACACCAAACTGGTACTAACATCTTCTGCTGTTATTTGATTTTACTAAAATTACCATTTTTTACAGTTTTTTTTAATTGGCTTTACTTTTTAAAGCAGTTTTAGGCTCAGAGCAAAATTGAGCAGAAGGTACAGAAATTTCCTATATACTCCTGCCCCTATATATGCACAGTCTCCCCTACTATCAACCCCCACAGGAGTGGTACATTTGCTACAGTCAGTGAACCTACATTGTCACATCACCATCATCCAAAGTCTGTAATTTTCATTAGGATTCACTCTTGGTCTTCTACAGCCTAAGAGTTTGGGAATATGTGTAATGACTTGCCCACCATTAGAGCATAGGGGAGCAAAATTTCCCATCTCTGAATGTGTCTGTTTTGTGTGTGGATTAATTTAAGCTGATTATCTTAAGAAATGGAAGACTTAAGAAGTTTGAAATTACAATATTTTGTACTTTATTTTTAGAGCAGTTTTACTTTTATTTATTATTTGTTTTTTTGGCATGTGGAACTTCCTGGACCAGGGATTGAACCTGTACCCCATGCAGAGGAAGCTTGGAGTCTTAGTCATTGAACCACCAGAGAAATCTCTAAATCACCATTTTTTGGTAAGCTCATAGTTTTTATTATTTTCACTAGAACGGAGCTACATCTTTGGCCACCTTAAAGACAAAAAGTCCTTTGGTTCTAGAAGACTGTCCCCAGCAGTGTGCTGGGAAGCATAAGCATGCACCATGCATGGTTCCTTTGCCTAGCATGTGTGTCTAAAACGCATTTGTTCATGGGCATGAGAGTCAGGTAGAATATGGAACTGAACCTTATAATTAAGCTATATGATATAGCTCATCTCAGAGAAAGGAGATGAATTATCTTAAAGCTTTTAGACATGGCCTACACAATCGAACAAATAGATTTTTCTTATGATCAATTAATTTATTTCTGGCCATCAGAGCAATTAAGTGGAATTATTGGAAAGTTGACTGACAATTTTATGTGATGGCATGCATGCATGCTTAGTTGCTAAGTAGTGTCTGACTCCGTGATCCCACGGATTGCAGCACACCAGGCTCCTCCGTCCAAGGTTTCTTGCAGACAAGAATACTAGAGTCGGTTGCTATTTCCTCCTCCAGGGGATCTTCCCAACACAGGGACTGAAGCTGTGTCTCCTGCATTGGCAGGTTGATTCTTTACCACTGAGCCACTTTATAGCTAAAGACCTCAACTCAATTATGGTAACGCCATAGGATCACAGCCTTCATTTGCACTAGGAGGTGACAGTTAAGCCTTGCTTAGGTAAAGCAATGGACGTAAAGCTAAGGCAGTCTTTTCAAACTCAAGTTACATTCGTCATTTTATTTCTGTTGTTATGACAACACTTTTAAAAGCAGTACTTCAAATGCTTAGCATTCAGGCATCTTATTATAGACTTGAATATAATACACGAGGGTATGAAGCACAGCTCGTAGGGGTTTTGAAGGAGTCAAGATGCACAGTTAGAACACCTGGAAACCTTCTCAGCTTTGGCCCCTGAAGCTCCTTCACTTGGCTTTTATGTAAAAAAAAATAGTGAGGGCTCATCTAGAGGAGGGAAGATGAAAGAATTTACGTGGGAAGATACACATTATTATTCACAGTCTCTATTCTGATACTCTTGATTACAGCCTGCGTCATGGATTTTTAGAAGTCTGTAAGTGATGGTGTGTTCTGATCAACTTCAAGAGCTTATTGTTAGCTACTGGAGTGATTCGTTTATATAACTGTAGTTCTATAGAAAAAGTTCTCATAACAGGCTTATGAAAATTAATAATCTATAAAGGGAGAGTGGTATTTAGCATGAATCTGTAACAGGAAGCAATGACCTGTTGTGTCTGCACTATAGTCTGGTAAAAGCAGAGAAATGTTTGTTAAACCTTATGTTTTAATTTTTAAATTGAAGCACAGGTGATTTACAATCTGTTAGTTTCAGATGTACACCAAAATGATTCAGTTATATTCTTTTTTTTCAGATTGTTATCCATTATAGGTTATTACAGGATAAATGAAAATTCCCTGTATTGTACAGCAAGTCCTTATTGCTTATCTATTTTACATGTAATAGAAAAATACAGAATGCTTCACAAGTTGCTCGTGATCCTTGCACAGGGGCCGTGCTAATCTTCTCACTCTTATTCCAATTTTAGTATACTTGCTGCTGAAGTGAGCACCATTTTTTTTAAAGCAACATACAAAGAAAAAGATGTTTTTACTAAGGAAATGAGCCAGTTGAATGTTGGCACTTTCCGATCATTATGTGTCGGGTTGGCAAAAAGTTCCCTAAGATCTTATGGAAAAACCTGAATAAATTTTTTGGCCAACCCGATATTAATAAGGAGAATTTTATCTCTATTGTTAATTCTCCCTGCCTTGGAGTAAATTTTTTCTGATAATGTGACCTTGGTCTCCCTAAACCTGTGGTGTTCTGTCTGAAGTCATGTGAATTATTACTGAACAAAGTAGAGGTGAAAAAGGAGGATGCAAATGATAACATTTCAGAAGAAACCAGTGTCAGAGAGTTACTCTGTGGTTCAACTAGAATAAGGCTGTGTTTGAAAGTGCCATCACATGCCAGCAGTTTCAAAGCTGCGTGGTTTCCCAGAGGCCCGCACACATGTTCTCTGCATGGTAATTTTAGCAAATTAAACTACTATAAAGGGAATAGTGGGTTCATTACTGGTCCTTGCTCCTGCATACCAAGAAGGTGGTCATATGAACAACATCTGCTGAGTTATTTTTGGTTGCCAAAACCAAATAATTTATAACCAGAATGCAAAGCAGTTAGGTATAGCTATGTGCAAATGCCTAGATTATCAACAAAGCAGAATTATGTTCTTTTTATGATACATTAAAAGGGTAAAATCATTTTTACTGTTCTTTGCTCCAACCAGAGGATTTGAAGCTGTAAAAACAGGAATGAAGCAAAAGTCCATTTAATCCTTAAAGTACAATTTAGTTGCAATGAAAGAACAAATGCTTATGGATCCCACACTGGACTCGTCAACGTATGGCAGACTCCCAACAGCAAAGACAAAAGAATCAATTGCAGGCCTATTTGTACACATGTGAAATGCTGAATTACGTGGATTCTGAGCCCAAAGGCAGGATATTTCCCCTCACAGAGGCCCACGTAACTCCAAAAATCATACGACACTCCCAGTCAGCTAGCAAGTTAATCTCCACTCTTAGCTGTCTGTAATTCTTTGCCCATCCATGTCCTTAGCCAATCCACCTAGAGGGGAGTCAGATCCCTTTTTCAAAAGCAGGAAAAAGAGGGGTTGGAAGACTTTCCCCAAGACAACCTGTCTCCCTCACCATACCATTCCATCACCTGACTTACCAGTTTCAACCCTATTCTAGGCCCTTCCTCTGAATTTACTCCATCCTCTGGTCACATTAGAATTATTCGAAGGGCTATTTTTTATTTTCTGGGACTCAAATCTCACTCTGAAATGCTTGGTCTTCTCTTGGCTCTGGGTTTTAAATTTTGTCTCTAGTTCACTAGCAAGAAAATGGTTTTCATTCATTTTCTTGGGTCCTACCCACTGTCTCCAAACACCCTGTCCTTCTGGCCAGGCTGGGAGAAATAAAGTAGGTTAAGATCCTCACAGGGCTTCAGACTCCCTGCTGAGTAAATCATTTATTCATGGGAAAAAAGGTGGAGAAAGGACAAGATACTCAAGAAATAGACTGTTGGGAGTCTGCCATACGTTGACGGGTCCAGTGTGGGATCCATAAGTATTTGTTCTTTCTTTGCAACCAAAGAGTACTTTAAAGATTAAATGGACATTTTGCTTGAGTATCTTGTCCTTTCTCCTCCTTATACGTCTAGATGCAATGTGTAGACCTTGTCCTGATTGTGATGACAAATCTACCGAAAAAGTCATTTTTGAGATATTTGGGACATTTTAATGTGGATTAGACTTCAGATCATACTAAGGAAATATTGTTCACTTTTCTAGGTGTGAAATGGAATTAGGATCATGCAGAAATATGTCTACACTTTTGAGATGCCCACGGAAGTTTGTAACAGTGAAATGACATATGGTTTAGATTTGCTTTAAGACGTTTTAACAACAATAACAAGAAGGATATATGAAGCAAATATGGAAAATTCTTGACAATCATTGCACTGGGTCATGGGTTTTTAGGAATATGTTATTCCATTTACTTTATTTATGTGCACATTTGAACATTTTAATGCATCTACTGTTCCAGCATTGATACAAGAAAGCAATCCCAAATAGTGAATGGGTGTCAGGGCCCACATCTAGCATGAAGCAGTCAAGTATTGTGCCAGAAACTACTTCTTGGCCTTTAGCCCCTTTATGGAACACTGCAGAACACAGGGAATGTAAGAATGGGGGATGTAGCATGAATGCACTACATGGTGATCTCTGTCCTCCTTGCATCTCAGGGCAGATAAAGAGGAAGTCAGAGAGAAGGGAAATTTGTCTATTTTCTCTAGAAGGAAAAGGAGATTTGGTTTAGCCTGTTTGCTTGGTGGGCTGACCCAATCCCACTTCAAAGCAAACAAGAAGCCTATAATTTGACCACACTGGAGGTCAAATTAATTGGCTTTAATAAGATCCAGACCCACCTAACTTTCCACTCCTCCCGGACCAACATCTGTGTAAACACAGAAACCCCAAACTAGGACCACCTCTCTTGGCCGTGGAGCAGGTCAACAGGGAACAGAGCTGTGGGATCCCGGGAGCCTCAGATTTCGCCTCTGTCTTCTGGCTGGTTGGGAGAAGCGTGGGGGAAAAATCCAAGGCTTTCACCATGGACAGGGCCACAGAAGGGTCTGAGGTGTCAGGACTTGAACAAGTGCAGGCTCTGAGCAAACTGGCAGCGCTGAGCCTGGAAGCATTAGTCATGCAAAAATGAAAAGATGAAATAATCTCTGTATAGGGAAGTTCAGTTTTCCAGTCAATTGACAGAGGGTTTCTCCACCATAGGGATAGATATAGTGGCTCAGATGGTAAAGAATCTGCCTCCAATGCAGGAAACCCAGGTTTGATCCCTGAATTGGGAAGATCCCCAGGAGAAGGGAATGGTAACCAACTTCAGATTTCACTAGAGGATTTCACTGACAGAGGAGCCTGGTGGGCTACAGTCCATCGGTCACAAACAGTCGGACATGACTGAGTGACTTACATTTTCTCTACCATATAGGGCTTCTAAAGAATTTAGTACTGATGCCAAAGTTAAAAGAACTTAGAACAGGTGACCCTTTGGGGAATAAAAATAAAGAGAATGGTGCATCTTTTGGTGGCCACACAGCTGTTTGAATCTCTACTATCATCTAGTGAGGAGATTCATAGTAACATTTCAGATCCTCAGGTTGGTCCTTTCCAAATGCTTTGACATCTATACTCTGACAACAGCCATGTAAATAAGGTAGGGCAACTGTCTGATTCCCACTGCATAGTTAAGGAGGCTGATCTATAGACAACTGTACTAACAAGACTGTTGGCAGAACTGGCTCTAGAATCAGAGTTTCTACCCATCTCTACTTTCCTTTAGCTGAGAAAGCAGAATTCCTCCTCCAGTTTTCTTTGCCTTCTTATTCTTTAAATTTGGCCATGACATGAGCCTTGTAGGATTTTAGTTCCCCAACCCTCAGCAGTGAAAGCTTGGAGTTCTAACCACCAGACCACCAGGGAATTCCCTTTTTGCCTGTTTCTTAATATGACTTTCCATCAACTTGGAGAGAAGGGTCACCAGTACTCAGAACGCCCTGTGACTTCACAACTTCACAGACATCATTAACTAGCACTGATCTGGTGCTCAGAGAGCTCAAGAACAATTGACTTTTGTTTCACTGTTACTCTTATTTTTTATTTTCTTATTCTATAACCATTCCCCATGAGCTTCTTAGGTGGCTCAGCGGATAAAGAATCCACCTGCCAATCCAGGAGATGCAGGAGACTCAGGTTCAATTCCTGCATTGGGAGGATCTCCTGGAGGGGGCACGGCAACCCACTCCACTATTCTTGCCTGGAAAATTTCATAGGCAGAGAAGCCCAGCAGGCTACAGTCCAAGGGGGTCATAAAGAGTCAGATACAACTGAGTGCCTGAGCACTCATGAATTTACTCACTCAACCATTTCCCACAATGAGATGCTCATTATAACACAGTATGACAATAATACAGCATTTTAGAGTCAACAAATATAAGTGGTAATCCTTGCTATTCAGGAGTAACAAATTCATGACTAAATCCAGAAAGTTATGTTCACTGTTAGAAACTGAGTTACTGGGCTTTTTGAAGACATTTACCACATTAAAATAAATATTTAACCTCTATTTTGGCCTCTGCACCTTCCTATGGATATAACTATCAACAACCTCTAGAAAGAATATAATACAGTTTAGAGAGTCTCAAACCTGGCTGCATATTAGAATTACCTGGAGAGCTTTTTAATAATGTGATTGTCTGAGCCTCATCCCCAGTGGTTTCAATTTAATTGATTTGGGTAGAGCCTTGCCAGAGATACATAAAATCTTCTCAGGGTTTCATTTTTTTTTTTCTCTGTACACCGTATGCCATAATCTTGATCACATCTACCTCCTGTTCTTTCAGTGCACAAAAATTGAGTTATTAATGTTTTTTGTTGCTTGATTCCAACTCCGATACAAAAATATTTGGAAAAGGCATTGCCAGTTTTCACCAGAAACACAGGACAAAAACTGCATAACTTCTCTAATGGCAAAAAAGGAATGGCTTTGGGTATCCTAGGGTTTAAAAGAAAAACTGTCCACTGTGTGAAGACGCAAAAGTAACTCCCTATCAGGACTGGAACTCATGGTCATCTAATCTTCTGTTTCCCAATTGTGATGACAAAATATAGGCCTTCCGTGTCAGGGCTGTGGAGACCACAAGAATTCAGCCTGCCTGGCAGAAACACTTTATATTGTGCAGCCTTGATGAGCTGCCTGACCTCTCCAGACCATAATTACCTCATCTGTAAAAGTGGGAAAAGAAACAAACTCCCAGTTTGCTGTGAAAATTACATACGCTAATGAATTCAAGTGCTTAGAACAGTGAAGAGCAGGCGCTATTCGGATTGTTACTGTGATGAGGATGTATTACCAAGTTGTCTCCAGTTTAATGAGGTCTAGATGATGATATCTTGTGCATCTCCCAGAGAAAACTGAGAGGCTGATTTCATGAGTTTTATACTTTACCTAGGAGCTCACTTATAAATACTATACATTCTCAAGCCTCTTGAAAGTTGAATCAGCTGAGCTAGGCTCCAATTAGAGACTATATAATATCTGCCGAGATGGTGGAAAAAAAGTTGATTCCCTCTTAAAAAAAAAAAAAATGCAGTCGGTATTAAATACAGTACAAGATCCTAGGATACTTTACCACCAAGCAGGCGTCTGTAAGAGTTGATTTTCTACAGTATGATTTGTGAGCTTTTCAGTGGACGCCCTCCAGATGACCAGCTGCTCTGAACATTTTTCTCTTCTGAAGGATGTCATTCACATTGTGTTTTTCAAACCTCATCTCAAGACTTTGCAATTGAAATGTTAAATGTGGGTGTTGAGTACAATCTAATGGGATGGGCAGAATTTGGAATGTGACCTGGGCAATGTCTTTAAAAAAATGACACGCATTCATGTAAGAATGTATTTTGATCCCTAGGAGGGACAAAATTTTTCTCTGCACCAAAAATATATCATTTGGCCGTATGGGTTTATTGTTTCCGAGTCGGCAGTGCGGGGTTTCAGCCCCAAGAGCAGATGCCCTCCAACTGTTCAGCCTGGGGTATGAGGGTGAAGAGAAAAGGGGGGCAACAGCGTGGACAGGTGGCTGGACCCAGCCAGTCATTGCACCCCCTACCCTTCTGCTGCCTTCCAGAGCTGGATTTCAGACCATGCTGTGTGTCACAATTAATGTTCTCAGCAGGGAAGGGCAGTATCAAATTTATCAGTTATGTTTCTGTTAGGACTTACTGAGTCAAGGGAAATGGTTTAGGTGGGAGCGTTAGTCTTAGTAAATGAGAGTACACTTAACACATGCATATATAGGTTACATATTTCCTGAGAGTCAACTCAGAGACGATGTCATGCCATCATAGCTCTTTAAAAGAGGGTCTTAGGTGAGACAGAATCTTAGAGATTGCTGCAGTCAGTGTGTTTTGTAAGCAACAGAGAGAAGCAGCAAGTAAGAACAATGAGGCAGCAGGATCCAGAAGCTCAAACACATACGTTCACATATAGACGCCTCAAGTTTACGGTGTGTGGCTAGACCATCATTCTGCAGTCACACAGTTGGTGTGAATATCCTCTTTGGAACAACGACCTCTGCTCAGTTTCCTCGTCCCTAAACACTTACATCATTAAGTTACTGTGATCATTAAGGGAAATCAAGCCTGTAAAGTATAATGCAGAGTACGTACTCAGTAAAACAGATGTCTGCTACCAACACCACCACCATCATCACCGTTATCATTATCATCAAGGTCAAGGATAAAAAGACATACGGCCTCACCTAAACAATGAAAGTTTCACGTTTTTATGTTCTGCTTCATTTTGCTAATCGAGTTGGTCTTGCTAAAACCCAGAATCTTTTGTCCCCCCAAACAGAGCAACTAAAGGCCAAAAATACATATTTCTTTTTCTCTTCATGGCGTTTACTTTGATTGTTCCTTTTGTATCTTTAGAAGCATGTGATGGAGGGGTTAGAGAATAACAGTGAAGGTCAACATGCAGTGTTGACTTCTGAACTTCACTGCATTGCTCTGGTTTAACGAGCTCAATTTCACCTCGTCTAAGCTCCCACATAAGACATTTCTTTTACAATTCATTGCTGGGGTAATCTGCCCTTCAAGGAATTGCTCCAAGTCCATCTTTCTGATAGTAGTAACTTTAGTGGTAACCTAGAATATACTTGTTTTGGTCTGGCTACAGGGAAGTTCAGAGCAAAACTTGCTGCTCAATCATAGCATAAACATTCATTCTTTAAAGTTAGGATACTGATTTTTCTGAGTTCCTCCTTTTGATGGGGCTTTCCTGGTGGCTCAGAGGTTAAAGCGTCTGCCTCCAATGCGGGAGACCCGGGCTCGATCCCTGGGTTGGGAAGATCCCCTGGAGAAGGAAATGGCAATCCACTCCAGTATTCTTGCCTGGAGAATCCCATGGACGGAGGAGCCTAGTAGGTTACAGTCCACGGGGTCGCAAAGAGTCGGACACGACTGAGTGGCTTCACCTTCATTCCTTTTGATACTTATTCTCTTTTAATTGTATGATATTATAACCTGTCTCAAGTTTTTGAGAAGTTACAAATAATAATTTTTAAAAAATTAACTTTAACCAAATCTAGTCAAAGCTATGATTTTTCAAGCAATCATGTATGGATGTAAGAGCTGGACCATAAAAAAGGCTGAGTACCGAAGAACTGATGCTTTCGAATTGTGGTGCTGGAGAAGACTCGTGAGAGTCCCTTGGCCTGCAAGGAGATCAAACTAGTCAATCCTAAAGATCAGTCCTGACTGTTCACTGGAAGGAGCAATGCTGAAGTTGAAGCTCCAGGACTTTGGCCACCTGATGTGAAGAACCGATTCATTGGAAAAGACCCTGATGCTGGGAAAGGCTGAAAGCAAATGGCGAAGGGGGCGGCCTCTGCCCCCCAGATGGTTAGATGGCATCACTGACTCAATGGACATGAATTTGAGCCAACTCTGGGAGATGGTGGAGGACAGGGGAGCCTGGTGTGCTGCAGTCCATGGGGTCATAAACAGTCGGACATGACTTAATGACTGAACAATATCAACAAAAACCAAATCTTATTTTTCTCCCAATTACCATAGATGAATTCAAAGCGGCTTTAACAGCTCTTGCTTGCTTTAACATACTGCTTGGCAAAAGTCATGAGCATGTTTCCATCTCTGTCCACTCACTGTCCCATAATTGGTTCCAGCTGTTTGTTTCAGTTTTAGTTTTTGGAAGACACTAGATCTCAGAGGTTCTGGACAATGTGGGAACTAGCAATCATTATTATAAATCCCTATAACTCTTGATAAACAAAATAATCATCATTCCCATTGAATTATTCCCACGAAGGAAATTTTACTCAGGCTAACAGAGGGCGTATGAAGATAATTTCTCTTGCACTGATTTAAAAAATGGGCACTTCTGGAAAAGATTATACAGGAGTTCAGACAGTGAATCAAAGCTTTTGTTCTGAAAATTATATTCAAATGTAGTCAGTCCAAATCTGAGAACTCTATTTGTGATGCAAATCAAAGGCAAAAATACTTCTGTTTAACAAACCAACGCAATTTTTCATATCACACACTGGTTACCACTTTAAGTCTTCTCTGAGAACAGAGGGATAGAAAGGTGAAACATGCATGGATTAACCAGATCTGACACCATTCATTTCCTTCAACTGCAGGTAATTACCCTGCATAATTCTCCTTGCATAAATTAAACTGTATGAATTAACAATGATCTTGTTTTCCTACATTCAGTAATTGAGACAAAACTGATCAAGAGACACTTTACATGTAGGTATGGATTAGACAATGGTCCTTCTAAAAGAGAAGGAATGACTCCTTTTTTTCTCTCAAGTTGGGCTTCCCAGGTGGCTCAGTGGTAAAGAATCCACCTGCCAAGCAGGAGACGTGGGTTCAATCCCTGGGTTGGGAAGATTCCCCTGAAGAAGGAAATGACAAGCCACTCCAGTATTCTTGCCTGGAAAATTCCATGGACAAAGGAGCCTGGTGGGCTACAGTCCATGGGGTCACAAAGATCTGGACACGAGTTAGCGATAGAACAACAAATTGCTTTTTCTCCATTTCCCTCTCCTTTTGTGGGATTTTTCAGATCTCTGAGGCACTGTAAGGGACAAAGTTGGTAACAGGGAGGGGGAAGGCTTATCAGTGACACTGTCATTTATCAGAATGGATCGTTTATCCAGTAGAAAAATGTCTGTTTCCTCATGATCAGGTATTTCTCAGTGCAGGCACAATGCCTGCTTAGCTGGACTGATGAATCTTTTGGCTGGATAATGTGGGAAAACTTCTCGGTGATTACAATAGAATCCTGAGATGTCTCATTAACGCCTTGATATCAGCTAAGAATCTCAACCTGAAAATCACATGAACCATCTGAGTACTGAGTGACTAAGCCAAGTGATCTGGGAACCACAAGCCAGCTTAGTTCTATGGGAGAACTCAGGCTTATAGAACATGCTACTAACTGGCAGTCATAGGAACTCTGAATTTGGGGTTTTCATATGTTTACATCCACAGCTACAATCCAGACTTGATACTAGGCTACCCAGATTTAAAACCAAACTCTGCCTTTACTAATTTTGCTCAATGTCAGTTCTCTCATCTATAATACAGATGATAATTTTACATTGGGGTCATTGTGAGAATTCAGGTAATGAATGCATGTACCTGGCATATTGGAAATGCTATTAGATGATAGCTATTGTTATTAATATTACACAAAACATTTTAATTTAGAGTCAATGCTTCACTATGGAAGAGGGGCTTAATGTCAACATCCAATATGAGATACAAGTGAACACATCTATTATTCAGAAATTGGGCTTGTTTTTTTCCGGGGGGCTGTTATTTTTAAATTACAAAGACTTCAGACTCTCTTGTGTCTACATTCAGGATTGCATAATTTACTCAAAGAGAAAAGAGAATCTACATGCAAGATCTGCGTGCTGTGTGCTCCAGCGCTCAGAAACTAGAGCCCACCAGACTCCTCTGTCCATGGAATTTTCCAGGCAAGAATACTGAAGTGAGTTGCTATTTCCTACTCCAGGGGATCTTCCTGACCCAGGCCTTGAACCTCCATGTCCTGCATCTCCTGCACTGCGGTAGAGTCTTTACCACTGAGCCACCTGGGAAGCCCCCACGTGCACGGTCTACCTGCAGCTATTTCCCCTCAGCTGGACTGTAAAGGAGAGATACTCATTCCTTAAATTAAGACTACACATTCTCTCAATACTGTTTCAGTATCTCTAGCTTGGTCACTGTATATTCACATACGTGAAAGCTCCCTGAGCTAACGCAGCCCCTCAGCCTCTTTTGGCTCTGGCTGTTTTCTTCCATTAGTGGTGAACTAGCCATTTTGCAACATTCAGAGCCAAAACAAATTACATCTGGAAAATACCTTAATGCGAAGAAACACACTTTGAGGATCCAAAAATAATAATAATAAATAACCCTTTAAAGAGTAACAGCACATGTCATTTCTGTCCTATTTTAGCCCAAAGATTATTTGACAAAATTCAAAGGGCAAGCTTTTTTAGGGATGTCATGGGAGCACGCAAAGGGAGCAGTTCCTGACCTTTCTTGTGTCATTATTGGGGCAGGTTTCCACTTGCAAAATATGGTATCAAACTGAGAGGATTAGTCAGGTAAGAAGAGAAAATAGTTGTGCTTCAGGCTCTCAATGAATTAAGCTTCAAGCAGACCATATTTTGGTGCCTGAAGGTGTGGGCAGGCAGAACAAATCATCCCTCCCTCTCAACAGCTTAACACTGATTTTGCTACTGAGGCGAATGGAGTGGATATTCTGGAGTGGCAGATCCCAAATGAGAGTGAAAAAGGCTAGGCACTAACCCAGCCTCTTAGACATACTAGCACCGTGATTTTGCACAAGTCAGTTAATTCTTTTGTTTTGTTTCCTAATTGGTGAAACCATGGACATTAATGTTAGTCTTGCCTACATCATGGGGTTCTCTGGTTTAATAGGACAATGGGTATGCTGTAAGTTGTTGAAAACTGCAAAACCCCACAGTAATAGAAGGTGCTATTTAGACTAATGCTTTATTAATATTATGTACTATTTCCAGGGGACACCTTGAACCTCAGAAGTAAACTTTAGGTATCAAGGAAGGAGGCACATGGAAAAAAGAAGTGATAAGAGCAGTCAGCCTGCTGGTGAGGAAGAGCTTGCCAGGGTGGCTAGCTGTACTTGATCATGGGTTTGTTCAGCTATGTTTCATCTCTTTTTCTCCATCTCCTAAATGGGTCCCTATTTGACAACACTACCTAAAGTAAAGACTTGTGGTATTTCTACTGGCCACACTGAGACAACTCTACTTTCAAAAGAAGTTACTGGGAGTCTTGCTTATTCACCTGTTGAATTAGCCAGTTTGAAATTCTGTCTCAAGGCTACCAATTCCCCTTTTCCTAAATCCTCTCCCAACAAGTCAACCTCTGTTCGCTTCTAATATCTATTTTAAGAATGAGTTTCTCTGGCCAATATTCAACAAGAGGAAGGTAGGCTTTAGATCTGGTTATTCTACTACTGACAACTGTCATGCTATTTACCTCGAAGTGAAGAAATGTGATAGGAATAACAAAAAATCGTGGTTTTAATTGACCTTGTTTCTGTATCTGATAGTATGGACTGGAACAACAACAGTGAGTCAGGAGCTAGAAAGGGCTCTGCTGCAGTCAGATGGTGGCTGGACACGGAGTAGTAGGGACCAGAGAAGCTAGGGGCTGGCCAGGCATCTCTCTTTCTTCCTGTGGTCCCAGGCCTTTCCTTGCGGTCAGTTAGTTTGGGCTTCCTCATACCATGGCAGCCTCAGGTTCATCAGATAGCTTACATAGTGGCTGATAGCTTCAAGAACTAGTAAGAAGCTGAGTAATCTGTTGTGATCTAGCCTTGGAAGTCAATTATCTATGAGTCACAGAGAGCCACGATTTTGAGGAGAGGGAACAAAAGCCTCATTTCTCAATTGCAAGAGTATCAAAGTCACTATGTGGGAAGGGCCTTATAGGGTGGGAGATACTGTTGGGGCCATCTTTGGAAAATACAGTTTGCCATAGAGACTGTCTATATGTCAGTAATTATCCTTGATACTGATACTTATGTATAATCTCTCCTTAGTACCACCCTGCCAGCAATAGCTAACAGATTAGCTAGTAACTTCTAGTTCGGTAAAACAGGCAACTATGCTGAGGCCTTCTCCTCCTCTCCCCCTTGTGCCCTAATGATTTAATAACACTTGTTAAACTTCCTAAATATCTCAGGCATCCAATTCTGTTCTGCCATGTCCACATGCCTCCGTCTCTCAGGGCTCAGTACATGTACACTGTACCTTTCCAGGCTCCTCGTGCCTTCTCATGACAGCTGCAATAGCTATCTGTGATTGCCACTGGATGTCATTCCAAGCCCCATTTTGGTGACTTCCAGTAATGAAGCCTGGAAGCAGAAAACTACATTTCCCAGAATCCCCTGTAGCTCAGATTCTGCACATGATACAGGGTGCCTCTACCAGTGTGCTTGCCACAAGATTTGAATGGGAGTCTGCGGTATTAAGCTTCCTATGGCTAAAGTGATTAATTACTACAAATTCAGTGGCATAAGGTGACACACAATTATTACCTTACAGTTCAGAAGGTCAGAAGTTTGAAATGGGTCTCGTGGGGCTAAAATCAAGGTGTCAGCGCAAGTGTGTCCCCTTCTTAAGACTCTAGGGAAGAACCCAGTTCCCTGGCTTTTCTAGCTTCTAGAAGCCACCCACATTTCTTCTCTTGGGGTTTCTTGCTCCACTTTCAATCATGCCAGCAACGCTGCATCTCTCTGGGCCTCTTCCATAGTCACATAACCACAGTTTTTAAGGGCTGATGAGATTAGCCTGGGTCCAGGTGGAGCATCCAGGATCATCCCAAGGAGCCTGACTTCAGCATCTTTCCAAAGGTCCTTTTGTCACGTAAGGTAACATCTTCATTCACAGGTCTGGGGGATTCGGCCATGGGCATCTTTGAGGGCTGGGACATTATTTTGCCTACTATGCTGTACTTCTCTCTCTTCTGTTGTCACCACTGGGAATCACCTCCATGGACTACCTGGCTTTTCTGTGGTGGCTTCCTGGCTATCTGTTTCCTCACTGTGCCAGTGACGGCTTCCATCTGGAGAGAGCAGCTTCCTAAATCATCAGGCAGCGTCTACATTACTGACCAGGCAGTGACTCCATTACTACGTGACTTTCAAAGTTGTTCCAGAAAGTGCGACGTACAGTGCATTTCCCTGGCCTTCCTGATCCAACAATTTTGTAAGTCATTTTGTTTTACATTCCTTCTGCTGAGTGGATTCTGTTGTCTGCAACAGAATCCCGATGCACATTTTCAGGGCTATATCCCTGTGTATGTCTATCTTTCTCTTTTCTAAGCTCCACATATTTCTGATGGTGAACCATCACCAAGACAACTAAACTGTATTATAATTTTGGAAGATATGGTTCATTTCAAAGTGGCTAGAATGCTTCTAAGTAACTTTATAATAGAAAAGTATGGCATTGCCATTCAAGGGTTACTGGTAGTTATCCTGGAATATTTATCTGGGGTAATTGACCTTGAACCTCTGTATCTCAGCATGGGGACATTAATTAGAAGGTGGACTGTCACAGTTAAGGCCAAGACCAAGTCTCTCCAGGCCTTCATATACAGCAAAAAGTAGGGAAAATAAATGCTGTTCCAGGAATAATCTCTCGGGAATTTACATTTGCTCCAGGAAACTGTCACTATGGATTTATTCCCCCTACTAGGGGAAGGAAAAACCATGTGCTCTTTGTGTTCATCTGTGTTGCTTTTGTTATTTGTAAGGTACCTTCCCCCAACTCCGCCCTTGCCTCTCTTCCAAAAGTCCTCCTAGAAGACAAGGACAGAAGGGGACAAGTTGGAAGTGAATGGAGTCATTGTTCCTTCAGTTCCTTCCTGAACAGTTTGCTTGAGGAGAAAGAGATCATTTCCAGTGCTAGAGGTGAAAGCCACAGCATTAAACCCCAGAGACAAGCGACTTACACAAGAAAGGGTTGTAAGGCATGGTTCTGTACACAGGTTGTTTTGGGGGATGGTCATCACTAGCCTGGTTTTAACACCATTGCCATTATTAATAGCCTTATTTCATAATTGTGCCCATGTGACCTTTGCCAGGCACACTGCTTTGCTATGCTGACCTGTTCTCCCTTCATCTTGATCTTAAATCTAGGTCACAGGCAGTGAGTTCACAGTGGATGCCTATGATTTGCTAGGCAGCACGTAAGCCCTGAGGATCCAGGAATGAACAAAATGGGCCCTCTGTGCCCTCACAGAGCTCACAATCTTCCTAGTCTTATCTGGTGAGTCTTCTCTTTTCCCTTCCATTTATCTATAATCTTATCAAAGGCGCATGGATGAAATCCTTACTGATTACTCCAGTCACAGCCTTCCTCGCCTTCCTCTGACCTCCCATAGCCCCTTTTCTAGGGTGACCAATCAGAATCCTTCTGAGTGAAAGGGGGTGCTGTTAACATTTATGCTTATGCTCAGACAACAGATGTAAGCAGGGCAAACCAAGACATTCGGACAGCACTCTGTCCAACACAGCTGAGTCCCTCCTCCTTCTCTACCAGACTGTGCACTTCCTAGAAGGTATAATCGGTATCTTACACTTTTATATGCAATGAAAATTTTAATTCTGGCCAGATCCCAGTGCTCCCTTAAATTACAGAGCACTGTAATTTAGGACTTGGACTTCCAATCCATCTCAGAAATAAAAATGATTATTCATCACTTTATTATACTTATCATATTTGTTTATCACTTTATTATATTTGAATGCTAAATGGTATGAAAAACATTCCCTTTGTCTAAGACACTGCCATCCTTCATCTGGCAGAGAGCTCATTTTGAGCTTATGAAACACAACACAGAAACACTGCACCTCATTTGCTCTCACTGTTGAAAAGAAATCTAATTTTCTTTTTTAATTAGTGTGATGGACGTGTGAAAACATTCATCTCCTCCACGCAGTGCTCATCAGTGTCATGTAAACGATGGGCACAAGAAAATAAATCGCAGTGGTTTCTTTTCTCGGTGGTGTCTAGGGAGGGCAACCGGCATCGGGCCATGTGTAAAATGATCTTTTCTAGGTAACTGGCCACATTCAAGAAAAACATCTATTAGTTTTAGGGAATACTTTCAACTAAAGTGGGATGAGTACACTGTAACCAAAAAACCCACAACCCACCACCCCTCAACAATAACAACAAACCTTGGCCATTTCCCCAGCGAGGAACTTGGTGGCCTCAGAGAGGAGATAGGAAGAGCGAGGAGGACGTGTGGGTGTTTCGGTATTAATTCATTCAGGATCTGTGCATTGAGTGCTTTTGTTTCGTGGAATCGGCTGGAAGGCCTCCATGTGCACAATGGGGGAGGTTTTCATTTTCAGGGGAAAATGTGCAGAGACTGTCTATAAGGATATGATTTCGAAAGTGGAGGGAATGACGCCAAGGAGGGTTTCCTCCAGAGGAAAAGGCGCGTAGTCATAATCGCTCTCCTTTTCTGAACAGATCTTTCTAATAATCGCACTATGGGGTGTTCACATGACAACAGCTTCAAGGAGCCATCCTGTGTCTAGGTTTGCCTTTGGGGAACCAATTATGTGCTGCAGGCCTATCTGTACCTCCTCTCCCCACCCCCCACCCCCAATTCCCTTGCTTCATTGTCTGTTTTCAGCTGGTATTCTTTTCTGGTTGAATGGCCACAAACACAAGCTGTCTATCTGCTCCAACTCGGTGGAGTTGGGCTTGGCAGATGAAAAAAACCTTGGTAAAGGAGCCGTTCAGAAGCACGAGGCCGGGCCCATGGCCACCGGGGCGGAGGAGACCCACGTGGAAAGTCAAATATCTGCCACTGCCCCGAGGAGAACCCACTGTATAAACAAAACAAGACTTTCACTTCTACCATGCTTCCTCCCAAGAAAAGGAAGAAGCTGAATTTAGACCTCTGACTTCTTTTCAGAACAGAAACAAGACAGCCTTTTATCTTTTTCCCCCAACTCACTGAATGCAATGAGCAGTCAAATAAAACACTGGTTTGCAAACACTTCAACCCAAGGGATGGTTGTTCACTCAACTCTACTATTTAATATGGAAAGTGCAGGCTGCGCTGTTCACCCTCCAGAATGGCCTCTGTCTGTGTTTTAGTCTCCCGATGCTGAGTGGTGAGTCAATAATACATGAATTAACCCAAAATACAGCAGAGAAGGGACTTGGTTATAGTCACATCTGGACACATGGTTGGTATCACAGCTGGGCTGTGGGGTTTTACCACGCTAGGGATGTATCCACCCAGCAACCTCAGGCTTAGGGTAGGACAGCTGACTGTCATCAGAAGGGCCCCAAGTCAATGGACTCCAATACTAAAGAGCAGAATTTTGAAGTGACACCCACAGACATA
This sequence comes from Nanger dama, assembly GCA_917880005.1. Classification (NCBI taxonomy): domain Eukaryota; kingdom Metazoa; phylum Chordata; class Mammalia; order Artiodactyla; family Bovidae; genus Nanger; species Nanger dama. The sequence continues at coordinate 6,282,839 of CAKJTW010000032.1, read as the reverse complement.
AATATCTCTTTCCCAGGCCCCTGGTTTCTCCAGGTCACCCTTGAAGAGGGATGTATGTGTCCCTTTTCTGCTGGAAATAATCTGACTTTGCAGTCAACAGAAAGAGAAGAGAGCCACTGCCAGTACACAGAATTCTAGGCAAGGCAAGCCCCCGGTGCAGGCTTTTAGTTTCTCCTCACTCTGGCTTGGTATTTCTTTATATTGATACTGAAAATAAAATATTCAAAACCAAAAATCTCACACTGGACTGGCAGAGAAAGAGAAAAGCAGCACCCACTGGGGGCCTTTCAGAAAAGCAACATATACAGTACGTTTTTACTTAAACAGATCTCCACTCTTCAGGTTTTCAGATGTTTGCATGCAGCAAGATTTTTGGACGGATACATGCATCAGCTTCCTAGGGAAAAGCCAGGATTTGGCAGCATCTCTGTGGCAGGGGGAGCTGGGCACAAGAGGCTGACCCCAAAGGCTGGGCTAGGACGGGTAGGGAAGAGCAGGGAGGCCTTTTCCTCTGGTGGCTCTTCCCCTGAGTAGACACACCCCTGCAATTTGTTCCTACAGAAGGTTAGCCACTGGCTGCTTCCTGATTAACCACTGGAGAGCAGCCTGATGATGTTCATTCTTGAAGAGTTCACAGCTGACATCCCTTGCTTGGAACAGCAGCTAGAACAGTCTGATGGAGACACAAAGGAGGCAGACAGTGGGGGTGAGAAGGAAAAATCAGAGGCTGTTCCGAAAAGGCTGGAGAAGCAAGAGGAAGAGGGAAAGTAAGTGAGCATGAATATACTAAACTGGGGGTGGCCAGGACTAGGGAACATACTCAGAGCCAGGTAAACGTGACAGGAAACAAAAAGGAAGAAGTGATCACGTGTCAGATAACAAAGGGGCAAAGGCTCAGAGGAGATGCCCAGTCTCATACAGAGCACAAGCACAGTCTCTTTAAGAGTGGGGGACAATTCGTCACAGTCGTAGAACTTGGCAGTGAGTGGAGAGCAAGTGAGGAGGGAGGAGAAAAGACATATCCAGACTGGTTTCCAAGACAATCATGGTTGTTTCCCCTGGCCCCCGAGCTTAGACGTTTCCTCTCTGTCACTCACTCGAGCAACACGTTGGTATCTTCAGGATAAGGACCCTCGACGCTGCCAACATCCCCTCTGCACCACCCCCGCCCCTCCCCCAATAAAAATCCGTCCAGTTATCTTGCTTTTCCACTTGCTCTCTGGCTCCCGCGGGAGCTGTCACTTTGCACGAGCGAACGGCCCAGCGCTTCTCCCACCTTAACATCTGGATGGCTTCCGCTCGTCTCAGTTCCAACAGCAGCTACCTTCTCCTAGACTGAGGCTCTCTATGCGCTCCCCACCATCCTGGGGGAGGGGGACAGGAGGTTACCGTCTCGCGCTAACAGAGGTGCAGATGCTTCTTTTTCCTAGACCATCTCTCAAGCCACAGAAACTTGAACCGGTGCTCATCATCAGGTGCATCGACAGCCCTTATCCCTTCATTCTTCTAGACGCTGGTCGGCATCAGTGCCACACATTTCTCCTTCTTGCTCCCCGCCCAGTTCTCATTCCCCAACCCCACACTGCCGGTTGGGAATCCAGACCTGGAGGGATGAAGCTGGTTCGTAGCCAAGCTGAATCCGGGCAGCCTGGGGGCAAGTTAGCATCCTAGAGGCTGTAAACCCCAGATGCGAGCTGGTCTCCCCGTGGGCACTGAGAGTGCTGGAAGTCGCTCGGCGGCAACCAGTATCTTAGGACCTGCATCCCGCAGCACTCGCACCAAGCTCCCTCCCCAGACATCTAATGTCCAGCCACGCGCGTCCTCGCCCCAGAAACAACGCTCCAGTCCCCGGGCACGGCCGCGGGTCCCTCACCACCTTTTGGGCCGGTCCTGCCACGTTCCTGGGCATCTCTCCGTTTGCTTGCAGAAGTGCTTGTGTCCCCTTACTGCCCAGCAACTTAGCGTCTCTATCCTGTGGGCATCAGAGACCCGAACGCTCCCAGGCGGAGGGAAACCAAGGACGCCTCGGTCCCAAGGGCTCCTTAACAGGAGACACTCATTCAAGCCGACGACACCCTCGCCACACAGACCTCACCCGGACTGTCAGCAAGATCAGAAGCAAAAAAGAACAAATAAAAAGGTGCACATACCTAAAGACGAAGGCTTCTTGTCATGACAGGGGGACACTTGAGGTCTCCGTGCCAATGCAATGCCCTGGGCCGCCGGCACCTCGGCTCTGCAGACAGCCTGAGCGCGCTCACTCGGGGGAAGGGACAAAGGGTCGCGGGACGCGCTCGGGCCCCACGCGTCCAGGCCCCGGCGCCGGTGGCTGGCCTCCAGCCTCAGCTCGCGGCAGCCAGCGGCGGCGCGGGCTGAAGTTGCGGGGCCGGCTGCGCGCCGAGCTAGCGGCGGCGGCGGCCGCGCGGGGGGCGGGGGCGGGGAGCGCGGGGGCGGGGCGGGCTCGGGGCCCGCGGCGCCGCCGGGGCGGGGAGGGGGCGGGGGAGCCAGCTGCTTGACAGTTACTCCAGCCCCGCTCCAAAGGCTGCGCTTTGCTGTCGGCGGCCAGCTGATCGCCGCCACGCCGAGGTCCTTGGCAGGGGCTGGTGTCACCGCTTTGGAGTTATCCCTGGAATTCGCGCAGGGGACCGAGCGCATTGGAGGGAGACGGGAGAACAGCCGAGGCTAGCAAAGGCTCTTTCAGCTAACCTTTTGGGATTTCGAAGAGAGGCTGTGCATGGAAACAATGCGCTGGGGCGACATCGGTGACGTGTGCGTGCGTGTGTGTGTCTGTGAGTGTGAAGTTGGTTGCCCCCGGCAAGAGTCGTGTTGGAAAGCCCCCTTGACGTTTGCTTTGTGTGGGCTCTCGGCTAGAGCTTGTTTGAGCAGCGAGATCTCATAACAATGGGAAGAAACAGAATTGCCTTGTTTTGCTTTGGCAGATTAGAACTATACATAATCTGTTTTCTTTAGGAAAGTGTGGAGCTGACAGGCAAAGATATTCCATGGAAAGAGTCTTTGGAGTGGAAACTGTCCAATCCTGGGAGTGTACAAGGACCCAGAGACAAAGTCTCTGCCTCTTTCCTTAAACAGGGAATCCCTTATTAAGTCTCAGTTTCCTTATCTGTAAATTCATCATCCTGAATGAACTGTGTACCTAGAGTATGTTAAGTAGAATGGTGTATCCCTATTCCCAACTTAGGTGAGACTCAGTGAGTTTAGATATGGACCAAAAGAGAACATTTGTGTGTCCTTACCCAGTGGTGATGAGACTGCATCCTCAAACCTGGGTTCTGAGACACCCAAACCATAGCCTAATCAGCTATATCATAGCTGACTTAAGGATTCAACAGGAGGAGCAGAGTGTGCTTGATGCCTAGAAAGGGCACCCAAGAGCAAGCCCTGGTCAGCCGGTCACTGCCTTAGCCCATGGAGGGCAGCCTGAGCAGTGAGTGCCTTGACAGGCTGCAGGCTTCATGACAGCTCGATTTTCCACACACCCACCTCCCTCTGTCCTTCTTCCAACTGACTAAATAGTTCCTAACAGTACTCATTTTTCCCAAAGAGACTTTCCTTCAGAAGAGAAAATGTGTTGACCACATGATATGAACATTCCTATCTTCCTGGCAAATTATTCCTCTTATGTGTTCAATAATTGGTATTCTGGTCAATATGTGTCCCTAGTGAGTTAGCTTGACATAATCCTTAGGATGCTGAACACTACTGTTCATTGGTTTTCTTCTTATACCCTAGACTCTGGAGCAGATGAGCTTCCCTGGTGGCTCAGCTGGAAAAGAATCCATTTGCAATGTAGGACTGGGTTCAGTTCCTGGGTTAGGAAGATCCCCTGGAGAAGGGAATGGCTACTCCAGTATTCTGACCTGGAGAATTCCATGGACTGTGTAGTCCCTGGGGTCACAAAGAGTCAGACATGATTGAGTGACTGTCACTGAAGCAGAAACTTTACAAGCACTGTATCATTTGTTCCCGACTATAAGTTTGCATATTAAAAGCAGAGACATCACTTTGCTGACAAAGGTCCATCAACTCAAAGCTATGGTTTTTCCAGTAGTCATGTATGGATGGGAGAGTTGGACCATAAAGACAGCTGAGTGCTGAAGAATTGATGCTTTTGAACTGTGGTGTTGGAGAAGACCCTTGACAGTCCCTTGGACTGCAAGGAGATCAAACCAGTCAATACTCAAGGAAATAAGTCCTGAATATTAATTGGAAGGACTGATGCTAAAGCTGAAACTCCAATACGTTGGCCACCTGATTCGAAAAACTAACTTCTTGGAAAAGACCCTGATGCTGGGAAGATTGAAGGTGGAGGAGAAAGGGACAGAGGATGAAATGGTTGCGTGGCATCACCGACCCGATGAACATGAGTTTGAGCAAGCTCCAGGAGTTGGTGAAGGACAGGGAGGCCTGGTGTGCTGCAGTCCATGGGGTTGCAAAGAGTCGGACATGACTGAGTGACTGAAGTGACTGATAAGTCTGTACTAGGTATTAATTCTCCCATTTCATGGATGGGAAAACCAAGATTCAAGGAAGTTAATGTGACTTGTCCAAGGTGACACAATTGAATAAACTTTAGATACTTGTGCAAAAGCTGAATTTTGACACTTGCAAACTTGGATGATGGTGGCCCTACCATCCTGTCTGTCATACATCCTTGTTCCCTTCAGCCTGGACCTGGGTTCATCCCTGTTGTATCCTTGTTGATACTTGACAGCTGAGCCCAGGTTTTGCAGATATTTCCTTATTCTACCTCCTTTCTCTTTCACCTATTCAATGACTGCCCCCCACCCCCCACCCCCCAGTCTTTTCCAGCCTCAATAAATTTCAGAGTCACAAAGGTCCAAACAGCTCCACAACTCCTACAGCATTTCTTGGCCTCTTGATAGCTACTACAGTGGCCATAAATAAAACTGCTATTGAAACATTCATTCATACAATAGGTATTTGTGGAGATCTGAGAAAAGGATGGGGGAAAAAGAAAGAATGCTCTCCTTATGCTCCACTCAAATAGTTTACAACCTAAATGGTGATTACTAAGTTTGGGAACTGAATGACATTGTTCAAGACAATGGTGAAATAGACCGCAAGGACAGGTAGGATTAAATTAGAAGATACACTCTTCCCTCCTCCCACCAAAGTAAGCAAAACCAGCAGGAAGGAGAGGATGGAACCTGGATATCCTCCTTAAAAGATAATTAGAATTAGGGCAAGTGAAAAGTGGTTCTAAAGGTAGGTTGAGGCACTTCACAGAGGACTAAATGGAGTTCTAAATACACATAAACATTTTCTATGGGTATTCAAGGCCCTACAGTGGGGTCTCATCTATTCATTCAGGGCTTTAAGTCATGTTCTTGTGCTAAAGAGTCCCAGTTTTCCCACGCTGCAACTACTGAGCCCACGTGGTATGATGAAAGATCCCGCATGCCTCGACGAAGATCTAGTGAGCCACAACAAAGACCCGACATAGCCAAAAGAAATAAATATTAAAAAAAGAAAAAGATTCCCAGATTTACATTTCCAACTCAGAACTCTCCTCTAAGGTCCGATATCCAAGTACCTATTTAAAATTCTTGTTAATTTCTTGCTGGCCAATTCTTGATTCTCTTCCTCATAAACCAAAACTGATCCTCCTCTATTTTTAACCATCTTAGTTAAAAATAGAACAAACAGCACCAATATCCAACCCACTGCTAGAGGGCCAGAAATCAGGAAGTCGTTACTGATGCCTCTTCTTTCTTCCCACATTCAAGTCACCAAAAAAACCTGTTGCTCTGTCTCTGACAGTTACCATTCTTGGTTACCTCTCTCCAGCTCCACCACCACCATCCTTCTCTGGGATCCTTCATCTCTAACCTGTGTCACTTATCTCCTCAACTCCACTTTGCTCTTCCCTAGAATCCATTCTTCACTGTGGTGGGACAACTTTAAGATGGTCCTTAATGATTCCCACCTCTTAGTATTCACACCCTCATATAATCCCTTCCCCCATGAGTGTGAACCTAGTGACTTACTTCTAACCAACAGAATATGGCAAATGGGCTAAGATATCACTTCCATGATTAGATGATAAAATATTTTTATGTCTACCTTGCTAGTTGAATCTGTCCCTTGCTGGCTTTGATAAAGCAAGCTGCCATGTTGGAGACTCTCGTATGACAAGGAACCGAGGTCCTCAGTTCAGAAGCTCACAGAAATGGAATCTTGCCATCATTCATATTAGCTCAAAAGTAGATCTCTCCACAGTCAAGACTTCAGATGAGACCCTAGCCCTAGAAAACACATTGACTGCAGCCTGAAGCTTTTCCTGAACTCCTGACTCATAGAAACTGTGAAATAATAAGCATGTTTTGTTTTAAACAGCTGAATTTGTGACAATTTGTTATGTAGCGGTAGATAACTAATACAGAAAGTAATCTTTAAAAATAAAAATTGTGTTGTGATCATTATCCTGCTTAAAACTTTCCCTTCATTTCTCACTTATTATAAAATAAAATCTAAAATCCATGACAATGCTTACAAGATCTTGGTGAGCCAATCCTTTTCAGCCCTACTTATGTCTCCAGCGTCTCTCTTACTAAGCTCAGGTCACTAAGGTCACAAGGGCCTTCTTTTAGTTCCCTAAATGTGCCAATCACTTCTCAGAGAGGTCTTCCCTGACCCCCTACATCTTTAAGTATATTCTTCTCCTCAATTCTTCTTTTTAATGTGCTGTGTCTTTTATAGCACCAGTTGTAAACTGAAATGATTTTCTTTACCTTTTAGTTGTCTTCGGTCTCTTTTCACTGAACTGTGAGATCATAGGCCTTCCCAGGTGGCGTATGCGGTGTGAGATCATAAGGGCAGAGACTGTTTCTGTCTTATATATTGTGGTATCCCCAGCACAGAGCAAGAGCTTAACAACTAATTAGTGAATGAAAGGTGAATGAAGTGAAGTGAGCTCACTTAGTTGTGTCCGACTCTTTGCGACCCCATGGACTGTAGCCCACCAGGCTCTTCCATCCATGGAATTCTCCAGGCAAGGATACTGGAGTGGGTTGTCATTTCTTCCTTCTCCAGGGGAACTTCCCCGACCCAGGGATCGAACCCAGGTCTCCCGCATTGCATGCAGGTGCTTTACCCTCTGAGAGTAACTCTGCCTTTCTGGAGCACACCTGGATTCTTACCTTGATCTTTTTATTTCCTTCGTCAGCCCCATCCCCAGCCTATCTCCATGCCCATAGCCTTTACCCCATTTCCCAACAGCCACATCTGTTCATTAAGATCCAGTTTCAGTACTCTGGTCTGTATCTGTGTCCCCCAGATCTCTTGCCTCCTTCCCTCCATTCTCACTTCAGAGCTTTCACAGCATCTTAGATCTTAACATCTCCTGAGATGCTGGGCAACTGCCACTTTGTATTATGGTTAATTATGTAGAGTCTAGTGGTTCCAAACATTTCTCCATTTACCTCGTTCTAGAGAAAGAAGCCTGGAAATAAGTACAGTTATGCAGGAAAAGTCTTGGGAGAAATAAGGGCTTCTACAGATTAGCATCACTAGCATTAGTAGTCTATTACTAGCATTAGTAGTGTATTACTAGGGTTAGTAGTCTATTACTAACCAGATTAGATTATAATAGACTACCTAGGAAAAGTCCAGGGGGAAGAGCAGGGTCTAACACCCACCCTGAAGAGAAGTAGATTTCTGTTTCCACACTATATTAGCCTGCTAGGACTGTCATAACAAATACCATATACGGGTGGGCTTAGAAAACAGAAATGTGTTTTTGCACTGTTCTGGAGGCTGGAAGCCCAAGATCAAAGTTCTGGCTGATTTAATTTCTGGCGAGGGCTCTCTAATTCTGTCTTGAAAACTTCACCACTTGAAGCATTCAGAGATACACTGGTGTAGCCCTGGAAACCTCATCCAGGAAAACAGAGAAGCCCAGAGCTTGTTAGGCATTGGTGGTGGGGATATTATAGAAATCTCCTCTAGTGTGAGACTTTGTCGTGCTTTCACACCAATGGAAAGAAATGACTTTTTCCAAAGCAGTCAACAGTTTAACACAAGTCCCCCACCCAACCCCTAGTCCCTATCCATGTATCAATTTTAATTTAACAGCCCAAGGGACAAATGGTGGAGAAGGAAATGGCAGCCCACTCCAGTATTCTTGTCTGGAGAATCATATGGACAGAGGAGCTTGGTGGGCTGTAGTTCATGGGGTCACAAAGAGTCAGGCACAACTGAAGCAACTTAGCAGCAGCAGCAGGGAAAAATGATAGCTATTATTTCAACTCAGGTGCCAGGCACTCTGCTAAGGGCAGGAACCACAGAGATAAATAGGAAAGTCATGGAACCCCTCTTAGGAGCCTGGTTGTAAGGACAGCTGTAAATAACTGAGGTGGGTGTTATGAAAGAGGAAGTACTCTGGGTGCTATGGGAACTGTGATTATTTTTGGTGCCATAAAACAGGGTGTTTGAACTTCAGCAGCACCGAAAGGGTCTTTTCTGAAAATCAAATTTCATTGTTTTCCTCTCATGGGCATTTTTAAGGCCAGATTTTGTTTAGGGAACGGAAATGGCCATGCCAGGCTCTGTTCTTTGCACCACCAATCAATCTTAGTAAATGCACAATTCATTAGAAGAAAGCAGAAGAGCATCTGAGGTGCAGCCAATTGCTTCCCTGATTTAGAGCGTCAGATATTTAATGCAGGATTCAGAACACGTCCGAAGACCTACTGCCTTATGAGGTGAAGTGAGTGCTCTAACCGCAAGGTGCCAGGGATTGGCTTTTACCTAGGCACCTCTATTGGTCTGTTATTTCTCTATGTATTCCTTCTGCCTATGATGCTGGTGCATTTGGGCTTTGACTCTCCATCTAGTTAACTAGTCCTGGAGAGAGGTAGCCGGATAGAGCTGAGATCGAATCTTTCTTCAGAACCCTGATGTTTAATATCCAGGTGGATAGCATATCTAACATCCTGATTCGGCAATTCCTTCTCTACTCTTACCACCTTCCCCCATCGGCATCTGGTCACCCAACTGCAAGGCCAAATCATGAGTGGGAATGCTGCCACGAAAGAGGAAGCTGCTAGAACTCCTCTCTCCTACTATAACTCTTTACCTTCCCCCCTTGCTCACCTCTACTAATGTTTCACTTGTCGCTATAACCAATCTTTCTCTATTCTCTTTTATTTGTTTTTTATAATTAAACGTATTTATTTTTAATTGAGGGATAATGAATCAACATGAATCAGCCATAGGTACACCCATGTCCCCTCCCTCTTGAAACTCCCACCCACTTCCCTCCCTGCTCCACCCCCTCCAAGTTGTTACAGAGCTCTGGTTTGAGTTCCCTGAGTCACACAGCAAATTCCCATTGGCTATCTATTTCACATATGGTAATGTATATGCTTTCATGTTACTCTCTCCATACATCCCACCTGCTCCTTCCTCCTCCCCTCCTTTATTTCTATTTTTCTAGTTTATGGAGTGCATAAGAATCACTCTGGGATGGAGTTTAAAAAGCAGAGTTTGATTTTTAAATTCAGTCATTTGAAAAAGCATGCTGACGATTCTGCTACGGTTGTCTCAGAACGTACTTTGGGACACACGGGTCTGGGTAAGGTCCCAACAGGTGCCCGGCCTTTGTGGCACTATAGTGTGTTTCCAGAAGCCTTTCAGCTGCATCCCCATCTCTCCTCAGTACCCAGTCTAAGCCTTGGCTCTTCTTATCATGACAGTGTCTGGGAAACAGCCTTAAAAAAAGTGTTTGGACTTTGAATTGAAACACATGGGTTGTAAACTTGAGACACATCTCAACCCTTGTGATCTTAGGGGCCTCACTTGTCAAATGAAGGATTTGAACCACTTGATCACCGAGCTTCCTTGGGCTCTAACATTTGATACTTTCTACTTCTTCCTTTTTGCTCGGGCCATTTCTACTGCCTGTAAACTTTCTGCTGAGAATTGCCTATCATGTTTTCTTTTTACCTCTGAGGTTTGTCTCTAAAACCCCAGGGAGGGTGGAGGGGAGGAGGTTCAGGATGGGGAACACGTATACACCCATGGCGGATTCATGTTGGTGTATGGCAAAACCAATACAATATTGTAAAGTAACTAGCCTCCGATTAAAATAAATAAATTTAAATTAAAAAAAGAAAGAAAGAAAAAATAAAAACCCTGCCTAGCCAGGGAGCCTGGTTCAAACACTGCCTCCTTTCCCGATGCCTTCCTTGGCCCTCCACACTCTGCCTGTACCTCCTGCAAGTCCCTTGTGTGTCCCCTGAATAAGACCCTATCATACACCTTCCTTCTAGCCTAAATATTTGGTACACATCCCCTCATCAGTTTATGAACTCCTTGATGTTGGGAACTATGCTTACCGCCACTTAGAGCATTGTAACTTCTATATTAAAGAGCGTAGAGATTCATCAGTAACTGTCGACTATGTTTGGAATGAGAGCACATAGTGTCCCTGCGGCCTTCTGTCACCTTATCCCCTGGAAAAAGTTTGTTTACAAGCCTGTATTTTTGGACATCAGAGCTGGACCTATAGGAGTATGTTTCAGAGTTAACAAATGACAGCTGAGTCTTGCTCGCTGCTCTAGGGACTGCTGGGAGCAGAACCCCATCCTCCTCTGTCCGTGCCTGGTTCTGATGATAAGGTCCTCAAGGGAGTAGGCATCTCCTGCTGTTGTTTTCTTACCATTGTCACACATATCTGCTTGCACAATGGGAACCTACTTGGGCCAACACCCTTAGCATTTTAGTATGTCCCAGGAGTGGATGCCTCAGGGGTCTGAAATCAGGCCTATGCCTTCAGGCAAATGATCCAATCTTAAACCCCTCCTTCACCCCCACTTCTAGCTTCTGCACCAAGAGACCTGGAAGTTGCATGGGTGAAAGACAGCAAAAATGTTCAAGGCTGACAGGAAATAAAATATGTCCTACATGTAGCAAACAACCCCCTTCTGTCCAGCAACTTGAGATTGGATTTCTCATATATGACTATAATATTATAAGGAGTGGTCTTTTTCTGCAACAATTAATTTATAAAAATCACTTCCCAATTTTTTGATCTCAAGCCCCATTCCACAATAATGTAATCTAGACCAGCCATTTAATAGTTTATATATACATATATATATATGTTTATATGTATGGAACTTGGAGGACATTATGCTAAGTGAAATACATCAGACAGAGAAAGACAAATACTGCATATCACTTACATGCGCAATCTAAAATATACAACAAACTAGTGAATATAATGGAAAAGAAGCAGACTCACAGCTATAGAGAACAAACTAGTGGGTACCAGTGGGGAGGGTAAGAGGAGAGGGAAACATGGTTAAAAGGTATAAACTGTTAGGTATAAAATAAGCTATAAGGATACAATACAGGGAATATAGCAAATATTTTTAATAACTATAAATGAAATATTACATTTAAAAATTATGAATCATTATATTGAACACCTGTAACATATAATATTGTATATTAACTATACTTCAACACTTAAAAACTCATATTTATTTATATAACATAACCTAAATCCTCTCGTATTTTTAAAAATTGTTAAGGGCCTTGGGAAACACCCTGAAAGAGTCTTGGGAAACCTGAGGGCTCCTCAGACTGTATTTTGAGAACCTCTGTTCTAGACTGACAAACATTGTGAAAAGAATGTTAACTTTACAAATTCCTATGGCTCTGAACCCAGTAAGGCTGAAGGTAAATAGTATAAATTTAACAAATACTGTTGCACAAAGACATTAAAAGAAGGATAAAATAATGCAGAATGAATGCAGAAGTGACTGGAGACTATCACCATGCACGTATAGGCACCATGCTAGTTGCTTGACATGTAGGCTTTTCTTAAGGTTTTAAACTGACTTTCACTTCATAATGAATCTTCTTCCTTTTTCTCCCATTATCAGGGAAACATAAAGAAAGACATTTGTGACTGTATGGTTCTCCAAGGTGATTTATTTATATTGTGTCCCCCGGGCCCCTTGTGCCTTGCAGGTTGCCCCATGCAGCCCCTTCCTGTTTTTCTCCACCTTTATCACTCCTGCTGTCTGCCCTGGCGCCTCCCGTGGAGGGACCACATCAACGTTCCTTGATGTCCAGTAGGGTTTGGCCAATGGGGAGCCCCAAAGAGATTAGATGAGGGGAAAAGAGTGAGGTGAGGATGTTAATTCTGAGGCTCCTCCCTCTGAGGTCACATTGGGCTGGTTGAACCCTTTCACAAAAGATGACTGCTCCCCCTCAACCCCAGGCAGCCTTTCTATATAGTTCTCTCTCCTTGCATGTTCTAGAAACCTCTTCCTCTACCATCCTTTGGAGCCAGGTGGTGTTCGCTTCATTCTTCCCTCTTGTTCCCCGACACTCTACTGATTCAGACCTCCAAAAGTCATCTCTTTGTAAATAAGCCTTCTTGGAATTATTCTCATATGAGCCAGCCAGCCATTTCCTAAAACTCCCTAAGTAATGCACATTAATAACAGCCTATTGACTACTGAAAAAAGTTTTAAACATGCTTTTAGCCAGTCATTTATATTTTTAAAAATATTTTTTCTTTATGTAACTCCTTTAATTTTTTTCATTTCTCTTTCAATTTTAGGCAGGATCTGCTGTTATACATAATCCTGTTCAATTTCTTTTCTCCTTATTGTCCCCCAGCAATGCACAAATCTTCCTAAAGGCTGGTCCCTCTGTAATGCATGGATCGAGACCGTTAACTCGGAAGGTGATTTTAGGAGAAATTATGGACCTAGAAACCATTTTACTTAAAACTTTTTGCTGCTTGTTAATCTTCACCATCTTCATGGACATATTCTGGAATCCAATTCACATCGGAAACAGGTCTCTGAGGTTAACTGGCTGTCGCTATCATTTAAGCAAAGCCAGAGAGAACTGAAGGGAGAATCAAGATGGCCTTAGAACACAAGGGAAAGGTTCTGAAGCCACAAATCAGGTTCCTCCCTAGCTGTTCACTCTTCTCTGCAGCCACTCAGCTCATATTCCTGCTCCTGGGGCTGGAAGTCCAGCTGCATATTTAAAAGGCTGGTATCTCCTCTCTGAGGCCTGGAAACCATTAGCTTTCCCTGCTAGCTTCGGCGTCCAGTGCCTTTTTCTTCCTAAATCACCCTTTCGCAGCCTCCGCCTCCCCGATCGATCAGGGGATACTGGATACAAACTCCAACCCCCTGGGCCCCGCACAGTTTCGCTTTGCAGATGGGAAAGCGGAAATCTGACTCTTGTGGCAGGGCTTGCTCGACCCACAAAGCCTTCTTTGGTAGCAGGGACCAGGCCTGGCCCCACTTCCCCTCTTTCCTTCTCTGCTCACACACAATCCACGTCCCCGGCAGCTGCGCAGAAGCTGTGACAACGGGATGGGGCGCCGTCACCCTCCATAATTAGCCAGGCAGGCAGGGCTGCTGTAATATCACAGCGTTGACAGAACTCTCGCACCTATTAAATTATTCACGCTGCCGAAGTGTCATGGGCTGTCACGTTCAAAATAGGTCATTCTTGCTCAGGCTGCTGGAGGTGAAAATTTCACAGAGATGGCAACACATCCAAGTGCCTTGGTTTCAGCCAATCTCCAAAGTAAGGGGCTGCTCCAAGCAACCCTCTATTATTTTTCATTGAATCGCAGTTATGCTTTCATGAGCGGCAGCACGTGGAACAGCTGTCTGCTGGCAGGCACGAGAACTCTGGGGGTGGAAGGCTTCGTTTCAGCCTCTTCCTTCACTGCCCTGTCCTCAATGTGCCTCAAGGGGCTGCTTGAGGGAATATAAATCTGTACACCTATTCTCGTCTGCTCCCTGTTACCCAAGACGGCTGTAAAGTCCGAATGAGGACGTAAGCTCTGGGCACCGGCAGGGTTTAGAAGAACTAATGCACACAGGCCTCTCTGAGAAGTGCCTCTCAGCCCTGGGTGCCACATTCAAAGAGTAATTCAAGTTCAACAGCTGTGGGGCGTGTGTCCCTGCGTTTCAGATCCTCATTTGCAGACATTCGGGTCTCTTCAGCACTTAGAATACACTTGGCCTCTTGGCATAGATATACTAGTCAACTCAAGTGCCTGGTGGTGGAATACAAACATTTGACTGGCTATTGCAGGGTCTGGGGAATTACTGGCATGTGAATATGTTCTTTTAACGGTTTTCAAGGATACAAAAGACTATCTTACAGGAGGAAGAACAATTTTCCTCTAGGAAGAGAATAAAGAGAAGTGATTGAAGACACAGCTCTTTGGGGCTTGAGTTAAAATACAAGCGAATGTGCTGAGTGCTGGCTCTTGACTGTTAAATGGATATGTGACTGACAGAGACTGATAATCTCCTTGGGGAAGGGGGAGAAAGGCAGGAGTTTAGCAATGGGATTGACCCTAGCCTATCTCCTAGTAGCAGAATACGTACAAAAACCTCTAAAGAGGTCTCTTTCAGCTGAGATGCTATGGATGTACAGCCTTGGAGCAAAAGGGCAAGAAATGCACGCATCTGAACATGGTGGCCCCAGCACCGAATGTAGGCAGGCCACGGGAAGAAGGAGAGTTCACAGATGCATTTCCATTGCCATTCTGTATCTCACAACAGCGCTCCCAAAGATATGAAGCTCTCTCCTTCAAATATGCACCTGCAAGAAGACCCACCCTGCTCCCATCTTTCCTTTAATTTCCCTTAAGTGTTTGTGCACAGTTTGTATTGCATTCTCCTAGCTTTATGGAACAGCCCATGCAGGTGATACAGCCCAATCTCCATAAACTGGAAATAAATCTATGAATAATTCTCACTTATGTATATGCTGCTTTATCATCAACATTTCAACAGATATTTCCGAGTGCCCACTATGCTGGGTACTTGGAGAGGAACTTCATGAAGTCATCCCCTGTTTATAGCTCAGCTATCCCCAAGTAGATTCCTACTTCCCTATCAGGGCAATACTGCCTCCACCCCCAAGCCTACTTCTCCAACAGCCTTCCTCACCTCAATAAAGAGCAGCCCATCCTTCCAGAAGCCTGGATCACAGTCTTGGAGTCATCCTTAGTGCCTTCCCCCCCCGCCCCCACCTCCAGAATTCAGTCACTATCAGGCCTGGTGAGCCCCCACCAATTCTCTTCTGGACTGTTGCCATCTTCTCCTAACTGGCTCCCCTGCTTTTTCCCTTTATGCCATTTTTATTTTCCAGTCAGTAGTCAGATAATGCTTTGAGAGGCAAACCAGATTATGTCACTCTGCTCAACCTTCACCAGTGGTTCCCCATCTCCCATAGAGCTAAAACCCAAATGCTTACAGTGGCCTGCAAGGCTACAAGAGCTGGATCCATCCCCTAACACAACCCCCAGGAACCTCCTGGATCAAATCTCCCACTGCTCTCAGTCTTGCTCAGGTTGTGCTGCAGCCACACTGGCCTTCTGACTCTTGCTCCCCTTCTGATATCCAGGTCAGCCTTGCAGTCCCTTCAAGCCTCTGGGCATTTGCCAGCATAGCCTTCTCTGACCACCACGCTCTACTCTTCTCATCCTGCACTTACTTTTACTCCATAACACTTCTCTCCATCTGACACATCGTGTTTTTACTTGTTTGTTTACTGTCTGGCTCCCTCTACCACCGGCAGAACTTCACCAGGGCTGGGGCTTTGTCATAGTCACTGCTGATCCCAAGAGCCGAGTAGAGCTGAATCTGGCCCATGGTAGACTATCAACAGATAGTCTTTAATGAGGGAAAAATAATCCATCTTCTATCCCTATATAGTTCATAAGCTCCCGACGGGGGTGCCTCTGCTAATTATGCTACTCTTTTTTAGAAGAGCTTCAGTAAGCGCTAACCTCAAAATATTTATTCAGAGATTCTAAAGCTGATTTCCAACTAGGCAGACATTGGTAGGAAAAATTCCCAGATCTAACTCTTAAACATCCTGTTATGGAGAAAACAGTCCTTTTAAGATTGTGTCAGATATGCCCAGAGTCAGCTCCCTGGAACCATTTCTATCTCACATGAGAATTCAGTTCCCTGCTGTTAAGTTTACATAGCTCAAGAAAGAGCAACCATTTTGCAGACTTTCAGGAACTGCCTGTTCTTTCCTGTTTCTTGGTATAGCTATTCCTAATATTTTTAATGTGGATATATATATGTAAATATAATGCATATGATGTAAGATTTACCATCTTAATCATTTTTAAGTGTACAGTTTAGTAGTGTTAAGTTCATTCACATTGCTCGGTAACCAATTACCAGGACTCTTCATCTTAAAAAGCTGAAGCTGTACTCATTAAACAACAACTTCCCACTTCCTCCTCTGCCACCTCTGTTTTAATTTTATTTTCCACCCCCTGCCAATCACCATGCCATTTTTTGTCTATAAATTTCACAACTCTAGACACCTCATATTCATGATTATATAGTGATTTGTCTTTTTGTGACCAGCTTATTTCACCAAGCTTAATGTGCCCAAGGTTCATCCAGGTTAGAGCATGTTAGAATTCCCTTCCTTTTTAAGGCTGAATAATATTCCATTGTATGTACATACTGTATTTTGTTGACCCATTTATCTGCTGATGAACACTTGTATTGTTCTACCTTTTGACTATTGTGGATAATGGGGCTATGAACATGGATGTACACCTATCTCCTCAAGACCTTGCTTTCAGTTCTTCTGGGTACAAGGCCAGAGGTGGAATTGCTAGATCATATATTAACTCTACTTGTAATTTTTTGAGGCATTACACTTGCTTTCCATAGTGGCTGCACCATTTTACAGTCTCACTGACAGTGCATAATGGTCCCTGAACTCTTTTTAACAGTAATATATTTTTCCCCTCCAGCAAGTTAGAACTGCTCAGAGATGTCTAATAGTGCTGAACATTCCAGCTGCTCTCAATGCTTAGCAACTAGGAGCCAAGTGGCCTTACCAATTGTGCAAGGGTGTGTGGGGCGGTGTTTTTCACTCTCTATGCCTGTTTTGAAAAGTCTTCCTTTTAACATGCAGGCTGTGTGTTACAGAAGAGGGGAGGGCAGGTCTGCCTTACAGAAGAGGGGAGTGGGCAAGAGCCAGCACTGTTTTGAGGATGATCAAAGTTCTGCTAATCCCACGTAATCTCCTAATGTAAAAGGGGTTATATTTCCAATTTGTGGTTTCTTTGAATGATGCCCCAGGGTCTGGCACTATCACTCCTTGATGAATTGGGAGATTGGGGTGACGTGTGTGGAAAAGCCAAGAAGATGGCACTGATCACATTTGTGCATCAACCATCCCTTACAAGTAGGTCCAAGGATTTCAGATCTCAGGGACAAAGAACCCAAAGGGTCAGATGAAGAGGACAGTGCCTTGAAGTGATGCAGTAAGTGGGAGGGGCCCTGGACACCTCGTGACTGTTACCTTCGTTCACCTAGTGGAGAATAGGGCCTTAGTCCTCCTCTGTCTCTCTCCTTATTTGATGGATGCTACTGTCTCTACCCTCTCTCATCCTGCATGTTCTGTCTTTGGTTTTGTCTTAAACTATCAATTTTTCATCATCCTACCAGCTGATGTTACAGAGCAATGTAATTTGAGGGACATGTGTTCTCATAAAAAGAATTTTAAGAGGGAACAAATCTCCTCTTAAAGGGATTTAAAAATGATAGGACTCTCTCAGCAGACATGAAAAGGGGAAGAGCTGGTGGGAGAAATGGTTAAGAAACTCCCAATGACCTTAAGAGGCAAAATGATGGAACCTGATGACCTAAACCAGAGGTCAGTAGGCTTTTTCTGTAAAGAATCAGAAAGTAAATATTTTAGGCTTTGGGAGCCAAAACGTAAAAATGAGGAAATTGTTCACGTACTATAACAAGAGAGGAACCAAATCTCACATCTTATATGGGCAAAATTCAAAATATAATAATTGAGCACTTTATGTAATAATTGAGCACTTATGGTAATACCAGTCCACTAAGGGACTTCCCTGGTGGCTCAGATGGTAAAGAATCTGCCTGCAATGAAGGGAGACTCAGGTTCAATCCCTGGGTCAGGATGATCCCCCTGGAGAAGGGAATGGCAATCCACTCCAATATTCTTGTCTGGAAAATTCCATGGACAGAGGAGCTATAGTCCATATGGTTGCAAAGAGTTAGACACGACTGAGTGACTAACACACACACAGTCTACTAAGGAGAAGAATGAAATTCTTCTTCTTAGTGATAATATCTTGCTTAACTGGAGTTGAAGGTCAATGTTCCCGACCATCAAACTGATTACAAATGCTCGTCTGTAAAAACTATTGCCATCTTGCAGGCTGGGCAGAAACAGGCAGTTGGCTGTGTCTGGCCTGCAGGCCATGGTTTGCCAGTTCCTGCTCAGGTCAAGGGGTGGGTAATGAGCTACTGACTTGCTATGTGCAGTTTTCAACGTTGCCCAGTAGCTTATAAAGGCATAAACGTCCGCCTTTTGGGTGTATCATTGATGTTAGGAAGACATGCAGAGCTCTTCCTGTCTTCTGCACTGTAGTTCATGACATAAATGACAAGATATGCTGCCTTTTCTCAAACAGAAGACAATGCTTCTGAGCCACCAGCGGTTGTCTTTCCAGGAGTGAGGAGGATCTGGGTTGGCCACTTTGCAGTCTGCCTTCCTACAGCTGGGGCCATTTCCAGCCTGACCAGTCCTGTCCCCTTGTCCTAACTCTTTTTGAGTGGTACTCAATAAACATTTGGTGATTGATTCACAGTGGGTAGATCCTATTAATGTACTTTCTATTCCATGAAGTATAATTATTAATATTAAACAATTGAACTAATATTTGTCTTCCTGTAAACACATGGGCTTCCCAGGTGGCTCAGTGGTAAAGAATTGACCCGTCAGTACAGGAGACACAGGAGATGTGAGTTCAATTTCTGGGTCAGGAAGTTCCCTGGAGGAGGAAATGGAAAGCCACTCCAGAATCCTTGCCTGGAAAATCCTATGGATAGAAGGAGCCTGGTAGGCTACAGTCCATGGGGTCGCAAAGAATCGGACATGACTGAGCATGCGCTTAATTTACATGCAAATAGATGACTATGCTTTTCTCCAGGAGGTGTTACCATTGAAAAATATCTTTAAATAGCAATGGAAGTAAAAACAAAGCAAAACACCACTAGAGGAAATGTTGTAGAGGCTTTGTTTAGAATCTTAATTACCATCCTAAAATGCTCTTAACATATACATAATGCAAGTTTCAATAAGTGTTATCTTTAAATTAGAAACAATTTAACAAATATAGAAAGCCCAGCTTTTATCAAGTTACTTTTTAAAAAGTACTCTGTAAAGTGATGGGGAGGCAGTAACTGGGGTATGTTTACTGCAAGTAAATATTTACCCTGGAGAAAGGGCCTGTGTATTGTAAAGATAATGTTGAAGATATGATTCTTCACCTCCTGCATTCCTAAGTGAGGCAAAGGGGACTCTCCACAAGAAAACTGCCATAGCTTATTTTAAAACTCTTAGAATTTTTAGAGGGAGACCAGATTGCTTAGTCTCTCCCACCAAAAATAAAAAAAGGTAGGAAATGATGTACTTATTCTGTACGATGGGGTTATTCTGAGCCCTGCCTTGATCTCATGGTGGAGGTCAGATAGCAAGCAGTCAGGCTTGTTAACTCATAAGCCAGACGCACCTTTCTATTCCCAGGGAAGCGTGTGTCGTGAGCAGTCGCCATAGCTCTGCTCTCATCAGCTAGTGTCTTTGTTGATCACAGGCCAAGTGTAGAAGAGGGAGATTGTATACATTTAGGAGATTGGGACAGCTATGAAAATCACAATGAAAAACCAACTGACATTAAATTAGTAATGAAACTAACCAGGAAGCCCTTACTGGCTTCCCATGATCTCAGACATTATCTCCATTAATATTAAGCTATTTTGGGGGCAGGTGACCACCATCCCCCATCATCATCACTATAATTATCATCATCTCCAACTGGAAGAAGGGAAGTGAAACCTCTGAGGGGTTAGGTAACTCGCCTAAAGTCAAACTGCTATTAGGTTGACTTAAGTCTTTTGAGTACAGATATTTGGTTCTTTCAGGTAGCCCTGCTACCTTCCCTGTTTGGAAATCTGAGTGGTAAAAAAAAAATCAAGGATTTGCAAACATGGGTGGCTCTAGAATTTTTGTGTGTGAAGCACTCAGTACAGCCCTGTGTCCTCCTATGGAAACTGTGTGAAGAGCAAGCATATGGTTTTTACTCAGACTGTAGAGTGCAGACCATTCAAAATAGCAGTTTCCTGAAAAGGCTTTTTATCCTGCTTTACATTAAGACTCTAAATTCTCACTTATTTTTCAGTCTTTAGAGATGCTAATGGAAATTAATAGGGGGCTGAGAAATGTCTCTTCTTGATAAGCTTTGGCATGTAAACAAGAAGTTGAAGGGGAGAGAGTTGTTTTTCATAATATTTCAGTCCATATAATTTATCTCAAAGTGGTGAAAGGTGCCTTCTACAAATTGTATCTGCGTATTTGATTCTTTTGACACACTTTTTTCAAACGCCATTCTATCAGCTCATGGCACTGTTATAAACAGCAAAGAAAATCCCACCATAGAACATGCTTTCATATTGGCTCCCTCTCAGAGTTTCCCGAATGCTAATTTAGAGAGAAAAAAAGTTATCTTCAACTGCTCAGCCAGCTGACTCAATCTGTGATCTGAAGAGTCGAATATTTTCTTCCTGTTTCTCAGCTCATTATTTCTTACACTGAATGGACAGTTTAGAATGACGTCAAGAGGCAGAAGAGACCAGCTGGTGTTCTCCTGTTGCTGTTTGAGTTGTATAGTACAAATATTTAAACTTTTAACCAATGATCCAAAGACTAAGAAGGAAAGATCTGTAGTGAAAAGATGATACTGCAATTTCGTCACTTTCCAGAAAGCAGCAATCTGTTCTTTCTTCTCTTTATTTTATTTAGAAATAATTATTTCACAGGGTTAAGCCTCCTAATACAGCAGAAGATCTTTTCTCTGTTTACCAGGTTATCTATTAATGACAATCTTTACAAAGCTTGACCCAGTGTTTTCTCTCTCCCTCAGTTGGAACTGGTTCAAAATTGGGAAAGGACTATGTCAAGGCTGTATATTGTCACCCTGTTTATTTAACTCATATGCAAAGCACATCATGTGAAATTCAGGGCTGGATGAATCACAAACTGGAATCAAGATTGCTGGGAGAAATATCAACAACCTCAGACAGTCAGATGACACCACCCTTCTGGCAGAAAGTGAAGAGGAAATAAAAGCCTCTTGATGAGAGTGGAAGAGGAAAGTAAAAAAACTGGCTTAAACTTAACATTCAGAAAACTAAGTTCATGGCATCCAGTGCCATTCACTTCATGGCAAATAGATGGGGAAACAATGGAAACAGTGACAGACTTTATTTTCTTGGGCTCCAAAATCACTGCAGATAGTGACTGCAGCCACAAAATTAAAAGACTTTTGCTCCTGGGAAGAATAGCTATGACAAATCTAGACAGCATATTACTTTGCTGACAAAGGTCCATATAGCCAAAGGCTGGATGGCATCACCGACTCAATGGACATGAGTTTGAGCAAGCTCTGGGAGAGGGTAAAGGACAGGGAAGATTGGCATGCTGCAGTCCATGGGGTCACAAAGAGTTGGACACAACTGAATGACTAAACAACAACAAATGGTTTTTCTAGTAATCCTGAACAGATGTGAGACCATAAAGAAGGTTGAGTGCCATAGAATTAATGCTTTCGAACTGCAATGCTGGAGAGGACTGTTGAGAGTCCCTTGGACAATAAAGAGATCAAACCAGTCAATTCTAAAGGAAATCAATCCTGAATATCCATTGGAAGGACTGACGCTGAAGCTGCAGCTCCAATATTTTGGCCACCTGATGAGAAGAGCCAACTCACTGGAAAAGACCCTGATGCTGGGAATGATTAGCACATAAGGAGAAGGGGGATGACAGAGGATAAGATGGTTGGATGGTAGCAGCGACTCAATGGACATGAGTTTGAGCAAGCTCTGGGAGTTAGTGATGGACAGGGAAGCCTGGTGTGCTGCAGTTCATGGGGTTGCAAAGGGTCAGATACAACTTATCAAATGAACAACAGTTGGGAAAATAGACAAGTCACCCTGCCAAAAGTTCACATTTTCCTTACTTTCACAGTTTAACACCTAAAACTTTTACTTTGTATCCATAAATGATCTTAAATGTCTTCTGCCTGAAGCCTCTGTTTAGCAGGTTAAGGCATGAAAAGTGTAGCTATGGAAAGTCCACACGTGAAAGAATGATGATAGTATAAATTATCATGAATTTGCCTCCTGGAGTGAAACTGGCCATTATACATGCTTTGTGATCGCTATCCCAGCATATATCTCAAAAATATTTCTCTTAAAAATATCTAAAAGTGATCAAGTAAATTATTCTGTTTTTCTTGAAGGGAAATTCTTGCTAAGAGATGAGATAGGCTTTGTCTACACAGCACAGAGTGAAGTGGTTTTTCAGCTTATGACCTGGTTTGTCTATCGACAGGGATCGAACACTTCAGATTCTTGCCAAATCCCTTCACTATGGATCATACGCATGCTTACGGAATCATGACCCTTCTAGTCAGTCAGGTACATCCACATTTCAGCTCCCCCAGAAACAAGCCTCCAACTCCAATTCAGCCTGGAACATTCTGTCAAGGAAGTACATGCATGTTCAATACCCTACCAGCC
Source organism: Nanger dama (assembly GCA_917880005.1). Lineage (NCBI taxonomy): Eukaryota > Metazoa > Chordata > Mammalia > Artiodactyla > Bovidae > Nanger > Nanger dama. The sequence continues at coordinate 6,260,145 of CAKJTW010000032.1, read as the reverse complement.
CCTGCAGTGGGGGTATTTTCATTTTCTTCTTTCTATTTTTGCTTGCCGGGACCAGTCACTATTATTTTCCTGCTTCCCTGTCCTTCAGGTACTTGAAATAATTTCAACTTGATTCAACTAATACTTTTTCATCTTTAAAATCTCTTCTAAAACCAACTGAATTGCAAACCATTTCATTCAATGTCACCATTGTTTGGTAAACAATTCATAGACAAAACTTAGCCATCTAAAAATAAATGAGAAGTGGAATAAGCCAATATTTGCCAAGCACAGGAAAACACGTGAGGCATAGGTAACTGGATACATCACATCTCTTTATAAAAATATGTTGACTTCAGAAGTGAAGTAATTCTTATCAAGGAGCAAGGGCAATTCTCCCAATTTATTTTACTGCTTTGGTCATAACAAGTACACATTTTTTTTTTTTTTTTTAACTCATCCCCCTCCCCCAAACAGTGGTTATGCATACATTTGTATTTCAACTCAAGTCCTATAGAAGATATACTCAAGGCTATCTCATACAGTTCCTGAAAAGACTTTACTGGCTGCTCATAAAATTATTAAATGAGTGTTTTAAGTACTTTATTTGTGACACTGAGCCCCTTTTTGGCTTTGGCCTGATCTAAGTAGGTCACCCAGAGGTCACTAGGGGCCATAAATCAAGAGGTGGACTGGTGGCTAAGACAGCCTGCATTGCTTTAGTGCAATGTGCTATTTTAGTTTGTGCCCCTGAAATGACACCATCTCTTTGGCACCAGCCAAAGCAAGCTTCCTAGACATCTCTGGGAAGGGAATGTTTTGTAGTAATCCAAGGCATAGGTCACACAGGCATGAATTATTGTGGGGAGGTCTGTGTCTGCTCCGGCCTCTGTGACAAATAAAGTAGGAAAACGACTTCCAACTGAAGCATTTCTCCAGGAGTCCAAGAATGGAAATTGATCCAAGCGATCTAGCAAACTGCAAAATTAAAGAATGATCAACTTTTTTCAGCCCAGGAAAGTACGGTAGAATCTTCCTGCTCCTTCTTCAGTCCCTTACTTGAGTTTCATTTGAGAACCCCAGATATGAGTATTTTTGAAAAGGACTAACACAGCCAAATTACAATTATTATAACTACGAAATGCGGCATAATCAAACAAAAATGTCTAACTCTGTTTAGCCAAGGCACATACACTTTATGTTCTCTTTCTCAACACTTTCCCCATAAAGGGTTTGACTAAACCAGCCTGAACTTTCAGAATCTATTGGTTTTGTACATAAACTTATTTACTCTCTTCTTCCTTCCTTTCTTCTTTCCTTCTTCCTTTTCTTCATTCAATTTTGGAAAGGGAAAATGTAATTCAGTAAACAATATCAAAACATGCCAGATTACAACAGGTTGCATAACTGTTAACCTATTTTTTAAAAAAATCTACTTTGGCTTCATAAGCAGTTTACAAAGACAGACAAAGTGGGCGTCTATTCTACTTAGAATTCTCTTTTTGACAAACTTTTTGCAATATCCTTGCTCTCTATGAGCTGAAGTTACTTTTGAAGGGGGAAAAAAAATGCTGGCTTAATTGGCTTGAGGAAAGGAGAGAGCTTTGGTTCAAAACTGTGTAACATTTTTTTTGTCCCAAGCATCTCTTGATCTCTTTAAGACCGACAAGCAGCTATCTGTGGAGTGGACTCCCTTCTGCAGTTTATCTCCATCTGGGAGCATTCTCCTTTGGAGAGTTAGATACAACCTCCCTAGACACTGTAATCCTCTGCTGCGCTCCATTGTACCAGAACATTTGAAGGTCTGGCAAACACATTGCAGGTTCCAGTGGTCTTTCCAGAAGCAAGATCCTAACAGGCATGTAAGTGTTCAGGAAATATATAAGTCTGAGAAATACTTTGCACAGATGACTGTGAACTGGTGGTGGTTTTATTATTCTCATCACTTCACTTGCCAACAGAGGGGTGAAAACAAAGAAAGGGAAAGCTTGTGGTTCTAAGGAAAGAAGAACTGCAACTTTGACTTGTGCCAAGGAGTAATTCTGGCTGCTTAGCTGCTGGTAGACCACCACCTGAGGAACTGTTTCTTCCCACACACGAATCCTGTTCTGTCCTTGAAAGCTGGCCAAGGGCCTCCACTGTGCACGACACTTTTTTTCCCTATTATTATTATCACCATCATAATTGTTACAGTTATCACTACTATTCTTATCCATCCAGTTCTTTCTACTAACATACACCAGACTGCCTGTCAAGAAGGCACAGTGACAAAACAGATGAAAGCCCTCTTTAATTTGATATGTTTGAAACAATAATGAGAAAGGAGCTCTCTAATTCCAATGATTGGTTTTTCAATAGCATGGTAATCAAATCAATCATTCTCCCAGCAAAGAAAACAGTCTACCTGATAGGAACCATTTTCTAAATAGCATGATGATGGTTGGAAAGCCAGCCTGTGTGTGAGTGTGTGTGTGTGTGTGTGTGTGTGTATAAGAGAGAGAGCGAGGGAAGGAGAGAGAAAAACAAATACTGAGGTTTCTAGTGGGTAGGTGGGTGACTGCTTTTCTCTCTCACTAACCATATGCAACTCTCTCCTAGAACAAGAGCAAAGTTACACACCAATGTGTCTTAATTTACGTGAACTTTAACATTTTCTTTAACCACAGAAAACAAAAGCTGAAGCAAACAGGATCTCAGAAAAGCAGTTAAAAACATACTGTGAGCACAACTCATGTTTTTTCTTCCCAGATCTTTCTGTGGTCCATAAATCTAAATGAATTATATATACTTTGAACCAAATGGACCAAAATCCTAAATATGTGTTCTTTAGGGGAAAGGGTCCTTTAAAAGTGTATGCATTACCAGGAAATACAGTTGCCTTAGTAACAAGCTCCTAGGCCTCTTCCTTCCTTTATGTTAGAGGAAACTGATTGGACCAAAAGCTTTCTGCTTTCTTAGGATGTTTAAGTGAGCCAAAAGGATGGAGGAAACCTCCAAGCAGCTTGAATTCCTCTAGGAATGCCACTGTGCAGAAAAGATGATGTAATAGAATGCTGGAGCTTTTCAAATGAGATCCAAGAGAATATGTAATCAACTCTCTTACTGTAGGTGACAAATGAGGCTCAACAAGGTTAAGTGACTTGCCTAAGCTCCTACATCTGCAAAACAGCAGGAGTAGGACTATAATCCAGGCTTCTAATCCCTTGTCTATTGGTGCTTTCACCCTATCATACCTCTGAGAAGTGGTTTATAAACCAATTTTTCTGTGATAAGTCCTATTTTGAATATACTTGGAAAAGGGAATGGCAACCCACTCTAATATTCTTGCCTGGGGAATTCCATGCAGAGAGGAACCTGAAGGGCTAATCAGACACTAGGATAACCAGACATGGAAAAAAACTCTGTATAGAATTCCTTTTATACATCACTTTCTGACCTATTCTAGGAACCCATTTTTTGTGAATTAGAGTTGACTCACTGGAAAAGACTCTGATGCTGGGAGGGATTGAGGGCAGGAGGAGAAGGGGACGACAGAGGATGAGATGGCTGGATGGCATCACTGACTCGATGGGCATGAGTCTGAGTGAACTCTGGGAGTTGGTGATGGACAGGGAGGCCTGGCATGCTGCGATTCATGGGGTTGCAAAGAGTTGGACATGACTGAGCGACTGAACTGAACTGAGTGCTTAGCACCTTCTTAAATATTAATAATATTTAATCCATATACCATCCTAGGAAGTTTGTAGTCCATTTTACAGTGAGTAAACTGAGACACAGAGAGGTGGAGTAACCAGCTTCAAATCACAGAGTAAATTAAGTGGCAGAGCTCAGGCAGTGTAGGTCTGGAGAAGAAGCTCTTGACTAACATTCTGTAGGGAGCTTACTTAAAATGAAGGAACTACCCAGACAAGCTTTCAATAAATAGGCAAATATGACCCATGACTCCAAAAGCTGGATAAAAATACGCTAGATACAGAAATTGTAAGGATTCTCTCTCTAATCTGCAGAGATTAAGTTAAATGAGAAAATCAGTCTGGAAAAGTATAAAGTACATCCCCTGTGAAGCACCATGCAAATATTATGAATCTATTATGAAGGTAATCTGTACAACCCAATAGGTATTATTCTTCCATCCCCTCATTGAGGAAACAGAGGTTTAGTTTAGCAGTTACCTTGTTTAAATCACATAGGTAATAAGAAGCAAAATGAGAATTTGAATTGGAATCTTGTCTGACTCCCAACTTGACTCTTTACAGTGCCTCTTGAGGTTGAAATCATCACCTTGATAATCATGACTGCTCAGGAGAAAGATCTTACAGGCTCCTCAATTTCTGCTTCGTTGAGGTCTTAATTTTCAGAGTGCTCACATGCTCAGTTGTGTTTGACTCTTTGTGACTCCATGGACTATAGCCCCCAGGCTCCTCTGTTCATGGAAATTTTCAGGCAAGAATACTGGAATTGGTTGCCATTTCCTCCTCCAGGGGCTCTTCCCAACTCAGGGATTGAACGTGTGTCTCTTGCCTCTCCTATACTGGTAGGCAGATTCTTTACCACTGTGCCACCTGGGAAGCCCTTCAGAGAGGGGCCACTTTCAGTTCAGTTCAATCATTCAGTCGTCCGACTCTTTGCGATCCCATGGACTGCAGCATGTCAAGCTTCCCTGTCCATCACCAACTCCCCGGAGCTTACTCCAGGAGTAAGCTCATGTCCGTTGAGTCGGTAATGACATACAACCATCTCATCCTCTGTCGTCCGCTTCTCCTCCCGCTTTCAATCTTTCCCAGCATCAGAATCTTTTCAAATGAGTCAGTTCGTCGCATCAGATGGCCATAGTAATTTATAGTGCAGTGGTTGCATCTGTCTATAGGTGGCGCTCTTTAGCGCTGTTGTAGTAGTAGTGAAGCTCAGTCGTGTCCGACTCTTTGCGACCCCATGAACTGTAGCCTACGAGGCTTCTCTGTCCATGGGATTTTCCAGGCAAGAATACAGGAGTGGGTTGCCATTGCCTTCTCCAGGGGACCTTCCCGACCCAGGGATCGAACCCAGGTCTCTCACATTGTAGGAAGACGCTTTACCATCTCCCTTTGAGGCAAAGGAGAAATTGTAGCTTGGTGTTTTGAAGGTTGGGTAGATAACTACAAAATTGTCCCATTTAGGCTTATCTTCCTAGTTGTAAACATGTTCTAATTCCTGAAGGGGATAAATATCTAAGTATGTATACACACAGAAAACATCTGTAAGTAGAAGTGAAAGCTGAGGAATGGAGCCTAAGAGCAAGCTTCAAGTCAGAGTGGCTCTACCTGTCATCCAGGTAAAGCAACAGTCTGAGAATGTGGTAAACAGCAAGGAAGTTCGGGAGATATTCTTTAAGCTGTCTTAAATTGTGATTTTAAAAATATATATATATATGGTTTTAAATATTTCTGAGGCTACAACAAAGTAATGTAAAGACAGACATCAATAATGGTTGCACCCTAGATGATTAGATCACTGTTTTATACTCTTTCATTTGTCGTCAATAAACTTGAACTACTAGAGCTCCTTTAAAAATTACTTATAGGGTAATACCAGCTATGGTTCTTGTGAGTAAAAATGAATTTATGAGGTCCATGAGTCCAGATAACCATTAATCTGACAGTTCCAAATTCTTGAAAAGCTGTTGCCTGCAGCCCAATCTTTATAAGCAGCAGTTGAAAAAGGAATCTGTAGATTACAAGGTTAGCCATTTCAATTTGCAATCTTTCATGTCAAATTCCACCACATAGGTCTACCTAGGGAAACCCAGACAGTGTAGTGGGTGTCAGCAACTAGTAAGGCTGTTACCTCCCAGCCTAGAAGGAGAGGAAAAGAGAGAGGAAACTGACAGATCTGGGGTGCCAGGGTGCCAGGAAGAGCGAGAGAGGGGAAGATCCAAAGGTAGAGAGAACAGAGGGAGCCGTGTGGAGTGCAGAGCTAAGCAGCATGGCACCGCGGAGAACATTCCCTGGTCCATTAGTCCACCCACTCCTGCTGTGTGCTGAGCAGGGAGACAGACTTCCTTCCCTTAAGGTGTCAGACAAGAGAGCATAGAAGAGGAACAAAGGGATATCAGCACTATTTTCTACCCTAAACCGAACCTTTCATCAGTTTCAAAAAAAAAAAAAAAAGCATTTGAAAGACTAATTAAATTTCTTTGTCCCAGTTTTACACTGCACTCCTGGGGTATCATCCCATCCGGGATGCTGTCAAAGTCCTCCAGTTCCTTACCAAAGTTGTTTCAAAGTTTCCAACAGTGTCAGAGCTAAGAAGCTGATCAGAAAGGCTCCTGCCAGAAAGACATGTTTACCTTCACCAAAAACATCATCCTCTTCATCCATGAGCAGCTCCTCGGGGTCCAGGTACTGCATCTTGGAGATGGCGGTCAGCGTTGCAGCCTGCACGTAGCCCCGGCAGCCTCACTGGCCCCAGAGGCGGTTTCCCTTCTCCAGGTTGCCTAAGCGCCCCAAGAGGGCAGCTTCCGCCTCTGCCCTTGAGAAAGCAGCTTCATTCATATGAATAGGCTTTGAGAAGCTTTTGAAAAGTGCATTCCAGGTGGGGTGATTTTCACCACTGACAAGAGAGAATTTTCTCTCTCTCTCTCTTTTGGAAGGGGGCTGCAGATCTGGTTGAAGCTGAATACAGATAACACTTCAAGTCTGAGGGCAATGAATTCTATTTTCTAGCAACAACTTTCATATTTTCTTAAAGAGGAAGGTAGGCGTTCAACTTTCCAATTTGTGAATTTGAACACAATGGGTAGCGTTGAATGAGAGGGGGCTCACATTTCTCCTCTCTCAGTTTTGCTTCAGTGACAATTTATCTGGAAGGACAGCAAGCCTCTCTGTTAGACCTAGGCAGGCGTTTGGAGGGACAGAGCTTTTCTTTAGCCAGTAATAGTCACATTTTTCTTTTCTTGTAACAAAATTTGAGGATTAGAAACTTTCCAAAACTTAAACCAAATTTAATGCACATGTAGACTCTTATTGACTCAGTTCATCTTTAGTAAATTGTTTGGGTCAAAAACTTCCATTTAATAATACTGACTCAGCCTGATACTTCAGACTTACCACTAAAGCAGAAAGTAGAAAATGTAACTCAGAAGGCAGTTCCTCCCAGAATGAGGAGTAACCGCTGAGCTGTCACGTGAGTACCAGTGGTTGGCATCACCATATGGAAACACTCAAAGTGTGCTAAATTCTATACTGCTGTTCAAACACAAATCTGAGCGAACTGCAACTTCACTAGGGGTTTCTCAGCCCTCTCCCCTCAGGTGTCAGAAGCTCAGAAAATGCAAATAGAGATGATGGTGGGCAGTTATTGGCCCAAGGTGTTTACTTCTGGCAATTCTGTTTACTGAGTAGGGTTTCAAAAAAAAAAAAAAATATATATATATGTATATATAAACAGACTTTGTTTTCTAGAGCAGTTTTAGGTTAATAGCAAAATTGAGAGGAAGTAATAGCAATTTCCCATAATTCCCTGTTTCCCTCCATACATAGCCCCCCTCTCATTATCAAACCCCACTCCACCTCCACTGCTCCCCATCTCCCCTCTCTCCCAGAGTGGTATGTTTGTTACAAGTGATGAACCTACACTGATAAATCATTATCATCCAGAGTCCAAGCTTTACAAGCTTCTCATTCTTCAGAGAAGGCACTGGCACCCCACTCTAGTACTCTTGCCTGTAAAATCCCATGGATGGAGAAGCCTGGTGCACTGCAGTCCATGGGGTTGCAAAGAGTCGGACGTGACTGAGCAACTTCACTTTCACTTTTCACTTTCACACATTGGAGAAGGAAATGGCAACCCAGTCCAGTATTCTTGCCTGGAGAATCCCAGGGATGGAGGAGCCTGGTGGGCTGCCGTCTATGGGGTCGCACAGACTTGGACACAACTGAAGCGACTTAGCAGCAGCACCAAGGTTCATTCTTGATGTGGTATATACACTATGTGGAGAAGGCAATGGCAACCCACTCCAGTACTCTTGCCTGGAAAATCCCATGGATGGAGGAGCCTGGTAGGCTGCAGTTCATGGGATCACACAGAGTTGGACATGACTGAAGCGACTTAGCAGCAGTAGCAGCAGCATATACACTATGGGCTTGGACAAATATATAATGACATGTATCCACCATTATAGTCTCATACAAAGTAGTTTTTCTGCCCTAAAAATCCTCTTGCTTTGCCTATTTATCCCTCCCTACCACACCCCCTGGCAACCATTGATCTTTTTACTGCCTCCATAGTTCTGCCTGTTCCAGAATGTCATAGCTGGAATCAAACAAAATGTAGACTTTTCAAATTGGCTTCTTTCACCTAGTTGTTGTTGTTCAGTCACTAAGTCGTGTCTGACTCTTTGTGACCCCATGAACTGCAGCACAACAGGCTTCCGTGTCCTACACTATATCCCTGAGTTTGCTCAAAATCATGTCCATTGAGTTGCTGATGCCATCCAATCATCTCATTCTCTGACCCCCTCCTTCTCATCTTGCTCTCAGTCTTTCCCAGCATCAGGATCTTTTCCAATGAGTCAGCTCTTCACATCAGGTGGCCAAAATATTGGAGCTTCAGCATCAGTCCTTCCAATGAATATTAAGGGTTGATTTCCTTTAGGATTGACTGGCTTGATCTCCTTGCTGTCTAAGGGACTCTCAAGAGTCTTCTCCAGCACCACAATATGAAAGCATCACTTCTTTGGCACTCAGCCTTCTTTATGGTCCAACTCTCACATCTGTACGGGATTACTGGAAAAACCATAGCTTTGACTATATGTACCTTTGTTGGCAAAGTGATGTCTCTGCTTTTAATACATTGTCTATGTTTGTCATAGTAATATGCATTTAAGTTTCCTCCTTGTCTTTTCACGGCTTGATAGCTCATCTCTTCTTGAAAGTGAAAGCTGCTCAGTCTTGTCCAACTCTTTGCGACCTCATGGACTATACAGTCCATGGAATTCTATAGGCCAGAATACTGGAGTAGGTAGCTGTTCCCTTCTCCAGGGATTTTCCTAACCCAGAGATCGAACCCAGGTCTCCAGCATTACAGGTGGATTCTTTATCAGTTGAGCCACCAGGGAAGCCCAAGAATACTAGAGTGGGTAGCCTATCCCTTCTCCAGTGGATCTTATTGACCCAGGAGGTGAACTGGAGTCTTCTGCATTGCAGACAGATTCTTTACCAGCTGAGCTACCAGGGAATCCCTCCTTTCTTAAGACTGAATAATATTCCATTGTTGATGTAACACAGCTTATTTATCTGTTCACCTACAGAAGGATACTTTGGTTGCTTCCAATTTTAGGCAATTATGAACAAAACTGATATAAATATCTATGTGCAGGTTTTTGTGTGGACATAAATTTTCAACTCCTTTGAGTGCATAAAAAGGAGTGGGATTACTTACTGTATGGTAAAACTGGTTTCCTAGGTAGCGCTAGTGCTAAAGAACCCGCCTGCCTATCCAGGAGACATGAGACGCGAGTTTGATACCTAGGTCAGGAAGATCCCTTGGAGAAGGAAATGGCAACCCACTCCAGTACACTTGCCTGGAGAATCCCATGGACTGAGGAGGCTGGCAGGCTCCATAGGGGTGCAGTCAGACACAACTTAGCATAGCATAGCACTATGGTAAAAGTATGTTGAGCTTTGTATGAAACTGCCAAATTATCTTCCAAAGTAGCTGTACCATTTTCAATCTCCATCACTAAAGAGTTGCTAAAGACAGTTCCCATTGCTCCATATCCTTTGAGCACCAGCAGTGGGCTTCCCCCTGTGCTGGCTGCCATAGGGTTTTCAAAGAGAATATGTAGCCTGGAGCCTGTAGGAACCTCTAACTGAGCTCAGCTGGGGCTGGGGCCATCCTTGGGGTGAGTTTGGAAATAGTGAGTGCTTGCACAATGACTAGGGGTATGGCTGATATTTAATGTCTTGGTAACCTTTCTGCAGTGCATGGGATAGTGGCTTGAGAGGAAGGCCTGTCCAGCTCTAAATGCCAACAGTGCCCCTCTCACCTTGAGAAATACCCTGAGAGGCAGATAATAACTGGAGCTGAAGTCTTTCTCTAGATCACCTCTTCTCCCTTTCTTTCTAACCTTTCCACTACATCCCCCACCCCAATTCCCATTCAAATGACTTTTCTGGTCTAGAATTGTGATTAATTACCTAAATTATATTAATGGGCTTGAATTGGAAGATGAAGTCACTACGGAATACAGTATGGGGTTTCTTCAAAAAATTAAAAATAGAATTACCATATGATTCAGCAAGCCCAATCCTGGGCATACACTGCGCCCCGCCCCCACTGCCCCACCCTCTGCTGCCCCTCCCCACCAAATTTGAAAGCAAGATCTTGAATTGATGCTTGTATTGCCATGTTCATTGCAGCACTATTCACAATAGCCAAGATATGAAAGTAATCTAAATGTCCATTAATGGATGAATGGATTATGAAAATGTGGCATATATATAAAATGGAATACTATTCAGCCTTAAAAAAGAAGGAAATCCTGTTATAGGCTATAAAATGGATGAACCTTGAGGACATTTTGCTAAATGAAATAAGCCAGTCACAAAAATATCAATACTGTATGGTTCCCCTTATTGAATGTACCTAAAGGAGTCAAATTCATAGAACAGCAAGCAAATGGTAGTTGTCAGGGGCTGGGGGAGAGGAAAATGGGAAGTTGTTCTATGGATATAGTTTCAGTCATGCAAGATGAAAAAGTTCTAGAGATCTGTTGCACAACGGTGTACATATTGTGGACTTAAAATGTGGACTTAAAAACTGTTAAGAAGGTAAACTTATGTTATGTGTATGTGCTTTTTTAAAAAGTATCCCAAAAAATGGTCCCAAAATGTAGGAAATCTGCATGTAAACCAGAGCTCCATTTACTGTGGCTGGGATGAGAGGACAGGTTTCAGTTTTGATGATCACTACATTTCTCACCCATTGTTCTATGTCCTTTAATTTGCACAACCTCACAAGGTGGATGCTATTTTCTCATTTTACAGATGAAGCAATCAGCTTCATCTGTAAGCTTTAGTTCAGTTCAGTCGCTCAGTTGTGTCTTGACTCTTTGTGACCCCATGAATCGCAGCATGCCAGGCCTCCTTGTCCATCACCTCAACTCCCAGAGTTCATTCAGATCCATGATGCCATCCAGCCATCACATCCTCTGTCATCCTCTTCTCTTCCTGCCCCCAATCCCTCCCAACATCAGAGTCTTTTCCAATGAGTCAACTCTTCGCATGAGGTGGCCAAAGTACTGGAGTTTCAGCTTTAGCATCATTCCTTACAAAGAAATCCCAGGGCTGATCTCCTTCAGAATGAACTGGTTGGATCTCCTGGCAGTCCAAGGGAATCTCAAGAGTCTTCTCCAACACCTCAGTTCAAAAGCATCAATTCTTCGGTGCTCAGCTTTCTTCACAGTCTAACTCTCACATCCGTACAGGACCAACCACAGGAAAAACCATAGCCTTGACTAGACGGACCTTAGTCGGCAAAGTAATGTCTCTGCTTTTGAATACGCTATCTAGGTTGGTGATAACTTTCCCTTCCAAGGAGTAAGTGTCTTTTAATTTCATGGCTGCAGTCACCATCTACAGTGATTTTGGAGGCCAAAAAAATAAAGTCTGACACTGTTTCCACTGTTTCCCCACCTATTTGCCATGAAGTGATGAGACTGTATGCCATGATCTTCGTTTTCTGAATGTTGAGCTTTAAGCCAACTTTTTCACTCTCCACTTTCACTTTCATCAAGAGGCTTTTTAGCTCCTCTTCACTTTCTGCCATAAGGGTGGTATCATCTGCATATCTGAGGTTATTGATATTTCTCCCAGCAATCTTGATTCCAGCTTGTGCTTCTTCCAGCCCAGTGTTTCTCATGATGTACTCTGCATAGAAGTTAAATAAGCAGGGTGACAATATTCAGCCTTGATGTACTCCTTTTCCTATTTGAAACCAGTCTTGTTCCATGTCCAGTTCTAACTGTTGCTTCCTGACCTGCATACAGGTTTCTCAAGAGGCAGGTCAGGTGGTCTGGTATTCCCATCTCTTTCAGAATTTTCCATAGTTTATTGTGATCCACACAGTCAAAGGCTTTGGCATAGTCAATAAAGCAGAAATAGATGTTTTTCTGGAACCTCTTGCTTTTTCCATGATCCAGCGGATATTGGCAATTTGATCTCTGATTCCATCTGTAACCTTAGGAAAGCTTAAATAACTTTCCTAAGAGCACATAGCTAAGTGAGTGGCAGACTGGTCTAACTCTAAAGCTCATTCCATTGCCTCTTGTCTACACAGCTTTATGGAGTAACTGACCATGATCTGGGTCACCAAGGCATCCGCGTGGCTGTTGGGGATCTGTATCACCTCCATTTTCTCCCACCTCAGAACCAACAGGTTACCATAGCAACCCTGGGGTCCCCAGCCATTCTACTTCAGCAAGTTGAGCATAATCTCTCTTAGCCTGTCTCCTCATCTTCAGATGGAGAAAATAGTGTCTCCTTGTTATGCGTGTAACTGGGTCCTCACCTCCCACCCACAACTGAAATCCATATGTTGAAGCTCTTAATCCCAGTGCCTCAGAATGTGACTTTATTTAAAAATGGGATAATTGCAGATGTAACTGGTGAAGATGAGGTAATACTTGAATTGGATGCCCCCCCCACCAAAATCCAACTGTTCTTATAAAAAGAGGGGATTTGGACACAGACAGGCACACAGAGAGAACACCATGTGAAGATGAAGGCAGAGATCTAGAAGTCAAGGAATGCCAAAGACTGCCAGCCAACCACCAGAATCTATGGAACAGGCTCTCCCTGCCTCCCTCAGAAGGAACCAGCCCTGATGACACCTTGATCTCAGACCTCTAGCCTCCAAAACCATGAAACAATAAATTTCGGTTATGTAAGCCACCCAGCTTGGTGTGCTTGGTCATGGCAGCCCTAGCAAGCTAACACACTTCCTCATTTGGCTTGTTTTGAGGATTACAAAGGCTAATTCATGTAGAGGAACTGACATAGCACATGGCATACCACACATACCCAGTTGTGATCTCTCACAGGGCAGCTTAGGGCCACTCCTCTAGCTGAGGCCTCAGTGCAGATGGAAAGTGAGTAGCTACCATGTTCGCTATAAAATCTCAATAGCCCTTTGGACAGTCTCCTCAGTCTTTTCTTCTCCAGTTCAGACATTTGAAAAAGACAAATAACAATCTCAAAGAACAAGCCACAGATGCCACTGAGAATGCCTTGAGAGCACTGTGTTAGAATACATGCTCCTTGTTCCCAAAGTTCATGCTCACCTTAGAGAGAGAAGATGTATATGCATGATGTGTTGGCTAAGGAGGAAAATGAATGAATGGCCTACAGACCCGTGCAGCCATACAAATCCATTTCAAAAACATCATGTTGGCTAAGAAACCCTTATAATAATATAAATATGAATCTAATTATCTAAATGACAAAAATGGCAAAATGAACAAAATATATAAGCTGAACTGACAAAAACAGATTAACAGGAGAAGAGGCATACAGATTTTATTAATATTTGTATGCCTGGGGAATTCGTAAGAAAAAACTTAAAATCTCAAAGAAGTAATTAGATTTGGGGGCTATATACTATTTTAACAAAGAGTGATAAGTTATAGAGAAGCAACTAGAAGAAGGAAGACCAGACAAAGGAAGGCAAGGAGGTTGGAGCTCCTAGGGGAGGTGAACTGTGAGAGAGAGACTAGGAAATGTGTGATAGATATGTCTGTGTGTGTGCTTAGTCACTCAGCTATGTCCAACTCTTTACAACTCTTTGGACTGTAGCCCACCAGGCTTCTCTGTCTATAGGATTTCTCAGGCAAGAACACTAGAGTGGGTTGCTATTTCCCCCTCCAGAGTATCTTTCCTACCCAGAGATTGAACTGGCGTCTCCTGTGTCTCCTGCATTGCAGGCAGATTCTTTACCAATGGATTGCTTAATAAGATATGCTATGCAGGCTCATCTCATCTCTGGTGATAAAAGTGACCTTCAGTTAATGAAGAGTCATTTTCCTTTTCCTGCTATAGAAGAGGGGAACATCTTTACAAAGGGAAATTTATGCCTTGTTTTTAGGCAGAATGGGACAAAGCTCTGCTTTCTGTGTCTGCTATTTCTGAATTGCCTTCAGCTAAAAATATTTTTTTAGGGTTTCCCAGGTGGTGTTGGGGTTTCCTTGGTGGCTCAGATGGTGGAGAATTGGCCTACAATGCAGGAGACCTGGGTTTGATCTCTGAATTGGGAAGATACACTGGAGGATGGGATGGCAACCCCCTCCAGTATTCTTGCCTGGAGAATCCCCATGGACAGAGGAGCCTGGCGGGCTATAGTCCTTGGGGTCTCAAACAGTCAGACATGACTGAGTGACTAAGCACAGCACAGCGCAGGTGGCATCAGTGGTAAAGGACCCGTCTGCCAGTGCAGGAGATATGAGACTTGGGTTTCATCCCTGGGTTGGGAAGATCCCCTGGAGGAGGGCAGGGCAACCCAGTCCAGTATTCTTGCCTGGAGAATTCCATGGACAGAGGAGCCTGGCGGGCTACAGTCCATAGAGTCACAAAGAGTTGGACATGACTGAAGCAACCTAACACACACATATGCAGAAATAATCCTCATGCTAATGGGGCATATCTTGGAGCAATATATTCTGATTCCCTTCAAATCCATCCTGGAAAAAAGACTGAGGCTTGCGAAACTCAGTGTTCGGGCTGGTCAGTTTACTGAGGTGTAGGTTACAGAGAGTGGCTTTGACTAAACAGTGAGAAGTGAGTCTGGAATAATAACCAAAGGACCTTGCATTTCAGTGACTGAGGCAAACAGCTCTGATAATTGGATTTGAGGAAGAGAACGAAAGTGAGGATGAAGCTTACTTTCATAGTATGAATCCTGTGAGCCAACTATTTTAATCAAGTCTGATTTGTGACAGCCTGGGATTCCCTCGTGGCTCAGATGGTAAAGTGTATGTCTATAATGCGGGAGACCTGAGTTTGATTCCTGGGTCGGGAAGATCCCCTGGAGAAGAAAATGGCAACCCAATCCAGTATTCTGGCCTAGAAAATCCCATGGATGGAGGAGCCTGGTGGGCCATATAGTCCATGGGGTCGCAAAGAGTCAGACACGACTAAGCAACTTCAATCATGGGCTAAGTTTAACAACAGAACTCAGAATATGGCAAAGCTTTTATACTCTGAGCAATTGGTATTTACCTTGTGCTGTACTAGGTATGCAAATATCAAGGTCATGTCCTTGCTTTGAGACACTCTACTTGCCCATTTCTGTGTTCACTCATTTACTCCTTCATTCATTAATTCATTCATCCATTTATCTATTTGAAAAATTGATAATGAACATCTACTATATTTTAGGCACAGTGCATAAATGATTCTGTGTGTGTTGTGTTGAACATGTGAAAATCAACATGTTATATGATATTATTTTGTAGTATTAGAACTTAAGTTATAATGATTGGCTATTTACTAAACAGTTCTGCATGATTTGCTGTTTTAGAAAAAAATGACCATATGTGAAGTGCTTAAAGGAGGAAGTCACATTGATGGGAAAATGTCATCATCCAGTGTGAGCTTTCATTTCAGTACAGGATAAGCTTCACAATCTTCTCGCTGTACCCATTTCTGGAGAATTTCCCACTCCTCCAGAAAGTATTTCTGAATATTTGATTTTCAGATACAAAAACTTCAGAGCAGGGAGGAATCTGAAATAATTAGGCGTCTTAGAAAACAGAAAGAAGAACAAAGTATGAGAGAGGAATTGAAACTGTGAGGAGAGTTTGGAATCAAGAAAGAAAAAGAAGGTGAAAAAGCCCACAGAGCCAGAAATAATCTTATCTTTGGGTAACTTTGACTGTAAAAATGCACATAAAATGTGCCTAACTGCAGGATGGCATGGATAAGGAGCTGGGACTAAAGGAACATGATTTTAACAATATTCCTATTTTCATGTTGCAAGAGAGTATACCCACATTGTTGGATGACATTCCTCCCAGAGGCTTCGAAGTCTTTCTGTTCACCTTTCCCAGTTTTAGGGGTAGCTCTCAACTGTAGGAGCCACACTCAAGGTTGCTTACTACAGGTGCTGGGAAAGTCTAAAAGACAGGCTGAATGAAATTCTGGATGGATTTGCCTTCCCCAGCTCTGTTGTAGCCTTGAAAACCAAGAGCTTACAATACAGTGAAAACCAGCAAACTGGCAGTCATTGGAGTGGTTAGGGAATGGGCTTTGAGCTTCTTTAAATCCCCTTTCTCAGAAAATTGTCATGATTTGACTTGTCTGTTGGGTCCCTGGAAGACCCCATTTACAAGACTGTCTTTATTTAATTTGACTCAGATTTGTCCGGAGTGAACAGCCTCTTTCCTGGGTCTGTTTGTTGAAAACAATCAGAGACAACTGGGGAATAATTCAGCAGCCCAGGGTGATGGAAAGAACTGTGCGAAAACAGTAGGTGAACCAAAATCTTAAGAAAAAAAAAAAAATGCTGAGGAAAGAAATGGCTATAGGGGACTTGAAAAGCTCTGACGTACTCCTGGGAATCCAGAAGATCAAACATATGTAGGGCTGAATACATGACCAGGCTGTGCACATGCTAAGAAAAGATCTTCAAAGGCCATAAACAGTCACCCCTGTCTTATCTTGAGGCTCTGAAGAAGCAGGAAGGAAATGTTAAGGCAAAGTTATCAGGTGAGAGTTTGAGAGTATGTCTCAGCTTACACCGAGTGACCTGCAAAAGCTAAGACTAAATTGGTTTCAAGCATATTTTAAAAAAAATCTCTGTCCAACATTAGCTGACTACTAAGTAACTAAGCAGAGACTTCAATGTTATTCTTTCTAAAAAGAAAGAATACAGACTTTGCAGAACCAGTTCAGAAAAGTCATTAAACAACAATAAAACCCTTAGGGGACTCCTCTGGTGGCTAAGACTGCTCTCCTAATGAAGAAAGCCCAGGTCCAAGCCCTGGTCGGGGAACTAGAACCCACATACTGCAACTAAGACCTGGTGCAGCCAAATATCTATTTTTTTTTCTTTTTTAAATCCTAGGGAAGGGGAGAATCTGATTTCCAGAGTTCCTAAATAATATTAATTACATTGTCCAGTTTTCAACAAAAATTGAGACATGCAAAGAAATAAGAAATTATGAGCCATCCACACAAAACAAAATAAAACCTATCAACAGAAACTGTCCCTGAAGAAGCTCAGGTATTAGACTTACTAGGACAAAGACTTTGAATCATCTCTTCAAAATGCATTTGAAGAACTAAAGGAAATTTAACATGGGAAGAAAGTCTCACAATGGAAAATATTGACAAGAAGATAGAGATTATCTGAAGAAAACAAAACCATTAACTCAAAAAACATATATGTACCTGCATGTTCATTGCTGTGCTATTTATAGTAGTCAAGATATGGGAACAACTTTAATACCCATCGATGGACAAATGGATAAAGAACATGTGGTTTATATACACAATGGAATACTGTTGCTGCTTCCACCAAGTCGCTTCAGTCATGTCCGAATCTGTGCGACCCCATAGACAGCAGCCCACCGGGCTCCCCCATCTCTGGGATTCTCCAGGCAAGAACACTGGACTGGGTTGCCATTTCCTTCTCCAATGCATGAAAGTGAAAAGTGAAAGTGAAGTTGCTCAGTCATGTCCGATTCTTTGTGACGCCGTGGACTGCAGCCTACGAGGCTCCCTCCGTCCATGGGATTTTCCAGCCAAGAGTACTGGGGTGGGATGCCATTGCCTTCTCCAAATAGAATACTACTCAGCCATAAAAAGAATGAAATCTTGTCATTTTCAAGAACATGAGTGAGCCTAGAGGGTGTAGTATGTTAAGTGAAACAAGTCAAGCAGAGAAAGACAAATACTGAATGATTTCACTTAAATGAAATCTAAATTTCACTTATATGGAATCTAAAGAACAAAACAAATGAACAAACAAAATAAAACAGAAACAGACTCATAGATACAGGGAAGAAACTAGTGATTGCCAGAGGTGGGCAGTTGGAGTGGGGGAAATGGGCAAAATAGGTAAAGGAGATTAAGAGGCACACATTTCCAGTTATAAAAATAAATGTCATAGGGATGTAATATACAGAACAGGAAATGCACTCAGTATTATCATAATAACTTATAATGGTGACAGATGATAACTAGATTTATTGTGGTGATCATCTCACAAATGTATATAAATGTCGACTATGTTCAAGCTTCCCTGGTGGCTCAGAGGATGAAACATCTGCCTGCAATGCAGGAGACCCGGGTTCGATCCCTGGGTTGGGAAGATCCCCTGGAGAAAGAAATGGCAACCCAGTCCAGTATTCTTGCCTGGAGAATCCCATGGACGGAGGAGCCTGGTGGGCTACAGACACGGGGTTGCAGAGTCAGACACGACTGAACACATCATCATATACCAATTGTTCCTCAATAAAAAGAAAATATGTGTACACATAGTTTTTCTAACAGAGAAATGTGATAGAATGATCAGAAAAGAATTTCAAGTATAAAAATAATTGCATTTTTAAGAAGGGAAATTGTCTCAAACTTGGGCTGAAGTAGAACTTTGTTGTGTGGTAGGAACAGCAGCACCTTCTGGGATGTATCTAACATTTCTAATAAAATGTGCCATCGGTTTCCTGATAGATTTTCATGAGATAAGTATACTTCTGGGACTCCTGTGGAGGCACAGTTGATAAGACGGTTGTCAATGAAGGGGACATGGGTTTGATCTCTGGTCTGGGAAGATCCCATATGCAGCGGAACAACTAAGCCCGTGCACACAGCTACCCAGCCCGCACTCTAAAGCCTGTGCTTTAGAAGAGAAGCCAGTGCCGTGAGAAGCCTTTGCGCTGCAACTAGAGAAAAGCCCTGGAGCAGCAACGAAGACCCAGCACTGCCATAAAGAAATAAATAATAATTTTAAAGCACTCCTTCTAGAATATTGATTTATCCTACCTGCCTGACTTATATACTGAGCTAAGATACTAATGACCTTAAACTAGAAATTCTTTTAAAAAGTCTAATTGGTTATATACCAATACAAAACGTTTTTGGTGTTAAAAAAATAAAAAGTCTAGTATGTTAACGATCACCTAAATTACATGTCTGTATATAAATGACATCATTTGTAACTTTTAAAACTAATAACATCTTTTAGATATATGAAGGTATACAGTTTTCTGAAATGTACTTTGGGTTTTCTAGACAGTAAAAGATGCTGGTGCAAGTCCTGCCATGAGTAGAGCAGGCGTCGAGGACCCAGGAAAGCTGTGGAATCTGGAGCGCATGGTGTCTGGGCATCTGCAGAGGGAGGGCCAGGGAGCTCCATTCATTTGCATGTACTGTTTTTGTGGGCTAAGACCCATTCATCATCTCCTGACCGGTTTCTTTTTAGCCTCAGAATTTCTTCTTCTCCGGGATAGCAACAAAAGTAAGGAGCTGAAATTTGGGACTTTTCTGTATTCTGATTTTGGCTAAATGTGTTTGAAAACTCTTCCCAGTGTGGCTTCCCTTTAATAGATATGTCTCCATGACCCTTGATTATACAGAGGACAGAAAAACAATCTGGGGAAAGAGTTCTTTCAAAAACCACACTGAAGGAAGGAAGGAAGGAAGGGGAAAGAAAGGGAAAGGGAAGGCATGACGCTAAGGGAAGAATATTTTTCTTTGGGGAGGAAAGTACCTCCAGATTGTATCCTTTTTTTTTTTTCAAAGGTTCTGTGGGAGGATATCCAAAACACTCCTTGATTTGAAATGTCAGCCCTCCTGAATTTCAGAAATCTGGCTCTGGGTGCTATATGAACACTGCAGGGCAGAAGCAGGCCCTGGATAAGCCCTCGGCACACTGAAACTGATACCCAGGTTCCTGACTCACCTTAGATGAGCTTCAGACCTGCTTTGTAAGCCACCCAGAAAGACCTAAATGAATTGAACCATTTGGATGGAGAAAATAGAGAATCATGGATGAAAAATCACTACTTCTCCTTTGTTTCCTAGCAGGCTCCTTCCTCAGTGAAGGATCAGTGAAAACAAAGCCTGGTAAAAGAAGGACAATCAATGCATCCTGTCTACTGAATAAGAGTGCAGTCCTGCACAGGAGGGACAAACTTCCCATTTTCTAATTCTTTTTCACTGACTATTCTAAAGCCTTTGACTGTGTGGATCATAACAAACTGTAGAAGATTCTTAGAGATAGGAATACCAGATCACCTTATTTGCCTCCTGAGAAACCTGTATGCAGGTCAAGAAGCAACAGAACTGCACATGGAACAACAGACTGGTTCCAAATTGGGAAAGGAGTATGTCAAGGCTGTATATTGTCAGCCTGCTTATTAAACATAAATGTAGAGTCTGTCATGAGAAATGCTGGGCTGGATGAATCACAAGCTGGAATTAGGACTGCCAGGAGAAATATCAGTAACCTCAGATATGCAGATGACACCATCCTAATGGCAGAAATCGAAGAGGAACTAAAAACCTCTTGATGAAAGTGAAAGAGGAGAGTGAAAAAGTTGGCTTAAAGCTCAACATTCAGAAAACTAAGATCGTGGCATCTGGTCCCATCACTTCATGGCAAATAGATGGGAAAACAATGGAAATCGTGACAGACTTTATTTTCTTGGGCTCCAAAATCACTGCAGATGGCAACTGCAGCCACAAAATTTAAAGACACTCACTCCTTGGAAGAAAAGCAATGAAAAACCTAGACAGTGTATTAAAAAGCAGAGATATCACTTTGTTGACAAAGGTCTGTATAATCAAAGCCATGGTTTTTCCAGTAGTCATGTATGGATGTGAGAGTTGGACCATAAAGAAGACTGAGCATTGAAGAATTGATGTTTTTGAACTGTGGTGTTGGAGAAGACTCTTGAGAGTCCCTTGGACAGCAAGGAGATCAAACCAGTCAATCCTCAAGGAAATCAATCCTGAATATACATTGGAAGGACCGATGCTGAAGCTGAAGCTCCAATAATTTGGCCATCTGATGCAAACAGCCTACTCATTGGAAGACTCTGATGCTGCGAAAGACTGAAGGCAGGAGGAGAAGGAGATGACAGAAGATGAGATGACTGGATGGCATCACTGACTCAATGGACATGAGTTTGAGCAAGCTCTGGAAGATGGTGAAGGACAGGGAAGCCTGGCGTGCTGCAGGCCGTGGGGTCGCCAAGAGTTGGACACGATCAAGTGACTGAACAATAACAATAACAAGGTCTTTTTCCAGATCCCCAGTCTATCAACCTGACAGTGGTTTCAAAGCTTTTCCCTCTAAAGAAGTGGGGTAGCGCCAGCTGCTTCCCTCCCTGAAAAGAGCGTGCCCAAAATATACCACTGAGCTAGTAGAGAAAGAGGGTGATCCAATGCTGGCGCTTAATAGTTCACTGAGCCGCTCTGAACTTCAGTGGAGAAAACAGGGCTACGATTTAGTCTCTTGCCTTTAACTCAAAGAAAAAGCTAGCTGATAGAGAAGGAAAAGAGGGAGAGAGAGAGGAAGAGGGAGGAAGGGAAGATAGAGAGAGAAAAGATAAAAGAAAAGGAAGAGGAGGGGAGGGGGGGAGGGGGGAGGGAGGAGGAGCAGAAAAAAAGTCGCAGGGACTCTGAGTGCAGTAGGTGACCACGGCCGTAACCTGGAGCAGTGAGGGTAGGAGCTGAGCTTCCTCGTCAGGGCAGCCCTCTCTGTCTCTCCAAATTATTGCACACAGGAATTTGTAGTTATTAATCAGCATGCACATTTCCAAAAAAATTTCCTCTTTAATTGTGAGTTCAGGTTGCCCATGGAGAAATTTTGTTATGACCGAGGGCCTTTATTTTGAGGCACTGGGCTCCCCTTTCCTCTCCTCTCCATCCTTCTCCCTCTGGTTCCTGCTCTCGGATTTTTTTTTCAGCTGAGAGGTGTTAAAAAACAATCTATGGTTTGTTTCATCTCTTCATGATTGTGTCAATCCCTCTTACCTACCTCTTCAAAATGAGACCATTTTTTTTCCCCTAGTGCTATATTGGGTGTGACAACAGGTTGAAAATGCCACCCATCCTCTCTCAGACCACAAGCAGAGCTGAATCAGTGAACCTAGACTTATAAACAAGGGCGTAGACCAGAGGAGGAGACCAAGACGTGATGAGGCCAGAGGAGGAAAAAGAAAGCAAGAAGAAAAAGGCACGGCTTCTAGTGCAAGGTGAGCAGAAAGCAGCCAGCCCTTCAAAACACAAGAATCAAAAGCGAAAACACAAGCCTCATGAAACTCATGAGTGGGGAGGTTCTGAAAGTCATTTTCTACTGCAGGTTTTAGAGACTTCTTCCATTACCTTGAGCTGCCCAAGAGCTATAAACCAAAATCCCTAAAGGTTCAGCCTCCATATAGGGGAAGGGTCTCAGTGGAAAGGGTCTCCGTGCTCCTCAGATAACCTTCCAGTCAGGTTTTGTGAAATAGTTCCGTTGGGCCAGCCTTCTAGTCATTCCGTCAGCGAAGAAGCAAGCAAATTTGGAGAAAATGGATCAGGGGTAAATAAATGGATGTGAGTGGGTAGGTTTTATCCTGTGTAGACGTGGCAGAAAGAGTATAAATGTCAACTTCCTGTCTGCTAATATCATGAAAACCTGGAGTGGTGGTGGGGTGACAGGCAGCTGTTTCCTGAACCACCTTGAGGTGGAAGAAAGGCCCCCAGAGGTTAGTGAGAGTTGAGGAGGACAGTCACCTTTGCCCTTGGTGGGGGCAGGGTGTTGCAGCACCAGTCCACCCCATGAAAGGGTAGCCACTGGGAAAATGTTAAAATCTCAGCTGATAGGTGAGATAATTTCTCATAAAATTTCATCGTTTTAACAAAGTACAAAAAAAAAAAAAAAAAGAGGAGGTAGCAAGGACAACACGTGGTGGGGTAGAGGGAGTGGAGGGGAAGTTCTGCTTCTTGACCTAGATGTGACCCGGTGGCAAAACCTGCACACACAGCCAGCTGTCTGGTTGGCACACAGGGCTCGGTTGTGACGTTCAGAATCCTGTACTTGTCCCTGACGTTCCTGGATCAGGGTGCTGAGCCAAGCACCGGCTGTCCCTGGAGTAGCGCCTGGTAGTGTTTCTTTCACTGGACTGTCTCTAAGAAAAGCTTTTTGCAAAAGTATGAACTAATATTGATTACAGATATTATCTGATAATACTAATTCTGTTCAGCTCCTGTTTGGACCAGGTAACTGTGAGGGGGAGAGAGAACGCGTGTTTAAAAGGAAGATTCTTTCTCTTTTCTTCTCCCTCCCTCCTCACCCACAATCCTTTCCACACCCTTAGGAAAATTTGGGCCCTGTTTTAGCTTTTGCACCTCCCTAGGATCTCATGATTTTCTTTATGATGATAATTCTAATGCCAGTGAAGGCATGTTTCTCCTAAGGAATTGAGGAGTGTCTTGTCACTTGTTGTCCCAAGTTTTTGATGAGGTAATTAAGAGAGTTCAGTATGACTGCCCTCAAGTTATTGATGGGAAAATTTAGGACA
This sequence comes from Nanger dama, assembly GCA_917880005.1. Classification (NCBI taxonomy): domain Eukaryota; kingdom Metazoa; phylum Chordata; class Mammalia; order Artiodactyla; family Bovidae; genus Nanger; species Nanger dama. The sequence goes on along the minus strand of CAKJTW010000032.1, from coordinate 6,236,627 downwards.
AAGGATCTAGGTCCTTAGGCAGCAGGGCACACGTGATGGGCAGAGTTGCTAGAGCAAGTCAAAACACTTTCAAAAAACAGGGAGTCGAGACTGAGGAAGCCATGCCAGAGAAGTTTTCAAGGGATGACCGAACTCTTCCACAAACATGAAAATATATTCAAGTGAAAAAAAAAAAAGAAGCCCCACTGTGGAGATATCTCACAGGCAAAGGGGACAGAGCTGGGTGAATAGCGTTTGTTGCATTGGGGCTGATTTCTCAGAAATCTTTCATTTGCTGTGCTAACCTCTGATGTGTCATAGTACATAGCACAAGCATACACAACAAGCTCTACACAAAAATGAGGATACACAACTAACTCTACACAACAAGCATTGAAGCTGCAGGATCTAGGTCATATATTCATTTTTAATCTAGTCTGTTCTGCTAGACTGGGAGATTCCCAGAGGGCAAAGGTCAATAAGACCTTGGCATCTTCATTTCAAGCCTAGTAGGAACCAGTGTTCCGCAGACATTTTCTAAATGAATGAGTAAAGGATTCCCTGAAGTTCTCTGATCTCACTGAGATCAGAGATTTTAGAAGGTTCCTATCAACGTGTGGGAGGGTCATGTAGTGTGGCCACTGGGTCATGTAGTGTTAGGATGGCTGGGGACAAAGCTCTGCCCATGAACGAACTTTGCTCCATTTCCCAATACAGGGTGGAAGCACACGAGACCCGATCTGGTTTTGAACATTTGGAAGAACCTGTGTTGCAGACCCTGTGCCCTGGTGACAGAGGGACTGATTTTTCTCATGTAAATTAATTAGTTAATCCATGCACTTTACAGTTAAATAGATGTGTTATTCAATGTTACCTGCCAACCACGGAGGAGACATCTTCATATTTTATTGACAAATGTAAGACTTCCATAAAAGGATCCCCTTCTTGGTGTTTAGTAAAGAATTCCAGAGCAAGGTGTTTATAATAAATATTCCTCACCACTTTGCCTCAGGCTTATGCCCCTGTAGTTTTTTCTCTTGGTTCCTCTCTTCTTTTTAAACGATAAAATAAAACTATATAAAAACTGTTAGTAGAAATATTAAAAACTGGTGTAAGGGTAATTTCGTGGGAATGTTATGAAATTTTGGTGAGAAAAAGTTCAGACCTTCCTTCCTTCTTGTATTTTCTGGATAAGATTTTCAGTGGCCCCTACTAACACACAGACTACTCTGCTTCAGTAGTAATATTTAGTTCCCTTTTTCTCTGTACTCACCGGGATAGATGGCACATGTGAACGGAACTTGTGGTAAAAATAACCTTGCCACAAAGGACTCCACCCTTGCTTACCTTCCGCTGGATCTAGCGGTAAACATGCAGTGAGTGGTAAATGGGGAGTTTCCTGTATTCTGCAGTGTATATTGCCACACCACTATCTCCAGTGGAATGAGCTAGAATGAAAAACGTATGCCTCTTTTGAAATGTGGTGAAGCAACAGAGTTCAGAAATAGGATGACTACCTTTTTCTGTACTATATTGCACTCTTTTGCACAATATGAAAGAGCACAACATGAGAAACCAACAAAGAAGGAAATAGAACTGAGGTTGTTGGCTGGGCAGGCCGCAAGGAAAAGAGCAGAAAATTAAATGCCCCACCTAGCTCACATCCTCCTATGGGTGTTCTTTCTGTCTCCAAGGCTCTGAAACTTGCCTCTTGTCCATTATTCTTTCCCATCATCCGTGCATTCATCTGTCCATCTACCCATCGATCTCATCCACCCAAGATTCATTGCCACCCTGTCATTCTGGCTGCTGGGAACACAGACTACCAGTGACATGCTGGTAAAGGTTAAAGAACTAGCTTCTGGGCGGGGTGAGGGGGAGCTGATTGGCAGTATTTGTTGATTTTCATAGTGGAAATACTCCCACTGTGACTGATTTCAACATGGTAACTGAACACAAAGCTGGGGAGTGACACACGGTAGCACACCATGATATTCTGTTTTAATCCTACAGGTACAATAGATGCAAAAGCCTCAAGTGCATAGGTATTCATTAGTCATATGGGGGTAACTAGGAAGTGATACGGAGAGGGCGATGGCACCCCCACTCCAGTACTCTTGCCTGGAAAATCCCATGGATGGAGGAGCCTGGAGGGCTGTAGTTCATGGGGTTGCTAAGAGTTGGACACGACTGAGCAGCTTCACTTTCACTTTTCACTTTCATGCATTGGAGAAGGAAATGGCAACCCACCCCAGTGTTCTTGCCTGAAGAATCCCAGGGACGGGGAGCCTGGTGGGCTGCCGCCTATGGGGCTGCACAGAGTCGGACACGACTGAAGCGACGTAGTATCAGCAGCAGCAGGAAGTGGTAAGTTTTGGGTAATTGCTAAGTTTGTTGTCAATATACTCACTTGTGCATTTATGTAACTTAACTTTATGTAACAGCTGTTTGTAACAATCAGCTCACAACATTTCTGAAAATTTAACAACTGACTTTTGCTAGCAGGCATGAGTTGGCTCTAGCATGACATTGGACAAAGAAATGTAATCTTGGCTGTCTGCTTTGTGAGAGCCTTTTTTGGTCTGGGAAAGAAGATGTACACATATGTAAACAATTAGTAACTTTATACTTGATGTGGTGTCACAGCAGGGGAAATGCTGGGTGTTAGAATTAGTGGGGAAGCACAGTAAGACACCCCCCGCCAACCTGGAATAAAATTACCTTGAGGAAAGCGTGAATTCAACACAAGCACCAGAATACACAGAGTGGGGTTGGTTTGAACTCAGCATGTGGCTCTTTCTTTTCAATAATATTTTCTATCTCTACTCAGTGTCTTCAGACCTAAACACCCTGGCACAATTGTTATCCTTGGCAGGGTGTTGACTGGGCAATGGAAAACAAGCCGAGACACCCCAGCAGGGTGGATGGGTGAGTACTGGGGCAATCAAGGACCCCTTACCGGGTGATCAGGTAAGAGGCATCATCTGTTGAACTGTGCAGGCCCCATCTTCAGCAGCGACATCACATGGCAACAAAATAAACAGCATAAATTGGATTGATGATGTCTTCCAATTCCCACAGTTCCTGGCACTGATAGCAAAATGTATGCCCTTTGGAAGGAGAAAGTCCCTGAGATTTTTAGACAGTTTGGTAGCTGGCCAGAACTTAAGGGGTTTCCTCCTAATGTGGCATATATGGACTTAAGTAAATAGCTGGAAAAAAAAAAAAATCTAGGAGCTGTGACTGTCTATATTCTGATTTAGAGAGCAGGTTATAGGTGACAACCTGCCACATGTGTGTACGTGCACTTAGAGAAAAAGATAGTGGCCAAAATGTTAACAAGTGACTCCCTCTGGATGACAGGTTCTGCAGAGAGAGTTTACTTTTGCTTGCACAATTTAATAATTTCACTTTTTTTTTTTTTTGCAAAAATTAATCAGTAGCTCAGCGGGTAAAGAATCTGCTTGAAGTGCAGGAGACCCAGGTTTGATCCCTGGGTCAGGAAGATCCCATGGAGAGGGAAATGACAACCCACTCCAGTATTCTTGCCTGGAAAATCCTATGGACTGAGGAGCCTGGTGGGCTACAGTCCATGGGGTCGTAAGAGTCAGACACAACTTAGCAACTAAAGAGAGAGAGAGAGAAAGACAAGTGAGGTTAAAGATGGAAATTTAAAATACAACCATAATCCCAACAGCTGGAAATAACTAGAGTTCGTATTTTGGCACATGACCTTCCAGACCTTCTCCTATGCATGATCTTTCCCTTGTCACTCTCATCAGCCTTAGGCTCAGTTCAGTTCAGTTCAGTCATTCAGTCGTGTCCGACTCTTTGCGACCCCATAAATCGCAGCAAGCCAGGCCTCCCTGTTCATCACAAACTCCCGGGAGTTCACTCAGACTCAGGTCCATCGAGTCAGTGATGCCATCCAGCCATCTCACCCTCTGTCGTCCCCTTCTCCTCCTGCCCCCAATCCCTCCCAGCATCAGAGTCTTTTCTAATGAGTCAACTCTTTGCATGAGGTGGCCAAAGTACTGGAGTTTCAGCTTTAGCATCATTCCTTCCAAAGAAATCCTAGGGCTGAGCTCCTTCAGAATGGACTGGTTGGATCTCCTTGCAGTCCAAGGGACTCTAGTCAGTCTCTGTTTCCTGACCTGCACTTCTGAGCACTAAGGGCCAACACAATTCATACTATTATTGTAAACTTTTTAATACAGTAAGCCTTTCATCTCAGCTCACACATTGTTTAAAGATGTATCTCTACTCAAGAGGGAGGAGATAAACTTATACACATAGCTGATTCACGTGGTACAGCAGAAACTAACACAACATTGTAAAGCAATTATATGTCAATTTAAAAGGTAACAAAATAATAAAAAGATACATCTCTAATCAGCCCTTTTTCATTCCCCACAGCTATTTCTAAGTTTAAGTCATTCTTTGTATCTTATTTCTTATTTCAGAGAAAATACAGACCATCTGCACATTAAATATGTATTTTTCACACAATGTAAATTATTCTGTAAATACTATTTTATAAGTCTTTTTCCTCTTACAATAGATGATGAATATTTCTTGCATGACTGCAAATAGTCTCCTACAATGAGATTTTATAATAATTTTTGAAAGTTAAAAAATATTTTTATTATTTTAAAGGCAGTACATGCTCATTGTAGAAAAATTAGAAAGTACAGCTAAAAGGAAGAAAAATGAAATACTTATAACCCTATCTCAGATGTAACCAAGTGACATAATTTTATATATGTCTATTTTATTAAAATACGTTCAGTCACTACAAGGATATGTTGTACAGCACAGGGAATACAGCCAATATTTTATAACTTTAAATGGAGTATAATCTATACAAATATTGAATCACTATGTTGTACACCTGAAATTAATATAGTATTGTAAGTCAGCTATACTTCAATTAAATATATATATATGTAAAACTACAAGAAAAAATATAGGTTCTGTTAGGCATCACTCTATGTCATTCTTGATATATGAATCTTGTCTCATTGAATTCTCATAACACATTGTATAGTTGCGATTATGATAACAATCTCCATTTGTTAGATGAGGTGACCCAGGTTCTAAGAAGTAAGTATACTATCCAAATTTACATCACAGTAACCAATAGAATTAGGATTTGGATGGAGGCAGTCTGCCTCTGGAGGCTGAGTTCCTAACAACTCATCTACAGAGCTCTAAGCTTATAGAGAATATCTTCCCATGTTAAATATTTAATGAGAAATATTACTTTAACATTAGCATGAAAGCATATACACTACCATATGTAAAACAGATAGCTAATGGGAATTTGATGTGTGACACAGGGAGCTCAAACCTGGTGCTCTGTGACAACCTAGAGGGGTGTGGGGACAGGAGGGAGCTTCCAGAGGAAGGAGACATATGTATACCTATGGCTGATTCATTCTGATGTGTGGCAGAAACCAACACAATATTGGGAAGCAATTATCCTTCAAATAAAAATAAATAAATTTTGAAAAAAGAAGTATTACTTTCTATGTCACGCTTATAGAGATCTATCATACCTCACAATAAGACAAATACTAAGTTTTGTTTACACATGGTTGTTTTAAGATATTCATTTTCCACTCATAGTTACATGCAGAATTACTTCTATGCTGTGGATAAATTCTCAGTTCAGCTTCTTCCAAATGGTTAACCAGCCCTCCAAGTTTTATTCATTGAGTAACCTTTCTCCAGTGATTTAACTGCCACTTTTGTTCTTGCTTCTATCTTCTCTTGCTTTCCCTGGATACTTGTTTTATTTAGTATTTGCTATCTCTCCTGGATCTTGAAAATCTGAACTAGCTTTGAGTTTTCTGTATATTTACTTGGTGAATTGATTGCTATACTTGTTCATTCAATGATACTTATATGGAATACAACAGTAAATAAGATTTTAAGCATCGCTTGAGGCTTAAATTCTAGATTTATTATGTGCCAGGCAATGTTCTTAATGACTTAGAAATATCTCATCTAATCCTTATAACAAGGCAATAAGGTAGGCACTTTTTTTTTAGTCTCCAGTTTTCATATGAAAACATGAAGTTAGGTAGCTTGCCTAAAGTCTCTTGGCTGCTAAGTAGAGGGTTGGGGTAAGTCAATAGTCAATTTCCATTTAATGCAATAAATGTTATTTATTATGGGGAAGTACAGGGTTCTGTGAGAGCTCTTAGCAAGGGCCATGAGAGTCAGGAAGGACTTTCAGAGAAAGAGACATCCAAATGATTCCTAAAGAATGAGGAGCAGACTGAACAGAGACTCCTGGTGGGAACTGTGAGTGGGGAGAGGGAGATGGGGGTAGAAAGTGTTAAGCTGGAGAGAGCCACAGTATAAAGTCCTAGAAAAGAGACCAATAGAGAATGTGATGTACTAGAAATTGAAAGAAATGATGTGTGCTTGGGACAGGGTGGGGTACGGTAGAAGGGAGGTGAAAAGTCCTTGGGTTGGAAGGGTCAACAGAAGTACATCATCTTGTGAGTCCCTTTACAGAAATGTAATTGCAGTTAAATATCAGAAGATGCAGAGGAGAGTTTTAAGCAAGAGAAAGGTTAGCTGTTGGGTAGAGGATGGATGTCAAGGAGGGCAAGAGTGTGGGCAGAGTCAACTGTTTAAAGGGTTCTTGCAACAATCTAGGTGAGAAATGATATTGCTTGTAGAGCAGTAGAAATGAGATGAAGAGAAACAAACAGGTGGATTCAGATGTTTCCTCTAAAGGAGTTTGACTCCTTGAACTTGTTTCACTGCTTAGAGAAACAGTGAAAAGAAGGGGATTCAGTGATTACAGTCTGGCCCTTGACTTAACCTAGTAATTCTCCCATATTACCATCTATGGCTTTGGTTCAAATGCAGATAATAAACAGACTAGACTTCCCTGGTGGCTCAGTGGTAAAGAATCTTCCTGCCAATACATGAGACACAGGTTCGATCCCTGGATTGAGAAGATTCCCTGGTGAAGGAAATGGCAAACTACTCCAGTATTCTTGCCTGGGAAGTCTCATGGTCAGAGGAGCCTGGAGGGCTACAGTACATGGGGTTGCAAAAGAGTCCGACATGACTTAGCAACTAAACAACAAACAACAAGACTTAATATGCAGAGGAGAAAAGATAACTTGTCTAGAGTCTAATCACAACCTAACATCCTCCTTCACCACTCACTAACCCCTTATTGAGGGAGATCTGCAAAGTTTATAGATGTGGCAAATGTTAAATATGTTATGTCTAGCGGTGGGATTAGGCAAATTTAAAAATTTTTGCAGCTTTATTGAGATATGTTTGTGTACCATAAAATGTACCCATTTAGAGTATTTGGTTGAATGGTTTTGGGTATATTCAGAGTTGTGCAACCGTTACCACAACCTAATTTTAGAACACATTCAATATCTCAAAAGAAATCCTACACCAGTAAGTAGTCACTCCCTACTGAAGTTTTTGCACTTCACCCAGCCCCAGGCAACCATTTAGCTACTTTCTGTAGAAATGGTGGGATTTTTCTATTCTGGACCTCTCACACAAATACCATCATATACTCTGCAGTCTTTTGTGGTTTGCTTCTTTCACTTAGTGTAATGTCTCTAAGGTCTATTCTTGTTAAGACATGTAACAGTACTTCACTGCCCTTAATGGTTGAATGACATTCCATTGTATGAATATACCACGCTTAGTTTATACATTTATTAGTTAGTAGACATTTGAGTTTATTCTACCTTTTGAGAAGACTGCAGCCATGAACACTGACTGTTTACCTCTTTGTGTGGAACTGTGTTTTCCAAAACCACACCATTTTATGTCCCCACCTGCAACGTGTGACAGTTTCAGCATCTTTGCATCTTCTTTAATACTTGCTATTGTCTGTCTTCACATCCCAGTGGGTATAAAGTGGTATCTCACTGTAGTTTTGGTTTGCATTTCCCTAACAACTAATGATGGTGGGCAATTTTTCATTGGCTCTTTGTAGATATTCTTTAGGTAAATGTCTAGACAAATTCTTGGCCTATTTTAAAAACTGGGTTATTTATCTTTGTAAGCATTCTTTACATATTCTAGACACAAGCCCCGTATGAGATGTGTGATTTGCAAGTGTTTTCTCCTATTCTGTGGGTTATATTTTCTTGATGGTGTCCTTTGATACAGAAAATTTTATATTTTGATGTAATTAAAATTTTTCATTTGTTTACCTGTGTTTTATAAGAAATCATTGCCTAATCCTTTAGTCATTAAAGGATTTAAATCCTTTAATGTCATTAAAATTTGTTCCTACCATTTCTGCTGGGAAATCTGTAGTTTTAGCTTTTACATTTAGGCTAAGGTCCAAATTGAGTTAGTTTTTGCATATTGTGTAAGGAAAAAGTCCAACTTCTTTCTTTTGCATGTGGTTATTCAGCACCATTTGTTGAAAAATTCCCCATCTGAATTGTCTTGGCATGCATAGTTTTATTCTTTATACTTTCCTTCCCCAAATTACCGAAAGACAGAAAGAAAAAACATCAAATCCACAATTCTCCTCCTTTTAATAGAAAAAGCAGTAACTCATTAGAAACAGCATATGATCCAAACATTTCAGTTGAGTTGGATTTAGCTGGGGATCCTTTCTGACATAAGATCAAGTCATTCCTTTATCTTTTCCTCCCTGTGAAAACAGCCAGTCTCCTCTCAAGTCCTCCTGTTTTAGAGTTTATGAGAGCAGAACGAAGCAACACTGAATTTCGGCATAAAAGTAAAGTGAAGCTCCTTAAAAATAGCCAATAATTTCCTTAAGGATGTTGTGTGTCAGATACGTGGGAGAAGTTACTCTTGTGCTGGGGTAGGAAATAAATGTAGTTTAGCTCCAAGAGTTATTTGATTATAACGCCAATTTAAAAATCTTGTCAAGGTTTATGGAGAAGCACGTAATGTTTGATATTATACACTTGCCAAATGGAACTTTAACTCCCTCAGAGGACATTGCTGGTAGTTTTGTCAACTGTATCAGTCTTTGGTGAAAGTATTGTAGTAACAGGTAACACTGCTAAGGGTTTCACCCAGTGAGATCTTTGGGGAAAAAACTTAAGGAAATACTCTGGGAGTAGAAAAAGTACATACAAAGATATGTTATTTACTATAGGCAAAAATGGAAAAATACCTCAATGCCCAAGAAGCTGATGAAGGATAAATAAACTAGGTTCTACAGTGAAATAGAACTCTAAATAATAACTGTGGTCTGGTAGTCACATGAATGCACATACTAAATAAAGTTGAAGTGAGCAAAACAGAATTTGCACATACACCTTAATTGAAAATGGTCTAAGGATGGATGGATGCTGACAAAGCTTAAAATTAATATAATATTAAAATCCATTTGATCTTTTTGCACAGAAAAAGGCTACTTGCATGTAAAATGGAAATAAAATTCTTTCTGAAAGCCAAAATAAGCAACTTTTATAAGCATAAGTAAAACAAAATAAATCTCTTTTTCTTAGTTATTTCCCAGTTTGTTGAATCCTTATTTTGATAGCTAGGAAAAAAGAATAAAACCTTGGAAAGAAGGAATTAAAGATTTCTCAGAATTTAGCTATTGAGAATTCTCATTCCCAAGAAACGCAATCTATGCCTTAATGGAGCATTCTTTCTTTGATGTTGATGTATTACATTAAGAATGTGTCTGCACAGAGTTTGGGGTGAGAAAGAGTTTCAGTTGGGGATACAGGGAGGTATGCTAATTTACTGGGGCTGCTTTAGCAAAATACTAAAACCACAGAAATGGATTCTCAGCTGGTTCTGGAGGCTAGAAGTCTGAAGTCAAGGTGTTGGCAGGACTGTGAGGGGAGCCTGTTCCACGCTTCCTACCAGCTTCTGGGGACTTCCGTCAGTCCTTGGCGCTCCCTGGCTTGCAGACACATCATTTCAATCTTTGCCTCTGTCGTCACATGGCACTCTTTCCCTGTGTCTCTGTATCTTCTAAAGGGGTATGGATTACAGGCCCACCCCACTCCAGTATAACCTCATTTTAACTAATCACATTTATAATAACCCCATTTCCAAATATGGTTACCATCTGAGGTATTGTGTTAGGACTTCAATTTGGGGGAAGACAAAGTGGGTGATAGTTGTTCAGTCATGCCTGACTTTTTGCAACCCCATGGACTGTAGCCTGCCAGGCTCCTCAGTCCATGGAATTCTCCAGGCAAGATTACTGGAGTGGGTTGCCATTTCCTTCTCCAGGGATCTTCCTGACCCAGGGATCCTGCATTGCAGGAGAGTCTTTACCATCTGAGCCAGCAGGGAAGCCTACTATTAAGAGACATTTCTAAGTATGAGGACAGGTCAGCTTAAAAGTATCAGCAGAGACATGCTTGACTTTATCTTATAATCTATAGACAATACAGTAGAATATGTAATGAATCCATACACCTTTTCCAAAGGAATACCCGAGACGGAAGGGAGGACAAAAACTCAACCCTTAACAGGTGGCTGTGGAAATAATTTAACTAATATATTATTCTGATTCATTCCAGAATGTTCTCAGAACAAAATCTAGGCCTATGACAGGTCCTGGGAGTATCCACTCAGGAAAAGTAGTTGGTAATGGGGGATTAACTCAACATTCAGAAAACTAAGATCATGGCATTTGGTCCCATCACTTCATGGCAAATAGATGTGGAAACAATGGAAAGAGTGACAAACTTTATTTCTGGGGCCTTCAAAATCACTGCAGATGGTGACTGCAGCCATGAAGTTAAAAGACGCTTACTCCTTGGAAGGAAAGCTATGACCAACTTGGACAACATATTAAAAAGCAGAGACATTACTTTACCAAAAGGGTCCATCTAGTCAAAGCTATAGTTTTTCCAGTGGTCATGTATGGATGTGAGAGCTGGACTATAAAGAAAGCAAAGCACTGAAGAATTGATGCTTTTGAACTGTGGAGCTGGAGAAGACTCTTGAGAGTCCCTTGGACTGCAAGGAGATCTAACCAGTCCATCCTAATGGAAATCAGTCCTAAATATTCATTGGGAGGACTGATGTTGAAGCTGAAACTCCAATACTTTGGCCACCTAATGCAAAGAACCGACTCATTTGAAAAGACCCTGATGCTGGGAAAGATTGAAGGTGGGAGGAGAAGGGGATGACAGAGGCTGAGATGGTTGGATGGCCTCACTGACGCGATGGACATAAGTTTGAGTAAGTGCTGGGAGTTGGTGAGAGACACAGAAGCCTGGCGTGCTGCAGTCCATGGGGTCTCAAAGAGTCGGACACAACTGAGCAACTGAACTGAACTGAATGCGGGACTGGTCCTATGAGAGTAGGATGGATTGCTCTAATAGACTGCTGACTATTCTTCCTGAGAGAGTGGCCTCACTTCTGGCTGACCAAGGAAATAATGGTTAAGCCTGATGCGTGAAGACAGATGGAGGCTATCGCAGGGGAGCTTCTCTTCCCTTGATTCTGTATTTCCACGTAGAGGGACACACAGTGGAGAAATGCCCCTGTCCTCATCCCGCCCTCATTCAGCCTTCTCAGTGGAGGAGGAGTGACTGAGCTGATGGGTGAATTTGGAAGATGGCTCCAACCATCCTCTGTCTCCTCTTTAGAGCCAGCTGCCTCTATGTCCTCTGTTCTTCCACACACTAAACTTCCTAGGGCAGTGTCCCATGGGGGAGGCTAGCAGTTGTCCAGTGTTGCTTATGACCGGGCGGGTAAGTCTGCCCAGTTCTGGGGAGAAGGGCGGATGGAGATTAACCCATCACTTGGCCACGAGATCTAAGCCACACTGTCCAGTCTGGCCTTTATCTACATTGGAAATGTGTCTGCCTTTCCTGTAATACAGGTGTTATTTTGATTTTCTTCTGCCTATTTTCTCTAAGTTTCATATGGTTCCAAATTCAGAGGGGGAAAAAAAAGATGCCTCTCTAGGTTTCTTGCACCTCCAGAAAAGGATGTACTTAGCTCATCTGCAGATGCTCCAAGATACCAGATGTGACAGACATAAAGGAAGAATATGGAGGATGCCTGTTATTAACCTCCATCTCCCAAGCCCTTCCTCCTTTCACAGTCATGAGTGAGGGGGCAGGATGTGCTAAAGCCCTGAAAGGGGCAGTGGTGAGAATAAGAAGATGCTTTGTCCATTTCGAGCTGCTTTTGTGCCCATTTATCAATCAGCAAACATTTAAGGAGAGTCTGCTCTGGGCAAGGCGCCATCCTAGTCCCCACTGGGAACACAAAGAACCATAAGGCAAACAAAGTCCATCCTCAATAGATTTACAGTCTTGTTGGAGAAACAAGGCATATAAAAAGACAAGTTACAAACCAAGACAGGATGTGGTCAGTGCCAGTGAGTTTTACAGGCACTGAAAGAGCCATGAAAATTCAGAGGAAGAACACTGTGGAACACTTTGGACTGATAAGAAACTGGGGAGACTTGTAGGAGAAGGGAGTATTCCAGGCCAGGCGAACTGTGTGTGAGAAATTAGACTGTTCAAGATATTTTAGTAAGCAATTGGAGCAAGGTTTAAGGACTCCCTGCTCTGTGAAGCCAGGGGTGAGGTGGATACAGGATAATGTGATTGTCAAGAGAGCGGGCTCTGAAGCCAAATGTGTAGACTGGAACGCCAGCTTGGACTCATCAGGCAGCTCTAGGGCAAGTCATTAAAGTCTACAAGTTTCAGTTTTCCCATTTGTGTGCTAAGTCCTGAGGTTACAACACTAAGTAACAAAAGTCCTATTTAATATTTTGTGCTTACTGTACGGCAGGGGTACTATTTTAAGAACTTTATGTATTAATTTGTCCAACCCACAGAGGAACCCAGGAAAGGGGGTGCTTTTCTTAGCCTTGTTTTATTAAATGAAGAGGGCTTCCTTGGTGGCTCATACGGTGAAGAATCTGCCTGCAGTGCAGGAGCCAGGTTCAATCCCTGGGTCGGGAAGATTCCTGGAGAAAGGAAAGGCTACCCACTCCAGATTTCTTGCCTGGAGAATTCCATGGACAGAGGAGTCTGGCAGGTTACAGTCCATAAGGTTGCAAAGAGTTGGACACAATTGAGCAACTAACACTACCACTATAAATGAAGAAAGTGTGGTCCAGAGAGGTGAATCTCCTTGCTCTAGGTCTTACAGCCCACAAGGAGCAGAGGCTGGATGCCCACCCAAGCAGTCTGGTGCCAGAACCCACGCTCTTAACTCCTTTTGTGAACTGGCCTTTGAGGTGGAGGGTTCTCAAAGGGTGTGGCAGGGCAATATGCAACGGCATAGTGCGGTAATGACCTTGAGCACCATTTAAGGAAAATAAGAATATCTTGCAACTGGAATTCTTTTCCATCTACTGTTTTGCTGGTTAAATACGTTGCTTTGGACTTATAATTATAGGTTCCATGTGGCCACTGAAGGCCTTGCAGGACAGACAAATAAAAAACTATTTTAGGATTGTTCTTTTTGTGACATAAATTGTGGTTTGGCAAGGAGAGAGTTTGGAGGTAGCGGGCACTAATTATAAGGGATGATAAGGCCCATATCTAGGGGAGGGGCTGTGGAAATAAAACCTAATGGACCTATTTGAAAGATGCTAAAAGGAAGAATATTAGCATGATTTAACAATGCTTAATATACTAGTCTGTCATAATATTTATGACAGATACAGAGTTGTGATTTTTAAAGGACTCTGCAATCTCTAATTAATTAATCTATTCAACATGCCAAGAGACATTGTTAATTGTTAAAGGAGGCAGTTGATCTCAAGAAAGCATACTTTTCTTTCGTAGCCATCTTTTTATTTGGTTTTCATGGTATTATACACTTTCACTTTCACTATACATTGCCTGAGAGAGGTAAGAGAAAAGAGACTTCGTGTTTGTTTACTGTGCTAAGTTTTGAGGCTACTTAAAGAATAGCATTTGAGAAAGGGTAACCTAGAGCTAAAACAGGAGATTGTCGATGGGTGGATGTAAAAATGTGACAATTCTGGCCACATTAGTTCTATGAAAATCTCACAGTTTAGAGAATGAAGTACATCCGTTGATCTTCAAGAGCAATATTAGAAGTCAATAGCTGCATTTGCTTGATGTTTTAGGATTCAGTGGTCTGGAAATGGAAGAATGGTTCATAATACCTTTGTTCTGTTTGAGGCCAGGTGGGAGAGAATTTGAGCTCCAAATTCCACTGGGGCAGGAATATCCAGTCCTCCAACATTTAACGCCTTCCTTGGTTGGCTATGGAGACCTCAGCAGAGGAGGCTGGAAGGTTTTGTGGGTTAGGACATGAACATCTTTGGGGGAACCATCATTCTGCCTACCGTGGAGGGAGAAATCTTTAGGTCATTCAGTCCAGTTAAGACAGATAATTTTACAAATTATCTGCAGATCAGTGATTTTTCAAGACTGCTTTATTATAAAATAAAACACAAAGAAAAATATGCAAAACAAATATATAGCTAATGAATTAGTATAAGGCAAATACCACTATAACTTCTACCAAGGTCCAGAAGTTAAACTTTGATAGCCACTGCCCAAGCCCCTTCCTCCACATGCCCCTTTCCTGCTCTAATCAGCAACCTTCAAAATTACTCATCACAATTCTGGATAAATTAATTTTCCTCTGTCTTGCAAGAGTTTCAAACTCTAGAAATTTGTAGGCTCTCTGATGATCACAGCTGAATAAACTGAGTACTTGGAAACTTTTACACAATCACCTGCAGCATGAAGCAAAATGATTGCCTCATGTAGAGAAACAGAATGGGATTAGGTGAAAAGCACATAAGCAATATATAAGCTTTCCTCCCTTGGCTCTGGTACAATTTCTTCTCTCTACCTATGGAGAAGAAATAGAGCCTGTGAAGTCCTGCTTCCCGTTTCAAGTTCTCCATGCTTTAAAGAAATCTTGACGCTCAAGATCTTAGCCTGGTACCCCTGAGGCATCAATCAGCACATAAAAGTCAGATGGACAGATTGCCATCAAGCTTTCTGCACAACCCACGCTAACGCATCTTACAAAGCTCCTTATATAATGGTAACAATAATAATATAATTAAAGTATACATATGATTGACTGAATGATTCTTTCTGGGAATAAAGCACTCAGCAGGGCCGTTTCTTGGGGAGTGGGAATGTTTTTCACACTTGAGCTACAGAAGTAAGTCACCACTGGGGAAATCACAAACCAGATATTTCATTATCATTATACAAAATCTGCATGGAGTTTTATTGTCTTATCACCCTTATTAATATGGCATTAAGTTTACCAAATTACCTAACTCTAGCCCCAAATGTTTTGTTTAATACTGTGTTTTTGATTCCTGTATCAGACAGCTGGGATACCATGTGCTTGGGCCCTGTCGAGTTGGGAAATTATACATTTGATGATTATGAAATTGGGCTTGATTGATTTAATCACCGTAATCACTGGCATTGTGCAAATATGCAACCAGGAGGTTTTCATTCTGACAATTATGTACAATGAAGTCATGTTACACGGGGAGGCTCATCCCTGTGTTTATTTCTGTCTAAATGGGAAGGAGGATGGAGAACTAGGCATGATCCAGGGTACAGCACCGTTGGGTGAGTCCACAGCCCACAGCCCAGGAAAGATAAGTTCAAGTAACCAGCTTGATGAAGTCACTGCTGTACCTGGCTCCCTCTGGATTTGGGATGCAAAGATTTTGTATTTAACTCAGTATGTGATTATGCCATTGCCTCTCAAGGAGGATTAAAGGGCAGAGTATCTGGCACATGGTGGGAGCTCCCTGAGGTCTGCTTCTTTTCTCATGATGAGTCCTTTGGGGGACTCTAGGGGTGGAGCACTCTAGACCATCATCCTCCCCTGTAACCACCTGTTACCCTGAACACCCTGGGGAGAAGCCGGCTGGAGGGGCGTGAGTGCTTTCCTCCCTCCTGGCACTACAGATGGTTCAAGTTATTGACCAAAGGAGTTATTGGGAATTGGTATAGAATCAGGGGAGCTAGTCAGTCTTTGAGAAAGGCTTTGAGGAAAGCCAGCAAAGCCTAAGCCCGTCTCACCATTGTCAAGCTCAGAACTCTGGCTGGGAAAGAAGCATGCTGCAGCTCGGGAAACTGGCTCATTTTCACCGTGTTCTGGAGAGTGATTTGGAAGGAGGCTGTGTATGGCAGGGTGGAAGTAGGCACTGAGAAGACAGAAGACTGCGGGGGGAATCCTGGGACTAAGATATTGCCCAAGGGCAGTGTAATGGACAAAGATACCTTGTCCACTGCCACCACGCACAGAATCACAGTGGAAGAGAGGAGGACTCTGAAGACCACCTGCTCCAACCCCCTTCATCTTGCTGCTGAGGGACTGAGCCCTGGCGAGAGTGATGAGGATCACACAGCTGACAGGAAGTCACGTGGTCCTTACAACACAGTCTCCCAACATGTCTTGTACAGTTTGCCCAGGTGACTTGCTACACTTACAAATTCGTTTACAACATCTAATTGGCCCTCGCCACAACAAAAGATCCTGCATGCTGCACCAAAGACCTGAGGCAGCCAAATAAACGAATAAATAAATACTAAAAACACATATAATTGGTCCCTCTTTTAACTGGTAGAAAGCTTCCATTAGTGCAAAACTTTGCTGCATGAATTAAAGAATACACTAGTTATTTTCCTGTGAGCTAATATGAGGTCTAATTTAATCCTCAAGGGAGCTCTGTAGGTAGGTATTTTCATTATTTTCTTTTATGGATGAAGATAATTGAAGATTCAGAGAAGGCACATGATTCAGAGATTAAATGCCAGGCCCTTGAATTGGAACCCAGGTCCTCAGAGTCCCCCAAGCCCCACATCTCAGCTGCAAGACCCCAGCCCTGTGACACGCAGTGAACTTTCATACTTCACAGCTTGACCCCGTGCATCTGAGGTTGACTTCAATTGCCATTCCTATATCAAGGATTTGTATTCAGCTTTCAAGCAGTAGCTTAAGGATTCTGAGCTACTACTGGCATCAAGACAGAAGGCGAGCCCTCTCTTGCTTGGGGGAGCATCTCTGGGGTATTTTCAGTGTCTGCTCCTGATAAGGTCACTCCTTGCTGAGTAGAAGAACTTTTATACCCAGCCTCAAGCCAGACAACCTGTGGATTAGAACCTCAGTCTGTAACAAATCCTTGTGCCTGCAGCTATATCAGTGGTTCTCAGCTAAGGCGATGGTGCTCCCCCAGTGTCTGGAGACATTTTTCATGGTCAAAAAATAGCAGGTGGGGAATGGAAGGTTGCTACTGACCTTTAATGAGAAGAGGGTAAGGATGCTGCAAGAAAAGCAGGACTGAGGTGAGGCAAGTGAAGCACCTAGGATGCACAATTTAAGGAGGCACTTACTCTCAGAGTCATGCAAATGATGGACCAATACTTGCAGGTTCCTGAAAGCAAGTGCTTCCTTAAACTGAATGCCTCAGATGTCCTACTTTGTGCACCCCAGTCCCTGGCCTGCCATAAAGAGTAGGCTGTCTTGACAAGACAGCCTCCAGCAACACAGAGTTGCCAGCTAACCTGCCATAGAGCCCAGGGTAAGAAACCTGAACTACATCAAGGTATCAATTGCCTGAACAATACTGAATGGGGTTACACCTTTCAGAGACAGTGCCTTTGACTCCTGGCTGCTTCTGCAGGTGGCCAGTTACTTCAGCTCATTGCTTTTCTTTCACTTCAACCAGTTTCCCATCATTCAGTTCAGTTCAGTCACTCAGTTGTGTCCAACTCTTTGCAACCCCATGAATCGCAGCACACCAGGCCTCCCTGTCCATCACCAACTCCCCGGAGTTTACCCAAACCCATGTCTATCAAGTCGGTGATGTCATCCAACCATCTCATCCTCTGTCGTCCCCTCCTCCTTCTGTCCTCAATCTTCCCAGCATCAGGGTCTTTTCCAGTGAGTCAACTCTTCGCATCAGGTGGCCACAGTATTGGAGTTTCAGCAACAACATCAGCCCTTCCAATGAACACCCAGGGCTGATCTCCTTTAGGATGGATTGGTTGGATCTCCTTGCAGTCCAAGGGACTCTCAAGAGCCTCCTCCAACACCACAGTTCAAAAGCATCAATTCTTCGGCGCTCAGCCTTCTTCACAGTCCAACTCTCACATCCATACATGACCACAGGAAAAACCATAGCCTTGACTAGACAGACCTTTGTTTTCAAAGTAATGTCTCTGCTTTTGAATATGCTATCTAGGTTGGTCATAACTTTCCTTCCAAGGAGTAAGCGTCTTTCACTTTCATGGCTGCCGTCACCATCTACAGTGATTTTGGAGCCCCCAAAATAAAGTCTGACACTGTTTCCCCACCTATTTGCCATGAAGTGATGGGACCGGATGCCATGATCTTTGTTTTCTGAACGTTGAGCTTTAAGCCAACTTTTTCACTCTCCTCTTTCACTTTCATCAAGAGGCTCTTTAGTTCTTCTTCATTTTCTGCCATAAGGGTGGTGTCATCTGCAAATCTGAGGTTATTGATATTTCTCCCAGCAATCTTGATTCCAGCTTGTGCTTCCTCCAGTCCAGCATTTCTCATGATGTACTCTGCATAGAAGTTAAATAAGCAGGGTTACAATATACAGCCTTGATGTACTCCTTTCCCGATTTGGAACCAGTCTGTTGTTCCATGTCCAGTTTTAACTGTTGCTTCCTGACCTGCATATAGGTTTGTCAAGAGGCAGGTCAGGTGGTCTGGTATTCCCATCTCTTTCAGAATTGTCCACAGTTTACTGTGATAATAAAGCAAAAATAGATGTTTTTCTGGAACTCTCTTGCTTTGTTCATGATTGAGCAGATGTTGGCAATTTGATCTCTGGTTCCTCTGCCTTTTCTAAAACCAGCTTGAATATCTGGAGGTTCACGGTTCATGTATTGCTGAAGCCTGGCTTGGAGAATTTTAAGCATAACTTTACTAGCATGTGAGATGAGTGCAATTGTGCGGTAGTTTGAGCATTCTTTGGCATTGCCTTTCTTTGGAAATGGAATGAAAACTGACCTTTTTCAGTCCTGTGGCCACTGCTGAGTTTTCCAAATTTGCTGGCATATTGAGTGCAGCACTTTCACAGTGTCATCTTTCAGGATTTTAAATAGCTCAACTGGTATTCCATCACCTCCACTAGCTTTGTTCATAGTGATGCTTCCAAAGGCCCACTTGACTTCACATTCCAGGATGTCTGGCTCTAGGTGAGTGATCACACCATCATGATGATCTGGGTCATGAAGACCTTTTTTGTACAGTTCTTCTGTGTATTCTTGCCACTTCTTCTTAATATCTTCCCATCATTAGACAAGTTGTATACAGAGCTTTTGAGAGAACCTAGGTCTTCCATGGCAACAGCTCTCAAATTTTAGTTTGCATCAGAATCATCTAGAGCTTGTTAAACTGCAGACCTCTGGGTCCCACCCGAGTGTCTCTGATTCAGTAAGTCTGGGGTAGAGCCACCTGGAAATGTCATTTTGCACATGCTCCCAGGTGATACTGTTACTTCTGGTCCATTGACCACAGTTTGAGGATCATTATTCTAGGCCTGGTTATGCAGAGTGGTCCAGGGACCTGGGAGTATCTGACCACCTGGGAGAAATTCAGATGCTCCAGCGCTCCCCTGTTGAGCTTATATGGGTAAATATCTGAATTTGCAAGTTAACAGTTCCCTAGGTGATTCATGTGCACATTAAACTCTGAGGCGCTGGCCTCAGAAGCAGTGATTCTCTGTTCTGGTTGTGCATTAGAACAACCAGAGGAAGCTCTTTGACTTACTGAGTGAAGAACCTTTATTCACTATTTTTCATGGGAGGGGCAGTTTTGAATCACTGGGTGCGGGAGTGGTGGGGGTGGGGGTGGGGGGAGGTGAGACCCAGTGTACACTTGAATTGTCAGGGCGCCCACTAAGCCACCAGACTGCAGTCTAAGGTGGACGGATAGGTCCAGGACCAGTGCAAGGATGGGTTTCACTGACAAGTTTCCCTGTGACCCGCCCTGCCCTGATCTCCAACTTCACCTCCTTTCACTCTCTCTCCTACTTGCTCTGGCGAAGGCAATGGCACCCCACTCCAGTACTCTTGCCTGGAAAATTCCATGGATGGAGGAACCTGGTAGGCTGCAGTCCATGGGGTCGCTAAGAGTCAGACACAACCGAGTGACTTCACTTTCACCTATTTGCTCAGCCAAGCATCCGGCCACTGCCCCTCCCCTATTTCTGTT
Source organism: Nanger dama (assembly GCA_917880005.1). NCBI lineage: Eukaryota > Metazoa > Chordata > Mammalia > Artiodactyla > Bovidae > Nanger > Nanger dama. Next base: position 6,216,464 of record CAKJTW010000032.1, on the reverse strand, counting down.
CTTCCACCCTTCTGAGCTCACTCATCTCAGGACATTCCTACTTCAGGCTTCCCTTACTGGAGAGGCTTCCCCAGAGTCCCCTCCCACCAATCACAGATGGCTCCCGGCTCCACTCTTTCTCTCCCACTGCCCTGTCTGATCTTCAAGGACTTGTTACTCTTACTAGGTGAAATCATCTATTGATTATATGTTTATCATCTGCTTCCTCCACCAGAGCAAGACGGAACTGCTTCACAGAGTAGGTGCTCAGTAAGTGTTTGTGGGATAAACAAAATAAATTAGTTTGGGCATAGTTTTAAGGCTCAGAGTTCAAATGCCTTTTATAAGAGAGGTAATCTTTGAAGTTCCTGGGTAGGAAGTTTGGGAAAGAAGAGAGCTGAGGCAGGCAAAGCATGGAAGCTGCAGGGGAAAGAGAGGGCATAACCAAAAGGCCCTGTTGTTGGTGAGATCAGAAGGAACCATGAAAAACAGAAACATCTAATCTGGATGTTTACCTTGTAAGGGATGTGTTGGAAATCCCTTACTCCTTCTCTCTGACAAAGTCTTCAGTAGAGTCTACCTCACCCAATAACAACTTTGGGAGGGAGAGGATTATTATGTTGTTGTTGTACAGCTGTTCAGGACTATTTGGGGGAAACTGAAAATGATTCTGAATTCTGCTTAAGGATTGTCACAGGGCTAAGAACGGAGGGACAGTTTTCAGGAAGCGAGAACAAAGACCGAGGAGAGCTAGTAACTGGGCCACTTCTCAAACAAAAGCCCTGCCCTTTCTCCCACGACAGGTAAATGCGACCCTCTGCAGGACAAGCCCAAGCATGTGTTTACCTTACAGTTCTAACAGTAATCTGTGGCGAATCACACATCTCTCAGGGCATAGCTTCCAGGCCCACATGAACACCATCCCTGGGTATGGAGAGTGAGCAGAGAGAGACTGGTGAGCCCGTGTGGCTATGTTTTTAAAGAATGGTGGGGTGGAGAGAAGCGTAGAAATTCTGAAGGTGGAAAATATTGGGCTGATTGTCTGGAGGGACAACAAGGTAGATTTTAATTGAGTCTCTGGTGTTATTATACGGTGGCTAAGAGCCCACACTCTGCAGTCAGATGACCTGGGTTTGAATTCTGGCATCATTATCAATGAGCTGTGTGATCTTGGGCAAATAGCAGAAATTCTTGAAGTACCAGTTTCCCCATCAGAAAATGGAGATAATAATAGTACCACCTTCATGCTACTGTGAAAACCAGATGAGATAATCCATGTAAAGCTCCTAAAACAGTGTCTGGAACATGCTCAAGTCTACCTATGGCTGTATTACTGTTGTTTTGCCGTTGTTACTGTTGCCATTGCTGTGGTCATGGGTGTTGAAGAAAATACTAAAATGAATTCCTAAAGGAATGATTCATAGAGACTTAGAAGAAGAAGCAAAGACCACCAGCAAGGGTGGCATTCACCATACTTAATCACAGTTTCAGCACAGACTCTTTCCATTCAGAGTAGACACTGGCCAGAAGCAGTGACATGGGTTCACTAACAACAAGCCAGCCTGACATCATTGCTTGATTTGCCAGGGCAACTTAGCTCAGAGGGATCAGGGTGACCTGTTGCATCTGGATTCAGCAAGTCACTGACGAACACTTCAGCATATCGCCATGGACAAGATGGGGCCGTCTACTTGATGTGGGGATGATGGAGCCGGTTATGACTGACTGCCTGATGCCTACCTGGCAGGAGCCCTGGCAGCCTCCAGTGGCTCTCTCTTATCCCTTTCAAAATTTTAATCAATGGTTTAGCATGGGTATTTTGCAACTCTATTTTTGGCAGCATTATTTTTCATCTTATGTATCGTTAAGAGAAAGCCCTGGATACAATACAGATGAAAAGAGAGTTGCTCTGATGAAAGGGTCAGATGACAATGGGGAGGATGCCCTTCATCTCCTGAAGGAGCTTGTGGAAGCTTTAGAGCTCTGTGGTTTGAAAACTGAGCTAGAAGGAGCTATAGAAGCCACACTTGACAGATCTGCAGGTAAGAACACTGAAAAGCAGTGACTCCACTGCCTGAGAGTGCTGGGTTCCCAAGGCATAGGAGACAATATGATGAATTGCCCAAGAGCCTGGCCTTTAAATACAGCAAATACAGATGTGACTCTGAGCAAGTTACCCAAGCCAAGTCACAAATTCTTTAACTATAAAATGAGAGTAATTGTGTCTACCTCATAGGGTTATTTGTGAAATTCAAGTGGGAAAATGGCCATAAGAACTTTTGACATATTATTCTTTTTAATATTATTATTATCATTAATTATCTTTACTTGATGAAACCAAATTCAGCAAAATGACATTTAACGGGGTAAAAATCTTATATTTGAATCCTACAAAGATATGCAGAAACACAGAGATGGAGTTCCTTAGAAGTTCATGTAGGAAAAAACACACAGGTGTTTTTGTTGCCAATGAAACTCAACATAAAAGTCAATTAAAAGTCAGCTTGCTCAATATGACAGGAACAACAGGAAAAGAGCACATAAACTGTAGAATTTAGAATATTTCCATCTTCCTTGCCCCTAGTTAGTTCACCCCTCCCATGCTAAGAGTCACACTCTCTCAGGGAAGTAAAAGAACTGGACTTTTCAGAGAAGGTTGGTAAAGTCTCTATACACAAATCACAACGTTTGAGGATAGTTGGAGGATTTAGGATATTTACCTTGAAGAAGAGAAACCTCAGAGGAGGGTTAACAGGGGAGAGGCTCTCAGGTATCTGAGTAGGGCTCAGGGATTTAATAATGACTGGAAGGGAGAACTAGATGGTGGAAGCCTCAGAGAGGTAGATTTCAGCTCTATATAATGAAACACTCAACAGGAACAAAGATGTTTGTCCAGCAAAACAATGAACTGCCTGGGAGGTACCAAATTCCCTGTCATGTGCTGTGTGAGTGACTTGGCGGGCTTTATTACAGAAGGAACTCATGGGTGGCTAGACTGGATACTTTTTAAAGCTCTTTCAACCTTGAAAACTTTTACTAATGAATTTTAAAATGCTGAGTAACGACTTTATCTTAAGGGTGGAGACAAAGATAGGATGTCTTTATTGGAAACATCTGTTAATATGAAGCCTGGACCAGTTCTCAGGCTGGAAGTGGGCTTGCCCAACTGTTGAGGGAAAAGGCATTTTTCAGCTCTTTTGGTTGTCTTAAAGTACAAATTTGAGAATAAGTAATAGAAAGAGAAAGAGCAAGAAAAGAAGGAAGAGGGAGGGAGAAAGGGAGATATCTGTCAAAATACATTCATTTGATCTGAATAGACATCTCAAATAAGTTATTTAAATAGCCAGTTAGCACATGGAAAGATGCTCAACATCATTATTCATCAGGAAATGAAAAGCCAAACTACAGTAAGATACCACTTCACACCCACTAGGATGCCTACATCAAAAAGATAAATAATATCAAGTGTTGAGTAGGATGTGGGGAAACTGGAACCCATACATTGCTAGTGGGAATGTAAAATGGTGCTGCAGCTTTAGAGGAGAGAGCAATGGCACCCCCACTCCAGTACTCTTGCCTGGAAAATCCCATGGACGGACAGAGGAGCCTGGTAAGCTGCAGTCTATGGGGTCGCTGAGAGTTGGACATGACTCAGTGACTTCACTTTCACTTTTCACTTTCATGCATTGGAGAAGAAAATGGCAACCCACTCCAGTGTTCTTGCCTGAAGAATCCCGGGGATGGGGGAGCCTGGTTGGCTGCCATCTATGGGGTAGCACAGTCAGACACAACTGAAGCGACTTAGCAGCAGGAGCTTTAGAAAACAGTTTGGCAGTTCCTCAAATATTATGGTAAGAGCCAGCAATTCTATTTCTAGGTGTATACTCAAGAGAAACAAAAACACATGTTCATGCAAAAGCTTGTACATGAATGTTCTTAGTAGCATTATTAATAGCCAAAAAATGAAAACAACTTAAATGTCCACCAACTGATGAATGAATAAACATAATGTGGTTATGAAAGCTGAGCACAGAAGATTCGATGCTTTTAAACTGTGGTATTGGAGAAGACTCTTGAGAGTCCCTTGGACTGCGAGGAGATCCAACCAGTCCATCCTCAAGGAGATCAGTCCTGGGTGTTCTTTGGAAGGATTGATGCTAAAGCTGAAACTCCAATACTTTGGCCACCTCATGTGAAGAGTTGACTCATTGGAAAAGACTCTGATGCTGGGAGGGATTGGGGGCAGGAGGAGAAGGGGACGACAGAAGATGAGATGGCTGGATGGCATCACCGACTCAATGGACATGAGTTTGGGTGAACTCCGGGAGTTAGTGATGGACAGGGGAGGCCTGGCGTGCTGCAATTCATGGGGTTGCAAAGAGTTGGACACCACTGAGTGACTGAAGTGAAGTAAGTGAAGGGACTAGGGGAAAAGGAAAAATAGATAGCGACTGCTAACAGTATGGGGTTCCTTTGGGGATGATAAAATACTCTAAAATTGATTGTGGTGATGGCTGTACAACTGAACACACTAAAAACATTAAATTGTACACTTTAATTAGGTGAATTGTACGGCATGTGAATTATATCTCAAGCTCAGACAGTAAAAGCATCTGCTTACAATGTGGGAGACCTGGGTTCAATCCCTGGGTTGGGAAGATCCCCTGGAGAAGGAAATGGCAACCCATTCCAGTATTCTTGCCTGGAAAATTCCATGGACAGAGGAGCCTGGCAGGCTACAGACCATGGGGCTGCAAAGGGTTGGACACGACTGAGTGACTTCACTTCACTTCAAAGCTGTTATATAGATGTACATATTATATATGTAATGTGAGTGTACATATATATTATATATATATATATACCCATTTTGAAATTCTACAGAACTATTAACTGTTAACTCTAATAGTCCAACTAAACCTTAAGCACTTAGAAATATTTACACCAAGTATAAAAAGAATGAGAAATGTCCATTAATAAAAAACTCTTCTAAATAAAATAAATACATATAAAGAAAAAGATGAATTATCCTCTAATTAAAAACTAGAAAAGGAAAAGACAGTAAACTCAGAAATGCATCAAACTCATTAACAGATAAAGAAATGCCAGTGGAAGCATTTATTGGTCTAGCATTTTTGGAAACATGCTAAAAGAATCTCAAAAATACTAATCCCTGTTGATAATTTTACATTTAGAATATAATAAGGAAATAATCAAAGAATATATACAAACATACTATTATAGCATCATTTACAATGGAAAAAATTGTGAAACACCAAATGGTATGACAATAAGAAAATAGTTACATGCCTTATGGCACTTCCATATGTTGAAATACCATGCAACCATTTAAATTTTGTTTTTGAAAAAGAATTATATCAGAAAATGCTTACAACTGTAAGAAAAACACCCACTGCAAATAGAGTGGGATACCAATTTTGTGGGGAAAAATAGCTACACTACAGAAAAAATATGCCAAGAATGGAATGGATTACCAGTGTTTTCTATTTTTGCTAGAAACTTCTCTGATCATTCTAAAAGGTCTACAGCGAACATGTATTCCTTTTCTTTTGGCGACATCACCTGTGGGATCTTAGTTCTCCCACCGGAGATCAAACCCACACCTTCTGCACTGGAAGCTCAGTCTGGACCACAAGAGAAGTCCCTTTGTATTTTTTAAAAATCATAATAAAGATAAGCATTTAATTTTAAAAATTTGGAACATCAGGCAAACCATTTTAATTCTCACTTAAGAGCAAGGTCTGTCTCAAACATTAGAGGCAATTGATAGCAAATTTTTATTTCCAAACGTTAAGCACTATAGATTCACATTTTATTGTTCAAATATAAGAAGAATCAGGGAACTCATATGTAATAAATATTTTCTAGTTTTGATGAAAATCTTAATGATGGAAAGAAACGGTGAGTGGTGGGAGGGTAACTATTGTTCCTGCTGAAAGGCTGCCCTGATTTTTTGGTGGTTTCTAGAAACATCTTCCTGTTTGAAAGCCTAATTATTCAGCATGTACATGTATTGAGAACTAAAGTCATCAGTGTCTCAAAAAAATTTAGAAGTGTTTATTCAACTGCATACAAATCTTCTGTCCCCATCCCTGTTTATAATCTAAAGCTGCATAATCAACAGTGGATTCTGGGTACCAGCTTGAATGTCAGTCAAAACTCCATTGACATATGGTCAGTCAGGGCTGCTTGTTTATTTTGAAATAAACTCATGAAGGAAAAGCAGCATTCAGCCTATGAAGCTATGAGAGTTAAAGCTTCCCTCCAATAGCCAGAGAGAAGTTTTGATATCTCATTAGGATAAATAAGAAAATCCTTTAAGGTGAAAAATGCTTTAAAACGACTGATTTCCCAAATATGAATCTAGTATGAATGAGTCTTTTCCCTTCTACATTCTATTTGTAGACTCTTCAGATGAATACATAGATATATAAGTAACACATATATAAAAACACCAGGCCAACATATTGTAGTTCCAGAACTATTTTTGTTAAGCTGAAGGTCACCACCTGTATGTATGGTTTTAGGCAGATCTCTTAACTTTTCTGGGCCTGAATTTCCACGGTTTCAATATGAGGATGCTTTAAAATTTTAAAATTTCGTAATTTAGTGAAGCCACCACTTTTATTCATATACATACACACAAATACATGCACACCTCACATGAATATATAAATACACATTTTAAGTAATTAATTTAAAGTCAGTCTCATTTATAACAAAGATCTTCTCTGAAGATAAAAGCTAGCTGGCTCAACCAATGACCATGAAAAATTGTCCCCTTCTCTCCCCAGCTTCCAAGTATCTTCTCATACCACATAACACAGTGTTTGAAAGTCTCCCTTCAGAGATTTATTATATAGGAGTACATCTGATTCATTTGTTGTCAGTAATGTTGCACGGTGAATGAAGGCTAGGAGCATGTGCTCTGGGTTCAAATCCTAAATTCTACTTCTTCGTGTGACCTTGGGCAGGCTATTTAGACATTCTTCAGTGTTCTCATTCATAAAATAAGGTGAATATCAGTACCTTTCTCAGGGGGTTATCATAAGAATTATGTCATAAGAATTATGACATATGTAAATCCCTGTATATGGTCATTATTTCTTCTGGTGGGAGAATTCAGAGCCCTGTGAGCATCTCAGGGCAGGATGTGAAAAGCCCCCAGGACGGAAACGGAGGTGGGGGCAAAGCTGCCATCACATCATATGCCAGAAACATTTGCTTGAGACCTAAGCGTACTCTTTTGAGATTGACATATTTGGGGATGAAGGTTTAATATGGTTTTTTAAATTTCATGAACAGAAGACACAGGAGACTCAGGTTTGATTCCTGGGTCAAAAACATCCTCTGGAGAAGGAAATGGCAACCTACTCCAGTATTCTTGCCAGGAAAATTCCAACGATAGAGGATTCTGGTGGGCTACAGTCCATGGAGGGGGTCACAGAGTCAGACAGCCATATACCTTTGACATGTCATCAAGAGTGAGCACAATCAGGACACCTGGCCATCTTAAATGTGATCCAATAATATAATGTTTTACAAATGTATGCATTTATAAAAAGGATTTTTTTAAAACATATATGAATTGTGTGCTTTCCTGATGTGAAAGTAAGATTATGGCTAAGCTATGGTTTTCCTCCCTTTCCCAGTCTTGTTATAGCCACGCGTGCAAGCATGGTCTGTGAATCAGGGAGGCAGTTGGTCTCCCCCACCTGTAGGGTAAAGGGTGGATAAGGAGCAGTGTGCACAGGTGCATGAAGGATGCAGGCAAGGGTGTCATGGAATCATGGGAGGGTGGGGTAGGGCCACTGACGCCTCACTCTATTGCATTAGCCCGCCTCCCTGCCCCCAGCACCTCAGAAGCGTGCCTTGGCATGCTGAGGCTGGGCTCGGGGGAGGTAAGGGAGGTGAGTCAGTATCAGATCAGAGAAGCAGGGCGACAGTGGCGGGTACTAGCAGAGTGGGGAACAGGCACACATCCTTTCTCTGGTTCTCTGAATGAGCGCTTTCATTCATTGTCCCAGGCGTCTATCTCAGATTCCTCTGCTTCGCTTCCCCTGTGGGATAGTTTCTCCACCTCTGTATGAGATACAAAAACAGGGGTGGGTCTCAAATACTTGAAATTCTTTTCTCTTTGCCACTGCTTTTGCTCTCCTCCATTTGAACAAAGGGTGCAGAGTTTGGATGAAGACCAACAGGGTTATAAAGAATTTTATTTTGGGATAAAGCTTTCAATAGCTGCTTTCTGTGTTCTGAGTTGCCTCGTGAGTAAGTAAAAGGCACTTATCAACCCAAACAAATATTTTCCCAGGTTTCCCTTTCCCATGGAGCCACACTGGATTCTAAAATAAAAACTGTCAGCATAAATTCTTGCTTATCCAGCATACTTCTGCCCCTCCAAGGCAGAAGGAATTCTGAAGTTAGGAAGGAAGGAGATACGGTTGAATGACAAAGTATGAAAGACAATGGAGGGGAGGACTCTCCCTTCATCTCTGTGGAACACTTCCTTGTCTTTGGCCCCACGCTGGGTCTGTACTGAGCCTGCTCTGGCTGCAGAACTGGTAGAAGGAATCCATACTGAGTAGACCCAGGGTCTCCTGGCCTGTCCCCAAATCCCAGTTTAGCCTTGCATCACCTGTAGCCTGGTCTGTCTGGCTTTAGCGGAAAATACCATAGACTCTGGTTTCCCTGGTGGCTCAGTGGTAAAGTGCCACTGGAGACACGGGTTTGATCTTCGGTCTGGGAAGATCCCCTGGAGGAAAAAATGGCAACTCACTCCAGTATTCTTGCATGGAGAATCCCATAGCCAGAGGAACCAGGTATGCTACTGTCCATGAGGCTGTAAAAGAGTTCGACACACATGACTGAGCAACTGAACAGCAACAACAACCAGAGGCGGTGGAACCATATTGCTTGAGGTCTAATTCCTGTCTCTACCACTTTATAGCTGTGCAACCTTAAGCAAGTCACTTAACCACTTTGTGCCACAGTTTTGTCACCTATGAAGTAGAGTTTATAATGGTAACTACCTCAGAGGTCTGTTGCAAGGATTTGATGAGGTAATACTTGTGAAATGCTTAGGAGGTTTTCTGGTACCTAGTAACTGCCCTGTACATGGTACTTACTTTGCTTTAAGCCTACAGAAGCATGGAGAAGGGGCATTAGTGAAGCAGAGAGCTTGGCACATGGCCCTGGGCTGGGCCTCACCTGTTGATTTACAAGGAACGAACTGATGAAAAACGACCCTAGGGTATGTGCCTCAGTCTCAACCTTTCAGAGGTTAATAATTTCTTTACAGTTGCTGACTGCTAAAAGGTTTTTTTCTCCCTCCCTTTCCTTTTTAGTAACAAAGGAAAAACATATTTGTGGTTAAGATTCATATAATTCTAAAACATAGAAAATGAAAACCAAAAGTTTTCTTCCATAAAACCAATTTTCCAAAGGACTGTTAATAATTATTGGCTTTGTTCAAAAATAAGTAAACAAAATACAAAGAGTAATAGTTTTGTTTGGTTGTTGCTACTTCAGGATCCAAATTCTTTTAGTTCTGCAGAATGAATTCACACAGAATGAATTATCCAGTAGTTAGTGTGACTAACATGGCCCATGTGAACAAATTTAGTCATTTAGTCAAGGGTGTTTTTGGTTTTTTTTTAGTTCCCTTTCTAAGTGACTCAACTTGCCTCGTTACTATTGCCTTAGTAAGATTTGGTGTTGTGTTTCGCTAATTACACATTTCTGAGATCAAGTAAACATAACATACACACTAAATATTTCAAAAAACTTTCTTAGTGTCTAAATCTCTTCATACATTAAAGAACATTTGATCTCAATGACTTGCTTATTTTGTGACTTCTGGAAAATCCAAAAACAATAGTTGGTCAATGTCCCTGTCATTTTCTACATATAAAATGGACGCCATACATTAGTTTGTCAGATGGTCATAATAAGGACTTTATATGTGTGAAATACCTCCTTTTAAAATTAGCTAGGAGATTGTATTTCTGCAAATTGTTAAGCTGGATTTCATTAGAATTAAGAATGTCTGCCCTTTAAAAGACACTGTTAAGAGAATAAAAAAGACACGTCACAGGCTGAGAGAAAAATCTTTGCAAAGCATGTGTCTGTTAAAGGACTTACCCTTCCTGTTCAGTCACTAAGTCATGTCCAAATCTTTGTGATCCCATTGACTGCAGCATGCCAGGCTTCCCTGTCCATCACAGTCTCCCAGAGTTTGCTCAAACTCAAGTCCATTAAGTTAGTGATGTCATTCAGCCATCTCATTCTCTGTGACCCACTTCTCCTCCTGCCCTCAGTCTTTCCCAGCATCATGTTCTTTTCCAATGAATCGACACTTTGCATCAGGTTGCCAAAGTACTGGAGCACCAGGCCTTCCAGTGATATTCAGGACTGATTTCCTTTAGGATTGACTGGTTTGATCTCTTTGCTGTCAAAGGGACTCTCAAGAGTCTTCTTCAGCAATACAGTTTGAAAGCATCAATTGTTCAGCGCTCAGCCTTCTTTATGGTCCAACTCTCACATTTGTACATGACCACTGGAAAAAACCATAGCTTTGACTATATGGAACTTTGTCAGCAAAGTGATGTCTCTGCTTTTGAATATGCTGTCTAGGTCTGTCATAACTTTTCTTCCAAGGAGCAAGCAGCTTTTAATTTCATGGCTGCAGCCAACATCCTCAGTGATTTTAGAGCACCAAAAAATAAATATATGTCTGTCTACCTTTTATTCAAGTCTCCCTGTTTTCTTACATGTACAACTGGTCCAAACTGTGATATATTGGACAAATTACTCACAACTTTCTAATCTATCAAATCTGGGAATAATTTTATAATAGTTTATATCTTAAAGAGTTATTGGAAGGACTAAATGAGACAAACATTTAAACATTTGGTGCTTATCTGACCTCATAATAAATGCTCAATAAAACATAGGCTTCACTTATTGCTATATTTACATGAACTTGTCTCTGACTTAGGAAATAAAATCAGCCCCAAGATCTTAACTCAGAGACTCCGTGTATTATCAGAGGAAGAAAGGGCATCCTGGCCGTCCTCTTGGCCCTGGTACCCTGGTGCCCCAAGGAGATGGCTTGATGGAAATTCTTCTTGATGTCCTGTGCATCCCACCACAGCTGCTGAGACTAGTCTTGGAGACCTGGGGAAGCCTTGCCAACAACTCTGCCATCTAAGTTGATCAATAATTAGATGGACAGTTATCTGAATGAAATGCAAAAGCAGTGGTCTCGGCATCTCCTCCTCTGGAAATTCTTCCCATGCATGACACACATGACTGGCACCAGCCTTCTCTGTGGTAAGCAATTCCACACCAAAGGGACCTTAATTTTTTCCAGTTGGGAGTGGAGAGTTAAAACCATGAGGAAACACCACTGTCTGAGCCGGTATCATCCTCTCAATATTTTCAACAGGGGCATCAATTCCATAGACAAGTTAATTTTCAGTAATCTTGGCTAGGCTGCTTTAAAAGGACAGAAGGCAACTTTGCTGGGAGTAAAGGGGTCAGTTACCAACTGGAATTCAAAAGCTTCTTCTCCTCTGACACTGCCAGAAAATGGCCAAGAATGGCAATTATAGGTAAACTGGATTCTGAAAAGCCAGAGGTGGGACCAGGGGTTCCACAGGCCAAGTAACTAAAAATAAAACACTGAAACGAAAGAGAAGGCTGTAAGTGAGCAAAATCTCTTGACAATAACAAATTGTTGACTGGACCTGAATAGCTCAGCGGGGCCACATTGTCCCAGGAAATCCTAACCCAAGTGGATTATAAACCTGAGAAAGGAAGCCAGTTACTCAGGACATCCAGCCCTGACATGTTCTCCAGCTGGTGATGAAAGGGCCATTGACAAGAAGACTTCATGCCCCCCAGCCCCACCACTGCCACACACACACATTTCCCATTAGAGAGGACCAGGGAAGGGAGAAGTAGGGGATTCTGGGACCACAAGGTCCCTGCTTAACATAAATCGAATTACTGTTCCTGGGTCCTAGAAAGAGAGGCGTCTGGGCTGAGGCAGAGGGTAGGTCACTCTGGGAAACTTTTGTTTTCCCACGCGTTTTATTTCCCATGATTTCAAGTAGTAGTTAATGTTGATAGAAGTCATGATATAATGAACGTTCGAAGGCTGGAGAAAGGCTGGAATAATGTTCTAAAAATCATGTAAAATATAAGAATCTGCCTGCCAATGGAGGAGATGTGGTTTGAGCCTTGCGTCGGGAAGAGCCTCTGAAGAAGGAAGTGGCAATCCACTCCAGTATTCTTGCCTGGGAAATCCCATGGACTGAGGAGCCTGGTGGGCTACAGTCCATGCAGTCACAAAAAGAGTCAGACATGACTTAGCGAATAAACAACAGATTATAAAGTCCTGTATTTACGATCAGATTTCAATTGCGTGAACAAAGAATGGGAAAAAATCTTGACTATATTTCAACATGATAAAAACAGAGGGAAGTACTGTTCAACCTTCTTCCACAGAATTTTCTATCAGAAGATTCATAGTGTACATTGCATGATATTAATTATACTTTTCTAAGACTTGTTATATGCTGGGCATTGTTGCAAGGCTTCAGGTATATTTATTCACTTAATCCTCTGTGGTAGGTACTATTTTTATTGCCCTGGTCTCTTTATGAGGAAGCTGAAGGACAGAATGAAGTAACTTGATCAAGGTCGCACAGCTAACAGAACTGGGATTTAAACCACTCTTAGCTGCTATGTCATAATGCCTCTCTGAGGATTTACAAGTAAAGAAATTGGCCTTACTTTGAATTAAAATTCCACATACTTCGAGCACTGAACACCTTTTAAAATGTGCCCCAAGTGTATCTCGCAGATTAGTATTTTTTGAAACAAGCTGGGAATTTGTGCTAAGATTAGTTGACCCCAGTGAAGACCAACAACATGGTATGGCTGCCCTCAAAATGAAACACATGCCCAGAAGGACATTTTTTTTTTCCCCAGAGATGTAGTTGTTTGACTGTGTGTCCTGTGCTTATCCAGTCTCACCTAGAACATTCTGCTCAGAGTTGAGCATCAAGTTTTCCCATAAACCAAAGATGACCAAGAGTCTCCTGAGCATCACTGTTAGATGAGAGATAGCAGACATGGCTAGGAGACTGTAGTCTAGAGTGGGGCTGAGAGGAAGATATTAACTGCATTAAGTATCTGAAGCGTTTCTGGGTATTCCTTTAAAGACAGAAATAGGATTAACAGGGGAAAGTAACAGAGGAGCAGTTTTCCACTCAGAGTGAAGAATTTTTAGACTATCACAGTCTTCTTATGAAGTTTCTGGGATGGCCAAGCAGGAGTCAAGGCCACGGAGACAGCTGGGGTGCGGTGGAAAGAGTGTGGCTGGAGAACCATAGTTACAGGACTGATATTCCAGCCAATCTCGATTTCCCATCAGTCAAATGGAGGCAAAAACACATTTCATAGCATTCTGTACATTGGGAGGGTAGAGAGAGGTTGAAAGATGGAGTGACTGATGGGTGGTATCATATGCCAACTTGTCTTGATGATGCAATGGAAGTTTAAACTACATATTATCAGACAAACTATTCTAGAGGTCATAGAACAGAGAGGCTCCCAGAACAAATTAAAAGTTCAATTCACAAATGTGATCCAATAATTTAAAAACAAAAAAGTGATGCAAAGGGGGTAAGGTTGAGTCTCACCAATACGCTAACAATAGGGTTACAAGTGGAGTGGAGGGACCATATGGTGTAAAGCCTGGGATGTGCAATGTTCACAAAACAAAGACACCAAATTGCCAACAAACTGACTTTGTCCCCAGGAACAAGTGCCCTTGTCCTTTGGTGGCAAGTAGAGCATACACAAGGCTTCCCTGGTGGCTCAGATGGTAAAGAATCCCCCAGCAACGTGGGAGATCTAGGTTTGATCCATGGGTCGGGAAGATCCCCTGGAGAAGGGAAAGACTACCCACTCCAATATTAGTGCCTGGAGAATCCCCATGGACAGAGGAGCCTCGTAGGCTATTCATTGCTCAGTTGTGTCTGAGTCTTTGCGACCCCACAGACTGTAGCCCACCAAGCTCCTCTGTCCATGGGGGTTCTCCAGGTGAGAATACTGAAACGGGTTTCCATGCCCTCCTCCAGGGGATCTTCCCAACCCAGGGATTAAACCCAGGTCTTCTGCACTGCAGGTGGATTCTTTACCATCTGAGCCACCAGGGAAGCCCCATAGCACACATGTCATGGGATAAATCAGAAAGCCCTGCAAATGAGTCAAGGTCTTCACTACTCATATAGCATCACACCTAAATAGAACATTCTATCCTTTTCCATGTTGACCATGTTGATTAATATACTAACGTAACCAGGCCTAAACTGTCTTGTCATCAACAGATGGTTCCCATTTTTCCCTTACACTCCTCCAAAGGCCCTTGCTACAAACTCTGAAATTGAGTTTTAGAAGAAAAATCAAATAATCTCAAAAACAGATGGTATCTGACACCCACCAGATTCTATCCGAGGACAGAATTGGAATTTTCAGGATTCTTTTAGTTTATGAAGTAGAGTTTAACCCAAGATCACAAAATAAGAACTAATTACCTAGGACTGAAATAATGAACTTGATTGTGCTTAATGTTTCATTGTGAATTACTCCTTAAGCCATCTTGATCTCTCAGCAGAACACTGAACACATTTTCACTTGGAGACTTGACCTAACTGATCCCCCAGGTTTCAGAAAACTTTCTATAAAGGCTCTTCTGATAAGCTGTCAAGAAAACTCAAACAATAATGACTCTTCGTAAAAGATGTCATATATTGATTGATCTACTTAGAAGAGTAGTTTTTAAAACTAATTTTTGTGATATAGTTAACTGTATATGTTCAATACTCAATATATTTTAGTACTTATATAAATATTTATAAAGTAAGACAAGTACCTCACAAAACATACTATATCAGAAATAAAATTTTCAGTCTTGTTTTTTTTTGTATATTTTTCATAATGAAAGGGTTGCCTTATCTAAAAATTAATGATATTTGTGGTCAGACGGTATCATGCTCTTTTTAGACTATGTCTCAATGCACTCAAAAGATAATGGTCTTCTGGACCTGTCAGAGGATATGATGAAATCAACTTTAATAGGTGGGTAATTACACAAACATCACAAACAGTGCTTCTGCTAAGGAAGCACAAGAGATAAATCAACAAATATAGCAACACCAAAAGGGGGGACCCTGACACTGCAAAGACAATAGAGCAGATGAAAAGATGTGACGTCTGCATGTACAGAACTTCATGCAGCTTCCTGGTCTGGAGAAGCCAATAGCGCAGCTTCCTGGTCTGGAGAAGCCAATAGCGAGTCACGGCTCTGGAGCTTCTGAAAAGACTGGACTGAATGGACTCGTGTTGATACGTGTTTAAAAGACGCTATTTCCATACTGTTTCCTACAATAATGATGAACTATAATAACACATCTGCATGATATGTTAGAATGGAAGAATTGAATATTCGGAGAGTGACTTGTAATGTGCGTTTGTTGCTTTGCTGAGAAGACAAAGCTATGCTGTAGAAGAAAAAAACAACTAGGACGGGTGAAACTTATGAGATGTGCCAAGTAAACATAGGTAGTAAGAAGAATGAGTTTGTTAAATGTAGACGGAGAAGAATGAATAAGCCGGGAAAATCCTAATATTCATGAAGTAATCAATATACATGAGACATATGAAGCACTAGCCAAAAAAAATTCCAAATACTCAGGATACAAAATACACAAACTCAGTGCTCATAAGGTCTTCATTTGGCCAACCACTGGAGTCAGCCATCATAGCCTATGCATTCTCTTCCCATGAACTACAAATAAAACTTATGGTTCTTCAGTGAGCTAATTAATGACCTAATTAACGAGAAGGGCATACTTGTTCCCATTCCTGTGTTTCTCTGATGGTATGTATCACTAGCTCTAGGTATTGTTTGCCCGTGGACCCCTTTGCTCTAACCTCAGTGGCAGTTTTCACAAACCAGAGCATCAGTGGTGGAGGCTAATGTGTGTAGGAGAGAGAAAGAACAGAGGAATTTTGCACACCCTAGGATTCAGGTGCCATTCAGTCCTTCCTCCCCATTTATACCATATATTGTGCTATTACCACTTGCTTCTCCCTGTGTATTTTAAATTTACTTAATAACCCATATGATTTGAGCATTTTAATTTGATCTGTGAGCCATTCTGTTGTGTGACTTCTGGGACAGCTTGCCTGGTGGTGTACTAGGAGGTATATGCTGCATCAAGGCAATTTTCCACAAGACGAATGAAATCCAGGATTCTGGAACCTTAGCAGCTGTTACAATCATGTTCCTCAGCTAGGTTCCCATGGGACAACTATTCAGCATCTGAGGGCTATCCATAGAATTCCACCTGGGGACTTAGGCCCATGGAATTCATAACGAAATCTTAATCCAAGTGTTTTGGGCCACTGGAGTGATGAAAAGTTCTTCTGCTTAGATTTTGTGTTCACCACAACTGAATAAGTAGCATCCTCATCACTCAAACTCGTAACAAAATTATAGCTCAAAAGATCAAGGGGGAAAAAAATAGCATCCTAGAGACAATGGGTCAAGAGAAGAGTTACATCAACTAGCCTAATCTCACTCTAGGCCTTCCTGTATCCCTCTACCTGTACCCGATTTCTGGGATAAGGAAGGATTCCACAGAGAAAGCTCACCATATGAACTCGTGGTTCCAATTCCTTTTTTTGTTCATTACATAAAAAAAGCTTTCACCTTTGTGACGAAAGCTCTGGTCCTTAGCACCAAAGCCTGGGTTGGGGAGAAGGGGAAGGGGAGGGGTGGCAAGACAGGGAGCCAAGCCCTCCACCTGGTGGTCAGAATGTTGTATTAACAAGTTTTTTGCCAAAAACTGGTTGCGTTTTTTTGTGTGTTTAGTGGCTAAGTCCTGAACGACTTTGCGACCCATGGACTGTAGCCCACCAGGCTCCTCTTGGGATTTCCCAAGCAAGGATACTGGCATGGGTTGCCATTTCGTTTCCCAGGAGATCTTCCTGACCCAAGGATTCTTTAGCTCTGAGCCACTGGGGAAGTTGCACTAAGCATTATTTAAGCACTTGATAAAGATGTGTTCTCTCAAGGGCTCTGTGAATGGTCACAAGGTTGGATACTATAGAAGGAGACCCTTCCTTAGGAAGTCAGATGGCCTGGGTGACCTCTAAAGTCCACTCTAAATCCTAGTTCTTCTAAAGCTTTCCTAACTTGTGTCACAAACGCAAAAGGCATTTCAGGCAGTCCTCACTTTGTACGATCCCAATATGCATGAATTTCCATTTCCATGATTTCGTTAAGTAACACCAGTTTCTCAACTACACGGTTCCAATTTCAGCTCATGCAATATATTAACCATGAGTGATGGTACAGATACAGACTTCACTTAGAGCCGTCAGTCCACAAGTCACTTACAGAAATGACAGATCTGCATCAGGGGCCGTGACTGGTCATGTCAGTTTGCACAGACAGCGAAGTGTATAGTTTGTTGCCTCCTTATCGCTCAGTGATAAAACCATGTAACGTTTTTACTAAAATGGATAATGGAAAGAGGGAACCGGCCAACAAATAGAGAAATAAAAGTGATAATGTGGTAAATGAAATTCCAACTGAATGTAAGGGAACTTACAGAAATAATGACCGTGAGAATACTGACCATGAAACACCGGAGGGACTCTAGACCTGCAGTCAAGAGAACATACTGAATAAACGAAGGAGAGGATGAGAATCCCTAACAGAAGTGACCCCGGCAAAAACATCTCATTAAAAAACTCTCAGATATATTTTATGACATTGAAAGCACAAAGGACAAAATGTTGGAGGCTGACGCATATTTAGAAAGGAATATGACAATTTGCCAAGGTACAGAGGATGCTTGCTCCATACTGTACATTATACAGAAGTCAAGCACAGTTTAAACTACCTCTGATGTTTTTCACAAAGAAATAAAAACACTTTAATTCTCAATACCTCTAACGTTTAAATTATATTCTACTAAATAAATATTAGTTTTACAGTGTTTTCATTTTCTTCTTTATAACTGGCAGTAAGAAGGTTTTTAATTTTTTGACAAACATTTTTAGTTTATGGAACAATTTTCATTTTCTTATTGATTATTAACTTTGCATGATTTCAGTTTAGGCAGTCATCTTTAGGGTCCTGCATAACCATTCGAAGTGAGCACTGTCTGCAATCTTTGAAGCAGGGTTACAAATTCAAATGACTTCTAGAGCCAGGAAGGTCAGGCAAGTGAGGGAAGCAGGAAGGTAATAGACAAATTCCCCAGCCTTTGTAGGAAATGGTGTAGACTGTGCCCTAGAGAACTTTATCCTAAGAAAGGCAACTTCTACTCAAGTCTATGGAGAGCCAAGCCAGGAGAAATGCTGGCCAGGGTTGCCGGATCTGATTCCTCAACAGCTCCCTGAAATCTGGATGTGAAATCTCACAAATTTTCATCAAAGACGGTGTTTCAAACGTTAAATGTTCTGTGAACCAAAGAAACGAAATGGATATAGGTGACAGCCTTTATTTTTAAAAGCCTGCAATAGAGCCAGGTCGGATGGCAGATAGCTGTCAGAGGTTCAGGACTAGGAAGGCTGGGAAGTCAGATGGTAAAGAACTGTTACTGCTTCCTCCCACCTCTTTATCTGTGGGGAGAGTGAATCTGAGACTGTCACATCTCTGGAAGACAGTTCACTACCTGTACGCGTGTAGGGCACCTGAAGTGGAGAACTCAATGTTATCACATCCTCGAGGTGTCGTGAAGAAGAAAGATTCTGAAAGGATGGGAAGTAGGAAGTTTTGCGGGGTATGTGAAATAGATAGCACATAAAATAGATGGCTGGGGTCCCCCTGGTGGAGGGGGAGGGGAGCCCAAGGGGACAACCACAAGAGAAGATGGAGCAACTTGTCAGGAGCGAGGAGTCAGGCACAGAGGCAAGCTTCCTCAGCGGCCTCACTGTGCGTTTCCCCTAGTTCTACTTCATATTTATTAGGTCATATCCTGAGCCCCTGAACTGCTTCTGTTTGCCTGTAGACTTGGCAAACCATGTCTCAAACTTTTAATAAGACTAGAAATTGTCAAATTGATTTTTATAACCATCCCTAGATACTTGAGGGAGATTAACCATCTGGAATTTCTACTTAGACAAGTAACAGCAACTTCAGCTCAGATAAATGAGGACTCTGAGTTGGAAGAAATCCTAGAGACCACTTAGCCAAACCCTCAACTGAAGCAGGAATTTCCCTTTAAAACCCTTGGCCAGAGATCAGCAGCAGGCTTCTGCCTGCAACACTCCCCCAGACTTGCTTCACCTTCAGTAAATCCGATCTGCAGCCTCACATACACGCTTCTGACATGCAAGAACAAGACAGATGCTGAGTTTGACCACCAACTCGCTCAAAGAGAACAGGACATTTGCAAATGGAGGGTTTGAGGATAATAGAGTACAACTGCAAACAGAAGATCTGGAAGGCAAATGTGATTACTCATGTAATATATCATTTTCAGTTTGAAAAGAATATCCACCTGATGAGGAATCATCATGAGGGCTGAAACCAATTTTTGGTGCAGGGTGAGCATATATAAACAAGGCCACTGCATTTTGGGAGTCATTTTCTTTGTGTTTTGACTCTACACCAAAGCATTGCTTCTTTAGAAGAGCTTTATTGACAGTGTTACAGAAAATTTAGGAAAAACATGCATAATCCTATACACGAATATACTTTTCCTTTTACATCTTTCTTCCCGACCAACTCTTGCTCAAATATACACATAGCTTTACACAACTGTCATGAAAAGGTTCATATTATTTGATTTTGAGTAAGACACTGTTTCTTTGTTCCTAAATACTCATTTCCCCCTTCTTTGTTGTTAATAAAACCCTGACCTTGCCTCTAAATGGCAACGTGCCTGGTCCCAGGTGATGAATCAAGTTTGGTAACCAACTGTGATCATCCTGTTCCTCATTTTCCTTTACAGTGAGGGGGTGACCTGTGAACCAAATTTGGCCAAAAGACATAGGAAATTCCTGTTGGGAGTTCTGGGAACATTCTTGCTTTCATCATAAAACAGAATTCCCTTACCTCTTCTTCTTACATTGGTCAAAGACATGATGGCTAGAGGTTTGACAGCCATTTTTGTGACCAAGAAGAAAAGCTCAGGGGACTCACAGAGATGATGGCTTTGAAGCAACACTGAAACTGGATTTCTCAGTTTATGAGAAAAATAAACTCTGTTTGAGTCACTGTGGTTAGACTGTATGTTATAGCTGAATATAATTCTAGTTGATGAAAACATTTGCTTTTACTTAATTCTCAGTCTTTGCGAGAGGTCATAACATTTAATTTTGTTGATATGGTATAATTTAAAAGAAGATGTTTTATCATTGAGTAGTTTGTTTTTAGTATTTGATGTTACAGACAAGGCTTCAGTAAGCATCTTTAGGCATTTAGAGTTTTGTTTTTATCAATAATGCGTTAAAGGTTATGAGTATCTTAATGGTTCTTAAATTGTTTTGCAAAATTGCTTTTCTGAAGGATTATATAAATGTACAATGCCTCTAAGTATATAAAGAAATTAATTTCACCATAATTTCATCAGCAATGGGTCTTACCATTTTTTTGGCTGAATTTTTAGGTATAGGATGCTACTTCAAGAGTGCTTTAATTAATAGCTCAGTTTTAATAGAAAGTTCATGATTTGTAATAAAAGAGCTGAGAATTAGGCCAAAGCTCTCTGTGAGTATGCAGGCTTTGGGCCACCCTTTCTGGATCACCTCTTCTTTTTATTATGAAGGCTGTGCTGGAGAGCAGGATCCCAGCCTTATCTAGCCTCTCAGCTCTGCCCTTTGTCTTCCCTCTGAAGTGACGTTCAGCCTGGATGTGCACAGAGACCTTCTCTGGCATTGATCGTGGCCACTGAGGAGGCC
Source organism: Nanger dama (assembly GCA_917880005.1). Classification (NCBI taxonomy): domain Eukaryota; kingdom Metazoa; phylum Chordata; class Mammalia; order Artiodactyla; family Bovidae; genus Nanger; species Nanger dama. The sequence continues at coordinate 6,195,470 of CAKJTW010000032.1, read as the reverse complement.
AGTGCCCCAGCAGCAGAATCTGCTGAAGAGGCAAAGTGAAAGTCCAAATGAGTCCATGAAGATGGAGGAGAACAGTTCCAGAGAAGAACCGTTTGGCAGGACCCCTCTATGTCTGCAGTGACAAAGGGGGTTGGGTAAAGGGGACGCAGCACATGGACAGGCAGGCAGCCACGGGGAGGGAGGGCTCTGGTCAGCCAGGCCAGATCTGGGCAGCTGGCAATCCCTAAAGCCTAACCCACGCTTCCAGATGGTTTGTCATCCTCTAGACTCTGCCCAGGGAGGATGAGCTAAGCAAGCGTGGGAATGGTTGCAGGGCCAAAGCATCGCACAACCCCAGGGGGCACTGCTCACACAGATGACAACACACCAGGCCCCCTCTGCTCAGTCCAGTTACAGCTCCCAAGTATGACGAGGACGGGATGACTGCAGTGGGCTCACCTCTCAACATCACTTCTGTTTAAAATACCATCCTCGGCTCCCTTTGTCCCTACAGTTCAAATCCTGAGCGTTACGTCCTTCATGACGTGGCCCTACAGACCCCACAACTCTGTACATCTTTTCCTTCTTCCCCATCACTTTTCCTGCTTCCTTTAACATGGACAATCCAATCATGTTGATACCCTGACGTTTCCAGACAATGCCTTACTTTCAACACCCAGCCCGAAGATTGCCTTCTATGGTAAGTCTTTCAATGCTCCAGGGAAGAGCAAGCCACTTCTTCCCCTGGGAAGCATCTCCATGTCACCCTGACATGTTGCAGGGGCACTGTCTTCTGTTCTAGCACTTACTCTATTGTAGGTGGTTCACTTTGCTGTTGTACTCTTGGGTCCCTGTAAAGCAGAGCCCTCAAAATTGCCAACTTTGTGTCTCTAGCACACAGCACAATGCACAGTTCCAGGTGGTGCACAACAAATGCTTACTAAACTAGTGACATTTTTCAGGTCTAGCTGGTTTTGGAATAAAAGGTATTCTTCAGCTGCAATCATATGTATGCTCAAGAGGCGACAAATGTCCCTTCTTAGTCTTACTGTTCCAATTGCAGGGTCACTAGCAAGGGTTGAATTCCCATGGTTTTCAAAGGTGGCTACTCTTTGGACTCCCCTGTGGAGCACCCTGTGGAGCTTTTAAAACTCCCCCAAAGCATAGAACAATTAATTTTTGGGGAGGGAGATGGGCATTTGTGCTTAAAGGACCGCCCTCTCCCCAGGTGGTTCTAATAGACAGCCTCAAGCAGAGAATCACTAGTTTAAATAATCCTGAATAGTTAAATAAAGCTTTTCCTGTGTGCCGCCATGTTGTATAAGCACTGTGTCAGGCATCTGGCAGTGGGGTGTGGGGGAGCTGGTGTTTGCCCGTAAGGGTAGCCTCAGAACTTTTATATTAGTGACGGTATTTGCCCTGAAGAAGCTGCATTCCTTACAGTTACAAGAGACAATAGAAAATGGTCTAAGATGGCATCTAAATTGCATGGTTTAGATTAGGGTTTCACAATGGTGATGTTTTGGGTTAGATCATTCTTTGTTGTGGGGGGCTGTCCTCTGCATCACTGGATGTTTAGAAACATCTTTGGGGCTGTATTCACTAGATCTACACCCCCCTCTCCATCACTATTCTTAAAAAACAATAATGTCTTCAAACATGGCCAAATGTTCTCTGGGACTAAACCCATGCCTTGTTGAGAACAAACTAATGTTGATTTAGGCATTGTGTTTGAACAAGACCCCAATGACTTGTATGCACATTAATGAGAAATAAGCACTATCCTAGAGCATTGGTTCCCGAAGTGTGGCCTCCAGTCAGCAGCATCACCAGGGCATGTGTTGGAAATCTATATTCTTGGGCCCCACCCTAGATGTTCGGTTTTCCCTGTGGTTCAGTTGGTAAAGAATCTGCCTGCAATGCGAGAGACCTGGGTTGGGAAGATCCCTTGGAGAAAGGAAAAGCTACCCACTCCAGTATTCTGGCCTGGAGAACTCCATGGACTGTACAGTCCATGGGGTCACAAAGAGTTGACACGACTGAGTGACTTTCACTTCACCCTAGATGTACTGACTCTCAAACTCCATTTTAATAAATCTGCTAGGTGATCTTCCCTGAAGAAGCTGAAGTTGAACGGTTCTACGAAGACCTCCAAGACCTTTTAGAACTAACACCCAAGAAAGATGTCCTTTTCATTATAGGGGACTGGAATGAAAAAGTAGGAAGTCAAGAAACACCTGGGGTAACAGGCAAATTTGGCTTTGGAATACGGAATGAAGCAGGGGCTAATAGAGTTTTGCCAAGAGAATGCACTGGTCATAGCAAACACCCGCTTCCAGCAACACAAGAGAGGACTCTACACATGGACATCACCAGATGGTCAACACTGAAATCAGACTGATTATATTCTTTGCAGCCAAAGATGGAGAAGCTCTATACAGTCAGCAAAAACAAGACCGAGAGCTGACTGTGGCTCAGACCATGAACTCCTTATTGCCAAATTTAGACTTAAGTTAAAGAAAGTAGGGAAAACCACTAGGCCATTCAGGTATGACCTAAATCAAATTCCTTATGATTATACATACAGTAGAAGTGAGAAATAGGTTTAAGGGCCTAGATCTGATAGACAGAGTGCCTGATGAACTATGGACGGAGGTTCATGACATTGTACAGGAGACAGGGATCAAGACTATCCCCATGGAAAAGAGAAGCAAAAAGCAAAATGGCTGTCTGGGAGGCCTTACAAATAGCTGTGAAAAGAAGAGAAGCAAAAAGCAAAGGAGAAAGGGAAAGATATAAGCATCTGAATGCAGAGTTCCAAAGAATAGCAAGGAGAGTTAAGAAAGCCTTCTTCAGTGATCAATGCAAAGAAATAGAGGAAAACAACAGAATGGGAAAGTCTAGAGATCTCTTGACCTTTCTCCAAAGAAGCCATACAGATGGCTAACAAACACATGGAAAGATGCTCAACATCACGCATTATCAGAGAAATGCAAATCAGAACCACAGTGAGGTACCATTTCACGCCAGTCAGAATGGCTGCGATCCAAAAGTCTACAAGCAATAAATGCTGGAGAGGGTGTGGAGAAAAGGGAACCTTTTACACTGTTGGTGGGAATGCAAACTAGTACAGCCACTATGGAGAACAGTGTGGAGATTCCTTAAAAAACTGGAAATAGAACTGCCATATGACCCAGAAATCCCACTGCTGGGCATACACACTGAGGAAACCAGAATTGAAAGAGATACCTGTACCCCAATGTTCATTGCAGCACTGTTTATAATAGCCAGGACATGGAAGCAACCTAGATGTCCATCAGCAGATGAATGGATAAGAAAGCTGTGGTACATATACACGATGGAGTATTACTCAGCCATTAAAAAGAATACATTTGAGTCAGTTCTAATGAGGTGGATGAAACTGGAGCCTATTATACAGAGTGAGGTAAGCCAGAAAGAAAAACACCAATACAGCATAATAATGCATATATATGGAATTTAGAAAGATGGTAATGATAACCCTGTATGTGAGACAGCAAAAGAGACATGGATGTATAGAACAGTCTTTTGGACTCTGTGGGAGAGGGCGAGGGTGGGATGATTTGGGGGAATGGCATTGAAACATGTATAATATCATATATGAAGTGAATTGCCAGTCCAGGTTTGATGCATGATACTGGATGCTTGGGGCTGGTGCATGGTACGGGGAGGGAGGAGGGAGGGAGGTTCAGGATGGGGAATGCGTGTATACCTGTGGTGGATTAATGTTGATGTATGGCAAAACCAATACAATATTGTAAAGTAATTAACCTCCAATTAAAACCAATAAATGTATATTAAAAAAGAATATTAGAGATACCAAGGGAACATTTCATGCAAAGATGGGCTTGATAAAGGACAGAAATGGTATGGACTTAATAGAAGCAGAAGATATTAAGAAGAGGTGTCAAGAATACACAGAAGAACTGTACAAAAGAGATCTTCATGACCAAGATAATCATGATGGTGTGATAACTCACCTAGAGCCAGACATCCTGGAATGTGCAGTCAAGTGGGCCTTAGAAAGCATCACTACGAACAAAGCTAGTGGAGGTGATGGAATTCCAGTGGAGCTATTTCAAATCCTGAAAGATGATGCTATGAAAGTGCTGCACTCAATATGCCAGCAAATTTGGAAAACTCAGCAGTGGCCACAGGACTGAAAAAGGTCAGTTTTCATTCCAAGACCAAAGAAAGGCAATGCCAAAGAATGCTCAAACTACTGCACAATTGCACTCATCTCACACGCTAGTAAAGTGATATTCAAAAGTCTCCAAGGCAGGCTTCAGCAATACGTGAACCGTGAGCTTCCACATGTTCAAGCTGGTTTTAGAAAAGGCAGAGGAACCAGAGATCAAATTGTCAACATCTGCTGGATCATAGAAAAAGCAAGAGAGTTCCAGAAAATCATCTATTTCTGCTTGATTGACTATGCCAAAGCCTTTGACTGTGTGGATCACAATAAACTGTGGAAAATTCTGAAAGAGATGGGAATACCAGACCACCTGACTTGCCTCTTGGGAAACCTGTATGCAGGTCAGGAAGCAACAGGTAGAACTGGGCATGGAACAACAGACTGGTTCCAAATAGGAAAAGGACTGCATCAAGGCTTTATATTGTCATTCTGCTTATTTAATTTATATGCAGAGTACATCATGAGAAATGCTGGGCTGTAAGAAGCACAAGCTGGAATCAAGATTGCTGGGAGAAATATCAATAACCTCAGATATGCAGATGACACCACCCTTATGACAGAAAGTGAAGAGGAACCAAAAGCCTCTTGACGAAAGCGTAAAGAGGAGAGTGAAAACATTGGCTTAAAGCGCAACATTCAGAAAACTAAGATCATGGCATCTGGTCCCATCACTTCATGGGAAATAGATGGGGAAACATTAGAAAGAGTGTCAGACTTTATTTGAGGGGGTCTAAAATTACTGCAGGTGGTGACTGCAGCCATGAAATTAAAAGACACTTACTCCTTGGAAGGAAAGTTATGACCAACCTAGATAGCATATTGAAAAGCAGAGACATTACTTTGCCAACAAAGGTCCATCTAGTCAAGGCTATAGTTTTTCCAGTGGTCACATATGGATGTGAAAGTTGGACTGTGAAGAAAGTTGAGTGCCAAAGAATTGATGCATTTGAACTATGATGTTGGAGAATACTCTTGAGAGTCCCTTGGACTGCAAGGAGATCCAATCAATACATTCTAAAGAAGATCAGTCCTGGGTGTTCTTTGGAAGGACTGATGCTAAAGCTGAAACTCCAATACTTCGGCCACCTCATGCGAAGAGATGACTCGTTGGAAAAAACCTCTGATGATAGGAGGGATTGGGGGCAGGAGGAGAAAGGGATGACAGAGCATGAGATGGCTGGATGGCATCAGCGACTCGATGGACATGAGTTTGGGTGAACTCTGGGAGTTGGTGATGGACAGGGAGGCCTGGTGTGCTGCGATTCATGGGGTTGCAAAGAGTTGGTCATGACTGAGCAACTGAACTGAACTGAGGTGATCCTCATGCACTTTCCATTTTCAGGTAACACTACTAAATGAACCAAAGTGGGATCGAAGATTGAATGCTTTGGAGCAATCAGAAAGTTCTCAGGAGCAGAGCTTGATTTGCAGGTGCCAGGAGGGTACTACAGGTGAAGGAAACAGCATTCGAGAAAGATTTTCAGATGCAAATCAGCCTTTACTCTGAAACTGCCAAATTCCTCATTATCTCCTTTGATTTTTTTTCTTAACTTCCTCAATCTGTTTGCTTTCTTGAATTTTGGATTTAAAAGTATATCTTGGGCAATTTATACACTATGATATGTTCATCAACCTGCTCAAGTAATTCTTTGAGAATCTCAACAAAACAAATGATCACTTGTGAGAAAACAGGAGTGTGTTTTTGAAAAGTTGTGCATAATCAAATATTTACCTTCAGACATCTATATAAATCACTACATATTTATATAAGAAGTCCTCAGTCACAGAGATTTTGTATTGTGGACCATTTTTATGAAGTTAATACCAATCTCCTTAATTTTTAATGGATTTCTGTGGCAGATCTAATATCCCAAATCTCCCTTCAAACTTGCAGCTAGGCTGAGATTTCTAAATCAAAAAATCTAACCCCTTTATTCCTTTACTTAAAATCTTTCAGTGATTCTTTATGGCCTCAGGACAAAGTCCAAGCACTTTACTATTTTTTATAGAACCTTTCACGACTGAGCGACTGTACTGAACTAAACTGAACTTCACTACTTAAGCTTACCTATATAGATTAAATTATGGGCAAAAAAATCCAAATGAACAAATATCAAAAAGTAGATAGAGACAGGCTATCTGCTGATGCTTGTTTAGTGATCTGTATTATTGTGCAATGGGAATGCTAATCAGCCCAAGTTTGGCCAGGGAAGGCGGCTTATGGTGATTGACAGTGGCCTGTGACCAGACTGAGCATCGTGGAACTCTATACGTAGTCCTGTTATTTTTGACTGTAGAACTTTTATTGCTTCTTCCACTTGATTCAACCTATAGAGCATTTTGGCGTAAAAGTATATAAGGGTGCATACACACACACACACACATATAATACACACACACAAATAATACTCACACACATATATATAATACACACACACACATATATTCAATACACACACACACACACACGGGCTTGCCCAGTGGCTCAGTGGTAAAGAATCTGCCTGCAATGCAGGAATGAAAGCCTCTCAGTCTTGTCTAACTCTTTGTGACCCCATGGACTGTACTATGCCAGGCTCCTCTGTCCATGGAATTCTCCAAGCCAGAATCCTGGAATGGGTAGCTGTTCCCTTCTCCAGGGGATCTTCCCAATCCTGGGATTGAACCCAGGTCTCCTGCATTGTGGGTGGATTTTTACCAGCTGAGCCACCAGGGAAGCTGAAGAGTACTGGAGTGGGTAGCCATCTCTTCTCCAGAGGATCTTTCCAACCCAGGAATCAAACTGGGGTCTCCTGCACTGTAGGCGGATTCAGGAGACGCAGGTTCAGTCACTGGGTCGGGAAGATCCCCTGGAGGAGGGCTTAGCAATCCACCCCAGTATTCTTGCCTGGAGACTCCCATGGACAGAGGAACCTGGAGGGCAACAGTCCATAGTGCCACAAAGAGTAGGACAGGACTGAAGCGACTGAGTACACACGCATACCTATATATATATATATATATATATATATACACACACAACCACATATACACACAACCACATATGTACACACACACATGCTTGCTTCAGGTTCCAGTATGACTGCACATGGCCTTGAATCAGACTATCCCACCCTTCTATTTGATCTAGGAGACCCGATGAAGGCTGATCAGGGATCCCTGGGGACAGTGACCTGCATGGTAGGGAGAGAAGGTTGGCTGCCTGGCTCAGACTTCCAGCTCTAAGTGAACTTCGAAACCCGCCACTCCAGCCCTCACCTCCATACCCCTCTGTCTTCAGGCCCAGCCTCCTCAAACACTATGCTTTCTCCCCATTCTAGTTGCCTCCACTCTAGTGACGCAGAGAAGGCTCTTCCCAGTGTCTTTTGCTGAGCTAACTTCCACTTTCACTTTACTTTTGATTAGAGGTTGCTTCCTCTAGAAACCCTGTCCTGACTCCCAGAGGCTGCAAGCTAGTTAGGAGTCCTTCCTGTGGGCTCCATAGCACCCTGCACTGCCCGCAGGCGCCTCACTCACGGCTCCCCACTATAAATGGTCACGCGTTTCTCTCCAGCATTGGACTGTCAGGTCCTGAAGGGAGGGGCTGCCTCCTCATCCTCAGTGTGCCTGACACAGAGTAAATGCTCCATGAGCCATTTATTAAATGAATAATTAAATGAATGAATACCTGGGTTGAGGGGCTTTGACTCGACAATAAATACCACACTTTTCCCCTCAAGTTAAAATCACCTAGCAAAAATGTTGGGCTGCATTATTTGCTTTAAATACGGCCAGCCTTTGGTTTCTTCCCGTGCTCTTTTCTTCTCTGTTCTTTGTAGTGCTCCGAGTCCCTTTGAGGGGGAACAGCAGGCGTCACCCAGGAACCTGGCGCTGAGCCTGCTGCACTGAAGTCCTGGCACCACATGCCTCCTGCGCCAGCAGCAAAGAAACGCTGGCCCTCAAACACCCTAGTAGCCGTGCTTACACCAGAGACAGACCCATGAGTCAAAGAGACAAAGAACATGCTTTCTATATGGCAATGTTTACTATTTTTGTAGAGGAGAACCAGTACAGCACATTCAGGAAAGGGGCTACTGACCTAGATTTTTTCAAATATAATTAATGATATTCCCTGGTGATGGCTCACCTAGAATTCAATTCATTTGAGCATGTGCAGGTGGGGAGGGGAGGGGGAATTGGATGAAGGTAGTAAAGATGTAAAAACTTAATGGAGAAACAGACACAGAGAATAGAATTATGGACATGGGGAGAGGGGAGGGAAGGGTGAGATGTATGGAAAGAGTAACAAGGAAACTCACATTACCATATGTAAAATAGATAGCCAACGGGAATTTGCCGTATGGCTCAGGAAACTCAAACAGGGGCTCTGTATTAACCTAGAGGGGTGTGATGGAGAGGGAGATGGGAAGGAGTTTCAAAAGGGAGGGGATATGTGTATATCTATGGCTGATTCATATTGAGGTTTGACAGAAAACAGCAAAATTCTGTAAAGCAATTATCCTTCAATAAAAAATAAATTTAAAAAAGAGGTACAAACTTCTAGATATAAGATACACCATGATAAATGCAATTAACGGTGCTGTACATTATACATGAAAGTTAAGTCAGGAAATCTCAAGTTCTCATCATGAGGAAAAAAAATTTTTTAATTTCTTTAATTTTGTATCTATATGAGATTATGAATGTTCACTAAACTTGTAATCATTTCATGATGTATGTAAGGCAAATCATTATGCTGTACATCATAAACTTATACAGTGCTAGATGTCAATTATATCTCAATAAAATCAGAAGGAAATAATTATGAGCATATATACATGTACACACATATATACATGGAAGCCCAATATACATATGTGTATCTATATATGCTTATATACATATTTATGCATCTATGTGGGCTTCCCTGGCGGCGCAGAGGATAAAGCGTCTGCCTGCAATGCAGGAGGCCCTGGATTCAATCCCTGAGTGGGGAAGATCCCCTGGAGAAGGAAATGGCAACCCACTCCAGTATTCTTGCCTGGAGAATCCCATGGACAGAGGAGCCTGGTGGGCTACAGTCCATGGGGTCGCAAAGAGTCGGACACGACTGAGCAACTTCACTTTCTTTCACTTTCTAAGCATCTATGTGTGTATATGCATGCATATGTATATATGCATATATAACAACATAAAGATATCTATATGTGCATATATTATATATATATATATATATATACACAAAGACCATGTACATATTTATAGTCTTGTAAAATTCTAATAATTTAGGTCAGAAGTCAGCAAACTTTTAATGTAAGGTCAGATTGGCTTTGTGGGCCACACCATGCTCTGATACAGCTATTCAGCTCTGCCACTGTACTGTGAAAACAGTCATGGACAGTATGTAACACATGAGCTTGGCTGTATTCCAAAAAAATTTTATTTAAAAACACGAGTGGGCTGGATTAGGCCCACTACCCACAGTTTGCCAAACCTCTTAGATTAGAGATGTGATTGGAAAACTTGGTAAATGGCATATAAAACAAATTACCTAAGGTTTTGATGGCCATATTATATAGTTTTATGAGATATACTCATATTGAATACTATGACAAAGCACAAATTCTATGGATAAGAACATAAACTGTGTCCCCTGGTTCGCAGAATTTAAATCGATTAAAATTATGAGAAAAAACAACTCCCTGTTACAAAAGGATTTATCCAAAGGACATACATTCTCTATTTTCATCTTTAATCATTATAATCATGTTGCCCAGCATCACTACTTTAAAACGCTCTGTGAATCATCCATATTTCCTCATCCATTCAGAAAGCTCTCAGGAAATGGATGTTTTAAAATTTCATACGTTTTTCCATAGAAAACAGAAATCATGTTTTGAAATCCTGAAAGAATCTGCAATAGCAACAGTGTTCTTTAAAGACAACCTAATCTTTCTGACACATGACATTTTACTCCTTTCTGGACCACATTCAGTTTTTGCCACCCAAACTTTTGACCAGAATAAAAGCTATGCCCTCAGCTTCCCCCAGCACAGCACCAATCAGGAATACTACGTGGAGCAGTGATGGTGGTCACAGGAACCATCTTTGTATGCCTGGGGTGAACGAACGTCCCGGCAAGAAATGACTGGGCGTTGTCCAATACAAGAAAGATGAAACAGGTGTCCTGAAGTGGTTAGCTGCATCTATAGCTAGCGTTGCCTTTCGCAATTTACCAAAGATTCAAGCACAAAAGGGACTGAAGACAAGTTCACATGGATTGCTGCTCCTGTGAATTTTTCTGGGGTCGAGACATGAACATTCAGAACTCTGCCATTTATTGTTTTCACTGAGCAGACTAGACCTTAGAGAGGAAAGTCTGGTGAGTCACTTCTTGACCTTTGATGTAGACCTGAACCTTTAAAATGTTCTAAATAATTTTTCCCAGAGTATGAATCTCTAAAACACAATACTGATCATTTCACAATTGAGAAAGAAAATTCATGGAATATATCAATATTTTGACTTCAGACTTTGAGCGTATCACTGTGTAAGAGGTATCTCAATATTTATTTTTACAGAACTCTTCCCTCCACTCTTAGTCTACATAAACTGAGTCTTTCAGAGTCAACATACCAGAGTTACTATCACTGCCTTTAAAGGCACTTCTACCTTTATTCCAAGTCTAACTTTTTGTACCTTCAGTAGAAGGCATTCTTTCTCCATTCTCAGAATTTTTAAGATAGTTTTGATGCTCATTTGTTCAGATATTTTTGAATTCACGTTTAATGTTAAAAATGTTCTAATACATCTGCTCTAAGAGCAATTATGGCCTCTTTCCACTATTCTTTATATATATGTGCATATATTTGGCTTTACCATTCTTAGTTGCAGCAACACAAGGTCTTTAGTTGCGGCACACAGGGTCTTTAGTTGCAGCATGTAGAATCTAGTTCCCTAACCAGGGACTGAACTTGAGCCCCCTTGCATTGGGAGCACAGAGTCTTAGCCACTGGACCACCAGGGGTCTATCCCTTATTCTTTCATCTGCTAGGTCACTGTGAGAATAGAGAACAAATGAAACCAGCAGCAGTTGTATTTTATAAATTCTAAATAGATAGAAATGCATTGCTTGGGATTCTGAGCAACACACAGAGAACATGAGCAACTGAGGAGAATCAAGACAAGGGAAATCAGGGTCGTGATGTGTCCACTGTCTCAGCCTCAGCCTCCCATGACTTTAGACAGTTTGTGAATATCTCAAAAAAGCAGTATATCTGTCAAAGAGCTAAAACCACAGTGGTATCCACACCCCATGAAAAGAAAGATGGGTTTAAAGTGGCATGGCTGATAGGATCTGGTTGTTGAATGATGGAGATGAAAAAGAAAGAATGAAGTAGCTGGTGAGCACAGACAGGCTTTAGACAACCAAAGTCATGCAACTGAACACCAATAATCAGTGACAACCAAAAAGTCTCTTTATATCTCATAATACCTGCCTCTTGTCCTAGCCCAGCATTTCCATAGCAGTTCTGTTTGGATGGAATAATAGCTTCTCCTTTATTCTAACCACTCACCATTCATGCTGGGCTTTTCTCTACCTTCCCCTCATCACCCCACCCCAGGTTTTCTTCTGTCAAGAAGGGAGATGAGTGTCTGCAAATAGCATTAGTTTGACAGTCATCTGCATCAGGAAAATTGCCTGCATCTCTGCTCAGCCAGCCAATCAGAAAGTTCCCATTATGCAAGGGGCTATCCATGATCTACTCTGCTCTGCGCCCTACCCAGTGGAGGCCAAAAATAAAGCGAAGCTTTTTTAAAGTTTGCATAGGCTGTTTCTGGAGAGAAGCCACACCCACTTTCTGTTTGGCATTGTGTGTGTGTGTGTGTGTGTGTGTGTGTGTGTGTGTGTGAATCTTCTGTCTTAAAAGAAGACAAAAGTTTTCCAGTTCCTTTCATAAGGTGCTTTAGTATTCTCACATTTTAATTTCCTCCTTTGGATTGGTATAATTACCATTCAAATTTGTTATACTCCAAAAATAAGCTAATTCCCCAAATATATTCAAACAGCCTACACACACACACACACACACACACACTACTGTCATCCACTCCATTACAACCTACATCATGGTGTTCATTTGGGAACTCTTCCATCCTTAGCCCTTGCTGACAGTTTTGTACCAAGACAACTTCCCTGTTTATTTCCCAACTTGGTGGTGCTAATAGGACCTGGTGTGCCTACTCCTGCAGCTGCTCCTTCACATGGTTCTGTTCACCAGTTCCACCTCAGTCAAAGCAGGTATTAGCTCACAGTGTTTGTGGACCAGATTATAAATCAACCCATTAGACAAAACTCCTCATTCATCTGTGAAGTGTCCTAGGATCACCAGCCTGCATAGTTTGTCGTAGAATGTATATAACAATCATACTTTGTGCTCTCATTTTCCTCCCTGTGCATTTGAAAAATATGCACAAATAACCAGCTTCTAATTTCCATTTGAAAGAAGCATAAGAAATCTATGTTTCATCTTAATCAATGAAAAAAATCCGTAATCATGAACAGAAAGTCAGAAAACACAGCCTCTGGATACGAGAGGATGAAGAGAGCATGCTGGACCAACTTAGATTCTGGTGAATGTGATGCGGGACTTAAAAAAATCCAAGGGGGATTTTCCCCAATCTTAAAGTTTTTATTGAATTTGTTACCATATTGCTTCTACTCTGTTTTGTTTTTTTGGCCATGAGGCATGTGGGATCTTAGCTCTCTGACCAGGGATCGAACCCGCACCTCCTGCATGGGAAGATGAAGTCTTGACCACTAGACCATGAGGGAAGGTCCTCCAAGAGGGATTAAAAAAAAAAATCTCTATTAATGTTTTTGTTTGTTTGTTTGTTTTTACCAGTTGAAAGATATGCCATAATAGAGTTCAGTGCTTCACCCACTTCTCTTAAATTTGATATTTTCTTTGTGGTTAGTGAACTCTGGGATCCCAGCTTTTACACAATGTGGTGCTCCTACCAGGATGACTCGCTAAGCTGGTGCGTGAACTGAATGTCTGTATCCCCTGAAAATCCTGTGCTGAAATACTAACTCCCCAGTGAGGTGTGTTAGAAGGTGGGGCCTTTGAGAGGTGCTTAGGTCATGAATAGGATCAGCATCCTTATAAAAGAGACCCCAGGGAGACCCTCATCCCTTTTTCCATTTGAGAACCCAAGAGGACACACTACCTATGAACCAGGAAGTGGCCTAAACCAGTGCTGAATCTGCCAGCATCCTGACTGTGAGAAATGAATTTCTGTCCAGGAAGATCCCCTGGAGAAGGAAATGGCAGCCCACTCCAGTATTCTTGCCTAGAGAATCCTATGGACAGAGGAGCCTGGTGGGCTATAGTTCATAGGGCCGCACAGGGTTGTACACGACTAAAGTGACTTAGCACACACATAAACCACCCAGTCTATAGCATTTTGTCATAGCAGCCTGAACTAAGACACTTATTAAACTATTTCAGATGATAAAAGCAACAGAACTTCAGAAAGTGAACAAAAGGAAACTTTATAATTCCATGCCCGTCACAAAGCTGTTTTACATTTTGTATCTCCCCTTCCAGACCTTTAAAATTTTGAATCTTTACTTTAAAACATTTCTATTAAACAAACACAAGAGCCAATTATAGAAGCCATCACAAAAAATTATAAAAGGAAAACAATTAGAATAATCCCTAATCCTTCTCCGGAGAGGAACTCTGTTAATATGTATAAATGCAGTTCTCTCTTCTTACATTAATGTATATTTTTAAATAGCTTATTTTTCAATGCTCTTATGACTCTGTTCTACCTTTATTCATTTGTTCATTCATTCAATAAAAATTTATTAAGCACCTACTATGTATCTGCCAGTACTTTATGGGGTAAAAATGAACTACGATGGTGCCATGGCCCCTCATGGTTCTCATGAGGTTTATAGCCTAACGTAGATAGATCTGAAAAAAATTACTAGTTTCTCTTTGTGGCCAAAATTATTGTCTATTGGCCTTAAAGCTTCATCTCCCTTTCAAACCTCTCCCCCTGTCTTGACCCTACAAATGCCAATGTCCTTCTACGGTTGAGCATTCACAAGCCTGCACCACAATTCAGGCGAGAGTGCCCTGGAACTCTCCATTCTTGCTTGTACATTTCACCCCCATGTCCTCCAAGGGCAGATGAGTCACTGAGTGTGGAGACAGTTCTATAGAGCACAGACTGTATCACCAAGTGGTCTTGCAAAAGCTTCTGATAATACTTACAAAGCTGTGAAAGTTCTGAGAATTCTACTGACAGGAAGGAGAGGGGTTTGGAAGAGGAAGTCAGATAGAACAGGTGGTCACAGCACAGCTATCTAAGAAGCTGGGCTAAGAAAGAGGAAGCATTCTCCCTGTTTGGCTTCCAGGCAGCACTCTCCTTTGGGGAAAAACAAACAAATTTTGTGGTGGCTGAAAGCCTAGAGGAACCAGAAGCCATATGCTGTGTGGTGCGGCAGCAGCCCAGGCCCCACGGCCTTGGAATGGGATGTTGCGTGAGTCTCCACGCCAGGTTCCGAGTGAGCCTCTTGCTCAACCAGACGCTGGGTGGAGTTCTCCCGAGCCAAGGTCCAGGGGCAGCTATTAGATTAGCTTCACACAAGTTGCTACTCTGATTTGCCTGTGGACTGTTTTTTAAAAATGTCTCCCTATGCTGCTTGGGAAAATGGCCAGTATCCTGACCTTCTCAATAAGATGAAGAAAAAGCTATTAAATGCATGATAAGGGTGTTCTGTGTTTGCACGGTCAGCTGGACCTTATATGGTCCACCTAGCAGCAGCAGCAGCAGCAGCAGTCATGGTCCATACCCCCAGAGGACTTCATTTTTTCATAAGGTTTGACTTTCCCTTTCTATAGAAGGACTAAGCCCAGAGGACCTTCTGATCCATTTTCGCATCCTCAGCACTGACATGTGGTTTCTTTTTGATACAAACCATGACTCGTGCTTGTTCACTACCTGTCCCACCCATGGGTGTCCCTCTCTACTCTTGGCTGAGTCCTGCCACTCCTACCTACTGCCCCCTTTCCACACTATGGCCCTACCACCACCTGCCTTCAGATCCACCACTCCGTTATGTGCTCCTGGGTCTCCCCTGCCTTCATCTCCCTGCCTTCCAGTCCCCCTTCACCACTGTGGCCTCTGCCATTCTCCACGACTCTTGCTGACACTGTCACAGTTGCTCAGAACTCCCAGGCCTGTCTGCTTCTCTGTGAAAGTCCTAACCATCTACTAAAGGCCTGCTGGAAATATCAGTCTCTCTGTGAAGCCTTGGCCCATCTTCCCAAGCAGAAGTGACCCTCCCTCTCTTCCCCCTTCAGGTACCACCAAGACTTTATTCATTCCCAGTGCAGGGCACCGTGCCTGATGTTGGGGTACCAGGTAGGTAAGACATGGCCTTTGTCCTGAGAACCTTCTGGATGCTCTGTCCACTTACGTGCAGATAAGCAGAGAGGTACAATGATAATGGCCAGGCATAAGCCCTCAACCATGACCTAACTGTGTTACCCTTCATAACACACAATTACAAGATAACACACATCTCTACTATCTGGTGAGTTGCTAGTCTGGTAAATCTCCAGTGGCAAAGGTTAGGTTTTAGTTTCCTTTGTCTTCTCTAGAACAAGGTCCTCAAGGATACATAGCCCACATTCCGTGAGGGTCAGTTTAATGAAATTAAAAGATAAAAATTCTGATTTGTGTAGTGATTTATAGGCATTGAGTCACTTTTCACAAGCTTGTCTAATTGACTCCTCCAGGACAGTGGTCCCTACTGTGGCTGCTTCCAAAAATGTTCTTCCCCAGGCTCCACCTGCAGAGGCATTGATGCAATTACTTGGTGTGGCCCAGGCATTGACATTTGAAAACAACAATCTTCTGGTGATTCTACCAGGCACTAGGAGGGAGAAGCTCTGCTTTCTAAGTGGACCAGGTACTACCTCCTCTTGGTTTGTGGGGAAGTGGAAGTGGAGAGAGATTAAATAATTTGCTTGCGTTCATGTAGCTTGTTAAGGATGGAATCAGGACACTGGTTCAGGATGGCCTCCCCCAGGGAAAGCAGCACAAATAGTGAAAACAGATCTCTGATTAATGTGCTGGGGCTTAGTGTAGAAAGCTGAGTGTGTGCTGGCTTCCTGGGGGAAGACAGGTCAACAGCAGCCGGGACCCCCAAGGGCAAGGTTACTAGGGTCAATGTCAAAGGCAAGAGAAGAGCTGCTTTCTTGTAGCAGGTCAGACAAAATGCCGCATTATTTACCATGTGCCTCTTTGCCTATCAATCTTTATCTTGATTAATGGTTTCCCTGAACTTACTTGCCCTCTTCCAGTGACTCAGTCCCAGATACTACAGCCTGGGGTGTTAATTTGGTTGATTAAAAAAAAGAGGGAACTGTTAGAAGTCATTTTATGGCTCCACAGGCCAAATTTCCCCAGAAACATTCACTTCTGCGATTCCGAGTTTCGTGAAAATGCCCAGGAATTAATTGGAAGTCATTCCTCACTTTTAACTTTTAACTTTGACCTTTGTTCAAAACCATGAAACCAGAAGAAGACTAAGAAACCATTAAACTAGCCCCTCGGTTGTACATAAATTGAATTCCAAAGTTTGTAAATCAATTGTTTGGAGTACAGAATAGACTTTCTTGCAGAAATCATCTTTAAAAACAGTGGTAAAATTCCCAAGCTCTCCCATAAAGTTTATCTTAGGCAGAAGATAACAAAGATTATTAACAGAGAGGAGAATTCCAGAAATTCTCCATGATTATTTTCTGGGAGCAAAGCAGAATAAAGAAGAGCAATAATCCCTGAGGCGGGGGAGGCGCTCAGTGTCTCCAGGCAAGTGAGAAATTCAGAGGACACACACAGTCTTTCACTTTTCAAGGCTGGATGAAAATGCCAGTAGAAATGATTACACAATTTATTATTTTATGTTGGGAACTGAGGGCACACACTTATACACACATGGATATGTGTATACATACAACCTTCCCATACTTATATATGTGCACATGTCCACACATGTCTACACACATACATGTTTACACACAGATGCACTAACATGGATTTGGGAGTCAAAAGAATCTCACACAGAAGAATAGCTTCCCAGTATCCTGCCTTTGAGTCTCTGGGTGATTCTGAGAATGAGGCAGGTTGGACAGGGCCCTATGGATCACTCCCCCATGACTTAGGATCTTCTATATGAACTCTTGAAGAAAATACCACATAATCATCAAGCCACATTTTTACCCTGCTCTTCTGCAAAGTAAAATGTTATCAGGAAACTTTGGTTGATCTCTGTTATACTGTAAAGCATGCAGTTAATTTCAGAGTATTATTCTGTATCACACTGACAATCTGAGCAGAGCTTTTTCCTTAGGATAGGATGTACAAGCACATTGCATTTTCATATTTTGCCTTCTTTAACAAAGCACAGGTCAAAGCATAAGTTGCATGAGAAAGTTCTTAACTATAAAAACAAATTGCATGCCACTATCTCATATCACATAGAAAAAACTAACTGAAAATAGACCATAGACCTAAACATTAACTGAAAAACATAAAACTCTTAGAAGAAAATTTAGGAGTAACTCTTTGTGACCTGGGATTAGGTAATGGTTTCTTAGATATGACACTGAAAACAAAAATGACAAGACAAAAGTGGTTACATTGGATTTCATCGAAGTAAAACATTTTTGTACTTCAAAGGACATTTTTATGAAAATGAGAAGATGATCCTACAGAATGGGAAAAAAATGTTTGCAAATCACATATTTGACAAGCAAGTTGTTTCTAGAATAAATAGAGAACTCTTGCAGCTAACAGTAAGATAAGCAACCTAATTTTTAAAGTGGGATAAAAATTTGATTACATATTTCTCCAAAGAAGATATACAAATGGCCAATGAAAAGATGACATGAAAATATACTTAGAGCCACATGTCACTAGAGAAATGCAAATCAAACCCACAATGAGATACTAGTTCACACCCACTAGAATAGTTAAACTAAAAAAGACAGACAATAACAAGTGTATGTGAAGATGTGGAGAAGTTCAACCCTCATACATACCTTGCTGATTGGAGTGTAAAATGCTGAACCACTGGGGAAAACAATTTGGTAGTTCATTAAAAAGTTAAATACAGAATTACCATATGATTCAGCAGTTCTGCTTCAAGAGAAATGAAAACATATGTACACACAAAGACTTATACAAAAATACTCATTCGCAGAATTTTTCAAAATAGCCAAAGTGAAAACAATTGAAATGTCCATCAATTTCAAAATGGATAAACACGAGGTAGCATATTTATGCAATACAATATTATTTGGTCATAAAAGGAAGTCTTGACACATGCTAAAACACAGGTGAACTTGACAACATCATGCTAAGTGAAACAAGTCAGACACATATTATATGATTCCATTTATATGAAACATCCAGAATATGCAAATCCATACAGCCGGATAGCAGATCAGTGGCTTCCTAGGGCTAAGGGAGGGGAAGATGGAGGGAGAAATGGGGAGTGGCTTTCTTTTTGGGGTGATGAAAATAGTCTGTGATTAGTGGTGATGGCGCTACAACTTTGTGAATATATTAAAGAATTGCTGGACTGTACATTTTAAAAGGATGAATTTTGTGATATGTGAGTAATATCTCAATAAAGCTGTTAAAAGAAACCCAGAATGCATGATCCCTATATCCAAAGAGGAGAGATTCAGAACCACCAGTTACTCTTTTATCAAGGGAGGATGGTCTGATGAAGAAGCACTGCCTTGTCACTGGAAACCTCTGATTGATTTCTCTCCTTTTGTTCACAGAGGTGAGCATGGGCAGACAGCTCTCTGCACAGAGTGAGATGTTCATCAGGATATGCAAAAATAGCATCCCACCCACCAAATATCTGTCATCTATGTTCAGATTGCTTTTTCATTTTCTCTCTCTCATTTTTTGAAAAAATCATTAAATAAGTACAGTTCCCCACTAGGAAGCTCTAACTTTGGATTGGATATGACTCAGGTCATATTCTCCGAAAACTCAATGATTTTTCTCCTGGAAGAGTATTTCTTCAATGGTGGTCTGAAGACAGCAGGTGGTCCTTGACCAGCCAGTAAATCAAGCATCTTATAGCTCCCTTGTTGACAGGGTGGGGCAGGAAGGATGAATGAGGACACAGTGGGGTGGGAATGGGGGTGAACAGGGTGGGGAGTGTCTGCCTTGACCAGAAAGGGCAGCTGCTTTCCGCTGGAAATAGAAGCTGAAAACTGGATTGTTTTAAAATGTAAAATCTTCATTTTTAAAAATGCTGCTAATCAAACTTTAGAAAAGTTAAATCACTTGCGCAGGCCAAACAAAGCATTTGTGGGCTGAGTTCCAGCCACAGACTACAAGTGTGTGACCTAGGCTATAGGTGGTCGCTGCCCTGGTTCTTTTGTACAATTAGCTCCAATATTTCAAATCAGAAAGTGAGTGTTGATAGGGTACTTGGAGTTGATAGGGTACTTGGAGTTCATCTAGCTTAACCTCTCACTTCATGTTAAAATCCCTTCTCTGAAACAAATGGTCCCCCTGAATTTAAGTAAGTTAATAATTGAAACCAGAAATGTGCAGTTTCTTTGTTAGCTTCTTATTTAAAACACTGTGGGGTAGGATTAAGTAAGGATGGAGGCAGAGGTGGGTTGAAGGGAACACGCTGAAGATAGAGGGCTGGAAGGGGCCTCAGTGTTGATTTTTTAAATGCTTCTCTGATTGCTAGTTGTAAGAGAGACACACTTAATTTTATTGGACTTTGTAGATACTAGCTTTATATTTTTATTTTTTTTTTAAACAAATTGAAGGTTTATAGCAACTCTGCATCAAGCAAGTCTATCACTGACATTTTTCCAATGGGATTTGCTCAGTTTGTGTCTCTATAACATGGTAATTCTTTTGCAATATTTCAAACTTTTTCATTGTTATTTTTACATTTGTTATGGTGATGTGTGATCAGTGATCTTTGAGATGACTATTGCAAAAGGATTATGACTCAATAAAGGCTCAGATAATGATTAGCATTTTTAGCAATAAAGTATTTATAAAGTCTGCAATCTTTTTAGACAAAACATTATTGCACACTTACTAGACTACGGTATAGTCTAGTAAACATTACTTTTATATGCACTGGGAAATGAAAACATTTGTATGACTCTTTACTGAGATATTTGCTTTATTGTAGTGGTCTGGAACTGAACCCACAATATCTATGAGGTGTATATATAGACAGATAGATAGATGTTTATATACATATATCTATATCTGTATGTAGATAGATAGTTTCTTCCCTGGTGGCTCAGATGGTAAAGAGTCTGCCTGCAATGCAAGAGACCTGGGTTTGATCCCTGGGTCGGGAATATCCCCTGGATAAGGGAATGGCAAAACACTCCAGTATTCTTGCCTGGAGAATCTCAAAGACAGAGGAGCCTGGCAGGCAACTGTCCATAGGGTCTCAAAGAGTCGGGCACGACTGAGTGACTAACACTTTAACTTTCATGCTTATATATGTATATTTTTAAACTCTAACTTATTAAAATGAATCAGTACATTTTGGGACTTAGGTTTCCTAGAATTCCCAGAAGGAAACAGAACATTGGACATGAAGTGGACCTGAGAACTATTGTTTGCCTACTCCTTCATTTTATAGTCAACAGAACTAAGATCCATTAGGTTTAAACTGTTTCTTTAAAGACATGTCAGACGTGACTGAATCCTAGTGTAATTAATATTTCTTTTATGAATCAAGTTGTAACTAGGATCCAAACAAAACTATGATCACTTTGAAATTTCCTGTAAACTTTGGTACCTGACTTTCTCAAAAGCACTCACTTTTTAAGATATATGAAGATTTTTTTAAAGCCAGTATTTATTTGACTTTCTGAGCTACCTTTAGTGGAATGATGAGGTAACTAACAAAAGTTATCTGTTAAGTAGAGCCAACTAGAGATAACTCATGATTCCAAAGACTGGGTGAGCATGAAGCACAGATAATCCCCACATCCCTTTTGACTAGATCTCATCTTCCTAACAAAACCCTCTTGCAAGCTGCTGAGAAATGTTGAATTAATTTGCGTTTCACTTCCTTTATGTGTCCTCTGAAAGAGATTTGGCAGATAGTGGGGAGGGCAAGGAGTAAAAGTGAAGGACCCAAAGAACCCCCAAAGTTCAGTCAATCCATCCCTAAATAATTGAAAATTGTGTGTACCTTGGCACAAAGTGCTGTGTTAAATTCTTTTGGTTACTTAAAGGGACAAAGAAAAATGGGGCAAAGCGAGTGTGTGGAGAGGAGCCTGTGGGATCACGCACTTGGCTTGCGTTGTTGGTTGGGTTTTGGTTTTTCTCTTGGTACAGCACCTACACACAAATTCGACAAACCAAAATAGGAATAAGAACAAAGGCAGTCACACTGACCTCTGATTAAATGTAGAGATAGTTATGAGTCACGTTAAAAGTCAATAAAAGCCCCAGTTCCGGTATTCATCAAGATTTTTTGCTGCATTTATACTTGGTCCTTCTCTTTAATTATATAGAGTTGCCCTCAATGTACTGAAATGATAGACTGGAGCACGATTACTTCAGCAGGGGATCAGAGCTTTTGAAAGTCATTATTCATGTTAGTCAAATGCTAAATTTCAGCCTGTCTCTCTTCTAAATGCAGTTAAGAACCTTCTAAACCTTTTGTGTGATGCCAGGAGGGAAAACAGTCTGGCAAATTCTGACAAGCATCTCTTCCAGAGCACATTTGTACTCCGTTAAGAAGCTTGAGCCAACTGCTGCTGGGTTGTCATGGCAACAGACATACACACCATTTACACATCAGCTTCTGAAATGAGCACAAAATAACAAAACCTTCGCGATAAGATGGGATGGGAAGTGAAGGGCGACATCATTGGTGCAGCCTAGCTAGACATGTTCTGTCTTCTAAAGAGCTCTAGCAGGCATGCTGCCCTCTTAGATTGTGTCATATTACAAGGCAGTGGAAAATTCATAGGATCTTCCCTACTCTGTGTTAACTTCAGGACAATTCAATCAGTTGCTTTCACCAAGTTCCCATTTCCTTTTCAAGCCCTGCTGACTAATTGATGTCAAACATTATTTCAGTAATTGCAGGGGGAAAAGAAGTGCCTGTTTTGCTTATTCCTCCAGGAAATAAATTTCCCTAATTTTCTATGGAGATTTTGTAGAGCACTCTTATATATAGGAGATGGAACCAGATGAGGAAGTGGTCTGTCATAGACCTATAGAAAATGAAGTTAACCATAGTTTGAAAGCCTTCTCTTGAAAATGCAGTTTAAAAATAAATAATAGCTAGTCACTCCAGTACTTCCTGAAGCATATGGCATCAACAATGAAATGGAATCATATGAAATAAATTCACAATGATGAAAAATTTAGACTGAGTGGAAGCTGGATCCCTGAAGGTAAATCTTAGTGATTTAAAGTTGAGAATAAGGAAGGAATGTATCCCCTCCATTAGCCTTGAAGGGAAACCACAGGAACTCTATTCATGAAAAGTAAAATTAGCTGTATGTTCAATTTTCATGACATTTGCTATTGCAATAAGCATTCCACAGCATGACTTAATTGCTGCTGAAACACCAAAGAGGAAAGTGAAGGAAGGAAAATAAAGCATTTGATCATTGAATGACTAAGCAGTCATGAATCCAGGAACATTCAGTGACTAGAGATGGAGTGAGCTTCGCATGCAATACATGACTAAAAGTTCCATTTCTAGTGGTAATAAAGTCTTTTCAACTGATTCATCACTCTTTTCCTTTCTGTAATTGTGAACACTCATCAGATGAGCTCTGACCTTAAAATGTCAAACTATCTCCTTTCAGTTGTGCTTTTCTATCTTGTAATATAAAAGCATTTATTGACTCAATTTTTAAACTCAGATTCTTTAAAATTCACATGAAACGGACATCCTACTACTATATTTGAGTGGATCAAATGTATTTAATCTCAAGTCTAGGGTAGAGGTATAGTCAAAACTACGGTTTTCCAGCGGTCACGTATGGATGTGAGAGGTGAACCATAAAGAAGGCTGAGTGCCAAAGAATTGATGCTTTCAAACTGTGGTGCTGGAGAAGACTCTTGAGGGTCCCTTGCACTGCAAGGAGATTAAAGCAGTCAATCCTAAAAGAAATCAATCCTGAAAATTCATTGGAAGTACTGATGCCAAAGTTCTAATACTTTGGCCACCTGATGAGAAGTGCCAACATTGGAAGAGACCCTGATGCTGGGAAAGATTGAGGGCAGGAGGAGAAGGGGGGTAACAGAAGATGAGATGGTTGGATGGCATCATGGACTCAATGGACATGAATTTGAGCAAACTCCAGGAGATAGTGAAGGACAGGGAAACCTGGTGTGCTGCAGTTTATTGGGTTGCAAAGAGTTGAATACGACTTAGCAACTGAACAAAAAGGATTGTCAGAGCTTCTGGCATAGAAAGTGGGGATTGGGAAAAGATGAATATACATACATACATACATATATATATACATATATATATATGTCACTCATGAAATTTTACATGGGTGTCAGAAACTTACATCATCAGTTCAGTTCAGTTCAGTTCAGTTGCTCAGTTGTGTCCAACTCTTTGCGACCCCATGAATCGCAGCACGCCAGGCCTCCCTGTCCATCACCCAACTCCCGGAGTTCACCCAAACTCATGTCCATCGAGTTGGTGATGCCATCCAGCCATCTCATCCTCTGTCATCCCCTTCTCCTCCTGCCCCCAATCCCTCCTAGCATCAGAGTCTTTCCAATGAGTCAGCTCTTCGCATGAGGTGGCCAAAGTACTGGAGTTTCAGCTTTAGCATCAGTCCTTCCAAAGAATATCCAGGACTGATCTCCTTTAGGATGGACTGGTTGGATCTCCTTGCAGTCCAAGGGACTCTCAAGAGTCTTCTCCAACACCTCAGTTCAAAAGCATCAATTCTTCGGTGCTCAGCTTTCTTCACAGTCCATACATGACCACTGGAAAAACCATAGCCTTGACTAGACGGACCTTTGTTTTCAAAGTAATGTCTCTGCTTTTGAATACGCTATCTAGGTTGGTCATAACTTTTCTTCCAAGGAGTAAGCGTCTTTTAATTACATCATAGCAGCCACAAAATAGGAGTCAAATGAACATAAAACCATGTTTACTACTCGAAACCAAAACTTTTGAATTTATGGTGAGAGAGGGATGGAGAGAAGATGGAAAAGCATGTCTGGTTATTCCCTCCCCTTCCCTTCATTACTGAGCTTGAGCTTTGGTGACTCCATTACTGGGGGTTATTTATTTAATAGCTGGCTTCACCCTACTGAGTACTTTCTCTCCCTTCTGTCATTCTGTGATTCATGCCAACTCTCTCCCTCTCCTTTCTTTTTGTCCTGAAAAAATACAATGAATGCATATGGAATTATTGGTACTTAAAAAAAATCAAGGTGAGACACAAGTGTGTGGTGGTATTTATTGCTTTTTCTCTGCAGACCGCTGTATGGTAGAGGGCAATTATAATTGATTTAGCCAGAAAATCTATTACTTGGAGAGGTGGAAAGAATGATCCATGTTGGTAATAAAGACAGTAGCGATGTGCAGAACTCAGATTTACAGCATGCACTTCTTTCTCTTCCTGGCTCTTCATTTCTCTCTGTGGACATATGCTGAGCACCTACCAGGAACCAGAAGCTGCCAAGCACAAAATTACAAAGAGAAATAAAATTGTATTTGTTCTCAGTGAGCTCAAAATCTAATAGGAAAGAAAAAAAATGTAATTTTATTGCTGTAAAATAGGAAACAAAGCTGTAAAATATACATAAATCCTGAGAAAATTCCAAAGGTAACAGAAATATAAATGTTCTTTTAAAAAAAATTGAGTTGAACAATCCTTGAATAACAGTTGTGTTTAGTGACAAGGACCCATAACAGAAATTTAGATTTGCCAATAAGTTAAAAGTTTGTCATTATACAAAATTGCTTAATAAGGAGCTAAGCTTTTCTAGAAAATTTATATGAGTAGATAACGTATTAGATCCATTTTGCTATTGTTCAGTCGCTAAATCGTGTCCAACTCTTTGCGACCCCATGGACTGTAGCCTGCCACATTTCTCTGTACATGGAACTTCCCAGGCAAGAATACTAGAGTGGGTTGCCATTTCCTTCTCCATGCTTCTTTCTATTAATTTCTGAATGTTTCATATTGCATTTAGAAAAACTGTAAAGTGGCTCCACCTGGTGGTCACTACCCAAAGTGTTTGAAATAGCCTTGCTATTTCAAATGTAACTAGCTCATTAATGCTTTACACTGAAATAGCAAACTGATACATGTTCCCAGAAAATCAGAAACAAAACGTTAATAATTCTCGCAAACTCAGTAATATACAGAATAATCTACCACCAAAAGAAAGCTTGTACATAGTACTCATTGGACAATATTGGATCTCCACTGTATAATAAGCATTTCTTATTCTGTTACTTTTTCTCTAGTTTTTTTTTTTTTTTTTTTTTTTTTTTTAAAGCAGGTATTCTTCTACACCAAACTTTCCTTCATTGCTCCCAGCATTTTAGCCAAAAAACACGATTGGTTGAAAATGTGTCCTATAATTTTGACATTCTAGTTTGGGCTGATTGCTTCCTCACAATGTGGTTTAATTTTTCGCCTATTCCTTGTAGCCTAATAAACTAGTAGTTTATCTAGGTTAAATGAAATCTTGCTTAGATGCCAATTCAGTTTTGTGGGTTTTTTTTCAGTAAGACTACTCATAGGTGATGCTGTGTGCTTCCTATTTTCATCAAAGCCCCAGGCACTGATAATCGCTGGCTGTGATGTGAAGATCAATTGGTGGGTTCCCCAAAATTTCCCATTAATAGTTTACACAGTCACTGATGATCACTGTCTCTATCCATTATTTCACAAGAATTTCAAAATTTTATAAATTCTGTTATTTCTTCTACATTCATTAGCTGGGATTTCTTCATCATCTATTTACTTACTGAAGTAAATTTCATACAGAGGAGAAAGTACAAATGTGTAGTTTACTTCTTTCAGACTATTTTTAGGATAATAAATTAGTGTTCTAGAAACCTTCAGAGGTTGCAAATGCTTGTGTGTGTTTCATTAAGAACTTAAGATTGTTGTATACTTAGTGTATTTCAACTAATAGGAGACATTCTTTTTGATGCCAAAACTGTACCACCTTTGGCCAATGTGTTTATTTTAAACACAAATACTCTAATAGGTAGCAAAGTTGTTAAGTTGTTACACTCTCGGGATAAATTCTTAGCACTTTCAAGGAGGTCGATTTGACAATATGTATCAGGAGCGTTGGGCTTCCCAGGTGACTTGGTGGTAAAGAAACCACCTGCCAATGCAAGAGACACAACAGGCTTGGGTTCCACCCCTGGGTTAGGAAGATCTCCTGGAGTAGGAATGGAAACCCACTCTAGTGTTCTTGCCTGGGAAATCCCATGGACAGAGGAACCTGGCTGGCTACAGTCCAGGGGGTCAAAAAGAGTCGGATGCAACTTAGCAACTAAATGACAACAACATTAAGAGCCTTAAAGATATTTATAGTCTTATATATACCCTAGTATCACACTTAAAGAAATCTTTTCTATGAAAATAGTCGGGTATTGATAATATTTGTACAAAGACAGTAACTCTGGCGAACAATTTAGAAAGCAATGTCAATAGGTTTTGATATATTTGTATGATGAAATATTATAGCTACTATGTGAAAAATCTAGTTTTTGAGGAATTTTTATTATCATGGAAACATTTTTATGATCCTATATTAATTCAAAGAAGACTACCAAAATATTATATACATAATATTATTCCAATTATTTCATACAAATATGTACATAAACAAAAGTCTAAGAAGATATACTTCAAAATGTTAATGATAGTTATATCTAGATGGTGGATTACAGAATTTTTAATGTCTCCTTTGCACCTTTTTATTTTACAAATGATCTTCAATAATATGTATCACAGTGTGTATGCACATGCTAAGTCAGGTTCAGTTCAGTTCAGTCGCTCAGTCGTGTCTTACTCTTTGCGACCCCATGAATTGCAGCACGCCAGGCCTCCCTGTCCATCACCAACTCCCGGAGTTCACTCAGACTCACGTTTGCCGTGTCCAATTCTTTTGGACCCTGGATGTGTAGCCCACCAGGCTCCCCTGCCCATGGGATTCTCCAGGCAAAAAAACTGGAGTGGGTTGCTGTGCCCTTCTCCAGGGGATCTTCCCGATCCAGGGATAAAACGAGTCTTCTGTACTGGCAGGGGCTTCTTTACCACTAGCATACCTGGGAAGCCCATGTATCACAGTATAAGCGAGTACTGAAATTTGCTTACTTGTTATTTTTGAGTAATAAACCACCAAAGTAAATGTCTTTTTCTGTGTTAGTAGCAACTGTGCAAAAAAAGAAGGAACCTTTTTTTTTCCTGAACCAAAAAGTTCATTCTGACTTAAAGAAGGAAAATAGAATTGAGTTGAATTTGAAACAAAACACAGAGGCGATGTGTTTTAAGCCTGGTATATTGCAGTCCATGGGGTCACAAAGAGTTGGACATGACTGAGAGATGGAACTGAACTGCCTGAAGATCTGATCATTGCAATTAATTATGCTTCTCCAAAAGTCAGTTTCTCCTGTGCTATCCAATGAATCTATCTGATATTCTGGCTTGATTCTTAATGTGAATGAGAGCATCGGCACAGATTAAGATGGATGTGTCTGCCATTTGTAACAGGTTTCCACAGGACATCTCCTCCCATCAGTTCCCTTCTTGATACTGACAGTTTCTAATTTTTGACATCCTAACGTCAAGTTCTCTTGCCTGGAAAATCCCATGGATGGAGGAGCTTGGAAGGCTGCAGTCCATGGGGCCGCTGAGGGTCGGACACGACTGAGCGACTTCATTTTCACTTTTCACTTTCATGCATTGGAGAAGGAAATGACAATCCACTCCACTGTTCTTGCCTGGAGAATCCCAGGGACGGGGGAGCCTGCTGGGCTGCCATCTATGGGGTCGCACAGAGTTGGACACGACTGAAGCGACTCAGCAGCAGCAGCAGCAAAGTCAAGTTGTCTCACCACCTCTAGTCCAAACCACTTATTAAGCCCTTAATTTCTGCTTTTCCTTATTACCAAAAATTACTTATGAAAGTATTCAATGTCAAAAGTAGATAACTCTGAAGAACTAAAAAAATAAAATTCACAAATCATTCTGTCAAAACATTTTAACCACAGTGCATAAATCCTATTTCCTGGACCTACGAGCTCTTTGGGGATAAGATGCTTATCAAGTGTATCCTTTGTTTCCCTTGTCCCTAGAACAGTACTCATTTCCTGGGTGTTTACTGATGGTGAAGGAAGGTGAAGAGGAGGAAGAAGAGAGGGGGAAAAGGAAAGCATTCCTGGTCAGGCAACTACATGGAAAAAGGCCTGGTTGGAGGGATAAGCTCTGGTGTTAGAGAGGCTAAGGGGACACAGCCCTGCCTGATAAGAGGGATCAGATGGAAAGTTATGGGAGAAGGTCTGTAGCAAATACGGCAAGACTGTGAAGAGTCTCAGCAGTTGGCTGGAGAGTTCGTCTATAGCTTGAGTTGGTAAGGGACCAGATGGAAATCTATCTTACTATATGAAACAGCCCTGTGTTCCTTAATTCTTTGAATCAAATAATTGATTTATAATGAAAGTTGGTGGCAAGAGGACCTACATATTAGACTTTTTAAAATGCCTCTATAACTATATAGAAATAAATCCATAAACTTAATGAGATTAGATACTTTTTACCTAAAGGAGAGCATGGCAACCCACTCCAGTATTCTTGCCTAGAGAATCCCCTGGACTGAGAAGCCTGACGGGCTACAGTTCATGGGGTCACAAAGAGTTGGACATGACTGAGCAACTAAGCACAGCATAGCACAGATACTTTTTAAGGTACAAGTTACACTGAATAAAATTCATCTTTTTTAGTGTATAGTTCTATGAGTTTTGACAAATGCCTAGATAGCATAACCCACATCACAATCAAGATTTAGAAGAGTTCCATCATAAGAAAAAGTTTTCCTTCAGACCTCTTTGCAGTCAACCTCTCCATCCAGCCCTTGGCAACCAAAGATTTGTTTTCTGTCCTTATCATATTGCTTTTCCCAGAATGTCATGTGAGCTGAATCACCCGGTGTGTAGCCTTTGGAGTGTGACTTCTTTCATGTAATCCATTTGAAAATAATCCATGTGGTTGCATGTATCTGTCCTGTTTTCTATTGCTGATTAGTATCTCCATGTATAGAGGTACCATAGTTTGTTTAATCATCCATAATTTAAGGGCAATAGATTCCTTTTAATATAACACAAATACTGTACCTTTGATCAGCCCAAATAAGATTTCTAAGTTTTAGAGATCTATTCACTAATTGTCAAAGGCACCTGAAGATAGGAAAAAGAGAAAATCCAACTACAGTATAATTTTGGAAATGTGAGTGTCACTGTGCACTAGACTCATTTTCAGAGCAGTCAGAGAGAGGAAGAATGGTTGAAGGTCTCCAGTACTGTGCCCTGGAGTGGCCTGACCCCCACAATGTTCCTGTAGGACATGGAAAGCTATTTTCTGAGCTTCTAGTTGCATATTTGAAAAATGAACTTTCTATCCTTTTTAGGTTTACAACATCCTTGGAGACCACGTCTGTGACTCTGGGTTAAATATCATTAGGTGAGTGATGAGACATGTGATCATAATGGAGGGAAGAAGAACCAAGAAAAGAGAAGACGGGGGTGGGAGGAGGAAGGGAGTGGACAGGGAGCGTGGAGGTGTGCGTGGCTCTCCACTGAACTGGCATGGGAAGGCCCTCTCTGCCTCATGCCCCGACCCTCAGGTTCTGGTGCTCACATGGGTGGTGGGAGTTCTAAGAATCTGATCGAAGATATAGTCAAAGGGGAAATGGATCATTTATTTAAAAGCTTCTACTTATTTAGTGGTTTGGTTCTTCTAGACAAAAAATTTTTTAAAAAATGGCATGTGTGGTAAATCGCTTCAGTTGTGTCCAACTCTTTGCGACCCCATGGACCATAGCTTACCAGGCTCCTCTGTCCATGGGATTCTCAGGCAAGAATAGTGGAGTGGATTGCTGTGCCCTCCTCCAGGGGGTCTTCCTGACCCAGGGATCAAATTAACCTCTCTTACATTTCCTGCATTGGCAGGCAGGTTCTTTACCATTAGTGCAATGGTGTTTAAATTTTCTGCTACTTGGAAATAATACCTTGGGTTTATATAGAAACTTCCAATTGAACAACAGTGGTCTGCGAGGCCAGAGCTGGGGGAGGACACTGGCTTCCCCTGGTAGCTCAGACAGTAAGGCGTCTGCCTATAATGCGAGAAACCGGGGTTTGATTCCTAGGTTGGGAAGATCCACTGGAGAAGGAAATGGCAACCCACTCCAGTGTTCATGCCTGGATAATGCCATGGACCAAGGACTTGGTAGGCTGCAGTCCACGGGGTCATAAAGGGTTGGACACAATTTAGCACCTTCAGTTTCACTTTCTAAAAAATCACAGAAAACAAAAAGAAAGTTCATTCTATTCCCCTCATTTCCACCCTAGAAATACTTGTGCCTTAAAAGGAGGGAAATGTAAAAGGTCTTTGGAATTTTAACTGAATTTCTGAAGACAAAGAAATTATCCTTTTACTCTTTTCAGAATATAATTGATTAAAATAAAACTTAGTTGCTGAAATTAAGAAGACCACATGTTTGTCTAAAGAAAATGCACACAGGGCTTAAAAGATATACTCTCTATGATGTGATGTATATGAATATTTCAACATGGCTTTGGAAACTCGGTTTGGGGCTTTAAGGAGCCATCACTCCCCCACACAGTCCCTCCAGTGAGTCACTTTTGTCAAGAAGAGTAAGAAGCAGATTTTACTAGAAATCAAGAATCAGAGCTGTGGGAGACTGAAACCTGGTCTTGAATGGGAAGACTGGGATGTATTAATGAGCTTCTTTCTGACTCTAAGTGATGTTTTCTTTGTCCTTTATCTCAGGGTATTTTGAAGCCAAATTCTAAGCATATTCATGAACGAAAGAAACTGAAGAAATTGCCTGGGATTAAGAGTTATAAAGACTTGGTTTTTCTGAGTCATGGGTGAGCCATTTTTGAAAGGATTGTGTTCAGAAAGACAGTTTTATAAATGAATGCTATGGATAGATAAAATTAAAGGTAAACAAAAGTATAAAATGCTACATAAGGGGTTTTTAAAATTTCCTAGTGCTGTATGGTTAATCAAGGGCTATTGTGTACGGAAGAGAGGGAAGTTGCTTCCATTGCTTGTATTTGGCTGTTAGTGTACTTTTATTAGATATTTATATGGGTGTGCATTTCACTACAAGTTGAATGGAGAGCTGAGTTCCATTATTTCAAGTCTCACGGGTTCATATTTATGAAATTCACACAAAGATAAGCTAAAGTCGACCTTTGCTTAGCAGATAAAAATAAAGGACTGAAGGGGAGATTGAAGAGATTGCTCTTTTAGAGCACTTTGGAAGATCAATATGCAAACAATCACAACACTAATTATAAATCCTTCTTGTTTCTCCTGAAAAACAAGCAGCCTCAGAATTTCTGGAGACATGAATTTTGTTACTCTATTTTGAATCACTGTAAATTTCTCTTTTTACTGTCCATTTTTAAAAGGGAAAAAAATCAAGGCATACTTTTAAAGAAACCATTTGTATGAATTTAGAAGATGAATTCTCCAGCAATTTCTTCACTGTGGCATGTGGGATGTTTCAGCTGTGGCATGTGAACTCTTAATTGAGACTTATGGGATGAAGTCCCCTGACCAGGGACTGAACTTTGAATCTGGGCCCCCAGAAATGGGATCTTGAAGTCCTAGCCACTGGACAACCAGGAAGTCCCCTCCCCAGCAATTTCTTTGGCTTGGTGACCCTTGGTATAGTGTAGGTTATAGCCATCTTAAGTGAAAGACCTTGACAATTTTAGAAAGAGTAAACAGAGGGAATATAAAGAAATAGAAAAATATAAAGAAAGACTATAAATAAAGCTGAGCACTGAAGAAATGATGATTTTGAACTGTGCTGTTGGAGAAGACTCTTGAGGGTCCCTTGGACTGCAAGGAGATCCTAAAGGAAATCAGTCCTGAATATTCATTGGAAGGCCTGATGCCGAAGCTGAAACTCCAATACTTTGGCCACTTGATGCGAAGAACTGACTTATTGGAAAAGACCCTGATGCTGGAAAAGATTGAAGGCAGGAGGAGAAGGGGATGACAGAGGATGAGATGGTTGGAGGGCATCACTGACTCAATGGACATGAGTCTGAGCAAGCTCCGGGAGTTGGACAGGGAAGCCTGGCATGCTGCAGTCCATGGGGTCGCAAAGACTTGGACATGACTGAGTGACTGAACTGAACTGACTGAGGCTCACGGTGGCCATGTCACAAATGGCAGACTAGGAGCACAGCCCCTTCTGAGTATACGGAAAAGGTCATTTTCCTGTGAGCGTGGGAACAGCCTTGAACCGAGTTTCTGCTAGGGAGGAAAGGGGCCCTTGAGTGCTGGTCACCACAACCGGGTGTGATTTTAGGTCTTGCTCTGCTCTGTTCTATGCTTCAAAGTGCCACCTGGGAAGGCACAGTGGTCAGAAGCCACCACCAGGATGGGAAACTCACTAAACAGGTGGGAAGAGGCAAGTTCCCTCGGTCAAGAGATCTCTAAACAGGGCTGGGGCCCTGAGACAGCAGAGCTTCCGGTTGTGGAGGGGAGGCTGGCGGGGTTGGCTTTCACTTGCTTTTGGAGAAGACAGGGTGCACTGTCGGGCCAAGACAACCTCTAGCTCTGAGCCCAAGAGGACTGTGTGTTCATGTTTCTTTCTGAGTGGTCCTCACCTCCCTGTCTGGCCTACAGAAGAATCCAGGGACTCAGGGTAGATATTTCATAGACTTTAACTTTTGGTCGGCGTTTCACCTCCATATGTTTCTCAATCACCTCTACATCTAGCACAGCACGGGAAGACAGTGTTTCCAGCAGACAACAGATACCTCTCTGATTGCAGTCAGACATCAGCAGCCCTGCAGTCCACCTTCAGGAGACTCCCAGAGCTGTGTGCATTAAAACTGGGCCCACATTTTGAGATGTGGGAGGCATGGTAAGATGGATTTTTCTTAATAGATAGTGCAGGAAGCTGGAAAAACAACTAGATTGAGAGCTGATTTGGGATTGAGTCCTGGAGGTAAAGATTCTTGCCATGAAAACCACTTTGGACTTGTACAGAAATGACTTTGAATCTTGGCTCTGTTCTGCCAGTCAGTAGTCCTTTAACTTCTCTGATTCTCAAAGTCCTCACTTGCTAAGTGGATACAAGGACCCACCTCAAAGGGCTGCGATGAGGATCAAATGAAAGAACGACTCATAGAGTGCCTGGCACGGTGCCGGGAAGTGCTGATAAGTGAGGAGTGACAGGGAGAAGAGAGTTTGGTTTGATGTGGGAAGAGGAAAGGTGAGATTTGGGCTGTGTCTAGGGACCGAGGGGCCATCAGTTCCTAACACTACCTGAGGCAGGAGAATCCTGGAAGCAGTTACCCCGGAAAAGGTGTTATAAGAAGGGGTGCACAAAAACCAAGTGCAAACTTCTCGCTAGGTGAAAAAAGAAAGAATATTGACTGCACGGAGAGGGTGAGTAGTCTGACTGATGTCTCCCAGATGATGAGAAGCAAGACCCTAAAACAAATCCCATGCCCTTGGTGGGGACACTCACATCTGCCCTCCACATTATTGTCTCAAGATGATACAGAAATGGAGACCCCTTAGGGGTAAGGGTGAAAAAAAATGTATTCTCTCCCTGAAGATTATGCTGTTCATCTTAAAACCAGGCAACTTCATTTTAGCTGTGGAGGAGATAGCAGGAAGTTGATGTCTAGTCCTTTGAGAGAGTGATAACAATGTGTGGGCTGCTCAGTTAAAAGTTAGACTAAAAGCCTAAAGCTAAACTGCACGATTTCCTGAAGAAATCAATGGGTTCTTTCACTCTTTTCCTTCTGTGTGTGGGATGTTATTATTTTAGATGCGAAACACAGAATTTTAACTCACATTAGGGAAAGAAAATGGAGGGAGAAAGAATGGGCCAGTCAGAGCTCTTCAGCCCCAGCAGGACTCCTGGCTCCTCTGCAACTGTGTGAGCTTGTCAAGGCCAGTAAGGCCTCCACAGAAAAACAGGCTTCCCTCTCTCCTGTTCTGGTTCTCTCATGCCCCCCTTGCCTCTGTTCCTCTATGTCAGCCTGGATTTAGGTCTTATATTGGGAAAAACATTCCCTGAATTGTTTCTGCAATCACATATAGTGTCACAGGAAAAAAGGTAGGGTTGATACCTTCTGAATCGGAATCATTTACTGATGATAACTTAAAAGGTAAATAAAGTATCCCTGCGTTCAGTTCAGTTCAGTCGCTCAGTTGTGTCCGACTATTAGTGACCCCATGAATCGCAGCATGCCAGGACTCCCTGTCCATCACCAACTCCTGGATTTCATTCAGATTCACGTCCATCGGGTCAGTGATGCCATCCAGCATTCTTCATCCTCTGTCATCCCCTTCTCCTCATGCTCCCAATCCCTCCTAGCATCAGTCTTTTCCAATGAGTCAACTCTTTGCATGAGGTAGCCAAAGTACTGGAGTTTCAGCGTTAGCATCATTCCTTCCAAAGAACACCCAGGATTGATCTCCTTTAGGATGGACAGGTTGGATCTCCTTGCAGTCCAAGGGACTCTCAAGAGTCTTCTCCAGCACCACAGTTCAAAAGCATCAATTCTTCGGCGCTCAGCCTTCTTCACAGTCCAACTCTCACATCCATACATGACCACAGGAAAAACCATAGCCTTGACTAGACGGACCTTAGTCGGCAAAGTAATGTCTCTGCTTTTGAATATGCTATCTAGGTTGGTCATAACTTTCCTTCCAAGGAGTAAGCGTCTTTTAATTTCATGGCTGCAATCACCATCTGCAGTGATTTTGGAGTCCTCAAAAATAAAGTCTGACACTGTTTCCACTGTCTCCCCATCTATTTCCCATGAAGCGATGGGACCAGATGCCATGATCTTCATTTTCTGAATATTGAGCTTTAAGTCAGCTTTTTCACTCTCCTCTTTCACTTTCATCAAGAGGCTTTTAGTTCCTCTTCACTTTCTGCCATAAGGGTGGTGTCATCTGCATATCTGAGGTTATTGATATTTCTCCTGGCAATCTTGATTCCAGCTTGTGTTTCTTCCAGTCCAGCGTTTCTCATGATGTACTCTGCATAGAAGTTAAATAAGCAGGGTGACAATATATAGCCTTGAGGTGCTCCTTTTCCTATTTGGAACCAGTCTGTTGTTCCATGTCCAGTTCTCCCTGTTGCTTCCTCACCTGCATACAGGTTTCTCAAGAGGCAGGTCTGGTGGTCTGGTATTCCCATCGCTTTCAGAATTTTCCACAGTTTCTTGTGATCCACACAGTCAAAGGCTTTGGCATAGTCAATCAAGCAGAAATAGATGTTTTTATGGGACTCTTTTGCTTTTTCCGATGATCCACTGGATGTTGGCAATTTGATCTCTGGTTCCTCTGCCTTTTCTAAAACCAGCTTGAACATCAGGAAGTTCACGGTTCACGTATTGCTGAAGCCTGGCTTAGAGAATTTTGAGCATTACTTTACTAGCATGTGAGATGAGTGCAATTGTGTGGTAGTTTGAGCATTCTTTGGCATTGCCTTTCTTTGGGATTGGAAAGAAAACTGACCTTTTCCAGTCTTGTGGCCACTGCTGAGTTTTCCAAATTTGCTGGCATATTGAGTGCAGCACTTTCACAGAATCATCTTTCAGGATTTGAAATAGCTCCACTGGAATTTCATCGCCTCCACTAGCTTTGTTCGTAGTGATGCTTTCTAAGGCTCACTTGACTTCACATTCCAGAATGTCTGGCTCTAGATGCGTGATCACACCATCATGATTATCCAGGTCGTGAAGATCTTTTTGTACAGTTCTTCTGTGTATTCTTGCCACCTCTTCTTAATATCTTCTGCTTCTGTTAGGTCCAGACCATTTCTGTCCTTTATTGAGCCAATCTTTGCAAGAAATGTTCCCTTGGTATCTCTAATTTTCTTGAAGAGATCTCTAGTCTTTCCCATTCTGTTCTTTTGCTCTATTTCTTTGCATTGATCGCTGAAGAAGGCTTTCTTAACTCTCCTTGCTATTCTTTGGAACTCTGCATTCAGATGCTTCTTTCCTTTTCTCCTTTGCTTTTCGCTTCTTTTCTTTTCACAGCTATTTGTAGGGCCTCTGCAGACAGCCATTTTGCTTTTTGCATTTCTTTTCCATGGGGATGGTCTTGATCCCTGTCTCCCATACAGTGTCATGAACCTCATTCCATAGTTCATCAGGCACTCTGTCTATCAGATCTAGGCCCTTAAATCTATTTCTCATTTCCACTATATAATCATAAGGGATTTTATTTAGGTCATACCTGAATAGTCTAATGGTTCTCCCTGTTTTCTTCAATTTAAGTCTGAATTTGGTAATAAGGAGTTCATGATCTAAGCCACAGTCAGCTCCCGGTCTTGTTTTTGTTGACTGTATAGAGCTTCTTCATCTTTGGCTGCAAAGAATATAGTCAATCTGATTTCGGTGTTGACCATCTGGTGATGTCCATGTGTAGAGTCTTCTCTTGTGTTGTTGGAAGCGGGTGTTTGCTATGACCAGTGCATTTTCTTGGCAAAACTCTATTAGTCTTTGCCCTGCTTCATTCTGCATTCCAAGGCCAAATTTGCCTGTTACTCCAGGTGTTTCTTGACTTCCTACTTTTGCATTTCAGTCCCCTATAATGAAAAGGACATCTTTTTGGGGTGTTAGTTCTAAAAGGTCTTGTAGGTCTTCATAGAACCATTCAGCTTCAGCTTCTTCAGTGTTACTGGTTGGGGCATAGACTTGGATAACTGTGATATTGAATGGTTTGCCATGGAAATGAACAGAGATCATTCTGTTGTTTTTGAGATTGCTTCCAAGTACTGCATTTCAAGCTCTTTTGTTGACCATGATGGCTACTCCATTTCTTCTAAGGGATTCCTGCCCACAGTAGTAGATATAATGGTCATCTGAGTTAAATTCATCAATTTCAGTCCATTTTAGTTCGCTGATTCCTAGAATGTCAGCATTCACTCTTGCCATCTCTTGTTTGACCACTTCCAGTTTGCCTTGATTCATGGACCTGACATTCCAGGTTCCTATGCAATATTGCTCTTTACAGCATTGGACCTTGCTTCTATCACCAGTTACATCCACAGCTGGGTATTGTTTTTGCTTTGGCTCCATCCCTTCATTCTTTCTTGAGTTATTTCTCTACTGACCTACAGTAGCATATTGGGCACCTACTGACCTGGGGAGTCCCTCTTTCAGTATCCTATCATTTTGCCTTTTCATACTGTTCATGGGGTTCTCAGGGCAAGAATACTGGAGTGGTTTGCCATTCCCTTCTCCAGTGGACCACATTCTGTCAGACCTCTCCACCATGACCCGCCTGTCTTGGGTTGCCCTGCAGGCATGGCTTAATTTCCTTGAGTTAGACAAGGCTGTGGTCCTAGTGTGATTAGGTTGACTAGATTTCTGTGAGTATGGTTTCAGTGTGTCTGCCCTCTGATGCCCTCTTGCAACACCTACCATCTTACTTGAGTTTCTGTTACCTTGGGCATGGGGTATCTCTTCACGGCTGCTCCAGCAAAGTGTGAAGGTATAAGAGAAACTGAGTAGTTCCCACTAATACTCCCAGGGCAGTGACAAAGCACATCAGGACTCCAGAGAGGTTCCTTGTCTGTAATTTGTCTAGAGCTTCTGGAGATGGGAACAGAGCCAGGAGGACCATGGAGACCTGAGGGGTTGTCCACTATGGTAATCACTGTTTGCCCAGGCTTTGTGGGGATCAGAGATTTTACCACCTGCACATGATTCTACCTTATAAAAATACACTCAGTAATAGATCCTACTCTGCAGTGAAGACGCACAAATGTGCATGCAACAACGCAGATGAATCTTGAATGTAGTATGCTAAATGAAAGAAGCCAAACTCAGAAGGCTACAGCTCTAGATTCCATGTAGAAAACGTTCTGGAAAAGATAAAACTATAAGAACAGAAAGCAGACCACTGGTTGATGAAGGCTTGGGTTGACTACAAAGGAGCATGAGGGAATGTTTAAGGTTGTGGAACTTTTCATATCATGATTGTTGTGGTAGGCACACAACTATACATGTTTATCAAGATTCACACATGCGTGCGTGCGAAGTTGCTTCAGTCGTGTCTGACTCTGTGCTGTCTCATAGACTGCAGCCCACCAGGCTCCTCTGCCCATGGGATTCTCCAGGCAAGAATACTGGAGTGGGTGGCTGTGCCCTCTTATAGGGGATCTTCCTGATGCAGGGATCAAACTGGCATCTCTTATATCTAGCTTGCATTAGCAGGTGGGTTCTTAACCACTAGCGTCACCTAGGAAGCCCAAGACTATACACTAAAAAATGGATGTAAATTAAACCTCAAAAAACTTGATTAATTTTTTAAGAAAGAACAATTAACAAAGATTAAATGACATATATATACACACACACATATATATATATGTATTTAGACTGAAGTGTGTGGATGTCTATAACTAACTTTGAAAGCATTTTTTTGTTCATTTGTTTTTAATTTTTGGTTGTGCTACAGGGCTTGTGGGATCTTAGTTTCCCAACCACGTGTTGAACACACGTCCGAACCAGTGCAAGCATGGAAACCTAACCACTGGACAGCCGGGAAATTCCCTGAAAGCACTGAAAATAAGATTGATTGATGGATTGCTAGAGGGACGGATATATGGATAGGTATAAGATAAAGCAAGTATAGTAAAATATTAGTGGTAGAATCTAAGTGGTAGTTATTTGGATAGTCCCACTATAATTCTTTCAACCTTTCTGTGTGTAAAAATTGTGCTTATGAAATCTTGAAAATCATTTAAAAATACATCTAACACATTCCTTCATCATCTGCACCACTTAGAGGGTGCTTTCAGGCCCACAAAATTGCTTTCATAGTTTCTGACAGCTCAAAGAAGCATCTTTTCTCTCCCTTTGAAACCATCCTGACAGAAGTAAAGCTTCCTCTTGGTCCACAGGGGGAATCTCTTGAGATTATTTGCAGGCTCATTTGCATGTATTTGCTATCCTCTCATTAACACAATATTAGCAAGTCAGTCCTTTATGGCTTTTTGTCACTTGCTTGAACACTGAAGAATTGGATTAATTCGACTCTATTCATACAAAAACCTTAGGAAACAAAGCTCTGGGCAGCAGCAATTCAGATGGTTAGCAAATATCTCAGACTCTGTTTTTCTTGATCTTGCCTCTTTTTGGGGGAGGCTCTGGTTTAAGATGCCTCTTTCCGTTACATTCTATGATGAAGATCCATGCTAATCTACCCAGCCATAAGCACAAGGGCATCCTAGTATCTTGCAAACCAGGTACCCACCTGTGACGGGATAAGGAATGGTTGGATGTGTGTCCAAATCACCCTTCATGTGGTAGGGGATGAAAAGATTTATCCTTCATAGAGTGTGTAGGGATAGTTTTCTGAAAGTAGATACACAAACCCATTTCTGGTTACCCTGATCTTTTAAACACTCCATATTATCATCTGAGTACAGACAGAGCAGCACAGCATGGCTAGAAAGTCAGAGACAACCAGGTTATGTGAAAATTAAGTGGACTGTTCAGTCCCCATCCAATTCAACCCACTTTTATAATTATAATAATTTTAAGGTATATTTCAGTGAATCAGATTAGATATATTCAAAATGCCCAAACTCTGTAGGCCTCCATTTGAATTTGACTGTGTTGATCCAGTCTAAAGATTATTTATGGATACTGACTGTCAGAAAAGTACTCAAGTTATGTTGTTAAATGAAACAAGCAAGGTGCAGACGGAGTCTATGAAAATAACATATTGATCATATTTTAGAAAAAGAAATGGGAGCACTGTGCCGTACGATGAGGGGCTGGGAATTCTAGATGACTTTCCCTCCTCTCTTATGTGGGGTTTTTTTCTTTCTTTTTTTTTTTTTTTAAAGATTTACTTAATTATGGCTGTGCTGGGTCTTTGGTGCTGCACCCGGGCTTTCTCTCGTTGCAGCGAGTGGGGGCTACTCTTCGTTGCAGTGCGTGTGCTTCTCGTTGCAGGGGTTTCTCTTGCTGCAGAGCACAAGCTCTAGGCACTCGGGCTTCATTAGTTGTGTCCTGTGGACCAGGAATCAAATCCAGGCCCCCTGTGTTGGCAGGCAGGTTTACCACTGAGCCACCAGGGAAGCTCTCTTATGGTTTTTTGTATTGTGTGGTTATTATACAACAAAGATGTAATAGTTTTGTATCAGATCAAAACAAACTAAAGACGTTTATTCTTTAGAGCTAGTCCACAGTCATCATGTCTTTACAACTGGGGTCTGTGTGTGTACCCAAACATACAGACATATTCCTACACAGTTAAACAATGTCTTGGATCTTGATATAGAAAAACTGGTACTCACACAGTGGCTTGTTTTTAGGCTAAGATGGCTTCTATCCCCTAAGACTCTTCCCCTACCCCATCCTAATACACTGGCTTAATGCTATGGAGAAAGTTTGTAATTTTGGTAATTTTCTGCTTCCAGCCAGAGTCCAAGATGTTATTCCAGTGATTAACTTTGGGTCTCTTTAGATCTCTCCACCAACAACCAATCTGAGGATTAAAGGCTTTAAGACTCGCCACCAAGCTCTGAGTCCTCTAATCCCACTGCTGTTTTCATTTTTTAAATTTTGGTTAGTTGTATTCAAATTTGTTTCTTCTTCATTTCCTTCCTCTTTTCCTCCACATTCTCTCTTTTGTCCATCCTTTGCTGGAGACAGCTAAAATATCTGTCCAGGTCAATGTACATACAAAGAGAGCACTTTCTCAATCAACAGAACCCCTTGAATTATTCAAAGTATCTTCTGTTCTCAGGTTTCCAATCCTTTTTTCCTTGACAGTATAAGCTGGAATGGGGCATTTGGCAGTGGCACTCCAGACTCAATTGTTCAGGCAGGAAGGACGAGGGTAAGGCTCCTATAGAAATAACTAATCGTTTAGATGATGAGAAAATAGGTAAAGTCATGTTTGAAGCGATGTAGCTAATTCTTCTGGAGAAGAAAATGGCAACCCACTCCAGTATTCTTGCCTGGAGAATCCCAGGAACAGAGGAGCCTAGTGGGCTGCCGTCTATGTGGTTGCACAGAGTCGGATACGACTGAAGCAACTTAGCAGCTAATTCTTCACTTTCACT
The DNA here is from genome assembly GCA_917880005.1 of Nanger dama. NCBI lineage: Eukaryota > Metazoa > Chordata > Mammalia > Artiodactyla > Bovidae > Nanger > Nanger dama. The sequence continues at coordinate 6,153,838 of CAKJTW010000032.1, read as the reverse complement.
TTTCACTTTCATGCATTGGAGAAGGAAATGGCAACCCACTCCAGTGTTCTTGCCTGGAGAGTCCCAGGGACGGTGGGCTGCTGTCTATGGGGTTGCACAGAGTCGGACACGACTGAAGTGACTTAGCAGCAGCAGCAGCAGCTAATTCTTACACCAGTATGAATACTGGGCACTACAACAAAATACAGCCAAATTCTCAGTAACTGGCAGAACAGCTGGTAAACAGGATGTGGAACTGGGGGAGAAACTCAGGCCCTGGGGAGCTGGCCTACCTGCTGTCTGGGCTGAGGCTGTTCATGGGCAACTTTATGAGGTGGCTAGACTGAAACCTGGTCTTCTCTCATGGCTCAGTAGTAAAGAATCTGCCTGCCAATGCAGGAGACTTTGGTTCAATCCCTGGATTGGGAAGATGCCCTGGAGGAGGAAATGGCAACTCTAGTATTCTTGCCTGGGAAATCCCATGGACAGAGGAGCCTGGCTGGGAACTACAGTCAATGGGGTCGCAGAGTCAGACACAACTGAGCGACTGAATACGTAGCATGCATGCAGACTGAAACCTAGGATAATACGTGATCTGTGGATTATAGCAATGCTCTTGAAGGTTTTTTTACTTGTTTTTTTATACTTGGGGTGACCCCTTGCTCGCTTCCTCCCAAGTCTTTAAATTTATGGCTTTCAAGGAAACAGAAATCAAGAAAGGAACTCATGGGGTGTAAGACAGGACAGAACCACCATGGAAAACAGTCAGACGGTTCCTTTAAAAACTTAAAACAGAGCTACCATATGATTCAGTGATCCCACTCCTGGACATGTATCCAAAGGGAGCTCTAATTCCAAAAGCCACATGCACCCCAATGTTCACAGCAGCACTGTCTACAATAGCCAAGACATGGGAGAAACCTAAATGTATACTGACAGATGAGTGGATAAAGGAGATGTGGTACATATAAACAGTGAAATATTAGCCACAAAAAGAACTAAATAATGCCATTTGCAGCGACATGGATGGACCTTGAGATTAACATACTAAGTGAAATAAGTCAAACGGAGAAAGACAAATATTATATGAAATCACTACATGTGGAATCTAAAAAATGATGCCAATGAATGTACAAAACAGAAACAGACTCAGACAGAAAACAAACTTATGGTTATTAAAGGGGAAAGCAGGGGGTGCACATGGGGATAAACTAGGAGTCTGAGATCAGTAGATACAGACTATGTAAAAGATAAGTTCCTATTGTATAACACAGAGAACTATATTCAACATCTCATAATAAGCTATAATGGAAAAGAATATGAAATATATATATACACATTCAGTTCAGTTCAGTCACTCAGTCATGTCCAACTCTTTCCGACCTCATGGACTGCAGGGAGTGGAGGACATCAGGCCTCCTTGTCCATCACCAACTCTTGGAGCTTGCTCAAACTCATATCCATTGAGCTGGTGATGCCATCCAGCCATCTTATCCTCTGTCATCCCCTTCTCCTCCTGCCTTCAGTCTTTCCCAGCATCATGGTCTTTTCCAAGGAGTCAGTTCTTTGCATCAGGTAGCCAGAGTTTTGGAGTTTCAGCTTCAGAATCAGTCCTTCCAATGAGTATTCAGGACTGATTTCCTTTAGGATGGACTGGTTGGATCTCCTTGCAGTCCAAGGGACTCTCAAGAGTCTTCTCCAACACCACAATTCAAAAGCATCCATTCTTCAGCACTCAGCTTTCTTTTTAGTACAACTCTCATATCCATACACACACATATATATATATATATACACACACACACATACATGTGTAACTGAATTACTCTGCTGGACACCAGAAACTAATCCAATTTTGTAAATCAACTATACTTCAACTTTTAAAAAAAGAATCGAGAAGACCACCTTGAATCAGCAACAGCACCACAACGAATTTGACATTTGGGAGCAAGTCTAATGGTGTCAGAACAAGGGGAAGCAAATCAGGAAAGGCAACAATATGGCTTCTTCTCTGGTCTAGGATGTTTGGGTGTCTGTACCCAAGCTGAAAAGCTCAATCTGCAGCCATATGGTTTCCCCAAGCTGGTGAAAAATCCTGAGTGTGAGGAGCCCTGGGGAGAAATGTGAGAGTCGTTTCAGCCCGACAGCACGTCTGTCGACCCTCCCCAGATAACAGGTGAGCCAGGAAAGCCGATAGCCAGCCAGACTGCTCTGTAAGCCGATGCTGGGTCTTTGGCAAGCACTAGTCATCTGCCAAGTGGGCGGCCTTGCGTGGAGGCAGGCGGCTGGGAAAGGTGCCCTGCATATTGCTCCATCCACTGGCCCCCCTGGGGCCTGCCCAGCACCAACCGTGGCCTCCGTTTCATCTGGTGACACAGGTATTTAGAAGACTCCGAGACCTTCCTATGAACCAGACTGCCTTCCACAGCCACATTGCATAAGGAATAACCGGCTGGGTTCTTCTTACCTCCGAGTGTAGGAGAGCCGCCAGTCTAGGAGAGCCCTCCTTCAGACTCACACCTGCACTCCCAACCACTGTCCAGAGGCAGGTCTGTGCAACTCAGACTGCTGCCTACCAGTCCCCTTCATGCCCCATCATGATCAAGAAAACCCCCACACCGAGTCAGGAAAAGGGCCAAACCAGACAACCAGACAGCCACGTCACATTAACACTGGGAAGGAAGTGGCCAATGGGATCTTGGGGACACCAGCATTTCTGACCCCCAAATGCCTATCAGCTGTGTCACTGTTCTCCTTTCAGGGACAAGAGAGCTCATCTCCATTCTTTCCCCTGGGCCCGCGGAGGGCGTCACCTGTAGTCTCCTCCATCCACGCTCTCCCCAGACGTGGGGCAAAGCAGTAAGCTCCCCTTGACCCATGCCACCTGGATGCATTTACTTGTACTGCAAACTGCCCGGGGACACGCCGTGGGTGGAAAGCACCCTGGCTTCCCAGATCAGGAGTTAGCTGCACCCCCAGGAGCCAGAGTGGTTTTCCCCTGGCAGGACTGAGTTGCCTCCTGCCTCGCATGGTGCGAGCTGGCCCGATAAGGGGGGTAAAGTGGTGTGATGGTAGGCGCTGAGGAGGGGCATGCCTTCTCCAGCAGGGCGTTTCCTCCAGACCAGAGTGTGGAGGTGGCCACGGCAGCCCCTTCACCCCGTCCCAAATGTCACCACTGCCAGACTCTCAGACCCCGAAGAGCTACTGCTGCATGTGCCAAGCACTGTGCTAGGCGCTTGACATACTTCATGTCTTTTAATTTCCCCAGTAACATTGCAAGGCTGGTGTCATTATAACAACCGTTTTGGACTTAAGGAAGTGGACATTCAGAGAAGTAGAGGGACCTGCCCACAACAGCTAAGATGTAGAAGAGGGATGTGACCTCCCTGTTACCAATGTTTACACACTTTCCAGGTTTTCTCTCCTTTCGCCATCCCTCAACTTCAGCAGACTCAAGGTGAGTCAGGGTCATTCTTATCCGTGCCCACCCCTCATGGCCAGACCCCGAGCGGACACTGCCATCATTCAGAAAGCCGGGTGCCCGCTTTGCTCTGTCTAGACCCCTTTGTACCTGGAGGGCTCAGGTAAGCAGCTTGATAAGGTTTTCAGGATGTCAGATAAGTACCTCCTCAAGATAACTGCCCACCGTCACATATTTGGGGCTTTCTCTGCTGGTATCTTTTATTTTTATTATTTTCTTTAGACAACTGATTTAATTGATGGCTTCTTTTAAAATTCAACTATCCCTAAGAAGGACATTACAGCTCATACATTGGTTTCATTATTTTCCACCCTGCACAATTATAGACTGTAAATCATGTAAATATCTCATTACAGACTCTGGCAGTGAAAAGAAGTAGTGAGAGGGACTAGAGGAAAATTGGTTTTGGAGGTCACTGCTTTAATGTGAATATATGTTTGACTGAATTCAAACATTTTCAAGAACGCTAGGTGCCAGAAGTTCTGCTAAGGGTTACAGGCGTTAGGGGAGCACAATAAGAATTGCATTCTACCTGGGAGATGTGAATACAAACTATGTACTAAGTCATATTAGGGACTCATTATTCATTTTATTAGGCAGTTAAATAGAAAAAGGCCCTTAGTTTCTAGAGATGCTCTTACTAAAATATTTAGAGTTGAGATGTCAAAATGCCTGAAATGTATTTTAAACTATTTCAGCAGGAAAACAGATGAAGCAAATGTGGCAAAATGTTAATAATTGTTAAGTTAGATGATGGGTATATGAGATTCATTATATTATTTTCTCTACTTTCCTGAACATCTGAAAATTTTTCACAGTAAAAGGTAAAAAAGAAAAACAAAGCTTTCCAGAAGCTCAAAATCAAAGTTCTATTGCAAGGATGACAAATGGTTTTGTAGTAAGCAGAATTCTAATATGGTCCCATGATTCCTGCTCCTGGTATATACATGCTCTGTATCATTTCCTTAGGCGGAGTGTGGGCCAGGCTTGTGAATATGATGAGGTTTTACTTCCATGATTAGGTTTCAGTATATGGCAAAGATTTAAAAATTTACACATGTAATTAAGGTCCCAGATCAGTTGATTTCAAACTAAACAAAAAGGAAGTTGCCCTGGGTGGGCCTGGCCTAATCAGACGATCCCTTTGATGGCAAGATTACGGACAGCAACAGACACTCTCTAGTTGGCCTTGAGGAAACAGAACTGTCAAGTTGTGGAGAGGTCCCTGTGGCAGGGAATAGTGGGTAGCCTTTAGGGAACAATGGATGAGGCTTTGCTCATCCCTCAGTCCTAAAACCACAGGGAACTGAATTCTGCAAACAAACACTGAACTCAGAGGAAGACCTTGAGTCTCAGAAGAGACTGTGATCTTGGCTAACAGATCTCCCAATGCTGCGGCATTGGGAGACCCTGAGGAAAAGGGTCTAATTCATAACCAACCTCCTGAAGCATGGAATCTGTGAGATAATAAATGTATGTTGTTTTCAGACAATAAGCTTCCAATAATTTGTTGTGAAGCAGTAGAAAAACCAAATTCACATTTCAACTATTGTGGCAAGTCTAACTGATTACAAATAGCAGCATTATATTGGAAAGGATTCTAAGACTGGGCATAGCCTCCTTGGGAAACAAAAAGACAGAGAAAATTGTGGTTGATTAGCAATGCCTGCACAGGCATGAAAGGGGTGAATTGTACCATGTGTACCTCTTACTGTCATTCAAGGTTGCTTGTTGTATTTAGGAAAAAAGAGTTATTTTCTGTTGTTTTTTTTTTTCCTCAGTGACAGAATAACCCCAAGGGGCAACAATGCTAGGGTCTCCTAGGGTCACAATATTAGAGGGGATGCTAACTTGTAAGAGGCCTCAGAAAAAGAGGACTGAAAAATTATCCAACACAGATCCTATCCTAGCAACTGATAAACATCTAGGATGAGCCTTGCAGGCTGGTATTTGCAGTGAAGGCTTCTCCATTGTTCCTTCCTTCTTCACTGTCTCCACTTTCTTCCTTTCCATGGCCTCTAATTCTCCGCCTTCAGACATGCTCGAGGGTTCCATGAGCTGGATCCTGCTGCTATTTCTAACTCACTCTGACCCTAATACAGCAGGTCAGAATCCCTTCCTCCTCAGACACATAGGCCACAGAAGTCAAAACTAGCCTGCTGAATGTCAAGCTTGGATTAAACATTTATTAACACATCACTGTTTCATATTAAATCCATGCAGACATCGTATCACAGTACCCATATGTTAGTTTCATAATTTAAGTGAAATCAGTATAATGAAACATGCCATTCTCCCAAGTTCTTGTTTTTAGAGGGAAGGCTGACACCTGGGTCAGTATGTAACAATGCAAATCACACTCCATCCTTTTTGGTGGCACATCCCACAGCAAAGATGTCCTAATCTAAGGGACCACAAAAACTGGAATTTAAAATCAAGCAGATGCACATATAGTGGGGGAAGGAGAGAGTGGGACAAATAGAGAAAGTAGCATCGATATACCATTTGTAAAGCAGATAGCTGGTGAGAAGTTGCTATATAACATAGGGAGCCCTGTTTCGTGCTCTGTGATGACCTGGAAGGGTGATATGGTGAGAGGGAGGGAGGCTCAGGAGGGAGGTGATATATGTATAATTATGGCTGAATTGCGTTGTTGTATGGCAGAAACCAACACACAACACTGTAGAGTGTTCCCCCAATTAAGGAATACATTTAAATAAATAAATAAAATCAAGGTAGGTGTAACCGAAAGAAGCACATGAATAAGGTAAAGACTGAAAAAATTAGTTTCTTTAATTACATTAAAGAAAGATTTTGTGGGTGCAGTTCCTTGTATCCAGGTGCCCTTTGGAATCCAATCAGCCCAGCTTGCCCTCCTAAGCTAGTAGACGGTCTTTATTTATGTTCCTAAACCACTCATTCATCATAATTTAACTCTCTTTTCCAGGGGCTTTTAATACATAAGAAAGGATCGCCAATGTATAACTAGGCTTAAATATACTATGTGACGGACCTTTAATGAGAACAACACTCAGAGCTTAAACCAGGGCTTGGTGGCCCACAGCTGTCATATTTTGCATTAGAGCATACTACTGACTATATTTGCAATTTACAGAATTAACGTCCAATGTTTATACTTGAGAGCTTTCACTTAGAAAATAGTACTTTTCTTGAAAAAAAGGGGGGGAACTCTGACAACCTGTCAGACCCCCCTTTCCTCACGCAAGTAATCTGATGGCACTGAATGGTGGGTGCCCTCCTAGACGAGTGCTTTCCCATGTACCACAGTCTCCACCAGGCCTTATTGCCTCCTCAGACTGAGGCCAAGTGGCAATTATAATTTATCACCGTGGTTTCACTATTGTTTTTCTCATGGCAGAGATAAGAAGAGAATGAGATATTCCTCATCACCATGACAATAGCCTTTTCATTCATTTACCTTAGCAACCAGGCCCCTCTAACCATTTGAATTTGCTGACATCTAAGTTAAATACACCGTTCCAGCAACAGACATATACCAATTTTTACTTTCTGATGGATAGTGGTTTTGACACATACGTCCTTAGAATGCTTTCTCTTTCTCAGATTACTTCAATACTACACTCTCTCTTTTTATTACCTCACACCAGTCAGAATGGCCACCATCAAAAATCTACAAACATTAAATGCTGGAGAGGAGAAAAGGGAACCCTCCCAAACTATTGGTGGGAATGTAAACTGATACGGTCACTACAGAAAACAGTACAGATGCTTCTTGAAAAATCTAAGATAGAACTTACCATATGACCCAGCAATTCCACTCTTGAGCATATATCCAGAAAGAAAAAAACTTTAATTTGAAAAGACACATGTACCGCAATGTTCACAGCAGCACTATTTATAACAGCCAAGACATGGAAACAACCTAAATGCCCATCAACATATGAATGAAAAGAAGATGTGATACACACACAGTATTATTCAGTCATAAGAAAAGAATGAAACATTGTCCATAGATGGACATAAGCGATTGTCGCACTAAGTGAAGTAAGTTAGACAAAGAAATACTATATGATATCACTCATATGTGCAATCTAAGAAAATAATACAAATCAAGTTATTTACAAAAGAGAAACAGGCTCAGAGATATGGAAAACAAATTTAGGATTACTAAAGGGGAGAAGGGAAGGAGAGGGATAAATTAGGAGTATGGGATTAATAGATACATACCACTATATATAAAATAAACAAGGACCTACTGTATAGCACAAGGAATTACACTCAATATCTTGTAATAACCTATGATGGAAAAGAATCTGAAGCGGTACCACTGAAACTAACACAATACTGTAAGTCAACTATAGTTTAATAAATAATAAAGCAACAAATTAAATTAAATCTTGCTTTTGGTTAGAGTTCCTCTAACTCAAAGGAGACCTTAGTATGAGTTTGATCATTTAAGAAACATATGATTGGGTCCTTAAAGGAAATGTGTCTCGCTGATCCCTGAGTTCCATGCATTCTAAGTACACCACTGATACCTGTTTGATTCAGACATTGCATTTCCCCCTACTGTAAAAACCAAAAATTCCGAGCCACACAACCGCTTGAGTGGTATTAACATTTGCCTTTTCTATAAAGGTGAAGAAATATAGAAAAGAGGCCCTCACTTGTTACTTGAAACAAAGCATGTTCAGTTACCTCTAATTAGGGTAGAGCTGTTGGAGGGACACAGGAATAGAGAGGAGTGGGTGAAAACTAAGAAAAGACCACTGGGAGAGGAGGCACAGGACCTGAAGGAGTAGGTGTAGCGGGTGCTTAGAGCCTGTTAGCAGGAGGGGCCCAAATGCGCGCGTTGAGGAAGCTGTGGAGGGGGATGGTAGGGCGGAGAGGGGAGCGGGCAGCATCCGGACACTCACGGTTGAGCTGCCGCCTCCGGATCCGGTCCCTCCATGGCCTGTTTCTGATCCAGTGTAGTCGTGATGGCAACACCATGGTCCCAAAGCGAGGGTCTAACACCTCCTCATGGCTGGAGAACAAAAGTGCTCGCAGCGATACAGGAAGTCAAGGCCAGACGTACAAAAAAAATTTTTTTTTGTAGCCCTCTTCTTCTTTTTTATATCCGAGGCTTCCGTTGACTTCTTTTATCCTGTAACTTGCCTTTTCCCCCACCTTCCCTTAACTCCCGACTGGCCCGAAGGCAGCTGCTGCGCTGGGGTGCCCGGCTCCGGCCTCCTGTGCCATGTTTTATGCATGAAGATGATGGGCCGGTAATTTATTCGCGCTGAGATCGCAGGGCTCCTGTGTCTGCCCCACGTCAGAGGCTGGGGGAGGGCAGGTGTATCTATCTGCAGGAAGAACGGCCTGAAATGGGGATCCCTCTCTGCAGGCGGGATTGAAGATCTGAGCTTGGCTGCCGGGACACGGGGCAGGGTGACTGGAGCCCCAACCAGGCGGTGGTGCTCTCCTTTTAGGGCAGCTGATCTATTTGCTCCTGGGTCTCTAGTGCCTAGGCTAGTGCCTGGCAGAGTTTGCCAGCGATAAATACTTGTTGAGTAAATGAAGGTTCAGTAGTAACGAACATCAGGACTTCAGTGTGCTCACATGAATCCTTTATGCTCCCTGACCTGCTACATTCACTATCCTCAAAATGCTCATTTGAACTTTCTCATCCATCCCGTTGCCCACACTTTTGTCTCCACCTGAGACCACACTCCCTCCTCACCCACCCATTCATGCTTCAAAATCTCAATTTCCCGGGAAGCTTTCCTGCACCTACCCTGATGGGGCTATCCCCCTACACAGCTGTGCCTCTCCGCTCATCATGCCTGGAAGGCGCTTATGTGTTAGGACTTTTGTTTGATTGCTGGTTTGTCTTAAGGTGCGTGTCTAAACAGCGCATCAGCTTCTTGGTGGCAGAGACTGTGTGTTCCTCTCCTGAGCCTGCAGTGGTCTGCCTGGGAAACTGGTGGCACCGAGACATGGCTGGGGCAGCTTGAGCCTGCCTCCCAAACCTCCACCAGCCCATCCTCAAGCCACGCCAAATAAACACACAGTCTAACGAAATGCATTGCATTGGCTATAATAACAGCCTCAATTTGTGACCCCTGGGTGCTGCGCCTGGCAGGGGAAGCGCTGTCTACAATTGATCGCTTACTCTGTTCAAGCTCTTCAGTGTGTGATGTCAGATTGCTCCAGACAGCAGTTATTGATCAAAGCCTCAGCAATAGTCTTGCTAGAAGGTCAGGGCTGGAAAAAGTGATATTCAAGTTACCAAATTTAGCCCAAGATGATCCACATAAGCCTGCTGAAGTCAGAAACCCTGCCCTCTGTCTTTGTGTCCCTCCTGGTGCCACTGAGGCAAAACTGCTGGGAGAGGGGGTGGAGGGGCTGGGTCATGATCACTGCAAACCAGAGGTGTGCTTTAGTCCCTGGGCCTTGTTTCCTTCATCTTAAAATAGAAATAACCTGCATACCCTATGGGGTTGTCAAGATGAAACGAGATGAAGGTAAGCTAACTCACCCCACTCCAGTACTCTTGCCTGGAAAATCCCACGGACGGAGGAGCCTGGTAGGCTGCAGTCCATGGGGTCACTAAGAGTCAGACATGACTGAGTGACTTCACTTTCACTTTTCACTTTCATGCATTGGAGAAGGGAAATGGCAACCCACTCCAGTGTTCTTGTCTGGAGAATCCCAGGGATGGGGGAGCCTGGTGGGCTGCTGTCTCTGGGGTCGCACAGAGTCGGACACGACTGAAGCGACTTAGCAGCAGCAGCAGACTATGGGACTGCTCCTTGTCCAACCAGCATTATGCCTGGTGGTGAAGGGAATACGTTCCAGAGCCACACTGCCTGGGCGCAGACTCTTAGCAGCCTGCTTAGTAGCATCATGGCTTTAACCTCACTGTATCTCAGTTTCTTCATCTGTAAAATGAGGCTAAAAAGAACTGCAGCCTTAGGGTCATGCTGACGATTTAGTGAATTAATACAAGCAAAGAACTTTAAGTTTAGCTTCGAGGAATTGCTCCATGTCATGACAGGCTATTGGTCACTAGCCATACAAGTCTGTGAAAGTTAGCAAATTCCCTGGGTCTCCCTTGCCTTACCTGTAAAAGGAGGCGGTCTCGGATACATTCTATCAGGAGTCCTGGGTTTAATTCCCTATTGCTGTTATAATTAATTGCTGTTGTTTAGTTCCTAAGTCATGTTCGACTTTTTTGTGACCCCATAGACTGTAGCCCACCAGGCTCCTCTGTCCATGGAATTCTCCAGGCAAGAATATTGGAATGGGTTGCCATTTCCTTCTCCAGGGGATCTTCCCAGCGCAGGAATCAAACCCACATATCCTGCATTGGCAAATGGATTCTTTACTACCAAGCCACCTGGGAAGCCTCACTAAAACTACCACATGTTTCTTGGCATAAAACAACACAAATTTGTTTTCTTATAGTTCTCAAGGTTGAAGTCTGAAAGAAGTCCAACAGGACTAAGATTGCGATGTCCACAAGATTGCATATCTTCTTGGGGCTCTAGGAGAGGACAGTTTCTTTGCCCTTGTCCAGCTTCTAGAAGATTTCTTGAGTCCATTTCCAGGTTATCTTTTTTAGTGTGAGGGACCGCGACCTAAACCTTTCTACCAAATGTAGTGACTTGGCAATTGTGGGTCACTCTGGTCTTTGCTGATCCAGACAAATCGCTGCTAGACCCGAGTCCTCACTGATTTGTCTACATCCTAAGCTTCCTTTTCTGAAGCGGGGAAGGTAGACACTGAGATGAGGACCAAGCCTGTGGAAGTTTTACTAACTCTTGCCAACTGGACATAATTCCCTAGAGAGACACACCCAGCACAAGAGAGCCGCTTGTCTGAGAGACCTAGGATGGCTATTCTAACAGTTCTGCTTGTTCTTTACTTGTACAGCTGCTAACTGCAACACAATTTTCTGCTCTTCACGTCACTTACCATAAATCAAATCAGGTAGCTGCCAGCTAGGCAAATTAGAGATGAGGGGAAACTTGGGGAGGCTGTTAGGCTGCTGCGGTCACACTCCCTTCCGTCACTCTCTTTCACCATTTGGCTCCTGCGCGTCTGTGTCCACAGTGAACTTGAATGTGGAGAATGTAATACAAAACGAAGCGCCCCCACCCTTTCTTTTTGCAATCAGGATCAGATCTTCTTTCCTCCTCATTAGGCCACACATTTCCCAAACTTATTAGTCAATGCTTTTCCAACATACATAATTTACAACAGCAGATGAGGGGAACAGTGGACCACAGGGGACGGAAAGTACAACCAGGTCTAAGATGAGAGGCAGCTGAAACTTTGCATTTCCTCATCTCTAGTGAATTGAAATACACATTTTGCCAGTTTACTCTTTACCATCATGGTGAGACTTGGAGGTGGGGGTGAAACTAGAAATGGAAGCCTCGCCTCCATCTCTTGTCATCATTCTTTCTGGTCAGATTGGCAATGCTGCAGACCCCTGGCTCACACCATATGGTTCCCTTCCCTGACTCTTTGAGCTTTATCTGTTCTTTTATCAAGTACACACTCATAAACGCCTGGGAGTAAATGGTCTGTGGAGTGTTATTCTCCCAAGCGACATTTGCATTTGTGTGAAGTGTAGAATATCAATTTTTACTCTTCTCTGGGCTTTTGGTGCTATTAAATTTTCATAAGTTGCAGAATTTCATGGCAGAATCAGAGTCTGCTAGGAGCAATATGTTAAAAAGCATATGGAGAAAAGCATAATTATGTGATCCTTGCTGCTACCTTTTTCCTTCAACTTATTTTCAATAAATGGAAGCTAAGTGTTATGTTCAGGAGAAAGAGCACCAGCATTTCTAGCTCTGCATTAAAACTGTCCTGGGGAGAAGCAGACCTTCAATTACTCAGTGGAGAATGGAAACTGCTAAGCCAAGGCACATTGTGCTCCTTTTAAAGAAAGCCATTAAGGAAAAACTTGGTATTATTTTAAAATAAAAGCTTATTAAACACCAGGAGGAAACGATAGCACAGCACCTGATTTACTTCTCTCCTGTCACAAGCATACCCAAAAGGGACATATGGTTTTATTTATTTTTTGGAAACTGGAAAGCAGTTGAGAGCCGAGTTCTAGTTATGGCTATTGGGCTGTCTATCTACCTGCACTGACTGAGTACTTACCCAGAAACAGGCTTTGGGTTGCATGCTTCAAGTGGCTATGTTATTTTATTTAATTCCCCCTATATTCTTACTAATGAGTAGTTTTACTAATCCCATGTTATAGATAAATGTATGAAGGCTAAAGAGTAGTTACTCCAAATAGCAATTATCCGATAGAATATTTTACAGATATTAATTTCAGATCACTGTCACCATAATCCTGTACCCATTTCACAGATGGTGAAACTGGGGCAGTGAGAAGTTTAATAATTTGCAGGGCTCACACAGCAGCAGGTGACTGAGATGAGAGCTGAATTCAGGTAGCCTGGCTCTGTGCCTAACCACAAGCTATATTGACTCAAATTAAGCAATTAAAAAAAACCCTGCAGTGTAACTATGCACTATGCTCTACATATTTTAAATCTGGCAATGCCATTCTGTGTTTGAAAGCTATCCCATGCAGCCTTGGCAAAGGCAATTCCTGAATGATAATGAATTAGAACATCTGACAGCTATTAGAGAATTGTCCTAGACAACCTCACATTCAAAAGCCTCACTTTAGAGACAATGAAACCGAGGCTCAGAGAGGTCTGGGGACACATCCAAGTTTGCACAGCAGGTTGATGGATTCGGGCCAAGTCTTAATGCTCCTCACCCCCAATCTCAGTTCAGTGTTCTTGCCACTGCTGCTGAGGTCAGATTTCACAGGAGTTGTTAGAGGTAGGACATTTTTTGAGACTGGTTTTGGTGGAGGAGAGACAGAGAGTTGTGAGTTGGACGATGAAAGAGCATGCAGTGCCTGCATTCTATCTGCTCTCTTGCTGGCAGACACAGCCCATCCCGGCCCTCTCCCTGCCCCCCCTTCCTCGCTCTCAAACTACTTCTCTGCAGCATTTCCTGTCTCAGTGAGCAGCCCACCTCCCAGCCATTGGCCCCATCAGAGGCGTAGGTGATCTTCCTAGTGCCCCAAGCCTCCTGCCCACATTCAAACCAATGGCTGATCCGAGGGAATCCACCTCCTTGTCCCCTCCCAGGTCTTCCCTTTAGCTGTGCTCCTGGCCACCATGCTGGCCCAGACCATCATCCTGTCACATGAGCTGCCTTGACACCCCGTCATCAGTGTCTTCTTGTTCCACTTTTGCCACCCACCCCAATCCACATGCTCATTAAAGCCAGCGTCAACTTCTGGAAATGCAGGTCTGGCTGTATACTGTCCCTTTAGTAATGTACTTTATCTCAGGATAAAATCCACTTTCCTTACTTACTTCCACACTAACTACTCCCACAGCAGTGGAGAAGAGGATGCGTAATGAAGATGTTAAACCGACAGAGTTGATGACTGATTTACTAGAAGAGAGAAAGAAAGGAGCCATTCAGGAGGTACCATCCAGGGTCCAATTTGAAGCACTCACCACTTGGGCACACAAGAGAGAAAGTATCCATTCACTGAATTTAAGCTTCAGAAGACAGAGACTCAGATGACGCCCAAAGAAACAGATACAAGAAAAACTGTGAGGGATGCTGGGTGTGAGCTTGTTAATTGAGCTATGCAGTGTCTGTCCCAAGAGCCCTTGACATTTACAAACACTGTGAGGTCTCGTGGAAGAGACTTGTTTTCTTCTGTGATCAAGGGCCCAGATATTATAAGATGGAAAATAATTTATTATGCAAGTGGTGCCTGAGTGACGTCAGTGGAGCTGAGTTGCCTTTACGTGGACAAGAACAAGGTCCATTTCCCCCTCTGACTCCATCAGCCCAAGCAGCCTCGATTTAGGCAGAAGAAAAATGTTAGAGCAGTGATCTGTGTGACCTCTGTGGTGGCTTCCTCTGGGGAGACTCAAGATGCAGATACTTCCTCATCATATTTAGTCTTAGAAAATTCAACTCTTCTTTGATCTTGATGTCATTGGATTTGAACCCTTCCCAGCCTTGTCACATGACGGGGTTAGGGGTGAAAAGTCCATGATTCAAGAGCAGCTTCTGTGCTTTACCTTAAGAAATCATAGAGTCAGATCTTCTGGAATCCTAGAGCTGGAGCAATCTCAGTAATCATTGCCCTACTCTTTCAATTCACGGAAGAAGCAGAGACTCAAAGGGGATAGATGTCTTGTCAGTGGCAAAAACCCACTTGGTTCTTGAGGCTATATCCATACTCAGCTGCTCTGCTTCACGGGTCAGGGCTCTTTCTACATTCACAAGCCATTACAAAGACATCTTGGGATATCTGGGGTTTTCAGCAATGTTTTAAACATTGTATTTTATGTGTGATCAAGGACCATAACAAGGATTATATTTTTAAATTATGCTACAAAACTAGATTTTAAAAGTTTAATACATGTTGTCCCCAAAGGGATATTTATCTAACTGGAGTAATGTGTATTTTTATGTGTGTTTAGGTGGCAGTGGGGAGAGATTAAAGGGAGATGGAAAAAAAAAAGGGTCAGGAAATCTTCTCCCTCTAAAGTTTCTGGGTCCTAAACTTGTGGGAATCTATCTAGCCTGTTTGAAGGAGGTCTACCAAGGAGCCTGGGGGTCTCTTCCTCACCAGGTTCATCTAATTCGGATTTTCCAATATTGCTTTTATGTTTTGTTTTTCTGGCTGTGAGGCACATGGGATCTTTGCTCCTCGACCAGGGCTCAAACCTGCAGCCCCTACATTGGGAGATGGAGTCTTATCCACTGGAGACCACCAGGAAGGCCCCTAATTTGGATTTTAAATCTGTATTAGGCACCAGGCACACAAAGGTGCATAATACATGGCTTTGCCCTGGAGACCCTAAAATTCAGCCTGGACTGTAGACGGATGCACAAAGAACTCTATCACCAAATGTGATGGTTTTTAGAGCAGGAGCATCAAGTCAGCTGGGAACTGGGACGTCTGAGAAGTGGATCTGAAGAGGAAGGGGAAGAGGAAATCGGAGGCAGTTGAGCGATGCCCTGAAAGATGGGCTGTATCAAGCGGGAGAGGACTGAGAATAAAGGCAACACAGGCCGAAGACTCACAGGAGCAAAGTCTGGGAGGAAATGACAGGGACCCTGTGAATGAAGTGAAAGCAGGAGGGGAGGAGGGAGTGGAGAGCGTAGCCTGAAAAGGCAGGGCTGAGGGAGATGCCGCAGCCAGGGAAGGACAAACCCTCTAGTCGTGGGCAAGGTGAATTTGCTCTGGCCTCCGAGGGCCTCCCTCACCAGCTGGCTGATCAGCGCCATCACTCTCAGGAGCCCTCAGTTCTCAGGCTTCCTCCCGCCGCCCAGCTGGCCCGATGAGGAAGTAGCGAAGATGCTCACTTACACCACAGGGCGTTGCCATGTGAGGGGAGTCGAGGAAGGCGATGCTCCAGACACCAGCAGCCGCCCACTTGCAGCCTCAGAGAGTGCAGACCACCCCTGGTGGACCTGTCTTGTTTCCGCATGTGATGCTGAGGTTGGGAGCCGGAGAGGCCCAGGAGAAGATGTCTCCAGAAACTACTCACACTACCTAAGCAAAATCTCAACAGAAAGATGGATGCAAATCAGAGAGAAGCATGTTCAAGTACAGAGGAAGAAAAAATGCCAAGGAAATGAAACATGTAGATTATCCAGTCTACAAGATTATCAAAAGTGAAATACACTTAAACTACAAAAAGATAAGCATCTACTGAGTGCTTGCTATGTACTAGACACTGTGCTAAATGTTTGAGGGATGTTATCCCCCACACGGGGGTAAGCCAAAATCTAACCAGAATGTTGCTGGGTGAGAGTAAAATCTGAGCCAAGTCCTTGAGTTAGTTGACTGAGATTGATGGTTAGTGTCACCAAGTTAAGACAATCAATGCATTCTGGCTTGCCCGAGGCTTTTCCAGGTGAAGCACTGAAAGTACATTCTGGAAAGTCCTCCAGTCCTGAGGAAAGCATGGTTGACCATGCTCTGGCAGGTGACAATGGCCCAGAGCTTCTCTCTCCTCTCTTTAGAGGTTTACCTCTACAAAGGACTGGACATCTATCTCACTGGGGCATCTTCTCTCCTGGACAGTGCTGGATGAACGTTAGGCAATCCCAACTGTTATATCTTAGAGTTCTTCCTGATTCTCCCATGCTTCCTTCCTGTATCTAACGCTACAGGTTCATCATGAGATGCTGAAGCAGAACTGTAGACTGTCTTCCCTCCTGCAAGGCACCTTCCTGCTGTGTAGGGTGGAAACCTACAAGTATCCCACATCTAGAGATCCTCACATGACTTAAGAGTCAGCAAGGCTGGTGCCCTGATGTGAGTCTTGAAGGAGCAAGTGGGCAGAGCAAGCTGTTGGCCTTGTGGAGGGAGTGTAGACCTTCGGGCCAGTGCAGTGTCTTTAATTGTGCTAAAAGAGGGGGCAGGGCAGGATGAAACTCAAGCTCCCTGATCATGGCTGAGGCATGGTGCTTCTAGGACCCTGCTGCCTACAGCTCCCAGTTCTTGAGAAGTTCAGGCTAGATTGTGTACCTTTAGCCGCCTTAGTGATTTTATGAGCTATCATAACTCTCCTTTAGCATAAATTAGCCAGGAGATCCTGTAATTTTCAAAGGAACACAGACTGATACAGACAGTAAGATGCTCTGGAAAGATTCGGAGGTCTTGGCCAGTCTCAGTGAGCAAGGCTGGGCTGATGGACTGGGGGTCCCTGTCATGTTACCGGAGGGGGAACAACTGCAGTTTTGTCACCTGTGGTTAAGACTATTGACAAAATCAGGTCTTTTTTCTTTTGTTTTACAACCATATGGTCATTTTAAAGGTATCTTCTGCTAAGGTGTTGATTTTGTGAGTTTAACTCTGGAGATTAGAAATTTTAGATTTCTTTAACCTTAATTTTAGAACTATAAGCTACAACTGTCTTTGATATCAAGGGTTGAGTATTTGTTGGCATAAGTTCTTAATGAGGGTAAATGCTCTGCTGAAAATCTGTTGCTCATCAAAGATAAAGAAGATGAAAAACTGTTTATATTCTAGAGAGTATTATGTATTCACCATATAGATCTATTAGATTACAGTATGTATATATTACATTTGAGGAGTATCATAGAATGGCTAAAGAGAAGGAATGAAGATCTTACTCAAATTCAAATCTCTATTTCTTATAACCATTTACACTTTTCTTTATGATTCAGTAGTTTAGAATAAAATTTTGCTTAATCCTGAATAGAGGTTGTATACAGGATTCAAATTGCTTCAGAGAGGAAATTGTATTTGTTCCCTTGGCCATAAGGTGAAAGTGTTTTGTTGTTCAGTCATGTTTGACTCTTTTGTGACTACATGGACTATAGTCCACCAGGCTCCTCTGTCCATGGGATTATCCAGACAAGAATACTGGAGTGGGGCAGCTGTGAGTGCAGCCAGGGGTGGAGGCTTCGGCTGCAGGAGGTGGTGACACAGAGTTGATGCCACGACCGCCGAGTTGAGCAGAGTGGTAACACCATCAACGATAGGGTTCTGCCATTGGTTTACTGCCCGGTGCTACTGGACCCCCCTTCTAAGTTCAGTTCAGTCGCTCAGTCATGTCCAACTCTTTGTGACCCCATAAACTGCAGCACGCCAGGCCTCCATGTTCATCACCAACTCCCAGAGTTCACTCAGATTCACGTCCTTCAAGTCAGTGATGCCATCCAACCATCTCATCCTCTGTCGTCCCCTTCTCCTCCTGCCCCCAGTCCCTCCCAACATCAGAGTCTTTTTCCAATGAGTCAACTCTTTGCATGAGGTGGCCAAAGTATAGGAGTTTCAGCTTTAGCATCATTCCTCCCAATGAACACCCATGACTGATCTCCTTCAGAATGGACTGGTTGGATCTCCTTGCAGTCCAAGGGACTCTCAAGAGTCTTCTCCAATACCACAGTTCAAAAGCATCAATTCTTCGGTGCTCTGCCTTCTTCACAGTCCAACTCTCATATCCATACATGACCACTGGAAAAACCATAGCCTTGACTAGACAGACCTCAGTCGGCAAAGTAATGTCTCTGCTTTTGAATATGCTATCTAGACTGGTCATAGCTTTTCTTCCAAGGAGTGTCTTTTAATTTCATGGCTGCAGTCACCATCTGCAGTGATTTTGGAGCCCCCAAAATAAAGTCTGACACTGTTTCCACTGTTTCCCCATCTATTTCCCATGAAACGATGGGACTGGATGTCATGATCTTCATTTTCTGAATGTTGAGCTTTAAACCAACTTTTTCACTCTCCTCTTTCACTTTCATCAAGTGGCTTTTAGTTCCTCTTCACTTTCTGCCATAAGGGTGGTGTCATCGGCATATCTGAGGTTACTGGTATTTCTCCCAGCAATCTTTATTTTAGCTTGTGTTTCTTTCAGTCCAGCATTTCTCATGATGTACTCTGCATAGAAGTTAAATAAGCAGGGTGACAATATATAGCCTTGACGTGCTCCTTTTCCTATTTGGAACCAGTCTGTTGTTCCATGTCCATTTCTAACTGTTGCTTCCTGACCTGCATACAGATTTCTCAAGAGGCAGGTTAGGTGGTCTGGTATTCCCATCTCTTGAAGAATTTTCCACAGTTTATTGTGATCCACACAGTCAAAGGCTTTGGCATAGTCAGTCAAGCAGAAATAGATGTTTTTCTGGAACTCTCTTGCTTTTCCATAATCCAGCGGGTGTTGGCAATTTGATCTCTGGTTCCTCTGCTTTTTCTAAAAACCAGCTTGAACATCAGGAAGTTCACAATTCACGTATTGCTGAAGTCTGGCTTGGAGAATTTTGAGCATTACTTTACTAGCGTGTGAGATGAGTGCAATTGTGTGGTAGCTTGAGCGTTCTTTGGCATTGCCTTTGTTTGGGATTGGAATGAAAACTGACCTTTTCTAGTCCTGTGGCCACTGCTGAGTTTTCCAAATTTGCTGGCATATTGAGTGCAGCACTTTCACAGCATCATCTTTCAGGATTTGAAGCAGCTCAACTGGAATTTCATCACCTTCACTAGCTTTGTTCGTACTGATGCTTTTTAAGGCCCACTTGACTTCACATTCCAGGATATCTGGCTCTAGATGAGTGATCACACCATCATGATGATCCGGGTTCGTGAAGACCTTTTTTGCACAGTTCTTCTGTGTATTCTTGCCACCTCTTCTTAATATCTTCTGCTTCTGTTAGGTCCAGGCCATTTCTGTCCTTTATCGAGCCCATCTTTGCATGAAATGTTCCCTTGGTCTCTCTAATTTTCTTGAAGAGATCTCTAGTCTTTCCCATTCTGTTCTTCTCCTCTATTTCTTTGCATTGATTGCTGAAGAAGACTTTCTTATCTCTTCTTGCTATTCTTTGGAATTCTGCATTCAGATGCTGATATCTTTCCTTTTCTCCTTTGCTTTTCACCTCTCTTTTTTTCACAGCTATTTGTAAGGCCTCCCCAGACAGCCATTTTGCTTTTTTGCATTTCTTTTCCCTGAGGATGGTCTTGATCCGTGGTCTTGATCATTAAGTGCAGGCGGCTGTGGCAGGCGCACCACATGTGGCCGAGAGGAGCTGTCCCGCGACTGAGGCCAGGGGCAGCGGCTGGGAGGAGCTACCCTGAGTCTGAGGTCAGGGCAGAGGCTGGGAGGAGCCACCCCACACCCGAGGCCAGGGGGCGGTGCCCTAGGCCAGTGGCAGTGGCTGGGAGGAGCAACCCCATGTCCAAGGAGCGGTGGCTGTGCGAGCACAGGAGGGCCTGGAGGAGCCATCCCACATTGAAGGTCATGAAGGGAGGCAGTAAGGAGATAACCCCTCATCCAAGGTAAGGAGCAGCGGCTGTGCTTTGCTGGAACAGCCATAAGAGATATCCACGCCCAAGGTAAGAGAAACTCAAGTAAGATGGTAGGTGTTGCAAGAGGGCATCAGAGGGCAGACATACTGAAACCATACTCACAGAAAACTAGTCAGTCTACTCACACTAGGACCACAGCCTTGTCTAACTAAAGGAAACTAAGCCATGCCTGCAGGGGCAACCCAAGACAGGCAGGTCATGGTGGAGAGGTCTGACAGAATGTGGTCCACTGGAGAAAGGAATGGCAAGCCACTTCAGTATTCTTGCCTTGAGATCCCCATGAACAGTATGAAAAGGCAAAATGATAGGATACCTAAAGAGGACTCCCCAGGTCAGTAGGTGCCCAATATGCTACTGGAGATCAGTGGAGAAATAACTCCAGAAAGAATGAAGGGATGGAGCCAAAGCAAAAATAATACCCAGCTGTGGATGTAACTGGTGATAGAAGCAAGGTCCAATGCTGTAAAGAGTAATACTGCATAGGACCCTGGAATGTCAGGTCCATGAATCAAGGTAAATTGGAAGTGATCAAACAAGAGATGGCAAGAGTGAATGTCGACATTCTAGAAATCAGCAAACTAAAATGGACTGGAATGGATGAATTTAACTCAGATGACCATTATATCTACTACTGGAATCCCTCAGAAGAAATGGAGTAGCCATCATGGTTCACAAAAGAGTCCAAAATACAGTACTTGGATGCAATCTCAAAAACGACAGAATGATCTCTGTTCGTCTCCAAGGCAAACCATTCAATATCACAGTTATCCAAGTCTATGCTCCAACCAGGAATGCTCAAGAAACTGAACCGTTCAATGAAGACCTACAAGATCTTTTAGAAATAACACCCCAAAAGTGTCCTTTTCCTTATAGAGGACTGGAATGCAAAAGTAGGAAGTCAAGAAACACCTGGAGTAACAGGCAAATTTGGCCTTGGAATGAGGAATGAAGCAGGGCTAAGTCTAATAGAGTTTTGCCAAGAAAATGCACTGGTCATAGCAAACACCCTCTTCCAACAACACAAGAGAAGACTCTACACATGGACATCACCAGATGGTCAACACCAAAATCAGATTGATTATATTCTTTGCAGCCAAAGATGGAGGAGCTCTATACAGTCAACAAAAACAAGACCGGGAGCTGACTGTGGCTCAGATCATGAACTCCTTATTACCAAATTCAGACTTAAATTGAAGAAAGTAGGGAAAACCGCTAGACCATTCAGGTATGACTTAATCAAATCCCCTTCTAAAGTACAATGCAAAGGGACATCGTGTATATGCAGTGTTTGTCTGGCTGTTTTTATTTTTTTATTTTTTTGCATCTATTTTTCTTTGCAGTTATTAAATCTGTATGCATGGAATTTACACCTCTGACATATGTATATCCACCAATGGCCATTGTTACCATTTCGTGTAAAGGGTCAATTGTGTCATGCAACACTCAGAATGCTGTATTTAGCCTTGTTTTTCCAGAGTTATGTTTTTTTCAGTCATTTCTTCAGGGAAACTAAATGATTTAGTTTGAGCAAAAAAAAAAAGAATACTGGAGTGGGTGGCCATTCCCTTCTCCAAGGGGTTGAACCCATTTCTCCCACATTGCAGGCAGATTCTTTACTGTCTGAGCCACCAGGGAAGCCCATATGACTGCTAAAGGAAACTGGATCTTCTCACTTCAACTTAAATGAAGTTATCAGCCTTGAATTATATTCTCTTCCACTATAGACATTGTTCTCCTGTTAGCACTCTGGCTGACTCTACTTGTGTCTGTTCAGTTCAGTTCTGTTGCTCAGTCATGTCCGACTCTTTGCGACCCCATGGACTGCAGCACATCAGGCTTCCCTGTCCATCACCAGCTCCCAGAGCCTGCCCAAACTCATGTTCATCAAGTCGGTGATGCCATCCAACCATCTCATCCTCTGTCATCCCCTTCTCCTCCCACCTTCAATATTTCCCAGCATCAAGGTCTTTCCCAATGAGTCAGTTCTTCACATCAGGTGGCCAAAGTATTGGAGTTTCAGCCTCAGCATCAGTCCTTCCATGAATATTCAGTGTTGGTTTTCTTTAGGATGGACTGGTTTGATCTCTTTGAAGTTCAAGGAACTCTCAAGAGTCTCCTCCATCACCATAGTTCAAAAGCATCAATTCTTTGGCTCTCAGCTTTCTTTATGGTCCAACTCTCATATCTGTACATAACTACTGGAAAAACCATAGCTTTGACTCGAAGGACCTTTGTTAGCAAAGTAATGTCTCTGCTTTTTAATACGCTGTCTAGGTTGGTCATTGGAGAAGGAAACAGCAACCCACTGCAGTATTCTTGCCTAGAGAATCCTGTGAACAGAGGAACCTGGTGGGCTGCCGTCTGTGGGGTAGCACAGAGTTAGACACAACTGAAGCGACTTACCATGCATGCATGCACTGGAGAAGGAAATGGCAACCCACTCCAGTGTTCTTGCCTGGAGAATCCCAGGGACGGAGGAGCCTGCTGGGCTGCCGTCTATGAGGTTGCATGCAATGCATGCACTGGAGAAGGAAATGGCAACCCACTCCAGTGTTCTTGCCTGGAGAATCCCAGGGACGGAGGAGCCTGCTGGGCTGCCGTCTATGAGGTTGCATGCAATGCATGCACTGGAGAAGGAAATGGCAACCCACTCCAGTATTCTTACCTGGAGAATCCCAGGGACGGAGGAGCCTGGTGGGCTGTCGTCTATGGGGTCGCACAGAGTCGGACATGACTGAAGCAACTTAGCAGCAGCAGCAGTTGGTCATAGCTTTTCTTCCAAGAAGCAGGCATCTTTTAATTTCATGGCTGCAGTCACTATCTGCAGTGATTTTGGGGCCCAAGGAAAGAAAGTTCTCTCTGTTTCCATTCTTTCCCTATCTTGTGTCTGTAGAGAGCAGTAATCAAGCCACTTGGAAGTAATCTAATCACAACACACAGCATGATTTCTCTGACAGTTCTTGAGTTTGGGGTTCCTCCTTGGTTCTCACTTGTATCCCCTCCACCTGAAATGGCTTGTCTCTTGTGGGAGAATTTTCTCTCCCAGGGAGATTTGTACTTTGACTCGGAGGACCCAGAGATGAGGCTGGAATAAGGATGTTACAGGTTGTGCAGCTACTAGCATCACAGCACCTGGCCTTTGCCTGTTCTGATCCTGGACTCTGACCCAGATGAAGCTCCTGTACAACCAACCTGGGGCACAGAACCAGGAAAAGAATTTTTGGAGCTGAAAAGGCCTGGAGACAATTTTCAGTCTTTTTCTCATTTCCGCAAGAGCAGGTGTCCTCCTTCAGAGTCTCAGTTGCAAGCAATAGAAATCCACTATAAACACAATCCGAGTTTGTTTTGTTTTTAAGTGAGGGGAGAGGATTTATAATAAGATGATACAGCAAATGCTTCGAGCAGGTGTCTGAAGAGAGGACCGCCACCAGGAACCTGGGCGGCCGTCAGTCAGACACCACCTGGCCTTCACTTGCTCTCAGGAGTCATGAACTGTCCCTGGGCTTCTGAGTGCTCAACTACCCTTCTGGCCTCATGGGCAGCGAGTGAGCCAGGAGTCAAACCAGAGGAGTGAATCCTGACTGCATCCTTTCAAGCCGTGTGACCCTGGATAAGCTACTAAACCACTTGAGACTGGAGTGTCTCGACACTGGCTGAGAACAACGATAGCTCCAACCCCACAAGGTTGTGGTGAGGATCAGATGAGCTCAGCCATGTGAAAACAGTGCCAGCGTCTCATATTTATTAGCTATTAATCTGGTACATCCTCTGTTTTCTTTCTGTGGATTGGTTTTCTCCACTTCACAGGGCCCGTGTTCAAGCTCAGTCAGCCCACACGGGGAACTCACCTCTAAGTCCGCTCCATTCCCGACCAGGCCAACAGCCAGATGTCACAGGAGCCTGGGCAGTCCCCAGACCAAAGTCTCAGGAGGAAGAATCTCCCTGGCTGGACTGTGGTCATGGAGACAGCGCAACTCAGCTGTGGAAGGTGGCATTGTGCGTGTGTGTGCGCATGCACGCACGTGTGCACGCCCAGAGGTGGATGGATGGGGATTGGAGGGTTGAAATTCTCAAAGAAAGAAAGGGGGTGTCTTCATGGGCAAGTTAATCCTCCCCAAGGGATGAGCCCAGAAAACCTGCATTCTGCAAGCTTCTGTGATGATTTTGATGCACTCTGCTGGAGCCCACGCCAGATACCTGGCATCCTTTCACCATATCTGTGTGTTATCCACACCACCCAAGGCTTCTGTGTGCCTTTGCTCCTAAATGGTCACAAGCATAAAGAGCCAGAAGGGCCTGGGAGTTCTCCCTTCCTCCAGGGTGGTCCATAACATGGACTATAAACAGGGTGGTCAACTGCTGGTGAGGGGAGTCTGAAAGCCCAGCCACCTTGCCTTGGAATGGGGACACGCCCTGAGGCATAATTCACCCCCAGAGCTCCCCTGGGGGTCAGGCTGAGAGGGGACTAGGCCAGAGATGGTCCTTCTCTTGGGTTCTTCCTCTCTTTGTCTGTCATCCCCAGCTTCCTGGCTTCCCTGGGAACATCTCCTTAATAAATCACTTACACTGAATCCTGCTCTCAGGGCCTGTTTCTGGAGCCCAATCTAAAACAATTCCATGGATCAAAAAATGAATCTGAACTCATTTGTGAGCCATTAATGGATGTAACTGGTGTCCATGGGAAATGCGTTCTTTCCATCCTCTGAGGTTTTGTTTTGTTTCACAGCCCTGCATTCTTCAGTGGGTCCTACCCACTGAGAGAGGCTGCTGGGGAGCCCAATCTCTCTGCCTTCAGAAAATGATCTTCTTTCAAAGAAAACAAGGAGGACAGCCACACCACTCCTTAAAAAAAAGAAAGAAAGAAAAGGAGGTTGGTCTGGTATGTGACCTGATCTTCTTTGCTGGCCCCCTTCCCTCACCAGCTGGGAGAGCAGTTTTAACTTTCAGAAAAATAGACTCTTTCTGCCAAGTCCAGCTGCCTGTTTGAAAGCTAAACATGGGGAGGCCAGCAACTGGAGGCAGGATAAGAGGTGACATTTCTAGGACAAGCTGCCACCTTAGCTGATTCTCACAAAGTAATACTCCTGATGCCTGTTGTGGGGGTGGCTACCGCTGGTTAGGGAGGACAGGCACTGTGAGTGGATTTCAATGAGAAGTGATCTTACACGAAGAGATCACACAGGGCTGGCTGTGTCCTTGAAGCCAACCAAGGCACTCCTTTGGGCCAGTCTCAATGCCAGGCAGATGAGACAGTCCCTGGTGTGGCAGAATTGGGCTGTCTCTTCTTTCTAACCTCACTTCAAAATATTCTGGCCACCTCAGCTTGGCACTGAAGAGTAAAATCCCTATTGCACAAATTCACCTCTTTGGGTGAAAGCCTGTCTGTGATTGAAATGTAAACCTTTTGAGAGAGAGAACACATTTCCTTGTTGCATTTTGCAGGACTTTTGGGGTTGCAAGTGACAGAAATCTGACTTGAAATGACATAAACATAAAGTAGGGTTTAATTGGAGAAGGCAGTGGCACCCCCCTCCAGTACTCTTGCCTGGAAAATCCCATGGATGGAGGAGCCTGGTGGGCTGCAGTCCATGAGGTTGCTAAGAGTCGGACACAACTGAGCGACTTCACTTTGACTTTTCACTTTCATGCATTGGAGAAGGAAATGGCAACCCACTCCAGTGTTCTTGCCTGGAGAATCCCAGGGACGGGGGAGCCGGGTGGGCTGCCGTCTATGGGGTCGCACAGAGTTGGACACGACTGACGCCACTTGGCAGCGGCAGCAGCAGCAGCAGCAGGGTTTAATTGACTCAGGAATTTACCCTGATTACAGAGCCAATTAAATCAAGCTTTAAAGGGCTTTCCTAGTGGCTCAGGGATAAAGAATCCACTTGCCAATGCAGGGGATGCGGGTTTGATCCCTGGGTTGGGAAGATCCCCTGGAGAAGGAAATGATAACCCACTGTGGTATTCTTGCCTGGGAAAACCCATGGACAGAGGAGCCTGGCAGGTCTCAGAAAAGCCAGACACGATTCAGGGACTAAACAACAACAATCAGGGTAGACTGCAAGCACAGATGAGCCAGATGCCAAAATAATGTCATCAGATATCTTTTTTTCTATTTTTCAGCTTTGCTTTCCTCTGTGTTGGCTTCATTCTCAGATGGCCTCAGTAGCTCCCTCCTACTCTCTTAGCAGCCCCTGTCACCCCAGCCCAAATTTCAGGACTGCTCCTCATTGGCTTAAAGTGAGTCACGTTATCCCTGAGAACCAACTGCTGTAACTCTGACAGATAAGCCTTAGCCATGAGCCGATGGCTGGGGTGGGGAAGAGGGTTCAGCCCCACTCAGAGTAGGAGAGGGTGGTTCAGTAAACTTCAGTAAACTTGATCTTCCCAAGAGAACAAGAAATGGGTAATACAAAGACAAAAGCAACACCATCTACCACACTTATGATCAGTTTTCATACTTCCGAGCATAATAACAAGCAGGGAGCAGCTCCCTACAGGATGAGACATGGCAGGGGATGTAAAGGCAAGTCTAGAGTAGAGGGCACCAAGTTGGGAAACCAGACAGGCATGGGGGTACACACTAGGCTCCTTGAGGATACATGGGACAAACAGGGGCTCTGAGATTTTAATGGTTCACTGTTAGAGGCTGAGAAAATGTCAAGGCCACACAGAAAGTAGCGGCGGAAATGCAGGTAGCTTGACCGAAATGGGCAGGCGGCCAGCACTGTAGCTCACAATTCATACCAACAGGCTTCTCCTGAGGAACACGCTCCCCTTTATTTGCTAAAGATGATATGACTGTGGATGGAGTGAACACATAATTGATTGTCTAAACACGGACCTTTTAGCAGGAAGAGGGCACTCTTAATCATTACACCAGGAAGACTGTAATAAAGACTGGCTTGGGAGAACTAGGGCACAGGGTCACTCTAACTGGAGCTACTAACGACAGAGCTTGGCTTTATTCTAATAGTGACGATGGATATGCATCAGTTCATCCACAGCCCCTCAGCCCCTCCTTCGTTCTGTTATGGGTTGCAGGATAACCAGTGGGGGATGTATCCACTGACCTTCATCTTTGTAGCCCTGTTCTCTACCCAACCAGACACAGTATAGTGAGAGGACAAATGACACAGTCTAAATAATTAAAATTAAACCAGCAATTAACTAAGCAAGGCAGTATATCAGACTGGTTAATGGATTTCACTTTGAGGTTTAGATCTCAGTTACGTGGCTTAGGCAAGATTCTGGGGGCTCGATTCCTGATCTGTAGAATGGAGACAAGAGCACACAGTGAGCTTTTCTTTTGTGTGTGTGTGTGTGTGTGTGTGTGTGTGTGTGTGTGTGTGGCACTAATCTTTATGTGGATTATTTAATATGGTTATCATTACAAACTCACAAGGCAGGTACTATTATCTCTATTTGGCAGACCAAGGCATTGAAGCTCAGGGAGCTTAAGAACTTACTCCAGGTAACACAATTAATAAATATGCGTCTGGTGGTTGTTTTGGTGATTAAATGAGACAAAGCTTATTAAAAACTTAGCATATTGATTGAATGTCAAGAGAAAGCCCTGGATAAATGTTATCCCTTCATGATGATAATTTAATATTTCAGTATTATCATCTTATGTTTGTAATTTGGAAGGAAATGGCAACCCACTCCAGTACCTTTGCCGGGAAATCCCATGGATGGAGGAGCCAGTAGGCTATAGTCCATGGGGTCGCAAAGAGTTGGACACGACTGAGTGACTTCACTTTCACTTTAATCTGGATCATATTTCTAACCAGCCATATCCTAAGAGGACATTATTGTTGATGCGAACCATCTCTGAAAGACCCAAGAATCTGAAACATCCAGGCACTTCGTGCTGCAGCTGGGAAAAGAAAATATTCGCATGTATCCTTAAACCCAGACAGTTATTAAAAATAAATAAAAATAAAGCAAATGTCCTCAGTGGACAGAAGGCAGCATATTGGGGTGGGGGAGGGAGAGAGAGAGAATAGTTGTTTAATCATCTGTCCCTTACCTCCTAAAAGGAGGCTTGTGTGCTAGGAATACATAATCAGGCATCACAGGCCATTCTGTCCCCAAGAGCTGCTCACTGTCTCCAGAAAATCTATTAACATTGCAAAGGACCTGTTTAACAGGCACCCAGGGAGAATCTTACATATTTGTCTCCAATCCTTGCAAAGGTCCTGCGGCCAGGTGAGTCATCTGAGCCACCTCCCTCCACCCTTGAGTCACGCCCAGGCAGAGGGCACAGGAGAAACACTCAGCTACTGAGAGATGCCACCGGCCTGTCATCCATCTACCAGAGAAGCAACACCTGGGGGTTAGGAACAGAGCTTCATACACGGGAACTGTTCAAGTTTCTGGATCAAACAGATGGTATGACCTTGGGCAAATCTGTTATCTAGCTCTTTGAGCCTTGGTTTCCAAGTTGGTAAAATAGGGATAATAGAACCTTCCTCATACCTTGAAAGAAACAATGTCTTTAAATTGCTACGTTGTACATCTGAACCTAACATAATATTGTAAGTTATTGATAGTATACCTCAGTCAAAGAAAAAGCAATGTATATTGCATGCTTCGCAGAGTGCCTGACACCTAGGAGAGTTTCATAAATGTTAACTATTGTTAATATTAAGTATTCATTAGAAAACATTACTGTGTTAGGAAGTGTGAACACAGACATATAAAGACTGTGACCTCTACAGCTTATGGACACAAACAGGGAGACAAGACTAACCACAGAGGGACTTCCTTGGTGGTCCAGTGGTTAAGAATTCACCTTGCAATGGAGGGGACGTGGGTTTGATACCTTGTCAGGGAACTAAGATCCCACATGCTGCAGAGCAACGGAGACAGAGCACTGCAGCTACTGAAGCCTGCGTGCCCCAGAGCCCCCGTGACAGCTACAGAGCCCACGGGCCGCAACGAGAAATCCCACGTGATTCAACAAGGATCCTGCATGCTGCAGCTAAGACCTGAGAAAGCTAAAAAAAAAAAAAAAAAAAAGACTAGCCACATAAAATGATTGGCCATCCAGTGGGTGCTCAATTGTGTGGTGTGACAGGGGTTCAGAGAAGAGAGAGGTAGGTGCAGAGAGGTGTAGGCTGGACATACCTAGGAGGTAAGTGATGAGGACGGTTGGAGTCTTGGCACATGCAGAGAGAGAAAAAGCTCAACGGAAGCTAGAATGGGCCTGGAAGAGAGGCATCCTGAGTAAACAGGCAGGAGGCACCCCAGAAGGATCTGCTGTCCCCTCATCTGACCCACCCCAGCTGAGACCCAGAACCCAGTCTCAATGGTGCAGCCGATCCCTCACAGGAGTCACACGTCCACCGCCCACCACTCAAGGGTTCTTCAGATCATGCACCTCTAGGAACCAGCATACTCTGGGATGCCAGCCGAGTATAGGTTTCTCTACAGCAACACTGCATAAAACAAACTGCATATGACATTGCAAATTTCTGATATGAATCGCTCCTTCATTTCCAATTGATGAAATTGATGAAAACTCTTAAGTGTGATAAAAAGACTGAACTGTGTGGGCTTTCACTGTTTTCGGGCTTTCCAGTTCCTACCTCCTCTGTGTCTGAAGTTATTCTACTGGGGGCTAGATTCAGGCAATTGTTAAAACTATCTAGTCACTTGTCAAAGAAAATTCTTTGTTTTAGCATTGCCTTGTAAGGTCAGAGTATTTTACAATGATATTCCTAAAGAGTTTCTGCTTTCTCTAATCAGCTTTGCAAACTATCAGCTTCGGCTGAATTTTATCTGGGAAGGATTTCTTCCTTTATTTGCCCAATTTTGCAGCACCTCTTAATCAGAGCACTCTGTCTCCCATTTGCTTCTTTTCTCTCCTAGTCAGTGATGGGAGATGAGAATGAGTTGTAGCATTTTGTCCTCTTGACAAGAAAAGTAAATTCCAGATGGGATTCAAGCTCCAAATGGTCCTCTTTTGGGGCAGGAACCCAAGTGACACGTTTCCTGGGTGATGATGTTGAATAATAAAGCTCTCTGGCTTCATAAATAGTTTATAAAAAGTATACAGTAATACCCTAATATTGATGATAATCATTATTGGACATGTGTCATTTTCAGAATTCACTGTAAGCTCCACAGAGTTGCACCTGAGTTTCTGGGCACTTCAGCTGGTAGGGTCAGGGTAGCTGGGACCCAGTGTTGCAATAAATGCTGTGGTCACCGTGTCCCAAGTGCCTAGTTGAACTTTGTACTTATTAATATTTGTCTACCCAGAGCGTAGACAATCCCCTCCAGTATTCTTGCCTGGAGAATCCTTGGACAGAGGAGCCTGTCAGGCTACAGTCCATAGTGTTGCCAAGAGGCAGATGCGACTGAGCATGAATGTATGCACCCAGAGGGCAAGAGAATGTTTGTTCCTGGCCATGAAGCCATTGATATTTTAATTTTTTTTTCCCAGGGAAATATTAGCCTGAGGATCTGGAACCATTGCTTCATTTCCCTGGCTTTATGAGAATTTTGCTTGACCTGTTTTTCATGAAGGTAAATTAACCCTGGTCCTAGAATTTTTTCATGCAAAAGTGATAAATGAAAGTTTTTAAACTGCCACACAGTTTCCATTCATTCGCCTCAGTTAATTATAGCTACTCAAATGACCAGCTCTGGAAATGCTGGTTTGGTCCTTTTTTTTTTTTTTTTTTTTAACCGCCCCCAGCCCCTGCCCTTGCACAGGGCTTTTAGCTCCCTGAGCAGGGATCAAACCCGAGCCCCCTGCAGTGGAAGCACAGAGTCCTAACCACTGGACCTCCAGAGAATTCCCTGTAAATGACGTTTTAATGGATACAAAGGGGTTCACAGGTCCAGCTTGTTTAGGTCCATACTGAAAGGAAAGGTTCCCTTCTTTCTTCTTTTAGCAGGATTATTGGGCAGATCTATCATTCTTTATCAGATTATCGGTAACACATGAGGCCCTTTCAGCAGGACAGTGTTTCAGTTGTGTGATAGTTGTGATGACACAAAGCAGTACAAACCTCCCATCTTGGTGTTTAATTTTGTAAATGGAAGATTAAAACATCCTCCCAAAGACTGAGGCTGAGGAGGACACTAAGAATCTAATCCTTACAAGATGAGATTGCAAAGTCAAAAGAATCTACCGTTGGGTGTGCCCATTAAGGAGGAAATGGCTCAGACACAGTTCTTTCTTGTGCCCGCTTGGCCCAAAGATGCACAATTTGAAAAGCAGGGCTGGACAGGAATGGGCGGGTGATGATGTCAAAGGACAAGAGGAAACACTGTACTAACCAATAAAGCAAAGTCTGAACTCTGTGGTTGGCAAGTTAGAAACACTATGCCTTCCTTCTTAAAACCTGAGACTGCTTTTCCAAAACTAAACATTTGTCCCCTGATGAACAGGGCTTCCCTGGCGGCTCAGTGGTAAAGAATCCACCTGCAAGGCAGGAAACACAGGTTTGATCTCTGGGTTGGGAGAAGGAATGGGCAACCCACTCCAGCATTCTTGCCTGGGAAATCCCATGAACAGAGGAGCCTGGAGGGCTACAGTCCAAGGGTGGCAAAACAGTCAGACAGACTTAGCAACTAAACAACAACAACCCTTAATAAATGGTGGGTTTGATTCGACTGTCATCCACGTTTACCCAGAGGAGAGTCTATCTCTAAAAGCAGCAGTCCCCAACCTTTTGGCACCAGGGACTGGTTTCATGGAAAATGATTTTTCCATAGACTAGGGCTGGGGCAGGGTGGGAGTGGGGTTGATGGTTCCGGGGACGATTTAAGCTCATTACATTTATTGTGCACATTATTTCTATTATTATTATATTGTGATATACAATGAAATAATTATACAACTCACCATATTGCACAATAAGTGGGTGCCCTGAGCTTGTTTTCCTGCAACTAGAGGATCCCACCTGGAGGCGATGGGGAGTGGCTATAAATACAGATGAAGCTTCCCTCCCTGGCCCACCACTAACCTTCTCCTGTGCAGCCCCCTTCCTGATAGAACAGGGACCTGTATGGGTCCAAGGCCTGGGGGTTGGGGACCATGGTCTAAGAGGACTGGCTAAGTCCCTGCCCTAGACACGGGGGCCCTTGAGGGGCTGAGCTGCAGGGCCCCTCGGCTCAGCGAGCAGGTCTGCAGGTCCCGCAGCGGTGAAGGCCAACTGCACCTCGGATGCCCTTCAGGAATAACAGTGAATATTTCAGACCGGAGGAAACGCACTACCTGGGAACCAGAGACATGATCCTCGGTCAGTTTCTGCAGGTGGAAAAGAGTCCCCTCACTGGTGGGTGAAGGATGCCTGGAGAAGCAGGGGGTTTAACCTGTCTCTTCCCTAAACAGAGGCCTGGAAGTGTGTCGTGACACCTCTCTCCATGTCCAAGGAGTGGTGGCTGCACGGGCACAGGAGGGCCAAGAGGAGCTACCCCATGCCCGAGGTCAGGAGCGGTGGCTGAGAGGAGCTACTCCATGTTTTAGGTCAGGAGGGGCAGCCATGAAGAGATACCCCACGTCCAAGATAAGAGAAACTCAAGTAAGACAGTAGGTGTTGCAAGACAACATCAGAGGGCAGACACACTGAAAACCATAATCACAGAAAACTAGTCAATCTAATCACACTAGGACTACAGCCTTGTCTAACTCAAGGAAACTAAGCCATGCCGTGTGGGGCCACGCAAGATGGGCGGGTCACGGCGAAGAGGTCTGACAGAATGTGGTCCACTGGAGAAGGGAATGGCAAGCCACTTCAGTATTCTTGCCTTGAGAACCCCATGAACAGTATGAAAAGGCAAAATGATAGGATACCAAAAAGGAACTCCCCAGGTCAGTAAGTTGCCCAATATGCTACTGGAGATCAGTGGAGAAATAACACCAGAAAGAATAAAGGGATGGAGCCAAAGCAAAATAATACCCAGCTGTGGATGTGACTGGTAATAGAAGCAAGATCCAATGCTGTAAAGAGCAATACTGCATAGGACCCTGGAATGTCAGGTCCATGAATCAAGGCAAATTGAAAGTGGTCAAACAAGAGATGGCAAGAGTGAATGTCGACATTCTAGGAATCAGCGAACTAAAATGGCCTGGAATGGGTGAATTTAACTCAGATGACCATTATATCTACTACTGTGGGCAGGAATCCCTCAGAAGAAATGGAGTAGCCATCATGGTCAACAAGAGTCCAAAATGCAGTACTTGGATGCAATCTCAAAAGCGACAGAATGATCTCTATTCATTTCCAAGGCAAACCATGCAATATCACAGTAATCCAAGTCTATGCCCTAACCAGTAATGCTGAAGAAGCTGAAGCTGAACGGTTCTATGAAGACCTACAAGACCTTTTAGAACTAACACCCAAAAAAGGTGTCCTTTTCATTATAGGGGACTGGAATGCTAAAGTAGGAAGTCAAGAAACACCTGGAGTAACAGGCAAATTTGGCCTTAGAATACAGAATTAAGGAGGGCAAAGGCTAACAGAGTCTTGCTAAGAGAACGCACTGGTCATAGCCAACACCCTCTTCCAACAACAGAAGAGAAGACTCTACACATGGACATCATCAGATGGTCAACACCAAAATCAGATTGATTATATTCTTTGCAGCCAAAGATGGAGAAGCTCTATACAGTCAGCAAAACAAGACCGGGGAGCTGACTGTGGCTCAGATCATGAAATCCTTATTGCCAAATTCAGACTTGAATTGAAGAAAATAGGGAAAACCACTAGACCATTCAGGTATGACCTAAAAATAGATTTAAGGGACTAGATCTGATAGATAGCGTGCCTGACTAACTATGGATGGAGGTTCGTGACATTGTACAGGAGACAGGGAGCAAGACCATCTCCATGTGAAAGAAATGCAAAAAAGCAAAATGGCTGTCTGAAGAGGCCTTACAAATAGCTGTGAAAAGAAGAGAAGTGAAAAGCAAAGGAGAAAAGGAAAAATATAAGCATCTGAATGCAGAGTTCCAAAGAATAGCAAAGAGAGATAAAAAAGCCTTCCTCAGTGATCAAAGCAAAGAAATAGAGGAAAAGAACAGAATAGGAAAGACTAGAGATCTCTTCAGAAAATTAGAGATATCAAGGGAACATTTCATGCAAAGATGGGCTCGATAAAGGACAGAAATGGTATGGACCTAACAGAAGCAGAAGATATTAAGAAGAGGTGGCAAGAATACACAGAAGAACTGTGCAAAAAAGATCTTCACGACCAAGATAATCATGATGGTGTGATCACTCACCTAGAGCCAGACATCCTGGAATGTGAAGTCAAGTGGGCCTTAGAAGCATCACTACAAAGCTAGTGGAGGTGATGGAATTCCAGTTGAGCTGTTTCAAATCCTGAAAGATGATGCGGTGAAAGTGCTGCACTCAATATGCCAGCAAATCTGGAGAACTCAGCAGTGGCCACAGGACTGGAAAAGGTCAGTTTTCATTCCAATCCCAAAGAAAGGCAATGCCAAAGAACGCTCAAACTACCACACAATTGCACTCATCTTACACGCTAGTAAAGTAATGCTCAAAATTCTCCAAGCCAGGCTTCAGCAGTATGTGAACCGTGAACTTCCAGATGTTCAAGCTGGTTTTAGAAAAGGCAGAGGAACCAGAGATCAAATTGCCAACATCCAGTGGATCATCAAAAAAGCAAAAGAGTCCCATAAAAACATCCTATTTCTGCTTGATTGACTATGCCAAAGCCTTTGACTGTGTGGATCACAATAAACTGTGGAAAATTCTGACCAGCCTCTTGAGAAACCTGTATGCAGGTCAGGAAGCAACAGGTAGAACTGGACATGGAACAACAGACTGGTTCCAAATAGCACAAGAAGTATGTCAAGGCTGTATATTGTCACCCTGCTTATTTAACTTCTATGCAGAGCACATCATGAGAAATGCTGGACTGGAAGAAGCACAAGCTAGAATCAAGATTGCCAGGAGAAATATCTATTACCTCATATATGCCGATGACACCACCCTTATGGCAGAAAGTGAAGAGGAACTAAAAGCCTCTTGATGAAAGTGAAAGTGGAAGGTGAAAAAGTTGGTTTAAAGCTCAACATTCAGAAAACTAAGATCATGGTATGTGGTCCCATCACTTCATGGCAAATAGATGGGGAAACAGTATCAGACTCTATTTTAGGGGGCTCCAAAATCACTGCAGATGGTGATTGCAGCCATGAAAGTAAAAGACGCTTACTTCTTGGAAAGATAGTTATGACCAACCTAGATAGCATATTCAAAAGCAGAGACATTACTTTGCCAACAAAGGTCCGTCTAGTCAAGGCTACGGTTTTTCCAGTGGTCATGTATGGATGTGAGAGTTGGACTGTGAAGAAGGCTGAGCGCTGAAGAATTGATGCTTTTGAACTGTGGTGTTGGAGAAGACTCTTGAGAGTCCCTTGGACTGCAAGGAGATCCAACCAGTCCATCCTAAAGATCAGTCCTGGGTGTTCATTGGAAGGACTGATGCTAAAGTTGAAACTCCAGTACTTTGGCCACCTCATGCAGAGTTGACTCATTGGAAAAGACTGATGCTGGGAGGGATTGGGGGCAGGAGGAGAAGGGGACGACAGAGGATGAGATGGCTGGGTGGCATCACTGACTCGATGGACGTGAGTCTGAGTGAACTCCAGGAGTTGGTGATGGACAGGGAGGCCTGGCGTGCTGAGATTCACGGGGTCGCAAAGAGCTGGACACGACTGAGCGACTGAACTGAACTGAACCACCCCCACGTCCCGTCCCCGCCCTCAGCGCCGAGGGGCCTTCCTGTAAGGATCTGATGCCTCTGGTGTTTTCCCACGACACAGGGCGGCGCCATGTTTGGCGCACACTTTGCCTCCTGCCCCGCGCTCCTGCCTTCAGCCAGCGCTGGGGTGAAGAGCCCGCTCCTTCAGTCCGCCAGCCGGGGGCGCGGAGGCCGGGCGATAGGTGCCCGGTGCCCAGCGGAGGAGCCGGGGACGACGAGGGCGAGCTGCCGAGGGACAGCTGAACCCCGCTCTTCCCACAAACTCCAGAGGAAGAGGAGCCTGGCGAGGGCGACAGCTGGAGGTACTCTGAAGCCACCTCGGAGCCCGCGACGTGCGGGACTC
Source organism: Nanger dama (assembly GCA_917880005.1). Taxonomy (NCBI): domain Eukaryota; kingdom Metazoa; phylum Chordata; class Mammalia; order Artiodactyla; family Bovidae; genus Nanger; species Nanger dama. The sequence goes on along the minus strand of CAKJTW010000032.1, from coordinate 6,117,400 downwards.
AGGCCGCGTCCACCGGCCGGGGACAGCGGTCTCGCGCGCCGCGGGGTTTGGACGCGCTCCTCTTCCGCCACCTATCGGTGACCGCGGCTCATTGCAGTTTCCAAAGCTAACCTCGACTCCCGGGTGAAGAGGACCAATGCAGGGCGAGGACCAAGCCAGGAAAACAGGAACCGTTAAAGGCACACTTTTTCTGCCTTCTGATTAATATAGATTTATTGCGTCCTCGGGGGAAATACATACTGGCCTATAGTGAAGTCGGTCAGTCGTGCCCGACTCTTTGTGATCCCATGGACTGTAACCCACCAGGCTCCTCCATCCGTGGGATTCTCCAGGCAAGAATACTGGAGCGGGTTGCCATTTCCTTCTCCAGGGGAATCTTCCCAACCCAGCAATCGACCCAGGTCTCCCGCATTGCTGGCAGACGCTTTAACCTCTGAGCCACCAGGAAAGCCCAATACAGTCTATGCTGCTGCTGCTGCTACTGCTAAGTCGCTTCAGTCGTGTCTGACTCTGTGCGACCCCCATAATCGGCAGCCCACCAGGCTCCCCCGTCCCTGGGATTCTCCAGGCAAGAACACTGGAGTGGGTTGCCATTTCCTTCTCCAATGCATGAAAGAGAAAAGTGAAAGTGAAGTCGCTCAGTCGTGTCCGACTCTTAGCGACCCCATGGACTGCAGCCTACCAGGCTCCTCCGACCGTGGATTTTCCAGGCAAGAGTACTGGAGTGGGGTGCCACTGCCTTCTATGTCTTAAACCTATAATGGTCTGTCAGATAACTCAAAGAAGTATAATTATTAGCCTACAATTTACTTATAAACAAGGGACATCAATTAACAGGTTTTTTCATGTCTTAACACACATCCTTTCTTTGGCAAGTTACTTATTACCTGGCAGTAAACAAGGAGGCCAGGTGAGTATCCAGCCTCGGGCATCAAGGAAAATAATTCTAGTTACTTAATGGTCCTTCAAAATCTTTATGTGTTTAAGCTGTGACGTCTTCAGGACAGAATGTCTCTGCCACCGTCTACATGTATCCTTTCTTCTGCACCTCCACCTGCCTCAGGCCAGGTCTCAGCATTCCCTCACTAGAATGTCTCAGATCCTTAACAGATGTTGAAATTAAGTTGTTATAGTAAATTTTTTTCAAAAACAAGTTGGAGCATGATAAACTGATCTTAAAATTCTGAAGAGAAGATGTACAAGAATAGGCTTGAATGTATTTTTTGGCTTATCATTTACTTACTGAGAAGGGTGTTTTCAATTATCTTTGAGTTGAATTTATGTATTTCTTTTAGTTATGTCATTCTTTTATACATTTTGAGGCTTTTATTATGTGCACATACAAATTTTTATAGCTTCCTGATTCACTAAAACTTGTAACATGATGAGGTATTCATCCTTGTCTGATGTTAAGAAACCTACGCCATCTTTTTATAAGAATTTTCATGGTATGTATTTCCTCTGTTTTTTTCTTTCAAGCTTTTAGTATACTTATCTTTTAAGTATATGTCTTGTTAGCAATGTATTTTTGAATCCAGTCTGTCAATCTGTCTTTTAATGACAGCATTTAATTAATTTATATTTAATGCAATTATTGATATAATCTACCATCTTGATTTTTGCTTTTGATTGTCCCATTTATGTTATTTTTCTTTAATTGATTTCTTCAACAGGTAACTTTTAAAATGATTTCATTTTTCCTTTACGACCTTTGTGGTCATGCATTCTTTATAGTTCCTTAAGTGATTACCCTAATTACCCCAGAGATTACAAAATGTCTTCTTATCAGGTGCGTGTCAGTTATCAGTTTATTGGCTCTCAACTTCAAGTCCACTCTTTATTGCCAGCTATGCAAAAAATTATTTCTCCTTTGCTAGGCTTCCCTGGTGGCTCAATGGTAAAGAATCCACCTGCCAATGCAGGATATGCAGATTCTGTCCCTGGGTCAGGGAAGATACTCTAGAGAAGGAAATGGCAACCCACTCCAATGTTCTTGCCTGGAAATTCCCATGGACAGAGGAGCCTGGTAGGCTACAGGCCATTGGGTCTGGATGCAACTTAGCAACGAAATGACAGCTAGCATGAAGTTAAGCTTTGTCTGTAGAGGGCACTAGAGGAGCACTAGAGAAGGGAAGTGGTTTCAGTTCTTTGGTTTCTTCAGAGTTGGGCTTCTGAAATATGAGATGAGCAACAGTTCCCAAGTGCTAGCTGTTACCCTGCTGCTGCTGCTGCTAAGTCGCTTCAGTCGTGTCTGACTCTGTGCGACCCCCCATAATGGGCAGCCCACCAGGCTCCCCCGTCCCTGGGATTCTCCAGGCAAGAACACTGGAGTGGGTTGCCATTTCCTTCTCTAATGCATGAAAGAGAAAAGTGAAAGTGAAATCGCTCAGTCGTGTCCGACTCTTAGCGACCCCATGGACTGCAGCCCACCAGGCTCCTCCATCCATAGGATTTTCCAGGCAAGAGTAATGGAGTGGGGTGCCATTTCCTTCTCAGGGGAATCTTCCCAACCCAGCAATCGAACCCAGGTCTCCCGCATTGCTGGCAGACGCTTTAACCTCTAAGCCACCAGGAAAGCCCAATACAGTCTATGCTGCTGCTGCTGCTGCTGCTAAGTCGCTTCAGTCATGTCTGACTCTGTGCGACCCCATAGATGGCAGCCCACCAGGCTCCCCCGTCCCTGGGATTCTCCAGGCAAGAACACTGGAGTGGGTTGCCATTGCCTTCTCCAGTGCATGAAAGTGAAAAGTCAAAGTGAAGTCGGCTCAGTCGTGTCCGACTCTTAGCGACCCCATGGACTGCAGCCCACCAGGCTCCTCCATCCATGGGATTTTCCAGGCAAGAGTACTGGAGTGGGGTGCCATTGCCTACTGTTACCCTAGTACCCTCTAAAGTAGCTTTAGGATTGTGCAGTTTGCAAGTCACCTCCCTAAAGGTGGCTTTCCCAGTATCCCCCTTGAATGGCTCTGAGCTTGTTTCAAGGCATTGGGCTTGTTAGCCTTTCTTGGCAGGAACAGATGCCTATCCATTCAGTTCAGTTCAGTTCAGTCACTCAGTCCTGTTCGACTCTTTGTGACCCCATGAACCACAGCACACCAGGCCTCCCTGTCCATCACCAACTCCCAGAGTCCACCCAAACCCATGTCCATTGAGTCAGTGATGCCTTCCAACCATCTCATCCACTGTTGTCCCCTTCTCCTCCTGCCCTCTCCATGGCATAAAGAAAACTAGCCCCTAATGCCAAGATTACCTCTGTGAGTTTCCGTTTTCTCCTGATGTTGATAGCAGTGGAGTTGGTGGAAAGTGGTTATACTCTGGGTATATTTTGAAAGTAAAGGTGATGGGATCTGCTGATACAGTGGATGTTTGGGCAAAGTATAAAGAATGATTTCATAATTTGGAAGTCATGGAAATGAGATCTGAGATATGAGAGAGGGAAAGAGGGCAGGTAGGGTAGAAAAATGACAGAAGAGGGTGATGTGGACACAAGTGGAAAATAATCAAAGATGACTAAGAAGACAAGTGATGACATGCGGGGTCAATGGACTAAAGGTCTTGTAATATCAAAGAATTGCTGGAGTCAGGGTATCAGAAGATAGCTAGGAAGACAGCATGAAAATAAAGATAGGCTTGGTGGTAAGAAAACATCCATATTTTAAAATAATCTTTTATTTGCTCATCATACATACTTTATCATATATTCATTTACTGATATACATTTATTTTTCAGTAATAATTGAATAATTTATTATATAGCATAAATCACAAAACATAGGTAGAATGTATGAAGTGAATCAGAGACATCAAATATCATATTATCTTTGTAAGAAGTAGATAATCATGAGATTTAAGGAGAATCTTAAATCTTAATCTTCAGAATTAAAGAGGTAGTATACACAATTAGGAAATCAGTTCTGATGTTCAGATCAATGAGAGGTTTGTGTGTACTGGAAACATCAATATTAAAATAGAAACGTAGTCAACAATCACATATTCCTAGAGATAGTGTGATAATCACAGGAAAATCATCAAAAACTACACATGTTGACAGAAACAGATAAATTAGATGTGGGTTTTAACCATTGCAACAGTGTTTTTAAGTGTTCAGAAGAGGACTTCTTAATTTTTTCAAGATATAGATCTTGACTGTTGATTATTCTATTGACCTTGAAAGATTTTTGTCTATAGGATTCATTTTATCATTAGCTAGTGTTCATATATTTTATTCAAAGATACCACTATTTGTTAGAATTTATAATATACATTAAGTAAAAATTGTTGTCACTGAACCAAAATTATTCAGTCCCAATGAAATTTTACATCTTGGGTAGCCTCTGCAGCCTTGTTTTGGTAAATATATGATTTCAACGAAACTTTTCCAAAAACTGCAAACAGCTCATTAACCCTTCTTATTCAGTTATATTCATGGACTCTATCTGGGGAGTCAATCTATTAAGGAACAAAATGTCTATGTTTACATTCTTTTTAAGTTCCATTTTAACTTTTTCTCTTCCTTATTTTCCTCTTATAGCCCCTCATTTATCTATTTCTCTCCTTTCTTCTCTTCTTCTAATTCAGCGTCTGCTCCCCCACCCTTTTCTTTTCCTTGTCTTGAGGAAACCTTTTCTCCTCCTGTTCTACTTCTTCTGTACTTGGATTTACATCTCCTGTTGTCTTTGTTTTCCATAAAGAATTTGTTCCTATGGCATTCATGGGTTCTTTTACAGAAAATTATGGACAGAATAATTAAAATATCAATAATCTGGCTATGTAGTGATCCAAAAACATAAGATATGTGAACATTTCACAAATACATTTGATTATCCATTGCTGATGTCAATAAGGCATACATAGTCTGTTTGGTATAAGCTTCATGTTCAAGGTACAGCATCAATGAATACTTGGATTTTTCATGTAGCTGAGTATCCCTGTGAATTAAAGATATTACTAATGAACAGCAGTATAAAACTATTTTCAATATTTTTTCAGTTTTTATTGCACTGAAGTGACTTTTTATTTTTAGTCTTTAGTTCAGGTTGTATAGTCTATGATGCTTTAAGGTAAGCGAGACGCTAAAGCTAGGCTGTAAACTGAAATGACTCTCCTCCCAACTTTTCATAGATTTGCCCTATGAGTGGTTATAGGTCCTATGATTCTCCTGTTTCTTTCATAAGGCTGTTATGGTCAACGTTTATTGTACACGTACCATGCGTCACTCACTCTTCTAGAAGGCCCTGAAGAATACAACATAACCCCATGAGGTAGGTGCTATTATTATGTTCACTTCATAGATGAAAATAGGAGACACAGATTCCCCAAAGGTCACAAAGTAGGTGACAGAACCAAGATTTTAATCCAAGTGGTCAGTTTCCAAGTCTCAAGTGTTGACCACCATACACCTGCTTCCTTGCTAAGGCAACTTGGAAATGCACGCATCGACCTCCCGACAGCTGAGATCTTCATCTCTGCTCCCTTTCATTATACAGCTGTCCTTTCACCTATCTTTATTCAGATCTGCTCTATCAGCAAGACCTTGGACTTGGCAATCCCCTCATTCAGCTGCCTCCTTACCTCTAACGCCTCCCAGCTTTTCACAACTACAGAACCTCCTCAGCGTCCCCACTGAACCTCCTGACTCTTTGTTCTCCCAGGGCCATTCATGCCTCATTCCTGCTTTCCCTTCCTTCTCTGCCACACTGGGAGGACCTGCCATCGCTCTAATTCATCTTATATTTTCCAGCCTTGTGACTTCACTCACTCCTTCTGTCTGGATTACTCTATCATCTCTCCCTCCGTTTCGGCTTATTAAAAATATCCCCCAACCTTCAAATGCTAAAAACAAATGTGATGGGATGGATATAAATGTGTCTCCCAGATCCACAAGCTGCTTTACCTGGGAGATCTCAGGTCCTCTCTACCCACAGTACATCAGGAAGGATTTCCAGTCGGGTGGTGTGAGGGGGAGTTTTATTTGAAAATGGTTCCAAAACCTGTAAAAGGGATAAAGCAGAAAAATATGTTTTGGGAACGTCCATGCCCGTTGTTTTGCCAAGATCTGTCTGGTACCTGGTACTCTGCTCTCCCTGAGACAGCATTTCTTGTACCATTTCAGATATTTGTGTGGTTTCACATTTCCAGTACGTTGAATGCAGTCCCTTAAAACGTGACAACTATGTCTTATTTTTATTTGTCTGTGCTAGGCCTTGCTTTAAGGAATTAGCATATGTAAAATATAGATTTGTATTCTATACACAAAAGCATTAGGACCCAGTATTAGTGAGGGTGCAGGTAAGCCGGCTGGTACAATATTTCCGGGAAGGTGAGCTGCCTTCCTCAGAACAATCTGGCAGATGCATCAAAAGTCTACACGCCGCGTGTGTGTTGGATACTAGCAACTCCACTCCTAGGAGTTTATCCTAAGAACCCACTATGAACGCATGCATGACTCACCAACAAGTTTATCTGCCAAAACGTCATTCAAATAATGAAAAGTTAGAAACTTACAGGGTGCACCAGAGATTGTTCAGTAAACACATAGGTACCAAAATATATATAGTACTGTCCCATTTTTATTTAAAAGAAAGTGCCTGTGACGAAAGATTAACTAGCTGTGAGTGTGTTAGTCATTCAGTTGTGTCTGACTGTTTGTGACCCCATGGACCACAGCCCGCCAGGCTCCTCTGTCCATGGAATTTTCCAGGCAAGAATACTGGAGTGGTTTGACATTTCCTTTTCCAAAAGGAACTAGATACCAAAATTCAAATTGCCACTCTGGATGGTGGGGTCATTTGTTGTTTTAACTGTTTTTTTTTTGGAGGGTTTTTTTTCTTAAACATTAAAAAAAAAAAAAAAAACCTTCCTATAGTAGATATGTATTGGTTTTATGACCAAAAAATATTTAATAAACTCATAAATCCCACTCTGAGAACAACAAAGATAAATTGGGCTGTGACTGCTTTCCAAGATTTATTATGGAATTCTCTTACACTTATACTTCTCTTACATTTATGACCTGTGTTATCAAAACAAAATAACAATAGTCTTCAGCATCAGTATCCCAGAAACTTCCAAGTGAAAGTGAAAGACTCTCAGTCGTGTCCGACTCTTTGCCACCCCATGGACTGTATAGTCCATGGAGTTCTCCAGGCCAGAATACTGGAGTGGGTAGCCTTTCCCTTCTCTAGGGGATCTTCCCAATTCAAGATGACATTATTTTTTTAAAGAAAAGTAACCTTCAAATCTCCCCCAAAGTTGCTACATTTCCTTTTTTCTAGGACAAGAAATATAAGTGCTGCTGAAAATGAGCAAAACTTGGAATTTTTTTAGCAGGTAAAATGTTTGATTTGATCTATGTGTCCCAACAGTAGGGACCCCGAAGATAAATTAATGAGTAACAATGCGAATTATATATGTACTAGGATGACACTGAAGAACAACAACAATAACCTCCCCTCCCCAACTACGTGGGATGTTTTATTGAGAACAAATGAAGTTACTGAAGTGCTGATGCACTCAGAAATAGGCCTGGGATGACACACGTTGTAGCCTGATCAAGTGTTACCTGGGAGAGTGGGTGGAGGGAACAGCAGAAAACAGATACAGTTTTCAGGGAGGTGTGGGTGGGGTAGGTTTATTTCATTTTATTTTATATACTTCTACATTCTTTAAATGTTTTAAAAATCATTTCAAAGCATTCAAAAAGAAAAAGAAAATTCAAGATATGCCTGTGCTTTCGAGCTCAAGGCAGAAACTAGATAGTAGGCTTTGCTTGTTTAAAATTAAATTCCTGAACTTTTCAGAAGGTCAGTGGTAACGATAAGAAAGTATTCTCCCTCTTGCTGTTTATTTTGTAAATATGAAGATAGCAAGTGGGCCTTCCTGACCCTTAACTCAGCTAGTCCAATGATAGTCTCAAAGACATATACAGTTTTGCAATGAGAAACTTTTGCACGGTTTTAAAGTGTAAGCAGGTAGAGATTCAGAGGGCCATTCCCTTAACTAACTAGCTCACCAAAGTCATGCTCAGAGCTCGGCACTGACAAAAATGTGACATGGGAAATGATTGTCTTCAGTGATCAAGTCTTTGCATATAAACAGTCCCTCCTTGTTCCTGTTTTGGCCAGGCACACCCTTTCTCTCTTATAATGCCCTTCCCTTTCCTGTACCATGAACCACTTTCAAAAGAGACTGAAACATATTTGCATGAATGTAGAAACAATGACTCTTTAAAAATGTTATTTTCCTAACCAGATTCGCTTTTCAGCAGATTAACAAAGAAATAAAGGGCTGATGTTGGAATTGCCCACATCCATCAAAATTTGGGGGAGAGTCAGCCACTGACTGCTTATACACCCACAGCATCCTCTGCAGTGGCCCAGGGCACGGCAGGCATTTTCAGACTTACAGATGATGGTATATGTCAGGATCCCGCTGGAGCCGGGTTTGGAATCCTATATACAGGTCGTCCCAGAGCAGACCATTCTTCACCACGTGTCTGATGACATCAACCCGGCTCCGAATCTGAAACAGATAGGGAACAACTAGCAGGGACGCCCCAGCCAACACAGAGCATCGGTATCAACCCCTTGTGTCCCTGAAAGAGGCAGCTGTCTATAAGGCAGGGGTCTGAGAAGTCAAGCAGACGAGCCTACTGAAGTTGACATCACAGGGTGAGGTGGGGAGAGGACATCTGAGTGCAGCAGAAACTGAAGGAAGGAAAACAGGAAGTGTATCCGGGAGGTGGGGGAGCAGAGTGGGGGCGGGCAGAGTGACAGAGAGCACAGACAGAATCAGATTGCTCGGCTCGAATCCATGGTCTAGCTGTGTGATCCTGGCTACCATTCTGTGCCTCAGTTTCCTCATCTATAAAATGGAGGTAATAGACAAGTCCCTCAAGGGACCGTGGTGAAGATTCACGGAGTCAATGTACATAAAATGTGTAAAACAAGGCCTGCCACTGAGCAAGAGTACCTTAATTCAGTGGCCAAGGCCCTTACCTTTCAAGAATCCCAACTCCTGACACAGGATCTGTTGACTAGTCAAAGGTGCCCAGGGTTAGGAGACAAGCAGAGATGGTTTTGAGTCTCAGCTCAGCACTTACTAATCATGTGACCTTAACCTTGCTAAGCCTCGGTCTCCCGTGTTACTGTTGTGAGAAAAAAGAGATATTTATGAAATAAAAAAAATCATGAAGTAGTGTGATGGGAAGTTACTAAGGCTGGACATGGTTTAAACACTTCATTGGCATCCTTTTTCAGTATCCGGCATTACATTTTTTTCTCGTAGAGGCAACTTTATCATAAATGACAGAATGATCAGAAGACTGGCGTTTGGATTTATTTCTCTTTCCTACACCATTTTGACAAAACAATGACATCCACCGTGAACTGAGAAGGCAAACACAGGTCAAAGGATCTCTTATTTTGCCAACAGAGACTCAGAAACATGACTGTGCAGCTTGTCAAGTTGAGGACTGCCCAGCTAAGGTGCAGTATCAAGATCGAATTCCTCGCAGTGAAAGAGAGAAGGTCTTTCATGATCTTTCAAACTAGAGTCAAGCACGTGGAAGAATCAGGCAGGCTTTGAGAAATGTTTGGACTATAAAATGGAAAGGTCTTGGTGGTTTCATTAGATCTGGGGATGAGGGAAAAGGGAAAAGGTGAAAAACTCTGTTTCTAGCTGGAGTCACTGGTGGGTTGGGGAGAAGGGGCAGAGGCACTAACATTGCCAATGATCAGACAGAAAACAAAAAGACCAGTTTTAAGAGAACAACGACGTGTTGAATTTTGAACAATGAGGTACAAGGATTTGGAAATCCAGGTGATATTATCCAGAAGGCAATTGACTCTAATGAATCCAAAGTGGGAGAGTGTTGGTGGGAGCTGGGCAAAGTCTGGGCAGGACATATGGATTTTGGAGCCATTAGCAGAGAAGTGGTGCTAGCAAATGTGTTCACCCAGATACAGGCTTGAGAAGAAGAGTGGGTTGAGCACAGAATCCTGATGGAAAACCGGAGATGTAAGTGGTGGCTGGAGAAGAATACAAAAGAAGAGACGTCAGGAGGCCTAGTGTTACTGGAGCTGAGAAAGGACTTCTAGTTCAAAATGATGGACAGACCCCATGCACCACCTGCCTTCCACCCACTTCTGGATGCAACCTAAGTTGCTGACAAAGCAACTGCACAGGTATGAGCTGCCACAATGAAGAAGCAGCAAAGTGAGTCGTCAGCGGGAGATTTCAACTAATGACTGTGAATGTGGAAAGCAGGTGGGTGAGTGGCATTAAAGAACAGGGCAGAGGCTGCAGAGTCCAGGAGAGTATGAGAAAGGACATTCGGATTTGGAATGAGAAGAGGTAGGTACTATGAGTAATAGCAGGAGCACAGAGCACAAAATGAGGTGCGTGAAACAGGGAACACCCACTTCCCTGGGCTTATACATGGTTCCAGAGCCAAATACCTTCAGACAGTTCTCTGACTAAACGGAATCAATTTTACAGGAAGAATGAAGGCAGGGAGTGTATTTGTGATGCCTTATCACAAACTTAGGAGCCCCTCAGCCTAATAGCTGGCTCCTCACCTTCATAAACTTAAATGAGTGTTCCCTTGTCCACATACAATCTAAGTTATAGTTCATAGCCTACTCCCTTTTAAAAAACTGAATTGGCCTTCCACATTTATAAATCTAGATATTTCACATGAAAATCCAGATATCCAAGTTTTCTGGAAAATTCAGAGGATCAGCTGGCACTCAGTAGGGTCTCCTCCCTTCCCATGCTTTCCACCTGACCCAGTCCCCACTCAGCTCCACCTAGTTAAAGATCTGCCTGAGGTCCATCTGTGAGCATTTAAGCATGTAACCTCCACCTTCAAGTAAAGCCTGCTGGATAATAAGTCTTAACCATATGCAGAGAACCCGAGTCAGCTTGAAAAGGTCTTTTTTTTTTTTTTTTTTTTTTGTAAATATGGATTAATTCCTTAATTGTTAAAAGTCACCACAGTGGAAGGAAGGTCAGCCTGGGATAAGCAACACCGCATGCAACTAGAAGCCAAAGGAGCAACGCCTTCAGGCGTCCGTGGAAAGTGACTGCCACCCCGCATTATGTGTTCAGCAAGCTGCTGTGCAAGATCAGGCAGGAAAGTACTTAAAGGGTAGCTCCTGTGCAAACTTTCTTCAGCAGATACCTAAGCAGAAAATACCACAAAGGAGGAAAGCAAAGAAGTGAAGACACGGGTGGGGTCTAGAAGAGGCTGAGGGAGGTCACAGGGTGAGAGATTGGCAGCAGACCTAGAGAGGAGCCCATCCAGACTGGAGCAGGAGCTCCTGAGAGTGCTAGGAGCCGGGCATCTAGGAAAGATGGAGAGTTGACATGATAGAAAATATACTCATGTGTTTGAAAGGCAGTGAATGCCTTCCCTCCAAAAAAGGCAATATGATAAGGCTCCAAGTGGCAAGAGATGGAGCTCTTCCAAGGATAACCTCTTTAAACAAACCTCAACATACAGAAATATCACTAATATCCTGAGATATAAAAGCACTTGAGTCAAAATAGGGACCACCAGGTATGCGGCAGCATGACGATTTGCCCCATGGTGTGCTAAGTCTGCTCATTTGTATTAAAGAGAGCTGTTGCTAGCTTTATTCAGCAGAAGTTATGTGAAAAGTTGTAGAAACATGCCTTTTTTTTTCAATGACGTATTTTAAATGAACTTATGATTTTAAAAATTCCAAGGAAAAATCTCCCTTCTGGTTAAGAGATACCTTAATTTATAAGTTTCGGAAATTCAGATTTAAGAAGCAATGCAGTGGCTAAATACACAGACTCTACAGTTAGAGCACTTGCTGCTAAAGCCTTCATCATGATTTACAAGCTGTATGACCTTGGGCAGATTGTTGAACCTCTCAGCATGGCATTTTCCTCATCTGTAGGGGAGTATAGTAATATCGATTCATACCACGGTTGTTTATATTAAATGACTTAATATTTATGAAGCTGTGTTATGTATGTGTTTGGTAAAAAAAAAAAAAAAAAAAGCAATAAAATATCAGGTTCATTTTGCTTAAAATGGGTGTTTCATGTAGCATTTTCCTACGTGTGAAAACTCAGTTTTTAAAACTCCCAAAGCAGGCAGTAGATTATCGATTTTACTAAAATTTCAGCATAGGATTCTCTTCAACAGCAAGTACTAAACATAAAAATACAAATCCAATTATTAAAATGTAGTTTAAGAACAGGCCTATTATATAAAGGGACATTTGCTGCTGCTGCTGCTAAGTCACTTCAGTCGTGTCCGACTCTGTGCAACCCTATAGACGTCAGCCCACCAGGCTTCCCCGTCCCTGGGATTCTCCAGGCAAGAACACTGGAGTGGGTTGCCATTTCCTTCTCCAATGCAGGAAAGTGAAAAGTGAAAGTGAAGGTAACTTCTATAATTAAGGCATTACACATTTATATGGCACATGTATAATAAAGGGCAGACTATACACCTTCTTAATTTATTTAATGATTCTTACATGTACATAGAATTTAAAATGACAATCCATCTCATATATGTCATTTAACTATCATAAAAAAATTATAAAGTACAAAGAAGCCCCATCGAAGGGGGAAAAAAAAAAAAAAGACTTGAACAGGGATTCAAAGGCTCAGAGTCAGTAATCCTAATCAGCAGGGGTAGGGAACCCATACCAGTCTTGACGTTTTGTCCAAAGCCCCAGCTCTTAAGGCCATGCCTGACTCGGGCTAGGGATCTGCTAAAAGTTGGAACTCAAAATATGCGTTGGTTTATGTTGACAGTTTTCTGTAGAAAGCCACCAACAGGGTTTGTTTGCAGAAGGAGACATTGCTGGAGAAAAGGTAAAAGGGCAGACAAAGATCAGTGCTTGCGGGTCTGCTAACAGCACAGGCGGGTCAGCTGTTTGGAAGGAAGCAGGAAGAAAAGCCAGTCTTTGCAAATGACGCAAAAAGAAGCAAGTATGGAGTTTAGTTAAAAATATTCCTTCAATATCGGCATGTTAGTTGTGATAAGTGTAGCATGTTAAAGTAGTATGTTAACATTCTCTGTAGTGTCCTTGTGACTTTACTGTAAATCTAAAGTTATTCCAAATTTTTTGGAGTAAATTTAAAAATTTATTTATTTAGGAAGGAAGGAAAGAAGGAAGGAAGGAGCGTTTGCACTGGTGTCGCTGCTTACTTCCTCATATGGATGTTCCCGGCTGGGTCTTTCTTTTGGAAAGGATAAATCTAGAAAGTCAACCAAATAGTCATATCCTCCAGGAAAAGGGCTGAAGTCCTCATCTGTCTCAATCATCTGTGCAAATGACAACATGGTAAAGGGAAGAAGCATATCAATCTGGTGGTCAAGATCCTCAAAAAATTCTAGAATGTGCAAGCAAATGACAGCAATGAAGTGGAGTAAATATAAAAGAGGCTCGTCTCTCTCTTCTCTCCTACTCCCCTTTTCAGTCTACGTGGCTCTCTAACTCTTCTCTTTCCTGAATTGAATTCTAATCCTACTCTTCTACACTAGTAAAACTGCTTCATATCACTAACTTCATTCACATTTACAGAGAAGGTTATCACTGTCTTAGATATATGTATAATTAGTATACTTAGTAATTAGTAAGTATAATTAGTAATGAGCTATCAAATACCACTGTAGTTTGCAGGCTAAAAGATAAATAAAACGTGGAATGTTTCTCACCATCACCTAGCAGCCAAACATAAAGAGTGTCATTGAAAATTCCAAATATTTTCTCTTTTTCACATTAATCACTCAACTGAAAATCTCATTTAGACCAAAGTTCCTCAGGTCTTCAGGTTTCAAAGACAACTTTCTAAAAAATATTCAGGAGCTAATAGAGGCATCAATATTTCATTTTGCTAAGTGAGGACTTAAAAAAATTCTTACATCTACTATCCCTTTATTTCATTAAAGGAAGAAGGCTTTCATGCCTCAAAAATAGAAAGGACTAATCTTGGAAGCCTGGCATGCTGCAGTCTATGGGGTCGCAAAGAGTTGGACACAATTTGGCAACTGAACAACAACAATCTTGGAATAATGACAATTCATCCCAAGAACAGAGAGCTGACATCTTTGTAACCATACTCACATGCGTACTCATACTTGTTTCATTACTGACCACCAAAAACTTTGTTACAGCCTGGCACTGACCCCTGGGTAGGTTTTTAGGACTTACTGATTTTGAGAATGCTAAGTATTGTCTGCTACCAAGTATTAATGTTCAGCGGTTGAAAGGTAAACTTGAAACTAGTCCTCACCCTGAGGGTAACCAATCTTTGTTTCCAAGGGTATAATGTCATCCATTTCCTGATGCGTTTCCTAAATTTTGCTCCCCATGCACAAATTCAGGCACTAAATATAAGTGGGATAAAATATACAGATAAGTACTGCAGGGATTTCCAGCCCATTTCGGACCTCCTCTTTCTCTTTCACGCCCTGCTTTTCAGTACATATTTTGCTTTTGGATACATCCTCAGTTTTCTGGTGACCAGCTTACAGCATGACCCACTTGAGCCTAGAAGCTCTGTGTATATGTATCAGGGCTAATTTAAGTTCCAGGCTGACCCTGTGGTTGGCACATCTCAGTCCTTACCACAGCTGCAGATAAGAATTACCCACTTCCTGCTGCTACAGGCCACCACCTCTCTGGTGGGGTCCACCTGCCAGTTTCACAGTTTAAATAGCTTTTTCTGCCATACAAACACAACACCGCAAAATATCGACAAAACAAAAGCAACCAACACATGGTGATGGGAAGAAAAGAATCCTCCCAAAGAGAAACTGAGCTGGACCTCAGAATGCTTCCTATGAAGACATTTTCAAAAGGGATTGTTTAAGCACATTGTCCCATCAATTCTCTGTGAAGCAAATGGTAGGACTTAAAAATGCTTATTGAGAAACAAATTGGAATACGAAGGGGTTTTCATATACTTCCATAATACAGGAAAGCAAAGACAAATGGTACTTCATAAGCATACCCTGACCACCAGGTTATAATCCTTAAATCCAGCCCAAGTGAAGTATTCTTTTATCCAGGATGAGTGACAAAATATTTCATCTCCTACAGCAGCATTCAAGATTTGCAAATATGGTCCAAAGTCCCAGGAATCCTTGTAAATTTTAGTCCCCTCCGGAGGCTCAATGATGCCTTTGCTTAAAGACAAAAAGATAAGAGAAGGAAAGAAGACAGCAATAAATAAGGAAGGAAGGCAAAAGTTAGCACTTCAATTTCAACAGTCAGAGGAGTAGCTTTTCGATCATACAGGTGGTACCCAGGGTCCCACAGAAGTGCCTTGGGGGACACTTCCCCAGCCTTAACCAGAATAGCTCCTGTTAATTGTTTAGTGTGATGGCTCTCAAAGTCAATACATTTAAAGATAAAAGTCCTTGTCTGGAAAAAAAAAAGTTGGAAAGCCACTGATGCAGACCCTTTCAGCTCAAATCACTAATTTATGGGAATTTTTAATATAATATAGTCATGTTGATTTTGTAGAAGCCTGCTCACACCTGCCCTGCCCCCCGACCTCCACTAGAATACGTATGATGAAAGCAGCATCCATGATTGGCACACAGACAGTGTTAGTCATGTCACCTCTTCGCTACTCCATGGACTGTAGCCTGCCAGGCTCCTCTGTCCATGGGATTTCCCCAGGTAAGAATACTGGAATGGGTTGCCATTTCCTTCTCCAGGGGATCTTCCCAATCCAGGGAGCGAACCCTGGTCTCCTGCTTTGCATGCAGATTCTTTACTGTCTGAGCCACAAGGAAGCCCAGCCATAGAAGGGGCCCCACAAACATTTGTTGAACATAGGAATGACCTTAGCCTGTCCTCAAGATAGACCCAGAATTTTGGGTCTCTAATATACGGTCATCTTTCTGTACTAATCAAAGCTGACAGACAGGGCAACCCTACCTGGAAACCCAGTCAGCAATATGGATGACAGTTCTCTGACATCCCTAAAGCTGTCCATCCAGTGTGAGGATGGATCATTGCATGGGACATGGAAACTCGAATCTTGGTAATAGAATAGAATGTGATTGGGATGAGGGAATGGTGATGAGGAAATGGGCACCTGGCTAGCAGAGATTAGGCAACTCTGTGGCACGTCTCAAAACAACACTTTTAGTCCATTGTTTGACCAAAGCTAGAGAAACACTGGTTTTGGTAATAAATTACTTGTCAAATCCTAAAGTTTCTAACTTTTAAATGAATCTCAAATCTGCTTCCTCAACTCCTTGCCTCATCTCAGTTTATAGCCTCACTAATCTCTTGCTGGATAGAGCCTCAGCCTCCCAATTGGCCTTCCTGACTCCAGTTCTTCCCACTGTGACCTGTGACCTCTTCCCCAGGAAATGCTCTTCTGCAAACTGAAATGGGTTTAAAAAAAAAAAAATGCAGTAATGTTCCTTCCTCACTTTATAACTTTCTTAAGCTCTCCTTACTCATAGGCAAATTCCTTGGACTGTTTTGCAAATTCTTTCTAGCCCTGGCTGGACACCCTGTCTCACCCTTTCCTTCCCCTTTCACTTACCACCCTTACACTGGGGTGGATTTGACTTCATGAGGGAAGGACTTCTTCACAACTATTTGCCTGTACCTACTATGATGCCAGGTTTACAGGAGCTCAGTAAGTCCTTTCAGAATGAATGACATACTATTCACTTACTCAAAGTAAATATATTTACTAACACAACATTGTAAATCTACTATATTTCAATAGAACCATTTTTTAGAAAACAAACAAACAAACAAAAAGTATCTGCAGTCTCCAAACTCATGACATTATTTGCACCTCCCTTCTCCAGCACGTGCCAGAATCTTGATCTCTCTCGCTCTCTTAATTACTCTCTGAAACCTCCTCCTGTTTTCTAAGGCACAAATGCTTTCCTGGACACATTTACTGTTCTCTCCTGCCCACTCCTCCCCTCACAAGAAGGCAGAGTTAAGCACTTGAGTCTCCCTATATCCCTTACTCTGTGTCTTACAATTGAGAATCCAAGAATAATCAACCCTCTTGTTACTCAGAATGCTTTGGTGTGACTTGATGATACAAATGCAGATTCCCGGTTTCTGCCTCCTATCTACCCTATCAGAATCTTAGAGGGTGGAACCCAAGGAGCTGCAGTTATCCAAGCGACTAGAGTTATTCTGATGTGCTTTCAAATTTGAGAATTATTACCATAGGATACATCTGGGGAACTGGAGAGAGAGGACAGAGAATTCTACAAATGCCAAATGCCAGACTCTTGAATGCTCTGCTAAAACCTGAAATAATTAAAAACTTCTCTCACCCCTGATCTAGAGAATACAAACTGCTTTTACCCTTGAGATAGTGGGGAGATTCTAAGGAATTTTAAGCAGGGAAGGGGACAGAGTTTTGCACTTAAAAAGTATCTTTGGCAGCAAGGTAGAGTAGGGACTTTCAAACTCCTTGCCTCTGATCCCAGTAAGAATTCTATTTTGCATCAGGACTCTCACATACCATGCGCACCTGTGAGACAAAAGTTTCCTGAAATAATACTATCCCTTGTTATATGTATTTGGGCAATATACTCAGGTATAATGATTTTACTTTATTGCATTTTTAAAAAATGCTGGTTGTGGTCAATGCCATTGATTTCTCCAACCCACCAGTGGACTGTGAACAGCACAGGATCAGGATGTGCTGAAGAATGGATCAGAGGAGAAGCTCAGGGGCCACTGCAGGATCTAGGTGAAAAATTGTGGGAGGCTAAATTAAAGTCACAATGGAAAAGATAGAGTGATGGATTTGTAAGAGATTTATGCAGCAGAATTGATTAGATGTAGCAACCAGTTGGGTATGGGAGGTTACAAAGGTCATAATCAGCTGGCTGCACCATTCATGCCAACTTTGCAAAGCTAAGGCTAAGAGAGGCGTGTGCTTTTGGTATGTCCAGATTTCCAACACATTTAGTCCATTTCTAAATAAAGATGAGGAGCTAACAGTTTCATTTGGCTCAAAACAAGTATTTGTAAGGGGGCTTCCTAGTGGCACAGTGATAAAGCATTCCCTGGGTTGGGAAGATCCCCTGGAGAAGGAACTTCAGTATTTTTGCCTGGAAAATTCCATAGACAGAGGAACCTGGCGGGCTATAGTCCACAGTGCTGCAAAGAGTCAGACATGACGGAGTGACTGAGCACACACACAAGTATTTGAAAAACCTCGCCTGCGACATCACGGCGCACTTTCCCTGCACCGCACTCCCAGGGGACCGTCTCCTGTTCAAATGTACTGCCTGTGGAACTGGCAGTTGGGTAGATTGGTTCCAAATAGGAAAAGGAGTACATCAAGGCGGTATACTGTCACCCTGCTTATTTAACTTCTATGCAGAGTACATCATGAGAAACGCTGGACTGGAAGAAACACAAGCTGGAATCAAGATTGCTGGGAGAAATATCAGTAACCTCAGATACGCAGATGACACCACCCTTATGGCAGAAAGTGAAGAGGAACTAAAAGCCTCTTGATGAAAATGAGAGGAGAGTGAAAAAGTTGGCGTAAAGCTCAACATTCAGAAAACGAAGATCATGGCATCTGGTCCCATCACTTCATGGGAAATAGACGTGGAAACAGTGGAAACAGTGTCAGACTTTATTTTGGGGGGCTCCAAAATCACTACAGATGGTGATTGCAGCCATGAAATTAAGATGCTTACTCCTTGGAAGGAAAGTTATGACCAACCTAGATAGCATATTCAAAAGCAGAGACATTACTTTGCCGACTAAGGTCCATCTAGTCAAGGCTATGGTTTTCCAGTGGTCATGTATGGATGTGAGAGTTCGACTGTCAAGAAAGCTGAGCACTGAAGAACTGATGCTTTTGAACTGTGGTGTTGGAGAAGACTCTTGAGAGTCCCTTGGACTGCAACGAGATCCAACCAGTCCATTCTGAAGGAGATCAGCCCTGGGATTTCTTTGGAAGGAATGATGCTAAAGTTGAAACTCCAGTACTTGGGCCACCTCATGAGAAGAGTTGACTCATTGGAAAGACTCTGATGCTGGGAGGGATTGGGGGCAGGAGGAGAAGGGGACGACCGAGGATGAGATGGCTGGATGGCATCACCAACTCAATGGATGTGAGTTTGAGTGAACTCCGGGGAAATGGTGATGGACAGGGAGGCCTGGCATGCTGCGATTCATGGGGTTGCAGAGTCGGACATGACTGAGTGACTGAACTGAACTGAACTGAATGTTTATGCTCATATGAAAACTAACTCTCAGCCTCATTGTTTTTCACTTTGAGCTGTATCAATTATCCTTCAAAGAAAAAACTTCCTTACTCTTTATTTTCAAGGAACGTTCTGAGATGAGGAAAACACTTGGGTTAACTATTATATAGGATGAGAAAATTATTTATAGTACTGAGAAAAAAATTCAATATTTTATCCCCTAGATTTGAAAGATACTTAATAGTTTTTTATTTGAAGGGTAAGAATTCTGTTTAGAAAAGTGTTGTGTGGATATTAATTCATGACAAGTTTAGGATGCCACTTAAAAAAAAAAAAAAAACTTAGTATTCCTATGAATCGGGACCTACCAAGAGGCCATAAGTATATCCTTTATTTTCTCATAAAATTGAAAAAAAAATCCCTGAATCATTTATATTCTCTAGTAAGTATTTAAGCCAAACCTGTCTGTTGGATCCTTTAGCATCCTACCCAGATCAAGAGTAGCTCCAGGTCGTGGTGTCCATGTTAACACATCAGAATTTTTCTTGATAAGATTGTTGAGTTCATCTGGGTCATTTTTGATGTTTGTTTCCTTAATGTACCTGAGAAATAAGGACATTCTCATGTCAGAAAGCTTATTCTCGGTTGAAATTCCGATTAGAACAATGACAGAATTTTTATTTGTTTCTTCTTCATTCATACTTCCCAATCCCCCTCTACTTACCTCAGGAAAAATAAAGACTATATTTGGGCTGATGTTCCTAATTAGGGAAGAGCTATTAGTCAAAGAAGGTTGCATTTATAGCTTGTTTTTAAGTAATAATCACATAGTAATTGGAATTTAAGTTAGATAGAGTGAAATTATTATAAAGAGGTGGGAATAGCACACTCATATTTAATTTTTCCCAGTTTTTTGAAAATTGAAGTATAGTTATTTATAATAGTGTGTTAGTTTCAGGTGTATAGAATATTGGCTTGTTTTATTGTATTTAATATTAATTAAATATGGTGGTGGTGGCGGTCTAGTCGCTAAGTTGTGTCTGACTCTTGCAACCTCATGGTTGCAATGTCCATGGGATTCTCCAGGCAAGAATACTGGAGTGGGTGCCATTTCCTTCTCCAGGGGATCTTCCCCACCCAGGAACTGAACCCAGGTTTCCTGCACTGCAAGCAGATTCTTTACTGGCTGAGCTATAAGGAAAGCCTTTTAATTAAATATATAGATGATTAAATATTATCTGGTATGTAAATGCTAAGCAAATAACATGAGCTAATTGTTTTTATCTTTACAACCCACTAATGAGACACCACCCTTATGGCAGAAAGTGAAGAGGAACTAAAAGCCTCTTGATGAAAGTGAAAGAGGAGAGTGAAAAAGTTGGCTTAAAGCTCAACATTCAGAAAACTGGTCCCATCACTTCATGGGAAATAGATGGGGAAACAGTGGAAACAGTGTCAGACTTTATTTTGGGGGCTCCAAAATCACTGCAGATGGTGACTGCAGCCATGAAATTAAAAGACTCTTACTCCTTGGAAGGAAAGTTATGACCAACCTAGATAGCATATTCAAAAGCAGAGACATTACTTTGCCAACAAAGGTCTGTCTAGTCAAGGCTATGGTTTTTCCTGTGGTCATGTATGGATGTGAGAGTTCGACTGTCAAGAAGGCTGAGCACTGAAGAACTGATGCTTTTGAACTGTGGTGTTGGAGAAGACTCCTCAGAGTCCCTTGGACTGCAAGGAGATCCAACCAGTCCATTCAGAAGGAGATCAGCCCTGGGATTTCTTTGGAAGGAACGATGCTGAAGCTGGAACTCCAGTACTTGGGCCACCTCATGTGAAGAGCTGACTCATTGGAAAAGACTCTGATGCTGGAAGGGACTGGAGGCAGGAGGAGAAGGGGACGACAGAGGATGAGATGGCTGGATGGCATCACTGACTCGATGGACGTGAGTCTGAGTGAACTCTGGGAGTTGGTGATGGCCAGGGAGGCCTGGCGTGCTGCGATTCATGGCGTCACAAAGAGTCAGACACGACTGAGCGACTGAACTGAACTGAATGAGATACCTGCCTTTATTACTCTCATTTTATACAGAAAGAGACTAAGGGTCAGAGGGGCCGGGTGACTTGTCCCAGGTCAGCAGTGTCCATCGAGTGCTCTATCGCCAGAGTGGGGCTTGACCTTCCCAGGAGGTCACAAGGAGGAGCCTCTCCCCAACTTTAGGAGAATGTCTGATAAATCTTTCCAACCCCTTTCACCATGCAAGGTTATATTTAAAAAGATAGGCATCTATGAACCAGGTAGCAGGCCCTCACTAGACACTAAGTCTGCCAGCACCTTGATCTTAGACTTTCTAGTCTTCAGATGTGTGAGAAAGAAATTTCTGTGTTTTATAAGCCCCCTCCCAAAAAGTCTTTCCATTCAAAACCATTAAATCCACTGGTTAGAAAAGAGCACACACAGGTCCTTGGTCACAGCCCCTCCCGAGATCTCGTTTCTAATTGTGTTATTGATCAGAGCTGAGTATCTCCCGAAATTTAATTACAAACCACAGTCTTTCTGGAAAAGTTCTAAGTCATCAATTTCAGTGTTATTTGGGAAGGTAATTTTGGTGGTGCTGGAGTCAAAAAAGAGAGATTCAGAGAAACAGGCTTTGTCACTGTACTTCATCAGACATGGGTGACCCAAGCATTTTTGTTAAAGGGAATCAGCTTGGTGACCTAGACTGGATAGATATTTTCAGCCAGATATACAAACATATGTAAGCATTGCAATTTCATAGCTCCAAGGTGACTTACATCATTTATGATCTTGGGATCAACTTTGCAGACATGAGTAATGATGTCTGTCCACCCAAAGATGTCTGACTACTTTCTTCCTGCACATGTGAATGCCCTTCCACTGGCACAGCCCTCAGCTTGAAGCACTGTCACCTCTTTGTCCCATCTTCTTCCTACCTCTCATCTCAAAATGATTCATCAACTGGTTTCCTTGCCTCCCGAGAAACATGACGCTATCAGATTACTCTTCCTAAAACACAATGTGTGGCATTCACAAAATTCTTTAACTTCTTTGTCTCCATCTCTAAAATAATCATAAAATTAATGCACACCTAGATGCCACCCTCTGAGGGGCACTGTGAGTACCAAGGGTAACATCTGCCAAGCACGAATACACAGAAGAATGGCTTGTAATCACTTTAAATGCCAGCATCATGTTAAGTGGTCAAGTATCCCATAGGTAAGAAACCATCATATCCAGTTCTTCTCCAGGTTCTCACAATGCAACCTCCTTGATACTTCCAGAAACTGAAATCTCTTCTCAGTTGCCAATGTTTTTCATCAATCCTTTTGAGATTGCTGTAATGATTTTCAAACTGGTCTCTATGATCGATATTCCTATTTCCCTTCCCACCATACATACAGCCTAACCTCCCTGGTGCACATCTGATCATGTCTCTGCTCATCAGACCCCTTTACTGGGTCCCTCATTCTTAAGGATAAATCCAAGTCATGCGGAGTGGCACACAGTGGTGTTCACTGTCTGGTTCCCTCCGTTCCCTCCTCCCCACTTCCTCAAACACCTGCCTCCGTCCCCTACACTGAACCGCAGTCACTCATCTCAGCATCTTTCTATCTTTGTTGGTCAGGGTTTACTCACACTTCAAAACTTTGTTTCAATCGTCCCACCCATAGTTTCCAACAGTCATTTTCTGACTCCCACCTGTATCCCACTGCCTTCAGAACATGCATGCACCACAGCATTTATCTTTGTTTTTCTCTTCCAACTCTGAAGACAATCATTTCATCCCTGGTTCTCCAGCACCAAGAACATGTGGCTCAATAGATGAATGAATGAATGATGAACAGTATTGATCAAAAGAAATTATCATTTAGCCTTAGACTAGTCTATCTGAAAATATTTGGAAGATGTGAGACAGCTACATAATATCAACAAGAAGTAATAAAGGGAAAACATCAGCAATAGGACATATTAATTGATAAGGTACATGTAGATACGTCACCTGACAACATAGAACTTCAAAATGAAAGCAGTCAGGTTTTAATGATGAGACACATGAAGCCCAGAAAAGAAAAAAAAAAAAAAAAAGAAAAAAGAAAGGTCCTAATAAGTGGTAGCAGCTGCTGCTCATGCTAAGTCGCTTCAGTCGTGTCCGACTCTGTGCGACCCCATAGACGGCAGCCCACCAGGCTCCCCCATCCCTGGGATTCTCCAGGGAAGAACACTGGAGTGGGTTGCCATTTCCTTCTCCAGTGCATGAGAGTGAAAAGTGGAAGTGAAGTCGCTCATTCGTGTCCGACTCTTAGCGACTCCACGGACTGCAGCCCACCAGGCTCCTCTGTCCATGGGATTTTCCAGGCAAGAGTACTGGAGTGGGGTGCCATTGCCTTCTCCAGTGGTAGCAGGGAAGAGCCTAAATTCATGTACACTATTTCTATTGTACTCTGAAGCCTCAGTTGATGAGAAATTATGGTCAGTACTTACAGGATTTTGCCATAAAAATAAATCTCAAGGACTATTTCTTTACTGCCCGACAAATTTACAGATAAATGTACTCTGAGTGAATGACACATGCATTCCCTGTCTGCTTTTGGGAAGTCCCTGCCCTTTGTACACAAAATGCTCTAGTTACTGATCACAAAGGGGATCTTCATGAAGCCAATGACACTGGTGTTTGCTCATAAAGACACTATTATCGTTAACGGCTGAGTAACTGTGTGATGAAGCAGATGCTCTATATAACTGACAGAATCTTGTAAAAAAATTAAAATAGCTATAAGATTTTAACATTTAAAATAATAAAGCTATGCTTCAAGATTTACTAAATGAATAAACTGTACATTTTGTTTCTTTCAAAGGGTTGTGACTCATATAATATGTGCGTATATTAAGATATGCGTTGTCTTACAAATATGATCTAAATAAACATATAGCTTTATTAACATGGCTGAGGTGTTAAGAATAACTGTTTAGGTTTTTAATTTTTAAGATTACTTAGATCCAATTTTGGACTCTTTGGGGTGATCAACTCTATGAATTTTAACATATGTGTAAATTTGTGCAACTACCATTGCAGTTAGGATACAGAGCAGTTCTCTCTGCTCTATATTCTGTTCTCTCAAAAATCCCTCCTGTTGGCCCGTCAGTCAAACTCTTCCCTCAGTCCAGCCCTTGGCAACCATCAGTCTGCTCTCCATCCAGTAGTTTTGCCTTTTCTGGAATGTCATATAAGTGGAATCACACAATTGTCATCTTTTGAGGTCAACTTCTTTCGCTTAGCATAATTCCTTTGAGATTTGTCTATGTTGTTGTGTATATCAACAACTATCTATTTTTTACTGCATTTATAGTGTGGATATACTATGGCTTATTTATCCATTCACCTGTTGAAGGATATTTGAGTTGATCTGGTAATTATGAATAGAACTACTATTAATATTTGTGTGTAGTTTTTGTGTTCAATAAAAGTTTAGTTTCTCTAGGGTAATTACCCATGAATGGAATTTCTGGATTGTATGATAAATGTATATTTAAAGAAACAGTCAAACTGATTTCCAGATAGCTGTATCATTTTGAATTCTCAACAGCAATATCTGAGAAGTCTTATTGTTCTGTATCTTTGTCATAATTGGATAGTGATAATCTTTCATTAAATTTTATTAATTTTCATTCTTATTGTATTAATTTTAATTTTATTTTAATTTTAATATATTAAAATTGTATTAATTACTTTTATTACTTTTAATTCTTATTTCATTGCAGTTTTAATCTGCATTCTCTAATGGCTAATGATATAGGCACATCATTTCTTATGCCTATTTGGTGAAGTATCTGTTTAAATATTTTGCCCATTTATTTTTAGTTCTTTGCTTTCTTACACTGAATTTTGAGTTATTTATATATTTTAGATACAAATTGTCAATCAGATATATGCTTTGCAAACATTTTCTCACAGTCTGCAGTCTGTCATTTTACTCCCTGAGCAGTGTCTTTCACAGAGCAAATATTTTAATTTTGATAAAGCCCAATGTATTAAAATTTTCACTGAACTGATTGTGCTTTTGGTGTCATATCTAAGAAGACTTTGCTTAACTCAAGCTCATGAAAATTTTCTCCTATATCTTCCTCTGAAAGTTTCATAGTTTTACATTTGCATTTTTATTTATGACCCATTTAGACTTATTTTGGGGGATACAGTGTAGGGTTTATACTGAGGTTCATTTTTTGCACATGAATGTCCAATTGCTCAAATAACATTCATTGAAAGGACTATCCTTTCCCCATTGAACTGTTTTTGTACCATTGTCAAAAATCAAATGGCTATATGTAGGTGGATCTATTTTTAGATTTTATTTCACTGCCCTATGTGTTTATCCCTTCAACAATATCATGCTGTCTTGATTTCTGTAGTTTTACAGTGAGTCTTACAATTGGGTAGTGTGGTTCCTCCACAAGTGTCCCTCTAGAGTCATTTTTTTTTAAATCTGTATAACTTTCTTTGGCATTTCTCTTAAATGAGCCCTTCTTGTAATGAATTGTCTTCACTTTCCTTTCATCTGGCAATGTTTTTATCTTACCTTCATTCTTGAAGGATATTTTCACTGGATATAGAGTCTGTGTTGACCATTCTTTTCCTGAAGCACTTCAAAAATACTATTTTACTACCTGCTAGTCTCCATAGTTGATGACTAGAAATCCAGTTACTTGAATTCTTCCATGAATACAATGCATTCTTTTTCTTTGCCCGTATTTCTGTTTGTCTGCAGATACAGACTGTCTTTCTACCTCTCTAAGCCACCTGGTCCATTCTTAAACTTTCAGGCAGAGATCCCTTTTGTGGGTCCCCTGCAAAACAGTTATTTCCTTCTCACATTTTAGGTAATAAATTAAAACACTTCAAATGTCTATTATTTTGTCTAATTCCTCTTCTCTGGTCAAGCCTTAGACCGAAAGGTCATCCCTAAGGATGCTTAACTTACCTGCCTTCAGACTATAAGGTTTGACATGAAACACATAACATGAAGCCAAATAAGGAAATCCTCTGGGACTTTTTTTTTTTTCTTTAATTCAAGTTCAGAAATACTTCCTCACTGTCCTGACTTTAATACTCTCCAGTGTCATGTGGTAAATATTTCTATCAATTTTTACTTTTCCCTTGAGCGACCCATAGCTTAGAACATGAAAGCAATAGAATGACAGACTGTTTTCACCTTCTCCAGCAGACTCTCTCAGATTGATTTTGGACATGCTTTCTATCTTTTAACAGAAACTCATCACTGTCCAAGACAGTGTGGAGTGCAAAATATCACCACAGTCCAGTCCCATGGATGGAGAAGCCTGGTAGGCTGCAGTCCATGGGGTCGCTAAGGGTTGGGCACAACTGAGTGACTTCCCTTTCACTTTTCACTTTCTTGCATTGGAGAAGGACATGGCAACCCACCCCAGTGTTCTTGCCTGGAGAATCCCAGGGACGGGGAGCCTGGTGGGCTGCCGTCTATGGGGTCGCACAGAGTCGGACACAACTAAAGTGACTTGGCAGCAGCAGCAGCCAGTTCCTCAGTTCTTGGGTATTTCCATATAGTGTGATGTGCGAGAGCTATAAATGGCAGCAAAATCTTTTTCTCTGCTCCTTTTCCCATTGTTTGAAGGACAGAACTGATGTTCAGCTGGAAGGCATAATAGTTGCTAAAATATTGAAAAGGTTCAGTGCCGTTTGGTTCAGAGCTGCCTCTCTGACTGTCCTTCTTGCTGTTCCAGTCATCTGACCCTCCCCTGGGATCTCCTGGCCCTCTCTCATGACACCAAGCAATCAGAACAGATACCAGGTAATGCTGGATCAGGCCTGGAGACTTTGCTCCTCCAAACTTCATGTGGCCATTAAAATGAAAACTTTCAAACATTCTCAAAGAAAACTCACTGGCCTCCAAAAAATACACTTGAAAAACAAGATCTAGAAGTTATGCTGCTGCAAGAGAAACCCTTTCAGACACTCAAAAATGATAATATAACTTGATAATGATACAGTCTCTGAGATATAGTGTGGTGTAGAGAAAAGAGCTCCAGAGCTAAGCATACCAGGATTCATTAGCTCCAGTGTTTCCAGCAGAGTGATCTGGGCAAATCTCTTAGCCCCTGAGTTTCAACCAACTTGAACAGGCATGATACCTAACTTACAGTGTCATTGAGAAAATTAAATGACTTGATTAAATGCCCCCATTCAATTTCTAGTATATACTGAATACTTGCCTTTATCCTTTCCAGGATCCTTCTGGACAAAAATCTATCTGGATTAAGTCTAGCTGCCAAGCATTGCTTTCATTGATGGTCTCTGTTCTCAGGCAGCTTGTTAAATAAACTCCAGATTCCTACCAATTATTCTCTCTCATTCCATGTTGCATTTACAACTAAATCATTCACCCTAGAATACATTAACTCGTGTGTAAATATGTTATACAAAATATCCAGCCATACTTGTCTGATGGGTGGGATTCCACAAAATACCCAGCAAAGGGGCAATAAATTCGGGGTTGTAGGTCCTTCACCAGCCGAGCCTTGTAGTTCAGGAGTTTCTTCCTTTCTGTTTTAATGAACTGGGCTTTCCATTCCTCTGGAATGACAGGGTTTGGATTAGAGTCTCCTCTGTTCAGAAATCAGAGAAAAAAAAAAGCTCTAGTAGAGAAATCTTTCAGGATATAAAAATTGACAGCTGACACTCAGATGTAGACCAAAACTCTGTCATCAGTGGCTTTATCTTGCAAATTTCATTTGGTTACTAGGAAAACGTTCCTAAACTAGCCAAAGACACTGAACCCTCTCCTTGTTTATGGCAATTCATGTGGACCTAGCTGAATACACAGGGTGGCACGTATAGTTGTACCTTGCATGCATGTACATTTTAAGAGCACTGTAATTCTTGTATTGCTTAATGCTCTTCTAACATGGAAATGGCTTTGCTATCTGGATGGATTATAAATGCAAAGCATGTTTGTTACTCCTTGGGGGTGTGCAGTGGTCAAGGGCCTGGATGTTGGAGTCAGTTAAGACTTAGGGTCAAAACGCAGCTCCACCACTTAAATTCAAGTTTGTTTTCTCCTCTGTGAAATGGAATCGTGATGCCTACCTCACAGTTTGTTCATTTGCGCATTCATTCATTTGCTCAATATTTATTGAGCACCTACTATGAGCCAAAATAGTTCAAGGCATGGAGAATATACTGATGAACAAGAAAAAGCAGTTCCTTGCTCTCATAGAGCAGTCATTGTAGTGAAAGATGCAAATAATAAGTAAGTTTATTTCAAACAATGATGACCTAGGAAGAAAGTAAACTAGGACCATGGGATAGAGAGTGGCTGGGGTGAGGAGGGGGGTATTAGACAGGGCAGTTAGTGAAGATGACACTGGAGTCATAGAATACAGACAAACATAGAGGAGGAATTGGCCACTGTGCGGAGGTCAGGGGTAATAGCACTTTAGGCAGTGGAAACAGCACATGCAAAGACCAGGGCATGGATGTACTTGGCGTATTGAGTCTGAGGAACAAAAAGCAGGCCAGTATGGCTGACACTGGTCAAGCAATGGGGATACAGACAGTAGAGGAAGTTGAGAATTTAGGCAGGGCCCAGAGCATGTGGGATACTGTGTCAGGGAACTGCTCCTCCTCCTACTGCTATGAACATCTGTTGAACACAGACAAGGAGACAGAAAAAAAAATAAAAGTTATCCATAAGCTAGACCTGATCACTATTAAGATTAAATTATTAATGTTCTGGTATATTCCGGACCTTCTTAAATATATGTGCACATGCAAACACATACATACACATACTCACATAAGAATGACATTCTGGGACTTCCCTGGTGGCTCAGTGGTAAAGAATCCTCCTGCTATCGCAGGGGACACAGGTTTGATCCCTGGTCCAGGAAGATCCCACATGCTGTGGAGCAACTAAGTCTGTGCGCCATTACTACTGAGCCGGCACTCTAGAGCCCAAGAGCTACAACTACTGAGGCAAAGCACCACAACTACTGAAGTCCCCATGCCTAGAGCCCATGCTCTGCAATAAGAGAAGCCGCCACAATGAGAAGCCCATGCACCGCAACTAGAGAATAGCCCCAACTCACCGCAACTAGAGAAAGCCCACGCACAGCAATGAAGACACAGCACAGCCAAAGATCAAATAAATAAATCTTTAAAAAAGGATGGAATTCTGCTAGCTACCTTTACTAGGTATATGTTGCCTCCCCAGTCACATTGTTAACCCACTAAGGACAGCACCTCCCCTCTATGTCTCACATGGTGACACATTCTGGGAAGCAATGAATACAGACTTAAGAGAAGAAAGGAACTGTACAGGGTTTTCTTCATATTGCAAGTAGGGCATTTCTGCCACATCATTAAACAGAGATCGCTTACAAAACATATGCATTTATTAAGTGAACATATATTAAGCACTTTCAATGCTAGTACTGAGCAAAAGTGAGAACAAAATGTACCACTTACACACCCTCCCCCATCCCAAATCTAGCACTACACTTAGACCCAGAGCAGAAGCGCTTCTTCCTTGGATTGCACATTTTTTCTAGCTTTGAGATATCACTGGTGTGTAATTTTACATGTTTAAAGTACACACCACGGTGATTTCATTGCATGCATGCATGCCTAATGATTACCACAATAAGGTTAGCTTATTACCTCCATCACCTCATTACCATTTTTCATGTGTTAGAACACATAAGATCTGCTCTTTTAGCAACTTTCAAGTATAGTGCACAATGGTGTTAACTATAGTCACTATGCTGTACATCACATCCTCAGAACATATTCACCTTATAACTGGAAGTTTATACTCTTTGACCACTATTTGCCTATTTTCCCTGCTCCCCAGACCCCCGTAACCCCATACTTTAGAGGGGCTTTCTTTGCCCCATCCCTCCCTGGAATGAGCATTCCACCAAGCCCAGGGCATATGCCTACCTCAAGGTGCCCACACTCTATTCTGAACCTCATACCAACAGCATTTAAGCCTAGATTACCAATGTCAGACTCTTCCTGTTCTGCTTTATGGTCTACATCAGGAATCCAGTTGATCCAAATGATTCTTTTTCTTGACTTATCCTGAGATGCTCCCTAATCCCCATAGTGTTTCTTTCACGGCCCATCAGCACACTTTGAGCTGGGAACTTTAGTCTGTAATCTGTGATTTGCAAGTCTGGTTTCCCAGTAAGACTGTAAGCTTCTTGCAGGGAAGAACCATGTTTTAGTTATCTTTGTATTGATTTGCAAAGCATTTAGCAAAGTGCCATGCCTGCTCCCTGGCATCACTTTGAAATAAAGTATTACCAGTAAACTTTCCACCACTGAAAGTCATCGGAAAGCCTGATGCTCCTCCAGCAAAATCACTCATCATTAAATCAGCCTTCATAGGCAGCCTTCCTCCATTGGGTCTGGTACAATCCACTGTATTGAGTATTTTATGACCTGTGGAAAAATTACACGGCATAAATACTCAAGGTGAAATCTTGAACACCATAGTTTGAAATCCTAGGCCAACAAAATCAAACTCCTCCTGACTGATTTGGTTGGTTCTGGATGAGGATAATAATCTTGATTCCCTTCAAGATCATAGATAGACCACTTTCCTTAGCCAACTATCTTCAGATGTTGAGCTCAAATGATGCAGGGGGAAAAATAACCAAATCAACACAAATCTCTCAACCTTTTGGAAATTCTATTTAATGATTGTTGGAGTAAAGCCATCTTCTCACATGAAAAGCAGAAGGGTATGATTACATTACATCATAATATGTCAACATGAGAGTAAAACTCTTAATAAAGGCAGTTCTGAAAATGCTCAGTTCAGTTCAGTTCAGTTCAGTCGCTCAGTCATGTCTGACTCTTTGCGACCCCATGAATTGCAGCATGCCAGGCCTCCCTGTCCATCACCTATAGGGGAAATATAGAGTATCTGTTCCCTTATGAAAAAAATGTTTGCACCTGTCACCACACAGAGTATGTTACTGCTAATTTTTCTCTGAGTGACAGATTTTCTGAGGTTTTCTCAGTGACAGTCCATTTTCCTAAGACAGGGATAGAATATACTGTATCTTATGGAAAATAAAGATGGAAGAAGAAGATGAAGATAGGATGGAACTTTGGATAGCTATCATTATCCTTCCTACCAAGAGTATGTTTCATTTTTCATTGCTGATGAAAATAAGAGAATACCTTTGTATTCCACGATAATGCAAGTGTCCATTTCAGGATGAATGCCGTCCATTAAGATCATGAATCGGAGATTTTTGTCTACCTGGAATTTAACAATAAAACCAACAACTGTTTATGTCTGTCGGTTTGGCTTTAGTTCAATATTTGAGTAAATGATCATCTCTTCTGGAAAGAAATCCATTTTACTCAGAATTGGATTTATTATCCAGACTGCAAGGAGATCCAACCAGTCCATTCTGAAGGAAATCAGCCCTGGGATTTCTTTGGAAGGAATGATACTAAAGCTGAAACTCCAGTACTTTGGCCACCTCATGCGAAGAGTTGACTCAATGGAAAAGACTCTGATGCTGGGAAGGATTGGGGGCAGGAAGAGAAAGGGACAACAGAGGATGAGATGGCTGGATGGCATCACTGACTCAATGGACGTGAGTTTGAGTGAACTCCGGGAGTTGGTGATGGACAGGGAGGCCTGGCGTGCTGCGATTCATGGGGTCGCAAAGAGTTGGACACGACTGAGCGACTGAACTGAACTGGAAGTCATGCCATTGATTTATGGAGAGAAAAGCCACCTTTTATTTTAGTTCAAATAGAGATTTATACAGTAATACATACTTACATAGTACTACATATGGAAAAAGTAAGCCATTGTTTCTTCAATATTAAAGCAACTACCTCATCTAAAATTCACCCCCAGAAAGCATAACTGAAAAGTGTGGAAAAAAACCCTGATATCTGACCTGCTGCCATATTCCAAACGGCACTACGTTGATATTAGTCAACTGGACACCACTCTGATTCAGATTCCAAAATACAGGTCTTTCTGTTTTTCCAACATAAATGGGGATATCTGGTCTTCTCCCAGCAAGCTTCTTCAGTGTGGGGTAACTAGGATCAGAAAGATGGGAAGTTTGAAAGGTGAAAACATTGGATCATCTAGTATGAGACAGTTTGCCCTCACACCAACATGTTGACCAAGAAGCAAGGAATGGAAAAACCAGACCCTCCCCAGAGTCCAAAAACAGGGTTTTTCCTCAAGATTGACTGTAACAATGAGGGGAATTTCCTAGCAGATTCCTCTTTATTGGGAAAACATATTATATACCACAGCGTGTACATCAAACCAGAAGTGCAAATTCCATTTTCCACACTGATGCTGCTTTGAGCAAGGGTAGTTCTAACAGAAGGTACAAAGTGGAAAACTCCTGCTGAAGAGGTTTCTGGTAGGTGAAGGTTTCCAGAATCTTCATTTTTTCTCACCTCTCAACCAGCAGCTCCCAATAAAAGAAAGGTCTTGGTCATAAAACGAGGAGAACCTGTGAATTGCCCATCATTAGAGGTGCTTTTTCAACCGTCAACAGATTAATAGCCACATAGTGGCATGTAGAATGAATGATTTGTCCTTAAGGAGAGTTGGTTACCAGCTAGGCAAGACAGTAAAATTTAGTGTAGAAGAAAATAACATTTACCATTTGGAGTAATTCCAACTCAGTATACAATTAACCATCTGAGCACTTTTGAACATCTTCACAGATTGTCAACTCTCATTTCTGAGCATTCATTACATCAAAGGATTATATAATACTGTGGGGTGTGGCAAAACACGAATAATAAACAAAAGGCTGTTTAGGTACCTATTATATATCAATCATGGTGTTAGGCGTTTTCACTAGTCTTTATGGTATTTTATTTCTTCTAACCAAAAAAAAAAGTCTATGTTTTTGTTTGTTTTTAATAAATGAGAACACATACTCAGAAATATATGGCTAACAAATAGTAAATTGGTATTCAAATTCAGGTTTTTGATCCTAAACTTAGTACTTCTTCTACTAGAAGGCAATTTCAACTTAAATGAATATGCTGTCTGGTTTAAGAATCAGACTTGTGCATAGCGTATAATATCAGGTGAAATAAGATATTTAATAATAAGAAAAGCATAAACAAAATCAGCATATCAGCACTTATTAGCTACATTTAATAACTACTCATTAACTAATATTCAAGTTCCAAACTTATATTAAATACGTAGAATCTGGAGGGAAAAAAATCAGTACATTTTCTTCTTTAAAAACAAAGGCTTCAAAAAATCAAGGATTCTTTGAATAAGAGACTTTAGGAGTTGGGATGGGTGATTCCAAAATCAATGTTTATTGCTTTGTGGTTTTTAAATTGTTGAAAAGTCTCACTGGCATCTATAAATATTATTCATTATGATACTCATGTGTGCTGCTGCTAAGTGGTTTCAGTTGTATCCTTCTTTTTGTGACCCTATGGACTGTGCCTGCCAGGCTCTTCTGTCCATGGGATTCTCCAAGCAAGAATACTGGAGTTGGTTGCCATGCCCTCCTCCAGGGGGTTTTCCAGACCCAGAGACCGAAACTGCGTCTCTTATATCACCTACATTGGCAGGCGGGTTCCTTACCACTAGCACCATCTGGGAAGCCCAATATAATACTCATATATTTACATAGCAAATCACATTTGTTTGACTAAAGACTGTTTTCTAAAGTACACTGGGTTTTCCCCCTTGCTTCTTTCTTGGTGGCTCAGACGGTAAGAAATGCAGGAGACCGGGGTTCGATCCCTGGAAAGATCCCCTGGAGTAGGAAATAGCAAACTACTCCAGTATTCTTGCCTGGAAAATTCCACAAACAGAGGAGCCTGCTGGGGTCACAGAGTCTGACACAACTGAGCAACTAACACAAAGGACCATGGGCATCTCTTAACAGGTACTATAAAGCAATCACTTAGTTTATGTGATACTGTTTTCTCTATACAACCTGCATAAAATTAGTTCTACATGGTGATATTACACAATGCATGAACCCAGAACTTTCATAATTCTGCAGCTGTACATCTTTGGTTCCAGAAGCTTGCATGGATCAAAGGTATCAAGGGTATCCACACAGTCCATAGCAGATTTTTAATCTTAGCACAATATCCCAGCGGGTGATGTTCAGTTTTTGTGTATTGCAGGTAATTTGTTACTAAAGCAGCTAACTACTTAAGTTTTAGTTTCCTTAAAGAGAAAAGAGAGAACATATTCATGCCTTAGAGATCTCATATGCTTTCAATATACTTTCAATAGAAAAATCAAGGGGCCGGTCAACCAGCAAACATACTTTCCCTCATCATGGACATTTCTATCAGAGAGTCTCCTTCATATGAACTTTGTCACCAAAAGTCCCAGCAAAGGTGAAATTGCTTCATGTTAGAACAAGTGGGCAGGGCTATATGTTTACATCAGCACCCTAGAAGCTGTGACACAAACTTCTAAATAACGATGAAGAAGGAGGACCCTGAAATGAAACTAAGGGTTTCATTTGCCATCTCTTCTGGCAACTGTTCATTTGCAAATGGCTGTGGTTTTATAAATTCAAGCTCCTCTTTCTCCTTCCTGTTGATGACCTGGGTTAAGGAAGTTTCAGTTCCTATCCTTAGCATCACACAGCTGTGGTTTCAATAAAGGATGAAGTGAATTCAGGGTCCAAAAGGTGGGAGCTCATTGTTGAAATGCTCTGAATCAAGAGCTGGTAAACCATAGTGACCTGCTGCTATAATCTGTGAATGCCTTTTACCTTTTTAAATGGTTGAGAACGAAATCAAAAGAACAATCCTATCTGGTGATCCATGAAGACTTTATGTTATTCACATGTCATTGTCCATAAATCAGATTTATTAGAAGACAATCAGGCTGACTGAGGACCATTTACAGCTGCTCTTGTACTACAACAGCTGAACTAAGTCACTGTAACACCAACCATATGGCTTGTAAAACTAAGAAGAGTTACACCCTGTGTACTGGTCCCTGCCATAAAAGTTGAACTGAAAAAGGGAGTCGACATTGATGATCCTTAAACCTAGACTTTTACCAAGTAGCCTGAGGGTGGGAAGTGAGAGTGTGGAAAGTTATTAACTCCTGTCTTCCTCCCACAATGGCCCCTTTGCATTTGTAATGGTATAAAGCATGAAAGTATCTTCCCTCATAGCTCAGTTGGTAAAGAATCTGCCTGCAAGGCAGGAGACCTGGGTTCGTTTTCTGGGTCGGGAAGATCCCTTGGAGAAAGAAATGGCAACCCATTCCAGATTCTTGCCTGGAGAATCCCACCAACAGAGGAGCTTGACAGGCTAGAGTCCATGGGATCGCAAGAGTTGGACACGACTTAGCAATTAAACCACCAAAGCATGAAAACACTTTAAACATTATGCTACACAAACATACACATTTATCCAAGTTAGTTCTCGTCTCATCAGCCCCACTGAATCGGCCTCAGATTGAGCAGGGATCACCAAAGAACCTGAAAACCAGTGATGCCGTTACTGCAGCATCTGCTTCAGAGTTCAGTGCTCAGAATTCATTACCTCAGGTGGTCTGAGTGCATGTGACTGATGTAAATTAGGTCCGCTTGGCACAGCCTCTCCAGCCAATCAGATGGAGGCTCATGTAGTAACCACCATCCTCGGGCAAAAGCAGGACCCGTTAACCAAGGGTCAAACACCATCCTCTTGTCCCCCAGCTTGAGGTCCATGCAGGCATGAGTAAGGTATGTTATCTGTCAGCAGACAGTGAGAATCAGATTATTGAGTCATCATCAGTCAGCAACAATGAACTGGGCTGGTTAGTGGACAAGTCAACGTTGGAGAACTTTGCTCCTGAGTGTGTTCAGTGAGGTAGGGACCTTTATACAGAAAACAACTCCTAGTACACATCACTTCTTTGTTAGGAAAGAAATGCTCGTGGTGGATTTCAGGTGTCAAAACAATTGATTCATCCGGCTCTACTCTATCTAAATTAGCTCCTAAATGCTTATTTACAGTCTGCACTGTAGAATATCTTTTGCCATCAGTCCTTCAAAGCACAATTTACAAGGAAAGGCAGTTAGAGATGTAATGGCAGATACTTGGGGATTTAAATGCCAGACTGGCTGGAAATAGCCATTGAATGAATGATGAATGATTCTTGGTGGGTTTGAGGCAGGAGACAGGTGGGCCCTTGGCTGGGCAGCTGGAGTCTGTCCCCTGTGGACAGATACTCCAAGGCAAAGATAATAGCAGGAAGGAGGAGAAACTGAGTCCTGTCCAGATAAGAGGTAAAAGACCATGTGGTCTTCATTCTCAAGGTCAAGGAGAACTTCCAACTACATGTGCACAGGGAGGCTACTCAGAGGTCAAATAGGGAAGGGACACCCCCACCTAGGAAGTGATGTGAACCTTCCTGTCGCCTCCTCACTAGAATCCACCTTGGCTGAGAGACGCAGGGGGCACACACGGGAGGACCCTGAGATGAGCCAAACACGACTCAGAACTGGGCAAAGCAAGACGACTGGCCAAAGGAAACCCGAAAGAAATGCCCATATAAGCGGTTTAAACTACCACAAAGGCATGACTCTTTCTCTCTGAGCCCTCTATCTATTCACATGTACATCTTTCCTCCTAATAAATACTTTATCTGTTTCACTACTTTCCATCTCTTTGTTGAAATTTATTTCTACAAAGCAGTCAAACCAGGGTCACTGGCCCTCGCGGTCCAGTGGCTAGGATTCAGCATTCTCACTGCTGCAGCCGGACTTCAATCTCTGGTCGGGGAACTGAGATCCTGCTTCGAGCTGCTGCAGGTGGAGGCCACCTGACATTGGGCTGGCATAGCCACGCAGCCTGGAGAAACAGGCTTGTGAGGCTTTCTCTTCTAACTTACCTGCTGACTCACTCAGGGAGTCAGGGTCCTCTGAGCATGACTATAAACAATGACTTAGAAACTGGCACAGACTCGAGGATTCTAAATTAGTGCTTTACTCCCTTCTTCTGATCTGGCACACCCATCAGATAAAGGAAAACACCCAGCAGCAGAGAGAAGGTGGTAGAAACTCCAGGGTGAGAAGCCAAAAGAGATGGTAAGGAGAGGTCAACAAATCAAACTCAGGTGACTATGCCTATTCTGGATAGGGTCCCGTTTGCTTCCTCAGAAAAGTAACAGCCCACAAGCTGTTACTATTTCCACAAGCTTCCCAGATAACATCAGAAAATTTCATTTTGGATTGTTTAATTCTCCCAAACCATCAAAGCATTTTCTCTGGAGGAAACTCTTTTAAAGGTAGGTAGTGCACAAGGTTTGTAAAGATCTCAGGGCAGAGAGATAAGACAACTGGTCATTTCATCTAACAGTGATTTGGAATCAAGGGAAATTTCTGAATTTCTTCAATAGTTTTTCATGACTCTCCTTTGGGACCTCTGCTAAAAGTTTTTCTGCTTTTTTTTTTTTTCTGGATATATTACCTTGTAATCCCTGCCAAGTTCTGGGTCTTTCTAAAAATTTGCTCAAGAGTTCAGGATAACTATACTATTAGTCCTAAGTAGCCACATCCAAGAATATTCAAGGTAATATAATAATAATAATATATATATGTGTGTGTATCTTAGTTTTATTTTTGTTTTTAAGATAATTATAATTTAATGTTTCCTTACCTGCACTTCCCCAAAAGCCAAATCTTCAGGAGATCTGGGCTCTGAATCCCAGGGGTTAGGAGGATTCAGTTCTAGAAGCAAAAGTTCATTTTCTTCACTCTCTTCCACAACTAGAACCAAAGGGGAATGAATCTGAATTAATAACAACAACAAAGTGAAAGTGAAGTCGCTCAGTCGTGTCCGATTCTTTGCGACCCGTGGACTGTAGCCCACCAAGCTCCTCTGTCCATGGGATTCTCTAGGCAAGAATACTGGAGTGGGTTGCCATTCCTTCTCCAGGGGATCTTCCCAACCCAGGGATCGAACCCAGGTCTCCCACATTGCAGGCAGACTCTTTAACCTGTGCACCACCAGGGAAGCATGATGTTTAAAAAGCATCACTGAAATAGAAATGTATGGCTCGGGTACTCAGAGTACAAAAACCAAAGGAAATCAGAAACAAACACCAGTGCTAATTTAGGTCAAGCAATATCTACTGAGATGAGGGCAGAAGACTGACACCCATTCATTTATTTTATTCATACTACACTTAAGGAGCTCATGGAATCTCAGGTATGTCAGGGATGTTTTATGTCTTAAGCTGAGTGCTGGGCATATGGTGGTTTCTTATTTTTATATCTTTTAAATACTGTTTAAGAATTTAATAGAAGCACATTAATTAACATTTTCCTAATAGCAAAACACAACTGGCTTTCTTAATAAAATCAGAAATACACAAAGGACATTTAATATCACCACTATTATTAAACTGTGTCCTTGAAAATGCAGGCAATACAATAAAGATACATTTTATTATTATTTTCAGGCTATATCATTGCTGGAAAACAGTGTCACGAAATAGAGTGCTGGACTTGGAAACATCAGGGTAGGGATTGTGACTGGGCTGCTTATCATCAACATCCTAGGCTGCAGTTGCCTGATCATAAAATAGAGGTATGACACATACTTCATAGAGTTGTTATAGGCAGTAAACAATATAAGAGATCCAACAGTGTCCAGCAGTATGCCTGGCACAAAGAAAGCGTTTAATCAATAATAATATTATTATCACAATTATTTTATCTTCAAAGAATGAAGCGTTAAAGAGAAAGCTCAGTATTAACAAGACTATATACTATAATAATAACAAATATCAACTCAAAAGTACAAAGTATTATGGGAGATTCTCAGAAAACTGCATTGATACCCACTTGTAAGGATT
The DNA here is from genome assembly GCA_917880005.1 of Nanger dama. Lineage (NCBI taxonomy): Eukaryota > Metazoa > Chordata > Mammalia > Artiodactyla > Bovidae > Nanger > Nanger dama. The sequence continues at coordinate 6,078,279 of CAKJTW010000032.1, read as the reverse complement.
TTCCTTCTTTAGAATTGTTCTCTCTTAAGAAAAGCAGAAAGAGAAATGTGTGTGCTCAGTTGCTCAGTCGTGTCTAACTCTTTGTGACCCCATGAACTTGTAGCCCACCAGGCTCCTCTGACCACGGGATTTTCTAGGCAAGAATACTGGAATGGGTTGCTACTTCCTACTCCAGGGATCTTCCCAACCCAGGGATTGAACCCATGTTTCCTGCATCTCCGGCATTGGGAGGTGGATTCTTTACCACTACTGCAACCTGGGAAGCCCCAGTTATTAAGTAACAGTTATTAAACAGCGTTAATATTCTAAGAGAGGGTGAAAAAGGAAGGGCTATCTAACAACAGCGCTATGCAATTGGCTATTTAAGTATTCTAGTTTATTATCTAGTTTGTTAAAGACACAATGAGAAGCTTCCAAGTGCCTAAAAATAGAATATCAAAGGGAGGACTTCTAAATTTAACAGCAATGGAAACAATTCCAGTGAAAAATCTGAATATATACAAATGTCAGATGAAAAAGTTCTACCACCAAAGAAAACTGGCAAACACGTTTGGAAAATATATTAGCATCATACTTCAGAAACAAGCTTAATTTAAAACAACAGTGATGCTATTTTTTGATTCAAATGAGAAAAGTCTGAAAAACGTAAGAATGCCTCAAGCTGGTAAACTATGAGGAGAAAGGAAAGCTTATTAACTAGTTAGTGGGAACAAAAACTGGGTCATTCTAAAAAATGGACTGTAATGCAATACATATTAAAGAATGGATAACTGAATAATGAACTCATTCATTCATTTAGGACCTCAAGTAATGAGGACGAGGTTAACCGTATTTTTAGTTCATGACACATTATACTCAGTCCAGGCAAAGCTACTTACTTACTTATTTATTTGCTTATTTACTTATTCCCTTTATCTGTTTCTCATTGTTATTTCTCTCTCCTCTCCTACAGGATTATCATTTAAATGCTCATGCAAAGTATCCATTATATTTTATGTGTGCATTTTAATTCATATAAGTGGTACTGGGTCTCCAGTCTCTTTCTTACTCTTTTTCACTCAATACCCTGTTTTTAAGGTTCTTTCATGTTGTCATGTGTACATCTAGTCCACTTCCTCTAACTGTAGGTTAGTATTCTGTGGTTCACCACATTTTACTGATTTACCCTCCTTATTGTGGACCCACAGAATCCACCACCACAAGAGTTCTCTGGTGCATACACAGAAGTGAGACTGATGGATCACGGGGTATTGGCCATAAACCTCCTCTGACTAGTCACTGTCGGATTATTCTCTAGCACAGGTGCACCAACCACACTTCTGCCACATGCATGAATATTTTTATATCTTTATATCTCTGACAACGCTTGGCAGTTCCTTGGTTTATTTTTATCAATAAAAAAACCCTACAGTAACATCTCATTGCTTTTGTTAGCAGTTTTCTGATAATTAACGAATTTAAGCATACTTTCATATGCTTATTGACCTTTGGGGATTCTTCTGTAAAATGCTAGTTGATATCTGTCCTTCATTTTTGTATTGAGCTTCCTATCCTTTTTTGTCAATTTGCTTTACTTAAGGGAATGGCAACCCACTCCAGTATTCTTGCCTGGGAAATCCTCTGGACAGAGGAGCCTGGCAGGTTACAGTCCGTGGGGTCACAAAGAATCGGACAGGACTGAGTGACTTACCCCTTTTGCTTTCTTCTTATATACTAGATCATATTCCCCTGTTGGTTGTAAATATTGAAAAATAATCACCCAAACTATTATATGTCTTTGTCTGTGTCCTCCATTTAGCAGAAATCTTTAATACTGATGAATTCATATTTACCAGGGTTCTGTGTGTGTGTGTGTGTGTGTGTGTGTGTGTGTGTGTGTAGGCGGGGGGTTGCCTTTTGAGCTGTTCTTTCGAAACGTTTGTCAGGAAGTCACCAATCTCTAGGTCACAAAGATATTCTATACTTCTTCCGTCACTTTTACAGTCTTACCTTTCTCATTTAGGCTATTAGTCCCTGTGGAGCCCATGTTTACGTTAAGGTGTACAAAATGTTAAATATGGGTAAATACATTGATTGGGTGTATATGTGAAAGTCGCTCAGTTGTGTCCGACTCTTTGCAACCCCATGGACTGTAGCCTATTAGGCTCCTCTGTCCATGGAATTCTCTAGACAATATGCTAGAGTGGGTTGCCATTTCCTTCTCCAGGGGATCTTCCTGATCAAGGGATCAAACCCAGGTCTCCCACACTGCAGGCAGACTCTTTACTATCTGAGCCACCAGGGAAGCACCCCCAAAATACATTAGTTAGTCATACCCTTTAGCCAGCAATGCAACTATCTTACAAAAACAACTCCAAAACAGAGAAGTTCTTAAGCATGAAGATCACAGTTTTGGTTTTGAAGGCAAAAAAAAAAAATCTGTGAACAGCATAAATGTCAACAGCTGAGAACTGGCTAAATAAATTAATATTTAATGTAGGCATACTTAAAAGCATGTATATATAGAATCTGATATACTCACAAGGCAAAAACAGGATACAAAAATAATATATAATTATAATTAGTTATAAAAATATGCCTAAAAAGATGACTAAGATGGAGCTAGATTGAAAATCAACAAAAAAAACAGAAGACTTGAATAACACTATAAACCAACCATACCCAACAGATAACACTCCCCCAAATACAGAAAACACATTCTTCTCAGGTCCATGCAAAATATCTCCACAAACCAGTACAAACCATATTTTAGGCCATAAAACAAATGTCAATAAATTTAAAAGTTTCAAGTCATATAAAGTATGTTCCCTGACCACAATGAAATGAAATTAGATACCAATAAGAGAAGAAAGTTGGAAAATTCAGAAATATGTAGAAATAAACAATATACTTCTAAATACAAATGGTTTAAAGAAGAAAATCACAAGAGAAGTTAGAAAATACTTTGAGACAAATAAAAATGAAAACATAACATGCTGAAACTTACGGAATGCAGCTAAAACAGTATAGTGCATAAAATGAAATTTACACCAGTACACATCTGTAATTTTAAAAATCTCAAGTAAAAAACCTAACCTTCCATCTCATGGAATTAGAAAAAGAAGCATAAACTAAACCCAAAACAAACAACAGAAAGGAAATATTTAAAAGAGTTAAAATAATCAGAATTGATACTAGAAAAATAAGAAAAAATGAAAACAGGAATATGCTCTTTGAAAAGATTAACAAAATTTTCAAACCTTCAGCTAGACTAATAAAAGAGAGAAAGGGCTCAAATTACTAAAATCAAGAATGAAAAAGGGGATGTTACTATCAATTTTACAGAATAAAAAAGAATACAAGGAAATATGATTATTATACATAAACAAACTGACAATCCAGATGAAATGAGAAAGTCCTAGGAAGAAACAAATTAACAAAACTGACAAGAAGAAATAGAATACCTGAGAAGACCCATAACAAATATCAGATTTAATTAGTAAACAAAAGCCTTCACAAACATTAGTCTAAGCCTAGATAACTTCACTGGTGAATCTGACCTAATGACTAAAGAAGAACCAACACCAATACTTCACAAACTCTTCCAATAAATAGAAGAGGAGGGAACATTTCCCAACTTACTTTATGAGAGCAACCTTATTTCCCTGATCCCAGGACCAGACAAAAGTGAAAGTGAAGTCGCTCAGTCGTGTCCGACTCTTTGCGACCCCATGGACTGTAGCCTACCAGGCTCATGCGTCCGTGGGATTCTCCAGGCAAGGGTACTGGAGTGGGTTGCCATTTCCTTCTCCAAGACATCTCACAAAAGGAAAACTACAGACCAATATTCCTGACAAATTTTGTTGTTGTTGTTTGTTGCTCAGTTGTGTCTGGACTCTTTGTGACCCCATGGACTGCAGCCCACCAGGCTCCTCTTTCTTGCCTAGGAAAGAATACCGGAACAGGTTGCCATTTCCTACTCCAGGTGATCTTTCTGACCCAGGGATCAGACACATGTCTCCTGCATTGGCAGGCAGATTATTTACCGTTGAGTCATCTGGGTGGGAATCCTTACAAACATAGACATAAAATCTTTAACCAAATATTAGCAAATACAATTTAGCAATATAAAAAGAATTGTAGCCATGACTAAGTGGGGTTTATGCCAGCTTGGTTCAATACAGGAAAAGCCACAGAGGCATAAAATAGATTACTGATTGCCAGGGGCTGAAGGAAGAGGGGAATGGGAGTGACTGCTAATAGTTATAAGGTTTCTTTTGGGGATGATGAGAATGTTCTGGAATTAGAGAGTGGTGGTAATGGCTCAATATATGAAAATATTAAAAACCATTGAGCTGCACACTCTAAAAGGGTGAATTTTATAGTACATGAGTTTTCTCTCAATTAAAAGAAGGAGGAGAAGGCTGGGGAGAGAGAGGAAGGGGACCTCGGTGACAACTGGAAGAAAAGATACCTAAACAGCGGTTGTCTTGAGGTGATGGGAGTATAGGTGAGCATCTTCTTCCTTCTACTTTCCTGACTTCTACCTTTTTAATGATAATCATATCCCATGAAAGAGAAAGATGGCTTGGTCTCATGTGAACTGAGATTATTCAGTTTTATGATTATTATAAATAACAATTTTTTGTGGTAGGGAATCACTATAGCATTGGAAACGCTGGACTGAAAAGTGGACTCGGTTAAAATTTTCCACTCTCTCCGCATTTCCTCACTGGGGCAAAAGCTGAAAACTTCAGTGCGTCTTGTTACCACCTGCCCTTCACTGGGCTGCAGTCACCTCTGGCCAGAAACCCTCTACACCAGTTTCCACCTTTGATTTATGTTCCATTTGACCAACTTTCTGCTGAGTGGGAAATCCCTTCCTCTTGCTCCAAAGGTCCAAGTCACAGGGAGATGTATGGATTATGCAAGACATACATAAAAAAAAGTCTTACACAAAAAAAGTCTTTTAAAAATTGGAGTATAACTGCTTTACAGTGTCATTCTAGTTTCTGCTGTACGATGAAGTAAATCAGATATATCTACATATATATAGATATCTGTTGCTATATATATGCATCTCCCCTCCCTCTTGGACCTCCTTCCCACCCCACCTCCAATCCACTCTTCTAGGTCATCGCGGAGCACCAAGCTGAGCTCCCCGTGCTAAAGAGCAGCTTCCCACTAGCTGTCTATTTCAAAAGACTTAGAGGTTTTGTAAAAGCCCTTAAGCAGCTATAAATTTCTGGGTTCCATACGCATTAAGGTGATAGTCTATTGTCCTCTAACTTACACAGTTTAATAGTTTCAAACCTTTGCTTCTAACCTGTTTTCTGCCAAATAAATTTAACAGTATTTGTATAGCGCCTGTTACTAGCTTCTGTTAACAAGCAGTCTGCAGGTTTCCTAAGCTAGCGCAACAGACATGGAGTGGAGCTTACTGGCAAAAGAAGCTAGTGGTCCAGGCATCCTTTTGAGGGAGGATGCACTTGCCGTCAAAGGAATTAGCAACTTACCCCAGAATAACCTGCTGACACATCTCTTTGGGGGTGATCGGGAAAGGACACGCACCTTAGTGACACCTCTGCTCTGGGAACTGGGAGAATGCCTTGGCAGGCCACACCCTTCTTTAAAAAATGATTAGGAGTTGGTCTCACCAAGACATCTGGACAACAGTGGCTCTGGTATCCTATCCCATGTACAATAATTTGAGCCTGGAAAGATCCTGAGCCAGTGTAAACACAGTTTCCAGTCTGGAGGTCCAGGCAGGAAGCCCTCCACTTAGCTCCCTTCACAGATAACCAGTGTTAAGACTGCCCTCATCCACACTGCTTATGGATATACATTTCTCATAACTGCGTCATACAATGCATAACATTTATAATCTGTTTTTTTGCTTTATCTATCAAAAATCTCTAATTAGTTTAATTCCTCCAACAGTATCACTTTTAAGACACAGTGGACTTATTTTTAATGTTTCGATTGTTTTCAGTTTTTCCCTTTAGATAGTATTGCTATGAATGAACATTTTCATACCTATATCTTTTGACATATCAAGGATTATCAAGACCTTAGGACACAGTCTTGGATGTGGAATTGCCAGGTCAAAGGGATGCATATTTTTCAGTGTGTTAGGAAGTTCAGTGGAGAGTTTTAAACAGGGGAATGACATGAATTAATTTTGATTTTTAAAATATCAGCCTTTTCTACCTGAAGGGCTTCCCTGGTGGCTCAGACAGTAAAGAATCCACCTGCAATGAAGAAGACCTGGGTTTGATCTCTGAGCTGGGAAGATCCCCTGGAGGAGGGTATGCAACCCACTCCAGTATTCTTGTATGGAGAATTCCATGGACAGAGGAGCCTGGCAGGCTACAGTCCACGGGGTCACAAAGAGTCAGACACGTTTGATCAACTAAGCCCAACACAGCACAGCATACCTGAAACTAACACAACATTGTAAATCAACTATACTCCAATATAAAATAAATATTAAATTAAAAATATATACCAATCTGGGTGCTATAAGCAGAATGAACTGCAGGAAACAAGCACAGAAGCAGGGAGACCAGTCATGCAGACAAAAGATGACTCTTTCTTATCGATCTTTGATTCTCTTCATACCCAGGACAACAGTTTACACCCGGCATGATCTCATCAAATGCTTACTGAACAAGTGAATGAATGAACGAAGGGAGCTTCTGAAGAAATCCTGTTTAGAATTTTCAGCGTTAACTATTTTTAAAAGACTTAATGACCACAGGTTAAAATCAGAATGTAACCAAAGCTTCAAGTGCAATTGGAAACAAGTTGACAAGAAGGTCCCCAATAATAGTGACAGAAGAAAACTTTGATCAATATGGAGGGGATTTACCTAGTTCATCTTGACAGAAGCTGCCTGGAGGGTTGATGTACTTCATGGTGCTCACATCCAACTTCCAGTTGTGTTTTGTGCATTTAACAGACCTGGATGAAAAATTGTCCTTAGGTTTATGAAATGGTGTAAATAAAAATTAATCTTATTGGGCTTACATGCATTATAAACAACTACAGTTGGCTGAACACAAAATTCATGAGAGTAAAACTTTAATAGCTAAAGCTCAAATATCCAAGGAAATATAGACTCATCATCAGTAGGTAATTTTAAAAGTGAAGATAGGGCTTCCCTGGTGGTTCAGTGGTAAAGAATCTGTCTGCCAATGCAAGACAAGTTCGATACTGGATCTGGGAAGATCTCCCAGGCTGAGGAGCAGCTAAGCCTGTGTGCTGCAGCTATTGAACCTCTGCTCTAGAACCCAGGAGCCACAACTACTGAGCACATGTGCAGCAACTCCTGAAGTCCAAACACTCTAGAGCCTGTGTTCCACAAGAGAAGCCATCACAATGAGAAGCCTGGACAAGAGAGTAGCCCCCACTCCCCGCAATGAGAGAAAGCCTGCTCAGCAACCAAGACCCAGCATTTAAAAAATCAGAACAAATAAATTATTTTAAAAAACAGTGAAGATAAATGGCACATCACAAAATAATACATGTTAGAGATCAACAGAGCCATCAGAATAAAGTCACCTTTAGGGATCACTCTCATAAAAAGGCTAAGTTGGTGAAGAGCCAACTGAGGCCAATATGAGGACAGAATGTAGTGATAAAGACAAATCTATGATTTATGATCACTCTACAAACCTTGGTCCCTATTATAGTGTACTGAACCTAAGTTCAACTCAAATTTGTATTTTTGAGAAGATAAGACTTATAGTTTAAGATTTCAGAGCATGGTTGCCAAAATACAGGATGCCCAGTTAAATATGAATTTCAGATAAATAACAATTAAGAAATATGTCTCACACAATATTTGACATACACTGGAAATTCCTCATTTATCTGCAATGTAATTGAGTGTTCTGCATTTTTATTTGCTAATTCTGGCAACCCTGTTTCAGAATAACAGCTAGATTGCAGCAAAATAGGAGGCTTAGTGATTTTTTTTTCCATTTCTTATCAAACCGTGAAGGGGGTTATGGGTGGTAGAAAATGAGGTATAAACGTTCCATTTCCTCTCTACCTTGGTGGTGTTTCCAGTGAAGTTTTGTGGCAGTTAAAGATAAAAAAAAAAAAAAAAACCACAACTGTCTCAAATCAGAAACATCAGATTTCTTAAACTAACAATGTCTATTTTAACTTCTGTATTGGTAAATTACATGAATTTTCCCAAGCTTCATTATATCAAGAATTTTTCATGTCGTTTTCTAGTAACAAGGCAAAAAAATGTATTCCATACTTCAATTTAAGGAGGATTATTCTGTAACATCTACTCTTTCATCAATGAGTAGCCAGCAACCTTTCAAAATCTGAAGACATTCCCAGTGCAGCTATTCAGCATGCAGGTCAACAAATGGGAAGCATGGCAGGGTCTTAACTGTTCATGGGCAGCAGGCAGACAGGAGGAAGGTGACAGCTCCCTGCACTAAGAGGTTGTGAAAACCTATTAAATTTGAAAAATGAGAACCACAGCTTATGAGAGTTGCTGATCTTGGTTATGTGTGAAGAAGAAAAATGGCTGAGGTAGGGAGGGTAGAAGAGGTAGCTCATTACTCTTAAGTGTCTCCTTGTACAGATTCCTCAGGCGGATTGCTGCACAGAGCACCCAGGGAAAAGCAATCAAATCTGGAGCAATGGATGCGGGAGTACAGGGTGTGAGTTACTCTGAGGATGCAATTGATAGTGCCAGCTCCAGGTTAGCCTGACAACAGAACAGGGTGAAACTAGGATCAACCACCCCAAAGGCTTTGCATGAAGGAGAGGAAGGCCAGTCTGTGGCAAAGTGATCACTCTGTTAGGATAATCAAGCCAGATTCAAGAACAAGCTGAATTCCCATAAATAATCTCATTCCTAAACTATACCAGAAGCTCATGACAGAGTAATAATCGTAAAAGTAATTGATGTTTATTGAGCGCCTATCATATGACAGATATTGTTTTAAGTGTTTTTTGTGTTGGAAATCACTTAATCCTCTAAGCAGCCAGACAGAACAGGTAATACTCTCATTTTCACTTTATAAAGGAGAAGACCAAGGTCCAGAAAGGCTAAGAAACTTGTCCATGTTCATGGGGCTGATAAGTGGTGGGGCCAGGTTTCTGAAGAGGGCAGATTGTGAGGAATCTGCTAGTCACAAAGCTACACTTCCTCCAATGGCTGGCTATGTGAGCTCCATGGTGAAAGCCCATTGAGGAAAGAGGAAAAGCAAAGTCCCCAAACCGCAACAGTCAGAAGACCTCAAGGTCCCAGAGTGCCCACAGAAGCTCACTAGTGACAGAACAAGCCATGGCTGAGGTCTCCCTGGGTTAAATCCACTGAGAAGATGGAAGGGACTCAAAGCAGGGCTGTCAGCAAATAACCATGAGGGTCTCCGAGAGTAGAGTTGCTGCTCAAAGTATATCCCATACAATACTTGGAACCTATCTATGCTAAAAATACATTCATTGTTTACCTGAAATGTAGATTCAACTGGATGCCTTCTGTTTGCCTAATCTAGCAATCCCATCAGAGGAGCCAAGCAGGAGACAGGTGTCAACACTGTTTCAGTCCTGAAACTAAGAATGTAGTGAAGCAAATCTGTATGCAGGTATAAGAATATTGTAGACTTGGGTAATGGTCATCTATACAATTCTAGCAGGGAACTCTTAGACAATTACCCAGTTCCTCTGAATCCACCTGCACTAAACTGCCCACAGATGACCTGAGAAATCAAATCGACAACAGCAGAAGACAAGTCTGATGTGGGAGTGGCTAAAAAGCACCCAGGTCAAGTTAGGCTGAAGAGAAGCTTGGAAAAGTGGGGTTAGCCACTCATTCATTGCCAGTGTTGAACATCAGGCTGACAGAACATTCCCTCTCCCCTACCTTCCCTGTCTCTGCCAGAGTGTGCTGCTATCTCTTTCGCTGTCACTGAAAACAAGACAAAACAACAACAACAAAAAAATCCATAGCAATCCTGCCCTGGTATTGTCCCTGAACTGGGGAGGGAGGTCATCTATGTGTAGTATTAATCAACGGATGGGGGAGGAGGGGTACCAGCACCAGTTTTCCAAGAAATGACCAGAAGCGCCTCTGTTCAGAGCAGCACAGTTGGGGCTCTGCCATGTGGGGTTTTTAATCACTGCAAGGTGGTCAGGGAAAGTCTGTCTGCTCCCCAGCAGAGTTTGGACAAGGGCCTGCCCCATCTACTTCTGGGAGAGCAGGAAAGGAACCCCAAAGAGGCTTGAGTCTTGGAACATAAAAGCTATCACGCACACCCAACCCTTCACTCACATACACAGATGCATGTACCTTAGAAATGTCACTGTTTATCAAGCTAGCAATCCATTTTCAATTAGAGTTCTTGAGAGAGAATGGGAAATTAAGTAAAGGTCAGAATGTTTTGAGATCAGAGAAATACCCTAAATGTGCACAAGTAAGTTACACATTTGCTAGGAGAAATAATTTGTCAGTTGTTTCATTTGATTTCCACACTTCTGGCCAAATCTAATTATAAGAAGGGTCACTAGAGAAAAAGCAGAATGACTCATGGTACCTTCCATCTAAATCCTCGATATCTTTTATGAACAGGCCTCCTTGGTGCTTGCACATATTCTTGCATGCTCGCAGGAGGCTCTTACTCTTATACAAGATGTAATCTTTGCCAGTGCTCTTATTTCGAACAAAATTGATTCCTTCCTTGAGATTGGCAACTTCAGCAGGGGACAGACATAAGAGGAGCTCAGCTGTTTGTTCAATGCTGTGAAAAGGCAAATGTTTTGAGAAGAAACAGACCGTGTTAGGTTTTAAGAGAGAACAATTTGACAATGGCAGTCAAAACCTCTTTTTTTCTTAAGATATTATTTAAGGCCATCCTTCCAAGTACCTGGGCTGAGTGGCCACTGACGGTGAACCTTCTCCCCTCCTTTAAATGCCCATCCTACTTGTCGAGGGTTGATCCCCGCCTTCCCAGGAAAGTAATGCCTCCCTCACTTGCCTGCCCATAGTCTGTCGTTGCCTTTCCTTGGGTATTTCAGAAGAATGGCAGTTGTCACTTCAGCTTCTGTGGTTCATTCACTCCCCCAAGGCAGAAGTCTGCGTGGAGAAAGAGGATGTACACTCAGCTCAGTATTTCCGTTGATAATGTCGCCTCCTTAAATACGTTTCTTTCAGAAGCCGAATTCTATATTTAACGTCAATAACTGCTCCTCACCTTCAAGCTTTCACATCAGGACCTCCTCTCTTTGCCCATCGAGAGTCACTCTTTAGGTTCAAAAGTAACTCAATCACCGCTCCTTGGTTAACCCTTCCAAGCCCCCCACGTCCCCCACCCCCAGGTCACATCTAACATTTCTTTCTTTTGTACTTTCCAGAAAACATTGAAATATATTCTCTTTCTTTTTAGGGCATATCCATCATCTCATATAGATACAAAATTAAAGATGTGATGAGAACTCTTAGGACTCAATAACTTTCATAAATAATATACAGTAGTGTTAGTTATGGGGCTTCCCAGGTGGCGCTAGTGGTAAAGAACCCAACTGCCAATGCAGGAGACATAAAAGACACAGGTTCTATCCCTGGGTCGGGAAGATCCCCCAGAGGAGGGCATGGCAACCCACCCCAGTATTCTTGCCTGGAGAATCCCCATGGATGGAAGAGCCTGATGGGCTATAGTCCATGGGGTCACAAAGAGTCGGACATGACTGAAGTGACTTAGCACGCACACATGCAGTGTTAGTTATGTTTATCCGATTGTACATTACATTCTCAGAACTTATCTTACAGTTGGAAGTTTGTAACTTTTGCTAACTTTCATCTAGTTCCCTTTCCCTCCACACTCTGCCTCTGATAACCACCAATCTGATCTCTTTTTCTATGAGTTTATTTTAAAAGTATAATTGACCTCCAACAATTATGTTAGTTCCTGGTACACAATATACTGATTGATAATTCCATACGTTTTAAATGATCACTATGATAAGCCTAGCATTATAAGTCTAGCACTTCTTACGTGTATTTACTGTAGAACATTATATCCTAGTACCAGTGTACCATCCTACTTGTACATAGATGCTTTTAAAAACACTCTCTCTACTTTTCTCTCCCTACCACTTAGCAGACTGCCTATCTTTAAGAGCTAGCTGAAGACTGAACCAACTGCACCTAATCTGAGTCATTTATAAAAAGCTCCAGCAGAAAATGAAACATTTGATCATTCATATTTTTTCAGAGAAACTACAAATGTTACATTTCTCAAACTCCAGCCTTTAAACAAACTCTCTTTATGATGCAACTCTGAATCATAGTGGAATATAATTTTTGTGAAGAGGGACTTCAAAATAAATTTTAGCATATCCATGGTATGAAATCTGGATGCATGTTTAACTATATATTCCACTCCAAACCAAAAGTGGTCAAAATTCTTTTCATATCTTAAAATTGATTTGATTTTCATGTACATTTTTGGCACTTTCATTTCTGGAAGCAAAATCTGCAGATTTCTTTAAGAGGAAATTAAATAACATTATAAACATACCATAACAGGAAATAACAGAGAAGTTACTTCTAATTTTCAGCTAATAAGGCAGAATTCTAACTCAGAATGACCTGTTTCTTCAAAACTGATTCTCATTGTCACTTCTGTCCCAAATTCCTGGTAATTCTGTTCACAGTAGACTTGAAATGTTTCCAAATATATGTTTTAAATGTATTTGAGAAAAGAATCCATGAGAAGCCCCATGAAGTTCTTTTATCTTTATTCTTATGAGTACAAATATCCGACACAAGTCAAAGCAAATCCTGAGGCAATTTCTGGAATAGTCAACCCAAACAAGTAAAAAGAAAATCTTTCTAAATATTTTACTTGATTGAATGAACCAATTAGCCAAAGTTCTCTGCTAGATTCTAAGGCTTTCATCAACTGTGTAAGACAAGTAACTACATCTATATTAACTCCTTGAGAACATCTACTGGAATCTAAAGCAAAATTTTAACATGTGCACTCCTATATACAGGAGAAGGCAATGGCACTCCACTCCAGTACTCTTGCCTGGAAAATCCCATGGGCGGAGGAGCCTGGTGGGCTGCAGTCCATGGGGTCACAAAGAGTCGGACACGACTGAGCAACTTCATTTTCACTTTTCACTTTCATGCACTGGAGAAGGAAATGGCAACCCACTCCAGTATTCTTGCCTGGAGAATCCCAGGGACAGGGAAGCCTGGTGGGCTGCCGTCTATGGGGCCGCACAGGGTCAGACACGACTGAAGCGACTTAGCAGCAGCAACTCCTATATACATGGTTTTATATTTCTTCTTCTTCTTTTTTTTTTTTTTTAAAGAATCTACATCCCTTTGGTTCCTTTTAAAAAATATATTTATTTATTTTTTTATTTGACTGCCTCTGGTCTAAGTTGCAGCAGGCAGAATCTTCATCGCATCACGCAGGATCCTTTGCTGTGGTGCACTAACACTCTAGTTGCAGCGAGCGGGCTCAGTAGTTGCAGTGAGCAAGCTCAGTAGTTGAGACACTCAGGCTTAGCTGCTCTGCAGCATGGGGGACCTTAGTTCCCTGAGCAGGCATCAAACCTGTGCTCCCTGCATTGCAAGGCAGATTCTTAACCACTGGACCACCAGGAAGTTCCCCTTTATGTATAGTTTTTAATGGTTAGTTTTCCCCAAAAGTTGATTTTTAAAGCTATTATTAATGGGTTGGATTCCATTAAAGTCAGGAAAGTAAAATTATAGTAAATTCTGCTTTGGGTATAAATAAAATATTTAAACTAAGATGATGGGCATTGTAGTACACCTACTTTTCAACATTTCAATTTTTTTCAAACACTTCAACGTGTGTGAAAAATAATCACTAAACACACATAAAAACATTTATATAGGGACACAGATTTTCTTCCTTTTGCCTCAAACTTGGTGGTGTGGCATCCTGCTTTTAAAATTTTGGGAGGTGGCTCGGACAGCTTCAGCTTTGTGCCCAGTGGCAGCTTCTACAGAAGACCAAGATGAACACAGAGCCCGTGAGGAAGTTTGGTGTGGTGGTGGTTGGCGTTGGCAGAGCTGGCTCTGTATGGATCCGGGACCTGAGGAATCCACACGCTTCCTCAGCGTTCCTGAACCTGATTGGCTTCATGTCCAGACGAGAGCTGGGGAGCACTGATGAGGTGCCGCAAATTTCTCTGGAAGATGCTCTTTCCAGCCAAGAGGTAGAGGTTGCTTTTATCTGCAGTGAGAGTTCCAGCCATGAGGACTACATCAGGCAATTCCTGAATGCTGGAAAGCATGTCCTTGTGGAATACCCCATGACACTGTCTTGGGTGGCAGCTAAGGACCTGTGGGAGTTGGCTGAGCAGAAAGGGAAAGTCTTGCATGAGGAGCATGTTGAATTCTTGATGGAGCAGTTTGCATTCCTGAAGAAAGAAGTGGTGGGGAAGGACCTGCTGAAAGGTCTCTCCTCTTCACAGCTGCCCTATTGGAAGAAGAGTGGTTTGGCTTCCCTGCATTCCACGGCATCTCTTGCCTGACCTGGCTGGTCTCCCTCTTTGGGGAGCTTTCTCTCGTGTCTGCCACTTTGGAAGAACGAAAGGAAGACCAGTATATGAAGATGACCATGTGCTTGGAGACAGAGAACAAAAGCCCGCTGACCTGGACTGAAGAGAAAGCACCTGCCTAAAGCGACGTTTAAGCTTCCATTTCAGATCTGGGTTCCTGAAGAAATGCCCAATGTAGGCATCAATAAGGATATTTTCCTGAAAGATCAGAATATATTTGTCCAGAAACTCCTGGGCCAGTTCTGGAAGAGGAGCTGGCTGCCGAGAAGAAATGCATCCTGCACTGCCTGTGGCTCTCAAGAGAGATCCAGAAACACTGCTGCTCGAAGCAGTGAGGGGAAGGGGCAGTGCTGCTCTGCTCAGCAAAACTGGAGCCTGATTTTTATCGAGAGTTGACCTTTCTCTCTATTCTTACCATGAAACATGTCTTGGGTAAAAAATAAATAAATAAAAATAAAATTTTGATATTTTCTTTCTCATGAAATTTTAGCTTTGGTGAAATTTTAGCTTTGGTGTTGACTTCTTAAATATTATTTTAATGATATTCATCTTGATTATATTCATCTATAAAGCCAGGAATCTTCCAGAAGGTTAAGTTCTGAGAAAAAGAGCTAAAGGAAGAAAAGGCAACTCATTCAGAACTGTCAATCTATAAATGATTTTGTTACCATAACTTTTAAATTAGATTCATATTTTTTATAATTTTATTTATTTCTTTTGGAGACGGCAATGGCACCCCCACTCCAGTACTCTTGCCTGGAAAATCCCATGGACGGAGGAGCCTGGTAGGCTGTAGTCCATGGGGTTGCTAAGAGTTGGCACGACTGAGCAACTTCACTTTCACTTTTCACTTTCATGCATTGGAGAAGGAAATGGCAACCCACTCCAGTGTTCTTGCCTGGAGAATCCCAGGGACAGAGGAGCCTGGTAGGCTGCCATCTATGGGGTCGCACAGAGTCGGAAATGACGGAAACAGACTTAGCAGCAGCAGCAGCATTTATTTCTTTATTTTTGGCTGTGCTGAGTTTTCATTGCTGCATGGGATTCTTCTGCAGTTGTGGCAATCACAGGCTGCTCTCTCGTAGTGGAAGGGCTTCTCATTGCGAGGGCTTCTCTTTGTGGACCACGGACTCTAGAGAGAGAGCTTCAGTAGCTGCAGTATCAGGGCGCAGTAGCTGCAGCTCCTAGGCTCCAGAGAACAGGCTCAATAGTTGAGAAAAACTGGCTTAGTTGCTCCATGTCATGTGGAATCTTCCTGGATGGGGGATCAAACCCATGTCCCTTGTACTGGCAGGCAGATTCTCCACTGCTGAGCCACCAGGAAAGCCCCGAGCTTTGTTTTCAGTGGGAAGATGTTCAATATTCTGTTCACAGGGATGTAAACTGCATGAATGCTGAGCTATAAAATGTCTGTCACGTGGTAGTAAATATCTGGTGAATGAAGGAATACACTCCCAAGAAGGCAATATGTCCTCCATTTGGACAAAGAGTGTGAGAATGCTTCCAAAAGTCACAGATTAAAGACAACATCAAATTACTGGCTCACATAAGTTTTAAAAAGTAACTTGGAGTAATTCCCTGGTGGTCCAGTAGTTAGAACTCAGCATTCTCACTGCCAGGGTCCCAAGTTTGATTCCTAGTCAGGGAACTAAGATCCCACATGCTGCATGGCATGATCTAAAAAGAGGAAGTCTCATACTCAAAATACTTTGGGAACCAAGGACCTAGCAGAAGAATGTCAGACTGCAAGCTTCATATGGAAATCTTTTATTATTGCATTTTCTGTTAGGCACTTCATAAATATTTGTTGAAACAATAACATGAAATAGTCAAGACTGCAAATGGCCTTCAAGCTGTTTCAGAAATCAAAATGAGAAATTGAGAGACAGCAAATTCTCATGAGGCTGTATGAATAGACAAAATCAGGCCAAATATGAAGAAATATTAGAGAAAATTTATTCCAATTATTTTAGAATAGTGGGTTCTAATCTAAATTGTTCAATAAAAAGTCATCAGCTTACACTGTTCCCCCACATTGCATGTTTCATTACAAAAGGCCATAGAAACAGTGGCTGTTAACCAGAAAGCACACTGAAAACAAGATATAATTTATGATCTTGCTTTTATACAAAACTACTCAGGGTCCACAACTAGATATGCTGTGCAGTTTGGGTTCCCCACTCCATAAGGAAGACATATCAGGGTTGGGAGAGGTCCTGAGAAATGAGATCATAGTTATGAACTAGATGGAAGGGAATAGCGATTCTGATACTTCTATATACATACACTAGAATTTCACCATTAAATACATGGACAACAATGGTGAGAGCCAACTTTCTCATGGTTGGAGTGGGACTAATAGATAAGCAAGAGGAGGAAGCTAGAATAACCCATGTGGTAATGGAATACTTAGAGATAAACATATAGCCTTGGATGTTAACATTAAAAAGGAAAGCTAAAAAGCATCCATCTCAAAAAAACATTAAAGAACAATAAAATAATGGAAAGAAAGTAAGAAAATTATGAAACAGAAGCTCTACATAGACAGGATCAACAAAGGCAAAAGATAATGGAACCATCAAGAAAGTGAAAGGACAACACATGCCAGGAGAAGATGTTTGCAAATTACGTATGTAATAAGGATCAGATATCATGAATTTATTTTTTAAAAACTCTTAAAACAAAACAAAGGAATTAGGAATGGTAAAGGAGTCCATATACCCAAGTGATGCAGAGTTCCAGAGAATAGCAAGGAGAGATAAGAAAGCCTTCTTAAGTGAACAATGCCAAGTAGGAAAACAATAGAATGGGACAGACTATCCAATTAAAATTAATTAATTAATTTAAAAAAGAATGGGACAGACTAGCAATCTCTTCAAGAAAACTGGAGATATCAAGGGAACATTTCATGCAAGGATAGACACAATAAAAGACAGAAATGGTAAGGACTTAACAGAAGCAGAAGAGATTAAGGAAAGGTGTCAAGAATATACAGAAGAACTATACAAAAAGATCTTAATGACCCAGATAACCATGACAATATGGTCACTCACCTAGAGCCAGACTTCCTGGACTGTGAAGTCAAGTAGGTCTTAGGAAGCATTACTACCAACAAAGCTAATGAAGGTGATAGAATTTCAGCTAACTATTTAAAATCCTAAAAGATGATGCTGTTAAAGTGCTGCACTCAATATGTCAGCAAATTTGGAAAACTCAGCAGTGGTCACAGGACTGGAAACGATTAGTTTTCATTTCAATCCCAAAGAAAGGCAATGCCCAGGATGTTCAAGTGAAAGTGAAAGTGAAAGTCACTCAGTCAGGACTATACATGGAATTCTCCAGGCCAGAATACTAGAGTGGGTAGCCTTACCTTCTTCAGTGGATATTCCCAACTCAGGGATCAAACCCAGGTCTCCTGCATTGCAGGCAGATTCTTTACCAGCTGAGCCACAAGGGAAGCCCAAGAATGTTCAAACTACTGTACAATTGTGCTCATTTCACATGCTACCAAGGTAATGCTTAAAATCCTTCAAGCTAGGCTTCAACAGTACGTGAACTAAGAACTTTCAGATGAACAAGCTAGGTGTTGAAGAGGCAGAGGAACCAGAGATCAAATTGCCAACATTCATTGAAGCATAGAGAAAGCAAGAGAATTCCAGAAAAACATCTCCTTCTGCTTCATTGACTATGCTAAAGCCTTTGACTATGTGGATCACGAATAACTGGAAAATTCTCAAAGAGATGGGAATACCAGACCACCTTACATCCTGAGACATCCTGAGAAACCCGTATGCAGGTCAAGATGCAACAGTTAGAACTAGACATGGAACAGATGACTGGTTCAAAATGGGGAAAGCAGTAGACAAGGCTGTATATTGTCAACAAGATTTTTTAACTTATATGCAGAGTACATCATGCAAAATGCTGGGCTGGATGAATCACAAGTTGGAATCAAGTTTGCCAGGAGAAATATGAACTAACATCATATATGCAGATGATGGCAGAAAGCATAGGAACTCTAATGACAGAAAGCAAAGAGAAACTAAAGAGCCTCTTGATGAAGGTGAAAAAGGAGAGTGAAAAGGCTGGCTTAAAACTTAATATTAAAAACTAAGACCGGTGGGGAGGTTGAGCTGCTTGCACAATGTCTGAAATGAACGAGCTGTCTGAGCTCTATGAGGAGAGCAACGATCTGCAGATGGATGTGATTCCGGGTGAGTGACCTTCCGCATATGCAGGTATGCGGCGGGAGCCGGGAGCTATCCCCGAACCCCTCCCGCGCCGGGGCTCCCACAACTGGAGGAGGCGGCGGCCCAGCCAATGGCGGAGCCACAGGGGCCCCGAGGCCTTGCTAGCCGGCCCAGCCCCGGGGAGCAGCCAGGCCAGATCGCGGGCCCTGATTTCGAGAGCGAGGACGAGGGAGAGGAATTTGATGACTGGGAGGACGACTATGATTATCCTGAAGAGGAGCCGCTCAGTGGTGCGGGCTATAGAGTATCAGCGGCCCTTGAAAAAGCCAACAAGATGTTTCTGAGAACCTCTAGAGCCAGAGAAGCAGCTCTGGATGGCGGGGTTTCAGATGCATTATGAGAAGACCCCGTTTCAACTGGCTTTTATCGAAGAGCTTTTTCACTTACGGTTGTCAATCGTCTGACCGAAGAACTCGGCTGTGATGAGATCATTGACAGAGAGCAGTTAAATGCTGTTAAGAGGGGAGGAAGCTGCTTGAGGAGAGACCCAGCATTCCACTGTCTTTTGGGTTCATTCCAAATAGTTCTGTACCAATGAAAAACAATCCCCCAAAAAAAACTTTTTTTTTTGTTTTGCAGAGTAGAATAAGGTAGTGACTACACAGTTATGAAAAAGGAAGAAAATTGTTAAAGAAGAATATCTTAGTGCTGTTGAAACCTGTTTTCAAGAATGTCCAGAGACACTTATGGCTTTGACTTTGTTGTTTATTCAGATTGATTTCCTTGCATTGAGGAAGATGATCTTTCATGTTTCACTTTAAGGAATGGCTTTGCAAGAATAAATTATGACCAAGACAGACTGCCAGTACCAGAGCCCACTGATGATAATTATATGAGAAAAAGTAACTGATGTATCCACCTTAGGACATGAGATGTCTTTGAGTTATTTGGACTGAAAGCATATTGAGAAAACTTTAAAGATTCAATTTTGTGATCTATCCTAGCTGTGGTTAAGGCTAAATTTTTAGTGTAAAATAAGTCTTCTACCAAGTATTCTTCAGTATCTCAAAGGATAATCTAGCCTCAAAAGAAGTATGTGTCTTATGTGCTATATCTTAAAATGTGTTTCTGAGAACAACTGAGATTTTGTTTGTACAAGTATCTTGATCATTTTTAAAGCTACTGTAATCGTTAATTCAAGAAAATTCATTGCCTTGAACATATTTAAAAGTCAAAACTTAAGATGTCCCTAATAAAGTTTCAGATTTAGACTGTAAAATGTACATGAAGGTACAAAGAACACAAACTCTTTGAAACATCAGTATATACTAGAGAATTTTCTGTTTCACTTGCTCTCTTTTTTCATTTAACTTTACAGGCAAAAGACTCTGGTTGAACTTCATAATGTAAGAACTGTTAAATGAACACTGTCCAGTAAAAGGAAAGCCCTACATCTAAAAAAAGACACTATAAACAACCCTTAAAAGTTTTAAAGGGTTTTCTGCCCAGAAATCCACCTCAGTATCTGAAGTTTCCCTCTGTCTCCTCCTCTAATTAAGCTTGCTTTTGGTTATGCACCAGCATTCAAGATAATAAAGATTTCTTGTTCTCTGTAAAAAATAAATAAATAAATATAAATAAATAAATAAAAACTAAGACCATGGCATCCAGTCCCATCACTTCATGGCAAATAGATGGAGAAAAATTGGAAGCAGTGACAGATTCTATTTTCTTGGGTTTCAAAATCACTGTGGATGGTGATTGCAGCCATGAAATTAGAAAACACTTGCTCCTTAGAAGGAAAACTATGACAAAGCTAGACAGCATATTAAAAAGCAGACATATCACTTTGCAAACAAAGGTCCATATAGTCAAAGCTATGTATGGCTTTGTATGGATGACTACTACACCCAGTAGTCATGTATGGATGTGAGAACTCAAACAAAGGTCCATATAGTCAAAGCTATGTATGGATGACTACTACATCCAGTAGTCATGTATGGATGTGAGAACTCAACCATAAAGAAGGCTGAGTCTCAAAGAATTGGTGTCCTGAAATTGTGGCGATGAAGAAGATGCTTGAGAGTCTCTTAGACTGCAAGGGGATCAAACCAGTCAATTCCTAAAGGAAATCAACCCTGAATATTCATTGGAAGCACTGATTCTGAAGCTGAAGTTCCAAAGCTTTGGCCACCTGATGCAAAGAGACAACTCACTAGAAAAGATCCTGATGCTGGGAAAGACTGAAGGCAAAAGGAGAAGATGGCGGCAGAGGATGATATAGTTAGATAGCATCACAGACTCAATGGATCTCAATTTGAACAAACCCCAGGAGACAGTAGAAGGATGGGGAAGCCTGGCAAGCTGCAGTCCATGGTGCTGCAAAGAGTCAGACATGACCTAGCAACTCAACAACAACAAAGATTTGAACAGACATTTCTGCAAAGAAGATATATGAATGGTCAGTAGCATTCATGAACAGAAGCTCCACACCATTAGTCAAGATGTGCTTAGTCACTAAGTCCTGTCTGACTTGGCGACACCATGGACTGTAGCCTACTAGGCTCCTCTGTCCATGGGAATTCTCCAAGCAAGAATACTGCAGCGGGTTGCCATGCCCTACCCAGGGGATCTTCCCAACTCAGAGATTCAACCCAGGTCTCCTGCATTGCAGGCAAATTCTTTACCGGCTGAGCCAACAGGGAAGGCCATTAGTCAAGAGGTAGATGCAAATCAAAACTATGATGAGTTAACATTTCACATCCATTAGGATGCCTATTATAAATATAGGCAGTAATAGGGCTTCCCTGGTAGCTCAGATGGTAAAGCGTCTGCCTGCACTGCGGGAAACCCAGGTTTGGTCCCTGGATTGGGAAGGTCCCCTGGAGAAGAAAATGGCAACCCACTCCAGTACTCTTGCCTGGAAAATTCCATGGACTGAGGAGCCTGGTAGGGTACAGTCCATGGAGTCGCAAAGATTTGGACACGACTGAGAAACTTCACTTTACTTCACTTCAGGCAGTAATAAGTGTTACAGAAAAACAAGAGGCAACATCTTTTGCTGGGTGAAACTTTTGAAAACAGTTTTGCAGATTGTCAACATGTTAAACATATAGTGTCTGTAGGATCCAACAGTTAAACTTCCCTAGGTCCCTACCCCAAAGAATTGAAAACATGTCCACATAAAAACTTGTACGTGAATGTTCAGTTCAGAAATAACTGAATAATAAAGTTCAGTTCAGAAAGTTCAGAAATAACCAAAATAGGAAACAACTCAAATTCCATCAACTGATTAGTGAATGAATAAAATATGCAAGTCTACAACAATGGAATACAGTTGACCCTTGAACAATGTGAGGGTTAGAGGTGCTAACACTCTGAGCAGTTAAAAGTCTGCACATAACTACAGTCCACCTTCCATACCCACAGGTCCACAGCCACAGATTCAACCAACCATGGAGGATTAGTACTGTACATTCAGTTCAGTTCAGTTCAGTCACTCAGTTGTATCCGACTCTTCGTGACCCCATGAATCGCAGCATGATAGGCCCCTCTGTTCATTACCATCTCTCGGAGTTCACTTAGACTCACGTCCATCGAGTCCATGATGCCATCCAGCGATCTCATCCTCGGTCGTCCCCTTCTCCTCCTGCCCCCAATCTCTCCCAGCATCAGAGTCTTTTCCAGTGAATCAACTCTTCGCATGAGGTGGCCAAAGTACTGGAGTTTCAGCTTTAGCCTCATTCCTTCCAAAGAAATCCCACAGTTGATCTCCTTTAGAATGGACTGGTTGGATCATCTCCTTGCAGTCCAAGGGAATCTCAAGAGTCTTCTCCAACACCACAGTTCAAAAGCATCAATTCTTTGGTGCTCAGCCTTCTTCACGGTGCTCAGCCTTCTTCACAGTCCAACTCTCACATCCATACATGACCACAGGAAAAACCATAGCCTTGACTAGATGGACCTTAGTTGGCAAAGTAATGTCTCTGCTCTTCAATATCCTATCTAGGTTGGTCATAACTTTTCTTCCAAGGAGTAAGCATCTTCTAATTTCATGGCTGCAGTCACTATCTGCAGTGATTTTGGAGTCCAGAAAAATAAAGTCTGACACTGTTTCAAATGTTTCCCCATCTATTTCCCATGAAGTGATAGGACCGATGCCATGATTTTTGTTTTCTGGATGTTGAGCTTTAAGCCAACTTTTTCACTCTCCTCTTTCACTTTCATCAAGAGGCTTTTTAGCTCCTCTTCACTTTCTGCCATAAGGGTGGTGTCATCGGCATATCTGAGGTTATTGATATTTCTCCCGGCAATCTTGATTCCAGCTTGTGTTTCTTCCAGTCCAGCGTTTCTCATGATGTACTCTGCATAGAGGTTAAATAAGCAGGGTGACAATATACAACCTTGACGTATCCTTTCCCAATTTGGAACCAGTCTGTTGTTCCATGTCCAGTTCTACCTGTTGCTTCCTGACCTGCATACAGAATTCTCCAGAGGCAGGATAGGTGGTCTGGTATTCCCATCTCTTTCAGAATTTTCCACAGTTCATTGTGATCCACACAGTCAAAGGCTTTGGCATAGTCAATAAAGCAGAAATAGATGTTTCTCTGGAACTCTCTTGCTTTTTCCATGATCCAGCAGATGTTGGCAGTTTGATCTCTGGTTCCTCTGCCTTTTCTAAAACCAGCTTGAACATCAAGGAGTTCACGGTACACGTATTGCTGAAGCCTGGCTTGGAGAATTTTGAGCATTACTTTACTAGCATGTCAGATGAGTGCAATTGTGCGGTAGTTTGAGCATTCTTTGGCACTGCCTTTGTTTGGGATTGGAATGAACACTGACCTTTTCCAGTCCTGTGGCCACTGCTGAGTTTTCCAAATTTGCTGGCAAATTGAATGCAGCACTTTCACACCATCATCTTTCAGGATTTGAAACAGCTCAACTGGAATTCCATCACCTCCACTAGCTTTGTTCGTAGTGATGCTTTCTAAGGCCCACTTGACTTCACATTCCAGGATGTCTGGCTCTAGATGAGTGATCACATCATCATGATTATCTGGGTTGTGAAGATCTTTTGTATAGCTCTTCTGTGTATTCTTGCCACCTCTTCTTAATATCTTCTGCTTCTGTTAGGTCCAGGCCATTTCTGTCCTGTATCAAGCCCATCTTTGCATGAAATGTTCACTTGGTATCTCTGATTTTCTTGAACAGATCTCTGGTCTTTCCCATTCTGTTGTTTTCCTCTGTTTCTTTGCATTGATCACTGAAGAAGGCTTTCTTATCTCTTCTTGCTATTCTTTGGAACTCTGCATTCAGATGCTTATATCTTTCCTTTTCTCCTTTGCTTTTCGCCTCTCTTCTTTTCACAGCTATTTGTAAGGCCTTCCCAGACAGCCATTTTGCTTTTTTGCATTTCTTTTCCATGGGGATGGTCTTGATCCCTGTCTCCCGTACAATGTCACGAACCTCATTCCATCGTTCATCAGGCACTCTATCTATCAGATCTAGTCCCTTAAATCTATTTTTCACTTCCACTGTATAATCATAAGGGATTAGGTCATACTTGAATGGTCTAGCGGTTTTCCCTACTTTCTTCAATTTAAGTCTGAATTTGGTAATAAGGAGTTCATGATCTGAGCCACAGTTAGCTCCTGGTCTTATTTTTGTTGACTCTATAGAGCTTCTCCATCTTTGGCTACATAGAATATAATCAATCTGATTTTGGTGTTGACCATCTGGTGATGTCCATGTGTAGAGTCTTCTCTTGTGCTGTTGGAAGAGGGTGTTTGCTATGATCAGTGCATTCTCTTGGCAAAACTCTATTAGTCTTTGCCCTGCTACATTCCCCCATTCCAAGGCCAAATTTGCCTGTTACTCTAGGTGTTTCTTGACTTCCTACTTTTGCATTCAAGTCCCCTATAATGAAAAGGACATCTTTTTGGGTATTAGTTCTAAAATGTCTTGTAGGTCTTCATAAAACTGTTCAACTTCAGCTTCTTCAGCGTTACTGGTTGGGGCATAGACTTGGATTACTGTGATATTGAATGGTTTGCCTTGGAAACGAACAGAGATCATTCTGTCGTTTTTGAGATTGCATCCAAGTACTGCATTTCGGACTCTTTTGTTGACCATGATGGCTACTCCATTTCTTCTGAGGGATTCCTGCCCACAGTAGTAGATATAATGGTCATCTGAGTTAAATTCACCCATTCCAGTCCATTTTAATTCGCTGATTTCTAGAATGTTGACGTTCACCCTTGCCATCTCTTGTTTGACCACTTCCAATTTGCCTTGATTCATGGACCTGATATTCCAGGTTCCTATGCAATATTGCTCTTTACAGCATTGGATCTTGCTTCTATCACCAGTCACATGCACAACTGGGTGTTGTTTTTGCTTTGGTTCCATCCCTTCATTCTTTTTATTTTATTTTATTAAATCCTATGAATAGGGTCTGCAAAAAAACAGTAGATCATTTTACTCTACTTGCAGGAGACTAGGTCTCAGCCTGCACTGAAGGAGCATAAGCAACAAAAGACAGCAAACAAATATCACTAGGAGTAATGCCCATACATATCAAAGTATCTAGGTGAACCGTGTTTTACTTATGTAGCAAATCTATTAAATAACCAGCATATGGAAGCTTACACCTCATGCAAAGGAACTGCCAAATTAACTATACACCTATTAGAAATCTCTAAACCCCACTCCCTAAACAATTTTAGTACACCTACCAAGTACTGTAGGTCATTTAGAAAAACAGAAATAAAAGATACATCGGTCTTTGTAATTAAGCATTTTTCATAACATATAAACAATGTTCAGATATAAACTGTTAACTAAATGTTTTTTTCTAAATATGATTTATGTAATCAAGACTTTCTTAAACAAAGATAGGTCTTAGGAATATAATCTGTACAAATTACAGTAGTGTATATTCCAAAAGAGATTTTCTTCCTATTATGATATGACAATAAAACTCTTTTCTGAGTGAAAATATACATTAAGGCTTAAGGTGTAAACACTCTGGAAGGAAAACAACTTAGTGAAGAAATTACCGTTCATTTAAAAATGTGTATCACATCTCATAATAGGCCCCTGATTTTTCAAATTCACATGTGAGAATACATTTACATCTTAAATTTCTAGGAAGGCACAAGCTTTATGTAAAAAAGCAGCAAAAATTTAAACCCATCAATTTACCGAAAAAGCCATTACTTTTATTAGAAACAACAAATGCTTCTCCAGGTGTTGGCAACAGATCATAGTACAGACATTTATTTCATACAGTGTACTTCTCCCTTCAATTATATTCCAGTTGGAGGAGGAATATCTCCTTGAGAAGTAGTATTTGATGAACTGTGAAAGCTGGTCTCCTTGAACACAAACCATGCATTTCCTCCCCAAAGTATCACATTCAGAAAGCCAAAGATCACAGACACGTTTAGGGATCCCATACTAGTCACAGAGACAAACTGGCACACCACTCCTTGAAGATTATAAGGCTTAAGTTCCTGGACAATATTGGAACTGGTAACTGTTTTAATATCTGTAAGAGCTTTAGCCCAGGCTAAAGTGCTCACCAACCACAGAAAAGTCACAACAATAGTAATTACAAAGTCAATCATGGTAAGCTTTTGACTATCACGATACAGGTTCGTGTAACCAACATACAGCAGAAGAGCAGCAGTGCAGTACAGGAAGACAAAGACTGCAAAAGTAACACAGAACTGTGCAGAAGAGCAGTAATCATCAATAAGGACGTAATTTTTCCAATCTACACCACAGACATCTATACCTTGAGGTGTCTGAAATGATGCTTCATTCAACCTGAATGGATAACCAAAACCAGCTGTAATCGTTTTATTCTCAGGATCTTTAGCACAAGACACTTGAATTTCTGTTTTGCCCTTAAAACCTCCGCAGGTAGCAAAAGCAAAGATAGAAGCAATCCACTGGAGGACTTTGATGAAGCCAAGAGGCTCATCAAATTACAGTAGTAATTTGAGAGGCTCCTTGAGGGGGTTGAGGTTGAGCTGGAAGGAGGACATCCTCTGAGGGAAGGAGGGAAAGCGTGTTAGGCGGAAGAGGAGGGGGACTGACCATGCCTTCATTCTTTCTGGAGTTATTTTTCCACTCATCTCCAGTAGCATATTGGGCACCTAATGACCTGGGGAGTTCCTCTTTGGTATCCTATCATTTTGCCTTTTCATACTATTTATGGAGCTCTCAAGGCAAGAATACTGAAGTGGCTTGCCATTCCCTTCTCCAGCGGACCACGTTCTGTCAGCCCTCTCCACCATGACCCGCCTGTCTTGGGTTGCCCTGCGGGCATGGCTTGGTTTGATTGAGTTAGACAAGGCTGTGGTCCTAGTGTGATTAGACTGACTAGTTTTCTGTGAGTATGGTTTCAGCGTGTCTGCCCTCTGATGCCCTCTTGCAATGTTAAGGGACCAGACCTGAGCCATGACAGGCTCAACAAGCTATACTCAGACTCTTGTAAAACCTGAGTCATGATTCCAGGAAACCACGCCCTGGGAAAGTCCTGCTGGTGCCAAACACCAGCCAATCAGAATTGGGATTTTGATTCAAACCCGAGCCAATGAGATTTTGTGATCTGACCAATGAGATTTTGTGATTTGTGTAATTTGAAAAATCCCGTGAGCGCGCATGAACTAACCAATAGCTGTTTGCCAACTCTGCTGTTGCAACATTTGAACCAGGCTAAATGGCTAAATGTATAAATACTGCTGTAAATCAGAGCTCGGGGCTCTCCTCAAGACTCTCCTGCACTGGATGAGACAGGAGCCTTAGCTCAAGCTAGCAATGAAACCCCTTTTGCTTTTGAATTGTGGTGGTCGTCTTATTCTCTCGGTTCTGGGATCCGGACTCTGGGCATAGCAGCAACACCTACCATCTTACTTGGGTTTCTCTTACCTTGGGCGTGGGGTATCTCTTCACAGCTGCTCCAGAAGAGCACAGCTGCTGCTCCTTACCTTGGACGAGGGGTATCTCCTTATCGCCCACGTTCCTGACCTTCAGTGTGGGATAGCTCCTCTAGGCCCTCCTGCACCTGCGCAGCCACTGCTCCTCGAGTGGCTCCTCCCAGCTGCTGCCCCTGGCCTCGGGCTCCAGCTCAGGGTAGCTCCTCAGGGTCACCACCCCTGGCCTCGGGCTCCTGGTGGCTCCTCAGAGTCACCGCCCTGGCCTCGAGCGAGGTGGCTTCTTCCGGCCGCCCCTGACCTTGGACACAGGGTAGCTCCTCTCAGTCTCCGCTCCGACCTCAGACACAGGGTAGCTCCGCTCGGCTATTCCTGCGCCGTCGCAGCCTGGCACTCTACGCTGCTGGCCCTGACCTCGGACGTGGGGTAGCTCCTCTCGGTTGCGCGTGGTGCGCTGGCCCGGCTCGCGCAGCCGCAGCCGCCTGCGGCTTAGTACGCCAGCCCAGCTCACGCAGGCGCCTGTTTTAAAAATCTGCCTGTAAGTAGACTAGAGCAGTTCAAACCTACCTTGTTCAAGGATCAACTGCACCACTAGGTAATAAAAAAGGACTGCAGTAGTGATACTTGCTACACCAGAAATAAACCTTAAAACAATCTTGCTAAGTGAAAAAGCGAGACACAAAAAACACATATCGTATAATTCCATTAACAGTAAATGTCCAGAATGTGCATATCTATAAAGATATGAAGTAGACTGATGGTTAGCAAATATGGGTCCATATGTGAATGAGAAATGGAAAGAGGCTGATAACTGGGCATGTTTTGGGTGAGTGATGGAGAGTCGAAAATTAGACTGTGGAAAACAGCTACACAATTCTACCAGTATACTAAACATCACCAACTGTATAATTATATCAGGCCAGTTTCATGGTACTGAAGTGAAGTGTGAGTTGCCCAGTCATGTCTGACTCATTGCAACCCCTTGGATTGTAGCACAGCAGGTTCCTCTGTCCATGGAATTCTCTAGGCAAGAATACTGAGGGTATTTCCCTCAGTGGAAATGGCTAGAGGGTAGCCATTTCCCTCTCCAGAGGATCTTCCAGAGCCAGGGACTGAACCTGGGTCTCCTGCATTACAGGCAGATTCTTTACCATCTGAGCCACCAGAGAGGGACCATGTACTTAAATCATGTATCAATAAACCTACTGATATAGCTTTAGACATGAGCGTGCACATGTCTACCGTGCATAGACAGTTTCATAAAATTTTATTCCATACATACATTTGCGTAGTTACCACTAAAATCAAAACAGCTGACTCTTCCATCAAGACCAAGGAACTTGCTGGATATAACTCCCAAGGACTGACTACAGTCATACCCCGGCTATCGCCTCTGCTCTGGTAATCTCTGCTTTGTCCTCTACCCTTATAATGTGATCATTTCACAAATGATACATAAATGGAACCCTACAGCATTAAATTGACTTTTAAACTCTCCAACTCCCTCGCATAAAAAATTACAGCTCAGCCTTGAATGCTCTCCAGCTAGTTCTCTCTCACCTCCTGTTTACAGCGGAAATACTTCCTGTGGTGCTAGTTTCTACACACCTCACAGCTTATTAGTTTTCATCCAACATTCCTGACCATTCTTACGTTTCCATTGTAGACTCATCTTTCCTTTGTCTACCTGGTCATGAAACATGGCAGCTCCTAAAAGCTCAATTCTTTTCTTTTTAAATTTGTTTTTGTCTGGGCTGGGCCTTCATTGCAGTGAGCAGGGGCTACTCTCTAGTTGCGGTGTGTGGGCTTCTCACTGCGGTGATGTCTCTTGTTGCAGAGCGTGAGCTCTAGGCTCATGGGCTTCAATAGTTGTGGCACTCAGGCTTAGTTGCTCCAAGGCATGTGGAATCTTCCTGGATCAGGAATCAAACCACTGGACTTTAACTACTGGACCACCAGTGAAATCCAAGGCTCAGTTCTGCACCTTCCTCATTTAACATTTTCCCCTTAAGGGATCATCCATCCATGACTCCAGAACACAGTGACTCTCATATGAGCAGACCTGATCCAGGAAGCCATATCTGTAGAACTAACTGCCTTTTACACATATACTTTGCTGCTGCTGCTGCTAAGTCGCTTCAGTCGTGTCTGACTCTGTGCGACCCCATAGATGGCAGCCCACCAGGCTCCCCCGTCCCTGGGATTCTCTAGGCAAGAACACCAGAGTGGGTTGCCATTTCCTTCTCCAGGAAAGATCCCCTACAGAAGGAAAAAGCTATCTGCTCCAGTATTCTTGCTTGGAGAATTCCATCGACACAGGAGTCTGGAGAGTTAAATCCATGGGGTCTCAGAGTTGGACATTACCCAGCGACTGAGCACACCCAGCACGTGAGCTGGCTGAGAGCCTCACCAGAAACCCAAGAAGACTGTGTCCCTCTTCCTTCTTCCTCAACCCTACACCAAGTTGCTAGGTCTAGACACCTGAGATGGAGTGTGTCCAAAATCCAGTTCAACACATCTCACCCATCCCCAACCCTTCAAAGGTCCACCTCGACATCCCCATTACCTTTGACACCACCCTTTCTCTCACTACACCATAGTCAATTCAAGTCTCTCACTTTTACCTTTTAAGTCTATCTCACAACCATCCCATGCTAACCCTGATCCAGCTACCATCATCTCCCTCTGGACTACTGTCAGGGCCCCTTAAAGGGGCACCCTACATTCACTCTCTGTTCTTTCTGCTATGGTCAGAATGACATATTTAAAATGAAAATTTCAAAAGAGCCTCATCCTGCAAATCCTTCTCCCACCTCTTGAAAATGCATCATATCCCTCCCACTGCTCCTAGGAGAAAGAACAAAATTCCTAAAACGGCCTCAGAGGTGATGCACAGGGACCCCAATCACTTCCTCCAGCTCCGTTTGAATTATGTTTTTTTCTTCTAATATCATTTCCTCAAAGTACTGGCCGATACCTAGACTATACTTCCTGGAGGACTTCTTCACGGATTTACCTCTCCTTATCCTTTTGATCACAGTTTAGTCATCATCTCCACTGAGAAGTCTTCCCCAAAGGTCAAATCCTACTGTTCAACACACAGCACTATGTATCTTTCTTTCATGTGACTTATCAAACTTATAATTTCATGTTTAATTATGAGATTAACTAATATCTGTATGCCCCCAGATTAGGTGACAGTCACAGGAAGGAAGGAACCCAGCCTGTGTGAGATAGCCTTGCACCCCTAGAGTCTACCACACATGAGGATTCCAATGAATATTATTGGAATGGTCAAAAGAATTAATGAATATTCCAATTACTGGCTCACAGTGATTCCTAGAAAACCTTATTTTTTTTAATAACTTGGAACTTACACATGCCATTATGCCTAGAATATCTTTAGAATAGGTTCATATTTTCTTAGGAACTAGCATGTACCCAAAAAACAATTGGCATTCTAAAAATTAACTATACTAGAGACAGTGCCCCCATTGTGATTAGGTGGCAATAAAGTTTATGTGGGTTACAGTTGATATTTCCCTATAGAATCAAGCTGTAAACGGCAATTAAGATCTACTCAAGCTCACGAAATCCTATCCATGCCCTGAATAGTCAGTATTTTATTCTTAAGAGCTATAAAACAGACTGCCCTTTTGAGCCATGATGTCAGGGTACATCTTAGTTCAGAGCACCCCTCAACTCCAAATCTTGAGTCCTCATACTCTTTCACCTCTGAATCCTTAGTATTACTTTTGGAGCTAAAGCCTTCTGAGTACTGGGCAAAGCAGTCCGGAAAGATAGCTAGGTAAGATACTAGCAGAAGGAAAATTCCAAAGACAAGATCAACTGGCAGCCAGAGGGAAAAATAAGGGCAATCTACAGAAAAGGAGATGTCGACGGGGTTGGGTGGAAGTGGACAGGGCTTGGAGAGAGGGCGCCCTGGCAGATAACCATCCAGGGCAAGCAGGGTGTGGGCAAGGCAAACTCGATACCTAAATAACTGGGCATTCTGTGAATTAGATGTGCCTGGGATGGTGCATACTATATCCACAGAAATGGTCTTAACATCATGAACTCCACCCCACCCTCACCCCCAACCACAAGCTCTCAGTTCTTGTACCTTTTCATCAGACAAAACAAACTATCACAATTATCAATCCTAAATTCAGTAGGAAAACAATTTTAAATTGTACCTTTGTTCGAGTCCAGGTAGAAAGGGGCCAAACAGCTCCTTAGAGAAAGAAGAAACAATGAGATTGAAATCTTCCTTTGAATGATGTTTAGAATTTCTAGAGTAGCTGCAGTTTGGAAATAATTTGCTTAGGAACAGACTTGATTTGATTTCTTCGGAGCCAGAAAACCTTTTCAAAAGCAATTATGAGAGCACAGCTGGCCAGTCAAACTTCTGGAAGTATGAGCACTCAACAGATGTGAAATTCAACTGTCTTGTTAATATATCTGCCTTCATCTCTGTTACTGTTTTGGCCCCACCCACACAGCTAGGTTTCAATAAACTCCTCATTCCTTGCCAATACCAGGATGTAAAATGCGGTGCATGTGTCAAGTAGAGGGTGGGGGGCTGGGCAGGTATGATTTATAGACCTATCAGCAGGGTGAAGAAAGGAAACGCGTTGAAGAAGAATTAATATCCCTACCCAAACTTCCTTAACTCTTTTGAAAGTGCGTCAGCCCATCTCATATGCACAAAGTTCTCTTTTGTTTTAATATTTATTCAGCTGCACCAAGCCCTCCTTGTGGCATGCAGGATCTTCACTTGTGGCATGTGAATTCTTAGTTGCAACATATGGGAGCTAGTTTCCTGACCAGGGATTGAACCTGGGCCCCTCCATTGCGAGTGTGTTGTTGTAGCCACTGGACCCCCAGGGAAGTCCCCACGATGTATTTTTTAATACAGTAAGAATAACTGCTTCATTAGAAATGGAAAGGTTCTGTGTAGACTATTTCCCATTAGGATGTAGACAGCAGAAGGTTGGTATAGAGTGCAGAGGGTGTAGAGTGTAGAATGAAGTCCCTATACTCCTCTGTATAGAGTGCTTACAATGATGTATAATGATGTCTTCCCTTCTCCAAGCAACCAAGAGTGTCGTGAGCAGGAGCCTGCTTTTGTAGATAACCCTGTGGTTTCAGGGGCTTCCCTGGTGGCTCAGACAGTAAAGAATCCACCTGCAGTGTGAGGGACCTGGGTTTGATCCCTGGTTGGGAAGATGCCCTGCAGAAGGGAATGGCTATCCACTCCAGCATTCTTGCCTGGAGAATTCCATGGACAGAGAACACTGGCAGTCTACAGTCTGTAGGGTTGTAAAGAATCAGATATGACTTGGCAACGCAACAACAAAAACAACAAAGGATTTGAACAGACACTTCTCCAAAGAAGATATATGAATTGTCTGTAAATTCATGAATAGAAGCTGCACATCATTAGTCAAGATGTGCTTAGTCACTCAGTTGTGTCTGACTTAGCAACACCTTGGACTGTAGCCCACCATGCTCCTCTCGTTCATGAGGATTCTCCAGGCAAGAATCCTGGAGTGGATAGCCATTCTCTTCTGCAGGGCATCTTCCCAACCCAGGGATCCAACCCAGGTCTCCTGCATTGCAGGCAGATTCTTTACCATCTGAGCCACCAAGGAAGGCCATTTGTCAAGAGGCAGATGCAAATCAAAACTATGATGAGTTAATATTTCATATCCATTAGGATGCCTATTATATCAAATATAGGTAGTAATGTGTTGGTGAAGATACAGAAAAATAGGAGCCAACGTCTATTGCTGGGTGAGACTTTGAAAACAGTTTTACAGATTGTCAACATGTTAAACATGTAGTATCTGTAGGATCCAACAGTTCAACTCCCCTAGGTCTCTTCCCCCAAAGAATTGAAAACATGTCCATACAAGAACCTGTTCATGAAAGTTCATTTAGCTACTATTGAAAATAACCAAAAATGAAACAATTCAAATGTCCATCAACTGATAAGTGAATAAATAAAATATTCATGTCTACACCATGGAATACAATTGACCCTAGAACAGTGTGAGGCTTAGAGGTGCTGACACTCTGAGCAGTTAAAAATCTGCACATAACTACAGTCTACCTTCCATACCCACAGGTCCACAGCCACAGATTCAACCAACTGTGGAGCATTAGTACTGTACGTACTATTTTAAAAATCTGCATATAAGTGTAATAGAGCAGTTCAAACCTATGTTGTTCAAGGATCACCGGTACCACTAGGCAATAAAAAGAAGTGAAGGAGTGATACTTGCTCCAGAGATAAACCTCAAAAAACTTGCTAAGTGAAAGAAGCCAGACACAAAAACCATATATTGTATAATTCCATTTACAATTAAATGTCCAGAATATGCATATCTTTAGAGATAGAAAGTAGATTGATGGTTAGCAAGGGTGGGTACATATGTGGATGGGAAATGGGAAGAGGCTGATACTGGGCATTCTTTTGGGTGAGTGATGGAGAGTCGAAAATTAGACTGTGGAAAACAGCTGCACAACTCTACCAGTATACTAAACATCACCAACTGTATAATTATATCAGGCCAGTTTCATGGTACTGAAGTGAAGTGTGAGTTGCCCAGTCATGTCTGACTCATTGCAACCCCTTGGATTGTAGCACAGCAGGCTCCTCTGTCCATGGAATTCTCTAGGCAAGAATACTGAGGGTATTTCCCTCAGTGGAAATGGCTAGAGGGTAGCCATTTCCCTCTCCAGAGGATCTTCCAGAGCCAGGGACTGAACCTGGGTCTCCTGCATTACAGGCAGATTCTTTACCATCTGAGCCACCAGAGAGGGACCATGTACTTAAATCATATATCAATAAAGCTATTGATATAGCTTAAGACGTGTGTGCATATGTCTACCGTGCATAGACAGTTTCATAAAATTTTATTCCATACATACATTTGCATAGTTACCACTAAAATCAAAACATCTGACTCTTCCATCAGGACCAAGGAACTTGCTGGATATAACTCCCAAGGACTGACTACAGTCATACCCCCGGCTATCGCCTCTGCTCTGGTAATCTCTGCTTTGTCCTCTACCCTTATAATGTGATCATTTCACAAATGATACATAAATGGAACCCTACAGCATTAAATTGACTTTTAAACTCTCCAACTCCCCTCGCATAAAAATTACAGCTCAGCCTTGAATGCTCTCCAGCTAGTTCTCTCTCACCTCCTGTTTACAGCGGAAATACTTTCTGTGGTGCTAGTTTCTACACACCTCACAGCTTATTAGTTTTCACCCAACATTCCTGACCATTCTTACGTTTCCATTGTAGACTCATCTTTCCTTTGTCTACCTGGTCATGAAACATGGCAGCTCCTAAAAGCTCAATTCTTTTCTTTTTAAAATTTGTTTTTGTCTGGGCTGGGCCTTCATTGCAGTGAGCAGGGGCTACTCTCTAGTTGCGGTGTGTGGGCTTCTCACTGTGGTGACGTCTCTGTTGCAGAGCGTGAGCTCTAGGCTCATGGGCTTCAATAGTTGTGGCACTCAGGCTTAGTTGCTCCAAGGCATGTGGAATCTTCCTGGATCAGGAATCAAACCACTGGACTTTAACTACTGGACCACCAGTGAAATCCAAGGCTCAGTTCTGCACCTTCCACATTTAACATTTTCCCCTTAAGGGATCATCCACCCATGACTCCAGAACACAGTGACTCTCATATGAGCAGACCTGATCCAGGAAGCCATATCTGTAGAACTAACTGCTTTTTATACATATACATTAGGATGTCCTAAAGACACCTGAGACGGAGTGTGTCCAAATCCAATTCAACACATCTCACCCATCCCCAACCCTTCAAAGGTCCACCTCGACATCCCCATTACCTTTGACACCACCCTTTCTCTCACTACACCATAGTCAATTCAAGTCTCTCACTTTTACCTTTTAAGTCTATCTCACAACCATCCCGTGCTAACCCTGATCCAGCTACCATCATCTCCCTCTGGACTACTGTCAGGGCCCCTTAAAGGGGCACCCTACATTCACTCTCTGTTCTTTCCGCTATGGTCAGAATGACATATTTAAAATGAAAATTTCAAAAGAGCCTCATCCTGCAAATCCTTCTCCCACCTCTTGAAAATGCATCATATCCTCCCACTGCTCCTAGGAGAAAGAATAAAATTCCTAAAACGGCCTCAGAGGTGATGCACAGGGACCCCAATCACTTTCTCCAACTCTGTTTAAATTATGTTTTTTTCTTCTAATATCATTTCCTCAAAGTACTGGCCAATACCTAGACTATACTTTCTGAGGACTTCTTCACGGATTTACCTCTCCTTATCCTTTTGATCACAGTTTAGTCATCATCTCCACTGAGAAGTCTTCCCCAAAGGTCAAATCCTACTGTTCAACACACAGCACTATGTATCTTTCTTTCATGTGACTTATCAAACTTATAATTTCATGTTTAATTATGAGATTAACTAATATCTGTATGCCCCCAGATTAGGTGACAGTCACAGGAAGGAAGGAACCCAGCCTGTGTGAGATAGCCTTGCACCCCTAGAGTCTACCACACATGAGGATTCCAATGAATATTATTTGTCAAAAGAATTAATGAATATTCCAATTACTGGCTCACAGTGATTCCTAGAAAACCTCATTTTTTTAATAACCTGGAACTTACACATGCCATTATGCCTTGAATATCTTAGAACAGGTTCATATTTTCTTAGGAACTAGCATGCACCCAAATATAACATTGGCATTCTAAAAATTAACTATACTAGAGACAGTGCCCCCATTATGACCAGGTGGCAATAAAGTTTATGTGGGTTACAGTTAATATTACCCTATAGAATCAAGTTGTAAAAGGCAATTAAGTTCTCCAGCTCATGAAATCCTGTCCATACCCTGAATATTCAGCATTTTATTCTTAGGAGCTATAAAACAGACTGCCCTTTTGAGCCATGATACCATTTAGTCCATTTAGTCCAGAGCACCCTACAACTCCAAATCTTGAGTCCTCCATACTCTTTCACCTCTGAATCCTTACTATTTCTTTTGGTACTAAAGCTTTCTGAGGACCAGGCAAAGCAGTAGGTAAGATAGCCAGGTAAGATACTAGCAGAAGGAAAATTCCAAAGACAAGATCAACTGGCAGCCAGAGGGAAAAATAAGGGCAATCTACAGAAAAGGAGATGTCGACGGGGTCAGGTGAAGTGGACAGGGCTTGAGAGAGGGCGCCCTGGCAGATAACCATCCAGGGCAAGCAGGGTGTGGGCAAGGCAAACTCGATACCTAAATAACTGGGCATTCTGTGAATTAGATGTGCCTGGGATGGTGCATACTATATCCACAGAAATGGTCTTAACATCATGAACTC
This sequence comes from Nanger dama, assembly GCA_917880005.1. Lineage (NCBI taxonomy): Eukaryota > Metazoa > Chordata > Mammalia > Artiodactyla > Bovidae > Nanger > Nanger dama. Next base: position 6,041,223 of record CAKJTW010000032.1, on the reverse strand, counting down.
CACCCCACCCTCACCCCCAGCCACAAGCTCTCAGTTCTTGTACCTTTTCATTTGACAAAACAAACTATCACAATTATCAATCCTAAATTCAGTAGGAAAACAATTTTAAATTGTACCTTTGTTCGAGTCCAGGTAGAAAGGGGCCAAACAGCTCCTTAGAGAAAGAAGAAACAATGAGATTGAAATCTTCTTTTGAATGATGTTTAGAATTTCTAGTGTAGCTGCAGTTTGGAAATAATTTGCTTAGGAACAGACTTGATTTGATTTCTTCGGAGCCAGAAAACCTTTTCAAAAGCAATTATGAGAGCACAGCTGGCCAGTCAAACTTCTGGAAGTATGAGCACTCAACAGATGTGAAATTCAGCTGTCTTGTTAATATATCTGCTTTCATCTCTGTTACTGTTTTGGTTCCATCCATAGAGCTTAGTTTCAGTAAACTCCTCATTCCTTGCCAACACCAGGATGTGAAATGGAGGGCGTGTCAAGTAGAGGGTGGGGGCTGGCAGGTATGATTTATAGACCTATCAGCAGGGTGAAGAAAGGAAACGCGTTGAAGAAGAATTAATATCCCTACCCAAACTTCCTTAACTCTTTTGAAAGTACGTCAGCCCATCTCATATGTACAAAGTTTTCTTTTTTTTTTTTTAATTTGAGCATAATTACTTTTTTTTGCTTTTTTTAATTAAATTTATTTATTTTTTTAATTACAATACTGTATTTGTTTTGCCATACATTGACACGAATCAGCCATAGGTGAACACAATCTCCCAATGCCGAAGCCCCTCCCACCTCCCACCCCACATCCTCTACTTGAATCATCCTGTGCATCAGCCCCATGCATCCTGCATCCTACATTGAACATAGATTGGCGTTTCGTTTCTTACAGGAAAATATACATGTTTCATTGCCATTCTCCCAAACCATCCCACCCTTTCCCTCTCCCTCAGAGTCCAAAAGTCCACTCTATACCTCTGTGTCTCTTTGTTGTCTCACATATAGGGTCATCATTACTGTCTTCTAAATTCCATATATATGTGTCAGTATACTGTATTGGTGTTTTTCTTTCTGGCTTACTTCACTCTGTATAATTGGTTCCAATTTCATCCATCTCATTAGAACTGAGTCAAATTTATTCTTTTTAAGGGCTGAGTAGTACTCCATAGTGTATATGTACCACAGCTTTCTTATCCATTCATCTGCTGATGGACATCTAGGTTGTTTCCATGTCCTGGCTATTATAAACAGCGCTGCAATGAACATTGGGGTACATGTGTCTCTTTCAATTCTGGTTTCCTCGGTGTGTATGCCCAGCAGTCGGATTGCTGGGTCATAAGGCAGTTCTATTTGCAATTTTTAAGGCATCTCCACACTGTTTTCCATAATGGCTGTACTAGTTTGCATTCCCACCAGCAGTGTAAGAGGGTTCCCTTTTCTCCACATCCTCTCCAGCATTTATTGCTTGTAGACTTTTGGATCGCAGCCATTCTGACTGGTGTGAAATGGTACCTCATTGTGGTCTTGATTTGCATTTCTCTGATAATGAGTGATGTTGAACATCTTTCATGTGTTTGTTAGCCATCCGTATGTCTTCTTTGGAGAAATGCCTATTTAGTTCTTTGGCCCATTTTTTTTATTGGATCATTTATTTTTCTGGAGTTGAGCTGCATAAGTTGCTTATATATCTTTGAGATTAGTTGTTTGTCAGTTGTTTCATTTGCTATTGTTTTCTCCCATTCAGAAGGCTGTCTTTTCACCCTGCTTATAGTTTCCTTTGTTGTGCAGAAGCTTTTAATTTTAATTAGATCCCATTTGTTTATCTTTGCTTTTATTTCCAGTATACTGGGAGTTGGATCATAGAGGATCCTGCTGTGATTTATGTCGGAGAGTGTTTTGCCTATGTTCTCCTCTAGGAGTTTTATAGTTTCTGGTCTTACAATTAGATATTTAATCCATTTTGAGTTTATTTTTGTGTATGGTGTTAGAAAGGGGTCTAGTTTCATTCTTTTACAAGTGGTTGACCATTTTTCCCAGCACCACCTGTTAAAGAGACTGTCTTTACTCCATTGTATATTCTTGCCTCCTTTGTCGAAGATAAGGTGTCCATAGGTGTGTGGGTTAATCTCAGGGCTTTCTATTTTGTTCCATTGATCTATATTTCTGTCTTTGTGCCAGTACCATACTGTCTTAATGACTGTGGCTTTGTAGTAGAGCCTGAAGTCAGGCAAGTTGATTCCTCCAGTTCCATTTTTCTTTCTCAAGATTGCTTTGGCTATTCGAGGTTTTTTGTATTTCCATACAAATCTTGAGATTATTTGATCTAGTTCTGTGAAAAATACTGCTGGTAGCTTGATGGGAATTGCATTGAATCTGTAGATTGCTTTAGGTAGTATACTCATTTTCATATATTGACTCTTCCGACCCATGAGCATGGTATATTTCTCCATCTATTAGTGTCCTCTTTGATTTCTTTCATCAGTGTTTTATAGTTTTCGATATATAGGTCTTTAGTTTCTTTAGGTAGGAATATTCCTAAGAAAGTTTTCTTTTGTTTTAATATTTATTCAGCTGCACCAAGCCCTCCTTGTGGCATGCAGGATCTTCACTTGTGGCATGTGAATTCTTAGTTGCAACATGTGGGAGCTAGTTTCCTGACCAGGGATTGAACCTGGGCCCCCTGCATTGCGAGTGTGGAGTTGTAGCCACTGGATCCCCAGGGAAGTCCCCACGATGTATTTTTAATGCAGTAAGAATAACTGCTTCATTAGAAATGGAAAGGTTCTGTGTAGACTATTTCCCATTAGGATGTAGACAGCAGAAGGTTGGTAGAGTGCAAAGGGTGTAGAGTGTAGAATGAAGTCCCTATACTCCTCTGTATAGAGTGCTTACAATGATATATAATGATGTCTTCCCTTTTCCAAGCAACCAAGAGTGTCGTGAGCAGGAGCCTGCTTTTGTAGATAACCCTGTAGTTTCATGAGCTTCCCTTGTGGCTCAGACAACAAAGAATCCACCTGCAATGTGAGGGACTTGGGTTTGATCCCTGGTTGCGAAGATGCCTGCAGAAGGGAATGGCTATCCACTCCAGTATTCTTGCCTGGAGAATTCCCTGGACAGAGGAGCCTGGCAGGCTACAGTCCATGAGGTCTCAGAGTTGGAGACTGCTGCTTCTAAGTCACTTCAGTCGTGTCCGACTCTGTGCAACCCCATAGACAGCAGCCCACCAGGCTCCCCCCGTCCCTGGGATTTTCTCCAGGCAAGAGTACTGGAGTGGGGTGCCATTTCCTTCTCCAATGCATGAAAGTTGAAAGTGAAAGTGAAGTCGCTGAGTCGTGTCCGAGTCTTAGCGACCACATGGACTGCAGCCTACCAGGCTCCTCCGTCCATGGGATTTTCCAGGCAAGAGTACTGGAGTGGGGTGCCATTGCCTTCCCCGGAGTTGGAGACTCCTGAGTGATTTTCATTTTCTGTTTTTGTGGTTTCAGAGGGCTTCCCAGGGGGCGCTAGTGGTAAACAGCACACCTGCCAATGTAGAGAGACATAGAGATGTGGGTTTGATTCCTGAGTCAGGAAGATCCCCTGGAGGAGGGCATGGCAACCCACTCTAGTATTCTTGTTTGGAGGATCTCATGGACAGAGAAGCCTGGCAAGCTATAGTCCATAGGTCACAAAGTCAGACACAACTGAAGCCACTTAACATAACCCTTCCCTTAGAGCCCCAACCAGTGTCAATTTGGGGTCTTATCCTGGACCTCCTGAGAAATTTGTGGTTCCCTTCTTGGTTTACTGCCCTTTATTTGACAAATATCCTGTCCTTTGGCTGATCATTATTCCATCTCTAGTAAACAGGCTTTTTGTGGTTCTTTGAGTGAGTGAGTGGATCTTTAAACAAGTACAAAAAGTGAAGGACACCCTGACGTTTTGTCTGCCCATCAAGTTTTTTGTTGTTTTGTTGTTGTTGTTTAAAAGTTTTAATTTTATATTATAGTATAGCAGATTATGAATGTTGTGATAATTTCAGGTGGACAGCAAAGTGACTCATATGCATGTATTCATTCTCCTCCATCTTCTCTCCCATCTGGGCTGCCACATAACATTGAGCAGAGTTCCCTGTAGTATACAGTAGGACCCTGGTGGTTATCCGTTTTAAACACAGCAGAGTATACATGTCAATCCCAACTCTCTATCTCTTCCTCCCATTCTTCCCTGCCCTCCCTCATCACCTGGCAGCCGTTAATTCATTCTCTAAGTCTGTGAGTCTGTTTTGTAAATAAGTTCATTTGTATCATTTCTTTCTAAGTTCTACATGAAAGGAATGTCATACAATATTTCTCCTTCTCTTTCTGACTTACTTCACTCAGCATGACAATCTCTAGGTTCACTGCAGGCATGCATGCTAAGTCACTTCAGTCCTGTCTGACTCTTTGCGACCCTATGGACTGCACCACAGGCTTCTCTGTCCATGGGATTCTCCAAGCAAGAATACTGGAGTGGGTTGCCATGCTCTCCTCCAGGGGATCTTCCCAACCCCAGAGATCAAACCTGCATTACTTAATGTCTCTTGCTTTGACAGAGGGTTCTTTATCATTAGGGCCATCTAGAAAGCCCACATGTCGCTGCAAATGGCATTCTTTAATCCTTCTTAATGACCAATATTCCATTGTGTGTGTGTGTATATATATGTGTGTAACAGTGAAAGGTGAAAGTGGCTCAGCCGTGTCCAACTTCATGGATTATACAGTACATGGAATTCTCTGGGACAGAATACTGGAGTGGGTAGCCTTTTCCTTCTCCAGGAGATCTTCCCAACCCAGGGATTGAACCAGGTCTCCCGCATTGCAGGCAGATTCTTCATCAGTTGAGCCACTAGGGAAGCCCAAGAATACTGAAGTAGGTAGCTTATCCCAATCCATATTTACCTCTTCTTTACCCATTCCTCTGTCAATGCTGATCATCTTGTTTTTAAAAACTCATATCATGTCCTTCTCCTTTACAAAAATCACCTACTCGAGTTCTCACAGATTTATATTTTCTTCTGAATTCCTTGTTCAAGGTAAGGAGCAGCAGTTGTGCTTTGCTGGAGCAGCCGTGAAGAGATACCCCACGCCCAAGGTAAGAGAAACCCAAGAGACATGGTAGGTGTTGCAAGAGGGCATCAGAGGGCAGACAACTGAAACCATACTCTCAGAAAACTAGTCAATCTAATCACACTAGGACCACAGCCTTGTCTAACTCAATCAAACCAAGCTATGCCTGTGGGGCAAACCAAGATGGGCACGTCATGGTGGAGAGCGCTGACAGAACGTGGTCCACTGGAAAAGGGAATGGCAAGTCACTTCAGTATTCTTGCCTTGAGAACCCCATGAACAGTATGAAAGGCAAAATGATAGGATACCAAAAGAGGAACTCCCCAGGTCATTCAGTTCAGTCGCTCAGTTATGTCCAACTCTGCGACCCCATGAATCGTAGCACGCCAGGCCTCCCCTATACATTACCATCTCTCGGAGTTCACTCAGACTCACGTCCATCGAGTCAGTGATGCCATCCAGCCATCTCATCCTCGGTAATCCTCTCTCCCCCTGCCCCTAGTCCCTCCCAGCATCAGAGTCTTTTCCAATGAGTCAACTCTTCGCATGAGGTGGCCCAAGTACTGGAGTTTCAGACTTAGCATCATTCCTTCCGAAGAAATCCCAGGGCTGATCTCCTTCAGAATGGACTGGTTGGATCTCCTTGCAGTCCAAGGGACTCTCAAGTCTTCTCCAGCACCACAGTTCAAAAGCATCAATTCTTCAGCACTTAGCCTTCTTCACAGTCCAACTCTCACATCCAAACATGACCACAGGAAAAACCATAGCCTTTACTAGATGGACCTTAGCTGGCAAAGTAATGTCTCTGCTTTTGAATATGCTATCTAGGTTGGTCATAACTTTTCTTCCAAGGAGTAAGCATCTTCTAATTTCATGGCTGCAGTCACCATCTGCAGTGATTTTGGAGCCCCCAAAATAAAGTCTGACACTGTTTCCACTGTTTCCCCTTCTATTTCCCATGAAGTCATGGGACTGGATGCCATGATCTTTGTTTTCTGAATGTTAAGCTTTAAGCCAACTTTTTCACTCTCCTCTTACACTTTCATCAAGAGGCCCTTTAGCTCCTCTTCACTTTCTGCCATAAGGGTGGTGTCATCTGCATATATGAGGTTATTGGTATTTCTCCCGGCAATCTTGATTCCAGCTTGTGTTTCTTCCAGTCCAGCGTTTCTCATGATGTACTCTGCATAGAAGTTAAATAAGCAGGGTGACAATATACAGCCTTGATGTACTCCTTTTCCTATTAGGAACCAGTCTGTTGTTCCATGTCCAGTTCTACCTGTTGCTTCCTGACCTGCATACAGATTTCTCAAGAGGCAGGTTAGGTGATCTGGTATTCCCATCTCTTGAAGAATTGACCACAGTTTATTGTGATCCACACAGTCAAAGGCTTTGGCATAGTCCAAAGCAGAAATAGATGTTTTTCTGGAACTCTCTTGCTTTTTCCATGATCCAGTAGATGTTGGCAATTTGATCTCAGAAAACAAAGATCATGGCATCCGGTCCCATCACTTCATGGGAAATAGATGAGGAAACAGCGGAAACAATGTCAGACTTTATTTTTTGGGGGCTCCAAAATCACTGCAGATGGTGACTGTAGCCATGAAATTAGAAGATGCTTACTCCTTGGAAGAAAAGTTATGACCAACCTAGATAGTATATTCAAAAGCAAAGACATTACTTTGCCGACTGTGTGTGAAGTTGCTCAGTCGTGTCTGACTTTTGTGACCCCATGGACTGTAGCCTACCAGGTTCCTCCATCCATGGGATTTTCCAGGCAAGAATACTGGAGTGGGTTACCATTTCAAGGTCTGTCTAGTCAAGGCTATGGTTTTTCCAGTGGTCATGTATGGATGTGAGAGTTGGACTATGAAGAAGGCTGAGTGCCAAAGAATTGATGCTTTTGAACTGTGGTGCTGGAGAAGACTTGAGAGTCCCTTGGACTGCAAGGAGATCCAACCAGTCCATTCTGAAGGAGATCAACCCTGGGGTTTCTTTGGAAGGAATGATGCTAAGGCTGAAACTCCAGTACTTGGGCCACTTCATGTGAAGAGCTGACTCATTGGAAAAGACTCTGATGCTGGGAGGGATTGGGGGCAGGAGGAGAAGAGGACGACCGAGGATGAGATGGCTGGATGGCATCACTGACTCGATGGACGTGAGTCTGAGTGAACTCCGAGAGATGGTAATGAACATTGGGGCCTGGCGTGCTGCGATTCATGGGGTCGAAAAGAGATCGGACATGACTGAGCCACCGAACTGAACTAAATACGGCACATTTTGAACTTTTGAAAAAAGTAATACAAGTTCTCTGAATATTTCCTTTGTGTTGGTCTTTTCTATTAGACTGTAAGCTAATGGAGCACAGAGACTGTGACTTAGGATTTGTATTCAAAGCAGTGCTCACAATAATGTATAAGCAAACTCAGTAGCAAATTCCCTGTAAATTAGCAAGAGGCTAGTTTTAACCACACCACTTCTAGTTGGAGAAATGTCTCTTAATAGAACAAAGGAAGAAAGGGCTTCTAGATAAGGCAATTCTTTTAGTTAACACCTCATCCTGAAAGTAGTATTTTCTTTCCCAAATCAAGAAGGTCTCTCAAATTCTTTCTTCTCTTGTTCTAGAAGACATCACACATGATATTTTTTTGAACTGGGACATAACTTATAGTAAGAAGCACTAATCTTGAATGCACATAAGTCTATGCCCATGTAACAACCTCCACATCAAGGTTCAGAATGTTTCTAGTACTCCAGCAAACTCTACTCAATTCTAGTACTCTAGTACTCCAGTCAATACCCATTCAAACAGTAACCACTCTTCTATCCTCTATCACCATTGGTCAGTTGTGCCTACTGTTACCATTTATACAAATGGAATCAATAGTCACATATCTGATGTTGTCTCCCACTATTGTGACTGTAAGTTTTATCCATATTACACATAGCAGTGGAACGTTCCTTTTCCTTGCTGTACAGTATTCCATTTAATAAATACACTACATTTTCTTTATCCTACTATTGTTAGATATTTGAATTGCTTTTTGTCTTGGCTATTTGGGTAAATATGCTATAAACATTCTTGTGCATACCTTTGGTGTACATAAGCACCCATCTCTGGAGTGGCATTTCTGGATCAAGTGGTACATATACATTACATTTTGATAGATACTATCAACCAAAATTTCCCAATGAAGCTGTAGCAATTTACACTCCTAGTGACAATGCAAAAGAATTCCCGTTGCACTATCACAACTTTTTGCATCAGACATTTTTGCACTGTTTTTTAGTGTGTGATTAGACAATTGGACATTGCCGGTTGCACACTAAGCAAGTATGAACCCTTGTGATCGGTTTATAAGCCCTAAGATAACCATATGGACAACTCAAGTCAGCTGGCACCCAGAGGTCTAATATAAGGAATAGATGCATCAGGTAAACAAAAGAGGACAGGTGGTAATGAGTCTGTTATGTACTCCTGGCCACTAGTGATTCAGATATCTGAGAGAAGAGCAATAGCTAGTTCATGTTATAACAGCACCCTCTAGGGTTCATGTGTTATTGCTGGAGGTTGTATGGTTGTATATTTATTACATGCTTAATAAAGTCTATATAAGGCTCACTTATGGAAAGGAAGCGGGAAACCACCAGAAGAAACTGAAGCATGACATGCACAGTTGCTGAGGGAAACCACACCAACGGCCAAGAGGATGTCAGACTCCGGCTTAGAAATAAGAGAAATCAAGAATGGTGGGGGAGACTCAGCTATCAGGAAAAAAAAACAACAAATTGAGCAATTAGAGCCAAGACATCTCTCCCCAAGATGGATTTTGTAAAAGAAACAAGAAAGGACTTACACTCTTTTCATTAGTATGTTGAGGCACAAAATTGTCAATTTAATAACAGTGTCAACTTAAAAATCTTCATAACCTCAATGTTGAGAGTTAGACTTTCTTCAATGAGAATGTTTAGGATTTCAAGCCCAGGAGGCAGCATCTCAAATAAACCCTAAGAGAACTGCTCTGAGGAAGTGACGGAGGAATCAGATTATACAGAAGCTTTGCAACAAAGGTGTGGTAGTCCGAACATCGAAAGATATTGTTAATTAAAGGAAAACCAAATATCTCAAGTTGAGGAATTTAGCACTTTTCTATGTATGGGAAGGTACAAGAGTCTGGGCTTACTGAAATCATTCCTCTGATATGTACCTCACCCATCTGAGCCAGTATCCTGTGTTTTCATATCCTGAGTTTCCTCAGGGCTCACTGTAGAGTGTGGTTGCAGGCTGATGGCTGCTAGATGGCAGATATTCTTTCCTTCCTGAGTTTCCACAGGGCTCACCAGCTCACCATCAGTGGTGGCTACTATGGCTAATGGCTGTAACATCCTATGTTCCATATGTCATCAGGAACCTAAATTCAATCCACTGAATATTCTTAAAGAGAGAAGAGATTTGTTGTATTGTATTGTATTATTCAGTCACGACTGAGCGACTGAATGACTGAACAACAAAAATTCAGTCAGTAAGTCATATCTGACTCTCTGCAACCTCATGGACTGCAGCACAACAGGCTCCTCTGTCCTCCACTATGGACAACTCCTCCTGGAGTTTGCTCAAATTCCGATCCATTGAGTCAGTTATGCTATCTAACCATCACATCCTCTGTCACCACCGTCTCCTTCTGCCTTCAATCTTTGCCAGCATCAAGGTCTTTTCCAGTGAGTCAGCTCTTCCCATCAGGTAACCAAAGTATTGGAGCTTCAGTTTCAGCATCGGACCTTCCAGTGAATATTCAGGGTTGATTTCCTTTAGGATTCACTGGTTTGAGCTCCTTGCAGTCCAAGGAAGTCTCAAGAGTCTTCTCCAGCACCACAATTCAAAGGCATCACTTTTTCAGGGCGCAGCCTTCGTTTTGGTCCAACTCTCACATCTATACACCACTACTGGAAAAACCATTGCTTTGACTATATGGACCTTTGTCAGTAAAGTGGTGTCTCTGTTTTTAAATACACTATCTAGGTTTGTCATAGCTTTCCTTCCAAGGTGCAAGCGTCTTTGAATTTCATAGCTGCAGTCACCATCCACAGTGATTTTGGAGCCCAAGAAAATAAAGTCTGTCACTGCTTCCGCTTTCCCCCATCTATTTGCCATGAGGTGATGGCACTGGATGCCATGATCTTAGTTTCTTAATATTGAGTTTTTAAGCCAGCTTTTTCACTCTCCTCTTTCATCCTCATTAAGAGGCTCTTTAGTTCCTCTTCCCTTTCTGCCATTCAGTTTAGTTCAGTTCAGTTCAATTGTTCAATTCACTTCAGTTCAGTTCAGTCACTCAGTCATGTCCGACTCTTTGTGACCCCATGAATCGCGCATGCCAGGCCTCCCTGTCCATCACCATCTCCCGGAGTTCACTCAAACTCACGTCCATCGAGTCAGTGATGCCATCCAGCATCTCATCCTCTGTCGTCAGTTGCTCAGTCGTGTCCAACTCTTTGTGACCCCATGGACTGCAGCATGCAGCATGCCAGGCCTCGCTGTCCATCACCAACTCCTGGAGTTTACCCAAACTCATGTCCATTGAGTCAGTGATGCCATCCAACCATCTCATTCTCTGTCATCCCCTTCTCCTCCCGCCTTCAATCTTTCCCAGCATCAGGGTCTCTTCCAATGAGTCATCAGGTGGCCAAAGTATTGGAGCTTCAGCTTCAGCATCAGTCCTCCCAATGAATATTCAAGACTGATTCCCTTTAGGACGGACTGGTTGGATCTCCTTGTAAGTCCAAGAGACTCTCAGGAGTCTTCTCCAACACCACAGTTTAAAAGCATCAATCTGTATATCTGATGTGATAGTTCTCCTGGCAATCTGGATCCAGTCCTGCATTTCACATGATATACTCTGCATAGAAGTTAAATAATCAGAGTGATAATATACAGCTTTCTCATATTCCTTTCCCAATTTTGAGCCAATCAGCTGTTCCATGTCCTGTTCTAACTGTTGCTTCTTGACCCACATACAGGTTTCTCAAGAGACAGGTAAGGTGATCTTGTACTCCCACCTTTTTAAGAATTTTCCACACAGCAAAGGCTTTGACAATGTCAATGAAGCAGAAGTAGAGAGTTTTGGGGAACTCCCTTGCTCTTTCTACAATCCAGCAAATGCTGGAAATTTGATCTTTGGCTCCTCTGCCTTTTCTAAATCCAGCTTGTTTATTTGGAAGTTCCCAGTTCACGTGCTGTGGAAGCCTAGCTTGAAGGATTTTGAGCATTACCTTGGTAGTATGTGAAATGAGCACAATTATATGGTAGCTTGAACATTCTTTGGCATTGCCTTTCTTTGGAATTGAAACGAAAACTGATCTTTTCCAGTCCTGTGACCACTGCTGGGTTTTCCAAGTTTGCTGACATAGTGAGTGCAACGTTTTAACAGGATCATGTTTTAGGATTTTAAATAGCTCAACTGGAATTCCATCACCTCCACGAGCTTTGTTGGTAGTAATGCTATAATGCTTCCTAAGGCCCACTTGACTTCACACTCCAGCATGTCTGGTTCTAGATAAGTGACCACACCATTGTGGTTATCCAGGTCATTGAGACCTTTTCTGTATAGTTCTTTGGTATATTCTTTCCACCTCTTAATCTCTTCTGGTTCTGTTAATGTCCTTACTGTTTCTGTCCTTTATCGTGCCCATCCCTGCAAGAAATGTTTCCTTGATATTTCCAGTTTTCTTGAAGAGATCTCTAGTCTTTCCTATTCTAGTGTTTTCCCCTATTTCTTTGCACTGTTCACTTATGAAGGATTCCTTAGCTATTCTCTGGAACTCTGCATTCAGTTGGATATAGTCTTTCCCTTTCTTTCTTGCTTTTCACTTCTCTTCTTCCCTCAGCTATTTGTAAAGCCTCCTCAGACAACCACCTTGCCTTCTTGCATTTCTTTTCCCTTGGGATGGTTTTGGTCACTGCCTCCTGTATAATATTACAAACCTTTGTCCATAGTTTTTCAGGCACTCTGTGTACCAGATCTAATCCCTTGAATATATTTATCACCTCCACTCTCTAATCATAAGGGATTTGATTTAGGTTTGGCCCAGGTTGTAACGGGTTTGGCAACACTTTTTCACTTGTGTATTGACAAGGAAACAAAGGAAACTAGGATACAAAAGAAGGAAATTCTTCGGCTGTGTTATTTTGGAGAATGCTCAGATTCCTTAAAAGTAATTATATTTTTTTCCTCAATGAAAAAATAATACACTTATTGGAGAAAATTCAGAAAGTACAGATAAACAAAAAGAAAATTAAAGCCACTGGTAATTTCACCACCCAGAATTAAATAACATTAACATTCTGATACATATTCTTTTCTCTTTCTATGTGTTGATATATATCTATATATGTATATAAGTATATGAATGTATGTGCATATATATGTATTTCTACATACAATAAGAAAGATCATATCACTTACACTATTTGTAACCTGATTTTTCTGCTAACACTATAACCTGAACGTTGTGCTATATCATTAAACAATTTTCCCCAATTAAAAAAGGAAGAAGTTCTTAAACTAGCACAAATAGGTGAAAGTGGGTGGTAATAAGAGAGACAGGATGGTGGGGGTCATTCAGGAGGACATGACCACCCGTTGATCCTCAGGCTGGATGGGGAACAGGAAGTCCATCACCCCTTCCCCGCCTTAAATACATGTTTGCCCACCGTTTCCGAAGTGGGAGCTGTTTCAGGTCTGTAGCCTCAAGAGAGTAGGGTGTTGAGACCATCTGGACTGAATACATGACTGAACCCAGTCATATTGGTTCAGTGAAAACCCCCTGTAAGAGAATACTTTGTTAAAGAAGCCCTCTAGCGTTCTGTGGTGGGAGATTTGTAATCTCCTGGTACTCACTCACACAATACCCTTTGTCTCTATACATACTTTAAATTTCTGGTGGGCAGGTTTGGAGACCTACTCATCAGGTATGGAATTGGGAATTAGACATTTTATTTAATCCCCAAGGACAGGTGACATTCAGGAAGATGAGTAAGTGAAACAGGAGGTATGAAAAAGGGGGGCAATAAGAGAACAAAAAGTTCATAAATAAATAAAACCATGAGTGTTCAAACAAAACAAAATAAGTAGTGGCCGTAAGTAGCAGCACAATATGTCAAAAACCAAATCTAAAATCTGTGACAGAGGAAATCAATTTAAGGAATCTAAAATAACTACAGAGAAAAGAGTGAAAGAGAAGGAGAAATTGAGAGAGAAAAATACGAAAAAATATCAGGAAGAAAAACCAATGATAACTAATTTCTGTATAACAGGAAGTCCAGAAGGAGAAAAGACAATAAACAAAGAAGAAATAATCAAGGAAAGAATAGAACTTCTCTAAACTGAAGAAAAAGTTGATTTCATATTTAAAGAATCTAACAATTTCAGAATACTGAAAAAAGGCATCCTATAGATAATCTGATGAAATTTACAAACGATAAAAAAAAAACTTATATCCCACAAGCTTCCACACCATGCCCCTACCCTACCCTACCCTACTCCCTCCACCAAAAGTCACCCCCAAATTGAGAACCAGACAGCGAAAAGAAACCTGCTGACATCCATCCTCTCATCTGTAAACGGAATGCCAGGGAACCACCTGGAAGCATATTTACACACTTTTGAGGGAGAATTCTACAGCGTATCTGTAATCCAAGCAAGGTGATAAAATAGAGATTTTCCAGACTTACAAGGATTTAGAATATTCACTTTTCAACTACCCCTTCAGAAAATCAGTTCCACAGTACCCTAGTTCTCACAGTCTCAAACTCTTGGGTGAAAATCTCCTTTAACAGAACACTCCATTCCCTGAAGAAGACCTCCAGACACCTCTAGTGGAAGATTAGTTATTTCCCCGAGCTCATCTACACAACACCCTTTGTCTCTAGGCCTCTAGCCGCTGTCCTAATAAAAACCTCCCTGGGACGCCCCTGGTAGCTCAGTAGCTAAGACTCCGTGCTCCCAGTACAGGAAGCCCAGGCTCTATCCCTGGCCCGGGAACGAGATCGCACATGCCAAAACAAAGAGTTTGCATGCTGCAACTACAGACCCCGTGTGCCACAAGTAAGACCCAGTGCAGCCAAATAAATAAATGTTCAAAACAAAACAAAAACAAAAACAAAAAAAACCTCCCTGAGATAATAACATCTTTCACCAACTATCCTCTCTCTCTTTTCCCCCATCTGTCAAGTTTCTTGCTACCCTTCTTTCTCCTCTCAGTTCTCTTACTTTATTCTTCCCCCACGGCATCTGGCTTTTCCCACCAATCCACTAGGACAAGGGTCATCAGTAGCTTCCACACTGTGAAGGGTAATGAGCAGTTGTCAGTCCTTATTTCATTATTACCTCGACCTCATCGTTACACCCAGTACTGGTGCCTACCTCCTTCTCGAAACTTTACTATTCTCTAGAAATCTGAGAATGAAATACATTCTCTCCTGGGTCTCCATTACACTCTGCTTTTGTTTGGTTCTAGCTCTCTTTGGTTTGGTTTGTTTTTCTCCTTCTTTTCTACCTGACCTTAAACGCCCCTGTTTTCCAGGCTCCCTTACCTTACTGACCTCATTACAGAAACTGTCTGTCTCACTCATTTGTTTTCAGACAGCAAAACCTCAAGTAGAAGGGAGGATTTGCTGTGAGGATCCAGAAAATCTCAAAGAATCCTTCTTCTCATGTCAGGATAGGGGAAAACACATGTCTCACTTCTTGTGTTTCCATGGCGCACAAGAGAAGGGAAAAAAATTAGTCTGAACAACCAGACACTGGCATTTGCAAGATCAAGTTCATGAGTGGGCAAGACCACCGAGGAATGGGCCAGTGATGCGGGGAGGCCTGGGGTCCTTTTCTAGCCTACTAGCTGGACTCAGAATCCCCTCTGCAAGACCAGTAATATCTCCACAGACACATTGGGACGTGCGAGTCCTCTAGCAGAAATCCAGGATGGAAGACTAAGGACCCTGCATAAGCCTCTGTCCTCAGATATGTTCTGCAATCTGACTTTCATCAAAAAAAAAGTCTATACTTGGATTTATAGAGTACTTGTACTGAGTAATAAAATCATTCTTTCTCCCCATTTGCAAGGAGGTCTTTATGTGTATGCTCCATTTGCTAGAATCTAAAGAACTCTCTCCCCAAATAATATCAGTGAAACTTGAATTCATTCTAAGACTGTGAGCATTCTAGATTATGAGCTCCAAAAGTCAAGCAGTATCTTCTTTTTACTTCCAATATATGGAAAGAAGAACCTAGGCCAGGGGCACCCTGTAAATTTTAATAATACTGGTTCAACAAACAGATCCTTAGCATATTCCCTTCTTAGAAGTATTAACTGTTTGCTTCTGTAACCAAATCCATATGTCTTTTTCATCCTGCTTCCATTTTCCCTTCTTACAAAACACTAAAGTGCCACTTCCATTTCCTTTTCCATTCCTAGGAGAAAGTCACATAAATATCAAACATTTTGAAATTTCAGGAGAACAAATAAATATGGGATAACATTTGCTCATCAATGTTAATAGCATCCCTGCCAGTACAGAAGAATCATCCTAATGTAATTGCTTCACTTGAATTAGTTTAACGTCTCAATTTGTACAAGATGTAAGAGAAAATAGATGGAGGAACATTAGAGGTCAGCTATTTGTTGTTCTGTTCATAGTCTGAGCAAACAGTTATATCCCAGTGGTGAAAACAGGACTCCAAAGGAGCAATCATTGTTGTGCTTCCTAAAGATTCCTGTGCAATCCTGCTGTGGGATTGTTCTTCTTTTCTGGACCAAGGAGAAAACCAAGAGAGAGGGCGTTCATTTTTTAGCTATTCTTGATTTGTGTGTTATAGGTTGCTCTTGATCTCCCCTTGATTAATTTCAGCTGAGGCCTTCCCATCAGCTATAAACCCACATTATTAGCCTCACAACTGCCAGACAACTCTGCCATTTCACAGCTCTTGGTTGTTTAAAAATTCTATTTCAGAAGCCCACTCTCAGGTTGATCCCAATCCTTTAAGTGTCAAGGTGTTTAGTCTGTACCCTTAAAGGAAAACATCTGTGGTCTTCCTACCACAAAGGACTCACAGTTCAGCTAAACACGCACAGGGCAACTTTGGGTGGTGAATCTTAGACTGAGTGCTGGAGATAGAAAATCAAGGAAAGGAAATTCCCTGGCAGTCCAGTGGTTAAGACTCCTCGCTTTCACTGCTGAGGGCACGGTTCAATCCCTGGTCAGGAAACTAAGATCCCACTAAATGCAGCCAAAAAAAAAAAAGAAACAAACAAACAAAGAAGGTACATTCCCTGATTTTCAGGAGTTCACAGCCTAGTGAAGGAGACAGACATCCAATCGGAAAATGTCAGCAAAATTTGACAAGTGACCAACTCCTCCACCTTGCCTCCAGAATTCCTCCTGCAATCCATAATCCCAGGAACCTTTGGCTTTGTCCCTTTCTCTCCTAACCCTTCCACTCTCCCCTCTACCTGCGACTCCATTTTAGCATTTATGTATATTTATGTATATACAAGGCTTCCCTGATGGCTCAAGTGGTAAGGAATCCGCATGCAATGCAGGAGACTGGGGTTCGATCCCTGGGTCAGGAAGATACCCTGGAGGAGGAAATGGCAACCTACCCCAGTGTTCTTGCCTGAAAAATCCCATGGACAGAGGAGGCTGGTGGGCTATGGTCCATAGGGCTGCAAAGAGTCAGACACAACTGAGCACAAGCACAGACATACATATGTATATGCAAGCGTCTCCTAGTTTGCAAAGTATTCACTCTTAACTCACCAATGATCTCCCAGCAATGATTCTCGTCACGTTCACAGCCAAAACAGTGAAAAATAGTAGTCACTCACTGTTTCTGATCCTCCTTTCTCTTTACTTTCCATTGACTCCTCGAGCCACCCCATATGAATTTTACCCCCTTCACTCCATCTTAAGGAAGCAATATCTTCCACTTCATGAAGTCCAAACGATGCTTTCAGTCATCCCTTTACTGGATAGCTCCCCTCCAACTGACAGTGTTCTGGCTGAAACACGCTGCTCTCCTTTCAGTCTTCACAGAATCACTCTTGCCTTTTTGTTCTCCCTCCTCCCTCAATTTCTAAGAAACATCAAGGCCTGTCACCTCCAAACGAACAGAGTGCCCTGGTCCAAGCCCATATTGTTCTCATCCAACTGCAGCAGGAACATCCTAACTAAGCTTTCTGTCACTTCTCTTGCCAACCTGCCTTCAACTTACTTGCTACATTACAGCCAAAAGAGCTTTGTAAATGTCAGATTTAATTCTGTCTCTTTTCTGTCTGAAACTCTCAATCATTTCCAACTTCCTTGAGGATAGAGTCCAAAATACTTAGTATGACTAATAACTTGCATCCTGGTCAGACTTGTGCCTGCCTCTCCAGTCTTTTCTCCTACCACTCTCTTCCGTCTCTCCACTCTGGCCAGTTTAACCTTACTGCTCTTCCAACGTTCAATGGACATTTTCCCTTTCAACTGTTCCTTCTGCTTGAATGTCCTCCTTCATCATCTTTGCCTAACTCCAACTCAGATTTCACTTTAAATGTTACTTCGTCTAGAAATTTCTGATACCCACAGATTCAGTTAAAACCCTATATTATATCTTACAGTGGGACTTTCCTGGTGGTCTAGGGATTAAGAATCTACCTGCCTGCAAGGGACATGGGGTTCATCCCACATGACTTAGGGGCAACCAAGCCAGGGCACTCGAACAACTGAGCCCACATGCTACAACTACTGAAGCCTAGAGCCGTGCTCTGCAACAAGAGAGGCCACTGCAATGAGAAGCCCATGAACGGCAACTGGGGAGTAGCCCCTGCTCACCACAACTAGAGAATACCTGCACACAGCAAGGAAGACTCAGTGTAGCACTCCCCAAATTAAATGAATAAATAATTTTTAAAAAGATCCTATAACATGCAGAACTTTGCATTTCTCCTTAATATCCAGCACACCTATTATTACTTATTCAAAAATCTGTCTTCATCCCTCGACATTAAGCTAAGTGAAAGCGGGGGTCATGCTTGTCTGTCCATTGCTATATCCCTAACACCTAGAATGGTGCATAGTTTTGAATGCTGTAAAAATAACAAAGAGGGACACTAAAGCTGTCCTCAGAGGGACATGAGGGCCAGTTCAGTTCAGTAGCTCAGTTGTGTCCTACTCTTTCTGACCCCATGGACTGCAGCACACCAGGCCTCCCTGTCCACCACCAACTCCCAGAGCTTGCTCATACTCATGTCCATTGAGTCAGTGATATGATCCAACTATTTCATCCTCTGTCATCCCCTTCTCCTCCTGCCTTCAATCTTTCCCAGCATCAGGGTCTCTTCTGAGTCAGTACTTCACATCAGGTGGCCAAACTATTAGAACTTCAGCTTCAACATCAGTCTTTCCAGTGAATATTCAGGACTGATTTCCTTTAGGATTGACTGGTTTGATCTCCTTGCAGTCCAAGGGATTATCAAGAGTTTTCTCTAACACCACAGTTCAAAACCATCAATTCTTCAGCACTCAGCTTTCTTTATGGTCCAACTCTCACATCCATACATGACTACTGGAAAAACCATAGCTTTGACTAGACAGAGCTTTGTTGGCAAAGTAGTGTCTCTGCTTTTTAATATGCTGTCTAGAGTTGTCCTCACAGGGAAAGGAGGGCCAAGACACTTCCAAATCTATATTACTATAATTTCTAGAGGAAAATCAGTCAAAACCAGAAGAAGAGTTTATAGAAAGAGCTGGATGTTTGTGAAGGGTGAGAATATTTGTGGAAAACAGCTAAGGAGAGCAAATAGTTTTAAGAAAACCATTGTTATTCTGAAGTTTTATAATATAAAATACATCTCCAGTGTGGCAATATCCAATAACTCTGGCCAGTAGTATGGGTATATTTGTTATATTAGATAAACTCAGGGCACATATTTTGAGCTAAACAGATGTATGACAGGACAGACATAAACAAGAGTTTCCGGGATGAAAAACAAAAAAGAATTTCTGGGATGAGACATTTGGTGTTAGTTCATTCCACAAATCTACCAAGCCTGGACCTATTAATAGAATCAAGGCATTATACAAAAATTTGATCTAGAGAAAAAGAGATCTGCAAAAGTTAAAAAACATAGCTTCTTAGAGCTGAAAGAGACCTTACAGTATCCACTTCAACCCTCCTGCTCTTCTGCCTCCCATACTGGATGGGGTCAAGTCAATTTCCTGCAGTTTGGTGCACAGTTAGTGGCAAATTTGGTCATGGAAACCCAGTTTCTATATCCATGAAACTGAGTTCTTTCTGATTCTTGACTCAAAAAACTAATATTATGGAATTTATAAGCCTTCTCAAACTATGTCCTGAAAAAGGTTTTCTGGAAATCCTCGCCTTCCTCTAACCTGATCCTGATTCACCAAGTAGCATCCCCTGCATAAAGAGACCTTTTAGGTCACCTCATCACCCATACTGCTGAAAAACTCAAGAGATGGTAAGAGGAGTGACTGAAGAACTCTGAGGATCTCCTCGACATCACATCATAAAGAACTCAAGGAGTAAATCCTCTATGGTGTTCTATGACATTGTTCTCATCTTTCTTTTCTGAGTTCTGGGACAATCAGTTTCCTCGCTGTCACAGAATATTTGGAGAACATCTTATGTTTTAAAAACTTATTCAGTATGATCCAGCAACTCAGTTCATAGGTATACATCCAAAAGCAGGGACTCATACAGATACTTGTATACTAATGTTCATAGCAGCATTCACAACAGCCACAAGGTGGAAACTACCCGAGTTCATCCACAGGTGAGCTGATAAGTAGAAGGTGGTATATATACAATGCAGTATTATTCAGTCATTAAAAATAAATGAAATTCTGATACATGCTGCCACATGGGTACAACTTGGAAACATTATGCTCAGTGAAATAAGCCAGACACAAAAGGACACATATTGTACAATTTCATTTAGATGAAACACTGTAAAACAGTGGTACCAAATGGGTACATAGCTTCTGTTTAAGTTGATGAAAAAGATATTGCTTAATGAATACATAGTTTCTGTTTGGGTTGATGAAAATGTTCCGGAATAGTAGTGATTATTACACAACCCGGCAAATGTACTCAATGCCACTGAGTGTACACTTAAAAACGGATAAGATTGTGAATTTTATGTTTTATATGTATTTTGCCACAATAAAAAAAGTATTCAATGAAGCTCTCAGTTCCAGTCAAGATGAAATCTAAAACATGCTCAAGCAACCAAAGGAAAGTACACAAAGAGAAACTAAGGAACAAAAAAAAGAGGAAACAAACAAAACAAAAACTAGAATGCAATATAGAAGCTCTAACAAGTTAATAATTGTTTTTGGGACTTCCTGGCAGTTCACAGGTTGGGACTCCTTGCTTATACTGCAGGGTGCTCAGGTTCAGGGGGCAAGGTTCTATCCCTGCTCGGGGAACTAAGATCCCACAAGCCACGTGGGTGGCACAGCCAAACAAACAAGCAAAAGACACACAAACAAACAAAAAACAATGACCTTAAATATAAGTAGTTCAAATACAGTAATTACAAGACAGAAATTGGCAAAGGGAATGAAAAGCCATGAATCAACAATATGCTGTCTGTAAGAAATTCATTTCAGATACAATACAGCCGAGGTTTCCCTGGTGGCTCGTGGTAGAGAATGTGCTTGCCAAAGCAGGAGATGCAGGTTCGAGCCCTCACCTGGAAAGATCTCCTGGCGAAGGAAATGGTAACCCACTCCAGTATTACTGCTTGGGAAATGCCAAGGACGGAGGAGCCTAGCAGGCCATATTCCATGGGGTCACAAGAGCCAGACACAATTTAGGGACTAAACTACAATACAGGAAGTGGAAAAGAAAAGGACAGGAAAAGATACACTACTACCTGTTAAAACAAAAAGAGCAAGATTTGATTATGTTAATGTTGATGTAACCAGTAATCATAAATTTTGAGCCACACCTTAAATATTCAACCTGTGGATTAAAAAGTTAAAACTTAAGGCTAAATGGATTCCTATTCCTATTTTCCAAACAAGCCAACATCAATAAAGCACATTACCTTATTCAGTTTCCCTCTTAATAAAGTACCAGGGGTGCCCTCTTCCCGTGATGCATCAAGATTGGAATATACTCACAGGAGGACACACATTCTCTTCCTCTGTTGAGACACCTGCCTTCTGTGCAGTTGAATGCTGCCATATTGAGCTCTACTACTTACACGCATGCTGTGCTGGTAGCTGCAGGCTCGCCAGAACTGACTGGATCATCATCACTGTGTGTTCTGGGGAATGGAGCTCACCTTAAAGGAGAGTGATGACACAGACCTGCCCTGCTGTCAATGGAGAGAAGGGCAAGTTGAAGGAAATCATCTTTTTTTTAAGTTGCAGAACTGTAGCCCTAAGAAGCAGAAATTTGCATTTAGTTCTCTGAGTTCTTCTTCTCCTTCAAGTTCAAGACCAGAGTTTCTTGAACTGACCCCCTTATCTGATGCCCAGGGCCAGGGGCATCTACCACGTGAAGATAAGAGCCCTGTTTCTCAGGTCTGAGAACTTAGGTTCCTCCCCCTTGATGCTGTGAAGATGTAGCTCTGGGTTTAATCTCCATCCCTTCTGAGGCCTGTTTCATTTCTAGTTTCCAAACTGCCTAGAACTGAATTTCTTATGTAAACATGGAGAAATAGGATTTTCCGTTTGAAAAGGGTAGATGTTGTAAGCCTGATGCATACATTCTTTCACAACTAAATTGAATGAAGAATATGTGGCACTAACCACTACTTAAAGAATACCACTTGCAAGAAATGTGGCTATCCTGTTCAAACCGTTGGGTCTTGCATCAGATTTGACCTCATTTGTAGCCACTTATCTTCCTGGTGACCATCCTAAGTACTGAGAAAGCACCAAGAGGAATACACTAACTTTATGTAGAGTCAGATTTAGGTCAGTAAAGGTCATAATAAATATAAGTGAAATAATTTTTCTTAAGATATTTACTTCCAGGGCTGCTACAATAAATGAAATATATATGATTTAAAAGCTACTAGAACTAGACTCTCGGAGAAGGCAATGGCACCCAACTCCAGTACTCTTGCCTGGAAAATTCCATGGGCGGAGGAGCCTGGTAGGCTGCAATCCATGGGGTCACTAAGAGTCGGACCCGACTGAGCGACTTCACTTTCACTTTCCCTTTCATGCACTGGAGAAGGCAATGGCAACCCACTCCAGTGTTCTTGCCTGGAGAATCCCAGAGGCAGCGGAGCCTGGTTGGCTGCCGTCTATGGGGTTGCACAGAGTCGGACACGACTGAAGCGACTTAGCAGCAGCGGCAACAGCAGAACTAGACTCTAGTGAGATAAATGTGTGATCCCCTCATTGTTTCAGCAGGTCCAATCTTATATTACATTTTTAGGGGGTGTGTGGCCGAGTCTTTGCTGCCCCATGGACTTAGCCTGCCAGGCTCCTCTCTCCATGGGACTTCCTAGGCAAGAATCTTGGATCAGGTTGGTATGCTCTCCTCCATCAGATCTTCCTGACTCAGGGATCAAACCTGTGTCTCGTCTCTTACGTCTCCAGCATTGGCAGATAGGTTCTTTACCACTAGCACTACCTGAGAAGCCCATATTACATTTTTCTGTGTGTGGGGTAAATATCTGACCTAGTATCTTCCAGTTTGGAAACAGAAAGAATGCATTCCCAGGAATTAGGGAAAGTGGTACGTCTGTATTTCCGAAGATGTCAGCACCTTCCCACATGGCTGTTCTCACAAGGTGATTGACATTCCTCTCACTGAGATTTGCGTTCCCTCCACTGGCATCTGGGTGGGAGCTTGGGACTGCTCCAAACAACAGAGCATACGACAGATGGGTGCTTCGTGGCTTCTGAAGCTGGCTCTAAAATCATACAGCTTCCACCTAGCCCACTCTTTGGAGCCTGTCCTTGGAAGCCAGTCACCACGTTAGGAAGAAGCCTGGGCCACATGAAGGAATGACATGAAGGTGTCTGGCCACTCCAGCTGAGGACTCAGGCTCCATCCACCCCAGGCATGTGAGGGAGTGAGCTTTCCAAGGGCTCCATCCCCTCATCCCACCCCTGCTCAAGTCTTCCATCTGAGGCTCCAGAGAGCACGTTGCAGAAACAAGCTGCCCCTGCCACTGTGCACTAACTGAGAATGCCTGACCACAGAGCCTGACCTATAGGCTCTGTGAGCATAATAAATGATTGTTTTCATTACTGGGGAAAAAAAGTACTCAAGTGATGCTTAAATTAAGTTTCTGTTAGTGTAAAAGGAAAACCTTACAGATCTTGTCAGGCTAGAAGGCTACAGACACACAGCAGTAGCCTCCCCCCGCCACAGTCCAGTGAGAGAAAATTTACACAGAAGAAATAAAGCACATGGAATCCCCCAGCTCTCACTGGGGGGACTACCAGGGCCAGGTAGAGACGGTCTGCACCCACCACAGCAAACATGCAGCCAAGAAGGGCCAGCCTCTGAGAGAAGTCTGGATTCACAAAAGAAAGGACTTGACCTTACACCAAAGATACATCCACATGACACATTTAGGTTGTTGCAAATATAGGTTAACCTATGGAATACTTGGGTTCTCGCAACAATGGGAAATGAATGACAGGATTTCTAGGTCCAAGAAGCAGAATAGGGAGAACGCATGCTGAGGGCCTGGGGCCATGCTGAAGGTCAAAGTCTGCACGTGGAAGGCCCTGGAACAGTCTTGAAGTGCTTCTGTATACCCAGAATGCTAGCATCAGCCAAAAGCCATGCTCCCCCTTTGCAGATGGCTCTGGTCAGCTCGGTCGGACAGAAGGAGATGGGCATCCAGGCCATCCATATTTGTTTCCCAACAGATTTAAAGAGAAGAAAGGGAAAATCTCCCCTAACCTTCTCTTCTGCCCTCCTCCCATCAATTAAACCAAGATTGAGTTATTTCTCACTCTTCAGTTTGACAGAATTTTAAAGATGAATATAATTCACTGTTGATGAGCACATTGGGAATGGTATATGCACATAATAGTCACAGGGGTATAAACTGGTAGCTTTGGGGGAAATTTGACAGTATCTAGCAAATTTTAAATGTGAGTATCCTTTGATTCAGCAATTCTGCTTCAAGTATGATTTTCTTTAAGAAATGCTTTAGCATTTGTAAAAAAGGTCTGTTGAAAACAAAATATTAGAAATATTAATAGAGGAATGAGTGAATAAATTAGAGCACATCCTTCTGTAAATATGGCAATTAGACATAAAGTAGATTTACGGGTGGGGCTTCCCAGGTGGCCCTAGTGATGAAGAACTCACCTGCCAATGCAGGAGATGTAAGAGACGTGGGTTGGATCCCTGGGTCAGGAGGATCCCCTATAGGGGAGCATGGTAACCCACTCCACTATTCTTGCCTGGAGAATCTTAGGGACAGAGGAGCCTGGCAGGCTACAGTTCTGCTGCTGCTGCTGAGTCGCTTCAGCCGTGTCCGACTCTGTGCGACCCCATAGACGGCAGCCCACCAGGCTCCCCCGTCCCTGGGATTCTCCAGGCAAGAGCACTGGAGTGGGTTGCCATTTCCTTCTCCAATGCATAAAAGGGAAAAGTGACAGGGAAGTCGCTCAGTCGTGTCCGAGTCTTAGCGACTCCATGGACTGCAGCCCACAAGGCTTCTCCATCCATGAGATTTTCCAGGCAAGAGTGCTACCACGCTGATAAACAAAATGTGCAAAATTGAGTCCTAAGTTATAATTTGCTGTACAAATTCCAGGAGCTATTTTGTGGTTGGTCTTCACTGGATAAAAATTACTTCTCTATCAAGTTCAGAGTCACTCTGGGAAGTTGCAGAAGCCTTATTTCATTTGTTTATGTAAGGAGAGAGAAGGGGCATGAAGGAGCAGGAGGAAGGATCAAACAATAAAAACACTGGACAGTTGAGGATGAAGAAGAGGCTGATGACAAATGCCAAGTCTGAATGCTAGTTATGTTAAAAAAAAAAAAAAAAAAAGTAATGGTAATAGTCAGGAAAGGCTTTATATATGTGTAAAGCATGAAGCAAACACTGCATCTAATCCTCATAACCAGGAAACTCTTGAAGTTGAGAGGGGCCCCCAGAGATCTTCTATGCCAGTTCTCTCACCTGACTGGTTGATTTAGTTGCTAAGTCGTGTCCAACTCTTGTGACCCCATGGACTCTAGCCTGCCAGGCTCCTGTGTTCATGGGATTTCCTAGCAAGAATACTGAAATGGGTTGCTATTTTCTTCTCCAGGCTCACCTGATTGTTATGCCTTACTTATGCTTGAAGGGAAACAATTGCAGGCTTTTCAAAATTATTGGAGCAGAAAGAGTCTCCAAACTTGGCTATGAGCTTCTTAGAGCTGCCATAACTAAGCATGACAAACCGGGTAGCTTTGGATAACAGAAATGCAAGCTTTCACAGGTCTAGAAGCCAGAAGTCTTAAATCTAGGTATCAACAGGTTGGTTCCTTCTGACGGCTGTAAGAAGAACTTGTTCTTGCCTCTTAGCTTTGGTGCTGGGAATCCTTGGCAGTTCCTGGCTCATAGGTTGTCACTTCAGTCTCTGCCTTCATCTTTAAATTACTTCTTCTGTCTGTTTTTCTTCTCATCTGTGTGCTTTTCTGTTCTTATAAAGACATCTGCCACTGGATTGAGTCAGGTCTACCCAGATAACGCAGGATAATCTCACCTTAAAATTTGTCACTTAATTGTGTCAACAAAAACCCTTTTCCAAATAAAATCACATTCAGAGATTCTGACTAGACATATGGTGGGGCAATCAACCAACTCACCACAGCGTGTTTGTGTGATTTTACTTTTGGAAGGCTTCTAGAAGAGAAATGTATTCTAAAGGGAAGTAGAAAATAAAGCTTTTAAGAAATTCACTTTTCCTGGGCAGTTCCTAGTGGACAGATGTAAATGGTTTGCAGTCTTCTCTTCAAAACGTTCTAATGTTCTCTTTCAAAACTGGTCCAAGCTAAAAAGTTACTAGAACAGTTATCACATACTAAGACCTTTCACCCTCCCAACTTTTCTTTAGAAAATCAGTTAAAGAAAACAATTTTTTTCAATTGTAGTGTCCTGAGAAATATAATTACTTGAAAGGGAAGAATGCATACACAAGCAGCCTAACAGAGTCTGATGTGCTACCCACTAAATTTAGATTCTCTTTCCATTGAGGTGGTGAGTTAAATACTGAAAGGACCCTTCTGCTGAAAACAACTAAAAACAGATAAAAACCTTAAAAGAGTCAATGAGCTGTCACAGAAGAAGTAAGTGCTTCTCAAACCAAGGACTGAGCAATATAGATGGAGAACTATCTCCAGCCATTTACCAGACAAGAAGGGAAGGGGAAAGAAGATTCAGCTTTGAAGTCATAGCCTCAGAAGGGCTCCAGAGACACAGCCCAGAGCCTGCCCAACCTGGGGGATCTAGTTCATCTCCCCAAGAGTTGGTATCCCAGTGGGTTAAACCATCAATTTAGAAAGGAGAAAAGAAAAAAAAGAACTTGACTTTCATCAATATTTTCAGCCTAAATCCACACTACCGGGGAGAACTGCAGAAGAATTTAATTGTCAGTGATCCTAGACTAGAAGTTCTCATAAACCTGGACGAAGCAAATGAGGACCCTCTGGAGAGGACTCCACTTCTAATCCAGCGGAAGACGATTCCTTCAGGTAAAATTCCAAAGCATCGAACGGCCCGTAGTACAAAAGAACTCAACTTTCAAAGCACGATACGCCAATGCAGCGCCATAAAAGGTCCATAGTAGTACTATTAATTCAATTCTATGAACTGAAGCAGGACTCTCCCCATACTTACACATACGTCCCCTACGCCTAAAAGAGGTTTCAGGCAAATTCTAACCAAGAGAACACTGACAGAGCCACCCTGACAATAGAAAAAGTATAGTTTAAGCAATAAACATTGCCAGAGATATAAGGATAAACGGTTCAGTAGATCAGAAACCATCTGAGCCTCCAGGGAAGCCCCTTCAGAAATCTTAGTAACTTGAAATTTGCATGCACTCCTAACAGCCTCAAGAATACTGACAAATTCTAAGGAGTAAAAAGCAAGTTCAGAATAGACGTGTACATACTTCCTCAGTCACCGAGAGCATAGGCAGATCACTGTATTTTAGCAACTCGGCGCGAGTGCGCAGGCGCAGCCGGCGGCGCGCTGAGGGCTCCGACGCGCCGGCCGCGAGCGAGCGAGCCGGGCCTTCTCACCTGCGGCACCTGACGAAGGGGTGTGCGGGAGGCGGGCCGGGGGCCTGAGCGGAGGCGCCCGCGGAGACGCAGGCTCAGCAGGAGTCTGCTGCGCTCGGAGGGGCGGGAGGGAGAGGCACCAGAGTTGAGGGAAGAGAAGATGGGCTCCACCGGAGAGAGGTGCCTGGCGAGAACCGCGTGGGAAAGGGGGCACCTCCTGGGCGCGGCCAGGCGTCAGGACTGGTACTCGGGAAGGGTTCCCGGCGTCCCGTTATCTCGGGAAAGGCTCCTCCCCGCCGCGTCACTGACTGCTGGCGGCTCGAGGACATCTGGGAGCCCGCCCCGCACCCTCCGCTCAGGCGGAAGGTCTCCGGGGCCTCCCGCGCGCACGGGGCGCTCCCTGCCCCCGCTCTCTCGGGGCAGCGCCCTCGCCGGGCTTCTTTTCCCTCGAGGGGAAGCAGGAGCTCAGCTCCAGGCATGGCTGGTCTTCAGAAAGAATTTTATCCTAGTGGTGGTACCTGTGCAGCTTCCAAACTCGCTAGAGCCACTGGCAGAAAACAGCCTCCAAAGGGACATGATGGGGTATGTCAGGGGGAAAGTTAGGATGAGGAGGTTGAATAGTGCAATTTAGAAACCTGACCTAATGAATGTGTATACCTACATATGGCCAGTGAGCACATGGAAAAGTGCCCAGCGTCATTCGTTATCAGAGAAATGTGAATTAAAACCCCAAACGAGTAGGAGATGAAAGTATCAAGAATGATTCATGTAATTCCACTTCTGGTCAAGGTGGAATAGTAGGAACCAGGTTTACCCTCTTGTTTGAAACAATAAATTGTTTGAATACAATAAATTATTATAAACAATAATTTATATATATATACATATATACAGATGTGTATCCTCTATAACATACATAATGTGATATTTTAAGATATTATATATAATATTGTATGTAATGTCTCTTCATATATAATGCCACTATATCATGTATAACATACAAGATGCTACATATTATTTATGATATATAATACATGCTTTTATATATTGACTCTATATGATATGTATAACATGTATCATTTATAACACACCATTCAACAACTAAAGAATACACATTATTTTCCTGCACATTTGTAACAGTTACCTAGATGATTATACAAAGGTTGACTCTCAGCTAATTTCAAAGGGATAATTTACACAGAGAAATAATATTGCTATGTTATAATGCAACCTAGCTCAGAATGAAAACCAAAACATTTACTTTTTTGAAATTAAGAAACAAATATGTGTGTGCTATATTGAAGTGAAGTGAAAAGTGAAAGTGTTAGTCACTCAGTCATGTCCAGGTCTTTGCCACCCCATGGCCTGTAGCCTGCCAGGCTCCTCCATCCATGTACTTCTCCAGGCAAGAATACTGGAGTGGGTTGCCATTTCCTTCTCCAGAGGATTTTCCTGACCCAGGGATGGAACCAGGTTTTCTGCATTGCGGGCAGATTCTTTACCATCTGAGCCACAAGGAAGTCCCCTGGTGCTATGCTGGTCAAAAGTAAATCACAATAGATGAGAAAATATTTAGAAGTAGGTTCTAATGAAAATGTACACAACAAACCTGCAGGATTCATTGAAGCAAAATTTAAAGGTAAATGTTGACAGTGGAAAGGAAGAAAGTCTGAAATATAATGAGCTAAATATGAATTCTAGAAAGTTAGAAAAAGAACTGCAAAATAAACAGGAAAAAGAGAGAAAATAAAGAGCAGAATTTAATAAGATAGAAAATTAACATACAATTGAGATAACCTATTTAAAACAATCTATTCAGAAATTAATCCTTTGAAAAAATCAAAACAAAATTTAAAAATATCTAGTAATATTATTGATCAAGAAAAAAAAAAAAAGAAGATGTAAGTCACCATTACAGGTAAGAAAGAGGATATACTATAGATACTGCAGACATTAAAAGATAGCATAATATACAAATCTTTGGGGCTCCCCTGATGGCTCAGTATTGAAGAATCTGCTGCCAGTGCAGGAGACATGGGTTCAATCCCTGGTCCAGGAAGAGCCCACATGCCACGGAGCAAGTAAGCCCGTGTGCCATAATTATTGAGCCTGCACTCCAGAGGCCAGGAACCACAACTATTGAGTCCACACACTTCAGTTACTGAAGCCTGCAGGCCCCAGAGCTTGTGCTCTGCCACAAGGAAAGCCACCTCAATGAACAGACTGCACACCACAACTAGAGAGTGGCTCCCACTTGCCACAAGGAAAGAAAAGCCTGCACAGCAACAAAAACCCAGCACAGTGGAAAATAAATAAAACTATTAAAGTCTTTTTAACAGTAAATATAAATGTATAGATTCAATGGATAAAGTCCTAGAATGATATTACATCTAGTATATTCCATCAAAACTTAATCATGAACACTAAAATAGCAAGGGTAGGAAGACTCAGTTCTTAAGGTATCAATTCTCCCCAACTGATCTGTTGATGCAATCGATTCAATGCATTTCAATGATAATCTCACTAAGGTTTTGTATAGGAATTGACAAGTTTATTCTAAGATGTATATGGAAATACCAACAACCTAAATAGCCCAAGCAATCTTGAAAAAGAAGAATAAAGTTGGAGAACTACACCATTTGACTTCAAAGCTTTTAATAAAGCTCCAGAATCAAGACTGGTGCTAGTAAAGGAGTGAAAGATTACGTTGATGAAACACAATGGAAGCCATTTGTTATTTTTCAACAAATGGTACTTGCCGGGAGCTGCCACGGGAGATTCCCCCCCTTAACAGGGTCATGCGGAAGAGAACTGTTAAGCAAGGCTTCAGAGCTCAAGGGGCTCCCTAGGCTTTCTCGAGCATTCTACCCCAAACCCAGCATCTGTCTGTTTTACTGTTTCATGACTTTCACCAACTCCTCTGACATGAACAGGGGGCTAACCCTGACCACCTTTCTCTGAAGAAAATCAACTTAGGGCTATAGCTAATAAGTCTCCTGGACATGAGAGGAATATCTCAAATCAAACCCCCTCTGTTAGCATTCTAGCTTGCTTGGCACATATATCCAAACTCTTGCAGCTATGGATACAATTATTTATAGCCTCCCAACTGTGAGAAGCATGCAAAGCCTAAGACACAGAGCCTTTGAAAGAGTTAAAAGTTATTAGAGTAGTACTAGTGCTGGTGTAGGACTTCATTATTGGGCCAATGCTTGTTGCTAAGTTTCCATATCTCTTATCCACTGTGCAACTGGGAATGTGTTAGTTAACACAGTGAGAATGCAAGAAAAACACGTGTAGCCTTGAATTTAACCATATCAGACTTTTGAGCTAATTGGCTCTTTCTTGTAACTCGTTGCACCTTTGCTCTGTGAAAAACGTAACTCTTTTTGGCACTTTCTGAGGCTGACATAGATTAGAAATATAAAGAAAAACACTTTGAGGGAAAATAAGTTTTTGGTTTAGCAGCCTTTATCAAAAGAGGGTCATACAATGTTCACAGGCCTCCAAGGCCAGAAGATACTGAACACAACATTATTTGTGGGAAAGGTATGCACAAAAAAATCATGGTTTCATGTAATTAAAAAAATAAATTTATAAAAAAAAATCATGGTTTCAATAAGGGCAAAACTGCTGGAATGTTGGGCTGATTCTGTATGACCTTGCATCTTTCATTTCCCTCTATGTACAAAAAGGTATATAAGTACTGTTTAAAAATAAAGCTATGGATCTTGCTCGTCAAAGCAGCTTGATCTCCTCGTGTCAATCATTTTCCTCCTCTTACTCTCTCTTTCAGGCTAGTTCCCATCTGGAGTACAGAGATCCGCCATGTCTACTTATTTGCCTGGGTTTCTAAGACCTGACTGGGAAGGCCACTGTGCCTTCACTCCTCGGGAGACCGGAGGGCACCTGTGGCCTCACGTAGACAGTGCAAGTCTCTTGTCTTGAGACTTTATTGATTTTCTGTATAAACCAAGGAACATCAGCCTCTTTTCTTCTCTCCTCTATTTTCTTATCTAAAACATTCTTATCTGTCTCCCTCTCTCTCTAAATCAATCGCCGACACCGTTTCTCCTTCGGGTTTCCCTGGATCCTGCGGGGGCTGGACCCCGGCAGGTACTGAAGGAGCTGAGTGCTCATGCATTCTCAGTCGCTTCAGTCATGTCCAGCTCTTTGTGACAGGAGCTCTTCATGCTCCTCTGTCCATGGAATTCTTCAGGCAAGAATACTGGAGTGGCTTGCCATGCCCTCCTCCAGGGAATCTTCCTGACCTAGGGATTGAACTCATGTCTCTTAACGTCTCATGCATTGGGTTCTTTACCACTAGCACCAACTGGGAAGCCCAGAGTGCTCATATGAGGGAAAAAATTAACCTTTATCCCTACCTCACATCATACACAAAAATTAATTTAAGATGAAACATAGTCCTAATCTTAATAAACTATGAAAGCACAGAAAATAACTTTAGGACTTGGAAGTACACAAAGATTTTTTAGAAATGGCACAGAAAGCATAACCATATGAACAAGAAATTAACAAATTAGACTTTATCAAAAAATTTTAAACTTCCACTTAATGAGACATAGCAAATTCTGTAGCTGTGAGAGAATATTTGTAAAACACACATCTGATGAAAAACTCATCTCCATGATATACAACTCAAGAATTCCTACAACTTGAGAATAAAAGATAAGGAACCCAATTTAAAAAAAAAAAAACAGGCAAAAGATTTGAATGGACATTTCATCAGAAAAGATAAATCAAGGGCCAATGAGCAAATGAAACAGTGCCCGACATCACAAGTCTTCAGACAAAGGCAAATTAAAACCAAAAATGAATAAGAAACAAAAGCATCAAGAATGTCTCTTATATTTCCACTCTGGAAGATGAAGTAATAGGACCCAGATTTACCCTCTTGTTTGAAATAATCAAAAGTAAAGGATAAAATATATGAAAGAACAATCACATAACAAAGAATGGTGATCTCCAAGAAAGAGTAAACAGACAAGGTAAGTCAAATGACTTCTCCAGCATATTGTTCAGAGAATTTCCTGGTCACAAAGAAGGAAAGGGACACTTTTTCAAGTCTCCCAGTGTTGGGGAAACAGCTGTGGGTCTGGAGAGTTTGAGGCAGCATCCCAAACATTAGCACTTAGGAGGTTTCCAAAAATGTCTATGGATTTGAACTGCTAACTCTCAGTAATACATTTCAACAGGTCACAGTCAACTGTGTACCAAGCACTCGGAGCCATTAATGTCCCCTGACCCTCCTCCCCCCACCGCCCCACCCCATAGACAAAGTGTTACTCAGGAAAAGTTTAAGTGGGAACCTCTCTGTAGTCTTCAGATGCTCACCACCATTTCCAACACTGTCCACCCCAGCCCCAACAATGCTCCCCAACCCCCTTCCCCACCAGCTTCAGTGTGCTCCTCCTAGCCTGCCATCCCCAAGCCCTGAGGTTTTTCTCTACCGCTGTGTGTCAGTCACAGTCGTCTCTCACTCTGTGCGACCCCATGGACTGTAGCCCACCAGGTTCCTCTGTCCAGTGGGATTTTCCAGGCAAGAATACTGGAGTGGGTTGCCATTCCCTTCTCTAGGGGATCTTCCTAACCTAAGGATCAAACCTGAGTCTCCCACATTGCAGGCGGATTCTTTATCTGAGTCAACAGGAAAGCCCAATAAGTGATAAGCTATGAATAAAGTGCTTTTACCCCTGGAGCTCTCTCCAACATCCTTCCTCTCTTGGTATAATGTATTTTGTCAGTAATTGAAATTTCCCGAAGACACATCTTAACCCAAGAAGAGCTGCAGTGGTAGAAATTTCTGCCATTCGCGGACACAGAGGGGAAGAGTTTGGAGCAAGCAAATCCTGACCATCCTCCTTAAATCTCACCTTCTTTTTCCTCTATGTAGGGCCCACCCCTGAGAAGACTCTTAAATTGAATATTCAGAGCATCTCAGAGAGTATTTCACCAAGGTAAAATGCCCAGTGTGTTTGGGGAAGGAATGATAGGAAGCAGGTGAGAATACAGAGATTTCATTCAGCAAATATTAATTCGTTCCTACATACTGGGTACTGTTCTAGGTTTTGGGGATAAAGCAATGAACAAATGCTTTTGATCCCTTTACATTAGTGACCCTCAAAATTTCCCCACCATAGAAATAATTTACCCTGGAACTTTGAGTTTATGCTGTCAACAAGATCCCCAGATTATTTTGATTATCAGCTAGTCTGAGGACACACTATTGAAGCAGCAAGTTGAGATGGTCCTTATTAATTAAAAGAAAGCAACCCGTACTATCCCCTGCTGTTGACTTTTAGAAAACAGTTTTGTTAACTATCTAGGTGCTACTCGTTCTTCACATGTTATACATGCACCCAGGATCTGTCTGAGGCAAACATGAAGTGGATGATGTTGGCCTTTAGTGTCCTCCCAATTTCCCCCAAACACCCAGAGGTCTCCTGATATGCCCATGATTTGTGTAATCAGGTGCCACCTGCAAATTCCCAGTGTTTATTAATCCCCTCATGACCTGACCCTCAGTTATATTTGAAACTATAACATGTATCAAGGACTTTTGATAAACCAATGTGTTCTTCCTGATTTACAAATATTCTACCATGTAATCATAAAAACTACTCTATATAGTAGGTGTGATTATCTTTGTTTTGTAGGTGAAGAAAGTGAGACCCAGGGATAGCATACATCATGGCCATTGGTATAAGACAGAAGTCATTTTTCCATCTTAATGAGACTTGCCATCTCTCTACCGTCCCTCCACTATACTGGTTAAGATCCCAAAGTTTAAAATGAGGGGGTGGGGGAGAGAAGGGAAGGGACAGGAGGAGGAGCTGGGGAAGAAAGAGGAGGTTCAAATCTGCTGTTTCCACTTTATTCACTGAAGGACCTTCACCTCTTTTTTTATTTTTAAAATTTATTAATTTTTAATTGAAGGATAATTGCTTTATAGTATTGTGTTGGTTGCTGCCAAACAGCAACAAGAATGAGCCATAGGTGTACCTATGTCCCGGACCTTCACTGCTTTAAGCCTCAGTTTCCACATCTGTGGGCTTCTCTGATAGCTCAGTTGGTAAAGAAGCCACCTGCAATATAGGAGACTGCAGTTCGATTCCTGGGTCAGGAAGATCCGCTGGAGAAAGGAAAGGCTACCCACTCCAGTATCGTTGGGCTTTCCTTGTGGCTCAGCTGGTAAAGAATCTGCCTGCAATGCAGGAGACCTGGGTTCAATCCCTGATTTGCAAAGATCTCCTGGAGAAGGGAAAGGCTACCTACTCCAGTATTCTGGCCTGGAGAATTCTGTACAGTCCATGGGGTCCCAAAGAGGTGGACATGACTGAGGAACTTTCACCTTTCCACATCTGTAGCAGTGAAATACTCTACCATGCCTGCTTCACATAGGTTGTGGAGTTACTGAGCTTATGAATACAAAGCTCCTACTATTGCATTTGCCACAGAGTAGCCTTTTAATATGTGATCATGAGTAGCAGTCCCATAGCTATCTACATACCCTGCTTTTTCTTTAAAATTTGTATCAGTATTTGACATGATATGTTTGTATATTATTATCTCTCTGTCCCACTAGATCATAAACTCCTTAAGAGAAGGAATTTTGCTTTGTTCACCTCTCTCCACAGGACTTATAATAACACGTGGCTTCTAGGAAGCACCACAGATACTTATTGAAAGAATGGTTGTTACGGCGATAATTACTTCTGCCACACCTCACTGCACCCACAGTAGCTGCCCTTTAAATGCTTGCTATAGGGTTTGCAGCAAACAGAAACAAAAGCACTTACCATATACTATACTGCCTCCCACCATGGGTAAACCGAATGAGTAAATGACCTCCTGACTGAGATAACATATTTGAAGACACAGATCACAAAAACAAAGGGAGGCTCTTACATAAATTTGTCACAAATTATATTGTGTGCTTTCTACCCTGGCTTCTATTAACAAAAGTTGAATGCCACAGGCATGCAAGAAAGAGTAAGTAACATAAGCATATTTCCCCGCCTTAATTTGTTATATGGTGTCCCCAATCCCTATTAGATCTGGCCATTTGGACAAGTACATTATAGTCTCTGAGTGGGTGTGGAGTCTCTGGCTCTAGTCCTTGGTTTGGTTTCCCTTGGCTCTACACTCATTTTCCAAAGTCAATTTAATCCTCATTAATATGATCTGTTTGATTTTGTATATGACTCAGAACTATATCATCACAGGGCTTCAAAAAATGCATCAGAATTTTATATGTCAAAACATATGATACTCTTTCATTTCAGTGACTGTTATAAAAATGCTTTTGCTACTTTAAGGAACTGGGTATTTGTGATCATCTGAGCCTAAGTTGATAGACACAAAAGAAATTTTTTTCTTAAACTTTATATAATATAAAATTACACACATATTTATTGTTAAAAGGTAAAAAGAAAAGACTATAAGAGTATTTAAGAAGAAATCAAATCTCATCTGCTCCATCCTTGTCATTCTATCCCTAGAGGCAGCCACCAATGACCATTTGGTAGTTATATTTCTAAGCATTGTGAAAAACAGACTTGCCTTGATCTACTCTCTTCCTTTGTGAGATATGACACTAAAGAGCCACTTAAAAATTATAACCATTCTTTTTAAAAATGTTCTACCACTGAGAATCTCAAATACACACAATAGTAGACAAAATAATATGACCTCTCATGTACCCATTACCTAGCACAACAACCATCAACCCACAGCCAACCCATAGTCCAGGCCAAACTCCCGTTCATTTCTCTCTATCCAGGATTTTTTGAAAATAAGTCCCTTATATCCATGTATTTATATATAAATCTCTAAAAGCAATGACCCTTTTAAACAAAACTGTATGCTAATATTACATCTGAAATATTCCTCAATAGTATTAAATAGTCAGTGTTCAAATTTCCAATTGTCTCGTAACTGTCATAAATGGAGGGTTTTTAAGCTTTAAAAATTTCAGGATCTAAACAAGCTTCCCGTATTATGATTGACTGATATATCTTTTAAGCCTCTTTTCATTAGTAGACTCCCTTCAATTTCCTTTGCCCTAAAAATTTGTTTGTAGAGGAAACTATGTTTTTTAATCCTCAGAGTTTTACACCATCTGAATCTTGCAGATTTCATCCCCATGGAATAATTTAACATGTCCCTCTGCCTTCTTATGTATTTCCTTTAGTTGACTCTAGAGGCTTGATTGGGGAAGGCAGTGGCACCCCGCTCCAGTACTCTTGCCTGGAAAATCCCATGGATGGAGGAGTCTGGTAGGCTGCAGTCCATGAGGGTGCTAAGAGTCGGACAGGACTGAGCGACTTCATTTTGACTTTTCACTTTCATGCACTGGAGAAGGAAATGGCAACCCGCTCCAGTATTCTTGCCTGGAGAATCCCAGGGACGGGGGAGCCTGGTGGGCTGCCGTCTATGGGGTCGCACAGAGTCAGATACGACTGAAGCGACTTAGCAGCAGCAGCAGAGGCTTGATTATGTTCAAGTTCAGTGTTTCTCTTGAGTGTTGCATAAGGTAAAGCTTTGTTTCTTCTATCAGGATGCTCATGATGTCAGACTTGCTTTTTTTTCATTGTTTATTAAAGGAATTTAATATACTAATGTGCACTATGAATCATCAAGAAAGAAAGGATACTGTGTTCCACATTCCCCAAACTTATTTAAGATGAAAATAATTTTTGGCATCACAGCTAATAGAGACAGAATTTAACACAACACACTTTGAGAAATGTTGCCCTATATTAACTGATGAAAGCTTTTTCCCTCCAGAGAAGTCAGACTCTGTCTTTTTGTAATGTCTCGAACCTTTGATGTTCAGTTTGGAGAAGGAAAAGGTAACCTATTCTAATATTCTTGCCTGGGAAATCCCATGGACGGAGGAGCCTGAAAGGTTACAGTCCATGGGGTCTTAAGAGTCGGATACAGCTTAGCGACTAAACCACCACCACTGTGATTCATTATTTTATTAGGATGTGCAAGATGGAGACATGTCATACCTTTTTTAAAATAAGTTAACTATAATCCTTTTGTGAGATGTTTCCCTTTGTTGACTAATTACCTAACTGTACAGTTTGTAAATGAAAGGGAGGGTAAATGCTTGATTCTTTCCCCAAACCTCCAATTTCTTTGAGTTAATTCACTGAGTTAACATATTTGATGAATTTAAATCCACAGAGTTGATCTTAATGCTCAGATCAGTTCATTTTGGTCAGTGGGGCTCTCTTCAGACTGACTTCTCTGAGTCATTTTGAGATGATCCCAATGGTGTTTGACAGCTCCTTACCTTTTGTATGATAAGATATTCCACATTTTCTGGTAGATTTCCTGCTCCAGATTTCAAATCAGCTATTTCTCCTAAAAGCTTTGGCTTCTTTTGTTGGAAAAAAGTGTCTGGAAACCACAATTCAGGTGCTAGAGCTATGACCACTTTTAAAAGATGTCAATTTGCTCACATGTTTTAGATGTTGCAAAAGAACTTTCTGCAAGCTGTATATAGTCCTAAAATAATTGCTTGTTTAAGAATGAATTATCTGATAGAAAAAGAATTCTTTAATTAAATAAAAAGGAAGAAAAAAATTAATTATCTGAATCTGCTTCTTTTTTAAGACATAGATCTTTTATTTTATTTTTAACTTTTTATTTTATATTGGAATATAGCAGATTTACAATGTTGTGATAGTTTCAGGTGTACAGCAAAGTGAATCAGTTATACATATACATGTATCTATTCCTTTTCAAATTCTTTTCCTATTTAGGTTGTTACATAATATTGAACAGCATTCCTTGTGCTGTATAATAGATCCTTGTTGGTTATCCACTTTGTTTATTTTTGAAATAATTTTATTTGTTTATTTAATTTTTACTATGCTGGGTCTTTTGCTCCTTGGGCTTTTCTATAGTTGCAGGCAGCAGGGCCTATTCTCTAGTTGTGGTGCACGGGCTTCTCATTGCGATGGCTTTTCTTCTTGTGGAGGATGGCCTCTAGAGCACAGGCTCAATAGTTGAGGCACACGGGTTTAGTTGCTCCACGGCACGTGGGATTTTTCCGGACCAGGGATCAAACCCATGTCTGCTGCATTTGCAAGCAGGTTCTTTACCACTGAGTCGCCAGGGAAGCCCTATCCATTTTAAATATAGTGGTGTGTACATGTTGATCACAAACTCCCTAACTACTCCTTTCCCCATTGCTTCTTATAATTGCTTAATGTATCTGTGTCCTTTCTGAAGCTAACAGTTTTAGAACCATGACTGGTCTCAGACCCAGTTTGTAGCATCCTAGTCACTCAGAATATATACATTGGATGAGAAAAATCAGGCTTTAAGTGCTGAAAGAAACTACCAAAAATGAGTTTCAGAAATCTGAGGAGAAATAGGTGCATTATTAGATAACTCAGTAGTCTCTGAGGTCATGATTTTAATCAGTTTAACAGGTTTTAATAGGTTTACTTTTCTTGGCTGTTTGAGTTCATGTCAGTTCAGTCACTCAATCGTGTCTGACTCTTTGCAACCCCATGGACTGCAGCACACTAGGCTTCCCTGTCCATCACCAACTCTGAGAGCTTACTCAAATTCATGTCCATCGAGTCAGTGATGCCATCCAACCATCTAATCCTCTGTCATCCCCTTTTCCTCCTGCCTTCAATCTTTCCCAACATTAGGGTCTTTTCCAGTGAGTTAGTTCTTCGCATCAGGTGGCCAAAGTATTGAAACTTCAGCTTCAGCATCAGTCCTTCCAATGAATATTCAGGACTGATTTCCTTTGAGATTGACTGGTTGGATCTCCCTGCAGTCCAAGGGACTCTCACGAGTCTTCTCTAACATCACAGCTCAAAAGCATCAGCTCTCAGCTTTGTTTATAGTCCAACTCTCACATCCATACATGACTACTGGAAAAACCATAGCTTTGACTAGACAGAACTTTGTCAGTAATGTCTCTGCTTTTTTTTTTATTAATTTATTTTTTATTGAAGGATAATTGCTTTATAGAATTTTGCTCTTTTCTGTCAAACCTCAGCATGAATCAGCCATAGGTATACATATATCCCCTCCCTTTTGAAACTCCTTCCCATCTCCCCACCATCCTACCTCTTTAGGTTAATACTGTTTGAGTTTCCTGAGTCATACAGCAAATTCCTTTAGCTATCTATTTTACATATGGTAATATGAATTTCCATGTTACTCTTTCCATACATCTCACCTTCTCCTTCCCTCTCCCCATGTCCATAAGTCTATTCTCTATATCCGTTTCTCCATTGTTGCCCTGTAAATAAATTCTTCAGTACCATTTTTCTAGATTTTGTATATATGCATTAGAATACGGTATTTATCTTTCTCTTTCTGACTCAAATGCATTCCTTTCTGTAACTATTAATCAGCCAAAATAGTGTCTCTGCTTTTTAATATACTGTCTAGGTTTGTCATAGTATGTTTGTTTAAAAAGCAACCACTTGACAGGCCTAGACTCTATTTTTAAAGGAGCACTTCTGTGAAAAGATAAAAGTCTTAATTTCCTACTTCAGATCATCTTCACCTGAACATTTCAACCTGAAGTAATTGTCTAACAGAGACAAACAAGGGTGAGGCAAGTCTGAGGGTTTGGCAGGGTTAGGGCAGGGATGGAATGACTGGCTGGTTCAGAGATATGAAGCCTTTGGTTGGTGGGTGGGGAAACACATGCGAGGGATGTGCCTGTGAAATTGCAGATAGGCCCTAGGCAGTTTGGAGGGGCAGGATCTGAAGTACAGGCCATAGTAAGAAGCTGGTTCAGTTGAGAGGTGGATCTGGCTGTTGCTGGGACACGGAAGGGATGTAAAAAAATTAACCTTTCTTCCTCTGTCTCCCCCTGCCCCTTCCTCTTGTAACTTTCTGCTGAATTTTGCTCCCTCAAGCCCCATCTTTCTCTGTTTCCTACAATAGCTTCTTTCTCCAAGAATATTTAAGCAACCGTCATTTGGAATAAAAGAATGAAAATTTTTGCTTGCTAATGGGAAAACCCAACACTGGCTACCTCCACCACATGAGCTATTGTGAAGAAATGGATAGCTCTGCAAATCAATAGGAAGCTAAGAGAACTTGCCTTGGAAACTGGCAGGACCCTAGGTAGCTCTGGGAGCCAAAAAGAACTAAAGGATCTGTTTCCTGGCAGGAATGCTCTTCCGGGATGTCTAGGATAAACCAGATGTCAGAATCTCAAAAGAGAGTTTGCTCTGCCAGGGTCATGAGAGAAAGTGAGAGAGAGCCCACTGAAGCTACTCTCCCATCAAGGCTGCACATGACAGGGGAGAAGTGCTTGAAACTGGCTGTTCTGTTAGGAAGAGGGAATGAATGCTAGTCAGTCAAAAAAAAAAAAAAAGATGACTTTTTAAACTCAAAGATACTGACTTATTATCATTTCTTTGAAAAATGAATATGAAAAGTGTTAATATTAATCCATACTATCATGCTGCAACTTTTTATTGTTTCTTATTTTTAATTGGAGGATAATTGAGTTACAAGGTTGTGTTGATATCTGCCATGCAACAACTTGGATCAGTCATAACTATTACTTTTAATCTATGTGCCAAGAATTATGTCATTCATAGTCAATGTTTCTATTTTTTACAGCAAAGCTGTAAGTTTGGCAAGATGTTCTTCCTGTAACTGATACTCAGAGAGGTTAAATGTGACATTACAGCTAGCAACTGGCAGAGATGAGATTTGAATCCAGATCTACTGACCAACAAATCACTGTTCCATGCTGTTTGACACTCCCACCGACCCGCGCCTCCACCTGACCTGCCTTTTGAGATATCTGTATGCAGGTCAGGGAGCAACAGTCAGAACTAGACTTGGAATTAAACTTAAAAGCTTCTGCACAACAAAGGAAACTATAAGCAAGGTGAAAAGACAGCCTTCAGAATGGGAGAAAAGAATAGCAAATGAAGCAACTGACAAACAACTAATCTCAAAAATATATAAGCAACTCCTGCAGCTCAATTCCAGAAAAATAAATGACCCAAGCAAAAAATGGGCTAAAGAACTAAATAGACATTTCTCCAAAGAAAACATACAGATGGCTAACAAACACATGAAAAGATGCTCAGCATCACTCATTATCAG
The DNA here is from genome assembly GCA_917880005.1 of Nanger dama. Classification (NCBI taxonomy): domain Eukaryota; kingdom Metazoa; phylum Chordata; class Mammalia; order Artiodactyla; family Bovidae; genus Nanger; species Nanger dama. The sequence goes on along the minus strand of CAKJTW010000032.1, from coordinate 5,999,738 downwards.
AGAAATGCAAATCAAAACCACAATGAGGTACCATTTCATGCCAGTCAGAATGACTGCGATCCAAAAGTCCACAAGCAATAAATGCTGGAGAGGGTGTGGAAAAAGGGAATCCTCTTACACTGTTGCTGGGAATGCAAACTAGTACAGCCACTATGGAGAACAGTGTGGAGATTCCTTAAAAACTGGAAATAGAACTGCCTTATGACCCAGAAATCCCACTGCTGGGCATACACATCAAGGAAACCAGAATTGAAAGAGACATATGTACCCCAATGTTCATCACAGCACTGTTTATAATAGCCAGCACATGGAAGCAACCTAGATGTCCATCAGCAGACGAATGGATAAGAAGCTGTGGTACATATACACGATGGAGTATTACCCAGCCATTAAAAATAATACATTTGAATCATTTCTAATGAGATTGATGAAACTGGAGCCTATTATACAGAGTGAAGCAAGCCAGAAAGAAAAACACCAATACAGTATACTAATACATATATATGGAATTTAGAAAGATGGTAATGATAACCCTGTATGCAAGACAGCAAAAGAGACACAGATGTATAGAACAGTCTTTTGGACTCTGTGGGAGAGGGCGAGGTGGGATGATTTGGCAGAATGGCATTGAAACATGTATAATATCATATATAAATGAATCGCCAGTCCAGGTTTGATGCATGATACTGGATGCTTGGGGCTGGTGCACTGAGACAACCCAGAGGGATGGTACGGGGAGGGAGGAGGGAGGGGGGGTTCAGGTTGGGGAACACGTGTATACCTGTGGCGGATTCATGTTGATGTATGGGAAAACCAATACAATATTGTAAAGTAATTAACCTTCAATTAAAATAAATAAATTTATATTAAAAAAAAAAAAAGAACTAGACCTGGAACAACAGACTGGTTCCAAATCGGGGAAAGAGTACGTCAAGTCTGTATGTTATCACCCTGCTTATTTAACTTCTATGAAGAGTACATCATGAGAAATGCTGGGCTGGATGAAGCACAAGCTGGAATCAAGATTGCCAGGAGAAATATCAATAACGTCAGATAGCAGGTGACACCATCCTTACGGCAGAAAGCAAAGAAGAACTAAAGAGCCTCTTGATGAAAGTGAAAGAGGAGAGTGAAAAAGTTGTCTTAAAACTCAACATTCAGAAAACTAAGATCATGCATGGCATCTGGTCCCATCACTTCATGACAAATAGATGGGGAAACAGTGATGGATTTTATTATTTTGGGCTCCAGAATCACTGCAGATGGTGACTTCCGTGATTGCTCCTTGGAAGCAAAGATGCTTGCTCCTTAAAAGCTATGACCAACCTAGACAGCATATTAAAAGCAGAGACATTACTTTGCCAACAAAGGCCCATCTAGTCAAAGCTATGGTTTTACCAGTAGTCATGTATGGATGTGAAAGTTGGACTATAAAGAAAGCTGAGCACCAAAGAACTGGTGCTTTTGAACTGTGGTGTTGGAGAAGACTCTTGAGAGTCCCTTGGACAGCAGGGAGATCCAACCAGTTCATCCTAAAGAAAATCAGTCCTGAATATTCATTGGAAGGACTGATGCTAAAGCTGAAACTCCAATACTTTGGCCACCTGATGCAAAGAGCTGACTCATTTGAAAAGACTCTGATGTTGGGAAGGCATGAAGGCGGGACGAGAAAATGATGAGATGGTTGGATGTCATCACTAACTCAATGGACATGAGTTTGAGTAAACTCCAGGAGTTGGTGATGGACAGGGAGGCCTGGCATGCTGCAGTCCGTGGAGTCTCAAAGAGTTGGACATGACTGAGCGACTGAACTGACTGACTGCAACATTAATTTGGGCATGTTTATTTCTCATTCATTGTTATTACTGCAGATTCTTAGTTATTCAAATTTTGTGACCTCTTCCTTGAATTTTTAAAGGCAATGCTTTCTCTTTATTTCAAATAAATCTTTTAAAATTAAAAGCTTATGTCCTGGTTTGGTTTCATTTCCTCCCATGAGTCAGTGACCTTAAGAATGAAAAGTTCCATACCCTGGACTAAGGCCAGGGGAATAAAATTCCATTATTAGTACCAGTCAACTCTGATAAAGTGCCCTTTCCTCACCCTCACATCTTTTCACAACTTTTTTTCTGCCCCCACAGACATAATTAGTCATCAAGGCCTAGTTGTTTTTTCAACTTCTTACAGAAAATTTCACAATATACAAAAGTAGAAAGAATGATACCATCATCTCCCTTGACCCAACTTATATAATTTACTCACACACCCTCACACATGCACATTTATAGGCAATTATTAAAAATTTTTTTTAATTGAAGGATAATTGCTCTACATAATTTTGTAGTTTTCTGTAATACATTAACAAGAATCAGCCTTAAGTACACCCTGTCCCCACCCTTTTGAACCTCCTTCCCATCCCCCTTCCCCATCCCAACCTTCATCCTGTCACAGAGTCCCTGTTTGAGTTCCCTGAGTCATACAGCAAATTCCTGTTGGCTATCTATTTTATATATGGTATTGTAAATTTCCACGTTACTCTCTCCATACATCTTACCTTCTCCCTCCTTCCGTCCCCCCATGTTCATAGGTTTGCTCTCTATGTCTGTTTCACCATTCCTGCACTGAAAATTAATTTATTGGCACCATATTTCTAGATTCCGTATATATGCATTAGTATATGATATTTATCTTTCTCTTTCTGACTTACTTCACTCTGTATAATAGGCTCTAGGTTTGTCCACCTCATTAGAACTGACTCAGATATGTTCCTTTTAATGGCTGAATAGTATTCCATTGTCAGAGAAGGCAATGGCAGCCTATTCCAGTACTCTTGCCTGGAAAATCCCATGGACAGAGGAGCCTGGTGGGCTGCAGTCCATGGGGTCGCTAAGAGTTGGACATGACTGAGTGACTTCGTTTTCACTTTTCACTTTCATGCACTGCAGAAGGAAATGGCAACCCACTCCAGTGTTCTTGCCTGGAGAATCCCAGGGATGGGGGAGCCTGGTGGGCTGCCGTCTATGTGGTCACACAGAGTCGAGCACAACTGAAGTGACTTGGCAGCAGCAGTATTCCATTGTAGATATGTACCACAACTTCTTTATCCATTCATCTGTTGATGGACATCTAGGTCACTTCTATGTTCTAGATATTGTAAAGAGTGCTGCAATGAACATTGTGGTACATGTGCTTTTTCCATTTTGGTTCCCTCAGTGTATTTGCCTAGGAGTGGCATTACTGGGTCATATGGTGATTTTATTCCTAGCTTTTAAGGAATCTCCATACTGTCTTCTATAGCAGCTGTACCAGTTTGTAATCCCACCAACAGTGTAAAAGGTTCCCTTTTCTCCACACCCTTTTCAGGATTTATTGTTGGTAGACTTTTTGATGATGGCCATTCTGACTAGGATGAGGTGATATCTCATTGTAGTTTTGATTTGCATTTCTCTAATAATGAGTGGTGTTGAGCATCTTTTCATGTGCTTGTCAGCCATCTGTACGTCTTCTTTGGCAAAATGTCTGTTTAGGTCTTTTTCCCATTTTTTGATTGGGTTGTTTGTTTTTCTTATATTGAGTTGTAGGAGCTGCTTGTATATTTTGGAAATTAATTCTTTGTCAGTTGTTTCCTTTGCCATTATTTTCTCCCATCCTGAGGATTATCTTTTCACCTTGTTTGTAGTTTCCTTTGCTATGCAAAACTTTTAAGTTTGATTAGGTCCCACTTGTTTACTTTTGTTTCTATTCCCATTACTCTAGGAGGTGGGTCATAGAAGATCTTGCTTTGATTTATGTCATGAAGTTTTCTGCCCATGTTTTCCTCTAAGTTTTATAGTTTCTGGTCTACATTTAGGTCTTTAATCCATTTTGAGTTTATCTTCGTGTGTGGTGTTATGAAGTGTTTTAATTTCATTCTTTTGCACATAGCTGTCCAGTTTGCCAGCACCACTTATCAGAGACTATCTTTGCCCCATTGTATATTCTTGTATGGACAATTCTTTCCTCGCCCGCTGGATGAGTCTGAAGCTAACTCCAGACATCATGATTTTATCTTCAAGAATCTTAGTGTGTATCTCTGAAATATGAGGATTCTAATCAACATAATTATAATATCATGACCAAATCTAATGCATTTGTTTAAAATTCCTTAATATCAAGTATCCAGTGGTAGTCAAATTCCCCCAGTTGTCTCATACATATTCGGGATCAAATCAGGATCCAAACCAGGACAAATTTTTAAGAAGACATCAATCACTGTACAACCTTTTACAGTCTCAATTTTGTTTGAACACAGCTTTTTCATTTCAGTTTTCTTTTAGAAATCAGATTCTGATTGGCTGGTAGTCTAAGCTTGCTTGATCTTGAAGTTGTCCTTGGAGACAAGTTGCATGAGTCAAGCTCTCTCAGTCCACATCTCCAGGTTAAATAAGTCTATCTCTCAATTTAGTTAAGAGAAAAAAGCCAGACTTTTCTTTATATTTTTCCCCTTTTTCATGCTTTTATCATTTCTCCTAATGGAGTAAAGAAAGCAGGAATTGTTCTCTAAAATGTAGCATTTACTGGGACTTTGCTGGCAGTCCAGTGGTAAAGACACCACATTGAAAATGCAGGGTCACAGGTTTGATTCTTGATTGGAGAACTGGGATCCCACATCCTGTATGGTGCAGCAAAAGACTTCTTAAAATTTAAAAATGTAGAATTTACTTATGGGAACCCTGTCTATAATAACTTCGCTTTACACGTAATCCAAATGTTCATCAGAAGGGGCTTGGTTAAACAGGCTATGGCATGTCCAAACAATGGGAAGCCAACTCTCATTTTAAAATATGAGGTTGCCCTACATGGAATGACATGGAAATACCAAGTGCCAAGATATATTAGTGAATGAACATGAAACAATATGGATAATGTGATCCACTTTTCCCCTCAAATTGTGTGTGTCTGTATACGCATAAAGAAACCTAAAAGCATAAGCACTAGATCCTACAGGGAAGATGTAAAATTATGGAGGAATTTCGTTCTCTATTTTTTATATTTTTGTATCATTTAAATGCTTTTAACAGTAAGTGTGTATTAGCTTTATAATGTGAAAAAATACAAGTTGAAATATCATGTATATATCTTATGTACATATTATGAAAGTGAAAGTGCAAGTTGCTCAGCAGTGTCGGACTCTTTGAAAGCCCATGGACCCATCAGGCCTCTCTGTCCATGGAATTCTCCCAGCAAGAATACTAGAGTGGGTTGCCATGCCCTTCTCCAGGGGATCCTCCCAACCCAGGGATCAAACCTGGATCTCCTACATTGCAGGCAGATTTTTACTGTCTGAGCCATCTGGGAAGATCATACATATTGTGAATATTTTCTATTCATAATTATGAAATATGAATATTAAAAATATAATGCATATATTGTATATAAATAATATATAAGTATAGTTTCTTCTTTCTATAATCTTTCTTCAATATCAGGAATAATTTAGATTTTTCTCTACCATAGATACACTATTTTTTTCAACTAGGAGAATATTTGAAGATACAACTCAGTAGTCTTCCTTTAATCACAGCAACGGTATTGAACTATGATTCTGTGCCAAATACTGAGATAAGTTTTAGACACATTATCTCACTTAATCTCTGGAATAATTGTTTGGTATAAATATTCTTATCTACATTTTACATATAAAGATAGTGAAATTTAATTGGCAAAGGTACTTGCTCAAGTCATGGCTGAGGTCCTTATCTCACGCTTTTCCATTCTAAGGTCTATAACCTCACCCCCTGGAGCACACTGATCTTACCTTAATAAGTGTAATAAATATAAAGATGATGGCAATTCTCCAAAATGCAAGGCCATCATCTTTTCATGCTCCTCTTATAATTTTCTTGTTATCTATTTATTTGGCTGTGCTGATCTTCGGTTGCTGCTCATGGGCTCTCTCTAGTTGCAGGAAGTGGGGATACCCTCTAGTTGAGGTGCGTGGGCTTCTCGTTGTGGTGGCTTCTCTTGTTTGCCAAGCATGGGCTTTAGGATGCTGTAACAGGTGGCTCAGTAGTTATGGCACACGGGCTTTGTTGCCTCCCGAGGCATGTGGGATCTTCCCAGACCAGGGATCAAACCTGGGTACCTGGCATTGGCAGGCAGATTCTTAACCACTGGACCACACCATGAAGTCTCACAGCATGAAGTCCCTCATGCTTCTTTTTATTTATTTATTTCTTCATTTGACTGCACCAGGTCTAAGTTGCAGCATGTGGGATCTAGTTCCCTGACCAGGGATTGAACTTGGGGCCCCTGAGTTGGGAGCCTGGAGTCTTAGCCACTGGACCACCAGGGAAGTCCTCATGCTTCTTTTTAAATAAGCCTAATAGGTCTTCCAACTGCGTCGGAAGATCTCAAGACCACGCCCATATTTGATTATTTGTTAGGAGGACTACAGGACTCAGCATATATTTGAACTTCTGGCCATGATTTATTACAGTGAAAGAAGGCAAAGTAAAATCAGCAAAAGAAAAAGGTACTTGAGGCAACGTCCAAGGGGACCAGGTGAAGAACTTTTAGGTTAAGGAGTTATAGTAGTTTTGATGTTAGCAAAACAAGGCTTTTGGGATAATGAATTTATCTTTGTTATAAATCATTGTATTCGTCTTTCTGTAAGAATGTAACTTCATTTAGTGCTTTCTGAGAAGGGCACTGGAAAACTTCTAGGTTAAAAGTTAAACCTGGAAGGCAGAATGTGCCGCATAGCTTTCCCCCTTATCTTGATGACTCAGAGCCTCCTGACTGCTCCCTATTCTTAACTGATGACTTATAACAGACCTTTCCTCAAGGATGCATTTCCCTGTACCAGGCACCGCTGGGCGGTCAGTCAACTGTCTTTACTAAATCACCTGTAAACCGTCCCCACCAATCAAATGTCTCCACTTCATCCCTAGACCCCCTTATCGCATTGTTCCCTACATTCCGATCTCATTCCCAGTTGTCTTTGATCTTTCTACATAAAAATCCCTCTCGGTGAGTGTTCGAGTTCGCTTCTCCCAAAGAGGCTGAACCCCGGCACGCCCGGCCTGGCCCTAATAAATCCTCTTGCCTGTTGCATCGAATTCGAGTCACTGTGGTCTTTGGGGCGACGGTTCCCGAGAAAAGGCCGCAAAGGTCTTACACAGGCACAAGCTTTCAGTCCTCTCTCAAGGCAGTCCCTTAGGATGCACCTAACCCCAGCAGCAAGCTATGATGACACAGATGAACTGTTTCCCAAACAAGAAAGCTTATTAGAGAGTCAGCACCCAGGGTTTTTATTGGAGGCCAGTCACATAGGTACCCCCTGTCTGGTATATTAGCCAGATTCCAGACTCCCAGAAGAAAATCAGGTGTTTGGTGTAAACCATACTGTTAGTACAAATGGTTTGGGCTCAGTGAGACCATCTTACCAGTTAACCATGGGAACCCTTTACAAATTTAAATTCCCAATTGCTAGCCAAGGGCCAGCCTCGTTAGTCAGCTTGTCAAAAGATGCTGTTCAGACTTGTATTCTGCACAGTCATGAAACAATTAGAGTCAAATGCACAACAAGAATAAAGTTACATCAGCAACCTCCAGTCTACTTTTATGATGAAAATGAAGAAGCCAATCAATACCTCTTTTCAGGAAATCACATTTTCCCTCCAGAAACCTGAGGATACAGTGCAGAACCCTAGGGTCACAGGCCAGACAGCCCTTTGACATCCACTTTCTGTGGACAAAGGCACAGAAGTTCTTGTCCCTTTCTTCACTTTTCACATTTTTCTTCATCTTCCAAGAAATTTTAGAAAGAATTTTTCCTACGACTATAGCAGTATCCATTCAATTGCTCAACGTTGCAAAGAGTCAGACATGACTGAGTGACTGAACTGAACTGAACTGAAGAAAGGTCTCTGAAAAGCGATTTGTTTTTGAGCTTCCTGGTCACTATTAAAACCTTTTGGACAGCCACTTACAAATCAGGTGATATGTACAAAGAATGCAGGCTGAAAAAGAACCTAGCCAAGTACCTGTTCACTCAGAAGGTACTGTCCCTCCCAGGTTAGTTTGCCATACACACTAGGGAAACTCTAATTTTACTTTTAAGGTAACTTTTGCCCTATTTTTTTTTACATGAATTATTACACTTGGGTGCCTATACACCCAGGCACCCAAGATATTATGTATGGTGTCAATAAATGGCACCCCACTCCACTACTCTTGCCTGGAAAATCCCATGGACCGAGGAGTCTGGTGGGCTGCAGTCCATGGGGTTGCTTAGGGTTGGACACGACTGAGCAATTTCACTTTCACTTTTCACTTTCATGCACTGGAGAAGGAAATGGCAACCCACTCCAGTGTTCTTGCCTGGAGAATCCCAGGGACAGGGGAGCCTGGTGGGCTGCCGTCTATGGGGCCACACAGAGTCGGACACGACTGAAGCAACTTAGCAGCAGCAGCAGCATCTTGTATGTATGTATGTATGTATGTATGTATGTATGTATGTATGTATCATGTATGTCATGTGTTCAGAGTTCAGCAATTTGAGGATTGTCCAAACACTAGACCAGTTTGTCCTGTCCAGATGAAGTTCTTTCCTTGTTTACAATTCAGTCTCCACCAAAAATGATGGAAATGGAGGGCTGGCAGACTGCTGCGCTTACAAAATCTGAGTAGAAAACTTAAATTCAGCTCAGTTCTGGTATCATTTATGCATGTCTTGCTTAGATACACGGAAGGCTATATTTCCTTCTTCACCCTCAGACCAACTTATTTACAGCCGTAACAACTCAGATATTTGCCTCTTTGGGTTTGGAAATCATTGAAGTTACACATCTGCTAGTATATCCCTTCCGAGTGATATAATTCTGGATAACATAATATTTGTGTAAAAATAAACAATACCGTGCTTTTATGGATTCCCTTATAAGGAAATTTTAGCAAATATGTTAGACAATGTTCTTTCTCTCTGTTTTAAAGTGTGTATAATATATCTGTACTTGCATTGAATCAAAGATATTCAACTACATTCCATAGGTATGTAATTTCTACCTATGAGTAACTGGGAACTAGCATATCAAAAATCTTCCATAAAAAATTTGTCTACTGTTTTCTTGATTCATTCTGTGATCACGTAGTGCTTATGACATCTCTTTAACTAACAGTTTATCTCCCCTTTTTATTTAACACATCAGACCTTTGTCTGTCCTCCATCAAAATTCCCCTAAAGGGACTTCCTGGCGGTCCAGTGGTTAAGACTTTGAAGGTGGTGCGGGTTTGATCCGTGGTCACACAATTAAGATCCCACATGCCTTGCAGCCAAAAAAAAAAAAAAAAAAAAAAAAACTGAAGCGATATTGTAACAAATTCAATAAAGACTTTAAAAAATAGTCCACAACAACAACAATAAGCTCCTAAAAGCAATGACTATATTTTTATTAATCTCTGTATTGAGCCAGACATGAGAAAGATAGCTGGTATTTATTAACATTTTATTGACCAGGTGAACGAGTAAATAAATGAGTAGGTTGTAAATGCCTGAAGAATAGGAGCTACCTATTCCAGTATCTCCCACGTAGTATTTACTAGATAAATATTTGTGATCCTGAAGGGGAATCTGAGTACTGTTGCAAAACCAGACAAGTGGATGTCTTGCTGCTTCTCCAGAACTGAAAATTCGCAAGTAATAGTCATTTCTTAGACATACATGCCAAAAGATTTGTGAATGAAAAGACTTTGGTGTTTATGACTTGCTTCAAAATAATCAGGGAAAATGGAGAACAACACACAATTAAAACAAGATTAACCAAGAATTGATATAAAGTTGAAGTTTAGCATATGTTTGAAGGTTTTCATAATAAAGTTTCATAGTGAACTTTGCCTGAACTTTGCCTGAGATACAGCTAACATGTTTATTTATCCATTCCAATTTCTTAATTTTTTTTCTGGGAAAAAAAGATTCTATTTACTGATTACCCAGATAGCAAATCTTTGTCAAGCTTTCTGGCAACTTTTTAACATCTTTATTTGGATAATTCCCACCATTTGAATCCTTGACTTCCCAGCATAGAATCCAGAACTCACTTTTCCAGCCTTCTTTGTGGCTGGGATACACACACACACACACACACACACACACACACACACACACACACACATAGGACTTAGGGTCTGTCAATTAGGAATTCCCAGAAAAATCACCAGTTCAGAAGAGTGACATGAATAAGGAGATTCTAGAAAGAACTATTTCTGATGAGAGTGGTGTGGAGGCCTTCAGCCTACAGAGGCAGAACTGACAAGGGGCCCAGCAGTTGCAGAACTGTGTCCAGTCTCTGAAGTGTTCAGGATTATAATCTGGGCATTGTTCCTGGTTCCTTAACCTCCGTGTCTGACTCTCTGGCCCTCCTAGACACTAATATGTTTTAACAAATTTCTGTACTGCTTGCACTAACTAAAGTAAGTTTGCAACTAAATTCTCCAACTGAAATATCTACCTAATATTAGGTATTTGATATCTGGTATCTCATTGAAGCTGGAAGCAACCTATTGAGATTTGAAAAGAGGGTAGGGAAATATGAAAAACCTTGTTGGAATGTATCAGATATACAAAGGGAGCCCTTAAATGTCATTTAGAAAAAGAAGAGGGGGACCTATAAGGTCAGTGGAGGATAGTTTGAATTTTCTCAGGACTTTTTCAACCAACATAAAGGAAGCAAAAAGAATGGCAGCTGTGGCCAAGCACAATTATTCTAGAATGCCTCTGCAAAGTATAAACAACCTACCTTTGGCTACCAATTGTCATGGTTAGCTCAGGTCCCTACCTCTTCCTAATGAGTAGTTTCTGTGTGAGAAGGCCCAGCCCACCTACATAAAAATCAAGAGTCAACACACCCCTTTCCCTCAGTAGAAATACATCAACAGATCACTAAGGAAAGTTATAGCAACCACCTACACTCATCAACCTTAAATGTAGATGTGCTTTCATTTTAAACTTAAATGAGCCCCTGTGGGAGGCAGAATAATGGCCCCCAACATATCTATGTTCTAATCCCCCTGGGGAACTATGAATACATTTGCTTCTATGGCAAAGGAGGGCCCTCCCCTGGTGGCTCAGTGATAATCTGCTTGCCAGTGCAGGAGACACGTGTTCAAAATCTGGATGAGGAAGATCCCCTGGATAAGGAAATGGCAACCCACTCCTATATTCTTGCCTGGGAAATCCCATGGACAAAGGAGCCTGGTGGGCTATAGTCCATGGGGTCACAAAAGAGTTGGACGTGACTTAGCGATTGAACAACAACAAATGGCGAAAGGGAACTAAAGTTGCAAATGAAATTGAGGTCCATTGACCTTAAGATAGGGCAATTATTCTAGATTGTCCAAGTGGGTTCAGTGGAATCACAAGGATCCATAAATATTGGAAGAGGGAGGCAGAAGGGGAGTCCAGAGTGATGGGATGTGAGGTGAACTTTACAAACTGTGGGTGGCTTTACTGAAAGAGGAAAGGGCCATGAGCCAAGAAATGTGGGGCAATCTCTGAAGCTAGAAAAAGCAAAGGAACAGGTTCTCTTCCAGAGCCTTAAGAAAGGAACACAGTCTTGCTAACAGCTGGATTTTTATTCCGGGGAGCCTCATGTTATACTTCTAACCTATAAAACTGTAAGATAGTAAATCTGTGTTGTTTTTAAGCTACTAAATTTGTGTTAACTTGTGACACCAACCAAAGAAATGTAATATACCCCCAAGGATGATAACCATGAGTATGGGAGACTGAGCGTGATCAATAAACAAATGCCAACTTGAAGAATTCTGATCTGAGAGATAGATACGTAAGAAGTGCCCCTGGATGGATGGATGTTAGCATGGATACTAACAAACACAAACCCCAGCTAAGACCTGGCATGGACACCTAACAGGTTATGAGATGCTAGATTACCAGTCTCTCTAAATAAAGTGAAGGCGACAGAGGATGAGATGGCTGGATGGCATCACCAATTCAATGGACGTGAACTTGGGCAAACTCTAGGAGATGGTGAGGGACAGGGAAGCCTGGCACACTGCAGGCCACAGGGTTGCGAAACATTGGATACAACTTGGCGACTGAACAACAACAACAGTATCTGCTCTGGTTAATGCGGTGTTGATAGGATTAAATGAAGTGGTATAAAGGTCTATACAGAAAGGGTTAAGTTATTTTTAATTATTATTGCTAGCTGTGACTATACTAATGGGGGGATCTCCTAAGCCATAATAGATCTTAAGACCTTCTGTCCAAATATCCAATTGACATCATCACAGTGGATACTGGACATTCAATAAATATTATTGAGGCTATAAGGTATGATGTCTAAGAGCACTGGCAATAGGCTAAGACAGACCTGAATTCTGCCTCTGTGTGCCATTAGGTGATTACTCAACCTCCATATCTGTAAAATGTGAATAATGTAGTGATAAGAATGAAGATGAGATCATGTCAATAAAGCTTTTGGCACAAGGCCTAGGACCCACTGGGGACTCAGCTTAATGGTAGCACTCATTATTAATAATGAGCTCTTGTTACTACAAGACATCTACTGCTTTTTTTTTTTATCTACCACTTTTGAACACTTAAATAATTTTTACCCGTATTATTTCGTTTGATTATCAAAGTCTCCCTTGGGAAGAAGCATAGCAAGTTTATATCCATTTTACATATACGAAAAATAATGCACAGAAAAGAAATCCACTTCTCTGGAGGGAATGGATACAAGGACCGGTTTCACCTGAAAAGATTCAAAGGAACGGCAATAGCTAAGATAATGCAGGAATGAATTTCCTATTGTTCAGACGAATAACACAAGAAGACTAGAAGGAAATGAATAATAAACATAATAAAAATATTTTATAATATCATTCATACCTCTAGCATGCTACAGAAGGATTTTGGTAAAAATTTTTTTAAAGCCAGACTTAAGAAATGGAACTAGTCTGTTTAGGCCTCAAGAGGTCAAATGAGGCAAAAATTCTCTGCCAAAAGTCCTGTATTTGATGAGGGTTTGGATGACAAACCATGATGGAAACTATACGAGGAGTTGCAGCCATTACAAAACCAACCTCTGTATGTGGTCTTCATTATACATGGGAAAAGCAAAGGAGGGAAATAAGATGGTTCGGTTAGTGTTTTGCCCCTATAAGCCAGGTCAGAGGACCGATTTACACATCAGGGCGGCTACGGACCTCCAGTAGAGTTTCCTCTGGCTTCTTCCTGCCCAGGCAGAGTTCACCATCTTTCAGATCCTGAAGATGGCTTAAAATTCAACAGTCAAAAAATGAAGATCATGGCATCCAGTCGCATCACTTCATGGCAAACAGATGGGGGAAAAATGGAAACAGTAACAGAACTTTATTTTCTTGGACTCCAAAATCAGTGCAGACAATGACTGCAGCCATGATATTAAAAGATGCTTGCTCCTTGGAAGAAAACTGTGACAAACCTAAACAGTGTATTAAAAAGCAGAGACATCGCTTTGCCAACAAACGTCTATATAGTCAAAGCTATGGTTTTCCAGTAGTCAAGTATGGATGTGAGAGTTGGATACTATAAAGAATCTGAGTGCCAAAGAATTGATGTTTTCGAACTGTAGTGCTGGTGAAGACTCTTGAGAGTCCCTTGAACAGCAAGGAAATCAAACCAGTCAATCCTAAAGAAAATTAGTCCTGAATATTCATTTCGAACTGTAGTGCTGGTGAAGACTCTTGAGAGTCCCTTGAACAGCAAGGAAATCAAACCAGTCAATCCTAAAGAAAATTAGTCCTGAATATTCATTGGAAGGACTGATTCTGAAGCTGAAGCTCCAATACTTTGGGCACCTGATGTGAAGAACTGACTCACTGGAAAACACCCTGATGCTGGGAAAGATTGAAGGCAGGAGAAGGGGATGACAGAGGATAAGATGGTTGGATGGCATCATTGATTCAATGGACATGAATTTCAATAAACTCTGGGACATAGTGAAGGACAGGGAGGCCTGGCATGCTGCAGTCCATGGGGTCACAAAGAGTTGGACATGACTGAGCAACTATACAACAACAACCTGCAGTAAGAAATTTGGAATGTGGTTCAGTGGCTCCTCCCAAGACCTCACAGGAAAGTTTCAGTGAGTTTCTTGCTTTTCATCAGCTAGAAATAATACAAATGGAAACAACAAGAAAGGTTTTGCAAGAAAAGAATGAACCGTGTTGGGAAGAAGTTACTTTTTCTAAGTTTTTTACCACCAAGATGGAAAATAAACATAGCGTATGTCAGCCAGCTCCTGGATGTGATACTGATGATGTTTTCCTTCTTTCTTTCCTCTTTCTTCCCTGCTCTTTCCCTCTCTCCATTTCTTGTCTTCCTACCTTTCTTTTTCCTTTTTTCTTGTCTTCCTTCCTCCATTTCTCTCAGTTCCCTGAGCAGGGATTAAACCCAGGCCGTGGCAGTAAAAGTGCTGGGTCCTAATCACGGTACTACCAGGGAATTCCCTCCTTTTCTTTCTCAGTGAAGAAACTCAGCATTCTCTCAACCATTAGAACTCACGTCAAGCCCAGTCATCTTACCTGGGAAGTTTTTAGTACCTGGTGACTTAGCACACAAAGAATCTGCCTTCAGTGCAAGAGATGCAGGTTCAATCCCTGGAGAGGGAAATCCCTGGAGCATGAACTGGCAACCCATTCCAATTCTTGTCTGGGAAATCCGATGGACAGAGGAACCTGGTGGGCTATGGTCCATGAGGTCACAAAGAGCTGGACACAACTGAGCACCCATGCATACATGCATGAAAGCAGTAATTGGCAAGAAAATACTGTGCCGAATAGGAAATGGTAATGACCTAAAACATGAGTCAGTTGGTCCAGCTGAGGAAATAAGCCAGATGCTTTCTGGAGATCATGTAAGGTTCTTTCCGTACTATAATAATGGTGACTCAGGAGTAGGAAAAATGTAAAACTTGATTTTGAAGATATCAAACATATGCAGCGTAATAAGGGATTTTTCTGAACTGACTTTCTGGTGAAGATGTTATCTGTTAACATTAAAGGAAATCCTGACTTAGGTCCAAGATTCTTCTGGTTTTTATTTTTAATTGAAGGATAATTGCTTTATAGAATTTTGTTGTTTTCTCTCAAACCTCAGCATGAATCAGCCGTAGGTCCACACATATCCCTCCCTCTTGAGCTTCCCTCCTATCTCCCTCCCCATCCCACCCCTCTAGTTTGACACAGAGCCCCTGTCTGAGTTTCCTGAGCCACACATCAAATTCCCATTGGCTATCTATTTTACACATGGTAATATGTTTCCATGTTACTCTTTCCATACATCTCACCCTGTCCTCCCCTCTCCCCACGTCCATAAGTCTATTCTCTGTCTGTTTCTCCATTGCTGCCCAGTAAATAAATTCTTCAGTACCATTTTTCTAGATTCTGTCTATGCGCATTTGAATACAATATTTATCTTTCTCTTTCTGACTTACTTCACTCTGTATAATAGATTCTAGGTTCATCCACCTCATCAAACTTGGCTCAAATGCATTCCTTTTTATGGCTGAGTAATATTCCATTGTGTATATGTACCACAACTTCTTTATCTGTTCATCTGTCAATGGACATCTAGGTTTGCTTCTATGTTCTAGCTATTGTAAAGAGTGCTGCAGTGAACAATGAGATACACATGTCTTTTTCAATTTTGGTTTCCTCAGGGTATATGCCTAGGAGTGGGATTGCTGGATCATATGGTAGTTTTATTCTTAGATTTTTAAGGAATCTCCATACTATCTTCTATAGTGTTGTACCAATTTATA
This sequence comes from Nanger dama, assembly GCA_917880005.1. Classification (NCBI taxonomy): domain Eukaryota; kingdom Metazoa; phylum Chordata; class Mammalia; order Artiodactyla; family Bovidae; genus Nanger; species Nanger dama. The sequence goes on along the minus strand of CAKJTW010000032.1, from coordinate 5,983,929 downwards.
TTCCCACCAATAGTGCAAGAGCATTACCTTTCCTCCACACCCTCTCCAGCATTTATTGTTTGTAGACTTTTGATGATGGCCATTCTGGCTGGTGTGAGGAGATATCTCACTGTAGCTTTGATTTGCCTTTCTCTAATAATGAGCAATGTTGAGCATCTTTTCATGTGTTTGTTAGCCACCTGTATGTCTTCTTTGGAGAAATGTCTGTTTAGGTCTTTTTTCCCACATTTTGATTGGGTTTATTTTTTGGCATTGAGTTGTATGAGCTGCTGGTATATTTGGGGAATTAATCCTTTGTTAGTTGTTTCATTTGCTATTATTGTCTCCCATTCTGAGGGCTGTCTTTTCACCTTGCTTATAGTCCTTTGCTGTGCAAATACTTTGAAGTTTAATCAGGTCCTACTTGTTTACTTTTGTTTTTATTTCCATTACTCTAAGAGGTGAGTCATGGAGGATCTTGCTTTGATTAATGTCATCGAGTGTTCTGCCTATGTCTTCCTCTAAGAGTTCTATAGTTTCTGATGTTACATTTACGTCTTTAATCCATTTTGAGTTTATCTTTGTGTATGGTGTTAGGAAGTGTTCTAATTTCATTCTTTTACATATAGCTGTCCAGTTTTCCCAGCACCATTTATTGAAGAGGCTGTCTTTGCCCCATTGTATATTCTTGCCTCCTTTGTCAAAAATAAGGTACCCGTAGGTGCATGGGTTTATTTCTGGGCTTTCTATCTTGTTCCATTGATGTATATTTCTGTTTTAGTGCCAGTGCCATACTGTCTTGATGACTGTAGCTTTGTAGTATAATCTGAAGTCACAAAGATTGATTCCTCCCACTCCATTCTTCTTTCTCAAGGCTGCTTTGGCTATTCAGGGTCTTTTGTGTTTCCATATGAATTCTGAAATTTTTGTTCTAGTTCTGTGAAAAATGCCATTATTGATTTGATAGTGATCACATTGAATCTGTAGATTGCATTTGGTAGTATAGTCGTTTTCACAATATTGATTCTTCCTACCCAGGAACATGGAATATCTCTCCATCTGTTTATGTCATCTTTGATTTCTTTCATCAGTGTCTTATAATTTTCTGTGTATAGTTCTTTTGTCTCCTTAGGTAAGTTTATTCCTGATATTTAATTATTTTTGTTGCAATCGTGAATGGGATTGATTCCTTAATTTCGCTTTCTGATTTTTCATTCTTAGTATACAGAAATGCAAGTGATTTCTCTGTGTTGATTTTGTATCCTACAATTTGCTAAATTTACTGATTAGCTCTAGTAATTTTCTGATACTATCTTTAGGGTTTTCTATGTACAGTATCATATCATCTGCCTACAGTGAGAGCTTTATTTCTTTTCTGATCTGGATTCCTTTTATTTCTTTTTCTTCTCTGTAGCTAGGACTTCCAGAACTATGTTGAATAATAATGGTGAAAGTGGACACCTTTGTATTGTTCCTGATCTTAGGGGGAATGCTTTCAGTTTTTCACCATTGAGAATAATGTTTGCTGTAGAGTTATCATATATGGCCTTTACTATGTTGAGGTAGTTTCCTTCTATGCCAATTTTTTGAAGAGTTTTAATCATAATGGGTGCTGAATTTTGTCAAAAGCTTTTTCTGCATCTATTGAGATGATCATATGCTTTTTATCTTTCAATTTGTTAATATGAATTATCATACTGATTGACTTGTATATATTGAAGAATCCTTGCATTCCTAGAATAAACCCAACTTGATCATTGTGTATGAGCTTTCTGATGGGTCTTTTTTGTATCCACTCAGGCAGTCTGTGTCTTTTGGTTGGAGCATTTAATCCATTTACATTTAAAGTAATTATTGATATATGTGTTTCTACTGCCATTTTCTTAATTGTTTGGGGTTGATTTTGTAGATCTTTTTCTTTTCTTCTATTTCTTGACTATATAAGTCCATTTAACATTTGTTTTAAAGCTGGTTTGGTGGTACTGAATGTTCTTAACTTTTGCTTGTCTGAAAAGATTTCTATTTCTCAGTTCAGTTTTGAATGAGATCCTTGCCAGGTACAGTCATCTTGATTGTAGATTTTTCCCTTTGAGTACTTTAATATATCCTGCCATTCTCTTCTGGTCTGCAGAGTTTCTGCTGAAAGATCAGCTGTTAAGCATATGGGGTTTCCCTTGTATGTTACTTGTTGCTTCTCCCTTGCTGCTTTTAATATTCTTTCTTTGTGTTTAGTCTTTGTTAGTTTAATTAGTATGTGTCTTGATGTGTTTCTCCTTCGGTTTATCCTGTATGGGACTCTTTGTGTCTCTTGAACTTGATTGACTATTTCCTTTTCCATTTGGGGGAAATTTTCAACTATAATCTCTTCAAAGATTATCTCATACACTTTCTTTTTGCTTCTTCTGGGACCCTTATAATCTGATTGTTGGTGCATTTGATATTGTCTCAGGGGTCTCTGAGACTATCCTCAGTACTTTTCATTCTTTTTACTTTACTCTAATCTTCAGAAGTTATTTCCACCATTTTCTCTTCCACCTCAATGATTCATTCTTCTGCTTCAGATATTCTGCTATTGATTCCTTCTAGAGATGCAAAGGGAACATTTCATGCAAAGATGGGCTGGATAAAAAGGACAGAAATGGTACGGACCTAACAGAAGCAGAAGATATTACGAAGAGGTGGCAAGAATACACAGAAGAACTGTACAAAAAGGGCTTCACGTCCCAGATAATCACGATGGTGTGATCAATCACCTAGAGCCACACATCCTGGAATGTGAAGTCAAGTGGGCCTTAGAAAGCATCACTGCGAACAAAGCTAGTAGAGGTGATGGCGTTCCAGTTGAACTATCTCAAATCCTGAAAGATGATGGTGTGAAAGTGCTGCACTCAATATGCCAGCAAATTTGGAAAACTCAGCAGTGGCTACAGGACTGGAAAAGGTCAGTTTTCATTCCAATCCCAAAGAAAGGCAATGCCAAAGAATCCACAAACCACCACACAATTGCACTCATCTCACATGCTAGTAAAGTAATGCTCAAAATTCTCCAAGCCAGGCTTCAGCAGTTATGTGAACTGTGAACTTCCAGATGTTCAAGCTGGTTTTAGAAGAGACAGAGGAACCAGAGATCAAATTGCCAACATTCACTGGATCATGGAAAAAGCAAGAGAGTTCCAGAAAAACATCTATTTCTGCTTGATTGACTATGCCAAAGCCTTTGACTGTGTGGATCACAATAAACTGTGGAAAATTCTGAAAGAGATGGGAATACCAGACCACCTGACCTGCCTCTTGAAAAACCTATATGCAGGTCAGGGAGCAACAGTTCGAACTGGACATGGAACAACAGACTGGTTCCAAATAGGAAAAGGAGTACGTCAAGGCTGTATATTGTCACCCTGTTTATTTAACTTGTATGCAGAGTACATCATGAGAAACCCTGGGCTGGAATAAGCACAAGCTGGAATCAAGATTGCCAGGAGAAATAGCAATAACCTCAGATATGCAGATGACACCACCCTTATGGCAGAGAGTGAAGAGGAGCTAAAACGCCTCTTGATGAAAGTGAAAGAGGAGAGCGAAAAAGTTGGCTTAAAGCTCAACATTAAGAAAATGAAGATCATGGCATCTGGTCCCATGACTTCATGGGAAATAGATGGGGAAACAGTGGAAACTGTGTTAGACTTTATTTTGGGGAGCTGCAAAATCACTGGAGATGGTGACTGCAGCCATGAAATTAAAAGACACTTACTCCTTTATTCTTCCCTGGTGTCTCAGAGACCTGGATTCAGTCCCTGGGTCAGGCAGATCTCTTGGAGAAAGAAATGGCAACCCACTCCAGTAGTCTTGCCTGGAAAACCCCACGGATGGAGGAGCCTGGTAGCTACAGTCCATGGGGTCACAAAGAGTCATACACAACGAAGCGACTTCACTTCACTTCACTTCACTCCTTGGAAGGGAAGTTATGACCAACCTAGATAGCATATTTAAAAGCAGAGACATTACTTTGCCAACAAAGGTCCTTCTAGTCAAGGCTGTGGTTTTTCCAGTAGTCATGTATGGATGTGAGAGTTGGACTGTGAAGAAAGCTGAGTGCCGAAGAACTGATGCTTTTGAACTGTGGTGTTGGAGGAGACTCTTGAGAGTCCCTTGGACTGCAAGAAGATCCAGCCAGTCCATCCTAAAGGAGATCAGTCCTGGGTGTTCATTGGAAGGACTGATGTTGAAGCTGAAACTCCAATACTTTGGCCACCTGATGCGAAGAGCTGACTCATTGGAAAAGACCCTAATGCTGGGAAAGATCGAGGGCAGGAGGAGAAGGGGATGACAGAGGATGAGATGGCTGGATGGCATCACCAACTCGATGGACATGGATTTGAATAGACTCTAGGAGTTGGTCATGGACAGGGAGGCCTGGCCTGCTGCAATTCGTGGGGTCACAAAGAGTCAGACACGACTGAAGTGAGCCACTCAACTGAACAGAACTAAACTGAACTGAGTGTTTCTAGTTTCTTCCTTCACGTGTGTTGTATTTCTCTGTCTTTTCATTATTTTTTTTTAACTTGCTGTGTTTGAGGTCTCCTTTTCCCAGGCTTCGAGGTTGAGTTCTTTCTTCCTTTTGGTTTCTCTCCTAATTTGGCCCAATGGTTTGTGTAAGCTTCGCACAGGGTGAGATTTGTGCTGAGTTTTTGTTTGTTTGTTTGCTTGTTTGTTTGTTTCTCTGATGGGCAAGGCTGAGTGAGGTGGTGATCCTGTCTGCTGATGACTGGGTTTGTATTTTTGTTTTGTTTGTTGTTTAGATGAGGTGCCCTGTACAGGGTGCTACTAGTTTTTGGGTGATGCCAGGTCTTGTATTCCAGTGGTTTCCTTTGTGTGAGTTCTCACTATTTGATACTCCCTAGGGTTAGTTCTCTGGTAGTCTAGGGTCTTGGAGTCAGTGCTCCCACTCCAAAGGCTCAGGGCTTGATCTTTGCTTCCTAATGTAATGGCAGGGGCTTCCCAGGTGGCTCAGCAGGAAAGAATCTGCCTGCCAGTCAAACATCTCCACAGAGAATATGAGGCTCTTCCCCCACAAGTCCTTGAGCAGTTTCTCCAGTCGCCCCAAGCATCCCAGCTACTATCTTTCTCTTCATCTGAGTAAGTGTTTCTTGAGGTCTCTAAGTGCTTCCTTGAACAAAATAGCCATAGCACAATAGTCTTTATCTGCTCCTGAAAGGTTATATTAGGGTGCATGTGTGCTTTGAATTAAGCACAGGAAGCTCAGCTCAGCTGCTCTATGATGACCCAGAGGGGTGGATGGGAGGTGGGGAGGATGAAGGTCCAAGGGGAGGAGATACATGCACACCTACAGCCAATGCACTTCACTGTACAGTAGAAACCGTTACCGAGTCCAGGCTGACTCAGCTCACTGCAGGACAGGCCAATGAATCCGAGAGAGGAGAGGTTGAGGCAAGGAACAGATTTTAATTGGGGAACTGGCTGACAGATAAGACGCCAGGCTAGTGCCTCAAAATAACCATCGTGTCAGGGCCTGGTTGCCAGGTTCTTTCATACATCAGAGATGGGGGCCAAGATTCTTTTTATAAGTGTACCTTCATGTGCTTAGATCACCAGCAACAACAATCTCTGAGCCTCAAGTCGAGCTGCAGGATAGCTAGTTCAGCCAGTACCAGAAAGCTGGGACAGCAACACCGATTCAGAAAATTAGGCGAAAAAAGTTCATGGCAGGCTTGCAGATTGGCTCTCTAACCAGTCCTTGCCTTTCTGTTGTCCCCAGCAAGACCTACAACAGCCTTTCAGACTCCCACAGCAGGAATCAGAATTTCCCTACAAATCTAAGTTCAGAGCTCTGCCTTCTATGTTGATGTTCGGCAGAAACCAACACAATTCTGTAACGCTATTACCTTTCAATAAAAGAAATAAATTAATTAAAAGAAACAAGTAGAATTTAAAAAAAAAAAGAACTACGCCTTCTACACAGAACTTTATTCTCTGAAATCAGTCCATGTTACCCCAGCATTCTAAGTTTACCACACTGGAATTTCCTGTAGGAAGTTTTGAAGCATCACCCAACTTCTAACTAACAAGATTTGTTATTAGATCAGTCATTAGATCATTGACTATGATCATTAGATCACTGTCATGTCATGACAAGTCAACCATATCATTAGATCAGTGCCAGCCAGAAACTCAACTTCAGACTCACCGATACTTAAAAAGTTTCAGACTAGAGGAGTTTTCAGTGAAACATATCTAGCTGAGTTAAATAGTGTAAATAACACACAGATTGTCATGCTCAGACTATCACTAAGGATGCTGACACATCACACTTTAACTGTCACACATTTTCAGCCTCTATTATCCATCAGAGATCAGGCATTTTCCAGAATGATATCCAGTGAACGTCTCTTGCTCCAAACCCAATTTTCATCTTGGCTTTGGAATGCTGCTTAAGATTTCAAAGTGATAAAACTGAATGTTTGATGCCAAGAAGTTCAAAGCGAGGCATTGATACACCTTGCTTTTATTGTCATTCCAAACCAAACTGTAATTTTGCTCTTAAAAGACAATTCAAAACATCTAGTATGTATGTTGTTGTTATTGTGTTAATTGCTCAGTCATGTTCAACTCTTTGTGACCCCAAGGACTGTAGCCCACCAGGCTCCTCTGTCCATGGGATTCTCTAGGCAAGAACCCTGGAGTGGGTAGCCATTCCCTTCTGCATGGGATCTTTCTGACCGAGAGATCGAACCTGGGTCTCCTGAATTGCAGACAGATTCTTCACCATCTGAGACACCGGGAAGCCTCTAGTAGGAATACATCAGCATTAAAATAGAAACTGTGCTGCTTCAAATAGTAAGGTACTGCATTTCACCTTATTCTGAGCATCGCATTGTATGACATTTTTCTGAGGGTAAAAATGAGCATGTCAGATGCCTCTAAATAAGCCAAAACTTTCTCTTTATTTCAAAATTTTCTCAAATTTAAATTTGTTGTATCAGACTAATGTATGCTTCCAGTCCTTTAGTACAAATATTTTGTCATTTCTGCTATAGTTCATCTTTAACCCATGACTATTTGGGAATTCAGTTTTAAGTTTCCAAACATTTAGATTACATCATCTTTTTATTGTTTATTTTCTGATGTTATTATTGCAATATGACCAGATAATAGGGATTATATAACAAAATTCTCAAAATTATGACTTCTTGGTTGTAAGTTCTCTTTTGCCTAGTTCTAATTTGACAGGCCTTTTCTTTCTTTCTCTTGTTCTTTAAAATCCCATTCTCTTTTCATTCCCATTTTGGTACATTTTCTGGCTAAATTCACTTAGCTCCCAAAGAAGCATGTCTAGTTCTGAGATCAAAGCTTTTCTTATTCTGAGGAGCCTCTGAGTTCCTCTGAGGATACATTTTTCTTTTGACTGCTCAAGAACAAGAAGCTCTTCTTTTACTTTCTTCCTCAAGGAATCGTGTGTGTGTGCTATGCTTAGTCGTGTCCAACTCTTTGCAGCCCCATGTATGTAGGTTCCTCTGACTATGGCATTTCCCAGGCAAGAATCCTGGAGTGGATTGTGATTTCCTTCTCAGGGGATCTTCCCAACCCAAGGATTGAACCCTGTCTCCTGCATTGACAGGCAGTTTCTTTACCACCACTCCCCTGGAAAGCCCCAAGGAAGTGTATGCTTTCTCAATATCTTCTCCTAAGTCTGTGCTGAAGAAAACCCAGCATGTCTGCAGCTCTGTACTCACAGGCCACTGGATGTCAGTCCTGAGCCATATTGTAGGGGTGGGAGTGGGGTCCAGGGAACCAGAGAGTGAGGAAAAATTAAGTTTAAGGAATGAACATTAGTCATAAGATCAATATTTTTTCACCAAAGTAGGTGCGAGAAACCATAGGAAGAGTAGAAGAAAATACAATTGTCATCATCACGAGTTTGAAAAAAATTGCTCAAGGTGCTTAAATAAAGCTGGTACCAAAAGGACCCTATCTTCCCCTTTTGTTATCACCAAGGTAAGCATGGTTCAATGTTAGCTGAGAGCCCACCAAGGGTGACTCTCCATGCCAAGGGGGCTCCTGCACTGGCTCATCACTTGTTTGGCAGCATTTCAAAACAAAGCCTCAGAACTGAGCTCTCATCAGTCAGCCCCCAGGCTGTCCTGCTCTATAAGCCCTTCCCGAGGTCCAGCCCCAGTGGATCCAGGGTATTCAAGGCTGGGACGGAGTTGGCAATTAAAGAGAGATTAATTAGAGATTTAAAGAGAGATTAGAGAAGAATAATGTAGTGAAAAAAGAGAGAGGAGAAAAGAGGGTGTATTCCTTGGTTTATATAGAAAGCCAATAAATCCCCGAGACAAAGGACTTGCACCATCTACGTAGGCTGCAGGTGCCCACTTGAATAGTAGAGGGTGCCCTAACTTGGGCTCCATCTCACATGGGTCTTAGAAGCCCAGGCAAATAAGTAGACACGGCGAGTCTCAATGCTCCAGATGGGAATTTAGCCTGAAAATGGAGAAAAGAATGACATGGGGGAGTCAAGCACTGGTGCAAGACCCACAACTTTATTTTCAAAAGCAGCTTATATACCCCAAGCTGTACATAAAGAAATAATAGAATATGCAGACCTGAGGAGCAGTGGCTGTGCAGGCGCAGGAGGGCCTAGAGGAGCTATCCCACATTGAAGGCCAGGAACAGCAGCAGTAAGGAGATACCCCTCGTCCAAGGTAAAAGCAGCAGCTATGCTTTGCTGGAGCAGCCGTGAAGAGATACCCCACACCCAAGGTAAGAGAAACCCAAGTAAGATGGTAGGTGTTGCAAGAGGGCATCAGAGGGCAGACACACTGAAACCATACTCACAGAAATCTAGTCAATCTAATCACACTGGGACCACAGCCTTGTCTAACTCAATCAAACCAAGCCATGCCTGTGGGGCAACCCAAGACAGACGGGTCATGGTGGAGAGGGCTGACAGAACGTGGCCCACTGGAGAAGGGAATGGCAAGCCACTTCAGTATTCTTGCCTTGAGAACTCCATGAACAGTATGAAAAGGCAAAATGATAGGATAACAAAAGAAGAACTCCCCAGGTCATTAGGTGCCCAATAGGCTACTGGAGATCAGTGGAAAAATAACTCTAGAAAGAATGAAAGGATGGAGCCAAAGCAAAAACAATACCCAGTTGTGCATGTGACTGGTGATAGAAGCAAGATCCAATGCTGTAAAGAGCAATATTGCATAGGAACCTGGCATGTCAGGTCCGTGAATCAAGGCAAATTGGAAGTGGTCAAACAAGAGATGGCAAGGGTGAACGTCAACATTCTAAAATCAGCAAACTAAAATAGACTGGAATGGGTGAATTTAACTCAGATGACCATTATATCTACTACTGTGGGCAAGAATTCCTGAGAAAAAATGGAGTAGCCATCATGGTCAACAAAAGAGTCCGAAATGCAGTACGTGGATGCAATCTCAAAAACGACAGAATGATCTCTGTTCGTTTCCAAGGCAAACGATTCAATATCACAGTTATCCAAGTCTATGCCCCAACCAGTAACGCTGAAGAAGCTGAAGTTGAACTGTTTTATGAAGACCTACAAGACCTTTTAGAACTAACATCCAGAAAAGATGTCCTTTTCATTATACGGGACTGGAATGCTAAAGTAGGAAGTCAAAAAACACCTGGGGTAACAGGCAAATTTGACCTTGGAATGCAGAATGTAGCAGGGCAAAGACTAATAGAGTTTTGGCAAGACAATGGACTGGTCATAGCCAACACCCTCTTCCAACAACACAAGAGAAGACTCTACACATGGACATCACCAGATGGTCAACACTGAAATTAGATTGATTATATTCTATGCAGCCAAAGATGGAGAATCTCTATACAGACCAGGAGCTGACTGTGGCTCGGATCACGAACTTCTTATTATCAAATTCAGACTTAAACTGAAGAAAGTTGGGAAACTGCTAGACCATTCAGGTATGACCTAAATCAAATCCCTTATCATTATACAGTGGAAGTGAGAAATAGATTTAAGGGCTCAGATCTGATAGAGTGCCTGATGAACTATGGAATGAGGTTCGTGACATTGTACAGGAGACAGGGATCAAGACCATTCCCATGGAAAAGAAATGCAAAAAAGCAAAATGGCTGTCTGGGAAGGCCTTACAGATAGCTGTGAAAAGAAGAGAGGTGAAAAGCAAAGGAGAAAAGGAAAGATATAAGCATCTGAATGCAGAGTTCCAAAGAATAGCAAGAAGAGGTAAGAAAGCCTTCCTCAGCGATCAGTGCAGAAAAATAGAGGAAAACAACAGAATGGGAAAGACTAGAGATCTCTTCAAGAAAATTAGAGATACCAAGGGAATATTTCATGCAAAGATGGGCTCGATAAAGGACAGAAATGGTATGGACCTAACAGAAGCAGAAGATATTAAGAAGAGGTGGCAAGAATACAAAGAAGAACTGTACAAAAAGATCTTCACAACCCAGATAATCATGATGATGTGATCACTCATCTAGAGCCAGACATCCTGGAATGTGAAGTCAAGTGGGCGTTAGAAAGCATCACTACAAACAAAGCTAGTGGGGGTGATGGAATTCCAGTTGAGCTGTTTCAAATCCTGAAAAATGATGCTGTGAAAGTGTTGCACCCAATATGCCAGCAAATTTGGAAAACTCAGCAGTGGCCACAGGACTGGAAAAGGTTAGTTTTCATTCCAATCCCAAAGAAAGGCAATGCCAAAGAATGCTCAAACTACCGCACAATTGCACTCTTCTCTCATGCTAGTAAAGTAATGTTCAAAATTCTCTAAGCCAGGCTTCAGCAATACATGAACTGTGAACTTCCTGATGTTCAAGCTGGTTTTAGAAAAGGCAAAGGAGCCAGAGATCAAATTGCCAACATCCGCTGGATCATGGAAAAAGCAAGAGAGTTCCAGAAAAACATCTATTTCTGCTTGATTGACTATGCCAAAGCCTTTGACTGTGTGGATCACAATAAACTGTGGAGAATTCTTCAAGAGATGGGAATACCAGACCACCTAACCTTCCTCTTGAGAAATCTGTATGCTGGTCCGGAAGCAACAGTTAGAACTGGACATGGAACAACAGACTGGTTCCAAATAGGAAGAGGAGTACGTCAAGGTTGTATATTGTCACCCTGCTTATGTAACTTCTATGCAGAGTACATCATGAGAAACGCTGGACTGGAAGAAACACAAGCTGGAATCAAGATTGCCGGAAGAAATATCAATAACCTCAGATACTCAGTGACACCACCCTTATGGCAGAAAGTGAAGAGGAGCTAAAAAGCCTCTTGATGAAAGTGAGAGAGGAGAGTGAAAAAGTTGGCTTAAAGCTCAACATTCACAAAACGAAGATCATGTCATCTGGTCCCATCACTTCATGGGAAATAGATGGACAAACAGTGGAAACAGTGTCAGACTTTATTTTGGGGGCTCCAAAGTCACTGCAGATGGTGACTGCAGCCATGAAATTAGAAGATGCTTACTCCTTGGAAGAAAAGTTATGACCAACCTAGATAGGATATTGAAAAGCAGAGACATTACTTTGCCGACTAAGGTCCGTCTAATCAAGGCTATGGTTTTTCCTGTGGTCATGTATGGATGTGAGAGTTGGACTGTGAAGAAGGCTGAGTGCTGAAGAATTGATGCTTTTGAACTGTGGTGTTGGAGAAGACTCTTGAGAGTCCCTTGGACTGCAAGGAGATCCAATCAGTTCATTCTGAAGGAGATAGGATTTCTTTAGAAGGAATGATGCTAAAGCTGAAACTCCAGTACTTTGGCCACCTCATGCAAAGAGTTGATTCACTGGAAAAGACTCTGATGCTGGGAGGGATTGGGGGCAGGAGGAGAAGGGGATGACCAAGGATGAGATGCCTGGATGGCATCACGGACTCGATGGACGTGAGTCTGAGTGAACTCCGAGAGATGGTGATATACAAGGTGGCCTGGTGTGCTACGATTCATGGGGTCGCAAAGAGTCGGACACGTCTGAGCGACTGAACTGAACAGAACTGAACTGAACTGAATGCAGAGTTATGCAGGTGCAGCAGTCCTGACCCTTATTGAGACAATGCTTTCTTTTTGCATACCTTCCCATTTACAAAAGGTCTCAGGTGATTTACATTATCTTCTGGCCAAGAAGCCTGTCAACATTTTTATGGCTCTTTTCCTAGATAATAGTCTATCAACCGGAAAACTCATTTTCCTTAAAGTGTTTTTTCTTTAATCTGCATCACCCTCAAAGTACTAAATAAAGTTACATTGCTGTAGAACAAAGGTGCAGTGGGTTATAACAAAGAGAGTACTTAACTCAAAGATCTAATGTTGCTATTGCCAGGGCTACTGCCTGTTTTTCCTACATACCAACTGTATCAACAAATAAAAGATATGAAAACTTGGCAGCAAGTATTGGCTCAACAATGAAACCCTTAATCAGTTCTATTCTAATGATTTTGACTCCGTGGAAGGCCGTACATTCCTAGGATGTTTTAAGCTTCCTGTGCTTCTCACAGTAGGGAGGATGTAAGCAATCACGTGCGTAGCTATTAGAGTTCAGATAAACCTGTCATGCAGGCTAGAAAGCCATCAGAGGGGTTTTAGGATTGCCCAGGAGACTTATTATCTAAAAGCTCTAAATTAACTTTTTCCAGAAAAGGTGGTGGGGGGACAGCCCCCTGTTAATGTCAGAGGAATTGGTGAAAGGCATAATATAGTAAGGCAGACAGACTCTGGTTTGGGGGTAGATGCTAGAGTAGGTCCAAGGAGGTTCCCTCGAGATCCTACTCGCCTGTGCCTGTCGAGTCTCTTCCTCATGACCTTTGCCATGGGCGGGATTCCTTGAGCTGGCCCTCGGCAAGCCCTTAACCATGGATCAGTGCTACACTCCCATTGCTCTGCTTCCAGAACTTACTGAGAGCACTGCTGGGGAGAAGGACAGCCATGGGAATTAGCGTTTTCACAGATGTATAATTTTTAATCTCACCAGTCAGTTCAGTTCAGTTGCTCAGTTGTGTCAGACTCTTCACGACCCCGTGGACTGCAGCACGCCAGGCTTCCCTGTCCATCATCAACTCCTAGAACTAGCTCAAACTCATGTCCATCGAGGCAGTGATGCCATCCAACCACGTCATTCTCTGTTGTCCCCTTCTCCTCCCACCTTCGATCTTTCCCAGCATCAGGGCCTTTTCTAAGGAGTCAGTTCTTTGCATCAGGTAGCCAAAGTACTGGAGCTTCAGTTTCAGCATCAGTCCTTGCAATTAATATTCAGGGTTGATTTCCTTTAGGACTGACTGGTTTGATCTCCTTGAAGTCCAAGGAACTCTCAAGAGTCTTCTCCAACATCACAGTTCAAAAGCATCAATTCTTCAGCGCTTAGCTTTCTTTATGGTCCATCTCTCACATTCATACATGACTATTGGAAAATCCATATCTTTGACTAGAACCTTTGTTGGCAAAGTAATGTCTCTGCTTTTAATATGCTGTCTAGATTTGTCATAGCTTTTCTTCCAAGGAGAAAGTGTCTTTTAGTTTCATGGCAGGATTCTCAGTTCAGCTTGTCAGTCCCTTTCCCTAAGAATCTCTTTCTCTTTCTCTCCTTTTCTCTCTTTCTCTCTCCCTCTCCATCCCCCTTGTCAGTATCCCAAACCTTCTTCAGCTCTCTGTCTCTCCTAGAATATCTCAGTCCCACAGAAACTACTGAGTCCACAAATCTTCGTTTCCTCTCTCTCCCATCCCACCCTGCATAAATACACTGCCACCTGTACATGCTCATCTTCATTCTCACCTATTCTCACCTCCTGCCCCATGAATGATAAGAAATAAGGCAGCTGCCCTCCCATTTTCTCCAAGTGTCTCCCAGCACTTCACTACATGTGTCTGTCTCTGCATCCCTATAAGCCCTCAATCCTCAGATTGCCAATGTAATGGGATAGAGAATAGTTGGATTCTCTTAGCAAATGGCCTGAAAGCGCCTGTTGAGAATTTGTTAGCAAAATCAGTGGACAAGCCCATCGTGGTTGCAGCTGAGACTTACAGGGGATTGACAGTGGGAGCAGTGCTCTGCTCTAGATGTGGAAAGTCGTTCCTTGCTCAAGGAAAAGGAGCAAGTTGGGGAGAGTGGAGGAGGAGTCAGCTGGATGGCAGAAGGCACAGATTTGCAGTTAAGCCCTCTCTGGGAGCACCTCCAATTTGCCTGTAAGTTTTTTTAACTTATGACTTTTTGATTATATAGATTACTAGTAATGGGAATATGTGTTCTCTCTTTCAAAACTAGGGAAAGGGCTAAGATTTCCATTGAGGTGACATGGGATAGACCTGAGACCACATATATGGATGTTCAGGTGGACAGAAGCATGAAGGAGCAAGCTCTCAGGTCACTGAAATCAGGGCAGGGAGCCCTGGGCCATGGCTTTGGACCAGGTTTATCTAAATCTCTCAGAGGCTGGGAGGTCCCAACCAATGTTAACTCGTTCAAGTTTTACCCATTCAAAACAAAAGCCTCTTCTCCCTGAGCCCTTTGTAGCTCCTTTCCTCGTTCTCCTTCTCTCCTTATCCAGTCTTTTGGAGATATGATCTATGTTTGTGATGGCAGCTTCACCATCTTCTGTTAACTTCTCAACCCTGTGCTCTCTGGAAATGTTCTAACCAAGGTTGTAGATGATGTCCTCATGGAGAACATTCTCAGTGCTTAGCTTACAGGACGTCTCTTTCATAGGAGGAACCACTGATAACTTTCTTGGTATCTCCTATCATTTTCTGACCTTTCCTCTGGCCTTCTCCATGGGCTGCTCTTCTTCTTTATAGCTTCCATGTTGGCCTTGGCGTCTGAGAGGCTGCAGTTCAACCAGCACCCAGAAGGATTCTTATGTTGCTCATTAGTTGATGGGGAAGGAGTCTGTTGAATTATTGTCACCCTGCTTATTTAACTTCTATGCAGAGTACATCATGAGAAACACTGGACTGGAAGAAACACAAGCGGGAATCAAGATTGCCGGGAGAAATATCAATAACCTCAGATACACAGATGACACTGCCCTTATGGCAGAAAGTGAAGAGGAGCTAAAAAGTCTCTTGATGAAAGTAAGAGAGGAGACTGAAAAAGTTGGCTTAAAGCTCAACATTCAGAAAACAAAGATCATGGCATCCGGTCCCATCACTTCATGTGAAATAGATGGGGAAACAGTGGAAACAGTGTCAAACTTTATTTTTTGGCCTCCAAAATCACTGCAGATGGTGGCTGCAGCCATGAAATTAGAAGATGCTTACTCCTTGGAAGAAAAGTTATGACCAACCTAGATAGGATATTGAAGAGCAGAGACATTACTTTGCCAACTAAGGTTCATCTAATCAAGGCTATGGTTTTTCCTGTGGTCATGTATGGATGTGAGAGTTGGACTGTGAAGAAGGCTGAGCACTGAAGAATTGATGCTTTTCAACTGTGGTGCTGGAGAAGACTTTTGAGAGTCCTTTGGACTGCAAGGAGAATCAACCAGTCCATTCTGAAGGAGATCAGCCCTGAGATTTCTTTGGAAGGAATGATGCTAAAGCTGAAACTCCAATACTTTGGCCACCTCATGTGAAGAGTTGACTCATTGGAAAAGACTCTAATGCTGAGAGGGAGAGGAGAAGGGGATGACGGAGGATGAGAAGGCTGGATGGCATCACAGACTCGATGGATGTGAGTCTGAGTGAACTCCAAGAGATGGTGATGGACAGGGAGGTCTGGCGTGCTGCGATTCATGGGGTCGCAAAGAGTCGGACACGACTGAGTGACTGAACTGAACTGAACTGAACAATTGAGTCATAAAGTGAATTGTGTGAAAACGAAAGGAGAAGTTTGTGGAACTCAATAAGGATCAAGAATATTATTTTCTAATATTTATTTGTATTATTTATTTGGCTGCACCGTGTTAGTTGCAGCACATGGAATCTTCATGGTGGCGTGTCAGGTACAGAGTTTAGCTGCAGTTTGTGGGATCTAGTTCCCTGACTAGGGATTGAACCCTGGCCCCCTGCACTGGGAGTGCAGATTCTTAGCCCCTGGACCACCAGGGAAGTCTCCTGTTGAGGATATTCTTGAGAATACTATTCTAAAAATGCAAGGACACAAAGTAGGTATGGAACCCAAATAGCAATACATAGAGAGAAGATGATATTGTGAGAGAGCAGATGCAAGTGTTCAGAGACAGGAGAAATAATGTTATAAAAATGAAACTGTATTTGGATAATTTAATAGAAGGTAAAATAGCTGCTTGACAAGAAAGAAAACTGGGAAGCACTGTGCTATATAAATTCTATTTGGAATGTGTTACGCAGCCATTTATCATAACCCGTCAGGATCACTGAAGTGCAAATGGCGTCCTTTTTATTAGCTCTGGTAGGCTTCAGCTCCAAAAACATTCAGACTGTGTTTGCACTACCTCCTAACACGAAAATCAATCAGTTCACTAGAGAACATTAGCAGTGAAACACAGCAGAGCTCCCAGGTGTAAAATGCACCTGGTTTGTTAGGCCAGATTTTCCTTCCCTGTAGATACATGACTCTTTTTGGGGAAAGGTCTGTCCTTATTCGGCTTTCATTCATGTGACTACAGTAGTATTTTACTGCAATCCTATTTGTTCTCAGAATTTAGGGTAAAAAAACTCCATCTTGCGATATGTTCAAGAAAACGAATCCAAGAAACTGCCAGAAGAACTAAATGACAACATTTTCATACCTGTTCTAAAGCCCCATGCTCTCCAGTATGATAGCCACAGCCAGTGTGTCTATTTAAATGTAAATTAATGAAACTTTAATAAAATAAAAAAAAATTCAGTTCCCCAGTTGCACCAGCCACCCTTCAAGTGTTCAGTTGTCACACGTGACTGCTTTATTGAAGAGTACAGACATAGAGCATTTTATTATTGCAGAAAATTCTATTGGGCAGTATTGTCCTAGACACACACACACACACCATAGTTATCAATCAAGACTGCAGCGCCAAGAGACCCTGGACCCAGGAGAAGCACCACCACTCTGGTACCCCAGGTGGTAAAGCCAATGATACCAGGAGCAGCGGTGCACCAACGACTCTGGAGACGCAAGCAGCGATGAGGAGGGCACACTTCCGACAGAGGTGGCGGACTGTGGGAAGTGTGGACTCTCGATTTTCAGGAGGCAGCGCAGCTAAGACAAAGACAGAACTTGTGCTCTAGCACCACCTACTGGAAAACGAAAGAAAGGCCTCTAATGGCACCCCACTCCAGCGTTCTTGCCTGGAAAATCCCATGGATGGAGGGAGCCTGGTGGGCTGCAGTCCATGGGGTCGCTAAGAGTCCGACATGACTGAGCGACTTCACTTTCACTTTTCACTTTCATGCATTGGAGAAGGAAATGGCAGCCCACTCTACTGTTCTTGCCTGGAGAATCCCAGGAACGGGGGAGCCTGGTGGGCTGCAGTCTATGGGGTCGCACAGAGTCGGACACGGCTGAAGCGACTTAACAGCAGCAGCAGCAGCAATGTTAAAAAAAAAAAAATCTTTACCACTACCGGTGAAGAACCTGCCTGCCAATGCAAGAAACATTTAGAAAGATGAAAATGATGACTCTATATGTGAGACAGCAAAACAGATGCAGGTAAAGAACAGACTTTTGGACTCTGGGGGAGGGGAGGGTGGGAAGATTTGAGAGAATAGCATTGTAACATGTATATTATCATATGTGAAGTAGATCACTAGTCCAGGTTCGATGCATGAGACAGGGCGCCCAGGGCCGGTGCACTAGGAGAACCCTGAGGGATGGGATGGGGAAGGAGGTGGGTAGGAGGTTCAGGATGGGGGAACACATGTACACCCATGGCTGATTCATGTGAATGTATGGCAAAAACCACTACAATACTGTAAAGTAATTAGCCTCCAATTAAAATAAATTAATTAATTTTTAAAACAACAAAAACAAGTCAATTCACTGCAGGAAAAACACATCATTTTCTCTTCCTGTTAAGAAAGAAAGGGAAAAGTTCTTTAAAATGAGTGGCATTTCGTGCAGACAGGCACAAACAGTAGCCTGTCACATATACATCACATCCCTTTGGCATCACTAGGCTTTATGTCTGTCAATTTTCAAATCAGAAGGAAAAACGCAATAAATCTTTTTATACAAACCACAAAATGTGTAGATGTGAGGGAATAAATCTGTTGAAATTTCAACAACAACAAAAAATGTAAGAGATGCAGGTTTGAACCCTGGGTCAAGAAGATCCCCCTGGAGTAGGAAATGGCAACGACCTCCAGTATTCTTGCCTGGAGAATCCCATGGACAGAGGAGCCTGGAGGGCTATGGTCCATAGGGTCGCAGAGAGTGGGACACGACTGAAGCGTGCTTTTACTGCTGAGGCCTGGGTTGGAGAACTAAGATTCCACAAATTGTGCAGTGTGGCCAAAAAAAAAAAGAAAGATATTCACTACTTCAAATGTGCTGGCAGAGAAACAACTCATCAAGCATCATGAAGAACTATAGTAAGAGTGTACCACAGAAAAGAAAATAATGATCTTCCAGAAACCAGACTTAAGGTCACAGAATGTTGTGATCTATCTGAGAATTCAAAATAGCTGTAATGAAGAAACTCAACAAACTACAAGAAAACTCAGGAAGGCAGTGCAGTGAGTGCAGGAATGAAATTAACGAACAGAAGGACTACTTTACCAAAGTGACTGAGACTAAAACAGAACCAACAGAAATTCTGGAGTTGAAGAACTCAAGATGAAAAATTCATTAGAAAGTTTTGGAAACAGAGCAGATGATATGGAAGAGAGAATTGGCAAGCTCAAAGATAGACATCTAAAAATGATACAGGTAGAAGAGGAAAGAGAACTGAGATCTTAATAAGTAAGGAAATTCTACAGAAATCATCCAACTCTTTCAGGGCAGTATTAGGATAATAGGTACTCAGAGATGAGAGGGAGAAGGGTGCAGAGAATTTATTTAAAGAAATAATCAACTGAGGACTTCCCTAGAGAAGAAACAGGATATATAAGTTCATGAAGCTAAAAGAACTAGTTACCTCAATGCAAAAAGACCTTCTTCAAGACAAATTATATCAAAACTCAAAAGTCAATGACCAAGAGTGCATTTTAAAGGCAGCTGGGGAAAAGGGTGATAACCTACAGAGGAATCCCAATTAGGCTGTATGCAGATTTCTTAGCAGGAACTCTGAAGTGACCTTCTCAAAATACAGAAAGATCCTGGAAACCAACAGAAATCCAGGAACCCAAACCCAGGACAGAACAATTCCCTTGACTGCGTCTAGTGGAGAATAAGTACTTGTCACTAGAATGTGCTGTGTGTAATTTGTGATACATACATTCATGCTTGAGTTAAGAGTTTGGGAAATTGTACCTAGTTCTCCTCCCATGATATATGTTCAGTTAGTGTCAGTGAATGGCAGTAACATAAAATTTATGAAATCCTGAATTAAGGAGCACCCACCCCCTTCCTGGCGAGTGAGAATCATGACCTGTTCAGCGGACAGTGGCTGGAATTCTAGTGCCTAAAATGCACAGACTAGTCAAACAGCATAAACCCACTTCAGCACCTACTTAAATCAGCATCATCTGGGGAGCTTGTTAGACACACAAATCTTTAGGACCCATTCCACAGCCACTGACTCTGGGTTTAAGGATCTACTTGTCAGCGACTTCCCCAGGTGGCTGAGACAAACAACCCCATGGATAGGGCTTATATTTCATAACAAGTAAACAAGAGCATCCCCTCTAAAAGGTCCTAGATTCCTGACCTTTCTAAAAGGAATGAGCAGGAGCCTCTGCCCTGGATCCTGCCCTTAAGGCTCCAAGAGCCCCAGAGCTTATCTCTAAAGGTCTAGGTCTTAAGCTAGACCCTGGGTTTTCCCAAATAGATGGAAGAAAATATGCTTCCACCAGGACCTTGGGATGACCACATGGAGGGCCCAAAAGCTCCAGTCTTCAGATTTTAACTCCACCCCCATGAAGGAACTCCGTGGCTAGAATGCTGGGGAGATGGCCTGGCCCTCCCCACCATCCTGCATAATGGGCATGCCCTCTGAGACCCTAAATACCCTCTCCAGACGTATTACTGAAAATGCTCAGGGATGGAAGGACCTACCTCAAATGCTGGGGAACAAGGCTTGCTATGGAGTTCTTCTTTTTTAAAAAAAAACTTATTTGACTGTACCAGGTCTTAGTTATGGCACTCAGGAGTTTAGTTGCTGCATGTGGGGTCTAGTTCCCTGACCAGGGATCAAATCTGGGGCCCCTGCATTGGGGGCTCCAAATCTTAGCCACTGGACCACCAGGGAATCCCTGGAGTTCATCCTTTAAAATGGATATGATAGGAGCATCTAATTGACTGCCTTTTCTATGTCCTTGAGGGAGCCACTGGCCTGCACCTCTCAGACATCTGAAACCTCAAATGTGTGTTGAATGTTTTTATAGTAAAGAAAATAGTTAAACCTTTTAAGTTAAAAATAAACAGATAATAAACCAATGTTAGTTTCTTAGTTTTGACAAATACTCTATGTGTAGGGTCAGGCCACCCAAGGTGGCTGTTCTTTTGCTCTCTGTACATCCCCTGCCCAAGCAGCACCTGCTTCACAGACCCTCCATTCACTTGACCGACCTTTCTACACACTGGCCCCGGTCCCAGCTAATGGCTATTCTAGCTTTAGATCAGAGCTCTCCACTATGCTTATCAAAGGGGTGGTGAGGGGCATGCCCTCTGCTGGTTTCTCTGGTAACTGATGAGCCAAAATCACACCAATTCCCCCGTATAACTGGTAACCTCCCCACCCCACACCAAGACTGCTACTACGTCCTGTCCAGCCATCTGCTACACACGATGGGGTATTGCTCCAGGACTTTGCTTCGGACGTGTAAGCTCCTCCATCCACTAAACCAGTGACGTCTCTGCTGTTCACTCTGGGCTCTGTCTTTGGTCTTGAAGTTGGGCGAGTACAGGACTTGTAGGCCTGGGCTACGGAGGTGCGGGTGCGTGGCAGCCCAACACCGTGGTAATGCAAGATGTCAACAGTGAGGGGAAATGGGTGAGAGGTGTAGGAGAACGCTCTCCTTTGCAGTTTTAAATTATTCTAAAATAAAAGTTTGTTAAAAATAGATGGAAACCACCTGCTAGAGCCTGCAGGGCTCCATCTGGGCCTGTTTTAGATCCCAGCCCTTCTGCAGGGTCTGGCCTCTCTGACAGAGGCTCAGCTTACATGACCTGAAGATTCTCTCATTCCATCATCCCTCAGGATGGTGTCTCAGCTCTGCTCTCTTAGTGGGCTGGGTGGGGCTTCTTACAAAAAAACCTCTACTAAATCCTTGCTACCAGCCCATCCAAGCCACATCCAGCAGTTTTTCCAACCCTGCACCCCCAGCCTGATCTCCCGGGAAACCACTGTATTATTTCCATCTAGCTGAGATCATAAGGTTGAAATGGTATGGAATGAATTTGCCTGCATCTATGATTTGGCTTGAAATGTATTTCCTCTACTGATATTCCTTGCATATGTACCTCCTATAAAAATTACATAAGACACTGTGAGTGGGAATGGAAAAGAAAGAAAATTGGGAGCGGTCATCAGCTTTATTTGAAATACTTTTAAAGGGCACATTTTAACTTGTAGGGGGTGGCCAGGGATGACAGTGGATTTTTAAAATCATGTTCCAGCATGCTTATTTTAGGCAGTAACTCTTCAGAGGCACAATTTTTAAAAATTTACAGTGAGCACTGGGCCCTTTTGAAACTCCCAGTAAAAAGAATATGAAGGAAGTAGGGGAAAATGTTCTCTTTTTGAAGTACTCTGAATGGAATACATTGTGTGAGGCAAAAAGAAAACTTCATTTGGGTAAGATGCTAATTGTATTCTTCCTTATCACTCCGGAGAAGTTGACAACCTGTATTTTACTCCTCAAAAAAGAAAAGAAAAGAAAAGGCTTAACTCATTCTGGTGCAGAACTCAGGACTGTCTAAAAGCACAGTGGAATGAAATGTTTTTATTTTCTCCTTTGAAAACATTAACCCATTGTTTATTCTGAAAGTGTGATGTGGCCTGCAGGATCCTGGAACAGTGACTGACCATTTATTTATCAGATATATTAAGCATGCAAAGCTAGTAACTATTCTTGCCTGGAGCTTTGAAAGGTGCGGCCCTTGCAATGTTCCATCTAGAAGCATGGCACGTATTAACATACCTTCAGAATGAGGCAGTGGTTCTCAGCTGAGGGTAATTTTTCTTTCCCCCCACCCCCACCAGACATTTGGTCATGTCTGGAGGCAATTTTGATAGTCAAAGCTGCAGGTGGGGGTAGGGATGGGGACTGAAGCTTCTGGCATCTAATGTGTAGAGGTCAGGGATGCTGCTAAACAGCCTATCATGCATCAAACAGCCCCAATGACAAAGTATCCCATCCACAATATCAACAATGCCAAGGCAGAGGTGGGGCAGTGGTAAAGAACCCACCTGACAATGCCCAGAGACACAGGAGACGTGGGTTTGATCCCTGGGTCTGGAAGGTATCCCTGGAGGAAATGGCAACCCCCTCCAGTATTTCCCCTTGCTGGGAATTCCATGGACAGAGGAGCCTGGTGGGCTATAGTCCATGGGGTCAGAAAGAGTCAGACACAACTGAGCACTCACATGCACAGAGCAATGCAAACGTTTCTTCAAGCTGAAAAAATATTATTATTACATTACAGTGGTATTAGTCTTGAGCTCTGAGTCAGATACTAGCCAGGTGCTCCAGAGGAGGAAAGAAGGAAAGATCACGTCCACTGGGGTAATCAGAGAAGGTTGCAAGCCTTCCAGTGGATTTTCTGTGTTACAGTCCAGTAGCTCAGTTATGTCCGATTCTTGTGACCCCATGAACTGCGGCACGCCAGGCCTCACTGTCCATCATCAACTCCCAGAGTTTACTTAAACTCATGTCCACTGAGTCGGTGATGCCATCCAACCAGCTCATCCTCTGTTGTCCCCGTCTTCTCCCACCTTCAATCTTTCCCAGCATCAGAGTCTTTTCCAGTGAGTCAGCTCTTCTCATCAGGTGGCCAAAGCACTGGACTTTCAGCTTCAACATCAGTCTTTCCAATGAACACTCAGGACTGATCTCCTTTAGAATGGACTGGTTGGATCTCCTTGCAATCCAAGGGACATGCAAGAGTCTTCTCCAGCACCACAGTTCAAAGCATCAATTCTTCGGTGCTCAGCTTCTTCACAGTCCAACACTCACATCCATACCTTGACTAGATGGACCTTTGTTGGCAAAGTAATGTCTCTGCTTTTGAATATGCTATCTAGGTTGGTTATAACTTTCCTTCCAAGGAGTAAGCATCTTTTAATTTCATGGCTGCAATCACCATCTGCAGTGATTTTGGAGCCCCCCAAAATAAAGTCAATCAATGTTTCCCCATCTATTTCCCACGAAGTGATGGGACCAGATGACATGATCTTCGTTTTCTGAATGTTGAGCTTTAAGCCAACTTTTTCACTCTCCTCTTTCCCTTTCATCAACAGGCTTTTTAGCTCCTCTTCACTTTCTGCCATAAGGGTGGTGTCATCTGCATATCGAGGTTATTGACATTTCTCGCCACAGTCTTGATTCCAGCTTGTGCTTCTTCCAGCCCAGCGTTTCTCATGATGTACTCTGCATATAAGTAAATAAGCAGGGTGACAATATACAGCCTTGACGTACTCCTTTTCCTATTTGGAACCAGTCTGTTGTTCCATGTCCAGTTCTAACGGTTGCTTCCTGACCTGCATACAGGTTTCTCAAGAGGTGGGTCAGGTGGTCTGGTATTCCCATCTCTTGAAGAATTTTCTGCAGTTTATTGTGATCCACACAGTCAAAGGCTTTGGCATAGTCAATCAAGCAGAAATAGATGTTTTTCTGGAACTCTCTTGCTTTTTCCATGATCCAGCGGATGTTAGCAATTTGATCTCTGGTTCCTCTGCCTTTTCTAAAACCAGCTTGAACATCTGGAAGTTCATGGTTCACATATTGCTGAAGCCTGGCTTGGAGAATTTTGAGCATTACTTTTCTAGCATGTGAGATGAGTGCAGTTGTGCAGTAGTTGGAACATTCTTTGGCATTGCCTTTCTTTGGGATTGGAATGAAAACTGACTTTCCAGTCCTGTGGCCACTGCTGAGTTTTCCAAATTTGCTGGCGTATTGAGTGCAGCACTTTCACAGCATCACCTTCCAGGATTTGAAATAGCTCCACTGGGATTCCATCACCTCCACTAGCTTTGTTCATAGCGATGCTTTCTAAGGCCCACTGGACTTCAGATTCCAGGATGTCTGGCTCTAGGTGAGTGATCACACCATCATGATTATCTGGGTCATGAAGCTCTTTTTGGACAGTTCTTCTTTGTATTCTTGCCACCTCTTCTTAATATCTTCTGCTTCTGTTAGGTCCATACTATTTCTGTCCTTTATCGAGCCCATCTTTTCATGAAATGTTCCCTTGGTATCTCTAATTTTCTTGAAGAGATATCTAGTCTTTCCCATTCTGTGGTTTTCCTCTATTTCTTTGCATTGATCACTGAGGAAGGCTTTCTTATCTCTCCTTGCTATTCTTTGGAACTCTGCATTCAGATGCTTATATCTTTCCTTTTCTCCTTTGCTTTTTGCTTCTCTTCTTTTCACAGCTATTTGTAAGGCCTCCTCAGACAGATATTTTGCTTTTTTGTATTTCTTTTCCATGGGGATGGTCTTGATCCCTGTCTCCTGTACAGTGTCACGCACCTCCGTCCATAGTTCATCAGACACTCTGTCTATCAGATCTAGTCCCTTAAATCTATTTCTCATTTCCACTGTTAGTTAAGTCGCTCAGTCGTGTCCGACTCTTTGCGACCCCACAGACTGTAGCCCACCAGGCTCCTCTGTCCATGGGATTCTTCAGGCAAGAATACTGCAGTGGGTTGCCATTTCCTTTTCAGGGGATTTTCCCGACCCAGGGATCGAACCCAGGTCTTCCATATTAGAGGCAGACGCGTTAACCTCTGAACCACCAGGGAAGCCCTCCTAAATGGTCTAGTGGTTTTCCCTACTTTCTTCAATTTAAGTCTAAATTTGGCAATAAGGAGTTCATGGTCTCAGCCACAGTCAGCTCCCGGTCTTG
This sequence comes from Nanger dama, assembly GCA_917880005.1. Lineage (NCBI taxonomy): Eukaryota > Metazoa > Chordata > Mammalia > Artiodactyla > Bovidae > Nanger > Nanger dama. The sequence continues at coordinate 5,958,795 of CAKJTW010000032.1, read as the reverse complement.
TTTTTGCTGACTGTATAGAGCTTCTCTATCTTTGGCTGCAAAGAATATAGTCAATCTGATTTCGGTGTTGACCATCTGGTGATGTCCATGTGTAGAGTCTTCTCTTGTGTTGTTGGAAAAGGGTGTTGGCTATGACCAGTGCATTCTCTTGGCAAAACTCTATTACCCTTTGTCCTGCTTCATTCAGTATTCCAAGGCCAAATTTGCCTGTTACTCCAGGTGTTTCTTGACTTCCTACTTTTGCATTCCAGTCCCCTATAATGAAAAGGACATCTCTTTGGAGTGTTAGTTCTAAATGGTCTTGTAGGTCTTCATAGAACCATTCAACTTCAGCTTCTTCCACGTTACTGGTTGGGGCATAGGCTTGGATTACTGTGATATTGAATGGTTTGCTTGGAAATGAACAGAGATCAACTCTGTTGTTTTTGAGATTGCATCTAAGTACTGCATTTCAGACTCTTTTGTTGACCATGATGGCTACTCCATTTTGTTGACCATGATATGCTATTACCACAATGCATAGAAACAATATTTTGAACATTTGCTTACTTAAACTAAGAGGTATTACATTAAAAGCAATAGTTGAGAATTCCTTGTTGAAGTATAGTTGATTTACAATGTTGTATTAGTTTCAGTTGTACAGCAAAGGGATTTAGTTTTATATCTATCTATCTATCTATATATATATATACACATATATAAAATTTTCAGATTCTTTTCTGTATAGGTTATTACAAGGAGTTGAATATAGTTCCCTGTGCTTTACAGTAGTAGGTCCTTGTTGTTTATCTATGTCATAGATAGTAGTATGTACTGTTAATTCCAAACACCTAATTTATTCCCTTCTCCCCCTGTGGTTACCATGTTTTTTTTTTTCTATGTCTGTGAGTCTATTTTGTAAATAAATTCATTTGTATCTTTTTTAGATTCCACATGTAAGTGATATCATATGTCTGCCTTTCTCTGTCTGATTTCACTTAGTATTGTGACCTATAGGTCCATCCACGTTGCTGTGGATGGTATGATTTCATTCTCTGATGGCTGAGTAGTATTCCATCGTATACCTGTGCCACATGTTTATCCATTCACCTGTTGATGAACATTTAGGTTGTTTCCATATCTTGGTTATTATCAATAGTGCTGCAATGAACACTGGCGTGCGTGGATCTTTACAAATTAGAGTTTTCCTCTTTTCTCAATAGATGTCCAGGAGTAGGATTGTTGAATCAAGTGATAATCATGTATTTTTAGTTTTTAAAGGAACCTCCATACTATTCTCCAACCAATTTACATTCCCACCAACAGTGTAGGATGGTTCCTATGGGTTTTTTCCCTAGCTATCCAAGTGACATATATTCACTGTAGGAAATATAATAGAGCACAAAGAAAATAGTAGCAATTACCTGTGTAATTACCACTCAGCTTTGTGGTTTAGTTGCTAAATCGTGTCTGAGTCTTGCGACCCCATGGACTACAGTCTGCCAGATTCCTCCGTCCATGAGATTTTTCAGGCAAGAATACTAGAGTGGGTGGCCATTTCCTTTTCCAGGGGATCTTCCAGACCCAGGAATCGAACCTGGGTCCTCCTCATTGCAGGTGAATTCCTGCATTGCAGGTGGAGTCTTTACCAACTGAGCTACAAGGGAAGCCCTACCACTCAGTTTTATCTCTTTGTTAATATTTTGGTATATTTCCTTTTGGAGAAGGCAATGGCACCCCCACTCTTGCCTGGAATCTCCCATGGATGGAGGAGCCTGGTGGGCTGCAGTCCATGGAGTTGCTAAGAGTCGGAGTCGCTAAGAGTCAGACACGACTGAACAACTTCACTTTCACTTTTCACTTTCATTCATTGGAGAAGGAAATGGCAACCCACTCCAGTGTTCTTACCTGGAGAATCCCATGGACAGAGGAGCCTGGTGGGCTACCATCTGTGGGGTCACACAGAGTCGGACACGATTGACGATGATGTGTGATATTTCCTTTAGATCATATTGTTTGTTTTTAAAATGGGATGATACTATACACACTTGGAGTTTTTCACAATGATACATGTCACAAACATTTTCCCATAATATTGATACTTCATGACATAATTTTTTTCTTTTTAATTTATTTTTTATTGAAGGATAATTGCTTTACAGAATTCTGTTGTTTTCTGTCAAACCTCAACATGAATCAGCCATAGGTATACATATATCCCCTCCCTTTTGAACCTCCCTCCCATCTCACTCCCCAAGCCACCCCTCTGGCTTATGTAATATTTGGCTGTACAGAAGTGCCATAATTTATTTGACCACTTTCTGTTGTTGGGAATTATAGTAGTTTTCAGTTTTGGCTCTTAGGTATAATGTTGTAATTAACATTTGTATCTAAGTATTTTCTCACATCTATGATTATATCTTGAGGCTAAACTTTTAGAAGTGGAAATTGAGTTGCTAGAGAAAAGTGTTATACAAAATTATGTTGCTAACATAATTTAAATTACATATAAATCAATAAGATATGAAGAAAAGAATAATATACTTTAATGAAATATGTGAGAGTTTCTTACAAATATAATTAACTTTTTTAGCATTTTGGTTGGACTGTGTTCTTAATAATCCCTGGGGAAGTTATTATTATTATTATTATTATTTTGCTTCTATTTTTTAAAATTTTATTTTTACTTTATTCTACTTTACAACCTGGGGGAAATTAAAGAACAAACTGTCCCTCAACAGTCTCAGAAAAGCAGAATTTGCTAGTTCAATCCTAGTTCCAAAGTCTTCCCTTAGGCTTTTGTGGTAATAAAGGAATTGCTGCTTCATATCACACCGGCAGAGCAAAGAGTAAAATATTTACTTCGAAATATCTTCTACCTGGCAGGAATTTGGAATTTTAAAATCGTCTCTCAAATATTTCAGAACTACAAAATACAATAAGCTTTGAATTAAGAATTAATTAGACTTTTCTTTCCCCTACTGTTTGTTCAATTTTTAAGAGCAAAAAAAAAAAAAAAAAAGCACAGAATACAATTAACTCTTAGCCTTGAATCATTTTAATGTGTGCTGCTGCCTAAAAGTTGGGGACCAGATGACTTCTTGAGATCTTTTCCAGCTCAGTATATAAATCCAACTTTTATATTCAATGAGCTTTAACTTGGAGAACTTATCACCCCTTGCTCAGCCAGCCCCTCTCCTCTTTACCACATGTTTTCTTGGTGCTCTAATTTTCCTTTTATGCTCACAGAGGGTGTCTGCCAACCACCACTGTTGCAATTAGCAATGTTTTTACATGAACATTAATCTAACAATGAGGGTGACATGAGCAGAATGCCAAGTTCAGTCGTGAGCGTGGAACATTCTTAGAACATTAACAAAGATGTTGAAGTATTGATTTAAGATCTGATGTAATACAATTATACTTGAGAGTACAAGTATAATGCTCAAAAGCGTAATCCTTGAAATGCAAAGGAAAGTCAGTGCTCTTTTTATACAAACCCTTCAGTGGGAAAGATGAAAGGAAACCCATCACAATGTTATATATTATTTATCCTCTTTGGTCCACTAAACTATAGTTTTGCAACTTAACACAGGTTTTGTCTTTAGTACGAATCTCTTGCTCTAACATACTCTGTAAATGATTTATATTCCTTCCTTTGGTTAAGCTTTTAGTTGCTGCTAGCTGAGGTGTGTGTGTCTGTGTGAGAATCTGTGTTGAGTATTGTGGTGGTCACCTGTTGGCTGACCCCCAGTATCCATGCCCCACTGAACCTTTTCCAACAGTCCCCACATCCACTGGATCGGAGATCTATCGTTACCCTCAAATATCTTTCTTCAGGGCTGGAACAAATGACAAGTACTGGCCCAAAGAGGACATTCTCTTGTACTGACTACATTGATTATATCAGAGATGGTCTTAGCCTTGCTCTTGGCCTATAGCAAATTTCAGAACTATTACTGGTACTTCTGAAACACATTTCTTTCTTTCTTTGTAGTGTAGGATGTAAAGTTATGATTCTATTGTTACTTTGCCAACATATAACATGCTAACCTCAGAATCAATCCAAAACACCAAGAAGGGAAAACTGAGAAAAATTAGAGAACTGTAACTCAGATTGGGCCACACCTTAAGGAAAATGTTACCATTGTTGTGTGATCCAGTTTGAATTTCTATCACTTGCAACTGAAAATACCCTAACTGATGCAGAATCTCTAAGTGGTTATGGCCTTGGGGAGCATGGAGGAAGCCAAATGGTTCTGTCCTTCTTCTAGAACCCACTAGTTAAAGACAAGATTAAGAGGAAGTATGGAGAGATAAGAAGTCAACCCACCGTGATGGTTAGTTTATGTGACAACTTGATTGGGCTAAGGAATTTCCAGATGGCTGGTAAAGCATTATTACTGGTCATGTCTGTGAGGGTGTTTCTGGAAGACGTTAGCATTTGAGTTGGTTGACTGAGTAAAGAAGATCATTCTCACCAGTGCAGATGGGTCTTATCCAATTTGTCGGGGCCTGAGTAGAGCAAAGCGTGGAGGAAGGATGAATTTCCTCTCTTTGCTTGAGCTTGGACATCCCTTTTGTCCTGCCCTCAGACATTGGCAGTCCTGGCTCCTGGACCTTCAGACTTGGACCAGGACTTGTCCCGTTAACCCCTATCCCCTGATTCTTGAACCCTTTGGATTCAGACTGATACTTGTACCATCAGCTCCCTTGGTTTTCAGATCTCTGAACTCAGACTGAATCACACCACTAGCTGGTTTTCCAGCTTGTAGGTGGCTGACCAGGGATCTTCTTGGCCCCCATAATTGTATAAGCCAATTCCCATGATAAGTCTCTCTCTCTTTCTCTCTCTCTCTCACACACTCACACAAAAGCTATGTATGCTGTGGCTCATCCCCTGTCCTTAGACATGTTCCTACATGACTTTTGACTAAGAGCCTGGCAGTCTTTGTCTCCTTAGCCCTGAAACAGAGCAATTCATTCTACTCTGCTCTTTGGAGATTCTGAGCTCATCTGTTTAGCCTCCTTCTCTTAAAAGCTACAAGTGTAAAAGATATATTGAGGGGGAGATCAGCTCTGTAGTTAAGATGGGCTTCCTCCCTCCAGCAGGAGTTTGCCTCCTAGATATGTGGAATGTCAGTGACTTCACTCTGCTGGTCCAAACCCAGCCTCCCTGCTTCCTTCACACAGCCCCAGACTCAACAGACGTCTCTTGGGGAAACCAGCCACATTGCTGCTCCTCAAAATTTCAACCTGTCATGCCAGCTGTGCACAAAACTTCACTGGTTTCTCTTTCCTCCAGCAGAGAGGAAAAGGCTAAACCCAATCATCTGGTCTGGTATCTAAAAAAACATGCTTTTGTCATTTTTTCAGGTTTCTGATGCTGCACAGAAACATTGTGCAGCCATGACCTATTTCTCTTCGAAAGTGAAGATGGCTGTGGATGCCACCTTAATGTATTTAGGGTGGGAGCTCAAGAAGTGGTCCTTGATACAAGCAACTTATGTAGCTCAACTCCAGAAAAATAAATGATCCAATAAAATGGCCAAAGAACTAAATAGGCATTTCTCCAAAGAAGACATACGGATGGCTAACAAACACGTGAAAAGATGCTCAACATCACTTATTATCAGAGAAATGCAAATCAAGACCACAATGAGGTACCATTTCACACCAGTCAGAATGGCTGCGATCCAAAAGTCTACAAGCAATAAATGCTGGAGAGGATGTGGAGAAAAGGGAACCCTCTTACACTGCTGGTGGGAATGCAAACTAGTACAGCCACTATGTAAAACAGTGTGGAGATTCCTTAAAAAATTGCAAATAGAACTGCCTTATGATCCAGCAATCCCACTGCTGGGCATACACACTGAGGAAACCAGAATTGAAAGAGACACATGTACCCCAATGTTCATTGCAGCACTGTTTATAATAGCCAGGACATGGAAACAACCTAGATGTCCATCAGCAGATGAATGGATAAGAAAGCTGTGGTACATATACACAATGGAGTACTACTCAGCCCTTAAAAGAATAAATTCGACTCAGTTCTAATGAGATGGATGAAATTGGAGCCGATTATACAGAGTGAAGTAAGCCAGAAAGAAAAACACCAATACAGTATACTGACACATATATATGGAATTTAGAAGGATAGTAATGAAGACCCTCTATGTGAGACAACAAAAGAGACTCAGAGGTATAGAACGGACTTTTGGACTCTGAGGGAGAGGGAGAGGGTGGGATGATTTGGGAGAACGGCATTGAAACATGTGTACTATCTTGTAAGAATGAAGTGCCAGTCTATGTTCAATACAGGATGCAGGACTCATGGGGCTGGTGCACGGGATGATTCAGGGAGAGGATGTGGGGTGGGAGGTGGGAGGGGGCTTTGGCATTGGGAGATCGTGGACACCTGTGGCTGATTCATGTCAATGTATGGCAAAACAAATACAGTATTGTAATGTAGAATAAAGTATTAAAAAAATAAATTGCTAAAGTTAAAAAAAAAAAAAAAGAAGAAGAAGAAGTGGTCCTTGAATTTCTGTCCTAGTAGCTACTTGACCTTGGCAAATTCACTTAACATCTCTTAGGGATGATAATGGCTACTTCTTTGGATTCTCACATGGATCAAGAGAAATAATATTTATATAAAGCACTTTTAAGGAAAAAATGTGCTTTAAATAAAAGGCAGTCTTTTAAAAATTCATCTATGCATTCATTCAAAGACATTTATTGAATACTTAATACTTGCCAGACATTCTGCTAGGAGCAGGTGGGGGAAGTGAATGAGTTAGACTTGGAAACATGGTCTCGCAAGAAGCTCACAATTCTAGTGAGGAAAGTGATTATGTAATAATTCAGTAACAGAACTGTATCACACAGTTATCGACATAAGTATGAGATAAAATGACCTGGAGAAAGGAAGGAATAATTTATTATACTCTGCTAAGGTAGAGACTTCCTAATGAAAGACTTGCCAGAGAATGTGAGGTTTTAACTGAATTCTTATGTTCACTGATAGTTTACAGACAGAAAAAGAATATATCTCACCTGGCTCTTATGTTGTTGCCTCTTATAAAGTCATTACTCAAAAGCAGTTAGAAGATTATATAATAATTGACTTAAACTAATTTTAAGCAATGATTTTTAAAATGTCAAGTCTATCAGTCCATACAGAAATTGAGTGCAGTGCAAATGTTAAGATTTTTTTTTAAAACAGTGGAAAGGACTGTGGAAATGAGACTTATCATCTTATGTTAGTTCCAGAACATACTGGTAATATTTATTGCAGTTGCATTGAGAGGCTTTGCGTATTAAAGAATATTTTGTTATCCAAAATCGCTTGAAATAAATGACTCCCAGAAAGACATCTATTCAAAAAAAAAATTTTTAAGCTATAGCATGAAACCATCAATGAAATATAATAGTCTATCTCACAGCACATTTGAAAAATATGTGAAATTCCCTTGCTGAATTGTCTAATGCTATTAAGAATTCTTTGCCCTTAAGCAATTCTTCATACTGCATAAGAATATACCTTGTGTTTTTAGGAAGAAAAATGACAGTCATTACCAGAATCAACAAACAACAAATAGCATTAATTTGCCTGAGATTGTGTTTTACAAGAAAACGTTTAAATGTGTGTGGTTCTTATGCTGAAGTCTTCTAAATGTTTTTAAGGTAAATAATAAATATTAATATTTTGCTCACGAAGGCATTAGGTAAGCAAAATATTAATAATCTAATGTATCAATAACTGTTAAAAATAAAAACCATCATATTTCTGACCTGATATAAAACATCCATGACATCAGGGTTGTACATTCATATAGAATGCTGTGGTTGAAATTAATTTCACACAGTCTATAAAACTCGACTAATTTAGGTTTCTCTGATTTTTGCCAGAATCAACAAGTCATAAATGTGTATCACTGTGAAAGAAAAAAGGTGAAAAATTCCTTTGCAGATGCTTACCTTGAAACATTTATGGATTTAGCTGACTTTTATACTCACTATTTTACTCTATGCAGATTTCTAATATCTTTAGTTCTGTATCAGTAGTTTCTTTTTTGATTAAATTCACAACGTATAACTTCTGCTTTTTTAAACAACATTTATATGGAAGTACATCACCTGCATAGGAAGATCTTCATGGTATATTAAGGGGAATTATTGGGCTCTAAGCTTATTTTGTGAAATATATTATGTGAGTGTGGGAAAGTAGTCTAGGGCAGATACTAACTGCATAGGATAATCACCTGGGGAAACTTTCAAAACCATCCGGTGACCAGACCCCACTTCAGTCTGATGAACTCAGCATCTCTGGGTGGGGACCCTCGAGCAGCTACTTCAAAACTCCCTGGGTGATCCTAATAGACAGCCAAGAAGTGGAGAGGTACTGATAGACACACACACACACTTGAAGCTGAGCTACCCCATGTGGCTTTGGGAAAGTGTATATTCTTCTTTTGCTTATCTGTGTTGTCTGCAATAAATATGTACATCTTCTACAATTAACATGTAATTGGATAAATGTAACTTTTGAAAAGCAATAAAAATTGGATGGAATGATGGATAAAGGAAGGATGAGAAGAAGCGAGTGGAGGAGAAAAAGGAAGGAAGGAAGGAGGGAGGGAGCAAAGTTTTTAAATTGAACTTAACCCTGCATCGACACAAGGATTCGGGGCAGCAGGGAGGCCAAAGACCTGGTGTCCTGCTGTCGTCAGAAGTGGCTAAAAACGCTTCAGGAGCAAAGGGGTGAGTGGAAGGAGGAGCTGTCATCTGCCGAGTATCACGCGTCGCTGCTTTACTTTTTATGCCATTTGATCTCAGTACCTACCCGGCAGGGTTGATGCATCGTCCTTCTTTCACAGATGGGAACATTGGCTCTCAGAGAGGTGACATATTGCGCTGAGTCTAGTATCTGAATACTGGGCGAGCCCAAGCTGCTTTCCTGCTCAAGCCCAGCTTCTGTGATGAGGAAGAGAAGATGGCTGAACACAAGGCAGTTTTCCTTTATGTGTCTGATAGCAATGGCTCTTGTTTCTTTACTTCTGCGGAGAACTGATAGCTGCTCAAAGCTTTTAGGTGTCACTTCTGCCAAGTCCCACCTCCCATTGCTTGCTCTTGGATGACCACAAACGCTTCACTGGGTGGAGCTTGACAAATGGCTTTGTTAGACAAATTGTCCTGACCTTCTACTGAAGAACAGTTGCTGCCACTTCATGATTATGCCCCAACAATACATTAAAAAACCCACCAGCTTTGTCTGTAAACGTGGCTGGGCCATGCGTCACTGTGTGCACAGTAATTTGGCTTCCAGCTAGCATGATTTGACAGCTGCCAGCGGTAGATGATAAACAGCAAAAAGAAAAAGAGGATCTAAGTGGTGAAAGTTACAGAAGCCAGAGAGTCGGGCAAGAGAAAATATAATTTAGATCTGACAGCTCAGATCTAAATAATAATAATAATAAGTAAATTAGTCATGTAAAATAGTATGCCTATCAAGTTTTTAAAGTGAATGAACCCATGGAACTCAACTCTCATTTTTACATGCTTTCTAATGCCAGTGCTACACACATCTACATTTCACTATTATGTATTTTTGATTAAAATAAAATGTTCGTGTTTAAAGTGAGAGCATTCTAATTTCCTCTTGTGTTCTTCATTGCCTCAAGTTTCTATTAGACAAAATCAAATACAATTAAAATTCACCATATTTATTGGCTTACTTTATTTACTGGTTGGTAACCCCAAGTAAACTTAAGAGCACAGTAAACGTAAAAGTGGAAGTCGCTCAGTCATGTCCATCTCTTTGTGACCCCATGGACTGTAGCCTGCCAGGCTCCTCTGTCCATGGAATTCTCCAGGCAAGAATACTAAAGTGAGTTGCCATTCACTTCTCCAGGGGATCTTCCCTGACCCAGGGATCAAACATAGTAGTAGCCCAAATAACGTCAAACAATCCCAAATGCTCAAGATAGTGTCTGGTATTTTGGGTGTAAGCATCTTCATTGTAGACATCTTTGCTGCAAGGATTTTTGCTGCATAACACTGGCCATGAGGCAATTTTGTCACAAAAGGTAAAATAAAAATTAGAAGGGCATTAAAAAGGACATAATGAAACATGAAAAATGAATAACAAAATTTAAAAGACTTTATTCAAATAAAAGACATTTGAATACATTTAATATGTGTGTTGATTCATGGCAATACTATACAAATAACTGATTTTATTTTGTGGGTTATTCCTAAGCATTTGTCTTCTACATCTTTTATCCAGAGTAATTATCATATATATAATATATATATTGATATATATATTTGATACAATATTGATATTGTATATGTTGATTATATTGATATTGATACAGTATATATATGTATATTGTATGTGAGTTTGTCTGATGGAAACTTGAGGCAATGAACACAGGAGGAAATTAAAATACTCTCATTTTAAACATGAACATTTTCTTTTAATCAAAAATACATAACAGTGAAATGTAGATGTGTGTAGCACTGGCATTAGAAAGCATGTGAAAATGAGAGTTGAGTTCCATATATATGTATATATATATATATCCATATATATATCAAATATATAAATATATAACTATCAATATCAAATATATATATATATTTGGCTGGTTAAATTTTTTCTCTCATTCTGAACTGTCCATTTTCGTTTTCACTAAAATTTCTTTCTTCTTCAAGAGAGGTGTAAGTTTCCAAACACTAGGATGCACATCTAACTGAGATTTGTATTGCGTTGTGAAAGTAGCTACATTATTGTTTGTTCTTTGTATATTGTCACATGTCCATTGAGAGGTGTTCCAAAGTTTTATGAGAAATGTGGGTTCATTCGATTCTGCACTTTTGAGTTCTCAGCTTCTTTCTCCCCCAAAATAGTGTTTCAAAATAAACAAATTTTGGGGGGCAAACCATTAACATCTGCCTGTTCAATAAAGCTGTCAATTACATCACTAACTGAAGAGGTACTAATGCATTTCAATTAGCTCAAACCAAACTGTCAAACCAAACTCTTAATCACTTATTTAATCTTTTATGGCAAAACTGCCCTGTGGCCTATTAGTTACATGGCTGAAATGTTTGCTGCAAAAATGCTTGGGGCAAAGATGTCTACAGCAAAAATGCTTATGGGAAGGTACCTAGAACCACTTGATACGGTGTCCTCAATCAATTGTCCTTCCTCTGAGCACACTTGACACATGTCTTCCAAGTGGTTTTTCTTGAACAGGAGGGAATGAAAGTATGTGTCACTCAGTCATGTCTGACTCTTTGCAGCCACATGGATTATAACCCATCAGGCTCTTCTCTGTTGATGAGATTTCCCAGGCAAGAATACTGGAGGGTGTAGCCATTCCCTTCTCCAGAGGATCCTCCTGACCCAAGGGTCAAATCCAGGTCTCCTGAACTGCAGGCAGATTCTTTACCTTCTAAGCCACCAGGGAAGCCCATGGACTGAACAAGAGAATATTAATAGCTCTGGAGTCAAGTGTTCTGAGTTTGAACGCTTTTGTTGTTTAGTCGCTCAGTCTTGTCCGACTCTTTTTGACCACCATGGACTGCAGCAGACCAGGATTCCTTATCCTTCACTATCTCCCAGAATTTGCTCAAACTCATGTCCATTGAATTGGCCATGCCATCCAACCATCTCATCCTCTCTTGTTCCCTTCTCCTCCTGCCTTCAGTCTTTCCTAGCATCAAGGTCTTTTCCAACGAGTTGGCTCTTCCCGTCGGGTGGCCAAACTACTGAGCTTCAGCTTCAGGATCAGTCCTTCCAATGAACATTTAGAGATAGTTTCCTTTAGGATTAACTGGTTTGAGCTCCTTGGGGTCCAAGGGACTCTCGATAGTCTTACACAGCACCACAGTTCAAAACATCAACTCTGCAGCACTCAGCCTTCTTTACGGTCCAGCTCTCATATCTGTACATGACTGCTGGAAAAACCATAGCTTTGACTATACTGAACTCTGCCATCAAAGTAATGTCTCTGCTTTTTAAAACAGCGCCTAGGTTTGTCATAGCTTTTCTTCCAAGGAGCAAGCGTCTTTTTATTTCATCACTGCAATCAACATCTGCAGTGATTTTGGAGCCCAAGAGAATAAAGTCTGTCATTGTTTACATTGTTTCCCATCTATTTGCTATGAAGTGATGGGATCGGATGCCATGATCTTTGTTTTTTTGAATGCTGACTTTTAAGTCAGCTTTTTCACTCTCCTCTTTCACCTTCATCAAGAGGCTCTTTAGTTCCTCTTCGTTTTTTGTCAATAGTGTGATGTCATTTGCATATCTGAGGTTATTGATATTTCTCCTGGCATCTGATTGATTCCAGTCAGTAATTCAACCAGCCCAGCGTTTGGCATGATATACTCTGCATATAAGTTATAAAGCAGGTAACAATATACAGCCTTGATGTACTCCTTTCCCAATTTTGAACCAGTTCATTGTTCCATGTCCAGTTCCAACTGTTGCTTCTTGACCTGCATACAGGTTTCTTAGGAGGCAGGTAAAGTGGTCTGGTATTCCCATCTCTTGAAGAATTTTCCAGTTTGTTGTAATCCACACAATCAAAGGCTTTGGTGGAGGCAATGAAGCAGATGTTTTTCTGCAGTTCCCTTGCTTTTTCTCTTATCCAACAGATGTTGGCAATTTGATCTATGGTTCCTCTGCCTTTTCTAAACTCAGCTTGTACATCTGGAAGTTCTTGGTTCGTGTACTGTTGAAGCCTAGCTTGAAGGATTTTGAGCATTACCTTGCTAGCATGTGAGATAAATGCAATTGTGCAGTAGTCTGAGTATTCTTTGGCATTGTCCTCCTTTGGGATTGGAATGAAAACTGACCTTTTCTAGTCCTGTGGCCACTGGTGACTTTTCTAAATTTGCTGACATATTGAATGTAGCACTTTAACAGCATCCTCTTTTAGGATTTTAAATAGCTCAGCTGGAATTCCATCACCTCCCCTAGCTTTGTTCATAGTAGTGCTTTTTAAGGCCCACTTGACTTCATACTCCAAGATGTCTGGCTGTAGGTGAGTGATCACATCATTGTGGTTATCTGGGTCATTAAGACCTTGTTTGTATAGTTCTTCTGGAGGACATGGTTTAATATCCTCCAGAATGCTAGCGTTACTATTTATTGACTATGTGAGCTGATAAAGTTGACTAGTTGCTCTGAGACTTAGTGTCTATATTTTCAAAGTTGGGATAAAATGTTTCCCATGTTCCTCTTAGGAAAGTTTCAAGAGTGAGTACGTATCAAGTGCCTGACCTAGCACTTAATACAGGGTAGGCACTTAACAAATTTTAGCTCATACCCACATTTGATTATCATTAACGTTGCCTCCAACCCACTCCAGCCTGTAGAATATTATTATCATCATATTGATTCCCTTTGAATATTATACCATGTCTTCCAGAACCTACATGCTCACTGGAAGTGGGGACAATGCCCAGTCTTTTATAAAGATCCCATAAGCACGAACTCCAGTGATGGACAGTAACCAATGTCCTTGACTAACCAATCTTTCAACCAGGTGTGATTTGGGTATATGACTAGGACAGGTTTATCAATATCAGTTGTCTATTGATACACTGTGTTCAGAAAACCTGGCGATGGCTATTACCTTTTTAGTTCTAGCCAGGTATTTTCCAATATTCATTAAAAGCATAGAATTTTAAACCATTGAAATCAATATACACTATGAAGCAACATTTGAACGTATACATTCTGCTAAGACAGAGCATTACTTAAGAAAGGCTGTTGATCTTTTAGTTGTAAACACACAAGCCCAGGCTATGCTTCAGGAAAGTATCATGTGGCCCATCTGTAGATAAGATCACATCAGTTTTAAAAATGCATTTTTTCCCCCAATACAACTTTATTTACAAAAACAAGCAATAAGCTGGATTTGGTTCATGAGCCATACTTGACTGACCCCGTCAAACCTCCACCAGTCCTAGATTATCTCTTTGTTTACAAAATATTTCTCCAAAAGGATTCAATACTATTGTTTTTTCTACTAACTAAATCTTAATTATGTTCAAGTTTACCCTCTCTTAGTTTGCACCCAGAGCACCATGATGAGAATTTGGTATCTTTCTAAAGCTCCAAGCCACAGAAAATCTCTTGGCTTACTACCATAGATGCTTGTCAGGTCCATTGTGCAGAATTCTGCATCATTAAAAAAATGTCTGATGCTTTCTTGGATGAGATCCAAGACAAACATGCCTTAGAGTCTGTTGCCCCCTGAGTCTCACAGCCTTCCAGATGCAATATGTTATTTTGCAGTCCTGGAGACAATTCTTGAAATATCTGTCACCTGAAAATATTCCCTGATCTATCATATAAAGCAATGTGTGCCTTGAGGAGAAGATCATTCCTTATTCATCTCAGCAGCCTTTGCAGACAGAGTATACAGTACTGAGAATTCAGTAGGCGCTAAGTAACTGTGGGTTGATATTGAACTATTAGATCAAGTATGTTTCAGGGCAGGAAAAATTAATGGACTGAAGAAATACTTTGCTTTTCACATTTTGATTTTTAGAAGTGATTCTCATCGCCTTACTATAGCTGAGAGTCAGTCCTGAGCATTAGTTGATCTCTTTCATGGCTGGGATAATTCCTACAAGTTAGAAAGCCTGTTAACTATGTGTGGAGCTTTGGATAGAGTTGTACATATTTCAAGTCAAATTTCTCCTAAATATTTTTGCCTGTGAATATTTCTCCCCCAGTTCCTTCTTAAGTTTCAAACACTTCAAAACATTAACACCAACAAAGTTTAAATCAACCTGTAAAACCATGGACTATAAACTAGCATTTGGAAAAGACAGGCTTCTCCATTTAGGCATCAAAATAATGGAATTTTTGAATAACATTCCAAATGGGAGTCATCATCCGTTGTAAATTAGATCACTTTAAGAAGTTTGCCAAACATCCCATTTAGTGAACTGGTCAAGAGGTAAATTAGATATGTTGCTAATTACTATATTATCCTATAGCTGGAAAAAAGAAAAGCCAGGAGTGAGACAACCGTCACTGTTGAATTAAAGCGAAAATCTAAAAAGCTGGGATATTCAATGCCAGCAGAGTTTCAGTAAAACTGGCATTCTCGGGCACTGCTGATAGCAGTAAAAATGATACATTTCTGGAAAGCAATTTGGGAAGCCACAAAGGAGTTCCTAGCTTCTGATCCAGACTTCTGGGATTTTATCCTGAGAAACTTATCCAAACATGAAGGAAAGTGATCTGCATGAAGGTGTCCACTGCAGTGTGATTCACACTGAAAGGAAAAGAAAAGTGACAATAACGCAGCATTGAAGGAAGTCACAGGGTATCTCCTCTGTGGAATGATAATTTTTAGAACAATTATGGAACCCACGCTGCTGCTGCAGCGGCTTCAGTCGTGTCCGACTCTGTGCGACCCCATAGACGGCAGCCCACCAGGCTCCCCCGTCCCTGGGATTCTCCAGGCAAGAACACTGGAGTGGGTTGCCATTTCCTTCTCCAATGCATGAAAGTGAAAAGCGAAAGTGAAGTCACTCAGTCGTGTCCGAGGCTTAGCGACCCCATAGACTGCAGCCTACGAGGCTCCTCCGTCCACAGGATTTTCCAGGCAAGAGTCCTGGAGTAGGGTGCCAAATAGCAATATCCAAAAAATGCTTGGAGAATGTTGAATTAGAAAAAAAATTGTAGGGACTTCCCTGGCAATCCAGTGGCTAAGACTTAGCATTTTCACTGCATGGGGCACAGGTTTGATCCTTTATTGAGGGAATTAAGATCTCACATGTGGCAAGGTGCAGCCAGAAAAGAAAAGAAAATTGTAAAATACGAAGTCTCGTTGTGGTATAGCAGCAGCTATGTAACAAGGGCACGTATTCCAAAAGGAGTAGCCATAGATACACCAAGAGTAGGGACAGTTGCTTTGTTAGAAATACAGCACTATGAGGATGTAGACGATTGTAAGTACTTTCTATTTCTTGAATATTGCCTATTGTGGTTGCAGTTAATACCTTAAAAATATGAAATGATATCTTCAGAGAAGGAAATTATCATTTCCTATTTCTTCTTTCAGTAAGTAACAAACTTAGGTGTCAGTAAGATCTTTCTTAAATTCAACCCGTATTTCTCATGCTGTCGTTTCAGTGTAGATATGCTGCTGCTAAGTTGCTTCAGTTGTGTCTGACTCTGTGCGACCCCATAGATAGCAGCCCACCAGGCTCCCCCGTCCCTGGGATTCTCCAGGCAAGAACACTGGAGTGGGTTGCCATTTCCTTCTCCAGTGCATGAAAGTGAAAAGTGAAAGTGAAGTCACTCTGTTGTGTCCGACTCTTAGCGACCTCATGGACTGCAGCCTACCAGGCTCCTCTGTCCCTGGGGTTTTCCAGGCAAGAGTACTAGAGTGGGGTGCCATTGCCTTCTCTGCAGTATATATACATATATATATGTGTATTTGAATTAAGATTTCCATCCTCTGTGTTTGTTATCTTAGTCAAGGGCACTGTAGTTCCATGGTTAAATTGTTTCAGTTATTTCTATTTCCTTGAGGTTACGTATACATGTATTTGGAATAGGAAGTTTAAACTATAAATGTGTGTGTGTGTATACTCAGTCCCTCAGTCATGTCCAACTCTTTGTGACCCAATGGACCCTGCCAGGCTCCTCTGACCATGGAATTCTCCAGGCAAGAATACTGGAGAGGATTGCCATTTCCTTCTCCAGGGGATCTTCCTAACCCAGGGCTCAAATCCACATCTCTTGTTTGGCCGGTGGGTTCTTTACCTCTGCACCATCTGGGAAGTTCACATATATGTATGTTTAATCTAATGAAAGCCTTTCATTTTAAAATCTTATTCAACCATCAGCTGCTTTTGCTGCAATCGAATGGCTGTTCACTGTAATTCTAAAATTCCATGGTTGTTCTCTACTCTCTTTGAGGACTTATTATTCTAAAGAGGAAAGTATGAAATAGTTCCCTTCAAGAGTAAACCAGGGGCATGATCTTTCTTGTACTGGAGGGCCCTTTTTAATTCCAAGGAAAAGAAACTGATGTTACTTCAGCTTTCCTCATGTGAATTAAAAAAAATTCAAACTTTTATGGTTGTACACAAGAATGTCACCAAGCTCCCTCTTGCCTTTTGAGTTGTGAAAACTTGAGCTATATTTGAGCAAAACTCAAATATCTAAGACTTATCTTTTGGGGACCTATCCCAGTAGTGCCATTTGCTATGTTGTCCATGGATGTGTCTTCTGCTCTGCAGAAAAATGTATCTGACAATGAAGGTTCAAGACGTGTTCTTCAGCTGTCACATGTGCGCTTACATTGTATAATTAAGAACCCAGGATCAAGTACTAGTTCTTTCACTTACTAAATGGATGTTTTATTCTTCAGTTCCTCGGTCATGTCCAAATCTTTGCAACCCCATGGACTATAGCCCACCAGGCTTCTCTGTCCACAGAATTTCCCAGGCAAGAATACTGGAGTAGGTTGCCATTTCCTTGTGCAGAGGCTCTTTCTGACCCAGGGATTGAACCCATATCTCTTGCTTGGGAGACAGGTTCTTTACCAGTGAGCTACCTGAAAAGCCAAATAGATGTATACCCTTCATCAAACAAAACAAAAAGCTCTCATTTCCCCTCTCGTTAGTCAAAATGAATAGATTACCTAAGGAAAACAAAGACTGCCTAATGAGGGTGAATTTCTTTAAGTGTGATAATAGGTTTTGGTGCTTTTAAAAAAGTTTATGATGACGTGTTCTATGTAAAATGTATTATGTAAATCCCATGTACATATTAGTGTGCGTACCCAAGACATGAATAAGATGATGATGGCTATACCATCGTCAGGGACATCTGCTGGTTCAGCCTCACTATGAAACAGCCACAGGTCTTAAACATCTTAACAACTGCTGGCTATGAGTCTGTGGGGTCGTAGAAATTGTATGGTCGGTTGTGTTTTGATTTTGACTGTGGTGAATCTTTGCTGCTGTACGCGGGCTTTCTCTGCTTGCAGTGAACAAGGGCGACTCTTCACTGCAGTGCACGGGCTTCTCACCGCAGTGGCAGCTCGTGTTGTAGCGCACGGGCTCCAGGCTTCGCGGGCTTCAGTAGTTGGTGTGCGGGGGCCCAGTAGCTGCAGCTCCTCAGCTCTAGTGTGGACTCAGTAGCCGTGGTGCACAGGCTTAATTGCTCCGCAGCATGTGGGATCTTTCTGGTGCAGGGATCAAACCTGTGTCCCCTGAGTTGGCAGGTAGACTCTCAACCACTGGGCCACCAGGGACGCCCTGAGGGGTCTTTATCTCATTTCCTTCTTGAATGGTATTTATAAAGTTATAAGAATACTTAGCCTAGAGAATCTCAACTATCACCCAGTGAATAGATATTAAGTATATTAACATCTTGATCCCCGTAGCTCTCAGGGCAGCCAGCCAGGGCCTGGGGTTGTGCTGGAGGCCCCAGAAAGACCCCTTTCTGTTGAGAGCTGGCTTATCTGTTCGTGCCAGAGTGCTGGACAAACACAGTCATTTTCTGTGTGTGCATATCAGGAAAAGGGTCAGGAAGCCTGTGATAAGCTCAGTCTCACTGGAGGTCATTTGTGCATTTAAGTGATATACTTCTGACTTGGCTTGACTCTGTATTAGTTCCCTTTCTAGCTGTCCCTACTTTGTTGCTCCAAATTATTTATTCGTTTTTGCACAAACACTGCTGCCTTTTCTAAATGTGGGGTGTCCAAGGACTGGGGTATCCGTTAAGAAGCAGCAAGATTCCTGGAAATGTGTGAATCTGCCTGGAGGCATCATAAAACGACCTTAGATCTATGACCTAGAGGTAGACGAGACAAGAAGGAAAAGTCGAATCCACACCAATTTCATTTAGGAAACGTGGAAATTTTTCAGGAGAAAATTAAGCTAATCAAATAATAAAACAATCTCAATGGACTTGCCCAACTGAACCAGGCTTGACACTGGATTAAGCATCCCTTGGTCTCAGTGGACTTGGGATGTGAGTGGATCCCAGATAGACAACAAAATTCAGACACTAACTCATGTAACCTTCACAGTGTCTAGCACGTAATCAAAGATTCTCAGGCAAAGAAGCAAGAGAATGTGACCCAAAAAGCAGTAATCAAAAGAAAAGTGTGTGTGTGTGTGTGCATGTGTGTGTGTCACAAGTGCATCTAAGCAAAACAGAAATAACAAAAAGCAAGCAAATGATGAATCTCACATTTAGCATCAAGCTATCCTTTGAGGGAAAGGCAGCAAGATGGGATAAGAAAGGAACACGAAGGCAGATATGGTTACTGGTTGTATTCTGGCCCTGGGTTGGATTATGTTAATCATTTTATTACATAAACGATGCTGTGAATGGATCAATGATGATGGTATATATTCAACCATAAGTTATGATTAACCTAATTCTATGCACTTGAAGCCCAGTGAGGGAAGTAAAACAGTAGGAAAAGAAAATGACACAGGATGTATGAAGGGTCTAGGGCAGGAAATGATATAACTTTCTAGAAAATAAAAAAGGTCAGTCTGATTGATACATTGAAAATCAACAAGATATGTCTCTCAAAGTACATTCTCATTGACCAGTCCTACAGAAGGATGTGTTTAAACAAGAATTCAGTCCGGTTAAACAAGAATGCTCATTTATGAAATCGTGATGTGAAGTACAACAGTCATAAGATCTGGAATGTTTAGCAGCCCATTTATAGCAGGGGCGGGCAGGGGGCAGGAGAACACGTCGCAGCACTCATTGACGGTTGGTTCCCATCCCTGTATCGCTGTAAAGCTCTGTACAAGGCAGTAGATATTAGTATTTGCCTTTCATATAAAGAAATCACATAGAACAAGACTGATATTGTGGAAGAACCCTTAAATGAGAGTTCTCTCTCTGCTGAGTGATATTAACCAAATTGTTCTCACTCAGTTATTGTTATCTGTAATAACTGCAGTTGGAATATTGGGACTTTTCAAATTGAGTTCCACAGAAGGCTAGCATTCCCTTGAGACATTAACAGGAGCTTAATGTGAAAGACTTCTGTAGTCAAGTAACATGTTAATTACTCTGAGAAGTTCTACAGTGAGGAAACCTAGGAGACTTCATTTATTTGCACTGTTTCTGAAACTTATTTGTCTATGACACATTCTTTTATCACCATCTTTCGAAACAGGACTTAAAGACTAGTCAGGACGTCTCAGGTTCTTTTCAGTGTTAAACCTAGATTCTTTTTGAAATCTATACAGTGTAAATGGTAGAGCTGGATTTAAACTAAGAGTGAGACTTAAGTGATAAACTCGGCTGAAGCAATGAAAGCAGTGTGTTTAGGCACACCAGCGGCACAGTTGATGGAGTGAACCATTGCAATAGTGCCCTGGCTTATGTGGAGGAGCCTCCATATTCTTTCTGAATTTGGTTATTTGCAGAGTTAAAATACAGAACTTGAGAACTTTTACTGACCCAAATTCTCCTGGAATCTCCCAGAATTGTTTCACAAATTTTGAGTGTCTACTATGTGTCAGGCATTGTTCTAGACACCAGCGTGACAGATGACACTAGTATGTGTCAGACTCACTTGTGCCCAGAGAAAACCGTAATTCAAAAAGACACGTAATCCCCAGTGCCCAGTGCAGCACTATTAGAATAGCCAGGACATGGAAGTGACCTAAATGTCCCTTGACAGATGAATCGATAAAGATGTGGTACATGTTTACAAAGAAATATTATTCAACCATAAAGAGGAACAAAATCGGGTCACTTGCAGAGATATGGATAGACCTAGAGACTGTCATACAGAGTAAAGTAAGTCAGAAAGAGAAAAACAAATATCACATATTAATGCATATATGTGGAATCTAGAAAAATGGTATAGATGATCTTATTTGCAAAGCAGAAATAGAGACACAGACCTAGAGAACAAATGTCTGGATACCAAGGGGGAACTGGGGGAATGGAAGGAATTGGAAGACTGGGATTGGAATATATACACTGTTGATACACTGTTAATACTACATAAAATAAATAACTAACGAGAGCCTACTATATAGCACAGGAAAATACCCGATGCTCTATGGTGACCTAAATGGGAAGGAAACTCGAGAAAGAGAGATATATGTATATGTACAGCTGATTCACTTTGCTGTGCGGTAGAAACTAACACATCATTGTAAAGCAACCAATAAGAATTAATTAAAAATTAGAAGAATCGCTTGTGCCCGTAGCGCAATTGGAGAAAGAGCAATTCAGCTAGTCGCCAGCAGATGGCAGTAGTAGTCAGCTGTTTAAGCAGTATATCGGCTTTGGGAATAAATGGAAATAACCACCTTCTTAATAATATAATAATTAACCACCTTCTTAACCCAGTCTCTAAATAAGAACTTCTCTGTGGTGTTGATGTGTGACCTTGGGACAGTCATTTAACCTCTCTGAGGTGAAGTTTCCCTGTATGAATAAGAGTGAGTAAAAAATGTTTTGAGGATTGGATGAGAAGATTTTAATTGCTTAGCATGACAGAAGTGTGGAGGGGAAAATTACTGACTGAAACTGCCCACCCTGGCCAGGCATCACAGTAACCCTATGCGTGAGTTATTTTACAACAGGAGGCCCTGGTAAGGAACACCGAAATAACAAGCCACGACCAACCGGAAGAATCCAGGAAAGGACTAAAGGAAATGCCACATGTCCTATCACCTCCTAGAATCCTTCTCAGGAAATCATCTTGGCTGAGCAATGCATGTGCAACTAGGAAGGACCCTGAGTCAGAATGATTAATCAGAGACAACCCAGAAACTATTAATAATCATATCACTGTAAAATCCGAGACTGTAAACCTCTTGCCAGAGCAGTCCTCCTGGGTTCCCTAACCCTCCTGCTCTCCACCTGGGCACTCGTTCCCAGTAAAGCCTCTTGCTTTGTCAGCACGTGTGTCTCCTAGGACAAATTATTTCCGAATGTCGGACAAGAGCCCACTTTCAGGCCCTGAGAAATGTCCCCCCCACTTCCTGCAACAGTTCAGTCACTCAGTTGTGTCTGACTCTTTGTGACCCCATGGACTGCAGCACACCAAGCTTCCCTGTCCATCACCAACTCCTGGAGCTTACTCACACTCATGTCTATTGAGTCGGTGATGCCATCCAACCATCTCCTCCTCTCTCATCCCCTTCTCCTCCTGCCTTCAATCTTTCCCAACACCAGGGTCTTTTCAAATGAGTCAGTTCTTCGCATCAGGGGGCCAAAGTATTGGAGTTTCAGATTCAGCATCAGTCCTTCCAATGAATATTCAGGACTGATTTCCTTTAGGATGGACTGGTTGGATCTCCTTACAGGCCAAGGAACTCTCAAGAGTCTTCTCCAACACCACAGTTCAAAAGCATCAACTCTTCGGCGCTCAGCTTTCTTTATAGTCCAACTCTCACATCTGTACATGACTACTGGAAAAACCATAGCCTTGACTAGATGGACCTTTGTTGGCAAAGTAATGTCTCTGCTTTTTAATACACTGTCTAGGTTGATTGCTTTTCCTCCAAGGAGCAAGCGTCTTTTAATTTCATGGCTGCAGTCACCATCTGCAGTGATTTTGGAGCCCAAGAAAATAAAATCTCTCACTGTTTCCATTGTTTCCCCATCTATTTGCCATGATGGAATTGGATTCCATGATCTTTTTCTGAATGTTGAGTTTTAACTTCCTTCAACAGAAGGACTCATAAAAGTATTTATTCAGTATGGTCTATACTGTTTTCGCACCACTTGACAAAATGTTGATTTGTAAAATCAGACGGTTAAAAGAGGTATTTCTCCATAGAGCAATAATAATATTAACAACAGAAATTTTAACAATGGAGAAATAGGAGATAAAAATAACTAAAGATGTAATGGGGGGGGTGCAAAACACACTTAAAGTAATCATTTGAAAGAAAGCCAGAAAGTGGGCAGTCACTCTAAAAGTTATCTGTGAGAAAAGCTGCACTGGGTTTTCGTTGCTGCGTGAGGGCTTTCTCTGTTTGCCCTGCACAGGCTTCTCACTGCAGTGGCTTCTCTTGTTGCAGAGAATAGGCTCCAGGGCGCTCGGACTTGAGTAGCTGCAGCTCACAGGCTCAGTAATTGTGGCAAAGGGGCCCAGTTGGCCCGAGCCATGGAAATCTTCCCCAGGCCAGGGATCAAACCCGTGTCCCCTGCTCTGGCAGGCAGATTCTTCTCCACTCGACCACCAGGGAAGTCCGGGCAGATTTTATAATTGCTGCTTTTCTCATAGAGAGCTTTTAGAGTACCTTGGTTGTCTGATAACTCCCTAGTTGTAAGAACTCAAGGCTGCGTGAGGCTGCGTGTGTGCTCAGTTGTGTCCAACACTTGGAGGCCCTACAACTGTAGCCCACCAGGTTCCTCTGGCTATGGGATTTTCCAGGCAAGAATACTGGAATGGGTTGCCATTTCCTCCTCCAGAACTCAGCGGAGCTGTGAATTACTTGTAGATTGCCTATTTATCTGGGGAGGCAGGAGGTAGTTGGCTTGCTAATGGAGCTGCTACCTAGATAGCCAAGGGAACCCCAGGGCTATTAGAAAGTGAAAAGTTTGACTTAAGCTTATTGTTTCCTGGACAAAGGAGACAATTGTTTCAAGACCTCTGGACCTCTGGAATGACTCAGTTAAAAGGAGCCGGAATTCAGAATTTAAAAGCCTTAGAGTCAGCTTACTGCATTTCTGGAAAAGATGTGGGTGAGAAAAACTGGGGAATCAAGTCGGGTTTGAAGAATGTGTAGGAGGGGATCCTTTTATATGCTTTTGAGAACTGCTTAAACAGCAAATGTTCCCCCAAACAGGAACAGCTATTTCTAGAGATAATCCAGATATGCAAAGAGAGGTGTTTATTGAATGAATTCATCCGTATGGAAATGATTAAGATGCTAGGGACAGAGATGATTTCCTTACAATCTCAAGAGTTCAATTAAAGAGGCAAACTGTATTTCTCCTTGCAACCCAAAATGTACCATATTTTTTCTCACAGCAAGATTTTTTGGGGAGGGAAATCACAGCCTGAACTGATGAGCCACTGAGCAACAATAGTCTCATTTTTATAAAAATTCACATGATGAAGCTGAACAAAGGGAAAATAGAATATAAACAATGCTGATGAAATATGTCAAGGACTTAGCATCATTAAGGGGCAGTTATTAGTACTGGTATTATCCTTTTTGAATGCAGACTTTATTATTATTTTTATAACAGTGTTAGATTCACTGCAAAATTGGATGGAAGGCATGGAGATTTCCCACATATTCCCTGCCCCCACATATGCACAACCCTTCCCATTATCAGTGTCCAGTGCCAGAGTGGTAATTTGTTACAATTTATGAACCACCACAGACACATCATTGTCATCCAGGGTAACAGGGTTTACCTTAGAGTTCACTTTTGGTGTTCTAAGGATTTGGACAAAGATATGATTAAATGTATCTACCATTATAGTATCAAATCGCCGAAAAATCCTTTGAACTCTTATGAATCTCTTGTTATTGTTGAGTTGCTAAGTCTAACTCTTTGCAACCCATGGACTGTAGCCCACCAGGCTCCTCTGTCCTGGGTTTTCCAGGCAAGGATACTGGAGTGGGTTGCCATTTCCTTCTCCAGGGCATCTTCCCAATCTCCCTCCTCTCAAACCCCTGGCCACCGTTGAGTTTTACTGTTTCCACAGGGTTGCCTTTTCCAGCATGTCATATGGTTGAAAATATAAAATAAGTATCCTTTTCTGATTGGCATCTTTCATTTGGTGATACGCATTTAAGATTGCTCCATATTTTTTATGGCTTGTTAACTCATTTCTTTTTAGTGCTGAATTCCATCATCCAGATGTGGTAGTTTATTTATCCATTCATGTACTGAAAGACATCTTGGTGGCTAGATTTTTTTTTTTCCTGTACCACACAGCATTTGAAATATTTCCTGACCATTGAAAATGTGTCCAGAGTACAGAGTCTTAACCATTGGACCATCAGGGAAGTCCTTTTTTTTAATTAAAATAATTTGGAAGAAAAAGTCACAAAAGATCTTTTCTTTTAACTTATTTCTTACTTCCAGTTCAAAGACCCCTTCTTGAAACTTCTAGATATCAAGTTATCTCCAGAAGATATAAGCAAAATAAAGGCCAAGCCTGAGTACATAGATATTTATTGAAAAGAAAAAGAATATGAAAAATACTGAAATTCACTGATAAAAACAGTTTGGTGTCCTTACTTGACTTTGTGATGGACCAGTATGCCAGGAAAGATATCTGATCGATCAGATATGCAGATGATACCACCCTAATGTCAGAAAGCAAAGAGGAACTAAAGAGCTTCTTGATGAAAGTGAAAGAGGAAGGTGAAGACGCTGACTTAAAACTCAGCATTAAAAAAATGAAGATCATGGCATCCTGTCCCATCACTGCATGGCAAATAGACTGGAAAAAATGGAAAAAGTGACAGACTTAATTTTCTTGGGTTCCAAAACCACTGTGGATGGTGATTGCAACCATGAAATTCAAAGACACTTGGCTCCTTGAAAAGCCATAACAAACCTAGACAGTGTATTAAAAAGCAGAGACATCACTTTGCTGACAAAAGTCTGTATAGTTTAAGCTATGGTTTTTCCAGTAGTTATGTGCAGATATGAGAGCTGGACCATAAAGAAGGCTGAGCACCAAAGAATTGATGCTTTTGAACTGTGGTGTTGGAGAAGACTGTTGAGGGTCCCTTGAACTGCAAGGAGATCCAACCAGGAAATCAACCCTGAAATATTCTTTGGAAGGACGGATGCTGAAGTTCCAATAGTTTGGCGACCTGATGTGAAGAGCCATCTCATTGGAAAAGACCCTGATCCTGAGAAAGATCGAGGGCAGGAGGAGAAGGAGGTGAGAGAGGGCTGAGATGGCTAGATGGCATCATCAACTCAATAGACATGATTTGAGGAAACTCCAGGAGATAGTGAAGGACAGGGAAGCCTGGCATGTTGCAGTCCATGGGTTCCCAAAGAGTCGGACAGGACTGGGCAACTGAGCAACAACATCAATATGCTAAAATATGGCCCCTCCACACCCCTAAGTTCAGTAAACAAGGCAAGGTAAAACAAACAAAAACAAGTGGGGAGCCCATCAGTCTGCATCTGCAACATAATTTGTTAAAATTTCCTCCTAATTATTTCTCTCCAAGTTTAATTCCAGCTTTCTTGTGGTAGCAGAATTCTAAAATTACCCCAAATGACCCCTCCCCTTGTACATTTCTGCCCTGGATTGTGGAAGGGACCTGAGATATGATGGAACATCACTGCCATTCCTGGGATATGTTATACAGCACAGTTGACTGAAGAAAAGGACACTGTGTTTGGTGGGCTTGATCTAATCAGGTGAGCTCTTAAAAGGAACAGGCGTCTGGGGACAAAGGAGATTTGCAACATGAGAGGGATTCAGTGCCAGTGATTTTAGCTTGGCCAGCATTGAAATGGAGATGTAGTAGGGGGCACCTGCCAAGGAATGTGAACAGCTTCTAGGAGATGAGAATGGGCCCTGGCTGATGCAACTTCTCTAGAAATGAAGACATGGGTCCTACAGCTGCCAGAAACTAATTTCTGCCAACATCCTGACTGTGCTTGGAAGCAAATCTTCCCAAGAACCTCCAGCTTTCATTTCTCCAGAAATGAAAATTCCTAGTAGTATATTTTAAAATTCTGAGAGCTCTTTTATCTTCTCTGATTTCCAAAATAGAATCTCCATGGACTCTTTAATTTTCATAGATGCAGTGATTTTTTAAAATATCTCTGATTATGTAATTAATAGATAGTTTAAGAGCTTCCCTGTTATCTCAGATGGTAAAGAAATCACCTGCAAAATGAGAGACCCGGGTTCAATCTCTGGGTCAGGAAGATCTCCGGGAGAAGGGAATGGCTACCCACTCCAGTATTATTGCCTGGAGAATTCCATGGACAGAGGAGTCTGGTGGGTTACCATCCATAGAATCACAGAGTCAGACACAACTGAGCAACAAATACTTTCAATTTTTCACTAACAATGTATGAGAATTTAGTTACTCTGTATCTTCACCAACACTGTCAACCTTTTTATTTTATCCATTCTAGTGAGTGCAGTCGGAGAAGGCAATGGCACCCCACTCCAGTACTCTTGCCTGGAAAATCCCATGGAAGGAGGAGCCTGGTAGGCTGTAGTCCATGGGGTTTCTAAGAGTTGGACACGACTAAGTGACTTCCCTTTCACTGTTCACTTTTATGCCTTGGAGAAGGAAATGGCAACCCACTCCAGTATTCTTGCCTGGAGACTCCCAGGGACAGGGGAGCCTGGTGGGCTTCTGTCTATGGGACTGCACAGAGTCAGACACGACTAAAGTGGCTTAGCAGCAGCAACAGCAGCAGTGGGTGCAGTGATATCTCAGTAGGTATGAGTTAGTATTTCTGTGATGACTAACGTGTTTAGCTCTATTTCATATTCTCATTGGCCAGCTGTGTATGTCTTTGGGAAAATCTCTGTTCAAATGTTTTGCCCATTTTATTGAGTTGTATAAGTCTTGTTTGTATATTTCATATATCATCTTTTGCCAGATATATACATATGAAAAGAATGCTCTTCCTTCTCATTTTTTAACAGTCACTCAAAGGGCAGTAGTTTTTAATTTTGACAAAGTTCTATTTATCAATTTTTTTATGCTTGTGCTTTACATATAGTATAGAAGAATTTTTGCCTGTTTGAAAGCCATAAAGACTTTTTTTCTGTCTTGTGCTCCAGAAGTTTGTATAGTTTTAACTTTTATATTTAATTTTTAATCCATTTAGAAATTAATTTTTGCTATGGCATGAAGTAACGGTCAATCATCATTGTTTTCCACATGGATCGCCAGTTATTTCAGAGTTGTGTTGTGTGTGTGTGTGTGTTCAGTTGAGTCTGACTCTTTGCGACCCCATGCATTGCAACCTGCCAGGCTCCTCTGTCCATGGAATTTTCCAGGCAAAAATACTGGAGTGGGTTGCCATTTCCTACTCCAGGTTATTTCAGAACCATTTATCAAAGAAACTGCTCTTTTGCCACTGAATTACCTTTGTAATTTATTTTTAAAAAGTCAATAGATCAAGAATTTGTGTGACTATTTCTGTACTTGCTACTGTGTTCCACTGATCTGCAAACCTATTCCTATGCCAGTATCATACATCTTAATTATAATAGCTTTCAATTAAATCTTGAATTTAGGTAGTATAAATTCTACAACTTTGTTCTTCAAAATTGCTTTGGTCATCTCAGTTTCACTGAATTTCCATAGGAATTTTAGAATCATCTTGTTCTTTATACAGAAAATACTGGTATAATTATTGTTGAGGTTGCATTACCATCTCCATTTCAATTTCAGGAGAAGTAACACCTTAATCACATAATATCTTCTAATCCATGGTTATTGATGTATTCTCTATTTATTTAGATCTTTACTTTCAGGAAATTTTTTGTAGTTTTCATTGTACATGTCTTGTACACGTTTTATTAAATTTATATTTAAGCATCTGATGTTTTTATGCTATCATAAATGATAATTTTAAAATGTCAATTCCTAAGTTTTCATTGCTGGCATAGGGTAATACAGTTGATTATATACTGACCTTGTGTCCTGCAATCTTGCTAAATTCACTTATTTCTAGTAGCTTTTTTGTAGTTTCCTTAGGATTTTCTATGAATACAATCATGTTGTCTGCAAAGCTTTTTATTCCTTTCTGATCACCATGACTTTCATTTGTTTTGATTGCCTTATTGGAATAACTAAGACCTCTAGAAAACTATTAAATACAAATACTAAGAGTAGATACCCTTGTCTTGTTCCTGATTTTGGGGGAAAGCATTTAGTCTTTTCCCATAAAATATATCATTAGGTATAGTTTTTTTTTTTTAATAGATGCCTATTATCAAACTGTGCTCATTTCACAGGCTAGTAGGTTTATACTCAAAATCCTTCAAGCTAGATTTCAGCAGCACGTGAAGCGAGAACTTACAGATGCACAAGCTGGGTTTACAAAAGGCAGAGGAACCAGACTTGAAATTGCCAACATTCACTAGATCGCAGAGAAAGCAAGGGAATTGCAGAAAAACATCTACTTCTGCTTCATTGACTACACTAAAGCCTTTGACTGTGTGGATCACAACAAACTGTGGAAGATCCTGAAAGAGATGGGAATACCAGACCACCTCACCCGCCTCCAGAGAAACCTGGATGCAGGTGTTTCACATCTTTCAACTAAATTATCTGATTTATTGGCATTAAGTTGTTCTTGGGGCTTCCCTGGTGGTTCAGATGGTAAAGAAACCACCTGCAATGAGGAAGCATTGAGCTTGATCCCTGGTTTGGGAAGATCTCCTGGAGAAGGAGATGACCACCTGCTCCAGTATTCTTGTCTGGGAAATCTCACGGATGGAGGAGCCTGGTGGGCTACAGTCCACGGCGTGGCAAAGAGCTGTTCTTAGTATCTCCTTATTATCCTTTTAATGTTTGTAGAGAGGCCTCATCTTTAATTCCTCATATTGCTAACTCATATCTTTTTGTCTTGGTTAGTCCATCTGGAATTGTATCAGATTTATTGATTTTCAGTGCAGCTCCCTCCTCTTGGAGCTGTACCTTACAAGAGACATACACCTTTGTCTCTCTAAACTCCACATCTCTTTGATCCAATGGGCTGAGTTTAGAGTCCCCGTCTTTGCATCCATCATCTAA
This sequence comes from Nanger dama, assembly GCA_917880005.1. NCBI lineage: Eukaryota > Metazoa > Chordata > Mammalia > Artiodactyla > Bovidae > Nanger > Nanger dama. The sequence goes on along the minus strand of CAKJTW010000032.1, from coordinate 5,929,062 downwards.
TTGTTTCCAGGTGGAAATCTGATGGCAATCATAGTTCTTACTTTCTTTCCCTTCTTTCAAGGATCACAGTTCAATATCTGAAAAATAGCAGTTCCGTATACTTTGTACTATTTTCTAGTTTTTGAAGGAAAGAAATACCTACTCTTTGTTATTTCATCAAGACCACAACCAGAAGTTCCGTCATTCTGGATTCTTAAGTTTTCTTTTGCTCTCAGACTCTTTTATGTTCCTTGTTAAAGATTTTTGTTTTTTTGTTTTTGGCAGCACTTCAAGACATGTGGAACTTCCCCAAGAAGGAATTGAACCTGTGCCCCTGCTGTGGAAGCACAGACTCTTAGCCAGTGGACCACCAGAGAAGCCTTGTTAAGGTTGGTTTGTTTGTGTCTCTGGCTTTCATGATAGAGGCTTTCCTCAAATATCAGTGTTCCTTGGATTCTACATTAACAGTGAAGCTTAATAAAGCTGATCTGAAACTCTGCATGAATGAGTGGTTCTTATCTATTGACAGGGCTCCATTTAGGGCAGTGAGTGCAACCTGGTCTTTTCACTGGCAAATCCATATACATCAGAATCCTACAGCTTTTTCTTTTAAGGGTAGTCAGTGATCTAGGAGAGAAATCTGACACCTGAGTTTATAAACCCTGCTGCTAAAAGACTTCTAAGAATCAAGCAGAGGAAGAATTTGTGGGGTTTTATATAGGAAGTAGTCTGAGCATTCTTTGGCATTGCCTTTCTTTGGGATTGGAATGAAAACTGACCTTTTCCAATCTTGTGGCCACTGCTGAGTTTTACAAATTTGCTGGCATATTGAGTGCAGCACTTTCACAGCATCATCTTTCAGGATTTGAAACAGCTCAACTGGGATTCCGTCACCTCCACTAGCTTTGTTCATAGTGATGCTTTCTAAGGCCCCCTTGACTTCACATTCCAGGATGTCTGGCTCTAGATGAGTGATCACATCATCATGATTATCTGGGTCATGAAGATCTTTTTGTACAGTTCTTCTGTGTATTCTTGCCATCTCTTCTTAGTATCTTCTGCTTCTGTTAGGTCCAGGCCATTTCTGTCCTTTATCGAGCCCATCTTTGCATGAAATTGTTCCCTTGGTATCTCTAATTTTCTTGAAGAGATCTCTAGTCTTTCCCATTCTGTTGTTTTCCTCTATTTCTTTGCATTGATCGCTGAAGAAGGCTTTCTTATCTTTTCTTGCTATACTTTGGAACTCTGCATTCAGATGCTTATATCTTTCTTTTTCTCCTTTGCTTTTGCTTCTCTCCTTTTCACAGCTATTTGTAAGGCCTCCCCAGACAGCCATTTTGCTTTTTGCATTTCTTTTCCATGGAGATGGTCTTGATCCCTGTCTCATTCCAATCCCAAAGAAAGGCAATGATGCCAAAGAATGCTCAAACTACCGCACAATTGCACTCATCTCACATGCTAGTAAAGTAATGCTCAACATTCTCCAAGCCAGGCCTCAGCAATACATGAACCATGAACTTCCTGATGTTCAAGCTGGTTTTAGAAAAGGCAGAGGAACCAGAGATCATATTGCCAACATCTGCTGGATCATGGAAAAAGCAAGAGAATTCCAGAAAAACATCTATTTCTGCTTTCTTGACTATGCCAAAGCCTTTGACTGTGTGGATCACAGTAAACTGTGGGAAATTCTGAGAGAGATGGGAATACCAGATCACCTGACCTTCCTCTTGAGAAATCTGTATGCAGGTCAGGAAGCAACAGTTAGAACTGGACATGGAACAACAGACTGGTTCCAAATAGGAAAAGGAGTACATCAAGGCTGTATATTGTCACCCTGCTTATTTAGCTTATATGCAGAGTACATCATGAGAAACGCTGGACTGGAAGAAACACAAGCTGGAATCAAGATTGCTGGGAGAAATATCAATAACCTCAGATATGCAGATGACATCACCCTTATGGCAGAAAGTGAAGAAGAACTAAAAAGCCTCTTGATGAAAGTGAAAGACGAGAACGAAAAGTTGGCTTGACAAGCTCAACATTCAGAAAACGAAGATCATGGCATCTGGTTCCATCACTTCATGGGAAATAGATGGGGAAACAGTGGCAGACTTTATTTGTTGGGGCTCCAAAATCACTGCAGATGGTGACTGCAGCCATGAAATTAAAAGACGTTTACTCCTTGGAAGTAAAGTTATGACCAACGTAGATGGCATATTCAAAAGCAGAGACATTACTTTGCCGACTAAGGTCCATCTAGTCAAGGCTATAGTTTTTCCTGTGGTCAGGTATGGATGTGAGAGTTGGACTGTGAAGAAGGCTGAGCACCGAAGAATTGATGCTTTTGACCTGTGGTGTTGGAGAAGACTCTTGAGAGTCCCTTGGACTGTAAGGAGATCCGACCAGTCCATTCTGAAGGAGATCAACCCTGGGATTTCTTTGGAAAGAATGACGCTAAAGCTGAAACTGCAGTACTTTGGCCACCTCATGCAAAGAGTTGACTCATTGGAAAAGACTCTGATGCTGGGAGGGATTGGGGGCAGGAGGAGAAGGGGATGACCGAGGATGAGATGGCTGGATGTCATCACTGACTTGATGAACGTGAGTCTGAGTGAATTCCGGGAGTTGGTGATGGCCAGGGAGGCCTGGCGTGCTGCAATTCATGGGGTCACAGAGTCAGACACGACTGAGCGACTGAACTGAACTGAACGGATATAGGAGGTAGAGTTTTCTCTAAATCCCTCTTTTCTGTAATGACTTCCCATGTTTATCTTCTGCTATTTCAAGCACAGATCCTTTTGGTTCCATCTCTCCTAAATCTCCCATCCTAGGCAGTGAGTAGCTGACTGAGTGTGTGAGAGGAGGGAAACCATAGGTGTCTAACTCATCCTTTTCAAGTCTTTACCAAGCATCCTATTTTCGTCATTCTCTCATTCTGCACTTTGTTTTTGCTTTTGGTTGCACTGGGTTTTCATTGCTGCGCCTGGGCTTTCTCCAGCTGTGGCAAGCGGGGGCTACTCTTGGTTGCAGTGCAGGGGCTCCTCATTGCAGTGGCTTCTCTTGTTGACGAGCGCAGCATCTGGGTGCAAGGGGTTCAGCTCGAGGGCTCTAGAGCTCAGGCTCAGTAGTCGTGGTGCGTAGGCTTTGCTCTGTGGTGGGTGGAATCTTCCCAGACCAGGGATCGAACCTGTGTCCCCTGCATTGGCAGGCAGATTCCTACCCACTGTACCACGGGAAGTCTCATTGCTACACTTCTGCATTCGGAGGTCATTTGTATCTCTAGTTCCTGAAATTTCCTTGGGTTCTGCTGTAGAAATTAGCTTGCTTTTTCTTTGCTGTGTTCCCTCCGGCTTCGAATCCGTGTTTCTTTGGTCTCTTAAGTCAGTTACCACTGACTTTCTCTGTTTCCAAAATGTAAAACTTTCTACTTTTCACCGGTTTCACCTCTCTTCTTTGTTCTTGTGGCTTTTTTCATTTTTAATATAAGCTAAACTATTTTTAGAGCAGTTTTGGATTTACAGGAAAGTTGAATAGAAAGTACAAAGAATTTCCACAGAACCCCTCACTCTCCAGTTTCCCTTCTTGTAACATCTTACTTTGGTATATTTGCTACAATTGATAAGTCAGCACGGATACAATATTATTAACTAAAATCCATTGTTTACTTTAGGGACTCTTATTTTTTTTCTTTATACTCTTACTGGAAAGAAGCAGAGTTATATAAACGAAAGTATAAAATCCTCAGTGCTTAAAAGAAAATTCCCCATACAGCCTTTTGGCTACTCCTCTGATTTTATTCTTCTTAGCTTAGTATCCCTAGTTCTGGAGTTATCTGTATCAGTTTTCCTCTCCTTTTCCATCTCTCAATCACTCGTCAACCCATTGCAATTCATCTTTTTCCCCCATTATCCTACTAAAATTGATCTCTCCAAAAGCAAAGCAAACCATTGTTTACCTGATTGCTAACTTCAAGTACCTGCTACCTTATCACATTTGACATCTTAGCGAAACATGACACTTTTAAACCATTTCTCTGTCTTGAAATACTATTTTTCATGTCGTCCCAGGTTGAAATCTTATCTTTCTGGTACTGCTTCTCTGCTGGCTGCTCCTTCACTGACTCTGCAGTAGCCATTTCCCAAGGTCCCTCCAGTGACCCTTACTTCCCAGCATTCACATCTTCCTCATTGACCTGGGATGCTTCCCTGACCCATGTGATAGTAGAATACAGCAAAAATGCCAGTATTTCATTTCCAAGATTAAAGTTATAAAAGGCACTGCACTTTCTGTCTCTCCCTCTGGCCCTCCTGCCCCCATCATTCTCTCTGGGAGTCAGTTATTCTCCATGAGGACACTCAAGCAGCCCTGTGTTTCCTGGAGGAACTGAGACTTCAGCCAACAACCAGTAAAGAACTGACACCTGCCTGCATCTTGGGAAGCTCCAGTCAAGCCTTCAGTTGACCACAGACTCACCTGACAGCCGACACCAACCTCATGAAAGACTGAGCTAGAACCCCCCACCATTGCTGCTTCCAGGGTCCTGACCCCCAGAATCTTTTTTTCTCTCCTGACCCACAGTATCTTCAACACACTAAAGGTTTGTTGCTTTAAGTTGCCAAGTTTTGGGGGATTAGTTACCCTGTAATAGAAAACAGCTACAGTCTCCTTTGAGGCTCTTCTTTACCAGATGCCTGTAATTCTTGAGTTCCTTTCCTTTTCACATTCCATACTTGCTTTCTTAGATGTCACTCGTTTCCTGAGAAGAAAATTCTCTATAATAATCATGTACCCCACTGGTGACTCAGAGGGTAAAGAAACTGCCAGCTAATGCAGGAGACTGGGGTTCAATCCCTGGGTCAGGAAGATCCCCTGGAGGAGGAAATGGCAACCTGCTCCAGTACTCTTGCCTGGAGAATCTCATGGACAGAGGAGACTGGTGGGCTGCAGTCCATGGGGTTGCAAACAATCAGACACAACAAAACACACATAGACACCGCCCCTCCACCCCCACCCTGGTCATCTAATCAGAGAGGCTAGATTTTCCTACTAAATCCTACGATTTCCTATGGAATATGTTGATCAGTCTTGAGTCTACATAGGAGAATGTCTCCTGAACTTCAGGGTTCCGAGTCCATATCCATCCACCTAATGGACATTCCCCCTTGGCTGTGCCACAGTCCCTCCACCTCTTCAGGCCAAACTTGAATTGCTCATCTTGATTCACCACATATGCCCTCCTCCCTTTTCCAGTCAGTGACCACCACCTCCAGCCCATTCACCCACCCAGACCCGGAGCCTCCCCTGCTGCACCACCATCCCGCCCCACCTCACAGCTCTCAGATCTGCACATCCCCCATCCCTACCCTGGCTCAGACTGCTACGCTTCTCTGTTTGTTTTGCCTCACTTATCACCACAGCCTCCTAACTTCTGTCTCTACGCCTAATACTCTTGCTTCCCTTCCAGTCTTCTCAGTTGTTCCCAGCTAGGTAATCTTTCTAAACAAGAAGATCTGGTTGTGACACTGCCTTACTCAAAAATCTCTCAAGAATCCCCCCTTGCTCCTCAGAGCAATTCAGGCTTCTTTAGTGGTTCATGAGGTTCTAGGTGGTACAGTCCTTTTCTCTGATCTTCTGTTCCTACTCCATCTCTATTCATCAACCCCCCTGGATTTATTTCAGTATCTCCATGTTTTTATCTTATCTTCTGGCCTGTACACATGCTGTTCCTACAACTTGGAGCATTTTCACTCCCTTTCTTTCCTCTGCCCACCCCTTGCACCCTCTCATTCCTACAGGTCTGGTTTTTCTCGCCTTGGCACTGACAGCAGCTGGCTGTCTCTCTCCCTCTCCTCCCACCCCCTGCCCTGACGGTTCCTCGAGGTTCCATGAAGCATCTGCTTAATTCACCGTTATGCTGCGGTTTAGTTGCTTCAGTCGTGTCCGACTCTGTGTGACCCTATGGACTGTAGCCTGCCAGGCTCCTCTGTCCATGGAAATCTGCAGGCAAGAGTAACTGGAGTGGGTTGCCATGCCCTCCTCCACGGGATCTCCCCAACCCAGGGATCAAACACAGGCCTCCTACATTGTAGCGGACTTCCCACTAGGGAAGCCCAAGAATACTGGAGTGGGTAGCCTATCCCAGGATAGGAGAATATCCTATGAACTGGGGTCTCCTGCATTTCAGGCAGATTCTTCACCACCTGAGCTACCAGGGAAGCCCATTCACCATTATATCCTCTGGAAAATACTAAGTGCTCCACTCACATGGGGGCGTCCTTGCTGGCTCAGCGGATAAAGAATCTGTCCACGGGGTCACAAAGAGTTGGACTGAGCATACTGAGCACCACTCGCATTTGCTGTGTGACATCATAAAGGCAACTCTCCTCCTGCTCTCTCCCCACTACCTCTATGAACTTCTATAGCACTTATTGAACATGCCATTGGGCATCTACCTAGCATATTTTGTATTTACGTTATTATTTTTTATTTTCAGTTAGATTCAACCAGCTCACCACTTACTGCATGGCACTGGACTAGTTGCAGGGCAATCAAAGATCACCTAAATCTTTCTCTTGGAGGTGGAGCTCCTTGTGGGTGGGTGGGGCCCAACTTTGGCCATCTTCACACTCTACCGGGAACACAGACCAAGGGGCTGGTGAAGTGTCAGTAGTAAACTGAACTTTGACCTGGAGATCTCAACTCTAGGTTCACCCTTTGGCTATTAGTAGCTATACAACTCAGAGCAAGTCACTCCACAAATATGAACTTACGTCCTCATTGTCATAAAGATATAGTAATTATACTTTCTAACCCAAGAGATCACTGGGAGCTCAAATAAGAGCTAAGCTCTTATTTCCTCACTTGTCAGAGGTTGTCATTGGTAGATGTACCAGTGATTCCAGAGTAGATTTTGTATTTGTGTTGGGGTGGGATGTGAGAAGCATGTTGTAGTTGTCTGTAACAATTATAAAATGCATTCTGATTTCATTATCATTAAAATGAAAACATTGCTTCTTTGAAACACAGCACTGTGGTGTCTGTTGAAGTGCTCTCTTCAAGTGTTCTGAGTTATGGAAAGCCATTGTGCCATGAGCTCTGCTGATAGCACGCTCAGATATTTTCTGCATTAATGACTGAGTTAACTGTTTTCCTTCTCTCTCAGTTATATCTGCAAGGACTTGTTTTGATTGTGATGATAATTAAAAATTTCAGCACATACATAAAAGTCAGAGCAGTGAATTCCCAGGTACCCTATTATCCAGCTACAACAAAAATCCATACAAGGCCCTACTCGGTCCCCCACCCCACTTCACAAACAGCCCCCTCTCCCATGGATTACTTTTTAAGCAAATGTATTATATCACTTGTAAATATGTTAAAATAATATATAGTCCAATAGAAATTTACTTCTCATTGTCTTCTACTCAAAAATAAACTAATTTTTCCTTGACGTGTTTGCAAGTGTAGTATTTCATTGTGTAGTTCCCCTAAAGGTCTAATTAACCCAGTTGAGAAACATATACCTCATTAAGAAGACCCCAAACAAATCATAGTTGCTAAGGTGGGAAGTTAGCCTGCAAGTGACTGCTTGGTTGGTGTAGTGATGTCTTTGGTTCCCACAGAACTGAATCTCTTCCAGTTTTAGAACCAGTTCTCAAGGCAGTAAGGAAGATCAGAAATTGATCTGGCTAAATAGTGGAGTTTTTGTTGTTGTTGTTAGCTTGCTGATTTCTTATTTTTTCGTTTTGTCTCCATGAGTTTATTCTTTATATGATATGGTTCTAACGATAGTATGTTAGACTATCATAGACATTAATAGTGTATTTTCTCACCACAGTACACTGAAAAATATACTATAGATATGAATGAATACTTTGGAACTAAAAGTATGTATCGTTTTCCAAAATAATTTTGTTCCTAAATTTAATGCAATTGTGTTTAACAATTTAAAAGTTCAGGTGCAGTAGAGATTCTCTGAAAGTTGGTTTTTCAGAAAAGCTTTCTTTCTGACTAATACATTTCAGTTCATCAGTGCTGGTTATAACACTTAAACACAGCCGCATATACAGATAAAGCTGTAGGTAAAATTATGTTTATAATGGCAGTTAGTTTCAGGTAGTTTAACTACTCTCTTGATTAAGACCACAGTGGCAGGGGTAAACTTATAATTATGGAAGGTGGAGGGCAGGAGTGTGAAGAGTCTGCAGCATAGAATGGGTGGGCAGATTTTAGTCAATAAGCACACATTTCAGATTTCAAAATGCATTCTCTAAGTAGACTCCCTGGTTGTCCTTTGCTAGGGACATTTATTACTTAGTGAATTTTATAAACAGTGCTCCGTGGAGCTCTTTGCTTGCTATTCTGAAACATACTTGAGTTTTGCTCCGAAGAAGTAAATGATTTTCATTTCCACAATCAGTCATTTTTGAGTACTGAGATAGCATTTCCTTTGAATCTATGCCTTCAGCATAGGAGGTGTAGGAGTCAATCAGGATCTTATTCCAGTGAGAAAACCTGATTCTTTATTGAAACTTCAGCTTCCTTTAAAAGGCTCCAAGGAGCACTGAATTATAGGAATTCCATATAGCCTCTCCTTTATTCTCCCCACCACCCCCAGGCCAAAGAGGGAAAAACTTTAGTCTTTATTTTCACAGATACCACATGGTATGGAACCTTCAGGGCTATTTCTGAAACTTCCTGGTAAGTGCCAGAAAAATCCTTCTAAACACACACGGTTGAATGGAAGATGGTTTTGAGATGTTAATTTCCATTTATTGCATAAAAAGATATTAATTGCATAAAGGATAGGTCTAGCTTAACTCACCAACATTTTAGAAACAGTAGGGAGTCAGGTCCAAAGCTCTAAAAGCAATCAGTCAACAAATGTTTAATTCACACAAAAGTCAAAAGTCTGAAACTCCCACCCTTAAATCTTCTACAGTCCAGTTGGGCAGACAAACTCAAACTCAGGGAACAACGCAGGAGTTAAAGTAGTAAAGCTAGACAAATACACAAGTAATGAAACAAGGTGCTGTGTGTTTGGACTTAGAAAATAATGTTTCAGCCAATAACATATTCTAGTGGTTTTGAATAGAGGGGTCACAGTGATCTGAAAAACCCTGGAAAAGCTTCACAAAGAAGGTACACATTGGGCTGGAATTGAAAACATAGATAAGGTCTCCTGCATTGCAGGCAGATTCTTTACCGTCTGAGCCACCAGGGAAACACTAGATAAGAATCAGATAACCTAAAAAGGTAGGGAAACGCAAACAGCAATTATTAATAGTTTTGGAGAGTCCGGTTATAAGTGAGGAGCTGGAGAGGTTAGAAGGGTGAGAAGAGGCCAGACGGGTGGATGTCTTAATTGGTAACTCCTGGCAGAGAGGCTTAAGATGATTTTGGGGGATCCAAGGTCGACAGCAGTGTTTAAAACTAGACTATCACTGCGTGGGATTGAGTCCCTTTCCTTTCCTCCCTCCCCCCTTCCGTCCTTTAAAAACAGAACCCGATGACAGGCATTCACTCCCAGCTGACCAGGCGCTACAAGGCTTCTGGCCCTGAAGTTGTCTCTCCGGGGGTGGAGCCCAGGGAAAGTCGGCCAGGTCGATCAGACCAATCAGCAGGCTCATTCTGGCTTTTGTGAATTACTCTCAGCTGCCCGAAAATGCCCTGGCTTTTTAAAAGGAGGTTCCAGCACGAGTGAAAGGCTTTTTTTTTTTGCGTGCGCTCTTCCACTTCGAATGTCTGAGATGGCAAACTGCGGCGGCGGCGGCGCGCCCGCTGAGCACACACAAAGTGTTTTCTCACCATATGGTTCGTGTTTACAGGTTTCGTCTAGCTCCTGCTCCCCAGAAATGGAAAATTAATAACGTCGAGGAAACGCCAGCCTGTCACAGGGAGGGTTGAGAAAGGAAAGGGAGCAGAGGGGTCCCAGAAAGACCGGGTTTCCGCGCAGACCAGCCTGCGGAACGTGCGCGGGGTCTGCAGCCTCCCATCCCCTGGCGTCCTTGGCTCGCCGGGAGGTGGGGACGGGGAATCGGGCGCCCAGACCCACCCGGCCGTCCTCCCCAGCGGCCAGCAGATGGCTCCCAGGCTCCCTCGCCCCCCTCTCCAGACGCAGGGCTTCGGCGGTTCGGGGAGGGGGGCCGCGAGGAGCTCCCGGTGCCCGCCGCCGCAGCCTCGCGCTGCCGGGCTCTGCGGCCAGCGCCGGGGAACGCGCCCCCGGGCTTGGGAGGCCGGCCTGGGACGTGTGCGGAGGCCGGGTCTCGCGAGGTGAGGAGGAAACGCTGGAGGAGGAGAAGGAGGAGGAGGCAAAGGAGGGAGGAGGAGCCGCGCCGGAGCTGCCCCCGCCCCGCTGGAGCCCGGCTGGAGCGCGAGGACACCCTGGCCCCCCGCCCCGCGCCGATCTCCCCGCCTCTCCCCACGCCTTCCGCCTTCACCTAGGGCCGTAGGTGCGGCGCCGGGAGCGGGCGGGAAGTACCAGCGGCCGGAGCCGGGAGCCGCGAGCCGGAGCCAGCCCCGCAGCCGCCCGCGCACCCCGCTCCCAAGCCCGCCGGGTCTCCGTTCCGCCGCCGGGAACTGCAAGGAGGCGTCATGTAGCTGCAGCCGCAAACCCACCTCGGATTTGCAACTCTTTTTTTTTTTTGGTGGGGCGAGGGACGCGGCCAAATTCTATCTCCGTCCCCCTCTTTTACACCTTCTCCCGTTTGCGAGCTGTATCTGCCTCTAGGAAATTGAGGGAGTCGGGGAGGGTGGGGGCCGTAAATCAGAGTTGGACCTGCAACATTCCCCGCACCTAGAGGGCCATGGCCGAGGAGAGCTCCGAGGTGCCCGGGGAGTTGATAGGTAAGAGTCGCGCGGTGGTTGATTTTCTTTCTGCCTCTGCGGCCCCCTCGCCTCCACCTCCCATCCGACCTCTCTCCTCCCGCACGTCCTCGCGCCCCTGGGGTCGGAGGGGTGTCGGGCAGGGTCGCTGGGGGCGCCGGCAAGTTTGCTCCAGTCCGACCGCTAGAAAAGCTGAGTCCCGAGAGGGCCGGCTTGGGGAGGAATCGGGAGCCCCGGGAGCGCTCGCCGCGGCTATGCTGGCGGCCCCCAGCGCCTCCTCCCACGGTGACCGGGGGTCCAGGTTGGCGGAAGAAGGGGGCGGGCTGCCTGGGTCTGGGGGTCCTGCAAGCGAGGAGAATCCTCTACAGTGGCCGGTCCCGCGTCCCCAACTCGGGAAGTCCCGGAAAGCCCAGGACACGAACGGCTGGCGAGCGCACAGTAGGTCGCCTCCGGCACGTGCCAGGAGCTCTACATCCTACCCCCAGGTCCCCAGAAAACTCTCGGCCAGAGGTGCCCTTGTGACGTAGGGCTTGGGGGAGGGGGCATTGGTCGGGTCTAACGACTGAGCCTGGCAAGGCGTGGTTTCGCATCGCGAAGTGGGAGCGAAAGGGTTACAGGACTGACGCAAACTTGCGCCAGGAAACTGAGGGTTAATGATAAAAGCCTTACTTCAGTAATGATTAACCTGCCAATTCTCCCCATCCTGGATCTCTTAGGGAACCTGTATGTGGTACCCTGTGCAAGGTGACCCATTGTTTGAGTCCCTTGAGGGTTTTGGTTGGGTGTGTGTGTGTGTGAATATTTTGGCCTGCGGTTTAACTTAATTATGTAGAGAGAGGGTTAACATGGCAGAGCTTAAAATGAGGTTTGGGGGTAAGAGTGTTCTGAAAACCCAGGGGTAAAACTCGTGTGTGCCTGCGTGTGTGTTTGTGTGTGTGCAGCGTGTTGTATTGAACAAGGTGTGTGTTGTTGTCGTTGTGTGTGTGTGTTTTGAGCCCCAGTGACCTGTTTCCTTACTGTATCATCCTACACAACCTGAACTCAGACAGATAGTTAATGGCTGCTGACAAGAGTTCTAACCGCCCATGCATCTGCATTTGAGGAATCTGCCCCTCTTTCACCTCTTAGAGGTATTACTTTGGAGGAGTTTGTGTGTGTTCTTCCATTAGCGACTGTTAACTCATGCAGGTGAAACTTGATGTGAAGAAGCTGTTGCTAGGCTAATATGGAAGATGGAAGCTTCTGGTTTTGTTGAATTTTAAAAAAGCCAAAGTCTTGACTATATTTAGGATATAAAGGCCTCTTCCCCTCCCCTTCCTCAATCCTGTAAAGTCCACTGGGAATGAGCATCCAGCTCTGGGAGCAGGAGATCTTACCAAAACTCTACCCAGAAGAGGAAACACATGCCCAGAACCTCTGAAGATGCCTCCAGAGGTCCTGGGAAAGATAATTTAGGGGAAGGCTGGCATCACTGGCCAGAGGGTAAGGATAACTAAAGCAGGTGGCAGATACTTTGTAAAAAAAAAAAAAAAAAAAAAAATTGGGTATCCTTGAGCCTGGTGATGAAAAGTTTAGGTAATTAAACTTTGTTACTGATGTTTAGTCGCTCAGTCGTGTCCGACTCTTTGCGGCCCCATGGACTGTACCCTGCTAGGCTCCTTTGTTCATGGGGTCTTCTAGGCAAGAATACTGCAGTCGGTGCCATTTCCTTCTCCAGGGGATCTTCTGGGCCCAGATATTGACCTCCAGTCTCCTACATTACAGGTGGATTCTTTACCTCTGAGTCACACGGGAAGCTGCAGTTTAATTTAGGTTTAGGTAATTTGACACAAGATAAAGGCTGATGAAGGATAGGATGGTTTTCTATTGATGGTCCACAAAACGAATTTTTTGTATATTTCAAAAGTTGAAATTTTGTATATTTCAAAAGTTGTGTTTATCTAGCTCTGCCCATCTTACATGTCTCTCAAACAAGGGACACAGGTTTTTGTGATAGGCCCAATATTCTTCTGGGCTTTTAAGTGGTCTAATTAGCCTGGGTGAGGGGAAATTCCTGTGTCTGCTTTAGTCTCTTATTTCAGTGCTCACAGGGGTTCTCTTCTCATCAATTCAAAATGGCAACCTTGTGAAAAACTCAATATATTTCCTTAAGCTAATTCCCCAAAACATTAAGAAAATGTGTATCTTTCTGATTATTAAAGTAATACAGGCTTTTTATTTAAAAGATTCAGAGAAGAATGAGAATATATGTCACTCATGTTACCACTCCAAGATAGCTATTTTTGACCTATGGCTATATAACTTTTCCTGTCTTTTTCTTTGTGTATATTTTAAGTCAATTTCACATGTTTATTTCCCACAGTTCTTTTGTAGGGGAGAGACATTTTGATTGCTCATAAGATAGGAGCTGCCTAGGGAACTCCCCAGGCAGTGAGGTCCTCCACTTGTTCCCTCCCTCTTCCTACATTCCACCTCATTGCTGTTCCCTGGACAAACTGTACTTGCTCGTTTTCTCATGCTCTTCTCTCTGCTGACAATGTCCCGTCCTCCCCTCCTTCACTCTTCTATCTGAGTGGCTCTTAAACTCTCACTGTGGTGGGTTTCTAATAAGAATATTTTGACCATCCCTTAATAAATACATGAACACACTTGTTAAGTTGCATGCATATTTCACTGAGTGTGTGTAATCTAGACCATAACAAGGAAACACAGTTCAAGTAGTAGTAAAAATGCTACTGTTTTCTTCCTGCACCGTAGTGGGTTGTATTGGACACTGCTTTGGAAACCAGTGGTCTGTTTCCTATTTCTTCAAGATTCAGGTCAGGGGTCCCTTACTTCCTGAAACTATTGTGTGTCGTCTTGTCCACGATCTCATGGTAGTGGGCGCACATTTGTCTAGTGACATTGATCCCTGCCCTCCACTAGATTGTAAGCACCTGTGGAAGGCAGGGGTCATCTCTACTCCAGCACTTAACAGAGCAGTTGGCACACTAGGTATGTTTGTTGAATGTATGAATAAATCAAAATCATTATAATAGACAGCTCAGAGTGATGGGTTATAAAGAAATTTGCTGTGCTTTGCAGAATCTAACCAGGAGGAGAAAAGGGAAAGTGTGTGCTGAGAAGTTAAGCTGGAAAACGTGAAGGGCCTTTTGTGACGTGCTGGAAGGTTTGGATTCATCCAAAAATGACTGTGAGTCATAGTCAAACAGCACAAGGGACAAGATTAGATCTGTGGCTTTGGAAGGGCCACTTTGGTTCTGGGGGCTGATCAGTTAGAGGTGTTGGGCTAGTCTCGGTGAGAGATGCTGAGGCCCTGAATACAGAGTGCAGAGCCATGCTCAGGAACTGTTTTGGAGGTGGTCCTGGGAGAATAGGTGACTGGCTCCCTGAGAGAACGGTGTACATGCTCAGTCGTGATATTCCTGACCTAGGAAATGAACCCATGTCGCTTGTGTCTCCTGTATTGGCAGGTGGATTCTTTACTGCTGCACCACCTGGGAAGCCCCTGAGAGAATGAAATTGGAGATGAAGATTTCTAGCTTCATCAAGGGCCGGGAGAGGAGCAGGGAAAATCAAATCAAACTGACTTGGATTTGGGACCTGTTCAGTTGGGGGTACTCATGGGAGGTCCTGCTAGCATTCAGCTTTTCAAGCTGGGGGCTGCAGATAACCAGGCAAAAGAGTCAATGAATTCTTGTGCTTACCGTCTACTCACAATATAGTGCTCTATGCTACTACCTGCCATTGCTCTTCTTTTTCTCCCTGGTGTGTGAGTGTCCTCTTTGCCCAGCAAGGTTATGTTATGGCTTGCTTGCATGGACTGGTATCGTATCATATGCTTTTTATTTGCCTCAGCATCTGACCACACAGTCCAAGGCACAAAGTAAGCATTCATTAAATACTTGGTGATTGATTAGTATCAGGCTTGTGAAAATAAGCAAAAGAAAAATAAAAACAACTGAAAATGCTCCTTCAAATGCTCTATCCTTGCCAATACTTTTTCTTATTAATAAAAGAATCTAATGAAGCTATTCCTTTCTTTCAGAAAGCATAAAGGATGTTCTTGGCAGAAAGATAAAGATTGCATTGAAGAAGAAAGTAAAGCTGGAAGTGAAGGGAGACAAAGTTGAAAACAGAGTGTTGGTAAGTATTGTTTAAAGTCGAAGTGAAAATGCTTTTCCCTCAATTGTTTTGATTGCCTGATTTTCATGCGATGCTCGTTCTGTGTTTTATATTTTGTTCAAACATTCTGATGCCCATTTTCTCCTAGGTGAGCTGGAATATTTGCCCACTGAAAGTTAAATTTTAGGGACTGAAGTTTTAAAATATATTGTCTTTCTTAAAGTTGTAAGTCACCTTCCTCTCGGTCGTCTCCTAGAGACCATTTTCAGGTTGTTTGTTGGATGTTGGATGTTAAAGGGAGCTTGCTTTTACTTTTGTGGTGGCTGAGTATCTGATCCTATTTCTGAGGACTTTGAAGGAATTAAAAATTCATCTCATGTCAGTTTAATTATTAAATTTTCTCAAATGTTATATCCGTATCCATCCAATATCCCTCATCCACTGGTTTGGGGAGCAGAGTGCCAGCTTGATCTTTGCTCTGGCTTCAGTGCTTTCTTTGAGTCCTTGAGAGCTCTGATAAATGATAGTTGAGCAGATTTGCAACTGCTAAAGCCCATGGCACTTTCATTGGATGAAATGTAGCTAAGATGAACCCTCAGCCAATATGTGAATACCACCAGTCTGGTGTCTTAGGTATTTAGTATGTCTGCTGGTGCTGATGGAACTTGGGGAGCTCCCTCCAACTTGGGAGAGGAGTTGCTTGGGGACTTGAGGGATCAGCCCATTGAACACAGGATTGTTAGGGAGTTGTCATCTCCTGAGTTGTACCTTTGGGCAGGTGAAAAGTCTTCTGTGATGTTTTAATGGTTTCTGTGTTGAAGTTGTGGCAAAACTTAAGCTTAGGTAAATACACTTGGCTTGTGTTTTTGTTAGAGAGAATAGTCTGTTTACTCTTATTTATCTTTTTATCATTAGAAATTGTCAAACTTATGCAAAAGTAGGGAATAGTATATTGAACTTTGTATCCTTTTCATCCAGCTTCAACAGTTTTCAGTATTTCAAGAATAGTGTTGTATCTCCTGCCAGTTTTCCCCCTTCCCCCTTCTGGAGTATTTTAAAACCTCAAACATGTGTCATTAAAATAATATTTTTAATATTCTGTTTCTTCAGTTGAAGTTGCTACAGAATTTGAAGTATCTTTCTCATAGCAGCTGTCTTAAGAATCTCTTTAAAACATCTGACTGCCTTCTCCTGTAGATGGAAGGATTATGCTATTTATTGATGGATGACTTCTATTTCTGTGTACAAGTCAGGATGGCAGAGAAATTTAAGTGGAAAAACTTGATGGAGTGACTTTTGCCCTGCAACGAAATGTGTTTACCCAGACTGTATAATTATGGTTATCAATAGCAGAAGTGATTGGTATCATCATTCTGCTTCAGTTTTGATAGAGTAAATTTCCTTAAGTTGTGTTTTACTTAATATTGTTCAGCCAAAGGGTACAGGTATGTTTCGGCAGTGGTAGGGTAGAGAGAAGAAATTTTCTTCCTGCCACTTGTTTTACACGCTTACTTCACACGATGGGTTCACCTTTTTACAATTTAAATATCAAGTAGTGTTTCCTGCAACAGTCTAACATGGTATGTGGTACTAGTTGATATGGACACTATTCATCAGCATAAAAACCCATGTCATAAGTAAAATTTGCGAAGACAAGTTTAAACATCAAATAAAATAATGTTAGCACCCTTAAAAATTAGTTATGATTGGTATTTACTGTTAAGAATTTTTTGAGGCCAGGGTAGGGGGACTTCTTCTTAACATTAACTGGAGTTGATTAAGGTTGTAATCAAATTACAAATGTATTTGAATTTAAACATTTATCTCCCCAAGTCTGGAATCTAAGCAGTTTCTAGTAGCTTAGGGTAAACTTATTTTAGCTATTCTTTACTTGCAGGGGCAAGAACTGTTAATTGAAATATTCAAGTTTGAAAGGCTTCAGGTGTGAGCAAGATGGTCTATGAATTCACCTTAAGTTGTTGATTTTCTGAATTTAGAGAAATTCAATTACTTAAAACATTGGGGAGTCCCCTTAGAATTTGTATTTTTGACTTTCTTTTGGCTGTCAGTCCAATAAAATAGGGCATATGTGAACTGACTTGACTCAGCATTTCTTGATTTTTATTTCTCATTTCTTTCCCTAGTGCCCGACTACCTTAGTGTCCTTCCTTCTTGTAAAGCTGTGACTTGGTTCCTTGTTTTTACATTCAGAGACTTTATGCTATTTCCAGCTTCCATTTTTCCTAGACAGTTTATTTTCATCTTCTTCTCATGGTCATGATAACTAACATTTATATAACATGTTCTATTGAACACTTAATTATGCATTGCTTTATTTGCTCCTGCTGCAGCCCTCTGAATTGGGCCCTACTTACATGTGCATTTGCAGAAACTGAGATTTGGAAAAGCTAAAGGAACTTGTTTCAGGTCATCCTGCTAATGAATGACAGAGTCGGGAGTTGAACCCAGGTCTGTCTTATCCATTTCACCATTATACTAAAAACTAAAACAATCCTTCAGCTTGTTGTTCAGTGGTTGCAAACTTTCACAAAGATTTGGACTTTCGAAGGATTAGAGCTCCCTGTATGGATTTGGTTGATTGATACATTATTCATTTCTTGGTTCCATGATTCCATGAGCCAGACACATGGTATGTCCAGGATGGACGTCGGCTCTGACTTCATGGGATTCAGAGCTCAGAGTCTAGTTGGGGGAGGTAAACATCTCAACAGGCAATGCTTTGAGGTATGTTGTGAGCAGGATGACTGAAAGCACATGGGAGGAACCCCTGACCCAGGCCTGAGGGTCAGGGAAGACTTGCAGAAGGAAGGCAGATGTAAGCTACCACCCAATGGATGAACAAGAGTTACTAAGGGAAGAGAGCAGAGGCATGTTGTAGACAAAGAAAACAGAATATGCCTGGAAGCCAGAGAGAGCTTAGCATGTTAGAGACATATTAATAACAGTGGGAACAAGGGGTATGGGGTGGAAAATGGCCCAGCCTAAAGCTAATTCTTTTTCTTGCAGTCGGGATCAGGTGAAAATTGGGATTGTTTGAACAGGTCTTTTCCTACCACCTGTTTCTAATGACGACCATGTAAACTTTATCCTCCCCTGGGCCATAGGGCCTAGCGGTTAACACCATAGCCCAGCCACTTGATAACGTTGTTCAGCCTCAGTTCCTTTCTCTGATGAAACAGGCCTTATAAAAGTATCTATTTGTAAATAGTTGCTTTTTTTTTTTCTATTTTTTAATTTAAATATTACTTTTTTTTTTTAGACAATGTTGTGTTAGGTGAGAAGTTGCTGTGGAGCACAGGGAGCCCAGTCTGGTGCTCTGGAAATGGTTTCTTTGTAGATTAACTGGGATGGATTTTAACACTGCCTAGAACATGATCAACAAATGAGAAAGCAGAAGGAACCAAAGGGTTCTGCCATTCTGTTTTCCCAGTGGTACAGATGATTTCAATGCCCAGTTGTTTGTGTTACCTTTAAAGCAAGATGGAAGGCAACTGATGAAACCTGAAATTCTGAAGGTGTGTGCTGGTCCAGTGAAATCAGAAATGGTAGGATATTCAGGGGAGAGTGTTTTATGGCCAAACAAGTTTGGCAATCGAGCATTAAACAAAGATCATCAACCAGTGTCTTTACTGCACGACTTTGACTCAGAGACTTTGGTACACTCATGTGCATAGTAGATTTCTCAGAATGAGATGAAATATACTGTCATTCTCAAACGTACATGGCCAGAAACCCATCCCAGTTTGGGAAACTGGGATGGAACAGTTAAAGTGAACATGGAACAGGCTAGAACAGGCTGGCTAGAACAGGCTCTCCATCATTCAGAGTGTCCTCTGACATTCTTTGGCCTGTACTTTAATAAAGGGCTGGGCAGCTCTGTTGCAGGCCACATGCTGGCACCGTGTCATCCTTTTCTGTGATCTTTTCCTGTCTTGTCTTTAGAAGATGTTATTAGGAAGTAATTCTGTGTTAGATGGTCAGCCTTTTCCTCCCATCTGCTAGTTGAATCTTCACCTAATTTTTCTAGTACCTGGACTTTTAAAAGTGGAATTTCATTTTTACACATTAAACGTTGCAGTTTTAGGTAACTGTAGATTTGCATGCAGTTATAGGAAGTAATGGGCTTCCCTGGTGGCTCAGAGGTTAAAGCGTCTGTCTGGAATGCAGGAGACCCAGGTTCGATCCCTGGGTCAGGAAGATCCCTTGGAGAAGGAAATGGCAACCCACTCCAGTACTCTTGCCTGGAGAATCCCATGGAGGGAGGAGCCTGGTAGGCTACAGTCCATGGGGTTGCAAAGAGTTGGACACGACTGAGTGAATAGAGAGCGAGCCTCTGTATCCATTATCCAGTCTCCTCTGTTTTACAAAATTGTGGGACATGACCACAGGTTGTTGACAGTGATAACTGGAAAATTCGGAACATTTCCATCGCCATATAGATGCCTCATGTTGCCTTTCAGGTCCACAACCTCAGACTTGCCACTGCTCTGCCTGCTGGTAGCCAGAATCTGTCTTCTATCTCCATAATCGTGTCACTTCAAAAGTGTTCCATAAGTATAATCACACAATATATGTGCCTTTTGGGGACTGGCTCTTTTTGCTTCTACTTAATTGCCTGGACATTGATCCAAGTTGTGTGTGTCCATTGCACCTTTTCAGCTCTTGTTTCTGAGGAGTAGTCTGGGGTATGGACGTACCACGGCTTGTTTACCCACTGCTCACCCACTGAGAGAGGTGTAGGCTATTACCAGTTTGGGGCTGTTAGGAATAAAACTGATAGAAACATTTGTTTACAGATTTTGGTGTGAAAATAAGTCCCCGTTTCTCCCTTTGAAATACCAGAGAGTGTAACTGTGGATTTGTGTAGGAATTGCCTGTCTCATTTTAGAAGAAGCTGCTGTTTTTCATTTTCTAGCATGGTTATATCATTGTGTAGTCCTATCGGCAATGGATGTATGATCTAGCAATTCGGTATTGTTGGGGGAAGCAAGGTCTGTCACACCCTTTTCCCACCCTCTTTCTGATGTTGCTCACCTAGGGGACAGCAATGTGGCGCCTCTTGCTAGAACCATGCCTCTGAAGTGTGTGGAAGGCCCATTCCTGGTCTCCGCTTCATTTTTCCTGTTTCACTTTGGGATTTGGGTTTGATCATCTTTGCCAATCCCTTATTTTACCACATCCCTCTTAAATGGGGACAGAAGCAGGACTTGCTTTCTTAGTCGACTGAGCAGGTCGAGGAAATGACATGAAACTAACCGTGTTGTTTGTTCACCTGTTCCTTGAAAACACTTCACTGGCTGTTCACTTATTTAGTCCTGAAAAGTTAACCTGGAAGCTCTTCAATGTATTTTCTCTTGCTTGGCTACTTATTTATAACTTTTGAACCTCTTAGGCTTGATTGCAATAACTGTAAGTTAACTTTTAAAATGAGGAAAAGTAAAAGGACATTATTTGGATATCATTAAAATGTCTTTGGCCACCTCATGCGAAGAGTTGACTCATTGGAAAAGAGACTGATGCTAGGAGGGATTGGGGGCGGGAGGAGAAGAGGATGACAGAGGATGCAATGGCTAGATGGCATCACGGACTCGATGGAGGTGAGTCTGAGTGAACTCTGGGAGATGGTAATGAACAGGGAGCCCTGGTGTGCTGTGATCCATGGGGTCACAAAGAGTCGGACATGACTGAGCGACTGAACTGAAAATGTCTTGATGGCTGTGCCGTCTTTCATTAAAATATAAGTTCCACTCACACCTGCTTATTTTTAAAAACACATGAAAAAGAGAATAAAGCTCACCGAAGAGTTTTGTAAGCATCTGGCCCATCTAGGCATGAATTAATGAACACTTCAGTCTCTGATATGGAAAGCATTGCTCTTCTACATGAGGCCATACTCACTTTGCATGACTGGTCTGTTAAATATTTTCCTAATTCCTCCATCTCCTAACACCTAACTTGATTCAGCAGCATGACCCATGGTGTAGTCACTTCTCAGACAAATATTCACACTGGAATTTTTGTTTTGCAGCCCCTTTCAGGTGATACTAACCTATCCAGATTTAAAAAAAAAAAAAAAAAAAAAAAAAACCTGATTGTACCATTTAAAAGCACATATTTTTTCATGGAGCCAATAAAATAATGCTATTTTAGGAGTTTACGTTTTGCAAGTTTATTGTTTAAAATCCAGATAAACAAAAGCCAAATAAATCCAAAATAAACTCATTCAGTGATTTCCATGAGGCTGTTTTTTTTTTTTTTAATTTTTAATGAGGCTGTTTTGATGAACATATCTCAGAAATAGAGGGAGATTAAATTATGTTTTCGCAGCTTAGTATAGAGAGTGTCCCTATTTACCAGTTAAGTAGTACAAATATCACAGTTTTTATAATAGGTAACTTTTGCAGTCTCAGGATGCTTTCCAGATAGATGGAGATGGAGGTGCTTTATCCTGAAATTTTGGAAAGTTTTAATCACTCAGTCGTGACTATTTGCGACCCCATGGACTGTAGCCCGGCAGGCTCCTCTGTCTGGAATTCTGCAGGCAAGAAGACTGGAGTGAGTTGCCATGACCTCCTGCAGGGTATCTCCCTGACCCAGGGATCGAACTTGCATCTCTTATGTCTCCTGCATTGGCAGATGGGTTCTTTACCTAGTGCCTCATTTATCCCGAGTGCTGCACAAAAGTGGAATATCCTGACAGCAAACTTTACCTCATGGTTGACTGCTAATAAGATAAATGTTGTATAGCATCAAATCACGTGTTTGTGTTTTTCTCCTAGCAGCTGTAAGAATGAAATTCATGTGAGATGTTTGTAAATTACAGCGGCTCCTGAAGAAATGCTGTTGGAAAACCATTGTTCTAGGCCCCCAGGTTTACTTCCCTCTGCAGGAAGCTCTTGTCCCAGTTGTTGGGTAATTTGAACAGTTCTCTTTGTGGAACTCTTAGGAGTCTCAGCTTTTAAGGATCACTTACAATTCAGTGCACAGGTAATTTTCAAAGCACCTGGGTGAAGTTACATGCCTCTAGAAAATGGAGCTTTAGAAAATGGCAACAGCATTGCAATGATCGTCAGGAGTGGGTATCAGAGAATGCACATGGTTGCCAAGGGTCCTGGCAAAAGTTCTGGGAAACTCAAAATCGGAGAATGTGTATTTGAGTGCTTTGGAATTTACCTCAAGTGAGAGCTAGGGCTCCCACTGATCTCTGGGCAGGGGGTTGGAGGCAGGCTCTGGCTCTGGGCATGTGTTTCCAGGAGGTAGTTCTAGCCAACTTGAACTTGTTACCTGAGCTGCGTTTACTTTCTACTTTTCTCATCTGCGTCTGCCCCAGTTTCTTTTGTAGTTGAGTTAGATGAGTCAAATGACCTTGGGCAAGAAGCTGTTGAGCATACTTCAGCCTGGTGTAACTTTTCATTGTTCTTAAAAAGATACTGTCTTGCAGCCTCTGGGATTTAGGCACCCTGGGAAAGGGCTTTTAGGTCCACCATGCCGAGAGGAGAGGGAGTATTGGAGTCTTGTGAAGGAGGCCACTGTGGACAAGGAGGTGCCCGGAAATCTAACCAGCATATGCAGTGAATTGGGAGAACTCCTTTTTTGGAGGGGGAGAACTCCTTTTTTTTTTTTGGTTGTAAAACAGAAAACAAAATGGGCTTTAGTGAAAGATTACTGAGCACCTTTATGTTTCATTTCATCAGACACTGTTAATATCTGTTGTTAAACTGAAAATGCAACTAAAATCTGAAGGATAGAACTTTCTTCCTTTCTGGTCATCCTCCCCTTTGATAAAAAGCTTGCTGTGTTTTAACAGAATACAAGGATTTGGATTGGGATATATGGGGCCTATTGTTGTCTGAATCTTTGTTCCTGTGCCCCAGTACATAAACACACACTCACTGTCTCACTCAAAATACCACTTTCCTCAACTCTTTGAGAAAAGAGGAGTAAAATAAAGAGGAAAGGATAGGTGTGTGTGTGTGAATAAAACCGTGTTCACTTTCACCTACTGTACCTTTCCCTCATCTTGGTTTTGGGAGAGCATTTTTCTTTTCTGAAAACATTATCTTTTGATGCACATTGGCCAACAGCTCTCTTAGTCCCTTATACATGCTAAGTGCACAGAAAGCGCTGTTAGAGGTAGAAGCAGGGACCTACAAATGCCTTGAACTGCACTGAATGATTGAAGGCGGGAGGAGAAGGGGACGACAGAGGATGAGATAGTTGGATGGCATCACCGACTCAGTGGACATGAGTTTGAGTAAACTCCGGGAGTTGGTGATAGACAGGGAAGCCTGGTGTACTGCAGTCCATGGGGTCGCAAAGAGTTGGACGTGACTGAGCAACCAAACTGTACTGAGAGAACCTCCAGTCTGTGGCAAGAGTTTGAGGTGACTGTGCCAAGTTCCCACTAAGGAGGCAGATGTGTGTTGATTCCTGCTGATCCTGAGCTTTAGGGGCACAGGAGACAATCTGGTATGGACAGACTGGCTTAAGCTGACCTTGGGGAGTTTGTTCAGATCCCCAGAGGATCTTGGGGCTAAAGGACTCTTAGTAGCCATCTAACCAAGCACCCTGGCCTATGAGAAGTTGCCTCTGGAGCATCCCTGATAGCTGGGTATCCACCTTTTGCTTCATTATCTTGTGATGGGAAAAGCAAGAGTCTCAGAAGGCCCTTTCTTAATTTGGGCTTGAATCTGCTTCTCAATGTCTTCTCTGAATTCATTCTAGTGTAGTTGACTGGAACATCACAGGACAGTTTTGCTCCCTCCTTACATGAGTGTGGGTCAGGAATTTGAAGACAGTTACCATGTTTTTCCTTGGTCTTTTAGTCCTCAGGTGAAATAGCCTCACCCAGCAAATGTTAATTCTTGGAGAATGTTGCTTCCAGACGTTTCACTGTTCAGATCGCCTTGGTCTAGACTCATCCTACTTTATCAGTGAGCCTTTTAAACTTTTTAAAATTTGTGGATCACAAATGTTGGGCATACACTGGTAACCTGAATTAAACCACCTTTCTCGGCCTTCGATGGCCTTTTGTGGATTGTGCTTCTTGAAAGGGGGCATGTGGTGTGTGGCATCAAGAATCTGTTCTCCAGACCCTGTAGGAAGCATTGATCTGGGTGCAGCTGCCCAAGTGAAGGACACCAGTGACACATTGCTTTGGCCAAATAAAAGTTTTCTTCCTGTTATTTTTAAAATTTTGGAAGTATCTATGCTATTTGCTTTACTAACAAGTTGTAAAATAGGAAAGGAAAACTGAAGCATCACTAGTCCTATCAATTTACATGTAATCATTGGAAAAAAATCAGTATTTTCCATATTTTTATATGCTAATATACATAAACTATATGATCTATTTAAAAAATGGAATCAAATCCTATTTTGTAATGTACTTTAAAATTTTACTTCTTGTGGTCAAAACTTTCCATGACAATAATACATACATATTTATGTTTTAAATTTCTGCCTGGCACTCCACTAGCCCATAGTTAGCTAACACTTATTATGAGCTAGTTAGGTTGCTTCCAGTATTTTGCCTTATAAATGTGCATATCCTCACGTTTATTTTTCTTGGATAAATTCCTGGCAGTGGAATTGCTGGCTGACAGACTTTTTAAAGGATGTATTTTCCACCTGATTGTTATTCAGGAAATCTCAATAGAGAATAATTCCCCCACCTCATTAGTTTTATTGTCTTTAGAAAGGCTTGCTTAGAGTGGCTGGTTCCCCATTTTTAGGTCCTTGTATTTCTTAGGCAAGGGCTTCTGGGGCAGACTTTTCCTTGCAGTTTAGGGCCCTTTTAGGTCTGCCTGATGCTTTGTCTCCTGCAATATGTTTGCAGGCACAGAGTCCCCGTGGCTCTTGCGTTTGGTGGTGGCAGCACATGGGGGTCTGGAGTCCCATGTCTTGGTGGACCCTGACTTGGCTTCTGCCGAGTCAGCTGCAACTTTTTCTTGGCTGAACCCCAGCTCAGTGTGAAACTGTGTTATACAATTTAGATCCTTGATCTTTGCCCTGGTTTCAAGACTTTCTTGAGTCCTCAAGTCCTTAATGGTAGTTGAACAGGTTTGCAACTAATAAGTCTCACTTTCATTGGATGCAGTATAGCCAAGAAGAACCCTAAGCCAATAGTCAGATAAGCCAATAACTCTGTCTTAGAAGGTATTTTAGTATCATAAGGAAAGTGGACATGGCTTTTTCTCTGGGACAGTTCTGAAGACAGTTGATTTTTCCTCTGTAGCTAACAGTTCAGTCACTTAGTTGTGTCTGACTCTTTGTATCCCCATGGACTGCAGCACGCCAGGCCTCCCTGGCCATCACCAACTCCTGGAGTTTACTCAAACTTATGTCCATTGAGTCGGTGATGCCATTCAGCCATCTCATTGTCTGTTGTCCCCTTCTCCTCCTGCCTTCAATCTTTCCCAGAATCAGGGTCTTTTCAAAAGAGTCAGCTCTTTGCATCAGACTGGGGTATCAGAATACCCCAAAGTATTGGGGTTTCAGCTTCAGCATCAGTCCTTCCAACGAATATTCTGTAGCTAACATCCCTCTCAAGTGGCATGATCCTTCCCCCGCCCCCACCACCTCCAGCACCTGTAGAGTAGTTCTTGCTTCTCTTCTACTTCCTCACCCTCTCTGTATCTCCCCACCCCTGAGGGGGCATGTCCAGGTCACCATGACCTGTGGGCTCTCCTTCACTGAGCAGCTCCTCCTGGAGCCCCATCTTCCCAGATGAGTCCCTCCAGCGTTCAGCATTCAACCTGCATTTCTTTCGTTCCAGTGCTGCCCCTGGGTGCCATGTTGCCTGTGGTTATTTTTCCTTCCAAGACGGGCAGGTGGGAAGAGGGCCCTCAGGGACCTCCTTATTTGCTTCTCAGAAAACAAGTACATAGGACCCCTTGCATTTTCAGAGTTACATGCTTGGTCTCAGTGTGAAACAGACAAGGGAAAAACAAAACAGAGTTCTGAAAGTTAATAAGAGTTAATAATAATGTTAGTAAAGTTTTGCAAAGTCTCTTTTAAGACCACTTCTCTGCAGTTTGATTCCTGACTTCTGGTCCTAAGGGGCCCAGCAACACTCCTGTGGAATCTGAGCTACAGTATGGCTAGTGAGGTCCAGGCTGGTTAGGTGTTGCTGCTACTAAGTCGCTTCAGTCCGACTCTGTGCGACCCCATAGACGGCAGCCCACCAGGCTCCACCGTCCCTGGGATTCTCCAGGCAAGAACACTGGAGTGGGTTGTCATTTCTTTCTCCGATGCATGAAAGTGAAAAGTGAAAGTGAGGTTGCTCAGTCGTGTCCAACTCTTTTTGACCCCATGGACTGCAGCACACCAGGCTCCTCCATCAATGGTTAGGTGTTACCAGGACGCATTTTTTGTTTCCTGAATTCATCTGTCTGAAATCAGTTCTTACTAGCAACCAAAAGATGATTGGACCATTCCCCATAGGCCTGAGAATGAAAGGAAGACCTGGAGAAAAGCATTTGTGGTTCTTGGACAAATCAGTTTGGTATTTGGAAGATCTCAGCTCTTTTTCTTTTAAGTTGCCACCGGCCAGTTTCTGCTCTTTGTCTGTGTCCTTGGAGTAGCAAAAATGTTGCGGTCTGGGGAAACTTTTGTACAGCTTAGTTCACTGAATTGCAGGTACTGCTTGTGCTGATGGAAATCAAAAGCAGCCTGCAGAGAAATGCTGTAGTTCATTTGGCACTTGGCTTGTTTGTGTGGCTGTTTCTATTTAAATCTCCTGGGCATCCCATTCCTTATCAGAACTTTTATCCCCTCAAAATTCATCGTTGCTGAATAAACTGAAGTTCTGGGAGCTGTCGCCTTTTCAACAGTTTGCCTCTCTAGACAAAACTCTTGAAGTTCAAATAGCCCTTAACCCTCCATCATTTTATACTCCTCCAAATGGTCTTTGTGAGGAACATGGTGGGCTATCTTGATTCATTCTTTAATATTTCTCTTTCTTCACAAGTACTGGATGCAAGAAGTCGGTCTAGTCCTTTCTTGTCCTGTGTTGCTAGTTAACAAAGCACTTGGAGCAAAGGGAAGGCTATTAGCACTTTGTCATTTGGAGTTTAAGGGTCCTCCCACTTGTGAGCTCTCGATGCAGAGTTAAGTCTCTGCATCTGTCTTTGTACTGACGGTGTGTGGGTTGTTGGTGGAGCTGAACAAGTGTTGTCAGTGACGCTGTGTGTTCAGGAAGCCTTCCTGCCATCTCCCTTTTGGCTGGTTCTTGTTCTCCGGGCATAGCCGGTTTCTCTGTCCACCAGAGAAGGACTCCTTATCTTCATATTCTGGAGAGCTTGTGGAGTAGTTAGCCTGAAATGCAGGGATGGCTTTTCCTTTTTAAATATCTTCGCAGACATTTTGTACTTCCCAGTCTGTTAGCAACTTCCTCAGTGTTAGAGGATTAATCTGCCTGGGTTAGAATCCTAAAACTGTCTCTACTGTCTAATGATGGGTAAGTCATTTAACTGAAGTCTGTGCTTCAATTTTCCCATCCATAGAATGGGTGTAATAATAGAACCTACCTTGAGACTTGTTTTGCAAATTAAATGAAACATTTCATATATAATATTTCAAATAGTGACTGACATAGAGTAAGTCCTCAAGAAGGCTTAGCCCTGATTGCTGTTGAGAGGGCTGCTGCAGTGCACGGTGCTAAATGCCCTGATCTGAGAACCTGGTTATATATCCACAGTCATAGGTGACCTGGGTATATTTTATATAGATTTCCCCAAGGAAGTACTTCTGCTTTGCCTCTTTTCCTGGCTTTGTGCAAGATATCTGTTTCGATGTTTCTTCTGCTCAGAGCTCCTAAAACCCATATTGGCTGTCTCCACAAATGGCTTTAGGATTTTTTTCACTCTGCTGCTCTTAAAGAGGGTACATGGATTTTGAAAGAAAAGCTTTCAGAAAGGATTCAAGTGTGTGCATTTTTGAGATATGTCTCTGAAGACAGGACTGTACATTTTCTGTGGATACCATTTCGGCCTCCTTTTCCCTGTGGATCTGAATGTGTTCAGAAGTATACTCAAATCTTTCACTTCCAAGTTAGAGCTCAAAAAGCCCAAGGTCAGTTGTTGCACCCCGCCCCATTCATCCCTGTGGGGCTGCCATGGGCCTTGCCACCAGTTCTTGGTGCCTCACTCAGATTCCCTTCTCTTGGGTTTTGGTTCTAATGGCTTTTGTTGGATGCGAGGGGCTTTATTGGGGTTCATGGGCTTCTGTAGTTCTGCTTTTCCATGCTTGAGGACTCTGGGGCGTGCTGGAGACTCACTCCTCCAGGCCATACTGGATTCTCACTTTCTGAATAACTTTTAGATCAGTGTTTCTCAGCCTCAGCACGATTACTGACATTTGGGACCCGATAATTCTTTGTTTTCGGGGCTCCCTTTGTGTTACAGGGTGTTTACCAGCATCCTTGTGTTTACTCATTGGATGCCAGCAGCTCCCCTCCATTCTCCTGGCTATGACACTTTCAAATATCTCCAGACATTCTCATGTATTCTCTGGGTGGCAGAAATGCCCTCAGCTGAGAACCACTGGTTTAGATCAGCCAGTCTTCACGTGACAGAGGGCAAATGCATACCGTATCATACTTAGCTTAGAAAGTTTTATCGAGGTCTGAAAATTCACAGTTCTACAGTACAGCTCTAAAAATCCATACGTGAATGGATTTAAAATACTTATTTTTAAAGCATTTATTTAAAACACTTATTTTCAGGTATTTATTTTTGGAGTATTTGGATCCCTATATCTGTATACAACAGAAAGAACAGATGGCACCAAACAGAAATTTTTCTTTCTTTAAGATACCTCATCTTAAAACCATTGGTTTGGCCATACTGGTTCCCAGTATGTGGTCCTGAGAATGGCAGCTTTAGCACCACCTGGGAGCTTTCTAGAAATGCACATTCATGGGTGTCCCATCTAGAACTACTGAATCAGACTCTGGGAGCGGGCCCAGCAGTCTGCTGTAACAAGCCTTTCAGGTGACTCAGAGGCACACTGAAATCTGAGCCACACTGAGATGTTACTGAGATGTCTCAAGTAAGCTGCAACTAAGAGACCTGTAGACTATGCCCTACTGAGAAATAAATCATACTCCGCCATATCCAGAACTTTGAAATCACATTAGGAGAATGTCTTTTACTAGGCAGGTCATGCTAGATCTCTGCTGGTCATATTGGTGCCCTCTGAGAGCTCGTCATGTCCACAGCTGCCTCCAGGGCTTCTTTTCCTCAGCATCCCTGATCCAGGGGTGGCTGTGACTGTTAAGGCAATCCTCTGTAGGTCAAGCAACAGTCGATCTCTCTCAGCTCCGCCTAACAGGACTGATCTGTAATGGACAGAGAGTCTTCCCCTTGGGCGTCTGAGTCGTGGAGAGAAGCAAAAACTGAAGAAAGCAGAAGGCACGAGGCAGAGGAGAAAGCCCTGTAGAAACAGAAGCTGTGGAGTGTGAAGAGGCTGTCAATAAACCAGCTGTGGCAAAAATAGAAGGAGCAGGAAGAGGCTGACAGAGCTCTGGACGGCTGCTTTCAAAGGGCGATTCCAAAAGTTGAGGGAATCAAACTATTGATTGCATCTTGGAAGAGTATTCTTCAGTTTTCTATGAGATCCAACTGGGCAGCTATGGTTGGGGTTTCCAGTCTTGCTGGCCTCTCTATGTATCCTCATGGTAGATCATCGTTCGCTGAGGCAGTTTCAATTTATGTCTCTTCTTTGCCACCTGGATGAGTCCAGCAAATCCATACTTGGATTAGAAGACTGGGGGTCTCTGAAGACCGGCTTCATGGCCTGCTGCTTCCTTGAAGCAGGGATTCAGCCTGGCTGTGCCCCAGGAGCACCCAGGCGGCCCCCACTTCTTTTAAAATACTCTGTTTGGGATCCCAGGAGGCAGTTGAGTTTAACTTTACAGTAAAGAATGAGTGATGGAAGCTGTCTGGTTCAGCACGTTATCTTGACTTGCCCCAAAGAAACCTTCCTGGAGAATATTTCAGGAAACCTCAGGCCTGGTTTTCACTTCCTTGCTGCTGCTGCTAAGTCGCTTCAGTCGTGTCCGACTCTGTGCGACCCCATAGAAGGCAGCCCACCAGGCTCCACTGTCCCTGGGATTCTCCAGGCAAGAACACTGGAGTGGGTTGCCATTTCCTTCTCCAGTGCATGAAAGTGAAAAGTGAAAGTGAAGTCACTCAGTCGTGTCCAACTCTCAGCGACCCCATGGACTGCAGCCTGCCAGGCTCCTCTGTCCATGGGATTTTCCAGGTAAGAGTACCGGAGTGTGGTGCCATTGCCTTCTCCATGGACCAAAGATGTCAACTCTCCATAGTAATTCCAAGGATCTATTGTGTTGACTCCAACAATGTTTCCTCCTAGCATTTCTTGTGAAGGTACCATCTCTTTTGAGGGATATGCTGAGTTAGACCCTTAAAACACACACACACAATGGAAATACAGGCAGTAGAAGGCTGAAATGAACCTTGTGAATAGTTTTCTAAAAATCCAGTGGGCCTACAGAAATTTTCCAGTTTGAACTATTTAGTGTCTCCTTCATCCCCACAGTCATCTCTTCCTGTCTTTCCCATTAAAACCTGGGAAAGAATACAAGTACCTTCATGTAACAAAACCATTGGATTCTTTCACACAAATCCCTCTGGAAGGGAGTGAGTGGAGAGACAGAATATTTTACATTGTTGTCTGAAGGTTGACTGAGTTCCCTTAGGGTCATAGATTCTGGGAATGTAGGCCAGTGCTTGTTTTCAAGTCCAGCTTAAAACATTTGGGGCCTGACCAAGAACATAATCAGGATTCTCTTATTCTCTTAGTATCCTTGAGGAGATTGTCAACTGCTCCAGAGCCTAGGGCTGTTTCCATATTGTACTTGTGTATCAAGCTCCTCTACCTCTAGTAGTGATCTGTTCTGTAGACAGAAGAGTCACCTAGTAAAGGACCCAGGCCTGGAGCACAGCTCTCAAGCCCCACCTGGTTTTCTCAGGGACTCGGTATGTGTTAAGGGCTTCCCTGGTGGCTCAGATGGTAAAGAATCTGCCTGCAATCCAAGAGACCTGGGTTTGATCCCTAGGTCAGGAAGATCCCCTGGAGAAGGGAATGGTAACCCACTCCGGTATTCTTGCCTGGAGAATCCCTGATGGGCTGCAGTTGCGAAGAATTGGACAGGATTGAGCGACTCTCTCACCCACCCACACCCATACAGGACCCAGGCCTGGAGCACAAATTTCAAGTCCAAACTAGTATTCTCAGGGACCTGGTAAGTTTCTTTAATCCGTAGCCTTATCTGATGTAGTGCATCTTTAATTTGGCTTTGTGTGGGATGCAGGGGTTAATAACAGTGATCCAGCGACATGGTAGGGTGGGGAGAATGGTCAGCTGCAGACACTGGGACCGGACTCTGCTTTGATCAGAATGATTAGAGCAGTTAGAAAAGTCACAGAGTGCTCCCTGCCTCAGTCACTTGAGCTCTATTTGCCATTATGCCAGTTCTTAAACCTGGGAGATTATGCGATGCTTCAAAAGAAAGGTGGTCCCAAAAGAAAGGTGGTCCTGTCTCCCTGCTCTGCTGTTGTCTTAGGAATGTGAACCTTTGTGCAAATGAGTCATTCTTTTTTTCTGTTCCTGCACCTCATGTCAGAGAGTGATTTATTTCCTGTTTGTGAAGGCTTGGTTTCATCAATTACATGGGAGAGAAATTGGATGTACTTTCAACTTTTGCTGGTTACTGGCTCCTCCTTTGCCTGGAAGGATAGTCTTTCTTTCCACCATGAGAGTTGATGCCGGAAAGGATTTCTTTTCTTAGGCTTTCAGAGATGACACTTCATTGCTTTTGTGTGATGAAATTATAGTGTGCAATTTTGTTATTTTTAAGCAAGTAAAACTGTCATCTGAAAGTTTACCTACAGTTGTTGGAAAAGCCAAGAAAGCATCTCATTTCCTACTGGTTCTACTAACAACCGTTTTTAGCCTATAAACCTTGTGTTGCTCCAAGCCTGTGTTTCCTAAATTGGAGAACAAATCCTGCTCCCAAGATATGAATAAGAGGTGCTGGTAGTGAAGTGCTGCTGCCTAAGTACTTTGACCCTGTGTTCCCCAAACCTAAACAGATTTCTCCTCTCTATCCTCAGAACCATTAGCATTCTTACTTAATGTACACTGTGTATTTCATGAAGCACCAAATAACATCTCAAAGGACACAAGTGTTCCAAGGAACTCAGCAAGGCTGACGACTTATTTCAATGTTTTATCTTTCACACAAAGGACCTATATATTAGAATTTGCATATCCTTTTGGACTGTTGTCGTGTCTGCTTCTGATTTTTACAGATTAGCCAACTGGGAAAAAAAATTGTCAAGACACATTCATCCATCCTACTTCTTAGGAAGATTATTAAAATGTTTCATTTACCAAATTATTGCTTGCCATCTGTGGGTAAAGGAGCTATGTTTGGAAGGAAGAAGACAGTGCCTTGGGGATTGATTGAGTTAAAGTCAAAGAAGAAACATGCATTTCAGGAATCTTCTCAATTGGGTTTGATATGAGGAAGAGAAGTCAGGTCAGATATTAACCACTTATTATAAATGTTTAGGGTAATTTCAGAATACTCCACTTTAAAACAAGTTTTGTGAAATGGGGCAGGGAAAGCTCCCTTACATTGATCTCACTGACTGTGTGCAGTTTTTATTACGAGGCTGTCCTCTTTAGCACGGAGGGGCTGTCACAGAGAAGAGGGCATAGGTTAATTGTTTCTAGTCCTGAACCGAGGGCAATGAATAAAAACGACTAGGGCCTGAGGATAATCTTGAAACTCAAAAAATATCCCTAACAGTCAGAGCTGTCTGCTGACTTGTGTGGCCAGTGGAGGATTGAGTTTCTTGGAACTGGACTAGTTCAAGTGTAGATTGCTTGACCTCATAACTGGGATCTCCTAAAGGACATTCAAGTAGGCAAATGTGTCCTTTGATCTAAGATTCCAGAATTCAGAGTTTTCACTCCTCATTTATGATCATTTATGTTAGGTTAGAGCTTATTAAAGATTGTAATTTTACTGTGAAAAACTAAAAACTTCTATTAGTGAGGCCAGGACAAAGCAGTTGCCAGTAACCCTCAAGTTGCACCCTGCCAGGAGAGACTGGCTTCATGTTTTCGGATTGAATACCCTGTATTACTTTGAGGTTAAAATCCTGTTGGGAAGTCTGGTCCTTTGGCCTGTGGCGCATTTGTGGCTTTGAGTTCCATTAGAGTTGTGAGAAGCTTTGTTGAACATGTTTAGCAGGGTTGGATTCTGGCACTTGTATCTTTTTCTGAGCAGAATTCTCCCCCTGCTGTCACTGTGGCAAGAAAACAGGGGCACTGGGTGTCTGTCTAGTTGGGGAAGGGTGTGGGGCACTAACAGAGCCAGTCTTGTGGTGGGGGCCTGGGAGACCCGAGGGTTCATGCTCATGCTTTAGGACCATCCTAAGGTCCCTGGTGGCTCAGTGGTAAGGAGTCTGCTTGCCAGTGCAGGAGACATGGGTTTGATCCCTGGGCCGAGAAGATCCCATGTGCTCAGGAGCAACTAAGCTCGTGTGCCACAACTACTGAGCCAGCGCTCTAGAGCCTGGGAACCTCAAAATAAATAAACATTTTTAAAAAAGTAAACATCCTTAGCTCTGCTGTTTCAGTTAATATCGCGGGGATAGAAGAGCCTTCTTCTGGGAATATTGTGAGAGTAAGTGGGAAGCAGAGCTTTTAGTATTTTAGGAGAAGAGGGCCCAGTTCATTTAGTTAATAATGCATGAAGAGTTTTCTTCTTTCAGAGCCCTGATTTCTTTGCTTTTCAAAAGGTAAAATGATTCACCAGTCACCTGCCCCACCATACTCCTCCAGCTCCCCAAGGTGAGCTCTGGCACTTTGCTCCGAGCATGATCATTGTACATCAACCGACATTCAGTTTGCTGAGTAGTTAAAACAAGTGTCAGGTTGACGAGGCAGTTAGTGATTCTGTCATACGACTTGCTCTTTCAGCGTTGTTCCCCTCAGTCTCAACTTTGGACTCTTTTATCTAGTGAGTTGTACCCAGTGGGGGCTGTTGATAATTTTGTATTTTAAAGTTTTGGGGTTTTTTTGTGGGTAGTACCAGCTGCTGAACTGGAAGCACGCAAGGCAAAGCAACACAATATTTCTCTCATGAGAACTTGGAGATCATTGTCCTCTTTTGTGGCTGTAGCTTCGTGTAGGTTACTGGCCTCTAGGACGGGAAAGAGATGCTCGTGTCTGTCTCTACCACTGGTGACATGTCTGAGTTGCTGTATGCCTCAACCATTAACAAATTTTTTAATTTAAAAAAATAATGGTTAAAAATACATCACATGAAACTTACCACTTGAACCATTTTTAGTGTAAAATTCAGTGGCATGAAGCATATTCACAATCTAACCATCAGCACTATCCATTTTCTGAACTTTTTAATCATCCCAAACAGAAACTCTAGTAAACAATAATGCCTCATTTTTTTTCTCTCTGCACCTGGAAACCATCATTCTACTTCCTATGTTTATGAATTTGCCTATTTAGGTATCTCCCATAAGTAGAATTGTACAGTATTTTTCCTTTAGTGTCTGACTTATTTCATGGAGCATAATGTTTTCAAGGGTCGTGTACATTGTAGCATGTACTGGAGCATCATTTCTTTTATGGCTGAGTACTGGGGGCTGCAGTCCATGGGGTCGCTGAATCAGACATGAGTAAGCAACTTCACTTTCACTTTTCACTTTCATGCATTGGAGAAGGAAATGGCAACCCACTCCAGTGTTCTTGCCTGGAGAATCCCAGGGACGGCGGAGCCTGGTGGGCTGCCGTCTATGGGGTTGCACAGAGTCGGACACGACTGAAGCGATTTAGCAGCAGCAGCATTTCATTGTATGGATGTTCCATATTTTATTTATCCATTCATCTGTCATGGTCACTTGGGTTGTTTCCACCTTTTGGCCGTTGTGAATAATGTTGTGAACATTGATGTACTAGCCCTGGCTTTTGGTTCTTCTGAGTATATATCTAGGAGTAAAATTGCTGCATTGTATGATAATTCTATGTTTGACTTTTTGAGGGACCAGCAAATTCTCTTCTATAGGGTCCTGGTGATTTTAAAAGTGGGCAATAGTACCTGTGTTTGTAAGAAGTATTCTCAGATATTTATCCGTCATTTGAAACTTTAAATTAGAAAATTGAACAGTGTATTTGTTAACACTTCTTGTATTCTGTCGTGGAATGTCTTAATTTAATTTCATTTGTTTGGGTACTTGTGTTTTGCATCTCAGTAGATATTGCTTGACCCGAGCTGCATTTTTCTACTGATGGCCACTGTTTTGGCCCTTGATATTGCAGTAATTGGCTGTTGCTATGTTGATTAGATGTGCAACATACTCTAAAATATTTTGAAAAAAGATGAATTTGTAAGAAACACATGGGAGTTATTTTTGAGTTTTATTTTGCCAAAGTTAAGATTTGATATCAAAGTTCTCTTGGTTGCAGAATGGGAAGTATTCCTGGTATTAACATGAATGTGAAAGAAGGTGATAAAACAGAAATAATGGGGAGTAATAGGTATTGAGGAACAGCTTCCATCAGGAGCTGAAATAGTGTGGGAAAGAATATTTAGGGTTAGTCTAGGTCATATTATTTCTTAGTTTGTTTAAATGGCTTTTTCTTTGGCCACTCTGTAGGCATCTAAACTGGGAGTTTAAAGACTTTTTTTAGAGATGGGGATGATTGAAGGATTTTTGTGTGTGTATGGTTATTGGTTTTATTTTTAATAGCCAACCAGAATTTTCACCTCTTGGGTCAGAATGTTATCCACGTATTTATAGCAAGCTTGTGTTGACATGGCAGGTGACTGTGGATGTTGTTATTCAGACACTGATAAGACCTTCAGTGAAGTAGCTCTGCAGTTATGCTTAGGGTTAAAAAAAAAAGACTGTGTAGATTAAACTCCATATTAAACATATATTTTAATCAAAAGTAGCAGTAAAAAAAGAGCAGTAGCACAAAACACTGCTTTCATGACTTTAGTTTCCCTGAGCCTTTATTTCTGGTCTCTTGGTGATTAACTGCCTTCTGTAGCTGAGCCAAACTATAATTTTATAGGAATTAAGCTTAACATCAGCAGTTTGAGGTCGTAGTCCACTGTGGAGCATGACAGAACTTTGAGCAGCACGGTTTTCAATGATCCTTTCTCAGTGTGGCTGAGAAAGCTGTTATTAGCCTGATTTTTAGGTGGGGTGCTAGGGGTGGGGGGCAGACTATTGTACTGTTGGACAACTTTTTCTTTTT
The DNA here is from genome assembly GCA_917880005.1 of Nanger dama. Lineage (NCBI taxonomy): Eukaryota > Metazoa > Chordata > Mammalia > Artiodactyla > Bovidae > Nanger > Nanger dama. Next base: position 5,892,789 of record CAKJTW010000032.1, on the reverse strand, counting down.
AGAACAGTAGAAGAGTCAAAACCCCTTCAGTTTGTAATCAAGGGTATTGGGATCTAGGTTATTTTGTTACTGAAGGTGGAAGATTATTTAATAAACGCAAAGCCCATTTTCTCTTTTGGGTTTTAACCTCAGGCTGACCTGAGGTAGAAGTGTCTGCCCAAGGAGAAAGCCCATCCAGGCCTCATCATGGAGTCAATTATTTAATTCCCTGAATAGTCACGGAACCTCTGCCGTGCATCTACCTGGCTTTGTGGCAACAGCCAGGGATTAAGTGTAAGGGAGATAGCTGCTCCCCTGCCTCCCGCAGTGTAGGCCACTTCCCAGGGTTCCCCCTAGACCTTTCTGTTGTTTTTTAGCTGCTTTGTTAAAATATAATCCATATACAACGAGATGCACCCATTTGAAGCATGTAACTCAGTGTTGGTGGCTCAGCCGTGTCTGACTCTTCGTGATCCCAAGACTGTAACCCGCCAGGTTCCTCTGTCTATGAAATTTTCCAGGCAAGAATACTCGAGTGGATAGCTGTTCTCTTCTCTAGGGAACCTTCCCGACCCAGGAATTAGACCCAGGTCTCCTGCATTGCAAGCAGATTCTTTACTGTCTGAGCCACTTAGGGAAGCGTGTGTAACTCAGTGGTTACTAGCATATTCACAGAACTGAGCGTCTATCACCACCATCAGTCTAAAACTGACCTACAGTTTGAGACTCTACATGTCTCTCTATTACCTGCAAAAGAAGCCCCGTTCTTTTGGCTCTCACCCCAATCCTCCCATTGCCCTCAGCCCCTGGCAATCACTAATCTACTTTGTCTCCGTAGGTTAGCCTCTTCAGGATATTTCACATAAAAGGATACACGTTTCATGTGTGGTTTACTTCATTTAATGTTTTCAAGGTTCATCCCAGCTGTAGCTTGTCAGCACTTCATTCATTTTTATGGCTGAACATTAGCCCATTGTATGGATATACCACATTTTGATTAACCATTCATCCATTATGGACATTTGGGTTGTTAATGCTTTCTGCCTTTGTGAGTATATGCTGCTATGAATATGCGTGTACAAGATTTTGCATGAACACAAGTGTTCAGTTTTTAGATCCCCTAAATCTCCTTCCCATTCCACATATCTGTTACATCACAGAGGGGTCAGATAATTGTGGGAGCCAGGGAAAGCTTGCCCTGAGGATACGATGTTCCAAGCTGAGACCTGAAAGTATGATTAAAAATGGTTTTCAAACTGTAGGTCATGCCCCATGAGTAGATTGTGAAATCAGTTTAGTGAATCACGGCTAGAGCTTTTAAGAGCTAAACTAAATAGAGTAGAAGATATCAGAGAGCATCTCTTGTGGGAAGGGTAAATATTGTGTAAAAGTAATTTTTGTCAGCTACACGTGAATCTATAGTGAATTGTAATGTAAAATGTACTCTGCTCTCTAGGTCATAGAGAAGTGTGGAAGCTTAGGGATTATTGAAAAGGGAATTAGGAAGTCTAAATATGATCCTACTGGAAGGTGGAAAGACACAGAGCTAGAAAAGAGGATAACCTAAAAATCTGAAGATCCTTTGAAAGCTTAGAGTTCTGTGATCTTTATGCTTTTAAAAAAATTAAAAAAAATTTTTTTGGCTATGCCACATGGCATGTCAGATCTAAGTTTCCCAATCAGGGATCGAACCCAAGTCCCCCGCATTGGAAGCAAGGAGTCTTAACCACTTGGGAAATCTCTGTGCTTTTAGCATTATTCATTTATTCAAAAATATTAAAACATCTACTGCATATTTGGACTGTACTAGTTTCTAGAGGTATATTGTAAGTGAGGTTTGTATGGTCCCTCCTTTTGGATTTTAGAATCTGGCAGGGGAGACATAGAAGTAAAGAAGCAATCACAATGACTCCTGGTAAAGCATGGTGGATTGAGTACATGAATATCTTTAGTCCTTCCAGAACACTTCTAAAATGAGAAAGCAAAAGAATAAAAGAGAGGTGCCAAGAAGGTGGGAGACTAGGAGAAGAGACCAGAACAGATAAGAGCCATCAGCAGATTTTAGGAAGGTGCAGGAGAGGTCCCTGACTTGATCAAGCAGAAGCATTGGACTTGAAGGTCTCAAAGAGGGCCACCAATGAGAAATGAGCCAGTTAGCTCCACAGAACTCAGATAGACCCAGGATTTGGAAGCTCTCCGTTTGGCAGCAGTGGCTAGAGGATGTGGAACTGAAAAGAAGTTAGGTGAAGGTCCCCACCTCCACCCACCAGATTCAGATGACAGCCCCTCCTCCTATCCTAAAAGAGATGCCAAGGTTATACAGTGAAGCTGTAGATCATTAGCCGTCAGCACCTCTCTCACTCTCACCACCTGAGATAAGACACCTCCCTCAGAAACAAGGACGCACTTGGGCAGTGCTTCTCCAGTGGGGCTGTGGGGGGTGCAGGGGTTGCGGGAAGAGGCTAAACCCATAAGGATTTGTGAGACTCTCAGAGGGGCAGGGCATGCATAGTCTATGCAGAATCACTCCAGGGTGATTCTGAAGGCCTTGCCTTCCCACCCACCCTTGTTTCCCAGTCACTGGTTTTCTTCCAGGAGGTGTTAGGTGCTCATCAAACTCCCGGTGCATTATATATCCCTTGGAGAGTATGACTGATTGGAACATCCATGGTATATACACTGTGTGCCTAACCACGTGCTGTGTCCTGTGGAAGCCAATAACAGCAACAACAGCAAAATGATCCCATGGCCACAGAACTTAAAGTCTAGTTATTAGTGATAAAATACGTTGTAAGTTACACACTTAAAAACTTGGAAGATGTTTTGTAAAAGTGAAGGGCGAAAACCATTTTGCGTACCCATCCTCTCTACACCTTGTCCCATGCCCTTTCATTTTGGATGAGCCCAAATAAATTTCAAGCCAAGGATGTATAGTGCCCTTTCCAGCAGCCTCACCAAGGACTGGGCCTCTGATTTGTAATAAACCTGCTGAAATTTTATTCGACTGCTTGACTACTCTACTATGAGAGTATATATCCTAAAGACAAGAAACCACCAGTGGTTAAGATCCCAGAGATGATTTCCAAATTTTAGGCGTTCTTTCTCTTATTCCACCAATTTTATTTTTCCTCCTGGGAAAATAGCCAGGATGATTGCAAAACATATGCTTTTAAAAAGACAAAATTTCATGAATATAAAAACATAAATTGAGGGCCACACCCATAATACATGTGGAATTTTAATTCCAAACATCTTTTTTCCTCTAATGTGTGATAAGTCTTTTTGTTTGAGGATACATTCTTGCTTGGAAAAGTAATATTCTGATGTGGAAATTTTTCAGAGTTTACTTTCATGAGAGGGGAGTGGTCATTCAGTCTTCTTATTGGGATATTCAAATGAATTATCTTCTTTTCCCTAAGAAATTACTGAAGATAGTTGTTTGAAGTGTTGCCAGGTGGTAAGGAGATTTGCATTATTTAAGGAAACAGCTGGCAGAATTCTGTAATGTCCCACCTCTGTTCATGCCAGTGCCTGAAATTTCCTTTGCATGACTCCGTTAAAAAAAAAGTCAAAGGAGGGGAATGAGTGGGGAGGAGAAGAAATCCTTGTTTCCTGTTGTGAGTTGCCAAGAGCTTTCATTTAATTGCTCCTGTTTCCTTCAGTGAAGCACAGTCTGTGAGGATCGCTAAGAAACCCTCTTCTCAAATTGGACCTGTGAGAACCCTGCAAAAGACTGTGTGTGTGAGCTGGGCTTGCCTCCTACATTTTTCAGTTGGAAAATAAATTTTCTTTTTCTCTTAATGAACGGAGTTATTTCCCTAAGTGTGGGAAGGTTAATAGAGGAAACACACTGTCCTTATATTTATGAAAGGAGTGACCTGAATATTTGCCCAGAGGGAGAGAGAGGGATCCTTCTCTCCTCCTACCCTTCTGTGCAGCCTGTAGCCCACCCTGGGGGATGGCCTTCCTCTTGGGACAGGAATTGCTGGCCTCTCTGCCCCGCTTGCCCACAGGCCCAGCTCGGGTGGCCTAGCTTGGTTCCCTGGGACTTTTCTTTCCTTGGTCAAGTTGCTTCTTTAATCATTTTGTATTTTTACTATCAGTGTGCTCTTGAGTCTCCAAGGCTGCAGAGAGAGATAGTGGATAGAAGGAAGCTGGGGTGAGGGTGCTTGGCTGAGGCCCATTTGGATGCATGATGTTCAGAATCGAAAAGGCAGGGTGAGCGGTGTAGCCTGGGGATGAGAGGCTGGGCTCCTGGACCAGGAAACGAGCTAGCAGTTGAGCAGAGAGTTGAGGACAAAGACTTGCTTGTGTGCACCAACAGTGCTAACATTTCTAAGGCTTTTAGGTTGTTACCCAGGGAAAACAGCTCTTTCTGTTTGTTTTTTAAGGTTATTTGGGAGAAACCAGAAGTAGTATATTTTAAGAAAAGTCTTGAACTTTCAAATAAATATGTTTTAGGGCTCACTTATCTGCAGGTTGGCCAAGTCCTTCTGACTTCTTGTCTTTTAATGATTTCTTTCACTCCTCGGAATGAGCACGAGAAACCAAAGGATGTAAAAGTGCAGGATGAATTTTGCTAAAGCGAGCCCCAGCAAAACAAGAAGTGGAAAAGAGAATACATTGAGTTGAGTGAGATTTTAAAATTGTGTGTTCAGTTATTCTATGTTTTCTTCTTAGTTGATCTTTTTCTAATGATAGTAGTTCACACACCTGAGCATTGGGAGGAATATTGTAGGTAAAAGAAATAATCCTTGAGGAGTCACACTACTATATAGAAGTAAACAAGGCCCTAGTGTATAGCACAGGGAACTATATTCAATGTCTTATAATAACCTATAATGGAAAATAATCTGAAAAAGAACATATGTATAACAATCAATTTGCTGTACACTTGAAGCTAACACAGCCTTATAAATCAACTATACTTCAATTTAAAGAAAAAGAATTGTAGAGGAAGTCTAAACTGTTTGGCAGGTCTTTTTCCACCCAATTTCTGTGTGTGTGTGTGTGTGTGTATATATATATATATCATAATTATAGTCAAACTAATTTTTGCTATTCCTCTCCATTAGTATCTCTGTATATTCATGCTGATGTATCTGCTTTCTTAATGGAATCTTCACTTTCCTTACAGATATTTATCAGTAGTTGAGCATATACTTGGCTTTATTGTAAGACCTGGCTATGATAGAGATGGCTGTAGTGTGTACAAATGCCCCAACATAACTTAGTTTTCTGATGCTTAGATTTGACTACATATTTTGACTACAGATTTTGCTTATGAGCTGATTTGCTTTAGAGTCAGAGAAATAGCAGCAAAGTCTTAGAGGGGACTGAAAAGAATCAGAGTCATATAATGTTTCAGAGACTGTGTGCTCCACTGCCTTGTTGAATGGAGAAAAAAAGAAAATGATAGAAGCTCCCTTGTATTAAAGGCTTCCTTTGTGCCTGTATTATGTAAAGTAAGTAGCTGAAACTGCTCAGTAAATGCATGAGGTGGATTCTCTTATCTTCTCCATTGTTCAGATGAGGAAACTGAAGCCGGGGAGTAGCTGGCTGAGGAATGTGGATGAGGCCATATATCTCAGATTATAAGGACAGTGCTCATTTCCCCTGCCTGAAGGAACATTTTCCAGTCTACCCTGTCTAATTCTAGGAATCCTGTGGTGTGGTGAGGTTTTCTCCCACACATCAGTTCTAGCCTTGGCTTTGATCTTTCTTGCGCTCATTGCTCACTATTTGAGAATGGTAGGTACTCTACAGTTACACACATTCCACTTGCAGAAATAGCAGCTTGCATCCTGTTGCCCCTGCCACTGTCAACCTAAGGCCTTCCCATGTACCCACTCTCTGCTGGAGGGTGCCACAGTAGGGCCCTGGCTCTCCACAGCTTTCCTGATAAGTACCTCTTCCTTCCTTCTTTCTCGCCAGCCTTTTTTTTTTTTTTTGTGGGTGTGTTTCCTTCAAGGCATGTGATTTGGTGGCACTAGTGGTAAAGCACCTGCTTGCCAGTGCAGGAGATGTGAGACGTGGATTTAATTCCTGGGTCACGAAGATCCCCTGGAGAAGGGCATGGCAACCCACTCCAGTATTCTTGCCTGGAGAATCCCAGGACAGAGGAGCCTGGCGGGCTACAGTCCATGGGGTCTGGTGGGCTACAGTCCATGGGGTTGCAAAGAGTCAGACAGGACTGAAGCAACTTAGCATGCATGCAGGAAATCTTATTCTCTGACAAAACGTATGCTTTGTTTTCCACCTTTGTCATATATAGGAAGGTACCTCTTTCCATGATTCAGGAATTGCTAGGGTGTGATGCATCAGTTTTTTTTTTTAATTTTTAATTTATTGTATGTTACAATACTGTATTGGTTTTGCCATACATTGACATGAATCAGCCACAGGTGTACACGATCTCCCAATGCCGAAGCCCCCTCCCACCTCCCATCCTGTATCATCTCTCTGGATCCTCCCGTGCACCAGCCCCAAGCATCCTGTATCCTGTATTGAACATAGACTGGCGCTTCGTTTCTTACGTGATAGTATACATGTTTGACCCTGTATGTGAAACAACAAAAGAGACACAGAGGTATAGAACGGACTTTTGGCCTCTGAGGGAGAGGGAGAGGATGGGATGATTTGGGAGAATGGCATTGAAACATGCATCAGTTTTCTAAACTTAGTTTTTCTTTCTCTGTGCTCACTCAGAATTAGATACAATAAACTTAAATAGAAGTAGATTCTACCTAGTCCCTTGCTACTCAAACTGTGGTCCATGGACCAGTGTCTTTTGCATCACCTGGGAGCTTGTTGGAACTATAGAATGCTGGCCCCTCTCAGACCTGCAGAACTGGTGCCTGCAATCTAAGTGATTATGTGCACATAATGTTTAAGAAATCCTGTGAAATTAAAGACATACTGTTCTACATTTGTTCACTTTTTGAAAAAGAAAAAAGGCTAAATGTTAAGCCTTGGTCATAGCTGAAAGTCTTCAGTCTCATTAGTAGTAGTGAAGCTGGTGCTGATGAGGTCTGTGGGTGACATTAAATCGCAGAATGTTTCTTGACACAAGCTGAGAAATGCTTGTTACAACTCAGAAGGTAGAACTGAAAGGAGCCTCTATTATAGTGAAATGACTACCCTAAACCAGGTTAAAAATCCTACAGGGAGCCGTGGCTGCCAGACAGAGCATTGTGTGGAGTCGAGAGTGAGCCCTGACACGCACGACTCAGGCTGTTTGTGTTTGTCAGGAAGCACCATCCTTGCGGTTCTCCAGCTTGGTGGACAGCTGGAGAACTGCTGTCTCCCCAGGGTCTGAGAGGGTCTTAGTTTTTATTTGTCTTAATGATTCTGGAAAAGATGGTTCATATGCCAAAGGGCTAATCATTAAATCCTCATCGTGGCACAACTTTTGAATTGCCGCTTGAAGTCAGTGCACCTGGAGATGTGGTCCGGTTGTCCTAGGGTGGTTTTTCTAGAAGCAAGATTTATCTGTAGGCCCTTAGTTTTTAATCAGAAAGTTGAGCAGAGGGGAGAGGCTTGAGGACTGTTTCTGTAATTTGCAAAGTAAAAACTGTCACTGAGGACGCTGATCATTTTATTTCTTCTCTAAGGTATATTTTGGGGATTGTTTCTTTCACAATTGAGTTAGGAAGTTTTTTTTTTTTTTCTTTAATCTGTTTGCTCCATTTTATTAGAGAATGAGAACCATAACTCATAATATTGTTTTCATAGTCTTCATCCTGGAAGACTAAGTTTTGTTCACTCTGAACTAAAAGTTTCTCTTATAGAGCTTCTAAATCTCATCCGTCTTTTCCTCCTTATCTTCTCATTCTTGTTTTAGTTAAAAAAATGTTTAAGATCTGCATCTTAAGTCATCTCATTCTTTTTGGAAGTAGTGAGGAAATCAATATTAACTTGTATAAAAAAAGAAAGAGAAAGGGAGGGAGAGAAGAGGGCAAGAGGGAAAGAGAGAAGCCAGGAAGCGTATTCGTTTTGCTCCTGTTAGTAGCTCCCTCTTGCTCAAACGTCTTCTGTAGGCAGGACTGGGTGTGGTATGTGTCAGACCGGGCAGTCTCTAATTTGTTCTGTCTGAGCTGGGGAGGTGTGGTGCAGGAGGAAAGGTCTGCCTGGGAGGTTGCTATGGCAGCTGTGGGCACCGTGGGTTGGAAGGAGCGCAGCAGGGCACCGGTTTGACAGCTGTCTGGGTGGCCTGAGAATGGAGCATCCACAATGGAACTGGAAAGGAGGGGATGGGGGAGAGGTGAAAGACCTTCTGGGCACAGAACCAGCTGATCTGGGCTCTTGGATAGATGCAGAGAGTAAGGAAAATGGAAGACTCTGTGTGACCTTGATTATGAGGCCTTGATGTGACCTTAAGAAAATCCTCTTCAGATTTTGGTGTTCTTTTCTCCTCTTTGGGGAGCCTAATAAACTAAGCTCCAGGCTAGCACAATTTGCTTTTTTTTTTTTTTAAATCTTTTCTGAACTGTTTTTCACAAATCCTATTGCAAGACGTGAGAAGCATTTGTGGAAGATATCTTGCCTTTTCTTGTCCCCTTTCTTCCACCCTATGCCTCAAGTCCTCCAGCTCAAGAGGATGGGTGGCCTGAATTGCCTAAGCAAGACATTCTTTGGGGTCCCTGTTGTCTAAAACAACCCCTTGGCCTACATACAGTTTCCTGTTGAGGATAAAGCCTGAGGCAGTGTTTAGGAGGCTGCCACTCAGGAGGAGTGTTGTAACCTGGGAGAGGTGTTCCTGCTGCCCCAGTAGCATGTGGGAGGTCAGTTAAGTGGGCAGCGTCCTGAAGTGCTTGGATGTCAACCTGGTCTTAATGACCTAGAAAACCCAGTCCTGCCTCCTGAAGGCTATTGCTCACCCAGGTTTATGAGGTACCCACTAGAGAAAGTAGGAGTATTTTTTTTTTTTTTGGACCTGAAGTGGGATCTGGATCTATCCCATACTTAGTAAATCCTTACTCAAGTGAATAGCAAAATTTGAAAATTGTGTTAATCTGAGGCTGGACTTGTTGACATCCATTATTAGCTCTTTATTCACAAATTAGGCCACTTAATGTAGACACAGGAAGGTAAGTCACATGGGGAAGGAGTTGCTGTGTTGAAAACAGCTAAGAACGTAGACTTTTAAGGGTCCTGCGCTAGCGCTGCAGAACCCTGAGGTTACGTGATGAGTAAACTAATTAAACTAATTGTGAATCATTCCAGCTTATTCATCAGAGGAATCCTCCGCTTTGCAGCCTGTGCTGGGCATCGCTCAGCCCACTTCTTTTCTGATATCTGTGGATGTTTGGGAGTAATGAAATGGCTTTTTATACTTCACACTTTAAAAAGCAGGATGCAGGATGCATGGGGCTGGTGCACAGGATGATTTAGGTAGAGGATGTGGGGTGGAAGGTGGGAGGGGGCTTCAGCATTGGGAGATTGTGTTCACCTGTGGCTGATTCATGTCAATGTATGGCAAAACAAATACAGTATTGTAATTTAAAAAATAAATAATTAAAAAAATCAGTGTAATAATTCAGGTAAGGTTTTATTTAGTGGCATGCTTACTTCAAAACTGTGCCACCTGACACTGAAAGTTCTGTTAATTTCAAAGAATTAGATTTCCTTAAAAGGCAGGGAGTATATAAATCTGATAGCAGCTAATTACGGGAGGATGGTGGCCCTTTCAGGAGAGGGAGATGGGCACAAAGCTTATCCTGTGTTTATCAGACTAACTTTCCTAGGCCTGCTGGAATATGCATGCCAACTTCATCTGTATTCATCTTCCTGGGACCCATAATTTATTAGATTTTCTAAGGAGGGGCTTACCTCCTAAATAGGAATCTAAAAAAATTTTTAAGTATAGTTAATTTACAATATTGTTTCATGGGTAAAGCAAATTGATTCAGTTACACACGTGTATGTGTGTATAAATGTCTATATACTCTTTTTCAGATTCTTTTCCATTATAGGTTATTATAAAGTACTGAATATAGTTCCCTTGCTAAATGGCAGGTTCTCGTTGTTTGTTTTATATATATAGTAGTATGTCTCTATATTACTCCCAAACTTCTAATTTATCTAACAAGCTAGATAAAACTTATCTAATGAACTAGATAAAATGTTTTGTGGTAACATTGCTGCAGATTTGGGAAATACTCTTTACATGTACTCACCTCTTAAAAAAAAAAACCAAAGAACAATTATGACTCCCTGAGTGGGTTAGTTAATTCCTGCTTGCCTGGCATATCTATCAGCAAAGCCACCTGCACATGTTATATTTAGACAGTAGTCAAAGAAGATTAATCGTTGAGGTCTAATCAATGAAAACAGGCAATTTTGTCTGTTTTGCCAGTCCCAAAATGTGCCCGGAATATGGTGTTATTTCTACTGTTTGTAGCATTGCTACTAAAAAGAAAAAGCACTTCAATTTGGTGAAATGGGAGCCTTCTCCCTCTTGCTGACTCCTCTCCACGGTTAGAGGCAGGTTTTAGAGGAGGGGTGGGCACCACTGGATGGTTTCTATGGGGTTTAGAGGAAGCAGTACCTCCTTAATTTGTGGCATCTACATTAGCAAAGCCATTGCCCTAAACTTGCAGGGGAGGGTGAGTGCCTTAAAAAATTAAAAAAAAAAATTTTTTTTTTCCCGCCCCATGGCATGTGGGATCGAACATGTGCCCCCTGCCTTGAAAGCGCAGAGTCTTAATCACTGGACTGCCAGGCAAGTCCCAAGGGTGCCTTTTGTTTTTAGGATTGTGATTCCTCAGGTCTGTTCGTTTGCTCGTGTGACTGAATAATGGCACGGTGGACATGTCAGAGGATCGGGAGGATAAAACTGTCACTGAAATGTCATGATTTCTTTGTCCCAACTAAACAGAAAATGATATTAATAGCTAACAGACATCAAGTGCTGACCGTCTGCTGGGAGCTGTTTCTAAGCTTTTTACGTATGATAACCTGTTTTATCCCGCCAACAAATGGCGTGCTTTAACTAGGTCTTGTGCAGAAATAAAAAGAAAGGAAAGCCTTGTAGTCAACAGCCTCTCCCTGTGGGCTGGTCAGACATTTAAGATAATATTTCTCCCACCACCCACACTGCCCCCCCAACCCGCACCCCCAAAGTTGTTATATTCCTGGTGAAGCTGTGGAGATGCAGCAGGAGCGCTCTCTCAGCTTCTCTGGAGTGCAGGTGGGAGGGGTGTGATCGGCCTCTTTCTGGAACTCAGGAATGGGAGGAACCTTAACCTAGACCTTCCTGTAGTATGCAGGTCTGTCTCCCCTACCCCCTGACAGGGATACTCCCCGTTCTACACACACTAGTTACAAATGTCCAGAATGGCAGTGGTTAGAATTACCCATTGAGGGGGAGGATTTACAGCACCTGGTTGCGTATAATAGAGTCGCTGGTCAATAGAAGTGGTCATTAACAGTGTTTTCTCTTTATCTAGCACCCACCTACTGGGTTACAGGAATTTAGGAGGCTCTGGGGCAAAGCAAGAAAAAAGACATTTGTACTCGATTTATTACCAGACCTATGGAGGGTCAGGTGATCTAGGAGCTCTGGAGGTGAGATCAGAGCTCTGGTAGAGGCCATACTGAATGTTTGAGAAGCTTAAGGAGGGTGTGATTCAGCCTCAGTGAAACCAAGTAGGTTCCAGGGAACATGACACTGAATGAATGAATAAATTAATGGTAAACTCGTCACCCTGTTACTGTAAACCTCAGGAATGTTCCAGCCTGGGCATGTAAATAGAAGTTAAAGTGATTTTCCAAATAAAAGAACAAAGAAGCCTTCCACAAATGAAGATAATGGAATTAACAGAACAAAACATACATGTTATGTTACATTTAGATAATATTCAGGAAAAGAAATTTAAGTCTTTAATACTGTTTTAAGCCTTTCATTTCTTTCAGTTAGTTGTAAAGAAATCAGTGTTTTCATGCAATGGAATAAACAGGATAATTGTTAAAGTGCTCTGGATTAAACATGCATATATACACATACTGTTCAGGTGATATAAATGGGTGTGCAGGTTGGTGAATGCTGCATATAATTTTCAGCATTCTCTCCTGCTATGGGATTTGCATATTGTTGTCTGTTGAAGTACTTGATTTCTGGGTCAGAATGTATCCCGGAGCAGCTAGGACACTTAGGAGGAAAAAGCAGGAAGCAGATGAAAAGTGGTTTTCAGGTTTGGCCGGTGAAGTTGTTAGATGTGTCTTGTCCTGGGGAAGCTTGAGCAGCAGTGGGGCTTTCCCCGAGCTGGCTTCAGTGTTCACTGGCAATGCCAGCCTCAGGTCAGGGCTGTGCTGATGACCATTTCTCCTCCAGGAAAATAACTACAGTTGACTCTTGAACAACACAGGCTGGAGCAGCACGGATCTACTTATGGTGTGTGCTCAGTCGCTCAGTCATATCTGACTTTTTGTGACCCTATGGACTGTAGCCCGCCTGGCTCCTCTGTCCATGGGGATTCTCCAGGCAAGAATACTGAAGTGGGTTGCCATTTTCTGCTCCAGGAGATCTTCCCGACCCAGGAACTGAATCCACATCTCTTGCATCTCCTGAGTCTCTGGCATTGGCAGGAGGATTCTTTACTACTGTGCCGCCTGGGATCCACTTAAATGGCTATAGCATGCATTCTTTCCAGTGGTAAATACCATAGCACCACACATCTGGGGCTGTTGAGTGCAAGGAGCTGGAGGAGCTGCGCCCGTGTGTAAGGAGGCCGACTATATGTTAGATGTGGATTTTCCACTTCCCCTAACACCCCCGTTGTTCAAGGACCACTGTTTTTCAACACAGAGGTGATGGCATTGGTTAGTAGCACTGCTGCCTAGTCTCACGTGGGAAGGGAGTTCCCTGGTGAGGTGGGTTGACCCCTTGACTGTGGACACCCCCAAGGTGGAGCTGTTGTAACCCGCAGCACTCAGCACACTGTGCGGCCCATGGACCTCAGTAAACACTTGAGAAGTGAGTGTCCCCTTCAATTGTAGCAGTGGAAACCTTTCCATGTAAGTTACCAGCTGAGAAAAGACAGGAAGTTACCTTATTCTCCCTAAAATCTGCACAGGAAAATGCCAGAAGTACGGTGAAGCTGCACTCAGCCTTATTTAATTTTTTTCCTCAGCCCACCTAGGCACTCCCTCTGAGTTGCTTGGCCACCAGAATCTCTTGTTTTTCACGATCTAGTAACCTTTATTAACACAGTCTCTCCATTATAATGATTTGAAAAAACGTTGGAGAAGGAAATGGCAACCCACTCCAGTGTTCTTGCCTGGAGAATCCCAGGGATGGGGGAGCCCAATGGGCTGCCGTCTGTGGGGGTCGCACAGAGACGGACACGACTGAAGCGACTTAGCAGCATACTGTAGTGGGAAATTCTTGATCCCGCTGGATTTGGACAGGCGTTACCTGAGTGGTAGTCTTCGGCTGATACCCTCTAAGGAGCAGACTTGCTGTGAAGTTCTCATAACTTACTGCTGTCACGTGAACCCAATTTTGACGTCTCTCTGCCCATCCTTATCAATATTCAGGTAGTTCCTCTAAGTGCAAAGCTAGGACCTTGTCTTTTAACAGATCACTGTTCCACCCAGTTCAGTGCCCCATCTCTTTGGCTGGGTTGCTCCATTCAGCTCCAAAGGCAACATGATGACTCATGGTCATGCTACCGAGGAAGGAGACTTGGGGGAGAGAGAGGAGTGATGATGGGATTCATTTTTTTACCCCAGGAGCACTTCTTTCCCCCTCTCCCTTTAGTGTTTTGCAAATATTCCAAGTAATTCCAACTTTGTTTGGAAGTTTTCTCTCACTGTAGCCCTTGGCTAGGTAGCTCTTGAATTCTAACAGAGAAATAACAATCTGTAGATGGATAGGATTAGAAGGAATATCTACTTTGTGGATCTGGATCAACATTTGGAAAAGTGTTGGTAGAAAAAAATATATTCTCAGTGAGACAGAGAAGTAATGGATGAAGAATGTGAGTTAAACAGTATTCCTGAAGCTTGGTTGGTTGTCTTAGTTGTAGGTGACCTTGAGGAATTTGTCAGTGGTCGCAAAGATTTTTGAAAATCATGGAAGTAGATTCTGGTTATTTTTTCCAGTTTTTGTGACAGCTCATTTTATGGATAGTCACCAGAGTATACAACCGCTGGCGATAGGGACGGTTGTATTCTTCATGTCCCTGCTGCTGTGCAAAGCACAGTTTGCTCATTTGCTTGTTTGTTTCATTCCCCGCCTCGGTCAGCTATTGTTTTCACATATAAAGGATCAAGTTACAAGAGGTTAAAAGATGGCTCAGGACCTAAGGAACTTTGTTTTTCTAGCTCACAATAGAATGATAGAAGGGTAGTGATCAGCTGTAGGAATTAATCATCATGGTGGAAGGAAAAAAGGCACAGAGAAAAGAGAAAAGCCATGAGTATTTGCCTGGCATCCCAAGTCAGCAGTTCGGGAGTGCCTGGTAAGATAATCCTCTAACTAGTCATGGGTCGTGAAAGTTTACTTCATTTAGCGTCCCACCAAAGAGCTGGCCTGTAGGAACGCCTTCTGTCTGCAGCTGCTGCAGAGGGTCGCAGACCCCAGACGGGGGAGTTGTGGAGGAGACTTGGGCTGCCTGTGGAGGGACACCCTCCTGTTATCACTTACAGAGCTGGATACACCCTGACCAGCAGTGTAGCAGCCTTAATGCAAAGTGCTCATTATGCTGGAGAGTGTCACACCTCATGATTCGATACATTGTGGGGACTCCCTGTTGACAGAGGGGCTCACAGAGCAAAGCCACCTTAGTAAACCCACTGGTCAGAAGAAAACGATAGGTAAGTTTCTGGTGTTGGGGAGTTGCTGCTCATTTCTGCAGGATACTTAAGCTTGGCATGGCTATCCTAAGAATGTTAAGTGTCATGGTTTCTCATACCATATAGGGCTGAATGTATCTCGCTCTTCAGGTATTTAACAAACATGTGAGTGTTTACTGTAAGCCAAGGACTTTCCAGGTGTTGGGAATACAGCAGCAAACAAGTCTCTGAGCCCTGTACTCTAGTGGGGAGATGGACAGTGAATGCTTAGGTAGATAAGCACATGGCAAAACATCCGGCAGTAATAAGAACGAGGAGGATAAGGGGACCCACGAGGTACGAGTGTGCTGTTTTAGGGATGGTGGTGGTTGGGAACCTGAGGACATTGAGTAGAGAACTCTGCAGTGGAGATGGGAGGCATTCCAGCTGGGATGTGAAGGAGGCCCCGAGGTGGACGTGTGCTTGGCCTGATCAAGGACACACCAGGGAAGCCCCGTCATCTGTAGCATTTTTAAGTGTGTAGTATAGCGATGTTAGGTCTATGCCCACTGCTGCGCAACAGATCTTGAGAACTTTCTCATCCTGCACAACTGAAGCTGGAGAGTGCACCCATTGAATAGCAACTTCCTTTTCCCTGTCCCCTGTGTCCCTGGCAGTCACCATTCTACTTTCTATGAGTTTGACTAAGATTCCTCACATGAATGGACTCAGTAAGCCTGGAGCCTGGCTTGTTTCCTTCAGCATAAGGTCCTTAAGGCTCATCCATGTGTTGCATATGACAGGGTTCCCTTCCATTTTAAGGCCGAATCCTATCCCACGCTATGAATATACCCCGTTTTCTTTGTCCTTTCATCCACTGATGGGTGTTTGGTTGCTTCTGCCTGTTGTCTATTGTTCCTGTCTTTTGAACCCTGCTTGTGTCTGGCTCCGTGTTCGGTGCTGGGATGGGAAAGTAACGTGGCCCAGATTGGACCCTCAGGGATGTCACAGGGTGTTCAAGGAGAAGGGAAAGAGTGAAAGTCACTCAGTCGTGTCCGACTCTTTGCGACCCCGTAGACTATACAATCCATGGAATTCTCCAGCCCGGAATACTGGAGTGGGTAGCCTTTCCCTTCTCCAGAGAATCTTGCCAACCCAGGGACTGAACCCAGGTCTCTTGCATTGCAGGCAGATTCTTTACCAGCTGAGCCACCAGGGATGCCCAAGGAGAAGGGAGAAGTCAAGTAAAGGAACTGTTTTCATGGAGTCCAGGAAGAGCAGTGGTGAGAAGCCTAGAGAGTGGCAGGTGGCCCACATTTGTGACACCACACTAAGTGCTGAGGAAGAGCTAGAATGAGTCAGATTAGGAGGAGACGGCCAGTAGAGGGTTTGCTGGGCAAGGAAACGATCTGAGGGGAACAAGTGTCGTTACAGAATCACAAGAGGAGGATCGGGGAGAGAGATGTGGCTGGAAACAGCAGCTGGGAAATCAGGTCAGAAAGGGCTCATGTGCCACACTGAGGAATGCAGAGTTTTCCCCAAAGGCCCCTGGGAGCTGTCAGAGGGCTGTAAGCAGAAATGTGATAACAGTTTCTTTTTAGGGGGCTATATCAGTGGCATTGTGATGCAGAATACTGCTATGAACGCCCATAATGTATTATTTGACTTCTTCCTCAACAAATATTTGCTGCATGAGCAAGCATGGAGTAGACTTTCTATCAGGGATCAGAGACGAGCAGACACTATTTGAGGGGTTAGGGGTCCAGATTCCTTTGGGTTTTGCGATCATTTGCCTGATTTATTACTGAGTATCTATGGCGACCAATTCCCTGAACTGTGCCCTGAGATGAGGTTTCCATCATCCATGTGGTGGAGAATTAGTTGAAACTTGAATATTTCCCATTTTGTAAGGCAGGAATATATATTCTTTCAAAGAGTGTTGACATATTGTCTTATACTATGAGCTGTTTAATCTGTAAGTATTTGTAAAAATGTCATCTGCTGTGAAGGCTGATATTTAGCTATCTTAAAAAGTACTGGAAAAGACAGTCTACTTCCAGATTTTAGGGTTCTGCCGAGGTTCTGTTTTCATGGAAATGATTTGTGTTCAGCTGTATTCCGCCTGCCCCCCCAACCCCCACCTCACGGCTCTCATATGGTATTGTTTTGACTTGTTGGGAAGATAATTAACTTGTCTTAAAGAGACTGAATCAAATAATCTGGAAAGTGGTTTGATTATGTCAGAAATTTGAAGTCATCACCTTCTCTTGTTGTAAGGTTTGTTACTTATTCATTTATCAGTCTATCCAATAGAAATCTATTTGGTATGTATTATATGCATACCAGATACTGTGCTGAGTATACAGCAGATATGACAGCTATGGCTTGTCTAGCTGTCTAGGCAGTGAGGCAGACAAACATATATGTGTGTGTGATATATATATATATATATATATGCACACACTAATTGTGGCAAAGCTAAACTGTCTAAAAGGTATAGTGATAGGGAATTTGGAGTGAGGTGAGGGGTTATGTAAGGTAGCTAGATAAGACATTTTTTAGGTGGTAACATTTAAGGTAATCCCTGTATGAAGAGAGAGAACAGTTGAGAGAAGAGTGAGGGGAGGGGCTTCTAGGCAGAGTCAGCAGAATTTGCAAAGGCCCTGGGGTGGCTCAGACAGTAAAGAATCTGCCTTCAGTGCAGGAAACCCAGGTTTGAGTCCTGGGTCTGGAAGATCTCCTGGAGAAGGACATGGCAATCCACTCCAGTATCCTTCCCTGGAGAATCCCATGGACAGAGGAGCCTGGTGGGCTACAGTCCATGGGGTCACAAAGAGTCAGCCACGACTGAGTGACGAACACTTTCACTTTCAAACAAACACTGAAGCTAGAGAAGCCACCGCTGGGCCACATGTGCTGTGGCCACTAAGGAGTTTGGTTTTGATTTTCAACTAACACAACCTGATATGTTTTAAATAGTTACTGAGCCCTCGTAAGTAGACAATAGATGAGAGGAAGGCAGGATGGTGGGACAACCAATTATTCAGGTGTTCCTGGGTAGGGAGGGGAGAGATAATGACTGGTGTGGGGTGATGGTTCTCAGAGGTGTTCTCAGGATCAGCAGCAGAATCACCTGGGAACTTACTAGTAATGCAGAGTCTCAGCCTTACTGCACACCTGCTGGATCAGAAACACTGGTGGGGGACCCAGCAGTCTGTGTTTTAACAAGCCCTCCGGATGGTCTGATGCACAAAAAGTGAGAACCGTGGGTCTCAGGCTGGCTGGGAGGAGGTGGCCAGAGGTAGACAGATTCGGGGATGTGTTTGGAATATAGAAGCATATGAGAGCTGAGGGGGAAAAAGAATCAGTGAGTGTGAGAAACTGGATAGGTGGGGACCTTACTTACAATGATACGGGAGACTAGTAGGGGTGGTAAAGGGCGTAATTTCAGAATACTATGAGTTTGCCATGCCTTTGAAATGTTCAGGTGAAGATGTTGAGCTTTGGTGGCAGTGTGAGTGTATAGCTCAGGGAAAGGTTTTATTTCAAGAAAGACATTTGGAATTTGCCCATGTACCAGGGAGTGTCTGAAGTCATTGGAACAGGCATGATCCCGTGTAGGAAGAAAGGAAGAGAAAGCCGGGAGGTAATGTAACATTCAGAGGAGTGTGGAGCCAGCAAAGGAACAGGAAGAATAGCCAGTGACAAGAGAGGAGAACCAGGAGAATGGGGATTATTTCAAGCAGCACAGAGCGGTCAGCTGTGCTTAAAGCTTCTGAGAATTAACTATAGATGAAGCTGAGATTTGTAGCACAGAAATCATTAACCAGAGGTTCTCTTTGAGTCTTCAATGAAAGTGTAATGAAAATTCAAGGATCAACTTGATTTGCATCCTGGGCTTTAAATGAGAAGAAACCAGAGAAGCACAGCTCCAATTTTCTATTTACTAGTTTTCTAAACAGTTGAGTTTTCATTGAGTTCTCTGGCTCCCCTCCGGCTGCTCCTTGCTGTGTACAAACCAACTCTGAATGAGCATTTTGTAGTTCTGAAAAGGAGTAGCATATGGGCTTCAACAGCCGGTCATATTTTCTTTTATTACTATATTTAAAGCAAACATCCAAGATTTTTGAAAAAAATTCCTGGCAACTAGTATAACAGGCGGCAATAAAAATTATCACTGGTTGTTGATGTGGGCTACTGTGTGCTTTATGTTGTGTCTTTGCATCTAAATTCTTGGAATTTACAGTTCTTGAGTTAATGTCACTGAGCAAATTTATATTGATGAGTAAGAAGAGGAAATTGAGATTTAGAAGTTGTGTATCTCTTCCAGCTTCTGTTTGGTACGGTCAATATTTCAGAATTTTGTACTTTTGACATTTAGGGTCATAAACTATAAAATGTCAGAGATGCAAGGGGGGGGGATTAGCAGAGGTAACTTTTATATACAGACTGGATAAATAAGGTCCTCTGTATAGCACAGGGAATTATATTCAATCTCCTATGATAAACCATAATGGAAAAATATTTTTAAAATGTATATATACATATAACTGAATCACTTTGCTGAATAGCAGGAGTTAATACACCATTGTAAATAAACTATACTTCAATAAAAATGAATTGGAAAAAAAAGGCAATGTTGGGGCTGAGGTTGGGAGACTGTGGGCCTGGGGAGAGAAAAGAACATTTGAGCACCATTTATGTTGGAACCATTGATTATTCTTTCTTCTAATCCCCACTGTGAGGTAGGTGAGATTTCTCCATTTGCCGATGAGAAAATGAACGAATAAAGAAAATTTCTGTTTAAATCCAAGTTTAAAATGGATTTTCTATGCCAAGCTCATGAGGGCAGAGTAGGTGTGAGAACAGTGTGAGGCAATGGGGCTCACAGAGTGTTTGTCAAGATAAACCAGAGGTGTCCAAAACAGATAAAGGACTAAGGAGATGCTTTAAAGGAGACTGAGCCACGGCAAGGCATTTATATTGAGTTTCACTCGCAGGCACCTCACAGAACAGAAAGGATTAGATACTCAGTGTCAGGCTTGGTCCTTGAAGACGGATCTGGGAGGTTTCTAGATAGTCCTATGAATCTTATGTTAAAGCAGCTACAGGCTGGGAGCTTCTCTGAGCCTTTCATAAAAATCTTCCTTTCTGTTTTGATGGCATTTCTGTCATTCTTGTGTGCATGCTTCTTTACCTTTTCTTCCCTCTAGAGCTGAAGGACTGGTTCCTTTTCTGTGGAAGTTCCATGTCTCTGAGTTCAGCTGTCATGGCCTCCTCACCCTGTTTCCCTCAAGTTCCACAGTATGAACTTGGGGTCATTATCTCTTTCTCTCCCAGACTTATTTTGTTTTCTCTGGGTCTTTGGAACAGTTCCTCAGGGATTCCATTTGCCTTCACCTCTCCCCTGGCTCCTGGTGGAAACCAGTTGAGGTAATTGAGCTGAAATGTAGGGGAAACTGTCCCGGAATGGTGAGCTGCACACAATTCCTGTTGATTAACATGGATGTGTTAAACCAGCGTTTCTGGAGCCTGGGGCATTGGGTGTTGGGCCCAACAACTGGTGCCAGTCTTAGGCAGGTCATCTGTATTTCCAGTCACAAAAGATCTTTCTGTCACATTGGAGAAGACTCAAGTTTATAAGGATCAGTGGGCCATTGAAAATGACAATGGGTAGCTTAGACTGGAAGCAGATGTCACCGGCTGCTGGCCTGAAGCCTATTCTGATGTGCTTCGAGTACCCAGGGTTTAAAAAAAAATGAAATTGGTCACCAGTATTTACAGATTGGGAAGTTTTGGTCACACATGTCGATTCCATCTGCTCTTCAGAACTTAAACCTTGGAATCAGGCCCACGTCTGTGCCTGACGTGGATCGGAAGTGCTGGTGACTGAGTGCTTCCAGCTGAGACCAGTCTCTCCAGTTTGCCTCAGTCCCCAAGGCGCCCTCAAGTCCAGTGCTGGCAGCCATTTGTCATTGTCCTCAAGGTTGTTTTTCCATCTAGCCTCTTTTGCTCTTTTACAAGGCTTCTGTGTACATCTGAGTTCCCTGACCCTTATCCTAAGTGATTAGGATGTGATGTGTTCAAAAGTCTGTTATCCTTGCAAAAGCACAGGATGAGGGGTGCTCTTATCTAAGAGGCATCGATGGTGTTCAGACCAAGATACAAGTAAGAGGAAGCATGTGTTTAAATGTAGCGCATAAGGGATCCTTTGGAGAAGTTGAACAAGAAATCGGATCAACTCAAGTCATATCTTAAGTACAATCCCTTCTTGTTTCAGTCAGGACTTTTCAAAGATATTGATTATATCTTAGCTGTTCTTGTTGCCTGTGCGTGTTTTGAAAGATAGTGTTGAGAAAAACAATGAGAAGAGAAGGGATATTTTTACCCTAAAGTTGTTCAGACTGTTCAGTGTGTATGAAGGTATTTGGAAAGTTTCAGTTTTGAGTCTGGGCACTAGTTCACTAATATTAATTAATCTTAATAATTAAGCAGCCATTCTTTGACATGAGTTGTTTTAATGGTGAATTTGTGAGGTGCTTGTGGTCCCTTCAGCATTGGGGATTTGTGGTTAAAATAACCCATTTGTGTGCACCAAGACATACAGTTTTAGGTCAGGAAATCAAAGGTCAGATGTAGAGGGAGGTCGGAGAAGAGACTTTCATTCAGTAGGTAGTTCAGCTGACACCAGCGGAGTACCTGTGATGTGTTGGACCATGTGCTGCTACCAGGGGTGGGAAGAAAAGCAAGAGAGCAGGATCATGCAGTCTTGAACAGATGATCTCAGTCTCACATGGGGAGAGGTGTGGCCCCAGGGCTGTGGATGACAGACTGGTCCTTGGCTTTGCTCAGAACTAGAAGGATGCTCCCCTGGGAATCTAATGCCCAAGCTGGGCCTTGAAGGCTAAGAGTTAGCCCAGTAGCAATAAATGGGGAAAGAATTTAATGAACAATGTGTAGTTTGGGATTAGGTCATGGAGGGCTTTCCAAAAGCTTTTGAGGGGCCTTAAAAGAAGGGGACATGTCAGATTTACATTCAACCAAAGTGTGGTCATGTGAGTATAGTATGGCAGGACTGGAGGGAGACCTGGTTAGTTATAAACACGTCAGAAAATCCTTCATGGTTTTAGAATATGGGTCAGGTTGGGACCTGAAATGGCCTAGGCCATGATCTACCTGCTGCCTTAGGTGAGGTACTTTTCAGCAGTGCTGGCTCTTGGCCATTTTGAAGGACTGGCTTGGATTCTCCTTTATAGACTTAGCAAAATCAAGGCTGGTTGATCAGCCTTTTCATTTTGTTGAGCTCTTATGTTACAGTTTGTGTTTCAAGGTTTTCTTCTCTTTTTTCCCTTTAACTGGGGAGAGAGAAGAGGACTTGTTGTAATACAGTTTTGCTAAAAGTTTTGTGGAAGTGAATCATGCTTATCAAGATAAATTGTACAAGAAGTTTGATGGGAACATTGTTTCTGCAGGAAATCAGTCTTCAACAACAAGAAGCCAGTTTCCTGGGAGGAGGCAGGCAGCGTACTCCTCTGCCCCTGAGGACCCTGAGGAATGAGACCTTACCACTACTCAGGCTCTGAGACCAGTTCGTTCCAGGCCTCCTTAGACCCTTGCTGGCAGAACCATTCTTTTTCTGTTTATTTTCATTAAAAAGTTGCAGAATTCACATGTTCTCTGCTTGTGCAAGGATCTCATTAGTGGATGGGGGGGTGGGGATAACCCTCCACAATATACTCTGGGGCAGGAATCCTTGGCCCTGGGGCACCGTCACTGTCCCAGATGCCTCACAGGTGCGGCTGACCTGGCCTCACTCTGATCATCTGCACAACTGCCCCTGTGGTTTTCTGAAATGCAGATCCAAGTGTATCGTTTCCCCCTTAAGATCCTTCAACCCTGTTCCAAGGGTGCTCCGTGGAGGCCAGAAGCTGACAACGCTGATCGTCTGTCTGACCCCATGGTCTTCACTCGTTATGCTCTCTCTAACTGCCTGGCAGGACCCACAAGCCTGGCCCTCAGATAGTCAGAGTTGAGTCCTCTTTGTGGTTGGATTTCTAGAAAGCTGCCTTCCTCAAGAAGTGCCTTCACTACTTTAATTTTTAATGTCTGTCTTTGACTTTTACCAAAAGTTGATATGAGAAACTGAATGTGAAGGACATGTCCGTGTGTTTGGTTAGAGGAAGTTAGTCCATTTGGTTAGTTCATTTTCCTGTTCTGCGCTTCATTAAGGTCTTGTGAATATTTCTAAGGCATGGGTTCTAGGCTAAATTTTAGCTTTTAGCGCCAGGAAAAACACTTTCTCATTTAAAAAACTTACCTGCTTTCTTTTAAAGTCAGTTTATTAAAAATGCTGTTTGCCTTTCACTTTTGTTGCTAGGAGTTTCAGCACTAAAAGTTTTAGTCATAATCATGAAAGCCTAGGTAGTTTGAACTGACGATCTACTGTTTTTGTCTGCATAGCCCAGCAGCCCTGTCTCAGTTTCTCCATTTGTTTTTCAAAGATTTGTTTGCAAATATTCATTGCATGGTTGTCGTATGCTTCTGTGCCTACTGCTCCCGTGCCCCAGTCCCTTGACCACAGTGATTAGTCTAGAAAGTGGATATAAGACCCAAACAAGAGTCCTTCCTAACTGGGGTCTTTGGAAATACTGCCCTGGAGAGGGGGAAGGAGAGAGAGACAGATTATATGGTACCCTTTCAGCTGCCTGTCTTGATCCTGCTACATGGAGGAAGCCCTTCTGAATAGTGGAGGATCATGTTCCCCACTCAGCAAAGCAGAGCTTTGTAGAAGGATCCCGCTTCCTGCTGGGTTGTTATTTAGTCACTCAGTCGTGTCTGACTTTTTGCAACTCTATGAACTGTAGTCTCTGCCAGTCTCCTCTGTCCATGGGATTTCTCAGGCAAGAATACTGGAGTGGCTTGCCATTTTCTTCTCCAGGGGATCTTCCCAACCCAGGGATCAAACCCAGGTCTCCTGTGCCTCTTCGTTGACAGGCCTATTCTTTACCACTGCACCGCCTGGGAAAGCCCTCCCTCCTGGTTGCTATAGTCTGTCTCTTGGTATGCCTAAGTTCCAAAGTGTTAAGTGAATAGAACTTTATTTGGTCCAACAAGTTTAAAGAAAGAGGTTTCTTGATGGCAGAACTTGCTAGAGCCTTTTATATTGGATGTGTTTTGTACACAGTAATTGCCAAACTTATTTGACTGTGGGTTTAAAACAACACCAACACCTGTAAGTATCCCATCTTTACAGACGAGGCAAACGGAGTCCCACATGGGTTAGGAGACTTCCTGAGGTCGTGCAAGTCAGGGCTGGTCTGGAAAGTAAACTCAGCTTTCCTTTCTTTTATATTCATTTCACCATCATGTGTGGGCTGATGCTGTTTTTATCCTATGAAGTATAAGGAGGCTTGTCTCTGTGAACCATATGACATGGTCTCAATGTGTGTGTGTGTGTGTGTTTTTAAATTGCAGTTTGCCTTGCAACTTGTGGTTCTGGTTCTTCCATTATTACTAAGGATTGCTCTGTGGGTGGGCATTAATCCTCGGAAATCTTGGAAAGCATGCCATTCTATTGATTTGATTTCATTATAAGGAATGTATAATAACTCCAGGTTCATGGCTTTCGGTGATAAGGATGTGTTAAATTATGAAAATGATATGTGGTCTCAGGATGGTCCATGTTCTGGACAGTGTCATTAGACAATTTCCATTTTGATATAATGTCTGTTAAAAAGATGTATTTTCTGAGAGGACGGTTGTGCTCTTATTTTTAATCTTTGTGACTTTTTTTCAGAAACTGTTGGACTTGTAAACACTTGTTGAAAATAATAAAAGAGGGAAGTAGGATGAGGCATTTTTACTGATTCTGGTACGTCTCCAGCTGAGAAATGGTGGGCAGAGACTCAATGAGACGGAGACGAATGGCTCATTTCTAGCGTGGTTACAGAGAACCGAGCAGCGAGTGGCCACGTGGGCTGTCATAGCCATGCCCTGTGGATTCATGTGAAATGCTCTTTCCCTTGCCTTGTGGTGACATCTGTATTTTTGTTCATGATTGCTAGGTTTCCACATTGCCTGCAGGTAATTAGAGTTTTCCCTGGTAGCTCAGCTGGTAAAGAATCTGTCTGCAATGCAGGAGACCCCTGTTTGATTCCTGGGTCGGGAAGATCCCCTGGAGAAGGGATAGGCTACTCACTCCAATATTCTTGGGCTTCCCTGATGGCTCAGATGGTAAAGAATCCGCCTGCAATATGGGAGACGTGGGTTTGATCCCTGGGTTGGGAAGATTCCCTTGGAGGAGGGCATGGCAACCCACTGCAGTATTCTTGCCTGGAGAATCACTGTGGACAGAGGAGCCTGGTGGGCTGCAGTTCATGGGGTCACAGAGTCAGACACGACTGAGCGACACAGCATAGCAGACATGAAAGATCTGCTCATCTTTTACATGAAGACTCTGCATGTCTAAATTATTCATTGCCGGCGGATCTCCATTTTGGCATGTTGCTATGATCACTGGTCTCTTGACCATTCCTGCCACCTCTGTTAGCTTCTCATCACTTTTCTTCTGAATCGCTTCTCACTTGCTGGTTTGCCCCACCTTCCACACATCCTCCATGTTCCCAGGAGAAAAAACCCTTCACTTAGCCCCCTCCTGCCCATAGCTTTCAGGTATTGTTTTCTGGCCCTCACCTCCCTTTCTAGCCAAGTCTCCTGCCCCTGTTGTGTGCATCCTTCGTCCCAGTTTTAGGATCTACTTGCTCTATGGACGGAAATTTCTTGCTTCCACGCCCCTAGGTAAAACCACTGTATGCCCAGAATGCCTCCCTCTCCCTATTTTCTCCACTCCATCCTTCAGGACTGAGCTCCTGTGTGTGTGTTTTCTAGGAAGCCTTTCCAGACATAGCTTCTCCTTCCCACTAGTCTGTGAGCAAATATAACGTGATGGTAAGCAATGTGGACTATAGTCCCACGTGTCCTGGGTTCAGACCCCTGCTCTACCAGCTCCGTGCTACGTGGCATTGGACAAGTCATTTAACCTCTCTGTGCCTCAGCTCTGTCATCTGTCAAGTGGAATTGATAGTACAATATTTATCTCCTAGGACTGTTGTTAGGATAAATGAGTTAATGTATGTAAATCACTCATGAAAGCACCTATACTTAAGTTCTAATGATTATTATTTATATTTTCCATCTAGTATTATTAGCTTTTATTAAGAGTAAAAAAAAAGCAGTCAACAGAGCATCTATTTAAGTGTTTGTCAAGTTATGTCCAGCTATGTCCCAGAAAAGGATTTGTTTCTATTATTATACTATTTATTTCTATTACTATTTCTAGTATTATAAAGGATTTATATTCTATTACTGTTTTAGATGCACCCTTTGGGGAACAATGTATAGGTATAAACTTTAATATCTGTATCTTCCTCAGACTCAGAATGAAATTCTGAATTGCATTTTAAAATTCTGTTTTTTCACTAACAGATCTGAAGTCTTAGCCCAGTTGCCCTCTAAATTAGACAGTGTCTAGATAATAATAAATATCATGTTTAAATAAGCTGTATGCCTGCTCTAATACGTGAAGTGCTTCTTTGTAGAGGCAGTCATTGTGTTAGATTATGGTGTTATAAAATTTAAAGAGGCAAATGCTTATAATGATTTGTGCCTTTAAAAAATGTAGAGACATGCAAATACATCTGTCTACTTCCTTGTTATGCATCTCTGTTTCTGAGTTAATGAATGACTTGCTATGAGTCAACTATATATCTGTTCAGAATTCAAATATTGATGATTCAGTGTCCAGTATTTGCTCCAATATATTTGCACTCGATCTCATTTCTCCAGAGATAATCTAAAGCCCAAATAACATGTATGAGCTAAGGGTCTTTATTTTTCACATTTCTGTTTCTTCATTTATAATATAGTAATTGGGCACATTCCTTCTGACCATGATGATCTCACCTCTATTGTAAGGAAGCTGGAAAGATACTGAGATCTGGACCAGCTCTAAAAACTGAATGTCAAGTCAATTGTCTAATCACACAATGGTATAAATAGCCAATATCCTCTAAAAGATTCCGTGCTCACAATAGCATCATTGACATTTGAACTGCATGGAGCTGTTCTCTGAAAGGTGCTGTAGAGAAAACACAAGTGTGAGGGATGCTCGTGGTGGAGATGGGTTAGAGGCTCTTCAAGTGAACTGAATGAGGCCAGCCGCGAATGAGGACCATCCAGTGAATGATTCCTTTGTTCCATGATGAAATAAAATACTAGAAAATGCTCTTGTAGCAAAGAGTGTTGTTTGCCAAGAGTGGACATGATGTAGTGAAGAGCTTTTGAAAGCTTTCATTTGGTGACTAATATTTTGACTCAGTTTAAAAAAAAAAAAAATATATATATATAAACCATTTCTTTAATCACAAGGTCTTCATGTGTAAAGAAGGTAATTATAGTTAGAAATACTCAGTGATGTTCAGTGTGATAGGAGGGTGCTCCAGTGGCCGTGACTGCACTGCTGTGTTCTGTCCCCAGGACTTCTGTCCCCGGGAGACTCGATCTTGAATATGTGACTTGTCAGATCAGTCTTTTATTCTTTATGCATAGGGTGATGATAGGGGCCGGTATAGTCCCTTGATCTTCCTAGTTAGCCCTGCCTTTATATATTAGCTTTACTGAAAAAAGGTGGCCCCTTTTTCTGTTTGACTGCTTTGCTTAGAGTCTATACTTTTGGTAATAGGTTTGCCAGTATATCATTACCTACGACCAGATACAAATCCTTGCACTTACTTTATAAGACCAGTTCAGAGAATTTTATTCTGAGGAAATCTTTGTATTTAGCACTTTTCCAATAAGTGGGCCATTGATTGGGTTTTAACAACCATTCTGATGAATGAGTTCTGTTGTGAAAGGCTTTCACACTTACATCTTATTTATTCTTGGGTTGTGCTATATTTGTCTGTTGAAAGTTACCTAAAATGAAAGGAAATTAGCACAGACATTTTCTGTGAAAGTGGTAGTTGCTCAGTCATGTCTGATTCTTTGTGACTCCATGGACTGTAGCCCGTCAGGCTCTTCTAAATCCATGGGATTCTCCAGACAATACTGGAGTGTGTTGTAATTCTCTTCTCCAGGGGATCTGCCCAACCCAGGGATCGAACCCAGGTTTCCCACATTGCAGGCAGATTCTTCATTAAAGGGTGATTTCATTGTTTGAGAATTTGTGTCTCCACCAGCTTTACTCCTCCCATAGAGGGTTCCTAATGGGTGCAGTAGTTTCAGTGGAATTCGTATATTCCAGGAATGAAAAACTACAGAATTTCCTTTCTGTGATTTTTTTTTTCCTACCCAAGTTCCTGTTTGTTCCCCCACCAATATAAAAATAAAACCACCACAACAAACGGGGGGGTAGGTGAAAATGAAGAGGCTGCTCCTGTGATAAACAGGGGAGTCCTGCCACCTCCACTTTGCACACACCCAGGATCTCTTAAGCTTGGCCTGGGGGAGGAAAATATTTTCCCATCCTTAGCTGTTTGAACCCTCTTGGGAAGTCATGTGAGTGTGACTGCTGGCTGCTCTCGATGCCTGGATGGCTTTTCACTAGCGTCGATTTTCCCCACATACACCTCCCTCTACTTCCATCTCCCTCTGCTTCCCTTCACTGTGACTTATGGAATCTTCCCTGCCAGGAGGTTATTCTCATAATGTAATGTCGGGGCAGGAGACCCTCTCTCTTTGTGCAACCTGCCTGCTTCTTTTCTGGGCTTACGTTGATTCCTATCATGGAGTCTCTCTAGCTTTCATTATTCCTCCCTGTGTGGTGGCTATTCAAGTAGTAGAGATCTTTCAGATGTCCTTCCTGAAACAGACCAGCAAGTCCTAGCAGTGTGGGCATAGGCAGATTGGTGGACTTTGGGACCATGGTGTCCAGTGCTGGTAAAGCCACCAAACAGAGGTTTCTGTTCTCTGCAGAGTCCGGTCTGTCTCCGGCTGGCAAGTGGGTGGCCAGAGGCAGGGATGTGGTGTAGATGGCGGGCAGTAATTTAGGGCAGGGAAAGGCTTTGGTGTTTGAGTCCAGCCTGCTCTGTGCCACCTTATACATGTTACGCAGCCTTGTTAAACCTCAATAACCGCTGCCATTGGGGTTTTTATAAGGATTAATGAGGTATGGCATAGATACTCTTAGCAGTCATTCATTGGCACATGATCAGTAAATGGTGAAAGTCATGGTGATGTTATTAAGAAAGAATTGGCTGTAGACACTCCTTGCCCACTTTCCAAGTTTCCAGTGTCTTGTCCATTTAGCCTGTGTTGTTGTCAGACTTAAGGAAACTCTCAACTTCATTTTTTGTTTAATTTCTTATTACTTTACCTTCCTTATAAATTAATCACTTATATTTTAAAATTTATTATCTAGTCTTGCCATAGTCAGAGACCATTTTCTAAGTAGTATTAAATTGGAAATTTGATTGAGTCTCTGAATCTCTCCTCAACTAACCCAGGTGGGTAGACCTGCTTTGGGAGGGTCCTTTAAAGCTACTTAGTAAAGAAGCAGAGGGCTTTTCCTTTCTTCTAAAGTATGTTTCCATTAAAATATTCAGTGTTCAATGTGTAGCTTAATGGCTTTTGAAAGGATAGCTATTTTTGAACCCATGTTTACGTTACAACCTTTTGAGTGTAGGATATTCGTTATCTGACAGACCCTCCACTTGTAGGACTTTACAAACAATCAGGAGCAATCTATTAGAATTTATTGCTTTTGGCTGGAGGCCAAGAATATGGGCTTGTTTGTTTATGGTATGATACTTAAAAAGGCCAAAGACCAGGGATTTAATTCCCAGATAGGCCAATTAGTGTAGCTTTGTTCCACAACTTCAGATTGAACCTCAGACCCCAGCCATCTGTCTTTAAAATGCCTGTTGTTGACCACAAGGCACCTTGGTCACATGGGTGAAAGACTGGATGGAGCCGCAGAAGACCATGAACCAACCACTCATTAGGAGGAGAGATCCAGACACCCTCTGTGTACAAGATGGTGAGTCAGTAGACTCAGCCTCAGAAATGAATGCTGGAGAACTCTGCCAGGGGAGCTATTGTTTTAAGAAACGTTTAATAAGAATTGCTAAGTGATCGATCAGAGTCCAGACATCAGGAAAGTTAGAAAACTCAGATATTTCAATTCTTACTGTGTATTTGTAAATGATTCTTTCATAGAAGATAAGGGAAAGTACCAGAAGGAAGAAGTGTGGCAATGTGGCAGTTTCCCGATGAACTTAGATCTTAAAAGGAAGTACATAAAAGACAGGCCTGACTCTGACAGTCAAGGGGAACCACAGTGATAGTAGCTTATGTTTGCATACGAGTGCCAGACACAGTTCTGAGTGCTCTTGTTTGACCGCGCTAGAACTTTATATGAGTTAGGTGCTAGTATTAGTTTCCGCTTTACAGATGAGCAGATTGAGGCACTGAGCTAAATACCTAAGTGTATCTGTAGGTCACATAGCTAGTTAGGTAGCTGGGATATGAATTGCCGTGGTCTGATTCTAGAGAAACCTGAGACTTGCAGAAGATGTTCTGGATGATAGAAAAGTTGTCAGACAAATAGAAGAAAATAAAAGCTGCATCTGAACAGAGCTGATGGAGGGTGTGTGTCAAAGTGAAAGTATTAGTTAGTTGCTCAGTCGTGTCCAACTCTTTGAGACTCCATGGACAATAGCCCGCCAGGCTCCTATCTCCATGGGATTCTCCAGGCAAGAATTCTGGAGTGGGTAGCCATTCCCTTCTGCAGGAGAATGTGTGTACTAATGCAGCAAAACCCTTCAACTCCTATTATGTCTTTTTTTTTTTTTTTTGGTCTTTTATATACATATTAAAAAACCCAGAATGTTAACAGTATGTTCGGAAAGTAACATGATCTAGTTTTTCTAAAGGAATTTAAGCCTCTCAGCCTAACAGAATTCCTTTTTGACATCCTGCAGACATTTGGGAGATTGTTCATCCATGCCTGTGATCTTTAGGGAATGTGGAGAACAGAAAATAGTGGTGGACAGGTGTGTGTGTGTGTGTGGTGGGGGCGCAGGTGTGGAAAAGGGTGCCAAGCTCCACTTCATAGGAGCTGGCATCTTTCAATACTTAGAGCTTACTGAGTTTCCAGACTTGCTCTGAGTGAGCTCATAATTAAAAAAACTAGAGTCCGAGAAAGAATGTTAAATGGGAGAAAGTTGGATTGTCTGGAGTCCAAGTGGTTTTCCTCATTGGCTTGTGAGTAACCTGCTCTTGGAAGAATTCCAGTGTAAGATGGATGAGACTTCGGCCCGGGGATGTCTCAGACGTGGTGTAACATCACAAGGGGTGATGAGACTGTTAAGGTTTCCTCTGATCTGTTCGTAAGAGCACAACTTTAAAATGAGGCCAGAGGCTCGTTTGTACCTTTGGTTTTCCCTCTGTGAAGAGGTCATTTAATCTCATTTCTACCTGAGGAAACCTGGGTTGGGAGAAGATGAGGGTGACTTTCCCAGGTCAGCTTTTGGTGATGGGCAGGCTCGACTCTGGGTTCTTAACCTGACTACAGCTGTCATGTATAGTGGGCCATCCAGAGAGTCTGGGTGCAGGGCAGTTTTGGGGGTTGGGCTCACCTGGGTACAAAGCCCAGCTCTGACACTTTCAGTCATCCCTCAGTATCCGCAGGGGATGGTTTCTGGAACCCTTACTTCCCTGCAAATACTGAAGCCCAGCATGCTCACTTTCCTTATGTAAAATGGCATAGTATTTGCGTATAACCTATGCACACCCTCCCATTATTTTAAATCATCTCTAGATTACTTCTAATACCTAATACAATGTGAATGCTGTATAAATAGTTGCTGTAGTGCAGGAAACTCAAGTTTTGCTTTTGGAACTTTCTGGATTTGTTTCCCGAGTTTTTTCAATCTGTGTTTGGCTGAACCTGTGGATGTGGAACCCTCGGATCCAGATGACCAGTGGCTCTGTAACCTTTATTACTTTGACTGCTCAACCAAAGAAATGGAATTGTTGTGCAGATCAGGTGAAAAGAACGTACTTGGCATCTAGTAAGTACTAAGGCTGTGTCTTTGTTCTTTGTAGTTAGGCTTGAAATCTGTTTATTATTACTGATAAGTTTTCTAAGATCTCTCAAGTCATGCCTATGAAGGTTCATTTTTGCCTTATTTTTCTTTTGGATAATATGAAATTTGATAAGGACATTTTGTATAGTTTCTCCATAAGTAAAAACTTCATATCTTCTAGGGCCCTTTGGGTGAACAAGGCCTTGAGCAGTTTTTAACCGCTCTACAAGTATGTCATTTATTCTTTTTAAAAAGATGCCTTCTAACTTACCTCGTTCTCCAGCTATGGCTCAGTGGTTACTGTGGCAACCATTCTCTAATAATCTTGTCAGGAAATATGATGTAACTGTCTGTCTAATCTAATTTTCCAGACGTAAAACAAGCACACAGCTTCCTTCTAAGAATCCTTCTAAAGCGTTCAGGGCCCAAGCACTGTTCCACCTTGTTCTGATGTTTTATAAGCTTGTACACACTTGTGGAAGAAAGCGCATCTTTGAATGTTTCCTTGATTTAGAGTGTTTATAGTACCCAGTGGCCCTTGTGTTGCTGTAAAGACTTATGTGCTTTCATGCTCATTCTCCTATTCTTGAGGAAATTTGGGGTATTTTTAAAAAATGCAAGTTTGTGGTTTCTAGAGGATTTGTATTTATTTTTGGACCTAAAAGGATCTAAGGTAATTGCTGGGATAGTTAGATCAAGTCAGTATTTTCATGTATTATCAAGAGGCTAATTTTACAAAACATTGTTCTCCTGGTCCGTGCGTGAGGAGTAAGTCTGTACCTTCTCTGCATCACCTCCCCGACCTTCCTCAGCGCCCTCTAACACACTCAGCAGGGGTCAAGTAGGACCTCCAGCTGTCCGCTCCTGGTGAGACCCCTTTACATGGCCAGCCTTCCACCACTTTGCCTTCCCCATCAGGACCACGCTCATTACGCCTCCTGCTCCTGTTTGTTGTCAGTCACCCTAGGAAGCCTGGACTCCCAGGGCGTCCCCTCATTCCTTTGTCTTGTCCTCGTTGGACTCTTCTACTTCGGCTTCTAAAATCCTGCCTCTCTCTCTGGAGTCCCCCTCCCTGTGTGCCCTGTGCCCTCAGGGTCATCAGCAGAGCTCCCCACCCTCCTGACTTGTCTGCGACCTTCCCCTCCTCTCTCTGGCTCTTCTGGAAACCTGGGTCTCCCCTGACAATTCAACTTTTCCCTCTCAGGCAGCTGCAGGTTCTTTTACCTTTCCTTGAACCATGCAAGGGAGGGGGACGTATCCTCTACACGGTTTCTGTACCACATCCCCTCCTTCCAGAGAGTCTCAGGTCGCTGTGTGGCCCACTGTCCCTCTGTGTCAGTCACTTGCTCCTCTCCCCAGCCACTCCCCTCATTCCCTGGAGATTTCTGTTGCGGGTTCTCTGTCCCTTTCTCCAAAGTGACTCCCGCTATTCCACCATTTGTGACGGTAATCCTCCCAACCCCCTTGTCCCTCCTCTGCTCCTGTGAGTGTATCTCCCTCCTTCCTCAGTGGCACCATCGCAGGGTCATGCCCTTGGTCCCACTGTCTTCGATAACCTCAGTGCCTCCGTAGCCCTCTCTGGGCATCCTGCTCTGAACACCACTCCCATCCTTCTCGCTCATTCCGTGAGGTTCCTCCAACCTCGGTGGTCCTTGAACCACCAGGAGCTTCGGTTCACTGGCATCGGCCGTGAGGTTCCTCCAACCTCGGTGGTCCTTGAACCACCAGGAGCTTCGGTTCACTGGCATCGGCCACCTCTTGTGGTTCCACCTGACTTCTCCCCTTTCCCAGACTGATCACCCACGGTCATCACTGCTTGCATCCTCACCGCTCTCGTTCCTCTCACACTGTCATTCTCGCTTGACTAAACCACAATCCCAGGAGAATGCATCTCTCTGCACCTGTGCTGCACCTGTGCAGCCAAATGTGCCAGGACACAACCGCACCGCCGTATTGATCGTTCACTCTCAGTCGTGATCACAAACGCCCTTGACGTCACCTGACCGTCGTGTCATGTTGCCGCTGTCTGTTCATTCCCTTGCTCGCTCAGGCAACTACTGCACACTTGATACTTGCTGTTCAGATGTCCATTGTCTCCGTACTGTTTGCCGCTACCTTTTTCACACACACAAAAATGAAAATGATCGAAGAGAACTTACACACGCTCCCCACACCACACCTCCTACCTGCCCGTCCGTTTCTGCACCCGAGCCTGCAGCTCCTGGGTTGGAGGGCGACATCCTATTTCCATCTCCAAATACCTTCTCAAGGGCATTGCGCCATAAAATTTCCCCTCTCCCTCCTGTGTCATCAGTTTTCTTCTCTCTACTGGATTCCCACAGGCATACAAGTTATTATTTTTCCCATTAAATAAAAACATCCTCTAGACTCCGATTTCCCCTCCAGCTACTCACCAATTTCTTCCTTTCCTCATTCAACATTTGGAGTGAGTCATCTGTATTCATCACATCTAATACCGATGCCCTCACGCCCACCCCCCATTCTGCCTGGAGCACATACTGCGGTTTTTACCCCCTTACTCAGACTCCACTGACTCTGCTCTGTCAGCTCATCACTGACATTTCTTTGCTGCAGCGGTGGTCCCAGGCCTCTCTTGTTTCACCTCCAGCAGCATTTGACGTGCTTGATTTTTCTTCTGCTTGAGTACATTCTCCATTTGACTGCCTGGACACACCCCTCCTGGTGTTCCTTGTTCCTCTCTGGCTGGTCTTTCTCAGCCTCCCTTGCTGGTTGTTCATCTCCCCAAACTCTAAATGGAGTGCCTCTGGGCACTGTATCTCTATTTAGCTTATGCTTTCAAGCTTGTCTGTGCAATGAAAGTCGTTATGTTTTCATTGGTAGCCCAGATCTCGCCTGGGGATTCCAGGGCCCCTTTATCTGACTACCCGCTGGTCAGCACTACTCAGATGTGTCCAGTAGGCGTTTCAAGCACAACCTGTGCCCGCAACCCTTTAAGGGTGCTGATGTGTCTGTTTCACAGTGTGATCATTTCTAGGGGCGCCCCTTCTGGGAAATTGGATCTGGGGGATCGCACAAGGATGTGTGGACAAAATTAGGGCTTCAAGAGGCAAAGGGAGAGAGAAAAGGCAGATTGGGGGCAAATTTGGCTTGATAATTTCTTGGATCTTGTCAAAGTTAATATTGCTAAGACGCGTTAATGTTTTTTTGGAGGGAGGGTCAGAGAAGGTTGCAGGATGTGGAGATGGGTTTTGAAAATAGTAAATCAGTGATGAAACCTCAGGCTGATAATGCTTTTTCTGAATGGACGTTGAGGCTATATCCTGTCAATTTATTTTTTGATGATAAATTCAGGAATACTGGAATAAAAATCAACTACTTGAAGTGTACAGCTGTTTTGCCAACATCTTCTAGTCTACCAGTGCTGTGCTATGCTAAGTCACGTCCAACTCTGTTGGAAGTCCAGGCAAGCCAGTGGACTGTAGCCCACCAGGCTCCTCTGTCCGTTGGATTCCGAGGCAAGAATACTGGAGTGGGTTGCCATTTCCTACTCCAAGGGATCTTCCAGACCCAGGGATCTAGTCCATCAGGGCACATTATAAATACATTCAAATGCCATTTCTCCATGGAGTTTGGTGGATAAAATGTTCTGGATAACTTGATTATCTGGGTCACTGAGCGTTAGCTAGGTTTCAGTCTTACTAGTTGCTAGTTGTTTAGTGATTTACTTGTTCAGCTGTTTTTAGCTTCTTAATGAACTTCAGAAAAAAGTTCTTTTGTTTTTGAAATGTTTTAATGAAAATGGTGTGGCTGTTACTTAATCATTTTGGGAAACATGTTCAGCTAGGAATGTTCAGTTAGAGAAATGGGCTTAATTAAAAACTCCTTCATGAAAAAAATCAATTGCTTGAATTTAAAGCAACAATAAAAACAGCCTAGCTGTCCAAAAGGAAATCCTCATTCTCTGCTATCTCCAATCTGCTCCCTACCCCTACCAGCCTGTCCCACCAGACTTTCCATCTCGGTTAACAACATTCCATTCTTCCCTTAGGACAGAACATTTGGAGTCATTCTTGAATTATCTTTCTCTCACACCCTCTCACAAATCCAATAGACTATACCTTCAAAATATATTCAGAATCCATTTCTAATCTCCTGACTGCTGGCATGCTGGGCCAGGCTGCCATAATTTTTCACGTGGATTAACGGAGTGTCCTAACCGGCCTCTCTGCTCCCTGCTTGATCCCCTTCAGTCAGTTCTTAAACTTGCTCAGATTGTGTCATTCCTCTTTCTATCTCATTCAGAGGAAAAGCCAGTCATTCCCATGACTTCTAAGCTACTATGTGACCCAGGCCACTATTACTCTCTGACTTCATCTCTTACTTTCCTCCATCCTTCCTTCATCCTGGCTGTTTCTTGAATCAGTCTGGGCCTGCTTTCCACCTCAGAGCTTTTGCATTTGATGGAATTCCTTTCCTTTCTGGTCCTGTGTCCACGTGGCAAGGCTCCTGTACATCCCTCAGGTCTTTCCTTCAATGTCACTTATCTGAGAGGCCTGTCCTGCTTTCCTGACCACCCCTACCCTTCTTAGCTTTCAACACCCCTGCAACACTGTGCCTCCTTTCTCCACTTCATTGTTTCTTAGTGTTTAGCATCATCTAGCAGAATCTGTTAGAGAAGGCGATAGCACCCCACTCCAGTACCCTTGCCTGGCAAATCCCATGGATGGAGGAGCCTGGTAGGCTGTAGTCCATGTGATCGCTAGGAGTCGGACATGACTGAACGTTTCACGTTTCACTTTGGTGCATTGGAAAAGGAAATGGCAACCCACTCCAGTGTTCTTGCCTGGAGAATCCCAGGGATGGGGGAGCGTGGGCCGCCGTCTCTGGGGTCACACAGAGTCAGACACGACTGAAGCGACTTAGCAGCAGCAGCAGCAGAATCTGTATTTACCTCATTCCTTTTTTTTTTTTTTTTTTGCCTTCTGCTAGAACAGAAGCTTCACAGGACAGAGGTCTTTGTTCTGCTCACTGCTTATTCCCAAAACTGAGCCCATAGGTTGCTTTGTGGTAGAACCTCATAATATGTGTTAAACAAGAAGGACTCTTTCTTGCCCTTGGCATTCTTGTGGCTTAAAGTTATTGTAGATCTGTTTGCCACAAAGCACTAATAAAACTAATTATTTTGTCTTCTATTAAGTATATTTGCTATATGTGTCACATTGATTTAAGACCATAGTAATAGGAATGGCAGACAGAATGCAAATTAGAGAAGAGTTTCTACAGCTTTTCATGCTGGTTCATTTCAGTGCGTCCCATTCATGGTATAGCTGTATCTATACATTGAAAATGCATCAGCTTGTTTATGTCTAGGTATCCTGCCTTATTACAGAAGCAAAAAAACGCTCAGAGGGGCTGGTTGGAAATGTGATGACATAAGGATGTTGTAACCTAATATGCTGTTTCAAATGCTGGGTGATGGGAAAGTCTGTGCTTTATTTATATTAATAATCTCATTTGCAAGAGACACCAGTCACTACCTTTTGTTGTACAGTTTGCATTATTCCCTGAGAACTTTTACACTTATTACTTCAGTTCTGCTTCTCTCTTTTGGATAATAATGTCTCCAGTCCTCCAATTGTAAGTTAATTTGTATTCTAAGACCAAAAAGCTATTGAAAGCAAAGTTGCCAAATATGGCAACTTTCTCAGTTCAAGTCAAACTAATGATAATTACCTAAATTCAGCCATTTGTTATCTTAGTAAAAGTCACTGATTCTCTGCCCCGCTGGTTATTGCACATACACTATAAAACAAAGGACAGAACCTGTTCTGGTACATTTTGGCTTCTCTTAGTCTGTCAGAGTGAAGATTCAAGGCAATTCTTGTTTTTGCTTACTTGCAATTTTAAAAACATTCCATTTTAGAAATTAATGTAATATAAAATCAATACTTTGGGTGGGGTGAAATATGAGTGTTTTAAAAAATTTATTTGGAAATTAGGTTTATGAAAGAGTAACCAAGTAGTGTAGAGAGTTCCCATGTACCTTTACCCTGCTTTCCCTAACATTAACAGCTTACTTGGCTCAGAGTAAAGAATCTGCCTGTGCAGGAGACTGGGATTCCATCTGGGTCGGAAAGACCCCCTGGAGAAGGGAATGTCTTCCCACTTCAGTATTCTTGCCTGGAGAATTCCCTAGACAGAGAAGCCTGGCGGGCTACAGTCCATGTGGGTTGCCAAGAGTCATGACTTAACAATTAACACTTTTGACTGTAGTTCAGTTCAGTCGCTCAGTCGTGTCCGACTCTTTGCGACCCCATGAATCACAGCACGCCAGGCCTCCTTGTCTATCACCAACTCCCGGAGTTCACTCAGACTCACATCCATCAAGTCAGTGATGCCATCTAGCCATCGCATCCTCTGTCATCCCCTTCTCCTGCCCCCAATCCCTCCCAGCATCAGAGTCTTTTCCAATGAGTCAACTCTTCGCATGAGGTGGCCAAAGTACTGGAGTCTCAGCTTCACCATCATTCCCTCCAAAGAAATCCCAGGGCTAATCTCCTTCAGAATGGACTGGTTGGATCTCCTTGCAGTCCAAGGGACTCTCAAGAGTCTTCTCCAACATAAACTCATCAAAGCCAAGCAATTAAATGATGGTGTAATACTATTAACTACTGACTCCATTTGGATTGTGACCAGTTTTTCCAATGCCCTTTAATTCCAGGATTGAATCCAGAATACTATGTTTCATGTAGTCATTTTCTTCTCGTCTCTTGTAATCAATAGCATCTCTTTCAAAGCATACATGGATGGAGAAAGTAAGTCAAAGCTGTAGGGAAATTGTGAGAATTACAGATTAAAGCACTAGGTAAAACTTTGGAGATGTTCTGATCCAGGGGCTATAAAGAGGTGGTCCTGTGAGCTGAATTGGGCTCATACAATACTGGAATATGATTTGACTTAGTTGCCAACATTTGATGATTAGGAAAGCTTCCCTTGTAGCTCAGTTGGTAAAAAATCTGCCTATAATGCAGGAGACTGGGTTTGATTCCTGGGTTGGGAAGAGTCCTTGGAGAAGGGAATGGCTACCCACTCCAGTATTCTTGCCTGGAGAATTCCATGGATAGGTTTTACAGAAAAATCTTTGTTTTTTTTTTTTTTTTTTTTTGTTGTTGTTGTTGTTAGAAATCAGTGGCCCCTGCCACCCCGGGTCTATTCACTGACTAGGATGATGGTGTGGTCCTGAGAGGTGGCCCTCCCTTCTCTGTGAGCAACTAATTCCAGTCACTTCAGATTGTGCCCTTCCTGATACTGCTCTGGGCTAAACCTGCCCTTTGCATGCCCCAGAAGATGAGTGTTGCACTTAATCCAGCCTGTCTTGCCTTCTTAGACCAAAGAGGAGCTTGCAAGGCATGGTTTGGCTCCTCCAGAGGATGACAAAGATGATAGCAGAAAGACAGTGCAGTATAAATACCCAGTGAGGTGGAGTCCCACTCTTAGTCTACATACATCTTTACTTGTGTCCCACAGATACCACAATTTGCAAACAAGTCCCCTGAGATGACATCTGATTTGCTCCCACTTCCTGTTTAGCTGTATGTGGTTACCTATTATGAGTACCAGGTAAAAGATGATGAACCTGAAAATCCAGCTTTGTGGCTTCTCTTGAGAGGCCAGGTGACCGGGCAACGCTGGAGTTGCTTCTCTCACCTGGCCTGGACTCGGGGCTGTGCCCTCAGCAAGGAACAGGCTCTTCTGGGCCCCACGTGTCCACTGAAGGACCCCGTGGCATTTGTAGTGTTGATCTTATGTTATTTATTGGGTTGGAAGCCAGAGAAGCCCCAGTAGTTTCCTTTCGTGTTGCCTGACATAAGTCATTTTCTTGAGAAGGATAACTTCAGTAACTCTTCCAAGTTGTTGAGGACAAGGGAGTTTGGCACAGGGACTTGTGATGGGTTCAGAGCCCAGCCGACAGTCCAATTCTGATTCTGTCTCTTGTGCCCTGATCCCTCTTCCCGGATGTGCTCTCAGCATCTAAGGTTTAATGATGCATATCAGTGTAGAGTGTTCTGTTCAGGAGCATTTTTGTTAAAGTAGCTCGAAGTACTATATTTAAAGAACTCAGCTGGGACTTCCCTGGTGGTCCAGTGATGAAGAATCCACCTTGCAATGCAAGGGAGACAGGTTTGATCCCTGGCTCAGGGAACTTAAACCCCACATGCCGTGGAGCAACTTAAGCCCTGGTGCTACAACTGGTCCATGTGCCACAACTGGTCCACGAGCTGCAACGAAAGATCCTGTGTGCCACAAATAAGACATAATGGAGCCAAATAAAGAAATAAATGGCAATTGCATAAGGTGGTCATTAAAAAGAAAAACTAAGTGGAAACTACGGCTGTGAAGTTTCAAGCAGTATCTGGTTGGTATCCCTGTAATCTCATTAGGAGCATCCGCATGCGAGTGTGCTCAGTTGCTTCTGTTGAGTCCGACTCTGCGACCCCATGGACTGTAGCCTATCAGGCTCTTCTGTCCATGGGATTCTCCAGGTAAGAATACTGGAGGAGGTTGTCATGCCCTCCCCCAGGGAATCTTCCTGACCTGGGGATTGCTCAAATCTCCCTTCACTGGAGGCAGATTCTTTGCCCATTGAGCCACCTGGGAAGCCCCCCAGGAGCATATACTTTATGTTTCATTTATTGTTAATTTCCATTAGGAATTACATACAATTTTTATTTTATTGAAATATAGTTGATTTACAGCATGGTGTTAGTTTCTGTTGTACAGTGACTCAGTGATATATCTATACATTCTTTTTCATATTCTTTTATATTATAGTTTGTCACAGGATGTTGAATATAGGTCCCGGTGCTGTACAGAGGGCCTTGTTTTTTATCCACACTATATAGAATAGTTGGCATCTGCTGATCCTAAACTCCCAGTTCTTCACCCTCCATCCCACCTCCCTCCTAGCACATGCATACAGAAACAAGGAGAGCATTCCCTTTTCAGATCATTATAGAAACATGGGGCCAATTATTAAAGAGGTTTTGTACCTGTGTGTAAATCTAAGGGTGTATATCTGTGTAGCTCAGTATGATAGCTGTGTTTATATGGGGTTCCTGATGGGCTGCAGTCCATGGGGTCATAGAGTCAGGGAGGCTTAGCGACTAAACAACAAAGGAGCCCTTGGAATGTGCTAGTCTGAGTTGAATTGCGCTGTGAGTGTAAGATACACACTGAATTTCGGATATACTCTGAAAGACAGAACATACAATGTCTCAAATAACTTTCTATATTTTCTACATGTTTAAATGATACTGTTTTGGATAGTTAGGTTAAGTAAAATAAGTTGTTAATTTCATCTTTTTTTTTTTTTAACTTAAGAAAAAAAGTGGCCAAAAGAAAATGTAAGCTTAAGGACACAACTCCCGTTATGTTTCTGTTAGACGTAGTGACTCTAGATTTTGCTGTATTGGATGGCGAAGAAGGCTGAGCAGCCTAGTGTCTAGGCCTTGGTAAAGTCAAGTTCGAAGACTAAGTGTGGACAGAGTGGGATAGTAAATTGTTCTCATAACTCTTGGCTTTAATAAAATGTGTACTTCACTGCTCACTTCAGTGTATTTGCTGCATTTAGTTGGATACCAAGTTGCATTCTTACTTGGTTAGTTGTACTGGTGGTGTGACATTGTTGGAAGTCAGAAAGATGCTTTTTGGAATTCCAAGCTTCTCTGCTATGTCCTTGAGTCACTTATTTAAGCTCCTGAGCCTCAAAGCCCTGCCCTGTAAAAAGAGGGACAATAGTGATCCACCCTAGTGTGTGATAATTAGGGAAAGTAATACATGCAAAATAATATTTATTGCATGTATAATATTGAGGATCAGTATTAGTATAGTAAATGATATTTATCTTTGTTTTAATTCATTATTCTTGGTTGTATGGATAATGTCTCATTTTATCACTTCTGTGTGCTAGGAGTGTTAGTTGCCCAGTGGTGTCCGACTCTTTGCGACCCCATGGACTATAGTGCACCAAGCTCCTCTGTCCATGGGATTCTCCAGGCAAGAATACTGGAGTGGGTTGCCTTTTCCTTCTCCAGGGGATCTTCCTGACCTGGGGATTGAACTCAGGTCTCCCACATTGTAGACAGACAGATTCTTTACTGTCTGAGCCAAGGCTGCCCCACAAATCAGAAAAAAGACACCTTTGTTGATTCACCAGAAAACATTTCTACTTGGGTTTTCTTCTATTCACTCCTCTCGTGGCAAAGGTTTTTTATTGTAAGTTGATGAGTCTTTTCAGTTGTTGATGTTCAATATTTATGAAAATCCAGCAGTGGACTATATGACAGATACTGTTTTAGAAAGTATTGGACACCTTAAACTTTTACAGAAGCTGGAGACATGTGGGTACAATGGAAAGGAATGTATGTATTACTACATAAAAGATCCCAGATAATTGGATAAGTGAGAGTGGACAGAGTGATATAACCAAAACCATCCCTTGGAGACGCGCAGAGCTGTGCTTCATCGGGCCCTCTCTCTTTGTGGTGGTCAAGTACACACAGGAGTACTTTGTGGCTTTGTTTTTGTTTTAGGTAAGGCTAAGTTTTCCAGTGCTTCAGATTCTAATTATATGCCTTGTGGAGCTTATTTAACTTAGTGGAAAATGAATGTGAATAACCCTGGGAGCATCTGTAGGCATTAGCTGCTAGAGAAACTGAGTGGAAGAACAGAGTACCAGGAAGAATGGGTAGTTCTCCATGTTTTTCAGTCCTTTTGTCCCTTGTTCATTAAGGAATCAGGACCCAGAAGCTAGAAGTTTGGGACTCAGAAGGCCAGTTGGTGGCCTGCTTGCAGATAAAAATGCATAGACTCAAAAAAAAAAATCTTATCTATTTTTCCTTAATGAAAGATAGTGCATTCCCAGGTGGCACTAGTGGGAAAGAAAGAAAGAAAGAAAGTGAAGTCATGTCCGACTCTTTAAGACCCCATGGAGTGTAGCCTACCAGGCTCCTCCATCCATGGGATTTTCCAGGCAAGAGTATTGGAGTGGGTCGCCGTTTCCTTCTCCAGGGGATCTTCCCAACCCAGGGATTGAATCCGGGTCTCCTGAATTTCAGGCAGATAGATTTTTACCGTCTGAGCCACCAGGGAAGTCTGCCTGCTAATGTAGGAGACAGGGGTTCTATCCCTGGGTCAGGAAGATCCCCAGGAGGAGGGCACGGCAACCCTCTCCAGTATTCTTGCCTAGAGAATCCCCATAGACAGAGGAGCCTGGTGGGCTATAGTCCATAGGGTCGCAAAGAGTCCATTAAGCACGCGTGCCCTTTCCCTGAAATCGGTGAAAGATACTGCATTAATCAGTC
This sequence comes from Nanger dama, assembly GCA_917880005.1. Classification (NCBI taxonomy): domain Eukaryota; kingdom Metazoa; phylum Chordata; class Mammalia; order Artiodactyla; family Bovidae; genus Nanger; species Nanger dama. The sequence goes on along the minus strand of CAKJTW010000032.1, from coordinate 5,849,603 downwards.
ATACTTGGGTTCACATCCAACTCTCTTGTGCTATAAAGGCTTGAATCTCTCACTTCTTTCCACAGATTGGCTTTGCTTGGCAGTAACTTTTAAAATGATAAATCTAAGGCCTTCTTGCCAGAGTAACTCTATTAGCTGTGGACTGGCTTGTTTCATGCAAATTACTCAGCTAGTACATTCAGAAATGCTTCATAACCAACAAATCGTTTATAACGTGTAAGTGTTGTTATTAACTGGACTATGACTGCTGGCCAGGGAATTTGAAATCACCCACAGATTCCAGCCACCCACCACCTCTTGGTAGGTATGGAGGGTGCTTTCCAAGTGGTCCTCTTGTTATCCCACCTGGATCTCAGGCAGTATCTCATGGCTACCAGGAGCCTGGCTTTACCCACCATCTCTAGGTTCTGGTTGCCCTGATCAGGATATCAGAATCACTCTGTAACAGGAATCCTCTGATTCCTGATAGGCAGCCTCTCTTTCCTCAATTCTTATTATATTAATATATCATCTTATAGCTAAACAGTAGCAATGGGAACGAGCAATTGATTGCCAGAGTCCAGAGGCAGGGCTGTCAGTAAGAGGATGTCACCTCTGGAACCCCTAAGCTGCTTGGTTTTCTACCTAGGACTTCAGAATCAGTGCACATATCCTAGATGCTTCTGACGTCATGACCCCATGAATGAGCCCAGGAAGGAACTTTTGGGCCGCTTGAGCACCGCCCCCCCACCTTTGTCTGCTCTCTCTTGAACAAGATGCCAGGCATCTGCCTTCAGTGCTTTTGTTTTCTGTCCAGTCTGCAAGTAAAGAAGTTCTTCAAAACCTTTCAGATTAATAGTTCCTGCTATCATCTTGGTTTTTCCTTCTTGGCTTTCTGGATAGCACTGGATGCTGCTTCTGCTGAATCTATTTTTTTTTTTAATTTAAAAAATTATTCTAAAAACCACATAAAAATTATTATTCTCTCTGAAGATGCACAGTTCAGTGGTATTAAGTATAGGCACATGGTTGTATGGCACGTCTCCAGAGCTTTTCCGTCTTGTCCACTGAGTATCTTTCACTGTGAGGTAGGATGAGATGTGTCTTTGCTAGTTCATTTACCGTTTCCCCTGCTGCTTGTCCCCCATCTACAAAATACAGAATACTGCTTGAACATCTCTTTATCATAGAAATTGTGTCAATTTTCCCCTACTCTTGCTTACTCTTAGCATATCAAGTAGAATATATTAATAATGTGCTTGAAGTAATCTAATATTTACCAGAATTTCTTTGTATTACTAAGTGAGCATATGTTTGATGTTTTATTTCATGGGATAGTAATTAACATTTTTTATATCATTCAACAAATAAATGACTATGCAGTGATAAAAAAAAAATGCTCCTATTAAGGCTTATATTAGATTGGCCAGTGGTTCATTCGGCGTTTTCTACCATCTGAAAAATGAGAATGAACTTTTTGGCCAACCCAGGTTTTTGGGAGAGGCTTCTCTGGCTGGACTTCCTTCCCAGTGAGACTGCTGGGCCCGCCATTTAGTGAATTTGCTCAAGTTGTTGTACCATCTTTACTTGCTAGCTGGGAATCTAGGTAGAGATGGGATTTGAAAAGCCAGAAGTGAAGTGAAAGCTGCTCAGTTGTGTCTGACTTTTTGAGACCCGTGGACTGTCCATGGAATTCTCCAGGCCAGAATGCTGAAGTGGGTAGCCTTTCCTTCCAAAGCCAGGGTTTGGTTTAAAGATGGGGAATACTGAGGGCAGGAAGTGTTCTCAGTTGATAGGATATAAACCTCACCAAATACCTTGGCTAAAAAAAATATTTTCTGAGTTCAGCTTAAGGTCCCAGCATGGAAAGATGTACAGGGTTGTTTTTCCTGGCACTTTTCCATCTCCAGCATCCCAGATGGTACCTCCCCTAGTTCATAACGTCCCCTGGCAGCCTTGCCCTTGTCTTGCTGGGCCTGAATCACAGATGTTGGGTGCAGTTGAGTTTTGAGTTAATTGGCCTTATTGCTACTATACTCTTGTGTGGTGTTTTGAATTCATGAGTTAGTCATTAAATTGAGTTTAGCAGAAGAACATCCTGGGAATCTGTGGTCTGTCCAGTTGACCTTCTTTTAGAAGGATGCTGTGTATGAAGACGATAGCAAATGATGGTGGAAACACGGAATTCTCTTAGGGGACACTTGAACTGCAGCCTTTTTTTTCTCCAACTCTTGGCTTTGCAGGTGAGTTTATGCCTTAGTTGAGAGTTTTAGTGGGATTATCTATCAAGGTGGGATGGAGGCTGTGTTCTGATGCTTAGAAGCTTTTGTATTATTTTTGTGTAATACAGCCACCTGAAAGCGTTGAGGGAAGTCAATTTTAGATAAATTTTCCCCAGGATGAGTCACCTCTGAAATAAATGAAATTGGATAATTGGGATTTCCTGCTTGGGGCGGTCGTTGTCAGGTTCTGTTTCTTTTTTTACGGTTGAGGAAGCACTTGAAATTTCAAGGTCACAGATGTGTGTCACAAAACAATCTGAAAGCACATAGATATTTATGGTTTATTATTCTAATTAATCTTTAATAATCTTTGAGAAGCTGTGATTTATGGTCTATCCTGGGTAGAGGTAAGTTTCCCAACTCAGGGTAAACACCCTGTAATTACGTGGTTAATGAGATAAGTTCTAACTACTTTCTAAAGCTGAAGTCCCTTTCTAACAGGTAGCAGGTAAGTGAAATGAAGGCACAGGAATTTCACCTTTTGCTCCCTAGGGATGGACTGATGTGCTTTGGTGGGCTCATCGTCTTTTGGTACATGATGAATGCTTCAGATTTCTAGGTGTGATCATCTCAGAGTTTGAAATCACACACTGTATGATTTATGCCAGGGCAGGATGAATTTTTTAGTTAAGTTTAGCTGGTTGTAAGCTTTTAACCTCTCATCTTGGACCAACTTGTCTTGTTCACTGGTTTTCTCATACAAGGGTACCAACAGTGCCTGACATCACTTATACCTTTTTATTAACAAAAATTAGTGTTGGTTTAAAGGAAGACTTCTCTAATTCAGTGCATGGGCCACCCATTCCTGAACTGAATCATAAACACGAGTTATGTTGTGTCTTGGCTAATGCCTTAAAAACATCAGCAGACAGTGTCATACTGGTTGTGAGTTTTCTTCCATGAAATAAAAGATGACTTTCACTTCTGGGTGAGGCATTATAGTTGCCTTGTACTTTCATTTCTGGTTAGATTAGACAGAAACAAAGGGAATATGAAGATAGAGGTATTAGTTTAATGTGACATGTAGAAAAATATTTTTCTGTTTTTCGGGGTACATGCCAGAAATAAAAAGAAATGAAAGTAAAAAAATTAATCAAATAGTATGTTACCTGTTGAACATTACATTATCTGTAAAGCGTATCAAAGGCTGTGTAAAGTTGGGACATACAGAGCCAATTTATATGCCTCAGTGATAACTGGGTCATTCAGAGTCATCATTTTAAGGAAGTGATGTATCTCTGTGGTGGGTATGAGTAGTCTCTAGCTGCTTATATGAGAAGCCATAAATTGTTTCAGGCTGGTCCTCTAGCAAACAGTGACAATGTGTACCACGCATTTTCTGAGAAATAATGCCAGGAAATGTATGGCAAAACAATGAAGCTTAGTATATAAGCAGTTTAAGAAATATGACACAAGGAGGGTCCAATGATCTGAGCAGCAATCATGTGTTAGTCACATGCAATTCATGTATACTGGCATTGTGCTTAGAAATCTCTTAGGATGGCAGTTTTATGATATGGTCATTGTGACCAAGAATACTGATTGCTTTACCCGGTTCGGGAAGCTCACTGTGGATGTATAATCGTGCAAAGTTTGATCTGTTCTCTGCTGGGTGTGCATTTATCTTTGAGATCATGGCTTGTCCTTTTCTGCCTCAGTGGGCATTGGGCATCATGGTCTCAGGCTTCTTGGGCGCCACAGAGGGAAGGCTCCCTCCTGCTGGGCAGAAGCCTGTGAATGCTGTCGAGGCCAAGACTGTGCCACACTGACCAGCAGGAGAAGCCGGAAGGACTTGGACTCACTGATATTTTGCTGACATCATTCAGACCTGCTGCTGGAAGCTTTAATGAGCTGGTGTTTCAGAACTACGTGGCAGGGCAGGCCACTTTCTCATACACACACACTTCTCGGATTGCTGGCTTCCTTTAGCTCACTGAAGCTCTTGTCCAGCCAGGAGGATCTCATGGCAGGTTTGCTGCTGGACCCAGGAAGGCAGGAGCATCGGCCATTAGGCTGGCCCAATGCTCAGAGATAAATATGAAGGTGCTCAACCCAGCGAGACCTGTGGGCGGGCACACAGCTCTTGGTTACCTCCAGCTTTTCAGACATGTGGGTTTGTGTTTGGAATTGGTGAGGAGGTGCTCCGTTGATCCAGCAGGCTTAGAGCTCCAGTGGCATACTAATTTCTTCCCTCCTGATGCCAGATTTCCTTCCCCTGACTATGAGTAGAGAAAGTAAAGTGGGAATCATTTTCCGTGAGTGCCCTGATGTGCACAGAAGCCCACCTGGAGGCTTTCACTCATTTCTGAAGCCCTGAGCCTGGCTCTTCCCTTAGGGGTATTTGGGCCAACTGTTACCGCATTTCCCACTGCGTAAATGGAAGGTTTAGACAAGTCTGGTTGAATGGTTTAGTCTTCTACAAAAACAAAAGCACTTTTTTTTTCTTAGAGTGAAAAAAGTTTAACTTGTTTTTGAACCCAGCTTTATTGACCTAAATGAGCTCAGGCAGCTCTAAGGCTACAAGGGAGCACTTTGCCTGCAGTGAGGCAGGGCCTGTCACTTTGGAGGTGCATTAGTGTATAAAGGGCCCCCAGATAAGCCATCAGTCAGCCTCCCCGAGGGGTAGGGGAACAGAGTGCCACAGTGCAGTCCTGGGTCATTGTCCTCCCATTTACATTATTTTAAAAACTGCACAGCATTTAAAATTCTGCTGAAAGAACATTGGATTAGGGATAGAGTACATAGGCTTTCCCTCCTTCCATAGTCGGAGAAGGTGATGACATCCCACTCTAGTACTCTTGCCTGGAAAATCCCATGGACAGAAAAGCCTGGTAGGCTACAGTCCATGGGGTCGTGAAGAGTCGAACACGACTCAGCAACCTCACTTTCACTTTTCATTTTCATGCATTAGAGAAGGAAATGGCAACCCACTCCAGTGTTCTTGCCGGGAGAATCCCAGGGATTGCAGAGCCTGGTGGGCTGTTGTCTATGGGGTCGCACAGAGTCGGACACGACTGAAGCAACTTAGCAGCAGCAGCAGCCTTCCATAGTGTTAAAAGGAATTTAGGAAAATCACTGTTTCTTGTGTTTAAGAATAGGGGAGGGAAAGAAGGAGGGAAAGGGACCACTTTTCTCCCTTTGAAATCGGGAAAGCAACATCTTACAGAGAGATGTGAGAGTATAAAAGATACCTGGGTTTCTTATAAGAAAACTTTCATTGACCATTAGAGGTTTCAGTTATTCAGCAGGCAGATTTAGAAATTTTCTATTGACTTTCTTCTCTCTCATTTGTTTAGTCTGTGGGGGTCTTGAGTTCTGAAAAGAGCTCATTGGGATCTCTGCTAAAACCATAGATACTTTGTTGTTATGTTAGAGTTTTTTTTTTTTTTTAAACCAAGATACTTAATTTTTTTCCCATCTTATTTTCTGGGTCAAGAAGAAGAGACAGACAGCCAAGGCAAAAGTTGCTCAAATAATTGTGGCCAAGGGGAGAGGGGTGTTTGTGTGATGCTGGAGGGAGGGGAGGACTGCAGAGAAAGCAGAGTGAAGGGCCAGATGGACACCTGTCTGTTGACATCTTGGTTCATCTGCAGTGTTATGGTTAGACCTGGCCTCTTCATATTGAGAAGTGGATGTGCCTGACAGCCGTATTTCTGCAATGGGAAGATTATCCACTGCAGTGGGATGTCTAAACCATTGCTCAGTTCTACACAGCAGCCTTGAAGACCAGGAATTCTTGGGAAGCCAGGGTCTCTTGGTTAAATTGAGGTTTTTATCTGAAACCCATTTGGTTTTCAGACATGTTGGGAATGTTCTTAAAATGCATAAGTGTGCCTTGGAGTGGAATGCTCAGTGAGTTCTCTTTATTATCCTTTGGTGATTGAGACATTTTTCTAGTATGTGAGGAGTTCATGATAAATTCTGCCTTTCCAAACCTTTACCTAGAAGTGTGTATAGTTGAGCTAATTTCCAAGTACGTATTCCTCAAGAGCTCTGTGTATTTTTTAAGGAACCGTAATGTTTGTTTCACATTCATTTTTCTGACAGATTTCGTTCTTTTAAAAATTACTGTGATTAATTCCTTTAATTTTCCAGTTGGTTTATGATTCTCCAAGTTGAGTATGGGTTTATTTCTATAAATGGACATGTGTAATTGTAAAGCAGTGTCTCTGGCCCTGAGGAACCTGTGAATTAAATGAAGCTCATTTTTGATGATTTCTGCCTCCTCTTTTCTTTCTCCTTCTGTCCCTCACTAGGATTCAGGGTTTTCACCTTTGTCTTGCCCTCATCCAAGCCTAATCTCTGACATTGGAAATTCATTTCAGCTGAAGTCACCTTCACGAAATGACAAGTTTAACTCATTCTCTCACACAGAAATAATCACAGTTAAAGCGTTTTCTTTATTTTTGGTCTGAAAGGCCCGATATGCTGCTAATGGAATTTCAGGTGCTAGAGTTTTGAGTATAGATTTTTTTAGTCATGACCTTATTCCTTATAATGATACCATATTGTAAACGGCTGTTTTAGTTGCCACTCAGGAGGAGACAAGTTTCTAAGAAACTTTCAGAAACTTCTAGAAAGCTTTAGAAGGGAGTACTTTTGTTTTCTCAACTGATACTTAAAACAAAAGCAGGAATTGCTACTTCTATGCCTAGAGTTGTCATCCTGGAAATCGTTCCTGCATTGAGTCTAATTTAGCAAACGTTTATGGATAGCCAGTTGTATGCAGTTATAACTACTGCCCTAGCTGTAGAAAAACCACCCATTTGTCTTCTAAAGTACATATTGGGTAAAGAAACGGGGTAGTGAGTAGCTGACTGATAATGAATGATTTTTATAATTCTAGATTTTGGAAATATCTCTCAGGATGCCAGCAGGTATAATAAAATGGTCTTGTGAACAAGTAAATTTGGAAAATGATGAGATAGATGAAGGGGAGTCCCCACCCCCACCTAGAGCTCTCACAGGGGAAAATGTGTATAGTATTTCCCAAATTCACTTCGGTTACGAAAGTTTTATAACTATTATCACCAGTAGGAGCGGTAGTATAGCATTAATCGTCCCTGGAGGGGGAGGACGAGTGTTCCTTGGTTGGGGAACAGTTTGGAAAATGCTAATCTAGTCCGTGAAAATATATTTTTGTGTCTTTTTAGAGAGCTCCTTTATTTCACTCTTTTTCTTTTTGGTTTGGCTCCACCTCACAGCTTGTGGGATCTTCGTTCCCAACCAAGAATTGAACCCAAGCCCCCTGCAGTGAAGCATGGAGTCTTAACCATTGGACTGCCAGGGAATTCAGAGAGCTCATTTATATTAGTGTGTATGTATTTATTATTCAGAAACAGAAAAACTGTTCTTTGAATAGTGATAAATGGATTCGTGTCTGTAAGTTTCATTATATAAAGCGTGCCTGTATTTCACTTGGGTACTGGTGAGCTTTTAGAGGGCTGGGGTCCTCTAGACTGCATGGGATGAACCCTCACACAGGGTGCTTACTCAAGGGTGGTGTTGAGTATTTCTTCTGGAATCTAAAGCGAGAAGTAGGAACTTGCAGTTCCCATTTATAGATGACAGATAACTTGCCCAATATGCCACTTAGAGTTTTTATAACATGCTAGCCACTTTTTTTTTAAGATGATTTTTTTTAAAAAAACCACTTATTTGAGATAATTGTAGGTTCATATGCAGTTGTAAGAAATGAGACCCTGTATTCCTTTCATCCATTTCCTCCAGTGATAACAGTTGCATAACAGTGTTGGAGTTTCACAATGAAAAAATTAACATTGATACAATCAGCAATCTTATTTAGATTTCCAAGCCTTTGCATACGCTTGTGTGTGTTTAGTTCTGTACAGTTTTATCATGTGTGACAATTCACGTGACCATCACAGTTAAGATACTGAACTTCCTTCCAAGGATCCTCGATGTCCCCTTTTATGATCATAGCCAGCTGTCTCCCAGCCTCTCACCCTCAACCCCTGACATGGCTGCATGACTGGTGGACCACAGAGGGCATGCATGTGTGCCTGACCCTTAGTCCTGGCTCTTCTCACTCCACCCTTGACTTTTCTCTGGGGATTCACATTCTGTTCTTTCACATACACAGTTCTCCTTTTCTTTTCTTAGTATCTAAAATTAGAGTTATTAAGCTTTTTTCTTTTAAAAAAATAGTAATTTTTAAGAAAGAAAATTGGATCACACTATTATTTTGGAAGTGTGGAGATCGGTTATTTTCCCCCCTCCAGCTCTGTTTTGAGTTTGCCTCCATTTTGGAGATATTTTTGCTGGCCTCCCACTAGCTTGACACCAGAGCACATGTGAGGAGGCTGGTGGTGACTTTAGGAGATAAAGGTAGAGATTCCTGCATACCATTTCTTGAATTCATATAAAGGCATCTTTACTTCAGCATCTCCAAGTGCTGTACTAGCTTTGGCTGCTGTGGTGCTAAACATACTCCCAGAGCCCCTTGGGATTTAACTCGCTGCAAACTAGAAGCTGTCAGTGCACCTAGGGATGCAGGGAAACACAGTACATACATTTCTATGAGTCACAGTCATGTCAGAGGCTATATACGTTTAAGAGAAAACTCCAAAACTGGAAACAGTGAAGTCTAGTGACTGCAGCCATGAAATTAAAAGACGCTTACTCCTTGGAAGAAAGGTTATGACCAACCTAGATAGCATATTCAAAAGCAGAGACGTTACTTTGCCGACTAAGGTCCATCTAGTCAAGGCTATGGTTTTTCCTGTGGTCATGTATGGATGTGAGAGTTGGACTGTGAAGAAGGCTGAGCGCCGAAGAATTGATGCTTTTGAACTGTGGTGTTGGAGAAGACTCTTGAGAGTCCCTTGGACTGCAAGGAGATCCAACCAGTCCATTCTGAAGGAGATCAGCCCTGAGATTTCTTTGGAAGGAATGATGCTAAAGCTGAAACTCCAGTACTTGGGCCACCTCATGTGAAGAGTTGACTCATTGGCAAAGACTCTGATGCTGGGAGGGATTGGGGGCAGGAGGAGAAGGGGATGACCGAGGAGGAGATGACTGGATGGCATCACGGACTCAATCGACATAAGTCTGTGTGAACTCCGGGAGATGGTGATGAACAGGGAGGCCTGGCGTGCTGCGATTCATGGGGTCGCAAAGAGTTGGACACGACTGAGTGACTGAACTGAACTGATGTGGGATACAGTTAAACACACACACACACACACACACACACACACACACACACACACACACACACACACTCACGCACCACACACGTGGGACACACTCACACACACACACACACACACACACACACACACACACACACACACACACACACACACACACACACACACAGCACACACACACACACACACACACACACACACACACACACACACACACACACACACACACAGCCAAAGAACAGAATTATGGAACAGGTAGCCAAATGTAGGTTTTTGGTTATTGAACCCACCAGGCATACTCCTCATTCAAGGTCTTTGAACTAGCTGTTCTCTCTCTGCCTGGAAAGCTTTTTTTTCCCAGAATTACACCTGGCTTGGCTCCTTCCCTCCACCTTCTTTAGGTCTCTGAGCAGTGTTAGCTCTCCCCTGTAGTCCTCCCTGATGTTTAAATTTTAACACCCAATCCCACCCCATTCTCCTTACTTTTTCTCCATCCCACTTTGATCACCATCTAACATGTCCTATGGCTTATTTATGTATTCTTTTCCCCCTGGTAGAACATGAGCCTCCTGAAGGCATGAATTTTTGCCTATTTTGTGCATTACTCTATCCCTAGCATCTTATAGAATAGTGCCTGCACATAGGAGATAATGGATATTCTTCAGATGCATGTTTTCAAGAGTAAAGGTTTGTTTAAGCTGTAGGACACAAAGGAATAATCATATCTGTGCAGGTCAGCTCCTGATAAAGATGCTCATTTAAAAATGTTAAGTCAGTTTAGTACAAGTGTATTTTTTCCTTGCCTACGTAGAACAAGTTTCTAGCAGTGACTTTTCTGTTGGAAAATGATTGACTTTGGGGGAGCTCTTACAGATGTAAAGGAAATTAACCAGCCGATCTAGGTAATTGAACCTTGCAAACTACCCTGGAAGTGTTTATCCTTCTGCCAAACTGAAGCATGAGTTCAGTGTTTGCATAACCACCTGTGTGATTACTCACATTAGCATTCCAGCATGTATTCGGTGAGCTACACTCTTCAATTTTGCAATGAAAGTATTTGCACATGTTGGCTGCTACTGTGCAAAGTGGGTTTTTGTACTTTCTGGAGGCCTGTGTCACTGTTTTGATCTGGGGGGTGTGGACTCGGGGTGTAGAGCATTTACTTTCTGGGTGCAAAGAGAATCCATGATGGAAGCAAACTTTTGGTTTAAGTTTTTCTTTGGGGGCTGTTTCTGTTAGTGCTAGGACTGGAAAAAAATAAATATTGCTCTAAAACTGAACTGAAGTCACTTAGTCGTGTCCAACCCTTCGCAACCTCATGGATTGTTGCCTGCCAGGCTCCTCCGTCCAAGGGATTTTCCAGGCAAGAGTACTGTAGTGGGTTGCCATTTCCTTCTCAGGGAATCTTCCCGACCCAGGGATTGAACCTGGGTCTCCAGCATTGTAGGCAGACCCTTTACCATCAGAGCCACCAGGGAAGTAAGTATTGCTCTAGGGATACTTTATATAAATATATTGTGGTTGAAAAAATACAGTGTTGTTTGTACAGCAACATTGTAGGGTAGGGTGGGGTTGGAAGCTTTTGGGCCAGATGAAGGTCTGGTGGTTTGGGGAGCAGTTTGGAGGGAGACACTGGCTGGGGAGCTAAAAGGGGATGTAATGTGGCTGGAAAAGGCCTCCTAGGGGCGATGCACCGTCTCCCACCATATGAGGTGAGAATGTTAGGAGAAAGCAGAAACACTAATTCGGAAAGTTACGTGGACCTCAATGTTCACAGAGGCATTGCTGACAATTGGCAAGATTCTGAAGCAACCTGAGTGCCCATCGACAGATGAATGGATAAAGAAGATAGAGTATTGTTCACACGGTGCAGTATTACTCGGCCCTAAAAAGAATGAAATAATGCCATGTGCAGCAATATAGATGGACCTGGAGATGAGCATACTAAGTGAAGTACGTCAGATAAAGACACATACTGTATGTTTACATGCAAAATCTAAAAAAAAATCACTTAAAGCAGACTCATGGGTACAAACTGGTGGTTACCAGAGGGGAGAGGGCTGGCAGGAGGGGCACGATGGGGGAAGAGGCATAAACTACTTGGTATAAATAAGTTTACAGGTATGTAATGTCCATCTCCAGAGAATATAATCAGTATGTTATGATTATGTGGAGTATAATCTATAAAAACATTGAATTACTGTGTTGTGCACCTGAAACTAACATAATATTGTAAGACAACGATACTTCAGTTTAAAAAAATGTCATAAGAGAAAGGTTGGAGAGGGAAGAGTTAAGGGAGAACGTTAAGGCAACAAGAAAGTAATTCATTTTTTTTGAGACAGGCGCCCACGTGTGAGCACTTGGCTCCCAAACAACTCACACTTTCCTTCATTATCCACAGACACCCCCAAACCATCTTTCACGTACTGGATTCTGACTTTTTTTTTCTGATTCTGACTTTTCTGTGTCAGCCAAACATTAAAGAAAATTCTGAGTACAGCTGTAAGGGAAATTCAGGAAGTTTAAACATTCAGTATGCTGAAAGCAGTGTCCTGATGTTCAGTCGAGCAGACTGGAACACCTTCCCTTTGTTAGTAAAGTTACTGCTAACTTTAAATAACTAATAGGGGTCAGACACCACTTAATTAATTTCTGAGCCTAGTCAGCTAGCTGTCCTTTCCCCAAAGGAAATAAGCTCAGTTGAGTTACTTAAATCACACTTTCCCCATTTCTTGAAGTCATTTCCATTACCCTGCCCTAGAAAAAGTAGGCGGCTGCAGAGAGAAGGTTGAGACAGAATTATGAGACCATTTGTGTTAAATGAGCTCAGTACATCGCTCTTCGAGATCCTTGAGCAGACAGCTAACATCTCCTAATAAGCACCAGCTGCATACAGATCAAGGTTTTCCAATGAAACCAAAGTGGGCTGTCTGTCTGCGGAGATGAAACAGACAAGACTTGAGAATCTCACAGAACACTTGACGCAAAACGACGTGGTAGAACCGGGAACATGGGAACAGTCTGATAATCTGTGAATCTTCCCACTGAAGTGTGTGAATTCTGTACTTTTAAGTCCTCTGCCCACCCTTCAGAAATGGTCAAAATATCTAGATGTGGAATTAAGGAGACTTCTGCAATGCCTACAACCTTATTTCACATATGTATATCACTGTCTTTGTCCCAGACTCCTATTTCTTGACCCAGCGTTTTAATCAGCCAAAATATATTGTATGGACCAATATGTTACATGGGATCGTACAGCTACTGGATTATAGTAACCAATTATAATAAAGCATTCTTTTAGGAGGGTTTTAGTTTTTGCCATTTTAACAAGAAAAATTTCATATGGTCCTATTTGCTAATTATTTTGGCTGAATTTTAAAAATCCTTATAGGGATTATACAGTCTTTCTATTTTTGCTACAGTGGAGGAATTCAAATAGTGTAGTTTATCTGAGTTTTTAGGAGCCCCTTCTTGGGCTCCAGTGCCTAGGTCTGGTGTCCATACAGGGCCTTTGGGAAAGACTGGATTTAAATATTGGGTGGGTATGTCTTGAACCTTGTTCTGGGGAACTCTTCTTGCAAGTCTCAAATGGGGGAGCTTACAACAACCAGTTTTACCCAAAAGGCGGGCCCCAGGCTTAGATGCCAGTCGAGCAGGGCTTGGTACCTTGGGTTTTAGTTTTAGTTCATCCCATGGATCATTCTCGCCATTTACTTAACAGTGAGTGTCATGCTGTATTTTGAATCTGCCCCCTGCCCCCCCCCACCCCCAACCTCCCCCTCCCCCACCAAACTCCCCCCAACCCCCCCGCCCCGCCACCTGCCCAAGTTATTTCAGAAATTACCACAGCTGCTTTGCAGTTATTCGAATGCTTAGCACCCGTATTTACACAGGAGTTGTTAACCCCACAGCTGTCGGGGGGCAGCTTCACCCCCACCATCACCCCATCCCATCTGCCACCTTTCACTGCTTCCTCACTTGCTATACTTTGAGGTGGCAAATTCCCAAATGAGCCGCTGACTTCCCGCCTTTACAGGGGGCTGGGCCTTAGGTTCACAGTAACTTCTTTCACTGGAAGGACTTTCTTTGGCTGGGACCCCCTACCCTGGGGCGCTGCTGCCTCTCAAGGACGCGCTTTGTAGGGTGGGTGTTGATTCTTCCACTCGGCTTGGAAACTTTTGCAAGGAAACCGAAAGGTGCCTTTAGCTTAAGCAGCTGTGGCTCCCCCTCCCACTGACCCCCTTGTTTTTCAAACTCAGAATCTTATTAGAACATGGGAAGGTCGCAAGGTTTCATCCGTCTCTGAAGGATGTGACTCACCTTGGATGCGCTTCTTCCCAACAGTGTTTCCAGTCTCGGTCTTTTTCCAGATGGGTAGTGTCCACAGGGAGCTGTTTTATCCTGGCCACCTCTTCAAAGCTTAGCAGACTCTCTCTCCAGTGCTCCCTCAGCAAGCTGTTACAGTAAGCAGAAAAACAAGCCCATTAAATTAAGAATCAAATGCTCAGTGTCTCTTTGCTTGCCAACCTCATTAGGAAACAGCGATAAAGTATGGATGCATATAATTACATGATGCATATAATTAAACACTTGAAATCAGTTCAAGAGGGGACCTTTATAATGCTTTTTTGACTGTGGAATTTTCATGTCAGAGTGGGGAGCTGGGTGTCTCTGTTGTACTTAATCCCTCATCTCACTGCGAGTAGAAGGAAGGAGGTAAAGGAGAGGACAGTGTTCATTCTGACCACAGCTCCAAGGTCCCATCAGAGTCATTTTGTTACCCATAGAGTACACTGGAACAGACCTACTCCCCGTAATTGTGTTTATTTTTGACCGTGTGTAGTTTGATGACGAGCTTAGTCATCAAAGATAAAGACGTGCATGACCTGGCTATTCTAAAGAAACATGGAAGATGATTGTTAACTGTGTGATGTGCTTGCTCACAGGAATGAAAAATAGGGATATTCGGTATTTTGTACTATCCCCATGGAGTCATGTGGGTGCTCAGTTTTTGAGGGATGAAAGAGCACTAAGGAAATTCATCCGTCTAACAGGTCTCCCACCCTGTGGGCTCTTCTCAGGAAGGAAGTGACAAGACTAAAGGACTAGCTAAGGGTTGAACTAGAGTTTTGGTCTACAAAGCATGTTTCATTGAGTATCTTCTAGGTGAGAGTTGTTCAGTTCCTCAGTCCTGTCTGACACTTGGTGACCCATGGACTGCCGCACACCAGGCTGTCTTTCGCTATCTCCTGGAGTTTGGTCAAACTCATGTTCACTGAGTCGGTGATGCCATCCAACCATCTCATCCTCTCTCATTCCCTTCTCCTCCTGCCTTCAATCTTTCCCAGCATCAGGGTCTTTTCCAGTGAGTTGGCTCTTCACATCAGGTGGCACAAGGACTGGAGCTTCAGCATCAGTCCATCCAAGGAATATTCAGGGTTGATTTATTGGGGCAGGCATCACTAATTGACTGGTTTGATGTCCTTGCTGTCCAAGAGACTCTCAAGAGTCCTCTCCAGCACCATAGTTCGCAGACATCAATTCTTCAGTGTTCAGTTTTTTTTTTTTTTTTACTGTCCAGCTTTCACATCTGTACATGACTACTGGAAAAACCATAACTTTGACTATATGGACCTTTGTTGGCAAAGTAACATCTCTGCTGTTTAATATGCTGTCTAAGTCTGTCATAACTTTTCTTCCAAGGAGCAAGCATCTTTTAGTTTCATGGCTGCAGTCACCATCCACAGTGATTTTGTAGCCCAGGATAAGAAAGTCTGTTACTGTTTCCACTGTTTGCTATCTCTTTGCCAGGAAGTGATGGGACTGGATGCTATGATCTTAATTTTCTGAATGTTGAGTTTTAAGCCAGCTTTTTCACTCTCCTCTTTCATTTTTATCAAGAGACTCTTTAATTCCTCTTCACTTGCTGCCATTATGGTGGTATCATCTGCATATCTGAGGTTACTGATATTTCTCTTGGCAATCTTGATTCCAGCTTGTGCTTCATCCAGCCCGACATTTTGCATGATGTACCCTGCATATAAGTTAAATGAGCAGGGTGACAATATACAGCTTTGATGTACTCCTTTCCTGATTTGGAACCAGCTCTGACTGTTGCTTCTTGACCTGCATATATATGGCCTGCCTTTCTCAGGAGGCAGGTCAGGTGGTCTAATGTTCCCATCTCTTTAAGAATTTTCCACAGTTTGTTGTGATCCACACAGTCAAAGATTTTAGTGTAGTCAATGGAGCAGAAACAGATGTTTTTCTGTGATTACCTTGCTTTTTCTATGATGCAGTGGATGTTGGCAATTTGATTTCTGGTTTCTCTGCCTCGGTTCACATACTATTGAAGCCTTGCTTGAAGGGTTAACTTGCTAGCATGTGAATTGAGTGCAGTTGTGCAGTAGTTTGAACATTCTTTAGCATTTCTCTTCTTTGAGATTGTAATGAAAACTGACTTTTTCCAGCCCTGTGGCCACTACTGAGTTCTCTAAATTTGCTGGCATATTGAGTGCAGCACTTTCATAGCATCATCTTTTAGGATTTGAAAAAGCTCAGCTGGAATTCCATCACCTCCACTAGCTTTGTTCATAGTAATGCTTCCTAAGGCTCACTTGACATCGCATTCCAGGATGCCTGGCTCTAGGTGAGTGATCACACTGTCGTGGTTATCTGGGTCATAAAGATCTTTTTGTACAGTCATTCTGTGTACTGTGTATTCCTGTCACCTCTTCTTGATGTCTTCGGCTTCTGCTATGTCCATACTGTTTCCATCCTTTATTGTGCCTATATTTGCATGAAATATTCACTCAGTATCTCTAATTTTCTTGAAGAGATCTCTAGTTTTTCCTATTCTATTGTTTTCCTCTATTTCTTTACATTGATCACTGAGGAAGGCTTTCTTATCTCTCCTTGTTATTCTTTGGAACTCTGCATTCAGATGGGCATAGTTTTCCTTTTCTCCTATATCTTTCACTTCTCTTCTTTACTTAACTATTTGTAAGTCCTCCTCAGACAGCCGTTTTGCCTTTTTGTATTTGTTTTTCTTGGAGATGGTCTTGATCCTTACTTCCTGTACAGTGTTATGAACCTCTGTCCATAGTTCTTTAGGCACTCTGTCTACCAGTTCTAATCCCTTAAATCTATTTGTCACTTCCACTGTATAATCCTAAGGGATTTGATTTAGGTCATACCTGAATAATCTAGTGGTTTTCTCTACTTTGTTCAATTTAAGTCTGAATTTTGCAATAAGAAGTTCATGATCTGAGCCACGGTTAGCTCCTGGTCTTGTTTTTGCTGACTACATAGGGCTTCTCCATCTTCGGCTACAAAAGAATATATAATCAATCTGATTTCAGTATTGACCATCTGGTGATGTCCATGTGTAGTCATCTCGTGTGTTGTTGGAAGAGGGTGTTTGATATGACCAGTACATTGTCTTGGCAAAACTGTTAGCCTTTGGCTGCTTCATTTTGTATTCCAGGGCCAAACTTGCCTGTTACTCGAGGTATCTTTCGCCTTCCTACTTTTGCATTGAAGTTTCCTATGATGAAAAGGACATCTTTTTTTTTTTTTTTTTGGTGTTAGTTCCAGAAGCCCTTGTACGTCTTCATAGAACTGTTCAGATTCTTTGGCATTAGTGGTTGGGGCATAGACTTGGATTGCTGTGATTTTGAATGGCTTGCCTTGGAAATGAACAGAGATCATTCTGTCATTTTTGAGATTGCATCCACGTACTGCATTTTGGACTCTCTTGTTGACTGTGAAGGCTACTCCATTTCTTCTAAGGGGTTCTTGCCCAGAGTAGTAGATACAGTAGTCATCTGAATTACATTTGCCCTTTCCTGTCCTTGTAGTTCACTGATTCTTAAAATGTCGATGTTTACTCTTGCTATCTCCTGTTTGACCACTTTCAACTTACCTTGATTCATGGACTTCACATTCCAGGTTCCTACACAATATCGTCCTTTACAGCATTGGACTTTGCTTTTACCATCAGACACATCCACAACTGGGCATTGTTTTTGCTTTAACTCGGATTCTTCATTCCTTCTGGAGCTGTGTCTCTACTCTTCTCCAGTAGTGTACTGGAACCCTGCTGACCTGGGGGCTTCGTATTTCATTGTCACATCTTTTTGCCTTTTCATACTGTCCATGGGATTCTTAGGGCTTCCCCAGTGGCTCAGGGGGTAAAGAATCTGCTTGAAATGCAGGAAACACAGGAGACCTGGGTTCAATTCCTGGGTTAGGAAGATCCCCTGGAGAAGGATATGGCAATTCATTCCAGTATTCTTGCCTTGAGAATCCCATGGATGAAGGAGCCTATCAGGCTATTGCAAGGGTCAGACACGACTGAGCGACTACACACACATGGGGTTCTCAAGGTAAAAATGCTGAAGTGGTTTGCCATTCCCTTCTCCAGGGAACCATGTTTTGACAGAACTCTCTACCACGACCCATCCATCTTGGGTGGCCCTATATGGCGTGGCTCATAGTTTCAGTAAGTTAGACAAGGCTATGATCCATGTGATCAGTTTGGTTAGTTTTCTGTGATTGTGGTTTTCATTCTGTCTGCCCTCTGACAGATGAGGATAAGAGGCTTGTGTAAGCCTCCTGATGGGAGGGACTAATTGTGGGGAAACCTGGATCTTGTTTGGTCTTGGACCAAATTATGGTGGGGGTAATGGTAGTAATGGTGACCTCTTTCAAAAGAATTTATGCCAGCATGTCGTGCCTCATAGGACTGTTGGAGTCAGTGCCCCTGACTCCGTGGCAGCCACTGTCGACCCTTGCCTCCACCAGAGGCTCCCAGACACACACAGGTCAAGTCTGGCACAGTCTGTTGTGGGATCACTGCTCCTTTCTCCTGGGTCCTGGTGTGCACAAGGCTTTGTAGTCCCCTACAAGAGTCTGTTGCCTCCAGTCCTGTGAAAGTTCCGTAATCAAATCCCACTAACCTTCAAAGTCAGATTCCCTGGGGATACTCAGTCCCTTTGCCAGATCCCCAGCTTGGGAAGTCTGTTGTCGGGCCTAAAACTTTGCAGCAGTGCAAGACTTCTTTGGTGTAATTATTCTCCAGTTTGTGAGTCACCCCTCTGCCCCCACCACCAGTGGCTCTATAGTGGGGCTGATGGGGACCTCCACTGGATGAGAGTTAGAGAATTATTTAAGGTCCTTGGAATCAGACCCGTGTCAGAATCCTGGCTCAGCTTATGTGGCCTCCAGCAAATTTAGCTCTTTTGTCTTAGCTGCCTCATTTGTAAAACTGGAAAACAGTGATAATGCCTACTTCTAGGATTGTTTTGAGAGCTGAATACAATGATGCCTACGGAGCACTTAGCACAAGGCCCAGCACACTTGAGTGCTGTTTTAGTGTCATTACTGACTGAGGTCATGGGGGTCCAGTGGAGGCATGAGACGTCTGTATGGTTTTAGGAAAGGGAGAAGGGAGTGCTAACCTGCTGTGATGTTGGAGACTTGATGGAGGAAGTTGGGGTTGGGGCCGCCATGTTGCACAACTCTGTGAGTACCCTTTGTACCATCATCTTTATGAATGGATCGCTCTGAGTGGTACAGCTTTGCTGGTTGGGATTACGAATGGGACCATGAAGGATGGGTGGCATCTGGAGTGGATAAAAGAGGGATGACGGTGGACTTGGCAGAAATAAACGAGGTTCTTTCAGAGGAAGGTGAAGCCTCCCAGCTGGTAAGAGAGCTATTGGCATTGAGGATGAGTAGGCAGGTGGTGAGGTCCAACTTTGCTTCTTTGCAGTTACAGAAAGCTGGGTGGAGGGAACCTTCTGGTGTGACAGGTAGCAATCAGGGTGAAAACACCTCTGGTCTCTTCATACTGTCTTCGTCGAGAGTTCCTTGTATAGGGCTGACAGTCTTCTGTGATAGCCTTTTTAGTCTGGGTGAGCCAACGTATCTAACCAAACACTCTCTCATTCTTGCTACCATTTTTTGGGGGTTGGGGGTATTTGTTTTCCTTTAGCATTAATCAGACCTCTTTTCTCTAAATACTATGTTTGCTCCATCTGTGGAGAGAAGAAGGTGTTGTGTGCTTTGTCCATTGCTTCAAATGGTATAACCTTGAATTTCTTTTTAACTTTTCTGTGTAATATTTCCTTTCTTCTTCTTACTTCTCTGGAATTTCTTCTGCCCTTCATGGGCTCTCAAAGGCTTTATGTATATCATGGCATAAGTTAGGGGGCAAGAAAAATTTTGCCTTATCATTCAGTTCAGTTCAGTTCAGTTCAGTCGCTCAGTCATGTCTGACTCTTTGCGACCCCATGAATTGCAGCACGCCAGGCCTCCCTGTCCATCACCAACTCCCGCAGTTCACTCAAACTCACGTCCATCGAGTCAGTGATGCCGTCCAGCCATCTCATCCTCTGTCATCTCCTTTTCCTCCTGCCCCCAATCCCTCTTAGCATCAGAGTCTTTTCCAATGAGTCAACTCTTCGCATGAGGTGGCCAAAGTACTGGAGTTTCAGCTTTAGCATCATTCCTTCCAAAGAACTTCTATTTTTTGAGGCATGTCTTTGGTGGATTTCAATTTTGAGGATGTAATAAAACCATAGTGGCCAGAGGTAAACAGCACATTTGGTTAACTTGTAAATAACTTTAGCTCAGTAAAGTTTTGGAACTGTTTTAAGAGTCACATTTTATTGGATAGTAAGCATTACATGATGCCCTAACTTGTAGAGGGCAGATAGCAAATATTTCAGGCTTGTAGGTCAATTCTCTGTGGCAATCCTCAACTCTGCCTTTGCAGGATGAAAGTAGCTAATGAACAACAGATAAATAGATGGATATAGTTTTTGCTATAAAACTTTATTTACAAAAATAGATAGTAGGCAAAATTTGACTCTCTGAAGCAGTCTGCTAGCCCTGCCCTAAAGAAAAGGATTTTTTTTTGGATGGGGAAGGTAAGTGGAAAATTAAAAATAGGTAAATCACAACATTTCCAGATAATAGATTCCACCAAAAGTTTGAAAAAGTTTTCTCCTAGTGTTTGGATTAAACTTCATGTATAATGATCTTTGTAAATAAACCTGAAACTTCTTTGTAGTTTTGTTTCTTTTCCTTGAATCTAGGTTCTAAGGTTCAGAACAAGCCTCTCTTTATTAAGCAACCATTTATTGAGTGTTTTCTTTGTACCAGGCTCTGGTACGTTGGAAATTCTGGTCATTGGAAATACTGGTCACTGGAAATTCACAAATACTTCAGGCACAGACCTTTCCTTCAGGGAGCCACAGTCTAGACAGGGCATCATTATTGCCAAATGTGGGCCCATGCCTTAAACCACATCAAATATGTGGCTCAAGGTACCAAGGCACCTGCATCCCTGTAGAGACTTGTAGTGGGGCACTTCTCTCTATATTGTCTATCCATCTGAGACTTTGGTATTTTTGTTTCTTTTTGTGTATTGTTAAGAGAAAGCCTGTTCAAAGAATTTACAAGTGGTGAAAATGTTTATTTTAGTACCTTCATTGCCAGAACTCTCGGTCTTGATGATTCAAGAGGTTATGTGTTTTCTTGCCCTTTGTAGTTTTAGTCACTTTAAATAGTTTTTCAAATTTCTGTCAATTCTCCCCCTCAAACTATAGACTGGCCCTGCCAGATTGCAGAGAGTGATATGCTAATAGTACCCAAATACACAGATTCAGAGAACTGTGTCTAGTCACCTTTCCAGAGTGTTCTTTGGACCTGAGCCATTCTGGCCCTTGCAGACTGGGTGGAATTGTTGGGCAGTTCATGAAGGAGGAGGCTTTAGAGTCTCAATGGATGTGGAATGTGAGTTCTCTGACCGCACTGGAGTGGGCCCATTGAGCACTGTGGGCTGCTGCCCTGGGACAAGTGTCTGTGATCTGATAGAGGAGGACTGAGGTACAGGCCAAAGTTCACATGGATGGAACAGTGGAGCAAGAGAAGGTTGTTCCCTAAGTTTAAGAATAGTAGGAGGAGCTGAGGCATTTGAGGTTTGTTTCTTTGATCAGCAAAATGCAAGAGGGATGGAGAGAGGAGGAATAAGACTTCAAGAGGAGAGAAATCTGGGCTCAGGTGACTTAGGGAATGGCTTAGGAAGGAAGAAGGCTTTCATCTCTTTCTGCTTCACGTAATTATAAAAGTATCCCCAGGAACTTCTTTAGTATAGTTTGAGGTGAGAGGAGGAAGCACTTGGGGTTGAGAGAGAACCCCTATTTTTAAGAATAGAAATAAAAAGATACACTTTTACAAATACAGTTGGCACAGCATGTCGGTGATGAAAACACGATGAGGGAGTGAACGTAATATATATATATATATATATATATAAATGGCAATCATATATTTCTCTATAAAAATACAGTCAGAAGGCCCCCCTCCCCTTTTATGATGAAATAGTGGCTTGCTTTGAAATAGAAATTCTACTTTGTCCCTTTGGGGTCATGAAGAGTTAGCTGGTGGGAATACAGTGGACTCAGATTGTGACATTTGAGGGCAAAAACAACTGTCTGTGTAAGGTGTCAAACATATATACACATACACACACAGAAGAGAAGCATCATGCCTATCTGAATTGCTTTAGAAATGAAAACCAAAAGTTTCCACAAACAACTTCCACAAATACATAACAATCCATAGAGAAGAATGGGATCTGCTTGTGGTGACATGTAGTTACCCTGTAGCAAGTGGGATGAATTCTAGGTTTAAATCTATTGTCCTTAGTATTTTGGCATTTTTCCCTCAACAAGATAATCACTTTTTGTGTGTCCCGATTACCTTAGAATTAAAGTCCTGAGATATTATAAAAAGTATGACTTACATATCTAAAAACTTACTATAGAAAACTTCTTGAGCAAATTATTATGGGAAGTTTTAAATAGCTGCTGAGAATCTGTATGCAGGTCAAGAAGCAGCAGTTAGGACTGGACATGGAATAGACTGGTTCCAAATTGGGAAAGGGGTATGTCAAGGCTGTATATTGTCACTGTGCTTATTTAACTTATATGCAGAGTATATCATGAGAAATGCTGGGCTGGATGAAGCACAAGCTGGAATCAAGATTGCCAGGAGAAATATCAATAAACTCAGATATGCAGATGACATCACCTTTATGGCAGAAAGCGAGGAAGATCTAAAGAGCCTCTTGATGAAAGTGAAAGAAGAGAGTGAAAAGGCTGGCTTAAAACTCAACATTTGAAAAATGAAGATCCTGGCATCTGGTTCCATCACTTTATGGCAAATAGATGGGGAAACAATGGAAATAGTGACAGCCATTTTTCTTGGGCTCCAAAATCATTGCAGATGGTGACTGAAGCCATGAAATTAAAAGATGCTTGCTCCTTGGAAGAAAAGCTATGACCAACCTAGATAGCATATTAAAAAGCAGAGACATTACTTTGCCAATAAAGGTTCGTCTAGTCAAGGCTATGGTTTTGCTGGTGGTCATGTACGGATGTGAAAGTTGGATTATAAAGAAAGCTGAGTGCTGAAGAATTGATGCTTTTGAACTGTGGTGTTGGAGAAGACTCCTGAGAGTCCCTTGGACTACAAGGAGATCCAACTAGTCCATCCTAAAGATGATCAGTCCTGAGTGTTCATTGGAAGGACTGATGTTGAAGCTGAAATTCCAATACTTTGGCCACCTGATGAGAAGAGCTGACTCATTTGAAAAGACCCTGATGCTGGGAAAGATTGAGGGCAGGAGGAGTAGGGGGACAACAGAGGATGAAATGGTTGGATGGCATCACCAACTCAGTGGACATGAGTTTAAGTAAACTCCAGGAATTGATGATGGACAGTGAGGCCTGGTGTGCTGCAGTCCATGGGGTTGTAAAGAGTTGGACACAACTGAGCAACTGAACTGGACTGAACTGACTGCAAGGAGATCCAGCTAGTCAATTCTAAAGGAAATCAACCCTGATGCTGAAGCTCCAATACTTTGGCCACCTGATGCAAAGAACTGACTCATTGGAAAATACCCTGATGCTGGGAAAGATTGAAGGCAGGAGGAGAAGGGGATGACAGAGGATGAGATGGTTGGATGGTATCACTGATGCAATTGACATGAGTTTGAGTAAGCTCCGGTAGTTGGTGATGGACAGGAAAGCCTGGCGTGCTGTAGTCCATGGGGTCACAAAGAGTTGGGCACAACTGAGCGACTGGGCTGAACTGAAATATCTGCTAAAATAGAGCAGCATAATGAACCTCCCATCTATTTTCTCTTTTTAAGATACAGAATTTTCAGAAGGTTTGTTTTCAAGAAGTAGCAGCCATTTTCCCCACTACTGTGTCTGGGGGCAGAGCCTGAAGGGCAGGAGCAGACATGGTGGGACCTTCCCTAATGCAGCTCAGATGTAGCAAAAACAAGCTTTCTTGTCTTCTGTTTTTGCTAGTGTTGACACTCAGGTCTCCCTGTGGCACTTAGCACCTGTGCCAAAAGTGAGTCCTCAATTAAGACACTAACCCTGAACTTCAGGCCAGCGACTCCGTGCAAGCTAAAGTTAGACTGCAGCCCCGTGCACACGTGGAATTGGGTTTCTACTAGCTTCTTCTCCTACAGGAAGGTGGGTTTGCACTGGTGTGCTTGTGGGTTGATGGTCGAGGCTGCGCCAAGCCAGCCTCCATTCTCTCTGCACCAATGGAAGCCATGTACCTGCATGGTACTCAAAGACTGGCTTATTTTTCCTTAGCACTGGCTGGAAATCATTGCTGTTTTTAGATTTGCTTTCAGAACGTTACCTCTGGAGCAGGGAATCCACAGATGTGTAGTTTAGGGTTGCCTTGAGAAATGAAGTGAAAGTCTTGAACATGATGAATATACATTCTGTAATCATTGCTAATTACGGGAGTATTTTCTTGTGTAATCTATTTATGGTTGTTTTCATTTCCTCCTGGCAAGTCTGAAATTGTCATCCTCAAGAGCATGGCTACCTGTGATTTTTATGAATAGAAGTAGTACTGTTTGATTTTTCCATCCATTCATCCACTCAAGTGTTCAGTATACATTTATCAATACCGGCTGTGTTTTGAATATTTTGGTAGATACTGGGGCCACAGTGATTACTAGGATCACCTTCCCTTAAAGAGTTTATAGACGAGAGGCAGGCAGTTAGATGCCAAAAATGTGAGTAACAGTGAGCTAAGTGCAGTGATAGAGATATGTGCAGCCTTTCAGGAGAACACAGTCAGCTAAGGCATGAGGTGGACAGAAGGGAGGAGAGGACACCAGGGGGAATCTCACTCTTGTTAAGGCCAAGAGCTGTGAGATAATGGGCCAGAGATGTAACACGGCTGCTCTGTGGCAGGGTCGGGTCTGTTAGTTCAGCTTGCTGATGAGGTGTGGGACAGTCTTTGAAGGGGATTCAAGCAGTGGAGCAGCAGAGATATCTTTGTATTTATGTGCAGTGTGGTTTTTAGGAGCCAAGAGCTGGAAACTCCAGGAATGCTGAGGTGCCTGAACTATTCATTTGTGCATTTCATTAAGTAAACTGAGGAGAGTGAAAAAGCTGGCTTAAAACTCAACATTCAAAAAAATGGCCTCTGGTTCCATCACTTCATGGCAAATAGATGGGGAAACAATGGAAACAGTGACAGACTTTATTTTCTTGGACTCCAAAATCACTGCAGATGGTGACTGCAGCCGTGAAATTAAAAGACGCTTGCTCCTTGGAAGAAAAGCTATGACCAACCTAGACAGCATATTAAAAATGGAGACTTTGCTGATAGAGGTCCATATAGTCACAGCTATGGTTTTCCAGTGGTCATGTATGGATATGAGAGTTGGACCATAAAAAAGCCGAGCACCGAAGAATTGATGCTTTTAAACTCTGATGTTGGAGAAGACTCTTGAGAGTCGCTTGAACTGCAAGGAGATCCAACCAGTCAATCCTAAAGGAAATCAACTCTAAGTATTTACTGGAAGGACTGATGTTAAAGCTGAAACTCCAATACTTTGGCCACCCGATGCAAAGAACTGACCCTGATGCTGGGAAAGATTGAAGGCGGGAAGAGAAGGGGACAACAGAGGATAAGATGGTTGGATGGCATCACTGACTCAATGGACATGAGTTTGAGCAAACTCTGGGAGATGGTGAAGGAGAGGGAAGCCTGGCGTGCTGCAGTTCATGGGGTCACAAAGAGTCAGACAGGACTAAGTGACCTAAAAACAACAAAAAGCCTTTATCGAGTACTTACTGTGTGCCCTGCTCTATTCTAGGCACTTGCAATATTCACTCACAAAGAAGAACAAAAGAGAGAAATAGTAGTAAGATTTTCAGTTCAGTTCAGTTGCTTAGTTGTGTCTGACTCCTTGCAACCCCGTGAATCGCCGCACGCCAGGCCTCCCTGTTTATCACCAACTCCCGGAGTTTACTCAGACTCGCATCCATCGAGTCAGTGATGCCATCCAGCCATCTCATCCTCCGTCGTCCCCATTTCCTCCTGCCCCCAATCCCTCCAAGCATCAGAGTCTTTTCCAGTGAGTCAACTCTTCGCATGAGGTGGCCAAAGTACTGGAGTTTCAGCTTTAGCATCATTCCTTCCAAAGAACCCCCAGGGTTGATCTCCTTCAGAATGGACTGGTTGGATCTCCTTGCAGCCCAAGGGACTCTCAAGAGTCTTCTCCAACACCACAGTTCAAAAGCATCAATTCTTTGGTGCCCAGCTTTCTTTATAGTCCAACTCTCACATCCATACATGACTAGTGGAAAAACCATAGCCTTGACTAGAAGGACCTTAGTCGGCAAAGTAATGTCTATGCTTTTGAATATACTATCTAGGTTGGTCATAACTTTTCTTCCAAGGAGTAAGCGTCTTTTAATCTCATGGCTGTAGTCACCATCTGCAGTGATTTTGGAGCCCCCAAAATAAAGTCTGACACTGTTTCTTGGAAATTATTAATACTAAATAAATTGTATAATTTACTATTCATGATTATGCCAGACTTTTGAATACATCCTTGTTTTATAAAGGAATACATTTATTTGGGATATTTTATCTTGGATTTGGGCCTCTTCTATGGTGCAAATTAGTGAAGATTTAATAAATCAACTCTTGAGATTTCAAAAATTGGTTATTCCAGTCTGTAGATTATTCTAGGCTGTAGACTCTCATTTTTCTGCTCATTAGCACCTCTGCTATAGGCTGCGTAGAAGGGCAGGGAGTATAACTTCAGTCTCACCTGGCACTTGTTAGAAGATTTGGTAGAGAAAGTGAGACTTATATGTCCTATAAAAATTGGATTGCAAGTTGTCTGTACGCTTGTTCTAGTCTATAGTTCTTACTCTTTATGAAGCCCCGCTAACTGTATGTCTGGATATATCTGGTGGGTGTGTATCTCACACACTGGGTGTGAGATTAACCGTGGGAAATTTGGTGTGAGCAAATAGTCTAGGAATTAATACACTTTATTGTTTTAGTGATCACATTAATGATTTGCAGTGTGAAGTAAGCTACCCTGGTCTGATATAAAGATATGGAATTTATTTTGTTATTCCTCTGATCTTTACTTTCATTTTGCTAGTTTAGGAGTAGGAATTAAAAAACAAGCAAACAAACAGATGACAGCTCCTTGAGGCCTTGGAAGGTAATAGTGTATATATCTCCTAGGGTTTAGGTGAGGTTTGTATGAATTAATAGAAGTAATGAGTAAGGTCTTGCACATGGTAAATATGGTATAAATATTGGGCATTATTATTGCTCTACTTTTGAAAAACCAATCAGACTTTGGATGAAATTAATAAGCAACAGGTGAGAATCATAACATTACTAGGTGATATAACATCTAGAAAATACAATGCATCATACAGGGTTAGATAATATATCAGCCTTACTTCACTAGCAAGGGCAGACTAGACAGTTAAAAAGGCTTAGGTTCAAGGAAAGTTGAAAGTGTTTATACTTGTCATTTGAAAAATTCTTGTTATAAACTAAGGAACAGGCAAATATATAGCGTTTCTTAACAGTCCCTGAAATAGTAACTGTGAAGAGTGCACACAAAAGCATAAATGTCTGTGACTAAAGAGATAGCTCAGTTTATTGAGCACTGTGCTCATGAGCCCAATTTCAAGACAAAGGAATCATTAAATTGTTCTAAATTTTTGAAGAGGTCTGTACGTCCTTAAGTAGAGGATGTACAAACTCTTAAATAGCAGTATATATTCTGCAGTCCAGCAGCTTTCCAAGCTACGATTTTTACCACTATCTTTTGCATTTGAAGATGCAGAATTTGAAATTTCTGCTTTGTTCAATTCAGCAAGCCATTCTTGAGATGAAACTGGTGCAGATATTGAGCACAATGAGAGGGAGAGATGGAACCTAAAGTGACTTGTTTCTTGGTTGCAGTGACTTCTAAGCAAAGAACCAGCTATAGATCTTCCCTGATAGCTCAGTCAGTGAAGAATCTGTCTGCAGTGCAGGAGACCCAGGACTGATGGGTCAGGTATCAATTCCCTGGAGAAGGGTGTGGCTACCCACTCCAGTATTCTTGTCTGGAGAATTCTGTAGACAGAGGAGCCTGGTGGGCTACAGTCCATGGGGTCGTAAAGAATTAGACGTGACTAAGCAGCTAACAATGGAAGCTGAATTCCCCCTCAGCTAGCTATTCCTACATGGGAGGTATATAGCTCTGAATGGTGATGACTTTATAATTACAGTTAGAATAGTTTCAGTACAAGAATGAGGCCTTAGGGAAGAAGAACATAAACTTGTAGTCGCTGTATGAACTGGAGGACAATCACCAGTTGTGACTATGGGCCCCTTTTCCAGTGGGCAATGACTTCTTGGCCTCTGGCTATGCATTGGCTAGTGGATTCTGTCATTTTGGTTATCTTTTGGAAGAATGAAAAGGAAACAGGGGAAGCATGTTCATAAAAAACAAAACAACAACCCTTGAGGGGGTTGGGCAAGTGGGAACAAATGTCCCCAGGCCTTCAGACCTTTTGAATCATGCTGGTGATTTTAGCATCACACCTGTCATGTGTCTACTGGTGTTTGGAAACAGTCTTGATGTCCATGGGCTCATAAATGTTGCATTGGTGGTGATCTCGAGAGGTCCAGAGTTGAGGCTAGAGAGTACTGAAAGGCAAGTGTTCTTTATGGTGATGACTGCCCTAGGTGAAAGAGCTGAAGTTCTGTGATAGGAAGGAAGTTTCCTGTTTATATTAGTACTGCAGGTTTCCAAGGTATTTAGAATGGCGTTGTGTTTTCTTCTTTAGATGTGGATTTCTCCACTTACTAATGGCCAGTTTTACCTCCCATGTAGGAACAGCTAGCTGAGGGGGAATTCAGTTTCCATTGTTATGGCTGGGGATTTCCTCTCTCCATGGTTGGGGAAACCCACATGCTCGTGTTTGCAGTTTCAGCATTCACCAGGCATTCCCAAGTGCCTGGAACGGTACCTGCACTTTTTTTCTCTCACCCCTGGATACCCTCCCTACTGAAAATGCGCTGATCTTAATTCAGAAGACAAGAGGAGGATTTGCGTTCCTTATGTGGGGTCTGTGGTAGACTAAATGTGTTCCCCTAATTCACTTCTTGAAGCCCTGATCCCCATGTGATGGTGTCTGTAGGTAGAGCCTTTGAGAAGTAAAGAGGGTACAAGCCTCATGATGAGATTAGGGTCCTTAGAAAAGACCAGAAAGTTGCCTTTCTCTCTCTCTTTGCCATGGATGGATACAGCAAGAAGGCATCCATCAGCAAACCAAGAGGAGGGCTCTTATGAAGAAGGAAATTGGCCAAGGCCTTTAGCTTGGACCCTCAACCTCTGAAAATGTAAGGAATAAGCATTGTTGTTTAAGGTGCTCACTCTAGGGTATTTGTCATATCAGTCCAAGAAGACTAAGATGGGGTCTTTAGGCAACTGTAAAGGAATCTGTCCTTAGTCTTTCATTAAATGTTAAAAAAAAAATGGTACTGTTCATTCTATATGATACTGTCCATTCTATACGGTAACTATGGTGGCGCTACTGGTAAGGAACCCGCCTGCCAGTGCAGGAGATGTGAGCAACTCGGGTTCGATCCCTGGGTCACCCTGGCTTGAGAAGATTTCCTGGAGGAGGAAATAGCAACCCACTCCAGTATTCTTGCCTGGAAAATCCCATGGATAGAGGATCCTGGCGGGCTATAGTCCATAGGGTTGCAGAGAGTCAGCCATGACTGTGTGCCATACTATATATTTGTTTAGAACCGCAAGTTATCATTATATCAAGTTTTAAAAAAAATGTTAACAGCTTAAGTCAGATGGAAGTAATTGATCACTTTAAAGTTGAAAATGGGATCACTGCTGGAGTTGAACACCAGTGTTTTTCATTCTAGACGCTCTGAAACGTGAATGCTGGTACTTGAGTCAGCATGTGAAAAAAAGGGCAGTGAGTTCAGTGTTTGCCCAGTGATCAGAGCCAATTAAACAGGGAAAGGCAAGCTAATGCTGGTATGGGCAGCGGCAGCGCAGTGTTCGTCTGCCTTGTTCTCTGGATGTAGGACTCCTGATAATTACCAGTGGTATGCATCATCAGCAGAATGCAGCTCAGGAGTTAAGAATCAGCAAGCCGGCATCTGAGTTTTCTGCATGGGAGAATTTCCTCTGTGAGACTAGCCGGTGGTGATGTGTTTTATGCCAGGAAGCTATCCACTCAGTTGTTAAACTGATGATTGACTTGTAATTTGTAAGATTTTTCTAGTGGCCATTGCCTATAATAGGTATTATGTCCCGGATATGCTGTGAACTTTTTCCTAAAAATAGCCCTTGTGATAGATTCCCTATCCTTTCACATTTACTGTTTGGGAATCTCATTTTTCAGTGCTGTAATGATTGACTTTTCTAATATGTTAGTGGATTTGTCCCTAAGTTTCTCTGAAAGTGCTGTAATATGCCTATTATTAACATTATTTGGCAATTTTTCAAAAGGACTTTATTTCTAGACTTCACATTTCTTAACCTAGATGACTCTTTAAAGAGTCATCATTTTTAGCTTTAATGATTTGTATGTTTTCAAACATGTGAAAGAGCTTTTAGGATTGATTGTACAATTTGATTTGAGATAAGACTAAGAAAAAAATCTAATGTATTTCATGAGAGATATTTAACAAATTTAATGGTAGCTTTTTGTATTCTGCAAAGAATCTTGTATTTCAGTGATATTTACTAGTTACTCACTATTTTTCACAAATATCTCATTAATAATTCACTAATATTTTCATACTAGGGATAGGTGGCTGGTGGTATTACTGGCTGGTGATATTTCCTGTAGGGCACTGCACTTTAAGGATAGTTTTTCTGGAGAACTTTGATAATTACACTACCATAGTTGAATATGGAACCCAGCTCTGGACCTTAAAGGATAAAGGGCCACTGGGCTGTTGATTCCAAGATAATATGATACTGTGTGTGCTCAGTCATGTGCAACTCTTTGCAATCCCATAGACTGTAGCCCACCAGGCTCCTCCATCCGTGGGAGAATACTCATGCCTCTGTCCAGGCAAGAATATCGGAACAGGTTGCCATTTCCTTCTCCAGTGAATCTTCCTGACCCAGGGATCAAGCCCATGTCTCCTGTGTTGGCAGGTGGATTCTTTACTCCTGAGCAACCTGGGAAGCCCTCTCCCAGGGTATTGGAGGGGTGTCCATCAGATAGGCAGTAGCTGGTAGGAGTCCTAATCATCTTCTGTAGTTGGGCCTCAGGATTTCACCTCTCTTCCTTCTCACACAGTGGCCTGTATGGTATTGAGCCCTTATTCAGGATGATGGGTTGAATGAAGTTGGAATTTCACTCTCTCCTTCAGAGGTGTTCAGGAATCATTAGAGCTTGACTATTCAACACAGTAGCCACTAGCTACGTGTGGCTGTTTAAATTTAATAAATTAATTATAATAGGATAGAATTACAATTGTATTTAAATTAAAAATTCTTCTGTTGCGCGAGCCACATTGCAAAGTCTCTATAAGGAACCTGTGGTGAGTGGGCTACCATAATGAACAGCACTCCAAGTTCTTTGGACACTGACATCTATGGAGATGCAATGGTGTGCCCCAGGTTCGTAGCTAGTTAGTACAGAATCAGGAGTTTCCACTAGTTTAGCAATTAAAAAATGTGTCTATCACGTGATACCTCAGTTTTGGGGCATCATTAGTTGAACTAAAACATTTGGCCCTGGGGACTATCACATCCTTCTTTGAAAGTCTGTGAGGGAGACTCAATAGCAGAGTTAGAAATTAGTTTTTACCTCATAATTCTAGCTTCATAAATGTTTGTGATTCATCTTAGGCTGTGTGTGTGTGTGTGTGTGTGTGTGTGTGTGTGTTGTGCATGCCCAAGTGTGTACAGTGGTAGTTTGTCATATATGCCATATATTGCTAACCCTGGTCTGCATGACGCTCATCACTTAGGTAGACATGGGGATCTAGAATCATAGGATATTGGACTTGGACAACAACCTTGAAGGTATCTAGTTAAATCTTGCTTTTGAGTTTCTGAAGTAGGAGTGATCCTTGGAGTAGCTTCCTCCTAGAATTATTCTAAACCTTACAATCAAAATGGTCAGACAGTTCCGTTACTCAGTCATGTCCGACTCTTTGCAACCCCATGGACTATAGCACACCAGCAGCCAAAGATGGAGAAGTTCTATACAATCAGGAAAAACAAGACTGGGAGCTGACTGTGGCTCAGATCATGAACTTCTTATTGCAAAATTCAGTCTTAAATTGAAGAAAGTAGGGGAAACCATTAGACCATTCAAGTGTGACCTAAATCAAATCCCTTATGATTATACATTGGAAGTGACAAATAGATTCAGGAGATTAGATCTGACAGAGTGCCTGAAGAACAATGGGTGGATGTTCGTGACACTGGACAGGAGGCAGTGACGGAGACCATCCCCAAGAAAAAGAAATGCAAAAAGGCAGAATGGTTGTCTGAGGAGGCCTTGCACATAGCTGAGTAAGAAGAGAAGTGAAAGGCAAAGGAGAAAAGGAAGAATATACCCATTTGAATCAAAATGGTAGAACACAGTAAATGATCATGGCCGTTATTACTGTGCTATCCTTGTTGGTACTGATCAATAACACTTTTTGGAGGAGGGTCGAGTGACCGATCTCCCATGTTAATTTCTCATTTTTCACACATTCCTTCCTCTTCTTTCACCATTTTATTAGGAGGTTTTCCAAACATGTGGAAAAGTTGAGACTGTTAACATGAAGACCCACATGCCACCACCTGGTCTCTGCCCTCTGTGTTTCACTCTCTCACACAGTCTGTCCATCCTGCTGTCCTGACCTGGCATTAATGAGCTTGTATTCATAGAGCGTGAAGCTTGGTAGTTACTTTCTCTGGGAATTGGAGCCCAATTGGAGCCCAAAACTATTTCCCAACATAGTTTTGTCCCTCTTCCCCACTGGGTTGAAGTAATAAGGGGTTGAGTGGTAATGATGGTTAGGGTGTTGACATGGTATTCAGCACAAAGTACTACAGTTAACTCCTTTAATCTTTATAATGATGCTGGTGGACAAGTGCTGTCGTTAATCTCCATTTTATAGAAGGAGACACTGAGGCATAGAAAGATGAAATGATAAGTCCCTAAGTCACACAGCTAGAAAGGAAAAAAAATGAAAAATTGGGCAATCACTCTGGTTAGGCTAGGTGGTTTTTTTTTTTTAATCTATAGAATTAATGGGAAAAAATTGAGATACCATTTTATGATCATGAAAAATAACCTCTGCATTTGTCTTAAGCTGCTAGTTTGTGGCAGCTGCTGTGCCAGGAGCTGGGGTCATGCAGGTGATGACATCACAGTCTCCTCCCTGCCCACGCTAATGGACGAAAAGCCACCGTGGGAGGATCAGTGTTTTAATATAAACAATTTTCCTGGAATAGTTAGAAATGAAGGATTTTGGTAACAGAAAGTTACATTAGGTATCTAGTTTTACTTCACATAAACCTTTGCACAAATAAACAGTTGCTTTTTGGGGGTGTTTGTGACAGGATAAACGATTCCAGCGAATGAACAGTACCTTTTTGGAAATGTCTTGCCATTTACAGACTTATTTTCTTCTGCCATAGCAGAGGAAAATAATTTGGGAAAAATGCATTCAAGGATTATTATACTTTAACCATAAAACATATTCAGATTAATGGTATGGTAAAAATGTGGGCTTTCCTGGTGGCTTAGTGGTAAAGAATCTGCCTGCCTGTGGAGTCACAGATTTGATCCCTGTCCAGGAATATCCCCTGGAGAAGGAAATGACAACCCAATCCAGTATTCTTGCCTGGAAAGTTCCGTGGACAGAGGAACCTGGTGGACTGCAATCCATGGGGTCGCAAAGTGTTGGATACAATCTAGCGACTGAACAACAGCAGGTACCAAATTACACTTCCCAAGGCATCTTCTCACTTAAAAAAATATTGTTACTTCAATATTTTTTCCCTTTATGTTTTTCAACATTTTTTATTTCAATGTGCCAGCACACCACACGAAATGCAAGTTACAACCTCAACAGAGGCCTGGAGCCTTGCCCAGGTGGCTCACATCAACGTGAGTGTGTGGACATGTCTCTGTGCCCTGCTGCCCCCAAGCCCATTGCCTTAAGAACATGGACTGTTGTGGCGGGCATGGATGGGGTGAGGAGCTCATTAGGAAGGATGTACAGGATGCAGAAACAAGGTGCCACCATGACACCCAGAATCAACATTGGTTGAAGGCAGAGTAAGGAATTCTTATACATCAAGAACAGAAGCATCCTTTGTGATAAATGTTAACCATTATTGAAAATTTAGAAACTCCCTGCTCTAGGCTTATTGGCTTCTTTGGGTAAGGTAAGGCTTCTTTAAATTAAAAAAAAAAAAAAAAATTTCTAGGCTAAAATAAACTATTTTCAGCTGACCCTCCTTGGGGCCACTCCTTGATTAAGATCTCTGTGAATAAGATGATTAATCGAAGAATGCCTCTTATAGCAGAAAATGAGATAATATGAGAGACTTTGTAGTTTTGTTTTCATTTTTCCTATTAAAGCATTTAAAAATGTATTTTTATTATATATAAATAATAAATTGAGAACCTCCTCAGTGATCACTCATATGTTGTGATTTAGTTTTCTGAACCAGCGATCTACCTAAGCACTGCAACTCATCCTTATTAGCATTCCTGTAAACGTGCTGTTATAAACGACAATTTTATATAGAGAATAGAGGAAATCAGATTGCATTTGTTGTTCTGTTGAAGTTAGTGCAAGGGGAAGATCGTTTCCAGCAGAGCAATGAAGCCTGCGGTTCTTGCTGTGGTGTTGACTTTCCTCCTGCATGGTTACCTTGACCGCGGCAGTCTTTGTGACTTCCATGTGGCACAGATGCTAAATACAGTTCTGTGCCTCTTCCTCCTCCCAAAGTCTTTCCTCCACTGTAGTGACTTCCTCACTGATGCGTAACACTCAAGCTCTTCTTTATTCAAGACTCATCCCCTTCAGGGCTTGCAGATTTATTTAGATGGCACATCCTGGAGGACTTGCTGCCATTTCTTTCCAGGAAAAATTAAAATTGTCCTGCCCCCACCCTTTTAAAAACACTGTCTATTTCATAAGAGCCACAGAATTATAAACAACTTAATAGGATTGTTAGCATTGTTTTGAAAAGTCCTCACTTGGTCACAGAACTGCAGAACTGAAAAAAAAAGAGGTCTTCTGGGTCCCCCACCTTCTTGCTTCCTGAAGCTCTGGGAGTAAAAGCATCCCAGGAAAATCAGTAAATTTCACATCTTAATCTTTAGGTGGCTTCAGTAACTCCTAGTATGAGTCTGTTTTTTGTTTCAATAGGAAGTTAAAGGAAGCTCTTCCCTGACCTGAAACTTTAGAATGATATGGTCACAGGGTCCCTTCTCTTAGAAGTAGTCCCGGTTATTTTCTGCAGAGTTGAAGAAATGCGCGCAGCAAAGCTGAGTGGCTCACCTAACATGGAATAGCTCCTGCTGGTTTGTTAATGGTTGCCGTTTCTGTGCCTTCTTTGCTCCATGGAGCTGTTTACTTTAAGATCTCCTGTCCTTGGCTGATTAATAATTTTCATGTAAATGCTAGCTGATGGAAGAGACTGATGAGAGATACTTGAAGAGATTGCCATTTAGCAAACACTTTTGGGAGGGTGAGTTACCAAGATAAAGATGATTAAGGTTACTGGAGAAAGATGGTTAAAGTCTATCCTCTAAGAGCACAGTCCATCAAAGTGTTTTCAGGCCTGTCCTTTGTGGCTCAGACAGTAAAGAATCTGCCTGTAATGTGGGGGACCTGGATTTGGTCCCTGGATCAGGAAGATCCCCTGTAGAAGGGGATAGCAGTCCACTCCACCATTCTTGCCTGGAGAATTCCATGGAAAGAGGAGCCTGGTGTGCTATAGTCCATGGGGTCACAAAGAGTCTGACACAACTGCATGACTTTCACTTTCCCATCTTAAAGTTCTTTCTAGCCCAGTGATTCTATATTATTTCTAGCGCCACACACCCCCCCTTCCCCCAAAGTTTGCTATTTTTACATCTCCACAGAAATAAGTGCCTGGTGGTTAAACTACCATAGAAAATGGGATACCAAGTTGTAGTGTATCGAGTCTAAGCAGGGGAATGCAGGCTGATTGATCCAAGTTCATGTCAAGAGAGCATCATCAGATAGATGGTTGGAATAGAAATCTGGATGGTTGGGGGAAATGGCAGCAAATAGACCTGGAGGAAGGGGCAAGCCCTCAACAGTAATGGGACCTTTCTGAGTGTGGGCTAGGGGTAGAGGGTGAGTCTAAAAGTTAGAGCCTGAGAGGGGAGACTTGCAGTTAAAGGCACCAACCAAAGAAAGGGCCCTTTTAATGTGAATGTTCCTCCTCCAGAGGAACCACTTTCGGGCACTCTGGTTTTCCATCAGGTGCGCAGCATGGTGTTGACTGGGTTGCTCAGATAAGTGCTGTTTATCTGGATAAAGGCTGGCTTGTCATCTGGCTGATCTCTAGTATATTGGGGATGGGCTGTCATCTCTTTTCCACCTAATGTGTTCTTAGACCTTCCTTCCCCTATGGTTTTCCTGGAGCATCCATGAAGTTTGAAATCTTATTTTAGGCAGTTCAGATTCCTCAGATATCCTTGCTTTAAACATATGCACAAGTTTGAAGTAAATTCAGGTTTATTTTCTATTATTCGCATAGCTTTGTGGGGCGCTAGGAGGGGAGAGATGTGTCTTTCTTTTCCCGGAATATCATTTAATATTAATGCCATCTTTCTGTGCAAATTTGGATGTTGTAAGAGTATTGGGAGGAAAAGGATTCATTTCCTAAGCAATCCGAAGAGGGGTCACATCTCTGAAGATCTGCAAAAGAGGCATGGCTGGAGGAAGACCTGTTTACGAATTAATGACCAAGACGGTTACAATGTGTTTCTGATGTGGATGGAGCTTTGCATCACTCATAGTGAGACCCAGTGATATTCGTGACTGGGTTCTGTTCCGCCAAGAGCATCAGTGGGAGCAGTTCATTTGTTTGTGCTCAAAATTCACAGCCACACATGCCTCTTTAATGGCTCAGTGATGAAAGGATGCACAAATATACAGAAAAATAGATATTGAACAACGACCTATTGTATATAGCACAGGGAACTCTACTCAGAATTCTGTAATAAGCTACATGGGAAAAGAATCTGAAAAAGAATGAACTCATATATATATATATGTATAACTGAATCATTTTGTACATTTGAAACTACCACTAACTAGCATTATAAATCACCTATACTCCAATAAAGTTTAAAACAAATGAAAAAAAGAACACACAAGTAGAGAAATCAGCACATATATTAAAACAATGCGTATTCCCCTTCTCTCACAGAAGTCTCTCTGTGTAGGAGTGTCAGACCTGTTCTTCACTGGAGTTAATCCTTTTCTGAATGTGAAATGCTTAGGATGATAGACCAGTGCATCTTCTAATTACTAACTAGCTTGTTACTGAGTGGAAATAGGCTGGCTTTTGAAAGCTTGATGTTAGTGAGGCTCATTTATGTGATGGTCACATGCTGAGGACACAGGCTTGCTGTCTTCAGGTTAGGAGGGGGAGACTTGGATCAGGCAGCTGCCTTTGTTCTGCCAGACCCTGTGCTAAGTGGAGTGTGATGTGGACAAGCTCTTTGAGGTGCATAGAAATTGTTGTCTGACATGAGAAGACTGAAGAATAAATCAGGAGACCTGTGAGCCAGGCGCCATAACTTGGTTTAAGGTGATGACGACAAGCACTGATAGTCAGAGGCCCACCCCACCGTGGGGACTGCTGGGGAAACAGGTGTGAAACTGATGGCTGAGGGTTCAGTTCTCACTCCTTTCAGTGTTTTAGGGCAAGTTAAATTAAACCTAAGTTTCCTTATCCGTAACACAAGGATTATGGTACCTGCTGTACAGGGTTAAATGCAGTAAGTTAAGGGCCACAGACTTCACAGATATCTCCCTTCCTTTCTTCTTCCTCCCAGGTAGTTCTTAAGGTGAAGAGCAGTTGAGACCTGCAGTGTTGGGGGAAGTCATATCTGTAGATAAGGATGTACAAGATGCTATCTGAGTGGTTCAGAATGGAAGGCCAGTGTTTACGGCTAGAAATACTCTGGGTTCCCTGCTTGGACAGGTATAATATGGATGACGGTGGTTGCCCAGCTCCAGGGGCTGCTGTTCCAAGTATATCTGCTCAGGAAAGATTCTGGGCTTTGCATCTTTACCCTGTGTGTGAATGTGGGTGTAAACTGGCCCATGCACCAAAGAGGAACATCAACAGCCCCGGCCCCTCTGACCCAGGGATGCTGAGAGAAGTCCTGAATAGAATGCCACCTTTTATTGGGCACTGGTGTGTGTTTGGAGGCTGGGTGTGAGTGGACTTTCTGAAAACGGTTGCAAATTGGCGAGTTTTGTAAAAAAATGTCAGAGATGGGGAAACCAGATATCAAACCAGCCCTTGAACTCTCAGAAAATAGACTGGCTTCTAATGAGTAGAAAGCACATGTTCTTTTAACTTATTAAATTTGAAAGAACAATAATGAATGTATAGGGATGGTTTGGATGGAGCCTGCTCTGTGTAGGTCCTTCATGTAATCGTTAGAGATTTCATAAACCAGATTATGCCTGAGGTGGGGGGATTTTATATCCAAGTCAGATGACTTATTGGTCTGTTATGGAAGTTAAAAATGGTTTAGTGTAGCCTTTCAGAGAGGTATTATTACTGTGCTGCCTTTTTTTTGTGTGTGTGAGCATTTTCAGTTTTATTGTTATAAGTTGCTGAAAACTATTTCCTTTGTAGTTCTGAAAGTTTAATTTTGACACTGATATTTTTTATTAGAAGAGAAATTTCTTCCTAGTATCATTTCTTAAAGTGGAGAGTTATTTTAAAGCTAGGTATTAAGAATATTATTATAGTAATACTTCATGGTTTATAGCCCTTCAGATATGCTATGCTTTCACAAGCACATTATCCTGCTTGAACTTCACAACCCCTAAAAGTCAGTATTGTTTTGCCTTTTTTAAGCTGTGAGAAAAGGTGACTTTTGAGTGAAGCCATATAGTTGAATCTAAGAAAAGTCTTCTAACTCTGTGTCTAATATGTCTGCTGGTTTTCTATAATGCCTTTTTTGTTGTTGTTGTTGTTAGAAGCACTAAATCTAATTATTTATTTATTTATTTATTTTTAATACTTTAATCTGCATTACAATACTGTATTTGTTTTGGCATACATTGACATGAATCAGCCACAGGTGTCCAATTTTTAATGAGAGGAGAAATTGCTTTACAGCATTGTGCTGGTTTCTGCCATACATCAACATGAATCAGCCATGGGTTTACATATGTCCCCTCTCTCCCACCTCACACCCTCTAGGTTGTCAGCAGTGGGTTTGTTGGGTCATGTAGCAAATTCCCACTGGCTATCTGTTTTACATAGGGTAATGTCTATGTTTCAGTGTTACTCGGAGAGGTATTATTTCTGGGTGAACCATGACTACTCTTACTATCATTAGACAGCTAATATTGAATTGTTGTAGTTGGCCAGGCTCTGTGCTGAAAAGCTCTTACATATATCCTCGCATCTAATCTTCACAATACTCATATATAGGAAGTGGATACTGTGTTGTAACCATTTACAGTTGAGGATGTGAGGTGTAGGGATATTAGATCATTTGCCCTAAACACGGCTAGAAAGCAGTAGAGCTAGCTCGGGCATGTCTGTCTTGAGAAGCACTGTAGCATCATCTAGAATTAGGTCTGTAGGAATTGCCTGACATGTACAATTAATTCATGGGGTATATCTCTACAGCTTCCATTTCTGTCCTTCTGTTCTTTGCTTTAAAATCTATGTGTAAATAGTGCTAATTTAGCACCATCTGTCATGACCCCACTGTGACTTGGTTCTTCTTGTGCCCCTTCTGATTGCTTTAGATTAATACACATCTGCCTGGAAGCTTTGTCTTTCTGCATGTCTTTGGAAGAATTAGAATCAGTCTTCCTGCCATGAAGGTGTCTCAGGGAATCACAAAAAATTTTTTTCATATAATGATCGAGTTTTGACTAATTCTCCTTTCTTGTAAAATGCTTTGCATCTTTGCATAGATTTTGTCCCTGCACCCAGCTGTACTTAATGGTATTGACCAAAATCATTTTCAGAATTAAGATGAGGAATTTTTGGACTCACGTCTTGAAGCTCCTTTCAAGACTTATAATTTGGGGAAATAAAAAAAAATCTCTTATGAAGGAAACATGTTTTTCTTTTGCTAAATCAAGTTATGCTACACAGCTGGGAACCTTCTGGGTAGGGAACCCTTAATAGAACAGAAGTCACCTTCCTTCACTTATAGCATTTAAAATCATCCACCATCACCATTCCCATCTTCATTGTCATCTGGCAACATATCTGAAGTCCCTGCCTGTGTAGCATTTTGCATATCACTAAAGAGAGGGTGAGGGAATTTTTGAATGTCTCTGCTCACTGAAAGGAAACGTGAGTTTGGATTAGACCAGACTGCATTCTGAAAGACCAAGATAGCCCAGCTGTTCTGAGGAGGCCCTTCTAGATTCCAAGAGGCATAAATTCTAAGATTTATGATATAACTCCTAATTTTATGCATTTCCTAGATATTGAATAGTATTTTTGGCCTCATTTAGAATGTACTTAGTATATTTATGCTTATTTCATAGGAACTAACACATACTTAAACAATCTTGAATTATTTTAATGTTCTGTGTTTGTTTTATCTTTGCTTTTATTGTGTCTCAGTTCAGATTTAAGAATGCTGATCAGGGCTGTATGTCTGTGTGAGTGTGCTTAGTTGCTCAGTCATGTCTGACTCTTTTTGCGACCCCACGGATTGTAGCCTGCCAGGCTCCTCTGTTCATGGGATTTTCCAGGCAAGAATACTGGAGTAGGTTGCCATTTCTTCCTTCAGGGGATCTTCCCAATTCAAGGGTCAAACCTGGGTCTCCTGCACTGCAGGCAGATTCTTTACCATCTGAGCCACTGGAGAAGTCCATTAAATATAAATAAATATATATATATAAATTATTGTTATATATATGTTATGG
Source organism: Nanger dama (assembly GCA_917880005.1). Lineage (NCBI taxonomy): Eukaryota > Metazoa > Chordata > Mammalia > Artiodactyla > Bovidae > Nanger > Nanger dama. The sequence continues at coordinate 5,808,619 of CAKJTW010000032.1, read as the reverse complement.
TCTTTGCAGCTGTGTTAGTGGTAAACAGTCTGCCTACCAATGCAGGAGACACAGGTTGCATCCCTGGGTTGGGAAGATCCCTGGAGGAGGAAATGGCAACCAGTATTCTTGCCTGGAAAATCCCATGGACAGAGGAGCCTGGCGGGCTACAGTCTGTGGGATCGAAAAGAGTCAGACATGACTCAGCAACTGAGTATGCACATATACATTTGTGTTATAACATATAATATATAATAATGATTATCCTCAAATCTAGAAACACATTGGAGTTAAAAAGTAAGGATAATCAATTTCTTTTAACTGCTTATCAGAGATGTAGCGCCATATTAGTTCTATGTAACACAGAAACACAGGCTTGCTTCCTTGTAAAAGGAATATACTTTTGTTCTTTGGCAAGTATCACAGTGTTCCTAGGATTTAGTATCCTCATTCTCAAAATTGAAGGAACCGACAACTTCCAAGGTCAGCTGTAAATGGATTGAATTGCCCTGTTAATCTTTTGGGTCATGCAATTTAGCGATATAACTGGGGTTAGCCCGAGTGTTTCAAAAGCAAGATTACTGGAAGCTCATTCTCCAGCTGTTGGGTTCGGAGATGATTCAAGAATGTTGCCCTGTCATTTGGATCCGGTTTTCTGAGGAATAAGCCAGCATCATTATATGAGGCCACTTTACTGATCGAGCCCCAGTCTAACAACTGCATCCTCTTCACCATTCGTTTCGGGAGCCAGCGTCTTGCTTACGTTGCATTGCTGGACTTCTGGAAAGTCTGAGTCACAGGGTCCTAAGGACAGACACAGCAACCCTGTTTGTCTAGACAGTATTTTCTAGACCCAGGTCTCAGCTCACTTGAATTTGGCAATCAAGGATTTACATGTAGTCTTTTTTCCCCCTCATTTTCAAGTGATTTCTGTCTTTATGTCTTCCTAATTTCTGCTCTTTTCCAACAAAACTATAGATTTACACTGTACAGTGTTGTTGTTTAGTCACTTAGTTGTGTCTGACTCTGTGACCCAGTAGACTGTAGCCTGCCAGGTTCCTCTGTCCATGGGATTTTCCAGGCGAGAATACTGGGGTGGGTTGCCACTTCCTCCTCCAGAGGATCTGTCTGACCCAAAGATTGAACCTGTGTCTCGTGCATTGGCTGGAAGATTTTTAACCACTGAGCAGCTAGGGAGCAACTACAGTGTACAGTGGGCTGCCTTTAATCTTGCTCTGCCTCGATTTTCTTAACTGGAAAATGGTGATACTAACTTCAGCCCCTTTATCTGTTTTGGGAAGAAAAATGAGATAACTGATGCCATAAAGTTCTTTTAATTTAGAGCAGGAGGAAACTCAATTATCATAAGAATCTTGTCTCTTTATTTTTATGGGGCATTTACAGTGTTAGCATTGAATACAAATCAGGGAGGAAATCTCATTTTGAATGTTTTTGATAGAATCATTGCCAAGAAGGTATTAGAGTGCATGCAAAAGCTAAGAAAATGTGTTTAAAAATGATGAACACCAAGCCATCTGATACTTCTTTTCAAGAAGGAGAATTAGATAGTGACTGTAGGGTGTAATAAAAAAAAATAAGAATGTATACTTGGGATTTTCCAAATCTATTTTGTATATATTCTTTTAATTTGATTTCAAGAGTAAAGGTGTTATGTAATGTTCAGGAATGTTTCGCTGTGTGGGGAGCTCTGTATGGTTCAGTATGGTAGCTACTAACAACAAGCGGCAACATTTTAACTAAAATTAATCAGAATTAAATAAAATTAAAATTTTAGCTACTCAGTCACACTAGTCACATTTTAAGTGCTTAGTAACCACACATGGCTAGTGGCTACAGTATTGAAGAGTCCAGATGTAGAGCATTTCCAGAAGATTCTGTGTGATAGTACTGCTCTAGGGAAACTGAAAAAGGGAAAGAAAATTCCGTTCTTCCTCTTCCCCACAGCTGCATTTTATAATCTCTGGCCTTATATTATTATATGTAAAAGCACAGTTGAAATTTTATGAAGGGATGCAAAAATCCTGGAACCAGTTCTTTGCTCTCTATTTGCTTTTCTTCCATAATTATTTTCTTACGTAAGTAACAAATTACCTAGACCAGTCCAGTAGTCCTCAAATCATGTGCCACATTCAGTTGTTTTATAATTATTTCACAGGCATAAACCAAACTGTTGCCTCTAACAAAATAACTAACATATTCCAAATCACCTCTGTCCACAAATCCATCTGGGCTCTACCATCCACATATATCTAGGATCGGGCCCTTTTCTTCCACTCCACTGATCACTCTGGCCCCAGCCATCATCACCTCTCTTGTAAATTATTGCTGATGCCGCCTGACTGGGTTCTTGCTTCCCCTCCTGCCCTTTCATCCACTTTCAAGCCTGTTCTCAACACAGAGATCATTTTAAATATCAGGTCACCTTACTCTTGCACACAAAATTTCCTGGTAGCTTCTCCTTTTATTCCAAAGCAAAAATGTGGACAGTGGACTGGAGGGCCTCATGGGTCTCACCGCCCCCTCTGACATCACCATTGCTTACTCCCCTTAAGCTACAGTGAGCTCTTCTTTCTTCTCCAGTTACCAAAAGTTTATTCTTGTCTTGGGCTTGCCTGGTGGCTCAGTGGTAAAGAAGTTGCCTGCCACTGCCAGGAGACGAGCGTTCGATCCCTGGGTTGGGAAGATCCCCTGGAGAAGGAAATGGCAACCCACTCCACTATTCTCGCCTTGGAAATCCCATGGACAGAGGAGCCTGGTGGGCCCCAGCCCATGGGGCCGCAAAAGAGTCTGACATGACTTAGCAACTAAGCAAAAATTCTTACCTCAGGGGAACGCTGTTGGCTTTTGCCATCTCCTCTGTCTGGCCCACGTGTTCAAGATGTCCACCTAACTCATTTCTTCACTTCTTTTAGCCCTTTTTCAACATGATTTCGTAATGAGGTCTCACCAAACTGTTTAAAAATGTCACCAACACCACCCCTTCTCCAGTCTCCACACAACCCTAATTCTTCGCTTCCCCTACTAGGCTTTTCTCCATAACACTTATCACCATCTGACATACCTCGCTCTGTGTGTGTGTGTGTGTGTGTGTGTGTGTGTGTGTGTGTGTGTGTGTGTGTGTGTGTGTGTCTCCTCCCAGTAGAATATAAACTGTTTCAAGGCAGTGCTTTACGTCTTTTTCATATTTAGTGTCTGCAAGGTAGACCTTCAATGATAAGTCTTTCTTTCATTCATTAGATTAAGTAAATGACAGTTATGATTATCATGGGCTTTCCAAGTCGTGCTAGTGGTACAGAACCTGCTTGCCAATGCAGGAGACATAAGAGACCAGGATTTGATCTCTGCGGTGGGAAGATCCCTAGAGGAGAGCATGATAACCCACTCCAGTATTCTTGCCTGGAGAGTCCCATGGACAGAGGAGGCTGGCAGGCTGCAGTCCATAGTGTCACAGAGTTGGACGCTGAAGCGACTTAGCATGCACATGATAAGCAGTACCAAAAAGAACAGGATAGATGCATCTAAAAGAGAACTTTTGGGAACCGAAGTGTGCTAGTTTAATGAGATTCATTTTAGCAAGAGACAGAGAAACACAAAGACACAGCGTCCGGCATCATCTTTCCTCCACCCTGTTCCCCTCTGAGAGGGCTCTGGGATGAGGCTTCGCTCTCTGCGGGCTCTGCAAGGAGCCTATGGACTTCTCCTTCCCACTCTTGAGGGGCCACACAGAGGAGAGTTTGGACCAGGGCTGCAGGGGTTGTATGGGGACAACTTCAAAAAGAAAAAGGACTTGGGGATCAGTTGGGCTGATCCTTCAGCATAGTAACCAGTCCTTTGAGATGATCAAGACGCTTGAAGGCAGGAAAAAGGGTCCTTCTTGGTTGTGGAGCTGGACTCCATGGGTGTGTGTGTGTTCTGAGGGAGAAGGAATGGAACAGGGAAGGGGCAACCATAGTTTGCTGCCTTAGGAGGGAGGTGATGAGCTATAGAAACAGAAATCTAGAAACATGGAGGCACAGAGTTCCCTTCCTACTCTGGGAAGCTGGTTGATGCCAGACTGGGGCATTGGCCTGTTTCCTGGCATAGCTGGGGAGAGGGGAAAGCTTGGCAGTGGTCGGGAGCAAAACAAACCAAAAATTAAAGGGATCACTTACAGTTTGCTGGTTCCCACTGAGGCTGGGAGGAGGAGACACAAACAAGCAGAGAGTCACTTGCTCATTTCTAGTTAAAGGGCGGAGCAGTAGCAGTGTTCAAGGGGAGGCCAGCTTTTCACTTCCTCCGATTGTGCAAAGACTGGGTTTAGCTTCAAAAGCTCTGCCCCCAGCTTTCGCTTCATCTTGCAACTTTGAGCTGTTTGGCACAATGCTCAGGTGGGGTTCTTTGAACAGAGGAGAGATATTCCTGTGTTCCCAGAGCAAAAACATTTCTCCATATAGCAAATTTCATTTGTCTGAAGCTTCAAGAAAGAAAAACATGCTCTATTTTTAAAAATAGGTTTCCTCTTTTTGCCATGTCCTTTCATTATGCACTGGTTTTTTAAAGGATAAATTTTCTTCTGTTTAAATGGTCTATTAATTGTCAGTAAAATAACATGTGATTTTTTTTCCCCTTTATTTTGTATGAAGTCTGTCCTGTCAGTACCCTGACCCACCCTCTGTAAATTGTTTTGTTGAGTTAACTGTTTGGTCTGTTGGCACTATCAAGGGCAAAATCAAGATCTAGAAAGCCTTAGGACACCTGAAATCATTTATTTGAATGGATTTTGCTTTCTCTGCCTCCATTGCTAGAAATGGCATCACCAGCTTGTGGGAGCTGCAGAAGACTAGAGTCTTTCTGGAGTGAATTTATGAATAAAGAAGTTCTTTGAACACAGTAGGCAAAAGGCAGGGATGTCAGCATTTGGCATTTCTACAACTTTCCTCTCTTTAGGTTACCCTTTTCTTTTTCTATTTCTCTTTCTTTTGGCAGCTGAGTTGGGGATTAGCTAGTATTAATATATCTGTTTGAACTGGGTTGAGGTGAGCTGCAAACAACAAATTTTCAGGTACTTCCCATATAGGATATGACTATGAAATAGGAAGGATGTGTCAGTTATGTGGCAGGCATCAGGAATAATGAGGCGTAACCAAATTTTCACAATTGGATTCACAATTATAGCAACTTTTTTTTTTAAATCTTCTGAGATCTTGAGTTTTCATAGCTGGAAAGGAGGTAAGGAAGAGGGTAAACCTTGACTAAGACAGATACGGTCCCTGCTCCCAAGTACCTTACGGTCTGGTGAGGATGGTAGATGTTAAATATATAATTCCACTAGTAATTAAAATTGTGATAGGTATTACTGAGGAAAGGAGCAAATACTGTGAGAATGTATGAGCAGGAGGCCTGCTCTCCTCTGGACTTTGGTAGGGAAGTTCTTTAGGTGGAGCTCTGAAGGATGAGTGGAGGAGGCAATGGCACCCCACTCCAGTACTCTTGCCTGGAAAATCCCATGGGCAGAGGAGCCTGGTAGGCTGCAGTCCATGGGGTCGCTAAGAGTCAGACGTGACTGAGCGACTTCACTTTCACTTCTCACTTTCACGCACTGGAGAAGGAAATGGCAACCCACTCCAGTGTTCTTGCCTGGAGAATCCCAGGGATGGGGGAGCCTGGTGGGTTACCGTCTATGGGGTCGCACAGAGTCGGACATGACTGAAGCAACTTAGCAGCTGAAGGATGAGTAGGTGTGATCAGGGGAACGTAAAGAACAGAGGCGGAAGGAAGAACGGTAGGAGCAGATGGTGGGACCAGCAGAAGGCCAGTATGGCTATAACTGGAGAGGATAGGGGCCGGGAAGGAGAGGGAGTGAAACGGGGCTGCAGGTGGAGTCATGCGGAGCCACTAAAGAGCTTAAGTAGAGAAGTGATAGGATAAATGTTTGGGTGTTTAGAAGATTGCATCAAGATCCTTTATGGGCAGTTGATTTGATGAGACAAGATGGGTCTGTGGGGAGGCTGCTCAAAGTGTCACAGGAGCAAGATGATGGTGGCCTGGGGTAGAGTCATTGTGTTGGAACTGGAGAGAAGTGAATGGATTTAAGAGATGTTTCAACTGCATTGAAGTTGGTGAATGACTGAGATTCCACTAATGATGCCTGGATTTCTGGCTTGAGATGCTGTATGGATTGCCATGGCTCATTACTGAGCTCAAACTCTTAGTGAGGAACAGATTCTGAAAGAAAGATCACATGCTGAGTTTAAGGGTTGAAGTAGAGTTAGAGCTGATGATCTAAGACAGGTCTGGGCTGTGCAGGAACTTGGGAGCCCTCTGGGATCCATTGAAGTTGTGGGAAAAATGGAAGGTAGCAGGGAGTGGGAAATGGAAATGACCAGGGAGGTGGGTGGAGAAATCAGTGGAAAAAAGAATTCAAGTACAAGGGGCTGTGTCAGTGTTAAGGTGGTATCTAGTTCAGCTGTGAAATCGAAGTCAGCTCTGCCCATTACTAAGGAGAAATCTCAGGAAATGCTGAAAACTATATGTGGGGTTTAGCAACAAAGAGGTGGTTGGGACCTCAGGGAGCTGCGGGGACAGAAGCCAGTTTTGAACAGTAGGATGCATTCGAGACAGAAACATGAATCAGGTATATATCCTTTTTGAGAAGTTAGGAGTGAGGAGGGAGTTAGATGGAGCTACAAGCGGGGTGTAGAATCTAGGATACGGATCTAGAGCTTGGGAACACTGTGTCTGGACATTTAGATATGGAACAGAAGACATAGTTACAGAAGCCTTTGAAATGTGGGCAGGGTATAATCCAGAGTCAGGAGAGGGGATGGGCATTTACCTCCAGCAGTTCAGAAGGAGGGGACAGATGGAGCCTCAGGAGCAGGCAGGTGGGGAGGGTTGGAGTGGGATGGTCAGCGGTACCATTCTGATGAAGTCTGTGTACTCAGTGGCGCAGGAAGGAAGCGGAATCAGTTTGTAGGCTAGCTCTGTTCTCCAACTGTGCCTGAAAGCCACCATGGCAAGCCTGGGATAGGCGGATGGGTGGGTTCATCCAGGGTTGAGGTTTTTCTTCTGTGGGTGTAATGAAAGGACAAGGAACACAGGCTGAAGGTATTAACAGTGGAGGAATGATTTCAGTGGGGTTTTAATGGGATGAAGATGGCTGGGAGGGTGTAGGATGGTTAGTGACTGGTGGTGTTGGGGTAATGGGCACAGCTGAGTGGAGGAAAAGATGCATGTACTTTGCTAAGTGCAGTGTGTGTATGAATCACCTGGAGATCTTATTAAACTGCAGATCCTGATGCAATAAGTCTGGATTCCCAGATTATGCATTTCTAACAAGCTCCTAAGTGCTGCTAGCCCCTCTGGGCCTTAGATCATACTGAAGGAGAAATGAGAAGGTGGTTGTCCAAGAATGGGATGCCTGAGCTGGGAATCATAGAGTGGACAGATAGCACGGGCCAGGGAATGACTAAGTGGACCAGAAGGTCAAAGAATGAGAAGGGCCGGCTGGTCATCAAGTCTTTTAGGATGCGTGACAGTGAGGCTAGCACTTACTGTTGACAAAACTGTTCCAGGCACCTCGGGTATAGTCTGTTGTTTAATCCTCACAACGGTCTGCCATGAGGTATTAATATCTATGATGATACCTTATTTTTACAGACAAGGAAAGTGAGGCCCAGAGAAGCCTTTCCCCAAATCACTTTCACTTGTGAGTGGAGGAGTCAGGATTCACACTATGGCCGTAAAATTCCAGAACATCTTCAGAGTCCAGTGCCCTTATGTGAATGGATACATTGCTGATCTCTGATGATGGAAGTTGGAGGGGGATAGTATATAGACATTTTTAGCCAGATGTTAGCTAGCATCTTCAGTGAATAAAGTTAAGAGAGTGCTAGGGTTTTGGTAAACTATCCCTTTTAATCCTTATCTAGAGCCATACCCATTTTACAGGTAAAAAAATAAGACTCAGGTTACTTAGTTAAGTGGGAGAGATGGCAAGTGAATTCAAATTGGTCCAAAACCTCTTCTTCCTCTGTATCAGGTTTCACTATATCACCACCCAGACATGGAAGTTCTTTTCTAATTCTCAGATAGGCTATAGTTACCATGGGAATAATCTCTTTCTGCACTGAAAGCAACATCCTGGAGATGACGTGTTGTAAGCAGGTGACTGAGTGGGAGCCAGGGCATCTGGGCCTGGCTCTGTCTCTGACTAGCAGGTGTGCACATGTGTCCATAGGTCTCAGTTTTTTTAATTGCTATGGATCCCTTTCAGAGCTGTATTCAATAAGTATGATGTCAGTTAAAATTACTCCTTTCATACTAATGTTTACTGTAGACTTAGCACTTGATAACTTGATAGGTAATCCCCGATTGTTACACAAGGATAAATATTGTCTCTGAATTAGAAGTGAGGATACTGCAGCCTGGAGACTTACAGGAACCTGCCAACTTCCTCTCTGCTCACAAAATGCTGAAGCTGGGGTTTCTCTGAGGTTTTTGAATCCAAAGCTCATGTTTTTGCTATCCAAGCTTGCTTCCTCAACCTCTTCTGTATCCTCATTGGCGGATCATGCTTATGGGTGCAGATGGTGCCATTAGCCAGCTTTATCAAACTTTCAATACCTAGACCCAGAGAAGAAATGCATTTTATGTTGATTTTGAGAAGCAACCCCCCGTGCATGCACGTCAGCATGCACGCGTGCACACACACACACGCATGTACCATGTGCACACTGATACCTCTGAAACAAGTTTCATGAAGCGATGCTTATGGTTTGTATTAGCAATGCACTTAGTTTTCTTTTCACTTCCAGTTCAGTTTAGTCTGTTTTATTAATATGCTTGTTAAACTCTACCAAATTGATTTAACCACCTACCAATGGGCTGTAGCCCTCAGTTTGGAAATTATGTGCACATACAGATTTCTCAATATAATTACTCCAGATCTTCCCCCTGCCTCTCCCTGCTTCTTCTTGTGGAAAGTAATAAAAAATATCTCTCAACCTGATAATTTCTGTAACAGTATTAAATCTAAATCAATGCCTGCCCCCACCCATCTGCCATCCATACATCTATAGAGTGAAGAAATATTTCATATATTTGTCCTGAGAGCAGGAATGAAAATGTACATTTTTTTCTTGCTGAAAATACTAATTAATAAAAAGTGAAGAATAAGGAAGTGACATTTGTCCCTCCTGGACTTGAGAAGATGGGGCTAGAAGAACGTCTCTTGTGGACTGATAAATTGAAAGGGTGTAGGGTGGGGAGGGACTGCAGCATTAGAATTCTGGCAGACGATGAGTGAAACTTAACTTCATGTTCCATCTGTGCCATATAGCTGTCTAACTACTGTTACCATTGAACTTGTCCAAGGCTGTGTGTTTATTGGATTCCTTTATGTACCAGGTCTTGTTCTGAGTACCTCACCTGTTATCTCAGTAGTTATATTGTCTCCATGTTTTACAGGTGGGGAGACCAAGGCATGGAGAGGTTAAGTGACCTGCCCAAGGTCAGACAGCTAGTAGGGATTGGTCAGGGTCGGGGGGAGGGGGGGGCGGCGCAGGGATTCATATCCAGGAGGCTGCTCCTGGAGCTCATGGTCTTTATCATTAAGCTGTAACTGTCACATCTTTCAGGTAATTCTTTGTTAGGCACCATGCCCAGAACAGCGTTCTCACTTCTGGGTTTTGAATCCTGAGAGGAATCACACAGGGAAAAAAAAATGGCTGGTGTCCATTCACTCCACAAGGGCTGCCTTGAGGGACTTACCACTTGAGGGAGAAGTTCTTGCTTCTCAAATTGGTAAAGTTGATTTAGTGTCTTTCTTTCTTGAGCTCTAGTTTTTAATTTAAAAGAAAAACAACAACTTTCAAAAAAAAAGAGAGCTACCTATTTCCTTTAAATAAATTTATTTGTGCTTAAAATTTCACTGTCAGAAAAAAAAACAAAAAACGGGAGCCCTGATGAATGCAGACAGTTGTTTGACTCTTTCTGGTCTGTTTTCTGATCTTTAAAATAAAGGAATTGCATACGCCCATCCCTAGATCCCTCTTAAATGTTATCTTTCGCTAGAATTGGGTGCTAGAGACTCATGACATGTTCAGGAAGAGACCAGCTGGCCCCGTGTTAGGGAGGCAGGAGAAAGTTGGTTAACGTGACCTTTGCGTTCATGTTGTATGTTTTCTGTATTTTTGCGTGACTGTGGTTCTAGTGTTGGTGAATTCATTTAAACCATAAACATAACAGTGATGACTAGCAGAGGTTCTTTCCCAAGCGTGCCTCGTGCAGACCACGGAGACCTCAGTGCTGAGAGGTCTGGGCAGAAACTCTGTGCCAAGTGAGCACCTTAACGTGAGCTTCCCGGACCTGGCGCTAGGAGTTAGATTCATCTTTACTCTTAGCCTAAGAGGTGGTCCCATTCCAGGGATTATGATCACGCCATTATTCTGCCTTTAAAATCATGTCATTATCAAAGAATCAGTGTGACCCATTCCAGAGTTTTGTATCAGAGAGTGCTTTGCAAGGAAGGTCTGAAATGGTAGTGACATCAAGAAGACTTGAAGTTGTTTGAAAGTAGCCATGTGTTCATCCGTGGGAAAAAATTAGAGATGCTTGTTTTCTTTCATGCTTTGATGAAGCCTTACAACTTGCAATAAAGGGACGATGGGAAGAATGAAGCAGTTGTTTCTGACAAGCTGTATGTAAACATTGCATTTCTGCATAATGACATCAATAACCAGGTGAAAAGAAATGGATTTGCACAGGTGTTAGAGTACAAAGGTTTCCCCTGAAACTAGACATCTGAAGACAAAAACCCACCTCCAGTGGCTCTCTCCTGCTGTGCCCCCAATTGAGGGAGCAGCTGCCCTTCCCTGGAAGGAGAGACAGACCCATGGAGGAATTAATTCCTCTCAGCAAGTATTCACTGGTGACTTACCATTCCTGGCAGTCCACACAGAGCAAAGAGAAGCAGGGTCTGAGAACTGGGTCAGACCCACAGTGGGTCTGAGCCGTAACCCAGAGTGTAGGAAGGTAACTCAGACATCTGTTTCAATTTCCTTATTTTAAGCTTGGGTGACTTGAGGTCCACACAGATAGTTAACTTGTTCAGACTCAGGTCATTTGTCTAGTTTGAGATCAGACCCAGCCTAAATCTAGGAACTCTGTTCTTAGTATAATTGACATGAGTAATATTATTATAATATTGTAATATAAATAGTAAGAAACACCAGTGCTTTCCATATGCTGGCACTTTCTGTATGCTCTCAGTACTTGACATACGTTCACCTATTGACACACAGTGACTCATTTAACCCTCATGGCTCCCTGAGGTATACATCATTACTTCCATTTTACAGAAGAGGAAACAGGCCATGAGAAAGGGAAGTAGTTTGCCCCAAGTCACGCAGATAGTAAATGGTGAAGTTTGGATCAAAAGCCAGGCAACCTGATCCCAGAGTTTTGCCTCTAAACCGCTAGGCAAGGGGTCAGCAAACCTATATTTTCTATAGAGGACCAACCAGATAGTAAATATTTTCGGCTTTATGAGCCATAAGCATCTCTGATGCATCTGCTCAGCTCTGTCTTTGTAGTATGAAAGCAGCTGGAGACCACCCATTAAATGAATGGGTGTGGCCGTGTCCCAATAAAACTTTATTTATAAAAACAGGTGGGGCTGGATCTGTAGTTTTCAGATCCTACACTGGACTATGCCACCTCTTAGGGCACACTTATAAATGACATTAGGAGAAATACAGATGTCTGAGGAGTGTGGCGATCTGGTTTTATAAGACATTTGGGGCCAGAAATTGCACTAAAACAATATGGTTTTTGTATTCCTTTTGGGTCTAGTGTCCTGCTTTGGCCAGACAGAGTGATGGTCATCAAAGCTGTGTGCAGTGGGTTGTTAGGAGGCTGAGAGTCAGAAGAAGCTTTTTATTCTCCCTCAGCTTTCTGGGTGACCTTGCACAAGTCCCTTAGCCCCTGTCACTCGGAACTCTCTTAGTGGTGATAACATTCCTTGCCACCTGTCCCTCTCCTTCTCTGAAGTGTATGTCTTGGATTAATGAAGTCTTGTCCGAGATGTACTTGGAGCTGGGAGTTTGGAAGAGAGGAAGCGTAGTGACAGTCATCATTTAGCTTGCTTGCAAATGAGCATTTTGGGGGTATGAGACCATTGGTCTTCCGTTTGCCAGGAAGAGCCCAGTTTTAAAGGAAAGGCACTTTTGGTAATGTGCAGGAGAGAATGTGGATGGAAGGGCCATAAATTTATCTGTTGCCTGTGCAGTGGTAGACTTTAGGTAATGGCATTCTTGAAGAAGGTGAAACATACCTATTTCTGTTTTTATCAAGTGTGCAATGAGCGGGTTCCATGGCTTACCTCATTATGTATCATCTCCATAAGGAAATTTAGGCTTCTCTGCTAAGCTGTGCGTCTTAACACGAGGGAGGATTTTTATAAATGTTTCCAAGTGAAATTTTGAAGTTAAAAGTTGAACCAAGAAGCCTCAAAGGGAACCAAGCTGCTGCTTGCATTTCAATGAAGGGGAGAGGAAATTCATTATAGAGGGTGAAAATGTGGTTTGCATGCTAAGACTCTTGTGGAAGAATGGGCCCTCCTGGACTGGGTAGGAGGGAAATTCTAGTTTGCCCTTTGTGGTTAAGGTTTCTTGGCTAAGTACACATAGACCTTCTAATGCTCTCTCTGCCCTTTTTTTTTTTTTTCATTTTTTTTAAAGCTTTGTAAGAACATTCTTCAAGTTTAAAGATACATATTGAACTGAAAATTTCAGCTTGTCTCAGAATCTGTGTTTTTTCCCCAATTGTTTGTTTTGTTCTATTGACAAAAACTTTAAACATTCAATAGATGTTCATCTAACTTTGGGAATCTAAACTTAAGATGCTCTCGCACCAATTATAATGATATATTCAGCGGAGATGTTCTTGGTACTGGGCTAGGTCTCTATTCATATGGTTGTATCTTACTGTAAACAACAGCATCAGGCCTGCAGAGCAACATTCTTCTGGTTCTACAGGTGAGCAAACTGAGAAGTTAGCTAACTCTGTCGGGGTGAAATAGCTAGACAGTGGCAAAGCTGTAACTGGACTCTGTCTTCCTAATTCCAAAATCCCAGCAAGTAGGGTGACCAAATGTCCCAGTTTCTGGGATGCAGGATTCTTGGAGCTAAAACTGGAAATGGAGATGTGGTCACCCTGCCCAGAAGAGGCTTGCTATCCCAAGTGCCAATGAAGTGCTCACTCAAGACCAGGAAGCACGTCCTCATACACCACAGGGGGATTTTCCTCTGCAGTGTCTCCCCTCACCTGCTGGAAGCCATGTGTGTGCACCGTAAGACCTCCAGGGCCACAGCTCTTAGGGCTGCTTGGCCCCAAAGAGGAAACCTAGGAGCCTGGGTTCGTTGGGATTTCGAGCTTGAATGTAGCCCTATTTATCGGTCCAATTTGGGTTGATAGAGCAAAGGGCACAATTCTTAGAATGGTAGCATCCATAGTTTTGCACACGTGCTTCAAAATATTGCTATGCTCTTGTGCTCACAAGTGAGCCTATTGTTTGAAAGGCTGGGTAAGCACTGGAGAATTTCACCCCTTCCATTCCATCTCCTTCCAGGCTTTCTCAGGACCATTCTTGAGCCTTTGGGGATCAGAGCTGACCACCAGAAATGGGGGCCAGCCAGCACACAACTTCTCCCCTCAAAGCCTGAGTGTTTTTTTTTCAAGCAAATGATTTTGGCTTGTGTCCAGCTGCCGATGGACACTGTGTACTTAGGCTGCCTTTAAAATATTTCTAAAGAAAGGTTGGCATGCAGGGCCACAGATTGTGAGTGCTGTTGTTGCCAGAGTGAAAGCAGAAGTGATCATTAGAACATCATGCATCTATATATGGTCAAGAGATTGCTCTTTACACAAAAGGTGAGGCTGTGTGAACACACTTTTTTTGTTGTTGTTTTAAAAAAATATACTGAGCCATGGCCCTGTCAGTGGCCCCTGAAACCCCCCTGGTGACTTTCCAGGAAAGGACAGATCCAAAGCAGGCAGGGAGGTCACTTGATGCTTCAGCTGCTTGTGGGAGACGTTATTCTCCAAAATGTGATGCTTGTAAATGGATGAAAAGGCCAGCCTGTGCTACCATGCTGGGGATCACTGCCGCGTGTCAGTTATGTGGGTGCCTGTTTTGCGATTAGTTTTTAAGACTTAGTCATTAGATTCACACAGGGGACCTTGTAATCACTTAATTACCAGTGTGCTTGCTGTATAATAACGTCAAAGGTGTCTTGTCATTTTTATTTCATGTTTTGTTCAAGTGTCTCTGTGACTATGTCCCAAATGAAATAACCTTCAAGAACAAAGTATCTCTTCTGTGATGGGGGTCTGTTTCTGGGAGAAATAAGATACAAACTCTGGTTGATGAGCAGAGAGAAAGGGCCAGGAAATGAGGGCAGAGCAAAGGGGATGGGAACCAGAGGAAGAGGGAGAGAATGAGAAGCTGGGGTGGGGTGTGGTGGGCATAGTGGTGGCCACAGAAGAGATGAGGTTGGAGGGAGGGCTGGGGAGCAGTCCAGGAGATGCACTGATAAGCTGAGAGATACACACATAGACTCAGGTAGACAGATCCAAATAGAGACACATAGAGATTAACCCCTGATCAGAGAGAGAGAGAGAGGCACTGGTTTACTGGTCTGGACAGACAGTAGAAACTGGTCCTTGTTTTTATGTTATGCAATCATCCATCATCTTATTGAGGACACTTTTACCTGTTTGCTTCTTTCTGGCTTTAAAGCTCTATAACTCGTCTGTGTTTGCATATGTGCAGACTATTAAGGAAGCTGGCTCTTGGACAGGTGAGATTTGAGAGCCTGTATAAGTAATTAGCATAATCTCTGGGGCCAGACCATCTGTTTGAATCCAAGCCTTGCCACCTACTTGCTCGGTGACTTGGGCAAGTAACATAATCTCTGTGTCTCAGTTTCTTCTTAAAATGGAGTTAATAAGTGTCTACCGCATTGGTTGCTGTGAGGATTAAAGGAGATGATGTATGCAAACCCGTGGGAACATGGTACCCCTCAAGTATCGCCTGGTATTATTACTGTACTTGTAAAGTGATCCTGGATGTTGTGGCACCAATTTTCCTCTGAGGGACACTGAGGTGTTCACAGAGGTGTTCACTGAGGTGTTCACAGAGGTGTTCACAGAGGTTAGTATGCTCTTCTGGCTACTGAAGAGGCTTCATGTTCCCATCTGGGGCTTTTGGCACTGACCCTTAATGCCATCTGAGGAGAGAGTGAAAAGGTAGTCATGTGCTGTGAATAAAGAGTTTCAGCCTCTAGTCCAGCTCTTGTAGGGACTAGCTATGAGACACGTTTCTTTGGATCTCTTAGATTATGGTCTTTCACTAGGTGATTGATATTGAGTCCTTTCTGGTGTGTGAGTTTTATGATTTGGCTATTATTTTACTTCTGTGCAAAAGTTTTGTGGACTTAAGATTCTTGAAAAGATCGGAGATGGATCATACAAGAATCCCTGGAAGGAAGACGTGTGTGTGCTGTGGTATACTGTTGACCCTTGAGCAACATGAGTTGAGCTACACATTATATGCAGATATTTTTTAGTAATAAATACTGCAGTACTTACTAGACAATCTGTGGTTGGTTGAATTCTCAGATGCAGCCAAACTGTAGATGCAAAGGGCTCACTCCACTATAAGCTATATGCAGACTAAGCCCCGAGTTGGTCAAGGATTAACCATAGATAAAGAAAAGGATAAGAAATCCGACTTCTGTAGTCATGCTGGTCATCATGACTGTTGACATTATTTCCATTTTTAAACCTTTTCTGCTAGAGAGGGGGCAGAGTTTGAAAAGGAGCTACATCAAGATGTGCTGTGGAATGGAATATTATTCAATTATAAAAAGAATGAAATATTGCTATGTTATAGCCACATGGATGGACCTTCAGTTCAGTTTAGCTGTTCAGTCGTGTCTGACTCTTTGCAACCCTATGGACTGCAGCACACCAGGCCTCGCTGTTCATCACCAACTCCTGGAGTTTACTCAAACTCATGTCCATTGAGTTGGTGATGTCATCCAACCATCTCATCCTCTGTCGTCCCCTTCTCCTTCTGCCTTCAATCTTTCCCAGCATCAGGGTCTTGTCAAATAAGTCAGTGCTTTGCTTCAGGTGGCCAAAGTATTAAGAGTTTCGGCATCAGTCCTTCCAGCGAATATTCAGGACTGATTTTCTTTAGGATGGACTGGTTGGATCCCCTTGCTGTCCAAGGGTCTCTCAAGAGTCTTCTCCAACACCACAGTGCAAAAACATCAGTTCTTTGGTGCTCAGCTTTGTTTATAGTCCAACTCTCACATCCATACATGACTACTGGAAAAACCATATCTTTGACTAGATGGACCTTTGTTGGCAGAGTAATGTCTCTGTTTTTAATATGCTGTCTAGGTTGGTCATAACTTTTCTTCCAAGAAGCAAGTGTCTTTTAATGTCATGGCTGCAGTCATGATCTGCAGTGACTTTGGAGCCACCCCCGCCACCCCCATCCCCCACCAAAATAAAGTCTGTTACTGTTTCCTTTGTTTCCCCATCTATTTGCCATGAAGTGATGGGAACTGATGCCATGATCTTCATTTTCTGAATGTTGACCTTTAAGCCAACTTTTTCACTCTTCCTCTTTCACTTTCATCAAGAGGCTCTTTAGTTCTTCTTCGCTTTCTGCCGTAAGTGTGATATCATCTGCATATCTGAGGCTATTGATATTTCTCCCGGCAATCTTGATTCCAGTTGGTGGTTCATCCAGTCCAGCATTTCTCATTATGTATTCTGCATATAAATTAAGTAAGCAGGGTAACAATATACAGCCTTGACATACTCCTTTCCCGATTTGGAACCAGTCTGTTGTTCCATGTCCAGTTCTAACTGTTGCTTCTTGACCTGCATACAGATTTCTTAGGAGGCAGGTCAGGTGGTCTGATATTCCTATCTCCTGAAGAATTTTCTGCAATTTGTTGCGATCCACACAGTCAAAGTCTTTGGCATATTATGCTTAGTGAAATAAGACAGAAAAATGATACCACTTAGATGTGGAATCTAAAAATTATATAAATGACAGTATATGCAAAACAGAAACAAAGTCACAGATGCAGAATGCAAATTTGTGATTACCAATGGGGACAAGGGAGGAGGGAGGGACAAACTAGGGGTATGGGATTAGCAGATACAAACTACAGTATATAAAATAAATAAGCAACAAGGATATGCTGTAGAGTACAGGGAGTTATGCTCACTATCCTGTGATGGTCTATAATGGAGTAGAATCTGCAAAAATTCTGTCACTGTGCTGTGTACCTGAAACTAACACAATCTTGTAAATCAATGGAATTTCAATGAAAAAAGGTGAACTGTGGGGCAGGGTCTTAGTTCATAGAAGGTAAATTTTTATCCTTTAAAGCTGAGTCCTGATCTTGTAATTTAGCACAGGTAACCTGTTTGTTCGACCTAAGCGAGTGTCAACACTGACTATGCCTGTCTCTGGCGCCTTTTATCTCCCTCTCTATTACTATCTCAGCTTCTTCCGGCTGTCAGATGTTCACCACGGAACCCTGTGTGTCTCAGTCAACAAAACTGCCTCTTGCCCTTTCCCTAAGGCAGCCAAACTCTTCTTGCTGCTTCCCTTCCTGGGTAGTGATGCCAGTGTGGTTGACTGAAAAAAATGTAGCTCTCCAGGTCATTCTTGGATTTGAAAAGAGAATTCCTTTGAACTTGGAACTTTGAGGAAGATAGTGTTTGAGCTGGGAGCTTTGAGAGTCTCTTCCCAGTCACAGGCCGCTCACTGGGCTGTACCTTTCTACCTCAAATCTAAGTAAATTGCCAGGGTCTAGAGTACCCAAAGGCACGATTGGGTTGGAGTGTGTAAAGGTAACCTAGTGGGGAAGAACATAGGCGAGTTGACTGACAAAGCTAGGTAGGAATTCTATTTTTGCCCTGGTTACATCAGAGTCTCAGTTTATTTGTCGGAAAATGGGGGAAATAGTGACAAAGAATATAGTCGTCGAGAGAGGATTAAATGTATTAATGTATCCAAGGATGTTTGCTCATTTATGGCACGTAGGGAATACTTGTATACGGTGGCAATGACTCAGGGCTAGCTTCCTGAGCACGGGACCTGTAACACGGTTGCACAAGGCATCCTTCAGCACAGGGGGGCCCTGTGCTGGGGTTAATGCTTTTGTCTCTGTCTTAGAATTCTTCATAAATTTGAACAAGGGCCCAGAAGTTATGTAGCTAGTCCTGCTACTCCTGGGCTACTTTTGACCTCTGCTCACTCATCTGGTCCCGCTTGCTACACACCTCTCCCCTTGCTTGTTGTTTTCTCAGGCCTTAGTTAAAGGATCTTTTCTTTGCGAAAAGAACTGTGGTTCACAGCCTCTGGAATATTCAGATACAGATATCTTTTGTTGCCTCCACTTTTAGAAGTCACTGATTAAAGGTCTTTTAGAGCACATCCCCTCTAAAGTCAAATAGCAAAAATTACCCCAGGTAGACAAGAACCCTGTGAAGATGTGTGATTGAAGACATTTAGGTGGAAAGTCTCGCAGTGTGCCATGTCCCTCCCCCTCTGCCTTCCCCCGTGCTCATTATCAGACTCTGTCAGCCACTGTCGGGCTATATCCCTTTGTCATCTTTCTCACAGAGGGTCCTGACTTGAGTTGCTCCCCATAATGGTGACCTATGATTATTCAAAGAAGTTTTTAGAAAATATACTGTTTTTGTTTGGAGTTGGGAGACTAGAGAGAGGCACAGAGCAGCCCACAGGCATACCCATGGATTCACCTTCTCTGTGTGGGTAAACAGGATGAGCCTTGGCTTGAATCTAGATAAATCTTGTAACAACTTGGTCCTCAGGTTCCCTGACTTATGGTTTCTGAGTGTGGTTGCTCAGTTGCATCTGCCACTTTGCAACCCCATGAACTGTAGCCCACCAGGCTCTACTGTCCATGAAATTCTTCAGGCAAGAATACTGGAGTGGATTGCCATTCCTTTCTCCAGAGTATTTTCCCAACCCAGGGATCGAACCCAGGTCTCCCACAATGCAGGCAGATTCTTTACCATCTGAGCCACCAGGGAAGCCAGTTTTGTCTAAATTTAGCATTCTTAGAGTAGACTAGCACATGTGCATTAATCACTAAATATCAACTTAAGGACAGGGGAATTCTTTGGAAAATCAAAGACAGGTCTCCCATCAGAACTTGAGAAGTGTTGGGGTCTGCTTGCTTTCTTTATTGCAAAGGCCCCCCAGGCCTGCCTGGACCTCTGGGTTGCAGAGCAGCACATTTGGACACTAAAAGTGGTGGGTGGCCTGGGAGCTCTGCTCCAGGTGTGAACTAGGAGTTCAGACTATTCCCAGCCTTAGTATTCTCTAGGGCCCCTGCTGGGCAAGAGGGGCCTATAGGTATACGGGACCCCATGGGCTATCTATGTGTTCTTAGCTGAGAATTGGAATGGAAACTTCCATAAATGTGCTCTCTAGGACTGAGACAGGCATAGCAGAGAAGGAGTCAGGGTTGACTTCTTTTGCTGCCTGTGCGTTATGTAAATGTTATCAGCTAGTGGACAGAGAACAGAAAGCAAGTGGGCAACCTCGAATGGCGGTTGTATTTTGGAAAGCATGAATGAGTACTTGGCTTTTTCATTAAGTTTGCTATTGTGGGGCTCCTCCTATGCATAAGACATCTGTATTTTAGTGTCTCTGAGCCTTGTCTTGCTTCCTCAACTGGAGTATAAACTGTGGCTCTTCTGGGCTGCTGACTGGTTGCTCGTCTTGAGATTTGGCAGGTGATCTGTTCAATACAGCCCTTCATCCAGTGATTGTTAGGGTAAAGTTAATACTCCTACAAGGTCAATAATCTGTTCCAGGTCACTTAGTCTTACGTGAAGCCTTGGGAGCCCAGCCTCTCCAGGCGCTAGTATCTAATGGTCTGTGGGTCACACCAAAGCCCACCAGCCCACTTTCTGGTATTTACACTGATGCTACCACTTCTGTCTTACAGGTGCTCACGTCATGCCGAGCCTTCCTCGTCACAGCACGAATCCCCACCAAGGTGAGTGTTGATGAGTTTCCTCCTTCCAACACGCATACAGCCCAACACAACACACACTCGCTTCTCAGTTGCGTAGACTTACGATTTAGGCCAGTATGTCCAGAGTTCTCTTTGCACAACCTTATTTTCCTTCCTTCTCCCCAGAACCACCTGCATATCTCCTTTGTCCCCCATCTGTGTAGAGCATCCAAGAAAAGCAGCGAAGCATTTCGTGCTCTGTATCCTCAGGGCTGGTGAATTTCAATGATTTTCCTCTCAGCTGGGGCAGGGTTTATACTTTGATCAAGTCTGGTTCTTATTTCCTTGGGTCTAAAAAGGCCCAATTTGCTAAGGCTTTGACACGTGGGGAATAACCATCCTAACTCATAAAGAGTGTATGAGCGGAAATGTAGCTACCTAGTCCTCCTCCATGGTGGAGGACTCTGGTGTAGCCTCTAAAAAATAACTGAAAATACAGTTTTAGAGGTGTTCCCTCTAGAAAATAACATGATACCACTTGGTTCTTTAAAAAGACTAACATCTTCCATGAGATGTCCTTCATTATAGGGTGCAAATTAACATTTGAACTGATAGCTTGTGAATTAGGCACCACAATTGCTTCTTTTATTTCCTTTATGGTCACAGAAAGGTTTTGACCTGTTTTATAGGATATGAACTGAATGGTAACAAGAAATTGGGATTTTTTTTTCCCCTAAAAAATAATGATAGCTATATTTATTGAATATTGTTTTAGTAAATAAGATGATCTCCCTATAAATAAGTTATGAAAGCCATGTGGTAGGTCTCATTATTCTTCTTGTCTTACAGATGAGGAAACTGAGGCACAGGGAGGGAAGGTAGCTTGCCTGAGGTCAGGCTTACACCAGTTAGTGACAGATGCATGGTTCTCATCAAAGCATGGGAGCAGGGGCTTTGCATCGTTAAAAGTACCTTGTTATCACCAGAATTTAGTTAGTTATCTACCAAGTATATTTTAAGTACATTATCTCACTCAATTCTCATAGTAGCCTTGTAGGTGAGCTATTAGAAAAGAGCCCCAAAACTACAGAGCTGGCTTATCTGAGTATTTGCAAGTAATGTATGGCAGAAGATTTAGACTCACTAGCCTCCTCTTTTCAACTTTCTACTGAGCTGAACTTGCCTCACTTGCCGTCAAATCCAGGAAGATGGGGAAGATTTGGAAGATGCTTTCAGCCTCATTGGACTATGATGTTTGGGTTGCATCATGTTTCTAGTCCTTTCTTCTTAAAATTGAATATTTAGCCACTGTCTTGTGAAGACTTTCTTATGTGCTGGACACGGTGGACCTTGTAGGACTGACTGATGATTTGCATGATTTTCACTGAATTTTGAGAAGGTGCCAACCCAGTGTTTGCTAATCAAAGGTTGCGGGTACCTGGTGCCTTTTTTCTTTCTAATCATGCAAATATTAAATTTTCACAGTTTCTCTAAGGAATGAGACTTTATATTATCCCACCTCTTTTGATAATACAGAGTGAGGCTTTATGTTTATAATGTGTTATAAATGAAATCAGTTATGTGAATGATTTTGGACTAAATTACCCATACGCTAAAGTACATGAAGGCAGTGTATAAGGAAGTGAGTTAACCTTTATTGTACTGATGAAAAATTAATTAAGGAAAGAAAATAGTCAAGCAGTCTATTGACTGGAAGGCTCCTGAATGTTTACCCTAATTAAAAATGTTATCACCTCTTGAAGAGTCACGTGTCTCCCTTCTGTTGCCCCCTCCTTGCTCTGCTCTTGAGCAAATGACCACTTTGGTCCCATGATATATATAACATTCACACTAGCCGGGCTAGAGCAGTTTGGTTCTGATTTCTGATATTGTCAGCATCACAAAGAAAGAAAGGTAGACCTTCTCTCAGAGTGACCCACGGGTAGGCTGCCCTGGAGAGAAGCTAGTTTTCATGTGTCACAGCATACCTTGGTTAAGAAGCAGGGCCAGTGTCAATGAAATTCATTTTTCTGGGGAAATAATTATATTCAGAACAGTAGTGTACAACAGCCTCTGGTTTTCACACAGGTTTCTTTTCTTTTCTTCGGAGCTGATTAATTAAACATTTTCTTTTCTCTCTTTATAGTCAGATGTACCTCATACGCAGTCAAATGTGCAAAATAGAAACGTGCAACTCTGTGATTAATCACCAAGCAGAGACCTCTGCAGCCACATGCAGATGAAGAAATAGAACTTTGCCATTCCCCCTAGAAGGCCCCAACTCTGCTTAGGGGATGGGGAGTGGGTTATTGTCAGGGGAGGGTCTGCAGGGAAGCGGGGTTGAAAGATGACCCCACGTCAACCAGGCAGTGGAAGGGATCTCCCACTGGTCAGAGGTTTACCAGTTGACAGGAGCACAGTGCGTCTGGGGAGCTGGGGTATGGGCCCAGGACTGAGGAGGCTGTGGAGGAAGGGAAACTGGCCAGGAAGATGGGCAGTCATGACACGGGTCACTGCATGCAGAGTAGTGGGAGTTCCTGGAGGAGTGTCTCATAATCACGGTTAGATTGGCTCTGCTGCCTGTCGGGTGGGGCCTGTCTTGCTAGGAGTAGAGGTGGGGTGAGCTAGAGGATGGGAGAGAGCTGTAGGTAGCCTGGGCCCATTCCTTCCTCATACCTAACCGATTCCTAGTACCTGTGGTTCTCTTTTAAAGGTGCCCTAGGTCTCCTGCAGCCTGCCTGGGTCTCCACTTCCTCAATAGTCCCCCTGCCTGCTCCTGCTCAGGGGTGTTCTTTAAGTTCTCCCTCAGGGTGGCCTGGAGTCAGGGGAGGGTCAGTGACGGGCTGAGAGCACAACCTATTAAATAGCACCTATTAAAAAGAGCCCTCAATGAGATTAGAGAGAATGCCTTGGACCTGTTTATGACCTCAGTCAGAGTGTCTCAAAGATTCCCCTCCTCACCATTCATTGTTAAGATCAATAACCCTTGATTGTTATGATCAATAACAGACTCAGCCTGTCCTCCCTCATCCCCAAAACTGCAGAGTCTGTTTCCCATTTCAGCCTTGCCTTCATTCTCTGAATCCTTCTGTGCCTTTGCAGATTCTTTTTCTTCTGCCTGGATTTCCCTTTTCTGTTTTCCTTTGTTGGACACACTTGAAGTCGTTCTTCAGGGCCTAGCTGGAATGTCTCAGTGCTTTCCTGGCTCCATGGCACTTGGTTTATTCCAGGGACAGCCCTGAGGGGCAGGAGAAGCATCTTAACTGACCTCCAGCTGACCTTTCCCAGCCAGACTGACCACAGCTGCCCATGCCAGCCCTGGTGATGCTGACCGCTGCCAGCTGCATCTTCGTAGCTGCTAGGCTGTAAGAGAGTGCAGGTCCTCCCAGACACCTATTCCCACCAGTTGAATGAGATGCCCACTAAGAGTCAGTGGTTTGTTTCCAAACCTATTCACAGTAGTTATAATTACAGTTTTAAATTAAAAAAATATATATTTCACATATCAATGAAATAGGCTGTAGAAAGAGAGAGCATCTATGAATTATTGAATGTTGATCAAATCATTCATTTAAAATATTACTGTTGTGTTAAGGACCAGGCATCTGTTAAAGGCCAGGGGCATGGGAATATTGGCAACCCACTCCAGTACTCTTGCCTAGAAAATCCCATGGATGGAGGAGCCTGTTGGGCTACAGTCCAGGGGTCACAAAGAGTCGGACACGACTGAGCGACTTCACGACATGGGAAAGATAATCACCTAGAGAACTTAGGCCCTCGTATTGCTTTTGCAGTGTCTTCAAGTTCTCACTCCATTTTTAAAGAGCTTGCATTGAAAGTTGATGCTGTGCAGTTATGAGTGTGGCCCACAGAGGAAATGCCTTTGAAGGGCCAGCCCAAGGGGCTTGACTCAAAGAAGAAACTTGGCACTATGTCCAAGGCTGGCAAATAAAAATATGCTTATAAGATTTAATTTGAAATAAATGGGAAAGTAGAGAGATACTTTATTTAGAAACGAATTCCTGCTTTGAATGAGTTTTCAAACCTCACCAAGTATTGATCTTGATAACGATAGGGAAGAAGATATCCACTCTAATTGAATGTTTAAGAGATGTCTCCAAGACTGCATTTAATTCTGGGAGGATGAGATAAATGTGTCATTTCTCTTGCCCGTCTTGGCACATAGTAGGCCTTCTGTAACTATCTGTTGGTTCAGTGATGTGAATGATGAAGAGTGAATTTATCTTTCTACCTCCAGCCCTCATCTTCATACTTCAAAGCGTTTAACTGGAGATTCAGAGGTCCTCTGTTCTAAAATTGATCCTACCAAATGTCTAAAGGTACAGCATAGCACCAGCAGGCAGAGCTATGGGTCCTATGGATTTGGTTCTAGGTGGGTTCTTTCCCCATTACTTTTCTTGTTTTAAAGCAAGAGAGTGAAATAAACTGATCCAACTCAGTTCTGCCCATTGTCTTTAGTCCTCGGTTCTGTGACTGTTTGCTGTACTCAGATGAAACACTGAAAAACTGGGAGAGAGATTAGTGGCAGTTTTCCAGGAAAAACAGGCAAAGAGTGAGAGACTGGAGATATTTTGAAGAAAAAGAAATGTTGATTATAGGAGAAGCGAGGAAGGAGCATGTGTTATTAAAATAGAAAGGAAATAAATCATAATTTATGCATATACAAGGACAGAAGACTTTTATTTATTAATAACTGTGTTTAATTGGAGCACAGATTAAAATTCCTAAATACTGTGTTTTCCTAAATCCATTTAAAATAGGCACTTTAACCCAAAGGGGTAAGGGTTTAGAAAGAAAGGAAAACCAACAGTGTCTTTATCCTGATCTGATTTGCTGAAGCAACATCTTGAAAGAAGAGAAAAAAGTCTATTTAGATGGCTCCCTTCATACAGTCATTCCGCAGTAAATAAATAATGGAGTAGAAGTACAGAAACTTTCCATGGGGTTTGTCCTTGGATGAAATTTTAAAAAGTCAGACTTGGCATTTCCTTTTGGCCCTTTAGGAAAGTTACTAATGCTTTTTTTTGAAATATGATAGGTCAAAGGTCATGTCATATTGAATGAATGGAGATATTAAACCAGCCTACCTTCAGAAGATGCCCAATATTTTGTTTGCACTTGGACTGTTTCTAATTGTAGCAGTTTTACTTTGAATTATAGGTTTTAACACCCTTATTACAGGTCTCTTTCCTCCCCCTCCCTCAATGCAGCTCGAGGTAACCTTCAGCTACTTGGAGATTCACGGTGTCATCTGCAGCAAGCCAGCTCAGGTGGGTATGAACAACCTGTTTGTCATTATTCCAAGGTCAGAACCTTTCTTGAGTTTCTGAAACTAGATAATACCTTCTGTTTGGTTCACTAATGAAAGTTTCTTGAGATAATGTGGAAAAACAAGATAAGGGAAAATGGAGTTTTTGAATGAGAGACTCAACAGGGGCTGGGTGGGCAGGGGTCAGGAGTTCATGATAAAAGAAGCAGCTTGTTCTCCTAACTTAGTATGGAAAGACCTAATGAGCTCTTATATTACCTGGCAATGTAGATGTGAGAGTACGGTTCCTTAGAAATGTTGTACAAGTTTTAGCACTAAAATTTCATAGCTATTCTATAATACTATGTAAGATCTTTCTGGGAATAGAGTGATCAAGAGAACTTTTTGATATTAATAAAATATAGATTTTAAAGGACAACTTTATTGAACTGTAACATGCAGTCAACTAAAATGTGCAGCTTGATAAGCTGTGACATGTGGAGCCATGAAACAATTACCACAATCAAGATACTGAACATCTTCATCACTCCCATGCATCACTCTCGCGCATCTTAGTAAACATTTCCTCTGGCCCCTCCTCATCTGTAATCACCTACAGGCATCTGCTCTCAGCCACTAATTGCTGAAATTTTATGAGTAGAATCATAGTGTGTGTGCCTCCTTTTAGCCAGTGTATTTATTTGGAGAATGATTAATTTTGTTGCATATCTCAGTAGTTCATTCCTTTTTATTGCTGAATAGTGTTTCATTGGATGGCTGTATCACAGTTTATCATCCAGTGATGGACATTTGGGTTGTTTCTAGCTTTTGGCTGACAAGCAAAGGTGCATTGGGCATTTATTTACAAATCATTGATTGGACATTGGCTTTTAGTTCATGTGGGTAAATATCTAGGAGTGGAATGGCTGAATTGTATGGTAGGTGTCTGTTATCTTTTTATGATGCTGCTAAACTGTTTTCCAAAGAGACTGTACTATTTTATATCACCACCAGCATGTAAGAGTTCTAGTTCCTTCACATCCTCTGCAATACTGCTATGATCTGTGCTTTAAATTTTAGCCATTTTAATAAATTTGTAGTTTTTTAATTTGTATTTTCCTAGTGACTAACAATATTGAGCATTTTATCTTTTTTTTTTTTGCTGTCATATATCTTTGTTCAAGTGTTGGTTCAAATCTTTTGCCATTTTAAAAATTAAGTTCTTGTTCTTTTACTAGTTCTTTGTATAGTTCGAATACAAATCCTTTATTAAACATGATTTGTACATATTTTCTCTTGGTCTGTGGCTTTTTTCATTTTCTTTACAGTGCTTTCTAAAGAGTGGACTTTTAAAATTTTGATGAAGTTCAGTTTGCCTGTTTTCTTTCATGGATCATGCTGACATCATATTGAATAAATTCTTGATTAACTTAAGGACACAGATGGTCTATATCTTCTCAGGTGCTTTATAGCTCTAAGTTATACGTTTAGGTCTATGATCCACTTTGAAGTATTAATAATTTCTGTATATAAACCAATATGTCGATCAATTTTTTAATGTATATATTTCTACTTGTTTCAGTAATGTCTGTTTGAAACTGTCATTTCCCCACTGAACTTTCACTTTTGTTGAAGATCAATTGTACACATAAATGTTGGTCTTTCTCTGGTCTCCTTGGTCCTTTTAATCCTGTCCCTCAAGTCTGTTTGTCCTTATGTTGATCTTGCATTGTCTTGATTACTGTGGCTGTTATAGCAAGAACTGAGATCAGATAGTGTTAGTCCTCCAATTTTGTTCTTCTTTTTCAAAATTGTTTTGTTCTTTGCATTCCATATGAATTTTAAACTCAGCTCAGTTTCTACAAAAGGCCTGCTGAGATTTTGATTGGGATTATATTGTGTCTATAAATCAGTTTGGAGAGAATTGATGTCTTAATAAAATGGAATCTCTGATCCAAGAAAATTATTTTCTCCATGTCATTAGGTCTTTTAAAATTTATCTTGGTAGTATTTTGTTGTAGCTTTCGGTATACAAGTCTTATATATCTTTGTCAAATTTACTGATATAAAGTTGTTCATAATATACACTTGTTCGCATTTAATTATCTGTAGATTATCTTTCATGATGTTGATGGTTTGGTTCTTCTCTCTTTTATTTTCCATATCAATCTGGTTAGAGGTTTATCAATTCTTTTGGTCTTCTCAAGGAACTTGCTTTTTGGTTGTATTCACTTTTCTCTATTGACTTCATTGATTGTTTTATATTCCATTGATTCTTACTCTGATGTTTTTGTTTCCTTCTATTAAAAAAAAAAAAAAACCTCTAAAGAAAATGTGTGTGTGTGTGTGTGTGTGTGTTTGTGGATAACGTTCCTAAAAGAAATTGTCGAAATTGTCACTTTATGTTGATTGAGATTGCATACAAATCCTTGGAACGTTTCCACAGTTCATCTTAAAGCAATGTTTTATCCTATCTGTTTATCATTCTCCAGGAACTGGAGTTTGGAAGGAAAATTATAGCTCCATATGTTTGCCCAAATGGGCAAACATATGCAGGAGTGATCACTCATGAGTGATGACATAACCAGGGCCTTCCTGATGGTCTTAATTCAGGAATGTTTATGTTTATGATTTTGGGGTTGTGATGGGAACAGAAGGGTGGTATTGAAATGTCAATGCCAAGGTTATATTCAGAATATGATTAGACTGTGCTATTTAATTATGAGAAAGGAAGTTGATACAGCAAGATCAATTGTTGCGTGTGGCTGCTGAAACTGATCACACTTACGGTGCTGTGCCTTCAAAATGTCCAGCATTCAGAGGAATGAGGGTTAAGACAATCTGCCTCAGTCCCGTGG
Organism: Nanger dama; assembly: GCA_917880005.1. Classification (NCBI taxonomy): domain Eukaryota; kingdom Metazoa; phylum Chordata; class Mammalia; order Artiodactyla; family Bovidae; genus Nanger; species Nanger dama. Next base: position 5,780,429 of record CAKJTW010000032.1, on the reverse strand, counting down.
GGCTGTTCTGTCACTGTAAGTACCACAACAGCAGCTCTACAACATCACTTCAGTCTGACTTTATGCATGGTGTGGGCCTTGAAAATGAAATTACTATCTAGTGAAACAGTGGGACTGTTTTCACAAAGGAGCTAGCAATCCAGACACTGGCAATATGAGTCACTTAGTGGGATTCAAGATTTGATATTTTAAAATTGCCTGTGGTGGTTTTTAAAAAATACCGATGCTTCAGCTATTGGGTGTTAGGCTACAAAGATGTGTTGTACAGCACAGGGAATATAGTCCATATTTTCCAGTAACTGTAGTGTAACCTTGAAAATCTGTATAAAAAATGAAAAGATGTGCCTCCAGCAACCCTAGTCCCTCCTCTGCCACATACACACACTCGCACACATATTCACTCACGACGGTTAGGATTCCATATGTCTGAAGTGGGCATTTGGGTCTGTTGTGTCCCACAGGTTGAGAATGAATAACCCATTATTACCTCAGGACCATTGATGTCACTGGATTTTTTTTTTTTTCCCTGATGTGAAATCATAAGAATGATGGAATCTGCCTGACTAACCTTTTTTTAGTGTTTTCTGTGATTTATTAACTTTTCGGTCACTGCAATTTTATCATTTAATTATAGTAAGTTCTGATAAGATGCAAGGAGACATATACATTTCATGGTATATTAGTGAGCGTGAGTGAATTTGGTGCTGAGTTTGTGAAATGTGATTTTTACTATTCTTTTCCTCCTCCTCGTGAAAATGTGGGAGAGCGTCATCTTATTTTAGAAGTTCCTTGCCATAACACTTTCTGATGTTCAAGTTTTCTTGCTGTCTTGCTTGATAAATAGAGATCAGTGGTTGTATAGTTTTATAGTTATAGGATTTTTGGACCATTTTTTATACAACTGAAATAGCTGCTGAATTTTCTTCCTTTTTTTTTTTTCCCCATTATAAGGTTGTTTGCTGTGTCACAGGATGATTTTGATAAACCACCTATGGCTATTTCTGTTGCAAGAAAAACGCTTCACAGATCTTTTGGCTGGGCTTTAGTAAGAACATTTTTCTGAAAGATTACTCAGGTGGTTCTAAGCAAGAGGCAGAGTGGGGTTAGAAATTTGTGTCTTAAATATTAATAGGATACTAGTGTTTATGGTACTGACTATTTTAAATGTGTATTGGACTCAGGGAATATATTCTGCTAGGTGTCTAAGAAATAATTGTTTCAAACATTCTGTTTTAGCCTCAACTGAAGTAGGAAGGCAAGGGATACTTGAGAGGGATTTCATTTTTCTGATGAAATGATTTACTGTGTTGGTCTCACCTCTATCACTTTGTTGTCATTTTGCAAAGGCGGTGACATATTATGCAAGGCTGGATGAATTCTTTTATGTGAGGTTGAATTCGAAGGCTTCAGTTCTTCCCACCTGTCACCTTTTTTCCTTCCCTGTCATTCTATTCACTCTTGTACAATTAAGGATGATTAGGTGTTAAGATTAAGTGGAATTAGAATAAGCTAGTTACTAATTATCCATACCCAAACTGTGAACTGCATAGATGCACTAGATGTGATGAAAGAAGTAGCACCTTATAGTGAAAAACATAATTACCTGATGTGGGAAGGTTGGGGGTGGGGTGTGGAATGTAGACAAGGAGGTTGTACCACAAAGTATCTGGCTTTTTAAAACATGCCTATGCCCAGACAGGTGTGTATGAAACATCAGTAGCCTTAGCCTTACTCAAGACATATCACTAAAGTGTCATGTCAGTAACTACCGCCATGTGCAAGAACGCTTGCTGCCTTTTTTGGGATAAATATCTCTTGGACCAACTTCTACAGACCAATGAAGTCTTTGTCTAGAGAATTTCAAAGGCAGTGCTGTAGTGAAAATTGGGATTTAAAAAAATGCTTTCTATTCCAGGAGCCAACTAACTGTTACAAAGTTGGTATGTATTAGATACTTGTTAACAGAGTCCTCTAAGGGTGCTTATGAAAAAGTAACATTTAAGGACTTAAATTACTTGTCTTTTTGATTTCATTTTTGACAAATAAATTGGATTGCCTTTTCTTTTAATATAAGCACTTTGAAATACAGATTATTTTTTAAAATTCAGCTGATTTTGTTTGTTTTTGTTCAGTTGCTAAGTCATGTCCAAATCTTTGCAACCCTATGGACTCTAGCCTGCCAGGTTCCTCTGTCCATGGGGTTTTCCAGGTCAGAAATGCGGGAGTGGATTGTCATTTCCTTTTCCAGGGGATCTTCCTGGACCAGAGATCATTCTTTACCACTCAGCCACCAGGAAGCTAATTTTAGGACAACCTAAATTGCATGGACAGAGGACCCTGATGGGCTACAGACCATGGGGTTGTAGAGTTGGATAGCACGGAGCTGCACATACAACCACACACACACAGCAAATCTAAAAGCTTCTTTTAAATCCAGTTGTTTAGTTGCATATTAAGGGTAGAGTTTCCCCATCATATTTTTGTACAAATTAAGTAGAAACAGGGATATACAAGGATATTTTGATGCAGTGATCATCAAAGGGATTGCATTTTACATTAATATTTTTGAGATCCAAGTTAAGGGTATCTTTTTCCTTTAAAAAGAAATGACTTGAACAACTTTTTATTTGGAATGTGTTTCTAGTCAGTCTAATGTCTCTTTGTGATCTACTCTTTCTATCAGGTTGTTTTCTTCTTATTTGTAAGCCTAGCTATATGAACTCAATTTAGCATTTTGGTATAAGTTTTGGACATCTCCACCAGATAATTATAGAACTGAGTCTTCACCTAGCATGACTTTTATTAACCTGTTCCCTCTGTATAATCCTTTCCAAATATGAAGCTTTTATAACACTTGATTTTTCTTTTGTTATCAGGGAAAAGATTTTGCCCTTTACTTAAATATCTCATGATGTCTTATTTTTAAAGCATGTTTTCAAAAAATGGAACTACCAGCTTGTCCTCCAGTATTCATCGAAGGAGGTATTCTTACTTACACTAGATGGTAGGGATATAACAGACTTTGTAAGTCAAGGTAAAATCTTGGTAAAAGAAGTCACCCACAAATGTGGATATTCATTCTCTATCATTGAGGGGATCTGTTTGAATGTGCAGTTTGGCCCTTAGAGACACTTGCTTCAGTTTCTGGATATTTCTGACAAACTAACCACTCTACCCAGACAATTCGTTGAATCTTAAACTTAAGAGCATTATTTTAAGAAATTGCTTCTTAAAATTTGGTATTTTATTAGTATATATCAGCATGAGCACAGAAGTATCCTGTTATGCAAAGTTTCAATTTCTGTAGTTTCAGTTACCCATGGTTAAGCATGGTTGGAAAAATGGAAAAATCTGGAAATAAACAATTCATAAGTCTTACATTTCATGCTGTTCTGAGTAGTCTCACATACATGCTGTTCAAGCATGTATGAAATCTTGCACTGTCCTGCCTCATCCCACCCAGGACTTGAATCATCTCTTCATTCAGTGTTTGTCATGCATTAGTCACATGGTAGCCAGCTAGGTTATCAGACCAACTGTCATAGTATTTCAGTGCTTGAGTTCAAGTAACCCTTATTTTATAATGGCCCTGAAGCATAAGCGTCATAATATTGGCAATTTGGATGTGCCAAAGAGAAGCCACAGAGTGCTCCCTTTAAATGAAAAGGTGAAAGTTCCTGACTTAATAAAGAAAGAAAAAAATTATATGCTGAGGATGCTTAGATCTGTGGTAAGCACAAATCTTGTATCTGTGAAATTGTGAGGCAAGAAAAGAAATTTGTGCTATTTTGCTGTTGAATCTCAAATTGCCTAAGTTATAGCCATAGAATGTGATGAGTGCTTAATGAAGATGGAAAAGGCCTTAAAGGAAACCATTGACAAAGCAAAAAGAAAAAGAATCTAATGAATGAGAGAAAATATTTGCAAATGACTGATAAGAGGTAAATATTCAACATATATAAACAACATACAGCTCAACATCAAAAAAAAATCTCATTAAAAATTGGGCGGAAGTGAATAGGCATTTTTCCAAAGAGGAAATGCAGATGGGCAAAAGGCAGATAAAAAGATGCAAAACACTGCTATCGTCAGAGAGATGCAAATCAAAACTACAGTGAGATACCACCTGACACTTGTCAGAAAGATTGTCATCAAAAAGAATACAAATAACAAATACTGGCGAGGAGGTGGAGAAAAGAGAACCCTCATACATGATTGGTGGGAATGTGAATTGATGCAACCACTGTGGAAAGCAATATGGTGGTTCCTCAAAAAACTAAAAGTAGAACTACCATAGGATCCAGGAATTTCACTTCTAGGTATATATCCTAAAGAACCAAAACAATAATTAAAAAGATCCATGCACCCCAGTGTTCATAGTAGCATTATTTACAATTGCCAAGGAATGGAAGCAACCTAACTTTCTTCCAACAGGTGAATGGATAGCAAAGATGTGATATGTACACACATGTGCATATACACACAGAGTATAATACTACTTAGTCATAAAAAGAATGGGACTTTGCCATCCGCAGCAACGTGGATGAGCTTGGAGGGATCATTACTAAGTAATATAAGAAAAACAAATACTGTATGGTATCACTTATGTGTGGAATCTCAAAATTACAGCAAACTAGTAAATATAACAAAAAAGCAGACTCACAGATCTGGAGGAGAAACTAGTGGTTACTAGTGGGAAGGAGAGGGAAGGGGGAGGCATGGTATATGGGTAGAGGACTAAAAGCGACAAATATTAGGTAGAAAGTAAGCTACAAGGATATATTGTGCAGAGAATAGAGGCAATATTTTATAATAACTATAAATGGAGTATAAACATTAAAAGTTGTGAATCACTCTCCTATGTACCCATAACACATAATATTGTACGGCAACTATGCTTCAATTAAAGGAAAAGATGGAAAAGGCATTAAATTTGTACCTCAACTATGCTTCAATTTAAAAAAAGATGGAAACGGCATTAATTTGTCCAGTGAGATGTTTTGAGACAGACCACATTCTCATAACTTTTGTTATAGTCTATGCGATTCATGGGGTTGCAAAGAGTTGGACACGACTGAGCGACTGAATTGAACTGAACTGATGGTTATAATTGTTTTATTATTAGTTATTGTCAGTCTCTTAGTGTGCCTGATTTATAAATTAAACTCTATCATGGGCATGTATGTTTAGGGAAAAATATAGCATATATATAGGCTTCAGTACTGCCTGCTTTCCGGCTTCCACTGGGGGCCTTGGAATGTTTCCCCAAGGATAAGGGGGGTGGCTACTGTATATAGTTTACACTGTTTAAAGTAGCTTAAGGGGCTGGCCGCCTCCTTACGCAGTGTCCCACCCGGTCGTTGCAGATGGTTGTGGAAACTGAGAAGGGCAGCGTCTCCATGAAGATGGCATCACCGGAGGATGTCAGCGAGGTGCTGGCGCACATTGGCACCAACCTGCGCAAGATCTTCCCTGGACTCTCCCAGTGTGAGTGTTCCCGGGACCCGGCCCTTCCTCTTGCCCTTCATCGGGTTCCTCTCGCCTGCTCCTTCGTCTTTTTAAACGTTACACATCAAAACCCTGGCTCAATCCTGTTTTGCGCCTGAGATTGTCTATGTGACTGTTCTTTAAAGATCTGGAGTGAGGAAGGAGTTTGGCATTTCTTTAACTTCTCCTGCTAAGACTAAAACACAAACTTAAAAAAATTTTTTTTTTGTTTATTGGAATATAATTGCTTTACAATGTCATGTCAGTTGCGGTACAACCAGGTGAATCAGCCACATGTATGCATATGTCTCCTTCTCTTGGGTTTCCTCTAGGTCATCACAGAGCACGCAATCTGAGATTTACCCTACTATGAATTTTACACACAGCTATTAGCAGAATGTCTGGGGCTGAACGCTTGATAGGGAGGCATCAATTATCACATTAATGAAGAATTTTATTTTCTTCATTTTCCCTATTTTTTTCCTGTTCAGTAAGAGGAAACTTACCAACAAAACTGAACGTTAAACATAGCCTCTTTCATTTTCCTCCCACTTTTCTGAAATACGTGTTAAGGCTAGAAGTAAGTTTCTCCTGGACATGTCCTCTTATTTTTTTCTCAAGCATTTTAAACCAGGATTATATGCTTGGGTAACAGAGTTTGTACTTAGGGAGTACCTGGGTTGCTGGAAAAGGGAAGTTAGATTGACTGAGGTGAAAAGACAGCTTTCTTACCCAACATGCACAGTTAGCCTGTCAAAATCAACTCTGAATATCTTGGGACTTTAATGTTCTGCTTGTACTTGTGAAGCTCCTTAATTGTATGCCACGCAGGTGGCCTGGGAAATGTGTAATTCTCTTGGTGTTGGTTCTTGTGACTAGAGAGATTTGAAAAAGGGTGTAAAATCTTTTCATCTATGTCCCCATAGATGTCAGGAAGGAAATAGATCCTTTAAATAAATAATATAGAATAGCAAAAGAAAATAGGTCCCTGCAAAAGAAAATGACCCACTCATAATAAGGTGGAGAATATGAAACTATACTTGGAATGTTCAAGCCTTGTTTGAGTTATTTGTCCGTCAAATGTATCACCTGAGCTCATCATGAGAACTTCGGGTCCTCAGCCCTTACCTACTTCCTTGCTCGGGTAGAGGCTGATCATTGAAGGAGAGTCTGAACAGATATCAGGAACTGGCCGAATGAGGACAAACACAGCCAGGGCCTCAGTTCACATAATCCCTTCTTGAATAATCTAAGGTTGGCTATGTATAAATGAAATGATACCTGCCAAGAACTGAATTTCTGGTTTTACTTAAATCTAATTTTGAAAATAGCATCCATGATCAAAATCAAATATACAGGGCTTCCGTGGTAACTCAGCGGTAAAGAATCCGCCTGCCAGTGCGGGAGACGTGGGTTTGATCCCTGGTCTGGAAGGACCCCATATGCTGCAGAGCAGCTAAGCCCGTGCGCCACAACAACTGAGCCTGTGCTCTAGAGCCTGGGAACTGTAACCACCAACCCCACATGTCGTAACTCCCCGTGCACTGGAGTCTGTGCTCGGCAACCAGAGAGTCCATCTCAGCGGGAAGCCTGTGCACCACGACTTGAGAATAGTTCCCACTTGCTGCAGCTAGAGAAAATCAGCATATCAGCCAAGACCCAGCACAGCCAAAACAAATTAATTAAAAGTCAAACATATAAAAATAGTATATAAATATCTATAAAATACGACCAATCCCCTTGAGTATAGTCAGAATGCAGGTAGGGAAAAAAATGAAGTTTAATTAAAATTAAGATTTTGCATCAGAATCTCTGCTGTGTGTGTGTGTGTGTATGTTTTCCTCTTCCCCTTTCCCTCCCTTACATCTCTCTTCGACTTGATTAAATAAGCAAAGTTTAATCTTCACATAAAATAAAGAAGAAAATTTAAATTTAAACATCAAATCACTGTTAGCATTGCTTTGTCAACATTCCATCTTTACTGTGTGATAGTCACTATCATTGGAGGCTTCATCTCTAAGGCAATGATATTGGGAGGAAACTAGGGAAATATTTGTAGCCTAAATGTTGTTTAATCCGTTTCACAGAGATGCTTGTAATGGCGCTTCCCTTTAGGAAGTTGTTTTGTGTTATGGCCTGCAGGAACCCTGGCTGTTATCTAAAACCAAGTTAGGTTTTTCTTTTTTTTTTTTAAAACATTAAATTAAGTCATTAGGATGAGTTAGAAGTAATTTAGAAGATGTTTACTTGGGAACATAGATGAGTGAAAAACATAAGAAAAGTGAACCATCCTCAGATTTCAGAAAGGAAAAGCTCATTTAATTTGGGATGTCAAGAAAATAATGTTTGATTTGTGTCTGTTTTGATTTGTTTGGGCTTCTCTGGGGGCTCAGACAGTAAAGAATCTGCCTGTAATGCAGGAGACTCGGGTTTCATCCCTGGATCCAGAAGATACTCTGAAGAAGGGAATGGCTACCCACTCCGGAATTCTTGCCTGGAGAATTCCTTGGACAGAGGAATCCTGGTGGGCTACAGTCCATGGGCTCACAAAGACTCAGATGTGATAAGCAACTAACACTTCCACACGTTTTCCTCTTTGTTTTGAGAGGTTGACTGTTGTTGGCAGTGGGCCCCAGGGAGAGTTCTGTGGGGGAAATGGTAGAGGTTGGAGGCTGGAGGCAGATGTGAGGGCAGGCGCAACTGCAACTTTGCTTGCCTTAGGAGGTCCTCAACCAGCCTTTTGCAGTTAGAATTGGGAGACTGCAGATACCACCTGAGACAAAGATAAAGCCACCTGGAGAGGGCCCAAATAAAAGCCTCTGGGATTGGCAGTAGGGAGCTAGTGAGGGCTTTTCAACTTTAGAATAAAATGACAGCTACTCTTAAGGGAGAGTCAGTCTTGTAGCACTGCTTTATGAGCCTGGGGGAAGAGAGCCCCAAAATGGAACTGACAGGTGTCAGATTGTCTTAATATTTTTTGGGGGCAAGACTCTAGCCAGATTAATGTACTTCTCCATGCCTCAGTGTCCTCCTCTGTAAAATGGGAATAATGATACTCATGCAGCTTTGTGAGGATTAAATTAACTTCTGTTGACTGCTTAACAAATGCTCCACAAATCTTAGGTGTATAGCCTGCTATTGTTTTTACCCAGAAGCACCAGGATCAAAGCCTCCATTTAGGGAAGGAAATGGTGATGTTTGTAGGGAGATTCTTTGATGTTTATGAATTTTTAAATTATTTTATGTTTGTGTGTAAGTTGATTGCATTTCTTTAATTGGATTTTTGTTGTTAAATGTGGCCAATAACACCCTTTGTTAAGTAAGACAACAGTCACCTCCTAATATGATTTTCTTCTCAGGCTTTCAGCATATTGGATTATTTTTTCATATATATGACAGTGTGAAAGTTGGCTGGGTATTAGTGTCAGTAAGTTAGGACAGTGCATCTTTACTACCATGATAGAAATGATATTGCAAATCTCGCTTTAAGTCAAAAGCTGGTTAAGTTTGAAAGGGAAAAGGAAAACTCAGTTATCTGACTTTCTGTGACCCCATGGACCATACAATCCATGGAATTCTCCAGGCAAGAATACTGGAGTGGGTAGCCTTTCCCTTCCTTTCCCGGGGATCAAACCCAAGTCTCCCATATTGCAGGAGGATTCTTTACCAGCTGAGCCACAAGGGAAACCCAAGAATACTGGAGTGGGTAACCTATCCTTTCTGCAGCGGATCTTCCCGACCCAGGAATTGAACCAGGGTCTCCTGCACTGCAGGCAGATTCTTTACCAACTGAGCTATCAGGGAAGCCCTAAGTTTGAAAAGATGAGGTTATTATGAAGACAAGTGGCAAAATGGGAGTTAATGGGTCAACAATGGAAAGGTTCTTTACAGACTCCAGCAGTTTCTATACTTTTCTAAAGAAGTAGGTACCTCTTTGTGGTGTGGTTTGCATCAATAAAACATGTCCTCTTCTGGAGACAGCTGCATGTTGTATAGGGTGAGTGCTGGAAGTAAATTTTTGATAAACCAATTAATTTAACTGGATAAAAATAATTTTCAGATTTTTTTCCATGTCAACAATGTAAGTGTGAGGTTTGCATAGAGATCAGGCATACTTGTCACTGAGTTCACTTTTTTTGCCACATGAACTATTTTCTGACTCTTGTATAGATTAAATGCACATAATCCCTGGTGGCTCATATGGTAAAGAATTCACCTGCAGTACAGGAGACCTAGGTTTGATCCCTGGGTCGGGAAGATCTCCTGGAGAAGAGAACAGCTACCCACTCCAGTATTCTTGCCTGAGAATGCCATTGGACAGAGGAGCCTGGTGGGCTATAGTCTATGGTGTCGCAAAGAGTCAGATACGTCTGAGCGACTAAGAACACACAATGTAAATGTAGTTGGTTCAACTACATAGTGCCACCCGATTAGTAAGTGGTAGGATGTATTCCGTGGAGGGAGGAGCCTGGTGGGCTGCTGTCCATGGGGTCACACAGAGTCGGATATGACTGAAGTGTCTTTGCATGCATGCATGCATTGGAGAAGGAAATGGCAACCCACTCCAGTATTCTTGCCTGGAGAATCCCAGGGACAGATGAGCCTGGTGGGCTGACATCTATGGGGTCGCACAGAGTCAGACACGACTGAAGCAACTTAGAAGCAGCAGCAGCAGGGTGTTATTAATACAAATCCATTTGCTAGGATTTTGGTTGACGTGTTGTGACATTTATTCTGAGAGCAATTTCATGTCTGTCCTTCTGTCTTACATGCATGCCGTGTATGTATGTGTGAGTGTATGAGAGCGAGTGCCTTGTGGTGCATACACAGAAGGCTCTGCTGTTACTTTGCTGCAGGCATAACTCATGTGGGATAGATTTTTCCTTCTCTCATTTTCTGCGTCTCGTGTTCAATATGAAAGAAACAGTTGCTGCCTTCTGGATATTTAGTTCTTATGAGTTTATCTCTGGTGTAAATAAATACACTTGTTTCATGAGACTCTTTTAGTCCCTGATACCTAATTTTTTTTTTTTTTTTCCATTTCTGAAAAAAGAAAAATGAGAACTGTTACAGAAGGAGAGCTACTTGGAAAGGCTCAGACACATACTTTGGAAGGGTGGTTTTGAAGGTGAGGGAAATGCCAGGTGTAGCTTCCTCAGGCAGGAAGCCTTTCACATGGACGTCTACACCAGCTGCTTCCTTCACCCTCCAGGTGATTTCTTCTGCCCCCAAGGGTGACTCTCTAGTGCTGTTTTGGGAATAAAATTAGACTCTGGTTTCTGAACCAGGTTAGTTTATTTGCCACTATAATCCTAGGCTGCCATCTTCCTATTTCTAATCCTTCCAGCTTCCTGCCTTTTTCAGTTTTTGACTAGCTGAATTTCATCCTGTGTGTCACTGAAACAACATGCTCTACAGTTCAGCCAAAATAAAGCAAGATTTTAGAAAAGAAATGTGATCTCAGATCAAGCCCGACATAAATCGAGTTTAGTGTGTCCATGGTTTACTTAATTCATCTGTGTAAATGCTTCTGCTCCCAACTGCTCCACTCCATCTTTGCATAAAAGCTGGCTTTGCTTTCTTGTAGCCAGAAAATACCAGAATGATGGTCCTGAACCAGGGTGAACCATTCCAAATTGCCAGATTCTGTCATATCACTTTCATTAGGACCATCTTCTTAAACCCACAGTTGGCCCCAAATTGAGAACTTTCAGAATGGTGGGGGTTAATTACAGGTGTGTTCAGGTGAAATAGCGAAAAATTATGCTGCATTTAGGGGATATCATAATTTGCACAAGAATTTGAAGGAGTCACTGGCATTTGACTATAGCTGGTTATATCTGCACATGCTTCAGTCATAAAGATTATAAAGAAGTAGGAGTATTTTTCAATGCTAGCAGAATGCTTGTAATTAAATGTTTGGGTAGGTATTTGAGGTTTTCTCTAGGAGCAGAACAGGCCAACTAGGCAACTGGTCAGACTCCAGCGCATGTTATCTGGAATATTCATTCAATCAGAAAATGGAAATGACTGGGAACATTTTTCTCTACAAGGTGATTGGAATTCATAAGGGTGAGAATTATATACAGAGCCAGTATGCTTTTGACTCATTAAAGATGAAAATAACGTTCAACTAGCTTAATAAGATTAAAATAATGTTTAGTATGATTTAGTATGTTTATTTCACCCACTTGGCATCCAGGCCTGCCATGGTCCTGGGTGATTGTGACTTGCCAACAGTCTTCCTCACAGCCTGTGACCTCTTCCCTCCTGCCCACTTTACCCTTGATGGACACATCCTCGACCTGTCATCTCCTGACACGGCTTCTCCTGTGAGTGAAATCATCATTTCGTCATCTCTCTTGAACTACAGTCTCTAGTCTTTCACTTTCTCTTCCTTGGTACCCATACTTGGACTTTGGGAGGCCTCCTGGCCTTGGATCCCTTGACTTTGCCCGCTTTCCACCTCCTTTCTACCTCCCTTCCTTTCCTGTCCACCAAGCCCCATGGTGTCCATCACTTCAGCAGTACCCTGTCAATATCCTCCACTCCTCCTGTCCCCACTGTGTTCCTGGCTCGCCTGCCTGGAAAGCCGGCCCTGCTGCAGCAAGCAGACTACCTTTCCTCCACCCACCTTTGGGCAGCCGAGAGGTGCAGGAAAAGATCCCACAGCTGTTCAGCTTGCTGCCACCAGCAGTTCAGGACCTTCACTCTCCCTGGGTTCTTAACAGTCTCAGGAGGTTCTTTTTCATTTCTCAAGTTATTTACTCTCTTTATTTCCAAAGTTTGCCCCAGGCTTCTCCCCGACCCCTGTACATGTTTGTTTCCAGTACTGTCTGTTCATCTGACACTCCTTGTGTAGTCTCTGTGAGGCTCCTCTCCTCGTTGCCCAGAGAATGAAACCCCTACCCCTTCATTTGACCTCTGAGATATCCCTGTGACCTGGTTCCCACTTAGCTCCCAGACTTCTCTGTCCCCTCCTCACCGCTGCACATTATTTGCTAACTGATTTGAACTGTGTTCAGTCTCTGCTAAGCACAAGCTCCCTGGTATTGTAGTCCAGGAGAAGAGAGAGCAAACAGAACAGCTCTTCTAGGCTGCACTGCTCAGGTTCTTGCTGGATGTTTGTACTATTGAAGGACAGAAGAGGAGACTTGTACTTTAGTTTCTTGAAAATTAGTCATTTATATTTAATATATAAATAATCTCATAAATTATTATTTAATTTATTAAGTGGAACACAGCAGTTTTTAACTACTCTAATAAAATGAATGTTATGAAAACTAAATAACATGGAGACTATTTGCATTGTTAGATACCTTTAACTTCTTATTAAGTTTCTATAGTTCTCCAGCTCCCTAGTCTCAAAAAAGATGGAATTATATTTACCAAAATGAAAATGATACCCATTCTTTGTTTTTTTTTAAAAAGGTGTATCACAAAATAAACTTTTGAGTGCAATTCAGAAAACTTGATTTTTGAAATACGTTGTTGTTCTCATTGTTGTCCTTACAGAAGAATCATGAAAAAAGTCTTCATGGAGCCATCTGAGCGACTGGCCAGCCTCCAAGCTCTGTGGGACAGCCAGACGGTGACTGAGCAGGGCCCCTGTGGTGAGCGTGCCTTTTAGAACCAAAAAAATAAATGGTTGGATGGATGCCCTTTTGCCAGAAAGCTAAGTCTATTCCTAGTGTGCTACCGTAAAGGTACAATTACTTTTAAGGTGTAATTAGCACCGCACAGACTTTAGATTGGTGGACAAACGTCCTATATTTAAGCTGTATTGCATTCTGCTATGTACTTACTATAACACACAGGGAGAATCTTTGCTGTTTTCCCCAAACGGAAAGAATAATCAGCATTGTTAACGTCGGCCATATTTAAGCTTTTAAATTTTACCTTAAAAATCATTTGGTCGAAAACCTGTCACACTTCTGTTGTCTGCTTCAGGTGGATTTTCTCAGATGTATGCCTGTGTTTGTGACTGGCTTGGATTTTCATACAGGGAAGAAGTACAGTGGGTAAGTGTGTCTGTATGCACGCATGCACACACAGTCTCACACACACCTGGAGAATAGTCCAGTATTTGGCTTATTTCTCCTCCCCCTATTCATTGCTTGCTTAAAAATCTTCCTTCTTCAGATTACATAAAAATCTGCCTGTGTCATTGTCTGATTCTCTTTGTGTCTCTCTTGCTTCTCTGATCATTTGCGGGAACTATTTATATAACTAAATTGTTTCAAATAGGATGTGGATACAATTTATCTGACACAAGACACCAGGGAATTGAATTTACAAGACTTCAGTCATCTTGACCACAGGTAAGCTACTTATTTTTTCTTTCCTTTTTTTCACTCCTGATTTTGCTTTCAGTGCTGACCTTGTCCGTCAATAGTTACCTGTGTTCATTATCTCCAAAGAATCCTTTCCTAAGGGGAATCAGGAGAAGCTAAGAATCTCTGAATTTTGCTTTTTCCTGTTTCCTATGTGCTCATCACTATAAAGAGTTTGGAATGGGGTGCATGAGTGTACCTCAACTTATAAACTGTGGAAACAATTTAATTCTTCGGTTCTCATGCCAGCCCAGAAGTCTATTTAATCTACCCTGTATATAAATTCTAGTACTATTTTGCCTAATTACCATTTAGAACATTTTTCTATGAGGGAACTTTGTGCTGAAATCCTAACAAATGACTTTTAGTTTACAATTTCTTTCTGTAACCAGGATGGCTAGGGTTTATATGTATATGTTGGTGGAAATAAATTTTCTAGTAGCTGCCTTAATCATAAGGTAGATATCAACTAATATCTGGTAATAAAACCATGAAATGTGTTACAAGTTACTTGAGAGACTTTAGGTGTTAGGACATTAACTTTAATATCTTTAGGGCTGTGGCTTGTGCGATCAGACCTCAGAGAAGAACCCCAGAGAAGTTACCTCTTCTCTCTGCAAGGGCAGACTCTGCGAAGTGACTTTGCTCCCTGACAAAGCTGAGAATCTGAGAGTTGTAAACCTCCCCCACCCCCTCCCCAGACCTTATCTGATCATTTATCCCAACCCTATCTCAACCTTCTCAACCCTAGAGATGGTGCTAACTATTGTGCGTGTGTGTGTTAGTCACTCAGTTGTGTCCGACTCTTTATGACCCCGTGGACTGTAGCCCACCAGGCTCCTCTGTCTATGGGATTCTCTAGGCAAGAATATTGGAGTGGGTTGGCATGGGCAGATACGATAGCCCCATCGCAAGGAATCCCAGCTAAAGAAATCTTTTCTCTCTGGAATAGAGAGAGAAATCTGACTCCGCCTGTATTTTTTATGCCAGTGGTCTCCAACCTTTTGGCACCAGGGACCAGTTTTGTGGAAGACACCAGTTCAGCTTCTATTATATGGCCCAGTTCCTAACAGGCCACAGATCGCTCCATGGCTCAGGAGTTGGGGACCCCTGTTTTATGCCATTTAGACAATTGGAATTATAAAGAGGATGATTGCCTCTTCATACTGCTAGTATCTCACCCCAAAATACCAATGCAAATTATTTTGCCACTTACCTGGGAGGAAATCCGGGTTGTAGCAGGGTCCCTGAAGAGTTGTAGCCAACTGAATTGAGCAAAGAAGTCGTATACTGGGCAGATATGACTTGTCTCTGCACATCCTGGGCCTATGGAGGACAGTGAAGCAGGCTCAGTTGTGGCTGTAGATACGGCTGAAGTGCCTGAAGCCCCCCGTTCTCAAGCTTGGATATGACTGGTTTTTGTGGAACTGGCAGTTTTCTCCTGCTTCGAGCCATTCTCCCTCTTCTTATACTTGTAGGAATGTCATACTCCCCATTTAGGCAAGATGTTTTCTGTGTAGCTTATGAAAACGTGAACTGAGAAACAAAAGGGAAGATATTTTACTTTGTATTTTTTCAATAAAAACAGAATAGAGCATATAGAGTAAGATTAAAATAGGTAGGCCCACAGTATCCAATCTCTAGTCCCAGAATCTCTTTATATTCTTAAAAGTAGTTGCATTTTTGTTTATGTGAGTTTTATCTTTTGGTACTTCTCATATTGGAAATTGAAACTAAAATAAAAAGGTTAAATCCTTTAAAAATAACATGTTAGCATACAATAAGTTTATGTTAAACCTATTTTTATAAAAAAAAGGTTATAAAAGTAACTTTTCTGCTACCATAGATACCATTAAAAAAAAATAACTATATTCCATAGCAAAATCAATCAGCAAGAAAGGTGGCATCAGTTTACCTTTTTGGCAGATGATTTTGATTTCTGATTTAATAGAAGGCAGCTGGATTCTCCTATCTGCTGCTGCATTCAGTCTGTTAGGAAATGTGTTTTGACTGAAGAATTAGGAAGAAAGTCCAACTATATGCAGATGTGCAGTAAGGATGGAGTATTTTTAATCACCGTTTCACAAGATTACTTGATGTTCTCTTTTGATACTTTACCACAACTCAGCAAGTGTTGGAATCTGAAACCATTATCAGTGAACTTCACTCGTTTAGAAACTGTTGGTTTACTGAGCTATGCATCGCCTGCAGATATTTCACTGTTGTACAATAGCGGGGAGAAACAAAGGCATTTTAAAACTATCACCACTAATCTTATTCAAAAAATCTTTAAGAATGGCAAACCTTGTCATGCTCATAGTGGGAGATAAAAGTTTCCCAAAATTCAAATTTTTGCTTTAAAGATATAATTTTACTATTGGAAAAAAAGTGCTATCAAGTGATTTCCTTGCCGTGACTGGCTAACTTCTTACATTTTAGAGAAAATATCTACTAACTCCTAAGTCTGAATAACCATACTTTGTCATTTTTTTCCATGGTGTTCCATGAGAAAAGAGAGCTAGTTTTGCAAGTAACACTAACATTGGGTGTAAAGAAAATACTTTACACTGAGTCAGTTGTCACTTTGGTCTATAGAGGAAGCAGGTTTTGTTGACTTCAGTTTTGTTGCACAGAGTATTTAAAAGGCATGTACTCAGGGGCTGAGATTTAATAAAAGAGTACTTTTTACTTTTTCATCAGGGACATTTTTGTAAATATTTATTTGGCTGCACCAGGTCTTAGCTGTGACACGTGGGATCTTTAGTTGTGGCATGTGGGATCTGGTTCCCTGACCAGGGATCGAACCTGAGCTCCTGCACTGGGAGTGTGGAGTCTTAGCCACTGGACCACTAGAGAAGACCCTCGTCAAGGCCATTCTTAAATGATATTAACCTCCATCTGTGCGACAGTGAAGACTATAGTGACAGCTAGCACAGCTCGGTGTTACTGCCTTGGTTTGTGCTAAGGCACCAGCAGCTCTCACCACCGTTGCTTCTGCACCATCCAGGCAATGTCAACATGTTGGAGTGGACACATTTGTTTTAGTATTAGTATGGAGGTTTCTTTGAACTTGTGAACCTCTGAGTCATGAGGTGCCTGGGGGTCCATGGACCATATTTGGAGAACATCCAGTCTGTAGTAATAAAAACATGTAGGGTACCCTGATGTGTTTCTTCAGCTTTCATTTATTATATCCTTCATGATTTTTGCACTCTTAATAGATTATACACAGCATCAGTGCTAAACTTTCCAGTTAATCCCCTGTGCTTAATTTGGTGATTAAACTACATCTAACTGCTGTGCAGTGTGTGCTTGGTCCTGTCCGACTCTCTGTGACCCCAAGGACTGTAGCCTGCCAGGCTCCTCTGTCCATGGAATTTTCCAGGCAAGAATACTGCAGTGAGTTGCCATTTCTTTCTCCAGAAACTGTATGTGGAGAAGTTAGCAAATACAGTTACTTGAAATATGTAGAGTACTATCCAAATCAAGAATCTTTGTCAAAACTTAAGAATTTTCCTATGAGTAGATTTTTCCTGATTACTTAGCTGGGGAATTTTTATTTCACCATTAAATACTGCATTAATGGGGTGAATGTATAGAACTTCCCAGGTGGTACAGTGGTAAAGAATCTTCCTGCCAGTGCAGGAGGCACAAGAGATGTGGGTTCTATTTCTTGGTTGGGAAGATCCCTTGCAGAAGGAAATGGCAAACCTCTCCAGTATTCTTGCCTGGAAAATTCCTTGGACAGGGAGCCTGGTGGGCTATAGTCCGTGGGGCTGCAAGGAGTCAGACATGCCTGAGCACAAGCCATCATCTACTTTTCTTACTTTTAAGGGCTTGAAGAACTTTTCTTGTTCCCGAGACTCTGAATTAGAAATTGTAAACATTTTCTAGAGAGAGCCAGATAGTAAATGTTTTAGGCTTTTTGAGGCAAACAGTCACTAGTACAGTCATGCATCACAGCTGATGTAGCTTGAAACAGTTCTAGACACTGTAACTGAATGAGTGTGACTGTGTTTCAGTAAAACTTTCTTTGCAAAAATACATGTTGTGGACTGTAGCTTGCTGACTCCTGCTGTAGATCAGTGGTTTCTAATGTGGGATGTATATAACCAAAGGAAATGCAAGATGGAGCTGCAGAAACATTATTGTTGACTCCTTTTAAAGTTTCTTATCTTAGTTTTATAACATCAGTTCAGTTCAGTCACTCAGCTGTGTCCGACTCTTTGTGACCCCGTGAATCGCAGCACGCCAGGCCTCCCTGGCCATCACCAACTCCTGCAGTTCACTCAGACTCCCGTCCATCGAGTCTGTGATGCCATCCAGCCATCTCATCCTCGGTTGTCCCCTGCTCCTCCTGCCCTCAATCCCTCCCAGCATCAGAGTCTTTTCCAATGAGTCAACTCTTCGCATGAGGTGGCCAAAGTACTGGAGTTTCAGCTTTAGCATCATTCCTTCCAAAGAAATCCCAGGGTTGATCTCCTTCAGAATGGACTGGTTGGATCTCCTTGCAGTCCAAGGGACTCTCAAGAGTCTTCTCCAACACCACAGTTCAAAAGCATCAATTCTTCGGCGCTCAGCTTTCTTCACAGTCCAACTCTCACATCCATACATGACTACTGGAAAAACCATAGCCTTGACTAGACACACCTTTATTGGCAATGTAATGTCTCTGCTTTTGAATATGCTATCTAGGTTGGTCATAACTTTTCTTCCAAGGAGTAAGCGTCTTTTAATTTCATGGCTGCAGTCACCATCTGCAGTGATTATAACATACATAATCACAATTATATATTTAGCATATAATAACTGAATCTTAAGAATTTACAGTTCTCAAAGCTTTTTAACCACACCGAGCTTGTTTTATAAAAAGACCACTGCTCAAGACATCTTCTCTCCTGCTAATGCTTAAGTACTTGACTTTTTTCAGAGTTCTGTCTTAATCACTCTGATCTTTAAAGTTTACGCCCTCTTCTTGAGGATTTGATTTTCCCCCATAGTTCTTACTGTTAAAATTAGATCCAGCTTTTGTATAAGAGGCTACTCCCAGTCCTGTTAGATGGCCTGTATTAACAGTATTTTTCTAACCAAGTTGCAACAGATTATGTTGGATGAACATTTCTCTATATTAGAATGAGCGTGCTTACTCATGAAGGAACAGTCTGTACTTAAAGGGCACAGTAGTTTGGAAGAATTCATAATGGCAGAATTTGAGTGTGATATGGGTCATTTGAGAGGTTTTACAACAAGCCATGTTGGTACTTTTCCATTTGGGTATGAATTAGGGAGAAGAGAATGGAGTAATTAGAGGTGCAAGAGGAAAGATTACATGGGTTGCATGTTCTGGAGTTTTTAGAAAATACAGGCAGTAGTTACCCAAAGTATCAGTGAATTTTCCACTGTGGCAGTCAGCTCTCATGTATCTCTATTTGATCATAATTCAGATACAAATAAGCAGTTTTGTTTACAGTTTACATTTATTTAAATGAGATTCTGCATGCTTTTATACTTAGCTCTCCCTGAACCTGATCATTTCAGCTGACTTCTTCTGGAAAGCCGTACACCTTTCATATAGTCAGTCTGAATGTTCTCCTGATTGTCCATCACTCAGATGGACAATTTTCTCATCTTGTTCTTTCTCCCCATTTCATTTGGTCGTCAGAGGTAGAAACATCCATTCTTAAGTGAAAGTGAAGTCGCTCAGTCATGTCCGACTCTCTGCGACCCCATGGACTGTAGCCTACCAGGCTCTTCAGTCCATGGGATTTTCAAGGCAAGAATACTGGAGTGGATTGCTATTTCCTTCTCCAGGGGATCTTCTCGACCCAGGGATTGAACCCGGGTCTCCCGCATTGTAGGCAGACACTTTACCATCTGAGCTATCAGGGAAGAGTCCTTGAAATCATTAGTGCTCCCACAATGGAAGTTCTGTGTTACTTACTCTAATCCAGGGCTGAATCCTGTCTGGGTTCCTATAAAATTCTGTGTGTTTCTTTCAGTTCACCTACCCAGGTCATTGTCTTTTTGCACTCAGGAGTTTGTAGCTTCCTTTTTCTAGGACCAGCTCAGATCCAAAGTGGAAGGTCTGGTTATTGTGTGTGGTACTGATGTTAATGTTGCAGATCTGGTAACAAGGAAACCAAGCATGGTATTGGCACCTTTATCATCTGGAACACAGGATGGAGGAAACAGTAATCCTTATGTGACCCTATCACCACTCATAGGAGATGGATTTGGAAGAAGGTGTGGGTCTAGGGACGGGACGGTGCCCTTGTCATTATTCTCATCACAGAGACCTTACTGATGTCCTCACCTGAGAGCTGCTCTTCTTCAGACATATGCCCAGTGTTTTGATACATGTTGTATCACGTGACTTAAAGAGCCTCATGAACCAAGAAGAAGCATACGTATCACATTGAGGCTTCCTACAAGTCAGCATACTGCCCATTCTTTTCCCTGTAGACCAACTGCTCTGTTCCTGTGTATTCTCCTACCTTACCAGACCATTTAGGGTCTGCCCAGGAGCTTCAAGTTAGATTTATAAGCAACTTGAATGCTATTGTTGATTAGTGAATTAATTGATTCTAACTAAGGAACTATTCGGAGAAGGCAATGGCACCCCACTCCAGTACTCTTGCCTGGAAAATCCCATGGATGGAGAAGCCTGATGGGCTGCAGTCCATGGGGTCGCAAAGAGTCAGACATGACTGAGTGACTTCACTTTCACTTTTCACTTTGATGCATTGGAGAAGGAAATGGCAACCCACTCCAGTGTTCTTGCCTGGAGAATCCCAGGGATGGGGGAGCCTGGTGGGCTGCCATCTATGGGGTCACACAGAGTCGGACACGACTGAAGCGACTTAGCAGCAGCAGCAAGGAACTATTGGAGAAGGCAATGGCAACCTACTCCAGTACTCTTGCCTGAAAAATCCCATGGACAGAAGAGCCTGGTAAGCTGCAGTCCATGGGATTGCGAAGAGTGAGACACTTACTGAGCGACTTCACTTTCACTTTTCACTTTGATGCATCGGAGAAGGAAATGGCAACCCACTCCAGTGTTCTTGCCTGGAGAATCCCAGGGACAGTGGAACCTGGTAGGCTGCTGTCTCTGGGGTCTCACAGAGTCGGACACAACTGAAGTGGCTTAGCAGCAGCAGCAGCAAAGAACTATCAGAACTAAGTGTGAACTTAATTTTAAGGGAAGAAACCAATGTAGAACTTCTTATACACCTAAATACACACATGTGTATACATATGTGTGTACATTTCTGGGAAGGACAGTGAAATTTTGAAAGGGTTTGAAGGAATTTCCCATTTTATAAGTATTCCTGTGTGTTATATGCAATTAAAAAATTAAAAGTCACAAAAGAAACAAGACTTTACTGGCTGTATCATGGGTAGAATTTGATCTACAGCATTAAGATATCTAAAGAAAGAATGTCTCAGTTTGACATAAGCTGGTCAGTCATGGGGATTCGTTGTTAGCTCAGTTGGTAAAGAATCTGCCTGCAATGCAGGAGACCCTGGCTTGATTCCTGGGCCAGGAAGATTTGCTGGAGAATGGATGGGCTACCCACTCCAGTATTCTTGTGCTTCCTTTGTGGCTCAGCTGGTAAAGAATCCGCCTGCAATGTGGGATACCTGGATTCAATCTATGCGTTGGGAAGGTCCCCTGGAGAAGGGAATGGCTACCCACTCCAGTATTCTGGCCTGGAGAATTCCATGGTCTTTATAGTCCATGGGGTCGCAAAGAATCAGACGTGACTGAGTGATGGTTCGTCGTGGAAGCCTTTACAGGAAAAGTCATGAAGTCACTTTTGGCAATGTCCATCGAAGCGTTGCCCAGGAGAAAAGGGCACTAAGCGAATAGACTTTAAGTATATTGACTCCTTTGTGGATAAACCTATTTCTATTTTAAGATGAATTCATCAGCTATTTAAATCTAATAATATCAAAATTTAGATTTATCTAAAAAAAAAATGTAGGCCCAGAGACCCTATTGTTGCTGAATAAGCATTCAAGTGTGAGGATGACAGTGATCATGCCGGATTCAGCCAGTTAGTCTCTGGAGATGAATAGGAATTAGACAGTGCCTGGAAAAATGTCCATTCAGTTGTTCATAGCTTCCCAAATTTTATTTAAGCACATTCTTAAAATTTGTTCTAGGTTAGGTTATCAATGGGCCAAAAGATGCATAGATTGAAGACGGCTTTGTTATACATTTCTCATGGGTGCTCTCAATGGTCTGTGAGCTGACATGTTAAAAATGTAATTACACTGTAATTTGGAGCGGCAGGGAATGATGAGGGTAGAGGCAGTGGTGCTGAAGAAAGAGAATATATAGCTTTAACCACATCGATTTGTCTTGTTCCCTGAAGATTTTGCAGAGGAGCTAATCTTATCCATCCTCTAAAGACTCAGTGACATGCATCACTGAGCCTAAACTTGGCTCATGAGAACCCAGCCGGCAGCTCATCCCTTTCAGACTCCTGTTTTTGTGTTGTCATATTTTATACTCATCAAGGTGCCATTCACGCGCCTGAGACTTTCACGGAAGAGTTTGGATTAATGTTTCGCAAGGTTGTCCTAAGGCGCTGGTTTAATTCTTTCCTAATCTAAGCTCCTTGTCTTTATCCCTGCTCTTATTTAAAAAAGGAAGAAATGCTGTTTGGAGTGTGGAATCAGGTGTGAAGAGCCTTAGCCTCTGTTTCCATTCTTAAATTTCTATAAATCTGTAAAACAGTGGTCTCCAGCCTGGGTCAGATGGATTGTGTGGTGAACACAGTTGATGATATATAGAGGAGCGTGGAGAAAGTAGTAGAACATATTTTATGCTTATTTTGGTCTTCTCTGTTTTATGTGTGTGCATGTATTTTTTACTGAGCCTCGTAGTTGGCTCAGTGGATAAAGAACCGCTTGCAGTGCAGGAGACACAGCAGATGCGGGTTCAGTCTCTGGATGGAAAGATCCCGTGGAGGAGGCAATGGCAACCCACTCCAGTATTCTTGCCTGGAGAATCCCATGGATAGAAGACTATGACAGGCTACAGTTCATAAGGTCACAAAGAGTCAGACATGACTGAAGTTACTGAGCACACACACTAATATATTAGTACAGTATTGCATGTATATAATTTATAGATAAACACACAGATTTGGGGGAGATGTGTGCTCAAAATACTGAGTTGGCCAAAAAGTTTATTTTTCTTACAGAAAAACCCATAAAAAGTTTTTGGTCAACCTGATACTTTCCAGTTAGAAGGCAATGGTCACAAAATTTAGAGGCTACTCATTTAGGCCTCTGGCATTGTCCTCATCTATAACGTGTCTCACATTGAGATGTCCTTATCATTTAATAATCTATAGGACATACTTCTATATAAATTAGAGTATCAGGCAGGATTGGTGTTCCATGATACCTACAATTTTTTTAAAACTCTCTAACTCCTAGTTTCCAACTAGAAATAAAGAAGAGTCTAAATTATCCTCAGAAAGACTATCAAATGAATATATCAGGAAAACATGGCTGTAGTTCTGAGTTTTACCAGCCTTTTCTGGAAGAGAGCATTTATCACTGTGTGCACGCAGCAAGCAGGAGAGTGGCCAGACTCTGCATTCTTGCATGAAATACCTCCTGCAAGCTTTTAAACTTTTGTAAGATTTCCTGGGGGAGCTCTTCCATTGTGCGGTGCATGGATACACTACAGATGATCACGATGTTGTTCATTGGATTTTTACTCTCTATCTTTGTGCTTTTCTCACATCTATTTTGGGGCTTGCTGGACATCTTTCAAATTTGTTCGTTGATGCTCTCCTGGACTTTTCATTCACACTATTTAAAAGTCAGTGTTTTCACAGTTTGACCAAGGAGAGGTAGGCAAGGAGGAAGAAAGACTAAGGAGGGAAATCTGGCCCCAAAATAATAACTGGGAAAATTAAATTCTTACTAAGTAATATAGATCAGAAAGATTAGAAATTCTAATTCAATAGATTATCCAGAATCGAGAATTACAAAGAAATTTAGCAAGTGATTTAGACTCTGAATTGCTTGCCAGCTTCTTTGTTTTTGCATTTTATCTTCTTTTAGTAGCCCTCAAATATGAGTTTATTTTTGATGTCCAGAGGAGCAAGAACACAGTCTTTTTGAGACATCATCTCAGAATATGTCTTAGGATCGGCTTTCAAATTAGGAGCTAAGTGGTTGTCCAAATGTGATGAAACAGTTTGGATTTTTGATCTGGAAACCCCTGGATATAACCACCCTGGATTCCCCTGTAGAGTAGATTGAAGACTCTTGACACTATGGAAAGTAGCTGACTTATTAGTGAGATGATAGAACAATGGTTAAGATAATCAGGTCATAGGTCACACCGCCTTGAATCCTGTCTCTTTCCAGACTAAACTTTGTTACCAGCTCTCTAACCTCTCTGTTGCCTTGGGAGAGGAGGGTGGGCGTTGTTAATGGATTATTGTGAAGGCTACATGGATTAATGTATGTACATGCTAGTACATAAAAATGTTTAAATGAATGCTTGCTATTTTTATTTCCTAAAAGACTTGCCCTGTTTTTAAGTAAGCAACTCTATAAAGTGACTAGTTTTCTTAACTTAAGGGAAATCTTTTAGAGTTGCAAAACCTTTTGTTCAGAGACTGTTTGCTGGTCTTTTCTGTGTTGCTTCTGTTTTGTTAGTTGTATGCTGGTATTTTCTTCTAGAAAGATAAAAGTGAAAAACTTGGTTCTTTTGAGTTTTAAGGGAAAGTTTGGATAATTTGAGGTGTCAACTGCAATGAGAAGTAAGAACCCCAACCAATAGCTGGGTTGACACCACCACCACACCAACTCTATATGTAGTACATTTACATCAGGAAAAAGTTAGGGTGTAGGGGCCATCTTGTCTCCATTCAGCAGAGTATTAAGAAACAGTTCAGCCCCATGACCCCAAAGGATATTCACACTGAATCTTCCTTTTCAGTGTTTGCAGTCTTAAAATGTTCTTGCTCCTACTTTAAGAAGGATCACATGAGATAATACATGAAAACACTGTTGCCAGGTTGCCAGTACTCATCAGAGGCTTCCCTCAACTGCTATAACTCTTTAAGGCTAACTTCAGATCGAAAGCCACATGGTAATGAAGAGTCTCTTAGGAGGCTGAAGCAAAACTTCAGTTCAGTTCAGTTGCCCAGTCGTCCGATTCTTTGCAACTTCATGAGTCGCAGCACGGCAGACCTCCCTGTCAATCACCAACTCCTGGAGTTTACTCAAACTCATGTCCATCAAATCGGTGATGCCATCCAGCCATCCTCTGTTGTCCCCTTCTCCTCTTGCCCCCAATCCCTCCCAGCATCAGAGTCTTTTCCAGTGAGTCAACTCTTCGCATGAGGTGGCCAAAGTATTGGAGTTTTAGCTTTAGCATCACATGCTGCTGCTGATAAGTTGCTTCATTTGTGTCCGACTCTGTGCGACCCCATAGATAGCAGCCCACCAGGCTCCCCTGTCCCTGGGATTCTCCAGGCAAGAGTACTGGAGTGGATTGCCATTTCCTTCTCCAATGCATGAAAGTGAAAAGTGAAAGTGAAGTCTTAGTGGGATACAAAATAAAAGGCACGGACTGATGGTAAAAAGCTGTTAATTGCATCCCCGAGAGAAAATCAGTCAAGACCAGCCGAGGTGTGTGGAAAACTTTCTACGTTATGTAATATAATCAGTACATTATAAAATATAATCATTATGTAGAAATAAACACTACTTAATGAAAACATAGGAAGGGATTGGTCCTGATCAAGACAAACGCTGTCAGGGAAATCCAGGGAGTTCTTTGCAGTAAATGATATCAATACAACATGTGAATGCAAATTGAGTCTTTATCCAAGATTTGCTTCTGTGCTCACTTGTAACTGTGCTCTAAGAAGGCCATCCTGGAAAATGAACTCTGAGATGAAATTAGTTACATCACATCTTGTGTATTTTCTGTTTAAGTGGGACCTAATCAGAGGGTGAGGGAGACAGGCACAGCGAGAGTGGGCTGGCAGCCGTCACATGATTACCTTGTCTAACCTGGTGTCACATGGCGACACTCGTGGACATCCCCATCTGTGTTGTTTCCAGTGTTTGACAATTATGAATATAGCTGTTATGAACCATAATATACATATTTTTATATAAATAAAAGTTTTTATTTCTCTTGGGTGAATACCCAGGATTGAGATTGCTGAATCATGGTATGTCTTATTTTTGTCATTCAGTCACTAAGTCATGTGCACCTCTTTGTGACCCCATGGACAGGTGGTTCTGTGGTAGAGAATCCGTGTGCCCATGCAGGAGATGCGAGTTCATTCCCTGGGTCTGGAAGATCCCCTGGAGAAGGATATGGCAACCCACTCCAGTATTCTTGCCTGAGAAATCCCATGGATACAGGAGCCTGTTGGGCTAGTCTTTGGGGTTGCAAAGAGTTGGACATGACTTCGTGACTAAACAACAATGGTAAAAGTATACATAAAA
This sequence comes from Nanger dama, assembly GCA_917880005.1. Lineage (NCBI taxonomy): Eukaryota > Metazoa > Chordata > Mammalia > Artiodactyla > Bovidae > Nanger > Nanger dama. The sequence goes on along the minus strand of CAKJTW010000032.1, from coordinate 5,754,111 downwards.
CTTCATAATAAGACATCGTCAAACTGTTGCCCACCTTGAGCATCCCATTTGCTTTCCCAACAGCAGTGTATGAGGTTTCATTTGCTCTGCACCCTGGTTAGCACTTAACATTGTCACTTAAAAAAAAAAAAAAGCAATTCAGTAGGTTTCCAGTGGCATCTTATTTTGGCTTTAAATTGCATTTCTCTAATGGCTAATAATTTTGAGCATCTTTCATGTGCTTATTTACCCTCCATGTATCTTGCTTGATGAAGTATCTGTTTTGATCTTTCTGCTCATTTAAAACACTTGAGTTGTTTCTCGTTATGGACTTCTGAGAGTTCTTTGTACATTTTGAGCACCAAGTCCTTTGTCAGAAATGAGATTTGCAAATATTTTCTACCAGAATATGGTCATCTTACCTTTCTTTTAATAGCATCTATTACAGAGTAAAAGTTTTTGATTTTGATAAAGTCCAGTTGATTTATTTTTTCTTTTATGGATCATACTTTTGGTGTCAGATCTACAAACTCTTTGATTAAGCCATTCTTTGCTCTGTTGACCATCTCTTCTGGGATGGTAATGTGTTTCTCATCTAGAAGGCTCACACACTTCCTATAAGGATCTTTCCTGACTGAAGTCTTTTTATAACTGTGTCTCTTATTTGCACCATAGTGCTGTGTGTTCACTCTATAGCAGAGGGGTTATTTCACTCTATTACAGTTGCTTGTATTTTTACTAAGCTGTTCTAGGTGGTGAGTATCACAAGGGGAGGGACCATCTTGCTGTGTTCATTGTTGCCTCAGTCCAGTGATTCATGCACAGTGGGTGGCACTCATTGAACAAATGAATGGAGTTGCTGGGCATTTTCGGGTTCCTGTGCCTTTGTACGTTGTTGTTATTGTTCAGGCACTCAGTCCTGTCCAACTCTTGTGACCCCATGGACTGTAGCGCCCCAGGCTCCCTCTGTCCATGGGATTTTCCAGGCGACAATACTGCAGTGGGTTGCCGTTTCCTTCTCCCGGGCATCTTCTTGACCCAAGGATCGAATCTTTGTCTCCTGCATTGGCAAGTGGAGGATTCTTTATTGCTGAGCCACGTGGGAAGCCCGCCTTTGCATATCCTGTTTCCTAATTACTTACGATACTCTATTTCCCTTTACCTGACTGGTTGGCCTCTCCCTATCTCTCAAACCTTGCAGACCCTTCCCCATTTGCTCCAGGCTGAAGTACGCATGTCCTCCGATGATCTTAGGGCACTTGGAATATGCTCGCTTTTTCCATGGTGCTGCAGATAGCTGAGGTCTTTCCACCACTGGAAGACAAAGAGTTGCCTGTATTCATCACTTAACCCTCAGAGCCTAATATCCCTACCCAGGACTTAGTAGTACTCAATAAATGTTTATTGAATGAATTATGATATATATTTGTCTTTTTCTAATTTATTTTTGACATTAAAAAGCCTAGGCATTAACATAATTTAGAGAAATGTTGTGGGCAGACCACGCCAACATGCATGAGTCCCATCATTTTTGTGGACAGTTTTTGCTATAACAAAGTTTTATATCATCTGTAGGACATAGTTTTATAATTCCTTTAGGTTATGAATATGGATCATTATAGACAAATTTGAAAATATAGTACAAAATTTGTGTTTGAAAAAAATTCATATCATCTTTAATGCTACCACCCAGGCAAGGTGTTTGCATAAGATTTTGCTGTATTTTTCTTCCGGGGGTGAAAAACATGTCTATATTTGTGATCATTTATGTCTATTATTTTATATGTCATTTTTACCAATTACACTTATTGACTCTGATCACACAAATACGCGCCTGGAATGCTGTGTATTTTTAAAATTGAATCTTGTACTCCAAGCATTTCTGGTATCATTAAGAACTGGATTTGACTTTGACTGTACCAGAATATTTTCAAGGTTTTTACACGTCGTATGTAGGAAGATGCTGTCCTACCTACTGCATTAATGTGAAACCTGATCCTGTTAATGATGTGCCCTTCAACACCTGAAAATGAATTCATTGTGACAAAAGCCAACTGTTCTTCAAATCCCATCAGGTGACATAATACACAATAAAGAGGTCCTGAAGTGTAGTCTCTACTTGACATTAAATCCACAAAAGGAGATGCAGTGGGAATGATTTGTTATCATTCCTGAGTGATGAAGTAAGGGAGAGGACTCTCAGATAACATGTATTATAAGGTGGAATTCACTCTGAGAGAAGCTACGACTGTCATTAGACATCAGGGAGAAATGCTGAGACTTGTTCTGAGCAATTGGTTGGTGGAGAGAGATGAGAGAGTGGAGACCCTAAAACAACTATGGCAAGGGTAGTTGTTTTTAATTTGAAACTTGTTTTTTTTTTTAATGTAAAACTTAGCAAGCTTAATAAAGAGGCTTTTTGCTGGAAAAGATGGCATATAATTCCTTGGCTTTTTTTTTTTTTTTAACCACCTGTGGATGCTCATGTCATCTTTTAAAGCAAATCTGATGAAACTACACACACGGGCTTTAGAAGCTGGGTTTTGACTGTAGTGGTGTCCAAAGGGACCTGCAGTTTCACTGTAGGTCTCTTAGCATCTGTTTCGTCATCTGTAAAATGCAAACTATTAAAACCTTCTAAGGTTGTTTTGAGATTTAAATGAGTTGGTCTATGTAAAATGCCTAGCATGGGGCCTGGTACCTTGAAGCTTGAAAAAAATAAGTGATTTTTCAGCTCTTTCCACCTTCTGCCTTTCATTTCTGTTTCAGTAAAAATTTGTGCATTTGCTACTTATCATGCCCTGAAGATAAAATTGACATGGCTTCCCTGTAGCCAAAAATCTAAAGAAGACAGGGACGTGGCTTTCAAAGAACTTACAACCTGGGTGATAAGGAATAGATGTTTAAACACTAGACTATACTATAAGGCAGAATAAAATAAATGCTAAACAGAGGTGTAAATAATGTGCTGGTTGTGGTGACCTGGGGAACTTATGGAAGAGAGGATTATGATATAGGCCTTGAAGGATACATGGATTTTCATAGCAGAACACAGCAGGAAAAGATACTTCCTGATTGTGAAACTGCATGATATGTTTGAGTAGTGAATTGTCTGCTTTTGGCTTAAGCATGAGTGAGGGGCATGTTGTGTAGAGGTCAGGCTGGAATGATAGTGTGGTGGCTGATCTCTGATGTGAATAGCTTCGATCCATGGCTGAAGAACTTGTGTGAAGCGTAAGACAAAAAGCAAAAACCCAAGCAACAAAAAAACACTTGGGCTATCTCATGTGTATAATCAGTACTAAGAACTGCAAGAAAAATACCAAATGGTTGTAGGATGCTTGCTAATAAGCATTGGGTATCCCATCCGATGTGACTTATAATGGACTGGTATGTCCTTGCTTGCCATATAAACTCCTCTAGCCAGAGAGCATATGATATACTTGATGAAGGATTTATGAAGGAGCAATGTAAAGAAATGAGTTAGTATGGAATTGGGAGAAGGCAATGGCACCCCACTCCAGTACTCTTGCTTGGAAAATCCCATGGACAGAGGAGCCTGGTGGGCTTCAGTCCGTGGGATCGCTAAGAGTCAGACATGACTGAGCAACTTCACTTTCACTTTTCACTTTCATGCATTGGAGAAGGAAATGGCAACCCACTCCTGCGTTCTTGCCTGGAGAATCTCAGGGATGGGGGGAGGTGAGGGGAAGCCTGGTGGGCTGTCGTCGATGGGGTTGCACAGAGTTGGACACGACTGAAGCAACTTAGCAGTAGCAGTATGGAATTAGACATATCTCTTAGAGCAAGGACGGCCTCTAAGCAAACACTGCTACCAACCTCTTTTCCTTTGGAAATAGAAATCAGAGTCTATAGAGGTAATTAATCTTCAACTTTAAGGAGTTCTGTTTACATCATTCTGAAGATCTGTCCTAAAGTAAGTAATTGTTGTTTAGGGGTTGAAATAGATTTAGCTGAATGTTGTGTTTGTAAATAATAGAAATTAACAAGTGAACTTGGATGTCATGGATTAAAAATCAGGCATCAATATGGCTATTGTAAGAGATGTTCATATATTTTGTTATTTCCACTTCTAGGGACTTAATACCTATCATTGCTGCTCTGGAATACAATCAGTGGTTCACTAAACTGTCCTCTAAGGATCTAAAACTGGTAAGTAATTGAAGAGGTTGCTTAGCTTTGCTGAATTTCAAAAACTTGGAAATTATAAAAAACAAAAAACAGACACATATTTGTTTTTCAGCCGTACTGGTGAGCTGAATACATGTTATTTCTTAGGGAGATATTTTCCTATAAATGATCTGCAGAACATTTTACAAAGTTTGTAATGGGAAATGCTTCAGAAAAGTACTTCCTCATGTTTTCAGCTGCTTCAGGCAATTTTAGATGATGAACAGAAAGGCACATTTAGTGGAGCCTTCTGTATACCCTCATTCCACTGGCAAAAACTATTAAAGTTACATTTGCACAGCTGCAAATAGCAGATTTTATGTTCCTATCTTGCATTCCATCTCCACAAAGCTTCCCTTCCTGAGAATTTAGGAAAACATTACCAAGGTAGAGTTGGTCTGGAGTTTTGATAGTTAACATTAATTTTCTAGATGAGGTTTTGGACAGATTTATATGTAAGCAAAATGAAATCAAAATGAAATCTGTTAGTTTTTATAAGACATGGGGGAGCCAAAGTTTTGGTCTGTTTTATTAGTAGAAATAAGATGCTCTGTTGGGTTTTTTTTTTTTTTTTGTCTCCACAATTTCAAAGCAGCCATTTGGACAGAAGCTTATCCATGAGTTAGGTTTCTGCTGCTTCATTTGAGCACGGGAGATAATTTAGATGTTTTAATAGAGACTCTTAACATTCAAGTCTCCAGCTTTCAGAGGTCATAGAAACTGAGGGGTTAAGATTTTCTGAGTGATGGACGTCTAGGTTGCTTCCATGTTCTGACTGTTGTAAATAGTGCTGCAGTGACCATTCGGATACATGTATCATTTTCAGGGTGGCGTATGCCCAGTAGTGGGATTGCTGGGTCAGATGGCAGTTTCATTCCTAGTTTTTAAAGGAATCTCCATAGTGTTCTGCATAGTGACTCTATGAATTTACATTCCCACCAACAGTGCAAGAGGGTTCCCCTTTCTCCACATCCTCTCTCCCATTTGTTGTTTGTAGATTTTTTGATAATAGCCATTGTGACTGGGGTGAGCTGATAGCTCACTGTAGTTTTGAAGGAATGGAGATGCGGATGTAAAGGTTTTGTAGATATAGTGGGGGTGTGTAGAAAGAGGGGATGGGATGAGTTGAGAAAGTAGCATTGACATATATATGTTACCTTGTGTAAAATAGATAGCTAGTGTGAAGCTGCCATATAACACAGGGAGCTCAGCCTGGGGCTCTGTGATGACCTAGAGGGGTGAGTTGGGGGTGGTGGTGGTGGGGGAGGAGTGTCACGAGAGAGGGGAGATATTTATGATTATAACTGATTCGCATTGTTGTATGGCAGAAATCAACACAACATTGTAAAGTAATTATGTCCAATTAAAAAGTTTGAAAAAAATTTTCAAGTGAAGAGAGAGGATTTGGATTGAGAACTGGATCTGTTGAAAGTGGAAGGTTGAGATTTGCTGGTGGCCAGCCTGCTGAACTTGCCTGGGGTGTGAGTGGCTTAAGGTGTTATAGGTATAAACTTGGGTGGAACTCATTTGGGGATTATTAAGAGCCAGTGTGAATGTGGGCTTAGAAACAGAAATCTGGGTTTCAGATTCGGACTCTCACTACAAGGCTGTGTGACCTTAGATACATTGCTTGATCTTCCAGGACCTCTATTTCCTATATCCCTGTTCCTGTGAGCTAATTGGAACTCATGTCTTATTCATCTCCATTCAGTGCTTATCAAAGTACATGGCTCATAGTAGCTACTTTGTAAAAGCTGGTTTAATCAATAGATGTCAAATGACTTTTGTTGAATGAATGAATGGACACAGCAATGTAACTCATTTGTAGGTTATTGAGATGAGTCAATTATATATATATGAAATATATAAAATTATAAATTTTATAAGTATATATAAATTATTATTATATATAAATTATGGACTTCCCTGGTGGCTCAGTGGTTAAAGTGTCTGCCTCCAATGTGGGAGACCTGGGTTCGATTCCTGGGTCGGGAAGATCCCCTGGAGAAGGAAATGGCAATCCATTCTAGTGTTCTTGCCTGGAGAATCCCATGGACAGAGAAGCCTAGTAGGTTACAGTCCACGGGGTCGCAAAGAGTCGGACACGACTGAGTGACTTCACCTCATTTATAAATTATATATATATATATATATATATATATATATATATATATATAGTGGCAGTGCTCAGTTGTGTCCGATTCTGGGACTCCATGGACTATAGCCAGCCAAGCTTCTCTGTCCATGGGATTTTCCAGGGAACAGTACTGGAGTGGGTTGCCATTTCCTCCTTCAGGGAAACTTCCGGGATTGAACCCGTATTTCTTGCTTCTGCACTGGCAGGCAGCTTCTTTACCTCTTTGCCACCTGGGAAGCCCAAATAATTTATATGGAAGTTCTAACACAATGTCTAACGTGCTACAGGCATTTCACAACTGTCAGCTGTTATTGTCATCCTCACAATCAGATTAGCAAAGAGGCTGAGAAGTGAACAAATGGGGGAGCGTGAATTCTGGAAACTGTATCAGCTAAACAGGGGGTGTCTGAGATCAGTGATGATGGAAGTACGGATGGTGAGCCCCAGGGAGTGAGTGAGCAGACAGCCGTAATGGGAGACCTGGGAACAGAAGCCTCTCATTTGCTGTTTGCAGGGATGGGGACCGTTTGCAGGGCTGAGCCAACGGAGATTGCAGGTGTGCGAGGGGAGCCATTCGAGGAATGAGAAGTAGATTAGCCCAGGGATTGTGGGATCAGAGAGAACAATGCTTTGCTACCAAGTCAGTTTTCCTGGCTCATTCAGACATTCACCTAAGCCTGTTACTTTCAAAATGGGGCACAAGAGAGCTCTGAGGAAGTTGTGGACTGGAAGTTATCTGAAATCACTAGTATCAGGCCGCTGGAGCTGCTGTTCTATCGTTACTCCTCCCAGGCAGCATCTCTTTTTAAATGCCTTAGATGTTTAGGAAAGAAAACACACACATAATTATTTCGGTCTTGGCCAGACAAAGCATGTAAGTGCTTGTGTGCTCTTTGGATGCCCTGGGATGGTGGGAAGTGGAAGACAGGATTTGAGGATTATTGCTTTCTCTGCTTTTCTAATAACAGATTTAAACACAAAAATGTGTATATTTTTAATGCTTAGTATTTAAAAATGAGAAATACTCTTTGGGATATCTTTCTGCAAGTTTTCAGAGAGATTAGCAGTTTTTCCATGTTTGTTACCCAAAGTTAAAAAGAAATGATACTTTGCCTTTCTTGGCTGTTGCAATATGTAATCTCAAAACATTTTCTAATACTTGGTTTATTTGAAGCACAGGAAAGCATTACACCTTCTTCAGCTTTTTAAAAACACCAAGTGTAAAAGAAGGGACTTCTCAAGTTATATGAATTCTCTGGGTTATTAAAATTGCTTCTCGCACAACAGAAGTCTCCTGTGCTTACTGTCCCACAGGAAAAATGTGACTTATATGCTTTATGCTGATCTTATGAAGTCTGTTAGCAGTCACTATTCCAAATTTAAGTAGAAGGATAGAGGGTTTTTTGTTTGTTTGTTTTTGAAGATGTGCCAAATATGCAATTAGGGCCAAGGTTCTGGACTCATAAAATCGCAGTAGAATTGGGATTTTGCTCAACTCTTTTTTAATCATTTAGGCAAGTCAGTGAGCATCGTTAGGTCTTTTAAAATCTTTTAAAAATTATGTGCTTGGACCAGATATGGTATGTGGTTCCTCTCCGTTTCAAACTTCCATATTTGTTTTATTTTGGACTAGTTCATTTGTTATTTTACAGTGGTTTCTCTAGTTTTCATGCTATACATTTGATTTTAAAATAAATATAAGCTCCTAGAGAGTTACATTAACTTGTTTAAAAAAAAAAAAACAAACCTTTTCCTTAAATCTGTAAACAAAGTGCTGAACATGCAATAGACATTTGGGGAAGACTACTGTAATGGTAACATTTTCTTGGTGTTCAAGTTTGTGTGTGTATCTCTTTAAAATATCCATCCATGTATATTCTTTGGTGTAGCAAATAACACTTCTCATGTAGTTGGCTTTAATAAAAGGTAGCAAATTAATGTAATCATGAACGACTCGTCATACCTCTCCCCTACTGGCATGTTAAAGAAAAGTTGGACACACTTTTCCTACATTTTAATAAATTTTAATTACAGTAATAATTTCCAATGAGTAGATGAAAGCCGTGCTTCACAACTCAGCTTTGGTAAATTACTTTTCTGGATGCTCTGAGGTAGTCCTGGAAAGGTGATGATACTATGGATTATTTCTGGAAATTAGAATAATCTTCACAAAAACATGTCTGAGTAATCGCCTTTTATCATCACACAGAATAAGATCAGTTCCTCTAGTTGTATATTGTAAGGCGAAGAATGGTGCTAATAAGGGGTCAACATTTTGAAAATTACCACGGTCAGCATAATATAAATTGCAGGCATTAGGTCACTTGGAATTAATTTTCCTCTCCCCTCATCAATCTGTGGGTCACATTAGAAACCCAGGAATAGTATGAAGGCAATATTATAAACCCAGAGGAATCAAGCAGGACACGAGAATTATAAAAGCTTTAAATTCTGTGCCTCTTGGTGGTTTTCCAAGTCGTTTTTCTAAAGGCTACTTGACTGGGGAATTTGTGCTACATTTTATACTTTTCCAATAATGGTTAATCCAGTTGGATATTTATGATCTGATAAAGAACTATAATATTTTATGTACTGTTTTAAGAAAAGAAACTGCTCTATTGTATGGTTTACCACACAAAATGATTTGTCTCTCTCTTTTAATAATATAAAAGATTTAAAGAGACCTTAAGTTATGATGACATTTAAAAATCACTTTATAATGTCGGAATGAGGTCAAGAGCTACCTTAAGTTAGTTTTGGAATAAGGCAGGATATAAATAAATATAAAGCATTAATAGGTAAAAATTTAAAAGAAAAAGTTATGCACAGTTCTACCAGGGCACAACTCTTCATTTCTCATAGTCCCCTCAAGACTTTTTGGCTGCATTTATTAGCCATTTCAATTGTTATAATCTTTATTAAACACTTAATTTTAATTATGCATATTCATTTAACATTATATCCTAAGCACTTCAAATATTTTGAAAGATGTGAGTTTATGACTACATATTTTTTAAAACATGAGGTTTGGGACTTCCTGGTGGCCCAGTGGCTAAGACTCTGTGCTCCCAAAGCAGGGGGCCCCGAGTTCAGTCCCTGGTCAGGGAACTAGATCCCACATGCTGCAGCTAAGATCTGGTGCAACCAAATAAATAATTAAATATTAAAAAACACATGAGGTTTATTAACATGAGATGATTATTAGTCTTTCTTACTCCTTACCTTAGTTTAGAGATTACTAGTAACAACATTGTATCACCTAACCTTTATCAGTGGTTATTTAGCCTCTCTTTTAAAGTGCATGATATCTTTAAATGTTATCTCTAAAGAGAATAATGATAACTAACAGCTTTATAATGAAACACACAGAGAGGGCTTAGCTCAGGGCCTGGCTCATGACAAGGACTCAGTAAGTAGAACTTCATCATCAGCCTTATCATCATCATCACCACCACGCAGTCTTTGGTTCTTTATTTTGAGTATCACTTTCTTGGGGATTTCTTTTGGTTTTCCCAGGATTGCATGAAATCTATGTGCCTATAGCACTGCCCAAATGCCTGTTTCCCTGTCATAATTTTGTATTTCCCTGATTGCCTTCTGAGTGGTATCACTCTTGAAGTCAGGGACTTTGTCCTTTGTGTTGCGGTGTTCTCTGAATCTTCATCAGTAGGATGTGTAGGAGTAGTTTTCAACTCATGGGTTGTTGATTGGATGAATGATTTATTTAAAGATTTGCAGCTGCAAGGATTTATGACGTTGAAGTGAGGTCATATTCTGACTTACGACATGGTCAAAGAATATTTTCTGTTACAGTCCACTGATGTCTGTGAACAGATCTTGAGGGTGGTGAGCAGGTCCAATCGACTGGAAGAATTGGTGTTGGAAAATGCTGGACTTAGAACGTGAGTATTTTCCTGAATATATGAATGTGTAGCTTTAAAACATTTTGCCCTTTCTTCTAAAATTAATATATGGTTTTGAGAAAAAGTTAATGATATCACCTGTGTAGTGTTTTCTCATCTTAAAAGAAGTCCCTGTGATCCCCATCATTATTATAAAGGTCAAGAATTTTATCTTCTTTTGTGGTGTGTCACATGGTATCTTTGAGGGTATATAAGGGTAATGCTTAAGAGCATGGACCCTTGGGTCAGATGCCTCATGTCTTTGGGGAAGTCGGTTCAGTTCTCTGTACCTCAGTCTCTTCATTTTTAAGTTGGTGATAATAGTGCTTACTTTATAGAATTACAGTTATAAGGATAAATGAATTAATACATGGAAAGTGTTTAGAAAAGTTTCAAAATCTTTCATATTAGAGATGCTATGTGTTAGCTTTTACTAATACCATTAATCATAAATCATAGTCATAGTATTGGCACATTTCATAGGATGTTATTGTTTGGCTTTGATCTGTTTCAGCCATTTCTCTCCCTTTTCAAATTCATATTTAAATAATCTTCATCTAGTGTGGTTCAGTAACAATACCCAAGCCTTACTAGGGGCATGTGACTTCGAACCTGCTGGAGTAAAGATGTCACTGCTACTAAGTGAGGAGGCTTGGCAGTTTCATAGTCATAGCACTTAATGCATTATTTTAAGTTAAACACACCTAAAACAGTGCTTTTGACTATGAGGTGATTGGATGGCATCACTGACTTGTTGGACATGAGTTTGAGCAAACTGTAGGAGTTGGTGATGGACAGGGAAGCCTGATATGCTGCAGTCCATGGAGTTGCAAAGAGTCGGACATGACTGAACAACTGAACTGAACTGAAAATATAGTGCTAGCAACTATAGCCTTCAAATTCAACAATTAGGGCAATCACTTCTGCCTTCTTGAGTATTGCATAAAATTAAAACTGATATAGGGAATAGCCTATTGCAATTTTCATGAAAAGCAATTCAATTCAGGATTTGTTTAAGTCATAGAAGGGCCCAAAGTATTATTAGTAGCATCCTTTAATGTGTCTTTAAAGGAGCAATTATACATTTTTCTTTGGAATGAGGTTTGGATTGATCAAGATGAACTATATTCTAGCTATGACTGTACGGATTCTCTAATGAGGATATGTACTCGTGAAAATAGATTGATTTTTAACAAATATGATATATAGATTAATATTGTAAAGATTGGTTCTTAACAAATATGATATATAGGTTAATATTGTAAAGGCTCCTCCTTTTTAAAGTTTCACTCTAGCTATTCTAGCATTAAATTTTCTAATTGAGTCATTTTACACATTGTGTCTTAACGTTTGTTTACTTGCAGAGATTTTGCACAAAAACTGGCCAGTGCTCTAGCCCATAATCCCACTTCAGGGCTGCACACGATTAACCTTGCTGGCAACCCGCTGGAGGATCGAGGTACTGTGGCACTTACGTGACTGTTGATGCCAGAACTGTAAGAGGATTAGGGAGTGTTCATTTAGCCATGCCTGAAGAATAGTGTCAGTCTTAGTTGTAATTATATTATAAATGCTCTTGTTGGCTTAAATTTTTTCTAGCCTCTGGTGAAAACACTCACGCTCCTGTATGATTTTACAGAAAAACCCAAATGAGCTTTTTGGCCCACCCAATATGATTGTATCAGCTGACAAACAGTTTTTGGAAGTGATCCAGGTGGAAAGGAGGATATTATTTTTAAACGATCGTATTGACTTTTTCTTGCTGGTTAGCAAATTATCACAAACATGGCAATTTAAGATGACATAGATTTATTATCACACAGTGTCTTTGGGTCAGTCTGGGTACAGGTTGACTGGGTTCTCTACTTAGTATCATGAGACTGAAGTCAAGTCAGCTGGGGTTTATGTGATCTGGGGTCTTCTCAGGCTCACCGGTTGTTGGCAGAATTAAATTCCTGAGGCTGTGGGGCTAGGTCATCATTTTATTGCTCCTTGCCAGGTCAGGGAGCACTTCCCGTGCCTGAAGGCTGTGCTCACATCCCCACCACGTGGTCCCCTCCTCTCCCAACTTTACCGTCTGCCTCGCATTCCAGGCCAGCAGAAGCACAACTCTCTGTTGCTTCACTTTCTTGTAGACAGGTCACCTGTTTGAGTCAGACTCCTCCAAGACAGACTCCCTCTTGATTAATCCAGAATGGACTGATTAGTAACCTAATCACATTGTGATATCCCATCATATTCCTTTTTTCCCCCAGTTACTTATTTTGTAATGGAGTATAACCAATTAACAATGTGATAATTTCAGGTAAACAGCAAAGGGACTTAGGCATACATATACGTGTATCCATTCTCCCCCAAACTCCCGTCCCATCCAGCCTGCCACATAATATTAAGCAGAATTCCCTGTGCTATATAGTCAGTGCTTGTTGCTTATCCATTTTTATTTTTTTAATTAAAAAATAAAAATATTTAATTGGAGGATAATTACTTAACAATATTGTAGTAGTTTGTCATACATTATCCATTTTAAACACAGCAGACTCCAAACTCCCTAATTGTCCCTTCCTTCTATCCTTCCCCCAGCAACCATAAATTCTTTGGCTATATCTGAGTCTCTTTCGGTTTTGTAAATTCACTTGTATCGTTTCTTTTTAGATTTGTAATAACCCATCATGTTCTTTGGTCCACCCCACACACTGAAAGAAATTATGTAGGATGTGTTAACCAGGGACAGGAATCTTGAGGACCAGCTTACAATTCTGCCTATCACAGATGTTTTTTAATTTTTAACGAGATTTGAATGTGAGAATAGAGAGGAGGTGAAGGACTAAATTTCATGAGGTGGCAAAAGAAGGTTTCATTAGAAGATGTTTGCATGAGTAGAGGGGAGAGTCAGTAGCTTTAGAATGTGAAGCCTGAGAGTTTGAATTCTCAGTAGAACACTGATGGATGAGATTTAAGAAGGAGTTGGGCTGCCGTCTATGGGGTTGCACAGAGTTGGACACGACTGAAGCAACTTAGCAGCAGTAGCAGCAGCAGCTTTATCTCTCGAGGGGATGCTTTGTTTTCATTGTGTATTTATTACAGATGTTTTCCAGTGTTGTTGACTAAGGGCCTTTCATCTTGGGATGTTATATATTTGATGAGGGTTAATTATTAAACTGAGCTGAAGATCCTGGTATAGACACTAAGTTCTGTATTTTTGTTCCTGTTACTGACATTGTTCTTCATGTAAAAGATACCCATGTGGCATCCAAGGAAACATTTGAAGAGGAATTTCCTAGCATCTGAGATAGTGAATCTAAAGGAAGGTTGAGACTAAACTGGAAAACTAGATCACATGAAAGACACTCTCATAGGTGTAAAAGGCAAAGCTGAAAAAATGGAAATGTAACTCTGGAACAGGAGTTTCTCTGGGGTTTTAGTATTTTCTTTAGGAAAAACAAGTGTTCTCTCTCCTAGTCAAATGCTACCAAGACATGACTAAAACCATGTAGATCACCTTTTGTAGACAGGAGGGTTGTTTTGCTTTTGTTTTTAAGATGGAAGGAACTCAAATGTGTTTGTCTCCTGACTGGACAGAATCCATGGTTATTAAGTGCTGGTCACTAGGCATGTGAAATCCAGAGGGTAGTAAGGGACACTCCTTGGTCATTAGGGAAACGCAAACTCAAACTATACTGAGATACCAGCTCACAACCAGTAGTTGAGCTATCATCAAAATAAGTGTTGGAAAGGATGTGGAAAACGGAACTTGTACATTACTGGTGCGAGTGTACAATGGGGCAGCCTCTTTGGGTGTTGGTTAGCCAGTTGCTTCAAAAGTCAAACACAAATTTACTCTATTTCACTCTTAGGTGGTCCCCAAGAGAGATGAAATGAATGTCCGCTCAAATGCTAGTGAATGAGTGTTGATAGAAGTTCATGGTTGCCCCAAAGTGGAAACCCAAATGCTTATCCCTGGTGAGGGGATAAACAGAATGTGGGGTATCTGTACCGTGGAACCCTGTTCCACAGCACAAGAGAACAAGGTGATGGTCCTGCTGGGACATGGGTGAACCCCCAAAACTGGGGAAAGAAGCGAGACCTCAAAGATCTTTCATATTATTGAGGTTTGGAAGGCTAAAAGTGAAGTCACTCCGTCGTGTCTGACTCTTTGCAACCCCATGGATTGTAGCCTACCAGGCTTCTCCGTCCATGGGATTTTCCAGGCAAGAGTACTGGAGTAGGGTACCATTTCTTTCTCCAGGGGATCTTCCCGACCAGGGATGGAACCTGGGTCTCCTGCTTTGTAGGCACATGCTTTTAGGGGAAGAATGAGTCTGAGGCTCTTCATCTTTCCTGTGGTGTGCCTCGTATGCCCTGAGGCACAGCCCTCCTGGACAGCCTTATCTGTTGACTCCTCACCTTGGGTTTGAACTTCTGAGATAGCAGTTCTTCATTCTGTTTCACTGGAATTAGATATGGCTGTCTTTGTACCAGCCTTACTTCTCATTCCTCCTCCTTATCCATCATTCTCTCGTAATCTCCTAAGACAAAGGGCACTTAGCCCAAGCCCTTATATACAATCAATAAATATTGTCTTTAAATTGAATTTCATTTCATAATAGAATTCCTTTTTTTTGTTGCTTTTAAATTGGAATTGAAAACCATGGTGAAGTTTATCAAGATTCTTTTGTGCAGAGTCAGAACTGGTGTGGAGAGATGACGTGTCCCTGCCTTTTCCTCCACTTCCCTACCTGTGTGACCTGATCCTTGTACATCTTTCACCTACCTGCATTCCCAGGTGTGAGAATCAAGAATCATTCCAAGGATGTTTTCC
Organism: Nanger dama; assembly: GCA_917880005.1. Lineage (NCBI taxonomy): Eukaryota > Metazoa > Chordata > Mammalia > Artiodactyla > Bovidae > Nanger > Nanger dama. Next base: position 5,739,080 of record CAKJTW010000032.1, on the reverse strand, counting down.
AGAGCTTCATGCGTAGATGCCGACTCTCCAGGGAGTTTTCTGCTCACTTACACTCAAGCCTTGATGCTCCTGAAAATATTTTCTCAAACTAAGGCTTTCTGTGTTTCTGCCCCTTCTTGATTCCTTCGTTGCTATGTTTGGCTGGAGCTCTTGGACAACTGCCAACACCTGTATTCTCCACCTTTTTTTCATTCCTTGGACTGAGCCTCCTGAACACAAATTCTTTACAGGCTTTTTTTTTTTTTTTCCTTCCATCCAGGCTAAATACCTAAAGATGATTGGTAGCTTTTCTGCTCCTGGATGGGAAGTCCACAAGAAATCCAACTGAGCGTAAAATATTTATAGAGACTTCAAAATAGGGGAAAATGGTCATGACTTTTGTTTCTGAGCTTTTCACTGTAAAACAATAAAAAAAAGCATGGGGAGAGGAGTGTGCAGTTGAATTGTTTAGTCTGTAAAAGAGGCCAAGCCCAGGAAGATTATTTACAAGGAAATGCAAAGAAACACAAGGTAGTTTGGCAGCCCAGAATGCTGAGGAAGTTAAGTACCAAGTAGAATTTGATTTTTGCACCTGAACCATCCTCTCAGGGCTTTATTTGGAAACTCTCAGAGCGGAAGCTTGGCTCCTTGCATTGTGATATGAATGTTGATGCAGCAAAGCCCTGATATTTACAGCTCTATTTACAGCTCAGCCTCCCCGACAGGCTTGTGCTCAGAGGACAAGCAGCCTTCTGTTGTTAAGGGGCTGCTGGTGGAGGAGAATGAAGTATGATTTAGTAGGAGGGGGGTCGTGTGTTCTGGCGGTGCTTCCAATGCTGGATGCCCTGCTCTTCATGCTCTGCAGGAGCCCCACAAGGCAGTGAATGGACCACACGCATTCACGAGCTCTTCTTATCCCAGTTGCAGGGCCAGCCAGTTTCCCAGCTTGCTCTTGGCCTCCTAGTCCTGTGTGTTTTCAGACTGTAGGTCAAGACCTGGTAAAGCATTTTAATAAAAAGAAGAAATAGAACACAGTAGAAAATATCAGAGTGCATTGTTCAGGAAAACTGGGGTTCTAGTTTTTGCTTATATGTCTATGTGCTTATTTTGGTATGAGCTTCCTACACCACAGTGTCGAATCTCTTTCTGTATGCGGGTCATGGTAGAAAAGGCTTGAAACTCCCTATGCTTACTGCACTTATTAACTAGCTCTCTGTTGAGTCCTCTGGACTGACCTAGTGTCTGAACCAGGGTGTTCCGGTCATCGCCTCCTGACTAATGCTTTGGATCTGATGACTTTTTGGATTGAAGTGGAGTGTGTTGGGAAACAGAGCTTTTCTCTCTCCACTCGTTTCACACACTTTCCTTCCCTAAATGTCACAAGCTCTGTGTTCCAGTCTCCCTGGTTACCGTTCCCAGTTACCCTTGATTTTATGATCTTAGCCTCGTCAGGAATGTCTGTCCTGATTTCCTCCCCTCACTTTATTCTAAATTGGATTATTTTGTTTAAAGATGATTTAGAATCCTGTCTTGCAATGTTTTTCTTTTGGAAATGTTGACCTGACGCACCCAAGTTGTTTTTTTGCTGACCATCTGGTGGTGGCTCTGATTTGATCTGAATAAGACAAGACAAATGGATTCTAGAAATGCTGCCCACATTTGAGGGCGGGGTAGATCCTCCATATCTCAGTGTATATCAGTGGGTTTTAGAGTCAGAATACGTGGGTTCAAATCTGAGCTTCTCCACTTTTCATCTGAGTTTCCTTGGACAAATTACCTAACTTCTCTATACCTCAGATTTCTCAAAAATAATAATAGCACCTCTCACACAAGGTGTTTTAAAGATTAAATGAGAATATACATAAAAGGCATAGGAATAGCAATGTACTGTGCACTCAGTACCTGTTAACTTTTACTCCCACATTTGACTCAGAGTAGCCTTGTGAAGTTAAATAGTGCAAATGTTGCTATGCTTTTATGGATCAGGAAGCTGTGTTTACATAATTTGGAAAAGCTTACAGAGTCATACCTAGTACTGATTGTTCAGACTATTATCTAGAATTTCCTGAGTGATCAATTAGTCTCTCATACTGTCTTTCGGATTTTCTGATTTGGCTCTCTCAATTTCTTATGGAAGTAGAAGGAAATCTTTCTGTATGAGATTTGGAAAACATTGGCTTATTCCACAGCACGTCGATACATTTTCTTAAGCATTTTGAAATTTAAAGATACCTGGTTTCTGAGTGCCAGCTACACAATAGAAAATACTTTTCTTTAGAGTCATGATTTAGCCATATTTATTTGAAAAGACTCTGATGCTGGGAGGGATTGGGGGCAGGAGGAGAAGGGGACGACAGAGGATGAGATGCCTGGATGGCATCACCGACTCAATGCACATGAGTTTGAGTGAACTCCGGGAGATGGTGATGGACAGGGAGGCCTGGCGTGCTGCGATTCATGGGGTCGCAAAGAGTCGGACACAACTGAGCGACTGAACTGAATTAACTGATATCTTTATGTTTACACAGTGTAAAACAGTATTTCAAAAACTGCATAGATTTAGATTTTAGGACATTCAAAAGTTAAGTATATTGACTGTTTTTTTCTCACTAGTCTTTTATTCCTGTATTCCTAGTTCTTCAATCTCATGCTCTCAACTTTATCTTTGAAATGGAAATACTCCATCATGCTTTATTTATCTTAAAAAATATTTTATTATCTATTTTGTTTATTTTTGGCTGTGCTAGGTCTTCACTGGTGCACGCAGGCTTTCTCTAGTTGTTGAGCAGGGGCTACCTTTGTTGCGGGGTGCAGGCTTTCTACTGTGGTGGCTTCCCTCGCTCTGGAGCACAGGCTCTGGGTGTGTGGGCTCAGCTGTGGCACATGGGTTTAGTTCCTCCATGATATTTGGGATCTTCCTGGACCAGGAATGGAACCTGTGCCCCCTGTACTGGCAGGAGGATTCTTAACCCCTGAACCTCCAGGGAAGTCCCTTATATTTTATTTATTTAGTTAGTTTTCTTAGTGTTTCTGAACTCTCCAGGAAGCCATTGAAATTAGTAAAAATCTAAAGATTTTAACTTTCACCTGTGTTCTGACATCTACAGGGTTCAAATCTATATGCTTTCTAACAGCCAAGAAAGAGTCATCTGTTTCCCTGATCAAGTTGCTAGAACTCAATGGGCAGAATTGTGTAAAATTGCCAATATCATGCTTTCCGTCAACAAGGAGAAGCAGACAACAGAGGATGAGATGGTTGTGTGGCATCACCGACTCAATGGACATGACTTTGAGTAAACTCCGGGAGTTGGTGATGGACAGGGAGTCCTGGTGTGCTGCAGACCATGAGGCTGCAAAGAGTCGGACACAGCTGAGCGACTGAACTGAATTGAATCAACAAGGACCAACTTTAAACCATTTTTTCCTTACCATGTGAATCACACAAATTCTAGGATATCAAAGTTTTAGAGTTTTATATGTAATTGGGTGGCACTAGAACACTGGAGTGGGTGGCCATTCCCTTCTCCAATGCAGCAGCAGCAGTGCATGCATTGGAGAAGGGAATGGCCACCCACTCCAGTGTTCTTGCCTGGAGAATCCCAGGGATGGGGCAGCCCGGCGGACTGCTGTCTATGGGGTTGCACAGAGTCGGACATGACTGAAGTGACTTAGCAGCAGCAGCAGCAGTGGTAAAGAACCTGCCTGTCAGTGCAGGAGACCTAAGAGATGTAGGTTTGATCCCTAGGTCAGGAAGATAGATCCCCTGGAGGAGGGCATGGCAACCCACCCCAGTATTCTTGCCTGGAGAGTCTCCATGGACCGAGGAGCCTGGTGGGCTACAGTCTACAGGGTTGCGAAGAGTTGGACGTGACTGAAGTGACTCAGTATGCTTGCAAGCATGTTATTGTCGTAGAGTTTTAAGTACATGCATGATTAATGGGGTAAAACAGCAATGTCAAATTTAATTTCCTGCCTTCGTGAGTTAATAACTTCTGATTCCAAATTAAAATTCTAAACATTTTATAGTTACTTTTTATTAGTCATAAATATTTTGAAGCAGAGGGAGCTATAATGGTTTCCATTTTGAAAGGAGAAATAAAAATTAGACCTTTTTCCTTCTAAATTTGACACAAACTAAAACAAAAATAAATTACAGGAAGGGTTATTCATCCAGTAAAGTCTTCAGATGAAAGCTTTTGGTGATAAATTTTGTTTTAATTCATAGCTCTGAAGGCTGTGTGGCTTTATTTGGGGGGTAAGATTGAATAGTTTTTGCCAGAAGTTAAAAAGTCTCTTCTGTCCTTTCTTTGTGGGGGAAATATTTTCTCGATGATCAGCTTCTTCCATGGCACTATTTAGTAACTAACTTCAGGAAATACAAGACAGGTGAATTTTTTTGTTTTTCCTGAGATTTTGGCTGCCAACCACTCTCAATTTATTCTTGTTGCTAAGACTCCATTTCTGAAGCCTGCCAAAGTGGAGGACTTTTTATCAAAAATAAACTCAGTTCTTTTATTTTGAAAAACTGAACAGTAACTGGCCTCATTTATACCTTTCATTCGATGAGCACTTAGCAAGGGTATTTCTTAAAAGAGGAAATAGAATGTATTTATGATTTGTGGATGCCTAGGAAGCTGAAACAAAACATTTTGTCGGGAAAGAAGCTAGTAAAACTTAGTCTAGAATTAGAGAAAAAAATACTTGAACCAGCCAGTCTTGTGTTTGATCCTTTAGTCCTCTTTTACCTTTAATCCTGCTTTTTTCATTTAATATAAATGATCAAACATGACTTTACCCAGCTTTATTCTAACTTAGGAGCTTCACCTTTTTCTTGCTTTCATTACTTAGGGTGAGATAGTTCTATTTCTAGAGAAGAGTAGTATTGTGTTATTTACTCCTTTTGTCTCCTTCCTTTTTAAAGGAAAGTTTCTGATTAAGGATTGAATAGAATGGTGGGTGTCCTTGCGTTTGGTTGCAGGCATTTGCAGTTTCATGTGTTGATGTATAGTCCATGTACTATAAAGTCGGTTCTTCTTATTTTTTTCATGGGTGATTTTTATTAATTGGAGTATAATTTCTCTGCGGTGTTGTGGTTGTCTCTGCCGTGTATCAGCGTGAATCAGTCAAAATTATATACATTTCCCCTCCCTTTTAAGTCTCCCTCCATCACCCCTCCACCTCTCTGGATGGTCACAGACTGCCAGGCTGGGCTCCCTGAGTTAAACAGCAGCTTCCTGCTAGTTATCCATTTGACACGCGATGGTGTCCTTCCTTTATTTCTCTTACAGCTATCTGTTCTGTACAGGGTTGGTCAAAAAGTTTGTTGAGGGTTTTCTGTAAGATGTTATGGAAAAACCCAAAGGGACTTTTGGTCAACCCAATATATGGTAGTGAGTATGTGTCAATCCCGATCTCTCAATTTATCTTCCCCTTCCCCCTTGCTAAATATACAGAAATTTTAAATTTTAATGAAGGCCAACTAATCGATGATCCCTTTCACGGACTGTGCCTTTAGTGTAGCATCTAATAAGCCATTGCCACCCAGCCATCTAGATTTCCTCCTCTGTTATCTTCTGTACCTAAGTTTTCTGAAGTAACTTGTACTCAGTGAAGTATAATGTGCATTCATAAAGGTCTGTAAATTCCAAGTTTAGATCTTTGTGAATTTTTCCAAAGGGAATGCTGTCACGCAGCCACTATGAAGGTCAAGAAATAGGACGTTATGAAAACGCACGAATTTGTCTGTGTATTCTGCCTTCTGTTTTGACAGATTAGCTTTCTTTATTCTGGAGCTTCACCATTATAGAATTATACAATGCATGCTCTTATATTTGGCTTCTTTTGCTTTTCATTTTGGAGAGGTTTTTAATAATAGATTTATTATTTTCTTAGGGATGTTATTTCTTAAGTAAGTTTTGCTAAGTTGTGTTTTTCATAAGGATTTCTTCTACAGTGATACATTTTTTGATCTGTAGATTTTTTTCTCTTATAACCTTCTGTTCCATTTGTAGTGTCTGTGGGATCTCTTCTGGTGTTCTGTTTTCATTTCTGATTTTAATACTTTGATTCTTCTCTTTCTCTCTCTCTCAAAGTCTTGCTGGGATTTATTAATTTTACTTTTTAAGAACATACTTTGTTAAATTTATTTTATGACTACTTTCTATTTAATTGAGGTCTTCCCTTTGTTATTTCTTTCCTTCTGTTTATGGAGATGAAATGAGGATTAATTTATTGTTGTTTTTTAGACATTGTGAAGTGGATACTTAAATTATTAGTTTATAACTCTTCTTTATTCACTTGTATATTTAGGACTATAGACTTCACTCTAAGCATGGCTTGAATTGTATACCCAAATTTTGATGTCTTACTTTAAAATATTTAAATCAATTCATTTTACAAGAATGTATTGACGAAATATCAGACCTCTCCTCTCTTCGCAGTTAACACTATGGTTTAGCATATTCAAATCTCTAGACATACTTTTAATTAAAAACCTTTTTAACAGTACTTAATCCAGTGATTGTCAGACTTGTTTGGGAAATGCTGTGGGAGACAGGCAGGGTCTCCCAGTACCTACCATCCTTGGGGAAACACCCATCTAGAGGCTTAATCAAGCTGAATGACGTTTACTTTATTTCTAGAGTAGTACTTATTACTTGATAAAATTTATATTTAATTTGGGGTTTTGTGATAGGCAGCAGCTAGCACAGTAGTTCCTTACCTTGGATAAGGAGATAACTGGGGTCTGAGAACTATAAGGTCTATGTGACCTTACAGTTAATACTGTTTTTAGGATGTTTCTCAAAACATGCCCCTGGGGAGGTCATAATTCAGGTGAAGGCAGGCGGTTGGTTGAAGGCCCTGTAGGACATACATTGATTGTTTATCTGTTACTCACTTCCTCCCAGAAAAGAGTCTATGCTCATTGTAACCCTTAGGTGAGTGAGTGAGTTCTCACAATCTCACACTCTGATCATTAAATTTAGAGACCACTTGATTTTTAATACTGTAAATTCCTTGGGAGTTATTTTATGTTTCAAACCTACCTTCAAGAAGGTAGGTTAAAACATGCTCTGATGCTTTGTCTAAGGTTGTTAGCTGTAAGCCAATTCAATACTGAAATTCATCTGCTTAAAGTAAAGCTGTTATCTGAATAATGCCACATTGTTTTCCTTGACAATAATTAAATAGTATGCATCCGCTCACCCAGAAGAGTGATCAACTCATTAAGACAGAGGTTAAAAAGAAAAGGAGGGGAAATTACATCACTCTTTCCAAGACTATTTGCATTTGAAATAGCACTCTGAAGAGAGGATAACACTTTTTCCAAAGAAAAGCATCTCTAATGGTAAAGTTTTGATAATTATTATGCTTTTCTCTTACCCTAGCTAGGAGAGAAAGTAAAGGAGGCGTGATAGTAGATGACTAGGAAACAACTAAGATTAGGAAAAACAGGTGCTTAAATTGGAATCAAACTTACTTTTCAGGCTTGTAAAACAAATGCAATCCTGACAACTTAAAAATTCTAACAATCCCTTTCTTTCCTTTCTTTCTCAGGTGTGTCCTCTTTAAGCATTCAATTTGCCAAACTCCCAAAGGGATTAAAGCATTTAAATTTGTCTAAAACCTCATTGTCACCTAAAGGTACAGTATATCTTAATTTTATTTACTTAACTTTGTATCGATAATGTATTTACTGCCCTATTTTTCCTTATACATGGTTAGAATTATTACTCAGTAATGTATCTGCCTTTAATACTGTAGTTGATCCTTGAACAATGTGGTTGGAACTGCCGGATCCACTTACATGTGGTTATTTTTCAATAGTAAGTGCTACAGTATTGCATGATGCACAGTTAGTTCAATCTGTAGAAGTGGGAGGAACTGTGGATACAGAGAGCTGGCAGTTAGTTACAGAGCAGTTTAACCCTCGCATTGTTCAGGGGTCAACTGTATATGTATTGTAATACTCTGGCAGTTTTAAAGTAAAGAAATTATCTGATTGAAATTCTGGTGTTCTAAAGTGAAATGCTTCCATAGTGGAGAGTACTCTGAATGTCGACAAGCAGTCTTTAACTTTTTAAACTTTGAGTTGCGGTCCTGCCGCTTGTTCTAAAGGCAGCTGGTTGTGTTGTGTTGTTGTTGTTTTGTTTTTGATTTAGCAATTTTTTTTTAAACAAAGTATAGTTGACTTACAACACTCTGTTAGTTCTAAGAGCACAAGATAGTGGTTTGATATTTCTGTATATTCTGTTCAGTTCAGTTGCTCAGTTGTGTCCAACTTTTGCAACCCCACAGACTCCAGCACACCAGGCTTCCCTGTCCATCATCAACTCCCAGAGCTTGCTCAAACTCATGTCCATCGAATCAGTGATACCCTCCAACTATCTTATCCTCTGTCATCCCCTTCTCCTCCCTCCTTCAATCTTTCCCAGCATCAGGGTCTTTTTCAGTGAGTCAGTTCTTTGCATCAGGTGGCCAAAGTATTGGAGCTTCAGCATCAGTCCTTACAATGAATATTCAGGACTGATTTCCCTTAGGATGGACTGGTTTGATCTCCTTGCAGTCCAAGGGACTCTCAAGAGTCTTCTCCAACACCACAGTTCAAAAGCATCAATTCTTTGGTGCTAATGACTACTAGAAAAAACAACAGCTTTGACTAGATGGACCTTTGTCAGCAAAGTAATGTCTCTGCTACGTTGTCTACGTTGGTAATAGCTTTTCTTCCAAGGAGCAAGCATCTTTTAATTTCAGTGGCTACAGTTACCATCTGCAGTGATTTTGGAGCCCAAGAATATAAAGTCTGTCACTGTTTCCATTGTTTCCCCATCTATTTTCCATGAAGAGATGGGACTGGATGTCATGATCTTCATTTTCTGAATGTTGAGTTTTAAGCCAACTTTTTCATTCTCCTCTTTCACTTTCTTCAAGAGGCTTTTAGTTCCTTTTAGCTTTCTGCCATAAGGATGGTGTCATCTGCATATCCGAGGTTATTAATATTTCTCCCAGCAATCTTGATTCCAGCTTGTGCTTCATCCAGCCTGGCCTTTTGCATGATTTACTCTGCGTATAAGTTAAATAAGCAGGGTGACAATATACAGCCTTGATATACTCCTTTCCCGATTTGGAACCAGTCTGTTGTTCCGTGTCTGGTTCTAACTGTTGCTTCTTGACCTGCATACAGATTTCTCAGGAGGCAGGTAAGGTGGTCTGGTGTTCCCATCTCTTGAAGAATTTTCCATAGTTTGTTGTGATCTACACAAAGGCTTTGGCATAATCAATAAAGCAGAAGTTTTTTCTGGAATTCTCTTGCTTTTTCTATGATCCAGCAGATGTTGACAGTTTGATCTCTGGTTCCTCTGCCTTTGCTAAATCCAGCTTGAACATCTGGAAGCACATGGTTCATGTTCTGCTGAAGCCTAGCTTGGAGAATTTTGAGCATTACTTTACTAGCGTGTGAGATGAGTGCAATTGTGCAGTAGTTTGAGCATTCTTTGGCATTGCCTTTCTTTGGGATTTGAATGAAAATTGACCTTTTCCAGTCCTGTGGCCACTGCTGAGTTTTCCAAATTTGCTGGCATACTGAGTGCAGCACTTTCATAGCATCATCTTTCAGGATTTGAAACAGCTCCACTGGAATTCCATCACCTCCACTAGCTTTGTTCATAGTGATGCTTCCTAAGGCCCACTTGACTTTGCTTTCCAGGATATCTGGCTCTGGGTGAGTGGTCACAGCATGGTTATTATCTGGGTCATGAAGATCTTTTTGTATAGTTCTTCTGTGTGTTCTTGCCACCTCTTCTTAACATCCTCTGCTTCTGTTAGGGCCATACTGTTTCCGTCCTTTATTGTACCCATCTCTGCATGAAATGGTCCCTTGGTATCTCTAACTTTCTTGAAGAGATCTCTATTCTTTCCCTTCTATTGTTTTCCTCTGTTTCTTTGCATTGATGCTGTATCTTACCAAATGATTACTACTGGTTGTGTTTTTCTTGGTTCATCCCTGGAAAGACATTTTTGCTATCACACTCCCCCCCGCCCCCATGTACACATGAACTTGTCAGATGGACTGTCTGTTGTACAGAAAATGGTTGGGCCTAACTGCAGTTACAGCCATCACTCTTGCTGTACCTGATCTATTTCCTGTCTTGGAAGTTGCCTTTCTTTCCCCAGGTTCTTTCCTGACTCCACTCACCATCCTCTCATTTTTTTGTGTTCTGTTCTTATTTTGCTACGTTGTCACCTTTATAACACTACTAATAATAACTGAAATATTCCTGCATACATCACACCTTTGTACATGCCTGAAAAGTTTTTCTTTCATCTTGTATCGGGAAAATCTCCATTATTCCTTCTGCATTTCTCTATATGTCTCCTTTACTACTCACACAAACATGTCACTTCTGATTTTTCTGGTCACCAGGTGTGTGGACGTTTCTCCCCCACACCAGGCAGTTCTCTGCAACACCAGCCGGCTATCCTATAATTCAGCTCATTATCTATGTGGAGATAACAATCCCACAAGACTGTGATGCCCCCAATACTCTCCTCTCCCACCATGCCCTTTACATGCCTAGTGACAAGCCCAGGTTATCAGAGGTTCTGAAGTCTCTCTCCTTGAATTTGATTAATTTGCTAGAGTGGTTCACAGAACTCAGGGGAAACGCTTATTACACTTACTAGTTTATTAAGGGTAAAGGATCCAGATGATGAACAGCCAGAAGAAGATATCCACAGGGTGAGGACTGGGAGGGTGCCAAGCACAGGAGCTTCTGTTCCTGTGGGTTTGGTGCAAGTCACCCTCCATGTGTGGATGTGTTCATCAACCTGGAAGCTCTCAGAAGCTCTCCACAACCCATGGTATGTTTATGGAGGCCTTATCACATAGGCATAATCAATTATTAACTGCATTTCCAGACTCTCTCCCCTTTGTGCAGAAGTGTTGGTGGGTGGGAGTGGGGATGAAATTCCAAGCTTCTCATTGTGGCTTGGTCTTTTGATGACCAGTCCCCATCCAGGAGCCCACGCAGAGTTGCTGCATTAGAACAAAAGATGGTCCTACTGCTCTTATCACTTAAGAATTTATAGGAGTTTTGGGAACCCCGAGTCAGGGTCAAAGACAAATATCAGAACAAGGGATGTTTCTAGTGTTCTTATCGCCCAGGAAATTACAAGGGTTTGAGGAGCTCTGTGCCAGGAACTGGCAAGGGGCACAGAGACCAATACATATTTTCTCTTATGTCACACATCTCTAAATATTTTTAGAGAGCTTCAGTATATTTTATAAAGCCCTCATCTGTGATCATCTCTTCCGACACACCTTCCTTATTCCTGAGGCTTCAACAGAGTCACTTACTCTTTGCTTTTCACTTCTAGATCATATCTAACATCATTGTATGAATTTCGTGTTTCCCCTATGAGAAGGGGGCTCTGTTTGCCACACATGTGTTTCTTGTCTCCATCTTTCCAACACCTGACATAGCGGAGCTACCCACCCAGTGTGGGTGTTAAATGAAAGTTCCTTGAGTAACTTGCCACTCCTTAACATATGACTGTCTTTTGAGGACAACATGTGTAGTGATTGCCAGTTCTCCAGCAGATTGTCTAGGCTTGAGTCCTAACATTTTTACTTAACTACAAATACATTAATACATCTCAGTCCCTTGGTTCCTTAGCAACCTCGTTTATTATCCCACCACCTTCGTCAGAGGTGGTGGGATTAAATGGGTTGATATGCATAGTGTCATGTTTGGCACAGGGTGCCATGTTGTCCCTGCCACCGTCATCTTCCTCCTTCCCTCCCTTCTCTTTCCTTCCTCCCTTCCATCATCTAGTATTTTTCCATCATGTATTTTTATATGTTCCTATTTGGCCCAGGACAACCTGGGTGTCCCCACCCACAAATCTGGTGAATTAGTACTCCTCCTGGAAGATGCAGCTTCTGTCTCCTTTTCTCTTTGAAGTCCTTCTCAGACAACCTCCTCTCACCACTCCCTGCAGGACTAGATGCCCCTTTCTCTGCATTCCATAGCACTTTGTAAATCCCTCAACTTGAGCGCATTTCTCACTGTGTTTTGGTTGTGTCCTGGCCTGGAAGGTTCTGGCTGGCAAGGGTGCTGTGTCCTTCATTGCCGTGTCCCTGGCACCTGGCACTGCATGTTCTCACTGTGTCATGGGTGAGTGGGTAAAGCAAAGTGGTCCTGGAATGGTTTTCCATCCATCCATTCCTACTTTATTCCGACTGTGCAGTCACAGTGAGTGATTTGAAATTGGGGTTAGTTCCATTCACGCCATGATTGTGTCCACATGTTTAAGATGAAGGGACAAAAGTAAGTTTCCAAAGGGAAACAATTCACCAGGAGCCAGTGTTTTCTGTCCTGATGTCTAAAGCCATCTACAGATCTGAAAGCTAAGGTGTAGTCCCTTTCTGTTAGCAGTGTTCTACATCAGCAAATCAGTTTTATGAAAACCCTTTTCCTGATGATTATCAGTGCATTGCATATTATGGTACAGACTTTGAAGATTCTGAAAAGTATAACTAAGAAAGCAAAAACTACGTGCAGTACTAGTACCAAGTCAATACAAGATTGTCACTGTTGACACTTTGTGGTACTTGTTCTTCTGCACTGTTTTGTTTCTGTAAGCAGTTTTTTTAAAAATATAAATATCCACAAACACACACACATATATATGTGGTTATACTATTTTATAATATGTGATTATGGTTTTGTCAACTTCTTCCCCTATCCCCCATAGTAAATTGTGATCATTTGTGTCAGTAAACATTTGGTCACTTTCAATGCTGTGTGATAGCGCAGGGCATGCAAAATGTCCCCTCACTTACGTACACAATCTAATATTGTACATTTAGTGAAAGCGAAGTCGCTCAGTCATGTCCGACTCTTTGCGACCCCATGGACTGTAGCCTACCAGGCTCCTCTGTCCATGGGATTCTCCAGGCAATAGTACTGGAGTGGATTGCCATTTCCTACTCCAGGGGATCTTCTCCACCCAGGGATTGAACCTGGGTCTCCCACATTGTAGAGAGATGCTTTACTGTCTGAGCCACCATTTAGACCATTTAAAATTCTTCAATAGTGCAAAACACCCTAATATGATATCTATATCTAATCACCAGTCATGGGTTAATTTCTTCTTTAGGATAAAATTCTTGTAAGTAGAATTGTGATGTCAGAGTTTGTATAATTTTTAAAAAGCTGTTTCTGATATGTATTGTCAAGTTTGTCCTCCAAATATTTTGTACAATCCTCTTTATACTCTCAACATCAGTGGACGTTATTCTTTCCTTTTTATTGTTTATCGAGCATATTGAACAAATGTGTTCTGATATTTTAATTTTAGTTTCTTCAGTTATTGCTTAGTTGGCCTTTTCCCCTTGTTCCTTAGTCACTTATATTTCTTTTGGAAGAAGTTGCTAGGTCCCCCCCTTTGTTACTCTTCTATTCAAAGTGTGAATTTTTTTCTTGTAAAATCATGTATCACGTAGTTCATAAGTCTAACTTTTTAAGGTAGAGGTTTTTTTAAAAATGACATTTAATATATTTGTTCATTATTATTAATATAAAACAGAGGGATGTAACAATCTTTGATCCTTTTGAGTGCAAGCTTGGGTCCTGAGGTACCTGAGTGATGCCCTGTCCCTCCCAGTGATGGGAGTGGGCAGGTTCTTCAGCTTCCTCTGAATCAAGACAGCCCCACGTGCCCTCCAGCCTTTACAAATGAAGATCCACACCTTTATCTCCTTTCTGCAATAAAATATGTTTGAGAATTAATATTGTTTTATAACATGTGACCCAAAGAATTTTAAGTCATTCTTCCTAGGATGTATATCTTGAAATGTTGCCTTTTTAAAAATTGATTTCTTAAAGGTTTTCAGTATTCTTGCAGACTGTCACAAAGGATCTGAAAGGTCTGTGGATTTAAAATAACTCAGATTAAATTGTACTTTTAAACTTTTGCTGAATTTGACTAACATACTTTATTTCTGTGAAAACATTAATATTCATGGCTCCATAATTCATGGCAGATTTTTTTTTTTTAAATCTCCCCATGACATCCGCACCGTGTCCAAATATCCTTTCTCTTCCTCAGATGTGAGCTAAGTGATAGTTTTCTGGATTTCTAGTAAATGTCCTGCTGGTTGCCAGATTACGCCAGTGCAGGGCCATCTGGTACCACCTTTTTCCAGCTGTAAGCACTCCAATAATAAATATGAAGAATGGTCAAAATCACTAGATAGCCAGAATCGAGAATAGCATGAAAAATCTGTGTGTAGTTTGGGTTGGAAGAGCCCTGATTCTTTCCATCCTATACTTTTGTAATTTCCTGCCATTACTGTGCTTATTAACCCAGGCCTCACATGGAATGGGCCCAAGAGGTAGGGGAGGAAATCCTTCATTCTGTCTTAGTAGCTTGAAGCTGAGCTGATAATACAATTCTCTCCCACTTCTAATCAGACATTGGCCAACTGCCAAGCACCCATATCTGTCAAGGAGTGTTTTGCTGTCAAGACTAATTTCAGGATTTATTGAGTTTTGTTATACCTCACTAAGGACATAATTTTGAAAGTGATTTTCTTGATGAAGGTCTGATGTTTTCCAAATATTTTGGACTCAATTATGCCATTACAAAATACATTGATACTACCAGTAGCAGACAAATTTAAGGAAGTTGGTCATTTGAACAATCATAGAGGTTACCTCCAGAAATCAACCTTTTCCAGGGGCTATCGTGAGTTCCTTTTGTCTAACATTATCAAATCTCTACCTCCTTCACTGCCAAGCTCTTGGCTCTTACTTCTTTGATAGTATTTAGTTCAGTTCAGTTGCTCAGTCATGTCTGACTCTTTGTAACTACGTGGACTGCTGCACACCAGGCCTTCCTCTCCCTTACCAACTCCCAGAGTTTGCTCAAACTCATGTCCATCAAGTTGGTGATGTCCTCCAACTATCTCATCCCCTGTCGTCCCCTTCTCCTCCTGCCTTCGGTCTTTTCCAATGAGTCAGTTCTTTGCATCAGGTGGCCAAAGTATTGGAGCTTCAGTATCAGTCCTTCCACTGAATATTCAGGAATGATTTCCTTTAGGATGGACTGGTTTGATCTCCTTACAGTCCCAGGGACTCTCAAAAGTCTTCTCCAACATCATAGTTCAAAAGCATCAATTCTTCAGTGCTCAACTTTTTAGGGTCAAACTCTCACATCCATACATGACTACCAGAAAAAACAGTTTGACTAGACAGACCTTTGTTGGCAAAGTAATGTCTCTGCTTTTTAATATGCTCTCTAGGTTGGTTATAGTTTTTTTCCAAGGAACAAGCATCTTTTAATTTCATGGCTGCAGTCACCATCTGCAGTGTTTTGGGAGCCCCAAACAATAAAGTCTGTCACTGTTTCCACTGTTTCCCCATCTATTTGCCATGAAGTGATGTGACCGGATGCCATGATAATTGTTTTTGAATGTTGAGTTTTAAGCCAGCTGTTTCAGTCTCCTCTTTCACTTTCATCAAGAGGCTCTTTGGTTCCTCTTTGCTTCCTGCCGTAAGGACCATAAGGGTGATATCATCTGCATATCTGAGGTTATTGCTATTTCTCCTGGCAGTCTTGATTCCAGCTTGTGCTTCATCCAGCCCGGCATTTCACGTGATATACTCTACATATAAGTAAAATAAAATAAACAGGGTGACAATGTACAGCCTTCATAGTACTGACCTCACTAAATTGTGATTATTCAACTCTCTTTGTTTCCTACTGTATGGCCTTTGAGACGGTAAAATATTATTCTCTGGGTCTCAGATGCCCGTGCCTACTATACAGTAGCCTTTAAATAAAGATTTGTTGATTGAATAAATCCTTGCGTAGCACTGGCTTTTCATCCTGGAATTTATTTAGCTTCTTTCCTGGTGGTTTTTGAATTTTCTGAGGGCAAAGAATGGGTCTTATTTACACATACCTCCCAATCCCCAGCATTTTATAAACATGTTACGAGCACTTAATAAATGCTGAGTTGATGGGCCAAGAAATTCTTCCATGTACTTAAGTAAACTATTTTCCCCACTGTGTCTTGAAGTCTTCTCTATACACACCCAGATGCACACTCACCATCAAGAAATGGCTCAGTAGCCTTTATCAGACACACACTGGAGTTGGTTCTTTGTACCTCTCCAAAGCTGAAGGATAAGATAATAACCTCTTCATCAGTGCTACACATTCTAAACTTGGAACAGAGAACCGCTCTCATGTGGGCCTATACTTGTAATGCTCAGCTTTTTTCTTTTTTTTTTTCTTGAAGTGCCTCTTGGGATTCTGCAGTCATGAGCAATTTTGGCCTGACCTTTCCCCCTTATCTGATGAAGAAGTTATCCATGTCTGGACAAAAACCCCATCCCCTATTTTAGGTGGCTAAGACAGCCTTGGATTTTCAAGAAGAATTTTAGTGAAAAAGAAAAACAAAATGATTTATAATAGTATACCCAATTTAGAAATAGTTTAATTTCCAAAGTACACGATTTAGAACCATGGACTTTCAGTAGAAACAGAAAAAGCATTGCAATATCCCACATGCCTGTTATCTAAAGAATAATCATCAGTGATAATTGTGTGTATTGATCTCTTTGAATCTCAAGGATGGACCAGTCCTTTCTGGGCTCGCATTTTGAAGTGTCCTGGTGAAAATCTACCTACCACAAGGTGCTAACAGACCTGTTTCAGTTCCTATTACCCAGAAATAGTAGACCATACCTCTCTCTTTGCAGAGCAATCTTGCCACCTCATATATTCATTCTTTTTTATTTTTGAGGTGATATTAGCTTGAACCATTTATGTTAGAGTTGACTTGAATCATTTATGTTATTTTATATAAATAGTGTGTAGAGTGATAATTATCAGTTTTTTCTTTTGTTTGCTTGTTCCATTGTGTACAGAATATTTTCTCTTTGTAAAGTCTGTTTCAATCTAAATTTTGCCTTGAATATAATGCATTAGGCAGAGCAGTACATTCCTGGATTAACTTCAACCACATTTCAGTAATCTAAAGTATCTGACTCTGAATCTGCATCCTTTTAAGACTGTACATTAAGGCAAGAATCACCTGGCAGGATTGCGAAAGAAATAAAAATGATCAATTAGATTGTTTGCATCATTCTAAGACTTCAAAGTAAAATCTTCTCCCTCCACACCAGTAGAAGCAGAGCAGCATGAAGCTGATTCCACTTCATTCTCCTCCTCAGTGAGTTGGTGGTCTGTGACTGACTAACCTGTTCTTCTTGAGAAGATGTCAGAAGACCATCCTCGAGCTGCCTTTTTGGGAATGGTGCTTCTGGTTAACCTCAGTCCTGCATGTTGATGGGGCTGTTGGACCCTTTAAAGAAAATCACAGAACTCATTTTTGTTCCTGGAATGGAAACTAACCTTTGTCTTGTCATTGTTGCAGGGGTGAATAGCCTTTCTCAGTCACTGAGTGCCAACCCTTTGACCGCCACCACTCTTGTCCATCTGGACCTCTCAGGGAACATCCTTCGTGGAGATGACCTCTCGGTAGGTTTTCTTTCCCTTCCTGCCATCTTCCATGAAAGTGTACTTAATAAGCCTGGAATAGTTTCTCAACAGGGCTTTGTAATGTATTTTCCCACATCTCCTTTTATCATGACATCTTAAAATCATTTAGTTATGAGCTTATAAGTGTTTTAGAGAAATGTTCAGAGCCTGCCTTCATTAAATGTAATCTATCTCGTAGATTTTTTTCCTTCTCTCACTTAAGGTTGTTGAAGTTTAAATTCTTTCTGTAAATGCTTAGTCTGAAGAAATTTTTTCTACATTTCAAAGCATTGTTGCACCTGTTAAAATTGCCTGATAAGAAAGATTAGAGGTGTAAAGTGAATTAACTTATCATTTAATAATATTGTTAGGAAGACCAGTGGCCTTTAAAACATAGTTTGTGATGGCAGTATTGTAAAGTAAAATAAAGTAAAAACAAAAACAAAAAGTTTGTGATGGAAAAGGATATTGGGATGAACTGTAGTCCCATGTTCCATGAATACAATAGAGAAGGGAGGGGTTAGGGGTCAAACTGGGGCTACTCTTGAAACTTTGAGTGTGAAGGGAAAAGTTTCCCTTCAGTGATAACAAGGTTTTTCATGCCGCTGAATCAGTAATATCAAGGTTTGGCAGATCTTGTTGATAGAGTAAATTGGGAATCATCTCATTGTCAGATGGGGTGAATGGTCCTCCTTCCCTCTGGTCACCAGGATAGAATTTAGAATAAATGTTCCTTTATCAAGGGGGCCTATATTACCTGGACCTCTTCAAAGGACCTTCATTTGCATCTCATTGCTTTATGGGAGTGAAAAGTATTGTGACCAGTATTCCCATGTCTCTTCTGTTTTACTTTCCTTGTAAGACGGGGAATGTTGCCACAGTCGTTTTTGTAGTTTTTTGCTCTCCCTTACACTTGAACTCATTTACACAGTACTTGCTTCCCGTGTGCCATGACTTTTCAGTGTGTTGTCCAACCTGAGGTGTGCCTTTCCCTGATGATTCATAAATCTGCTCCCTCCAAACATGAAACCAGGGGTCTGATGTGAAACCACCAAAACATTACAGTGACACGCTAGCAGAATCGAGAGAAAAATTAAAGTAGAGCCTGAAGATGAAACGAGAAGGTTGCTAACACAGGGGCATTCATAGTCACCTAAGACAGCCAAGTAGCTGGCCGGGAGTCCTATCACAGCTGGGCTTCTGGGGAAGAGCAAGTGGAATGATGAGGCCTGAGTGGCAGTGGGCTTCTAGCCCCTACATGCTGAGGTTCTGAGAGCCATTCAGCCGGTGCTTCGGGGGATAACCCAGCCTAGCAGGGCCTACTGGAGGTGTTGGCCAAATAGGGTCTTGTCACCACTTGAGGGTGATTAGAGCTCCTCCAGCTGGTGGCCAGGAGTAAAATCACAGTGCCAGGCAAAGAGAATTAGATCTTGGTTAAGTCAGGAAAAAAAAAGATTTTTCTGAATCAGAATTTTCATAATACAGTACATTCTCTGTGTCTGATTATTCTAAAATACTTATAGTCCAGCCTGTTGCTCTTCTGAATTCCTTAGTAGAGAGGAATTTTCTCAAGCATCTACAGCTAAGTTGCTACACTCATGAATCTTTGCCAAGGACTAGGGCGTCTCAGTGTAAGCTTGTTTGTCTTTTCAAGTGTCTTGAGGCATCCACTGAAGCAAAGCCGAGGTTAGCTATTTGCCTGGTGGCAGGAGCTTGGATTTGGTTTGCTATTGGTGGCTGTTGGCAGTTGCTACTCACATAGGCAATTAGAAAATAACAGAGAACTATTAATTTTATTGTTCTGATAGCCTTGTATGGGGATGAGGGGATCATTTATGCATTGTGACCCCTAGAAACTGAAGTGTCTTAGCTATAAATGACATTTAGCCCCCCCCACCCCCCACCCCCCAAAAAACTAATAGTGTTGTCAGATACTTTCCTGTTAGATTTTGGAGGTAACTAAGGATATAAAAATTATTTTGTTGACCAAAAAGAGAATATATATTCTGAAACTACCACCCTTTGTTTCAAATTCAAAGTAGTGGTTCCTGAACACTTTCAAAAGTCATTAGTGTTTTGATAGGGTGGCTGCAATTCAGGTGGTATTTCATTCTCAACAGTTAAAATTAATTTGCACGGTCCCAAAATAATAAAACAAAAACAGCGCTAGTCAGAAAAAACTAAGTCATATGTAACAAAAGGGAGTTTGGTAGCCAAGACTCTATTTGGCCTTTTTTAAAACTTAAATATAATTTAAAATATTCTTTGGATTTTTGCTTTCAGGGAAGGTAACAGAATGACAGAAAATTCTGCTGATTCTCTTAGGAAGAGTGAAGAATGATCCTGGGTGGTTTGGGGGCAACTTTATTTAAAATATTAACTTGCATTGTATGTGGGCATGTGCCTGTGTGCATGTGTTTTCTGGATCCTAATATATTTGGTTTTTATTTTTTATTTCAAGTCCATGTACAGTTTTTTGGCCCAGCCAAATGCCATTGCTCATCTGGATTTATCCAATACTGAATGTTCCCTGGACATGGTAATATTTTTTTATATTGTTCAAGGGGTCTCAGAACAGCTATTTAGATGGGAAACAATGGGCTTTCTCCCTAATAAGATATTCTTTTAGTCTTAGAAATATTTGAAAATAAGAGTGCCTTGTTTCTTTCCCAGGTCTGTGGAGCTCTTCTGCGTGGCTGCCTTCAATATTTAGCTGTGCTCAATCTCTCCAGAACTGTGTTTTCTCACCGGTATGAAGTCATTCCTGCTATTATCGTCCTCTTTTAGGAGTGTCTCTCTCTCAGAGAACGTCGTAGTAAGATGAAAACAGTAATAAAGGGTGCATGTTGTATGTGAAAGAGGAGATGGTCCTAAACCATTATTGATGGATAGTAGACCTTGAAAGCTCAAATTTTTGTTACGTCTTTTCTCCCTGCATGACAACGTTCTTATCAAGAACTCCAGCCTGCCTATATGAACTCTATAATAAGGTGCCATTTCTTGTATGTAGACAGGCATTCTCTCTTAATAGGGTAAAAATCCTTTTAGAAACATCTGAGGGTGTTTCTCAATAATGCACTTTGAAGTAAGTCTCAACTGTGTCTGGGAGGCAAAGACAATAGTCAGCCCAGGGCTCTTGTATTTTGATTTGTGGAAGTGGAGGGCCAGTCTCAGCGCCTCACTTCTACCTTCATGATGTAGAATTGTTTGCAAAACCAGGCAATAGATTAAAAATAACAGATACTGACACACAGCAGAAGCAGCAGGTTAGAATGGGAGAATGCAGAAGAATGATGAAAAGTACATGGGTTATTTTAGATTTGGAATTCTACTATCATTTAATGTATTAATACAATTCAGCACTCAGAATTTGTTACCACAAGTGATAAACAATATCAAAGTCATGATATGCTCTTTAATAACATGGAGGACCGCCTAATATTATCTGCTCTTTTATTGGCTCACCTTTTTAAAGCTTTATATATTCCAAGGTATAATAGTCACTTTGTTGGAAAAAATCAAAATTAAACATGCTTTCTTCTACAATTATGCCTCATAAATAAGTTATTCTATATTTTAAAGTACTTGTGGTCCCTTACTTTAACAGTGATGTAAATCTTTATGATAGCAAAATATGCCACAAGTACCTCAACCAGATATGATCAGAAAGTGTAAAGTGTAGGAGATAAAACAATGGGAAAAGTTGAAAGTTTTCTTAGGTACCGTATTTCAAAGACCTTAGAGGGTATTAAGTTGACCGCCCCATCAACCCATGTATTTGAAGAGAGCTCATGAAACCATGCTTTAGTGGAGCTATGATAGACTGAGGAATTGGGTTAGAAATGATATTATAGAGTATAAGGATCTTCATCTAATCAGCTCTTTTGAGTTCATAATACTGTGAATTCTGTGATGATTGGTTGTCAGTAGAGCTATTAAGCTTGTAGAGCGAAACTGTGATAACAAATTGCCTTGTCTTCCAAATGAGAGGATGTGATTACACTGTTTAATACCCACTCCCTTACCTAGATGTAATCATAGGAAGCCCCTAGTAAATTATGTCAAAATTGCTGCATTTGCACTGAGTTGTAGACTGTTAGCCAGTCTGTTCATACTGTGGTTCACAGATAATTTCAGAAATGTAACAGTCAGGATAGGTCAGGTTGTTCAAGTAACAAATGATTACCATCAACCCATCACCCTCTCTATAGCTTTCCGCAACTGTGATCTTGCAACATGTCCGTTATGGGCTGGCCACATCAACTTCACACTGGGAGGCAGAGCAGCCTCTTTCTAGAACATTGACAGTCACATAGCAGAGGAGAAAGAAGGGTGGTAACACACACATTGGCTGGTAAACCAACTCTCTGGAAATTGTACACATCACTTCTGCTCACATCCCATCAGTGGGGTGACTGATCATCATCCTTCAGAAAGGGGCAATGAATATTCAGAAACATTAGAACAGTCAACACCAATACGATATAACAGAAAGAAACCTATGTTTAAATAAAAATTAACATTTGCTCATCAGAAAATGAACCTGAGTGTTCAAGCTTATATCCTTCTGATATCTGAAACCAGAGTTGTTTGAAATGTCTGGTATGTATGCTACCAGAATTCTCTTTCTTCTTGAATTTATTTTTCATCTCAAAGATTCTTGTTGCTTAAATAGAAAAATAGCTATTTTCTTCTCAAATAGCCCGAAATTGTCCTGTTTTAGAACTTTCTCAAATATTGACAGGCTTCCTAGACTTCTGTGCATAAAATGTTGTTGAATAAGACATGGTTGAATTAGACTTGTAGGATGGCTTCCTCCCTGAGATAAATGATTCCCTCACAGAATATGAATAGCTATTGTTAAATGAGTGTTGACAGTGCATCAGGCTAAGTGCTTTACTTAGTGAATCATTTCAACAATTCTGTAGAATGCAACAAAACAAATTAAGCATTGATATTCCAATTTTGACTCTGGAATTTCATTTTTCTTAAACCCTCATATTGTGGTGTTGACTGTGTCTTCTTGTTGAATTGTATGAT
Source organism: Nanger dama (assembly GCA_917880005.1). Classification (NCBI taxonomy): domain Eukaryota; kingdom Metazoa; phylum Chordata; class Mammalia; order Artiodactyla; family Bovidae; genus Nanger; species Nanger dama. Next base: position 5,716,508 of record CAKJTW010000032.1, on the reverse strand, counting down.
TTGATCCACTTCCCACTGGAATAGCAAGCAAGGGGATATATTTGGAGGTTATAACCATTTCCTTCTGGAGTTTTGTCTTTTTCGAATATTTGGCCTGAAATAATTAGATTTGTGGTATGGCTATAAGAGCCGAGTAGGATATTTGTCATGCAGGCTTCTTGCCAATCAGACTTGACCTCGAGTCTCAATCTTGGTGCATCTGAGACCTCTACCTCTGAAAATATCGCTAAACACAGGTAGTGATCCTTAATAATCTGATGTCATCCAGTAGGAAGGCTCTTTAAATTGGTGAGAAATATGTGTCTTCTTTGACTTATTTCCTAAAAACTCAAATATGGAGTTTCCTAGAGATCTAGAAAGAGAACTCAATGAGTTCCTTGGCTAAGAAGAATAAAAATAAAATGTTTTAAAATTTAATGAAATTTCTTAACCTCTCTTACATCATTTTAAAAAGTATACTGAATTTATTTTCAGACTCTTTTTTTTTACTTTTAAATTTCTACTGAGGATACAGCTGATTCATGGATTATTTCACAGTGTCTGAATTACCAATGAATAATTTTGCCAATATGGAGGTGGGGTGCGGAGATGGAAGTTTAAGTGTATGACTCTCATGATTTGTTTTTCAGGAAAGGAAAAGAAGTACCGCCATCTTTCAAGCAGTTTTTAGTAGTTCTCTGGCTCTGATGCAAATCAACCTTTCAGGCACAAAGCTGTCTCCTGAGCCCTTAAAGTGAGTGGTTAATTCATTTTCTCCAGAGTTTTTAAAGTTCAATTTGTTATTATGAATGTGTTTGAGAGAAGGGAAAAAAGACATACAATCCCAAGACAGTCAAGGTAGATGAAAATGCCTTTTACTTTGGGTCACAAAGGAAATCAAATTCGAGTACATGGTGTGCCATTGATATTATTGCATCTTCTAGGGGAAAAAAATCTTCCTTTGGTTTGTGACCTTGGCATTAGTCACTGATCTATAAAAGTGCTTCTGGGTACCATTGTCTTTATACTGACCTCTGTTCAGGCCATTTTAGGTAGACTCTTGTGTGAATTCTAAATATTTTTACTAACACTAATAATCAAACTATATATACTTGTGTGTGCAACAGAACCAATTTTTAGGTGCTTTGCTTTCGGATTACCTGGGTATCTATCTGTTTGGGTATTTTTACTTGGCAGGCAACTTATGAATAGGCCCAGTGGACGAGTAGCAGTGAAGTTGAACTTTTTAGAATAATTTGTTATCCCTGAATTTCTGTTCACCATTGCCAGAAATGATGAAAAGGGCTGTAGAATCTAATTTCTCTTTGAACATATTTTCAGTTTTAGTTATGAATACCTATATTATCAGTTATGTTCAAATGTATACACAGATTTCTCCTTTCCCAACCTAACATGTAAATCAGCATTCAATTTTCCCTGTAATTTGTGTGAAATGTTAAAATCAATGTCTGCTATTCATTTTACTGAAAATTTTTTTCAAATTAATTTGTAAATTCTCTTTTTGAGAGCTGTGAAATTCTTGATTACAGTATTCTGCAAAGTGCTGTGTGACTAAAACAACAGTTCAGTTCAGTCGCTCAGTCGTGTCTGACTCTTTGCGACCCCATGAATCGCAGCATGCCAGGCCTCCCTGTCCATCACCAACTCCCAGAGTTCACTCAGACTCACATCCATCTAGTCACTGATGCCATCCAGCTATCTCATCCTAAGTCGTCCCCTTCTCCTTGTGCCCCCAATCCCTCCCAGCATCAAAGTCTTTTCCAGTGAGTCAACTCTTCGCATGAGGTGGCCCAAGTACTGGAGTTCCAGCTTCAGCATCATTCCTTCCAAAGATATCTCAGGGCTGATCTCTCCTTCAGAATGGACTGATTGGATCTCCTTGCAGTCCAAGGAACTCTCAAGAGTCTTCTCCAACATCACAGTTCAAAAGCATCAATTCTTCAGCGCTCAGCCTTCTTCACAGTCCAACTCTCACATCCATACATGACCACAGGAAAACCCATAGCCTTGACTAGACAGACCTTTGTTGGCAAAGTAATGTCTCTGCTTTTGAATATACTATCTAGGTTGGTCATAACTTTTCTTCCAAGGAGTAAGCGTCTTCTAATTTCATGGCTGCAGTCACCATCTGCAGTGATTTTGGAGCCCAGAAAAACAAAGTCAGACACTGTTTCCACTGTTTCCCATCTATTTCCCATGAAATGATGGGATCGGATACCGTGATCTTCATTTTCTGAATTTTGGGCTTTAAGCCAACTTTTTCACTCCCTTCTTTCACTTTCATCAAGAGGCTTTTTAGTTCCTCTTCAGTTTCTGCCATAAGGGTGGTGTCATCTGCATATCTAAAGTTTTGATATTTCTCCCGGCAATCTTGATTCCAGATTGTGTTTCTACCAGTCCAGCGTTTCTCATGATGTACTCTACATGTAAGTTAAATAAGCAGGGTGACAATATACAGCCCTGACGTACTCCTTTTCCTATTTGGAACCAGTCTGTTGTTCCATGTCTAGTTCTACCTGTTGCTTCCTGACCTGCATACAGATTTCTCAAGAGGCAGGACAGGTGGTCTGGTATTCCCATCTCTCTCGGAATTTTCCACAGTTTATTGTGATCCACACAGTCAAAGGCTTTGGCATAGTCAGTCAAGCAGAAATAGATGTTTTTCTGGAACTCTCTTGCTTTTTCCATGATCCAGCGGATGTTGGCAATTTGATCTCTGGTTCCTCTGCCTTTTATAAAACCAGCTTGAACATTAGGAAGTTCACTGTTCACGTTATGCTGAAGCCTGGCTTGGAGAATTTTGAGCATCACTTTAGCATGTGAGATGAGTGCAGTTGTGCGGTAGTTTGAGCATTCTTTGGCATTGCCTTTCTTTGGGATTGGAATGAAAACTGACCTTTTCCAGTCCTGTGGCCACTGCTGAGTTTTCCAAATTTGCTCTCATATTGAGTGCAGCACTTTCACAGCATCATCTTTCAGGATTTGAAACAGCTCAACTAGAATTCCATTATCTCCACTAGCTTTGTTTGTAGTAATGCTTTCTAAGGCCTACTTGACTTCACACTCCAGGATGTTTGGCTCTAGATTAGTGATCACACCATCATGATTATCTGGGTCATGAAGCTCTTTTTTGTACAGTTCTTCTGTATATTCTTGCCACCTCTTCTTAATATCTTCTGCTTCTGTTAGGTCCAGACCATTTCTGTCCTTTATCGAGCCCATCTTTGCATGAAATGTTCCCTTGGTATCTCTGATTTTCTTGAAGAGATCTCTAGTTTTCCCCATTCTGTTCTTTTCCTCTATTTCTTTTCATTGATTGCTGAAGAAGGCTTTCTGATCTCTTCTTGCTATTCTTTGGAACTCTGCATTCAGATGCTTATATCTTTCCTTTTCTCCTTTGCTTTTCGCCTCTCTTCTTTTCACAGCTATTTGTAAGGCCTCTCCAGATAGCCATTTTGCTTTTTTGCATTTCTTTTCCATGAGGATGGTCTTGATCCCTGTCTCCTGTACAATGTCATGAACCTCATTCCATAGTTCATCAGGCACTCTGTCAATCAGATCTAGGCCCTTAAATCTATTTCTCACTTCCATTGTATAATCATAAGGGATTTGATTTAGGTCATACCTGAATGGTCTAGCGGTTTTCCCTACTTTCTTCAATTTGAGTCTGAATTTGGTAATAAGGAGTTCATGATCTGAGCCACAGTCAGCTCCTTGTCTTATTTTTGTTGACTGTATAGAGCTTCTCCATCTTTGGCTGCATAGAATATAATAATTCCGATTTTGGTGTTGAAGATCTGGTGATGTCCATGTGTAGAGTCTTCTCTTGTGTTGTTGGAAGAGGGTGTTTGCTATGACCAGTGCATTTTCTTGGGAAAACTCTATTAGTCTTTGCCCTGCTTCATTCCACATTCCAAGGCCAAATTTGCCTGTTACTCCAGGTGTTTCTTGACTTGCTACTTTTGCATTCCAGTCCCCTATAATGAAAAGGACATCTTTTTTGGGGTGTTAGTTCTAAAAGGTCTTGTAGGTCTTCATAAAACTGTTCAACTTCAGCTTCTTCAGCATTACTGATTGAGGCATAGACTTGGATAACTGTGTTATTGAATGGTTTGCCTTGGAGACGAAAAGAGATCATTCTGTCGTTTATGAGATTGCATCCAAGTACTGCATTTTGGACTCTTCTGTTGACCATGATGGCTACTCCATTTCTTCTGAGGGATTCCTGCCCGCAGTAGTAGATATAATGGTCATCTGAGTTAAATTCACCCATTCCAGTCCATTTTAGTTCGCTGATTCCTAGAATGTTGACATTCACCCTTGCCATCTCTTGTTTGACCACTTCCAATTTGCCTTGATTCATGGACCTGACATTCTAGGGTCCTATGCTATACTGCTCTTTACAGCATCAGACCTTGCTTCTATCACCAGTCACATCCACAGCTGGATATTGTTTTTGCTTTGGCTCCATCCCTTCATTCTTTCTGGAGTTATTTCTCCACTGATCTCCAGTAGCATATTGGGCACCTAATGACCTGGGGAGTTCCCCTTTCAGTATCCTATCATTTTGCCTTTTCATACTGTTCATGGGGTTCTCAAGGCAAGAATACTGAAGTGGTTTGCCATTCCCTTCTCCAGTGGACCACATTGTGTCAGACCTCTCCACCATGAGCCGCCTGTCTTGGGTTGTACCATGGGCATGGCTTGGTTTCACTGAGTTACACAAGGCTGTGGTCCTAGAGTGATTAGACTGACTAGTTTTCTGTGAGCATGGTTTCAGTGTGTCTGCCCTCTGATGCCCTCTTGCAACATCTACCATCTTACTTGCGTTTCTCTTACCTTTGGGCATGTGGTATCTCTTATGGCTGCTCCAGCAAAGCACAGCTGCTGCTCCTTACCTTGGACGAGGTGTATCTCATTACTGCCACCCTTCCTGACCTGTAACGTGGGATAGCTCCTCTAGGCTCTCCTGCCCCCGCGCAGCCACTGCTCCTCGGGTGAGGCCTTGAGAAAGAGTTGATCTATAGCTAAGTGATAAAAAAGAAATTCTGATATTATAGCATCTGATATTATAGCCTTTTGAAATATTTAAAAAAATTTTAAACTTTTTATATTGGAGTATAGCCAATTAACCATGTCGTGGTAGTCGTTTTAGGTGGACTGCAAAGGGAATCAGCCATACATACACATTTTTCTATTCTCCCGCAAACTGTCCTCCCATCTAGGCTGCTACATTACATTGAACAGTGTTCCATGTGCTGTACAATAGATCCTTGCTGGTTATCCATTTTAAATATAGCAGTATGTACATGTCCATCCCAAACTCCCTAACTATCCTTTCCAACTACCCTTCTCCCTGGCCTTTACCAAAAAAAAAAGCAGGAAAAAAAAAGGTATCTGTATATTAGAAATCTCTAAATATAACAGCTGCAAATAGTAAAAAAACCATGATTATGCCATTTGTGTGGATATGGATAAAGCTATGAGAATCAATATTCTGAAGCGGAATCCCTTATAACTTAAACATACTTACTCGTTTGATATTTATCGAGCGTTTATAGTGGACTATGTACAGGAGGGCACTGAGTAGAAAGCAAAACCAGATTTGATGTTATCATAGCATATCAGCATGAAGTTAGCGTATTCAAAGTGGTTTTAGCGATAGGTACACGGTAGACTAATTCTTTCAGTGTTTTTGGTCCTGTAGAATATAGAGTCGTTCTTCATTGATCAGGGCAATTGATTTTATAGAACAATCCTCACCACAAGAACCTGAATTTACGTGTACTTTATTATAGATATAGGCTTATAAACATTTATATTTAAAAGTTATTTTGTCAGTGTTAAATCTTGTGACCTCTTATTATTTATGTGAATGTTTAATAATAAATCAGTACAGGCAGACCTGTACAGAGATACTGCAGGATTGGTTCCAGGTTCCTGCAATAAGGTGAATATCACAAAAAGTGAGTCACATGAGTTTTTGAGTTCCCTGGTGCATATAAAAGTTATGTTCATACTATAGTGTGGTCTGTTAAGTGTGCAGTAGCATTATGTCCAAAAAATGTCCATATCGTAAATAAGAAACACTTTGTTGCTAAAAAGGCCAGCTATCATCTGAGCCATCAGTGAGTTGTAATCTTTTTGCTGGTGGAAGGATTGAAATATTGCCAGATGGGACACAGAGGCGAGAAGCAAGCAAATGATGTTTTAAAAAATGGCACCAGTAGATTGGCTGGACACAGGATTGCTGCAAACCTCCAATTTGCAAAAAAAAAAAAAAAAAGAAAGAAAGAAAAACAGTGTCTGTGAAGTGCATTATGATGAGGTATGCCTATGGTCTCTTCAGGTTGTGTTTTACCCTGTAAAATTTTTAACAGGGAAAGGCTGATGGCTGAAGATTCTGTAAACAAAATTTCATATGTGCATTTAATGTGAAACTATAATTTGAAAAGAGGTGCTTGGGTTTACCTGTGAGGAGATGAGGATGGAAGGGAACTTACAAAACACTGCCCTAAGCTGTACTCAGAACTTGGTGCATCCCCACAAACTGTCACCTGCCGTGTTGACAGCAGCCGTGGGCAGGTGTCATGATCCCTATTTTACAGCTGAGGAAATTGAAGCTCAGAGAAGCCAAGTCCTTTGTCAAACTCGCTGTCACAGGTTGGGTTTTCTGGGAAGCAGAGTTAGAGATGAAAATTCACCTGTAGGATTTTATTAGGAAATGATTTTGGAATCCCACCTGTGCAGTGCGCGTTGGGCGGGAAGGAGATGGGATGGGACAGAGGGGAGGTGGGGCTGCCGCAGTGAAGCCCTCAGCCAGCCTGATGGGGCTTTGTTGTTGGGATGACCCTGAGCTGGCTGAGGGGGCTAGGCCTTTACACCCCTGTGTTGATCAGTCCTTGGATACAGGCTGCTCTTGGAAGCAGATGTGACCTTGAATGAGACACTTTTCTGCAGCTGAGGCAGCTTCCATAGAGGACCGATGGTCGAGGGGGCACTGGGGAGGAACACTGCAGAGTCCGCTACTCCAAGGAAGAACACAGCTGTGAAAAATAGCAGTTACTGTCTTTGAGCAGCCACTGGCTCAGGCCTGTTCCTAAACCACATGGCCTCCCTGTGTACTGGGTGGGTGTAGTGGGTGGTGGGGGAGACCCTCATTTCTTACAGGATGGGGAATTTGTAGCCATAAGAAAGGTAAAGTAAGGCCCCTTCTCTTGAGAGTGATACTTTAAAGTTTGGACATGTCCATATTTTATAGAACTTCCCCACTTAACAGATCTTCCCCACTTTGACAGATCTGTCAAAAATAATACAAAGAGTAACTGCTTTTTTCACAGTTGTGTTTTTCCTTGGAGGTTGTTTTCCATCCACATTAAAGTATTTTAAGGGGTTTAAAAGAAGAGGATGACACCGTTCCTTTAGTGTTGCCTAAAATCTCCGGAAAAGAGTGGTTCTTGTGTGTCCCAAGCCTGCTCCCTGCTCCTGCATCGCTTAGGGAGGCATGCGGCCCTATTTACTGCTTATACTTCTTCTTTCACACCCTCTCTCCTGTCCCTTCTTCCCTGTACCACCCTCCCTGCCACGTGGTCCCCCTTCTCTCAACCCCATAGCCCTGGCCAAGTATTCTTAATAGAGCCATTAAAATGGAGGGATGTGCTACTCTGAAATTATAACTAGTATCACATATCCAGAGCTGTGGATTCTTCTCTTAACCAGTTTTGCACTAATAACCGAAGATCAAGAGGATCAAACCACAAAGGCAGTTTACACTGGGTTAAAAGCAACAACACGCCTTGTGATAAGAGTTTTCCCCCGTGCCTGCTATGCTTTGCTGTGGTTGCTCTCTTTTGCTTCATTTTACTAGGGACAGTTTCTGTGGGTTATTTATTTTCACTTGTCTCCTGAGTCGTTACCTCTTAATCAGTGGCCTTCCATAGTTAAGTATGTTAAAGGACACCATTTATTTTCTTGGCCTTAACCTACATGTGAGAAATAGGGAGAATGTTCCCTCCATCTCAACGTTATAATAATACAGTGTTAAAACCCACTCCAGTACTCTTGCCTGGCAAATCCCATGGATGGAGGAGCCTGGTGGGCTGTAGTCTATGGGGTCTCGAAGAGTCGGACACTACAGCAACTTCACTTTCACTTTTCACTTTCATGCATTGGAGAAGGAAATGGCAACCCACTCCAGTATTCTTGCCTAGAAAATCCCCGGGACAGAGGAGCCTGTTGGGCTGCCATCTATGGGGTTGCACAGAGTCGGACACGACTGAAGCGGCTTAGCAGCAGCAGCAAGTCCTAGAAACATAAAACTTAGAAATGTAGGGACCTGTTTGGTGCTGTCCTCTCTCTCCCTTTCGCTGAAGAGAACCAGAGGCACAGAAAGGAAAAGTAATGTCGTTCAGGCCACCTTAGTGATAGGGTTGAAACCCGAGGACTGGCCTTTTGGTTTCTGGTGTCTCGATACTGCCCCCAAGAATGGGAGAGAAGTTCCTTCTGAGGAAAAGAGAAACACTTGAAGAAGTGATTGAACAGAGAGGCATGCCCACAGATGAGATGTGCCCAGCCCTTTTTCATAGAACAGTGTTTGAGAAGAAGGGCCAGTGAACTGGATTAAAGGAATAAAGAGGCACACACTCCCTTCAGCCTTCTTACCCACAGGGCTTGTTTTCATAGCTGGAAGTAGCCAAGCTCTTGGGCTCTGCCCACCTCGGGAACTTTCTCTCTCAGAGGATGAGGCCAGAGAATCACTAACAGGGGAAAATCTCAGATACTCTCACATGAAATCATCTCCTGCCTTCTCCCCTCCTCCTCCCCTGGGGTGTTTTCGAGTCACTGGAACACTGATAACGGGTAGTCATCACCCCCAGGTGGCAGTTGCCTGGTTCTGCCCTCTAGTCACCCCCCAGGTGGCAAATGCTCTCTAGCATTTACGACTGTCCACCTTGCGTTATGGTCATTCACACACACATTTGTTTCCTTTGCTTGAGAGTGGAACCCCTCTCATACTCATTTTCAGCTCCTCACCGGGCCTCGTTGAGGGTGTCTCCTGCTTTTGGTGTAACTAATGGAAGTGGGTGCATGTGTGAAATTTTTCTGTCAAGCCTATTCAGTGGTGTTGGGTGTTATTGAACTGACTTGTGAAAGTGGAATCAACTCATCCTCTTACTTAGGAGATCCACAGGATATGTCCAATCTCCTCCATAAGCAAATAAACTTCTTTGGGGTTTATCCCATGACCGACTAGTAGAATAGATAGGATCCTGTTCTCAAACTCGAGGCTTTACCTTATCTCCCCTGCCTTTACACCCTTACCCATCCCACCTCTGTATGTCCTTTCATCGACTCATCCAGTATGATTTCACATCCGGGAATACTGTAGAGCCTGCCTTCCCCATTAACATAACACTTAGGGAAACCGAGCTTCACTTTGCTATTCTAATAACTGCCTACGAATATTCTAAACATAATTAAAGGTGTTCTCAAGCAGATGCGGGGAGGGGGGATTTATCTGTGATGAACACAATTTAATTTCAGTGTGCGATTAGGAGCACTGTTGGTTTATTTGCCTAGGGATGAACAGCAGCCCTGTCGGGTTTTGCATTTATAAGGGACCTGCTCCATGTCAGACTGAAGAGTGTGACTGTCATTTTTAACCGGGCTGTCAGTGGACACGCAGTTGGCATTTTGAAAAGTGAGATGGTGCTTGGCACTTGACCCATTATAATTCAGAAAAGCCCTTCTTTCTCTGGGCTTTGTTCAGTGTGTTTACAAATGTTTAGGGCAATGTGTGGGATTTTTATCTAACGTGTGTGTGTTTCCTCCTCCTAGAGCACTGTTATTGGGTCTGGCTTCTAATCATAACTTGAAGGGAGTTTCTCTTGATCTCAGCAACTGTGAGGTAAGAGCACCTTTAGACTATGTACTGGAATAGACAATAGTCTGTAAATTGCTTTGTCTTTTTCTTGGAAAAAGTATAATTCTGGAACTCCAGAGGGTATGCACGAAACAGGCAAATACACTTTATAGAAGTTTCTGACGTTCTGTGTTTTGTGAGTTTTCTCTACAAATAGTCATGGAACACTATCAGAAAGCACTCAAATGTGCTTTTCATGGCTTTTATCCCTCCCTTCTCCTTGCCAGTTGCTTAAGTATTTTGTGATGACGCTTTGAGTTAACAAGCATTAAACTAGCTTTGCCATCAAGAGAGAAGTAGGCCGCGAAGCATTCCTCACGGAGGCCAGGTGGGTACAGTCTAACTCGGACTTGGAGAATGTGAAAGGGAAGGATTTTGGTCATTAATTTTGCTTTTTAATATCTTGATTTTAAAACAGGAAAATTAAGGTGCTTATCAAAATTATAACAACTCCAAACACTTTTTCTATCCAACTACACACAGAGGAGAATTGAGGCTAAAAACGTCTTACATTTTTAGAGTGTACTTGAACTTTTGCACTGTCTTGAAACTTTTAGTTTGTGTGGAAATTAACAAGAAAATACCTCAGGACAGACTGTCCAGCCTCTTCAGAGCCACACTTTACCTACCATGTCGAACTTGGTGTTTTTTTCTCAGGACTAGAGATGGAAGGCTCTTCATTCCTCTTCTTGGGTTTTTATGCCCACTATTCTCTCTTCCCAGTACATTCGTGCCATGTCCCTCTTCTTCCCCAAGGCTCCTCTTTCTTTGAGGATCTAGTTCAGGTCCAGCCTCCTCTGTCCCTGCATCAGATGTGTACTGTTCAATCCTAGTTTGGCCATAACTAGCTATGCAGTCCTGAGTGAATTAATTGATAGCACTACCTCTCAATTTCTGTGTCTGAAATGAAGACAATATTTGTGCCTCTCCTAGTAGGTTGTTAGGTTTAAAGAGCTCTTTGAAATATGCTCCTTAGAATGTCTAGTACCTATGAAGGTTGCTCACTATTGTTGCTTCAGTTCAGTTCAATCGCTCAGTCATGTCCGACTCTTTGCGACCTGATGAATCGCAGCACGCCAGGCCTCCCTGTCCACCAACTCCCGGAGTTCACTCAGATTCACGTCCATTGAGTCAGTGATGCCATCCAGCCATCTCATCCTCGGTCGTCCCCTTCTCCTCCTGCCCCCAGATCCCTCCCAGCATCAAAGTCTTTTTCAAAGAGTCAACTCTTCCCATGAGGTGGCCAAAGTACTGGAGTTTCAGCTTCAGCATCATTCCTTCCAAAGAAATCCCAAGGCTGATCTTCAGAATGGACTGGTTGGATCTCCTTGCAGTCCAAGGACTCTCAAGAGTCTTCTCCAATATCTGTAAATTTCTTCCCTGACTGCTTCAGCACTTTGGCGTCTTATTTTTTCCTAATTGTCTAGTATTTAATGATGATGACATGCATTTGGATGCTGAGCAACATAGTGCTTTGTACAGTTATGAAACCAGCTCCTATGTGCTTTCCCAGCTAGGTGGTGACTTTCTAGATGGCAGTATTTGTATCTTACTTTGTTATGTGTTTCCCTTAGCTGCTAACAAAATGCTAAGTACCAAGCCTACTCCATATTGAAGATTAATGTTTTCCCTCTCTGAAAATTCTAGAAACTGACAAGTCTGAAATCAGCCATATAAATTGTTAGTGCAGGATTTTTTTTTTTTTTTTTTTTTACAATTTTGAGCTGGGGTGAATGCCAACTGTGTGTGATTTACTAGTCTTTTTAATCTTAAAAACCTAACTTGGTATTGTGAAATTTTCATGTGTAAGTCTGTGTGCTCTTTTGTTTTAAAGATAGACCATAAAACAGAAACCATCTCTGGTAGTATGAATTAATTATTTCCCAGCACTTGATTAAGGCATGCCAATAACAAAATTTTTATGAAGGAAGGAATGAAAACAATGGGGATGGAAAGGGTTATTCTGTCAAATAAAAAACAATTTGTATAACGTTGCTTGCTCTGTTAGGTTAAAATACTGAATTGGCAATGACCCATATGCTTTGCTATCCTGATTAAAGTTCATGATTGCTACCAATACAACATCATTCATTTAATTCTGTGATTAAAACTGAAAAGGACATAAGTGATCATCTCATTCCCATGCTTATAGATGAGGAAACTGAGGTCTAAAGAAGCTGAAATAATCCAACTAATGGTAGAGTCCTAATGAAAGTATACTTTCCTGATTATTGTTAATACTAGTAATATTAGAATATTATGTGCTTAGGCATTTTCTTCTCAAATAAGTTGATAGGTACCATATCAGTGAAGAATGCTGTGTTAGATTGTTACACAGCTTGTTGTTTAAACTTCTTTGTGATCCTATTGGAAATAACTTTCAAAGACAGCTGTATTTGGTGAACCATATAAAACTGACATTTTTGTAAGTCAAAAATGGCAATCTCTTGGCAGTTTCATATGGATCCACCAAATGGCTAGTAACCTTTTTCCTTTATATTTTTTTTCTTATTAAGGCAAGAATCAGATACTGATGGTAGAACTGGCTGTTATTTTGATGATAATTCTACCTTCATTTTGGCCATTCATTTATGAATTATGTGATAAAATTGTTTGTAGCCACGTGTTCCGGGAAACAAACTCACTCAGAAGGACTATGCAGATAGTGGATTGCAGCTTATTACACTGGCGGGCCCAAGGCAGAGTCTCCTCTTAGCCAAGGACCCCAACCAGTTTTGTGAAAACTTTATATACTCTTAAGTGTATGTGCCCAAACCCAACTCCCCAAATTCCCTGAAACTAGTCTGAACAAAGGAAAAGACAGATACAATCAAAGTTAACCCATGATTCATATGCCGTAAGCGTAGGTAGTTAACAGTGGACAAAAATCAATAGGCCTGTGATCATACCCTAATAAGCATCATGGAATTTATGATTCTATTCAGTTACACAGATAATTAGGATATTCTTTTAGGTGATGGAGAGTCTAGGTACGAGCCCTTGGGCTCTTCCATTTGGGGGTCTGGTTTTCCAGTTGGTATGTCGTTTCCATAGAAACTGGGCATGGCTCAAAGTCCACAGTCCAGCCCAAGATAGAGTCCTGCTTTCAAGATGGAGCCTGTTCTGTCTGTTTCCTCCTTCAAAATGATGCTGCTGACATGAGGACCCAGTAATACTGCCTTAGTGTCATGTTCTTCCACTGTCTTACAGCTTGAATCACAGTACTGGTGACCATGTTTGTCAAGTCACATGTTATGTTGCTTCTTACAGTAGTTAATGAAACACAAAATTACAGCTGACATTTAAACAACACGGGTTTGAACTGTCTGGGTTCACTTACACATGACTTTTTCCCACTGAATACCTATTACAGTACTACATAATGGTTGGTTCAATCTGCACACGGGGAAGGAACCTTGGATATTGAGGGTCATCTGTAAAGTTTGTACTTAATTTTTTGATTGTGTGGAGGGTTGGTTCCCTTAAGTCCCCTCATCTCCCAACTTAATTTTTTGATTGCGTGGAGGGTTGGTTCCCTTAAGTCCCCTCATCTCCCAAGTTGTCCAGGGGTCAATTGTTTATATCTCTCTTGAAAGTAAAGTCGTTCCATCATATCTGACTCTACGACCCCATGGACTTCTCCAGGGAATTCTCCAGGCCAGAATACTGGTCTAGGTAGCTGTTCCCTTCTTCCCAACCCTGGGATTGAACCCAGGTCTCCTGCACTGCAGGCGGATTCTTTATCCGTTGAACTACCAGGGAAGCCCCTATATATTTCTCTTAGGTTATATCTCTGAAACGGTAATTTATATATCCCTAAGGTTCTAAATTATCCTTTGGCATCACACCTTGCCAGCAAGGATATATTGAACTGATCATGTCAAACCACATTTTGTCCTTGGAGAATCCTGCAGTATTCAGTTTTATGTGAGGAAATTTCCCAGGATTGAAGTTATTTTTTCATTAAAAATAAAACCCCTGGAGAAGAAAAGTGACAAATAACAGGGCGATGGTATTTTACATTTAAATCTGTAACATTCACCACCTCTTTTTAAATGGCAAGTGTTCTTGAGGAAGGATTATGAATTATTAAAAGTTCTCTAGATTTTAGTTTACCTTGCTTCTGTCCCCATTATGAATGTTTTTGTATTAGAACTATTCACTTAGAACTATGAGTAACAGCTGAAATATTCCTCCTGCCTTGAGACCACACTTCTCTCTTGAAAGAAATGTGATTTTATTTTTAACATTTTAAAAAGTATTGAGTGATTCAGTTACATTTACTCCTCTTTGATCTTGCATTCTTTTAAACAGTGCTAGTGTGTGGGATCCAAATGAGGGTAATTTAAAAACCAGTTTTACATGCATACGTGCAGACACAGCCTCTAATTATGCAAATTCATTTAAAAGGATTTTCATTTACAGTAATGGAAAAGCTTTTACTGTTTTGGGAAAGCTTTAAGCTTTGGGGAATTTTAGGCATCTAATAACCTGTGAATTCAATCGAATGTTCTTGGCAACTGAAGATCAGTTATTTTCTTATTTAAGGTTTGGATTTTTGTTTTGGGAGTATATTTTAGTTGTAGTGTGTTTTTCTCACTCTGCTTTTTTTCTGTTGTGTGTTGATAGAGACTTCTGCTTCTCTGTTCTTATTCTGCTTACTGCTGATAACATTTTTTTGTTTTTTCTCCTTGGGCTTTCCTTAGCTTGGCCACTGTGTAAGTACTTTATGAATCAATAAATTAGGATATGTTGACATTTTAGTACCAAAAATGTTAGTAGTATGGGTTTATGCTACAAATATCAGTTAGGAGTATTTGTAAACTAAACAGTTGAACACTGAAATCTCATCCTCATCCTATTTTCTGTTTTCACAAGTGGAATATTTTTCTGTATATTGTAAGAAGTAGAGATTTTCTTGTAGAAATTTGACTTTTCAACAGAGAAATCATTAACAGCAAATAATGAAATTGTAAAGACTTAACGCTTATCTTCTCAAAAGCATAAATTTTTCATGTTCTGAAAACAGATTATGTTCCTTTGAAGTGTTTGCCTAAATTGTTTCTTGCTTTAATATCGATGTGGTCTACATATAATGCTCACCGCGACTTGAAGCTGCTGCTGCTAAGTCGCTTCAATCATGTCTGATTCTGTGTGACCCCATAGATGGCAGCTCACCAGGCTCCCCCATTTCTGGGATTCTCTAGGCAAGAATACTGGAGTGGGTTGCCATTTCCTTCTCCAATGCATGAAAGTGGAAAGTCAAGGTAAAGTCGCTCAGTGTGTCCGACTCTTAGCGACCCCATGGACTGCAGCCTACCAGGCTCTTCCATCCATGGGATTTTCTAGGCAAGAGTACTGGAGTGGGGTGCCATTGCCTTCTCCAACTCAGCAGTGACTTGAAGTAGTGTTTCTTAAATCTATTTGTGAAGAACCTGGTGGTGGTGGTTTTTAATTTCCACTCTATCATAAGCCAATACTTTGGCAAAAAATACAATAAAAATAGCCATAGTTCCACCCACTGGGTTCACAGCCCTTCTTCAGCTGTGGAGTTGGTTGGTCTTGGTTTCTTTGGGGGTGTAGACCAGCCTCCAGGGAGGTTGGCCTCTGTGACACTCCCCTTTAGAGCTCACATCAGGCATCTCACAATGATCTGCCGTCACCTGAAAAAATAGAAAAGACTGAATGTAAACAACCCCTAAAAAACTGAATAAAGTGATCCCAAAGATCTGTGCAAAATTCTCCTTAACATATAAGCAGCCAGGGAAATTGGCAGGTTTTGGTCCAGAGTTCCACAGACATATTACATCTGAAAGAGTGAAATAAGGATTCTTTAAATTTTTACATCAAAATGTGAACAAGTAGAAAGTAGTATCAATTTGGTATAGAATCTTAAAATTTCATTTTCTTAATTGAGTAGAGAAACTACCATGTCCTTCGGCCCATAGTAGGTTCCCAATAAATGATAGTTTCTCTTATTAGATCATAAGTTTCCTGAACAGAGGGCCACAGCTTGGAAAACTGCACCCTGCACAATGTTTTAACACATAGTAAAAACTCAGATAGTTGCTGAATGGGAAACAAAAGATATTCTGACCTTGGGAACATGTGCTTTTGGTTTTTGGGAAAAGATGAAAATGACTTTTAGGTTTTTATTGTCTCCTTCAGTTGTTTTGCTGCTACATGATGGAGAGTTACACCCGAAATCTGTAAAAATCAGATATAACAGTAGTAATTTCTCATGTA
The DNA here is from genome assembly GCA_917880005.1 of Nanger dama. Lineage (NCBI taxonomy): Eukaryota > Metazoa > Chordata > Mammalia > Artiodactyla > Bovidae > Nanger > Nanger dama. Next base: position 5,700,340 of record CAKJTW010000032.1, on the reverse strand, counting down.
TAAAGGTATTCGTTAGATTTCCAAAAGTCAGAAATGAAGAAACTTCTTGTGGGTTTACCTAGACTGTTTTGCCTGTGGTGATGCAGGGTGATCTCTGTCTTCTGTTTCTTTCTCTAATGATTTTCAGACATATGTGGAATGGGACATAATGACTAGTGGTTGGCCCTTTGCATTGATGATTTTTTTTTTTTAAGTTTGATAAGTTTTCTTTTTCTTTGGTGCTAAGTTCAAGGCTATCTCTCCTATTTTTAATTTTTGGTTTCACCCTTCCAGTAGGTGACCACTTTTCCCCTGTTTGGTTTGTGTTTCTCTAGCTGAGATCTGGAGGTGCGCAGGTACTAGAAGGCTGCATTGCTGAAATCCACAACATCAGCAGCCTAGACATCTCCGATAATGGTAAGTCTGAAATCAGAGAAGAAAACACATAGAAATATTATTTGAAGGAAGTCAGTAAAGGGAAAATAGTCTAATCCAATCTAGATGACACCTTAATAAAACTGATATTTCATTCCTTGATTAGAGGACTATTTTTTTTCCCATGATTTTTATAAATTCTTTCTTTTTTTTTCCATGGTAACCATAGCCATTTATGCTTTAAGAGAGTATATTTATGGAATAATTTCATGTCAAAGTCTTAAGTTTGTTTCATGGCCAAAAGTGAAAAGTCTATGCAGTAAAACAATTTAGTTAAAAAAAAAAAAAAGATCAGCAATATATTGATAACAATCTGAGTACAACCTTTTGTGTTGGACTTGGTAGTAATAAAATTGAGGCCTTATTTATTTATACAAAAACCTGTTTCATTAGCTTTATTTCTACTGGTTATAGTAGCATGTGAGTATGAACCTGCACAGACAAGCATGCTGTATGAATTTGCATAGACAGCTTTATCTACAATCACCTCCCAGTGAACAGTATGTCAGAATCTTCTCTCACAAAGGTGTGGGGAGAGATGAAACTTGCTACTGTCATGTATCGCCATTCCTTACTGACTTTATTTAGCCCCTGGTTGCATAAGAGATTCAGATATGTCTTTGTGGAGAATGAATTTATCCCTGTGACATAATAAGACATAAAAAGAAGGCAAAAAGTTTCTTTGGGGGAGTTGGGAGGGAGAGGAGATTAGAATCTCGGGGATTTCAGGACAGTACAGAAAGTCATCCAGCTGTCTTGCACCTTTGTTTAACTGTGTTCTCTCTGAGGATTTATCCACACGTGTGTTGATTTTCCATTTACTCTGATTCTTTCTAGGTTTGGAATCTGACCTATCTACCTTAATAGTGTGGCTCAGTAAAAACAGATCAATACAACACCTGGCATTAGGCAAAAATTTTAATAATATGAAATCCAAGTAAGAGTTTTTGCATTTTTTTATATGACAATGATGAAAATAACCAGCCCCTGAAAGCTTTTGATTTGATTCCACTGTCCACATCTTTAAAATCTCTTTAGAAATCTGACACCTGTGTTGGACAACTTAGTACAGATGATTCAAGATGAAGAATCAGTGAGTATTATTTTCAACACTTTTGCCTAAAACCTTTCTTTCTGTTGCTGTTCTTACTAATTTTGTCCAGTGGGTTAGTGCTGATATGCTTTCAGATAATTTTATCTCTGCATACATTTTCTATTATTTTTTTAAATGCAGTAAATATTCATGTTTTAGCACAGTTATAGAGTATACTTAAATTTACTTACTTTTCACTTCATTCAACTAATCATTAATTAAAGGAAGATTGAAACTAATAGGTGAAAAGAAATATACATTTACTCCTAAGTCCATCTTTCAATAAGCTGTATTACTTACTAGCTTCAGCTAATACACTAATCTGCAGGTATGAATTTTTACTCTCTAGTTGACTTTATGACTTAATCTCATGCTGAAAAACATCATATTGCTAATTTGAATTTCATCCAGTAATTATGCAGAATTATAAGAGACTAAGAAAGTTGTTCTCCATCTTAAATTATGTCTAGAACTCTAATAATCCTTATATTTTTTCCCCTTTAATTGTAACTGGCTAAGACTTGGTTCATGGTAAAGAAATTTAATTTCAAATAGTATCCTGTTTTGCTACCCTTAGACATGAATAATAAAAGATATTTTCTGGACCAAGTGAGAAGCACTCTACCATTAATTCCTTTCATTGAAACCTCGTGTATCACACCTTGTGTTTTACTGATGCTCTTTAACATTTTGTCCATTTCCTGTCTTAGTCCTCAGCCACCGAAGAGCTTATATGGTTCCTCAAATCCAAATCAATTTGTGTAATGAAGATTCATATTATTTGTGTTGGGTGATAGTTGCTTTTGTAGGTCATAGGAGTAATTTCCTGTGTTAATCATGTGAGATGTGTCACATTTTTTTAAAGTATGATTTTCCCTTTTGAATTTGTATAGGGTAATAGCAAATTCTGCTAAAACTGTAAGCTAAGTTTTCAGAGAAAGCCATGGGATCAGGAGAGACGGAGGCGGGTGCTTTTCCTTCCCTGCCTTTGCCCACATCTCTTTGTTGGGGCTCTGATCTGGAGGGCAGGAGAAATTCTGCTGTCACTGTGTGGATGTAATTTCCAACCTGTGGGCTAGAAATGAAACTCATTGTTATTTAATGAATTCAAGCACTGCTCTTTGTCCTCATTTGCCAATAGGCCCTATATTTTGTTACTCATACTGGGTTATTAAAGTTAGAGGCATAATTAGAATGTAATTTATACTTTTCAGAATTAATGCAGTTTGTTTTACATATTAATTTGACTTTCCACCACCTTGCTGTATTTGAGATTTTAATTTCCCAAAGTTGGCCCAGTTTTGAAAGATTGGAGAAGCCAGTATTGCAGAATCTACAGAATCGTGTTTAATAATCATTCCCAAATATTTGTTTCTTAGCACATATTTTAGGAAAATTTATGTTAATTCATGTTTTGCTTATTACACAAGGGTCTTTAAATTCTGTTCCTATAATTTTCAAAATCTCTTACTCAAAGATAATCTAAAACATATTTGCAGATGGTAAAGTCTGATATATAAATGTGAATTCTGTCAAGTTATAAATTTGAGAAATGTGCTGCTAATAACATACAGTGAAAGCCTTTTATGTTCATGTCATAGAAAAGGAGGTGGCTTTTTCAAAAAGCAATTACCTTTTTCTTTCTCCTACTTCAAAATCAGTAATGTTCAAAACAATTTGAAATGATTAGGAGTTAAATCTTGTGACTATAAAAATTCCACCCATAACTGGCACCACTGGGCAGATTTTTTTAAAGGTCTTTACATATAAAAAGGAAACACTTTGCTTTTTCCATTGTGACCTTGTGTCTATAGAGCTTGTTCTTAAACAGCCCATGGCATACTTCATTCGTCCAGTATTACACATTATGTTCACTTGGAAAATCCAGACGTACAGGTTCCAGCGTCGCCTTCAACTCTAGACAGTGGTTATCAGGATGCAGCAACCACAGTCAAGGGATTGAGGGGCCACATTGAGGGGCCAAGATGACAGAGACTTTTGTTTTGAAGTATTACATACAAACCTACGCTATGACCGATAGAACAGTATGTGTTTGTCCTGGGAGTGCCTATCGCAAGGAGACAGATTGTCAGATTAAGCATGTTCAGCTCTGAACAGGAACAGTAAGATTTCAAGTAATCATGTTACCTGGAAGTGCAGTAAATCAAGAAGGGATGACCTTATAAATATGCATGCAATTCTGGCTGCTCTATTCACATTAATGACTCTGCCTATTATTTTTAAGTGTTAACTGGGGTGTATTAGAGTTTGAATATAGTACTGGAAGTGGTGCTTGCCAGCTTGGAGACTTGGCAGCTTTCCAGTATTAGGAAGAAGCTGTAATATATCATTTCTGCAGGAGTTGAATAGAGCTCATTGAAATGATGGGATTACAGCTTTTATTAAAACACCATTGCTTACATTTTCATTTAAAACATGAAGTTTCCCAAGTCTGAAGCATTTTTTGTTAAGTTTCTTCCATCTGCTTGAATGTAGAATGTTAAGAAAATTGAAGCCACCTCCCTAAGCCTACCTGAGTCTAAGATTATTCAGGCTTTGAGGCTGAGGTTTCAATTGCCTTAGCACTTACTATGTCATTTAACTTGAAAAAAATTGATTCTAATTAATATTAATATCTTTTGATTTTACATTTAGAAAGTATGGTCAAAATTTGATAATAAGGACAATCAGAAATTTTGATAGTAAGTACAGTTACTCGGGAAAAGTGTAATCAAAGGATAATGCCAGTTTGTAACTGTATGAATCGTTAAACTGTTGACACTGTCTTCCTGCCTCCTGGGCCTTTCTATAGATGTGCCTTGAACATGTGCTCTATTAGAAGTCAGGGGCTTCCCAGGTGGCACAGTGGTTACGAATCTACTTGCCAGCTCAGGAGATGCAAGAGACCTGGGTTTGATCCCTGGGTTGGGAAGATTTCCCTGAAGGAGAGAACGGCAACCTACTCCGGTATTCTTGCCTGGAACATTCCGTGGATAGAGGAGCCTGGTGGATTATAGTCCATGGGGTTGCGAGAGTCAGGCACGACTGAGCATACACGCATGGGAATCAGTGTTTATTGGTTGAATGGACGTGAATACACCCCAGGATCTGTGGTGGGGGATCCCACAGACCACCCAGGCACATCTTGATAACCCGAGTCCCATGGGCCACCATGGAGCCTGGTTATAGATGATCCTAGAAGCTGCTTCCCAGTAATGTCAGAACTAATTATGGAGTTAGGATATTGAATTGTTGAGTATAGTGGGGCCAACCTAGACTACCTCAAGCAACCCAGAAGACATCCAGATCCTCAGGGAAGTCTTAGTTCTGACTTTTAGAGCAACATTGGTTTTAAGTGCAGAAATCCTTACCATCTCATTAATTCAATTATGGCTGAAGAAGGGGATTGAGAATTTAAATGCCCACAGTTCTAGGAAGGTGATAGAAACAAGTAAGTGTGAGCAGGGTGTAAGTAGGGAGCACCTTTCTTTTTTCTTTTTGGTCATATTCTATGCAGACCAAGCAAAACCTACCTCCAGGCTGAGTGGCTTTTGTGCTCAGTAGCTAAGTGGTGTTTGACTGTTTGCAACTCTGGACTGTAGCCCACCAGGCTCCTCTGTCCTTGGGATTTCCCAGGCAAGAGTACTGGAACGAGTTGCCATTTCCTTCTCCAAGGTGCCATCTTCCTGACCCAGGGATCAAACCTGCATCTCCTGCCCTGCAGGCAGATGCTTCACCATTAGGCCACCTGGGAAGCCCTAAGTGGCTTTTGTTTTATGGCTTAAATGAACAATGAGTGGTCACTATACAGCGTATGGTAATGAAAAAGTCACATACATTTGATTAAAAAAAAATTGTAGGTATGCTTTTGATTGGATCTTATAAGAAAAAGCTAACAGGGAACATCAAAAAAAAAATGCAGGAAAAGCCAACAGAGGCTTTATGTTGTGAGAAATTAAAAACACAGAATCAGCAAACAGACTGGTTCCTGTTCGGCTACTTTCTGTGTGACCTTGGTTGAGTCACTTAATCTTTCTATTTCTTATTTGAGAATAGGGGTAATAATACCTAATATAATATTGGGTTTCCCATGTGGTGCTAGTGGTAAAGAATCCGCTTGTTAATGAAGGAGATGCAAGAGATGTGGCTTCGATCCCTGGGTCAAGAAGATCCCCTGGAGGAGGGCATGGCAACCCACTCCAGTATTCTTGCCTGGAGAATCCTATGGACAGAAGAGCCTGTCAGTCTATAGTCCATAGAGTCACAAAGAGTTGGGCATGACTGAAGTGATTTAGCATGCATAATAATACCTAAGCATTGGATTATTGGATTGATTAAATGAGTAAACACATGTAAAAAGCTTAAACAGTCATTAATCATAGTAAACATTCAATGAATGTCAGCTATTATTGATCCTGGCTGGATTTTATTTTACGTTTACTACTACTAGTAATTTAGTACCAGTATTCCTCTATTGGGCTTCCCAGGTGATGCTAGTGGTAAAGGATCTGCCTGCCAGTGCAGGAGACATAAGAGATGCGGGTTCGATCCCCGGTTTGGGTAGATCCCTTGGAGGAGGGCATGGCAACTCACTCCAGTATTGTTGCCTGAAGAGTGCTATGGACTGAAGAGCCTGGTGGGCTACGGTCCACAGGATTGGAAAGAGTCAGACAATGACTAGAGTGACTTAGCACGCATGCATCATTCCTTTACTAGTATTTTAAAATGCCATTTTACCTTGTCTAGAAATGGATCAAAAGGATAGTGTTGCCATACTGAAGCACAGACATTTTTGTGCAGTACTTTTATTTCTTCCCATCCTCCACTTCAAAAGAGCTGGCATCTGCCACTTTGGCTATCTTTCCACAGGTTAGGTGGGTGATATTCAGCATTGACACAAGCTCTTCATGTTTGACTCCCAAGGTCCAGAACCCTTGGATCCCATTCACTAGTGCCTTTTAGCTGGAAGTTTCCACCTTGTCCTTGTGCAGTTGGTCCCACCCCTGGTGGTTTTCCATGAAGCAGGTCCCCTGAGCAGTGGCGGCCCTGATGTGACCATGTGAGTGCTATCTGATGTTGCCTCCACAGCCTCTGCAGTCCTTGTCCCTGGCTGACTCGAAACTCAAGACCGGGGTCACCATCATCATCAACGCCCTGGGTAGCAACACTTCCCTGACCAAAGTGGACATCAGTGGGAATGGCATGGGGGACATGGGGGGCGAAGATGCTGGCCAAAGCATTGCAGATCAACACCAAGCTCAGGTACGCAGGCTGGGCCCTTGGCCCCGATGGGTGGATGCTGGTTCTCAGGAAGGCCTGGAGGTGGGGAATCTGGCCCACAGGCATTGGGGACCTGCTGTGTCCATGTGAGCCCGACTTTTCAAGGAGACCAGCTGGGGGTGGAGATGACAGCTTCAAGTCTTCTGTCAAAATATAGAGGAGAGCGTTCCCAAATTTAGACACAGTCATTCTCTCTTCAAGATTTCCATTGTGAGGTGAACCCGACTGAGAACCATTGTAGTTTCCTGTTTCACAGCAGTGTTGACAGCTGACAGATGCGAGGGGAAAGGAGGGGCTTGGGGACAATGCCAAGCATGCAGAGCTGGGAAGACCAGAGGAATTCCACGAGGGGCTTCCCTGTATTGGTTGTGAGCCCAGTGTCTTATCTTCCCTTCCCACTCCTGCCGACATAAAGACCTAAAACCCAAGGGATCCAGGAAGTCCACTGGGTCAAAGGCAGGTTCATCCTGGAAGCCAACTCATCTGTTCATTGGTTTTCATTTGTAGTACTTCCCAAGCCTGGCTTTGCTTAAGGATAAGCCATGCAGTAACCAGTAATGTGGTAACCGTATTACCATCCATCATTTGGAGATTTGGTTGCTACCTAGCCCAGCGGTCTGGTGAAAGAAGAGTTAATAATTCACGCTGTTCCTCAAGGGCTCTTTCTTGCTGTTTCCCTGGCTCTCTGGTATAAGTCAGAGCCTGTACCTTCTGTCTAAATTGAAGGCAAAAACCCCAAACTGCAGCAGTTTCTTTGAAGGCCAGTGTGTATCTGAGGAAGGTCATTGAGGTTAGGAAGAGAAAGCAATTAAAGTCTGTGAGTCTGGGAGCATTCAGACAAATAAAAAGCCATTTCATGTGTCAGGTGAATTGACAAAGCCTAAAATACTTCGAAGTATTCACATCCTGAAAGGAAAGTAATACTTTTCTTCCAAAATAGATTTTGTGTTTAAAAAGTAAACAACCTCCTTAGAGTACCTGAGGTTCTGCCAGCAGAGTGGACTCGGTTGCTGGGACTGTTGGTCACACCACATCAGGGCAGTGATGAAACATCAGAAAATACCAGATGGTCTTTCTAGCTGTTTTACAATAGAAAAAAAAATCTCAGTATCTGAAATTCTTTATGTTGGACATGAGACTGTATAGCCTCTTATATAAACAGCTTCAGCCTCAGACTTCAGAACTAGGATGGTATTTGGAGAATATGTTGGGAGAATAGCAGGGAAGTCAAGATTTAGGGTTTTCTGGCTGGTTAGGCATTAGGTGATATAAGTTAATGTGTGTGCTGTTGCTTTTAAGGTTTTTTTTGTTTGTTTTTTTGTTTTTGTTCTTTCTTTCCCCATCCTCCTTGAGCAGAGAATGGCTTTGGAATCTAATATTGGGAGAAATGCTCATCCTTGCTTTGTTTGAAACAACGCTGAATGTTATTCCTAGCTCATTGTGCTAAGCTACCTAGACAGTGTTGCCTATGAGAGATGTATCTGCCATGGGAGAATCATTTCCTCCATTCCTAACTATCTGATCATCTTTGTGATTTGGTTTCCAAACAGGACTGTTATATGGGACAAGAACAACATTACCGCACAAGGCTTTCAAGATATAGCTGTTGCTATGGAAAAGTAAGTTTTACGTAGGACTTCTTTCTAGAAAAATAGAAAAGAACCAGTGGTGTTTGTGTTATCAGTGGGGTAATACAAGTAACAATAGATTAACTCAGACCCAGACTGTCTGATTCTCAGTCTATTCCTCACCAGCCATGACACCTGGGAATACACTGACTTTCTTCTGGTGTGAGTTTCTTCATAAAATGAGGGCATAGATGCTCATTCTGCCAAAGTCACAGATATCATGGTGGCGGCCCACACAGTGCTCACCTTGCTTCTTTCTCCTTGTGGTTTCAAGCCTATTTCCACAGGGTCTTGCTTTCTTGCCCAGATGACAACTCTGAATCCACTGGTGAGAAAAGAGCTGGGCTCCAGAAAATAAAGTCAAAGTGAAAGTCACTCAGTTGTGTCTGACTCTTTGCGACCCCATGGACTATACAGTCCATGGAATTCTCCAGAATACTCTAGTGGGTAGCCGTTCCCTTCTTCAGGGGATCTTCCCAACCCAGGGATTGAACCCAGGTCTCCTACATTGCAGGCAGATTCTTTACCAGCTGAGCCAGCAGGAAAATAAAAGGGAACTTGAAGAAGTGGCAAGGGCAGAGCTCGCTCATCTCGTTTCTCTTAAAGGCTTTCTTTATTACCTTTGTAACTAAAGTCTGCAATTAGTATTTATTGTCAAATTTACTATCCCGGTAAATTGAATGTGGAAAGAAGAATACAAACGTGGCAAAAAAAAAAAAAAATGCTAGGAAAAATAAAAGCTCTTTCTGAGCTTTTCAGCCTTCATATTATATTCTGATGGCAAAAATGATCAAAGCAAATGTATAGCATTAAAAACGAGAGGTTGCAAACTGTGGGATAAAAATTAGGGGCCAGGGATATAGGAATTGGTGCCCTGGGGAAGGGAAGAGGATGCATTTTCCTGGGTTTCCCTGCATGTATGGCCCCTTATGTGGAGCTCTCATGCCCAATATGATGACCTGGATAAAACCCTAGGCCTGGAATTGGGAGCTCTCCATTCAGTCCCTTGTTCTGTCATCAACAAGCCTATGATCTTGAACAAAGCATTTCACCTCACTGGTTTTTTTTTTTAATAAAGTGAGAATTTAGAGTAAATTGTCTTTAAGTACCTTCCAATTCTAAATCCTGTGGTTCTCCTTTAGCCAGAAGGTCAAAGTTGCTGCCACCTCCGGCCACCACTAAACAGGGATAAGGCAGTTTGTACCATCAGTCACCATGGCCACCCTTCCTGGGAGGCTTCTGTGACTGCACAACCTCCTATAATTATACCCATTGCACCACAAAACCTTTGAAAGGAAACAGTTATTTACCAATCATTGCATCTGGGTACGAACAGCACAGCTGCCACCCTTAATGATGTTGCAGACTGCCAGCCAAGACAGGTCTGTGAGAAGCCAAGAGTAGGGCTCCCTGGATTCCAGTCTCATACATGGTCCAAGTCATCTGTGGTCCAAGATGCCAATGGTGTGAAACCACATTTGGTTTAAGTAAACCATGCTGGTCTGAAGCGTGATGCAAAGTGGATGAGGGAAAAGAAAATCTTCAAGTGTGCCCAAAAAAAAAAAAAAAAAAGACGTATTGTCCCTTAGTTTCAGTTGTCTGGCTCCTCTTAAGTCAAACAAAAGCAATTTTGCTCAAGCAAAGTTGAGGTAAAAATGAAAGTTACAGAAATACCAGCCTTGTCTGGTTATTTTACTTTAAATTCACCCTGTAAGTTGGAATGGATGAAGAACAGTCCTCCCCACCCCCTTAGGTAACCATCCAGATGACTGCTATTGTTAAGATGACTGTTTATTTTCTTTATTATTTCTTCATTATTCATACCTGTTTTAGGAGCTGTTAATTTATTCTTCCAGTAGAAGCCATCTAACTAACCATAAGAATCACATGTCAAGTGCTGCTTCTTGTTTAGAGACCTGAAATAAGCCAACTGTGTGAAGCCTATGTCTCAGCTGCTAACACGTGGCCTACAAGGTCAATTCTGAGTGTCTTATGAAACACATGCATTTGGGGTGGGAAAGAGAAGGCGCCTCCAGGGCTTGAGTTTGTGGAAGGGGAGCAGGTGTGGACATTCATCCTGACCCATAGCACTTTGTAGCAAGGTCAGGAGCAGAGGCCAGAGTGCAGCTTTAAGTATTCTCATGCAAAAATGACTCACCCTTGTATTCCTGTGTCAACCGGTCAGCAGCCCTGAGGTAATAAATAGACCCAGAGTTGCTTTACCTGGTGTCAAGAGCCTGGAGTTCTCGGGGTGGGGTGCAGACTGCCAGGCCCTCAGAGGTCAGGGTGTTGAGCCAGGCAGGAAGGTTTTCTAAAGACAGTCACTGGTCTGGGACTCGCTTATTTAAAGGAGCCCAGAGCCTGAACCGACCATTATTGTGGATGCTCATGTCCTTGGCTTGGCAAGCAAATGTTTTGGTTCTATTTTGGGATTTTTGTCTACTGTTCGGGGCCTGTCATCCATCATCAGGGGTGATCAAAGTACCTTCAGATCTGTTGGTGATTGAAATCCAAGTGAGTGAGTTGATCTGGACATTTCCCCCTAGCCTTTCTCTCAGTCCATCTCTGCAATTTCAGTTTGAAAATCCTGTCCTTGCTGTAATTGAAAACCAAAAGCAAAACAACAAAACCAGTTTCCTTCAAATTCTGTCAGTTTTGCAGATAGCGTGACGAGGTCACCCATGGTGCCCCCCCCCCCCGTGGATAGAAAAGAAGGCTGACCCTATGATCATGGGGCCTAAAATGTTTCAGTAATTTAGAATTTTCTAAGACACTTTGGCAATTCTCTTTTCAGATTTTTCAAAGAAGAGTGTGGAATTAAAGTAATAGGAAGTTATTTTTAATAAACATACCATTTTCTCCTTTTTTCTAGGAACTACACGTTGAGATTTATGCCAATTCCTATGTACGATGCTTCTCAGGCCTTAAAAACAAACCCTGAGAAGACAGAAGAGGCTCTCCAGAAGGTACTGAAGGGTCAATAGCTTAATTATAATAAATTCACATTTGAATGGAATTATGTGAATAATAATTTTGAACGTATGAACAGTGCTTTGTATTTTACAAAGCTATTTTCATATTAGTTTGTATTCTTGTGATTATGACTGGATAATTCATGACTGGGAGAGGAATAAGATAAGAAAGATGAAAACTTGTGAAAGTTAGGTGGAGTGAAAGAACATTCTTATAACATCAGCATGCCAGAGCTCAGGCATGGATAACTTCCTGTTTATCCTTTGGAGCATGTGTAGAAATCCATGTCAGCTAGCACATCCTTCATCCTCAACAGTCTGAACCTTCCCTTCCTTCTTCATCGAGAAACAGGGACTTGTTGAGATCTCTCTTTGACATCTTTTTCTATAAATGTGTCTGAATCCACTCCCATTCCCATTTCCTTTCTGGCAACCCCAGAGGAGGGTGGGCACTTTCCCTTAGAAGCCCAGCCATCCACGATGCCTCTGACCCCAACATCTCTGCCCTTTGCTGGTAACTTGCCCTGTCAGTCATTCTTCACTCTTTCATATCTTCATCCTTCTCTTTCTATGGTTATGGCTACCTTTATATCTACTTTTAGATATGCTCAAATATTTCCCATCTGACTCCACATTTATTATGCTATTATTTGGGAAATCTCTGAAATCTTTCTTCCCTCTTTGTGCTTTCATCTGGTGGTGCCACCCTCTGTCCAGTCTCTAAGTTTGACTTCTTTTTCCCTATATCATCTGCAGCCAATCTATCACCAAGTTTACTACCTGTGTAGCATGAATCTCTTCATTTACTCTCCTTCCCTCTGTTCGTATAACAGATGCTTTTGTTCCAGCCTCATCCTCTCTCACCAGGATGGTTACATCCCTTTGTCTGTTTTCTATGCCACAGTCAAAAATAGCCATCTTTCTTCTTGGTGAATTTGATCAGACTAAAACCTTCAATCCAGTCCTCCCCAGAGGCTTTTGGGATAAAGCCTAATCTCCTTAGCTTGGCAAGAATTTCTACCCAGGATCTGTCTCCTATTCACTGTCATTTTCATCTCTTAACCACTCCCATGGTCTTTGTTTTTCTCTACTTCAGGGAACTTGATAGAAATGCAGATTCTTGGGCCTCAGAAACTGAGGCAGGACTTAGCCATCTGTGTTTTTCTGAGCTATCCTGATGCTTTGTAACATTTGAGAATCACTGCTTGAGTCTAGATGATACTCATGCTTACCCCACTACTGTACATGTCTATTGAGACTGAAATCCAGGGTCAACCCATCCAGGAAGACTTCTCAGAGTCCCTTTCCCCCAGTAGGTAGGTGGTTCTTCCACTGGCCTTGTAACATTGTTTTAAGTTACCTGCCTCCTTTTTTTTTCCACTCCCAGTGACTGAGCTCTTTGAAGGCAGAGCTTTCGTTTTTCATCTTGTTTTATTCTCAGAAGCTAGTGCAGTAGCTGGTATGCATGTTCAGATGTTCTTTAGACGTTCAGTGAATAAGGGAGTAAGGTTGGGAGTGGAGGAAGAGGAAAGTGTGGGGTTGCAAAAGAAACCATCTAAGATTTGTGTTCAAAAGATCCAAGTCAGACTCTTCCCAACTTTGTAAGTTCTGAAAGTACTTAGTGTTTCTGAACTTTGGTTTCTTCATCTATATAAAAAAAAAAGCTACACAATAACAGTGTTTAGCTGACGCTTAGGATATCATTCATGCTGGGTGCTTGACACTATATTAAATGATTTATATAAGTTAATACCTGTCAACTTTAAATCCATGAGTTTTTTTCTGTTATATCCTCATTTTATGGATAAGAAAACTGAAAGTGTGTCTAATTTGCCTAAGGTCTCCATAAGGATCAAATGAGGTGGTGTACATGAAAAGCAGTTTGTCAACCATAAAGCAAAATACAAATGTTACATATCTTTATGCTTTCCTAAAGGATATTAGTCAGCTTATAACAGAAGACATATTCTATAGAGATGAGGTTTCTGATTTCAAATTAGACTTGCAGAGTTTGCAAGTCATCATTCTCATTCTCACAACAAGAAAAAAGCTTAACAAACAGAAAATGAGTGACTTTTCTTAGGTCTGCCAGAGAACTGAGGTGACATGGCAAACTGTCACTCTGGAAATGGTAATACAGAAAATCAAAGCTGGGATCAGCTTACCAGGAGCAGAAGCTGGTGGAGCCAGTAACTCAGAGAAATGCTTCAACAGCAATTGATGAATTGTTGCAGGCTTTGTGTGGACTAATTTGAGAGCTAAAAACCCTTAGAGGCTCAGTCTTAGGTAGGCTCTGACCCTTGCCTGAGGCTCAAGGCTCAGGTAGGCTCTGACCCTTGCCTGAGTTTAGTTATAAGAACTCCAACATGTTATCACAGTGAAGATTGGAGGATAGTTCGCTCATGTTTCTGGCAGGGGACGGGAAAAGGTAACCGTTTTGAAATACATTCAGAACATGCTGTCCTCTGTAACAAAAGCCAGCCCTCAAGAGAAGCTATTCTATGAGAGCCTTACCTGATCTAGTGGGAGGCAGACCACTGTATCCCCTTCCAGCCTTTTGTTTCACATAAGGGAGGGGAAAAAGAGGGCCAAGAAACCCTTCTAAAGGTTACAGTCCAGGGACTCAGACCTAGTTGTTTTTTTTTTTTTTTAAGCCTAAATTTTATCTTAAGATTATAGAATGTTTCCCCTCCCTATTACATTACATCACACATCAACTATAATAACAGTGAATTACAACTGAGCAAAGCTATAAGACACTATTTAAGAAGGCATTTCTAGGGAAACCCCAAAATAGCAGGAGAGACATAAACAGGTTGATAGAAGAACTTAAAGCCCCTGACATACACAGTTATAGCAGACATTCAACACAACCCAGTTTCTAGCTGAATGAACATACAAGCTTCACATTAAAAGACTGATGACCTCAGTGCCTATTACTAGATATATCATATCTGGCTTTCAACAAAAAATGACAAGGCATGCTAAAAAACAAGAAAAACCACAGTGTGAGGAGCCAAAGCAAATATCAGAACCAGACTCAGATATGACCGAGTTTGGAATTATCAGACAGGTCATTAAAACAATTATAATCAAATATGTTAAGGGCTTTAATGGAAAAAGTAAAACAAAACAAAAAAACCATGCAAGAACAGATAGGTACTGAAAGCAGAGAGAGAGGAACTAAGAAAAAAAGTCAAAAGGAAGTGTTAGAAGACAAAAATACTGTAACAAACAAAAAAATTCCTTTTATTAGCTCATCAGTGGGCTGAAGACAGTGGAGGAAAGAATCATTGAGTTTGAGGATATGTCAGTAGAAACTTCCCTGAAAAGACTTTGCTGTTCAAACATATTTTTTTCTAAAATGTTCCCTCCAGATTGAAATGCAAAGAGGAAAAATAGAATAGGAGAGAAAAAGAACAGAATATCCTAGAACTGTGGGAAAAATTACAAAACATTGAATAGCCTTGTAATGGGAATATCAGAAGGAGAAAAAAAGAGAAAGGAGCAGAAGAAGTAATAACTGAGAATTTTCTGAAATTAATGACAGAAACCAAACCACAGATCCAGGGAACTCAGAACACCAAGCAAGATAAATACCGCCCCCCCCACACCGCCCCAAATCAACATGTAAGCACATTATATTCAAACTGCTGAAAATCAAATCAAGGAGAAAATGTTGAAGGAGGATAGGGGAAAAATACATCTTGCATATTGAGAAATGAGGACAAGAATTATATCAGACTCTTAGTCAGATATCATGCAAACAGAAAAAATAGAGTGAAATACTAAAGTATTAGAAGGAAGAAAAAAACAGACTGGAATTCTGCATCTAGCAAAATTTTCCTTCAAAAATAAGAAATAAAGAAGACTTTCTAAGTGGTGTTAAAAGGGATGAGAGGGAGAAATTGGCAATCCTGTCATTAATGTACCTGTACTACTTGTGAAATGGACAGCCTTGGAGTTAATCTGAGTAAAACTTACAGTTGGCCCACCTTATCTACATCTGTGGGCTTAACCAACCATGGACCATGTAATGCCGTAGTATTTACTATTGAAAAATATCTGCTTACAAGCACACCTGTGCAGTTCAAACCCGTGTTGTTCAAGTGGCAATTCTAGTGTTATTTGAGAGAAGAGTTGAATTAATGTAAATGTACTTTGCAGACACTAGTGCAACCACTAAAATATTTATAATTCTCTAAGAAAGGAGAAAAAAGTGAATCATATATAATGCTTAAAATCAGAGAAGGCAGAAAAGGAGAAGGTAAAAAAGAACAGAGTATGCACATATGGTAATTATAAAATTTGTGTTTTTAAATGAAAATTGTTGACTTTAAGGCTTGTATTTGTTTTTTTTTTCCTGTAGTACTTACTATGCTTTTGTATATTCCATTTTTCATTGTCACAGAACTCAGTCCTCTTGCCCTTTTACTCTACTGAAGAGCAATATTGTGATTCTGTGTTCAATCTTTATTATTTTAAAATATAAGATTCCTTTATTGAAACACATTGTTTTTTGCCTGTGTGCTGCTGCTGTTTTCAGCAGTGAGACTGAAGATGTCTAATGGACTGTCTCCCAGGCCACTGCTGCCCAGGGGTATTAGCAATGTGATAATGACACTCGTGGCTCTTCCCCTTTCCATTTGACCTGAGTCAAGCCCCTGTCCTGTCCTGGTTTTATGCTTGGCACCTAAAGGTACATAGAAGGAAAATTTACCCTGTTAGTTCAAGATGCAGATACTTTTCAGTGTTGATGTGTACATGACTGTTTTTAAAGACACTGAGCGTTGTCTTTCTTCTCTCCCTGTGCTAGCTTTTAGAAATAATCTTTGAATATTCATTTTTTTCTAAAATATTCCCTCCAAGCTCAATCTGTGAAGTACGGTTGGTGCCCCTGGGGCAGTCCTGGAAGTGCGTGGGCCTGCCTTGGGTGCACTGCCTGTATGAGCGCAGCCTCCTGAGTAAACAAGCTGCTCTCAGAACTGGCCCATGGCCAGGGCTTAGTGAGGCCAAATGTAGAACAAGTAACAAAGCAAAAGCACCCCAAACTAGGGGGCAATGTGTGTCTTTCAATTTCAGGCAAGAATCTTTTTAGCAAAGATATTCTACCTGATGGTAATGTCACCATGGAAAGAGATGACTTCTTGGGGAGCAGCAAGAGAAAATTAACGTAATAAAATGTCATGGTATTAACGTGTCAACTTTAATGATGCTCTATTTCAGGGATCTTTCTGTTTTTATAATTTCTTCATTTATGTTTAGTAAAATGGTACATTTTGCTCTGCTTTGTAGTTTCCAGGGATGATAGTAATTATAGTCTGTTTTAATTGTTCCTAATTGGTATTAAGTAGTAGTCATTTTAGCATATGCAAAATTAAAATGAAAATGTAATAATGTTGAAATCCTCATAGTTATTAGAAGTTCTTAGGGAACTGTAGTGACAAATTAGAAGCCAAATGGTTAAGTTGCATTAATAAGACAAATGAAAGCAACAACTTAAAAGTAGATGGCATACTTAGTCATCTCAGATCATTCTTTAAAAAAAAAGCACCTTAATATGTATTCATTATCCCCAATAGTTTATACTACATATTTTTGCCCAATGTGTATATTGTTCTTCTTAAATACTTTATTCCAATCTAGTTATCATTTGTATTTTTGAGTTTTTCATAAAACATTGTCTATGTATAAAAATATAGATTGTCAAGTAACTAAGACTTCTCATTTTCTGTAAGAATCCATTTTCTAATTTTTGATAATTTTGCTAAAGTCATTCCTATTTTTAAAAATACAAGTAAGCCTGGTAGATTAAGGAAATTAGTATACAGCTTTGAGATGGACCAGCCTGTATCCTTCCAATTTTGTACCTGTTTTTCCCTTTAAAGAATTTTCTGAATGCTGGTGGATTCTACCCCTGGAATAAGGCCAAGAGGTTCAGAAAGGACCGTCCATACTCTGTAGGGGTATTTATTTAGCTTCTGAACTGTTTATTGGTTAAAAATTTATGAGAGAGAAAGATTACAATTATGTGCTGGAAAGTGAGGAAAAAGCAGTAAATAGGGTGTCTAACCCTGCAGGCAATTAAGCAGTTGCTCTTCTTTGTCAACTACTGAGTCACATAAAAATCACCCCTGTTACCTGCAAGTGAAATTTCTAAGAACACCTATAATGCTTCTGATAGTCTCTTTCCCCATCTCGTACATTCTGTGGGGTTAGGACCCTGGCAGGATGTGTATATTAGTTGCTTGGGTCTTCACTTCAGCAGCTGGCTGTTTCACTGATGACTTGACTCTCTGCTGAGTTTATGTGTGTTCTTGAGAGAGACCTGTGCTTAATTTCCAGATAGAAAACTATCTGCTCCGGAATCACGAGACTAGAAAATACCTTCAAGAGCAGGCCTATCGCCTCCAGCAGGGCATTGTCACCAGCACCACGCAGCAGGTAAGAGAGCACCAGTCTCCTCCCAGTGCCAGTCCTTCCTCCTGCTTATGAACTGACCCTTATAAGAGCCAGAGACCAAGGATTTCTATCGTTCGAATCATTTCCCATGGGACAGCAAGAACCCATTTCTGAAAATGACAACAAATGTAAGTAGAGTTTGGGGGAAGACGTGGAGGGAGGAAAATGTAGGTTAATTCTTATACTAAATATACAGTTTTCATTGCTGACGATTTTGTGCATTTTAAGACTGTGAGTAAGGTGATGTTCAGTTGCTAAGTTATGGACATAATGACTCTGTGACCCATGGACTGCAGCATGCCAGGCTCCTCTGTCCTCCACTATCTTCCAGAATTTGCTCAAATTCATGTCTGCTGAGTCAGTGATGCTATATAATCATCTTATCCTCTGCCACCTCTTTCTTCTTTTGCCTTTAATCTTTCCCAGCATCAATATTTTCCAGTGAGTCAACTTTTCACATCAGGTGGCCAAAGTATTGAAGCTTAACTTCAGCTATAGTCCTTCCAGTGAATATTCAGGGTTCATTTCCTTTAGGATTGATTGGTTTGATCTCCTTGCAGTAAGATGTGATTTAGATTTATATATAACTATTAGGAACCCTAGATTATAGATGATAAAATCTGAGGGTAATCAGATTTAATACTTTGGAGACCTTTTGTTCCGTTTCTTCTACTCCGTTTCACTTCTCTTGAGTAGGAAACAAATTCCCAAATTCTTCTGAATAATTAAGAATTTGTTGAATGTTAATTAACACTTAAGTGCTGAAGAGAAACTATTCTTTTCTTTTACTTCATTCCTTTTCTCTCTACTCAACTTTAAAAAGTGTGAAATATTTTCCTCCAAAAACATAGCCAAACCCAAGGATCATAAAATATTCGAGGAAAATCTATAGGATGTCAAAGAAGGAAGATACACCAAAGAACTGAGCTCAGATGGTTCAAAGTAGAGCAGAAAACTTAAATTTTTTTAATTTAATAAGTTCAATGGGATTTGAGAGAATATTATATCCATAAAATAGGAATTAGCTGCCATGAAAAAGAGTAATAGGAGGACAGGAAAGAATGCTTAGCAATTGAAAATACAGAAACTGTAATATAGAATTAAGTTAACTGATAGGGCACATATTAAGCTACTTCTTTGGTAGAAAACAGGGAAAATGTGTATAACATGCAGTAAGAGAGATGAAAAATATGAGAGAAAAGTAAGTCAAAATAGTGAATAGATTAAAAATGACCAATAGCCTTCTAATAGGAACTCCAGAGGTTAAAAAGAAACATCATAGAAAAAGTTAAAAGAGTAAAAATAATAGAAAAGCATTTCATATGAATGTTGGAGTTGATATAACCTATTGAAATTGATCTAGAGGGATGAGTAAAGGACCATACTTGGTCAGAACACTTAGAATAAAGGGGAAAAAAAACACCATCTTAAAGAGTTCCAGAGAGACTACACAGGTCATCTTACAAGGGAACTATCCTAGAAACAAATGAGGTTCAGCCATTTTATCAGACAGAGTGAGGGCAGAGTAAAATTATATTTGGACAGGGAATCAGAAATTTTACCCCCAATATTCCATATGAAAAGCTGATTTTTTTGAGGAAATTCTCCAGCAAAACAGAAGAAAATATCAGTTCAGTTCAACCACTTAGTCATGTCCATCTCTTTGCGACCCCATAGATTGCAGCACACCAGGCTTCCCTGTCCATCACCAACTCCCAGAGCTTACTCAAACTCATGTCCATCAAGTTGATGATGCCATTCAACCTTCTCATCTTCTGTCGTCCCCTTCTTCTCCCACCTTCAATTTTTCCCAGCATCGTGGTCTTTTCAAATGAGTCAGTTCTTCACTTCAGGTGGCCAAAGTATTGGAATTTCAGCATCTGTTCTTCCAATGAATATTCAGGACTGATTTCCTTTAGGATGGACTGGTTTGATCTGGCGTCCAAGGGACTCTCAAGAGTCTTCTCCAACACCATAATTCAAAACCGTCAATTCTTCAGTGCTCAGCTTTCTTTATAATCCAACTTTCACATCTGTACACAACTACTGGAAAAACCATAGCTTTGACTAGATGGACCTTTGTTGGCAAAGTAATGTCTCTGCTTTTTAATATGCTCTCTAGGTTGGTCATAGCTTTTCTTCCAAGGAGCAAGTGTCTTTTAATTTCATGGCTGCAGTGATCATCTACAGTGATTTTGGAGCAAGAAAAGAAAGTCTGTTACTGTTTCCATTGCTTCCTCATCTATTTGCCATGAAGTGATGGGACCAGATGCCATGATAGTCGTTTTTGAATATTGAGTTTTAAGCCAGCTGTTTCACTCTCCTCTTTCACTTTCATGGCAGAGGCTCATCGCTTTCTGCCATAAGGGTGTCATCATCTGCGTATCTAAGGTTATTGATATTTCTCCCAGCAGTCTTGATTCCAGCTTGTTCTTCATTGAGCTCAGCATTTTGCATGATGTACTCTGCGTATAAATTAAATAAGCAAGGTGATAATATACAGCCTTGAGATACTCCTTTTCCCAATTTGAAACCAGTCCATTGTTCCATGTCTGGTTCTAGCTGTTGCTTCTTGACCTGCATGCAGATTTCTCAGGAGGCAGGTCAGGTGGTCTGGTATTCCCATCTCTTGAAGAATTTTCCGCAGTTTGTTGTGACCTACACAGTCAAAGGCTTTGGTGTAATCGATAAAGCAGAAGTAGATGTTTTTCTGGAATTCTCTTGCTTTTTCGATGATCCAGTGCATGTTGGCAATTTGATTTCTGGTTCCCCTGCCTTTTCTAAATCCAGCTTGAACATCTGGAAGTTCACGGTGCAAGTACTGTTGAAGCCTGGCTTGGAGAATTTTGAGCATTACTTTGCAAGTGTGTGAGATGAGTGCAATTGTGTAGTAGTTTGAACATTCTTTGGCATTGTCCTTCTTTGGGATTGGAATGAAAACTGACCTTTTCCAGTCCTGTGGCCCCTGCTGAGTCTTCCAAATTTGCTGGCATATTGAATGCAGTGCTTTCACAGCATCATCTTTTAGGATTGAAAAAACTCAACTGGAATTCCATCACTTCCACATCACTTCCACTAACTTTGTTCATAGTGAGGCTTCCTAAGGCCCACTTGTCTTTGCATTCCAGGATGTCTGGCTCTAGTTAAGTGATGATAGCCACCATCATGGTTAACTGGGTCATTAAGATCATTTTGGAAAAGAAAATATACAATATGAAATATAAATAAGAAACTGTGCCAGAAATGAAATCATCAAAGTTATAAAAGCTAAAAGAAAGCTTAAAAAATTGCCACTTTGGGGCAATCTGCTTTGAGCTGCAGAATTAAAAGATGTACTATTACATTTATTCCTCTATGAATTCCATAATTATAATTCTGTACTGTGCATTTTAGTGGATTTTAAATTTTAATATCAACTTAGACAAGAAGGGAACACCTAATTATTATTATACTAAAAATATGTAAATGCTGGAAATCTTAATGTAAAAATAATGAAACTAAAGTTAGGTGTTGAAGAAGGAGAAAGAGGAGTTGAGTGTAAGTATACTAAAGTTTTTGTTTTACTTTATAAGTATACTAAAGTTTTACTTTTAGGATAATCCTCTCTAATTCATCAAAAGTCAAAAATACAGATGTAAATCTGCTGTTTTTAATGGTGGTCACCAAAATAATTTAAAAGCAGAGGGTTTTAATAATTGTTTATTTCAAAAATGTTCATTTTAGTAGATTGAGAGGAACCAACTGGTAGGAAAGGTTTTACTACTTGAAACTACTTTTTATGGTTTATTCTGTTTTCTTACCTGTACAAACATCATTGTAATTTTTGCAGTGACTTTGGAAGTGTTTTTCCTCAACTCTTGGGAATACTTTAAGAAGGCTAAGAGTTCTGTCTTCTCAGTGTTTGGTAGAATTCACATGTGAAGCCGTCTACTCCTGGACTTTGGTTTGTTGGGAGGTTTTGTTTTTTTTTAATTGCTCATTTAATTTCATTACTGGTAATTGGTCTGTTCATATTTTTTATTTCTTACTGATTCAGTCTTCGGAGACTGTATGTTTCTAAAAATTTGTCTAGCTTGTCCATTTTATTTGTGTATATTTGTTTGTTGTTGTTTAGTTAAGTCATGTCTGACTCTTTGCAACCCGCCACGGGTTATAGTCCACCAGGCTCCTCTGTTCGTGGAATTTCCCAGACAAGAATACTGAAGTGGGCTGCCATTTCCTTCTCTAGGGAATCTTCCTGACCCAAGGTTCAAACCTGTGTCTCCTGCACTGGCAGCTGGACTCTTTACATTGAATCACTTGGGAAGCCTGTATTTGTTTGTTGTAATCACTCATGATCCTTTGTATTTCTGTGATGTTACTTGTAACTTCTGTTTATTTCTGATTTATTTATTTGAGCCCTCTTTCTTTTCTTTTCTTTTTTTAATTAGTCTGGCTAAAGATTTATCTGTTTTGTTGGTATTTTCAAGACAGACCACAAAGATATCTTTTCAACAAAGTTCAAAGAACTGCTCTTAGTTTCATTAATCTTTTCTACTTTTTCTTTTTTTTTTGTGGTCTCTATTCCATTTATTCCTGTTCTGACGTTTAGATTTCTTTCCTTATATCGTGTTGGCCAGTACTAACTTTGGTTTTGTTATTTCTCCTTTTTCTACTTTTTTATGTGTAAAGTTAGGTAATTTACTTGACATTGTTCTTGTTTCCCAGGTTAGGCTTGTATGGCTATAAACTTCCTTTTAGAACTGTTTTTCCTGTGTGCCACAGATTTTGGGTCATTGTGTTCCCATTTTCATTTGTTTGCAGTTGTTTTTCTTTTTAATTTGCTCTTTGACTTCTTCAGCCTTCTATTTGTTGTTTAGTTGCATATTGTTTAGCCTCCACATGTTTGTGGTTTTTTGTAGGTTTTTTTTTTTTCCTTGTAGCTGATTTCTAATCTCCTTACTGTTGTGGTCAGAGAAGATGCTTGATACGATTTCAGCCTTCTTAAATATATTGAGAATTCTTTTGTGGCCCAGCCTGTGATCTATCCTGGAGAATGTTCCATGTACTCTTGAAAAGAATATGTATTCTACTGCTTTGGATAGAGAGCCATTTTAATTTTTTGTTATTCCTTTTTTGTGTAATTTTTGCTATTCCTTTTTCTTGAAAGAGAATGAAAGAAAGGTGTCCATAATAAATTTGTCATGTATGATCTTTCAAGTAGGTAAAATTATATGGATGACTTTGTATACATAGAGATTCAGGAGTGTTCACCAAAATGTAAACACTGGTTATCTCAGGTGCTGGGATTAGGTTGAGTTCTATTGTCTTTACAGTTTTGTTTGAATGCTTGATAGTAAGCATGTATTATTTATATAAGAAAAGTACAGCAATATCTGTTAAGAAAAGCATTAATTATGAATATTAGTGAAGTAACAGGGAGTTTGGAGAAGGAAAATATTATTTTCGACCTTACCGATGCCTTAAACAGCTAAATTTTTTTCCTATAAGGGGCTAATATTAGCTTTCAGTACTTTATGGTTTGCTATTATTTCCTGGTTTTAGTGTTTAACATTAAAAGCAGTGAGAGAGCGAAAATCTTACACTGAACCTTTGCCTTTGGTTCCTTTATGAGCTACCATAACATTCAATATCCTTTTAACTTTTTCCCTCATTCACAGGGGTTTTGTTGTTCATCCAAAAAAATTACTGCCGCAACCTTTAATGCTAATTTTTAAAAGTAAGTTTCATCTTCTCAGTCGAGAGGAAATTATACACAGGAGGCATATACAGATGTTTAATCCTGTAGGGGTGACATCGCTCTGAATTATTCAAGTCATTATGTAGTAGGTATATTGCCACCTTTTCACTTTGGGGATTTCTTAGGACGTGATGATTAGCAGTTTTCAGACTTTAATTGTTTCCGTCACCTTAGGAGAGATTTATCTCCTCCTTATTGAAACTTCTTATTGAAGTTTCCAGAAATAGGAACACAGAAAGAGTAGGCCCTCTGTGACTACTCCTGCTAACCGCATAGGCAGTCATCATTCCCGGGTGACACTGAAGGGATTAAAATGTGTTTTAATGAAACATTGAAGTCTCATAAAAGTTCATATATTTGTTTTTGTCTCTAGTCTTCATTTGGGAAAGACCTTCACAAGACTCAATACTGCACCTATGCTTTTGATCTCTTATTTTCATCTTATAAATGCTCTTAATCAAGAGGCAGCAAACTTCTATAAAACAACCAAATAGTAGTTAGCCTTTACAGTCCATATGGTCTCTGTTGCAACTGCTCAGCTGTGCTGTGATAGAGTGAAAGCAGCCAGACCATATCTGCACACACGAGTGTGGCTGAGCCAATAAAACTTTATTTATAAAAACAGACTCCGAATTGCCTATAGTTTGCCAGCCTCTGCTATGTCTTCTCATTCTTTTTTTTTTTTTAAGACAATTTTATTGCCTAGAGCTGTTTACTCAACACATTCTCTTTCCTTCCTTTCATCTGCAGGTGCTTATACTTGCTTTCATGGCTTCTTGCTACCCATTCACTTTACAACCTTTGGAATGCGCCAACTGTCCCTGTCTGTCTGCTGAGATGAGACTCAATGGACCTGGTCACCAAGTCAGAAGCCTGTCTCCCTCTTATCTTTTGATGAAAGGAGGCTGTATGTGTAGTGGTCTGACTTGGGGTCTCAAGTCAGATGACCTGGTTTTAAGTACAGATTCTGCTATTCCTTCTTGGTTGGAACTGATGTTAGTTGCTAACTAACCTCTTCAAGGCTTGGTTTCATCTATAAAAATGGGAAAGATGACCCAAAGAAGGTGCTCAGATGATTAAATGGGATAATGTGTGCAGAGTACTTGGTTCCTCACCAGTAAACTTTGTTGCTATTTTTTTATTATCACAATCGTCATCATCATTATAGGCCATCTTATCTTTCTTGAGATACACTTCTTGGTTCACCCAACAGTATGCTGTTCTGAATATCGTTCTGTTGTTCTCTGTCCTCCTTTCTACGCAGCTTTCTCCTTTCATCTTCCAAATGCAATCCTTTTTCAAAGTTTTGTACTTAGTGCTATCTGATCTACTTGTACCATTTTGACTCTCTCATGTGGATGACTCCTGATCTATGTCCTCAGTCCCTGTTTTCTGTAAACAGAAATTCCTGTTTTTCAGCTTTTTGTTCAGCATCCCCATCCAGATGGCCCTCTGACAGCATGGAACAGCTGATTTCACCATTTCTCTCAGAGACTTTGTCACTCACTGAGAATGGAATTCCTGGAGGCATCTTGGATGCCTCATTCGCTTTCTTCTTTCAGAGTTGCTATTCATTGCCCATTGATCTTCAAATTGTCTTTTACAGCTTTTCTTTCTCCTGCCTGACCTTTTGCTAAGGCTTTTTATTAACTCTTTCCTGTGTCTTTTATAAGCACTGCAAGAACTAGTTAATCCATCTTCCATGTCTCCTTGTGCTTTTTTTTTTTGGTTTGCTGTTGTTTTTTGGGTATCTTTGTGCATTTTACAGCCCATTTTCTTTGTATCAGGGAAGCTAAGACATTGTGAGTGTTAAGGGATTTTTAGATACGCACAGCTGTGGGAGGAGCTGGGGGATAGATGCTCTATGGTTTGCATGCAGGGTTGAACTCTGTAGCCTGAGCCTGAATCTTAAACTATCTTGTCTTAGCTTAACATTCCAGTCTGACCTCCCACAATAAAATGCCTCTGTTTCTAATCGGGAAATAGGAATCCCAAGTGTCTGAATGTACCATTTCTTATGTTCATTCTTTTACTTAAAATGCCTGTTTCTTTTCTCAGTTTGTAGAACTGTTTCAGGACCCAGTCTAAAAGCTACCTTCAGCCCCAATTAGTTGTAATCTCTCCCTTGACTGAAATTCTTGAGTACTTCTCATCACCCATTTATTCACTGAATAAACACTTATAAGGGTTTGTGAGGTGGCAGGCACTATTACAGGAGATGGAGCTTTGACAGTGAACAAAATGTATCTTTGTGGAGATTACATATGCAAACTTTATATCTTGTTATGGTTAATTGTGAATATTTCTTTCCACTTCCAGGTTTTTGTTGTTTGGTGGCAAAGGCTGTATCTTATTTAGGACTGTATCTCATTCAGTGTTAGGTGTTGAGTTTAATTCTCTTGAATCAAATAAAGAAATAGACGTGGAGGAAGATAAAATTTTCCACTCAATAAGCTATTTACTTCCCTGGTAGCCCAGACGGTAAAAGTTTGCCTGCAATGCAGGAGTCCCGGATTTGATCCCTGGGGGAGGAAGTGACAACCCACTCCAGTATTCTTGCCTGGGAAACCACATGGATGGAGGAGCCTGGCAGGCAAAACCCTATGGTGTCACAAAGAGTCAGACACAACTGAGAGACTAACAGTCACACAGTAAGCTGTTTGCTGGAACTGAGGACGGTTGTGACAAATTGCAAGCAACCAAAGATGGCATTTTATGGCTCATGGTTCTAAGTTCTGCACTTGCGTTCTCTAGCACACGATATTTGGAAAAGCCTAAGTGGTCACCATCAAGTAAGATACACTGTATGATTTAGTTGCCAAAGAAACCAATTTTGATCTCCACCACATTAACGAAAGCATAATTTGTACAGTAAGAATTTTATTTAAAAACTCTATTTTATTTACCCTCTGTGTGAGGGTTTTAGATAGAAAAATCAGAGGGGTTGCATAGGGGAAGGTGTGTGTCAGGGATCACACAGTGGTGCCACTTTGGAATGGTAAAAGAAACTGGGGCTGTTAAGCCTGAAGACAAAAAGATTAGAGAGGGAAAAGAGAGCTGTGTTCAAACATAAGCAAGATTGTCACATGGAAGAGAGCTTGTCACTGTTCAGAGTGTTCTCAGGGGTGCAGGTATGTGACCTATAGAAGGACATGGAAAGACAGATGAAGACTTAAAAGACCTAGTTCAAGAACGATTGAGTACATTTCCTTGGAAGGAAGTGAGCTTCTTAAATGATGGCAGTTAGCAACTTTCCTGGGTTGCTTTAGAAAAATGGAACACTTTAACTAGGATAAAGTAGAGAGTTTAAAATGAAGAGCTCGAGTGCCGTCATCTACCTTGAAGTCTCTGAGGGGATAGGCCAAGAGATGACAGTATTTCAGACTGCAGTCTCCTTTATTTTTCTACATTTGTGTACCATCGGGATTTGAATATGAAGTGAGAATCTGAATCCTTTGTTTCCCATTTTCAAAATTTTCATTTATACTCTGTGTAATCTTTCTATGTCATCTTAGTTTAACTTTTCTGGGCCTTGGTTCTTCAGTTGTAACGTGTCTGAATGTGATCTGTTGGGCTTTGCCAAACTTTAGCAAGTATGTGTTCAGAAGAATCTTGGAGACTTGCAAGATTTTATGTCTTCTTTGAGTCAAAGAATGAAATGTTTGTTCTGGATGTGATTTTGAAAGTTCCACTAAAGACCATTTTGCTAAAACAAATACAGTATTGTAATTAAAATAAATAAATAAATAAATAAAAATTAAAAAAAAAAAGAAACATACAATGAAATGACTGATAGATCCAGTGGCATAGATAGCAACTGAAGTTTCTTCCAGTATTTAACTCTGTTCTGATGACATTGTTCTCTATGCCTGGCCCTTTGATGCAGCTAATCCAATCTTTAGGAAGGAAGCAAAAACATTTTCATATATATATATTCCAATGCTCAAGTACAACATACAAATAAGTGAGTATTATTACACATTACAGTATTGTTTCAGTGGTAGTTAATTGTTTTTATTTTATGAAATAAACAATCCTATGAGCAATAAAAAAAATAAAGACCATTTTGCTGAATTCATTTAAACCCTCTCTTAGTGAGTGCTTAATGGCACACGTGTCAGGAGTCTCTTTGGTCTCTCATGATTGTTAAAGATGATTAGTTTTATTATAGTGCCCATCGACATACCTCTCAAATTAGTCTTTTACGGCCTCAGGTATGTATCAGTTCTCTTCTTTGTGTATCAGAACCCAAAATGTGGTTCATTTTGTCTCTCAAAATTAGGTATTCCTTCTTAGTGAGATATGCATTATTGATGACCCTTTTTGCTTCAGGAAGCACAGATCAATACAGTAGTTGGAAGACTTGGAATTTATATCAATTAAGAAGATTTTTGAAAGCATACATTTAATTCTCTACAGGGCAAAGTAAATGCATAAAGTTAAAATGTGAACCCTGCCTACAAGCTTAGATTTTGGCCAGGGAAGATAATTATTCCATGACATACATTATTCACGTCGCTTCTTTTTCCTATAGGAGTTCCAGATAGTTCACTTATGTAGCCTTAACACATTTTACAGTCATAGGAGCTGTTCTTCATACATTAGCGTTAGTATTACTGACCCTTTGTCAAGAAAGTCGGTGCTTTGAGTGGTGGTATTTTACAGGAGTGTCTTCATTATACACTAGAAAAGAAGATGGGGTAGATGTTCTGAACCTGGTTTTGTAAAGGAGAGCTGGTGATGCTCTAGGAAGTAGACATGAGCTCTGTCATCAGACCATCAGCCTGCTGAGCAGTGTCGTAAATTTTCTATTACTGTGGAATTTGTGGGGGATGGAGGATTGATTTTGGCTTCCTATGGTTGTTATTTCAAATAATTCAAAATAAATAGAAAAGTGTGAAGTTAAATAAAAAGAATACCATTGGATTGTCACCTCTGCCAAATCTGCCCTTCTTGATACGATAGGGTCTCTGGTGGATAGATATAACTTAAATTTTTTTACTTATTTGTCTTTGGCTGGCTGCACCTCATTTGCTGAATGGGCTTTTCTCTAGGTGTGGTGGCTACTCTCTCGTTGCAGGGCGTGGTCTTCTCACTGCAGGGGCTTCTCTTTTTGTGGACATAGACTCTAGGGACATGGGCCTCAGTGGTTGCGGCTCCCAGGCTCTAGAGCACAGGCTCAATAGTTGTGGCGGGCTTAGTTGCTCTGTGGCACATGGGATTTTCCCAGATCATGGATCGAACCCCCGTCTCCTGCATTGGCAGGTGGATTCTTTACCACTGAGCCACCAGGGAAGCCCCCCAGCCCCCCGTTTTGTTTTTTTTTTAAGAATAGACCACCTGCAGCTTTGATCAAAATACTGGAGGAACTTTTAAAACCACACCGTAGTTGTCTTTTTCTTCAGACGTCTTAGCTTTGTTCATGTTTGTCTCTATGCATACAAATATAGAGCATAATCTTACCCTTCTGTACTAGTTTTTGTCCACAGTACTTAGCTGCCACTTCTCTTTGGGTTTTATGGTTAAATCCATGAAAACAACTGAAAGTGATTCAGACGTCATTAACCTGGAAGAAGGACCTTAAAGTGATAGAAACTAGATGTTATTAACTTTATTATTGCCTATGTTAATATAATCAAACTTAAGCTTATGCTTTTATGGTGGAAAATCATATGATATAATTGAACTAATTTTAAAAATTAAATTTCCAGGGATGTTCTGATTTCTATAACATTGGGGCCAACTGGCTGTGAGCATCATTTTGCATCATCTCAACTGTCTCAGAATTGTACATCTCCTTTTTCTGTTTTTTTCAATGCTGAACGCCATGTCTGACTTGTAGAGGGTGCTCAATAAGAATTAATAAAGGAAAGTTACTATCAAGCAAAAAGTCACTGAGTAGCTATGAGATGCTGAATCATCAAGAAATATTCAGTTTTGTTTTACATGCTGCATTTCCTAAGACAGGAAAGGGGACCACAATGCGATACACATTTATCCAGAGTTAATGCTGCCAGAGGTTTCTTGTAGAAACAGACAAATTAATAATTGCTATAAGCTGCCTTCTCAAAGGTTCCAGTTAGGAGACGTTTTCATCCTCATTCCTTCTGTGTTTGCTTCTGTCTGAATATCGGCTGTGCTGACTTGGGTGCTTGCTGCCATTTTGATGGTGTGGAGCAGATGATTGACAGGATGTGTGTGAAAGTACAAGATCATCTCAACTCCTTACGAAGCTGTGAGGGAGATGCCGTCCAGGAAGATTTAAAATCAGCAGAAAGACTCATGCAGGATGCCAAGAACTCTAAAACGGTGAGTTTCACTTCTGGCTACATGAGAGACTTCTGTAATGAAAAAGACTTTTAAACTTCAGTTTTAGAAGCTACTCCTAACTTGCTTTACCTTTCTACTCAGTTTCAAGGTTACTAACAACAGGCAAAGTGAGCTGAAGTTAATCTTTGCCTCTTTTCTGTACCCCCATGCTAGTTACTATTAATCAAAATACATTCATCCCTCGGAATCTATGGGGATTACTGTCAGGACCTCTTGCAGATACCAAAATCTGTGGATGCTCAAGTCCTTTATATGTAAAATGGCATAGCCCAGATGGGCCTTTGTATCCAGGGGTTCTATAGCCTCTGAAACAGACGGCCGGCTGTATAGAATTTACAGCAGGGGGCGCTGTGACTCACAAACGGTGTAATCAAGTCCTGCGTAACCTCAGGAAGGTGGCAGGAGTTTCGAGTATACTGCCACGCTGATAGCATGAAACTCCCTTCTGTCACTGGTAGAAGGAAGCGTCTCTCAACTTAGAATTTTTTCCCCAACCGTGACTTCATAGAGAAAGGACTAACTGGGGATCAGAAAACTTGGGATCTGGTCCAGGCTCTTCTATTTGAACCACACAATCATTGAATTTTATGAGTAGGAAGAAAACTGTGGATTAGTCAGATGCTCTGGCACCCCAGATGAAGACATTAAGGCACAAACAGGTAGGGTAATATTCCTTTGCTCTCAGAGCTGGACCTGTTCTGTTCTGTGTAAAGGGTCTTACATCAAGACTATCTTGGATTATCCTCGTATTTATTCACTCTTTTTACTAACTCTGCAATGACTTTGGTGCTTATTTAAATCATTATTTAATTATGGAGAGGTTACTTTTATTTTTCTTACAGCTGTTACCAAATTTATACCATGTTGGTGGTGTATCTTGGGCGGGAGCCAGTGGTTTGTTATCCAGTCCAATTCAGGAGACCCTGGAATCAATGGCCGGAGAAGTTACAAGAGTTGTTGATGAACAACTCAAGGTTTGTGGTTTCTGTCATTTTGGAAAGTGACATTGTTATGCCTTAAGTGTGCATGATAGCATTTTGTACCGTGCTACCCTATATTTTATAGATGTATGTGTACTAAAGTTGAATACTGTGTCTTTTTCAGCTTCACTTATAATTTTTGGAATAACTTTTTGCATATAAGATCAGCTAAAACCTGTCACGTTCAATTTTGTTTTTGATGGTAAATCTCTAACTGTATTTCACATATGACAGGTTGCCACTGATAGAAGAATGATTGATTTCTGCATAGAAAGAGAAGTCTGATTCATGAAAAAATATCTTCTGTTGTTACGTTTGATTTAGAGACTGGGAGAGATGACAGGTGCTGTGCTTATAGCACCAAATTGCTGCTTGTATGCAAAGGTTACCACTAGGTAACTAGATAACAGTCTTTGCAAAGAGCTGCTTGAAAGATTAGGAAAGGGATTTAAAATGAATAACAAGGCACCGAAAGTAGCAGAGACTTGTCTAGAGGTTCAGAGACTGAAAAAACAGCCTCTGAAATTTAAGTGGAGAGAGTAATGTAAGGCCAGTTTTTCTTAAGGGAACTTCAAGAAACAGCTAGAGCAGCAACATTCATTTTCAAAAAGTTTCATCATTTCCAACCTGCCTGTTCAACCTGCCATAAAAAGACCTTGTCTAAATTTCTGTGTTTATTTGGTCCATTTTCTTCTGAGAACACAATTGCTATAACTCAGATTTGATATGCAACTTAATCATAACTTTGCAACATGCGAATTATTCCATTTATAAATTAAATTAGTACAGGCGAGAACGTTGTGGATTACTTAGGCATTTAAGTTCCTGCCTTCTGTGAGCATAATGCAGAGAGACTCTTGAGTGCTATTTTTATTTTCTTTGACGGTGGTTATTGTGAATACATTCTGAGCAAAGACAAAGGGGTAGAAAAACAACTGGTTGGATGGTACAGAGTTCTAGCAGGTCCGTTGTTCCCTAATAGCACTCGTTTATCCTCCATGAAGGATCAGATATGTTAAAAGGATACTTTCTTACACATTTAAAATAAAGTCACCTCTGTTGCTTAGTTACTTCTGACTGTAAAAAATGAAACTACTCATTGTGAAACATTTAAAGAATAAAAATCACTTGAAATCCCAGAGACAGCATTATTCTTAATATGTTGGTGACTTTGCAAACATTCTCTGTCTATACACAGTTTTACATATATGTGATCATACTTATACATACTTTATTAATATTTGATGCAATATCAGGAAGACACTTCCAGATCGGTGAGTACTCATCATTTTAGTGGCTGCATGGTGTCTCATCGCAGAGACGTATCAGTGCCCTGGGAAAGCGGCAAACCTCCTCTGTTGTCTTTCCCTTCATGCAGAACCCCTCACATTTGACACCTCTGGTCACCAGATGTGTGGGTGTTTTCCCCAACCCAGCTGGGTGTCCTACTGTTTAACTCCATTCAGATACTATCTACCTAGAGATCCCACTGGTTAAGGGCTCAGCCCCTCAAGACTGCCCTCGCCCCACTTCAGATGCCAACTGGGAGTCCAGGTTGTCACTGAACTACTGACCAATTGGCGATAAATCCGAGGTCCTTGTAACCTCACCCCCAGGTCCGTTAACTTGCTAGAGTGGCTCCCAGAACTCAAGGAAACACCTATTTATGTTTACCAGTTTATTAAAGGATATGATAGAAGATATAGATCAACAGCCAGATGGAAGAAATGCTCAGGGTTAGGTATGTAGAAAGGGACTTGGGGCTTTCGTGCTGTCTTGGGGCGCACCACTCTCCCAGCACCTCCATGTGTTCACCAACACAGAAGCGCGGAACCCATACTCTTAGGGAAGTTTCATCATGCAGGCACCGTCTGTCATTGACTCTATTTTTAGTCCTACTCAGAAGGGAGAGTGGGACTGAAAATTCCAAGCTTCTAATCATAACTTGGTCTTTCCAGTAACCAGTCCTCATCCAGGAGCTACCCAGAGTTACCCCAATAGAACAAAAGACATCCCATCACCCAGGGAATTCTAGTGGTGTCAGGAGCCAGGATCAGAGTGCAAATATTAGAACAAAATATTGTTAGTGTTCTTATCACTAGTGTTATAGTTCTTATCCCCTAGTGTTCTTATCACTTAGGAAATTACTAGAGTTTCAGGAGCTCTGTGCCAGGAACTGGGGGTAGAGACTAATATATATTTTCTATTTTCTATTATCTCACAGCCAACATAATTTATTTTCTAATTTCTGATTGATCCTATTAGAACAGATTCATGTAGTTGATCCATTCCTAGGTCAAATGGTACACTCGTTTTATACACTTGTGTATATTCACAAACTGTTTTCCACTAGTGTACCCAGCTGCTTGTTTTGTCACATGGCACCACTACTAAGTGTGTTAACCTTTTAATATTTGTTAGGGCAATGGGGTAAAAAATATCATTTTGTCTTTTGGATTTCTTTAATAACCAGTAATACATCAAATAATTTTATTATCCATTTGTATTTCTTCTTTTGTAAATTACATATTTGTATCTATTGCCTAATTTTTCCTTTAAAGTACTGGTAAGAACTCCTTATATGCTAAGAATGGGCTGGCATTTAAATCAGCACGAATCACCGCAACTCTAAATTTCCCATCAAATGGCTTCTAAGCGGCACTGGTTTCATTTGGTCTAAGCCGCGAGTTATCCCTTGAAACCTGGGCCCATTTCCTTCCCAGTGCACTAAATGGTTGGAATTGACTTGCCAGCCATTCTTGAGAGAGAATAGAAGGCAGAGGTCTAAACTAAAAGGCATTTGAATTTTTAAAAGCCTGAAATAATAACATTTTTAAGACTCAAAATATTTTTCTGTAAATAGACATTCCCCTCGTTTCTTGAGGCTGACCTTTCTGACCCCTTGGCATCGTCTCTGGTGTTCTCCGTTCATCACAGCTTCCCTATTTGCATGTGTCATTGCCTGCTTTTCTCATTCTCAACTGTCCCTGAGGTCCCAGGCTCCCAAATGCCCTGCTTTTTCTATTCCCCACTCCCTTGTTTTCTTTACTTTCAGTCATTTTGAGTTGCAAGTTCCCTTCCCTTCAGGGACTTCTGGCATGAATGGAAGCAAATCCTCATCACAGCATCTTAATTAAATGTTACTCATTAATTTCCTTTTCACTGAGTTCACATTCAATTTTTGATACTTTCAACAGACTGTAGGCAGTAATTTCTTTTTTTTCCCCTTTCAGTTTACCTGACAGGTGAACATCATTTTACAAATAAATAATCCCCATTTGTCTATTGATAAAGCTTTCTAGCACCTTGATTTTCTTAAAACTATGTAGGGAAAATGCATTTTTACTACGATCAATATTCAGTTTCTTAAACAACTATATTCTTATTTCACTAGTAGTACAATATTTTACTTGTTTAAAAAAGAATCCTTCCTCTGTTTCTGAAATTGAGTAAAATGTTATACTACCAAAAGCTAAAGTGAATGGATTATTTTGTAAAAGTATGTTTTTACTATAGTGAATTAAAAAAAAAAAAAAAGCGGGACCGGCAGGTTTGTGACCTGGGTTTGCTACTAGCTGTTTGTTCTAAGCTCATTGGCACTGGGCTTCCTTGTGCAAGACTGTTCTGGTGTCAACATAATTAGGGAGATTTTATCCTTAATATTTGCTCATCCTGTGTCTTGCCATTCCCTTCTCCAGGGGATCTTCCCAACCCAGGCATCCAACCCAGGCCTCCCACATTGCAGCAGATTCTTTACCATCTAAGCCAGCAGGGAAGCCCTGTATTGTGGCCTGTGGTACACATTTTGAGTTCTGAATGAGAATAATTTCAGATAGCTCTTTGAGCCATCTTTCAGAAAAGAATATTAGTTCAGAAAAGCCAAAGAAAGGACCGGAAGAGCCAACTTTCTTAGTAAACTTCCTGGAGGAGAAAAAAGGCAGGAAGTGGGGAGAAAGTCCTTCTTTGAAAAGAGGTGGTATTTTCTCTGAACTGGTCTCTTTTAGGTATTTTTAAATGACAGCTCTCCTCCTGCCCCCCACCCCTTGTTTTTGATCCTAACATTTATTCCCAGAGTAATCTTAGGTGAATAAATAGGATCTGAATGTTTTAACATAAGGAAACTTGTTTTTCCCTTTTGGACTTAACTTTTAGAATGCTTGTTTTGGCCTTGAAAATTCTTCATTTCCCCAGGGTTTCAACTGTGAAATACTTCCCTGGTAAATATCAGGTTTACTGAGGAAATGAGGCCTGAGGGGCATAGGTTGCACTTTGGCAAGTACTAACTCAGTTTGCTGGGAGAGTTCTCTGAGTTTTCTTCTTTTCCTACAGTTTATATTTTCCAATGCAAAAGAAAGAAATTCTAGAGCACTTCAGTGTGGAAGTTGTATTTGCTTGTAACGAATGACAGCTAGTCCTTTGCTCACTGCAAGAATATCTGAGTGTAAATGCCATGTAAAGGATATTAACCCAGTTTATTTTACAGACATTCTAGAGGGTTTCTAAGTACCATTACTTGTTTTCACAGTTAAGAAATACAGACCCTCATCTTGGGACGATACCAGCAAAATAAAATCTTACAATTGAGTTTCAGATACAGGGTCTGCTCATTGAAGTTGTCTGAAGGGAGTACACATTGACTAACAAAATAGAGAATATGTAAGAAAAGTTAAAAATGTGGAGAAAGTGAGAAAATTTAACATAAGCCTGTATTAGATTTCCACAAGGAAAGAAAAAATAAAGCCATGGATATTGAAGAATATAATTTGGTGTGCAGAGGGCCACAGGACTTGAAAGGAGATGCGGTTTAAGCACCTAAGCTGGGGGTTGGACACAAAGAAGTGGTCAGTGGCTGCATTACAAATTTGTCCTGTGATCCTCCCCTCTTTTTAAAGCTTTCTGTTTATTTATTTGGCTGTGTCGAGTCTTAATTGCAGCACACGAGATCTTTTGAGTCAGGCTGGATCTTGCATTGCAGTGCACAGACTCTCTAGTTGCGGCACTCGGGCTCACTTGTTGCAGACTGTGGGCTCCAGAGCATGTGGACTTTGGTAGCTGCAGCTCGTGGCTCTCTAGTTGTGGCATCTGGGCTTAGTTGCTCTGTGGCATGTGGTATCTTAGTTCCCTGACCAGGGATTGAACCCAGGTCTCCTGCCGTACAAGGCAGATACTTAATCACTGAGCTACTAGGGAAGTCCCTCTTTCTCCCGTTTCTACTAGCTTCACCAGAAAGTCCACCATGCCTGCCTTTAGGTATCATTGACTCAAGGGAGCAGGGGATGAAAATTGTAGGTAACAGAGAGGAAGGGACACTCCTGTGGGTAGTGGGCAGGGCATTGGGAAAGGGTGGCTGGAGTAGGACACAAAGGCTTGAGTCCCCACATCACTTGTTCCTTGAGCAAGTCTCCTCCGAACCCTGATTTTTCTTGTCTATAAAATGAGTTTGCTAAAATCTGTCCCCCCCACACCCCGCACACATGATTATTATGTGGATCAAAGGAAATCATGGATGACGTTACTTTGTAGAGCATA
Organism: Nanger dama; assembly: GCA_917880005.1. NCBI lineage: Eukaryota > Metazoa > Chordata > Mammalia > Artiodactyla > Bovidae > Nanger > Nanger dama. The sequence goes on along the minus strand of CAKJTW010000032.1, from coordinate 5,663,912 downwards.
AAGTGCGGCATTATATTGCTGGCCAATGTGGGACTAGAGGTGGTGGTAGGGAACTAACTGCAAAATATCTGTCGAACTGGATGCCCAGGACAAGATGAAATTCCTCTCTGTAGGGTCAAAGTTATGTGACGGTTGATTTGTAGGACAGAAAGAGACCTTAGAAATAATTTTGTAGATGAGAAAGCAGAGATCAACAAAGATTATTCACTTAATGCTACTCCCTCAATATTCCATAGAAATTTCATGTCAAGATCTGCATTGGAAGCTAGGCTTCTTCTCTGAAGTTCATTCCACTGAATAGCATCATCATGCAGGGGTACCTTTTACAGAGTCATGGTTTTGTTAATGAACATGGTAGAAGGCAAACAGCATATTGATACCAGTGGTTGTTCTTATCAGGAGTACAGGATTCCATCTGGAACAGAATGTATTAATTTTAATGCCAGTGATGAAAATGATTTGTCTTAAACTGACTCATTTGGCATCACTTGTAGCTGTCTTGGAATAATGTACTAAATCACTGATTAGTCAGAGTTCCTACAGGGATAGAGCACTGTCAGCATACAAGTGGCTTTTGGAAATTTCTCAAGTGGCTGCCTCCCACCTCTCCTCTCCTGCTTTTCACGAGATCTCTATAAATATCCTGCTGCTCTCCTGCTTATCGTATAGTGTCATGAGAGATCTGACTGTTGGGATTGTTCTCTGCACGTGAATGTATGAGCAGAGAGACTTGGCTTTCCATAATGATGCTCCATTAGTCCCATTCATACTGGAATAGTAATGGGATCAAGCTTAACTTTCAAAATCAAGATCTTATCACGAAGATTAAACAGATTTAATCTGAAAACAGATTAATAGCATTATCTGTGATACACTGAACTTCTATTGTATGCTAGACATGATATTGATCTCTTTACATATGTAATATCATTTAATCCTCAAAAATCCTATGAGACGAGAACTTTTTCTTTGCCATTTTATAGTTAAGTAGAGTAAAACTGAGAAATCAGTAACTTGGTCCAGTGTCCCTCAGCTAGGATTCAGATTTCGGACTGACGCTAACTCGTGTGCCCTTTCCATACTCACCAGCCATTTTATCCATCTCAAGCAAATTGTTTCATTTCCCTTAGCTCACATTCTTCAGCTATAAAGTGGTGATCACATGAATAGCTTCTCTACGCATCTTCACAGGTGTTAGAAGGATAAAATGTGCAGAAACATTTAAAAAACTCTGAAGTGGTATTTAGGTTTTTAAGTGTAATAATTACTGATGTTTATAAAGTGTTCATGAATATTTTTGTTTATTATTCATTTTTTGATCTTATACAATTATAATTTTACCTAACACTGAAGCTTTTCTTTTAAAAGAGGAAAACTAGCAGTATTTAGAGTGGTTAACTACTACTGCTCTTTTGATAGAGCTATTAAATGATTCACCCTGATTTGAGGTTTCTGTGATTTGTAAAACTGCACAGGAGTTCAAACTTGATACATTTTCCAGGGACATCTGTAACTTCGTTTGCTAATATCCAGGAGCACAGTCTGGTGTGGGGTGAATCGGTGTGTACGTGTCTTTCTAAATCTTAACAGTGAATGCCTCTGTGTTAAGTAAAGCTAGCACACTATCACATTTCAGATGCCAGCACAAAGCCTGGGTGGATCTGCCAAGTGTCTGATTTAAAGTGATTGCCTGAGATCCGTGATCACTCAGCAGTCACAAGTCACCCCGGGACAGCTCCGAATCCCCAGTCACACCCTAGGACTCTGTTGTGTCCCTGCCCTCCGGGAGCTCGGGCGTCATATATAGCCACCTTTCAGGTTTAACGGCGGGTGCCTCCGGGTCTGTGTCCTCATCTCTCTCTCTCTCTGCTTTATGCTGCATTGCAGGCGTTGCTTGAGTCCATGGTTGATGCTGCCGAGAATCTTTGCCCCAATGTGATGAGAAAAGCCCACATTCGACAAGACTTGATTCATGCCAGCACTGAAAAGATTTCCATCCCACGTACCTTTGTTAAAAATGTCCTGTTGGAGCAGTCTGGAATTGATATCCTTAACAAAATTAGGTAGGTTTATAATGTTCATAAACCGAGGCGCTGCAGTGTCTGTGAATGCCATTGAGGCAGCTCTGAAGGGTGTCATTGTTGGCTTTATTCATACAGAATGTATGTAGGCGTGTCTAAGAGGCAGTGACTGTATATAGAGATAGCCATGCATAAATGTGAGGTTTTATACATTTCCAAAATTAGGTGACTGCAGCTATGCCTGCCTTACTGAGGAATAGAAAGTTACCTACCCTTTTTTAAGAGTTTTATTTTTTTAAGAGAGGGGTGCGTGTTTGTAAGCTTTTTTTTCCCCCTGCTTCTGAAGCTTATCTTTCACCTTGATAAATCTAACTTTTGAAGACAGAGATCGGTTTGCTTTCTGCCACCATAATATTATGAATCATGTACAACCCATAAATAAGCAAAGAGGCCCACTATGACGTCACCATGTTTTCTTTTGGTGGGTCTGTGATATTATGCGTGTGCTGATGGTGCTCTGGAGTGTTTACATAGATTCCTGGTTGATAAAATTAGAAAAACATGCCAAGGTATAAACATTTAGAAGGTGTGATCGCCAGCAAACTTTCCTGGATTTTTACATAAGAACTGTGAGATGACCACCAGTATTATATTATACAGCTCAGGAGATTCTCATTACATTTTCTAGTTGGAAAATCAGAATGTGAATACATTCGGAAGCATTTGAAATTTCCCATTTTAATCATGTCCAAATCTTGATAAGAATAATTAGATATAGCAAAAATAGCTTCTACCTGGAGAATTGAGAGTGGTGATATGTAATGTAGCTCGATGAGAGCTGGCAAGAGAAATGAGAGTTAAACAGAATATGCGAAAAAAAAAATCACAAAGTAGATGTTAAAGGCTGCTAACCTTAAAGCTAGACTATAGAACTTTGAGGGTTTTGGAATTCTGCAGTAACTAGATCGTCTCAGGGCTAAGATGCAGCTGTGGGGTATGTGTGTGTGTGTGTCTTTTAAACAAAGACCCTAATGCCTATTCAACTGAATTGTAAGACAGTTGGAATGACTTGAGATATTAAGGTTTTCAGAGGGTTTATAGACTCCATTGATTAGTGATTTTATGAACTCTAGAACAAGTATGCTTACATATTTATGTAACCTCTAGTTTCAGAGTTTTTATTGAAGCTCTTTAAATATTGAGAATAAAAAGCTGTTGACCACCATTTTTTCATAATAATGGATTGAACTACCAATAGATCATATTCAGCATTTCCTAGACTACCAGATTCTGTCAAATATGCTCATTTCCCTTGAAAAATGGGCAAATTCTAAAAGTTGAATAGCAGTACAGAACTTCTCACTTCAATGAATCAGTTGTGTGTCCACCAACTCCTTGCTTGGCTTTTATAATGCTTCATGCTGAGTAGTGATAGGAGAAAGTATGCTCATGCAGACTAAGTTGCATCATTTCCTTTTAAACATTTTACAAACTGGAAATTCAGTCAAGAAAGAAGTAGAGTACCCAGCAGCAAACCAATAGAACGGTCCTGAAGCATTAAAGAATAATTGCTTTTTAAAAAAAATTTATTTTAGGGGGTGGTGGGAGGGAGGGTCAAGAGGGAGGAGATATATGCATAATTATGGCTGATTCACGTTGCTGTGCAGCTTAAATAACATTGTAAACTAATTATCCTCCAATTAAAATTAAATTTTTTTTCTTTTATATTGGAGTATATTTGATTAGGGGGCTTCCTGATAGCTCTGTTGGCAAAGAATCCACCTGCAATGCAGGAGACCCTGGTTCAATTTCTGGGTTGGGAATCTCTGCTGGAGAAGGGATAGGCTACCCACTCCAGTAGTCCTGGGCTTCCTTTGTGGCTCAGCTGGTAAAGAATCTGCCTGCAATGTGAGAGACCTGGGTTCGATCCCTGGGTTGGGAAGATCCCCTGGAGAAGGGAATGGCTACCCACTCCAGTATTCTGGCTTGGAGAACTCCATGGACTGTACAGTCCATGGGGTCACAAAGAGTCACACACGATAGTTGTGTTAGTTTGAGGTGTACAGCAAAGTGATTCAGTTATACATATACATGTATCTATTGCTTTCATTTTAAGAATTGTTTTTTGATGTTATAATTTGAAGTAAATTATCCCTCCCGATGTCTGAGAGGCAGAGGGTAGGAAAGAGAGAGAAACTACTGACTCTATAGTCTTGGGAGGAAACAAAATTCCCAAATATGCCTAAAAGCATCAGAGGAAGTGCTTGTTAACACTGAATTCCCAGGTCTTCTGGAGGTTTGAGGTGGGACAGAATTATCTGTATTTTTAATAAGCGACCTGGGTGAATCTTATCCAGTTGACACCTCTGGAGAATAATAGGATATTAGATAAACCAAATAGCTAGGGAGACCTTGGTTCAGAGACAGGAATGAAAGAAACATTCTTTTATCTTTAGCCCAGGACTGTTTTTACTGTTGGCATAAAAAGTTGGTGCTTTCCCCTTGCTCTGCCATCAGAAATGTTTCCAATGAAAATGATCGCCTTTCAATTAGGAAGGTTTTCCTGCGTTACACAAATATACTTTCAACTTCAGTTTTAAGATTGCTGCTGCTTCTGCTGCTAAGTCACTTCAGTCGTTTCCGACTCTGTGTGACCTCATCGACGGCAGCCCACCAGGCTCCCCTGTCCTGGGATTCTCCAGGCAAGAACACTGGAGTAGGTGGTCATCTTATTTTGATAACATTTTTCCTTGATGAAAAATTTTTAGTATCAGTGACTTCAAAAGCAGAGTGAAATTCTGTGACAGTGGTGAAATGTGGGTATGTAGCACATTTACTTTGAATGTATTTGTGCATTTATGCACATTGGTGCATGTGTGCCCAGGTAGGGTTATTTAGACTGAAGACACACGTGGAAGTTGAGTTCTTGGGAATACCAAATAACTAAAATGCTAGCCCTTGGATGGAAACCTCAGTGGCTGAGTTATTTATTAGTAAAAACTACAAGCTGCTGCTTCTTGTCTGGGCATCCTTTTAAGGTTAGGCAAGAGGCACTAAAACTAAACATTTTGATAACTTCTATTCATAAAAGGCAAGGGAACAGTGACTTTGTAACTATTCAAAGTACAGTGGAAAGTCAAAGCAGAAGCATTTCAATAAGGTACCACTTGATTGGTTAAAAAGTTGTTTAAAAGGCGAGGGAATATACATATGAAAGAAATAACCAAAGCTTCACAACCGGACTAGATTTTCTTAATTTACTCCAGCCCAAGTTTGTTTTCATTTTGTCAATGGATGAATTGTTCTCACTGCATTATACATATGGTTTCCATTAAGTTTGTCTTTATCCAGATGTTTTTCATTCCTACCATTAAATCTCAAATTTTGAAACTGCAGAGACAGGTTGACATTGATAAAGAAAGTCTATTACCTGTGTGTTTATGGCAGTGTTTAAGGCTTATTTTTGGAAATCCTTAGCCCTGTTCACACATTCTTGTATGCTATTTTCAAAGACAGAAACAGAATCACATTTGACCTTATCAACATAGCATCAAGGGTGGTGACTTTTTCCCTCTTGCACAAATTAAAATGCCACTCTGTGCTTTTGATTTTCACATAGTGAGGTGAAGTTAACAGTGGCCTCCTTCCTGTCTGATCGAATTGTGGATGAAATTCTGGATGCACTTTCTCACTGCCATCACAAACTGGTGAGTGCTGTGGTCATTTGTACAGGACAGCCTGGCTCATTCTGTGGTGATGCAGGGCAGCCTCCAGCGCGGGAATGTAGTTGATTTTCCACATTTTATTCCTTTGTAGCTTTATGGGTTAAAATCCTAGTTTTCCTTCTTCTTCATTGCTTCCAGCTGTTCTAGAGCATGTTAGAATTTCTGCAGAGGGAATGGCAGGACAAAGCAGAAGTGATAATATCCAGAATTGTTGTTCTTGTATAATAAACACAGGTCAAAAACTTGATGGGAGATGATGCTGGGACTGAAGTCTAAAACTGAGAGCTTCATTTAAAAGATTATAGTTGGCCCTTGAACAACACTGGGAGCTAGGGGCAGAGACCCTCCCTGTGATCAAAAATCCATGTATAACTTATAGTTGACTCGCCACATCTGAGGATTCCACCAACCTGGACTGTATAGTATTTCAGTATTTCTTATTGAAAAAAATTCTCACGTAAGTGGGCCCGCATGTGTCAAACCCGTGTTGTTCAGGGCTCACCTGCATTCATCTGTGCTTGTTGTTCTCTGATATGAGTATTTGATAACAGAATATTCTTAAAAACATGGCAGAAATGAATTGTCCAAAGAGTGAAAGAATTAAATGGACATATTCTAGTGAATGATAACCATCAAGTGTCTAACTAGGCCTTTGGATATAACCAAGGTGAAAAAATAAAATTTTCTTCATCTACAGACTGGTTCCACATCAAGGTAGAAACTCAGTAAAAGTATTTCCAGTATCAGTGCATATGAAAAATGTATCAGAAACTTCCTTTTCTCAAACTCTGAGGCACAGATGAAGGTTTTATAACTGGCTATGTTTTGTGTCTCAAAAATACTGGTGTTATGATGCAGTAGAAATCTCCCAAATAAGTTATGACAGTGTTTTCTCCAGTGAAAAATTTCAAGTTAATTGTGTAGGCTGAAGATACTCAGCTTTATGGCAATGAATTGTTGAGTGATGGTGGAGAACACGAAATAACAGGAGCAGCAACAGCTTCTGAGGAGGAGGCAGACAAAAGGAGTATTTTGAAAAATTCATTTGAGAAGAATATACGACTCTTCTCTAAAGTCTAAAAGATACGATAGACATCTCTAACTATTCAAAGTATTGCCTATGGACTGGAGCTGGCCCACTAGTGAAGGGTTACAGGTCCATAACAAGGTAAGTTCAGAAACTAAGAGGAAGTGTGAAGAAACTTCTAGAGCAGTTTGACATGGCAATAATATCCAAACACATGTTACTTAAATTTTTTATTATCAATTTTTATCAATATATTGGCTTATGGCAAATTGGACGTTTAAAACTGATTGGTCACCCAGAGATTTTAAGAAGCTCTAGTTTGTAGTTCATGGCATGATAAAGAGCTATAACCTTGTCAAGAGATCACAATTCAAACTTTCTTTTAATAAGCAAAACCAAAATCAATAAAGCATCCTTTATAGAAATAGTTTTCTGATAACCATAGCTCTAGGGATGGCCTCAGAATGCCTACTTGAAGACGCAAATCCTAGATGTTGAATCAGTGTGGCTGCACATGGGCACTGCGCTGAAAGTTTGAATTTTTTTCACTGTGTTTGCTTTTGTCCTTTGAAGAAGTTGGTAACTCAGAGTATTGACATTTTCTTTTTATAAGCAAAAAAGAATTGTATGAACGCACTTTTGTTTTGAATTTCTTGCTGTTGATTTGGATAGTAAGACAAGAGCTTAACTGCTAAGTGAAAGAAATAGTATCTTCAAAATGAAACACTACTTTCAAAGACAGTCCAATAACACTGTTTTCTCCAACTTAAGTTTAGAAATGTTTCCAAAGGTTCCGTGGAATTGTCAACTGGTTCTCATCTTTGCAGAGTTCCTGGTGATGAATCAGCTCAGCACTAGAGCTTATTAATTTCAGCCCAGTTTGTTTCATCTCTTACTACTTTTTAGGTTTATCTAAAGCATAGCATTGGTAATTAATGTCACATAAAATATAATAATTATTACATGAAAACAAAGAAAGCTAGTAATAATTAAAAGTAAGTTAGCAGTTTCTTTCCTTTTGGTCCTTTTACAATAAGGGAGGTTGGAATCATTTCTCCCTCATTATGTACTTTTGAGCACTAAACATAGAAATTCTTTCCAAGGAAATAAATAAAAAATGAAAAGAACACTTCCATTTTCTTTTATACTAAGTAGTCTCATTTTCCCAGTGTAAGTTATTTTTCTGGTTTAAATTTTTCTTATATTTCCACCAGTAATGTTGATGGCAACAATATTATGCTTCACTTTTAATTTACTTTATGCTTATTGTAAGAGCAAATTGACTAGAACTGAATCTTCTGTATGCTAGTAACATTGTATAAATAAAGGTAGCTTCTCTGTACAGAAGGCTGGAGGGCCTCCTGATGGATATAATTTTATGACTGTATTGAAGATTGAAAGTTGGAAAAAATCACACCAGTCTCCTGCAAATGTTCTTAGTATATCTTTTGGAAAACAAAAATATGTGGCTACTTGGTGCATATCTTCATGAACATGGCAAAGATATATGAATTACCTTTCAAGTAAAAAGTCTCAAAAGATGTTTGGAAGGAGGTTTTGTCATTTCTTGTTTAAAATACTCCACCTTCCAAAGAAAGAGGGTAAAAGAGGTAACTTCACTCCAGCATGAATTTATCAAGTTGCCATTAACCAGGTGTAGACATTATTCTTCACCGCGCACTCTTATGGAAGGTATCTGGAATTCAGTTGGTTGTCCTGACTCTCTAGGCTGACCATTTCAGCAGACGTGGCAAGACCCTTCTTCTGCAAGATTCCTTGGAGATGGAACTTGCTGAGGAGAAGCCAGTTAAACGCTCCATCATCACGGTGGAGGAGCTCACGGAGAGATAGAGCGTTTGGAAGATCTGGATACCTGTATGGTAAGACACAGCCTTTGGCCACACCATTATCTGCTTCACTGGATTTGCTACTGTCTTAAAAAAAAAAAAATCTCACCTTTACAAACCAGACCAAATAAAACATCCTCGCAAAGACAATTCTTTCAAGAACTTGTTGCTGTACAGGGTCTGCTCTACTAATGAAGCTGATAAAGCTTAAGCCTTCAGCTTCTCATGAAGGTCCTCTCACTTTATTTGTAATTTTGTAAAACTTTTCTTAAAGCGTACCCCTACCCACCCAACCACCCCCACCTCCTCCTAAAAAGAAAAATTGTGAAAATTGCAGTACATAGAGAAGTTGGATATCTGTCGCTGTAGCCATAATGGGACAAAATTCCTAAATTAGGAGAAATCATTTATTTACCTTTTAATCATTTACCTTTAAGATATTTAAATATCTTTAAATAAATAAGCCTTCAAAAATGTGGGGAAGGACTTTTTCCTGAATAAAATATGTAGGATGACTATCTCTTTGTTGGTCTTACAGGTTTTCATTTTTTTTTAATGTCCTGCTTCTTCCTGTTCTTTCTTTACCTAACTTTGGGGTACACTCTTAGATCTGCATTTCCTGCTTAGTTCCTATTCTCTGCCATTGACTTGATATATTTTAGAAGCTGGAATATGATGCGTTTGCTTGGTGCATCCATCTGGCTATAAAGCTAGAGTATTCAGTTTTTGATATCTCATTTTTCTGGGGACAGTTTGATGTTAGTTCTTATGTTGTTGTTGTAAAATTTGTGTTGTTAGTATATTTCTCATTTTACCATTCAAATAGTTGTATATACCTCTGTGTTCAGTATTGTTTTCATTCTCCATATTTAGTATTTTTATGTTTTACTAAAATATTCATTTTTAGTAATTTCTTATAATCCAAGAGGGTGTTGGTGAGACTAGGTTTGGTCTACTTATGTGCCCAAATGTTTCTACACCAGCTTCTGATTTTAGTAATTTTTCAACGTAGCCATCGTAAAGGAATCACGTGCATGCTAAGTTGCTGCAGTCATGTCTGAGTCTTTGTGGCCCCATGGACGGCAGCTCACCAGACTCCTCTCCTCTGTCCATGGGACCTTCCAGACAATAATTCTCGAGTGGGTTGCCATCTCCTTCTCTAGAGGATCTTCCTTACCCAGAGTTTGAACCTGGCTCTCCTGCACTGGCAGGCAAATTCTTTGCCATTCAGCTACCTGGGCTTCTATATAAACTATTGTTATCATCTTTTAAAATCTATGAATAAAATAGTTGAATGCCCTCCAGATAAAACCTTATGATATACAAGGAGACTGGCAAAGAAAGCCTAAAATATATCTTAGATTTCAGGTAACATTCTAGTATAACTAAAGATGATAAATAATTTTCCATTTAACTGTATAAATGTATAAATATATTTAGTCTATGTGGAGGGAGTTACACCAAGTTTTTAAAAGTTGCTTGTCTAGTATGTTATAAAATGTGAATTTAATAAGTATTTTAAATTTTGGCTCAGAGGTTAAAGCGTCTGCCTCCGATGCAGGAGATATGGGTTCGATCCCTGGGTCGGGAAGATCCCCTGGAGAAGGAAATGGCAATTCACTCCAGTATTCTTGCCTGGAGAATCCCATGGACGGAGAAGCCTAGCAGGTTACAGTCCACGGGGTCGCAAAGAGTCGGACACGACTAAGCGACTTCACCTTCACCTTCACCTTTGAGGCAATAGACACTATGTTATCATAAGGTAATTATTCTAGAAAGCTCTTTGCTGTTGTTTAGTCATGTCTGACTCTTTGGGGACACCATAGACTGCAGCCTGTCAGGCTTCTCTGTCCATGGGATTTCCGGCTTAGGCTAACCCTAAAAGAAAAGGAGTAATAGGAAAATATTTGAATTAAAAATTAACTCTACATATCATGTTTCCAGCCAAAATTATCTGGTTCTGTGTGAGTTGGAAAGGGGTATAGGAAACATGAGTTAGTAAAATGTGTTTTGTTGAGTTTAGAAGTTATGCAGTTTTGGATGATGAAGTATTGGTTAAGAAAGATTGGCTTAGCTCCTGTAAGGGTGGTTTTCAATTGTATAAGTTTGGTTTTTGTATAAGTTTTGGTTTTGTTTGATTGACTAATTTGCTTTTGTTACTTGAAAGGAAAAGGAGTTGTTCTCCTTAAGTAAAGTGGGTGGGGTGAGAGTGGGGAAATAGGATCATTTTTTAAAATTTAATTTTATTGAGATACAGTTGATTTAACATTGTATTAGCTTTAGGCATACAACCTAATGATTCAATATTTGTGTATATTGTGGGATGATTATCACAGGTTTAGTTGACATCATCTCCACATATAGTTATAATTTTTTTCCTTGTGATGAGAACTTTTACAATCTATTCTGTTAGCAACTTTTAAATATGCAATTCAGTATTGTTAACCATAGTCACTATGCTCTACTTTATATCACCAGGACTTAAAACTGGAAGTTTGTTTGCACTTAAAAAAAAAAAAAACCCCAGATGCATGACCACTGTGAGGCCCGTAAGGCAAGGCATACCCAGCCCTGCTGAGTTGCTTTCATTTTCTAAGAACAGTCTGGTTGCCATGACACAGAAAGAGGCAGGAGTAGACAGAGATCTCTTTGTCCTTCACTCTAAGGATGATCCAAGTCAGAAGGGTGGTATTTTCTTGATTCAGGTGGCTGGGAGGCAAGCAGATAGGGCTATTCCTGACATAAGCGCCTGTTGAATCCTAGGACCAAAAACAGGGCCTGTGGTGTGGAGTATCTTGTTGAGATAAGGCAGAGCTCTCTATAAAGAAAACAAATAATTGGGCAGAATTTTTAAGCCATAAAAATAGCATTTTTTTCCAGTTCTAAAAATTATGTCTTTAATCATTGTTTTAACAAGGCTAATGAATTGGTAAGTAGCCAAAAACCAGAGCTAAGTTTGGTGGTGGTTAATGAATAAGAACATTTTTGTGTAGAAAGTGCAAGTCAATGGATTTTGTGCTGTAAAGATTTCCTTTCTACTCTCAGCCTAACCTTTGGTTCTAAGCCACCCAAAGATACTTCACAGTGGCAATTACCTCAGGTGCAAGGATCAGTATTCTAAAGAAAATCAACTTGCTAAGCACTGGAATTCTTACCCTGAACCTGTGAGTGGTACAAACTCACAGCTGATTGGAAAAGAGTAGAGCATGAGAATTATCTTTTGAAATTGTTTGTACTTCCACCTTTCATAATCAAAGAAACAAATCATTTTTGTTTCTCATTGACATCCACTACCAAATATTTCAAGTTGTGATCCTTGTGTAGTGCCACTAAAAAAAAAAAAAAAAAAAAATGACGTACTGTTAAGGTAGAGACATTGAATTGGTGATGCTTTTCTAAATGAGCCTGTACATTTTCTTTGGCAGCATTTAGACAGATACACAAGAAAAACTGTCGGGTAGAAAATTCTCAGAAGCATCTAAGTGCATGCCTACAATCTTTTCCCATGGAATTATCTGTTCCTGGCAGGTAGAAATTGTACCACACACGGAGCTAGAATACTGTTGAATGTGACTGCTCTGGGAGAGGCTGTAACTTTATTACCTAAAATGTTTGTTTGGAGCCCACAGCCCTGAGATATTTCCCCCAGGACATTCCAACATAACTGACTCATCGCCAGCCTTCTGCTTATAGTTAACAGACTGTTAACAGATCCTGGCATTTTCTCTTTGTGATGTGCGTGATATCTCCTACATCTATTTTTGAACATTTCTTTAGCAGACATAGTGGAGATTCTGGGCATCTCTCGCTCTTTTTTTTTTTCCCCCTCTTCCTGGATATATTTATGTTTTCTTCCATTTCTCCCAGGTCCAAAAGTAAATTCCATTTCATTGTGTAAGTCTCTTTAAAGAACCAATAGTTATCATCACACTCGGGAAGGTTCAGAGCTGTAAATTAAACGTTGAAATGCATATTATAGTTTAAGGATTGTCTTCTTGGAGATGGAAGCAATGATTGATCTCTTAGAAGGAAGTTCTTCACTTAGTGAACACCTATTAAACTTAACACTTTGAGGGCTGAAATAGGAGAGATTGAATGACTTGATGAGGCCTGTTATCTGTGGGGAGGATGACTGAGTGCTTCTAATCAACCTTAACTTCATAAAATTGAAGAAAAAGGCTGTTTAAACAAAATGGCAGAAAGAAGAATCATTTCTTAAAACTGTCTCCAAATAATTCATTTTTTTTCCTTTTAACTAGAAAGAAATGAAGAGGTGACTTAGTCTACCTGGTCGGGAGGAGGGACGGGTAGAACAAGAACTATAGAATAATTTGCAGAATTTTTCAACCTGTGTCCATTTTCATAGTCCCAGAGATTCTGATAACCCTTTAACTCCAGGGTTGAGAATGACATGGCTTGAAAAATCTTCCTATTTATTTATTTTGCACTTACCTAGCACCTGTCATACGCTAGGCACTGAACTTTATTAATAGTAGCCAGCTTAATTCTCATGACAACCTGTGAATGATAGGTGGTGTTAATATCCTCTGTTTAACAGATGAGGAAACTTAGGCATGAAAACATTAACTTGGTCGAGGTGATCTAAGGTCACCCTGAGGCAGGCCGTGTGGGATTGCACGTTCAACCAATCTGCTATAATCTATAAATTGATTTCATATCTATATTTCTCACAAATCAGAATTCCAAGCTAGATTTAAATAGACTGCATTGTTTTATGCAAAATATCTGCTTACTGATTCTATATTAAATTAATATGTGAACAGAAACAGTGAAAAATGTGTGTCATTTCACCATAAATGTAAGCTTATAGTTTTTAAACATTACTGGAAACAACTGTGTCAAAAATCTGACTCTCAATTGTTACCCAGTTGTGAGAACTGAATCTGTGCACTTTTGGCTTACCTTGAACATTCTGTGCCTCTCCATGTGTACTTTTGTTGGTGACAGTGATTAATTAGTTTTCCTATATGCGCCTTATCATTTCAGCACACACGCCTTGTATGTTAAGCTGAAATGTGTATTTACTTAGAATCTTTATTGTCCATAGACCATCTGTTCTTTTCCTGCCATCAGACCCTCTTAGGAAATCACTACTCCCCTTCGTATCTGTCAACTGTGTTGTCATTGGCCTTTGGGGGTATTAAGGGATGCAGTTCTCCTTCTACTGATTGGCAACCTCTACATATTTAATTTGTCACTATATATAGTTTCCTACCTTAAAAAATTGCAGAAGTTTTAGGTTTCAGATGATGTGCCAAGTGGTGAAGAGCCAGTGTCTTCTCCTTAGGCAGAAGTAGCTCACTAATTGTATGTGCTTCTTTCAATTATTTTAATGACTGTCATACCCGTTTTAAATCAAAATATATTCATACAGAGGAATAGGTAGTCTGCTTACCGCTCTTTCCTAGGAAAACAATTTTAAAAGGCTTGAATTGTTACAGAATACATCTTGTGAATCCTTGCTCCAATGACAAAATAGCAATTATTTTCCCTTAACAAATTCAGCCTCAAATATCCATATATAATTTTAAGCTTTTTAGCATAGATTAAAATTCAGTGAACATCCATTTGTCTTGGTCAACATGCCATTTTGTTTTTAAACAAATCACCTCATTTTCATGTACCTACAGTTGTTAATTGAACTAATCGATTAGAAGTGTTGCCAAGCACAGACCATTAAGTCAATATCTCATTTAAAATTAGTTGCTCTGATGTTGTGCACAGAAGGTCGTTCAAGTCCTAATTCTTTCCTTTTATAATTGTACTTTATTCTGTAATGTCGTTTTCATAGTGATACCACTTTGGGGAAATGGAGGCTTAGCTTTTTAACTACTAGAAAGCAATGTATGAAAACCTCTTAATTTCCAGATTTTTAAATTTCAGCACCGTGATACCATTTGTGGTGGTGGTGGTGGTTTAGTCACTAAGTTGTGTCCGATTCTTGTGACCGCATGAACTGTAGTCCGCCAGACTCCTCTGTCCATGGGATTCTCCAGGCAAGAATACTGGAGTGGGTTGCCGTTTCCTTCTCCAGGGGATCTTCTCGACCCAGGAATTGAACCTGGGTCTCCTGCATTGCAGGCAGATTCTTTATCAACTGAGCTATCTGTATAATCCAGCTAAAATATATGTTCCTTAAAGTTTCTAGTAGTTTTTGTTTTTTTGGACAACCCTTTGAGGAAATGCCAGAAGCACATTCTAGATCTCCTTCCTTTAGGCCTGAGGTCTAGAAGGGCCTGCACAGCAATGCAGGTGTGGTGCCCTGGAGTAGTAGCCTCGGCCCCTTTGTTTCCTATTGTTTTGGGTCTTCTAGCATTGCTTTTACTGTGGTGCTTCTGAATCATGTCAGTGACTTTCATGAAGGGCAGCTTTAATAAATACCCCTATAAAACTCATCACTTTACATGCTCTTTATACCATCTGTACCACTGTTGTGGGCACTGTTTAGTTTCATCCCCTGATACCTTGTTGCACATTTCCGCAGAAGAAATTGCAGGTCTTTGTCAAGAGGAATGAAAACCCGGAGCCATTCGTTTGCTGTGTTGGATAGACACAGTGAATTTTGCTGTGACTTGTCCCTGCCTTTTGCTCTGTAAGTTGAGAGGCTCAGAGCCCAGTATGCATTGACCTATTTAAAAGGGTTTTGAGCCTAAAGAGTAGAGGTTGTTGTATTCAGCCTTAATTCTGGCTTCATTTTCTCCTTTCTTTATCCTAGTTTACTCATTAAAAACATGGAGCCTTCCTTGTGGTCCAGTGACTGAGAGTCTGCGCTTCCATTGCAGGGGGCACAGGTTCAATCTCTGGTTGGAGAACTAAGATCCCATATGCTGCTATAGCCAAGAAATAAAAGCAATACAACTACAAAAAAATAATTTACTGTTCTGCATGAGCCTCAGCTCCATTTTGGACTGAGGTGAAGTGAAGTCGCTCAGTCGTGTCCAACTCTTGGTGACCCCATGGACTGTAGCCTATCAGGCTCCTCCATCCATGGGATTTTCCAGGCAAAAGTACTGGAGTGGGTTGCCATTTCCTTCTCCAGGATTGAGGTGGCTTTCCATTAGTACAGTGAAATGTGAGATATAGTGGGAAAGGGCTCTGATAGGGATGTGCAGGTTGCTATGGAAGCACAGAAAAGGGGTGTGCCACCCAGCTTGGGGGAGGGGTGTTGTCAAGGAAGGTTTCCAGAAGGAATTTCTGAGCATCATGCTTGGCACATAATAGGCCCTTAGTAACTGATGATATAATAAGAGATGGTATTTGAAGAAGTTGGCTGGGAGGAAAATGAGTAAGTAAATTTAGCAGAGAGAACACGCACAGAGTCTCGGACTGAGGAGACAGCATCACGATTTGAGGAACTATTGTGGGATTATGGTATGATGGGAATAAAGGGTGGCAGAGAGGAGAGGTGAGGCAGCTGGAAGCCATATTGTAAAGAGCCTTACGGAACTTGCTAAGGGTTTACTTGTTTATATATTGTGTATTTATTTTTAAGGCAATACTGAAAGTGAGACGTGTGGGAGAAAGGGCAGATTTTGGCGGAAAAGACATTAGTGAGTTCTGTTTTGATCGTGCTGAGGATGAAGCGTCTGCAAGGCCCTGGCTGAGACATCCACCAGGGAGTCCTGGAGGCATCTCTGGGCCTCAGTAGCCAGGGCTGAGTTGGTAGGTGAGCCACGCACAGCCTTGGCACAGAGGCACTCACCAGACACTGTCCCTCAGCTGATCGCTGCCCCTTCAACTCTGTAAGCACTTTTCTTTTCCTACATTCATGACATTTACCTCAGTTTACCGTGAGCTACAGACGTGTATATTCATTTGGCTATTGGTCATCTCAATTGTATGTCCACTGTCTATCTAAAACAGCACAGAATCTCTGAGGTTCTGTTAATGAGAATGTTGTAGGTTGCATCAGTGATCCAAGCTCTCTGAACACTGTATAGCAAAACAGGGAGAAAACCATGTACCTACTGTGTCATGCGCTGTGCTTTGTCTCGGTAGCCACATCTGGTTAACTGTTTTAAACCATTTTTCAGGTGAGAATCTCAGAGCTTAGAGACGTTATTACACTTGCCCCATATCATCCTGCTGGTTTTTAGGGTAGTCAGCGTGGAGGGCTCAACTCCAAACGATCCAGTTTGCAAGCCCTCACCTTCTCTGCTGCAGCTCTGGTCTTCGAGATAGACCAGGTCACTAGAAGGAGAGGTCCAGGGAGGATTGTGTTGGGGAAGAGCCTTTTCACGGAGGGTTTGCACCAAGAGAGAGTTCGGTGTTTGGTGTCTCTGACTGCAGGCTAGTCTGTTCAAGGTTTTACTTTTTTTCCTCTTAGTGAACTGAGAGGGATTCTAGTGTTTGGTAGCAAATCCACACCTCTTCAAACAATGACTAGGACAAGCAGTGACTAGAGTTGTAGGTGTCTGAACTGATGGGAACAAGCAGCAAAAAGAAAAGAGGGCTTCTGCTTCTGGAAGCAGCATACAGAGAACACACATGATCACCATCAATTCTGTCCTGCCTACTCAGACCATGCTGCTGGCCTTAACTTTCAAGTGGACAGTTTTCTGTTTCGACTAGGAAAATTGCAGGGTTAGCCAAATACCTCCTAAAAATCAGGCTTGCTAAGGAGGGAATGAGTGGGATGGAATGTCTCGGGCTGAAATCTGGGAATGACAGAAGTGACTTAAAATCTAAGGTGGGTAAGGAAGGAAAAGGAGCACAGAACTCAGCCTCAGACTTTGGATCCTCTAAGTAGAAGTTGGCTAGACCCGAGAGCCTCAGTGACTTAATCTAAATCTCTTTATTATTCTAGTGATAGTTTAGAAACACTAATTGGGGTTGGCATGAATTAATCTTCATTCTTTAGCTCATGTGTGGAAATTCAGAGAGGAAAGTGAAAAGTGAAAGTCACTCAGTCATGTCCAACTCTTTGCGGCCCCATGAATAGTAGTCCATGGAATTTGCCAGGCCAGAATACTGGAGTGGGGGTAGCCTTTCCCTTCTGCAGGGGATCTCCCAACCCAGGGATCAAACCTAGGTCTCTCATATTGCAGGTGGATTCTTTACCAGCTGAGCCATAGGGAAAGCCCAAGAATACTGGAGTGGGTAGCCATTCCCTTCTCCAGCGGATCTTCCTGACCCAGAAATCGAATCTGGGTCTCCTGCATTGCAGGCAAATTCTTTACCAACTGAGCTATCAGGGAAACCCTATCCAAGTTCTCAGTTTCCCTAAATGTACCTCAGGGGAAACCACGGTCACTGCTGGAATTTGATATGAATTTCTCATCTCAGGACTGAGGGGACACCTTTATCACAAGTCTATTCTTTAGTGAAATCAAAATATAAAGTATGTGGTTTAAATATATATATGCCTGTGTGTGTGCTGAAGAAAATCATTTTGCACTTCATATTGAAAATCACACTTGGAAATGAGACCAAAATTTAACTTCCATGCTCCACATATGACTGCATTTCAAAATAATGGATCTGCAATTTAGAGAGTGTTACTTTGAGAATCCATTCAGAAGGGATGGTAATCAAAGTAGTTAAACTGAGCATGTTCCAAGCCAGAACAGAGTTTTCAGAGTTTGAGTGTTAATAAGTCTTCTTTACCTGAAGTTCTATTTAAATTTGAAGGGTTAAGAGTTTCCTTCCTTCTACCCATCCATCCATCCATGAGATCCAGTGAGAACCACACCTCCTGATTACTGATTGATTACTACAGTCCTCTAGTCAGAATCCTCTCAGGGTTTGAGATCCTCCTCTAAAATCACCATCCATTCTTTTTACCTGGTGCTACTGGAGTTTACCTGACTCTGGTGTTTTAAAGCAGTAAGGCAAATTGTTGTAGGATTTAACCTGGTTTGTGGTGGCTGGACTTGGTGTTAACTATTTTTGTCATCTACCTGGAGCTGATGTTCTGTGTACAGAGCAAATGCATTACATTAAGCATTTTAAGCTTATTTTGATTTTTCATCATGATGTCACTGAGCTGGTATCCATTCTGAAGGAGAGCATTTTCTCCTGTCTTCCTCATTCTTACCTTCCATTATGATGTAGATTTTCCAAAAATCGAAACTTAAAATACCTCTTTTAAGTATAATACTCAGTGGGATTTTCCCTCATAGTTTATTCTTTTACAATAAAGATCATTTGAAAATATTATTCAGCTTTTTATGACTATTGGAATAACATTGTGGTTATCGTGTGCAATTAAGTACTTAAGGTATTTTCCCACTTTCTCTCTTATAATGCTACAAGGGGCACGTACCAGATGCTTGTGTTAATAAGCACTGTGCTTCTGTGCCCATCAGCGCTAACACTTGGTCTCCAGGTAAGAGATTTGCTTCAAATTGGTACCAGGTGGTTTCATTCTTTGGCCTACTCTTAAGAAAAATGTATCAAATTATATCCATTTTCTTAAGAAAACATTCAAGTGTGAAATTTCACTTTCCCATCAGTTGTAAGATTAGTTAAATGAATAAAAAGTGAGGTTGTTTCCTATTTCTGGGAGAAAACATGACAAAAGATAAAGATTTAATTTTCTTATATTGAAAAAGAAAATTGTGAAGATCTAGAAAATAAGGAAATGAACCATGTTCATTTAAAAATAGTAATTGACTGTCATCTTCACAGCAGTTTCTCATCAGTACAGCTCCCCGAATTGTTTTTAACATCATGAGGCCATTTTAACTTTTATATGAAATGAAATTTGGGATATAAAAATTAATGAGTGTGATGTGAATAGCTGGATTTAATACCATGTTCAGTAGGAAATGTGGCGCCTCAGTAAATCTCTACACATCCTTCCTCCTCTTGTCCATTGATTTATTGCAGCTCTCTCAGAGTTATGGCTTCTGTATACCTACTCTTCCTAGATATTAAAGATTGCTGCTCTCCAGCAGTCATCATAGGAAGGATTAGGTGTCTCATTTTCTCAGTAAGATTTTATACCACCTCAAACTTTAACAAGTAGGCATGCATAAAAATTGCTTTTTAAACCACAGACGTGATGATACTGTTTGGTTAGATGTTTGAGGGTATATATTAATAATGACTGAGTTTGGGTTCCCCTGAACATTGACGCATCTGACAATCTGGTAGGAAATACTTAATTATTATAATCTAGTTCATTAAAAAGGGATTACCCTTATCCATTTTTAGAGTGCACCGGAAACCACAAGATGACACTAGGCTATCTTGAATCAAAAAGCAAGGAGTGGCTCTAAACCCAAATCACTGCAAAGGACACAAAATCCAGATCGAAACGGCTTCTGCTGGGATACTCCCTGCAACAAAAATAATGACAGTAATAGTTTAGGATACTTTGAATTAATTAAAAAATAAAGAAAACCCAAACACTAAGTGTCTAGTAATATTAAGAAAAGAAGAGGGGGTGGTACAGAGGATTTAGAAAAGGGAGATTTGATGCTTACAGAGGAATGGCACCTAAAATGTAGGAATAATATTAAAATTAGAAAGTGACAAATTTTATAGCTCCCTTTGTATTCCTTCATTCAGGCCAGGATTGTCAGTGGGGTTTACAAATGGGCTCATCCACATAAATTGAAAGTATCACCTTGTAGAATTAATATTAATTATCAAGAGACAAAGTACCTTTACAAAATACCGAGGGAACAAGGTACCTTGACAGTGGAAGAGTCGAGAGGTTCCCACCCTACTGAAGTGATCAAATTTAGTGTCACTAACAGCAGAACAACTTGACCTGGGTACCACCTGCTGTCATTCAGTCATTTCCAGGATCATTCATCTGGGATTTGTGTTTGGAAAAAAAAAAAAATCATCTACCTGACATCTACCTGAATCTAATTATGGGGAACAACCAGACAAATATTGAATGTGGGAGAGTCTGTGAAACAATTGGCCTGAATTCTTCCAGAAAGTCAGTGTCATGAAATTGGTTTGCATTTGCTTAACAAGTGTTTAGATTGTTCCCAGCTTTTGCTGTTATAAGTGTAGTGCTTAGGAGTGCTCCCTCTGCCCTCAGGTTTTCTCCTTGGGAATAGAAGAATGAAAAAACGTTACTGTTACTAACATTCATAATCTCTGCCAGTTATTGAAATGTGGAGGGGGGCATTGACTGGCACTTATATGCCAGGTTATGTGCTAAACACTTTATATTCATTATCTTATTTAATCCTCACAAACTAGAAAACTAGGTCTGCGTTTGCCAAAACCTTGGCCAAAGTTCCCCTTTGGCCATCAAAGTTCTATGATTCGAGTTCAGTTCTCGGATGACAGCACCTTGAGCATGAGATGCGCTCTTGGGCAGGGTGACCTCTCTGTACTCACTAGTCTTCCCCTTGCCCTGATGGGGAGACACTGAAGTCAGTACAGAAGGAGTGGAAAACTGATGGTTATTATTCCTTTGAAAAGTTGACATATCTGTTGCTATGGTTTCCCTCTTCATAGAAACATTTTTTTGCTTGCCTGTCATTTTAGAAGTTGAACCAATTGAAAGGTTCCTCACCTTAACTTATAATGATCTTTAGGAGGATAATCGGGACAGAGCACTTGTCGTGTTCAATTAACCTTTCACACAGAGGAAGTCTAAAATTACCTATGGGGCTTAACCATCAGCTCTAACTCTTGTACGTATGTATCCAGTGTCACGCCTGTTAGGAAGCTTTTGAGGGGATGTATAGTTAAGACACGGAGAAGGCGATGGCACCCCACTCCAGTACTCTTGCCTGGAAAATCTCATGGGCGGAGGAGCCTGGTGGGCTGCAGTCCATGGGGTCGCAAAGAGTCGGACACGACTGAGCGACTTCACTTTTCACTCGCATGCATTGGAAAAGGAAATGGCAACCCACTCCAGTGTTCTTGCCTGGAGAATCCCAGGGACGGGGGAGCCATCTATGGGGTCGCACAGAGTCAAACACGACTGAAGAAACTTAGCAGCAGTAGCAACAGCAGCCTAACAAAATATGAAATCAGAAGTCTGAGGATTGAGACTTTTTGGATCTTGCTGATGGAAGCCTTTCTGGTAAATAATACTGATGATGATAATAATAATGGTGGTGATGGTTATGGGGAGCTTTTTGTGTACCACCCAACTATTTGCATTTCCAAGTTCAGGAGTCCTGTATTTTCATCCAGCTGCATGTTGAAAACAACTGACAAACACAGAATAACGAACTTGAAGGAAAAAAGTGAGCCCTAGGTTGATGGACTAGGTGTTTTCAGGAAATTTGGAAAAGATTCCTCCCATCTTCATACATTGTTTTCATAAAGCCTGACATGCTGCAACAGGACTTTTGGGGTTTTGTTACGTTTTAAAAATTCTTCTATAAAATTTCAGAATGCTAAGATGCCCTAATGACTGTTAGTAATGATGACTGATGAGGTTTTAAAATTATTTGAAAGAGTTAATGTGAGATGTAAAGTGACGTAAATGCACACTAAGGTATAAGGTACTGTCAGTGGAATGACACTTTAGGTAGGCAACTGTGTGAGACCTTGGCATCAGATTCTTGCCTAAAATGCTTTGGTGACTGAGGGCAGAGAGAACTCAAAGTTGCTCCCTCACAGTGGGCAGGATATAATGACATAAGGACACCCCCCAAGAAGGGAGGTTTCCACGTACCTGAGGGCACACTGTCCCCACCTTGTTGCTGGGACCAGCCCTGTGGCTTAAGAACCAAACCCTGCATGGCGTTTGCTGATGTTCATCCAGCATTCTGTCCACCATATGCCTTTGGAGATACGATGTCTCCATTTCCCAAATGGGATTAATACCTTACAGTGTTGGTAGATGGCATTTTGCATGCACTAAGCAAGACTTTTCTGCAGTTTTCAAGCTGTAATTATGTTATGAAGAGCTTATGAAAAGCTATGCTTATGAAAAGCTAGCCTTACGCTAATGATAGTTTGGCTTCATTCTTGCCTCATTCCTCTGCTGTGAAGGCTTTTATGTAGCTTTTCTGTTTGTGTATGGTGTCTCTCCCCCCCTTGTAATGCTGCTGCTTTATCTCTCTTCCATTCATATTTTTTCCCTTTCTTTTTGCTGCATGGAGACTCTCTGCTGCACAAGTGTAAGTACTTTTGGTGGCTCTGCAGATTCTGGCTGTATCAGTTTACACTCTTGTGCTCCACTTGCTTCCGTGCTGCCTGGCTGATCTCCCAGGAGGCTGTAGTGTCGTCATCCATCTGTGGATCCTGAATAAAACAGGCAGCAATTTACAGACAAGATGGGATTTTACAAGATGGTTCAGCTTAGCAAAACAGGCAGTGAATCTAAAAATATTCTCAGGGATGTGCCTGAAAGCAAGCAGAGTGTTGATGAAGAGGGTATGAACATTGAAAAGGAGAAAAGTGCTTATTCCATTCATGTTTTTAAAAAATAAGCCATAAGTACTTAGACTTCTAGGGTTTAAATTTCTAATTCTTGTCATATTACTTGTTTCCCAGATTAGTAGAAAATTGGCATCATAATACCTTCTTGTAACAGAAAAATCTGACTGATCTACTTTACGATTTAAAAATTTTTTCTTTTTAACCTCAAGGTAAAGAGAAGTAATTCAAGATTCTTGAGCTTGGAGTGAGAGTGTTTTTTTTTAATTGTTCTTTGCACAAACGTAAAATAAACACAGAAACTACTCCATCCTATTTTTCTGGTGAT
Source organism: Nanger dama (assembly GCA_917880005.1). Classification (NCBI taxonomy): domain Eukaryota; kingdom Metazoa; phylum Chordata; class Mammalia; order Artiodactyla; family Bovidae; genus Nanger; species Nanger dama. The sequence continues at coordinate 5,640,636 of CAKJTW010000032.1, read as the reverse complement.
AGAGACAATTTAACTCTCATTAAAAAAAATTAGTATGTCTAAGAATTATGCGTTAAATATGAGTTTAACAGGAAAAATATGTGGTGGTATTTATAAGGTTCTAACAGTAATCCTTAACTTATAGTAAAAATGGGTATTGAATTACATGGAGAATAGGTATAAATCCATTATAAAAACAGGATCAAATGAGTAAGAGTTTCAAGCAATATAGGTATTGTGCTGTTTTTTTAGATGCTTTGAGAATAGAGCCATTCACTTCATTCACTGTGCCACAATAGGGATTTATTGATATTTACAATGTCAGAATAAGTCTATGTTTAGAGTCTTCCTTCTAAATTACATTGAAAGGGTTTAACACATTGTTCCTCATATTTCCTGCAGTCTTGAACATTGAAAATTGCTTATTACTCTTAAAATTCACTTTTAAAGACAAAGTATTTTGTCTGGGCCCGAAGTAATGGTTGGCAGTGTTAATCATAAATTGATTTGTGAAGGATCCATGTGGCGTATGTACCTCTTCCGCTTCCAGTGTTGATTCCCTTTATTTGTTGGGCACTTTGTGATTTCTCTGATCAGAAAATACAGAGGCACTGACAAATGTCCAGGAACGGTAAATGAGGACTAAGAAATAGTTTAAGAAAAGTAGCCCTTTTATTTTGCTCCAAAAATGGAAGAGAGTAAATGTAAATCTGGATGGTAAAACCAGGTTTTTTTTTTTCCCCCAGGATTCAATTCATCTAACGAACAGGTGTGAGGAGGAGGAGGCAAGGGTGCCTAAACCATGTTTCTGGAGAAACATACAATATGTGTTCTTAAATGTACACTTAGGTGGATAATTATAGCACATTCTTATATTCCTCTTGTTTTAGTTTATATGTAATAGAACCATAGAAATAAGCCAGTAAGATTCAGCAAGCCCATATTGTCCATTAAACTGTTAAGGAAGAAATGATTACAAAGAAGAGAAAGAAAAATATACAGAAATAAAATTCCTTTTTTTTCTTGTTATACTTAAACCCATATTTATTCTTTCTCATGAAAGAAAAAGATTGTAAGAGTTCATCCATCAGAAGAAATGTATAAAATCAGGTTGTATTCTTAACACCAATTGTAGAAACCAGCCTGATTGCAAGCCCTGCAAATTTTGGCAAAAGGCCATCAGCCTTGTCCAAACATGGCAGAAATTTAGAACTCACAAATGTGTCAAATATAAAGAGTTTTATGTGAAATGCAATGGAAGTTATAGTCTCTTATAAAGAGCATATGAAATAAAGCAATGAAAATGTATTAGAATGCATGCTTCTGATATTCAAATTTCATAGCCTAGGTTTTGAGGCATTGCAAAGCTAGACCAAGAAAGGCAAACTGGTTCCTTTGATTAATGTCAACCATCAGAAATCCTAATGATGATTTTGTATGTTTCTCAATATGTCTATAAAATTAGATTGAGTTGAATGGCCATTTATAGTTAGGCATCAGTTTGTAAATGAGTTTCTATCTTTGCTATCTATTATATATATGTATTCTGATATGTAATTCCATATTTCTTGTATATATTTAAAAATTATTATATATTTGAAATGTAATTATTATGTTTTGCATGTATTTGGTATTCATTATAAAAGCAAAATGGGGAAACTTGATCCAGATTATTTTTGCCCACAAATTCTCTTATAAATCTAATCAAGAGTCAGAGAAAAATATTGGGAGACATCTCCGTGCTATGCATTTTTAAAGTACTTTCCTATTTATCTGTGAATTGGCTGGAAATTATATTGCAATCTACTTCTTGATCCTTCTGCCTATCAAGGTTGTGCACAAAGTGGATAGAATATGAAAGAAGTTTTCATGAGTAAATACAGCATGTATTTTGATAGTTTAAGTCTCCTTCAAAATTATTTTTAGAGATTTCACTTAAGAATAGACTAGTGAGGCTTCCCTTCAGCCCACTGCAAGGTGAATTTTGGGGAGAACTACCTTGAAACTGGATTCCTTTCCAGTTGTATTAGGTTGGTTGTGTTTCTATTGAACCTGTAAAGCCCAAGTTGTATTATAAAAAGATATTCTTCTGACTGTCTGCGTTTAAAAAGAAAAAAACAAACCCTTGAAAGAACCAAATCTGCTAGTTTCATTGTATATTTCAGGAAGACCAGTCTAGATTTAAATTCTATTGCTCATCATTTTTAATCTCCCTTTCTCTCAGTAATAAGTAATAGCAAAAGTTTTATTAAAACTGGCATGGTATCATCAAAACTGTAAAGTTCTTTGCTTTAAAGATCAACAAGAAAATTTATTCTTTAAACTGAAGAAAGGTTATCAACCTTGTGGATTTTTTTTTCTTTTGAGAAAGCTTTAGATGACAGCCTACTAAGTGAAATGAAAGTCTACAAAGTAAGTTCTTTCAGTTATGTTATCTCTTGGTTTTCATCAATACTAATTTCTAGTATCAAACATTTAACATTCCTAAAAGCCATTCATTTGTATACTGATAACAGGTGATGAGGTAGGAGGGATGCTGGGCTGACTTTTATAGCTGACTCTGTCCCTGGCCCTGCTCCTGTTCACTTGAGTGGTGTTCTTTATTATCTCTGTGACTCAGTTTCTTCATTAGAATTTGCTTGTGCAGGTGATGACAAAGGTCCCTTCCAGCTTTGACAGGAGTGATTCTGTTGAGGGAGATGCTGATGTCTTCCTTGGATTTGACTTTACACAATCAACAGTTGACACCAATGCTAGGAAAAATGCTCTTAAGAAATTTCAGCCATGGTTTGGGTTTTAGTCTCTCGTTTTTAAGGAACAAACAGGATCGAAGATGAGAAGTGACAGCAGATACAGACATGGCAACCTGCTTTGGTCTTTATGGTCTTTACCCATAATACAAAGGTCAAAATTTTTGTGGTAGAAATGTGAAACAAAGCAGTGAAATAACTTAAATCATTAAAATGACAGAGTCCAGTGTTGCTCATTTTGCTGTGATAATGAACAGTGAATGATCATGCTTGCAATTTTTAGCAACTGATTTTTACAGTCTTTCCTTCTTATTCATTGTATCCATTTTTACATCCTCATGTGAAGCTGGGAGTTAAATTTATACTGTTCATTGTTCTTTTCAGTGATAAAAATAGCATTTAACTGATTAGGCCTGGGGGAAAGAAGAAGTGGGTTGTATATCATTTAAGAAAATGACAAACATTTAGAAATGTCTCAGCTTAGCCTTTGTAGTCAGGTTGTCAGAGGTCACCAGCTATCCTCTAAAAAAAGTAAAATACTGAGCTTAAAACGATTGGTCCCTAATATTACTACCCTGCTCTATACCTGCCAGATGTTTGGAGGTCAAGTTTTCTGGGAAAACTCTCTAAGTACTTTCTTTATTTTATTGGTAGATGACTCCTAAATCCAAAAGGAAGACCATCCACAGCCGAATGCTGCGGCCAGTTTCCAGGGCTTTTGGTGAGTATTCCATTTTGTCAGTCATTTTCTTATAACTATGAAACACCCTCAGCAAGGACCTTGGACCACTTCAAGGATACTTCGAAGGGATGCTCTAAGTTAAGAGGGTTAAGTGATTTGTGAATGGGTGTTTGCTATTCCCTGATAGACTTAAAATTACTTTTAGCAAGTTTTTATGTCTCCATGCAGTAATCTTCAGCCTGGGGCTTTGCTTTCTTGTAGAAATGGAATTTGATCTAGATAAAGCTCTAGAAGAAGTGCCCATTCATATTGAAGACCCGCCTTTTCCATCCGTCCGACAAGAGAAGCGGAGCTCAGGGCTTATCTCTGACTTGCCCTCTGAGGAAGGAAGGAAGCTGGAGCACTTTACCAAGTTAAGACCAAAACGGGCTAAGAAGCAGCAGTCCACACACCCAGCGGTAGGTGGCCTGGTGGCCCCTCACTGTCCTCCTCCAGGGAAAACTGCAGAGTCTTACAAAAGTACCTTGTATACGTGAAAGTAGTTAAGGAGATTAGAACCTCTACGTATGTGTTAGATTTATGCAAAATATCTCACTTGGTGCTTAACATTTTCAGAAAAGAGAACGCTGCAAAGTTTTCAATCCTTTGGAACAAAGTTGCCCCCTTGAAATCTTTATGAAAATATCAATCATGTGGGTATGATAAACGGGCTACTCTATAGAGTTGTATAGTGTATGGGTATAAAGATATGGAAAATAAGTACTGAAGAATTGATTTGTGATTAAAAATTGCTTGTGTTATATTTTGGAGGGCCCCCATATACTCCCCCACTTCCATGTTCTGACCTCCCCTGGCCCCCTGGCTTTAGATAACCCACAAACCAGGAGGTGGAAAAGACACCTTACCGGGAGGACCATGCAAATGGTGTGCCTCTCAACACCTTGCTCTTTACTCAGGGGAAGATGGAATTGTTTTTGCTAATGAGGCTTAATGCAATTGATCCCATGTCTCCATGGTTAGTCTTTTTCCTCCTTGGCAGACAGACTCCTTGGAAAAATTGGTCTGTGCCTATGGTGTTTCTTCCTCACCTTGCCATCACTCTGCACCCCACCAAAGCCTGCATTCTGTACCTCTCCACCCTCAAACTGCCTTGCTAAACGTCACTCTTGATCTAACCCTGTGGACACTGGCAACTGTCAGCATGCTTGACATCGCAGCAGTTACTTGACCTGGAAAGCGCCATCCTTCAGGGCCTCTGAGCATCACTCTTTTTCTAGTCACCTCTCCAGTGATGCCTTTGCCACTTCCCTCTGCCTGGCCTGTGAGCGTTATTATCTGTCTGGGTGATGCCATCTGAACTCATGGCTTCGGTCTCCCTGTTGTTGACTCCCGCCCCCTTTGCTGAACTCTAGCTTCAGATATTCACCTGCCTCCTGAACTTGAATGTCCCAGAACAACTCACGTTCAACAAACTCAAAACTAGGAGCCTTTCTCTATGAACCTGCCCTGGTCCACAAGGAGCATCACTGGTGAACAAGCTAGACACCTGGACATGATCCTGACCACCATCTCCCTGCCATCAGCCCCACCTGCTCCTCCCCTTCCTCCTCGTCATCCCTGTAGCCCTCGCTCTCATTGTGTGTTTCAAGGCTCTGGTGATACAGCCTTTGGCCATGGCTTCCTCTCTCCCCACTCCCTCATTCCCCCACCCCCTTAGCTCCTGGATGGATAACTACTCATCCTGCAGACCTCCAATGAGGCACGACTTCTTCCAGGGAGCCCTCCCTGTCTCCACCTCTGTAGTCGCACACAGATGGGGGTGCACGACTCTGCAGAAGGCTGTTCTCGCATGCTGGCTGTGCACCGTGGACAGCCTGAGCAACCCTCCTTGGAGGCCCCGCTCCCCCAGTGCCTGACGGTTTTACCCTGTTACAGCCCTCAATGTTCAGTGTTTCCTAAGCATGGCCTCCTCCTCGTGTGTAAGCTCCATGTGGGAAGCGTGTGGTTTATCATCTATAGTTGTGTGTTGAGCACTTAGCATCAGTTTAGAACATAGCAGGCATTCAGTACTCATTGGATAACCGGTGAATGACTGGAGTTGTAAACGGAGAAAAGTCACAACCAGTTATCCGAATGGTCAGGCATTTGCTCATACCAGATCCAGGGTGCTCGTATTTGGTTGCTCTCTCATTTGATTCTGAATAGCTTGACGTGATTTCAGAAAAACAAATTTTAGTGAATTGCTTTCTTTTCCAACTTACTTCTTAGTGCACTATTACATATTCTTTGAGGAATGAACTACTCTCTTTCTCTCTCTTTTAAACAAGGGAAAAGCCTTTTCAGATAGGGAAAGGACACACCGCACACGCCACATTCTACTTGGTTATGGAGTAAAGGTTCCTCTGGCTCTTTCCTTGTGGAGAGTCATTAGCAGTATAACATATAGGTGACACAAGGGTTAACTTTCCCCATAAGTCGGTGATTCTGGGAAAGAGAATGTTTTTTTTCTTTTAGTCATTTGAGAAATGAGAAAGAGGGAAGGGAAGAAAGTGGTGGCAGAATTTTGGTGGAGGAATGTACTCAGGTCTATTCTAGAGAGATCTTGACTTTGTCCACAGGAAAGCTAGGGTTTATAGGGTTAGCACACCCCAGGGTGCTCCATCCTAGGGACGCTAGCACAGGGGGTGTTGTCCTTGGATAACGAATTATGGTCCTGGGTCTGAACAGATCTCACTTCTTCCCAGAGGCTTAGTGAGTGTTCACAGTTTGCTCTCCCTTGGATGCACAGAGTTTGCAGTTTTCAAAGTACTTTCACATTGAACTCTGTGAAGCTGCCACACAGGCCCCACCACCTGCGTTTTCCAGTGGAGGGTGAGAAGGCTGCAGCATTAAGCAGCAGCAGTCACTTAATATTAGTGTTATTTTGGCTTTGTTTGGACAGACTAGGTAGCCCCAGCCCACCCTAAGTCAATCTTAGCTTTTCTAGAGCTTGTCCTTGATGCCTAATGCCCCAGTGGGCTTTTCTGGGTATCAGAATTCTCAAAGCCCAAGTATAGAGGCTATTCTTAATTTGAACATTTCTAATTCTGAATGTGTGGGTTTTTCCCTCCTACACTGATTAATTCTTCAGCTCTCTGGACACAGCTGGTTGTTTACACTTCAGTTCAGTTCTGACTCCTCAAGTGAAGGGCTCTGGGATACACTCACTTCAGATACCAGTCCCAGGTTGTCTCCTGTACTTCTGACTGTAACTTCATGGAGGATTTCCATGCTCCCTTCTTTTGCTTAGATAATTTGCTAGAATGGCTCACAGAACTCGAGGAGATTTTGCTTACTATTACTGGTTTATTATAAAGGATACTGTCAACTGAAATGAAAACACACAGCGTGAGACCTGTGAGTTTCAGTTCTCTTTGGAGTCTTAACTAAGGACTATAGCCTGGGGACAGCCTCTCAGAAAACTGCTCATAGAGGTGGCGGAGGTCAGCAGCAGTAGAAGGTTGCTGCTGGTCATGAGGTGCAGATATCTTAATGATTTCAGTACTTTGCTAAGTACAGGAAGATGCATGAAATTAGGTTGAGAAAATTTTCTCTCGAAAATATTGAACTGTCTGAAGTCCTATTCTGCCAATTGGTCCGAATCACAAGAGAGCCTCATTCCTGATCTGCACCCTGAATTCCTTTCAGGGTGTGTTGAAGGGCCATGACTGCAGAGGCTAACGGCTTAATTCCTATAGAAAGAACCACAGGGCCAGAAACCATCTTAGTTGGCAGTTGTTGCCCATACTGACTAATGGGATGTAAATCAGAGACTCCCACGATCCTTTTTGGGTATGATTAATTTGTTATAGCAGTTAACATACACATTACATACTGAATTATCCATTTATTATAAAAGGATGTAACTCAAGAACAGCAGGCTTAGGGAGAGATGTCAGGGAGGGGCTCAGCGCTTCCACGCCCTCTCCAGCAGATCACATTCCCTGCATCTCCACACGTTCACCCACCCAGCAGCTCTCCCAATCTTGTCCTTTGGGGGATTTAAGGGATGCTTCATTATTCAGTCATAATTGACTAAATCACTGGTCACTGGCAATGATTAAACTTCTAGACCTTCTCAGCTCCTTTAAAGTTCAGGGGCTGGGACTGAAAGTTCAACTCTCTAATCATGTGGTTGGGTCTCCTGGATATCAACCTCCATCTTTAGGTGGTTCCAAAGTCACTTCATTAATGTAATCAAAACACCTTTATGGCTCTCATCAGGAAATTCCAAGAGTGTAAGAGGTCTGGCCAGAAATAGGGATGAAGATGAAGTGTGTATTTCTTGTTATAGATCACTACATCACAACTATCTTCATAAAGTTAGTTGAGGACCTTTCTACTTTTTCTCCTCTCCTGTTTTCTGGAGCAGAGTTTGCATGTCATATAGATTTTCTGTTCCTCTCCTAGAAAGCCACCCGGGCCTGACGTGTTATCTGTGCACGTAATGCTCATAGGTGGATTTTTTTTTAAAACTAGGGATTTGCTTTCTTTGTTACAGATCTGTTGACAAAAAAATTAATCAACAGTCAATCTAAGAAGGAAGTGGAAAATTTTATTTGCAGCAACCTGAGGATTATAACCTGGAAGACAGACAGTCTTTCAGGACTGTTCTGCTGTTAGAGGTCAGAACACAGTTACCTAAGTTTTTGAGACAAAGGGTTATATGTCAGATGATGTACTGACAGTTCACACAATCCAGGCTTGCTTGTACAAACTGAGAAGTGGGACATCCTGATCCCTTACAAGATTATCTCCTAAGTAGGTCTGATTAAGGTATATTCATAGTACACTCTGGAGGGGAGAGAGAAGGTCCAGATGGGCAGAGAAAAATTATATGTTTAAATTTTTCTTGCCTTACCATAATATATGAATTTTGTTTCATCAGATCTATTCAGATTACCTAATTCTCCTTGAGACCATTTTGGTAATTTCTATTTTTCTAGGATATTGTCCACTTAGTTCATTTAGTTGTTTCTAGAATTCTTATGAGTTTTTAATCTCTTTTGTGTCAATAGCTCTGTTCCAATTTATTTCATTTCTAATATATTTTAATGCTTCTATCCTAATTTTGCAAGGTCTCATTTACTAAAAGTTTCTGAAAATGATAGTCACTCAGTCATGTCCAGCTCTTTGTGACCCATGGCATTCTCCAGGCAAGAATATTAGAATGGGTTGCCATTCACTTCTTCAGGGGTCTTCCCAACCCAGGGCTTGAACCCTGGTCTCCTACATTACAGGCAGATTCTCTACCGTCTAGGAGTCTTTTTCAAAGAATTAGCTTTGCTAGTCCTCTCAAGTTCATTAATTTTTGTTTTTGTTTTTTAATTATATTTATTTTACTTTCTTTTACCCCTTTTCCTGGCTTGATTGCTTGGCTCTTTTCATGTTTCTTACTGTCTAATACATGTGTATAAGATTTCATGATTGTTCAGCTTGCTAATTAGCACTTTTTGGGTTTTTGGTTGAGAGTCACTAATGTACCTAATTGTTCTTGCTTCCTGCCTATCTCCCTCCATCCGGCCTGTGGAGACATTAGGAGAGATCTGACAGCTGCCTTGGCAAAATCCAGGCGCATCTCCTCCGGTGTCGCCCTGGTGCATTCATCTTAATAATCCTGGCAAAGGGAGAACAGAGGGTGGTCTCAGTTGTCTTTAGTCTTCATAATCACCGGCTTATCTTCTACGCTTTCACAAGTTATCCTTGTAGCATTTACTTATATATACACACAGGCGATGAGAAATCTGCCCTGTTTCTCAGACACCAACAACAACCACTTGTGATTTTATTTGCAAAATCCTTCCTCTGAGCACAGATGCAGTGGTTCCAGCCAGTGCAGGGGTAAGGTTTTCTGCACTCCTTTCCCACCAGCTCCGCTCCCCTTTTTAGTCTGAAATTTATAATCCTTGATAGAAAAGACCAAAATCAAGTGGAATTTTGAGAACTTCTGATGTCTGAATGTCCTTTCCTTTCATTCTGCTGGAAACTGAGCTAAAGCCACATGTGTGTTTGGCCTTGAACTCTGACGAGCCGCCTGTCATTTCAGTCCTCAGTGTTTCTGCTGCTTTCTTACAGGCTGCTGACACCTCTCACTTTCAGCAGGTGCATTTTCAGCTGCATCTTGCTCAGGGTCTCCCAGTGATACTGGACTTCTCAATCTCTCTACTCCTAGTCTCTCTGTTTCTAAAATGATAGAGTTGGACCTGGGGTCTCTAAGGTTCTGTAAAAACTGGCTGATCCTGCAAGATGGGAAAGCAGACTGCTTGTTGAGCTCAGCCTGGCTCCATCTCTGAAACCTGTTGATTGTTCATGTCCCCAGAGACCTTCTGTGCTAGCTGTGAATTGTTGCAAAGCAGGAAAAAAGAAAAGGGCTGAAAGGAGAAATTATACTTGTAAAAACTTTTCCCCCCTCAAAATGGGAAGAGGAATTTGAGAGGCAGCCTCTGAGGGGAAGTGAGAGTGCCGTGGAAGGATGCCCGAGGTTACAAGCAGGTATTCTGGGGTTGCACCCTTGTCATCCCTCAGTCAGGTGACCTAAGCAGGAGCCCCTCACACTCTGAGCCATGGTTTGATCTGGGACTAACCACAGCCCAGGATAAGGCTATCTTTCTTTTTCAGTTCAAAGAGTAGGTATAAAAATAACAGTAAACAATCAAGCTCTGTACAAACTTAGGGAGCGATTATTACTGTAGAAATTCCAGCCTTTTTTACAAAAGGAAAAGTTACATCCAAGCTAGTTCTGAGCTACTTTGACTTTTGTAATCAAAGCAGAAGTTATTCAATGAGCTGCTTTCCCTCCATAACTGAATTATTAAACTTGGCTGTTTCTCTGCTCTCCTGCAATGCACAGGAAAGCCTGGCTCCACTATAAAGCACCATTCAGACGAAAGGTATAATTGTTTTCACATTTCACAGGGTTCTTATCTGTTACCTGTTACCTGCTTACTTTTTAGCATTTCACAACTGTGAACTCAAACACATAGCTCGTTTCCATAATGGATGTTGCCAGTGAATGGAACAGATGGTTGTTTAAAGCTAATCATGGGTCTCTTTTTTTAAAACAATGCCTGTGCAGACAAGAGCCAGCTTCCCCTAGAGGCAGCTTGAGACTTGCAAATCAAGATCACAGAAAGGAGTTTTCCCACCGCTCTGTGGCAAGATATCCAGACCAGACATCACAACCACAAGGGAATCTGTCCTGTGCCCGAGAAAATGGGCAAGATGCATGCTCTTTCTCAATGGCCCACAACCTATCTGTGTGAAATAGTAGTACACTTTTGCAGACACAAAACCAAGCATGTTATTGAATTCAGTGTGAGTTGCCCATTCAAAGACAAATGCTAGAGTGCTAAATGACTTCTTTATAGCTCCTCATAAGCTTTTGTCCTGAGACCCAAGCTTTAGGCACCTGGATTTCCACAGCACCTCAAACAACACTGCCTGACATCACATGCATCATCATCTTCCTCAAATCAGATCTTCGAACCATGTTCCCTAGGCTCACGCTGTCATCTACCCAGCCTGGAAACTTCAGCCTCATCTTAGGCAGTGTCTTTTTCTTTCTTTCTCATTTCCCTACTACTTACTCCCACACCTTCCTCCAGATTAGACTAAACATTCACAGAAGTCTTTCACTGTGTTCTGAAATAGAATTTATTCTATTCTCCAATATATCCTTCTCCAATATATCGCCTTTTCCAATATAGCCGTCATGTTGCCCCAGAATTATCTGACCAAAACAGGTTGGGTCGTGACACTTCTTCAGGGCTCCCTCTCACCTGCAAAATAAATTCCACACTCTTTAACATAGGATTCAAGGCTGTTCACTGTTAGACCTTGTATTATTAGTTGGAAAGTATTCATTTATGAATGAGAGATATGAGAGATGCTGAACTGGAAATGGCTTAAGCCATGAGAAATACTTATTTTCTCACTTAGCAAGAGATCCAAAAGTCTCGGGGCCCGGGACGGGTTTATTCAGCACAGCATAGGCGTAGCTTCCACTCTTCTGCCCTGCCATCCTCAGCATGGTGGCATCTATCCTCAGGCTCAATTCCTCTTGAACTCCAGGTGATTAGCATGGCTCAGACATCACATCCTCTCTCTCATAACCGTGTAGAAAAAAAATACATCCCTTCTTCTGCAGGAAAACCTGCCCATGAACCCCCTTATATCTCACTGGCCAGAAGTATATCACACCAGTCACAGGCAAGGAGATAGAAGTACTGTTTAAGTATTCACATCTTGAAATCAGAGTTCTTTCAGTAAGAAAGAAAGGAAGCAAGTCAGCGGTGTGGGGGTGGGGGGGCGGTGGGCAGGGGGTGGGGGGGCGGTGGGGAGCAGGGGGGAGGGTGCATTTGGAGTGGCCACTTTTAGTATCTGCTAGGGTTTACACTCAGCAGTTAACTGTCTATAAGCCTCAGGCCCCTGGTCCCTGGAATTATTACTGTTCTCAAAACTTAGCGTGTCATTTTTTTTCCTGCATTCTCCTGCTTTACCAATATGCCCACAATGCCTTCCTGTGCTTCAAGAACAAACAACTCTTCACAGCCTGTTAGGTTCCAAGCTGCTTCCAAGATAGCACTTACTCAGCCTCAGGCCTTCAGCAGGTTTTGTGTTCATAGTGCATTTCTCACTTGGGTTTCTTTCTACCCTTGTTTCTACATTTGACTTCTATTCTGGCAGACTCTAGGGCCCTGTTTCCATCAGTTGTGTCTTGCTGTGGCCTTTATCACAGTGTCTTAAATCTAGTGATACATGTTGAATGTAAATTAATAAATTAATATCACACCTGTTTGGTTTGCAGGGCTGTGCTACCAGCATAGTCTCCCAAGATGGTGAGCAGAACGGTCTTATGGGGAGAGTGGATGAAGGTGTAGATGAATTTTTCACCAAGAAGGTGACCAAAATGGATTCCAAGTGAGTTCAGAGTCATTTCACTAATTACACCATTTAATTCACATTTAAATTACTAACAGATATAATTTGAAACTTACTATGTACTAAGGCTCTTATTTCTTAAGTCTATAAGATAGACACATTTGACAGAGGATTTACTTTTCTGGTGGTTTGCAAGACCACCATCAGTTGGGAACTTGTTAAAAACATGAATTCTCAAACCTGTACCCCAGACCTACTGAATCAGAAACTAGAGGTGGGGGCTGACAACCTGTGTTTTAATAAGCCCTCCAGGGTATACTGAGGCACACTCAAGTTGAAGAACCACTGTAATATCTAAATCAGACCACAAAATGTATCTCCCCACTTTTTTTTTTTTTCTCTCTAGGGCTTTATTACATTCAATCTGGATGTATCTCAGACAATGAGATACATTTGGCAGGCTGAAATTACTAACAGTGGACTGTTGAACAATGCAGGTTTGAATGGCTTGGGTCCACTTATTTGTGGATGTTTTTCAATAGTAGATAGTTCGGTACTACACAGGCCCTGGCTGGTTGCATCTGTGGATATGGACAAACTCGGATACTGAGGACTGACTGTGAATTAACTCCCTCATTATTCAGAGGTCAACTGTATTTTTAAATTCCCCATGTTTATAAATTGATATGTCTAGGAGCACACATCATTTATTGCTAAGTAGCACAGCTTTACCAGAGTCAGAACGACACCAGAATTAGTAAAGACACTTCAGATTTAGCCTCTGAAAAGTTCTGTCTGAATTTTCTTATTACCAAGATGGAGTTTCCTTAGACATCAACTCAGTGGTATTTTTATTAACAGCTTAACTTGAAACATTCTAGCCTTTAAGCATGACTTGTACCAAGTTGTTTAATCTCCAACTAAAGGCAGATCCATTCCCAAGAACACTCTGAATAAGGATTTGTGTCGGTGAAGTGTTCTTCACTTTGAGATATCAAATCCAGGAACTAATTTAAACCATCCTGACAAGTGGAGGGTGGGCAGGCCAGGCACAGGGAAGGAAACCTGGTCCATTCTATAGATTGATGGGCCTTATCTTGCCTTTGCAGGATGGCAAGGTGGGAGCAAGTTAAATTTTTATATCCATAACAGTATAACTTACTGAATGTTATAAGCTTTAGGACCCAATTATTTATCTCCTTTGACACTGGCCTTGAAGCTTGCCATACTGGGGAAAATTCTATTCTCTCCTTCAAGATCCAATGTAAATATCATTTATTCTTTGAAGCTTTTCCCTGCCTCATTTCCTCTCCTCCCCAATTAACAACCCTTTGTCTATTGCTGACTTGACACTTTTTTCTTTTCCTCTTCTGCATACATCTGTTAGAGCAACATAACCCCTGAGTTTTGTTTGTTTGTTTTTTTTCTTTTTCACATTGTGGGGAATGGGTGAACATAGTCTAAATGCAAAAAATTCAGGAAGTACCAACATAAATTGAGCCAAACGGGGAAATCCCGCTTAATGATTTGTTTTCACATCTTTTCTTCCTATAGAATACTGTCCTTCACAAACAAAATGCCTGGGTCTGATTTCTCATTATAACTTCGTATCTGACACAGCCCATAATGTACAATCTGCCCTCAGTCACTCTTGGTTGAATGAATCAAGACAATCTTGGCCTGTACCTGTATAAACAGATAATACTATAGGCTCTCCTCGTCCCAGATTTTGGATGCTGAATTAGTGGGGCGGTCTGTGCACATTCAATCCGGATTGCATGTGTTGCCACTGCCTGGGGGACCTCCTCTGCCCTTAAAGTCTCCTCCTCCTCTAATAGGCCCAGGGAAAGCTGGGCAAACTTTATAAGGTGTAAAACCCTGAAAAGGTACTGCTTTAGGATTCTCTTCATGTTCTAGTACACAAATAGAACTGGTGCATCAATTTTCATCAACTAATGATGGAATCTACTAGAAGTTGTGATTTGTTTCATTTCTTTTTGTTACATAAAAACAGCTTGTTGTCAGTTTGCTATGTAGAGGTCCAAGCATAGGTCAAACCATCAAGTAGTATGAAGGAATTTTGAAAATCGAAGTTCCACATGCTCCTCGTAGTTTAAAATGTCAGAGGTGTTTTATGAAAAAGAAATTTTAAAAAGACCTTGTTTCTTTCCCTATTCCCCAGAGGCAATTAATTCCTATTCTTTTAGCTGTTTATTTTTATTTCCATATTTCATAATAACTTTTTTGTTGTTGCTATTTATTTTCCAGTTTTAAATAGTGACCATAACAAGTGGCTTCTTACTGTAAGAGGATGATAATGTAGCTCCTACACAGTCTGACCCTACTGTCCACCAAACGCATGCAGGCAAACACACCTACACTTCTATCTTTTCATCTTTTTCTTACCCCTCCCTGTCTCAACTCTGAGATTTTCTGTTTTATCTTCCAACCTTGTGTTTTCCATTTCTGCTATCACATTTTTCATCTTAGTTAACTGTGTCATAATTGTTGGCTACACCAGTATTTCATATTTACTTCATTATAAGCATGTAAATGTTCAGAGCTGAGTTATACAATATGCAGTGATTATATTGCCTTTCCAACTTTTTATTTTCCCTGGAGTTGATAATTGTCCCCTTTTGCATTTGCTTGGTTTTCTGTATACCTGTCACTGACATGCCTTCTACATCTCTGTAAAGGTATGAATGTTCTCTCAGTTTCCTCACATCTTCTCAGTTTCACCTTCCTGGGCACGTACTTCACTGCTGTCTGACCACCCCAGCCTGGCCTTTAGGTCTGGTCCCCTGCTGTCCTCCGGGGGTCCCCACTTCGCCATCTGCTGAGGGTGTCTTCTCCTCACTCATTCCTGTGTGTTTCCTGTTTCCTTTGGCCGGGTCATCCTCTTCCTTCCTTCACTCTTATTTTGGGGCAGCACCTCCTCTGGTTACTTGCTGAAGAAGGAAGCACGGGAGATGAGTTTCTGAAACTCATATGTCTTGCATTTTGGTTAATACTGTGGCAGCTACGAACTTTAGAGAGGAATCCATCTGTCTTTAGAATTTTGAAAACCTGGTCCCCTTATCCTCTCACTTCTAATGTTCCTCTAAGAATCCAATATCATCTTGAGTCCTCATCCTTTGTGGCTTGTTTTTCTGCTTCTCAGAAAGTATTTGGGATCTTCTCTCTGTTCTTAGTATGTTGACATCTTATGAGGATATGTTCTGTGTGGGTTTTTTGATCTTCTTTTGTTAAAACCCATTTGTTAGGCACTCATGAGCCATTTCAATTTGGAAATTTGTGTTTCTTGGTTCTGGAATTTTTCTTGAATTATTTTTCATAATTTCTTTGCTTCCTTTTCCTCTATTCTTTACTTAAACTTTTATTATTCAAATTGTATTTCTTAATCTGCTAGTTTTTTTTTTTTTTTAAACTGCTTCTCTCTTTTTTCATCTTTTTTCTTACCCCTCCCCCTCAACTTTCTGGGAGACTTACTCAGTCTTATCTTCCAACCCTGAGTTTCCCATTTCCTCTATCAGATTTTTCTATTATTCTTGTTTCATGGAGTTTATTAACCCATATACCTCTCGTAATACATGGGGGATACCCGGGAACACTGCACTGCGTAACTAACTCTCTGAAATGGCTCACAGCACCACCTTACATACCATCTTCAGCTAAAGATGGAAGAGAGACAGTTTGGGGATGTTATTGTGAACCAGGTAAACAAGGGGTAAGATTGTTATGCAGGTTTAACTCCTGGCCTTTCTCTGTTGATAAATTTCTAGGGATCTAGTCATCCTGCTTCTCCTGGTAGGAGAAGAATACATCCTTACACATGGTGATTTTCTGTATAAATGTATATTTCTCTTACAGAAGAGAAATTTCCCCTGTGTCTGCTGTTCCTTAAAAATAACCAGCCTAAAATAATCCTATGCCACTAGCATATTATGGGATGGCACATTCTGTTTCCCTTCACCTGAAATCCATTTGCTTCTGGGCCTTCCCAACTAATACTTCAGGGGTCAGCTTTCCCAGATTTATGAAGTCAGTTTCCACTCCTGTTTTGCCTTCCAAACTATTGTTTTTGCTTTTTCTCCTCTCTGGGGCTTAGGCCTTTTTTCTTTTTTAAAAAGATTCTCCTGCTGGCATTTTCCTGGGGGCTCAGAGGAGCTACATGAGTAGCTTCCAGCTCTAAGAGAAAGGCTCTCAGGATACTTCCCATTCAGCCCAAATCATTTACTTTCTCCCCATCCATTCCCCAGGGTTCAGAATGTTCAGAATATTCTGACAAACCTCTCTCAAAGCTCACCAGCTGCCTTTTCATGTCATTGCCTCTTGCCGTGGTATTACATTTCTTTTGGCTTTGAATGGTGCTTTTTTTTTTTATAATTTATTTTTACATTTAAGCAAGGATCTGGATCTTGGTTTGAGTTGAGCACTTAGGTTGGGATTTCAGATGTTATCTAATGACTGTGGAGGGATTACAGGCACTTAAGGGGAAATCTGGGCCTTTCCAGTGCCCTCCAAATTCAGTAAGGCAGTCACCTATCTATTCCATGAGTGGAGCTACCTTTTCTAAAAGTTCTTACAAGTGGAGAGGCACTTGACTAGAGCATTTAAACAGAAAAAACTCACCTCTGCTCTCAGTCCTCCCAATGATACCTTCAGATTCTCATTCTTAATTTTTATGTGCCTTAGTTTCCTCACCTGTGGATATGATGATGATAGCCTTCCAATTTCCAAGTCAACTTTTTAAAATGTTTCAAAATTGTTGCTATATAAGCAGCCATCTCCATATTTCTATTTTGAGTGACTCTTGCTAAAGCTTTAATTACAGTAAACCCAACAGGATTTTCTTTTGAATCATAGGCGATGGTCAGCAAGGGGCTCAGAGTCCCACGAGCTTAGTGAAGGAGGAGATGAGAAGAAAAAACGGGACTTTCGGAAAACTGGCTTTCTCAATTTAATCAAACCCCGGACCAAACCTGAGCGGTCCTCAACAATCTTAACAGAAGAACTCTCCTCCCCCAAGGCGGGAGTCAGAAGTCCAGCTGTGGACGCCCCCAGGAAGGACACAAAGCCAGCCGAGCACAACGGCAGTGCTGATCGGATGGAGGAGATCAAAACACCTGACTCCTTAGAAGAAAGTCAAGGAGAAGATGTGGGGAAGGTGGACCGGAGTGACAGCAAGGGCAGCCCACAGGGAGGGCGAAGGTACGGGGTCCAGATGATGGGCAGTGGGCTGCTGGCGGAGATGAAAGCTAAGCAGGAGATGAAAGCCAAGGCCGCTTGCTCACTGAAGGTAAGGGAGGGGGTCTCTTTTGACTTGGTTGCCTTTGACATTTTTGTTTCCATGCAGTTTTTATGGGCAAGACAGGTACAGGAAAACAGCTTATGAGTTAGATAAAAGCCCCAAACAAATTGCTCTTTCCCAAAGGACGCAGAGCACAGACAGGACCTGGCCATATTTTTCCACCCGCACTAGGGTCACGCGCTCCCGAAGAGCCTCAGCTTGGAAGGTCGGGCAGTGGCTGAAGGTCCACCTGTCTCCCGCTCAGGTGCTCCTGTGCCTGTCACAGAAACACGTGACAGCTGTGCCAAGGATGTGCCCCACTCTGGGCAAAGACTGTTGAATCCAAATGGAGACCCAAGGGTCACTGGAGATAGAACTGACGGAGGCAAATAAAATGATTGAAACCAGATTCTAGTTCTAACCAGGGAGATGTGTTTTTCAATTATTTTCAGAGTTTATGTCCTTTTCCAAACCTGAAAGTTCCTTGCTAAATTCAAGATTTAAAAGGTGAAGTATTGTTAGAATTAATTGAATATTTGACTACAGAGATATGTTGCGTTGCTATGAAGACACATTTTACCATTTGAAAACTGCTGAGTACCCCCAATGTGATGGACATGAGTTTGAGTAGGTTCTGGGAATTGGTGATGGACAGGGAAGCCTGGCGTGCTGCAGTCCATGGGGTTGCAAAGAGTTGGACACAACTGACTGAGCTGAACTGAGTACCCCCAAATCTGCATTATGTATTTCTGAACCTCTTTTAAAAATATAAGTTGTGTATTTATTTTTCTTCCCTTTTTAACCTCTATATTTTTCCTGCCCTCAGGAAAAACTCAGGTTTTGGTGTCTGTGCACTATCTTGAGCTCATTTATGTTTATAAAACTGGGTTCTCCAGCTTTATTTAAAGTATCAGAATAAAACAGTTCATCTTAATAAACTCTTGATTTTCAGAAAGTAAGTGGTTATACCAGGACACAGAGGGCTTGTTTTGTATTACTTCTAAAGATGCTGATTGTTTCATTAAATCCTGCATCCTGCATGATTTTACAGGTATTCACCAGAGTTTTTCCACCAACACCACCACTGTTCTCTAGCAATTTTCTATTTACAGATCCCTCCTAACTCACTCATTAACTCTCAGAAGAGAGTTGGGATAAAACTATATTCTGATAACAAAGGGAGGCACACTGTGGCCTTCACTGGCCAGAATTCTGAGTAAATACTGTGACCACATCTTTGGTGAGTCAGATGCCCAAGGAAATGTTTACATTTTAGTCTGTGGTATAGACTTTCTTTACAATAAGGAATGTGCTGTTTTGAATAATGAGCTGTTTATTTTATCACTGTTTCCATCGATGAATATAGCTGTCTTTTGGTAGAAAGATGAGAAGTGCTGGAGAGTTTTTTTTTCCTTGTGCTCTGGATTTGATAAATAGATGGGCTCCAAGTGACAAAATTCTTAGGATTTAAGCTGCTCAAGACATACACCAGTGATCTGAAAGCGCCATCTAGTGTTTCCTGTAGTTTTGTCTCAGCAGCAGAGCCTCAGGGAGACGAAGTCAGGTACAGTCAATGTCATGGCAGGAGAGTTAAGGAGCCATCATTTGTTGCCACTTAAGATCTGCTTTGTTCTTTCTCTTGACACTGTAAATAACTATGCACTTTTGCGGTGGGGTGCTTGAATTTTTTAGAAACTTGGGAATGATGCTGTCTCCCAGGATTCTTCCAGCCTGACCTTGAGCAGCACAGAACGGTTGGATGGAGGTGGGGCTGGTAAGTCAGGCCACTGCCATCACTCCCTTAGGACAAACTATTACCTTCTGGTCCCAGGAGTTACATGTGATCGACAGAAGGAAAATAAAGATGGAGAGCAAGAATGGACCTTGACTTTCCCTAGAAGACCACAGCCCTTCACCTGCCCCAGCTCCACTTAGGGGTTCATTCCCACCACAATAACCTAGCACCTGGACAAGGCACCTTTCCTGATTCCACAAAGGGAAGAGATTTCCTTGAGAAGAACTCCTAAACTGGGGGCATTTGGGGAGGGGAGAAAGAGAGGGGACATGGCTGATGAAATCAATTATTATTGGAATGTAATTGACTAAGAACACCGAGTTAGCTCCAGGCACACACCAAGGTGATTTGATTTCTATTACAAAGTGGTCATCCTGGCAAGTCTAGTTACCATTTGTCACCATATGAAGTTATTACAGTATTAGTGACTGTGTTCCTTCCCCAGGCTGTGCATTTCATCCCTGTGGTACACTTATTTTGTCTCCAGAAGTTTGTGCCTCTTAATCTCCCTCACCCCTCTACCCCTCTGGTAACTACCTGCTTGTTTCCTGTATCCATGAGTCTGTTTTGCTGATGTTTTTAAAAATAAGCCACATATAGTATATAGCAGGGAGCCCTTTTAATTGACATGAAGGAATGCTTTTTTCTCTCAGCTATTATTCTATCCATGAATATTCAACATCCTTTGTCCCTTTGACTTTTTAGGTGTAGTAAGAGAGAGACTTTAGATGGAAACTGGAGAGTAACTTGTTAATTACCTCATTTTGCTGTTTGATGTTCTTGTGTTGAACTTTAGCATTTTCATAAGGAAAGAGACTATTACTTACGTTCAGCCAGTTTATATTTTCCTGTTATCTGGATAAATTATGGCAACAGGAGATGATGCTTCTGGAGTGGTTTTCACTAAACATGAGGTTTGGGACATAGTCCTCCTCTCCCAGAGCCTGCAGCCCAACTCCAGAGTGTCGTCCAGAACAGAGGAGCCTACAGTTGGTTATACTGTACCTTGTGCCAGATCTAAGAAAGATCTGAGTGCTTCAAATGTGTTGAGACCAGCTCTTGCCCCTGTATGCCCCTATGGGCATGTACCCTGTTAAACATGAGGCTTGTCATCCGTGGAATAGTCAGAAGTGATCAGAAGAGTGCCATCGAGTTCACTGTTTTTCTACCAAGAATCTTAGTTTTCCACCAGTCTGCTTTGATTCTGAAAACATGCTAGAATAGCGTGTTTCTGTTCTAAAATATCTTTGGTGACAGATACAGAAAACAAACTAAGGGTTACCAGTGGGGAGGGGCCGGGAGGGAGGGGCAAGACTGGGGAAGGGGATTAAGAGATACAGCCTGCCAGGTACAAAATAAGATACAGGCTATAATGCACAGCACAGGGAATATAGCCAGTATTTTATAAAACTATATTATGTGGAATTTAGTCTATAAAAATATTGAATCACTGTTGTACACATGAAACAAATATTGTAAGTCAACTATACTTCTATTAAATAAAATAGCTGGGAAATTATAAACAGCTATAGAAGTCTCTAAAGGACTGGTTTCTTTCACCTTTGAGTTTTACAGTAAAGTGTGTTTTTTGTGCCCGTTTTCATTTTAGTGCCTAAAGTGCATCCAGAGAACCGCTTCGGTTTGGGAACCCCAGAAAAGAATGCCAAAGCTGAGCTCAAGGCGGAGGCGGGCTCTAAGCCCCGGAGCTTTTCCAGCAGGCCCACCAGCCCGAAGCCCCTCTTGCAGGCCCCCAAACCCAACCTGGCAGCACGGCCCACCATTCCGCAGAAACCAAGAACTGCCTCGCGGCCTGGTAAGGACTGTTTTTTGCTGGTCGGGAAGTAACACTATGATTAGATGGCTTCCCAAGCTGGAGGGCCTGGGCCTCCACAGATGATTTCCAGAGTGTCTGGTGAACATGACTGGGGTGGGTGGGGAGGTGTCTGCAGAAGAGAGCTGTGAGAAACCTGTTAAAGTGACTGAGGCTGAGGGGCTCCTTCATTCAGTACGCAGGTAACCACTCAGGGACCGTCCTTGCAACTCAGGGCTGTGGGTCGAAGGCAGGACAGTGAAAGCGCCCCTACGTGGTGCTTGCCCCCGGAGGTGCTTGCTGTAGCTTTCTGCAAGCTGAGTCCAGGTGCTCAGACCCTTGAGAAAGCCACAGGTTAAGGATGAGAGCCACAATTAGGGAAACAGTAAGTTGCTCTGTTTTTATCCGATATCCTGTGAAATACTTAGGGTTTAGAACAGGGCTGGGCAAACTAAGGACCTGTTTTTGTAGATAACATGTCAGAGGCACACAGCCCCCACTGTCCGTGTGTACACACACACCCACACACTGAGAATTAGCCTTGCTGGTGACAGAGCAGAGAAAGGGAGTATAACTCAGTTTTTCCTTTCAACCAGACTGAAACAGGACAGCCTTCAGAAATAAGACGAGCTGTTTCGCCATCTTTTATCTTAGCAGGTCATTTAATCTCTCCAGTTGTACACTGTTCACAACAGTCCTTTCTGGTCCTTAGAGTCTATTATTTTAAGTTATTCTAACTGATCTCAGTAAGTATATGTAGGTACACGCACCCCCACTCCTGAAAGTACGAATCTATAGTAATCTATAGACAGTGATCTATATATATGGTGACCACTGTACTGGATTTGAGAGCAGGTAAAGTCAGTGGGTTATAACCATCACTTATTTTAAGAAAATCTAATGGCCTTTGAGGCAGAAGGAGTATTTAGTTCACCTACAGTCTAATTTTCAAATATCAGCTCATTGAAATTCTGAAATGGAAATTCTGTCTGCAAGATATATTCATACCCATAGATTTTTAACTCTTTGTAAGTTTTAATTTTTCTTTCTATTGTTTGTAACTTCACTGGGCTATGAAACTAATTTTTGGCCAGAAAAACTATGATATTTTTAAAAAGATTAGTCATTTGTATTTAAAGACCAAGCCAGCTTATGCTTTAGGAATCCAGTTTGATGGGTGTCTGTGTGTCTCCACAGAGGATGTCCCAGACTCTCCATCCAGTCCGGGTTCTCCTAAAGTCGCTCTTCTTCCGCCTGTTTTGAAAAAAAGTTCCTTCAGACAAAGAGAGAGATGGCCAGGGCAGCCCGCAGCCCAGTCCTAGGACCTTTTCCCGGGAAGGTAAGATATTTTTTTTTTCTGCGCTAGCTCTCCTCAAGGAGAGTCATTTCTAGAGAAAGGAATTCATCTTGGTTAGAGTCTGTCAGCCAGCATCCTCTGGATTACATTTTGGAACTAGAGCAGACTTGATTCAACATTGTTGGTGACACTAGGTCTTAAAGACTGTATACAAAGAGTAAAAGCGTAACTGAGTCACTCAGCCCAAAGGTCTTGGGAAGAGTAATCTCTAGATGCTCTTGAACTGACCCCTCGTGCATTAGGAGTGCCAACAACATTGTTTTGTGACTGACTGGCGCAACCTGTAGGTTTCTACGTTCCACTGTTTCTCAGAAGAGCTCCCCCTGGTGGTCAGTTGCTGTCACTATGGTTCAGGAGTGGCTCTCACAGGCTTGGGGGACCTGGTGGATGGTTAGCTTGCGTGGTCGTGAAGTCAGATGATCCTCATTCTCAGAAGTGTCACCTGCATGGATGTTCTCAGAGCACTGTCACACCAGTTTGTGTCTTTTCTGTTTCTTTTACTTTGCTCGGGTGGAAGCAGAGCAAGATAATCCCAGGGCTTGAATGCTGTCTCCCAGAAACAGATCAAATAATGTTGTCTGTGGAGGCGAGGTGTGTTTTGGCTGACTTTTGCACCCCATCTTGTCTCTCTCCACTTCTCCCATTTTGTTCAATGTGCAGTTATGTCTATCATAAAGTGTAATGGCCAACTCTAAGCCCCACCTATTAAATTATCTGGAGCCATTGTTGCCCGTGTCCAGATAGCTCTCAGCATGGTTTGGGGTTGCTTGGTTTTATTTTTAGATTGTTTGATGCTTTAGAATTCTCTGATCGCCCTGATTGTGACATCTTCCTACCTTGGCTCATTTTCTTTTGGGTTGAAATTAATGGAAAGTGTTTCTGAGTACACTCTTTATTGATCGAGAGTCTCATAAAAAATAGCACAGCCTGCTTCCTTATCTCCATTCTGCAGATTTATTTGATGGGTACAAACTTCACTCACCTACTGGCTGTAAATAAAGAAGCTGAGGGTATTTGACCAAAGCTGATAAACCAGTCTGTCAAACAGAGAAACTAAAGCCAATGAATGATGGCTGACACAGTCATTTGACACTAGGTGATCAATAAATACAGAATTCAGTGTTATAGCCACAGCCTTTGAAAGCCTTGGTCTAGAAAGAGGAATCGGTGGTGGTGTCAGGTCAGAGTGACTGCCTGCTCAAACCAGGCAGTCAAGTCCCTTCCCCATCCTACCCTCATTTTTGCCTTTCTGCAATTGCTGTCTTTGTGTCTTTACTTACAAGGAAGCTTTGAAAAATGTCTGAAAGAATTTTGTTGGTGAGAAATGGGAAGGCATGGAGGAGTAGTGAGGGTAAGTAGGAATGTTTGTCTTGTCAAAAGCAATTGGAAATATGGATGGATTGAAAAGAAAAGGGCTGAGGGCTGAACAAGAAATAATTGCTTAATGGTTTTGAAAAATGACGTTTTCTAAGATGCCTAAGACGAGGCCCAGAGTAACCCACTAGTCTCCCGAGTGAAAGAGCGTGTCCATGGAGCCTCTAGCGTTAACCAAGATGGTGAAATGCTAGATGCTACAGGCAGGTCCTTGGCTGCTTTGGGAAAGTTAGGTGTTCTTTCCCTGGGAACTTAGGAATGAATGTGTTGCTTTTCAAACGTATCAGGGCTTCACAGGTAGATGCTTGATTCCTTTCCCCACTCTCCCAATAGCAAATACTATGGATGGTTCACACCCCCATCTTTCCAGCTGAAGACTGGAGAGTTATGGAAATCACTGCTTTCCCATCTGGGATCCAGGATAATCTCTGAGATCATTCTGATGGTGTTGCTTGAAACTGAAATGGGACTCAAAAATATACATGAGGTCTCAGAACAGTTGGTAAATGTCAGAGGTGGTAATGTTTTGATTTCAGTTTATTTTTCAGCTTGTCCACTAAGCTGGCCCAGGAATGAGAGCCACTTGTGAGCCCTCTTTTCCTTTAGAACACTGTTTCTGTTGTTCCCATTCCTACTTTCTTGTACATTATTCATGCCGGTTACTTCATTTCCTTGTTCTGTGCCTCCCTCTGGACTAGCGTGCCCAACTCATTTCTGAATCAGGTAAACGGCTGTGCTTCTTCTGGATTATTCCATAGTGAATGTGAATTTCGTAAATCCATCTTGGAATTGAAATAGTAACGCGGGGGCCTTTCTGTTAGTTATATTTTGGGGGCAGACTTGGAGCTCACCTCATTTTGCACGACATTTCCATAATGTTGGCTGTTGAATTCTGTAGATAATGGTGTATCTGTTCAGGACCAACACTGGAGGTACCTTGAATCTTAAGTGGGGTGGGTAAGCTGATATTTAAGTTTTAATATTAATATTTTTTAATATTAATGTCAACACGTTGATGTATTTGCTACTATAAAGGGTAAAATGGATCCCTTTTCCTCAGTAGTGCAAAGAGGAGATTATTACAAAAGGCATTCAGATCATGACAGTGGCAAGCCTTCCGGTAGAGGGAAAAGACCTTCAAAACTGTACTCCACCATTGCAGAAGAGGAAGTGAATGCAATTGAGCACAGGAAGTCACAGCCAACAAATGGTTAGAGTCTTCACTTATCATCCCTCACTGTCCCAAAGCTTATGAACTGGCACTAACAAAAGCAAACTTTAATTGAACGTAACTTCTATCCTGGTACTGGGTCAGAGATTGTTCATCCAATTGATCTTTTTTTTTCTCTAAATGGCAGCAGGATGGTCTTTCCATTGGGGCACAAAAAGTATTAACTTAAAAACTAAAACCAGAAATTCTTACAAGGAGGACCAAGTTACTTGGGATTATGGTGACTTGTCCTTTCAAATTTTTGTGATCATGGAGGTTGATCTTTATATTTGGGGTCATGTCTCCTCTTCTCTTCCTTTCTCTCTTTACTCTTCTCATGGTTACCTCTAGAGAATGTTGGCCAAACAGCTTACCTTACACTCTCCTAGCAAAGGATACAGGTTATCTTTCAGTGGACACTTTGTTAACCCTATAGGAAGAAAGGAAAAGTACCAATTTACTTTTCAACCTCTTATTTTACAACAGTTACCCAATAACTGTCTTCCACTCGACACTGTGTACATCCTGTAAAGTTCTGTTCAGGTGAGGACAGTCCCAGGAAATGGATTTTAAATCAGTTTTTATCTCCAGTGGGAAATTTTAGAATAAGTACTGCTGACTCAGAGAGGAAATGGCTTTTCTATGACTAAGTATTCATCATCTTCCTGGTTAATAGCTTTTTATAAATATGACTTAAAGTCTTTTAAAGGAAGTTTTAGTATCATGAAAGAAATATTTTGATATCTGAAGCTTCTTTAAGGGATTTCTTCCCTTGGAATAGGCTTTTTTTCACCCTCCCTGTAATACTTTATCAGATGGTAACATATGAGGGTAGGTGGCTCCAGGGATAAAGTGCCCATAGTCTAGCCATAATCCCACATCCCTTACTGCCTCTTCAGAAAGCATCCCAGCAGGTAGGTCAGTGGAAGTGAACTTAAAATAGGGATGATTTCCATTTATTGAAAAAGGCTAAACCATTCTCAAGCCTTTGATCTACCTTATAGCTTAGTAGCCCGGTGAGTTACGACTTCTCGTAGGAACTGTTGTCTTTGAGGACTTTCTCTGACACAGTTAAAAACCAGAACGGAGCAAGCATCTACCAGTCTCCCACCAGCAACAGCATTGGAGTCAGCCTTCTTGACCAGACTGTGAGATAAGCCATGTTTTCTTGGCCCAGCACACAGTAGCCAGGTGGCAGGGTGGCGGTAAGGACATGGCCCACTGCATAAAGAAAGCAACATTCTGTTTGGGCTGGGTAGCACCTGCCCTAGAGGAAAACAACTGACTTGTTTCTTGATTTTTAAAGGGCTTCCTGTGGTAGGTGTGTTCATAGTCACACAGTTACATAGCTTCTCTCTGCAAGAGATTTTTCAGTATTTTCAAGAAAATCTGTTATCTTCAAATCATATAAATTACAATAAGACATTTTCTAAAAGAAGAGAATTTATATTAAATCAGAAGCTCTATGTTGCCTCTTTTGATAAGGACACCCAAATTTACCTGGATGTTGCTAGATTTTGGAAATTTACATTTGAGCTCTTACATCAGTTGTCTTATAATCATTTGTTGTCAACAAAGCACCCTTCATGCAATGTAACATTCATTTTTCAAGTGACCACCAACAGAACTTTATATAAACAACACATGGATGAAGAGCCCACCTGCCAGTACCACACTGATCATCCAGTGACGTTTTGAGTTAGAGTAAAAATAAGATGAAGCCATAGAAAAGCCGAATCCTAGAAAGGCAAGAAATTCTGTCTCTGAATTTTTTTTTTTTTTTTTTTTGATGACCTCTTTGGTTTAAAACTCTCATTGTGATGGGCTACGTCAAATTTTGATGGAATTCAATAGGACCATCTTGCTCTGCTTTCCTGCCTAGATTTCTTGAGATATGAACAGGAACCAAAAGCATAATTTTTAAAGGAGCTTCAGTTAAAATAATCTGATGTACATTTTAATCTTGTTTTGTTAGTGCCGATTCTCAGCACTTGTCTTCACCCCTGAGAACTGCATTGCAGTCTGCTTTCTGAATAGTTTGGTTAACAAATGCAATTAGCAGAGCAATTCTATTAAACCACAGTGTGTAGTTTTCTTTAAGTATTTTAAGAGCAGCTTTGTTTATGCTAAAACAGCTCTCTTACCTTCCTAAATCATTTCTCTGTGAAACAAACAGAAGCTATTGTTCTCAAAGCATGCTGCCTATTTTTATCAAGATTATTACGTTTTAATTATGTGGCTATTTTAATATTGGTTTGACAGGTAAAATGCTTACTTTCTTTTCCTGGAAGTATTTGTAATTGCATTTTTCAAATTTCATATCATTTCCTCTCTACGTTTAATATAAGCTGTGATGTCTTCATTAGAGTATGTCCTATTTTCTTGAAGAAAAGAGTTGGTTTTGACATTGTATGCATTGTAATGTATCCTATTTGGACAGGCCATCCTATTCTGAGATTCCTATAGTGTATCACTTGCCTCTTCCATAATTCAGCCTATAGCCAACAAATATTTGGTTGTGGCTAATAATCTGTAACCCAGTGCTATGTTCCCCATTTCTCACCAGATCTGGGTTCTACTACCTCTATGTGAATCCTTCGAAAGAAATTTAACAGTTCATTGACACTTTTCGGTGCTTGTCAGAAAATATTTCAAAAAAACAAGGCCAACTACAGATTATTATTTTAAGGTCATCATGTTTTCTCCTGGGAAATATGAGTGTCAGTGGAGCTTAAAATAGAGAAACCTGAAATTTTTATATCAATCTCTAATTCTGAATTTATATGCACATTTCACATGCTCTAAAATTAGCATATATATGTATTTGCATATATATGCAAACTCGGATCATTTTCAAGAATGACAGATTTCACATTTGAGCCTCTCTATCAGTTATCAACACTGAAGACAGGATATGAATATACATAGACTGTTTCTGTTGAATAAATTGCCTGTTTACTTAGGTATCTTTTATAATTTTAATGATACCTGGAATGGTAATAAATGTGTATAGACACATAATAGAGAAGCTCTTGAACTTTAATGTATGAATTGTTGCATTAAAGAAATGTAGTAAAACAGTCTTTAAAACAATTATCAAGTCAAGCATTAAATCAGGCTGCCTAAGAGAAAGTTTCTCTAAATTAGTAAAAGTCTGAATTCAGAAATACTGAACCTACTTAAATATAATTGTAATTTTGTAATTACTGTCCTAATTACATGCAATCAAATAATGCTGCTTAAAGGCTGGAAAACAAATGAAAAAGAACATGTCTCCTACTAAAGTTGTTTGCACTAGCACTCTGGACTAATACCAAGTGCTTTGGCTTTCAAGCTCAAACAAGTGTGTTGTGCAAACAGTTCCTTGATCTCTCCATGCCTCAGTTTTCCTGTCCAAGAATGGTGCCTTACTATGATACAAAGAAAACGTCAGCCTGGTACTAGACCCATTATCACATTGACAACTGGTAGAGTTAAATCAATGAAAGTGAATATTTTAGAAAGAATTTTTAAATAATGTCACCACCATAGTGAATTGCATTGACAGTCCTCTGGAAATAGCATATCATTATTCCTCTCAGTGACTATGTCAGGCAAATTAGAAGTTTTGCTTTCACGACCGGTACCAGGTTGGCTCTATGTCACCAACTCAGAAACCAGCCTGTTAACTTGCGTCCCCCTGCCCCCCCCCCCCACCCCCCCCCCGGCCTGGAGGACTCAGAAGCTAGCGTCACTTGGATGGAGACTGAAGGACAGTCTTACTTTTTGCAGGAAAATTCCTGTGTTGGATTGGTACTCTATTTTGGTTAGTCCTGGTCCAGGGTTCTTGGTTTTTATCTGTGACAGAAATGTATTTGATTGCAGGAATTTCTCCATTTTTAGAGGGTATTCTTGATGTCATATCATGTGACATCAATTAGACCTGGGACTCTGAGGATATTATAAATATTGGGAAGGATGAAAGTTTTTAATATAAGAAAGAAAGTTAATACGTTTGCTCTGAAGATAAACAAACACTATATCAGCATACTTCTCCTTTGAATTTGTAGTGTTGGAAACCTGAGGAATACTTATTTTAGTTTTAAAATGAATAAGATTTTCTAGCCGATTTCACTAGTAATCTGTTTTGAGGTTAGATTATTGCAAAGTATTTTAAGATCAAAATATAGTAAATTTTCTCTGCTAACCCCTGTTCATAGTACACAGATACAAGTTCAGAACTTAAATATTGAGTATTACTATCAAATTACTTTGTGAAAAAGGGAAAATTATTTATAGAAAATTACTTAACCTTTTCTCCCCAAACCTGGCTTGTTAACAACTTTCAAAGGACCAAACACCTTTTTTTTTTACCCGAATCAAGCTAAAATAAAATTTCAATATAATATTTATTCTTTGCTTTTCCCTTCCATCTGAGAATTTGCTCAAAACTGTTGAGTTAAAAAGTCAAAAGTTTTATAAAAATTATTTTATCATGAAATTTTATTCTTTTGAGTAAATTTAATGTAATTAACTAAAATTTAAATTTTTATCGTGTAGCAATCAGAATCTGGCTCTGACAGCAGGATTGGCAAGAGAAGTACTTTATTATGTTTGCATTTTGCTTATTAGGTTTTATGAGATTTCACTTCCTAAAACAACATTCCTTAGCAGATGAAACATTTAAATAGCCAGTTCCTGGCAAGATGAACTTTTTTTAACATAATGCTAACATCAAAATGATTCAAAGCATCAAATGAACCCTCTTGGTTTACCAGGACTGTGTTCCTTGTTGGATATTGAAACTTCTGAGTAGTGAAGTAGCCGCACTCTTTCAAGCCACACAAAGTGCATGGGGTTTGGTATTTTTCGCTTTTAAGTGACATCTCTACAATAGACCTGGTGAGTAATATTTAATCACTCTTAACAGCCATGCTGGAGTATGGCATCTGGACCTTTTCCAAGGTACAGTACCAGAGAAGCTATGACCTAGTTGGAAAGAACATGGATTTTGGAGAAAGATTGAATTTAAATCCTGATTCCAAGTGTTATAGAACCTACCCAGTAGTTGCGGAGAGTCACAGTGATGAGAGAGAGCGCCTGGCAGGACACATCACGAAGGCTCAGTCCGGTGATTGTTCTCTCATCACTGCTCTGTAGATCCCCTGTGTTCATATGTGATCAGAACAGGCAACAAGCGCGGCAGTTTTTTTACCTGGAAGCTGTTCCTAAAGGATTGAATAGAGGCAGCATTAATTAATTTCCACAAGACTTTATTCCATTTCCTAGAGAGTGAAACTGAGTTTTCTGAGACACAGAAAGGCCTGACAAAGATCACTGGGGCGCCTCCTCATATCCTGTCCTTGAAGCAGGGATTGCCAACCCTAAATGGTGTGCAGAAGGCAACGGATGGAATATCTGTCCAGCAGTGCCGCCTCTGGGCTGTGTTTCTGTGCCGTGTGACCGAGGAGGTCCCCTGGGACAGAGTGGCTTCCGGGTGCTCCCCCTTCCTGGCTTCTCCCTGTGCTCCCACCCCCACCCTCCCCTGCTGGGGTCCTCACCCTCAGATGGTCACCTGCATCTATGAGAGGCTCACCCTCTCATAGACTGGGGGTTTTTATGTTTTCTGTGTTGTTTTGTTTTTAATTTCTGTTTAGAGTCTTGAAATGTACTTGGAAAATTGTTTCTGAGAAAGTTCATCTCAAACCCTCCCAAGTTTTTCAGGGCCCCTGCCTATCTCACCCCACCAGCATCTCCTTGTTCATCAACTGTAACGACTTTCTTCCCTTCCTTTCAGTGTCCAGGAGAAGCTGGAGCCAGCAGGCCCAGGAGAGTCAAGAGCAAAAGCAGTGGGCCTCCAGCAAAGATGGCCAGCCAGGCAGCAAATGCAGTGACTCTGGGGAAGAAGCAGAAAGAGAGTATATTTTTGTGTAATGCTCACCCACGCAGAAGTCTTACTGTGAGGGGCGCTTCTGTTAGCCATCAGAGAGGAACAAAGGGCAACATCTC
The DNA here is from genome assembly GCA_917880005.1 of Nanger dama. NCBI lineage: Eukaryota > Metazoa > Chordata > Mammalia > Artiodactyla > Bovidae > Nanger > Nanger dama. The sequence continues at coordinate 5,609,479 of CAKJTW010000032.1, read as the reverse complement.
TTCTTCTAAGCATTTGTCTCTTGGTGCTTTTTTCTTTCTCCTTTTTCGAGAACCAAAACAAATCCATTTCTTGGGAATCAAAGCACAGGTTTGATCTTTCCCAACCCTTGGCATTTGATTTCTATGCATTCCTTCATCTGCCTTCAACGAACGCCAGCATTATCCCGTGGGCCCTACTTGAATTTCTCTGAGGCAGCTAAAGGTTGTCCCGTCAGATGAGTTTGGGGGAGGTAAACGAGGTAACTGGACACATACTCATGAGTAACACCACCCAGCTGACTGTACCTGTGTCAAACCTGCACTTGATAGAGCAATTTATTCTTGATGTATGCGATTGCACACTGTAATTAACAGAGCACACTAATAATTTGTATAAATTATATATATCAGATCTTGGGTATGGTTTTTACATTCTCCCATGGGGAACTTCATCCTTCCTGATGTGGAATTGTACATTTAAATTTGGTACGGTGACCTTTGTGATACCACCACCAAGTGAGTTAAGAACCGAATGAAAGGCCCACGGCTGATTTTACCATGCTCCCAGATTAATGTATATAGTTGATTGGAATGAGGTTTTATGAATATTCATTTTTTTGAAGGCCTTTAATTTCTGTTCTGCATATTAGCTTTTAATGTGTGATTAAGAGAATACTTTGACACCTGTAAAAATCAAAATACTACTTTTTAAGACATTTCACAAATATTCACTTACATTACAGGCTGAGGTATTTTATTCCTATGTATATTTATACCAATAAAATGATTTTACAAGTGGAATTTTTACTGTCTCCAATGATTTTGTAGTGAGGATTGGCTTGTGGTGATGAGCTTTGTTTTCTAAAAATCCAGAATAATCACAGTTCCCAGATAATCAAAAACCTATTACATTCTAAATAAATGCAACTTGCTGATTTAATGGCCTGCTCTTACCTTTGGGGAAAAGATGAAATTCATCAAAAGGTTATGAGAGTCCACAAGAGCCCACTCATCAGGCCAGATTAATGGAGTCGGGTCTGGGGTCTCTCTGAAAAATACCAAGGCACTGTGAGATGAGCAGGACGATTGCTGGGAGGAGTCTGGGAATCGTCACCAAATGAGAAGTTACAGATCATGGTTTTCCTTCCGGTGCCATGTGCAGGCCCTTAACTAAGAATGAGGCTATTGGTAATTCACACTGCATCTCAGGTGTACCTAACAGGGGCTCAAAACCTAGGAATCACTTTGTTTTAAGGATGCATTCTTTGTATAGTTAGACTGGGCAGGCTGACCTTTCATTTTCCCTTAGTTTAGCGTTGGATGGTCTGGGTCCACTTAACACCTGCTGTCTGGCCGAAGATTGGTGAGGCACGTGTCAGGTGTTGGAAAGAAGTCAATGCAATTAAAAACGGCCACTGAAAATTCAGGAAGAGGAAAACAGACACCTGGTTAATTAGAAGGGGAGATCCACCCTGTGGCAGGAAAGATGTCACACATTTGACCCTGCCTCGTGCTGGCTCATTTCCCTGTGTGCTCCAGCTGCTTCTGTTCACAATCCACTTTCTCTCACACTGTGTGCAAAACAGTGTTCCCAAATTTTGGAAGTTTGAAGGGAAAAGAATGATTCATTTTATCTTTGCAAAATAAAATGTATGGAAAAATTACAACAGAAAATCGCAGGAGGCAGGACAGCCCTGATTTTTCAGTGTTACACCCATCTTCGATCCCAAATGTGTGGACTTCCGTGTTGGTCCAGTGGTGGAGGCTCCATGCTCCCAAAGCAGAGGGCCGGGATTCAATCTCTGGTCAAGGAACTGGATCCCCAAGCTGCAAGTATGATCTGATACACGGCAACTAAGACCCAGCACAGCCCATTAAAAAAAAAAAAACCACCCTGAGTGGACAAATCCTAAATTGAGATGGCCATGAAAAGATTTAGCATTTCTTGCTCTGGAGTAAAAGCACTGCTCAAGTGTGACCCTGCAGTAGGAACCACATAGTGTTCATTTTCAGCCGGTCCCTCTCTTTCTGCAGAGCAAGAATGTTAACCAACACCACCTCTGGCTTGTTGAAGGAACCCAGTGGGAGTTCTTGGTGGAAGGTTGTAGACTGAGTGTGACCCTCATTTCCACTGTATAAGGTGCTAAGGAAATAGAGATTTCAGACCCTCAAGGTTGTCACTACTATGTTTGGGGTTCTGCTCTTCCTAAGGTACACAGTCCACTAGAAACCTGTATTCACAACACTCACGTCTTTAGCCCAGAACCCAAACCCTTGGCCAAACTGCTGAAGACCAGAGTAGGAGACGAAGGAAGACAAAGGAAAACAGAAGGATGAAGGGTGGGTTTTTTTTTCCTTAGATTTTGATTTTTCTTTCTCTCTCCTGAGTTTTAACTGGACAAAATAAAACTATAAAATCCATGCTATGGTCTCTTCAATAAGTGGTGCTGGGAAAACTGGACAGCTATATGTAAAAGAATGAAATTAGAACACTTCATTATAATATACACAAAAATAAACTCAAAATGGATTAAAGAACTAGGTGCAAGCCCAAAGAGAAAAACATCAGCAGAACACTGACATAAATCACAGCAAGATCTTTTTGAATAATGAAAACAAAACCAAACGAATGGGACCTAATTAAACTTAAAAGCTTCTGCACAGCAAAGGAAACTGTAAACAAAACAAAAAGATAACCCCCAGAATGCAAGAAAATATTTGCAAACACGAGATTAATCTCCAAAATATATAAACATCTCATTCAGCTCAATGTCAAAAAAGCAAACAACCCAATCAAAAAATGGGTGGAAGATCTAGACATTTCTCCAAAGAAATACAGATGGCCAAAAACACATGAAAAGATGCTCCCAACAACACTAATTATTAAAGAAATGCAAATCAGAACTACAATGAGATATCACCTCACACCAGTCAGAATGGCCATCATCAAAAAATAAATGCTGGAGAGGATGTGAAGAGAAGGGAACCTTCCTAAACTGTTGATGGCAAAGTGAATTGGTACAATCACTATGGAGGATAGTATGGAGGTTCCTTAAAAAACTAAAGATAGAGCTACCATATGATCCTGCAATCTCACCGCTGTGCATATATCTGGAGAAGAACAGGGTCTGAAGGGATACTTGGTACCTCAGCGTTCATTGTAGCACTGTTTACAATAGCCAGGGCATGGAAACAATGTAAATGTCCACTGACATAAGGATAAAGAAAATGTGGCACAAATATGCAATGGAATGTTATTTGGCTATTAAAAGGATGAGATAATGCCATTTGCAGCAACATGGACGGACCTAGAGATTGTCGTACTGAGTAGTTAGAGCAATGCATAAAACCAGTGCCTGTGGTTCCTGACCTGGCCGGCAGGACCACACCGCCTGTCCCCTTGCAGTTCTCACAGCTGGTGCTAAGGGCTGGAGAGGCCGTATAACAACAGACCTCAGGGTTAGCAGAATGGCGCCCCTCTCTAGTAGGGGGCCTGGATTACTTACCTTAGTCCTGTTAGGTAAGTGGACTCTTAGGTGGCCCTCTTAGGTGGGGCCAGGAAGGAGAAGACAGGTGAAACCTGTTAAGTCCTTTTCTAATCCTCTTTGCCACAAGGGGGCAAACCCGAACCATGGAGACGTAGCTGCCAGTCTCAGGACCATGTTGTGTAGTATGCTCCTGGAGTGGATACTGCGACAAGGACAAGAGTGTCATTGTCCTGACCAGCAGCTGGCATGGTCCTGCGGTAGTCGACTGCTGAACTGGACGGCGTTGACCAGTTGCCACTGCGTTACCATGGTGTCAGCGCTGTGACCAGCGCTCCTGGGAGGTGTCCACAAGATGAGGGAGTGGGTTTCCCATCTCAGTTGTTGAAGCAGCTCATCCACAGCCCAGCAGCAGTAGGGTTGGGAGGCAGGGGGAGATGGTGCGCGTCGTTCTCATCAGCCCACTCCTGAACTTCATGGCCGACAAAGTGGATTCCCTGGCCCCTCTGATGTCCATGGGGGTCCTGTGTGTTGTGCATCCAGCACTTCTAGCCCTCAACAGTGTTTTTATGCCTTGCTGAACCACCTGGGTGGGCGTGGTATATTGATCAGGGTAGCTTACGCATCTGAAGCCAGGTCCTGGAGCAACAGCCCAACGGTGTGGAGCAGCTGGTGAGCAGGACAGGGCAGCAGTCTTTGCTACGGAGGAGTGGGGTGGGTGGGTAGGCTGCCATTTATAGGGGGGATTGACATCAGATTGGCTCATCAGTAACCAGGGAAACCAGGAGCAGGGCATGTCCTTCACAGCCCCTCAGAAAATTTAGTTTCTTGTGATAAGGACATTTATGATTTACTCTCTTGGTAGCTTTCAAATATGCAATACAGTACTCCTGACCTCAGTCACCATGCTGTACATTATATTCCCAGGAGTCTTAGGGGGTCTCTCTATTAATCATGTCTTTTTATTTTTCTAAGACTCCTAGTTGGAAGGGTGGTGCATGTGGGGAGAAGGTCTGCTTCTATAGCTTCCTATGAGAGCAAATTGACAGTCCCTTAGCAAACACCTGAGTAGATGGATGGGCTGGGCCTACAGACCCTAACATCCAGATAAAAAGTTAGGCCTTTGGGGTATCTCCCCAGCACCCTGGTCTTTTCCCATCCTTCTCCATATCCCTTGTCCTCCTGCTGGGCTAGTGGGTGGGAAAGGGGTTCAGTGTGCCTGGATTTGTGGGTTCTGTGGACCTCAGAGGCCCAAGGAGAGCAGCAGAGGGTCAGAAATGAGCACCCCTAGTGGCCCTGGGTCTGAGGGCAATCTTACCATCCAGGAGGGACCCAAGAGGCCTCAGGGATTGAACCTGTCCAAGAAGGAAAGCAATCAACTTACTTCTGTTGCAGAAGAACTGCCCGCTCTGGGAGGATCCCCCTGCAGACAGCTCATCCAGAACGAGTTTTGTCAGCCACTCTAACCCTTGAATAGCTTTTAAAAAAAAAAAAAAACCCCAAACCCTCTGTGTCACTAGTGAGTTCAGTTGAAAAGGGAGGAGGAGATAAAAACAAATAGTTCAGGGAGCAGGAACATGTTAATGAGATTGATTCTTCCTGGAAAGGACAGGAGGAAGAAACTTCCACTCCACTAAATCCAATTTTATTTAATTGAAAACTGGCCTGAAGTTAGCTTTCCTATCAATCCTGAAAGGCAAACACAGCAGGACCCCGAGGTGAACAAGGGGAGGTGGGCAGATCCCAGACTCCTGGCACCAGCAGTGAAGCACGAGGAGTCATAGTGACCGTGACCGACACAAGTAAAGCAGCAAGAACCCGTGCACCACGTGACTGTTTCGCAAATTTCACACTGGCATCTTGCTTTTGAAATTCCAAGTATTCAGGCTGTGGGAGCAGGGATAGGTGACCACTAGCATGACCACTAGCATGCAAGTGGCCCCCTTGAAGGTAGGCAAGGCAGCGGCCAGTGTTACCACATACAGCAAGGGTCATCGTGGACTAAGAAGAATGAAATATACCTTCCTGTCTCACTCCCATTCCTGGGGAGGCCCAGCTTGGATGAGGAACCACGCAAGACACCCAGAGACTGGAGGGATGGCACATCCCTGATGACAGCGTCAGACGTTGTGTTTCTACAACCCAGTCTCTCACAGATTCCACAGAATCTGGCTTCAGAGCATATTCTCTCCTCTGTTTCCTGACTCCTGAGAACATCTGTAGTACTTGACTGGCTTCTTGCCACCAGTGATGGCTTCTCATTTGGTTTTTTGTTCAATATTTTGCTGCGCACTTATCATGCAAGGAGATGGTCTGGGTGCTTATCTGGTAAAATAGCTCCCATCCTTTGGCTCACGGAGCTAACAATCTAAAAGAAAAGACAGAAAATAAACAAGGAAGTTAATGAATGATGTCATGTCTCATAAAATGCTCTGTATGGCAGAAGAATAGGCAGTGATGGGAAGAGAGATTTTTCTTCTTCTTACCCTATTGTTTTTCTATTAATTTTTGCTCCCCCATTGTGGTGGGTGCTAGGAGGCACCACCCAGATCTCCTTTTAGAAGTAACAGATATATTACTTCAGCTGCTTGGGGGATTGTCTCAACGGAAGAGAGCTGACTTGCCCAAGGTCACACCCCTTCCCTGGTGACTCATCTGGTGGCTGATGAGTGCAGGAGCATGAAGGCCCAGCCTTTCTAGCTCGGAACAGCTGTGAAATGTGACCCCACCTTCAGAGCCCTCCACAGGGTGGGCTGAGGTCTTCACTGAGACAGCATCACCGCTCCGTGTCTCCCTCTGCCCCATCCTGGTGCCCTCTTCCCTCCTTTGATCCCAAGAACACTTTCCAATAACCCTCCTACACACCAGTCTCCATCCTGAGGTCAGCTTTCTGGTGAACCCAATCAGTGACAACTTTGAATGAGGTGAACTTAAAGTACTTAATGTAGTTGAGCTTATGTAACAGAATATATTATAGTTCACATCAAATATTCACAGAGAGCCTCTAGTACCTCCGGGACTGTAAGCCTGGGTTCCTTCTCCTGCAAACACTAACATTCTGTCTCTTTTCCAGGAGGGCTGAGAGACTGGAGGACCTGCTCTTCTCACTCAGCCGCTTGGCATTTCCTGGCCTGAGGGCGGATTCTCTTGGCCCCTGCAGTCCTTCTAGGAGAGCAGCCCCATCTTCCAATAGGCTGCAGAGCTTGGGTTCTGGGAACATCTAGAAGGTCTCTCTCAGCTTCTCTCCAGTGCCACTGCCATCTCTCTCTCTCCCGCCTTGAAGAACTGGGCTTGAAGTCTTCACTAACCATTAACAAATAAATACGTACAAGGCATCTGCTGTGTGCCAAATACTAGGCTATGAATCTCCTCTCTCCTTGGAAACCACACCTGGTCCTCCATTTCCAGAGCCACTCAACGTGGAGGTGCCCACAGAGAGCTAATGCCTCTTGGGAACCTTTCAAAGTTGTTGGCATTGATTGAGGGGCATTAATCCCTTTATCATGAGTTTGCTGTTTCATTTCTATCCATTTCATCGTCTCCCCCCCTCCGCCTCCCTTCTTATCCACAATAACTTCCTCTTCCCACGGGCTTCCCAACCTCTCGGTTTTCTTACTACCCTCTATGCTATATGCCAATATGATGGTCTTAGTACTCTAAAGTTTCTGGCCGAAAAAAAAGAAAAAAAGTCTACAAATACAGAATAATTCACAATTTGTAGGTGAAGAAGTCAAGAGAGAGAATAGTTAGGGATCTTCTGAAATTCCCTCAGAAAGATGCAGAAGATGATAATGAGAAGTGTAGACAGTAACTGAGTTGGGCAACACGTCAGGCATTTTACGCGCCTTGTTTTGTTTGTTTAGTTGCTCAGAGTCCTGTCCGACTCTTTGGACTGTAGCCCACCAGGCTCCCTCTGTCCATGGGATTTTCCAGGATACTGGAGTGGGTTGCCATTTCCTTCTTCAGGGGATCTTCTTGACCCAGGGGATCAAACCCAGGTCTCCAGCATTGGCAGGTGGAGCACCTCTGTGAAGTACCCAGCATGATCATCGCTATTTAAAAATAAAGAATTTACGCTCGTATACACCCGTGGCGGATTCGTGTCAATGTATGGCAAAACCAATACAGTATAATAAAGTAAAATAAAGTAAAAATAAAATTAAAAAAGGAAAAAAGTAAAGAATTTAAGATTTAAAGAAGCTGAGTAACCTACTGAAAGTCACACAGTTTGTGATCCATTCTAATGCTAAAATCACTTCTAAGCACCAAGCTATCTACCAAGGGGAAGAGCCCATCTGATTTTCAGTCTGGAGTTCTAGAAGGCAGAGGATGAAGTACTGGAAGTGCTGGGAAACTGCATGGCTGCATAAGGCCCAAGGTTTGCCCCACTACACTGATGTGAATAGGGCATCCAATCTGTTGCCTCCTGCCTACCACCCCCACCCCCCGGCCCCCAAAAATCCTTCTTGCCTGGAATTAACTGAGTGAGAGAGCCCAGGATCCTTCAGCATTCCCTCTATGGTGAGATCACCCTGTGGAGAGGTGGAGGGAGCAAGGCCCCACTCCAGAAAAGGAGTTATTTCACTACAATCAGGAGCTCCAGGAGCCTAGAGCAGTCAGTCTGGTAAAAGCACTTACACAGCTTTAACGCCAGTCACCTGTAGAGAAGGAGCAGCAATTAGCTTAACACTCCCTCCCCAGGAAATTCAAGGAAGTGGCTGGCCCATCTGATGCATGCGGGCAGCAATCAGAGGAGCCAGCCTTTGATTTCTTCCCCACCTCCCCGCAAGGCTTACCCTCACCCCTCTTTGTGATTAGGTCCAGACAGCTGGGGGCGGGGAGTCACCAAGCTGTTGAACCTAGGTTGGTTCATAAAGTGCTTTTTATGAAGACCTGGAGAAAAGGTTGCAAATGTATATATTTTCTTAAAAAAAAAAAAAAAAAGCCAAACACGGTGCAGGTAGTCTCTCCACCTGACTTTTCAGGCCCACAGCCCAGGACAAGTGAGCAGGGAAGGCAGCAGGGCAGAAGGGCAGCACCATGTGGGCGCAGAGGCCACTGCCGGCTAGTCTGTGGGGCTGGAAGAAGATACTTGGCTTTTCTTCCACATGTGGAAGGTGTCCAGAGTAAACTGGGCATCCAGCTGCTCTGCGTGCCCATCAGCTCTGCCACCTGCTCTCAGAGCTGGGAGCGCAGCGTGGGCAGTCCTTGCGTGATGAAGCCACTGTATTGGTTCTTCTTGCTGATGGGGTGGCTGTCATGGGCGAGGCAGTGCAGGGCGCTGAAAACAGAGGGTGCAAAGAAAGCAGGGGCCGTAGAGATCAAGGACATATGGAGAGTTTGAGGGCAGAGATGTGATATAAACTACGCTTGTCCTGCAAGTGGAAGGAGAGGTGGGAAGGAAAGCAACATGGGTGGTTCCCCTCACCCCCAGCCATCCCACCTAAGTGCTGCCGGATTTAAATTCACAGGAGAGTTTCCTCACCTGGAGATTAGGGGTACTGATTACCCACCCATTAGGGTAATTGCAAAAATTGAATAAGAATTTTTAAAAAGTGAAGCAATGTACAGAAAGGATCTTTGGATGTGTCAACATGTAAAAGTGTTCCTTTTTTTTTTTTTTTTTTTTAATCACCACCAGACACCCACACTCCACTCCTGAGCCTCAGTTCATTCCATCCCAGCACTGGCCTAAGGATGACATAGGATGGAGCAGGGCACAGCTACTTTATTAAAGTACTGAGTTGGCCAAAAGCTTGTGAACCCAAACGAACTTTCTGGCCAACCCTAGGGAACATCTAATGGTTTGTTTTTAGGTTATATCAGGTGGTATGACATGTGAAAACAACTCAGTCAAAACAAAACAAAACCCCGTGATTGCTACAACAGAGACCTCATTCCTTATGCTGTATAATCAGAAGCTCTAACCAGGAAAGGGTTTGGGTTACTATCGTGGGAATCCAGGCATTTTAGAATAGAACTGCTTATTTTTCCTATACAGCTTAATGTGGACCCAGCATACTCCAGCATTTAGGAAATTTTCCTTGTCCATAATCATACTGAAGTCTGAAGTGAGACAATGCAAACTCTCTCTACCCCAATTCACAGATAACAAAGCTGAGCTGCTCTGCTAGAAAAATCAGTCTTCCCAGCCCATAATGCCCAAAGGGCAACTCTAGACCTTCTTCCCTAAATGACTGAATCAGGAGTGAACATCTGATCCACAGAAAACCCAACAGGTTCTCTCGCCAACAGTTTGAGAAAATGAAAAAAAATTAGTTCAGGGGTTGGCAAACTATGGCCTGTTAGCCCAATCTGGCAACACCCACCAGTTTATACGTTAACTGTGACTGTCTGTGGTTGTTGACAGAGATCCACGGATCCAGAAAGTCTAAACTATTCACAGTCTGTCCTTTACAAAATTTTCCACTTCCTGAATGAGAAGGTCACACAGACATGGATGCTGTGACCACCATTTGGGGGTGGGAGGGTGATATGCATTCAAAACAGAGGCAGCTGTGCTCAGAGACTTGAAGGGAGGCGGGAAAAGAGGGAGACTGTGCAAGAGAGCAGATAAGGGCTAAGCATCTCAGAGGAGAAAGGGCAGATAGGGCCTGACAACCTTCCAATATCCATGAGACACATAGGTCCTGCTTGAGACACATGCTCCCTCCCTTTGACAGCCTTATATATCCTAAAATAAACCTTTTTTTACCTAAACTAGTTTGACTGTGGTTGCTTCTTTCAACAAAATGAGTCCTGAGTCAGCTATAGGGGCTAGCATGTGACTACAGTAAGTATGGACCAATCAAGCTTTCTGAAACCACTGCTGACTCCTTTGAGAATCAGTGGGACACCTTTACAGTTGCTTGGAAACAGAAAGTGCATTCTAAAAGTCCAGGAGTTGGTGATGGACAGGGAGGCCTGGCGTGCTGCGATTCATGGGGGTCGCAAAGAGTCGGACGTGACTGAGCGACTGAACTGAACTGAAACAGTCTCGTGGAGGCCAGTGAAGGTCTTCATCATTGTGGACTAGCAGAGCATAGAGGCCACCTGGTCCTGATGATTATTAAACAATATCTATTAGCTACGAAGCCCCTGACAACAGAAAATTGATTTATTGCATAGTACAGTCTATGGTAGGGTCAGCAGAAGGACAGGAGGAACTGTACAGGCCCAAGATGGCATCAGTTATGCTAATAATCATATGTCATGTAATAGAAACAACCATATTACTTTGAAGAAGTAATAAAATCACAAAATTACGTAGAGTCGGTAAATGGGAAGGTGATCCAGTAGCTCGTGAAAGTGTTAGTCGCTCAGTCATGTCTGACTTTGCAACCCCATCAACTGTAGCCCATCAGGCTCCTCTGTCCATGGGATGCCCCAGGCAAGAATACTGGCGTGTGTAGCCATTCCCTTCTCCAGCAGATCTTCCTGACCCAGGGATTGAACCTGGGTCTTCTGCATTGCAGGCAGAGTCTTTACCATCTGAGCCAAAACTTTTCTTTCTCATCAAACGAGAAGACAAAAGAGAAAAATCTAATAATTCCAATTCTTAATAGCATAAAAAAATCCGTGTCAAAAATGACTGTGAGCTAAGTAAAAAAAAAAAATTGGCAAACTGAGAAAATTGTTTGCCACTTATATCACAGACATTGGCTGCTGCTGCTGCTAAGTCACTTCAGTCATGTCCGACTCTGTGTGACCCCATGGACAGCAGCCCACCAGGCTCCCCCGTCCTTGGGATTCTCTAGGCAAGAACACTGGAGTGGGTTGGCCGTTTCCTTCTCCAATGCATAAAAGTGAAATGTGAAAGTGAAGTCACTCAGTCGTGTCTGACTCTTAGCGACTCCATGGAATGCAGCCCACCAGGCTCCTCTGTCCACGGGATTTTCCAGGCAAGAGTACTGGAGTGGGGGTGCCATTGCCTTCTCCGAAGACATTGGCTACATCATTACTCATTTAACTGAATAGTGTTACTGGCTTTCTCATCCTAAAGAAGAAATCACTGTTGACATTAAAATTAATTGCTATAGTTTTCAGGTTTGATTTTAAATCTGAAAAGAAGCTGCAAACAGCTGGCAGAAGTCAGGCTGTAAAATAGAGATTTTGTTGTTATTGGGAAGAGATCATCACCAGAACTTCAGACTAAGATAATGAACTGAGCCTATGTGGGAAGCCCACTCTCTTATATTAACCACACCTAACACCCAAAACCCAGGAACTAGAAAGGGGTCTACCTTGCCATGTACGTGTATAAGAAAAACACTTCCCTGTTGGACTGGCAGGTTATCCAGTGTGTAAGACTGCCTCCATAAATAAGGGGCTTGCATGGGACTCCCTATCAAGATGAGCTCACAGGAAAAAATTATGAAGCAACAAGGAAACTCACCACTAGTGACTGTAAGTAATCTGAAGGGGACTTAAAATAAGGATGTCAACAATTTGCACATATTAAAAAAAGAATCCACAAGACAAAAATAGGAACGTAAAGAACAGGCATTTTTTTCAAAGTCAGCAAAACCATTGTAGGGCTTCCTGGGGGTCAAGTGGCTAAGAATCTGTCTGCGAATGCAGGGGACATGGGTTTGATCCCTGCTCTGGGAAGATCCCACAGGCCAGGGAGCAGCTAAGTACCGGTGCCACAACCACTGAGCAAGCACGTTATGAGTTGCCCCTACTGAGCCCATGGGCCACAACTCCTGAAGCCTGTACACCCTAAAGCCCATGTTACACAACAAGAGAAGCTGCTGCAATGAGAAGCCTGGGTACCGCAATGAAGAGTAGCCTCTGCGTGCTGCCACTAGAGAAAACCCACGCGCAGCAGCAAAGACCCACTGCAGCCCAATAAATAAATAAAATCTTTAAAAATAAACAAAAAGACCGTTTTTATCTTTTTTGAGGATGAAGGTGGCTGCAAATTTTTACAATGCCTCCCTTTGAAAGGCATAGTCTGGGCCAACCTTGCACCCTGTTTTGACAGATAGCTTTTGGCAACAGTGATGTTGCATAACTCATGAAGCTGGACCTTTAGGGATTTGTAGCTGCTGTATTTTTCTCTTAGGATGATCCATTTTGGAACCCAGGTACCATTCTAGGAGAAGCTCAAGTGAGCCACGTAGAGGAGAACTGAGGCATCTCTGTAAACAGCCACAGCTGAGCTCCTGGCTGAAGGCAATACCGTCGGGAGCAGCGTTAGGCATCACTGACAAACAGAGGCCCGGCCCTGGACCCCTCCCTTTGCTCCGTAGGCACGGATCTGGAATGAAGGAGTCAGGCTTTGTGATTCTGACTTGTTTTTTCCTTTCCTCGGCTGAGTTGACTGAAGAGAATATTAAGGTGCTTATTGTTTTTGAGAGGAGCATGAGAAGGCATAAAGCCTTCTGCAGCTGTGCTCAAAGCATAATTCATAAAGTTAATCACTGACATTTGTTCAAGGACTTTCACAAAAGCGTGTTCCAGGGTGAGCACAGAGGCTGCAGCTTGAGACCATGGGAGGGATTCCTATCTGAAGCCCATTTGTGAGAAAAGTGTTTATGGCAAAGAAGTTTGCTGAATTTACGGCTTAGGAATAATTAAAATAGTTAGAAGCTAAAGATTTAAGGATTGCTGTAATGTTACAATATTCTACTATAGCTTTTAGAAATTAGGGACTTTAGAGATATTATTAGCTAGAAGCCCTTTCTAAGAAATGGTGAGCTTAGAATACTAGGGGCAAACAGGACTTAGAAAGATAAGAATTAAACTGAGGACTGTGGTATGCAGCCCAGACATTAGCATGAGTTACAGTGTATTCACAAGGACACATGAGAAAAAGTAGATAAGAGAATCACTGAGGAAAGAACTCCTTTTGAGGGGCAACAATGATTTTTGGAGAAAAATAAATCTGGGTCTCTAGGAACTAAAAATATTAAACCTCTGACATAATGCTTTTGTAAAAGTGTAAAAGATAATCATAAGCTTGAAAAAAACAGGCAGTCCAAGGAAAAACTGAGAGGCTGCCTCAATTTCTCTCGCCAACACCGCTCACCCCTTCAGGCTGAATCCCTGGCTGCTGGAGCTGGACTCCGGCACAATACCAACGACCAACCACATGAGGAAGGCTGTTCTTTGGACTTTTCTGGTCCAATCAGGGTGATCTCACCAAGAGTGGCAATAAGCCTCTTTTGATAAACTTAAAGCCAAGTAGCAGAATTATAGTAAATGACTGATGCTGTAAGTTTTGAAGTGGTATGTTACCTAACAACAGAGAACTAAAAATATCACCAGGGAGAAGTCACAGATCAGATGAAAAGATGAGACTTACCTCCATTGCTGAGTTTCTCTGGGTGAGCTCCAAGGGGATACCAGGCAAACTTTGGCCGGATGGAAGTTGAAAAGAATGTTACCCTGGAAGGGAGCCCTAGATGGAACACAGAGCATGACATACGCAGTGCTGAGTAGGGAAATACCTGGCAATAAGCAACGAAGTTGAAAACGAGTTCTAAGTCATCCCATTAAAAAAAAAAAAGTTTCAATGACCGCTGTTTTGTATCAGAAAAGTTTATCATTTTAAGTAATTAACTTGGATTTTGTGCTTTAGTATTTGAAAATTCACTTATATTACATGTAGGCAAAAAATAAACAATGACTAAATATGCTACTAAGTTAAAAGAATGAATACTTTTGCAGAGAATTCACCAATGTGTAAATCACATACACTATTATCTGCTTCTCTTGGTTAATCCTCCTTGAGACCCAGACTCTTGGCCACAAAACTCAAGTCATGTGTTTTCAATTTGGTATCGATTATCTGCCACCAGCCACTGTCCTGGACTGCCCTGCTAATCTTGCTCAGTACTAGGCATTCATTGGGCAGGCAACAAATATTTAAAGAATTGAGCCAAATTGTCTTCTTGAACAAAGGTAAGTTCCTAGGGCCTTGAGGGCTCTCAATAGAACAAATTTTCCTTATGTACAAGCTGGGAGTTTCCCTGTAACTCAGTCGGTAAAGAATCTGCCTGCAGTGCAGTAAACCCTTGTTTGATCCCTGGGTCAGGAAGACCCCTGGAGAAGGAAATGGCAAACCATTCCAGTATTGCTACCTGGAAAATCCCATGGACAGAGGAACCTGGCAGGAAACAGTCCATGGCATTGCAAGAGTTGGACATGACTTAGCAATTAAACCACCTGTACAGACATAAATTGGCCATTTTGAAAAGCTCTGTGAACCCAGATCACTCATGAAACAGAATTAAATCACCCCCAGTTCAAGATCAGGGATTATAAGCAATTACAAGTTCTGTAAAAACTATTAATAATAATATGGCAGAACTTTCACTAAGAGGTGAGCAACAGAGCAAATATTTACTTCCCTAAGAAGCCTGGCTATTGGGTCCATGAGCCCTTAGTCAGGCACCAATGTCCAGCCCTAAGCTCAGAGCATGTTAGTCCATCCATGGCTGCAGTGGCACCTGATTCTGGTCTCAGTGGTGGTGTAATGATAGAGTCATGGAAAGATCTTGTCCAGTCAGATAACTGGAGAAATGAGCCCAAGCCCCTGGCAGAGTCCTGAGCACCAGAAACTCAGCAGAGTGGCCTGGGGACCACTTGGTTCTGTTTTTGTGTGTGTGTGTGTATTTAATCTAGATCTGTGTGTATTTAACCTAGATTTGTATATATTTGTTATATAATCTAGATTTGTGTATAGAACTTCAGTTTATATAGATTGTATGTATATAACCTAGATTTGTGTATATTTAATCTAGAAAAAGAGTAAGGAGCTAAGAGACAGCTGTCCTTAAATATCTGGAAATACTCCAAGTAGGGACAGGTTTCTACTGCCCTTCTTGGTATATTGGATGTGGCTTGATGGGAGTGGCTCAGGGCTATGTGTGGAGGGAGTAGGGCGCTGACTTGACTGAGGCCAGTTTCCCAGAGTCAGGGCTCTCCAGATATGGTGTGAGTGGTTGCTTCAGGTGGTGGGAATTTGTTCCCTGGAATTTCGATCAGAGGCTGGTCAAAGCACCTACTGGGGACAACTAGAGGGGAGATCCCTAAGGTGGGCATGTGGAGGAGGAATGCTCACTCCCATCTCTGCACATGTCCACAGAGGAGAAGTGATTTCCACTCCAGAAAAAAATATATTTCTATACCCTAGAAGGAGAGATATGAAAGAAATAATTCCAGTTTCTCTCCAGAAGCACATGTACTTCCTCTCACCTGCCCAATGATGAATTCAGTGACTTCACCAATTGTTGAATTTAGGGAAGAGGCTGTATTAGACTACTCAGGCTGCCATAACAAAGTATCACAGCCAGAGTGACTTAAACAACACATTTTCTCACATTTCTGGAGGCTACAAGTCTAAGTCAGCCATCAGGGCTTGTTTCTGGTGAGGGCTCCTTTCCTGGCTTGTAGATATGGCTGCCTTCTCACTGTGTCCCGACAAGGCCTTTCCTCTTTCCTGTTTGTATACTAGTCTCTCTTCCTCTTCTTATAAGGACACGATCCTATGGGATTAGGGCCCCACCCTTATGATCTCATTTAATCTTAATTACCTCCTGAAAGGTTGTGTCTCTGAATATGTAACATTAGGGGCTAAAAGATGTGACATTTTTGGGGGGTGGGGGTGGTTCACAATTCTGTCCATAACAGGGGCTGAGCATACCAATGCTACAGCTCTGCCTACCCAAAGAGGGATACACTCTGTACGCTTCCCTACCACATGATAAGCTCAGTAGGGCAGATTCTACTTATGATGGGGAAGCTGTGGCTGTTCAGTTCTTCCTGCAGAGGGTACCTTTCATTTGGAAACTGGAAAATATTAGGAAGTCTGTTGTGCCCACATCTTAGCCACATCCTTCATTCTAGCTTTTATTAATAATAAGGCTGGTATTTTTATCTTCACTTGCCTAACTGCATCTTACTTTTCAATTTGGAGGGGGGAAGGGGGAGTATTACTTAATTAATCCCTAAAACCAACAAGGCAAGGAGCTAGAAACAGGACTTCCATCTAAAAGCACACTGTATTTTATATTTAAGTTTTAGTTCTTCCTGTCTATCTGGAGAGAAGCCCCTCAGAGTTAGGGTTTTAGACACAAAATAAATTTATGCTTGAAATAAAGGTTTTTTTCATTGATCACACTGCCATTTCTTTTAGAGCTATCATAGAAATATTTGGTATCCAGCTTTGCTTTGTATCAAGGAAGTTATCAGTCCGAGCAATGTCAGTAAAACAACTGAAATCTCTCCAGGTAAATATTGACTTATCTCTGAGCTTCCTAAAAAGGCAAGCTTCTCAGCAGTGCTTATCATCTCATGAAGTATAGTCTGTTCAACTTAGAGGCAGATACCCCACAAAAAAAAAATGAATCCCTGTTTTGTTTATTTGAAGGGCTTATTAAGTCTGACTCTCCCATGGAGTTTTGGGTAGGTTTCCAGGAAAATATTAAACTTCCTCTGACAATAGTCTTGTTTTCTTGATATTTTTCCTCCAAATGCATTCATTCATGGGAAGTTACCAGCTTAAATTAGGTACATTAGTTTAGAAGGCTAGTCTTCCTGTGTATGGACAAAAGTCTTCCTTTCCTCAAAAGAGCTCCTTCAGTCCTTCCTTTCCTTAGGAGAACTTCTTGGGCCCTGCCATGTACTTAGTGCTGGTTCTGGATTTAGACAATACACTCTCATCCTCAATCCAGTGCTCTAAACCTACTTCGTTGTTGTTTTAGTCAATAAGTCATGTCCAACTCTTTTGTGACCCCATAGACTTAGACCACCTGGCTCCTTTGTCCATGGGATTTCCCAGGCAAGAACACCAGAGTGGGTTGCTGTGCCCTCATCCAGGGGACCTTCCTGACCCAGGGATCAAACCCACGTCTCTTACGTCTCCTGCACTGGCAGGCAGCTTCTTTACCACTAGTGATACTTGGAAGCTCCTAAAGCCACTTACCTTTCTCTAAATGGATATCCCCATTTTCCCTGAGCATAAGCTTTGGCAGGCACTGTGATGTGCACCTAGAAGCATCACATGTTGGAGAGGACTTTATGCCCAAGGGGCCCCAGCTGGAATGAGAAAGACACTTGAAGAAAACAAAAAACCGAGTGAGACCTTGTGATCTTCATCCTTTACCAAGGAATTGAAAACCAGAGTCATGTGTTTACTGTAACTATAAAAGAGATCCTTCTGGATGTAGAATCTTTATTGCATAGTCCTTGGTTGGTCTCTTAACTTGCCCAAGTGCCAACATGTGCCCAGTGCTGGGCCTGGGCAACTGGAGGCAGATGACATATGTCAGTTACTTTCCCTCTGTCTAACCTTTTGTGGACAAAGAAAAGGACACAAGTCAGCAATCCAGGGCAACCTTAGGCATCCCATCTCTCTGGGTCTCATTTTTCTCAAACCATGTTTTCCAGATTTTCTGGATGATTAGACTCTCCTGAGCAGTTTTCAAAATACAGATTCCAGGCTCTTTTCTAGGGATTCTAATCCATCAAGTCTAGATACAGGTTAGGAATCTTTACATTTAATGAGCATTCTTAAGCCATCACTATGCTTAGGCAAAGTCTAGAAAACACTGAATTAGATGCTATTAAAATCACTTTCTCCATCTACCAGTGGAAGTCTTAGGTGGATCATTTGAAGTCATTATGAGAGTTGCTTTCAGTCCAACCCTTCCCATCGTTAGTCATTCAGAGTACCTAACTGTGCAGAGCACACTGACGGTCACTTTTTCCTAGTGGGGGCTCTGATAATAGCAGCAATCAAGATACAGTTTTAAAGCCCAGTTAGCTGGTAACTAACTTATTCCATCTGGCATCTTAGTCCACCAGCTGGTTTTATTCAAGTCTTCAGAGATTGGCAGGAATGTTTTATCCTGTAATAATAGCTCTGAAATTTAAGGACAACAAAGATGAGAGACTGTTATGCATACATCATTATTCATGCTTTCATAAGTATGCGTTCTTCAGTGATCAATGCAAAGAAATAGAGGAAAAGAACAGAATGGGAAAGACTAGAGATCTCTTCAAGAAAATTAGAGATATCAAGGGAACATTTCATGCAAAGATGGGCTCGATAAAGGACAGAAATGGCATGGACCTAACAGAAACAGAAGATATTAAGAAGAGGTGGCAAGAATACACAGAAGAACTCTACAAAAAGGTCTTCACAACCCAGATAATCATGATGATGTGATCACTCATCTAGAGCCAGACATCTTGGAATGTGAAGTCAAGTGGGCCTTAGAAAGCATCACTACGAACAAAGCTAGTGGAGGTGATGGAATTCCAGTGGAGCTATTTCAAATCCTGAAAGATGATACTGTGAAAGTGCTGCAATCAATATGCCAGCAAATTTGGCCACAGGACTGGAAAAGTTCAGTGTTCATTCCAATCCCAAAGAAAGGCAATGCCAAAGAATGCTAAAACTACCTCACAATTGCACTCATCTCACATGCTAGTAAAGTAATGCTCAAAATTCTCCAAGCCAGGCTTCAGCAATATGTGAACCGTGAACTCCCTGATGTTCAAACTGCTTTTAGAAAAGGCAGAGGAACCAGAGATCAAATTGCCAACATCCGCTGGATCATCAAAAAGCAAGAGAATTCCAGAAAAACATCTATTTCTGCTTTATTGACTATGCCAAAGCCTTTGACTGTGTGGATCACAATAAACTTTGGAAAATTCTGAAAGAGATGGCAATACCAGACCACCTGACCTGCCTCTTGAGAAATCTGTATGCAGGTCAGGAAGCAACAGTTAGAACTGGACACGGAACAACAGACTGGTTCCAAATAGGAAAAGGAGTACGTCAAGGCTGTATACTGTCACCCTGCTTATTTAACTTCTATGCAAAGTACATCATGAGAAATGCTGGACTGGAAGAAACACAAGCTGGAATCAAGACTGCCAGGAGAAATATCAATAACCTCAGATATGCAGATGACACCACCCTTATGGCAGAAAGTGAAGAGGAGCTAAAGGGTTTCTTGATGAAGGTGAAAGAGGAGAGTGAAAAACTTGGCTTAAAGCTCAACATTCAGAAAACGAAGATCATGGCATCCGGTCCCATCATTTCATGGGAAGTGGATGGGGAAACAGTGGAAACAGTGTCAGACTTTATTTTAGGGGGCTCCAAAATCACTGCAGATGGTGACTGCAGCCATGAAATTAAAAGACGCTTACTCCTTGGAAGAAAAGTTATAACCAACCTAGATAGTATATTCAAAAGCAGAGACATTACTTTGCCGACTAAGGTCCATCTAGTCAAGGCTATGGTTTTTCCTGTGGTCATGTATGGATGTGAGAGATGGACTGTGAAGAAGGCTGAGCGCCGAAGAATTGATGCTTTTGAACTTTGGTGTTGGAGAAGACCCTTAAGAATCCCTTGGACTGCAAGGAGATCCAAGCAGTCCATTCTGAAGGAGATCAGCCCTGGGATTTCTTTGGAAGGAATGATGCTAAAGCTGAAACTCCAGTACTCTGGCCACCTCATGTGAAGAGTTGACTCATTGGAAAAGACTCTGATGCTGGGAGGGACTGGGGGCAGGAGGAGAAGGGGATGACAGAGGATGAGATGGCTGGATGGCATCACGGACTCGATGGACGTGAGTCTGAGTGAACTCCGAGAGATGGTGATGAACAGGGAGACCTGGCGTGCTGCGATTCAGGGGGTCGCAGAGTCGGACACGACTGAGTGACTGAACTTGACCTTGTGACAAACACACTTTTAAACTTTTTCTTTTCCTTTACTTTTGTTTTAGTTTCAGGCTTCTACTCTGTACTGTCAAAAAAAAATAAAAAACCACTGGATAGAAGAATTTTATAAAGTTGAAAAAAATGAAAAAGGAGGGAAGAAAGAAGGAAAGAAGAAGCTACATCAAAGCTTTTCACCACTGTTTAAGCGCTGAGATTTAAAAACAAAGTTTCACACTTTTAAATTTAGCGTTTATTTGGAGAAAAATGGAATTCTTATAAAGAATCTTTTAAGAAATTACTAATTAAAAATTAATCCCAGATGGAAGTTGTGAAATACAAGAAGTATTAAACAAGCAAAAACAATGACAAGCATATAAAAAATCTACACAAATTTTGGCTAGAAAAAAATAACATTCTGTGGATTAAAAATACACGTAAAATTTTTAATAAGAATGGCATATAAGCTGGAATGGGATGAAGAATTCTAAAATGTTCTAAAGCTTTTGTGTTGTTTGGGAGGGCTGTAGTTTATTTTTATCTTAATAAGTATGCATGTTGATATGTTAATATCTATGATGAAAAAGAACTAAGACAGAAAAGGAATGTATAACTTTCACATGAATAAATGGGTTAAAGTGAATGAAGTGGCGAAAAAAACATTAACTTAAAAGCAGAAAAGGATGAAAGATAAGCATACAGAAGGCAGGAAAAATAAAATAAATCCAAATATGTCAATAATTATAATAAATGAAAAATAGTTGAATATTCTATAGATACATCAACAGCACACAAGGTGATGAAACTAAATGGAAGGAGACAGCTACCTCAAGCAATACTACCAACAAAATGCTGATGTGCCTATAGTAGTATTAGATAAAATAGATTTTAAAAAAGCAAAAAAATAAGAGAAAAAAGTCATTACATAATAAAAGGAAGTAATAATAATTATAAATCAATACTCACCTAGTTCAGTTCAGTCGCTCAGTCGTGTCCGACTCTTTGCGACCCCATGAATCGCAGCACGCCAGGCCTCCCTGTCCATCACCAACTCCCGGAGTTCACTCAGGCTCACGTCCATCGAGTCAGTGATGTCATCCAGCCATCTCATCCTCTGTGGTCCCCTTTTCCTCCTGCACCGAATCCCTCCCAGCATCAGAGTCTGTTCCAATGAGTCAACTCTCTGCATGAGGTGGCCATGCAGCTTTAGCATCATTCCTTCCAAAGAAATCCCAGGGCTGATCTCCTTCATAATGGACTGGATGGATCTCCTTGCAGTCCAAGGGACTCTCAAGTGTCTTCTCCAACACCACAGTTCAAAAGCATCAATTCTTCAGTGCTAGGGACATTCTCAAAATACATAAAATAAAACAAAAAAGCAAATAACTATAGAAAGAACAAATTCATCATCAGAATAAAGATATTAACATCCATCTTCATAATTTTTAAATGAAGGAGGCAAAAATATCAGCAAGTATTAGTGAATCTGGACAGCATAATTATATTTAATGAACATACATAGAACACCAACCCAAAATTGAAAAATCTACTTTTTAAAAGTATACCTGGATAATTTATGAAAATTACTTTACAAAGGACCATAAAGCAAACCTCAGCAAATAGTAAATGATGGACATTACAGACCACATTATACATCTAAAATGCAATTAGCTTAAAAATCTGTAACAAAAGGTAAAACCACATGTATCTAGAATTTAGGAAACATTTTAATGCATGTGTCAAAGGATATGATAGTGGATATCAGAAAAAAAGTATTATTAGACAGAAACCTAAAGCAGTACTTAGAGGGACATTTACAGCTTTGTCATGATTAAATTAAAAAGAAAGCTGCAAATTAATAAGTATACATATAATCAAATCAGGGAAAAGTGCTTATTAAAACAGTAATGTTTTGTGAATGAAACTGTAAATTTGTGAATGAAATTGTAAATTCCCAAAGCCATTTGGAAAATAAAGTCTACTCTGACCTGGACTTAGCCATAGCTATCATTGATTCAGTAGGTACTAAGAAGAGGTGGCAAGAATACACAGAAGAACTGTACAAAAAGATCTTCACAACCTGGATAATCACAATGGTGTGATCACTCATCTACAGCCAGACATCCTGGAATGTGAAGTCAAGTGGGCCTTAGAAAGCATCACTACGAACAAAGCTAGTGGAAGTGATGGAATTCCAGTGGAGCTGTTTCAAATCCTGAAAGATGATGCTTGAAAGTGCTGCACTCAATATGCCAGCAAATTTGGAAAACTCAGCAGTGGCCACAGGACTGGAAAAGGTCAGTTTTCATTCCAATTCCAAAGAAAGGCAATGCCAAAGAATGCTCAAACTACCGCACAATTGCACTCATCTCATATGCTAGTAAAGTAATGCTCAAAATTCTCCAAGCCAGGCTTCAACAATACGTGAACTGTGAACTTCCAGATGTTCAAGCTGCTTTCAGAAAAGGCAGAGGAACCAGAGATCAAATTGCCAACATCCGCTGGATCATCAAAAAAGCAAGAGAATTCCAGAAAAACATCTATTTCTGCTTTATTGACTATGCCAAAGCCTTTGACTGTGTGGATCACAATAAACTTTGGAAAATTCTGAAAGAGATGGCAATACCAGACCACCTGACCTGCCTCTTGAGAAATCTGTATGCAGGTCAGGAAGCAACAGTTAGAACTGGACATGGAACAACAGACTGGTTCCAAATAGGAAAAGGAGTACGTCAAGGCTGTATACTGTCACCCTGCTTATTTAACTTCTATGCAGAGTACATCATGAGAAACACTGGACTGGAAGAAACACAAGCTGGAATCAAGATTGCCGGGAGGAATATCAATAACCTCAGATATGCAGATGACACCATCCTTATGGCAGAAAGTGAAGAGGAGCTAAAGGGTCTCTTGATGAAGGTGAAAGAGGAGAGTGAAAAACTTGGCTTAAAGCTCAACATTCAGAAAACGAAGATCATGGCATCGAGTCCTATCGCTTCATTGGAAATAGATGGGGAAACAGTGGAAACAGTGTCAGACTTTATTTTAGGGGCTCCAAAATCACCGCAGATGGTGACTGCAGCCATGAAATTAGCAGACACTTACTCCTTGGAAGAAAAGTTATGGCCAACCTAGACAGCATATTCAAAACCAGAGACATTACTTTGCTGACTAAGGTTCATCTAGTCAAGGATATATGGTTTTTCCTGTGGTCATGTATGGATGTGAGATTTGGACTGTGAAGAAGGCTGAGCTCTGAAGAATTGATGCTTTTGAACTGTGGTGTTGGAGAAGACTCTTGAGAGTCCCTTGGACTGCAAGGAGATCCAACCAGTCCATTCTGAAGGAGATCAACCCTGGGATTTCTTTGGAAGGAATGATGCTAAAGCTGAAACTCCAGTACTTTGGCCACCTCATGCGAAGAGTTGACTCATTGAAAAGACTCTGATGCTGGGAGGGATTGGGGGCAGGAGGACAAGGGGACGACCAAGGATGAGATGGCTGGATGGCATCACTGATTCAGTGGATGTGACTCTGAGTGAACTCTGGGAGTTGGTGATGGACAGGGAGGCCTGGCATGCTGCAATTCATGGAGTCGCAAAGAGTCAGACACGACTGAGTGACTGAACTGAACTGAATATTCCATTCTGTAGATGTAGCATATCATTCCTCTGTTGATGGATATTTAGGTTGCTTCCATGTCTTGGCTATTGTAAACAGTTCTGCAATGAACACTGGAGTACATGTATCCTTTTGGACCACGTTTTTCTCCAGATATATGCCCAGAAGTGGAATTGCAATGTCATATGGTAGCTCTATTTTTAGTTTCCTAAGGGACCTCCATACTGTTCTCCATACTGATTATACCAACTTACATTCTCACTAACACTGTAGAAGGGTTCCCTTCTCTCCACACCCTGTCCAGCATTTATTGTTTGTGGACCTTTTGATGATAGTTATTTTGACTGGTATGAGGAGGTATCTCATTGTAGTTTTGATTTGCATTTCTCTAACAATTAGCTATGTGGAACATCTCTTCATATGCCTCTTGGCCATCTATATGTCTCCTTTGAAGAAATGTCTCTTCAGATCTTCTGTCCACTTTTTGATTGGATTGTTTGTTTTGATGATATTAAGCCTCATGAGCTGTTTATGAATTTTGGAAATTAACTCCTTGTCATTCATATCATTTTCAAATACTTTCTGCCAATCTTTTGTTTGCCTTTTCACTTTGTTTATGGTTTCCTTTGTGCTGAAAAAGCTTTTAATTAGGTTCCATTTGTTTATTTTGTTTTTATTTCCATTATTCTGGGAGACAAATCAAAAAAGATATTGCTGCAATTTATGTCAGAGTGTTCTACCTATGTTTGCCTTTAGGAATTTACAGAATCTGGTCTCACATTTTAATCTTCAATCCATAGGCACTGTTCAAAATGCTGGATATTTAGCAGTGAACAAAAGAGACACAGTCCCTCACCTCATCAGGAAAGCAATAATACATTGGATGACAATAAGTGTGTAGTCAAATTAGAGAAGAAAAGTTAAAAAAAGGAGGTGGACAGTGGGTAGAGCAGGATACTGTTGAGAGACAGTAGTCAAAAGGTCTTTGGCAGAGATTTGAATGAATTAAGAAAGACTGGATAGCACTTCATTATTGAGTGTGTGTCTGCATGTGTATGTAGGTGAAGTGTTGCTAGATTTGACAGGGCAAAAGGGGAGTGGGGAAAAGATGACTTAGAGGTAGCCAGGGTCCAGATTCGATGGCAGTATGGTTAGACATTTTTAGGTTTGGAAGGTAAGTGAAAAGAATGCTTGTGAGGTATAGTCTCAGTGAAGGAGTAGATGCAAGTAATTGGGTTTGGAGGCTGCTGTGAGAGCAAGGGATGTGGGCAGCTTGTATAGGCGACATTGGTGCTCCACCAGTGAGAAGTGGTGAGATTTTGGATGGATGATTATAGTGAAGAATATTCGCGAAGATGTAAAAGTACTTCATTTTGAAAAACACTTAAAGTTTTAGATTGTTGTTCCAATTTTTTGAGGCTCTTTGGTCTCTCTGGGCTCTTTTTCAAAGTACAAAATGTTCTGACAGGTCAAGTGAAAGAATTTAGTCGAGTTGATGTGCACATGTATTAACAGATACAGCTGAAATCTCTTATTTGGAGGTATGTTTTGAAGATATAGAAAGATAAATATATTTACATTATTAATATTATAGTGATAACATTGCTCCATGGAAATATTAAAAATTATATATATGTGTATGATGCTAAAGCTGAAACTTCAGTTCTTTGGCCACCTCATGCGAAGAGTTGACTCATTGGAAAAGACTCTGATGCTGGGAGGGATTGGGGGCAGGAGGGAGAAGGGGACGACAGAGGATGAGATGGCTGGATGGCATCACTGACTCAATGGATGTGAGTCTGAGTGAACTCTGGGAGTTGGTGATGGACAGGGAGGCCTGGCGTGCTGCGATTCATGGGGTCGCAAAGAGTTGGACACGACTGAGCAACTGAACTGAAGCATCAGACATGATACTGAGTGATATAAAACCTCTGTAGTATTTAGGAATATAAACTAGAGGGGGAAGAAGTGAGAAACAAAAAAAAATTAAAGAGCTGCACTATGTTTTTGTACTATTTAATTTGTAATATAATACTCTGAATAAGTAGAAAATATTATAGTCTCAGTTTATTTTAACAGATTTGGAGATTTTAAAGAGCTGGCTTTATTTTACAGGGTATCAAAGTCACCTATAATTTAGTGACATACAACACATTAAGAAAATGTGGTATTATATGGTCCAGTACAGAAATATTTAGTCACTGTTAGCAGACACTGTGACTGATGCTTTGTGTTGGAGGGTAGGGCAGGGAGGGAGCCCAGGGATTCTGATGAGCCATTTGAGTATCACAGATCTTAACACACAGCCCACCTCTTAATAAATCCTAAACTACCTAAAATAACTAACATAAAATAACTATTAATTGCCACTTTAGAATTAATCCCATTTAAAGATTTTTGCTTTTATTGTTAATATGGGGGTGGAGAGTACACTTTTCTACTGCTTATAGCAGAATAAATTGGTAAAAATCAAGATCGAGGAGGTCTTTTTAATGCTGTATTAAAGAGTTAAAATGTTATGTATTGTTCAGCCCAGAATTTCTGCATTTGAAATTTTATCTTAAAGAAATAATTACAAGACCATGCAAGAATTTAGCTGTCACAGCACTATGTTAGTGATAACCTAGAGATAACTTAAAAGTCCCAGAAGAGGACATTAGTTAAATATATCATGGCAATACAGATATGGACAGAATGAAAGGACAAAATAGGTGATTAAGTAGTTAATCCCAAGTAGAAAAATAATGGAGACCCATGTAAGTTAATCATTACTCGAGAAAGCAGGCTTGCTTAGCAACAAATCCAGGCAACAGTGGCAGGGGACATGCCCCACAAGAATAAAACAATGGTGGCGTGACTCCCACATCCTGCCCAGTGAGCTCAGTAAGCTAATGATCCCTAAGTGTTCTCTGAACACACACAAAACAATCACTTGTGCACCAGCTTGACCACCCAGTGACAAGAAAACTCCCCTGCTCAACCTGGAGGACGAGCTGATGACCGAAAGAAAAACAAAGGTCTTTTCTCCTCCTCCCAATTTTTCCTTTGATTATAAAACTGTGGTCCACTTCGTTCTCAGAGCACCTTGTTTCCCTCTCACTTATCAGCCTCATAAGCGTCCTCGTCTGATCAATCACTTCTTATCTACTATTTTGCTTTTGCTGAACTCTTCTCTGCACTGAGACATAAAGGACTATGGTATGAGAGCTCTTCAGAGCCCCCTGAAATGATGCTGATCAATTTCTACAACACCCTTAAAATGATGTCATTCAAGAAAGTTTAATGACATGGAGAGGCATTCATAATAGTGAAACAGGCAAGTTACAGAGCAGTGTAATCTGATTTTTGTATACATTAAAAAAAAATTGGAAAGATATACACTAATATCTTATTATTCTTAGATATCTCTGGGTGGTGAAATTATGGGGGAATATCTATTTTCTTATCTTTATTATTTGAGTCTGTATTATTCCTGTAATTAAAAATAATAATAAAAGGTATATATCTTTAAAAAGCATTAACTCTTTATTTCCAGCATTTTCTCACTGTCAGATTTCTTCTAGTTGACTTTTTTGTCCTTTGGAGCTGGTGTAGCATCAAACCAAGGCAATCTCTTTGAATTCTAAGGTCTGCTATACAGTCTGTGAGATGTCTCCCATATATGAATGTTTAATAACTATTGGGAGACAATATCAAGGAAAGCATTGTTCATATTTCCCACTAGAAATTTCATTTTGAGTTTGTAGAAAGATTCAGATATTCTAACTCAAAGTTTAATGCATGCATCAGGGTTAAATAACTGTTTCAAATTAGAAACCACTGATGTTTCTTGTACAACTAACCATCAATTAGCTATGCTAATGAGAAAAGCAGGAAATAATTGCAGGAGAAAATGAAATCAGCAGGGGTAAAAAGGAAAAACAACTCACTGCAGTCCTTTGTTTCAGCCATCAGTTGTTAAAACTTACCAGAGTGACACAGGCATGTTTTTTTTTTTAGAGATGGAATATTAAAAAAAAAATACTAACTCCTTAGAAGCCTTTCCCTTTTCCAGATTGTCCTTCAGAGAAGCCATACCTAAAGAATAAAATGACCAAAATATAAGCAGCAGGAAACTTAGAGACAAAAGGCTAGTTAGCAATTCTAATCTCTAGGGGAGTTTTTATAAAGTATCAATGCAGAATCCTTGATGCAGACCATATAAATCAGAATCTCTGTGTAAAGGGCTAAATTAATCTATAAGTTGCATAATTTATATCTCAAGTTAATTCCAGCTGTTTTGTATTTGTACCCTGAGTTCTCTGGTTGGACAGTCAGGGACTCAGGCAAATCACCTTTGGTTGTTTCACCTCCATTCCCATTACTCCAGCCCGAGGCAGAACCTTTTCAGTGAGAAAGTCTTAAAAGTGACTTCTGCTGATCCAGTATCTTTAAATACCTTCCCTAAGGACTCTCTTCCCTGTCAAAGGTATGGAATTTTCCCAGAAGGAAACCTTTACTTGGGAGAATGCAAAGTATCACTGCCTTGACTGCTATCTGGATACAAAGAAAATGAAAATAAGTCACTGAATGGAAATTATCACTCCCCAGAGAGCACCACTTGCCAGGCTCCTGGAAGTTGGTCTGAGTTCCCTCTGCTCTTCAGTTCCAAGAACAGCAGAACTTGTAGCTGTACTTCTTTCTCTAGATATCACTTTTATAACTTTCAAAAACTGTGTTTGAATTACATGCTCTGCAGGAAGTTTTAAAGTAGAATTACAAATAAAAAAATTAAAATCTTCCTCAATCTAGAGATAAACATTTACATCATTAGTGTATATTCTTCCATTTTTTTTTTCTGAGTGTAGAAACATACTTAAAGGTTTGGGTCATGAAACATGTGCATTTTTGTAACTTTTAATCTTAAGCCTATGTTCTAAGCATTTTTGTGTGTGTCATCGAGCTTCAAGTTTTCTGTGTATGCAACAAAGCCTATTGTTGTGTTTCATCATCATTTATTTAACCATCCACTCTATTAGATTTTGATTATCACATCTGACATTTGCCTTGTTTTCCCTTTTTTCCTGTTTACCAGAAAGCAAGATCAGTCACAAACCTGGTGAGTCCATTCTTATATTTCCTGACTGATGTTTGACCCTATATCCAATAGTTTCCCAGGACCACATATGATACGAAGATATATGACACTAAATCCCTTAATCTATCCTCCTGCATTGCTCTCCAATTTCTGTATCCAACACTTTCCCCAAGAGTGATGATATTGTTTTTCCTCCTTTAACCTAAACCACACTCCTCAAAAATCCTGAAGTTTACATCACGATCTTCCAAACGTGTGTGCAGGGAAGAGTCATCATTTTAGTATCTAACCCACGCTGAATGTTTACTCTGTTTTCCATGCTAAGAGGTGCATATGTATTTTTTCATTTAAACTTTATGACAGTAATACAAAGCAAATCCTACTATTATCTCCATTCTGCAGGTTGAAAAGTGAGGCTTCTTTTGAGTAATTTGACTAACATCACAGTTGTGTCCGACTCTGTGCGACCCCAGAGACGACAGCCCACCAGGCTCCCCATCCCTAGGATTCTCCAGGCAAGTACACTGCTAGTAAGAGGTAAAACCAATACAGTATACTGACACATATATATGGAATTTAGAAAGATAGTAATGATGACCCTTTATGTGAGACAGCAAAAGAGACACAGAGGTATAGAACGGACTTTTGGACTCTGAGGGAGAGGGAGAGGGTGGGATGATTTGGGAGAATGTCATTGAAACATGTACACTATCATGTAAGAAACGAAGCGCCAGTCTATGTCAATACAGGATACAGGATGCTTGGGGCTGGTGCACGGGATGATCCAGGGAGATAATATGGGGTGGAAGGTGGGAGGGGGCTTCGGCATTGGGAGATCATGTACACCTGTGGCTGATTCATGTCAATGTATGGCAAAACAAATACAGTATTGTAATGTAGAATAAAGTATATATATAAAAAAAGAAAATGGAAAAAAAAACTGGCCCTAAACTCAGGTCTGTTTGTTTCTAAATAATTTATCATTAACATCCATATTTATTCAAAAATTTTTTTATTTTTTGCCTAATGCCTTTTCTATTCCAGGATCCTACCCAGGATACAATGCTACATTTAATTATCATGTCTTCTTAGACTTCTCTTGGCTGTAACAGTTTCTTAGACATGCCTTATTTTTCACACTTTATTTTTCTAAGCCACTAATAATATATATATATATATATATATATATATATATATATATCTCCACCTCGTACTCTATAAGACCATAGCAATTACAATTATACTGTGCATTGTTAGGGCTTCCCTCATAGCTCAGTTGGTAAAGAATCCACATGCAATGCAGGAGACCCTGGTTCATCTCCTGGGTTGGGAAGATCTGCAGGAGAAGGGGTAGGCTACCCATTCCAGTATTCCTGGGCTTCCCTGGTGGCTCAGCTGGTAAAGAATCCACCTGTAATTTGGGAGACCTGGGTTCGATCCCTGGGTTGGGAAGATCCCCTAGAGAAGGGAAAGGCTACCCACTCCAGTATTCTGGCCTGGCAAATTCTATGGACTATAAGTGTCTCTATAAGTGTCTTCCAGTTGAGCTATTTCAAATCCTAAAAGATGACTGTGAAAGTGCTGCACTTACTCAGCAGTGGCCACATGAATGAAAAAGATCCATTTTCATTGCAATCCTAAAGAAAGGCAATGTCAAGGAATGTTCAAACTACCACACAATTGCACTTATGCTCAAAATTCTCCAAGCCAGGCTGCCATGGTACATGAACTGTGAACTTCCAGATGTTCAAGCTGGATTTAGAAAAGGTAGAAGAACAAGAGATCAAATTGCCAACATTTGCTGGATCATCAGAAAAGCAAGAGAGTTCCAGAAAAACATCTACTTCTGCTTTAGTGACTACCCCAAAGTCTTTGACTGTGTGGATCACAGAAAACCGGAAAAATCTTAAAGAGATGGGAATACCAGACCACATTACCTGCCTCCTGAGAAATCTGTATGCAGGTCAAGAAGCAACAGTTAGAACTGGACATGGAACAACAGACTGGTTCCAAATAGGAAAAGGAGTATATCAAGGCTGTATATTGTCACCCTGTTTATTTAACTTATATGCAGAGTACATCATGTGAAGTGCCAGGCTGGATGAAGCACAAGCTGGAATCAAGATTGCTGGGAGGAATATCAATAACCTCAGATATGCAGATAACATCACCCTTATGGCAGAAAGTGAAGAACTAAAGAACCTCTTGATAAAAGTGAAAGAGGAGAGTGAAAAGTTGGCTTAAAATTCAAAATTCAAAAAACTAAGATCATGGCATCTGGTCCCATCACTTCATGGCAAATAGATGGGGAAACTAAGGAAACAGTGAGAGACTTTATTTTGGGCTCCCAAATCACTGCAGATGGTGACTGTAGCCATGAAATTAAAAGATGCTTGCTCCTTGGAAGAAAAGCTATAACCAACCTAGGCAGCATATTAAAAAGCAGAGACATTATTTTGCTGACAAAAGTCTGTCTAGTCAATGCTGTTTTTTCCAATGGTCATGTGTGGATGTGAGAGTTGGACTATAAGGAAAGCTGAGCACCAAAGAATTGATGCTTTTGAACTGTAGTGCAAGAGAAGACTCTTGAGAGTCCCTTGGACAGCAAGGAGACCCAACCAGTCAATCCTAAAGGAAATCAGTCCTGGATACTCACATGAAGGACTGATGCCAAAGTTGAAACTCCAATACTTTGGCCACCTGATGAGAAGAGCTGATTGATTTGAAAAGACCCTGATGCTGGGCAAGACTGAAGGCAGGAGGAGAAGGATAGAGGATAAGATAGTTGGATGGCATCACTGACTCAATGGGAAGCTCTGAGCAAGCTCCGGGAGTTGGAGTAATGGATGGGGAAGCCTGATATGCTGCAGTCCAAGGGGGTCACAAAGAATCGGACACGACTGAGCAGCTGAACTGATTGAACAGAATACGTGTCCGTGGTTCTCACAGAAACCTTCTGAAGCTATTAAATCCTCATTTTATAGATGAGAAAACCGAGGCTTAGAGAGATGAAATCCTTTGGTGCAGGTCACAAAGCTAGTAAAGCTGGAGCTGGGGTCCTAACCTGGAACTGTCTGATCAGGAGTGTCATATTAAAAAAAAAATACTAGTTTAGGTGGCTTATGCACATATGCTTTTAAAAATAAAGCTCAATGTTAATATCAGAGTTAGAATGCCATAAAGATCTATATTTGTTCTAACTTTATTACACAGGCTCAGTCTAAAGATTTCTCATCAAAAGTTCTAAGCCTATGGCCCAAAGCCATCAGTGTTACTCAGCTTACTATTGCACAAAGCATCCAGTCAAGTTTTGAACAATTCTGATCATCAGAGCTCTGTGCTCCTTGAAATGGCTTTTGTCCTTTGGTCTCAGTGTGGCCCTGGGGAGCCAGACAGAATCATCTGAACTGCTATCCCAGAACTCTGCAGTTGGCCACCACATCTCCCCCTAGAAAGTCTTTTCCTGGAAGAGCACTGTATAGTATGAACTTCACTCAACATCCTAATACCCTGATTTAGACCACAGTTCCTTGCAGAATCTTTATTTAGATCCAAGTCTTTACAGTGCATTGTATCTTGGCAATGTGCATGCCCTATACAATCAGAGCTCAGTAACTGCCTTTCGACAGTCTCCTTGCTTACTGGTAATCTATCACCACCATCACTATCACCCCTCTCTTCACCTCACCCCTACACTACATTTCTAAATCATCAGGTCAAACACCAACTCTTTAAATGGGGCGCTCTCTCCAGAAAACCCCTTGAGACACACGTTTGGAAGGTAGTGAAGCTTAAAGGGATGCTTTCTCTGAGTGGGACACACAAGTTAAAGGGCAAAGAGAGTGAACCATGGACAGCCAGAAACAGCTTTCTCCCTGACTTCCCCATAGCGCTACAGCAGACAAGAGCTCCTGGGTGGATCTGCCCAGGACAGACAGCACGTGGGGCGGGGCAACGCACTAGGAAAAGGGCGGGTTCTAAGCAGCTGGTTTCCCTGAGCGGTGTCCGCGGTGGAGGCTTGGGGACTGCACAGTGTCTCCAAGGCGCCAGCAGCCACCCTGCCAGCTACCCTCGTGCCCACCCCCTCAGACAGGTGCTCGAAGCAAATCAGAGAGGTGAAAGAAGCAAGCGAGGGTGTCAGACGGTACAGTAAAGGTGCCTTGATCAAAGTTCTCTAGGGGTTCCTTTCGAGCCGGCGCCCGCGCTTCGTTGTCAGTACCATGGACAGCGCCCGGGAACCTACTCCGGGGAGCTTGGACGCTGCTGGCTTCTGGCAGGTCTGGCAGCGCTTTGACGTGGAGGGTGAGTAAAACAAGCCAACTGTTCAGCCTTGGTGAAAGGACCTCGAGTTCCCCCTTCCCCGTACATTTTCCCTGCAGGAAAAGTTGTCCTCCAGTGCGGTTAATGCAATATACCTAACAGACATTTGGTATACTGCAGTTGTACATTTAGATTGTGTTGTGAAAGCTCAGGGTGGGAGGAGAGACTTGAATCCCACCACTGACTGATTGTTTGTGTGTGTGTGTGGTGATACAGATATCATTGTATACATTAGAGGCTTGGGGACTGACACCCGACTATCTGAAGTCAGTTCTGGCTTGTTTTTACGCCAATCTGCTCATTTTCACGCAGTGACTATCTGGGTAACCCCTTGTCTCTTAGAGAGAGGGTGAAATTTTTAAAAATCAAATTTCAAAGACACTACCACCACTCCACCAAAAATCTATTTGAAAAGAACTTAACGTTTGCTTTGCCCTCATTAATAAAGAAACATGAAAATATCTAAAGTATGTGCTTTAACCCTGAAAACTAACATTCAACACTTACATCTCTTAAACTTTTGAAAACTGAAAAAACCTTGGGTTAGAGTTTATTCTAAAACTCATGTTTCTTTCTGGATTAAAATTCATGAATAGCTCTCCTTTCCCAAACATTTATATGAACCCCAGCACAAAACATTTACTCTTGACTGTGTTATTTGCTATTCAAATCTATTTCTTCTAGAGTAGATGTTGCCACTTAGAGTTGTAAAAATAAGATCCATAGGGATTTTATAAATTTGAGATTGAAAACAAATTTAGATATTAAATGTTAATTACTAAATGCCACATGTTATTATATGTAAATGACTTATTTATGCACATCTTTTTGCATTTAGAAAAAGGTTACATAGAAGAGAAGGAGCTTGATGCTTTCTTTTACCAGATGTTGACAAAACTGGGTGTTGATGTAAGTATACTTTGCCATAAGCATTAATTTGTCTCTCAGTGAGTTACAAAAAGCATCCAAATCTTATGTTGATTTGTACAATACCTATTAATCCCATCTGACCTCTTTTCTCCTTGCATGTAATTTTTCTCCCTCTCCTAGCAACATAGAGGGATTTAGGTAGGTTTTATAAGAGGTTCAACTGCAGCATTACATGTGCTGGGTCACTGACTTTTAGTGTGACATCTGTCATCCACTATTTCAACTGTAAATTAAAACAAGTCTGTTTTGAATGTTTCCTTGGTTATGTCTCTGCTAATGGATTTAAATCTAGAGATAAGGTAGCTCACTTTGTTCAAAAAGGTGGAAAAGATTTTGAGAGTGTTAAGGTGCTGACCACAAATAAACCATTTAGAATAATTTTTTCATTATTCATTGTTAGAAAAGGTTACAAACTTATGAAGTGGTAAACCAGAAAATAATAAACATACTCAGAGCCCAAATATAAATGTGAACCAATCTATCAAGCATCTGTATCCTTCCCTGATGGTAAATCTGGCCTTGAGAGAGGCAGATTAACTCTTGCTGAACCCTCTACCAAAGCAGAGGAGGAGCACACAAAGAGACGTGCCAGCATGGGGTTGGGAGAACCTGATAAAGACTCCATCGGGGGATGCGTGGTAACGGGAGTAGCTCTGGAAACAGTAGCATTTAAAATGAATTGTGGTGATAGCTTATGTTCAGATATAATTGTTTGGATGGAAGAGTACTGGAGAGCATGACACTTTCATGTAGGAGCCCAGTGAGGGGAACAAGCAGCTGGAGATGGTGTTTCTGAGTTGGAGGGAGGGCAGTCAGCTCAAGATAAACAAGGCTGCCATCTGCCTCCAGCAGCCACACAGAACTCTTGCTCTAATTTTCAGTCTCCTCATTTCAGTTTCTCTCATTTTTCTGTCCATTTCTATTTCTTATTTTGTGTTTCATAGCCATCATCTTCCATCATCTCTTGACTTTCTCTGTGATTTCTGTCTCTCGTCTCTCTTACCTCTCTCTGGTCTTTATTTCTCCACTGGTCTCTGTCTCTTTATTTATCCCATCTTTAGTCTGTTTCTCAAGCTTTCATGGTGTCTTTCTCTCCCTCTCTTTTTCTTCTCTCTTTAATGTCATGTCTCTTTGTCTTTCATTTCTCTTATCAATATCATTTTATCTCCCTTTCTTGTTCCTTCCCTTATTTCTCTGCCTCTCTCATTTCTGCTTTGCTCCCCCTTACTGCTGGCTCAGATGGTAAAGAATCTGCCTGCAAGTCAGGACACCCAGTTTCAATCCCTGGGTTGGGAAGATCCCCTAGAGAAGGAACTGGCAACCCACTCCAGTATTCTTGCCTGGAAAATCCCATGGACAGAGGAGCCTGGCAGGCTGCAGTCCATGGTCACAACAGTTGGACACAACTGAGTGACTACACATACTACTATAAATGCAAAGGTTTGTGGCATTCCAGAACCCACGAGTCTGATACAATCTTGATGAAGGCAAAGCCATTCAAAGTCTTAAAATAAACTGGATGGTGAAAAAAAAAAAAACCCAGAGACTTGGAGAAAACAAGTCACACCGTGTGTGTGGTGTGTGTGTGTGTGTGCATGTGCGTGTGTGTAGCAGAGTTTTATCAAAGTAAAAAAGGGACAGAGAAAACTTCTGACATAGACATCAGAAGGGGGAATGCTTCCCCCAGCTAGTCTTATCAAGGCCTTATATACTTTTTTCAGACCCACTTACACAATACACATCTTAAATTTACAAGATTAGAACTAACAATAGAAAGATCTTATCAGACCCACTCCTATAATATACATTTTAACATGACAGGATTAGTCAGAAGGTTCTTGTTAAGGAGAAACAAGTCCTTGAGCAAGATACATTGTTATATTGACTAAGACAAAGAAATGTAGAGAAGAACTTTTGTCCTTTTCTTCTTCTTGAGAATTCCAGACCTTTCACCCCAGCTTCTTATCAATCTGCCTAGGAATTGACTCTCTCATTTCCCCTTTTTCTTTTAGGAGAAATATGTTGCCATATTTGGCATCATTTTTGTTCCATAACTTCTTCCTGCTGTTGAGGGCTGTGGTCCCCAAAATGTTGAGGCAACATATTCTCCTAATCCTCATATTGAGGGTCTTTGATTGAGGGGCCCCAAGTAATAGTTGGAGGAGGTTATGGCACTCACAGGAGCTTGGACAACCATTTGTAACTTAAAAGCTTTCAGATGGTTAGAAACAACCCCAGTTTTACAGTTACAGATGTAAGGCAAAATAGCCACTAAACCAAGTTAAAACCTAAACAAAATAAAAAGTCACATTTTGTCCATAGTTAAGGTACAATTATGTCATACCAGTCCATCTTAGGATTGTTAGATGTCATCACAGAGTTGAAGAAAGTCCTTTGCTTGAAGCGGAGAAACCCACCATGGGAAGTCTTCAGTTGAGGAGGGGAGTGCTCCGCAGACCCAGCAATTATCTCGATTGTGGAATGCTTCATAGGAATGAGCCCAGGACAGGAAGGCATTGTCTTAAGGGTCAAACGGCAGACTCAGGACTTTTGGAGTCAGCAGAAGCAAGCCCACATAGATTCTCAGGCCCGTCTCGGTTCCTGGCTCAAACAGCAGCATGTTTGATTCAAAGGCTGGGTCAGGAGTTAACCTCCCAATAATGTCTGTTGAAAAGCTAAAAGCTGAGTCATATAGTCAGTTTTAAGGCTTCAGGATCTATGACAATATCTGTGCACAAAAACAGGCTGTCATAGAGACAGTCCCTTCTTAGGGGCAGTTCAAGCCCTCATTAAAGCCATGCGTAAAACTTTAAGCCAACTCTCTTGTGTTTCCTGACTTAGCACACACAGACGTCTTTTAATAATGTCATTAGCTTTTCAAACTTTTTCTCAAGATTGGGGTCTCTAGGAACAGTGTGATATTCTACTCCTAAAGCTTTTGACACCCCTTGAGTTACAGCAGCTTTAAAGACAGGGCCATTGTCACTCTGAACTTTAGAGTTTAAGATCCCACTTATATCATGAGAATTCAGTACAGTAAGGTTTTGCCCATTCATTAACCTTGGGCTTTAGTGAATACTGCTTTTAATGTGAGAATAGGTGAGGGTCACAGAGCTTGATAATGACAGGAATAGCATTTTGTGCTTGACCCATAGTTTTTCCATCAGACCACACTCTAGGATTTACATTTTGTTCAATTAATGGGAGAGAAAGAGCAGACTCCATATTCATGAAAACAGAGGCCTGGATCTTGCTCAGTATATCCCTCCCTAGAAGTGGTGAGGGAGACTCTGGTATCAACAGAAACCTGTGAGAAAACAGCAGAATCCCAGTTGCCGCTTAAAGGATGACTGACATAATAGTGTTTGGCTCATCCAGACAGCCCCATTTCGGTAGTGGATCAGGAGGAAAGTGGGCCAGGGTCTTCAGTGAGCACAGAAAAAGTTGCCCCAGTGTCCAAAAGAAATCGACTGATGGGCCCTCCACAGTTATTAATACCTGGGGCTCCTCAGGTGTAATTAGGACAGGAGCTTGTGTGGGGACAGCCTGGGAACCTTCAGTCCTGATTGTCTTGAGAGTCCAAACCCTGGGGCCTACACCTTGGAGAGCAGTCTCTACTCCAGCATGGTCCTTTGCAGACCAGGAACTGGAGGTGGGTTAGATGCCTGAGGGCAATACAGCTTGAGATGTCCCTCCTTTCCACGGTAATAACAGTTCAGTTCAGTCTCTCAGTCATGTCCTACTCTTTGCGACCCCATGAATCACAGCATGCCAGGCCTCCCTGTCCATCACCAACTCCTGGAGTCTATTCAAACTCATGTTCACCAAGTCGGTGATGCCATCCAGCCATCTCATCCTCTGTCATCCCCTTCTCCTGCCCCTAATCCCTCCCAGCATCAGAATCTTTTCCAGTGAGTCAACTCTTCCCATGAGGTGGCCAAAGTATTGGAGTTTCAGCTTCAGCATCAGTCCTTCCAATGAACACCCAAGACTGATCTCATTTAGAATGGACTGGTTGGACCTCCTTGCACTCCAAGAGACTCTCAAGAGTCTTCTCCAACACCATAGTTCAACAGCATCAATTCTTTGGCGCTCAGCTTTCTTCACAGTCCGACTCTCACATCCATACATGACCACAGGAAAAACCATAGCCTTGACTAGATGGACTTTTGTTGGCAAAGTAATGTCTCTGCTTTTGAATATACTATCTAGGTTGGTCATAACTTTCCTTCCAAGGAGTAAGTAGCGTCTTTTAATTTCATGGCTGCAGTCACCATCTGCAGTGATTTTGGAGCCCCTAAAAATAAAGTCTGACACTGTTCCCACTGTTTCCCCATCTATTTCTCATGAAGTAATGGGACCGGATGCCATGATCTTAGTTTTTGAATGTTGAGCTTTAAGCCAACTTTTTCACTCTCCTCTTTCACTTTCATCAAGAGGCTTTTGAGTTCCTCTTCACTTTCTGCCATAAGGGTAGTGTCATCTGCATATCTGAGGTTATTGATATTTCTCCCAGCAATCTTGATTCCAGCTTGTGTTCCTTCCAGTCCAGTGTTTCTCATGATGTACTCTGCATAGAAGTTAAATAAGCAAGGTGACAATATATAGCCTTGACATACTCCTTTTCCTATTTGGAACCAGTCTGTTGTTCCATGTCCAGTTCTAACTATTGCTTCCTGACCTGCATACAGGTTTCTCAAGAGGCAGGTCAGATGGCCTGGTATTGCCATCTCTTTCTGAATTTTCCACAGTTTATTGTGATCCACACAGTCAAAGGCTTTGGCATAGTCAATAAAGCAGAAATAGATGTTTTTCTGGAACTCTCTTGCTTTTTGATGATCCAGTGGATGTTGGCAATTTGATCTCTGGTTCCTCTGCCTTTTCTAAAACCTGCTTGAACATCTGGAAGTTCACAGTTCACGTATTGCTGAAGCCTGGTTTGGAGAATTTTGAGCAGTACTTTACTAGTGTGTGAGATGAGTGCAATTGTGCAGTAGTTTGAGTATTCTTTGGCATTGCCTTTCTTTGGGATTGGAATGAAAACTGACCTTTTCCAGTCCTGTGGCCACTGCTGAGTTTTCCATATTTGCTGGCATATTGATTGCAGCACTTTCACAGTATCATCTTTCAGGATTTGAAATAGCTCCATTGGAATTCCATCACCTCCACTAGCTTTGTTCGTACTAATTCTTTCTAAGGCCCACTTGACTTCAAACTCCAGGATGTCTGGCTCTAGGTGAGCGATCATACCATCATGATTATCTGGGTCATGAAGCTCTATTTCGTACAGTTCTTCTGTGTATTCTTGCCACCTTTTCTTTTAATATCTTCTGCTTCTATTAGGTCCATGCCATTTCTGTCCTTTATCGAGCCCATCTTTGCATGAAATATTCCCTTGATATCTCTAATTTTCTTGAAGAGATCTCTAGTCTTTCCCATTCTGTTGTTTTCCTCTATTTCTTTGCATTGATTGCTGAGGAAAACTTTCTTATCTCTCCTTGCTATTCTTTGGAACTCTGCATTCAGATGCTTATATCTTTCCTTTTCTCCTTTGCTTTTTACTTCTTTTCTTTTCACAGCTATTTGTAAGGCCTCCTCAGACAGCCATTTAGCTTTTTTGCATTTCTTTTTCTTGGGGATGGTCTTGTTCCCTGTCTCCTGTACAATGTCATGAACCTCACTCCACCGTTAATCAGGCACTCTATCTATCAGATCTAGTCCCTTGAATCTATTTGTCATTTCCACTGCATAATCATAAAGGATTTGACTTAGGTCATACCTGAATGGTCTAGTGGTTTTCCTTACTTTCTTCAATATAAGGCTGAATTTGGCAGTAAGGAGTTCATGATCTGAGCCACAGTCAGCTCCCAGCCTTGTTTTTGCTGACTGTATAGAGCATCTCCTCCTTTGGCTGCATAGAATATAATCAATCTGATTTCTGTGTGGACCATCTAGTGATGTACGTGTAGAGTCTTCTCTTCTGTTGTTGGAAGAGGGTGTTTGCTATGACCAGTGCGTTTTCTTGGCAAAACTCTACTAGCCTTTGCTCTGCTTCATTTTGTACTCCAAGGCCAAATTTGCTGTTATTCCAGCTGTTTCTTGACTTCGTGCTTTTGCATTCCAGTCCCCTATAATGAAAAGGACATCTTTTTTGGGTGTTAGTTTTAAAAGGTCTTATAGGTCTTCATAGAACCATTCACCTTCAGCTTCTTCAGCGTTACTGGTTGGGCATAGGCTTGGATTACCGTGATATTGAATGGTTTGCCTTGGAAATGAACAGTGATCATCTGTCATTTTTGAGATTGCATCCAACTGCATTTCAGACTCTCTTGTTGGCCACGATGGCTACTCCATTTCTTCTAAGGGATTCTTGCCCACAGTAGTAGATATAATGGTCATCTGAGTTATGTTCACCCATTCCAGTCCATCTTAGTCTGCTGATTCCTAGAATGTCAACATTCACTCTTGCCCTCTCCTGTTTGACCACTTCCAATTTGCCTTGATTCATGGACCTAACATTCCAGGTTACTATGCGATATTAAGTCCATCCCTTTTCCCCTGGGTTTCTTTTGGCATTTTTCCTCAGGCTATTTCAGAGCAGATTTAACAGCCACTGTTGGGGCTGACTGGTTCTTTTTGCCTCTTATTTCCCTCCTCATATTCTCTACCATAATATGCCATCTGAGCCAGCTGTAACAGTTTTTCTAAAGACTGATTTGGTCCAAACACTTGTTTTTGTAACTTATAGGAAATACCTGGAGCTGACTGAGTGAGAAATCTACCTTTTAATATCATTCTTCCTTCTGCACTTTCAAGATCAGTAAACTTGTGGAGAGCCTCCCATAGTCTGTCTAGGAATTTACCAGGAGTTTCCTTCTTTCCCTGTTCTATGTTAGCCAACTTAGCATAAAGTCTTAGCATGTGCTCACTTGAATCCTTCAAGAATACACCTGGCAAAGCAGCTCTGTTACTGGAGCCACTTGGATCCCAGTAGGAAGGAGGGCTATTTTGTGTTGCCTCTTTCCCCTTGTCTCACATTTAAGCCATTCATTTCCAGAAGTAGTAGCTTCCCCCAAAACTCAAGTTTTTGAGTCAGGAGTCTGTCCCAAGACATGCATTACATCTCACCAAGTAAAGTCATAAAGTAAAGTTAGTCCTGTAAAGTCTTCTATGTACTTTTTGGACCCTCTAAATAGTCTCAACCACAATTGGGACTACCGAGACTGAGGCAACCCCTCCTAGAAGGGTTTCATGATTTTCAGCTTGTTCAGTTGGGGGCCCCAGATAAAGGGGCAAAGTAAGAGAACAGGAGGGAGCTGAAGGTTTCACACCCAAATCTGTACCCTTAGGACACAAGTCTGGCATGTCTCGCAGACAGATAAAGAACAACACATGAGGCACTTCTACATACGGCATTTCCCATATTTTCTACAGAACCAGTCTAGTTGTAGAACAGTAATAATTGAGATCCTTCAACAGGTCAGCGTTCCCCGTCTTCCAAAGGATACTGTGGCCATTCAGTATCACAGAAGATCAGACGTATCTTTTTAAACTCTGGGGATCAAACTTGCACCAGCATTAAAACAAAAACAAAACCAAACCATTTTAAAGGAGTGGTTTTGGAACTGCTAGCTCCCATCTGTAAAAGAAAAAAAGTGGCTTCCATAGTTGTGGCTTTTTTCCACCAGAAGTGTCCTTCCCTGCTCTAGACGGGGGTGTAGACAGACTCTCCATCAAAGCTTTCCTTCCCTGGTCAGACTTAGTCTGTCCCTTACCAACACAGGCTTCTTACTCATCCCTCCCGGTTCTACCCACAAAGGTGGGGGTGGAGATGCCCCAGGGGTAGACCTGATGGCATCCAGATTGATGTCTGGTTCCTCACCATTAATTCCTTTGTCTGATTTTCGCTCCTCCTCTGATGCCACCCAAGGTAGAGCAGAGTAGCCCAGAATGTTTCCCAAGCTAGGACCACTCAGGGGCGCACCCCTCTTCCATGTGCCTATGCACATTCCCGAGCACGGTCCTGACTGCAGTAGAAGCGTTGAGTTATAAAGACACAAACAAAAAACCCAAGATGTCTCTTCTGAGTGTTGCCACACCAGTACATGTGATAGCAAAAGAGGCAGTGGAGGGTCGGCCAGAGAGGAAAAAGTGATTTTGTCCTCAAGCTACTAGGGCCAATCCTTCCAGTTCATACCCACAGATTCTACAAAAGGAGCATCTAGGGAGTTGAGATACAAGCCAAGGAGAGCTTTCTCTGGTCTGCTAAGAGCTAGCACTACCAAAGGAAGAAGCCCATTGTACTTCCAATCTGACCACATCTTGCAATTCCTGATCTGTGTCTTCAAAAACCTTATGGTCACCAGCAATGCTTCTACCCACACAGATCAGAGGCACAGGCATGACAAAGACTTACTTTTAGGACTCTGGCCCCTGAGGCAGGCAGCCAAGAGTGACCTCTAGCCTGAGAGACGTTCCTAGAGCTAGAGCTCCACCTAGCTCCCAAACGTGTTCTTGTAACTTTCTGGCAAGGCTTGCCTAAGTCTAGCAAGGCTAAGCACTTCCATACATGGGGTCTAAGTAAAAGTACA
Organism: Nanger dama; assembly: GCA_917880005.1. Classification (NCBI taxonomy): domain Eukaryota; kingdom Metazoa; phylum Chordata; class Mammalia; order Artiodactyla; family Bovidae; genus Nanger; species Nanger dama. Next base: position 5,566,799 of record CAKJTW010000032.1, on the reverse strand, counting down.
CAATAACAGCATGGATCACAAGTCCCTTGAAAGTCTATGACCTGACGGATTAGATTAGTAGTTCTAATTTTCCACGCAATTATGAAATGGCCAAAGAGACCAGGAAAAGCTGACCGAGAGAGGGAAGTTCAGTCCATACGCTTTGCCCACTTTTGGTCGTTCCCCTCGCAGGGACCTTGGGTGTCTCTTGGCACTGGCAGGTCGGTATAAACCCCCAACAAGGCTCCCCTTTGGGGGCTGCCTTCAGTCATTACAAGACACTGCGAAACCACAGAGCAGGGCTTATCTCTTGCTTCACGCAGGGTGTGTCATTCATTCAGACAAGCGCACTGAAGAGTTAGTCAAGTAAAGCAGAAAACGTGCATACTGAGAAAGCAGAGAGGCTAGAGCTCTGAGTGTTCTTACCTTGTCCTGAAGATCCCGGATGAGTCCCCAAGATTACAGCTTACAGTGAACAATGTCAGATTTGTGATCACCGAAGAAGGTTTAGCTTTGGGACCAGGGACCAGGCTTGATCACTCAAGAGCTTTTGTGTAGCAGAGTTTTATTAAAGTAAGAAAACAGACAGAGAAAGCTTCTGACATAGACATCAGAAGGGGTCGGAAAGTGCCCCCAAGTCAGAAGCTTTTCAGAAAGCTTCTTGCTTTAGTGATTTAAAGAAGAGGAAAGTTGCTCTCTTTTCTGAATACTGAAAACTGAAACTAAATACTCTCAGTACTGAAAGTGTCTTATTTTCACTCATGGGGTGAGAGGTGGGATGTTCAAACACTAGGCTCTAGGCTGGGGACATGGCTGTCTTCTTCTGGGGCTTTGGCTGACTTTAGAAGCAGTGTTCCCATTAGTGAGGGAGAAGACGGATGCCATCTCCCATAGCTTGGCTGCTCTTACCTCACCCCCTGCCTCAGATCTGGTCTGGGGCCTCACCTTCTCACACATGCACAGGCACGGTCCTCAGAGCAATGGAAACAACAAATGACTTGCCAGTGTCCTGGGCAACTCTGCTGTGCAGGTATTCCTGAAGCCGGAGGCAAAGGGGTTGGAGGTTGCAGAGTCCTTAGGCTAGTGGAAATAAAATTCTGATGTGCCTAAGAATTACATTTATTTGTTAACTTGCAAAGCCCCAGGTCCTACCTCTTACGTATTTCAGTACATTTGGGGTTTGCTTAGGATCTTGCAGTTAAAAGCACCCTAAGTGACTCGGCATCTCCTTTCACCCTCTGTTCCCTTCAGGGATGTTGTGATATAATCAAGCCAGTCCTGCTGAGTTGTGGCTGTAGCCCCAGGCACCTCTCCTCAGCTCCTGGCGAAGGAGAAGACTTTGGAGCCAGGGGATAAGCTGTTTAAACTGTTAGTCAGAACTGCTGTCGTCTGCCATTGCTGCCTTTCAAATTTCAGAGGCATCCCTTCAGGGAATATGGCTACAGGGACCTTCACTGGGCACTCCATGCTACTGGAACAACCACAATTCAGGAAACCGTTCCTAATTCTGGACTTTTTTTCCTGCTGAGAAATGAGTAGGCCCTAAGTACGTCCTTAACAAGAAGGCATGTTCCTCTCAGCTGAGGGACAATCACCATTTATGACACCTACTTCTAATCAGTGATGCCCCAGTGAGTCCAGAACCACCAGCAGGAGGCCTCCATGCCCAGGCAGCCACTCACTCTGGGGTTTATACATGGCGGGCAGTTCATCAGAGGCCTGTCTAGGGCTACTTTCCTCCCTTGATTAGCGAGTCACACTGACCTGGGGAGAAGGAATTTTAAGATTTCGAACAGCAAGCTACCTGCTAGTCAATCTTGGAGAACTAGCAGCTTGTAATGACCTGCTCCTCACAGCCTCTGAGGGGACTGACTTCATGGAAACATCAGCCACTCTTGCTGCTGGCCCCTCCAACTTTTTTTTTTTTTCAAATGCTCAGAACTGCCTCTGAACTAGGTCTAGATCTAGCCAGTCTGTGGCAGAGCATCACTTTGGGGGCTGTGTGCACATTTTTCATGTACAGATCACCACACAAGCTGAGACTCTCAATACTCCAGAGATGCTAAGTACCCTCTTGGGACTTAGAGTCTCAGAGAAGGTGGGTGGGGTGGGTGCTGATTGGACGTAACAACAGAGGGAACCCTAGGCTCTCTTGCTAAGGTTCAAGGGATAATCATGGACTCTGGGGTTAGACGTCTGAGAGGACCAGTCAAATTCTGTGCCTTCAAACTACAGGTAGAATACCAAGCTGAAATTCAAAGTGAAGACCCACCTTCTTAAACAGTTTCTCTGTACGATGCAGATACACACCCATACAACCAACCAGCCACACAGTCAATGGTGCCAAGACTAAAGAGGCTAATCTCTCTGTCCTTAGAGGAGTGTCAGATGAGGAAACCTGGTTGGCAGGAATACCATGACAGTATTAGGGAGAGTCAGTTTAGTGTAACTGATCTAATCTGCAGTCTAGGAATCTGGCACTGTTTGGGAGTGCCTGTGACTTTCAGCCTCCGCATTAAAATACATCTCTAGTCCACTGATGAAGAATTTAATGTGTGGAAAAAGCTGTACAAGGAAGGGATATGGGGATATGTCACATCTTTGGTAGTTCAATGATTACTTCTTTGGTTTCCTCTTTAATTATTTTCCCCTTCTAATTATCATCTTTTTGGAGAGTCCAAGATTAAGAGAATGAACTATGGCAAACTGAAGGCCCAAAAGAGCTGTACTTTTCACTTAAAAATAGAACAAAATGTTCTTGGGAAGAAAGTTTGTATGTTCACTACAATACAATCTCTTGTCACAAAAAATATAGAAAAATGTTCAAATTCATATTGTCAACACTCTAAGTCTCTCTTCATTCATATATTAGGAGCTCACTAGCTGTGCTACCTAGTTAGGATTCTGATTAATGGTTATTTAAGAAATCTCCATCACCTCTCTCTTGTCTGCAATTGGTGAGATCTCTTTCAATGACTAGGGAACTTGGTTAGACTAATGTAATTATCAGGCTGTATACTCTGAATATTTGATATCTTAACTACATTCTTGGAATCCTGGTGGCTTTAATATGGTTCTGTCTGGCCCACTGTAGGATGCAGTCAAAGAAGAAAATGTACAGAAGATGAAACAACAATTTATGGCTCCCCATGATGTCTCTAAAGATGGCTGCATACAGATGAAAGAGGTATCTTTTATGACTGTACCTTTCTTGACAATACCTTCTTGGGCTGCGATTTTCTCTGTAGAATGAAGAAAGTTTTACATTTGACTGGAAAATTAGAACACTCTGCAAGGCAGTTGGGTTGGATAACATTTTTGAAGTACTCACTTTTCCTTTTTCATCAATCTTAGTGACAAGGAGATCATTTTATTTAGGTCAATCAATATTTATACTTATTTTCTAATTGGGTAATTGATATGCTAGAGGCTTTTCAGTTACACAGTGTCCTGTTCAAATTCAACCTTGACATAAGGAAAAACTTACTGACAATAAATAAGTTTAAATTTCAGCATCTCCCAGGGCAGACTGGAAAGATCTGGCCCTAAACATCATGAAAACAAAACAGACAGCTGGTGTCTTGACTTCAACTCAACCCACATTTACTAAGTACCTACAAAAGCAAGGAAATGCATTAAGCACGCAGTATCTCACATAGCCTGTCTTTTAACCTGATTATTTTCCCTTGCAGTTACAAAAAGATCCACAGTTTAGAATTTTCACACATATTATGTTACTCTAGAGTAACATGTTGTATTGTATATTATTGTATTGTACATTGTATATTACATTTTGTAACAGTAGCTACAAAAATGGTCAAACATTATCTCTGTTTTACTGATGAAGAAACTGAGTTATCCAGCATCATATGGCCAAGAAGTGGCACTGGTTTAAGTTACAGCTATGAATCTATGCAGGTTTATTCTATAGAGTTATGAATTCATACATAAAAATAAGCTGCTATGAAACTAAGATATTTATTTCATAGTCAAAATTGCTTGCTAGACATATTATCTGAAGTCTGAAAGGCTAGTCTCTTGATCCTGTCATACTTGGTCAATATTATCGATGAAAATAGCAATTTTTCTTCAGAAAGTTATGATAATAAAGCAAGATAATGTCTTCTTATAAAAAATAGACATGTTCATCAGAAGGCTGCCTTCTCAGAAAATAAATAAGCTAAACTGGATATTTATGAGTGTAGCTGTTTCCAAAATTTTCACTTAAAGTCGAAAAAATTATATAACCAATAATTGCATTGCAATCAATGTAAAAGTAGCAATGTATTCATTAATGGAAATATAATTGCAAGTTTCAGGTAAAAATGCCAAAGTATTCATAATGACATATTCACGGTTGCATCCTTCTGCCCACAGAACAGAGCACAGTGCATAGGGGTGCTGAGTAAATATTTGTTATGTGTGTGTGTGTGTCTGCTGAGTTGCTCAGTCATGTCCAACTCTTCTTGACCCCATAAACTGCAGCCTTCCAGGTCTCCAATATACAGTTACATGGTTAAATTTATCACAAGTGAACCAACTTTTGAAGTATCATACAGACACTAATAATATACCAGAGTATAAACTTTTGCCAACACTCAAGAATCAAGTCAGATAGCAATCATTCCTGCTTTTCCATGGGGCATCAAAGTCATCTGTATACACAGCATTTCTCCAGCACAGACTTCCCTGGTGGCTCAGACGGTAAAGTGTCTGCCTACAATGTGGGAGGCCCTGGTTCAATCCCTGGGTCAGGAAGATCTCCTGGAGAAGGAAATGGCAACCCAGTCCAGTATTCTTGCCTGGAAAATCCCATGGACAGGGGAGTCTGGTAGGCTAGAGGCCATGAAATTGCAAAGAGTCGGACACAACTGAGCGATTTCACTTTCTTAAAATTCTGACACTGCCACTTACTACATAACTCTGTAAGTACCACGTACTTGTCTCTGTGCAGCCTGGTTTCCTTAACTAATAATAATGATGTGCTATGCACCTTATAGGTTGTTAGGATTAAATGAGTTAGCATATGTAACCATTTAGAACAATTCATGTGTGTATTAGTCACTCAGTCATGTCCAACTCTGTGCGACGCCATGGACTGCAGCTCACCAGGCTTCTCTCTCCATGGAACTCTCCAGGCAAGAATACTGAAGTAGGTTGCCATTCCCTTCTCCAGGGGATCTTCCCAATCCAGGCATTGAACCTGGGTCTCCTACATTGGCAGGTGGATTCTTTGCTGTCTGAGCCACAAGGGAAGCCCACAGAACAATTCATAGGACATATAAAAATTATTTGGGGTACTTCCTGGAAGTCTAGTGGCTAAGACTTCACACCCCTAATGCAAGGGGCCTAGATTTCACATGTTGCTACTAAGAGTTTTCACATCACAATGAAGAGAAATCTCGAGTGCCACAACTAAGACCCAGCACAGCCAAATAAAGAATATATATATTAAAAACAACCACCACCACCCTGGTGGTCCAGAGGTTAAGAATCTGTCTGCCAATTCAGGGGACACAGGAAGGTCCCACATGCCATGGGGCAACTGAGCCTGTGTACCTAAGCTACTGAAGCCCCCGTGTCCTCGGCCCATGATCTACAAGAGAAGCCACTTCAATGAGCCCACACATTGCAATGAAGAGTAGTTCCCCAGCTCACTGCAAACAGAGAAAGCCTGCACAGCAATGAAGACCCAGCAACCAAAAATAAAGAAAAATGCACAGTGCCTGGCTCACAGTAAATGCTCAATAAATATTAGTGATTGTTAATTCTAAACAAGCTATTCGGTATTTTTACTTTCTAATATGTGTAGTTGTTAATGCTGGAGCTTCTAAGATAAAGTGTGGAACATTTTAAACACTAATGCATTTATAATTAAATGATGATTTTGGATTGTAAGCTCATAGAAAACAGATACTCATAGCGTTTCATATCTAATAAGAGTGCCTAATACTTCTTGAAAGAATCAGTGAATCCACAATGACAATGGAGGGCACAGAATTGCAATATGAGCTCACCATCCTGAGAGCTCTACGTTGTTCTGCCCTCTAGGATGTTGCTCTGTGTCTTTTACCCAGGGGCGCACCGGTCAGTGTCACCAACTGCTATTTCTCCCCTTTTCTTTAGCTTGCCGGCATGTTCTTATCTGAGGATGAAAACTTTCTTCTGCTCTTTCGCCAGGAAACCCCCTTGGACAGCAGTGTGGAGTTTATGCGGGTAAGCATTTGGTTGTATCTCTATGGAGGCCAGGATCCCAGGCACCTGCCATGGCCGCCACCTCCCTTGCCCACTCCCCCAGCGAGAGCTGCCCATGGGACAAAACCACGCAAAAAAAGCCCTTGTTGTTGAGCCTGGACTGTGGCCCCCAGTCTCAATGTGCTCCCTCAGTGGGTTGATCTAGGCTGCTCCTGAGCTCACAGACTCCTTAGCCTGTGCTGCAGGAAGGTGGGTATCTGAGGAATGTAACGGGAGGGTAGGGTGAGGAACGTGGAGCTCAGAGAGCACCGGCCTGCCCAGAGCCCTGTGAGCTCCAGCGAACTGCTGCCTTCTAAGAATGCAGGCTAGACATCCAGATTCCATGGGCAACTTTGTTGTTGTTTAGTCACTAAGTCATGTCCCCATAGGCTGTAGCCCGCCAGCTTCCTCTGTCCTTGGGACTTCCAAGGCAAGAGTACTGGAGTGAGTTGCCATTTCCTTCTCCAGGGGATCTTCCCAGACCAGGGATTAAACCTGGGACTCCTGCATTGGCAGGCAGTTTCTTTACCACTGAGCCATCAGGGAAGCCCCTATGGGCAACCACTTACATTTAAACGTTGGTGACTAATTCTAGAGTTGAAGACACAGTATGGTCAAAATATAACTTGTTACATACAGGGCCGATTTAGCCAGCAGGTGGTGTCTCTTTGCAATCACTGTGCCTGAGTGAAAATTAAAGGCAGAATCAGTGGCTCCTCTTTCAGCCTCTAGGTTGTTGTGGTCTGGGCATGGGTTGGAAAAGAATTTCCAGACATGAGACAGAATGAGAGGAAAATAAAGATTATTAGAGTGGGAGATGCTGTTAGAACAGTGGGCCAGCTCAAGGGAGAACCGACGTTGAACAGGGGTCCTTAGTTCACTTTTATACACAGGATACAAGGATGGGATAGGGGTTTTGTGGGTCATTTGCTGATGGGATGAGGCACATATACTGGGTGGGGGAAGAAGAGGGCAAATACCTTCTCCCTATGAGTAGGACTTTCTTGTTGACCATGATGGATACTCCATTTCTTCTAAGGGATTCCTGCCTGCAGTAGCAGATATAATGGTCATCTGAGTTAAATTCACCCATTCCAGTCCATCTTAGTTCACTGATTCCTAGAATGTTGACGTTCACCCTTGCCATCTCCTGTTTGACCACTTCCAATTTGCCTTGATTCACGGACCTGACATTCCAGGTTCCTATGCAATATTGCTCTTTACAGCATCAGATCTTGCTTCTATCACCAGTCACATCCACAGCTGGGTATTGTTTTTGCTTTGGTTCCATCCCTGGAGTTATTTCTCCACTGATCTCCAGTAGCATATTGGGCACCTAATGACCTGGGGAATTCCTCTTTGGTATCCTATTATTTTGCCTTTTCATACTGTTCATGGGGTTCTCAAGGCAAGAATACTGAAGTGGCTTGCCATTCCCTTCTCCAGTGGACCATGTTCTGTCAGAGAGAGTGTCTGAAATGCAGTACTTGGATGCAAACTCAAAAATGACAGAATGATCTCTGTTCATCTCCAAGGCAAACCATTCAATATCACAGTTATCCAAGTCTATGCCCCAACCAGAAATGCTCAAGAAGCTGAAGTTGAACGGCTTTATGAAGACCTACAAGACCTTCTAGAACTAACACCCCCAAAAGATGTACTTTTCATTATAGGGGACTGGAATGCTAAAGTAGGAACTCAAGAAACACCTGGAGTAACAAGCAAATTTGGCCTTAGAATGTGGAATGAAGCAGGGCAAAGACTAATAGAGTTTTGCCAAGAGAATGCACTGGTCATAGCAAACACCCTCTTCCAACAACACAAGAGAAGACTCTACACATGGACATTACCAGATGGTCAACACCAAAATCAGATTGATTATATTCTATGCAGCCAAAGATGGAGAAGCTCTATACAGTCAACAAAAACAAGACCAGGAGCTGACTGTGGCTCAGATCATGAACTCCTTATTACCAAATTCAGACTCAAATTGAAGAAAGTAGGGAAAACCGCTAGACCATTCAGGTATGACCTAAATCAAATCCCTTATGATTATACAGTAGAAGTGAGAAATAGATTTAAGGGCCTAGATCTGATAGATAGAGTGCCTGATGAACTATGGAATAAGGTTCGTGACACTGTACAGGAGACAGGGATCAAGACCATCCCCATGGAAAAGAAATGCAAAAAAGCAAAATGGCTGTCTGAGGAGGCCTTACAAATAGCTATGAAAAGAAAAGAGGTGAAAAGCAAAAGAGAAAAGGAAAGATATAAGCATCTGAATGCAGAGTTCCAAAGAATAGTAAAAGAGATAAGAAAGCCTTCTTCAGTGGTCAACTGAAAGAAATAGAGGAAAACCATAGAATGGTAAAGACTAGAGATCTCTTCAAGAAAATTAGAGATACCAAGGGAACATTTCATGCAAAGATGGGCTCGATAAAGGACAGAAATGGTCTGGACCTAACAGAAGCAGAAGATATTAAGAAGAGGTGGCAAGAATACACAGAAGAACTGTACAAAAAGATCTTCAGAACCCAGAAAATCATGATGATGTGATCACTAATCTAGAGCCAGACATCTTGGAATCTGAAGTCAAGTGGGCCTTAGAAAGCATCACTACGAACAAAGCTAGTGGAGGAGATGGAATTCCAGTTGAGCTGTTTCAAATCCTGAAAGATGATGTTGTGAAAGTGCTGCACTCAATATGCCAGCAAATATGGAAAACTCAGCAGTGGCCACAGGACTGGAAAAGGTCAGTTTTCATTCCAACCCCAAAGAAAGGCAATGCAAAAGAATGCTCAAACTACCGCACAATTGCACTCATCTCACATGCTAGTAAAGTAATGCTCAAAATTCTCCAAGCCAGGCTTCAACAACACGTGAACTGTGAACTCCCTGATGTTCAAGCTGGTTTTAGAAAAGGCAGAGGAACCAGAGATCAAATTGCCAACATCCACTGGATCATGGAAAAAGCAAGAGAGTTCCAGAAAAAACATCTATTTCTGCTTTATTGACTATGCCAAAGCCTTTGACTGTGTGGATCACAATCAACTGTGGAAAATTCTGAAAGAGATGGGAATACCAGACCACCTGAGCTGCCTCTTGAGAAATCTGTATGCAGGTCTGGAAGCAACAGTTAGAAATGGACATAGAACAACAGACTGGTTCCAAATAGGAAAAAGAGTATGTCAAGGCTATATATTGTCACCCTGCTTATTTAACTTATAGGCAGAGTACATCATGAGAAACGCTGGACTGGAAGAAACATAAGCTGGAATCAAGATTGCCAGGAGAAATATCAATAACCTCAGATATGCAGATGACACCACCCTTATGGCAGAAAGTGAAGAGGAACTCAAAACCCTCTTGATGAAAGTGAAAGAGGAGAGTGAAAAAGTTGGCTTAAAGCTCAACATTCAGAAAACTAAGATCATGGCATCTGGTCCCATCACTTCATGGGAAATAGATGGGAAAACAGTGGAAATAGTGTCAGACTTTATTTTAGGGGGCTCCAAAATCACTGCAGATGGTGACTGCAGCCATGAAATTTGAAGACACTTATTCCTTGGAAGAAAAGTTATGACCAACCTAGATAGCATATTCGAAAGCAGAGACATTACTTTGCCGACTAAGGTCCATGTAGTCAAGGCTATGGTTTTTCCAGTGGTCTTGTATGGATGTGAGAGTTGGACTGTGAAGAAGGCTGAGCGCCGAAGAATTGATGCTTTTGAACTGTGGTGTTGGAGAAGACTCTTGAGAGTCCCTTGGACTGCAAGGAGATCCAACCAGTCCATTCTGAAGGAGATCAGCCCTGGGTGTTCTTTGGAAGGAATGATGCTAAGGCTGAAACTCCAGTACTTTGGCCACCTCATGGGAAGAGTTGACTCACTGGAAAAGACTCTGATGCTGGGAGGGACTGGGGGCAGGAGGAGAAGGGGACGACCGAGCATGAGATGGCTGGATGGCATCACAGACTCGATGGACGTGAATCTGAGTGAACTCCAGGAGATGGTGATGGACAGAGAGGCCTGGCGTGCTGTGATTCATGGGTCGCAAGAGTCGGACACGACTGAGTGACTGAACTGAACTGAACTATGGGGTAGGACGAGAGAGAGATCGTACCGTTCCATTATAGTTTGGAAAGGACGCTAAGGGTTTGGTTTTTCCATTCCTGCATTCCAAGGCCCTCCTTGGTTTTATCTTCTCTTTCATCTTGGGTCACCACGTTCCTCTATTTTGGGGCCAATTTTTGGTCCCTTTTGATAACCTGTTCATGTCTACCTATTTCCCTTCTCAGGCATTGGGGACCCCAGTCTCAAAGGAAAAGGGGCGATGACCATTCTGGCTTCAGGCTGTACAGAGGGGTTGTGAAGCTCTGGGTTCCCTTTGCCTGCTCTCTATCAGGGTGCATTTATGAGGGAGATGAGAGTCCATGTAATGATAAGGTGACTTGTTCCAGCATTGTCTAGGGGTTGGTCAGGGAAAATTCTTGTCATGCTACCTCTTGGAGATTTATTGTGTTCTAGAAGAAACAAACTTAACAAGAAAGTTAAAGGTACGTGGCCCAAAGATTAATAGAAGTAGCAAAGCTGCTCAGGCGCTACCAGGAGAACCAGGCCCAGACCTTGGTTTGTGACATTAGTGTTTCTCCGGGTACGAGAATGTGCAAGGATTTGGGCTCATAAAATCTTTACCTGAAAACATCTAACTATGTGAAGGCTGATTCTTGTGGGTTTTTTCCAGGGCACAGAGTGAACTCCTTTCAGGGGATGTTGAAGGTCAGCAGCTTGCAGTGGTCACGAAATAATCCTTGTAGAAGCAGCTGGCAAGTGACAACTTCCCGTCAGCAGGGTCCCTTCATAACCACATATTTGACCATGCTTTGGGGGCATTTCATGGCCACTGTGTCCTGCGGTCCTGGGAAGGCTCTTTCCCAAGTCTAACAGAGATTTCGTTGACAGGCCACTCAATGTGCTATTACTAGACCAGGCCTTGTGAGTAGCAAAAGTCTCTGGACCATACCTGTCTTACTAGATTCTTGGTCCAGGAAAATATTCCCTCTTGTTGCCTCTTCCCGTATCTAGAGTTACTTTGTTACAATCATTGTTCTCATATGGAACTACATATCAGCATTTTATCACAGGCTCAGTCACACATTTGGTAACATAGAAAATGATCTTCTGAAACAAGTGACATAGAAAATAATATAGTTAGCAGTTATTAATAAGGTCATAAGCAAGAATTTAAGAACTTTCTTAGGTATAGCCCAGTATACCCCAGGTCATATGACTTCATTTGTTAAGTGACTAACAGTCAGTTCAGTCGCTCAGTTGTGTCCAACTCTTTGCAACCCCATGAATTGCAGCACGCCAAGCCTCCCTGTCCATTACCAACTCCCGGAGTTTGCTCAAACTCATGTCCATTGAGTTGGTGATGCCATCCAGCCATCTCATTCTCTGTCGTTCCCTTCTCCTCCTGCCCCCAATCCCTCCCAGCATCAGAGTCTTTTTCAATGAGTCAACTCTTTGCATGAGGTGGCTAAAGTATATTGGAGTTTCAGTTTTAGCATATAGCCTGATGTTAATCTCCTGGTTGTACATCATGGAGAGTCTGATCTTTATCTGAAGACTGGTTACTGACATAAGCTTTAGAAACAAACTTAGAGTGTCTTTTTAATAACTTAATTAATTAAACTTTTAGCAATATAACAGCAAGGAACTATCTCAGAAGTGAGTCTTAGTAAACACTAGACCTTAATTATGGAGAAGGCGATGGCACTGTACTCCAGTACTCTTGCCTGGAAAATCCCATGGATGGAGGAGTCTGGTAGGCTGCAGTCCATGGGGGTCACTAAGAGCTGGACATGACTGAGTGACTTCACTTTAATGCATTGGAGAAGGAAATGCAACCCACTCCAGTGTTCTTGCATGGAGAATCCCAGGGACAGGGGAGCCTGGTGGGCTGCCGTCTATGGGGTCGCATAGAGTTGGACATGACTGAAGTGACTTAGCAGCAGCAGCAGCAACAGCAGACCTTAATTAACAAAACTAGAAACTTAGTTTAACAATTAACAAATATGAAAACTTAATATTCAATGAAACATGATATTTTCATTATGAAGGCTTTAATCCACCAAATAAAAATGAGATTCGTCAGGGAGACAGGACAAGCCAAGTGGCTCTCTTGGATTTCTCATAGCCCTGACTCTGAATTTCAGCTATTGTTCACCCATTTCTAATTCCCTGATTTAGGAGCAGACTGTGGCTATGTTTAAGGACATCAGGATAGCAAAAGTCTAACAGTGAGGGCTTATTTTTGTAGAAGCAGAATGAGCTTTGTCTACATGTACCATAATCTTAAATAATGTTTGTTTACTTTACCAAAGTAACAAACGATTTTAAAAACAAATATAAATTACTTAAACACAAAGAAATTCATAATCTGTTACTGAAAGCTTCATTCTAAGAAAACTTTGTTCTCTTATCAGCGAGTAGACTAAATTCTAGTCTGTTACCAGTTTACCAGATAACAAACAAAATTTACCAGTTAATGTTAGAAATGTCTTTCCCATAAATCTTGAAGAACTAGCGATATTTTTCTAAAGGCATGAGAGTGAAACCGTAGAAGGCATGTTTAAAATCGAATTAAATTGCAATTGGCAAAGTAGCCTGGTCACTGCTGTACATATCAGATTTTCATGAATTTCACATGATTTCTAGGATATCTATATAAGTAACATCAACCATACAATATAACCTGAGAAGATTCATCACTCCTCCAACAATACATCCCATGTAATTTAATATGTCAAATGAACTCAGGTAATTTAATAGCTCTTTTGGATGTCTCAGGGGCCCTCTGAGGCATCCCAAAGTTAGCTAGAAGTCAAGTTACTTAGGAAATTTTGTTGATAAATATCAAAAGGGTTTGTAACACTCAATCAGAAGTGAAGTGAAGTGGCTCAGTCGTGTCCGACTCTTTGCAACCCCATGGACTGTAGCCTATCAGGCTTGTCCATCTATGGGATTTTCCAGGCAAGAGTGCTGGAGTGGATTGCCATTTCCTTCTCCAGAGGATCTGCCCGACCCAGGAATCGAACCCGGGTCTCCTGCATTGCAGGCAGACGCTTTACCGTCTGAGCCACCAGGGAAGCCTTAATCAGATAGGATCATATAGATCACTGTGAAATAATATATTCACTTATCCAAAGTAACAAAGAAGATTTCAAAGGTAAATAGAACACAGCACTTCAGAGGTAAAGAAACTTAAAACCCATTATCAAAGGCAGTTCAACATCTTAAGAAAACTTGTATTTATGCACAAAACTCTTCCCTTTGGGGTCCACTTTCCATAAAACCTTCTTATCATGTTCTGTACCCATTAGTTTGTTCTACCATCCTGAAACAGCCACCTGTAAGTCAGACCTACTTCCTTTTCCCTTCAAAAAATGTAATTTCATTTCTTCTTGACTGAAAACACACATCCTACTTTCCTTAAGCAACCAAGCACTGACCTTATATTAGCATTATATAGATTGGTGAACATAAATACCAGCGATAATTTCTAAAAAAAAAAAAAATTCTAGAGAACATCTCATGATGGCATCAAACATTATTCATTAATAGTCCAAAATCTCTTTTAGTTTCTGTGAAAGAGGAAGTTAGTGTTCAGTAATGAATGTTTCAGAATCTTATTTTATTTGGAAATGACCTAGCTATTCAGCAAACTTTTATCACTTAGTTTAGCACAACTCTATAAATTCAAGTTACCCAACCTGGAGAGACTATTTTAGACAGACATTTCTAAAGTATACTTATTCTTAATAGTTTAACTAAAAGCTCTTGTCTCATTTAATTTTTCGTTTTAAAAAAGTTAAAAAAATTTTTTTAAAGTTTCACTCAAGTTACTTTCCTTGCTGACAAACTTGTAACAGATATAACAAGGTAACAATATTTAACTTAAAATAAACCTAGGCACAATGAAAATATTATGCTTAATGTTAACGACTCTTAGACATGTCTATATTATATTAGCAAACACTTATACTAAATATTTAATGTTGAACATTTCCCAGTTCATGTGAATCTGAAATTCATTTAGGTTAATTTCTCTTGTATTTAGAATTGTCTGGTTTGTATGTGCTTACTTTTCTTCAGGCCAATTAAATTAGAACTCATTTACAACTTCAGCAATATTATTAAAAAACAAAAACAAAACAAAACCCAAAAGACACACACTCAGACATACATAAATCCAGACAGAGATCTCATAGTTTTCCACTTGAGATTTAAAATGTCTATGTGATGCTTCTGAACTGTGGTGTTGGAGAAGACTCTTGAGAGTCCCTTAGACTGCAAGGAGATCCAACAAGTCCATTCTGAAGGAGATCAACCCTAGGATTTCTTTGGAAGGACTGATGCTGAAGCTGAAACTCCAGTACTTTGGCCACCTCATGAGAAGGGTTGACTTATTGGAAAAGACTCTGATGCTGGGAGAGATTGGAGGCAGGAGGAGAAGGGGACGACCGAGGATGAGATGGCTGGATGGCCTCACTGACAATGGACATGAGTTTGAGCAAGCTCCGGGAGTTGGTGATGGACAGGGAGGCCTGGGGTGCTGCGATTCATGGGGTCACAAAGAGTCAGACACCACTGAGTGATTTAACTGAACTGTGACACCCACCCTGCCCCCACTCTTTTTTTTTTGAAGTTTTAATTTGCTCAAGGCTGAGGTCTCAGGTTGGAGAAGGCAATGGCACCCCACGCCAGTACTTTTGCCTGGAAAATCCCATGGACGGGGAGCCTGGTGGGCTGCAGTCCATGGGGTCGCGAAGAGTCGGACACGACTGAGCAAAACTTCACTTTCACTTTTCACTTTCCTGCATTGGAGAAGGAAATGGCAACCCACTCCAGTGTTCTTGCCTGGAGAATCTCAGGGACAGGGTAGCCTCATGGGCTGCCGTCTATGGGGTCTCACAGAGTCAGACATGACTGAAGCAACTTAGCAGCAGCAGCAGAGATCTCAGGTAAAGTGGGCTGGGAGCAACTGGGTGACTCACCATTTGGCAATTCCCTGAAATGCAGAAGGCACTCTTGGGATGGCTCAGAGGCAACACCTAGGCTCCTGTAAATCAATCTGGACAAAAGGGAAAGAAGTGACGTCACAGGGAAGAAGGCTGAGGAATCCGCCCTACAATCCTATCGGGGAGACAGTGGCCAGGGGATGGTGGTCTCTGCTTTGCTTCAACCATATGTGCCTGCCATGGTGCACGGAAGCTGTCTTGCTGGGGGCGGGTGCCCCTGTGGCCTGGTCCGTTCCGTGTCCCCCTTATCCTCCCAAGAGAGTCTTCATGTGGTAGGCGCCCTAACGGCTTTGAAGTGCCTGACCTGTGCCCACACAATATTGGTTGGCCTAGTCCTCAGCTGAAAAGACGACAAAGAAGAGACCCTCACCCATTCGGGCACCAGCTATTGGGGCACAGTGAGCAGTGGGGCCTTTGGAACACACCAGAGGGTAAGCCTGGCCAGAGTTCCTCAGTTGCTTCCACAGCACTTGCCTGTTCACAGAGGGTCCCTATGAGAAAGGAGATGTGAGGAGGTGGGGGAGGAGGCTCCAAGGTCCCGTATGGGCACCAAAAATGGTGTGGTCCAGGCATGGGTTGGAAAAGAATTTCCAGACATGAGACAGAATGAGAGGGAAATGAAGTTTATTAGAGTGGGAGACACTGTTAGAACAGCAGGCCAGCTCAAGGGAGAACCGATGTTGAATAGGGGTCCTTAGTCTACTTTTATAGCCAGGGTACAAGGACGGGATAGGCGTCTTGGAGGTCACATTTGCTGATGGGATTAGGCACGTATACTGGGTGGGGGAAGAGTAGGGCAAATACCTTCTCTCTATGGGGTAGGAGGAGAGACAGTTTATAGTGTTCCTTTATAGTAACAACATGGGGGAGGGAAAGATGCTAAAGGTCTGGTTTTTCCGTTCCTGCATTCCAAGACCCACCTTGGTTTTATCTGCTCTTTCATCTTTGGGTCACCACGTAGGTGTTATTGTCTGTGGGTGAAAAATAGGCCAGGGAGGACAGAGCAGTAGATTTAAAGGCCAGAGTGGTAGATTTAGGAAAGCTACTGCACCCAGGGCCCCATTCCTGAAAGAGTTTCCAAGTCTCCTTTTAGGAGATAATAACCTAGCACCCTTTTACACTACTTTATCTTCTGGTCAAATGGAAGTTACGAAAAACTGAACAAGCATTTGCATTAACAATTCACAGAAAAAATCTGAGTAGACAATAGATATATAGTGGTAACCAAAGAAATGCAAATTAGAAACAATTTTTACTAAAGTGGTAACAATTTAGAGGGATTAACAAAAAGATGAAGCACTGGCAAGGAAGCCCTGAGACTGTTGTTCATGCTCTGCTGGTAGGCATGCACACTGGGATAAGCTTATGGAAAGCAACTTTGCAAAAATGTAATCAGGTAACATGGTGCATGGAAGTGCATGGTGCACTAAAATTTCATCAGCCAGAGTTAATTCTAAAATATCTACCTTTTGACTTAACAGTCCTACTTCTCCAAGCACCTATGCTAGAATATAATCAGAGATGTAGACAAGTTTTCAACGCTATGATGTACATTAAATATTCCAGTGTAACTTAGTATAGTTAGAACTGAAAATAACATAAATGTCTAACAATGAAGGAAAAATGGTAAATTATGATACATTCATACAATTCACTCATTCCACAAATACTTATGAGCACCTGCATTATGCTGGAAACTGTTCTAGGCCTGGAGATTCAAGAAAGAAAAACCCTATTGTGGAATTTTACGGATCACTGATGATCAAGTTTTCAAAGAATATTTAATGACATGAAGGAAATGCATTACAGTGTTATGAAACAAAATTATATAAACAATATGATCTTAATTTTGCTTAAAAATTATTTACTGTTAACATCAATGTAACTAAGGTAATGGATAAATACATGCAAGATAAATATTGGTTGTTTTTAAGGGATAAGATTTTAGATGATCTTTAATTCTTTGTATTTTTGCACTTTCCATCTTAGAATCACAATTATTTAGAAATTATTTTAAATGACATTTTGAAAATAATTTCAGTTGTACTTAAAAGTGCTCATAGAAAATTTTAAATGAAAAATAATAGACCACCGAAGTATATAGTCTCTATGACCTTCCCTTCATTATGTCACATATATAACGGAAATATAATGAAAAGGAAAGACATAAAAATGTTAAGTTATCATCTCTGGGGTGGAAATTTCTGAAGATTAGAGTTTTTTTCCTTTGTATTTCATTAATTTTGTACAATGAATATGATTTCATTTTACAATCAGTAAAAAGTATTAAAATGCTAGGCCTATATAGGCTTGAATAATCTTGAGAAATGGGAAAAGGAAATAGCATTCTGGAAACTTTTTTTTTGTTCAACTTTTTCCATTTTTTCTCCTCTCTTCTAGTTTGTCAATTTCTTCTGCAAAGACAAATCTTTCTCTATCCAACTAAAAAAAAAAATGTTGGATTTCTGAATTCTTTTCTAAAATCAAATTCGTTATAACCTGTTACTATTACACATATTTTAAGAAATTCTACCTTAATATATTTATATTCCCTTTGAACTATAGGACTTTAAAATACTTTAGTGCTGCTGCTAAGTCGCTTCAGTTGTGTCCGACTCTGTGCGACCCCATAAACAGCAGCCCACCAGGCTCCCTAGTCCCTGGGATTCTCTAGGCAAGAACACTGGAGCGGGTTGCCATTTCCTTCTCCAATGCATGAAAGTGTAAAGTGATAGTGAAGTCACTCAGTCGTGTCCAACTCTTTGCGACCCCATGGACTGCAGCCTACCAGGCTCCTCTCCCCATGGGGTTTTCTAGGCAAGAGCACTGGAGTGGGTTGCCATTTCCTTCTCCAACTTTAGTGCTAGCATGTATCAATCAACTCACTAGCCGTTATCAACCAGAATGTTAGTTCTAGCTTGTTTTCTTTAACCTCATAAATTTTAAGCTAACAAGATTTTATGTTGCCATTTACCCAAGTGTTGTCTTTGTATACCATTCCTTTTTATCTTAAATTTTCTTTCTTTGAGTTCTTCCTACCTGGAGCATATCCTTTACCAAGAATCTGCCGGTAATAAACCCTGCTTTGGTTTGCCTGGAAACCTTTATTTTGCTTTCATTCTTTCAAGATGGCATGTGTAGCATTCACATAAAGATCTTTGGTCTTCCAATAGTTCAGTTATAGTAAAGTTACAAGATAATTTAGATGGAAAATATTTGGTGAACAGCATAAAAAAGCATGTAAACTTTTTATTATTTGAAATTCTCATTCTTAGTTCTGATATATTCATACCATTAAAATTAGGATATAAATCACATTTAACCAGTTGATTTTCTAAGCCTGGCTAGATTCAGGCAGAAATGTTGGTGACGGGGACTGAAAGGAGTGAAGTTTCTGAACACTTCCCAGGGAACATCAGCATCAGTAGTTCCTACTATTCTTGTAGAATATTTAGCCAGGACTCTGGCTGTGGTCTACAACTAAGTTCCCTGCAGTTGGTGACTCAGGTAACCCATTCCACATCAATGGAAAAATCTGTCACTTAAAAAAACAAAACATCTTACTTTTTCATTTTGTATTGGAGTTAGGGAACTTGCCAACTTGTGAGGCTTTAATATGCGATAATCCAGTGTTAGTTGCTCAGTCGTGCCCGACTCTTTGCGACCCCATGGACTGCAGCCCACCAGGCTTCTCAGAGGTGGTCAAAGTTATATCATTTACTCAAGAAAGCAGTTCAAAGCTTCCTTAAAAATATTGAGCTCTTCTGTCTTCCAGTTTAAGTAAGTGTATCTTCAGCTGGATGAATGCTGTTATTGAACTAATAAAAGGGTTGGCTTTTACTGGGAGTTTTCAGACATGTTTTATTCCCTTTACCCAGAGCCAAGACAACACAGGCAAGATTCCTTAGGGTTTTTTTGCCATGCAGTTTTTTAGGGAAGTTCACTTTTTCATTACGGTTATTGCTGTTTGGGGTTTTAGTCTTATTTAGGTGTTTCTGTTTGACTTCTCACCTTCGGTGGTTCCAGGGATTTGTCTGCTGTCTGCCTTGTTAAGAATCTGTCTGCCAATGCAGGAGATACTGGTTTGATCCCTGGGTTGGGAAAATCCCTAACGGAGGAAATAACAACCCACTCCAGTATTCTTTCTGGAATAATCCCATGGACAGAGGAGCCTGGGGGCTATACAAACACACACTGAAATATCCTGATAAAGCTACAGGTGAACTCATCAGAGATCAGTAGATGTACCCAGGACAGACTTTAGTTTCTGTCATCTCAGTTTCTTGCCAGCTTGAGCTATATATTTAAAGAGTTGTTTTTAGAGGGCTCTGCATCTTTAGGAATTTAGTACAAAGAAGATTTCTTACTCTGCCGTATTTTCTCCCACTGAAGGCCATTCCTTCATATCTTTCCACTTCAAGCTTCCCAAGAGCTTCCTTTCAGTGAGTGTACTGTGGTCCTCCCTAAGTGGCTGTAAGTAAATGCAGGGAGTCATTTCTAGTGAGTTCTGCCCCAAAAGAGCTGTCACCAAAGAAGCCTAAACTTCTCCACATAGTTTTACTTGCACCCAGTTAAGTACTGTTATTAGATGCTGAACCTTAGTAGACATCAGCATAACTTGAACCCAAATTATCTGAGGATAAATGCATTATTGGCTTTTATGTATTTCAGATTTGGCGCAAATATGACGCTGACAGCAGTGGCTTTATATCAGCTGCTGAACTTTGTGTAAGTGTTGCTGGGAGCTGTCTCTGGGTGAACGGCGGGTTAGCTCATCCCTAGGAATTTGATGTGTGTGTATCATGAGTTTGATTTCTGTGTTTCCAAGAAACATGGATATGAATTTGCTAATTTTAAAAAACTGCTTTGTGTTTAGGTTTAGAAACTGTAGGTGACACTGTTGCTCTCTCTAGGAAAGACATAATTGAGGGTTTATGACACCGTTTTATGCTTCAAGCTGTTCTCTGGGTTCCGTTTAAACAGTGCTCGCTTCAAACTGTGACACCCCTGCATTTTGGACTTCTTGCTTGATAAAAAGCATTACATTTCCTCCCTAAAACAAGCAAATGACAATTCTTAAAAAACAGCCTCTTGAGATTTTTAGGTTTATTTGTCACTAGATAAAATGCGGCTCTTCTCTTGATCTCACAGAACTTCCTCCGAGACCTCTTCCTCCACCACAAAAAGGCCATTTCAGAGGCTAAGCTGGAAGAATATACTGGCACCATGGTGAGTAACTGAGCAATGTGATCTCTCTGAAGACAGCTTCCCCACTGTCCCCCCAGGGCCCAGAAACAGCATTTGGCACAAAATTAAGGTCTCTGTGAGTGTTTGCAGACTAGACAAATGCACGAAAAGACCTTCAACTCTGGGAAATAGTGACTAAATTTGAGCTACTTTAGTCTCTCTCTTGGGATGAGATGCATGCATTTGAAATTGAGGTTAATCCAAGTCACACAGAAACAAGGAAACGTGGACCTAGACAACCAGGACCAAACACAGGAGCCCCCTACTCCCTCCGCTCCCCGCCCCCACTGCCCATGGATGATTCTACTCATTTAGTACATTCATTTAGGGCAATGGAGAGTCAGAAAGCTGGGAAATACATATTCCACCTTTGCCAATCATAGGTATGAGCTTGAAAAATGGTCTATTATTGTTTACTTCAGCTGAAAAATTAGGATTAATAATACCTAATTGCTATGAGGGCAAGCGAGTGGATGCATATGAAGTGCTTTGCAGAGCACCCAGGAAATAACCACCATTCAACACATCTTAGCTCTTCCTGGAGCGGCTGTCACAGTCCTTGTCGTTATTTCCTTTTGCCACTCATGCAAGCATATCCTAAATGACCTGAGATTATTTTAGCATCAAAGCTCCCTGGAAAATAGTGAAGTAGGAGAAGTTGCCTTTGGTGGATTCATTCTTACATTCTCATTCAGTTCCTAGCTTGAAGCTTTTCTCCCAGCGCTACTCTGTAATAATCTGTATTGAATCTAATCTGGCTTCTCTACCTTTCGTCTCCTCTACATCCCTTCCCATCCCCAAATGTGTACTTCATTCCAAACAAACTCTGTAGGTTTCTTAATTAATAAGCAACAAAACTACTGGTAAAGGTTTAATTGCTTGTGCAATTGCTATGCTTACTATAGAAAGAGTTCTTAAAACAGATTCATTTTTACTGAACCTTCTGGTGAACCATCAGGGCTGCGTATCACGGAGAAGAGTAATGGATCCCTGTTAAAACGTATGCTACAAGGTTGACCTATTTAGGCCTTTAATTGATGCTTCCAAATACTGTATTATTTCTAACTCTTCTATAGCCTTGGTATTGTTCCTGCTATTCTGTATATCTGATGGTTGAGACTTAGGAAGGATAAGTGACTAAGCTACCACCAAGTTGATTTCCTAAACTCCTAAAAATCCAAATAACTGGGAAATGATAAGTTGTCTGACCTAGTTCAGTTCAGTCACGTCGTGTCTGACTCTGCAACCCCATCAATTGAAGCACGCCAGGCCTCCCTGTCCATCACCAACTCCCAGAGTTCACCCAGACTCATGTACTTCGAGTCAGTGATGCCATCTAGCCATCTCATCCTCTGTTGTCCTCTTCTCCTCCTGGCCCCAGTTGCTCCCAGCATCAGAGTCTTTTCCAATGGGTCAACTCTTTGCATGAGGTGGCCAAAGTACTGGAGTTTCAGCTTTAGCATCAGTCCTTCAAAAGAACACCCAGGGCTGATTTCCTTTAGAATGGACTGGTTGGATCTCTTTGCAGTTCAAGGGACTCTCAAGAGTCTTCTCCAACACCACAGTTCAAAAGCATCAATTCTTTGGCTCTAAGCTTTCTTAACAGTCCAACTCTCACATCCATACATGATCACTGGAAAAAGCATAGCCTTGACTAGACGAACCTTTGTTGGCAAAGTAATGTCTCTGCTTTTGAATATGCTATCTAGGTTGGTCATAGCTTTCCTTCCAAGGAGTAAGCGTCTTTTAATTTCATGGCTGCAGTCACCATCTGCAGTGATTTTGGAACTGCCAAAAATAAAGTCTTACACTGTTTCCCCATCTATTTCCCATGAAGCGATGGGATCAGATGCCGTGATCTTCATTTTCTGAATGTTGAGCTTTAAGCCAACTTTTTTTTTTTAAATTTAAAAATTTTTTTACTTTACAATACTGTATTGGTTTTGCCATACAGGGTGGTGGGAGGCGGGTTCAGGGTTGGGAACTCATATACACCTGTGGTGGATTCATGTCACTGTAAGCCAACTTTTTCACTCTCCTCTTTCACTTTCATCAAGAGGCTTTTTAGCTCCTCTTCACTTTCTGCCATAAGAGTGGTGTTATCTACATATCTGAGGTTATTGATATTTCTCCCAGCAATCTTGATTCCAGCTTATGCATCATCCAGCCCAGCATTTCTCATGATGTACTCTGCATAGAAGTTAAATAAGCAGGGTGACAATATACAGCCTTGACATACTACTTTTCCTATTTGGAACCAGTCTATTGTTTCATATCCAGTTCTAACTATTGTTTCTTGACCTACATATAGTTTCTCAAGAGGCAGGTCAGGTGGTCTGGTATTCCCATCTCCTTCAGAACTTTCCAGTTTATTGTGATCCACACAGTCAAAGGCTTTGGCATAGTCAATAAAGCAGAAATAGATGTTTTTCTGGAACTCTCTTGCTTTTTCCATGATCCAGTAGATGTTGGCAATTTGATCTCTGGTTCCTCTGCCTTTTCTAAAACCAGCTTGATCATTAGGGAGTTCACGGTTCACATATTGCTGAAGCCTGACTTGGAGAATTCTGAGCATTACTTTACTAGCATGTGAAAGTGAAAGTGAAGTTGCTCAGTCGTGTCCGACTCTTTGCGGCCCCATGGACTGTAGCCCACCAGACTCCTCCATCCATGAAATTTTCCAGGCAAGAGTACTAGAGTGGGTTGCCATTTCCTTCTCCAGGGCATCTTCCTGACTCAGGGATCGAACCCAGGTCTCCCGCCATGCAGGCAGACGCTTTACCATCTGAGCCACCAGGGAAGCCTTTTTTCTAACATGTGAGATGAGTGCAATTGCGCAGTAGTTTGAGCATTCTTTGGCATTGCCTTTCTTCGGGATTGGAATGAAAACTGGCCTTTTCCAGTCCTGTGGCCACTACTGAGTTTTCCAAATTTGCTGGCATATTGAGTGCAGCACTTTCATAGCATCATCTTCGAGGCTCAACTGGAATTCCATCACCTCCACTAGCTTTGTTCGTACTAATGCTTTCTAAGGCTCACTTGACTTCAAACTCCAGGATGTCTGGCTCTAGGTGAGTGATCACACCATCGTTTTTGTCTCGTTCATGAAGATCTTTTTGTACAGTTCTTCTGTGTATTCTTGGCACCTCTTCTTAGTATCTTCTGCTTCTGTTAGGTCCAGACCATTTCTGTCCTTTATCGAGCCCATCTTTGCATGAAATGTTCCCTTGGTATCTCTAATTTTCTTGAAGAGATCTCTACTCTTTCCCATTCTGTTCTTTTCCTCTGTTTCTTTGCATTGATCACTGAAGAAGGCTTTTTTCTCTCTTTTTACTATTCTTTGGAACTCTGCATTCAGATGCTTTTATCTTCCCTTTTCTCCTTTGCTTTTCACCTCTCTTCTTTTCACAGCTGTTTGGAAGGCCTCCCCAGACAGCCATTTTGCTTTTTGCATTTCTTTTCCATGGGGATGGTCTTGATCCCTGTCTCCTGTACAATGTCACGAACCTCATTCCATAGTTCATCAGGCACTCTATCTATCAGATCTAGGCCCTTAAATCTATTTCTCACTTCCACTGTATAATCATAAGGGATTTGATTTAGGTCATACCTGAATGGTCTAATGGTTTTCCCTACTTTCTTCAATTTAAGTCTGAATTTGACAATGAGTTCATGATCTGAGCCAACAGTCAGCTCCTGGTCTTGTTTTTGTTGACTGTATAGAGCATCTCCACCTTTGGCTACAAAGAATATAATCAATCTGATTTCGGTTTTGACCATCTGGTGATATCCATGTGTAGAGTCTTCTCTTGTGTTGTTGGAAGAGGGTGTTTGCTATAACCAAATGCATTCTCTTGGCAAAACTATTAGCCTTTGCCTCTATTAGCCTAAGGCACCAGTTAAACTGGAAGTTGGGCTCGCCTGGCTTTCAGCCCTGGATCTTCTGGCTGTCACTCTGTATCCTGACTACTCCGAATGCTGTCCCCATCCAAGGCCACAGGCCCTGGGAAGGAAGAATGTGGTCTTGACCATGACAACTTAAAAATGGCCTGGATGGGAGCTGAGCTGATGCTCAGGACAGATTCATACCCCAGGCCAGGAAATAATTTGGCTTCCTACTATGTTGACCTGTTTTAATGGCATGCATTTAATAGCATTGCTGTTTGAAATCCCTTGACAGGCTTAGCACTAAAGAGTGAGTGGGAAATCCCTGAGAAGCAGGAAGCAATTTCCCACCTACCAGTGTATCTCTGGTTTCCTTTTGTCCTAGGTTCTTGTGAAACTCTCTAATAGCATAAATACTCTGAAAAAGGAAATTAGGCTGAAACTGCCTGGGAGAAAGAATAATAAGATTACTCTTCCAGTTGGGCAATTTTTTCAACATTGATTTAACATTATTTTAGCTCTGGCCATTGTTACCTTGATTTTATTAACTTATAAAGCAGACCTTAGGCAGTGAAATTCTTGCACTAAGAATCCCCAGCAGATTTCTAGCATTTCTTTGAATACCTTGACTCTGAGAGGCTTCCTCCCACCTCCAACTAGAATACTAAGCCATGACTTTCTGACTTTTAAACATAGCTCAGCTATTTTTTCCTTACTTTCCTCCACCTGGTTCTTGTTCATCCTTCAAAATTTCGTTAGAAATCATCTTGCCCTCTTCCATCATTTTCTTCTATAGTGGCTCCAAGTGCCTCTCCTCTGTGCTCCTGTAGTATCTTGAGTATTTCAATGTCTTAACATCATAGTCATCTGTTTAATTCACTTTGCAAATATTCATTGAATACCTGCTATGCCTCCGTCACTATTCTAGTCAGCAAGGATTCAGCAGTGAGCAAAACAGAGACTGACACCAATAATAAACATAATAATCAATTGCACTGCATGATAGAAGGTAATGAGAGTCATGGAACAAATTAAACAGTAGACCAGAGAGTGCCAGCAGGGCAGCTAGGATGGGAGACTGGAGAGAAGTTGTGATTTTCAACAGGGCGGTCAGGGGTGGCCTTTCAAGATGATGCAGCTTGAGAAAGGACCAAAGGTGCAGCAAACAGGGCCCCTGGGTCAGGGGTGTGCCTAGGATTTCCCGGAAAGAAGGAGACCAGTGTGGCTGGAGCAGAGTAAGAAAGGATGACACCGAGGCCAGACCAAGTCAGGCTTTGGGGGCCATTGTGAGAACTTGGTGGTTTAGTTGGAGGGAGATGGAGGGCTTGAAGCAGACAATGCCATGAGCTGGCTTTTGTGTTGAAAAGCACCTGAAATGGGCAAGGAGGGAATCAGGGGGACCTCTCAAGAGGCCACCCCTTCATCCAGGTGAAAGGACAGCAGCTTGGATCAGGGCTGGGAAGCAGAAGAGATGAGAACTACACCTGTTTGAAAATGGAATCAGTAGGATTTCCTGATCAAACAGCTTAGAGTCAAGGGCAACACTGACGCTGTTTACGGATCTTGCACTCCACTAGCCTGCGATTCACCCGGGGCAAGCTGGCATCTTTTCTGCATATTCTTAGCCCTCACACGGAGCCTGGCACACAGTGGGCTCCTTAATTAATTCTGTTATTACCTAATAGGCAGCTAGGAATAAGTCCTGACAGTATTAGTAAACTTTGCCCTTGGGCTCCTCCTGCTTCTCTTATGTGTGTCCCTCATGAGCCTCCAGCCCCAGCGTGATTCCTGCTCCCTCCTGGGGTGTCTTCCACACTCCTTACTGCACATGGCAGCATTTTGCACAGACCTGACATTCCTCCAGCAGTGTTTCGTGTTCTGAAATTCTCCTTGTTCTCTTTCCTTTTTAAAAACCAGACCCTCCAGGGCAGAACCAGAAAGGGTGCCTGGGAGTGCTGGGCTCCCTCCTTAGGTCTCTCACTGGGATCCTTCATCACAGAGTCATCCAGAGGGACCCCCACCAGAGAGTGGGGATGAGCCACGCTGAGCCCAGTGTATGGAGACAGACAGGGAGATGGGAGCCCCACGCTGATGACGCCAAGTAGGAGCTATAGGAGTAAGGGCTAGAGCTACAGACAGCTGAGGAGACTGAGCAGAGCAAATCCAGAAAAGACAATCGGAGCAGGACAAGCCTAGGATTTGTCCTCATGGACTTGGAAGTCATGTCACCGTGTTCCTTGAGTCTGAAGTGGTTTTATAGGTCTGCGGGGTAGGGTCTCACAGTGACCGAGAATACCCGCTCCCTCACCAAAACCCCCACTCTCTTCATGCTTGAAAGATGCGGTCTCTGACCTTATAGAGTTTTCCAATTGGGAGAAAATTTGATTAAAAAAACAAAGGGAAAAGAAGCAAAAATTCACTCTGGTCCCTCTCTTCCATCCCCGTTGTGCATGTCACTGCCATACTGTATCTATCCGTAAGTAGCAGCCGAGTCCAATTTTCCCTTCAGTCCTTAAAAACGTCGACGTCACCTTAAAATGCAATCAAACTATTTTTTTAAAAGTTTCCTGATTAAAAGAAAACAACAACAAGATGCATTACAATGAAGCAGCAATTCTAGAACTTTAGCAAAGGCAGGACGAGAAAAGTTAGGTGGTCAAAAGGGAAAGGCCAGGGAAGGATAAATTAGGAATTTGGGATTAACAGATACACACCACTATATATAAAATAGATGAACAACAAGGACCTACTATATAGCACATGAAACTATTTAATATCTTGTAACAACCTATAATGGGAAAGAATTTTAGAAAGAATATATATATACATACATATGTATAACTGAATCACTTAGCTGTATACCTGAAACATTGTAAATTGACTACTCAAGTTTTTTTAAAAGGTAGGTGAACAGAATTAAAGTTAAATTTTTAAAAGATGTTTTCTTAACATGCAGCACTTTATTTTCTTTGAAACATTGCCAGTGTTGTTCTGGTACTGAATATCTTAATCATAATAATTGAGACTTTCTTTTGTGCTAGGCCCTGTCCAAAGCACTTTTCAAACATCTCATTTGATTCTTACATGAACTTTATGAAATAAATATTTAAATAAATAATCTAATAAATGAAAAAACCGAGGATTACAGGTCAGAGATGATAAGGATGGAGTGGAAATTCCCAAACCCCAATCTATCTTCAAACTGAAACATTTATGACTGAAAGTCTAAGTGCTGAATTATAACATTGAAAATTTTCAAAACAGGGAGGGTTAAACTCTATGAGAAATCAAAAAGAGGTACAAATCCCTATGATTAAAATGAAGAACAAGGTGAGGAAAAGGCCATGTTAGGAGATTAGGATTCTCTTAATATTTTTATAGATAATACAGGAGTTCTGACAGCCAAAACAGAATTTATTACCCAGAAAAATGGAGTTTTCTCCTCATGAAGTACCTGAACAATCCTGCAAACTGACATCTTATTAAACACCAAAGAGGAAACAAAGCAATGAAAGACAATGGGGAACAAGAATGGGTTCTACAAAATTGTTCTGGACAAGAGAGGAATATTGATTGATTAAACTGGGGAAGGGAGAAAGGGAAGAAGAGTGAACTGTGGCTGCATAAAGCCCCAGGGGCCACCTCAGTCAAACATCCCATCATAAGGGGTAGGAGCAGTTGGGGAGGAGACATGTAGACTGTTTACAAAGCTAATACTTGGCTGAAAAGAGATTCTGCTCATTGCTCATCAGCCCTGCAACCCTAGTTGCCCAAAGCTCTTTTTGTCACAGTCTTATGGTTTACATTTAAGAAACCTCAGGCTGGCAGCCCTTACAAAGGAATGCTCTGACCTGAGGAAAATCAATGAAATGAAGACAGAAACAGCAATGTACACTTTTGATGACTTTGAGCTTAGATCCAGAAGCTGAGAGTCCTGAGAGGCAGCTGAGGGGAATCCAAACAGTCTTTACCAACTTTTGAGTATCTAGGTTGAGAGATGTCCATGGACAAAGACTGTCCTGTTGTTACTCATGTTAAGTCTGTTTCATAGCTAAAACCCCGTGCTGCTTCTGCTCAAGCATGCTGCAGTTAAGCATTCATTTTTATTCCAAACTATCCCATGAGGAGAGGACCATGATCAATCAAACTCCAGATGACCCCTCGTTGGTCCTTTATGCACTGGTGAGTTAGATAAGTGCTCAAGAATCTAGTGAGAGTTTCCACCCAAGGATCTGAGTTTGCTCTGAAAATCAGACCAGTTTAATGAGATTCAGGCCCATCTATTTCATTTTTCTTTCTTAAATTGCAGAGGCAATTTATACTTTTCCTATGAACAGATATGGGAACTGGGCTACAGTTTTTTTTTTTTTTTTTTAAAGGCCTTTTACATTTCCCTAAAGAATTTTGGGTACACTAACTTTTAGAAACTCAACACTTTAAAAAAAGGCTTTGAGAATCTGAGCTTTAACGAAGTGATACACTAAGTGTGAAATCACTTTACTGCTGCTTTACTGGCTTTTTACTGAGCAATGGACATAGAGCAACAATGCATTAAAGATGTGGTTTCAAGGTTTAGCATTAAATGCTTTATTTAGATGTAACCTACTAAATGAATTCAAATTGATCCAAATAAGAATTGGTGTATTTGAAAACTGTTTGAAACCTGAAAAATGAACAAGTCAAGGCAGAACATCCAATCAGAAGAGAAAAGCTAAGGTCTGCAATGTTGTCTCACCTAAACTCCTAATTAATGTTCTGTACAAGGAAGGAAACTATTAACAAATTCCAATTATGACACTTAATTAAGAGGGGCTGCTAACACCTGGCAGGGGAGAAGATTAGCTGCCTGAATAGAATATTATTAGGTAATATTGAGCTTTTTAAAATGTAAGCTCATACATGTGGGACATACTAAACTCATATACCTAATTAGAGCATGGAATGTGAACTACTGCAAAAACAATGAAATCTGAGAATGTGTCACACAAAGAGAATATCCCCATCCTCTAGTCTGTCCAAGCTCTCATTCTTCATCCTTCATGCCTGGATTATAGCATCTAACTTCCTGTTGCTTCCTTCCCTAGGTCTCTGATCCAAGCCAACCTAAGACACAATTGGGCTTTTTTTTTGAATTTTTATTGGAATAGAGTTGATTTCCCTGTTGGTTTAGAGTAAAGAATCTGTCTGCAATGCAGAAGACTGGGGTTTTATCCTTGGGTTGTGAAGATCCCCTGGAGAAGGGAATGGCTACCCACTCCAGTATTCTTACCTGGAGAATTACATGCACAGAGGAGCCTAGTAGGATATAGTCCATGGGACTGCAAAGAGTTGGACACAACTGAGTGACTAATACTTTCACTTTTCACAATGCTTTGTTAGTTTCAGATGCACAGCAAAGTGAATGAGTTATACACTTTTTAAGATTCTTTTCCCATATAGGCCATTAGAATACTGAACAGAAATCCCTGTGCGATACAGTATGTTCTTATTCGTTATCTATATTACATACAGTTCAGTTGCTCAGCTGTGTCCGACTGTTTGCAACCCCATGGACAGCAGCACACCAGGCCTCCCTATCCATCACCAACTCCCAGAGCTTATGCAAACTTATGTCAATTGGGTTGGTGATGCCATTCAACCATCTCATCTTTTGTCATTCCCCTTCTTCTGCCTTCAATATTCCCCAGCATCAGGGTCTTTTCAAATGAGTCAGCTCTTCACATCACGTGGCCAAAGTATTGGAGTTTCAGCTTCAACATCAGTCCTTCCAATGAACACTCAGGACTGATCTCCTTCAGAATGGACTGGTTGGATCTGCTTGCAGTCCAAGGGACTCTCAAGAGTCTTCTTCAACACCACAGTTCAAAAGCATCAATTCTTTGGTGCCCAGCTTTCTTTATAGTCCAACTCTCACATCCATACATGACTACTGGAAAAACTATAGCCTTGACTAGACGGACCTTTGTTGGCAAAGTAATATCTCTGCTTTTGAATATGCTTCTAGGCTGGTCATAACTTTCCTGCCAAGGAGTAAGTGCTTTTTAATTTCATGGCTGCAATCAGCATCTACAGTGATTTTGGAGCCCACAAAAATAAAGTCTGTCACTGTTCCCACTGTTTCTCCATCTATTTGCCATGAAGTGATGGGACCAGATGCCATGATCTTAGTTTTCTGAATGTTGAGCTTTAAGCCAACTTTTTCACTCTCCTCTTTCACTTTCATCAAGAGGCTCTTTAGTTCTTCTTCACTTTCTGCCATAAGGTGGTGTCATCTGCATATCTGAGGTTATTGATATTTCTCCTGGCAATCCTGATTTCAGTTTGTGCTTCATCCAGTCTAGCATTTCTCAAGATGTACTCTGCATAGAAGTTAAATAAGCAGGGTGACAATATATAGCCCTGACGTACTCCTTTTCCTATTTGGAACCACTCTGTGGTTCCGTGTCCAGTTCTAACTGTTGCTTCTTGACCTGCATGCAAATTTCTCAAGAGGCAGGTAAGTTGGTCTTGATGATGTATACCTGATGATGTATTCCCATCTCTTTCAGAATTTTCCACAAGTTTGTGGTGATCCACACAGTCAAAGGCTTTGGCATAGTCAATAAAGCAGAAATAGATGTTTTTCTGGCACTCTCTGCTTTCTGATGATCCAGCAGATGTTGGTAATTTGATCTCTGGTTCCTCTGCCTTTTCCAAATCCAGCTTGAACATCTGGAAGTTCACGTATTGTTGAACCCTGACTTGGAGAATTTTGACATGGAGGAGATGTCAGAATTACTAGTGTGTGAGATGAGTGCAATTGTGCAGTAGCTTGAGCGTTGCCTTTTTTGGAGATTGGAATGAAAACTGAGCTTTTCCAGTCCTGTGGCCCCTGCTGAGTTTTCCAAATTTGCTAGCATATTGCTAGCTTATCAATATGCTAGCATTTGCTAGAATATCAACACTTTCACAGCATCACCTTTTAGGATTTGAAATAGCTCAATTGGAATTCCATCACCTCCACTAGCTTTGTTCACAATGATGCCTCCTAAGGCCCACTTGACTTCACGTTCCAGGATGTCTGGTTCTAGGTGAGTGATCACACCATCATGATCATCTGGAACATGAAAATCCCTTTTGTACACTTCCTCTGTGTATTCTTGCCACCTCTTAATATCTTCTGCTTCGTTAGGTCCATACCATTTCTGTCCTTTATTGAGCTCATCTTTGTATGAAATGCTCCCTTGGCATCTCTAATTTTCTTGAAGAGATCTCTAGTCTTTCCCATTCTATTATTTTCCTCTATTTCTTTGCACTGATCACTGAGGTAGGCTTTCTTATCTCTCCTTGCTATTCTTTGGAACTTGCACTGATCACTGAGGAAGGTTTTCTTATCTCTCCTTGCTATTTTTGGAGCTCTCAACTTATATACAGTCATGTGTCTATTTCAGCTCCAATCCAAATTTATCCCTCCCCTGTCAGGCTCTCTTGAAATCTCTTCACCTCCATGTCCACCATTATGCTACTGATGACCTCACCCAGTCTCATGGTTTTAAATACCAGCTAATGGTGACCTCCTCCAGTTTATAGCTCTAACTGAGAGTACTTCTCTGAGCTCCTTGCACATACTTGAATGTATGTCTCCAGTTGGATGCCCAATATGCCTTTCAAACCTAGCGTATCCAGGATTGACCTTCTGACCTTCCCCCACAGACCTGCTTCACTGGGGATCTTCCTCAACCCAGTGAATATGAACACCTTTCAAGCTGCCCCTCCTTTGGGACTTATCTGAAGTCCCATATCCTTTCTCAGTATCCTTCAGTATTCTAACACATTGTTCTGTTTCTTTGTCTCAGTGGTCAAGGAGATAATGCTGAATCTTATTTCAGATATTCATTTTTGCTGCTCCAATTACACTGTAAGCTCCTAAAAGCCTGTACCACCTTACTGATTTTTGAGAGTCTCTCACAGTGCCTTGCATGTTGTTAGACTATGCAAGTAACTATTCAACATTTGTTGTTGTTCTTTAGTCGCTCAGTCATATCTGACTCTCTTGCGACCCCACGGACTATTGCCTGCTAGGCTCCTCTGTCCATGGGATTCCCAGGCAAGAATACTGGAGTGGGTTGCCATTTCCTTCTCCAGGGGATCTTCCTGACCCAGGGATCAAATCTGCGTCTTTGCAATGATGGTAGATTCTTTAGTGCTGAACCACTAGAGAAGCCCAATTATTCAACATACAATTCTTGACTTAGTAACCTGGGAGGGGACTCTAAATCCTTTTGAGAGTGGACATGACAACAATATTTAGACTTTTTAAAAATGAGAATGTTTTTAAGTAAACAAAGAAACAAAAACACCTGTTAAGGAGTGATTTCCAAAAATACTGCTTAAAAGCAAGTTGCAAATGATACATAGAATGTGGTCCTATTTGTCAAAAAAAAAAAAATTGAGAGGTATATTAAAATGTTTAAAAATTTTCTGAAAGGATACAGTCTATGAATGGTAATTATCTCTACAATAAGGACAGGAGGGACTTTTCCTTTGTACTCTTTGCTCTGAACTATCTGCATATTTTTGACCTTGCACTCTATCTCAAATTATCAATTAACAATTGTTAAAAAAATTCATGGACTGTAGTCATACCTTGGATCTGTTCTTTCTGGTAAAAGTTATGATTAACCCAGTAATGATTTTAAATGAATTTGTATTTTACAATCACTATGGCATCTACTGGGGCTTCCCAGGTGGCCCAGCAGTAAAGAATCCACCTGCCAAACAGGAGGCATGAGTTTGATCCTTGGGCTGGGAAGATCCCCTAGAGAAGAAAATGGCAACCTACTTCAGTATTCTTGGCTGGGAAATCCCATGGACAGAGGAGCCTGGGTGGGTTACAGTACATGGAGTCACAAAGACTCAGACATGACTTAACGACTAAACCACCACCAGATGGCATCCATATGGATCTTAAAAATTAAGATAAAGCTATTATTCAATCTTAGGAGAATGCTGGGTATAAGTACAGACTCTGAGGGGTCTTTTGCCTAAGATGGGGACCTGATGGCCTACAAAATTTTAAGGAGTTTGTCAGTAAGTCATTGTGTTCCATTTCAAAAGACTTTATAGAACCTTTCATGTACTTAGTACTGAAAATGGAATCATTTTTTTAAATTATTTGGCCTTGTTGGGTCTTACTTGCAGTATGAGGGATCTAGCTGCAGCATGTGAACTCTTAGTTGTGGCATGTGGGATCTAGTTCCCTGACCTGGGATTGAACCTGGGCCCCTTGCATTGGGAACATGGGAGTCTCAGCCACTGGGCCACCAGGGAAGTCCCCAGAATGGAATCCTGTCCCCACTGCCACCCCCGTGAACCACCAAAGCCCTCCATGAGCAACTTGTACCATGAGCAAATGTCCACAAAGGTCAGAGGGAAACACACATAAATAGAATTTTTTTTTTGCTTTCTCACAGAAAGAAGGGCAATCAGAAAAAGTAAATACCACATCTCTGGCATAGTCTATGGCACCAGATGTTTTCTTTCATAACCAAAAATAAAGCATGTACCACAGTAACCATGAGATGTCCAGAGCCTGTAAAGCTAAGAGCCTGGTTTATGGAAAGAGTTCTTGTAACAGATAAGCTTGGATTCAAATCTTGCTACTTTCTTAGACAAATTAATCTTGCTAAATTCCAGTTCCCTGCCTGTCTGGCGTGCAACTATTTCTTCTAAGAATGTGGTGATGATTAAATGAAATTAAAATATGAAGTGTTGGCTGCTCTACAAAAGTTCACTATTAGAGTTTTAAAATTAAGAACCCATTATGTCCCCTGCCTGCCACAGAAATTGCCAAACATTCAAAATTCACCAAAGGTACTTCCATGAGTTAGTACAGACCTATTTACAAACAACTTTCTCAGTTACTGAGATCATGAATTACTAGGAGGTTACTCTTCCCTCCCTCTTATAAACTGGTCATTTTCTGAGATCTTTTCGTAATTGAGTTTGGAGGGGAAGAAAATCCTGATAAATTCATATAACCAGATTAGCAACCATTCTATCTTTTCAACATGGCTTCTGTGTTTTAATAAATTTTGTAATATACATTTGTGATGCCAAGGTTTGGGGAGAATGGGATTTCAAATTCACTTCAAATAGTAAAAATAAACTTGACTTAGAGAGTGAGGAAAGGTGAAGGAAGGACTCATATGCTTTTTAATGTGAAAATCTGTTAGATTTATCCTCAGATTATCTCACTGCTTCTTCCTCCCTGTACAGCCTCCTCATAAGGATATATTTAGAAATATCCTACACCACCAAAATGTTGCTAAGTCACAAAATCCACTCCTAGTACAACTTAGATATGTAAAAAAATGTGTCTCCTCTACCTTGCCTAAACCAATCTGGTCTTCCCCATTTTAATTTTTAATCCTATCTTGTTTAAAGCTTAGTCTGATCTAATAAATTTAAACAGCCTCTTGGAGTAAGGAAGAGCTCAGCATCTTAGAATTCTCAGCCAGACCCTTCTCTAAAAATGGCATCAACGTGGGTAAGGAGAGAAAAGTGGCCCTGAGAACCTCATGGTGAAGGGAAGGAGTCTAGGTCGCTGGATACACTGCTCTGGTTTCCAAGGTGATGCCTCCTGACCACACAGTTGCTGCTACCTTGCTGATGCTCATGGTTGAAGCCATCCTTTAATTCCTGCTGAATGCAGACCACTAATTCTCTACCACACCCTCCTTCCAGCTTGCTGATTCAGTGACCCACCCCTATCCTCTGACCCACATCATCTCATACTCAGCTGGCTCCATGGAAGCCCTACTCTACTGGTCCTTGACTCAGCATCCAGATCCTTGGGATCTCAGAGTGTCTGGGGAAAGCGAAGCCACAGCAACTCTCTACATAGAGTTTTGTCCTTCTGTATCAAGTGCCCTTCTCCCTCTAGAACCCCTTTCCAGTAGAGTGAGCTCACACATCTGTCTACTTCACTCTCATCTCTGCCTCACTGTCTCTCTTCCTTCCTACAGTCCTCTGAGGCTTATAGAGGGAGACTTTCTCCTGTATCATATCCTCCTCAGCTACTTTTGCCTACATGGAAAAAATATTTCTTCTATCCTCTGTAGGGAGAGACCCGAAGAGTCAGCCTCAGCCAATTTAAATATATGATCAGAAGAACAAACTAGCAAAGCACTTTAATGACTTTCAAAATGAATTCCCATTACATGTATTTCTTACAGTCCTTTCCCCTTCTGCATTCCAGATGAAGATCTTTGACAAAAATAAAGATGGCCGGTTGGATCTTAATGACTTGGCAAGGTGAGTAGCATGGAAGTGGTGTCAAAGATTCAGAAACACATTCCTAGGAGTTTAAAGACAGCACACTCTCCTTTCTGAAAGGTGAGACTTGACCTCCCAGGACCAGTGAATATCTTATGTTCCATGGCAAAGATAATTAAGGTTGCAGATAGAATGTTGCTAAGTAACAGACCTTAAAATAGACTATTCTGAAACATCTGGGTGGATGCAATATAACGGGTCCTTTAAACATGGAAGGAGGGAGGCAGAAAATCAGAATCACAGAGAAATTTGTTATATTGCTGTCTTGAAGTAGAGGAAGGGGCCATAAAAGAATGCAGGTAGCTTCTAGAAGCTGAAAAACGCTAGAAAACAGATTCTCCCCTAAAACTTCCATAAGGAATACAACCCTATTAACACCGTGAAACACCAGTGAAGTCCATTTCAGATTTCTGAGTTCCAGTACTATAAGATATTAATTTGTGTTGTTTTAAGCTACTAAGTTTATGGTAACTTGTTACAGCAGCAATAAGGAACACATTCAATGACAAAAAGTCCTAAAATATTTATTCATGGGAATTTTCTTTCTCTATCCCTAATTCTGAAATGAAGCCCTATTACTTTATATAGAAGCTCCTTTCCAAAGGAAAAAATGTCTAAAAACTCTAAAATATGATGCCAACAAATGTATGAGAACAGTATTTCTTGCTGAGTCCCAGGATGTTCTACCCTCTATTTGGCTTAATTTAATTTTCTCTACCTTGGACACCCAGAAAAGCAAAATTTTCCAAATTGTTATGATAGTTTTTCTACCTTTCCCTATATATACACCCATGATTATAAATACAACATAAATGCAAGGTTTTAGTCTTTTGAAACTGACTCAGTTCCACTGAAGTACAATTGAAATTATGCAGAGAAGAGAAATAGGTAACTTTTATTTAAGATAACTTATATACTACATAATTCACCCTTTAAAAAGGGTACAGTTCAGTATATTTTAGTATATTCATAAGGTTGCTCAACCATCACTACTACCTAATTCCACAACATTTTCACTAAGGCAGAAAGATATTGCATAGCATTAAGAATTATTATCTCCTCCCCTCTCCCGCCAGTCCCTGGCAACCACTAATCTACTTTTTCTTCCTATATATTTGTTCTGGCATTTCATATAAATGGAATTATATAATATGTGGTCTTTAGTATCTGGCTATTTCACTTAGCATAAGGTTTTCAAGGATCATCCATGCTGTAGCATATATCGATATTTCCTTTTTCTACCTGAATAATATTTCCTTGTATCTATATACTGTTTTGTTTATATGTTCACTGGTTGATGACCATGCAGGTTATTTGTTCTACTACTTAGCTATTATGAATAATGAGGCTATGGACAGACACCTTTGTACACGTTTCTGTGTGACCATCAAGTATTTGATTCTCTTGGTTATATACCTGGGAGTGGAATTTGGGATTCATATAGTAGTTCTGTGCTTACTTTTCTGAAAAACTGCTAAACAGCTTTCCAAAGTGGACACGCCATTTCACATTCCCACCAATACTATATGAAGGTTTGGTTCTAATTTCTCCATATTCTAACCAGCATTTATTGTTGGCATCATCCTAGTGGGTGCGTTCCTCACTGTAATTTTGATTTGTATTTCCCTTATGACTAATGATTTTGTACATATTTTCATGGCTCTCTGTACATCTTCTTTGGAGAAATGTCCATTCAAATCCTTTGCCTACTTTAAAATTGGGTTAATTTTCCTTTTACTGGAAATTAAAATATGTACCAATATGTGGCAATTCTTTGCAGCATACGTAGCAATGTATTTATATAGCATATGTAGTGATTCTTTACAGATGCTGGATACTAGATTGTTATCAGATACATGATTAGCAAACTCCCTCCCTCCATTGTATACTTTCCATTTTTACTTTCTTGATGGTATCCTTGGAAGAACAAAAGTTTTTGATTTTGATGAGGCTTAATTTATCTAATTGACACTTTTGAACTGTGGTGTTGGAGAAGACTCGAGAGTCCCTTGGACTGCAAGGCAATCCAACCAGTCCAGCTTAAAGGAGATCAGTCCTGGGTGTTCATTGGTAGGACTAATTTTGAAGCTGAAACTGCAAATACTTTGGCCACCTGATGTGAAGAGCTGACTCATTGGAAAAGACCCTGATGCTGGGAAAGATTGAAGGTGGGAGAAGGGGATGACAGAGGATGAGATGGTTGGATGGCATTACCAACTCAATGGACATGGGTTTGGGTGGACTCCGGGAGTTGGTGATGGACAGGGAGGCCTGGTGTGCTGTGGTTCATGGGGTCACAAAGAGATGGATATGACTTAGTGACTGAATAGAATTTATCTAATGTTGCTTAATTTTATAGAATTTTGTTTTGGTTGCTTATGTTCTAGGTGTCATATATAGGAAACCACTGCCAAAATCTAAGCTTATGAAGATTTATCCTTATGTTTTTTCCTAAGAGTTTTAAGTTTTTACTTTTAGGCCTTTGATACCTTTTGGGTTAATTTTTATATATGGTACGAGGTAGGAGTCTATGTGGATATCCATTTGCCACAACACCGTTTCTTTAAAGACTATTTTTTCTCCATTCAATGGCCTTGGCAAAAATCAATTGACCATAAATGTATGGGTGTATTTTTAGACTGATCCACGTGTCTATCCCTACGATAGTGCTACATCTTTTGTTGCACACCTTATCTTGATTATTGTTGCTTCGAGTAAGTCTTTAAATCAGGAATGGTTTTCAAAGGTTTGTTCAAGATAGTTATGGGTATTCTAAATCCCTTGCATTTCCGCATAAATTGTAAAATCAGATTATCAATTTCTGCAAAAAAGGCAACTGGGGTTTTTATAGTAATTGTGTTGGATATACAGATAAATTTGAGGCATATTGCCATCCTAACAATATTAAGTCTATATTAAGTCTAATTGAAGGATCACAGATGTCCTTCAATATTTCACTTCAGTTGCTCAGTCATGTCTGACTCTTTGCAACCCCGTGGACTGCAGCATGCCAGGCTTCCCTGTCCATCACCAACTCCCAGAGCTTACTCAAACTCATGTCCATTGAGTCCGTGATGCCATCCAACCATCTCATCCTCTGTCGTCCCCTCCTCCCTCCTGCCTTCAATCTTTCCTAGCATCAGGGTCTTTTCCAATGAGTCAGTTTTTCGCATCAGGTGGTCAGAGTATTGGAGTTTCAGCTTCAACATCAGTCCTTCCAATGAATATTCAGGACTGATTTCCTTTAGGACGAACTGCTTGGATCTCCTTGCAGTCCAAGGGATTCTCAAGAGTCTTCTCCAACACCACAGTTCAAAAGCATCAATTCTTTGGTGCCCAGCTTTCTTTATAGTCCGATTTACATCCATACATGACTATATGGAAAACCCATAGCTTCGACTAGATAGATCTTTGCTGGCAAAGTAATGTCTTTGCTTTTAATATGCTGTCTAGGTTGGTCATAACTTTTCTTCCAAGTAGCAAGCATCTTTTAATTTCATGGCTGCAAAAATATTTAGGTCATCTTTGAAAACTATAGATCAATGTTGAAAAAAATCACTCTCTAAGTCTTAGGGTCTCTTATCCTTTTCCTAAGAATTTTATTCTTTTGATACTACTATAAGTGGAATGGTATTCTTGCTTTCTTTTTGGATTGGCCATTACTAATATATAGAAAAACTGAATTTTGCATATGATTTTGTACCTGCAACCTTGCTGGAATTTTTAAATGTCTATGGTGACTACTAATTCCTGTGAAAGTCTTTCCCTTCTTTAATTTTTGTATTGTATAAATTCACGTTTTCCAAGCACATATCCTATTCTGCAGAGTATAACTTGGAAATTGCCTGTCCTTTCCTCACACTTGAATTATACACACTTGAATTTACTTCTAATTGAGAGCTGAAAGATCAGCACATGAATTACATTTTTTGTTTTGGGGTTTCTTCCTGTTTAGGATTCTGGCTCTTCAGGAAAACTTCCTTCTCCAGTTTAAGATGGATGTAAGTAGTGACACTTCTCTAGATGGGTTTGTATCATTCATGTTTCTCCACAGATTTCAGAGGGAGGGAAGATGGGCATTTAATTCTCTTGCCTTCAGTTTATTTAGAGACTGACAGAGCTCAGTGCTGGAATTGAGGGATTAAGGATTGTTGACTCAAAGTTTATAAAAGTTGCCTAAGACCCTGGAGGAATGTTACAACGGAAGTTATACATTACTGACTGACATACTACTTTCTCCATACACAGGCTTGTTCCTCTGAAGAAAGAAAAAGGGACTTTGAGAAAATCTTTGCTCACTATGATGTTGTAAGTGTGCTTTTTGATATACTATGCTGGCCATCTTTAGGTAGGAAGCTTGTTTAATCCCTATGTGGTGTCATCCTACTCACAGACCCTAACCATATGTAATGAACAGCAATCACACATGTGTGTTGCTATGTCAAGGGCACCCTTAGCTTCTCTATAGTAAAACTTCTGAGAACTAAGTAAAAATAGACATAGGAGTATTGATGGAGAAGAAAATAAAGTCTTTTTTTTTCCCCTGTGCCTTATATCCAAACTAAAAGAAAGTTTCTCCTTCTTGTTCTCTATATTAGTATGCTCAAATACAAGAGCAAATAGTCATACAAAAAAACCCCACACCCAATCTAAAGAAATAGCGGGAAAGTGAATTCACGTTTATAAAGCTCTTAAGAGGAGTTCCTGGCATATAGCAATTACTGTACTAGGGTCTGGTAAAACACACTAAGGAAATGGATTTTTTTTTGCAAATGATATGTTAAAGGCTCAGGATTAAAGAAACCTTGAAGAAAATGGATGACTTGTCATAACTGAAACTTTAGAGAAGAAACAAATATTTTAATATGTATTGTACTTTTAAACACATTTAATATAATAATAATAATATAATAATAATATAATATAATAATAATATAATAATTCTAATAATTCTAATATGCTCACTCAACTAGTACCTCTTGAATTTAAAATGTTTTGATAATAATTAAATCACTGCTAAATCATAAAGCAAAATCTTAAAATGTCCTTCAAAGGGTCAACGAATGTGTAATTAGCACGAGTCTGAACTGAGTTCTGGCATTTGGGAATTAAATAAAGTTGGTATAGTCTTTAATGCTATTTGTCACAGTAAGGAACTCAAAACTACTGCTTCCATCAAAACTATTCCAAACCATTCCATTGATTACACGAGGGGAGTTACTTAGAATTCTTTTGATTTATGTGGAGCATGCATGTCCTACTCAGAGAACATGTTAGAACATGCCATTTCCAAACTTGTTTGCAGTCACAAAAGAATACTGATTTGGTCTACTTGTGTAATTTATTCTTTAAGCTTTTTGACTTAAGAAAATTATATTCGGCTGATCGGATCTTTCATCTTTCAGAGTAAAACTGGAGCCCTAGAAGGCCCAGAAGTGGATGGGTTTGTCAAAGACATGATGGAGCTTGTCCAGGTGACTTCATGAGACTGGGTAGATAGATCATTCTCATCAGGAATTGGGCCTGCTGTTTTGATCCCATTGTTTATTTGGGGGAATCAGTAGGGTCCAAGAGTAATGATGCAGAAAATCTAGGGATGCAGCCTATTTAACAAACTTTGATCATCTGTGCATGCGTGCTACGTCTCTTCAGTCATGTCTGACTCTTTACAACCCTATGGACTGCAGCCTGCTGTCCATGGGACTCTCCTGGCAAGAACACGGGAGTGGGTTGCCATGCTCTCCTCTAGGGGATCTTCCTGATCCAGGGATTGAACCTGTGTCTCTTATGTCTCCTGCACTGGCAGGCAGATTCTTTACCACTAGCACCACCTGGGAAGCCCTTGAGCATTTGTGAAACCCAACAAATCTCTCCTCTCTTGAGATAATTTGTAGTTCCAATTAAGTGAAGCCCCCATAGGAGCTTCTTGTTACCATCATTTAAAAATCATCCATTTTTGCAAAGGAGCACCTTGCTGTTTTATTTTTGATTACAGAAAGTCTTCCTCCTATGGACTTGGTTACTAGAATAACTAAGACATTTAATTTCATGTAATAAATTCCATACTTGGGATTTTCTTTCTTCTTCTTTAACACCACAGGGCTGCTCCTGTTTGACCATTTCCAATTTCCCTTGATTCAAGGACCTAACATTCCAGGTTCCTATGC
Source organism: Nanger dama (assembly GCA_917880005.1). NCBI lineage: Eukaryota > Metazoa > Chordata > Mammalia > Artiodactyla > Bovidae > Nanger > Nanger dama. Next base: position 5,524,889 of record CAKJTW010000032.1, on the reverse strand, counting down.
TATACTGCTGTTTACAGCATCGGACTTTACTTTCATCATCGGTCACATCCACAACTGGGCATTGTTTTCTCTTTGGCTCCATCTCTTCATTCTTTTTGGAGTTATTCCTCCACTCTTCTCCAGCAGCATACTGGGCACCTACCTACCTGTGGAGTTCATTTTTCAGTGTCCTCTCTTTTTGCCCTTTCATACTGTTCATGGGGTTCTCAAGCCAGGAATACTGAAATGGTTTGCCATTCCCTTCTCCAGTGGACCATGTTTTGTCAGAACACTCCACCATGACCCGTCCATCTTAGGTGGCCCTACACAGCATGGCTCAGTTTCATTGAGGCTATGGTGCATGTGATCAGTTGATTAGTTTTCTGTGATTGTGGTTTTCATTCTGTCTGCCCTCTGATGGATAAGGAGAGGCTTATGGAAGCTTCCTGATGGGAGAGACTGACTGTGGGGGAAACTGGGTCTTGTTCTGATGGGCAGGGCCATGCTTAGTCAATCATTAATTCAATTTTCTGTTGATGGCGGGGTTGTGTTGCCTCCTGTTGTTTGACCTGAGACCAAACTGGTGGAGGTCATGAAGATAATGGCGACCTCCTTCAAAAGATCCCGTGCATGCTTCGCTGCACTCAGTGCCCCCCGACCCTGCAGCAGGCTGCTCTAACACCTAGCCCAAGATGGCCATTTAGGAAGGCACTGCAGTGGTCAGGATTTATGTAATTTAGATCAAGTCTACATCGCAGAGCTGTTCCATGTAGGGTAAACAATGTTTGAAAAAGCAGTCTCCTCTGAGATTCTCATGAACTGTACTGACTAGCTGCACGATCCAGGAAAAGTCCAGATATTTTCAGTTCTTACGTGGGTGTTTTTCTATGGGACCGTGTAGCCACTGAATTTAGTAGTTTCATATCCTTCAGTTCAGTTACCCAGTTGTGTCCGACTCTTTGTGACCTTAGGGATACTATCTTTAGGGATTGCTTTTGAGGTTTGTATAGGACACAAGGGTCATTTCTTGACTGGCCTAGATGGCAATAAATTAGAGTCGCAACAATTATTAACTGTTTTTGAAGCCTCAGACCTTGTTGACCTGATTAGAATTATGGGGTTTTGCAGTGGAAAAATGTCCAGATACTGATTTCAGCATAAATCTCCAGAAAGTTTACTTATTGTAGTTAAGCAGGTATGGATGAGACATTTCTTTTATTTCTGAGGTCTAATGAGGATAACTCCTAACTTTTATTAATCCCACTCAACTGGCCCCTTGACCCTGCTTTGTCCCCTTCACATGTTGCTCCCGTCGGTGATTTCACCAGTGTTTGCACAGTCAGAACAGTTGCTGGGTGTTGGTGTGGTGTTGCCTTTTACATGCTGATTGCTAAGGGAAAAATCCCACTTCACTCATTATCTATGTATAACACCAGAATGATTTCTGTCAAAGGAAGCAAGCAGTTTATCTATGGGACATTAAAGCTGCACAGCAGAAGGCCTTGTCTAACTAGAGTTTTCATTTGCTTTTGCTAGAATAAATGGGACTGGAAACCTGTTTTCCAGAGCTCTGTGGCCTCCTCTTTGTAGTGGAGCCAGGGCCCCTCACTGCCTGTCGAGCCTAGAGGCTTCAGATCCTTACAGACTCTTTCAATTGTCTTTCAACCGTCTCTGGGTTTGGCAGTGGCTTCCAAAGGTTAATGTGAGGCCATGGAAGTAAAACCTAAACCAGCAACAGAGCAGAGAAGATAATTTTCTAGAGAAAATTAAAGGAAAAAATTTGAGACCATCTAAAAACCTGAGCTGGAAGCAGAAGTCTTTCTTACTTTTAATGGACTCATAGCGCCTCTATGGGAAATCAAGGGCTCTCCATCATTTCTGTCCTTGGCACTCTATTTCTGTGGGGCTATTGGAACTTCTCCATGTTAGTACCAGACAGCTTGAGATAGCTGGTTTTTAAGGACTCAGTCAGACTGTGGTCTGTAATACAAATCAGTTTATAGGAGCTGATCTCTTGAGCTACAAAGTATGTACACAGTAATTAGTTGCTAATTTTCTCCCCTGAAGCCAGATGATTGAAGGCACCTATTTTATTGGACCTTTCTAGTCTTCCATGTTGCTTAAAAAATATTCATTACACAATTTGAAAGATGTAGTCAAATATGACCATTGGATCATTGAGACCCTGACATTGAGACCACTGAGATCTGATATTTCTCAGCTTCATTAGCTAGAGCCATCTCCTATGGATTTTCTTTATTTTCATTTTATAAGAAAGGGCCACAAGGCAATTAAGTCAATATCTGTAACTTATTTTAAAACCAATTTTCAGAGCATGCCATGGAGTCAGCAGGGGGCTGGCTCAACTTCTAAACATACAATTCTGGACAGAATCCCTGATGTTTACAATAATCCTGAAATGGCAACCCACTCCCATATTCCTGCCTGGAAAATCCCACGGACAGAGGAGCCTGGCAGGCTATACAGTTCATGAGGTCGCAAAGAGTTGGACGTGACTTGAGCACAAGCTTATTTTATAGCTTTTAAATTCTGGTACAGTCATGTATGATATATAGGTTGAATTTGTGTTAAAAAGATTATTTGATTACCAGATCACCCTTTTCTTTAACCTCTAGGAAACGGTACCCAACCTGTTCTCCATCAGTGTGTTGAGACAGCAAGTCCCTGAGGGAGCAGACACCATAATTTCTGCACATGCTTTTAAAAAAGCCTATAGCTCTCTTAGCACAGGAAGACAATCAGCACCAACACAGCAATCTACATCCTAAACTAGAAAGTGGGAAGGCAAGACATTGAAGATTCTAAGCACCCGAGAAGTAGACATGTGAACAATAATGTTAGAAGCCACATAAAGGGATGCCAGAGATGACCACAAGAGGTCCTGCCCCCAGTTTATTCTCTTCCCTGCTAGATACACCATCTGCTTTTCTGTTGTTGTCAAGAAGATGGTTGGCAAGAGGGGACACATAGAGACCTTAGAAAGGGAAACTGAATGTGTTTATATTGGCAACTTGTTATTAAAACAGAGGCCCTCAGTGGTTTGAAATGATTTGTCTTCTGTGATCCAAGCATTTCTGAGCAGTGTCATTCAGTTCTCCTGACTCCTAGTAAGTTATCAAGCATTAGAAATACAACTCAAAAGGTCCAGAGAAACTTCCTTTGCATACACCCAACATTCATACCCACAAATGCCTCCCCATCACATACTTCCACACATGCAAAAATATTTCAACTCACTTAAAGGAATAATTCCTTTGCAGGAAACACATTAAGGAGGGAAAAAGCACTTAGAATAGCCTGGTTATTGCATAAGTATCTTAGCAAATTAATTTTTGCTAATATGTAAATGACTACCACCTGAGTCTTTTCAAAAGAGTGCTAAAAGGATCCTGAGACAGGGTGTCACTTGCTGCAGAAAGGGTTGTAGCCAAAGTGGTTTGAGGATCCTGAAGATGAAACACCCTTGCCTTGTAACTGCAGCAAACGAGCCTTAAATATGGAGCCACAGAGGGTAGCTTGCTGCTTTCAGAACTTCTAGGCTACATTCCCTGAGGCCACTTCTACACCTGCTTGGCGCTGATACCCAGGGAGCTATATTCAACAAAGAGAACCTACAGACAATGGGTTATGCCTTAGCCTCTTCTTCCAATCACTCAAGAGATTCTTGGCAGGGAAGTGAAGTCCATCAGGTTTAGCTTCTTGGCCCCCAATTTTCCCCTCCTGATTCTCCCAGAATCCTGCCATGCTCTGGTGTTTTCCCTTCTTGCTCTCTGCCATCTGGCTCCCAGTTCTTGCTGTTCTTTCCCTTCTCTGTTAAAACCTTCTATCAGGGTGGATTTGGTGTCATTTACCCTGTGGGACAGTGCCAATTAGCTTGTCTTAACATGGCTCTCTAGTTGTAGAATGAAAGGTTTTGTTTCCCTATTGCAGGTTTCCTAGAGCTTTCTTTGGAAGTGAGGAAACCTAGGAGTGAGGTTAGGTGATGGGAAATGTTTGAGAGTTCCTAAAATCAAACCTTGCGAACTGCTGCCTGCACTCTTTACTCATACTGCTACTGCTGCTAAGTCACTTCAGTCGTGTCCGACTCTGTGTGACCCCACAGATGGCAGCCCACCAGGCTCTCCTGTCCCTGGGACTCTCCAGGCAAGAACATTGGAGTGGGCTGCCATTTCCTTCTCCAATGCATGAAAGTGAAAAGTGAAAGTGAAGTCGCTCAGTCATGTCCGACTCTTCTCGACCCCATGGACTGCAGCCTACCAGGCTCCTCCGCCCATGGGATTTTCCAGGCAAGAGTACTGGAGTGGGGTGCCATTGCATAACTAGTCCACTAATTGAAGGGTTTGAAAATCAAAGGGTTTGGAAATCTGATTAGTTGGTTTTTCCATTCTCTTCAGACGCTGACTTTCAAATTTAGATTCATCACCATTCATATGGCTTTCATTAGGCCAGCCATTCCCCATGAGATCAATAAGAACTGGTGAAATGAGTACTTAATTGGAGACAAAAGACTTGGGATCAAAAATGTTCCTGCAACTTCTGGCATGGCAAGATGTCTCAGTTCTTTCTGAGCCTCTGTGTTCTAATCTATCAACAAGGAGTAATCATTTACCTCTCAAAGTTATTGTAAGGGTTAAATAAGCTAGGAAGAATCATTGAGCTCCATCCATCATTGTTCACTTGCAGTCCTCTGAGTTTAGAACATTTTCCTAGCTGACCTGCATCACAATTCCTTCTTAGCCCCTAAAATATTACTTGGAATAAATCTGATGGGGTCTATCTGGCTCAACAACATAATTCTTTAGATTTTAATTCATTGTTACCCTTTTAAAATCTAGAGGGAGATTTCAGTATCTCCGCAGGGAGTTAATAAATGCGCCTTCTCCCATCAGCATAGTGAGACAGAATTTTGGTGACAATCCTCTGCTCTAAGGCAAAATATCTTTATTGTGGTTGTGAAAAGGCAGGTTTTCTGTACAAACTGCAGAGAAGTGATGTAGGAACAGACATTCTCTGACCTGAAGGGACAGGATGAGAACTCAGCCTGGTGGCAGAAAACAAGTCCTTGGCAATATTTGGTGGGATGAAGGGATGGAATCCTCCCTGGTGGCCTGTCTTCAGGGAGGCGCTCCCAGAAGCCTGGGTGTCTCCTAAGTTTAGTAGACAGGGAGTGGGGGCAGGGTGGCATGAAAGGGTGGGACCACCACTGACTTGCCTACTGACATGTTATTCTTTCTCCTCAGCCCAGCATCAGAGGGGTGGACCTTGATAAGTTTCACGAGATTCTTTTGCGCCACTGCGATGTGAACAAGGATGGAAAAATTCAGAAGTCTGAGCTGGCTTTGTGTCTTGGGCTGAGAATCAACCCCTAATCCCCAGACCACTTCACCTTTTGCTCTTAGCATGTTTCTGAGCTCCTGCTGGTAAAATTCTATCTGTTCTTTGCTATTGGGGACAGTAGGCAAACTTTCTGACAAATGGTGTGGCGTTCTTAGGCAAGGAGAGGGACTGGAGGGTCTTCGTTTGAATGGTATGGTGTTTCCCTGCCTTTACTGGAAGCCCCCCACACAGGGTTATTGTTATTTTCCCCTTGACCCCGGCCTTTCCTGTCCCCCTGAGGCCTCAGCTGACCTCCAGGGTCTGCCTGGCTTGTCCTCCGTCTGTCTGAGGAGGTGGGGGCAACTGAGTCCATCCGTCTGTCCTCTTCCTGTGGGCTTTCTACTCAACAGTGTGAGGCACCTGTGGCAGTCTCGTGATTTCTACAAATAGATTCTGAAGTGGAAATAAACCTGTAGCTGGAAACAAAGGTGCAGAAATAACTTATTGTGTTGTGACCATTGGACGGTTCTACCTGATGGCTGGAAGGAGGAACCAGTTCTCTAACTTGGGGTGGGGGAGGGAGAAGATCCTGATGGGAGCCACACGACCAATCCTTCCACCGTTCTCAGGTGCCCCAATGAGTTCCATCAACAGTAGGATTTGCCAGTGATCACCCCCATCTCACTGCGTGGGGAAGACCTGAACACTTGTCCTGGGCTGGGTTGCACTCTTAAATGCTTTGTGAACTCACATGGCCAGGCAGGTAGGAACACAAGAAATTTGGAGAAAATCTTTTCCAGGTAACCCAAGCATCTGTTACCCCTCCAACCATCCTCTTTCCAACAGATTCCTCTGGCAAATCTGGAATGCCTGAGGACTTCTTCTGTGCCTGTGACTATCGGGGATCTCTCTGCAGGCTGCCGGATCCCCATGGACCAAACCCTCTGCCCTTCACTCCTGGAACTCTGACTCAGTCCCCCTGAGAGGGAGCCGTTCTCTCCTGTGGCAGAGGCAGAGAGTGATTCCTTGACTGTCCTGACACTTTATTTTCAACAAAACCCTTAACTTATAACAGACTCTGCAGGAATTTCAGCTTTAATGAGGTGTTATAGGTAATTCAGAAAATGATAGATAGAATGATGATCATAACCCAAGAAATTTTACCACTCAAGAGATTCCCCTCACTGGCATACATTGGTCCCACCTGGTTCCCTTTCTCTCAGGTGTCTCTTCCCTCCAACATATAGATAATTAGTATCAGTAATTTCTATGCGCCAAGAACCTCTGGGTGTGTTCTATACCTTAAATAATTCAGTCTTCACCAAACCCTGTCAGGTAGATACAATCATGACACCCACCTCAGAGATGAAGAAACTGAGGCAAATAGAAGCTAAGCAAGGTGTCTGTGCTTGTACATCTCTGAGGTGGGGATTCAGGAAGTGAATAATGGTCAATTTTCAAATGATGTGACAGAAGAGGGCTTTATCTCCAAAACACAGCTCAAAATACAGCCCCCCAAATCAGCTCAAACAACAGAAATACCCAATCGAAAAAATGGGCAGAGGACCTTGATAGACATTTCTCCAAAGACGACAAACAGATGGCCAGTAGGCACATGAAAAGATGCTCAATGTCACTAATTACTAGAGACATGCAAATTAAAACTACAATGAGGTACTGCCTCACACCAGTCCAGAATGGCCATAATTAAAACTGATAGACAAATGTGGGAGAGGGTACAGGAAAAGGGGAACCCTCCTACACTGTTGGTGGGAAGTGGCTGCTACAGCCACTATGGAAAATAGTATAGAGGTTTGTTAGAAAACTAAAAATATACTTGCCACATGATCCAGCTCCCACACCTGGGAATATGTTTGGACAAAACTATAATTCAAAAGATACATGCAGTCTTATGTTCACAGCAGCACAATACACAACAGCCAAGACATGGAAACAACCTAAATGCCCATTGACAAGGAATGGATAAAGATGTGTGTGTATACATATATACACACACATATGTGGTCAGTTTTCATGTACCTTTCAGGAAACCTTCGCCCCTCCCCAGAGGTTTGGTCTCACTGCGGGGTCCACCACATCCCCCAGCAGGACATTTCTCCAAGTCTGGATCACTCAGCGTGGATTAACTCTTCACGGGAACTTAAAGAGAGTCCAGGAAACAGCACAGGGCAAGCCAAGCAGACAGACTTCTCATTGTCCAAATGTCGAGTAACTATGTACCCAGACATTCTTCAAAGAACAAACATTTCAAGGGTTGAGATGATCTCAGTCCACAAGATGGGAAAAAATAAAGGACCCTAAGCTGACCTATATTCATTAAATTCATGACTTTTCCTTTTATCTGCATGAAGACCACCTTTGAGGTTCACTGCTGCAACCGTGGCTGTATAAATTCTTAGCTTAGGGTCCTCAGTGACTTTCTAGAGATGACTGAGGTGGAAGTGAATGGGGAAGAGAAGCTTATTCTTTTAAAGGTAATTTGTTAAGATTCATTGAGTGCACTGAGATTCTATCAGAAGCTCCCGGGGTTCCTGCCCACTCATAACCTTAGGTTTGAAAACCTTAGGTTTCTTTCCCGGTATTCAAAGAAAGGACTGGTAGAGATCAAGAAAGATGGGTTTGCGCCACTTAAGGAGTGAGTTCACTCAAAGACCTTCTCAGTAAGTTTGTGTCACATGTTCTACAGGACATTGTGCTGGTGTGTTCATTAATGGGGCTTCCCAGGTGGCACTAGTGGTAAAGAACCCACCTGCCAGTGCAAGAGATGTAAGAGATGTGGTTCCATCCCTGGGTTGGGATGATCCCCGGGAGGAGGGCATGGCAACCCACTCCCGTATTCTTGTTTGGAGAATCCCATGGACAGAGGAGCCTGGCAGGGCACAGTTCATAGAGTCTCAAAGAGTCAGACACGACTGAACTGACTTGGCACACATGTACCTGTTCATTAATAGATAGTTATCTCAGTCCACTCTGGCTGCTACAACAAGAATACTATTGAGCGGATGGCTTACACAACAAACATTGATTTTTCACAGTTCCTCTAACAGGAAAAGGAGCAATGACGCTCTCTGTAGTCTCTTTTATAAGGGAACTAATTACATTTATGAGGACTCTGCCCTGTGACCTAATCACTTCCCCAAAGCCCAATCTTCAAACATTGAGTATAGCATTTTTATATATTAACAACAAAATATATGAAAAACAAAAAAGCAATCCCATTACATCAAAAATAACAAAATACTAAGGAATAAATTTAACCAAGGAAATAAAAGATCTGTATACTGGAAACTAACACTCTGATGAAAGACATTGAAAAAGTCACAAATAAATGGAAAGATGTACCATGTTTATCATTTGGAAGAACATCATTAAAATGCCCATACTACCTAGAGCCATCTATAAATTCAATGCAATCCATACCGAAATTCCAATAGCATTTTCCATATAAAGAGAAAACACAATCTTAAAATTTATACAGAACCATAAAAGATCTCAAATAGCTAAAGCACTCCTAAGAAAGAAGACCAAACCTGAAGATGCCCTTCCTGATTTCAAACTGTTACTACAAAGCTACAGTAATAAGAATGGTAAGGTATGGCATACACAACAGATACACAGACCAACAGAATAGAAATGAGTGGCCAGAAATAAACCCTCACATATATGGTCAACTAATATTTGACAAGGGAGCCAAGAATACTCGAGAAAGAAGAGTCTCTTCAATAAATGGTGTTGGGGAAACTGGATAAGCACATGTAGAAGAAAGAAACTGGATCTCTATCTTATACCACTCACAAAAATTAACTTATATGGATTAAAGACTTAAATGTAAAAGCTGAAACAATAAAACTCAAAAAAAAAAATAAGAGTGGAAGCTCCTTGCCATTCGTCTTGGCAACAATTTTTTTGGTGGTCGGGGGCAGGATATGATGTCAAAGGCACAAGCAAGAGAAGCAAAAATCAGGAAGTGGAGCCACTGATTTAAATCAAACTAAAAGCTTCTACAGCAAAACAAACCAATCTTCCATCCATGGGATTTTCCAGACAAGAGTACGAGAGTGGGTTGCCATTTCCTTCTCCAATTTACTATATAGTATCACCTAAAATAAAAGGTTGAGTGATAGATTTCAATTTCTATAAAATTTCAGTACAACTGGTGTGGGTAACTAGCTTTACCTTGTCCTAACATTGCAGTATGTGATCAGTGAAGCCAAAATTCCAGCAGTTTGAATGAATTTCATAGTTGCACAAATAACAGACTTTCTTACTGAACTCAGATAAGAGTTGCTATTTAAAAACAAACAAACAGCTTCAGAGGCCCTAGTATCAGTACATAGGCTTTTAAAAGTTCTGCTTTTTGACTGCTTGACTGCCTCTCGATTGTGTGTAAGTTCTGAAGGCTTGTAAGTTTTAGAAATAGTAAGAGTCAGCGTATTTCTGCTTTATTCAGATAAACATATAAGAGTCTCAGACTTTTGGGATAATTAAGTTTCTATCAAAATCAATCAATCTGACAGATAAAAATTCGTTTTTATTCCCTCATGGATCCTCTCTCTTCTTTCCCTCCAGGGTTAGAATAACTAATAATGCAACTGTGAATGCTCCCTCTCCGCACATCTAGGAAGTCTCAGCGCCTCTGGGTGGGCTCCTTTCCCCTGCGGGTGGGCTCTGCTCTCTGCTGCCTCCTCCCTTCTCTGCAGAGGTGCCTACAGCTGGCTATTCCCTCTTTACCTCTGTCTGGTCTCTAGTCTCTTCCTCCCACCTCATATCTTCCCTTCACTAGCTAAAATCTATCCTTTCTTTAAAAATCTGCCCAAGTGTCAATTTTCCCCAATTGTCCACCAATTTCTCTCAATTTCTATCATTATTTAACCAATACTTCATAATTTGACTCTAATTCTTCTGCAGTTGTTTTAGACATCAGGTTTTGTCATTTCCAATGAAGTGATAAGCTGCTTTCAAGTTCAGAAAACCTTGTTTTAGATATCTTCCAAAAGCTGGCCCTATCGTACCATAGCACACACACATACATCTTAGTACAATGTCAAGTAAAGAAATAGAAATTCACAGTTTAAGGCAAGACAAGGAAAATTCGGACATAAAATTTTTCTCTGCCCTTCTGGGCCTCCTCCTTCCTTCTCATGTGTATTATGCATCTACAGTATGCATTAATCAGACTCCCCAGGGCGTAAACACATGTTCAACCATAAAGATCAAGTTTTCTCCTGCTGATGCCAGCCTTGTAACTCCTTAGAAGATAACATTCTTTCTCTATCATATAAGGGGTCATGATGACTCACCACTCGCCTTGTAGGTGCAGACCACCTACAGGTGCAGGCTAAGTAATATTTCTCTTAAAGATTGCGATTAGTGCAGAACAGGCTGGTCAGATAGCCGGGCAATACGTTGCACCACACCTAATGTAAGTTCTTAGCATAAATACTTATGAGCTTATTAACGCTACTAGCTATGCTACCTGTATTCTGCTTATTTTACAAGACTGTTTCTTACATTACTAAACACATGGCTGAGCCTCAGATAAAATGAATGATTTGGTGATGTGAAATGATCAAATATCCAGCTCTGTAAGATCAATGGCTGTAATATTATAACTCTAGATATGGGAAGAAGCAACAAAAGGAAACATTTCCTAGACCAGAATGGGCTAGAAAGACAGGTGGTCCAGAGACTCGGCTACTTTAACTCATGTGCTGTTATTGGACTCATGTGCTGTGACCTATCGAGGAAATCCTTGCCTAACTTGGGAATGAGCATTCTTAGCCCCATGGGACAAAGTTACCATGAAATGCCTCCCAAATTTTGTCTGAAATTAAGACAGAAAGGCGGCAGGAGGGGACTGTAAAATAATGTTACCCACTATCTAGTTCTGTAAGAATCAAGTCCTCAGCCATGTGGTCACTGACATAATACACCTTGAAAGGATTTCAGGGCAAAAATCAGGATGAGATACTTTGTGCTCTGGGAAGACTGACAGAACTGGCCCTGAGCTAGGTATTTTCAGACTTGTGACCCCAGTTTCCTCCATCTTCCCAGATTTAGAAAAGCACTAATACTGTTCATTAACTAAGGTATCTGTTTCTCAAAAAGAGTAAAATCTTCTAAGATGAGTTCTTGATTGCACGTACCCTTTGCCAAAATCACATATGTACTGGCCTCCCCCTTCATCTCTTCAGAATAGTTCTCAGAGCTCTCAGAGACACTATCTCCTGGGTTATACTCCTCAGTTTGGCTTGAATAAAATTTTCCATTTCTTTCTTAGATCGACTATTGTTTGTTTTGGTTGACACCAGGACTGATCAGAAACTTAAAGTATAACTGTATAATGCGAAGAGCCTGAATTATAAGACTACATTAGCCTGGCATTTCGTTCTAATTCTGTCTATTGCCAGGAAAGATCCCCTAGTTTCTCTGCACATCAATTTCCTTGTCTTGTAAAACAGTCATGCTGACTTTCTATAAAAATGATGCTGTATGTTCAGGCTTTGAGCACATCCCTTCCCAGGCCACCATTCCAAATGCATAGCAGTGTCCCAGCAAGCAATAATAATAATAAAAAGATTTCTAAAAATAATGCTCACAAGCACAGCAATCTTCCTGTAAGATAACACAGGGCCTGAGGTCTTGCCAAGCTCCTGATTCTAAGACAAGTGGGTTAACATCAGGCATTAAAAGGGATTGAAGGCAAGAGTTTGTCTCACTGTTTGATACCAACAGCTGGTATTAAATACACAATACATTATTAACTATAGTCACCCTATTGTATACTACATCTCCAAGACTTTTTATATAACTGGAAGTTTGTACCTGACGACCAGCTTTGCCTAAAGTATAATCACAGACAATATCTATGCAAGAAATAATTTTTGACTGGTCACAGTTGGAAGTAATTAGTGAATAGAAATAGAGCAGATAATTCACACAGAAAGTCACATAGACACTTACTGAGATAAATATGTAAAAGAAGAAAGACAGTAGCTATATTGAGTCCACAACAGGTCTAACAGCAATTCCAAACAAAAAGAAGGAATGATGGATAAATAAAACTTGAAGAGATAATGGGTGAGAGTTTTCAGACGTGAAAACAGACTTGCATCCTCAGGATAGGAATACACAATCAACGCTAAATCTAGTAAATAAAAATAAACTCACATCAGACACCTTCTAGCAAAACTGTCAAAAATAAAGATTAAAATGAAAAACCTCAAAAGCTAGCTAAGAAAATGAGAAGAATATTTACTAAGTTATCATTGCAAGCAGTTTTTTTTAATCAGCAAGGCTAGATGCCAAAGACAAAGGAGCATTTCTAAGTAAGCTTATTACCTAATTATTTCAGAAAATGCCTTTGTGGTAAAAAGTTTTTCCATTGTTTATTCTTCATACTTTCCTGACAGTAGAGAACGAAGTTAACTATTTTTTCTCCAGTAAGTCTTTTACAACTTCAAAAACTGTACAAAGATATTTCAGATCATGGAGGGCATAAACAGGAAATGACTAAAGGTAGACTGGAATGAATTAGAAAATATTTCCAAAGCAGAGATCGATGATTCAACCTTTTATAAGGAACAGTCGGTCATCTAGAGACATTCTTTAGACAAACGAGAGGGATCTGTCGTGACTCATTATGTCACGGTGCTAGGAAATACTCCCAGCTCTCTGCGGAGACTGACAGTGGTGATGTGAGAAAGCGGGGGTAGTGTTGAAGCACACTTCATGGCATTCCTTTGATTTTCCCCTACCCGGTATTGTGTCTTGTCACAAAACTATCCATTATCGTCCTCTTTAAATAGTATTAGCACTTGTCTAATTGGCCTTCCTGGAATCTAATTATTTTATTTTATTTATTTTTAGTATAATCCTTTTTATTTTTGTGGACCTGATAGTTATGTCCTCTTTTCTTTTTTAAAAATACTTTATTCTACTTTACAATACTGTATTGGTTTTGCCATACATTGACATGAATCAGCCACAGGTGTACACGATCTCCCAGTGCCGAAGCCCCCTCCCACCTCCCACCCCACACCATCTCCCCGGATCATCCCGTACACCTGAAACATGTATACTATCATATAAGAAAGAAGCACCAGTCTACGTTCAATACAGGATACAGGATGCTTGGAATCTAATTATTTTAAAACATTTTCTCAACTTATTTTACATGAAAATGGATGCTACTGCAACAGAATTGAGGTAGTCATTTGCACAGGAAGTCATTTTCAGAGAATTATGGCTTGTATCTTGCATTCTTTAATAATTGATCATTAATTTGTTAGACCATGAAATGATAAACTCCATTTATTTTGCACTCCAGATTACAGGAGAGGGAATGTCTTTTTCTTTCCATACCCACTGGCTTCCCTAGTGGCTCAGATGGTAAAGAATCTGCTTGCAATGCAGTAGACCCAGGTTCAATCCCTGGGTTGGGAAGATCTCCTGGAGAGGAGAATGGCAACCCATTCCAGTATTCTTGCCTGGAGAATTCCATGGACAAAGGAGCCAGGCTGGCTACAGTCCATGGGATCGCAAAGAGTCAGATATGACTTAACGACCAACTTTCACTTTTCATTCAGTGTAAAAGGAGGGGCAACAACAAGTGGCTTGTCTGCCATCCTGTGTTCACCTATTACCAGGAAAACCTCATGTGATGAAAATATGATCCTTCATGCTTAATTTTATTGGGTTGGCCAAAATATTCGTTTGAATTTTTCCATAACATCTAAAAAAAAAAAAAAACCTGAAAAAACTTTTGGCCAACCCAATACTTTATTACTTGAGTCAACAGGATTGATGTCTTTGGCACAACGTACTTTGCCAGATTATAAGATCCTCTCCCTGACACCAGCCACTTTGCTGCCATGGTGTCCACATGACTGACAACACAATTGGATAGTCTTTGTTCTTTCATACGTCCTGGAGGCTTCCTTGCATGTGACATCTCTTTTATTTAGCAAATATTTATGCATTTAATTAATGCAACATACTAGCATTCTTCTGGGCAAGCAGTATATAGCAGGATCAAAGACACAAAGTCCTGCTCCCTGGTCTTACATCCTGGTGTGCAGATAGCTTCTCACTTACATCCACTGAGGAGAATTTTATTTTGCCCACTAGATCCCCAAGTCTTTTCGGGAGAAACAGGGTAGATACAGAACTGTAGAAGTCGAGAATTTCAACTGGTTTACATTGGAAAGGGCTGGAGTTGTTGGGAGAAGGATGGATCCAAAGAGGAGAAGAGGGAATAAATGAGCAGCTGTGTGAGCTGGACTTGAGGCAGAGCTTGGGAGTTCACAAAGAGGGAAGAGAGACTGGGGGCTATGGGTCAGAGCTATGAAGGGGAGGAAGACAGGCCACTGGATTTTAATAATGGAATCTCCCTTTGATGTTTACTGAGACAGTTCAATAATGATTTAGGTTTTAAGTTTTCTGGTTATCAGATTGGTGTTTCCCTGAATAAATCATGCAGGGCATGGGCCACGAGGCTGCTTAATTCAGTGACATTTGGTAGTACCCAGAAAGCCCATCTGATGTGTATGGGTTCTTCTCCTCTGAAGGGCTGGGAGCTGCTGCCTGAAATACAGCAGCATGGTGGAGAGGCATTGAACCTGAGGTCTGAAATCCTGGTGGCGTTTCAGCTTAGGTTATTTTATTTTGAACAAAGTTACCTAACTTTCCTGGGATTATGCTTCTTCCTACCTACAATGAAAGACTAAGCTAACAGATACCTAAGGTTCCTTCTAGCTGTAACACATACTTGATAACAACCATGTTGCAAAATTGATAACTTAATGAATTGCCTTTTAGTGAGCATAGTAGCACCATAATCCTTTCCTGTTATTTGAGAATGGTGCTGTCTCTCAAAGGAATGGGTGGTGGTGCTGTGCTGAGTCGTCTGACTCTCTGTGACATCATGGACTGTAACCTGCTACGCTCCTCTGTCCATGGCATTTTCCAGGCAAGAATACTGGAGCGGGTTGCCATTTCCTACCCCCTGGGGATCTTCCTGACCCAGGGATCTAAGGCGTGTTTCTTGTGTTTTCTGCATTGCTAGGTGGATTCTTTTCCACAGGCCAGTGGAAATGATTTTTGGGGACACGGGTGTATCTTGGAGTTTCTAACAAGCAGCGTGAATGACCGCCTTCTCTAGTTTTCTGTCTGTGGTTCTGTGTTTCAGCTCTTTAGAAAAGAAAGTCTCAGAAATGAAAGGGAACATGACAGAAAAGAACAACATTTCTCAGCCACAGGATGGAAGTAGAAATTGAAAACAGAAAAGTGGTCAACATTCAACTAGTCACATGGGAAAGAGTTCCATTGAGAACTATCCTGGCTGGATTGTAAACCCCTAGCTGAATTTCCACTACTCCTAATCGGTACTTTGGATAAACTCCAAGTTAGTTTTCCCCGTCACCAGGACCACTAGGTTTGAGTCCAGGTAGAAAACGTGGGAGAATAGAGACTGCGTCAATTAACGTTTCCTTTGAAACAACCACAAAATCTCAGTAGGATAACAATAAGATGATCAGCTGATTTTGGCTAGGCTGGCTCAGATATCCCGGGGTTGGCTGGCTGGTAGAGGCTGGCCTTAACTTGGGCAACTCAGCTCAGCTCTTTGAGTCTCATTCTTAGGAGGCTAGTTTGGCCACACTATCCTCATAGTAACTGCAGAAATATGAGTGGGCAGGCACTGTTCAAGCTTCCTGTTGAGTGGTATTTGCTAACATTTCACTGACCAAAGCAAAGCTCAGAATCAAAGAGAAGGACCGAGAGAACTATAACATTACCTGCCAAGGGCATAGATTTAAGGGGAAAAGAACTGAAGCCATTTCTGTGACCTTCCTACCATAACCTCTGAGTAAGGAAGACTTGATTCAAACTTTTTCTGCAGCATTTGCCCCACGGGCTCCCTTTCACATCACCAGGCCCCATTTATTTATAATGTGCTCCTGTTACTCGCCTCTTTAGCCTGGCCCACCGCCAGCTGCAGTAGATTGAATGGTTCTGGCTTTTTACAATAGCCTAAGTTAAAAGAGGATTTAGGCTGCTATGTTAAAAGTGAAGAAAAAAATCAAGTACATTAAAAAAATCTAATATTATTAACACCATCAATTCTCCCATATTTCTTTAGTTAAGAATACAGATTATGCTTCCCCACTGAATGAAACGCAGATATTGGTTTCTTAGTTTCCTTCCCAATATCCTTGTGAATATGTAGGTTGTTTTACACAACTATTTATATTAATAGAGTCCTTAAGTCTAACGATACTGTGTCTTGGCCAGGAGCCACAGCAAGTTATTGGCTGGGAAGGAGTCTGGTAGGCATGTGATTCTGCACCAGACTCCAGCCTCCTCCTCTCTCCTCTTCCCTCTGGTCTAATTTCCTTGCGACTGTTTTGCCAAACCTGACTCATTTTACATCAGAGTAAGTGAATATGAGTTGAACTATTACTCAAAATTAATCAGATGGGTATAGTTTTAAGGGAGACAATCTCATGACATGTTTCTAGTGTTGCAATATTCTAAAGGAAAAGAGCTGGGTAAATATTCTCATTTAAGCTAACAGTTCTAAAAAGCTTGAAGAACTTAGGGTATGTCAGGAGAAATCCTTACTAGTTTTGACTCCTGCCAAGACAGAATTAGAAAACAATTTTCTAGTTCCCTCACTTGCCTCAAAAAAAAATTCAAGAGGAAAAATAAAAGTACTTGACAAAATAAAAACAAACATGTTGTTTTGATATCTGTGTGTCTCTCCACCACCCCTTGCTTATGGTTGTTTGTAGAATGATAAAATACCATTATTAAAGAAAACATTAGCTTACAAGTTAACAAAGCAGTCAACGTCATGGAAACATCTATCATGGAAGAGTAAGCAAATGCTTTCATTTTGTATTTTAATTACAGATATTATCATTTAAAATCACTTGCTAGCAACTGTTGCCCGGAAGGATGATCAAAGTTTAAAGTTGTTTTTATGAGCTAAATGGCTTCATGGGGCCTGTCTGTATGTTATATAGACGGGCAAGTGCAGGGCATCAGGACCGAACAAATGCATCCAATGTGAAGAACGTGCTAGGATACTTGAGATCAGAAAGGACATGCGTAAAGAAATAGAAAACAAAACAAAAAAACCAAACCTACACAGATGAGGACAAAAGTAACTGAACTTGGTATCAAGAAAGCTGGTTAAAATCTCAGCTATGTCCTATGTGTACTCATGCATATCTATGGATACTCATGGCCAACATTTTTGAGCCTCAACCTCCTCACCTGTTCAATGGAAATAATAAATAGTAATAAGACCATGTACCTCACATGATTTGTGAAAACACTGTGTGACTGACTGAACTAATGTACATGAAAACATTTTATAAACTGATGCTTTGCAAAAACGTTAGGTAGGTGAGACAGTAACAGGGAAGAGGAAAGGGGGAGGTTTGTTTCATTAGCATCTTAAGTAATAGAGTTTAAAACAATCTTTCATGCACTATCTACAAGAGCCAAACATGGAAGCTACCCAAGTGTCCATCAACAGACAACTGGCTTAAGAAGATGTGGCAGATACAAGATCAACATACAGAAATCAGTTGTATTTCTTTACACTAACAATGAAATATCAAAAAGGGAATATAAACAATCCCTTTTAAAACTGCACCAAAAATACTTACGAATAAACCTGATCAAGGAGGTGAAAGACATATACTGAGAACTATAAAACATTAAGGAAATTAAGGTTGATTCAAAGAAGTTGAAAGATAGCCCATGCTCTTGGATTAGAAGAATATTGTTAAAATAGCCATTACTATCCAAAGTAATCTACAGATTTAATGTGGTCCCTACTAAATTACCAAGGCATTTTGCACAGAAATAGGACACATACTAAAATTTATATGAAACAATAAAAGACCCAGACTTGCCAAAGCAATCCTGAGGGAAAAAGAACAAAGCAGGAGGCACAACCTTCCAAGCTTCAGACAACGTTATGAGGCTACCGTAACCAAGAGAATGGCTAAGGTAGGTAAGTCGCTCAGTTGTGTCCAATTCTTTGCGACCCCATGGACTGTAG
Organism: Nanger dama; assembly: GCA_917880005.1. Lineage (NCBI taxonomy): Eukaryota > Metazoa > Chordata > Mammalia > Artiodactyla > Bovidae > Nanger > Nanger dama. Next base: position 5,506,477 of record CAKJTW010000032.1, on the reverse strand, counting down.
CCTACCAGGTTCCTCCTTCCGTGAGATTTTCCAGGCAAGAATACTGGAGTGGGTTGCCATTTCCTTCTCCAGGAGATCTTCCCAACTCAGGGATCGAACCCAGGTCTCTCACGTTGTAGGCAGACGCTTTACCATCTGAGCCCGGCATTGCCACAAAAATAGACATACAGGCCAACGGAATAAAATAAAGCATCCAGGAATAAACCCACAGACCAATGGACAAATTAACCCTTGAAAAAGGAGACAAGAATAGACAAGAATGGGGAAGATAAAGGACTCTTTATCTTCAGCAAGCGGTGTTGGGAAAGTTGAACAGCTGTATGTAAATCAGTGAAGTTAGAACACACTCTAACATCACACACAAAAATAAACTCAAAATGGCTTAAAGATCTAAATATTAAACAAGACACCATAAAACTCCTAGAAGAAAACCAAAGCAAAATATTCTGACATGAAGTGTACCAACATTTTCTTAGGTCAGTCTTTCAAGGCGACAGAAATAAAAGCAAAAATTAACAAATGGGATCTAATCAAACTTCAAGCTTTTGCATAGCAATGGAAACAAAATGAAAAGAAAACTTACAGCTTAATTTTCAAAACAGCTCATACAACTCAACAAGAAAACCCAACAATCCAACCCAAAATTGGGCAGAAGACCTAAACCAACATTTCTCCAAAGAAGACATACAGATGGCCAATAAACACATGAAAAGGTGGTCAACACTAGAGAAATGCAAATTAAAACCACGAGGTACCACCTCACACCAGTCATAATGGCCATCATTAAAAAGTCTATAAATAACAAGTGCTGGAGAGGGTGGGGAGAAAAAGGAACCCTCCTATACTGTTGATGGGAATGTAAATTGGTACAGCCACTATGGCAAATAGTATAGAAGTTCCTCAAAAACCCAAAAGAGTTGCTATACGATCCAGAAATCCCACTTCTGGGCATATACTTACACAAAACTGTATTTCAAAAAAGATATACACGCTCTGATGTTCATACTAGCGCTTTTCCAGTGGCCAAGACATGGAAACAATCTAGATGTCCATTGACAGATGAATGGATAAAAATATGTGGTACATACACACAATGGAATATTAGTCATAAAAAAGAATGAAATAATGCCATTTGTAACAACACAGATGGACCTAGAGATTATTATACTAAGCACAGCAAATCACAATGAGAAAGACAAATACCATATAATATCTTTTATATGTGGAATCTAAAGAATAACACAAACGAATCTATATACAGAAACAGACTCACAGACAGAAAATAAACTTATGGTTACCAAAGGGAAAAGGGACAAATTAGTAACAGATGTAAACTACTATACATAAACTATATAAGTAACAAAGCTTATACTGTTTAGCACAGGGAATTATACTCAATATAACATCTATAATGGAATGTGATCTGCAAAAAAATCCCAAAAAAACCCACAAATCACTAAGCTGTATACCTGAAATTGACACATTGTGAACTGACTATATTAAAAAAAAAAAAAGTCTGTCATTCCTTTGTGGCATCCCTGTTCCACAAATCACTTATGCAGAACTCCTTTTAGTTATGCAATATACACTTGTGGGTCCACACATCACACATTCATGCTACAAGTCATGATTATGTAATTGTGTAGTTGTTGGGCCAGCAGAGTGGGTCGTCCCCAAATGTGTCTCAGTGGCATATTGATTGTTTTGAATTAAAGTTACTTAAGAAAAAGCCAGTGGAAGAGGAACACTTGACCCTCCTGTCTTCCTGAAAAGAGGAAACACATCTTTCACATGGAAGGTGCCCACCCTGCATCTGAAGGTAGGACACCCTTATCTCTAGAATTCAGGGTGAAGAGCCCCTATGAACAAACCTTGTTACTTCTTTAATCTACTGCAAATTTTGCTTACATTCCTTGTAATTTACAACCCAAACCTACTTTGTCCTGTTGATTCCATTTATTGTTTTTTCTTTGTCTAAAAATTAAGAAGCTGCTTGCTCTGGCCACTTCTTAGCTCCTGTTCCATGAGGACTTCCTGTGCATGAATGAAACTTTGTTTTTCTCCTGTTAACCTGACTTGTGTCAGTTTATTGCTGGTCCAGACACAAGAGGGGTGGAGGAGGGCTCTTTCCCCTCCCCAACACAGTCAGGGCACTCATTCTGCCTGGATTTCATTCTCTTTTCTTTTAAACCTGATCCCTATTCCTAAATTTGAAACAGTTGGAAACAAATCTTCCCAGGTTCCCCTAGGCCTGCATCTAATAACAGTCCAAGAAATCTAGGGCTAACCTGGCCTTAATCTTGGTTGGAAGCAGCTGAAACAGCTGACCAATTTCCTTAAATTGGAACTGACTTCTGAACAGAGAACAGACTGGAAGGTTATTTTTCTCTTTTACAAATTAGAATATTTGGGCTCAGAGAGGATAATTAAATTGCCTGATGTCTCCAAGCTAGTAAGTAAAAAAGCAGGATATGAATTCCTTTACAAAACACAGACCACATTTACCTATTAGAATGTATTAGAATTTTTGTTGCTTTTGCAAGCATGGGGGCCTTGACCCAAGGCTCAAGTGAGCTTTGTCACAAAGATTCAGCCTTTCTTTCCTCTCATCCAGAAGATAATTATGGTGATCATTTGGGGAGCAGTCTCTGCAAGCCAGAGTCGGGACTAGAATAGAGCACATGAGGTGATACTCTTGGGAGAAAAAAATTAGGGAACTGTAAAAATAGAAAAAGTTCTGTAATAAAAAAATACTATTTTTAATACAAAATTTTTTTTAAAGTCATAATACACAAAACCCCACGAAGAAAAAAAAGTACTAGAATGTTAAAGGCAAAACCAGTAACACTGACCTTTGCCTCAGGCTCCAATGCAGCTTGTTACGCCTAAGGTGCCAGGTGACTGTTTTGAAGTTTTAATTCGAGGGAAGCGTCCCTGCCACTTAACAGGTAAACAACTCTGGGCTTTCCAGGTGGCGCTAGTGGTAAAGTACCTGCTGCCAATGCAGGAGACCTAAGAGACGCGGGTTTGATCCCTGGGTTGTAAGATCCCCTGCAGGAGGACATGGCAACCTGCTCCAGTGTAATTGCCTGGAGAATTCCAAGGACAGAGGGACCTGGTGGGTTACAGTCCAGGGGATCCTACAGAGTTGCACACAGCTGAAGCGACTGCGCACACACGCGCAGCTAGCTTGCTGTCCCCCATAGCCTCAGGGGAGGTTGACTGTCTCAGCTGGCAAGTCTAGGGTGGGGTTGGAGGATTTGCTTCCCAAAGCCTAAGAATTCATAAAGTCTGTGGAAATGTAGAAAGGAGAAGAGGATTGAAGGGGGGAAAGACTCTTGGAGAAGCAGGAGGCAAGCTGATCTTCCCACTTCCAACAAGTTTTCCCTTTGCTGGAATAGGTAAAAGGCCTTTGGCTCCTAGGGCAGCTGAACTGGACCCAGCTTCAGCAAGAGCTTGGACGGGAGACTGTCACGTGTCACATTGAGGCTCCCTGTATGGCAGAGAAGGGTCTGGGAAGCAGCAGGCCTTGGCAGCCTTGCAGACCACAGAGAGTGGACAAAGGGATGAAGACCAAATGATAAACACCTTCCACATGGGTGCACACATGCACACATGCCCTGGAGTCACGATGCAATGATGGGAAAGGACAGGGATCCTTTCCCAAGAATGCCAGAGAAATTTTAACTAGCCAGGAAGAAAGGGATCTCAGAGTAAGACCAAAACCAGACTCAACTTAGCTTCCAGAAAATGGTGGGCATTATTCTGTATTTATAGAACTATAACCCATAAAGGAGAAGGAAATGGTAACCCACTCCAGTATTCTTGCCTGGAGAATGCCATGGACGGAGAAGCCTGGTAGGCTACAGTCCTGGGGTCGCACAGAGTCGGACATGACTGAGCGACTTCACTCACTCACACCATAAAGGAAGATCTGAACCCTGCACCAGGACTCTAGAGACACCAGTAATTCTCTCATTCCTCTTTCTCCCCTCCATGTCTCAGCCAGAACCTTTCTATCATGCCAAGGTGGGCTTTGGCAGCTCCAGATCCACATCTTCACAACTAACTGCAGAGCCAACCTTTCTAGTTGCTTCAACAGAAATGTCCAGGGAATATTCTGGTTGGTCTGGCTTGGATCGCATACTATCCCTGAGCCAGTCACAGTGGCCAGAAGGGCAGGGCACTGGTCAGGTCTAGGATCAGGGATGAACAAACTATAAACCTGAGCCAAATCTAGCCCCACGTGGGCCCCATCAAGTCATGCTCATTCATTTAGATTGTTTATTGTTTTCATGCTGTGCCAGTAGTTACGACAGAGACAGAATGTCTTGCAAAGCCAAAAACATGTTCCATCTGGCATGTGTATATAATATTTATGTAAGTTACAGGTGTACAGTATTATAATTCTACATCTGTATACACTACAAAATTATCATCACAAGTCTAGTTACCATCCATCACCATATAGTTGACCCCTTTGCTCATTTCTATCCCCCTCCCCCCCTCTACCCCCCACCCTACTTTTCTCTGGTAACTACTACTCTGATTTCTGTATCTATGAGCTTTTTAATCCTTTGTTTTTAAGATTTCACATATGGGTGAAATCAAATGGTATTTGTCTTTGACATCCATTTAGCATGATGCTCCCAAGATCCATCCAAGTTGTCACAGATAGCAGGATTTCATTCTTTTTCAGGTTGAATAGTATTCCATTATGTATATGCACCCCACCATTTTAAGCTATGCATCCATTGATGGTCACCTAGATTGCTTCCATATCTTGGCTACTGTAAATAATGCTGCAGTGAAAACTGGTGTGCAGATATCTTTTGAATTAGTGTTTTGATATTTCTTTGATGTTTCTGGGCTTCCCTTGTGGCTCAGTTGGTAAAGAATCCATCTGCAATGCAGCAGACCTGGGTTCAATCCCTGGGTTGGAAAGATCCCCTGGAGAAGGGAAAGGCTACCCACTCCTGTATTCTGACATGGAGAATTCCATGGACTGTACAGTCTATGGGGTTGCAAAGAGTCGGACATGACTGACTTTCACTTTCATACTTATACTTTGTATAGATACCCAGCAGTGAAATTGCTGGATCATGTGGTAACTCTATTCTTAAATTTTTGAAGACTCTTCAGATTGTTTTCTGTAAATCCTGATAGGGATAAAATAGAGTTATACAGGTAGTTGTAGAAGTCCCAGTAGGAGATTACAGAAAGAGAGGGAAACCTAGAGAATTTTGGGAGACCATTGTACATTAATGATCACTCAGGAAAGCTATTTGAACAGTCGTGGAACAAAGCAGGCCTGCTTAACTATAAAGCATGAGATAACTCCCAGGTCATTAAGTGAAAAAAAAAGAAATGTTACCATCCTTCTGGTGATTTGAATAAGCGCTATGACAGTCCTAGTTTGAACTCATAGGGTCTCCTGCCCTATACGAAGGATGAGCTAGTGATGTAACCCAGACCTCTACTTGAAAAATGAGGAAGGTGAGGCAAAAATGAGGCAGAGAAGGTCTTTGCCTCTTCCCCCACTTTCCTTTGATTATAAAAATTGTAGCCTACTTAATCCTTGGGGCAGAGTCCCCTCGCATGCCTACTGGCACCCTTCACAAGCGTCCTATATTAATAAGTCTATTTCTTGCCTATTACTTTGCCTCTTGCTGAATTCCTTCTGGGCTGACACACATGAACCTGGGAGCCTTAGTTAGTCCAGGCACCAGGTTTGAGTGATTCTAATTAAAAGGCCCTACATTCAAGCCCCAATCTAGATTTAGGCTGGGTTTGAGTCCTGGCACCTGGGTTCAAGTCCCAATCAGAAGTGCACCGTTTCCCTGCCAATAGTGTACGAAAGTTCCCTTTTCTCCACGTTCTCTCTCCAATATTTGATATTTCTTGTCCTTTTGATAGAAGGCCTTCTAACAAGTGTGCGATGATATCTAATTGTGGTTTTGATTTGCATTTCCCTCATAATTAGTGGTGTTGAACATCTTTTCCTGTTCTTTACAGAAGTTTGCTGATCCCTTAGCTAGGTGCTCCGCTGCTGCTGGTGCAGAGTGTAACCTTTCTTAACGACCCTGAATGTTTCAGTAAAACACAGCATTTGAGTTTTGTCAGGATTAAAGACACACATTATGTAACTACCTGAAACGTAATATATACTCAGTTTACTCCACCACCCTCTTCCCTCCCACACATATCCTTAGTCTTTTTTCTTACGACTATTCAGGCAACTCTCCGCTTTAACTGGGATGGTGGGGGAGTTGGGGGTGGTCTCCGGTTTCCCTACATAAAGCGCTTGGAAGCCGCAGTCCCATTCACACAAGTAAAAACCTAGGCAAAAGTCCACAGCCTTAACCATAACAGAGGAGAGAACACAGAGCAAACCACTTGCCCCCAGGATTAGAGAGACAGGCAAAAACAGAGTTACCTCTGGGCACCTTGCGCGGGGCAGGAAGCCGAACTGTAATTGACAATTACTGGAGGCTCCAGGCAGACAAATCCGAGAGGTGAAACTCCACGGGGACGCAGTAATACTGTGAGCTTTACCTCCGGGAGCCCAACTCGATTCTCTCAGAAAACATGGGAGAAAAGTCCTCTGCTGCTTCCAGCAAGGGGAAGGAAAAACAGGGGTATTTTGAAATATCCCAGAGTACTTTGCCCTTCTTAAAAGCCTGTCCGCAGGGGAAACTAGTTAACCAGACCCTCACCTGCTCACAAGCCTAAGTGACTTGGGGGAAGGGAAATACACAACTCCTGAGGAAAACCAGAGAAACTCTCGTGAAGTTCACAGTCCAGAAGCCTAGGCTCACCAGCGGACGAGACCCGATCACCCGACTAGAGAATGCTTCCCCCGCACCACACCGCCGCCACATCTCTACAGGCTTATGGTGCACCAGGGGTCCCCAGTAGCCCTCTCCTCGCCACCCCGAGGCTGCACAGCATGAGGTGGGTGGCGGGAGAGCAAAACCCCATCAGCACCCCATCACTCGCCCTACCACCTGAACTAGCCCTGCGTCATCTCCCCTCCATCTCCATCGCTTGCCTTGCTTGCGCCTGAACCACACCCCCCCACCCCGCCACTGAAAAGTTATCTTCCTTAAAAAAAAATTGGCAAGGTATGCCAAACATCAGAAGTCAATTTGAAGAGAAGAGCAAACATCAGATCATCAGAACCAGACATGGCAGGGATGTTGGAATTATCAGACTCGGAATTTAAAACTATGATTCATATGCTAGCAGATAAAGCAGTCGGCATGCAAAAACAGATGGGCAATGTAAGCAGAGAGAGGGAAATCCTAAGAAAGAACCAAAAAGAAATGCAAGAGATCAAAAACACTATAACAGAAATAAAGAATCCGTTTAATGGGTTATCAGTAGACGAAACATGGCTGAGGAATCTCAAGCTTGCGGATATCCCAATAGAAACTTCAAAAGCCAAAAGCAAAGAGAAGGAAGACTTAAAACCAAAAGCAGAATACCCAAGGACTGTGGGACAATTACAAGAGGTGTAACATACATGTAATACAAAAAGAAGGAAAAGAAAGAGATAAAGGAAGAGAAGAAATGTTTGAAACAGTAATAAGTGAGAATTTCTCCAAATTAATTTCAGATACCAAACTACAGATCCAGGAAGTTCAGAGAACATCAGTCATGATAAATACCAAAGAAGAGACTGAAATCACTCAATATGGGCTTCCCAGGTGGTGTTGAGTGTTGCTAGACTTGAGTTCGATCCCTGGGCTGGGAAGATGCCCTGGAGAAGGGAATGGTAACCCATTCCAGTATTCTTGCCTGGAGAATCCCATGGATAGAGGAACCTGGTAGGCTACAGTCCATGGGGTCATAAAGAGTCAGACATGACTGAGTACCTAAGCACAAGCTCTCATCCTTTCCATCTGAGAGTTTTTAATCAGTATAGATTATTGTAGGAAGCACTGACAAGCCCAAGTTTGTGTATCTGATGTACAGTGAGGCCAAAACCCCGAAATGTTGACGTTTGGAGCACAGAAAGGTTTATTGCAGGATCAAGGAAGGAGAATAAACATTTTGTTGGGGAGAACAAGGCAGGTATTGTATTGGGTTGGCCAAAAGCTCGTTCAAGTTTTTTTTTAATTTTTTTAAATGGAAAAACCCAAAGTTTTTGGCTAACTCAATAAATGGGGGCCAAAAATAATCCACATGATATGAAGCAAGAGAACAATTTTTGGACAATATGGAACCCCTACAAAGAGTTTACAGTATACTTCTCTTCCTCACTGGCAACTGTTTCAAGTCAATTAAAGACTAAAGAAAGGTATCTGAGGAGAAATGGAAAGGGAAAATGTAAAGAAAATGACCACAATAAAAGAAATCACTGAGATTCCCTTTTCTCCAGGCTAGGGTCTCTGAAGTCTGGTGGGGCCTATTTAGTCAAAACAGAGTCAGTTTCCAAAGTATGTGCCCAATGCTGGCCTCCTGTGACTTCGGACTTTAGTCCTACAGGATTCCCGCCACTCTCAAAGTCAAGGAGGGAAACATCACTCAGAGTCAGTCCTCAGGACCAGTGGGAAGTGACAGAATTTGTCTTCATGGTTCACAGGGCACTTATTTCCATCTTTATTTTATTATCCCTTTGAGGGGTCTTTGTTTCATTCTTCTCTCACATTTTCTCCTTGTTCCCAGGTCTTAAGGAAGAATCTGGTGCCACTCATTTGTGATGCTAGTGTGAAACGGGTGTAGAACGGTCAGGTGGGGTCAGGAGTCAGAATGTATTAGGTTTATCTTGGCTAGGTATGCAAGCGGAGCTTGTGTGAGCAGTCATGTCCAACTCTTTGTGACCCCAGGGACTGTACCTCACCAGAATCCTCTGTCCATGGAATTTTCTAGGAGAATACTGGAGTGGGTTGCCATGCCCTCCTCCAGGGGATCTTCCCAACCCAGGGACTGAACCTGCATCTCTTACTGTCTCCTGCATCAGCAGGCAGGTTCTTTACCACTAGCACCACCTGAGTATCCTGGCTGCTAAGTCGCTTCAGTTGTGTCCGACTCTGTGCGACCCCATAGACAGGGGCCCACTGTCTCTAGGATTCTCCAGGCAAGAACACTGGAATGGGTTGCCATTTCCTTCTCCAATGCATGAAAGTGAAAAGCAAAAATGAAGTCACTCAGTTGTGCCCGACTCTTCGCGACCCCATGGACTGCAGCCTACCAGGCTCCTCCGTCCATGGGATTTCCCAGGCAAGAGTACTGGAGTGGGGTGCCATTGCCTTCTCTGAGTATCCTGGCTACTACCATATAATTAGCTGTGTGATTTCACTTCTCTAAACTTCCTGCAAAGTGGGGGATAAAGAAAGATTAAGCTCATAAATTGTTAGGGCATTTTAGCAAAATAATTTATTTACAGACAATCTCATTTCTTGTTGCTAGTATGAGAGGCTTTGTTCCTAACGGCATTTCAGACTTCTGACATCAGTTGAAAGAATAAATTTGGAGAAATCTGGCCTTCCCAAATTCCCCAAATTGGCAGTGATCTTCTCCACCTCAGGACAAGACCAGTCTTGACTGTGAGACTTGAGACCTACCCTCATATCCTTCCATTGTTGTCCTCTGTTGCACAGTGTCAGCTTAAATAATGAGGCAGCCTGACTTCATTCTATCAAAAATAATGATTATTTTCTCCTAGACAGTAAAACAGAATTTTCTTTCTCTAGTTATGTGAATGCAGATGGTAAAATTGAGTGAGAATGTTGTTGTACATTTAATGGGGGAGGGAGAGGATGGCTGGCAATCCTTGCTTGACACACACTTTTTGTCTTATTTATAAAAATCTGTGTCATTCTGAGTCAGCACTGATTACCATAGGCACAATTATAGTAATCTGCCGACAAGCACTAATATTGCTAATGATATTGCTTTGCAGCATAATTATCTGAAAACCACTCTCAGCTGTTGCATCAGGATTACAGCATTTGGATAACGCCAAATTAAGCCAGGGGTGGAAAAAGCAGCACTTGTTCAGTCAAAAAGAGCTGGTGAAGATGACAGCCTGCAATTAGCTCACAGAGGCTGTCACCAGGGGGCTGAAAGGCCTGGTTCACATGCCCTAGGATAGGTGATGACCTTTAACAGATGTAGATCCTCAATATAAAACCCCCTTGAGTCCCAAGCAGATAAGTGAAGGAGGCTTTGTGCTTGGCTGCCTCATCTTTTCATCTCTCCTTGGATAAGTACCCTGTGTTGAAAACTCTTCAGGAACTAAACCAGCAGCCCCACCTGCAGAACTTGTGCTTGGGTACTCCCAAGGTCAAATCAACCAAAATCACTCCCATTTCTTCTAGTCCCTTGAACCATTTTTTGATATTTTCATTTATACTTTTCTTTTTTGGAGAAAAACACGCCCCCTCCCACCCCAAACTAGATTAAATCCATTAACTGTGAGAATATAAAGCTCAACTCCCTGCCCCACGTCTTCTTTTCAAAACAGGCTGCCCATGAGTTTCATGAGTTCTCTCAGTGTTCACCACAATCAGCTACGCTTGATAAGCTTGAGCCTGGGAGAGGCAGACCTGCAGGTAGACATATGCAGACAGATGGACCGAGAGGGTCGGCTCAGGAGAAGAGAGAAGCCAAGAGGAGGAGGGAGCAGAAGGGCTATGCACTTACACTTCTGTCCTCAGCCCTCGAATCTCTGCTGCTGGAGGAAAAGCCCCTGTACACGCTAGGTCACTTCCGTCATGTCTGACTCTTTGTGACCCTATGGACTATACAGCCTGTCAGGCTTCTCTGTCCATGGGATTCTCCAGGCGAGGATACTGAAGTGGGTTGCCATGCCCTCCTCCAGGGGGTTTTTCTGACCCAGGGGTCGAAACTGCGTCTCCTGCATCTCCTGCATTGCAGGCAGATTCTTTACTGCTGAGCTACTGCGAGGATTTCCTTTCTTCAGCCTTTCCTCATGTCAATCTATCTCCCCCTTCCTAGGCATCCAGTTCATTCATCTGTGGCCTCCTCCTTTAAGTAAGTTTTGAGGTGAGCAGAGCAGGTGAACCAAAAAATAGAAACTAAATTAACTTTCACATTCCAGGGCCTAGGAAGGCATCAGTTACATTTTAGTCACTTACTCTTCATCCAGTGCAAAAAAGTAGGCAGCTCCTTGGATCAGGCCCCTGGCTGCCTTTCAGTGATTTTCTATTTTTGCATCTTAAACAATGGGCTTGAAGTGTTGAACACAGAATCCTCACATCATAGATGTTCAATAAGTGTGAATTCACCTGCCTCTTGCTGGCCACTTAGGGCCATATAACAGAAATTCTGTGGTAAATTTTAAGCTTGGCCTTCTTTGTGAGGCAGGACTCAGCAAGCAAAGGAGAGAATTACAGGTGATGCTTGTAAAGCACTGAATGGCTGCTGCTGCTGCTGCTGCTGCTTCCAAGTCGCTTCAGTCGTGTCCGACTCTGTGGGATCCCACAGAGGGCAGCCCATTGGGCTCCACCATCCCTGGGATTCTCCAGGGAAGAACACTGGAGTGGGTTGCCATTTCCTTCTCCAATGCATGAAACTGAAAACTGATAGTGAAGTCACTCAGTCGTGTCCGACTCTTCGCAACTCCATGGACTGCAGCCCATCAGGCTCCTCCGTCCATGGGAGTTTCCAGGCAAGAGTACTGGAGTGGGCTGCCATTGCCTTCTCCGACTGAATGGCTGAAGTCCACATAAACCTCACAAGGGATTCTTCCTTTAATGCCATAGATGGGGAAAGAGGTTTGAGTATCAAGACATTTTTCCCCACTCAGGCAGAAAGGGGCAGAGCCAGGACTCAAACTCAGGATACTGACTTAGGGCTTCATTCCCTAGGCTCCATGAGCCATAAATGTCTCCAGCTATTGCCAAATGTCCCTTTGGTGGCAAAATCACCACTAGTTGAGAACCTCTGCACTAAGAGAAGAGGAGAAATAACTTATCTGAACCATTTGCTATTGCCAGATGCTTTATTGGACTTCTCTAGTGGCTCAGATGGTAAAGCATCTGCCTACAATTTGGGAGACCTGGGTTTGATCCCATGGGTCAGGAAGAGCCCCTGGAGAAGGAAATGGCAACCCACTCCAGTACTCTTGCTTGGAAAATCCCATGGATTGAGAAGCCTGGTAGGCTACAGTCCACAGGGTCTCAAAGAGTTGGACACGACTGAGTGGCTTCACTTCACTTCAGATGCTTTATTGATGTGATTTAACCTTCACAGAAACCCTGTGAGATAGGTATTATTATACAGTGTGCAAAGGAAGAGACTGAGGGGCAGAGAGATTAAGACCACTCATTTTAGAAGTAGCAGAGCCAGGTTGTGAAGGTCTGTCTGATTCCCAGGTTCACAGGAACCAGAAATAATAAAACAAGATCTGTAAAGACACTTATGAGTGTTTTACAGTTTGTTCTCTTAATCACCATTCTTATTTTATATCTTTCCTAGATCACAAAAGGTTGAAGTATGAATGTATATTTTAAGCAAGATGTCTATTTTTCTCCCTAGGACTGCTAAGTACAGTATTCATAATTTCACTATACATTTTCTCCAGAGTCATTTCAGAAAGGCACTAAAAATTGGATATATTTTCACGTGGCGTGCCTACTGGCTCCCTCTGGTGTCAGCTAAGAGTCTGTCTGCTTATAAAGGAACTCATGTGTGACTACATTTCAAGTTAATGAGGAATATGTTTGTCAAGAGGAAATTTAAAAATTCCAACTGGCTCTTATTGATTACATTGTAAAATTGTTGTCTTCAGATTTCACAAATATTCTATTAAGAGTCGAACATAACCTAAGTTTTATAATGTTACAGAACAGTGAATGTGAATTTATTGTTTAAATTATTTTTAAGGGACCCAAAGAGACATTTCATAAGATAAGACTAACTGGCAAAAATAAATGTTGTGTGTGTGCGTGTGTGTGTGTGTGTGTGTGTGTGTGTGTGTGGCTTCCCAGGCAGCACTAGTGGAAAAGAACCTGCCTACCAATACAGGAGACGTTAAGAGACGCAGGTTCAATCCCTGGGTTGGGAAGATGCCCTGGAGGAGGGCATGGCAACCCACTTCAGTATTCTTGCCTGGAGAATCCCATGGACAGAGAAGCTTTGGAGGGCTATAGTCCATGGGGTTGCAAAGAGTCGGACATAACCATAGTGACTTAGCATGCATGCCTGTATGTATACACACACACACACATATATATGAATGAAAATGTTCAGTCTCCCAATGATAAAAATAAATCTAAATTAAAAACAATAATATGGTAGCACTTTACACTAACACTTAAGCAAATCTTTGCTGCTAAGTCACGTCAGTCGTGTCCGACTCTGTGCAACCCCATAGATGGCAGCCCACCAGGCTCCTGTCCCTGGGATTCTCCAGGCAAGAACACTGGAGTGGGTTGCCATAAGCAACTCCAAATTCTTTGAGAGCAAAATAAAACAGATATACTTTCATGCTTTGCTGTGGTTTTTGGATGTAACCATTTGGAAGAGTAATTTAACAATATGCAGACAAAGCTGTAAAATCATGTACACTCTTTGATCCAATCATCGAATATCTAGAAGTAGTTTAAGGCAACTACTTCAGAAGGAGGCAACAGCTATTTGCTTGTAGGTATACATTTCAGCATTGATTGAAATAATGAGATATCATTTCAAGACCATAATCTCGAATGATTTATTGAAACTAAATAAAGAAGGGCAGGAAGAACATTTGGGGGCTGGGGGAGACAACAAAAGACAAAAGACAAAAAATGAATTAAATTCATGGAATTGCAAGTGAATTGATGTAAGAACACAATGGGAGACCCTGATAAGAAAAGAGCCCAGTGAGGTAGGCAGGAGCTAGACCCCACAGCTAAGCTAAGAGTAGTGGAGAGATGTTGAGGGAGGTCATCAAGAGGATGTGACCACACCAGCTGGCCCTTGAACCGGACCCAGGCAACTGGAGGCTCCTCAATCCTCCCCTGTCCTTGGAATGAACATTCTACCCACTGTCCCTGAACTAGGAGCCTTTTCAAGGATGCAGCCTTGAGAGAGTACTGTGTTACTAAGACTATCTGGACTATATTCCTGGTGTAACCCTGTTAAGACTGCTATATAAGCAAGATTCTGGTGGACAGGTGCAGGGATTGGCTTGTCTTGTAGATGCACAAAACAAGCCTCGCACATAAGCTCCCTTGCTTATTAAAACGGCCACCCGTTAATCTGGAACGGTCCACTTCTTTTTCAGTCTCCTCTTGCCCTCTGGCCAGGAAGGTCCTTTTGATGCTGAACCTGGGCACTCTCCCTCATGAAAACACAGGTTTTTACCTCTCCAATTCCAGAGACTATACTGGGCACTGATGTCTTACAAAGTCAAACTCAGCAAGCCTCTATCTGTGAATTACACTTCCTGTTAGAGTAATGAAACCAGTACTGAGGGCAAATACCAACTGGGAACCAGTAAGTCTACCATCCACAGGTACAGTGGTCACTGTCAAACAACACAAATTGCCTGAGGGATGGGTGGTAAGGACATAGGAGAAACTATCCAAGAACTGCACCAATATCAGATCATAATGATTATAAACCATCAGTAAGAGGAGAAAACCCCAGTCACCACTTTTATTTATCATCATTCCTGACTATTAGACAATTGCTTTAGCCAAGAAAGTTAACTATTGAAAATTACAGGAGTGATATTATATGATTTTCTTGCCTACTCGAAAACCCTAAGGAAAAAAAAAAGCTAGAAAATGTAAGTGACAGAATTCAATAAGAAAGCTAAATACAAAATTACAATATAAAACAGTAAGCTTCTATCTATAAAAAGTTATAAAACATTATAAAAGACTTCTTTAATACGCCCCTATAATAAAATAAAAAAGAAGGGCACTGGGATATAAACCCCATTAAATATGTGTAAAAGCTATAAGAGATTTGAAAAAATCAAGGGACATGTCTCCTTAAACATATATTAACATTGTTTACCGATATTCTATATAACCTTTTAATTTCATGTAACTCAAATAGGATTTCATTGTAGAGGAAAAAAGTATTTAGAAGTGCATTTGAAAAAGAAAACCCATAGGTTGATTCTGAAAAGTACAAAAGGCAACTTTTACCATTTGACAAAAAGTACTTACATAATGGTAGTCTTTAAAACCAGGAGGTAAAAAGTTAAAAAAAAACAAAAACCCACCAAACACGAAATAATGCCTCACCTCACTATTAAAAAAGAAGAACCCCCCCCCGCCCCCAGAAATTATATCAGGTGAATAACTTGAATAGCAATGAGTCACTTTCACTTGCTCAAATGATAGCTAAGAATCACTTTTGGCCAGAGGACAGGATTTTAAAAAGACAAGTATGTTCAGCATCAGGGAAACTGAAAATAAATAATCCTCCTAACAGATTAATGTGTTAATTCCAATGCATTGTTTTCAGATTAATTCTCCTCTAATTTACTACTGATGGACAGTGAGTGGATATACAATTCAAACTGCATTCCTTTGGAAATTTAAACTTGGATTAAATCAGTCTCTCTCAAAAGAACCTGAGACTGAAATTGATAAAATAGAGCAACAGTAGGAACCCCCATAAAATGGCCTTGAGCAAAGCCCTAGTGATAGCCTTCTGCTTTCTGAGTGGTTTACATACGTGAACTGTGAACTTCCTGATGTTCAAGCTGGCTTTAGAAAAGGCAGAGGAGCCAGAGATCAAATTGCCAACATCTGCTGGATCATGGAAAAAGCAAGAGAGTTCAGAAAAACATCTATTTCTTCTTTATTGACTATGTCAAAGCCTTTGACTGTGTGGATCACAATCAACTGTGGAAAATTCTGAAAGAGATGGGAATACCAGACCACCTGACCTGCCTCTTGAGAAACTTGTATGCAGGTCAGGAAGCAACAGTTAGAACTGGACATGGAACAACAGACTGGTTCCAAATAGCAAAAGGAGAATATTGTCACTCTGCTTATTTAACTTATATGCAGAGTACGTCATGAGAAACGCTGGACTGGAAGAAACACAAGCTGGAATCAAGATTGCCAGGAGAAATATCAATAACCTCAGATATGCAGATGATACCACCCTTATGGCAGAAAGTGAAGAGGAACTAAAAAGCCTCTTGATGAAAGTGAAAGAGGAGTCAAAAAGTTGACTTAAAGCTCAACATTCAGAAAACGAAGATCATGGCATCCGGTCCCATCACTTCATGGGAAATAGATGAGGAAACAGTGGAAACAGTGTCAGACTTTATTTCTGGGGGGCTCCAAAATCACTGCAGATGGTGACTGCAGCCATGAAATTAAAAGATGCTTACTCCTTGGAAGAAAAGTTATGACCAACCTAGATAGCATATTCAAAAGCAGAGATATTACTTTGCTGACTAAGGTCCATCTAGTCAAAGCTATGGTTTTTCCTGTGGTCATGTATGGATGTGAGAGTTGGACTGTGAAGAAGGCTGAGCACCGAAGAATTGATGCTTTTGAACTGTGGTGTTGGAGAAGACTCTTGAGAGTCCCTTGGACTGCAAGCAGATCCAAGCAGTCCATTCTGAAGGAGATCAGCCCTGGGTGTTCTTTGGAAGGAATGATGCTAAAGCTGAAACTCCAGTACTTTGGCCACCTCATGTGAAGAGTTGACTCACTGGCAAAGACTCTGATGCTGGGACTGGGGGCAGGAGGAGAAGGGGATGACAGAGGATGAGATGGCTGGATGGCATCACTGACTGGATGGACGTGAGTCTGAGTGAACTCTGGGAGTTGGTGATGGACAGGGAGGCCTGGCATGCTGCGATTCAGGGGGTTGCAAAGAGTCCGACACGACTGAGTGACTGAACTGAACAAAACTGACCTATCCAATCAGAGTTGATCTGAGATACCTTATTTGTGGCTTCTCTGGTGGTTCCCACAGTAAAGAATCCATCTCCAATGTGGAGACCTGGGTTTGATCTATGAGTTGGGAAGATGCCCTGGAGAAGGGAATGGCTACCCACTCCAGTATTGTTGTCTGGAGAATTCCATGGAGAGGAGGCTAGCAGGCTACAATCCACAGGGTTGCAAACAGTCGGACATGACTGAGCAACTCAGCACAGCACAGCACATCTTATTTGCAGTCATTTGCCTCTTGCTTTTATTCCAATCAGAAATTGAGTTTATTCGATGCCTTATTTGAATACACAGTATAGAAATAAGCTCTGTGGCTTTGCAACCTGCTATTTTTCTTTTCTCAAGGTAGCTGATGGCTGTGTCTCCTATTCCCAGTCTTTCCTAAAGTTTGCTGTCATTGCCAAGAAAGGCTCCAAGTAGCCGCCATTAAGATGAAAAGAAAGGCAAGAAGCACCAGAGATGTCACAGACAGTGCTATTACACTTAAGGTCCACAAGGTAGGTTTTAAAGCAGGTTCACCCCAACCCTGGGATCTCTATGTGAATACTGAACTTGTTTTTGACTTTTGAGCACATTGCTGGTGAAACCATCTGCCCGGCTCATTACAATAAACTGACTCTCCGCTACAGGGAATTCCAGAGAGCTAGTGTCCGTTGATGCCTGGGGAGTCTGCCAGCTACACTGTGTGCAAGGCACTATGTCTTCTCACCAAAAAAAAAAAAAAAACAAAAAAAAACAAACCTATAAAAGAGCTTTTACAAGGACACATATGAAAACCAGAGGTTCTTTTCAGAGCTACTCATGCTTTCTGCTTAAGAGTTGAGTCTACTAAAATTTCTTCATTTATGGGTTTGGGACTCTTCCCTAATTTAAAAAATGTGTTTATTTCTTTTTAAAATAAGCTTTCTAACTTGGAGTAACTTTAGATTTACATAAAAGTTATAAAGATAGTTCCCATATACCTCTGTTTCCTCTATTGCGAACACTTATGCATTTGTCACAAGCTAGAGCTAACACTGGAACTATACTGTGAATTAAACTCTAAATTTTGTTTGGATTTCATTCAGCTCAGTTGCTCAGTCATGTCCGATCTCTGCAACCCCATGAATTGCAGCACGCCAGGCCTCCCTGTCCATCACCAACTCCCAGAGTTCACTCAGATTCACGTCCATCAAGTCCGTGAAGCCATCCAGCCATCTCATCCTCTGTCCTCCCCTTCTTCTCCTGCCCCCAATCCCTCCCAGCATCAGAGTCTTTTCCAATGAGCCAACTCTTTGCATGAGGTGGCCAAAGTACTGGAGTTTCAGCTTTAGCATCATTCCTTCCAAAGAACACCCAGGGCTGATCTCCTTCAGAATGGACTGGTTGGATCTCCTTGCAGTCCAAGGGACTCTCAAGAGTCTTCTCCAACAGCACAGTTCAAAAGCATCAATTCTTCGGCACTCAGCCTTCTTCACAGTCCAACTCTCACATCCATACATGACCACTGGAAAGACCATAACCTTGACTAAATGGACCTTTGTTGGCAAAGTAATGTCTTTGCTTTTCAATATGCTACCTGGGTTGATCATAGCTTTTCTTCCAAGGAGTAAGTGTCTTTTAATTTCATGGCTGCAGTAACCATCTGCAGTGATTTTGGAGCCCAAAAATAAAGTCTGACACTGTTTCCACTGTTTCCCCATCTATTTCCCATGAAGTGATGGGACCGGATGCCATGATCTTCGTTTTCTGAATGTTGAGCTTTAAGCCAGCTTTTTCACTGTCCACTTTCATTTTCATCAAGAGGCTTTTTAGTTCCTCTTCACTTTCTGCTATAAGGGTGGTGTCATCTGTGTATCTGAGGTTATTGATATTTCTCCTGGCAATCTTGATTCCAGCTTGTGCTTCTTCCAGCCCAGCGTTTTTCTGTGCCAAGATCCAATACAAAATGGAGTTGACTCTTGTGCAACTCGAGTTTGAATTTGTACGCAGATACTTTTCAATAGTAAATATTACAGTGCTATGCAGTCTGTCTTTGCATCTGTGGATGTGAAGGAACCTTGAATAGTGATGGATGCCGACTATAAATTATGCACTGATTAATCCCCAGGTTGTTTTATATGGCCTTTTCTTATAATGTCTCCATAACTGTTCTGGGCTGACAGTTTCTCAGAATTTCCTTGTGTTTGATGACCCTGGTAATTTTGAGGACTCATATTCTAAAGAATGTTCCTCAATTTGGACTTGTCTAATGCTTTTCTCATGTTTAGACTGAGATTATGGGTTGTTGGAAGAGTAGATGAGTGAATTACCTTCTCAACACATCGTATGAAGGGCACATGCAAACAACGTGGTTTACCACTTATGTTAACACTCATCCTCTGAGGCAGGTTTCTGTAAAGTCACTGCATTCTCCCTGGCTTTTGCACGCTCCACTTTAAGTCTGGGGAGTTAAGTTCCAGCTGCTTGATAAAGGACCATCTATTTTATTTGGAATTATTCTGTTTTGGAAAAATTTCACATATCCCTCATTTAGCCGATCACATCAGCATTCTTGGATTTTAAGATTTCACATTTTAAAGTTTTTAATACCATGTTCTAAACAATCTAGTTTTGTTCAATGTATCTGTATGAATTTCCTTTTCAGTTTTCAAAAATTTCCCTTCCTTTTGTGCCCTTCTCAATCACATGTCTTATCTATGTACATTAATTCAAGACCTGATAGGCTTTTTCATAACTTGATTGTCCCTCAACATATGGAAGTTTACTTTCATCTTTTCCTACAGAACTATATACTTTTCTTTGTACCTGTCTCTGTCTTACGTGTAGCTAAGTGTCTAAAATGACTTACAAAAAAATAACCAGTGACTCTTTCTCCTAGAAATAGAGCAAGCTGCTGAATCTTCTGTAAATCTGACAATTGTTCATTTGCTTTCCAATTTTTCTTGGTGTTTATAATACAGATCAAGTGAAGCCACTGTTTTGCAGAGGCTAAATCTCTTGAAAAGTCTGACCAAAACTCTGTAATAATGTCAATGACACATCATGTGATTTATTTCTACTTCTAGAGATACTAGTATCCCTCTCTCCCCACATATGCCATTAAGGTTTTTCATGGACATTACATTTTAAGACATTCTCTCGGCATGTGTTAAGTCAGAGATTGTCAAATACTCACCAAAATGAGCCATAGAAAGGGTATTAGAATGAAGCTTTTCTCCTCACCTGATAAGCATTTTGAGGGCCCACAAACAAACAGCTTCAAGGAAGCTCAGGTGTTAGAATCAACATTCAAATACTTTCATAGTACAAAAGTTGTGGTTACTGGAGATTTTTGGCAGCCTATTGCTGGAAAACTGCAATTTACAGGCCCAGTCAAGGTCACAGCCCTCAATGATATATTTGAATGGCTCTGAAAAGAGCCTTTGGTTTCTGTCCTTTCACTAGATACTTGGATTGCTCACTGGCATTCTGCACTGACTACTTGCTCTGTACTTTGTGATGGTGGCTCTCGGTCTTTTTGGGTAGGGGCACAGGCTGGATTTTGGGCAGGACGCCAGCCTGAGCAATAGTCATAGCCCTCAGCAGCTTGTTGAGCGCCTCATCATTACGGATGGCAGATGCCGGTCTTTTTCTTGTCGCGTGATGCATTACCTGCTAATTCTAAGATCTCAGCCATTATGTACTCCAACACCGCTGCCAAGTATAGTGGTGCACCTGCCCCAATGCGCTTGGCATAATTGCCTTTGAGGAGCAGGCGATAGATCCTGCTGATTGGAAACTACAGACCTGCTCTGGAAGAGCGACTTTTCGCCTTAGCACGGGCCTTGCCGCCTTGCTTCCCGCAACCCGACATGATTTTGCAACAAGCTGGTGCTCCTGCTGCTAAGTCGCTTCAGTAGTGTCCAACTTTGCGACCCCAGGGATGGCAGCCAACCAGCCTCTCCTGTCCCTGGGGTTCTCCAAACCAGAACACTGGAGTGGGCAACCGTTTACAGAACAAACCTACTGGACCTATTTATAGCCTGACAGTAGGTTGTACTTTGCTTTCTGATTGGCTGATGGCCGTCTAGCCAATCAGCAAAGCTCAAGCAAATCACCTCATTTACATAACGACACCCCCAGGTATCCAATCAGACGTTGGCCTCTTGACACGTCACTTCAGTGCATGCCTATAAATACCACTCTTTCCACCCGCAAAGTATCTTTGCTTACTCGCGGGCGTTAGTTTTTCTTTTTACTGCCAGCTTTCCTACTGTAATAAGGTGTTCTAAACAGTAAAGAGCTGCGAAGGCTGAAAAAACTGATGACACTGAAGAGCTGATGATATTAGAGAGCTGCTGTCACTAAACATGCCGGAGTTGTCTTCAAAGGGTGCCACCATCTCCAAGAAAGGGTTCAAAAAAAGCCGTTACTAAAACGCAGAAGAAAGAAGGGAAAAAGCGCCGGAGATGCAGAAAAGAGAGCTATTCAATATACATCTACAAAGTCTTAAAACAAGTTCACCCAGATACGGGCATCTCATCGAAAGCTATGAGCGTTATGAATTCCTTTGTCACTGACATTTTTGAGCGTATTGCCGGTGAGGCGTCGCGCCTGGCGCATTACAACAAGCGTTCAACCATCACATCCAGGGAGATTCAGACAGCTGTGCGCCTGCTGCTGCCTGGGGAGTTAGCTAAGCACGCCGTGTCTGAGGGCACCAAGGCTGTTACCAAGTACACGAGCTCCAAATAAACTTGTAAAAGTAACCAGTTTTAACAACCCAAAGGCTCTTTTCAGAGCCACTTAACACACTTGAAAAAGCTGTGGGCTGACTTTACGATAGCTAGCTAGTAAAGATCTGCAGAAGACTCCAGTTTGATTTCTGAGTCAGAAATGTTCCCCTGGTGAAATCTAGGCTACCCACTCCTGAATTCTTGGCTTTCCCTGGGTGTTCAGATGGTAAAAGATTCCACTTGCAGTGGGGAAGGCTTGAGTTCCTTCCATCCCCTGGAGAAGGGAATGGATCCCTAATTAGTATTGGCTGGAGAATTCCGTGGACAGAGGAGCCTGGTGGGCTACAGTCACACAGAGTTGTAAAGAGTTGGGACTGAGAGATTTCAGTGAGTACTAGGGTTGATAAGTACTCTCGGTTAAACACAGGTGTTACTGTGTAACCAGTGTCCTCAAAAGGCCCCAATAAATTCAGAAAAACGTAATGGTATGCAACGTATGATATACAATGTAAAAGTTTCTCAGAATAATGGAGTCAGGAAGGCTATTTGGGTTTTCGTTTCTATGAATGACTTAACAAAAACACCCTTTCTATGAAGGGCCCAAAGCTGTGCAGAGATCTAGAAAAGGAGTGTGATAAAAGGAACAGAACATTAACACATTAAGGGTATAAGGGTAGCTTTTTTCCACTGTTGGTGCCTAAGGAAGTTGGGACCCTCTGGGGCCAGCCTAACTCTAAACGTAAGCACATAGGCTTTTTTGCCCGGATACCACACCTTTGTATGCTGTCCAGTGCCTGTTACCCGTGGAATGTGGGAATACAGCCATCACCTATATTGTAATCCAACAACCTGGCTACCCAAAATTGACTAGGAAACTGCATGGTTCTGGCAGGCCGACATTTCTAACTCTTCAGGGCAAGTCACGGACACATGACTATGAATTTTGTTGTTTACTTTGTTTTTCAAAAAGTTTTTAAAATTTGTGTTTCCCTTTTCTTCAGTCTTCAAACATTCACTGATTGTGTGTGTGCATGTGTGTGTAAGAAAGAGAGGAGGTCCTTACTCTCATTGTTTCCATTGTATTTTAGTGAGGCAGACATAAACACACAAGGCCATTTCAGGTGACTATGAAAGAGGGAGATAATTCAGTGCCTAAGGAAGGCTTTGTATTCTCTTTAATTTACTCTATAATACTTCTGTCCAGATAGTGTGATGTAAATTTTGTGAATCAAGGTTAAGCTGAACCTTAAGATCTGTTTGGTAATATGTGAAGTGTAATAGGCTGGACTATGTCCTGCCAGAAGATAAGTCCAAGTCTTAACCTCTGATACCTAAATGTGAGCTTTGTTTGGAAATAGGGTATAGTTAAGAATTTTGAGATCATCCTGGTAAAATTTAGGGTATCCTCAGCAGCAGCAGCAGCATGAGAGAAGGGAGCGGGGCATCAGAGCTGCAAAGTAGAGGACCACATGAAAACTGAGGCAGGCAGAGGTTGGAGTGGTGTAGCTGCAAGCCAAGGAACACCAAGTGTCAGCTGCCACCAGAGGCCAGGTAAGAGACATAGAAACAGAACAGACTCTCCTTCAGTGTCTCCACAAAGAACCAGCCCTACTGACACCGATACTGGGCTTCTTGGCCTTCAAAACAGTGAAAGAATATATTTGTTTTACATCAACCAGTTTTTGGCAACTTGTTGTAGCTGCCCTAGGAATCTAATAAGTGGACTTTCCTAATGAGAAATTCATTCTGAAGAGGTTAGTTATCATTTGATCCACTACAAATTCTTCAAAGTTACACTAGAGGACTGATAGCAGAAGTAATGAGAGAAATTCAGTGGGAAAAAAGTGATGATCAAGATGCATGTCAAGAGCAGATACACTTGCATTAATTGAGTGGGATACCCCAGTAACTCCAGTATTCTGTGGCTGCAGAACTGGCTTTCTCCATGAAAGAATCTTAAAATCATTAGTCTAACAGCTAATGAAGATTCAGTTATCTGATCCCAACTGTATTGTTAGCAGAATTCTGCCATCTGATTTCTATGTCATCTGTCTTAGCTTTTATTGTATTATTTTCTGTGAAAGTCTAGTTGATCCTATATGAAAGTGACAAGGAAAGTCGCTCAGTGGTGTCCTACTTTTGTGACCCCATGGGCTATACAAGTCCTTGGAATTCTCTAGGCCAGAATATTAGAGTGGGTATCCTTTCCCTTCTCCAGGTGATCTTCCTGATCCTATATACATCCTCTTAAAATAAATTTCTAAATACAAACAATAAAACATTAATTTTAATATTATCCAGATGACATCACCAGACCAACAAACTCAGGAACTTGAAATTTCAACAGCTGTAGGGCATCTGGCCTAATCCAGAATTTTCACACAATGCAGAAAATGCAAAGCAGCAAAATAGCCTTAATGCTCCCATGCCAGACGTGACTACTACCTTAATCTTTCCAGTTTTCAGGTCCCTTTCACTAACACCTGATTTAAAACAAACTTGAAATAGACACACAAGAGAAGGTAAGCCATGTTCCTCATGGCACTCAACCATAAAACCTCCCTGAAAACACGTTTTGAGAGCTCCCTTCTTTGAAATGTCTTGAGACCAGAGACTTCACTTACTAGTCACATGTGACTAGCAAATTACCTGCTTAACCATATTACAGATGGGGAGTGAAATAAAACGGATGTTAATCATTTTTCACTCGTGATAGAGCCTGCCCGCATATATTAACCAGCCAGCCAAAAAGCTTACAGCCCTTTAGAAACTTAAGTGGCTCTTAAAAGAGCCTTTGGGTTTACAAAGGTCGGCTGATGGCCAAAACTTTACTTTGAGCTGGTGTACTTGGTGACAGCCTTGGTGCCCTCAGACACCGCGTGCTTGGCCAGCTCCCCAGGCAGCAGCAGGCGTACAGCCGTTTGGATTTCCCTGGACGTGATAGTGGAGCGCTTGTTATAATGTGCTAGGCGCGACGCCTCGCCTGCGATGCGCTCGAAAATGTCACTGACAAATGAATTCATGATGCTCATAGCCTTTGAAGAGATGCCCGTATCTGGGTGAACTTGCTTCAGCACCTTGTAGATGTAAATTGAATAGCTCTCTTTCCGACATCTCTTCCGCTTTTTCCCTTCCTTCTTCTGGGTTTTAGTTACAGCTTTCTTGAAGCCTTTTTAGAAATGGTAGTGCCCTTTGTAGTCAGCTCTGGCATGGTAGACACACAACTCCTAGATGGCAAAAAGACTGGCACTGACTCAAGGCAACTGTGGTATTTATAGGTACGGCGCTCAGAAGCCCTGTTGGGCAGCTCACATCTGATTGGATAATGGGTGTGTGTATGTAAATAAAGTGATTCCAGTAACGTACTCTGATGTGATACAAGAGTATCAGCCAATCAGCAAATCCCAACCTAGCTGAGACAATAAACAGACCCCCGCAACTGCCCTAACGGTAACATTTTCCGTTATAACAGGTCTGCATCGTTAGTTATGTCTGGTCGTGGTAAAGTACGTGCTAAGGCCAAAACCAGGTCATCCAGAGCAGGCCTGCAGTTCCTGTGGGCCGAGTCCACCGCCTGCTCTGAAAGGGCAACTGCGCAGAACGTGTTGGGGCTGGTGCACCCGTGTACCTGGCTGGAGTACCTGACGGCTGAGATCCTGGAGCTGGCGGGCAACGCGGCCAGAGACAACAAGAAGACACGCATCATCTCGTGTCACCTGCAATTAGCTATCCGTAATGATGAGAAGCTCAATAAGCTGCTGGGCGGTGCGACCATCGCGCAGGGCGGTGTCCTGCCCAACACCCAGGCTGTGCTGCTGCCGAAGAAGACTGAGAGTCACCACCACAAGGCCCAGTGCAAGTAACACCTCCCAAGTTGTAGAGCTAAGCAAACTACCTGAACCTCTGAAGAAAGCTGGAAAAGTACCAAACTGAAACCAAAGGCTCTTTTCAGGGCCACTTACAATTTCTGAGAAAGAGCTTAGGTTTATAAAAAAAAAATCCAAAGCAAGTAACTGATCGGCTAGCAATAAAAAGAACTTGCCCACAACCTCTGAAGCAGTAAATGTACCACGATTTTGACAAAACTCGTGATCTTGAGTGAATATTTTTGTATTTTGGGAGTAGACAGAGGAGGCTCCTGGTGGGCGGGGAGTGGGGGAGGGGGTGGGGGAAGTGGGGGGTTGTGTGGTGGGGTTGGGGGAGGTGTTGGGGGAGTTAGGGAGTGGGCGGGTTAGAGATTCATTTCTCCTTGGGGAAAAAAGCAAGTTTTAGCTTAAGTTTTTATGTTTGGAGAGAATGTTAGCCAAGCAACTAGCAAACCAATATGCATCACGGCAGCTTTTTCTCTCAAATGCCTTCAGTAAGGGATTTCCAAGAGTTCTAGGATGATTCTATATCCTGAAAGCTGTGGACATGTCAAGCCAAAAAACGAGACATAACTATTTGACAGGTAATTTTACATGAAAAACAGTAAATAGGTTGATTTCTTAACGTATTAGTATATATCAATATTATATTTGGTAAGTAATATGACAAAACAGCTTTCTACCACCAATTATTCAAAAACAGTAGGCACTGAATTGAACAGATTTAACCACTGAAAGTGAAGCAAAATATTTTGTTGATCTGTAGCATTGCATATGAGTGAACACCCACAAAGACAACTGACAAATTGGAAAGCAGCCAAATGCAAAATTCTTGTATGAAATTGAAAGCATCTGTCAACTTAAGAAATATTTGAAACCTAAAAGTTATTTGGCGGGACTTTTAGGACTTCAGGCCCTGGAGACAGCATCTCAAGTAACCCTGAGAGAACTGCTCCAGGTAGATGAGAGGAGGAGAAGGGTTATATAGAAGTTTTGCAAAAAGAGCATGTAATCTGAACATTAAAAATTATTAAAGAAAACCAGATATCTCAAGGAAGTCAGCACTTTTCTATACATCAGTTCAGTTCAGTCGCTCAGTCGTCTCCGACTCTTTGTGACCCCAAGAATCGCAGCACACCAGGCCTCCCTGTCCATCACCAACTCCCGGAGTTCACTCAGATTCACGTCCATCGAGTCCGTGATGCCATCCAGCCATCTCATCCTCTGTTGTCCCCTTCTCCTCCTGCCCCTAAACCCCTCCGAGCATCAAAGTCTTTTCCAATGAGTCAACGCTTTGCATGAGGTGGCCAAATTACTGGAGCTTCAGCTTTTGCATCATTCCTTCCAAAGAAATCCTAGGGTTAATCTCCTTCAGAATGGACTGGTTGAACCTCCTTGCAGTCCAAAGGACTCTCAAGAGTCTTCTTCAACACCACAGCTCAAAAGCATCAATTCTTTGGTGCTCAGCCTTCTTCACAGTCCAACTTTCACATCCATACATGACCACAGGAAAAACCATAGCCTTGACTAGACGAACCTTAGTCAGCAAAGTAATGTCTCTGCTTTTGAATATACTATCTGGGTTGATCATAACTTTTCTTCCAAGGAGTAAGTGTCTTTTAATTTCATGGCTGCAGTCACCATCTGCAGTGATTTTGGAGCCCCCAAAATAAAGTCTGACACTGTTTCCACTGTTTCTCCATCTATTTCCCATGAAGTGATGGGACCGGATGCCATGATCTTCGTTTTCTGAATGTTGAGCTTTAAGCCAACTTTTTCGCTTTCCTCTTTCACTTTCATCAAGAGGCTTTTTAGTTCCTCTTCACTTTCTGCCATAAGGGTGGTGTCATCTGCATATCTGAGGTTATTGATATTTCTCCTGGCAATTATGATTCCAGCTTGTGTTTCTTCCAGTCCAGCATTTCTCATGATGTACTCTGCATAGAAGTTAAATAAGCAGGGTGACAATATACAGCCTTGACGTACTCCTTTTGCTATTTGGAATCAGTCTGTTGTTCCATGTCCAGTTCGAACTGTTGCTTCCTGACTTGCATACAGATTTCTCAAGAGGCAGGTCAGGTAGTCTGGTATTCCCATCTCTTTCAGAATTTTCCACAGAATTTTCCACTGTGATCCACACAGTCAAAGGCTTTGGCATAGTCAATAAAGCAGAAATAGATGTTTTTCTGGAACTCTCTTGCTTTTTTTGATGATCCAGCGGATGTTGGCAATTTGATCTCTGGTTTCTCTGCCTTTTCTAAAACCAGCTTGAACATCTCGAAGTTTACGGTTCACATATTGCTGAAGCCTGGCTTAGACAATTTTGAGCATTACTTTAGTAGCATGTGAGATAAGTGCAATTGTGCAGTAGTTTGAGCATTCTTTGGCATTGCCTTTCTTTGGGATTGGAATGAAAACTGACCTTTTCCAGTCCTGTGGCCACTGCTGAGTTTTCCAAATTTGCTGGCATATTGAGTGCAGCACTTTCACAGCATCATCTTTCAGGATTTGAAATAACTCTACTGGAATTCCATCATCTCCACTAGCCTTGCTTGTACTGATGCTTTCTAAGGCCCACTTGACTTCACATTCCAGGATGTCTGGCTGGAGATAAGTGATCACACCATTGTGATTATCCAGGTTATGAAGATCTTTTTGTATAGTTCTTCTGTGTATTCTTGCCACCTCTTCTTAATATCTTCTGCTTCTGTTAGGTCCATACCATTTCTGTCCTTTATCGAGCCCATGTTTGCATGAAATATTCCCTTGGTATTTCTAATTTTCTTGAAGAGATCTCTATTCTTTGCCATTCTGTTGTTTTCCTCTATTTCTTTGCATTGATTGCTGAAGAAGGCTTGCTGATCTCTTCTTGCTATTCTTTGGAACTCTGCATTCAGATGCTTGTATCTTTCCTTTTCTCCTTTGCTTTTTGCCTCTCTTCTTTTCACAGCTATTTGTAAGGCCTCCTCAGACAGCCATTTTGCTTTTTTGCATCTCTTTTCCATGGGGATGGTTTTGATCTCTGTCTCCTGTACAATGTCACGAACCTCCGTCCATAGTTCATCAGGCACTCTATCAGACCTAAGCCCTTAAATCTATTTCTCACTTCCACTGTATAATCATAAGGGATTTGATTTAGGTCATACCTGAATGGTCTAGCGGTTTTCCCTACTTTCTTTAATTTGAGTCTGAATTTGGTAATAAGGAGTTCATGATCTGAGCCACAGTCAGCTCCTGGTCTTGTTTTTGTTGACTGTATAGAGAGCTTCTCTATCTTTGGCTGCAAAGAATATAATCAATTTAATTTCAGTGTTGACCATCTGGTGATGTCCATGTGTAGAGCCTTCTCTTGTGTTGTTGGAAGAGGGTGTTTGCTATGACCAGTGCGTTCTCTTGGCAAAACTCTATTAGCCTTTGCCCTGCTTCGTTCCGCATTCCAAGGCCAAATTTGCCTGTTACTCCAGGTGTTTCTTGACTTGCTACTTTTGCATTCCAGTCCCTTATAATGAAAAGGACATCTCTTTTGGGTGTTAGTTCTAAAAGG
The DNA here is from genome assembly GCA_917880005.1 of Nanger dama. Lineage (NCBI taxonomy): Eukaryota > Metazoa > Chordata > Mammalia > Artiodactyla > Bovidae > Nanger > Nanger dama. The sequence goes on along the minus strand of CAKJTW010000032.1, from coordinate 5,477,490 downwards.
TCTTGTAGGTCTTCATAGAACCATTCAACTTCAGCTTCTTCAGCATTACTGGCTGGGGCATAGACTTGGATTACCGTAATACTGAATGGTTTTCCTTGGAGATGAACAGAGATCATTCTGTCGTTTATGAGATTGCATCCAAGTACTGCATTTCAGTCTCTTTTGTTGACCATGATGGCTATTCCATTTCTTCTGAGGGATTCCTGCCCACAGTAGTAGATATAATGGTCATCTGAGTTAAATTCACCCATTCCAGTCCATTTTAGCTCGCTGATTCCTAGAATGTCGACATTCACTCTTGTCATCTCTTGTTTGACCACTTCCAATTTGCCTTGATTCATGGACCTGACATTCCAGGTTCCTAGGCAGTATTGCTCTTTACAGCATCGGATCTTGCTTCTATCACCAGTCACATCCACAGCTGGGTATTGTTTTTGCCTTGGCTCCATCCCTTCATTCTTTCTTGAGTTATTTCTCCACTGATCTCCAGTAGCATATTGGGCACCTAATGACCTGGAGAGTTCCTCTTTCAGTATCCTATCATTTTGCCTTTTCATACTGTTCATGGGGTTCTCAAGGCAAGAATACTGAAGTGGCTTGCCATTCCCTTCTCCAGGGGAACACATTCTGTCAGACCTCTCCACCATTACCCACCCATCTTGGGTTGCCCCATGGTCATGGCTTAGTTCCATTGAGTTATACAAGGCTGTGGTCCTAGAGTGATTAGTCTGACTAGTTTTCTGTGAGTATGGTTTCAGTGTGTCTGCCCTCTGATGCTCTCTTGCAATACCTACCATCTTACTTGTGTTTCTCTTACCTTGGGTGTGGGGTATCTCTTCACGGCTATTCGAGCAAAGCACAGCTGCTGCTCCTTACCTTTGATGAGGGGTATCTCTCTATACATGGGAAGTTGCAATAGTCTGGGCTTGGTGAAATCATTCCTTTGATATATAACTCAGCTTTCTGGGTTCAGTATCCCATTCCCCACCCCCCCCATATCCTAAGCTTCCTCAGGGCTCACTGTAGGGTATGGCTGTAGTATGATGGCTGTTAGATGGCAGATATTCTTTCCTTCCTGAGTCCTCCTAGGGCTCATCAACCGTCTGTGGTGACTGCAATTGCTGATGACTGTGATATCCTTTGTTCTCTGATATGGCAGGAAAAATTTCATCTCTCATATAAAAACTTTCAGGGAGGGAGGGTCAAGAGAGAGAGGATATATGTATACTTACAGCTGATTCACATTTTGTACAGCGTAACTAACAAAAGATTGTAAAATAGCTATCCTCCAATTAAAAAGTTAAGAAATGACCTTTAAAAATTTCCAAACACAACACAAAACAAACATCTACATGTTTATAACTTTAAAATTCCTTAAACAATTGCAAAGTTAAAAAGGTTTTGAACATTATTTTTGTCTATAAAAGTAGACCCAAACCTATACATAGAAGTACAGTGTTTAAAAGTTTTAAGAATACTGATGAAATGTAAGAGTTTCTGAAAAATTATAAATTGCTTCAATTAAACCTAGAAAGCAATGAGGACTAAGATAAATGGGGAAAAAAAGTTATCACTGAGCTACCATCCTCAAAGATTAGGCTTCCAAGAGTGTGTTCTTTTAGACATTTAAGGAAAAGATAAATCTATGGCTAATTGTTCTAAATTGTGAAAAAAAGTTTCATTTATATTTTTGAAGAAATATAAATTTTAATGAAGAAAGCATGCTACTAAATGCAGTGCAATATAAATTTTAAATAATCCATAAATCTCCATTAAATATGAATAACTAACTTTGGCAACACATTAACAAGATTACCAAACAAGAATGTAAGAATGTACCAACGTTTTTTTCAACGTTGAATAAAACCAAACAAAGGGAAAATAAAGTCTTATGTTAAACTCAGGAGGCACTTAACATTTGCTAGTATGTTTAACTGAATAGTTTTTGTTTCTTAGTGGAAAACTAGTGATTACTGTTAGCAGACTTTTTCTTCTTGCTATATTTTAATATTATTCTGGACTATGTTAGACAAATCATTAAAGAGATATTAAGAGGATTCTGCTGTAGCAAAATAAGGAAAATAATATTAGGTGTCATCTTTCAGAGAAGGAGCTGTGGTCAAGTTTCAAAAAAATAGCATTTCATAAGTCATTTATATTCAATATAACGTTACCTATAACTACTTCAAAATGCTGGTGTTAATCTCAGTTTGTTCAAACTGTTATATGAGAAGCCGTTTTAATGAGTAAAATGAAATCAGGCTTCTTCGGGAGGTGATAGCTATTTTTCATTTATAAGTTCAGAAAGCCACAGCAAATACTTAGGAAAAGAATTCATACTCCACCAGAATTGGACGGTGGAAAAATTGGAGAGAATGTGGGGGGAGGGGGTTAAAGACAAAAGAATCAGGAGAAACAAGGACAAATGAGGCTTGATGCTAAAGCCTGAAGTGGAAATAAGTACCTCTAGTTAAGTGGTTAAATGAGGAGCTGAAGGGTTAAGTGAGCAATCATGCTCTAAAGCAGTCTACTACACAAAGTAGGGGAAACTGCCCTACTGCTGTGAGTAATATTATACAACATCTAAGCTGGGAACAACAGCATTGATAGAATTAAAACACACAAATTTACATCCAATGCAGTAGGAAGTGAAAGTGAAAATCAGTCAAGTCATGACTCTTTGAGACCCCATGGACTGTATCCATGGAATTCTTCCAAGCCAGAATAATGGAGTGGGTAGTCTTTCCCTTCTCCAAGGGATCTTCCCAAACCAGTGATCAAACCCAGATCTCCCCATTACAGGCAGATCCTTTACCAGCTGAGCCACAAAGGAAGCAATGCAGCTAGAGTGGGTTTCTTCTTTAAACTACAATTCACATTAAAAAATACATTTATGTAAGTAAAATTACTCTCAGAAATACACACGCACACTAATAACTTAAAAAAAAGTTTTCAGAAATAATATGCTATTGCTGGAAGCGTTACAGGGAAGAGCCAATTGGTACTACAGTTGGGTCTGCTTCTTTCACTTTGTTTAACCTTTGATTAACTTTTGCTTCCCATTGCTTTTGTTCACTATAAGGATACTGTTTATATGGGGAACCCTGTCCCTGGGCCTGAATTTTAAACCAAAGTGCCTTAGTTCAGGACCCTGTACACCTGTGGATGTTTACAGGAAGGAAGAACTTAACTCATTTGCTGTGCCAAATTGAAAGCTGTCACTTGAATTTGCCAGACAAATGTGCTTGCAAATGAAACACATAACTCAAATAGATTAAAGAAAAGAGGGGAGAAGAGGGGAGACATTAAACATATTCTAATGAGGAACCCTGAGAACAGAAAGAAAAGCTACTGAGATTGAGCCCTTAGAGAGGGTGGAATCTGAGATATAGAGACACAACAAAAACGCTATCCAGCATGTCAGTGAATTGTTTTTGATCATTAATCTTGGCCCTTTATCAGAGCAATCTTTAGTGAAATGAAATGGCCTTGTTTTTTATTCATGATGTATCACTGAGATAAATACAGAATATGGGAGGCACAGGAAAAGGATGAAATTTAGCAAAGAAATGGAATTTTTCTTTCTTCTAACGGTATTGATGTAGAAGATTAGATGGGCTCCAGGTTAGACATTTACAGTTGGCTTCCTGTTTCCATTTCATGTGGCACGAAGGTGTGGGCTTCAGGCTGGATGCCTACAACTGTTAGCATTTCCTGAGACAAGAGATAGGTGGGCTCCAGTTAAGGTATTTACAGTCAGCCTCCTGTTTGCCCTCTGAAATGGAAGTAACAACAGAAACAGGGTAAACAGCCAGTGTTTGTGTCTTGTAAACACCTTAAGGTCATAGTCATAGTAAGGACAAAGAGGGGCAAAACTCTGTTTGAATAAAGGATTAAGGGATCCTTGTCTCCCCCTCTCTGGGGATAAAGGAGACACTACACATGCACAGAAAGGCTCCTTGTGGGTCACAAGTCAAGGGATAATGCCAGGCCATAATGAGTCTTGCTCCTGCCAGAAACCTTCACTTTGAGATCCATCTTGGCTGAGGGGTGAGTGAACCCCAGAAGAGTGTCCCAGGGTAGGTCCGGTGTGAAAAAAGAAGCCAGATAATTGGCTAAAGGCAGACAAAGACCTGGAAGAACTATAAATGACTTAACCGCCTCTTTACTGTGCTCCTCCTCACTAGGGAGGACGTCCACACTCTTTCTCTCCAGGTGAGCATCTCTGCATTGCTTCTATCTTAACTAAACAAATGATTTTTCTGTGGCTCTCCCTCTTGTTGTTATGCTATGTCTCTAATAATAAACTTCGTACCTGCATTTACAGTTTCTGTCTCTGTGATAAATGTATTTTTCACTGGGAGCAAAGATCTAGAGGAAAAAAACTTCTAGCCTTTAGCCCTTGCTGGTCTGGTGGCTAGGATTCCTGGTTCTCATCCAGGATACCCAGGTTCAATTCCTGGGCAGAGAATTAAGATCTTGTTTCATGCCACCATTCACTGCTGCCTTGCTGAGATCACTATAAGGCAGTTTGAAGACAAATTTAACACCAAACAAGGGGTATGGCTGGCCCTTTGAGAGTATTTGTGGATCATTAGAACATTCTGATGGAGAAGGAAATGGCAGCCCACTCCAATACTCTTGCCTAGAAAATCCCATGGATGGAGGAGCCTGGTAGGCTGCAGTCCATGGGGTCACTAAGGGTCGGACACGACTAAGTGACTGCATTTTCACTTTTCACTTTCATGCATTAGAGAAGGGAATGGCAACCCACTCCAGTGTTCTTGCCTGGAGAATCCCAGGGACAGGGGAGCCCAGTAGGGTCTAAATCCAGTAACAAGTGTTCTTATAAGATACAGAGGAAAAGGTATATAGAAGAAAATATTTCATGAAAGATAAAGGTAGAAACTGAAGCGATACAGCCACAAAACAAGGAACACAATAGACTCCTGGAAGCCCCCAGAAACTAGAAGGGAAGCAGGGGACAAACTTTCCCTCAGAGCATCCAGAAAGATCAATTCTGCTAGCACTTGGACTGGCACTTGGCAGATTTTGGACTCTGTTCTGCCAATATTATATGGGAACAAATTTCTGTTGTTTTAAATTACCCAGTTTGTAAAATTTGTTAACAGCTACAAATATGTAGAGAACTTCCAAAATTCAATAGTTAAAAATATCAAACAATCTAATTAGAAAATGGACAAAAAACATAAGGGACATTTCACCAAAAAAGATACACAGATAGCAAATAAGCACATGAAAAGCTTTCAATATCATATGTCACTAAATGTTAAGTGTTAGTTGCTCAGCTGTGTCTGACTTTGCCACCCCATGAACTGCAGCCCACCAGGCTCCTCTGTCCATGGAATTCTCCAGGCAAGAATACTGAGGTGGGTTGCCTACCCCCCCCAACCTCAGGGGATCTTCCTGACCCAGGGATAGAACCCAGGTCTCCTGCCCTGCAGGCAGGTTCTTTACCATCTGAACCACCAGGGAAGGGAATTGTAAATTAAAACTACAATGAGATGTTACTATTATCTCCCATCTTTTAGAATGTCCAAAATCCAAAACACTGACAAACCAAACGCTAGGTGGGAGGTAGAGCAACAGGAAAAACACATTTATTGCTGTTCATAATGCAAAATGGTACGGCCACTTTGGAAGACACAATTTCTTTTTTCCCTTTTAATTTTAACTGAAGGATAATTGCTTTACAATGTTGTGTTGGTTTCTGCCATACAACAATGTGAATCAGCCATTAAGTATACATAGGCCCCCTCCCTCTTGAACCTCCTTCCCACCTCCCACCCCATCCCACCCTCTATGTTGTCACAGAGCACCTGGTTGAGTTCCCTATGTTATACAGCAACTTCCCACTAGCTATCTATTTTACATATGGTAATGTGCAGGTTTTAATCCTACTCTCTCAATTTGAACCACCCTCTCCTTCCCTCTTGGAGAAGGCGATGGCATCCCACTCCAGTGCTCTTGCCTGGAAAATCCCATGGGCGGAGGAGCCTGGTAGGCTACAGTCCATGGGTTCGCGAAGAGTCGGACACAACTGAGTGACCTCACTTTCCACTTTTCATTTTCATGCATTGGAAAAGGAAATGGCAACCCACTCCAGTGTTCTTGCCTGGAGAATCCCAGGACGGCAGAGCCTAGTGGGCTGTCATCTATGGGGTCGCACAGAGTTGGACACGACTGAAGCGACTTAGCAGCAGTAGGTCCTTCCCTCTCTGTGTTCACAAGTCTGTTCTTTATGTCTACAGAAGACACAGCTTCTTACAATAGTAAACACTGGTTATTTGATTCAGCAATTGTACTCCTAGGTATTTATCCAAATGAATTTATATATACATTCATTCACACACACAAAATATTTATAGCAGCTTTACTCACAATTGCCAAAAATTGGAAACTAAGATGTTATTCAATTAGGTGAATGGATAAATAAACTATGTTATACCCATACAATGGAGTATTACTCAACGATAAGAAGAAATGAACTATCAAGCTATGAAAAAGCATGGAGGAACCTTAAATGCACACTTCTAAGTGAAAGAAGTCAGTCTAGAAGACAACATACTATATGGGTCCAACTAATGACATCCTGGAAAAGGTAAAGCTATAGAGACAGTAAAAAGGTCAATGGTTGTCAGGGTTTGATAGTGGGAGGGGGCAGGGATGAACAGGTGGAGCACACAGGATTTTTAGGGCAGGGAAAGCACTCTGTATGATGCTATAAGGTGGATACACGACATTATGCACTTGTTAAAATCCATGGAACTGTCCAACCTGAAGAGTGAATCCTAATATAATCTATGGACTGTAGTTAATAATATATCAGTAGTTGTTCAATAATTGTAACAAATGTACCACACTAATGCAGAGGGAGAAGAGGTTCATGTGAAGACTCTGTACTTGCTGCCCAATTTTTCTGCTTTAAACCTAAAACTGCTTTAAAAAATAGTCTACTTTAAAAAGCCAATGCCAAAAGATCACCCACCATAAATTCAATTTTTGTAACATTCTTGAAATGGCATAAGAAACAGAATATATTAGTGGCCCAAGAGTTGAGGAGGGGGTGGCAGAGAAGTGTCTGTGGGTATAAAAAGGCAACAAAAGGGATCCTTGTAGCAATGGAAATAGTCTATATCTTGATTATATTGCTGTCAATATCCTGGTTGTGATATTGTACTAAGTTTTGCAAGATGTTACTGAAAGGTTGTTGCTGAGCTGTGAAAGACACTGGGATTCTTGGCCTCCAAAGGAGAAGAATTAAATCTGGGGCCACTGACAAGGCTTGATCACTCAGAGCTTTTGTGTAATAAAGTTTTATTAAAGTATAAAAGAGATAGAGAAAGCTTCTGACATAGACATCAGAAAGGGGCAGAAAGAGTATCTCCTTGATAGTCTTTAGCTGGATGTTATATGGCTACTCAGTTCAGTTCAGTTCACTCAGTTGTGTCCGACTCTTTGCGACCCATGAATTGCAGCACACCAAGCCTCCCTGTCCATCATCAATTCCTGGAGTTCACTCAAACTCATGTCAATTGAGTCAGTGATGCCATCCAGCCATCTCATCCTCTGTCGTCCCCTTCTGCTCCTGTCCCCAATCCCTCCCAGCATCAGAGTCTTTGCCAATGAATCAATTCTTTGCATGAGGTGGCCAAAGTATTGGAGTTTCAGCTTTAGCATCAGTGCTTCAAAGAACACCCAGGACTTACCTCATTTACAATGGACTGGGTGGATCTCATTGCAGTTCCAGGGACTCTCAAGAGTCTTCTCCAACACCACAGTTCAAAAGCATCAATTCTTCAGCACTCAGCTTTTTTCACAGTCCAACTCTCACATCCATACATGACTACTGGAAAAACCATAGCCTCGACTAGATGGCCCTTAGTCGGCAAATTAATGTCTCTGCTTTTGAATATGCTATCTAGGTTGGTCATAACTTTCCTTCCAAGGAGTAAGTGTCTTCTAATTTCATGGCTGCAGTCACCATCTGCAGTGATTTTGGAGCCCCCCAAAATAAAGTCTGACGCTGTTTCCACTGTTTCCCCATCAATTTCCCATGAAGTGATGGGACTAGATGTCGTGATCTTCATTTTCTGAATGTTGAGCTTTAAGCCAACTTTTTCACGCTCCTCTTTCACTTTCATCAAGAGGTTTTTAGTTCCTCTTCACTTTCTGCCATAAGGGTAGTATCATCTGCATATCTGAGGTTATTGATATTTCTCCTTGCAATCTTGATTCCAGCTTGTGCTTCTTCCAGCTCAGCGTTTCTCATGATGTACTCTGCATAGAAGTTAAATAAGCACGGTGACAATATACAGCCTTGACGTACTCCTTTTCCTTTTTGGAACCAGTCTGTTGTTCCATGTCCAGTTCTAACTGTTGCTTCCTGACCTGCATATAGGTTTCTCAAGAGGCAGGTCAGGTTGTCTGGTATTCCCACCTTTTTCAGAATTTTGGGTGAATTTAACTCAGATGACCATTATATCTACTACTGCAGGCAGGAATCCCTTAGAAGAAATAGAGTAGCCATCATGGTCAATAAAAAAATCCGAAATGCAGTACTTGGATGCAATCTCAAAAACGACAGAATGATTTCTGTTTGTTTCAAGGCAAACCATTCAATATCACAGTTATCCAAGTCTATGCCCCAACCAGTGATACTGAAGAAGCTGAAGTTGAACGGTTCTATGAAGACCTCCAAGACTTTTTAGAACTAACACCCCAAAAAGATGTCCTTTTCGTTATAGGGGACTGGAATGCAAAAGTAGCAAGAAACACCTGGGGTAACAGGCAAATTTGGCCTTGGAATACACAATGAAGCAGGGCAAATGCTAATAGAGTTTTGACAAGAGAATGCCCTGGTCATAGCAAACACCCTCTTCTAACAGCACAAGAGAAGACTCTACACATGGACATCACCAGATGGTCAACACTGAAATATAGCTACTGGAAGTCTGCTAATTGGAGAAAGGAAATATCTCAAAATTCAGAGACTGGCACTAGGCCCCTTACCCACAGCATGCATTTTGAGATAATATTGGCACAAAGTTTGAGTTGTCCCCGGTCATAAAATGATTGACATGAATATTGAAGAAAGGCAGGTTTCTAAGCAAATATATTCTCATTAACATAGCTTAAGAGAACAGTTGCATGAGTAAAACATACTGGTTTGTCAAGTCAGTTCTGAGTCTTAGGCAGAACCACCTTCAAGACAGAGTCTAGGGTAAATACATAGTTCACTAACATAGCTTAGGACAAATATCTCCATAAGAAAAATGCATTGGTTAGCTCAAGGTCTGAGAAACATTAAGTTCAGGTGGAACCAGGTGTCGCTATGGCAGCACAGACTTTTAAAGGAAACCTCTTTTAAATTCATATAGAGAAGGGGAAAACATCTTAACACTTGTTTGTTTCCTCCTGCTGCTTAAGAGAGAGATAAAAATGTCTGACACTTGCAGTCTACTTCCTCTGTTTGGAGACCCCTGGCCTTCTTGCCTGTTACCCTCTCAAAAGCTTCAGTGTAATGTTGGTCTACACCCCCGTCTAGAGCAAGGAGGGATGCCTACAATAGAAAGAGGACACTGGTTACCTTTTTTTCCCTCTCTTACAGATGGGAGCTAACAATTCCAGCGTCACTCCTTTGAACTATACCCTGAAAAACCGGGATAGATTTGATCCCCAGGGCTTAAAGACATGCCTGATCTTCCTATGTGATACTGCATGGCCACAGTATCCACTGGAGGATGGCGAACAGTAGCTAGACTGGTTCTGTAGAAAACCAGGGAAACCTACTTTGTCCCCGTACCTAGGACTCCTAACTGATTAAACTGAAAGTCAGGAAACCACCACCCACCCCACCCTCTTCCAGGAAGGGTTGCCTTGGTCTTGGTAAAAACCCAAACTGATATTCAAACTGCCCAGGTAGAGGTCCCAACAACCCCTGTCTCAGTACAATCTCAGACTATCATGATTTCAATGGAAGTTCAGACAATCGAAGTAAGAAGCTCAGACAGCAAAAACTAAGGATGAAATACAGGATGAGATGGAGGACAGGAGACAAATAGATAAAGAAAAGCAGGTTTCTCCAATCTATGCCTGGGGTCATATGTGCAGAGCAGCCTGAGAGGTTGAGGAACAGCCTCTTCATGAAGCACCCACCAGGAGAAATAACCAATCTGTGAGAGTTAATAAGCCCTTTTCTCACCAAGAAATACAAAGAATCAAGGAGGATCTGGAAGATTATTTAGAGGACCCAGAAAAATATATTAGAGCTTTTAAGGGTGTTACTCTGCTTTATGACCTTACTTGGAAAGATGTGATGTACATCCTGGGACAATTACTAACTTCCAACTCAAAAACTCAAGTTTTGGGGAAAGTGGTTGCCTATGGAGATGAATGGCTTGGTAATGAATCAGTAGGGAAGAGGGAAGACGAGATAGCTGCCCTTCCCACTGGGAATCAGGCAGTCTCAACTATAGACCTAGATTGGGACTATTACACAGCTAAAGGAAGATGGGATCAGGGTCACTTTGTCAGACATGTTCTTGAGGGACTCAGGCAAGCGCATGCTAAGACTTTAAACTATGCCAAACTGGCAAACATAAAACAGGAAGAGAAGGAAGCTTCTGGTAAATTCCTAGATAGACTGAGGGAAGCCCTTCACAGATTCACTAAGATTGATCCCGAAAGTGAAGAGGGAAGATTGATGTTAAAAGATAGGTTTCTCAGTCGGCTCCAGATATCCACCATAAGCTATTAAAACAGGTGTATGGATCAAATCAGTCTTTAGATAATCTGTTGCAACTGGCTCAGACGGTCTATGATGGTAGGGAATAAAAGGAAAAGAAAGAAAAGCAGAGAAAGACAAAGGAACAGGGGAAGCCCTTGTAATGGCTGTTAGAACCATTCTTAAACAGCTTGAGAAAAATGCCCAGAAGGACCCAGGTGAAAAGGGATGGGTTTGTTATTACTGTGCAAAGAAGAGGCACCTCAAGCGAGATTGCCCTCAGGCATCTAAGCCACCCGTGGCTCCATGTCTGGTCTGCAAGGGACCACACTGGAGGAAAGACTGCCTCCAGAGGCATAGGTTTCAGGGGTCAGAATTTCAAGACAATCAGGACTGAAGGTGCCTGGGGGTCCCCACACAAGCTCCTGGCCTAATTACACCTGAGGAACACCGGGTATTAATAACTGTGGGGTGCCAATCTGTTGATTTCCTTTTGGACACTGGGGCAACCTACTCTGTGCTTAGTGAAGCCCCTGGCCCACGTTCTCCCTGATCCGCTTCTGTAATGGGGCTGGACTACCTAATCGTTTTTATTCAGTCGTCCTCTAAGCCGCAACTGGGACTCTGAGCTATTTCCACAAGAGTTTCTGATCGTGCTGGAGTCTCTCTCACTCCTTTTGCAGAGGGATATATTGAGCAAGGTCCATGCCTCTGTTTTCAAGAATATGGAGGTCTCCCTTTCTCTCCCATTAATTGAACACAATGTAAATCCTAGAGTGTGGGCTGATGGAAAATCTGCGGGTTGAGCACAAAATGCTATTCCTGTAGCTGTCAAGCTCAAAGACCCACATTTATTTCCACATAAAAAGCAGTATCCACTGAAACCTGAGGTTAAGGAAGGGTTGAAACCCATCATTGGGAATTTAAAGGAGCAGGGACTATTAAATCCCCGTAACAGTCCATGCAACACTCCTATTTGGGGTAAAAAAAAATCAAATGATAAATGGAGACTAGTTCAAGATTTACAGATAATAAATGAGGCTGTAGTTCCTTTATACCCGTGGTGCTTAATCCTTACACTCTATTGTCTGAAATTCCTGAATGAGCCAAATATTTCTCAGTAGTTGTTTTAAAAGATGCCTTCTATTCAATGCCTTTGGCAGAGGAAAGTCAATTTCCATTTGCCTTTGAAGACCCTACTCAGCCAGCTTCTCAGTTAACCTGGACAGTTTTGCCCTAGGGATTTCATGACAGCTCCCACCTGTTTGGGCCAAGTTTGTCAGGGGATCTACAAAACTTTAATAGCTCCGAGGCAGTGGTGCTACAATATGGAGATGATATTCTGCTCTGTGCTGAGACAGAGGAAGCTTGCTCACAAGCCTCAGAAGATTTCTTAAACTTTCTGGCATGCTGCAGTTACAGGGCATCAAGGGAAAAGGCTCAGCTCTGTCAATAATTGTTAAATATCTGGGCCTAATCATATCAGAAGGGACTAGGGCCATAGGTCCTGAGATTTACACCTATACTAAATTATCCCCTACCTATAACTTTAAGACAATTGAGAGGATTTTTAGGAATCATAAGCTACTGCTGCATTTGGAGTCTGGGTTATGGGGAACTTGCCCAGCCTTTATATAAATTTATGAATGAAACACAGCAGGTCCAAACTGACAAGCTGGTTTGGTCCCCAGAGACTCAAAAGGCTTTTAAGGCTCTTCAGACTGCTGTCCTGCAAGCTCCTTCTTTGAGCTTGCCCACAGGGTCAGAATTTAATTTGTTTGTTGCTGAAAGAAAAGGTATGGCCTTGGGAGTTTTGACATAACTCCGAAAGCCTCACCAGCAGCCTATAGGAGTGTATTCTTAAACTCTAAAGTTAATACTTGGATGACAGACAATCGGCTTCTTAAATATCAGTCATTGTTGTTAGAAGGATCAATAACTTAGCTTAAAGTTTGTAGAAACTTAAATCCTGCCACTTTCCTTCCTGAGAAGGAAAAAGAAACACCTGATCATGATTGTTCTCAATTTCTAACTTTAAACTATGCAGCTTGGGAAGATCTGATGGATACACTATTAGACAATCGTGACATGGAAATAGTTACAGATGGCAGTTCTTTTGTTTGGGACAGGAAGCGTAAAGCAGGTTACCCTGTGGTGATGGCTGAACAGGTTTTAGAAGCAAAATCTCTCCCCCAGGGAATGAGTGCTCAGCTAGTGGAGCTTGTGGCTCTTACCTGAGTTCTAGAGTTAAGCAAAGGGCAGAGAGTAAATATCTACACTGATTCTAAGTATGCTTATTTGATTTTACATGCTCAAGCTGCAATATGGAAAGAAAGTTTAAAATGGCAACAGGAGAACCTATTACGCATTTCAGAGAGACTGAGAGACTTTTAACTGCTGTATATTGTCCTAAAGAAGTAGCTGGCTGGCTGTCAAGCCAGAAAAGGGGCACTTTACGAAACCCCATTCACTGCAGATGGCTTTGATCTGGACAGGACCTGTGGAACAGGAAAAACCACAATATACTGAGGAAGAATTAGAAAGATATGAGAAAAAAGGAGTAAAGATTACTAATAAAGGATGGTTACAGTCTGAGGATGGACGATTAATAATTCCTGAAAATGCTCAATGGAAAATTCTTAAGGGTTTGCACCAGAGCTTTCATTTAGATGTTAAGAGTACTTACCAGACGGCTTGTCATTTATTTGAAGGTAACAGTGTAACAAAAACTTTAAAAAAAATTATCAAAAGATGTGAGGTTTGTCAGAAAAATAACCCAAAGACTGAAAAGCTAGCAAAATCTGGGTTCCAACAAAGTAGAAAATATCCTGGAGAGGACTGGGAAATTGATTTTACTCATATGCCAAAAGCAAGTGGATATTCTTGCTTAAAAGTTTGGGTGGATACTTTTACTGAATGGATTCAGACTTTTCCCTGTCATAGTGAACAGGCTAAGGAGGTTACAAGAATTTTAATCCATGAAATTATTCCCAGGTTTGGGCTGCCACGGAGCCTTCAGAGTGACAATGGCTCCACCTTTAAAGCTGCTGTAACTCACGGGGTGTCAAAAGCTCTAGGAATAGAATGTCACTTACACTGCTCCTGGAGACCACCAATTTCAGGAAAGTTTGAAAAAAAAGATAATGACTGTGCAAATTAACTCAAGAGATGCAGGACAACTGGATTAAAATTCTACCCATAGCTTTAATGAGGGCTAGAACTGCCCCCCCAAATGAGGGACTGCCCCCTTTGAATGTATTTATGGAAGGCCCTTTTATGCACAGACATTGTTATAGACCCTGAAGCCTTGGAATTAACTAATTATGTAACTCAGCTCTCAGTTTTTCAACAGGCATTAACAGAACTCCAGAAGGTGACTCCTGACCCAGCCTCTGAGTCAAGCAAGCCTCTATTTGAGCCAAGAACCAAGGTCTTGATAAAAACAGTGGGATCTGGGGGCCAATCCCTTGAGCCCCTCTGGGAAGGCCCTTACCAGGTTATTCTTTCTTCTCCCACAGCTGTCAAAGTGCCAGGAATTGATTCGTGGGTACATCACACTTGAGTTAAGAGGTGTCACCCTGACCAGAACTAAGTGATGTCATTTTATGTCTTTACTATCTGTGCTCTGACTTTGTAATTTTCAGTTGGGCCTGAGAATCTATGTGAGCCTGCTTCTGCTGACTCCAAAAATCCTGAGTCTGCCATTTGATTCTCAAGACAATGCCTTCTTGTCCTGGGATCACTCCTTTGCTGCATTCCACAATCAGTCTCACTACTAGGTCTGTGGAACACTCCCCTCTTCATCAGTGGAAGGCTTCCTGTGGTGGGCATTTCCACTTCAAGGAAAGGACTTTTTCCATGTCTGCAAATACCTTCGACAACAATAATCATATGTGATGCCTCTTGTTCATCTGATGACAGACATCTAACAATCCTAAAATGGACTGGTGCAACACTTTATACTTTAACTATGGACATAATGTGACTTTTAATTTTGATTATACATTGTCTTGGTTTAATGATTATTTTGCTACACATAAGAAGGTAAATGGGTCTCGATCTGGCGGCTTTTTACCTGATGTTTATTAAATATGGGATGAGGTTATAAGGCTAACTCCTGAAAAGGGACATCTAATATCTAGTACCACAATATGCTAGGAACAAATACAGCCATCCCTAGAAGTTAGCCAACAACTTAATTATAATGATTGGAGACAATTGGGTTTTTGCCCTAAGGAAACATGCAATGTAATCATTCTCATGTTTTCCAACCCAAGTTCAGGTCTTCCCCTTGCCTGGCCAGGCACTGATCGGGACTGGATATCTCAGTCACACTGCCTTGCTCCAAACGGGACCTACTGGAAATGTGGCTGTTACCTATGGGCATGGCTTCCCCCTGGCTGGATAGAGAGGTGTAGCCTAGGTCTAGCTTTTACTCATGGTTTCATATTTTCAGAGTTTCCAGAGAAGCCTGCTAATTTATCACACCTTAGAACTTCCTGGGCAAGGTCTGTATTTCACTGGTTATTTGGCTGGAGTAGTAGTTCCCTCTCTGGGAATTACAGATGTTACACTACAAGCGGATGCTCTGACTAACCTTACTCAACAGGCTTTACAAGATTCTCAGAAAGCTATTTCAGCTCTTAATGCTGAACAAATACAAATTAAAAAGACGGTTTTACAAAACAGATTGGCCTTAGATATTCAGACAGCTGCACAAGGAGGAACTTGTGCCATTATTCATACCCAGTGCTGTACATATATACCTGATATGAGCACGAATGTTACTCACTTTACTAAACACATGAACAAGATGACGCAGGCTATAGATACTCCTGAAGCCTCAACTGCCTCACTTTGGGAGACGTTAACTAGTTCCCCATAGTGGAAAACTATCCTAATTGCATTAATTCTGCTTGTTCTGTTTTTGCTGTTTGCTCCCTGCATCTGTAACTGTGTAGCTGTATTTGTTTCTAGTCGCATGAAGGCTTTTAAGTTACAAATGGTTGCTCCAACTCCTGCGACTGCAGCAGCTTCCTCCAACTACTACTTGGGGCCCCTGGATCAGAGACTCTCATTATGAAGGTTAGGAGAACATTTGCCTCGCCAATTTAGGGCCGACACCCTTATCAGCTCAGAAGCAGTTATAGAACCAGAATGACACCTCTTTCCCTAGGCAACCTAATTCTCCTAAAAGAAAATGGGGAATAAGAATGTAACAGGCAGGAAGGGCAGGGGTCTCCAAATAGAGGAAATATGCTGCAAGTGTCATTTTTATGAGATAAAAATGAACATTTTTATCTCTTTCTTAAGTGGCAGGAGGAAACCAACAAGTGTTAAGATTTCTCCCCTTCTCTATACAAATTTAAAAGAGGTTTCTTTTAAAATTCTGTGTTGCCGTAACAACACCTGATTCCACCTGAACTCAACTGTTCTCAAACCTTGAGCTAAAGTTTTTCCATTTTTCTTATGGAAATATTTGTCTTAATATATATTTACCCTAGACTCTGTCTTCAAGGTGATTCTGTCTAAGACTCAGAACTGACTTGACAAACCAGTATGTTTTACTCATGCAAATGTTCTCTTAAGCTATGTTTATGAGAATATATTTGCTTGGAAATCTGCACTTCTTCAAGATTCATGTCAGTCATTTTATGGCCCACTCACTTTGTGCCAGTGTTATCTCAAAATGCATGCTGTGGGTGAGGGGCCTAGTGCCAGTCTCTGAGTTTTGAGACATTTCTTTTCTCCAATTAGCAGACTGCTAGAAGCTCTATCTCATGGACGGAGGAGCCTGGGGGTTACAGCCCATGGGGTCGCTAAGAGTCGGACAAGACTGAGCAACTTCACTTTCACTTTTCACTTTCATGCATTGGAGAAGGAAATGGCAATCCACTCCAGTGGATTCTTGCCTGGAGAATCCCAGGGACAGGGGAGCCTGGTGGGCTGCCGTCTATGGGGCCACACAGAGTCAGATACGACTGAAGCGACTTAGCACCAGCAGCAGCAGAAGCTATATAACATCTGGCTAAAGACTAGCAGGGGGCACTCTTTCTGCCCTCTTCTGGTGTCTATGTCAGAAGCTTTATCTCTTTTACACTTTAGTAAAACTTTATTACACAAAAACTCTGAGTGACAAGCCTTGTCATTGGCCCTGGATTGAATTCGTCTTCTCCAGAGGCCAAGAATCCCGGCGTCTTTCACGGCTCAGCAACAACCCTTCATCCTGGGGGCTTGTCGGGGATTCTCCAGGAGAAGCTAAGGACACTTGCAGCGCTAGTTCTTTCTTCTCCTAGAAAACATGTTTTCTGCTATATTTTACTAACTCTACGGTGTGCTTGTGTGAACGAATGACATACCCTGAGCGAAGCAAATGAGGAGCCCTGATCTGCTGTTTTGAGGTGCCTCATAATGACTGAAGGCAGCCCCCAAAGGGGGAGCCCTGTCAGGGGTTTATACCAACCTGTCAATGCCATGAGACATCCAGCCTCCCTGTGAGGGGAGCAGCCAGAAATGGGCAAAGCATGTGGACTGAGCTCTCCTTTCTCAAACTTTCCAGTCTCTTTGACCATTTCATAACTCCTTGGGAATTAGAACTACTAACCTAATCTGTAGGATCACAGACTTTCAAGGGACTTGTGATCTATGCTGTTACCGTGTACTGTTACTTAGGTCTCAAACTTGGATTGGTAGTCAAGAAGTGCCTAGCCTGGCTAGGAGTTGAAAGTTCCAAAGCCAGATGGAATTCTAGCTCCAAGAGCATATCTCAGGTTAAAGGTTACTCAGGAAGTACAGCACACTTCTTCCTTTGGTAATGCTAGCTCTTAGTGGACCAGTAGAGGCTCTCCAGTGGCTTTGTCCCAATTTCTTAGATATTGTTTCTGTGGAATCTGTGGGAATAAACTGGAAGGACTGACCCTAATAACTTGAGGACAAAAATCATTTTTTCCTCACTGGCCAGCCCTTCACCATTTCTTTTGCTATCACTTATACTGGTGTGGTGATGCTCAGAAGGAACATAATGGTTTTTATGTTTGTACTGGTCTTATTGTGATCAGGAATATACTCAGGGTCCTGCACAGGCACTCCTGGAGACGAATGTTTCCCCTAACGGTCTTAGCTTGAGAGGCATTCCAGAAGGTTACTCTGCACCCCAGGTGGCATTAGAGGCAAGCAAGGTTTTAATGGTGAGACACTGGACATTAACCTGGGATGCCATCAGGTCTACCCCTGGTGTACCTCCACCCCACCTTGGTGGTAGAACCAGGAGGGATGAGTACAGCACCTGTGTTGGTAATGGACAGACAAAGTCTGACAAGGGAAGCAAAGTGAGAGGTTGTTGCTGAGCGACGAAAGACGCCAGGATTCTTGGCTTCCGAAGGAGAGGAATTCAATCCAGGGTCAGTGACGAGGCTTGATCGCTCAGAGCTTTTGTGTAATAAAGTTTTATTAAAGCATAAAAGAGATAGAGAAAGCTTTTGACATAGACATCAGAAGGAGGCAGAAAGAGTGCCCCCCTGCTAGTCTTTAACTAGATGTTATATAGCTTCTAGCAGTCTGCTAACTGGAGAAAGGAAATGTCTCAAAACTCAGAGACTGGCACTAGGCCCCTCACCTACAACATGCATTTTGAGATAACACTGGCACAAAGTTTGAGTTGTCCCCGGTCATAAAATGATTGACATGAATCTTGAAGAAAGGCAGGTTTCCAAGCAAATATATTCTCATAAACATAGCTTAAGAGAATATTTGCATGAGTAAAACATACTGGTTTGTCAAGTCAGTTCTGAGTCTTAGGCAGAACCACCTTGAAGACACAGTCTAGGGTAAATAAATACATAGTTCATTAACATAGCTTAAGAAATATTTCCATTAAAAAAATGCATTGGTTAGTTCAAGGTTTGAGAAAAGTTAAGTTCAGGTGGAACTAGGTGTTATGGCAGCACAGAATTTTAAAGGAAACCTCTTTTTAAATTCATATAGAGAAGGGGAAAAAATCTAACATTTATTTGTTTCCTCCTGCCACTTAAGAGAGAGAGAAAAAATGTCTGACACTTGTAGTCTATTTCCTCTGTTTAGAAACCCCTGGTCTTCCTGCCTGTTACCCTCTCATTACCTTTGGGTGAAACTGGGTGAAGGGTACATGGTATCTCTCTGTATTATTTCGTACAACTGCATATGAGTCTATAATGATCTCAAAAAAAAAAGTTTAATTTAAAAAATCTGTAAAATGTAGTTAAAGCTAGCTTAGAAATATCAGAGAAGGTAAAAGTTTTTAAATCATTAAGTTTCCATGTTAAACTATGGGAAAAAGGTCAAAATAAGTTCAATTAAGCATAAAGAAAGAATAAAAAGAGAACTCAATGAGATTAAAACAGAAAAATCAGTGAAACAAAAAAGTCTTTTAAAAAGATCAATACAACTGAATAAGCTCTATCTAGACTGATAGTAAGAGAGAGAAGACATCAATTACCAATCTCAAAAATCAAAGAGGATAAAATAACAAACTATTAAAATGATAATAAGGGAGTAATATAAGCAACACAAACTAGCAGAGTTCATCCAAGATAAATTAGAGAATTTGGATATTCTTATATCTTAAAGAAATTGAAATAGTAATTAAAACATCCAGATCCAGACGGTTTCATTGAAGATTTCTACCAAATGTTTAAACAAGATATAACACTGTTTTTACACAATCTCTTCCAGAAATAAAAGAAGGTAAGTTCAGTTCAGTTCAGTTGCTCAGTCGTGTCTGACTCTTCGTGACCCCATGAACTGCAGGACACCAGGCCTCCCTGTCCATCACCATCTCCCGGAGTTCACTCAGACTCACGTTCATCGAGTCAGTGATGCCATCCAGCCATCTCATCCTCTGTCGTCCCCTTCTCCTCTTGCCCCCAATCCTTCCCAGAATTAGAGTCTTTTCCAATGAGTCAACTCTTCACTTGAGGTGGCCAAAGTACTGGAGTTTCAGCTTTAGCATCATTACTTCCAAAGACGGAGAAGGCAATGGCACCCCCACTCCAGTACTCTTGCCTGGAAAATCCTATGGACGGAGGAGCCTGGTAGGCTGCAGTCCATGGGGTCGCTAAGAGTCACGACTGAGTGACTTCCCTTTCACTTTTCACTTTCATGCACTGGAGAAGGAAATGACAACCCACTCCAGTGTTCTTGCCTGGAGACTCCCAGGGACGGGGGAGCCTGGTGGGCTGCCATCTATGGGGTCACACAGAGTTGGACACGAAATGCCAGGGCTGATCTCCTTTAGAATGGACTGGTTGGATCTCCTTGCAGTCCAAGGGACTCTCAAGAGTCTTCTCCAACACCACAGTTCAAAAGCATCAATTCTTTGGTGCTCAGCCTTCTTCACAGTCCAACTCTCACATCCATACATGACCACAGGAAAAACCACAGCCTTGACTAGACGGACCTTAGTTGGCAAAGTAATGTCTCTGCTTTTGAATATACTATCTAGGTTGGTCATAACTTTTCTTCCAAGGAGTAAGTGTCTTTTAATTTCATGGCTGCAGTCACCATCTGCAGTGATTTTGGAGCCCTCCAAAATAAAGTCTGACACTGTTTCCACTGTTTCCCCATCTATTTCCCATGAAGTGATGGGACTGGATGCCATGATCTTCGTTTTCTGAATGTTGAGCTTTAAGCCAACTTTTTCACTTTCCTCTTTCACTTTCATCAAGAGGCTCTTTAGTTCCTCTTCACTTTCTGCCATAAGGGTGGTGTCATCTACATATTTGAGGTTATTGATATTTCTCCTTGCAATCTTGATTCCAGCTTGTGTTTCTTCTAGTTCAGCATTTCTCATGATGTACTCTGCATAGAAGTTAAATAAGCAGGGTGACAGTATACAGCCTTGACGTACTCCTTTTCCTATTTGGAACCGGTCTGTTGTTCCATGTCCAGTTCGAACTGTTGCTTCCTGACCTGCATACAGATTTCTCAAGAGGCAGGTCAAGTGGTCTGGTATTCCCATCTCTTTCAGAATTTTCCACAGTTGATTGTGATCCACACAGTCAAAGGCTTTGGCATAGTCAATAAAGCAGAAATAGATGTTTTTCACTTCCCAATTCATGAGTCCAAAATTACTCTAATACTAAAATCAGACAAAAACAGTAGGAGAAAAAAAACAAATACAGGCCATTATTTCTTATGAACACTGACACAGTATTAGCAAATCAAGCCTATCAATGTATACAGGTCAAAGAATGCAAGACTGGCTTGAAATAATGCAACTCACCATATTAAAAGTATAAAGAAGAAAACATGATTACATTGATGAATGCAGAAAAAATATTTGACAAAATGTATCATCCTTATCTTATTAAAAAATCTCAACAGACTAGGAGTAGAAGAGAGCTTTTTGTGTCTAATGAAATACACCTACAGATATCCTACAGGTAACATCATACTAATGAAGAGAGACTTAATGCTTCCCCAAAAGGTTAGGAACAAGGCAAAGACATCCATCCTCAATATTATATTCGATTTCACACTAAAGTCCTCCGTTGTGCAATCAGACAAGTAAAAGAAATTAAAGGCATATGATATGGATCCAAAAGGAGGAAATAAAATTCCTTCTGTATGAAGATGCCATGATAGTCTGTGTAGAAGAAAACAAGAATCCACAAGTAAAACAAAACTCCTAAAGCCTCTTAAAACTATTAGCTGCCAGCTATAGGAATTGGAATATATAAAATAATTTTGAAAAAGAAAAATAAAGTGAGAGGAAACACTCTCCCCAGTTTCAAGGTTTACTATGTATTACAGTAATCAAGACTGTACAGTGATGGGAAAAGGATAGATATATGTATCAGTGGACCAGAAAGAACCCACAAATAGTCTCATACAAGTATGGCCAACTGATTTTTGATGATGAAAAAGAAATGTAATGGAGGAGGAATAGTTTTTTCAACAAATAATGATGGAACAATAGGCAGAAATAAGAACCTCCACCTAAGCCTCAAACCATTCACAAAAAGAAACTAAAAATGGATGGTAGGTTTAAATGTTAAGAGTATCAATATTTTGGGAAAAATATAAAAATACTTGGGATCTAGAGCTAGCCAAAATGAAACCAAAATGATCCAATAAAGAAAAAATCTGGTAAATCTCATCAAAAGTAAAACTTTTTGTTTGGTGAAAGTCTCTGTGAGGATAAAAAGACAAGCTATAGGCATAAATGAAATATGTGCAAACCACATACATGACAAAAGTCTTAAAGTCTATAAAGAACCTTCCAACCTCATTAGTTAGAAAAAAACCACACACATCAAACCCAAATTATCCCATTAAAAAATGGGCAAAAATTACAGAGCTATTTCACAGAAGAGGATATAACACATGACAAGAAAGCACATGAAAAGCTGTTTAACATTAATAGCCATTAGGGAAATACAGATTAAGACTGTGATGAGATACTAATACACAACTATTAGTCAAGTGAAATTTAAAAATAGTGGGAAAAATGAAATGCTGGCATGAATTTCCACACTCTCATCTCTCATACAGTGAGAAAATAAAATGCGGCACTTGGAAAATATTTTGGTGGTTTCTTAAAAAACTAAATAGATGCTTACTATGTGACCCAGCACTCCCACTACTGAGCATCCATCCCAGAGAAATGGAAATTTACGTTAATACAAAACCCACAGTGTCGGACATGACTAAAGTGATTTAGCAGCAGCAGCACGTTAGAATGTTCACAGGAGGGTTCTATTCATTTTTTATTTATTTTGTACTGGCCAAAGCTTGGGAAAAAATTAAAATTAAAATGTCCTTTAATAGGCGAATGTTAGATATGCTATTGTTTATCCATACCATGGAATGCTATTCAACAATATAAAGGAACAAGCTAGTGATAGATGCAACAACTTGGATAGATCTAGGGAATTACGAGGAGTGAAATTAAAGTCAATCTCAAAGGTTACATACTGTATGATTTCATTTATGTAGCATTCCAAAATAACAAAATTAAAGAATATAAATTAGTACTCACTTCCAGCTGGTGTCCTACAAGGTCAGTAAACAAGAGACAATCCTTTGACAAAAGAACTTCAAGTTGGGAATGATCATTTTCCATGCACTAAAGAAAATAGGAAGTCAAACATGCTCATTTTCCCCATTTTAAAATTGGAGGCTTGTTCTCAGGCTCCTGATCCTTCTACCTCAGACTTGTAGAGTAACAATCATCAAATAATAAAAGAAGATCATCAATAAAAGAAGATGATCTGGCCTCTTTTCAGAAAATCTGGGGAAGTTTTAAAACTCAAAACACTTGGGCACTATTGAGGTATTAGTATGTCTCTTGAGCTCCTCTTCTATTTGAAAAATTGCCTTTCATATTCCATCCAATTAACAAAGGCTTTGTAGAAACAGTGTCATTATATGAGATGCTTCAGAAGTATTAAAGGACATGCTTGGAGATAACTTTTTAAGTCAAGACATGGGTAGCCATTCTCTTCTCCAGGGATTTTCCCCACTAGGGATCAAACCCAGGTCTCCCGCATTGCAGGCAGATTCTTTACCATCCGAGCCACCAGCGAAGCCTGGATAAAAAAAGAATTAACTCTCATCTACCTGGTCGGCTTGAATGTTTACCACATCTGCAAATAATAAATTCAACAAAAAGTACATCATGTCTTACCCAGAAAACTGTGTGATTCAGAGCCATGAACATATACACCAGAAAAACATAGTTAATTACAGCTATTATTTTGGAAGGTTAGTTGCTCTGAAAATACTTTGGTTTCTGATGATCTTTAATTAGCTTATCTGCAGCTGGAGTCTTTGATGACTGCCTCAAAGGGTTCCTTCCCCAAATCCAAGGATGATTCAATACTGGGACACCCATAAAGGTGATTCACCAAATTAGTAAGTTAATACTGATAAAGCATTATGTTCATAACAATGGTTACCGAAAATGCACTTGAAAATGCTCACTATAGTTACTCTTCAGTTAAAAACTTTTAGTAAGCTGAAGCTAACGGGATAAATTCTAAAAACTGTTGAATGAATACATCCCCAAAGAAGGCCCAGCATGTCCAGTAGTGAGATAATAGTTTTAATGTCATTTGAGTCAGGAACTTGCCCCCAAAAGTTCTTGTCACCAACACATATTTTATTGTGGAATATTAGACAAAGATAGTAAGCACAGAATTTAACAACGGTCAACTCTAAGCCAATTTTGCATGACTTTTGGATGACTTCACTGAAGGTCTAGTGTGGCTGCCAGCTTCTAAGATGGCACTCCATCACCTCTGCCTCCTAGTATTGGCACCCTTGAGGAGCCCCTCCCCCACATTATACAAGGGTTAGTCTATGGGACTTCCACAAGCTGGAATCAAGATTGCCGGGAGAAATATCAATAACCTCAGATATGCAGATGACACCACCCTTCTGGCAGAAAGTGAAGAGGAACTAAAAAGCCTCTTGATGAAAGTGAAAGAGGAGCGTGAAAAAGTTGGCTTAAAGCTCAACATTCAGAAAACGAAGATCATGGCATCCAGTCCCATCACTTCAGGGGAAATAGATGGGGAAACAGTGGAAACAGTGTCAGACTTTATTTTTGGGGGCTCCAAAATCACTGCAGATGGTGACTGCAGCCATGAAATTAAAAGACGCTTATTCCTTGGAAGGAAAGTTATGACCAACCTAGATGGCATGTTAAAAAGCAGAGACATTACTTTGCCAACAAAGGTTCATCTAGTCAAGGCTATGGTTTTTCCTGTGGTCATGTATGTATGTGAGAGTTGGACTGTGAAGAAAGCTGAGTGAGGAAGAATTGATGCTTTTGAACTGTGGTGTTGGAGAAGACTCTTGAGAGTCCCTTGGACTGCAAGGAGACCCAACCAGTGCATTCTAAAGGAGATCAGCCCTGGGTGTTCTTTCGAAGGACTGTTGCTAAAGCTGAAACTCCAGTACTTTGGCCACTTAATGCAGAGTGGACTCACTGGCAAAGACTCTGATGCTGGGAGGGATTGGGGGCAGGAGGAAAAGGGAACAACAGAGGATGAGATGCCTGGATGGCATAATCAACTCGATGGACATGAGTTTGAGTGAACTCCGGGAGTTGGTGATGGACAGGGAGGCCTGGTGTGCTGCAATTCATGGGGTTGCAAAGAGTGAAACATGACTGAGTGACTGAACTGAACTGAACTGAACTGAGTCTATGGGATGCAGAAAACACAATACAGCAGAAGTTAGAGTGTGTCACTTTGGAGATTAGGTTATAATAGATAAAGGAGTTTCATTTAGTCACAAAGTAGAAAAAAGAGAATCAGTGGAGCTACTTACTGATTCCGAGCAATAGATTGCCAATAAAAGATACACTTTCTTTTACAAATCCACAGTACCCTAAAAAGAATCTTTGATTTGAATAGGGCCTCCCAAAGCTATTCACCAAAAATATCAACAACAGAGAAACACCTCTATGCCTCTTAACTCCCTGTAGCACTTCCCCACCTCCCTTCCTCCACTGGTAACCACTAGGTTGTTCTCTGCCTCATCTGTGAGTCTGTTTCTTTTTGCATGAAAAGACATTGCTAAGCATTGCTGCTGCTGCTGCGGCTGCTGCTGCTGCATCACTTCAGTCCTGTCCGACTCTGTGAGACCCCATAGAGGGCAGCCCACTAGGCTCCTCTGTCCCAGGCAAGAACACTGGAGTGGGTTGCCATTTCCTTCTCCAACGAATGGAAGTGAAGTCGCTCAGTCATGCCCAACTCTTAGCGACCCCATGGACTGCAGCCTACCAGGCTCCTCCATCCATGGGATTTTCCAGGCAAGAGTACTGGAGTGGGGCGCCATTGCCTTCTCCGTGCTAAGCATTAGGGAAGCACAAATCAAAACAACAATGAGATATCATACCTGTCAGAATGGCTGTCATCAAAAAGACCACACAAATATCAAATGTTGGCAAGAATGAGAACAGGTGGAAGGAATGTAAACTGGTACAACCACAATGGAAAACAGCATGTGTATTATTTTGAATTAAAGTGACCTGAGAAACCACCAGTGGAAAAAAACAATTAAAAACTTACTCTCATCTCCTGCTTTCCCCCTAAAAGTGGAAAATAAATCTTCCATGTGACGGTGCCCTGTACCAGGAGGGTAGAATATATCGCCAGACTTAGGGAATTCAAGACTAAGAAAGCTATATAAGCACATTTTGTTACTTTTTCATTAGTCAGCTGCCCCAAGCACAAGCCCCTCTGTTTTGTTACATCTTCACAAATAATTGTTTCTCTGTTTAAAATTGATATAAACAAACTGTTCTGATCACTTTGGGGTCCCATTGCTATGAGAATCCACTGAGAATTAGATTTTTTTTTCTCCTGTTAATCTGTCTTGTGTCAGTTTAATCATTAGACCACTTGAAAGAACTCAAGAGGGGTAAGGGGAAATTTCCTCCTAACTGACGGAACTGACAACAAATCCCTCATCCCAAAAAAGTATTTTAAATTCAAAATTTGCTAAAAGGCATAATTAACACTTATTTTACATTTAAAAAGTGCTTACTAAAATAAGACAAATAGGATTCCTAACATATGTGCCTAGTTTATCTCAATCGAAAGCCCAATATCATGTCTGATAGTGAAATATCAGTACCATTCCCCAGAGTGTCAGGAACGTGACAAAGAATCTTTGTATCACCATCACTATTATTGACGACATTTTGTGACATATTTAGGAATATTCATCAAGGAATTTTCCAAAGAGTTGATTTATTGCATTGTGTTTAGAGGAACATCTAAAGAGAGAAATGAAAACAGATACGTTACTGTACTGTGTATTACTGTGAAAAAAAAAAAGCTCCTTTTTATCTATGAGGCTATAAAGTAAAACAATGTAATCCATACATCTACACAATTAAAAGCTACAGAGATTTGGGACAAACAACAAAAATGCACAGTGATATTGTGAAGAAAAGTCTAAGGCTTTCTAAGAGGAAATTAATTAACATGTGATTAGAAATAGCTAAAGAATATAATAGCTAAGAATAAACTTAGGCAAATCAATTGTTCCTTGAATTAAGCACATGTGCCTTCCGTGTGTGTGTATGTGTGTGTGTGTGTGTGTGTGTCTCTGTGTATGGCAGCTGCAGATTTCTTTTTCCCAAATAGAGGCAAAGAGATTCTAGGAAATGTAGAGGGAAAACTGAACCTCAAAGTACCCCAAAATACATTTCATTTCTATATATGTAAAAAAAAAATAACAATATGATGAAACCAATGAAAACAATATGCTCAAAATTGTTCAGATTTGACCCATTTCATATGTTATTAATAAATATTAGAAAGAAACTCTGGGAAAACATTAATCATTAGCACACAAGGATAATCTATGATCCCAATGATTCAATATTCAGTAAATATATTAATATAAAAAGATAAATCTATGGTTGTACCACTAGATCTCATTAGGAGAGAAAAAACACACAGTTATCTGAAATAGGAAACTTTAGTATAAAGAATGAATTTAAGGAACTGGAGTAAGGACTCAGGGACTGGCTAATAGGAAGCAAAAATAACCAAACAGTGGAGGACTAGCAGAGATAAGTCTTCCCTGGTAGCTCAGTGGTAAGGAATCTGCCTGCTAATACAGGAGATGTGGGTTTGATCCCTGGGTTGGAAAGATCCCCTCGAGAAGGAAATGCCAACTCCTTCCAGTATTCTTGCCTGGGAAATTCCATGGACAGAGGAGTCTGGCGGGCTACTATTCAAGGGGTTGCAAAAGAGTTGGACATGACTTAGCAACTAAACAACAAAACAACAGGAGAGATAAGGGGCAGTTACTACTCATAGGGTCAAAGGGGAGCACCAAGGACTGAAATCCACACCTTCTGGGAGAGGGCACGTGTGTGGGTCACTGGATTAAAGAGGAGTTGCTGTGGTTCCGCATCAGTTGGTGGAAATCTAATCACAACAGGTAAAAGCAGCTGAGCAAATAAAATTTGGAGCTCAGAGGAAGGGCATTAAAGAAAGGAGACTGCATGGGATCACTGGGAATAAGTTCAGTTAGAGAGGACGGTTCAAGAACAGAGTTGTGGGTGCACCAACATTACAGGCTAAGGAAAAAATGCCGATACAGCAAAAAGGATTCAAGAAAGAGCAACATATAAGGCATGAGAAAAACCAGACCTAAATGGCATGTGACAATCAAGGGGAAAAAGGAGTGAGTGATAAAAGCTGTCAAGTATTGACAGCTAAGACCTGAGAAGTGATCACTGGATTTGCCATTATGGAGGTTGGTGATGGTTTTGCCAAGTGCTGTCTAGTTGCTAGTGGGCTCAAGAGAGAATATAACTTTCTATGGAGTATAATTTCCCACAGTTTGTTATGCTCCACATAGTCAAAGGCTTTGGTATAGTTACTAAAGCAGAAATAGATGTTTTTCTGGAACTCTCTGGCTTTTTCCATGATCCAACAGATGTCAATTTGATCTCTGGTTCCTCTGCCTTTCCTAAAGCCAGCTTGAACATCTGGAATTTCATGGTTCATGTAGTGTTGAAGCCTGGCTTGGAGGATGTTGAGCATTACTTTGCTAGAGTGTGAGAAGAGTACAATTGTATAGTAGTTTGAACATTCTTTGGCATTGCCTTTCTTTGGGATTAGAATAATAACTTACCTTTTTCAGTTGTCTTTTGGCCACTGCTGAGTTTTCCAAATTTGTTGGCATATTGAGTGCAGCACTTTCACAGCATCATCTTTCAGGATTTGAAATAGCTCATTTGGAATTCCATCACCTCCACTAGCTTTGTTCATAGTGATGCTTCCTAAGGCCCACTTAACTTCACATTCCAGGATGTCTGGCTCTCTGTGAGTAATGACATCGCTGTGGTTATCTGAGTCATGAAGATCTTTTTGAATTAGTTCTTTTATGTATTCTTGCCACCTCTTCTTAATATCTTCTGCTTCTGCTAGGTTCATACAATTTCTGTCCTTTATTGTGCCCATCTTTGCATGAAATGTTCCCTTGGTATCTCTAATTTTCTTGAAGAGATCTCTAGTCTTTCCCATTCTATTTTTTCCTCAATTCTTTGCATTGATCACTGAGGAAGGCTTTCTTATCTCTCTTTGCTATTCTTTGGAACTCTGCATTCAAATGGGTATATCTTTCCTTTTCTCCTTTGCTTTTAGCTTCTCTTCTTTTCTCAGCTATTCAGAAGGCCTTCTCAGACCACCATTTTGCCTTTCTTTTTCTTGGGGATGCTCTTTATCATCCAAGATGTGCTCATGTACAATGTTGTGAACCTCCGTCCATAGTTCTTCAGGCACTCTATCAGATCTAATCCTTTGAATCTATTTGTTACTTCCACTGTTGAAAATTTTTAAAGAGATGGGAATACCAGACCACCTGACCTGCCTCCTGAGAAATGTGTATGCAGGTCAAGAAGCAATAATTAGAACTGGACATGGAACAACAGACTGGTTCCAAATTGGGAAAGGAGTACGTCAAGCCTGTATATTGTCACCCTGCTTATTTAACTTGTATGCAGAATACATCTTGAGAAATGCTGGACTGGAAGAAACACAAGCTAGAGTCAAGGTTGCCGGGAGAAATATCAATAACCTCAGATATGCAGATGACATATGGAGCATCCATTCCAAATGGAAGATCAGGGATGATGGTGGTGGCCTCATCTGGGCTTGAAGCATGAGCAGGATTTAATAAGCTCGATCTGCTTGTCAGTGAGACAATGAAAGTAAGTTCAGTTCAGTTCAGTCACTCAGTGGTGTCCGACTCTTTGTGACCCCATGAATTGCAGCACACTGGGCCTCCCTGTCCATCACCATCTACTGGAGTTCACTCAGATTCACCTCCATTGAGTCGGTGATGCCATCCAGCCATCTCATCCTCTGTCGTCCCCTTCTCCTCCTGCCCCCAGTCCCTCCCAGCATCATAGTCTTTTACAATGAGTTAACTCTTCACATGAGGTGGCCAAAGTACTGTAGTTTCAGCTTCAGCATCATTCCTTCCAAAGAAATCCCAGGGCTGATCTCCTTCAGAATGGACTGGTTGGATCTCCTTGCAGTCCAAGGGACTCTCAAGAGTCTTCTCCAACACCACAGTTCAAAAGCATCAATTCTTTGGCGCTCAGCCTTCTTCACAGTCCAACTCTCACATCCATACATGACCACAGGAAAAACCACAGCTTTGGCCAGATGGACCTTAGTCGGCAAAGTAATGTCTCTGCTTTTGAATATACTATCTAGGTTGGTCATAACTTTTCTTCCAAGGAGTAAGTGTCTTTTAATTTCATGGCTGCAGTCACCATCTGCAGTGATTTTGGAGCCCTCCAAAATAAAGTCTGACACTGTTTCCACTGTTTCCCCATCTATTTCCCATGAAGTGATGGGACTGGATGCCATGATCTTCGTTTTCTGAATGTTGAGCTTTAAGCCAACTTTTTCACTTTCCTCTTTCACTTTCATCAAGAGGCTCTTTAGTTCCTCTTCACTTTCTGCCATAAGGGTGGTGTCATCTGCATATCTGAGGTTATTGATATTTCTCCTGGCAATCTTGATTCTAGCTTGTGTTTCTTCTAGTTCAGCATTTCTCATGATGTACTCTGCATGGAAGTTAAATAAGCAGGGTGACAATACACAGCTTTGATGTACTCCTTTTCCTATTTGGAACCAGTCTGTTGTTCCATGTCCAGTTCTAACTGTTGCTTCCTGACCTGCATACAGGTTTCTCAAGAGGCAGGTCAGGTGGTCTGGTATTCCCATCTCTTTCAGAATTTTCCACAGTTGATTGTGATCCACACAGTCAAAGGCTTTGGCATAGTCGATAAAGCAGATATAGATGTTTTTTGGAACTCTCTTGCTTTTTTGATGATCCAGTGGATGTTGCCAATTTGATCTCTGGTTCCTCTGCCTTTTCTAAAAACCAGCTTGAACATCAGGGAGTGTACGGTTCATGTATTGCTGAAGCCTGGCTTAGAGAATTTTGAGCATTACTTTACTAGCATGTGAGATGAGTGCAATTGTGCAGTAGTTTGAGCATTCTTTGGCATTGCCTTTCTTTGGGATTGGAATGAAAACTGACCTTTTCCAGTCCTGTGGCCACTGCTGAGTTTTCCAAATTTGCTGGCATATTGAGTGCAGCACTTTCACAGCATCATCTTTCAGGATTTGAAATAGCTCCACTGGAATTCCATCACCTCCACTAGCTTTGTTCGTACTAATGCTTTCTGAGGCCCACTTGACTTCACATTCTAAGATGTCTGGCTCTAGATTAGTGATCCCATCATCATGACTATCTGGGTCGTGAAGATCTTTTTTGTATAGTTCTTCTGTGTATTCTTGCTACCTCTTCTGAATATCTTCTGCTTCTGTTAGGTCCAGACCATTTCTGTCCTTTATTGAGCCCATCTTTGCATGAAATGTTCCCTTGGTATCTCTGATTTTCTTGAAGAGATCTCTAGTCTATCCCATTCTGTTGTTTTCCTCCCCATTCTGTTGTTTTCCTCTATTTCTTTGCACTGATCGCTGAAGAAGGCTTTCTTATCTCTTCTTGCTATTCTTTGGAACTCTGCATTCAGATGCTTATATCTTTCCTTTTCGCCTCTCTTCTTTTCACAGCTATTTGTAAGGCCTCCCCAGACAGCCATTTTGCTTTTTTGCATTTCTTTTCCATGAAGATGGTCTTGATCCTTGTCTTCTCTACAATGTGACGAACCTCATTCCATAGTTCATCAGGCACTCTATCAGATCTAGTCTCTTAAATCTATTTCTCACTTCCACTGTATAATCATAAGGGATTTGATTTAGGTCATACCTGAATGGTCTAGCGGTTTTCCCTACTTTCTTCAGTTTGAGTCTGAATTTGGTAATAAGGAGTTCATGATCTGAGCCACAGTCAGCTCCTGGTCTTGTTTTTGCTGACTGTATAGAGCTTCTCCATCTTTGGCTGCAAAGAATATAATCAATCTGATTTTCGTGTTAACCATCTGGTGATGTCCATGTGTGAGTCTTCTCTTGTGTTGTTGGAAGAGGGTGTTTGCTATGACCAGTGCATTCTCTTGGCAAAACTCTATTAGCCTTTGCCCTGCTTCGTTCCGCATTCCAAGGCCAAATTTGCCTGTTACTCCAGGTGTTTCTTGACTTGCTACTTTTGCATTCCAGTCCCCTATAATGAAAAGGACATCTTTTTTGGGTGTTAGTTCTAAAAGGTCTTGTAGGTCTTCAAAGAACCGTTCAACTTCAGCTTCTTCAGCATTACTGGCTGGGGCATAGACTTGGATAACTGTGATATCGAATGGTTTTCCTTGGAGATGAACAGAGTTCATTCTGTCGTTTTTGAGATTGCATCCAAGTACTGCATTTCAGTCTCTTTTGTTGACCATGATGGCTACTCCATTTCTTCTGAGGGATTCCTGCCCGCAGTAGTAGATATAATGGTCATCTGAGTTAAATTCACCCATTCCAGTCCATTTTAGTTCACTGATTCCTAGAACGTCAACGTTCACCCTTGCCATCTCTTGTTTGACCACTTCCAATTTGCCTTGATTCATGGACCTGACATTCCAGGTTCCTATGCAATATTGCTCTTTACAGCATCGGATCTTGCTTCTATCACCAGTCACATCCACAGCTGGGTATTGTTTTTGCTTTGGCTCCATCCCTTCATTCTTTCTTGAGTTATTTCTCCACTGATCTCCAGTAGCATATTGGGCACCTAATGACCTGGGGAATTCCTCTTTGGTATCCTATCATTTTGCCTTTTCATACTGTTCATGGGGTTCTCAAGGCAAGAATACTGAAGTGGCTTGCCATTCCCTTCTCCAGTGGACCACATTCTGTCAGACCTCTCCACCATGACCCACCATTCTTGGGTGCCCCGCAGGCATGGCTTGTTTTCACTGAGTTATACAAGGCTGTGGTCCTAGTGTGATTAGACTGACTAGTTTTCTGTGAGCATGGTTTCAGTGTGTGTGCCCTCTGATGCCCTCTTGCAACACCTACCATCTTACTTGGGTTTCTCTTACCTTGGGTGTGGGGTATCTCTTCACGGCTGCTCCAGCAAAACACAGCTCCTGCTCCTTAAAGTTAAAATTAAACCATTACGCCAATAAACTTCTCCCCTTTGGTAACACAGGGGCTAAAGGTTTAGGGTAATCATTTATCTCCTAGAGACTAGGAAATTTGGGAATGTTTAGAGAAATCTGTTTGAATGGAATGAGGATCCTGTAGTCCACCTCCCTCAGGTGAGTCTTCCATCTTTTGTTCTTTAATATTCTGCTTTTGAGATAATGAGAATGGGTCTTCCCATAGAGAGCTGCTTAGTTTGCTGTTTTGGGGGTGGGGAAGAGACTTTTCCTGAGATAATTCTGAAAAGTGAGAAAGGATGTTACTTTTACCTAAAAAACAAAACCAGGGTCCCAGAACACTAGGGAATAAAACTCTAGGAATAATATTATCCAAAAGGATGGCTACAGAGACCTGAAAGCAAATCAATAATTTAAAATTATATTTTTTAGAGTTAATATCACCCATTTATTGGAGTTAGACTAGATAGCCTGTAGTTTAAGATTCCTAAACTGGGCTTGTTTTTATGGGATACATTAATTAAAAAAAAAATCGGTCATATCTATGGTGAGACAATAAATGTAAATTCTGGCAGAGAGAGAATTTCATTGGGGCTAAAAATTAAATAACCAAAACAGAATTGACCTTTCCAATTAATTTATGCATGGGGGAAAAGTAAAACAAAATGAAATCCCACAAGGCTTTGGGAAGTAGGTAATGAGTGAAGAGTTTGGGGCAGAGAACTTTAATTTGGGGCCTATGAATAAGAGCTACGAACTGTTCTTATATACAGGAAATGCTCAGTGCTGAGACCAGACAAAGATAACATTTCTGTTATTAATAGCTCTGCCTGGTATCTTAAGGAAGAGTCTCATTCTACAGTGAACTAATCAATGGCAGAAGACCAGGATATATTTAATGCAAAGGTAATAGACACAGAAACAGTCTTGGCCAGAGAAAGTGATAGGAAATTGATACAGGAATGAATGGCCCAGTTTTTTTGCTGGTTCTTCCTCATTTCCTGGTCTCCAAGTAAATAGATAAGGCTGATGACTTTCAAATTTATATTTCTACTTGGGCCCTCTGTCCCGAACTACCAACTCATAGACACAATGCCTATTTGGCAGTCTTCCCTTCTGGATCAAACAGACAACTCAAATCCAACATGTCCAAAATGAAACTCCTGGTTTTATTCTGGAAACTTGCTCTCCTCTTGCTTATCTCCCTACTCCCACTGAGTGCACAGCACCATTCACTCACTCACTCAAGCCATAATTCTAGAAGTCTCCAAAAAATTTCCCCTTTTTCTGATGCTCCTATCCACCTCATGAGCAATTCTTCTTGACTCTAGCTCCAAAACAGATCCCCATGACAGCCCAGCTTGGATACCATTAACTCTTGAATAGGTTACTATGACAGCGTCTTCTCAAGTCTCTTGGTTCCCAGTCTTGACTCTTGTAGACAATGCCCCCCTAGAGCAGCCAAGGCAAATCCAGTCCCCTTACCTACCCACAGGACCCTACATGGTGTGTCCTCAACCACCACTTTGATCTCATCTCCCACCTTTGACCTTCTGACTCACTCTGCCCTGGTCATGTTGGACAAACTTGCTTTGTTTCTTTGCCTGGAATGCCCTTGCTCAGAGCTGCCTCTTTCTCACCATTCCCATTTCAGCTTGGATATAACTTCCTCACACAACCAGGTAAGGTAGTTAGATTTGGCAAAGTGGCACTGGTTACGAAGTTGTTATCAGTGCTACTGCCATTATCTTCATTTCAAATGTCATTCTTACTTCTTTCTTTTCATTTTGTGCCTCGCCCGGAGACTTTTCTGGAGTTAACAAGGCAGTGGAAATTGGGACAAAGCAGATACAGGATAAGGGATGCAGGTGTGGACAATATGCTGACATTATTTCTGGTTACCAGAAAAACTAGTAAGCGCTTCTGTAACAATAAGTATGGAGAGGGGAAGTTTAATGAAAACTAAGTCCTTCAGTCATAAATGCAAGAGAAAGAGCTAAGGTAGCAAAATATTCCACTTATTGGTTCAACAAATATTTATGGAATCAATGAACTAGTGGTCAGTGAACTTTCAGGTGCTGGTACACTAGAAGAGTCCTGCTAGGCACTGTCATTATTTAATCACTAAGCCATGTCTGATTCTTCTGTGACCCCATGGACTGTAGCCAGCCAGGCTCCTCTGTCCATGGGATCTCCCAGGCAGAAGTACTGGAGTAGGTTACCATTTCTTCCTCCAGGAGATCTTCCCGACCCAGGGGTTGAACCCGAGTCTTCTGCATTGGCAGGAGGATTCTTTACCACTGAGCCACCTGGGAAGCTCCTGGATAGGCATAACCTTTGGGAAAAACGCTACTCTGAATGCTATGTCTTCGAACTAATTGCCCTAAGGGGTAGACGGGCATGATAAATTACTCTTATAACAGGATATTCAGTCCCTTCTTGTGACAGGTTTCATGTTAGTTATCAAGCCCATTCTATTTTGCCAATGAGCAATGATTTGAATTCCAATTCAACTTTCAGTTTGTTTCTGAATTTCAACATGGACTGGAGGGCTGCTTGGTCTATAATCTCTGTGTTTTAAAACGATGTAATGAGGCAACTGTTGTATTAATTAATCACTACCCACTGTAGTTGTGATGTGCACAACACACACATTATGCAGTGTTTCCATTTACACTTAAAAACAGTATCATCAAAGAATCAGTTATATCCATGCTCTTATGTTAATTAAAGTAGTACTCCATCGAGAGAAATTAGAAATTTTATTTTACAAGCAACTCCTGCCTGCCCTCACTTCCCTTTACCTCTGCTCAGCTCCATAACTTTTCTGATCATTTTCAGAGATTGAAAAAGCCATTGGTTATTTTCAGCCTCCAAATAAACTCATGTGATAATTCATAGCTCCAGTCTGATGAAAAGCATAAAACTCCCAGATTTTATCTAGAAGCAGAACTTCTCCTCATCTCCAGCTTGGGTCTGGTTGGGGAGGGTGGTGGTGGAAGATTTGGTTTGGCTTCTTATTCCCTTTCTCTGTCAACTCCTCTTGCCCCTCCTGGTAACTGAGGCTTCTGATCCAATTCAGGCTGGTGTTTAGGGTGGTTGGTAAGAGGCAGGAAGTATGGTTGTTCCCTGGACTCTTAAGATCTGGCATTGGGGCTCTCTAGGCTTGGGTGGATGTTCAGCGTTACTCTTCTGGAGAGTTCCCTGCTGGGGACACCCATCAGTCTCTCCCATGCCCTCTGCTCAGCCCTTACTGTTCCTTCCTCAGCCGTGGGGCATCCGGCACTCCACTTCACCTTTTGGGAGTCATGCGGTCCCTCAAGACAATTCTCTTGGCAGGATTTTAAAAGGCTATAACCTGGACCTCTCTAGTCACTCATATCTGGCTCAGAAGGAACCTGCATGTCTCTGTCCAGGCATCCTTGCACCTGCTGCTGGGGGAAGTCTCACAACCCTCCGATGTGTTGTGGGCCCTTTCTCTGCCCTGCAGCCTCAGGCCACGAGTTGCTGCACCATGGCCTTAGATTCTGAGGTCTGTGTTACTTATCAGTTTCCTTCTCTCTCTCATACACTCATAGTGGCGCACACATACAAAGCCTCCTCGGACATAAGCCAAGCTCTGGGCGATCCCGTTGCAGGAGCCAATATTGTTTGACTTGGAGGAAGGGGCGGCATCCACCTGATCTCTTTCATGAAGTCAGGGTGAATAAGTGACGCGCGTACCAGCACCTTCCTCTAAAGAAGCTTTCTCAGGTTCTTTGTCTCAGTTTGTGCCCTTGAGGTGAGTTCAGCAGCCTCATCCTTCTCAAGTCTCTCCCATCACTTTGGAATAAAGGCAACACTTATAGTTTTCCTCTCAGAATAGGATATGTTCAGTCAAATTGGAATCAGAAGAGGCCTATGTGAATAGCCTTTGACACACATTATCATGCACGAACATGGGTGCACACAGTTTTTGAAGGTGTCAGAATGAAAGATTCTGACACTTCAAACACTGCGACCTCAGTTTTTGTGACAGTTTTTGTTATTGCAGTTTTAAATGTATTTTAACCATAGCAATAATTCACAAATACTTTACAGTTGTAATACATTTAAATACCATGCTATGTGCTAAGTCACTTCAGTCGTCTCTGACTCTCTGCCATGGACTGTAGCCCACCAGGCTCCTCTGTCCATGGGGTTCTCCAGGCAAGAATACTGGAGTGGGTTACCATTATAGATAGATTTAAATTTGCATGTGGCCATCCCTCATCCCTCCCAAGGCAATGGTCCTCTTCGTTCCCTTATATATATTCATATATGACCAATGTTAACAGATTCATGCATCTTAATTTTAAAACCAGGGCTCAGGACAATGTAGATGAGAGCTGTCACTGTCTCAGTGTTGTAAAGTTTCTTTTCATCATTTTCTATTCACTTGCAAGAACATAAGTTATATAATGGGATATTATGTATATATATGTTATATTCATGTAAATTTTACTATACTATACATCAATCAAAAGGAATCCATTGACTCTACTTTAAAAAAACATAAAAATTAAAAGACAGATGGAAAAGTTATAGAATCTTATACTTACTATTTTACAGACATACTTTTTTTCACCTAATGTGTCTTTAAAATGTTTATATGCATTTAAAGGGCTTCCCTGGTGGCTCAGACAGTAAAGAATCTGCCTGCAGTGCAGAAGACCTGGGTTCAGTCTCTGGGTTGGGAAGATCCACCGCAGAAGGGAATGATAACCCACTCCAGGATTCTTGCCTGGGGAATTCCATGGACAGAGGAGGCTGATGAGCCACAGTCCATGGGGTCACAAAGACAGATCTAGTCAATTCCTTTGACTGCTGTATGATATTCTAAAGTTTACATATACTTTACTTAATTTAATTATTAATGATCATTGATTAGTTTCTGAATTTTTACTTTTACAAATATTGCTACAGGAGTGTCTTGGGACATACTCTGTGTGGCTGTGCAGACGCCATGAAGCAGCAGTATCAGGTGGAAGGGATGAAATTTGACCACTACAAACAATAGCTTATTTATTCACACTTTTGCCTAAACTTGGTGATAAAAGTCTTCTAAATATTTAGGAAAGTTGATGGGTAATAAATAGAATGATATTGTTCTTTGACATCCATGTCCTTCCTTTATAATAAGGCAGAGTGCATTTACCCCATGTGTTCTTCATCTGTATTTGTCTACTGTTCTTATAGTTACCTGTTCTTTACCTATTTTCCTATATTTTGTCTTTTTACATTATCTTGAAAATGTTTTTTAAAAAAACCACTCCTCTGTCTGATATCATACTGAAATGGATTTCTTCCCTTTTGTCAATGACCTTTAATGGCAGCTATTATTATAAATAAAGCTTGTGTTTTGTATCTGACAGTGTCCTTATGATTTGTCTAGGTGTAAATTTCATTTCATTGGCTTGAGACTCATTGTGATTCTTGAATCTGAGAAATATCATGTTTCATCTGTTCTGAATGAGTCTGATTCCTTATTTCTTAAAGTATTGTCTCTCTCCAATTCTCTTTTTCTCCTCTTAGAATTCTTATTCAACATATACTGGACTTTTCACTCCTTTTTCCAGGTCTGTTAACTTTCCTATCATACCTCATCATCTTATTCAGCCTTATTTGATATCATTTACTTAGCTCTACCTTCTATTTCTCTAATTCTTGCATTAGCTATGTCTAGTCAGCTAGTTTCTAATCACAGTGTCTAAATTTGTCTTTTGTATTTCAAGCAGTATCTTTCTTAAATCTGCCTATTCTTTTGTTATCTTTTTATATTTTATTTCTTCAGTTATTTTCAGTTCAGTTCAGTTGCTCAGTCATGTCTGACTCTTTGTGACCCCATGGACTGCAGCACACCAAATTTCCCTGTCCATCACCAACTACTGAAGCTTGTTCAGACTCATGTCCATTGAGTTGGTGATGCCATCCAACCATCTGTCATCCCTGTCTCCTCCTGCCTTCAATCTTTCCCAGCATCAGGGTCTTTTTCACTGAGTCAGTTCTTTGCATCAGGTGGCCAAAGTATTGTAGTTATTTTAAGGATGCTTATAGAATGTATTTATCAGTGCAGTCTATTTTTTTGGAAGTTCTCAGCAGTTTAATCATGCTATGTGCTGAGTCTGAGGATTTGCCTTGGACGATCACTTCTATGAGTGTTTATAATTTTGGATCTTGAATTCATATTAAGTGGAGCTTCATCTTCAGTAATTCTGTGTGATCTGTGTTGAGCAAATCAGCCAAGGCCCAATTCTTCTTACTTCAGTTTTTCAGCTGAGCAAGAGTTCTCAGATAGTTAAGAAAATGTGAATTCCAAACTCCAACTTCCCAAAACATAGTTATGAATTTTTGTAACTTTCAGGAGAGGCTCAGGACAATGCACATGAGAGCTGTCGCTGTCTCACTTGTTGCAAAGAGCAGAGTGTCTAAATCAGTTTTGAATTCCCTTGAGGTTTCTGGCTCTATGTCAAGGTCTCTATTAAAGCTGCGTTCCTGGCATGAGTCTTAGGCTTCAGCCTCCATTCCCTACAAGGACCTGACAAGCCCCTGACAAAAACTGATGCTTTGTCCCCAGGCCCAAGGTTTCTGAAGAATAAGCTCATTCCTCTAATTTTTCATTACATCCATGGAGATATCTCATACTATCTTTCAATATATGTATTTAAAAAGATGCTTTCTCAGGACTTCCCTGGTGATCCAATGGTAAAGAATCTGCCAGCCAACAAAGGGGACATGGGTTTGATCCCTGGCCTAGGAAGATCTCATATGCCACAGGGCAACTAAGCCTGTACACCACCACTACTGAGCCCACATGCCCCAGAGCCCGAAGCCACTGCAATGAGAAGCCCCAGCATTGAGAAAGCCCATGCACAGCAATGAAGACCCAACACAGTCAAGAATCAATCAATAAATAGTAAAAAAGATGTTTGCCAGATTCTATCTTGTATCAGTTCAGTTCAGTTGCTCAGTCGTGTCCAACTCTTTGTGACCCTATGAATCGCAGTATACCAGGCCTCCCTGTCCATTACCAACTCTGGAGTCTACCCAAACTCATGTCCATAGAGTCAGTGATGCCATCCAGCCATCTCATCCTCTGTCGTCCCCTTCTCCTCCTGCCCCCAATCCCTCCCAGCTTCAGGGTCTTTTCCAATGAGTCAACTCTTCGCATGAGGTAACCAAAGTATTGGAGTTTCAGCTCCAGCATCAGTCCTTCCAATGAACACCCAGGGCTGATCTCCTTTAGACTGATCTCATTTGGACTGGTTGGATCTCTTTGCAGTCCAAGGGAATCTCAAGAGTCTTCTCCAACACCACAGTTCAAAAGCATCAATTTTTCAGCGCTCAGCTTTCTTCCCAGTCCAACTCTCACATCCATACATGACTACTGGAAAAACCATAGCCTTGACTAGATGGACCTTTGTTGGCAAAGTAATGTCTCTGCTTTTTAATATGCTATCTTGTATATCTAGATCTTACTTAGTAGATCTAGTTTTTCAGGTTATTTAATCTATTGGAATCTTCCAGGTGAAATTTCAAAGAAGGTTGTCAGGTTTTAACATCCAGTTGCAACTGGTAACAGCTAAAAGATATGGAAATGTAGAACTGGAAAGAATATTACAATCCATTAAGGCAAGCCAGACCAGGTCCCTCATTTGAGAAAAGCAGAGAAGTGCCATTCTCAAGACTATACATTTGGATAGTGATAGAATCTGGACAAAAATCCTGTCTCTTGAACACCAGTCTAGCACTTATTCCACTAAACATTTCCTCCTAATTCTTAGAAGAATTGGGGCCACGCTATAGGACACCTCTTTTTATATTTGCTTTTATTTCAGTAGGTAAACACCAGTGTCTGGGAGAAGAGAATCAAAATGTCTAACACGATAGAAGCCGGAACCATAGTGGGAGGTCCTGTCAATAATGATACTGTAAACATGGCTCAAGTGCAAACCTCCAGGAAAGGTAAAATTGTGTATTGGGGTGTGGATAAAACTGGGATCTATGTCACTGTTTGGTGATGTACAGCCTCTTCTTGGTCCTACACATTGCCAAGAATTCTAGATAGCTGTAAAGCACTTTTACTGAGAATTACTTCATTTCTTGTGAGAAACCTTGAAGGTATATAGGATAGGTAGATATCAAGACACTAGATCATCAAGACATTAGGTGGAGATAAAGAAAAAAATTTAGAGCAGATGTCAAATAGAAAATATGGAAACCAATACAGGTTTTTCTGATACTAAGTCCAGAGACCATCCCATTTGATCTTTCCATTCATACTAGATTTAGATCAACCTCAAGGAGAACAGGCTTTTTCTTTATACCATATCACAGAAGTCACACATCCTCTTCCCTCTCAGTTAAGTTACAATTTAGTGCTTTTCAAGAATATATCAAATAATACATTGGTGCTTCCCTGGTGGCTCAGATGGTAAAGAGTCTGCCTGCAATGCAGGAGACCTGGGTTCAATCCCTGGGTCAGGAAGAGCCCCTGGAGAAGGCAATGGCTACCCATGGGAAATCCCATGAACAGAGAAGTCTGGTGGACTACAGTCCATGGGGTCACAAAAGGTGAGACAACTGAGCAACTAATACTTTTTCAATAATACATCATAATGAAACTGTTGAACACCTTATTTTACTCTAAACTCTAAATGACTTATAACTATTTTATTCACTAATTATCTTAAGCATATAAGCTTTTCATAAGATAATGCCTTTTAAAAGTAAAACAGGGAGCTCGTATACACCCATGGCAGATTCATGTCAATGTATGGCAAAACTAATATGGTATTGTAAAGTAAAATAAAGTAAAAATAAAATTTAAATATTAAAAAAAAGTAAAACATTAACCAAGATGGAATGCTTTGTGAAACTCAACATTTTAGCAAGTATATCTGCTGGCAAGTGAACATGCCTTAAGGAAAAGGGGATTCGCCTAATCTTATCCATCAAAGAAGAAATCAGGAAACATGCATGCTATTTAATACTACTCACTCTACAATTAACTACCATCTGACATTTAATGAATACTTTTAGTATTCATGGCTCAGCTTCCTTATCTGTAAAGTAGAAGCATTTGTATCTCTAAGATCCCATCCATTTCTAAACAATAGGAGTCTATTGGACTCTATGCCATTGACGAAATTTTCTTATCCCAACTCTCTCTCTCTAAAAATCAGTAACTTAAAAACAAAGAATTTATAAACAGTTTCCATGGCACAGTATAGCATATTGGGTAAGAGTACAGATTAAGGTGCTAGACTGCTTATGTTTGCAGTCCTGATTTTGCAATTTATGAGCTGTGTGACCTTAGGCAAGTTACTTAAATTTTCTGCGTCTCAGTTTCCTTATTTGTAAAAATGAGATAATAACAACAGCATTTATCTCATAGGATTTCCATGTGGATTAAATTAGTTATAATATGTGAACCATTTAGAACAATGCCTGGCATGTAGTTAAGCACTGTATAAACTTCACTATCATAATCACCTCTCATACAGTTTTTCTTCCTCAGTCTATTTTTCAGCAGTCTTTGGAACTCTGAGCTAATTTGTCTAAAAGTGGAACTTAATGTGGCCTTTCTAGTTTCTTCCACAGTCTTTTAGGGCATCCACCCCACCATGCTGCTTTATCCCCTGCTGAGCACTTCTTGACTCCAGCCTGTTATCACAAATGGCATTATGCTAATAACATTCATCTTTTGTTTTGGCTGATTCTCCTCCCACCTTATAAGAGAGAACCTCAACCACTCCTCAATGTCCCACTTAGTTATTTTGTATTTCTCGTAAATGCTTATGAATAAGCCTTGCTGGCTGCTGCTTCAGTTGGCGTCAAACATCAATTTTTCTCCTCTCTCTCTCTAGCCCATTCTCACTGGACACTGCTGAGTCCTCTGTATCTCACTCT
Organism: Nanger dama; assembly: GCA_917880005.1. NCBI lineage: Eukaryota > Metazoa > Chordata > Mammalia > Artiodactyla > Bovidae > Nanger > Nanger dama. Next base: position 5,434,744 of record CAKJTW010000032.1, on the reverse strand, counting down.
CAGGACCCTATGGGGCTTTCTCCCAGGGCCAGGACCCCCGGAGATTACTGACATCTTTACTGGGCATGATTGTGCTTTGAAGATACTCAGAGAATCAAATCCAGGCTTTCCATGGCATGAAGGGAAATGCCGTCTCCCCCATAATACGTCATATCTGGTCACGTGGCCACAGAAAAGACTTGCTTATGCTCCTATATCTCTAGAGACACTAGGTAAAAAGAGATGGACCTTCAGATTCTGCCAGAGGTCAGGCTCTATTAAGGGTTCATATGGCAGGGTAGGGACAGACATCACCTTGACCTTCCTATCCTTTCTCTACCAAAGGCCCATGAGCTTCTGCCTGGGTTCAGTTAGATAAATGGAAGCCACTTTAGGTAATTCAAGAACAAAAAAATAGGTTTAATATAGAAGATGGAAATAGTCCATAGACTTTGGGAGGCTGGGGAAGAAGAAGTCAAGTTAGCTACTTCTAGGAAATCCTGAAGTATAGGACGGATGGGACACAGCTAGCAATCCTGTGCAGCACACAGTGGGTGGTGTTCAGGAGAGCACCACAGGCCCAGGCCAAAACCCCGTCTACCATTACTCATCCTCCTACTCCTCCCTGTAGTGGTCTCCTTGGCACGGTGTTCAGTTCTTACTGTGCTCAGCCTTCCAAACTTTGTCCTAATGCTCTTGTAATTGGAACCCTGCTTGCATGTAGATGGGGATTTTATTTTCCAGGTATTTATCTATTACTGTGAAAAATTTAGAAGGGCAGGCCTGGTAGTGATAATAAACAACACTGGACACTGCTTCCTTGCTCCCTGTCAAAATCCAGCACGGAGTTAAATATACCCTGGCCTATGCTAGGAATGGCCCCGAAAGATGAGTCTGCAATAACGTTCCTTTCTGAAAGTCACAGAAATCAATAAAATATGCAAAACACCTTGAGAAAATATTTTTACTTAGGTTAAAACTTGGGAATTATTCCTATCACACACTACAAATTCTAAGGCTCCTTGCTAGATTTAGTATAATTTGGATGAATTAAGAGGATGCCAAGAGGAGACAAAACTCCCATCCTTGGAGCATGGCCCCATGTTACAAGCAGAAAGGGGACGGCACTATGAAGCCCCAGGTCAAGCTCTCCAGCTTAGATACTCTCTAGCATCTCAAAGCTGGTGGACCACAGGCCAGGTGAGGTCACCACAGGCCAGGTGAGGTCACCACAGACAAGGTGAGGTCTGCAGTACTGGGATATGGTGGAGGAAGCTGCTCTGTGCCCACATCTTGATGTTTTCCCCTCCACAGCTCATCAGTCTTTCTAAAGGTCTGTAGCTTAGGATCTTGGGCCAGTACAACAGAGCAGGGGAAAACATACACAACTGCAGAAGTTAACTTGGAAATTGGCGGGGGGGAGGGGATTTTCCTCAAATTATGCAATGTCATTGTAGAATTAAGTGCAAGAAGAGCTAGTTTTCCCTGAATTGGTGAAAAAAATGCCAAGGGGCCATCTTCCCACCACCTGCCTCTTGACCATATGCATACATAATACTATCAGCACATGACAACAGGCCTCCAACCAGCCAAGGTGGCCCATTGCAAGGGTGATATCACACAGGGGCAAAATCATACATGACTAGAGGTATGGGTGGGAACCACAAGGGGCCTATATAAATACTGAATTGGCCAAAAGGTTTGTTCAGTTTTTCCAAAACATCTTTGGTCAACCTAGTACTTTAGCACACACACATAGAAAAGGAAACAAATACATAAAAGAGAGATCACTGCATAATGAAGGCATATCTATCAAGTACTGAGCACTTTATATGAATTAATTCACTGAAACCTCCTGAGAATCCTTCTAGGAACATACTGCCAGCATCATCTCCATTTTTCAGGAGCAAGAACTCAAGTACAGAGGGATTAAGTCCTCATTTAAGGACTCATTTAAATCATCCAGGCACAAACAGGTATTATCTGGATTTAAACGACAATGGTCTGATTATTAACCATTATATTACAGTTCTGTGCTTATTTGGGGAAATTGAGTGTTTTCCTTTCACATTTCTCCAAGTTCTCAAGAATACTAAAAAAAAAAAAAAAAAAGCTTAGCATGTATGAAGTAAATCAATAGGAAAATATGAAAGAAGATGAGAAAGGAAAATAAAGAGAAAACAATGTCACTTTAGAACTAAAACAGAATTAGTAGTAGCAAGGAGGAGAAGGAGATGGCACCCCACTCCAGTACTCTTGCCTGGAAAATCCCATGGATGGAGGAGCCTGGTAGGCTGCAGTCCATGGGGTCACGAAGAGTCAGACACGACTGAGTGACTTGACTTTCACTTTTCACTTTCATGCATTGGAGAAGGAAATGGCAACCCACTCCAGTGTTCTTGCCTGGAGAATCCCAGGGGCCGGGGAGCCTGGTGGGCTGCCGTCCATGGGGTTGCACAGAGTTGGACACGGCTGAAGCGACTTAACAGCAGTAGCAAGGAAAGAAATTATCACTGTAAAAAATCAAATCAGTAATGTAGAACTGAGGCTTAGTCACTCCATTGAGTCTAACTCTTTGTGACCCCCTTGGACTGCAGCCTGCCGGGCTCCTCTATCCATGGAATTCTGTAGTCAAGAATACTGGCGTGGGTAGCCATTCCCTTCTCCAGGGGGTCTTACTGACCCAGGGATTGAACCCATGTCTCCTGTATTGCAGGCAGGTTCTTTACCATCTGAACCACCAGGGAGGCCCCAGTAAGAAAATGATTCAAAAGATAATAGATGTGGGGCTTCCCTGGTGGCTCAGTCATAAAGAATCCTCTTGCCAAGTGCAGGAGTCATGGATTTGGTCCCTGATCCGGGAGGATCCCACAAGCATTGGAGCAACTAATCCCGTACAACACAACTATTGAGCCTGTGCTCTAGAGCCTGGGGTGTGGCTCTAGAACAAGGAAAGCCACTGCAATGAGAAGCCCACACACCACAACTAGAGAGTAGCCCCCGCTTGCTACAACTAGAGAAAAACCCTCAAAGCAATGAAGACCCATCATGGCCAAAAATAAATAAACAATTATAAAAAGATAACGGGTGTGAAGAAAGTAACAAAGATTCTTCAAAAATAAATAAGTTAATTTAACATCCAGTTTACTGAGTTTATAACTACAAGGAAAGTATATAGAAAACCAAAGAAGACAACTTAAATGCATAAAAAATGCAAGCTCAAATTATGAAGGGAATTGAAATGGAATATATATATAAGAACTGATTTCTTGATGAAGAAGATTCTATTCAACAGTAGTAAGACAGTTCAATACTCAGATTGATTAGAGAGATTAAATAAAGCAATCATGGGAGAAGGGGGAGAGAAGCATTTAAAAGATATAAGGTGCTAATTATGGAGAACTCAGCAGTGGCCACAGGACTGGAAAAGGTCAGTTTTCATTCCAATCCCAAAGAAAGGCAATGCCAAAGAATGTGCAAACTACTGCACAATTGCATTCATCTCACATGCTAGTAAAGTAATGCTCAAAATTCTCCAAGCCAGGCTTCAGCAGTACATGAACTGTAAACTTCCAGATGTTCAAGGTGGTTTTAGAAAAGGCAGAGAAACCAGAGATCAAATTGCCAACATCCGCTGGATCATGGAAAAAGCAAGAGAGTTCCAGAAAAACATCTATTTCTGCTTTATTGACTATGCCAAAGCCTTTGACTGTGTGGATCACAATCAACTGTGGAAAATTCTGAAAGAGATGGGAATACCAGACCACCTGACCTGCCTCTTGAGAAACCTGTATGCAGGTCAGGAAGCAACAGTTAGAACTGGACATGGAACAACAGACTGGTTCCAAATAAGAAAAGGAGTACATTAAGGCTGTATATTGCCACCCTGCTTATTTAACTTACATGTAGAGTACATCATGAAAAACGCTGGACTGGAAGAAACACAAGCTGGAATCAAGATTGCCGGGAGAAATATCAAGAACCTCAGATATGCAGATGACACCACCCTTATGGTAGAAAGTGAAGAGGAACTAAAAAGCCTCTTGATGAAAGTGAAAGAGGAAAGCGAAAAAGTTGGCTTAAAGCTCAACATTCAGAAAACTAAGATCATGGCATCCGGTCCCATCACTTCATGGGAAATCGATGGGGAAACAGTGTCAGACTTTATTTTTGGGGGCTCCAAATCACTGTAGATGGTGACTACAGCCATGAAATTAAAAGACATTTACTCCTTGGAAGAAAAGTTATGACCAACCTAGATAGCATATTCAAAAGCAGAGACATTACTTTGCCAACAAAGGTCCATTTAGTCAAGGCTATGATTTTTCCTGTGGTCATGTATGAATGTGAGAGTTGGACTGTGAAGAAAGCTGAGTGCAGAAGAACTGATGCTTTTGAACTGTGGTGTTGGAGAAGACTCTTGAGAGTCTCTTAGACTGCAAGCAGATCCAACCAGTCCATTCTAAAGGAGATCAACCCTGGGATTTCTTTGGAAGGACTGATGCTAAATCTGAAACTCCAGTACTTTGGCCACCTCATGCAAAGAGTTGACTCATTAGAAAAGACTCTGATGCTGGGAGGGACTGGGGGCAGGAGGAGAAGGGGACGACAGAGGATGAGATGGCTGGATGGCATCACGGACTCGATGAACGTGAGTCTGAGTGAACTCTGGGAGTTGGTGATGGACAGGGAGGCCTGGTGTGCTGCGATTCATGGGGTTGCAAAGAGTCGGACACGACTGAGCGACTGAACTGAATTGATCTGACTGAAAGTACATGATCTTCTCTGAAAATATAATTTATAAGTTTGAATTAAGAAATATTGTGCATCTCAAAAAAAAAAAAAAAAAAACAAACACCCCTGTGTAATAAGGTGAGAAAGTTGTTCAGAAGTTATTCCTTTTAAACAAAACAAATTGCACCCTAGTAGAGTCACTAGAAAATTCTATGAGAATTTTAAGGAGCTGAAAATACTTACATTTTCTATGCAGAAGAAATCCAAATAATTTATGGAGATAAAGGTGAAATAAAGCTCTTTACTCCTTAAGTGTGGACTGTGCATGTGACTTTTTCCAGAGCACAGCATGGAAAGGGATAAAGAATAAAAGAGTTAACTTCACGATTAAAAAACCTAGCAAACACTACCTCAAGCCAGGGGATCAAGGTTAATATCATCAGTGAGAGATCACATTGTTAGCATGTGTTTTTGATATGATGTCATGGTCATCATATGACCTCTATGGTCATCCTTTCAAAAGCACATTACTTTAGTCTAATCATGAGAAAAGCATTCGACAAATCCCAGTTGATGGACAATCTACAAAATATCTGACTGATATTCTTCAAAACTGTCAAAATCATAAAAAATAAGGAAAGCCAGGGAAACTGTCACAGCCAAAAGGATCCCACATGTGGTGATAAATTGGATTATGGGACCCTGAATGGGATTCTGGGACAGAAAAAAAATCTACAAGGTGAAAACTAAGAACTCTGAATGAAGAATGGGTTTTAGCTAATGATACTAATTAATGTAAGTTCACTAATTGGGACAACTGTGCCATACCAATTTAAGATGTTAATAATAGGGAAATGGTTTGAGGTCTACAGGAGCTCAATAACTCTAAGTCTGAAACTGTTCTATAATAAAAAAAAAATATTAAGAAAAGAGAAAATGACTATGTATCTAAAATACTTCAGATTACAGATTGAGATGGAAAGCTTAAACTTCCTTTCTTTACAAAGCTAGCATGGCAAAAAGTCACATACACAAACAACAAATTAAGCTCAGTTATATATGCTAATGTAAAACTCTAGCTAAAATATTAGCAAAATAAATCATGTGTTTTCATTAAAACAGTCTATTAAGAAGAGGTCATTCTAAGAGTGTAATGCCACTTGAGTATTAATAGCTATAATGAATTTATATTGCTGTTGCTGTTTTTGTTTAGTAGCTAAGTCATGCCCAACTCTTGTGACCCCATGGACTGTAGCTCGCCAGGCACTTCTATCCATGGAATTTCCCAGGCAAGGATATTGGAGCGGGTTGCTATTTTTTTCTTCAATGAGGAACTTATATAAACTTTTCAAATCTCATCACAGCACCTTGAGTCTCTATTGTTAACCTTAATTCACAGGGAAATAACCTAACCCACAAGAGTTCAGAGACTTGCCCAAGAAAACACAGCTATAAAGAGAGCAGATCCAGGAGTCTGGCCCTATGATTAAAATACAGTTGATCAAACTTACTACATTCTTATAAAAAGAAGAACAGGATGGCTTAATATAATAAAAGTATAATTCCCACCAACACCTAGCAATATACCTAAAAAGTAAAGTGAGAAGTATGCCCAGTAGATTCAGGTATTGCATGACTGTCAATTTTCACCATTCCTATTTATCAGAGTTTAGAAACTGCCAGCAAATAAAATTACTCAAGAGAATAAAATGGCAAAAACAATCATCTATTTTTTTCCCATTATTTTGTACATAACCTGTGCATGTGTTTGATTTTCTTGTCTAAATCTAAGGGGGGAGGGTGAAAATGACAGGGGAAAATGACTCAGTTAAAAACACCACAGAAAAGTGCTTTAAAAAAGCTTGTGACTTAACTAAAGATTAACCATAAAATTCTACCTTGGGACAAAGAAAAGAACTTGAATACATGGGGAGACATCTCTGCTCTTGGCTAAGAGAAGGCAATACTATAAATACAGCAATCCCTCTTAATCTGCCATATCAATATGATATCGATCAAAATTCTAGTATAAATTTTGTTGATGGGGGAGGGGACAGTTTCAACCAAATGCTTCCAGAGTTAAACCAAAGGTGGGGATCTGTCAATTCCTGGAACTTAACAAGGGTATTGCTACACAACAGGGGACGGTGCTGGCCACCCCAACTGTTTGCTCCCTTGCAGGAGCCAGGAAATGGGGCATCCACCGGCCCTAAGGACAGTGATCACACCTCATACCTCTGGGATTTCTCTCCAGGGATAATGAAGCAATTCTATCAGCTGTTGTCAAACTAATGTATCTGGACTCAACCGCAGGGATAACCTGAGTTCTCATGGCTCACTGGCAAATTATGTGCAAGCCTGGATTATAGTATCAAGATAATGTTTAAATACTTCTATGGTCTAATTAACGTTCCTTTCGAATCTCATTTCCTCTCAGCCCCTGGACATAATTAATCTACCATGTTCCTGGTTACATTTGGTACGGAAAACCATCCCAGCTGTCCAAGTGGGGGCACTTGGGAATCATTTCCAACAAATTCTCTCTTACTATCCATTTTCAATCAATCACAACTTTCAGCTAATTCTTTCTCTAAGTCTACTTCTTTCTATTCCTACTCTCATCAGCACATGCCAGGACACTGACTGGGAAACTCTTTGTTTGTTTGCTCTGCCAATTCCGTATATTCTTCAAGTCTCTGCTTAAATAATGGTTCTGATGGAGTTATCCACTCCCCCACCCCTGTACTCCAAGGGGTACAGGTGTTTGCTGAACACTGACAAAGTCACTTCTGATCTCTCTGCATTTCTGCTTCACAGACAGAATGCAATCTTCTTCCATGTCCAGACTTAGGAAGGGGGAGACAAAAGCACCCTTTTGTAAGACTTTCTGGTCTTCTTGTCTCAGGCTTTTGTTCAGTTCGACATGGGCTAGCCCTTATCCTGCATCTGTGTAATCTTTCGATTTCTACCCAACAAATGAACATGAGCATTGCCTTGCCAGTTATGGTGAACAACACAGCTCTGCCCAGTTCACCCGATGCCTCCACAGAGAGGCCACCCATTGACTCCCAGGACAACTGGAATGAAACTCTGAACGAATCTAAGGCAGTGGTAAGTTTAATGAAACTCTGGATCCTTTCTTTGACTCAAATGTTTTCACCTAAAGAGTTATGTGCTAAGATATACTATGTTCAAAGAACCATATTACACAAAAGCATAATACGCATCTGAGATGTTATGCTAGTGTCTGTAAGTATACCTAGGGATTACAGTTAGAATGAAAGGAAGAGATCTTTAGCATTTAGTGGAGGTAAATTCTTCCCCTACAATGATGAAAATCACCAAAAAGTAAGTTCTACAGATTTATGTCTATTTTCTCTTTCTTCACATATTTTTTATTGCCTTGCCTATAATGCCTTCTTCTTTGTAAGTTTGCTTTCTTCACAGGTTCTCAGTTAATTGTTTAGCTGGGGAAAGTGAATAAGGGAAACAGTATACTGGGCATATATTTAGGTCTTACTGATAAAATTGGTAGATTGAGGAACTGGAGAGAGGTAAGAGGAAAGGAACTGCCAATCATTTTCTTGTATCTTGAGTCCTCACGATAAAAACTCTTGAGTCTCTAGTCAAACAGTGAGTTTCTCTTTGTCCTCTAGGCTGCTGTGTATGACTGGAGTCCTGAAATTCAGGGGATCATCCTCAGCTCAGTCAACTATGGCTCATTCTTGGCTCCAATTCCCAGTAGCTATATGGCTGAAGTATTTGGAACCAGGTATTTGTCTGGTACCTGCATGTTTATTACCTCAGTCCTGTCCCTCTTCACTCCACTAGCAGCTGATACTGGAGTGACTGTGCTCATTGTCCTACGGGTCATCCAAGGCATGGTCCAGGTACCAAGACCTTTTCTAAGTACACATAGAATTAGGTTCCAAAATAACCTCAGATAGCCAAGAATCAACTTTTTATTTCAGGTTGTGTTATTAACAAGTCAGTATTCAATCTGGGCTAGATGGGCTCCACCACAAGAAAGGAGTCAACTCATCACCACTGCGGTAGCAGGTAATTGATACCGTAATTATCACCTTGTATACTCTGTCCCTTGTGGCTGAGCTGGTAAAGAATCTGCCTCAATGCGGGAGACCTGGGTTCGATCTCTGAGTTGGGAAGATCCCTTGGAGAAGGGGAAGGCTACACACTCTGGTATTCTGGCCTAGAGAATTTCATGGGCTATACAGTCCATGGGGTTGCAAAGAGCCGGACACCTACACAGCATTGGGTGGACTGGACAGATTTGGACATGACTTTTTAGCGACTTTCACTATCCTCTGTCCAAGAGTACTCTGCCACAGCCTATCAACAGAAGCCAAACCTTACACCCTAAGTACTTTGCCTCCCTGCTTTACAGGAGCTAACCTAAACTATCCTATCTTTCTTGATCATAACCAGATGCTTCCTGGGGACCATTCTTGCAAGTGCTTTTAATTTCATTTTAGTCTCAAAGCAATCTTACAACTCAGTAACATATAATTATTTCCATTTCACACATAAGGGAATAAGAGACACAAACAGACTGATGACTTTTCCAGAATCACACAGCTACTAGTGAAGGAACAGAATCTAACTTAGGCAGCTTGGGTTGCAGCTTAACTTTGTAATGATGTTGGTCTATAGGAAGCACCTAGAGTCTCGAGTCTGACCTTCTCTCACCCAGAACATCCTCACATCTTCTGTTTAGGGTCAGTGCTGGGCTGCTTCATCATCTTCCTCGTCGGTGGTTACCTCTGCCAGACTATAGGATGGCCTTATGTCTTCTATATCTTCGGTGAGTTTGTGCTTTTCAAATCTCAGAATTTTGTTTTATGACTGAGACTGCTGGGCATGATTTCTGTGATGCAGGTCATCTATGGTTAACCAAATCCTAGTAGATAATGTTCAGAGCTAATCATATGATGAATCTTGCAAGTGACATTTCAGTTTTAATATCCTGAGTGTAGAGCTAGAATAACCTGATGAGTTTAAAGGCATCATAATGTTCCTTCCTGCTTCTAAACTGAACCCACAAAGGACCTCAGAGGGATTTCTTTCATAAATGCTGCATATGTAATCTTAGTGAGATTATATTTTTGTTATGCTGTTTATTTAATGCTTCCTCAGTTGTTCAGTGGTAAAGAATCTGCCTGCCAACGCAGGCGACATGGGTTCAGTCCCTGGATCAGGAAGATCCCCTGGAGAAGGAAATGGCAACCCACTCCAGTATTCCTGCTTGGGAAATTCCATGGACAGAGGAGCCCGATGGGCTATGTACTTTTCATGGGGTTGCAAAAGAGTAGGACACGACTTAGCAACTAAACAACAAAAATTTATTCAGTACATTCTTTTAAATTTCTCTTATTACTACAACCAGAAAATTATGGGAATTTGACCTTCATGCATGCTCAGTTGCTCAGGTGTGTCAGACTCTTTGTGACCCCATGGACTATAGCCTGCCAGGCTCCTCTGTCCATGGGATTTCCCAGGCAAGAATACAAGAGTGAGTTGTCATTTCCTTCTCTAGGGGATCTGCCCGACAGGGGTTAAACTCCATGTCTCCTGCATTGGCAGGCAGATTCTTTATCTCTGCCACCTGGGAAACCCAATATGATGTAATCATAGGTAAAGTACTGATTGGAGTAGAGAGTCAATCAGTAGAGGCTGCAGGACAGAGCAGATCATGTGAGGCTCAAGAGTGGACAATAATACAGAGATGTTGGGAAAGTTCCTGAAGATCACAGTGTTCCAGAGGTGACATTCTACCACACAATTTTGCCTTTACCCAGCCCTGTGTGAAATCTTCCCAAATGCTTTCAGCTAATCTTTGTGTTTGTTTGATTTTTGAACATTCTCTGGAATCCCATCTGCAAACTGCCTGATTCCAGTGGAACTTACTGGTCTCTTTGGTGTTTTCATTAGAGGATAATAGTCTTAGATCCAGGATTCTTATAACACCAGGTCAGTAATTCTGCTGAGAATAAAAGTATATGAAGATTGTTTACTATACTATAGCATATCAGCCTTCAAGGCTCTGTCATGGAAACTTTCAGAAGGGCAGGTTACAAAATTTTGGGGGAATGAGAAAGGCTTACTGTGCTCCTGGTTTTGGGAAAAGGTAAATAATATACATAAAATAAGAACTCACTAAATATTGCTGAATCAGTGTTAACATCCTCCATCCTCAACGTGCAACAGTGCTCATTTTCATCTCTCTCACTCCCCTCCCCTCTTGCTTTTAAGTTCCTTGATGACAAGATCATGTCTTTATACTCATATTCTCAACATGTAGCAAAATGCCTTGTATATGGTGGCTGTTCTATATTTGGGAAGGACTGTATAAACAACAAGCTAACAAGTGAAGAGAAGACTCCCTTAAGATTCTAAAAAGGGAATGAATGTTTCCACTCAATACTAATAATGTTGAGTTGTCCAACACTGTAATAATGTATATATTACACAATTTCTTTACTGAGGATTAATTTCATTCTATATCCAGAAATTATCTGGATAATCAGCTGCATATATACTATATATACTGCTGCTAACCATTAAGTGTTAGAGATAAATCAGAAAAGATTTAATAAAACATAAACTTTGTGAAGCATGACTAGCAGGGGGATGCTGACTGGTAACTCAACAGTGAGGGCACTTTCAAGCACATGGGATGAACACACTAATAACTTTTAGCAACCAAGTATAGCCTTACTACTGGTGCATTTCAAAACCTCCCCAAACTCAGTGATTTTAAACAACCATTTAGTCTCTTAGTTTTGTGGGACAGCTCGGCAGGTCTGCTCTCTGTGTCTCTCATCTGCCTTAGAGAGCTGGAGCATGTTCTTCCCATGCCAATGGCTAAGGCACAGGAGGACAAGTGAAAAAACGCAGTGCTTCCTAAAGCCTAGCCTCTGAATTGCCCCGTGCCACTGGCAAAAGCAAGTTACATGGCCAAGACAAAAGTCTTGGTGGTAAGGAAGTACCCTCCATCTATGATAAGCCTATGCAAGGGATACGTGCAGGAAGGAAGGGAGTATGGGGCCATTAATGTTAACCACAGGAATCATCTCAAGGCAGAACCAAACTGATAGAAGTCCAATTCTGTGCTAAGTAGAACCTTTGTCTTTCTTTCTCTCTTTTTTAAGGTGGAATTGGCTGTGTCTCTTCTTTTCTCTGGTTTGCTGTCATTTATGATGACCCTGTGAATCATCCATTTATTAGCACTAGAGAGAAGGAATATATCGTCTGTTCACTGGCTCAAGAGGTGCACTGGGGAACTCCTCTGCCATTTCCCCGTGTCTGTCTGGATGTCTCAGTGGTGAAGACTTCAGTAGAGCAGAGCTCTGATCTTCAGATACATATCTGATATTGATATGTACTTTCCTCCAGGGTTCTCCACCAGGCTGGTCTCTTCCCACTAAAGCTATGATCAAATCACTACCACTTTGGAGCATTCTCATCTTTTACTTCAGTGATTACTGGCATTTTTTTGTCCAGACATCATATTTTCCAACATTCATCACCTCTATACTTCAAGCTAACATCAGAGATGTAAGTATGGAGAAAACTCATTCTGTTCTTCTGTTGCTCTATATATAATCCCTTCTTCTCTCTCCTACAGTTACAGGTTTAGGCCAAGGGTCTTCATGGAGGGAATGATACCTGATTCACTTGAATTCTGATTCAACTCAACGTGTCCTACTGCTTATTGGGGGCAGAATGGTATGGCTCTAGGTCAACCTGCCATTCATAGAATAGCATATTTTTAAGGGATCTATGCAGAAATTTTATGTTCAATCCAATCAACATTTGCAAACAAGACATTCTGCTGGCAGCATAAATGATAAAACAATAAAAATTTGCCTTTGAGAAGGCTGTGACAGAGAAGCATAAACAATGTTATGACATTAAAAGGACATAAAGTTCCAAATAGGACTTGTACCAAAAAGTTGTGGAAAATGTTTTTTTAGAAAAACAGTTTATTCCAGTGTAACATAAAGAAAAGTGTGAAAACTGCACATGTGTACAGCTGTCTATACAATATGTACACATTTTCTTTTTCTGTACACATTTTCACAAAGTGAACAGTTGCTCTGAATGGCTGAAAAGAGCCTATCAATTCCCGCCATCTGAGTGTCTTGAAATTGGTGAAGGGTGTATCATCTTCTAGCTTGTTAGTGACACTTCACTAGGCTACTGAATTAGAGTTTCATTCTTATCCTCTGTACAAAAGTGGGGCTCATCTGGTGAAACCATGTTAAGCGGTCAACAAAGAACTGACCTTTCCCAAGGTCAGAGTCTAGAGAGCATACATGCAAACAGTCTGGGGGTCCCGAGATCAGAAAGCCCAAGGACACAGTAGCTATGGGTCTTCCCAAAGGAGGAAGTGGGGAGCCAGCAGCAGGTAATTGAAACCAGAATCCTAGGCAAAGGAATCAGGAGACAGGAGGTCTAGACAAGCAGGATGCCAGTGCTGAGAGCTAGATACCCTGAGGCCGACTGTTGGAAGTGATTGGTCCCTGATGTGAAGTGGGGTAGGCTCTTTAATCTCAGAAGCCAAGGCTGAGGAAGAGGGTGATGAGGGAATGATTAGAAGGGCAACTTGAGAACAGACAGTAGGGTTTCCCCAGCTTCAGAAATCAAGAGGTCTTGAGTCCCATTGGTCTCAGGGTATTTTTCTCAGTAACCCTGACGGTCCTGGTTTGTTATTGTTTTTGTCACTACAGCTCTTTGCCCACTCTTTGTTGTGCCTGACTCTTTGTAACCTCATGGACTATAGTTGGCAAGGCTCCTCTGTCCATGGAATTTCCCAGGCAAGAATACTGGAGTGGGTTGCCATTTCCTTATCCAGGCTTTGGTATACTCATCTGTAGAATAAACATCTTGGATCATTTGACAGTGAGATCTTTTACATTGTCTGGATTATGTGAAACAAAGCATTTTGGATTTTCTTTAATAACATTTTGATTTAGGAATTGAAATAATATTTTAAAATTATATAAAAGATATGGTGAAAAATCTTACTCTCATTCCTGTCTCCAAACTGCCCTGTTTTCTCAGCCTTCTATTATGTTAAGATATGTCCCAATTTTGATGAGAATTTTTATCATGAATGGCTATTAAACTGTCAAATGCTTTTATTCTGCATCTATTGATTATGTGATTTTTACCATTCCTTCTGTTAACGTGATGTCTCACATTGATTGATTTGTGAATACTGACCCATCCTTGTATTCCTAGAATAAATCTTACTTGATCATTGGGTATGATTCTTTGTAATATCATCAAATTTGGTTAATATTTTGTTTAGGGTTCTTCTATATTAATCAGGATATTGGCCTGTAATTTTATTTTATTGTAGGGTTTTTATCTGGTTTTGGTATAGGGTAATGGTGGCCTCATAGAATGAATTTGGGAGTGTTTCCCCCACCCCTTCCATTTTTTTGGAATGGTTTGAGAAATGTAGGTATGAGCTCTTCTTTTTATGTTTGATAGAACTCCCCTGTGAAGCCATTTTGTCCTGGATTTTTGTTACTGGGAGTTTATTATTTTAATTACAAATTCAATTTCATCACTACTGATTGGTCTGTTCAGATTGTCTATTCTTGGTTCAGTCGTGTATGTTACTAGAAATGTATCTATTTCGTCTAGATTGTCCAATTTGTTGGCATATAACTGTTCATTTTATTCTTTTTTTAATGTATTTATGGTATTGAGTGTTATTTTTCCTCTTTGATTTCTTATTTTGAGTCCTCTCTCTTTTCTTCTTGGTAATCTTGGCTCTTTATCAAGTTTGTTTATCCTTTGGAAAAACCAACTTTTCGTTTCACAGATCTTTTCTATAGCTATTTATTTCTGATCTATATTTTATTTCCTTTTTAATTTTTATTATTTCCTTCCTTCTGCTGACTCTGGACACTTTTTGTTCTTTCAAATACCAGATTTTGAGATTTTTCTTGAGAAAGGCCATAAACTTTGCTCTTAGAACTGTTTTTTTTTCCCCCTTGAATGATAAATGCTTTACAGAATTTTATTGTTTTCTGTCAAATCTCAACATGAATCAGCCATAGGTATACATATCAATTCAGTCACTCAGTTGTGTCTGACTCTTTGCGACCCCATGAATTGCAGCACGCCAGGCCTCCCTGTCCATCACCAACTCCTGGAGTTCACTCAGACTCACATCCATCGAGTCTGTGATGCCATCCAGCCATCTCATCCTCTGTCGTCCCCTTCTCCTCCTGCCCCCAATCCCTCCCAGCATCAAAGTCTTTTCCAATGAGTCAACTCTTCATATGAGGTGGTCAAAGTACTGGAGTTTCAGCTTTAGCATCATTCCTTCCAAAGAAATCCCAGGGTTGATCTCCTTCAGAATGGACTGGTTGGATCTCCTTGCAGTCCAAGGGACTCTCAAGAGTCTTCTCCAACACCACAGTTCAAAAGCATCAATTCTTCGGCACTCAGCTTTCTTCACAGTCCAACTCTCACATCCATACATGACCACAGGAAAAACCATAGCCTTGACTAGATGGACCTTAGTCGGAAAAGTAATGTCTCTGCTTTTGAATATGCTATCTGGGTTGGTCACAACTTTTCTTCCAAGGAGTAAATGTCTTTTAATTTCATGGCTGCAGTCACCATCTGCAGTGATTTTGGAGCCCCCAAAATAAAGTCTAACACTGTTTCCCCATCGATTTCCCATGAAGTGATGGGACCGGATGCCATGATCTTAGTTTTCTGAATGTTGAGCTTTAAGCCAACTTTTTCACTCTCCTCTTTCACTTTCATCAAGAGGCTTTTTGGTTCTTCATTTTCTGCCAGAAGGGTGGTGTCATCTGCATATCTGAGGTTATTGATATTTCTCCCTGCAGCCCCTCCTTTTGAAACTCCCTCCCATCTCCCTCCCCATCCCATCCCTCTAGGTTGATACAGAGCCCGGGTTTGAGTTTCCTGAGCCATACAGCAAATTTCCGTTGGCTATGTATTTTACATAAGGTAACGTAAGTTTCCATGTTACTCTTTCCATACATCTCACCCTCTCCTCCCCTCTCCCTATGTCCATAAGTCTATTCTGTATGTCTGTTTCCCCATTGCTGCCCTGGAAGGAAATTCTTCAGTACCATTTTTCTAGATTCTGTATATGTGCATTAGAACATGATATTTATCTTTCTCTTTCTGACTTACTTCACTCTGTGTAGTAGGTTCTGGGTTCGTTCACCTCATTAGAACTGACTCAAAGGTGTTCTTTTTTATGGCTGAGTAATATTCCACTGTGTATATGTACTACAACTTCTTTGTCCATTCATCTGTCGATGGGCATCTAGGCTGCTTCCATGCTATAGCTATTGTAAGTAGTGCTGCCATGAACAATGGGATACAAGCGTCTTTTTCAATTTTGGTTTCCTGAGGGTATATGCCTAGGAGTGGGATTGCTGGGTCATATGGTGGTTTTATTCCTAGTTTTTTAAGGAATCTCCATACCATCTTCCATAGTGGCTGTATCAATTTACATTCCCACCAACAGTGCAAGAGCATTCCCTTTTCTTCACACCCTCTCCAGCACTGATTGTTTGTAGACTTTTTGATGATGGCCACTTTGACTGGTGTGAGGTGATCTCACTGTAGTTTTGATTTGCATTGCTCTAATAATGAGTGATGCTGAGCATCTTTCCCTGTGCTTGTTAGCCATCTGTTTGTCTTCTTTGGAGAAATGTCTGTTTAGGTCTTTTCCCCACTTTTTGATTGGGTTGTTTTTCTGGTATTGAGTTGTATGAGCTGCTTGTATTTTTGGAAATGAATCCTTTGTCAGTTGTTTCATTTGCTATTGTTTTCTCCCCTTCTGAGGGTTGTCTTTTCACTTTGTTTATAGTTTCCTTTGCTGTGCAAAAGCTTTTATGTTTAATCAGGTCCCACTTGTTCACTTTTGTTTTTGTTTCCATTACTCTAGGAGATTGGTCATCGGAGAGGGCAATGGCACCCCACTCCAGTACTCTTGCCTGGAGAATCCCGTGGACAGAGGAGCCTGGTGGGCTGCAGTCCATGGGGTCACTGAGAGTTGGACATGACTGAGTGGCTTCCCTTTCAATTTTCACTTTCATGCGTTGGAGAAGGAAATGGCAACCCACTCCAGTGTTCTTGCCTGGAGAATCCCAGGGACAGCGGAGCCTGGTGAGCTGCCATCTATGGGGTCGCACAGAGTCAGACACGACTGAAGCGACTTAGCAGGAACAGCAGCAGGAGGTGGGTCATAGAGGATCTTGCTTTGATTTATGCTGTCTTCTGCCTATGTTTTCCTCTTATAGTTTTATAGTTTCTGGTTTATATTTAGGTCTTTAATCCATTTTGAGTTTACCTTTGTGTATGGTGTTAGGGCATGTTCTAATTTCTTTCTCTTACATATAGCGGTCCAGTTTTCCCAGCACCATTTATTGAAGAGGCTGTCTTTGCCCCATTGTATGTTCTTGACTCCTTTGTCAAAAATAAGGTACCCATAGGTGCATGGGTTTATTTCTGGGCTTTCTATCTTGTTCCATTGGTCTATATTTCTGTTTTTGTGCCAGTACCATACTGTCTTGATGACTATAGCTTTATAGTATAATCTGAACTCAGGAGGGTTGATTTCCCCCAGCTCCATTCTTCTTTCATAAGACTGCTTTGGCTATTAGGGGTCTTTTGTGTTTCCATATGAATTGTGAAATTTTTTGTTCTAGTTCTGTGAAAAATGTCATTGGCAATTTGATAGGGATTGCACTAAATCTGTAGATTGTGTTTGGTAGCATAGTCATTTTCACAATGTTGATTCTTCCTATCCAGGAACAGGACTATCTCTCCATCAGTTTATATCATCTTTGATTTCTTTCATCAGTGTCTTATAATTTTCTGTGCACAGTTCTTTTGTCTCCTTAGGTAAGTTTATTCCTAGATATCTTTTTGTTGCAATGGTGAATAGGATTTTTCCCCTTAATTTCTCTAATTTTCATTGTTAGTATATAAAAATGCAAGTGATTTCTGTGCATTGGTTTTGTATCCTGCAACTCTGCTTAATTCACTGATTAGTTCTAGTAAATTTCTGATACTATCCTTAGGGTTTTCTATGTACAGTATCATGTCATCTGCAAACAGTGAGAGATTTACTTCTTTTTTCCAATCTGGATTCCTTTTCTTTTTCTTCTCTGATTGCTGTAGCTAGGACTTCCAGAACTATGTTGAATAATGGTAAAAGTGGACACCCTTGTCTTGTTCCTGATTTTAGGGGAATGCTTCAGTTTTCCACCATTGAGAATAATGTTTGCTATAGGCTTATCATATATAGGGCTTCTCTCCTTGCTCAGTTGGTAAAGAATCTGCCTGCAATGCAGGAGACATGGATTCAATTCCTGGATTGGGAAGATCCCCTGGAGAAGGAAATGGCAACCCACCCCAGTATTCTTGCCTGGAGAATCCCATGGACAGAGGAACCTGTGGGCTACAGTCCATGGGGTCACAAGAGTCGGACATGACTGAGTGACTTTCACTATTGCTACAATACTATCATAAATGGCCTTTACTAGGTTGAGGTAGGTTCCCTCTATGCACATTTTTTCAAGAGTTTTAATCATAAATGGGTGCTGAGTTTTGTCAAAGGCTTTTTCTGCATCTATTGAGATTATCATTGAAGGTTTTTTATCCTTCAATTTGTTAATGATTTGCATATACTGAATAATCCTTGCATCCCTGGAATAAACCTAACTTGATTATGGTGTATGAGCTTTTTATGTGTCGCTGAATTCTGTTTGCTAAAATTTTGTTGAGGATTTTTGCATCTATGTTCATCACTGACTTTGGCCTGTAGTTTTCTTTTTTTGTGTTGTCTTTGTCTGGTTTTAGTATCAGGGTGATGGTGGCCTTGTAGAATGAGTTTGGAGTGTTCCTTCCTCTGAAATTTTTGAAACAGTTTTAGAAGGATAGACATTTACTCTTTTCTGAATGTTTAATAGAATTCTCCTGTGAAGCCATCTGGTCCTGGGCTTTTTTTTTTGGGAGATTTTTGACCCCAGCTTCAATTTCAGTGCTTGTGCTGTTGCTACTAAGTCACTTCAGTCGTGTCCGACTCTGTGTGACCCCATAGACGGCAGCCCACCAGGGTTCCCCGTCCCCAGGATTCTCCAGGCAAGAACACTGGAGTAGGTTGCTATTTCCTTCTTCAATGCATGAAAGTGAAGAGTGAAAGTGAAGTCACTCAGTGTCCGACACTTCACGACCCCATGGACTGCAGCCCACCAGGCTCCTCCATCCATGGGATTTTCCAGGCAAAAGTACTGGAGTGGGGTGCCATTGCCTTCTCTGTCAGTGCTTGTAGTGTGTTGTTACGATTTCTATTACTTTCCTGGCTCATTCTTGGAAGATTGAACTTTTCTAAGAATCTGTCCATCTGTCCATTTCTTCCATGGTATCCATTTTATTGCCATATAGTTGTTCATAATAGTTTCTTATAATCCTTTGTAATTCTGCATTGTCTGTTGTAACCTTTCCTTTTTCATTTCTAATTTTGATGTGATTCTTTTTTTTCTTGATGAGTATGGCCAAAGGTTTGTCAATTTTATCTTCTCAAAGAACCAGCTTTTAGTTTTTTAATCTTTAGTATTGTTTCTTTCATTTATTTTTATTTCTGCTTGGATCTTTATGATTTTGTTCCTTCTATTAATTTTGTTTTTTTTTTTTGTTCTTTTTCCAGTTGTTTTAGGTGTAAAGTTAGGTTGTCTATTAGATGTTTTTCTTGTTTCTTGAGGTAGGATTGTATTGCTATAAACTTCCCTCTTAGAACTGCTTTGGCTGCATCCCATAGGTTTTGAGTTGTCGTGTTTTCATTGTTTTCTTAGAATTGCTTTTGCTGCATCTCATAGATTTTGGAGTATTGTGGTTCCATTTTCATTTGCCTCAAGGTACTCTGATTATCTCTTTGATTTCTTCATTGACACTTTTTAAAAAGTAGAATGTTCTTTAGTCTCTACATGTTTGTTTTTCCTATTTTTTCTTCCTATAATTGATTTCTAGTTTCATACCATTGTGGTTGGGAAAAATGCTTGATACAATTTCTATCCTGTAAAATTTGTTGAAACTTGTTTTGTAGCCTGACATGTGATCCATTCTGGAGAACTTTTCCAGTGCAACTTTTCAATGTGCATTCTGCTGTTTCTGGATGGAATGTCCTGTAAACCCAACTGGTCTATTGTGTCATTTATGACCACTGTTTCCTTACTGATTTTCTGTCTGAATTATCTGTCCATTAATGTAACTGATGTATTAATACTATTATTGTATTATTGTCAATTTCTCCCTTTATGTCTGTTAATATTTGCTTTACATATTTAGGTGCTCCTATTGCATATATGTTAGAAAGTGTTGTATCTTCTTGTATTGATCCCTTTATCATTATATAATCCCCTTTGGTTTTTTGTTCCAGATTTTGTTTTAAAGTCTACTTTGTCTAATATGAGTGCTGCTACCACCATTTTATCATGCTGTTTTCATGAAATATCTTTTCTCATCCCCTCACTTTCAATCTGTATGTGTCTTTTAACTCTGAAATGAATCTCTGCAGGCAGCATACAGATGGGTCTTGATTTTTAATCCAATTGCCTGCCCTGTGTCTTTTGTTTGGAGCATTTAGCCCATTGACATTTACAGTGATTATTGGTAGATATATACTTATTGCCATTTTGTTACTTGTTTCCTGGTTGTTTTTGTAGTTCTTTCCTACTCCTTTATTTTTAGTTTATTACGTTGTGGTTTGATGTTTTAGTGGTATCTTTGTGTTCCTTTCTCTCTCTCTCTCTCACGTGCTTTTTTTTCTCCTTCTGTATCTTCTGTAGGTTTCTGATTTGTGGTTACTATAAGGCTCATGTATGTTTACCTGTATCTACTTGTTTTAAACTGGTAGTCATTTAAGTTCAAACGCATTCTAAAAGATTTACAATTTTACTCCCTTCCTCCATGCTTTGTATTTTTTACATTCCATATTTTACATCTTTATGCGTATCCTTTCACTTTTTAATAGTTGATTTTACATTTCTTTTTTCGTCTTTTAATATTCATGCTAGACTATTTAAGTGGTTGATCTACAGCCTTTACTATTTTCTTTTACCAGTAGGACTTATGCTTTCCTACAGATTTTTACTTCTTATTGTAGCCTTTTCTTTTCACTTAGAGAGGACATTTTAACATTTCTTTTTGGGTAGGTTTAGTATTGATTAACTCTTAGTTTTTGCTTGTCTAAGAAGTTTTCTCTCCTTCAATTCTAAATGATAATCTTGCAGGGTAGAGTATCTTAGTTGCAGGTTTTCCCCCTTCAGCACTTTAAATACATCATGCCATTTCTTTTTGAGACCAAAAGGAAGTTTCTGCAAAGTTTCTGCAGGAAATCAGCCAATAGTCTTACAGGGGTTCCCTTGTATATAACTGCTTTTCTCTTGCTGCCTTTAGAATTATCTTTTCATCTTTAATTTTTGTCCCTTTGATTATAATATGTCTTGGTGTGGCTCTGTTTAGGTTCATGTTGTTTGGAATGCTTTGTGCTTCTTGTACCTGGATATATTTCTTTCTTCAGGTTTGGAAAGGTTTCTGCCACAATTTTATCAAATATACACATTTTTGACCTCTCTCTCTTTTTGTTCTTCTTCTTCTGGGACTCTTGTAGTACAAATCATTAGATCTCTTAAACTCTTTCTTTTTGCAGCTCTGATTGCTGATTTCCATTATTCTATCTTCCAGATAACATATGCATTCTTCTGTATCATCTAGTCTGTTAATTCTTTTCAGTGTGTTTTTAATTTCAATTATTGTATTCTTTAGTTCTGGCTGGCTCTTTTTAAAAATATTTTTTATCCCATTAAAATTTATTTTTCTAATTCAGATTAGCATTCTTATTAATAGTTATTTGAACTCTGATACATTATTTGTTTTTCTCAGGGGTTTTCATATCTTTCCTTTGAATTAAATTCCTCTGTCTTTTCATTTTGCTTAATCTTCTCTGTATCTATGAAATTGAGTGAAACAGTTACCCATCTCAAACTTGAAGGAGTGTCCTTATGTAGAAGCATCCCTGTGCAGTCTGTTGTGCCCAGTGTCTTTGGTGGGAAAGCTAGGTTCAGTGTTGAACATGAATCACTCTTCCCCATGGTTTGCTGGTAGCTATCACGAGAGTAGGAGGTAGAACTAGAGATAGAAGGGCTACAGAAAAAGCCAGTTGTGAGCCAGGGCTTCTCCTCAGTTTGACAGCCAACACCACACTGTTTGTGTGGGGGGTGCGTCGGTAGGTGGGTCCCCAAGTTTCTGGCTCAAAAGCCTTGACGGTTGGTCTGATCTGGTTACATTCCTTCTGTGTGTGCTCTCCCCACTCTCAGCACTGGCACCCTCACCCAGGGAGAAACAGTGCTGGAGCAAGAGGAGCTGAAGTGGGTGCTTGGCATGAGTTGGGGTGTGGGCTGTAGTAGTCCCAGCACCAGTCAGAGTCCTGGACAGCTTCTGATCTGCTGCCTTCATAGGCACCAGCAATGTTCAGATGTTATGCTTAGTCTGAGCTGTCTCTCTCCCTCACAACTGCATACTCTTCTCAGGCATGGCAGCCCTCTCCCCAGTGTGGAGCTGCATTGGGAGCAAGAGGGGCTGCAGCAGGTGCTCTGCTCAGGTTGATGTGTGTGTTACCCAGTGGTGGGAAACCAGCCAGAGTCCTTGTCAGTTTCAATCTGCTTCTTCTGCCTTTTTCGGGACTAAGCAGGGTGTGCATTCTCTTCCTAAATGGAGTCTAGGTTTCTCTTTTTCTTCTTTTTTAATAGTCCAGCTATCAATCCCACTATTTTTCAAAATATCAGCTAAGGGGGGATTGTCCTATTGGTGTCAGACCCCAGGGTGTAGCACTCAGTATGTGGTTCTCACCACTCACTCCCCAGGAGCATCTCCGAACCTGTGTAATTCTCCCTCTTCTGTGTACCCTCCTAAGGATGCAAGTCCTGATCTGATCACTTCTCTTCATTTCTACCCAATTCTGTGTGGATCTTTCTTAGAGTGCTGGTTGGATAGCAGTCTTTCTGCCAGTCTCCAGTTTGTTTTCAGTGAGAATTTTTCCACATGTAGTTGTATTCTTGATGTGTTCATAAGGAGGTGAACTTTGCATCCTCTTACTCCACCATCTTGATCTCCCTCCTCTATAAACTTTTATATTTATCAACAAATTGCCTTCCATGGGGCATTAATATTTGGAAGTGCCTTATTCCCCTTGGCATCACCACAGGTCATATCAAAAACTGATGCACTCTTGGCAATTTGACAAAATCTTATCTCACAGTAATTTTACTATTATGAGGTTGGTTACCTTTTAATACGTTTAGGAATAACTTTTTTTTTTTTGGTAACTTGTCTTTCATACCCTTTGATGATTTTTCTACCTAGCTTTTGTTCTTTTTAATATCTATTTCCACCAGATCCTTACATATGACAACATTAGTCCATTCTTTTTCAAATTGAACTTAATGTATATTTTTCCTCAGACACTAAAATTATATTGGCTCATTCCAATAACTTAAGTCTTTATTAAAAGTGCTATGTATATACAAGAAAAGCTATAGATGTAGACAATCCACCCAGGGATCAATCTATGTCATGGTGGCTGTAGTGAGGCATGTGCTTCACCTCAGTTCTGGTTCTCAGACTGGGATAGTGTCAGCCCCTGCCGTTTGCTTCTGCCTGTATCTGTCTTGTCCCTGGAGGTCTACTGGCAGATTTTCTCCTCTCCAGAAAAATCCTCAGACTCAATACCATCAGGAAACTCTTCACTGCTATAGGTAAGAACTGAGGTGGATACAGGGGGTGGATGTGGGACGCTCAGGGAAGCTTCCTATTCACTCTTTGTTCTCTTGCCCCAGGGGTTCTCCTCCCAGCTGTGCTCTTCACATCTGTTTTCTGGGTTAGATCCAGCTTCAGCACCACCATAGCCTTCTTGACAATATCTTCTGCCATCAAAAGCTTCACCCAATCAGGAGCCCTTGTCAACTTCATGGATATTGCTCCTCGGTAGGGACCCCTTTGCCTGATCCTCACAGAAGTTCAGTTCATATCCAGTAATCTGCTCTGACACACACGAGTAAAATGTGACATGTACTATGGGTCATAGGAAATTTCAGCACCACTCCTCATCCAAATAACTCCTGGAAGGGACCCAAAGCTCGTCAACCACTATTAAATCAGTTTTTCCAGATGAAAACAGGAGTCAGTGGCTGCACTCACAGTTCAATTGTGGGAGACTCATGCCAATCTCTTTCTGTTGGGGAATGCAGAAGTTACACAGGACTGGGTCACTGAAAGGACTCATAAACTTCAGAGGGTATGCTTATGTAAGCCTTTAATATAGGTAGAGGATAGCAGGAGAAACATTTACCTCTGATATAGGAAATATCAGAGATGACTGAGACTTCCAAATGTAGCTCCCAGGGACCATCCACGGACCGTTCACAGTCAACAGGACACACTTCATCTTCAGATAATGAACCACCAAATTACATGGGAGATACCTTGGTCTTAGGGGAGCCAATGTCTCATCCAATGAGAGATCTTTTACCTAAAAACAAGGCTTCTTAGCAGAAGCCAAGAGAACATATAAAGTAGGTGCCAACCATCAATTTGTGCATTTGGTATAAAGAATGTTGACAAGTTAGTACAGTTTATACCCCCTGGAAATCCCAGGGGTATAAATCCCCAGTATGCATCACTAGTCAGTACACTTCACTCAGGTTTGACTAAGGACCAACACAGCCCCAGGAATCCCCAGATAAACACAGAGTTGCAACAGATCAGTTGATATAAACTCTATGCTTACACAGGAATATTGCTTTCTCCAGGTACAGTGCCTTACTCAGGGCACTATCACAGATCTTTTCTTACCTGGCAGGAGCCATCTCTTCCACGGTCAATGGATTTTTGATCAGTCAGGTAAGGTAAAATGTTCTGATGATGATGATAGTCACAAAAGTCAACTAGAAAGGTCACCCAGCCTCTCATTCTCACCCTAGGCTCATTTCAGCAGATAAATCACCACATGTTCAGGGTATGAAGTGAAGGAGAATGCTCCATTGTATGAGTTTATGCCTTATGAGTTGTTATAAGATGAGTTTCTTATGCTAATCATCAAATTTTCTAGGAATAATCACAGCATTTATTGTAAAGTATAGAATAGCCAACATTCTGATTTGCCTGGGGCTGAGGGCTTTCCTGGGATGTGAAGCTTTTAATGCTAAAACCTTGAAAGTTCCAGGCAATTCGGAAAGAGTTGGTTATCCTATGTAGGAACCCAACAAATATTTATAGAACAAATGAGTGAGATGCTGAGTAGATAACAGAGTGAAAGCGCAATCTGCACCTTACACATATGTTCACCAGGAGTTAGTACAGCAAATCCTCTGCCCAGTATTGCTTACATAGTGTTTTTACACTCATACAACCTTCTGTCCTGGGAGGTGGATTTAAAGTTGTCAGAATAAACAAATTCATCTGATGACAACTTCATTATGACTCAGACTTGGTACAGACTTTTTGTGAGAAATATGTATATGACATTCACATGACAATCATTCTTTAAGTTTCTTGCGGTTTCTACCAGTAAGCCAGGAAAATGAATAGAGAATAACAAAGAAAGGGTATTTTTTTTTTGACGTGAAGTCCTTTCTTTGTTTGAAGCTTCAGTTCTCTTCCAGCCCCTAAGACACTGTCAGAAAATGGCTGTTTAAAATAGAAATTCTCAAATTGCCCTTCTTTCCCTTGTTACTCACGTATTCATTCAACAAGTATACAATGAATATTGGAATGGGCCATGCAATGTTTAAATGAATAAAACAAAAGTCCCTGCCCTTGTAAGGTTGATATGGTAGGGGAAAAAAACAACAGAAAACTAATAAGCTAAACAAAAACATGATCTACTGAATGATGGTACGTGCTAAGAGAAAAAGTAAGGCAAGAGAGGAGAGAAGGGAATATAAGGGGGTGGGGTTACAGTTTTAAATGGGGTGGCTGAAAAAGGAAGAATGGGAAGAATGGGAAGTAAGCAAGAATGGGAAGCAAGCACATGGGTGAGACAAGTGGCTACCTGAGGGGAGTAACATTCCAGCAGAGGGAAAGGTCTGGGCACCAGAAATTCTAGGAACAACCAGGAATATATAATTTAGGGCAGAGTTGGGGGTGGGGTCAGTGGAACATGGTGCCAGAGCCTTTCTGCAGCAGGATGGACAAGAACAAGGAGACTGTTGATAACTTGTGGTTTCCTGCCTCCAGGATCCAGAGCTTGGTTGGAGAAATGTCTTCTTACTTTCAGCTGCTGTGGGCGTATTAGGCCTGATTTTCTACCTCATTTTCGGCCAAGCAGAAGTGCAGGACTGGGCTAAATGCAGACAGGCACCCACTTCTGAGCGAACCGAGTGATGCCTCAGAAGCCAGCGCTTAGTTGTTCACTGTTTGCCCTCCTGGACATTCCCTTTCATACCTGCTTGACTAATTAGCCTTTCAGATTGAATTGGCTTTACTTCTTGTATCTTCTCTGATATACTATGTCATACTGAAAATGCTGCCTGGAGATTTTACAAGGGATGGTGAGGGGAAGGTTAGTTATTTAACTCTAAGCTCCTGAGAGCATAGATGTATCTGAATTTCTATGTGTTCCCCACTCTTTTCACTGTTATTGCAACATATTTGGTAGAGACGAAATACATATTTCTTAAAGTGGCACAGAGCTCCTAAAACCCTTGTTAATTTCTTGATTGATAGGGAAGAGAGGAGAATCCTTTGTTATAATATTTGGTCTTAGGCCTTGGTTCCAGACAGAAGAGCTTCTATGACCCTCGGTATCTCTGGAGTGACCAAGGTGTGTCTGGGGTATACAAATGAGATGACTGGGGGCTGGGGGCTCTAGATAGCTTCAGGATGGGGGTCTTTTGCCAAAAGACCAAGACGTGATGAGAAGGTTGGAACTTGCAGCTGTGCCATCCCACATCTGGGGAGGGGAGAGGGGCTTGGGATTTAGTTATTCATCAATGGCCAGTGAATTAATCAATTATGCCTACACAATAAAAATCTCTGTAAACACCCTAGCAGTGGGGTTCTGAGGATTTCTGGGATGGTAAACACACAGAGGTTCTGGGAATGGTGCACCCGGAGAGGGCATGCAAGCCCTGCATCCCTTCCCACATAGCTTGAAGCCCTATGCATCTTTTCTGTTTGACTGTTCCTCAGATGCATCCTTTAGTATAGAAACCATTAACAGTAGGTAAACAATTTTCCTGAGTTCTGGGAGTCAGTCTAGCAAATTATCAAATTTGGGGAGGGGCCATGGGGAACCTGAGTTCTGAAAATAAACAGAAGTCTGGGTACCTTGGGCACCCATTATTTTGATTGGTGTCTGAGTAGCTGTTATCAAAATTGAATTAAGTAGGATCTTGGTGTCCACAGAAAACTGGAGAACTGCTTGGTGTGGAAAACCCATATTTGCTGTGACAGTGTTGTAAATAGAGAAACAATCTTTCTTTAGTTATCCAGATATAAACTAGAGAGGCTAGAGGACAATTTCTTACCAAAGCAAAAGAGGACACCAGAACCACAGGGAGTGAAGACTGAAAATCACAATAGGACTTGTATCCAAACATCCAGAAGATGAATCCTGAGCACTACTATCAAAAGAAAGTCCCAAACAATGGAAGCCACAGTGTATAAATCCAAAGTCCTGGACCAGGAAGACAGAGCAGGGAATTAAGTCAGGAGGGATACAGGGCCATTCTGAGGCTTGGCTTGGATAGGATGCCCAGGTGAGAAATGTCAAAGCAGAATGGACACTAAAGACTGAATCCATTTTAGAATACTCCCAGGTGGTGCAAAAGAATCTGCCTGCTAATGCAGGAGATGCAAGAGATGCAGGTTCGAACCCAGGATTAAGAGGATCCCCTGGAGCAGGAAATGGCAAGCTACTCCAGTATTCTTGCCTGGAAAATCCCATGGACAGAGGAGCCTAATGAGCTACAGGCCATTGGGCCACAAAGAATCAGACTCGACTGAGCATGCACACACACACTCATACTCTCTCTCTCACACACACATGGCTGTCTCTTTGCTGTGCACCTGTAAATATCATGACATTGTTAATCAGGTATGCTCCAATACAAAATAAAAAGTTTTTTAAAAATGACTGAATCCATTTTAACAAGAGTAAGAAACATACCTGCAGTGAATGGGGTGGGGTAATAGACTTCAACTATTTCAGACAACTTGCTTTCTATGGAGGCTAGCTGTGGAATCAGAACCCCCTCTTAATACTGCAGTGCTGGGGTGCTCTCCAGGGTCAGCTCTTTCCTTCTTTCTGGCCATCATGACCTCTGCCTCACATCTGGCTTGCAGCACCATGCAGATCCCTTGAATCTTGGTGAACAGACATTGTCCAGTTTCTCCCCTATTCCTTCAAACACCTGTTCATGCCGCCACTCCTGTCTCTGATGGCCTTGCTCTGCTCCTATGCTGGAATTCTGCCTGCCTTCAGAGGGCCTCATTTAATATGCACCTGTTGACATGTCTTCCAAAAATGAGTACAATTCCTGTGCTGGCTTGACTCCATCCCAAATATTTGGACAGTGTATATGGTATATCTGCTTTCATTAATCCCTCATGTGGGCAACATGAACACCAAATAAATATTCATCAACACATAACATGGAGCAATGGCAGAGACCAAAACCAGATATAGCTTCAATTTCTCAGGAGGGTGGATGACTTTGAATCAAAATGCCACTCAACTGAATGTGCGATGTCTGTGGAATGAAATCATGAGAGGTACACCAGGCCATGAGAGTGAATGATAAAGGCATATGCACACGTCTGAAGATGAGGAAGGGCCCCCATAACAAAGTTTCAATTTTTGCTAGGATCTGAAGAACAATAGTTAATTGATACAGAAGGTAGATGGAGAGAACATTCTAGAAATGTGGTATAAAATAAGAAAAGATTGGTGGCAGGAGGGAGCTGGGAAGGCCTACCGAGTGGTTTTATTCTACGTTGCCTCCTATTTGGAAGGGGTAAGAGAAAGGTCTAAAGTGCTCTTGTCAGATAAGAGGACCAAAAAGTAGTAACACACCCTGCAGGTAGCCAGGCAAGGTGATCACCTCCCACAGAGTAATGCCAGTGTGACACATTAGTCCACAACTGCTTCATTTATGACAGTTCCCTCTACCTTGTATGACTGTAAATGTCTAAGGTTTAGGAACCATGGCATACACTATTTTGTAATATCTTTAACACAGAAGATATTAGCACCTTGTACACAGTAAGTGCTAATAAACTTGTGTGTGTGTGTGTATAAAATACTTGTTGAATCCCTGTATGAGTCAACAATGAAATGACTTTGGGGCGATACGAGAAATAAGTTAGGAAAGAAATGATGGGGAAAAAGGATCCTATTTTGATCCAATTTTTCTTTAAATCCCTTTGTTTTACAAAATAGAATCACTTACACCCGTGGACTCTCTTCCTTATCGCATCTGGTATTTAGATATTGAGAGACTAGGTCTGCTCCATTCCATAGCTATCACACAGTCAACTCCAGGCTCTCATCGGTGATGGTTTAAGATGTTTGCCATCAGGGCACAGAGTTTCTTTATTTATGAGCCAACCATGTCTGCCTTTATTCACCTCTTTTTCTTCTCTAGACCCTTTTATTTCTTTCTAATCTGTCACTTTTAGTTGCTTCTGAAAACAAGTGATTTCTCCCTGGGCCTGACTTATATTGGGTTGGCAAACAGGTTTGTTCATTCAATACTTTATTCAATAAAGTTCTTGGTGAAAATATAAAAAAAAGTGTCTTTTATTTTTACTTAACATTGGACAAACTTTTGGCCAGCCTAATAGTTTTGTCCCTTACTTTAAGGCTGTCCTTAAGCACAGAAAATTTCTTCAATTTTCCAGTAGCCCATACATCTAGGACATGGAGGAGTAAGAGATGCAAATTGTGGAAAAGCTCTTTCACAAAGTCTTAGAATAAAATCTTATCTTCTTGTGCTTGTTTTTGGTTCATTTTACTATCTTTTATAAAGCAATTAATGCAGAGTAGAAGACAAATAAATCTGAGTTTAAATTTCAGATGTGTTATAAACAATACATGGATAAAAGAGATGGCCACAGCGTGTGCATGGTGGCAGGAGGTGGGGGTGGGGACTGGCTTCCTTGGAATCTCCATGCCATCTTCCTCCTTGGGTTGGTGACTGGAAGTCGACAACCCTCAGTCCCAACTCAAGTGCTGGTCCCTCTCCCCTACAATAAAGAGTTTAGTCTCAGGCTCTCTAAACACTCTGTTTTACACTAAGTTGTGTAGAGCAAGCAAAAAGCACACACAATGTCACTGCTAAGTCCTGATATCCAGTGGATATAAGGAAGTTTTATATAACAGTTCTAAGGAATAGTCCCACTTAGTATATTTTTCAAGTTGCTTCCTTTGTCCGAATTACAGGTTATCCTAGGTATTTGTTACACTTTCTCCTCTTGACTTAAAAATGGTGCATTTTTGTTCTCTTTCATTGTCCCTACTCTCACAAGTTCCCATGTCAATATCTTGCTAGGTCCAGGCATGTGGTATGAAATCACCCACCATCTGCTCTAGACCTATGCTATAACTTGAAAACAAAGACACTGCACACTCTTGGGGTCTGGGATGCAGGTAGTTTAATATTGCTTCCCTCCCTAATAAGAACACATTTTATCCACAGCACACTTTTTTGTATTTGACCAAATTCCCATTTTCTGTAACTAATATTATTACAAAGAAAATGACAACGAAACTTCTCGTGACTCTCCACCAACCACACACACTGGTCCCACTCAGAAGCATCCCAGTCCTTTCAAAGAGCAAGCTAGCAAAACGTGTGGCAACTGTTAACAGTGCTATCTGGAAAACTGGATGGAAACCCAGTTTCGACTGGCTAGCAGGTGTCCAGATTAATTCATCTGCTGTAATGTTTTCCAAAACCCAAAAAGGAAAGTGGCCAAGGTGCTTGCTTTGGATATCAATCAGGGAGCCTATCTGGGCAACAGTGAGGAAGGCACACTTGAAACATGGCCATTCACACAAGTGGACATTTTCTGGGTTTCCCAGTAGAAACAGTTACACTGCCTAATAACTCTCAATAAGTACCCCACATGTGTTTCTACATGTTGTTGCTGCTAAGTCACTTCAGTCGTGTCCGACTCTGTGCGACCCCATAGACGGCAGCCCACCAGGCTTCCCCGTCCCTGGGATTCTCCAGGCAAGAACACCGGAGTGGGTTGCCATTTCCTGCTCCAGTGCATGAAAGTGAAAAGTGAAAGTGAAGTCGCTCAGTCGTATCTGACTCTTAGCGACCCCATGGACTGCAGCCTACCAGGCTCCTCCGTCCATAGGATTTTCCAGGCAAGAGTACTGGAGTCAGGTGCCATAGCCTTCTCATGTTAGCTGAATATAAACATTTCTTTAAGGTAGGCAATCTTGATGCATTTTTTTTTCCACAGCAGGGAAAATGCTATGTAGCACAGGTACTTCACCTATGACTGAGAAATAAGTTTGTATCCGTCACCAAAATGTCACTCCTTTAAGTGCCCATAGTTCATTGGAAGAAATAAAGGTTTCTCTTGTTTCCTCTTTTCTGGGATGGCCTATATTTGGCCAAATGTATGGTGACTAATTCTCTAAGAGGGTGTATAACAATGTTATACTGAAGACTAGCTATAGGTGGCCATGTACAACAGCTATAAAATTCCAAAGTGAGGCGTTAGGGTACGTTACAGATATTATTCAGGATATGCTTTTTTAAAAAGCCGCCCTGGGTGTTCTTTGAAAGGAATGATGCTAAAGCTGAAACTCCAGTACATTGGAAAAGACTCTGATGCTGGGAGGGATTAGAGGCAGGAGGAAAAGGGGACGACAGAGGATGAGATGGCTGGATGGCATCACCAACTCGATGGACATGAATCTGAGTGGACTCCGGGAGATGGTAATGGACAGGGAGGCCTGGCGTGTTGCGATTCATGGGGTTGCAAAGAGTTGGACACGACTAAGTGACTGAACTAACTGAACTGATGGTTCTAAAACCATTTAGGATTAGATGAAAGTAAAAACCTTGTGAGCATGGAGGTGGAGACAGGCTTAGAAAGAATTTTAAAACGTTATGTTTTCCCCCTAAGATCAAGAACAAGACAAAGGTGTTCCACTCTTTCCACTTCTATTCAATATCCTATTAGAGGTTCTAGACAGGGTATGTAGGCAAGAAAACAAAATAAAAGGCAGGGTCTTCCTTTAGAAGGCAGTGGTAAAGAATCCGCCTGCCAGTGAAGGAAACACAGGTTTTATCCCTGATCAGGGAGGATCCCACATATCACAGAGAAACTACGCTTGTGTGATACAACTCTGTTCTAGAGTCTGGGAGCCGCAAGTACTGAAGCCTGAGCACCCTAGAGCCCATGCTGAACAAGAGAAGCCACTAAAATGAGAACCCTGCACAACACAACCAGAGAGTAGCCCCCACTAACCACAACTACAGAAAAGCTCATGTAGCAACGAAGACCCAGCACAGCTAAAAATCAATAAAGAAAATCATTAAAGAAAAGAAAGAAAAGGTGTCTAGGTTATAAGAGAAGAAATCAGACTATATTCACAGATGGCATAATCCTCTATATGGAAATTGTAAGGAATCACTAAAAAACTATTTGAACTAATAAATGAGTTCAGCAAAGTTTTGGGGTACAAGATCAGTACACATATACTACAGACTTGCAACAGACAATCCAAAAATTAAACTAATTTAATTTTCAATAGCATAAAAGAATACATTTAGGAATAAATTTAGCAAAAGAAATGTAAGATTTATACTCAAAAAGTAGAAAATTTTATTGAAAGAAATGAGAGAAGATTTAAATGAATAAAAAATTTGATGTTTATGGATTGGAAGACTTAAATACTGGTAAAATGGAAAAACTCCTGAAACTGATCCACAGATTTAATACAATTTCTTTTTTTTTTTTAAAATTTTAATTTATTTATTTTTTTAATTACAATACTGTATTTGTTTTGCCATACATTGACACGAATCAGCCATAGGTGAACACAATTTCTATCAGAATTTCAGCACTTTCTCTGTGGAAATTGACAGTGATTCCAAAATTGATACAGAATTGCAAGAGACCCAGAATAGCCAAAACAATCTTTAAAAAGAATAAAGTTGGAGTATTCACACTTCAAAACTCTCCACAAAGCAAAAGTAATCAAGTCAAGAGTTATACTAGCATAAGGATAGACACATAGACCAGTGGAATAGAATTCAGAGTCTAGAAATAAACCAATGTGTCCGTGATCACCTGATTTTTTGACAAGGATGCCAAGACCATTCAGTGGGGAAAGAATAGTCTTTTAACAAACTGTCATGGGACAACTGGATAGCTACATTCTAAAGAATGAATCTGGATCCCCAGGTTCACACTATTTACAAAAATTAAAATAGATTAAAAATAGGTCACAGATCTAAATGTAAGAGCTAAAACAATAAAATTTTTAGAAGGGAACTTAAGGATAAATTTTCACAACCTCAGAGTTGGCAATGGCTTCTAAGATATATAACATCAAAAGCATAAGCAGCAAGAGAAAAAATAGATACAGTAGATTTCATATATATTGAAAACTTCTGTACGGCAAAGGGACACTATCAAGAAAGCAAAAAAACAGCCTCAGAATGGGAGAAACTATTTGCAAATCACAGCTCTGATAAAGATCTAGTATCTAGAATATACAAACTCAACAATAAAAGACAATTCAATTGAAAAATGAGCAGGACTTAAATATTTTTTCAAAGAAGGTATAAAAATGACTGATAATGCAATGACAAGATGCTCACCATCATTAATCACTGTTTAGTTGTCAGTGAAGTCCGACTCTCTTGCAACCCTGTGAACTATAGCCCACCAGACCCCTCTCTGTCCTTGGGATTTCCCAGGCAAGAATACTGGAGTGGGTTGCCATTTCCTTCTCCAGGGGATCTTCCCAACCTGGGGATCAAATCTGGGTCTCCTGGATTGGTAGGCAGATTCTTTACCAGTGAGCCAACTGGAAAGCCCCATTAATCATTAGGAAAATGCAAACCAAATCTACTTTAAACCCAGTAAGATGAATATAATAAAACAAAAACAAAATAGGAAACAACAAATGCAAGGATGCAGAAAATTGGAATCTTCAGACATTGCTGGTGGAAATGTTCAACAGTATCTCCACGATGGAAAACAGTAAAGTGGCAAAGACAAGTATGACAACACACCATGGCTGAAATCCGGAGAGCTCTGTGGAACATACTTCCTGATTCCTTTAGTTGCTAATGCCAAAATCTAGGTCCCATCCCAAGATTCTCTCTCCTGTACAGTCCATAGTCTCCCTGCCATGTCTGCCTAGCTCTGCCTCCAGAGTCTGCATCTAACTGCTTCTCACCATTTCTTCTGCCTCCATCCTAGTCCATACCACCAGCATCTTTGGCAATGAACTTCTGAAACAGCCTCAATCTGGTCTCCCTGCCTCCACTCGTTTCCCTAGAGACCGTTTCCTAGAAGGCAGCCAGAGGATCTCTATAAAGCATTATACAGGCAAGTCATTCCCCTCCTCAAAAGCATTTAATTGATTCAATTATAAACAGAATTAAATTCAAACCAAGTCCTTAACATGATCTGCAAGCACCACAGGATCTGGCTTTTAACTAATTCCAAATCTCATTTCCTGTCACTCACTAGATTCCAGCCCCAGCACACTTGTTCTCCCTGTTAGGCAGACTCAGTTCACTCCCACCTCTGGGTTGTTTCCTTGCTTATTTTTGATACTTGAAGCACTCCTTTCCCTGATTGTCATGAGGCTCTTCTCATTACTGAACACAAATGTCACCTCCTGGACCTCTAGCTAAAGCAACTTTCCTGGACACTGCCATGCTACCCTCTTTCATGTTCTATATGGTCTATTAATTAGGACCTGGAATTGTCTTAACTTTCAGAATGCATATATCATTCATCTTCTCTCCCCATTCCACTCCCAAAATATACACCTCACCACACACAACACAACGTAAAGCTCTTTTAGAATTAGAAGTCCTGATGATGTAGCTGACTTCTTAGTACTTATAAAAATGCTGTAAAAATTTGTTAGCTGGTTGAATATTAGAAAGCAGGGGCTTTTAATCTCAGATCTGTGAACTTTATAGAAAAAGTTACATCTTTATATCCCCAACCTCTGGTTGAAATTCAACATTTCTATTATGAATGTAAGTATCAAACCACAGTAATAGCAGTATTGATAACTGATACCATATGAAATCACAGATATTTTCTTATGACAGTTCAGTAATTAATATCTCAATATCTCAAAATACATTGTTTTGCTCAACACTATTTTGAAATTACAGTAGCTTTATTAGGCTGGTAGTTCTCATTATTTAATGAATTAATAAATGACCATATATATGATCATAAACATGCTTTTAAATATCTTTGATGACTTTCAACATAACTGTTCTCCTTTGCAGTTCTCTGCATTATATTCTGAATTGAGGCCCATCACAAAAAAGTTAAGCAAGCTTGCTCTAAAGGACTTCACAGGCAGAATGTATGTACCTTTACACAACTATTATATCTGGAACCCACTGAAATGCATTCAAAGATGCAAAATCAAAAAATCATAAAGACTGGAGAACTACATCATGCCCCAAACAACAAAGACTATTTGCTAAATTCAAAACAAAGAGGGACATTTGCTAAATTCAAAACAATGAGAACCAAATGAAAAAGTGACTAA
Source organism: Nanger dama (assembly GCA_917880005.1). Lineage (NCBI taxonomy): Eukaryota > Metazoa > Chordata > Mammalia > Artiodactyla > Bovidae > Nanger > Nanger dama. Next base: position 5,399,163 of record CAKJTW010000032.1, on the reverse strand, counting down.
TAGTAGTTCTAAAAAGTGGTCTAAATAGTAGTCTAAAAGTGACTAATAAGAGCTAATCAGAAATCAGCTCACAGATGTATACCAGACTGAAAACGTAGGTGCATTCCTCTGGAAGTAAGAGAGGGTAACGCCCCAGGGCCAGGGGCTCCTATATCCTTCCCCCAGGAGGAAGTGCATCCAGGAACCAGATCAGTTCAGTTCAGCCGCTCAGTCTTGTCCGACTCTTTCCGACCCCGATAGACCATTGCAATTGTGGCGTCCCATGCCCTTTAGCAGTGGCTTCTGGGTTGGAGGAGAAACACGTGGCTGTGACTCAGCTCTTCCTTCTTTTCCCTCAGTTTCTTAAATGAAGATGAGAAGTGGAGATCGACCAACTTTGCAACAGTTTGTCAGTTTGACTGATGCGAGAAATACTGCCGATTCCAGAAATACAACGCGCGTGCACTGCCTAAGGGCTGACAGCCCTAAAACGTAGGTGAGGGAAGAAACAACAGTAGCACATCAAAACAGGAGACAAGGCTGAGGAAGATGTCTCCAGAACTATCACAGTACAGGGGCTTGTGTTCCCTGAGCTGTCTTAGGGTCTTGCCTAGGGTCTGAAAAGCATGTTTCAACTCCTGGCTCTCCAGCAGCAGCCTGATGGGAATATGGAAACAGCGACCAGGTAAACAGGAATATTGAGGAAATTCTATCCACAACATGTTTGAAGAATTACAATCTCTGGGAGAATCGATCCTCGACAGAGGAAAAGTAATTAGAAAAGTTGAGTATGTTAGATATTTTGGAAGGGAAAAGAAGGCAGAAAAATATGGCAAGGTAAGGGGAAATGACCACATTTTCAAAGAAGATTTAATTAGAGTATAAACACAACCCAAACTTACAATATTTCATAACATTTCCAAATTAGTAGAGCCAGGCAAGGGAGCAGGAGGAAAAGGAGGACAGAGAGAATATAAAATGACAGAAAATGAAGTCCATTTCTAATTGGAATGAATACAGTTGGAACTGAGCTAACATAGACAACACTCGGAATGGGTGAAATCACTGAACCCAACTATATATCCTTTGTACGAAACACATGTAAGTGAAATGACTCAGAAAGGTGGAATATAAAGGCTATGAAAAAGTATTCCTGGGAATCTAAAACAGGCACAAATGCACAAAGTCTGAGGTTGCAATATCAATATCAGAAAGTCAGTTAAGAGTAAAACTCATAAAATGGAAAAGGCTGAGAGCTTTACAAAACTGAAATTAACTTGCCAAAATCTTTTGGAAATTGTAATATAATCTCATAATATTCAATAATGACTGCTTGGACATAAACAGAAATAAGTAGAAATAACCATAGTGGAAAACTCTTATAACTTTTAGTATTTAATACGTCAAATATATGCAAACAAGTAAGATTTATAAGGTCTGAGTAGTGTGTTTTTATAGCTGTGCCCACTCTGTACCTTGGAAATAGAAGAAGACTTTTGCTAATGCCTATGAAATATATCCGAGTGGACTCCAGGAGTTGGTGATGGACAGGGAGGCCTGGCGTGCTGCGATTCATGGTGTGGCAGAATTGGACACGACTGAGCAACTGAATTGAACTGATGAAATATATCCTAGTGCTGTTATGTGCTGATTCATAACAATGACCTCAGTAATTTCTATATTAAAATATTTGTATGAGATCCCATATTTTTCAACTGCTAGTTATATTCCATTCACCTACAAAACGTATTAACAAAGACGCCACTGATAGACATGTTTAATTCCAGATCCAAATTTTTGCCATTTCTAATCAGCAATCTTGAGCATAAAGGCATCTTGGTGAATTTTTGTGAGTGTACCATTTATGGAAATTTCTTGGTGCAAGCAAACTGAGTCAAGTTAATATTGGATTAATAATGATCAAATTTTCCTCCAACCATCATTTGGATCATTTCAATAATTTTGCTAAGTAAATAAATTTCAATAAATTTGCTAACTGGTTATTTCCACTCAACATGAAAAAAATATTTCTGTATTAATGTTAGTCAGGAAACTTACTGCATGCACTTATTTTTTCTGTTGCTTTCCAGCCAACCCAGTTATATTTTCTAGGTAAACAATTGTATCATCAACTCATAATGGTGATTTTACCCTTTTCCAATGTGGATTCCTTTCCTTTCAGTTTTTCTCAACTTCTCTCTTAAGTGAAAACCTTGTAGATCAACCAAGATGTGGGAGTAGAAAGACCTTACCTCCTCTTACAAGCACATCAAAATCACTACTTGCAGAATAATCATCTATGAAAAAGACTGAAAGCTATCAGAAAAAGATCTACAACTAAAGGCAGAAAGAAGAACCAAAGTGAAATACGTAGGAGGGGTGGACTCACTATATAGTCAAGTCCCATCACCTCAGATGGGCTACTCACAAACTGGATTATAGTCAGAGGTTTCCCTAAGGAATGGGTGTTTCTGAGCCCCACATTGGGCTCCCCAGCCCAGGGATCCTGCACCAGGAAGACAAGCCTCTCTTCATCTGTGATGTATACATGTGCATGCTGGCCAGAGCCCCTTTACCAGTCTCTGTCATGATAGTTTCTTCAGGGAGAGGAAGAGGGCACCTTGGGGAAGACCTGGGATGACTTTGAATGAGTAAAGCTATTAGGCTGTGCCTTTCAGAAGCTTACATCTCCAAGAAGAGCTCTACCTCAAGTGCCCACCGGGGCATACCTGTATCCTGTGTGCCATGCTTTCTGGGTTCCCTGTGGACAGGGCCTCAGCCACCGCTTCAAGCTGAGTCTCAGATAGTATATATATGTCCAGGTAATTCAAGTGGTTTAATTCTGCAAGTGCATTCCATTCTCTATCCAACACTGTGAAATTTCACTGTTGGATTATACCATCAGCTGATATACTATTACATCTAATTCTAAAACAACAAACATATAAAATTTCCCTGCTGTACCATGCCATTTCTCTGCTTTCCTTTAGAGGGCTGTCTATTTTGCTGTCTCCATTTCCTTAGCCACAGCAATCAGATGAGAAAAAGAAATAAAAGGTATCCAAATTGGAAGGGAAGAGGGAAAACTGTCATGATTTGCAGACGGCATGATACTCTCTATAGAGAACCCTGAAGTCAGCCCAATGAACACTCTTTTAATCATGACCTTGGACATGAAAAGCAGACTATCACCAGGATCCCAGCAGTTTTCCATGTAGTTTATCCTCATCATAACCTCTCCCCTAAAAGTAATGACTGTCCTGACACTGGTATAACATCTTCTGTGCATGTCTTTATAGATTTATCACCCACACATGTTAACAGACTTTAGTTTTGCCAATTAAAAAAAAAATTGTATGTCTTTTAAGTCTCTGAATCTAGAGATTCCCCCTCCATCACTCTTCTTTTTCTTTATGATTCATTTGTTTAAGATAATTATAAAGCTGTTTGGATTTGCTGATGATATCCTTCGGATTTAATTCAACATATTCTCGGTTCTCTGTATTTTTTACAAAACACTAGCTGTACCCAGAGGTTTGACCACATTGACTTTGATCTTTTTAGCAAGACCTTGGTGGTGGTGTGTTCTTGTACCAGGAGGTACAAAATGTCTTATCTCTCTTTGTGATAACAGCCTGATGCTCAACCCTAGATCTCTTAATTCACTGGGGTTTGTAAAACGGGGATATTCTACATCTATCAATTCTCATTGATGTATTAGCTAAACTAATTCTACAAAGGGACATTTCTCCTACTGTTTACTTACCACTGATGGAGTTTAGAGGAAAAAGGCACAATATCAGATTCTCCTTTGAACTTTAATGGACCCTTTGTCTCCATCATTTATTTGAAAAACCATTCTAGTCGAGATCATCTTTAAAGTACCTCTTGCCAAACCCATTAACAACTTCTCAGAATCTTACATAATTTGACCCCTTTATAGCATTTGCCATGGGTACTCATTCCCACCTTTTTCAGTTTTCTTCTGAGATACCACATTCTCCAACCATCCTTCCTACTTCATCAAAGGCTCTTCTGAGTTCCCCTTTCAAGAAGCCACCTCTCTTCCTCACTTTTAAATGTTAGAGAGGCCCATACTCCCAAATTCCTCTCTCTAGCCACAATATCTCTCAAGAATTCTAGAGCAGTAGAGCCGCTGGGCTGCATGCTATTTCATCAAGGTGTCAAATAGTTTCAGACTTTACCTGGATCCCTCCTCTCCCCGAACCTGCACCCCTTTTTTTTCCCATCTCAGTCAGCAACACCACAGTTTGCTCAGAGGCCATTTAGCTTTTTTCTATCCTGCATCCACAGTTTCAAAATCTGCCCTTAATTGAAACACTTCTTACCTTCAGAGATAGGTGTTTTGTCTTTCTTTAGCCCAGTCTTGAACTTCTGCTTTAGCAAATATAAGGTAGAAGATTAGGCTTATCATGTTATTGGCTATCATCAGGAGGAAGATTTTAAGCCAGGGAGATTCTTCATCCTGAGGAATTAAAGTGCAAACAATTATAAACTATTATGTTTTGTAACATCTAAAATGTAGTATTAAAATTAATATAGGCTTGATGCAGGTCACTTAAACACGGCAAAACATTTTAATAAGGAACAAAAAGTTAAATTCCACTCTACAAAGATAATCACCCTTTGACTTATGGTTTGTGTCTACATACATATAACTTTTCATGTATAAAATTGCATGAATATAGTGCTAAAGCCAAGAATGCACATCATTTTATATTCAGAAATATCCCATAAACATGTTTGTATATTAGGAAATATGTGACTATATTGTAACTGTTACTGACTTGTAATCCAGAGTTTAGCTTTATAAAATTTATAAGAGTACCCCTTATTTCTTTAAAGTTGTTTTTCACTTTTTGTTGCTACAAGCTTGAATAAGTTGGTGATTAATTACAAACACAGCAATGCTCTTGAATAAGATTTATCAAATACCCTTTCCTTATTTATAAAAATGGTTGATACATTTTCTCTTTCAGCCTATTAATATGATCAGTTTCATTAGTACATTTTATTAATAAATAGAGCCACTTCACTTTCTTAGAAAAAGGCCTACTTAATCATGATGTTGTACATATTTTAATATATTGGTGAATTCTATGCACAGGTAATTTATTTTTGGCATCCATACTCAAAGATGACATTAAATTTCATTTATGTTTCAGGTTTGTTTTACTACTTTGCTCTTTATGTTTTGATCAGCTGAGGTTAAATTTTATACAGTAAATGTAAAATGCATTGTGATTGCATTTTGGTCTCTGGTGTCATGCTTTTGAAGGATGGATGTCCTGTCTGAAGTTTAAATAATTATTAACTCCTATTTTACTTTCAGTATCTTTATTATATCCTTTCTTCATTTACATGTTATCATCCATAATTAACTTGGGGGTAAATATGAGAACAGAATGTAATTATTTTTTTTAAGTGGGCTCACCACTGTGTTTTTAAAGAAATCAATCAATTTCTTCTGGTTTTGAGATGAAACTTTATTATAAAGAATGTGTTTTTTTCCAGAACTTGATCAAATCATCACCAGTTTCAATTAAAATATAATTAAGAGTAGAAGTTGAAAAAACTGTTTCTTGCCAAATGAGACATTAAATATACTTAATTATAATGATTTCTATAATTAAAACATGCTGAATTTGACAGCTAATAGGTAAACAGAGAGTGAAGAAAAAAAGAACCAAGATGTGTTTAGAAATTTAATGATAAAAAGTTTTGATAATTTTAAGTTAGTAGAATTTATTGTCATTTGGAATTGAAGTCCAACCTAGAAATTTAATGTGCGTCTCCCTTCTAATATTTTCACTGATGTTGCTCAATAAGTGTACAGTCTTTTTCATATGGACTTTGTACAATTTTCAAAATACTCATAGGTGTTTTGCAATATTAGTTGACACTGTGTCTTTTCCACATTATGCTATCTAACTTTGATTTCACCCCCTACCCCCTGCCAGGAAGATAATCACAATCTCTGTCCATATATTATTGTATTTTTCCTCGGCATTTGCATGGTGTATATCAATAATTTAGTTTTCTTGACAGGTGTGTTTGCTATCATTTCAGAATGCTAAACAATAGGATGGCTAGCAATACACTTTTATTTTTCCTGATTTAAAACTGTATGAGAATAAAACTACTAATAGCTGTTATGCATTGGACACAAACATCTAATACTCCATGAATGCTCTGATGTGGTAATTACCTTAACTACATGAAGTTTCTATGTCATCTTAGGCATTTACAGCTAGAGACCCTGAGATTAAGAAGTGTTTCCAGGTCACATATCTTGTAAGTAGCTAAGACTTGAACAAGCTAGTTTTGTTGGAGAAATTGAAACTGCTAAGAAACTGTTAGGCCTTCCCTTGTGGCTCAGCTGGTAAAGAATCGGCCTGCAGTGTGGGAGACCTGGGTTCAATCCCTGGGTTGGGAAGATCCCCTGGAGAAGGGAAAGGCTACCCACTCCAGCATTGTGGTCTGGAGAATTCCATGGACTGTATAGTCCATGGGGTCACAAAGAGTTGGACATGACTGAGTGACTTTCACTTCACTGTTAAGTAGCTGATTCTCAATGTTTCTAGTATTTTTGCTTAAACTTTTTTTCCTGATATCATCATCTCTGGTTAATGTTTACTTCATCTTTTTATGCTGTTCTTACAAGTTTCAATGTTTCTATGTCTATTTTAGATATGTGTGTTATATATTTATTTTTTATTTATATAATATTTATGTACTTTATATAAGTAATTTCTCTATGGGGTATGCAACTGTGGATTTTGGTTTATCCTACTTGTCATTTCTTAAAGGTGTGAATTGTTGTTTTTCTGTAAAACTAGAAAACAATCACTTTTTCTTCAAATTTAACTTCTGTCCTATTCACTTTTCTGGAACTCCAGTTAAATGTATGTTGGGCCTTCTCCCTGAGTCTACATATTCTATACCTTCTATATTTTTTTAATGTGATTCACTCTGGATAGATCCTCCAGATAGGTCAAGATAAAGTGAGTTATACTACAGATACTAATACTCACTCCCCAATCCCTCACAAATCCTAGTGGCTTTTAATGGCAGAGATTTGGTTTTTATTTAAACCAAAGGGTCAAAGCTTCCCCAGGGCTCAGTAATAAAGAATCTGTCTACCAATGCAGGAGATGCTGGTTCGATCCCTGGGTCAGGGAGACCCCCTGGAGAAGGATGGCAACCCACTCCAGTATTCCTGTCTGGGAAATCCCATGGACAGAGGAGCCTGGAGTCACAAAGAATTGGACACAACTTAACTACTCAACAACAACAAGGTTCATAGCAAGTTGGCTAGAGATCACACTCCATGTCTCTTCATTCCTGGCTCCTGGTTGATGGATTTGCAGTTGCTGTTCTGACTGTTGCCAGTTGCTGTGTCAAAACAAGAAAGTGGTCTGTTGATTCTTAATGCTTGTCTTCAGAATGAATACATATCACTTTTTCTCATGTGTCACTGGTCAAAACAAGTTATTTAATATATATCTAACTTCAAGGAAGTGGGAAATGCCCAAGAGGAGAACCAGAAAATTGATTGTATCTACAAAAATTACTTCCCAGCCTGCTCTCTGCTCCACAAATGGATTCACTTACCCTCCTCTATGCCAAACACACTAATCAAGAGGGACCACTCCACAGGCCCCCCAGCCCTACCTTCATTTGCTTCAGAGCCTCATTGAAGAAGATCCAAACATTCACCAGGACGTGGCTCTCAAACTGTCTGCCTGGCAGTGTGTCATCATCACTGGTGTGTGTGTGTGTGTGTGTGTGTTCATTTGCTCAGTTGTGTCTGACTCTTAGGCGATCCCATCAGCTATAGCCTGCCAGGCTCCTCTGTCCATGGGATTTTCCCGGCAAGAGTACTGGAGTGGGTTGCCATTTCCTACTCCAGGGTATCTTCCTGACCCAGGAATTATACCCACAACTCTCACATCTCCTGCAATGGCAGGTGGATTTTTACCACTGAGCCACCTAGGGGTTATATCAGCATAGCTAAGGACCCGTGGTTTCTGTTTGTCTACCAATCCTTTTCTGAAAGGAAATATTTATTGTAGCTATTGGATTGCTATGCTACTATTATATACAGCATGATAGAACATGTAGCCCCTGGTACAGAGGGTTCTCTCCCAATGAAGAGGTGGACACATTCTGCACTTTGAACTTGATGCCATATCTAGATGGGACTTTGGGTGTCTGTTGACTTCCTTATAGAAGGAGTAAAATTGCTATGCATGTAAGTTTTTATACATTTTCAGGCCTTTAAGTTGTCTTAAAAGAATTGGTCCAAATTCCTTACCTTTCCCATGAATGGAAGCAGCTGCTACTGCTGCTGCTGCTAAGTCGCTTCAGTCGTGTCCGACTCTGTGCGACCCCATAGATGGCAGCCCACTAGGCTCTTCTGTCCCTGGGATTCTCCAGGCAAGAACACTGGAGTGGGTTGCCATTTCCTTCTCCAATGCATCAAAGTGAAAAGCGAAAGTGAAGTCATTCAGTTGTGCCTGACTCTTAGCGACCCCCTGGACTGCAGCCTACCAGGCTCCTTCATCCATGGGATTTTCCTGGCAAGAGTACTGGAGTAGGGTGCCATTGCCTTCTCTGGAATGAAAGCAGAAGCCTCACTAATTCTCTTATTAGATGTATTTAATCTGAATTTTTAATTTTTATATTTTTAATTGCCAGAAGTTAGATTTAACTCTTTGTTAAACCTTATGTTTCTTATGTGTTCAATCCTTTTAGTTCTTTAAATATATACATATATGCCCAATATCTGATCTGATTCTGTGATTTTTATTTTTCTCTCACATGACATTTCATTTCCTCAAGCATTTCATAATTTTTGTTTGATTGTGAAATCATAGTCACCAAAACTTTATGCATAAGAGATTCTGGAGGATGAATTTTAGGGTTAGTTTCTTCAGAAAAAAAAAATTATTTACTTTTTCTAGACATCTGTGGACTACTTGAAATTAATTTCTTGGCTTATGGCATTAGGCCCCAACAGAGTTTGAATTAGGGTCTCAGATCCTTGTGAATGGTTTATCGTTTCAAATGTTCAAAGGAGTCTTTATTCAGATTTCCCTCTCCCTTTGTAGCTGAGGCTGAGACGAGTTTCCTTACTGGGCAGAGACAACTTCAAACAGTTCTAGAGTCATGTTTCTTGCCACCTTTTGAGAAAGTCAGCTCAGAAGGTCCAAATGAGCACACTGAAAGGCTGAACTGGCTGAGTGGGCTACGTGCTCAGCAGGAGAAAACACACTCTGGTCTTTCAGAGTTCTTTTTATTGAGGCCACCTCTCTGACCATGGAGTCTCCATGGTAATAGTGATGTTTTCAGCCTTTCTGATAACATAAATCCTAACATATGATGGTGGGGGGCTGCCAAAGCTGTGGGATAAGGAGCATTCGGAGGAGTTTCCTGTACACTGCTATTTCTCAGCTTGTAGAAACATGGTAGCAGAGTTTATGGTCCCTAGTGATTACAGTTCTATGTCAGCATTTTCATTTTGGCTCTTCTTTGTGAGTGGTTTTGGGGGTATTATTGCTTGTGCTGTTTGTCCATAGTAACTGAAGCTATAGATCACCCAGCATGGGCAATTTCCTCAAGGCAGCCAGTGGCTTTGCTGGTTGTTTACCTCTCTGGAATCAAGCCCTTCCTTCATTTTCAGTCTCTGAAATTTTCCCTTACATTTTTTTTCAAGGTCAAAGTAAAAGTGACCTCAGTCATGTCCGACTCTATGACCCCGTGGACTATACACTCCATGGAATTCTCTAGGCCAAAATACTGGAATGGGTAGCCTTTCCCTTCTCCAGGGGATCTTCCCAACCCAAGTCTCCCGCATTGCAGGCGAATTCTTTACCAGCTGAGTGACAAGGGAAGCCCTTTTCAAGGTCAGGCATGCCTTTAGCATGATTGTTAAAATTTGATAAGGCACTTAAATTTCTTTGAAATATATATTATTAGGTTCTGGAACCACAGAATTCATCAAATTATGTTGGCAAAGACTGCACAGCCATTTGAATCCAGTGGGCTGGAGAAAGTATATTCAGGTGTTACAATAGTCATCGTAACAGAACAATAAATCCTGGTCAAAGATAAACCAATCTAGCAAATAGTAAAGTGAAAGTCTCTCAGTCGTGTCCAACTCTTTGTGACCCTATGGACTATACAGTCCATGGAATTCTCTAGGCCAGAATACTGGAGTGAGTAGCCTATCCCTTCTCCAGCCGGTCTTCCCAACTCAGGAATCAAACCAGGGTCTCCTTCATTGCAGGTGGATTCTTTACCAACTGAGCTAACAAATAATAAACTTATTATTAATAGTTAGGTAAAATAATCTGTGGCTTAAGAAGAAAAGTCAGAGTAAATGTGATGGTTGAGGAATGGTTTCCAATAATCACCATAGTGATTATAGTGATTTTGCCCCCAGGCAACCAGCTCTGGGAATTGAGTTTCTTTACATGGTACTATCAATTTATATAATATTCATTCAGAATTACCCATTTATTTATCATCTCTGTTGCCTCTTTTCTTTTTCCTATCTCTAATCTACCATTTGGGATAATTTTATTTTTCCCTAAAAAAACTACCTTTAGCTTTTTTTTTTTTTTTTTTGGCCAGTGCTAGCCTACTTTTGATGAATTCTCTGTTTGTTTGTTTGTTTTTTAATGGATGCATTTAAACTCCATTTTTTTATGGCGGATTTTTTTGTTTTGATGGACTGTAGAATTCTAGACTAGTAGTTATCTTCCTTCAACACCAGAAAAGGCATTTTAAGTATTTTTAAAAGAATTTCAGATAACTTTGTCCATGGAAACAGAAGCCAGCCCTCACAGAACTGTTTTGTTTGGTCATTTAAACTTGTCTCTGTTCCTGATTTTTCATTCCTTTCCTGACAAAACCATGCCTTATTACTTATATTCACCCAGTCAGCTAACTAGTTTGATCAAGGCACACATTAGTTATTAAAAAGCACAGAAGTCCACCTCTGTTTCAATAACCAACAGGTAAAGTTACTAGCATAATTAGTTGACATATTACAAAAAGAAATGGTATCATCTGTGAATTTGGAGGCAATGCCTGATTTGACCAAGTTTAATACGACACAGAATCTCATAACTCACCTCTTGATGATGTCTCCTCTGCAATTTTTTATATACATTACCTTCTTTTTCTGTACAGTTAATATTAGAAAAGTAACTACCCATGTCTTGATGTCCCTTACCTCACTAAGGATGATTCCAGTCACAGTGGAAGCAATGAGTCCTCCTGTTAGTCCAATTACATTTGTAATTCCTTTAAGAAATCCATAATATCTATACAAAATGAATGACAATACACAAATGTAAAGTCATACAAATGCTACAGGAAAAAAGCATAATGTATTGAGAGTTTGAGAGAGAGAACTGTTGACTTCCTAAATTTCCCATTCCCACTATTCAAATTCCATTAAAATGTCTGAAAAAGTATATGGATATATAAGTAACTTTCTGGTTGCACTACAGAGTCAGAAAGCTTGGCTTTAACAGTAAAGAATATTAATATATTGAGAAAATGAAAGCATATTAAGAGTGAAAGCCAGCTAGTTGTGAAATCTATGTTTGAGAAACTCCAAAGGTGATGTGTGTTGGTAATAGGAACTGGTTTGGGATTAATACAAAATTGAAGGGTTCTGATCACCTGGCCTCTTCTCACCATCCCAGAACTACTGGTCCCAGTGATTGTTCCCAGGCAAAGAGCAATGATTACTCAGGCAAGAAAACCAGAAACTTGTTTATAAGCAACTGTGATTGGCCAATCCTGAGTGCCAAAACTAACCTCAGCAGAAAATGAGCACTGCAGAAAGCAGGGGAGCCACAGGGAATAACACATAAAGTAGGGTTCAAATCTATCAGTCATCAAGAACAAGGAAGTGCCTTTTGGAGAACAGAATCAGTCTAAACAAGAAATCAGTTCACTCCAGGACAGGGAATCTGTGACTTTCCTGCCCAACACATTTTACCACCAAAGACTGTATGCTTTCAATTCTTCCCTTTTGGGAGAGTGAGGGCTTTTTGTCTTTTTATTTCCTTGGGTCTATTCCAATCTTTCTCTACCTTTACATGTTGAGTATGGCGGGGGTGGGGTGGGGGGGTGGGCAGGGGGGGCAGTGTATAATTTATTTATGGGTTCCTGATGAAAGAAGTGTCACATTTGGGCCTAGAGTCCCTGGTGTATGCTTTTGCTCTGGTCCCTCTTGCTCTAGTCCAAGAGTTTTACCAGAAATGCATCCCTGGCCATCCCTCTTAAGGTTGAAACTACAATAGTATTTGATTGTCTTTGAACCTCCGGCTTTCGTTTTGATTAATGAAACATTCTTGGCAAGTGGACCTAGAGTCCCTGGATTGTGGAGGTGTATGTAGTCACAGGGTGGAAATTTGAGCTGTCTCTTTTGAGGGGAGCTGCAGAGTGTCTTTTAATATGTGAAGAAGAACATTTATGGTTATGAGCAGCCACAGGTAGAGACTGGGCAGAAACCACCAATTGTCTCCAGTATTCATTGCTTCCTTTTTATTTTAGCAATAGAATCCCTGGGTTTAGGGCCACTTCTGCCTTTGGGAACCCTCTGTCACTTTTGCCTTCAAAAATTGTTTATAATGTTTATAATATTGTTTACAATATTCTATTGCTTTATTATGTGCTAAAACTTACTACAATGCACCCTTTTTCATTTCTTATATTGACTTTTTTTCTTGATCTCATTTTATTAATTTTAAGAGAAGCAACTTTGATACTGTTGGCTTTACATATCATTTTGGGTTTTTTTGGTCCTCATCTTCATAACTTCTTTCCTTCTACTTTCTTTGGGTTTAATTTGCTGAGATTGTTTTAATGCTGGATCATTCCCTGGACAGGAATTAGGTCTAAAATTGCTTCTTCTTCAGCTGTAATATCACATGGTAAAAGCATTTTGGAAGTATAAATAGCTGTTGAAGCAGACTTTCAATTTAATTGATTTTATATTTGGTTTAATAATGATTCAGTAGAACCAGAACAAGATTCAGATGTCTAAACTATACTTTAGTCTCACATGGAGGGAAATTCGCTTGCAGTGTGGGAGACCTGGGTTTGATCCCTGTGTTGGGGAGATCCCTGAAGGACGAAGGATGGTATGGCAACACACTTCAGTGCATGACCCATCCATCAGTCAAAAATAATTAAAAGCAATTAAAAAACGTTTTGGAGCCTCCCTTTAAGAATGTCAAGGGGATAACAGTGCCTTCTTAATGCATCACATAGCATCTTTAGAATCCTCTGTGCTTTTCTACTCTTGCTACCCACTAAAGAGATGGTCACTACATTTCCAGGTCCACTATATCTCACTCCATTTCCCAAACAATATTCTCATGGAACCACATCTGTGTCTCTTCTTACTTCCAGACCTTCTTTCTTGCCATCTGGGTTCTATTCAAGCAAATGTAATCATTTGCCCATTCCTTAGTTCTAGTCTTCCCTGGTGGCTCAGATGGTAAAGCGTCTGCCTGCAGTGTGGGAAACCTGGGTTTGATCTCTGGGTTGGAAAGATCCCCTGGAAAAGGAAATGGCAACCCACTCCAGTCCCCTTGCCTGGAAAATTCCATGGACTGAGGAGCCTGGTAGGCTACAGTCCATGGGGTCACAAAGAGTTGGACACGACTGAGCGACTTCACTTTCACTTTCAGTTCTAGCAAAGATCAAATTCCCCTAAAAGGACAATTTAGTAATTTATCCTCTAAGGGAACTCTTTTTAATAGGCAAGGGAGGTATATGACTAGGAACATTAGGAATAAGTTTCATTTAACTCATTAAAAGTTTAAGAATTGTTTGTGACATAATGTATTACGTCAATATGTTTGTGACATAATGCATTAATACATATGCCCTAAATATTAATGATGATCTAGCTTAAGAGGCTAATAATATTTCCAAATTGTATATTAATCTATCTTCTGTGACCTTACAAAATCACCTGGCTAACATGGAATTTGGACCCACTGGAATGATGCAACGCAGGTCAAATTCTCTGATATCCAAGCCATTGCTGGCCAAGATATTTCCCATCCTACTGAACAGGTATTAGTGAATAACACTAGGGAGGCATTGACTATATCTAGGCAGCTCTGGAGACAGGTAAATCTAGGTATTAATCCTCCTTCTATTTATTACTAATCATGTGACTTTACATACATTCATTTCCCTGGTCTTTGGTTTTTCTCATACTTTGTGGACAATATTATTTTACAGTGGGGCATGCCACATAAAAATAATAAATGGTTGTTCTTGCTGGTTAGTCACCAAGTCATGTCCAACTCTTTTGTGACCCCATGGACTTGCAGCCTGCCCGGCTCCTCTGTCCATAGGATTTCCTAGCTAAGAGTATTGGAGTGGATTGCCATTCTTACTCTAGAGGATCTTCCTGACTTGGGGACTGACCACCCATCTCCTGCACTGGCAGGCAAATTCTTTACCACTGAGCCAACAGGGAAGGCCTCCCAAATGGTAGCTCTTTATAATTTTCTTCATTTTTAATTTACCTCTTTCTCAGAGTGCATATAGCCCAACTGGCATTGTGTATTCTGTATCAAATAATCCTTTTATGTCTTTATATAATTTCAAGTAGTCAGAAAACTTTTAGGCATTTTCAAGGAGGGTCTCAAAATGAATAAATCAAATACATACATGTCTTTGTTACTTTGGCCTTCACCTAGTATAGATCTGATGGACAAGATTCTTCACAGAATTGTAACAAATTAGAATATTCTTGGTTGATCTTTGCCTCTCTACCTCAGGCTGCAGATTTACAAAACTTCAGAGATTTCTGTTCATATTGCATTTATGTTCTCCAGAAAGTGCTAGCCCTGGACAGTGTCCTCTGGAGTTGTGCAAACAACAGAACTGCTTCCATTAGTCACACTTGTTATATCTAAAAAGGGCATCCAGCGCAGTAAAAAGAGGAAAAGTTTTTTGCCAACTGGATCTGGATTAAAATCCTAGGTAATATACAAGCCACTGGTGAGATCTTAGGCTGATAATCAAGTATCTGAATGTCAGTTTCCTTAGTTGCAAAATAAATATTACTAATTGTTGGTTGAGGAGTGATAATATATACTTTTTAAGTCTGACCTATATCAATGCTTCTTCAGAATGTTTGGCCTGTTGACCATCAATTCCAAAATAGTTGAAACCTTAAAACATCCTTAAGAACTTAGCTACAAGAAAGAGATTTTAAAAACCTACCTGGGAGCAATATCAATGACATTTATCATTAGTCCGCCCATAGCAAAGCTTGCTGTTGAATTAGCAAGTATCAGGAAAATTACAGTGGCATAGAAGTTGGAACTCAGGTAAAGCAGGCAAAGGCTGAAGACGGAAGGCAGGAGAAGTCCTGTGGAATGATTTAGACAACAGTCAGCTGCATGCCAAAGATGGGGGATACCCCCAAATATTTGAATGTATTGGCTATTTCTTACCTAGCGAGGTGAAGAGTTTCCGGATGGTGACTAAACTGAAAGTATTCCTTGTCTGGAAGATGTCTGCCATATATCCTGCTAGGACACCAAAAATCCAGGCAAACAAATGGGGGAGGGAAGACAGCAGCCCATTCTGAGGAGGAAATGTTATTGTGAGTGAACATGAGAAATGGAATAATCCCTACACTGAAATTCAGTATTGAAAATTTGTATTGTCACACAGGAAACAATCAACATGCAACCGCAGAATTATTTAACGCTACCCAAGAGAAAGAGAAAAATAGTTTTGAGGTCAGAAACAGACATCACAATCTGCTTAGTTTTCTACTGTATTATCATGGAGCCTGAAAGTTCTAAATCAGTTCAGTTCAGTTCCGTTGCTCAGTCTTGTCCAACTCTTTGCGGCCCAATGAATCGTAGCATGCCAGGCCTCCCTGTTCATTACCATCTCTCGGAGTTCACTCATACTCACGTCTATCGAGTTGGTGATGCCATCCAGCCATCTCATCCTCTGTCGTCCCCTTCTCCTCCTGCCCCCAATCCCTCCCAGCATCAGAATCTTTTCCAATGAGTCACCTCTTCGCATGAGGTGGCCAAAGTACTGGAGTTTCAGCTTTAGCATCATTCCTTCCAAAGAAATCCCAGGGCTGATCTCCTTCAGAATGGACTGGTTGGATCTCCTTGCAGTCCAAGGGACTCTCAAGAGTCTTCTCCAATACCACAGTTCAAAAGCATCAATTCTTCAGTGCTCAGCCTTCTTCACAGTCCAACCCTCACATCCATACATGACCACAGGGAAAACCATAGCCTTGATTAGACGGACCTTAGTCAGCAAAGTAATGTCTCTGCTTTTGAATATGCTATCTAGGTTGGTCATAACTTTTCTTCCAAGGAGTAAATGTCTTTTAATTTCATGGCTGCAGTCACCATCTGCAGTGATTTTGGAGCCCCCAAAATAAAGTCTGACACTGTTTCCACTGTTTCCCCATCTATTTCCCATGAAGTGATGGGACTGGATGCCATGATCTTTGTTTTCCGAATGTTAAGCTTTAAGCCAACTCTTTCACTCTCCTCTTTCACCTTCATCAACAGGCCCTTTAGCTCCTCTTCACTTTCTGCCATAAGGATGGTGTCATCTGCATATCTGAGGTTATTGATATTTCTCCCAGCAATCTTGATTCCAGCTTGTGTTTCTTCCAGTCCAGCATGTCTCAGGATGTACTCTGCATAGAAGTTAAATAAGCAGGCTGACAATACACAGCCTTGACGTACTCCTTTCCCTATTTGGAACCAGTCAGTTGTTCCATGTCCAGTTCTAACTGTTGCTTCCTGACCTGCATACAGATTTCTCAAGAGGCAGGTCAGGTGGTCTGGTATTCCCATCTTTTTTAGAATTTTCCACAGTTTATTGTGATCCACACAGTCAAAGGCTTTGGCATAGTCAAGAAAGCAGAAATAGATGTTTTTCTGGAACTCTCCTGCTTTTTCCATGATCCAGCGGATGTTGGCAATTTGATCTCTGGTTCCTCTGCCTTTTCTAAAACCAGCTTGAACATCAGAGAGTTCACGGTTCACGTATTGCTGAAGCCTGGCTTGGAGAATTTTGAGCATTACTTTACTAGCATGTGAGATGAGTGCAATTGTGTGATAGTTTGAAAGTTCTAGATGGTAAGGAGGAAAACTAAGCTGGCAATGGGAAATGCTGTCCCTGAGGAAAATGACAAATAAAAATGATAATAGAAAACATGTATATGGGGCTTATTCTGGATCAGCTGCTGTTAATCTTTGCAACAAATCCGTGGTCTAGTGGAAGATTACACTGAATCATATGGAGCTCAAAAGACCTTTGTCATGCTAGTCCCTAGGCTGGGTAGTTGGAAATTCATTATAGAATGTCTCAAAGTGGCAAGCCCAGACTCCATTTCTAAAGGAGCCTTTCCTGGTTATTATGGCATCAAGTAACAGAAGGTTTCAAGCATTTGTACTTTTTCGAATCAGAAAAGCAAGGAGAATGCTAGTCCTTTCAGAGCAAGACATGAGTCATGGGTTCACAGGACTCTTTGCCTTTCCCCCATGGAGAGGATTGGTATGAGCTGTGATGGGTGGTAGACTCTGGCCAATCAACTTTCAGGGGAGGATCCCCATCCCTGCAGGAAACAATGGTATTGAGCTTTAAGGAATACACAGAGGTTGTTATTATAGGGAATGGGAGATAGGAATCTGTGGGAACCTGGGTGGTGTGTATTTTTGTGGGAGAGCTAGACAAGATGTCTACACCTTTTGTTCTGGGCAATGTTAACATAATAATTGGAAATGGTAAAGTCTCTAGGTAAAGAATATCAGCTAAATAGTATGAGTGCTAAGTAGCTTTAGTCATGTCTGACTTTGAGACCCTATGGACTATAGCCTGCCAGGCTCCTCTGTCCATGGGATTCTCTAGGCAAGAATACTGGAGGAGGTTGCCATGCCCTCCTCCAAGGGATCTTCCTGACCCAGGGATTGAACCCATGTCTCTGTCTCCTGCATTAGCAGTCAGGTTCTTTACCACTAGCGCCACCTTGGAAGCCCAAATAATATAGGAATGGGCAAGAGCTAGGACTAGAGTCATGGGAGAAAAAGACACGGGTGCAAAGTCCTTCATAAAGTGAAGAGGAAAAGGTGTACTTACCTCTTTTACATTGACATGAAGCTTGTAGTCAATATATATTGGCGTATAAATACTCAAGAAGGTATTTGACCAGAAAAAGCAAAATTACAGAGGGAAATGACCCAGAGTGGAGTAGACTTCAGCATAGCTTTGATGGGCACTTTGATGAGTGTACTTGAGCTGGCCTGGAAGGGAACCCATTAATCATTAGCACATTAGGTCAAGCTGGAACACATTTCATTTGGCACAGAATCTGGGAGATACCAAAGTGGAGCATGCGGGTTCTACCTGCTGGGTGAGAGCGGATGTGATGTATTCCTTCTCTCTGATGCTTATATATGGGTGGTCCTTTGGGTCCTCATAAAACAGAATGAACCAGAGAACACTTAAGGCACAGCCACAAGCACCTATCAGAGCAGGACAAATTAGAATTGAAATTGCTCTGTCTGTAGCGAGTTTCTTTTCCAAACTGGCATTTTTCATTACTGGTCTGAGAACCAGGACCTCCTCTTTCTTTTGGGAAATTTGCAACAAGGCTTACATTTTTCATAATTTTCTTTGTATCCACACCTGCCTCTCCAAACAAAGTGAATTTTACAGAAATGGTAGCAAACCCCTGGCCTCTCCTGATTTCTTAGCCTCTGTTATTCTCCATGTAGGATAGCTGGGCCTCCTTGCTCTTAGGCCATCATCTCTACAGATTATTAATGTGTTCTTTTGTGAGAGGAGGGTGTAACTGGGCTCATATGGGCTTGACAATCACCTGGTTTTGAGAAGCAGGCCTTAGCCATACTTCTAAGATGCAGCCTAGGCCTTGAGGATTGTCCAAGTCCCATAAGAGTCTGCCAAATTATTTGTTGCTTTTGACTTTTTATACTAATGATCTGATCATAAGGAATCCTCTGTCAGGATAGGGAATGTATATTGCTTAGTAGTCAGGCTTCCAGAAATGCATTCATTCATTTGACAAATATACTGGTTAAATGCCATTATGTACCATGTACCATTCTAGGTCCTGGGAATGCAGCAGTGAATAAAGCAGACACATGCCCTGCCTTTACAGAGTTTACTTTCTAATGGATGAGAGAGATAGTGAATAGTAATTAAGCAAAAGGTAATAAATGTCAGTGACAAGAGGTAGGGAAGAGAGTTATGGGGAGAGGAACAAAGGAGCACTATGTTCAGGGAAAGTGAGGACATTGATGTGGACGCAGATACTCCAGGCTGAGGGAGAAATAAGTACCAAGGCCCAGAGTTATGAAGCCAGTGTCACTGGACAGCGAGCAAGGTGAGGAGGGTAATGGATGAGGATGAGAGGTAATGAGATCAGACCACGTGGAAAGCTGGAGCCATTGTAGGACCTCAGACTTCTGCAACACACTTAAAGACAACATTAAAAGAATAGTTTGACAGTATACCATTTCCACTTCATTCTGTGACCTGAGTGCCGAAACCCAAGGCAAAATGTAAATAGACATGAACACCTAATAAATACACAGGAAATACAATAGATTTCTCTAAATTACTGTAGTCAATCCTAAGAAAATTCATTTGATGCTATTAGCTTTCTTTAAAATGGGAGAACAGATGCTCAGAAAGGTCTACTTACTTGCTCAGGGGCACATGGTTAGTAAGCGGTAACTGACATTTAAGCATGGATTATATTGTCTAGAGAGAGAAAATAGCTGTAGAGGAGGAGACTGGAGAAAAGCTTTGAAGAAAGACAACAGTTAGTGGCAAGTAGAAGAGGAGAATCTCGGCAAGTCTCTGCAAAAGAGATTGAGAGGAAATGGCCAGAAGGATAAAGTCCAATGCAGTGAGAGCAGGACCACAGCAACTGAGATGAGAAGGAAATGCCTGATCACTGAGGTTCAGCGTATGAAGTCAAAGGTACAGGCACCAGGGAAAGAATGGTATTGCTGGGTTGATTGATGGTACTTGTTCAGGTCAAATGTGGACTGAAGAACGTCAGCTTGATTTATGGGCATCGAGGCTTGGACAGTTCTAACATTTGGGAGGCATATATGGAGTTTGGAAGTCATCATCAAATGTTGAACAAACTATGAACATCAGCAATGCTTCTTTGATCTGGCAGAGAATTGAGGTCACAGGGTGAACCATTGCCCCTAAACCACTGCCCTCCTGTCTCTAGAGAGACAGACATACAGATGCAGAGAATTACAAGTTCCCAGAACAGAAGCCCAGAACCAGAAAACTCCAATGGAACCAGTCAGTAGCAGGGTAGGAAAACCTAGCATTTGATGGTTTACTGTAGGTTCAGTGCGGACAAGTTTGAGAGATGAAAGGTCTGGGTGGGAGGGGGCCCAGGCTTAAGCAGACCCCTCACACTTCTGTGAGTTTTATTTCCAGAAGACCTGCCAGATTCTCATAGTGAATATAAGAATAAAATCTCTTAATCCTTCTAGGAGAGGATGGAGAAGGTAAGCATTTTTAATTACATCTAGAGCATTCTGTTCTTCACAAAAACTACTTAAGGGGAAATTATTTTACCAGAGCCTCACCAGCTTAAGGAAAGGGCAACAGCCAACGCCAGACCCTTCTTCCTGTCTACTTAGGGAGGGGGAAAACAAAACTGAGAAGAACTGGTGAAGCTCAGGGCATAGTCTCACCAAAACCCTGAGACCAAATCATAGACCACAGAACACTGTATCCCCACATACACACCTTACCACAGTATCAGAAGAATCCTTGAGTGTTAGTGGGAATCCATCTAGAATTGCATGTCCCAAACCTTATTTAAGAAGTCTCTAGAGAAACTTAAAAAACTATGAAAAAGACAAAAACAAAGATACCGGAGGAAATTGTAGCCTCTGAAACAGAGCACACAGTAGGCCAGATTAACCTGTAGCCAGTAAAACATAAAACCTCACACTAAAGGGCTATTTATTTCAGTTCATTTTACTGTATTTTGTTGAGTTTTCAACAAGAAAACCATGAAGCATAGAAAAAAAAACGACAACAACAAAAAAACAGTTTTAAGAGACAGAGCAAGCATCAGAACTAGACTCGGATATTAGCAGAGGTATGGAATTATGAGATCAAGAATTTAACACATGATTAAAAGCCTGTGAAAAAGACAACATATAAGAATAAGTAGTAATGTAAGTAGAGAGACAAATTCTAACAATCAAAAGAAAATGCTGTAAATTAACAACACTGTAACAGAAATAAAGAATGCCTTTAATGGGCTCATTAATAGAGAGACATAGTTGAAAGAAAAAAAAATCACTGAACTTCAAGAAATATCCATATGAATTTCCAAACCTGGAATGCAAATAGAATAAAAGCATTAAAAAGAAAAGAATATCCAACAACTTTGGGACAACTACAATGGTGTAATATATGTGTAGTGGGAATATCAGAAAGAGAATAAGAGAAAGGAACAGAAAAAAATATGTGATGACTAATGGCAGAGATGAAGAGCAGTGAAACTGACAGGATGGAAGACATATTTTCACATCATGGCTTGGCGATTTGCTCCCTGTGGGTATTGGAGGCTCCCTGTAGATCCGTTCTCCACCCTTCTTTACCCGCTTTGGCCACAGATGGCTGACTTGAATGAACATCAACAAGCCCCCATGTCCTCTGCTTTCCAGATAGATTTGGGCAGAAGATAGCCTAAGCAGAAGATTAGGAGAGACCTGAATGAGATTAGGGTGTCTTGTTCCCTAGTTATCACCTTTCCCAGCATTGCCTCAGTCTATTCTCCCTTTTATGAAAAGTCACAGGTCCTCTCAATGTAGATCTCTCTACAGGACTCTCTCCTCGTGGATTCTCCTCAACTACTCCCTTGCTTGCCCCTTTGGACCTGGAGATGGTATTAGCTTCTAACTAATTTTGATTTTGCTAGCACCAGATCACTGCTCTAATCCTATGATTCTGCCACATCTTTATACCATTTTAAATAATCACTTCATAAATAGATCCCTCTGCATTAAGCCTCTATATTATTATTTATCTGTCAAATGAGCATAAAAGCACTCATCCACAGTACCTTATTGACAAATTTAAGATCAAGATTTGAAAGTGATTTTCTGACTTATCTGGAAACCCCAGTCCTTTATAGTTTTTCATTTATTCCAACTTGTTGAGAATTTCATGTGTTACTCTAGAAACTAATGTGTTTGATTATGAGATGATAAGGCTTCCCTGGTAGCTCAGCTGGTAAAGAATCCACCTGCAATGCAGGAGACCCCAGTTCGAATCCTGGGTCTGGAAGATCCCCTGGAGAAGGGATAGGTTACCCACTCCATTATTCTTGGGCTTCTCTGGTGTTTCAGCTGGTAAAGAATCTGCCTGCAGTGTGGAAGACCTGGGTTTGATCCCTGGGTTGGGGAGATCCCCTGGTGAAGGGAATAGCTACCCACTCCAGTATTCTGGCCTGGAGACTGTATAGTCCATGCGGTCTCAAAGAGTCAGACATGACTGAGCAACTTTCACTTTCACATAAGATGATGTACCAAATCATGCTTGGGATATTAAGTATATACATAGTATACTTAATATATTAAGTATTATGTTTGACCTGTTCTGATTATCCCTTTCCCCATGAGTTTACATAAGAGATATGTTATGTTTGACCTGTTCTGATTATCTCTTTCCCCATGAGTTTACATAAGAGATATGTTTCTGTAGCACTGATGTTATAGAGTTGTGAAATTATGTACAATGATTCATGTATAGTTCTGAGCATGATGTCTTGCCTGCAATAAGAAATTAATGAATGTTGACTGCTCTTTTTCCTTCACTGTGATTTATTATTTTTAATATTGTTAACTTCATATAAATTATTAAATTTTGCATTTACTTTTAGTTTTTTTAGACCTTTAAATAATGACTTGGATTTTTATAGAAAGAGACTCACCAAAAATATAAAGACCATGGGCCATCCCAGGGAGTCACAGATGAATCCAGTGATAAGCAGGACAATACAGGGTCCTAGTAGAAGTCCTAATCAGAAGGCACAAAGAACACCCCTAATGAATGCAGGCATCTGGAAAATGGAGATAATGTAGCTTCATGATGTCAGTGAACAACTTCTGGTGAAATATTCATATAATACCAAATGGAAGAAAATAATATTTGCTTTCTTCTCTTTTTGCTGTTGTTAGAGATAAGGAAACCTCTTCTCTGTCCTAGGCAGTTTCCACATATTTAAAGTGTGGATGGTTTCCAAAGCCCTTGACAGTTCAAAACACACATATTTCTTATAGTTCTAGGGCAGAACATGCTACAGTGAGATGACAATGGGATTAAACATTCTAGCCCCTAAATCATTACCTGACAAACTCAGAGTAGTAAGACGGCCTAGTTCCAAGGGAGGAGCCCACCTGATCCATATTACTTGCTGAGTTGTTAATGTTATCCCCTGAAAGAATGATTAAAACATTTGATCTCTGACATGTTCTGTGAATTTAAACTCTAGTTTTTGCATTATCTTTTTATATTTTTAATTGGAGGAAAATCACTTTACAGTGTTATACTGGTTTCTGCTGTACAAGAATGTGAATCAGCCATATGGCTCCTTGCGTTATACAGCAACTTTACACCAGCTATCTATTTTTCACTTAGTAGTATATATATGCAGAGAAGGCGATGGCACCCCACTCCAGTACTCTTGCCTGGAGAATCCCATAGACGGAGAAGCCTGGTGGGCTGCAGTCCATGGGATCGTGAAGAGTCGGACATGACTGAGCAACTTCACTTTCACTTTTCACTTTCATGCATTGGAGAAGGAAATGGCAACCCACTCCAGTGTTCTTGCCTGGAGAATCCCAGGGACGGGGGGAGCCTGGTGGGCTGCTGTCTATGGGGTCGCACAGTGTCAGACACGACTGAAGCGACTTAGCAGCAACAGGGTTTATACGTCAATGCTACTTTCTCCATTCATCCCACTCTTGCCTTCCCTCACTGGGTCCACAGGTCCATTCTCTATGTCTGTGTCTCCATTCCTTCCCTGCAAACAGGTTTCTCAATGCCATTTTCTAGATTCCATATATATGCATTAATATATGATATTTGTTTTTCTCTTTCTGACTTCACTCTGTATAACAGATTCTAGGTTCATCCACCTCACTAGAACTGAATTAAATTCCTTCTTTTTATGGCTGAGTAATATTCTATTTTGCATTATCTTTATACCTGGAACATTCCTTTGATTACTCGGGATATAATGACCAAAATTTCTCCAAATTCAGCTGCCAGTGGGAGAAGCAGGGTAAGTAGAGAGCTGAAGAATAATGCAAAACCAATCATTTTCTTTAAAGAGTATATTCCAGATAAATATCCTGCAGGAATTTGGCTGATGAGTACACCATAGAAGATGGAACTTAACATGATCCCCTGGATTTCAGTGCTCCAGTTATACACAGGGTTCTGAAAGAAAAAGGAGATGGGTCTAGCCACTCTGCAAATGATTTTCTATAATGTTCAGGAATGTGGAAAAATTGGTCTTCCAGTCTTCCAGTTTACCCCATGTAAAATATCTGCCCTCTGCCTAATCTCCTCTGTTATATGACTTATTTATTTCTAATAACAACATTTTCTGTGTGTGATTATGTTTTATCATTGGCATCCCCAATTATAACGAAGTCCTTGCTATAAAGGGCATCATCTGTTCCTCCCATACCTGCACAGCATAGACATTTAAAACTTGGGTTTTTATTAAAAAATTAATCAGATGCAATTGGCATATTAGTTTCAGGTGTACAACATGATTGGATATTTGCATATAATGAGAAATGATCACCACAGTAAGTCAACATCCATGACAACATATGGTTGTGATGAAAACTTTTAGGATCTACTCTCTTAGCAACTTTCAACTCTACAAGATAGTACTTTTAACTGTAGTCACCATGCCATATGTGACA
This sequence comes from Nanger dama, assembly GCA_917880005.1. Classification (NCBI taxonomy): domain Eukaryota; kingdom Metazoa; phylum Chordata; class Mammalia; order Artiodactyla; family Bovidae; genus Nanger; species Nanger dama. The sequence continues at coordinate 5,374,117 of CAKJTW010000032.1, read as the reverse complement.
CCACCATAACTTATTTTACAGCTGGATGTTTGCACTTTTAACTCCTTTTACCCATTTTGCCCAGCCTCCCCAACCCCACGCTCCTAGCAACCACCAGCCTATTCTCTGTGTCCAGGAGCCTGGTTTTGTTTAGAATTCACATATAAATGAAATTATATAGTAGTTGTCTTTGTCTGATTTATTTCACTTAGCACGGGGCCCTCAAGATCCATTCATGTTTCAGCAAATGGCAAGATTTCATACTTTTTATGTCCAAATAATATCCTGTTAAATATTAGTACCACATTTACATTATCTATTCATGAATATTTAGGATATTGTAAATAATGCTGTAATGAACATGGGATGTAGATATTTTTTCAAGTTAGTGTTTTCTTTTTCTTTGGATAAATACCCAGAGGTAGAATTGCTGTATCATATATTTTTTTTTTTGATTGAACCTTCATACATACTGTTTTCCATGGCAACTGTAGTAATTTGCATTATACCACCAGTGCACTAGTGTTCTCATCTTTCTACATCTTAGTCAATATAGTATTTATCTTTTTGCTAATATCTATTTTGACAGGTGTGAGGTGATATGGGTTTGAATTACATTTCCACGATGATATTGAGTGCATTCTCTTGTTCCTGTTGACAAACTGGACGTTTTTCTCAGAAAAATGTCTGTTTATATCCTCTGCTCATTTTTGGTTGGATTTTTTTTTTTTGCTATAGAGTTAGATGAGTTCTTCATATATCTTGAATATTAATCCCTGGTCAGATACATGATTTGCAAATATTTTCTCCCATTCAGTAGGCTGTCTTTTCATTTTGCTGATGGTTTCCTTTGCCATGCAGAAGCTTTTAGTTTGATGTAGTCTCACTTGTTTACTTTTGCTTTTGTTGCCATTGACTTTGATGTCAAATCCAAAAAATCATAGCCAAGACTAATGTCAATGAGTTTTTCATTTATATTTTCTTTTAGTTTCATGGTTCTAGGTTTTATGTTCCAATTTGGATTTGAGTTAATTTTTGTGTCTAAGATAGGGGTCTAGTTTTTCCAACACCACTCACTGAAGAGATTGTCCGTTCATCATTGTAAATTCTTGACTCTGTCATAGATTAATTGCCCACCTTTTGTATGGGTTTATTTCTGGGCTATCTACTCTGCTTCATTGATCAACGTGTCTGTGTTTAAATCAATACCATTTACTTTCTTGATTATTGTAGTTTTGGGATATAGTTTGAAATCAGAGGGCTTGATGCCTCTAACTTTGTTTTTCTTTCTTATTATTGCTTTGGCTATTTTGGGTCCATACAAATTGCACTGTTTGTTCTATTTCTGTAAAAAATGTAATTGGAATTTTGATAAAGATTATATCTAATCTGTAGACTTTTTGACAGTATGAATTCTTCCAATCTATGAGCACAAAATATCCACTTACTTGCATCTTCTTCAGTTTCTTTCATCAGTGTCACGTAGTTTTTAGTGCATAGGTGTTTCACCTTCTTGATTAAATGCATTCCTGCTATTTTATTCTTTTTGATGTAATTGTTTTCCTAATTTTATTACTGCCAGTTTTTTATTAGTGCATAGAAACACAAAAGATTTTTATATATTGATTTTGTATCTCACAAGTTTACTAGATTCATTTATTAGCCCTAACAGTTTCCTTAGTGAAGTCTTTAGAATTTTCTATATGTAATGTCATCTGCAAATAGTGACAATTTTTCTTCTTCCTTTACAGTTTGGATGCCCCTCCCTTTCTACCTTGCCTAATTGCGCCAGTGAAACCTTCTAACACTGTGCTGAATAAAAGTGGTGGGAATGGGCATCACCGTTTTTTCCTGACATTGGAAGAAAAGCTTTCAGATTTTCACCATTAGGTATGGTGTTATCTGTGGCCTCGTTATATTGCTGGTCTTTACTATGCTGAAGCATGTTCCCTTTATATTCACTTGCTGAGAATTTTTATCACAGATACTACTTTTGTCAAGCCTTGCTGGCCACCAGAGCCAGGTGATCAAGGCAGCAGCTGCTAAAAAGGAAAAAAAAAAAAAAGGAGCACCAGAACAAGAGTGCCAGGTGAATGTAAAAGCTGCCCCTTTGGGAGATACTGGCTCTCTGGAGTACAGCAAAGAGAGAACACAAGAATGGCATTCACTGGCTTCTGTCCCCAAAGAGAAAGAACCTCAGAAGACGCTGGATGTGTATTAAATTAGATGCTTGTACCTCAAGTTAACAGTTTATGGTAAGCAAATTAAACCTCTTCCATAGAATGTCTTGGTGCTTTTCAAACAGCTGCTTCCGTGCCAAGGGGCAAGCCATTTAAGAACCATTTCTCAGTTCCCTTTACCCTTGTGGGACTTGTGTTTGTGAGTGCTGTTGGCTTTCAGAGCTAGACCTTTGGGTGACTTATCTCTCAGGTGCAGGGATGATGCCCAATGCGGGGTTCAGACTTCACTCCTGAGGGGGATGTCTTGCTGGGTCACCTTGCCAGGGGTTTGCAGTGAGATTGCGTTTTAGCATTTCCTCTTGGTTATGGGTATTTTCTTGTTCTCCTGATGTGTAGGAGTATTCAGCTTTTGATTTTTTCCCAGAGGAAAATTTTCCATAGGTATCTGTATATTTGGTGTGTCTGTAGGAGAAGGTGAATCCAGAACATTTCTACGGGTTCACCTTCAACGTCGCTAATACTTACTTTTTAAATATTACTAGTAGATGCAAACTCCTCTGTAGAATACCATGTAGTACTACATTTACTGCAGTTATGAATTTCCCCTTGTCCTTTCTCATCCTTTTTCTCTATTCAGAACAACGTATCCCCCTAACAACACACACACTGATCCCAAAGAGCAAAGTAGCAACAGAGAGAATATCAAATCATGAAGAGAAGTTCTCAGGCTGAACTATGGGAATAATTGAATGGGATAATAAAGGGAAAAAAGGCCATTCCTCTTCTTTCACTTGGCTCTGATGTGGCATGTTTTATTGTCTGTCTCAGGAATGGATTCCTCTGCTGGTTTTGGCTAGGGAGTCTCGCATAGTTTTGTTGCTTTATTAAATCTGACATAAGAAATTCTTAATATTGAACTTACAGTTTGGACTATGAGGAGGTTGAAGTATTTTTGGACTCTGCGCAGGAAGAAATTTTAATTTTAGTAGGTGAGGACAAGATGAAAACTTCTTTGGAAATGTCTAAAATAGTCCCTTTCTCTAAACTGTCTATGCACTTGCATAATTAGTTTATTTTAGATAAAGAATGAATGTTCTGAAATAATCAACTAGGTAGGAATCTGTTTGCTCTCTTGTCACTGTTATCTTGCACCCTTCATCCTTTCTCTCCCTTTCTCAAATCCCTGTCATCCTATAGCTGTAGATAGTGATGTCTTGTCTGATAGAAAGGACTTACATGAGAGATTTGGTAGAAGCATCACTCTGGTTATATTGAATACTAATAGTGAGGGGCCTCTATATAGTAGCCAAGTGGTCATGGACGCTCCAGATCTTTTTCATTGGTGGGAGGTTACTCAGAGGATGGAACAAGATGCTTTGCCATATTTTTCTAATGACAGGTATTTCCTCAAGGAAATCAATATTCACCTTTCCCCATATCAGGTGATTCAGCACACATTTGCTCGACTCTCCCTCTGCAGATTATTCAGAATATTGGGTTGTTTTTTTACGGCATAAAGCCATCACTCTTTATAGTGGAGTGTAGAAAAAGAAGAAAAGTGGGCACCATAGTTGAATTCAAACCACTCACCTCAGATGAAATTCCCCACACCAGTAGAATAAAACCTGAGTATTTCCATATTCAATCCATTAACTAGTTATCATTAAAGTACTCTGTATATAAATGTGTAAATTAACCTATATAAATCTTAGGAATAAATGTATATACATCTGTATAAGTCATATAAATGAAAAAATAGATAATATCCCAGTGGGTAAAATGGACTAAGGGTATCAATAGATAACTTATAAGAGAAAAAAATGGTAATGACCAATAAATATAGATCACAGAAATATAAAAATGTATACATTCATTAATAAATTTTAAAGTTATCACAGAATTTCTATCAGATTGGAAATTTTAAACAAAAAAAATAATTATATATATATATTTGGCTTTTTAGCAGAGGGAAGACAGAGGATATTTCTCATTTATGTGTAACACTTTCTCATCTTCCTTCCTTTTCTTTTCTATACTCAGTGTCCTTTATTGCGCTCTTTGGTTTCTGTTCTCTCTTATTTTCCTTGTTATTTGCTTTCTTTTCTAAAATGTTCTGTCTAGTATTATCGTATCAGTTTTCTGAGTTCTGTCAATTTCTTTTTTTTTTCCATTCATCCGCTATCTGAGCAGAGACTTCTATCACCGGGCCATCTCAGCTTTGAGCACCTAAATGTGCTACACAATAGTGTCCCTTCCCTAGGTATAGTTACTTTGCTAGTTTTTAAGTTCATTTATAATTTAAGTTTACAATTTAGGTCTTCTTTGGGAAAATAATCTGGTGAGTTTTCATATTTGAGAATAATTTTCTATTTGATTTCTTCATCTAGTACCTTTGTAGAGGAGAAAACGGAATTCCTTTTCTATGCCTCTTATTTGAAGAAGGCCAGTTCTCCTGGATTCAGCAGCAGATTCCTGGCGGGGAGGGGAAGGGGGAGGGGATGGTGAATGTGCCAAAGAAAGTTCAAGCTTCACAGTTTGAGCTGCCCCTTCTTTTACTACAGTGAAGGAAATAAAATACAGCTTTTGTGAGTAGCCATTTCTCTAGAAAATGGGGATCTTGATATTTAAACCAAGGCAATGGAATACTCAAGAATTTAAAAATTTTGAATAAAATCGATTTTTTGACAGACTTTTTGAGGTACAGTTGACACAATAAACTGTGCATTTAATCTTTGTCATGAAGTGTACAACTTCTTAAATTCTTAAATGTGTAACTTCACAGGATATAGAATTTTCGTTTGGCAGGTTTTTTATTTCTTTCAGTACTTTAGAAATTTCACTTCTTTCTTTATGTTTGAGTGGTGTCTGATAAGAAATCATCTGTAGTTTTTATCCTTGTTCCTCTGTAGTCTTTTTCCTCCAGATTTATTTGAGATATTCTTTTTGTCTTGGTTTTCGGCAATTTAAATATGTATGTCTGGGTGGTAATTCTTGTTGTTCTTGATTAATTTTTAGTATTTGTCCTGTTTGGTGTTCTGAATTTGTGGTTTGGTGTTTGCCATTAACTTCAAAAAGTTCTCAGCCATTAATTTTTCAAATATTTCTTCTTTCCATTTTTCCTACTCTTTCTGATAGTCTAATCAAGCACGTGTTACACCTTTTGGTATTGTCAACAGTTCTGGGATGTTCTGCTTAGTTTTTTATTTTTTAATCTTTTTCATTTTAGCTTGGGAAGTTCATATATTCAAGTTCACTGATTCTTTCCTCCCCTGTGGTGATACTACATATGAGCCCATCAAGGCATTCTTTATACCTGTTACAATTGCCATGATTTCTACTATTTCTTTTTTTGTTCTAATGATATCCATCTCTCTATTGACATTACCTCTCTGGTATTGTATTCTTTTTCCATTAGACCCCTTGATATATTAATTACAGTTATTTTAAATTCCCTGTAGGAATTCCTACATATGTATCAAATCTGAGACCTGGTTCTGATGCTTATGTTAAAAAAAAAATCAGGGTGCAGTACATTGCATATAGAGCATTACTCTTAATGTAAATAGGGATGAAAATAAGGAAATATTTTATTTGCTTGTGTATTAAAAAAGGGACATAAGAAAAGTACTACATCTTCTGGCAGATAGTTATCAACCCATTACCTTCTGTAGGTAAAAACAAAACATGTAAATATACCGTAAGTTAAAAACATAAATGAGAAAGAAAATGTGTTGATTTCTGTTTCTCATTTAAGATGTTTTCCTTTTTCTCTTGTCCAAACTTCTCTTGCCCTTTGCAAATACTGAGACATACTTTAGTCATGGGACATCTTCATTTAGGTTACTACTGATGAGGTAGATCAAGACTTGAGCCTCTTTTTGAATAATTACTATCATATCAATTATGGTAACAACATTCAATCTCTACACAAATTAGTTAGCAAGATAGGATTTTAAACTTATGACTGTGTATAATATTTTTGATATACCTTTATGTTATCCTGGAGCTCCTTTGTGGAGGTGTTGGACAAACCATGTGGCTCCGTGCTGTTCACCATGGCTATCATTGTGAGGCTCATACACACACGCTGTGACATTATTATAACATTACAGACGAGCAGGAAGACAGCGATTCCATAACGAATGGAACAAAAATATGGAACTGGAATGTACGAGAGAAAACATCCATCGTTAACACAGCTGAGGAAAAAAACATATTTTAACATTAGGGGTCCAAATTTCCGAGTGGTCCTTCCTAAGAAGTGGCCCTTCCTAATGTTTGTTTTAAAGGGAACATTTTAAAAACACCTTGAGTTACTCTTGGAAATAAGTCCCCTGAATAACCAACGAGACCTTCCCTCAAGTAAACTACTTTATTCTTAAAACTTACATGACTAGTCTGATTGAGAAACTCATATGTGCACATTGCAGAAGAAACTTACATTAAAAAAAAAAGTAATGTGTAATGTAATTGGCCTCCAATTAAAATAAATAAATTTTTAAAAAGTAATGTATTTGAGGTAGCTTCAAGCTACAGTAATCAATGCAGTGTTAGTGTAAGACCAAACAAATTCATCTATAGGAGAAAATAGGGAGTCCAGAAAGAGAAGGATATATATGATCGTATGTTTTTGAATAAATGCACTGCTGCTGCTAAGTCACTTCAGTTGTGTCTGACTCTGTGTGACCCCACAGATGGCAGCCCACCAGGCTCCGCTGTCCCTGGGATTCTCCAGGTGAGAACACTGGAGTGGATTGCCATTTCCTTCTCCAAGAATAAATGCACTAATGCAATTCAATGGAAGATATTAGTCTTTTCAACAAATGGCCTTTCTCAAGAGAAATAAAAATATATACCTACAAAAGGCTTGTACGGAATTGTTTATGGCAGTTTTATTTAAAATAGCTGGATCTTTACCAGCAATCCCACTGCTGGGCATATACACCGAGGAAACCAGAATTGAAAGAGACACATGTACCCCACTGTTCATTGCAGTACTGTTTATAATAGCCAGGACATGGAAACAACCTAGATGTCCATCAGCAGATGAATGGATAAGAAAACTGTGGTACATATACACAATGGAGTATTACTCAGCCCTTAAAAAGAATAAATTTGATTCAGTTCTAATGAGATGGATGAAACTGGAGCCGATTATACAGAGTGAAGTAAGCCAGAAAGAAAAACACCAATACAGTATACTGACACATATATATGGAATTTAGAAAGATAGTAATGATGACCCTGTATGTGAGACAACAAAAGAGACACAGAGGTATAGAATGGACTTTTGGACTCTGAGGGAGAGGGAAAGGGTGGGATGATTTGGGAGAATGGCATTGAAATAGGTATACTATTATATAAGAAATGAAGTGCCAGTCTATGTTCAATACAGGATACAGAATGCTTGGGGCTGGTGCACAGGATGATCCAGGGAGATGATATGGGGTGGGAGGTGGGAGGAGGCTTCGACATTGGGAGATCGTGTACACCTGTGGCTGATTCATGTCAATGTATGGCAAAACAAATACAGTATTGTAACGTAGAATACAGTATTAAAATAAATAAATAAATAAATAATAAAATAAAATAGCTGGATCTTTGGAATGGATGAACATACTGTAGTATAATAATACAATGGATATTACTCAGAAATATGAAGGAAGGAAACACTGATACACTCAACAATCTGGATGAATCCCAACAAACATCTGCTCAGCTAAAGAAGCTAGACACCAGAGAGTGAATACCATTTTTATGCATGCTATTTCTATGAATTTCAAAAAATAGGCAAAATTAATTTATGTGGCTAGATATTAAATAATAATTTCCTCTTGGTAAGGAGGGCAAAGGGACATCATGGGACTTTAATGTAATTTTCTATGAGTCTTGTTTGTAAGTTTATACATTTCTCAAAGCACATCTAAATATATACTTAAGATTCATATTTTATTTTATGTAATTATACTTCAATAAATATTAAAATATTCAATAAGGGTGTTGGGAAAACTGGACAATCACATGTGAAAGAATGAAATTGGACCACGCTCTTAACCATATACAAAGATTAAGTCAAAATGGATTAAAATTTGAACTCAAGACATGAAACCATAAAACTTCTAGAAGAACATATAGATGGTAAGTTCCCTGACATAGGTCTTGGCAATGATTTTTTAATAAGACACCAAAAGCAAAAGCAGAGAAAGCAAAAATGAACAAAGGGCACTATATCAAACTAAAAGTCTTCGGCACAGCAAAGGAAATTATAAACAAAATGAAAGGTCAGCCTACTGAATGGGAGAAGACATTTGCAAATCATTTATCTGATAAGGGGTTAGACTGCAAAATATAAAAACTCAATTTTGTTTTTATTCTGCATTGGGATGTAGCCAATTAACAAACAGTGTGACAGTTTCAGGTGGACAGCAAAAGGACTCAGCCATACAAATACATGTATCAGCTCTCCCTCAAGCTCTCTTCCCATCCAGGCTGCCACATAACATTGAGCAGAGTAAAAAGAACTCACACAATTTAACAGGAAAAATTTAAAAAAAAGCAAAACCAAAAAAATCAGATTAAGAAATGGGCAAAACTGAAGAGACATTTTTCCAAAGAAGACATGCATGTTGTTTAGAGGTAGATGGAAAGATGTTCAGCATCACTCATCATTCAGTTCAGTTCAGTCGCTCAGTCGTGGGCAGTTTTCATTCCAATCCCAAAGACAGGCAATGCCAAAGAATTCTCACTCATCATTAGGGAAATGCAAATCAAAACCATAATGGGATAGCATCTTACACCTGTTAAAATGACTTTTATCAAAAAAAGGTAAGAAATGAGTGTTGGCAAGGATGTGGACATTTCTGGACTTCTCAGATGGTCCAGTGGTTCAGACTCAGTGCCTGCACCACAGGGGTTGTGGGTTCCATCTCTCCTGTGTGAAACTAAGATCCCACATGCCCTGCAGTGCAGATAAAAATTTAAAAAGACAAAAAAAAAAAGGATGTGTAGTAGGCAGAATAATGCCCCAGCCACATACATCAAAAAAAATTGTGTAGAAAAACTATGATCACATATTAGATTGGCATAGATCCAAAAGCACATTTGTTGGCAAGCCTGAAAGAAAAGAGGATGGAACCTCCATCTACAACCAGTAGAGGTTTTTAATTGTCTGTGGTTAGTATAAAGAAATAAATTTTTGGTCACACCATGCAGCAGGGGGTTAGTTCCCCTATCAGGGATTGAGCCTGCACCCCAGGCAGTGGAAGCTTGGAGTCTTAGCCACTGGTCAGTCAGCGAAGTTCCAAGAAATAAGTCTGAGTTTTAATTACTGATGTTATATCCAGGTAGCTAGCCAAAAGTTAATCTTGTTTCTAAAAATTCATCTCCTAATTTGGAGAGGTTTTCTATGTATGGAATGTGCAAATTATGATTTTATCTCTTCTTTTCCTATCCTTCTGTCTTTAACTTCATGGTATCATTGCATCAGAACCATGGGTATATTACTGATTGTATCAAGCAGTTCTGGTTTTATGCCATTGTTCTTGATTTACACAGAGTAATTCTAATGTTTTTACACTTTGGATAATGTTTGTTGAAGGTTCTGTTTTCGATATGCTTTATGAAGTGTATTTATTTCTACTGCTGTGTTAAAAAAATTGTCACAAACTTAATGACTTAAAATGGCACCCTTTTAATAAAAGGTTCACAATTATGCAGGTCATAAGTTTTGGCATGATGTGGTTGGATTTTTCACTCCTGGTCTCAAAGGTTAAAATCAAGCCGTCAGGCAAGATGAGTTCTCAGGTGGAGGTTCTCTGGAAGGAACTATTGGAAGAGTCCAGTTTTCTGTGGTTGTTGTACTTCTGTTGCTATCTCCCTGTTGACTGTCAGCTAAGAGTTACTCTTAGCTTTAAGATGTTGTGGATTATGCTGCTTGTCACACGGCCCCCTCTATCCCCAAGACCAGCAAGGAAGAATCTCTTCTGTTAAATCCTTCTCGTGCTTTGAATCTCTCTAGCTGCTCTCTGAACTCTAGATCCAGATTTAAAGAGCTCTTGTGATTAGATCAGTCCTACCTGGATTTAAGATCAGCTGATTATGGACCATGCTTAGATCTGCAACATCCCTTCAAGTAGCACCTACCTTGGCATTTGCTTAAATAACTGGAGGAAGGTGTATGTACACCAGGGACCAGAATCTTGTGGGCGGTCTTAGAACAATTCACTCTCTAGTCCCAGAAGATCCATGTTCATGCCATATACAAAACATACTCACCCCAACCCAAAGTTCCTTAAGGTCTCATCTCATTACACTATCAACTCAAGTCCAAATCCTCATCAAAATGTCAGCTCAAATTTACAAAATTTATAACAAATATGGATGAAGCGTCTAAAAGTAACCCACTATGGGAATAGTATCCATCAGTGAACTTGTGAAATTAGAGAGACAAATTACACACTCGCAGTGTTTCCACTTATCATGGGGGACAGGCATAGGATAATTGATACAGACATTCCAGTTTCAAAAGGGGGAGAAACGGAGTGTAAAAAGAAGTCACTGATCAATAAGAGTTTTGAAGTTCAGTTAGACAAATGTTGAACTTTTCTTGAGGCCTGGGGATAATCCTTGTGCCCCTTGGCTCTGCCCTCTGAGCTCTCTGCTTTATCCTCTGCCCTTTGGTTCCACTCAAGAGCGCAAAGGAGCCATCTTAGAATACTGTCCATCACTTATTCATGGTTACCTAATAGTGTTCATCAAGAATGAATGTTAATTTCATAAAGATTTTTTTTAATCTAATGAGGTCATCATATAGTTTTCTTCTTTAATTTGTATTGAATGACAATTATTTAGTTTGTAATAGAAAACTATTCTTTCATTTCTAGGATTGATTGGACTTAGTTTTTGCGATTTAAAAAAAAATTTGTTTTGCTAATGTGTTATTAGGATTTTTGTACCTTTTAAAAATAGTGTTAATTTTGTTTTACATATTTGAGTCTATTTAGTTACATAAGTTTTTTTTCCAGTGATCCCACTGACTTGAATTTTGTATCATTGTATATTTTTGAAGAATTGTTTGAAACAGTAGAAAATTTTAAATTAGATAAATCAGCAATTATCTAATTAAATAAATTAGATAAATTTATCTAGCTAAATTATCTAGTTATCTAATAAATTATCTAGTTAAATTATAATATAGTCATACTAAATTCATATGCAACTTTAAAAATGATGAGGAAGCTCTTATGTACAACTGTAGGATTCCATTTAGATATATTATTAAGTGAAAAAGCAACATTAGTACCTGGAAAATTAGTTTCTTGACAGATCTCCTTTGTAAACAGATAAGAATATTAGATAAAAATGTATTTAAAGTTAACAGTTCATTGAAAGTGTGAATGATCTGGCAGGAAAGATGAGATACTCAGGCCAAAGATTTTGTGAAGACAGAGTCCTCAAGGCATAGACTGATCACTGAAGGAAGATTTTTCCCTGAAGACATTTGATCTCAGGTTGCTTTTTGCCTCCCAGAAAATGGGGCAACAGGAATCAGATACCAATGCCCTGGCAATGGAAAAGTCTAGTAAGTGACCCTTTCCTTAAATGTTTAGATGCCAAAGACTTGCTGAGTCAGTGAGGGGAAAATCCATTGCCTCCCAACCTTTTCCAGGAGGCAAAAATTTTTGCCCTGTTTGAACCTTGAGACTGAGCAAAAGGAAGAAAAAAATGTCTTAGAAATTTAATCATTACCCAGCCCTTCCTTTGCCTTTAAACTCACTGGCCTTGAGTCATCTGCAAAATATTTCAAACCACACGTGTATACATGCACACTGAGATGACTTGCCTCAAAGCTTTCTAAACAACCTCATCCTTTTTAAAATTCTCAAAAGCAAAAGGGGAGTAAGTAGACCTGAAAATCTGAAGGAAACAGTGGGAAAATTCCTAGATGAGAAAAAAAAAAGCCTCGAGAGGGCAAAGGGGAATCTATCTTCACCATGTGTGGAATAGGGCTTGTCGCAGTCAATTAAGGGTACACTTCTGAGTTTTGTTCTTTTCTCTACATTGCTCTAGAAAGAATATGAATTATTTCTAAATAAGTCTTGAAAGAAAGGAATCATAGGAGTTTAGAAAGGAATATTAAAAAAATGTATATGTGTGTTTAGCAGTCACTTTGCTGTATAGCAGAAATTAGCATAACATTGTAAATCAACTATATGTCAATAAAAACAAAGAACAAAAAATCTGAAACTCAAAAAAAGAAATCACACACAAAAAGAGAAATCACAAGGAGTGTTCTAACGTGCTTGGGACTGAGTAACAGTAAGATACTACATGTCAAGCTCTGGAAAGAGCAAATTCTACACCTCAGAACATATTTATTAAAAAGAACTCAAAGACTTGGAAACTGAACAATGGATGAGCCCAAAGATCCTAAAAAGAAGTGAATGATAAACATAAAGGCAGAAATCAATTTTATATACATACATATATGTTTATATCTTTTATATGTTCACATATAATTAAAATTCCATGGATAGAGGAGCCTGGTGGGCTACAGTCCACAGGGTCACAAAGAGTTGGATATATCTGAGCACACAAACACTAGATAATTTGAATACAAAGGAACAATATGAAAATACCAAAATAATTACGTATCAAAATTGACATAAGATGAAATATAAAATAGGCCACTAACATTTATATAAATTGAAAAAGTATGTCATTTGTTGCCCACCCTCTCTTCTAGGATTTTTGTCCCCCATAATGTAGATATAACTCTAATCTGATAGCAGTAATTCCATATTGTTTTTCCCCTGCCCTGCTTACAATAAACAACCTAAAAAATATCCTGTAAATATCCAGCTGATGATGTTGAAGGGTGCAGTGACTCAAGAACATTCATCCTGCCTCACTTCCATTCATATATCTGTCTCTCTCTCCTTGAGATAGACCCAAAATAGTCCCCCCTCTTTCTGACATTCTCCACCAAGTGATAAACTGACAGGTGTATAAGAATCAAAATAACAGTGTGAATAATCTTGGTACATAGGTTATTTTATTTAGGGTTTTTCTAATGGAAAATCATGGAGGGATTTCTCCCCTCCCTGACCCCCTCTTCTTTCCTGAACATTTCTAAGACGCTTTACATTTTAGTCCATGTGTTTATGGACAAAATCTTCTCACATGGAATCAATAGTGTTCTGTTTAAGAAGAAGGAAGCCTATGTCATAGAGAATAATTTCTACCTTTCCCTGGAGAGACCTGGTTATCCACTTGCATAATGGTGTTATGGTTGTTTTTCTTCTTGCAGAAAGGTTTGTTTTCTATCCCCTGCAAGTGCAAAACACACTGACATCAGCATTACAGAGGGAAGAACTGGTTAAAATCCACCTAGCACCTGTCTCTGCTTTAAAACATTAATCCAAGGGAAATTTGCTTTGTCATACTAGTACCCATTGTTTTGACATTTCACTTTTATGATATTTTTGTTAAGTACAAAATACACAGAAAACCTGAAAACTCTAGAAAGCAAACAAGACATCCTGCCAAGCCATAATTCTATATCTACTGAAGATATCCCTCCAAAGTGAAAGAGAAAGACTGTCAAACAAAACTTGAGAGAATTCATTGCCAGGAAATCTACCCTGTGGGGAATGTGAAAGGAAGCTTTTCAGACAGAAGCAGATTATTGAAGGTAGCTCATCGGTAAGGAACCTGCCTACAATGCAGGAGATGAGGCAAAAGCCTCAGGTTCCATTCCTGGGTCAGGAAGATTCCCCAGACAAGGAAATGGCAACCCACTCCAGTATTCTTGCCTGGGAAATACCAAGGACAGCCCATGGAGTCGCAAAAGAATCAGACATGATTTAGCAACTAATCAACAAACTTGGATGTACACAAAGAAAGGAAGGATGTCAGAAAAGGAATTAAAGGTAACATACAATTCTTTTGTTTTCTTATATCTTTGTAGAGCTAAAAGATTTTTTAAAAATGCTTTTACAAGGAGAGGCAAATCATTTTCCTCACTACCCTGGACAAAATGACCCCTGCTGCCAGGTCTGCATTTGTTGGTGGGAAGCTCGACAAAGTGGGTGAATCAGAGTTTTGTCTATATCAGCATGTATGACATCAGATGCTCAAAAAGCACTTAAAATTTCTAAGGCTGGGTTTGCTAAGTATATATAAATGAGCAGTCTGTCAACCACCATTATTACCCATTGGGACATCTGGGCTGCTGTTTATTTCAGTATACATATACACACACACACCACCACCACCGCCAAAGCACACATACTCTCCACGCCACTCACACATACACAAGCACTAAACACCACACAATACACACTTCTCTTTCCTTTACTGACATAATTGTCCACCTCAGACTCATCCCTAGGAATATTTTCTTTCCCTTGTGAAAAATCTATAAAAATATATATTTTGTCCAACTCCCCCGTCCAAATTTCCCCAGATTGCTAAATAGCTTTAATACAATTTCTAATAGAAGCCCTCCTTATTAATCCTTCTGGAGAATTGTAAACTTCACTTTATGAATAACATATAAGCATATAGTTACTAACCTGATTTAGGGCAGAAAAGCGATTCCTTTTGTGAAGACTTTCCTCTCAAATTTAAAAATATTGAATTTCTGGATTTGCTAATTTCAGCCACTTAAATCCTTCACCATATCCTTTGATCTCCCTAGGTCAAAGTTAAAATTTAATTTTTAACTTCACTTACATTCTTGCCTTGACTCTTCAGGGGAGGGGAGGGAGTCTTAAAATCATCCAATGGACTAGAAACCTAGAAATCTGCCAGTCATTTTATGACTTTAATAGACAGAACCCCCCCACCCCACCCCACCCCCGCCACCCCCTCAGGCTCCTGGAGGCAGAACCTGCTTATCCCATAAGAGTTTCCAGGATTTTTCGATTGAGGATGGCTCCGTGTCTACAGTGCTATTTTGACAGGCATGCTATGGTGTTTTAAATGCTCTGTTAATGTCCCACTGGCTTTCTGCCCCATCTTCCTTCCCTCCCTTCTTTCCATCCTTCCTTCTTCCCTCCTTTCCCTTCTGCTTGTCCTCGTTTCCTCTCCTCTTCCTCTCCCCATCCCCCTCATCTCTCTCCGATGGTCACATCTGTTTGGTATTCAAACTACCCAGAAAGAGGGGCATTTTACTGAGGTGTGTTCTCTGAGGACTATGAATTCCCTCGTGACTTTCCCTGAAATGACTATAAGTTCTCCTGGTTCAGTCTCCTGTCTATAGCGGTACTTGGGAGCATTTTACCTTGGAACTCTTTGAAGACAAGCTACTGAGTAGATAGGGACATCTAAGCCCTGAAATAAAAAATTTTGCACTATAATTTCTTACATACTGAATTTATTAAAATTTATTATGCTTTCAAAATGCTTAATATATGTTTGGCACATAGAAGATGCTCTATAACGTGATCAAGTTATTTTCTCTAAAGAAATGTTGAAACAGAAGTAGAGTCACAGATATAGAAAACAAACTTATGGGTACCGGAGGGTAAGTTGGGGAGAGATGGATTGGAAAATTGGGATTGACATGTGCACACTACTACTATATATAAAATATATAACTAATAAGGACCTATTGTGTAGCGCAGGGAACTCAATACTCTGTAATGGCATATATGGGAAAAGAATTTTAAAAGAGAGTGGCTATATATACAATTTGTAATTTATATGCATATATACATATATATATAACTGATTCACTTTGCTGTACACCTGGAACTCATACAACATTGTAAATCAATTATACTCCAAAAAAATATTTTTTAAAATGTTGAAAACTTTAACTCATTTGCCCAAGAGTCTTTGATACCTTGTTATATTCACCTGGATTTTTTTCTTTGTCTGAAGTCCAGGTTGTGCTGATTTTTATTTGGCTCTTTCAGGATGTTTTTACTATTTGTTATTTGACACAAAGGCTGTCAATTTCTGACATTTTCTGGGAAAGGGACCCATATATTGACTGAAAGTCCTAGGTCAACAGTTGTTTAATGTCCATGTGTTAAGCAAACAACCTTCCCATCTGGTGTCAATATCCCCAGTTCTAGGTACTGATTACCCGGGAGGGAACCATCATTCTGTTTTCTGACCCCAAGTCTTTATACTGCTTTGTGATAACCTTTGAAATTGCTTCTGGATTCTACATCTGGATTCTGTGTTTTCCTTACTAAGTTTTTAAATTTAACATTTTATTATGGAAAGTTTCAAACACATAGGAAAACAAGTAGATCAATCTAATATAACCATAGACCCATTAACCAGTTTCCACAATTTTTAATATTTGGCCATTTGAGTTTCCATATACCATACTCAACAGTGATTTTCTGTATTATACCATGTTATTACTCTAAGAAAAAGTACAGCATGGCTATATAATTCATTAGGACTTGAGAAAATATAACATGCCATCATCACATCTAACAAATAAGCAATAACTCCTTAACATCATCTAATATCATGAAAAATTTCCTAATTGCTTCAAAGTTATTCATTTATACTCTATTTATTTAAATGAGGATCCCAACAAGACCCACATATGACACTTAATTGTTGTGGCTGTCCTTCCACCCACCCACATTTTCTATTTGCTGATATTTAAAACAGTACAATAAAAGAGTCATTTGCAGAATTATTCTCATAACTGATTTGACTAATTGCTTCCTATGTCATTTGACATATTTCTTTATCCCCTTACATCCTGAAAACTCTGAGTATGGAGAGTTGGTTAGATTCAGGAAAAGAGTACTTCATAAGGGTGTCTGATGCTTTCACCACAGTAGGTTGTCTTACTTTTAGTAAGAGTAATCAGTGTGTTCAGATATTCTCAGCTTGACTTATCCACTAACAAAGTACTTATCAACCTTTCACTTGTGGGAAATAGAAGGGAAAACAGTGGAAACAGTGTCAGACTTTCTTTTGGGCTCCAAAATCACCGCAGATGGTGACTGCAGCAATGAAATTAAAAGACGCTTACTCCTTGGAAGAAAAGTTATGACCAACCTAGATAGCATATTCAAAAGCAGAGACATTACTTTGTATGGATGTGAGAGTTGGACTGTGAAGAAGGCTGAGCGCCAAAGAATTGATGCTTTTGAACTGTGGTGTTGGAGAAGACTCTTGAGAGTCCCTTGGACTGCAAGCAGATCCAACCAGTCCATTCTGAAGGAGATCAGCCCTGGGATTTCTTTGGAAGGAATGATGCTAAAGCTGAAACTCCAGTACTTTGGCCACCTCATGCGAAGAGTTGACTCATTGGAAAAGACTCTGATGCTGGGAGGGACTGGGGGCAGGAGGAGAAGGGGACGACGGAGGATGAGATGGCTGGATGGCATCACTGGCTAGATGGATGTGAGTCTCAGTGAACTCGGGAGTTGGTGATGGACAGGGAGGCCTGGTGTGCTGCGATTCATGGAGTTGCAAAGAGTCGGACACGACTGAGTGACTGAACTGAACTAAATGTTACCTAGAACTGTTATTTCATTATAAATTGCAAAATGGTGACTCTAGAATACTATTGTGCCTTCATTTATGAGCTGTAATTTTCTACAAAATAGGAAATTCACCTAATCAAATATTCGGTTACTCTGAAATACAGATTTAATAGGAAAGTCAGGATAAATACCTAAAACTTTTCAGAGTAATAATTCAATGCCTTAGTAAAGATGACCAAGTAAAATGACCTCATGGAATCACAGTCCTTACTCTATTTTGATGCTCAAATTATCTCTTCTTTGGCCAGCAGGAGTCCCTTCAAGCTGGCTCCTATGTCATTATGACATGGCCCTAGTGATCTTGGATAGTTTGTTTTCTTTTTTTTTTTTTAATACTTTATTCTACGTTACAATACTGTATTGGTTTTGCCATACATTGACATGAATCAGCCACAGGTATACACGATCTGCTGAAGCCCCTCCCACCTCCCACCCCGTATCATCTCTCTGGATTATCCCGTGCACCAGCCCCAAGCATCCTGTATCAAACAATATTTTCTAGGGTCCTCATATATTTTCTGTTCCCAGACCTGGACCATCTGAAGGAGTGCTGGTTCCTTTCAGAAGGACACAATATTAAGAGACCACATTGGGGTGCATTGGGGTGCATCTAGCTATTTCAGTGGAAGAACTCAGAAAAGGTATTTTTAGTAAAAAAAATAATGAATTTGAATATTTCCAAATCAAACCGAGTATTACAGCAATTTTTAAAAAGTTAAATTTTATACTCCTGCATTTTCCCCTTATGTTGAACACCTTGGTTCTTAATTACTTTTCTTGCTTTATTATAATATAATCATATTAACATCAAAATAACACTAACATTATTCAGTTCAGTTGCTCAGTTGCGTCTGACTCTTTGCGACCCCATGACTTGCAGCACACCAGGCCTCCTTGTTCACCCTAAGGTTTATCTAAAATGTGATATTAGCATAAGAGACGTTTTGTGCCTTTAGATAGTCTTGTGTTTTTGCTAATCTAACAATCAAATCTTCCCTCTATTGGAGGCTGATATCTATGTGCTGCCAGGGAGGTTTTCTGACTTTCATATCATGTTCTTAGTCACTCAGTCATGTACAACTCTTTGCAATCTCATGGATTATAGCCCGCCAGGTTCCTCTGTCCATGGGGATTCTCCAGGCAAGGTTACTAGAGTGGTTGCCAAGGTCTCCTCCAGGGGATCTTCCATATCATGTTCTGATATAATTCTCCCATTTGAGTCCCTCAGTGGTTCTGACCAACACACAGTCAACCTCGAAGTTGTTATAATTGCTATTTCTCCATATCTCTCAAGACTAGAAGTATTGACCAAGCCAGTGCATGCCCTTTCACCTGTATCTCACTTTCCATCCCAATGTTCTGCTACTGTTATAGTAGGCCAAGACCACTACTGCTACCTTACTAACATCAAATGTGTCCTTGTGTCATCCAACTTGAGTGATTCAGCTCCAGAAGTCTATCCTGAGACTGTCTCCTAGGTTCCCTTGTAGAAACAGTTGTCTTGGATCAAATTCGCTAGAATTAGATCTTGAAATAATTCCCATGAAAATGATCTATTAGGACACATTAAGAAAAATGGTCAGAGAAGATGTAGAAGGGATATCAAGTTTCAGATCAATTCTTAGTTTGGGAGGCAGTATAGATTTTGTCTCAGAGTAGGAGCAAGGAAGCTGAAGTATTATATCTCTGTGGCAATGAATTATTGGCCTCTTGCTCCTGGAGGACATAAATTCTCAGGCATGTTCCTCTTGGTAGGCAAAACAGGCTCCAATAACCTGAGGGCAGCTCTTAGTAAGGTAAATAGGTGCCAGGTACTGGAAATGAAACCTCACCTTAAATTAGTATGCATTCTGGTTAAGGCAAATGGAGGATGTGTATTGCAGTTACTGCATATAGTTGAAGGTTTCTTTTTGATGGGAAAGAACCTCTACATTGATTTTTTAGCACACATGTAGCTAAGGTAGGGATTGTCTCAGGATGAACCTAAGCTGTTTCTATTAATAGTAGTAAAATCAAAATATGCTTGGTTTATGGAGAAATCCAATGGAGTAATTCTCACTAGGAATCTCTTCATAAGTGGCTAAAGATACCCTGGGAATGAGGAAAATCAGAAAAAAAAAAAAAAAAGGAATGATGGAGGAAGGCACACAATCTCAATAATGCTGATTCAGTAACAATGGCATAGTAAATAGAGGCAATTGTTGAGAGAGTAAAAGTGAGTGTGGTTCAGCCCTTCAGACTTCATGAGGAGAGAAGGGTCTGCAGTTAAAAACTAAAGGAGCAGTTTTACGAGAATCTCTTTAAGACACAATGCTCAAGATAGTTCTGCTTGAAACTCATGTAATGAAGTGGGAA
Source organism: Nanger dama (assembly GCA_917880005.1). NCBI lineage: Eukaryota > Metazoa > Chordata > Mammalia > Artiodactyla > Bovidae > Nanger > Nanger dama. The sequence goes on along the minus strand of CAKJTW010000032.1, from coordinate 5,354,076 downwards.
GGGACACTTGGAAGATATTGGTTGCTGGGCTGCACCCCACAGGCCTGCAAGCCCTGTACTTGCCATCCTCAAAACTGAAGAATGAGCCTAGAGTCATTTACAGAAACATCAGTGGTGTAACAGATAGAGAATCCCACATGTTTGAAGCCAGGTCCTGGAGTGACAGACCCCATGTGGGGAGGAAGGCAGGCAGGATGTGGCAGCAGTCTTAACTGGGTTGGGGTGGCGGGGCCAGGATGCTACCATTTATAGGGAAATTGATATCAGGTTGGCTCATCTGTTACCAGGGAAAGCAGCAACGAGGGCACATCCCTCACAGCCCCTTAGGTTAACAACCATCAGAGGGCTGATGTTTTGCTTAAATAAACTAGCAGGTGGAGCCATTCTGCCCTAAGGGGCAGGGGGAAAGCATGCTCATGTGGGGGACTGAGTCAAGTTGGCTCATTGGTTACCAGGGAAACCAGCAGAGGGGCATGCCCCTCATGGCCCCTTTGATAAGTAATTATAATGGAAATGTTCTGATCTAAATTTAGAACAATCATTAACTGGGGCTGCAGCAAGTTTGAAGGATGGTCAGTAGTGTAGGTAGGGAGTAGCTGAAGCGGGCACAGGATGGGCAGATGTACAGAGAGCAAGAGAACAGCCACCTTGAGTGGCCTGACAAAACACCCCCTCCCCTATACACCCTGCACGATCCTTACAATCTTGCTCCCCCACCACTTACCTTCCACATTATCCCTGGGGTCAGGTATGCAGAGGTGAATTGCAACTAAATACCACAGATGCAATATAGATGACAGCAGCTAAAGAGTTAGGAGTCCAAGAGGTGGGCAAACTTGAGTCAGGCTCTTATTGGGTCAATTTTTCATGGAAGGTCCAGAAGAGGACCACATTGGCATCTCCCTGTAGACCCAGAAATCCAACTCATTTCATAGGGAGGCCACTGTTGTCACCCAGTCTGGGAACAGATTTCCTCTGCTCAGACTAGGGATGAAACATAAGTTGTTTAACAGGCGCAGTACAGGGGAGAGCATGACCATTAAGCAAAATACAAGCAGTACCTGCATTCCGAGATAATACCACCCCTGTCTGTGGTTTCTGTCCTGGCCTGAGGACCTCACTACCCATCCATCTGCAGACCCTATAGCTGACGGCTGAATACTGGAGAGATCATATAATGAGACCTCAGGGTTAAGTAGAATGGCATCCTTCTCCAGTAGAGAGGAGGAGACAGGTGAAACCTGTAAGTCCCTTTCTAATTTTCTTCCCCATAAGGCTGCAACTCCAAACCATGGGGACTTACCTGCTAGTCTCAGGGCCATGTTGTTATAATGTGGTTCACTGGGGAAGATCCTATGATGCGGGCAAAAGTGAATTATTGTCCTGACCAACAGTTGGCAACCGTCCTTCAGTGGTCAATTAGTGAACTCGATGGCACTAACTAGTTGCCTCTGAGTTAAGGTGGTCTCAGCACTGGGACCACTGCTCCTGGGATATGTCCACTGCTGAGGGAGTGAGTTTCCTGTCTCAAAGGTTGAAGCATCTCATTCACAGCACCATCAGCAATGGAGTTGTGAGGAGGGAAAGATGCCACTGCGTGTCATTTCCACGGACTCATTCCTGAACTTCACGGCTGGAAAAGTGGATTCCCTCGTCACTATTGATGTCCATGGGGGTCCTGAATCTCACACACAGCTGTTCTAGAGCCCAAACAGTGGCTTATTCACCAGCTATCTCTTGGGAATCTAATGAGGCACGAGCATGGGGCTGCTACTTTTAAACTAGAAAGAGGCTCTGTGGTTAACATGATATCGTCAACATAATGGAAAGAGAAAGATGCTTCTCATAGTAGACAGCTGCCACGAGGCCCCATACGCTAGTGAACAGCCTGCACGTTCAGAGTCACCATTGCAACTTTCTGTTCCTTGTCCTTATTTCCTAACATCTCGCACTCACAAGAGTTTCCTCCATCTTCTGGCTGACTCACCATTCTGCACCCTGCACGCCTTGTACTTGCCCAGCCTTGAGACCAAGGAAATAACCTAGAGACAGTGACGAAGACAGCAGTGGCTTATTGAACAGGAGACTGCACATGTCTGAAGCCAGGTCCTGAAGCAGCACCTCCACAACATACGGCAACCAAGGAGCAAAACATGCAAGGCCCGGGCCTGGAGAAGTTACTATTTACAGGAGGAATGACATCAAGGAGGTTGGCTCATCAGTTACCAGGAAACCAACAGCCAGGGCACTTCCCTCCCAGCCCCTCAGGTTAATGACCATCACGACACAGCTGTTTCCCTTTAATAAACTAGCAGGTGGAGCCGTTCTGGCCCTAAGGAGCAGGGGGAAAGCACATTCCTGTGAACAGAGTGTGGGTGAAGCATGTGTAGGTCAAGCAGGAGATGTACAGAGAGTAAGAGATAAGCTACCGTGAGAGGCCTGACCATACGCTAGTGCTTTAACTCAGTTCACCAGATATTCACTAAAAATGCTTATTTTGAAGACTCAAAGGGGCATGGCACAGCCTTGGAATGTCGGGCCCTTCAGCATGTCAGTTACATCCATTTAGTGCTCTCAGTGGCAAGATTGTTGTTGTTCAGTCACTAAGTCGTGTCTGACTCTTTGTGACACCACAGACTACAGCACACCAGGCTTCCCTGTCCACTGTCTCCCAGAATTTGTTCAAATTTATGTTCATTGAGTCAGTGATGCCATCTAACCCTCTCATGCTCTGCCACCCTCTTCTCTTTTTGCCTTCGATCTTTCCTGGTGTCAGGGTCTTTTCCAATGAGTTGGCTCTTCACATCAGGTGGCCAAAGCATTGGAGCTTCCGCTTCAGCAAGAACCTGTCATTTGTGTGGGCCCTTTCCAAGCTTCCACTGGACGAAGGCAGGGCACTAGAAATATGTTCATATAGTCTTAAGTGTTTGAACATTTTGACCAGCTTTAATCACAGCTGTGTAAGACCACTATCTGTCTCCATTCTGTTGGCCTCCATGGGTGCTGGGTGATGAAGTGATGGATGCAACTGTTTAATACTGATAAGGCAAAGCTTAAGTGGGCACGTGTTTAATTTGGGCTAGAAATTAGGATATGTTTGTGTGGTTTAGGTCAATAATAGGTAGAATTAAATTACTGTTAGCTAACCTTGTATAAGAACAGCTTCCTGCTGCTAAGTTGCTTCAGTCAAGTCTGACTCTGTGCAACCCCATAGATGGCAGTCTACCAGGCTCCCCTGTCCCTGGGATCCTCCAGGCAAGAATACTGGAATGGGTTGCCATTTCCTTCTCCAATGCATGAAAGGGAAATGTGAAAGTGAAGTCGCTCAGTCGTAGCCAACTCCTAATGACCTCATGGACTGCAGCCTACTAGGCTCCTCCGTCCATGGGATTTGCCAGGCAAAATTACTGGAGTGGGTTGCCATTGCTTTCTCCACAGCTTCCTGGGATACTTATTATATCATCCATAATGTCTACTCATGTGTGTAATGGAATTTAAATACAATGAAAAGGAGTGAATCAAATAAACATGGGGTTTCCCAGGTGGAGCTAGCGGTAAAGAACCTACCTGCCAATGCAGGAGACCTAAGAGACACAGGTTCAAACCCTGGGTGGGGAGGATCCCCTGGAGGAGGGCATGGCAACCCACTCCAGTATTCTTGCCTGGAGAATCCCATGGGCAGAGGAGCCTGGTCGACTACAGTCCACAGGGTCACAAAGGGTAGGACATGACTGAAGCACGCAGACATGCATAGTCAAAAACCAAAACAACTATGGTGTGGGGAAAACACTTTTGTATTTGTTTTGAATTTCAGAAAAGACAACAGAGGTCACTTTTAAAAACTTGATTGCACTAGGAAGAGAAGAATCAAATTTCTGTCTTTAGGAGCTTTCATTGTATAGTATATAACTTAAAAATATAATACACCTAAAGTTAGGATCATGTTAATCAACTGGTTCAATTTTAAGTCATCTTTCATTTTCAATGTAGGCATTTTAATAATAGATTAAATAGTCAGGATCTTTCTTCTGATATAGCATGTGGAGGCTTTAGGTTATATGGTCCACCAGGAAAAACTTACAGGTTTCATTAGTAATTTTTTTTCTTTTGCCACATTAATTTAGGGAAAAAGAGGGTTCACCAAACAAAAATGTATCTACTTTGGAACTTCTTAATTTAGTTCAACAAGTGTAGTCAGGAGGCATTTTGCTGAGGAAAAAAAAAAAAAGGATGCCCTTACTTTTTCCCCCAGCTTTATTGGGATATACTGCACATATGACATTGTATAAGTTTATAGCATGTTGACTTGAAACACTTACATTTGCAAAATGATTACCACCGTAGTGTTAGCTAACACCTCCATCATGTCACATTATTACCGTTATTACCATTTCTTTTTGTGTTGAGAATGTTTAAGATTTACTCTTAGCAACAGTCAAGTGTAAAATATATTATTCACTATAATCACTATGCTATACATGAGATTCCCAAACTTGCTCTTCTTATAACTGGAAATTTGTAGTCTTTGACCAACTTTTCCCCTACCCCCAGCCCCTGGTAACTCCCATTCTAATCTCTACCATTGTAATCTTGTTTCTATGAATTTGGCTTTTTAGATTTCCCCTGTGAAAGTGAAAGGGGAAAGTGAAGTCGCTCAGTCGTGTCTGACTTTTTGCGACCCTGTAGACTGTATCCTACCAGGCTCCTCTGTCTATGGGATTTTCCATGCAATAGTACTGGAGTGGATTGCCATTTCCTTCTCCAGGGCATCTTCTCAACCCAGGGCTTGAACCCGGGTTCGACGCTTTACTGTCTGAGCCACCAGGGAAGCCAGATTTCCCCTATAAGTGATATCAAAGTATTTGTCTTTATCTGACTTATTTTACTTAGCATAATGCCTTCAAAATCCACTCATGTTGTGCAGAATGTCTTTCATTTTCATGGCTTAAATAAACATCTTCTTTATCCATTCCTCACTGATGGACAATTGGGCTGTTTCCATATTTTGGCTATTGTGAATAACGCTGCAATAAACATAGGACTGCAGATATCTGAGATACTGTTTTCATTTCCTTTGTATACATAGAACTGGGGCTGCTGGATCATGCAATAATTCTGTTTTTACTTTTTGAGGCATCACCATACTGTTTTCTTTAGTGACTGCACCACTACCTTCCCATCAGCATTGTACAGGGGTCCCTTTTCTCCACATCCTCACCAACACTTGTTACTTATTATTTTTTTGATAATGGACATTCTAATATATATGAGATGATACCTCATTGTAGTTTTGAATTGCATTTCACTGATGATTAATGATGGTGAGCATTTTTCATGTAACTGTTGGCTACTTTTATGCCTTCTATTGAAAAATGTCTATTCAGTTCTTCTACTCACTTTTAAGTAGGATTTTTTTCGTTATTGAGTTGTAGAGTTCTTTATATTTTGGATATTAACCCTTATCAAACATATGATGGGCTGCCCTGGTGGCTCAACAGTAAAGAATTTGCCTGCAGTTCAGGAGCCGAAGGAGATACAGGTTTAATCCCTGGGTCAGGAAGATCCTCTGGAGGAGGACACAGCAACCCACTCCAGTATTCTTGCCTGGAGAATCCCATGGACAGAGAAATCCCATGGTGGGCTACAATACCTGGGTTCACAGAGAGTTGCACATGACTGAAGTGACTTAGCATGCATGGAAACATATCATTTGCAAATATTCTCTTCTATTAAGTAGGCTGTTGTTTCATTTGTTGATGGACTTTTTCCTGGAAGCCCATTCTTAAAGATTGTTTCAGATTTTACATTTTCTTTCTATACGTTCAAGGCAGACTCCTATATTTGAATCCTTATTGTGTTTTCAAAGACCTTGCTCCAGCTCTTCACCCTTCTTCCATAACTTCATTCCCATTCCAGTGTTTCTTCCCCACAGCTTCCCTGGGCCAGGTTCCTTTCCCGACTAGGTCACTCTTCCTTTCTCTCTGTTCTCCTCTGGCTATATTCCCATCCCTTCCTCTTCCCAACTAAACTTTCTGAAAATAATTTTGTTGTTTCCTCTGCTCTCTCATGCCTCTTCACCCACCATCAAACTGCAAAATGACCTGCGTACCCATGTCTCTGCTGAATATGTCATGAAAAATCCACTAGTGAACCTCTGATCACAAGGTGATGGTGCTCCTTTCCTGGCCTCGCCTAACTGAACTGCAGTGTACTTGTTGTTGATCTGCCATCTTTCCTTAAGGCCATGAGTTCCCATGAGAGCCGTATCCTCCTATTGCTCCTCACATGTACAAGCCTGCCTGTTTAATCTCTGTTGTGTGCAGGCATTGCTTATTCTGTCCACTCCTTGAATGTTGGCATTCTGTCTTTGGCTTGGTATTTTGTCATCCACAGGCTCTTCCTGAGCACTACACATTTAGGTCTTTAGTACTGAGCATACATACTTTCATATCTTTGTCTCTATCCCAGTCTTTTTGCAAGTTTCAGATATACAGTCAGGCTTTTTGTTGGACTTGCTGTTATGCATTGAATTGTCTCCCCGAAAATGTTGAAATCCCCCAGAACCAAATGTCACCTCATTTGGAAGTAAGGTCTTTGCAGATAACCAAGATGAAGTCATTCAGGTGGGCCCTAATTAAATACAACTTGTATCTTTATAAATTAGGGGATTTATTTTTGGCTGCGTCTGTGACTTGTGGGTTCTTAGTTCCCTGACCAGAGATCAAGCCTCGGCAAGAGCAGTGAAAGTGCTGAATCCTAACCACTGGACCACCAGAGAATTCCCCAAACAGGGAAATTCTAACACAGAGACAGATGTGTAGAGAGGGGAGATGAGATGAAGACACAGAGAGAAAGCTATCAACACACCAAAGCATGCCTGGAGCATGGAAGAGAGATATGGAGCAGATTCTCTCTCACAAATCTCAGAAGGAACCAACTCTGCTGACATTTGGCTTTTGGACTTCTAGAATTTTGAGACAATAAATTACTACTGTTTAAGCCACAAGCCTGAGGTATTTGTTATGGCAGCCCAGGAAAGTTATGCACACACCTGCTTGTTTATCCCACTTTTACTACTAATTTATGTCTCAAAGCAAATCATTGTATTCCACCTGAAAAGGACTCTTCCTGAATTCTCTGGCTTAGTTATTCAGACCACTCTCTACCCCATATCTGAGGTTAGAGGCCCAGGACTCCTATCTCCTCTCTTCTCCTGCATCCATCTAACCCAATGCCATGATCTTTCAATTCTACCTCCTGAACACTATTCATGTCTTTCTTCTTTCCATGCCAGCTCTTCTAGCCCTAGGTCAGTCCTCACTGCTGCTGTGTGGACCACTAACTAGTCTCCCTGATTCTGGAATTGAGCCAGCATGTTCTATCTAGAGAGAAAATCTGCCCATGTCACTATCAATGCTAGGATACTCTTCAAGCTTTTTAACATGGCAAACAAGACCTCCATGCTCTGTCACACTCACCTCCCTACCTTAATCTTCTGTCCTTCTCTAACTGACCATGTAGGCAAGTGACTCCCTTTAGAATCCATCCTTCTTCTTGCTTTCATGCTTTTGCATAAGTTGTTTTCCAACATGGGAAATTTTACCATAACCCTCCTCATTTAACATATAGATCAGGAATTACTTGCAGAAGATTTCCCCTTTGTTCTTCAGTTTAGGATTAGAATCCCTCATCTGTCTCCTCTAATGACCTGTATGTTCCCCTGCTATTGTACCTAAGATAATGCACTGCCATGTATTATTATGTCTATCTGCCACATTTGAATAGGGATTGTGTCTAATTTACTTGAGTGTTCTAAGGGTTTAGATTCTAGACTATGGAAAATCTCAGTAATTGTTCCTGCTTATTCAGATGTGAATCTGAATCTTTATCCTTTATCCTTGCCCTAATCTTTATCCTTGCCCTAATTTTTCACCCAGAACTAGTGTCTATAACACCAATTCTATACAAAATAACTTAATGGCTATAATCTGTTCTACATGATCATCACAGGGAGCAACCTAGAATGTAGTTCTGGTCCCTCTGAACATGCTATGACCTACTGACACCCACAAATTATAATTTAAAGAAATACTGATCTATTTCATGTTTTGAGCTTTATATGACTTTACTGAAATCGTTGGATCCTAGAAGGAGAAACATTGCAGACTGATAGTGGTTAATTTGAGGACAGTATTAAATGAGACTATTACATAGGGCTGAGACGTTGGGAAGAAAACCATAAGATATTCCAGGGCTTGCAACATAAAGGCCAAAAAGGTTTGAAAGGACAGGGGGAGAGAGATGTTACAAGAAAGTGTGGAAAGGGTTTTTGCTTGGAGCTGTGAACTGCAGAGGAAGGATCAGCCACCTGCAGTCTCCATGGGGAGGAACAGTAGAGACAAATATTCCTATCCTCACTCTCCTGCCTCCACTGAAAATCCAGCAGAAGGCAGGAGAGAAAGTGTGGGGTGCAAACCACACAGGTCAGCTTCCGGCGCCTGAGCAGGATGGAGGGCAGTGGAGCACACAGAGGAAGGAGCACATGGACATCAGTATTCGTTTTTGCAAATGGGAAGAACCACTGTGTTAGTCAAGTTATTGCCCTGCATTAAGAGTTTCAAAACATTGTTTCCTGTTTAGAGATCCAAAATCTATGAATCTAGCATACTGGGTCCCATACAGCAGCTCCTTTGAATCCATTGTTAATTCTGTGAAGATGACAACTTTTTCTTGGCTCTCATTTTATTTGGATTTTCATTTATCTGATATTTTCCTCAAAAAGAAGTCTGAGTAAAATCAAGAAATGATCTCAGATTTGAAAAGAGCTACAGCCAGGAAAATTTTTTTCTGTTTGTCCACCACGGAAGCCTTCTCATTTATGAAATAAAGTACCTAATGACTTTCCATCCAAAGTGGGGTAACTAAGAAAGAAAAATGACATAGAGTTAAAAATGTAATACTCCAACATAAAATAAAAATTAAAAAGTTTAAATAGTGCCTCTGTGGTTTTAATCATAGATAAAATCATTACTCTTTACCTTCATAAATGAGTAAGTTTTCTTTCTTTAGCCCAGTCTTGGACATCTGCTTTTCCAAAGATAAGATAGAAAATCAGTCCTAATGTGTTAATGACAAATGACAAGGAAAAGACATTTCTCCAACCAAATTCAGGGTCCTGAGGAAACAAAAGTTCAAGTAAGTATTACCCCTTTTATTCCCTTTTCCTATGAAACTCACATTAATAGTTTAGAAGACAATGTTCATTAGTAGATCTTCATATAGAAATTCATTTCCTAAACAGAGCTTAATAATTTGATGGAAAGAATTTAAAAATGGATTCAGAATGTTCTTTATAAAACCACTACAATATTGTAATTACCCTCCAATTTAAATTAATTAATTTAAAAAAATGGACTTAGGGATTTTTACATTTAACCTCCAGAATTGCATTTGCCATTATTTATCAAAGTGCCAAACACTTTCTCTTTTGTACAAATCATGACTCTGTATATACACACTTACATATATATATACACTAATAAAATTTTTTTCTTCTCCAGTGCAAGAAGAATCTTGCAAAAAGACAACTGTGGGTTTTGAGGCTAGATAGGTCTAAGAAGAATTCTGATTCTACATCCTCTCAGTGGAAAGACATACCCTATCAGATTTTAATCATCAGGAAATGAGGATATTAATACTTTATTTTCATAATTAGTATGAGAACCAATAAATTAGATTCAGTTCAGTTCAGTTCAGTCACTCAGTCGTGTCTGACTCTTTGAGACCCCATGAATTGCAGCACATCAGGCCTCCCTGTCCATCACCAACTCCCGGAGTTCACTCAAACTCATGTCCATCAAGTCAGGGATCCCATCCAGCCATCTCATCCTCTGTCGTCCCCTTCTCCTCCTGCCCCCAGTCCCTCCCAGCATCAGAGTCTTTTCCAATGAGTCAACTCTTCGCATGAGGTGGCCAAAGTACTGGAGTTTCAGCTTTAGCATCATTTCTTCCAAAGAACACCCTTACTGTATATGAAATACCTATAATACTCCCTGCATGTATCAGACACTTAAACATATTTGCTTTCATTATCTCTTTGCTTTTGTATAGTTATGCAAATGAATATTTCAAAGTGTTGCAGAAGACATGACAAGTTGCATGTATGCACGGATTCATCATCTTCTCATAGGACATGTAAGTCACTGTGTGATTTCAAAGACTGGAAATTACCAGTGGATCACCAGGGAGTGCTTTGGTTTCAGAATGAGGTCACGAAAGAAACTGTTCTGTATTTTCCTTTGCTATGTTGATCTTCATGACAAAGTTACTCATGATTTAATTTTATTCTCCAAAATGTGAAAACGTTTCTTATGCTATTATCATTATGAATGGATTTGGCAGAGCATTTTAAGAAACCCTGACAAGAAAACCCTACCTGACTGAGAAGAAATCCACTGACAGTGGGTGCCAGGACAGCAGATATCTGTGCAAACGCCCTTGAAGCTCCCATGAGAAAACTAGAATGCCTGTGGGTGACAGGAACGTTTCAGGCTAGATCCACATTTGTTTAGCAGCATGCTTCAGCCCCGAATATATCATATATCAATAGCAATTATGTCAAAAAGACTTGCTTGTTGGAGTATATGTTCAATGAAAGACACTGAGGCAAATCAATAATGCCCTTTCCTCCACATACCTGAAAATGGCCACAATCATTATTGCCCATGATTTATAATTTTGCAAAGTTTGAGGCTTCCAGAAGTCTGCAGGCTAAATTTTTTTCAGAAAGTATGAAAATGAGAGTGGAGATTACAGTCCTACCTTGGAGCAATATCTAAGGCATTGATATAGACCCCTGGCTGACATAACAGGCCTAGTCCACAGGAGAGCGTCAGAAGGCTCACTGCTATGATATAGTTGGAGGCAACGAACGGCAGAACCAAAAGGAATGTTGAGGAGGGGACATTTCCTAAGGAATGAGGAACAGACAAATTAAACAACAAACATTTTTGGATGTTGTATGCCTTGTGAATTATCAGACATTTTGGCCCTGTTCTTACCTAGAACTGTGGCAATTTTCCTCACTGTCACAAGCCTAAAATTCTTGGTCAGAAGGAAATCTGCCAGGTAACTTCCCAGGAGGCAAATTACCCAGGCAATAATGAAAGGAAGGGCAGACAGGAAACCACTCTGAAGGGAAAACATTGAGTAAACCATCATAATAAAGGCTGTGAGACCACACTTTATACTGATAAATCACAAATAATCATACTGACAACTCTGAAATCATACTTTCCTAAGAAAATCAGTGGTCCCTTCCATCATACCTTCAGAAAAGCTACTCACATGACTGTTAAATTATTTCTTGGTAATTAAAGGTAAATTTTTCTAGATGAATGATTTGTGAAGACAGAGTAATTTGAGAGTCATGCAAACAGGAAAAATGGTTGGAGGAAATATACTCACATTTCTAATATCAATGTTGAACACAGAGCTAATGTAAGTTGGTGCATATATAATTATTATATTAATTAACCACTGATGGCTGAAACAGCAAACACACATGGACCAGAGGGGTAGAGATCTGACCATAGCTTTGATAGGAAGAGACTGCTTAGTGGAGTTGACCTGAAAACAAATTTACTGATCAGAATAGTAAGATCTGACACATGCTCACACATTCGTAGTCATTCTGATAAATTCAGATACTGATACAAGATCTCTGGAGAAGGTTGGAGTTTTATGTGTACCTGTTGGGCCAAGGAGGATATGATATATTCTTTCTCTGTAATGTTTATCCATGGATGAGTGACAGGGTCATCATAAACCAAACCACACCAGAGAAGAAAGCAGATACAGCCAAAACCTCCTGCAAGCAGAGATTAAACTGGTAAACTTCTGTGTGAATTTCTTTTCAATTGGGACATTTTATGGCATGGGTCCTGGGAAAAGCTCTTGCTCATAATATCTTCTTTCCACTTCTCAAAAAAATTTACATGAATATCATAGCTTTTTTAATAGGTCTAGAACCTATTATTTTACATTTCTTGATTATTTGTGTGCATGAAAATCACAGACCCTACAAATGGCATTAAACTTGGTATCTCAACTTTTTAAATATTAGCTAAGGAAAACTTTAGTGAAAGTAGAAGCAGTAACAGATTTTATTTTCCTGGGCTCTGAGATCACTGGAGATGGTGACTACAGTCATGAAACTGGAAGATGCTTGCTTCTTGAAAGGAAAGCTATGACAAACCTAGACAGCATATTATAAAGCAGAGACATCACTTTGCTGACAAAGGTTTATATAGTCAAAAGCTACAAGCTTTTCCAGTAGTCAGGTACAGACGTGAGAGCTGGATCATAAAGAAGGCTGTATACCAAAGAATCAATGCTTTCAAATTGTGGTGCTGGAGAAGACTCTTGAGGGTCTCTTGGACTACAAGGAGATTAAACTGGTCAATCCTAAAATAAACCAACCTTCAATATTCATTGAAAGGACTGATGCTAAAACTGAAGTTATAATACTTTGACCACTTGATTTGCACAGCTGACTCACTGGAAAAGACCTAATGCTAGGAAAGATTGAAAGCAAAAGTAGAAGAGATTAACAGAGTATGAGATGATCAGATAGCATCACTGACTCAATGGACACGAACTTGAGCAAACTCCATGAGAGAATGGAGGACAGAAACCTGGTGTGCTGCAGTCCATGGGGTAACAAAGAGTTAGACACGACTTAGCAATTGAACAACAAAAACAAAGGAAAACTATTTATCTACTCACAACACTTCTGATACTATCTGTGTTGGTTTTTCACACTAAGAAAGTCTCTAATTCTCTTCATACACCCAGCTAGTGTCCTACAATTTAGCCCAATTCTGACAGTATCTGGCATTAGCACAGACCCTACAGAGTAAGGACTCAGTCACATAGACTGCCCCCTGCTTCAGATACTAATTGCAACTAATGAGTTCCCAAATTAACTTTACTACAAATTCTGAGGTTCCTGTAACTCTATCTCAGTTTGATAATTTGGTGAAATAACTCACAAAACTCAGGGAAATATTCATTTTTATTTACTGGTTTAATATAAAGGGACTTCCCTGGTGGCTCAGAAGGTAAAGCATCTGCCTAAAATGTGGTAGACCAGGGTTCAATCCCTGGCTTGGGAAGATCTCCTGGAGAAGGAAATGGCAACCCACTCCAGTATTCTTGCCTGGAAAATCCCATGGATGGAGGAACCTGGTAGGCTACAGTCCATGGAGTCACAAAGAGTAGGACATGACTGAGCAACTTTACTTCACTTTCACTTTATTATAAAGGATATGATAAAGGTTCATGATAAATGAACAGCTGGATGGCATGAATAAGATGAGGTCTGGAAGGGTCCTGATTGTAGAAGCTTCTGACCCTGCAGAGTTGAACACGTGCTACCCTCCCAGCATGTGGGTGTGTTCATCAACCGGAAGCTCTCAGAACCCTATAGCTTAGGGATTTTAAGGAGGCTAAATCATGTAGGCATATAATGCTGTGCTTAGTTGCCCAGTCGTGTCTGACTCTTTGCTATTTCATGGACTGTGGCCCACGATGTTCCTCTGCCCATGAGGATTCTCCAGGCCAGAATATTGGAGTGGGTTGCCATGCCCTTCTCCAAGGGATCTTCCCAACCCAGGGATCAAACCCAGGTCTCCTGCATTGCAGGCGGATTCTTTACCATCTCAGCCATAACTTATTATTAATACAATCTGAAGCACTCTCTCCTCCCAGGAAGATGGAGGGTAGGGCTAAAAGTTCTAAGTCTCTAATCATGGCTTGGTCCTTCTGGTGGCCTCCATGCTGAAGCTATCCAGGAGGCCACCAAAAGTCACCTCATTAGACGAAAGATGCTCCTCTAACTCTCCACAGTTCATTCTGGATGGTTTCTACTGTTACTTTTAAGTTCATTAATCATTTCTTCTGTTGTATCATCTGTCATTAATTCAATCCTATCTCTAGAAATTTGATTTAGGGTCTTTTAAAAATATATTTTGCTTGTCTTAACTCCTGAGCAAATAGAGTTATAATATAGTTATAATAACTATTCTTGTGTGCGAATTCTAACATTTGTGTCAGTTCTGGGTGAGTTTTGATTGATTGATTATTCTCCTTGTTATGGATTATGTTTTCCTGCTGTTGTCCATGCCTGGTAACCTATGGTTGGAGCCATTATGGAGACGTTATGAACTATACTTTTTTGGGTGCTAAATATTTTTGTATTTCTATAAATATTTTTGAGCTTTGTTTTGGGATACAGTTAATTACATGGAAACATTGATCTTGTCAGGTCTAGCATCATCATTTGTTAGAGAGACCCACAATAGTGTGTTCCCTGGAGCTAATTATTTCTCACTCCTGAGGAAAGACATTTATGAGTATCCTGCCCAATAAGCCAAGAATTAAACATTTTTTCAGTCTGTTTTGTGGAAACAGGCACTATCCATGATGCTCTATAAGTACTGGGACACTATTCTTTAATCTTGTCCAGTGATTTCCATCCTCCCCAGGCCTCAGAGATTGTCCTCACACATATACCCAGATCAGTGCTCTGCAGAGTATCAAGGAGGACTCTGCAGATAACCAGGGTTTTCTCTGTGTGCAGGCATCTCCTATTAGGTACTCTTTCCTGTTGGCTACACTCGCCTTACTCTCTCAGGGCTCTTAGCTCCATCTCCTCAACTCTGATTTTTCTGTCTCTCACAAACCACTGCTTTTCAGGTTTGTCCCCTACTTTCTGCTAGGGCAGCAGATTTTAATCACTCTGCATTAATAATGCATCATGATGGACTTCCTTGGTGGTCCAGTGCTTGGGAATCCACCTGCCAATGCAGGGGACTCAGGTTTGATCTCTTTTGGGGAAGATTCCATGTGCCACGGGGTACCTAAGCTTGTGTGCACCCTAGAACCTGTGCTCTGCCACGAGAAGCCACTGCAGTGAGAAGTTCATGCACTGCAAGTGATAGAGAGTAGCCTGCGCTCACCACGACTAGAGCAAGCCCACATGCAGCAATGCAGATCCAGCACAGCCAGAATTAATTAATTCAATGTTAAAAAAATGCATCACGGCAGTTTAACAGCATCATAGGTAGGAGGACTTCCAAATTCTTTGATGCTGTAGGTTCATTCTTCCCAAATATTATATTAAGACATTTTGTTTTACTAGGATCTTTCTGTCTTGATTCATTTCTTCCAGAAAAGTACACCCAGTTAGATACCACTCTAGATATGAAAACCTGGGAGTGGGGAGATAGTTGCTTACCAAATATATAGAAGACAAAAGGCCACCCAAGGGTTTGACTGATGACGCCACCCAGCAGGATGGCGATGCAGGTACCCAGCAGCAGTCCTGCAAAGAGAAAATAAGGCTGTGGGGGCTGGACTGCCATCCACTAGGTGCCTACAGAAGGACAGGTGACATACTAGAGAGCACTATCACCATAAAGAGATGAGCAGGGTAGAATATATATATGAACTTCAAATTTTGATTGAGTTCATGCTGCTAAGTCGCTTCAGTCGTGTCCGACTCTGTGCGACCCCATAGATGGCAGCCCACCAGGCTCCCCCATCCCTGGGATTCTCCAGGCAAGAACACTGGAATGGGTTGCCATTTCCTTCTCTAATACCTGAAAGTGAAAAGTGAGGTTCTCTTAAAGACCCATTTTTCTGGCAGTTCCCTAGTATCACTATAGATGACAACCATGCTTCCTTTTATGCTGTTTTAATTTTTAATTACACAATTCATATAACATATATGCTTATTGTAAAAGTAAATTACCACAAAGAACCAAATGCTCCTCCAAACCATTTCTACTCTTTTCTCTAACGTTAACCAGGAGCTACAATTTATTACATGATATATAATTGTATACTTTTCTTCTCTGTATACATACATAATATATATTGATATGCACATGTTGCTTTGTAAATGCATTTATAGAAGATGTAGACAGCAAGTTAGATACATTTGCCTATTAATATGCTAACAACATTTTTATTTCCATGACTTTACAGAGTATTCACATATATAGTGGGCACATTTCCCTTCTACAACTTTTTCAAAGCTAGACTATTAGGTTTTTAAAATTTCCCAGATGAACATTAACATCAACTGGTCAAATTTTATATATATGTATATGAGTTATATTTAACTTTAAATAAGTAGGATATAGGTACAATAATGTACCTATTGTCCTGTGACATTTATTTTTTAGTTGCAACCAGTCTTGTAAATATTTCCATGTCACTCTAGATTCTACAGCCATTGTAATTGCTGAACATAAACTTAACTATCACTTCTGAACATAAACATAATTTATTTCTAAACAGTAAATTATCAGAAGTAGACTTGCTAAATCAAAGATTATACATTTTTTATTTTGACATATAGTGCTGAAGTATCCTGCTAAAAGGCCATACCAAAGTAAGTTTCCAACAAATACTTTTTCCTCATCTCTTGACAACGTTGGACATTCTCAAAATTATAATATAGTTTTCCAAATGTGGATATAAAACAGTATACTCTGTTTGTCATTTTTTAAAATTTCTTCTTTGAAAGTCTGTTCATAACCTTTTTATTTGTTTCTTTCACTTAACTTTGCCTCAATTTATAGAATCTTTATGTGTTATAAATAACCCTCTGTCATGCTGGCTGCAGTTCTATTCTCCCACTTTTCACTTTGTTCATGGTGTGTTTTGTAATCCAGCAGTTGTAAGTTTTCATGGGGTTCAGATCTACGAGGTTCCTCTTTAATGACTTCTAGACACTCATTTGCTTAAAAGGGCTTTCCTGATCCTACAGTTAAAAAAAAAAAGATCACTTATGTTTTTCTTCTCATTTGGCCATGCAGTTATGGCCATGAAATTATAAGCATCTTATCTGTGTTAACTCCTTAAGCTGCTGCTGCTGTTGCTAAGTCGCGTCAGTCATGTCTGACTCTGTGCAGGCTCCCCCGTCCCTGGGATTCTCCAGGCAAGAATACTGGAGTGGGTTGCCATTTCCTTCCCCAATGCATGAAAGTGAAAAGCAAAAGTGAAGTCACTCAGTCATGTCCGACTCTTAGCTACCCCATGGACTGCAGCCTACCAGGCTCCTCCATCAGTGGGATTTTCCAGGCAAGAGTACTGGAGTGGGTAGCCAGTGCCTTCTCCAATCTCCTTAAGCACCAATATCCAAATTTACAATTGAGGAAATAGAAACATGGAAAAGTTAATTGACCAGCCCAAGGTCATACAATTAATGAGACTGCCTGACTTCAGGACACAAATCAGTGAAGATGGAAATCAGTACCTTTTTCCATCACTGCCATCCATCAAAGCTGCATTCTTTTCTCTAAACTCTCTGCCTTTATGCCAGTTATAATGGGGGACAGGTCACTGCATCAATCCAAGACCTGGGCCCCTCTTGTTCTTTCCACCTGTTTGCACCCTATCTTAAATGTATTAACTCACCCCATTTTCCTTCTTACGTCTCACTCTGTGTTTTAAATTGGCTTAACAAACTGCAATTATACCACCTGTCTTTTGTCTGTGAGCCTAACTGTTCCATGACTCCTGGCTTGGTTGTGTACCTGGGACTACCACTGCATTGAGGCAATTTCCCCATGATAGATATGCTTTATTTATTCAACATTTGTGTTTCTAAGACTTATCCATGTTGTTGCATTCAGCTATTCATTTTCATTGCTGTATGATATATGATCCTTAGATTAAAGGTATATGTGTGTGTGTTTCCATTACCTATGAGACCTGCCTCAAATATGAGCTACCAAATCTGTTTAGTCTGCTTGCTCTTCTTCATTAATTTATTGAGCTCCTCAAGTGGTTACAAAGCTTCCTACCTATAGGTATACCTTTGTGGGCCCATTAGAAGAAAATAAAATACAGTATATTTTGTCCTAGAGGCTAGCAGTAGCTGGGCTCTTCTGCTAAGGACTTCTCCAGTGGCTCAGTTGGTAAAGAATCTGTCTGCAATGCAGGAGATCCAGGTTCGATCCCTGGGTAGGAAGATCCCCTGGAGAAGGAAATGGCAACCTACTCCAGTATTCTTGCCTGGAGAATCCCATGGACAGAGGAGCCAGGCAGGCTACAGTCTGTGGGATCCCAAAGAATTGGACACGACTGAGTGATTGACTTTCACTTTCACTTTCTCCTAAGGACAGGTACTTTTCTGAAAGTCCTCCTCCAATCTCAAGAGCTGAGTGATGCTGTCCTTAGTGCAGCCTACTAGGGAGCCCTAGCATGAGTGGAAATAGTAGTTTCTCTGAAAATCACTGAAGTAGGCAGGTAGGTTCATTTCACCCCACCTGTTGATGGCTTCCTCCAGTGACTTTTAGTTTGGGCCTCTCAGACAACCATAAGTTCTGTGTTCCCAGAACCAGGTTCTGGAGGCCATCTACCTGGGGCTGCTAAGATTCCCCAAAGCCAAAGACAAGGGAGACTCTAGAACTTGCAGTCTTGTATATTTCCAAGATTCCTCTAGACACTCAGCTGACCTATTCCAGGTGTTCTGTCCATATTTAACAGGAAATGAGAAGAAAAGGAGTTGTCACTTTTATAAGGTCACTGCCTTCATTCCAGTTTTTTAAATTTTCTTTCATGCTTTCCAACTCCTGGATTTCTTGTACTGTATTCTGGAACAATATCTCAATATTTGTCCAGTTCACTGATAAGATGGCCTTATCCTCATATAGGTATTCAGATCTCTCATTTCAATTAAAAAATACTAGCAGTAATATTTTTAATTAGCAACTATTCTTTTTAAGTGAATGTCATGTACACATATCCGCCTGGGTCTCACTGATATTATTCATTAATTATTTAAAATCTCTTTTTCATTTGGATTAATTGCAGTTTTTGAGTTTGGTTTCTCTCTTTCACTCTCTTGATTTTCTCCAAATTTTTGGATTTAGGAAGACCATTCCTTATTTATATTTGAGGACATCACTTAGTTAGCTGTGATAACCAAAGTGAATCTCCTTAGTCTAAACTGGAGCCTCCACTCACCTACCAGTGGATGTGAGCTCTAACGACAAAAATTAAACCTCTGGAGTTGTGAAGGGCTCTTGAAAGGCATAACGTCAGGTGGGTGTGTATACGTGTGTACATGGATTGTTGTCTGTACTTGAAGAGTCCTTGGCTCTCTAACTCAGCACTCATACTTTGGCCATCTACAATGTGTTAGAGATGTCCATCACCAAAGGTTGTATATTGTCACCCTGCTTATTTAACTTATATGCAGAGTACATCATGTGAAAGGCCAGGCTGGATGAAGCACAAGCTGCAATCAAGATTGCTGGGAGAGATATCAATAACTTCAGATATGCAGATGACACTACCCTTATGGCAGAAAGTGAAGAAGAACTAAACAGCCTCTTGATGAAAGTGAAAGAGGAGAGTGAAAAAGCTGGCTTTAAACTCAACATTCAAAAAACTAAGATCATGGAATCTTGCCCCATCATTTCATGGCCAATAGATGGAGAAACAGTGGAAACAGTGACAGACTTTATTTTCTTGCATTCTAAAATCACTGCAGATGGTGACTGCAGCCATGAAATTAAAAGACGCTTGCTCCTTGGAAGAAAAGCTATGACTAACCTAGACAGCATATTAAAGAGCAGAGACATTTCTTTGCTGACAAAGGTCTGTATAGTCAAAGCTATGGTTTTTCCAGTAGTCATGTATGGATGTGAGAACTGGACCATAAAGAAAGCTGAGCACCAAAGAATTGATGCTTTTGAACTGTGGTGTTGGAGGACTCCTGAGAGTCCCTTGGACTGAAAGGATATCCAGCCAGTCAGTCCTAAAGGAAATCAGTCCTGAATATTCATTGGAAGGACTGATGCTGAAGCTGAAACTCCAATACTTTGGCCACCTGTTGTGAAGAACTGACTCCTTAGAAAAGACTTGATGCTGGGAGAGACTGAAGGCAGGAGGAGAAGGGGACAGCAGAGGATGAGACTGGTTGGATGGCATCACTGACTCGATGGACATGAGTTTGAGCAAGCTCTGAGAACTGGTGACAGACAGAGAGGCCTGGCGTGCTGTAGTTCATAGGGTCTCAGAGAGTCAGACACAACAGAGTGACTGAACTGAACTGAATGTGTTAGCCATACTGTTTCCATTTTCCATCACTCCTCAGTGTAACTGAAATTTCTTCCTCTGGAGTTTTCATTCCAGGCACACTGCCCAGGTAGATCATTATCAGAAAGTTGTTCTCAGGACAACTGAGAGCAATTCCAAAGAAGATTAAGTTGGATCCATGCCTTACACTCAACACTAGTATAAATCTCGGTATGTCAGAAATTTAAATATAAAAAAAATGATACCATGCATAGTCAATAAAAACCATGGTTGGATGCTTTTGCAACATTTCCAACTATGAGTCAAAGTCTCAAAACCATAAAATAAAAGAATGATCAATTTGACTACATCAAAATGCATTTTTGAAAAATGGCAAAAATCATTCTAAGCAAAATCAAATCACAAATGACAGCCTGGGGACAATAACTGAAAGTCATGTCAGAGACAAAGGACCCATCCTCCTAATTTATAAATACTTGATCAACATTAAGCAGAAGACAAAGAATCTTGCAATGAAAAAAAAAAAGTGGTCAAAAAACAAAAAAGCCAAACTGTCAAAGAGCTCAGTGAAAGAATGTTGGATTGTAGTGGACTCGTTTCTGTTCTGTTTTTACCTGATACGGCAATGCCACAGAGTCGACTTCGTTCATGTGGAGGACTCCATCTTTCCCAGATTGCAAACTGACCCCCATATCCTAACCCCTGAAATAAAAATAGAGTTGTTGATACGTGGTCCCACAGAGAAATTCAAATTCAGTCATATTTATAAAATATCTGGGTACCAGGCTTATGCCCTGAAGTATTCGAGTTGCAATGAGGAAAACTAGTCCAAAGTCAGCTGCCGGAGGGGTGAAAAGAACGAGAAGTGAGGATCCAAGCAGAGCAGCACCAACCACTCGCTTTGTTCCTACTCTTCCAGCCAGGTATCCACTGGGAGCCAGTGTCAGAATCATGCCATAGTTGATAGCACTAAAGATGATGCCCTGGATTTGAGGGTTCCAATCATACACAGGGGCCTTAAAGAAAAAGACAATGCTTTGGTAAGCCACGCATAGGAAGGCCCTTTCATAACTTAAGAAGCTTCTTCAGATTTTTTTTTAATACTTTATTCTACGTTATAATACTGTATTTGTTTTGCCATACATTGACATGAATCAGCCACAGGTGTACACGCTCTCCCAATGCCGAAGCCTCCTCCCTCAATTAAAACTTTTTAACATATAAATTCTAGAAAAATATAGAGAGGGAGGTGGGAGGGTGTTCAGGAGGGGAACACATGTACACCCATGGCTGATTCATGTCAATGTATGGCAAAACCCACTACAATATTGTAAAGTAATTAGCTTCAATTAAAATGAATAAAAATTTTTTAAAATTCTAGAAAAATAAACATTGAAATGAACAGCAAAAACAAAAACATAACTTGAATCTTTCATTGCTTACCCTTGCAGGAAGACTCTTTGGGGAATTATTTGGATCACCAGAGGAATCAAAAGGCAACCCCTCAGTAGAGTCATTAAATGAGGGCTGATGGCTTGTGTTGTTGACCATGGCAACCATGGTGATATTCATGATAATATTTTGTGCCATTATTATGAAATTGCAGAGATGTACGATGAAGGCTATTCCATAGCGAGTGGAACAAATGCTAGGAGCTAGAAATATTAAGAGAGTGTATTAGCATTTTCCTTATCAAACCTTTATTTACTTTTCACAAGTTAAAATACAGAAAGCTATTTCCTGATGATTCAGATGCACTTCTATTGGCTTTGGGAAAGAAAGATTACAAAAGGAGGAAACCACTGAGTTGAATCAAAGAATGTTTTATACCACAGTGTTATAGACCCTGACTTATTCTGGGGAGTTCTGTTCTTCTTGCAATTTGTCTTTCCAATTCTTAGGTTATTGTAGTCTATGGCTGATGAAATTACTCATAGTTAAATATATAAACATATGATATATATTAAAAGTAAATATATACACACAAATAAAATATGTATATATATATTTAAATTATATAGTTTATAAGTACTAAATTATATACATATATACATAGATAATGGAGAAGGCAATGGCACCTCATTCCAGTACTCTTGCCTGGAAAATCCCATGGACGGAGGAGCCTGGTAGACTGCAGTCCATGGGGTCGCTGAAGGTCAGACACAACTGAGCGACTTCACTTTCCCTTTTCCCTTTCATGCATTGGAGAAGGAAATGGCAACCCACTCCAGTGTTCTTGTCTGGAGAATCCCAGGGACGAGGAAACCTGATGGGCTGCCGTTTATGGGGTCGCACAGAGTCGGATACGACTGAAGCAACTTAGCAGCAGCAGCATACATAGATAATGTAAATTTTAAAATACTGAACAAGTTGTTCACTGGTGTAGATTTATTATTCTTCTCATATGTCTTAGGGAGGGCAAACTTTCACTTAAATTCTGAAATTAAACCTGTAAGTTTTCTCATTAGAAAAAAAATGACACCCACAAACTATGAAAAAAATATAGTAAAAAAATAACAGAAAAAGAAATGAGCACAAAATTAAAATAATGTTTTTGTACTTTCAGGAAAGATGGCTATTGCCGGGAAGAAAGTATTGCAACAATCCACAAGAGAAGTGAAGAAGCGTGGACTAGGTTGGCAACTGTAGAAGAACTAAGATATGACAAGATCTCAGACAGATGCCAGTAGGTAACTGAATCTTGGTTTCAAGTTTACAGATTGGGGGAGGAGCGATTCTTATTCTAAACAGCAGGAAGAATGGAGTTGGCTGTTCACTGAGGAAGAGATCTGTGGAAAAAGGTTTGAGGCAGTGGGTGATAAAGAACTTAATTGGACAGTTAAGACAAGGATGCCTTTTAAGCACTCAGAAGATGCTGGGAATGTTGTTGGATATAAAACTCTAGAGTTTAGGAGAGATGTAGAGGCTGAGGCATAACACTGGGATTTAATAATCTACAGATAATACTTGAAGCCATGATATTTAGAAAATGAGAATAAATAGAGAAGATACCCAAGGACTGACTCTAGGGTTCTCCAACACTTGAAGGTTGGATAAATGGGAAGAAATTGGCAATAGAAACTGAAAAAGAAGGGTAGGTGGGATAGGAGAAAACTAGGAAGAATGTGGTGACCTCAAAGCCAAGGCGTAAGGGGCTACAGCTAGGAGGGAGTCAGAAGGTATGTCAGATGTCTCTGGTAGGTTATGTAACATGATGACTGAGAATTAACTCATTTAACCCTCACAACAATCCTATGAGGCAGCTACTGCTATTGTTTTACAGGTGCAGAGAGGTCTGCTGCTGCTACTGCTGCTAAGTCACTTCAGTTGTGTCCGACTCTGTGCGACCCCACAGACGGCAGCCCACCAGGCTCCCCCATCCCTGGGATTCTCCAGGCAAGAACACTGGAGTGGGTTGTCATTTCCTTCTCTAATGCATGAAAGCGAAAAGTGAAAGTGAAGTCACTCAGGCGTGTCCGACTCTTCGCGACCCCATGGACTGCAGCCTACGAGGCTCCCATCCATGGGATGTTCCAGGCAAGAGTACTAGAGTGGGTTGCCATTGCCTTCGCCAAGAAGGAAATCTACTGGACACTAACAAATGCTATCTCTATGGGACAGAATTTCAAGAGGAATTTGGAGGGAGTGAAGACCCACCTCATGTGATTGCTCAAAGATCCACTAGAGAGTATATTTAAAAGGCTCAGTCTGCTGCTTGCTGCACATTAAGTTACAGGCAGCACAGTGGATAAGAGCATAGACACCTGAGCTATTCTGTTAGCTGACCTCTCTGCACCCGTAAAACAATAGCAGTAGCTGCCTCATAGGATTGTGTGAGGGTTGAATGAGTTAATTCTCAGTCATCATGTTACATAACCTGCCAGAAACATCTGACATATCTTCTGACTCCCTCCTAAGTGTAAGTCTTCCCTCAGGCTACTATACGCTTCCCTGGTGGCTCAGACGGTAAAGCATCTGTCTACAATGCAGGAGACCTGGGTTCGATCCCTGGGTCAGGAAGATTCCCTGGAGAAGGAAATGGCAACCCACTCCAGTTCTCTTGCCTAGAAAATCACATGGATGGAGTAGCCTGGTGCAGGCTACTCTGTCCACGGGTCGTAAAGAGTCAGACATGACTGAGCCACTTCACTTCACTTCACTTCACAGGCTACTCTGTGTGTCCTAAATCTGTGTCTTTTTGACGGCCCTGAGCAGTTTTCAGAATCTTAGTTCCCTGGTCAAGGATCAAACCCAGGTCCCCTACAGTAGAAGTTCAGAGTCTTCACCTCTGGACTGCCAGGGAATTCCCACTATATGTGTCCTTAAAAATGGTTTCCTATGTCTAGTGAAAATATATGAAAGTTAATGTTGGTGCAACATCTCATGTGTTATATTTTTAAAAGTCAGTATATAATACAAAAATACTGCATTTGGTTAAATTTACTTAAGGTACATCATTTTTGCTCCACTAAGAATTTACTGATCAACTAATCAACAAATCAAACTTAATAGATCCAAAACTAAATTCCTATGTTTCCCCTCCCAATCCTGCTCCACCCAAATTGCTTTCCAACTCAGCTGACAAAAATACCATCCTTCCAAATACTTTACAATTTATCCTTGATTTTTCTTCCATAGCCTACATCTCATCTACCTAGAACAGAGTGTTGTCTTTACATTCAAAATGTATGTAGAATTCTACAGCATTTGCAGTGCTCTAGTTAGACCATAAATTTGGTCACATCCTTTCCCGCTCAGAATTCTCTATGTGGCCTCATTTTGTTCGGATTAAAAACTAAGGTCTCTATAATGGCCAATGGAAATGAAATACTTGTAACCATTGCTTCAGATTTGTATTTTCTTAGGAAAAGGCCTGAGGAAGTACTAATTCCAACTGTAGACAAGTGTCATGTTAAAGGATATCATGAGATGTATATATACATGTATTGGAAAGGAAAATGGCAACCCCTCCAGTATTCTTGCCTGGGAAATCCCATGGACAGAGGAGCCTGGTGGGCTACAGTCCATGGTGTCACAAAAGAGTCAGATATGACTTAGTGACTAAACAACAACATATATGTGTGTGTGTGTACACACGCACATACATACAGATATGTTATATATAATATATACAATGGTATATCTATGTAACTACATCTATCAGTTAATTTATGTATATGATGTGCTAAGTCGCTTCAGTTGTGTCTGACTCTTTGCGACCCCATGGGCCATAGCCCACCAGGCTCCCCTCTGTCCACGCGATTCTCCAGGCAAGAATATTGGAGTGAGTTGCTATGCCCTTGTCCAGGGAATCTTCCCACCCCAGAGACTGAACCCACAGCTCCTGTGGCTTCTGCATTGCAGGAGGATTCTTTACTGCTGAGTCACTGGGATAGGTAAGGAAAAAAAAAAAAAAAAAAGCAGCTATACAACTTAAATATACAACCCCAGGAAGAATTTTCAGGTAAAAATACTTTCTCCACTGGATATACAGGGAAAATAATATGTATCCTTTAAGAATAATGATTATAAGGCAAAGAGAAACATGTGTGGTCCAAAATATACAACATAATATATACATCACAGAATTATGTAAAATATAGATATAAAGAGAGACAACAAAAAATCACAGTGGTTGAATTAAGCTTATTAATTTTTTCATTTCTTGATTTTTTTAAGGTTTCTGTAATTTTAAAAAATTTCTTAATTAAGCAATGAATTATGCTTATAATATTACATGCAGTAACAAGCAGAGTACACAATACTGCAATGTACAATGTATAGACAATTTAGTAGCAATTATCAAGAATGTAAATGCATATGGATTAAGATTAGAAGGTAATCATAAAAAGTAAAATACTTTTTTAGAATAGTGGTATTTGTTTCTTTCATTTTGCAAAGGTACAATAATAGTATTGAATACTTGATTTAAAAAAAAATCATACAACTTAAAAGACACAAATTCATTTCTTTGCACTACAACATTGTAAAAATCCACCATAAAATCCTAAAACCACCTAGTCGAGACTGAGTTTACCTTTCTTAGGACTGAGCTTTTCATCCCCTTGTATATCTTGAGAGTTCTTCCCTGCTGTGGGACTCAACTCTGTCATAGTGGTGACTGTGTTCTTCTATTCTGATGTCTGTTTTTCACCTCTCAGGGTGATGGAGTGTGATCTAGTATATCAGGCATGAGAAAAGAGACTCCTTTAAAACACTTAAAAAGTGGGCAACAAAAAAATTAAATAAAGATAAAAAGTGGGCAACAGGCAAACAAAAGCTGGTGGGAGTCACTTGGAGTCAAGTAGTCCACCTGACCAGGAGCCACTCTCCTATCTAGCTACCCCTTCGGCAAGGTAGGGCAGGCCAAAGTAACCTAACTCTAATTCACATCTGGCTGAGTCTTGTCCAACATTTATGTACATTGTTTAACCTGTGATCAGAAGCAGCTTTGTTTCAGGAAGAATCTCAAGCTCTAGAATCAGAGGACCTCTGACACTTCTTAACTTTGCAATAGCAGACGAATTAATATAGGCTGTTCCTTTTTCTGCCTCTGTTCCTTTATCTGTCAAACTACTGTGATGAATTTCATTAAATATTACTGACTACCCAAAAAAACAAGTTGGGCCATTCCATCTGGGTTGGGTAGAAGAGGATCACCACCTACTCTTGGCTCAAGACAACGGGTATACCTAAGGTTTGGAACTGTTTATTATTTAGGATCTGGAGTACTCACCATGTGCCAATTTCAGAGTGGTAGATTTGGAGCTTGGCATTCCTTAGTTCATATCCAGGCTTGTGATTTCCCTAATGCGCCAAGTGTTACCAGGAGCAAATTTGTGTATTTCAGTTTTCCATCTGTTGTTAATAACAATGACAGAAACAACAGTGCAGCTGCAGCACCTTCATCAAGGATTTATACAGATTCAGTGGACTGTGCATGGTTGCTACATGGTTTATTGCCATCGCACTCTGCATAATTATTTTGAGTTTCATCTGTGCTGCCCATATTAATACTTCATTCCTTTTTATTGCTGAGCAATACTTCATGGCATGGTTATACCACAATTTGTTTATCCACTCACCTTTTGATGAAAAATTTCATTATTTGCAGTTTGTGGCCATTAAAAATAAAGCTGCCATGAACATTCAAGCACAGGTCTTTGTTTAGACATGTGCTTTCATCTCTCTTAAATACCTGTAAGTAGAATGGCTGGGTCATATGACAAATATATGTTTACGTTTTTAAGAAAATGATAGATTGCTTTTCAAAGTGGTTGTACCATTTTACTTCTTCACTAACAGTGTATGAGAGAGTTCCAGATCCTCTACTTACTAAACAGTTTGGTGTGGTCAGTCTTTTTAATTTTAGGCATTCTGAAAGATGTGTAGTAATATCTCATCATGGTTTAATTTTTGTTTCTCTAATGAGGTGGAGCATCTTTCTATGTGTTCATCGGCTATCCATATATCTTCTTCAGAGAGGTATCTCTTCAAATCTTGGCATGAGGCATTCTAATTCCCTGGTGTGGCCAGGACTTTTTAAAAAATAGACCTTTTACACCTGAAACTAACAATATTGTAAACCTACTATACTTCAATTTTACAAAATAGGCGTTATACACATAGGTTAACTGCCCTGATTTTAAGCACAAATATTGTTTGGGAAATTCTTGACTAAAAATAAATATGTGGCCAGATGCATTGTCTTGTACAACCTGGCAATGATTAACAAGCATATGTTGTTTTTATTAACAACATTTCCCCATGTGTGATATTTATTCTTACTTCCATGTTCTGCTGTGATGTCAATGTAACTCCGTGGTTATGAGACTTTACCATCCCCCTACTCTAGGACTATTTGGACTGGAACATTCTGAATGTCAGATTACTTCCAGTTTTCTACTATCTCTATTCCAGACAACAAGGCATGCCTTGTCTTGGAAACCAGAGTGTCCAGTCCCAGCAGATGTGACCATATACATGGAGATAATTCTCCCAGGAGATTTTATAAGCATTCACTCACACAGCTAAACAGGTGGCTGAGCATAGAGAGCAAGTAGAGATCCACATAAGGGAAAGCTCCGAGAGCATTTGACTATCAAGGGAGTATCTCAATTTCAGGAAAGCCTAGTGACCTCAAGAAAGTTTTCTGGCTGGATACCCTGGCAGTGAAGTTGCCAGGATAATTTCATTCCCATTAGCCTCCAAGGGCTAGGGGTATGCAAAAGAAAGTACATATATATCATATGTGTTTTCTATTTATATATGTGTTTACACCCACATGTACACTCAAACATATTTTTTAACAGCTACCTTATTTCCCACTATTGGTCGAGAAAACCCTGCTGCTTGCCTAAATCAGAGAAAATATGGCATTGTGAGATGTTTCTGGTTTGAAGTCATGTTCACAAGGAATCATTCTGAGGTTTATCTTCCTGCAGAGCCCCCTGGGATCCGGGGTGTTCTAGCATTAGCACCCTGTCTACACATCTGAGAGGCCACAACGACCACCAAAAACTTGTAAATTCTACATTCCTGCCTTGAGGATTCTCCCTGATCACCTCCTTCCAACTATTCTCAACCCACCTACCATTTGCTGGTGGCCCTGGTGACTATTCCATTGCCTCTTCTATCCCCAACCATTTTTGTTTGGTTAAATTTCACACCATCTCACTGGTTCTGACTCAGCATTCCTCTAGATGCTGTCTTAGAACAGAGTCAGCCCCAGCTCTGTCTTGTGTCAAAGTCCTGGACCCTAATTGATCTGGATAGGAAATTAAGGCAATGAACTTGATTACAAAAGGCTGGAGTCCTTCAGGACACTGGGAATAGCCCTGTTGCTGCTGTGAATCTGCCCAGGAGAAAAATCCTGCACAACCTTAATGGGGGTGGGAGGGAATGAATCTCATGGAAGAGATGGTGATTCGGTTGCTAATGCTTTCTTATCTGGAGTGTTCTTTCACAGCCACTCTATAGCTCTTCCTGTGTGTCCCACCAGCTGCTGTGACAACAGAAATTATGATAACCACAGTTATTAACTACTAACCCAGGCAGTTCACATCAATACCAGATGGAGATATTATTGACCCTCTTCATCCAGCTCATCCCATTGGTAAATGAAAGCGCTGATGTTTGTTCACAAGCCCCCAAATTGAATTCCCAAATCTCAGCCTTTAAACATTTCACTAGAGCACCTGTATCTTGGAAAGGTCTTCCACAGTTGGCATTTTCTCAAAGTTTTGGGTTATCAGGCACAAAACTTCAGCTTCCCCCTTCTACCTCTCTTCTATCCATGTTATTAAGGAGATGGGGCTTTTACATCTTCACTCACCTTTTTTTTTTTTTTAATCAATATGAGAAAACCTGAGACTTGGGGGTATACAAAAATTGTCAGAAATATACAACTGTTACACAGAAAGGACCCTTCGAGGTCTTTCACAGCAACACCAAGATAAGTGACTTACCGATTTAGTGTTTGAGGAAGGACTTCGATTTAGACCCTGCTCTCCCTTCAAGCTCTCACCCTCTACAACGTTGCCTGCAAGCAGCTTCAGATGCTTTGCCACCCTGGGGCTTGACTCGGTAATCATTAATGAGATTCATCAAACTAGAAGCTAAATGAGAAGGCGTCTTGCCAAGTGGCCATTGGGGAAATGTGCCTTGAATATTCGGAATCTGAACCTCCTCTGCCCTTTCACCTGCTTATCCACTGATGTGAGATTCTTGACCTTTCTCCTTGGGTTCAGCTCAGTTCAATTAAGTCACTCAGTCGTGTCCGACTCTTTGCGACCCCATGGACAAAAGCATGCCAGGCCCCCTGTCCATTATCAACTCCTGGAATTTACTCAAACTCAGGTTCATTGAGTTGGTGATGCCATCCAGCCATCTCATCCTCTGTCATCCCCTTCTCCTCCTGCCTTCAATCATCTTTCCCAGCATCAGGGTCTTTTCAAATGAGTCAGCTCTTCACATCAGGTGGCCAAAGTATTGCAGTTTCAGCTTCAATATCAGTCCTTCTAAAGAATATTCAGGACTGATTTTTTTTTTTAGAATGAACTGGTTGGATCTCCTTGTAGTCCAAGGCACTCTCAAGAGTCTTCTCCAACACCACAGTTCAAAAGCATCATTTCTTCAGCGGTCAGCTTTCTTTATTGTCCAACTCTCACATCCATACATGACTACTGGAAAAACCACAGCCTTGATTAGACAGACGTTTGTTGGCAAAGTAATGTCTCTGTTCTTTAATATTCTCTCTAGGTTGGTCATAACGTTTTTTCTAAGGAGTAAGCGTCTTTTAATTTCATGGCTTGCAGTCACCATCTGTGGTGATTTTGGAGCCCCCAAATAAAGTCTGACACTGTTTCCACTGTTTCCCCATCTATTTCCCATGAAGTGATGGGACCAGATGACATGGTCTTCATTTTCTGAATGTTGAGCTTTAAGCCAACTTTTTCACTCTCCTCTTTCACTTTCATCAAGAGGCTTTTTAGTTCCTCTTCACTTTCTGCCATAAGAGTGGTGTCATCTGCATATCTGAGGTTATTGATATTTCTCCTGGCAATCTTGATTCCAGCTTGAGCTTCATCCAGTCCAGTGTTTCTCATGATGTACTCTGCATAGAAGTTAAATAAGCAGAATGACAATATACAGCCTTAACATACTCCTTTTCCTATTTGGAACCAATCTGTTGTTCCATGTTGAGTTCTAACTATTGCTTCCTGACCTGCGTACAGATTTCTTAGGAGGCAGGTCAGGTGGTCTGGTATTCCCATCTCTTTCAGAATTTTCCACAGTTTATTGTGACCCACATAGTCAAAGGCTTTGGCATAGTCAATAAAGCAGAAATAGATGTTTTTATGGAACTCTCTTGCTTTTTCAGTGATCCAGCAGATGTTAGCAATTTGACCTCTGGTTCCTCTGCCTTTTCTAAAACCAGCTTGAACATCAGGAAGTTCACGATTCACATACTGTTGAGGCCTGGCTTGGAGAATTTTGAACATTACTAGTATGTGAAATGAATACAATTGTGCAGTAGTTTGAGCATTCTTTGGCATTACCTTTCTTTGAGATTGGAATGATAGGAGTGATAGGAATTTGATTTAGGTCAAAATATACCCATTTCAGTCTCAGGGTAAAAGATTTTTCCCTGAGTCATTTTTTGAAGGACTCTGGACCATGAGATAAATGATCAACAACTTTAGAATTCAAATATGTCTAACCCTGAATTATTATCCAAGTCAGAAAATGTGACTTGGTTTTTCAATTTAATTTTTAACTGCATCTTCAAATGATCATGAGTTCTTTGTCCTGAATTTGACTTCGTAGAAATAGATGTACGTTGTCTCTGGGGAAAAAAAAAATCCAACTTAGCTTCATTTCTATAAGCAATTTTTAAACACTTGAATATAGATTGAAATATTTATTTGGCTTATATTGTGATATCCACCTATTAAAATTTTTATATGTTTTTATTTTGAAAATGGTTAGTTTTCAAATTGCTTTCTTTAGTCACTTAGAATTATTAGAGAGGATAGGACACACATTTCTCCTTTGGTAACTTTTAAAATTATCTTCTGAGCTGTTTTCATAGGACTGTCAACAGCTGTCATTGATAATTAGACACATGACAACTGAGCAAGATGTTGGCTTTCATTCAGGGTAAAGTTTCTGGGCAACTGCTCCAGTGTACAATCCTACTGTGATCATAGAAAACCTATTGTTTCTAGCCTGGAAAGCCAGGATGGGTCCTAGCAGAGGAAGCAACTCTCTTGTGCACACTCTGCCCCAAACGTAACAATGCCCAGTAGTGATTCAGGAGATTCTAGGGCAGCTGTCAAGCAATCACATCAGATGAATCTGAATCCTGAAATGAAAGTCTTGATGAAATGATAACGGTCATTCTCTAGATCTGTAGCTTGACGCTTTTTCATATACATTCTAAACCATGAACCCAATGATGTCTCATGTCTGCTCAAAAACTTAAGCTCCTACCAGGGTACTGGCAAATCCTTTATTCTCCAAGTTCAAGTCAAACTCCTGTTTGGCCTCATCACCTCTATAACAAATGCAGTCAATCTGGTCATTGAACTAATATTGGAAAACCATCTTTATTATTCTGAATTCTATCAGCTGAATAGAATGGTATATCTTTTGTTATCTATACAACACATTCAATTATGTGCTAGATTGTATGTGTGTGTGTGTGTGTGTGTGTGCTCAGTTGTGTGCAACTCTTTAAAACTCCATGGACTGTAGCCTACCAGGTTGCTCTGTCCATAGGATTTTCCCAGCAAGAATACTGGAGCAGGTTTCCATTTCCTCCTCTAGAGGATCTTCCTGATCCAGGGATTGAACCTGCATCTCTTGCATCTCCTGCATTGCAGGCAGATTCTTTACCACTGAACCATCCAGGAAGCTCATGTGCTAGATTGCCATACTGCAAATACTCCTTCTTTTATCCTTAGATGTGGCTTTCTTTCTTCCAAGGAGTAAGCATCTTTTAATTTCATGGCTGCAATCACCATCTACAGTGATTTTGGAGCCCAAAAATATAAAGTCTGACACTGTTTCCACTGTTTCCCCATCTATTTCCCATGAAGTGATGGGACCAGATGCCATGATCTTCATTTTCTGAATGTCGAGCTTTAAGCCAACTTTTTCACTCTCCTCTTTCACTTTCATCAAGAGGCTTTTTAGTTCCTCTTCACTTTCTGCCATAAGGGTGGTGTCATCTGCATATCTGAGGTTATTGATATTTCTCCTGGCAATCTTGATTCCAGCTTGTGCTTCTTCTAGTCCAGCGTTTCTCATGATGTACTCTGCATATAAATTAAATAAGCAGGGTGACAATATACTGCCTTAATGTACTCCTTTTCCTATTTGGAGCCAGTCTGTTGTTCCATGTCCAGTTCTAACTGTTGCTGACCTGCATACAGGTTTCTCAAGAGTCAGGCCAGGTGGTCTGGTATTCCCATCTCTTTCAGAATTTTCCACAGTTTATTGTGATCCACACAGTCAAAGGCTTTGGCATAGTCAATAAGCAGAAATAGATGTTTTTATGGAGCTCTCTTGCTTTATCAATGATCCAGTGGATGTTGGCAATTTGACCTCTGGTTCCTCTACCTTTTCTAAATCTAGCTTAAACATCAGGAAGTTCACGGTTCACATATTGCTGAAACCTGGCTTGGAGAATTTTCAGAATCAAAAGATGCTTACTCCTTGGAAGAAAAGCTATGACCAACCTAGATAGCATATTCAAAAGCAGAGACATTACTTTGCCAACAAAGGTCCGTCTAGTCAAGGCTATGGTTTTTCCAGTGGTCATGTATGGATGTGAGAGTTGGACTGTGAAGAAAGCTGAGTGCCTAAGAATTGATGCTTTTGAACTGTGGTGTTGCAGAAGACTCTTGAGAGTCCCTTGGACTGCAAGGAGATCCAACCAGTCCATTCTGAAGGAGATCAGCCCTGAGTGTTCTTCGAAAGGACTGATGCTAAAGCTGAAACTCCAGTACTTTCACCACCTCATGCGAAGAGTTAACTCATTGGAAAAGACTCTGATGCTGGGAGGGATTGGGGGCAGGAGGAAGAGGGGATGACAGAGGGTGAGATGGCTAGATGGCATCACCGACTCGATTTACATGAGTTTGAGTGAAGTCTCAGAGATGGTGATGGACAGGGAGGCCTGGTATGTTGTGATTCATGAGGTCGCAAAGAGTTGGACACGACTGAGTGACTGAACTGAACTGAACTGATGACTTTCTTTTAGGCTACTTTCTAGTTTCAATGTCGCTTATTTCTGCAACTATAGTAACAGAAATACCTAACTTAAACTACAAAGTCTTAAGCTATTGAAGACAGCAGTAACAGGAAAGAAAAGAGAACTTTTGTGACAAATACAATTTTTAGAAGACATGGACGAAGCTATGCATGCTAATGTGTTGAGGTGTTTTGTATTTCCATATAAGACAGTAAACAAAATAAATTTGCTATTTGTAATGTAGAAAAAAATCATAACTATCGAGCAAGCTGGCATTGCATCTTCTCACTAGTACAGTCTCTATAAATTATATCATGTTGCATTATGTCCAGACCCATTGTAAGTAAAGTACTTACTACCTGGGACTAGGAACAAGTGTATTTTTCTTTGATTATCACTTATTTGGTGATCACTGAAAGAAACAGGGATAGATAAATCATGTAACAAAACCAAACCACTCATCACACTTGGCGTATAATAGAAAGTCAATAAATGAAAGTCATCATTTGCCATTATCATTGTTACTATTATTATCAACACCTTTGAAATGTAATAGTATTCATGACTGAAAGAGATTAAAAATCTACCTTATTCAAATGACCCAAATATAATAAAATTTAAAAGTTGTGGTTAGCAATCAATGTCAAGAAAATATCTCAGATTACTATATTCAAGTCAACGAAATGAAAAGTCAACGAAATGAATTCCCTGTGAACTGGGATTAGAACAAAATACAAATAAAATTTAAATTAAATTGAAATTAAATAGTATGTATAAAATCTAGGAAAACATTCCACTCAAAGGTGAACTTTCCTATTAATATCAGGTACATAAAAGAGGTGCTTTATCACATTTTAAACACTATACTAGAAATTCTAGCCAACATAATGACACAAAAAGAAATATTAACTGATTGGCAAAGAAGTAAACTATAATTATCAATAGATGATATGATATTCTATATAGAAAAATAAAACTCTATAAATGAATTATTATCACTTATGAGAGAGTTTAGCCAGTTTGACAGATATAAAAGTGACATTCAAAATTGGATTGCATTTTTAAATTACCAATCCTAAATAAAAATGCAGCCAAAAATGGAGAAGCTCTATACAGTCAGTGAAAACAAGATCTGGTACTGACTGTGGCTCAGATCATCAGCAACTTATTGCAAAATTCAGTCCTAAATTAAAGAAAGTAGGGAAAACCACTAGGCCATTCAGGTATGACCTAAATCAAACCACTTATGATTATACAGTGGAGGTGATGAATAGATTCAAGGGATTAGATACAGTAGACAAAGTGCCTAAAGAACTATGGACAGAGGTTTGTAACACTGTACAGGAGGCAGTGATCAAAACCATCCCAAAGAAAAAGAAATGCAAGAAGGCAAAGTAGTTGTCTGAGGAGGCTTTACAAATAGCTGAGGAAAGAAGAGAAGCAAAAGGCAAGGGAGAAAGAGAAAGATATACTCAACTGAATGCAAAGTTCCAGAGACTACCAAGGAAAGATGAGAATGCTTTCCTTAATGAACAATGCAAACAAGACAGGAAAACAATAGGATGGGAAAGACTATAGAGATCTCTTCAAAAAGAAATGGAGACATCAAGGGAACATTTCATACAAGAATGGACATGATAAAGGACAGAATCTGAGGTGGTTGATATTTCTCCCAGCAATCTTGATTCCAGCTTGTGATTCATCCAGCCTGACATTTCACATGATGTACTCTGCATATAAGTTAAATAAGCAAGGTGACAATATATAGCCTTAATGTACTCCTTTCCCAATTTGGAACCAGTCTATTGTTCCATGTCCAGTTCTAACTGTTGCTTCTTATTCTGCATATGGGTTTCTCAGGAGGCAGGTAAGGTGATCTGGTGTTCCCCTCCACATTGTTGTGATCCACACAGTCAAAGGCTTTAGTATAGTCAATGAAGAAGAAATAGATTTTTTTTTTTTGAATTTCCTTGTTTTTTTTTTTTTTTCCTCTGGTCCAGCATATGTTGGTAATTTGACCTCTGGTTCCTCTGCCTTTTCTAAATCCAGCTTGTACATCTAGAAGTTCTTGGTACACGTACTGCTGAAGCCTAGCTTGAAGGATTTTGAGCATAATCTTGCTGGCATGTGCAATGAGTGCAATTACATGGTAATTTGAACATTCTTTGGCATTGCCTTTTTTAGGAGTGGAATGAAAACTGACCTTTTCCAGTCCTGTGACCACTGCTGCATTTTCCAAATTTGCTGGCATAATGAGTGCAACACTTTAACACCATCATCTTTTAAGATTTGAAATAGCTCAGGTAGAATTCCATCACCTCCACTAGCTTTGGTTCATAGTAATGCTTCCTAACGCCCACTTGACTTCACACTCCAGGACGTCTGGCTCTAGGTGAGTGACCACCCCATCATAGCTAACTGGGTCATTAAGAGCTTTTTGCATAGTTCTTCTGTGTATTCTTGCCACCTCTTCTTAATATCTTCTGCTTCTATTAGGTCCTTGCCATTTTTGTCCTTTATTGTGCCTATCTATGTATGAAATGTTCCCTTGGTATCTCCAATTTTCATAAAGAGATCTCTAGCCTTTCCCATTCTATTGTTTTTCTCTATTTCTTTGCATTGGTCACTTAACAGGCTTTCTTATCTCTCCTTGCTAGTCTCTGGAATGCTGAATTCAGGTGGATATATCTTTCCCTTTCTCCTTTGCCTTTCACCTGTCCTTTTTCACAGCTATTTGTAAGGGCGCCTCAGACAACCATTTTGCCTTTCTGTATTTCTTATTCTTGCCGATGGTTTTGGTCATCATCTCCCATACAATGTTACAAACCTTCACGGATAGTTCTTCAGGCACTCTGTCTAGCAGATCTAGTCCCTTGAATCTATTCATCATCTATACTGTTTAATCATAAGGGACTTGATTTAGGTCATACCTGAATGGCCTAATGGTTTTCTCTACTTTCTTCAATTCAGGCCTGAATTTTCAAGTATGAAGCTGATGATCTGAGCCACAGTCAGCTCCTGGTCTTGTTTTGGCTGACTGTATAGAGCTTCTCCATCTTTGGCTGTGAAGAATATAATCAATCTGATTTTGGTATTGACCATCTAGTGATGTCCATGTGTAGAGTTGTCTCTTGTGTTGTTGGAAGAGGGTGTTTGCTGTGACCAGTGCATTCTCTTGGTGAAACTCTGTTAGCCTATGCCCTGCCTCATTTTGTACTCCAAGAGAGTGAGTGAGAGAGAGTGAAGTCGCTCAGTTGTGTCTGACTCTTTGTGACCCCGTGGACTGTAGCCTACCAGGCTTCTCTGTCCATGGGATTCTCTAGGCAAGAATACTGGAGTGGGTTACCATTTCCTTCTCCAGGGGATCTTCCCGACCCAGGGATCAAACCTGGGTCTCCTGCATCGGAGGCAGACGCTTT
Source organism: Nanger dama (assembly GCA_917880005.1). Classification (NCBI taxonomy): domain Eukaryota; kingdom Metazoa; phylum Chordata; class Mammalia; order Artiodactyla; family Bovidae; genus Nanger; species Nanger dama. Next base: position 5,316,780 of record CAKJTW010000032.1, on the reverse strand, counting down.
AACCTCTGAGCCACCAGGGAAGCCCAAACTTGCCTGTTATTCCAGGTATCTGTTGACTTCCTACTTTTGCATTTCTATGATGAAAAGGACATCTTTTTTGCTGCTAGTTCTATGAGGTCTTTTAGGTCTTCAAAGAATCATTCAACTTCAGCTTCTTCAGCATTAGAGGTTAGGGCATCAATTTGGATTACTGTGATATTGAATGGTTTGCCTTGGAAATGAACCAAGATCATTCTGTCATTTTGAGATTGCAGCCAAGTGTTGCTTTTCAGGCTTTTTTATTGACTATGAGGACTACTCCATTCCTTCTAAGGGATTCTTGCCCAAAGTAGTAGATATAATGGTCATATGAATTAAATTCTCCCATTCCCATCCATTTTAGTTCACAGAGTCCTCAAATGTCAATATTAACTCTTGCCATCTCTTGCTTGACCACAATCAATTTACCTTGATTCATCAACATAACATTCTAGGTTCCTATGCTATTCTTCAGAGAAGGTGATGGCACCCCACTCTAGTACTCTTGCCTGGAAAATCCCATGGACGGAGGAGCCTGGTAGGCTGCAGTCCATGGGGTCGCGAAGAGTCGGACACGACTGAGCGACTTCACTTTCACTTTTCACTTTGATGCATTGGAGAAGGAAATGGCAACCCACTTCAGTGTTCCCTGGAGAATCCCAGGGACAGGGGAGCCTAGTGGGCTGCCGTCTATGGGGTCGCACAGAGTCGGACCACGACTGAAGCGACTTAGCAAGCAGCATGCTATTCTTTACAGCATCAGACTTTACTTTTACCCCCAGATGCAACCACACTGGGCATTGTTTCCACTTTGGCTCAGCCTCAGCCTCTTAAATATACTAGTATACATTTTAAAAAGTTGAATATTATTTCAAATAAACTTGGAAAGTAAGAAATTTGCCCAAGATTCATCATCTTCACATCTGCCCACCCCCAAATTTCAATATTATTTATTTTCCTTGTTTTTTTTTTGCCCATACTTGCTTTTCCATTGTGTTGGGAATCACAGTGTAGATAAAGTTTAAGGCAAGTACTTTAAGATATTTTCTTTTTCTCTTATATTACAAAACTTAAAGAGCACCAGGGAATCCTGAAATATTCATTCAGTTATGTAGCATTCAAAATATTATCATACATCCATTTGGGGTCAGGCTGTTTGTTAAAAGCTGAAAAGGAAACAATGGTTACCATCCTCTAGGAGATTACATTCAAATAGGACAAATAAAGGTGTAGAACTTTACAATAAGTGTGAGCTATTTCAAATCTTAAAAGATGATGGTGTTAAAGTGTTGCACTCATTATGCCAGCAAATTTGGAAAATGCAGCAGTGGTCACAGGACTGGAAAAGGTCAGTTTTCATTCCACTCCTAAAGAAAGGCAATGCCAAAGAATGTTCAAATTACTATGCAATTGCACTCACTGCACATGCCAGTAAGATTATGCTCAAAATCCTTCAAGCTAGGCTTCAGCAGTACGTGTACCAAGACTTCTAGATGTATAAGCTGGATTTAAAAAGGCAGAGGAACCAGAAGTCAAATTACCAACATATGACTGACTCAGCTTGGGATTATTTTATAAGGCTTCCTAGGGAAAGGAGAGCTTGTATACGAGTTTCCAGGTGGGAAAGCATGTACATTGGAGGAAATATATGGAAGACTGTGCTGGTTTGTGGAGAGTCCTAGGGTTTGATGACTGCAAAGAATTAAGGTTTGCAGGTGCTTCTGGATAAGTGGGATGATTACAATCAAGGAAAACACAAGTCTATGGAAAGGAAGAGTTTGTAGAAAGCCAATAACACATGAGGAAGGGGAAAAGAGAGGTTGTAACACCTGAGGGTAGAAATAGCAATGCTGAAATCCAAGTATAGAATAGTGAGGAGGCTGGCAGATGCTATGAAATCCTTTTATGGAGCAAAAGGGCAGTGACCTTGGAATTGCTGAGCCAGCAGTAGTGACATATTCAATGCCAAATTATGTTCTGGAAAACAGATTAAACAGAAGTGGAGAAAAGCCCAGACCACATAAGAGTTTTCAGTAGCAAAGCATACAAGAGAAACTGCTCAGTTGACAAGGAAACCAGGGGTCCCTTTCAGGCACCCTGAAGAACCAGGAGACCTGAACGTGATGGATCCAGGTACAGAGCCTGATCACCACGCAGCCTAGTCAGGCAACCACCCACCAAAAGCCACCCCTTCCAAATGTTGCTGCCGCGTTTAGTTGGGCTCTTGATAATCTCGTCAGTTGGGAAAATTAATTTTAGGACAGAAACAGGCCAACCTGCAAGATAAGTAGGCATTAACCTCAGGCTTCCTCCCACGCACACTACTCATGCACACTTGGAGAGCACATAAATTCTGGTTACTTTGTGCTCCCAGTGTGTTGTGAAAGCTTTTCGTTAATTAGCGTCTCCTGAAGGGTCGGACATGACTGAGCTACTTCACTTTCACTTTTCCCTTTCATGCATTGGAGAAGGAAATGGCAACCCACTCCATGGTTCTTGCCTGGAGAATCCCAGGGATGAGGGAGCCTGCTGGGCTACCTACCGTCTATAGGGTCGCACAGAGTCGGACACGACTGAAGCGACTTAGCAGCAACAGCAGCAGCCTTCATTTAAAGTCAAATGCCAAACCTATTTTGTAAGTGGAGCCATTTTAGCTAAAGTAAGATTTGTTTGGATTAAATTTTCTCCCAACTGTTAGCTGTTTCTCTACAAGTTCTCTTAAAACAATGGTTACACAGTAAGAAGATTCTCAGCACCCTGCTTAGCATCATAAACCAAAAGCCATTAACTTCTACAATGGTGTCAATTTAGACCGCCAGGATTCTAAATCCTGTTATGAACATTTTTTTTTTTTCGCCCCTGTTGCCTTATTGTAAAATTAGGGTCAAAAATACTACCTACTTGTTGGGTTGTTGTAAGAATTAGCTGGCACATAAGAAACACTCCACAAATGTTGGCTAATTCATGGGGTCGCAAAGGAGTCAGACACGACTAAGCGACTCAACTGAACTGAACTGAACTGAAATGTTGGCTGTTATGTTACTGTTTTTATTATTTTTCTTCTTATTCACACTGCTTATTTTGTCTTTTTTTTTTTTTTTTTATCTAGTAATTCTTACCAACTTTCAGTGCTCAGTTCAACTCAATGGTCACTTTCTCAGTGAGGTTTTCCTGGGCTTCCTGGTGGCTCGGTGATAAAGAATCTACCTGTCAAAGCAGGAGACACTCATGTGTGGAGCAACTAAGCCCATGCGCCACAACTATTGAGCCTGTGCTGCAGAGCCCTGGAACCGCAGCTGCAGAAGTCTGAAGGCCCTGTGCTTCACAACAAGAGAAGCCACAGCAATGAGAGACCTGCACACCACAACTAGAGAGTAACTCCTGCTCCCTGCAACTAGAGAAAAGCCTGTGCAGTAACGAAGACCCAGCACAGCCAAATAAATAGAATCATGAGGTCTTCCTTGGTCAGCCTGTCCTTCTTCCAATCATTCAAATTCTTCTACATTACATTCCCTTAGTTCTCATCCTAATTGTAGTATGTGATTGACTTAGAATCTACTTTCCCCCTTTCCCTCCCCTCTGTAGGACTTTAACCAAATGTCAACTTTTCAATGAGTCCTTCTTCCCTGTTTAACGTTTCTCCTTAGCATTGATTGCTTCCACACAATATGTAGTTTACGTATTATTTTCCTCTATATCGCATGAACAGGAACTGTATCTCTGCCTGCCACTGCTTTAGCTCAAAAATGCTGCATGGCCTAAAATATTAAACATAAGATAAAATATTTAATTTTATTTACAAAGCAAGTCATTTCTATTTTTGATGAGAAGTTTTAGATGTCAAGTTTACAATATTCAACAGAGTACCTGAAGTTTTTAAATTTTTTATGTGATACACAATCAAAACAGTTTGAAAAGCACTTCTCTATACAAATTGTCTATTTTTAAGCAGTATCAAAAAAAAAAAAAAAAGCTTCCCTGGTCATTCAGATGGTAAAGAGTCCACCTGCAATTCAGGAGACCTGGGTCTGATCCCTGGGTTGGGAAGTTCCCCTGGAGGAGGGCATGGCAACCCACTCCAGCATTCTTGGCTGGAGAATCCCCATGGACAGAGGAGCCTGATGGGCTACAGTCCATGGTGTCACAAAGAGTTGGACACGACTGAGTGACTAAGCACACACCAGATAAAATAAAATGAGGAATGACTTCAATTAGAATATTTCATGACATGATTTGATTTTAATAAAAAAGTAACCATCCAAGTTTTTTTGTTGGAGGATTTTATCAAATGCATCTTGAAACTGGGTACTCCAGGAAAATAGTCCAGCTTCATTTGGAAGAACTAGTTACCTAACCTGCCTTCCTTCAGTTGCTCTGAACTCAGAACATTCCAGCTCTGACAAATCTTCTCCTATAATAAGAGCCACACACAGCAGACAAGAAAAGGCAGGAGAACCAAAAGCCAGATGAATATTAATCATTAACAGGTAATTCCCAAACCAATATTTGGAAACTCTTTGTTTACACTCTAAGTATCGCTCCACAAAAAAGGTGTGGATGCCATTTTTTTAATAGAAAGAGGGATAGTGTGAACATAGGCATATTTTCAAGAAATTTTAGGAAATAAATTGGAACTTAGGGAGCTTGATGAAGACCTTGGGAAATGTGTTCATGTGCTTTTGGCACTGAGAATTCCTTGGAGAAAATAAAGTAAAGATCCAAGGATAAAAGTCAACAGAAATTAGAAGACAGATATAAGGTTCTAGCATATTGATAAATAGATGAAGGATTTTCAACAAACAGAGAAGAATCACTAATTAAAGCAAAATTGAAGGAAACTCTAAGACCACTAGATGAAAAGCAAATCACTGATACTGTTCAAGGGAACATCAATTGGAAGTGATTAACATCTTGGAACATCTTGGTCAAAGTATGGAATTTAGGTTAAAGATAGAATCTTATACCACTGAGTCTAAATACACCTCTCTTACAAAAGTTAGTTGGCCGATCAGACTTCATTATTATATTAGATACAAGAAAAGACTAGAAGGAAGTCAATACTGGCTAAATTAATATTTTAATGTATTGAGGTTCCATAATGATAGTATTCCTATGAAAAAAGAAGTTATTCACTATTATGGGACTCAGGAATATTCAAGTACTGTTTTAAAATATCTCTTTAAAGTATCTCCACTGAAATATATTCAGAAGAAGTGGATGCAGGAGTGGGGTCATGAAAAAAAAAAAGTTAGTGGCTAGGGCTAGGCTAAGGTAAGCAAGAGGTGCCCATGGTACAAAATTAAGGAGATACTCTCATATGCCAATTCTGCGCTTGCACAAAATGAGCCTGCTAAAGAGTGCCTCCCTGGCACCTGGCTTGCCTCACTCTAGTGACCCTTGAATTAAGCTCAAATAACAGTGACAATGGTGGCTCAGAGGTTAAAGTGTCTGCCTCCAATGCGGGAGACCCAGGTTCGATCCCTGGGTTGGGAAGATCCCCTGGAGAAGGAAATGGTAATCCAATCCAGTATTCTTGCCTGGAGAATCCCATGAATGGAGAAGCCTAGTAGGTTACAGTCCACGGGTCGCAAAGTCGACATGACTGAGCAACTTCACCTTATGATATTCAGTGGAATGCAATTCTCATATGCAAAGTACTTAATGCAACATTAGTACATTAACTGCAACAAGTTAGAGCAAAGTTTCAGAGAACAGCAATGACGCCAAGGCACTGTACTTAGGTGAGACGTTCAAATGGACCAGTGAGTAGCACTGAGACATTATTCACCTTTACTCCATAGGTTATTAACTTGAGACATAAAGCATTAAGATAACAATAAATCTGGGGGCACAACACAGCAAAATGTAATCTTCCCACACAAGAGGACTTAAAGTCTTCCTCTATGCCTTATTGTTTCATTTAAATAAAAATAGTCAAAACAGAATTTGTAGGTAAAACAAAGGGAAACAGGAAGCAAGAATGACAAAAGATAAGGCTAACATATTAAAAATAAGAGACAAACTGTCTTTGAAATAAATAAATCATTAAGTGATTTAATGAAGCAGAAAGCAAGCACACAGTCATCATGTCTGAGGTACAAAAGAAGCTCAAACCTCAGCCATAGAAAAACAAGAATATATTATAAAAGATAATTGACAACACACTGGAATATTTTACAAATATAATTTAAATTATGTATAAAATAGATGATCTTCCAAGATATCTTAAGTTGTCAAAATGGATGGAAGAAAATATAGAGCCCTTTAACAGGCCCATAACACAAAGGAAATAAAGGCTATTATTAAAGAACTCTTCTCAAAGAAGCTTTGGTGGTGGTTTAGTCACCGTTGTGCCTGACTCTGTAACTCCATGAACTGTAGCCTGCCAGGCTCCTCTGTCCATGGGATTTAAGCCTACGTAATTATAAACCAATGCTTTCAAGCCTTCAGATAATAATAACAATAATAAAATTTTCATTCTAGTTAATTTTTTTCAGAATATTGGGAAATAAGGAAAGTTCTCCTTTCTTGTTTTGAAATCAGCATAAGCCTCATATCCAGACATAACACTCATGCATCCAGAGCCAATGTCATATACCAATAAAGAAGCAGAAGTCCTGAAGAAGCCATCCAATCAAATCAAATTCTGTGGTCTATCAAAAGGATATTCAAGAAACAGTTTGCTCAACATTAATAGCTATATTAATGTACAATATTTAATAATCAAAGAGAAGCAGATCATCTCATTCAATAGATATCAATATGACTTTTGAGAAAAGCAAATTAATTTACATTAAATGTTAGAAATGAATATTAGAAAAGAATCATTAATGTTAGAAACAACTCTTTGGGACAGGGAGATGGATTAGAGATGCTTCCTATCAACCACAATGCATCCATTCTGAAGACCTTAGGAAACGTGGAGGGTAACTATTTCAGACCATCAAATGGAGAAAGATAACTGAAGTGTCCCTGACACACAGATGTTATTTTTCAGGAATAATCAAAGCAGGTGCTCAGAAAGCCTAGAAATGCTGAGCCATTGTTCTTACCTTTACCTCTGAAGACAACTGATGCTTCCAGGGATAGGGTTTCTTGGGAAGCCTGAGCTCGCTCATTTTGCTGTTTAAGAACTTAGACTTTAATCCAGAATCTGACAACAGAGACTGCCCTGCTGCCTCCTGCTCTGATGCTGGTGGATCGGGCAAAGAAGGAGGAAGCAGAGGATCAGGGAGAATGGGAAAGTAGAAACCAGGGCTCCTTCCCAGGTGTCTGTCAGACCTAAGCTGAAGAGAGAAGAGAAACTTTGAAGTGGATGAAACATGGAGTTTAAGTAAATGTTTTACTTTTTATACACATAAAAATGTACAAATCATAAATGTACACTTTTCACAAAGTAAATACACCCAGGTGACTAGCACCCAAGTAATGGATTATTACCAGTACCTCAGGAGCCTCCTTTAAGTGCCCTCTTCCCTCTCCTACCCAGGGGGATCCTTACCTTGATTTTTAATAATAAGTTTTGTCTGTTGTTAAAAACAAAACTCTATTTAAACTTTGTTTTAGATTCTTATTGCTCCCTACTGAGTACTCCTCCTTTTTACTACCTTATTATTTTATATTGGGTTATGGCTGATTAACAATGTTGTGATAGTTTCAGGTGAACAGCAAAGGGACTCAACCATACATATATGTATTTATTCTCCCCCAACTGTATTTAAACTCCTAAAAGAAGGTAACTTTTGTCTTGTTTCACTTAAAATGTGTCTATGAGATCTGTCCATGGTGTTGCATATTGTGGTCTATTTATCCTCGTTGCTGTGACCATAATTTTTAAATCATCTTTCTCTTGACAAGTAAGTTGTTTGCTGTTGGGCTACTATAAATAGTGCTCCTGTGAACATTGTTGTACATCTTTTTCCAAATATCTGTGTACATTTCTAAGTGAAATCTAAATCATTGGAATGTCTAAATTTAGCTTTAGGAGATATCACTAAGAAACTTTTCCCGATTTCTTTTATACTCACAGTCATAGGGTATGAGAGTTCCAGTTGCTTCACATCTTGCCAGTGTTTGCTGTTTTCCATTCTCTTTTATTTTTCCCTTCCTGCTAAGCATGTAGTGGTATCTTACTGTGGTTTCGATGTTCATTTCTCAGAAGTCTAAGGAAGTTGAGGGCCAATTTATACATATAGACCACTAGAATTTTTCTTTTATGAAGTCCTTGTTCAAAACATTTGCCTATTGGGTAGTCTAGGTTTTTTTCTTTTTTTCCTGTGTTCAATTTGCCCATCCATTATACTACTCCTCTCTTTTATTCTTCTTTTGGTTTACTATAAACTCTCCTTCCTCTCTAAACTGTTAATACCCAGAAGACAGAGTCAGAATGTTCTCATCTCAGCATCACCTTCAGAGCCTGGCAATCAGGTTCCTTTAAAGCACTAGCTCAAAAATATCCATTGATTTGTATTAGGAGATTCTCGTTGTCTTCTAAATTAGCCCAAGGTTCTAGTCCCTGTGGTTCTCCTTGGCTTCTAAACATGCTAAGAATTTCTCCTCTAAGATGGCTGTAGCAAAACCGATATCAGCTCTTTGTGTAGAGACAGCCTAGAGGGTGTGTTTTAAGTACTAGGAGTCAGAATTAATTCCTCTTGGGGTTGATGATGACTATCTGAGATTCTTGAGAAAATAAGGAAACTCTAAAAGGTCAAATGATCTTTTTAATCTTGAAAAGAATTTCTCTGGTGTGTGATACTGTGATACATAAAAGACAATCTTATGTCTTTAGGTTTCTTCTCTTCCATTTAAACCTTCATTTCATTTGAAAATGTCTTTGTTGCCTTCTTCCAATTTTCACTCTATGGTCCAGACTATCTCATTGTCTCCTCTAAAAGTTACCACATTGCCTCCCTTCACATTCATTCTATTTACATTATAGGTTTTCCAATTCAATCTGCTCTCTCCTATGATCTTTAGCTAATCTAATTTAATCTCCTTGTCATTTCCTGGTTATTAATCTCCTGGAAATAGTTAGATATGTAAATATCTATTTTGTCTGATGGAAATAATCCTAGTGTAAATAATTTAAAAATGACCCATTTAATTGTAGCATGTGAATTTTAATAGAATGTAACCATATAAATAAACATCCATATTTCTCAATGTATAAAAACAATAAAAATGTTAATTCTGTGGATTACAGCCTTAAAATTTTATCCTGTGCTGAGCTATATAACATATGACTATGGATATAGTAGATATTTTCTGCACCTATAATAACCCCCATGAAGGTACTTATCAGTGATTATTTTCTCACAGATTTTTATTTTTCTAGTTCTTTCCAAAAAGGAAAATTCAAAGGCAACAGGATTGATGTTTCAGGTTTTCCCAGCACTTGTAAACCCTGGGTGTGTGTTACAAATACTGGGAGTGTCTAAAAACTAGTGATATCTGGGTTCTACCCCAGACCAATTCATTCAGAATCTCTGGAGTAGATCCCATTCACCTGGATGTTTTAGAGATTCCCCAGGGAAGTCAGAACATGCAACCAAAATTGACAACTGCCAAGTCTGTGGCCAAGAAAAACAATAAGTAAAAAAATGTTGAAAAGTTAATGCAAAGTACTACATTTAAGTTTGCAACTATATCCTCAGAGACGGGTGAGAGTCCTTTCTTTGGCCCAGTGCTGGATTTCTGCTTGTCCAAATGTGAGGTAAAAAACCAGGCCAAACATGTTGACAGCAGCAGCTAGGAAAAATACATTCCTCCAACCAGACACAGAATCCTGGAGGCAAAACAAACAAACAAAAAGACACCAAAAATCAGAATTATCAGTCTCAGAGTTGCTTCTCCATCAGTTCTAGAAAGCCTCTGTTTTGTATATTGCAACATTGATCATAAGAATCTAAGGAATGATATACAATAACCACTTAACACCTTGAATTTTCAAAGAAAGTTTGGTGAAACTGTTGGAAACAAGAGGATGCTAAAAGAACACTGGGTTCTGACTTGGAATGAATTTTTCTTTAAGTGCCCTCAAATCAACCTGTACTAATATTTTTCTAGAAATCTGGATTTACAGTCTTGAAAATCTTGTATTACTCATTTAAATTATGCCTAAAATAACAGCTTGAAGATCGTCACTCTTATGTTTTTGGCTGTTGACATCAATCGCAATAACCCCCCTGAATGGACACCTCAATATGATGTGAGTCATATTTGGTCTGACTGTATGAGTCTCCTCTTGAAACCCTTGTAAGTCATAGTTTATTTCTGGCATTATAGTCACAGTGGATTCCTAGCAATTTGGTAAAAAAGTAACCTGAATTTAGGTAACCTAAAGATGTATTAAAACGATTTTTATTTTTGTTTTTGGTAAGCTGACTCATGCCTGTCCTGCCATCCCAGCCTAGTTCTGCCTTTCCATCTTCCCTACCAGCCCACACTTGGTACTGAGCAAGCCTCATGGGCCATCCTCCCTGCTTTGTCTGACAGCCATTCATTTAACCCATGATTTAAACTCTCTTTAAGCTGGTCTTGAGACCCTTTGTGTTTCCATTTCATATTTTTTTAGAAATTTGGATTAATATGAACAGATTTTTCATAGCTTTCCCCTTTGGCTCCTGTGACTTCATCTCTTATCTTTGACATGTATCATTCACTCTAGTCATAAGAGCTGTTTCTTTTTTCCTCTAGGAAGTCACATGTGCTATTTTTTTCTGTCCGAACTGCTCATTTTTATCAATCTAATAGCTATTCATTTTTTAGAAATTCAGCTTATACTTCTCTTTCCTGGGAAATCTGACTTACCAGTGTCTGACTTAGAGTTCCCTACAAACAGGATACTCGTGCTGATATCGATGTTGATTTTCCCCATCAGATCACATAGTCCTTCAGAACCGGGGCCCAGTTGTGAATCCCCAGTGCCTAAAACAATACCTGCCACTTGCAGATGTTCAATAAACTGGCCCAACCTGACTGATAAGGAATCCAGTGGCAGTGGAAGAGATGATTCCTGCAATGAGCCCAAATCCCCTTGAGATTCCCATGAGGAAACTTGCATATCTGTGGAGAGATGATTTTATAGATGATTTTATGTAGAAAGCTGCCTATGTCTTTTCAGTAACACAACACTAATGCAGTTCAGCTCTAATAGCAAAGTCATTTAGATTACTGCAGATTTTTGTTCACTTCAAGACAGCTCAGGCAATATCAGTTTGCAAATCCTGAAATCACTTATCTTTACCAACTCAACATCCAACTTTTGGGACCCCATGGACTGTAGCCAACCAGGCTCCTCTGTCCATGGGATTTCCCACAAAAAATACTACAGTGGGTTGCCATTTCCTACTCCAGGGGATCTTCCCAACCCAGGGATTGAACCCGAGTCTCCTTGTCTCCTACATTGGCACGTGAATTCTTTACCACTGTACTACCTGGGAAGCTACAACACCAGCTCAACAACTAGGAAGCAGTTCTATCTCCCAGAAGCCCAGGTTCTCACCCTAGTATCTTAGTATGGCAGGCAGATAGAGCAGTGGAGGAGACAACAGACTCTGGAGCGATGGCTTGGGTCCAAATCCTGACTTTGCCTTTGCATGACCTCAGGCATGTAGCTTAACTTTCTTGTGCCTCTCTCATCTATCTCTCTTATAAAGTGAAGATACCAATAAGGCATGTAATTGTGCAGATCAGATGTGTTGATATATGAGAGTGAAAGTGAAAGTCACTCAGTCGTGTCAGAGTCTTCACAACCCCATGGACTATACAGTCCATGGAATTCTCCAGGCCAGAATACTGGGTGGGTAGCCTTTCCCTTTTCCAGGGTATCTTCCCAACCCAGGGATCGAATGCAGGTCTCCCACATTGTGGATGGATTCTTTACCAGCTGAGCCACAAGGGAAGTCCAAGAATACTGGAGTGGGTAGCCTATCCTTTCTCCAGCAAATCTTCCTAACCCAGGAATTGAACAGGGGTCTCCTGCATTGCAGACAGATTCTTTACCAACTGAGCTATCAAGGGGGTTGATGTGTGAGAAGGGTTTGGCTCATATATATATATATATATATATATATATATATATATATATATAGTAGCTAATATCATCAACACTATGGAAGCTTTTCCAAAACACATATGCATGAGTCCTTTCCTAGAACACACAGTCTCAAGTGGGGAAGCTAGGGAAGTTTTTCACCTAAATGTTATCAGCCAAGATTGGGCACCATTGTTCTAAAAATGCCTTAAGTCATGGCCACATACTGACATTTCTGGCTATTTGTTAGTACTCTGCCATCAATTTGTGCATGTCAACAACAAGAAGGAGTTACAAAAAGACTTAGTCTAAAGCTCTAGAAAGGCCTGGGGAAGAGGACAAACAGGTAATGATCTTACCGGGGGCAACATCTAAGGTGTTGATGATGAATCCAGAATCACACAGGTTACTGGTCCCAGGAATAAGTATCAGCAAAATAATGGTTGTTGTGTAACTGGAAGCCACAAAAGGGAGGGCCACAGCACATAGTGATGGAAGGAGGAGCCCTGAGCAATGGGGACACACTGTCAGGAACCTCTGACCATGTGTGGGAAAAGGGATTTGTTAACAGAGTTTTGCCTAGACTTACCTAAGGATGAAAAGAGTTTTCGGACAGTGATTAATCTAAGAAGATTCCTGGAGAGGAGGAAATCTGCCAACTGACCTCCAAGAATTGTACAACTTGAAGCAGCAATAAAAGGCAGGGAGGACAGAACCCCACTCTGAAGGAAGGAAATGTATAGAGTGAGTAGTTATAAGGGTACATATGGCACCAGATTTTATTAGTGACACAGACCAACCATTAGCCCACCCTCCTGACACTCTGAGCTGTTTTAAAGAAATTGGCATCATTTTCTATAAGAAGAACACTGTCTCAGGTAAGTGGTCAGCACTTGCATTATACTGGTCTCCAGAGAAAAGCACAATTCATTTCTAAAGAAAACTGAAGCATCAGCTAGCATGGCAACGTTGCATGGTGGTTAAGAACACAGATACTGCAGTAGCTCAATCACTGAGTAATTGTGTAATCCAGGGAAGTCTTCTCCCTCTGTCTCATTTATACACCTGTGCAATATCATTACAAAACCTCTCAATCATTGTGAGGGTTAAAAGAGTGATTATATGCAAAGCCAAAATGTAGTAGGCAGCAGAGAACTATTTCTCCTCTTACCATTAATATGTTCATAAAAGTACAGGAAGCATACTCACGTCTCTGATGTTGACACGGAGCACGGAACTGATATACGTTGGTAGGTATGTTATGATTATGGTGCATAACCAGAAATGGCTGAAAAACCCCGTGAAAATGGCCCAAAGTGGTAGGCATCTGACCATAGACTTTATGGGGACAGATCGTCTAGGAGAACTGGACTGAAAGGAAACATCTAATCAACATGGGTATTAGAACAGGTCAGAGGGTGCCTTTCCTGAGAGCCCCACTCCCTATCCTGGAGGTCTCTGCATGGTCCACAAGTGAAGGGTTGCACGGTACCTGTTGAGCCAGTGAAGACACGATGTGTTCCTTTTCCCTGATGCTTATGCATGGGTGATGCAAGGGGTCATCGTAAATCAGTGTGAACCACAGGAGACAGCAGACACAACCAATGCTACCTGGGAAGCCGGGACCCAGTTAGTTTTCAGGTAGATTTGTGAGCTGGGGAAGGGAGATTCCTCTGATGTAGCATATCTCCCCCAAAACACACTTGTTAATTCATGGTTATTTCACCATAAGGACCTAAATTTTACCATTTTCCATTTCAAACCATCTACAAATCTCCTTTAGAATGCCATTTGACAATGTCAGAGCCCTCTGGAGAAAGCAGGAGCATGACATACCTTTGCATAGCTGATTAATTACTCTTCAGACTCCAACGGATGCATAAAATTGATGTGGCAAGGAAAAGTTTCCAACACATTTGCAAAAGATAGTGTTATCATATTCAAATGATATATCCATTATGTATTTTGAGAAAAATATTTCTTAACAGTACCTGATTAACATATGTGGACCAAAATGACGTGGGAGTAACATCATTAATGAGAAAGTCATCCTAGCCAGAACCATATTGCTGCTGCTACTGCTGCTAAGTCGCTTCAATTGTGTCCAACTCTGTGCGACCCCATAGGCATCAGCCCACCAGGCTCCCCTGCCCCTGGGACTCTCCAGGCAAGAACACTGAAGTGGGTTGCCATTTCCTTCTCCAGTTTATGAAAGTGAAAGGAAGTTGCTCAGTTGTGTCTGACTCTTAGCGACCCCAGGGACCCCAGCCTACCAGACTCCTCCATCCATGAGATTTTCCCAGGCAAGAGTACTGGGTGGGTTGCCATTGCCTTCTCTGAGAACCATATTGAATGATACCAATTAGTTAAAACAAAAGATAGAAACTTGGTCTCATTGCTGAGATTTGTCACTTGAAAAGATTCTATTTTAAAGACTCTGTGGATTAATGTTCTTTAAATTCCCTCTAATTACTGGATTTATCCATAGGCACTGTGATAGTACCAAAGTGATGAAAAAATTATGGAATATATTTCTTGCCTCAATCATCTCACAGACTAGTGGAGAGGAAAAGGGAAATAAATAATTATATGCCAACAAAGCCTAGAAAAGAAATTATCAGTAACCATCAAAGAGGACAGAAAGACTTAATCTGATGGGATAAGACTTGGGAAATCCTCATATGGAAGGGGACATTTAATTTGAACTTTGCAAGATTCCCCTGGTAGAGAATAGGTTAAAGCGTACCTTGGCAGAAATAATAATTATAGCAAAATAAGAAGACAAATTGAAAATGCGCTTTACCAGCTTGACATCTTAACCACATACGGCAATTAAATGTGGCATTTCAGATGTGGTGGCAGAGATTCTAAGAAGCCTGGGGTGAGCGTGTTAAGGCTGCACTCTTGATTTCTCAGAAGTCAGCATCATAAAGATGCATTTTTCTCTCAAATGGGAAGAATATGGGTCATGGGTGATGTAAGCATAAAAACAAATGCCTGGGAAGTGGAGAGTTAGGATTTAAGAGAAAGTGACTCACCAAAAATGTAGAAGATAAAAGGCCAGCCCAAGGCCTGGGAGATTAGTCCCCCACACAGAGAATGATGAAGGACCCAAATGATGCCCCTGAAGAGAAGAGGGATTAAAAAAAACAACAACTGAGGAAAATAGCAATGGTTGAATGACTTCCTAGATGTTATCCCAACAGTGAGGTGGCAGATTTAGAATTACTGGATAATGAGAGACTTTATTCCAGCTCACAGATCTCCCCAGTAAAGTCATGGAAAATAATTAGAATTAATAAATCATAGTGATATGCCAACTGAAGCTTCAGTGGCTCCTTTAACACCAACGTGACCAAATCCAAATCCCATTTGTCATAGAAACTCTCTGTAAACATAGCCCACAATATTTATTTATAATTAGAGTTACATTCTGGCAGGGGCAATATGAGATTGGCAACAGAAAAGGAAAGTCTTACAAAAACTAATAAAAATCTCCTTGACCTCAAGGAGATTTCAGCCCAGTGAATATGAACAAAATTCACTATTAAAGTGTAATACACGGTAGACCTTCGAGTCTGAACATATTTTTCAGAGACTCACAATAAGAAATGTATTTTGCATGGCAACACAGTATATACACAAATACAAACACACGCACTTCAAACAGAAGTTTCATGAGTCAATACTTAGCCTTACTGTGTGAAATTCACTCCAAAATTTTCTACTTTATTCATTTTTATTTTAAAACACTGGTTTTGACCTACTAAATTGATTTTATGACCCCTTTAATGGGTCCCAATATGAAATTTTGGGGAAAAATGTGAAATATAAAGATGATAGTAAAACTGTACTTTTCTATGAAAGTATAAGGAGAAATGAGGAGACATGAGGAGAAAATTAAAAGTGATGATAAAATCAGCAAATTGTTTACACACCTAAGCAGTAGGGTGGATGGAATTTTGTAGAAAAAGAGAGACTTGAAGTACACTTAGTATGTAGTGTGACCTGAGCCTTGCTTACAGAGGAATATTGAGTGAGAGGGCAGGAGGAGACCATATGGTAAAGCATCTTTCAGTTCAGTTCAGTCGCTCAGTCGTGTCCGACTCTTTGCAACCCCATGAACTGCAGCACTTTATACCCGTGTTATAACATCTTTATCTGTAAGTTGGAGGAATACATTGAAGATGCCCAGGCAAATTAGCAAAAATGCCCCCTATGCTTTAAGGAGAAAATTTGGCTTGATGGAAAGGGAGGTTTGAAGGAAGCAAAGAGGAGAAAGATCAACTGGGAATATTCACAGTTAGAAGACATATACTGGAAGGAGCCGGGATACAGGAGGGTTGCTTTTGTAGTAAAAATCTGCAGGATGCAGCCACGCATTGGACCGGGGGTGAGAGGCTTTATGACCCTCAGTTCTGTTCTTCAAGTATAAGGCAAAGAGCAATGATGAAGTTAGCCCTTAGAATGATTACACACTCAGAAGGGCACTGTAGTGTGTTGATCCAGAGTGTGCACTCCGGGACCAAACTGCTAGGGCTTAAACCTCAATTCTACCACCTACTGGCTATTTGCCTCTGGGCAATTTAATTCATCTTTGCATACTTTAATTCCCTGCTGTGTAAAATGAGAGTTTAAAATAGTCATCACAGGGTTGTTGTAACTATTAGCTTAGAAGAGTAAAGAGCTCAGAAAACTGCATTCTTCAAACTCTACTTTCAAGCGTGATTTATGTCTTTACCACTGACAGTCTTAATTCTCATTTTATATCTTTGCTAACATGGTGTTTTATACAGTTACTTGATTTTTTTTCCACTTACGCACACTCTTAAAGTTCTAAACTTTCCCTACAACGCTTTTCTGACTGCCCTCACAATGCTTACAGTGGTCTTTTCTGTCTGAAGTCTTTGTGACTTTATAGCACAGGTATATTTATTTGTTGTGTTACTGTCTTACATTGTTGAATTTTTTTTTTTAAAGCACTTTTCTCCCTGTCCCCCAAACCAACCTAGGCATAGAAGGAAAGATGTGGTACGGTGAAGCAGATTACAAAATTGTGTCCATACATGCATCCTTACCTGATCCCGCAATGCTAGTGAGCTTGCTTCGTTCAAGTGGAGGAGCCCATTTTGCCCAAATTGTAAACTGACCTGTCCATGCCATACCCTGAAATGACAATTAGTAAGACTCGATCTCCAGTAGAATTCAGGAACCTGTATCCCACACAGAATGAGAAAGTAACTGGTTACCTGAGCCATGCCCTGGACTGTCCGAATCACAATAACCAGAATCACTCCAAAGTCAGCAGTCAGTGGTGTAAAGAGGGTGAGAAGGGAGGAGATCAGCAAACCAGCACCGAGCATCTGTTTTGCTCCAAATATCCCTGCTAAATAGCCGCTTGGGATCAGAGTTAGTATTATCCCGTAGTTGATGGAGCTAAAGATGATACCCTGAGTTTCTGGACTCCATTCATATACAGAGACCTGGGGTTGGGGTGAGGGGGAAGGAAAATTCTTTACTAAGAATTTGTTTTATAAAAAAATCTAATTTATAGCCAGAGCTGCTTGTGCTCAGTTGTGCCTGACTTTTGTGGCTTCATGGACTGTACCCTGCCAGTCTCCTTTGTCCATGGGATTTCCCCGGCAAGAATACTGGAGCAGTTGCCATTTTCTATTCCAGGGGATCTTCCCAACCCAGGGATCAAATTTGTGTCTCCTGTGCCTTCTGCATTGGCAGGCAGATTTTTTTACCACTGTGCCACCTGGATTCTGGCCCGCCTATATAATATTAATTTTGTTTTTTTCTCCATTTTTTACTAAACTTAAAAATTCCAACTTTTCCAAACAACCCATTATATTCCTAAATTGATTCTCTTAGATGGAGACAAAATAGAATAAATGAAGAGGAAAAGTGATAAAGAAATGATTATATAGGTAGTTGATAGGAAGATGTAAATGAAATATAGTGAAAGATCTCCTTTTAACTATTTTGGTTCTAGTAAATAATTTGGGTGACATGCTGATTCTCATTTCAAAAAATTTCAAAATACATCTTTATTGAATGCTTATCAGAATCAGTCCCTAAAATCAAATTTAAGAATCATGGTCTATCCTAGCAGAACTGACTTCCTAAAATACATATTACACATTAATAAGACCACATTTCTCTTCTGATATAACCCAATAAATAACTTTTGGTAGCCACTAGATAGATACATGGCATCATGGTATAAACTGAAGAGCCCCAAAACATAAAATACAAAATATAAAATAACTATAAATAAAGCAAGATACATGATTCATGTCCAAATTCAAGCCTGAGGATGAAAAGCAGTAAGACAGGGACTTTGAAAAGAGGGAAGAACAATTTGGGAAGGTCCCAGTAAGGAAGAAGTACTTGAACCATTCTTTGTAGAATAACTATGATTTGTATAAAGAGAAATAGGAAAACTCATTGTCATTGAAGAAATACAGCAGAAGTGGACTTGTAGCATTTGGAATGATACACAATGATTAGAAACTAACTGGGACTCTGGCTTGCTCAGAGCAAAGACTGTTCCTGAGCCACTGACAGCAGATATGAGTGTGCTGAGAAGCGGGCCAAGTTCTGGAGAAGTGCAGCATTTCAAGAGAAGAGTTGGCAACTTGAAGGTATCCTGGATTCTTACGCACAGGAGTGTGAATGTGTAGAATGAATAACAGAAGGAAGATTCGAGGCAGAGAGGTCATTGTAAATAAGCTGGCTTCAAGGTAACAAAATCATAAAATTAGAGGATGATTTTACTGTACATTTAGAAATGTACAGTAAATGATAGTTTAAAGGAAAACATTTAAATGGGGTATAATGATTATTCTCATAGAAATATAAGATGAACAGGTGATATTTTATTTAACTCATTGGCTAATGAGGAATTGGTAAAATGATACAACAATTCAAGGAACCACATACTTATAGGCAGGAAGTAATGCTGAAACAGATGTTAAATATATGGCAAAACTGACTTATTCAACTGAAAGGCAAGTGGAGGAGAGTATCAATTGATTTTCCACAAGACTAAATTCATTTTCAGAGCTATGGGCAAGAATCATTTTATTACTGTTAATATAGAACTTAGAGTTGTAAAATGGCTCAAGGATAATAGAAGGTATAGAGCACTGCTTAGAATCAGGCAGAAAGATGTACTGAGACAGTGCCTAGTTTTTCATTGAAGATATCCAGTAATCTATTCCTTTCTAGAAGCATCCACAACTTTTTCCAATAGTCACACCCCCAATCTTGTAATCATAATCATCTCAGTGAAAGACTAATCACAGAGGTAAGCAATATCTCAGAGAAAAATAATTCCAGACATTTTTAGTTTGTTATTGATAATTCATGTTTTGTACACCACAGAATTAAGATTTAAGTTCTCTTTTCAAACTGGATTTTCCCTCTCAACAAAGAGCCTTGTTCTTTAATATACTTACTTCTGCTGTATTAAATTCCTTGATGGATCTGTTGGAGTGATTGAAGGTGAATGCAACAGGTCTTTCTGTGGAGGTATTGAGTAAAGCAGGCTGCTGAGTGCTATTCACCATGGCAATGATTGCAATGCTCAGACTCACACGTTGGGTTATCATGGTGAAGTTTGAGAAGTGCATGATGAGAGCCAGTCCATAGCGCAATGAACAGAATTCAGGACCTAGAGAATAACAGATATCTGCAGTGAGTGCCTTTTTCTACTTCTCCCACTGCTAAATCTGAGAAAACTTCAGGTGATATTATGCAGTCTCACCATTTTTTTCCTCACTCAAATAACCATGACTATAACCCTCTTTTGACATAATCTTTAGTTGATTTCAAGATAATAAATCAGAGATCTTACAATCAAGTAAGATCCTTTTACAGAGGATTCTTACAATCAAGAAAGGCCTTCTTCAGAGGTGTGGGTAGCACGCGAAAATATAGGACAAACTAAATGAAGGTATTTATGTCACAGTGTTTCAAAATGAAGTGAATGGGGAAGATAAGGAAGAGTCAGTCACAGAACCTGAGTCTCCCAGCCTCAAGTCTGGGATTTCATCCATTTTGTATATTCATTTACCATAAAGCTTGAAAGTTTATACATAGAGAGCTGCTTTGAATTAAGCAAATCATATACCCAAGGGTTCTCTTTTAAAATACCTGAGATAGAGTGCAGAAACGAGCACATCCACTAACTCCTCAGTGTAATTTTCACTTGGAAATATTTTTGATGTATGTCACTAAACTCTGCCTTCACATATACCCAGCTTTAAGAAAGCTAATATGGGGAACCATTTTTACTGTTTGTAGGTGATATGGCACCAGACAAGTTGTCCTATTAGAAGAGCAACACATTTTTAAAGTCTCCACATAGTGGAACAATGGACCAATATTGAAAGGGTTTCCATGTGAACCCCAATGTTCATCGCAGCACTGTTTATAATAGCCAGGACATGGAAACAACCTAGATGTCCATCAGCAGATGAATGGATAAGAAAGCTGTGGTACATATACACAATGGAGTATTACTCAGCCATTAAAAAGAATACATTTGAATCAGTTCTAATGAACTGGATGAAACTGGAGCTGATTATACCGAGTAAAGTAAGCCAGAAAGAAAAACACCAATACAGTATACTAACACATATATATGGAATTTAGAAAGATGGTAACGATAACCCTGTATGCAAGACAGCAAAAGAGACACAGATGTATAGAACAGTCTTTTGGACTCTGTGGGAGAGAAAGAGGGTGGGATGATTTGGGGAGAATGGCATTGAAACATGTATAATATCATATAAGAAATGAATTGCCGGTCTAGGTTCGATGCAGGATACAGGATACTTGGGGCTGGTGCACTGGGATGACCCACAGAGACGGAATGGGGTGGGAGGTGGGAGTGGGGTTCAGGATTGGGAACACGTGTACACCAGTGGCGGATTCATGTTGATGTATGGCAAAACCAACACAGTATTGTAAAATAAAATAAAGTAAAATAAAATAAATAAATAAAATTTTAAAATAAATTTAAAAAAATTTTTAAAAAGAAAGAGATTAAAATTTTCTCTGCATACTTGGGGAACTGGGACTAAAGAGAAATAGAAAGAGAACTTGTGAATAAACAGATAAAATATACTGGAAGAAAGCTTTTTTTTTTTTGGCCATTAAAAATGGGTTGCCTGCAAAAGAATTATTTCCCTATTAATGGAGGTTTCCACACTCAGAGGAAATAGCTCCTGGGCAAGGATGTTACAGCAGGAATTCATACATGGGTGAGGGGTTTGTTTAAAATGACCTTTTCAGGACTCATTTCATTCCTTATGTCCAAGGATTTATTGATCATTTGACCTAATTTCTCATAGATAACTCAGTGCTCCCTAAGGAAAAAGCAATAGGTAACAGGATGAGAGGCTGGAGCTGGTCCAATATTACACTGAGATAGTCTTCACAGTGAGGAGGCTTGATGGAAAAGGAGGAGAAAGGAGAGCAAGGTTGTGTAAAGAACACTGGAAATAAGCTTCTACTTTTCCATAAGTAGGTTGAGAATAAGAGATGTGGCTTTACTTTTTCTGGTGGAAGGCTTCTCATCCATTTGGCTCCTCTGGGAAATGGTACCACACTTTGTGGTGGAGATTCCCTCTGTCCTGAATCTCTTTTACCACGACAGGCTTTTATCTATGGGGAAGAACAACAATTCAAAACAAAACACACAAACAATTTTTTCATATTAATGACGCCTTTTCCCAGCATCAGTGAAAACTGTGATCCAACACAGCTGTATGATTTACATTTTTCAGTAGACTTCCTTATTGTCATGCTTACAGAGGACTTGATTTTTATAAGGAAATATGACTGTGAGTTCCAGCTAAACGATTTAGAGCTAGTCATTTAAATGACTAGCTCTAAATACCTAACTAGCCATTTCCTGTCCAATAAAAAAGTCTCATTTCTGAGTGGTGCTGCAAGAATTGAATGAGAAAATTGCAAACCACAGAGAACCATGCAAAGGTAAGGAGTATTATGGCTTGAGGCAGGTCAGAAGACATGAAAGCTAATTTAAGCTCAGGAGCTGGAGGAAGAATGTTCCAACTACCATGTTTCTGTTCTTTCTGTAAAAACAGAAAAACATTCACTCAACAGTGTCTTCTTTGAACGTGAAGAATGACATTGTGTAACAGATATACATTACTGTAATATGTAACACCTTAAAATGCTTATTCTTATCTTTGCTAACATAGTTGGGACACTTTGCTGGGCTGAAAAGTTCTTCAAATCACCTGTAAAATCATACTGAATGAGGGCTTTCTACTACAATTACAAATAAATTCAGCTATTTGAAAGGCAAAGAGAATTCATGACTTCAAATTGGACACATTTAATTTGATACTTATACACTGATCTTCAGGGGATTCATACATTTTTTTCTTTTTCCAAACAGTCCTTATTCTAAGAACATTATCAGTTTTGCAGCCTTTCCTAAACTGAAGCATCCATGACCTCACAAACACATGTATCATACTTACATTGCATCATTCAAAGCTTTGCATTCTTTCTGAACATAAATTTAACAAGACTTATCTGCATCCTTAAGAATATTCATAATCTATGCCCATAGTATGAAAAATGATAATAAAAGAGACAGATGAATAATTTTGTCCAAAAACATTGTTTGTAGTATTAGTTATTACAGCATAATATTGGAGGCGAATTAACCTAAGCATAAGAGTTTAATGAATCAACTTTAATAGATTCTTGCACTGGACTTTACTTAAAAATGTCTTTGAACCTATTGCATAACATTAAGGAAATGCCTGTACTCTAGTGTACAAAGCAGGCACTATGCCTGTGTTGATACATGTGCACCCAAAGACAGAGAAACAGATTTGCACAAGCGACAGCAATGGCCTTTTCAGGGTCACAGCACACACCATGGTCACATTGCGATTTTCCATATTTACCAAGTGGTTTTTCAAACAATTCAGTTCAGTTCAGTTGTGTCTGACTCTTTGTGACCCCATGGACTGCAGCATGCCAGGCCTCCCTGTCTATCACCACCTCCTGGAGCTTGCTCAAACTCATGTCCATTGAGTCGGTGAGGCCATCCAACCATCTCACCCTCTGTTGTCCCCCTTCTCCTGCTGCCTTCAAGCTTTCCCAGCATCAGGGTTTTTCAAGGAGTCAGATCTTTGAATCAGGTGGACAAAGTATTGGAGTTTCAGGCTCAGTATCAGTCCTTCCAATGAATATTCAGGACTGATTTTCTTTAGAATGAATTGGTTGGATTTCCTTGCAATCCAAGGGACTCTCAAGAGTCTTCTCCAACATCACAGTTCAAAAGCAGCAATTCTTCAGCACTCAGCTTTATTTATAGTGCAACTCTCACATCCATACATGACTACTGGAAAAACCATAGCTTTGACTAGATGGACATTTGTAAGCCAAGTAATATCTCTGCTTTTTAATATGCTGTCCAGGTTGGTCATAGCCTTTCTTCCAAGGAGCAAACATCTTTTAATTTTATGGCTGCAGTCACCATCTGCAGTGATTTTGGAGACCTAAAAAATAAAGTCTGTCACTGTTTCCCCATCTATTTGCCATGAAGTGATGGGACTGGATGCCATGATCTTAGGTTTTTGAATGTTGAGTTTAAAGTCAGGTTTTTCACTCTCCTCTTTCACTTTCATCAAGAGGCTCTTTAATTCCTCTTTGTTTTCTGCCATAAGGGTGGTGTCATCTGCATATCTGAGGCTACTGATATTTCTTCTGGCAATCTTGATTGCAGCTTGTGCTTCACCCAGCCTGGCATTTCACACGATGTACTCTGCATATAAGTTAAATAAACAGGGTGACAATATACTGCCTTGACATACTCCTTTCCCAATTAGGAACCAGTCCATTGCTCCATAACTGGTTCTAACTATTGCTTCTTGACTTGCATACAGATTTCTCAGGAGGCAGGTAAAGTGGTCTGGTATTCCCATCTCTTTAAGAATGTTCCAGTTTATTGTGATTCACATAATCAAGGACTTTAGCGTAGTCAATAAAGCAGAAGTAGATGTTTTAATGGAACTCTCTTGCTTTTTCTATGATCCAGCGGATGTTGGCAATTTGATCTCTGGTTCCTCTGCCTTTTCTAAAACCAGCTTGAACATCTGGAAGTTCATAGTTCACGTATTGTTGAAGCCTAGCTTGGAGAATTTTGAGCATTACTTTACTAGCGTGTGAGATAAATATAATTGTGTGGTAGTTTGAGGATTCTTTGGCATTGCCTATCTCTGGGATTGGAATGAAAACTGACCTTTTCCAGTCCTGTGGCCACTGCTGAGTTTTCCAAATTTGCTGGCATATTGAGTGCAGCACTTTCACAGCATCATCTTTTAGGACTTAAAATAGCTCAATTGGACTTCCATCACCTCCACTAGCTTTGTTTGTAGTGATGCTTTCTAAGGCCATTGACTTCGCATTCCAAGATGTCTGGCTCTAGGTGAGTGATCACACAATCATGGTTATCTGGATCATGAAGATCTTTTTGTACAGTTCTTCTGTGTATTCTTGTCATCTCTTCTTAATATCTTCTGCTTCTGTTAGGCCTGTACTGTTTCTGTCCTTTATTGTGCCCATCTTTGCATGAAATATTCCCTTGGTATCTCTAATTTTCTTGTAGAGTCTCTAGGCTTTCCTATTCTATTGTTTCCCTCTATTTCTTTGAATTGATCAGTGAGGAAAGGCTTTCTTATCTCTCCTTGCTATTCTTAGGAACTCTACATTCAGACTGGTATATTTTTTTTTTCTCCTTTGCCTTTTGCTTCTCTCCTTTTCACAGCTATTTGTAAGGCCTCCTCAGATAACCATTTTGCCTTTTAAATTTCTTTTTCTTGGAGATGGTCTTGATCACTGCCTCCTGTACAATGTCATGAACTTCTTCTGTCCATAGTTTTTCAGGCACTCTGTCTATCACATTTAATTCCTTGAATCTATTTATCTTTTCCACTCTATAATCATAAGGGATTTCATTATAAACAATTAGTAGTTACTTATTTTACACTCAGAAAAAGCTAAGGTGTCTTTGAAAGAACAATAATGAGGCTTCATACAGCATAGTCAGGATACTTTTCTGCTTGCCAAATGTCTCTGAAGTTCTGAGAATGAGATCACTCCATTTAAGTTTTAAAATTTTCTTTTTCTATTATAAGAGACAAAGTAGATGGCCAGTTGCTAAGAAGAAAACATCGGCACCAGGAAATATGTTGGCTTTTGCTCTGTTTTGGAAGGCTTTCCAGTTTACTGACATCTGGATGACATCGGGAATTCAGTTCAGGACTCAACACTCAGATCCCAGCTGAAGAAACTGGAGTGGCCACCTGATTGACCTGGAGTTTGGACTAGTTTCTATTTGATCTCTCTTGTTATGTAAGAGTTCAAGACTTGGCTGAAGGCAACTTTTTAACTGTATGTGCAGCTACAAATACTTATACTCAAAGTTCTCTCATCAACCACTCCAACCAGTCTTACAAACATAGAACTCTAGAGCTGAAAGAGATTCAAAGAGTCTCTAACCCAAATGTTTGTTTTATTTCTTTTTAATAAGAAGACTGATGTATAGAAAGTGTGAAAAATTGCTTCAAATCACAGAATTTACTGAGTCAGTACCAGGTCTCCTGATGCCCAGACTGCTGCTTTTTTTATATCTGTTAATACAACTTCCTCTTTATGTTCACATTTTAAGCACAAATTTAAAATGCAATAGGGTAGTTTCATAGTAAGGTATTCTAGACAGAAATTTATATAATTTTAAGTTGCTTTTAAAATTAAAATATAGTTGATTTACAACATTATAATAGTTTCAGGTGTATAACATAGGGATTCAGTACTTTTGCAGATTATCTTCCATTCTAGGTTATTACAAGATAATGGCTGTAATTCCTGTGCTCTACAGTGTATCCTTCTTGCTTGTCTATGATTTTAAATTAAGTTTTAATCATTTATTCCAGAAGGAAATTTGCTGATGGAAATACTTTAAGGTTGAGCTTCAAATATTTAAAGAAATAAAGAAGACTACTCTTTCTTGCTTTTTTTGGTTAGTGAAATTATAACACAAACCTATGACTTCAGTTATCCTTCCCTTCCATCTGCTGCCATCCCTACCTTAGCTGTCATGGTTTCAAATGCTATTCTAAATTTTGTCTCAACAGTTAACTTCTGTTGTTAATTTCCCTGCTTCCTGGTATGAGACAAATACAGAAATCAGGCAGACATCCCAAACCATTCTAAATGAGGATCCTTCTGTGACATAGTAATGGAACCTATTTTTCTAAAATAATCACAGAAGCACATAAAAGTATGGGATCTGTGAATTGGCATAACTGATATCGCTGAAAGACAGTGGAATGATTTTTAGCCTAATCATAAACATTGTCAAGGGTGTTCTTACTTAGGAGTGACATTTCTAAGAAATAGTGACCCCCTACTGTTAGAAGTTGCAAATAGACATAGAAAAATTGAATTAAATTTAAGTTAAAGGAAAATTCTATACTTTAAAAATAACTTCATAACACAAAACAGAGTTGTATCTGGTATAAAATTAGTAATATAGACAGACGATTTAGGTATCAATAAAAGATAAAATTTTTTCTTCTTTTATTGGTAGCCTAGAACTCACTATTTTGTTATCATTTTGTGTCTATTGCCATTAGATTTCCCTTAATATTGAGCCTGTCTTGCATCATCTCTATTAGCCGAGTCCCCTAGTTTACTCAGAGTAAATGTTACATGTGGCTGAAAGAGCAGGAACCTGCAGTTCAAAGGGTATCCAAGGACCAAGTTTTTCTCTGTCATTCAGTCTTGAGTAAACAAACCAGAGCAGATTTTATAAGATCCCAGAATTTTCACTGTTTCATAGGAAAATGGGGATAATGTTACTTCATCGAACTGTTGAGAATGAAAACAAAACAATGCGACATCCTTCTCAATGTAAAAATATTATACACTGCAAAATGTTATTGATAGTAACAACAGGAATAATAGCAGTAACAAGATCGGCACTTGTGCCCTCTCAGATTAGTAAATACAGATTTACAGTAAATGAAATATCCTTCTATAAAAGTGCTTTTGATTGATTGCTAAATTGGTCTTAAATACTTCTCTTTAGAGCTGGGTTCTTCTGGACTAGAATCTAGAAGGTGGAGGAGGAAGGGATGTATCTTGCTATAAACATCAGAGAACATGCAAAGAAGCAATTTCTCCCATGTTAGTAAAACCGAGACCTCTTTTTATCACTTGTTTACCTTTCTGAAAGATTGGCAGTTTGGGAATAAAATTATTTATTTCAGGAGATCCTTTACATCATGCCGTTAATTCATATGTGTGTAATCATGAAGAAAAATGTGTACCAAGCATTAATAGTGGGTAATCTTAGAAGTTAGGATTATACCAAAATTAAGGTGCAACTGGGGCCCTGCCCACAAGGAGCTCAGCTCCACTTGTAAAGATGACACAGGAGTGCCTAAGCACCTTTCCTCCAAGCAATGACCACAAGCTATGCCTGTATGAGTCCATCTATGCTATGGAATTGGGAATTTCCCTAGGCAGGTTGGGAGAGGGCACCTTCTGTGGGTCTTTGCCCCTGGCTTCCCATCATAGCACTGAGAGGTACCAACCACAATCTCTGTGGACATCTTTCCTCAGTTGCACAATGAGGGCCACAAACCAGGTGATCTCCACAAGTATATAAGTTTTCTTGCCTCAACCTTATTCACAACTTTTTCATATTCTCCTGTTTCTGAGAGACAATTTCAACTATATACATAAATCTGAAAAGGCTAATGAGTCACAGTTGCTGCTGCTGCTAAGTCACCTCAGTCATGTCCGACCAACTGTGCGATCCCATAGATGGCAGCCCACCAGGCTCCCCTGTCCCTGGGATTCTCCAGGCAAGAATACTGGAATGGGTTGCCATTTCCTTCTCCAATGCATGAAAGTGAAAAGTGAAAGTGAAGTCACTAAGTCTTTCTGACTCCTAGCAACCCCATGGACTGCAGCCTACCAGGCTCCTCCGTCCATGGCATTTTCCAGGCAAGAGTACTGGAGTGGGTTGCCATTGTCTTCTCCATGAGTCACAGTCCCCAACCCCAAACCTTGTCAGTTCTGATCCAGTATGCTATTCTGCAGCCAAAGCCTGTCTGACTCATCAAGGTATTGCAGGAAATACTCACGGAATCCTTGGAGAAGTGACCATTGTCCACAGAGTCCATTGGCACTGGTGGCCTCTCAAGTCTTGCTCTAGGATCTTGATTGAATCAATTGCATTTTTTTAAGAAAGTCTCTTCTTTTGTTTTGAAACCAGGAACCATTCCCAAAGGAGATCCTTATGCTGCTGACAAGTGTTTTCCCTCTGACTTCCCCTCAAACTGTTCCCTCCCTTTAACAAATCTCTGATTAGTAATTAATTATCTTCCAACCCAAAAAGAAGAAATGCACTTACCTTCACCATTAAACCAGTATTGTAAGCCCTAGACTATAAGGCTACCTTTAAGAAAGAAGGCATTTTCATCTCTTCTTCCTTTTCAAATAATTCCACAATTTCACAAGGATAAATATGTGTCACATGGCAGGCAGACTGAATCAGGTTTAGCTGTACATTCTCAGAGCAGAGAGCCTGAGGTTGGCTTTGCCGCTAATTTTTAACTTCATTTTCAAGTTCTCACTGATAAAATGAATATCTCAAAAGATGACACCATGTTTTGCTGCTTTGAACTCTTCAGACAGCCGACAAAGTCAACAAGCCTTTTTTCCTGAAAGGAAGGCAGCATGGCATGGAATAAAGAGCAGGGCTCCTGGAACTGGAGAGATGAGGTTAACCCCTTCTTCACTTCCTAGTATATTCTGTGGCCTTGGACAAGTAATCTAACTTTTCTGTATTGGTTTCTGCTTTAGTAAAAGCTTCCCTGGTGGTTCAGTGGCAAAGAATCCGCTTGCCAAAGCATGAGACTTGGGTTCGATCCCTGGGTTGGGAAGATTCCTTGGAGAAGGAAATGGCAACCCACTCCAGTAGTCTTGCCTGGAAAATCCCATGGACAGAGAGCCTGGGAGGCTAGAGTCCAAGGGGTTGCCAAGAGTTCGATGTGACTTAGTGACTAAATAACAACAATCTCAGTAAAGCAAGGGTTATAATGTTCAATTCATGGGGTTACTGGGCAAATAAAATTAAATACATATGCTAACCAGTAGTAGGTCCTCACATGGCAACTCACTCCAGTATTTTTGCCTAGAGAATCCCCATGGATAGACAAGCCTGGAGGGCTACAGTCCATAGAGTCACACAGAGTGGACATGAATAAAGTGACTTAGCATGGAGGCATGCATGCTGTTCTCCTGGGTTCCCTTATCCTACTGCTCTGCACCCGGGTGCCCTTTCCCAATAAAATCTCTTGCACATGTGTCTCCTCAGACAATTCATTTCTGAGTGTTAGATAAGAGCCCAGTTTTGGGCCCTGGAAGGGGTCCTCCTTCCTGCAACAAAGGGCAACTCTGGTGGGATTCTTCTTCACTGAGACTGACATCCTGACCACTCGGGATACTCAGGGGCCAGCTTGCCTGCCAATGGACCAGACCCAGTGGCTGCAACTGGGGCCCTCTTGTCCCTGGTCTCCTCCTGACATGGACAACTGGCCAGAGTGCCCTGACCGGTAAGGAACAAGACTTTACTGACCTCTCTTCCTTTTCCTCTCTCTTTCCTCTCCTTAACCCTTCCTCTCCTTCCCTGTTTTTCTAGTCCCCCAGTCCTGGATGCAGGAATCTGGTTGAAGGGCCCTCAGCCTGAGCTGAGGATTGGAGACTGATCACCTCCTCTTGGCAGAGAACTCGAATTCTGGTTCTGGTCTGGTCTGATTTCTGGTAGGGCCGAGTTCCAGTCCTCCCTTCTCTGGAGGCCCAGGGAAAAGACCCATAACGCCTGGGTATCTGTAGGTGGCAGGAGAAGTCTGTCAGGCCACCCCTTTCACCCACCCCACTCCCCCACCTCCTCCCCCTTCTTTCCACCTGGCTTCCTTTCCTCCCTTGAAACCTTTGATGTTAGTACTTGGATTCTTGTATTTAAAGGCTTCCCTTGTGGTGCAGAGGTTAAAGTGTCTGCCTACAATGTGGGAGACCTGGCTTCAATCCCTGGGTCAGGAAGATCCCCTGGAGAAGGAAATGGCAACCCACTGCAGTATCCTTGCCTGGAGAATCCCATAGACGGAGAAGTTTGGTGGGCTAGAGTCCACGGGTCACAAAGAGTCGGACACCGCTGAGTGACTTCACTTTCACTTTCACTATGTACTCAGTAGGCCCTCAGTAAATGAGATATTCTCCTATTAACAGAATGGGAAAGACTAGAGATATCTTCAAGAAAATTAGAGATATCAAGGGAACATTTCATGCAAAGATGGGCTCGATAAAGGACAGAAATGGTCTAGACCTAACAGAAGCAGAAGATATTAAGAAGAGATGGCAAGAATACATGGAAGAACTGTACAAAAGATCTTCAAGACCCAGATAACCATGATGATGTGATCACTCACCTAGAGCCAGACATCTTGGAATGTGAAGTCAAGTGGGCCTTAGAAAGCAACACTATGAAGAAAGCTAGTGGAGATGATGGAATTCCAGTTGAGCTGTTTCAAATCCTAAAAGATGATGCTGTGAAAGTGCTGCACTCAATATGCCAGCAAATTTGGAAAACTCAGCAGTGGCCACAGGACTGGAAAAAGGTCAATTTTCATTCCAATCCCAAAGAAAGGCAACGCCAAAGAATGCTCAAACTACCACACAATTGCAATCATCTCACATGCTAGTAATGCTCAAAATTCTCCAAGCCAGGCTTTAGTAATACGTGAACCGTGAACTTCCAGATGTTCAAGCTGGTTTTAGAAAAGGCAGAGGAATCAGAGATCAAATTGCCAACATCCGCTGGATCATGGAAAAAGCAAGAGAGTTCCAGAAAAACATCCATTTCTGCTTTATTGACTATGCCAAAGCCTTTGACTGTGTGGATCACAATAAACTTTGGAAAATTCTGAAAGAGATGGGAATACCAGACCACCTGACCTGCCTTTTGAGAAATCTGTATGCAGGTCAGGAAGCAACAGTTAGAACTGAACATGGAACAACAGATTGGTTCCAAATAGGAAAAGGAGTACGTCAAGGCTGTATATTGTCACCCTGTTTATTTAACTTCTATGCAGAGTACATCATGAGAAATGCTGGGCTGGAAGAAACACAAGCTGGAATCAAGATTGCCAGGAGAAATATCAATAACTTCAGATATGCAGATGACACCACCCTTATGGCAGAAAGTGAAGAGGAGCTAAAGAGTCTCTTGATGAAAGTGAAAGAGGAGAGTGAAAAAGTTGGCTTAAAGCTCAACATTCAGAAAACGAAGATCATGGCATCCGGTCCAATCACTTCATGGGAAATAGGTGGGGAAACAGTGGAAACAGTGTCAGACTTTATATTTTTGGGCTCCAAAATCACTGCAGATGGTGACTGCAACCATGAAATTAAAAGACGCTTACTCCTTGGAAGAAAAGTTATGACCAACCTAGATAGCATATTCAAAAGCAGAGACATTACTTTGCCAACTAAGGTCCGTCTAGTCAAGGCTATGGTTTTCCTGTGGTCATGTATGGATGTGAGAGTTGGACTGTGAAGAAGGCTGAGCACCAAAGAATTGATGCTTTTGACCTGTGGTGTTGGATAAGACTCTTGAGAGTCCCTTGGACTGCAAGCAGATCCAACCAGTCCATTCTGAAGGAGATCAGCCCTGGGATTTCTTTGGAAGGAATGATGCTAAAGCTGAAACTCCAGTACTTTGGCCACCTCATGCGAAGAGTTGACTCATTGGAAAAGACTCTGATGCTGGGAGGGATTGGGGGCAGGAGGAGAAGGGGACGACCGAGGATGAGATGGCTGGATGGCATCACGGACTGGATGGACGTGAGTCTGAATGAACTCCGAGAGATGGTGATGAACAGAGAGGCCTGGAGTGCTGTGATTCATGGGGTCGCAAAGAGTAGGACACGACTGAGCAACTGAACTGAACTGAACTTAAAGATTGCTGTTAAATCAGCTTGGGGCTTCCCAAGTGGTTCAGTGGAAAATAATCTAACTGCCAATTCAGGAGACATGGGTTCGGTCCCTCAGTCGGGTAGATCCTCTGGAGAAGGAAATGGCAACCCACTCCAGTGTTATTGCCTGGAGAACTCTAAATGGAGGAGACTGGCAGGCTACAGTCCACCGAGTTGCAAAGAGTCAGACACAGCTGAGCACATACGCATACAAATCAGCTAGGCTTTCCTTAAGCATTTGGTGTCCACAGCTTAATAAATGTGAACTTTGGCTACTCTGACATCTCACTACAAAGTTACCCTGCATCCATCCTTCCTGCTTCTTATCTGTGCTCTTTCTCTCCCAGTCTCTGTTGACTCCTGGTACTTGTACTTGGATTTTTATTTATTTATTGGCCACAAGGAATGTGAAATCTTATTTCCCCAACCAGGGGCCAAACTTGTGCCCCTTACACTGGAAGCATGGAGTCTTAACAACTGGACCATCAGGGAAATCCCTGCACTTGTGTTTTATTTGAGGTTCTTAAATTTTCAACTGTAGTTGCTACTGGGTATTTCCAGTTAGACTCTCAGCCCTTATAAAATGAGGTGAAGTCCTGCTGTTTCTGCCTTTATTAGCTTCGGACTGCCTTATTGAGTTTACTTGTCTCAGTTAATCTCTCCATACTCCCCCAAGGAGCCAACTGGAGGCAGCACCTTAGCTTAGCTACTTGGTTCCTCTGTATCAGTGTTCTATTGTTGCTGTAGTCAATTACCACAAACTTAGTGACTTATTAATTACACAACAGAGATTTATTCTTACAGTTCTAGAGGTCAGAAGTGCAAAATGGGTTTCACTGGGCCAAAACTCAAGATGTCATCAGGGCCACATTCTTCTTGGAGGCTTTAGGGGAGAATCTTTTTTTTTTTAACCTTTTCTGGCTTTCATGTCATCTGGCTTCCCTGGCTCATGGCTGCTTCCTCCATCTTTAAAAGCAGCAGCATAACATCTTCAAATCTTTCTACCTCTGACTTCCTATCTCCCTCTTTATAAGGAAATTTGTATCAATAATTATATTGGGCTCACTTGAAAAATACCGGATTATCTTCAGGTCTCAAAATCCTTAATCACATATGCAGAGTCCCCTTTACCACACAAGTTAACATATTCACAGTTTCCAGGGATTAGGATGTGAAAATCTTTAGACGCCATTACTCAGCCTACCACAGTCTACCTTTCAAAAGTAGATAAGTAGCATGAAGAATTAAAACAACAGTACCTTCTTTCCTGCAATTGAAAAGCATGACCTGGTAGCAGCCCTTGTGGAAAAAAGTATTTGAGACTGGATCCACCAAAAAGGACTAAATATGGTAAGGAAGGAGTGTTCAACAATGTTCAATGCCACAGCAAGATTCAAAATATATTTTTCAAGCTTCATATTTTGTTTAAATTTAATCCTATAGTTGGATTTTGAAAGCTCCCTGAAGGAATCTTGTATATTTTGAGAATTGGTATATCCACAGCTCTTGGCACAGTGTCTGGTCTATAGTATATGTTTAATAAACATGAATTGAAAAGCAGAAACATTACTTTGCCAACAAAAAGTCCGTCTAGTCAAGGCTATGGTTTTTCCAGTGGTCATGTATAGATGTGAGAGTTAGACTGTAAAGAAAGCTGAGCACGGAAGAATTGATGCTTTTGAGCTGTAGTGTTAGAGAAGACTCTTGAGAGTCCCTTGGACTGCAAGGAGATCCAACCAGTCCATTCTGAAGGAGCTCAGCCCTGGGTGTTCTTTGGAAGGAATGATGCTAAAGCTGAAACTCCAGTACTCTGGCCTCCAGTACTCTTCACCTCATGTGAAGAGTTGACTCACTGGAAAAAATTCTGATGCTGGGAGGGATTAGGGGGAGGAGGAAAAGGGGATGACAGAGGATGAGATGGCTGGATGGCATCACCAACTTGATGGACATGAGTCTGAGTGAACTCCAGGAGCTGGTGATGGACAGGGAGGCCTGGCATGCTGCGATTCATGGGGTCACAAAGAGTTGGACACAACTGAGCGACTGAACTGAATTCTCTAAACAGATGAATTCTTGAGTCACATTTGCCATTAAAAATCAAGACTTCTGCAGCTGGTTCAAACTCCTTAGCCCTCATCTTGATATTTACATAACAAAGTGTAAATCAGCTCAGTGAGCACCATAATAAGTACCTACAACTTATTTATAAATATCAAGAGTAGTGTAGCAGAAAATATCAGAATCTTAAAAAGTTAAGTCTCTTTGGCCTGGCATTACCGACTGTTTCTAGTCAGAGAAGTTCAACTCCACACTGTTTTTTGAGAATTTATATGTTCCAGACAGGATGCTAGCTTCCAAGAATATCAGTTTGCTTAAGACTTGACCCATGACTTCACAGAGTTTGGCATCCAGAATCAGACTACACACAAAGACAGACAACCGGGATGAAAAGTAATAAAAACCAATACAGGTGTGCAAAAGGGTTTCCCTGGTGACTTAGGGGAATGCAGGAGACACAGGTTTGATCCCTGACCAGAGAAGATCCTACAGGCCGTGGAACAAATAAGCCTGAGCAGCACAGCTACTGAGCCTGTGCTGTAGGGGCTGGGAAACCACAACCGCTGATGCCCACATGCTGAAACTACTGGAGCCCTCTCGCTCTAGAGCCCACGCTCCGCAACAAGGGAAGCCACCACAGTAAGCCTGCACACCACAGCTAGAGAGTAGCCCCCACTCTCTACACCCAGAGAAAAACCAAGCGGCACCGAAGACCCAGCGCAGCCCCAAATAAAAATAAATAAATGAAATTATTTTTTTTTAAAGTGTGCACAAAGCACTAGGAGACAACAAATAAGGACCCCTGCCAACACAAGGGTGTCAGAGGAAGGCCTCCTGGAGGAGGCAGTCTGTGGTTCGTCTTCATGAGTGGTGTGAAAGAGCCAGGAATAATATAGAGGAAGGATCTTCCAGCAAGAACAAGGTCATAGAGACATGGTGAGGTGAATTAGAATTGTTCAACATCACTGGGGATTAAAGTACACAGGCATGAAGGAAATTTGGTCAACTAACTGGAAACATGACAAACATTAAAAAAAAATCAATTGCTTTCGACCCCATGGACTGCAGCCTACTAGGCTCCTCCGTCCATGGGATTTTCCAGGCAAGAGTACTGGAGTGGGTTGCCATTGCCTTCTCCATAGCAGCAGCAGCAGCAGCAGAAATAACTAGCCAAGACTAGAAACTGAAAGAAACTTTTAATATTCCATAATAATAAAAACTCTAAATTTTTAAGGAATTATTTGAACAAGGACAGTATGAGTCAAAGGAAGAAAACAATAAAATTGTACTAAAGACATAAAACAAGATCTGGCTGAATGATACTATATGATCGGGTGGGAGAACTTAATATCATAAATATACTAATCCTCTGTGAATTAATAGACAGATTTCAGTAAAAATCCAACTAGAAGAAGAAAAGATGGAAGGACAAACTGGAAATAGCCTAAATGCATATCAGTGGGACTAACAGAATACATTGTGATGCAGCCTTATCATAGAAAATTAAGCAACAGCTTAGAAGGATGAGTTGCATCTGTATCATTTGACCTGGAAGCTTTTGAACAATGTCATGCAATTTTAAATGAGTAAAGCAAATGTAGAACACATAGAGATTCACTTTTTCTGAATTTTCAATTTATCCACTTTCTAATTTATTTACCCAAGAAAACTCTCTGAGTATTTTTTGTATGAGATTCTATGAGCCAGACCAGACTGTTAACTTTGGTTATCTCATTTGGGTAACTAGTGAGATGCTAAAAGAAACCTGAAACACTAAACAAAAAGGTGACTAAAAAAAAAAAAGCAACAGTTATAGTCAATGCATATAGAATTGTGTGTGTGTGGTGTGAATATATATATGCACACATTTGTCTGTGTGTATGTACATGTACACACATATATGTGTTCAATATGTATGGTTCTCTTTGTCTTTCTGTTCTGTGTTCTGAACAAATCTCTCAAAATTTTCTTCCCCTGTCCTAAAAATAGCACTTCTTAAATTTAACATGCATATGAATTAAACGGGGAACTTATTAAACTGTTAAATACCTCAGTGAGTCTGGGGTGGGCCTGAGGTTTAGCATTTATATCAGGCTTCCAGATGATACCAGTTCCCATGCTGGTTCATTGCTACTTTGTCAGTCACTCAGTCATGTCTGATTCTTTGTGAGCTCATGGTTTGTTGCCCACTAGGCTTCTTTATGTAGAAAGAAATGCTCTTATACTCTTCCACTGTATTTCATCTATAATTCATTGCAAGAATAATAGTCAAAAATTTATTTAGCGATAAAGTTTCTTTTTCAATGCCCATAGTTTCCCTAGGAATTCTAAATTTTAAAAATAGTCAACCTTTCTTATTTAATTTCTACGTATTTCAGTTTCATAATTTCCTGGTGATTTTAATTAAAAGTTTATCTTTCATTTATTTCCTTAAGCAGTCCAAACATAGTTATTGTTGTCTGACTTTGAAATTATTTTCTCTTAAATTCATGTTTCATTTGTTGAGTCTGACCTCTCTCTTTTAGGTCTATAAGCTTAAATTTTGAAATTTTGGTGTGCAAACCAAAAGACAGTGTTTTTATTTATGTCTCCTTCTCAGTCTCTCTCTTCCCTCCTGCGTCTCCCTCAGGGCTAAGCTTAAGCTGTCTGTGTTGCCTTCATCTGCATTTTAAGGTTCATGTTCCAGAACCACTCCAGGTCTTGCCCTAGCATTCCAAGTTTCCTACCCTATGACAGTATTCTGATTATCTCAAATCTGGTCTCTGATCCTGTGGGCAGCTTGACTCAGGTCCCAGTCATCAGCCTTAGTCTGTGTTTGCCCCCCTGCCCCCTCAGGACTCTATCTTTTTAAGGCCTATAGCCCTGAATGTCATCAGTCAAAGATTGATCTGCCGTCTATTTCATCATGTGTTAGATTCTAAGATGACCTCGGTGATCCCTGTCTCCTCGTCTTCCTGCCTGTGTTCGCGCTTTTGAGTGTGAGTGTGAGTGACCTGGGATTTGCTTCCAACCAACAGAATATGGCACAGGTGATGGGATATCATTTCCTTAGTGTATTATGTTATATGTTATATTATCCTCCATCTTGTAACATGTTTGTTCTATTTCTCTTTTGTTGGCTTAGAGGAAGCAGGTGGTTATATTAGGAAACCCCTACAAAGGCAGAAACTAGGAGAGTATTGGAGCTGAGGCAGCCTCCACAAAGAAATTTAAACCTTCAATTCTTCATCTACAAGGATTTTTGTTGGATTTTTGCCAACAACTCAAGGGAGCTTGGGAAGTAGATATCTCCCCCATTACACTTCTGATGAGAGTTTAGGTTCATCCAACACCTGAACTGTAGCCAGGTGAGGCCCTGAAGCAGAGAACCCAGCTAAGCCATGCCTGAACTCACAGACACTGGATAAGAATAAATATGCGTTGTTTCAAGCCACTAAGTTGCTAGCAATTCATTTTGCAGCAGTAACTAACTAATACCCATGAGCCATAGAGTCTAATATCAGCTCCAGACGTCCAGCAGTGAGCCTGTCTCTGGTTCCATGTCCTTATGGAGACCACTCTTTATCTCTGTCCTTTATCTCTTGTACTGTTTTAGGCACCTCTGTGACCCTGAAAGGTGTTAGAATGTAGAGGAGTTTTCCTAGGGGTGGAGACTTAGAGGGGAAGGGAAGATGAGATTGAGTTTGACTGTGGCTAAGAGTTAGAGAAGGGTTTTAGTTCATCTCTGGAAGGAATCAGGTTCTGTCTGCAGTTAAGAGGTCCTTGGGATCTGGACTTAGGCTGTCTGGGCCCCCTTCAAGGGAGGGATTGGGTGAAAAAGAGGAAGAGCCCAGCTCAGAAAAAAACAAACAAATAGGTTCATTCTTCACCTTTCCCCAGCACTTTGGATCAATGGAGGTATTGAATTTTTCCAGCCATATAATCACTGCATAATGAAATGTGCACAGGAGAGAGGAGAGCAGATATGAGTTCTGCTAGATGCCCGGATTTCTTTGAAACCAACCCTCCTGATGAAGCCCATGCTCTCAGTCCTGGAACTTCACTGTATGTACATAAAAAGGAATATTTTTAATGACCCTGATCTTTCTACAAGAGTCGTTCTGTAATCCTGAACTCCTTTCTCTTGGTGAATTTTCACTTCTTCAGAGCATAACTCAAAGGTTATCACCTCTGCCAGGTTCTGCCAGGAGTTTTTGCTTCTTTGTTTTTCTTCCTCAGCCTCAATACTTTTTTTTTTTACCTTGTATAATATTTAGAACATAATTAATTTAAAAAATATTTTGACTTTCTGGAAATTTTTAAAGGAAATAAATATTTTTAGTTGATATATTCCTAGGATCCAAGCTAGTGTCTGCCATAAAAAGAAAATAAAGTGAAGTTGCTCAGTCGTGTCTGACACTTTGCGATCCCATGGACTATAGCCTACCATGCTCCTCCATCCGTGGGATTTTCCAGACAAGAGTACTAAAGGCTGTTCAATAAATGCTCATTATGTTAATAAATGCTTACATTTTAAATGACAGGATTTAATTGTCATTGTTAGTATGAATCATTTAAAATCATTTATAAGAGCCAGATTAAATTTACATTTTTTAAATGTAATGTCAAAAGTAGTTATGCTTTCATAAAGGCAAAGCCATGGAGACATAAATGTGAGAGTGCCATCTACTGGTAAACATATAAACAAGTAAGGCACTAAGAAGACTGGTAAAATAATAATGAGCGTGTGTGCTAAGTCACTTCAGTTGTGTCTGACTCTTTGTGATCCCATGGACCGTAGCCCATCAGGCTCCTCTGTCCGTGGAATTCTCCAGGCAAGAATACTGAAGTGGGTTGTGGCTCAGATGGTAAGGAATAGGCCTGCAATGTAGAGACCAGGGTTCAATCCTTTGGTCGGAAAGATTCCCTGGAGAAGGGAATGGCTGCCCACTCCAGTATTCTTGCCTGGAGAATTCCATGGACAGAGGAGCCTGATGGGCTACAGTCTACAGGTTCTCAAAGAGTAGTACACGACTGATGACTGAATGACTAACACTTCACACTTATGCAAACAGTAAGCATACAAAGACTGGGGTGTCTATATTAATAAAAAATAGAGTTTAAGACAGAGAGCATTTCCAGAGATAAAAGAGTACCATTCTGTACTGATAAAAGGGTCTGTTTTTTTCATCAAGAAAACATAATCATAAATGTGTATGAGTTTAATGATAAGCCTTCAAAATACATGATGCAAAAATGGAAAGAATTAAAGGGAAAAAATAAGGAATTCTATAATCCCAGTTGGAAATTTTAATACCTTTCTTTCAGTAGTGATATAATAACTAGATAAAACATCTAAAAAGTCACAGAAGACTGAAAAACCGTATCACCTTGAACAAATTGGTATTTAAAGAACATTATACTGAATTATACTGAATATCTGCATCCACATTCTTTTCAAGTACATATGGTTATAGTCATAATGATAGACATATTCTGGGCCACTATACAAGTCAATAAAGTTAGAAGAATCTAAATCAGATAGCATATGTTGTCTTGGGAATTCCTTGGCAGTTCAGCAGTTAAGATTCCAGTGCTTTCACTGCCAGGGCCTGGGTTCCAACCCTGGTCAGGGAACTAAGATCACATAAGCCCCCAATTTGTGGAAATTTAAGCAACATACTTCTAAATTAATCTACCATGTAAAAATCATAATAAAAATTATAATATATTTGAACTATAATGAAAATAATGCATATATAACTTTGTGAGAGGCAACTAAACAGTGCCTACAGGGAAATGTATAGCTTAAACTATTTACATTAGAAAATAAAGATAGTCTAAAATCAAAGAAAGATCCTGCAAAGGTGATATGTCTAAAAGAAGACACCTCCACTACCACCAATAAAACTGAGATCCAAAAGGGTGGTAAAGGTGAACTAGAAGTAAACTCATCTCACCTCCTGGAAACTTTAAGAGCTCTGAGAACTCTGGTGCTGAGGAGGGCACAAAGAAAAGAAAAAGAGGGAGAGAAATAGACCCTGGTAAGTTGTAACCAGAAGCCAAATTTTATACATATTTGGGGTGAAATTTCACATCACTTAGGTTATCAAAACAAAATTGTTAATTTGTTCCTTCTTTTATTGCTGTAAAAGAAAAATATATTTCCTACCATCTCCCTCCCTTTCAGTACTAGCTGAGTGCCAAAGATACGCGCCATTTCACCAGTTTACCCTCCGGATCTTATAGAGCCCCGCCTTCTGAAGCAGTTTCGCTTTTGTTTGTAGTTAACTTCCTCACCCGGACCTCAGGACCCAGCAGCTACGGAGGGAACTAGCAGCGAATATGTGACTGTCTGCTGTGTGGAGCAGGGAGTGGAAAAGGTCAGATCCATCTTTTCTTTTGTTTTCTCCACGGAGGGATAGGAGACGTGTGTTGGAGGAGGGGACGGGGTAGCCAGGTCTTTGCTTCATGGCTCTCACGGCCGGTCTGCTTTCTTTTGGCCAGACTCCATGTTAAATCTCTGAAGATACAGAATGTGAGGTGAGTGAAGGTCCAGGACAGGCACCCTGGGAGCTCAGATGAGGGGAGGTCCTTCTCCGCTAGGAGCACAGCACCTGTGGCAGAGAGGAGCCTAGTGTATCGCTTGGGGGAGATAACCTGCCAAAGCACAGAAATCTCCAGAAGAAATTCTCTTTGGATCCAAGAGAC
Organism: Nanger dama; assembly: GCA_917880005.1. NCBI lineage: Eukaryota > Metazoa > Chordata > Mammalia > Artiodactyla > Bovidae > Nanger > Nanger dama. The sequence continues at coordinate 5,275,875 of CAKJTW010000032.1, read as the reverse complement.
TGGTCCTGGTTATTAGAGAGACATAGCCTATTCCAGTAACTTTAGATGAATCCTTGCTGTTGATTCTGGCCCTGTCAGTTCAAAGGAAAAGCCGCTCTCAACTTGCTTCATCTTCTGCTGCCCTCCCTGACAAACTCCCAGGAATGGGGAAGCGGGGAACTGAGCCAGGTTCCCGAAGCAGTCTAAGCTGTGGGTGAGAGGGTCGACTCCTTTGTCTGTTGGTTGTCAGGTCCCTAGGGGTTAAGCCCTCAGGGTTCAGAAGCCCTGCCTTCCCATCTGCTTCTCACCTTCCCCTATCCTGGATTCTGCAAACTCTCTGTGTTCCAGTCACTCGGAACTTTTCCTGAGAGACAAGTCCTGCCCAAGTCCTGCCTGGAGAAGAGACAGTCACCTCCCTAGCCGTCAAGGAGTTCTGCTTCCCTTCTCTTCCCAGCTCTCCTTCCAATTCTCTTTTCCTCAGGTCAGGGAGCGGGGAAAAGAACTTGATTTCTTTACTTGTTCTTCCGGTTGTCTTTTTTGCTTTCATTATCATCCAGTTAGGTTTCCACTAGGGACTTTATTATGGTGTCTTTTGTTCTTTGTGGGGTAGGAGTGAGGGTTTAATTAGAGTCAAATTTGATTGTCTCAATCAGATCCTGAATAGACCACCCCTTTACCTAAGTGTTACTACCACTTACAAAGAAACAATTCTGGTACTAATTATTCTTGATGTTCATTAGAGGGGGAAAGACTTTAACAGTCCCTCACTGAGTTCTCTCTCTTGCTGCAGCTTTGGTTGAGGAAGTTGGCTTGGTTTCTCTCTCTCTCTCTCTCAGTGAAAACTTTTCACAATGATGGAATGTTCTCTTATCGGCTTTCATATGGGCTTTCATATAGCTACCAATCACCTGCAGCTATTAAGCAATTTAAATATGGCTAAGAGGTACGAGAAACAGAATTTTAAATTCTATTTAATTGTAATTAAAGTGGCCACATGTAAGAGTCACGATCATATTCCACAACACAGCTACATTTACTGCATCGTCTAAATTCCAACCTATTTCTTCTCTCTCTAGAGGGACTCCATGACCTGTTGAAACCAGTGGCAACCAGTGCATTGCACAGGGACTCAGGAGAGGTAAAGTTCCATCACTGTGGGAAAATTCTGATTACTTCATCTCTGGGTCTAGATTCAATACTGGAGCTTTACAGGAGAAGCCATGGCCTCAAAGAAGATGAGGGAGGAAGCCACCTGCTCCATCTGCTTGCACCTGATGACTAACGCAGTGAGCATCAGCTGTGGACACAGCTACTGCCACATGTGCATAGTGAGCTTCTTTGAGAACCTCTACCGGATGCAACCATGGCTGAAGACATTCTCCTGTCCCCAGTGTCGAGCACCATTTAATATGGAGAGCCTCCGACCCAACAAGCAGCTGGGAAATCTCATCGAAGTCATCAAGGAGATGGACCAGGAAATGTCATGTGAGGAACATGGAGAGAAGCTCCACCTGTTCTGTGAAGACGAGGGCCAGCTCATCTGCTGGCTCTGTGATCGTGGAGCCCAGCACAAAGGGCATGCCACAGCTCTGGTGGAAGAAGCATGCCAAGGCTACAAGGTGAGTGGTGGCCTACAGGGCTTCGGCGAGTACTTGGCCTCAAATTGCCCCCTAAGACCTGAGATTATTTGGCCTGAAACCCAAGATTAGGATCCTGAAATCCTATATCCTGTCATTCATCTGAAAAGTAGAATGATGGGTCCTCACTAAATCAAGTCCCAAAGGTCACTTTTGTCCCTATCCTTTCTGGCTCTGATGAACTCCTCCCTGCTTTAGAATGCCATGTGCACACCTGCATGTTTTATTGCTTCATACCATGTGTGTAATTTGAGAAACAACAATGTGTAAGACCACGGGAAAGAGTCTGAAAACACAGGGGTCAAAGACATACCACTATAGATGTCTTACAGTCTAATAGGAAAGACAAATCAGCAAACAGGCTGCCTGGAGTCCCCTGATTTGGATAGTGGAGCAGAGCACTAAGGGGTGTGGAGTAGTAACTAAGGAATCTTCCCAAGAATGACTCTTGAAGAATACATAAAAATTAACCAAATATATTAATAGAAGTATGGAGAAGGGAGAGGACATTCCAGAGGGGACCACATGTGCAAAGGCACAGCCGTGGGAGCACACCTGACTTGCTATGACTAGGCCAGGGGGTATGCACGGGAGGCAAGTGATGTAACGGGAATGAAAATCAGGTCTGCATCCTAGCCCAGAGTAGTCCTGGCCATGGGGGGATTTTCATTTGCAGAGTGAAGGATCGGGCTAACAATGAAAAGAACATTCTGGTACTGATACAATGAAAGGAATACTAAGTAGTAAAATTCAGATTATTCCTGTGAGAAGTGGAAAGAGATCAGTTCTAAGCCAGATTCAGGAAAGAGTGTGAGTGGAAGGATTTGGAAGTGATTGGTCATCAAGGATAAAGCAGAGAGTGAGATTTTGAGCAACTCCTGAGTTTCTCACTCAAAGCATGTACTCACATTTTGAGTGAGTAGAGTACTAATGTGTAAAACAGAAAGCTAGCAAGAAGGTGCTATATAGCACAGGAGCTGAGCTCTGTGCTCTGTGATGATGACCTAGACAGGTGGAATGGAGGGGCGGGGGTGGCAGTGGGAGGAAAGCCCAAGAAGGAGGGGATATATATATGTATAAATGGCTGATTCATGATTTTGTACAGCAGAAACTGACAACATTGTAAAGCAATTATATTCCAGTAAAAAGACAAATCCATTAAAAAAAAATCATGTAAAGGAAGACTGACCTTTGCAATCATGGAACCTAGTGGGCATAGTCTTGCTGCCTATTCCTTCTCTGTCCTGCCTAGATTTGAGAAAATTGTTGCCCCCAGTGTGAGCTCCTTTTCCTCCCCTTCCATGAGTTGGAGGTGATCTTCTATTAAGGTTCTGAGTCCTCCATCAGTGTATGCCAATACTGACCACCACTCAGCACATGGCAGCTCTTCCTTAAACTCCATGGAGCAGTTAATTGCTGTAATGGGGATATTCCCATTGGAATTATTTTCCCACCAAGTAGTAAAAGAAGCACCATTGGGTGATGATTCTAAGCCTAGAGAGTTAGACTGCTTAGTGTGAAATCTTAGTTCAGCTACTTATTAGATGGGTGGCTTTGAGCAAGTTATTTAGTCTTCATGCCCTGGTTTCCCTAACTGTGAATGGGGATGAGAGTAGTTCCCTTCCTCCCCAACATACATGCTCAGCAGGTTCTTATAAGTCTTAAGGACATAATACATGTAAAGCTTAGAATAGCATTTGACACATAGCAACTGCAGTACTGACTTGCTAACAAGTTCTGCAGAGCCCTTGCTTGACAGCATGCAAGAATTAATGAGTATACTTACTGGGTTTAGGACAGGAGCCAATTCTTTTAGTACTGATCACAGCTAGCAATTTGATTTAGCTTAAACTTGCTTTCCGTAAAAATGTGAGACACTGTCTTGGAAAATAACCTAAAAGCTTGATATGGATACTAAATCACTTGAAACCATTTAGTTTCATGATACCATTTTTCAAAAGGCCTCAGAGCCACCCTCCTCCATTAACTGTTTCTAATAAATTTGGCTGGCAGCCTAATCTTTTCTTCTCGACTCACCATAATACATACAAAGTTCCCTGTGTGCCAAACACTTCAGCATTGGTTCTGTTTGGGTCAGTACATTATTAAATAAAATATTTTTAGGTGATTATTATCTTGTTTTATGTGCAGCATTTCCTTGGCAAGACTGTTAGTGGTGGTGGATATAGCTCAGACTCTGGGTCAGCAGATGAACTAGAATCACAGTCCAACCAGCCACCAGTTATAGCACTTTGGGCAAGTTATTTATCCCTTTTCTAAGCCTGTTTCTGCAGCACAGAAATGATGCTAAAAATCCTACTAACTGCTCAGGGTTGCCAAGGGAATCAAATATGTTACTGCATATACAACCCTTGGGCTTTCCTGATGGCTCAGTGGTAAAGAATCCACCTGCCAATGCAGGAGATGCAGCTCGTTCTTTGGGTTGGGAAGCTCCCCTGGAGAAGGAACTGGTAACCAACTCCAGTAATCTCACCTGGGAAATCCCTTGGATTTCCAGAGGAGCCTGGCAGCCTATAGTCCATGGGGTCGCAGAGTGGGACACAACTTAGTGACTGAACAACAACAGCAAAACACAGTCCTTGGCATGCTTCCTGGCAAAGTGTGAGGACTCAGTGCATATTCAGTTGCATTCTAATAGTCTTGGAGGGATGGGCTGCCCCTTAGGTGGCTAATGAAGAATTGTCGAATAGACTTTATTCACTCAATTTTTCCTTCAGGAAAAGCTCCAGCAAGCTGTGACAAAATTGAGGCAACTGGAAGAGGAATGTATGAACCTGAAGGTGTTCACAGCAGAGCAAATAACCAAATGGAATGTAAGAGTTTGGGCTTATTGATCTCAGGCTATTTTCCATCCTAGAGCTTAGATATAGGGGGTGATTGGGCAAAGCATAGTGAAAGCTTATAGTCACTAAACCAGACCAAATTGACAAAATCCAAAGAAAAAAACTACTGTTTTTATGCCCCTTGTTGTCTAAAATCTATGAGAATTTATCTCCAATCCCTTCAACCTTTCAGTAGTAGTTGGCTAGGATTCTGGAACCTCAGTCAGGAGAAGCAGAACTGGTATGCCTATTTACCTAGTCATTCTTCACTGAGTTTCAGTTCTTAATATCTCAAAGTACCTTCCTGATTTGAAGGCCTTATTAACCTTATTGCTGTGGCATACGTACTGCAGTACAGGGTGTGGCTGTCAGCCTTACGAGTTCAGAAATCAACCCTTGTGACTGCTAAGAAAACAGAATCACTCCAGGTTGAGATTCGTATTACTGAAGCTCATGAAGCTGATGAAGAAAATCTACCTGGATTATAAGGAAGATCCAAGTGCTCCAAGAACCTACACACTTAGTACTGCAGACTCTCAGGTCTATAAGACTATTTTCATGGCTGACCAGCCTCCCCGATCAGAGATGCATTTCTTTACAGAATATTTATGTAACTCATCAACTTGCAGACAAATCCCACAGGCCAGTGAGGCATTTTGCCTCTTTCAGAGGTCTCTTCCGACCTTCCAACCTCTCTGCTCGAATCCTTTAGGTATGGTTGTTAAACTTAAGCTCTCAGAGGACACTCTTACCTCTCTCATTTCTGGGATCTTAGGCAGTGGAGAGGATCTTGATTACAACTAATATATACATGGAAACCCCATCAATGACCTTTCAACCACATCACAGCCATTGAAACACTGTATGAATTGAGAAATCATCCATGGAGATTGCAATCCTTCTCTCACCAAATGAAAGCTGAGTCTGACAAGCTGTATCATGTGGTTTCTGTCACTCTTACACGTAAGGTTGAGTACATGGACCTGGGTTGGTGGATGACTATTTCATAGTTAACTATGACAAAAGTCTGCTACCCAGACCTCCCACTGCTGAGAATAATGGACTCTCCTGTCAGCTTGGGTGCCTTAAAGTCCAGCCTTGGTGATGTTCACTATGAACTTTTGTTTCAAGAAATCCTCTCAGACTCAGAGCTACCTTCTTACATCTCAAATAAAAACTCATTTTTATCCTTTTAACTGATAAAATTTTGGACCTTGGTTCTAGTCCCATGATTAAATTATTTATCACTCCTGCACATCTCTTTTGCATGCTGGTTGAATAAGGAAATAGGGTGAGTCTAGAAACTGTGATATCTTCTCCCATATCTGAATATCTGCCTTCCAAGCATGACTCTACAGTGGGACAATTTTCCAGCTTGAATGAGTCTTGGGAAAATAATCTTATGGTAGCTGGGCAAACTTACTTTTGTGTGTGTATTAAAATATACATAACAAAATGTACTGTTTAACTATTTGTATGTGTACAGTTCCATTCCTTCCACTACTCTACTTTCTGTCTATGAATTTGACAACTTTTGTTACCTCATATAACTGGAATCATAAAATATTTGCTCTTTTTTTCTGGTTTACCTCACTTAGTATAATGTCTTTAAGATTCATCCATATTGTAGCATGTATCAGAATGCCATTCCTTTTTAAGACTGAATAGTATTCCATTGTATCTATAGACTGCATATCAGTTCATCCATCAATGGGCATTTGGTTTGTTTCCACTTTTCCTGACTCAAGGAGAAGATAGAGATTCAGAAACAAAAATCCAGTCTGACTTTAAGACTCTCCAGAGCTTCCTTCATGAGGAAGAGAAGTCTTATCTGTGGAAACTGGAGAAAGAAAAAGAGCAAACTCTGAAGAGACTGAGGGACAATGAGGCCAGTCTTGAACAGAAGAACCATGAACTCCAGAGCCACATCCTGGAACTAGAGAATAAATGTCAGGGCTCAGCCCAGAAATTGCTTCAGGTAAGACCACATGCACTTGGAGTAAGGAGGGAAGGTATTTGTTCTTGACCTTTCAGCAGGAGAATGGTGAGAAACCACAGGAAGCTTGGCGAGGCTTGCCTGTTTCACTCAAAAATGGCACATTAGTGTAGGGAATTTAAATTTAATGTTCCTTTTAGATACACATCAGTGTTTGCAAGGTGGCCCCCACCAGTCTATAGAGTGGCTTTAGGTGAATTAGAAATAGTATGGCTGTGGTGGGTTCCTTGGCTAAATGGAACCATGGGACAACTTTGGCTATCATTTGTTTCTGTACCATGTTTACAAAACTCTGACTGTGAAAGTGTCTTCTGAAATACCCCTTCAGATGACTGATGGGTGACAAAGTGGGGCAGTCCAAATAAGTGATTACTTTTCCCTTGATTTGCTTGTAGAGCCCTCCAGAGCTCTTTTGGATCCAGCCCATTACAATAAACTAAACTATGACTGTAGCTGTTTTTTTCCTGTTCCTACTAACAGAACTAGGGGTCACCCTGTAAGGATGAGAATGTAGTTTGATGCCCCACCACCATGTGATACCTGCTGCTACCACCATAGTGGTCCAGTCTCAGGGCTTAAGCCTGGGTTCACCACTTTGGACCTTTGCAATAAGTGTCTCTAATATGGGCTCACTCTGAAGGAAATAAAGTCACTGAAAGCAAGTCTTTCCAGAGGGAGCATGGGACAAAGCTCCTGGCCTTCTTCCACATAGCAAGGAAGGTAACAGATAAACACGCTGATATGCTGACTATCCCATGGGGCCAGGATGGAAATCATCATCTCTAGGTATTCATCATATCTAAGGCCAGGATTAGTCTTTTTACTTCTTTGGGAGGAGTATTAGAGAGAACAGCCTCACATGCCAAGTCCCACGAAATATTGATGTTCCCACACTTATCTTTTGTCTTTGTTTCTTCATAGGATGTGAAAGATACTTTGAACAGGTGAGTCCTATATGAGTTCAGGAGGGAAAGAGGTGTGGGTATACAGAGCTAAATGGAATTTACACTGAAGAAGTCTTGGTTTCTGCTTATTCTAGGAGTTGGGCTGTGAAGCTAGAACAACCAGAGGCCCTCTCTTTGGACCTTCATACTGTGTGCAATGTTTCTGAGCTTTACTTTGATGTAAAGAAAATGTTAAGGAGACATCAAGGTATGTGAAGAAGCCCTAAATGCTACATATAGATGGGACCTTAAGTGGTGAACGAAGTTCGTCACCTGTCCCCAGGCAGGCTCACAGCCAGAGAGGTTATTCAGGAATCTTTATAGCTGCCACTCTCCCTTGTTGGTTTTCTCCAGTGCTTAGACAGGGACATGGGATACTGGTTATCTGTGCAGACCCAGTTGGGTCCTTTGCTTAGGGTCTCACAAGGCTGCTGCTAAGGTGCTGGCCTGGCTGTGTTCTTATCTGGAAGCTAGACTGGGAAAGAATCCTCTTATAAGCTCACTCAGGTTGTTGGCAGAATTTATTTCTTTTGGGTTTGGCACTTAGGGCCCTGGCTTGTTGCTGACTGCTGGCTGGAGGCTGCCTTGGATTCTAGAAGCCACCCTTCAGCTACTTGAACTTGGGCCTCCCACCTCGGCCAATTATTTCTTCAAATAAGCTAGAGAGAGAGACAGTCCCTAGAGCAAGTCTGCCAGAAAGAGAGAGACTGATAGAGTGAAATATAGTCACATCTCATCATTATTGCCATAGCCTATAGGTCAGAAACAATTCACAGGTCTTGCCCATAATCAAAGGGAAGGAATTCCATAAGAGTATGAACACTAATGAGGGTAATGAAACTATGAGCCATGTCATCTAGGGCCACCCAAGATGGATGGGTCATGGTGGAGAGTTCTGACAAAACGTGGTCCACTGGAGAAGAGAATGGCAAACCACTTCCAGTATTCTTGCCTTGAGAACCTCATGGACAGTATGAAAAGGCAAAAAAGGTAGGACACTGAAAGATGAACTCCCCAGGCTGGTAGACGCCCGATATGCTACTGGAGATCAGTGGAGAAAAAACTCCAGAAAGAATAAAGAGATGGAGTCAAAGCAAAAACAACACCCAGCTGTGGATGTGACTGGTGATAGAAGTAAAGTCCAATGCTGTAAAGAGCAGTATGGCATAGGAACCTGGAATGTTAGGTCCATGAATCAAGGCAAATTGAAAGTGGTCAAACAGGAGATGGCAAGAGTGAACATTGATATTTTAGGAATCAGCAAACTAAAATGGACTGGAATGGGTGAATTTAACTCAGATGATCATTATTTCTACTACCGTGGGCAAGAATCTCTTAGAAGAAATGGAGTTAGCCATCACAGGTAACAAAAGAGTCTGAAATGCGTACTTGGATGCAATCTCAAAAACAACAGAATGATCTCTGTTCATTTCCAAGGCAAACCATTCAATATCACAGTAATCCAAATCTATGCCCCGACCAGTAATGCTGAAGAAACTGAAGTTGAACAGTTCTGTGAAGACCTACAAGACCTTCTAGAACTAAAACCCCCAAAAGATGTCCTTTTCATTATAGGGATTGGAATGCAAGAGTAGGAAGTCAATAAATACCTGGAGTAACAGGCATATTTGGTCTTGGAGTACAGAATGAAGCAGGGCAAAGGCTAATAGAGTTTTGCCAAGAGAATGCACTGGTCATAGCAAATATCCTCTTCCAATAACACAAGAGAAGACTCTACACATGGACAAAATCAGACTGATTATGTTCTTTGCAGCCAAAGATGGAGAAGCTCTATACAGTCAGCAAAAATATGACCAGAAGCTGGCTGTGGCACAGATCATGAACTACTTATTGCCAAATTCAGACTCAAATTGAAGAAAGTAGGGAAAACCACCAGACAATTCAGCCCTGACCTAAATCAAATCTTTAACGATTATACAATGGAAATGACAAATAGATTCAAGGGATTAGATCTGATAGACAGAGTGCCTGAAGAACTATGGATGGAGTTTCATGATATTGTATAGGAGGCAGTGATCAAGACCATCCCCAAGAAAAGGAAAGGTAAAAGGCAAAATGGTTTTCTCAGGAGGCCTTACAAATAGCTGTGAAAAGAAGAGAAGGGAAAGGCAAAGGAGAATAGGAAAAATATACCCATCTGAATGCAGAGTTCCAAAGAATAGCAAGGAGAGATAAGAAAGCCTTCCTCAGTGATCAGTGCAAAGCAATACAGGAAAACAACAGAACAGGAAAGACTAGAGACTCTTCAAGAAAATTAGAAATACCAAGGGAACATTTCATGCAAAGATGGGCACAATAAAGGACAGACATGGTATAGACCTAACAGAAACAGAAGCTATTAAGACGAGGTGGCAAGAATACAGAGAAAAACTATACAAAAAAGATCTTCATGACCCAGATAATCAAGATGGTGTGATCATTCACCTAGAGCTAGACATCCTAGATTGTGAAGTCAAGTGGGCCTTAGGAAGCATCACTATGAACAAAGCTAGTGGAGGTGATGGAATTCCAGTTGAGCTATTTCAAATCCTAAAAGATGATACTGTGAAAGTGCTGCACTCAATATGCCAGCAAATTTGGAAAACTCAGCAGTGGCCACAGGACTGGAAAAGGTCAGTTTTCATTCCAAGTCCAAAGAAAGGCAATGCCAAAGAATGTTCAAACTACTGCACAATTGCACTCATCTCACATGCTAGCAAAATAATGCTCAAAATTCTCCAAGCCAGGCTTCAACAATACATGAACTGTGGACTTCCAGATATTCAAGCTGGACTTAGCAAAGGCAGAGGAACCAGAGGTCAAATTGCCAACATCCACTGGATCATTGAAAAAGCAGGAGAGTTCCAGAAAAACATCTGGAAAAACTTCTGCTTTATTGACTATGCCAAAGACTTTGTGTGGGTCACAACCAACTGTGGAAAATTAGAGATGAGAATACTAGACCACATTACCTGCCTCCTGAGAAATCTGTATGCAGGTCAAGAAGAACAGTTAGAACTGGACATGGAACAACAGACTGGTTCCAAATTGGGAAAGGGGGTACTTCAAGGCTCTATATTGTTACTCTGTTTATTTAACTTATATGCAGAGTACATCATGAGAAATGCTGGACTGGATGAAGCACAAGCTGGAATCAAGATTGCTGGAAAAATAACAACCTCAGATATGCAGATATTAACATAACCCTTATGGCAGAAAGCGAAGAACTAAGGAGCCTCTTGAAAGTGAAAGATGAGAGTGAAAAAGTTGGCTTAAAACTCAGCATTCAGAAAACTAAGATCATGGCATCTGGTCCCATCACTTCAGGGCAAATAGATGGGGAAAGAGTGGAAATATTGACAGACTTTATTTTTGGGGCTCCAAAATCACCGTAGATGGTGACTACAGCCATGAAATTGAAAGACACTTGCTCCTTGGAAGAAAAGTTATGACCATCCTATACAGCATATTAAAAGCAGAGATATTACTTTGCCAACAAAGGTCTGTCTAGTCAAAGCTATGGTTTTTCCAGTAGTCATTTATGGATGTGAGAGTTCGTCTATAAAGAAAGCTGAGTGCCGAAGAATTGATGCTTTTAAACTGTGGTGTTGGAGAATATTCTTGAGAGTCCCCTTGGACTGCAAGGAGATCCAACCAGTCCATCCTAAAGGAAATTAGTCCTGAATATTCATTGGAAGGACTGATGCTGAAGCTGAAACTCCAATACTTTGGCCCCCGTGATGCAAAGAACTGACTCCTTGGAAAAGACCCTGATGCTGGGAAACATTGAAGGCAGGAGGAGAAGGGCACGAAAGAGGATGAGATAGTTGGATAGCATCACCGACTCAATGGACATGAGTTGGAGTTGGTAATGGACAGGGAGGCCTGGCATGCTGCAGTCCATGGGGTCGAAAGAGTTGGACATGACTGAGCAATTGAACTGAACTGAACAGATGAACACTAAGAGGCACAATCATGGAAGGCTACCTTTGTTGTCCGAGTGACATCATGACAAAATCTGAACTGAACTGAAATGGGACAATTTAAACTCCTTATTTATCCTGCTTAGTTTGAATTTCTGCTTTCAGTTCAGTTCAGTTCAGTTCAGTTCAGTTCAGTAGCTCAGTCGTGTCCGACTCTTTGTGACCCCATGAATTGCAGCACGCCAGGCCTCCCTGTCCATCACCATCTCCCGGAGTTCACTCAGACTCACGTTCATCGAGTCAGTGATGCCATCTAGCCATCTCATCCTCTGTTGTCCCCTCTCCTCCTGCCCCCAATCCCTCCCAGCATGAGTCTTTTCCAGTGAGTCAACTCTTCGCATGAGGTGGCCAAAGTACTGGAGTTTCAGCTTTAGCATCATTCCTTCCAAAGAAATCCCAGGGCTGATCTCCTTTAGAATGGACTGGTTGGATCTCCTTGCAGTCCAAGGGACTCTCAAGAGTCTTCTCAACACCACAGCTCAAAAGCATCAATTCTTTGGCACTCAGCCTTCACAGTCCAACTCTCACATCCATAATCACCACAGGAAAAACCATAGCCTTGACTAGACAGACCTTAGTTGGCAAAGTAATGTCTCTGCTTTTGAATATACTATCTAGGTTGGTCATAACTTTTCTTCCAAGGACTAAGCGTCTTTTAACTTCATGGCTGCAGTCACCATCTGCAGTGATTTTGGAGCCCCAAAATAAAGTCTGACACTGTTTCCACTGTTTCCCACCTATTTCCATGAAGTGATTGGACCGGATGCCATGATCTTTGTTTTCTGAATGGTGAGCTTAAACCAACTTTTCGCTTTCCCTTTACTCATCAAGAGGCTCTTAGTTCTTCTTCACTTTCTGCCATAAGGGTGGTATCATCTGCATATCTGAGGTTATTGATATTTCTCCCAGCAATCTTGACTCCAGATTGTGTTTCTTCTAGTCCAGCATTTCTCATGATGTACTCTGCATATAAGTTAAATAAACAGGGTGACAGTATACAGCCTTGACGTACTCCTTTTCCTATTTGGAACCAGTCTGTTGTTCCATGTCCAGTTCTAACTGTTGCTTCCTGACCTGCATACAGATTTCTCAGTGCATTAGATTACAAGACACTGCCTTAGACTCTGAAAAGTGAAAGTGAAGGTCACTCGGTCGTGTCCAACTCTGGAGACCCTGTAGACTACACAGTCCATGGAATTCTTCAGGCTAGAATACTGGAATGGGTAGCCTTTCCTTCTCCAGAGGATCTTCCCAACCTGGGGATCGAATCAAGGTCTCCTGCATTGCAGGAGCATTCTTTACCAGGTGAGCCACAGGAAAGCCCAAGAATACTGGAGTGGGTAGCCTTTCCCTTCTCCAGGAGATCGTCCCAACCCAGGAACCGCACCGAGTTTCCTGCAGTGCAGGCGGATTCTATACCAACTGAGCTATGAGGGAAGCCCACCTTAGACCTTACCAGGGGTCTAATTAGAACATTTGTATTTCTTGCCTTTATAACATCAAAAATATTCTGAATTTCAAAACCCATTTGGACCAAGGGGTTTCCGATAAGGATAATGAACCGTTATTCAGTTCCCTCCTCAATTTATCAATGACAAATAACAGTAACAACCACTACCAAGGTCTGTGACTGATTTCCAAAGAGCTCAGTCGCCAACCGTCTTTCAGATGATATTACTAACCTGTAAAAATTTGATTTTCTCAGCTTGGTTTTCCTGGATCATCCCGGGAATATTAATTGAAGCCCCCAAACTTTGTGAGTCTGGCTCATAATAAAGACTCACTGAACAGAGTTAATAAAGGGATATTTATAAAGATGAGGATTTTAGTGCCTACAAGAAACAGTGAAGCAACCCAAGGCTAGGAATAGGTAAGAAGTCATCACCTTCCCAGGGTTTCAGTAGCAGATGGAGGGAGCTGTAGCTTAAGGAGAGTGTGACCAAACACAGACTCTCCAAATCACAGCCAGTGGCGAGGGACTTGGGGCACTAAATACTTCTAATTCTGCATCTTTTTGCCCCTACGGTCTCCTCTAGTCCTTCCCATTGGCTTAACCAAACAGTAGTCAGAGGGAAGGGAGCCTTGTTGAGGTCCAGAGGGGTTACCCTTCCTGGACATGGAGCAGGCTGGAGAAAGGTAGAGAGTGATCTGGAGGAGCAAAGGGAGAACATCCAGCACGGGGAGTGTTTCCTAATACTTGATTTCCTTATTACCACAGTCCAACTAATCAGTGTTTAACCCAGTAACACAGTAGTTTCTTAACTCTCTTGCCGGAACATCCCACTACCACTTTACATTTTTAAAACTGCACTGCTGGTCAGTATCACAATTTAGTTTATCATAACTTTTTCTGTCTTACTTGACTCTAGTCAGGTATATTACTCTGTATAATCCCTTTAGGATATTACCTGAAACAAAGAAGAGCTGAGGTGTATGTCCTGAAGCCTGGGTAAAATTCTGGGATTTCCAATAACAAGCTATGGCATCACTTGTATCATTTTCCTTCTCTGTTCCTCAGTATAAATAGTAATTAAGTAGAGATGAGGAAGTGCTCATTTACGCTTCAATATTCCATGATTCCTAGAAGTCCTCCAAGAGAGAGGAAGGACTTTGGAGAGGACAGTTAATCACGTTAACTATGGTTAGTCTTGCCCCTTGGCTTCTCTGAGTGACTAAGATGGTGATGATGGTGATGATGTTGAAGATGATGATGATGTTATTATTATTACTTATTGGGCACTTATCTTGGTGACAGATACGATGATTTCCACTTTATATTTAATAAAACTGAGGCTTAGAGAATGAACTGCCTAAGCTCATGACACCTAGTAAGAAACAATGCTTGGATCTGAACACAGACTGGTATTATTTAAAATAAACTGTGCTCTCAGCTACAAAAATCATGTCCTTATTTTTGTTTGCAGTCAGCGTGACTCTGGATCCAGATACAGCTCATTATGAACTAATTCTGTCTGAGGATCGGAGACAAGTGACTCGTGGATGCCCTCAGGAGATGCTTGATCATTCTTCTAGGAGATTTAGTGCCTTGCCCTGTATCCTGGGCTGTGAAGCCTTCACTTCAGGGAAACATTACTTTGAAGTAGATGTGGGAGAAGGAACTGGGTGGGATTTAGGAGTCTGTATGGAAAATGTTCAGAGGGACACTGTCATGCAGCAGACGCCTCAGTCTGGATTCTGGGCCATCAGACGGTGCAAGGAAGGCTATGTAGCGCTTACCTCTCCCCTAACTTCCATTCAGCTGACAGAGAAGCCCCTGGTTGTGGGGATTTTTCTGGACTTTGAGGCTGGAGTTGTGTCCTTTTATAATATGACCACTGGCTCTCACATCTTCACCTTCCCGAAGGCCTCCCTTCTCTGACACTCTCCGGCCCTATTTCCAGGTCTATCTGTATTCTCCTTTGTTCCTGCCTCCCCCAGATGACTAAGGGACAGACCAAAGTCTCCTCCTTGGTTTAACTAGTATACAGAGTATAATTTAAATCTCATGAGGATAGAAATGTGGTCTCTTTTCTTCACTGCTATTTCCTTGTACCTAGAACAAGGAAGTGCTTTTACTGCATAGTTAATAAATTTGCATTGAATAAATGGCTATAATGACTATAAAAATACCCCAAAGGGTCACACTGAACTGGGGGAAAGCAAGATAATAGCAATGGTTTTGCTTGGTCCTCTTCATCCCTCTTCAATGGGTTCAGAGCTTTGATTTCTAGAGTAAAGTGCTTTTTCCAGAGAAAATTATATATCCTTAAACATTTATATTGAAGAAAAATGATGATTAAAATAAACATTCAAGTAAATAAATTTAATTAACAAAATAAATACTTGGAAACTATAAGGATAATAAATATAAAATTAGAAGTTGATTTTGATCCTGGTAAGTTGTAGAAAGAAAAATAAGTCCTACTAGTCCTTTCAGGTTAAGAATAATACTATATTAGATAAACCATTGGCTGCTCTAATAAAAAGGAGAATACATAAAAAATAGAAACATGAAAGAGCCCAAACTGGAATAATAATTTTGAGAGCAATTTGAAGAATTATGTGCAAATAAAATTGAAAATCTTAATTAAATGCCTTTTTTCAAAAGAAACTAAATGACCTAACTGACTCAAGAAGGGGAAAGAAAAGCTAAACAGACTAATACATAAAGATGTAATTCAGAAAGTTACAGAATTCCGATTAATATTTAGGGAAACAAAACAAAAAGCAGATGGTTTTATGGTTCCATTTTTTTCTAAAGACAGTAACTCACTGTGCCCCTGAAGATTCAGTTAAGTTCTATAGAATAGAAAACCCAAATGGACAGTGACTGAAACAAGTTCTCTCTCTCATGAAGAAGCAGTCTAGATGTGGAAGTACAGGAAATCCAGTCTAGGGCTGGTATGGCAACCAGCCATGAAATTGCCAAGCCTTCCAGCAACCCTCACACTATCCCTAGGATCCAAGGCAGTTTTTAAAGCTCCAGCCATCACACCTGCATTCCAAGCTTTAAGATGGAAAGAGAGACACAGAACTAGAGCAAAGGGCATGCATTCAGGAGCTATCTTTTACTACCTACCCTACAACCTTCTGCTTTAATGCGATTAGCTAGAACTTGTCCAAAGCCACATTCCTCCTTGTCCACCTTGATGAGGCAGTAATGAACTTGGGCAGCTTAGCTCCACCTTGTTAGAATTCTGAGCAAGATTCATCAGAGAGCTACAGGGAATGTGACTCACACACCCATCCAACCCAATGTCTCATGTCAGTCTGGAAAACCCTCTCATAGCAGGCAGAATCTGTGGGCAGCATCTGGTACATATTTAGCCAAGAAACAAAAGAAGAGATGTCCTTCTGGTGCCCCTTCCTCATACCTTTTGATATCCCATGCCCTGTGATTGCATGAGGTGTTAGGTATGTGAAGGGTATGTGGTGCTGCAGCAGAAGACCAGAGACACAGGAAAGAGAGGAGTAACAGGATAGCAACTGAGAGAAGGAGAGAAACATAAACAGTCCAGATGATGCAGTGTCTGTTCTCACGTAAAGTTCAAATTCCTCACAATGGCCTAGAAGGCAAATACTGGCCCCCAGACCTTCCAGGAAGGCCCCTTGCCTTCCTGGATTAATAGTCTGCTCTTCCACTTCTCACCTTCATATACAGTAGCCTTCTTTTGGTCCTAGATAATGTGAAGGTCATTCTGACCCAAGAGCCTTCGAGCATATGTTCTAGGATCAGAGTAGTCTTTTCCATATCTGCCTTTTCTGAAGCTGGGTGAGCTCATTTCAATCACCAGCTTGGCAGATAGGAACTATTAGGGAGTTAACATCCCAGGAGGAAAACGTCAACAGAAGAGGGAATGGTGTGGGTGGATAAAGCTTCATCAAATGAGCTTCAGACAAACAATTCTGAGACTCCATGGACATCCAGGAAATGGAAGCAAGCGCTCAAAGTGGGAAACAGGTCAGTAATGCACTTGAGACTGCCTTTTCCGCCTTTTGTGATACAGCCTCCTATTCCAGCACCCTGTATCCTAGTTACCACCTCTTACATCCAGGTATCAGCTCAACGTTTCACTGACATGGGACTTCCCTGTGGTCTAGTGGCTAAGACTCCATGCTTACCATTCAGGGAACCCAGAATCGATCCCTGGTTAGGGAACCAGATCTCATATGGGACAAGGAAGAATGCTACATGCCACAACAAAGATCCCGTGTGCCACAATTAAGACCTGGTGCAGCCAAATAAATAAATAAATATTTTAAAAATAAATTTTCAGAGACAGCAACTACTGCTACCTCTCCCTCTCTTTTCCTTTTTCAATATATAAATATGGAAATAGCTTTAGATATTAAATGATTAAATTAACAGATATATTTTATGGAATATTGTAAAATACAGTAATAATACTCTAAGTTCTAAGAAATGCACACTCCAAATCACCTTCCCCATATGTATGTTTGATCTTGCATTTTTTTTCCTCAGCTTTTCCCCATGGCATTAAACATTATGTTAAGATGTGGTTTTAAATGACTAGTGATCTTATAATTGCACATACACTCAGTTGTCTCTTGCAATTTAACTAATGTTGAAATGAACATCAATGTATGTAAGTAGGTTTCCACTCCTCTTGTTTTTCTCAGGTGAGTTTTTGAAAAAGAATTTCTGAGTCACAGTATATGAACATTTGTTTAAAATACTACTGATATATTCTTATCTCCCTCCTTCCCTTTCTTCCTCTTCCCTCGATCTGCCTCTTATGTTTCCATAACTCTCACGGTCATCAGTCAAACCCTCTAAGAGCTGGGAATCTGGAGGGACTTTGATAATGTGGAAAACCATGGGCTGGGGAATCAGACTGGAGAATCTTTCTGAGGAGATGGCAGTCGAGACTGCTAAGTGAAAACATCACTGGAGCCTAGACCACTTCATTAATCCTCATTTCTGTTTCCTAATGTAGGAAAGGGAAGGATATAAAAATGGACAAAATGGAAGGGAGAGGGGGAGAGAACAAGGATCTGGATGTATCTAGGATTTGGTACAGAGAATGGGTTCCTTCTCTTGAAGGACAGGCAGAATTGACACTGTCCTATAAGACTAATTCATGGCCATTCACTAAGCATGTGCCAATTTTTGATGAGTATGATACCACCCAAACAAACCACTACCATTTGTTCACTTACAATTCTGTAGCTCAGCCTGTGGTTCTCCTACTCAGGGTTAAATTCTGCTGGGTCTTCTCAGGTGTTTCTATCAACTAGAATGTTGACTGGCGTTGGGTGATATGGGATAGCCTCACCTGCAAGTCTGGCAGTTGGCAGGCTATTGACTTGGGCTCTTTAACCTCCAACAATGAGCTCAGTGTCTTTCATAACGTGGCAGTTTCAGAGTTGTGAGAGAATCATGATGTGTACAAGCTGCACTATACCAGGCTATTTTCAACCATCTGCTTGGGTCACATTTGTTAAATCACTTGGTCAAACCCAGATTCAAGAGACAGAAAAAATTAAACTCCAGTTCTTGATGGAAGGAGAAGCTACAAAGTCACATTGCAAAGAGCAAGCGGTTAAGATAAATTTAGGAAGTTTTTGCAATTTATCCTAAGAAACTTGATGCATAAAGTCTCAAAATCTAAATTAAGGACGGACAGAGATAGAGACATTCTGAGTCCCTAGCCCTCAACAAACCCAGTGCCTGTTTCTTTCCACAAACAAGATTTATTAGAGCTCTCAGTGCTGTCAGTAATTACCCTTTCTTCATCCACACAAACAGCCTCAGTGCCTGGGATTCTGTGAGAACTGATCCTCACATCCTTCTCTCTCAACCTTGCCCGCGCACACTACCAGCCTGAAGTGGAATCTCTGCACTAGTTTTTCGGGACTCTTAGGGAGGGAACAAGCGTTTATGCAGCAGCAGGGATTGAAAATGCAGGAAGCTCCACACCTAGGCACTTCACCCCAAATCGTCCCTTCTTCACCAGGAATAAGGAAGACAAAGTGATTGTTGTTCAAGAAGGTGCTTGATTAGAATATTAATGAGCTTGTGGACCATAGACTATGCTAATCTCCTCTCCTTGAGTTTATCCTGATTTCCCCATTTTTTTCCAAGTAAAAATGATCCAGTCCGTGATATTCCAAGAACTAGGCCTCAACACTGTAGTCCACAGGCAGGGCCTCCAATCTTCAAAGCTCCTCTCCTTCCCATGTCTTTTAGCCATCTAGATGTCCCTTTTCTCCAAGACCTAAATTCTCTGAGGATAGGGCTGGATTTTTTTTTTTTTTTTCATTCTTGATACCACTCCTGAATTCCTGCTTTAGTTCGCTAGACATCCTGAATCCATTAAAGATATTAGGTAAAGTTTAAAAATAAAATGATCCACTTTCCTAGGGTCCAGTCCAATTTCTGATTTTAATGAACAAGTGACACTACCTGTCTGGGTCTCCACCTCCTCACGTGTAATAGTGGGCAATATTCCCAGTTTGTAGTGAGAATGCTCAGGCACAAAGCACTAGCTATACAACAAAATAAATAGGCGTTTTTGTTTTTTATATAATGATTGCAAAGCTCTTTCATACTTTTAAGACTTGCTGAAGAATTTTTGGGCCACCATCACTTAATCTTTGTGGCATCCTGGGTAATTCAATTATTTTTCTGGGCCTTCCGCTACTTCAAAAATATTAACTCTAGAGATCGACGAAGAAGAACATTCACTACTGTGTGAGGCTCGGTCCACTCCTTTGTGGGACTCAGCTCACTTATGTGGTTCTCAACCGTTGAAGCAAATTCCTAGAGATATTTTAAATAATTTAGGGAAGCTTGGTCTGCACCAAATTAAAAAGGGATGTAGATATAACGGAGGGGAGCTCAGGCAGAGGTCTGACATTCTGAGAATCTGCGATAACACGAAAGAGTCTTCCCCTGGGGGTGTGGTCAGGCATCACTTCTTTGGCCTTATGCAGGCCCGCCATACCCCAGATGAGCCACAGATGACTTCACCACTTCCCCCAAATCCAAGGAGCATTCTCATTTCTCTCCAGATGAGGGTTCTGGGAGGCAGGAGGGGTTCAAGGTCTCGCTCCAACTCGGGCCATGTGCCCACCCCCACCCTCCCCCACCCTCCCCCACCCCCCCCACCCCCCCCCCCCTCCCCCACCCCACCTCCCCCGGCTAAAGCAGGGCGGGCAGCAGGACCCGTGGGGGTTGCCCTTACGCTGCGGCCTCCTTTACATTTTTCTGGTGGCCGGCCGCTGTGTGGAGTCCAGGACTCCTCGAATTCCGCGACCTGGTGGGGGCTGTTCTATGAGGATGAGGAGAGGAGGTGGGTATAAGTTACATATCTTTCCTGCCACTGTCCGTGACGTATTTCAGGAAAATTCTGAAAGGACAAGGTCACGAGTTTATTTCTTAAAAAGCTGTTTTCCGTGTTTTGTTTGTTGGTAAGGACGAGACTCGTCTTTCCTCATTTGTGATTCTTACACCCGAAATTCGGTTGTTCACGAGACGCGCGCGCAGAGAGCAGCCGCTGTAAAGACAAATCAGTCGAGTAGCGTCGCTACAGCGACTGCGCCACAGACCTAAGGAGAGGAAATCTCGCGAGGCCGGATTCCAGCGTCACCAGCGTAAGCGCAGCTCAGAGCCAGGGCCCGCGCGCCGCGGGGGGTCCTGACCTTCGCTCACCGTAGAAGCCCCGCCCACAAAGCTGGCCCCCCGCCCCGGCCGCCGCGAGTACCGTTACCGCCCCCGCTCCCCGCTGCTACTGCCTTTACAAGCCCTAAGTGTACCCGACACATGACTTGTTTCTCGGCTTCTCTGATTGGCCAGCATTCTTGGCGCAGACCCAGCATCCTTTCACCTGAGAGTTCACTCCG
The DNA here is from genome assembly GCA_917880005.1 of Nanger dama. Lineage (NCBI taxonomy): Eukaryota > Metazoa > Chordata > Mammalia > Artiodactyla > Bovidae > Nanger > Nanger dama. The sequence continues at coordinate 5,255,127 of CAKJTW010000032.1, read as the reverse complement.
CGTCCCTGGTCAGAGTGAGGTTCTGAGGCTGGAATGCAGCAAGCATCTTGGGGATCTCTGCTGATTCTTTTTTCATTTCTCTCTGAGGGCGAGAACTCTGGGAAAGGAGCTGGTCCAGGTGGACTCTTCAGGGGACGAAGATGGAAACCCCAGGTCTGCCAGCAAGAAAAGAGGCAGAGTGAGTAAAGACAGTCCTAGGGTGGGGGTGGCAGGAGGGCGAGGGTGAGGCTGGTCTGAGTCCATGAACCTGCAGTTCCTTCTAGCCGCGCTTTGTAGTTACTGTTTTGTTTTCCTGTGAAAGACTTCAAATAGAAAAGTACAAAAATAAGTTGTAGAAATCTGCGTATCCAACCCCCAGATTTTTAAAAGCTAACATTTGACTTACTGCTTCAGATTGTTTTTAGAGAAATAAGAAGGTGACACGCTGAGGGAACACCACCTATCTCTCTTAGGGGTATCCATGCTTCTGAAGATAGGTTCTATTCTCCCAGTAATTGCTTTTGTTAAAAAATATCAAAAAGTATTTTCCCTAAGATTAGATGGATATGACATAATTTCCATGAATTTTTTAGGTCAAGCAAAGCAATATCCAGCGCTCCCTGGTGTCCTTGGGTGTTCCTTTGTGACTCAGCTGGTAAAGGATCTGCTTACACCCGGGAGACCTGGGTTCGATCCCTGGGTTGTGAAGATCCTCTCGAGAAGGGAAAGGCTGCCCACTCCAGTATTCTGGCCTGGAGAATTCCACGGAAGTCCATGGGGTCACAAAGAGTCACACGATTGAGTGACCTTCACTTTCACTAAAAGCAATAGTATTAAATGCTGTCTTGCTGCACTGACCTTTTATATCTAAACTTATGTCTCTTGCTTTTTTCCCCCACGTGGTATTGATTTTGTTTATCTATGTAGACGCACACAGTGTAGTCCATCCTATTGAAAGAATAAATCATAATGTGCTCCAATGTCCCTCTGTTGAAGAACATTTAGGTTGTATACTTCCACAGTGTGGAGAACTGGCAGACTCTGCTACTGTGATCTCATGCTGTTTCTAAGATGTTTCCCAAAGACCTGTCAACATGTGTGTAAGACCTTTCCTTGTTGCTGTATGTCTAATTTATCTAAATCCTACCTAATCCTAGTGCTCCTCCTTCAGGTGTGTGCATCTCTCCCTCTCCTCCCTCCCATCCAGTTTACCTTTTTCACCCTCCCAGTGGTAGACTTTTCAGATTCCAACAGTTACTCTTAATAAGTGCTGCCAGGTACTCTGATTGGCATAGTGAGAGATAGGATATATCAATATGTCACCTAGGATTCAAGTAGCATAGTCCTTAACCTCAGGGTTTCCCTGGTGACTCAGATGGTAAAGAATCTGCCTGCAATGCAGGAGACCTGGGTTTAATCCCTGAGTCATGAAGATCCTCTGGAAAAGGGAATGGCAACCCACTCCACTCCAGAATTCTTGCCTGGAGTATCCCATGGATAGAGGAGCCTGGTGGGCTACAGTCTGTGGGGTTGCAAAGAATCAGATGCAACGAGTGACTAACTCTAGACAGAGCTAACTCTAGCTGCTCATCAGGAACCCTAATTTAGACCAGGTGGTTCGAGTTGGTGATCCCATTTGTATGAAGGCCCAGGGTATGTGCTGGGGTGGGGGAGGGGAGAGAAGGGAGAAGCTAGAAAGGGCCTGTTCTCCAGCTCTTCCCATTTACTTGTTTCAGTAAGTGTAGTCTTACCATTAAGTATTGATCTTTTAGTTTTATTTGTCTAACCAGTATTTTCTTTCGAAATTAAAGTGTTTACCAAAGTTTAACATATGTTTATATCCCCATATGAATGAGTTTATCTGATAGCTTTTCCTTGATAGATAAGCTGATAAATGAGGACAATGTGAAACAAACAGAATAATGGAACTTGGAAAAGTTGAAGGGTAGCTTTTGTTAAGGAGGGCAGCTTTTAAAACCATTGTCGTGAAGTCCCTCAGTCGTGTCTGACTCTTTGTGACCCCATGGACTGTAGCCTACCAGGCTCCTCTGTCCATGGGATTTTCCAGGGATTAGTCCTGGAGTGGATTGCTATTTCCTTCTCCAGGGGATCTTCCCGACCCAGCGATGGAACCCGGGTCTCCCGCATTGTAGGCAGATGCTTTACTGTCTGAGCCACCAGGGAAGTCCAGTGGCTAAAACCATAGGCTAAAATAAAATTTAGAGGTTGTTTTTAATTTTAATTGATCATGCCACTGTTTATCCCCTTTTTTCATATATAATAATGAGTTGATTATACAATTCTTAATGTTGTATTGTGCTTAATTATCCTAAAAATAATTGTCACCCCCCATTCCAGCCAATAATATAATAAAAAATCAACTTTATTGAAGGATAACTTATACACAATAAAATGCACCTGTATTAATTATATGTCAATGAGTTATATAGACCAGTATGTGTAGTTACCACCTTAATCAAGACACAGAATATTTCCATCAACTTAGATAGTTGCCCCTGTGCCTCTTTGTAGGCAATTCCCTGGGCTATATATCAACTTGGAGAGAATTAACATCTTGACAATTTAAGCCTTTATTAGGGTGGTGGTAAATGCAAATGTACATTTGTCAAAACTCATCAAGCTGTACATTTAAATTGTGTGTAGTTTACTGTATAAAAGGGATTTCAATGAAATAGAAAATAAAGATCAAAATAAAAATCACCTCAGCTACTACCTGTTATGATTGACATGATTCATAATCATCAGAATCATTTGGCTTCAGTAGACTGATAAAAAGATGTGTTTGAGGTGCTGCACTGGTTCATTAGTTTCTTAATATCACAAAACCAACCAACTGATGCTGGCCTCTGTGATGTGGCAGGATGAGGAGAAGGGTCACAGCCAGACAATGAGAATCAGCAAAGCACCTGTGTCAGAGATTTTTAAACTTTTGTTAAGCACGGTCCCTTTCCTCTTCTTCCTGGATTCAAAGTTAGACTCCTGCTAGGCCCTTCTCATCAAATGACTGAATACTGGTTTGTAGAAGATAGGCAAAAGTGGTGTATACCCCTTCAGAACTACCAGTTACAGTTCTCCATCTTTTTTCTCTTTAGAGTCCATGGGTCAGAGACTATCCCCAGGGCATCCTTGGAGCCATGACCTGAAGAGAGACAAGCCACAGTCTGGAAGGAGCTACCTTTGCATCACCACTGGAGAACATTCACCCCCAAGGGATTTGGAGAGAAGTCTTTTCTAATACCCAGTTTTAAGTCCCAGTTGTATCTTGTATTCTCCCAGTACTCAGTGTGGTTGAGGAAAAATTCTAGATTTCTCATAATATCTTGGTCATGAAAGTGAAATGAAAGTTACTCTGTCATGTTTGACTCTTTGTGACCCCATGGAGTGTAGCCAGCCAGGCTCCTCTGTCCATTGGAATTCTCCAGGCAAGAATACTGGAGTGGATAGCCATTCCCTTCTCTGGGGGATCTTCCTAACCCAGGGATCAAACCTGGGTCTCCTGCATTGCAGGCAGATTCTTTACTGCCTGAGCCACCAGGGAAAAGGTCTTTATGTATATACAAGGCAAAGCAGATTAGGACCAGGAGAGCAGGCTGAGAGCTGTAAGACTCCACAGGGTAAGGGAGACCTTGTAGAAATGCAGAGCAGTGGTGCAGAGGTGAGCATTGCCATCAGGATGGGTCTTTGGGGCATGGCAGCATCCACCAGAGACCAGAAGGACTATTTAGAGAAACTGATAAAAAAAAACAACTTTAGGTTACTCCTCCTCTCACAAAGCATTGGGCTTAGAATGATGGGTAAATCAGGCATTAACATCTCGATTTTACTAATGAAGAAATTAAGTTTTATAGAGAATAAGAGTGTTTGTTTTTGTACCTATTACAGTACTTAGTTCATAGTAGATATACAGTAAATATTTGTTGAGGGAATTCCCTAGTGATCCAGTGGTTAGGACTCTGTGCTTTCACTACCTTGGGCCTGGATTAGATCCCTGGTCGGAGAACTAAGATCCAGCAAGCCAATAAATAAATAAGTAAATAAATAAATATTTGTTGAATGAGGAAATGATTCTCTAGTCTAAGACCTTTAATGGTTATGCCTTCTACCAAGAATTGAGAACTTGCCTAGTTGGCAGTATATAGAGGGGTAGGGGACTGGGAAGGAGGACAGATACCTTGTAGTTGGGTACAGAATGTATGTGCTCTCTGGTGTCCCCTTGGCCCCTACGTTCCCCATTGCCTTCGGACTCATTCCATTTACACATTAATGTCATCAGTCTCCCAGGGGCTTTAGTTGTGTGGAATCTCTTCCTATACTTCTGGAGTTGTCCCCACCCATTATCAGTTTGCCCTCTCCCATCTCCTTCCCATTGCCTTTCCCGCCTCTCCCTCCCATCCTGCCATATCTATCCACATATGTCTTCTGTATTTTGTTGTTGTTTTTTTAATGTTATAAGCATAAATCGTTAGGCAGCTGTGCATAATATGATGCACCTGGAGCCCTAAGCAAAGAACGGATTTGTGACAGATACACCTTCTACAAGCCTATGCTACACATAATAAGATATATAAATATTGTAAGGGCCCCTGTGGCTCAAATGGTAAAGAATCTGCCTGAAGTACAGGAGACGCAGGTTCAATCCCTGCATCGAGAAGATCCCCCGGAGAAGGGAAGGCGCAACCTACTCCAGTATTATTGCCTGGAGTATACCAATGGACAGAGGAGCCTGGTGGGCTACAATTCATGGGATTGCAAAGAGTTGGACATGACTGAGTGACCAATTAGGCAAACACAATAAGCAGTGCTTAAAAATTATAATGTAACCCTTATAAACATGTCAAATTTTATAGTTATTTTGTGTTTACTATCTGCTATTAACTACCTGGGCATCTTGTAGGAGTTATTTTCTTATCTCCTGCAGGAAGGGTTGGAAAGCATTGTCTTTAAGGAGCTTTAAAGGTCCATATCCAAGGCTCTATGACTATATGATTACTATTTGGACAGATAAAAGCGAGAGCAAGGGAAGCAGGGAGTGATACAGTTGCAGGGTGAAAGTTGCCTGATGACTGGGCAGAGTTCTCCCAGAAATATCTGGGACCACTGAGACCCATTTCTCTGGAAATCTTGAGACCAGATAATTGGATGAAGCTTTACATCCCCATCCTATTTCTTTCTGGTCACTGTCCAAATTGTCACCTCCTGGTTATGATCCTCCCCACAGTCTGCTTGTTATCCTCTCCACTGGGACCCCAGGATCAACGGATGACATCCCTGATACATACGTCACAGTGCATACACAGTGCCTGTGGGTCCATGAGGTGTGGGAAGGAAATTCTGTCTGCATCCGTTCCTGCAGGGCTCAGGCCTTCTCCGATGAAGGTTGCTTTCTGAGGAGGGCTCTCCTAGAATTTCTGCTGGGTTTGGGAGCCAATCCCCTCTCCATGCTCCGCCTTGGCAAACAGAGATTTCTCCTCCCTCCTCATTTCTGTTTTGCCACCATATCAGACCATGCTTTTACCCAGGACTTTGCCCTTTTTATAGAGAAACCAAAGCCATGGGTAGGAACTCCACTAGTCAGATTTATGTATTGTTATGTCTTGCTGAAATATGGGAAATAAGATAATGAAGTTTTGGCCTTAACTGGGTTTTGTTTTAGTAGCTGGAAGACAGAGAAATATGATTAGTAAGCTTTCTACTAGCCATCACCTTTGTAATTCATGCAATAATCCAAACAATATGTTCAGTTCAGTTGCTTAGTCATGTCCACCTCTGTGACCCCATGGACTGCAGCACGCCAGGCCTCCCTGTCCATCACCAACTCCTGGAGTTTACTCACACTCATGTCCATTGAGTCGGTGATGCCATCCAACTGTCTCATCCTCTGTCGTCCCTTTCTCCTTCCGCTTTCAATCTTTCCCAGCATCAGGGGCTTTTCAAATGAGTCAGCTCTTCGCATCAGGTGGCCAAAATATTGGAGTTTCAGCTTCAACATCAGTCTTTCCAATGAATATTCAGGACTGATTTCCTTAAGGATGGACTGGTCGTATCTGCTTGCATCCAAGGAACTCTCAAGAGTCTTCTCCAACACCACAGTTCAAAAGCATCAATTCTTCGGCACTTAGCTTTCTTTATAGTCCAACTCTCACATCCGTAAATGACTACTGGAAAAACCATAGCCTTGACTAGACGGACCTTTGTAGGCAAAGTGATGTCTCTGCTTTTTAATATGGTTTCTAAGTTACAAACGTTCAAATCAGTTGAAACTTTAATGTTCCTATCTGATAACAGGTGTAATAACACATTTGAAGTTTTTAAATTAGGATTTGATAGAAAATGTTAAATAAATTTGATACAAAAGTAAATATAGTTCTTTTGTTCTAGTAAAAAAATTTTTTTAAAATGGGTAACCCTGTTTCTAGTCACTTAGAAAGTAGGGAACATGATGGTTATTAAAGGCCTCCAATTTCCACCTTCTCTGTTGTTAGCCTGCCATCAGCCTGAGGCCTCCCTCTGCTGGACAACTCTGGGAACACAAGATCCTCATTCTATAATTTCTTTTCTCCTTGTTCTGGGTGAATACATCCCTTTGAGGGGTCCTCTTGAAGGTGCTCTTGAAGTCCTGCACCTTTGTTTTACTTGAATTCTAGAAGTAGAAGCTTGTTGTCTTCAGGAAGGCCCCCTTTAGCTGCAAATCTCTTTCTAAAGTGAAGTGAAGTCGCTCAGTCATGTCCGATTCTGCAACCCCATGGACTGTAGCCTACCAGGTTCCTCCCTCCGGGGATTCTGCAGGCAAGAATACTGGAGTGGGTTGCCATTTCCTTCTCCAGGGGATCTTCCCGACCCAGGGATCGAACCCTGGTCTTCTGCATTCCAGGCAGACGCTTTAACCTCTGAGCCACCAGGGTCATGGAGAGTAGGACATGACTGAGCGTCTTCACTTTTACTTTTTCCATGCATTGGAGAAGGAAATGGCAACCCACTCCAGTGTTCTTGCCTGGAGAAACCCAGGGACGGGGGAGCCTGGTGGGCTGCCGTCTGTGGGGTCGCACAGAGTCGGACACGACTAAAGCGATTTAGCAGCAGCAGGCACAGAGTGGAAATTTCAAATATTATCCAATCTGGGCATTTCTGAGTCCAGGAACAGAGAAATCCGGTAAGAGCTTTTGGGCTTTAGCTCTCAAATTCCATGTCAGTCAAGTTCTCCTGAGCCTGGCGGGAAACCAGCTGACAACCTGCAAAGGGGTCCCTGGGTAAGTTGCCCGAGCCTGGCTTCTATGGCGCAGTCTGAGGCTTGCGAGGCCTACCTGGTGAACTCAGACACCAATCTGAGCGCCGGATCAGCCGGCGGATCACCGTCGTTCCCAAGATCACCTTAAAAGCATTTCAGAGCCAAAGCCAACTTAGCGATAGCAGCGTGGCCCAAAACCTATGTCCCAGCTTTGACCTCAGATAACACCAGAGAAATCTTTAATAGACAAACGAGCACATGGTACACGGACCCAGACCTCAATAGTGCCGCTGAGGACTATTTTGGGGTAAGCCCCCAGTTTCCCCGCTTGTTTCTGACATACAAGTGGAAGCTTCAGGTTAAAACGGGACTAGGGAAATAGTTTGAGGCCCCAAACACCAGCTTCTAACCCCACAGCATAAGTTTAACTTAGTCTCAAAAAGATTCTGATGTAGATCTAAGAGTGGCTTGCACACATTGTATTTGCATGAGGGAAATAAAAAAGTGTGGTAATAAAGCTCTTTCCCTGAAATAAGTTGGTGGCTCTTAAAAGAGCCGTTGGTTTCTTGGAAGCAGCTTCCAACCGGAACTCTTACTTCTTTTTGGGTGCTGCCTTCTTGGGCTTGGCAGCGGTCTTTGGCTTGGTTACCTTCACCTTGGCCCCTTTGGGTTTCACAGCCTTGGCTTTGGCAGGGCTCTTGGCTACTTTTTAGGCTTCACAGCCTTAGGCTTCTTAGGACTCTTGGAGGACTTCTTTGTCAACACAGGCTTTTTAGCCTTTTTTTGGAGTCTTGACACCTTTCTTAGCAGCAGCCGCCCCAGTGACCTTCTTGGGCTTCTTAGAAGCGCTTGTTATCTTGGTTTTCGTTGCCACCTTTGTGGCGCTGGGCTTGGCATCCACGGAGGCTACTTTCTTGTTGAGCTTGAATGAACCCGAAGCGCCGGTGCCCTTAGTTTGCACCAGGGTGCCTTTGCCCACTAGGCTCTTAAGACCCAGCTTGATACGGCTGTTGTTCTTTTCTACATCATAGCCAGCGGCCGCCAGCGCCTTCTTCAGCGCGGCCAAGGATATACCGCTGCGCTCCTTGGCGGAGGAAACGGCTTGCACAATCAACTCCGAAACTGAAGGACCCGCGGGTTTTTTCTTGGCGGCTGCTGCAGACTTTGCAGGCTTCTTCGCCTTCTTACCAGCTGAAGGTTTCTCAGGGGGAGTGGAAGCAGCTGGAGCAGGAAGCGCAACTTCGGACATGGCGGAAATCAGGAAAAAACTAACTAAACCGCTAGACCCAACGAGGCAGTAAGACTCCGGTCGCGCCAGCGCGCGATATTTATAGGGCGGGGCCGCGCTGTGATTGGTGAGCGCTGGCGCCCGCCCCCGGCACCCTGCCCTCCAGACTGGGTCTCGCAAGGCAGCCTCCAGCGGCTGGGCGCTATGGTTCTGCTTTCCTACCGCTTGCACCGAAGCACCCAGACAGCATCCTTTTCCACCCCTCACCTCTCACGCCCAGTGGAGACGGGAAATAATCCACTCCGCAGGGAAGGGTCCAGGCCATTTTTAAATGAGGGTGCACCGGAGAATGCGACTTTTTTTTTTTTTTTTTGTGGGGTGGGAGGAAGAGCTGTAAATATAGTAACTGCGTTAAGAATGCAAGGAGTTTCACCTGAAACCTCGCCTCTAGGAAGCACTGCCAAGGGATATCAGTTTCTAATCTGCAGTCAATTCAAAAGGTTATATCTTGAATGAAAGGGAGAGCGGAAAGCGAGAGTATGTAGGCCTGGTCTGCAGGTTTGGGAAAAGTTCTCATTAATGCCACTTCCTTTCCTGGCAACGCTGAGTATGTGTGGTAAAGAACTGAGACCCGGGTGCCCTTGGTCTGAACCAGAGTGCGTTTATTTGGGACAAAGAATTGTAGAAAACAAAAGAACTGGTTAACACTGCAATCGACAAGCTGCACCTGTGGAAAGTTTAGCCCGCAATTTCTGTAATTGCGACTTATTTCCACAGCCCAATGCACGTAACAAATTTTGGATCCCCTTTCATCCTCATAACATATACCAAGCAGCAAACCTAGCAGACGAAAGACATCAAGTAAGCTCTGGGTGGACTAAACTGGCATTGCACACAGGGAGGATGTGGGAGCAGGGGGAAAGTTGATTTAGTATGAAAATGAGAGAACACAACCCCGAGATAATATTTCAGGGCACTCTCCCTTTAACTTGTTTGTGGCTGTGAAAGCAGCAACAATGCTAAAACGACTTCACAATGCGAATCAGACTAACTACTGAGAGAATAAAACTCTCCTTTCACAATACTGTTCTGGGCAATCTAGCAGTAGGGAGAATGAAGCAGTGCAGTGACCAGTCATTCCCGCGCGAGCGCATGATGTTTTCAAACAAGTCCGCACTGGTCTCAGTAACCCGAATTTCCCCCAGTAACCCTCAAAAACAAGAGCTAGTTTCCGCCTTGTGGCCAATAATAAAACGGTTCCAGACACAGGGAATGGCAACCCACTCCAGTAATCTTGCCTGGAGAATCCCAGGCACAGAGGACCAGTCCGTCCAGACATGAGAGTCGCCCATCTTTACCCTTCCTTAACTGTCGTTTTCTTGAGTGTTTACAAAACCCATTACGTAATTTCTAATAACTTGGAAGAGATAACAATTGGAGGTAGGCATCTTAAAGGACAATTATAACACAGGTATACAATCTTCCTCCAAGAGGAAGGTTTCATAAATGAGCATTTCTGGAAAGACATAAGCTTTTCCTATAATAATAAATGTGGCATCTAATAAAAAGTCTTTAAAAGGGAACTACCGCACGCAACAATTTCTTGTTTAAAGAATTATTTGTGCCGCCTGTGTCTAATGGGTTTAACAAGCTTCAAAAGAAAGGGAAATACTCCATGCAAATAAGGGATGCTATATATGCATCCTTACTGGCTAACAAGTAAAATGGACTCTACCAATCAAAAGGTAGAATCTGGATTACCGCTTTCATAAACGGTTCACATTTGGCTTAAAAAAAAATAAAATCAGTCACTGGCAGTAGTAAATTGTCTTCCTTTTGGTCCATAAGCTATTTACTTAGTTTAGTCCATCGCCTGCTTCCCGTGGGGAAATTCCTCTGATCCCTTGTGGCTGTCCCGCCGTTGTCTACCCGGCATTGCACCAGGCTTAGTGTATTCTAGACTTTAGAAAATACTAGTTTCAGAAAGCTCTAAATGTAAAGTCAGAGCATAAGAAAAAAGTGCCTTATTACAGAAAATACTTCTGGAAACGCTAGTGTGTTTCTTTTTTTTAAACTGTTTTTGTGGTTACATCTTGTATGTTTCCAAAGAAGTTCCTCGGTCAGTTTAAGCTTTATAGAGGGATCTCTGTTTTTTTGGAAAATGGCTTTAGAAATTTCTAACCCGATATCGGGTTACTGGCAAGGGAATGTACATCCCTCAATTTCCACACCACTCAGGGGACTAAGAAAACCTACATTACTACAATATCAATGAAGTGAAGGTCTATTTTTCCGAAAAGGTAACGCCCAAAGCATTGCATTTACAGGAAAAATCGTGTGAGGAAAAGAACAAAGTTAAAAAAAAAAAAAATTGAAAAGAGCCGAGGATAGAAGGAAGCGGCCAATTAAACTGCACGCTTTTGGAAAGTTTAAAGCTAGACTAATCAGAACCTGTAACGTAATATTCGAACTTTTCTCCCGGCCAATCACTACTCCTTAGGTACTATAAATACCAGCAAACCTGCTGGGCGACTTATTTGAACTAGTGTTAGGCATATCTGCTTCTTGGTTACTTGTCATGGCCCGTACAAAGCAAACTGCCCGTAAGTCCACTGGCGGCAAGGCGCCACGCAAGCAGCTAGCCACCAAGGCGGCTCGCAAGAGTGCACCGGCCACCGGCGGCGTAAAAAAGCCTCACCGCTACCGTCCTGGCACGGTGGCCCTGCGCGAGATCCGCCGCTACCAAAAGTCCACAGAGCTTCTTATCCGTAAACTGCCTTTTCAACGCCTTGTGCGTGAAATTGCCCAGGACTTCAAGACCGACTTGCGTTTTCAGAGTTCCGCGGTGATGGCACTGCAGGAGGCATGTGAAGCCTATCTGGTGGGTCTTTTCGAGGACACCAATTTGTGCGCTATTCACGCCAAGCGCGTTACCATCATGCCCAAGGACATCCAGCTAGCCCGTCGGATCCGCGGGGAGAGAGCGTAAACCCACTCTGCGATTTCAAGCAAAGGCTCTTTTCAGAGCCACCCACGTTTTCAAGTAAAACGGCTGTAAGACGAACCAACTACAGTAGTTGAATATACTGCTTTGGGATGGAAAAACATGCATCAGTAACATTTGGGTCATGGGTGCTTTTTTGTTTTGTTTTCAATATTCCCTGCATATGCGAACAAACTGGCCCTTTGTGTTTAGTACTGCTATCTCATATCTTAATGAAGAGCCAGGGTTTCGGAGGCACGCAGAGTGGCATTTGCAGAACGTTTTTATAATAGGGCCTTTTGGACGTCTGGACAGTATAACCATTTTTACATTTCTATCTCTGATCTTGACATTTTTACGACTATGAGAAATTACTGATAATAAACTTTCGCCCTTTAAAGTATTTGTTCTACCTAGGATATTTGGGATATGTCTGCTCTAAGCCTGTTTCCTCTAAGTACTTTAGTTAAAACAGTGTAGCCCCCCAGGCAAGCAATAAAAGACTATTGGCCAAACTGAGCTCAGCCCGCCTAGTCAACCCGATCCGCCTCTCCCTTCCGGTCCTTCAGTTCCTTTGGCGCCAGTTCCCGGGGCTTGGAGGAGGGATTAAGGGCGGGTATTGATGGCGTCACACTTCCGGCTTGCAAGCTTCCGTGCCCTCTGTGGGGGAGGGGCGGAGGGAGTAGGTATAAAAGAATCGGTTCTCGGCTTAACTCGTCAGTTGCTGTTGGTTTACTCACGAAGTCATGTCTGGACGCGGCAAAGGCGGCAAAGGTCTGGGGAATAGGCGGCGCTAAGCGCCACCGCAAGGTTCTGCGCGACAATATCCAGGGCATCACCAAACCTGCTATCCGCCGCCTGGCTCGTCGTGGCGGTGTGAAGCGCATCTCCGGGCTCATCTACGAAGAGACTCGCGGGGTTCTGAAAGTGTTTCTGGAGAATGTGATCCGGGACGCGGTCACCTACACCGAGCATGCCAAGCGGAAGACAGTCACCGCTATGGACGTGGTCTACGCTCTCAAGCGCCAAGGCCGTACCCTCTACGGTTTTGGTGGTTAAGCTTTCCGATTAGCTCTCAAGAGTTTGAGTTAAACCAAAGGCCCTTTTCAGGGCCACCCAACTACTCTTAAAAAGGCTGTAACTGCTACAGTTGAACACTAGCCCTGAACCTGAAGACACTGCGGGGTTTAGTAATCTGTAAGACGTACGGAATCATTTGCTCTCATGCACTGGACAGTGGGGAAGATTTAATTATTAAAAGTGGAAGAACTGGCGATCTGTACTTTGCCTCGGCGACCATATGGGTGGGAAAACGGGCGAGGAAAAGGCAAAACCCAATTTGGTAGATTTTTTTTTTTTTTTTTTTTGGGGGGATGCATTCGTGGCTGTCTTTTTTTTTTTAAGATTGTTGCTGTGACCGGCCACTAATGGGGTGATTTCTCTCGATTAAGAAAATCTGATTGTGTGCAAAAGAAGCCGGATTCAGACCGCCGGGAAACCCAGGCATTTAGTTCAGAAGTTATGAAGAAAACGCGCTTCCCTCTAGGTGTCAACACAGCACTCAGCAGTAAGCCATACTTTGCCTCCCACCACAGAAATGGAAATTAGGGTAAATGAAATATTCTAAAATAACACTAGTGATGGTTGTAGAATATACTAGTGATGGTTTTAAATATACTAAAATTTGTACACTAAAAAAGTGAAATTTTATATAGTTTATATCAGAAAAAAAAAAATATATATATATATATATCTCCAGGCAGGGTAGCAGGAGATGAAGTTTGTAGGATAGGCCTGTTGGTCTGTAAAATGTTCTCTTGCTAAAGTATGGCCTCCCTTGGTCTATGCTTGGTCTGTAGTAGCCACAGAAAGTTTTGAAGCAAGAAAATCTCGTACAATTATATGTTCCAGCAGCATATCAGCTGAAGGAACGTGAGTTCACTTGAGGCTGGCTGGTAGGGAAACTATTCTCATTTAAAAGGTGTTCACAAATCCCTCTATCACTGGCTTTGTTTTTTTTTTTTTTTTTTTTTGTATCATTTTTTTGAGTTGGCTGATTTCAGCCTCAGTATGTTCTTGTGTTTCTCCTAGTTTTTTTTTTTCAGTCTGTTTCCCATCTGATAACTGTCCTTCAAGATTTGGAGGGGAATGATATAATTACCTAGACTGCCTTAATTTAAAATGACAATGGGGAGGGTTCTAAGCTGCCTTTTGGATGACTAGAGCTAAAATGGGCCTGATTGGGAGAGTAATGTAAACCTGGTGCCCTTCAGGACATATGTGTTGATTTTGTGTAATGTGCCACATATTGTTTAGGCATTGGGGTACACCAGTAAACAAATTAAAATTTCCTGTCCTCCATTCAGATATATAATAAAATATGGGGATACAGATTTCCTACACTGTAGGAAGTGTGGTTGCTCCATAGACCACCTTCTTTTATGGTTGGCCTATCTTTTTTCGGTTCATAAGACTTGTAGATTGTATTATACTTATTTTAGTCATATCCACTACCTGGGTAAAAGGTATGAAACCTTTCTCAGACCTAACACTCCTGGAAGTCCTTGTTCAGAACAAAGATAATGTTGCCTGATATACCATTCCTGCATCATTACTAAGAGCCAGAGAGAACCTGTCATGCTGATTGATTCAGGCAGTGACAAGTCAAAGAATTATAGATAGGGAATCAATCATGGCAGCACTATGATGGGGCTGAGGTTGGGAGAGGGCCTGTGTCCTTGTGTAGAACATTCATGCCTGCATTCACTGAACTCTGCCACGTGAAGACAGTAGGAGGACAGCAGACTATGAAGCAGGAAATGGGTCCTCATCACACACCTGATCTGCCTGAATCTGCCTAACACCTTGATGCTGGACTTCAGTCTCCAGAACCCTGAGAAATATTTGTTGTTAAAGCACAAGGGTCCACAGTATTTTTATTGTATCAGCCTGAACTAAGACACCATTTTATGGATATAGATATTTTATCTGGTCCATTTTGATGACAATTTATATTGCTTCCACTCATTTACAAACAACGTGCTGCTATAAAACATATTTAAGTTCTTAGTACTCTTCATCCAGTTTGACCATTTATATGTTGATGAGTCTCCAATTTTTTTCTCTAGTCCAGAAGTCTCACCTGAAATTAAGAATCTCACTTTCTTAACTGCCTTGTCAGTATCTCCTCCAGGGGTCAGGAGACAGAATGACGAGGCAGCAGTGTTTCCTAGAGCAGTCATCAATACACATGTCTCAAACAAAAAATCAAGGAGGCTGATTTATTCAGTCAGTTGGCTGGTTTATCAATTTGAAGACACAAGTCAAAAACCTTTTGTGACCATATTGTCATTTTGAAAGTTTCATTTTAAACTATAATTTACAGCAGAGTACAGAGAGAGAAGGACTGGAATGAAGCTGAAAGTGCAAGAGAGCCACTTAAGAGTCACTTTACCATAAAGAAGGGAGGGGCTGCCTACAATCTCAAAGGCCCTGCTAGAGGCCTAAGGGTTCAGAACAGAATCGCTTAATATAGTTAAGTAAATGGGAATTTACAAACTGCTTAGTCAGAGGGCTCCAGCTTGAGGATGAAAATCAGCAATGCCAAGGCACTTCAAAAACCAAGACCTCTGGGTTTACAAGGGGTCACGGCACTCAGCATGATGGATGGCTCAAACTCTAGAAGTACCGGAGGAGGAGGTTTGGGGCACGACTCGGAGGAGGACAAAGAGGTGGTGGGGCTGCAGAGATCAGAGCGCAGATCCTGGCGTCGCTCACTGCAACGCTAAGAACTAACACCCAGGCTCTTTCCGGCAATTTATTTAATTCATCTGGCTTGTCAGCGACCAGCAGCATCCCGGCAGTTTCTGGCAATTTGCACAAATATTTATTAAATACTTTGGGCTTCCCAGGTGGCGCAGTGGGAAAGAAGCCGCCTGCCAATGCCGGAGACGCAAAAGACGCGGGTTCGATCCCTGAGTTGAGAAGATTCCCTTAAGTAGGAAATGGCAACCCACTCCAGTATTCTTGCCTGAAAATTCAAAGGACAGAGGAGCCTGGTGAGGTGAGTCGGCCGCGACTGGGCACACACACGTGTACACCCAGTTTTGCCTCTTCGAAGAAAACTTTGGCCTGTAGTTCATAGTCCTTTTACAGGCGATTTGGGGGTAGGCAGGATCCCTCCCACTAGAGCGGGTAACTCTGGGGCGTTAAGTCCTCAAACAGGGCACTAGGACTTCCGCCCCATAACAAGCCAAACAGAACTTTCCTGCCCTCTTGAACGAAGGCACCACTACTCTTCGCATATGAACAAGGGTTGGATGAACTTAAGTGCTATAGTAGAGAACCCGCACAGAAAAACTACTCTAGCATTAAAGAATACATTTCTAATCCAAGTACACACTGAGTACAGCCCTTTCCGAGAAGGAGTGGGTGGCCCTGAAAAGGGCCTTTAAAATAAACGTACTGGATGAAGCTTTAGCCGCCGAAACCATAGAGGGTGCGGCCCTGGCGTTTGAGAGCGTAGACCACGTCCATGGCGGTGACAGTTTTCCGTTTGGCGTGCTCCGTGTAGGTGACTGCGTCCCGGATTACATTTTCCAGAAATACCTTCAGCACCCCACGGGTCTCCTCGTAGATTAGCCCGGAGATGCGTTTCACACCACCACGACGAGCCAGGCGACGGATGGCGGGCTTGGTGATACCCTGGATATTGTCGCGCAGAACCTTGCGGTGGCGCTTAGCGCCTCCTTTCCCAAGGCCTTTGCCGCCTTTACCACGTCCAGACATTCTACCTGAGCTGTTGCAAGCGTGTGCGATACAGCAGTGGTATTACCGCTTGGTCGAGAGTAATTATAATCTGTAGTCGGACCTCATTGAGAACTGAACGCGCGGGCGGGAAAAGACGCTCTGAAACCACACCCTTGGTTCCGCCCCTCTCTGGATCCAGTGACTGTGAAAGGGAGAGAACCTAGTATAATGCATACGTTAAATTTTACTCGATTGTTTTGCTCTCTTCGGTCTTTGAATCTGAGTCTATTTATATTTTCGACTGAGAATTTCAGTAAGGGCTTATTGTTATTATTATTGGCAAATACTGTACTTTCTCATTCACGAGAAAGTAACTGTTAGTTGTGAATGGTAGCAGAATATGACTCTCACCCTTCATATGCTATTTTTGAGCTTTTTTTTAAATACCAGACATAGAGTAGAATTTACTTTTTTGTGTGTGAGAATTTATTCTTTTGTGAGGGACACTTACACTTATAAAGGGAATTTCAATGAATGTCTTTCTCTCGTACCAGGAAGATAGGATAACTGGATCACCAAAGAATCTCATCAATGAGAAGACCCTGGACTTAATTCTGTGTAATGACCTTACTCTTGTTTGCTTTCCCTGGTAACCTCTCATAACTAGCTCCCTCCTGCTTCTTTTGTTTTTAGTTGAAGATGTTTAAAGTGGGGTCTTGGACAAACTTGCAGAATTTTACTCAGTTTTTCTAGGTATCTCTTATGCATATGTGAGGTTTAAATGTTATTAAATTGTTTTTCTCATGTTAACCTACCCTTTCAGCCAAGAATTTAGAAGGGTAGAAGGAAAGTTATTTTCCCTCTCCTATAAGTATGTTGATTATTTTGAGCTGTAGCAGAAAAACAGCAAATGCATAGAGGATTTCTCTGAACTCCCATTATCTACCTAAAGACAGACGAAAAGAACTCAATAAATCCTTCCCCAAAGAGTTTCACTACCTAGGGAAGAGTGACACTTATTAGAGAAAAGGACACTTTTACCACGCCCACACAAACCTTGTCACAAACTATTGTCCATGAAAACGGTCAATCTGAGAAAGAAACTAGGACTTTATTAGAGCCAACCCAAGGAATATCTCCTGGGAGACAGTCTTTCAGAAACCTCTGAGGACTGTTCTGCTTGTTAGAGTTCAAAACATAGTATATTCTTAAGACAAAGAGTTATATCTTAAAGTTACTATTGACAGACTACATAGTCCAGACTTGCATGTATAAGGTGAGTAGTGGGGCACTGCAGTCCCTTCCAGGATTGAGAAAGGAGTGTTATTTTCTAAGAAGGTACCTTGCTGGCACCAGGAGAAAATTGCTCTTTTCAGTCAAGCAGGTATTCATATATCTTGTAAGGAGATTTGGTAAATGTACTGCTATAATGTGCACAATGTTCACTAAAGAGGGTGTGGCCTGAATGAACAGAGAGAGAATTTTATGTCTATAAATTTTATTATCCTGCTTTAAACATAATTTATTTTATCACTATTGTTTCTCCCCATCTATTCTCTTAAGGATCCATTCATCTTTCCTAAAAATCACTTACCCCTGTTAGGCTTACACACCACCTCTCACTCATTTTCCCTATTAAGATGGTATTTAAGTTGGAATTCTAAGCTATCTTTAGGAGTTACTCATTTTTCCTCAGATAACTTCCATGTATACATAAGGGCTACATGTTACTTCTGCTTGTTTTTCTCTTGTTAATCTTTTATTTCAGGGATTTTCAGGTAAGAACTCAGAAGGGTATAGGGAAAATTATTTAACTTTCCCTACAGGTTATGAGCTGTGTGACCATATAAACTTACCTTTGTTTTCTCCATCTGTAAAACTGGGTAATGATAGTAATGATGGGACTCTAATAAGGATTTAATTTAGCCATTGTAAACAAAGTGTTAGAGATAGGCTGAGAGAATTTGTGTATAAATGTGATTGTTTTCAATTGGTATTACTTCTTAAAGAACCTATCTAGACTTGGCCACCTGATGCAAAGAACTGACTCATTGGAAAAGACCCTGATGCTGGGAAAGATTGAAGGCAGGAGGAGAACGGGACAACAGAGGGTTAGGTGGTTGGATGGCATCACTGATGCAATGGACATGAGTTTGAGTAGGCTCTGGGAATTGGTGATGGACAGGAAGCCTGGTGTGCTCCAGTCCATGGGGTTGCAAAGAGTTAGACACAACTGAGCCACTGAACTGAACTGAGACTTGAAATATTACGCTGAAGTTTCATTTTTCCTTCCAACACAGTATCAGCCACAACCATATGTATATATTAGTGAGGACTTTTAAAAAAAAAAAAGCACAAAAGCTCCAGGAGTTATGGACAGGGAAGCCAGGCCTGCTGCAGTCCATGGGGTTGTAAAAATCGGACAGGACTGAGTGAACTGAACTGACTGATGGCATCTAACAGAATACAAGATATCAGCTCATTCTGTTTTGGCATATGTGACAAGTTAAATATGATGGTCCAAATATGTTCCTTTGTGCCCTCTCCTAAGGTACATGGATAGTCTTAGGCTTCTAGCTTTCCTGCAGCCAAGCCTGGGGTGCCTTTCAAATCTCCATACCAGCTTCCCACTGTTGTGTTAAATCTCCTGAAAACACTCATTGAGCAGTGACTCACATCTACTAGGACAACTGAAAAGGCTACCACTAAATTTGAAGTCTGAAAAATTCACCCTGACCTTGACTTCCTCTTCCTCTTCTTTGATAGTCTTTATAACAAACCCAAATTTTAGACTCCAACAGCATTAGCTTAAACTTCAGCTTATGGTGTAACATCACTCTGTGCACCTGGGAAAGAAAAACTCTTTTTGACTGAAGACCTTGCAACAGTCATTCAAAAGATACAATCTATACAATAAATATCCCCATTTATCTCCAGCCCCACCTTAGTCACTCCCCTAATATAACAGATGCTTAAAGCAATGATATTAAAATGCAGGCACCACCCCACCTCCCGTACAAAGTGTTCAGTAAATTTTCTTCCACAAATTTGATTTTCTTGTTTAATTTTTTAAATGTCTGCTGAATTTTAACTTCTGAAATGAGCAGAATCTGTGCAAGTATGCCAATAGAAAAAGTAGTAAAGCTAGCTTTTGAACTCAGGTAAACTAGCATCGAAATGCTGCCGACTTGCAGAGTATACCCTATAACAAGGTTATGAATTCTAAAATGGCACTAACATTTTTTTCTTAGATACTGTGGTTGTTTTCTTGAGGGGCTCAAGTAAATTAAAGACTTAAAGCCAAATTTGTGTTCTTTGGCTGGAGAGGAGAAAGAACAGCCATTGTCCACTCTCTATCAGATACTAAGTCAGTAATGGACACGTTTAAAATCCTTAGGTCAAGTGGTTAAAATCCTGAACAACTACAGCAAGTAATTGCTAGAAGAGACAAAAGCAATGGGGCAGGAAAAAGTGCAATTACGTGGAGTACTTACAAGTAGGTTACTTACAAGTAGGTAACGCTGAGCGTTACAGTAGATATTTGGCTCTTTGGCTCATGGCAAGAGAAAGCAACATGCACCTGGAGTATCAGAAAAGACTTTATTTTACACTGATCTGGGGCTTCCCTGATGGCTCAGATGGTAAAGAAACTGCCTGCAGTTCAGGAGGCCCAGGTTCAAACCCTAGGTCCGGAAGATCTACCCTTGAAGGAAATGGCAACCCACTCCAGTATTCTTGCCTAGAAAATTCTGTGTACTGAGGAGCCTGGTGGGCTACAGTCCATGGGGTCGCAAAGAGTTGGACAAGACTGAGCAATTAACAGGCAGACAAGGCCCAGTGGAGTCACCTCCAAAGGCTGAGCACCTGACTCAGGGTTTGCTTGTCTTCTATACACACAAGCTATGGGGCGGGACAGAACTTCCATGAAACTGAGGTGTTTTTAAAGGGGTGCCAATCAAGGATGAGAATGCGTAAGGTGTCTTGTGTTCTCAGGCAGGTCTGCAGTTTAAATTATCTTCTTTTGGTGCCATCTCTGGCGGTTGATTGATGCAATAAGCAAGCCGGGTTACAAAAGCATTAAAATGCTAAACAGAGTGTTACATGGAAGATTTGCTGAATTTTCCTTCTCATTCCCTCCTTTTGATCCTCAAGCTGCTTTAGCCGACTTAGGGATCATCTGCCTTAACTACTCAACAGGGAATCCTAAGGGAACAGGGGTGAACAGGGGTGAACCGCTCTGGCTACTTCCTGTTGGAACAGGGATGTAGACTCTCCTCAAAGTTCCCTGCTGGAATCCTCTATTGTTGTATAGTGGTAAGTCCACATCATCATTTGGAGCTTTATGGTTTCTAAGTGAGAAGAAATAAAATGGGTTATTGCATTGAGAATACAAGGACATAGCAAGAGGGCTAAAATGAGCATCAGAACTGGGACCCATTAAGGGGCATATCTAAGTGAACTGAAGGTTGAGGACAGCAAGTTGATAACCAACTTCCTTTCCCTACCTGAGCCTTTAGGTCATCAATCAACTTAATATTTCTTTTGAGGACCCACAGGCTTTCTTCCTTAGCTGAGGTATTTACATAAAGGCCACAGGACTCGTTGAGCATGGGGCACAATCCCCCTTGTTGTGCTGTAATCATATCTAGTAGCCAGAAGTTTTGTAGTACTATCTGAGCTAAGGAATCTAGGCTTTTGTTCTTCTATCGCTGCCACTGTAGACTTTCAAGATTCTTGTATTAGCATGGTTAGCTGGAGTACTGATCTTTCTAGCAGGGGTATTCCTGCAAACCAGAAAAATCCTCGAAATACAAGGTCCAACACCAGGTCTTTCCAGGATGGGGTTATCATGGGCACACCCTTCCAAGTCATTGTTTTACCCTGGGCTGAGGGTTTGCAGGTGATAATGCTTGCTCTAGAAAGGATCCTAGGTTCACAGTGTTTCCAGATACTGCCATTTCTTACGAATTTTATAACTGTAAACTTGGGATGGCAAATACCTTTCCATCAGCGGGGAAGGATTCCCCACAACCAGTTTCCGCAAAGAAAATTAAACCCAGTTCCTGGTAGTGGGCCCTTGGATCCAGGTCTTAGTATAGGTAATTTGTATAAACAGGTCTCAGGATTTTATGAATGGGTCCCAACTGTCATATGCACTATGGCCCTTTGGTGTGTTGCTGGAGAAAAATTCATCTGCACAGAGTGGATCATATTTGGTCTCAGAGCTATCATGGGTATGAGATGGGCTTTGACACACTATGTTTCGAAATACCAATTGAATCAGTGAAGGGGGCCCTCGACTAAGGTCCTGCTGGTAATAGTAAGGATCCTGGGTCTTGGCCAATAGCAATACACTCTCCTGATCCTGGTACAGAATCATAAACAAGTACAAAAGTCTCATTGTACCATTTAGTTGCATTTTTGGCTAAGCCTCCCTATGTAAAATTATGTCCCCTAAAGTCAGGTGTATAATAAATATACCTCATAATCTTCATCACCAAAGGGTTCCCACTGTAAATCTGTTTGGTCAAAGGATAAGGTGTTATTTTTATTGGGTTCAGAAAACCTACTTCTTCAACTTCTTCTGAGTATTTGTCTTGAAAATATAGAGATAAGTTCCCTTTAGTACAGCCCCGTGGGTGGAAAGCTCTCCTAGTCTCTCCTTGTTTCCAGTGAGGGCAAGGCCCACCTACGACCCTTGTCTTCGTTACACAAAAATGGAGGGGAAATCTGCTTAGGGAAGGAGACAGATTAATGATGTCTTCCATGGAGGCTGGGTATGCCAGGAGGGCAACTACGGGCTCTTCATATTGTATGTCCTCTAGTAAACAAGCCCGACATTAGGTGCAGTTTGCTAAGACCAACATCTGGATCACCACTGGAACCCAAGGCTGAAAGAGTTTTCCATCACTCAGGTGAGTTGCAAAAATTTGTATTAGGATTTACCACATATTTAGGGTCTATATGCAGTTGATGGTGATGAAGCAGCTAACCAAAGAGAGGAAGAAAACTGCCAGTAAAAGCCTTTTATCCCAATGCCAATTGACCGGAGCTGTTGCCGTTAACCCTATGGTGAAAATGAAAGCTAAGGGTGCACAGCCAGAGAGGAGCAGAGGGTGACAGTGCCGGAGCATCACAGTGAAAGAACTAGTATAGGGGACAGGAACAGCATAATTATCTTTTCCAGTGACTGACTCTTCCAATCCTTGGGTGGATTAGCAGGACTCAAAAGAACAGTGCTTGTCCTTTCTCCTCCTGAGGGTGGCAAGCAGAGGGTTGTTTTGTCGAGGGGTCACTTCCCAACATGTTCGCTCTTTGGTAGCTACGCTGCCTTCACCCTGGAGTGATGGAGCAACCTGTCTAAATGGACCTGGATTCCTAGACGAGCCTCCTGAGGAATCGGGTACTGTTGCAGTTTTACAGGCTGGGTTCCTGGTTTCATATCAATCAGGATGGGGGCATGATGTCTTACCAGACCCAGAGGATTCTTTTTGGCCCAGACCAGTGGGTGCTCAGTCTCTAATTAAGGAGAAATGGTCTGCTCTTTTGGAAGGAAAGAGTATAGGCGCCATTCCTCTTCCTTCTTTTCAGTGAGAGCCATAATCAAGGAGGAGAGTCACTCTGGTAACTAGCTGGGCTGACCTGTGGCAGAAATGGAAACTTGGGCTCCCATTTTTGCAAGGACATCCCTTCCCATCAAAGGAATGGAGCAGTCTGGCAGGCAGAGGAATTCATGAATCATCTCATGGCCCCTAATCAGCGTCTCTGAGGACCACAGAAGGGCCTGCAGGTCTGAGTGCCTGTAGCCCTGATGACAGTGAGTTCTCTTCCCGAGAAGGGGGCTATCTGCTGAATGAATGACCACCGAATGCTCAGCAGCTGTGTCTACCATAAAGTCCACTGGATGGTCCCCTAGTTGAACTCTGACCACGGACTCTCAGGGGCCCAATTGAAGAGAGCCTGCTCCCCTCTAATGGTATTCTGCTCCTGCTAGGCTGATCAGATTAGTGCTGGGTGGCTCAGGTTGATATCAACTCGGTGGGGCTGCCGCTTTGGTTCTCTTTTAGGGCAGTCAACACATTCATTCTTCCAGTGTCCTTTTTCTTTACAATAGGCCAATTGATCACAGCTGAGAGGGCTTCTCTTCAGATCTGGGCCCCTTGCCCTATGAGGTGGTCCTGTCGGGGGTGCAAGCTTTGACGGAGCAGCTGCCAGGAATGCAGCTTTCCATTCCATCCTCTTTTCTGCTTCACGACAGGCTGGTTGGTCATGGTTAACAAAGACTTTATTGGCGGTCTCCAGCAATTTTGTGGCATTTTCGTCCATGAACCCTTCAAAGCTTTATAATTTTCTCCAGATGTCTAACTGGGCCTGTCCCATGAAAGTGGGATTTACCATCCGTTGTTTTTCTGGGGTCTCGGCATCGAAAGGAGTGAAAATCCAGAAGGCCTCACATAGTCTCTCATAGAAGTCTGCCGGGCTTTCATCTGGCTTTTGTATTACCTCTGTGGCTTAAGCCATGTTGGTGGGCTTTTTAGCCCCTGCTTTTACTTCCTGTAGGATGGCCAGTTGATACCTCTCCAGTCTATTTCTTCCTCCTTCGGTGTCCCAGCAGGGCTCATCTTCTGGGAAGGTTTATTTGTCCACTTGGCCCCCTGGGACATTGGCCTGGAACCATTTTCTAGCCTCTGTTATGATACGTTGGCACTCCTCCGTATTGAACAAGGTGAGGAGCAGCTGCCAGCAGTCTGCCCAAGTGGGGTGGTGGGCCTGAAAAATGGACTCTAGGAGATCGATCAGCACTTGAGGCTTTTCAGAGTATGAGGGGGTGAAAAGTTTCCAGTTGAGATCGGTCATGCAAAAGGCTGGTAGTAGAAGACAGGTCCCCCCCTCTTTGAGGGTTCCATCAGCAGCAAGGCGCTGTGGTCCCCAAGTCTCTTCTAAGTGCATTTCTAGCACTGGGGTAGCTGGTCCCTGAGCTGATCGAAGGTGCCTGCTCATCAGTTCCAGGGTGCCTAGTCACGGGGACATGATAAGCTCAGGATTACCAGAAGGAGGCGAAACAGTCGGTGGTGGGCTATCTGGCAAATGTGGACCTTCGGCCACTTGAGGGGGAGCTGTGGGCACATAGGGTGGTGGCACTATTGGTGGTGAGTCCTCAGCCTCTGCTTGGAAAATGGGTGGCTCTTTCTTCTGGCATGGGGCCTTTCTTCTGGTTGGGCTACTAGGACCTTACACTTTCCCTTACTTGTGACGCAGAACCAAACCCAAGGAGGTCTCAACTGAGCAATTTTCAACCAACCATTGGTCAATATATGGGAACTGGTCTGGCTGGCCAGGGTCTCCAGTTATGACTCAATGCACTGCTCGGTCTGTGGACACATCTAAGGTGCCCTCTGAGGGCCATCCGACCCCAAAGGAGGGCCGCTCTAGGGTGCACAAAGTGCACGATTTTCCAGAACTCAATATTACATCATAATCCCCAGAGAATCCTTCCTTACTATTTCTAACCATACACTCTAGTTTGAATTGGAACTACCCATTATGTGAGTTCCCACCCTGGAATGCTGTCCCACAAGAAACAAAAATGCTTTCGCCAAGCTGGTGCCTCCCTTTATGGGGACATTGCGTGCCTCTTAGCTATAGCAGGTGAGTATATAAACCCCTGTTTATCCTCCTCCTCTTGTCAGTATAATAAACCCCTCACAGGCCCGCACTGAGGTACAATATCCTGTAGGACCTGATGCTACCCTGAGCTTTGTGAGTTCACCAAGAAACTGCAGATTAGGACCCATTCAGTCTCTGTAGCTATTCCCGTGGAGAACGGACTCTCACACAGATAGACATACAGTGCTAGCACACCAGACGCCTGATACGGAGACTTCCCTATCCTGGGCAGCACTCCATGCTGTGGGAGGCGATCAGTCTCCCCTTCCGCCTTCAAGGTGGGCCTGAACTCAGTCCTGGCTCC
The DNA here is from genome assembly GCA_917880005.1 of Nanger dama. NCBI lineage: Eukaryota > Metazoa > Chordata > Mammalia > Artiodactyla > Bovidae > Nanger > Nanger dama. Next base: position 5,229,971 of record CAKJTW010000032.1, on the reverse strand, counting down.
CCGGAGACACTCACCCCATCAGACGTCTGACCCTGGTTCTGCCAAATATTTTCTGAATCCTCCCCAAGAGTTTGCTCGAACGCGGCAGCAGCCTGCTACTACCGGCCCGACGAGGGTCAGGGTGCAGTGACGTAACTGGTGGCGTGCCATCCTTCCCGTCGCGGGGGGCCGAGATAGCCGAGCTTCCGTTAGTTCTTGACAACGGTGGCAGAAGGGGCCAGCGCGGCTGTCGGTTTCCCGGCCAACGCACCAAAATGCTACAGCAGCGTTACAGCAGATATTTGGTTTACAGGAAGACAAGCAACACGCACTTGGAGAATCAGAAAGCGTTAAGTCGCTCAGTCGTGTCGGACTCTGCGACCCCACGGACTATACAGTCTATGGAATTCTCTAGGCCAGAATGCTGGAGTAAGTAGCCTTTCCCTTCTCTGGGATATCTTCCCAGCCCAGGGATCGAACCCAGCTCTCCCGCGTTGCAGGCGGATTCATTACCAGCTGAGCCACAAGGGAAGCCCAAGAAAAGTGAAAGTCACCCAGTCGTGTCCGATTATTTGCAGCCCCATGGACTGTGTAAGACCAGGGCCAGAATTCTCCAGGCCAGAATATTGGAATAGGTCGTTGTTCCCTTTTCCAGGAGAATCTTGCCATCCCAGGTCTACCCGCATTGCAGGTGGATTCTTTACCAGCTGAACCACCAGAGAAGCGCTAGAATACTGGAGTGGGTTCCCTACACCTGCTCCAGGAACCTTCCAGACTCAGGAATCGAACCGGGGTCGCCTGCATTACACGCGGATTCTTTACCAACTGAGCTACCAGGGAAACCCCAAAGGATCAGAAGACTTTATTTCACAGCAGGGAGGGCCCTAGCGGAATCATATCCAAATGCAGAGCACCCAACTCAGGACTCAAGGTTTGCCCGTCTTCTATACAAGCTGTGGCAGGGGCGGGGTGGAGGAGGGGGGGCGGAGCAGAACTTTCATACAAATGAGGTGTTTCTTAAGGGGAGCTAGGCAAGGAAGAACATGCGTCATGTACCGTGTTCCCAAGCAGCTTAAACTATCTTCTTTCAGCGCCATCTCTTGGCAGTAGGTTCACGCAGACAAGCCGGGTTACAGAAGCCAAGGTGCTAAAGCGAGCATTACATGGGGTATTTGCTAATTGGTTCTCAGATTCATAAACAAAATTACATAAACTAGGCATGGAGTGTCAACTGGAAGGCGAATACGGTTAGAACCTCATCCCTCACCCAAGTCCAGGATTTACTTGGCTGTGGAGTAGGGAGAGGACGGTGGGATGGAGTTACGTTCTGCTCCACATTTGTTGGGAGTAGGGGTAATCCTAATCCTTTGTGTTACAACCCTTATTTGATGTTGTGGGTGGCTCTGAAAAGAGCCTTTGGGTTTAAAGTTGGTACTCAAATGGAAAACAAATTTACGCCCTCTCCCCGCGGATGCGGCGGGCAAGCTGGATGTCCTTGGGCATGATGGTGACGCGCTTGGCGTGGATGGCACACAGGTTGGTGTCCTCGAAGAGCCCCACCAGGTAGGCCTCGCACGCCTCTTGCAGCGCCATCACGGCCGAGCTCTGGAAGCGGAGATCGGTCTTGAAGTCCTGCGCGATCTCGCGCACCAGTCGCTGGAACGGCAGCTTGCGGATCAGCAGCTCCGTGGACTTCTGGTAGCGGCGGATCTCGCGCAGGGCCACCGTGCCGGGCCGGTAGCGGTGCGGCTTCTTCACGCCGCCGGTGGCAGGAGCGCTCTTACGGGCTGCTTTAGTGGCCAGCTGCTTGCGCGGCGCCTTGCCGCCAGTGGACTTGCGAGCGGTCTGCTTAGTGCGAGCCATGCCAAATGACGAACGGGTGGCTCCTGTTTCTCCAAACGCCAGCAAGAGACAGGCAGACCGCCTTCCTTTTATAAAGCCAGGCGAACACCTATTGGACCCGAGAACATTCAAAACTACCCGCGCCTTTCCCTGATTGGTCCATTTCTCTGCCTGGCTGCCCGGAAGAATCAAGAGCTGCTTTCCGGTTGGTGAACGAACCTGCCTTTTTACTATACTAACGCCAATGGCCTGACTTCAGTTTACTTACCCTTTCACCTCTAAAATATACAGGAAAGTAGTTACAAAGCAACACGGATACTACCGATGGATTACACACACACACACACACACACACACACACACACACCCCCCCCCCCCCCCCCTCCCCCCCCCCCCCCCTTTTAAGTACAATCACCAAAGATTATTTCGCAAGTGCTTAGAAAGAGTAGGTGGGCTACATCTAAAATGACAGATTTTCTCGGGTGTAACACGAACACTGTGGACAATCAAGATGTTTTTGACGTGTCAATCATCTGTAACTTACTCTCAATTGTTTCAGCATAACATGTTTTTATAAAGTGGAATCTAGATGCAGAGTGTCTGGGTGTTCCACTGCATTAACAAAATTGTTTGAGTTCAGCACCTTTCACTAGTAAACTCTCACTCTCCAGTGGGGGAAACATGTCAGACGTCACCGCTGGGATTAAGGAAATACTGTTTGACTAGAAACTGACTCAAAACTCAGTTTAACCGGCCAATTTAAACTCGTGTGATTTTTCTGTTAAAAGTTCCTCACAAACATTTTGATTGGAGGTTAAGTTTTTCTTGGGTAGCGAGGAACTCACTTCCTACTTGTGATTTTTGGTCTGACGTTACAACCTTCATATGGGCACAATTAAAAAGCATAACAGCTCTGTAAGTGGAAAAAGTGGGTGGCTCTGAAAAGAGCCTTTGTATATATCGACTTTTCTGAGTAAAAAAAAGTGCCGTGGGAACGTGAACACTTTACTTGCCCTTGGCCTTGTGGTGGCTCTCAGTCTTCTTTGGCAGCAGCACAGCTTGGATGTTGGGCAGCACACCACCCCTGAGCGATGGTCACACGGCCCAGCAGCTTGTTGAGCTCTTCATCGTTGCGGATGGCCAGCTGCAGGTGGCGCGGGATGATACGGGTCTTCTTGTTGTCCCGGGCCGCGTTTCCCGCCAGCTCCAGGATCTCGGCCGTCAGGTACTCTAGCACCGCCGCCAGGTACACAGGCGCGCCGGCCCCGACTCGCTCGGAGTAGTTGCCCCTTCCGCAGCAGGCGGTGCACGCGGCCCACGGGAAACTGGAGCCCGGCCCGCGAGGAGCGGGTTTTGGCTTTAGCGCGAGCTTTACCACCCTGTTTACCACGGCCTGACATATCTCCTAAATCACGAAAAAAAAAAAATCTCACAAGGAAAAGCAAACAGAGAATAAGTAAAACGAAAGCGAGAGAAGTATTTATACTAACTGAAGGTAGGCTTGTGCTATTTTCCTATTGGCTAACATTAATGAACCAATGGGAGACAAGAACCTGCATCCTTAATTTGCATACAAGACTTCTGTCTATAACAAACTTTCTGAAAAAAGTACTAATAAAAGCCTGTAGTAAATAGAAGATAGTTGTACACTCTTCCCATTGGCTGCTATGTTGAACCTATGGGAAGTCGGAACCTGCATCCTTTATTTGCATCAGTTCAGTTCAGTTCAGTCGCTCAGGCGTGTCTGACTTTTTGCCACCCCATGAATCGCAGCACATCAGGCCTCCCTGTTCATCACCATCTCCCGGAGTTCACTCAGACTCACGTCCATCGAGTCCGTGATGCCATCCAGCCATCTCATCCTCGGTCGTCCCCTTCTCCTGCCCCCAATTCCTCCCAGCATCACAGTCTTTTCTAATGAGTCAACTCTTCGCATGAGGTGGCCAAAGTACTGGAGTTTCAGCTTTAGCATCATTCCAAAGAAATCCCAGGGCTGATCTTCAGAATGGACTGGTTGGATCTCCTTGCAATCCAAGGGACTCTCAAGAGTTTTCTCCAATACCACAGTTCAAAAGCATCAATTCATCGGCGCTCAGCCATCTTCACAGTCCAACTCTCACATCCATACATGACTACTGGAAAAGCCATAGCCTTGACTAGACGGACTTTAGTCGGCAAAGTAATGTCTCTGCTTTTGAATATACTATCTAGGTTGGCCATAACTTTTTTTCCAAGGAGTAAGCGTCTTTTAATTTCATGGCTGCAGTCACTTTCTTATTCAGTCTGATGGACTTTTAATACTATTAATAATGGAGTTATTTGGTTTTCTCAAAACGACCGTTCTTAAGCAGGAGTGGCTATTTTCATTGTTTTGAATTTTTAGCTATTGGAATTGTGACTCATAATTTTTAGAAAGGAATAAATGCAGAATAATTCGTAAAGATAATATTTAAGAGGTAAACATTAGTATGCTCTGTTTATCTCTTCTAACTCTTTAACAGGGAAAACGAAGAGGAGGAAATAATAGTTTTTTATCTTGGACCAAGACTTAACCTATTTGAAACAGTATAAAGTTCCATTTCATTCAACTTACCTATGAGGCCTTCCAGGATCACCTGGGAGGCATGTAGAGACCTGTCCTCATTTTAGAGAACGTGAAACAGAGACACAGTTTATTTGCCTTGGCTAAATAACACTGAGTTGAATGGGACCAAGGATTCCAAACTCCTGGCTGGAAACGGTCATCATTCCCCAGTGCCACTCCCAACCTTCCCACCTTCCCTTTTTTTCTCACTTGGCTTCCACAAGCAGGACACTAATTACTTCAGAAAACCCCATCATAGTGCATATCGTGCTGGACTTCTTGCTGTTAGAGAACTAAAAACTGCAGCACAAGTTTCTGGACTCCTAAGAAATGAGAGAACAAACCACCCCCATAGCATATACACTCTCAAAATGAGATTACAGTATATACTGTAATACACTATATTAATATTAGTACAAGTCTTTGGTCTTAAGCTCTCATGTCAAGAAACCTAAAATTGAAAAGTTGCCAAGTGAAATCTTACCATTTTTTCTTACCATGAAATAGAAAGAGATGGGGCCCAGAAGGATGTGGGCTATCAGGAATTTTTGAGGATTTGAGCCTCTAAGTCTAATAACTCCTAAGCAAGATGGTAAAAGGAACAGGAACCTGGTTAGGAAAAAATTGCTCCTAAACCAGTTCTGTCAGAGAACTATGTTTTGATCCAGGCGACCAAGAAGAGTTTCATTTTTACCTTCTTTCAAGTCTTATGACTGCTATGACATTTTCTCAGCAATATTCACTTCTTTTATTATTATCTTCACCATGGCCAACAGCAATACACATCCATAACACTGGCCCAGTGTCTGAAATGTTTCAAAACCCATAAGGGAGTTGTAAAAAGACAGATGCTACCTCAAAGACTTAATACTATTTTGAAAAGGATGGGGAAGAGGAGGCAGGGGGTTGTATACCTGAAATTTAAGTAGTAGAGCATAGTCGGCATCTAAAACGGAAGGTTGCAAACAATAAATATTATAAGAGCCCAGGCAGAAGAAAAATCACTGTGAATCAGAGGATGAAGAGAACTTAAGAGAAGTGTACATTCAGCATTTATTCATATATATTTGCTGAGAAGTGTTAAGTGCCTGTGTTCTAGATGATGACATCGTGTGCCCTTGTGGTCTTGGAGAGGAAAAAAAGTTTCCTCTACCCTTCTAGGTTCTTCAAGCTGATCTAAGAATTAAACTGGTATGACACTGATTTACAGGGAAAAGCCAAATTTAGTTTCATTTGGGGGTTGGATGAAATAAAAATTAGACCCAAGGACAAGTTACACAGTTGATGCTTGTTATGCCATCTCAGATTAGGGATTAGGGGCTTGGGACTTCAAAGGGCAGTCCACAGGCAATTCACTGTAAAATTAAAAAGACAAATGCTTGGTAAACAAATGTTTGCTAGGCCAAATAGAGTGAGACTCAGAAAAGAATTTTAATTACAATCGGCTATGTCTACAGTCCTAGTTCAAATTATACCGTAATTACCTAGGGTGATAGCTACTTTCCTCAAAAGGTCTGCTTACAGCTATAGACAGCATGTTTTTAGTGATTATGATAACAACAGCCACAAAAGCAAATGTTAAAGTCACAGTTTCAACATGGTGGAAGACTAAAGTTGGTAGCTCATTAGAATTAACTGGGGAGATGTATGAATTTTACTTTTGGCTTCTCATCATTCCTCTACTATAGTTTTGAAGGCTAGCCTGAAGTCCAGTCATATAACTTTTTTTTTTTTTTTTTTTGGCTTGTTAAAGATCAGCCATGTATTTATTTGTACAGATGTCAGAAGGGCCTATCTTTGAGATTAGGAGGCCCAGGTTTTGGTTTGGGCTTTCATTTAAGGGTATCAGTTCAGTTCAGTTGCTCAGTCATGTCTGACTCTTTGTGACCCAATGGACAAAAGCACGCCAGGTCTCCTTGTCCATCACTAACTCCCAGAGTTTACACAAACATCCTCTCTCATCCCCTTTTCCTCCTCCCCTCAATCTTTCCCAGCATCAGGGTCTTTTCAAGTGAGTTAGCTCTTTGCAACAGGTGGCCAATGTATTGGAGTTTCAGTTTCAACATCAGTCCTTCCAGTGAACACCCAGGACTGATCTCCTTTAGGATAGAATGGTTGGATCTCCTTGCAGTCCAAGGGACTCTAAAGAGTCTTCTCCAATACCACAGTTCAAAAGCATCAATTCTTTGGTGCTCAGCTTTCTTACAGTCCAACTCTCACATCCATACATGACCACGGGAAAAACCATAGCCTTGACTAGACAGACATTTGTTGACAAAGTAATGTCTCTGCTTTTTAATATGCTGTCTAGGTTGGTCATAACTTTCCTTCCAAGGACTAAGCGTCTTTTAATTTCATGGCAGCAGTCACCATCTGCAGTGATTTTAGAGCCCTCAAAGTCAGCCATTGTTTCCACTGTTTCCCTATCTATTTGCCATGAAGTGATGGGAATGGATGCTATGATCTTAGTTTTCTGAATATTGAATTTTAAGCCTACTTTTTCACTCTCCTCTTTCACATTCATCTAGATGCTCTTTAGTTTTTCTTGATTTTCTGCCATAAGGGTGGTGTCATCTGCATATCTAAGGTTATTGATATTTCTCCTGGCAATATTGATTCCAGCTTGCGCTTCTTCCAGCCCAGTGTTTCTCATGGTGTACTCCGCATATAAGTTAAATAAGCAGGGTGAGAATATACTGCCTTGACATACTCCTTTTCCTATTGGGAACCAATCTGTTGTTCCATGTCCAATTCTAACTGTTGCTTCCTGACCTGCATACAGGTTTCTCAAGAGGCAGGTCAGGTGGTCTGGTATTCCCCTCTCTCTCAGAATTTTCCACAGTTTATTGTGATCCACACAGTCAAAGGCTTTGGCATAGTAGTCAATAAAGCAGAAGTAGATGTTTTTCTGGAACTCTCTTGCTTTTTCGATGATCCAGCGGGAGTTGGCAATTTGATCTCTGGTTCTCTGCCTTTTCTGAATCCAGCTTGAATATCTGCAAGTTCACTGTTCACATATTGCTGAAGCCTTGCTTGGAGAATGTTGAGCATTACTTTGCTAGTGTTTGAGATGAGTGTAGTTGTGCAGTAGTTTGAGCATTCTTTCGCATTGCCTTTCTTTGGGCTTGGAATGAAAACTGACTTTTTCCAGTCCTGTGGCCACTGCTGAGTTTTCCAAATTTACTGGCATACTGAGTGCAGCACTTTCATAGCATCATCTTTCAGGATTTGAAATAGTTCATCTGAAATACCATCACCTCCACTAGCATTGTTCGTAGTGATGCTCCCTAAGGCCCACTTGACTTCACATTCCAGGATGTCTGGCTCTAGGTGAGTGATCACACCATCGTGATTATCTGGGTCATGAAGATCTTTTTTGTATAGTTCTTCTGTGTATTCTTGCCACTGCTTCTGTTAGGTCCATACCATTTCTGTCCTTTATTGAGCCCATCTTTACATGAAATGTTTCCTTAATATCTCTAATGATCTTGAAGAGCTCTCTAGTCTTTCCCATTCTATTATTTTCCTCTATTTGTTTGCACTGATCACTGAGGAAGGCTTTCTTATCTCTCCTTGCTATTCTTTGGAACTCTACATTCAAATGGGTATATCTTTCCTTTTCTCCTTTGCTTTTCACTTCTCTTCTTTTCACAGCTATTTGTAAGCCCTCCTCAGACAGCCATTGTGCTTTTTGCATTTCTTTTTCTTGGGTATAGTCTTGCTCCCTATCTCCTGTACAGTGTCATGAACCTCCATCCATAGTTCATCAGACACTCTATCAGATCTAGTCCCTTAAATCTATTTCTCACTTCCATTGCATAATCATAAAAGATTTGATTTAGGTCATACCTGAATGGTCTAGTGGTGTTCCTTAGTTTCTTCAATTTAAGTCTGAATTTAGCAATAAGGAGTTCATGATTTGAGCCACAGTCAGCTCCTGGTCTTGTTTTTGCTGACTGTATATAGTTCTGTAAAATATCAACTATTAGGAAGAAAGGAGGGGGCAAGGAGAAGGAAGATAGAAGCAAGGAAGCAGGCAAATAATAAGTTCTACCCCAGGAGATAATTTTGAAGAGGCTGAGATTATATTACCACCAAGATCTCATCCCTCCAGAGAGCAATTCTGAAACTGCAGCTTGAGTTCAATCTTTTTTTCTTTTTCCCTCAGAGATGAGGGGAGGGAGTTACAATCTAAAAACCAAGAATTTTAACTTCTAAGACAAGCTTCTCTTTCACAACTGTGTTTTAGGTATGCTGAGACAGGGAAGTCTCATATAGCAGTCACCTAATTTTTGTGGGATCTGGGAAAAGTTCATTTAACTTCAAAGTTTAAAAGTGGTCTTTTTGAGAAATTCTACTTCGAGTTTTTATTTCCTTATCCAAACACACTGATGTATGTCACCTAAATATGGTGCTCATAAACCAAAGAAAAGACTTTCCCCTACCTTTTTAATATGCAGTCAACCGCTGACTTTTTATGGCTCTTCCCCTCATCCAGCTCCACTGACTCCTTTTCCACAACCAAGGCCCTTCCCTATCAGGATTATTTTGGGAGTAGTATGTTCTTTTAAAAATTTTCCCAAGAAAAATTAGCACACCTTCCTCTCCACCTAGGGACCTCCTAGTCTGCCAATGAGGTGACACCAGATGGGGAGGTCAGGAAATTCAAACCATTTTCCCCTCCTGGAATTGAGAGTGCCACACTTTCAACCCCTTCTAGTGCCATCCCAGGAAGGTAAATGACCCAGGAAACTGGAACCCAGATATCAGGAATGCAAGAAAAATGGAAACGGCTTTACATTGGCTGTTTCCATCACTATATAATTATAATGAGAAATTAGAAAATCTCACTTCAACCATGTGCAGAGTTTGAGTTAATACCTTATAAAAGTGTCCGCGGTTTACTAAAGGAACGACAGGTGATTTTGCTTAGTTTCCCCAATAACAGAGAGAAAACCCCACTGATTTGCCTTACCTGCAACCTACCCTGAAAAGGCAACCTGCATAAAGATGCCCTGAGGATCAGGACGCTGAAATCCCCCTAACCACTTCCTTACCCGGGAGGAAAATTCTAATCACCATCAAAAATTTTAAGAGGCCTCGTGAAAAATGAGCATTTCCAACCATCTGGATGGATGCTTACTCCATGGGAAACGGGAAGATGTGTCTTTTGGGGAATGCCTCTTTAATGCCAAGACACCTTTCGAGTAGCTAAAGGTTCTGGCTCCAAAATTGCTCCAACTATTAACCCTACTAGAGTAGATGTTTAAATCTAATCAATAAGACAGAATTGCAGGCAGTTACAGTCTTTCTTCGATAAAGTGGGTGGCTCTGAAAAGAGCCTTTGGATTAAGTGCCTATGAAGGCATTCATTTGGAGCTAGTATATTTAGTGACGGCCTTGGTACCCTCAGAGACAGCATGCTTGGCCAGCTCCCCGGGCAGCAGCAGGCGCACGGCCGTCTGGATCTCCCTGGATGTGATGGTCGAGCGCTTGTTGTAGTGAGCCAGGCGTGACGCCTCGCCCGCGATGCGTTCGAAAATGTCGTTCACAAAGGAGTTCATGATACCCATGGCCTTAGACGAGATACCAGTATCTGGGTGGACCTGCTTCAGAACCTTGTACACATAAATAGAATAGCTCTCTTTACGACTGCGCTTGCGTTTCTTGCCATCTTTCTTCTGTGCCTTAGTGATGGCTTTCTTAGAGCCTTTTTTGGGAGCCGGAGCAGATTTAGACGGTTCAGGCATTGTTTTGCCTTAGAAACGTTAGGCGATAGCCTCCCCGACTAAGGTAAGCAGGGTGAGTTCAAAAACCATATATTTATAGTGCTTCAATGTAAATAAGGAATGAAGAATTCTCACTTTTGATTGGGTAGGATCAGTACAGTTTCACTAAGGTCTGGAGGGATGGGTTTATGCAAATAAGGGATACACACTTTCTCTTTCTATTGGATAGAAAAGCATCGTACTTTTGACCAATAGGAGACCTAACTGGCGCATCTACTGTCTATTAAAAAAATATATTTTTCCCCCTTGGTCATCCAGCGTTTTTCCTGCTCACAAGTTTTGCTGTTGATTTTTACAATGTAACTATGTCTGGACGTGGTAAACAAGGAGGCAAAACTCGAGCTAAAGCCAAAACTCGGTCTTCCCGGGCAGGTTTACAATTTCTAGTAGGGCGAGTTGCACCGCCTGCTCCACAAGGGCAACTATATACCTAGGGGGTTGGAGGCGGCGCTCCGGTGTACTTGGCGGCGGTGCTGGAGTGCCTGACGGGCGAGATTCTGGAGCTGGCGGCAACGCGGGACAAGAAGACCCGGATCATCCTGCGTCATCTGCAGTTGGCTAACCGCAACGACGAGGAGCTGAACAAACTGCTGGGCAAAGTCACTATCGCTCAGGGCGGCGTCCTGCCTAACATCCAGGCGGTGCTGCTGCCCAAGAAGTCCGAGGGTCACCACAAGGCGAAGGGGAAGTAAAGCCTAGACAAAAGAATAAACTTTTAAATAAACTATTTAAAGGCTCTTTTCACAGCCATCCACATTTTCATAAAAAAGGCTGGTAGCCAGGTTATGCTGCATAGGTGGTTGTAAAAAGACAAATGACATTAAAACAAAGACTCTGGAAATGTCCTCACAAGCATTATTTTAGTGCATAGCTGGCGAAAGCTTTGTAATCCACAAGGGCCTTTATAAACAGGAAGGGAAACTAGAGCAGTACTTAGTCTTGAGGATAACAAAAGCAGTTACTCTTGCCAAGATTCGTTTTCTCTTGCCTTTGCTTTCAAAATTTTAAAACAAAAATTTTTTTCCGATGGAAGTTTATCAGGATCCAGTGTATATATGTCATCAATTCCACCTTTGTACGCATGTGATTTTTAAAAATCATCCACCCAGGGACCCTGGCATGTAGTTTTACAGAAGATAAACTCCGAATTAGGGGAGATCTGATGACCAAAGTTATAAAGTGGTAGTCCTGGTAGTTCGAGATTTACTTAAAGCTAACCCAGCTGTGGGGGAGAAAGAACAATTGTACTCAATTTAGGATTGGAGCAGAAATACTGACAATCTTGAGAACGTGTCAGGAATTAAGAATATCAGGTCCCACCCGTACACTGAATCAAAAGTTAACATGGTGCCTAAATGACTCGTTATGTACGTTGAAGTTGGCAATAAGATGAAACAATTTAGGAAAATTCCTTCAGGTCGCCTAGATTTAAAAAAGGCATAGAAAATAGGTGTAGAAGTAATTCATCCAATCAGATTCTCTCGTAATTAACCGGTCTCTCCCAGTCACTTTTTAGCCAATGGTTTTATCGCGCGGTACTTTTGAAAAATTCCGAGACCAATCAGAATGCTTCCAACTGTATTTAAAGGCAACTATCTGCGCTTGTATTAGACCTTTGGATTGTGACCACTCACTTGTGATGGCTCGTACTAAGCAGACTGCTCGGAAGTCCACCGGCGGCAAGGCGCCGCGCAAACAGCTGGCCACTAAGGCGGCCCGCAAGAGCGCGCCGGCCACCGGCGGCGTGAAGAAGCCGCACCGTTACCGGCCTGGCACGGTAGCTCTGCGCGAGATCCGCCGCTACCAGAAGTCTACGGAGCTGTTGATCCGCAAGCTGCCGTTCCAGCGGCTGGTGCGCGAGATCGCGCAGGACTTCAAGACCGACCTGCGTTTCCAGAGCTCGGCCGTGATGGCGCTGCAAGAGGCGTGCGAGGCCTACCTGGTGGGGCTCTTCGAGGACACCAATCTGTGTGCCATCCACGCCAAACGCGTCACTATCATGCCCAAGGACATCCAGCTTGCCCGCCGCATCCGCGGGGAGAGGGCGTAAAGTTGTTTTCTCTGTACTTCAAAAAGGCTCTTTTTAGAGCCACCCACAATTTCACCTAAAGTAACTGTAACACTGTCAGTGAGGCATTACAAACTACGAAAAGGTGGAAAGCACAGGTTGAGTTAAAGTTTACTATTCATAAAAGCTATTGAGTTACCTAGAGAACTGTCACTGATAACTAGGTCTAAAGGTCTTATTTAAATATTCACGTCTAGAGGTATAATTTACCGGATCGAATAGACCGATTCCTGAGGCCTACAGGGGATAAGACGTGACTGACTGTAACTACAAAGTTAACCAGGGAGACGAAGAACCGTATCTGGCACAAAACTCAGGAAAATGCCACAGTTATTAACTTGAATGCAGAACAATAATGCTTTATTTGCCTATATTTTTGATGGCATACTCTGGTTCCATCTTTAAAGGGAAATGCTAAATAATATTTTCCGTAGAGTATATTAGGTCAACGGTGGGGAGAGAATTCAGTATTCGCTTAAGATAATTATCACCATTTGTTTTATCTTGATAACTTAGAGAAGAATCCCAGCTTTAAAGCACTATAAGTAATGTGAAGTAACGCTTTAAGGCTTGTTTTCAAATTCGGAAAATCTCCTGTCAAATTTTCATATGTGAGTTTTAAAATTTGGAAGAATTCTTCAAAGACTAGCTTCTACTTTATACATTTCACATCTCAATTCTCCACTATGTACTTACTCCCATTACTGGGCACACGGATAAATGACCTTTAGTCCAATGTCTTACCAATTAGGTGAGCTTGTCAGTGGCTCAGATGGTAAGGAATCTACGTATAATGCTGGAGACCCGGGTTCTATCCTTGGGTCAGGAAGATTCCCTGGAGAAGAGCATGGCAACCCACTCCAGTATTCCTGGAGAATCTCCAAGGACAGAGCAACCTGGGAGGCTAAAGTCCATGGGGTTGCAGACAGTCAGACACGACCGAATGACTAACAGTTTCACTTTTCATTTTTTGTCAGTGATAAGTAGTATTCCCTGAAGACATTCTTAGATCAGACTGGCTAGCAACAAGTGAACTATATATGAACAAATCTACACATCACTTTATATATTTCATTAACCCCAAACAAAATTTAGATTCAGTAAATGTTCTCAAGTCCTAAATATTCTCATCAATATCCCAACATAATCAGACAAAGTTGAATTGTAACAGAAGAAAACATTGAGTGGAAATAAAGGTTTTAACCAGCCTTAATTAAAACATGCCAACTTTTAAAAGAATTTCTTTTAAATGAGAGCGCATGAACAGACTATACTCCCAGGGGCCCCTTCCAGGGCCTTGGAAGTAGAGTCTGACACTTGAGTTTCATATCTTCAGGGTAAATCTGCCTCTTAGCACTGGCTATGCTTTTCCAAATTACATATGGCCTTCCCAGCCCTCCTACTACCTGATTCTACCATACTTCAGCAGAATATCCTGTTGAGAATCACTGGTCTTGGATGGACTCTCAGTAATCTGGGATAGAGCACTGCTTTGCACGATGCTTTGGATGATGGTACCATTTTCAAAAAGATATACCAGGAGAAGAAACTTCATTGAGAGGACATAAAGTCAACTCTGAGCAATGGGAACACTTTCAGTCCAGGTAAATTCACTGGGACAACTTTACAGGTGTTACTGATCCACTCTGTACTGAATATCACCACCTTTAGAGAGGTACTTATGCAAGGAAGAAAATAAAACCATGGATTCCTTGGAAGAGTCAGTCTAATAACTAACACTGATAGTTTTCCATGGATCAAGTACTGCATGATCTAATTGACCTAAATTATTGTATATAACACTTGCTACAACCCTGAAAGGCAAGTTCTCTCACTGTCTCTATTTAACAGAGGAGGAAGTTATCATTGCTAGGAAGTCTCACGCCAAACCCAAACTAAATATTTTTGATCAATAAGATATTTTATCCAGAAATGGATGATCAGACCTAGTTTCCTCCTCAACAGAAGCTCTCTCTTGGAGACTGGGCTGCCTCAGGATGAACTGGGAGGGCCTGCAGTGGTCTGGCTTTTGCTGAAATCTGTTATCAGATTCCTGGGGTCAGAAGCCTGGTATGAGGTGAGGTGGGCAGGATGGCCAGAAGAAACATCAGATCCTAGGGAAAACCAAGTGTACTTTATGATCTTTAGTCTTAGACTTCAGGACCAGGTCATCTTAGTTATTTCACTGGAAACGTCTAAATTCTACTCCAGGATAAATATTTTCTTGTGTCTTCCTTTCAGTATTTACTATAGAGCTGCTGCTGCTGCTAAGTCGCTTCAGTCGTGTCTGACACTGTACGACCCCATAGCCGGCAGCCCACCAGGCTCCCCCACCTCTAGGATTCTCCAGGCAAGAACACTGGAGTGGGTTGCCATTTCCTTTTCCAATGCATGAAAGTGACAAGTGAAAGTGAAGTCACTCAGTCGTGTCCGACTCTGAGCAACCTCATGGGCTGCAGCCTACCAGGCTCCTCCATCCATGGGATTTTCCAGGCTGGAATGGGGTGCCATTGCTTTCTCTGACTATAGAGCTATATTGTTCAAAACAGTAATCACTAGCCATTTGTGTCTACTAAGCACATGAAACTGTGGCTAGTCTAAATTGGGATGAGCTGAAGTGTAAAATACATGCCACATTTCAAAGAGTATGAAAAATAGAATTTAAAAATCTAATATTTTTACCTTACTTGTTGAAATAATATTTTTATTTTAGTGAGTTAAATATTATTGAAATGATTTTACTTGTTTTACTTTTTAAAAATGTGGCTACTAGAAAAAATTTAAGACATATGTGGCTCTTTACCATGTTTCGGAGGAACAGCACTCTTCATGGAGGGTTATTATACTGGTTTACTGATCAGAAAGTAAATAGTTATGTCCTTAACGTGACCAAGCCTCAGTAATAATGACACCTACCTCAAAGCTCTGTGACAAGAATGTGTTTGAAAATAAATGAAGAGTGCTCAGCAACAGTGCTTGGCACCTTGTAAATTAGTGCTCAAGACATGCCAGATATTGACACATCCCTGGCAGTCTTGTGGTTAAGACTCCATACTCTCTACAGAGTGGCATGGGTTTGATTCCTGGTTAGGGAAATAAGATTCCACTTATGACACCTCCAAAGGAGAAAAAAAAAGCTACCTCAAAATTCTATTGCCGTTACCACTGTGCCCTAAATCCCTGTTCCCTTCTGAAATTCTTTAATGATGTAATCATATCTAGTACTGGGCCTGTTTCTCTTTGGCATGGATTTGAAACACAAAGTTACCTTTTATATCTCCCTCAAGCACTGAAAATATGATACCTAGAGCATTGCCTAGGGGAAGTAATAAGATATTTACTTTTTCATCATGAAAGCGCTGAGTATGTACAGAAAGAAGTCGAATAATGATTTTCAAGGAGCCTTTAATTTCTGTTACATTTCAATCATACATGAAGATTTCATGAATTTTCATTATTTATCAGTCAGCAGTTTATGCAGTATTCATTACCATTTCTGGCTAGCCATCCATTTTGGCCAATTAAAGTATATCAATGCTGTTCTCAATATTTTATAATAATAAGTGAATATTGAAAATAATATTAATAATGTTAAAGTTTAGGTTTTATAAACCAAATTGTGACAAGGGACTTTTGTTAAACTAGCTAATTTTTAGATTCAGATGAATGGGTTATTAGACTCCAGTCAGTCCACTATGTAAACTTCCCTCACAGTGAGGGAAGGGAACATAATGTAAGAACTTGGATAAAACTGAGGAAACTGTTGAAGATTATCTAAAGACTAGGTGAAATGAGAGATTTGAGAGTCCCTTGGACTGCAAGGAGATCCAACCAGTCCATTCTGAAGGTGATCAGCCCTGGAATTTCTTTTGAGGGAATGATGCTGAAGCTGAAACTCCAGTACTTTGGCCACTTCATGTGAAAAGTTGACTCATTGGAAAAGACTCTGATGCTGGGAGGGATTGGGGGCAGCAACTTTTGCTTAGGTTGGTTCGTCCCCTGTCTCTTAGAGTGAATGTGAAAATGAAATTATTTGACAGAAAATGGGAACATAAGAGGACATGGTGCTATTACTATAAGCTGTAACTGTGATTTGATTTGGAGTGTCTTTATTAGTTCTTCTGCTATTGCAACTTGACCCAACCTGAGCTAAGTGGAAAGGTCCCCTGTGGCAGGAGTTCAGGCAGCTCAAAGAACCAGGAACTCAGGAGGTCTTTAATACAGACATTGCAACCTTTTCTATACATCTCTCATCTCTGCTTTTCTCTGCACTTTGGTTACCATTCTACACATTTTATCCACTAGACCTTTTGGTTTTTCCCATACAGTGACTAAGACTAGGAATGAACTCCGTGGCCCCTACCACTAATGCAGGAATTAACGTTAACTCACAGATTCGTCCCTGTGGTTGAAAAACTGAGCTGCAGGTCTGCAGAAGCCCCTTCCCTGGTAAACGGTCTTGAGAAATTCTCTACCCAGGAGAAATGCCATGAAAATGAAAGAATCCACTTACAACATTGTTAATGGGAAAAAAAAAAAAAAGCCCTTTATTAAAAAGCCACCCCGTCCCATATACACACGTTTCAAAACTTTACCAGTAAAGCGTAGAAGCATTTGGATTGCACAAAAAGGCGTTTAAACCATCTACGATTTTCAGATGTCGAGGTTCCCGAAAAGGAGGATCCTTGACTGGCCGGCCATGACAAAATGGCCGACTAAAAGCTGTTTTTTATGTTGTCAAATCACCACATATTTGCTTATAAAGTTAAAAGGTGCAAGGAACAGAAAGATCCCTGGTCCAGCTTTGCTTCTGGTGGAAGAATCACTGCCACCGCTTTAGCACTTTTCAAATGTTCCTTTGCTGCCAGAGTAAACAAGAATTAAGAATACGAGGCAACGGCGTCAGGACCCACCCTCTTGCCCTGGGTTGAATACCAACGCCCCCACGACAGCAAGCTGACTTTTGAAAATGTGGGAAACATCCGAAATACGACACATTTCTATTAAGCAAGTAGGGCTAACCCAACCGAAAGAAAACAAAACATTAGAGACCACAGATGGAGGACAGTCACCATCCAATTAAAAACAGGATGAAAAATCACAGGCTGGAGGAATGAGCCAACCGGCGAGCAAGGCGGGCCTTTTGAATGAGTTGCTAGCCCAATCGGAATATCCCGTAAGACTAAGAAACTGGCTGGGCTCAGTAGTGGTTGTTTTTGCTTTTCACAGGAGTGGGGCGGGGCCGGCGGAAATCTCAAGTACGCAAGCCTGCGGAAAGCGCTTGCACTTGCTGACCAGGAGGCCGAAAGACAGCGCAGGATAAGGGGCAGCCCACAGGAATGGGCTCAAACTCTGCGAACTCACAGCAACCCGTCTCCCGCTCTCACTGCTGTTCCTTGCGTAGTGCCAGCCATCTGCAACAACTCCCGCGCAAACCTACACTTTAATAAAAAGTCTAGAGAGCATAGGATACACAACATGGTAAGAACGAGTATACAGCTCTTTTTTTTGAGATCAGTGGTGGCTCTGAAAAGAGCCTTTTGGGTTTTAGAAGCAGACGAACTTTGCAACCTACTTCTTCTTGGGTGCAGCCTTCTTGGGCTTGGCAGCCTTGGGCTTGGCGGCCTTCGGCTTAACCGCCTTCGCCGCACTCTTGGCGGCCTTCTTTGGCTTCGCAGCCTTAGCTTTCTTGGGGCTCTTGGCCACTTTCTTGGTCACAGCAGCTGCGGCCGGCTTCTTCGCTTTCTTCGGGGTCTTCTTAGCAGTTTTCTTCCGGAGTGGCCGCGCCCGTAGCCTTCTTGGGCTTTTTTCGCCGCCCCGGCAGCCTTCTTAGGCTTGGCCGCGCCCGCCTTCTTCGCCTTGGGCTTGGCCTCCCCGGTGGCCGCCTTCTTGTTGAGCTTGAAAGAGCCGGAAGCCCCGGTGCCCTTGGTCTGCACCAGGGTGCCCTTGCTCACCAGACTCTTGAGACCTAGCTTGATGCGGCTGTTGTTTTTCTCCACATCGTAGCCGGCGGCCGCCAGTGCTTTCTTGAGCGCAGCCAGAGACACGCCACTGCGCTCCTTGGAGGCAGCGACAGCCTTGGTGATGAGCTCGGACACCGGAGGCCCGGACGCCTTCCGGCGCGCCCCAGCCGGCTTTTTGGCAGCCTTCTTCTTGACTGGGGTCTTCTCCGCAGGAGGTGCGGCAGCGGGAGCAGCTGGAGCAGTCTCCGACATGGTGAAGATCTAGGACTTGGTTACAAGTGGCAAAGCGCCGATGAAACTACGCTTGGGCCTGGCCGCCGTGTATATATAGAGCGCAGGCGCGCGCTGATTGGTGCTCCGGTCGCCCGCCTGGCTGGCAGGCTCTGAGCCGCCGCGATGCGCCCAAGTTGTGTTTGTTCTACTTCACAAAAGGGGGAAAATATTAAAATACCCTATACCAAATCACCCGAATTTGGTCAGGAAAGGATCCGAGAAGCCTCAGGCTTCGTGCTTTCCATTTATTTTGTTCACAATTACAAACACTACGCGTCCAGGAGTCCTCAACTCCCCCAACTCCTAGGGAAGTCCTGGGCAGTCGGAGACCACTTTCTGTTTTTCTTCTAAATTACCTGTTCGCTCCTTTGCCCCTGAAAGTTCTTTTTCTCAGGGGTGGTTGGGCACATGCTTCTCTTCTTTTGGGACCAAAAACGAAATGGTTTCCACCTAAATTTTCACCATAATTTTGTTTCTTCGCAAGGGAAGTAACACAGGTCCTCTGGAATTCTGCGTACAGACCCACAGGAACTGTGGACTGGGACCAGGATTCTGGGGCCAGTCCAAAGCAGTTAGAGCGGGATGGGAGGGGTTCGTAAGCTTTGGGGGTCCTGAGTGATGGGGGGTTAGAGACTTAAATCTTTGATTTGAAGACATTGAAACTCTATCAAATCCCTCTTTTCATAGATGGGGGCGGGGCACTCTTTTCACTTCTCCAAAGGCGAGAAATTGGGCTGTTTTTTAAAAGCTCTCAGGTTCCCCTCTGGGTTGTGCAAGGCGGGGGTCTGGCCCGCAAGAATAGGGATAATGAGGGAAGAAAGAAGACCCTCTTAAGCCTACAAATAACCCTCAATAGACTTAACAGTGAGGGACATTTAGATGATGATCGGTTTTCAAAGAAAGCAAGCATTTATTTATTTTTGTGTGCTGTAATAAGAAAATGAATTTCAGCACATGAAAATTCTACATTACTTCCAGTAACAATATCTAAACATATGTCATTTCACAGGGCACTTTGTAACTGGGAACTCAGAGATATAGATGGAAATAAAGCAACTGACAAGACCCACTTTTGACTTTTAAAATAAACTAGAGATTTTAAATAGAAATCGTGAAATGACAAAATTTTAAACAGACATAGAGGAAAAGTAATTAGAACAAATAAATTATTATGCCACTTTTTGCTGATAAGCTCACCTTTATCCCCTCTAAAACTGACTGTATGTATTCTATTCTGAAATTCACTATACTTCTACATCTAGATGGAAGTAGGTACTAAAGACATCAGTCTTAGATGTGATAATCAAAAAATGTGATAAATTAAGTTCAATGATAAATGAAACATGAGGCATTTTCTTTTAGACTAAGGATAACCCCATAATTTCACTGGATAACATTCTTTCAACATTTGGAAACTATGTCTACTACTGGTCATGTCCTCTGGGAATTAGCAACCTAATAAGATTAGTGATGGGTGAATTAGCAGCCATAGAAAATCACTTTAGACCTGCCATCCATCAGTGTGACTTTGGGCATAGGAATTGTAAGAACTCATTAAAAGTGTATGAACAACTAAAGCACCTTCATCATACAAATATATTTTGGCAAAAAAATAAAACAAGAACATGCAATTTGTTCTGATTCTATGTGCAGTG
Organism: Nanger dama; assembly: GCA_917880005.1. NCBI lineage: Eukaryota > Metazoa > Chordata > Mammalia > Artiodactyla > Bovidae > Nanger > Nanger dama. The sequence goes on along the minus strand of CAKJTW010000032.1, from coordinate 5,209,818 downwards.
AACCACCTGTTCATCTGAAACTCAGCTATGGGTGCATAACCAGCAGGAAAAGAGCTATGTAGAGTCTTGATTACTATGTCACTGAATTTCCCTTCAGTAGAATTTGGTGTCCCTTTTTGCAAATCGGGCTTCCCTGGTGGCCCAGCTGGTAAATAATCCACCTGCAATGCCAGAAACCTGAGTTTGATCCCTGGGCTGGGAAATTCCCCTGGAGAAGAGAATGTCTACCCACTCCAGTATTCTGGCCTAGAGAATTCCATGGACTGTATAGTCCATGGGATCACAGAGTTGGACAAGATTGAGCCACTTTCAGTTCACTTTTGCAAATCAGCAACCTGTAAATTTGATTACTGTGATTCAGTTTTCTGATATGACTACTCAGGTTTAATCAATCAAATCACATCTCTGTATGCAAACCTAAAGTCCAGAACCAGACACCAGCCACTCAAATTCTTGCTCCTAACCTCCTGGCCACACAGTGCAGGTCAGAGGCAGAAAAACACATAGACTTTCTCTCTAGATCCCTGTAACTAGTACTGAGAAAAGCCAAAAACAAAGATATTTCTTCATGTCTTTACAAGCTGTATCAGAGAATTCTCTACAAGTTCACTTCTGGTTCATGTAATGCTCCAAGGCCATGTTATACGATAAAATAAAATGTGGATATGTAAGTCACACACATAATTTTAAACCTTCTAATAGTCACAATGAAAAAAGTAAGAAGAAACAGGTAGATTTAACTTTAATAATGTATATTACTTAACTCAGTATATCCAAACTACTATCACTTCAATATGTAATTGATATTTCAAAAAATATGACCATTTCTATTCTTTTTATAGGGTAAATCTTCAAACTCTGGTGTGTATTTTACATTTGTAAATTTGCAGACTAGCCACATTACAAGTGGTCAGTGACCACATATGACTGACAACTTTCATATGGAACATCATGGCTTTAGAAAAGGTAACATTGACTTAATATTTACTTTTTGATTAGGCTCAGAGTATATAAAATTAGACCTTTCCTTGCAGAAGATTGATACACTAATAAGGGTTTTGTACAGTGGAGATGCAAATGAATTCTTTCTAGTAGAAAAGATAACCCCCAAAGTTATGATTGCATTGCCTAATAGGACGTTAACCAATTTTGTATCTGATCTTTCAGCTTTCCAGCATTCTTTCTTGCCCTGAACATATTTCATTCTCCTGTATCCTGCTTTGACCTTCTTTTGTCATTCTGCTAGTTCTGTCATTAATACGTAAATCATTCTTTGACCCATGTACAAGCTCACTATGCACAGTCTTTGTATGAGAGTCATGTTTTGAAAATTATACTTTGACATTGGTTAGTTGTCCTACAGGCTCTGAGTCAGAATCTTTAGAAACTATTTTAAAAGATGGGAAGATACAAAATTTTTTGACCATTTGCTTTAAAGTGACCTTAGAGCCTATAGATGTTCCAGGAAGTCTCAGGCTTTGAAATAAGATTAAACAAGCCCATGAGCTAAAAAAGTCCTATTAAAATTAGCTCTAGGGAAAATTCAGATTAAGGGTGTGGTCATTCCACTCAAAATTGATGGTTTCAAAATAGCCAGCCATAAACTGAGGACAGAGTTAAATATCTGCCTTGCAATAAATTGTGTATACTTGTATTTACACACATCCTGAATATTATGAGTTGGCTAATTTTGTTTTATCTTCTTCAGATCTGGAAAGCTGATGGACAAAGTTAAAGATGCAAAGCAGATTGTCAAGTGCAAATGGAGCTGGAGAGAGAGGCTCAAAGAGCAAGGTGCATTCAAAGGAGAGTGAAAGGAGTGGATGGGACAGGTGTATGGGTCAGGGACTGACAATCGATTTTTCTTTCACTTCCTCCTTCTACTTTGTCAGAATAGAATTCTGACTGCTTGTTGTAAGCCCCAACTGGGAGTGATTAAACATGCTTTTTCCTGACTCACCAAGAAAACTTTGGGCTGAGACTAAAGATTCTCCATCTTATTCCCTGGCACACTGTCAAAATACACTCCACAGAGAACGATAATAGTAAAGCACATAGTGGAAGCTCAATAAATAAATGGAGAGTATTATAAAAGGAACATTGCATGGGAAAATATATTTACCTAACATTTTGGAAATGCTGTTAGAATCACATAAAATGATACAAGAAACTAGGGCATTAATAGGCACCTTATTCTTCAAGCTTGTTTTCAAATAACTTTTAATGATTTCAAAAAGTCAGAACTACACTCAAAATGATTTATCAATAGCAGATATACCTCAGTTTAGGCCTCTAATGAAGGCAGTTATAAAGCCCAAGATGAAAATACATATGGGGAAGTAGCCTTAATCAGAATAAACACAGGGCCTTATACAATGACTATTTTGGAGGACACAAGGACATACAAATTTTGGTAGGTTTATTAGGACATACTTTTGCTTCTATTTCCCAGCTCATCACTATGCCATGTATGAGCTTTTCTCATATACTTACTAAGCACTTGTTAAGCAAAGGACACTAGAAGAGATAATAAAGGCAGAGATCAGCTAAGCAAAGTGTCTGTCTTAAGGAATTATATGTGGTGAGACTGACACAAGCATATTATCATACAGTGTGATAAGTCTGATAAAAGACACAAACCACTGTGAGAAAAAAAGAATAAAACCAAAAAGTGTTCTTGTGCCAGTTATACTTTTGCCTTCAAGTACTTACAAATACAACTGGGAAATTAAGACATCAGAGAACAGGTTAAAACAGTGGTTCTCAAACATTTAGATTTCAGGACCCCTTCACATTCCTAACAATTAGTAACCCACCTCCCATGTTTTGTTAATGTAAGTTATATATATATATTTAGATATTTACTATTTAAAAATTAAAACTGAGTATTAAACTTAATAATTCACATTTATATGATGTTTACTACCTATAAATTAATTATATGTATGAAAATTATATATAATTAATAAACATCATATAATCTTTTCATTTACATAATATTCTGAGAGGAGACCCTGGTGGCTCAAATGGTAAAGAGTCTGCTTGCAATGCAGGAGACCTGGGTTTGACCCCTGGGTCAGGAAGATCCCTTGGAGAAGGGAATGTTAACCTACTCCAGTATTTTTGCCTGGAGAATTCCATGGACAGAGGAACCTAGCAGGCTACTTATTGTCCAGGGAGTTGCAAAGAGTCAGACCCAACTGAATGACTCACTCACTCAGTCACGTAATACTATACATACTATATAGAGGTTTATATACCAAATACATAATAGTATAAATATATAGTACTAAATACATAATAGAGAGTTGGACTACAAAGAAGGCTGAGAGCCAAAGGATTGATGCTTTTGAACTGTGGTGTTGGAGAAGACTCTTGAGAGTTCCTTGGATTGCAAGGAGATCAAACCAGTTATCCTAAAAAAAATAACTGAATATTAATTGGAAGGACTGATGCTGAAGCTGACATTCCTATACTTTGACTACCTGATGCAAAGAGCCAACTCATTGGAAAGACTCGGAAAAACTGAGGGCAGAATGAGAAGGGAGTGACAAAGAATAAGATGGTTTGGTAGCATTACTAACTTGGTGGGTATGAGTTTGAGCAAACTCTGGGAAATAGCGAAGGACAGGGAAGTGTGCTGTAGTCCATGGCATTGCAAAGAGTTGGACACGACTTAGTGATCAAACGACAACAAAAATATACATTTACAACACAATGTTACATATAATATATATAGCACTGCACATTATAAATTTCATATACAAATCCATATATAGTATATATAAATGATATGTATTTAGTTGGTTTCCCATTTGAGCCACTAGGGAAGCCCACTAAATATATACTACTATGTATTTCCTATATAAATCTCTATATAGTACATATAATTCATATGTACTATATATGGGTTTATGTATGAAATATATAATATGTAATGCTATATATATATAAAACATTGTATTATAAATGTATGTATTATATATGTATTGCTATATATATAGTATGTTGTAAATATAAATGTGTTGTAAACATATATGTAATATGTGTAGTAGGTCAACTCAAAGAGTTCCTCATTCTCTACCTCATTCAAAATCCTGGCAGCCCCAGGCTAACCTGAGACTTGTAAGGCTGCCTGAAGGTGGAGAACACAGTCAAACTGTTAATGCAAGAGAGCAGAGGGAAAGACAGCAGCTTTGGGGCCCACACACTTCTTTTCAATACCAGTTCCTCCATTCACGAACTTGGTGATCCTGCCAAATCCTCAGGTTTTCCCCACTTTCATTTCATCCTCTGTAACACCCCTCCACCACCCATTTGTCCCAGGAATGTAGTGAGATAATGCACATACAATTCCTGGGCCTGGGCTGAGCACATAGTAAGTAGCCTCTTACTTGATCTTTATTTCCATTACATACTTGTCCCATAGGAGCCTCCTGTTTTGAGTTGACCTTAAGATAGTTGATAACGCACCTTATTTTGGACAAGTGGATAAGAGTAGACCAAGTCCAACAAGTTGGTTCTGTCTTTCCAGTTATGTAAACTTCTCCGGGTAGCTTCTGAAAGGTCACTGGACCTAGGAGCTAGCCCAAAGAATACCTCAAGAAGAAACTGTAATAAGAAGAGAAGCTAGTTTGCCCATCAGAGAAGGGAGATGTGTGTTGGGGAGTGGTAGGGAAGAACATAAAGCAAGATCAACACACCCACTCCAGAATCTACCCCACTGAGGTGCTGTTCTCGGAACTCATTCCTTGTGCAGAACACAAGAGGAAAAGTTATGATGACACACACAGTCACTCCTCCCCTGCATTTCCCATCTTAAGTGTGTGCACACTTTCAAGGTCAAGCAGGCAGGCAGAGCTGTCACGGAAAACTGCATGTTGTCGGTACTGAAGAGGGACCAAGGTATCAACACCCTTTCGTTTTTACTACTGAACTCACCTAAACCCTCTTAAGACTTCTGGTTGGAACCAAATTCTTACAGAATTACATTATCAAAGAATTTGTTGGGCTTCCCGGGTGGCTCAGATAGTAAAAAATCTGCCTGGGATGCAGAAGATCCAGGTTTGATTCCTATGTCAGGAAGATTCCCTGGAAAAGGGAATGGCTACCCACTCCAGTATTCTTGCCTGGAGAATCCGATGGACAGAGGAGCCTGGTGGGCTACTGTCCATGGGGTCACAATGTGTCAGACACGACTGAGCAAATGTTTCAGTTAAGACATAGATTTCTTATACTTCTCATGGTTAATGTAGTAGCACTTTCATATTTTCCTTTTAATTTTATAAAATATTTCAGGAAAAATACAGAGGTAGCATAATATATTTATCAAAAGGACTAGCTCAATATGGTAATGCCAGAGTTCAAATTCAATATTGCCATTGGATAAGTTTATTAACTCCTCTATGCCTCAGTTTTCTGAGTTTTCATCTATAAAGTGGCAATAATACTACCTGTTTTACAGGTTGCTATGAGAATTGATGAGTTAATATTTCTATAGTTCTAGGAAGCGTGCTGCCTTGTGAGTACAAAAATTTTTATATACATATATCTTTAAAAATTATTTTAAAAGTTATACACACATTCTTATAAACCCAGCATAGCACCATTCTTCACTGTTTGTTCAAAAGTGTCAATAATGCTAATAAAGATAACCATTAACTGAACACTTTCTATGCATCAGGCATTATATGCACTATTTTTATTCTGTCTTCACCACCATCCTATGACTACCATTAAAATTGTTATTGCTTTACCAATAAGGAAATAGAAATTGAGAATTCAGATTTCTCCTAGGACAGACTGATTATATCTCATGTACCCTGAACACACACACACACACTCACACCAACAAATATCAATTGATCTAGTCAAAGACCTTTGCTTTTCTATTACAAAGTGCATAAAATTAAAATACACCCACAATTATTAGTTACGTACTAGTCTGTTTGACGAGTTTTAGGTAGAAAACATTTTCACCCCTGCAACTAATTCTGCGTGAATATCATACCTTTTAGCAGAATCAAGTGTTTACAATACATCATGCTGTCTGTTCTGATGGACACTAGATGGCAATCCAAACCAACCAAAGCTTAATTTGGTGACCGCTATGTTATACTTTCCCCAGTCCCTTATGTAATTATTAACTTCTCCTGCTAAATTTGGGTTTTCCAGATGACAGTAGTAAAGATTTCGCCTGTCAGGAGACCAAGGTTCAATCCCTAGGTAGGAAAGAACCCTTGGAGATGGAAATAGAAATCCACTCCAGTATTCTTGCCTGGAAAATTCTCCATCCATGGAAGGTGGGCTAGTCCATGGGGATCACAAAAAATCAGACAAGATTGAGCAAGAGAAGTCAATCAGTCAGTGATAACAGCTTTCTGTCTCTTTCAGTGAACAGAAATTTTTATTCCTCTTTTCTTGACAAATGATCATCCTGATACCACTGGTTAGTCCCAAGACTTCAGCAGGTCTACAGGCAGGCAAGAATAAGGAAGGAATCAATAATCCCATATGGATTTTGGAAATAAGAAAATAATAAGACAGGCTCTACCCTTAGATTGGAATTTGGACGCTGGAGACCCAAGAAACGATATAGACTATGTCAGATGTGGTAAATGTCAGAGTGAACATGAAAAAGAGGAAACAGTCAATTTTACTTGAGGCTGGAAGTTAAACATAGACTCTTATAAAAGCAATTTTTAAAATGCTAAATTACTTTTCTCTCTCTTTTTAAAGTAAAAATGACCAGTGAGGAGGATGACAGAAAAAAAAAATACTATTGTACAAAGATAGCAACACTGGAACTCTCCCGGTTAAGGTGCATCAATTATGACAATGATGGTTATAATAATAATTGCAGTAACAAATTTATTATACTGTGTACTAATAAGGATTAAATGATGTAGAGGGCTTATGACTTAGCAACGTGCTTAAGAACAACCCAGCACCTTCAGTGTAACACACATGCCCCAAACAAATCCTCAAGAAGTGGACTGCACTAAAGTGTATATTGTATAAAAGTCCAATTAAAACTTTAATAAATGAATTTGCTCTGGCCTCAACCCTTCTGTGCCCAAAGGCATTTACAATGTAGGATGTCATTGACTCCAATAGACACTAGATGATGCTCCAAATTCACACTGCCCTTGATGGACTGCTCCTGGCTGCCTGGCTAAGTCGTCAATCATTAATTTTGGGTTGACATATTACCCAGAAAATTTCAGACTCATTCTTATACAGTCTCTTGATGGACAAAAATGATTATTACCTACAAATGATGTGATAATATTGAGAGGAGGTGAGAGTGGAGTAAGTGCCCAGAGTAGTCAAGCACTGGGTTGGCCAATAGGACCTTTGGAGTCAATATTCTATAAAGAGGAATACATTATCAAACGGACTAGAAACAAGTGCTTGATTCATTGACTTTTTCAACAGTTAATAAGGAGGAAAAGCACACATAACTACCCCCATAATGCGTACAGTTTAGAATAAAGGGGAAAATATAGGAGAAGAGAATGGACAGAAATGGTTTACATCTGTTGGTATAGTGTAGAGTAGAGACAAATGGAGGAAATGGCAAATTTTACCCTATCATGGGGGTAAATACCTTGCGGAGAAGTCACTTTAATTGTGTCATAAATGTGAGCAGCAAACTAGGCATAAGAACCCCAGGGACTTCCAGTCTGTCCAGTGGTTAAGACTCCACACTTGCAATGCAAGGGGCATGAGTTGCATCCCAGGTCGGGGACCTAAGATTCCACATGCTGTGTAGCATGGCCTAAGAAAAGTCCCTAGAATCCAGAGACCTAAAGAGACTGCATATGTTTTATCTTCTAAAATTATTATTAATTACGAAATAACCATTAACCACAACATAGGCAATCTGCAAGAGGATAGTGATCTGTCACCTGGTAGGGAGCAGCATCCTCAGGTTAAAAAAAAATGTCATTGATGATATTAATATTATATTTGGACAGGTAATAATAATACATATAATTTAGCCCTGATTATTTGCCAGGAACTTTGTTGAGGGCTTCATTTATCAACCTGGGGTTTCTTAAACTTAATTCTAAGTGTCATTTTGTGAAGTAGCTATTATCACCACCTCTTTACAAAACAAGAAAATTGAGACAGAGAGTTTAAGTGGCTTGCAATATAACTTTGCCTTACAGATTGATTATAAGTTATGTGCCCCTAAGGCACACACATATACTCATCAGAAATAAGATATAATAGGGTAGTTTACAAAAACTGTACTAAAGTGAGCAAGAGTAGACTTTGTTGTTTTTCTCATTGGTAATGAAAACAATATATATGGATAGTTTTCACTGGTAGATATTAAATATAGAAGACATTTTCTCAAAGTTTCTAAGGCTCTTGGAAGAGCTGAAAGATAACAATCGACAAAAATAGGCATTGCATTGGCCTTAAACTTTGTAAATGAGACACTTCATTGTGCTATGTCATTCGTTCTCATGGCACTCTAAACCAAAATAGTTTGTTCCTAATCTGTCAGATCTGTTATTATTACCCTCTAGGAGTGTCATTAGCTATTAAAAGCTGTAAAATGTCATTCATGTAGAGTATCATTTGGTGATCAAAGTTTATTATCCCCATTTCACAGATGAGCAATGTGAGGTTCAAAGAAGCCAGAATAAGGCCATAGTAAAGAAACATTTTTCCTTTTCTGTAGCTCTTTGGAGCTCTCCTCAGTTTACTAAATGGTATGCTGCCTGACTCATGAATCATTCAATAAAGTCAATTCAATTTTTAACATTTACTGTGTTGAATTTTGTTTTTTTAAACAGTAGATTAGAGACTGATTGGGGGCGGGGTGGTGGAATTTGGAGATGATGTCTAAAAGGTACTGAAAGGTTTTTTATGGAGGGGATGAAAAATGTCCTAAATTGATTGTGGTATGGTTGCTCACCTTTATGACTATACTAAAGCCTCGGAATTTTAAACTTAAAAGGATGAATTGTATGTAAGTGAATTTTATGTCTGTAAAGCTGTCACCTAGGAAAAAAAAAGTAATTGTACAGTCAACCCCCCATGTACTCATCATCAATGTTCAACATTTTCTTCACCCTATTTCATATTCCCACACTTTCCAAAATTTCCAAGTTTGAATTTTTTCTTGGATGGCAAAAATTTGCATATGTGCTTTTAAAGGTATCACTGTATTTACTAGGTATTTAAAGATTTTAGGAAAATCCTTTTTCCTAAATCTTTTTAATATCCTTTGGAGAAGTCTAAGACAGTAGTTCTCAAACTTTGTTGTCAGGGTGGGGGAGGGGGTTGATTAAAATCCCAGTGCCCTGGTGGCATTGCACAGTAATTAAACGGGTGTCCAGGGGCTATAGGAGAACATCTACAGGTTTTACGATTCTCCAGATGATTCCAATGAGCAGTAGTTCATGAAACGTAACTATGAAAGCTATGGAAGATACGGCAGTAGATAGGATCTAATCTGTTAAGCTTATGATTTAACTAAATTCTGATCAAAGAATAAAATGAAGTTTTTATGCAAAAAATATTCGTAAGTTGCATATCAAGATTGGCAAGTTGAACTTAAAAAATTTGAAAATGTGCACCTGAATATTCAAGTTATTCAATATTTAAATGGTAAATTTTAGATCATAAAATCATTAACTATATTCTCCTCAATCAGCATCCTCTCGGGATTTAAAAAACCAAAGAGACAGTTGTGTGACCGAGTGTTTCCCAAGCAGGTACTCTGGGTTTCAGGAGAGAGAGTTCAAGCGCAGGAGACCCATTTCTTTTCAGCAGCAGCCCCGGAAAAGGTTCCCACTGGCCAGGAAGTTTCATCTGGGATCCCCGGAGCCTCGGCAATGGCTCCAGGGTGACTTCTTGGATCATCCCCTTTCCCCGCCCTACCCAAGCGGCTGAAAAGCGCCGGGACGCGCGGTCCGAGTCGGGAAAATGGGCCCGCGAGCCCGGCCGGCACTTCTCCTCTTGATCCTCCTGCGGACTGCAGCCACGCAGGGGCGACCGCCGCGTGAGTCCGAGGCCTGCGGGCTGGAGAGGGGCGCGGCGGGGGAGGCAAAATCGAAACTAGCTTTTCTTAGCGCTTGGGAGTTCGCTAAGTTCGGAAGACTGCTCCGCCCTGTGCGCGGTGCCCTCCCCCAGCTTTTCCCGGGGGACAAGCGGGCCACAGGAGGTGCAGATGGGGTTAGGGGACCTCCGTCCCAAGACCTTGACCCCTCACTCCCCGCCCACTCCCCGTCCTTGCTGCCATGGCGTGGCGCTCGGAACCACCTACTCCTCCCAGCTTGGACGCTTTTAGAATAGAAATCTCTCATTGAAGTCGAGCTAGGATTAGGGGTCCTTGGCCTCCGATCTCGGTTTTCTTGTTTCTGGTGTTAACCGAAGAGACTTAGCACGCACGCACTGTTGATTGTGTCCTTTCACCCCAGATCACGCCCCAAACAGGAAGTTCTTCTCACCAAGGGCGACCTTGGCCGGAGTGCCCCCTCCGGTGTATCCACACCCGGGGGCTCTAAGGGCTGGGAGACAGGGCTGAGTAAACACACAGTGAAGGCCTCCAGTTTCCATTTCCGAATCACGGGCACAGACTGAGGAGGTTCTTGAGAGTTCGGCCAGAGGCTTTACTCTTGCAGATTGTTCTTTTGCTTGAAAAAATAACCTGCCTGATATTTTTGAACTTTTGAACTGAATCTCACAGTTCTTTTCAGCCTGGGGTTGTTAATTTGCAATGTTAATAGTATTGTATATAAAGGAGGCTAAAGAGATGATAGTTAGCATGTAAGACATTTACGTTTTAAATCACCTTCCTATCTGTGATCTGGTTTGACTCTACTCAGCCTTTGGGCGGTAGGAACTATTCATATCTTGATTTTACTAGTGGTTAACAACATCAGGTTAAATCCTTTCCCCAGGTTACAAAGAATTTAGACAGTCTGGTTTTCTGACATGAAGTACCACTGGTTGTAATCTTGGCTGACAGTGTTTGACCTCATTGTTGTCTGGCACAGCTCTGGATGCTTTATAAATTGACAGAACCACACTTGGAGGGTAGGTTGTATATGTATCCACACTTTATAGAAGATGGGAACAAAATAAGGCCTGCTCACCAGTAACTTTGTCAGTGTTACCCAGGGCTTTTCATAGTTGCGATTCTTAAAAGTTACTCTACATTAGAGGTTAAATCATAAAGTCTGATGAAGGAAAGTCTTCACTGACTACAAGTATATCAAGAGCAGGGCGCCGAGTCCTCTGATCCTTTGCCTTCGAGTTGATGGGATGACAATACACAAAGGGATAGAGAGCATCAGGGTAACCTGTGAAGCAAGGAGGTCAGGGTAGGCCACTGTCCCCGGCTGGGTTTGAGCAGGGACCTGAAGTAAGTAAGGGTGATGCTCACTGGCAGCAGCGCTTCCCAGACAGGCTAGGCCCGGCTTCCCAGACCGGGCAAGGATTTGCAACGTCAGCACTCACTGACATTTTTTGCTGTGGGGCCTGTCATGTGTACTGTAGCAGGGTCACTGTCCTTTACTCACTGGATGTTAGTACACTCCCCAGTCATGACAACCAAAAACGTCCCCAGGCATTGCCAGATGTCCCTAAGAAAATAAATGTCCTGACTGAAGAAAGATCAAGGGCTCCGGAGGCCCAGAACGGGTGATGAGTTCAGCAAAGGAACTATGGGCGAGTCCCCTAGGGCCTCACAGGTTGCAGTGTGGACTCCAAACCAGGAATGACGTGGGTCAAGAATACCTGTTGAAAAGATCCCTCTGGCTGCTCTATGGAAAGCAGAATGAAGTGATAAAAGAAAACCAGGGCGAAGCAGACAGGCAAGAGATGATGGACTGGGCCATGTGGAAGCAGAGGTGGTGGTGAGAAATAATTCTATTCTAAATTTATTTTAAAGGAAGTTGCTGAGGGATCTGTGAAGGTTCATATGATAGAGAAAAGTCAACATGGCTCTATTATTATTTTATCTTCTTTTTTTTATCAGCTTCAGCAACATGGGGATTGGTGGTATCATTGCCAAGGTGGTGACGGTAGAAGAAAGAGCAGTGTGGAGGCAACCAAGAGCCTGATTTTAGACTTATTCAAGTTTGAAATTCCAATGAGTCATCCAACTGGTGGTATCCACCAGTTTGGAGTCCACACTGCAACTGGTGGTATCATATAGGCAGAGTAGGAGAGTAAGAATCTAGAGTTCAGGGTCAGAGATCGAAATCTAGAAGTCAGCATTTAGTCATCCAACAAGTATGTATTAAGTATCGACTACATGCCAGACACTGTTCTAGGCATCGCAGATACACACTGAACTCTCACATTTAGAATTAAGGGAATGCGTAAGAAAACTCACACCTGCCAGAGGTCTGTGCCCTTGGGCTTTCTGGGTGTTTTTTTCACATTTGCATTTGATTTGGAACTGTTTTGATGCTGAAAGATACCCTGAGCTATTTATCAGCACATCTTCCAGCATTTAACAGCAAACATTTATAGGCAGACCTCAGACATATTGTGGGTTCAGTTTCAGACAACCACAATAAAAGGAATGTCATAAGAAAACAACTCAGACAAAGTTTTTGGTTTCCCAGTACATGCCCAAGTTGTGTTTACTACACTGTATGCTGCTAAGTGTATAACTGTATTGTCTTAAAAAACATACGTACCTTAATTTTAAAAAAGGTATTGCTAAAAAGTGTTATCCATCACCTGAACCTTCAGAGAGTCAAAATCGTTTTATAATAGTAACACCAAAGATCACTGATCACAGATCACCATAACAAGTAGAACAATAATGAAAATGTGGGAAATCTTGTAAGAATTACCAAAATGTGACACAGAGATATAAAAGTGAGCAAAGGCTGTTGGAAAAGTGTTACCGATAGACCTGCTTGACGTGGGGTTGCCAAAAACCAATTTGTTAAAAAAAACGCATTAGCTTCAAAGGGCCAAAAAAAAAAAAAAAAATGAGGTCGTCTGTACACAGGAAAGGGTTTAGAGATGGAAGTAGTGATAAAAACTGGACAATAATTCCTCTAGACTTGGATATGATTAGGTCTGAGCACCAACTCCCGAGCTCAACTACCCTAGCTAGACAGATCTCGGGATTTTCTAAAATCTGTTGTCCCCAAGGGAGGCTGCTGGAATTGTGAGTTCTGGGTCAAAGGCTGGGGGCTGCAAGTGGGTGGCAGCCCACATGGCATATGGAGGGTCTCGGGGGAAAAAGGGTAATGGGGAGGGAGGGCACCACCCACTTTCAGAGGGTGGGACCAGACACAGCTGGTTCGAGTAGATTCAGACCCTGTGTGGACTCCCAGTCTCCTATGCGGCTTGTTGCCCTCTCCCCAGGGTCACACTCTCTGCGCTTCCTCTTCATGGGCGCCTCCAAGCCAGACCTTGGGCTGCCCCTGTTTGAGGCTTTGGGCTACGTGGATGACCAGCTGTTCGTGTCCTATGATCATGAGAGTCGCCGTGCAGAGCGACGTGCCCCATGGCTCTGGGGCAGGGCCACCAGCCAGCTGTGGCTGCAGCTGAGTCAGAACCTGAAAGGCTGGGACCACATGTTCATCGTGGACTTCTGGACGATCATGGACAACCACAACCAAAGCAAGGGTGCGTGAAGAGCGGGCCTCACCTTCCCAAGGTGGGCGGGGTGTGTCCCTGCTTCACAGATGCATCATGAGGGAGGTTTGAGATCCTGGCTATTTGAGGTCCTGGGGGGCAGAGGAAAGGGCAAGTGTTTGCTTCCTGAGGTGGTCAGTCCCTGTAATGGTTCCTGTAATCCCTCTAAGGGCTTCCCTAGTGGCCCAGATGGTAAAGAATCCACCTACAGTGTGGAAGACCTGGGTTTGATTCCTGGGCTGGGAAGATCTCCTGGAGAAGGAAATGGCAACCCACTCCAGTATTCTTGCCTGGAGAATCCCACGGACACAGGAGCCTGGCAGGCTACAGTCCATAGGGTCGTCGCGAAGAGTCAGACACACACACAGTGGCGGAAACAGGGACCTGTTCCTTTGGTTTCAGTAACGAAGCTGGGGGCCTTGCCAGAGTCGCACACCCTGCAGGTGATCCTGGGCTGTGAGTTGCAAGAGGACAACAGCACCAGAGGGTTCTGGAAGTACGGATACGATGGGCAGGACCATCTAGAATTCCGGCCTGAGACACTGGATTGGAGAGCAGCAGAGCCCAGGGCCCAGGTCACCAAGCTGGAGTGGGAAGTGAACAAGATTCGGGCCAAGCAGAACAGGGCCTACCTGGATCGAGATTGCCCCGAGCAGCTGCTGCATTTGCTGGAGCTGGGGAGAGGGTCTCTGGAGCAGCAAGGTATGGCGGGAGCACTCTCTGGCCCTCTCATAATGGAGTGGAGGAGGGGTACAGGGTACAGGATCCCCAGCTGGCTAGGGATGGCTGATGTTTCAGAGATGGCTGATGCTGATGGATGTGACTCCCTGGGAAGGAACTGAGGTCTGAGTTTTCCACCTCGAGGTCTCCAGCTCTGAGGTTTCCCCTTACAGTTGAGATGTATCATCTAGCTGTGAGTCATGATTTTAATTTTTTTCCATGCACATAGCTAAAGAAGTAACTGTGATTTTTCTCTCGATTTAACCAAGAACCCTATGCCCATTTATAACCTTTAGTGATTCAGAGATGCCAATTTTCATATGAATGAATACCAAGGCAAGAAATTACCTAATGAGCAACCGGTCAGAGTAGCATAATCTTGAGGGGTCAAATCTACTTTCACAGAACATACTAGTAGTCATGAAGGCTGACTATCTGACAAGACCCCTTCCTACAAGAATATTTATCAGGTTGAACCAGGTGAAATTACTGAGAGTACATATTCAATCAGTTTTGATCCTCATAAGGGGCAATTTCAGGCTTCCCAAATGGCACTGGTGGTAAAGAATCCACTTGCCAATGCAGGAGCTATAAAAGACACAGGTTCAATCCCTGAGTTGGGAAGATCCCCTGAAGGAGGGCATGGCTACACACTCCAGTATTCTTGCCTGGAGAATCCCATGGACAGAGGAGCCTGGTGGGCTACAGTCCATAGGGTCCCAAAGAGTCAGACAAGACTGAAGTGACTTAACACGCACACACACAAGGGGTAGTTTCATTTGATTCAGCTTAAAGTATTAACAAAGAACATAGCACATGGGCAACAGGTATGCATATTTCCAAGTGGGACTGGAGAACAGGCTGCTCTGACTGACTGACCCACATCAGAACTGAATCATGTAACGTATTTTAGGACACAAAATGGTGGTGTGTCTTTCCTACAGCTTGCTCTGCCTGCACAGGGTGACTTCTTCCTCCAATCTGTAGGGAAAGGGAAGTGAAAGTTGTATAGAAAGGGAAGTGAAAGTGGTAAAGAAAGGAAGTGAATGTTTCGATCTTCTTGGCATGGGTAGGAAGGGTCCCTCTCCAGATCCTCCCTTCTTCCCGTCCAGCACCTCCTTTGGTGAAGGTGACTCATCACGTGACCTCTTCACTGACCACTCTTCGGTGTCGGGCTCTGAACTTCTACCCCCAGAACATCGCCATAAGGTGGCTGAAGGACAAGCAGTTCCTGGATACCAAGGACCTTAATCCAGAGGATGTGTTGCCCAGTGGGGATGGGACCTACCAGGCCTGGGTGGCCTTGGCCGTGCTCCCTGGGGAAGAGCATAGATACAGCTGCCACGTGGAGCACCCAGGCCTGGATCAGCCCCTCACTGTCACCTGGGGTATGGATGAGAGGCAGGGGCTGTGTTTGGGTGGGCTGGAGTTGGTCAACAGGGCAGCCAGGGAGGGTCTGCTCTGCGCTGGGGGCAGCGTCATGGGCTTTCATTTGCTTTTGCTGTTTTAGAACCCTCACTGTCTGGCACCCTGGTCACTGGAATCCTCAGTGGGATTGCTGTTTGCATCATCATCTTCCTTATTGGAATTTTGTTCAGAATCTTAAAGAGACGACAGTCTTCGGGTGAGTAGGAAGAAGGAGGAAGCCTCTTAGCACCATGGCTCCTAGGACACTCTCATCTTCCTGCAGGAACTGTGGCAGGTGGAGGCAAAGAGGATTTGGCATCCATGAGAAGCCCTCTCTTCTTTTTCTTTGGGAACCCTGGCACCTCCCTGGGAGCAGGAATTTCTTGCTGATTTCCCAATCTGATTTCCTTCAGAATGAAAGCTCCTAATTCAACAGACATCTGTTGAGTGCCTATTATTTGGCAAGGGGCTGTGTAAGGCACTGCAGGTTCTCTGAGGTTAAGTCACCATTGCTATTCTCAGAGCCCAAGTCTAGTAGGAAATGAAATCCATGAAACAGGTAAATGCAGTTAAAGACCCCTGAAGGTCCTATGAAGCAAATGTTCTTGGTGGGGTCAAGGGAAGGGAGGACCCCATTCATCTGGGGATCAACCACAGCTTCTGGATCTTGAAGAAGTAGGATTTCTTTAGGTAATGTTGAGGATGAGGGGAGCTCTGTGCTAGTGAAGCAACCGTGCACATGGGAGAGAGTAACACATGCTGGGGAGTGAGAAATTATCAATTTGACCCTTGACTTTACATACTTAGTCTGCATTTCTACTTCCTGAACATCTGTGGTGCAGGGGGAAAGGGGTAGACAGAAGCCAGCTCCTGCAGAGCCTTGGGGGCCTGTGGGTTGTTATGGGGATGGGGGCGGAGAGGGTCAATGCAGGGACTTAAATCAGCAAAGGGGGACCTAATCTCCACGGTATGGAGAGTGAGTTGTTAGGAAGTGAGATGGGAGGCACGGGGACCAGTTAGGAGATAGACCTAACTGGAGAGTGAGTTGTTAGGAAGTGAGATGGGAGGCAAGGAGACCAGTTAGGCAAGGAGACTCAGCATTTGCAGATGAGAGATTATAGCGCCTGAAATCCAGGGGTTCCTTGGAAAGAGAAGGGTCAGAGTTGAGATGAGTGGATGAGGGGGCAAGGGAGGATCCAAAGTCTGTGACGCCTGTTTCCTGGACTTGTCTTTGCAGGAGGAGCCGCTGTCAACTATGCCTTAGCCGAATGTGAATGAAGGGCAGCCTGCAGACCCTTGTGGGGGCGGAGACAGAACTCAAGACTCAGGGAGCACGTGCCCTTATGGCATTCTTCATGCACGGGACAGTTGGAACTAAGAAATGGGAATGTCTCAGGAACTATCTGTTCTTAGCCTTCTTTGTTCACTCTCGAAAAGTTCACCATCTAGGTTTCTGAGTTCCTGCTTCATAAAGGGCCCCAGCTGTGACTTCTGCCCCAGAAGCGGCTTTCCTGAATCCCAGACTACATTTAGAACCTACGTTGATTTCCTGCATCACCTCAGACTTCATACACCTACATCATCTCCTCTCCTAACTGTGGAACGAAGTTCCTTAAATCTGGGGGCAGGGTGGGGGGGGGTGTTGCTCGTGATTCCTTTAAACCTCTGAGAATAGCTTTGAACGTTCTCCTTAGGTCATACACTCTAATGCCCCTATCAGAATTTGGCACACACATTCAGGCAATTCCTGGACCCATTCAAGTTTCCGTTTAACCCTTCCTCTGTTATCGAGAACCCACTTGTCACCAAGCCCTGTGGTCTCTTCCATCAGAAGGAGATCTGGACTGTTGTACAGCCGTGAAGGCTGTGCCCTGCACAACCCAAGGAGACACCTTTTCCAGAAGAGGCATCCTTTCCTGGATGTTTGTGCCTATTAGGATAGTCTCCTCTAAAATGGGTGGGAAGTGTCTTGGGGAAGGATATCTTTTCCTAATTTGAGCAAATTCCTTAGATTAATGACACCTGCACTTTTGCAATACCTCTTCTGTATGCCAGGCTTGAAGTAGCACAGGATTTGATCTCTGCTCACACCATCTCCTTGTTCTGATAATGAAAATGATAATTAAGATGATGATGATAAAGATAAGGTGGCTGACATTTTAAAAGCTCTTACGTGGTGCCAGACTTAGTTCTCTGAGTGCCCATTTACATGCATTATCTCATATAGTTCTTACAATAGTTCTTTGACATCAGTACTATTATTCCCCCCCACCTTTTTTTTAAAGATGAAGAAAGTGAAGTTTAATATAGAGTATCTCACAGCTTGCCAGGGACAGAGATAGGTGTCAAATTCAGTCAGGCTGGCTCTTTGATCCAGCTCCTTGCTCCTACATTCAGATGATTAGATACTTGGACTAAGTGGGGAAAGAAGGAGATGGCTATGGAGATGGCTCTTCTCTTGTCTCACTGTCTGTATGCTCAGTGACTTTGATTCAAGTGAAGGGAAAAACAGCAGAAAACAGTCTCGGCCATGTTTCCTTTCAAGTTGCTGAGGGGAGAACCCTGGAGTGTGGCCACTAACTTCTCCACTGCCACACTGGCCAGCTCTGTCTGGCAGCACTCAAGGGACTGAGATTGGGAGGGTCAGTTAGTTACCATGTCGGACCTCACAGAGTCCTGCTCCAATTGGGACCACTAGGGTGTAGGCATTTCCCTCCATAAACTGGAGTAACTACTCTCATATTAAAGCTGGAAAAATGGAAAATAACTATACATATATACATGTGTGTGTGTGTGTATATCTATATATGTATACACACACTGGATAACTCATGTTTATTTCATGCTGCTATGGACAACTGGTGTTCAAGGCTCTGCTTTGGAGGTTGGAGGGCAGGTGCCTCAGACCAAATACAGCACAAAAGTTTGTTTGGTAGGGACTAAATTTGGGCAAAAATATCTCAACTATTTAAAACTTTTCTTTTTTTCTGGTTACGAAAGTTAAGTGGATAAAAGTACATATAATTTGTGCTTACTACAGAAAAGTATAAAATGAATTGAATTGAAACTGTCCTTCCATTAGCCCAAACTAACTCTATTAATGGTGTGTGTATTTCTTCTCAGTATTACTGCTATATTAAAATACATAAATTTATCAAATGCATAGATTTTAATAAATGCATAATTCATTGTACATGATTTTCCTGATGCATTTGTCCATCTTATGTATGTACTTAATCAACTTCATCTTTACATTATTTTGGGGACATTTTTACTGCTTCTATGGAGAAGGCAATAGCACCCTACTCCAGTACTCTTGCCTGGAAGATCCCATGGAGGGATCCCCATGGAGGAGCCTGGTAGGCTGCAGTCCATGGGGTTGCTAAGAGTCAGGCACGACTGAGCGACTTCACTTTTGCTTTTCACTTTCATGCATTGGAGAAGGAAATGGCAACCCACTCCAGTATTCTTGCCTGGAGAATCCCAGAGACAGAGGAGCCTGGTGGGCTTCTGTCTATGGGGTCGCACAGAGTCGGATACGACTGAAGCGACTTAGCAGCAGCAAACTGCTTCTAAGGGGTCATGTATCTTCCTTCATAGCTCAGTGGGTAAAGAATCTGCCTGCAAGACAGGAGACCTGGGTTGGAAAGATCCCCTGGAGAAGGAACTGGCAACCTACTCCAGTAATCTTGCCTGGAGAACTCCACAGACAGAGGAGCCTGGGAGGCTCGAGTCCATGGATTCAAAAGACTCTGACATGACTTAGCAACTAAACCACCACCATCACCGTACTGCTTCTAATTTTCTTTAATGTTTTATTTTCATTAAACTATAGTAGCTGAATTAATTGGTTTTCTTTACCCTAGAGACATTAGCACCTAAAGTGTAACACATTGGTCATTTTGCCTCCAAACCACGGTGGAAGCACAAATTCTTTCTCCTTAAATATTCTCCCATACTCAAAGCAGACTGCCAAAAATCTTCCTTGCTCATACTGTTTCCTACCTTATTAAGGATATACTAAAATTAATTAGGCAGCAGTTTATTTTCTGTTCTTTTTGTTTCACATAGGACAAAATTTCAAGAAACATTCTACTCTTCACAGTAACGCGTTTATTAACTGTAGCCTGTTAATTAAAAAAAAAAATAACTACAATTATAAACTTTCCATTTTCTTTCAGTGTTTTTTAGCTTAATTTTTCTGGCCTTGTTCAATTCTTAAGATCAGCTACATTTGAAAAGTCAGATCAATTAGTTCAGTTGCTCAATCGTGTCCAACTCTTTGTGACCCTGTGGACTGCAGCACACCAGGTTTTCCTGTCCATCACCAACTCTGCAAGCTTGCTCAAACTCATGTCCACTGAGTCGGTGATGCCATACAACCATCTCATCCTCTGTCGTCCCCTTCTCCTGCCTTCAATCTTTCCCAACATCAGGGTCTTTTCCAATGAGTCAGTTCTTCACATCAGGTGACCAAAGTATTGGAGTTTCAGCTTCAGCATCAGCACTTCCAATGAATATTCAGAATTGATTTCCTTTAGGATTGCCTGTTTGGATCTCCTTGCAGTCCAAGGGACTCTCAAGAGTCTTCTCCAACACCACGGTTCAAAGACATCAATTCTTTGACGCTCAGCTTTCTTTATGGTCCAACTCTCACATCCATATATGACTACTGGAAAACCATATGTTTGACTGGATGGGCTTTGGTCTGCAAAGTAATGTCTGTGCTTTTTATTTTGCTGTCTTGGTTGGTTATAGCTTTTCTTTCAGGCAGCAATCGTCTTTTATTTCGTAACTGCAGTCAGTATCTGCAGTGATTTTGGAATCCAAGAGAAGAAAGTGTCACTGTTTCCATTGTTTCCCCATCTATTTGCCATGAAGTGATGGGACTGGATGCCATGATCTTAATTTTTTTAATGTTGAGTTTTAAGCCAGCTTTTTCACTCTCCTCTTTCACTTTCATCAAAAGGCTCTTTAGTTCCTCTTTGCTTTCTGCCAGAAGGGTGGTGTCATCTGCATATCTGAGGTTATTGATAAGTTTCCTGGCAATGGCAATCTTGACTGCAGCTTGTGCTTCATCCATCCCGGCATTTTGCATGATGTACTCTGCATACAAGTTATAAGCAGGGTGACAATATACAGCCTTGACATACTCCTTTCCCAATTTGGAACCAGTCTGTGGTTCCATGTCTGGTTCTAACTGTTGCTTCTTGACCTGCATACAGGCTTCTCAAGAGGCAGGTATGGTGGTCTAGTATCCCATCTTTTTAAAAATTTTCCAGTTTGTTGTGATTTACATAGTCAAAGGCTTTAGCATAGTCAATGATGCCGAAGTGGATGTTTTTCTGGAATTCTCTTGCTTTTTCTATGATCCAGCAGACGTTGGCAATTTGACTTCTGGTTCCTCTGCCTTTCTAAATCAGATACCAACATTTAAATTACCTATTTTATTTTACCTCTGGCAAAAAAAACCACTTACAAGTTTGGTAGTAAGGAGAAGGGCGTCATCTGGTGGCCAACGCCAAAAGGTCACAGTAGTTTTATGACTAGAGTGAGTGGGGGTGGGGAGGGGGAGAGGGATAGGGCAAAGTCCTAAGGGGAAAGGAGGAAAGGAAAACACAAAAGACAAGTGTGGGCTGCTTAGGATCACCTTTGGAGAAAAGCCCCTGAAATTGTGAGAGGGCAAAGATGAAACTATTCACCAGGTATTTGAATTGCTGCAATCACAGGGCACTGTTGAGCTGCCTTAACTGGGAAAAGAACAGAAGAAAAACAAATCTGGTGAGGCCACCTGCCAGCAGTTGGTTAAGGCCTGCTGGGAGGTACAGGCAAAACTTGGTCTTGTGTTATAATAATATAGCCTTAGTGTGCTGTACACTTGATTCACATTCTTCATGTATACACACATACTTAAAAACAAAAAACTTTCTCTCAAATGCTGCAAGATTCTTATAAGCCACACACTCTAATCATGACTAGAATTTTAAAATGCATGACTTTAAGCACTGACGATATTTACAGATACCTCTAATTTTAATTTCTATGAACTTTGAGTCATCATTTGTTTCTACCCCATTTTTGAATAAGTGATTAATATGTAGATTTTAATACAGTATTAAATTATCTCATTGACTATTTTACTAAAAATCCTTGGTTGCCCTGACATCATGCATGCATTTATTACTTGGCCTAGAATGCATACTGGTATCTCACATATTTGGTTTCTGAATAATTTTCTAAGCTGTTTACTCATATATATGAGGGGTACATATAGTCTGCCTTAAGCAAATGCTTCTATAGCTTCTATTTCTTGGCTGGATGAAATTGTATTCTCAGTAAAGTCTTCTTTAGCATGAATATTTCCTGAAAGTAATTTTTTTTTTAAAGCTAATAGTTATTGAGTACTTACTAGACGCCAGGCCTTGTTCTAAATGTTAATTCCTCTGAAGAATCCTGTGACATGTATGCTCTTGTTATTCTGTTATCCTTATTTTGTTGTGTGGAAACCAAGGCACAGAGAGGTTAGTTAACTTGCTGAAGGTTACACAGCTGGAAAATGATTGTGCTGATTTTTTTTTTTCCAGCTAGCCTGGCTCAGAGTCAAATTCCTAACCAATACACAATATCTCTCTCTGAGTCAAAAAAACGTGTGGTTGATGCCACTGCATCTTTTATGATACTCCTTTAAGTAACCATTCTGATGCCTAGAGACCATACGTTGGATATTTCCTGAGTGAGGAGAGGACCAGTTTTAACATTTCAGAATGTTTTGTTTCACACAGGCCAAAATTTCAAGAAACATTCTACTCTTCACATTAACACATTTATTAACTGTGGCCTGTTAATTTTTAAAATAACCAGTTATAAAATCTCAATTTTCTATAATTTTTCATAAATATTTGGGAACTTTATTTTCTTTTCACACACAAAATTCTAACTATCAATTCACATTTCTGTTTATTTTCTTTATCATTCAGGGAGTATCACAGTTTGGGTAGCCTTGAAGCACATGTGAATCATTTCTTCACCAGATTTGGGTAGAAAGTATTGTTATTTAAAAAAAAAAAAATCAAATTCTGGCTTTTAGAATTTTGCTCTTTTCAGGGCATTTGGTGAGGCGCTGAGCATAATACCAATACCTGTATAAACTTCAGTGAAAGTCTTGTCAGTTAACCTTACTCTGCAAGTCCAAGAACTAGCCCAGATTTTATTCTGTAAACAGAGTGACCACATGACATTTTCATAAAACAGTCAGCAAGAAACTTGGTTAATGCCAATGGAGCTTCACTCAGTGTGTAGGAAAACATCTATTTTAAACATAGGTGTAACAAAGATCTTTCCTTTGTGTACTTTTGGGTTCACAGTTTCTACCGCTAAACAAATGCAAAATCCTTTCTTTGTGCTTTGTGCGTGTGATTAAGAAAGTATTCCATGGAATTTTTAAAATCAAATTTAACTACAAATGTGTTTATAAAGATTTTGAAACAATTGTTTAAGACAGAATGATATTAGAAACTTGCTTGTCCAAATAGCATTTTCTTCAGTAGGTCAAAATGTGTTAAGAATATTTAGAGGAGAAAGCCCACACAGGACAGCAGGCCTAAAAGTGCAAATGCCAACAACTTTTAAAAAAGAGTTTGAACTAAAGAGAAAATGCAGGGTGGTTAGGATTTGGCACTTTGACTGCCATCACCTAGGTTCAGTCCCTGGATGGGAAACTGAGATCCTGCAAGACATGCAGTGCAGCCAAAATGGAAAAAATAAAATCAAATAAAGAGGGAAAAGTAAGAACATTTTCTTAAAATGGTAAGGAGAGGAAATGAGGAAAATAGGGAGAGACACAGTAGATGTATATTATGGAACCAAAAACACACCAATGGGAATGACAGGAAAATGAATAATTAGAAAATAGGCCATACCAAAGTAAAAATTAGTTGACTGAAATGGAATGATATGAGCAGTACAAGTGAAAGAAAGTTGCTCAGTCATGTCTGATTCTTTGGGACCCCATGGACTGTAACCTACCAGGCTCTTCCGTCCATGGGATTTTCCAGGCAAGAATACTGTAGTGGATTGCCATTTCCTTCTCCAGGAGATCTTCCCGAGCCAGGGATTGAACCTGGGTCTCTCGCATGGTAGGCAGACATTTTACCATCTGAACCACCAGGAAATCCATTATCATTATGGAATGATATTCATAAATATAAATATATATATTCCTGAACTCTAGTATTTTGACTGAGTTTGTGATGGGTGGTTCTGAGCATTGTATCTTTTTAGAAGATGTTTGATTAACATCACTGTTTTATTTGTTGAAATATTTAATGTATCCACTTAGCCACAACTTGCTTGCAAGGTTTTAATTTGTAGGGTCTTAGTCACATAAATGGGGTTCTGTGATGCAAGGTTCACTTGGAGGATGAGTTCCAGGTGACCCACTCTCTTCCAAGCCACAGGACCAAGCAACACCTGGCTCCTAGAGCAGGATACATTTTTAAACATAAATCTATATGTGTATACCTTTTAAATGAAGAAGGAATTCATAGGGCCTGGACTCCATCTTAGGCCTGTTAATGCTGATCACGCTCAGCCCTTTCCAATGGACTCTGAACTCTGTATTTAGTGCTTATGAAAACAACAGAAGGATAAGACCCCCTCCAGACCAGGGAACCTTGAAGATCATATATAGGTTACTCATCGCCTAAGAGAAAACATACACTAATCACCCCTTCCTCCAGACAGGCTATAAGTTTTTCTGTATCTATCGGAGTGTAACCTCAGGTTTATTGATTATTGGCTAATTGTTTGACTGAGCACATGAGCACATAACACGTGAATGATGGGATTGTATTTTCCTTGGTTTATGTAAGTCTCAAGGAATTTGGAGTGGTGGGTTCAGACACGTACACATGGGGTATAAACGATTTTCACAAATGCTGGTCGGGGTCCTTGGCTAAGAGGAGACACTGCCTTGGGCCTGCTGGTGAAATAAACTGTATTCCACTATCTGCATTGTCTTTCTGAGTGAGTTTGTTTCCTAGGACGCGTGGCTACAACATAAATATTTCTGTTCTGACAGTCATGGCTTTTTGAGTCAATATCATTGAGAAATGTTTAGAAAAGAAGAAATTGGGAAAAGAAAATAAGAAAAAAGGAACTATATTGTACCTTCATGAATTAAAAAGCGTGTACAGATTTCATGTTTACATATGAACTCTGACCTCATACTTTTCCTCCGTAAGGTTTGACATTTCTTCCTAGTTAAGTTTCCTTTATAAGGTGCAGGTTCATAGTGGGAGAGGGTGTTGAAAGTCAGGAGTTAAAAAACTCTCAATTTGGGGCAGAAAAATGCAACCTCATCTAATTATTTTAGAAGTGATATAAACCCTGTGCCATGGAGAGCTTTCCTGACTTCTCCTGGGTCTTTCCTCTCCATTACTGGGTCTCTTCTCCTTTTTGCCTAAATCTGATGTTATAGTGTAAGGCCATATTCTCATTCTAAGTCTCACCAATAGACATTTATCTATTAACTGGGGTTGGAGTGGGGTGGAGGGGAGAAGTCTTTTTCTTTTTCAATTTAACTAAAGTGACTCTTACTGTGGAAATTTTAAAATGCTGCAACTGGAAACTAAAGAGAAACTTTTTGATTGAGAAGTCCTTCTCAAACCATATTCATATCCAATTCTGTTCTATTTTGCTTAACAACAAAACAAAACAAAAAGACCAGGGACTAGCCTGTCCATAACCCTCTGTAATCTAATCAAAAGCCTCCCAGGTGAGGGCCCTGTAGGCTTAGAAATGACCTCAATCAAGCATTAGCCCCATCCTCCTATTAATCCCCAACTCTACAAAACATCCGGGAGAAGGCAATGGCACCCCACTCCAGTACTCTTGCCTGGAAAATCCCCAGGACTGCAGAGCCTGGTGGGCTGCGGTCTATGGGGTCGCACAGAGTCGGACACGATTGAAGCGACTTAGCAGCAGCAGCAGCAGCTACAGAACATGTATTCTGGTCTCTAAAACTGAAGAAGATTGAGAAAGGATTAATGGAAAAGAGAAAGGAACTTTAAAGAATTGAAGACCAATTAGACAGGTGCAGAGGGCCAGGAAGCGGGTCCAGGGGCAACTGATTACTGAAGCTTACCTTTAAGTTCCTTCTCTCACATGTATTTGCCGAAAAAGGCGTCATGCAGTACATGTTTGAATGGAGAAATTTGCAATTGTTTTTCTATTTTTTTAGTGTTTCCATACACAGGAGTTTTAGTACCAGAGCCTCTTCATGGCCAGGCTTATAGTTTGTCTCATTAAAATGCGGCCTTTAAAATTGAAACATTAAAAGAACTGAAAGGGAAAGTCCCCGTCACCTATAATTCTACGTTCCTTTACATATTATTTTCACATTTCCCAAGGAACCATTATCTAATTTATTAGTTTTGCTTGCTCATGCTCAGTCGTGTAGGACTCTGCGACCTCATGGATTGTAGCCTGCCAGGTTCCTATGTCCATGGGATTTCCCAGGCAAGAATGCTGGAGTGCGTTGCCATTTGCTTCTCCAGGGGATCTTCTCCATTCAGGGATGGAACCCGCGTCTCGTGCCTTGGTAGACGAATTCTTTACCACCGAGCCACCTGAGAAGCCCTAATTTGTTAGTTACCAAGCTATGACTGAAGGCAGAAGAAGAGGACGAGATGGCTGGATGGGATCACTTATTCAATGGACATGAATTCCAGCAAGTTCAGGGAGATGGTGAAGGTCGCAAAGAGTCGGACACGACTGAGTGACTGGACAACAGCAACAAAAAGTTATGAAAAGGAAATTTGAAGTGGAGCTCTTTGCTCCATATCCTTGAGCTGAGAAGACAACACTCAACTTGCAAATAGGCACAGGAAAAAAGTGCAAGACAAAAGAGAAACTAAAGCTTTCATTCGATTGAAGGCCACCTCCCCTGCCAGGACCTCACTGAAGACCGAGGTTTCCTGACCAATGAAAACACAGAAATGTTAATAACCTCCTCCTTGCCCCACCCCCTGATGACCCAATTTGGAAAAGCCGCCTGAGCGCATTGTTTTCAATCAGGTCCGCTAGAATGCTATTTAAAGGGCAGTGTAAAGGCAGTAGTTATTACGGTAGCAGTCATGTCTGGCCGTGGTAAGGGCGGAAAAGGCCTTGGGAAGGGGGGCGCTAAGCGCCATCGCAAAGTCTTGCGGGACAACATCCAGGGTATTACTAAGCCGGCTATTCGACGTCTAGCTCGTCGTGGAGGCGTCAAACGTATCTCCGGTCTTATCTACGAAGAGACTCGTGGGGTGCTTAAAGTGTTTTTGGAAAATGTGATCCGGGACGCAGTCACCTACACGGAGCACGCCAAGCGCAAGACTGTTACCGCCATGGACGTGGTCTACGCGCTCAAACGTCAGGGCCGTACCCTTTACGGTTTTGGTGGTTGAGCAGAGTATCTACTTGGAACATTTACGAGAAACTAAAGGCCCTTTTCAGGGCCGCCCAAATGTTCTCTAAAGAGCTGTTTGACGTTACTGAGATGTGAGTAAGGAAGTATTTTAAGTGTGAAAGGGAGCTGCTTTAATGCAGTTTCATACAATTTCCGAGGGTTTGGGAAGTGTGCTTTTTTTCATAATGGAAATAGGGTTTTAGGCGCGGTAAAATAACCACCAACAAAAATATTTGCTCTTGGAAGTTTTGTGCGTTTCGACGTCCAACCTTCAAACTAGTTGCCTGGCGGTTTTAATGGCACAAAGCTTCGCATTACCGCCCACACAATACATAGCTATGTAAATGAGGGCTCTTTGCGGACAAGCTTTCATTGGCCGATTATCACTGTGCGTTACCAAGCTGGTTTCCTGTTAGCCAAGGCATAGAGCTTCATAAGGGTATCCGGAACAATCCGATTTATGCTCGGCTCTGAAGGGCGCTGGAACAAAGGCGCGGAGTGGTCTAACCGGTTCCGCACAGGTTTGTGTAATGCTTGGCAGCCGGCCCACTGCTGGGTGGGATGAAGCCAGCCTTCTTTTCCTCTGCGGTGAGTCTCGGGTACAGAAAATGGTCTCAACTGCCTTTTTCGGCGAGTGAAGAATTTTCCTTCACTATCCCAACTCCATAAAACAGTGGCCACTTTACCCAAAGTTCTGAGCTATGGCTGATTCTATACAAATCGAGACTATTGTGTTTAGTTATTTTCCATACAGGAAGTAATTTTTCTTCAGAGGTCCGATTATACAAATGAATTCAGACAGTATATGTCCTAGTGAATCATCTGTATAGCATGGCTGTGTGTGAAACTGCTTACATAGTATTGCATTGACTTTGTTCGAAGTCGCCCCAAATACCAAGGCCCCAAACAAGATGAACAGTATAAATATAGTATTTTCGAGGATCTTTAAATAAGGCTAAATTACAAATTAGGTAAAAACAAACTAAACTGTTTAAAGTGAAAACGATGCTTTTCCTAATACAAGCAGGTTTGGATTTAAAGGTTACATTGAACCTCCAACATCTATACATCGTTTAACATTTTTCAGCCTGTGTAGAGCAATATGAACGAGACTCCCTCTCTTCACTGACAACCACAATTATATTAAGACTACATTACAAAATCAAATTTTAATAAATGTTTAACATATAGAAAATCTGCTTTCATAGTAACAAAGACAAAATTTTCAATATTCTTACAAATTGTAAAACGAAAACGTTTGATTTACACAAAATCACAGTGGAAAAATGTTTAAATAAGTAAAAAAGAAAAAAACTTCCCACTAACCCAAATTGAGACCTTGGTTTCCCTACATTAACCCCTGTTAAGTCCATGGATACGGAGTTCAGAACCCTTATACAGAATGATACATAAAAATACATATTGGAGTAGAATTAGGTGAAGAAAAGAAACAAAACATGGTAAAACATAGTTGAGGCATGGGACAGATCGCCACTCAGAAACTAGGCCTAAATTTTAAAAGTAGTAGCTCTCGAAAAGGGATTCTCTAGTGGTGCAAATGGTAAAGAATATGCCTGCTAATGCAAGATACCTGGGTTTGATCCCTGGATCGGGAAGATGCTCCTAGAAGAGAATGGCTGCCCCTTCCAGTATTCTAAGAGTATTTAAGAACTTAAGGAATGTGCCCTGATTTTGTTAGGATGGACAATTCTCTGGAATTGGACACTACTCACGCTGAAGTATCTGTACTGTATGTCCAATAAGATACACTTCACATCACAGGTTCATTTATCAAATACTTAGAACCAGTAGTCTTCCAGAGACTTCTGGAAATGATGTTACACTCTCCTAAAATCACTTAGATGGCTCTGAAAAGAGCCTTTGGGTTCTATGAAAACTGGTGAAGAAGTGTTACTTCTTGATTGTTGCTTTCCTAGTATTAGTTTTCTGCTGGGTCAGTTTAGGCTTCCCAGTTTTGGGCTTTCCTGCCCTGGCCTTCGCTGGACTCTTCCGTTGTTTGCATTTGATTCTTTTAGTTCGCCCCGCCCCGTTCCTAGCAGCTATCTGAGCAGCCATGGGCCTCGGCTTTTTAGCTCTTTTGTTGGCTTTACCATTCTTTGGAGACTTTGAATCTCTGGATAAGACCGGCTTCCTACTTTTCGCAGAAGCAGGTTTTTTAACTTTTCCCTTACTAAGCTCAGGAGGAGCCTTCTTGCTGAGTTAAAAGAGCCAGACGCACTGGTACCCCTAGTCTGTACCAGGATTCCCTTGCTCACCAGGCCTTTGAGACCGAGCTTGATGCGACTATTGTTTCTCTCCACGTCGTAACCTGCAGCTGATAGCGCTTTTTCAGCGCAGCCAAGTACTTGCCAGCTCTCTCCTGGGGAGACCAAAAGTGCCTCAGTAATCAACTTGGACACTAATGCGCTCGCTGTTTTCCGATTCACACCTGTCAAGTCAACTGGCTTCTTTACCCCCTTCCTCGCTTGAGGTTTGTCCACGGAAGCCGTAACCTGGTCGGCTGGAGCGGCAGGAGCCGTCTCAGACCTAACAGCAAAGAAGAACACAACATAACACCATAAAGTGTCGCGGGTTCCGGGGAGGAGGAGAAAGAGGAGAAAGACCTCAGGGCCTTATATAGGGCAGGACGCGCTGTGATTGGTTCATCGCTCAGGTACCGCCCCTGCCCCTTGGGGGAGGAGCATTTGTGTTTGTTTCACTTCCAAAAGTTGAATACCTCAAAAATCTCTTGCACGGAATTGCCCAGGTTCTACTGCCGATTAATCCATAGAGATACAGATTTCAGAAGCCTTTTCAATTTGTAATGGAAAATGACTCTGCATGCCAAAGCTATTCAATAAAGCTCTCAATTGTCACCAAAATTTAAAGAGAAGAACAAACCTTCCTCTTTTCCATGTAAATATAAAAGTAATTTTACAGGAAAGACTTATCTCATGTTTCCTGAGTGGTCTTCCAAATGGTTGGCTTCCAGTCGGTGGAAAAAATAAATTATTCATACCTTTATTCTAGTTGAAAATTATTTATGTACATGAGGGAAGTAACACAGATATATTAGAAGTCTCACTGCAGACTTGAAAGATGCTTTTAAAATTGTTGAGAAAACTTCAGGGTACCACCTTATTTGGGCAAACACAATCTAATAAACCATGATCTACAGGCATGTGGATTGTTTGTGACTAAAACAACTTCTTAGTCTCTACAGCTTGATAGCAGACCCTCAAGCATGAAGTAAATAATACAAATCTCACACATGATGTCTGCTTGGCCAAAATCAAGTCCCCTTGTGGCTGGCGTCCTAAACTGAGTTTTGTTTTTGGTTTTGTTACTTGAAACCTTACCCCTATGCCCACCCCCATCTCCTTGACACTTCACTGTAAAAATAAAAGAAGAAACAGATACAATCCCTCCCCTTAATATAAAATGTGAGGCAGGAACCCTGATATGAAGAGCTCATTGGAAACCACAGACACAGATCTCTAAAAGGACTGGCCTGGCAGGTGTGTCTACAGAGCTGTGGGGAAAGAATGATTATGATAATGTAATACTTCTGAAATACTTCAGAGGAAATCAGATGATGAGACTTGCAAATTTATGATTGCAAGAAATAGAAAATAGAAAAAAATTTTTCTATTTTTTAAAATAGAAAAATCTCTCTCACTCTCTTTGCTTCGAATCCATGTGCCCACATGTGCACCTACAGACAAACATCTGAAACAAAAACTCTGAAAACAATGCTACCTTTAGGGCTCTCTGATATATTTTAATCTAGTTTATTTTTTTAAAATGCTGGTTGTAAGTCATGAGATTGAGTTCACAGCCTACTAATACAATCTGACCCTTTGAAAATTTTTTTCTCCTTAGATTACGTTTTACTGAGGAGTCTCTTTTAACGTGTATTTGGTTTCCCTGAACTTTGGTGATCCCTTAGAGGTTGTGCCATTAAATGTCAGTGATTTAGAGTTGGATTATGGAATGGACAGAATATATCATTACTGTAAAAATAACAGAGAATGGAATTTAAAAAATTCTTAGATTCCATAATTTAACATTCATAGAAAACAAAGACTCATATTTTGCATTATAAATCTAAAATATACCATAAAAACAAGCTCATACATATGTACAGTATATATGTGAGAATCGTTGTCCCAAGTATTTTCCCTCAAAAATAAAAAAAAAAATGTGGGAATTTATTTTATATATGAGGAATCTGAGTCACAGAAAAGTCACATGACTTGCCTAAAATCTTAGAGCTAGTGAGCAGGAAAGCTAGGACTTTATTTCAAGAAGTCTGTCTTCAAAAGGCTCTGCTTCTCCCATCTCACTCTTAAGTCTTCTCAGGCTACTCAAACAAAATAGACTGGTGGCTTAAACAATAGAAATTTATTTCTTAACAACTTTGGAGGCTAGAAAAGGCCAAGGTGCCAGTATGGTCAGGTTCCGGTGACACCTCTTTTCCTGTCCTGTAGATGGCTTCCTTCTTGCTGTGTCCTTACACAGTCTTTCTTTAGTGCATGCGCACCGGAAGAGTGATGGCTCCCTTTTTCTCTTGTGAGACCTGGAATCCTATTGGATTAGGACCCATCTTTATGACCTCTTTAACCTAAATTACCTCCTAAAAGCTCTGTCTCCAAATATAGTTACAAAGGGGCTTGGGGTCTCAGCAAATGAATTTGAAGAGGGGCAGTGCATAAGTCAATCCATAGCGACACTTTTCTCATGTACTGGTTAGGAGGCTTATATGAGACAAGGTAGGTAAAAGTAGTTTTAGTTACATAGGGCCAAACATGGTTCATTATTCCAGCATTGTCCTGGACAGAGGAGGCACCTAATAAATAGTTGTTTCTTGATCTTAACCTAGGATCCTACCTACTTATTCTTTACATGGTGCTTTCCCATGGAATGATTGCAGTCATGTCCACTATTTTACAGCAGTTTATTTTTTGGGGGTCATGGCTAATAAAAGCATGGGGAAAAATACTACTTCCACTCATAATAAAGGAAATTACAATTCAATTTTTTTTAATCTATCTGGTTAACAATGCTTTAAAAGTGTTCTCAGTAAAAATGACAGCTATGAAAACAAGAATTTTTAAATTATACTGGGATTATAAACTGGCATAGTCCTTATGAAAGGTAATTTGACAATGTATATGGTAAGAATATTAAAAAATGATTTTACCTTGAGATTTAGTATTCTACTTATAGAACTCTATTCTAAGGAAATAAATATTTAAACAAAGATTTACATACAAAGAAGTGTGACCTATACGATTTATAATGCATAAAAATGGAACTCAATCTAAATAGCCAGTAACAGACGACTACTTGCATAAGTAATAACCCATTTAAACCCATTTAAAAATGTGTTTCTAGGCATATTACCTAGAAAACTCAATATGTGTACATATATAGCATGAAACTTAAATTTGGTTTTTAAATGACATATATTTTTATAGGTGAATCTCATATATGTTCATATATTCATAGGTCTTATATGCATATAGAAAAGAGATAACTAAGATTTGTTTTAATTTTCTGTTACGTATTTTTCTTCTTGCAAATTTCTCAAATGACAATTTAATATTTTTATACTCAAAATAAATGCTTTAGCCAGGTTCTCATTAATTTTCTATGATTGTTGAAAATATCTTTTATCTGCTTCTGGTATCAGTCATTTTCATTGACTTATTTTTGAGATATAATGAAGTCCAGCCGTGACCAGTAGTGGGAAAATACTTTTCTAAAGCCCATTTGCTGCTCCTGTAAAAAGAGAGATTGATTGATTAATTCACTTCTATAATTCATCAAATATCTGATACTGACTCAGAACAACAATAATCACAATGGCTAATGTTCTTTGGGTGTTTGTTCTGTGCTGGGCAGTGCTCTAACCACTTTATAGGTACCAATGCATTTATTCTTGCACAAGCTTCTGAGGTACCTATAATGGTACTCCGTGGTTTATAGTTGAGGAAATTAAGGCTCGGAGAGATTGAGTTTCCCAGGTGGGACAGCTGTTGGATGGTGTGCCATCCTCTACAGTAAACCCAAACCCTCCAGTGCTTGAGTCTGTGTGCACTCGTAAATAAAAGATAAGCATGATCTAGTTAGTGTCTAGTAAGTCAGGCTTGAGTTAAGTCTTGAAGGGCGGGTAGTCATTTATCAGGTGAGGAAAGAGTGTTAGGGCTTTCACAAAGGAGACACAGTGACAAAGGCCAGGTGGTGGGGATTTTCTAGGGTGAGGTGCTTTGTGGTGAGCCTTGTGGAACCGCTTGTGAGGAATGAGGAAGATGCTTGCATGATGACAGGTTGATGAGTTCCAGCTTGTTATTCCCACGTTAAGCAGTTTTAACAGTTCCCAGAAGCCTCCCTTCTCTCAGATGCTCATTCCTCTAGGCTGCTGGCCGATGAAGTCATTCCCCACTTTTAAATAAGCCAAATCACACATCTAATGGAAATATACCCAAATGCTTAGTCTCTTTCTTGGGTTGTTACAAAGTGTATTTTCCAACTCCTCTTCGGGTGCTAGAAGAAGAGACAAGTACTCAAGACACTTCAAAAGTAGAATGTATAAGGCTTTGATTTCTCTTCTTTTTCTCATTCCTGGGTCTTCCTCCAAGAGCTGGGTAAGCACTTTGCAACTAACATTTTACTGTTTGAGAATAAACTGAGTTAACAGAGGAAAGCACTTAAGACTAGTAGCTGGCTCATATTAAGTGCTACACTAGTATTAGCTACTCTTGTTATATTGAATATTTTAATGAGTGCTAAAGTGCAAATTTTATCTACCGATCCTCTTGAGTCCCCTGTTTTACGTTTTCCCTTTCCATAGCACTAATTCCTTTCTCATATTCTATATAATTACTTATTGTAACTATTGCTTGTTGCCTGTCTTCCCTGGCTGAGAAGTAAACGCCAAGAGGACAGTGACTTTGTCTTTTTCCAAGAGATCATCACTGAAGATGGCTCCTTAGCCTCTGAACAAACAAGAACCAGAGGATGGTCTGTAGGGCCAAAGGAGAAAGGGAAGGAACCCTTCCTTAGACCCTCCTGCAACTCTGTCTACATTCCTTCTGTGGTAGAAATAACAAAGATGGAGTTCTAGCATATGTGAGAGGCTAAAAACCAAGCAAAGCAAAGCAAGTGCAACTCTGACTGCAGTACAGAACATGAGAGAAAGAGACCACAGAGGTCAGGGGGAAGAGCCCACCAAATTGTGTTTCATGTCAGTAAATGTAAGTCATTAGACATTTGACCAAACCCATAGAACGTACAACATCAAGAATGAATCCTAAGGTCAACTACAGACTGGGTGATCATGCTGTTGTGTCAATATAAGTTCATCCTTGGTTGGTTAAAAAAAAATATATATATATATACCATTCTGATGAATGATGTTGATAATGGGAAAGGCTACACGTGTGTGTGTGTATGTGTGTGTGGTGAGGGAGGTAGGGGATATTTTAGAAATCTTTGTACCTCCCTTTCAATTTTGTTGTAAACCAAAACTGATATAAAAATATCTTATAAAAATATATATGTAGAAAAAAAACAATCCACTGACACTATTTATGTCTAGAATTGATGGAGTCAGGCTCAGTCTCAGATGCTTAGAGTCAAGCATGCTGAGCACTTTCCAGAACCTCCAAAAACTTTCACTCTGATGCTTGCTGGTATCCTTGACCCACCTTGGAAGCTAGCAGGCATTCTGCCTCTCAACATCTCAGAACTTGCATCATCTCTGTAGAATTCTTAAATATGTAATTGTATTTGTTTCTTTCAATTTTAAAAAATATATGTATTTCAATGCACTAAAGCCAAAATGCATGTGTTTAAAAATCTAGTGAGTAACATCTATCATCTGAATTGTTCATGCAAATCCAGCGATAAAAGGGGCACATTTAAATATTTGATATTTTTATATCTTGTCCTACAACAAAGATAAGGTCAATTATATTACAGAAAAAAGTGAAAAGAAAATAAAGAAAAACAAAGGAGTAGAGGAGAGAAAAAAAATGAGAATACGGTTTTATCTTTATTGCTTTTGAAGCCATTTCTTCTACTGTTCGAGAACTTGGGCTGAAAGTGATTAAGATCAAGGTTTTACCCCAGTATCTCCTCCTCTTGAAAAAAGCCTCAGCATTTTTGTTCCTTTATCCCTCTGGGCCTGCAGCTGGGACATCTAACACCATGAATACCATTAGAAAGACAAAACTAGCTCTTTCTATTAATTACAATACAAATTGCTTATTAGATGATAAAGTTATGTGAGTCTTTAAATAAGCAAATCAAAGCCTCATTTTCCTCTCTCCAGAACTGATGTGAGACAATAAGAAAGTCGCTGATTCTCCAAATTTACTTTCTTTTTCCTAATTTACAATAAATGTATAGTACCTGAGGATATATCAAGCTAATTTTCAGAGTCCAAAAAGTTTAATCAGAGTCTAGATTTGCTGACAAGTTCACAGGCAACTGTGTATTTGGCCCAATTTATTTTTATGCTTAGTCATCCAGGATTGCACAAGGTGAAAGTTTGGAAAAGCCTGATCATTTTTAATGCTTTTGAATTTAGGTCTGTTGGACTGCAAAGTACTGAATCTATACATCTTTACAAATCTGGAAGTTTCAAGACAAATGATAGCTATCGTTCTTTATGTCCTTAGGTATATGCTTAGGGACCTAATCAAGTATAAATGGAGAAAGAAAATGCATGTTCATTTGACTTCTTGGGCCAATGTAAATTCATTGGAATACACTGGCAATCTTTTCATATTGCTTTTGAAATTCCTATCAAGGTCTTCAATCATAAGCTGCCTTAGTTTCCTTTAGGATGTAAAGAAGGATATAAGTGAAACTTGCCAAACATCACACAAAAAGTGAGTACATACTATGGGCCAGGCACTCTTCAAAGGGTGTTCTATGCATAGAATGCATATTTAAGATCTTTTTGTTTTTTCCATTAAAGGTCTTTCATCGTCACAAACATCTAGAAGGTACGTGCTATTACTATCATCCTCAAGATAGAGAAGAAGCACAGAGAGACTAATGGCTTGCATCAGTCTCACAGCTAATAGCTTGCATCAGTCTCACAGCTAATAATTGGCAAGCTGGGAGTTAAATTTGGAGGTTCTGTCTCCAGGGGCTACACTTTAGTCATCAGGGAGCAATGCTGTGCCATCACTTTACTGGCATCATATCATTTCTAGGACAAATATTTTATATTTGTCATTTCATTTAATCCTCAACCCATCTTCATAAGTAGGTAATTATTATCACCCCACAGGCTCAGAGTAGTAGGTCTGTCAAACAGTAACTCAAAGTTGTTCTATTAATTATTAGCACACTGTTTACTTGTGTATAAGGTATGTCAAGCAATAGATTATTTCATCCAAAAGGTCAAAAAAGCTGTCTATATAATAGAAAGAAGGGAGAAAATGCCTGTAGACTGGCCATGAACAGGATATCATGTTTGTACATTATTTTCAGTAGGAACGAGTTCACTGTGGACAATCTGTTCTTACATAGACCAAAGAGGATTTAAAAATAATAATAATGATGATTCTCTATAAATTCTCAAGATCGGCTGTGAAGCATAATGTGACAGGCTGCCTCTGTGTAATATATTCCACCAGCTCTCAATCAGTATTTTCATTTTAGAGGCTATATGTTCACCATTTCCAGCATCAAAATCTCTCAACTCCCCGCTTTGATCAAGACTCTCATAAAGCTATAGTGGGTTTTACTCTCCTCTTTGGAACATTTTATCTGCATATTAAACAGAGGAGGAGAACAAAAAGTTCATGAGGGCAATCACATATATAATAAGAAATATTTGAAATCTCTTTTATCTTCAAGTACTTAATTGATATGTCTTAAATAGAAGAAATAGAAATAGAGGAAAACAATAGAATGGCAAAGACTAGAGATCTCTTCGAACAAAGCTAGTGGAGGTGATGGAATCCCAGTGGAGCTATTTCAAATCCTGAAAGATGATGCTGTGAAAGTGCTGCACTCAACATGCCAGCAAATTTGGAAAACTCAGCAGGGGCCACAGGACTGGGAAAGGTCAGTTTTCATTCCAATCCCAAAGAAAGGCAATACTGGAGAATGCTCAAACTACTGCACAATTGCACTCATCTCACATGCTAGTAAAGTAATGCTCAAAATTCTTCAAGCCAGGCTTCAACAGTACGTGAACCATGAACTTCCAGATGTTCAAGCTGGTTTTAGAAAAGGCAGAGGAACCAGAGATCAAATTACCAACATCTGCTGGATCATCAAAAAAGCAAGAGAGTTCCAGAAAAACATCTATTTCTGCTTTATTGACTATGCCAAAACCTCTGACTGTGTGGATCACAATAAACTGGAAAATTCTGAAGAGATGGAAATACCAGACCACCTGACCTGCCTCTTGAGAAGGCAGGTATGCCTTCTTGACATACCTCTTGCAGTTCAAGAAGCAACAGTTAGAACTGGACATGGGACAACAGACTTGTTCCAAATAGGAAAAGGTGTAAGTCAAGGATGTATATTGTCACCCTGCTTATTTAACTTCTATGCAGAGTACATAATGAGAAACACTGGGCTGGAAGAAACACAAGCTGGAATCAAGATTGCTGGGAGAAATATCAGTAACTCAGATATGCAGATGATACTACCCTTATGGTAGAAAGTGAAGAGGAACTAAAGAGCCTCTTTATGAAAGAGAAAGACAAGAGTGAAAAAGTAAGCTTAAAACTCAACATTCAGAAAACTAAGATCATGGCATCCATTCTCATCACTTCATGGCAAATAGATGGGAAAACAATGGAAACAGTGACAGACTTTATTTTTTGGGCTCCAAAATCATCGTAGATGGTGACTGCAGCCATGAAATTGAAAGACATTTGTTCCTTGGAAGAAAAGTTATGACCAACTTAGATAGCATATTAAAAAGCAAAGATATTACTTTGCCAACAAAGGTCCATCTGGTCAAAGCTATGGTTTTTCCAGCAGTCATGTATAGATGTAAGAGTTGGACTATAAAGAAAGCTGAGCACCGAAGAATTGATGCTTTTGAACTGTGGTGTTGAAGACTCTTGAGAGTCCCTTGGACTACAAGGAGATCCAGCCAGTCCATCCTAAAGGGAAGCAGTCCTGAATATTCATTGGAAGGACTGATGCTAAATCTGAAACTCCAGTACTTTGGCCACCTGATGCAAAGAACTGACTCATTTGAAAAGACCCTGATGCTGGGAAAGATTGAAGGCAGGAGGAGAAGGGGATGATAGAGGATGAGATGGTTGGGTGGTGTCACTGACTCAATGGACATGAGTTTGAGTAAGCTCTCGGAGTTGGCGATGGACAGAGAGGCCTGGTGTGCTGCAGTCCATGGGGTCACAGAGAGTTGGACATGACTGAGGGACTGAACTGAACTGAACTGAACTGAAAATAGAACAGTTCTCAAAGATCATCTTCATAGAATTAAGTTAAAAAAGTGTCATTTTTTCTAATTGCAGTTTTAACTACTTGAGCCATACTCAGAAATAGATTATGGAGTACACAGTCTTTTGTTCAAGAACTTTTAGTCAAGGTACAGAGGACTACATTCTAAGGATTTTAAATTATTTTCAAATACTCGTGAGTCCTCATTCTCTCAGTAATGATCCCACGTACTGTAGCTGGCAAGGCTCCTCTGTCCATGGAATTTTCCAGGTAGGAATACTGGAGTTACCATTTCCTCCTTCAGGAGATCTTCCCAACTCATGACTCAAACCCCCGTCTCATGTGACTCCCACATTGGCAGGCACTGCACCACCTGGGAAAGCCAAACACAGAGAGTCTTCTAATACTTGGGAAGAACAAATCTGAAATCTAATCACTGGAAAAACAGATATTGGAGAAAAGGTCAAACAGTAGCACAAAAGGAAGAAAGAAGGAAAAAGTGATCTATTCTAGATCTCATCTGGATCTATAGAATCTTAAGAGGAAAACTTCCTACTTCCCAAATTCTGAAAATCTTTTAGTAAGTATACAGATTCACTTTTCAACGAGAGATGCTTTAACCTCTGAGCCACCAGGGAACTATGTGAAAAAAATAATCCATTAGTCCTAGTTTAAAAATACTGGAAATCGTCTTTT
Organism: Nanger dama; assembly: GCA_917880005.1. Classification (NCBI taxonomy): domain Eukaryota; kingdom Metazoa; phylum Chordata; class Mammalia; order Artiodactyla; family Bovidae; genus Nanger; species Nanger dama. The sequence goes on along the minus strand of CAKJTW010000032.1, from coordinate 5,170,472 downwards.
CTAGCATTATTATGACTTCCCTGGTGGCACAGACGGTAAAGTGTCTGTCTACAATATGAGAGACCTAGGTTCGATCTCTGGGTTGGGAAGATTCCCTAGAGAAGGAAATGGCAACCCACTCCAGTACTCTTGCCTGAGAATCGCCATGAACAGAGGAGACTGGTGGGCTATAGTCCATGGGGTTGCAAAGAGTCAGACATGACTAAGCACAGCATAGCATTGTTAAAAGTTGACATGTTTTTAAAATGTTTCTTTTAATACAACTTTTAATTTTATATTAGGTAGAGGTGTGTCTGTTGAAGTCTTTGACATGTAGATTGCATTTATTTTATATATGATAAGTGTAGCTAACATCAGTTTCAGGAAACATTTGATAATTGAAACATGTCACAAGTGAAGAAAAGACAAGTCACATCTATTTTTCAGTACAATTTCAAATGATAAGAGCTTGAGACTACTCAGATGTAGAGTAGATCATATTATTATTATTATTATGGTTAGAAGTAGAATTTTGGTATAGTAAAAATAAAATTTTTATTTTTATAGTAAAAATTAAATCTTTTGGGTAATTATACTTTAAATTATTTGTATTATCTTCTTAGCAGTTAGTGGGTGATATAGATTGGTATGTTCTAATATTTTATCTATTATCTCATTTTTTATTATTTAAAAAGATTACAGATATCCCCACGTTGTAAAAAAATAACCATATATTTTGAAGCAATAACATGAAATTGACTTGTTAATATTCACTGTTCCACCTTTATGGTTTTTCAAGTTATACTAATTGGAGATAAGGCAAGATTCAATCACTTGTTATGTCTTAGCTAATCAACATTTTTGTAAAATCTGGACTAGTTTGTCCTTGCTGTTGGAGTTATTTTTGGTTATATGACTGTAAAGTCTGTGGGTGGTTTTACCAACAGTATGAGAGATTTGGATAGTCAATTTTTATTGAGGGGATGGTTGATAAATATAATTATAAATTCAAAGTTTTTAAGAGCAGCTCTAAAGTGTATTTACTATATCAGCATAAATAAGACAGCACATATTAAATTGAAATTACTACATTAATGCATGCTTCCCCAGTGATTCAGATGGTAAAAACCTGCCTGCAATTTGAGAGACCCAGGTTTGATCCCTGGGTAAGGATGATACCCTGGAGAGGGGAATGGCAACCCATTCCAGTATTCTTGCTTGGGGAATTCCATGGACAGAGGAGCCATGGAGTCACAAGGAGTCAGACACAACTGAGTGACTTACACATTCATGTCACGTTAATGAACAACTTCCCATTAAATGAACAGACCAAACATAGCCGTTGTCTGTGTATAGATTTGTGTTTCTCTGTAGCTATAGTACTTGGTAGAGTCAGAGCTGTTTGTATTAACAGCAGCCCTTTTAGGAAGCAGGCAACTGTATTCCCTCACAGGCATAAAGAAACTGGGAGGCCGTCCAAAACCTTCCTTGTTCTCTGGGCTCACATGTATCCTTTACTTACACCCTTTACAAATTTAAAGTGGCAAAACCAAGCATAACTATTCCCATGCTCGGAAGGCATCTATATGCTCTCTAACCTCTTAATCTATGATCATTCTCAACAGTGTAAAAATAAAAGGCATGCACAGTTCTAATTGTTTTTAGTGATGCGTATTTTATACTCTCCAGTTTAGAATTTGCTCAGGTATCCAAAGATTAGGCATTTATTTACTCAGTTTAATACCACCTAAATTTTGTAGTAGCTATAAACTTTGAATTCACGATTTAAGTTGACACACTGAGTCAATATGATTTGTAATCTTATAAAAATTAGTTCCATTTTAAAAGTGACATTACCTATCCACTTTATCACTATCTTGTGATAATTTAGTTCAATGCATAGTTAACATAATGTAGAATTTTAAATAAATAGATGTTAACTCATCACTAAACTGAGTTGAAGTAACTTAGCAAGTTTAAATTACTTCTTTTTTGAAAGAAAATAATCCCTAAACTTGGGTAAACTAGAATATTATGGTAACATTATTTTTACATTATGACAACAATAAATAAAAAGACATAGATCCATTTTGTAAAGCAAATTTTTAAGCCAGTAAATTTATCCAAAAATTTATATTAGAAATATTTGATTTTTTCCTATAGAATTACATGCCATGTATTAAAATATTTAAGTTGTTGTTTGAAGATAGTGGAGTAGTTCTGTTTCTTATCTCATAACTTGTTAACAATCACCACAAATTAAATTCAGTGAAACTTTCTCTTTTTGCCTAAGTTACCACTTAAGACGTAGCCACATTTAAATAATCAGGAGAATTTGATTTTCCTCTTATTTTAAATTGATGTATTTAGCCTTTATATCAGCTATTTAAAATTTGAGTTTACATTATAATTTTAAAATTTCCTGTTGAAGTAATTAGTTTAAAATTATTTGTATTCATTAAGCTTTAAGATTCTCAATCACTGTATAATTTTTAGAGGGGCTAATTGTGAAATGTAACAAAAATTAGATATTTAATTTAAAAACAGCACACAGATTTAAGTATGTTAATCGGTTAAACAAACAAATGTGATTGATTAGAGATGCCTTGGGGAACACCAACGCTGAGAATATGAGTAAAGTCTCTCATATCCTTCAAAGGTTGGTAGGAAGTTCTAGTTTCCAGTGCCATATTCCTCACAATGAATTCTTTAAGGACTGTAAACTATTAAATGTTTGTTTTAATACAGCTTTAGAAGTGCTCTCTCTTGTTTTAACGTGATTCAATAGCTCTATTTATAATGGCATATTTCTTCTCTTTCCTGACTTTACTTAAAGAACAGACAATTGTTTTTAAATTACTGAATCATAATTTTTGAGGCTTCAGGATATCAAAACAGGCCAATTCCATGAAGAAGATTCTATTTCCTTGTTTTTTTTTCCCTTCAGTTTACTGTTGAGTCTACAACTTTATTAAGGTAAAAGTTTAGGTGGCAATTTTATATTCACATTATTTTTGAAGCAAGAATATTGCTTTTGCTGATAGTAACAATTATTTGGACTTATACTGAGTAATCACAGAAACAATTTTGAAAGAAACTCTGATTTTTAGTTAAAAGAATACACAGTATATAGACACAAAACACCAAATACGGTTAATCCCATCAAAGGCTAGAAAGATAAACACCAGCTTCCTGATGCTGTGTTCTCAACTGCCAGAGAATCTCAGAATCCTCAAACAACCCCCAAAAGATTAAGAAATGAACCAAATTCGACCCTGTCCTTTGCCACCAGGGGTGGCAATTAGGTGACTCAGGGGTGAAGAATCCACTTGTAATGCAAGAGACTTGGTAGGAGCCTCAGGTTCAATATCTGGGTCTGGAAGATTCCTTGGAAAAGCAAATGGCAACCTACTCCAGTATTCTTGCCTGGAAATTCCATGGAGAAAGGACCCTGGCAGTCTGCAGCCCATGAGGTCACCAAGAGTTGGACACAACTTGGCGACAACAGTAACAAAATCTCTTACTGTGCGTGGGTGATCAGTTGCTCAGGCCCAGTCGTTCAGTCAGTTTTCCAGGCAAGAATACTGGAGTGGGTTGCCATTTCCTATTCCAAGAAGGTCTACAAGGTCCAGGGGATTTTCTTGATCCAGGCATGGTTGCATCTCCTTCACAGGCAGGTGGGTTGAATTCTTTACCACTGCGCCAATCACTTGATGATCTAATCATAAAACGACTAATGTGTATCCAATCTAACACCAAATCAAGAAGCAAATTGGGCAAAAATTTTAGCATGCATGAGCCAAGGGAAGAGAAACAGAAAACTCAAAAGTGCCCAGGGCTAGACAAACTATATATTCAGGTCACATTTCTGTTGATTCCTAAGGTAGGACTCAGGTAAACAATGTCTCAGTGGACTCTTCAGAAATAAACTGTCAAGTGTTAATGATTAGTCAGCCTGCTCTTGTACTGAAGAGATCAAGCAAGAATTACTTCATCCAACAAAGACAAACTAAAATTTATCTGTGAGGAAAACAGGAAGAGAACGAAATAAAAACCTTGTAGGCAACCTGGGTTTTTTGAACCTATGTTTGAACCTAATTTTCAAACCTATGTTTGAACCTATTTTGGGTAAACAGATCAGGCAGTGAGGAGAGGTTGGTCTGATTTGGATCTTCAAGGATGGTGCAGGCTCACTAGAGGTATAGGAAAAAAATCCTATGACACCTGGTAAGGGACTTGGAAACAGTTTGAAGAGCTGGTGTGAAAAGCATATGCCATTGACCTATATGCACATTATTTTTTAGCATAACTTCCAGGTTAGGCAGCCGGTGATTGTGGAGCTGTTCCAATGGAGCCCTGACTAGCGGGCGCCAGAGAGGCCTCTTTATTTTTCGCAGGTGTCAAATAAAACTGAACACTGATCACAGGGTTTTAACGTTAAGTAATCAAATCACATTACATCTTACCCCAAATCGTTAAACAAATTCTTTGTTTCCCTTGAAGCACAGATTTTATGCCTTTTAATCTACCCACCTTTTTTAGAGAATGGAAACGTTACTCCGAGGTTCGCTCTTCCCCTCCCCTAACCCGTCCTGCCCAGCGACTCCGTGGTTTGGGAATTTTGTATGCTACAGACTGTATGCTAAATACAATTGCGACACTTTTCCTCCGCCCGCCTAGTTTTCCCTGCTTTCCGTCACAGTTCAGCCGTGACGGAGACTTGTCGAATTGCTTTAAGTTTTTTTGATAATTTCTCATTCAGATTATCACACTGGTTCCGTCAGTCCTTAGGCCCATTAACGAAAGTCCACCGTACATAGATTACAGCTCTCTCTGTGCACACGTGGGTGGCTCTTAAAAGAGCCTTTGGGGTTAGGTGTAAAGACGCTTACTTGGCAAGTTTACTTGGAGCTGGTGTACTTGGTGACAGCCTTGGTACCCTCGGACACGGCATGTTTGGCCAGCTCCCCGGGCAACAGCAGGCGCACGGCCGTCTGGATCTCCCTGGATGTGATGGTCGAGCGCTTGTTGTAATGCGCCAGGCGCGATGCCTCGCCCGCAATACGCTCGAAGATGTCGTTGACGAAGGAGTTCATGATGCCCATGGCCTTGGACGAGATGCCAGTGTCCGGGTGGACCTGCTTCAGCACCTTGTACACATACACAGAATAGCTCTCCTTCCGGCTGCGCTTGCGCTTCTTCCCATCTTTCTTCTGGGCCTTGGTCACCGCCTTCTTGGAGCCCTTCTTCGGGGCAGGAGCGGACTTGGCTGGCTCAGGCATTTTAAAACCTGAAAACACGAAAGATAAATGGAAAATAGGAAGCAGATTTCTGCTACTTATAGGGCCTTTATGCTAATGAGGGATGCAGAGCGCGTCTTAGTTAATTGGAAGATAAACAGCAAAGTTGTCATCTATGGGCAGAACTATGCAAATGAGGTATGGAAATTTAGCTTTTCTATTGGCTATTTCGCTGAGTCTTGTTAATAACCAATCAAACAACGGGATTTACTCCCCAGGAACTGCCTATAAAAGCAGCAGTGTTGTGACTAGTTTAGACTTGGTGTATTTTGACAAGCAGTCTTTTTTTTTTTTTGCTCCATTTTTTTTTTTTAATATATATTTGCAATGTCTGGACGTGGCAAGCAAGGCGGTAAGGCGCGAGCAAAAGCCAAGTCTCGTTCTTCGCGGGCAGGACTCCAGTTTCCCGTTGGGCGAGTCCATCGTCTACTACGCAAGGGCAATTACGCCGAGCGGGTAGGCGCTGGGGCTCCGGTGTACCTGGCGGCGGTGCTGGAGTATCTGACGGCCGAGATCTTGGAGCTGGCGGGCAACGCGGCGCGCGACAACAAGAAGACTCGTATCATCCCGCGCCACTTGCAGCTGGCCATCCGCAACGACGAAGAACTCAACAAACTGCTGGGCCGTGTGACCATCGCTCAGGGTGGTGTGCTGCCCAACATCCAGGCGGTACTGCTGCCCAAGAAAACCGAGAGCCACCACAAGGCCAAGGGCAAGTAATTGGACTGAGACTTGTTTCCGGAAGTGCTTTCAAACCCAAAGGCTCTTTTCAGAGCCCCCACTCTTTCAAAAGAAGAGCTGGTATCACTGTGTATTTGTATAAAAACAAAAGGTAAGTTAAATGTTTATGAAAGCTAAAGAATTACAAGAAAATTCCCTTTGACTCTTCAAAGTATAAAGTGATAAATCGATTAAGGCTTGATTCACAAAGTGGTTATGTATTTCTGATAATGAGGTGATGTGGTCTTGGAAGGTAAGGCCTAAAGGTTTAACTCACCTCAGTAAACTTGTTTTGACATATTACTTGGGTGATGAGAGCAAACGTGTTGAGCAAGATGGCCAGGCCCTCAGACGCCTCGCTCTGCAATGAACCCTCATTTCCTTAAGTAAGGAAATCAGGGTTTCAGGTTAACTTTCAAAGTGCCATTTGAAACAATAGCACGGGTTTAGAAAGGGGCTTCTGAAAAGCTGCCTGGACTTAACATGTGGTAGCTCAGAACAATCTAGACAAGACTCTAATTGTGTCTTCTCCCCCATTTACAGATTGATATTTGGGGCTAATTTCTAACCTAGTAGTTTTTATGTAAGGTGGATTGTGTGCTGTTCTTCAGTCGTGTCTGACTCTTGAGACTCCATGGACTTGTAGTGTGCCAGGCTCCTCTATCCAAGGGATTCTCCAGGCAAGAACCCTGGAGTGGGCTGCCATTGCCTTCTCCAAGAACCCGAGATTAGTGCCTGAATGAAAAGGTTCAAGTTTCTAGGTTCCCAACGCAGCCCTTAAAGGATTAGAGCAGGACTGTAATTCTCCGCCAAAGTAGTTTACTACTGGAGACCTAGTAAATCAGCTGCTCCAGCCCAAAAGAGGACGTGAAGTGAAATCGCTCTGTAGTGTCCGACTCTTTGCGACCCCATGGACAGTAGCCTGCACCAGGCTCCTCCGTCCATAGGATTTTCTAGGCAAGAGCACTAGAGTGGGTTGCCATTTCCTTCTCCAGGGAATCTTACCGACCCAGGACTCGAACCCAGGTCTCCCACATTGATGGACGCTTTACTGTCTGAGCCACCAGGGGACCTAGCACTGTACAAAAATCCCTAGGATCCTGTTTTCCAGGATTGAGTCTCATCGAGTATTTTGGATGACTCAGTTTGTACTTAAAGGAGTAGACAAGGAGGCTGAGTAAGCCAGAGTGTGGGAACTAGGCAGCCCAGGGAAACGCACCCACACTCAAACACTCCTGGGGCTTCACTGAAGCGTTTTGCACAGAAATCAATTGGTTTGGAGCATTCAAATCCAGATGTGCGGGAAGAGATCATCTAAACAGTAGCTGGTTCCCCTGGACACACCTTCCTCTTAAATTTGACACAGACATCCTGCAGTCTTGGAGCCTCCATCCCACTCTTCCCCTCCACCTGAGCTACCCTCCTCCACACCCCACACCCCCTGCCCCACCTCCAGACTGGCCTTGAAACCACTAGCCAAAGAACCTGGCTAGTGTATGGGTGTTCGGTGAAGGCAAAGTGGCAGAAAAAGAAATGAGCATCTTGACGGCCAAACATTAGAACCTCCCAGGTTTTTAATGATAGCCAGACTGAAAATCCGTTTGGGGAAAGTCCAATCTCATGTAGGGGGTACCCTAAGAGGACCATGTTCTTTCTGCCCAACAATATCTTTATGTTGGAGAACTTGGATTCTTAGGTTTGAACTGCTTTATATAAGGCTTGCGATACTTTTCATTGACTTGCCAGCTTGCCAGCTCCAACACTTAACTAGGTGTATGACCTCAACTTCCTGCGTCCATTTTTTCCTGTATGCCTTTTCTTGTGATGAAAAAATGGGCTCAGCAGTATGAGTTCTGACATTAGAATGCAGGGGGCTCAAGAGTAATAGCCAAAACTTACTAAGCACTTACGTGTGTCAATGTTGGCCCAGCATATTAATTTAACCCAACAATCCTAGAGATAAGTACTATTCCTACCCCAATTTTAAAGATAAAGGAAATGGAAGAGGACATAAACAGCTTGTCTAAGCCCCAAAGTCAGAAGCCAGTACTTCTAATCACTGGCTATTTTATAACCAACAGCTCTCTGGGAGATTATCAAAATTATGAAAAGAGTAAAACTCAATAATACATAAAGGATTTCACTTTGCCCACATACCAAGTATTACTAATTTCTTTCTAATTTCTTGAGAATTTTAAGAGAAAGAGGAGAAGTGATCATCCTGGAATATACATTCAGGAAGGAGATTAACCTTCAGAATGTGTGACCCACACATGTTATTTTTCACACAGCACTAATTTTTTTCCTACATTTTTTCAAATTTATTTTTAATTGGAGGATGATTGCTTTACAAAGCCACACATTTCTGTGTTAGCCAATACACATTTAGTATGTGACAAGTGAAACAAGAGGACAAGTGGAAAGATGGTTTGGTAAAGAACCATAGGACTTGATAAGGTAATTATTGTGGTCAATGAAGAAAAAAATTAGAGAAGACTTGAATTCTCCCCTCTGTTCCAATAACAAAATTTTGTATTGGACTATTTAAGAGCGAATGATACAGTGTATTAATTTTCTGTATTTCATCAAAACCTCCTTTAGGTCAAGGATCCCATCTTGTTAAATTGTTGATAGCATAGACCCCAGCATACAGTAGCCACTTGATAATGACGCTGAAAAAATGTTGAGCTGGGTCGGCAGCCGAACCATTAGGAAGCACTTAGTAAAGTGCTAGAATACTAGAAGGTCAGTTTATTACCAGAGGTGACATTAATTACACACAGACTAACAGGCTGGTAATGACATCTTCTTTTACCAGTAGGAAATCCATTCTGAAAAATTCAGTTTGCATTGGCAACTTATTTTGAGAGCTTCAAAGAAACAGAGAAGGTGTCATTTGACAAGCTGTTACCTAAGAGACACTGCTAAGAGGCCACTCCCCAACCAGAGAACATTCCTCACTGCTCAGGGCTAGCTTCTCCTCTCCAACATAGTTTTTGCCTCCTACTTTGAAATGTCACTGTTTATATCCAAAAGCCCTAGTTACCACTTGGGAAAATTCTCTAGTGGGCAATAAACTCTCAGTAGCTTTCTTTGGTTTCCAGCCCTTGAGTAGGTTTCCATCTACCATGCCTCAAGGGTCCTGGAGAGGACCATTTAAATTGGGGCAAGTGGATGAGAACGGTAAACCTAGGCCTTCCAATTACTGAAGACATCTAGGCACTAGGGACAAAAGTTTATCTCAGAGATTTATTGAGACATGAGACTGAGACAGAATCATCTTTCAGTTATATAGGATATTCTGAACACTACATATCAGTTTAATACAACACAATCAGTTACAAAATCTCGTTTAAAATTGCCAAATAATCTGTACAGCAATATCCTCCCTTTAATCCATCTGTCAGCCATTCACTTCCTATTTTTTAAATGTATCATGTGAGCTCTTTTTTTTTTTTTACAAGTGTGGTACCTCTTATAATCAGTTGTAAAAAATAATTGTATGTATTTTAAAATTAGAAGCAGGCTATCTTTTAAGGGTTTGTCATTTGTTGAACTCAATTATAAATATTCCTGTTAAGCATAATGCATGTACACTATTAGAAGACATTAGAAATTTAATTGAAGGTTTCCCATACATACTAAAATTAAGAATCAGGGCTCATATATGTAGCTCCAGAATTCTTCCCTCTCTATTTTATTTCAGCACCTTGATCTTGTAACAAACTAACATTAGCATCATCAGGAGATCTACCAAAAGGCAGATACAGTCTATATTTACACCCAGAAAACTGTATCATTAATAAGTAGACAAATTTATGAAAAAACTTAATAAGCATTATTAGTATAGCACCAAAAGAAATTGGTAAGTCACATTACCCATACCTTTAATACATATCTTAATTTATTCACCATACTCCTTTCCATGTCTTGAAGAGTCATCCATGACCACCTCTAGCCTCAGTCTACCTACCTGACTTCATTACATCTCTCTGTCCAGCTACACTGGTCTCTCTTCCACCTGCCAGGCTCCTTGGTATTTCAAGATATTTGCACTGTTGATCTCATTCTCTGCAATACCCATCCTCTGATTTTTTTGGTGAGCTCGTTCTCAGCTCTTCTCCAGACAGACCTATCTGAAATTGATCTAGCCAGATGGATTAACGATCTAATGTAAAATAGAAATGCTAAATGAAATTTTAGGGAAGATTTTTATAACCTCAGTTTGTATGTGTGTGTTTTGGGGGGGAGGTGTCATTATTAAGCCATCCAGGAAACACAAATGCCATATAGGAAGGTACACAGACAACATAGGATAAAAATAAAGATGCAATATACCATAAAGAGAGTAGAAAACAAGCAGTACATTGAAATAAAGGATTTGCAAAATATTATACACAAAAGGTTAATGACTTTAATTTACAAGGAACAGCTGCAAACTGCTAAGAAAAGGGCAAACAATAATAGAAAAAATATTACACAGGATATTGTATACATTTTATCAAATTCAAATAAAGAATGCATATGAGAAAAAACAAACCAAAATATATACAAGTGTTCACTTTCCTAGAAGTTAGGTTATGCATATCGCAGCAACAAAGGAATAGCATTTCTCACCTATTAATGTTGTTGTTATTCTTTAGTTGTTAAGCTGTGTCCGACTCTTTGTGACTCCGTGGACTGTACACTGCCAAACTCCTTGGTGCATGGGATTTCCCAGGCATGAATATTGGAGTGGGTTGCTATTTCCTTCTCCAGAGGATCTTTTTGACTCAGGGACTGAACATGGGTCTCCTACATTTGCAACTGTATTCTTCACTGCTGAACCATGAGGGAATCTCTTCACCTATGTATAGACAAGCCCTAAAACTAGTAAGACTTAGGATGATAAGGATGAGAAACGATTGCCACAGCTGTATAATCTCTTGAGAAAATTTCCTGGCAATATATATTAAAATTTATTAAGAGACACTCAACCCTTTGCAAAGCAAAGCAGTACTAGATAGATAAGTAAATAAATAAGGGAAAAAAAAGAAACTAGGGAGAAGAGGGTGTCTACCATCTAGAAATAAAAGCCCCATTATGTGAGGTTATATGAGGAGAGACTGTTACCTTCTTTAAACATCTGTGTGTCAAGTGTTAAAAGAAGCATGTGTAGAGTAACCTCAAATATAAAAGGTAAAATAAAGAAACCTCTCTGTTATTTCTCACTCCAAGCTACTTTCTTTGAATCATCCTGTTCAGAGTCTTTAAAATACAGTCTAAGATTGTGTTTATCATATCCCATGTTGTTAGCCTTTCCCCATTAGACTGTTCCATGAAGGGGAGCATGGTATGTAGACATCCCAGCTTCTCACAAAGGGCCTGGGACTCAACTCTCTGGTGAGTGAACCAGGAAATGGATGCTGCAGCCCGGAAAGCACACTCAGAGCCCAGAAAGGACATGGTTATTTCTGTTTCTATATAAAAATATCTGCCCAGTAACCATTGTTACATAAGGGCAACACCACCCTTATGGCAGAAAGTGAAGAGGAACTAAAGAGCCTTTTGATGAACGTGAGAGTGAAAAAGTTGGCTTAAAACATTCATAAAACTAAGATCATGGCATCTGGTCACATCACTTCATGGCAAACAGATGAGGAAACAATGGAAAGAGTGACAGACTTTAATTTTTTGGGAGCTCCAAAATCACTGCAGATAGTTACTGCAGCCATGAAATTAAAAGACACTTGCTCCTTGGAAGAAAAGTTATGTCCAACCTAGACAGCATATTAAAAAGCAGAGACCTTACTTTGCCAATAAAGGTCCATCTAGTCAAAGATATGGTTTTTACAGTAGTCATGTATGGATGTCAGAGTCGGACTAATGGACTGTAGCCCACCAGGCTCTTCGATCCATGGGATTTTCCAGGCATGAGTACTGGAGTAGGTCACCATTTCCTTCTCCAGGGGATCTTCCTGACCCAGAGATTGAACCCAGGTCTCCCACATTGTAGGCAGACGCTTTACCATTCAAGCTACGAGGGAAGCCAGCTGAGAGATAAAGAATTGATGCTTTTGAACTGTGGTGTTGAAGACTGTTGAGAGTCCCTTGGACTGCAACGAGATCCAACCAGTCCATCCTAAAGGAAATTAGTCCTGAATATTCACTGGAAGGACTGATGCAGAAGCTAAAACTCCAATACTTTGGCCACCTGATGCATAGAACTGACTCATTTGAAAAGACCCTGATGCTGGGAAAGACTGAAGGTGGGAGGAGAAGGGGATGACAGGATGAGATGGTTGGGTGGCATCACTGACTCAATGGACCAGAGTTTGAGTAAACTTCAGGAGTTGGGGATAGAAAGGGAGGCCTGGTGTGCTGCCGTCCATGAGGTCGCAGACATGACTGAGTCAGACATGACTGAGCAACTGAACTGAAATGAACCATTGTTAACACACTTCCCACTGCCCTACACAGCTACTAGGGCTGCAATGAAACTTGGAAGCACCGTATACTGCATTTGTTTTCCACACTCTGCCTTCTGCCAGAAGGTTTCTGCACTAACCTCATCAGACAATGTCTTCTGATAAGTCTCAGTGGCCCTGTGCTTAGTTGCTCCGTTGTGTCAGACTCTTTGTGATGCCATGGACTGTAGCCTGCCTGGCTTTCCTGTCCATGAGGATTCTCCAAGAAAGAAAACTGGAGTGGGTGGCCATGCCCTCCTCCAGGGGATCTTCCCAACCCAGGGATCTGACCCAACTTTCCCCCATTGCAGGCAGATGCTTTATTGTCTGAGCCACTGGTTTGTTTTCTCTGCTGGCCAATATGATTTATAGAAGAATCTAATCTAATGCCGTATGGGGTCTGTGGTTACTAAATGTTTGTTTAAAATAATGGAAAGAAAAGGAGCACCCAGCTGGCATATGTGACCAAGTCAATGCTGTTTCTTTCCTTATAATGCCTGCTCAGCACATGGGGCACCTCAGAGCCTTTTACATTCTAATACTGGGATTATCCAGTTAACATGATTTTCTATGGAGAGAGTTTGTTGAAAAATTCTGTCATACATCTCCATATCCTAGCACATCATCTCATATAATAGATACTCAGGAAATACTCGGAGTGAATACTCCAGATTAATGTGTTGGCAACAGAACTTCTATCTGCACAAAAACAGATCATTAATATGCAGGGATTTGTGAGTTCATTTCTAGGTGATGAAACTTTTTAACCACCAAAGGTTTTAAATTCCATTTGCTACATTTGGAGGGAGATACATGACTGATTCTTGAGCTACTCTGTCCAGTATAGGCCACAGGCCACATGTGACATTTTAAATTTAAGTAAAATGAAAATTAAAAAATTCAGGTCCTCAGTTGCACTAAGTATATTTCAAGTTGCTGGTGGTTTCTGCTTTGGACAGAAAAGATATAGAACATGTCTGTCAGTGCAGAAAGTTCTGTTTGTAACACCAGGCTAGGGACTTCTTGTCCCTCTGGGCTGATGTGCTCAAGTGCACTTAACCAGTTTCCTCCTAGTAGCATCTAGGGATATGGTTGCTGCTGCTGCTGCTGCTGCTAAGTCGCTTCAGTCGTGTCTGACTCTGTGCAACCCCATAGACAGCATCCCACCAGGCTCTGCTGTTCCTGGGATTCTCCAGGCAAGAACACCGGAGTAGGTTGCCATTTCCTTCTCCAATGCATGAAAGTGAAAAGTGAAAGTGAAGTCTCTCAGTTGTGTCCGACTCTTTGTGACCCCATGGACTGCAGCCCACCAGGCCCCTCCGTCCATGGGATTTTCCCAGCAAGAGTACTGGAGTGAGGTGTCATTACCTTCTCCGAGGGATACGGTTACCAGATAAAATATAGGATGCTCAGTTAAATTTGAATATCAGTTAATCAACAAATAATTGTTTTAATATAAGTACGCCCCCAAATATTGTATGGGACACACTATGCTGGATTTCTGGGAGGCTAAGTGGTAAAGAATCTACTTGCCAATGCAGGAGGTGCAGGTTCAATCCCTAGGTCAGGAATATACCCTGGAGAAGGAAATGGCAACCCACTGAAGTATTCTTGCTTGGAAAATCCCATGGACAGAATAATCTAGGGGCTTACAGTCCTTGGGGTCACAAAGAGTTAGACACCACTTACAGACTAAACAACAACCACCACACATATTATAGTACAACAAAAATTGTTGTTTATCAATTCAGATTTAACTGGACATACTGTATTTTTATTAGCCAATCTAGGCAGCATATTAAAAAGCAGAGACATCACTTTGCCAACAAAGGTCTGTCTAGTTAAAGCTATAGTTTTTCCAGTAGTTATGTATGGATGTGAGAGTTGGACTATAAAGAAAGCTGAGCACCAAAGAATTGATGCTTTTGAACTGTGGTGTTGGAGAAGACTCTTGAGTCCCTTGGACTGCAAGGAGATCCAACCAGTTCATCCTAAAGGAGATCAGTCCTGGGTGGAAGGACTGATGTTAATGCTGAAACTCCAATACTTTGGCCACATGATGTGAAAAGCTAACTCATCTGAAAAGACCCTGATGCTGGGAAAGATTGAGGGCAGGAGAAAAAGGGGGAGACAGAGGATAAGATGGCTGGATGGCATCACCAACTCAATGGACATGAGTTTGGGTAGGCTCCGGGAGTTGGTGATAGACAAGGAGGCCTGGCATGCTGCAGCTCATGGGGTTGCAAAGAGTAGGACACGACTGAGCGACTGAACTCAACTGAACTGATTAGCCAAATCTGGCAACTCTATCTGAAGAGCAAAATTAGAGCATCTTCCCAAGGATGCTGTGTCCTCTTACCACAGGGAATGTGTATGTGAGGAAATGAGGTGGCGATAGTTGTAAAGAACCCGCCTGCCAATGCATGAGACATAAGAGACGTGGGTTCGATCCCTGGTTTCAGAAGATCCCCTGGTGGAAGGCTTGACAACCAACTCCAGTATTCTTGCCTGGAGAATCCCATGGACAGAGGAGACTGGAGGGCTACAGTCCACAGGGTCACAAAAAGTCGGATAAGACAGAAGTGACTTAGAATGCACAATACTCAGAAAGAAGCGAACCAGTTACGAGCAAACAGGTCGGTACATTTTTATGCATATGTTGAGGAAGGATAAGAAAGAAGTTCCCCAATACATTTACTTTGGTTTCTTCTCTTCCTTTAGGTTTCAAAAGCTTCTCATTACAAAGAGATGCCTGGATCCAGAGTGTCTGACAAACTCATCAATGCTCAGAAATAAATGGATTGGTGTCAGTGTTCTGGTATCACTGATTGATCCTGCATGTGCAAAATTGTTTCTATTAAAAACTTACTCTGGGTTTCTTTCATTGTGTGTATTGTGTGTCTTGGGGATAAGGAAAGTGAAAGGGGAGGGATGGGAACTATTATTGTGAAGGTTTCTTTGGTACAAAATGTATCTAATTTATTGAATAAGTAATACATTTTTAAAATTATCTATTTATTTGACTTTGCCAGCTCTTAGCTGCAGAACACAGGATCTTTAGTTGCAGCATGTGGGAACTGGGCTCTTTAAAGTGGCTCAGATGATAAAGAATCTGCCTGCAATGCAGGAGACCAGGGTTTGATCCCTGGGTCAGAAAGATCCTCTAGAGAAGGAAATGGCAACATACTCTAGTATTCTTGCCTGGAAAATCCCATGGATGGAGGGAACCTGACAGGCTACAGCCTGTGGGGTAGCAAAGAATGGGACATGACTTAGCGACTTCATTTTCATTCTTTCTTTCATGTGGGATCTTGTTCCCTTACCAGGATTAAACCCAGGGCCCCTGCAATGTGAGCCCACAGTCTTAGCCAATGGATTACCAGGGATACATTGAGAGGGTTCAAAGGAATCAAAATAACCAGGCATATGTTGAGAATCCACTCCTTTCCTGGATTGTCCCACTGCCCCCTAAGTAACATTATT
This sequence comes from Nanger dama, assembly GCA_917880005.1. Classification (NCBI taxonomy): domain Eukaryota; kingdom Metazoa; phylum Chordata; class Mammalia; order Artiodactyla; family Bovidae; genus Nanger; species Nanger dama. Next base: position 5,154,544 of record CAKJTW010000032.1, on the reverse strand, counting down.
TTCCTTGTATATGTACCTGTTGTTAATTCATGCTGATGTGAGTCAAGCATGAATGTATTTTCTTTCCCCCATCTCCAACTTTCGTTCTTAAAACATAGCTGACTGTATACAGTTGCTCTTTTCTCTAACAGTATATCTTGGAAAACTTTCCAAATGTGAACACAGAGGGTACTGTGCATTGTCTAATGTTTTTGTACTGTGGGGATGCCTCACCGTTTATGTAACCTGTTTTTGGTAGGGACACAAAACAATACTGGAATAACAAACCTTGCTTTAGAGCAAAATGGAAATTGTTCTAATATTCTGCTGGGATGGTGGAAAGTGAACATAAATTCAAGGACTTAAGGTTCTTATCTTTAAAAACTGTGGCCTTGTAAAGTTCATTTTGAACCCCAGTTTCTTCATCTGTAAAATGGAGGTAATTTGTACCTTAAGTAACTATAAGAATGAAAAAATTATTTGGAACTATAAAGAACAGCACAACTTATTTTGTGAGAGCTGTATATAAAATATTAGAATAAGAACAGGCTCCGCAAATTCCAGCCTGGCATGAAGAAATGAAATATGATACCAAGATGGAAGAAGAGTTTCAATAACTACCTGGTTCAATGGCCATTTCCTTACACAGGAGTTAGAAGGCACACCTTCCCAATCTGCCTTCTCTTTTGCCCCTTCTGCTCTTTCCTCTGCAGTCAAGGTCTGGTTTTAACCATATCTCTGCTACTCTAAAGTCTGTGCATTTGGGGCTGGAGGCCTGGATGGTCCAGGCTGTATTGCAAGCTGTAGTCTGACATTGCCTAGCATGTTCTAGTCACTCAAGAAATAGCTGATGAGTTCATAAGGCTGGATTAATAGAAGGCCACTATATAGAAGCCTGCATTGCAGCCTTCATCTTTAAAAACCCTATATAGCAAGCCTGTACAAAGTGGTATGTCTGTGCATATATACATAACCACATGTATGTACACATAACACAGACCTGCAATGAGATATTCTGAAAGGGAATGGGAGTTTGGAAGAAAAATATCTCGGTCTGTATTCCAGCTTCGTCGTTTCTCAAGTCTGACTGGGGGTGGTGTGTCACTTGCCACCCCTGAAAAACCAGGCTTTTCATCTGTACAGTGAGATAATAGCACCTCCCAGGTTTTGAAAAGCCAATCAAATGGAGAGCACATGAGAAATCACTTTGTTCCTTGTAAAACCTCATATAAACATGAAAACTTATGTAAAGATAGAAGTTTGTATAGAAATAATCTACCGCCTTCACCTGTTGATCTATTCACAGGGTGGGAAGTCAGAGAGGATGTTGGGATTTCCAAGTCTGCATATGCTGGCTTCCACCTGCAGAGATTAAAGTGACTGCGGTTGTGATAACCCAGAGTGCTACTTGCTTCTGGCAGCCACTACCCCATGGTTCCATGGTCGGAGGAAGCTTCCAGAGGAGTGGACCTGGCAGACATGGTTTTGAAATGGTGGTACATGCACCTTCTCACCTCCCACCAGGTCTATTCCAGGTGCAGAAGCAGCCCCAGTGGATTGGGTGGGCATTTAAACTCAGCTGAGCCACCTTTGCAAGAGTACAGACTCCTAAAACAAGGATGCTTCAAACTGCCTGCTCCATTTTTTGGCTCACCTTAACTCCCTGGATATGGAGAATCTCCCCTTATGGGTACCTGAGAGACTTTGGCAGAGAAAAGAATATATGGAAATTCATTAAGGAAAAGGAGCTCTTGACACACTGGCTCTGTGAAAGGAAACAATAAATGAAGTTCAGTTCAGTTTATTTCAGTCGCTCATTCGTGTCCAACTCTTTGCGACCCCATGAACCGCAGCATGTCAGGCCTCCCTGTCCATCACCAAATGCCAGACTCCACCCAAACCCATGTCCATTGAGTCAGTGATGCCATCCAAACATCTCATCCTCTGTGGTCCCCTTTTCCTCCTGCCCTCAATCTTTCCCAGCATCAGGGTATTTTCCAATGAGTCAGCTCTTTGCATCAGGTGGCCAAAGTATTAGAGTTTCAGCTTCAACATCAGTCCTTCCAATGAACACCCAAGACTGATCTCCTTTAGGATGGACTGGTTGGATCTCCTTACAGTCCAAGGGACTCTCAAGAGTCTTCTCCAACACCACAGTTCAAAAGCATCAATTCTTCAGCGCTCAGCTTTCTTTATAGTCCAGCTCTCACATCCATACATGACCACAGGAAAAACCATAGCCTTGACTAGACGGACCTTTGTTGACAAAGTAATGTCTCTGCTTTTCAATATGCTGTCTAGGTTGGTCATAACTTTCCTTCCAAGGAGTAAGCATCTTTTAATTTCATGGCTGCAATCACCATCTGCAGTGATTTTGGAGCCCAGAAAAATAAAGTCAGCCACTGTTTCCATTGTTTCCCCATCTATTTGCCATGAAGTGATGGGACTGGATGCCATGATCTTAGTTTTCTGAATATTGAGCTTTAAGCCAACTTCTTCACTCTCCTCTTTCACCTTCATCAAGAAGCTCTTTAGTTCTTCACTTTCTGCCATAAGGGTGGTATCATCTGCATATCTGAGGCTGGGAAGAGCACAAAAGGAAACTTCAAGTTTCCCTTAATTCAGTCCTTCAGGCTGTGAATTTAGATATTGGGGTCCTTGGTCTCTGTGCAGCTACAAAACATATCAGTGGTTTGTCGACATCCACTCACTGCCCTCAACATCTTCAACTCTCAGGCCTCCAGTGGAAAATCTACATGTCATTTTGAACTTTCCTTGCTTTCTATTCTGTGTTCAGTATAACCTCGGTAACCAGGAATTGGCCCTAGTGGGAGTATTTATATGCCAATAAGTAGCTTCTAGTCAAGGCTATGGTTTTTCCAGTGGTCATGTATGGACTGTGAAGAAAGCTGAGTGCTGAACAATTGATACCTTTGTACTGTGGTTTTCGAGAAGACTCTTGAGAGTCCCTTGGACTGCAAAGAGATCCAACCAGCCCATTCTGAAGGAGATCAGCCCTGGGTGTTCTTTTGAAGGAAGGATGCTAAAGCTGAAACTCCAATACTTTGGCCACCTCATGGGAACGGTTGACTCATTGGAAAAGACTCTGATGCTGGGAGGGACTGGAGGCAGGAGGAGAAGGGGACGATAGAGGATGAGATGGCTGGATGCCATCACTGACTCGACTGATGTGAGTCTGAGTGAACTCAGGGAGGTGGTGATGAACAGGGAGGCCTGGCATGCTGCGATTCATGGGGTCACAAAGAGTCGGACATGACTGAGCAACTGAACTGAACTGAACTGAACAAATAAATATTGGAGGAGTTTTCCTGGAGCACCAGTTGTTAACATTTACCAGCACATCACTGCCTTAAACATCCTTCACTTCTACCCCGTAAGTGTACTTTCATACTTCTCATCCCTCTCTTTGTCTATGTCTCTGTCTCATCTACACACATTGGCTCACACTGTTCTGTTTTCCTACCTAAAAGGGTTCTGTTTGTTGTTGCTGTTGGTCAGTCATTAGGTCATGTCCAACCCACCAGGCTCCTCTGTCTGTGGGGTTTTCCAGGCAAGAACACTGGAGTGGGCTGCCATTTCCTTCTCCAGGTGATCTTCCCAACCCAGGGATCGATCCCACATCTCCTGCATTGGCAGGTGAATTCTTTACCACTGAGCCACCTGGGAAAGCCCCAGAGTTCTGTGTCACCTCCCAAATGAGCCCCATGTCCCCAGGCTGATTTAATTCCTGCAAATGATCCACAGCTACCATGGATATTCCTGCACTGCTTCCTGTCTGTTGACTTGGTATATTGACTTTCCAAGTTTTATGAGAAAGCCTGGAAAACTCTTTTCCCCTAACCTCACTCACCTCACCCCTCACTTTCTTCAGGCTTTTGCTCGAATGTCACCTTTTCAGTGAGACCCTCCTTAAATTTCCTCCTACTCCCAGATGGGAGAGATGCCTGCTGGGATGGCAACCACCTTTCAGCAGATGGTGATGCTGGGAGGGTGGACTGTTAGTACAGCCTAGCTAGGAATACCATGAGCAAAGGCAGGGCTGTTTAACCAATGACCCCAGGGGCTGCCTCTGGTTGCCTGGCAATGAATTGGGAACAATGGTTGCTTCTCTCCCCGTGGGAGAATCAGCCAATGTTCCCAGGTGCTAGCAGGCTGGCGTTCCCAGCTGACACCCACACAGAAAATGTTTCTTCTCCTCATGCAAGTCTGTTCTCACGCTCCCTCTATGAACAGGAACAGCACAGACACTGGGGCCCCTTCTGGAGCACAGCCGCTCTGTGCATCAGGCTGTTCCCTTCCCTGACACGTGACTCAGAGCTGCAGGGAGGCAGGCACCATGCATAGGCTGACTTCTGCCCATGAGTTCCAGCAGACACAAGCCACACTGTGCCTGCAGACCAGAAGTAGGAAGACCTGTTAGGAGGAGTTAAATGACCTCTAGGGGTGGGGGTCACTGGAAAGGAGTGTATCTGCACAGCTTACATTAACAGCTAAGGTTGCACTTTTTATTCACTATTCTAACCAGTTGAGTCTCATCTTCTCAAACGCTCTCCATGAAAACTACAAACCATCAGCTCTTTCTGAAAATTTTCATTTGACCCTTTGTATTTCCCCCATCCTTTATTTTGTCTGCTCTTTCCCCTGTCTCTTTCCTATCTAGCATTAACGAATTTCTAAGGAGCACTTTTTAAAGTACCTTGTTTTCACACTAAGTGGTCTGTCCTGAAATATGCAGAGACTCTCCCACTGCCACTCTCCATGAATGCCCCAGTGGGACCCAGGCGCGAAGAAAATACAAGCTCAGCTGGGGTTTCCAGTGGTGGCATCTGTGTTTTGTTGTCACAGAGCGGTCCTCTGGCTCCATCAGTAGGAACCATCCTGCTTACATTGCGCCTGTGACACAGAAGCTATGCCTCAGAATCAGACTATTCATTGTTATCCAAATTTACTGCTAGCTATCTATACTAGAGCTGGATTGGTTGGAATGTGGTTTCTACCTCATTTCATTAGATTATAATGCTCACTCTGTAAGTAAAATAGGCACTAACTGTATTTAATCACAGACTACCGAACTTGCTCAGTACATACATGTATCTGGTAAAATGGACGGATGGGATAGGTGTGCCAACGAGAATAAGACACACAGAGCTGAATCAGCTTCATGGTGTTACTGGGAAGGCAAATAAGAGCATATAGGTAAAGACCTCAGAAGAGTGCCCAACACAAAGACATCTCTAAAAGAGGTAGCTGTTGTTTGCTGCTATTGTCATAACAACAATTATCTAATTACACAATGAAACCAGTGCTCTAGTAGCCCAAAGAGCTAAAAACTGTCTTTTGAAGGCTCTGATTTCATTTGGTTACTTATTACTCCAATTTTATATTGTTCTTTGGTCTTTAACTAAAAAACACCCTTGTCTCACCAACATTTAGTGTCTTTCACTGGTCACATTTACAGGAAGTCTAAAGAGCAACGGAGCCCAGAAAATGTAGTTTCTAGTGACCTACAGCAGCTTCAGAGGTTAAACAGGAGAATGACAAAGACAAGAAGAAATTCAAACAAATATTTCTGCAAATCTGATGCCTGTACATGAGACTTCGTATCTGTACTCAACCATAGGCACACTTTCATCTTTAAGTGCAGAAAGGATCAGAAATATAAAAATTTTATTTAAAATTTTATTTTAAACATTTTAGGTGAGTTATGATATTCTGGGAAAGAAAGAAGTGGGGGATACAATTTTAGGAAAGCAGGAAGGCATTTGATTTTAAGCAATTTTCTCTTTTTTTTTGTACTCAACACAAATGAAATGACTGCACCTTTGAAGACTGGTGGTTTTGAGTTCAGGAACAGTGTGAGATAATAAGAATAAAAACATCGATTTTGCTATCCATCAAGTCTCTGCTTTTCAACACTGTGCAACCTTGAGCAGATTATTGTCCCTTTTCATCTTCAGCTTCCTTGTTTGGAAAAGAGAACCAATGATGATCACCCAACTCAGAGGACAGAAGTGAAGGTTAAGTGGGAACAATGGGCTTGGTACGTGTGTTGGTGCTATGCAAGCTCAGTCACTCAGTCGTGCCTGACTCTTTGTGACCCCATGGACTATAACCTGCCAGACTTCTTTGTCTATGGAATTTTCCAGGCAAGAATACTGGAGTAAGTTTCTATTTTCTACTCCAGGGGATCTTCCTGGTATATAACAGACACTAAAAATGATGTCTTCTCTTCCCTTTTATGTCCCCTTTATGTCTTTGGTTTATCCCTGTGATAGGGGCAGAGTAAATGGAAAAAGTAGGTGATTAAATAGTTGATCCCACTGCTGCTGCTGCTGCTAAGTAAATTCAGTAATGTCTGACTCTGTGCGACCCCATAGACTGCAGCCCACCAGGCTCCCCCCGTCCCTGGGATTCTCCAGGCAAGAACACTGGAGTGGGTTGCCATTTCCCTCTCCAATGCATGAAGGTGAAAAGTGAAAGTGAAGTCACTCAGTCGTGCCCGACTCTTTGCGACCCCATGGACTGCAGCCTACCATGCTCCTCTGTCCAGGCAAGAGTACTGGAGTGGGGTGCCACTGCCTTCTCACTATTGGACTATAAATAGAGGAAATATAGGAGATCCCTGCAAGTTAATGATTACTCAGCAAAGCAGGTTGTGTTAACCACAAAACCAAGCAGGCTTGCTTAGAAACAAAACCAGGCAACAGAAGCATGGGATATGTCCCAAACAATAAAACAATGGTACCATGAGACCCACATCCTGCCGAGTTAGCTCAATAAGTTAATGACCCCTAGGACATACCCTCTGAACACATTAAAAAATAATAATTTTTAGACAGAGTTTGATCATGTATGGACAAAGAAAAAAAAAAAAAACAACAACTCCCCTGCTCAACCTGGAGCAGGAGCTAATGATGGAAACGTGACATCTACTCAAGAAAGACAAAGAAGTTCTTCTTCCTCCCTCCCTGTCCCACGTCTCCTTTGATTATAAAACTAGCCTAGGAAGTCTTTGAAGCACAGCACCTCCTTGCCCACCCGCTTGGGCCACAAGCCTCACAAGTAAATAAATTTTTATCTATCACTTTGCCTCTCACTGAATTCTTTTATGCACGAATACAGAAAAGACTGTGGTACTGGAGCTCTTTGGAGCCCCTGAAAAGACACCCATCTGTTTCATCTGGACTATGTGTTACCTATTGCATCCAGACTTAGCAGCTTCAGAACGTGAGTTCAGGTAAGCTGGGTTCTCTGGATCTCTCACATCTCTCATTTAGGATGTGGCCAGGCCTACAGTCATCTCAAAGCTCAGTGTGGTATTGATCTACTTGCAAACCCATGCACATGGGTGTTGGCTGGATTCAGTTCCTCAAGGGCTCTTAGAAGTCCTCAAGTCTTTTGTTGGTTGTTTCTTGTCGTGTGGCAGCTCATTACTTGGCAACTGACTTTCCTCCGAGGAAATGTGCAAGTTAGAGAGTGCAAGTGGGAGCCCAAGATAGAAGCCACAACCCTTTGGAAACTAATCTCAAAAATGACACATCATAGCTTTTGACATGTTCTATTTGTCAGAAGCAAGTCACCAGATCAGCACACACTCACGAACAGGGGATAACCCAGGAGTATAAACCCTCCAAAGCAGAGATCATTGGGGTTCTGTCAGAGGATCTGGGTATCACACCTAATTAAAAGAAGGTGAAACTGTCTTCTTGATCCAGAGTGTTTAAAAATGCAAGTGTACTTGTGGTTGAGTGCAGATGCAGTGTCTCTTGCTCAGACATCAGATTTGCAGAAATACTTGTTTGAATTTCTGATTGTTTTCTATAATTTGCCTGTTTTCCCTCCAAGTCAGCTGGAAACTACATTGTCCAGGCTCCCATGCTCAGTCAGAAGTGGTAGTGTGGCTGAGCAGTCTAAGGTGCTGGACTAAGGCTCCAGTCTCTTCAGGGGCGTGGGTTTGAATCCCACTGCTGCAAAGATTTTTAGAACTTCCCTGTGGCTCAAACGATTAAGAACCTGCCTGCGATGCAGAAGACCAGGGTTCGATCCCTGAGTTGGAAAGTTACTCTGGCGATGGGGATGGTAATCCACTCCACTATTCTTGCCTGGAGACTCCCATAGACAGAGAAGTCTGGCGGGCCACAGTCTGTGGGATCACAAAGAGTCGGACACGACTGAGTGACTAACACACACAAGCACAATGAAGGCCATGTGTGAAGAGCCCACAGCTGACATTATTGGTTTCCCTGGTGGCGGTGGCTCAGACGGTAAAGCGTCTGCTTGCAATGCAGAAGACCCTAGTTCAGTCCCTGGGTGGGGAAAATCCCTTGGAGAAGGAAATGGTGATCCACTGCAGTACCTGCATCTGGAAAATCCCATGGACAGAGGAGCCTGGTAGGTTATATAGTCCATGGGGTCACAAAGACTCGGACACGAGTGAGTGACTGCACTTTCTTTCTTGCTCACTGGTTTCCAGTAGACTTGACCAATGGGAAGCACTGATAGAACATGTTGGTGAGACTTCTTGCTTTGGTTCCTGGGAAAACCCTGGAATTTCTCCTTCCTGAGATCCAGCCTCCTGATCTTGTATGGCTGCTAGGGTGTATAGCTCTCCACTAGAGAGCTGATCTCTTGGTGGTCTCAGCTCCTATCTCACCAGCCTGTGTCATTTCAGCTTCACTGGGGAGTTCATCCCAACCTCTGGATGATGGTGGCAACTCTTTCTCTTTGTCCCTCTAGCTTTTGGAGAAGTGCCAACTTCTTGCTGCTGCTTATTTTTGGTTACTCTTCATCATTCTTTTGGAGAAGGCAATGGCAACCCACTCCAGTACTCTTGCCTGGAAAATCCCATGGATGGAGGAGCCTGGTAGGCTGCAGTCCATGGGGTCGTGAAGAGTTGGACACGACTGGGTGAGTTCACTTTTACTTTTCACTTTCATGCATTGGAGAAGGAAATGGCAACCCACTCCACTGTTCTTGTCTAAAGATTTCCAGGGACAGGGGAGCTTGGTGGGCTGTCGTCTATGGGGTCGCATAGAGTCAGACACGACTGAAGTGACTTCAGCAGCAGCAGCAGCAGCATCTTTCTTTTGGTTTCTTAACTCTTTCATGATCTGTTTATCTAATTACTGCTATTAGATTCCTCCTATGTGAACCCCTAGAACAATTTTTTAACTAGATTGTACTAATAGAGTGACAGACAGTGGGGCTGAATCCAGTTGATAAACATTGGTCCTTCCTGAGCAATTTGTATACAGAGCTGTGTTTGCAGCATTTTTCTAAAATGTTTGTGGTACCCAGTATCTGCCCTGGGTTATCTATCTGGGAAAGATAGAAGGCAGGAGGAGAAGGGGACAACAGAGGACAAGATGGTTGGATGGCATCACCAACTCAATGGACATGAGTTTGAGCAAACTCCAGGAGATGGTTGACAAGAAAGCCTGATGTGCTGTAGTCCATGTGGTTGCAAAGAGTTGAACACGACTGAGTAACCAGACAAAAACAAAAATATCTGCCCTCGTGCTCACACTGCTGGCTGTATGGAGGGTGGTTTTTTTTTCAGGATGCAGCTTCACCACTGTAGGTTCAAGATTCATGCTTTACAAAGGAAGAACCTTTATGACATCTGTGGTCTCTCAAACCCCTGAATATTAAGGGCTCCAGAATTTCTCCACAGGGAAAGTTTAGGAACCACATTTTGGTTGGGAAGTGTATGGAGACACTTTATGTGAGACCAGTATTGGGTGATAGGAGTAGAAAAGAAAAAAAATCTAAAAGCCTGAATTGTCCACATCACAGAAGAGGTGGGTCACTGATGAAAACTATAAAGGGGAAGCTGATGGCTTATGGTGAATGATGTTGGATTCACGGTCTCCAAAGAAGATTTAGCTTCAGGACCAGGGACCAGGCTTAATCACTCAAGAGCTTTTGTATAGCAGAGTTTTATTAAAGTATAAAAGGGACAGAGAAAGCTTCTGACATAGACATCAGAAAGGGGATAGAGAGTGCCCCTCACTAGTCTTAGCAAGGGAGTTACATATCTTTTAAATTGGTTATTATAATAAACCAAAAAAAGTCTCAAGGTTGTAAAGATCTTACTAGACACATTCCCACAATTTACATTTTAAGATGACAGGATTAGAACTAATAGAAAGATTGGGTTTCCCAGATGGCTCAGATGGTAAAGTGACTGACTGCAATGCTAGAGATCCAGGTTCAATCCCTGGGTCAGGAAAATCACCTGGTGAAGGAAATGGCAACCCACTTCAGTACTCTTGCCTGGAAAATTCCATGGCTGGAGAAACCTGGTAGGCTACAGACCATAGTCACTCAGTGCAGACACCACTGAGTGACTTCATTTTCACTTTCACCAGACCCACTCCCATAATATACATTTTAACAGGATTAGTCAGAAGGTTCTCAAAGAGAAACACGTCCTCAAGAAGGGTACACTGTTGTTATACAATCCTTAGTTTAAGTCACTCAGTCGTGTCTGACTCTTGGGACCCCATGGATCCAATGGACTGTAGCCCGCAAGGTTCCTCTGTCCATGGGATTCTCCAGGCAAGAATACTGGAGTAGGTTGCCATTTCCTTTTCCAGGGATCCTCCTGATCCAGGAATTGAACCCATGTCTTCTGCATTGCAGGCAGATTCTTTACTGACTGAGCTAGAAGGGAAGCCCTATATAATCCTTAGTACAGAGTTTAAACTGAGTTGTTTTGTTGGGTAATCATCAGCTCCCGGATTAATGAAAAAAAAGTTTGTCCTTCTCTCCTCCTTGAGAACTCCAGACCCCTTACTCCTCCTCGAGAGCCCCAGACCCCTTGTTCCTCCTCAGGGACCCTGGACTTCTTGCCAATCTGCCTAGGAACTGACTCAAAGCTAATGTGGATTATGCTAGGACTTCATAAATTATGTTGTCCTACAAATTGTTCCATTTCCTACTGCATCCCCTTTTCTTTTTAACCCACCCCAAACCTCAAGAATACTTTGTCTGCAACTTTAAGAAATTTACTAAATTCTATTTATCATGTTTCTTTCTACCCCACCCCAAACCTAAAGCACTAAAGAATAGTGCTTAGAAATAAAGCTTTAAAATATGAAAATAAAATTTCACTGTATGTGCTATAAAAACAATTTATAAAGGATGGTGGAATTAGTCAACAGAATTATCTTACCAAGAGAAGAGACAGCACAGGTATTGTCTCTTGTTTTAAGTTCCTGGGAAAGTTGCTTAATGTCTTTGGATGCAATTTTGTCTTTTGGAAAATGGTGATAATAATAGCACATAAGGTTATCATAAGAATTAAGTGACTAAGCATTTGTAAAGTGCTTAGAAGAGTGCCTACCACATTGTATTTACTCTATGGTAAACTTTATAATTATGTTGCAATATTCTAAACTGTAACTGACTATGCTGATATTGTAACTGTTATAAATTATTCTGGAATATGACTACTGTAAGTCTGGAAAATTCACATAAAAGCAAGTATGAGAAAAAGAAGATTGGTGATTCCCTAGAAAAAAAGAGTTTGTAGAATGGTAACTTGTTCAGTGTTTCTTTTCCACAAAACACTGTACACAAGTGTCCTTCAGGGTGGTGGAACTGACTGGGAGACTACTGCTGGATGAAAATATCCCTTACTCTATCTCTATACTCAAAAAGCATCCTCTGATCTGTATTTTGGTCTCCTGATCATAAAGTGGTGGCTCAGATGGTAAAGAATCTGCCTGCAATGCAGGAGACCTGGGTTCAATCCCAGGTAAGCAAGATCCCCTGAAGGAGGGCATGGCAACCCACTCCAGTATTCTTGCCTGAAGAATCCACATGGATAGAGGAGCCTGGTGGGCTACAGTCCATGGGATCGCAAAGAGTCGGACACGTCTGGGTGATTAAGGACAGCACATAGCACAGACCAGAAAGTAAGTACACCTCTGATAAACTAATGTCACGGCTTACAAACTCAGTTCACGGGAACTTAGGTTGGTTAATAGATAAAAGGTAATACATAGGGTTGTTTACTATGTCTCAGTGTTATAAACACTTCAAAAGACTTTATCAAATCTTAAGATATTCCTACTGATTAGATAATTGTTGTGTTAGTTAGATTCTGCTAGATTAGATAACAAACAACCCCCCAAACATGGTGGATAACAACAGCAAGGGTTATTTCAGGTTCACATTGTATTTTTTTATAGACCACCTGTGGCTCTGCTCCACATTTTCTTCATGGAGGGACCCAGACTTAAGGAAGAAGACATAAAGAGATCTCACTGCTTATAAAGATTCTGCTGGTATGGTCCACCTCACTCCTACACACATTTTATCAACCAAAGCAACTCCCATGATGATGATTGATGTTGAGGCAATGTACTCCTCACAGGGGGAGGCATATTATAAATCCATATCAATGGGCAAGGATGTATAATCCTCCCCAAAGTGAAGTGAAAGTGAAGTCGCTCAGTTGTGTCTGACTCTTCGTGACCCCATGGATGGCAGCCTACCAGGCTCCATGGGATTTTCCAGGCAAGAGTACTGGGGTGGGGGGTGGGGGTGGGGGGCACCATCATATCCTCCCCAAAAGGATAGAAAAATATTGGGAGTAAAGTGAAATCTACTTAAATCTATCCTCATCCAGATTTTAAACATGAGAAACAGAATTTAGTAAATGTCTTAAAGTTGCAAACCGAGTAAGTGCTAGAATTGGGGTCTGAAATGAATTTGTTTGTCTCTAGGACAGTGATAGCCAGAGAGTCCAACGTGGCCCTGGAAATTCTCATCTGATATGCAACCACTTGTGCATACAACTAAATTAAATAGGACTGACCTATAGAACTAAGAGAATATTGTGATTTCTGAAGTTCTGTCATAAAAGATAACTATGACTTCAATTTTGCCCTCTCTTGGATCACTCATTCTTGTGGAAGCCAGCTGTGATGGACTGAGCCCTCCAGCAGCTCAGTAAACAGGTATATGTGTCCAGGAACTGAGGTCTTTTGCCAACAGCCAAAACTGACTTGCTCGCCATGTGTGCCATGTGAGAATTGGCTCTCTTATTCTCAATGAAGTTTTCAGGTGACTCTTCCAAAGTAAATATGGCTCCAGTCTTATCAGAGATCTCACGTCAAAACCAACCAGTTAAGTCACCCCCAAATTCTTGACCCATGGAAATTGTGTGAGATAATACATGCTTGTTATTATTTTAAACTATTAATTTCTGGGATAGCATATCATGCAACAATAGAGAACTATACAAGAGTCTGTCTAATTGTCATGCCAAACTGCAGCTAATTATGAATTAACAATCCTCTGTAAATGGATAAACCTTACATTTACAAGCCAGCAAGTGCATGAAGTTAGGGAGAATGGGGAGGGAAATGTAAAAGGATGGTGAGGAATTAATAGGAAGTAGTACTTCCCTGGTGGCTCAGACAGTAAAGCGTCTGTCTACAATGCGGGAGACCCGGGTTCGATCGTTGGGTCAGGAAGATCCCCTGGAGAAGGAAATGGCAATCCACTCCAAGACTATTGCTTGGAAAATCACATGGACAGAGGAGCAAAGAGTCAGACACGACTGAGTGACTTCACGATGAGTACAAAGACAGAAAAGTAAAGAACGGAGAAAACATACACCACCCTAAATGCAATCTGTTCTTGTTCATTGAACCATCTCTTTTGAAAACATCAGCAGCATCTTTGAATAAATAGATAGTGAAGGGATTAATTAGGAAAGTGATTTTGAGTCCACTATTAAGGTTAATGGAAAGGTAGTTAATATCACTGAAGTCATTCTTTCTCACAGGGTCCAGTTTCTAGACAGGAAGAGCTTGCCAGGATTAAGAGATCTGGGTTTTGATTCAAGAGTACATATGTAGACACTTATGTTTGATATTCTTAAGGTCTTCTGGGCCAAGAAAGGATACAAATCCTCCATCCCATCCCCAAATCCAAACTACTCGTCACCTGCACCTTCTGCAGGGGCATTTTCCCCTTCAGGTACCATAAGAATTCCCTTTCTGGCAGTCCAGGGGTGAGTTACTAACCTCTCTCAGGCTTTCATTTTGAAACAATGATGGGTTCCTAGAGTTTCCATATACTTCAACATCCAAATTAAGTTTAGAAGCATTTATTAGATTGACTCTTTCCATATTTTTTGTTTTGATTTTATTGATTTACTCAGCCTTAGGCCAGTGTAGAACAATTTAACTGAGTTTAAAGTGTAAAATGTGTGTGGGTTTGAGTATAATGTAAAATATATATAAGAATTGAAATATATACATATTCTACAAGATAGAAAGAGATTAAGATCACCTTTTAAACTACACCTTCAGTCTGCTGACTGAGACCTATTATTTATGAAATCAACTTCTTTGGTTGTGATCATATTTACTGAACTTAAAAGAGAAGAGAGGAGAGGGAATAGATGATAGCAGAGCAAATTTCATTTAAAAGGAATATCTATTATTTCCTCAAAAGCTCACTTACGGTAAGCATGAGTACACGTGAGTGTGACTGTATAATGAAAAATGTGTTTTTAATGTAGGTTATAGTAAAAGAGTTCTTAAAAAAATAAGTAACTGGCCAGCTAATAACTTTTGAAAGTAAACTGAAACCATTATTGTTTAGGTTACAAAGCACTGAAAACTTAACGACCTAAAATAACAACCATTTTATTATACCCATAGATTCTTCAAATCAAGATTTCATATTGAGCAGAGTGAAGTTGGCTTCTCTCTATGCCATGATATTTGGGACTTCAGCTGAGAAGACTTGACCACTAGAAGCTGGAAATAGCTGGAGATTCCTTCTCTCACATTGCTGCTCCTTAAACTAGAATGGTTCAAAGATTACAGAGACTAACCACAGTATACAAATGTCATCTCCACAGATAGACTGGCTTTCTCACTACATGGGGGCCTCAGAATCACTGAAATTCAGAGATGGATAGTTCAGAGATCAAACCCTGAGGGTTCAAGCAAATAAGGCAGACGATGCGCTGCTTTTTAAGACTTGGCCTTGAAAGTCCCACAGCTTCCCTTCCTCCACACTGTATTGGAGTACTCTGCCACAAGGTCATTCAGATTCAAGGGGACCAGAATTAGATTGCTAGAGGAGTGAATGTGGGTCAGGAGAAATTGTTGTGACCATTTTTGAGAAACAAAACCTGCTATATTGTATAACCACAAGAATGTCCATGAGTGTGGTAGACTAGATAAATAAATACATTGGTGCACAGGTAAAAATGGAATATTAAAAGGCAGTGCATATCAGCAAACTAGAACTCTCTGCATCAGTATAACACAGAGGGACGATCTTACTCAGGGATAAAAGCAAAATACTCCAGATATGACTTTGCATATATACATTTCAAAATCAGGACAAGCTAAACCATATTGTTTATGAATACATATATAAGTGATAAATCTATAAATAAACAAGTATATAATTTCAGTGAAAGTCCAGATAAAGAGCAAAAGAGGAGGGATAACACCTAGATGTCTGGAAACTCAGCATCCATTATTTTTTTTTAAATAAGCATGTTGTTTGCTAACAGTAAAGTCTGATAGAAGTTTGTTAAAAGTTTGGACAAGAATAAAAGCTATCTATGTTTCCACCCCTTTGGCAAATCTGTGCCACATTTAGGTGTATTTCTGCCTTCTATGAAAAGAGTTATAACATGGTGAGATACAGAAATCTTTTCATAGGAAATTTTTATTTTGAACTAATTTTAGATTCACAAGAAAGATGCAAGAATAGTTTTTTTAAGAGTTTCCTTGTATCCCTCAACTGGCTTCCCCTGATGTTAATGTCTTACATAACCACTGTATAGTTTTGGAGAATAGGAAATGGACATTGGTGCAATATTGCTAACTAAACTTTAGACTATATTCAAATTTCACAGATTTTTCCACCAAGTCCTTGTTCTGTTTTAGGGTCTTATTCAGGATCTCACATTGAATTTACTTAATGTTTGTCCTTAGTCTCTTCCAGGCTATAATTCCTTAGTCTGTCCTTTCCTTTTATGCACTTCACATTTTTGGAGTACTGATCATTATTTTGTTTTTCTGGGTTTTGTTTTGTTCACTGTCTGAATTGGGTGTTCACTGTTGCAGGTGGGCTTCTCATTGTTGGTAGCTTCTCTTGTTGAGCATGGGCTCTAGGTGCTTGGGCTCAGTAGTGGTGGTGCACAGGCTTAGTTGCCCAGTGGCCTGTGGGTTCTTCCAAGATCAGGGATTGAACTCATATCCTCTGCACTGGCAGGTAGACTCAGCCTTTTAACCACCAAGGAAGCCCTGATCAGTTACTTCTTAAAACGTTCCTTGGTTCGAATTTGTCTGCTTTTCTCATCCTGCATTTTGCCAGGAAATATCACAAAAACAATGAAGTATCCTTTTCAGTGCAAGGAGTTCATGGTGTTGATGTGCCTACTACTTGTGAGGTTTACCTTACTCAATTAAGGTGGCATCCAGGTTTCTCTACTATAAATTTATTTCCTCTCTCTTATACTAGAGAGACATCTTGGGGAAGATACTTTGAGACTATACAAATCCTGATTTCTCCTTCACATTTCATTCAACTTTAGCTTCCACCTCTTGATTTTAACTTAACTGCAACAAGGAAAAGTTGTCTGTTTTCCTTATGTATGTATGTTATCTATGGGTATTTATTTTAATCTGTGAGTTAAAACCAATATAATCCATTTGTATTTTATTGCTTAAATCATACCAGCTTTAGACTGGCTTGCAACGTTTTTCAACAATTTTTCATTTTATTTTAAGCAACTTCCTATTTTCTGGCACCACAAAATATTCCTAGTCCACCCTGTATTTTCCATACTCCAATCTTGGAGCCAATCCCTTCTCCAGGGGCCCCTGGGTTCTTTAATTGAAGAATGATTCTTAAAAACCAAAGATCGTGATGCCAAGTGTGCTAATTCCTACTAGGCTATAACTGCTTTTAGGTCCTCTCCACTGACAGAGCAAGGAAGCATATGTGTATGTTAACCCATGCACATACACATTCTTCTCGGCTTCTGTATCTATAAAACTGTAGACGTATTTTAAAATATAACTTTATATTACTACTTCTGATCTTAATCTAGTACAAGTATCATTTTAGCCAAATATGTCTTTTTCCACTAGTGGGAACACTGGATCTCACTTTCTACATTGTATTTACTTCTTATTCTAGTAGACACATAGTAGTTTCAGAATTGCTAATCCCTATCTTTGTGCTAACACTATTGCATTGCAACCTTTATATCTACCTACTTTTGTCTTATCCTTGTAGTATCCAATCAAGATTCTGTTTTCTACAGTTACTTAATTTTAATCCTTCCAAATCCCTTTAGTGTTATTAATTTAATACATTTTGGTTCATTTGTTAGTGCTTATATTCCATTCTGAGTTCCCCCATTCCTATTACTTTTAATAATGTGATTGTTTTGCTGGTATACGGTATTACTATAGTTGTAAGACTCAGTGTTATACAAAAAGACATACTCAGAAAACTGCCACTGCCTCTTCATCACTATGACTCTGCTCCCATTCCTCCCTTTTTCCCATTCTCTTCTAATCCCCACTCCCAGAGATAACAATTCTCTTTCATTTTTGTTTTTTCCCTCCTGTATATCTTTTGCACAAATGAACAAAAAATGTATTTTCTTATGTCTTTATCATTCCCTTACAGAGGGAATCATACTATGGATACTCTTGCATTTGACTTTTCACTTAACCATCTATCCTGGAATTCATTCCTTAATAGCTCATGGAGGTTGTCCTTATTCATTTTTGTAGGTGCATATTACACAACTGTGCATATGTGTCCTAATTTATTCACATTTTTATGTGAATATTAACATTCATTCCAATATTTTACAGTTTCAAACAATGCTGCAAACTTGGGTATGCCCTCTCCTCCCATTTTATTTGTTGAATTAAATAAAAAGAATAACAATTTATAAAATAATATACAGCCCACTTTAAGAAAAGTTTTCCAGCAAAGCTCTGTAGCAAAAGCCAAGATAATGTGACTCTTAAGAGTCCACAAAGGGGAGTCATCTCCATCAGACAGTGATATACAGGTGGTCTTCACAGCGTTATCTTGATTGTGCTCAGACAACAACACTCCTATAAGGAAGCTGGAGAAGGAAAAATTTGTTTATCTAAAAAAGCACTTCTTCCCCAAACCCTGTCTTCAATAATACAATCATGGTAACCTACTGATGTAGAAAAGTCCAGAATCAAGCGTTTGATTAGAGCCCAGAATTTTGGAGTAAAGGAATCAAGTATAAGCCTCCCTTTCCTTTCAGCTTTTCTACAGATCACAAAGTTCCTCTTAGCACACTGTCTTGTTCAAAATGGAAATGTGTAGAGTGCTCCCATTTTTTATGACTCGGGGTTTCTTAGACTTTAAAAGCCAATAATAGGAAGTTAGTTTTTTAGTTCGTCAGAGATTAACACACTTGAAAATATTTCATGGCTATAAAGTTTCAAGAAATTGCTTCAGGAAGACATCCAAATTCAACCATGTGAACTTGTACTGTAGGAAATACATTTTACATGGAGGCACCCAGCACACAGTCAAAAGGCTATGTAGATGGCACTTCCTTGGTATTCCAGTGGTAAAGACTGTGTACTTCCTGTGAAGGGGTGATGGTTTGATCCTTGGTCAGGAAGATAAAAACCTGCATGCCTTGAAGTGCAGGGGGAAAAAAAAAGCTGTGCAGACAACTGAAATTACATGCACTGGGCTCTGATATTTTGTCTTCTATTCTAGTTCATTAAAAGGGAAACATTTTGACCTTGAGCTACAAACTTGATAACTTGATTTCACAACCTTTAATGATTATTCAGACCTGTAGCCTGAAAAACACATGTGTTGAGAGCAAATGCTTTGAAGTCAGATAGCTGTAAACTGGAATCCTGGATGCACTTCTTAACAGGAGTCTTCTCAGGAGAATTTAGAATTATCTGGGGCAAGACTCTGGAATCCATATTTAAAACACATTTACAACACACACACACAAACTTATACCAACACCCTGTGTAATTCTGATTTAACTGATAGATCAATTGGAAAATGGAACATTTTGGTGTTACTTTTATTTCAAATAAATGTTTGATGTGATAGTGGCAAATCCTTGATGTCTTCTTTAAGTCTGTCAAATAGTTTTGTTTCCTAGAAAACAAACTGCACCACAGGACATGAGCACAGGTGACTTAAAAGATCACAGAATATGAAAGATTTAAGTGCCTCAAAGTCTGATTTAGTTAGGGATACATATAATAAAATGAGGCTTTTGAGAGAATTTTAATTTTAGTCTGTTTTGCTGATTTCAACTATTTAGGGGAGTGGTTTTGTCATTGAAAATGAGTATAACCTTACTGTTCTGAGATAAAATGTCCATAGAACCAGTTTCTGTAGTAACCATCAATTGATCTATTTTAGAACCTTATTCATTCCATTTTAATATATCAGAAATCATAAATTTATTTTTTACTAGCATGCACCAATTACATTGAAAATTTTTATACAGTAAGTCATTCAAAATATCGATAATTTATATGTCTTTTATATCAGATTCAGCATTAAAAATTAAACTAGACTGTTTTGAGATATTTCATTAATGTTGTATCAAATATCTGTATCCTCTTATTACAGTGGTAGAATCTGTTGTGTGTGGAGGAAATTGGAGGCAATGGAACTAAAAATTAACTTGATGTCTAATGCTATGTTACAATCAGCCACACCCACAGAATTGATCATATCACCTTATAGCACTGGACAAAATTTCATGTCTTTCAAGTACATGACCCGCAGATTTTGAAGACAATTCCATACAGACCATTTTCCAGGAATAATTTCTTTAGTTGAGTTTTTCATTGCCAACATGTACTGCTTTAGGGATTGCCAACATGTGCTACCTAAACAAAACCACTTTTCTGAAGACCTTGCAAAGAATGTCTTCAGAGGACAAAGACTTAACTTGGATGATTCCTCAAAGCTCTGTGTCTGAGCTGGAAATCTGAACTTGTCATTCAATTCAGCTTGGATGATAAGTTGCTTCAGTCATGTCCAACTCTGTGCAACTCTATGGACTGTAGTCTGCCAGGCTTCTTTGTCCATGAGATTCTCCAGGCAAGGATACTAGAATGGATTGCATGCCCTCCTCCAAGACCATTCAATCCTACATGTAACTTTTTTTTCTTTTTTATGGATCGCTGGGAAGCAGAAGGGCCTTAATCTTCATGACTGAAGCCATATTTGGTGTGTGGACTAGTCACTCATCAGCTACACAGTGACAACAGTGTCTGAGTTTCTCTAGTAATGGGAATAGATGTTACAGTCTATACTTTCCATTTAGTTCCCCTTATGATCAATGCCTGAATTTCAATCCTAAGAGTATATTACTATTTGATTTTGAAGCACATGCCAAAAGAATCCAGGAGGACTGCAGACATATCGTCCAATTGCACTGCCACTTCCAGTGACTTTATGGACGACATCTATGTGTTATTTGAAAATTAATCCTTTTCCATCTGTGTGCCCTGACTATGTTTTGGATTCCCTTTCCTTCACAAATATCCTGAATTCAAGGTATCTAAAGTCCTGGAGCAGTTGTCCAGAGGAAGAGAAGCAACAGCCCCGCCCCCCAACCCTTGGGAGCAGAAAGGAAGAGAATTATCCTAAGGAATTATTTAAAAATCCAGACGCGGCAGACACAAATAAAACCATGGCTGCATAGGTTGATGTCCCAGGGGTCCAAAATTTAACGTCACATGTGCAATAATTTGTTTAGCATTAAACTAAACCAGTTTGATGAACTCAAATGCCCTCGGCTCAATAGGCAGGACTCTCCGAGGAGCCTGTGTTACTTCCCTCACTTAAGCGCAGATTTATAATAAAAATCTTAATGCCAGTGACATGGTTTTTGGACACATAAGAACCTAAGCACTTGGAGAATCATATTTGAGAGGTCAGAAAACTCCACAGTTAAAGATCGGTGTATAATTTACTAAGAAAATAGAAAGTTTTGTTTCTCTGAGTCGAAATTTGACGAGCACGGCGGGAAATATTGCAGGTTTCTGGCATAAGGTTTTGTGCTTTCCTCATAATTTGAGACCTGCGTGAAGCCTGAGGCTTCGGGGATCACTTTCTGAGAAAAATCGGGCAATTCGATGCAGAGAATTTTGATATTTTTGGCATTTTTTGAGGTGTAACAAACACAACTCGGGATCCGAGAGGACACTCTGCGGCTGCCAGCGAGGCGGGCTGGACAGCGCACCAATCACGGCGCAGCTCCGCCCTATATAAACGGGCGGGCGCAGCGGCGCTGCCCGAGTCCCGGCCAGTACCTCTGCTTCCGGCTCGAATTGCTCTACCCACGCCCGCCTTCAACATGTCCGAGACTGCGCCCGCCGCGCCCGCTGCTCCGGCCCCCGCCGAGAAGACGCCTGTGAAAAAGAAGGCCCGCAAGGCCGCAGGTGCCGCGAAGCGCAAGGCGTCCGGGCCCCCTGTGTCCGAGCTCATCACCAAGGCTGTTGCCGCCTCCAGGAGCGCAGCGGCGTGTCTCTGGCTGCGCTCAAAAGGCACTGGCCGCCGCTGGCTACGATGTGGAAAAGAACAACAGCCGCATCAAGCTGGGTCTCAAAAGCTTGGTGAGCAAGGGCACCCTGGTGCAGACCAAGGGCACTGGGGCTTCCGGCTCTTTCAAGCTCAACAAGAAGGCGGCCACCGGGGAAGCCAAGCCCAAAGCCAAGAAGGCGGGTGCGGCCAAACCCAAGAAGCCCGCAGGAGCAGCTAAGAAGCCGAAGAAGGCCACTGGGGCGGCAACCCCTAAGAAGAGCGCCAAGAAGACCCCAAAGAAGGCGAAGAAGCCTGCTGCGGCTGCAGGAGCCAAAAAAGCAAAGAGTCCGAAAAAGCGAAAGCAGTCAAGCCGAAGAAGGCGCCCAAGAGTCCAGCGAAGGCCAAAGCCGTGAAACCCAAGGCGGCTAAACCAAAGACCGCCAAACCGAAGGCAGCCAAGCCAAAGAAGGCGGCGGCCAAGAAGAAATAGGAAGTTCCTTTGGCCTCTGGCTTCGAAGCTCGACACAACCCAAAGGCTCTTTTCAGAGCCACCCAAAGATCTCGGGAAAAGAGCTGTTGCACACTTAAGGGGGCGTGGTCGGGCGGAAGAGGCAGCAAGTGGAGGGCGGGCCTTGCTGGGGTGGGAGGTGGGTCTTAATAGCAGAGCTTAGTAAAACGTAAGGGTAGTACTAGTGAACCCTGGAATTGGACGGGTAATCTGTTTGCGCCTAACCTGTTCAATCAGAACAGTGGGCTGGTTTGACGTAAACTTCCAAATCGAGCCCAAGTTTGGGGGAAGTAATTAAACATTTAACAGACTCTACATTCTGGACGGTTTGGTATACCCCAAATGCGAAATTTAGTTGACAAGAGATGGTTAGTCGTTGAATGGTTTATTTGCACATTTTCTTTAGCGAGGACATATTGGACATTTGCGGGGAAATTTGGCTCAGTATCTTAACCACCATGGATTTTGTAATAATTCATCAGGGCTTCTGGTAGGGGAGGAAGAAAAGGGATGGTGAATTTTATTACAGGGTGACCCAGCCCACATGGTGGTGGTGGCTACGATGGGTACAGTTAGCTGTCCATTGGTTACCTGCCCCGAAGCGCAGAATAATGTTCTTATCGAGCTTGCCCACCAGCCCCAAGAGGACATTAAGACGGCCACTAGGTGCAGGGCCCGAGCCAGAATCAGCGTTACACACGGAACAGAGAAGTTGCCTTTAGTTACAAACCTAAAACTGGCATGCTCCCAATCACTTGCATCTGCTAGCTGTGAAATACACAGTGCAAGTTTCTGAAGAGGCTATTTATACTAGCTATGGGTAAGTCTAGTCTAGGCCCTGTGATTGGACTAAAGCAAAGTAACAAGACAGCCAATGAAAAGGTAGACCTGTTAGACTTATTTACATTCGTGTTTATGACGCCACAAGAAAATTAATCCAATCCTGAGCAAGATCTTATGAACCTCATTTGAATACCGCGTCTATAAATGAATGTGGCCTCACTCGCGGCAACTATTTTCCCAGCTGTTAGTGTAAGTGTTCCAATTTATATCGGTAAGATGCCTGAGCCCACCAAATCAGCTCCAGCCCCAAAGAAAGGCTCGAAGAAGGCGGTGACCAAGGCCCAGAAAAAAGATGGCAAGAAGCGCAAGCGCAGCCGCAAGGAGAGCTACTCCGTGTACGTGTACAAGGTGCTGAAGCAGGTCCACCCGGACACCGGCATCTCGTCCAAGGCCATGGGCATCATGAATTCATTTGTCAACGACATCTTCGAGCGCATCGCGGGCGAGGCGTCGCGTCTGGCCCATTACAACAAGCGCTCGACCATCACATCTAGGGAGATCCAGACGGCCGTACGCCTGCTGCTGCCCGGGGAGTTGGCCAAACACGCCGTGTCCGAGGGCACCAAGGCCGTCACCAAGTACACCAGCTCCAAGTAAACTTGCCAAGTAAGCGTCTTTACACCTAACCCCAAAGGCTCTTTTAAGAGCCACGCATGTTTTCAGCAAATGAGTTGTAATCCTTTCATTACAAAGGCTATATTCCGATTTCTACCAAATTTAAATCTTCACTAACATTCTTTAAGGTTCTATTGCATCTGCGTAAGAATTACTATGGGCAATCTAGACAATACGGGCTATTCATTACATGCCCACTATAGGCAAGTAGTTACATAGAACCGTGATACCACGAGACCATTTATCAATTTGCCCTGAAAATGCCCTTTAAGGTACAGCTTTCTTTTCCGTACGTAGGTTTTCAGTTGATCCTGACGGTGACCCGGACTTTGGCGATGAACCCTTACGCAGAATACGAAAGAGCATGCTCTTACCAACTTCATTATGCTCAGCTTTTCCATTTTTCTTTTCCTTCCCCCCCCCCCATTTTTAAAACCACAGATACCTGTATTTCGGGAAGGGGGGAATGCTGAAGACAATGAACTTTCACAAAAAATGTTACAAAGGTTTTTTTCTGGTTTCCTTGCTTTGTAATTGGTGCAGTTTCTGTGGTGAGGAGGAGCCTACGCTCTGTCCTAAAGGCGGAAAGGAAAAGAAAAAGGAAGTCTTCAAATCCTGTAAACTGCTATAATTTCTTTCCCAGGAAGTCCTATTTAATTTGTAGCCCTCTGGGGGCAGCATTCAGCTTTAAAGTATTCTGGGTCTCAGATGTCCGGTTATCATTCTCTCCATCGATAAAGGAGTCTATCTACTCGACTCAGGCCCCATTTTGAGCACTCCTGCTTTCCCGGGTGTCCCCAAGCATCAAGGGCAGAGAGGAAGTAGAAAGGAAAACCTTTTCTGGTAGAATGTGTACTAGGTAGGATGGAAATAAGCACTTTCCCTTGTTGGAAGTAACATTTTGTCAAGAAGATAAATCCGAACCGGCTGGGACGGGGGTGGGGGGGGTGGGGGGCTGGGAGGGAGTGACCGGGAAGAAAGGAATTAGTAGAGAGAACCAAGAAAATTGCCAGGTAGATGAGTGTGGGCTGAGGATGAAGCAGTGAAGGCCCAGTATAAAAGTAAGGAACACTCAGTTCGAGGGGCTTGGCCCATGTGAAACCCCAAGCACCTCTGCTGATTTTTACCCAAACCTGAGCTTTGTTTTTCAGGGTGTTATGTGAAGCCTGGCCATGGTGGGGAGCATGATAAGAACTTTCCCAGTGAAGCTGAGACACCAAACCAAAAGGAACTAGAAATAAATACACACATTCATTCACAGTAGATAATGGAGGGCAAAGAATCTGTCCTGAAACTTGGTGCTGAGCAAGAAAACTCCACTGCTGAGAATTTGGAATACAAGCCAGGCTTCACACTTTTCTGTTTCAGCATGAATAGAGTAAAATAGGGATTCAAAACACCTAGGCTGAGAATTTAATTTAGAAATATCCCAAACTGTGTTGGTGCCCCCTGGGCACCTGGTAAAAGCAAATACAAATCCTCTCTGAAAGGGTAAGCTTCATTTTAGGTCTTAATAAATCCCACAGATATATAGCCAAGAAAATGAAAGAGCAGCTTCACAACCAAAATTAGCCAAAGACATCATGACCAAGAACAACAGACAATGGAAACCGAAGCACACATTAACAGATACAGACTTCAAGTGACTAATATATCTCCAAACAAAACCTGAACTATGTGAAGTATTAAGAGAATACAAAAATGATCACATAGTTTTGAAGAAAAATATTTCTAGAACTATTTGTTTTCTACATAGAACAGAATTAATACTGGATGAGCTTAATAGTAAATTAGACCCAACTGAAGAATTTTCATGAATAGCAAACCAGATCTCAAGGAATTATCCAAAATGCAGAGAGAGGGATGTAAAAATGAGTTTGAGATCTGGAATGGGTAATAAAATTGTCTGGCATGCATCTAACCATAGTGGCAGGACAAACAGAAAATGATGCAGATGTGAGATTTAAATGATCAGGGCCCATAATTTTTAGAATTGATGGATTACTCATAAAATGTAGTGAAATGATACAACAAAAAAGGGTTACTGTGTGACACTGAACTAAACTATATACATTCTTAAAAATTTAATGCTGATTTTCTGGGTAGACATATGGCATCAGATCAAAAAGCACTGTTTGAAATTCTAACATGGGGTGGAGGGGAGTGATTGATTATTTTACATGCATTTTGTATCTAGCTAATTACTAACTTCTGTTAATGTTAATATCTAATAGATTATCTCGACTTTCATTTCATATAATACTATCATTAGCGCAGAAGAAAAATGTTTGATATCCTTTCCAATAACAATTTCTCTTTATCTTTTATCAAATTGTGTTAGCTAAAATCACAAACTATCCCACATTAGACATGCTAGCATATTTCACCATTTCTTCCTCCTTTTCATGGAACTAGCTTTGATAGTCTGTGATTTATAATAATATGTATGTGTATGTGTGTGAGTAGTCTTTATTGTATTGATGTAATTTCCTTTTAATTCTATTATGAGTTATTAGGAGTGATTTATGGATTTTTGGCATCTGATGAAATAATGTGCTTTTTCTCCTTAAACCTGTTGCACCAAAGTACACATACATATTCTAATGTTAATCCATATTTCTAGTTCTAGGCCAAATCTTATTTGGTCATTTCTTTTCTTTTTTCTTTTGGCTGTGCTGGGTCGTTCTTGCTGCTCAAAGGCTTTCTCTAGCTGCAGCAAGCGGAGGCCATTCTTCATTGTGGCTTCTCATGGCAGTGGCTTCTGTTGTTGCAGAGTATAGCGTCTAGGCTCACGAGCTTCAGTAGTCGTGGCACATGGGCTTAGCTGCATCTCGGCACGTGGGATCTTCCTGGACCAGGGATGCAACCCGCCTTGTCCACAGTGGCAAGCAGACTCTTAACCACTGGAACAGGGAAGTCCCTTATTTCGTCATGTTGTATCTTTATCTTAAATAATGCCTCAATAAATTTTAATATTTTACATGGATATTTAAAATCCTCTACTATTCATACATAAAATCATTCCATGATTTTTCTCTTTGGGGTTTGCTTTCATCAGATTTTGTCCTTAAAGTTATGGTAGCTTCATAAACCTCATTGTGGGGGTTCTCTTTTATTACTTACTGCTGTATAATAAATTATCTCCAAACTGAGCAGCTTAAGTCAATGAATATTTATTATCTCATTCAATTTCTGAGATCAGGAATCCAGAAATGACTTAGTTGTTCATTCATTCAGTTGTGTCCAACTTTTTGCGACCCCATGGACTGCAGCATGCTAGGTTTTCCTGTCCTTCACTTAAATGACTTAGTCGGGCAGTTATGACTCAGGGTCTCTGGGGAGTTTGAAGTCAAGAAGTAAGCAAACGCTGCCGTCAACTGAAAGCTTGACTGTAGCTGGAGGAGCCAAGTGTCTGCCGGCAAGAACTCACTTCCTCCAGAGGATGGAAGAGACTGCTTCAAAGCACAGTAGCTATTATCCCATAGAAAGAGAAATCAGAGACAGAGAGAATGGCAGGAATGCCGCTGTGACCAAATTTTGACACACTGACACTTCTGCTACTATCTATTCATTAGAAGCAAGTCACTTAAATCTGGCATTTATTCAGAAGGAGAATTAGGATGAATCTTTTGAGGTAAGGATATTAAATAATTTGTTTATGTATTTAAAAACCACCACATGATTCTTTTTATGCTTTAAATCTTGAATGTAAAAAGTATCTGTGCTTTAAAGATTACATAGAAATAAGCTCTCAGTTCAGGTCAGTTCAGTTCAGTAGCTCAGTCGTGACTCTTTTCGACCCCATGAATTGCAGCACATCAGGCCTCCCTGTCCATCACCAACTCCCAGAGTTCACTCAGACTCACGTCCATCGAGTCAGTGATGCCATCCAGCCATCTCATCCTCAGCCGTCCCCTTCTCCTCCTGCCCCCAATCCCTCCCAGCATCAGACTCTACCGTTTGCATGAGGTGGCCAAAGTATTGCAGCTTCAGCTTTAGCATCATTCCTTCCAAAGAAATAAGCTCTAAAATCACCCAAACGTAATACCTTTCCACTTGGTAGATTTTTAGGAATTCCAGCAACATAGACTATAATATACCACTTTCTATAGAGACAAAGTCAATAAAACTCCCACATGATGTGCTGACAGTTCCTTTTTCTGAGATTGTAAAGGACAAAATAGTAGCCTTTTATGTTAAATAAAACATTATCTCAGATAGTAGTCTATACTTTAAAAAATACTGAATGAATTGAATTAATTCAGCTGAGAAATCCTCAACTGCAAACAGTAAAGCAAATCTCTGACGCATGATTGTTTTGGAATGCATGATAGGTTTGATTTTTAGAAACAAAAGAAATTTTAAAAAAATGTAATAAAACATTATAATCCCAGGAAATACTTTGGCATTTGAAAAGAGAAGAAAATAACACTTAAGAAAAAAAATTAATGAAATTTAAAATTGATAAGAAGTTTAAGAAGTTAAAAATTTATTTAAAATATAGGAGTGAAGACTGATGACTGATTGAAAGAAAATACAATGTTTGAAAAATGTAAGGTAACAAATTAAGGGCTTGGTAAAAGAAGAAACTAAAGAAGAATTAAGTTATGAACATTTATAAGGAGATTTTGATGTATGTCAAAATATCCTAGTAAATTGTACAAGTTATTTATTTATGCATCAGTGTATTTAAGAGATAGTCATTGAATGTCTTTAGGCTAGTCATTGACATGGGTACTGGAGATACAAAGAGAAATAAGGCTGTCCTTGACTTAAAGGAGTTTTCAGTTTTGTAAGACTGTCAAGAATGCTTACATTTAACTGCTTTCATATCCCTGTATCTTTCACCAAAGCCTGAACAAGTGTTTATCACTCTTTGGAAATTTGCAGGCGAATAGACATAGATTCACATGAGAACTACCAAACTCATTAAATTAAGGCAAAAAAAAAAAAAAAACTATCCCAATTTTTTAGTGATAAGTAATATTAAGACTGTAATATAGTGGCAAAGCTAAGGGATGGTCCATCTGACACCAACTGCAAGGATCAGAGTTCTCACCAAAACTACCCTCAGATGATATAATTTATTAGAAGGACTCACAGAACTCACTGAAAGTTATAATAAACAAGATTAGGGTCCATTATAGCAAAAGGAAACAAAGCAAAATCAGCAAAGGGAAGAGACACATGGATCAGAGTCTAAGGGTATTCCAAACTGAGAGCTTCCAGTAGTACTCTTCCAGTGGAGTCACCAACTGTTAACAATACCTTCCTGCAATGATGTGTGAAACACAATATGTATTTCTAACTAGGAAACTCAATCAAGCCTTGGTGTCCAGACTGGATCTTTACCCAATCCCTCTGGATCTAGTATAGATATGGCATGGCCCAAAGAACCTAACACACTGAGTATTCTAAGACTACCCAGTGTAGCTCAAGGCCTCGTGGTACACAAAGATATTCTTATCTTTTATCCAGCATAGACATAAGAAGCAATACATTCCAAAAGCCTACAGATCACATTTCAGCAAAGGGAAAAGGCCATATCTCTTCAAATAAAGCTAATTCTGCACATAGTAAAAAAAAATTACATTTTTACAATTTTGAATTAACTTAGTTGGTAAAGACCACCTGCAATGCAGGAGACCCCAGTTCAGTTCCTGGGTCAGGAAGATCCCCTAGAGAAAGGGATAGGCTACCCACTCCTATATACTTGGGCTTCCCTTGTGGCTCAGTTGGTAAAGAATCCACCCACAATTCTGGAGACCTGGGTTCAGTCCCTGGGTTGAGAAGGATCCCTGGAGAAGGGAAAGGCTACCAACTGCAGTTTTCTGGCCTAGAGAATGGGGTCTCAAAGAGTTGGACACAACTGAGCGACTTTCACTTCATCTACCACTGACTATAACTTGAGTTCTACAACTATTGGCTTCTTATGTCTGTTCTGTCACATATTTTTGCATGCTTAAATCAACTATGAATCCAGAAATTATCTCTCATGGAATACTATTTTTTGTATTTTATTCAGATGACCAACTTCAGCAGTCTTCCCTTGACTTATACCAACTGCTCTCCAAACACTTCCACCAAGAATAATGGAGTGGGTTGCCATTTCCTCCTCCAGAGGATCTTCCCAACCCAGGGATTAAACACTTATCGTCTGCTTCTCCTGCATTGACAGGCAGATTCTTTACTGCAGAGCCACCTGGGAAGTCCTATGTTTTGAGTCATTATCTATTAATGCTAATAATGACTTATCTATTAATGCTAATAAAGTGTAGGTAACATTGGAGTAGAGATTCCTCATAGCACATTATAGAAGCATATGTAAACAGAACCCTCTTTTTTGTATAGCAAATATTAATACTGATGTAAAATGGCACCTAACATATAAACCATTTTTGTTTCTTCAATCAGGGGTGAGATAAAAGTATGGAGAAGAAATGAATGCAAACAGTAACTGAAAATGAAAATCTGGCCATAGAAGTGATGAAGTATGATGTCTGATCTGCCCGAAATAATTGATTAGTGTTATATACCAATAAAATCCTACCCATCCTGATATACTGCACATTGATTTACCTATAAAGGGGAAGGAGATCATTACCTGGGTGGAAGAGCCTAAACAAGGTGTTTTAGCTTTCTCATTTTATTTAAATCATGAAGATAGAATTTATTTCTATCATAGGTCTAACTACTGAAATTTATTATTTACCATCTACTCACTTAGGTGGGAGAAGTCTAAAGGAGAGAATGGCAAAACATCTGTGAGATTCCACATTTAATAAAACCTGTGGATAACTGGAATTCACCTTTTATTAATTCAAATCCTTCTCCTTAGATAACCCTTTTCTATACAATTTATTCATTTTTCAGTTCATTTTCTGCCATTAAGTTTTGATTGGGTAAGGCCTAAGAACTGTTTTGGCTTTGGTAACAATCTCGAAGGTAATCAACATTTATCAAAGGTGAGAAATGGTAAGTTTTATCTAAGGTGACAAATGGTAAGTCACCTTCAACACCTGAATTAACAGGAAGACATTACTTTGAAGCACTCTCAGAGTGAAGTGTACGCTACTTGAAGGACTTTTAACAGATTGCTAGGGAAGGACTTTTAACAGATTGCTAGGCCCCACCTCAGTTTCACTAGATTGACTAGATCTGGAATAGAAGCCAATAATTTGCATTTCTAAATTATCAAAGTGATACCAATGCATCCGGGGATCACACTTGAAGGAAAAAAAAAAAGTGAAACCCCCCTCAGTTGTGTCGGACTCTTTGCAACCCAACATTAGCCATCCCGTTTCTCCTGGGATCCCAACCCAGGGATCTAACCCAGGTCTACCTGCATTGCAGGTGAATTCTTTACCACCGCGCCACCCAGGATGATACTATCAGTCACACAAAACTGGAAAATCACCTTGAGTTTCAACTAAGCGTCAAGTCCTGAAAATTAGCACCTCCTTCTGGTGTGGCCATACAAATAGCGTGGGCCTTCCATGCTCCACCTCTGTCTGCCCCGCCTCCCATAGCCATAGTCTCACTGGGTTTTCCCAACCCACCTCATGCTCCGCTGTTTTCCTGGAGCCCCACGTTACGCGTACATCACCTTCGGTTCCCCTACAAAGTCGCCAGTAAGTTGTAGGCTTCCACCCACCATTCTCAACCCGCGAGGATTCTCGTGACCACCCCCTCCTGGTGCGCAGGCGCAGCCAACCCCCAGCCTTTCCTGCATCTGCCAGTGGAAACGAGAGACCCTAACAGATTAAGGGGGCATTCAGTTATTGAAACGGAGAACCGAATTGTTTGAAGACCGAGAAACAAGACATCACCCTCTGTTAATTTTTTTTTCCTCCTCTCAAAACCTGTTCTGAAGAGGCACTTTCCGTCATAACTAGTCCCCAAGACACTTTCCTTGCGCCACCCGTTTTATTCACTCTCATATTTCTAAGGCACTTTGAGGATTAAGTGGGTGTATGTGTATGTATATGTGGATTATTATTATTTCCTACTTGAATAACTATGTATTTTAAGTTTCATCTTCAGATGCATGAAGGACCTACATCCATTAGGCTAGAGGAGACATGGAGCATACAGCCCACAGTATTTTTAGAGGCTCACGAATGTCTTTTAATTTCTTCTAAAATCAGAATTAAAAATGTACTTTTAGGTCGACGAAAACATTCTAATATACCATATAACTAGGACGATGAAACCATTCTACTAAAGGTTCTAATACTTTATGTAATTTTAATAATGCTACTGTTTTTGTTGGTTTTATGGAAGAGAGGGCCCAGAAAGGTAAAAGAGAGTGGGGTTGCAAAACACAATGCAGCCTTGGGTGCAGGTAACATCCAACCGTCTCCAGTTACTTTATTTACTTTTTTTTAATTGTTTTTTTTTTTTTTTTGGTGTACACATTTCCTAGTGCTTTTCAGATGTTAACACCTTTAATCACACACCTGTGAACTATTATTATCGCTATTTTAGCCATATGTATTGATTGCCGGCAGAAATATCAATAACCTCAGAAATACAGACGACACCACACTTATGGCACACAGGTAAGAAGAACTAAAGAGCCTCTTGATGAAAGTGAAAGAGGAGAGTTGTTTCACTTGATGAAAGTGAAAGAGGAAAGTTGGCTTAAAGCTCAACATTCCGGAAATGAAGATCATGGCGTGTGGTCCCATGACTTCATGACATATAGATGGGGAAATAGTGGAAACAGTGACAGACTTTATTTTGGGGGCCTCCAAAGTCACTGCAGATGGTTACTGCAGCCATGAAATTAAAAGACGCTTGCACCTTGGAAGAAAAGTTGTGACCAACCTAGACAGCATATTAAAAGAGACATTACTTTGCCAACAAAGGTCCATCTGTCTAGTCAAAGCTTTTTTTTCCCAGGAGTCCTGTATAGATGTCAGAGTTGGACTAGAAAGAAAGCTGAGTGCCTAAGAATTGATGCTTTTGAACTGAGGTGTTGGAGAAGACTCTTAAGAGTCCCTTGGACTGCAAGGAGATCCAACCAGTCCATCCTAAAGGAGATCAGTCCTGAATATTCATTGAAGGACTGATGCTAGAAGCTGAAAACGCCAATACTTGGCCACCTGATATGAAGAACTGACTCATTTGAAAAGACCCTGATGCTGGGAAAGATTATGGGCAGGAGGAGAAGTGGATGACAGAGGATGAGATGGTTGGATGGCATCACCAACTCAATAGACATGAGTTTAAATAAGCTCTGGAGGTTGGTGATGGACAGGGAGGCCTCACACGCTGTAGTCCACGGGGCCGCAAAGAGTTGGGACACAACTGAGCAACTGAACTGAACTGATTGAGTTGCTCAGAGCTTAAAATAATGTATCCAATATCATCTTATTAATAAATGGCAAAGGGCATTCTGACCTAAGAAGTTTAGATCCAGAGTCCTTGCTCTAAACCATTGCATAGAGACACTCTCTCTTTAGAACAAACTAACAAATCTGCCTGGAGAAGGAAATGGAAACACATCCCCACCAGGTATTAAACTGGCACCAACTGCAGTGGAAGCTGGGACTCATAGCCTCTGAATCACCAGGTTCTAAACCATTGCATGAGATATTGTCACTTTAGAACAAACGAGCCAGGCTACCTAGAGAAGGAAATGGCAACGCATTCCAATATTCTTGCCTGGAAAATCCCATGGAGAGAGAAGCCTGGCAGGCTACAGTCCATAGGGTCAAAGAGACACA
The DNA here is from genome assembly GCA_917880005.1 of Nanger dama. Lineage (NCBI taxonomy): Eukaryota > Metazoa > Chordata > Mammalia > Artiodactyla > Bovidae > Nanger > Nanger dama. The sequence continues at coordinate 5,121,280 of CAKJTW010000032.1, read as the reverse complement.
AGGCTGAATCGACTTAGCACTGAACCTGGCTACTCTTGAACTTTCTTTTGACTTGGCCTACAAAGACTAAAACAAACGATTAATGTAGTTTCTGACAGCTCAAGGCCTAGGATAACCCTAGCTAGTCTTAGGTTGCCTGTCCTAAATCAAAATCCACTTTTTTTCTTCCTTTTCACTTCTGTTTGTTTTTTTTTTGTTTTGGAGAATCATCCTATTTTGCTAATTAATATGAATTTTACAATGCTTTATCATAGTGAAGTTTTGTCACATAACATAGAATTTTTAGGTTATTTTGGAGTTTAAGAACATTTTACCATATTGAGTCATCAAAAAACATTAAACATAGTCTAGTGTATCAGTTCAGTTCAGTCACTCACTCGTGTCCAACTCTACACCAGGCCTCCCTGTCCATCACCAAAACAGGGCTTGCTCAAACTCATGTCCATTGAGCCGGTGATGCCATCCAACCATCTCATCCTCTGACATCCTCTTCTCCTCCTGCCTTCAATCATTCCCAGCATCAGTGTCTTTGCCAATGAGTTAGTTCTTTGCATCAGGTGGCCAAAGTATTGGCGTTTCAGCTTCAGCATCAGTCCTTCCAATGAATATTCAGAATTGATCTCCTCTAGGATGGACTGGTTGGATCTCCTTGCAGTCCAAGGGATTCTCAAGAGTCTTCTCCAACACCTCAGTTCAAAAGCATCAATTCTTAGGCACTCAGCTTTCTTTTTTAGTCCAACTGTAACATCCATACACGACTCCTGGAAAAATCAAAGCTTTGACTAGTTAGATGGACCTTTGTTGGCAAAGTAATGTCTCTGCTTTTATGCTGTCTAGGTTGGTCATAACTTTTCTTCCAAGGTGCAAGCGTCTTTTAATTTCATGGCTGCAGTCACCATCTGCAGCCATCTGCAGCTATTTTGGAGCCCCCCAAATTAAAGTCTGTCACTGTTTCCATTGTTTCCCCATTTATTTGCCTTGAAGTGATGGGACTGGATGCCATGAGGGTGGTCCTCTTCACTTTCTGCCATAAGGGTTGTGTTATCTGCATATCTGAGGTTGTTGATATGTCTTTCAGTAATCTTGATTCCAGCTTGTGCTTCATCCCTTCCACCATTTCTCATGATGTACTCTGCCTATAAGTTAAATAAGCAAGATGACAAAACACAGCCTTGACATACTCTTTTCAATATTTGGAACCAGTCTGTTGTTCCATGTACAGTTCTAATTGTTGCTTCTTGACTTGCATACAGATTTCTCAGGAAGCAGGTAAGGTGATCTGGCATTCCCGTCTCTTTAAAAATTTTCCACAGTTTGATGTGATCCACACAGTCAAAGGCTTTGGCATAGTTAATAAAGCAGAAGTAGATGTTTTTCTGGAACTCTTTTGGTTTTTTGATGATCCAGAGGATGTTAGCAATTTGATCTCTGGTTTCTCTGCCTTTTCTAAATCCAGCTTGAACATCTGGAAGTTCACGGTTCATGTATTATTGAAGCCTAGCTTGGAGAATTTTGAGCATTACTTTGCTAGTGTGTGAGATGAGTGCAATTCTGTGGTTGTTTGAACATAGTTAGGCACTGCCTTTCTTTGGGATTAGAATTAATGACCTTTTCCATTCCAGTGGCCACTGCTGAATTTTCCCAATTTGCTGGCTATTGAGTGCAGCACTTTAACAGCATCATCTTTTAGGATTTGAAATAGCTCAACTGGAGTTCCATCACCTTCACTAGCTTTGATCATAGTGATGCTTCCTAAGGCCCACTTGACTTCACATTCCAGGATGTCTGGCTCTAAGTGAGTAATCATACCATCGTGGTTCTCTGGGTCATGAAGATCTTTTTTGTATAGTTCTGTGTATTCTTGCCACCTCTTCTTAATATTTTCTGCTTCTGTTAAGTCCATACCATGTCTGTCCTTTATTGTGCCCATCTTTACATGAAATAATCCCTTAGTATCTCTAATTTTCTTGAAGAGATCTCTAGTCTTTCCCATTCTATTGTTTTCTCCTATTTCTTTGAACTGATCACTGAGCAAGGAAGTTTAATGTATATCTGTCTCTAAGTTTGAGTGAATCTTGTTTTTTATTTCAAGATTTCACAGTTTTATGTATACAGATCTGGAACATTTTTTCTTGGATTTAGAATCTTTAGAATGTATTATACTGTTGTAAATAATGTCTGAATTTTCTCCTTTCAAATCCAGAAAGGCCATGAATTTTTATGTGGTACTCATATATTAAGCAACCCTCTTATGGTCAGGAAGATCTAATTGTCTATAGATTCTTGTTAATTTTTACAATGACATATTATTTTCAAATAATAAGGACAATGTCTTTTTTTTGTTGAATACTTATCCTTCTTGTTTCTTGTACTTATCTCAAGATATTAGCCAAGCCCTCGATGTTACGTTGCATAAGAGTAGTACCACAAAAGCTTTTGTCTTTTTACCATTTTGGAATCCTTCTAAAATTACACTATTAAATGCTGTGCTCACTGTAGCTACTTGTTATGAAGTGAGTCGTTACTGCTTATCATTCTAGTTTGTTGAAAATATTGATAATGAAGGCATGTGATATCTAACAAATACTTTCCTAGTATCTATGCAAATGATAACAGCTTTTTCTCTATTAATTTCTTACAGTGGCAGGTTTTGAATGTTAAACTTTTCTTCCATTCTTATAATAAACCAAAAATAATATACTATTGTTTTTTAAATAATGTTATCTCTTGGTTTCCATTTGCTTGCGTCCTAAATAGAGCTTTAAAAAAAAAAAAGGAAAGGAAAGGAATTTCATAAAATGAGACTATAATTTTTCTCATCTCTTTCTGTATTTCATTCTATGTTGTTCCTGTCCAAGTTAGGTAAGGGTAAACAATTTGACAAAAAAAAAAAACCCAGCATTTTTTCTATTGAAACATCTGCAAAATAGGGATTATCAATTACTTAAATTTCACTGGTACTGCTGCTGCTAAGTTGCTTCAGTCGTGTCCTACTGTGGGACCCCAAAGACGGCAGCCCACCAGGCTCCCCCGTCCCTGGGATTCTCCAGGCAAGAACACTGGAGTGGGTTGCCATTTCCTTCTCCAATGCATGAAAGTGAAAAGTGAAAATGAAGTCGCTCAGTCGTGTTGACTCAGCGACCCCATGAACTGCCGCCTACCAGGCTCCTCCATCCATGGGAGTTTCCAAGCAAGAGTACTGGAGTGGGATGCCATTGCCTTCATAAAGGATTTGATTTAGGTCACACCTGCATGGTCCAGAGGTCCTCCCTACTTTCTTCAATCCAAGTCTGAATTTGGCAATAAGGATCTCATGATCCGAGCCACAGTCAGCTCCTGGTCCTGTTTTTGTAGACTGTACAGAGCTTCTCCATCTTTCACTACAAAGAATACAATCAATCTGATTTCAGTGTTGACCATCTGGTGATGTCCATGTGCAGAGTCTTCTCCTGTGTGGTTGGAAGAGGGTGTTTGCCATGACCAGTGCATTTTCCCGGCAAAACTCCATTAGTCTTTGCCCTCCTTCATTCCGCAAATTTGCCTGTTACTCCAGGTGCTTCCTGACTTCCCACTACTTTCACTAGTACCTGTAAAACCCATCCAAGTGTGATATCATTTAGACTGAAGAGTAAAAGAATTTTTTTTTAACTGCCTGTCCTATTTCCATAATCATAACTTGTTTATTCAGCCCATTACTTAAGTTTTTCTTGAAAATTATTGTTTTCTGTTAGCTTAATATCTCTCCTTTTGGTAGCAACTGTCCTTTTTGTATTTGTATAATTTTTTTCACACACACAATATTTTTTACCTCATTAATTTTTATAGATGTTTGTTTATTGTTATAAGATTTTTCAAAGAACAAAGTTGTTTATGGATTATCTCCATTAAAAAAATTTTTTTAATTTTAAGGTTGACGTACTTAAAATAATATGTGAACGTGAAAATCCATGAGAACCTATAAACACACAATGAAATCAAATAAGAACTCAATAGGGTTGGTAAATATGTGCACCACGTAAAAATATATGGCCTTTCTATACATTAGCAATGGCCTACGTGGAATTGAAACAGAGCATCATTCACAACAGTACAACACATTCTAAGAATTCTAAGACCAATTCTTTCAACTTAATTTTGATTTACTTTCTTGTTCTTTTTCTAGCTTTTTGTTGTTCTTGTTGAACACTTATTTTGTATATCTTTAGTGATTTTTGTTCCTTAAAGTATGCTTATAATATTATGTATGGCAACCCACTCCAGTATCCTTGCCTGGAAAGTCTCATGTATACAGGAACCTGGTAGGCTGCAGTCCAAGGGGTTGCAAAGAGTCGGGTACGACTGAGCAACTAACACTATGTCCCTTTTAGTACTCCTTTAGATACATCCAACAATTTTTATGTGTATTATTTGCATTTATATTTATCTTATTGCATAGTTTCCCATATAATATTCTAATTCATTGTATTTAGAAATGTGCTTTTGGTTTCCAATCATACATCATTTGTTTTATTTTTATTATCCTAAAAAACTTTTCTATTGCTCTTTAATTAGATTATGATAAAATAGTATCATATATATGAAACTGATTCTTTTGTATCTCCAGTGACATTTTCTGAAGCCAGTGTTGAATTTTTGAGATTATTAAATGTGTGCTTTAAAAGTTGGACATTCTCTATGTGTGAAATACAGGAATCACACACAGACAGATCAAGTTTGTTGACTTTGTCATCCAAATTTTCTCTAAGCATACGCATTTTTTTTATTTGCTACCTATGAGAATTTATAAGCTTAATATAATGAAAACTTGACAAACAGCTCTAAATTTGAACTTCTCCTGCTAATTCTGTCAGCTGTTACCGTAATCATGGGTGTATCAGGTCCCGAATGTTTCATCTTATCAGCAGATTTTATCTTTATGGAATATAGGTCTTTTTGATTTCTAGAATTTCTATGTTTTTTAATTGTTTAAATTAGGTTGATTTTGATTGTCCCTTGTTCCTTCACTGCATTATCAGATTTTTATTTCTTTAAACTTTCAGTAAATTGTTATGTTATAGTATCTGATCATTTCAGTATCTGCAAATCATTGTCTGAAGGAAAGAGGGAATCTAAGGCTGTTGTTTCTTTAGAAGCCCAAACTCTATAGTGTCTCTTTTCTTCTTCGATTTGATACTATTTGTTATAATCTTATATTTTGACATCCTAAGTTCCTGGTAGAATGTTCCTAACGTGATAGATGCTAAATAAATAATTGCTGAATAAATAAATCACAGTCAACCTGTTCACATTATATCTAGGAAAGTGGGTGGTGAAGAGGATTCCCTCCTGAAGATGTGTGTGTTTGCCTTCATAAGGCACTAGGGGAGCTACGAATTTAGGTCACAAATTTAAGGGATACGTTTTTCTGCGGAAGGTCAAGGAGCCTGGCAGAATGTTAAGGAAAAAAGGCGAATTCAGGGAGCACACCTCTCTGCAGAAAAGATAGATGCTATTGGAAGAATTAGCTAAGAACTGGTTTCAGTCGAAGATGATGGTGGTAATAAAAACTTTAAAATATAGGCGTTAAACAACGGGTTCTTCCATTTCTCTGTGTGTGTGTGTTTAATCTTTTCACTGGTTAGACTGAAGAACCTATTTCTGTCCTGCCTTTGTGGCTAGATGTGATTTGATCCTTTCCAGTTCGAAGGATTGTATCCATATGGGCTACGAAATTCCTTATCTCCCTTCAAGTTATGTACTTTTTCCCCCCTACCCTTTATTTTCACACTCTATTTCTGCATCTTGTGTACAATAGGAAACACTGTACTCGGAACTGTCTGGATGACCACAGTTCTTTTCCTCTCCCTGGTCTAAAATCTAGATTCAGATGTAATGATACTGCTTTCAAAGAAGTATAAACAGGTCTTGCAAATAGAGGACAGAACTGTGCCTCGAGCTTTCCTTCTTTGGTAATTTCAAAGCACTGGCAAAAGCGACTTCTAGTTTTTAAAACAAACTAGTCTGAATTGTTATAAACGAAACAGAATTTATTATTAAAAGTTTAACTAGAGTAAAAAAATTGGCCTGATAGCTGGAAAATGTTACAGTTATGAGAAAGTGGATATGGAATTATTTATTTGCATGCAAGTGAACCAATCAGCAACTGTGAAAGTAGGCCTTCATTTGCATAACCTTGCCTACAAATATTGTGGAGCAGCCACTCTTTCCTTTTCTCTCAGAAGACACTGTAGCGGTAATTCCAGAACCAGGCAAGTCCGCACCGGCCCCTAAGAGGGGCTCCAAAAGAGCGGTGACCAGGGCTCAGAAGGACGGCAAGAAGCGCAAGCGCAGCCGCAAGGAGAGCTACTCCGTGTACGTGTACAAGGTGCTGAAGCAGGTCCACCCCGACACCGGCATCTCGTCCAAGGCCATTGGAATCATGATCGTTCGTGAGTGATATTTTCGAGCGCATCGCTGGCGAGGCATCGCGCTTGGCGCATTACAACAAGCGTTCGACCATCACATCCAAGGAGATCCAGACCGCCGTTCGCCTGCTGTTGCCCGGGGAGCTGGCCAAGCACGCCGTGTCCGAGGGCACCAAGGCTGTCACCAACTACACCAGCTCCAAGTATATATATTTGTAGTAACTATAAAACCCAAAGGCTCTTTTCAAAGCCACCTCATGTTTTCACCTGCGTACTGCTATGAATACGAGCCGTTCAATCAGTGTTTAGGATAATACGTATTTATCAAAGCACTACTTTCTACCAACGGTTCCGCTTACAAAGGTCCCCAGCAGCCTAACTGAACGTCGGCTGAAATAATCTAACCCCAATTCTTGGAGCTCCAGGTTATCTTAAAATTTGTACAGGGTGCTCCGTTGGCTACTACGGGCACTTTATGAATCTCTGATCTTGGTTATATCTAACCCGTCACCTTGCCGAATTCTACAGGCAACATTTAGGTTTGAAAATCCCGCTCTCTAAAACCGGAACTTCGTAAGTATGACGTTGCGGGTCTCCACCCAGGTTCTTTTGTGTGGATCCAGGGTTTCCCTCCTAGCTCAGTCGGTAAAGAATCTGCCTGCAATGCAGAAGACATTGGTTCGATTCCTGGATCGGGAAGATCCCCTAGAGAAGGATAGCAACCCACTCAAGTATTCTTGCCTGGAGAATCCCATGGACGGAGGAAACCTTGCGGGCTATAGCCAATAATGTCGCAAGAGTCGGACACGACTGAGTGACTTTCACTACTACTAACCTTTTACTCCCTCTCGTCTACCCCTAGCCCTTTGCCTAGGGCTTTCGAGTTCTGGCTAAGCATTTTATCTAAGATTCTTTACTTGTTTGGTGGCTGCAACTCTACAGTAAGGGAATAATAGTTATTTTTTAAATTTTCTCTTCCTCCTGAATTTTAAAGAGGCTCTCGTCATTAGATTTTTTTTTTTTTTTTTTTTTTGAAGAATACAATCATCCCAGTCTCCTGACTCGTTTTACAAACTAGACTTGCAAAGTTCACAGAATTCTGTGTTCAGCCTACTCAGTCTTCTCACTGGTACGGCCACATACTATGAAACCTGTCTCGTAATCTCCAGTCCGTCTGGTCACTGCGATCTTCCGGGCCCATCCCCCTATCCTGCTTCTAGTCCTCGCGCTCAGTTCAGAAAAGGCAGCGATCCTGGTGACAAAGAAGAGGGGTCCTCAGGGCCGGCTCAGAACGCAAACAAGGAGAACTGTGGATGTAAAGATGCTTTTTAACGTTCTGAGCCGAACACCGAGGTTTGAAAGCCTACGGTTTATGCTCAAGAGAATAAATCCCGAAAGGTAAAAGGCAGGGCTCTTCCTCATATTTCCGGAAACTGCAAATTAGAGGCGTCCTTTTGGAAGTTAGGAATGAAGGGTTCCGTTAAGGGCACCTCACCCGCACGTGGAAATGCCAAATCCACCCAAGAACTACTATTATTGTCCCTTAGAAACAATCCTAGGCGGCCTCCCTGGCCAGTCTATCCGAGCTCCCTTTTGTTGTCTCAAAAGGTAAAAAAAAATAAGTACAAGGATACAAACCAGTTTATTTTCAGGTTGCCAAATTACAATTGCTCTTGGACTGATTCTGATCATCTTGAAGTGATACTGAAACTCTTCTGTCCATAGTGAATTTAGTTTCTATTCCAGAGTCACTGTGGGGGCTTTATGTTTCGTTTTGTGTCTGTGTGTGTGTTTTAATTTTACCTGCTCACAGCCTTTGGATGATCCCCCACCTCACAGAAATAAAAAAATCTATACTATGGCCACAAGCCCTGCAAAGTCTGGCCCTCATCTCTCTCCAGCCCAAACTGAACGGATTTCTTTTTTTCTCTATTTTTTGTTTTGTGTTTTTCATTGTTTTTGTTTGTTTTTTGTTTTGTTTTGTTCCCACCACCTTCCTTCCCCTACATCCTTTAAACTGTGGGCCTCTTTCTCCAGTCTCCAAGCCTCTGCAACTATTCTTTGCCTAAGATGTTCTTGATTCTACGTGCATCCCCAGCATATACACAGTTTATTGACCAGCAACTCCAATTTCAGCCTAATGACTACATTCTTGGGGAAGCTGGGCTCCACTGTTTAAGGCTCTCAGAGCCACAAACAACTGGCTGTATACCCACCCTCACCTCCCTCCCTCAAATTAATCAATACTGAGGGACTTGGGTGGAATCAGAACCCATTCCTGAGCCTAAGAAAGCTTTCCCTGGAGCACAGGCAGGGAGAAAATGGAGATCTTAAAAAAACTGAGATTGTATTAGTAAGGAAAGAGGGCAAATGACTTTTGAGATGACACATGCACTGCCTGATGTAAGAACCTTCTAGACAGAAGGTACATCCACCAAGTTCATTGTACATTCACGTCCCAAGAGCTGAATTATGTACTAAATCTATAAAGAACTTGAATATACATCAAAATCACCAAGATGGCTTGTTAAAGGATAGATTGCTGGCCCCATTCCCAAAGTTTCTATTTCATTAACTCTGGGGAGATGTGAGAACTTGGCTTACAAAAAAATGCACAGCAAATAAAGATGCTCTTTCTGTAGTAGGTTTTGAGAACATCTAATATATGGTGAAGAAAAAGCTAACAGAAGTTTCTGGGTGGCAAAAATGAGTTTATGGCCTAGAAACAACTCTACTTAGCACAGAGCCCCATGTGTAGCCATTATCTTGTTACCTTCTATCTTGGGCCATAATATTTCATTGATGTAGGCATCTGCCCACCTGGATTAATCAGATTTGTTTTTGTAAAATTGAAAAAAAAAAAAAGGACTGAAGAAAAAGGCCTAAGTGTTCAGTAATTCCTTAAATATAGTCCACAAATTTAACTTTCTAGAAAGTTTTTTTAATTATCTGGAATTGTTTTTTTATGTTTATGTACATACAAAAGAACTTCCATTTGTACACTTTCAATTTCTTAAGGACAAATATAAACTATATTTGTTAACGTATACATAAACATATTCCTAGGTTGTTTCACTCAATCCTCACAAAAATATGAATTTACTCCTACATTACAGATAAGGGAACAGTGGTTAGCAGTTTGCTAAAGCCCCAAAATACAGAAAATGATTATTCAAAACTTCAAATGTATGCCATCATGATTCAAATACCACTTTATTTTTCTCCGTGTCTCTTTGATGTCATGAGAAATAAGAATACCAATAATGCAAATAACAACAGCCAAAACAGAGAGCATTTACGATGTGACAGGCAGTGGCCAAAATATGAAGTACTATTTAATGTCATTCACCCCTGAAACTATAAGACAGGGATTAAAGTTATCTCCATTTTACAGATAAGATAAGGAAAGAGTAATACAGAGGTTAAAATGACTTATCCAATGAGAGAGAAAAAGAATAGCATCCCTGTGCAGGAGGTTTCCTTCTCCTTTTTATCTCTGAGGAAAGGTATTGAGATTGTTTCTTGAAAACCTAATAAACTATTTATTCAATGGCATAGATTCAGTTCAGTTCCAGTTCAGTTGCTCAGTCATGTCCTACTCTCTGCAACCCCATGAACCACAGCACACCAGGCCTCCCTGTCCATCACCAGGGAGTCCACCAAAACCCATGTCCATCGAGTCAGTGATGCCATCCAACCATCTCATCCTCTGTCATCCCCTTCTCCTCCTGCCATCATTCTTTCCCAGTATCAGGGTCTTTTCAAATGAGTCAGCTCTTCGCATGAGATCGTCAAAGTATTGGCGTTTCAGCTTCAACATCAGTCCTTCCAATGAACACCCACGACTGATCTCCTTTAGGATGGACTGGTCGGATCTCCTTGCAGTCCAAGAGACTAGATTATTAAATATTTAACCTCTAAATACTTAGTCAACATAATAACAACTTTGTAACATATGCAGTGTGCTTAGTTGCTCAGTGGTGTCCAACTCTTTGCAACGCCGTCGACTGTAGCCCACCAGGGGCCTCGGTCCATGGGGCTTCTCCAGGTAACAATACTGGAGTGAGAACATAAACCTGTATTTTTTATATGAAGCACTTATATCAACCTTAATTAAAGGTTCGATTAGATCCTTTGGGATGGGAGGAAAGTTCAGAGAAGCAAAGACAAGTCAGTCTGTCTCCATTCCACTTTAAAACTCAAGAACTCTAACTACTCTCTTTATATATAAATATAATATACAGTCTTCTTAATTACCAAGTAGTTTTCTCTAGTAGAATTTAAGTCTTCAAAATATTTTATAGTCACACACTCCCCTTTATTATGTCTGAGAAGGCATGCTGTTTTAATATCTTCAGTTCGAAAATGCCTATCTAGGTTTTTCCATTTTCCTAGCATCAGAGACTTTACCTTTTGTTTCTAGACTCCTTTCAGCTTTTCACTAACGGCTGTGCAAAGTGTCTACTACTACCCGCTAAATACAGTCCAAGTATATTAAAAAGAAATTCAACTTACTAATCGGAAACGCGGGGTGGCCCCGGGCGGGGATGTAAGTCAACGTGAGCCTATGGACTGAAAGCAGTAGCAGCCCACCTCTGTACTGTATCATAAAGCGCAAAACTCTTTTAAGTGAATGAGTAGGTGGCCCTGAAAAGGGCCTTTGGTTTTATTAAGCTATGCCAAATGGCTGTCTGGAACTTAGCCTCCGAAGCCGTAAAGAGTGCGTCCCTGGCGCTTGAGAGCGTAGACTACGTCCATGGCGGTAACAGTTTTGCGCTTGGCGTGCTCGGTGTAGGTGACCGCGTCCCTGATCACGTTCTCCAGAAACACCTTTAGCACCCCGCGGGTCTCCTCATAAATGAGCCCAGAGATCCGTTTAACACCACCACGGCGGGCCAGGCGACGAATCGCTGGTTTAGTGATGCCCTGAATGTTATCCCGCAGAACTTTACGATGGCGCTTAGCACCACCTTTTCCGAGCCCCTTTCCGCCTTTACCGCGCCCAGACATTATTAAGCTGCAGCTTGAACAGCGAACAAGGTTAAGTGCCTTTTAGAATATTTATAGTAACTAAACGGACCTGTTTGAAAACTGCAAGAGCAGGGGCGGTTACCACATTCAGTTCCCGCCCTTCGCTTCTCTGTCGCTTGGTCACGGCTTAGCAGCTAGGCAAGGCGCCTGTGGCGACTGTATCTGGAGATGGAATATAAATTTTTTTCCTATTTATGGATATCTGTGTTTGTGCGTGCCTACAAAACGGGCAGCCATTAAGTGAGGCAACAGTTCATACACTTTCCCCAAAGAAGCTTGATAGTTCAGACTTCTTAGAGAATGAAATAATCAGATAACCCATGCTCTTGTCTTCTATGAAGTGCTTTACGGATTTAAACAAATCTATTGAGTGCTACACTGGTGATTTATAAATATGTATATCCGAAAGTGAATTTTAAAAAACTTATTGGGCTATAAGCCTAAATTTGTGGCACGATTATAAATTAATTTGCAAACAGGTTGTATCTGCCATTATATCTGTAACCACACTCTATTTCTGCAAGCCGGTGGTATTACTCCAGTCAAGCTCTGGAGATAGCCTGCTCCACGTATTGGTTTGTGACCTTGAGCAGTCTATGCATTGTTTTCCCTTTTCAATGTATAAGAAAGTGTAAATTATAGAGCATTGAAATTTAAAAGAGGCTTTTTAAACATCTGCAAAGAAGCAATTACTCAGCATCATTTATTATGACATATTACTGTATCCTGTCTTCTTTCAACTCCTCCACTCAAAATTCATGCCTCTAAAGTGAAAGTCTAAGTAATTAATTTACTAAAATCTTCCTTTGAGGATTCCACAAATAACACATAAAAATTTGGAATTTTTTTTTTTTTTTAATGTGTTAGTTGCTCTGTCCTGTCTGACTCTGCGACCCCATGGACTGCAGCCCTCCAGGTTCCTCTGTCCATACAATTCTCCAGGCAAGAATACCAGAGTGGGTAGCCATTCCCTCCTCCAGATCTTCCCCACCCATGGATCAAGCCCCAGTCTCTTATGCTGCAGGCAGTTCCTTTACTGTGTGAGCCACCAAGGAAGCCAACATAAAGATTTAATGAATGGTTAATTCCTTTGAGTTCCAAATGACTTAGATAGATTTTTTTTTTTTTTTTTGCCTTTTCTCTATGATCTGTGAAGAGGACAAAGTTTATAAAAGCTCTATGGTCTGTGAGGACAACCAAGATTATCAAAGCTGCTCCATGAGGGTACAGTGCACAGAAACAAATTCTAGAATAGAGTTCTTAACCTGGGACATAAAGATGGATTTGGATCATTTATAGAACAAAAACTCCAACTTTATTTTTATTATACTACGACCAAACCTTAGCATTTCCTCCTATTTTGAATGCAGGCAACAAACAGTATGTGTGATAGCACCTGAGTTATATTCGTATCAAGTCGCAGTTTCAGCTGTCAATCTACATCTCTCATATTGTTTGAATATATTACACCTTCTAAACTTGATCGTATGGCTAATCTTGTGATGTAATGAATTAATAAAGAAGAACACATGCATACCTCACCAATTTGGATTTTTAATAAATTTGATGATATTTTATTATAACTGTTTTCCTTTGTAATCGTATATGAATTAAGCACTAAAAGCACTATTCAGAAAAAGGGCTCATAAGCTTTATCAAAAATACAAAGAAGTCCATGGCTGCTTCAAAATAAACATAATATGTTAAAGACATAGTTTGAAGAGTGAAGAAGAAAATCAAAGCTCTTTTTACTTTTTACCATCAATTTCCTATTGAACAGAAAGTACAAGCTACAATGTGTTTCCTATAAACTTATAACCTTGATTAAATAAGAAACAGTAGTGAATATAAGTGCTTTTAAATTTCCCTCTCTAAGGGAATTATGTATGTGTGTGAGTGTTGTACATGTGTATATTCCTTAATTCTGTTACTTACTTTCACAAAGTTATCTTCCAGAAGCATGACAGAACTCAGAACTCAAGAGCTTGTGAAATTTTAATAAGTGATCCTTCTCAGGAAAAATCAATGTAAATGAAATAATTTTTACAACACATAAAGCAGTCTTTACATGGATCTTCTCTGCCATCAGCTAGTGCAACACAAGCACAACTATCATGACAAGACGATCATTGGTTATTGCTTTTGCCATTTTCCTAGACAGATTTTGAATGCCTAAAGTCCCCAAATTAACTAACCCTCTAAATAGTCACAAGAAGCTATGATAAAACTTTGTCAAACTAAATAATGACTTTTCTTATCAGATATTGCTACTATTCCAAGGAGCCTATACTACAGCTTTTTGTAGAGAAATGAAAGAGTCTGTGTTATTTCTCCTCTTATGAAACAGGTTTTCTGGGCAAATCTCAATAAGAATCAAGCCAGTGCTGAAAGCATGAAAAACCAAGAATCTATAGAATGTTACTTGAGAGCATGTTATTGAAGACACAAAGAAAAGATTTGTATTTTAAAAGAAAATCAAAAAGTTGTCTCTCTGACCTCTGAATCTACACGAATGTTAGGGGTTTTGAAAAAGGCTTTGAACAACGTGATAAAAACTGGAGGAAGTAACCACAAAAGTCTCAAACGTTGAGGTGTCCTGGTTCATTGTAGAACATACTTGGTGTGATGCCTCCACAGGAAATTTTTTATATTTTGCTTTCTTGAATTCTAACAAGCACAATTCCAGGATAGAGCTGAGACCAGGTTGTTGTCAAGATGCAGACAGCTGGGAACCAATCAGCGAGCAGTGGCGCTGTGTGTATAAATACAGAGACGCCCTGAAGCCTGGCTACTCAGCTCTGAGGCTTTACTTTTTAACTGTAAGGCAACCGACCGACAATCATGTCTGAAAGTGTACCTGCTGCGCCTCCTGCTCCTTCTTCTGCGGAGAAGACACTTGTGAAAAAAAAGGCCCTCAAGTCCACCAGTGTGGGGAAGCGCAAGGCGTCCGGGCCCTCGGTGTCTGACCTCATCACCAAGGCTGTCGCCGCCTCCAAGGAGCGCAGCGGCGTGTCTCTGGCTGCGCTTAAGAAAGCACTGGCGGCCGCCGGCTACGATGTGGAGAAGAACAACAGCCGCATCAAGCTGGGTCTCAAGAGCTTGGTGAGCAAGGGCACCCTGGTGCAGACCAAGGGCACCGGGGCTTCCGGCTCTTTCAAGCTCAACCAGAAGGCGGACACCGGGAAGGCCAAGCTCAAGGCAAAGAAGGCGGGCGCAGCCACGCCCAAGAAGGCTGCCGGGGCGGCTAAGAAGCCCAAGAAAGCCAAAGGTGTGGCCACCCCGAAGAAAACCGCTAAGACGACCTTGAAGAAGGCGAAGCCTGCTGCTGGGGCGAAGAAAGTGGCCAAAAGCCCAAGAAAGGTGAAGACAGCCAAGCCCAAGGCGGGCAAGAGTCCAGTCAAGACTAAAGTTCATAAGCCCAAGATAGCCAAGCTTAAAGCGGTCCAGCCGAAAAAGGCGACCCCCAGAAAGTAGGAAAATAAAAGGATTAGTTTCTTAAAGGCTCTTTTCAGAGCCACCCAACTCATCTTATTAAAGAGCTTGTAATGTCTCTTGAGGTAAGTTTCTTCGCTCGAAATGGAGATTTCAGTACACAACTCTTTAACAGAAAAAGTGGTGGCTCTAAGAAGAGCCTTTGGGTTGAAATTCGGTTAGTTATCGTTAAAAAACATCTAGGGCCCTCTCCCCGCGGATGCGGCGGGCGAGCTGGATGTCCTTGGGCATGATGGTGACGCGTTTGGCATGGATGGCGCACAGGTTGGTGTCCTCGAAGAGCCCCACCAGGTAGGCCTCGCACGCCTCCTGCAGCGCCATCACGGCCGAGCTCTGGAAGCGCAGGTCGGTCTTGAAGTCCTGCGCGATCTCGCGCACCAGCCGCTGGAACGGCAGCTTGCGGATCAGCAGCTCCGTGGACTTCTGGTAGCGGCGGATCTCGCGCAGGGCCACCGGTGCCGGGCCGGTAGCGGTGCGGCTTCTTCACGCCGCCGGTGGCCGGCGCGCTCTTGCGGGCCGCCTTGGTGGCCAGTTGCTTGCGCGGCGCTTTACCTCCGGTGGACTTGCGAGCGGTTTGCTTAGTGCGAGCCATGACAGACTTCCCAAAAGCAGCTAACTGATAGAAAAACGAACCCCTCCCCCTTTCTTCCAGTATATATAAAGAGAGTCCCGTTCTGATTGGACAAGTCAATTGTTCCTTATGGCTCGCAGTGAAGGTATTGGTACACAAGTTCACTCCACGATGACGTGTGCCTTCTTTTGAATCGCTAGTTTCAACCCTTTCTCGCCTCGGTCTTCTTATGCCATTTCTTTACAATGTTCTGTGGCATTTAGCACAAATTATCACAATGCTTAATGTCGGTAGTGGAATAAAACTTTTTAAATTTGGCACCTGAGACTGTCTTTCTTTTGATCACTTTCTGAAAAGGCGTATGTTGCACGTGATTGGTCAAGTTACTTTTATATCCTCATTCAAGTTTAGTAAGGCTAATTTTGCATCAACTTCTACATTTCTCTTTTTAACTCTTAACAAATACTTTCCTTTTTTTATATATTACAGTTAAGATATGTATTGGTAGATTATATTATCTATAAATTCCACTTCAGTATAAGTATAGGAAAAGAAGTAGTTACAGTATTTGTTATAGGAAGAGTGTTGTATGTGATAGGATTCAGAACCATCAGTTTAGGTATTCAGAGATCATATGAAAGCAGAAGTTGGAAAGATGCCTGAAATTTTATCGTAACCGCCAAACCAGGCCTCTGAACCCACCCTTCTCTAACTTCTCCATAAGACCTAAATGGCTTTCCCTTGGCAGTCACTGGATGGACTCTTGCAGTTCATTCCAAGCCATAATGTACCAGTGTCAATTTTTTGCTTGGAGTGAGAGCTGTGGCCATAGGAGAAAAGAATCCCTAGAATTACAGTACAATTTATATTGATGATATATAAAAGTTTCAGATTTTACACCCATATAGGTTGTGATCTGATAATATCTCTAAGATATGGGGAAAAGGGAGACTAAAGACCTCTGCAAAGACATAACACCTTTGAGAAACTATTAAGGAGTCAACTTGCAAGCAAACAGAGATCATTCTGTCATTTTTGAGATTGCATCCAAGTACTGCATTTCAGCCTCTTTTATTGACTATAATGGCTACTCCATTTTTTCTAAGGGATTCCTGCCAACAGTAGTAGGTATAAATGGTCATCTGAGTTAAATTCACCCATTCCAGTCCATTTTAGTTCGCTGATTCCTAAAACGTTGACCTTCACTCTTGCCATCTCCTCTTTGACCACTTCCAATTTGCCTTGATTCATGGACCTAACATTCCAGGTTCCTATGCAATATTGCTCTTTACAGCGTCCGGCCTTGTTTCTATCACCAGTAACATCTACACCTGGGTATTGTTTTTGCTTTGGCACCATCCCTTCATTCTTTCTAGAGTTATTTCTCCACTGATCTCCAGTAGCATATTGGGCACCTACCGACCTGGGGAGTGCCTCTTTCAGTATGCCAACATCCGCTAGATCTTGGAAAAAGAAAGAGAGTTCCAGAGAAACATCTATTTCTGCTTTATTGACTATGCCAAAGCCTTTGACTGTGTGGATCACAATAAACTGTGGAAAATTCTGAAAGAGATGGGAATACCAGACCACCTGACCTGCCTCTTGAGAAATCTGTATGCAGGTCAGGAAGCAACAGTTAGAACTGGACATGGAACAACAGACTGGTTCCAAATAGGAAAAGGAGTACGTCAAGGCTGTGTATTGTCACCCTGCTTATTTAACTTACATGCAGAGTACATCATGAGAAACGCTGGGCTGGAAGAAACACAAGCTGGAATCAAGATTGCCTGGAGAAATATCAATACCTCAGATATGCAGATGACACCACCCTTATGGCAGAAAGTGAAGAGGAACTAAAAAGCCTCTTGATGAAAGTTAAAGAGGAGAGTGAAAAAAGTTGGCTTAAAGCTCAACATTCAGAAAACTAAGATCATGGCATCTGGTCCCATCAGTTCAGTTCAGTCGCTCAGTCATGTCCAACTCTTTGCGACCCCATGAACTGCAGCACGCCAGGCCTCCCTGTTCATCACCAACTCCCGGAGTTCACTCAGATTCACGTCCATCGAGTCAGTGATGCCATCCAGCTATCTCATCCTCGGTCATCCCCTTCTCCTCCTGCCCCCAATCCCTCCCAGCATGAGAGTCTTTTCCAATGAGTCAACTCTTCGCATGAGGTGGCCAAAGTACTGGAGTTTCAGCTTTAGCATCATTCCTTCCAAAGAAGTCCCAGGGCTGATCTCCTTCAGAATGGACTGGTTGGATCTCCTTGCAAACCAAGGGACTCTCAGGAGTCTTCTCCAACACCACAGTTCAAAAGCATCAATTCTTCGGTGCTCAGCTTTCTTCACAGTCCATGAAGTGAAATTCTCTCTTGCCGGGATCCAGCCCCAGTGGATCCAGGGTAATTCGAAGATGGGGATGGAATCGGTGTCCTGGAAA
Organism: Nanger dama; assembly: GCA_917880005.1. Lineage (NCBI taxonomy): Eukaryota > Metazoa > Chordata > Mammalia > Artiodactyla > Bovidae > Nanger > Nanger dama. The sequence continues at coordinate 5,103,343 of CAKJTW010000032.1, read as the reverse complement.
AAAACTTATTTAATTACAGATATATAGAGAGAGATTAGAAGAGGATAGTGTAGTAGGAAAAATAGTGGAGAAAAAGAGGCTGAATATCTGGTTTACATGGAATACCAATCACCACCTACGTCGGCCAAAGGCGTCTTTCCATTCTCCTGAAGGAGATGAGGCACTGAGCCCTCCCCGGTCCGATCTCAGAAGCCCAGGCAGAATTAGAAGGCTTGGTGAGTACCCACATTTCAGATGGGAATTTAGCCAGGAAAGCGGGGAGCAAGAAAGAAACGACAGGGGGGGAATCAGTCTTTCCAGAAACTGATCCGATTTCTTTGTTTTTCAGGTTTACATACCTTTTGTTATACATAGGGATGAATACAGAGTCACATGGGGGTCAGCAGACCTGATCCTTGTCACAATCAGGTGCTTCATATAAAATTATACAAATGTCTTATGAGTTTTTACATCATCTTCTGGCCATGAGGTCTGCTGACATTTTATGACCTTTTCTGATAATGGTCAGTTAACCATAAAAGTTATTTTTCCAGGGGTGATTTTTTCTTCAATCTGGTACCACCCTCCAAATAAGGTTGCATTCCTATAAGGTGAGGGTGTAGTGAGTTACAATCAAGAAAGGAATTTACTTAACCTAAGGTTAACATGATTAATCTTAAAGGTTAATACTTATTTCTCCTATATGCTAGTTATATTCATTATAAGGGCAGGGAATATGGAGATTTAGCAGCAAACATCAGCCCAACAAGTGAAAACCCTTCACCAATGTTTCCCTTAAGATCTATTTAGTCTTAAGATAGTGATAAAGTTACATTTTTGCATAGCAAGGACACAGTGATTTATAACAAAGTACAGTGGTCTATAACAAAAAAGAAAATTCATTAACTCAAAAAGTCTAGTATTGCTAACATCAAAAACTACTATATTTCCTTTTCTATATTCCAAATAAATTGATTGATATATTCCCAGGTGCCTAAGGATATGGAGGCCTGGCAGCAATCATTGACTCATCAATGAGAAAAGCCCTATGCTAATACTCCACACTCTCTGTGCTGTTTATCGTTGAGAAGTTGTCACACAAGCTAGTCTGTCAGCAGAGAGGTTTGACCTGAGACACCCTTGTCACACCCAGGGCAGGGAATTAGCAGTAATTATTGGCAGACAAATAAAAAACCCTTCACCAAAATGATTCCTAATCAACCCACTAATACTATACTAATGATCTTCTGACTTCTCAAAAGAGTCTGTATTTATAAAGTTTTAAAGCATCCCATGCCTCTCACAGTTGGGAGGCTGTAAACAATCACATGTGGCAGGACGAACCTGATCAGGCAGGCCAGAGAACCTTCAGAGTTTGAAAGTTGAAACACTCTTGTCATGCCCAGGAATTTTTATCAACTGGAGCTTCAAGTTAACTAACTCCTTCTCTGAGAGAAATGGTTATGGGGCAGAGCTCCCTGTAAAGTACTCTGGTTTTAGGGGTAGATGCTCAGGAACAGGGGGTTTCCTGAGGCTTGATCACGCCTTTGCGTATGCCAAGCTTCCTTCCTCATGACTTTTGCCATGGGCGGAATTCCTCATGCTGGCCCCCTGCACTCTCTCAGAATTTTCCACAGTTTATTGTGATCCACACAGTCAAAGGCTTTGGCATAGTCAATAAAGCAGAAATAGATGTTTTTCTGGAACTCTCTTGCTTTTTCCATGACCCAGCAGATGTTGGCAATTTGATCTCTGGTTCTTGGTCCCATCGCTTCACGGGAAATAAATGGGGAAACAGTGGAAACAGTGTCAGACTTTGTTTTTCAGTTCAGTTCAGTTCAGTTCAGTCGATCAGTCATGTCTGACTCTTTGTGACCCCATGAATCACAGCATGCCAGGCCTCCCTGTCCATCACCAACTCGCAGAGTTCACGCAGACTCACATCCATTGAGTCTGTGATGCCATGCAGCCATCTCATCCTCGGTCGTCCCCTTCTCCTCCTGCCCCCAATCCCTCCCAGCATCAGAGTCTTTTCCAATGAGTCAACTCTTCGCATGAAGTGGCCAAAGTACTAGAGTTTCAGCTTTAGCATCAGTCCTTCCAAAGTAATCCCAGGGTTGATCTCCTTTAGAATGGACTGGTTGCATCTCCTTGCAGTCCAAGGGACTCTCAAGAGTCTTCTCCAACACCACAGTTCAAAAGCATCAATTCTTCGACGCTCAGCCTTCTTCACAGTCCAACTCTCACATCCGTACATGACCACAGGAAAAACCATAGCCTTGACTAGACGCACTTTAGTCGGCAAAGTAATGTCTCTGCTTTTGAATATGCTATCTAGGTTGGTCATAACTTTTCTTCCAAGGAGTAAGTGTCTTTAATTTCATGACTGCAATCACCATCTGCAGTGATTTTGGAGCCCCCAAATAAAGTCTGACACTGTTTCCACTGTTTTCCCATCTATTTCCCATGAAGTGATGGGACCGCATGCCATGATCTTAGTTTTCTGAATGTTGAGCTTTAAGCCAACTTTTTCGCTCTCCTCTTTCACTTTAATCAAGAGGCTTTTGAGTTCCTTTTCACTTTCTTCCATAAGGATAATGTCATCTGCATATCTGAAGTTATTGATATTTCTCCCGGCAATCTTGACTCCAGCTTGTGTTTCTTCCAGTCCAGCATTTCTCATGATGTACTCTGCATATAAGTTAAATAAGCAGGGTGACAATATACAGCCTTGACGTACTCTCCAAAATCACTGCAGATGGTGACTGCAGCCATGAAATTAAAAGACACTTACTCCTTGGAAGAAAAGTTATGACCAACCTAGATAGCATATTCAAAAGCAGATATATTACTTTGCTGACTAAGGTCCGTCTAGTCAAGGCTATGGTTTTTCCTGTGGTCATGTATGGATGTGAGAGTTGGACTGTGAAGAAGGCTGAGTGCTGAAGAATTGATGCTTTTGAACTGTGGTGTTGGAGAAGACTCTTGAGAGTCCCTTGGACTGCAAGGAGATCCAACCAGTCCATTCTAAAGGAAATCAGTCCTGGGTGTTCATTGGAAGGACTGATGCTAAAGCTGAAACTCCAGTACTTTGGCCACCTCATGCGAAGAGCTGACTCATTGGAAAAGACTCATGCTGGGAGGGATTGGGGGCAGGACAGGAAGGGGACGACAGAGATGGCTGGATGGCAGCTCTGACTCGATGGACGTGAGTTTGAGTGAACTCCAGGAGTTGGTGATGGAAAAGGAGGCCTGGCGTGCTGCAGTTCATGGGGTCGCAAAGAGTCGGACACAACTGAGGGACTGGACTGAACTGTACTGAAGGCGTCAACTACTATAACTGCCATGAATCCAGACTGGGTTAACAGTGAAACGTTCTGTGGGTAACTATATCCAAGTCTGGATGGTCTGGTTACCTCTGCTGGTGCTGCTAAGACACTTCAGTTGTTCCGACTCTGTGCGACCCCATAGACGGCAGCCTACCAGGATCCCCCGTCCCTGGGATTCTTCAGGCAAGAACACTGGAGTGGGTTGCCGTTTCCTTCTCCAGTGCATGAAAGTGAAAAGCGAAAGTGAAGTTGCTCAGTCGGTCCGACTCTTCGCAACCCCATGGACTGCAGCCCACCAGGCTCCTCCGTCCATGGGTTCTCCAAGCAAGAGTACTGGAGTGGGGTGCCATTGTTACCTCTACCTCAAATGAAAGCCCAGGTCTCAGTTTCTGAACTCCTCTACCTAGAAGATGCGAAACCCAACTATATTATATATATATTCTATCAAGGAAGAGGGCTTTGTCTTCACGGGAGACAAACTGCTTTCTGAAACATATAGCAACCTCAAACCACAGACAGATTGGGGTCTGTTCAGGGTTCAATACTTATTCAGTTCAGTTCAGTTCAGTCGCTCAGTCATGTCCGACTCTTTGCGACCCCGTGAATCGCACTCCGCCAGGCCTCCCTGTCCATCACCAACTCCCCGGAGTTCACTCAGACTCATGTCCATCGAGTCCGAGCTGCCATCCAGCCATCTCATCCTCTGTCGTCCCCTTCTCCTCCTGCCCCCAATCCCTCCCCAGCATGGGTCTTTTCCAATGAGTCAACTCTCCGCATGAGGTGGCCAAAGTACTGGAGTTTCAGCTTTAGCATCATTCCAAAGAAATTCCAGGGCTGATCTCCTTCAGAATGAACTGGTTGGATCATTCAGTCCAAGGGACTCTCAAGAATCTTCTCCAACACCACTTATTACAGACTCTTAATATTTCTTTGTACCGAATTATCGAGAATGCACAAATAAAAATTAAACATGGAATAATCTCACACTTCCTATTGTATTAACCCAAGTGTACTGTTTGCTTCTTGAACTCAAGGTGACCCTGTATTAATCCCTACCTAAATGAATTTTAAACCCAGGCTGTGCAATACTGTATGCTTATTCACAGTTAACTAGGGCCCAGCTTAGTAGAGGCTGGCTATTAAAAGCGAAAGTGTGAATTGCAGAACAATTTATCCCGTTATAATGCAAAAAAATTCCTTTCAACAGGGGTTAGTACTAAAGGAGTGGCTATAACAACCTGTAGGTCACTAACTGTATCTCCATGTCAACTTTCAGTATCTAATCTTCATTATCTTATTGCAACCCTTTTCTCAAGGTTTACAACCCTGAGGACCTGTTGAATTGATCAAGTTTCTTGTTATACAAGGCTTCTGTAGATTACATACGTAGGAGTTTTTTTTTCTAAATTTAAACTGAGTGATTAGTTTGGCGTTTCAAAGTGTAAATAATGACATCAACAGTTCAGTACTCCCAAGATGGACAAATTGTCCTGAAAAGCATTCGGCTTAAAAAAAAAAAAAAGTAAGCCCTCTTAATGAATACGTGGGTGGCTCTGAAAAGAGCCTTTGGTTAAGATTGAATGCTCAAGGAACAAAAACTTGGAATAATCCAGTTTACTTGCCCTTGGCCTTATGGTGACTCTCGGTCTTCTTAGGGAGCAGCACGGCCTGTATGTTGGGCAGGACGCCGCCCTGAGCGATGGTGACTTTGCCCAGCAGCTTGTTGAGCTCCTCGTCGTTGCGGATGGCCAGCTGCAGGTGACGTGGGATGATGCGGGTCTTCTTGTTGTCGCGGGCCGCGTTGCCCGCCAACTCCAGGATCTCGGCCGTCAAGTACTCCAGTACCGCCGCCAAATATACCGGTGCTCCCGCCCCGACGCGCTCAGCATAGTTCCCTTTCCGAAGCAGACGGTGCACTCGGCCCACGGGAAACTGAAGTCCAGCTCGCGAAGAGCGGGTCTTGGCCTTAGCTCGAGCCTTGCCCCCTTGTTTTCCGCGTCCAGACATTTTAACAGTCTACCCAACACAACGAGCAAAGGGGAAAAAAAGGAACACGAATTACCTTACCAAATCGGAGGCAATTATACTTGTAAGCCGAATTGTTAGTTGAGCCGTTTGATTGGCTAAAGTGTCTTCAAGGTAGCAACCAATTAAAAACGAAATCTTATGGCACTTAATTTGCATACCGCCATCCTAAGGAGCAAAATTTATCCAATCAGAGTGCAAGATTTTACATTCTACATTTGCATACAACTGCTACAAATATCAGGACCAATGTAACAGCAGCACAGCTTTTGATTGGAATTTTTACTGTTAGATATGCCTGAACCAGCTAAGTCTGCTCCTGCCCCTAAAAAGGGCTCTAAAAAGGCTGTAACTAAGGCCCAGAAGAAGGACGGCAAGAAGCGCAAGCGCAGCCGCAAGGAAAGCTACTCCGTGTACGTGTACAAGGTGCTGAAGCAAGTCCATCCGGACACCGGTATCTCGTCGAAGGCCATGGGCATCATGAACTCCTTCGTCAACGACATCTTTGAGCGCATTGCGGGTGAGGCGTCTCGCCTGGCACATTACAACAAGCGCTCGACCATTACATCCAGGGAAATCCAGACCGCTGTGCGCCTGCTGCTTCCCGGGGAGCTGGCCAAGCACGCCGTGTCCGAGGGCACCAAGGCTGTCACCAAGTACACCAGTTCCAAGTGATCTTGATAAAGGGGCGTTTTTCATATTTGATTCCAAAGGCTCTTTTAAGAGCCACCCACTTTTTCAGTAGAAGCGTTGTAACAAATACCGGTTGCCAAAATTGGCTTTTATTGTCTTTTTTTTTTCTTTTGCTCACTAGTTCAAGGCTAGCCAACTGTGACCATGCAAGTATCATCTGAACTGGTGCGATAGTGTAACTTACAAACTGAATTCATGAAAAGAGCAGCTTCAGTTTTACAATGCTGCTTCTTTATCAGTGCAAGGTGGGCTTGCCATGTCTGTAGTGGACAAGGTTATCTGAGCATACCGGACGCAGGGCCAAGCGGTTCCAAACACCAAACCAACGAAGTTGCGTTCAGTGGGGGAGACATCCCTGCTGTAGGCAGAGCCTGGGATAGGCTGACCAGGGTAAGCGGAGAGGCACCGCTGTCTGCTGCAATCTCCCGGGGACTAGTGTACGCATCCATTTTACAGGTTAGGAGATGCGATTTGGTGGGGAGCGGCACCTGCTCACAGCTCAAGAAACAGCAGGCTTCCCCAGTCCCAGAATGTCCAGGCGCTGAAAGGTCTTCCTGAGCAGTAGAGAGCTAAAGCTCCCACCCTCACCTCACCCAGCAGCCCTACCTCAAACCCCAAGTCTCCCGCCAGCACAGCACCTGGGAGGCAGTTCTGGGCCCTTTCCAGTCAAGGAGGCAGAGCATGGCAGGGGAAGGAAGGCCAGGCCTGCCCAGGATCTGAAGGCTTGGATGCAGAACCCATCCACCAGCTTCTTCCGCCAGAGGCGCCCTGTATTCAGGGTGTGGTCCTGGCTGTGACCAGGAGCAGGCTGACCTTGTGGCCTGTACCATATAGGAGATGTAATGCAATGCTTATATTAGTGTTGTGGTAAGAAAATGTACATGTATTAAATGTATTTGCTTAAAGCAATATAACTTTTCAAAATATTAATGGCACCAAGGCAATTAATGAACATATTGGTTGAAAAGTGAGTATCACCATTTCCAGAATTTAGTTGTGAAGAGAATTTGTCCAAGGTTTCTCTAATGAAAAGTTAAGTGAAAGTGAAGTCACTCAGTTGTGCCGAACCCTTTGAGACCCCGTGGACTGTAGCCTACCAGGCTCCTCCATCCATGGGATTCTCCAGGCAAGAATACTGGATTGGGTTGCCATTCCCTTTACACCAAGGAATCTTCTCAACCCGGGATTGAACCTGGGTCTTCCACCTTGTGGGCAGACGCTTTAACCTCTGAGCCACCAGGGAAGCCCAATGAAAAGTTAGACCATTGCCAAACTACCATATTGGGATTCATAACACTGGCAGTTCAGGAAAGAAATGCCCAGAAGGTATTTTGGTGCATCTTCTCCCTTAAACTATGTTACTTTCTCCCAAGGTGGATTTCATATGATTGTTTTCATCTCGGTCCTGGAAAAGGAAATGGCAACCCACTCCAGTATTCTTGCCTGGAGAACCCCATGGACAGAGGAACCTTGCAGGCTACAGCCCATAGGGTCGCAAGAGTAGGACAAGACTGAGTGACTTTTACTACTCACTACATCTGGGTCAGCAAAAAAAAAAAAAAAAAAAAATTCATACGTCATTCCAGTTACCAACATTCTCCTGTCATGTGAACACATATATAACAGTCGTTATAACTTACCCTTTTTCATAATTACAAACCTGGGAGTGTGTGTGCTTAGTCACTTCAGTCATGTCTAATTCTTTGCGACTTCTAGACTTTAGCCCACCAGACTCTTCTGTGCATGGGATTCTCCAGCCAAGAGTACTGGAGTGGGATACCATGCTCTCCTTCAGGGGTTCTTCCAAGACCAGAGACCCAACCCTCCTCTACCATGTCTCCTGCCTTACAGGTGGATTTTTACTGCTGAGCCACCAGAGAAGCCCCATTTACAAACCTGCTTAAGATTATAAACCGCTATAAATGACATCCCATATTGAACAAATGCTAAGAGTGTATTTTAAAATACTTTAGGATTTCAACCTTGATAGGAAAGAAGCCATAATATAGCCTAATAACACTGTGTAAATTACTTTCTCATGAATCGCAGGCTTCCCACCCAAAGCATAACACTTAAGTTTACAACATAACATACACAAAAATGTATGCAAATATTCAAATAACACAATATACATAAAGAAGAAAAGCAACAATATATAATATATAAAAATATATTATATAATATATACTGAAAGGATGAAAACTAAACGATATAGCTGTACTTAAGACTTCATATTATTGTAAATAGCCAATTTTTGGCTTCCTGATGGCTCAGACAGTAAAGCGTCTGCTTGCAATGCGGGGAGACCCAGGTTTGATTCCTGGGTTGGGAAAATCCCCTGGAGAAGGAAATGGCAATCCACTCCATCACTCTTGCCTGGAAAATCTCGTGGACAGAGGAGCCTGATAGGCTACAATCCATGGGGTTGCAAAGAGTCGGACACGACTGAGCGATTTCACAGCGGTAAATATCTAAACCAGGCCTACTACATGAGCTTTAGTGGAATATACGAACTCCCAGAAATTACATACAATAGTGTGTCCATAAGTTCCTCCTCCCACCGAAAGCAAAATATATAGCAATCTGTCAAATTTTTAAAATACTGTCATTTACTGTGCTAGATACAATGATGCTTCCCCAATTTTGTCTACCTTTTAATCTCTGTAGTCTATGAATATGTTGGGACACATAACAAATGGGAATTAAGGTTGCAGATGCCATTTAGGTTACTAATCATTTGACTTTAAATAGGGCTATCCTAGGGAGTACCCTGGTGGTCCAGTGATTAGGGCTCCATGCTTCCACTGCAGGGGGCAGGGGTTTGATGCCTAGTTGGTTGGTAAACTAAGATACCACATGCTGGGTGGTGAGGCCAAATAAATAAATAGGAGGTTATCCTAGAGAACCCAAGTGAACCTAATATAATACAAGGGCCCTTATCAATGGAAGAGGGAATCAGAGTGCACATCCAAAAAGAAGGCAGCATGAAAATGATTTGGCCAGATATTGCTTACTTTGATATCTAGGAAAGGTGCCATGAGCAAAGGAACAAAGAACACTCCAGGTGTCGCAAAAGGCATGTAAACAGATTCACTCTTAAAGGCCACAGCCCTCTGACAGCTTGATTTTACCTCAGTGAGATTCATTTCTGAATGTTGCTCTAAAGAACCATAAAATTATAAATGTATTGTTTTAAGCCACTATAATTGTGATAATTTGTCAGACCACCAAGCAAAACATAATGCACCTACACATGTTTAAGAATTATTGATTAATGCATTTATTCAATGATGTTATTTAAGATTATAACTACATAACTGAAATTTAGAAGGGTAAATATGAAAATGACTATAGATACTAGTAAATGCTTCCTAAATGCTGCAGACTCACATAGTTTTGACATTGCTTTAACAGAAACAGTTTTAACAGTACAGAGTAATGTTAATTCAGTCTCCTGTGCCCAACACACAGTGAGGCCAAACTGAAATGTTGGCATTGGGAATAGAGAAAGGCGTATTCTAAAGCCTTGCAATGAGAGGTGGTTCAGGCCCTAAAAGCTTCAAGCTCCTGGGTTTTTTAAAAGGTGGCTGAGGGAAGTGGTTTCCCAGGGTACTTGACTAGATTATACAAAAATTCTCTCACTGACTTATAAAGAGTAACAGGGTGGTGTTACAAGTGTTACATTGATCAGATCTTCAGTTCCAGGCTTCTCTGGTGGCTCAGAGGGTAAAGCGTCTGCCTACAATGCAGGAGACCCAGGTTTGATCCCTGGTTCAAGAAGATCCCTTGGAGAAGGAAATGGCAACCCACTCCAGTATTCTTGCATGAAGAATCCCATGGATGGAGGACCCTGTTAGGCTACAGTCCACAGGGTCGCTAAGAGTCAGACGTGACTGAGCCTCTTCACTTCACTTTAGGCTCCAGGAGGCATATAGCTAGGTGGTCATGGTCATGAAGTACTTAACATCTTCCTTTCAGTGGAAGGGCTTTCACTTCTGCAAAAGAAGTCAGAAAGCTTGCATCAGACCTTAATACCTCATTGAAAGTTTCTCAGTAGTGTCCAAGTCTTTGTGACCCTATGGAATATACATGTCCATGGGCCATGTAGTCCGTGGAACTCTCCAGGCCAGAATACTGGAGTGAGTGGCCTATCCCACTCCAGCAGATCTTGCCGACCCAGTAATCAAACTAGGGTCTCCTGCATTCCAGGCAGATTCTTTACCAACTGAGCTATCAGGGAAGATATGTCAGAGAGTATCTAAAACAAAGGATATGGTGGAAGGCCCCATCAGTTCAGCTCAGTTGCTCAGTTGTGTTCAACTCTTCGTGACACCATGGACTGCAGCACACCAGGCTTCCTGTCCATCACCAAATCCCTGGGCTTGCTTAAACTCTGGTTCATCGAGTCCGTGATGTCAACAAACCATCTCATTCTCTGTCGTCCCCTTATACTCCTTCCTTCAGTCTTATCCAGCATCAGGGTCTTTTCCAGTGAGTCAGTGCTTCACATTAGGTGGCCAAAGTATTGGACCTTCAGCTTCAGCATCAATCCTTCCAATGAATGAATATTCAGGACTGGTTTGATCTTGCAGTCCAAGGGAATCCCAAGGGTATCCTCCAACACCACAGTTCAAAAGCATCAATGCTTCAGCGCTCAGCTTGCTTTATACTCCAACTCTCACATCCATACATGACTACTGGAAAAACTATAGCTTTGACTAGATGGACCTTTGTTGGCAAAATAATGTCTCTGCTTTTTAATATGCTGTCTAGGTTGGTCACAACTTTTCTTCCAAGGTGCAAGCGTCTTTTAACTTCATGGCTGTAGTCATCATCTGCAGTGATTTTTGAGCCCAAGAAAAGAAAGCCTGTGGCTCTTTCCATTGTCTCACCATCTATTTGCCATGATGTGATGGGACCAGATACCTTGTACTCCTTTTCCAAGTTGGAATCAATCTATTGTTCATGTCCAAACTGTTAATTCTTCACCTGCATACAGATTTCTCAGGAGGCAGGTAAGGTGGTCTGGTATTCCCATCTCTTGAAGAATTTTCCACAGAAGGCCCTATAGGGTCCTACTGAACAAAAGAATGTCTAATTTCATGAAGCAGAACTTTCCTCACTCATTATAGTATTATTATTACTTCTGATTATAATACTACCCCAAAAACTTGTCTTTCTTATATGTAAAGTGTAGGAATGATGGAAAAAATTGACCTTATAATGTCCATAAATAACTTCATGAGTTGTATATCTATCTAACATGTTTGTGTTTATTATAATTATTGCATTTTTTTTCACAAAAGTGTGTCAATGGAGTTGGCTACAATAATTTTGGGGGACGGGGGGGGGGTGGTTGCGGGGTGCTGCTCCACAGGGCTGGCAGGATCTTAGTTTCCCTCCCAGGGATTGAACAGGACAAGGCAGTGAAAAAGCCAAGTCCTAACCTTTGAACAACCCAGGGAACTCCCATAATATTCTCATTTTTACAGTAAGAAACTGAGGCTGTGAGAGCCAAAGATTATTTACCTCACAAAATTCAAATTCCAAAGTTCTTCTGAGACAATGTTCTTTCAAAGATGTCCAGATAGAATTGAAAAACATTTCACATCTACAGATCTCTTAACACATCAAGAAGTCTTTTTACAAGAATAACCTCCTCTCCCATCATTAGGCTACATCTCTAGGTGAGTTTGTTCATTTTTTATGAAATCTCCCGACATCCAGATTAAGGAAAATGCAATCAAAGTGCCTAATACTTTTAAACTAAGTGAAATAAGGAAAATCAAGGGAAGATTGGCACCACTTCACCACTTCAATGTCCTGTCAGGAAACTAGAAAACTATTGGTTGTTTTCACAAAGGTAATCAAAGGGTCCTGCCATACGTAGGCGCCGGGGAGGGCAGTGGGGATGTCAGGGGAGAGCATCTGTAACTCTGCAGCAAAGTCTGTGGGTCAGGCTGATGTGGGAACATAGAATCTGGTATGATTAAAAAAAAAGAGGTTGGGGATAGCTGGGAACTACAATTAGCCAGCCCACCTAGCTATCCGCATGAAAATGAGACCAAAAAAAAAAAGAACCTGGACGTTTTAATACAGAACGGAAGTTTGAGGAAATGTTAAATTGAAGGTTAAGAACCTTCTTCTCAAAATAAAAGCTTCTCATTTTATCTCAGGGACGAAATATAACTGCTTTAATGCACAGCCAAGTTAGACTAGAAAGAGTACACAACTCCTTAAATGAAAACGTAAGTGGCTCTGAAAAGAGCCTTTGGTTTAACAGCTGATAGGCATATTATATCTACTTGGAGCTGGTATACTTGGTGACGGCCTTGGTGCCCTCGGACACCGCGTGCTTGGCAAGTTCCCGGGCAGCAGCAGGCGCACGGCAGTCTGGATTTCCCTGGATGTGATGGTCGAGCGCTTGTTGTAATGTGCCAGGCGCGATGCCTCCCCAGCGATGCGCTCGAAAATATCGTTGACGAAGGAGTTCATGATGCCCATGGCCTTCGACGAGATACCCGTGTCCGGATGGACTTGCTTCAGCACCTTGTACACGTACACGGAGTAACTTTCCTTGCGGCTGCGCTTGCGCTTCTTCCCATCTTTCTTCTGGGCCTTAGTTACAGCCTTTTTAGAGCCCTTTTAGGAGCAGGAGCGGACTTAGCCGGTTCAGGCATGTCTCTAATAACACTACGGAAATCCACAAAAAGATCTTGAAATGCCTGCTGTAAAGTAGAATCTCGTCTTTTATAGGCGGCCTATGCAAATAAGGGGTTTACGAATATTCATATCTGATTTGACAAAGCATTCGTGACGAGATTATGTAAATTTACCTCCCACCAGCTCTCTTTTCTTATTGGTTAGACACAAAACAGAAGATTTTAACCAATCCTATCTTGCATACGGCAATTCCACCCAGCACTATAACTGCCATCTTGTTGCTGCCTACACACCACTTTTTTTCTGCTTTTTCTGTGGAGCTTTTCCTTTTGTTCAAGGCTTACCATGTCTGGGCGCGGAAAGCAAGGAGGGAAAGCTCGTGCCAAGGCAAAGACCCGCTCTTCGCGGGCCGGACTTCAGTTCCCTGTGGGCCGAGTTCACCGGCTGCTTCGCAAAGGTAACTATTCCGAGCGGGTTGGTGCCGGTGCCCCGGTGTACCTGGCTGCGGTGCTGGAATACCTGACCGCCGAGATTCTGGAGCTGGCGGGCAACGCGGCCCGGGATAACAAGAAGACCCGTATTATCCCACGTCACTTGCAGCTGGCCATCCGCAACGATGAGGAGCTCAACAAGCTGCTGGGTCGTGTGACCATCGCTCAGGGTGGTGTGCTGCCCAACATCCAGGCGGTGCTGCTGCCCAAGAAAACTGAGAGCCACCACAAGGCCAAGGGCAAGTGAAACGTTTAGCAGTATTATTCCCAGTTCTGAAAATCAAAGGCTCTTTTCAGAGCCACTCACTTTTTCTGGAAAGTGCTGGAATACTTAGTAACTGTAGGAAGCGTGTTCCAATGAAAACAAATGAATTATCTTAGTTGCGTTTTATTTACTAATATACTGTTAACTTTTGTTTAAAAAGGGAAGAGCATCTCCTATATTTGCTAAAAAGGTGTTAAAATGTTAGCCATTAGTCATTTAACTCGCCATAAAGTCTTAGAATATTAGTAGGTTTCTACTCTCGCCTATAACAAACAAGATATATAATTTGTAAATTCAAAAGAATCCGTGTTGAGAGAATTCCAATTTGGGCTTGTAGCCTATGAATGACGTATGTGTATAAATGACCGTAATGCCTCATTGAGAGGTTTTGCCTATACGGCAACCCACTCTAGTATTCTTGCCTGGAGAATCCCATGGACCGAGGAGCTTGGTGGGCTACAGTCCACGGGGTCGCAAAGAGTCAGACACGACTGAGCGACTTCACACACACATACACGATATATATGTCTTTACATACTTACGCATAATCAAGTGAATTTTCTGTCAACAAGTGTAATTTAAATAAGAGAACAAAGGAGGAGTAGCTGGCCAATGACGTGTTAAGGCGGGATTTTCAAATTTTCCGGATGACGAGATTAGAATTGTTGAGTCTCTCTGTTATTGCTCTGTTCATAAAATGCAATGAATGAACTACATTAAAATCAGTACTGAATGAAACTTCACTGTTATATTACTGTTATGGATTCCTTATACTGGACTATACACTGAGGATGAAAGTTCGATTATACTTTTAATTTTAAAAGGAAATCCGATCATATTTCTTCGAAAGGCAAAGTGAGAACCAATTAGATAACAGCGCGGGACCTAGGAATCAAACTGATCTGCTCCTATAAATACGGTCAGAAGCAGCACCAGCAGCGTAACACTCTCCTACCAAGTTTTCTGTCAGCCTTATGGCTCGCACTAAGCAGACCGCTCGCAAGTCCACCGGTGGCAAAGCACCGCGTAAGCAGTTGGCCACCAAGGCGGCCCGCAAGAGCGCGCCGGCCACCGGCGGCGTGAAGAAGCCGCACCGCTACCGGCCCGGCACCGTGGCCCTGCGCGAGATCCGCCGCTACCAGAAGTCCACGGAGCTGCTGATCCGCAAGCTGCCGTTCCAGCGGCTGGTGCGCGAGATCGCGCAGGACTTCAAGACCGACCTGCGCTTCCAGAGCTCGGCCGTGATGGCGCTGCAGGAGGCGTGCGAGGCCTACCTGGTGGGGCTTTTCGAGGACACCAACCTGTGCGCCATCCACGCCAAGCGCGTCACCATCATGCCCAAGGACATCCAGCTCGCCCGCCGCATCCGCGGGGAGAGGGCATAATCCAAAGCTGCTGCTTTCTCTGTACTGAAAAAGGCTCTTTTCAGAGCCACCTACTTTGTCCATAAGAACTGTTGTAATGCTTTCCCTTATTTTACCTCCCTAGGCAGTTAACCTTAGAAGGCAATGGCACCCAACTCCAGTACTCTTGCCTGGAAAATCCCATGAACGGAGGAGCCTGGGGGGCTGCAGTCCATGGGGTCGCTAAGAGTCTGACAGGACTGAGCAACTTCACTTTCACTTTTCACTTTCATGCATTGGAGAAGGAAATGGCAACCCACTCTAGTGTTCTTGCCAAGAGAATCTCAGAGAGGGGGAGCCTGATGGGCTGTCGTTTATGGGGTCGCAAAGAGTCGGACACGACTGAAGAGACTTGCAGCAGCAGCAGCAGCAGCAGGCAGTTAATAAGCAATAATTGCAAGAAAAAGCCCTCTCTACTCCTTTTTTTCTGCCTTGCTGCTGCTAAGTCGCTTCAGTCGTTTCCCAACTCTGTGCAACCCCATGGATGGCAGTCCACCAGGCTCCCCCATCCCTGGGATTCTCCAGGCAAGAAAACTGGAGTGGGTTG
The DNA here is from genome assembly GCA_917880005.1 of Nanger dama. Lineage (NCBI taxonomy): Eukaryota > Metazoa > Chordata > Mammalia > Artiodactyla > Bovidae > Nanger > Nanger dama. The sequence goes on along the minus strand of CAKJTW010000032.1, from coordinate 5,087,948 downwards.
CCATTTCCTTCTCCAATGCATGAAAGTGAAAATTAAAATGAAGTCTCTCAGCCATGTCCGACTCTTAGCGACCCCGTGGACTGCAGCCTACCAGGCTCCTCCGTCCATGGGATTTTCCAAGCAAGAGTACTGGAGTGGGGTGCCATTGTCTTCTCTGTTTTCTGCCTTAAGGCAAGATATAAATTCTGTCCTGGGGATAGCTGTATACATGTCAGAGTAGAGAGGCTCCAAAGAAATGTGCTAACAAACCTGGGTTAGTTTGCTCCCATATATTTACCTTCTCACAGTTTGCTGCCCTTAGAAGCCTAAAACTGCTTTTCTTTGCACTGTCATTTCTCTATGTAAACCGAAGTTCTAACCCACCTCTTTAAATTAATTTTTCCTGGGTCTCTTCCCCAAGGAAAAGAAATGCAAAAAGGCAAAATGATTGTCTGAGCAGGCCTTACAAATAGCTGTGAATAGAAGAGAAGCAAAAGGCAAAGGAGCGAAGGAAAGATATACCCACTTGAATGCAGAGTTCCAAAAATAGCAAGAAGAGATAAGAAAGCCTTCCTCAGCAATTAATGAAAAGAAATAGAGGAAAACAGAATGTGAAAGACTAGAGAGCTCTTCAAGAAAATTAGAGATACCAAGGGAACATTTCATGCAAAGATGGGCACAGAAATGGTGTGGACCTAACAATAGCAAAAGATATTAAGAAGAGGTGGCAAAAATACACAGAACTATACAAAAAAGTTCTTCATGACCCAGATAACCACGATGGAGTGATCACTTACCTAGAGCCAGACATCCTAGAATGTGAAGTCAAGTGGGCCTTAGGAAGCATTACTGTGAACAAAGCTACTGGAGGTGATAAATTCCGGTTGAGCTATTTCAAATCCTAAAAGAGGATACTGTGAAAGTGCTGCACTCAATATGGCAGCAAATTTGGAAAACTCAGCAGTGGCCACAGGACTGGAAACGGTCAGTTTTCATTCCAATTACAAAGAAAAGCGAGGCCAAAGAATGTTAACACTACTGCACAGTTGCATTCATCTCACACGCTAGCAGAGGAATGGTCAAAATTCTCAAAACCAAGCTTCAACAGTACAGGAACTATGAACTTCCAGATGTTCAAGCTGGAGTTAGAAAAGGCAGAGGAACCAGAGATCAACTTGCCAAAATCCATTGGATCATGAGAAAGAGTTCCAGAAAAACACCTATTTCTGCTTTTTGACTATGCCAAAGCCTTTGCCTGTATAGACCACAATGAACTGAGGAAAATTCTGAGAGTTGGGAATACCAGACCACCTGACCTGCCTCTTGAGAAATCTGTATACATTTCAGGAAGCAACAGTTAGAGCTGGACATGGAACAATGGACTGGTTCCAGATAGGGAGAGATGTATGTCAAGACTGTATATTATCATGCTGCTTATTTAACTTATATGCAAAGTACATCATGAGAAATGCTGGACTGCATGAGGCACAAGCTAGAATCAAGATTGCTGGGAGAAATATCAATAACCTCAAACATGCAGATGACTCCAACCTAATGGTAAAAAGTGAAGAACTAAAGAGACTCTTGATGAAAGTGAAAGAGAAGCGTGAAAAAAGCTGGCTTAGATTAGAACTCAGCATTCAGAAAACCAAGATCATGGAATCTGGTCCCATCACTTCATGGCAAATAGACTGGGAAATAATTGAAACAGTGACAGACTTTATTTTGGGGGTTCCAAAATCACTGTACGTGGTGACTCCTTGGAAGAAAAATGATGACCAACCTAGACAGTATATTAAAAAGCAGAGACTACTTTGCCAATAAAAGTCAGTCTAGTCAAGGCTATGGTTTTTCCAGTAGTCATGTAAGGATGTAGGAGTTGGAGTATAAAGAAAGCTGAAAGCTAAAGAATTGATGCTTTTGAACTGTGGTGTTGGAGAAGACTCTTGAGAATCCCTTGGACTGCAAGGAGATAAAACCAGTCCATCCTAAAGGAAATCAGACCTGAATATTCACTGGAAGGATTGATGCTAAAGCTGAATGAAGCTCCAATACTTTGGCCACCTAATGCATAGAACTGATTCATTTGAAAATACCCTGATACTGGGAATGATTGAAGGTGGGAGGAGAAGTGTACGACAGAGGAGGAGATGGTTGGATGGCATCACCGACTCAATGGACAGGAGTCTTGGTAAACTCCGGGTGTTGCTGATTGCCAGGGAGGACTGCCATGCTACAGTCCATGAGGTTGCAAAGAATTGGACATGACTGAACTCAAGTGAAGTGGGTCTCTTCCTCTGTATGTATGAAATATACATTTAATAGTCCTTTTTATTTTTCCCTTTGCTAATCGAAAATCAAGATGTATACAGGAAATATTTACAACCTCTGTTATCACTACTACAACCACCACCATCATCACAATCAGGGAAGAAGGGAAGAAGAAAGTTAAAAATCAATTTAAGTCAAAAAGGTTTATTGAATTATATTATAACCTTTTTCTCTTCTACTAGATAGACATAATATTTCTCTGTAGTGGACAAAAATCTCCCACCTCCTTTTCCTTTTGCCTTCAGACTTTACTAGCATCAGCGTTTTCCAATGATTCACCTCTTCTCATCAAGTGGCCAATGTATTGTAGGTTCAGTGCAATACATAGTTAAACAGAAATACCTTCCTTTCAGTCAGTTCAGTTCAGTCGGACAGTCATGTCCAATGCTTTGTGACCCCGTGAATCACAGCACGCCAGGCCTCCCTGTCCATCACCAACTCCCGGAGTTCACTCAGACTCACGTCCATCGAGTCAGTGATGCCATCCAGCCATCTCATCCTTGGTCATCCCCTTCTTCTCCTGCCCCCAATCCCTCCCAGCATCAGAGTGTTTTCCAATGAATCAACTCTTCGCATGAGGTGGTCAAAGTACTGGAGTTTCAGCTTTAGCATTAGTCCTTCCAAAGACATCCCGGGCTGATCTCCTTCAGAGAATGGACTGGTTGGATCTCCTTGCAGTCCAAGGGACTCTCAAGAGTCTTCTCCAACACCACAGTTCAAAAGCATCAATTCTTCGGCGCTCAGCCTTCTTCACAGTCCAACTCTCACATGACCACAGGAAAAACCATAGCCTTGACTAGACGGACCTTAGTAGGCAAAGTAATGTCTCTGCTTTTGAATATACTGTCTAGGTTGGTCATGACTTTTCTTACAAGGAGTAAGTGTCTTTTAATTTCATGGCTGCAATCACCATCTGCAGTGATTCTGGAGCCCCCCAAAATAAAGTCTGACACTGTTTCCACTGTTTCCCCATCTATTTCCCATGAAGTGATGGGACCGGATGCCATGATCTTCGTTTTCTGAATGTTGAGCTTGAGGCCAACTTTTTTCTCTCTCTTTCACTTTCACCAAGAGGCTTTTAGTTCCTCTTCACTTTTTGCCATAAGGGTGATGTCATCTGCATATCTGAGGTTATTGATATTTCTCCCGGCAATCTTGATTCCAGCTTGTGTTTCTTCCAGCCCAGCGTTTCTCATGATGTACTCTGCATATAAATTAAATAAGCAGAGTGACAATATACAGCCTTGACGTACTCGTTTTCCTACTTGGAACCAGTCTGTTGTTCCATGTCCACTTCTAACTGTTGCTTCCTGACCTGCATACAGATTTCTCAAGAGGCAGGTCAAGTGGTCTGGTATTCCCATCTCTTTCAGAATTTTCCACAGTTTATTGTGATCCACACAGTCAAAGGCTTTGGCATAGTCAATAAAGCAGAAATAGATTTTTTTCTGGAACTTTGCCATCAAACTTTTCCAGCATCAGGTCTTTCCAAATGAGTCAGCTCTTTGCATCAGGGGGCCAAAGAATTGGCGTTTCAGCTTCAACATCAGTCCTTCCAGTGAACACCCAGGACCGATCTCCTTTATGATGGACTCTCTGGATCTCCTTGCAGTCCAAGGGACTCTCAAGAGTCTTCTCCAACACCACCACTGTTCAAAAGCATCAATTCTTCGGCGCTCAGCTTGCTTTACAGTCCAACTCACATCCATACATGACTACTGGAAGAATCATAGCCTTGACGAGACAAACCTTTGTTGGCAAAGTAATGTCTCTGCTTTTGAATATGCTATCTAGGTTGGTCATAACTTCCCTTCCAAGGAGTAAACATCTTTTGATTTCATGGCTGCAGTCACTGTCTGCAGTGATTTTGGAGCCCCCAAAATAAAGTCTGACACTGTTTCCACTGTTTCCCCATCTATTTGCTATGAAGTGATGGGACAAGATGCCATGATCTTCGTTTTCTGAATGTTGAGCTTTAAGCCAACATTTTCACTCTCCTCTTTCACTTTCATCAAGAGGCTCTTTAGTTTTCTTCACTTCCTGCCATAAGGAGGTGTCATCTGCATATCTGAGGTTATTGATATTTCTCCCGGCAATCTTGATTCCAGCTTGTGCTTCCTCCAGCCCTGCGTTTCTCATGATGCACTCTGCATAGAAGTTAAATAAGCAGGGTGACAATATATAGCCTTGGTGTCTTCCTTTTCCTAACGGGAACCAGTCCGTTGTTCCATGTCCAGTTCTAAATTTTGCTTCCTGACCTGCATACAGATTTCTCAAGAGGCAGGTCAAGTGGTCTGGTATTCCCATCTTTCTCAGAATTTTCCACAGTTTATTGTGATCCAACAGTCAAAGGCTTTGGCATAGTCATTAAAGCAGAAATAGATATTTTTCTAGAACTCTCTTGCTTTTTCAATGATCCAGCAGATGTCGGCAATTTGATCTCTGTTTCTTCTGCCTTTTCTAAAACCAGCTTGAACATCTTGAAGTTCACGGTTCATGTATTGCTGAAGCCTGGCTTGGAGAATTTTAAGTATTACTTTACTAGCGTGTGAGATGAGTGCAATTGTGCGGTAGTTTGAGCATTCTTTGGCATTGCCTTTCTTTGGGCTTGGAATGAAAACTGACCTTTTCCAGTCCTGTGACCACTGCTGAGTTTTCTAAATTTGCTGGCATACTGAGTGCAGCACTTTCACAGCATCATCTTTCAGGATTTGAAATAGCTCAACTGGAATTCCATCACCTCCAATAGCTTTGTTCTTAAGGATGCTTCCTAAGGCCCACTTGACTTAACATTATAAGATGTCTGGCTCTAGGTGAGTGATCACACCATCGTGATTATCTGGGTCGTGAAGGTCTTTTTTGTACAATTCTTCTGTGTATTCTTGCCAACTCTTCTTAATATCTTCTGCTCTGTTAGGTTCCTATCATTTCTGTCCTTTATCAAGCTCATGTTTGCATGAAATGTTCCCTTGGTATCTCTAATTTTCTTGAAGAGATCTCGAGTCTTTCCCTTTCTGTTTTTTTCCTCTGTTTCTTTGCATTGATCGCTGAGGAAAGCTTTATCTCTTCTTGCTACTCTTTGGAACTCTGCATTCAAATGTGTATATCTTTCCTTTGCTGCTTTGCTTTTCACTTCCCTTCTTTTCACAGCTACTTTTAAGGCCTCCTCAGAGAGCCATTTTGCTTTTTTGCATTTCTTTCTCTTGGGTATAGTTTTGATTCCTGTCTCCTGTACAGTGTCACATACCTCCATCCATAGTTCATCAGGCACTCTGTCTATCAGATCTAGTCCTTTAAATCGATTTCTCACTTCCACTGTATAGTCATAGGAATTTGATTTAGGTCATACCTGAATGGTCTAGTGGTTTTCTCCACTTTCTTCAATTTCAGTCTGAATGTGGTAATAAGGCATTCATGGTCCGAGCCACAGGCAGCTTCCGGTCTTGTTTTTGCTGACTGTATAGAGCTTCTCCATCTTTGGCTGCAAAGGATATAATCAATGTGATTTCAGTGCCAACCATCTGGTGATGTCCGTGTGTAGAGTCTTCTCGTGTTTTTCAAAGAGGCTGTTTGCTTATGACCAATGCGTTCTCTTTGAAGAACTCTATTAGCCTTTGCCCTGCTTCATTCTGTACTCCAATGCCAAATTTACCTGTTACTCCAGGTGCTTCTTGACTTCCTTCTTTAGCATTCCAGTCCCCTATAATGAAAAGGACATCTTTTTTGGGTGTTAGTTCTAGAAAGTCTTGTAGGTCTTCATAGAACTGTTCAGCTTCTTCAGCGTTACTGGTCGGGGCAAAGACTTGGATTACTGTGATATTGAATGGTTTGCCTTGGAAAGGAACAGGGATCATTCTGTCGTTTTTGAGATTGCATCCAAGTACTGCATTTCAGACTCTTTTGTTTACTATGAATGCTACTCCATTTCTTCTAAGGGATTCTTGCCCACAGTAGTAGATATAATGATCGTATTAGTTAAACTCACCCATTCCAGTCCATCTCAGCCTTGCTTCCAAGGCTCAGACAAGTTTTCTCACATAGAGGCAGGAGACAGATGCCACCAGGCTGTGAGCAGTTGGAGTTTGTTCCCTGTGGAATATACTCCAAAACAGTAGAGTAGTAGCAGAAACAGAGAGGAGTTGTGCCCTGCTTAGATAAAAGATAAAGATACCACATATTCCTCATTCTCCAGGTCAAGACATTCCATCTACACAGGCTCTGAAAGGCTACTCCGAGGTGAAATGGGGAAAGGACACCCCATAGTAAGTGATGGAGATCTCAATGGATACTGCTTGTTCAACTGAGGGAAATATATATATATATATATCCACGGCAGTCGCAAAGTCTGGACACGACTTAGTGACTAAACAACAGTTTAGCACTGACTTCTTAAATAAAAAGTTTGCACACATAGGGATGTGGAAGTTATGAAAGCAACTAACATAGGCCCAGACTGCAAAATACCAGATTGAGAGATTTAAGAATATTGGGGAGCGGGACTTCCCCACCTTTCCAGTGGTTAGGACTTAACAGTTCCACTGCAGAAGTCGATTCAGTCCTTGTTGGAGAACTGGATCCCACATGCCGTGAGGCAGCGGGCACAAAATTAAAGAAAAAGTGAAACATAAATTAAAAAATAATAATAATACTGGGGAGAACATAAATCTCTGGAGCAAGAAGATGAATTTTCCTCAGGTAATTACAGTGTACTCAAAAAGAAACATTTAACCATAACTTAACTTTTGATTTTCCAAACACTTTTATGATATTGGAATTAAAATTCTCATCCTGCAAATGAAAAAAATTGAAAATGAGAAAATACGTGTCACAAACCTGATCCTAAACCTTACAATGTGAAAAAGTAGCAAGTAATGAGGGCTCAGGCAATAGAGTCCTGTTTCCGAGTAAAACACATCAGCGAGAAAACCTTGTTTCCCAATGGAGATCAGCAGTTTTCTTGCTCCTGAAGATCAGTTTACCATGATAATTATTTCACTTTCATTTAAATTGTACAAAAATGCCTCCCAGGGACTCGTTAGCATTTCAGAAATGCATTTAAAGAATGAGGCAATATAAAATCTCAGTCTATGACTTAGCTTCAATATTCAAAGTTGAAAACAGATGTTGCCTTAATAGGTACCATCCCTTAATAAACAAAAAACGTTTTTACCCGCCCTAATTCAGGGAATAAGCAAAGAAATTTCTCGACTCCGCCCCAGAGACTCTCAGGCGTTTGTGGGCTGGATAAATTAGGTTACGAATGAGCCCCTCCCCTAACCTCCTTTTTTGTAGTTTTCAAACAGGTCCGCAAAAGGACTATAAATAAGAATTTCGGTACAGTCTAGATTAGTTCGTAGGCTTCCTGACCTCTTCTTAACAATGTCTGGACGTGGTAAAGGTGGAAAAGGCCTTGGGAAAGGCGGCGCGAAGCGTCACCGTAAAGTTCTGAGAGATAACATTCAAGGTATTACGAAACCCGCGATCCGCCGCCTGGCCCGTCGCGGTGGCGTCAAGCGCATCTCTGGCCTTATTTACGAGGAAACTCGCGGGGTGCTGAAAGTGTTCTTGGAAAACGTGATTCGAGACGCGGTCACCTATACCGAACACGCCAAGCGAAAGACGGTCACGGCCATGGACGTCGTCTACGCGCTGAAGCGTCAGGGACGCACTCTTTACGGATTTGGCGGCTAAGCCGGAACCCACAAACAAGGTTTCCATGTCAGTTTACAAGGCCCTTTTCAGGGCCACCTATCTGTTCACTTGAGAGCTCTCGTGCCATTAAGCTGCTTCTTTTCTTTTTCTTCTGTTGCGAGGAAATGGGGCTTAGTGAATTTGTGGTCTCTGGGTGTAACTTTTAATATAACTCATGTTTGGGTGAAAGTACAGTTGTGTCCGACTCTTAGACCCCATGGACTGTAGCCTACCAGGCTCCTCGGTCTATGGGTTTTTCTAGGCACTGACGTTGGAGTGGGTTGACATTTAATTCTCCAGGGGATCTTCCCAACCCAGGGATCGAACCCAGGGCTCTTGCATTGTAGGCAGACGCTTTTACCATTTGTGTACCTGTGCGTTAAATGTTTTAACCTGAGCAATTAAAAGTGCCACATAATGGCTTTTAAGTTGTGGAGCTCTTTTACTAGGAACCCTTAGTCTGCAAAGTTAATTTCATGTTTTTAAGTGAGACATTGATAATCCGTAAATTGCATTGATTAGCAAATCCAAGTACTACTTTAATAGCCTCCTCACATCTCAAGAAAACCTGATAAACAGCTGCTAGGAAAGAAACTCAAGACGAGGTACAATGAAAGACTGAACTAAAGGAAGTGAAGGCACCCGTGAGGAGGCTTACGTGGCACGAGGGCCATAAACTTACCGGGTCAACTTTTTTTTTAATCTAAAAAGAATTTGGGATTTGTTTCCTGCCTTGTCAAATCTACTGTCTGGTAGTCTATAATAAGACAACAACTAATTCACCTGATGAACCCTCCGGATCCTTTTCTCATTTATAACGTCAGAAAGCTAGCTGTAAACACATGGACATCCAGCCCTGTGCTGGGACTCAGCTACACCAGGGTTTTTCATATGTCAGCATTTGCAAAGAAAACAGGAAAGAAGTCCCCAAAGTTATAACTGAATAAAGTCATCTGTCTTGGCTTCAAGACAAAGTAACTGGCAAAGGCCTGTTTAAAAGGACTTCAAGGTATTAGATGCCCTTTCCTTAAGTAGATTTCCTACCTGCAGGCCATTTGAACCAATCCCAGTACTGTGGGGGCAGGTGTGAGGGGAAGAGGGAGGGAAGAGACAAGTGTTAGGTAACTGCTTTTTGGTCATACTGGGTCCTGTGATGGTCTCTTAAGGTGGCCCACATGATTTCTGGTCTTAATGTTCACCCTTGTGTGATCAAAGCCCTGGACTCTGGATGTGACCTGTGACCTCTTTTTACCCATCAAAGCATGTGACCATAGATGACAGGATGTAAAAAAATTTGTGATTGTGACTAGGTTATCAATAAGATTGTAACATCTTCCAATCTCTTGCATGCTGGTTCGATTTTTTAATATAAATTTTATTTATTTTTGGCTGCGATGGGTCTTCATTCCTGCATGCAGGATTTCTCTAGTTGCATGGGCTTCTCATTGTGATGGTGTCTCTTGTTGCAGAGCACGGGCCCTAGGGTGCGTGGGTGTCAGTAGCTCTGGCTCAAGGGCTCAATATTAGTTGCCCTGTGGCATGTGGAATCTTCCTGGACTAGGAATCAAACAACTATCTCCTAATTTGAGAGGCAGATTCTTAACCACCGGCCCACCAGGGAAGTCCTACATGCTGGTTTTCACAAACCAAGCATCCCTGTTGTCAGGTCCAAATGACAAGAAACTCAGGGGGCTCTTTAGGAACTGAGGGAAGACTAGCAGCCTATAAGGGCTTCAAGCCAACGGTCAAGAAGAAAATAAGATTCTCAGTCCTAAAACTACAAAGAACCAACCGCTAAGTGAGTTTGGAAGCATATATTTCCCCAGTCAAGAGACCACAACCCTGCATAACACCCCAACAGCATCCTTATAGAGGACCCAGATAAAACATGCCCAGACTCACAGAAGCTATGTGATAATATATGTGTGAAACTAGTAACTTCAAGGTAATCCGTTATCCATCAATAAAGACAGCCGGCACATTTGGAATCTTCATCTAAGATTCTGAAGATTCTACCATGTCATCTAAAATAACAGATATATTTAACTGAAACTACAGTCTTTATCTAAGGGGAAAATAAAATTTAAAAACAAATAAAAACTTTAACAAACATTGTTTCACAATTAGATGAATCTCCATACTGCACACAAACACACAATACACTCTGGCATGTATATTCACAGTGCCTAGCTGATGTACCAAATAGCAAGTCTGTAAGTTGAAAAGTACTGAAAACAATTCATCAATGTTATTTTACTTTCAGCAATACAGAAACTATCAAATTTTCAGGAAAACTATGTATTTATTTCCATATCCTCTGTCCTCCCTGCACTTCTACATCTTATTTCTGTTTCTTTTGATTTTTTTTTCCCTCCACCTGTGTAAATGCATGCAGAACCTACCAATGACTGAAGGTAGGGAATATAAAAATTTAAAAATGTCTCAGAATGAGGGTTTCTGACCCTCCTTCAGCACAATGTAGGATTAATTATATCAATAATAGATTCAAGTAAAATAAAGTGAATTTTTTTAATTTTTAATGTAAATTTGAACAATCATGTTTGAAATAGTCTACCCTAGTGGTTGAGATTAAACTCTTGAGATTCCACTAAATACCCTAGGCCTATACACTTTAAATGACATTTTGACCCTCTTTGTACAAACATGTTCTCATGGCTAATATTTGTGAAACACATAAGATTATTTGAAACAGGGACCCCAAACACAAGTGTCATCATTAAACAATTTTAAGTCCACAGGAACTCACCAGAAAAAATTTTTAAATCTAAACAATGAATGGATATAAGAACAATTTAAAAGACTTTAAGGAACAAAAACATAAAAACCAGAATACTAGAATTTTCTAATACTTATTACAATACACAATTATTTCAAATTCTTTGCTGCATTAAAGAACAAAAATTTAACCACATATTGTATTATGGTTTCCTGCGTTTTAAAGAATGTTTAAAAAAATGTAAAAAGCTGGAAAATCTTAATATTATAGCTCTCATTACACAAAAATTAGTAGCTCTATAAAGAGACATTGAGGAGTGCTAAAGGTAGAGAAAATTTTTACTTTGAGCTCGTGTAATTTGGTGATAACGTTGGTGCTCTTAAACACTGAGTCCTTGGTCATTTCCATGTACAAGAGAAAGCACATGGCCCAAATGTGATGGTCCAGCACTTTGTGATGGTAAAGCACTTATGCGCCAAGCGCGACATCTCGACCCCCTCATATCTCGATGTTGTGGCTGACAAATGAGTTCTTGATGCCCAGGTCCTTGGACAAGATGCCAATGTCCAGGTGAACTTACTTAAGCATTTTATAGACAGACCTATACAGAACAGCTCTCCTTAAGCCCAGTTTTCTATTTCCTGCCATCTTCCTTTTGGACCTTGGTCACAACCTTTTTGGACCCTTTTTTGAGGCTAGGGTCTTCTCTGGTAGCCAAGACGATAAAGAATCGGCCTGCAATGCAAGATGCTCGGGTTCGATCCCTGGATTAGGAAGATCCCCTGGCGGAGGAAATGGAAACCCACTTAGTTTCTTTGCAGGGAGAATCCCATGGACAGAGGAACCCAGCAGGCAACATTCCATGGGGGTCGCAGAAAGTCAGACACAACTGAGTGATTAATATTATTTGAGGCTGGGGCGTATTTAGCTATCTCTGGCGTGGAAAACAGCATGAAAAATGGGGAAACAAACCCGAGGAGAACAAGATATCACAAGTATTAAATCATGGATGCAATCAAAGACTCACAAATCTGATCTTTAATTGGACATAAACTGACCAATAGATTAAAAGTATGTAAATTAAGGTTCAAGACCTGCTTTCCTTATTGGGTCAAAAAGAAAGGCGGTCATGTATTCCTATAGGTTGATTAAGAACACTGTTAAATGACATAATTTTATTAAAAATCTATACAACCTTTTAATTACAGGAAAGTCTTCGCGTTTGGATGTGAAAACTAGGTAAAGAAATCCTATTATGTAGCCGAGTCAAGTCTTCATAAAAGCACTGTGGGTTTGTCTCGGACACCTCGGGATTCTAGCCCATTGCAGTGTGCTAAAGGCTCTCGATCGCCGCCATCTTTTTAAGGTTCCGCATTGCAAACCTTTTGTTGACGGATGTCGCCCTTAACCCCTTCACATCTTAACAGTATGTACTAAAAGACCATGTTACCGGGAATGAGACATTAATTGTACATGTGGAATAGGACTCGAGAGGCTTAGACGGTGAACTATTAAACGGGACAATTATCAGGATTAGAATCCTGATGAAAAAGAGTTAACTATGCATGAAATGGCAGGTGTATGAATTCTAAAGGGCTTTCACGGACACATTCTATTTTTTATATCCAAACAGGAGAAAAGTTCAACATTACTGAATGATTAATTTGCTTGTGAACCATACTTGACAGTATAGTATCAATGAAGCAACTCGGGAAATGCTTTTTTTTTTTTTTTAAACGGGGAAGATGGCTTCTGATTGAAATGAACCAATCCGAAATTTGCACCGGATGGATGAACCAATGTTAACTAGCTCGAAGCACTTCCGGAATTAAGCAGCCCATAAGTAATAGGAATTGCCCACAATCCAATCAGAGTGATTCTGGTCCTTTATAAATACTGGAGCAATCCTCTTAGTCTAATCCCATTGTCTTGGAGCCTAGCTATGGCGCGTACTAAGCAAACGGCTCGCAAGTCCACCGGCGGCAAGGCGCCCCGCAAGCAGCTCGCCACCAAGGCGGCCCGCAAGAGCGCGCCGGCCACCGGCGGCGTGAAGAAGCCGCACCGCTACCGGCCCGGCACCGTGGCCCTGCGCGAGATCCGCCGCTACCAGAAGTCCACGGAGTTGCTGATCCGCAAGCTGCCGTTCCAGCGGCTGGTGCGCGAGATCGCGCAGGACTTCAAGACCGACCTGCGCTTCCAGAGCTCGGCCGTGATGGCGCTGCAGGAGGCGTGCGAGGCCTACCTGGTGGGGCTTTTCGAGGACACCAACCTGTGCGCCATCCACGCCAAGCGCGTCACCATCATGCCCAAGGACATCCAGCTCGCCCGCCGCATCCGCGGAGAGAGGGCATAAATTGGTTTAATTGTCGACTGATAATAACTTAAACCCAAAGGCTCTTTTCAGAGCCAATCACTTACTCTATGAAGGATGCTGTAATATGTGGGTGGAACACAAGTTTGGCAGAGGTTAAAGAAACCTATGTGTACGCAGCTGCTTAGGAAGTCCTACGTTCTTTCGTAAGGTTTAAATGTAGCAACTACCTGCACGACTTAAACGCCTCTATTTTGCCTTATTGTATGTAGGTTCTGCACATTTAGGCGTGGTATATGGGTTTTGTGTGTGTGTGTGTTTAACACAAAAAAATATGTAAATAAGTGCTCAGGCCTTAGCCATCGTAAGAAATAGAAGTTTATACATGAAATAATTGTCCTTGGAAAAGTCTGTCAGGTATTGAGACTTGGATGCTGAGAAATGGGAAGCTCCTTGACCCTTTTAAGGAAAGAAAGTATATTCATAATTCCAATAATGAAGTAAGACATTTTAATGCCAAATAAAAGCATTCCATATTAGAACTTTATTTCCCATGTTCTGTACTTTGAGGTTATAGCACGGTGAGTTTTTTAATGTCAGTTTCTGTCTCATCAGATGATGGATGTCAAGAGATGAGGCCCACGAAGGCACGAAAAATATCTAGTTATATTGAATCAACCAGAAAATCTAGAACAGTTCTTCGTATTAAATTCTCAAGAAATTTAATGAAATTAGAATTTAAAAGTTGTTGGACAAACAGGAATTACCATTCAATGTTGATTATAGGAGTAAAAGATTGATAGAGTTCATGTCAGTTTAATACTAAATAGTTTTATCACAGAGAAATAAATTGACAGTTGCATTATTGAATTGGGCAGAAGTCATTATTAGTCTGTGAAAGCTCCATAAATAAGGTAAAGTCAATAGTTATCTCCTAATATTATTATTATTGTTAGTGCTTTACAAATGAGACAAACTAAAAAAATTATAGATAAAAAGAAGTAGAACCAAAAACATTTCCCCTTTAAAACTATAGTTAACAACAGTATTAGTGTGATCCTCAGTAGCTACCCCTGAGGCTTGATTCCTAAGATGAGCCATCATAAGAAAACTGACGTGTTTATCTAAATGCTTTCGTATATGTTAAGGAAATGGGTAGATTTTGAAAATGTACAGGGTCACATAAATCTGTGTTCAATTATACTACAATTATCACAGCCAGTTACACAGAAATAGAATTGATGAACAGCTATAAAAATAAAACATTGAGTTTTTAGCCTTTCTGCTCATTAAGCAATGATGCTAGCTGACAAACAGAATTTTTAAAAATTTTTAAAATACATTGAAAAGCTAGTGCTTAATATGAGACCTTTTTAAATGAAGTTTATTTTATTGGGAGAATGTCACAAATCTAAATAACATGACATTTTATAGGTACTTGTTGGAACATTAACTTGTATAACCACTTCAAGCTTACCTGGTTGCCTATAACTACATGTAAAGTAAACACAAATATACAATCTCTGAATAATCAGTATCTTCATTTTATGGAAATGATAGCTAAAAAAATGAAGATGATTCAGAAATACCATTTCATATTTTCCCCTTTTCCTGCCTACCACATGTGAACACAGGTAATTTTTATATTCTACATTTGAAGACTTACTGCAAAGGTGTTATATTTAAGGGTTTTTTTGATTATTTGCTCTCTTGTTTTCATTTGGGGATGTCTTTCTTTCAGAAGCCCCAACACCTTGGATGGCAGCAAAGGAGCTAGTACAGTGCCTAAGTTAAGCCACTGGGAGGAGAGTGATAGAAGGGGCTGAGATTTATTACCCTTAGCCTCATACAGAAAAACAGTAAATGAAATCACTGAATCTGATTATCTGAAGATATCCAACCATCTGACAGGATTTTAAAGATTGGTCAATTAAAAACACACCTAGACTATTGGGAAAAACAAGACAAAGAACACTAATGACCTAGGGTTTAGTTTAATGAGATAAGATGCATTATAAATATTCCCTTGATAATAATAATACAGAAATATTAACATCATCAAGGCACATTAGCAGGGAAACTAGATTTTTTTAATTAGGAGAAATTATTCATTGAAATGGAACCTGAAATGAAATTGGAAAGCTTATTCCAGGTAGAAAGCAGAGAATTACAGATGAATAGACATGTCAAAACAAACAAACAAAAAAGCAGCCACAACAAAAAGCAATAAAGTTCCCACCTGAACCAAAGGCTAATAGGGAGCAAGTAATAATTTTTATATGATAGATTATCAGAATTTAGGAATTACGGGCTGGAGAAACTAATTAGTTAGAACTAGTTAGGAACAACCTGGTTACAATACAAGTTAGAAAGCAATGGAATCATCCCAGGTGTAAGAGGACAAGGAGAGAATGTGAGAGGGGAGAAAATGTCAGATTATATAAACATCAGCTTCCATCATAACTCAGTTGGTAAAGAATCTGCCTGCGATGCAGGACACATGGGTTCGATTCCTGGGTCGGGAAGATTCCCCGGAGAAGGAAATGGCAACTCACTCCAGTATTCTTGCATTAAGAATCCCATGGACAGAGAGTCCTGGTGGACTACAGTCCATGGGGTTGCAAGAGTCGGACAGGACAGAGTGACTTTCACTACTACTACTATATAAACAGTTCTCCTGGGTTCCCTTACCCCACTGCTCTCCACCCGGGTGCCCTTTCCCAATAAAATCTCTTGCTTAGTCAGCACATGTGTCTCCTTGGACAATTCATTTCCGAGCGTTAGACAAGAGCCCAGTTTCGGGCCCTGGAAGGGGTCCCTCTTCCTGCAACAAATGGTGACTCTAGTGGGACTCTTCTTCGCTGAGGCTGACATCCTAACCACTCGGGATACTCAGGGGCCAGCTTGCCTGCCAATGGACCAGACCAAGCGGCCACAACTGGGACCCTTTTGTCCCTGGTCTCCTCCTGACGCGGACAACTGGCCAGAGTACCCTGACTGGTAAGGAACAAGAGACGTTATTGACCTCTTTCCCCTTCCCTCTCTCTTCCTCCCTTAACCTTTCCTATCCTTCCATTTTTCTAGTCCCCCGGTCCTGGATGCAGGAATCTGGTCGAAAGGCCCTCAGCCTGAGCTGAGGACTGGAGACTGATCACCTCCTCCTGACAGAGAACTCGAATTCAGGTTCTGGTCTGGTCTGATTTCCAAGTTCCAGTCCTCCCTTCTCTGGAGGCTCAGGGAAAAGTCCCATAACGCCTGGATATCTATAGGTGGCAGGAGACGTCTGTAAGGCCACCCCTTTCACCTCCCCTTCTCCCACCTCCTCCTCCTTCTTCTTTCAACCTGGCTTCCTTTCCTCCCTTGAAATCTTTGATGTTAGTACTTGGATTCTTGTATTTAAGGGCTTCCCTGGTGGTGCAGAGGTTAAAGCATCTGCCTGCAATATGGGAGACTTAGGTTCAATCCCTGGGTCAGGAAGATCCCCTGGAGAAGGAAATGGCAACCCACTGAAATGGCAACCCACTCCAGTATTCTTGCCTGGAGGAATCCCATGGACGGACCAAGCTAGAGTCCACGGGTCGCAAAGAGTCAGACACGACTGAGCGACTTCACTTTCACTATATAAACATCTACTTGCTTTAGTGACTGAGTGACATGAGTAATCAAGGCCTCCACACAGTGACATGAACTCAGTCTACCTCCTGCAGTTATAAGGAATCAGGTAATTACTAAGTAGAAGTAAGAAAATAGTAACTTCAGGCTGGTTTGAAAGATTATTAATACATTTGGCTTAGATTTATGCCATATGCCTAAGTACCCTCCTGCATTTAAGAAAATATGAACATGCCCTTCACACTTTCCAAGCTAAGAAAACTTTTTTTCCTTTTAGTATATTAGTAGTTGCAGACAACTACTCATACAGGTTCCTGTCTGATATTTGTCATCTTTAAATGTCGATCTGTTGAGTTTTCCTAAACCTGGATATTGCCACTGTACCTGAAAGACCACCTTTGTTCACCAAAAGAACATCAGAACTCCAAGGATGAATGTTTCAGAATGCTCTCCTAGGGACGTGGCTTTGGGACAGGAATAAGCTTTCTGATCTTTCATCTTCCTGGTGCAGAATATCAAGCCATCTTTGTGTTCTTTACCCATTCCCAAGTTGTTCATTTTAAGCTGCTTTAAGTGCAACAAAACTTGGGAAGATGGAGTAAGATTTAAACAAGTTCTGATTTCCTTGGAAATTAGAAACTGTCCAAGGAAAAGGAATATGAATATTAATTTACAGAAGCCAGAGTAAAACTAGAAGAGCATTGAATGAATGATCTTTAATTGTTTCTGGTACATTCTAAAGGGATTGTGAATTGGATAGGTCACAAAGGGTCTCAAACAGAAATACATCAATGTTATGTCTTTCTAGATGGGCATCAAAATGAAATAGAGAACTCATTTTCCAGGAAGCATAATAGATGGAGGCCAGTGCACAGAAAATGACACTAGGGAGAAAGAAACTGAGACTTTGGGTTTGAGACTCAGGTGCACTGTTTATTGGCAAGACGATGCTGGCCATTTCATCTTTCTAAGCCACAATTTTCAGAACTGTAAAACAAGCAGCATTGGGAATTCTCTTGTAGTCCAGTGGTTAGGAGTTGGTGCTTTCACAGCAAACGCTGGGTTCAATCCCTGCTTGGGGAACTAAGACCCCCAAAGACATCTGGTACACACTAATAATAATAATCATAAGCAAGTTTAGCTATACCTACTGCAAGAGCTTTATAGTGAGGAAGGCAAAGAAGAGCTTTGTAAAGTGTAACTAACTACAGATACTGTATAGTACCACTCTTATTGAATGTCACATTCCCACATAATTCTTATTCATCATTCTTTATCAGAAGCCAAACTTATTCTGGTATTAAAGACCTCACAGGTCTCTTCCCTCTTAACTTTCCCCCTTGATGCAATCTATTATATTCAAAAAGACTCTTGAGTAACCATTTCACATTTTCCCATTTATCCAGATATCCTTCTCGACCAAACCACTGTCCTAAGAGACAGGATTTTGGGCTCTTTCTAGAAAGAAGAAAGTATGGAATGCAACTGCAATAGATGAAAAATAAAATCTCATTTAGAAAAGCTAGAAAGATAATCACAGGCTATATATTTTTTTCTTTAAAGTTGAAAAACTAAAATTTAAGAAACTATTAACCAGTAAGGTGTGTGTGGGGGTGGGGGGGTGGGGGTGGGGAGTATTCTGTAAGCAAATAAATAAGATGAAGCCTTTTAACCACGAGGTATTTGCCCACTGACAATTTGCTCAGGCACTCATGACTTGTATGGTGAACTCTATGGACACCCTGGGGAACCTATAAACATCTTATCAATATCATGTTTTAGAATACCAATACAGGATAAGAAAGACATATTAAAATATAATTTTAAAATGTATTTAAGTACATATAATGTACTTCATTAGTCATATCAAATAATAAGGAGCAACAGGTGGAATAAAAATGTCAGTTTCAAGGATTCAGAATCATGTAAACTTTATTTCAAGATATCTTCGTATCTTCAAAGTGATATAAAAACATCTGTGACAGCCACTGTTGAAAAACTCAATACAGTCTGCAAAATCCATTATAACTGCCTATGCTTACAGACATACTAAAAGGAAATGCTTAACTGAATTTAGTTTGCTAAGATAAGATGTAATTTTACCCCAACCATGTTTACAACTGCCTAATGGTCTACAAAACTCAGATTTTTGTCAAGATTCATCAGTAAAACACAGTGGCATTCCCCTGAAATTAAAAACAGGATGAAGTGGAAATGACGAAACATCCATCTTCCTAGAACCATTTATTTTGCCCTGGTTACTGCGGCTCGAGGAGCTCTCTAAGCATTCTCCTTGCGTTTCCCAAAACTTAATTATTTCTATCTCCCTATTTATTACTTAGCACCAAAAGATATGAGACTGCCAACCATCTTAGCGGGAAAGAATTTGATAAACGGGTAAATTTTAAACCGCCAGGAGTGGCTTTTACACTTTTAACATTTTTTTTTACTATACCTTAGTGTTAGGGTTGCCTCCCCCAGTGGCTCAGCTGTAAAAATCCGTCTACAATGCAGGAGATACAGGTTCGATCCCTGGGTCGGTAAGATCCTCTGGAGAGCGAAACGGCAACCAACTCCAGGATCCTTGCCTGGAAATCCCAAGGTCAGAGGAGCCTGGCGGGCTGCAGTCCATGGAGTCCCAAAAAGTCGGAATGAGCAGTTCACACTGTCAGCATAGTAGGAACAATTAAGCAGATTCAGGCAGAATATCAATAGTATCAAAGTCCCCTCGAATAGGACTACATTCATTAAGCGGGAAAAAAAAATACAAGCTTTTCAACTGCTTCCAAGTATATGCAAATCCTTATATCTCAATCTTTAATTGACGCAGTATTTTCTCCTAGAGACCAAGCAAATAAGCCCAGGAGTGTGTCCTGATTGGCTAATTCTCCTTAGACTCTACAAACCAATGAGAAAGAAAACCTTACAAACATCCAGACTTTAATAATCCATTCTTCAGATGGCACTTTTTCCCTAATAAATATGGAGGAGGAAAACAGGGCGGCAGAGCGCGAACAAAGGCCAAAAACCAGCTCCTCGCGGGCCAGGCTCCAGTTTCCCAGGGGCCGCGTGCACCGTCTGCTCCCCAAGGGTAGCTAATCCGACCTGGTAGGGGCCGGGGTCCAGGAGTATGAGACCGCGGTGCTAGAGTACAAGGCAGAGATACCGGAGCTGGCGGGGAACGGGGCCCATCAAAAGTACACTACCCACCCCACCCCCCGAAGCTTAAAAATCTTCAACGAGTAACTTTGGGGTCGCGTTACCATCGCACAGTGCAGCGTCCTGCTCATCATCCCTGTTAAGACCCAGAGCCGTCACAAGCGGCTCTTTTCAGAGCCACTGAGCTCGCACTAGGACTCTGACCACCATCGTGGTGCAGATCCTGTGGTGCGCGCGCACCCGGACGCACAGTCAGCTGTCCAATCAGAGTAGAGCGGCAAATTTAAAAAAATTAATTACCTTTATTGCAAAACTCGTCGATAAATTTAGAAATTTATGTCAGGTTAAGCTCTTTCACCTGAAATTAGTGGGTGGCTCTGAAAAGAGCCTTTGAGATTTTCAAAGCAGAAGGTGCCGCTGAAGATTTACTTCTTTTGGAGACCGCCTTCTTGGCCTTGGTAGCCTTCGGTTTGGCAGCTTTAGGTTTGGCTGCCTTGGGCTTGGGGGCTTTGGCCTTGGCCGGACTCTTAGTTGGTTTCTTCGGTTTGGCTGCCTTCGCCTTCTTCGGGCTCTTGGCTACTTTCTTGGTCCCAGCAGCCGCCGCCGGCTTCTTGACTTTCTTAGGAGTCTTCTTGGCAGCCTTCTTAGGAGTGGCCGCACCCGTAGCTTTCTTAGACTTCTTAGCAGCCCCAGCAGCCTTCTTGGGCTTGGCCGCGCCCGCCTTTTTCGCCTTGGGCTTAGCCTCCCCGGTGGCCGCCTTCTTGTTGAGCTTGAAAGAGCCGGAAGCACCGGTGCCCTTGGTCTGCACCAGGGTGCCCTTGCTCACCAGACTCTTGAGACCCAGCTTGATACGGCTGTTGTTCTTCTCCACATCGTAGCCGGCGGCCGCCAGTGCTTTCTTCAGCGCAGCCAAAGACACGCCGTTGCGCTCCTTGGAGGCGGCGACAGCCTTGGTGATGAGCTCGGACACCGGTGGACCGGACGCCTTGCGTTTTCCAGCGGCCGTGCCCGACTTCTTCGCCTTCTTCTTAACAGGTGTTTTCTCTGCAGGTGCTGGAGCAGCAGGAGCAACCGGAGCCGTCTCCGACATGCTTCTGTTTAACCAGGAAAGACAAAATAGTAAAGGTAAACTGTCAGAACGGCGTGTCCCGGGCGTCGCCGGCTGGGGGTTTATATAGAGAGTCGCTGAGTGATGATTGGTTGCCTGGTCTGTGCGCCGCGCGGCTAGGGGAGGACTCCTCGGCTCTGCCGAGTGGCTGTGTTTTTGCCCCTTAAAAAGAAGAAAAATATAAGAAATCTGGGCACGAAATAATTAGGCATGTAGGGGAAACTGATCCGAGACTCTTCAGGCTTCATTCCTGCCTTATTTGCTATACCTAGTTTCAAAACCGGCTCCCTGAAACTTTCCTGATTCCCCCAACTCTCTTGGAAACTTCGGTCAAATTGAGACAACTTTCAGATTTTCCTTAAAATTACTAGTTCTCTCTGTTTCCTTTGCAAATCTTTCTTCCAGGACACTGTCGTACACATTGTTTTCTTTTCAACCCTATATAAGTAACCTCATTTTTACTGAAATATTCAAGGAAAATCGGTTTTTCATGAGAGCAATAGCACAGCTCTCCTGCAACTTGTTTGCACTAAGCACTGGGAATTGGCACTGGGATAGAAAATTCTACGTACAAGATAAATAACTATTTTAGTAAAAAATGACTTTTTTAAAAAGTTTATGAGTGACGAGACTATAAACTGGGTTTGATTGCAGTGTTTCGTGATTTAAACGGTTTTTTTGGAAGGCTGGGGTGTGGGGCTGCTCCGTTTGTTTTTCTAGATAAACAGCTACAAACACAGTCTTTAAAAGCTTCTTTCAAACTTAGTATAATAGATTTTTAGACCCAAAATGGGCATTAGAAATCCCTCATGCCATCCTCAATGAAGAAAAGTGAATCATGAAGCCCCAGAATGGCAGTTCTATAACAAATAACCAGCGCTAAGCTCAAAAAACAGACACCTGGGTTAATATTGTAAATTGCTTAGTGACAATCTGTCCATTAGCCTTTTTCTCCAATATTTAGCATACAATTGTGTACATATTTGCTGTATTCCAAAATGATACTTAAAATACATATCTGATTTAACTGTTTTCAACATTGCAAATAGGCACACAGGTCGTTAGAAGAAAAAATTCTCCTTTAAATCATTTCCTGAGTCTTCATAACTTTCCTTGAGTTTTTACTAGCAAAATACAAAGCTGGCTGTCACAACCTAAATTAATTGGCTGAATATGTTCACCGGAGGAGCTGAACTAACATTTCATAGCAAATATGGTTGATTTACTACTCCATCTCTTTGTAACATGCAGAACTAATGGAACTGAGTAAATATTGGATTATTAAGCACAAAATTAGTATCTATCAAATAATCAAATACTGAAACTAAGCCTCATGTTTGTCAAAGTACATACAGAGGAAAGATATTTTGGTGTTGTGATTTTTTTTTCTAGTAAATATCCCTACTTTCAAAAATCTAGTTCTTCTGGCCTACATTCAATAGTAACTTGAGAATTTTCTCATATAACTCTAAGACAGGATAATCAGTTTTAAAGATGTCATCTCTCCATACTTAACAAATTACATAGACATCACTTGGTTTGTTTTTCAATAGTTATTTTGGACTGGTACTGTCTAAAACTAAATCTCTGAGACTTGAGACCATGTTATATACCAAATACAAATACAGTGTATAAAGAAGGAAGGTTAAAATTTTGGCTATGGAACATTCCAATTTTCCCAGGACAGGTATTTTATGAGCGTCTGGAAAAAAAGGGCTACTTGTCATCCTCAATGATATCACTGTCAATAGGAACAGTAACAGTAATATTCCTTTTCAAGCACATTATATAGGCCCTTTTCCTTTTCCGGCCACAGGCTAATATTATCAGTCCTCAAGATACAGGTAAAATTCAGATGTTTAAAACTTTACTATTTTGGTAATCATTGTAGTCATAATATCAGCTGTTGAATATTTGTTGAACTTGTTCCTTAAGTTATATGTACTCAGTTTAAGACAAGTGAAAAGTACTTCCTACAGCAGATGTCACAATTTCTTTCTTATGCAACTACTGTTGGTTCCATGGCTATTTTGGTACCAAATAAGTGAGAAGACATTAGGCTCAGGGCCATTCGATTCATTGTTTATGGATCTCTGCCTTTCCTAGAGGACAATAATTGAGACATGCTTTCAGCTGAAAAGTTCTTCCCCAGATATTTATAGAATGATGGAGCTGTGCTGCATGTAGATACTGTTATTGCTTGAGATCCAAGTACTTACATTCTAACTGTAGTGTGGACAAGGTTCTTGAAAGCAGGATCATCCCCATGGGACTGTAAATTTGGAAAGTTTCTCCTATTACTTATAGCCCACAAAAAGAAAAAAACTTGTGTTTAATACATTTGAATCCTAAATCTACATAGATCCTAGAACAGTGTATTTTTCTGCTAGACTAAGAATTCAACTATTTTTACTTTATAGATGTGAAAAATAAATAAGAAAAACTAAAGTCAGACAAGTGATGGAAATCTCACAATTTCATGTCCTCTTAATGTTGGTGTCAACACCCTACTCTACCATAGCCAGTGACTATGAAAGTTATAGGTAGTAAGCCATGGGAGCTGTATGTAAGCCATGGGAGCTGTATGTAAGCATTCTAAAATTCATTAACTTTCAAAACTGTAAGGAAAAAAGTGCCTATGTTCACTAAATATCAAAAAGGCCAAATTTAAAAAAAGAGCTATATAACAAATAGAGCATTGTGTTATAAACATGTGCTCAGAAAGGTAATGAGAAATCACATCCATTTTAATTTTTCTGTTAGATGGTCTCACGTGAGGACATGCTCCTGCTTGAAACTCCCCTCCAAGCATAACTATATATTATTAATTTAATTTCCTAAAGCAACATTACTACACTCAAATTTCCAATTTCCTTCTGTAAATGCCCTTCTATCTGTAATATCTGGTACATCTAGAAGTTAACTAATTTCTATTGTACTTCAAAAATACGTCAGTCCTCAGTTCCAGCAGCAAGTCTCATTCTCATATATTTGCCACATTCCATTTCTCAGGCTGGGCTAGAAGTTCTCCAGAAGAAATTTTCTATCAAAATACAGCCTAATACAACCTACTACAATGATAGAAGTGTTTGTATCTGCACAACCACTACATTTACCTGTGGTTATTGAGCACCTATTAAGTAGTATTTAGTGACTGAAGAAATTATTTCTTTAATTTGATTTCATTTTCACTAATTTAAGTTTAAATGAGCACAGGTGGCTAGTGGCTAATGTAGGAAAGCACAGCTCTAAAACAACTCCCTCAAACCGGCCAAGTGGTGGGAGCAAACTACCCACTTAGAGATATTATTTCAAATGCTGCATCAATTCAGTAGACTTGGGGTTAGTCCTGAAATTCTCTAAGTCTAAGCTCCTGAGCCTGCCTACTCAACCGTTCATCTGACTCTGCAACATCATGTACTGCAGCCTGCCAGGGTCCTCTGTCCGTGGGATTTACCAAGCCAAGAATACTGCAGTGGGTTGCCATTTCCTACTCCAGATGATCTTCTTGAATCAGGATCAAATCTGTGTCTCCTGAAACTACTGCACTGTTTGTACACGGATACTTGGAATGTAATAGACCCTGGATTGTTGAATGGATGAATCAATGATTCTTGTTCTCTAAAAGGAGAGCATGGAAGAACAAATTGTCTAAATCCACCGGTAAGCACACCTGAAATAAATCTCAAAAGATTGTGACTCAGAAAATAATAATCCTCTAACTGCCTAAGCGGTAAACACCAGCAAAGAAGGGAGTTTTTTCTTAATGACCTCCGTAGTTACATAGAAGGAATTCAATGTGACAATGTGGAATGTGAGTAAATATTGGCATCTGCCTAGTAAACTTATCAATACCTATCATCGGTGTGTAGAACATTAAAATTTATCCTTTTAACATGAACAGCATTTCAGTCAATAATTTTTAAAATGCAGTTAATTTGCAAATTCCTATTCAGTGGCAACCCACTGCAGTATTCTTGCCAGGGAAATCCCATGGAGAGGAGCCTGGAGGGTTACAATCCATGGGGTCGAAAGAGTTGGACATGACTTAGTCACTAACCCACCACAACAATTCATCATGCTGTATCTTCAATACTTCACTGACATAGATTCATGGTAGGTGGCAAGGACATTACACCCCAGAATCAGAAAGCATTATTTCTAACCCCAACAATGCTACTTATTAGAACAGAGTTAGGTCTTCCAGCCTGGGATTCTTCATGTTCACAATGCAAATAGTGCTTTTCCAGCATAGAGTGGAAATTCAATTAACTTTATCTCCCCTTCCTGAAGTTCCCGCTTTATCAGGAATGTTGAAACAATGTATATCTAAAGCTTTGCCAAACGAAAACGTTGGCGATCAGCCAAATTTGATAAGTATTGCTAGGAATTTAAGAAATATATATTTTTAAGTATCTTCACATTTACAATTAGTTTTATTCTGCTTTTTGTCCCTTTTTATAGACAGATGTAGCAGAACAGCCTCCTTTTATTAAATCATAAAAATGGTGAGGAAACTTGTACAAAATTAACTGAGAAAACCCACAGAGACATGTCTGGAGACCACAAACCCAGCGACTCTGGACCCCAACCAGGAAACAGAAGGGTAAGACACCCAATAGCATTTCCACGCCCCCTTCCCTTCTTGGCAATAGCAAACACCCGGTAAGACAGGGAAGAGGCGGGGGCAGAAGTCTAGTTCCCGCCCTCGCTGTTTCAGTTTCCTAAAAGGTCCGCAAAACTGCTATATAAAGGGCTGCAGCTGGATCTCGGATACTGGAAAAGAACAATAGTTGTTTTTCGTCATGTCTGGCAGAGGCAAAGGAGGAAAGGGGCTGGGAAAAGGAGGCGCTAAACGCCACCGTAAAGTTCTGCGAGACAACATCCAAGGTATTACCAAACCTGCTATTCGGCGCCTGGCTCGTCGTGGTGGTGTGAAGCGCATTTCTGGGCTTATCTACGAGGAGACCCGTGGGGTGTTGAAGGTGTTCCTGGAGAACGTGATCCGGGACGCCGTCACCTACACCGAGCACGCCAAGCGCAAGACTGTCACTGCCATGGACGTGGTTTACGCGCTCAAGCGTCAGGGCCGCACCCTCTACGGTTTCGGCGGCTAAGTTGCCGTGTAGTCAGGAAGTTTCTGCTTATAAAACGGCCCTTTTCAGGGCCATCCACTTGGTCATGAGAAGGGCTGTTAATTACAACCAAGTAAGCCAGAGATATTATGCCTGGTATCTAATGGCAATGGGTTTGCGGTTTTAACTGTAAGCTAGTCATTGTATTAGTCTTTCAGTTTCTTTTCAAGTTTGACATCTCAAGATGGCGGTCCTCAGACATGTTAATAGAAAAAGGACGAAGGAAATGGGCAGTGGGACTGCTGGGGTTTTTTGTTTTTGTTTTTTTCCTCAATAGGAGTGGATTGGAGCGGGAAGCGTAGCTTTCTAATTTCAATGTGTTTGAATTCATCTTATTCCACAAAGGTTAAAATTAACTTTGTTAGAATGTCCCACTGACCTAGCTCCTAGTGTCCTGTAGAGGGCACCTGAGACTGAAACAGCCTCCCTCCCACAGGAAACATTACAGATGTCTATAGACAGATGGATCCATAGTTAATAAACCCGGGTGGGAGGAACATATTTTCCCAGTAGGCAGGAAATACTGTCTTCAGACCTCCCTGCCACCTGCGTTCTAAATCTTTCTCTCCCTGAGGACTTGTATCAGTGGAAATACTGGAATGGGTGAACACATCCAGGGACAGTTTCACTCTGCTTGTTTTCTCAAGGTAGGTATTAATGGAGCCCACTTCCACTATCAATAACTATAACGTATTTGATTGTACAACGAATTACTTGCTCATCCTTATTTAACAATAGTGATGTCCCAGCTTAAAGTTTTAATATTCCTCCTTCCTGTATATGTTTTAATGTCTGTCACTTACTAGATCCTTCCCATTTATGAACTCTCCAAGCCTTGGATAATCTGGAGTCACTGTCTGCATATCTTTGCATGATTATATGTGGTGGCTCTTCTATTCCGTGGGGTTTTCTAGGCAAGAAGCAAAAATAATGGAGTGAGTTGCTATTTCCTTCTCTAGGGGATCTTACGGACCCAAGGATCGAATTGGGGTCGCCAGCAACTCCTGCCTTGGCAGGCAGATTGTTTTACACTGAGCCACGTGAGAAGCCCAAGGGAAGAGGGGACGCCAAAGGATGAGCTACTTAAATAGCATTCTGCAGGACACAGTGGTGGTCAAAGCCTGGAGTCCTACGGTACGAGAGGTAGTAAAGAGTAGGACACGACAGCAATGGGACTCTACCCACTATTCCCAGGTCTGTGCAGGTTAAGAGGTAAATTTCCTCAGAAAAGAGTTGTCGGCCTCCCAGGCACCAAAGAAAGTGGCCCGTACGGGGATCGAACCCGCGACCTTGGCGTTATTAGCACCACGCTCTAACCAACTGAGCTAACCGGCCCTGTTTTTCACCTCGCAATAATATCCTCCCCATAGTTCACAACGACCTCTGAATGGGCAACTCTAAATCTACATTTCTAATCCCGCTACATGAGACTTTGTTTATTACTCTCGACTTCATAACCTTCTCACAGTGTTTTGTTGTACCTTTCTTCCTCACCAAGATCCTATGATCTCTGTGATATTTCTCAGTTTGCTTCTTTGGCTCCTATTCCTGGTTTGTGATTTGTCCCAAACAACAAACTCTTGTTCTCCATTATCAACTTGTAAACCCTCCTTGAGCCATCTCTTCCAGAATGTACCATAAATAGTAAGACACCAAAAAACAAACAAAAAATGGTAAGACGTGTGGCACCCAAAAAAGAATCGAATAACAACTATAACAGAGACTATGCTACCCCAAAATATGCCACTATGGCATAAAAATTATTTTCAGCAAAGGAACTTGAAGAACAGCTGATGTAAGAATGGGGCTCTGACTTCCCTTTTTCTTCCCCAAAGCATATAATTGTTCCATGTGACAGGTGCCATCCCTTTACCAGCAAAAATAAACAGTTTTGTCACCAAAAAATGGGGAGTTCAGGATAAGAGAAATCTGTACAAACAGACCTTGTTAAAATAATCCTTATCTTCCTTTAGTCTCCTCATGTATGTTAGTTGCTATTTCACAATTACTAACTACTCTTTGTTCAAACTAAACACTTAGGCCTAACTGCTTTTTAGATCATCATTTTCCTGTGAAGACTCCCATAAACATATAAAAAGATTAAATAAAATTTGCATTCTTTTCTGCTATTAATCTGTCTTATGTCAACTAAACTTTCAAGCCTGGCTAAAAACCCTAAAAGGATAGCAGAAAGTTTTGCTCCTCCTACAAAGGTTTCCAATCCCTATAGTGGCCTGAGAGGTCTCTACGTGCATTATTCCCAATCTATGATCACTACCTCCCACAGCGGATTTCATTATCCCCTATAGGAAGAGAGATTCCGAGTCTGGAGAGCCTTTTATTCCAGGCCTGATTGTGCCACCAAGAGGAGCAGAGAGCTAGCCTCTCTCTCCACCGCCACCCACTCCCTCCCCACCGCCACCCACTCCCTCCCCCAACTCCCTTCCTCCTCCCTGTCCTCCTCCTGCTCTCCTTCTTCCTCTTCTTCTCCTTCCCATTCTTCTTATTCTCTTTTTGTCAGAAACTGTAAAGAGTCTGAGATCTTACCCTACTTAGGAGATAATAAAATAACCTGTAACTTTTACATGACTGCTGATAGTAGACACAACACCTAGATCAGAGAATGAGAGGCTTTATTATTCACAGCACAGCAGCAACAAAGTTGCATTGGTTCACCTTGCCCAAGTCCCACAGGGGCGACCTGGAGGGGCCTAGGTGGATGCTGCATGCACAGTAGGTTTGCATCACAGCCACAGGACAGCTTGGGGGACTGGTGGCTTAAAGTGAGTGTGGCGAGTAAACCTGCTGTTTGTTTGGGAGCAACCACTACCCTATTCTTTAAGGTCCCTCAACCCTGATGAGTAGCATTCTTGACACAGCCTGTAAGAATAGGCAGGAACTCTCAGGGCACATTGCCTCTTACAACGCTGTGTTCAAAAAACTAACACTGAATATATTCAAGCAGGGACACTAATGGTGAGAAATTTTATTGTTAGAGCCATTTGTAAGCAAAGTAGCTATGAGGGTGTGAGGAAGAAAGTCATTTGGGAGATGGGCCCAGAAGGAGTAGCAAGTATTAGGCTGAGGAAAGAGCAGAGTGGAGAAGAGGCAGGGGATTCACTATGTTATTGAAGAGTGTCCAGTTCTGCAAAGGATACTAAGTATATGTTGGACTCAGAGACTAGAGACAAACGTGTTCTAAACACAGAGGATGGGATAGAAGGACAAAACAGGCATCGCACACTCAATGAGGCACATAAAGAACTCAGCATCTGTGAGGCATCACATATTTAAGAAACCTTAAGTCGGCCAACCACTTACCCCCAACCCATGACATGCAGATAAAAACCCATTGGTGAGTGACAACTATAGACGAAGCAAAACTACCCATGTGATCAGACCCAGCTACCTTGGACCTGCTCAGTCCTCTTGTTCAACTTAACTCTGATCCTCAGAAGCCCATCACACAGGAAGGCTAATGAGGCAGAACAAAAGATGTATGAACATTGTGCTAGAACAAGATTCATCTAGCAGGACCTCCCACCTGTTGGACTTATCTTGAGGATGGTGTGCAACCCCGTCTTCCCCTGTGCTTTTTGCAACATTGATTCAAAAATCCTAAAACATTTTAATGACCTCTGGGAGAGTTGTGTGGTGCACTTGAAGGTGAAACTGCCACCATAAAATTGCCATTTTGGCATGATTTATTTGAGCTAAAAGCACTTGAAAAACAGGTGCAAAAGGGCACTCCTACCTCTTATTTTTGTCCTAAACTCACAGAAGAATCAAACTGCAATGTACCAGAGGAAAAATAGCATTCTTATGACCAGAGATAAATACTTTAAGTAGAGAGATCTGCATTGTAAATTAACTCCTTTTTTTCTACCATTAACTACCTTAAAAGTTCCTTTGTCATTTTCATTAATAATTTAATATAGAAACAACACAACAGCTGCCATCTATGGTGCCTGAAAAGAGCCCCAATTTTCCTCTACTCAAAGGACCCATATGAACCTTCACTTACCAGTTTGAGGGCCATTATTTAGCCACTAGACACCTGTTGGTCCCCAGTTAAGGAATTCCTAGGAAATACAGTGGTTATGAAGGTAGTACTACCCAACACACTAGGGATGAAAGGCCAAAATTATTATTTAACTTACCACCTGTATTGTATCAAGCTAACCTACAGAGCACCCAAGTGCAAGCTCTTTCGTGGAAAAAGTAGGTGGCCCTGAAAAGGGCCTTTAACTTTGCAACAACAGCCTTGCAAAAAGCTCAAACTTAACCACCAAATCCATAGAGAGTGCGGCCCTGACGCTTGAGCGCGTAGACCACGTCCATAGCGGTAACAGTCTTGCGCTTGGCGTGCTCGGTGTAGGTGACTGCGTCCCGAATCACATTCTCCAGAAACACCTTCAGCACCCCACGGGTCTCCTCGTAGATGAGGCCGGAGATCCGCTTGACTCCTCCACGGCGGGCAAGTCGACGGATGGCCGGCTTTGTGATGCCCTGGATGTTATCGCGCAAAACCTTACGGTGACGCTTAGCGCCTCCCTTTCCAAGGCCCTTTCCACCCTTGCCGCGTCCAGACATGCTGTAAACTAAGCGCTAAGCACTAATGCCGAGTGTGCCTAATGCAAGGCCCTGCCGCCTATTATGTAGCGATAGTGCGGACCTTTGTGAAAACTGGAAGATCAGAAAGGCGGGAAACTGCACTGAGTCCCCGCCCCTTCTAAAATTAAACTGAAACAGGCTAGGGAGATTTACTCGTATTTAGAAAATGGCTCAGAGGTAAAGAATCCGTCTGCAATGCGGGAGACGAGGGTTGGGTAGGTCGAAAAGATCCCCTGGAGAAAAAAATGACAACCCATTCCAGTATTCTTGCCTGGGAAATCCCATAGATAGAGGAGCCTGGCGAGCTACAGTCTATAAAGGGGCAAACAGTTCGACAAGACACCACGCACACACTCCATTAATCTATCTGAATCTTAGTAGCTTTCTTCGTAAAATAGGATAATTGCTATTAATAATTGAGTTGTAAACAAAACAGCATCTAGTTCGCGAACAATAAATTCCTGGAAACTGTTACTGAAAGCAAAGTATAATAGCTAACACACATTGAAAGATTTCAAAACTTTCTAATATACTGGTTTGTGCAGTGTGCTTTAATTTATACAAATTGAGCATATACATTTAATCAGTGAAGGATTGCAAAGGAAAAGAATATAAATTGTCAGGGGCTAATAACCTGTTCTTGTATAGAGGTAGCTGGTGCATGGAATTCAAGCAAAGATATCATGAACACCAGTGGTGGGCAAAGAAATTTACACAAGTGCCAGAAATAAAAATGTGATCTTCCTTAAGTTTTTATATTATTTAATTTAATTTTTTTTTTTTTTTTTTTTTGCTGAGCACATGGGAGAGCTGAGATTTAAATGATGCCCTTAAAATAAATAGAATGTTCAAAATAGCTTTTTAAAATTCACACTTATGATACACCAAGCATGCTGTCCTAAAGAGTATAGATTAGCTCAGCCAAGTGCTCCATCAGAAAATCTGAGATTATGAATGTCAAATTTCAGAACAATTTATTTTGAGGTAGCAGCACCAACAGCTAAAAAATCACACACCAGCATAAATGAACCAAATTTAAATTCAGTGGACATATCATCACTAAAACAGGCAGAAGAAAGGAAAACATTGCTGTTTAAGGAAAACAAAACAAACACATCCAAAGAAGAACATTAATCTGTTAAACAAGCCTTGAAATCCACAGGAATACACAATAGCAACTCCTAAAGAATTCTCAAAGCTTTTTTTACATTGTCAAATAAAATATACATTTTGAAATAACAAAATTCACAAAAAGTTGCTACAATAGTATCTAGAGTTCCTCTAGCCAATTTTCCCCTAATGGTGACACCTTATATAGCTATATCATAATATCAAAGGCGGTAATTGACACTGACAAAGTACTGTTAACTAGCATACAAGCCTTATTCAGCTCTCACAGATTTTCATATTGCCCCCATGTGTGTGTCGTGTGTGTGTGTGTGTGTGTGTGTGTGTGTGTGTGTAGTCTTATGCCATTTTAAAACATGCATGGGTTCATGTAACTATCACCTCAACATTGACACAAAACTATTCTATTATTACCAAGGAATGCTTCAATGTTACTGTTTCATAGTTACATCCACCCACATCTTCCATCTTGGGGCAATCATTAATCTGTTATTCATCTCAGTATCATCACTTTGAGAATGTTATATAAATGGAATAATACAATATATAACTTTTTAAGACTGGCTTTTTTATTAAACATTAACCATGTAGACAATTGTATGTATTAATATCAGTAGCTTCTCATTTTATTGCTGAGTAGGATATAATTGTATGGGTGTCTGAGAATTAATATAACCATTGACGAGTTGAAAGATACAAACTTGTTTCTAATTTGTAAATGCAGCTGTTATGAACAGTTTTCTTTCTCCCAGCCATCCCCACACCATTTGGTTTGCTTTTAGTATCTCCTGCATGCCACCTGAAAATTACATATTTTTTAAACGGTAGAAATGCTGCTATGATGACTGGGAGGCTAGCAGGCCTTTCAGTCATCACACAAAAATCACTAAGCATTGTCATTATCTCTTGAAAGTTTGTTTCAAGATTCAAAAACATTGCACTGAGCTATTCCAACTGTTTCTGAAATCTGACTTCTGGTTTCTGTAGCTGAGGATTTGCTCCACAACAGTCTGTAATGTTTATTAATTAAACTGTTGGTGTCCAGATCCTTTGGTTCCTGCCAGGCGACTAATGTTTTCACTTCTATGCAGAACTATTCACTTAGGGCCTCAAGAGCCTCCAGTGTTGCTTAATCTCCCCAGAGTAGGAGTAAACCCAGCAATAAGGCTGAGAGTTCCCATTGCTAATGTCTATAAAACCTGACAGAATCCAGAAATCTTGCATTGCTCCAGGGTTTATCCTAGGATTCTGCCTTTGTTGGAAGAAAGTTGGGAGCTGTTGTCTCATCGGCTCTTTTCCTGAGGGTTAATAATAAGCGATGACTGCAAACTCTGCCTTAGTGACTACATCATGGTTTTCTTGCAGAGTGCAGACACATTCTGCACAATCCGAGTTTTCAGTAACTTGCTGCAACAAGCTCTAAATTCCTGGAGTGTTGAACATACTTATTAGTCCGGGCCCCAGATTTGGTGAACTTATGCTCTCCCCATCTGCATCATTAACTGCTGGTGGTGCTGCTGGAAACTGAATTCTGGAAATCCCATGAAACCAATGTTTTGGATACCAGATCTCTCTATTTTTAGTACAGAAAAGATGATTACATTTACCAAATGATGTATTGTTCAGCACAAAAACAAATGGATTAGCAGCAAACTGGTCTCCAGTAGTACTCAGTATGGGTCCTTGAATATCAGTGTGTGTGCATGCCACTTTGTGGCTGCTCAAGGACCAGTGCTTTTTATTATATACTACATCATCCCTGGACTTTCTGTCTCAGGGACAGGGAAATTTCAATTATTTTACCTGATCTAGTAATTAAATTACTACAAACAAAGGTAGTGAAGGTGGTGGATTTCCAGCTGAACTATTTAAAATTCTAAAAGATGGTGCTGTTAAAGTGCTGCACTCAATATGCCAGCAAATTTGGAAAATTCAGCAACGGTCACAGGACTGGAAAAAGTCAATTTTTATTCCAATACCAAAGAAAGGCAATGCCAAAGAATGTTCAAACTACTACGCAGTTTCACTCATTGGCAAGCTAGCAAGTTAACGCTAAAAATCATTCAAGCTAGGCTTCAAAAATACATGAAATAAGAACTTCCAGATGTACAAGCTGGATTTAGAAAAGGCAGAAGAAACAGAGATCAAGTTGCCAACATCCACTGGATCACAGAAAAAGAAGAAAAATACCAAAGAAAATACCTACTTCTGCCTCACTGACTTCGGTAAACCCTTTTTGTCGATTACAACAAACTGTGGAAAGTTCTTAAAGAGATGGCAATACCAAACCACCTTACTTGTCTCATGAGAAACCTGTATGCAGGACAAGAAGCAACAGTTAGAACCAGATCTGACCAACAGACTGGTTCAAAACTGGGAAAGGAGTATGTCAAGGCTGTATGTTGTCACCTGCTTATCTAACTTCTGTGCAGAGTATATCATGTGAAATGCCAGGCTGAATGAAATACAAGCTGAAATCAAGATTGCTGGGAGAAAAATCAACCTCAGATATGCAGATGATACCACTGTAATGGCAGAAAGCGAAGAAGAACTAAAGAGCCTCTTGATGAGGGTGAAAGGCGAAAGTGAAGAAGTAGATTTAAAAGTCAACATTCAAAAAGCTAAGATCATGGCATCCAGTCCGAGCACTTCAAGGGAAATAGATGGGGAAACAATGGAAACAACGACAGACTTTATTTTCTTGGGCTGGAAAATCACTGCCAACACTGATTGCAGCCATGAAATTATAAGATGCTTACTCCTTGGAAGAAAAACTATGACAAACCTAAACAACTTATTCAGAAGCAGAGACACAACTTTGCCAACAAAGGTCCGTATAGTCAAAGCCATGGTTTTTCCAGCAGTCACGTACAGATGTAAAAATTGGACCATAAAGAAGGCTGAATACCTAAGAGTCAATGCTTTTGCACTGAGGTGCTGGAGAAAACTCAAGAGTTACTTCAGCAGCAAGATTAAACCAGTAAATCCTAAAGGAAATCAGTCCTGAAAATTCATTGGAAGGACTGTCACTCAAGCTGAAGCTCCAGTACTTTGGCCATCTGATGTGAAGAACTGACCCAATGGAAAAGGCCCTGATGCGGGAAAGACTGAGGACAGGACAACAGAGAATATGGTTGGGTGGCATCACTAACACAATGGACATGGGTTTCAGCAAACTCTGGGAGATAGTGAAGCATAGGGAAGCCTGTAGTGCTGCACTTAATGGGACTGCAGAGTCGATCATGACAGGGACTGAAAAATACAATTAAACTAAGATGACAGGTAAGGTGGGGGGGGATTAATTTACACAGGTAAGTCACTTAGAAACAAGACCCAAGTAACCAAAGCAGGTTGTATATACATATATGATTTGTACTTGAAGCAGAATTGTTTGCTTATGTAACTTTCTTAGCATTTAAATCTCATAATGCACCCTATTATACTGGTGTAAGAATATCTTCATACTGCTGTTTATAGAGAAAGAGGACCACTATCACTATTTTCAGGGTTTAAGAGGATCCCATCACTTTTTTGCTGTTTAACTACGAATTGCAATGGAAGTTTCAGGTGTCAATATCCTGGTTTTTACATGGAAAACAAGAGGTTGCAGGTCAACTGTCTTTTCCTAGGGTTGGTACATGGAACACGTGTTATGCCCTGCTCCCACTTTGTTTTCTTAGGTTTTTCGGGAGATGATCTACTCATTTGTGGTACAGTTCTTCCAAATGAAGTTGTAGGTGGCTCTGAAAAGAGCCTTTGGGTTTGGTATTAGCACTTGGTGTCGACATTTATGCCCTCTCCCCGCGGATGCGGCGGGCGAGCTGGATGTCCTTGGGCATGATAGTGACGCGCTTGGCATGGATGGCGCACAGGTTAGTGTCCTCGAAGAGCCCCACCAGGTAGGCCTCGCACGCCTCCTGCAGCGCCATCACGGCCGAGCTCTGGAAGCGCAGGTCAGTCTTGAAGTCCTGCGCGATCTCGCGCACCAGCCGCTGGAACGGCAGCTTGCGGATCAGCAGCTCCGTGGACTTCTGGTAGCGGCGGATCTCGCGCAGAGCCACGGTGCCGGGCCGGTAGCGGTGCGGCTTCTTCACGCCGCCGGTGGCCGGCGCGCTCTTGCGAGCAGCTTTCGTGGCGAGCTGCTTGCGGGGCGCCTTACCGCCGGTGGACTTGCGGGCAGTCTGCTTCGTACGAGCCATCACGACGGAGTGGACAGACTGTTGCAACTCAAGCCCGGAATTTCTTGCTCTTATTTATACAGGCGAAGTCATCCTGATTGGTCCGAATCTTCAAATTTCGCGCGGTTAAAGCAGCAACTGGATACGCCTTGTGATTGGCTACCAGTTCTCACTTTGGAAAACCTTGATCATCTGAAGTCCTCTATTTTCTCTCTAAATTCTCCCTGTATTTTATGTGCTCCCTGTATTCACCCTGTATTTTATGTGCTTTATATTTACCTTAATTGGTGTTAATCCCTTTCTTCGAGATTAAGTTTGGGAAGAGACAAAAAAGAAAGTTCCACAGATCCAAGCCCTTTCAAAACTCCGTTTCTGAATGTTATTGATCGAGTCCAGCTTCGTCATTTATCAGAGGTTATAATTTTGAATAAATGTTTTATTTTTGCAATGCAAGTATCGTATTACAGAATTTCGAACCCTTCAACAAACATAGCCATCACTTCCAGACACTCTTTTCCTAGGAAACATGAAAATACTACCGCTGTTGAAACGTGACGATGCTGCTACTGCTGCTACTAAGTCGCTTCAGTCGTGTCCGACTCTGTGCGACCCCATAGACGGCTGCCCACTAGGCTTCCTCGTCCCTGGGATTCTCCAGGCAAGAACACTGGAGTGGGTTACCATTGCCTTCTCCGACGATGCTGAATCTTGGTAAATCTAAAATGTTTGATCAAACCAAACTGTAAATGCCAATGGCTTAATTTTTTAAACATTTCAGTATTTAGCAAATTTTATGTTTTCTTTCCTACAGTTACTAACTCGGTAACTTAATTTTGGCCGAAAACTAGAATCATAAATTTACATTGGGCTTTTGTCTCTTTAGGTCCACATCGAGGAAGAAACAAGGCTCACAAGTAGATATTTATGTACAAAACATTAATCCTTTGAGCTGTTTTGAAAACGGACATTTTTTTTTTCTTACTTGGTGGCTGAGGGTATCCAGGGTTCGTTCCAGTTAAACAGCCAATCAGGAAATAGAATCTAAATCACCTTATTTGCATGCAACATTTCTACTGGCTGAATTGATCCAATCAGCGATTTCGACAGATTAAGCATCTATTTGCATAGAAGCCCTACAAAAATAGGCCGGCACGGTAAGCAGCATTCTTTCACTCTTCTGTCAGTTTATTCTGTCTGACGTTCTTCCATCATGCCTGAACCGGCTAAGTCTGCTCCTGCCCCGAAGAAGGGATCTAAGAAGGCGGTGACCAAAGCGCAGAAAAAAGACGGCAAGAAGCGCAAGCGCAGCCGTAAAGAGAGCTACTCCGTGTACGTGTACAAGGTGCTGAAGCAGGTTCACCCGGACACTGGAATCTCCTCTAAGGCGATGGGCATCATGAACTCCTTCGTGAACGATATATTTGAGCGCATCGCAGGCGAGGCATCGCGCCTGGCGCATTATAACAAGCGTTCGACCATCACATCCAGAGAGATTCAGACTGCCGTGCGCCTTTTGTTGCCTGGGGAGTTGGCCAAGCATGCTGTGTCTGAGGGCACCAAGGCTGTCACCAAATACACCAGCTCTAAGTAATTAATGTTTCTAGGAGGTGTCAAACCCAAAGGCTCTTTTCAGAGCCACTCACATTTTCCCAAAGGGCTATAATACTGGGTATTGTTTTAACCTCTAGGAGAAAAGTAATGCTGAACTTCAAAGTTGGCTATGTTATGAATTTATGATTTTAATTTTTCAAAAATTTCCCTTTTAGTAATTCCCATAACTAGGTAACTTGATCAGCTTAAAAGAAATGGGCTATTTCAATACAGAAAGGCAGACCATTTCTAACTAGTATATAAACCATACGTAAACCGCTGGAGTTTTGAAGCACAACAGCTACTAACCTCTTTGCCCTGAGCAATTAGCAATTTTATTTGCCTGTTTCCCTTGTAGTTAGATGTGGCCTCTGGTTGAATTCCTAACGATGGGACAAAAGTAAACTTTCTTACATTTGTGGGTCTAGGGCATGATAGCCTCCCAGAAAGACTAGACATGCTCTTTCTCTTACCAGGGCAAAAGTGTTTTAGAAACTGAACAGGGCCAAACTAATGCTAAACCCAATGTTACCAGACCAAGCCTTAAGAACTTTGGCTTCTCTAGAGATGGAATCTTTACTCTTCAACCAGAAATTGCTTCGTCACCAGTTAGATAATCAGACTAACAGACCCCTGTCATCCCCTAAAGCAGCAGTCTCCATTCTTTGGTGCCAGGAATCGATTTCATGAAAGACAATGTTTCCCCATACTGGGTGGGGGGATGGTTTGGGGATAATTCAAGCCCATTGCTTTTTGGGGGCGGGCGGGGGACGGGGGGATGCTGTGTGCTCAACTTTTTGAATTGCTCATTTTTTTTTGAGCAATTGCTCAATTATTTTATTGTAATTGGGGGCTAATTACTTTACAATATTATAGTGTTTTTTGCCATATATTGACTTGAATCAGCCATGGTTATACATGTGTCCCCCATCCTGAATCCCCCTCCCACCTCCCTCCCCATCCCAGCCCCTCAGGGTCCTCCTAGTCCACTGGCCCTGAGCACCATGTCTCATGCATCAAACCTGGACTGGCCATCTAGTTCATAT
The DNA here is from genome assembly GCA_917880005.1 of Nanger dama. NCBI lineage: Eukaryota > Metazoa > Chordata > Mammalia > Artiodactyla > Bovidae > Nanger > Nanger dama. Next base: position 5,049,329 of record CAKJTW010000032.1, on the reverse strand, counting down.
ATGGTAATATACATGTTTCAGTGCTGTTCTCTCAAATCATCCCACCCTCGCCTTCTCCCACAGAGTCCAAAAGTCTTTGTGTCTCGTTTGCTGTCTCGCATGTAGGGTCATCGTTACCATCTTTCTAAATTCCATATATATGCGTTAATATACCGCATTGGTGTTTTTCTTTCTGACTTACTTCACTCTGTATAATAGGCTCCAGTTTCATCCACCTCATTAGAACTAATTCAAATGCATTCTTGTTAATGGCTGAGTTTCCATTGTGTATCTGTAGCACAGCTTTCTTATCCATTTGTCTACCAATGGACATCTAGGTAGCTTCCATGTCCTAGCTATTGTAAACAGTTCAAGCGCATTACATTTAGTGTGCATTTTATTTCTATTATTATTACATTAGTTCCACCTCAGATCATCAGGTATTAGATCCTGGAGGTTGGGGTCCGCTACACTAAAGAATGGCATCCTTGCAATAATCAACCCACTTTTCTTCCTAGTATAATTTCCCTCTTCCTTCTCCTTTCTGCCTAGAAAAACCTTTCATTTCATATAGCTCCTTAGAGCTCTTTTCTGTCTGCTAGATTGGCAGTTGCCAGATCCATGAATCACTGAATAAAACCAATAACATTTCTAACATGTAGTCCCTGGAATTCTATTTTTAACATGTGAAAGCAATGTGTTAAGATAATTGAGATACAAAGATAAAAGGACGCGGGGTGGGGGCATCATCCCTGGTGGGCCAATGGTTAAGGCTCCATTGATTCCACTGCAGGGGGCACAGGTTCTATTCCTGATCAAGGAGCTAAAAATCCCATGGCCAGGGGAAAAAAAGGCACATGGGCTCCAGAATCACTGCTTGGAAAAAGAGTTGCCTGCTGATCTAGAATACCCTTTTGGATCTCACAAAAGCAGAGAATAAACTTGCAATAAGCCATTAAGGTTATCAGTTAAATAAACCCAAAGTTGAGAATTATGTTTTATTCAGCATGTATACCAAGGACTGAAGCCCATGAGACAGCCTCTCAGAAAGCTCTAAGGGACTATTCTGAAGAGGTAAGGGAGAACAAAGATATATAGGAGTTGGAGGTGGGAAGAGGGAAGCAGGTACTTGAAACATCAAAAAATTACCGTTAATTAAAGAAAACAGACATTTCAAGCTAGTGGATTTTTCGTACTTTTCTATGTCTGAGAAGATCCAAGAGTCTGGGCTTATTGAAATCATTCCTTTGATATGTAACTTAACTACCTAGGGCCAGTATCCTATTTTTCTTCATCCTGAATCCACTCAGGGTGCACAGTTGTGGGGATGGGGTGGCAGTTTCAGAGGCTTAAGTCTAGATGGCTGCCACATTCTTTGTTTACTGATATAACAAGTGACATTCTCCATCCACAAAGTTTGGAAATTTACCTTAATATACCCTCCATCCACCATGATAATCTCTATTGTCTAAAAGGAAGTTCAGTCACTTGTTGCTGGATCTCAAACTTTATAGAACCAGATGGCTAGCAACATTCTTTAGTTGGCAAAGGATAGAGGAAATTTTCTTCCAAGACAATTTCATAGTTATGTGGCAAAACCTGAACAACGCCAGTTTGCTGTCCTTCTTTGAACACTACTTCTAAAAAATGAGAGTAATTAACAGCCTATACACCCTAATGAAAGTCTCTGCATTTGAACTGCAGTCTCTCCCAATAGGAAGAGGTCAGAAGATACATGATCTCTTGGTTCAATGCCAAGATTCTGTTACATCTTAGATCAGCACTTGATAACATGCATCATTTTTATCATAAATAAATAAAATTTAATTTTGTTTTCTTTCAAAAATCATGGTTTTGACCATCAAATCACCACCATTTTTAAGGTTTTCGTATGGAATTCTATTAGCCAAAAGATGAACAGTTTTATTTATATTTGGAGACTCATTAGTAATTATCCAATATAATCTTAGAAAATGTACTTATTACAGTGTATAAAGCCTTTTTAGAAATATTACACTTGAATTCTCTTTTTTTCTGAAAAGTAAAACGATGGTAGTGATTATTTGGAACCTCAAAATATCTTACTTTGGGGACTTCCCTGGTGGTCTAGTGGCTAAGACTCCATGCTCCCAATGCAGGGGGTTCAGGTTCCATCTCTGGTTGAGGAACTAGATACCTCTGCTGATAATAAAAATCTCTCATGCTGAAACTTAAAAAAAAAAAAAAAAAAAAAACCCATGTGCTGCAACTAAGACCCATTTTGGTTAAATACCCTTTTTAAATCTTACTTTTCATTTTAAATAAATTGTCACAGAATTAATACTCTCCCTAATGACTAGTATTCTTGAACTGGCTGGCAGTCGTCTCCCTGGGGTTAATACTCATCTATTTCTGCTCTGGCCTCAGTTTATTTTCTGTGTTGGGGCCAGTGTGAGGAAAGCAGGAGAGACTCCATCTTGAAGCCTGTCATCTGTCTTAAAGACTGGATATGAACTGGGCCTGAACCCTGCCCAAGAGTGAGGAAACCACTGCTAGTGAAAACCAGGTCTTCTGGAGACTTCCCTCCCTACAGAAGACAAATGGAGATTGTAGTTGAGGTCAGGTTGCCCCTGTTAGATTAACCATGGAGACATGCCCCCTGATGTATAATCATTGTTTCCCCCTCTTTAACCTTAATTGTTTGTTCTCCTAGCACCTACTTGTAAAACTCAATCATATACAACAAAGAGGTTGCTAACATGTAACCAGTCACATAGTGGGGGTATAAAACTGGACCTCTCAGAAACATCAGGGTCCTTATTGGGAACTGACACCTCTTGGACCCGCTGGCATAATAAACTGTACTCCACTGTTTTGAGTGTCCTCCAAGGTGTGTTTTGTGACTCCAGATTCCACAATATCTGAATTGAATGTATTCAGGAAACTGGAGTAAGACTTTTGGTCGGGGGAAAATGTGTTAACTCATTGATGAGCTATCCAGAAACTCCAGTTTGTGAAAGAAGAGAAAATTGGTTCTATCTAGTTGGCTATCAGACCTGTGGCCATCATTCCAAGTAACGTTTCCAACATGAGACCTTCACAATCATTGTTTCCTTTGCGAGGAATGATCTTTCTACAGAAGTATGAAGATCCCACTCCCTTCCAGATTTCATGCCACTGGCTTTCATGTCTCATTTCAGTTGTGAAGTCTTCTCCACTTACCCTATTTAAAATGGTAACTGTCCACTACCCATCTCCCACTCTATGACAGTCCCTAATCCGCTTGGACTCTATGTTTTCTTAATCCTCTTGACCTGCCAAAATACTGTGTTTATCTTTGTTCATTTTCTATCAGTGAGCTCCACACGGAAGGATCTCTGCCATGTTATGCACTGTTCTTTCCAGCACCTAGAACATTGTTGAGCACACAGTAATCACTCAAAAAGCTTTTGATGAATGGATGGATGAGGTAAAAGGAAAATATGCATGTAACACAAAATGCCTTCCATTCTCTAGCCCCAGACATAAAATTCATGACAGATTTAACAAAATGAACCACTATAGAAGGTACTCCCCCTCACTACACTTCTGTTTCTTCATCATAGTATTTGAGGTAACATGCCCCGCCGCCACCCCATCCCCACCCCGGCCCCGCCGCCCAGCCCACAGAGTTATTGTGAGGATTAAATTAAATAATCCATGCAGAAACTCAGTTAGACTTTGACTTTATAAAGTCAGGAATCTTTTACCAGCTAGACAGCTCCAAAGGCCATTATTGTTAGCATCTCTTTTGGCAACTGACATAACAATCAAGAGTGCTATATGGAGCACAGCTTGTATTCAGCCAGATCTGCTACTGCCTGAAGGACCCAGTGAAATAAAACTGGAGAGCTCACCATTTTCCCTTATACAGAAACTCTTTGCCTGGTTCTAAAAGACATTTGAATTCACAACCCAAATAAATCAAGTTTGGTACCTGAGAGCAAACAATTTGCTTGTGGTTATAAAACTAGTAAATTGAAGTATTATGCTATGAATCAACTTTAACTCCAAAGATTTATATTTTATGAATAATTTTCTCTTTTCTCCCTAACTATAAATCACCCAGATCAGCCTATTTGCAAGGTCTGAATAGCACAAAATGAAGAAAACTGGGCTTTGATCTTTTGTGCTGGAGCACAATTGAGCCAACTGAGAACTACTCCAGTATTCTTGCCTGGAGAATCTGATATACAGAGGAGCCTGGCAGGCCACAGTCCATGGGATCGCAAAAGAACTAAATAGGACTGAACACATATGCAATAAGAATAAAGCAGAACCTGGCAAAATGAGAGAAAAGAACACAAAAACTCTTGTGTTCAACTTCTCTCAAGTTCTTCCATATCACTCACAGCAAATGCTAAATTCTTTACAGTGGTATACAAGCCCCTACAGCATCATGCTTCCTTTCATTTCTCTGCTTTTTGATCTCCTCCTACAATGCCCAGCCCTTTCCACATAGCCACTCTAGCTCTTCAGCATTTCTTCCTCCTTTTTCCCCAGCTTGCCTCTTCACCTTCCAATGCTTTGCTGGGATAACTAGCTTCTTAGTGCCATCTTCATTGGTTACCTTATCTAAACTTCAACTCTCCATAAGAATCCTTATTCTTGCATTATTGCACTCATTTATTACACATGATATTTGTTTATCTGATTTATTGTTTATCCCAGAGTCAAATATAAATTCCATGACAGCAAATAATTTTGTCTGTTTGGGTCTCATCTGAGTCTATTTCCAACGCATAGAGGAACAGCATCTGGTATTGTTATAAACTCTTACCAATCTTAGATGTTGTTTGTTGAGAGTTATCATGACATCATAATTAGGTTTTAGAATGGTACATGTATATTAAAATGCTACCAGAGGAAATAATATAATTTCCTCAACAGTCATCAAGGCAGCAATCAAGGTAGAAGAGGTATAGATAAAACATATTTGCCCAGTGTTGGTGATGTTGAGGATGGATAAACTTATCTAGTGGAGGTGATGGAATTCCAGTTGAGCTATTTCAAATCCTGAAAGATGATGCTGTGAGAGTGCTGCACTCAATATGCCAGCAAATTTGGAAAACTCAGCAGTGGCCACAGGACTGGAAAAGATCAGTTTTCCTTCCAATCCCAAAGAAAGGCAATGCCAAAGAATGCTCAAACTACCACACAATTGCACTCATCTCACATGCTAGTAAAGTAATGCTCAAAATTCTCCAAGCCAGGCTTCAGCAATACGTGAACCATGAACTTCCTGATGTTCAGGCTGGTTTTAGAAAAGGCAGAGGAACCAGAAATCAAATTGCCAACATCCACTGGATCATGGAAAAAGCAAGCACGGCTGAGCAACTAAGCACAGCACACACCACAGATCTAGGATAATACTCCTTGAAATATCCCTGAAAACCTGGTAATGTCAACTGCTGAAAGCAGCTTCATTTCTTAATATGCTGTTGACTGTGAAAGTTGCTTGGTCGTGTCCGACTCTGTGACCCTGCGGACTGCAGTCCACGGAATTCTCCAGGCCAGAATACTGGAGTGGGGAGCCTTTCTCTACTCCAGGGGATCTTCCCAACCCAGGGATTGAACCCAGGTCTCCCACAATGTGGGCAGATTCTTTACCAGCTGAGCCACAAGGGAAGCCCATTTCTCAGTATAGACTCACAATCTCAATATAGACTCAGGTGTTATGTGCAATTGCTTGAGAGAAATTTTAATTCATATAAATAAATGTAGTTTGCAAATGCTTACTCCTTGTAAGAGTTCACAGTATGCTTTTCTTGAAGAAACCAAAAATACCATCCCTCACCCCACTCCAGGCTAATTTATTTTTTTAAACATGACTGACAAATAGACTTATGAAACTAGCATTCATAAATCACCTTCGGTGAACTTCATACAATGTAGACTGTGATTCAGTAGACCTGAGAGGGGTCTGAAAACCTGCCATTTCGAGCAAATTTCCAACTGATGCTCATGCTGCTGGTCGCAGACACTTTATGAGTGGTGAAATTGTAAAAGTCAGAAGTACTGGCACCAAGTACTCTGCCTTGAGTACTGGCACCAAGAAGCTTATCAGAAATACTGATTGGGTGATCTTTTTACATACGTCTCTGTCAACAAAACAGTGCACTGACTGTCTCTGTGTAAACGACCTTTTATAGGGAAGCCAAAACTGTCTCACTTTGAACCTAGCTGTGATTGGAACTGAGCACTTCAGAAACAAGCAGCAAAAACAAATGCTCTAGCTTCTCAATTGTCAATGCCCAAATATGTGAATATAGCTCTAAAAAGGATAAACAGCAAACCCACAATCACCTCCACTCAAATTCAGCCTTTTGTTTTCTATGTCCTCAAATAACCCAACCTGACACTAACACCACGCGAATTATTGCCCTTTGCAAACTACAAACACGACTTATTGTCAAGTTTAATAGTCCCCCAGTTCACCTGCATAAGGTACTCATTCTACTTCCCGAAACAGAAGCCAACTATCTTCGAGTAATTTTTGCACACTACCTATCGACAGTATATAAAGCCAACCGAAGAGAGCACTTAAAGTTGAAACCGAGTAGATCTTATACGCTGACCACTTAAAAATGTCCAACTTTAAATCTGCTTGCAACCCGAACCAAAATACTCAAGACGCTCAATTTTAAATGACAGCTGTTTTAAAGAACTTGTGGGTGGCTCTTAGAAGAGCCTTTATCGTTGGAGTGAGGCAGTTGTGGAAGCTTTACGCCCTCTCCCCGCGAATGCGGCGGGCGAGCTGGATGTCCTTGGGCATGATGGTGACGCGTTTGGCATGGATGGCGCACAGGTTGGTGTCCTCGAAGAGCCCCACCAGGTAGGCCTCGCACGCCTCCTGCAGCGCCATCACGGCCGAGCTCTGGAAGCGCAGGTCGGTCTTGAAGTCCTGCGCGATCTCGCGCACCAGCCGCTGGAACGGCAGCTTGCGGATCAGCAGCTCCGTGGACTTCTGGTAGCGGCGGATCTCGCGCAGGGCCACGGTGCCGGGCCGGTAGCGGTGCGGCTTCTTCACGCCGCCGGTGGCCGGGGCGCTCTTGCGGGCCGCCTTGGTGGCCAACTGCTTACGCGGTGCTTTGCCGCCGGTGGACTTGCGAGCGGTTTGCTTAGTTCGAGCCATAGCAATAGAGAGAAATAAAAACTCGGTGTTGAGAAAGACATTCCGTTTATATATACTCAGAAACAGTCTGATTGGTCTTACTCTAGTTCAAAACTCCCGCGAAACAAATCCATTGGCTGAAGAGTCACTGAAGTGATTGGTCAATTTCTAAAGATTCTGATTGGATGAGTTAGTTCACTTTTCAATCCTTCTTTTTGTTGAAGTCTGCTATCCAAAGGAGCTAATATCCTAGTTCTAAATTCAGAGCTTCTCAAACTGTAAATAAGGAACAACTTGGACATCATGAAAGATGCCTGTTCTGATTCAGATCTATGTAATGGGGCTGAAATTTCGAGAATCAAGCTTTAGAAACAGGTTTACTTGTATTCTGTTTTTTTCCTTAATGGTTAATTTTTCTGTTCTGAATTTAGATTGCCTTGGACAGTCACTTCCTAGCTCCACTAGGAAATCACAGGGAAAGAGACAGGCTAGAAGTGAGCGGCAAAAATGCGAGGAAAAAAATCACTGACTTTCCCGTGGTGGCCAAATGGGATTTATGCTTCAGTTTGTTATAGCAGAAACTAGTAGCCTCCATTTTAGACTCTATTCTTTGAGCCCACTCTGACAGATGGTTTTCTTTCTTGCTTATCCGCACTTTGAAAATGATTACTTTATGGTTAGAATTTACTATGCACTTGGTGTTTACTTCTCCGAAAAAACACCCTTCTGTGAGCATATTTCATTCCAGAAAGTCTCGGTACAATAAGCTCAAGGACCACCAGAGACAACCACCAGGGCCTAACTTAACCAGCGTAGCCAATTTTGAAATTTCCCTGTGAAAAAGAGCACAAACTTGCATCCTTACCGACTGTCCTTTTTCCCACTCCTAGACTATAGTTTTCCAGTAGTCATGTATGGACGTGAGAGTTGGACGATAAAGAAAGTTGAGCGCCAAAGCATTGATGCTTTTGAACTGTGGTGTTGGAGAAGACTCTTGAGAGTCCCTTGGACTGCAAGGAGATCCAACTAGTCGATCCTAAAGGAGGTCAGTCCTGGGTGTTCATTGGAAGGACTGGTGTTGAAGCTGAAACTCCAATACTTTGGCCACCTGATGCGAAGAGCTGACTTATTTGAAAAGACCCTGATGCTGGGAAAGACTGAGGGCAGAAGGAGAAAGGGGCGACAGAGGATGAGATGGTTGGATGACATCACCGACATGAGTTTGGGTAGGCTCCAGGAGTTGGTGATGGACAGGGAGGCCTGGTGTGCTGCAGTTCATGGGGTCGCAGAATCGGACACGACTGAGCGACTGAACTGAACTGAAATTGTATGATTCCTTCCTACTCTTTTTCAAGGGAGTGCAGAGTCAAAGCAATAAAAACTATCATTTTCTACTACACCGTAACTGTCGCCAGGTTTCCATTTGGCACCAGTGAACAGAAATTGATTTATTTGAAAAGCCCGCACTGATCCCAGCGGTCCTTTCGTTTTGCTGTTTTCAATAGACGTAGCCTGACATTCCAGGCTACCACTACCCGTATTTTCTGGCAGTCATGTTTTCCTTTTCTCTAGAGAAAGCCACTCCAGCTTTTATAAACCTTATCCTCGCTGTTGAAATTACCCATTTTCCTGTGGTTCATTTCTCTGAACCATATTTGGAGCAATCCCGTCAAGGAGAAAAGATAACTTCGGGTGAACATTGTCGCATCTATCCAGTAGCTTTAATGTAACTATTATAACGCAAGACGAAGTACTGTTGTTTACGAGCTCTTTTAAATTTGAGAATGTGGATGGCTCTTAAAAGAGCCTTTGGGTAAAAGGTTGTAGCGACAGAGATCTAGGTAGGTTCACTTGCCCTTGGCCTTGTGGTGGCTCTCAGTCTTCTTGGGCAGCAACACCGCCTGGATGTTGGGGAGCACGCCACCCTGAGCGATGGTGACTTTGCCCAGCAGCTTGTTGAGCTCCTCGTCGTTGCGGATGGCCAGCTGCAGGTGACGCGGGATGATGCGGGTCTTCTTGTTGTCCCGGGCCGCGTTGCCCGCCAACTCCAGGATCTCGGCCGTCAGGTACTCCAGCACCGCTGCCAGGTACACCGGGGCCCCGGCACCGACCCGCTCAGCATAGTTGCCTTTGCGGAGCAGCCGGTGCACTCGGCCCACAGGGAACTGGAGTCCGGCCCGCGAGGAACGAGTCTTCGCCTTAGCGCGTGCTTTGCCGCCCTGTTTTCCACGACCAGACATAATGAGGTGTCAGAAACAAGCTGAGACCCAGAGAAATGGATCCTCAAGGCACAAGAAGCTAGGTAATTATACTCTCCGGCGGTTTGGTAAAACAGCCTATGCGATTGGCCAAACACAAATTCAAGCCAATCAGAAGGCAAATCTGAAACAACACCTGCTAATTTGCATAGGGAGTTTGTAGTGAAAAGGTCAAATTATGTAACTGTGAGCTAAAGGAAGAGCCAATAAGAGTTTGAAACAAAGAGCCTATCAGAGGTTAGGATGTGATGAAAAAACCAATCATAGATTGTAATTCTGCCATCCTATATTTGCATACAGGCGAAACAAATACGAAGATCCTCGGTTTGTGGGTGTATTTTGTATTCGCCTCCTGGTCCTGTCTGAATTTTGCGATGCCAGAGCCAGCGAAGTCTGCTCCTGCCCCGAAGAAGGGCTCCAAGAAGGCGGTTACCAAGGCGCAGAAAAAGGACGGCAAGAAGCGCAAGCGTAGCCGCAAGGAGAGCTACTCCGTGTACGTGTACAAAGTGCTGAAGCAGGTCCACCCGGACACCGGCATCTCGTCCAAGGCAATGGGCATCATGAACTCCTTCGTCAACGACATTTTCGAGCGCATCGCTGGCGAGGCGTCGCGCCTGGCGCATTACAACAAGCGCTCGACCATCACATCCAGAGAGATCCAGACGGCCGTTCGCCTGCTGCTGCCCGGGGAGCTGGCCAAGCACGCGGTGTCTGAGGGCACCAAGGCCGTCACCAAGTACACCAGCTCCAAGTAAATGTCGTCATTTGAAACAACGCAAATAACTCAAGGCTCTTTTAAGAGCCACCCACTTAGTCTCAAAGGATCTGTAACTTTCCAGACTATTAAAATGGCTCGGTCAAGCAAGAAAAATTATATACAACCATCCAAGGTTAAGGTTTCTGACCATTGTGTGAGGAAAAATGTCTATGGCTCAACCCAATACCAAAGAAGCTAATTTTGAGCATCGTAAGCTTGACCACAAAAGTTAAAATTGCTATATATTAGCCACGTGTCTTTGCAAACGTCTCTTAAAAGGATGCCAGGTAGTCTAAGCTGGCTGTTTTTAAGAAGCAGGAAAATCTCTTAGTGTTTCCTAAAGACATTTTACATTTATAAAGTAAATAATCCACTTGTAAGAGTGGTTTCCTTGCTTTACCGGGAAGAAAAATGTCCAAATAGAATCTGCTTTTTATGAAAAAGGACACTACTTAAATCTGCATAACAAATCTTACTAATGTTTACATTGCTTTTCCTGGTTACCTCTAAAAACAACTGTTGATTGCCTACTCCCATCATGTTTTTTTAATCTGAAGATGGTATTTTAAGGTAGTGGCTCAGGCATTTTGTAGTGTGTTTTACTGGGGATCTCCACTGTACAGAGGAGGTAATACAAATTAGGTGTTTCGGTTTGTCTTTCCCTGTTAATATATCTTGTATCAATTAGACCAAACAAAGAATATGGAAAGAAAGAAGGGAAAACTTTTTTCTCCCTATATCTACACAGACTTCTATGAACATTAAATGTTACTACATTTTGTAATAGTACTTGTGAAGGAAATTCCTAAAGCCTACATATAATTAAAGCATTCATTTCTCATTTTCCAAGTTTAATTATAAATACAGTTTAAAACAGTGTATTCTGGAAAACAAATACGTATATTTAAGAAATAGATAAGCATGGTTTAAGGAGAAATCCCCCAGCGTATTTAGCCTCCTTGACCACTAAATTTGGACATGGTACTTAACCATTTGTGAGCATTTCCTTACCTCTAAAATGGGAATAATAATTAACAACTACTATGTGACATGGCTGGGGTGATCAATAAAAGAGCCCTTAGGGTGGTGCTGGCACAAAGAATCCTCTAAAATACTAGCTGTTGCTAAAGCGGCTAGGTGAAGTTCCGGAAGTTGCCCTCAGGTCTGCCCACTTTAGAACCTCAGAATTCTGAGGCCTTGAACAAGACAGTGAGCTGTAAAGACTACTAGCATTTAACACCAATTAGGATTCCTTGTCTGGCACTGCGAACAATACAAGCCGCTTCTAACAGGCCTGCACCTGTTGAAAAGCAATTCTCTTCCCTGAACTGTTTTGAGGAAAACTTAGTGCCTGTGACTCTTAAGTCTTCCCTGCCTTTGATGGCTAGTTCAAGCAACATATGAGTCATTTTCCAGGGATTTTTCTCGTTCCTCACTAGGATTAGAGGTATCTTTTAAATAATCAGATGTGTTGGGTTCCAAGGCCATAAGCAAACTACTCACCTCCATTTGCCTCTCAAACTTGGTCTCTTTTTCTCCACACCCCTTGGCCTCCCTCTGCCCACCAGATAACTTCCTTGCTACCTCCAGGCTTTGCTACTTAGTCTCCTTCCATTTGGAACTTCACTTTCTCAATCTTTTTCCCCAAGTATCACTTACAAGTAAAGCCTTCTAGTGGTGCTGCTTTAATCACTACATCATGTCTGACTCTTATGACCCCAGGGACTGTATCCCACCACGATCCTCTGTCCACAGGATTTCCTGACTAGAATACTGGAGTGGGTTGCCATTTTCTTCTCCAGGGGCTCTTCCTGACCCAGGGATCAAACCTGCATCTTCTGAATTAGAGTCAGATTTTTTCCCCAAATCTTCCTATGTCATTTAAAGTACCATCTCCTTCCTCTATACTATACAGGTTTTCCTAGCTTCAGTTTTGCTCATAGCACCATCTAACAAACTGTTTTACCTGTTTTGTCTGTGCCCCCTTCCAACAAAATATAAGCTCCATGCACTTAGAAATACTGTTTTGTTCACCGTTGTTCACTGCTAAAATTCCATAGCATCGAACAGTGCCTGGTACATGCCATGTGCTCAATTTTGTTTGTTAAATTAACATCGTGGTATGAATTTATCTCCTCAGATTAGTGCCTTAGCTCCAATAACATCTGATTATTTCCATATTTAAACACCAGAGCCCATATCTTTAAGAGATGGCATTCCAAATGACTCCATTGATTTCTGGCTTTCAAAGTATCACCCGACAAAATTTTACGAAGAAACTATTAATAATTATCCTAAACCAATGACTGACCTAGAACCTACAAAATCCCCTTAACAAGTGACCCTGATGTACAATAGTATTTACATACAATGATCTATAACCTGTTCCTTGACAAGAAAATTAATGTTTTTTCAGTCAAATCTAGCGAAAATCACTTCTACTTTGTAGGTCATACAGGGTACAGAAATCAAGGAAAATAACCCCATTCAGCAAACAAGCCAAACCAGGAGGACATTCTATAGGCCAGGTCTACATCAAATCAGTGTCAAAACACTTAGTGAGATTCAGGAAATCTGGAGAAAACGTGTATCGATGCATAAAAAGACCTGAGACAGAACAAAAGGGAAGATTGGATCTTCCTCTGAACGAACCAGATCTCTAAGACATTTAAGGTATAACAGGGATTTGTTCATGTGCACCGACCATTAGGTATTTAGTTAGGCAGTGAGTATACCGGTAATTTTTTAAAACAAACAAAAAACAGTGCATACTTCCTTTGACGTAAATAATCCTGATGTCTGTATAGTACGTTTTTAAATGTTTAATCTTAAACCTAAGTGCCATTCATGTTGCTCATTTAAAAACATAATTCCTGTCGACTTTTAAATTTTTCAAGCAGGAATTCAGACTATAGTGTCCTCTATACCTAATACATGGTAGCTCTCCCGGCGTGTCCATTGTAAATTTTCCCCCAATGCATGGGTACAAACTTTAGTCAGCAGAGCCCAGCAGCAGCGCCACACGCCAGCAGAGCCCAGGAGCGCGCCCCCGCTGAGTGGAAGACCCGCCCTTCTCGTGAATTCGCCTTTGTTCCCAGTCGCTCTTCCCGCCGCGGGCGCGGGCTTTCTTTGTTCCTCTGCCTCGCCGCCATCTTGAGCACAGGGCACCGCCGGGGAGAGCCAGGGATCGCTACATCGCGGTGAGTGTAAGCCGACTTCTCTGTAATACTCAAGTACCGCGGATACTCGATTCCAAATTCGAAATACCCCAGAATTAAATCTTTCTGGGGTAGTGTCTCATAAAACTTAAACGCGCCGAAGTTATTTTTAAAGCCACAGTTAACTTCCACCTCTCGAGAAAGTTCCTGTGTGCGTAGTCATGTCTGGACTCTGCAATCCTATCCATAGTATTATCTTGGCAAAAATACTGGGGTGGGTTGCCATGCCATCTTGCAGTGTTGAGAGGTGGGCTTTGTTTAGCGGAAACTGAGCTTGTGAGTTGTGCCTTAAGAAACAAGATAAACAGCAAGTGCTAGCCAGCTCTTTCATCGAAACATGTGGGCGGCCCTTAAAAGGGCCTTTGGTGGAAATATTAAGAACGCCGAAAACCGGCAGCTTAACCGCCAAAGCCGTAGAGGGTACGGCCCTGGCGTTTCAGCGCGTAGACCACATCCATGGCGGTGACAGTTTTGCGCTTGGCATGCTCGGTGTAGGTGACCGCATCGCGGATCACATTTTCCAGGAACACCTTCAACACCCCGCGAGTCTCCTCATAGATGAGGCCAGATATGCGTTTAACTCCTCCACGCCGGGCCAGGCGACGGATGGCGGGCTTAGTGATGCCCTGGATGTTATCGCGAAGAACCTTGCGGTGACGTTTAGCGCCACCTTTTCCAAGGCCCTTCCCGCCCTTGCCGCGTCCAGACATGATAAAGCTGCCAAGAGAACTTCCAAAACAGCACCGACAAAGCAGAGGCAATTCCCTTATATGAGCGGATTCCGGACCGAAGTGAGAACTGAAAGCGCTTTCGCGGGCACATTCATTTAGCCTGCCAGCCCGCCCCCTCCCCTCGTGACCCAGTTCTGGGTGACGTCACGACAACTTAGTCCCCGCCCACCGAGCGGGCCCTTCGCTGAGGATTCTCCCGTGGGTCCTCCATCCCTAAGCAGGAATTTTCGAACGCAATTTAAAACTGGGTCAGACTAAAGAAATTAACAGTTTTTACTAATTTTCTTTTGCTGCTTAGGATGCTTTGGGACGGTTGCACTGGAGCCTTGGCCCACATGACCGGAACTGCAGTAACCTTCGTTGGAAATGAGGGCCCGGATTTACCTCCACATTTACGGGGCCTTCAGCACTGCTACTCCGTCCCGGTAACAAAACCCCTTCAAATCGAAACACCCCTCCAGAGGAGTTTAAAAGCTTCAAGACCTCGCCTTTTCTATCACCAAGCCAAGGGAAATCTAAACAAAAGATTTTTTTTTCCCAAAAGGCAAATACATATGGTTGGTTAGCGATTCTCCGGTAGAAATCTCGCCAGCCGCGCGAACCAAAGTTCCTTTCATGTCTTATTTTCGTTTTCTTCTCTGATTATTAAAACTTGTGATTCTGATTTAATTATCTAACCGTTCCTCCTTCTTCGCTCAGTAACTTAACTCCGTATTAATGTTTACTTTTCTACTCCTTGTTTTCTCTGATTCTGGTAGCGACATTAATCCAAACTCTTGTAGCCAAAGTATTGAAATAAATACCCCTCCCTGCCCCCACCGTTACACTTTTCTAAAGTTAGAGGCGTGCTTCCTAGTACAGTTAAGGTTATTATTAGTAAGGTGTTTAAGTGGTTAAGCAGAGTGGCGCAGCGGAAGCGTGCTGGGCCCATAACCCAGAGGTCGATGGATCGAAACCATCCTCTGCTAGTTTAAAGTTTTTCTGAACTGCTAGAAAATACACTAAAAATAAGTGTGAAAACCGTTTCCGTGATTTCTTCTGTTTGCCAAAGTAACCGTATTATTATTGTCTCCAGTTTTCATGACAGCGTTCATTGTCTTTTGATGCTGTGAAAGTGCTGAATTAAGAGAGGAGGAGTGGAAGCCCAGATCTTGTTATGCTTCCTTCTATTCATAATCCAGAAAGCACTGTTTGTAAGAAATTGAGACCATGTAGTTAAAGTGACAAACCAAAAATCTCCTGGGCCATCCGTGAGCCGATTCTTTGCAACTACTAGAGTTTTAATCTTTGGAGTAAATAAGTAACAGTTTGAGACAAGAGTGCAGAGTTTGGTAACCTTGTACGCTGACCTCAGAAGACCACTTCGGCCGCTATTGTAAATGTCTCTACCCTCTACCTTCCTTTTCAACCTCTAACAGAAGTATTCTCTATGCTTATTTTTAAATATATGTGTGTACTGTTTTATATATTTTTTCCTCTCTCAAAAAGGATTCCTATTCAGATATTTATGTTACATACTGTGCTAGGAACTAAGAAAACTCATTAAGTAGCCTACAGCGTAGACAATGCTTTTAAAACAATATGTAACTATGTACAGTACACGTGTGTACAGTACAGATATTTCTTTAAAAGATTGTACACTAAGTGCAACGGGGAAAAGGGAAAATGATGTTTCCGGTAGCCTTATGACCACCCAGTAGTTGGTGATTCGCTGGAAGGATTCACATGAATCAAGATATATCCAACGTTAAGATTTATTACAGCAAAGAAAAAAAGTGTAGACACAAAAAGGAAAAGATATACACAAGCAAATACTAGAGAAGCCTTCCTTGTCCTCCATTTTCAAGGATGACATGGATGCTCTTTCTTACTTGAGTGGAAAAGTCATGAAAAGAAAGACACCAATCATGGGCAAAAATCATTTTGGCTGAATTTCCAGGCCAATAATTTTCTCAAAGATAAGACAGAGTTTCCAACAAGGCTGTGCATGTGTGTGTGTGTGTGTGTGTGTGTGTGTGTGTGTGTGTGTGTGTGTGTGTGTGTGTGTGTGTGTGTATGCAACGTTTTGGCATACTTTATGTGCCATATACTCCCTCCATGGAGTACCCAAGACGGAAATAATTGTCAGTTCTTATCTTTCACAAGGCGGTACTCCTTGGCCCCAAAAAAACCTCTGTAATCTCGAATTTCCACTTTTCTAGAGATAGGGCGTGGGTGGCTCGGGGACCGTTGCCTTTTACCATTATGCAGCTTTCACGATTCAGGACGGGACAGAAAATTTACTAAGTGTCTCAGGAGGCCTGCGTCCTTGGAGACCACGTGGCCTAATGGATAAGGCGTCTGACTTCGGATCAGAAGATTGAGGGTTCGAATCCCTTCGTGGTTAGTTTTGACTTTCCACTCCAAAGCTACAACCTCTTCTCTGTTAGTCCTGAGTTCCGGCTGCTGGAATCTGTCGCTGGTTTCCACTCTTCTCCTGTGTTTTCCATCTGAACTTCTATTTTTTTCCTTTGGTTTTATTGCTGTCAAAAGGATGAGAACAGCTTTTATTCAAACAGAAATTACAGAACAAAGTATTAAGGTCATTAAAAGAGCTGGACTGTTTGCAAAGTGTATGCGAACAGGAAGGCAGAGAAGATAACCACGAAAAATGTACAAAAACTTTTTTCTGTACCTAAATAACTGAATTTAATAATAAGTTGAGATGAAGAAAACTTAATTTCCAATGTCGAGTTCTTAGTGAAACATATGATGTTCCCAGATTCAAATCATATGGAGGCTTATCTCTTTTCTACTAAACATATTCCTCTTTCTCTGTTTTTGGAAACAATAGAAGAGATTAGCACATTTAAAATTATCTTTTGCGTGGGACTCTTTTTCGACCCTATGGACTATATCCCCCAGGTTCCTCTGTCCATGGGATTCTTCAGGCAAAAATACTATGGGCTGCCATCTTCCCAACCCAGGGAGGCAGCCTGTGTCTCCCTCTGTTACATTGCACCAGGGTAGCAGGGGTTTCTTACCTATGGAGAAGCCCCAAATAATCCTTTAATGTGTATTAAAAGAAGTGACAAATACCTTAGGTATATTCTGCCTGGACAGTTTTTTTTTCCTCCCATGTCAATATCATACACACACACGTATACATACACACATATACAGTATCCTGTTATTTCATGATTATCTGTTGAATGTTTACAGTGTGCAAAGTTGAGGAGACAAGGATCTAAAAGGGGTGGTAGCCCTACAACCTTATTCTCAAGCAAGGTAACATGGGGTGGAGAGGCAAGAGGGTTAAGACTGACTGCTCAGATATCCAGTATCTGTGATTATTTGTTGGAGAAAATTCAAAGATATAAAAAATATACCAATTCCTCAAGACTCCACTTTGGCCTCCAATCTGAATCATTGTTTCCTCGGTTTTTATTTTCCAAATAAAATGGGTTATAGTTTGTGAGCCATCTTTGAACCACATGTACCACATAAGCCATATCTTATAAAATTCAAAATCCGATTTTACTGCAAAATCTGTACTTCATAGGTGTCAATCCTCATGAGCCTTTGGAAGATCTGCTGACCTATGACAAGTGTACTTTAGAAGGATTTTCCAAGTTTAAAAATCATAATCCCAGTCACTGGATTTGAACACATTAGAAAGACCTTATCACCTTAACCTCTTGCTTGGTTCCCATGAACCTTAGTAAGGAAAAGTTGGTTATATGATTTTTTTTTTTTTAGCAAGCAATTTGTCTGGTCTCTACCTGGGTATTCTCATTCGTAAAACAGAGACAGGTGATGCGAGAGAGGATTTTCCAAAAGATCATCTTTATGGTCCCTTCAGATTTTGTTATTCCACACCATGTATTCAGCCCTTTGCTATAGTTTTCCTGTAAGGTGAAAGAAAAGAGGGGAACAGATGAGATTTTATGGGATTATGTGCTAAAATTAAGATATAAGTGGTGGGAAATGATCAAAGAAGGAAGGAAACAGAGCCTGGAACCCCTTGGAAAGATCTTTGACTAAATTCATTCATAAAAAATACAAAGAGGAAAATGATGATTTCATTTGAGAATTCACAGAAAAGGTACATTTGTTGTGCCTCTTGCAAAAAGATTTTGCCACCAAGGAGTAGAGACTTTACAGGCAGAAGTGACTGCGTGAGCAAAAGCAGAGCATGTGAACAGTTTCTGCTCCTGAAAGCAGGGACCAGGGGTCAGATAAAGCTAGTCTGACGAAGAGATTGGGGGCACAGCGGGGCGGGTAGGGAGTGATGAGGTGTAAGGACAGAGTGCCTTGGACCTGGAAACGTGCTGCCTGGGATTTAAATGGCAAATATATATACACAAACTACCGAGACAAGAAACCATGGCTGGAGAGCGGTTGGGAGCAGAGTCACCTGTGGTGCCTGCAACCACAGAGACGTCACACTCAGGTTTACTGATTCAGCTGTGTGAAGGTGTGGCGGAAACGAGGACATTTTGAGAAAACTCCCGGGTAGTGTGTAATTTGCTTCACTCTTTGGAACGCAGGCAGGAAGGAGGCGGCCAGCGGGTTGGGCAGGGTGTTAACAGACAACGGAACTCAGAAGGCCGGGAATCAGTTTTTGACTCCAGTGGAGAAGCAGTAGAATCAGTGAGCACACCTGAGCCTGAGCAGAGGCAGCAGTTTCTTAACTCTCACATCCACGCGACGGATTTCCTAATCTCTCTATAAAAGGGGTTAAAAACATGCGTTATTGATAGTGAAAGTTACACAGTTCGTCCATAATGGAACACCGATTTATACCTTGTTCACAAGGCACTAAAACCTCACTCCCACACTACAGCGGGAGGGGACAGGACGACGAGGATGGGATTCGAACCCACGCGTGCAGAGCACAATGGATTAGCAGTCCATCGCCTTAACCACTCGGCCACCTCGTCATCTGTATAGCCCTGTCCCGATAAAATTGTATTTCTCTACACAACAGAGTTCTATTTGTGACATTACATTATTATTTTTTTAACTAATGAAGAAAATGTCTTTTCTCCCTATAAATGGCCCTCTTGCTTTGATAAAGGAAGAAAAATAAAAGACCACACTCCAATCACTAAAGAAAAGAGTGTGAAGGATCCTCAAAAGGCTTAAAACTAGGTCTATTTTATGATCCAACAATCCCAGTTTTAGTTATTTACCCGAAAGAAATGAAAACAGGATATCAAAAATATATCTGCACTCCTATGTTTATTACAACACTAATTACAATATTCAAGATAATGGAAAAAATTGTCAGGAAATGAATAAAGAAAATGTGATGTGTGTGTGTGTGTGTGTGTGTGTGTGTGTGTGTGTGTAATGGAATGTTATTCAGCCACAAGAAAGAAGGAAACTCTGCCATTCAAGACAACATGGACCTTGAGGGTGTTATGCTAAGTGAGATAAGACATATAAAGAAAGACAAATACTGTATGATATCACTCATAATATCTAAGAATACGTTACTTTACATGGTAAAAGAGATTTTGAAGATATGATTAAATTGAGGATTTCAAGATGGAAGAGTATCCTGGATTATCCAAGTGGACCCAAAGGAGGATCAGATTCAATAGTAGGAAATGTGAATGCAGAACCAAGAAGCAGTGCATGGAAGAGGCCATTAAAATCGAAAAGAGCAAGGAAATATTCTTGAAGTCTCTTGAAATATTCTTCATTGAAGTCTCCAGAAGAAACATAGCCATTCAGAAACCTTGATTTTAGACTTCTGAATTCCAGAACTGTAAGAAAGTAACTTTGTATTGTTTTAAGTAACTAAATTTGTGGTCAGTTACTACAGCAGCAATAGGAAATTAATGCAGAGGTTCTAAAGCACTTCCATGACTGGGGCTTAATAAGCAGGAAGAACTTTGCAGAACTTTTTCTAGAATGCCAGAGGCACACATTTGTGGGGACTCTTATTTTGCTGTCATTGAGAGTACTGGAGGATACATGCTCAAACTGTGGTGAGAAAGTCAACAAAAGGAATTTAGAGTCCCCCTGACAGCTGATATTGTTGTATTCAGAGACCTGAGAGTTAAGCACTTCACCATGGGAACCTGATATAAGAAACCTTCACAGGAAGATCTGTATCCTGCTCAGTTGAATTCAAAGCCTTCAGCATAGATTGAGTGGGAACATTAAGAGACAGTGGAGACTACACTGTCCTGTAAAGAGATGACTTTACAGGACAGATGACTGTAAAGTCATCCTCAGATGAACTGATGGCTTAGAATCTTATTGTATGTTTTGGACATTTTCAGGTCTGTGTGCAGAGTTTTGCAGCCTACAGAGCATTTGCCTGAGCTCCGAAGGAGACAGATGGGGCCTGTCTTCTGGGACTCCTATAAAGGCCTCTGATACATGAACTTGTAATCACTCAAGTACATAGTTGACAGATCTGACCCACTTCATAAGAGTCTCAGAAGAAAGTAAGGGAGGATGCTTCTCCGGGGAAGGTTGCCTGAGTGGGAATGTTATGCCCGGAAATCGATGTGTACATTATCAATTTGAGGCAAACCAAGAGAAAATTGGCTGGCCACCAAAACTAAGGAAGGTCCCACCGAGATTTGAACTCGGATCGCTGGATTCAAAGTCCAGAGTGCTAACCATTACACCATGGGGCCATTACAACCTAGGGTCTGCTGAAAGATTTCTGAATATTCATTGAAGAGCCTGTGGTTCTATTCAGGATTTTGTGAACTATAATTTTTATTTTAAATATATAGATATATAGATATATAGACTCAGTTGTATCCCAGTCAGCAAAGGATCCGAGTGAAATGCAACGACCAAGGCTCACAGGCACTACGAATTTCTCAGGACCCAGTTCATATTAAAAACTGATGGAACTCGGACCCAGAACTGAGGCCAAGGGTATAAAACGCGAATAGTCAAGCAGACGGCAAAATAAATTACTAGAATCTGAGAAGATTCTGTGGTCCAGAGAAGGAAATGGGGAAGAAAACAACAGATGGGAAATCTCAGATGAATGGATAAAGAAAGTTGTTCGGTAGGACATTGCCTCCTAGCTGACGAGGATGGAGTGTCTAGCTGCTCAAGTGCTTAGGTGTCTGGTCTCCTCGAGGTACCACAGTGATTGAAGACGCGGGGAGGGAAGGCACCAAAATGTAGGTCCCACCGAGATTTGAACTCGGATCGCTGGATTCAAAGTCCAGAGTGCTAACCATTACACCATGGGGCCACTACACACTCCTTAGGGCAAGCAGTGAGAAATGTGGCTACAGTGTGTCACATGTACTTTATTCTGATGATTTCTGTCTTGTATGAATGAAGGCCTCATTATCAGTGCTCCGCAATGCGAAAAGCGTAGAGCTCACTTTGCTTCCAGTTATTCTCAGAGTCCACGTAGAGTTTGAGTACCTGCCTTCCTTGCAAAATCAAAACTGCACTTACTGAATTTCTGACCTGGGCCATGAATGTCTAATATGGTGTCTACACGTAAAAATTCCATAAGACACGTGTGAATATAGAAAAAAGAAGAAAAACGTTCAAGATAAATTGGAAATTATTGGTAATTTTGAGATTAAGGAAAATTTTTGGAGTATTTTTACAAACTTCTTTTTGCTTATCAGCATTTCCAAATGGGTCGACTGCAGGTTTAATACAAGTTAAATTTTTGTTATATTCATTCTTATTTCTGTAGTATATACCGTGTGCGTATGTCTTTAAAAGAGTTTTAGCAAGCGAAACAGTTTTTGGTATGTTTGGTGTTTTGTTGTTGTTGTTGTTGTTTTTAATAAAATTTAGCCAAAATCTGAAAACAGTTTTGAATATTCTTCAGCTGGTACTGCCTCCCTACGATCTGGGCTCCTAAATGGAATAATAAGAGGGCTCCAGAAGGAAATGTTGGAAATTTCTGTTTGAAATACTCGTTCTGAAACGTCAAAATATTCATGAGTAGAATAGTGATGCCTTGATATACCCAAATTCTTGGAATTTCATTAAGGGGAAAACGAGGCAAGCGAGGATCGAAAGTCAGACCTGAACTGAATTTAAGTTCGGGAGATAGTAATTCAAAATGAATTAATGCCTAAGCTTTAAAAATATATATATATATATTTATAATGGTCTCAGAAATCCCTAGCGTTTACCAAAGTAAATTTCAAAGATTTTCTCTACAGACAGTTATACTAGGGGACTAAAATTTCCTCCATCCAATTTTATGGAGAAAGATAATAATACTCAGGGAAACAGTATATTTCATGGTTAAGTTTCCACAGTTGGTACTTGGACCTGGAGAGGAGGGGGAAAAAAAAAGGTAGACGCTACGTAGCCGGCAGGATTCGAACCTGCGCGGGGAGACCCCAATGGATTTCAAGTCCATCGCCTTAACCACTCGGCCACGACTACATAACTGATTAGATTGTCTAGATATATTCCCATGAGGAATATCTTGCCTGCTACAAATGTCCTTTCATTTTAACAGCTATTCTGGAATGCCTGTCATCATGATAAAAATATCAACAATTTGAAGATTGAAATGTTGGTTACAGACCTTATCACAAAATGTAACCTTTGTCTGACGTACAAGATACCAGAGATTTTACGAAGGTCACATTCCAACCCCTACGAGGTGTAGTGGTTCCCAAATCTGAGAGATTAAATTCCAACAGATTTACCAGACATAAAGAATAAGATTTACCTCCGTTAAAAATGGGAAAGAGGTATTTCTAACAAGCAACTTTAGCGATTCTTACACGTCCAGAGCTAGTCCACAAGCTAGATGTGATAGTCTGTTGTAAAAGCATTCAGTCCCTTTTCAGTCAACAAAAGGACACCGCAAATAGCAGAGGATGGTTTCGATCCATCGACCTCTGGGTTATGGGCCCAGCACGCTTCCGCTGCGCCACTCTGCTAACAGGGGTAGCTCTTTTTTAATTCATTTTCAAGGGGATAAATTTTGGCACTTTCTTAGATCTAAGATATTATGAATATCTTTCTAAAGCTGCTTCGAGGAGTAGGAATATCGCGTATATGTCTGTACGTGGCCACATTCCACCTCCAAATACCACCTACTCAGAAATCAACTTCTAAAGACTGCTGTCAATTGAGGTTTGCTTGGTTGTTGGAAAACCAAATGCATGCCAATAGGTATAATTTATAAAATTGAAATTGTAAATTTACAAAGGTGAAATTGTAAATTACCAGTAAATTACCAGAAGTGCACTTACCTTAAAAATACTTTTTGTGTGGCTTTTCGGGAAAACATGAAGCTTACTGCATTGGCCGGGAATCGAACCCGGGCCTCCCGCGTGGCAGGCGAGAATTCTACCACTGAACCACCAATGCCTAGGTGAGTTTAGTGCTTTTTATTTGTGTCCATATAATTATCTTATTCCTAAATTCTGGGGAAAATAATGAAGATGTGTATTTTTTTCCCCCAGAAGATTCCTAAATCCCATCAAATAACAGATTACATCTAAATATTCTGGGAAAACCGGTGAACTAGAAGGAAACTGACACTGCTGAGATGTGACTTGGAGTCTTTTGAAAATGAAAAATACCTATAAACTCCCGACATATAAAAATGTCTTTCTCCATCCCTTCCTCAATTTATATCTTTAATGAAAACACTTTCTGAAAGTTTCTTATTAAGGCTGAAAGCCAGTTCATTTACGTACTAGGCCAACGTGCTCAATTCAAGTTTGAAGCATCAAGCTGCTTCATTTTGGAAAAAGACCTTCTATTGTCATTCTGTTTATGGAGACCCAAGTTTGGCAGGGAGGATATTGTCAACGGAAGCAGGATAAAAACGAGAATAATAAAGGAAAAAATAATTCTCCCACTTCCTTCTCCTTACCTGCTCCTGGAGACAGCTTGCCGAGGTCACTGTGGCCCTTTGGAAGCAAAAGACAAATGGGGCCTAGAAACAAATCCTGTATTTCAAGACTTTTCATCTGGTTTGGAGGAAAAAAACAACACAGAGAAAACCACTGATAATCAATGAAAATAATCTCTACTGAAATGACTCGAGTGTGTGCTTTAGGGAAGTAGCAGAATCTGACAGCCTGGATTATTAAAGCATGTGAAAGCCCAGGAATTTTTTTCACTCTAGAAATCTCTTCACTTCTTCTTCAGAATAGAGAAATTGCAATATTTAATAGGTGGCTATGATTAGGATGCTTTGAAGGGGAAGAATGGTAAAAAGCCTTTTAGTAAATTAAGAGGTTATTAATGTTAATCTTAAAGGAAGAATCCGGGCCATAAATTAGGTTCTCCCAAATCCTAGCAACAGAATAATATATAACTGGACAGTATGAGAGATATAAATAAATTCAGCCAAGTTTCCTAATTTGTTTATTCATATGTAAATAGAACCTGGCAGAGTTGAATGTACGTCATTCAATTTACATTCTTCTAGGGGTTGTAAAAATAAAATAATGCCTATTGAACCCTTAAAAATAGTATAAAACTATCAGATAAACATTAGCCACTGATTTTTATTTCATGGAACTTTTTAATGAACCACTGGGAGTCAGAAGTTGTATCTTCTATTATAAACAGAAATCTTTATTGTAATGCACATAGTTGGTGCTCACATTGAAAGTGAAGTCACTCAGTTGTGTCCGACTCTTTGTGACCCCGTGGACTGTAACCTACCAAGCTCCTCTGTCCATGGGATTCTCTGGAGTGGGTTGCCATCTCCTTCTCCAGGGAATCTTCCTGACCCAGGGATCGAACACGGGTTTCCTGCATTGGAGGCAAACTCTTTAACCTCTGAGCCACATTAGTTGTACTGAATTGATTACATCCTGTAGGTTATTTTAGAACAAATATGGAAAGGTATGTTCTTTGTTATAAAAGTAATCTCTACAATGTGCACTCTTCCCTCAGATTTCATTTGGTTTGGATGCTAAGTCATATCCCACTCTTGCGACCCCACAAACTGTATGGGGTATACTCTGTCACTCTGTCTGTGGGATTCTCCAGGCAGGAATATTGGAGTGGGTTGCCTATTTCCTTCTCCAGAGAATCTTCCCAACTCAGGGTTCAAACCCAGGTCTCATGCATTGGAAGCAGGTCCTTTACCAACTTAGCTACAAGGGAACCCCTTGCTATCTCCCTCAGAACATCACCAATAACTTCACTGAAAAATAAAACTGAGTGTATTGGACAAGAGAGAACATTATGTCAGGAATCTCTATAGTGACTCAGAGTGAGAAGGTAAAATTGAGCTATTTAGTGAGATTTTCAAAATCTGGATTTTGGTAAGGATTCGATAAGGATCGTAATATATATTAGTATTGGTAGACACAGGAGATGATTTTGAGATAAAACGTACTCATTGTCTACTGCTGTATAACAAATTACTCTAAAACTTAGTGGCTTAAAATAACAAACATTTACCATCTCATATTTTCTGTGGATCTGGAATGCAGGAGTGGCTTACCCAGGTTGGAGTCTCTTCAGTTCAGTTCAGTTCAGTTGCTCAGTCGTGTCCAACTCTCTGCGACCCCATGAATCACACCAGGCCTCCCTATCCATCACCAGCTCCCAGAGTTCACCCAAACTCATGTCCATCGAGTCGGTAATGCCATCCAGACATCTCATCCTCTGTCATCCCTTCTCCTCCTGCCCCCAGTCCCTCTCAGCATCAGAGTCTTTTCAGTGAGTCAACTCTTCACACAAGGTGGCCAAAGTACTGGAGTTTCAGCTTTAGCATCATTACTTCCAAAGAAATCCCAGGGCTGATCTCCTTCAGAATGGACTGGTTGGATCTCCTTGCAGTTCAAGGGACTCTCAGGAGTCTTCTCAACATCACAGTTCAAAAGCATCAATTCTTCGGCACTCAGCTTTCTTCACAGTCCAACTCTCACATGCATACAAGACCACTGGAAAAACCATAGCTTTGACTAGATGGACCTTTGTTGGCAAAGTAATGTCTCTGCTTTTTAATATGCTATCTATGCTGGTCTAGTCAAGGCTATGGTTTTTCCAGTGGTCTTGTATGCATGTGAGAGTTGGACTGTGAAGAAGGCTGAGTGCAGAAGAATTGATGATTTTGAACTGTGATGTTGGAGAAGACTCCTGAGAGTCCCTTGGACTGCAAGGAGATCCAACCAGTCCATTCTGAAGGAGATCAGCCCTGGGATTTCTTTGGAAGTAATGATGCTAAAGCTGAAACTCCAGTACTTTGGCCACCTTGTGTGAAGAGTTGACTCACTGGAAAAGACTCTGATGCTGAGAGGGACTGGGGGCAGGAGGAGAAGGGGATGACAGAGGATGAGATGGCTGGATGGCATTACCGACTCGATGGACATGAGTTTGGGTGAACTCTGGGAGCTGGTGATGGATAGGGAGGCCTGGCGTGCTGAGATTCATGGGGTCGCAGAGAATCGGACACGACTGAGCAACTGAACCGAACTGAGTGAACTGAGGTTGGTCATAACTTTCCTTCCAAGGAGTAAGCGTCTTTTAATTTCATGGCTGCAGTCACCATCTGCAGTGATTTTGGAGCCCCCAAAAATAAAGTCTGACACTGTTTTCCACTGTTTCCCCATCTATTTCCCATGAAGTGATAGGACCAGATGCCATGATCTTAGTTTTCTGAATGTTGAGCTTTAAGCCAACTTTTTCACTCTCTTCTTTCACTTTCATCAAGAGGCTTTTTAGTCTCTTGCTGCTGCTGCTAAGTCACTTCAGTCGTCTTACAAAGTAGCAAACAGGATGTCAACAAGAGTTACAGACATCTACTTACTTGGGGCTGGAGTATATACCTCTTCCCCTCTTTCTCCCTCTCCTCTTCCTCTGCCATCTTCTTTCCCCTAACCCCCTTCTCCTCCTCCACCTCCTTCATCATTTCCATGCATTTACTTACTCTTCATGTTCCTGAAAAACACAATAAAAATCATAAGCTTGGTTCTTTAAGTTGATCTACATTCTTTTACTTCTATTTGCCAGATGATCTTCAATAATTTCTGGGAAGAGATTCCTCTTCAAGAGATTATGTGAGTCAAACAGAAACTGGCCAGCAACTTTGTGGAAAAAAAAAAAAAGCTCCCTTTCCCCAAAGTTGACCCCGACGTGATTTGAACACGCAACCTTCTGATCTGGAGTCAGACGCGCTACCGTTGCGCCACGAGGTCACAAGTAAAACATGGACTCGATTCTAAATTAGGATTTAAATAATGCCTTCTCCTCGCCCCCAGGTCCTCAAGATTTATCTTTTTATTGGTAAACTTGATTATTTTTCTCCCCACTATTCATAGCTTCACTTATGCTTGGTAGAGAAAGATAAGAAAGATTAAATACTACCTCAAAAGCCCCAGTACTCCGCATAGGGGAAACTCATTGGTTTCTCACTTTCTATCTTTCCACCTCTCGAAAGTTTCCTGTCTTGAGAATAACTATGTACGTACTCAGCTTAGATCCACAATGAAATGAGATTAAGAACTGCCACTATTTTCGAACAATCATTTTTCCTATAAATTCACTAGACCTCAGTTCGGTTCAGTACATTCTCTCAGTCATGTCCGACTCTTTGCGACCCCATGGACTGCAGCACGCCCGGCCTCCTCGTCCATCACCAACTCCCAGAGTTTACTCAAACTCATGTCCATTAAGTTGGTGATGCCCTCCAACCATCTCATCCTCTGTCGCCCCCTTCTCCTCCTGCCTTCAATCTTTCCCAGCATCAGGGTCTTTCTCTCAAAAAGATTCCCAGCCTTCCCTGCCCTGCAGTGTCCATTCCTTGACCCTGCACCCGCCACCCCATCCCACACACCCCTCCTACCTCAGCGCTCGCCTGGTCCCATTATTCAACCTGGTAGAAAGCTGCTTTATCCTCAAAAATGTAGCATAGATGGCTTGTCCTCTTCACACCCTCTCTTCTCACTGGAATTCCAGGATCCTTCTGCTCTCGATACTGTACACTTGCCATTCAGTTCACAACAAAAAGCAAATCGCTAATATCTATTGAGTTCTTAGCATTTTCTACCAGTTCTGTGTTAGTAGAGCCTCTTCTAGCCAGTGATTCTTAAAAAGTGTTCGCGGACTAGGAGCACTTGCATCAGCTGTGAACCTATTCGCGAAACAAGTCCTGGGCCACACCCCAGGCCTACAAAATCAGATCTGGAGGCGGACCCCAGCAGCCTTTGTTTTAACAAAACCTCCCTGATCGTGATGAAGGGAAAAACTTGAGAATCACTGCCCAAGCCTAGCAACTCTATACTTTGCTCACTCAAAATAATAATTTTCCGTTTTCTTACAGGATGATGGAGAGGCAAGGTGATATTAGTTTGTTGCCATAGCAAAGTACCACTAATCGGACGGCTTAAGCAACGATTTATCTTCTCACAATTCTGGAGGCTAGAAGTTCAAGAACAACGCTGTCAATGAGTTTATAGACGGCGGTTCTTCTCCTTGGGTCTTCACATGGTCTTTCCTTTGTGTGTTTGTGTCCTGATCTTTTTAAAATAAGGACACCAGTCATTGTATCAGGGCTTACCCATATGACCTTTTTACTTTAGTTACTTTTTAAAAAGCCCTATCTCCAAACAAAGTCATATCTGAGGTATGATATTGAGGTGTTAGAGCTTCGACATATGAGGCGCGGGTGGGAGTAGGGGAAGCAGACAGGAGGACACAATTCAGCTCCTAATAGCCAGTTTCCAGGTGAAGCTATGCTGACAATTCCTGAGCCTGGCAAGGGGCGTGACGATGGAGGTTCTGTGGTGTGTATTCGATCGCCTTTTCACTTTTCCTATACGATGTGTTTAGAATTCAGCTTTCTCGTTTCTGACAAGTCAACAAAGTATCACACTTCAATCAGCTTTCCAGATGCCAAGTTTCTTACTATTGCCTCCTCTCCCGAAACTTTGATCCTATTTGAATTTAGGTTTGGGGGCTGTTTTGAGTGGGATTTCTGGAGTGCACAAAAGCAAATTCTTGTCTTTCATCCACAATCTACCTGAAAGGCCCCCGCAAGGCAGCGGTGGTCCCCTGAGTAAATAAAGCAATCCAGCTCTCTTCCTCTCCTTCAGCTCTCAGCTCAAGCATTCCTTCCCTACTGTGGCCTTTCTCCCAGATTCACATCAAAAGATAAAGCACTCTATTATTAGCATCATCTCCTTGCTTTAACTTTAGAGTATTTTTAACCCTCAGGTTCAACCTATTTCCCCAACTAGATGGTAGGATTTTTGAGGAGCTGGAAATGTCCTTGTTTGCAATAATACTCTCACTATCTTACAATTATGGGCCTCCTGTGGGGTCGCTAAGAG